>JAKFHU010000978.1:10000000-20000000 GCA_023783475.1 Daubentonia madagascariensis | reverse complement strand
ATTCTACTATGTGACAATATGGTGTGTTTGCTACTTAATTATATTATCAGGTGTTGACCCAGAATGATGAAGAATTATCAAAAGATACTAGGGAGGTTGGTATTTCGTAGTAGAGATAAGGAAAGTCATTGCATATAAATGATTGAGAAAAAGGAAGTGCTGACATCTTATAGAACTAAATGATCAATCTTCATAAACATCATTGCAAGAGTGTAGCAAGTGGCAATTATATTTGACATCTTTTTTCTATATAGGTTTTCCCGAAGTTATATGAATAATTAGATCAGTGGGCCCCAACCTTTTTGGCACCAGGAACCAATTTCATGGAAAATAATTTTTCCACAGACCTGAGGCTGGGTGGGGGGGTGGGGGATGGTTTCAGGATGATCCAAGCACATTACATTTCTTGTGCAGTCAAACCTCTCTGCTAATGATAATCTGTATTTGCAGCTGCTTCCCAGCACTAGCATCACCACCTCAGCTCCACCTCAGATCATCAGGCATTAGATTCTCATAAGGAGTGTGCAGCCTAGATCCCACACACATGCAGTTTACAGTAGGGTTCACAGCTCCTATGAGAATCTAACACTGCCACTGATCTGACAGGAGGTGGAGCTCAGGCAGTGATGTGAGCGATGGGGAGTGGCTGTAAATGCAGATGAAGCTTCACTAGCTCGCAGGGCTCACCTCCTGCTGTGTGGCCTGGTTCCTAACAGGCCATGGACTGGTACTGGTCTGTGGTGTGGGGGTTGGGGACCACAGAATTAGACTGATTTTCTCGTAGAAATGCCTATGTTGAAAAGTAGATTGAAGATACTTGCTGATTAAAACTATGCTTTCTCTGATTAAAACTATGCTTTCTTTTTGCATGTATGGTTTCTGAAACTATAAAGATTAATACTAATTTTAATTTTACCAAAACAATTTGCAATGGAATTAGCATTTTAAGATTATGATTGACTTGTAATAAAACATCTTTTAATTTAAAACAAATTCAACTAACTATATTTTGCCCAGAAATATTTGTAGTAATTCCTAAAGAGGTACTTCTAAAAAATAGGAATAATAAATCCATAGATGCTAATTTCTTCTAAATATTCTTTAGATGCTGTACTTGAAACCACCGTGGACTCTAATACATTTATTACAGTGCTTTAAAAAACATTGGTTGGCTGTATTTGGATTAGTTATGGAAAAGAACTTGCTTTTAACTATTGAGAGCCTATATGAAAATCTCCGTAAAGGTATGAATCTTTTATTTTTCTCTTTAGCAGTGTTGTATTAAAGTATCAAGTCATATTAGTGGGTGTATTTCATGCAATGTGAAGATGAATTAATGAAAAATTTATCAATTAGTTCCTAATCATTTATACTTATAATTTCTAAAGGGAATTTGTAGCAGCTGGGTGAATAAATGCAGCTCATAGAGCTTGTGACTATAAATGGTATCAATGTTGATATTCTTGGATATTGTGAATATATTATTTTTAATGATGTTTACTTTGAAAACTTTTAAAACTGTGTTTAACAGTCTATTTAGTTATGCAAATAGAATTAGATGTTTCTCATTTCTCACTGTTCAACACACAAACTTTGAGCACATTTCATGTACTAATTCCAAAATAGTGTATCAAGGTTTCTGTCTAAACTATGTGGATAAGTAATAGGAAACATTTGGCTTTTGTGCACAGTGAATTTTAGAACTGGAAGAGACCACAGTGAACCACTTAGTTGGTGGGTTTTAAACTATGTTGAACAGAATTTTGCCTCTGCCGCCACAGATTGGGGATGGAAAGATTGTTGGGGAGCCTAGTGGTGATGTCTTTGGCCCTCCACCCCAACTTTAGCCAGAGCAGCTTTTTAAAAATTTGTTTATATGTGGAGATTCCATGTAAAACTTGAAAAAGAGTTTCTCTGCTAAGGAGAAAAAATGTGGAGAAGCACTGATCTAATGTTATTAAAGTCCATGTTTTATGATCAAGGAATCTAGCCCTGAGATGGTAAGTGACTTGTCCAAAGTCAAACAGCTACATTTGTCTTACTATACCTTTAAAAGGCAAAGTATAACTGTTGTTTGGGGCTCACTTGGTTCTTGACTTTTTTCAAACTCCTCACATAAAGTGATCTGTTTGTTATTTTATGTATTAGTTATATCCAGTCTGTTTCTAAAAATTAACTGTGGTGGCTTATAACAAATAATCTGAGTGCAAGAGGACTATTAAATTAGATTTAAAGGCATAAAATCCAGGTAATAAATAGTAAGATGATATACCATGAAACTTATGCAGACAATTATTGCAACACTTGAGCATAGATTTTAACACTAAGCTTCCTGAAGGCTAAGACAAAAGAAAAAAGGCATATTCTATGATAGGTGTACCTTATTTGCTGTCTTTTCTCTGAAGTGTAAACTCTTTGAAAATGAGTTGTTCTCATAGGAGAGAGTAGAATAGTGGTTACCAGAGGATGGGGAGGGAAGGGATAGGGAGGATCGTGAGAGGTTGGTCAGTGGGTACAAAGCTACAGTTAGATGGGAGGAATAAGTTCTGGTATACTGTTGCATAGTAAGATGACTAGAGTTAACAATTATGTATTATATATTTCAAAATATCCAGAAGAGAGGTCTTTTAATGTTCTTATTACAAAGAAATGATAAATTTTTAAGGTAATGGATGTCCTAATTACCTGATTTAATCATTATATGATTTATACATGTATTGAGACATCACAATGTACTCCATAAATATGTACAATTATTACGTGTCAATCATAAATAAAATAAAAAACAAATAAAAATGCCTTCTAGGGAATTTAAAGCACCTAGTCAGTCCCTTATATCTTATCCATGGTAGATGTTAGATGAATATCTATTTTTAAAAGTTACCAATTTTTTAAAGAAAGATACTTTCCCAGCATTGCCTTTAATTGTAGAAGTTGTTTATTAAGGGTATTATTACATAAGAGGCATGGAACAACATGTTGGACATATCTTCAAAGCAGTTTTAGAAAACATATGGAAACATTTTTTATATCTTTTACTAGGGGCATAATTTAGTTGATTCTTTTAAAAGAGAAAGTCCATAAACTATGCGTGATTTCGAACAAGGTTAGTTTAAAAAATGGGGTATCTAGCTGCAATCTTGCATTTATTTGTTTTTCCAGGGATGGGGAGTTCTGTTCTTACGTGCAGCTGAGAGGTGGTAGGTGGCAGCTCTAACTAGCAATAGGGAGAGAAATGAAGATGTGCTAACTGTACCTTCTGCTAAAAAATCATTTTTGCAGTCATTGTATATACAGTTTATTGGTCCTTGATCTAGAAGAATTTGATACCTACTGTTTAGTGACTTGTGAAGAATATGTAATGGGATTATATTAATAAAAGTACCTCTAAGATAATTTTGAATTAGAAAAATCACAGTTTATGATTTTGTTTACTGTCTTTTAATAGTATCCTCAGCTGTTGAATTACACGTGTTTAACTTCAGTATGCCAAACATGTATCCTTAGATCAATTCATAGAAAATTGTGTGAAAAATAGTAATTTTTTGACTTTGTTATTTACATTAACTTTAATTATTGGCCTTTATAAGCATTAAATTATTTCATCCACATAGATTTGTTTTTTCGCTGTGTCTGTGTACTGATTTTATCATTGTTATTTCCCGTTTCCCCATAATCTTAGTAAAGAATTTTTGTAAGACAGAAATTAAATGATTAATTCAAGGGTATAAGCCCTACTAGACAAAACCTACATTGGAGAAGCACTCTTAAAAGAAGTTGTGCCCAATTATATCTTCCTCAGGAGGTTTACTAGGTTCATCACATCCACAGTCTGTCCTATGTGTAGTATATTGTGTCTTTCATCTCTCTTTTCCCACAGGAATTTAAACTAGTTTAAAAAGAACTAAAAGTATTCCTGTAAGAAATACTGGCTCTTTTTTTTTTTTTTTTTTTTTTTTTTTGGATAAAGGGGAAGCCAGCTTGGCTTGGCTGTAACCATCACATTAGATTAGAGTTTCTGAATATTGTGGAATTAATTATTAAAACATACTTTTAAAATTTCATTTGACCCTTCAGGATTTCACAAGCAAGTTCTTGTTGTGTGATACAGAGGAACTCTTTATTTTTTAACTCATAGTGCCCGTGAAGAACCATGCTCATATTTCAGAATATAATAGAGTCTCTGAAACTGAACATTAAAACAAAAACAAAGCAAACACATTGTAGCATAGTTATTTTGAAAACTGTTACATAGCATTCTGCCTTAATAATGGAAAGAATTTTTTCTGTTCTGAGTTTTGTGACATTAGAAAGTTACTTAATTTCATTGTTCATGACTTTTTAAATCTCTGAAATAAAAGATGATGATCTTTCCTAACTAGTTTGAGAATTTAATGTAAGTGATTTTAGAACCTTCAAAGGAAATTACTATACCTTTAAATTATTATTTGTAGATTTTCTTATCTTAATTTATAGAAGAAAAAAATTCTGCAGGCTTCTCTTGCTTCTCACTGTCCCCCAGGTTGTTTATTTTTTGCTGAAGTTTTATTGTACACACAGAGATAACACATTTTTTTAATAAATCTAATGTTAGGGTTCATGTAATGGAATTGAAGGTAAATCACTCGCTATATGATAATCGGGTTGATTATGAGAGGTACCACATATAATTTACATACTTACTACTAAAATGTAACCCTTCTGATGCCTCCATAGTAATGTGAAACAACCTCATCTTTGAAAATATGTGGTTTGACTTGTTTGTTTGGTGACAATCTCTCTTTTCTAAAGAGCTAATATTCTTTCACTTTACTTTTAATTTGAAGTTGACTGTGCTGAAGGAACTCCTGGAGTCTGAATACAGAATACCAGAATCAACTGGAAGGACTTTGTCTATAACTAAATCTGTTTAATTGTTGCTTTGTACACCAGAGGGATAAATTAGGAGTGGTGTGTAGGTGTAAATGTACTCTTCTTAAATTTCAAAATTAATATTAGTGTTCTGAAACATTTTTATTTTCTATACCCATTCTGACATATTTTTCTTTCTTAATTTTCTATTACCAGCTAATAATACAGTGGATTTTACAACAGTAAAATTCCTGCTACAAGATTCTCAAAGATTGTTACATGCTTTCAGTACAAGGTCAAATTATGATGGTATTCTTCCACAGGCCTTTGCTCAAGTAAACAAACTGCTCCAAACATTTGCAGAGGTAAGATACTTTTGGAATGCCGTTTAGAGTAGCTAATTACATATGTTCTAAAAATGTATTTGGCAGACAACAGTAGGTAAAGGATAATTTAATTCTAACTTATTCTCACATACTAAAGGTATTAAGTAAATATTAAGTGAATTGGATGGAGAGTAAGCAACTCTTACCACAAGTTATAAACATACATCCTTTTATGGAAGCATTTTTGCAGCAGTTGTTGGTATTTTATGTTGTTTCATGTATGGATAGAATAAAGCTATGCATTGTTACTTGACTACTCATTTCTAGTGCCCTAGGCCAGGGGATCTCACATGCATCAAAAACACTTAGGAAATTTTTTTAAGCATGAAGGTGCCAAAAGTCTCTCGAGCCTTACTAAGTCAAATTTTTGGCAGTGGTGCCCGGTAATGTTATTGTTTTTGCTTTAGTTTTTATTTTGAAGTAATTTCAAACTTATGAAAAAGTTGTAAGAGCAGTACAAAGAATTCCCATATATATCCTTTATCCTGATTCTCCAGATGTTAACATTTTATCACATTTGCTTTATTGTTTTCCTCATCTGTCTAGCTGCCTACTTATCTGTCTGTCTACCTATCCACCTATCCACATTTTTTTCTGAGCTATTTGAGAGTATGTTACAGATATGATGCCCTTTTTCCCCTGAATATTACCATGTGTATTTCCTAAAAAATAAGGATATCTTATGTAACTATGGTATAATTAATCAGGAAATTAACATTGATATAATAGTTATCTAATCTGTGGATCTTATTCAAACTTCACCAATTGACCTATGAATTTTTTTTAACAAGTCTGCTTGTGTGATTCTTATGCAACTGCCCTAACACTACTGCCTTTTTACCCCTTTTAAGCTTGTAACTATGTAAATTTTGTCTCCAGTAATACTCTATTTCTACAGTTTTCTAATTTCAAATCTAGAAAAATCTGGGAGTTTTATATACCAGAAACAGTTCAAAAAACCTCAATATCACAGTTACTAGAGGAGATATTAACGGAACTTTTATTCAATATAGATATCATATTCTCTTGTAGCTGAATTGGCCAGGTTTTTCTCATTGATTTTTCATGGTCAGATAGACCCACTGCCTATGCAGTAATCAAAGGATTAGATGATACTAATCTTAGTCATAGCTTGTGAGGAAAGAATTTACTTGCTAAGAAGAGTATATTTCATGGAGTAAAAGAAGCATCTTTTTTTATAAACTAAATAGAAATATGTGATAATTCTTGCAGAAAGAATTAATTTAAGGGGTGAAATGATCTTTTGCTTTGAGATGACCAAAACATTGGTAGTTTTATTTTTTTATGGCAAGTGTGATTTTTAGAACTACTAGTAGGAAAGAATGGACCTATAGATTTAGGGAGTTGCAGCTTGAGTGTTGTGCTTTGATTGTGTTTGAAAAGATATGTTATCCATTCCCATCACATAATTGAGTCCTAAATCATATCTTTAGTGAAACAAATGTAGTGAACATAATGGAAAGTTCAGGATACTTAAAGGCTTAAGGTCTTTGAATTAAGATTATTGAGAATAAAGCAAAATTTGGGATTGATTGAGATAAAAATAATAATGTTAAGTTTTAAATCTTTTCATTAATTAGAAACCTTGAGATGGGAGGTACCATGAAAATGTGATGTTAAATAATGTTATTTATCAGATAATGATATGTCTGTTATGTGTTGTGATGTTAAATATGCAGTGTTGTGTTATGTGTTGTGATGTTAAATATGCAGTGTTGCCCACTGCATATTTAAAACCATTGAATTGTTATTTAGTAAATTATTAATTCCTGGATCTTGAGTTTTCTTTTGCTACGTTAGCAAGAGATTCATGAAGGTGAGTAGCAAAGAATCTAGTATCCTTCTAAGTGCTGTTCCCTCAACATTTGTCATTAGTGTGATTACTTGAAATGGCCTGTGTTGTTTCCAGGATTAGAGCTCTGAAGTGTTGTGCCTTTATTTTCATGTTAGAAACAATTCATTGCCTAAGTAAGCCAGGAATGTTGTGATTTAGCTTAGTCCTTTATAATACACTTTTAACAGGAGTTGTTTTGTAGACTCCATTTGATTTGATATATGTCTTAAATACTTTGTCATGTCTCAGTAACTTGAACAGCAGTAGAGTACCTCTAAAGATAGCATGTCTCAATATAGTAACCGTCAAAAAATCCACCTAATCTTAATTTATCAAGTTTAGAAAATCAGGAAAAGAAGGATATTCATTATTTGTTGGCTTCTGAAAGGCTTCTGAGAAACTAAAGTGGAAAGATAAACTGTTATTTTCTAGATTTTTATGTAAGTAGGGTAGAAATAGGAAAATAATATATACATTTTTTTTTTCTGGGATAGGGTCTTGCTCTGTTGTGCAGGCTAGAGTTCAGTAGTGTCATCATAGCTCACTGCATCCTCGAACTTCTGGGCTCAAGCAATCCTCCTGTCTCAGCCTCCTGAGTAGCTGGGAATACAGGTGTGCACCACCCTGCCTGGCCAATTTATTTTTATTTTATTGTAGACATGGGGTCTCACTGTGTTGCCCAGGCTGGTCTTAAGCTCTTGGCCTCAAGCAATCCTCCTGCCTCAGCCTCCCAGAGTGCTGGGATTACAGGCATGAGCCACTGCCACTGCACCCAGCCACATTTTTGTTTTATAAGCCTTCCAACCACCAAAAAAAGAGGACTTGCCCTCTACTAAATGGTAGAATAATTAAAATCAGTCTTTTTAATAAGATTTAGACTTATGTCCTTCAGGATTGTGGTGTTTTTAACCTCTAATTATTTAAACTTTCTGAACCTTAATTCTCTGTTTTGTAAAATGGTATAATAATAATTCTGGCCCCGGAATTGTCAAGAGAATTAAACAAGTTAATATTTGTAGAAACTTCGACTCAAACTGTACAAAAGCAAATTATGTAACCAAAATGTATGTACCCCCATAAAATTCTGAAATAAAAAAAATATATATTTGTACAGACTTTAATACTTAGTGCATAGTAAGTGCTATGTAAGTTTGATAAAGAAATCCACTTGTATAGTTTATACACTGGTATTTAAGAGCTGAAGAAAAAAAACATTAGGTAGATGCTGGTCTTTATTTTAATTGTATCTGGTGATTTAAAAAAAATTATCTCAGGATAAAATGTCTTTTCATTTATGTGTATTTATTAAATTCAGAATTTAATGTAAACAGGCAAAAATGGGAAGAATCATCTTTTTCTTTTTTCTTCTTGCCCCAGAAGATAGAGAAGGGTAATATTTACTTTTACAGTTGGAGAGAGATCATAACCTCATTCGTAGTCAGATTGCTGAAGGTCAAATCTTATTCATGCCTTTTACCATCTGTGTGACCTTGGATGAGTTACTTAACCTTTCTATTCCGTAGTTTCCCCAGTTATAAAATGTGAATTATCGTAGTATCTGTTTCATTGGGTAGTTGTTAGGATTAAATGAGCTGGTAAATGTAAAATTCTTTAAAAGTGCATAACAAATGCTCAATAAATATTAACTGTTATTACTGATAGTATGGAAAATTTCATTTCTTTAAAATTTAATAAACGTGATACTAGATTAGCATGAAGCTAATCTTTGAAATATTCCTTTTATCAACAAGGGAATTTAAGCCTAGAGAAATGCAGTGATTTTAACTTTATAGAGAGCCAAGACCAAAAAACCAAGTTTTTAAACTTATAGTTAAAAATTTTCTCCCATTCTGTTAGGTACTTTTTTTAAAACCTAAGTTAATATTTTTCCCCCAAGGTGATATTTAAAAAAAATCAGTTGAATCAATATTACATCTCTTTTACTCTGTTTTAAAATATGCTCAGAACTCTTCTACTCTTAAAAATAGTACTTTTCATTGGCCATGCTATTTACTGCAGTCTCCTTCCATCAACCAAACTCCTTAAAAGAGCAATCAGTAACCAATTTTTTCACTCACTTATTCCTTAATCCGTTACAAGTAGAATTCTCTTTACTCAATTAAAAGAAACTATAGGTTGTCACTTGCATTCTAATTATCAAGTTCACCCTTTTCTCTTGCTCATTCTTCCACCTTCTTAGCCTTTCTTCAGCACTTGATGTTGTCTGTCCTCTTTCCTAAAACCTGTTTCCCTTGGCTTCTGTTGCTATTGTATAGGTCCGATTCTTCACCTATTTTATTTTTGCTAGGTCTGACCTTTCCTCCTTCAATTTGTCGACCCTTTACCATCTTTTTTGCTGTATTCTCCCCTAACAATCTCATCTACTTCTAAGGCTTGTCTTCATGAGAATGATTCTGAAGTGTATTTTTTAAGCTGCAGATCTGCATATCCAATTACCTGCTAGATGTCTTTACCTAGGTATCTTTTTATACCTCAAAGTCAACATATACCTAAAAAACAGACTTATGTTCTGTTCCTCCTCTTTTCCTTATTTGCAAGCAGCCTTTCCTCTTGGCTTTACACCAGGAGGCAATAAAGTTTGGAAACATAGACAAATATACGTTAAATAGTTTGTTGGTATTACATTATAATATGTGATATGTTCAGTGTATTGTCCCTCATCAGCAATGCATAGTTTAATATGCTGTTTAAAATGTGACATATTCAATAGCATTTCCATCAACTCCTGCATATGCATCTGAGATTTGTTGCTTAAAAGTATTCATATGTTTGACTTTTAGTAAATAAACCTGTATCTGTACGTTCCTCTGGGGAAGTAATCAAGAGGGCTCAATCTATTTAAAATACACACACATACACACACACACACACACACACACACACACACACACACTTCTAGATTTATGGCCACTGTAAGTTTCTATTATTTGTATCATTATTCTTCTAGGCATCTAGACTAAAAAAATCTTAGGGTCTACCTCACTCTCTGAATCTAGTTTTTGGCTAAGTCTCTTAAAATATTTTTTTTTTCTTTTCATTCTACTGCCTTTTTGTACCTAATTCAAGTTCTCAGGACTCTTTTCCTGGATTATGTCAGTAGCCGTCTAAATAATTTAGTCTTCTTGCCTCCACTTTCTTCTGTTCAGTTTTGTCTTAAGAGTGTAGTTCTGAGTATATCTGCCTAAATTAGAAGCTGTCAGTGGTTCACTGTTGCCCATAACATAAAGTTTAAATTCTGTCTTGATTTTTTTAAAACAGACCTTTGTAGCCCTTTATGTTTTGTTTTTTTTTTTTTTACTGGATTGTAAGGTGCTTTGAGGCTTGCCTACACCTATTTATCTTTGTATCCTAGGTGTCATTATCTAGTTCAATACCTTATCTGTAGAAGTGTTCAAACAGTATTCTTAAATTGACATTATCATGATAGCCAAGAAAAGTCACTATAATAAATAGATTGGGGATATTGTTTGACTTAGATGGAAAAGGAAGATATTTTTTCTAGCTCTGATGCTTTTCTGGGAATATTCTGTACATAATAAAAGAAAAAGGATAGCCTGCACTTCCTAGAAAGCTAGAATATTTGTAAGCACAATTGGCATTCTGTTTTTCTCACTTACTAGTGAAGAACTAGCTGCATTTTAAGTCATCTTATTTCCCCAGGTCAAGACAAAATTTAAGCCAAATTCTTCAGAAAACACAGTGAATAAAAAGCAGGAAGATACTTCTTCAGTGGAGTCTCATAACCAAGAAATCACTGTTTTCTCGGGTTCTCATCTTCCCCAACCCAACAGACATCAAGAAATCTGGTCTATCCTAGAGAATGTTTGGATTACAATATATCAGAACAGGTATAAATATTTTTTAATGAATTTTTAAAAATTGATAATTGTACATATTTAAGGGGTACAATTTGACATTTTGATACATATATATGTTGTAAAATGATCAAATCAGGGTAGTATATCCATCATCTCATGCATTAATCATTTCTTTGTGGCGAGAACATTCAAAAGTCTCTGTTCTAACCATTTTGGAAATGTGCGACACATTACTGTTAACCCTAGTCACCCTATAATGCAATGGAACACCAGAACTTATTTACAATTTAGATTGTAACTTTGTGCTTGTTGACCAACCTCTCCCCATCCTTCCCTCCCTCATTCCCTCCTCAGTTTCTGGTAACCAGTGTTCTACTCTCGGCTTCTATGAGATCAACTTTTTTTTTTTTTTAAGATTCCACATGAGTGAAGTTATGCAGTATTATGGTATTTGTATTTGTGTGTTTGGTTTATTTCACTTAACATGTCCTTCTGGTTCATCCATCTTGTCAAAAATGGCAGGATTTCATTCTTTTTTTATGGCTGAAAAGTATTCCATTGAATGTATGTCACATTTTCTTTATCCATTCATCTGTTGATGGACACTTAGGTTGATTCATATCTTGGCTATTGTAAATAATGTTATAATAAACACGGGAGTGCAGATACCTCTTTGACATACTGATTTTATTTCCTTTGGGTTTATACCTAATAGTGGGATTGCTGGATCATATGGTAGTTCTATTTTTAATTTTTTGAGGAACCTCCATAGTGTTTACTATAATGGCTATATTAATTCACAGTCCTGCCAACAGTGTGTAAGTGTTCCGTTTTCTCTACATCCTTGCTAACGCTTATTTTTCTTTTGTCTTTTTGATAGTAGCCATTCTAAATGGAGTGAGGTGGTATCTCATTGTGGTTTTGATTTGCATTTTTTCATATACTTGTTGGCCGTTTGTATTTCTTGCTTTGAAAAATCTTTATTAAGTTCTTTTGCCCATTCTTAATGAGGGTATTTGTTTTTTTAGCTGTTAAGTTCTTTATATATTCTGGATATTGACCCCTTGTTAGATATTTAGTGTGCAGATATTTTCTCCCTTTGATTGTCTTTTCACTCTTAATTGTTTCTTTTGCTGTGCAGAAGTTTTTTATTTTGATGTAATACCATTTTTCTATTGTTGGTTTTGTTGCCTATGATTTGGAGGTCTTATTAAAACAATTTTTGCCTAGCCTATTGTCATGCAGTGTTTCCCCTATGTTTTCTTCTAGTAGTTTCATAGTTTCAGGTTTTACATTTAAGTCTTTAATCCATTCCGAGTTGACTTTTTTGTATATGGTTAGAGATAGGCCTCTAGTGCCGTTCTTCTACATGTGGATATCCAATTTTCCCAGCTTAATTTATTGAAGAGACTATCTTTTCCCCAATGTGTGTTCTTGGCACCTCTGTCAAAAATCAGTTGGCTGTAGGTGTGTTAATTTCTTTCTGGGCTCTCCATTCTGTTCCATTGGTCTATGTGTTTGTTTTGTGCCAGTACCATGCTGTTTCAGTTACTATATTTTTGTAGTATATTGTGATGTGTGATGCCTCCAGCTTTGTTCCTTTTTGCTCAAAATTGCTTTGGCTATTGGGGTCTTTTATGGTTCCATATCAATTTTTGGATTGTTTTTTCTATTTTTGTGAAGAATGTCATTGGTATTTTGATAGAGATTGCATTAAATCTGTAGATCACTTTGAGTAGTATGATCATTTTAATGATATTAATTCTTCTACTCTGTAAACATGGAATATCTTGCCATTTATTGTGTCATCTTCAGTTTTTTTCATCAATGTTTTATAGTTTTCAGTATAGAGATCTTTCACCTCCTTGGTTAAGTTTATTCTTAGGTATCTTACTTTTTTGGTAGCTTTCTTGATTTCATTTTTAGATAGTTTGTTATTAGCAAATAAAAATGCTACTGATTTTTGTATGTCGATTTTTATCCTGCAACTTTATCGAATGTGTTTATTAGTTCTAATAGGTTTTTGGTGGTATTAGGGGTTTTTTCTATGTATAAAATCATGTTGTCTGCAAACAGGGACAATTTGACTTCCTTCTTTCCAATTTGGATACCTTTTATTTTTTTTTCTTTCCTAATTGCGCTGGCTAGGACTTCCAGTACTATGTTCAGTAGAAGTGGTGAAAGTGGACATCCTTGTCTTGTTTTTGATCTTAGAGGAAAAGCTTTCAGCATTTCCCCTTTCAGTATGATGTTAATTGTGGGTTTGTCGTATATTGCCTTTATTGTGTTGAGATACGTGCCTTCTATAGCTAATTTGTTGAAAGTTTTTATCATGCAGGGATGTTGAATTTTGTTAAATGCTTTTACTGCATCTGTTGAAATGATTATATAGTTTTTGTCCTTCTGTTAATATGGCATATCACATTTATTGATTTGCATTAAGTTGAACCATCCTTGCATTCCTGGGTTGAATCCCACTTGATCATAGTGAATGATCTTTGAATTTGGGTTGCTAGTGTCTTGTTGAGAATGTTTGCACTTATGT
Organism: Daubentonia madagascariensis; assembly: GCA_023783475.1. Lineage (NCBI taxonomy): Eukaryota > Metazoa > Chordata > Mammalia > Primates > Daubentoniidae > Daubentonia > Daubentonia madagascariensis. The sequence goes on along the minus strand of JAKFHU010000978.1, from coordinate 19,986,524 downwards.
TTATCAGGGATATTGGCCTGTAGTTTTTTTGTTGTTGTTGTGTCCTTGTTTAGTTTTGGAATCAGGATAATGCTGGCCTCATAAAATGAGTTTGGAAGTATTCCCTCCTCTTCAATTTCTGGAATAATTTGAGGAGAATTGGTATTAGTTCTTCTTTAAATGTTTGGTAGAATTCAGCAATGAAGCCATCAGGTCCTGGGCTTTTCTTTGATGGGAAAGTCTTTACTGCTGCTTCAATTTTGTTACTTGTTAATTGGTCTTTTCAGGTTTTCTACTTCTTCATGATTCATTCTTGGTAAGTTGTATGTGTCTAGGAATTTATCCATTTTTTCTGTGTTACCAGATTTGCTGATGAATAGTTGTTTGTAAGTCTATTATGGTCCTTTGTATTTCTGTGGTGTCAGTTGTAATGACTCCTTTTTCATCTGTGATTTTGCTTGAATCTTCTTTTTTCTTAATCTAGCTAAAGGTTTGTCTTTTTTTTAGGATTTTCCATTATAGTTATGTGCCACAAAATGACGTTTCAGTCAACAGTGGACCACATACACGACAGTGATCCCTTAAGATTATAATATCATATTTTTGCTGTACCTTTACTATATTTAGGTATGTTTAGATATACAGATATTTAGCATTGTGTTACAGTTGCCTACAGTATTTAGTACAGTAACATGCTGTACAGGTTTGTAGCCTAGGGGCAATAGGCTATGCCATATAGCCTAGGTACTGAGAACATAAATATCAGTGAGAAAAATAGACAAAAACATTTATCTGCATTCTAGTGGTAAGAGTTGGGCAAATAAGATATAAGAACAGGCTATCCAAAAAGTCTGGAAACACAAGGTGAATATCTTTATACAGTATGTTAGTTACTTTTAAAAAATAATACACTCAATATCTTTTTCTTCAACATTAAGGTACATTTTCAAGTGAAGTAGTTCTAAATTTTAGCCATGGATTTAATAGTTAATACATTACAGAGTATCTAAAAAATACTAGAATCAAGGGAACATGGTGTATTTATTGTATTTTTTAAATACTTTCAGGCACTTAGTAGTATGTCACATGATCATAACGTTTTAAGAGGAAAGAAGAGATGAGGAGGAATAGTAATATGGTTGAGGGAGGAGCAGAAGTTAATGATTTAGAGAGTGTTCAAAGAAACCCTCATTTAAAAAATAGCATTTGTTCTGAATCCTGAAGGAGGTGAGAATACGAGCCATATAGTTATTTACAGGAAAAACATTCCAGATAAAGGAACTGAATTTACAAAGACTTTGAAGACTTTGAAGGAACATGTCTAATAATTTCAGAGAACTGAAAGGAGGCTAATGTGGCTGGAACAAGAGGGCAAAGTAGGAGATAAAGTGGGGAGGGTAAGTGTGCTGATGGTGTCAGGCCTTGTAGGCCATGGTAAGAATTTAGGGCTTTTACTGTTAGTAAAAGGTACGGCACAATTTTAAGCTAAGAAATGACAAGATAAAGTTTATATTTAACAAAGATTACTCTGCCATGTTGAGAATAGACTGTGAAGTGATGAGGGTGAGGCTGGAAGGCCAGTTAGGTGTCTTCTGTGATAATCCAGGTGGAAGATGATGATGACTTGGGCCAGGGTAGCTGTGGTAGAGATGGTAAAAATTGGTCAAATGCTAGATATATTTTAAAGGTAGAACCAACAGGATTTGCTCATATTATCTCAAGTGACAGGACCAAAAGTAATAGCACCCACAGCAATAGATTGTTCCTGCCAATCTTATGACTACCATGGCTATTCTCATCCTTATCTCTTTTGCATTTCTCCTACATTCTGTCATTTAGGGTAAATCCTGGAGGAGTTTTTAGTGCCCTCGTCCTTTTACCTAAACTGTTATCATTCTATATAAAAACTATAATGGAGGAGTTTGGAATAATAGTATCTAGTGTGTAGATTTTGATTTACTGATAGCTTTCCTGGAAGATGTTTTCTATTTTCTCTCTCAATCTCTCCCCACCCCCACAATTTACATGTATACCCAGAAAAAGATGAAGGAAAAAACCCATGAATATTAGTAATGCTAATCTCTGGGTGGTACACTATTGGTATTATATATTCTGTTTTTACATTCCTATATTTTTCAAATTTTCTATGATGAATAGACTTTAAATGTAGAAAAATCTTAAAAAGTTAAATATTTTTAAAATAAGCTTATGGTTTTTATTTTAAAAATAAATGTGCACACACAAATATTCAGATTAGGCAAATTCATAGAGGCAGAAAGCAGATTAGTTGTAGGGGTTTGGTGGGGGAGGGGGAATAGGGAGTAACCACTTAATGGATTCAGGGTTTTCTTTTGGGGTGATGAAAATGATTTGTAACTAGATAGTGGTGATGGTTATACAACATTGTAAATGTACTAAATGCCACTGAATTCTATACTTTAAAATGGTCAAAATGGTGAATTTTAAGTTATGTGTATTTTACCACAATCATAAAATAATACTTTGGAAAGTAATTGTAAAATAGAGGAGAAAATTCCCTTAAGTGCTACTAACCATTGTTAACATTGTTAATATTATTAAGTACACCTAGCTTTGTTTTTAGGCACCTGTATTAGTTTTCTAGGACTGCCATAACAAATTAACCACAAAAGTGGTGTCTCGAAACAACAGAAATTTATTTGCTTACAGTTCTGGAAGCCAAACATCTGAAATCCATGTGTCTGCAGGCTTGGTTCTTCTGGATGTTCTGAGAGAGAATCTGTTGCATGGCTTTCTCCTGCCTTCTGGTGGTTGCCAGCAATCCTTGCCTTGTACACGGATCACTCCAATCGCTGCCTTTGTCTTCACATAGAGTAGGGCCCACTCTAATCCAGTGTGATCTCATTTTAACTTAACTAATTACATCTGCAAAGACTATTTTCAAATAAGATCACATTCTGAGGTTCTAGATAAACATGAATTTTGGGTGGAAACTATTTAACCCTGTTACAATATTTTTTGATTTTTATATGGTGGTTATGTTATATAAGTAAATTTTTTATACCTTTATTTTTCTGTTTCATAGATGGCATAAGCATCATCTGAATAGTTTGGTATTTCATCAAGTGGCTAATTTACTATTTACTTAACACTTTTTATATTGTTGGACATTTGGGGTGTTACTAATTGTTGCCTGATTGTGAATAACTTATTAATTTGTAATAGATTTCTGGGAGTGGAATTATCAGGATAAACTTCCAGTTTCAACAGACACTTAATCTGATATCTAATTTTTTTCTTCATCCTTATCTTCTTGAGTACTGACTTGAATGTAGATTGATAGTATTACTTCCCCTGCATCTCTTACAGTCTCTTAGAATGAAACATTATTCACATAGCTTTCACAGTAATAGTTTAGATTAGACCTGTATAATGTCTGACCATGATCCTTTGCATGCATGTTAGTCCAGACTTTCACATATCACTATCTTTAATTTCTAATTTAAATAGATCAGCATTATGAGAGATGATTTATAATAAATATTACTTTATTTTATACCTTGGCAGTGGAAATACTTGAATTACATTAAATATACATGTGTACCTATGAGTATTTTTTCTTTTTCACCATTTTAGCATGGATGTGTTTCAAAGATTGGGCTCAAATTCAGCTCTGACTACTTCAAAAATAGCATCATTTGAAGAAGCATTTATATATCTTCAAAAGTTAATGGCAGCTGTAAAGAATATTGTTGAAGGCATTCAGAGGTAAACACTGTTAATTTTAAAGATTCATTTATTTGTTACTTCTCTGTTTCTTCTAGGCTTATCAGCTTTTTCAGGGTTACTGGGAGTCTTCCAGCCAGTTTTATAAATTAATAGCTTTTAGATTCAACTCTTTTTCTCTCCTCTGCAAAGAATCCCTATTTCTAATTTAGGCCACAAGAATGTTTCCACCTTTTCCCTTTCTACAAAAAAAAATACCAGTTTGTAATCTTCATTAAGAACTTTATTTTCTTTATTGTCTAACTATAGCTCCTAGAACAGTACCTGGCACATAATGGGTACTTAGTAATTACTTAAGGAATAAATATATGTTAAGATAATTATCACTGCCCTTTTAAAATGAATATATGTTAATACTTTTTCACATAATTTATTTCCTCCAATACAGTTTTACAGAATTACAAACTGAAATAAGTTTGAGAAGCAGCATAGTCTTACGATACTTCGAGATTTATACTATATGTGATTATTTTAAATAGTCATGATACATATAGAAAATATAGTGCCAGAAGGCTATAGAATGGACCATAGTACTTTAGAGGATGAAATCAAATGCTTTCTTTTTTGGCAGTAAAGGAAGATAATTCTAAACTTTGCAGTTTTATTGGTATATACCAAAATTGTTTGACCTGAATTAGATATACAGTGTGCTAACAGAAAAATACTGTTCTTTATAAATTAAAAAAACAAAAACAAAGCTGAATTGATTTTGCTGTGTCCAAGTTTGAGAAACTTGGATTTTCAAAACAGCATGTTTTTTTTTTCCTTTTCTCCTTAATGGTTTTTGGAAACTTCATCTCATTGTTAATATAAAAGGCATTTTTACCTCTTTTTAGATCACAGTTGGCCTAAATGACTCTTAAAAAAAATTATCAAAGGCTTTTGCCATCCTTAAATTATTAATGAATGAAAAATATGGCAGATCCTAAGGCAAGTTAAATGTTACCTCTGAGTGCAAATAGTCCCTTTGTAATTTAAAGCAATATTAAGTAAGAGTAGCTCTATGAGGGTAAAATATTCAGTTCTGATTTTAGCTATATAAAATACACTGCTGCTCACTCTAGGTTGCATGAAAGTCATGCTTTCCAGTATCTTCTCTACAGAAAGTAAGGATATAAATCTGTATTAATTCACTCAACAAATGTTAATTGAGCACCAGTTATGCGTGTATCGTACTGGGCACTGGGGAACCAAAGATAAATAAGATGTAACCTCTGACTCCAAACAACTTGTAGAAATAATGCAGTCACATTAAAACAGATCCTTGCAATCAAAAAACTACTAGTATTTTAATAGGGATATATATGCAGTGGAGGGAGGAAGGGTTTGGCAAAAGATGAGGCTGGATAGAGGTTGGAGGAGAGTGAGTGTCTCAGAGCACAGAAAGCAGTTGCCACTTTATTATGGCTAGTGTTTCACACATTCAGCGTCTTTAATTATGACTTGACAGAAGTGTTTCTGGTTCAAAAAGCTTTGGATATATTTGCATACTATACCGTCTTCTTGGGAAATCACTACATATCTATTTGCATATTAATGGCTCTCTGCTGTAGGGAAACCTTTATAATTTTAGGAGCTTTAAAAAATATTGATGCCTGGAGCCCCACCCCAAAGATTGTGATGTAATTGGTCTGGGATGTGTCTGGCCATCAAGAGTTTAAAAATTTCTCCAGGCGATTCTAATGTGTAGACAAGGTTGAGAACCACTAGCCAATATGCTTATCTAGTGGCTGTCGAAGTGTAGTCACAAGACCAGCATCGTCACCACCTGGAACTTGTTAAAAGTGCAGATTCCCAGGCCGTGTCAGATTTATTCAGTCAGAAACTCTGGGTGTGAGGCCCAGCAGTCTTTGTCCTCTAGGTGATTGTGGCATAGTAAAGGCTGAGCATCACTGACTTAAGTGGTTCTTAGCCCTGGTGGGATTATATTATAATCACCTGGGAGTTTAAAAAGAATAACAGTAGTTGGACCTGGGCATAGGCACTTCTACAGACTCCCTAAGCAATGTATGTGGAGCCAGGGTTGAGAAGTTATAGCATGTATTGCTTATATAAGTTGTATCTAAAAGAAATGATTACTTGAATTTTAAGGGTGAAAAATCTTGTTATTCTTTCCTCTTAAGGAAACATAACCCCAGAAATAAGAAAACGTTGGTGATTCTGCTACCTTTTAGCATGTGACCTGAGGTAAATTATTAAAGCTGTCCTGAGCCTCAGTCCTCATTTATAAAACATGCATAATAATACTTTCCCAGATTATTTCACAGGGTTATTGTTCTTTGAACGTAAGGTGTTGGTATTACTAACCAAACCAGTGATTCTCAACTTGTTTGTTGTGGAACTTGTTAAACATGTAAAGTTTAAGGTCTTACTCCAGGATTACTGAAATCAAAATATCTGTAGATATTGTGCAGAGCAGGTAAATTGTATTTTTAACAAGCTTTCCAGAGAATTGGTATGCAGGTGGTAAGGGACCACACATAGTATAACCTCCTGTCGTGTTACATTAGAAAGTTTTTCTCTTGAGCTACCAGTAGGGGGTGTTGTGAATAAAAACGTTTGTTCATCTAACCATTAATCAACAGGAAACTACAAAATTGCAAAGTTTTTTTTTAACCCTTCAGACAATAGGGATGTAAATAAAAAATGTAATAGAAGTTAATAATTACATATTTATATTTTTTCAAATGTACACATGGTGCTTAAAATCTTTCAAGAAACAGAATCATGTTAAATTCCAAATAAGCTCTGTTTAAGAAATTTCTTTTGGCTAAATATGGATTTAAAATTTTTTAAACATTGGCAATTACACTCAACTGTGTAGTGGCTGCGAAGTCATTAGCATTTTTTGATGCTTATTAAAATGGCGTAATTTCATTTGGTTTTGTGATACATGCTCAGCGATAGTATGTCAGCTCTATTTCCTTTTGTCTTAAAAATAGTAGATCATATATGGTATTACATTGGGATTCAATAATAAGGTGACCTGTTAACCTGATCCTTCAGTTAAAGAAGTAAATGAAAGTGTGTTTGGTAAACTAAGAGCTTTGGATTCTAGTTTGAAATTTATCCCCTTGTAGCTGACTTTGTGCATGTCATCTGCCCTCTCTCTAAAGCCATAGTTTCTTTCCTTGTTAAATGAGAATTCTGATACCTTCCTCAAAGGAATGTATGAGATGATGTATGTGAAAATACTTTTTAAACTATTATAAGTGTTAATCTTTTTTTCTCCTTAAAGCTGATATGTTAAATTTTGAATGTTTAAAATGTGTATTTAAATTTTAATAAAGCTCTAAACATAACTGTGGTAACATTGAAAATATTGGTGGTTAAGAACAATACCTGATGGGCTAAAAAAAAAAAAAGAAAATTTTGGTGGAGCAGTTTTCCATACAGTTATACAATTGGGAGCAGGATACCTAATTTTGCAAAGTTTGAAAAAGGGGGAGGATCTTGCTGATTCCTAAACTCTCTTTTCTTTTTCTTTGTTTTTTTTTTTTTTTTTTTAAGAGACAGGGTCTCGCTCTGTAGCCCAGGCTAGGGTGCAGTGGTATAGATAGCTCACTGCAGCCTTGAATTCCTGGGCTTAAGGATCTTCTCTCGAGTAGCTGGAATTACAGGCACGAGCCACCACGCCTGGATGATTCCTGTACACTTTCTTTTTGGGTAGGAGAGGAAATTGAATTAGCATATTTACTGTTGGCTTAGGAATTGCTTCTCTCCTTCTCATCTTTCATTTTATGTGTATATAGGATTAATTTGAGCACTTTTGTTAATGGTTTCCTTATCTAAACACTGGAGAACCAGGAGCAGTGTAGACTATTGTTTTCTTTCCAGACAGACAAAAGTGTTTTAAGATTTATTTTTAGGTCAGTACTATCTAGTCTCAATTTATACTTTATTAAACTTATATCTAGATTTATCAAGTAACTCTTAAGACCACAAAAACCTTTTGCTCAGTATACAAAGATGATGAAGTTTTATTTGGAACAAAAAATTAATTGAAGAGTTGAATTGCAAATTCTGAAAATAAAGTTCTGCTACTTGTACTCTGATCAAAAAACGTTAGTAAATGTCTACATGTATCTTGTGGTTAAACTGGCATCTCTACAGAATTAACTAAACAGGTCGTATAATACAACTCTAAGGCACACTATAAATGTGTTCAGCTACAACTTGAAAGCTAATACTCAAAGCAACAGTAAAAGTGTTTTAGGATGTCTTTTTTTCCTTTGGATAAATACCCAGTAGTGGGAATCCTGGATCAAATGGTAGTTGTACTTTTGGTTCTTTGAGGTGTCTGCATACTATTTTCCATAGAGGTTGTACTAGTTTGCAGTCCTACCAGCAGTGTATGAGTGTTCCTATCTCTCCACATCCATGCCAACATTTATTGTTTTGTGACTTTTTGATAAAAGCCGTTCTCACTGGAGTTAAGTGATATCTCATTGTGGTTTTGATTTGCATTTCCCTGATGATTAGAGATGTTGAGCATTTTTTCATATGTTTGTTGGCCAATAGTCTATCTTCTTTTGAAACGTTTCTGTTCATGCCCTTGGCCCACTTTTTAATGGGGTCGTTTGATTTTTTCTTGCTGATTTTCCTGAGTTTTATATAGAGTCTAGTTATCAGCCCTTTATTGGATGTATAGCATGCAAATATTTTCTCCAGTTCTGTAGGTTGTCTATTTGCTCTAATGATAGTTTCCTTGACTGTGCAGAAGCTTTTTAATTTGATTAGGTCCCATTTATTTTTCTTGTTGCTGTGATTGCTTTTGGGGTCTTCTTCATAAATTCTTTGCCTAAGCTGATGTTGATAAGAGTTTTTCCAACATTTCTTCTATAATTCTTATGGTTTCACTTCTTAGGTTTAAGTCTGTTATCCATTGTGAGCTGATTTTTGTGAATGGTGAGAGGTATAGATCCTGTTTCAGTCTTCTACATGTGGCTATGCAATTTTCCCAGCACCATTTATTAAATAGGGATTCCTTTCCCCATTGTATGTTTTTGTAGCTTTGTCAAGATCAGATGGCAATATGACGATGGTTTTATGTCTGGGTTCTCAGTCCTGTTCCATTGATCTATGTCTCTGTTCTTGTGCCAGCACCATGCTGTTTGCTTACTATAGCCTTGTAGTTTAGTTTGAAATCAGGTAAATTGATGCCTCCCAATTTTTTGCTTAAGGTTGTTATGGCTATGTGGTATCTGCTCTGGTTCCATATGAAACATAGAATTATTTTTTCTAGATCTGTGAAAAATGATGTTGGTATTTTAATAGGCATTGCATTGAATCTGTAGATCACTTTGGGTAGTATGGACATTTTAACAATATTGATTCTGCCAATTCATGAGTATGGTATGGTTTTCCATCTGTTTGTATGCTCCGCTATTTCCTTCCTCAGTGTTTTGTAGTTCTCCCTGTAGAGGTCTTTCACCTCCTTAGTTAAATATATTCCTAGGTGTTTTATTTTCTTTGTTGCTATTGTGAAAGGTATTGAGTCTTTGATTTGGTTCTGAGCTTGACTGTTGTTGGTGTATATGAATCCTACTGATTTGCGTACGTTGATTTTGTAACCTGAGACTTTGCTGAATAAAAAGGCATCTGCACTCAAATGTTTATAGCTGCACAATTCACAATTGCAAAGATGTGGAAACAACCCAAGTGCCCATCAATACATGAGTGGATTAATAAAATGTATATGTATACCATGGAGTACTACTCAGCCATAAAAAAAGTGAAATAATACCTCTTGTATTATCCTGGATGGAGCTGGAGCCCATTCTTCTAAGTGAAGTATCACAAGAATGGAAAAACAAACACCACATGTACTCCCCATTAAATTGGTACTAATCGATCAAAACTTATGCGCACATATGGAAGTAACATTCATCCAGTGTTGGGTAGGTGGGAGGGGGAAGGAGAGGATGGGTAAACTCATACCTAATGGGTGCGGTGCGTGCTGTCTGGGGGATGGGCACGCTTGTAGTTCTGAATCGGGAGGTGCAAAGGCAATTTATGTAAACAAAGCATTTGTACCCCCATAATGTTCTGAAATTTTTTAAAAAGGTGTTTCAGATATGTTTTTTGTCTGTGAAATAGATGATGAGCTTCCCGGTTTAGAAGCTGAGGAGAGAAGAGGGGAGGGTAGAGGTGGGAAATTGTAACTGCCTCGGTTTTATAATATGTTTGTAAAATAAAATAAGGTTGAAATTATTTTTAAAAAAACAAAAAAAATTGTAACATTTTGAATCCAAAAATATAACTAGATCATGCCGAAGTATGTTTGGTTTAATATGTAAAACTTTACATTTCTGTGTCAATTTCATGAACTCTTAGATTTCTAGTTCAAGTAGCTTTATATAAAGTGTTTGAGATAATGAGTGTTTTCTTAGTTTTATATTTTGAATCGTATATGGGGTGAGGAAGAAGGAGAAGGAGTTACTATTATAAATAATGTGGCACATTTTGAGAGGATGCTTTTATATTAAAGGATATCTCAAGTTTAGATAACTTTTTTTTTCTAGATGTCATTTTGTTTGGTTGTATTTAAATGTAGCAATAAGTGAGTGTATTTGGACATGATCATACACTGCATGGGCATTCATGCCTGATCATAGAATATGCTTTTTGGAAAATGAAACCTCTTTTTGGATTTAGGAAAGTAAGATGATTGATATTTATTGCATTGTTTAATCTTCAAAGCTTTAATAACCTCTGTCACATTCCTGTGGCTTTGGTTTGAAATACTTTAGACAGCTGTTTTTCTAAAACAATTGCAATCATAAAGTTTGGGATTTTTTAAGGAATTGCTTCTCTCCTCATCTTTCATTTTATGTGTATATAGGATTAATTTGAGCACTTTTGTTAATGGTTTCCATATCTAAACACTGGAAAGCCAGGGACAATGTAAAACAATTGTTTTCTTTCCAGATATACTAAAGTGTGTGTGATTTACATGTATTTTCTGTTTTTTTTAAGTCTCTAAAAATTAATTTTCCTTCCATTTGAGAAATTCAGTTAAAAAGAGAAAAAGTAATTTTCCTACTAATCTCTTGTCCCATTTTAGCATAAGAACAGACCGTATACTGGTATATTCCTCCATGATTTCTGGAAAAATGAATCTTACAATCACAGCAGCTTTTCAGATCTACTAATCATTTAGCTGCTTCAAAGATATTGGAGTTTGCATTTGAGAAAATATTTTATTAAGTTAGCCTCTTTGAGTTACTATTGTATATGTTGATAGCTGACCCTCTTGAGGTTTTAGGAAAGGTCATCCTCTTTAGGCTGCTTTTTTAGATTAAGCTAGTTGTTGAAACCAAAGTTTCTATTAGAGACATGCTAATGTTTAGAAAATAAAGACCTTAAAAACTACATCCATTGAGGTTTAGAAGTGACTTTTCAGCGTTTGAACTCATTGCAGTGTGCAAGATGTTCAGCTATCAGTAAAAGTTTTCTTTAACTAGAGTGGAGGGGTTTATCCATGTTCAGGTCTGACCAACTTTCTTTGAGGCTTGGCTGTTCAACCCTTAAATAATTAGACTTTACCTCCTGCCCTTCAGTTGGGGTTCCCACAACTCCTCAGATAGTGCTGTATCTCTTTATTAGACTTTCCACATACCCCTTGTCCTTTCATCACCAAGTATATCAATTGCTTTGTTGAGTAAGAGAAAATAATACAACTTACTGTTTAAAAATGAAAGGACTTAGCTGCTTTATCCTCCATGCCACCGTTTTGTACCTTACTTTTATCTTTTATAATTTATTTTATCATCAGCCCCTAAGCCTTTGAATGCCTCTAGGTCAGAAACTATCTTACTTTTCTCTATCTAGAGACTTGCACAGGTGATGACAAATAGTAGATGGTCAATAAATGTGTATCGAAGGAGGGTTTTATAGTCTTTCTGATAGAGGACAACTTCTTTTAGGGCTGCATCCTGCTAATAGTATTACAGAATGACATTAGATGAATAGTTAATGTAGAGGTTTTAAAAGAGAGATACAGAAGAGAGGAGTGCAAGCTAAGAAAGGTAAAGAATAAGAAAATCAGAAAGAAGGAGAAAGACTGGAAGAAAGAGATTGAGGAGATTAAAAAAGGTATTTATATCTAGAGCAGATGATGGAGCCTCGAGTAATTCACCCAAATGACTCTTGAGGTTACATGTTATCCTTGATTGCTTAATCCTAGTCTCTTTATATCAACTATGTTAAATAGGGTTAGTAGAAGGAAATATGGAATCTAATGGAAGAGATTAATATAAACAAGCAATTATTTTTATAAGACATTACAGACATATGTAAAATACGGTTATTAGTAAGAGCTTTTATGGTATCTGTATTACTGTTTTAACATATCAAATTTTACATATATAATAAAATTTATATTAAATTAGCTGGCAAAAATGTGGCATCTACATACCAACTAAATTTTTTAACTGGATTTCGTTTTACTTATTTGAAGCTCTTGTCTGTGCTACTCAGCATTTGTCACTAAAGAATTGGAAATAAAGACCTTATTTTTATCCTTAATATCAACAGAGACATGCCACAGTTATTCCCACCACCCCTGAAGCATACTAGGTGTTGGTATTCCCTTGTTTTAGTCAGTAAAATCCAGTTTTGGATGACAGTTAAATGTCTCCCATCATAAATTCCTTGAAGAATGCACCAGAATTAAGCAATCAAATATAGTATGAAGATTACTTCTTGAAGATAACAAATATTTTAATTTGTTTCTGGAGCTGTTTTTATTTATAATTAGTATTCTTTTGTTTAAATTTACCTGTTTTGTAGCTGGTTAATTCTACTTAGTGATTTATTGATCTGATATTTAATTAAAATTCCCTGCTATTAAGTCTTTAAGAAATGCTAAAACCACCTAACACGACCTTTTTCAGTGAAACAGGTGGAATAAATGACTAAATATATCAGTGGGGTTAAACACCAATAAAATAAATGAAACTGGGGGGAAATCAATTAAAGGTTATGAATAAGGGCTATCGTAATAATTTTAACTTAAATAACAAGTATGTAGTAAGCGTATGGGATAAAGCCAGATGATCAATTCTAACTCCTTCTTACAGACTAGTTACACAAAAAGTTCAGAGTTAGAGTGTACCCTATACTGTAGGATTAGTTTCATCTATTTTGAGAAGTATCCTCTTGTGCCTCTAAAGAATTTTTAACACCTCAGTAGGCCAACCAGCTGCCAGTATGAGAAGTGATGCAATCAGTGTCTTCACGGATGTTTTCCAAGAATATGAAAAGGTTGAGTCCACCTCAGGATGGTGTTTTCTACGTGGAAGACACTCAATAATTATTTATTGTATATCAGAAACCCCTGGAATTAACTAACATTTTGAAGTGCCAATCCCTATTAATAAGGCATAATAAACCTTTTAGAATCAACATTTACTTACCCTTAACAATAATGTAACTAGAACTATAAATTTAAATTTTCTAGTTAATCTTTCTTTTGCTAACATTAAGATAGTTTATTAATGTTTTTAATTTATGTAATTAATTTATTATTTTTATTGGCATGTAGCTATATATTTTTTCCAACCTAATTGTTGAGCTAAGATAAATAAGTAAAATAATCCAAATTATATTTTTATTATTAAACATAGTGATGTGTACAGATTTTATTTTGTGATTTTGTCATTGTGCCACTCCAAATTATTTATTATTATATAAAAAAGTTTTTGCTTTTGGTTTTATCAGATTAGTTTTTAAAAAATTTTCATTGCCTCCTTCATCCTACTCTTTCTTTTGGGATTATTTTCTATTTAAAGAAGCAAATTTTTAGTGGTTCTTTCAGCAATGATCTTTTAATAGTAAATGTTTTCATTCTGACTGAAGTGTTTTTATTTTGCTTTCATTCTTGATTGATAATTTAGCTGGGTGTAGATCTAGGTTGACAATTATGTCCCCTAAGCACTTTGAAAATATAGTTTCATTATTTCTTAGCATCTTGGAAATGGGAAGTCTGCTGTCAGCATATTGCTTTTTTTGGTAAGTAATCTGTCCTTTTTTTTCCTGAGTACTGAGTACTTTCAAAATTTTTCTCTATAACTTTTATGTTTGACAATTTTATCACAATATATCTGGGTATGGATTTTGTTTCATTTATCTCTCTTGAAATGTGGTGTGCTTTTGCAGTCTTAAGGTTCATGTCTTCAGTTCTGGAAATTCTCAATCGTCATCTCTCCAAATATTGCCTATCCCTTATTCTCCTTAATTCCCTTATTTTGGAATTCCTATTCCTGGCCCTCCTTGTTCTATCAGCCATATATTTTAACTGTTTTTTAATTTTTTCCATCTCTTTTATTCCTCGGTGTTGCATTCTGAATAATTTCCTCAAATTTATTTTCTGATTTACCAATTTTCTTTTCCCAATTAAAAAATATTTTTGGTCATTTAAAATACATATAATACCTTCGTGTTATTTAAAAATAGTTCAAAAGATGAAGAAGGATATACATTAAAAATTCTTCTTTTCACCCTCAATCACCTGTTCTCTTTCTCAAAGACAGTCAATATTAATCAATGTTATGTGCTGCCTTTCTCTTGTTTATACTACCTGTTTTATTTTTATTTATTGATTAATTGATTGAGACAGGATCTTGCTCTGTTGCCTGGGCTAGAGCACAGTAGCATCATCATAGCTCACTGCAACCTCAAATTCCTGGGCTGAAGCAATTCTCCTGCCTTAGCCTCCTGAGTAGCTGGGACTATAGGCATGTGCCACCACGCCCAGCTAATTTTTCTGTTTCTTCAGAGATGTTGCTCAGGCTGTTCTTGAACTCCTGGCCTCAAGTGATCCTCCCCTGTCCACCTCCCAAAGTGCTAGGATTATGGGTTTGAGCTACTGCTCCTGGCTAATACTACCTGTTTTAAAGAGACACTAGTCTATAAGCTCTTTAAGGGCAGGAACGGTTTTGTTTTTTGATATATCCCCATTTCACATAGGAGTTAACGTATAATAAGCAATCAGTGAGTGCAGGAATAATTAGAGGGGAAGAAACTACCTGGTGACTTGATTCTTCACACCGCGATTGCATAGTCATAGGTACAGAATTCAGTCCCCCAAATTGCAAGTTTAGGAATTTTATTTCACCAGTTTACTGAAAACTTAAACTCACGATAACCAAATTTAGAAGTGAGGCTAATATATCAGAGCACCTATTTACTTATTTATAATGAGATCAGTAACTCCCAGTTGAACCAAGATATTTATAAATTGAGTGACTCCTAGAGGAAAGTTTGCACTACAGACTAGATTACTATTGAAGTTTTCTTGCTGACTCGTGGGAGCGTTGACCTCAAGCCAAAGTGCTCTCTTTTTTACTGTAAGGCTTTACTTGCCAAATAGGACAGCCTTTCCTCTATACAGGGAAATTCTTGTTCTTTAATACCTTTTTCTAAGGTCTATGTAGACTACTACTTTTTGTCAGTTATGTCAACTTAATAGTTATCTCAAAATATTGAAACACAACTGGACAGATTTCAGTATTCTTTACAGTACTTACATTACATTCATATTTCCCTAAGGAGATACCCTGATTAACTTGATCAGAACTAGATGATCACTAAGGCTCTATCAGCAGTACATTTGCAAACCATTTTATAGGGTGGATATTAATATCATCTCTTATATTAATATATGAGAGGCATTTTGCATAGTACATAGGAATATAGATACTGGAGCCTTCTTCCCTGAGTTCAAATCACAGCTCTACTACTTCCTAGGTTCCTGACCTGGGATAAGCTGCTTAAAACCTTTGTTCTTTGGTTTCTTCAAAAATGGGGAAGTAACAGCACCTACTCGTAGGATTATTATGATGAGAAAATGAATTAATGTATGTACAGTACTTAGAACATTACCTGGTAAATAGTATATAAGTACTTACTAATGCTGTTGTTTAATTGTTATTATTCTTACTGATTTATATTTTAGAAAAAAATTTTTTATCTTGGTTCTAAATTCTAGAGGTGTACTTTCTTTGGAAACTGTCCTCTCCTATGGACTGACTATATGATTGTTTTCCAGTTACCCCTGTCCAAGTATTGCAGCATTACCTTAAATTACTATCTATTCTGTAACTAATCCTATTGATTCTCCCTTCACTACTTTTCCATGTTATCCTCCTTTTTTCCTACCACTGGCAGAACTTCTGGTTCCAGTGTTACTCCTTAATGCCTAGGCTGTTGTCATCATCTTCTAATTGATCTTACCTTCAGGCTCCTTTGACATTCCATCATATTACTCTCCTTAAATCATATTTTAATTGTTTCATTATTTCTTCATTCAAAACCATTTTCTCCCTTTGCCCTCTGATTCAGATATAACCTTTCCAGTTTGGCAGTCAAGGCTTTCTACTGCCTAGTCCTAACATACATTTTTGGTCCTATATTCCCCTATGTGTACTTTATAGTTAAGCTAAATTAATTTATTTGTGGTTTTCAAGGCAGGCCCTATGCTGTCTTACTGGTGAACATTGACACAATCTCAGAGCCTAGAGTGACCTCTCAACCTCCGTACATTTTTCAAAATCTTATCCGTTTGTCCAATTCCATACAGAGGCCCTCTACTCCACACAGACTTTCCCAATTAGCCCAAGTGGAAGTATTCATGTTCCTCTGAGTGCCTCTTACAAACTGTGTTGAATCTTCTGGGTTTTTAGCACATACTGCCTCCTATTATAATTATTTGCAAACATTTTATCTCTGCTCCTAAATTGTCAACTCCATGAGGGCAGGATCAATATCTTATGTCCTTGTTTTCCCCAAGGTATCTTGCATGTTGCTTTGAACCCTATACTATCTAATAATAGTAATTTTAATAATATTAGGTAACATTTATTAAGTGCTTGGTATGTCTCAGACACTGTGCTAAGTTTTTTACCTACATGATCTTATTTGATTCATACAACCCTATCAAAGGTACTATTACATCCATTTTATACTTGGGAAAGTAGGACTAGAGAGATGTCATTGCTCAAGGTCACACAGTTTATATCTAGCAGAATGATTATTGAAATTCTGGTCTGATTCTAGAGAACCCACCTTTAAATACACTGAACTTTCTGACTGAACAAATGCCTTCAAAGATTCAATAGGTTTTTAAAAATTGGTTTCATAGACCTTTAGAAGATTTCTAAATTTAATTTAAAAGAATATTATATGGCTGACAAAAAATAGAAAGTATCTTTGCCTTAGAAGGACTCACCTTTTCATTTTTTTAAGAAATTTGTCTTTTTCTACCTTTTGCTTCTCTGAGAAGAGAATGAATCTACTTATCTTGGTTGAAATGAATATACCTACAAAGATTTCTATTAGCAAATGGTCTTGTCTGGAGAACGATGTTAACAAATGAAATAACTAAAATAATAAAAACAGAAAAGAAAATTATATCTGAGGTAGTATTGCTGACTGTCAACATCATATAATTTGAAAGAGTAGTTAAAACCTATCTTTTAAAACTGGAATAAAAGTTTCCATTCTGTGTTATGAGCTAGACAAGGTCAAGGCTAAGTTAGCATCCATGTACCAACATAGCATGTCATTCATAGAAAAAGGAATAAAAGACAAACTGGTTGTTTGGTACATTAAAAAAAATATATCATTTCTTTGAATTTTTCACTTTGTAATGGATTGGGTGAGTACTTTAGAAATGCCTTGGAATTTACAGAGCATATTTGAATTGGACATAATATTTTAAAGATTAGGATGGGAAAGGAAAACAATGGTTATTTGTCTTAGAGGATGAGTGCACATAGTATCTCAGGTAGTAACAAAGGGGTGCTGAAGATATGAGAAACTATCCTTAAGCCCAAGGGGCAAGTGTGATGCCAGAAATTCAAGGTAAAAACACACAAAGAAGTCTAGAAGACACTGGAAAGGAGTGGGGAACAAAGGACAAGGGCAGGTACAAGAAGAGAGGATATAAGACATTTATCTTGGAGCAGTGCTGGAATACTCATGCCTTTATTTTATTGGCCAACGGCTGTACAGTATAGGTACATTAGCCCATTTTAATATTGATAGCTGTGAAAAGAGACTGAAGATGAGCAGAAGGAAAAATTCATGAGATTGGCATCACAAATGTCAAGGAAGGAATGAATTCCAAAGGGAAATGAATCTGTAACAGTATCATGTTACTACTGAGAGGCGAAATAAGGTTAAAAAGTGTCCATTAGATTGAAAAACACAGAAATCATTGGTGAATTTGTCAGTGGCAGTTTCATGAGAATGTTGGGGCAGATGTTAGATAGTAGGCCAAGGAGTGACTTAGAGATGACAAAGTAGAAATAGCAAAAGAACATAAATATAGCTAGAGGAGATCACAAGGTCAAGGGAAAAGTTGTGGTTATGAGTATGTGTGTATATCAGATTTTCTTGAAAAAACAAAGGATCAAGTCAGTAGTATAAATGTTTCTTAGATAATACTTGAAAAGATAAAACCGTTCTTAATAATATAAATATCAGAGTCACAGCAAAAGTGATTCTGCAATAATGACACATAAAATTATTCTTGACCCTTTCACCACAGTAATTCTAAAAATTCCGGTTCCTCAAAAACTCCCTTTTGCTGATCAAGGCTTGCTTTCTTTAAAAAACATTTAAAAATATTTTTAAATTTTTAATTGTGGTAAAATACATCTACAATTTACGTTCTTAACCATTTTTAAGTATACGGTTTAGTGGCATTAAGAACATTCATACTGTTGTGCTACCATCACCACTGTCCACCCACAGAATTCTTTTCAACTTGTAAAACTGAAATTCTGTACCCATTAAACACTCACTCCCTAGTCTTCCCTCACCACAGCCCTTGGCAACCACCTTTCTACTTTCTGTCTATGAATTTGACTACTCTAGGTACTTCATGTAAGTGGAATCATACACTATTTGTCCTTTTGTGACTGGCTTATTGTACTTTGAATAATATTTTCAAGGTTCATCCATGTTGTAGCATGTGTCAGAATTTCTTTCCTTTTAAAGCTTAGTATTTCATTATATGTATATATATGTAAATACCACATTTTCTTTTTCTATTCATCCATCAGTGGATACTTAGTTTGCTTCTACCCCTTGGCTATTGTGTATAAGGCTGCTATGAACATGGATGTACAGATACCTCTTTGAGTCCTTGCTTTCAGTTCTTCTGGTATATAGCCAGAAGTGGAATTGTTGAATCATATGCTAATTCTATTTTTAATTTTGTGAAGAACTGCCATACTGTTTCCCATAGCAGTTATGCATTTTACCAACAATGTACAAGGGTTCCAGTTTCTCCACATCCAACTGTGTACAAGGGTTCCAATTTCTCCACATCCTTACCAACACTTTTTTAAAAAATTCTTATTTTTTGAGAGAAGGGGGTCTTGCTATGTTGCCCAGGCTGGACTCAAATTTCTGGGCTCAAGTGATCTTCAGTCTCCCAAGTAGGTGGGACTACAGGTGTGTGCTACCGCGCCTGGCTTTTTTTTGGATAGTAGGCATAATAAGTATGAGGTGGTATCTCATATTTTGGTTTTCCCAAAGGGCTAATTCTTTTAGTCTATCATTCTTTTAAAAAGTTGCCATTGAAGGATAATTTTAGGACTTTCATTCTAAAAGCCTTTTGTCTTCCTACTGGTATAAGAAAAAAAGAATGAGAAAACTTTAGAGAAAGTTGACCTCTCAAGAATTTTTGTGTGGGGTATTACTAAGGCATTCAAGTCTGTGAGCCATTTTTCTCCATTTTATTTTTATGTATTTTCAACAAGCTGTAATTCTAGCAAGTAAAAGTTTGTAATTTTTTATACCAGGCCAAATTCCATTTTCTTATATTCAGAGTTCATTGGATGTTAATGAAGTCTAAATACAACTCCAAGTTAAGGGCATTTTAATAAAGGTTGTCTAGTCCATTTTGGGCTTACTTTACCTCAAGCCATTCTTCCAAAATAACATTTTATAGCAAATCCTATAATGTATATCCTAGTTTTAAAAAATAACATGGATAGTTTTATTCTGATTATAAAAGTAATATATCTGTGAATGATGCTGACATAGCAATAAACCTTTCTTCATTAGAATATACTTGTCATATTTTGTGAAATAATCAAATATTTTCATTTGGAACAAATGACTTCTTTCTTAGAAACTTAAGATTCCTGTGTTTCTTACTTTGTTTACAAGTAGCAATTGGAAAGTGAGAAGAGACTGCCAAATGGGCAAAAATGAGATATTTTTCTTCTTTCATTATCTCCCTGTGTTTGGTCAGGATTTTTTTCTTTCATATACTCTTTGAAACTATGATGCTTTGGTCTACTCTGGATCTTTGTCTTTTTGTTCACTGTTGCATCCAAGGGCCTAGAACAGTGCTTGGCTCATAGTAGTTCTCAAATATTTGTTGAATGAGAGAATAAAGGATCTTTTGTTCTGATCTGGGCATCTTTAGTATGCATTTTACTTTTTTATTTACTCATCAAATACATTGTGAGGGTTAGGCATTATCCACTGAAGTTTGCCTCATCTTCTAAACTCGAATATAGTGTGCTGCTGTTTACAGTTAACAGCTATGCTTTTGTGAGGGTAAGAGGGAAAGAACTTACAGACGAAGAAATCAATGTAGTCCAGAAAAGGCAACTCTGTAGAGACAAAGGGTAGATTAGTGGTTGACTGGAGTTGGAGTTGGAGGTGAGAACAAAGAATCACTGCAAATGGGCCAAAGGGATGTTTTTTAGGTGAAGGAAATGTTCTAAAATTGGATTGGGGTGATCATTATACAGATCTGTAAATTTATTTTTAAAAATCATTGAATTGTTAAACTGAAATGGTATATAAATTGTGCTTCAGTAAAACTGTTTAAAAAAATAAAACCAAGGTAGGAGTTAAAAAATTTTAATTTTTTGCTAATTGGAAAACTAGGATGATGTAATTTTTTAAAACGTCTTACTTTGGATATGACTTGTTGCTATAAATAAATGACTAATTTACCTAAAACTAGTTTTTCTACAAAGGATTTCAGGACAGAGAAATGTTAATTTTATTCTCTAGCAAAGTATGTTCTTTTATGAGATCAGAAACTTGAAACTTATAAGGCTCTTATTATAAAACATCTTGTTCATCTAATTTTCTCACCCTGCTTTATGGACAGTTTGGATTATTGTTAAAGCCATAAAAAAGAATAGGTGTAAATTATTCCACAATGCTTATAGTTTATTTTCACTGGGCTGTAAAGTTAGAATACACTCTAGTTTGTTTCCCATTGCCTTTCTAGAGGATTGGTTTAACTTATCTAGATAGCTTGCTCTTCATGTTTTTAAGCAAATTATGTATGGACCTTTTCACCCTCCCCAATGTATTATCTTCAGGGTGTTTTTGGTTTTTTTGTTTTTTGGCTAGGAGTTTTAGTGTTTTGTTTTGTTTTGATAGAGATGGGGTCTCACTATATTGCTCAGGCTGGTCTCCAACTCCTGGCCTCAGGTGATCCTCCCACTTCTGCTCCCAAAGTGCTAGGACTATAGGCATGAGCCTTGCCACTTTTTGTATTTTAAAATTACTTGTTGGGAGACAGTGTTTTTCCATGAAATTGATATTCATATGTAGATTTTTGTATATTATTAAAGATATTCTGTATGTGCCCCCTCCAAGGAAGCATAGCATTTTTTAAAAATTTGACTATGTCCTGAAAAATTATTTATAAAAGCTCTCCCGTAAGTATAATAAAGGCCAAATAGTTTAAAGATGTAATTAAGGTTATTGAGATCAGTTAATTCTCAAGTCTGACATGACAGTATTAAGCATTGGCAAGGACGTGAAGACCTAGAGATGTTGTTATAATTAAAAGTAACTAGGAATGTAACAGTTAATTGAGGTGGCTTAATTTCTCATTAGTTATGTCATCATTCACTTATTTTGTGGTTTGTAACTACAGATGGTTCCCAATTTACGATGGTTTTGTTAACATTTTTTGACTTTATGATGGTGTGCAAGCGATTACACGTTCAGTGTGTTCCTTAACAAACTGGAGTTACCACTGAATGGATGCGGGGAGCACAGTTTGGGGGATATCCACGATTGTAGCTCTGACACAGGCAGTGCATGCGCAATATAAATAGCCAAAGTATTGTACCAAAAAAAAAAAAACTGGAGTTACCTCCCAATAAACCCATCATAAATTAAAAAATGCACTTCAACTTATGATATTTTCAGCTTACAACAGGGCTAAGTTGAGGAGCATCTGTATTAGGTGATAATGATAGTTGTTATAATTGACATATACTGTATAGTACTTGCTATATACCAAACACTGTTAAAATGGCTTTTCTCATAGTGACTCATTTAATTATCTCAGTAGCCTTATGAAAGAGGGACTATTATTCTCGTTTAACAGATAAGGAAAATAAAACACATAGAAGTTAAGTAACTCACGCTACATCACACAGCTAGACAAACTGAGGTAGACAGTACTGAGAACCACTATTCTGTACTATAATGACAGGTCTGATTTCCTTTTCTTTTTCTTTTTTCCAATAGAAAAAAAATTGTTCATGCTAAAATGATTAAAACATATTTTAATATAAGAAAATGAAAATAAATGAGTATTAATACTTTACTGCTAGAAGAAAAAATATGTTCTTGCCTTCTTTATTTTTATTTCTTCGTTTCTGTCATTTGTTGTTTTTATGAATCAGTGTTATTTCCAGCAATTGACATAGTCTGATAACTATTGGTTTTTCATAGAGTGCTAGGCTAATAGTTCAAACATTGTTATTTGAATTTAGTCACAGTCTTTTATTAGGATTTCTTTTAAGTGTCTGATAGTTTCATCAGTTATCCATTTGGACTGGTTGAACATTTCTGTGGGAAATCTTCAAGCTTTATCTGCAGATTAAAAGATATGGAGTATAAATGCACTTCACATTTCTATTTTTTGAGAAATTTGTATTATTGGAGCTCAAAATGTGAACTGTAATTTCACATGTAAGAATGCTTATGGTTGTTGATTAATTGATGCTGTAAGTATCAATTTAAATAAGTGAACACATTTTAATAAATTGATCTCTTTTGAATTAAGCTAATGGTTTTATAATTTTTAATTGATAAAAAACATTGTAAACCTTTAAGCTTATTAAACAATAAGTATCTCTCACAGTACAAGTATGTTTTGTGAGAAAGGTCAAGGTATTTTTTTTTCTTAAATCATTCATTCCTACTCCTTTGTTTTTATTTTATTTTATTTTTTAGAATTTTGGCCCCCAACAGTAATTATCAAGATGTTGAGACGCTCTATAACTTCCTAATCAAGTATGAGGTATGAGAAATATTTTTAAATGATTATCACATTTCCATTATAAACAAGTTTTAATGTAAGCATAGTAGTAGGAGTTATAAAACATAATGGAATGCTATCTAATTGATATTTGCTTTATATTAAATTCTTGAATGCCATAGAAGTTTGTTATGACATATTTTTTTCTCCCTTTTAAAAAATTGTATGTATAATCACTTCTCGGCCTTTTGGCTAAGATCATGTGTAAAAACTTGTATATATTTAAGGTGTACAATGTGATGTTTTGATATATTATACATGGTGAAATAGTTACTATAGTTAAGAAAATCAACATATCCATCATCTCACATAGTTATCCTTTTTGTGTGTGTGACAAGAGCACCTGAAATTTACTCTTTTACCAAAATTCCCAACTACAATACAATATTATTAACTATAGTCCTCATGTTGTACAATCTCTAGACTTGTTCATCCCACATATCTACAACTTTCTATCCTTTGAAATGCATCTGCCCATTTTCTTCCCCCCTTTCCTTACCAGTGACATATTCAATTCTTTCTTTTGTTCCCTAAGTAAAAATGCAGTGGAGTCATAAAATAACACACTTTCTCCAACATGGAATTATTTCTCATCAGGGGTACTATTGGCATTTTGGACAGGTCCTTTCTTCATTACGGAACATTGCAGGACATTTAACATCCTTGAACCCCAGGTACTATATGCCCATAGCTATTACTGACAACCAAAAATATTCCACCACCCCACCTAACTCACATGCACAAAATGGCCCCCAGAGAGGACAGAACACCTCTGGTTGAGAACCACTAACTCCTGGAAAAGAAAATCATAATTTAGTTTCCTCTGTAGCAGCAGCATAGACCCTGGAGTTAGAGCTGCAATGAAGCTCCAGTGTATTTTGTATATTAACCTGCACACTTTCCTCATCATTGCTGAACCAAGGAAACTATTCTGTTGATTTTCAGTTTCTACTTGCCTAAAGCTCTTTGTGCATGTTCTCTGCGTATTCCTACTTTTCAATTTTGTGTTTGTGTGTGTTTAATAAAGCACTTTAAATGAAGAAATGTGACATATATTCAAGGTCTCACATTTCTTATGGAGTCAAACTCTATTTCTTTACTTTTATTCATGGCTAGCTGTATTTAGCTTTTTGTATGCCACCTCTTCCATTAAGAACATAGTGATTAAGAACACAGAATCTTACATAATCAGAAGATGTATCTAAAAGAAAAAGAAGCTAAAAGGATAAGAGAAAAATTATTTTACAAAGAAAGAAGATAAAAATTATGGAAAAAGAAATAACAAAAATAAAAAATAAATAACACAGACTCTGAGGTCAGACTACCTATGTTTAAATGTTGGTTCTTCCACTTATTAAGTATGTGATCTAGGAAGAGTTATTTAATTCTCCTTGTCTCAGTTTCTTCATCTGTAAAATGGGAATAACAACAGTAGATAAATTATAGGTATTCTGTAAAAACTAAATAACGTAATGTATGTAAAGTGTTCCCAACCGTACCAGCCACAGAGTAAGTATTCAATAAGTGTTACCCTATTCTTATTTAGGCAAAGAATGGTGTTCATATGTACTTTTTAATAATAAGCCTTAACACATTATGTGATTATTAAGATTTCCTCTTTTGAGATGATTCATATAATTATTGCATCTTACTTTCTGAATTTTGAATTAAGACATTAAATCTAACGGTAAAAATGTATCAGTAGAAACAATAGGACAATTTTGAAATCACATATCCTGGAGAATCCTGGGGCATAGTACTTGAAGTTAGTACTTTCTATTGCTAAGAGTGTTGGCAGGAAATGCTTAACTTATTATTTATAAGAATATGGGGGTGTGATTTTGATTCTCAAAATTTTTTTTTTAATTTGAGAGATGGGTCTCTTGCTGTGTTGCCCAGGCTGGAGTGCAGTGGTTATTCACAGGCACATCATAGCTCACTCTATCCTTGAACTCCTAGGCTCAAGTGAACCTCCTGCCTCAGCTTCCTGAGTAGTGGGGACTGTAGGTGTGTGCCACCACACCCAGCTGATTATCAGATTTTTAAAAATCATTTCTCTTAGAAGAATTTCTTCCCCTACACCAGTTACTACATTGGAGATACTAGTCTCCTATCATAAACAGTGATAGGATCATCTAAATCTTTTAAGAAGTTTGACTATTTTTATACATAACCTTTGCCTTTTGTTCTCAAATTTTTAAGAATTAAAAATAATTGAGCCATTACTAATATTTGGCCTTCATAAGTAGTACAGCTAAAAAAGTAATGACACCAATTCCATTATCCACTTTATAGTTACAACTCTAATGTTTAGTGACAAAGGCATCTTTTATCTATTTGTTCCCTGGAAATTAAAATTGTGCATTTAAGCATGGAGATGATATTTAACAATGTAATTTAAAATGTCCCAATGTAAGTAAAAATGTCTTAATAGTTAAAATTAATGAATATGATGAAACAAGATATTTCAGGCTAGACCATCATGAATTTGTGCTTCAGTTTTTCTTTATTAGTAAATTAACTGCCTACTTTCTAAGTTATCAGCTATAACCTGGAGCCATGTCACCTTTATATGCTATCTGTGCTCTTGGATAAATGTCTAAGTGTATGTGGGTGGTTGCTTTTAAAACTGAAGATAAATCTAAATACTTAAAAAAAATCTATTAAAAACTGAAGGAACTATTTTGTATTCATATTATATCAGGTTCAAAATCAGTTCTTCACCTGATTTTTCTCAACAGTTGATAGGAAATGTATTATTCCCTTCATCCTCTGATCAAACATCTCCAATGCATTGACATATGATGGCTTAAGTTTGGATACATTGTAGGTCCTGACATGTGGAGCAATGGTAAAACTATCAAAGACCCTTGGGATAAGGGTAGAGCATGTAAAGAAGTAAGAAGCAGACTGGTTGATAGTTTAAATGTATATTTTAGAACATTTTTAGAAGATTCTTTTAATAAAAATTATAAACTTCATAAAAATTAGGGTAAATTATTATATATACCAATTTTATATAAAGTCATTAAATATTATATATCATTAAATATATAAATAATCATCATTTTAAGAAAAATATTAGGATATATTCATTTAAAATATTTGAAAACTATGTATTTTTTAACTTTCAATGAATGAAATATTTTCTACACAAATATAAACTTTTCTATGAAAACATTGAAGAAGGTCGTGGAATTTTTACAAATAAGCAATACTCTGAACTCTATAGAAGACTTTTATGACATGAATCAT
This sequence comes from Daubentonia madagascariensis, assembly GCA_023783475.1. Taxonomy (NCBI): domain Eukaryota; kingdom Metazoa; phylum Chordata; class Mammalia; order Primates; family Daubentoniidae; genus Daubentonia; species Daubentonia madagascariensis. Next base: position 19,960,201 of record JAKFHU010000978.1, on the reverse strand, counting down.
TAAATTAGTATTAATTAAATCAAGGTAAGAACATTTTTCCCCACCAAAAAATACATACCAGCTAGTAACATTTAAAATATATATATATATATATATATATTTCTTATGGAGACAGGATCTCACTATGTTACCCAGGCTGGTCTGGAACTCCTGGCCTCAAGCGATCCTCCTGCCTTGGCCTACCAAAGTGCTGGAATTACAGGAGTGAGCCACCATGCCTGGCTTAAAATAATTTAAAAAGTAAATTGAATAGAAAATAGTCTTATTGAGTTTCCTCCCACTAATTCTAAATTTCTGAAAATTTAGGCACTGTGCTGTTTTTTGAATTATCTGATAAAAAGGATTTTCCTCTACAAGTTTCCAGATTCTTCTTTGCACATAAATAAAATATAGCCAAAATCAGTAGTAAGCTTTAAGAAATAAAGGATTCCTTCACTGTGTCTTCCATATTTGTACCACAACTAGTTTTTGTATGATGAAGGATTTCTATATTTATGGTATTGTAAATTATATCTCTGGATTATAATAGATATTTTTAACTTAAACATATTAGTTTAAATATGTAGACCTCAATAATCTGAAAAATACATTTCTTTAGAAAATGTCTGTAAAATAACCTTTTTCCTAAATAAGATAGACCTTTTCATACAGTTTATATAACATTATGGTTTTTTCTGTTCATTTGATTTCCACTCTATCCAGGCTTATCTCACCTCTACTGGTTTTATGAACAGATTGAGTTGTAACAATAGGACTAATATTTTTGCACAGTTCAGTGTTTGCATTATGGTCACTGGACTTCTTATTGTTACTGTTTAATCTTTTTTTATGCAACAACAAGAATAGTTAATGCATAAAAACTATTCTGCTCCCTCAGAATATGGACTACTCTAATTGTGCTCTTATCACTTATTTGATTTAATATGTATTTTTAATAACTATATTTTCACTCTTTTCAGGTAAATAAAAATGTCAAATTTACTGCCCAGGAACTTTATGATTGTATTTCTCAAACTGAGTATCGGTAAGTCACATCTGTATGTAGATATACCATTGTAACAAGCTTTAACCGTGTTAAAGCACCACTTGGAGGTGATGGTGAAGTGTTTTTATGTCTTTTCACTACACTATGATTTTTTTTAAACTTTATTAATGAGAAATATTTCATACATACAAAAAGGCTGTGTGTGTGTGTGTCTGTGTATCAGCCATAAGATTTAAAGTGGTTCTCAAACTTTTTGGCTTCAAGACTCCTTTTTTAAATTAAAAAAAATTTTTTTTAAATTATTGAAGACCCCAAAGAACTCTTGTTTATGTGGGTCATATCTATCTATATTTACTGTATTAGAACTTAGAACTGAGAATTTTAAAATGTTTATTAATTCATTTAAAAATAACATTTAAAATAAATAATATATTATTATAAAAATATTTTTTCCCAAACAAAAAATATTCCTGTCAAAATTGTCATTTTGTACATTTTTGCAAATCTTTTAAGGTCTGGCTTAATAGAAGACAGCAGGATTCTTAGCCTTTTGCATTCAGTCTGTTGCAATAATCATGTCATGTATTGCTGGAAAACTGTTGTTCACTTTTTTGAGAACAAAAATGCAAAAGGCAAATCATGTTTTAGTCTTATTATGAAAATAGCTTTGACCTCTTTGACCTTGCACACCCTTTAGGAGAGTCTTAGATTCCCCGGGGCTCCCAGACCATGTTTTGAAAAACAACTGGTATAAAGAATACCCATATGCCTACCATTCAGCTGACTGTATCCCCCCTTCCATCTGTTGTAGTTGAGGAAGAATATGATTTCTTACCCTAATCTTCAGACTATGAATGAATCAATTGTACTCTTACATATAGATCTTTACAGATAATCCACATTTAAAGGTTTGTGTGAGATTTGTATCAAAAATATAACATCTTCCAACTTTAGCCATAGTTTTGAAAGTGTAAGAAGCTCACTGCAGATAACATGGAGGCCAAAGTCTCTTGAAGGATGGTCTAGTAAAATGTCTAGAATTATTTTGACTTCAGTTTGCTTTTGGAAGTTTTTTTTTGGGGGGGGAGGAAGGTTCAGGGGTCAAGTTGAATGTTCATATTTAAAGTAGTTGTGCCTTTTTTTAAAATTTTCTTTCCATTTTCTATGCCAGGGATTTGAACTATGACATTAATTAATAAGCCCTCTCTTATACCCAAAAGAGTGATTTTGAAGAGAAATCAAGTATATTTAATACCTTGAGTGCATTGAAAAATGATGATTACTACTCAGCAAGCTTTCTGTTAATAGCATAGGACCTGGGGGGCCAGGAGGAGGAAGAGCTAGGAGTCAGGGGGAAAAAAAAAGAAGAAGAAGAAAAGAAACTTTTTATCTGAGGAATGCAAGTATCTTTAAATTATCAGGTCCACAGAGGCATTAGGATGAAATAGTAGTCACATCACTCCCCTTTGAACTAAATAATTATCTCTTGAAGCCACTTGCTATGTGGGCTCTCGACTAACTGACGCCAAGAAGCCATAAAATGCCATACACCTTTTTTTTTTTCCAATACCAATATATACTGTTTTCTGGAGGTATTACAGGTGAAGACTCAGACTTCCCCATGCAGCCATGGTCACACACATAGCTGCATTCCTAGCCCAGGTGAATCCATTTGGAGACTTTCTTATGGGAGGTGAGGGTTGGGGACTTGGCTGAGGCACTTCCCACGCACCTCCACTGAAACCTCCTACTGGAGGTCTTGGCTGAGGTATTTTTCTTGACTCTGACTCAGTACTTTCCCACTCCTAGCTCTTCCTCCTCTCCCTTCCTCCTGGCTACCTAGGTCCAGGAAGAGAGGCAGAGAGGCAGCAGCCTAAATTCAGGGCTTGTAAGCAGTGAGAAAGTGTGTACCCCTGTACCCCCAGCCCCATATGGCATATTATCTGACCCTTGCCTAGTGCTATTCTCTGGGGGGAAAAATGGAACACTGGGGAACCAGCACCTCTCGTTTTGCCTCTTGCTTACACTGTCACAGTAAGTGAATAAAGGCTGGATCGTTTCTTTTAGTTTGGCTTATTGTCCTTAATTAGCAATATCAACACCCAGCAGCCCAACATGTTATATATTCTGCATATTAGACATTTATCAGATACATAGTTTGCACATATTTTCTCCCATTCTGTAAGTTGTTTTCACTTTCTTGGTAGTATCCTTTGATGCACAAAAGTTTTTAATTTTGATGAAGTCCTTGCTTGTTCTTTTGAGACTAAGAATCCACTGCCAAACCCAAGGTCATGATTTATCCCTGTGTTTTCTTCTAAGATTTTTATAGTTTTTTGTTAGCTTTTACAGTTAGGTCATTGAAACATTTTGAGTTAATTTTTGTATATGACATGAGGCAGGGGTCCAGCTTCATTCGTGCAGTCATCATATCCATACATGTGGATTACAAGTTGTTCTAGTACCGTTTTTATTGAAGAGATTATTCTTTCCTCCTTGGATGGCCTTAGCACCCTTGATGAAAATCAATTGATCATGTATGTGAGAGTTTATTTCTGGACTTTTTAATTAATTAATTTATTTTTTTGAGACACAGTTTCACTCTGTCAACCAGACAGGAGTATAGTGGTGCAGACACAGCTCAATGCAGCCACAAACTCTCAAGCGAGAGTTTGGGCTCAAGCGATTCTCCTGTCTCAGCCTCCTGAATAGCTGGGACTACAGGCACGTGCCACCGTACCTGGATGATTTTTTCTATTTTTTGTAGAGACAGGTTTCTTGCTCTGTTGCTCAGGCTGATCTTGAACTCCTAGCCTCAAGCGATCCTCCTGCCTTGGCCTCCCAAAGTGTGTTTCTGGACTTTGAATTTTATTCCATTGGTTTATATGTTTATCTTTATGCTGACACCACACTGTTTTGATAACAGTTGCTTTATAGTAAGTTTTAAGATTGGGAAGTGAAGTCCTCTAACGTTATTTTTTTTTTTCAAGATTTGGCTATGTGTGGTGCTTTGCAATTCTGCATAAATTTTAGGATCAGTTTTTCTATTTCTGCAAAAAAGGTTGTTGGGATGTTTGGTAGGAATTGGATTGACTCTGTATTGCTTTGGGGAGTATTACCATCTTACTGAGTCTTCCATTCCACTAACATGGGGTGCCTTTTTACTTATTTAGGTCTTCTTTAATTTCTTTCAGCAGTATTTTTTGGTTGTTAGTTTACAAGTCTTGTACCTCTTTGATTAAATTTATTCCTAAGTATTTTATTCTTTGTGATGCTAATGTAGTGGAATTGTTTCTTTCATTTCTTTTTCAGATTGTCCATTGCTAGTGTATAGAATTATAACTGGTTTTTTTGGGTGTTGATCTTTTACTTTGCAACTTTGCTGAATTAGTTTATTAGCACTAACAGTTGTTTTGTGAATTCTTTAGGATCTACAAATAGAGATTATTTTGCTGCTTTGTTTCCAATTTGGATGTCTTTTATTTCTTTTTCTTGCCTAATTGCTCTGGCTAGAACTTCTAGTACAATGTTGAATAGGAATAGTGAAAGAAAGTATCTTTGTCTTGATCTGAGGGGGAAAGCTTTCAATTTTTCACCATTGAGTATGATGTTAGCTATTATGTACTGCTTTTATATTAACATTACATTGTATTCCATTTTTCTTTCATTTGAGTTACACATTGGAAATGTACAGAACAGTTCAAAAAGTTGTAAAACAAATATCTGCTATAGGCTTCCTTCTTGTACCTAGAATGGATTTTGGAAAAATTGCGTGAAATGTTGGAATTAGGTCACTTAAATTCACTGCTACCATGCCATTTTGACAAAATTGGTCATGGAAATGAATCACATAACCAGGTGAAACTATTTTTTTATTGATTTGATCAAATTTCCAGTTATTTTGACCTATCTGAGACTTGGTGAAAGCAAGTTTGATGCCAATAAGAGGAAAATTGGAGAAACAGTAGCTATTGTTTTGCAGAAATCTCAAAAACAACATAGAATTGCAGAACTAGAAACAGCCTCCAGTTTTGAGTTCTGTTCTAGAAAGAATCAGAAATTGGGGTAGTTTAGTTTGAAAAAAGAAATAGGAACATAATAAGGGACATAAGTATTTGTACTATCAGAAGAAAAAGGGATAAAGACTTTTTGTTTTGTTTTAATTTAGGTAGACTCATGTCAGATAAATGGTTTTTATAGGCCCAGTGTAAAGGAAGAACTTTCTAGCAATTAGGAGATATCAAAAAATGTAATGAGCTACCAGTCACAGTTGTGAGTATTTCATGACCAAGAGGTGAAACCTTAGGTGAGATGACTCACTGGAGATGCTGCAGAACGGCAAGCAGAGGTGTTAAGGGGTCCCCACAGCTAATATTCTATCATTCTACATAGAAGCCACGAGGAAAAGGAACTCAAGAATTCCTATCATCATGATCTAATGAAAAGTATAGACCAAACAAACACTATGAAAAACAGCTGATACTTTCCTCAGTCAGCAGTGACAGAATTTGCTACAGGAAAAGCAATCTGTAGGTGATAATCCATTGTCAGAATACTGACTCATATATGCAAAGAAACCAAATGCCACTCGGATGGAAAGAGGAGCTAGCATTCACCTCTTAACTATGAAGGGGTAGGCAGGAAAAGAAAAGATACAGAAATCGATTCAAAAGTCTAGTTACTGAAGGATTTTTTTTCGTATATAGAATAAATAAGGACAGGAGTAGGGGCCTGCCCTTTTTTGTTTGTTTGTTTCATTTTTAAGGTTTATAAAACATACCTCTGCTATTTTGAATCTCTTCAGGATGTTTCAAAATCATTTTTTGAGTAGTTGTGAAGAATTGGCAGCAACGTAACACTAATTTCAAGTTTTAAAGGTAGAAAATGATATTAGGGCAGCACAAAGCCAAAGCCAGGTTCTAATCAGTCTCAGAGAAACCGCACATCTTCGGGAAGTGAGGCTGTTCAAGATATGGGGTATATTTTATTTAATTATTATTAATTATTTATGTATTTACTTAGGTGTTGTCACTACTCCCTTTCATCCCATCCCCTGAGTTCTGGTTGACAGCTTCTCCCTTTGTAGCTCTCATCTCACTGTGGAGATGGCCTGGAACTCTTAGAGCCAAGGAAGTAATGACAGTCTAACTGTAATAATAAACATGACTTCCATTTCTCGTACACTTAATATGTGAGACCCTGTACTAGATGTTGCATGTTCTTCATGAGCTTACATAGACCATCTCCCGGTAGATTGAAATAGGTGTCTATGAAATCTGCATTCTGGACACCAGGTACAATGGATTGGTGTCCCACAGTTTGGGGTCCCACAGCTTGTAGGCCCCAGCTCTTGACCGCCCAGCTGGCTTCTCCTGAGGTAAAATGGTGAATAGACATGGCATACATTAGGCATTACTCCTGCCTTTCCACCCTGGTGTAGGGTTATTGACTGATATTCTTGTGTTGACTGCTAGGTGACTTAGCGATCCTTTTTAAGACTTGAAACTCTCAGCTTCCTGTCGCCTCTCAAGTGTCTGTTCCTTTCAGGAGGTGCATCCTCTTAGTATCCTCCCGCCCACCTGTTCTTTAATTCCCAGACCAAATAAGAGAAAAATAGACATCTTTTCCCACAGCGTGGCTTACCCCTTGGATTAGAACATCTTAACATAAGCCCATCTCCTGGTAGGAGAGATGCTTCAGACAGTCAAGTAGAACTCGATTGGCCAATCCAGCCCACCATACAAAAGACTATGTTTAAGCATCCAGCTTTGCTTGTTAGCGGGTCTGCCATGGGAACCCTTATTCCTGAATTCTAGGAATTGTGCCAAGGTCATCTCCATGTTGGCTGTGTAAGAATCTGTACAACTGAGTGCTTATCTTCTCATGTTGTTTTGCCTGTGCTAAGAAACCATAATTGTTGGTATTTTCTTTCTCAAATATTAAAGAATGTATTTCAAATCCTGATGTTATCCTGTTGTATTAAGAATTTTTAATATATCCAGAGGAAATGAAATCAGTATATCAAAGAGATATCTGCACTCCCATGTTCATTACAGCATTATTCACAATAGCCAAGATATGGAATCAACCTAAATGTCCATCAACAGATGAATGGATAAGAAAATGTGGTATATATATACACAATGGAATACTATTCAGCCTTAAAAAAGAAGGAAATCCTGTCATTTGGAACCACATAGATGAACCTAGAAGATACCATGTTAAGTGAAAAAAGCCAGGCACAGAAAGACAAATACACATCATCTCACTTATATGTGGAATCTAAAAAAGTTGAATGCATGGAAGTAGAGAATAGAATGGTGGTCACCAGGGCCTAGGGGAATGGGGGAACAGGAGAGATGTTGATCAAAGGACACAAAATTTCAGCTAAATAGGAGGAATAAGTTCAAGAGATCTATTGTACAACATGATGACTTCAGTTAATAACAATGTATTATATTTTGAAAATCACTAAGTAGATTTTACATGTTCTCACCACAAAAAATAAGTATATGAGGTAATACATATGTTAATTAGCTCGATTGAGCCATTCCACAATGTATACATAGTTCAAAACATTTTGTATACAATGAATATATACAACTTTTGTTTGTCAATTAAGGAATATAAAATAAAAGAAAAAGAAAGAATTTTTATCTAACCAGCTGTCTCTCAGTGATTTAACATTTCTTTTCTCCTAGGGAAAAGTTAACCGTCGGATGCTGCCAGCTGGTTGAGATGGAATATACCATGCAGCAGTGCAATGCATCTGTCTATATGGAGGCCAAAAACAGGGGATGGTGTGAAGACGTGCTCAACTATAGGACATAAGTGCTGATTTGTAACTTAAAAGGAATTGCATTTGTCTTCAAGAATAACAGAGTAACTTTCAACCTGGTCACTTTTTTGAGCCAAACCCAAGAGAATTTTAAGAAATGTTTCATAAGTACAGAAAGGTGATTGCCTGTTACTGACAATCTCTGTGAAACTCTAAAAAGCCTAATGCATCCATTGTAGGATAAACCATGGACTCAACTTTACTGGAGTTGACAGTACCTCCCTACCTCTACTCCTGATACTGAGCCAATATCTCTAAGGAAAGGAGAGCCATCTTTTCAGTCTTCTAGGGCAGAAGCCACTGTGGCAACTGAGGAAGGCCCAGGGCACAGCATTAGCATTTCTCTCAGCCCTAAATATGGGCATGTGACCAGAGACACTGCCAAACCCTAAGAAAGAATTAGGACATGACCATGCTCACCACATTCCACAAATGAAATCTTACCGTGGGCCGTTTTATAATCAAACTGATCCATGTGGACCTGGTGAAAATAACACCCACCCCCACCACCTCCTCCAAGGTAATGAAGGAATTTTACTTCAGCTCCTACTTCCCATGCAGCCTCTTGTCTTCTTCTCTGGGCTTGTAACTTTTCAGTGCATTTCTAATGGGGAACAGCAGGGTCACACCTGTGCTGAATTTCCCCTTAAATGTGAAGCAGCAAGGATTTATGGAATTAGGTGACAGTGACTGATGTTTGCCACTAGCTAACACCAAGGGTTTAATTGACTTATTTCTTATTTAGTTGTCCAGTAAGTTGGAAATCCTTGTTTACCGGCGTGTATTATGCTTTTGTTAATACATCAGAGTAAATCCAATTTGGTATTCTATTTAAATGTTTATTTTTAAAAAATCAATAAATAACTTTTAATTAAGATTTTGCTTTCATTTTACTTCCAAATTATGTTTCTAAAATGTGTATGAGGTATGATTATGAAAGTCACCTTCTCCAATAAAAGAGAACTTATTCAGGATGTTCGTTAGTAGTTGGTGCAGGACCTGCGAAACTTTATGTTTGCTAGATTAGGAAACTGTGCCATTGACTGCATGGATGGGGCTCAAAGTGCCATCAGAGATATAAGCCTCTGGGTAAACAGAGAATCGTCAAGAGAGCATCTATGCTCTCTGCTCCTTTCCTTTTCTTCCCTGAGGAGCCAAAAATACATTCACACCCCCCTACCACCACGACCACCATTACCACCACCAAAAGACCTTTTTTTAGGTCTTTATCCCTCAACTTCTTCTAGTTGTTGTTATTGGATTTTTGTTTTGCCGTGCTCTGGTTTGTTTACCTCTGTCTCTTTTTTTATTATCTTTTTAATATAGGTTATGATTTTCATGAAATTTCTTTTTACTCTTAACACCTGAATACTTTCACATATTTCACTCTTATGTATGTGGGTTTTAATTGTATCTTAGTCTGTATGTCTTTTACTTTGTACATCAATTTGTCATTTTATTTGAAGCTTTCTTAAAAACTTTAAAAATTGTATTGAGATGTGAAGATGTTCTTTTCTAACTTCCTACTCTTTTTATTTTGACTTAAAAACATTATTTAAAAATTTTTGTATTAGCCTTTTATTTCTTTCATTTGAAGCCAGGGCTTTTTTCCTTTATTCCCTTTCCCTTGTTTTTTGCCTTCTTTTCTGATTTTTAACTTTATTAATTTTATACTTGTTTTCCTAATTGTCCAATGCAGGGGTTGAGGGTTCCTTTACATTAGCCTTTTCCAACTTACTTTTATAAAAAAATAGTCCATTTCCCTCCTGGGAAGACCAGGGAGCATCCTCTGGTTTGGAGGGTCCCTAGTTCTCACCACAATCTGGGCCAAGGAAAAGCTGGCTAAAGAATTGTGGTCTGTTGTGCCCCAGTAGGTCCTTTTGTTAGGACCTGCAGTGGGCAATTGTGACTGCACAGGTTAGCACTTCACAGATGGGTTAATTTCACTTTCACATTATGAGTCTTTGCCTGTCTTATGAAAGATTTGAAGTTCTATTCCTTGATATTTCGAACATCATTTTAAGGGAGAACAGAATTCCTTTCAGGGTCAATCTAGGTTTATTTAAATGGTGTCTTGGTCACCTTTCAAAGCCTAAAGTCATGTTGTTCACATTCCTAACTTATGGCAACTCCCTAGTTCCCTAGCATGGTGGATTGGGATGAATTTACCTCTTTCCTCAAAGGGAACATACCTCCCTATTGAATAATCAAATACAACTTCCACTCTCTCGGGATACAGTGCTACCCATGGCCCTTTTCTGATTTAGAGATTAGACAGGCCAGTCCTATTTGGTAGCTCTGGCTATTTTGCCAATAAAACCCACTCCAGTGAATATAACTAAGCTCCACGAGGGCAGGAACTACACTGTCTCTAGTGTCTAACTCATAGTTAGGTCAGTTAGTATTTTGACAAATTGTCCTGCAGACCTACTAAAAAAAGGATATACTCTAACTTTGCATACCAAAGTTTGACTTGAAATTTCTGTTTGTGAGTTTTATTGGGTTAAAAGCCACTCAGTAGTCAGACTGATACATCTTTTTTAGACCTTGGAATGTGCCCCATAAAAAGATTCTTCTGGAGCCAGAGTACATCAAGATGTTGGCTTTCCTGTGAGTTTTAGTATTATATATACCTGCATTTAAAAATACCCATCTCTCTATATTCATGAAGTTTATTCTTTAATGTCTTTGGCTGTTCTTGAAAAGAATTGGCCCACCTGAGAGTTTATAGACAGGTTTTTTGGCCCATATGATAGGAATCCTTTTTAATTCTGATCTAGTTTTGTTTGTGAACTGGATGTGATTGGCCTCAAATTAATTCTGGATGCTGAAAACACTGAGGACAGATTCTTGAGCAGAATTACCGGTTATAAACCTGGAAGGTGAGGTGGTGGACACCCAGATCTCAGCTATTAGCTTGGCTCAGTGTTCCCAACTACAAACCAATTTTAACATCCTATTCTTTACTAGTTCTAATCTTTTCTCAGTCTTTGCAGTTCTATTGTAGACTAATGGTTATGGACTAAACTACATTAGCTCAGTACAGACCTCTGCAAGGTCAGTGGGAATGGTTTCCTGATGTGATTTCTAGTGAGGTAAAATATGGACATGTCCTAGCCTTTCTTTTAAACCTTCTCTTTTAAAGGTTTAGTACCGTATTTGGCTAAGACAAAACTTTTCAAATGTAGAGTTCTTAGAGTTTTGTCAAACACGTAATCATGAAATCACTAGCACTGTTGAGATATAGGTCACATCATCCCTAAAAATTCCCTTGTGTCCCCTTGTAAACTCTCATCCCCACCTCAGGAGGCCATTGATATGTTTGCTATCCCTGTAGTTTTTCTTTTTCCAGAATGCTATATAAATGGAGACTTTTTCTTTTTTTGAGAGACGGCCTCACTATGTTGTCCAGGCTGCAGTGCAGTGACTATTCACAGGCACTACAAACCTTGAACTCCCGACCTCAGGTGATCCTCCTGCCTCAGCCTCCCAAGTAGCTAAATGGAGACTTTTTACTCTGGCTTTTCATTTAGCACGATGCTTTAGATTTATCCACATTGTCTGTCAGTTTCATTCTTTTTATTCCCGAGTGGCAGAGCATTGTATGGATGTACCAATTTATTCATTTGCCAGTTGGAAGGCTACTTCATTGATTTGTTTTTGCTGATTATATGAATAAAGCTGCTATATTCACATACAAGATCATGCGAACAACTTCCATGTCACTTCGGTAAATACTGTGAATGGGATTGCTTTTTCACAGGGTATTAGAAATGGCCAAACTGTTTTCTCAAAGTGCCTATACAGCTTTGCAATTCCTCCAGCAATTTGAGTTCTAGTTGCTCTACATCATAACCAGAATTTGGTATGTTGTTTTAATAGGTGTATGTCATTTTGGTTTTCATTACATCTTCCTAATGAGAGCATCCTTCCATGTTCTTACTTATCTATCTTTGGTGAAGGGTCTTGTCCAAGTATTTTATCCATTTAAAAATTTTTATTGAGATTATTGAGATTTGAGAGTTCTGGACACAAATCCTTCATCAGATATCTTTTCAAGCCTATACATTTAAGGGCTTTATGCCACTTTTGGTTAAAAGAGACAAAACACTTTAATACAGAAGGTAAGATTGTTAGGATTTGGGAGTAAACTTAATGGATAGCTGGCCCTGTTAATTGTTGATTGGACAACTATTTACATTTGGTAGATGCCTTCCAACTTACAACAAACAGCAACTCAACCTGTTCTTACCTTGCCAGACATTTTGGTTCATCTTGTAAGTTTCATTGCTCCAAGATAGGTGTTATGAATGTGCCTTTTTTCCGGGCTAAAATTATGTTACTCTTTGATTACTCTGAGCAAATACGTAGCCATCTATTCAGACATGTGCCCCTTTTAGACTCCTGTTTCCAAAAGATACCACCCTATATATACCCAGCATAATGACTGCATTTTGCTGCTTACTCTATCTCCATTAAGGTGTGGCACTATTAATAGTGAAAATTCAATATTTTATTGGCTGTTGTGCTACGTGAAGAACTCATGACATTCACCTGAGTATGTATGTCCCCCTCTTTATAAACTGTAGTTGTTGTTCAATGTATCATTTTAAGAATCTTGGGAAAACTCGTTTTATTATAAAGGACATTTGCCTTTCATATCAATTATTCCTTTTTAACCTAGACCTAACACCTGTATACAGGACCAAATTTGTGGCTTGGTCTTACCAAGTTTTTAAGCTTCACATATTGGTGTTTCTGTTTTTCTTTCTCCTATTCACCTAATTTACCTTGTATCTTATGTCTCACTGACTCTTCAAAGCTTTTGTTGGAACAAAGCAGGATACAAATTACTAATATACAGAGACTGAGTTTTCTGTGGCTCATACTCATTTCTGAAAGCAACTTTTCATGGAAATATATGTCCTATTGGGACTTGTTCTCCTTTATCTACCTCAATTTTAGGAATTCTCAGGTCAGGAGAGATTATAGGCTATAAAATCTATAGCTTATAATTTGTTGATTAAGCAAGGATTCTAGCACTACATCACATACTCAAATCCAGGTTTTTTCCTAAAATAAGACTGTTATATGTAGGGAATTCTAAAACATTTTGAGCAATGGTAAAGTACATATTACATACTAGACGCCAAAACTCCGAACCCTACACTGGAAGTTCATAATAAAAGAAAATTCATGAGCAGTATAAGCAATAATATTTGGCTAATTATAAGCAGATATTTTCTAGTTTTGCTACTGTTTGAGGAAATTTAGTTGGGATTACACATCTGAGCCACTACTCCTGGCTTGTGTACTATTAAAACTGACTACAAGTATGGTATTACCAATAGTTTCTGAACTATTCCAAAACTCATACTAGTAAATAAAAAAACAAGTTTTAAAAATTATGCTGGGGCTATGTCACATTTTCTCATTCCCTAAAGAAAACATGTATCTTTTAGATATGGATAAACAGTAACAAATGTTCACTGACCATGGTTTTTTCCGTTTACGGAAACTTCGTATGTTTGTGAAGACTGGCTATAATAGCTTCTTAAAAAAATACTTTTTAGCCACCAAACTACCTGTTTGGCTTTCATAGTAATTAATGCAGGAAAACTTTGACCCCAAGTATTTCCATATATTATTTGCATTAAGCATGTCACTTATGAAATGAGAAGTGATTTCAAGGATTTTAGCGCTGAATCCTCAACTAAAACTTTATTTCCTTGTGCTGAATAGAACATATACACATCCATATTAAAAATAGTCATATTAGGCAAATTCAAATCTGTCAATCTAGTTTTAGTCCAGAACCAGGCCAGTTATAGTCAGGAACTATACAGTTATCAGGTGAACTGATTTCCTTTGTTCTTTGTGGAACAGATGAGAAATAAGGTGGCAAAATACCAGTGAACATTTCAAGAAAATACCTAATTTTCTTCCTAACCCAAGTTAACCATTGAATAGTCATCTCAGTTGGCCCATTAGGTTCCTGTGTACTTCATCTTCTGTGAGAAAAAACCGTACATCATTCCTTACTTCATATAGAAGATGCCAGGTTAATATTTTTCACAAACACCTTAAGCTCATCATTACTGAAAAAAAAAATTTCCCCCAAAACTTTTAGCAATGAATGAGTGCACAAACAGCATTTGGATATTAATCCCATGGTGCAAGGATTTCCTGGAAAGTACCTTCAATGTGTTTCCACCAGCAGCAAGCATTAGGACGTCCTAATTTTGGCACCGTTAAGTTAGGTGTGCAGCACTACACATTAGACACCAAGTTATCCCAACCAATATTTATCTATATGAATAGAAAAGCTGAACAAAAATATAGTTCTGATAAAGGCTGCATTCACAAACCCTATAATATAAAGTATTTTTTTTTTTTTTTTTACAATTGAGGGTTGCCATTTAGGATTGTTAATGATAAATAAAAACAGGAATTATTTAGGAGATAAAATACTTCACTGTTCTTTGCTGCTATACATTAAATGTCTTGTTATATGAAATACACCCTCAATAAGTCAATATATTTAAAACCAGTGTTTCAAATACCAAAAACCACAGCTATGTTACTGTTCAGCAACCCCATTCAAATGTAATGCATTCTCCAAAAAAAAAAAAAGTCATAGCTGCAGCAAAAGTTCAAAGTTTGCAGTATGGGTGTTTAAAATAAATACCCCACTCTGCAAACTTTATGGCTGCCACTGTACTTCAATAACTTCAATCTGCCACATTTTACTTCAACAAGTAAAGCACTCTGCTGAGAATATAAAAAGTTAGAAAAAGGCAATCATAAAAGATTAAATATTGGTAGGCATGTCAGCTTTCTTTTAATAAAAACAAAAATAGTCATTGTGATCTATTTAAATAAGTATCCTTTGTTATAGAGTGTTCCAGTTATTGAAAAAGGGCCCTTAAAAAACCCAACTGCCTACACGTTTAAATCCTACCCTTCTTTCCCCTTTATACATATTTGAGGGAAGTAATTTAATGTGCAAACTGGCAAAACAAATGTGGAGGAGAGGGGACTTCTTGAAATGATGTGCCCAATCAATTCTTGGTTTATTCTTTTACAATAGCAACTTCCAGAAAGTAAAATAACCAAAGAAGTCTTAAAAATACATAAACAGACCTTCATCTTTGCATTCCTTTCCAAATAAACACAAGAAGTATATACAGCATGTTTAATAATATGCAATATGCAAAAGCTTTGTGTTGCTGTTAGCAACATCTATACCCACCCACCCTCCTTATTCACAAGTGTACCTCTACTAAACACAATTACATCACTAAGCCTGTTAGTTTGAGAGGGCCTTAAATTTGTTAAAACTGGAAAATCTTTGTATAGGGGCTCCACTCATTTGACTCCAGGTTATAGACTTCCACTGTATTCAGAAATTCATTGCCATCAAATCCTCCCACTGCATAAATGGTGTTCCCTACAGTTGTAATCCCAGCATTGCTCCTTGGTGAAGTCATATTTCCCATCATCTTCCATTCATTTCTAGTTGGATCATACATCTCCACACAACTGATGGCATGAGAACCATCAAAGCCACCACCTACAAACAGTTTTCCTGAAAGAGAAATGAGACAGAGTAAATCTAAAGAGGCTAAAGTACAGTAAGGGAAAGAAACCCTCAATCTTTTGCTTAAAAATCAGTGGTTTTTAAGTAGAAATGCCTATTCATTCTGTCAACAAGTATTTGTTAAATGCCAACCAATGTGGCAAGCACCCTCTCGGAGCTGGAGACACAAAGTGAATCAAATCAATAAAAACTCATTCCCACGTGGAACTCAGGCAACTTAAAAGGAGGGAAAGGAAGCAGTAACAGCATCTAAATAAAGTATAATTCTTAATTCTATGTGGTAGTTACTATGATCATTTCACAGATGAAGAAAAGAGGCACAAAGACGTTGGACTACTTGCATAAAGATGTAGCTACTACATGGCAAACCAAAATAGTTCTGTACACTGGACTTTCTGCATTAGCCCAGTGCACAGAACTAAGACTCAAAAAAAGTTATAGGAAAGCAGATTTCAGATAACTGAAAAAAATTCTAGAGCTTTCCAGCTGTATAAAATGATTTTGGTACAGAAATTCCTTCTGGAAACAGACATGCAGAACAGTAAATAGTTAAATTATTTTCAAATGGATAAAATGTTAGCATTAAATAACTCTGAAGCTTAGAAAGTATTTCATTACTGATTCTCAAATTCATTAATTTCTCATTTGACCACCACTTAACCAACTTGCATCCATATATCTGTAAAACACACTGACAAGGTTCACAAAAAGCTTAAGGCTCAAGGCCAGTAAGCTATCTGCTACTGTGTCTACACTTAAAACTTTCACCAATTGAGCCATAGTCTAAAGGTTTTATTTCCAATTAGGTATGCAGTAGACAATTGGAAAAGACTAGCGATTTGCATTTACTTTGTTTTGTAAATCAAAGTCTTTAAATTCTTGCTCTAAAGAAAGAGAAACTCAAAATCTAAGATGATGCATTATGGGTATAGTTTATGGAAGAAAATGACTTGGAACTTCACTAAATGCACCTATCAAAAGATTGGTGAAATAATGTATTTAAAAGTTATATATCAATGTCACGGTATTAGAAGATGGGACAAAAAAAAAAAAAAACGTTACGTATCAAGGATTATGAGTCTCTGATTAGAAAAGACATTTCTAAAGGACAAACCACCAGTCCCAGTGCATCAAGAGATGGCTGCTTCTCTGACTTCTTGAAGTGTGTAGCTATCACTGAAATTTTCCTGGAATTTTAGAACTAACTCTTGCCACTATCTACTCTTCAGCTCTCCAAATCCCAACACTTACCGTCAAGAACAGCTACTCCAGCTCCTCGTCTAGCCACATTCATGGGTGCAATTAAAGTCCAGGTGTTATTTTCAGGATTGTAACGTTCTACTGTGTTCAGACAATTCCAAGACTCTGCACCTCCGATTATGTACAAATAACCACCAAGCTCACAGACTGCAGACTGGTGTCTACCTGGAAAAAAAAAAAAAAAAAGAGTCAAACCAAGATTATTGCCACATCTCCCAAAAGTTTAAGCATGTATTACATACATTGTTGATTTACAGGTCTTCTTTAAAAAAACCAACTTTAAGGGAAAAAAATCAACTTACGAATGTTAAGAGGAGCACAGCTTGTCCACGACTTTGTTACAGGATCAAATACATCACAATTTTTCAGTCCTTTTTGACCATATGGATCAGAGCCACCAACAATGTATAATTTTCCATTCAGAGCACACACTCCTACGTACGGATAAAATATAGTTATATATTGATAATTATCATATTAAACTATTGGCTATGTCAGAAGAAAAGTACATTACCTGCATTACAACGGTTAGTTCTCAATTCTGGAATGGGAATCCAGTCATCTATGTTTGGATCATACATCTCTCCACAACTCAGGTCATCTGAATGTCCATTTGATCCACCTACCACATAGAGCTGTCCCTATTGCCAAAGTGAGAGATGAGAGTTTCTGCCATTCTGAAGATATGAGAAAAAGGCTAAATATGGGTTACTTCTACAACACAATGTGCTTACCATGAGTACGGCCATTTGAAATCGGGCTCTTGGTGTTCGCATAGGAGCAATAAAGGACCAATGATCTGTATGTGGATCATAGCATTCAACTGTTCGAAGACATTCCTCTCTATTATAGCCACCTGGTAAAAGAACCACAAAGATTTATGTTTAAAATATTAAACTGGACCAAAAAGTATTAAAACCTTTAAAGGACCCATGAGTTGATGTTTTAACTAAGTGCTTGTAATAGCTGAAAAATAACATTATCAGTGTGAGTAAATTGCTTAGTCTTGGCTTGAAAATTAGGAGAAAAATTTACCCACTTTATAGTTTTTTTTTTTAGAAAGTAGAAAAAATGAACTGAAGGTAAGGCATATTCAATAGCATTTACTTGTTATTTCCCTGTCTTCTTGGAATGCCACGGAAGAAAGCACATTAAACCCTCTCTTCCAAAGTTTGCATGTCACAAGAAAGGGTAAATAAATACCTATTTACAAGCTTAGTCAGTTGAACGCTTCCGATCAATCATTCATCCTTCCGTTCTTACCTGCAGCTATGAGTTTGCCATTCATCTCTGCTGTTCCCAGACCAGATCGTGCATACTGCATGGGCGACATGGGCTTTTCAATTAGTTCATCTGGTTGCATCTCAAAGCTTAAACTCTTACTTAGTTTTGGAGTACTTGTTGGTGAGCTCTGTGGGCTGTTTCGCCCGTGAAGGAAAATTACAGAGAATATACCATCCAGCACAGCCAGGCACAAGTAAGTGTTATCTGTAAGCACAAGAGTTCCATGTTTAAGATGATAAGATGTAATTATTATTCACTTTTGGTTGCTGTATGATCCTGAATTGGACTCCACAGTCTCCAGATGCCAGACTGGAACAATCTGCTATTATTTTCCAAGTTTAATTGTTTCTGAGTTTTTTC
Source organism: Daubentonia madagascariensis (assembly GCA_023783475.1). Lineage (NCBI taxonomy): Eukaryota > Metazoa > Chordata > Mammalia > Primates > Daubentoniidae > Daubentonia > Daubentonia madagascariensis. Next base: position 19,941,874 of record JAKFHU010000978.1, on the reverse strand, counting down.
CGCAAATAGTCAATTTAAAAGTATTAAATTGACAACACTCCTTCTTAAAAATAGATAAACTCAATAGATCTGGCAAGTGTCGTATACTTACTTGAAGTCTTTTCCGAAGCAATGATTTTCCACTCATGCTTAAGACTTTGTACTGTAGCATTTGGAGAAGAGAGACATCCAGTAGAACTGCTACTTATCTGCTTATGGCCATTCTCACGTGGTGGCTTTTTCTGCAAAATCAAAAGGTAGCTACAGAAACCTAGCAAAAGACCACACCTGATGTACCTTTTTGTTCCTGAGCTATTCCACAGCACTGAGTATCTTTCAATACTCAGTGAAAAAACACTGAGTATCCTTCACCTATGTGTGACATATATAGTACACCACATTTAACACAAACCAACACTTTCCAGTTGACACAATTACTGGCATACTTCCATCTCCACTTTAATAATGAAACAACTACATCCATACAGTAAGCCCGTCAGAAAAAGCTTAAACAATTCAAAAATCATGTTGCAAATCAAGTATCAGAATGATACTTCAATAGAGAAAGGAAAAAAATAACCTATAATCCACATAAGCTCACAGATTCTTATATTAAGTATAGAATCCTCAAAAAGATGTTATAAATTTAAAATGGCATGAATTAACAGAGAATACATTTAACCCACTGTCTTCATGAAATTGTCAAACCTAACTAAATCATATGTACAGGTATCCTTCATACAATGCCAGCAAAAAGTGAGCAGACAGATTCATACACTCGCTCTGAAAGTACTTTACCAGAAAAAGTAGCGATTACAAGAAACACTTAAAGGATATTTCTCTAGGGCTACCTTATAGGTATTATAGAGTGGTTTCTAGACAAAACTACATCAAAACACAATAAAAAAAAATAGCAATCAGAACTGAAACATTACTAAAAGAACCCAATATTCACAAAAGTAGAATATATAGGAAAACTAAAGGAGGGAGAAATGAGCAAAGCTGTCAATTTCCAAATGACTGTACAAGAACTATATACATGTGTTCTTATGTATGAGTTTTCTTTAGCCCTTTCCACTTCCAAAGGATATATAGAACTGGAAGTCACTACTACTCTGAGAACTGCCAAGTGCACAGGTACCACCTTCAGTACCTGGCCAAGTATGCTCATCCACTTATTCTGGTCAAGAGGGCCAGACCACATGGATAGGTAAGATTTCTAATAGAAATTTCTGTTGCTAGTGGAAGCAAAATGCCATATAACAAGTGATAAGAGAAAAAGATTGTGGTAGCTACTTGAAGATAAAAAAAAAACTACCAAAGGTTAGGTCTTTGAATGAGGCCTTTTGACTGAATCCAAATTTTACAGAACAAATCCTTTTAATAAAGGGATTTGTTCCATGAAGTTTGGATTTGGTTGAGGGGCCGCACTTGGGGATCTGGAGGGCCACATGTGGCCTTGAGGCTGCAGGTTCCCCACCCCTGGCTGGGCCATTCAGCCAGTGTGGTTACAGCATATATAGGCTACTTTGAGAAAAAACAGGGAATATACTATGTACTATGTCAATGGTTATCATTAAATTACATTTAGATATTTATTATGTACTTAGGTATTATTAGGCACTTTATTTACATCATCTCTTTTAATCCAGTGAGGGTGATAGCATCTACCCATTTTATAGATAAAAATATTAAAACTCAGAAGATATGCATTGCCTGAGGCAATACAGCTAAAATAAAGATTCTTTAAAAGACTAAAAATCACAGATGTTGGCGAGGATGCAGAAAAAGGGAACTTTTACACACCGTTAGTGGAAATGTAAATTAGTGCAACCTCTGGAAAACAGTATGGAGATTTCGCAAAGAATTGAAAATAGAACTACCATATGATCCAGCAATCCCACTACTGGGTATGTACCCAAAAGAAAAGAAATCAGTATATAAAAAAGATACCTGAATTCATATGTTTATCATGGTACTAGGTACAATAGCAAAGATGTGTAATCAACCTAAGCATCGTCAACAGAGGATTAGAAAAAGAAAATGTGGTGTATGTATGCAATGGAATACTATTCAACCACAAAAAGAATGAAATCATGTCTTTTACAGCAACATGGATGGAACTAGAGGCCATTATCTTAAGTGAAACAACTTAGACACAGAAAGACAAATACCGCATGTTCTCACTTATAAGTGGGAGCTAAATAATGTGTACACATGGAAGCAGAGTGTGGGATGATGGACAATGGAGACTTGGAAGAGAAGGGGTGGGAGGAGATGATGGGAGGTTGCTTGGTGGGTACAATGTGTGTTGCTCCAGTGATGGATGCACTGAAGGCGCTGACTTCAGCACAATGCAATACACCAGTGTAGAAAAATAGCACTTGTACTCCACGAATATATACAAACAAAAAATTTTTTTAAAAGATTAGCGATTCTGAATAAACCCCACTACTTTTATACTATGACACAATCTGTCACAGTATAAAATACTAAGAATAAAAGATAAGGTTAGAGATATCTAACCTTATCTGCTATTAGGAATTACAAGGTACACAAAACCCCATCCCACTCTGTGGGAAGAAGAGGTCCAAAGTATTGCAAATGGATGGTGCTTACATTGAGGTTGTGCTGCAGTAAGAAAATCGTTCTAATGCACAAACTAAAATGGATAAAAATGAATATGGAAGAGAAAGGCACTGTAACAATGAAGGTAACAAGCCTAATAATAGAAATGTTGGTTAACTCCTTTATACGTAAAAGGGATATCCCTAAACCTCCCAAAGAAGGATTTAACAGTTTACTCCTCCTTCCAACTTTCTTCTCCTACCTGAGATAGCTTTTACAACACAGTTAGATTCTATTTGTCCTCCTACTTTCCTAATGGCTTCTTTTCAACCTCTGTTTCCTATTCCTGAAGCATAATGTGTCCCCCTCATCCCTTTTACTTCATCCTCTCTATTCGTGGCACCACATTCTAATGCATCACACAAGTTAACTTTTTCTCAAATTCTTCCTAATCTAATCACTAAGGCCTCCTAAGTTGACCTCTGCAAATATAAATGTCTATTTATAGACATAAATAATGAATCTATCCTTTCTCCATGCCCTTAGATTAAACCCTCATCATTTTAAAAAAACCTGAATTACTGCTTGCAATTGTCTACAAATTGGTCTCGTAAGCTTTAATCTACTCTCTGTGCCTAGTTATAAAAACAGGAAGGGTCCAAGACAGTAATTTTGGAAATAAAAAACCACAAATCAGTTGGGATTCCCCAACCCAGAGACTATTATAGTTAGACCTCTAATAATTAGACTGTTTCCCAGTTTTTTGCTATTACTAAAGTTGTGTAATGTATTTGTTCATATCACTCTACTCTAACCTAGAGTTCTGTGAAGGCTTCCCGCTGTCTGTAGGATAAGGTATGAGACCCATTCAAGTAGCATTTACCTAATTTCCCAGTCTTACGACCTGCAATTCCAAGAGTATCATCTTTGCACAGATATTCTTTGCTACCTAATGTATCTCCCTTTATCTGCTATATAAACTCCTCTAAATTCTAAGACTGCTCAGAAGTTTCCTCCTCTGTGAAATATCCCTGATTTCTCTCGTCTCCACTATGTCCTCCTTTTTAGGCCTTTTGTAGATACCTCTTAAAAGTCTGTATTATTTCTTTTATATGGTCCTACAAGCAGAAACTGTCTCTCACACATTTTTGTGCCCCCGTACTGAACATTATGGCCTGCAACTTAATTGGGCACTCAGCCTCTGCCCTGATAACATCACTATATAGGCTACTACCGAGTCTACCATTTACCTTCTAATTTTTCAAGGAAAACACCCCTTAATCTGGGTTGACTCTGACTACTTTGTAAAAAGCATACTGTATGACCATTTATATAAATTTTAAACATAGGCAAATTAATTGACTATGTCAGAAGGTTGGAAAATGGTTTCTCTTTTGGGGCTGTGTAGGGCAATGACTGGGAAAGGGCAAGAGAAAGGCTGCCAGGATGCTAGAAATCTTCTCTTCTTGACCTGGGTTGTGTTTATACCGGTGGGTTCACTATGTGGCACTTATGGTTTGTGTACTTTTCTGTATTTGTCTGTAAACTAAAAGAGTTTATACCTCAGATGTTCTCTATTAATTGTTGGTAATGTGTTTGAATATGTATGTTTACCCACTAAAGGTAGGGAAAAAATAAAATTGGATTTATAAAAGGCAAAGTGACTCAATCAGCACAATGGAACTCTATGTTTTAATTCATTTTGTTCAAGAAATGTCTAGATCAGGTTGTAACATATAATCAACCACTTTAAAATTTATTACACTGTATATAGTACATCTTAATGATACCATTTCTAATTTGAAATAAGAGACTTCAGTAATTAAAGAAATATCCAAAATTTCTTTCATAGCCATCAACATTTAAGTTCCGCTGCACCTTTTTAAAAAACTGGGTCTATTTGTCATGCCTGCTACAAACAACTATTTTTCACAATCTTACTATAATAACATAATTTCTACATTGTTTCATCTTCTTGGCCCTTTTTCTTACTACTTATAAATCCTATTTAATTAGAAAAAAATCTACATAGGGTTTCGTAATTTGTTAATTTCTTTTCATGGGGCAAAATGCTAGTAACTCTAAGATATGCTTGTTTTCTCCCAAAAATGTTTCTGTGCAGTTATACCAATGAAATTGGTCCACTTTCCTTTACTAAAGGAAAATTTAAGTATGCTATAAAATTCTCTAGTCAAATTTTAACCTGAGGTTACCTCAGACTGTGCATTGTGTACCTGCACAAACTGAATGTGGTCATCATCACTGCCAAACACCTCAGCCTGTCCATCTAGTAGGTTCCCATCAAGCAGCTTGTGATCAGCTGAGTAGTACAAGGTTTGAACCTGCAAAACAGCAACAGAACACCCATGTGGCTACGGTCACCATGGCTACTCCACTAGTATGCAGATTACACAAACGCCTCAAGGTAACCTCCAGTGTGCTTCTTGAGCTTCTTGACATGTTACTCTGGCAGGATCCCGAAGTAAAGAAAAATACATGTCATGGTGGTAAAAATTTAAAAACCAAAAACCAAAAACCAAAATCAAATACAAAATCTTCCACTACTGGCTGAAGAGTCCTTGGCTTGATTGGCTTGAAAGAAATCTTCACTTTTTTCATAGCTTCTATTATATGGCACTAAGAAAAAAGGCACTAGGTACAATATATAAACTCTTAAAGAATATACATATTTACAATAAAATATTGAATATAGTTTACACCTCTGAAGATAAGTGGTCTGATTTGCATAAACATTTCCCTCCTGTAGGCAATGTCAAGAAAAACATAAAGAAAAAATAAATGCAAAAATTCAAGTAAGCTGTAGAGATATCTCCCTTGACAGATGCAAATGCATAGCTAATGCATCTGATTTTCAAGTGGGAAATCATATAGAATTTAAAGATCATCTGTTAGCCCTTTTAAAACATTAAGGATGACAGTGTTTTTACAGGCCTAACAGATTTGGTAAGCCTTTATGGACTCTGAAAGACTTAAGTGGAGTGATAAACTCAAGGTTACTCCACTGCTCCACATGCATATTTTTAATTTCCACCATTTCTCCATTAATTTTGTTTTTCTATGTATTTTTTTAAAAAATAACCCAAGTTAAGTGAGTGAGTGACTATATTATGAACAACACCATTGAAAAACACAAAGCTTTAAAGATGAGAATCCTGTAAAGGAGTAAACACCATTAAATCATCATCGTTCTCTGCCCACAGCGGATTTTTCTTAGGAGAACTGGGGCAGGACTGCTGCTTCTTTACGTGTCAATACACTTGAAGTTTCTTCTTGTTTCTTCAGTCTTGGGTATCCTAGTTTTGTTAATAAACCTATGGGGAGATAAATCAATGGGGAGGAACAACCATTAGAAGCTTTTACCTACTTGTCAAATTTAAAGCAAAAACCTGTGAAGAAAAATTAAGAATCTACAGAAAATCTCAGTACCACCTCCCATTTCTACAGCAAATTACATGCTACTTTAAAGAAAGTTAACAGCACATAATAAGCAAAGAAATAAAAAAAGAAAAGCAGAAGACCAAACTGAACAGTTCATTCAGCTCACCTGGACACCCCCCCTGTTTCTCAGCTTAGGGGTACCTATAGCAAAATTTAAATTCTTTAGGGTCATGGTTATAAAATAAAAGTGAAAGGGAATCCTTTATGTTATAGAAAAGTAATTTTTAAGAACTGTTGAATCCCATTTACTCTAAAACTAACCTCTTCCATCAGCTCTTCCAGACTGTCTCCATTCTCCCAGATGCTACGCTGCACCCAGTTGATTACCTTTGTATACAATTTGCCATTGCTGGGTAAGCAAACATTATCTTCAAGCATTACCTCCAACTGAGTTGAGAAAAAACAATGACACACACATCAGTGTTGACCTTCTAATTCTCAATTTCATAATAAAGTTGTCATAGATGCCCAGTTGCATTCTATACATTTACTCTAATTTGTAAGGAAACCAGTAACCAAAAACAAAGAAAGTAAATGAACTGGTATGCAGAAACCCATTACATGCTAAGAACAACAATATAATTTCAATGTATTATTGTTTTCATAACCATTACTCACTTGCTTGAAACATGGACAAAGATTTAAACTAGATAGTATTAAATCTGTTCACAGATTTTACTCCTTACCTTTAGCCTTGGAAGCTTAAGAAACTCCTCCTCTTCTGAAATTTGTAACAAATGCTCCTGAATATAAGCATCAACCTTATTCAACAAACGGGAGTCTCCCATACAACTTGCAAAATTTCGGTAAGAGATGCAGCTGGTAATATCCATTCTAGATAGTAAATAATCGCCACAAACCTTGGAAAAGAAATACATGAGTGCCAACAATTACATGTATTTTATTCAACAAATATTTAATGTTCAATGTGTAAGCACCATGTGAAGATATAAAGATGAATCAAAAATCATTGTCCTAATACAATAAATTTAATAGTGGGAATAACAAACATACAAATGATAAACATCAAAGAATGCTGCACAAATGTGTAAGCTGTTTAAGAAGAGATGCACCAAACTGAAATGCTGTGTAGGTTGAGATAAGTATTTTCAACTAGCATAAATCAGTAAGGCTTCATGAAAGGCAGTATCTGGACTGGGCTCTACAGGAGAGGTGATGTTGATGTTGAATGCAGATAGGAAGTAGGGAAGATGCTGCAAACAATTTACTTAAGCTGGAGAAAAGATAAGACAACTAGGAAAAAATTTTGAAAAAGGAACTACATTAGGGAGACCCTGGAATACTAACCTCAGGGATATGCGCTGTAAATCACAAAAGGATTTTTGAGCAGAGAGGAGTGGCATTAGAGGAAGGGCCAGCAAACCAAACTTTTTCTTAAAGGGCCAGATATTAAGTATTTTAGGCTTGTGGGACATGTCCGTCACAACTTCTCAACTCTGTCACCATAGCTGGAAAGCAGCCAGATCATATGTAAATGAATGCACATGGCTGTGTTCCAATAAAACTTGACAAAAACAGGCAGCCGGACCATGGCCTACAATTTACTGACCACCCCCCTACATTTGAGGATTAAATGTCCCTTTTCCTATGAATTATTAAGTACTTCTCACTGGCATTAAATTCTAGAATACTTTAAAGAGGAACCCAGGAAACATAAGAGACCAGAGAATTCAGGATTTAATTATGTGATTAACTCTTGATAAAAATGGATGAATTAAAAACATTTTTTTGTTGTTCTATTTTTTTTTTCACTCAATTCCCTCTTCACAGAACAGATGAATATTGTAATTCATGCTATCAGAGACTGACACAGCCACCCGGCCAGAGAAAACTGTTGAAAGAGTGAGACTTTAGTTCAAATTATCTTTCTGAGAGGTAGTGTGATCTTGCTACCTTATTATAGCCAAACAGTTAAAATAACATATTCAATTCTCTGAGGGGAAAAAAGGGGGCATTTTTAAGTTCTTGAGACTAACAAAATGTTTTGTGACAAATTCTGCATTCTAATCATGTAAATATTAATAATAGTAATTCCTTGAATATTACTTCTAATACTCTACCTGCTTTACTCGGTCCATCTTCAGCTTTTTTGCTGCAGAATAAACATCTTTTACTAATTCCTTATCAGCTTTCAACCTATTAAAAAAAATTCTTTATTATTTATGATACCAAAGACTTAAAACACAGATACTTAATTTAAATATATTTAGAGAGACTTGGAATTTCCTGATGATGTTCCCTAATTATATGTTTTACTTCAAAGTACTTACTGAGCAGTGTAGGCATAATTCAGCAAGACTTCAACAGCTTCTGGATTGAGATCATCAAATTTAACATGAGAAACTCCATGAGGATCACTATCACTATTAAATATTTCAAATAAATAGGGACTGCAGCAAGCCAACACTGCTCTGTGTGCTAACATCTCATGGCCACAGACCTGAAATTATAAAGAATTAAAATGAGAGGTACTGTGGATTATGTACTTCTCTAGCTAATTACTACATCAGACTCCTTTATCTTACATTTCTAGGTAAAACTTTCTTTTTAAAAGTCATTTCATTAAATGCCTGTGAAAAAGAAAATAAGCAAATCTAAGAACTTATAGCTTTTAGTAACAAAAGATAAATTCTGTAAGTTTCCAATTAAGTTTTAAATACCTGAAGTCGAACATCACAGAACTGGCCACTTTTCCTCAGGGCATTTAATTTGGCAACAGAAGACTCAATAAAATTTTCATCTTCAAACATCAAATATCCATTGGGAATCATGTTTCCTTATAAATGTGGCTAAACAGCAGAAAGAAAGTTGAGTTATTTTACTTGCAAATGGTGGTTTTTAAAATATAAAGAGTAATACAATATCTTTATTCTCAAATTCCAACCTATAAATAACATATAAAAATTTTATCCTTGAGGCCAATCTGGGCAACATACCACTGTACCAAAAAAAAAAAGATGTTATCACACAAAAATTTAGCTGAAACAACACTGGCACTGAATGTCCAAATCTTTGTACCCCCACGCTTTGGTCCTAAGTCTTTTAAAGGATTGATACAGTAGTGGTATTATCACAATTTTGGCCAGGTTTCCATGCCTATTAGCACATTCATTCTGAAAGGAAGTAAATGAAACTCTGTCCTGCCCAAACTCATATAATGAGCAACCTAAAAGCCTGAAAGGATGTGAAGTAGCCACACTTACAGGTTTTCCTTGGATTTGGGCTCCTGACATTCATTTACTCACAAATGAGAAAAACTGTTATTTATGCCAATCCTATCCTTTTTCTGTTTCCCTAAAGGATCTCCCTTTGATTCTATTCTTCAAAATTATATATATTATACATAATCAAGATCTAGATGTGGAAAATTGCCTGCTTCTTTCTTTGCCTAAAACACACACTTAAAAAGCTAATAGGTCTCCTAATTGTATCTGCCAAATGATTTTTATAAATGTTTTCAAATATATAAGGTACAGAAATTCAAAAAGATAAACTTATACTCTGTTCCCTTTGTAAGTTTCATATATTTTAAATTACTTAAGATCACATAATAGTAACTTCTTTAAAAATTTTTGCATTTCACCTTTACTTCTAAGCAATTGACTCATGACTACACAAAATACATCATTAAAAAGCAATAATATATTTCATTTTGAAGTAATTAATTTATTTAAAGTCAAACTATAGAAAGGAAAAATATGAAAACATTTTTCATATTCATATTCAAATTATTATTGGCTTCTCTGCCTTTTAAAAAATTATGAAAGACTGTTAATGTACTCAGCACAGTCTTCAGAAAAACAATATGTCTTCATGCTGTACTGGGCACTGAATATTCACTTACCTATTATATTGTGACAAATATATTTCTAAGAACTCTTAATCCAAAGACAAAGGAGTGTTAAAATGCAGGACTCTTTTAAGGTATGAAGACAGGTGGTTGGAGTAAAGGCAGATGTGTCTTAAGCTCTAATTGTGATTCCAAAACTATCAGGCTTGAAAATGATGTAATCAAGTCCTTAAAAGCTATAGACACAAATTTCTTCTGTGATAATGGTACATCATAATCTGTAACAATGACAAATTTAAGTTAGATATTCAGAATGATCAAAGACTGTCATTGATCTAGGTAGAGCAGATCATGCAAAGCAAGTCCTTATCTTTGATTTGGAGGTAAATGGCAAAAATATTCCCACTACATTAAAAAAAAGAACACAAATGCAATTATACATAAATATTTTTAACTTAACTTGCAACTACCTACGTTATCTTAAAAAAAAAAAAAAAAAATCCTGACCAGAGGGCAGGAGCTAATGACTTACTGTTTAAGTGGGGTATAAAAGCACAAGAATCACAGTACAAACGTAAATATTGGTTAACTCAATACTCTTTACTATTAGGTTCCAACTAATATGCAAACATGTGATCTGTTTTTAAGAGCCAGCAAGCAACCTTTGAGCATTATTACCAAACACGTATAAAATGTTACAAACCAGAGATACTGTTCCTCAAAATGTGCTCTGTACTTCCCAGCCTCTATAACTTTTGTTCAAATTGTTCTCTCTACCTTGAATGTCCTGAACCCAACCTCTGCCAGATGAAATCTTACAGCCATAAAGCCTCTTGCCAAATCCTCCCAGTTAGGAAGCAGTTTCTCCTCATCCTCCACACCCAGAAACCTCTCTGAAAGGTGTGTATGATCCTCTAGCTGGTCTATTCTGTGCTATGCTTCTATGTTCCTGTTTATTTTCCTTGATTCAAGGCACAATGAAGGCAAAGCCTGTTTTGTTCATCTTTTGTATCCAATCCCATCTCCCGCTACCAGGACTAGCCTAGGAACTTGAACATAAAGATAAGTAATTTGTTGAAATAAACTAAATAAACAAAAGGGAAAATACTAATGCCTGTCCTTTGCATGATTTTTCTCATAGTTATAACTACCAATGGAATTTCTGGTTCAAACCTAATCTTCAAGGTAATCAGTACTCCCTACTACCTATTCTTTCCCCCCTCATTTTCATGTCATCAATTACTAGTGTCAAATTCAGATGGCACTTATGTTTTAATCACCTGAACTGCTATTACACCACTGTTAATTCTGGAAACCAGAACTAAGTAAGAAATTACTTGAAATATGTGCATTTGAAATATGTGCAAATATATCAATGTTTGTGGATATCTTAAAATTACCTGGATTTGCCTCATGCATCAATCAAACCCACAATTCTAAATCTAACAATAATGTCAAAGTGAATAATAACTTACCACAGATTTCTGTGCAAGCCGGTCCAGTTCTAATGCAACAGACCAATTGCGTTAAGTTAAGCATATTGACAATCTGTAAGAGCTGGATCTCATATGTCTCCATAACTTAGGTTTCATTTAAAGGAAACCCAAGTATTCCAACTTAGCTTGGAATTGTTGTGAATGCTTACCTCCACATCAAAACTATATCAAACTGTTATATAATACTGATTTACTCGGCTCTACATTTTTATCTAGGTTGGTTAATTCAGCTTTTCCTAAGAAATTAGAAAACAAATGTTCTCCCAAATACACACAATTGTATTTGTAACACACTACACTACACACTACAATTGTAATTGTAACACACTATCCTAAAGAAAGCAAAAAATTAGCCAGGCATAAGCCCGTGGTCCCAGCTACTCAGGAGGCTGAGGCAAGAGGATCACGTTAACCCAGGCATTTGAACCTGCAGTGAGCTATGATCTAGCCACTGCACTCCAGCCTGGGCAGAACAAGACTGTCTCTTAAAAAAAAAAAAAAAAATTCTTCCATGTCCTTTCGGAGAACACATTGGAGAATTTTTGGAGCAACTTGGCATAGAATGAGTCCTATAACATTTAGTTCATCAAGGTCTTAATATGAACCTCATCTCTTTAATACCTACTGATCAGTATAACCCTACTTGATTTTAAAAGCTAGCTCAAGTCCAGATGACGTTTAAGTTAATGCAAACTTACTTTATTCAATTACTGCCCTTATACTGACACTATGTCCTTCCTCCCAACCTCCCCTAAGTTTGGAGGGGGTCAGATTAACTCGTACCTGCAAAACCATGTTTTTGAAACTTCACAATCACTTTCATTAAAGTAAGCTTGGGCAAATCAAGAGTTTTAAAACTACCCCTGAAATTCATGGAAGAGCTTAATGTGGTCTATGAAACTCAAGCACAATAACTAGTGGAATAAAAAAATGGGGAGAATTTTTTTCTTTGAAAATCCATATCAAAAAGCCCAAACATCCCAGAGTCATGTAAGAGTATAAAACTTAGAATATTGTTTGGTATCTAAAATACACTTCCAATTAATCCACTTTTAAGATTAAAACTGGGATCAAATACAATACACTCTGATAAATATAATATATTTCAGTTCCTTTGTATGGCTAGTGCAAGAAAAGATGATAGATTCATAAATGAGTAATTAAACTGCTTTAGTTAACACCCAGAAGTTCACAAGTTACCATAGCCCAGAAAGATTAGCTTAAGTGAAATACAATTCAACAGGTCTTATCAAAGAGTTATAAAAAAGGTAGGCATACTATGGCCTCTCCCAAAATTCTCTGGCTTTCATTAAGAGCAAGATAAAACACTATCATCAAACTTTCAAAGAATCCTTAAAACTTCAAGGCAAATTACAAATATTCAAGTGTAAAGGCAATCTTTTGAGAGTAGTCAATCCCCACAAAGTAGCAATCAACTCTTATTTTTAACGGAGAGACTTTATAATACAAAGTAAATCAACAGATCTTTTTAAAATCACAAGTTTTAGTTTTCCAATGTCCCCTCTAAAAACCACTATCACCATCGATCTATATCAAAACACAAACTCACTCATTTGCTCTATGCTTTTAACCTCAAGAGTTTTGTAATTCTTTCATTACAAAACAAACACTGTGGCACCAAACATATGGCAGGCACAAAGTGAAATGGAATGCTCATAACACAATGGGGTTAACTCAATTCCCTATCCTTAAACACTTTACAGGCTGGCCAGGAAGACAGATAAACCAAGCAATGAAAACAGCTTGAACAAAAGGGGAAAAAAAGGAATGACAGCAAATACATTCCAGAAACTGCAGCTATTTAATTTCAATAGACTGTAGATTTGTAGATTCGCAGGATGCATATGGTAAACAGTGGGGGAGGAAGTAAGAGAGACCAATTCCAAGGTTTAAACAGAGCTGAGTATGGAGAACAGATGAAGGATTTAAGTAAGGAAGCATAGGGCATTGTAACAGACATGTGGGGGATGCGTAACAGGAAACAGTACAGTTAAGTAAAGATTCTGTACACCCATGCTTAGTCCTTAACTAAGGCAGGGAAGACTTAGGATATTTTAACTTGGATGTGGCATCATTATTCAAATATGTATCATAATTAAGAATTCCAAGAAGCGTAACACAGTCGTTTTTAGTTTGCTGCATGGAGAAAGATAGGAAGGAAGGACAGGAAGAATTTGGTTTGGGGTGGTCCAATGCTGAGGTACCTGTTAGGCATTCAGGTTGATATTAAAAGTGTATGAATATTGATCTAGGTACAGGTTTAGAAACATTTATCAAGGTGTTAACAAAAACCCAGAAATCACTTCCTTATTCATAATACCTCAATTTACACTCTAGCAGAGCCCATGGTGGGAGGACCCTAACCTTTAAGAATTTCTACTTGCAGGATTTAACTATACAATCATAAGTCGATGAAGTTATTTTTTAGGATACTTCACCTTATTATCAGTGATTAAGATATTTCCCTAACAGAGCTGGGCAGGGTGGCTCACACCTGTAATCCTAGGACTTTGGGAGGCTGAGATGGGAGGCTTACTTGAGGTCAGTAGTTCAAGAGCAGCCTGGGCTGGGCAATAGCGACACCCCATCTCTACAAAAAGTAAAAAGTTAGCTGGGGGTGGTGGTGTGCACTTACAGTCCCAGCTACGTAGGGGGCTGAGGCAAGAGGACTGTTTGAGCCCAGGAGTTTGAGGTTGCAGCGAGCTATGGTGACGCCACAGTACTTTAGTCCAGGCAACACAGGGAGACCCTGTCTCAAAAAAAAAAAAAAAAAGATATTTCCCTAATGGGAAAGACTTAAATTAAAAAACTTATTTGCAAAACCACATTCAATTGCCATCTAACATATCCTTCAGGCAAGAAAAACAAAGCCCCAGCTTCCAAAAGCAAGTAGCCAAAAGACACTAATGTAAGACTAAAATTTGAAATGCTTTGTCATGGGGGGAAAAGTTAGAAATATGGAATTATAAATTAAGACAATGGCTATAGAAATCAATATCTACTAATTAACTAGAGATTTCATCTATTAGGAAAATACAGAGGAAAACCATTCCAGGTCTCTCTCTGGTTAGTGGTTCAAGTCCAGTTTACCTCAGCTACCAAATTATAGACTTTTGGTAAGTAGCCTGCCAGCTGGCATTAAATGGTACTAGTCTCAGTTCAATTCTAAAGTCAGTTTACCTCATGTCCAGACTTAACAAATACAACTGCTCCTTCAGCATCTTTAAGACACAAGTTTCAGCAGGATTCAGCCTAAAACTATTCATCAGTATTTGTTATTCCTAAACCAACCGCTGATGTTAGAATTATTAAAAGAAAATATGGCCTGTTGGTAGTCTAGTCTACGCTGTACTTGCTCAACTGTTAATAACAGTACCAGGCTTCCAGAGTTGTCATTTATTACTACTAGACAGCAGATCACAACGCAAAAGAACTCAAAAAACACCTTGATGTTCTAACTCGCCATCATTCACAACAGACATTAGGAAACAAAAATGCGCCCTTTAGGCCATCTGATTTCTCCTTGCTTGAAATGTCAGCTGTCTCAAACCAACATATTTGTGTACAACGTACTGGGGGAAAAAGTAAACGTAGTTCTAAAGTAGTGGTTCAAGTTCCTTTACGTTCAACCCTAATCTGATACTGATGCCTTCCGATCAAGACCAGAGTCCCTTAGCAAAAAGCGGGGAAGGACGGAAAAACAGCAAACCTCGCCACCTACTTCTTTTGTAAAAAAGAGCGCCCAAGAGGGACTGGCCCGCGCTGCAGCCCCAGGCCTTCCTCCTCGCGCGGCCAGGCCGGCGCCCATTTCGAAGGCTGGGAGGCCAGGCGCGCTGCGCCCGCACACCCCCGCCCGGGATTGGCGGGCCCCGCAGTCATTCAGCGCCGACACGTCAGGGCAGCCGCTCCCTCCCTCCTCCCGCCCCCTTCTCCCCGCGCTTGGCAAGAAAAGCGGGCAACGTGGAGCGGGAACAAAGGACCCCGCGGCCCACGGCGATCGGGGACTCGGTGCCACCCCACTCCAGGCCCGGGGCTGGCTGCCCGCCCACAGGCGCTGGGGCCCGGGAGGTCTCACAGAGGAGAAAACAAATTCCAGAAAAACCCAACGCAAGGCGTCCGTTCCTGACTGCGAGAACGGAGAGTCCCGCGCTCTCCTTCCGGCGGGTCATCCCCGCCTGGTGGTGCCCTGACCCAGGCCCCCAAGGACCCCTGGAGCAAAAACCTTCCGTTCCTCCCAACCTGCTTTCCCCGCCCCGGTGAAGAAAAGGGACCTGAGCCTCCGCGCTCTCCAAGGCGGCCGGCACCCGCCCCCGGCCGCCAACGCGACTCGGCAACCATGGCAGCGCCTGGAGCGCCGGCCCAGCGCGGCGCCAGCTTCTCGCCCCAGAGAGCAGCGGCGGCTCGGGGCGTCCTCCCTGGAGACCCGGACACTGCTCCGCGCCTCCCGCCCTTTTCCCGGCCGCCTGTGCCCTCTCCCTCCTCCGCCGTCTGTAGCACCAGCGCGTATTACCTGGTTCATCTCTGATGAGATGGAAAAATTCATCTCTAGAGCTTCGATGGGGAGCAGGAGGAAGCGGGCGGGAATCGGCCCAACGGAAATCGCCTCGAGGCGACGTAGGGAGGAAGCGGTCGAGCAGGAGGACGAGCCGCCAGTCCGCGGAGGCTGCGAGGAGCGGGGAGCGCCACCGAGAATTCGCGGAACTCGCTCGCTCGCTCGCTGGCACAGCTGCGCCCAAGCAGCAGGCGGAGGAACTGCGCCCAGCAGCTGCGAGCGAGCGACCAACCTCCGCACGCGACCGGGAGACACTGCCTCCGCCGCCGCCGACCGCTCGCGCCGCACCCCCTCGCACGTCACCACGTGCGCCGCCGCTGCCGCCAACACCTCCCAGCCCACTTCCGGCTCGAATCCATCGGCAAATCACAGGCAAGCGCCAGAGAAATCCAGCTCTAGGCCCCGCCCCCGCCGGCGGCCCCGCCCCGCCCGTCTTCGGCGCGGGTTCCGTCCGTGACGGTTCTACTAGGTCAGCGCAAGGTGATCCGAGGAGAGAGGCGGCGCTTCGGGGCGCCCCTGTTGCTTATCCCTCCGTGGTTCCCTCCCTCCCTCGCCCGCTACCCTCACTTCGCCCTCTCCGACTGTCGCGGAACTGGTTCCCTCCAGCCGCCCTCACCTGTTCTGCCTTCCCCTAGAGGCACAATAGCTACAGAGATGGGAGATTAGATTTCTCGGCGTCGGACTTTCTTCTGGGCAACAGCCCTGGGCTGGAGCTGCCCGCAATGGACCTTAGATTCTGTATTTGGGCACCCTTACCTTTGGGGTGGAGGTGGGGGGAGTGGGCGTGTGCAAGAAGGAGACGTAGAGATTGTGAGGAAGAAGAGAGGCACTCAGTGGGAAGGGGTTGAACAACTAACCCCTCATTTGGCCTGGTTTGGGTGAGAGGATTCAGTTACTTGGGAAGAAACAATTGGAGAAGTCGGAGAAGGCATAACACTATCAGCGTTGCCATAAAAACCTATTTACTTCTACTTTTCATCCCATAGGTTTCTGTTTTGTCTGCCTGCAGCGCTTCCTCTCGGGGACACTGAGTCAGTTCTTTACAGGTCTTGCCCTCTTTTGGAAAAAGAAAATAGCCTTGAGAATTGGTCGTCCCTATCCTAACCCCCTGGGGCCTTTTAGAACAGGTGCCAAACCTAATTATCCACCCCCACCACCTTGTCCCCCAGGAGACAAATCTGTTAACCGTGAAACATAATTTAAGCTGGGATCTGGCAGCAACTTCATGTGACTCTGAAGGGCACGCGGAAAAATTTCCTTGATTGAAGGTGAGGGGATTTAGCGAGGTAAAATTATATCCAAATTAGAGTTTGGCAAAGGCTTCCAGGTTAATGTTCTGTTAGCTTATCCTGATTTGTGGAGGGCACTTAAGCGGTCTAGGCCTAACCTTGTTTGTGTTGGATCACTCAGCTTAATGTGTAGATATTTCTAGGAGCTCAATGCTTCCTACCATTCTTTGTCATTAACTAGTTTATGCTTACCGGAGCAGGGAAAATAAATTGGGGGTGGGGCTTCATTTGCAATAGAAACTTTACAACTTTTTATTCTAAAATACTGAGACAAGGAGACTTGTTTCCTTTTTCCCACTTCAATGGTAGGAGGAAACAGGAACTAAGATGTCTAGTAGTATGATTTTTATATCTTTCTCAAGGAGAAAAAGACTAATATTTGCCACTGAGCTCTTGTTTTGTCTTGCTGGTAATAACTGACAACGGCGTTCACTTTTATTACAAGTGGAACGATTAGGGTACATACCTTTTAAACTCTTTTAATCCTTCCAGTGAGAGTGTATGAATTGCACACTTTGGGTAGGCACATGACTGTGTGGCCTGCTGGACGCACAGTCTCACTTGCTGTACTCTAAATAGTGCCTTTGTGACCTGAAACAGTCAACACTTTTCTTAAAGCTACAGTGTGATCACAGTCAATGCATTTTTACTTTATATGGAATTTCACATTTACATATTATCTTCTCTATGAATAATGGCATGATTTATGCCTTCCATTTGTCTTCCAGGCAACTCAATCTATCCAATAGCTATATATTAATCATACCAGCTAAAGCTTGAAAATGGAACATGATAGGTAATTTCAACCTTTTAAAGTAACAAATTATAAGATTTTCCTCTTAATAGAGTAGTTCCCCCTTACCCGAGGTTTCACTTTCTGAGGTTTCCGTTACCTTGGGCAACCGAGGTCTGAAAATATTGTATCGCTACTCTTGCACTTTGGGCCATTACTGGGTAAAATAAGGGTTACTTGAACATAAGCACTGCCACACCGTAACAGCTGATCTGAGACAGCTGCTGATTAAAGGCAATCCGGCCAGGGATGGAGTGTGACTGTGCTACTCAGAACGGCAAGAAAATTTAAAACTTATGAATTACTTATTTCTGGAATCTTCCATTTATGTCACAATACCTATGTCATTCACCTCAGTTCATTTCATCACATAAGCATTTTATCATCTTACACATCACAAGAACAGTGAGTACAGTACAATAAGATGTTCTGAGAGACCAGTCATATAACTTTTATTACAGTATATTATAATTGTTCTATTTTATTATTGTTGTTAATCTCTTACTGTGCCTAATTTATAAATTAAACTATATCATAGGTACATACATATAGGAAAAAACATTATGTAGGGTTCAGTACTATCCAAGGTTTCAGGCATCCACTGGGGGTCTTGGAACATACCCCTCCCAAGGATAAGTTCTACTGGACTTAAATTAGAAAAGATATATTTGGAGAGTGCTTAATGACAAAAGTATCAATTTCTTGAGTACCTATTTTGTGTCAGGCTCTGAGAAAGATAAATTAGGAATTGGTGCCAATCTGCCATCTTTTCATTTTTCTTCCTGATCCTGCCTCACATGTTGTCTCCATCCTAAACTGTGACTTGTTTATTCTTTTGTTTATTCTTCATGTATTAGTTTGCTAGGACTGCCATAACAAGGTACCACAAACTTGAGTGGCTTAAACAACAGAAATTATTGTCTCATGGTTCTGGGGGCTAGAAGTCTGAGATCAAGGTTTTGGCAGGGCCATGCTCACTCTGAAGCCTCTAGGGAAGGGTCTGTTTCAGGCCACTCTCCTGACATCAGGTAGTTCCCTGCCTTGTGGCAGCATCACTCCAGTCTTTACATGATACTCTCCCTGTCTGTGTGTCTGTTGTCCAAATTTTCCCTTTTTAAATGGACAACAGTCATATTGGATTAGGGGCCCATCCTATTCCAGTGTGACCTCATCTTAACTAAATCTGCAATTACTCTATTCCCAAATTAGGTTAGATTTTGAGGGACTGGGGGTTAGGACTTTAACATACAAATTTGGGGGGAACACAGTTTAACTCATAACACTTTAGTTCAATGTTTCTCAAATGTGGTCCACTGACCATGTTTGTTAGAATCACTTGGGTATTCTTACTAGAAATGCAGATCTCTGAGTTTTACCCTAGACTAGTGATTTTCAAAGGAGGGGAGAGATTTTGCGCCAAGGGACATTTGGTAATACCTGGAAACACACTGGGGGAGGGGTGCTACAGGGTCTAGCGGGCCTGGAATGCTGGTAAACATCTTACAATGCACAGGACAGTCTCCTACAACAAAAAATGATCCCACCTGAAATTTCAAAAGTGCCAAGATTGAGAAACCTTATTTTGATAAGCATCCCAGCAATTTACACCCACGCTAAAGTTTGAAGACTATTGCAGATAAACAAAAAGCCCTACCTATCTAGGTATATGAACAGACTCCATTTCTCCCCAGATATTAGTCATCTCTCTTATTTATTAACCATGCTAATTATTAATATAAGTAGATTTAATTAAATATTACTACTTAGCAATTCAATTTACAAGTCAGTCTTAACATTAATTTTAAGATGGAATCTTACTTACATTTTAAAACTTCTATGCCACATTACATTATTTTTTTAAAAATTTTTTGGAAACTTTAGTAAGACAACATTACATTATTTTTGATCAGCTGTCTCCATTTTCTGGATATCCTTTGCCTAATGAAAACTGTTGCCAAGCTATGGCTTGGCAAAGCAATGCTTTGCCTCCTCCAGTCTACTAGTTTTTCCTGTACTCTGAGTGACTGACTAGTCTCTTTCATGTATTTCTCTCATGTTTGCAGTCAATGCTGCTATTCTCTCCATTTCTTTCTTTTCTTTCCTTTTGACACTTGAAAATATTTTTAGGGTACATTAATGGAGTCTTAAGAGCAGAAACAAGAAAATGGTAGTGTCATAAAAGGCAAAAGAAGCCTAGGGAAAAATCTTAAAACTTCCAATACTCACTTCCACTAAAGTAGGTCATTGGAAATTATTATATATTGTAATGCATAACAAATTGAGAACTTGTTGCCTCTCTAAAAAATTGCTTTCTTAATAAGTATTCCCTTTCAGAGAGAATCTTCTATTCTCCTGGTAAGGCTTCCATAGAGACTTTTCATCAGAGTAAGGCAAACTGTTCAGATTACTTTAAAAAAAAACAACAAAAAAACCCAAGGATTATATAACTCCCCAAATACATACCTCAGAATACTTTAGTGCTGAATTATCCTTACTGGCGATTACGTTATCCAAGCAGACTGTTTTACTAATGACGTTTTGCTGGTTTTCTAAAGTCATCACTGCTAAAGTTTTTGAGACCAACTCTAGCCTCCTCTTCTCACAACCAGGATCCCCTATAGTTTCTCTCTCTTTCAACAGTTCCTTAGGAATTAAAACTTCTCATGTCATTCAAACATTCTTCCTCTGACATTGTATAGCCTTCAAGCCTGATACCTCTTTGGACATGTTATATTCAGCTCTCGAGCTCTAACGGGCAGTCTAGTCTTTCTGAAAGCCTTCATCCAGAAAAAAAAAAAAAAAATCAACTTGATTGCTGAGAAAGTAAGGCATGGAATAAGCAGCTTTTATACTAAGCTGAGTTTTTTATGTAATAACTAATATCAAATGTATAAACAAAAGTGTGGTAACATATAGCACAATCTATATAGTTCAATCCAGAAAGATCTATTGTTTTGATCGCATCTAAAATTGATAACTTAATGGAGGTTATATGATATAGTTCTATTGGACTAGCTAACCAACTGTTGCTAAACTGATCATTTAACATGGGAAGTCAAGAGACTATTCCAAAGAAAAAAGCAGAGCAGTTGGGTTATAACATCAGTTCTCCGTTCTTCTATAATGTTTCCTTTAGTCTGAGGAAGACCAGAGTGAAGTATAATGAGAAAATGATGAAATTTTACAAGATTTTAGTGAACTGGGCATTCTAACTACTGAAGACAGAAAGTCACAACGTTGGTATCTAAGGGTGCCTACCCTTTGAGAATAATTCCTCCCTGCCATGCTTCTCCAGAATTGGTGCCCTTGGGGCCAGAATTATCAAGTAAAATCTTTTCTTTCCTAATCATCTCTTCTCTAATGTCTTACGAGAAAGAAAAATGTGAAAGAAAAACTATGGTGGCAACATGTCCTATCAGGATTCCCTATTGGGTCACCATGCCTGAGTCATCCTTCTCCCACTTTGACACTTTTCTCGATACTTTACTCCTACCTGTCCTTCAAGGTCCAGTCAGTACCTTGCCACTTCCAAGAAGCAGGCTAGTATAATGGGAAGAGTGCTAGACTTTAAGGCCTAATTCCAAACCTGGGCTCTGTTACTCAGCTATCTAAGGCAAATCTCTTGTCTTCTTAGTGACTCTTTTCTAATCTTTAAAATGGGAACAATAAAACTTACCTCACAGAATTTATATACTTGGCACATAGTGCTATGAGTAAATATTTGTTTACTTGTTTATTTTAAGGCTCTTCCCAACTACTCCAGCATATGTAACTTTTCTTCCAGGTCTCTAAACCCTGACACATCACTTGTAACACTAATTTGACAATTTGCCCACCCCAGGGTGCTTTTATACTTGCTAATTTAAGAATTGAGTGATTTGAACCTTTGAGTACATAGCAGCAACCAAGGCTCTTAAGTGGGTTGTTCCTCTGCCCTCAGACATTTAGAAGTGTTGGGTGAATGAATGTCATAACCACATGTGCCTCTCGTGGCTCTTTCTACTAAATTGGTGTTTCCAAATAATGAAGATAAGTGGTGGAGGAAGGTAGAGTGATAGAGGACTAGGAAAATAAGAAAGGTGGTTGATATTGAGGTATCAATTCACATTAGAGGGAATAAAGATATCTCAAATGACTTAGAACAAGTTGAATCTTCTTGGCTAATTTTATATCTCTTTCTCAAAGAGGTCCTGAATATAGGATTCTGAATCCCACCTTCCCTTCACCTAGGTTCAGGGTGGTCCAGATTCAAGGAATGTTCTATTCCGTTTATGGTGGGAACATGAAAACCAATACTGTTGTGGGAATAGAAAGGGTAACCTATTCCGCTTTGTAGCTCTATGGGAATAAAGACTGCAGTTCATTTTGCATCTAACCATAGTTCCTAGCCTAATGTTTTTGTACATAACAGACTAATTGAACTTTTGAAAGTGATTTTCTTTATGTCAGTTGAATAGGAAATTTGGGAAGAATTTTCTTCTTTTTGCAAAGTACTAACATTTTCTTTGCTATTAAGGGAATCTTGTCAAATTTTAAAATGTTTTCTTCAATAACTTCTGTCTTAAATGATTTAAGATCTGCTGAATCATAAAAATTTTATTATTTTTACTCTTACTGGCATGAATTTATGGATATCCAATTTGTATGTTAAATACAAATGAAAGAGAAAATCATTTTTACATTTATGTGTGTGTATATATATATATATTTTTTTTTTTTTTGACCCAGGTAGAGTGCAGTGGCATCATCATAGCTCACTGCAACCTTAAACTCCTGGGCTCAAGGGATCCTCCTGCCTCAGCCTCCAGAGTAGCTGGGGCTGTAGGCATGTGCCACGACACCTGGCTAATTTTTCTATTTTTAGTAGGATGGGGTCTCACTCTTTCTCAGGCTGGTGTTGAACTCCTGAGCTTAAGCAATCCTCCCATAGCAGCTTCCCAGAGTGCTAGGATTACAGGCTTGAGCCACCCCGTCTGGCCTTTATATATTAAATATGAAATATGAAATGTCCAATTTTGAATCAAAAGTGTAGTTTATTATATCTCAAACAAGAAGCAGTACAATTAATCATCAAGTGTGCGCCTAAACTATCGACACAGTTTAGCCAGCTTAACGGTAGCTTGTTCATGCCAGCAGCAAAGAAGCCTGGAGAGCAAGTCGTGATGAAATCATGAAAGGCGTTTCCCACAGCTTGTTGAGAATTGAATATTTTTCTTTTCAAGAAGTGGTCCAAAGCCTGGAAGAAGTGGTAGTCAGTTGGTGCAAGATCTGGTGAATATGGTGGATGACAGAGTTTCCAAGTCCAGTTTTTGTAGTTTGAGCAGCGTTTTTTGTGACATGTGGTCTTGGAATAGGATTGGCCTGTCTCTATGGACCAATCTCGGCTGCTTAACTGCAAGCATCCTCATCATTTTGTCCAGTTGGTTGCAGTAGACATCCACTGTAATGGATTGACCAGGTTTCATGAAGCTGTAGTGGATAATACCAGCGCTGGACCATCAAACAGACACTATTAGCTTTTTTTTGATGAATATTCGGTTTGGGGCTGTGTTTTGGCACTTCATCTTCATCCAACCATTGTGCCAAACACTTGCAATTGTCAAAAAGAATCTATTTTTCATCACACGTAACAATATGGTATAGAAATGGTTCGCCTTTATGTCGTGACAGCAAAGAAAGGCAAGGTTCGAGATGATTTCTTGTCTGATGCTTGTTTACTTCATGCAGAACCCATCTATTCAGCTTCTTTACCTTGCTCATTTGTTTCACATAGTCCAATATTGTGTTGGAATAGTAACATCAAACCTTGTTGCTAATTCATGCATAGGTTGAGATGGATTCACTTCCACTACAGCTTTCAGCTCATCATTACCACCTTGGTCTCAGGTCACCCACGTGGCTCAATTTCAAGATTAAAATCACCAGAATGGAACTTCTCAAACCACTGATGTACTGTGTGTTCATTAGCCACATCCTTCCCCAACACTTCCTTGATATTTGGAAATGTCTGTGCTGCATTGGTTCCACAACAGAACTCATATTAAAAAATAACATGAATTTTTGACTTATCCATAGTTTCACAAAAATTGTTCTAAAAAATTTTTTTTGAAAGATAATCACAAGCCAAAATGTGCATTTGAAAGAATGAGGATGTACCTTCACAATAAAAAAAAAAAAGTGTCAAAGTGAAATGTCAGCGATATCAACTGTCAAACTTAGTACTTAAGGAAATCGGACATTTCCTTAATAACCTAATACATTTTTAAAGGTACTGGACTGCTTATTGAGAAATTAGCTTTATTAGTTGACCACATTATCACTACTGTATATAGAAATTTCTAAGTAATCTCTTAGCATTGCACCAATTCTTACTGGTCCCACTAGATTTAAAATTTAATGCACTCTCCCCCAAAGGCATAGTAATAGAAACGTACCGTATAATTAGCTTGAATTTCTTTAAGGGTGAACATCAAAAAATCAAGTTGAATATAGATTGAGAAAATCCTCAAAGATGCCAAAGAATCATGATCATTTCTTTACCATATTATATTTAAAGTGGTATAAAGAATGAAACTCAAGTTATTGAAAGGTTACTGCACTTAGAATGAATTGAAAGCTTTTAGGAATATGTGTCTACAAACAAAAGAATGCGCTGCTTCTTGTATTTCTTCCAAATGAGCTGATAGGAAAAGTGTCACTATGTAGCAGTTCCTGAGATTTTTATATAAATTTTTTTTTCTGTAACAAAATTAATCCTTTTTCCCCCTCTGCATTTTCTAGAAAATCAGGAGAAGCCTGTGACCTGAATCACAGTGGGGAACAAAGTCCTTCCCTGTGTGTGTCTATACAACAAAGTAAGATCTGGCCCTAGCAAATGTCATCCTTTATATTCCTCTTCAGCTACACTGAATCCCTTCTATTCCTTAAGGCCCTTAGGAAATACCTTTTGCACTTACTGAAGAATCCTTAACCTGGTTAATTCCTACTCATCCTCCAGGCCAGCGAGTGTACACCTCACTTCTTCCAGGCAACTTTCCTTGGCCTGCCGAGGCTGGGCCTGTTGTCCCTCCCATGAACTCACATAGCACCCTGGGACATCTCCCTTCTTGGCAGCACAATAGTGAAAGTATCTGTTCACTTGTCTATATTGCCCATGTATGCTACGCTCCAGGAGAACAAATGCCATCCTGTTCATTTTTGCATCCCTAGTCTACATTTCAAAGTCTACTTTGAGTGAAATAGAGACTGAATAGTGCATTATTATTATTGCCTTATACTTGAAAGATTCACATATATAGAAAGTGACTTTTGCTTGTGATTATCAATTTGTTTTAGCTTTCAAATTCTAAAGTAATATATGATGTTCACAAGGTTGTCAAAAGTACCACGTAGGTCCTCCTTTGTCACTTCTCAGAGAAATGTATTAGTGGTGTCATTGCAAGCCTTTCATGTAACCCTAATTACTTACCATGTGGTGGCCCACATGTCAATAGTATTAGTCACCATATAGAAAATCAGGCACACGAATTCTTAATGGATTGAGTCATTCCATTTTCTGGAAGGTAATGTATCTATGATTTTGATTTCAGTCAAGGGAAGTTTCATTATTCTCATCTTGCACACATATAAACCCTCTCCTTCTCTGCAGAGCATGTTTCTGGTTTTTCTTAAGATCTGCCATTACATTACGTACTTCTTGTATGTCTTATTCATCTTTGAACAACCACAATGCCAAGCATGGCACGTGGCACAAAACAGGTACTCCAGGAACCATGAGGTGATTATGGAATGATGATTTTGAACACATAGGGGCACGTGGGCACTTCTTACATGATCTTATTCACTCCTCACAACAGCCTCAAGAGGTATTTATTATCATATTCATCAGGTGGGTCTGATCTGAAGCCCAGTTTTGTTCCACCACCACAATCTGCCTTTCACTACATGTTTACTGAATTGATTTATTAATAATTTTCCATAGCAGACAAAGGAATCAACATGGCACAACTGATTCATCTGGGCTAGGGAGTGGACAGGGATAGGTTATATAATGGAAAATGTATCTTTGGAGCTAGTGTAGTTAGCTATTAAGGATAATCAGAAGCACAACATAACTAGTAAATAGAGCTGTAAACACACCAACTTGGTATGTAGAAATAAGAAAGGAGTAACTCTTTTTCACAAACAGCATCGACCTAACCCCATGAATAGATCTCTAACAGAAACAAAGTGAGGCAGAAATGGCTAATTGCCCATGTCTTCCATCCATTCTGCTTTTCCTCCTTAGAAACTCAATGCCAAAAGCCACAGTTCCCACCTCCCTTGGGGCTAGTTTTGGTAAACTGAAGCATTGTGTGATGAACTCATAGAAGTATTCCTCACAGTGCCTTCTTTCTTCCTGGTGTCTGAGATGCAGATTTGATGGGCTGAATTCAAGTTGCCATTTTGGACCATGAGGTGGCACACCAAGGATGACCAGAG
Source organism: Daubentonia madagascariensis (assembly GCA_023783475.1). Classification (NCBI taxonomy): domain Eukaryota; kingdom Metazoa; phylum Chordata; class Mammalia; order Primates; family Daubentoniidae; genus Daubentonia; species Daubentonia madagascariensis. The sequence continues at coordinate 19,915,425 of JAKFHU010000978.1, read as the reverse complement.
CAGTGCCATAGAAGAGTCTAGCTCCCAGTGACCTTTGAGTTGCCATACCTGCTCTGGACTTCCAAGCTCTAGACTTCATCTATGTGAAAAGGAAACAAAGTTTCATCTTGTTTAAGCCAAAAATGGAAATATCTATAATATCAGATTTTGAATTATGGAATTTAGAAGGTTAGGCCTTCCCTCACCTCTCTCTTATCTGACCATTGATCTAGTGCCACATCATTTTTATTCTCCAAAATAGCATATTAGCATACTTGATAGATAATAGCAAATATTTACTGTGTCTATTATGTGTGAAATATTGTGCTGAATACAGTGAAGTTCACAGACGGGTTGTAAAGTTTTTGATTCTTTTAGAAAGTAACCAGTGTATTTATTGAAAGGGGTAGAATCTGTGGGAATAAATGGGGAATGGGTTTCTTTTTTTCTAACCTTCAAACGTTCACAAACTCTCTCATTTTTGCCCTATAGATAACCTTTCAGATCGCATAGCTTTTTAGTCCTTTTGGATATTTAAGGCTCATTTTCAGGTATTAAAAGACAAGTATAGTTCAGTCTAAATCAAAACTTTAATCTCACAGCTAAGTTTCCCTTGGCCTCCCCAACCTTCCAAGGCTCAGGCACCCACAGTGGGCATGGGGGATGTGATCTTTCTCTCACTATTACTTTACCCGATGGTGGTAGATGACAACTCCATTCTAATACCTTCCCTTCATTCCTACCATTTTCCCTTTTGCTCACTTCTCTCCAGTCCCATTGGCTTCCTTTCCATCCCAGAATATAGTAAACATGTTCCTGTCAAACGCCTTTGGGTTTATTGTTCTCTCTGCTACCTGCATGAGAGAGCATGGCATGCTCACTCATTTTAGGCCTCTGCTCACATGTCACCTTATCAGTGAGGCCTTCCCTGACCACTTTGTCTCAAGTGGCACATGTCCACATGTGTCACTTCCTTACTGTGCTTTATTTTTCTCGTCTCACCATCTGATAAATTATACTTCTGCTAAGGAGTGAGTTACCCGTCTCCCCTTCTGCTGGTAACTCCTGTCTTTATGAGGGAGATTGGGAGGTAACACAACCTTCTCTTCTCAAAGGGAAGGGGTGAAAAATGGCCAAAACACTCTTTACTCCTTTGAATTCTTGTTCTCATTGACTTTCTTCAATCACTTCACATTTTGGCCTTGTCATATAAAAGCTGGAGGTGAGGGTTTCATAGATAGTAGACTGATCTGGTTTTTTGTTTTGTTTTGTTTTGTTTAGTTTTACTAAGTGGCATGAATGTGTCAGGCACCTCTCTAGAATATGGGGATAATTGTCTCTTATTCTTCTCAGCTTTAGGACTTAAGCTAAACTATAGAGACAAGTAAAACTTCATTCAACATGCTGATAAATAAGAACCTTCTCACAATCTAGCATGCTTTGTCACAAAGAGAACATTTGAATTTGAGGTAACCGTTACGATATGAGCAGATGGCTCCATGAGTTCAGTTACAATTAGTAAGAAATAGGAACCTAGGTATTTACACAGCTCAAAAGCAATATAAAATTTGTTATGCAGTTATCATGGTAGAAATCCATGGCTGTCTAGCATTCACTCCTCCTTCTTCTTGGACTAGTACCCTTTAGCCCAGTGAATATTCATAGATGGATATGTGACCAAAATTGGTCCAATTAGAAGGCATCTTTGGGCATTGACTGGACAGGAATCTGGAAGATATATGCCTTGTGTTGCTGCGGCCATTAGATGGAGAGAGCCTGCCTCACAGTAGAGCAACAAAGAGGAAAGTGGGGTTGAGAAACGGAGAGAGGCCAAGGCCTAGATAAGTGATATTGTCCCTGGATTCAGCCATGACTGAAGCCAAGGCCTAGACTTCTACTTCCATGAGTCAATTAATTTCCTTTTTTTCTTAAGCCAGGTGACTTGGCTTTTCATCACTTGCAACGCAATAGTCCTGGCTGTTGCTATGCCATTTCTCACCTTAAACCGTTGCCTGTGCCTTGTCATCAGAACTGCTATGTTCGCATATTTTCTCAAGATGGACTTTTTCCAATGAGTGCTGATAACTGAAAGGATTTATTAATGTCCCATTCTGGCCACTGGGAACAATATAAGAAATATTGTGAATAATTGTTTTGACAAATTCAGCAATGTTATATTTGGATGCATGGTTGTGTTTGTGATTCTGAATTCTACTGTAGTGTATGTAGCTGAAGGATATATTTTCTTATTCATTTTCTGTAACAATCCAAAATAGTAGGCTTACATTATTTTTACTCATCATTTTCACTAGTCTTTAAAGAAAGTGTATAAATATCTTTAAGTTATTAATCTGTTATGTTCAAATATGAGTTATATGCCTAATTCCAAAGGTACTAAAAATGTTTTAAGGAACCTAAAGTCCTTTAACATTCAAAAGAATGTATTCCCCCTTGTGCCTGAAACATATTCCCCTAATAAAGAGATTTACAAAGTAACAATATATAGCCCAGTCAAAGTAGTTTACATCTTTGAACATTCTTAGCAATGCTACTATTGGGAGAATTAATTTTATGGAAGAAATCAGAAATTATCACTAATACTGTGATTTTATACATCCACCAAAGTTCTAACTTTATTTTTTGACAGTTTTTAGTTGTGCCTTTATTCACCTTAGTTCATTAAAAATGTACTTGTTTTAAAGATCCTAAAAATAAAGTAACCACCTACCAGTGTGGGATATAGGTCACCTCTCAGCATGTTATATGCTTTTTTAAAAAGCAGTGTTTCTTATTGATCACACAGTAGTTACAAGAATGTCAGATATGATGATGTATATAATCTAAATAAGACAGGCTTATTAAGAATTTACATAATGTAAAAATATAGTATATATCAAAAGTTAGACGTGTGGACAGATGTGTGCAGTGGGGAGAGGAGGTGATGGGAATCCCCTTAATGATCAGTCAAGGGCTCATATGCAGTAATATTTCTCTTCCCCTCTCCATTATAATAAATAACTTCCTCTAAGAAATACAAGAATTCCATTTAAAACACAAGGGTAGAATGTGACCTGCTACATGAACAGTCTATAGTGGTATAACTGTGATCTTTCTGTGATACTCCCAAGAAAATAGTAAGTAGTGAACCCCATGTAGGTAGTAGGAAATATTGGTAGTTTATTCTAGTTTGGACTTAAAAGACGTTTAACTCTTTACATTAATATTTCTAAAGGGTATATGTTTCCTTTTGCTGTTTTCTTCACAACTGACATGAGTGGGGGAATTTTCATTGCTGTTTGACCTAACAATAATAACTGAAATGCTTTTTAATAACAAATTTTAGTTACACATTAACATAAAACATGGGTCATCTATAACTTTACACTAAGGGGTAGAAAGGAGTGCATCTGAATTTTAATGCCTTTAGTTTTAGTGTTCTGTAGTTTCTACCACTGTCCTAAAAAATGGAACTGATATAACTGCTTCTTTTTTTTTTTATCAAAGCAGACACTAGTTTGAGCTCTTGGATCAGAGAAAATACAAGAAATGACCCTTTTTTTCTCTTTTAAGAAACTAGACCAAAATTATAAATTATTCAAGGTTCCTATTGAGCAATGATGTTTTTCCCTGTGTGTAATTGTCTAGAGAACAAACCAAATAAGAACTTCCTGATACTGCAAGAGCATTAACTTTTGGTATATTTCTATTAGGAATCAGGAATTTTAACAGCAGTTCACAGTCAGGGTTGTTTTCTTATATGCCTTCATTTACTCTGTTTTGTGCAAGCTATTATGGCAAATGTGTTTTTTGGCGGGTTATGCTTGACAACTTTTGCTTGAAGATCCTTAGGGAGATTTCCCTAGTTAAGTAGAAACCCTTCGATAAAAAGGTGGCAGATTCTATGAACCTTAAGAGAAGACTGAATGTCTCTCTGAATGCCTTTAAGTTACTGCTCAGATTGCAAGTTCCTATTGGGGAAAAAGCATTAAAATAACTTGAAGGTCTATTTCACTGGCAACTTAGAATGCAAAGTATTTTATTTTTAAACTTCTAAAATTTGAAAACAAGATAGCGCAGGTTAAATAATATAGTTTTCCAAAGCTGAATGTGCTCATTTGGAACTCAGTTTTTATGCTTGAAATACAAACCAACTCCTGCAACTCTTAGGTGGGAACACTACTCTTTTGGTGATCTGTGCTTAGATGAACTGATCAATTTCAGGAGCATCCTTTTTTTCCCTTGGTAAGGGTTTGGAAAATTCTAGAATAGACACATTTCGTTTTCTATTCTTACACTGACAATTTCATTCCAAATGTCTCCTGAGAGGCATATACTGTCATATACAGGAATCCATCTTCATCCTTCTCACTTTCATACACTTCAGAAATCAGCATGGAAACACTAACCAAGCTGTGTCTACAGGAAGAAGACTTGATTACCATTGAGCTGTAAGCACCTTCTAATTATCTTGATGAATCTATTCATGTTGACCTGATCATGAATAGGAACTTGGTTTTATCCAGAACAGGAAGGTGCTTCTCACCTTTGTCTTGTTCTATTGTCACCAGGTTTTGTGTGACATCCTGACTCGAGTAAGTGCAGCATTTGTTTGTTGGAAGGTTGGCACTCCTTGAAGGTCTTCTCTGACCACATGATGTGCAAAGCTGGGTGAGGGTAGCTGCTCCAGGTGGCGACAGCAACCACTATGGGTCCAAATCTGGTGACAGTGGCTTCCCTTGTCTGAAGTTCTAACTTTAATTTCCTACTTTTATTTTTAAAAGAAAACGTTTGTTGGAAGAAATACCAAAATTTGATATGAGTTTTGAAATCAAATTCATTGTAGATTCAGCCACAGGAAAGAACTCTGAGGCTCCAGATACCATAAAATACTGCATGGAGTCTAGTTTTGGGTTCCTCCTTCTAATAGGAATGTGGAGAAACCAGAGTTTCCCAGGAGAAACAGGAACAGATTAGAGGGTAGAAAATCAGATAAGTAAGGACAGACCTGGAAAAAGGAAAAGGTGACCTCAAAGTCTTATGTCTGCCTGTTTAATTCCTTAAGCAAATGTTTTATCACTTGTTTACTATATACCAGGTACTGTGGTAACGTTTTATCCTATGGGGTAGGAGTTAGAGATCGAAATAAATGGCTATAATTGCTGGGATATGCTAAGGGAAATAGATTCCAAATGCTGTGGGAGTCTGGAAGAATGGCAGGTGATCCTATGAGGCCAGTGATCAGGGAAGTTTCTGGAGAAGGTGGAGTGTGGCCTGAGACTTGAAGATGGGTATGAGTTTTCCCGGCACATAGGGAAAGGCATTTTAGAGAGCATGTGCAAAATAAAAACAGTATGTCTGTGGATTCCCAAGTAGATTATGATAGAGAGAGGGTAAGAAGGGAGCAGGCTGGACAACAAAAGCAACAAAGGTGAAGCTGATGCTGTGGTGTGGGCCTATAATCCCAGCTGTGCTGTGGTGGGAGGATCCCCTGAGCCCAGGAGTTGGAGACCAGCCTGGGCAATATAGGGAGACCCTGTCTCTAAAAAAAATGAAAAATAAAATAAATAAAAACCAACCACAAAGGTGGCAAGCAGGTCCCTTACATTATTCTTTAGAATTTGGATTATCTTAATGGCAATGAGGAACTAATTAATCCAGAGAGGAACATGATATTTGCTTTTTAAAAAAAAGTTTTTATGGAGGGTTTTCATAAAGAGAAAGCTGATGAGTTTCCCATATTCACAAGGGAAAGAATAAGAGGGAAAAGGTGAGATGCAAGAATTGGATCACTGCAAGGAAGAGTCTGATAAGACAAAGAAAGAACTTGACCCTGTGGGGGCTTAGACAGCTTGTGAAGGGAACTGGTAGACTCTTAAGACCTGAAGATGCTTTATAAAGGGTGGTCATCTTCTTTCACACTTTAAGTTATGTTTCTGGTTGAGGCAAGAGGTTGGACATGTTCAGATTTCCTGAAGTGTGTTCTTTAGAAGAGTTGTTCCATCTATTCAGAGATGAACAGAAAACAAAGTTTCAGTGTTCTCCAAAAGTTTGGCTTTGGCGCAACTGAATAGGCCTATCTATTTATTGCAGGGCTTTTTTTTTTTATACAACACTTAGCATGCTGAAGTTCCCTGTGAATATTTGAGTGAAACATTGGATTCAGAGTTTCCAAACTTAATTGATTACAGGAGCCCTTTTATAGAGGGAAGATATGTTCTTCTGCTCTAAGGAGCACTCTTGGTAAAATACTGAAACAGATGCATTTGATTTTGTTACTAACTCTAAGGTTCTTCCATTAGGTTATGAAATCCTAAAAAGTGTTTAAGATTTGGGATTACTTTTCCACAGTGCTTGTATACAAGTGAATAATTTTGAAGTTTTTAAGTCTGTCAGTATTTAATAGTAACTAGGCAGTGACCATTTTTCAGAGCCCTTAGGATGGATAAGTCAGATAAAATATGAACAGATATAATGTCTACCTTAAACTTATATCAAACTAAAATCCTAAGGGCCAACTTAGTGGAAAATTTGGGAAATTACAGGTCTACTCATTTCAAAGAATTAAACGAAAATAAGGAGCAGATAAGCTGTCCCTTAGCTACCCTCCTGAAGATATTTCCTGATACCAGTCAAAATTCAGAAAGGATAATTAGATTCGAATGTGTAGTTCAAACACAGAGAGATGGAATTTTGGAGTCTTCTAAAGAATGTTGCCATTGGGAATGTGACACTGAAGTGCCAGGAATAAGATTTGGGATGCTCATGAAACTCAAAGTCCTGTTATTTCCGTTACTTGGGAGGCTGAGGTGAAAGGATCACTTGAGTCCCAGAAGTTCAAAGCCAGCCTGGGAAAAATAGAGAGATCCCATCTCTTAAAAAAAAAAAAAAAGAACTAAATTTTTCCACAGGATTAGATTAAATCTAATAGCTGCCATCCCCTTTCTAAGTTATACTTGCAGCTATGTTAGCTCATGAAAGGTGCTGGTGAGCTGGATTGGGTCGGAAACAACAATTTAAGAAATGCAGGTTATTACAGAAATGATTCAGAGTATCTTGTCAAATCACCCAGAGTGAATATAACCCTATGGATCTAAAAGAAACTTGTATACAAAGGAGTCATGTTACATTGATTTAGGTAAGAAATGTGAACTTTGCAGAAATGTGGTACAACTCAGGACCCCATAGAAAGGAGTCCTTGACAAAGAAGTACAAATCTTTTTTAGCACATGAAGTGTTAAGTCTTCAAATTTTGCATAATATTTAATATCTGTATAGGAATTTCTGCTGGAGACTATATAGTTAATCTTTCCTGTGACTATATCAAATTCACGTTAATATCTGTACTTTGCAAGCAGGCCTGTAAGTTCGTTTTTTAAAAATTTCAAAATATTAAGAGTACAAATGTTTTTGTTATGTGAATACCTTGTATAATGCTTAAGTTGGGGCTTTTAGTGTGCTTGTCAACACAATAGTATTCATTATAACCAACAGGTAAGTTTTTACTCCTTACTCCCCTCCTACACTTCCTCTTCTTGGTTTCCAATGTCTTTTATATCTCTTTGTGCCCATGTATGTCCATTGTTTAGCTCCCAATTATTAGTACATGTGGTGTTTGTTTTTCCATTCTTGAGATACTTCATTTAGGATAATGGTCTCCAGTTCCACCCAAGTTGCTGCAAAAGACATTATTCTGTTCCTTTTTATGGCCGAGTAGTACTCTGTAGTATATATATACCACATTTTCTTTATCTACTCATGAACTGATGGGCACTTAGGTTGATACCATATCTTTGCAATTGTGAATTGTGCTGTGATAAACATTTGAGTGCAGGTATCTTTTTGACAAAATGACTTCTTTTCCTTTGGGTAGATACCCAGTAGAGGGATTGCTGGATCAAATGGTAAGTCTACATTTATTTCTTTGAGGAATCTCCATACTGTTTTCCATAGAGGTTAATTTGCAATCCCACCAACAGTGTATAAGTGTTCCTTTCTCTCTGCATCCATACCAGCATCTATTGTTTGTTTTTTGACTTTTCAGTAATGGCCATTCTGGCAGGGGTAAGGTGGTATCTCATTGTGGTTTTAATTTGCATTTCCCTGATGATTAGTGATGTTGAGCATTTTTTCATATGTTTGTTGGCCATTTGTCTATCTTCTTTTGAAAAACTCCTGTTCATGTCTTTTGCCCTCTTTTTAATGGGGTTGTTTGTTTTTTTCTTGCTGATTTGTTTGAGTTATTTGTAGTTCTGGATATTAGTCTTTTGTTGGATGTATAGTTTGCAAATATTTTCTCCCATTCTGTAGGTTATCTATTTACTCTGTTGATTATTTCTTTTGCTATGCAGAAGTTTTTTAATTTAATTAAATTTCATTTATTTATTTTTGTTGTTGCTATATTTGCCTTTGGGGTCTTAGTCATAAATACTTTACCTAGGCTGATGTCTAAAGGAGTTTTTCCTACATTTTATTCTGGAATTTTTGTGCTTTCATGCCTTATATTTAAGTCTTTTATCTGTCTTGAATAAATCCTTAATGAAGTTCTCAATATAGAGAGTAAAGAATTTTCTTTCCTTTGGCAAATGGGGCCTCTTTTACCCATAGGGATCCCCAAGTCCCCTACAATGGGTGACATTATGAAAGAGAGGGATACTTCACTGGGAATGAAGGAGGAAAAATACTAATGTTGTGTCCTTGCTGAAAACACAGCATCCGAACAAATCCTGGCCCATCATCTCCTAGTGCGGCGTGTCCTGTCAGTAGGTGAACTGCCGCCCAAGTGGAGTGACGCACCTGGTGAGTCAGGAACAGTCACAACTTCACACCCAGCTTGCTGCCCAAATTCAAGCCAATTCTGTTTCTTAGCCAAACAACATAAAAAACAACTTGAGAAAAATATAAAGTAACACCCTTCTGAGACAGTCTATTTGCAGTTGTGTCTGGTCTGTGGCTAAAATTCAGAACTTGCAATTAGTAAAGCTGAGTAAACATGGAAATGGAAAGATCTGTGTCCCTTTCTGAGTTTGACCAGGCACTACCTCAGAACCTTTGATAATTCAACTTGCTGGGCATCAATTTCCTCATATATTTGATTGGGGAGAGAGGGAGACTAGAGGTGGAGACAATGAAGACAGGGATTTCCTATTTATTAGTTCTAGACATTTTATCTAAGTGTTACCTGCATTTCCCCAGATAACACACAATGAGCTCTCAAGAACAGCAATGAGATGCTGATCCTACAGATCGAATGAAATAGAGGGAGCTGGACCTCCACTCCCAACTCTTCCCAACTATTGCAGGAAGTTCCCAAGTTTGTGAGACAAGTGATTTGGAATTTCTGTGGTCTCTCTGGCTACTCTGGCTACCTTGTGGTTTCAGATAGTTCTTGTGTCCTGTGGCTCTTGAGATGGGCACCATAATGAAGGTAGTGCTTCCACCCCTTGTTTGTGTCAGTCTGCCTTAAAACTGTGCTGCTTTGAACCATTTCCCACAGATATCTGGGTGATGCGTCTCCATGTTATTTACCAGCACTATTGTAGGCCTCTTTTCTCTAGGAATGGATAAAAACTCCTGAGGTTTGGGCTGGGAACAATACAACTGCATTCAAAATCACCTTTTCCTTAAGAAGGCCTGTGCTTGTCATTAAATGATGTGTATAAGCCAGTGTAGATCTTTCCTTAGGTAAAGCTCCTTACATCAATGGTCTTCAAACTTTTTGCTCTGAAAGGCTTTAAATGACTTGTAAAACTTTGCATTTCTTCACATATTTTCAAGTCAACACAAACGTATTGTACAAAGGATCTATTTTATAATGTCAAAGGATAAAATTACAACAAATTTAGTTTAAAGATCTCAATTGGCTTTATTGCAATTCTAGAATTGGGCAACACTTCATTCCATAAAATCAAGTAAGTGTTCCAATGAGCTGAGCAGAAGGGGTTGGCTTTATAGACAGAGAAGGGCTGAAGAAAGCAAAAGCGAAGAACAAGAATGTATTAGTTATTCCAAAGCTGCTTTTCTTGTAAGTCAGATCAGAGGGACAGAAAAATAGAAAAATAACTGATTAGTTAACATCAGGTTCCTTCCACTACTTCTTTTGTGTAAAGATTAAAGCAGAAGAAATTCATTTTTATGCCTTTTAAAGATTTAAACTGGCTTATTTGGGAAATCGGATGTTACATCTTTCTCCTAATTTCTTGGAATGTCAGGTAACAACTTAGTTTGGGTTTGGTAACATGGAACTTTAGCATGGGTGACTCCATTTTGATTTTTAGTCTGGTCTGTTGGGGGCCTAGTGCAGAAACTTAGTCCAAAACAATGGCCTCTTATGATTTTTTATTTAACAGTATTGGTTGGGTACGGTGGCTCACACCTGTAATCTCAGCACCTTGAGAGGTTGAAGTGGGAGGATCGTTCAAGCTCAGGAGTTTGAACCCGCAGTGAACTATGATCCTGCCACTGTACTTCAGCCTGTGTGACAGCACAAGACCTCATATCTTAAAATAAAACAAAACAAAACAAACAAAAAAACCCAATATTATCTTCAGGCTTTAAATACCTTTTTCTCAAAATCACGGAATTGCAAGTTTGCCTCATTCAGGTCAGACATTGTTCATAAAGTGAGTGAGCAAAATATCTCACCAAATTAAGATGATTGTTTCAGGAAAAAGCTGACTTCGTTTTCATTTTTCTTTTACTGCAAATAATTGTAATTATGTTCATGTCTGTGCAACCTCACTTCTGAATGTAAGAGACATGGGTGGGGAATGCGACAGAATGAAAGAAAAAGCTTGGAGCCTGGCTGCCGCTTTCTTAGCTTTGCTTTCCCTCTCCTGAAATCTCCATTTCACCCCCCGCCGGCCCCCCCCCATCCTTCTGCTTGGTGACCCAGAGGTGTTTACCCCTGCAGCAAGCACACAGAAAGCTTAGGTCCCAGGGGGGCTTGGCCTTCACTTTCTTTTATAAAGTGTTTGGGAAAGAGGATGTGGGAAAGGGAACCCTCAGCCACTGCAGCATTCTCTTCAGTAGAGCAGTGTTAGAGGGAACATGTGGGAGTTGAGGATTTGACCTTGATTCTGTTAAAGCTATCCAGGCCTGTGAACCCCTGGGAAGTCTTTATATACCCCAGTTTGAAGACCACTACCTTAGACTACCTTACGTACTCCAGTTGAATCTGGGACATGCCCAGGCAGGTCTGATTGTAGTTCTTAGCTTAGGCCTTCAAATTTGTTGAATATTTATAATGTTCATTGGTGCCACAGGTCATTAAATATGAAATGTCTGATTTCTAATCAAAAGTCTAGTTTACTATATCTCAAACAAGAAGCAGTACAATTAATTAAAGTTTGCACCTAAACTATTGACACAGTTTTGCCATCTAAACAGTAACTTGTTTATGCCAGCAGCAAAGAAGCCTGGAGAGCGAGTGGCGATGAAATCATGAAAGGTGGTTTCCATAGCTTGTTGAGAATTGAATATTTTTCCTTGCAAGAAGTGGTCCAAAGCCTGGAGGAAGTGGTAGTCAGTTGGTGCAAGGTCTGGTGAATACAGTGGATGACAGAGTTTCCAAGTCCAGCCTCTGTAGTTTGAGCAGCGTTGTTTGTGTGACATGTGGCCAAGCGTTGTCTTGCAAGAGGATTGGCCTGTTTCTCTTGACCAACTGGGCTGCTTAATTGCAAGCATCTTCATCATTTCATCCAGCTGGTCGCAGTAGACATCCACTGTAATTGATTGACCAGGTTTCGTGACTATAGTGGATAATACCAGTGCTGGACCATCAAACAGACACCATTAGCTTTTTTTGATGAATATTCAGTTTTGGACTGTGTTTTGGCATTTCATCTTTAACCAAACATTGTGCTGAATGCTTGTGATTGTCAAAAAGAATCCATTTTTCATCACATGTGACAATACGGTGTAGTAATGGTTTGCCTTTATGTTGGGACAGCAAAGAAAGGCAAGGTTCGAGAAAATTTCTCTTCTGATGCTCGTTTAATTCAAGTGGTACCCATCTATCCAGCTTCTTTACCTTGCTGATTTGTTTCAAATGGTCCAATATTGTTAGAATAGTAATGTCAAACCTTGCTGCTAATTCACGTGTGGGTTGAGATGGATTCGCTTCCACTACAGCTTTCAGCTCATCATTATCCACCTTGGTCTCAGGTCACCCATGTGGCTCATTTTCAAGATTAAAATCACCAGAACGGAACTTCTCAAACCACTGATGTACTGTGCGTTCATTAGCCACATCCTTGCCAAACACCTACTTGATATTTTGAGCTGTCTGTGTTGCACTGGTTACACGATGGAACTCATATTAAAAAATAACATGAATTTTTGACTTATCCATGGTTTCACAAAAATTGTTCTAAAAAAATTTTTTTGAAAGATAACCACAAGCCAAAATATGCATTTGAAAGAATGAGGATGTACCTTCACAATAAAAATAAAACAAAACGTGTCAAAATGAAATGTCAGAGATATTAACTGTCAAACTTAGTACTTAAGGAAATCAGACATTTCATACTTAATAACCTAATACCAGGCAACTTACCTGTATAAGTTTGTCTTCCTGAAGACCTTGTTACAGATAATCAACTGTGTCATCCAAAGTCACATAGCAGAGGACTCAAGAGCCAAACTGGGGTACTCTTAGTGCCTAAACTGGCTTTTGTTCCTATCACAAAGACTTTCTTAGTTGCATAAGACATGGTCAGCTGGACATGTGAATTAAGAGGAGGATTTCAAAGGAAACCTCAGCGTTTGTAGAGTATTTCCTACTTGTGGATACCAACTTAAGGAGAGAAATTGAGCCTTTTCTAGGGCTATATCTGTGCTACTGACAGAGTCTCCCCTGGCCCAAACTTTTGTCAGGCTCTGCTGAGCCTGACTAGACCCCATCCTTTAGCAAGAATCCTGCTAAATCAGTTTAGCCAGAATCTTCCACCTCAGTATCTGCTCATCCTCAAAATCTGATCCAAGTCCTCAGCCTCCACCATCCCCTAGGTTATATCTGACCACCCTGACCTGCTTCAGCAAGAATCCTGTTAGGTCAGTTTAGCCAGAACACCCCCTTGCCCCTTATACATCCTCTTAGTAATTTTCCTTCTACCTACTTCCCCACTCTGCTCCTTGGCTATAAATTCCTACTATTTCTTGTTGTATTTGGAGTTGAGCCTGGTCTCTCTCCCCTACTACAAAACCTCATTGTAGTAGCACACCTTGAATAAACTCTTCCTTACCATCTCTAATAAGTGTCATGAATACTTTTTTCTTTAATACTCCAGTAGGGCTTTACATAACTTTGTGAAGCATTTTGATATACTTGGAGAGACCTGCATGATATTATATTATTTTGATGTGGTAATCCATAAAACATAGAATTGGTAATTCATAAAACAATTTTGTAATTTTTTTTGAAATTTGGAAAAAAAATCCAAGAATTCTTAAATAGACTTTATTTAAAAAAAAAAGCTAAATTGTCTCCAAATTACTCCTAAGTATTTTGAAAAACATTTCCCTTTTAAAATAGCTGGCTAAGAGTCCAGAAACACTTCCTTTTAGGGAATCTCCCTCCCTCTTGCTTTTCTGTTCTTGTAACTGATATCAGTCATTTTACTTGTTTTTCCTACGTGGTCAGAAATTAGTTTTTACTTTGAAATTAAGACACTCATTTTTTCTGTCTTTAAAAAATGTTAACTGTATTGTTTGGTTTTTGGTAGTATCTTAGGCTAACTTGACAATTTCTAGTTTTTTTGTTAATTAAAGTAAATTTAATTAAAGTAAATTTTGTTAACTAAAAATTATTAGTTTTACTGCCTCTATCCACTTGGATAAAACAAAGTAATAGTATATAATTATATTCTAACTCCCTACTTTTTTTTTTTAACTTTGAACTGTTTTTTATTTTATTTTGTTTTTTTAGAGATAGGATCTTGCTATGTTGCCCAGGCTGGAGTACCTTGGTTATTAACAGGTGTGATCATAGCACATTATAACCACAAACTCCTGTGCTCAAGTGATCCTCCTGCTTCAGCCTCCTGAGTAGGCAGATTGCAAGTGTGTGCCACTGCACCTGGTTTTATTTTTTGCCACTTTTTAAAAATTGAAATATAACTCACATAGAATTAATACTTTTAAAATGTACAATTCAGTGGTCCTTAGTATGCCGACTTTTAGATAGCATTGTCAAAAGACAACATTTCAACAAATTTAGTTGAAGGATCAAATTGGCTTTTATTTGCAATTCATAAATCAGGTAGCATCTTATCTAAAAATAAAGAGGTGCTAAGCTAGGCAAGGCAGAACAACCAGTTTTTATAATGTAGCTTGAGCAGGAGCAAGGAAACAGCATAGTAACAAAATTTGGACTCATTGGTTAACATCAGATCTCTTCAAGTTACTTTCTTTGTAAGAGTTAAAACAGGAGATTTCCTTATCATGTTGGCTAAAACTGACTTGTTTGGGGATTTGGCTGTTCTCTCTGGCTCTCGCTCTCTCTCTCTCTCCTGATTTCTCTGAAGGTCAGATAAACAACTTTGTTTTGGTTTGGTGACGTGGAACTTCAGCATGAGTGGCTCCATTTTGGTTTGGTCTGTTGGGGGTCTAGTGCAGAAGCTCAGTCCAAAGCCATGGTCTCCCACAAATTTTGTTTAACAGAATCTAGGGCTACTTTCTTAAAGCGTGGATTTCTGCAGTATAGTCCTTCCAGTTTACATACTGTAGGGGCAGAGGGAAAACTTCCTCTCTGCCCACTGAAGGTTTGCTGCAAATGAACTAACAAGATGCAGATTTATAGGAGAAAAGGGTATATAAAATGTATTTAACATGCGTAAACACAGAATCCATACACAAAGTATGAAACTCAGAGGGGCCAGATGGTTGAGGCTTACATACTCTCTTAATAGGCAGGCATTATTTTGTAAGTGATTCTCTTTGGAAGCTAGAAGGAACAAGTTATAGGAAGGTAAAAGGCAGAACTGTGTAGGAGCAAAGGTTATCTTATTATGCAGATAAAGTACCCTGGACAATCTCTGAAAGCTGCCCTCAGAAGAATAAATGAAAAGTCCATCTGGGCCCAGTGACAACGCCTGGTCTCTCCTCTTCTCTGATGGTTGAGGTTGACCTTTCCTGGTTAATGTGATGAGATTCCCTGGGGCGGGGGGGGGGGGTGTCTTAAGACAACTGCGTTTCTTTTTTCCACTGGGAGTTCCTCCTGGTGCTTTGAGAAAGAAGATCAGAGAGACCGGGAGGCTGGGGAAGCTCAGAGAGAGAACTTGGCTCTGAGGCCTTTCAATTTTCAAAGCACCATATTTTGGGGAATCATTTTCTGTGTCCCAACAATATGAATGGCCTTCTCTATTCTTGAAGCACAGAGCCCAGCACAGTGCCTGGCACTTTCTTGGCTCTCAATACATATTTATTGAGTAAATGAAAGAATTTAAATGGCTGCCATTGGTTACCATGTTGCACATGACATGCTCAAAAATAAAAACTTTGAATACTTTCACATTCCCTTGAACTGGCTACATGAAACTCTTCTTGCTTCTTTTTGCAAATCACATTGGCAAACAGAACAGAGACTAGCATTACTGCCCTCATTAAAGTTACATTTGAATCTGAGTGTTGAAGATGTCATGTGATTAAATGGCAGATGTCACTCATGTTTCTTTAATCATGTTTCTATTACACATCTCTTTACAGGTTTTACAAAATTCTTTTGCCATTATAGACATTTCTGCTCATGGAACTTGGGCCTGCAAAAACCAAGAAGCTTTCATTGTGGGACCCGCAAGTCCACTTTGAGACTGTGTACATGTGTATACAATTGTTTGCTCTTTCCTTTCCTGGGAGCCCTCTGGAATCAGAGCAGGGACAATGAGGTCTTCAATGTTTGCTGATAGATCAAGGCCACAGAATTCCATTTGTAGTGTGTATTATATGAAACTTCAGGGGAGTAGGAGCACAGCTGCTCTGAAAGAAGAAAATATTATGTATTTTGGAACAGTTTTGATATACTGCATTTATTTTTATTTTGTTTTTCAGTGGCTTTTTCGTTAAGCCAAATTACTAAAATCACAGGTCTACATATTGAAAATCTGTGTGGTTTAAACATCTTCCTGAAGGAAAGTTCTATCAACAATAGGACCATTCAGTTTTTGTTTTTATGTCAAGTTCAGCACTGTAGACAAATTATGTTGAAGTGAAAAATGTAAACAAAACTTTTTTCCCACAGATAAGTCCCTTTAGGACAGCTCAACTGGGTGTTGACTCCCAACTTGCTCTCCAGGGCTACGTGTTCTGTAAGATGCTGCAGTCACCAGTGGAGCATGGCAGGCACTGGGGCCCATGTGAGTCTGAGCCACACAGCTGGAGTCAGCCACATGGTCCAGGACACCAGGTACACATCCTGATCCTGACAGAGAGGTACTCTGTAGGATGTCATTATGCTTGTAATTAATTCAAAGGTTAATGATTCAAATTTACATTTGAGAATTTGCACTTATGCTAGTCATGGAAAGAATCCCTTATGAAACACTAGTTTTAGTGTTCTCTTACCTCTTGCCTGGATTGTTGTCATTGTGTCCTAACTTGTGTCTGCCTCTGTTCTCAGGGGACTTGAACACTAATTAAGATTGCCAGATAAAGGACAGGATGCCCTGTTAAACGTGAATTCCAGATAAACAGCCATTTTTTTTTTAGTATAAGTTTGTCCCAAAATATTCCACAGGATGATTATATATAACATATTATGGAATGACTTGTCATGAAATCCTTCAAAATTTTTTTTTCACAGTTGGTGCCAACCACTTCCACATCCCGGTATCCAGCCTCATTTTGCGTTCTAAACTGAAAATTCCCATTGTGAAGTCTCGCAGGCAGCATGTTGAAAACCTAACTTATCATCTCCCCCATCCATCTTCTCAATTTCAGTGATGTTGCCACCATCCATCCAGCTTTTGAAACTGCCCTGGCCATTCCCTTTACCCCACATCCATCAGGTGGATTTCTGAAAGTCTTCCTGGGCCCTTTTGTTTCTCTCCCTGTTTAGTCTCAGTCTCAGCAACCAGTAATACCTTTACTAAGATTACTGCATAATGTTTCTACTGCTGTCCCCTTTTATATGTCCTTCCTTCCAATCAAGTGACTTCAAACTTTGGACATAAAATGTGTATACAGAATCAAGTTTCCTGCAGCTATGCTTACCCTTACAACCTGTGGGGTATTCTGACATTTTCTATTCTATTTCATTTAAAATCAACGACAAAAAGCTAGTTGGTGACTTCTTTAGTTGACGAGTTACAACCTGCAGTTTAAAAACACTGCCTGTCCCATTTTACAAATAACAACCAGAATAGTCTCTATAAAACCTGGGGCAGATCACATCATTCTCTTACTTAAAACCCTTTAATAATTCTATACTCGTTACCCTTAGATAAAGTACAAGATCTTATTGTGGCTTTAGAAGCCTCACACTTGCTCTGTTCTCCCTTCCATGAGCTAGTCCTCTTATCTGGAGAGCACTTTTCTTCCTTTTCTCCAGACCTAATTCCCCACAGTGAATAAATTCTTCAGGCCTGAATGGCATTTCTTCAAGGAGGCCTTACTGACCTCTTAGCCTAGGGGAATCCCTTTCCTGGATGTTCTTCCATACTCAGTGCTTTCATAGCAGAAAGAAACTTCTAGAATAGTAGTCACTCAAGTGCTCAAAATCCTTCAGAGGCTCTCCATTTCATTCAGACTAAAATCCAGTCCTTACAGTGGCCTCCATGGTCCTATGTGAGCCCCTCCTAACTCTGTGACCTTGTCTTCTAGTAATTTTTCTCTTTTTTTACTCTGCTCCAGTCACACTGGCCTCCTTGTTATTCCTCCGGGGTGGCCAGGCACCCTCCTACCCCAGGACCCTTGCTGTCCCCTCAGCCAGGAGCCCTTCTCCCCTTACATGGCTCTCTCTCATTGCTATCAGTTTTCTCAAGCGCCATCTTGTCAGTGAGGCCTTCTCTTATTGCCCTATTTAAAACTGCGTCCCTGACTCTGGTACTTCCTATTTTCTTCTCTGCTTTATATTAATTAATTTATTTTACTTATTATTTATTTTGCTTGTTATCTATCTCCTTCCACTAGGACGTAAGCTTTGTGATGACAGAGATTTTTCTCTGCTTTAGTCACTGCTAAATCCCCAGCTGCCAGAATAGTGCTTGATTTGTAGAAGGTATTCAGTAAATTTGTTAAATAAATGAATAAGTAAATAGGTGAATCTTGTATATCCATTTTCAAATCATTGTTTTCTTATCAGAGAAAATATGTGTTCACCAATGTATTTACCTTAGTGCCTGGCACATAATAGAGTCTCAAAAAATGATTTTTTGAAGTAAATTCATTGAAATTGGAAGTGGTAACAATGGAGAGAGAAGAGTGTGTATGGCTTAAAATATACTTATGTTTATATTCACAGTGTTTGTGACCCTGATGTTACTACTTTGTACACAATCCCTCTTAGAAGAGAAACCTATTAGGACAATGTATTCATTTGTTTACTTAGGCTTATACTGTTTGCAAACACTAAAAAATTGAAGGGGGTATTATGTGGGAGCGTTGTAGAAATAAGAATTTGCTGGTTTCACAGTAGTGCCACTTGGATGGTACCCCTTTTGCTGCAATCATAATCAAATGGAAGGTACGTCTACAATTCTTATTGAAAACCTTTTGGACCAACATTTCTTTCCTTCAGGTTTTAAAAGGTAGTATGTGAATGCTCTTTCATTACACACTCAGCAGACTCTGGGGCAGTACCCCATAACCCACTTCTACAAAGGGAAGTGTGAATAGCCATGCTGGGTGGGATAAAGGCAGCCAATAGCCCCCATCAATTGCATTCAGGTTTTTCTACAAAAATGAGTTTTGGTGCCAAAAGTATGGAACAACTCCCAGTTTCCAGAGCTTTTGAGGTGTTTTTCGGACTGGGGGTGTTATTGCTGAGTGGTAAATCTCTGTGCAACATGACCCAGAGGACTGCTGGCTTTAGGAAAGTTCCTGTTCCTGCTCTCAGTTCCAATCCCAGTAATAGAACAAATGATGCATGATTCTGATTGAATGACATCTCTGTGCCACAAAACCAATTGTTTTATCTATACTAATTCAAGCAAATAGATGCAAGAAGGAAAATGTCCTTTTCTATTCATCATCCCAGGCCCATGTCTAGAAGAACTTACTCACATCATTAGTTATGCAGAAACCAAGGTTTTGATTTGATTGCTTACAAGTTTGCAATCCTTAAGGCAGAGGCTCTCACAGTTTAGTGTTTAGACTTGAAAGCAGGGGTTTACAAACTTTTTCTGTAAAAGGCCAGATAGAAAATATTTTAGTCTTTGTGGGCTACATACGTCCTTGGGGGGTGAGTGTGTATTTTCCATACATCTTCTGCACCACCTCCATTCTCTGTCCAGAGATTGTCTGATGCTGGAATTGTCAACATGCTAAGATAGAAATGTCAAAGGAAAACCCTGATGGCATTTGGATTTATAAAGAAAGTGTTTTGTAGGCATTATCCTCGACCACATAAGCACTCTTCTCATTCCAGTAGATGATAACCAAATCATTTCTTGCTGGTGAGAAAACAGCTTCTCAATGAACGAGCATTCCTTGGAAGAGGTTCCCTCTGGAAGGAGATGGCTCCTGATGGCGACAGCACTGCCAGTGAAGGGCTGGGTGATGTCATAACCTCCCTTGTGAGTTCTAGACTGATCCTGCTTAGGTGTCCTCTTTTGGATCCATGGCATGTAACTAAGCAAAATTCTGATTTTTCACTTATTAAAAGTTAACTGCCAGCCTGGGCTATTTGTGTGAAAACATATTTTTTAAAATAGAAAATATTTCTGTTAAAAAAAATAAATAAAAAGTTACTTAGTACAAAAGCTAACATTGTGCCATGCACTGTGCTAAGCCCTCTACATCCATTCTTCCATTTACTCCTCACCACAACTCTGTGAGCAGATGCTATTAGGAAACCAAGGCTTGGATGAGACAGCTGGTCTGGGGTCACCCAGTTAGTGTTAGAGCTGAGCTTTCAGCCCAGGTCTTGCAGAGTCAGCCCCTATACTTTTCACTGTTATAGAATATGGCCTCATAAACACATATATGTTTTTGTATGAGAAGAGGAAGGGCTTATTGTTCATGTCATGATGTTTTGTATAGATGATCCTACCGTGAGAAATACTTAAAAATTGTTTTGCATTTATCATAATTGATGTCACTCTTTTTGTCTGGAAAATGATGGCATGACTCTTTTCTTTTAAGGGGTATTGGCTCTTTGCTATTTAGCATAATCTTCTAGCAGTTATTGATTTTTTAAAATATGGCTTTAAAAAATTTAGCTTGAATTTTGTCACCAAACAAAGGTGTTATTTCCAAGAGAAGGTCAAGACCCCCATGCCATTTTTTCATTCTAAACATTAAGATAGTTTTAATAAGGTTTGAACGTTCTCTAATGTACATCAAAAACAATGAAGAAATAAAAAACAATAAAGTTGTTAATTTAGCACCTACAGTGTGACTAACAGTCTTTTCTCAATTAACTTATGATTAAAGGCTTTAAATTTCTAGCTCCTTAGGTTTTCTGTATCTGAAGTAGAGAAGCAACACTAGTATTAATTGTTTTAAGCTCATTGAAGTCTTTAGGAGTCTGTATTTTATCATTCTTGCATGGGTTAAAGCCTATTTTTCTCATTATATAGGTGAAGGTTGACTGAACCTGGAAGAGTAATAAATATCCCTTTGGAGACTTACTCCCAAGAGAGGAGGCACGGGGCTTCACTGTAAGGTTATATGGTAATAAACACGCTGTTACAGAAGTGATGAAAGGGAAAGAAAGCATCTGTGCTCCTTTTGCCGTTTTCACCAAATGTAGGCAATTCCAGGTATCAAAACCAACACAAGGTATTTTCTTATAGGATATTTGGGGATGGTCTTTTTTATCTAATCATATTCTTTTTTTTTTTTTTTTTGAGTCAGGGTCTCCCTCTGTCACCGAGACTGGAGTGCAGTGGTGTCATCATAGCTCACTGAAACCTCAAACTCCTGGGCTCAAGGGAACCTCCTGCTTCAGCATCTGAGTACCTAGGACTATAGGCGTGCACCACCATGCCTGGCTAATTTTTAAAATATTTTGTAGAGGTGGGGTCTTGTTATATTCCCCAGGCTGGTCTAGAACTCCTGGTCTCAAACGATCCTCCCACCTCAGCCTCCCAAAGTGCTGGGATGACAGGCATGAACCACCATACCTGGCCAATAATATTCTTTTTAATCAAGGTGATTTATTCAATAGTTAACTGTTTTTTTAACATTATACTTCTAAAAGACATTTTCTATAATATATTCATAGCTCTGAAAAAAAACTCATTGTCAGATTTCACATCTCAGTTTGTAGTTGCAAAAATATGGCACTTACATACTTAACGTGATATGTTAACCAATTTTATTTGTGGAGCTAGGAACTAAAATATAACTTTGTCAACTCTACTACTTCTGCTTCAAAGAAGGCAGAACTCCTTAATGTTTTATATTTGGTGTCATCTTAATTTTGTAGATCACATTCTACATATATTTCCTTTTAGGCTAATTTCCATTTGCTTTTATTTAAAGACATAGTTAAACCATGAACAATGACTCAAGATAAAAGGTTTGTATAAGTGTTTGATGGGACTGCTCCAGGAAGGGGGGTGGTAGGGACTGTATATCTACGAAACCTGAGCAACACCAAGTAGATTTCTACCAAGCAGTAGCCTTTTTCCAATCTCTCTCTCTCTCTTTTTCTCTCTCTCCTCTTCCTGTTTCCCTCCCCATGTCTCTCTCTTTCAAGCATAAATAAGTTTAAAAAGAGTATAGAAGAAAAAATAAACATACAAACAGTATAAAAATTATAAAAGCATCGTCAATGAAAATAAATATCTCCTTTTCCAGGTACCCCTTTGAACCAAGTCTCCTTTTTTAGAGACAACAATTTTAAGTTCTGCTAATTTCTTAACCTTGATTTATCAACTCTGGGCAATATCTATGGACTCCTTGCTGTAAAGGAAGGGAAACATTCTTACAGAAAATTCTGCCTAAATTACTGTCTTTTACCTCCTGATATTTGGTAGCTCTAGTATATTCAGTTCTAGCGGCTGCCTTTTATGACTTTGGATAATAGAGATGGCCTCTATTTTCTAACTGATTTTTAGATGTACCTATTGATTCCTTGCTTTGAAAATTGAGTAAGTTATCACATGTATCCATTGTTCCACCCTCTTCTTCCAATATTCCTTGGTTATGTTTTTATTTTTATATCGCCATGACTTATAGCATTCACATGTATAACATGCTTCGTTGTCTTCTAGCATCTTTATCAGCTCCTGGTTGCCCTCAGGATAAAGTCCAAATTCTCTACTGTAGTAAATAAAATTCTTAACCACCAGTCCCATCCTATCTCCCTGACCTAATCTGCAGTACAAGGAGTTCTAACTGACCTCATATATACCATGGCCTTTGATCTTCCTGGGACTTTGCACATATTGTTAACTGGAACTTAAACTTCTTTTCTTTCTGGCAAATTCGTACTCATGCTTCAAGACCCAGCTTCAATGTACCCTTCATAGAAGGCCTTCCTGCTTCTCATTTTCCTAGCTGGTCAATCCCTCCCACGGGTTCCCACTGCCCTCTTCCTACCTCCATTAGGAGGCTTTCACATTAAACTGCAATTTCAGGTTTATGCATCTGCTCTTTCTTCTTGAGTGTGAGCATCAAGAGTGTGCATTTTATGCCTGTGTCTCTAGCATCCAGGGTAGTGTCCTCACACAGAATGAATGAACAAGAAAAAGTTTTAACCCAAAGAGATCGACCAGTGCATTCGGGCTTTTCTTTCTTTCCTAAATTGATTTTATTCAGCAATATTTTCAGTGGTCTTCTTTGTGTTTTTCTTTACCTTAAATACCTTATCTACATCCTTGGGGGCATTAATTGAAGGAGAAAATCATTTCTGCTTATATTGCTGGTAAACATTTACCTCTTCTACACTGAGACACAAAGTGAGGAAGGATAAAAGAAACTTACATGCCATAGCATGACTTTTTATCAATGTATACCACTTTAGAAGTTTAAATGACAACACAAAGGGAGGGTAAAATTACTTTAAAGGATATTTGTTATCAAGTGCTCTGAATGAATTTGTCATTTATTTCTTTGGTGAGAAATGTGGAATTTATTAAAGAATTCATAGAGGAAACTGAGGAAAATTCTCTATCACTAACAACATTTCTCCACTGGACATCTCTTCTCTGCAGCCAGTTACTGTGTGTGTGTGTCTCTCTCTTCCAGTCTTCCTCCAACTTTAAAAAATCTTACATTTTCTCCTAAATTTCTGTGCATGCAGCTAGACTGCAGATGTGCACATCCTTGTCAGCCCAACTCTCTAAGCAGACCAATAGAAACACTTTCTGAACAAATGAGCTCTCCTTAAGGTGATATCTCACCCCAGCTGCTGAGAAAAACAAGGTTTGTCTTTTATTCTGTGTGTGTGTGTGTATTAAGTATATATTTTTTAAAAAATCACTAAATATACCTTTAAGAAGGAAATCAATTCCCAGAAGTGATATTTATTCAAAGAGATTCCTTAGAAACTTCTGTAGCTGCATGATCTGCATTGAGTAAGCATGTGGCCACAGGTTCAGGTGAATTGGCACAATTTCATCTCCCTGTTGACCAAAATCAGTCCACATGTTGATCTTCATCACTCATTAGATTTCTGTTATGCTCTTAATTCCTACTGGTGTAAAACTGATTAAAGGCAATGGTGAAAAGCCACTAATGAATTGAGCACCCAGATATAATTATAATTCTGTATGTTCTGAGGCCTTATAGTTTTTTAAAAAGGTATTTAGGCAATATGTGACCCACCTTGTAAAAGGCAGAATAGTAAAGTGGTGAAGACCTGGAGCCTCACTGCCTGAGTTTGAATCTTGACTCTCTTGCTTTCCGGATGCGTGACCTTGAGCAAGTTACATAACCTCTCTGAGCCTTTTTCCTCATCTGCCAAATGGGGAATGCTAATGTGAGTTAATAAGTGTATTAAGCTTCACACAGTGCCTAGCACTTAATAAACACCCAATAACTACTAGCAATTATTATTTTCTTTGTAAAGAATACATAGAGACAAAAGCAAATGTCATTTCCCTGTCATAGTCACTATTAACCACTTGGAGTGTATCCTTCCAGAGCATTAAATATATGGGTAGTTTTAACCAAGACAGCAGTGGCACAACGGGAATGTTAATACTACTTTAGGAAAGTAGTATTTCAACAAAACCTAACTATACAGTTTACAAACAATTTTTCAAAAGAGATTTGCTTTAAAAGCCTGGCTTCTATATTATTCCATGGTTTCTCAGTAGCGAGGAAGATACTGGAAGAAAATACAAGGTGATAGAGTTACCCAAGAATTCATACATCAAATATATTCAGAATTCACAAATTGTTATTGTGCATTCAATATTCATGACAAGAATTCTGGGCAAATAGCTAAACTATGGAGCTGGGTTTCTCTGTAACTTCATATATATGTATATTATATTTTTAAAAATTGGCCTTCTATATATTCTATTTCTGGTTGTTGAAGGAAAAGCTGTTGCTTAGCAACCAGTTGTTTCTGTTTGGATGTGTAAAATGGAAAACCATGCAAATCAGAGGCAAATAATTCTCTTCGTTAGGAGTACTGAGTTACTGGTTTAACTATTAAGTTGACTCCCAATTTGGTTCAGGGTTCCTCGTGTGGAAAAGATAAAATATGAAACTGTATCATGATATTTACTAATTACTTTAAAGAACACAGATTAATTCACAAGATGTAAACTAGTATGTAAAAAAGGAATAATTTGGAGATTTTTTAAAAAATTACCTAAGTTTTAAGGTATATGTTAAAAGTTTTAGATAGAAAATATTTACATCTTAAAACAAAAAGGGAAAAAACTAAAATATATGCACTCAAATATTTGCTAGATATAACTCAAAAAAATTCTTGAGTTATATCTAGCAAAAAAATAGGTTTATACCGTATAAAACTTTTAAATATAATTTTGTATGTATTTTCTTCATTTATTTAGGTTTTTACCAAAGATTACTTGGTAAGTCATACAAAGGTGAGTCTCTTAGCTGTTGCCAACAAAAACTAACTGGCCAACTGAAGCTAGAGAATATTTATTGGAGTGAAAGATTTGGTGCTGGTAGTGGTGTGCTCAGAATTGATGGGATATTGGAGAACCAGGCTAGGAGATGGACTAGAACCTTGAGCACTCCAAAGACTTCTTGGGGTCAGAGCCGTTACTGTTTCCTCGTGTCTCTCTCAAGCTTCAAAAGCCCAGGGGAGAGCATTGCCTGGCTGATTCCTCATATGCCTGCTCCTTGGCTGGGGTGAGTCAGGGGCCAGGAAGGATCTGGTTCCTTCAACCTCCATGGAAGCGTGCATCTTGATTTACAGGGCTGAACACTGCATTGGAGATTTCTTTTTTCCAAAAGGAATTCTGGGTGCTATTAGGAAGAAAGAAATTAATGCTGGAGATGTATATATGGAGATATAGATATATATTTTGGAGATATTATATATAGTTGACCCTTGAACAATGTGGGGGTTAGGGGCGCTGACCCCCCTACATAGTCAAAAACTTGCATAGGACTTTTGACTCCCCCAAACTTAACTACTAATAGCCTACTGTTAACTGGAAGCCTTACCAATAATGTAAACAGTTGATTAACACATATTTTGTATGTTTTGTGTATTATAGACTGTATTCTTACAATAAAGTAAGGTAGAGAAAAGAAAATGTTATTAAGAAAATCATAAGGAAGAGAAAATACATTTACAGTTCTGTACTGTATTTAACAATACTTCAAGCTTACATCATCTGTTTACAAGATGAATCATCTGTCTGAAATGGCGGGCAACTGCAGCTGCAGATGTCAATCTATGTACTTATCAAGCAATTCAACTTAGGGAATGTCATGACTTTTCTCTGTTTCTTGGGAGCACTTCAAGCATCACTCGTGGTACTTCGTATGAGTCTCATGGTGTTATTCAAGGTTTATGGTATTGCACTAAACATGATGAAAAATATGTGAGAACCATGAGAGATCAATTACTTTTTACTGCAATATGCAATTTACTAGAGAGACCAACTGCTCACATGGAGACGATTAGTGTCACATGGTGTTTTCAGCGGAGACTCGAAACACCTGAACTCATCACAATAGCAACAGGAGGTGGCTATGAAATTATTACAGTAGTACATTATGTACTACAGTTAATTTTATGCAGTTATGATTTAATACTGCATCTTTGTTTACGTTGCTCTTAACTGCAAATGGTGCCACGAACGGTCTCTGTGTGCGTAAGTTTTGATAAATTTTAACATTTTATAATAGATTTGTGTATATTTTATGGTAGTAAAGGATAAAATAAACTAGTCTCTACGTATATTTTATGCATTCATGCCATACCTTTTTCTTAATTTTTTTGATATTTCTAAACTAAAAGCAGTTCGTCTATGAATTTTGTCGAATTTTTCTAATTGTCACAAATCTCAGAAAAATTTTCCAATATATTGAAAAATGTCCACATATAAGTGGACCCACACAGTTCAAACCTGTGTTATTCAAGGGTCAACTGCATATAAAAGTCCCCATTATGGAGAGTCTCTAGTATCTATAATCAACTCATCTGTGACCTAATTGCTTTATTCCCCTCATGTTCTTCACTTCTAAAGGGTATGTAAAAGTCATCAAAGGCCAACGTAACAGGCAAGATAGAAGTCTATTTCCTTCTCACAAAATAGTCAAGCTTAAGTAGACTAGGGCTGATATGGCAGTTTCATAGTACAAGGCATCAGGCTTTTTCTGTCTAGTTGCTCTGCCATCCTCAACATGAAGTTTCCATCTTGTGGTCTTAATGTGGGTACTCCTGCAACTGCCACCATGTCTGCATTCCATCCAGTGAGAAGGATTTCATCCAGGGAGAAGGGCAGCGGGCAGAGCACGCATCCTTCTGGGTTGCATATCATTGGCCAGAGCCTGGTCACATGGCCACACCTAAGAGAAGTGGGAAATACAGCTCTTAGTTGTTATAGACTGGTAGAGTGAAAGTTTTCTGGCATACCATTTCATAATAAACTTAATTATACTGTCTTACTGTGCTAAAACAGAAAATGTCTACTTCTTAAAAAATAACAATAGCAACCTAAATGTTAACCCAAAGAAACAAACCCTGAACTAAATTAACTAATGTTAGAAAATGATGGATAAAATTCTTATAATGTGGATTCTCTGCAGACACATTAAACTGTTGTCTTTCAAACTATGAGGGTAATATACATTGTACTAAAGAAGTAATTGACCTACTGACATCTCTGACTTCTGCTATCCTCAGGAAGTAGATGATTAAGGGCACCTTTAGGTGTAATTCTGCCACTTTCAGACTCCTTGTTTCACTAGCATGTTGCTGAAATCCTACACAAGTGCTTCAAATGAAGCACATGATCTTATATCAAAAGCCTTACAAATGTACATTCCCTTTGACCCAGAAATACTACTTCTCGGGGTTTACCCTAAGGAATACACTGATAATGAAGGAAAAGATTTATAAGGATATTTATTGCAAAATTGTTTGTTGTAGTGAAAGATTAGAAACAACCTAAGTATCTCAAAAAAGGAAAGTATGTATATAAATTATGTTATATCCATACAAGAGAATGCCACACTGCCATTAAAAATGATATGTGGAGAAATATATTTATTGACATGGAAAGATACAATATAATATTAAATGAAATATGCAGATTAGAAAACGATATGTATATTATTGTCCAAAGTTTATAAATTAAAGCTATCAATATCATTTTTACTTATTTATTTTTTTATAATTGACACATAATTGTACATGTTTATGGGGTACAGTGTGATGTTTCAATATATGTGTACATTGTAAAATGATCATATCAGGATAGTTAGCATGTCTATCACC
Source organism: Daubentonia madagascariensis (assembly GCA_023783475.1). Taxonomy (NCBI): domain Eukaryota; kingdom Metazoa; phylum Chordata; class Mammalia; order Primates; family Daubentoniidae; genus Daubentonia; species Daubentonia madagascariensis. The sequence continues at coordinate 19,887,407 of JAKFHU010000978.1, read as the reverse complement.
TCAAATCTTTATAATTTCTTTGTGGTGATAACTTTCAAATCTTCTTTTCCAGCTTTCTTGAAATGTACAAACATTGTTATTAGCTATAGTCACCTTACTATGTACTAGAATGCCAGAGCTTATTCTTCCTATCTAACTATAACTTTGTACCCCTTGACTGACCTCACCTCATCTTCCTTTCCCCCCGCCTCCCGCCCCAGCCTCTGGTAACTACCATCCTACTCTCTACTTCTATGAGATCAACTTTCCTAGATTCCACATGTAAGTGAGATCATGTGGTATTTGTCTTTATGTGCCTGGCTTATTTTATTAACATTATGTCCTCTAGGTTCATCCATGTTGCTGCAAATGGCAGGATTTAATTCCTTTTTATAGCTGAATAGTATTCCATTTTGTATATATACCACATTTCTTTATCTGTGCACCAAATGATGGACACTTAGGTTGATTCCATCTCTTAGCTGTTGTGAATAGTGCTGCATTGAACATGGAAGTGCAGATATCTTTTCGACATACAGACTTCAGTTCCTTTGGATGCATACCCGGTGGTGGAACTGCTGGGTCATATGGTAGGTCTATTTTTAATTTTTTGAGGAATCTCCATACTGTTTCCCACTAATCTACATTCCCACCAACAGTGTATAAGAATTCCCCTTTTTCTGCATCCTGGCCAGCATTTGTTATTTTTCATCTTTTTAGTAATAGCTATTCTAACTGGAGTGAGGTGATCTCTCATTGTGATTTTAATTTGCATCTCCCTGATTCTTAGTGATGTTAAACATTTTGTCATGTACCTGCTGGCCATTTGTATGTCTTCGTTTGAGAAATATTTATTCAGGTCTTCTGCTTATTTTTTAATCAGAGTATTTGCTTTTTTGCTATTGAGTTGTTTGAGTTTTCTATATATTCTGGATATTAACTCCTTGTTGGATGCATAGTTTGCAAATATTTTCTCCCATTTTGTAGATTGTCTCTTCTTTCTGTTAATCATTTCCTTTGCTCTGCAGAAGCTTTTTAGTTTGATGTAATCTTATTTGTCTATTTTTTATTGCCTGTGCTTTTATTGTCCTTTCTAAAAAATTCTTGCCCAGACCAATGTCATGAAGCACTTCCCCTGTTTTCTTGCAGTAGTCATATAGTTTTAGGTCTTACCTTTAAGTCTTTAATCCACTTTTAGTTGATTTTTCATATAAGGTGAGAGATAAGTGCCTAGTTTTTTTCTTCTGAGTGTGGATATCCAGTTTTTCTAGAACTTTTTATTGAGGAGGCTTTCTTTTCCCTAATGTGTATCCTTGGTACCTTTGTCAAAAATCAATTGGCTATAGGTGTGTTAATTTCTTTCTGGGCTCTCTGTTCTGTTCTGTTGATTTATGTGTCTGTTTTTATGCTAGTACCATGTTGTTTTGGTTACAATAGCTTTGTAGTGTATTTGAAGTCAGGTAGTGTGATGTCTCCAGCTTTGTTCTTTTTGCCCAGGCTTGCTTTGGCTATTTGGGGTCTTTTGTGGTTCCCTATGAATTTCAGGATTGCTTTTTCTATTTCTATGAATAATGTCAATGGTATTGTGATAGGGATTGTTCTGAATCTGTAGGTCACTTTGGGTAGTATGCACATTTTAATGATATTAATTCTTCCCATCCATGAACATGGTATTTTTTCCTTTTTTGTGTGTATTCTTCAATTTCTTTTGTCAGTGTTTTATAGTTTTCAGTGTAGAGATCTTTTACCTCCTTAGTTAAATTTACTCCTAGGTATTTTATTTTATTTTTTGTAGCTATTATAAATGAGATTACTTTCTTGATTTCTTTTTCAGATAATTTGTTATTGGCATATAGAAATGCCACTGATTTTTATATGTTGATTTTGTATCCTGTAACTTTACTAAATTCATTTATTAGTTCTAATAGTCTTTGGTAAAGTCTTTGGGATTTTCTATTTTCTATGGTCATGTCATCTGCAAACAGGGACAATTTGACTTCCTCCTTTTCAATTTGGATGTCTTGTATTTTTTCTCTTGCCTAATTGCTCTGGCTGAGACTTCTGGTACTATGTTGAACAAAAATGGTGAAAGTAGGTATTTTTGTTTTGTTCCAGATCTTAGAGGAAAAGCTTTCAACTTTTCCCCATTCAGTATGATATTAGCTGTGGGTTTGTCTTATATGCCCTTTATTATATTGAGGTATGTTCCTTCTTTACTAATTTGTTGAGAGTTTTATCATGAAAGGATGTTGAATTTTATCGAATACTTTTTCTGCATGTATTGAAATGATCATATGGTTTTTGTCTTTGATTCTTTTAATGTGATGTATCATGTTTATTGATATGTCTATGTTGAATCATCCTTGCATCCCTGAGATGAATCCTACTGGGTCATGGTGAATGATCTTTTAAATGTGTTGTTGGATTTGGTTTGCTAGTATTTTATTGAGGATTTTTGCATCTATGTTCACCAGAAATATTGACCTGTAGTTTTCTTTTTCTGTTGTGTCTTTGTCTGGTTTTGGTAACAGGATAATGCTGGCCTCATATAGTTTGAGGAGAATTGGTATTAGTTCTTCTTTAAATGTTTGGTAGAATTCAGCAATGAAGGCTTCAGGTCCTGGGCTTTTCTTTGATGGGAGAGTCTTTATTATTGCTTCAATCTTGTTATTTGTTGTTGGTCTGTTCAGGTTTTCTATTTCTTCATGATTCAATCTTGGTAGGTTGTATATGTCCAGGAATTATTTAGCCATTTCTTCTAGATTTTCCAATTTGTTGGCATATAGTTGTTCATAAGATTCTTATGATCATTTGTATTTCTGTAGTATACACTGTAATTATAAATATTCTTGAATAAGGCACACCAAAACATGAAAATGGTTATTTCTGGGTGGTGGTATTATAGGTCATTGTTGTTTTCTTCTTTTTTGCTTCTCTATATTTTTGCAATTAGAAAAAAAAAAGAGCACATATTATTTATATAATCACCCCTCCCTTTTTTTTTTTTTTCATCTTTGTGACTTACTGCTTTATTTTGAGGTCTATGAACAAAAATAAATACTTTTGAGAATGAATAACAGGACTTGACAAGCGGTGTATGCCATAGTTCTCAGGATATGGGCTGCAACCTTAAGAAAAATCAATAAATTCCAGACATAATTTCTATGTCATAGAATTCTGTTATAGCCCAATCTTAGGAATGAACTTGATCTTATTTAAACTAGCAAAGCAGATACATAAGACTAGATGATGAATTCTACCGTCAGTTTTTATATTTTGGTTTTCACGTTAAATAGTTTATATTCTCATTATGCCTACCACAATCAATATCACGAACCCAAGTGAAGACCGGAGTATTTTGGAGCTCTGGGCCTTGCCATGTGCGCTTAATGAGACCAGAAAAAACCCTGAAAGTGAAGTGAACCAAACAAGTGTCAATTTTATAGGCATTGGAATTGATTTAAAAGACATTTGCATCATTAAATTAAAATAAAATAGAAATAATTCATTATGCAACTAAGTTGCTCAGTTTGAATATACATAATTTATTTTCTCTAGACTCTAATTAGAAAATTCAGAGATGGTCAAAATAATTTTGGAAGAGCTTATGTTTGTTCTGATGCCAGTTTGGAATCTTTTTAAGGGAGAATTTGCTATGGAGAGTGCTCAAAGACTTCTCAAAGTGTAACACCATAAACATTCATTTGTGGAGATGTCATACACTTGAAGTGAGCTAGACTTTCTCTAGTTTATTCTTTATAGAACCAGTCTAAGAATTTCACCTTGAATTTCAAAGCACAATATAATCCTTATTTGAAAAATAAGCAAACCATAACTCTATAACGGTACAAATTTTATCTAATCACACTATATTATGCCTGGGGAAGTTCATTTAAATGGTATCATTAATTTTCTCTTTAATTTTGATTTTCTTTAGACGACAATAAAGTATTCAATACCAGGTCAAATTGACATCAGTGTGGTGGGAATTTTACCACTGTCAAAGGATAAATTAGTTAATTTAGGCAATCTATCCTGCTTTATCCTTATTTTTTTTTTTAATTTATTTTTTAAATTTCAGAATATCATGGGGGTACAACACTTTGGCCATACACATTGCCCCTGTTCTGCCCGTGTCAGAGCCACAATCGTGGTTGTCTCCCAAACTGTGCTCCCCATATCCATTCAGTGAGAGTTTTTCCCATCCCTTCCACCCCCCTCCCGCCCGCCCGCCCTCTGATGAATGTTATTGCCCTGTGTGATGTAAGTGTTCATCAGTTAGTACCAGTTTGATGGTGAGTACCAGTGATGCTTGTTTTTCCAATCCTGTGACACTTCGCTTCGAAGAATGGGTTCTAGCTCCAACCAGGATAATACCAGATGTGTTAATTCACTGTTGTTCCTTATTGCTGAGTAATACTCCATGGTATACATATACCACATTTTATTGATCCACTCGTGTATTGATGGGCACCTGGGTTGTTTCCACAACTTTGCAATTGTGAATTGTGCTGCTATGAACATTCGAGAGCAGATGTCTTTATTATAAAATGTCTTTTTTTCTTTTGGATAAATACCCAGTAGTGGGATTGCTGGGTCAAATGGTAATTCTACTTTTAATTCTTTGAGGTATCTCCATATTCTTTTCCATAGAGGTTGTACTAATTTGCAGTCCCACCAGCGGTGTATGAGTGTTCCTACCTGTCCACATCCCCGCCAACATTTGTTATTTGGGGATTTTTTGATATGAGCCAATCTCACTGGAGTTAAGTGATATCTCATTGTGGTTTTGATTTGCATTTCCCTGATGATTAGAGAAGTTGAGCACTTTTTTATATGTTTGCTGGCCATCATTCTGTCTTCTTTGGAAAAGTTTTTGTTCATGTCCTTTGCCCATTTTTTAATAGGGTTGTTTGATTTTTTCTTGTTGATTTTCCTAAGTTCTGTATAGATTCTGGTTATCAGCCCTTTATCAGAGGTGTAGCATGCAAATATTTTCTCCCATTCTGTAAGTTGTCTGTTCACTCTAGTGATAGTTTCCTTGGCTGTGCAGAAGCTTTTCAATTTGATCAGGTCCCATGTATTTATTTTTGTTGCTGCTGTGATTGCTTTGGGGGTCTTCTTCATAAATTCTTTGCCTAGGCCAATGTCCATAAGAGTTTTTCCAACGTTTTCTTTGAGAATTCTTATGGTTTCATGTCTTAGGTTTAGATCTGTTATCCATTGTGAATTGATTTTTGTGAGAGGTGAGAGGTGTGGGTCCACTTTCAGTCTTCTACATATGGCCATCCAATTTTCCCAGCACCATTTGTTGAATAGGGAATCTTTTCCCCAGTGTACGTTTTTCTGGAATTTGTCAAAGATCAGGTGACTGTATGAGGTTGGTTTTATATTTGGGTTCTCAGTCCTGTTCCATTGGTCTACGTGTCTGTTCTTGTGCCAATACCATGCAGTTTTGGTTACTATAGCCTTGTAGTATAGTTTGAAGTCTGGTAGACAGATGCCTCACCCCTCCCTTTTTTTAACATAGAAAAGAAAGTAAAAGTTGTGTTCTTTCACCTCTCAGCCAGACTCAGAATGGTACAGGAAGACAGGGGTTCTCCCGACCTGATTTCCAGGGAGGATCTTGCTCCAGAAGCAGTCCTTCCCAAAGCCTACTTGGCAGCTTGGTCACCCTGGGGGCAGTCACACCTTCTACCACAGACAAGGCTAGATTTTAGATGACCTTAAAGTCCAAGAGCCCAAGATTTATTCTATAAGTAATGGGAGACACTGTAAGTTTTTAAGCAAAGGTACAGAATAAGGATATTTTCCCTTCCTCAATCTATCTCAATATTTCTACATAATAGATGCTTAGAAAACCACTGTTGAATGAATAAAAGAATAATCAAATGGCTAAGATAATGGGAGAGAAGAGAAACTGTTGTAGTACCCTAGAATGGAAGACCTGTACAAGTAAATTGGCCAAAGATTGGATGGAGGAGAGCTGGAGTCAAAGATAACCCTGGATTTTATATTTGGGGAATAGGAACAAATGACCAAGAGAAATTGAAAGTCAGAAGAATTAGCTTTTAGTTCTGAAAAGTGATATTACTTTTTATTTGTAGGTTGCCCATGAATAAGGACACATCTAACAGGTAATTGAAAATGAGAGTTTGGAAATTCAGAAAAAGGAAAGGATGTTTATGGAGAGTTAAGAATTATCCCATAGATAGGCTGCTTGAAATTTGGGGATGGATGCTTAAAGAGAAGAATGAAGAGAATTAAACTGACCTGGATTTAGGGGGAAGGAGCACAAAGGATAGCTAATGAAGCAACAACTAAGGAGAGACTGGCCCTTCTCTTCCTTCACATGCCTGAAATGATTCTTTTTAGGTGATTCCACAGCAACTTGTACACACTCTATCACCAGACTCTTCCATAGTGAATTTAAAATAAAGTACCAATGAGAAAATTTTAAACATATCAAAAAATTGGGAATAATATAGTGAATGCAATGTCCCCATCACCCGGTATACCAGTGAGAGTTCAACAAATAAAGCAGAACCACAAGATATGTGTGTGTACGTATATGTGTATATGCATCTGTATATGTAATCCTGCAATTGTGGGAACTGGCTAAGTAGTCTCTGTAAGGCTGTTGTCCTCACACCTGCTGCTGGAGTTTAAGGTGCATGGGGCAAACAATAAGGAGGCAAAGATGGGTATGGGAGAGTAAGAACAAACAAGCTCACAAGCACGATGAACTGAAACTGTGTCACCTCTGACCTTGGCGGTATGTTTGTCTTGCAGGAGTCAGGGCCGTTCATCACAGAGCTAGACAAACACACCTACCTCAGGCATTAGAGAAGCTGAAGCAAGTTCCAGAGGTAGGTGCATCAGGTGCCCATCCACTGTCTCCACCAATATGGTAAGTCAGCAGATAAATGACAACTTCTGTAAACTATAGAAATGGCTACAGCTTCACTTCACCCTCCAAGTCCCACACAAGAACGTCTCTGTGGCCCACCCTAACTGGCAACATGAGGGAAGGGAATTCTGGGAAATGCAGGTTAGCCTAGCCAAATGAACACATTGCAGAGCCACCACACCTAATTCCAGCAATTGCCAGCCCGTGGTGATCCTTGTTTCATCTATGCCTCTGCCTACTTCCTGTCCTCCATACAGTTTTGGGGAAGGGAAATCTAGGCATCATATCATTTTATCTTCTAACCATGTTGTACTTTAAAAGTTGAGATTTTTGTTTCTTTCTCTAAACCATGAGCCTCCTGAGAAAAAGATCCTTGTCTTATTTAACTTGTACCTCACATGGATAGGTATCTTATAAATGTTTGTTGACTGAGTGATGAGGACTTTTATGTGAATGAGTAGAAGACTAGAAATAATAAGGCTGATGGCAGGCTTGGGAAGACCTGGATTTGGTTATAGGGAAACACAATATGAGACCGGTTGCTCAGTTGTAAGGCGGTCTTTGTCTTGAGGAACTGGGTTCAAGAATTACCATCTCTGTAAAGTCACTTTTGATTTCTTTCTCTCTCATGCCTCTAGGTAGAAATACCTCTTCTTTGTACTCTACTGGTGTACCTTGTATATACTTCTACGATGATACCCATATGCTTTATTTTTAATTCATTTATGTATCTTTACCCTTCTATTGGATCTGAGCTTCTTGAAAGAAAGAGCCAGGCATTTATCTTTGTATTCCCAAACACTTAACAGGCACTTAAAAGTTGCCAAGTAAGTGAGAATAAAGAAGAATATCTAAGATTCTTTAAAAGTGTACAATTTGGAATAAGATGTCCAATATAACTCACTTGATTCTGGGCCACCAAATATATGCTCTATCTTAAAAAAGCAGATTGGTCCCTGCACTGAGGGTGGGGTGAGACCGACAGGCGAATGAAAAGGCTAGAGCTGTGGGGACCAGTAGGCATCAGGTAGGTCAGTGTGAGGGTATGGAATCTATTAATACATTGAAAGGAATTAAAGAAAGAATAGGAAGATAGAAAACAGAAATATAGGGTACTCTTGAGAAGTTTGTCAGTTTAAAAGCCAATAGTAATAATAATAATGGATACTAATAATCATCATTGTTTTAGTTATTTTGGGGAGAATCTAAACAATTTGCAGACAGTCACTAGAGAAACAGAAAACAGAAGAGACCCAGTGGTGGTGATTCTCTGGAGGAGCCAAGGCCTGGGGAAGGGGTGGGCTGGGGTTAGGAGCACAGGTGGAATACTTGATCTGGGAAAGTGCAGAGGTTATTTATTTTTTCTGAGGCAAGACAGAAGAAAGAAAAGTGAGTGAAGAGCCATTTGAATTTTGAGTATGGGGGCCTTATTCCCAACTGCGAAGAGGGAGGTTGGTACTCGAGGCCGGAGAGTTGTGACTTACAGGCAGGGAGCAGGGGGAATGCAATGGGCTGGGCTTAACGTTGTTGATACCACGTGGGATCTGAGTTTCAGGATCACCATTGAAATTAGCTGTTTTATTTCCGTTTGTCCTCAAAGAATTTTGTATGGGAACTGGAACACTATCAGAGTTGGTAATGACCATATTTGACTGTCTTAGGTAACACAAGAGTCTACATCTAGGTTACTGGGTTAATAAATGAACTTCTTGGCCTTAGAAATACTCTTTGTGAATAGACTTATGAGCCAGAGACCAAACCCCTTTCCTTAAATTTAAGTAAATTCTGGAGAAGATAAGAAAGATGTAAATGTTTCTTACATATATTCATTCCTAGAAGCTGTTCTGAATTTAGTCTAAAGTCAGGGATATAGGTTAGGACAGTGTAGACTTATAGAAGACCAAAGATTTGGACCTATCCTAGTCATATGCAATTTGAAGAAATGCAATTTGGAGAGCCTTCATGAAGAGTCACATTACCAGGGACCTTCCAAAGTCAAACTAACCTTTGGAAAAACAAAGGTTTTGAAAAGTAGTTATGTGTCTGGTTAAATTTATTTAAGTATGTGTCTTTCAGATCTTTTAAATGTATTTTCCTACCTAGCAGCCTTGGCTCTTTATTACCACTCATTTAAGAACAATAGTTTCTTTTGTTCTCTTTACATTGCATAATTTAAAAAAAAACTATTTGACTTCTCTGGGCTTTACCTTTTTAAACTATAAAAGATAAAACTAATAATATGGGCCTTCCTCACCAAGGTTCCTGTGAAAATTTCTCCAGAAAGGAAAGAGTTGGACTCTTCTGTTTTTATTTTTCTGCTGTCTTAGCTTCATAACCATTAATTATGTGTAATTTCCCATCATACCTGATGTCTTCAAGGACAGCGCATGGTCTAATATATAGAGGGGGCTAGAAACTCTCTGTCATGGTGATTAGCCTCACTCTCTTCAGAACAATGGAGTTACCACATTTTTTACAAGGGTTATAACAGGATAATGAGTCCCTCTACCCTTCATGTGGATTATTAGATAGGATTCTTGACTGCAAGTGACAGAATCTCACTTGAACCTGAGTAGACAAAATGACAACCATATTATTAATAGTTCATATAATGAAACTGCCAAAAAGGCAGGAACCACAGAGCCTGGGGATCTGATGGCATAAGGACTCATGTCTCCCTTCTCATTTTATTTCTCTTTGTATGTTAACTTCATTCTCTGAAGCCTGTTTTCCCCATATGGCTGACATATTCCCAGCTTCTTCCCTGAGCGGAAAGGGCTCATTTTCTCTAGAAGCTAAGTTAAAAAATCCTGGGCAAGGGGCTCATGTCTGTGAGAGAGGTAAGGAAGAAGATGGGTTATATGCAGGGTACTGTGATTGACAGACATGATCAGAACCACATAGCTGAGGTGGGGAGCAGTTCCCCCAAAGACATGTGCCGCAGGGCCGCTGAAGCAAAGAGACAACCATGGCATCTGTGTGCCTTTTTGCTACAAAGAGATTAGAGCAGTAGGAAGTGCTAAATAACAGACAAAATTCTGTTGACAATTTTATAAACATTTGTCCCTGCCACACAAGAAATGAACATAAACAAGAAATAATCTTTACCCTAAAGAATTTTATAACCCATGGAGGGATTAGAAAGTGCATAGGTAATTATGATTCAAGAGAAAATATACTACTTATTCACAAAAAGTTTACAATGTGCTCTAGAGAGTTCTGTGCAGAGGGAGAGACTGTATTGATTTGAACAGGAAAGGCTAGACAGGTAGGTGGTTTGGACCTTAAGGAACATTAGGGTTTTGATAAAAGAGATGCAACTTTGGACAGGTGATGAGAGGACACTCCATCTAGCTGAAACTGCATGAGGAATTCTCCTACGCGGGAGAGGTGTGCAGAGGGCATGTGGGGAGCTGCAGAGAATCTAGCTGCAAACTGAAGGTGTGCATTAAAGGTATATTACGGAGGTCCTTGAGTGCCAGGTAAAGGAACGTGTACCAACTAAAAGGGTGGAAATTCACTAGGTGTTTATGGCGGGTGGAGAGAGATTTTTCACACAGAGTTTAGGATATACAGAAGTAAAAGTTTATTATTTTTTCAAAAAAGAAAGAAAGAAAGACAGAGAAGGAGAAAGAGTGAAAGAGAGAGAGAGGGAGTGAGTGGCCACGGTACATGAACGAAGGAGTAGAAATGTCAGGCCCCGGGGGGGGGGGGGGAAGCGGCTCGGTGTTCTTAAAGGGTAAAAATGCCTTTTTCTTCTTCTGCTTCAGCAGACTAATAACAGAAGGGGCAGCAAAGCTGTTGTATGTGTTTTTTATTTTTTCTGTGAGGCTGGCTTATCAGAGTCCTTGAAATTTGTTTCTGACAGGAACTGAGGCAGAGAGCGGGAGCGGGGAGCTCACACCCCTACTGTCCACTTAGGGCTCTTCAAGGCTGAGAAAACGAAACTCTTAGGGATAACGAGTTAGGCCACAGGTGTTTTCATTAAACAAAACAAAAAGGGTAGTTGTGGTGTGAGTTTCTTATTTAAAAGGGCAATTATGTGTTGTGAGTTTATTTCTCTTATTTTTTTGTTTGACAGTTTATTTTTCTCTGTTAGGTAGGTTATTAGTAAGGCCACCTTTCACTAATTATCCCATGCTTTCTCTTGCAGAGACCGATGGGAGCACCAAATGATCTACAGAAGAAGAATTTTGATCTCTGGACATGTCTAATTGCAGAGCTCTAATAGAAGAAAGCGTGACAGTATCTGAAAGAGAGATGGGTGTCTGCTTCCTTGTTTCTGTCAATGCCTCTGATGTTAGAATATGTACAAAAGATTGACACAGAAAGTTGGTAACATTGCTTAAAGTGGGAAAATTAAACAAGAAGATAATTTTTAAAGCATTGATAAAATAAGCTAGAGGTTCTCAAAGTGTGGCCTTGGGTCCAGCAGCATCACCATCACCTAGAAATTTGATAATAATTCAAAATCTTGAGCCCCATCCTAGACTTACTGAGTCAGAAACTCTGGGAGTGGGGCTCAGTGATCTGTTTTTTATTTAACAAGCCCTTCATACGATGCTGATGAATGCTAACGTTTGAGAACCACTGTGTGGTAGGCTGAAAATGGCACCCCAAAAGATATCCATATCTTAATCCCTGGAACCTCTAAATATTACCTTATTTGGCAAAAGAGTCTTTGCAAATGTGATTAAAGATCTTTAGACAAGAGATTATCCTGGATTATCTGGATAGATCCTGCCACCAGAAGCTGGAAAAGGAAATGAATGGATTCTCCCATAGAGCATGTGGAAAGGACACAGGTGGCCTTGCTGACACCTTGATTTCAGCCCAGTGAAACCGATTCCAAATTTCTGGTCTCTAGAATTGTAAGAAAAGAAATTTTTGTTATTTTAAGCCACCAAATTTGTGGCAATTTGTTAAAGAAGCCACAGGAAACTAATACACACTGAAATGAGGAATGAAGAACTATAGGCTAAAATACTTAAAAGTTCATTAGATTCTTATAAGAAAATGTACCTGCTATTATTAAAAAATTCTAAAAATAGTGATTCTTTCATATTAAATAAAATTTGCCACATCTAAAACATTTTTCCTAACACAGTTTGCCATCAAATGTTAAAGTGTAATAATTTTCATAATGTTGACATCAAAGTTGGGCCTTATATATCTTGATTTTCATATGATAGCTAATCTCACAGGAAAGGAAACAAATTCTGTTGACTAGAGAAAAAAAGACAGGAGACGTTTTGCTTATAGATGAGATTTTGCATAGGTTAGAAAGCTTAATAAAGCTTCTTTTATGGATAAGTAAATGTTCTTAGGAAATAATATTGGCATTTATTTATGGGAAAGTGCTTCATAATAAATATGGGGAGGCATTCTATCTATAATCTATGCTACTTGATAAAATATTGAAGCTCTTTTTAAGGTATTTGGGACATTCTAATACTGGTAATAATTTGTCTTCTCAGACCATTGTCTCATATGTATGTATGTATGTGTGTATCTATATACATATTTTTCTTTTTTCCCTATTTAATCCATACAACTATTGTTTGAGCTGAGCAGGGCAGTATTTTTATTTTTCTTATATTAAGATTTTTAAAAATCTCAGAGAAGTTAAATGACTGGCCTGAGGTCACAAAAATGGTAGATGCTAGATTGGAGATTAGAAACTACCTAAATCTCCTGTACAACATTATTTGCAGGGTTCCAGGTTTCCCTAGCTGACTTCAATGAGGCATATTACTGTTTGTGGTTAATTATACTCTGGTTCAGAGACATTGTGATGTATTTCAATGAATTCAACAGGCATTTGTGGAGCATATATTGTGTGTCTGGAACTGTGGAATCTGGGGGAACACAGAGAAAATGCCGGCCATGTCACTAGCGGTGAGGAAATGCCTATGTAAATGAAATGAATAAGTACCAGAAAGAATAAAACGAAATGCCACAATCTGGGAGACTTCACACAGGTAAACCTTGAAGACTGGACCTGATTCAGGAAGTGAAAGGTGGAAAAGCATTCCGGGAGGCAAAAGGGTGTGTGTGGGGGGGGTGGGGATGAGACAGCGTGGGCAAAAGTGTGGAGGCTGAAATAACAGGTGCCACCAGGAGGAAGTGGCAACCCCAGCTGCCAGGAGCACAGTGGATGTGTCAGTGAGCAATAGGAGCTAGGCTTCCCGGTGCCTGCCTGGCCACAGACAGCCACGCAGCAATCTTTACACCGAGAATCTTGAATTTCCAGTGAACACTGCACCCTAGAAAAGTAAAGGAAAAGCCATACTCATATGTAAAAATTAAAATGCATTTTAAAAACTTCTTATTCTGCCCAATTCTCCCGTTCTAGTCCTATGGGCATACCCTCTGGGAACTTGTAGCTCTGCTCCTGTGTTTTCTGAGGGTCGGATGGGTACATGTGTATGTGTATGTAAATATATTTGAATGCCTAGCCATAAAGTTCCTCTTAGGAAAAGAGATATCGTTGTTTAGGAAAATGTTTTAAGAGTTCAAGGGAAGGACACAGTCTGCAAGGAGGCGGGGTAATCAAAATTACATTTACATAGTAAAGTGACATGAATTAGGAAGAGAGGGTTATCGTCCTTCCCCTAAATCACTGGAGAAATGGGGAAGGATGTTGAGTTTTCCATTTCATGTAGGTTGGGGTTTCAGCCAATTTCACTTGAGCCATATAGGACATGGTGACCCCTGCGTATATCTGGGTTACACTAGCTTATGGTCAGTCACTTGGCCCAATGTTCCAGTCTCTCCTTCGCCGTGCTACTCTGCCACCAGGGAAAGGCCTTTCTGTTTGCTGAAAATCACCAGACAAGTGAGCCAGCTCCTGGAGGGGGAGGTAAAGCTAGATTGGCTAAATGTACAGTCTCCAGAGAGTGACTCAGGTTTGGCTTCTCTTGGCTCCAGAGCCCATTTTCTGTTTACCAAGGGATTAATCATGGTTTCCAAATTGGTCTGCCAGGACGCCAGCATGGCTGGTTAAAGAAAGCAGAGGTGCTGAGTTTGGGATTTTTCCATTCCTTGATTAGTGATTTTTAGCAGGAAAATGAAGGGATGTGTTTCCTCCTTTGTAGCTCCCCAACAAATTATTGAGGTTCCCGTAACTTATCTGATGCCGGTCACTTGTCCTGGTATAAACGCTCCAGGTTCAGGGCCTCACGTCTTCTTTAGCAACTGAGGTGGGATGTCTCAAGTCTTTTTTTGTCAGCATAAGAGTGAGTTCACAGTGTTTGATTAACCGGACTTGGAGGATATTTGAATTATTTTAATCTAACAACTATTAAATAAATAACCAGTATGTGCTAGGCTACAGAAGCCTACATTCGATTTTCCAGGGAAATCAGGAAGGATTTCAAGATACTGTGTGTATATCTTTCATTCTTATAAAAGGGGCCTGGGCCTGTCTTTTTGCTAAATTTGCTACAGCTCTATGGGGGTATACTTTTTCAGTATATTCATATACAAGCAATCAATCAACATAACGTCTTCTTAAGCCTGATGGTAATATCACAGGAGAAATCTTTTCTTTTTAAAAGCTGGAGCAATAATTGATTTTACTCTCATTTGTTGGGTTGTTTACCATGGGAGGTAGCTTGATTATTTTGCACTGTAATTACTTCCACACATATCCAGACAGATCATATTTTCCCAAGGATAATAAAGAAGCTCTTGAAAACACCATAAATAATTTTTAAATAGAGAACTTATTTTTTGATTAGCTGGAATTACTTTAAGTAATTTGTGGTAATTATATTTTAGATTTTAATATATAGGGTGTTTATGTTAATAAAAATAATCTCTAGCTGGAGAAAATTGCATTCATCCCACAAAAAGACTTATATTGTGAAGTAGATTGGTGAAGATTTTTTTTTTGCTTTATCAGTCTTTCAAGGTAGTGAAACAATTAGAATAAAGAAACAGCTTACCATATTATAGCATATTGCTATTTGGGTCCTGATTAATTTCCACCTCTTCGACTGTTCACTCTATATAAATATGCACACACAGCACATAGGCACTAGTATTATTGTGGTCTGTTATGTGATTGGAAGATAGACAGATGGACAGATAGATAGCAATGAGACACTCTTCCTAACTTGGTCCACAAACCCCACTGATGCCTGAAGTCCCACTATTAATGCATTATTCCACAGCGTTAGGTATAGTCCTCCTCAGTAGCGTTTTGGAGAGTGAAGTGCTTTGTGATGATGCTACCTTAAGGAACACCAACAATCAAGCAGGGTGGCAAATTCAAGGGAACTCTTCTTCCACATTTTTTTCTGTGCCACTAATCTGGCACTTAAAATTATTGGGAAAGAATGGAACCAGCCAAAAGTCCATGCTGTATTTCCCACTGACAAAATATAGGAAAAAGCAACAATGGCAGATATTGGGAACATCATTCTCAGACTCTCTCCTGGAGCTGGAGTGTGCTTGGAGAGACCAAGAGCACAGAGCAAGCCAGTGAAAAATTGACACATAAACTCGAATTTGTGAATCTGAGGTTGAGAGTTAAAGAGTTTTGGTTCCAACCACTTTGTGGCCTTCCTGAACTGTGCACCTTTGTGATGTCGGAGTAAAGTGAGGCTGGGGTAATGCCAAAGTTAGAAGTTCTGTGGCACATTCCCTAGAAGCTACAAGCTGGGGGGTTTCAATCAGGCTGTTTGGAAAAGTTTCCAGAGTTTCCCGCTATAGCGGTGGTGTCCATGGAGACCATAGCAAAACAGGATTATCCAGCTAAGTCAACCTTCTACACATCATTTTGAAATTTAGAGTTGGGAAGGGCTGAAATGTCATCTGGTCTACCTCCCCAGCTGCTGTATGAACCCCTCTACATCTTATAAGTGATTATCCACTTTCTGCTTGAACACCTTCAATGATACGCAATGCACTTAAATGCCCCATTTTGGTAGCAGCCTTTCTAAGTATATTTGCATATGCCCCACAGATATCTAGGAACATCCCCTTCAGCCTGGTAGCCAAGTAACCTTTTCCTTCTAGCTATTATTATATGAAATTCTCCTATTTTTATACAAAAGTGCCGTGTTAGATGCTATAGGGAGAGAATAAAATTGAATAATATAGACTGGAGTCCTATCTTTAAGGACATTTCACTCTAGTAGAGGAGTTTGGACATAAGACACACACACACTTTGGGAGGAATAATCAGGAAGTCTCAGGGAAGAGACAATATGTGAACTCAGCCTTGCAGTGTGGGTAGAATTTAGAAAGACTTTTCCAACAGTGGCCTAGAAAATAAGCAAAGATCTATGATGTGGGAAATTAATTCAATGACATTCAGGTTACTTGCTTAAGAACCCCATTTCCCAGGAGGCAACAGTGGGGATATTATCATTCAAGAACTTGCTTTGGAAGTGTAGATAATTCTACTCTTTGATTTTTAAAAGACGCATTAGTAGTTCTCTTTTTCAACAAATATGGTTTCCTACTAAACTGTATTTCCTGTCCCCAGAATAATTTTGTGCTGAACCAAAGAAAGGAAGTAAATAGGAGTTACAGAAAACAACCTTAAACTATACCCATTTTGAAAAAAAAAAATAACCAGAGGAGACATTTTTAAAGGTACTTTTGTTCAGAAATTTTAAAAAGAATTAAATAAAAAGGTGAGCAACCCGCATTTGTCCTAATGTGTACAAATATCATCTAAGAGGGAGAACCTCAGCATACTTGAAAGCAGGGGTTTGAAGTCTGAGTGTTTTGATTCACATTGTGCAGTATGGGTTACTCACCACGTGAATGTAAGCTCTCTTGTTCATTTCTCCCTACCCTGGGCTAGTCCACACCCAAGTCTGTGCTGCCTTTCTGGGTTTGCTTGCTGGGCACAGAAGGAGAATATATGGTCAGTGGCTAAGTCGTGGAGAGAATGCTGTGTCTTCCACCATTGACTCACAGGATGACTGGGCCAGCTCACTTCCCCTTCTGATGTTTCTGTTCCTTTGTGTACAGTGAAGCCCTAGCAATCCTCACCACCTTTCTTCATTGCATGGAAATAAATGTGTGTATTTGTGAGTGTTCTTTGAGACAAGGATGAAAAGGAGATTAGTTCTTGTCTTCTTCAGGCCAAGCAGATAATCACTCTCTCTCTTATTCCTGTTAGCATCAACACCACTCATGGGTGACTCTATACGGGATAAATAGCAGCTTTCTCAGTGTTGGCTTGTTTATTGCAGGGTAAGAACTAAATCTTGGGCTAACCAAGATACATCCCTGTGTTGACTCACTTCCTTACTTTCCTCTCCTAGCTGCTAGAGCAACAGGACCCATTGCCAGAGTGCTTATTTTCTCTTCCCAAAATGGGGTTGGTGTTTCATCCCTGAGTTTAGTACACAGGATTGTTCTTCTTCTACAGAAACACAAGTGCATTGCTTTTGGCTAGAGGCTGTCTGGAAGATGAGTTTTGTGAATATCAAATATTCATAAGCAAATCAAATTTCTCCCCCAGTTTAAATTATTATTTCGGAACAGTTTCTTCTTTGTTGTGAGTTGGACTTCTTGGCATGATAAAGAGAGAAGAACATTAGAATAAGAAATAGGAGATTAAGCTTCCTGTTTTAATTATGCCCATGATTAGCTGTGTGACCCTAGGCAAATGGCATTCAAAAGTCGTGGTATTCTATGACCTGGGGCATCAGCTTCCTCATCTCTAATATTTTGAGTTCACATTAGATGATTTTTATGGTCCAGTTATGGAATTCTTTAAACAATCCCAGTAATCCATGATACTGTTACTTTAAAAACCTTGGTTTTAGCTGTTCTCTAAGGAATTTACAGTAACAATTATCCACTTTTGAGAATTAATCTGAAAGATGAATATATGAAGGTTAAACAGTAGTTATAATTTTATAGGCAGGATTCCAATTTATAATTTTAACAAATTTTCTAGCAAAATATTTAACCATATATCTCTAGCATTTAAAAAATATTCTACACACTCTGGGCCCTGCTTAACTCCTCAGTTCTCAGACTTCCCCTCCCCACACTCACTTCCTTGGTGACTTTATACACCTTGTGACTTTAGGTGCCATCCCTGTGTTGATTCCAATAGATTTGTATATCCAGCCCAGACTCCTCTCCTAACCCCCAGACTCACATTCTACAGTCTGTGACACCTCCATGTGGATTTCTTGTAGATATCTCCAACTCCGTATGTCCAACCTGGAATGCCTGCTCTCCATTACCTCCTAAACCTGCTTCTCTCACAGTTGTCCCATCTCGGGGCCCAGCAGTTCAAACCTTCCGCTTGCTCACGCCAGACATTTGATTCTTACCCTTCCTGCTTCTCTTTATCTTGCAATCCACTTAATGCCACCTAATGGGTCTCCCTTCTTTCTACCCTATTCTCTTATGATGCATTTTCCCAACAGCGGCCAGAGGGATCCTTTTTAGGATTGATTCAGAAATCATGTCACTGCTCTGCCCCAAACTCCCTGATGGCTTCCCGATCCCTCAGAGCACAAGTGACACTCCAGGCATCTGGGCCCCTGTAACCTTTTCCAGTTCATTTCTGCTCCTCCCACTTTTGTTCACTCTGCCCCTGCCACATTGGTCTCCTTGCTCTCCCTGAACCTGCCAAACATGTTCCTCCCTCAGGGCTTTGCATTTGCCGTTTGCTGTGCTATGCTGAGGCTCCCCACATCCCTTCCTTCAGGCTCTTGTTCAGATGTCATCTTCCTCTAGTGTCTTCCCTGCACTGCTCCTCACCCCTTCCACCCTGTCCCCTGCCACTCCCTATTGACTTTGACTTTTTTTCTGTAACTCTTCTAACTATCTAATACAGGGTTCTTCAACTTTGGTGCTATTGCCATTTGGGGATAGTTCTTTGTTGTGGGGTATTATCCTATGTTTTGTAGAATGTTCAGCAGAATCTTCTATCATTTCCCTACCAAACAGCTGCAACTCCCCTCCCCAAATTGTGACAGCTGAAAATGTCTCCAGACATTGCCAAATGCCTCCTGGGGGGCAAAATCCCTTATAGTTGAGAATCACTGAACTAACACAATATCTATTTTATCTATTTGTTTGTTTATTGTTCCTCTCTTCCTACACCTAGAATATAACCTTCATGAGAACAGGAATTTTGGTCTCTATTTTCCACTGATGCAATGCAAGCACCCTGAATAGTGTCTGATGCATAGCAGGTGCTCAGCAGATATTGCATGAGTGAATTATGAAATGGGCTCCTACCTTGTTCCTCTGTGCTCATTAAGCTCTAACCACACTGGTCTTTCTTCCACCTCTCAGACTTCTGGAGCTTATTCTCACCTTCGGCCTTTTTCTTTCAGATTCTGCTCCTGGAACGCTCTATTCACAGGTCTCCGTTTACTTGTTACTCAGGCCTCTGCTCAAAAGTCACTTGCTCAGAGAAGCTTCCCTGATCACCCTATCCTACACGATCCTTCCTGCCAGCCAGAGTCATTCTCTATTTTGTTATTCTGTTAGTCTCTGCATTACATTTATCCTGGAAATTATCTTGTTATTCACATGGCAAGTGTCTGCGTCTCCCCCTTGAATAAATGCTCTCTGACTGCTCGACCTTATCTGCTCTATCCTGGCATCCCCACAGTCTAAAACAGTTCCAGGCCCCTGGTTTGTGGACTGATTGAGTGAATAAGCCTGTCTCCTAATTGATTCACGGTGGAAGAGATTTTCAATAGTTAAGGGTTAATGGGTGTGTCTGTCAAGGTCCACTAGCAAAGAAGAACATCCACTTTAGCTAGTTTAAACTGAAAGGGATTAATTACAGAATGTGGTTCACAGAACCATTGAGAAGCCTGCAGAAACAGCCTCCAGGTTGAACTTTCAGGAACAACCTGAGAACCACACACTGACGGGGCTGCCAAGGGAGAGACTGCTCTTCTTCAGCTGGGAGACCTACAGCTGAACTAGGATGCCGAGATGTCAGCTACTGGTGCTGGGACCAAACCACCACTTCCAGGATCAGAAAGCCAGCATGAGGAGGAGGCATTGTCAGCAACTGTCAAGATCAAGAAACTGCCCCAGAAAACCAGACTCTGGCCTGCAGAAAGAGCCACAGCAGCTGAAGCTTGTCCTCCTGCTTATTTGATCTCCCAGCTCTTGTGCCAGTACACATGATTTAAATTAACAAATTAAAATGAAAACCCTGGCTACTAGGCAGTCTGGGAGATGTGGCTTTTTAGCTTTGCAGTTCCTGCAGCTCAGGAAGGCACATTGGAAGGAGGTTAGAATGGATGTTGAGGGCCAATCCACCATACACAGGTTGGAGGGATAAGTGATTTTAAAAAAGTATATGAGGCCAGGTGCAATGGCTTATGCCTGTAATCCTAGCACTTTAGGAGGTCGAGGTGGGAGGATCGCTTGAGGCCAGGGGTTCGAGACCAGCCTGGGCAACATAGTGAGATCTTGTCTCTACAAAAAATAAAAAAATTAGCCAGGTGTGGTGGTGCACCTATAGTCCTAGCTACTTGGGAAGCTGAGGCAGGAGGATCTGTTGAGCCCAGGACTTTGAGGTTGCAGTGAGCTATGATGATGCCACTGTACTCTAGCCTGGGCAACAGAGCAAGACCCAGTCTAAAAAAAAAAAAGTAACTGAAGCTAGGTGTGGTGGTGTGCCCCTGTAGTCCCAGCTACTTGGGGGGCTGAGGTGGGAGGATTGCTTGAGCCCAGGAGTTCAAATCTAGCCTAGGCAACATAGCAAGACCCCTGTCTCAAAAAAAATAAATAAATTAAGTTCATATTTGCCAGGCAATAAGTTCACACTATAAACAAGCTAAATAGTCAAGAGTCTCTTCTACATGATACTGATGGGTAGCATACATATGAGTTCAGGAAAAATTACTTTTCCCAAAAGATGCAGTAGCACAAGTTTGTGACCGTGAATGGCATCATCATTTCTAAAGCATCAGTCTCAGACAAGCTAAACTCAATAAAGCCATGATTTGAGATCTCCTGGAGAGTGAAACTGTTCACATCTTACAGTTCTACAAGAAAAATGTGAGATTGATCAGCTTGGGCACTGTTTTTCATAGCTGGTCATGTACATTTATTTTCAACATAAGGCAGGGGTTAAACTTAAGTCTTAAGGAGGGCTTAAATTGCACAGAATCTCAGATTGGGAATTTTTGTATTGGCAAAGAAAGAAATCCATTACTTGATTTTATTTTTAGTATGTAAAATCCATAAAAATTTACTTATTTGTATGAACCTATTTATTATTAATTTTTATAAAATATACTGTATATGTTTTACTGGAACACATGATATAGAATATATATTTTACTTAATACATATATAAAAATTTGGAGAGCAGGATAACATCATCACAAAGTTCTTTTCATATCTTGAAAACCATTGCACATCTACCATGCTTTATTTACAATAGTTAAAAAAAGCTTCACATTGTGACAATTTACAGATGGGTTGTTTGTGTTGTGTTGTCTAACTTTAAGTAGAATCAATATGAAATGATAATTGATGAGCCTCTGCTCATCTAAAAATATAGAAATATAGAAAAATCTAAACAAAGTTTTAGAATGTACTTTTTAAGAATGTGATTTTATCAAATTTTGGGTATTTTAAAACTTTTAAATTCTCCCTTTTAAGTACTTTGCACTTAGAGATAGCTTAAAGATTTCTTCTATTCTTTCTCTTCAATTGTCCTTGTGAAGGACTCTTTAAATAGCTACTTTTTATTGAGTATATACTGTGTGCGAAGCCTTGAACATTCTCTCATGGAATCTTCATAGCTTCCCTATTTCTGTTATGCCAACGTGGATGCTGAGGCTTAGAGAAATTGCTTGTTCAAAGACATCTGGCTAGGAAAAGGCAGAGCTGGCATTAGAAACCGGGATTTGAACTCATATCTTCCCAACTTTAAAGCTTATACCTTCTTCAGCAGCCATCTTGGGCCTAAAGAAAAGAAAAGCCTCTACCTTCTATACCATTTGTTTATTCACTTGAGAATTAATTAATTAATTCATTCAATTAATGCTGCTTGAGTGCTTACTATGGGCCAGATGTGTGCCAATATTAATATAGTGAGCCGACCAGAGGGCACCACCCCTGCTTGTATGAAGCTGAGAATCTCTATTCCCTCCAGGTTAGTTGCTTTTTTAGGATTTACAGATAAGGACTAACTCCCTGCAAACACAGATAAGAATGTAAAGATTGAGAAAAAAATGATTTTATGTAGAAGAGGAGCATTTTATAAATATTTCCATATGAAAGAAGATTAAAATTGATTACTAGGCACAGGTTTTATGTATTTGCCTAGAGTCCTTAATGACTTCAAGATTAATGAAGCACAGAAATTAATTAGAGAGGTTGAAACTCTAGAAATCTCCGGTGGGGAAGATAAGGTTTATCTGATTCTTACATGGGGCAGAAACAATGATAGAAATTGAGTTCCTGGCAGGAAGGACCAAGTATGTAAGACATTGCTTAATGATGTTTCCAGGGTGCTAGCAGCCTGTGCTCATTGGCCAACACTGCCAAATTCCTCATTAAAAGTACTAACCTCACCAGCCATAAACTACAAATGACAGCACCCATTATGTGTGTCAGGACTTCAATGCCCAAAGGCAGCGGTCCCCAACCTTTTTGGCACCAGGGACCGATTTCATGGAAGACAATTTTTCCACGGATGGAGGGTGGGGGTGGGGTGGGGAGAAGGTGGAACTCAGGTGGCCAGGTTCCTAACAGGCCACCGACCAGTACCAGGACATGGCCCAGGGGTTGGGGACTGCAGTCCAAAGGGACCAGCATGCTGCATGCCCAGATGCAAAGGGCCAAGTCTGTTAACAGGTAGAAATATTCTTCATTTCTATACCAAAAAATACATTTTCTCCTATTGGTAGATCTTTCATTCCCCCCCCCTTATGACAGAAACAATGATGTAGGGAACATTTCACTTTCCACTTTACCATAAGAAAAACAACAGCCAGAGGGCAATAATGAATGGCAATAATGAATGGTGTTTAGCTTCAGTGAGGGGTGGGGGGAGTAGTAAGAAGTGGCAGGGCCTGTTGGACCCTGGAAATAACATGGCTTGTCTAATAGGGTGGCCGTTACTCATTTCCTGCTTATTACTGCCATGAAAGAGGGTGCAGAAGTGCCAGATTTTTCCATTTTTAAAGAGAAGCCAGAAATCTGGATTTTTCTGATATTTAAATCTTGGCAACCAATTCAAAAGTAAAAAAAACCAAAAAACAAAACTCTTGGGTCAACATTTTAAATAGGGTGACCAACCATTCTGGTGTGCCTGGGACTTACGGGTCTTTCAGTGCTAAAACAGGGACAGTCCAGGCCAAACTGGGATGGTTGGTCCTCCTAGAGTGTGGAGGCTAAACAAAGGCCAAATAAAGTCCACAGGTAGTTAGCCTGCAACCTCTGATGAATAGGACCACAAACTAGAATAGAGTTCACACCAATATATTTTCAAAAGAGGGAGAAGATATTTGATTACAAGAGAAAAAGATGACATACATGGACCAGAGCGCTACCAATGTGCTCACTTCTACTCCCCCCACGGTCCATATCTGATGAACACAGCTGGGTTACAAACAACTGTAACACACTGGTTACAATGCCATAGTGTTGTTTTTTTCAGCTGCCCACGCTGAACATCGTTCGACCAAGAAACACGTTGGTGAGAGAGCCTTTCCTCGGAGAGTGGGAGGTAAAAAGCATCAGAGGCTAAGAAGAGGCTGATATCTCTGAAAGGTTGAAGATGATCCAAGAAGTGTTGGAAGGTTATCTGGGATTGTTTTGAACCAGGCTATTTTTAATCTACTTAAGTTTTGTACTTGTAGCCATAAGGGTTTCCACAAACTTTGCTTTAAGAAAACCCAAAAAGAGATTTTGTGTTCATAGAATATTACCATGGGAAGGGACCTTAACTTCCATGTAGTCCAAATCCTCCAATATAAAGTTGGGGAGATTGAGGCCCAGTGTCTCACGGCTAATGAGTGGCAGAGTGGTTCCTCCTGGGCCCGTTTGGAATGGTATATGTAGGTGGGCACCAATGGAGTGACAAGGGAAGGTGACATAGCTCCTCTAAGAGGCATTTCCAGCACAACAAAGGTTTATGTCACAAAGAAAAACAACCATTAAACTCTAAAACCAACAGAAGTTATTTCATACTTTGCCTTTTGTTTATGAAATTAAGTGATAACAAATCCCTGAATGCTGGCTAGCATTGCTGAAACTCAATGCTAATTACGCAAAATAAAGGACAGTGAAACTGAAAAAGGGGACTCCTCTATCGAAAAGGCCACCAGATTGTATCAGAGCCCTTTCATGTGGGCAGCACACATTTAAAAAAAAATACCTATGACTTGCAAAACATAGACAAGGAAGTTAAAGACAATCCTTTCAACTATCACTATATGCTGGCATATACAGGTGTCCCAAAAGTCTCCATACAAAGGAAAAATTTTATGAAATTTTGTAATGAATATTTTGTAAATAAAGGTACATTTAGCTACAATTTCCCATTTTCCCTATGTATGGCAACTTTTGGGACACTCTGTATTTAGATATATTCTTCAGTTCTGACAGCATCGTATCTTCACAACAGAATTCTCCTTGAAGGTAGAGAATGAACTCTGCAGTGAGGCTATGCCCCAGGCCCATAGAGAGCAAGTAAAAACAAGACTGATTCTTATCTTATTATATTGCCTCGCTGCTCCAGCCAAAGAACATACTGGTCATATTTACAGTCACAAAGAGGTATCATTAAGGTCCAAAGACTCTTCCTTGTTTGAATAATTAGAATTCTCTTTCATTTACCTTGCTTTCTTTTGGGCCAAAATGAAATACATTGTTCATCTTTGGCACCTGTTTGTATGAATTCCTAGGAATCTCAACAGAGTAGGAGACAGGCAATCGCCCAATACGTGAGTGTCATACTCACAGAATACATAGGCCAACCTAGGTTCCTTGCAAAACTCTAAGAAGCTCCTAGAGGCTGGAGACCAATGGTAGCTATTTTTATAATGGGGTAGAATGCATGTGGCTGTAGGGTACTTAAACACAAGCTTCATGATTAGTTCAGGGTCAGAGTAAGCTGATATGAGGTGCCAGCACCTATTCCCTCAAAGTGAGCAATCCAGGAGAGCAGGGAGGATTGTAATTAACATGGCTTTCTAAACTGGACTGTTGAGATTTATAGAGTGCTGGTACCACTAAGTTGCTTCATGGCTT
Organism: Daubentonia madagascariensis; assembly: GCA_023783475.1. Classification (NCBI taxonomy): domain Eukaryota; kingdom Metazoa; phylum Chordata; class Mammalia; order Primates; family Daubentoniidae; genus Daubentonia; species Daubentonia madagascariensis. Next base: position 19,862,293 of record JAKFHU010000978.1, on the reverse strand, counting down.
CATGCCCCTAACAGCCAATATAGTGAGAAATGATGTGGACTTCTCAAGGGTGACTCATTTGCTTTTACAGGGAAAAAAATGAGTCTGCATTGGAAAACGTGGAAGGTGGGTGATGGCTCTGACACAGAAACTAGGAGAAGCATCAAATAAATGGCTGTCCTGCCTTGCCAAAGGTTGTGGTAAATTACAAATGTCTAACTTTTGGGATAGACGGATTTGAGCAAGTATTTAGCCCAAACTTCCCATGTTAAAGATAGTAGTTGAGAGCATGAGAGATGAAATTCTACATAAATACTTTGAAATATTTGTATTTAAAAGAGATCATCTTGGCCAGGCACGGTAGCTGACGCCTGTTATTCCAGCTCTTTGGGAGGCCGAGGCGGGAGGATTGCTTGGTCCCAGGAGCTATGATTGTGCCACTGCACTCCAGCCTGGGTGACAGAGTGAGACCCTGTCTCAAAAAAAAAAAAATTATCATCTTTAATTAATTAACATCTCTTTGTGGATAGATTATTACAGTAGAGTGCAGATAAGCGATCTCTGGACTTTCCAAGATCGCTTATCAAAGACAAGATAGTGGCTGGCAATGAGGAAACTGGCAATCTGATTCTCAGATTTGAGTCATGTGAATCTGAATGCAGAAAAAAGATCAAAATCATAAGCTTAGTTCTCCCACACATAGTAAGGATAATGGGTTGTTGGAAAGTTGTAAAGAAAGTTTCTTCTTCTGGGCCTCAAAGCTTTTAGAAAAAGTACAGATTGAGTATTCCTTATTGGAAGTGCTTGGGACCAGAAATGTTTTGGATTTTGGATTTTTTCAGATTTTGGAATATTTACATTATATCAGCTGAGCATCGGAAATCTGAAAATCTGAAATCTGAAATCTGATATCCTCCAGTGAGCATTTCTTTTGAGCATTATGTTGGTGCTCAAAATGGTTTGGATTTTGGAGCATTTCAGATTTCAGATATTTGGACTCCAGATGCTCAACTTGTAATTGAAAATCTTGAGTAACTTGCTTAACTTGCTGAAACCCAATTCTTTTTCTGTAAAATGAGGCTGATGATAGCAATCTTGTAGGATTAGGATGATCGGAAATAAGCTATCCTATGTGGGTGCTCAGTAAATAGCAGCTGGTTTTATCATTATTACTATTACCATTACATTTTTTCTTCAGGGCATTAAGCTCATAACCAATATGCGGTTATTCCTGCCTAGGAGAACTCTTATCCCTTTGGTTCTCAAGATCACATTGAGGTATCTGAATGGTGTTCATGGTGGGAAGAGAGGGAGATTCTCCAGTACACAGTAGCCTTGTGAGGCTGAGACCACTTGCAGCAGAATTATCTAGTTATTGGTTAAAAATGCAGATTCTTGAATCCTGCCATGGATTAACTGAGTCAGTACATAAGGGGATGGAAGGAACCCTGTAATCTGCATTTTTAACAAGCTACCCAAATGATTCCTATGTCCACTAAAGTGTGAGAACCACTACATAAGGTGTTTTGGTGCCCATATTGGGGCTTGCAGAAGGCAAGGCAGATAAATTGATATTAACCAGAAGTTTCCACATTTAAAAAAATTATGCATCCCGATCAATAAGACCTTTTGCATAATGTAATCCTAATGTTTATATATTTATTTATACATTAATTTTAAAATTATTTACAGGTACCATTATGCAAATATATCATACACATTATAAAACAAAATAGAAATGTCAAAAAGATGATAAAAATTCCATGTAGAAATTCTAATATTTTCTTCCCATATCCCAGTGGATCATATGATATACCCCTTGGGATTCATACTCCCTACGTGGAGACCACTGGTCTAAACCAGAAATGCTCGCTATGGTTGTCTTCATTCCATCACTTATTAAGCAAACATTTACAGAGTTCCTTCCAAATGCCAGGCTATTCTAGGCTCCAAAGCCTCCCTGTGAGTGATCGTCTCCTTCCATCCTACTGAAGTGCTAATAGCATCACTACCTCATTGTGTGCGAACCCTTTGTTATTTCCAGGCTCTGTGTGTAGGAAGGTTCAGGTCATCTCCTCCAGACAGTAGGAGCAGTGCTGTGTCTAGTTCAAGGCTATATTCAGGGCCAAATATATAACTTAATAGAATGTTTGGGTTTGGTGGAAGGTCCAAGATAGTCTTGGTATGTCACTAACAATCTAAACAACGAGGTGAATCGGGTAAATGGTCCTCACTGAATTAAACAGTGCAACATCTTTGGGAAGGTCACGTGGCCCTGTGGAAAGCACACTAGACTTGGTTTTGGAGGATCTGTATGTGTGTCTGGGCTTCGTTCCTTCATTCCTCACTGACCTTCTGTAAATTGTTTACCCTCATTGAGCTTCTGTTTGCTTCTTTGTAGAACAAGGATAAATTTTTTTTTTTGCTATCATAATCAAACCCTCCTCATATTTGATAATAATCTCATTGAATTCCAAGTTTAGTCAATCAGCTGTCAATCACTATGGGTTTATTGAGTGCCTGATAGATATTCCAAAGCATCACCAGGTAAGTAGAACTTCACTTTTCCTGATTTTCTAGAATAAGTAAGTTCTTATTCTCCTGAAATCAGCAACTGCTCACCTTCCATCTGTCACACCTCCATTCCTGCAGAGGTTAAGAGATATGACGTCAAAGCCTGGCTTTGCCACTTTGGCATTTAATTTCCTTAAGCCTTCAGTTCCCTCATCTGTAAAAAGAGGATAATGATATTTACCTCTGAAGTTATTTTGAGGATTAAATGGGATAATTTATATAAAATGCTTGGTACAATTGGAACACAGTAAAAATTGAATAAATTATTATTATTTGAATGACAAATATGGTGAGGTTTGCTCTCAACATTTTGGCAAATGCAAACTGCAATTTAATGCATTTGTTTAGAACTGGATTTCACTTGGTGATTCTAAAGAACGGAGTGATTTAACTTTACATCTTTTATATGATTAACCTTGTATAGATTATTGAGAATAAAGTTAAAAGATAAATTTTCTTAAAAAAAATCCAGTTAGAGAATGAATAATGACTTACTTGGCAGAATGGAACTTTTGGCTATGTTTTAGGTTGGTCTAGATTTAAGAGCTGCTCAAAAAATTAAGACCAAATATTTACTAGACATAAGAATAAATGGAAACAACATTGCTAATGTAATAAAATGTGATCATGAAGTAATGAGCTGGTAGTTTACATGTGCTACAACAAAGCTTTGATCCTGACTTTTAAAATTATGTGACACAAATCTTACTCTAATATTTAATAATAATGGATTTATTGTTGTTAGACAAGCTACTGACACAGCTTAAATCATAGCTTAATGACTCATGATGTAGTACACTGGCATTTCCTTCATCCTGACTTATACAAGGAGGATTAGATTATACAGGCACATTTTAGCTGATCATAACTTACCTTCATAAAAGGTCTGCAGCTTGAGAAGAAATCAAAGGACTGACTGGTATTTGTTTCCGAGTGTGCATTCGCAAGCCAATTTCCCTTAAATGTCCTAAGTACGAACCTAATCTTTAAACCAAACACTCTCTTCCTATTGCCTGAGTGTGAAGCTGATCTTCTTTGTTCTAATTTCTCTTGGTATTGTGTTCTGCTTTGCTATCATTGTAGACTCATAGTGGCATAGGGTATTAGAACAGAAAATAACCTTAGAGATCTAATTCAACTCTAAGACCCAGGCAAGTCAGTTGATCATTTTTATCAGCGTCAGAGTGGAGAATAGACTCACGGTCACAATTCTCAGCTCTGCTTATGGTGTATTTCTCACAACTCAACTTCTTTCAATTTCTCTGACTTCTGATTGAATTTTTTTGTTCAGAAATATAAAAGTGTGGTAAAATCAGATTAATTTGATTAACACTGTGTGCAATCCTTTCCCTAGAACAAACCTTGATGTGTGAGTGGAAATTCTGGTATTTCCAGGTTGTCATCAGTGAGGTGTAGCAAATTGGGCCATGGATGTGCTCTTGGATCTGGCTGTAGTCACCCCATTATTGTAAATCTTTAGTACTGTGACTCTTACAAATTGAGTATAAAGTTGTCTACAATTTCAGTGAATATTCACATTGAGAAATCATGTTTAGGACACACTTTTATTTCTCCTTTTCTATCACAATGTGACTTAGATTAAGTATTCCTTAGTAAATTAATTACAGTAGAGTTCCTGAACCAAATTCAGAATTTTTTATATTCTAAAAGGATTTTTAGAAACCTAAAGTATTGATTAATAAATTAGATTCTGAACACTCAAAACTCATTATTGAACTTCAATTGCCAAGAGCCATTGCAAGTGCTAATTTGATATCCTGGGAATTGTAAATATTGTATAGTAAAAGCATACTTCATGTTATTGAAACAGAAAACACTATCAAAAATAAAAGTCAATAATTTAGCAAAAAAAAAAAAAAGACAAAGTAGGTGTATGAGCGTAGTGTCAGAATAACATAAGACAGACTCTCAGAATTATCCATTTATAGGGAAAAGTGGTATAATGGGGATTTGGATATACCAAAGAATGCAGCCTAGAAGTTGCAGTTTCAGGGTGCATAACTGTGAACAAAGAAAGAAGCCCCAAACCAAACATGCATTATTATATATTAAGGAGCAGTATGAAGTGTGAGGAATCTTAGATTTCTAGAAAAATGTAGATTATATCCACCTCCTTAGTCTCTGTAATTAAGTTTCCATTCCACTACTGAACTGAAACTGCATTCAAGGAGGTCACCAATGAACTACAATTTGCCAAACTCTTCCTCAAGGAATATGACATTTCACATTATTGACTACTTGCTCCTGGAAACTCTCTTCTTTTTAGCTTCTATGATGTTGCTGTTGAATAGTTTTCTGCTGCTCTTCCCCTTCCTTCACCCATACCTTAAATATTAATATCCGATATTTTATACTTGGTCCTTTTTTCTTTTAATGCTACAAAAAGCCAACATACAATACGTATCAAATCACACATGCCCGTGGCAGATATTGCTAATTGATTTTGGCAATTTTCTCTGAGTCCTGATTCTGTCCTAGAAGTCTCAAAAATGCTTCAGGGAGCCACCAAATGATCAGAGTTTGCACATGAGAAGAAATGTTCTTTTTAATGTTTTATGATGAAAACACTCATAGAGACTTTTCCCTGTGTTGTCATTTCTTCTAGGCAGGGCTCTTCATTTGCTTTTTTTGTATGTCAAACTCCTTTCTTGCGTGTGTGTGTGCACGTGCTATTTTTATGTCATTAATTTTTATCACGCTTATTTTTAATGACTTCATTTTAACTTGCTCTGATGTAGGTGCATTCTTCTGGATGCTTTCCACATTATGTGAGATTTGTTTCTCTTTCATTTGGAGTATGGTTTGTAGGCTGCTTATTGAGATTGGAGCTATATGCAATCTTTGTTGGGAGACCTGACCTCATTCTCTCATCTGAGATTTTGTTAAATATTCCATGACAAAGATCAATTAAACTAGTTGGAGGTGTATTTTATTCTTGGACAGATTCTCCCAGGGGTTAGTTCATTTTTCCAATTGTTCATGGAGCACTGGAAAATGATAAGGCCTGGAACATTTAACTACTCCTCACGTTGCCTATTCACGGTTTCCTTCTCTCCAGATTTTTTTTTTGAGGGGAGAGGAGGTATATTAGTGAGAGTTTTCTGGATTTGTTTGACACGAAATGTTAATACCATGAGCTAAAAAAAATCCTAAGCCCCCTACTGACTGAACGGACCTCTCTCGGCCAAGGGGACCCCCAGAGAAACCTTAAAACTGAGTTCTGAGTCATTATGGGATGGGAGGTCAAACATGCATCGTTTTACCAGGGTTTTTGTGTCCTTGTTTCACCCTTTTGACATAGAGGGCAGCCATTCTTAAACATGGCACCCATAAAAGGACAGAAAGCTCTATAGCGCAGGTGTATAGTTCTCTTGCCATAATTATTCATGACTCCTCCTATAACTTGTTAAATATGTATATTTAGCTACCTCACTTATATAAATTCCTGTTCCCATTTTCCCTCCCTTGAAGCACGTGTTCCTGGCTTGTGGCCAAGAGCTCTGTTTTCCAGCCTGCCCTGTTCCTGCCTGTGGTCATCTCAGACTGTAAACCCTTTATGAGAAATAAAGCTCTCCTTTTCCAAATTATAAGTCTCTTTATTTTTTTCAATGAACAATACAATATTGCTTCTGGTAAGTGGGAACAGGATTAGTATACCCTTCCAGTGCCTTTTATTTCTTTTTTTGTTTATGGCATAAGCTTAGACACTTTCCTTTTTTGGTAACTGTGAAGTTTTTTTCTTCTTGCTTTTTATGTTGCTTATTTGCCTATTTTGTCTATTTGGGAGCAGTATAGTATGGTGGTTAAAAATACAGGTGCTGAATTAACTGCTGGGCATCAAATCTCAAGTCTACTACTTACTAGTTGTAATTTGTGCTTCAGTTTCCACATCTGTAAAATGAGGATAACAATATTATTATTTTTCATAAAGATATTATATTATTAAATGAGTTAAAATGTATAACTTAGCATAATACCTGGCACATATTAAGCACTACTTACATTTTTACTATTATTGTTATATTAATATTATTTTTTATTTTTGTTTGCTTAAATATTGGGATAAATGATTTTGCTATTTGGTTCACTCTGCCATATTGATCTTCTGCTATGCCATTTTTGAAGCTCTACAATCATTCTTTAATAGAAATGAAACCTAAAAAGCTGATCAACAGACTGTATCCTAATCACTTATAGACGGTAGAAGAAGCAGAAAGGAAAAATGGCCATTAATATATTTAATTGATAAGCAAATTGGAAAGAGTCAGCCTTGCACCTCTGTTCATAAATGAAATTAATTTACTTTCAGTTAGGGGTAGCCTTGACTTATTCTGCTGCCTCGGCTCATATGTGACTTGACTTGCTTCAAGAGCATACATGTTTGTTTCACACCGGGCTCTTCTAAGTCCTTCTTTTGGCCACAAATGCCCTTTCTTATCTCTTAGCACCTGGAATGAGGTTGGCTCTAGATCTTTCCATTCTTTTTCACATAAAGGAAGCCTTCATATTCCTGGCTCTAGATGGCAGAGAGATTGCTTATTGCCTGCTTGTGTTTTCACCCAAAGTTTTGGGTACAGATTTGGTCCTTCATTTAATTTGATTGTGGGGTTTAGGGTGAAAGGATCTTATCAAAATTACAGATGTTGGCTGCTTAGAAATCTCTTGCCTTGTGCAGATTAAGGGAACTTTTTTAACAGGTTGCATTGGGGTCTTGGAATTTACGGACAGGCCTAGTTTTGCATAAATTATTTATAATTCCTATCCCACATCCTCTTATAGTATGAGTGGTTTTTTAATCTTGAAATTACATTACAGAAAAATTGAAATAAACAATTCTACTTCAATAAATTAGCATTGTTGGATGGCATGCTCAGTTAAATTAGTTTTTGGGTAAAATGAAGATCAAACAGGAAACCCATTTCATCTCAGTCTTTGATGAAAATATTAATCAGAAGTGTACACCTACCCTCCTACCTTAATATTGAACATGAGAAAACTACTTTGAATCTGTGCTGACCCTAGGAATTAATCTGAAATTAAAGAATATCTTTGATGCCAGTTTGTTTTCTCCTAAAAATATATCTTTTCTTCGTGAAAGAAAATTTGTTTCTTGAGTTCTGATTAATCGAGAATTTGATATTTTTCTTTTAGCTCATGTTTATATGCTACCACAGAATGGGGTGTGACCAAAATATTTGGTCAGTCTGAGTCACTGTGGCTCATGAGGTCAGTTACATAAGTTGAGGTCTACTATTTCCAAGTTTCTGTGTAGCCAGACTACATGGAAACCAAATGGTGAGCCAGATCTTCCAGTCATGTCTACTCCTAATCCATATGAACATGACAAAAGCTGAAAGAATGGTGGCATGCTTCTAGACAAATTAGGCAGCATTTCAAGTATTCAGAATAATTCTGAAAATAATATAACAGACTCCCAGGTTACTGCTACCCAGATTTAATACAGGACTTGAGGACTTTTAGATCCTTAAAAAATTAAGTATAAAAGGTGAAGGTGATCCATCACCCTGATATTCTTCCCTTCCCTCTTTCTTTAGAGGTCATTGTGCTGAAGATGGTGCACACATCAGTTATCTATTGCTGTGTAAAAAAAAATCATCCCCAAAATTTAGCGACTTAAAATAACAACTACTTCTTATTGCTTATGAGTCCACAGGTCAGCTGGGTGGTTCCCTGATATGAACTAGCTAGGCTGATCTTAGCTAGGCTTGCCAGTGTGTCTACGGTCAACTGGCAGGTCAACTGGGTGCTAGCTTATCTTAGTATGGCCTTAATCATATGTCTGGCGGTTAGCTGATTGCAGGCTGGGCAATGGGGCTGTCTGGGCCTTGGGTTGCTCATTGTTCAGCAGGCTAGCCCAGGCTTATTCACAAGGTAGCAGCAGGGTTCTAAGAGGGAGAGTAGAATGGAAGAGTGCAAGGCCTCTGGCAAAACATTGCTTCCCCTGCATTCTGTTGGTGAAAACTAATCACAAAGATACCACATTCAAGGGATGGGAAAATAGACTTTGCATTTTGGTGGAGGGAGTAGTAAAGTCACATTGTAAGGGGGTGTGGGTTTCTAGGAGAGGTGGAAAATTGTGGCCATTTTGTGATCTGCAAAGCATATGTATTTTTTCCATTACATGTTTTACATTTTTAGCAGATGTGTTTATATTTATTATAATTTGTATTATTATTATAAAATTAGCATATTTAAATACCCTTGTCAACATATGATTTTGCACATTGTTTTAAAATTCACAAATATGTTTTTGATATTTACTGTTTTGATGAATTTATCTCATATAATATCACAACTTATGTACACATTCTCTTGTTGATGGACATTTAGATTATTTCCCATTATTTTTGTCATCACCAGCAAAGTGGCAATGAATATGCTTGTACACAATTTCATGTGCATATATGAGAGTTTCTCTAGGTACATTTCTTAAAATGGACCTATTGGGTTCTAGGATACATACATTTTCAACTTGATTGGATATTGCCAAATTGTTCTCCAAAGTAGTGAGACCAATTTACAAGCCCCACCAGGGTGTATAACAGCTTCATTTCCTCTGTATCATTATGAAGTAGACTTTGTATTATCAGACTTATTTTTATTTTTTGTGGAGCCAGTTGGAGAGTATCATCATTTTAATTGCATATTCATTTAGTGAGATTGAACATATTTTCATTTGTATGCTGGCCAGATAAATTTCCTCTTCTGTGAATTAATTGCCTATTCATATATTTCAACATTTTAATTTTATTTTGAGCATTTAAAAGTGTTTCCATTGAATTATTTATCTTTTCTTTTTCACTAGTGGCTAAAAAAACATAAATACTGGAAATCAAGCATTTTAAAATTATTATATATCATCTTTTAGATTGTGGTATATCTTTTAACTTGGTTTATTGTGTCTTCTATTATATACATGCCTTTAAATATTATAATTAATAATATAGCAAATATATCTGGATTTTTCTTTATGGTTTGTGCATTTTTTGTCTTGTTTATGAAAACAAGGTTATCTTAAAGATATTTTCGTATGTTTTCTTCTAAAGTTTGAAAATTTTTCTTTTTGTGTTTAGTTGCTTACTCTCTCTGAAATCTACTTTGTGTATGGTGTAAAATAGGGATGTAATTTTATCTTTTTCTAAATAGAAAGCCAGTCTTCCTGGTACAAATTTTAAAATAGTCTTCCTTTGTCAATGATTTATGATGCCAACGTGTCATATCCCAAGTTTCTATATGGACATAGGTTTATTTCTGGGCTCCTTATTTGATTGATCCACTTTTCCATCTCTGCACCGTTGCTATAACCTTTTAATGACTGCAGCTGTACAAAAAATCTCCTGTCTGGTAGGGTAATATCCTTTTTTATTCTCCTTCAAAATTGTCCTGGTTCTACTTGGCCCTTTGCTCTTTCGCATTCAATTTAGCAGCAGCTTGTCAAGTTAAAGGGTGAAAAATTGCAAACAGAAAGAAAATACAGAACCAGGTAGGAAGACTGAGGGTGCAGGGGCAGGTCATGGCATTGAACAGGGTGGTGAGCGGAGGTTTCATTGAGAAGTAACATGTGAGCAAAGACGTGGAGGAGATAAAGAAATTAGCCAAAGAGTTTTCTGCAGAAGAGTCTTCCAGGCTGAGGGAACAGGTAGTGCCGAGATTCTGAGGCAGATATGCTTGAGGAAGAGCAAGGAGGGCAGCGAGACTAAGCAGAATGGACAAGGGGAGTATGAGGAGTGGAGGTCAGAGTGCTTGCAGGGACCAGGAAGCCACTGCAGGGTTGTTGGCTTTTGTTCCACGTGAGATGGGAAGTCATTGCAGGATTTAGAACAGAGTTGTGCTGCGGTCTGACTTAAAGTTTTAAACAAACCACTCTGACTCCCGTGTTGAGAACGGGGTGTAGGGAGTAAGCATGGGAGCAGGAGACTGGGAACGCGGCTGTTGCCGATGATCCGGGTGAGGGCTGCGGTGGCTTGACTGGTAGTAGCAGTGCAGGTGTGGGAAGTGGCTGGATTCTGGATCTGTTTTACAGGTGGAGTAAATAGGATTTCTGATGGATTGGTTGTAGGGGTGTGAAGAAAGAAAGGAGTCAAGGATGACTCCAGGGGTTGTGGCATGAACAGCTAGAATAAAAAGTTGCTATTAACTGGTTTAGGGAAGACCGCGAGAGAAGCAGTTTTAGGTAAAGATCAAAACTCAGTTTTGGGGCATGGTGAGTTTGAAATACCTATTAGACATCTAAGAGAAGATGAGTCTGGAGTTTCGGGGAGAGGTTCAGGGTGGGAATATAGATTTGGGAGTCATTAAAATATAATATACCTGGTATTTAAAATGTGGAGACCAGATGAGATAATCTAGGGAATGAGTATAAAGAACAGTGGTCCAGAGACTAAACTCCCTGTCAAGAAATCAGAGAAACGTGCACGAGAGACCTTTCTGGAAATGTACTAAGACTGGATTGTAGTGTGGTTGTGTGACTCCTTAAGTTTACTAAAAATCATTGAATTGTTAAACAGTTAAAACAAGTGAAGCTTATGGTATAGAAATTATGCCTCAATTTAACAGCCTCAGGCATTTTAAAAAAACATTTAAAAAAAGAGTCAGATGAGGAGTAACAAGGATCGTTGAGAAAGAGCTGCCAGTGTTAAAGGAACAAAACAGGAAATTGTGGGGTCCTGACAAATGACTCAGTATAATTTTCACTCTTTTTGTTTGTCCTTCCTTATATCATTTCTATACTGTATTTTTCATAGCTAAAAGTTGGATTGAAGAAATTAAAAATTACATTACCTGAATTTGCTTAAATATGTTCTTAATCCAGGTTAACATTCTGCCAGCATTTTTTTTTTTTGAGTGAGCAAATAACTTTAAAGTTTTGGGAGACAGAATTCTCTCAGACTAAAGAAAACTGGTTAATATTGGAGAAAAGGAGTAATGAGACTGGGAAAAGATGACTTTGAAGAAGCTTTGCTAAGATGAGCGCCGCAGGTGTGGAGACAACGGAGGATGGAGTAATCTGCGCATTTGTTCCCTCTCCTGCACGCCCACCGGTGATGGTGAGAGTGTTTGTAAGCAGGAAGCAAAAGATTGCAACACTTTACAATTACATTAACAAATGTAGTCAATCCTGTGGCAATGGCTTTTCCTGCTTTCCGATAGAAGTCTAAGACATGCAGGTCACGCTTTGCGGCTTTAGGAACTGGTAGAGTAAGAGGCACTGGCAGATGCCTATCTTTTAATATAAGGGCTCCGGTAGCATTATGCAAAGCTGCACAGAGTTTTAGTCACTGCCCAACAGAAGTCTTTGCTTTAAAGGGTGTGGTGTGTTGCAAATTGCATGAAGTCACTTCCTAGAGGTGTACTTAATAAGGGAGGATGAAAGAGAAGCAAATGTAATTCTCAGGATCAGAAGATTAACTTGTCAGCAAGCACATATTTTAATTGTCCTTTTTTCTTCATGCTGAGGAATTATGTAGAAATCTGAGGCCCAAAGAGGAAAACTTAAAAATGAAATCACAATATTGAAACATAAAATTTAGCAGGTGAGGAAGCAACATATCCTAGGTGGCAAAGTCAGAAAAATTCCTGCCAGCCCTCTACATCTTCTCCTAAATAATGTAAATCAGTGTTTCTCGAGGATAAAAATAAATGAGCTGAAGATCCTGCACAGGAACTGGGTAAAATATCTATATTTTGATAGATTGGGGTTTGGAGCATAATTCACTTTCACTGCTCCATTAGCATGAAAGGTAATATTTGTTTTAGTACATATCATCCAAGAAGCTCAAAACTATCTAATGTATGTGGGTTATTTGGTTAGAGAAAATATATTGGCTAATCCACGAATCACAGAGACATTTTAAAAACAATTTGAACCTATTGCCATTTTATTTTACCTGGTAATCAGGCATCACAAATCACTTCACAGCTTTGAAGAGGACCTGTCACCAGGGAGGAGTTGTCCAGCTGGTCCACTGGCCTCTCAGGTGTGGGTCTGTCTTAGTTGGGGGTGAGCAGGAAGGACAGGAAGGGTTTTAAATTCTCGATGATGTTTCTGATGGAATGGCAGTAGTTGAATGGAGTGGGTTTCTTTTGAAGTGATGTGATTTCATTTCTGTTCCTGCAGCCATTGGAGGGACAATTACAGAGTGGCAGCACGGGAACCAGCCCAGAGACAAGGCTGCTTTGTACCTGTAAGTGAATTTCTCCTCTGCATCAAGCCTGAGGGTGAGCAAACTCTCCTCTTGTACAGGCTGCACCTGATCACAGATGGGTTGCCTGAGACAGGCAGTGGGCTCAGGCAGTGTGGAATGGCCTGCTGCATGGGGGTAGCCATTTAGTCATCCACCCATTTAAAATGTTGTATTGAGTGCCATCTTTGTGCCAAGAAGAGTTCTAAAAGACAATGATAAAAAAACTAGACAGGATTTGGTCCCCATTAGTTTAGTAAACTCATATAGAATTAGAACTTGTGCTAAGGACTATAAAGGAAAGGTACAGGATTCTGTGATAGAGCAAAATGCGGTGGGGCGGGGTGGGGCAGGGCAAGAGCCTGGGAACAGGGTGGCCAGTGGTATGATGGGGAAAAGGCAGGGAGCAGTGAAGTGGCCTGTGGCCCAGCAGCCAGGGTGGCCTTGCCTAATTTTCCAGGAGGCATGAGGCCAGCCCTGAAGGAGCAGGAGTCCAAAAGGAAGGGCTGCCTTTGAGAGTGGGAGCTCACCTAGGGCATAGACAGACAGGGCAGGAGGGAGTGCCAACACCTAGGCAGCCTAGTGTACAAGTCCCCCTGGTGTCACAATCCCAACCCCGGAGGGGGTAAGATTTTTAGAAATGACAAAAGTACTTATGTGCTTATTTGGGGGGAAAAACCCCTTAAAACAATATATAGAAGTGTATAAAGCAAGAAATAATTAAGATTTTTTGAGTACTCACTAATATTCTTACAAGGTATTAATACTGTTTCAAGAACCAACAGGTGTTAGTCCTTTAATCTTCACAACAATGCCATACATACCATGACTCTGTAACCCCCAAATGGGGCATTTAAGGTACAGAGAGATAAAGTAACTTGCCCAAGTGTACACAGGGAGTAAAAGTGAGAATTGATATTTGAGCTCTGGCACTTGGTATTTGTAAGAATTACACCATGATGCATGTCCCCTCATCCATTTTTTTACTCTTTGTGGGAAATATGTTAAAAATACAGATTTCTGGGCCTTACGCTTGCTACTAAATATGTTTAAAATACAGATTCTTGATTACTTCTGAATCTGCATCTTTGGAGATGGGCTCCAGGAATCTGTATTTTGAACTTGTTCCCTGGCAGTTTTTTCTGTGCATTCTACAGACCAGCATTGGGAAATAGAGGATAAGTAGGAACAGTTTAAAATTTTTTTCAGTTAGGGTAGTAAAGCCTTATAATTTAATGACTGTCCATTAAGTAAATTCAGAGATTATCTGGAAGACATCTGTGGATGGACATTTGTTATGTGTGTGTTGTATGTCACTAAACATGGGAAAAATGCCCAGAATCAGACAACAGATAAAGACATAAAGACCCTGAAGACAGGTAGAGATCTGAGATGCTGACTTAGCCACCTGGGGCCAGACAGATTGGTGGTCAATCCTAAAATAATATCTGTATAGCACATCAGTAATTAGTTGAGATATGTGCAGCTCATTGTTTAATAAAACTGCTTTATTAGTTTGCTTAGAGTGTAGTTTAAAAAATCTAATTTATTTGTTTCTCCTAAATCACAATTGAAGAACACCACTCAGGAATAGGAGAAATTACTGACCCATTTGGGGTCTGTAAAAAGGGCCTGGCTAGGCATGGCTACATCATGATACCTGGAAGGTGCAGTGATAGAATTGCACAGGGACAGTTACGACATGGCTTTGACAGATGCAAGGTTACTTCATTTTTGTTTCCTTACAGTGGGTCCAGGATCTTGTACTCAATTTTACACATAAAAAAAAAAATCCATTTCATCGATTCCCCTCAAAGTGAACCCCTAAGGCAATGATGTAAAGTCCAAATAGGGATGAGACCCAGAGTCTCCCTGCCTGGAGAGCACAGGCTAAACACAGACACATTCTTATTCTTGAACTGTCATTTTCTTTGTCTCCTCATGAACTGCCACCCTTCAGTTATCCCACTTACGTTTACTATTAAAACAACCAAATACTCTGGGGGCTGAGGTGGGAGGATCCCTTGAGCCCAGGAGTTGGAGGCTGCTGTGAGCTATGATCCGGCCACTAAACTCCAGTCTGGGTGATAGAGTGAGACCCCATCTCTGAAAAAAAAAAAAAGACAAATTCCAAAAACCAGATATTGGCTTCATGACTCTGCAAGGCAATTTTTAAAAGTCAGAAGATTCTGAAATGGGAAATAACTTGAAGTCATTTATTTAAGAAGAAGGAATTAAAAGTTAGTAAGAGAGAAAGATGCCAAAGAGACATCCTGCATATTCATGACTGTTTTACTTTCTGTTCCTCATCTAATTCTGCATTTTTAAAATTTTTGAAATAAGCTTCTAAGATTCCCTTAGCATTATCTTTTACTTTAATCCTCCCGATCCCTATAGGAAGGTTTATACTTTCAACCTTCCTTCCTAATTTTAATTGACTGTTATTTTTATTTATGCCTTTGGATTGCCAAACTCTGTTTAACAACCGTAGTGTTAAAGGTTGTGGTTCTCTGCGACTTCTCCATGATATAATATCCCCAGCATATACTAGAAAGTGGGATATTTTCTTCTTTATTATTTGGATGTTGTAATATGCTCCCATCTGTGTCTTATATTTGTTTTGTCTTTTACTTTTCATCATTTGTCTTGAATTCTTTTGATACCTCAGGCCATTCAGTATTCTCATCCACTTTTCTTATTTTGGTTACTTTTTGAATTATTGCACGAGATTTCACAACCCACTCCTTTTCCCTCCTCCACAGGCAGCTGTGGTGGCAGAGCAGAGTTTCTCATCACAGACTCGGTGGAACTCAGTGGTGATTGAGTGGCAGCTCTCCTGGTGGGCCTTGGCCTTCTTGTATGGTTCTTATATTCCTAAGATGCAGGCTGAGGCCATAGTCTTTCCTGCATTTTATTGACGGATACCATTGAAATGACAGAAATCAAATAGCTTTCCCAGGAATAAACAACGAGTCCGTGATAAATGTGAGAATTGAATGCAGAACTCTTGGCTTGTTTGCCAGTTAGGTAGCCATTAGGAGTTGGTCCACTGACAATATTCTTCTTCTGTAATAAATCTCAAACAAACATAATAAATAATCTTTTAAACACAAATGACAACTTTGTGAAGATGCCAGTACAGGCTCTGGGGAGGGTTCCCTGTTTGTCTGCCCTCTAGCCCCGTGAAGCATCCTCTTTCTCAATAGGCTCAGGTGCTCAGCCCATCTGCTTTCTAGCCCAACCTTCCTTCTAAGCTGAGACCCCCCTCTGACCTACATTCGCCTCCCCTTTAATAAAGCAAGTCTTGCTTAGAGTTTCCCAAAGATAACTGAGCACTTAATTTTTTCCTGTAAACGTCTCAAAAGTCTCTGTTATTATCTCTACTTTACACCTGTTTAATATCAAATGCTTGAGGCTAGTATCAAGCCCTGGAATGATATCCCTTGGGTCTACCTGTTCAACCTTTCAAAATCCCACAAAATACGGCTTTCAGTGTTTCCTCGTTGAGAATGGCTTGGCTGTTCTGATGGTGAAATCAGTTTAGTTATATCTGGACACTGGATATTTATGTGTAATGAGGTGGAGGTATTGCCCTAAGGACTGGACAAGGCCTTCTCTGTAACCATCTCAAATGTGGTATGAGAGGTTCAGTGGGAAGAACTTAGTGCTATAAAACAAAATCATCTATATTAAGTACACAAAATCTGTGCAATCTGATATCATATTGCACAATAAATGTAAATAGAATACAAAAAGGACTCATTAGTATCACTCATATAGTTAAACCAATGTTTGACTGTTTCTTTCCTTATTTTGTTAGTTTTCAAGTATCTCTGATCATTGTTAAAGTGAACATTTTCCCCTGATGCCCAGAAGGTCATTTCTTGTCTCCCACATAACACGCATGTGGTGACAAGGTAAAAAGCATTCTTCATTTAGGAGGTCCTGGGTGTTACCAGGAAGTTCCTAGTTCATTCTCTTCAAGGTAAAACTATAAATAAACATCATCCCAATCCAAATGTATTCAAAGTTTTTCATGCTACCAGTTTCTTCTAGTGCAGTGACTCAGAGGTTGAGCTTTAGCATTTCACTCATGCCTTGTTTGCTTACTTTCTCTGCCACTTTCTTGTTCTCTGACCTTGGCTATATAACTAAACTTGACAACATAACTGGCTGTATATCTAAACTTCAATTTTCCCATCTATGAAACAGGGATAACAGTAGTACTTACTAGGGTTATTTGGATTAGATGAGCTAAAGCTGAAAACACCCAGTATAATCCTTGATATAATAAGTACTCAATAAATGTAAGCCATTAATATTAAGAGTAAAATACTAATCTCATACTTTTCTCCTTTATACAGTGAGAGAAGGCAAGAAATGGCAGAATGAATTATCTGAATTTCATTATATTTAGATTTTTTTTTCCCCAGGGTTAACATTATCTATAAACCCTGTGATATAATTAATAGGAAGTATATTTTCCGAATGGGTCCCTCTGAATTAGGAGATTGGAAATGTCAGCAAATGACTTTCAGATAGATTCAATTCATTTTTTTCCCAGGCCACGTGTTTTCATGTGGATATAAGGTTTCAAAACATTTGGGGGATACTTCCCACAGACTATTTCTTTGTTTCAGAACCAGATATGTGTGTTGTCTTGCTAACCTCACAAACCAGCAGACGTCACCTCCCAGGCCACTTCTAAAACAGGAAACTGGTGGATAATTTTGATAAACAGCTAAGCTCAAGTCATTTATGAAAAGCATGTGGAGATATACATAAAGCTTTCATGATGCTGTAGGAGGAACTTAAAACAGAAGACTTGGATGCTTAATGCAGTCAGAAGGCTGTGCCTTAAGCAGAAAAGAGAAGTCTCTGTTTTAAATTGCACCCATTGTTTTCAATGTTCTTTTAATTCTACCTTCCCAGATACTTTGTCTATCAGTTCTGCCATTCTGATGTCTGAAAATAATTTCTATAGGGATATTTGTGTTTGGTAGAAGATCATAGAGTCCTTGAGACTAATTGGCAGGAAGTGAATAACTCATGAGAAAGTCTTTTAGATATTCATTCAGAATTGAATTAATTATCTTAAAATTGCTTTTTAAAGGGAACATGGGTAAATATAAAAGCAAGAAACATCTGTGGTGAAGAATCTGTAGGGTCAGTGTAGCCAGAAGGGACACATCTGTCACCTGCCTGTGGCCATGTCTACAGATTGCCAGAGAGGGGTGGCAAGGTTGCTTGGGCAGAAAGGAGAGCACAGAGGAGGCTGGGCATAACCCAGGGTCACACAGAGCCCACAGTCAGTAGCAGACTTGGGCCCCAACCCAGGCCATGGGCTCAATACAGTTACATTACTGCTATCTCCACTAAACTCCAGGAACTTTTTGGAGGGAGATGAAACATGCATATTTTAAAGAACTAGAAAGCACAGGCAGTAGGTATCACCGTGGTGTGTGTGGGACACGGAAATGCAAAGCAAAGAGGCATTGATGAGCATGGGAGTGGCAGGGCTGGTCCCAGCAAGACAAGGAAGAGGCCAGGCTTGTTCTGGCCTTTCATGCTTGCACTTGTCCTGGCGTCTTTCTTGTCCCACCCTTCAGGCCCAGGTGCCCCCGTGCTCTTATTCCCCCCCTATCCAAACCTGCTCTCAGGGAAAAGTCCCTAGTTCAGGAAAACTTCAGTTGTTGCGTAACAAAGGTGTGGCCAGGCTGGGTTCCACACAGTCTATTCTGGGAATTTAAATGGGGAAATATGCTTAAAAATTTCTTCTGATTTTGCAAATATTTTCAAAATTAAGTCTTAATATCCTAAAAACAAGCAATTAACAAACAAACATAAAGTTCCCAAATTCTCAAATGTTGACTCCTTTATGAAATTTCCTCTGACCAAGTAGTCAACCTTCTTTCTATTTTGCTGCCATAGCATTTTGTATATTACAGTCATGCTTCATGCAACGACAGGGATGCGTCCCGAGAAATACATACTTAGGTGATTTCACCCTTGTGCGAACATCACAAGAGTGTCCTTACACAAACCTAGATGTTATAGCCTACTACACACCTCGGTTATATGGCATAGCCTATCGCTCCTAGGCTACAAACCTGTACAGCATGTTACTATACTGAATACTGTAGGCAACTATAAAACAATGGTAAGTATTCATGTCCCTAAACATATCTAAACATAGAAAAGGTACAATAAAAACATGGTATTATAATCTTATATGACCACCATTGTATATGTGGTCCCACATTGCTGTGTGGTGCATGACTGTACCTTTATTCAAACTCTTATCATATGTTATGCAATTAATTGTTTATAGCTCTGTCTCTTTTGAGGGCAGGGACTTCCCTTTATTCACTTTTGGTATATTTTACTTGGGTCGATGCTCAATAAAGGAAAAAGGAAAAAAGAAATCTAAAACTTTTCACACTAAGGTACAAAAGGCTGGTGTCTGCTTGAGATATTGCTGTTTTCACAGACAATCTGAATGCACAGCCATACGAGGGAGGACGAGTAAATGATGACATATCTTTATGCAATGAATTTCTAATAAGGGAAATGCTTAAGTTATAGTATTAAGTAGAAACAGCTGATTGAGTATAATGTCATATGTGATAATACATAGGAAGAAGATCTGGAAGGAAATGAACCAAACTGTTGAAATTATGATGCCTAATTGGGAGCATTATGGATAATTTTTATTTTCACCTCTCTAATATTCTGTATTGTCTGAAGTTTCTAGAATTGACATATATGTATGTGTATATATATATTAATATATATACATATATATAGAGAGAGCAAGTCTGCCAACTTGTTTACTTCAAAGAGCAATTATGTCACTGCCAAAACCACACTGTACAATGAACATTTATTAATATATACAGGTCAGGATAAGGACATTTGGTTTTCTCCCCAAAAATATCTCTCAGAAAAGAGGCGGTTGCTTTACATTCGAGTCCTTTTAACATTCTTTGCATTATGGAATGCTCTCTGACTTTGTTTGAAACACAAAGTACTATTTGGGGAAGGCATGTTAGCCTGAATTGACCTCAAGAAATCATAAACTTTTAGATAATTATGGTCATCTGCTTAAAAAAAAAAGGAGCAAAGAAATTTCGTATGAATGTAATGAATCTTTTCTTTGGAAAAAGGCCCCCAAATTGCACACTGTAGATGTCATTATAAACCAGCTTTCTGAAGGTCCTTTTACAAAGCAGTACTGTAAGTGATCACACTGAGACGATCATGAATATACACTTGTAGGATGAGTAGAACGAAAACTTAGTGTTTTGTGAATGGTACTTGTGACTTGGGATAAAAATTCCAATGGCAACATCATGGTTAAAAAAAATATAAATTAGGTGGGAGAGAAGATGATGTCTGGAAGACTGTTAGATGATCAAAAAAATGTCCCTAGTGAAACAGAGGACACTTGCCACCAGAGACACAGATGGCAACTTTGAATCAGATACCTCCATGGAATGGAAGAGCAGAAAAAGAGAAATATTTCTAAATTGATATGTTATTTTATATAATGTGATTTTAAGTATGTATGCTTAATTAAATTAATAAATTAAACATTGAACTTAGATACATAACTATTTCATCTGTCTTCCTAAAGGCTTATGTTCAAGTTGGTCCAAATAATTAAACAGTTTTTTTCTCTTTGGGAAAGTAACCTTATGCTAGTGTCACTTTTTATTTCTGTATGCTTTCATGGTCAGAGCAAAATCAAAAGCACAAACTCGCTGTCCCTCCAGGGACTCTCAAAATTTAATGGTCATTTATGCTCTTATGCAAGTCATTAAACTTTAATGCTGAGATTCCAGGCATCAGCCACTGGATGGGGAAGGTATTTAAGGAGACAGTGGGGTCTTGGCGTGCTTAGAATCACATTAGACAGGGCCACCTACTCAGGGCTTTGTGGGCAAAATTTCTATCAGGAGGAGTGACTTTGCAGCTCAGTTTGCAAGTAGGTGGTGGACATATTAGGAAGAAAGGAATAAAATGGTGTGTTAGCGAGCTATTGCTGCTTTACAAACCACCCCAAAACTTAAGGGCTTAACTCAACAGCCATTTATTTGTCGCTAGTCTTTGGCGTGGCAATTTGGGCACAGCTCAGCTAGCACAGCTCATCACTGCTCCGCATCTGTTTGCAGTTGTTGGTGGGTCAGCTGGTTGTGGATGGCCTAGATCCCAGCCTGGGGCCTGGATCCTGTAATGGCTGGATGGCAGGGCCTTTTTCTCCACGTGGTCCCTCTCATCCTCACAGAAGGACTTGCTCACAGACAGCTGCGTTCAAAGAAGGTGAAAGTGGAAGCTATAAGGCCTCTGGAAGCCAAGACTTGGAAGGCATGTGATGCCACTTCTGCCACATCCTATGGCTCCAAGCAAGTCACAAAGTCAGCCCAGATACAAGGGGGTAGGGAAGTAGATTCCACCTTTTGATGGGAGGAGCTTTAAAGAATTTATGGCCATATTTAACTTACCATGGGGCATTTCCAACGGGGAGAACAGCTTCTGGAAGGGAATAGAAACAGGAATACATAAATGTTGTGGTAGGGATTTTAAGGAGTCCAGCCCGATTTAAATCGGAGTCTTGCTGATGAGCAGCTTGAAATGAAACTGGGTAGGCAGGCTGAGAGGCCTACGCACCGCAGGCTCAAAACCAGGACTTTGCTGTAAGGGTGAGCGCGCCTCAGTGCACATGCGCCAATTGCCTCAAAGCATTCCTTTTAATTCTTCTTCATTATTGTTTTTATTTTTAAAAGAATTTTTGCTTTACAATCTTGGAAGATGCTGTTTCATTAAAGTACCATGTCCAGGAATGGACTTTACCAAAGCCTTTATGGGTTTCAGAAGACAGAAGAGCTCAGAGGCGGTGAAGGACAGTGGTTAAGCAGCTGAGCTCTGGAACCAGACAGACTTGGTTCAAATCCTGTCTTCACCACTAGGAAGCCATGTAACATGTCACTTAACTTCTTTTTTTTCCTTTTTCTGAGGCGAGGCAGAGTCTCAATTTCTCACCCGGAATACAGTGTACTGGCGTCGTCATAGCTCACTGCAACCTCAAACTCCCGGGCTCAAGTGATCCTCCTGCCTCAGCCTCTTAAGTAGCTGGAACTACAGGCGTGTGCCACCACGCCCAGTTAATTTTTCTATTTTTTGTAGAGATGGGGTCTTGCTCTTGCTCAGGCTGGTCTCGAACTCCTGGCCTCAAGCGATCCTCCTGCCTCAGCCTCCCAGAGGGCTAGGATTATAGGCGTGAGCCACCATGCCCAGCCACACTTAATCTCTTTGAGCTTCAATTTCCTCCAATGTAACATTGGGCTAAAATTGAACCCACCTCACAGGATGGCTGTGAGGATAGACAATACACTTATGGATTTACCTTAGGGCCATAAGCATTGAACATATAAGTGCTCAGGTAATGTCAGCTGTCATTATTACCTTTGGATTTTCATTCTTCATCTGTAAAATGGGTTACAGCTGCTGAAATTCCTGGGTCTTATTCTTAAAATGGCTAACGAAATTCAGCATCAAGGAATTTGCAAGGGTAAATTGCCCATTCGCAAGGATAGTGTTCTTTCTTGTGATCTGCATCCAAAAAAGTCTGTTTCAAAGCTAATTGCTTCTCTCCCATGAGAGAAGATGGACCTCACAGCAAGCATATCTTATGCAGAGTTGATGCTTTGAAGAAAAATAATACATTTATTTTCTAATTGAATATATTATACAAGATGAATCAAGATGCTGGAGTCTGCTCACTTTTAAGCACATATCTTTTTCCTATTTCACAAATATTTTTTAGTCTCTTACTGTGTTATAGGTCCTATGCTAGGTATTAGAGATACAATAAGTGAAATCAGCATCGTTGCTCTCAATAGCTGCTTTTAATACTCTGGATTAAATAAAGCCTAAGTAAAAATATACATGATTTTCCCTCTAGGGAATATGCACAAATAGATCACCTATTTTTTATCCTTAATCCTGGGCCATTGTTCATATTAACTTAATAGAAGTAATTTAATATGTTTTGGGGAAAAAAAACCCATAATTATTTTGATAGAAAATTCTACAGCCAACCCAAAATCTGGTCCATCTGTCTGGCTAGTGGTGTAGAGCTTCCCTAAGTTTCTCACCCAGGGAAAGAGAGATTTTTCCCAAGACTGGATAGACCCCTAATAGTTTTGGTGGCACAACACCATCACATAAGGAAGACCTCTAAACACAGGTACATTCTAAAAAAATATTAATCTATACTAATCCAAGTAGAATCAATGCCTCCAGACCATGTTAATTGGAAGTGATTTATCCTTGTTTGTAATAATGTTTTTCACATCTCTACAAAATGGATAACTCTATTGACTCAATAAATAGAAAGCACTTATAAGGGGGCCCAATTTAGGTATTAGAAGACTACAAACGCAAGCTAAATGTTAATGAAACACAAACCATTTGATAGAGTGTTGAACTAGGTTCAGTAGAAAAATATGCTATGTTCTGGCTTTAGTTCCGTTCCAGGTGGGTGGCTGATACCCAATTGAGGATGTATTTGGGCCTCAGAGTGGAGGTCACAACTGGAGAAAAGTGCTCTGCATCTTCCTCATTATTCCATTCGGAGCATGTGGATAGTGCACAAGAAAGATCCTGGCCTCCCTACTGTATCCAGCTGTGCTTAACTTTCTAAGGCCCCACTCAGAAACACACATTCCTCATTCTTCATCTCTCTTTCCCAATCCCAATTTTCCCTTGTAATTCTTCCTTTATTCATTTCCTAGGAAATAGTTGAGTCAGTCATGTTGTCTTATGTCATATGCTTTAATTAAAATTCTAAAATCAGGAAATGGAAAATATTGACACATAACTAATTTTCAGACCACATAAAGCAATGTTTCTTCAAATATGGTGAATAGAGTAGCATGTAATCTACAGTCAATTAACTATGAATGTGCCCACCCCAGCACTATAAAAAAAAAAATCCCTCAAGAAAACTGAGAAATACATTTTTAATGGAGCCACCTGTGCCCTCAAGGCCTCTGAGAACTTTAACAAGGATCAGCCCATGAAAATAGTTGCTGGAAGCGTGTATAATAAACTAAGCATGAATTTTAAATTATTCATTGAGCCTTCCTAAGGGATTGAGATGCTGTAGGGATAATGAAAATGCAATGTTAATAAGCAATCAGCTGTGATTTTCAAAGGAGGTGAAAAAGAAGGGTCCATCCAAATTTCACCTTTGCTGAAGAATGAGCTGAAGAGGATAACTTTAATTAGTACTAATTTACATAAAGCAATGCAAGGCATTACTTTATATTTTAATACAGTCTTATTGGTCTTCATTGTTACAAATTCAATCATAGAAGGAAGTTAGGAGAAAAAAATAATAGTAATGACAGAAACTATTTACAAGTTACTTTGATTAAACTTTTTGTAAAGTACTCCCATGTTTGCATAGGAGGCAACGGAGTGCAGAAAGATTAAGTTGTCCTGGGTCATAGGGCTAGGATTTGAACACTAGGCTTTGTGAGGCTAAAACTTATTTTTCTCACTATATTGTTCTAGGCAAACCATGTTGCTTCCTGAAGATAGACTGATGAAGAGATGTAGCCGAATACTCTGTAGTCAGAGTTCCCGGTTCAAATACCAGCTCTTTCTCTCAGTAGCTGTGGGACCTTGGATAATTAATCTAACTTCTCTGTGCTTCAGTTTTTTCCTATATAAATTGAGATGGTATGACGATTAAATGGGATAATGTATACGAAGCACTTAACCCAATGCCCGCTATACATTGAGAGTTCGATATGTGGTACAGTTATGGTTATTATTGTTACTGAAAGTAAACCAAAGGTAAAAAGAATGGCCTGGCTGTTTTAGATGAGAAACAACCCTAAAGTAATGCCATATGCCCCTCCTGGTTCTGGGAGAACAGCGGATTCCTCACTCTGGTGAGTTTTCCAACCTGGGTGATCCAAGCCTGTCTCACTCACGGCCTGCTGTTCCAAGTCCCTAATGCACCCGCCTGAGCGGTGCTCCGACCCTGCACCATGTGGTGACAATGCAAGAGACCCCTCAGCTTCCTTTGGGTAGTGTCATGCCAGGTTCATGGTCAGGATGGTTTCTTTCCCTGTTCATGGCCATCCTTCTTGAGCTAACCCCAGTGGGGATATCTCTAACAGGTTTCTCCTTCTCGGAGCATCTCTTCCATACTTTAGATGCTAGCACGAAAGTATTTTGTTATGGCAGCCCTAGCAGACGAAAACTAATGAAGAATGGTCTTTAGGTGCTCTGAAGCAGAAGGTCTCCACTCAAGGTGCCCTCTGGTGAAGGCTGAGTCACAGGTAGAGCCCCCCAGCTGCCAGGTCGCTTAGGGTCTCAGGTTTGCAAGAGTCAGTAGAAGAATGAGAGCTCTGGAAACTTTGAAACCTCCCTTGAGGGTTTTCTGCCTTAAATATATTTCTCCACAGGTTTTAAATTATATCACTAGACATTCATTTGGGAGTCTCAAAGCCTTCTTTATTCTTTAACAATCTCCTGATACAATGAGAATGTACTAGGTCACCAGGATGCTGTGGACAGACTGAGAAGGTGGGATGTGGACTCTGGGGAAGGATTCCAGGGAGGCAACAGTGAAAAGACAGATGGGTCAGAACATCAGGTCCCCTCCCTTACAGCTTTGCCCACGGCCGGGCCGGCTTCCAAGAGCTTCTGCCTGGGCTTACAGGAAGAGGGGTGGAGTTTTCATTCTTCCTCGGAGGTACCTCCTTCCCTAAATGTGAGGCTCCCTGGTGTGAGGCACAGGGCTCTGGTGATTGCTTCATTTTTTGGTGGTTGAGCCTTTGAGACCCTTCTTTTGACCTTTTTGGCTCTGCAACATTTTGATGAGAAATGTTTGCTTTAAGTGTAAGAGATGTGGTGCAATTGGGGAAGGAAGTGTGGAAAACAAACAAAACAAAGCACTTTGGCCATAGTTCAGTAAAACAGAACACATTTCTGCCCTCTGCTCCCCCTTAATGTGTTTAACTTTCTCCCTCCCCATCCCCGCCTTTTTTTTGCTTACTACTGACTCTAGTGTAGTGTGGTTAATAACTTCGGTATTTTTATTTGTCATCACTTTGGCTTAAAAGTGAATATAAAGGAGACTTCAACAGCAGCCAAATAAACTGAGTAGCTTGTAGAAATGCTTTTGTATTTGAAGTCAGATTAAATTTGTCCTCCAGTAAGATTTCTGCTGCTGCCTACTCTCCTTCTCCTTCCTTTGCCTGGAATACTCCCACCCCCAGCACTGCAACCTGTGCCCACACCCTCAGGGTGCTAGCGGCTTCTAGGATTTACTCTCATCTCATGAGATTGTTGGAGATTGAAAAAAAAGTAAGATCCTAAAACGAATTTCTAAGGATATAATTTCAGACCACTGGGACCTGAGGTGGGGGACCTTCCCAAAGTTTCCAGTAGGCTGGTTTCTGTCATCGATGAGTTCTGCACGTGAAGGAAATAGAGGCTGCTGAGAGGGAGAACAAGCAGGATGGTTTTGTACGGATGAACGGACATAGAGATAGCTTCCTAGAAAAATAAAAAATATGCGTCACACTTTATTCTGGGTCAAATAGAATGTTACATATTATAGGAAAAAAATTGTCTAGGTAATTATTGTTCATTTTCTTTGAAAGGTAGTCATTTTTTCTCTTTCTAGGCGTGGAGGTAGAATAACCATTCATGGATGTATGGCCCCTAGGTGGGGTGTGGTCACAAGCAAGGGTGTGAAAGATGCTTATTCCAGCCTCAGTGTGTGGGCTTGTGGGTGGAGAGAAACAGCCATTAACAATGTGGAGGAAAACAAATACCTTGGCTCAATTTTTTGTCATGCCTTGTGATGTTGTAATTCTTTTAAAATAACCTCAAAACTTTCCCAGAAGAAACTGAATGTATATCTGTGGGAGATAATTAAGAATGTGAAACAAACACAAAAATGCCACTTTTGAAGATAGTCTTTTTAGAACCTACACCATACTTCTTTTAGTCCCTGACCCAAATGACAAAGAGGAACTTTGTACATGCATTTTTGTGGGCTTATCTATTGGTGAGCCACTTGTTGGAGAGGCCTCCTGAGTTGGACATATATAAGAGAATTGCAAATAATACTATTACACAGGTGTACAAAGCCTAGTCTCTATCTTTACGGGGATCCCAGCCAAGGAAAGCCCATTGCATATTTTTATTTAGATAATTCCCTAGCATGTCTTGAACACCATCATAAAGTAAATTCATGCAGAGTACCTTGTATTTTCTCTAGAGAAACAATGTTAGAATTGAACTGTGAAACAAATATCATCTTATAAAAGCAAACACATAGCATTCGAATAAGTAAACGTATTTCCTAAATCTTAATAACATATATTACATTAACATAACAAACATATAAATATACCATACATATTGATTGTAGAAAGGGTTGTAGATCTAAAGATAAACATCAACTGTATCTGACCAAAAATTTATTTGCTAACTACAATTTAACATTTTATTAAGAACTGAATTTGTTGTTCAGAAATTTAGAAAGTCCATTTTGAATGCCTTGAATCTCTTCAAAAATGACTCCAAGCAATTTTCTGCGGAAATGACTTTCTCCCCCCTGCTTAAAACACTCCCTGTAACAAGCAACAGCATTTAAATCATTTCACTGAGCTTAGCACTACCCTACCGTGATACTCAAAACAGTTGTTGTTACGAAGGTTGGTAGTGTCTACAAAAAGATTGTATCTTAATAGTATGTTACAAAACTAATAAATGTTCATAGTAAACAAATTAAAATGAACAAATAAGCTGAAGGAAGAAAAGTACTATTTCATAATTTTAAAAGTTAACAATAATCACTGTTTCCTAACATGACTGTTTCCATTTAACCATATAGCAACAAAATTGTTCATCACATTGAGTATTCATAACATCATTTAAAATGGGCGTATATTATTTCTATATACCATACTTTATTTAACCAACCCCTATTTCTAGACATTTCAGTTGCTTCCATTGTTTTTGCCATTATGCTGTGGCACTCACTCATACCTGTGGCTTCACTGGACATTTGCTTTGTTTAGGTACAGGGTTACAGATGGCTCTGCTGACACCAGTTGGACACGGACTGCTGAGGTGCCAAAGTCATCTGCTCTGGAAATCAGAGGAGAAGGGAAATCCTCCCAGCATTTTGAGAAGTGCGTCTTGTGTTCCATTTTGCCTGGAAGGAGAGAAGACCTGAGGATTGATGGCCAGAAGGTTTGGAAAGTCAAGTGGATGATACTCTTGGAGTGGACCCCAGGGAATGTCCCACACACGTGCAGACCACGGAGCACGGATTGCAGAGGAGACTCTCAATGAAAGGGGGCACATGCAGAATTGTCCTGTGGATGTCACTCAGCCTTCTCTCCAGCCACCCTGGTGCTTGCCCAGTGTTTTGTGAACAAGTAGGGGTCAGGGCTGGAGGCTGTGCATGTGTTCAACAGCAAAATTGCCCCTTACAATGGCTGACCTGGCCGTTGGCTCCACTGAGCGCCAAATTTGCTGAGCAATGTCCAATCCTGAACATTTCACATGGTACCATACACCAAGTGGTGGGTAGAGATTAGCCACCTGTTTGGACCCCATCTGATTCAGCAGCACCAAGTGCTAGGACCTGTACCAGAATAACAGCAGGGCTCAGTGAATGAGGGAGCTTGGCTCTCCAGAAGGAGTTGTCTGTTGCTTTCATTGATTCTTCCCCAGAGGGCCAGTCACAAAGCACTAGAGCACCGTGAAGAATCCATGGTGGTTCCAACATTGTTCTCTGGGTATTTTGCACTAAATGAACTGGTAAAAACCCTTTACTGGCAGGACTAAGAGAAGAGTGTTCACCATAATCTCCTGTGGGTCTCTAGGCATTCCTGCCCAGGCCCACCTGTATGGGAACAACCATGTCTTGCTCTAGAGCACAGGTGACTAATTGTAGAGATGTCTCAGGCTAAACCTGTGTTCTTCCTCAAAGAACAGGCTTAGAGAGCCAGATGGTTTCTATGGAAGAAGGCTTTGCTTTATTCCAATAAGCCCTGTGCAATGCTGGCTATCTTGCACAATATTGACTTATTCATCCAAGGGATGGTTACAGATTCTGTGGCTTAAAATTTTTTAAAAAATTGTGGTAAAATATATATAACATGAACTTTATCATTTTAACCATTTTTGAGTGTACAGTTCTATGGCACTAAGTCCATGGCTTTTTGCCTCTAACCTTGAGCCCATGTCTATTCTCTACCGAAGCTCCATTCTCTCTAGTGTAATGACCTTATTTCCTCCATGGGAAGATGCCATTAATTGTAAAACAAAGCACCATATTCATAACAACATTTTATTAATGAGGACATTCCTGGCAAGTTTCCTTGGATGTCAGTTATAAGCCATATTCCTATTTCAGAAGTGAAAAATATGCATCATAGAATGGAAGAATCATGTTGCTTCTCTCTGTCCTGTGGCAATGGCAGGAGTTTCTAAAATGTGTCTGAGGGGAGAGTCACTTTCTGTGTGGTGTCCGTGATGACCAAACTGGAAACCCATACCTGATTGGGCAGTGACAGGAGTGCCACCATACAGCCCGGGCAGTCCTATCAGCTGTCTTCTGGCTGAGGGAGGTCAAGTGCTCTGCTGTCTAATTTCATTGTTGTGGTGGCTTCACATGCCTTAGTTCCTTTCCAGAGGATGTCGACAGAAACTGCAGGATAAGTAGACAGAGGGTATCTGAATCAAGGAGGCATAGGTGTCAAGCTGCTTGAAATGAATTTTGATATTTTGAAACTAGAAAGACGGGTTCTTCCCGTTAAGTGATATCCACATTAAAAAGAAGAGCAAAGGTAACCTTGGGACTGAAGGGGAAAAGTTACACAAGGTCAGCTTGAGGCTGGGGTGGGGAGAGAGCAAAGAGTGGAGGGCCAGTTCTGTCTTTGGCTTTGTAACAGTGGAAGGACTACACTGGCTGAACACATAATCACTTCAGGACTTTCCATTTTTAATTAAACTTTGGCTTATAGAGAACTATTTCCTTTTTCTTCCTCACTGGTTGTCAGCCCTGAGTCTCTGCCCAGCTATCAGCAGGGAGAGAGTCCCCAAACAAGTGGCTGGTCTTGGTGATAGATTTGTGTTAATTGTATCCATACTGTCCTACCCAGTCTCCTTTGTAATTATGGGCAAGAAATTCTAGGGCAGATGGTTAGCTTTCTCCACATGCTGTGTGACAATGGAAATGAGCAAAGCTCATGAACCTATGGGAGGCCTGAGAGGGGGCCATGGACTTGTTAACACTCAGTTCTACCTGATTGGGTCGATGCTGCATAAATTAATTTAATGTGTCAGAGCAAACATGTGGCAAGACCAGTGCCTATGAAAACAGTTTGATTTTCAAAATTCTGAAATATGAAAGAATTTTTTTTTAAGTGGATAGAAGTCAGGGAAAATTTGTCTCTTAAACTAGCAGGAGCTCTTGGTGACTTTGCTCTCAGCTTAAGAGTATGTTGATAAATTTAAGCAGGACTTTCTGTGTTTTGGGAAACCTAAAAATCATTGTGAAATGATTAGCAGAATAATTACAGAGAACTAATGCTTTGGGAGATCTCTGAAATAAAATATATCTTTTGGTTTGTGGAAAATAACAAAGTATTATGACAATCTCAGAAAAAATTTTTATTGAAGACTAAATAACCACCGAGAGGAAAGGTATTAATATTTATTGAGCATCTACTATCTGCTGAGAACTTTATATACATTTCTAACTTTAACCTCAGTGCAACCTTGGCGGTAGGCTTGATCCATGTTTTACAGAGGAAGGTAAGCAGGCTCAGAGTGTTTAAGTAATTGCTAACGTCTGACGCCTGGCAAGTATTGGAACTGAGGTTTGACACTTCCCATTACACCAGTTACCCACTGCACTTTAGCCACACCGTGACAAAATAGAAATGATGGAATTCTCTAGATTCCTTCCACCTTGCAGCTCTAATGTAACCTCCTTCTCTCTTAAACTCCCCCAAGCACACATTACCTATAGAACCATATGTTGACTGACCACATACTACTTTGTGATGGGTTTCTATTTTTTAACCCCTCTTTGAAACTTTGTTTTTTAATGTTTTCCATGTCTATACCTTTTCTCTTTAGTAGATTATAAGTCCTGAGAGGGCACTGACCTTGACTATTGTATCTCCCACAGTATTTTGTGAATAATTGATGCTCAGTTACTACTTATTGATTTGATTTTAATGAGTGTGAGGGAGACAATTTCTTTGACATAGTTGACCTGAAATAAAAGTCATAGCCAAAATCATTTTAAGGCATTAAGGTACTCTTCATGGGATTTCTGACAATTCCTACAACAACATTGTTAGAGATTCAGGGAGATTGATGGAGGAATAAATGGATTTTTAAATTTTGAGAATAGCTCTATCATTAAGGATTTCAATAAAATGTTTTCCTTACTTTCAATCATTACTGTTAAAATCCCTTTAAATTTCTATCACTTTTCTTGTTATGTTTATGTTTTGCTCTTAATCACATCACAGTCCACCTCTACCTGGGAAAATTTCCTAACTGTGCAGACAACTTTATTGTTTGTACCTCTGATCCTTACCTTTTCAAATATTTCAGAAGGCTAAGACTTAAAACTTTTTATGTAGAAATATCCACCAAGGTCAAAAGGGGCCAGGAAAATAAAAGCCAATTTCATTCAAAAGATTCTGTTCTCTCTTGGCCTTGTGGTTGTTTCCCACTTGAGTCATTTCCCCTGAGAGGGCAACACTGGACAGTAGACCTGAGAGTCAGTGAGAATTGTCTCAATGAACAACAGAAGACATAAACAAACTTGCAGTTCACGGTAGTACTTATTTTGCGTTGGAAAGTATGTGTAATTCACACCACTATAATTGCCATTCTCATGCCAAGTGTAATCCTGGAAGAGGCTATTGCTGGCACAAGGTCTGGAGTTTGTACTGCATCAACGCCAGTAGCTTGTTTTTCCATCTGGGCTAGGCACAGAGTTTGCAAGCTTTTTTCTGAGTTACTCATTCCCTGGTAAATTCCAGTCTTGGGCTACTGTGGGACATAGGCAAGGCTTTACCCCAAGAGTTGTAATATGGCCCTTGTTTAAAAGTGTTTTGCTACTGGAAGTACAACTAGTTCTACTGAGGTTTGTGTTGGCCACCTCAGGCTTGTGGGTTCAGTTGAAAGTTTTGGTTTAGTTCTGTAAGGTTTGTAGCTTGGCTACCTGAGAGACTGGCCCTTACACTGTTTCTTCCTCCCAGCTGGGAATATGTGCTGGAGCACTTGGCTAAAGATTTCCAGATATTACTTTGGAATAGTCATGATGATGGCTCAAGTGTTCTTGGAGGGTGTTCACATTTGGAAATTCCTTACGTGGCCTGACATGGCTTCAGCTGTTGGCTTTTCCTGATGGGGGGTTGTTTAAGTACTCTGCCTTGTTTGTTGTACCAAACTGATTTAATTAAACCTCTTCCTAAGTTTGGAGCCTGTATTAGTTTCCTGTTGCTGCTGTAACAAATCCCACAAACTTGAAACAACACAAATTTATTTTCTTATAGTTCTGGTGGTCAGAAATCCAAAATGAGTCTTAGGAGGCTAAAATCAAGGTGTCAGTGGGGCTCATTCTTTCTGGAGGCCACCTGGGAGAATCCATTCCTTGCCTCTTGCACTTCTAGAGGCCACCAGCAGTCTTTGGCTCCTGGTCGCATCACTCCAACCTCTGCTTTCATGGTCACACTGCCTTCTCCTTTACTGTAGTCAAATTC
Source organism: Daubentonia madagascariensis (assembly GCA_023783475.1). NCBI lineage: Eukaryota > Metazoa > Chordata > Mammalia > Primates > Daubentoniidae > Daubentonia > Daubentonia madagascariensis. The sequence continues at coordinate 19,829,685 of JAKFHU010000978.1, read as the reverse complement.
CCTCTGCCTCTCTCCTTTTAGGATCCTGTGATTACATTTAAGGCCCAGCCAGATTAACCCAGGATAATTTCCCCATCTCAAGAACCTTAATCTCATCTGCAAAGTCGATTTTGCCACAAGGTAACATTCACAAGTTTCAGGGGTTGGGACACGAACATCTTGTGGGACCATTATTTAGCCTACTACAGAGCCTGATGCATCTGAATTTGAATCCTGTGTCTAACAATGTTTCATCCAACAAGTCTTAGATTTCTCATCTCTCAATGGTGATAATAATGCCTATTACTTGCTAAGTTGATGTAAGATTTTGATGAGTAAAGTATGTTAAGTACTAACATCAAGGCCCCTGTAGGTGTTCAGTTAATGTTAGCTTTTTTTTCCTATTTACTTTTATAACACTTGAAAAATTAGAGATTTTAATTTGAAAGCAATGAGCCTTTGAGCTTTATAAATACTGCAGCACAAAAACAAAATACTAAAAATATGGCTGAAGTGGATTATTACATATACGAAATATTGGTTAATATCCAGTGAAGTATTAAGCCACAATATAATGCAATAAAGAATGTATTACGGTGCTTAGAGATGTAGGTATTGTAGTATGAATGGAATTAGAAGCGTATCACCTTAAATAAAGTATTGAAGATTTTGTTTCAATATCTTCTCTGACTTGTTGAAACAAACTAGACCACTACATGTGTTGGAGAAAGGGAGTTAAAGAGGGAGGTATATCATTCTTCAAGATATTGGTATGGTTTTTATTTAAGCATAGAATTAATTAAAATGATGATAATTTGTTTAACAAATATTAGTTGAGCCTTTCTGATATCTCAGAAGTGGCTAAGATGTTGATAATATAAAGAAGAAAGCCATGGTTTCTACCCATGCATGATTTATAATCTAATGGAGAGTCAGAAAATAAATATATAATTCCCATAAATTAAGATAAGAATAATATGGGTATAATGGAAACACAGGGGAAGGAATGCTTAAGTTTGCTAGAAGAATTGGTAAGATTGTATGGAGGAGAGGTGGTCATTCTTGAGCCAACTCTTGAGGGATAGGAAGGCATTTTCCAGGTGAAAGTGGGGATGGGCCAATCCAGGCAGAGGAGACTGTATCTGAAAATGGATGAAGGATCACAACATTGCATGCTCACAGAACCATGAACAGCTTAATGTGGTAGGAACAGACAGGCATACAAGAAATTTATCTTGAGAACCAACATGCCTGACATTGAGTTCAGGTTCAAGGATGGGTTCAGGTTCATTTTGTATAAAGAACTCTAGATAAAATAATGCCCAGTTCATTTACTCAACAAATACGCCATGGGCAGCTACTGTGCATGAGAGACTCTGGGCATACAAGGCTTGAGGGAGCCACTTCTTGCCCTCAAACTCCTTAGGGTCTAGTGTAAGAGCTTCTGATTAATATCTTATATAGAAATGTGAAGGGTTTGCAGTTCAATGCAAGTGGATATTTTTTATGCTGAACTTTTATGGAAGTTGAGGGTTGTGAAAATTGGAGTTAAAACAGAGCTTAAAGTCCATTTACTTTATTACCCAATGGCAGTAGAAATGGTTGGCTGCCCACCAAAGATTTGTACTCCCCTTCTATTGTGAGGAATAGTTACTGGGCAGTGGCTTTCCGGACAAGAACTTTATTTCCCAATTCCCCTTACACCTAGGTGGGGGACATATGATTAGCTCTCACTAATGGAATCTGGCACATATAACTTGTTGGCTGAGGTGGCTAAGAAGCAGATACCTTTTCTATCTTCTCTTCCTTCTCTCACCTTCCGGCTGGATTAAATTTAAAAAATAATACAACACTCCATGTTTTCAGAGGATGGTGGAGCTGCAAGATAGAAGGAACCTGGATCTTTGAATCACCACATCCAGGAAAATTGTCAGCCAACTAGAAATACTCTCATTGGATTGATACATAGGTAAAATATAAGATTATATTGTTTTAAACTACTAAAATTTGGAGGTTTTGTTTGTTTGTCTCAGTAGCTTGTCTTATCCAAGTTATCACATAATGAGGATTCCTTTATGCAACATACCATGCTTCCTTGAATTGGATCTTCATTGTGTCATAAAGGACTAGTACTTTTATTTGACAAATATAATTGTTAGACACATCTCCCTTTTATTAAGCTAAAATCTGATGAAATCCTGCCAGTTTTAGCCATTGATCTATGGAACAAGGCCAGGTAAGAATATGTGTATGTGCTTAAAAATGGTAAAGATCGTAAATCATATATGTTTATTTTACTTCAATAAAAACTTAAAAATATTTTCTTTAATCAAAAAAAAGTGTGTGTCTGTGGTATGAAGTCTTCCCATTGTGGCATCATAGATGGAAGAGACAAGTTTCAGAAGCTAAGTCTAACTGGGAGCTGTGTTACCTGGAAAGGAATTTAAGAAAACATCATGTTGAATATGTGGTCAGAACAGAGATGGACTGTCTAGAAGTTCAAGGTGAGTCTATAAAGGTTGGGAAGACGCTTATGGGATGAAGACCAGGAAGACTGACAGTTTAACATCTAAATCCAATAATAGGCATGAGGGGTTAGATGTATCTTTTTATGAGTGTTGGTGGGGAGCTGTTGTGTAAAGGAGTCAGAGTAGATGAGACAAGAGCAAAAGAAAATAATCTACCCCCCTCTTTATGTCCTCCATGAGTTTTATATTCTCCAACCTAAGCAAACCTTTCTTTCTCTTGTTTTTCTTATTTTATAGACACTATAAAATTCTTTTTATTTTCTTCTGGATTCATTTTAGGTTGTATACAGTTAAATATAGCACTTCATATGTGGCCAGTCTAATGCAGTGCTCAATGAGATGATTATTCTAACATCTGAATGTTATACACATGGTAGAGTGTTAGGAGGCTGGGCTTTGAAATGAAATAGATTGGGTTTGATTCCTGTCACTTACAAATTGGGTGATCTTGGGTAAAATACTCTGAGCATCAATTTCTACATTTATAAAAGAAAAAATAATACTGTATCATATGACTGTTGATGTGTAAAAAACCACACCAAAACTTAATGATTTAAAATGACAATCATGTATTATTTCCCAAGAGACTATGTAAGGGTTGGCTGATCTTGGCTGGACTTTCTTATGTATCTAAAGTCAATAGGTTGGTTGGGGGTTGGTCTGGTCTAGGATGACTTCAGCTGTGATGACTTAAATGGTCTCTCATCTTCTGGCAGGCTACTCTGGGCTTGTTCATATGAAGACCAGCAGGGTTCCAACAAAGGGAGGGTGAAAGCACAGGAGGGTTTGTGAGACTTAGGCTCAGAACTGGCACAACATCACTTTGGTTGCACTTTTTTTTGGCCAAAACAAATCTAGCCCAGATTCAAGAGATGATTTCATCTCTTGATGGGGATGGGGTAGTTAAAAAGTCACAGTGCAATGTATATGAATAGAGGGCAGCCATTGGAGCCAATAATGCATTCAATCTACCATAAATACCTACCTCTAAGAGTTTTAATGAAGAGTAAATATTATGTATAAGTTACCTGGCACCTTGCAGGCAATCAATAAATCAAGTTCTTTTTCTTTTCATTCCTCTTCCTTACTTTGTTCTTATTAATGAACTCTGAAAGTTTATTAATTTTCTTAGCTACTACATTATTATTATGGACCTGAAATAAATCCAGACTATTCTTTTTTGGTATGAATCTGAATCTGTCTTTCCCATTTTATATTTCCATAACATGTTATATTTTCTGGTCCTAAATTTAGGATTGAAAATTTACCTTGTAAAATTTATTAAGTGCATAATAACAATCCATATATTGTGCCAGATGTTGTGCGTGATAGTGTGGTGGTTGGGGGCACCCACTCTGGAGACAGGCTGCCTGGGCTGAATACTGGCTGTGCTGTTCACTAGATCTCTGACCTTGGGCAAGTTACCTAACCTGCCCTCTGTAAACAGAGAGTTATAATAGGATTGTATCTCCACTGATTGTTATGAGAGTTAAGTAATTTAATATTTCTGAAGCCCTTAGCATGGTATCTGGCATATAGGAAACCCAATATGAGTAGTTGTTAAACACATGAGTATGTAAATCTCTTGAGTGTTTGGATTGTTCAGCAAATTTATAATCCACTCAGGTTGACTTTCACCGTCTTATCCAAAGGATATTATGAGAAATCCCAAATGCTTTGCAGAAATCAATTTACATGGCATAGATAGCATTTTTTTGATCATCAACTTAGCAGTTTTGTCAATAACAGTAATGAAGTTAGTTTGATATCCCTTTATTCACAGTAAAATATTTCTTATTAATATTATTGTATTATTATTAGAGAATTGTTATTATATAATGTCCAATTTTTCACAAAATATGTTTGAGAATTTTCTCTAGACGTTTGTCGGGGGGAGTCTGTGTGTTATTTGGTTATTCATTTTCTCCGTGATTGTTTAATTGATTGGGATATTTGGACAACTTATTTTTCCTTCAAAAATGCTTCAAAATTACCATAGTTATACATATACATTGTAAGAAATATAGATAATTATAAAAAGCAAAGCAAATTTTTAAAAAAATCACCCAAATTTCTACTATCCAACATAAACTACTATTAATATTGGTGTTTTTCCTTCCTTTTTTCCTTTTCCTTCCTTTATGGAAGAATGCTGTACATACTATTTTCTAGCTTGTTTTCACTTAGCAGCCAATTACTAACATATTTTTTATGTTATTAAATATTATTCCACAATGTCACTTTGATGGCTGCATAGGCTGCATACAGCTTTGTTGTATGGATATAACATAATTTAATTAGCAATCCTTTATTTAGTTTTTTATTATTATAAATATTGCATTTTGAACATTTTTATAGGTAAAATTTTAGGTACAATCATTGTTTTATTAGAATATATAATTTGTTGAGCCTAAGCATGGAACATTTTAAATCTTTTAATAAATTTGCCAAACTCCATCCCCTTGGAAATATTATTGTTGCTTGTGCTCTTACCCTTGTCTGTTCTGTGTATTACTATTAAAAAAAAATCTTAGCAAATCCGATAGGTACAATGTTATCTGATTGTTTTAATGTGCATTTATTTGAGTAGTAGTAAAGTTTAACTTTAAAAAAGTATGTATTGGGTCTTTTCATTTTTTCTTTTGTGAATTTTCTGTTTATTTCTTTGCCTACTTTTTTATTACTGTGATTATTTTCTCTTATTTATTTATAAGAACACTTTATATTTTAACGTTAATGACTCATTGTCCTATATGTTATGAATACTTTTTTTCAGTTTGTCATTTGTCTTTAATAATGATTTTTTTGTATACATGCAATTTAAAATTGTATGTAGTCAAATCTAGCTACGACTTAAAAAAATAAAATTGTCTTTGCTGTCAGGCCAGCTACAAATTGATAAGAATACTTGCCTCAATTATCTTCCAGTAATTTTGTACAATTAAATATTTAAACTGCCTAGAATTTGTTTGTGTATGTTATTCAAGCCAGGATCCCACTTTATTGATCTCTATCCTGACCCTGTCACATTCACATCAGTGAGAGCAGGCACGCTGGAGACTGCTCAGAGCCTAACCCTGGGATGGAAATACCATTGTTTTGACTAGTGTGGCATTAACTGTATACTTATCAGTGAAGCCAGAGGAACATTGTGGTAGAATTTGTGCTTGCTCTGATTTCATCTTATTTTCTTCTACCTTCTCATCATCATTGGTTTTTTTAGTTGAGATAACCACTTCCTTCCTCTGCTCTGGAGGATACACTTTGGTGAATTCAATGAGTGTTAGAAATCTAAATCTGATTTAAAAAGTCTAGTTGGACCCACAGGCATTAATTTGTTATAGAAAGGCTTTAATATTTTTATTATTTTAGCATAAAACCAATTGTACGCTGTGAGTTCTATCCATGAAGTGGGTCATTAGACAGAGATTACCTTATCATCGAACTCCAAAGCCCTAGAAATCTTTTTGTCTCTAAATAGGCAACATATAGGCAAATACTCTAATGAACATCTAACTGAATCAGTAAGCAGTTGTGTTATAATGGAGTCTACCACTGATTCCCAGTGTAAAATTGTTCAAAGCACAGGGACTAACACTTATTAGAAAGCAGACACCATACCCATGAGGGGAACGACTGCTTTGTGTCTGAAGCCTGGCAGCAGGTGGAGCTGCAGCGGGATGGTGGCCCAGCCTGTGGGAGAGGGCCCAGGCCTGTGCGGTACATGGAGAGGACCCCCAACTCCCTGCTGCAGAACTTCGTGCCCATCGACCTGGATGAGTGCTGGGAACAGCAGTCCTTGGCTAGAGTCATCAACTATTCATAGCAGCTGCCTGGAAAGAAATGCTGCTGTGGTGGACCCTTCACCACAAGAGGATCGTGGTGCCCCATCCACCTGCTGGGGCCTGGCCAGGCACTAGCCACACATGAAGTGGCAGCATTTGGACTTTTGCACTTGCTGTTCCCTTGGCCCAGCTTTCCCAAGCTGTCAGGGGCTAAGGGCCAAACCTATCTGGCCTCAATTCTGCTCACTGTGCCCCAGGACCAGCCCCTGGGGCTGGCAGAGAGGAGCTCCAGGACAATGAAGTCGAGAAACTGCCAAAAACAAACAAACAGAAAAAAACCCCCAGCACTATACGTACATTTACATCATTAAATCCAAACTACAGGTCTACTGAGGTTGCATATTAGCCCCCTGATTTTCAGAAGAAGAAATTGAAGCTAAGTGATTATTCAATTTGCCTAAAGTCATATAGCTGGTCCAAGGTGGAGCTGAGATTAAAATATACGTCTGCCTAACTCCAAAACATTTAGGCCACCCAGGATCATTCCTGCCCTTATAATAGCTCACTAACCAAGTGAACTGTTGGCTCAAGAATATACCTTGAACACAAAGATAAAGTAGCAAATGAATATGGTATTGGATGATAAATGTCTTCCCCCTCTGAGCTCCTAGGCACCCAAAGTTGGAACACAGCTGTTTTGTGGTCCCTTCCTATGTACCTAGTTTAATGATTGTCAGTAAGACTCAGGAATCTGACTGCTCCAGTACTTCTTTCTTATGTAGTCTCAGAATTTCTAATAAACATGATTGATACTGACTAGCCATAGATTTATAATCCTAGAAACACTGACATGAACAGACATCTAATAATATCACTTCCAATTTTTAACACACATACCACCCTACTGGGGAGAAAAATAGATCTCACCAGAATTCATAGCAAGACATAATTCTTGGATGAGACATTAATGAGGCAATGTCTGGTTTTTATTAAAGGTCATAAATAAATGATTCATAATCCAAAAAAAAGTAGTATAGGTTTTATCATAAACATTGCTACTATCCAATCCATTAATTGCCAGTGTAACATGCTTTGAGAAACACGAAAAGAAACCTTTCTTCCTACCTTATTTTAGTTTGGTTGTTGCTGGAATCCTCCTTGAGAGTTTAGAATCTAATCTATTTTTAAAATGGCTAGAGGAGGTACATTACTCAAATTTGGAAAGTGTTGCAAAAGAAATCCATCCAAATTTCAATCAGGAAGAGACCACTGTTTGGTTTGTTTTGCTTATATTATATTGTTTTATCTCCATACAAGTTTAAATTTCATGCTCAGGGTTAAAGATTATTAGTATCTTTGGGAAAAGCTATGTAACATTTCAAACCCGAACCTTACAAGCTCCTTTATTCATTGTTTTACTTAATCTGTTTTCCCTTCCTATGGAAACTAGTTTTTGTTTTGAAATATGACATAGTAATAAATTGTTGCAAAGGAAAACAAGGGTTAAGAAATATGATTTTTGGTGTTGTTTATATGCACAAGTATAAAGTACTTATTATTGTCAAAACAAGCTTTTTGTCTTACCTGTTTGGAAAAATAAACTTCTCTGTGCCACAATGCATTCCCTGCTAGTATTTTACGAATGGTCAATTATTTTTTGGAAGGTGGTTGTGGAGGATAAGAATCTCATGTAAACGGCATATATTACAGGGTTGCATGAAATGAAACTTGCCATATAAGTAAGGGTCTGAAATAGTGTAAAAAATCTTGGATGCAGAATCCGGAGAGCTGTATAAATGAAAAGTGGTTTCAGGGATTATGCCTTCCGAAAGGAGTTCACTCATTCTGTGACAGGAAGCAGACTTGGGAGAGAAAGGAGGGACTTCAAGAGCTTCAGAGTGGGACCATGGAAGTTAAACAGAAAGGATACCTCTGGACAAGTCTGTGTGATGCCCTCTCCTGGGGAGAGACCACTGCTTAGGGAGAAGTGAGTATGTGAATGAACCTCCGAATGGGGCCTCAGGCACCCTGTCCAGTTTTGGTGGGGGGCACGCTCGGTTCAGTGCAGTCTAATTTCTCCCTGGAATCACCCTTCCTTGTCCCTGTAAGGACTGTGAGGCCTAGTCAGGGATCTATACTCTGCTGGTGGAAGTGACTAGAACCAGAGACTCAGGTGAGATCACTTGGGAAATAAATGTAGGTAGGTAGGGAAAAGGAAGAGAATCCAAGACTGCTCCAAAGTTCAGCGATTGGGTAGAAAAAGAGCAGTTTAAGAGGGAAAAGAAAGGCCAGCGAGGTAAGAAGAAAATTAGGAGAGCGGGGTGACACTCCCCTGGGGAGAGAAAAGTGTCTCAGAAAGCAGGGAGTCGTCAGTAACACCGCACGTTGCTAAGAGGCTTAGCGCGATGGAGGCACAGACGTGTCCGCTGGATTTGGCAACGTGGAGGACCTTAGTGACCTGGACGAGAACACAGAGGAGTCAGAGACTTCACTGGAGTAGTTGGGATGACATTGCAAGGTAAGAAAGTGGAGACAGGAGACATAATTACTCTTTTGAGGTCTTTGCTAGAAAGAGAAGGAAAGAAATGAGATGATAAGTGGAGGGTATCTTGGGTCAAGGGAGGGCGACTTTCAGGATGAGAAAACTAGATCCGAGGAGTTGATTCAGAAGTGTGGGAGCAGTAAGTGGTGCAGCAGAGAGGGGGCATCGTCGCAAGGCAATGAGAGGACACAGATTCAGAGACCCAAGTGGAACAGGTGGGATTCTTTTTAGAAGGGACACGTCTACCTCAGTAACTGAGAGAAAGAAGGCGGAAAGTGTAGGCACACAAGAAAGTGGATATATAGAGTTGGTGGCGAGAAGGTAAGCGATCGCCATTTAAACTGCTTCTAGTTTCTTAAAAGAATATGAGGTAAGTTCGAGGGCTGAGCTGAGACAGGAATCTTTGAGCAAGGAGGATAAAGAATGGAATAAGCCATCTATGGGCGTTGGAAACCAAGCACTGGACAAGTGTGAACAGAGTTGTTAGTAAGTGCCAGTTATCCAGTTGTAACTCTGAGTCATGAATCTATGGTGGAACTAGTTGGTGGTGTTAAATGGTTTTCTTTAGCAAAATTTGGGTACAAGAATATGGCCAGGTGTGGAGTTTAATCAGGTTTGGAGTTTTTCCAGGGAAGTAGGAAGGAGGGAGAGAGGAGGGGGAAGTAATTAAAGGGGGTTGCATGTGAGTGGTTGTCTGGGCACAGAGGGCAGTGAGGACATGAAGGTGTGGCTTGGGAAAAATGTCACCAGTGAGTGGAGGAGCGATCAAGAGGTTGGTGTATGTGATCTACAAGGAGGGGAACATGAGTAAATTGCATTCTGATGGTTTGAGCTTCCAACATGTTAGATAGTCCAAAGAAGGAGAGGCAAATGAAAGCTTTGCAAATAGTGCTGGGAGCTAGGAGGACACCAACCAGGCTCTAAGTTCATGGGCTATAAAGAAAAAAAAGCAATCTTTGGCTGTGTTCTAAGGACATACAAAGTTTCAAAGAAGGAACCATTTAGAGAAGGTGTAGGCAGACTGGGAGTTCCAGACGACCCCTGTAAAGGAGAGAGTGGAGAAGGAGGGGGTATGGACAGAGAAGTATGGGATCCACACTGGAGGGAGATGGATGGATGAATTATAGGGTCCTAGACTTCTGACAGTGGTGAGTTAAAAAGGGTATAAAGCTTGAGAGGTTCATCCTGATGGCCTTTTAATGGAAGGCCCAGCACTTCAGGTCTCAGTCCCAAGATATAACTAGAAGGAATGCAGAAGCTGCAGACAAAAGGTACTATAGAGTGGCTTCCTTGGAATTTCTGGCCTCTTTTGGGGGTTCTTATGCCACTAACTAGCTGCATGTCCTTGGGAAAATTCTTGTCTGGCTCTCACTTTCCTCAAGCATAAAGTGAGTCACTTTCAGTGCTCATGGGCTGTTTTCATTCTCTGAAATGGTCCCCACCTCCTTGCCAGTCTGTTGACATTGCTTAAGAATCATCTCAGAAGCTACCTGTCTTTAGACTATTCTCAGTCCAATCACCTATTCCAACTAGACACGACCTTTCTCTTCTCAGGATCACTGTCACACTTTATCACTACTTGATAACACCCTCACCAGCAGTTATTAACATTTTCCAAGTAATACAATTATTTGTGTTTATCCTCATCCTTGTCAAATACTCCATGAGAACAGGAAATGTGACACATTCTTTTTGCTTATGGTAGGTGCTTGATAAGTGACTTTCAAAGGAATTGGAAAAGCATACTTTTGGAAGACAAAGTAGTAATGAAGTAATGGAGACTATTAGAAAGAAAAAGTCCAAAAATATCTTGTAATGTACTTCAAATTTTCATGGGACATTTAGGTAAGTGGAAAATGTAATTTCCTTAGGTCTAAGAGCTGTTTGCTTGGCTCTTGCTATAAACTTGAAGCAGTTACAGATATAATAAAGCTATCAGTAGAAGCTTGATTGCTCCACACAAATAGCCTTATGGAGTTTAAGGAATTCTGTCATGTTAAATGGAAAATAGCAGAGGAAGAAAAAAAGAGGTGAAAATTAATACATTTGAAAGAGTATTGAAAATACAAGGAGAGCAAACCAAAGGAAATAATATAATTCTCAGGCTTTAGAAAAACTAAAATGCAAATGTAGAATTTGTACTAAGTAATCAGGGGATGAAGAATTTCTCTAGGCTAATGACTATCTAAAACATGCATTTCTATTGGGAAGTGTATTAGTTACTGGGCTGTGGAAATTGCATGACGTGGCTTGGAATGTGATTTCAACTGATTTCAATCTCTGTCTGTTAAGTGGAGTATTTTTAGTGGCTGCATATTTTTGAATCAAACATTGAGTCACATGATCTGACAAGAAAGAATGTATTTATTGGGGTCAATGGGACAGGATATTGAAAATTGGAACAGTGTAGGAAAATTCCAGAAGTTTATATTATGTAACAATAGTACCACTACCACCACTACTATCACCACTACCACCACATCACCAATAAACATAGGAGCAAAAACTTTCTGAGTCCTTACTCTGTGTCAGTGTCTGTTCTACAAGCTATATATTACATATGTCAGGGTTCAATCAGAAACACAGAACCAGTAGGAAATATATATTAAGAGATTTATTACACCCCATGATATTTTGAAATTAAAAAAAAAGATACTTTATAGATGAATCACTTGAGGAGATACTATAAAGAACTTCAAGCATATACCAATGTACAGTAGCTACCAAAATCTACATTAATCTTTAACTTCATTGGCCAATAAACTTTTCTATTTTTTTGGTCATTAAAAAAAAAGACAGCGATTTATTGTAAGGTGTTGGCTTATGCGATTGTGGGGGGGGTCCATAGGCTGGGCTGTTAGGAAGGGCAGGCTAGAATTCTTGGGCATGAGCTAGAACTCTCGGGCATGAGCTAAAGCTGCTATCCACAGGCAGAAGAATTTCTCCTTCCTCTGAGATGTCTCAACTTGGTTTTAAGGCTTTTCAACTGATTGAATCAGATCCACCCAGGTTATTGAAGAAAATCTCTGTTACTTATTGTCACTGATTACAGACTTTAATCACATCTACAAAATACCTTCACAGCAGCACTGACATTAATGTTTGATTGAATAGCTGGGGACGGTAGCCTTGCCAAACTGACAGACATATCATCTCATTTAATGCTCAAAACAATCCCTGTGAAGCAATTCACACAAATGAGAAATGTCGGAGCAGGGCTTTGAACTCAAGTGGTCTGGCGTGGAACCCAGGGACTGTGCTCCATGCTGGAGTACATTGTAGAAGAGAAGCTAAAGCCACACATAAGTTCTCCTCTGAAATCCCTCCTGGGACAGGCCCCTTGTATTCCCTAGAAAGCAATCAGTCCTTTATAACCAGGATTAGTGGCTGTTCTCAGGCTGTCATGTGGAGGATATTATTTGTAGTGGTAAAAAGAACTTAAAATCATTAGTCCCCTGAAAAATTGCTTAGTCTCCTTAATTTCATTCAAAGGGCATAAGGAAAACATAGCAGTTTGTCTTTGTCACCCTATCCACCACCTCTTTCACCCCTCAATACATTGTACTAGGACTACAAATGTAGACATTGGTATTGACATGAGCATTAGACTTAAATTAGCACTTAGGTGATGACTATAGAGGATTTATTTTAATCAGACTAAATCCTTCTTAACTATAGTAAGAACAAGGAGACCATGTGGTGGAAAGAACAGAGTGAGATGAATTGCAAACAGAGCTGTGAAAGGAGAAGGCAATCCAGTAACTAGAACTAGGGGTAGGCATGGATGGGTGTGTTGCGGTGACTGTCTCCACTTGAGTCTGACTAGGTCTGAGTCCTAGGGGTACTGGTGGGGAGGTCGAGATGGTCTGGTGGCAGGGTAGACCCTAGGAAAACCATAAGTAGGTGGTTTCCAGCCTGGTGTCCTGGTGCGCCTGGGATCTGTCATCCCTGGGCTTCCCTTGGTGACCACACTGTTTTTACCAGAACCCCTGCAGATTAAATTTGACCTCAGTCAGTACTTTCTCCTTCAGGGCCTCAGTTAGATACTCTGATAACAATGACAACAAAAACACAAACTCTTTACTCTGTGTTGGGGACAGCCTCTTCATCCTTACTTTCCTTGCAAGCTTTCTCGAACACTGCTCTCACAAAAGGAGGGCTATCTGGACTAGGCTGAATAATGGTCCCCAAAGATATCAGATCCTAATCTCTGGAACCTGTAATTGATATGGAAGAAGGGTCATTGCAGATGTGATTAAATAAAAGATCTTGAGATGGGGAGATTATTCTGGATTATGTGGGTGGGCCCTAAATCCAGCCACAAATGAGATTAAGAGAGAGGCAAAAGGAGATTTGACACAAACAGAAGAGGAGAAGGCAATGTGAACACGGAGGCAGAGATTGGCTTGCAGCCACAAGCCAAGGAATGTTGGCAGCCACCAGAAGCTAGAAGAAGCAAGAACAGATTCTCCCCTACAGCCTCTAGGGGGCTGTAAGGGAGATTTTTATCTAGTGATGCTGATTTTGGACTTCTGGCTTCCAGAACTGTGACAGAATAAATTTCTGTTGTTTTTAAACCACCAGATTTATAGTAATTTGTCACAACAGCACAGGACACTAATACAGCTTCCTAAATTTTCTACATTCCTAAATGTTCTATTTAGTTGACCTTCAGTAGAATACCCTAATGTTTGTTGGTTTGTTTATATTTGCTCTTGGTTTGTTATAAGCTAAAAAGTGGAAGGGAATTGTCCTTTCACTTTGTGAAATATCCAATATAGTGCTTGACAGATGCTGTTTCAATGATAAAAAACATATAGAAGACTTTAAAAGGAAAATAACAGGTTCACAAAATCTCTCCTCTTTCATTAAGCATGGACTTGGGATCAGAGGGCCTTGCTTGACCACTTGCTAAAGTAAGTTACAGTGGTACAGTGGCAAATGGAGAGTAAGCAAGGTTGTGTTTATACAGGGAGAAGACAAGAGGGATAATGTACTCTATTGATTCTCATTCTATGAAGTTTGGAGTTTTGTGATTATCCATATAATATTTCTTGCAGATAAATTCATTTTGGCATTTTATTATAACATTTAGGGTTTACTTAGATCTTTTTAATTATTAAGTTTATCTTAAACTCTTCCATATGCTTTAGGATGCAGATCTTTAAAACAGCTGATTTGCACACTAAAGACTTGGTTAGAGTCTTAATTCCTAGGGAATATAGGTACATTGGAATTTTTAATTTAAATGCAATTTCATCTTTTATTGTTTAAAATGATTTAATTGGTAAAATTTGTAATAATGTAGCTTTTCTGTACCTCTAAATTAAAGAATTTAGAAGACAAGGAAAAGCCAAAGAATATATGTTCAATATATAAAACAATATTACAGACTGGTTCACTTTAATAGCAGCACTGAGAATTTTTAGTATCAGCAAATAAGTCATGTATTATTTTTCTCAAGTCTGGATTAGATAAAAGGCTTGTCCACATCCACCCGTCTCTCCTGATGCTTGGCATGAATTCTAAGTCTTCCAGGAAGAGGGTCACTGGTTTACTGTACATTTAGAGTGGCTTTACCATGTGTACAAAAAGTCTTATGTAAAAGAATGTTCACTGCAATGCCATATAGCAAAAGCTGGGAAATAGCTCAAGTGTTCATTAATAGGGATGTGGTTAAATATATTATAAATTCATACAATGGAATGTTTCACATCCATTAAAAATGTAGTATCTATACCAATATGGAATGACCCACAAGACATATTTTTACGTGAGAAATAAACAATGGAGAATAGTAAACACAGAACACTACCATTTGTGTTTTTAATTTAAAATATGTACTTTTCTTTCTGAAATAGTTTTATACTTACAAAAAGTTACAAAAATGGTAGAAGGAATTCTTGTTTATCCTTTATCCAGTTTCCTTAAATGTTAATGCCTTTTGTAACTGCAGTATAATTATCAAAATTAGTAAATTAACATTGATGGAATTGTATTAACTAATCTACAGACCTTTTTCAAATATTTTTCAAATGTTTTTCAGTTGTCCCAATAATGTCCATTAGTGTACTTTAATCTGGGACAGCTCCTCTAGTTCATCATTTTTCTTTGCCTTTCATGACCTTGACACATTTGAAGATTTTTCATCAGGCATTTTGTAAAATGTCCTCAACTGGGACTGTCTAATGTTTTCTTATGACTGGATATAGATTATGATTTTTGGGGGCAAGAATAACACATAAGGGATGTCATGCTCTTCATTGTGCATATCAGGAGGCATGTGATGTTGATATGTCTTATTGCTGGAGATGTTAATTTGATCACTTGGAGTGATCAAGGTGGAGTTTGCCAGCGTTCTCCATTGTCAAGTTAATGTTTTCCTTTTGTAATTAATAAGGATTGCATTAGTCATCTTGGGCTGTCATATCAAAATATCATAGACTAGGTGGCTCAAACAACAGAAATTTATTTTGTCATAGTTCTGGAGGCTGGAAGTCCAAGATCAAGATCTAGCAGGGTACAGCAGGGTTCAGTTTCTGGTGAGAGCTTCCTTTCTGGCTTGTAGACAGCCTCTTTCTTCTTGTGTCCTCGCATGGCAGAAAGACAGAGAAAGCAAGCTCTGGGTTGTCTCTTCTTATCAGAGCACCGATCTCATCATGAGGTCCTCACCTTCATAAGCTCATCTGAATCTAATTTACTTCCCAAAGGCGCCTCTCCAAATACCATCATGTTGGGGGTTAGAGCTTTAACATACAAATTTTGGAGGTACACAATTCAGTCCGTAGCAAATGTCTTGTGGGGAGTTAATTTGATACTATGTAAATATCCTGTTACTCACTCATCATACTTTCTTATGCACTAATTTAAGCATCCATTGATGACTTTTGCCTGAAATAATTATTACACGGAGTTTCCATTTGTGTTTTACAAAGTGATATAGACATTTATGCCCATATCTGCATAGAATATCTCAAGAATGACACAAAGAAACTGGAAAATAATTACTCTGGGGAAGGGAGTTGGTGACGAGAGTAACCAGACAGCCAGAGCAGGGAGACCTTTCACTATGTAACCTTTTTATGCTGTGTGAATTTGCTGGGTTCATATCTTATGATTTGGTGAGGGGTAGAGGTGGGATGAACTCTGTTGATTTAGAAAGGAATCTTTTCAAGTAACACAAGAAAACCTTTTGCTATCAAATTAATAAATTTATGGTAAAAAAATACTTACTGGGAGAGAAGGAAAGCTAAATTTTACTTAGCAAAGAGGACTTTGCTGTTCTTTAAATATAAATCGGGGACTATTTCATTATATTACCTGAAAGCACAACTATTTGAGTTTGTGATACAGAACCGTAGCTAGCTGGTTAATTTTATCTTTAAAATGTAATATGGATTAAAATTTTACTTGTTGAAACTTGCGATATATTGTTAAACAGGATCTGCATTTTATAATCCATGTTTTGGCATGATCTTTCTGGACGTCACCTTAGGTAAGCCCTATGACTCTTGATGGAGACAATCTAGGACCCAGGATTTTTGCTCCCATGAGACTTCTCATCCCTAAAAAATTTAGAGAAAAATGGATAAGCAGGAAGAGAATGGCGCCTAACTCCATCTGGTGTCATCTGAGGCTCACATGCAAATGGAGAGCCCTTCATGTCCCCTAACATTTGACCTTTCTTAACTTAGTCCATGAAAACCCTAGCCCCATTCTTTTGTGATTCT
Source organism: Daubentonia madagascariensis (assembly GCA_023783475.1). Lineage (NCBI taxonomy): Eukaryota > Metazoa > Chordata > Mammalia > Primates > Daubentoniidae > Daubentonia > Daubentonia madagascariensis. Next base: position 19,813,121 of record JAKFHU010000978.1, on the reverse strand, counting down.
TTCCATAAAAAATTAACTTTCCTAAACAATCACCAAAATATGAGGATATTGACCGCGTAGTAAATTCTTCGTTTCTTGATTTAAAGTTTTATTACTATCTGAAGAGATTTCAAGGCAGTCTGAGAGGTCATGTTTGTTTTACAGGATGATTGTGAAATATTAACTATGAACTCACTGTGATAATAAATAGAATTCTGTCTGTTCAGAAAAGAAAGGTGTATATGTCTCAATCTGCTTTTTAGAAAGTGATGGTATATGTGTTTCTATCTATTGTTTTTTGAGGCTTTTCCTTCCAAATGCTCAAAGAAGTAAGCAGTTCTTATTTCATATAGGAGGACAAAAATTCAATCCTAGTGATATGCCATAGGGAGAAGCATTCTGAAACCACATATTATTTTTAACATGACGAATAAATGGTAAAAATGAGTCACTGAATTTAAGCCTATGGGTTATGTGTAGATGTTTTAAACATTACCTCAACAATAAAATAAGAAATTAAAGAAAGGAACAATAATATGAAACATCCTTCCACAACTTGTTTGCTTTGAATTATTAGTTAATGATGCCATAATTTTTGGCTTAACTTGCTTTTGAAATTTACTTTATGTATTTTGATATTTTAATTTCATGTGTAGTATTCCCAATTCTTGGGTTCATGGGACAAAGGGAAGATTTTATGAATAAAAGTTAATATTACTGTTCCAAGTAAGAAGAGCCATTATTAAAATTTAAAACATTGATTAAACAGGAAGGTGCCTCTCATTGAAGAGAAATATATGGTCAAAGTCAGAATATGGGTGGTAGAATATTTCCTACTATAAACCTACTGAAACCTGGAGATTAATTAACTGTGATTAGTTGACATAACATTCAGAAAGTCTTAGTCCCCGATGTGGAACAACACTGTGTTCATTGCATTACAAACACACTGTTTGATTTTAATTGTTATAGTTGTCAAGTGGTCTCGAAGCAAAATTAGCAATATCAATTTTGCCCATTATTTTAATAGATTATATTGTTCCATGTGAGTGATTTTCAAGGTGAATGAAGTTCACCACTTCAAGCACTGGTATTGTCAATAAGATTGCAAGCTTCTTGAGGACAGGAACCAAGAGTTATTTATTTAAAGTATATTTCTTAGTGCAATTACTACAATATTAGGCAAAGGTACTAAAAATATACCTTTTGACTCTGTGACATACTTTTATATTCTTTATCTTTCATAGTCTCATTAAAAGCAGCAGGGTGGGATAGGGTGACTCCTAAATGCACAATCTCACGTAATTATTTGTTTATATGTTTTCATCCTGTCGTAGACAGGAAGTTTTCTGTTTAGTTCATCTCTGTATCCTTGGCGACCATCATGGTGGCGCCAGCTCAGTGGCTTTCACTAAGTGTTGAATGCTTGAGCTAAACTGCTTTGAAGTTGGATTCTCTAGGTGTGTTTCTTCACTTTGTCAGTTATTAGTTGAAGCACTTTCTGCCAGTTACTTGCATCTCAGTTTCCTCATCTGTAAAGCTAGGCAAGGAACACAAAGTTATGATGAAACTCATATGAGGTGATTCATGTGTGTGCACCTACACAGTGTCTGGCATATAACAGGCACCCAATAAATGTCTCCTCCCTTCCCTTCCCTTGTCTCTTAGCAAGGAAGATATTCTTTTTCTTTATTTTATAGATGAAGAAATCAAGGTATAGAAAAGTTATATGACTTACCAAAGTTCACTTTTACATTTAGAAAAAGCATCATTATTAGACTTCTATGCAGTGTTTTTGCTATTAAATCATGCTATCTGGTGTTTGTTTGTCAAAGTCTATAGATAGTTATTGGATTTGGGGGCTCAAGCCCAAATGAAGAAATAGATAAGAGAACAAATTTCAGACTAAAATACATTACAAATCTCATTAATTTATGAAACAAATGCTTCTTCATTGTAGATTCAATAAAAAGCACCAGGTTTGGTCTTTTGAATGAGGCAAAGCCATTGCCTGAAAGAATCTGCAAGTGGTGGAAATAAAAGGGCATGGACCCAAAGGATTATAATTCAGTGCAATGCATAATAAGAGCCTCACAAGTGGTATTAAGTACTAAGGAAATTTAAGAAGTGGGAGAGGTTACTTCTAGAAGGTAGCATGTTTGGGCAGGTGTAACCATTCTTTCTTCTGTCACAGTGGTGAAAGGTCTAAAGGGACTTGAGTACTGCTCATTCTCAAGTTCTTCTGCCAATGTTACTTATTTCTTGTTTTAGGTATTGATATCATAGGAAAACACCTGGATTTAGATTCAAAGACAAAGCTCTTTGTAAAGCAGTTGTACAATTATTTCTGCTGCCTTGTTCCCATCTTTAACAGCTGTCCTGGAAAGTATTGCATTTGTTTCTCACATTTAATTAGTCACTAATGACCAATACAGGCTATAAATAAGTTCATTGCTTTATTGACGATGACTCAGGTTGAGCATGGCAGATGGTTCCTTATGCTGAATCCTCCAACAAGCATCTATTACAGGAAAATAGACACATCAAGTTCAATAGAACAGCCAAGAGCAAACAGTTTGCAGATGGCCAGGTTCCTAGCATTGAAATACCTCACTATAGGATACTTCACTGCAAAGTTCAGCCTTCCTTTTGAAGCAGGCCTTCCTTTCTGCTCTCTTGTTACTTCCTCTCTCCTCCCTTCCTCCTTCCTTCTTCCTCCTTCCTCCTTGTTTTCCTTTTTATTTCTTGTGTTCTTACCCAAAGAGAGTAAACAAAAGAAACAAAAATTATGATTTCTTCCCAGGTGGGGAGATAAAACCTGAAACATAGAGTGATATGTGACTATAGGTAAGTGTAGGGTGAGGCAGTCCAATCTCTATACTTAAGGGTGGAGAGAATTCACAGTAATTGAGTGATCTATTTGGGGTGTGGTTTGCCAGGAAAGTTTCTTAAAGCCAGTTTGCTTGCTTTCTTTCCTGCCTGCTCCAAATCAAGTCACTTCAGGTTCTAGTCATTTGATCCCATATGCATTTTGTTGTTTATCCACATACGCATATCTATGTTTTTTAGGGTTTGTTTATTATTATCCAATCCAAGCTGACGGACAACTAGTTTTCTTATCTCATTTCCCAATATTTATTCAGTGTTCAAGCCTAAGGCCAATTTGTGAGAAGCATGGTCTTTCATCCTCCGTAGCTCCTTGCATCAGTGTGGTCTTGGCTTCCAGTGGGATGACAACAGTGATGCACAGGTGATGGTGATAATGAGAGAACTTGTTTCAACCACACTCCAAATTTGGCCGTACTACCAATTAAACCTTCCTGTTGGCCAAACATCACCAGGGAAATCCTTGGGAGTACAAAGTTGTGGAACCAGTATTTCCTGAGCTATACTGGGGACTGTGCTATCCATTTTTCACAAATCTATCCAGTTGTTGCCCACAGTCACTTCAACTTACAGATGAAGAAACTGAGGTTCACAGAGATAAATCAATTTCCTTAAGATTATGTAACTGGCACATGATGGAGCCAGGATTCAAACCTAGGTCTCCCTCACTCCCAAATCCATACATTTCTTGCTATACTAGAAGGCTTTCTTAAGATAGGGCTTGTGAAGGATTCCCAGATGCTAGGAGTCCAGCACAATCCCAGGCATGCCACTGCCACCAAAATCACCACCATTGCGCCTGTGGGAAGACCTACAGTCAAGGGGTCCTGGGTGCCCCAGGAAATGCTGTAGAAAGTGAGCGATGGAGGGAGGCTGGGGGAAGGGGAAGGTAAATGTGTAAAAAGTGTTTCTTTATCACCAGTTTTATGTTTAGCTATGAACTTTGCAGTAAAGAAGGTTTGTGTTCCCAAAGTTACAGTTCTGTAGCAGCAGTGGTCTCCCAGCAACCCACTTGTTTCACAGTGGAATAAAACTAGAAATTAACACCAAGGGGAACTTTGGAAACTATGCAAATACTTGGAAAATAAGCAACACGCTCCTGAATGACCACTGGGTCAATGAAGAAATTAAGACAGAAAGCAAAAAATTTCTGAAACAAATGAAAATGGAGATACAACATACCAAAACCTGTGGGATCAGAAAAATCAGTGCTAAGGGGAAAGTTTATATATAACATTAAATGCCTACATCAAAAAGGTAGGAAGATTACAAACTAACAATCTGATGATGCACCTAAAGGAACTAAAAAAGCCAAGAACAAACCAAACCCAAAATTCACAGAAGAAAAGAAATAACAAAGATCAGAGCATACTAAATGAAATGGAGACTAAAAAAAAAAAATACAAAGGATCAATGAAATGAAAAGTTGGTTCTTTGAAAGATAAACAAAATTGATAAACTGCTAGCTAGACTGACCAAGAAAAGCAATTCTTTTTACCTGGCTTCATGAATTATGCAAAATGTTGGGGCACCTGAAAGAAAGATTCCTCATGATACACATACTGAGACTAATGACTGTTCCCTGAATTCAGAGCTGAACAGAAAGTGGGCTAGATTCCAGTGTCTCCACGCACTTTCTCCCTCTGGCATGGGTTTGGTGGGTCACACAAAGACTTAGTGATCATTCCCTGTAAGTAGTGTAAGCATGTCAAATGCTATATTCTGGCCTTTTTGAATACATTATTGGTATTCAAAAAAAAAAATTATGGCTTATTAAATAGTTAATAGGTGATAACAGATTTATTCCATATACTTTTCCTAAATGGTGTGTGTTATGGGCTGAATTGTTTTCCCCCAAAATTGATATGTTGAAGTCCTAACTCCCAGTATCTCAGAATTTGACAGTATTTAGAGGTAGGGGCTTTAAAGAGATATCTAAGTTAAAATGAGGTCATTAGGGTGGGCCCTAATCCAGTATGAGGAGGGTCCTTATAAAAAGGGAAAATTTAGAGACACATACACAACCACAGAGTACTTCATGTGAAAAGACACAGGGAGAACACAGCCATCTATAAGCCAAAGAAAGAAGAGGAAATTTGGATGCAGACACACACAGGGAGAATGCCATGTGAACATGAAGATGGCCATCTACAAGTCAAGGAGAGAGAGGCCTTGGAGAAACCAACCCTGCTGACATCTTGATCTCAGATTTCCAGCCTCCAGAACGGTGAGAAAATAAATTTCTGTTGTTGAAGCCACCCACTCTGTGGTATTTTGTTAGGATAGTCCTGGGCAACTAATACACTGTGTTTGCAACATTCTTTTGGAATTTTGTTCTTATCCATATACTATGAAAGTTTTGCATATTTTCTCTATTGTCTCGTATTTATTGAAAAGTTCTTGCCACATTTTCCCAGTTTTTTTTTTCTTTTACCATTCAAGCCCTAGGCAGAATACTTAGTGGTGATTCTTGCCACAATCCAGCCTGACTCAATGATATTTCTATTTAAACTGCCAGCAAGATTTATTGAGAAGACAGTGAAAATGGAAGACAACTGAAAATAATTTCACTGAAATGCACAGGAGGATGTAAATAATCTTTGGTTTGAAAATCTGGTTAACAGTCCTGTCAGTCCAGAAAAATATTGCTGGACAGAGGAAAATAGCAGGGAAGGCTATAAAGGTACAGGCTTATCATGGAAGGGGGTGTTTTGCTCTATATTTTGAATAACAAGGTTGAGTTTAGTAACATAGTATGTTTATTTCAGAAACAAGATGATGAATTTCAATAATTATTTGGTGTGTGTCATAATCAGCTGTAGAGTCAGCAAATGGTGTGCACTGTGGCCCTAGAATGCTGGGGCCACAAGGAAAAAACACTTCTTGATTAGTTATAATTCCATTAACCAGAGTTCATTTGTAATCTACTCTTGGGAGAAAATTTGTAATAACCAAAAAACCAAACATATAAGGTATGTGAGTTATATTTAACTCACACTAGTTTTGAGCCTGGGGCCTTGTGAAGCATATGTAACTCACATGTCTCTTCACCTTGGGAGCTGCGTGAACTATTTTTCAAGTTGCATATAACTCATGCACAGAAAACAATTAAAAAATAAGAAATTTTTCATTAAATTAGTAAGGATCATTTTGTTTTTGAAGTTTTTATTCTATTTTTGCAATAAAACACTGTTGCCCCAAGGAAAAAAATTTTTTTCTAGTGTGGCAGCAAATGTGTTAATATGAATTATTGCCTAGATTAGGATCCTAAGGTAATGCAAGCCTTCAATCATCCAAAATGGAGTTGATTCAATTTTGCTCACTATGAAGTCGGGAAGTGAGCTGAGTATGTGTAAGAGAGAATTTCCACAGCAAGGGTAGAAACAAACGAAAATTCTTATTTAATTGTCACCTAAACAGCAACTTCAATGAATAAACCTCAGCCCTTAAAAATAGAGGTACTGCCGTGGTTCTAGTTTCATGAGCAATAATCCTTTCATACCAGTCTCCCATGGGTAAATGTTGACTTTTTGGCTTTGAAAAAGTTTCTCATACTTTTATTAAAGACAATGAATATTAAAAAAACAAAGACTTTTCCAAGAAAATATGACCGTTAACCTGTGGCATCTTAATCCCGTGAACTGCCAGATGGGAAGTTATCTGCAGGGTGTCTTTCACCGTGGATGCTGCAACCCCTCGCCCCCGTTCGAAGCCTCCATCCCCTCTTGCCCGGACAACTGCGATAGCTTCCTGCAGAGTCTCCTGTTTCTCCCCTTGATCTTCTGTAGTCTGTGCTTAACACAATAGTCATGTGATAATTTAAAATATATGTGTCATTTCAGGCTTTCCCTTAGTTCAACGCCCTCCCCCGGCACCCCCATGACTTCCCATCTGTCTCAGAGTAAAAGCCAAAGTGCTCACAAGGGCCTTCAGGGCCCTCCACGATCTGCCCTGCTCCTCTGCCCCTCACCTCCCTGGCTCGGCTCCTCCCACCCACCCCCTGGACGCTGCACTCCAGCTGCACTGGCCTCTGTCTGGAATGCTGTCTCTACAGTTATTTACATAGCTCCCTCCCACACACCTTTTGGGTCTTTGCTTGAATGTCACATGTCATTCTCTCCTAGAGACCTTTCACTCTCTGAGATTACCACCACCTCCCTAGCAGCACTCCCTGATGCCCCTTCCCGGCTTTGTTTTTCTCTGTCACTCTCAACACGATGTGACTTATTGTCTACTTAGTTTTATTGACCTTCTCCTTCCACTAAGAGGTAAACTCTGTGACGGCAGGGATTTTAGTCTGTTTTGTTTACTGAATAGAATCCTGTTTGGCCCATAGTAGGGTCAATAAATATTAGTTTAATGAATAAATGACCGATGAAGACTTTTCCCAGGAATTATTTACCCATTTGCCAAAGGAGCCAGCAAGAGAACGCACGAGGAAGCCAAATGAAATTCTAACGATGGGTTGGGTCTCTTAATGAAACAGAATGGAACACAGCATTCTAATGCCATCTTACATTCTGTGGGACTTGACAATAATGTATAAAAGCCCAAAGAGATAGACTGGTGTTTCCATAGTCACATCTCTTTTTGTATATTGAAAACTTATATTGAGATAAAAGAAACAAGTAGGCAATGAAACCTTCTCTTCCAAGGTAATGATATTTCTTTATTCTTTTTATTTTTATTTGTTTGCCTAATCATATATGTTATAAAAACTAGTGATAGTCCATTTAGAGATAGGACATTTTCCAGGGGTTGGAAACTAAAAATCACTGGTGCCTTTTTAGATGAGTAAAAACCTACTGATGTCTTTTTAGTTGCTGCTGTTGAACAGATTTTTAGATGAGGAAGAAGTTTAATTACTTGAGTTTTGTCATCTCAGTCATCTGCTGATTACAGCTATTCCTAGGAAGTGGATTAGAATATAATTTTTTCCCTTTCTCCTGAAATCAAAACCTGACATAAAAATAGCCATTGCTAATTTGCAGATGATGATTTCAGCATTTCACAATTTTGGCTCCAAATTATTTATAGTCTTGCAGAAGAGCACGTGCTTATCTGCTCCTTGGCAAAGGTAAATAAAGCATTTAGCCAGTGTAAAATGATGAAGTAAGAATTTACATATGCTCTCAAAGGGGTAAGGACAACTCTACTTCCTGGGTGAGGACAACTCTTTCATAATAGTTATTTGGTGCCAAAATATATAATTCCTCCTTCAGACAGCGATATAGAATACCTGAGTTTCCTCACTGTGTACATTCTTGATCCCTCCACTTCCACCCCAGTGTCCATCAAAAGCCTGGGTGGGAAAAGTAATATTTAAAGACATCTTGGGGCAAGGAAGGGGAAAGCCATGAGTACTTGTGTATTAGTAATTTTTTCTCCCTAACACAAGGCACAGTTTCTTGCAAATTGTGTTTCCCCTTTTGCTTTGGCTGCCAGGATGCTCTAAGCCATGTTTATTAATAATTATAGTAACTAAATTAGCACTTAAGCTTAGCATATTTGCTTCCTCCAGATATCCATGGCTTTTCTCTACATTTACATTTTAATTGCATTATTGTGTATGTCTATGGTGAGAAACTTCACGTTCTTTTGTAAAAGACATGGCTTATAAAAATCCGTAATTTTATTTCTGTCCCAATGGCTTCTTTGCCCTTATCTTATTTTCTTTCTAACCCAATTCCAGCAGCCTGATAAAAATTTGAGATAACAAAAAATAGCAAATTTGCTTTGTTTAGAGTACATGAGGGTCTAGGCCTATGTAACTAATGGAGGACTTTTATTAATTGGATTATTATATTGAAATATTGGATCATGAAGATAATTGAAACAACCAAATTGAAGTTTTTGTAGTCTGAAGAAAATTATTAAAACATACCAACAAAACAATATCAAGAAATTGCAGTGTGATTATAATGCTGTGTTCTCATATCTGTGAATAGAAGGATCAAATGCTGGAATATGAGGTCAATAGGCTTGTTAAAGGGACTAGTCTGTTTTGGTCATGGAATATAGAACAGACTCAATGACTATGTGTTGAATGACTGTTGAACAAACACAATTTGCCATACGTGATGTGTATATAAATTATACACGTGGAATTAAGGCTAATCTCAGGTGTATTTCCGAGTGGGATAGGGGCTGGGTGGTGAGGGCAGGAAGGAAATAAGGGTGCAGTTTCTCTCCAGAATCCACATAGTTACCATTTTTGGTGCTCTTCATTCCTCTGATAAATCTAGATATCCATTTGGTATTATTTTTTTTCTGCCTGAAGGATTTCCCTTAACATTTCTTGTAGGGCAGGTTTGCTATTAATAAGTTCTTTCATCTTTTATGTGTCTGAAAAAGTCTTCGTTTTACCTTTACATGTGAAAGCTATATTTGCTGAGTATAGAATTCTAGGTTGACAGATTTTTTTTTTCTTTTGGTACTTTAAAGATGTTGCTCCATTGTCTCATGGTTTTGTTTAAGATAAGAAGTCTGCTGTCATTCTTATTTTTGTTTCTCTGTGCTTAATGTGTCTTTTTTCCATTGGCTTCTTTTAAAATTTTTCTCTTTATTATTGGTTTTGCATAATTTAATAATGATGTGACTTGGTATAGTTTTATTCTCATACTTGGAGTTTGTTAAGCTTCTTGGCTTTGTGGTTTTAGTATTTATAAAATTTAAACATTTTTAGCCATTATTTTTTCAAATAATTTCTTGGTCTCTCATCCCTGCTTTGGCACTCTATTTGCATAGATATGAGGCTGCTTGAAGTTGTCCCACAGTTCACTGATGCTTTGCTCATTTTTCCCCCCAGTCTTATTTCCCTGAGTCTTATTTTGAATAATTTCCATTACTATGTTTTCAAATTCACTATTACTTCTGTGGTGTCTAACCTACTATCAATCCTTTCCAGTGTATTTTTCATCTCATACATTATATTTTTATATCTCTAGAAGTTTCATTTGAGCCCTTTTATATTTTCCAAGTTACTATTTAACATTTAACCATACCATTTTCCTCTAAGTTCTTGAGTGTGTGGAATATGGTTTTAATAGCTATTCTAATGTCCTTGTCTACTAATTCTGTCATCCATATAATTTCCGGATTGCAATGGACTTATTTTTCTCAAAATGGGTCATATTTTCCTGTTTATTTGCATTTCTGGTGTTATGGGTTGAATTGTGTTCCTTCCTACCCCAACTCATATGTTAAAATCCTAATCCTCAGTACCTTAGAATGTGACCTTATTTGGGAATATGGTTTTCACAGAGTTAATCAAGTTAAAATGAGGTCATTAGAGTACGCTTTAATTCAATATGACTGATGTCCTTATAAAAAGGGGAAATTTAGAAACAGACACATGTATACAGACTGTTTCATCTGAATAGACACGGGGGGAAGACAGCCATCTCTAAGCCAAGGAAAGAGGCCTGGAGCAGATCCTTTGTTCACGTCCCTCCCTTCCTCAGAAGGAACCAACCCTGCCAACACCTCGACCTGCAACTTCCAGCCTCCAGAGCTGTGAGACAATAAATTTCTGTTGTTTAAGTCACCCAGTTTGTGGTACTTTGTTACAGCAGCCCTAGCAAACTAATATACCTGGTAAGTTTTGGTTGGCTGCCGAAATGGTGAGTTTTACCTTGTTGGGAACTGCATAATTTGTACTTCTATAAATATTGTTGAGATTTGTTTTGGGATACAGTTAAGTTACTTGGAAATAGTTTGATTCTTTCAGTTTTGCTTTTAAGTTTTGCTAGGTGGGAGCAGAGCAGTATTTTGTCTAGGGTTGATTTTGCCCCACTACACAGGCCACGCCTTTCTGATCACACTACCTGATGCCTCATGAATTGTGAAATTTTCACTCTAGCTAGTGAGTGGGAACAGGAGCTCTAGAGATTATTCTTTCTAATCCTTTCGGGTGGTTGTTTCCCAGACCATGGGCAGTTTCCTCACACATGTGCTGATCATCACTGATTATGTGCTGATCAAACTTGAGATGTACCCTCTGCAGATTTCCAGAGTTGTCTCTTCTCTGATATTTTGCCCTGCAAATTCTAGCTGCTTTAGTCTTCCTGTACTCCCTGCTCTATCTTCTTAACTTACGGAAACTGCTGGCCCCAGCTGGAAGGGGTCAGCTTTCTTCCATGTGTCTTTCACATCCACCCACCAGGCTAAGCTGGGCGTGTTCTCATGGTTATGGCAAAGGAGCATGATTGGAAAGAGAGGAAGCTCATTGGCCAAAGCAAATTGCGTGGGTGAACCCAGAGTCAAGAGATGAAAAATGAAGGATTAAGATTATTATTGTAATTAATCTATACAACCAATTTTATAATCCTCATTACATATTGTCAAATTAGTCTTCATAGAGAATATACAATGTCACCAGCTTTACATATGGATACCTATTTTTATATTGTCTATCCATTTTTGGATTTTACATTTTTATTTATATTTTTAGAGCTTTTATACTTTTTTCTTCTTAAGGAAACTGGTTCTGAGCCGTTTGTAACATATTACTGTTATCTGACTCTTGTTTGTGAATATATATACAGTCAGCCCTCCATATCCATAGGAAATTGGTTCCAGGACCCCCACCCCTTCCTGCCAGGATACCAAAATCTGAGGATGCACAAGTCCCTTATTTGGTCCTCTGTATCCACAGGCGTGGAACCGATTTTGTGTGTGTGTGTGTGTGTGTGTGCGTGTGTGTATAAAGTGTAATTTCTTTATTGATCATTTTTGCAAATAATCATCTAAACTCCAGAAATATCGATTGCTGTAAGTTTGTAAGTTTTTTCTCTCAATCAATGGAATTATATTAATGCTTTAGGAGATATAACCAGAACTGACCTTAATTTTAATGGGAAATTTCCATATGAAAAACTCAGTTTACTTAAAAACAAGTATGGTGGAGAAATAACAAGGAGGTTAGAATTGGACTTAGAAGTAAAGGTGTTTAGAACTGCAAAAGACCTTGGAGATTTTTCTGGCACAATGACCTCTTTATAGAGAGATGCGCAGATAAGAAAACCATGGCATAAAGCAATTTAATTACTTGCCCAAAGTGAAAAAAAACCTATGAGTGGTACAGGGTATAGTGCATAATGGGTATATAATAAGTGTTTGTTGAGTGAATAAATAAATCCAGAGCTGGAATTTATGTCTCTTGACTATGTTTGACATTTAATTATATCATCATAGAAGTATAATGTCTCTAGGATTGAATACTAGCCTAAGCTTTAGGACAGAAAGAAGTTAATTGGATCAATTTAGGGAAGCACAGGCTTTCAGAGTATTTAAAATAATTTCTTCAATAAGAGGCTATGATGGCTTTCTGCAAATATACAAGTAAAAGAGATCCCACTATTCTCCAGAGGCACTTGGACCACTGAGTGAAGATGTGAATGAGAGAGAATATCACATGCTGGTGCTAGCAGGGGTGATACCAGAAAGGCAGCTCCCAAAGCCTTGGGAGTGTAGAGGTCTAGACTGAGTTAGGTAAAAGTAGTCTAAGGCAATGGTGCATTACAGGCCCAACAAATTCATCTGTGTGAATAATGAATGGATTGAATGCAAAGAAAGCATATCTATTCTTAGTGTGAGGATGTAGTCTCACTACTGTGGAATACGGTGTATTTCTAACTTTATGATGCTTTTTAAGCCTAGAGGGTAGGTTCGTCAGGAATGTCCTGCAAAGCTTATCTTTTTGTAAATTATCTCTTTAACAGGTTAAGTTTTCGAACTTTTCCTACGTGACTTATCTGGTACCAGGTATAAGCCTGAGAGTCTTAGGAGTATTTCAACACAAAGCGATGTGCAAGGTAATCCTCAGTTGTTATCTATTAGGCTCCCCACAGATTAAGAAAGGTTATTACTCAACACAGCTATTATATTCCTGGGGACAGGGTGAGATGGGGTGAGGGACTGGGCAAGGTGGTAGTTAGGCAGGACTGAATGGCACAGCTCCCCAAGAACTGTGTTAAATCTCCCACAGCCCTACTTACTAAGAATTTTATGGCTGATCGACTTGCAAAATCTGTTTTTCATGGTCTGTTAGTGTTAATCATCGACAAGTATTACTGAGTGACTGCAGCTTCCCCTGGTAAGAGTGTTCCAGAAAGAACCAAGCCACAATGGTCCTGAGAGTTTGGCAATTACAGTGATAAGAGGGATAGAAACTCATCTTATAGATGTGATTTCTTGTCCATGAAGATTTAACATCAACGGGATTGATGTATAAAGTTTATAAAGTCATGAGGAAGCATACACAATGGTGAGCTCTTTGGGGGCAGGAGTTCCATGGTCTTGTTCCTACCTGAAGACTTTGCATTCACTAGTTTCTCTGCCTGCAGTATGTATGCTTGCTTCTCAGTATTCAGGTCTCAGCTAAATGTCACCTCCTCAGAGAGGCCTTCCCTGATGATCCAATCTAAACTAATTTCCCCTAGATCCACTTCACTCTCTCTCACACACACATCATCATCCTGTCTGATTTTCTTTGCAGTACTTGTCATTATCTGCAATTAAGTGCTTGCAGTCATCCCTTGGTATCTGTAGGGGGTTGGTTCCGGGATTCCCCTCAGATTCCAAAATCCACAGGTGTTCAAGTCCCTCATACAAAATGATGAAGTATTTTCATATAACCTACTCTCATCCTCTTCTATACTTTAAATCATCTCTAGATTACTTATAATACCTAATACAATGTAAATGTTATGTAAATAGTTGTTATACTGTATTGTTTAGGGAATAATGACAATACAAAAAGTGTGTACATGTTTAGTATAGATGCAACCATCTATTATTTTTCCTGGATATTTTCAATTGGAGGTTGGTTGAATCTATGGATACGGAGGACTGATTGTACTTGTTTAATATCTGTGACCTACACTGACATTTAAGCACTGTGAGAAGAAAGACATTGTATATCTTCTTGCTCATTGCAGCATCTCAGAGCTCAATAAATGTTTGTCGAATGATTAAATGCCAGAAGAGGATACATCTTGACACTAAAACTTAGTTTTCATGTTCATTAGAGAAAGTACAGAAAAATCTATAGAAATTTCTGCCTTGGTAGTATCAATTGGTCCAGAGGGTATGAAATGATGGGTTAGTGAATGATGGGTCCATAAAAGTTTATTAAAAGGCAGTAAGCATTGTGGCATTTAGCTGCAGGTGTCGTTTACAAAATAATGGTCTTTGTTTTTCCTGTCAGAAAGCCGAACACTGTTCAGAGTTGTTTATGCTCCAATCTGGAATCATGTTTTTTTTAATACTTCTGTATCACTTCTTTATTGGTGGCTTCAAAGAAAGGACCATGTCTGTCAGCCAAAAATAGGATAAGATAGAAGACTTTGGGGCACAAATGGAGGCCTGATTGAGGTGACACCTGTGGGGCTCTGATCCAGCGTCATTTGTTTGATGTCAGACAGTGTAAAGAAAGAAAAATACCAGGCATGATTTCACAAGGGTTTATTTTACCTGAAAACATACTTTATACAATACTGAAAATATATACCCTATATGGCCTGAAGTTTCAGCTTGAACAAGGAATCTAGACAATTGAGGAAGTATAGGTGCTGGAACCACACCGCCCACGTTTGAATCCCAACTCTACCTCTTATAACCTTTCTGAGCCTCAGTTTCCTCACCTGCAAAATGGGGATAATAATATTAGCTACCTCCTAATTTTATTGTGAATGTTAAATGGGTTAATACACAGGGAATGCTTAGAACGGAATGGGATCTGGCACATAAATGTTAGTTTTTTTGTTTTTTGTTTTAAATAGAAGTAGCTGAGAGTATAGGACCTGGAGGCTGAGGAGTCAGGCGATCGATGCCTCCAAAGAGGGTAGGTATTAGGAAACAGGGTTAAGGGGAAAGCAGAAGAGGACTAGAGTTTTTGTCCATGAAGCTGGAGGAAGCTAGCTGATAAAGGAGGCTGAACAAAGGTCAGTTTTCAAGTGTGGAGCTGCATCTGTGGGTGGTTGGAGGCTAAGGAGCCATTGGGCATGAGGTTATCATGGACAGAGGAAAACTGCATTCTCTTGAGTAGGGGAAGCGGGATTGTAAAGTGCCTACTAACAACACACAGTGGTTTAGTAGAGCCTATTTAAAGCTTTTTTCCTCTCAAGCCCTATGTGCCTCTTTGTTTTGGAGACCATGTTGGAAGTTGAGATGCAGGACCCAATAGCGTGAACCATAAAATCAGATAGGCATCGGACATGTGGATGTAGATAAAACACACCTACTGGCAGTATGTGGATTATTTGCCTCAAAGCCAAATGGATTTACAGGCAGCTTTATAAATTACAGGACAGAGAACTCTTTAGAAGTTTTCTAATGAGCAGGGAGTGGTAAGTGGAAAATCATACCACAGTAGGCATAAAAGCTAATTTAAGAGATCCAAATTATCATTGATAGTGTTTTTATTTAGCAAGTCAAATTATGGTTTCATTTTCCTGAATGAAAGACAGTTCAGGCTTACCAATGCCCTCAGTTGCCTAATCCTGTTTTTCTCCATAATGTCTAAAGTTTCAACTATAGATTTTTTTCCCCACAGAGGCATTTGGAGACCGAGGAAGTACTGCTATGCTACAGCAGAGATAAATCCTGAGTAAGTAAGCTAAGAGCCTTCTCAGGAGAGGAGGGGTTTAAGTTGGGTCCTCAGAAAAGGAAAGAAATTAGCATTTACTGCACACTGACTAGGTGCCTGACACTGGAGCATATCAGGAACTCTAGACATATCTGTTTTCCCTCCTAATAACACTATATATTATGGGGTGTTCTTATCATTTTATAGATGGAGAAACTGGGAATCGTAGACATTAAGAGACTTGGTAAGGTGATATTGTCAGGGTTTGAATCAGGGGTGTCTAACTGCAGAATCTTTGTTCTTCCTACTTCCTCCCTTCAAATATTGCTTAACAGATGGACATAATGGGGGTGGGTCGGCAGGGATTTGTGGTGGGAGAGGAAGGAAAGGGAGATGTGGAAACAGCATTTGACACAGAGAAACAAGCCTGATAAAATGAATAGATTTAGAAAAACTCATCTATTCATTCATTGTACCAATGTGAGTGAGCTCTTGTTGCATGTGAGACGCTGTGTGTAAGAGTTATGTGATTAGGAACCTTGAGCATATTTGGGGAATGTTGACCTTATGGCTAGAGGGCAGTCGATGAGAGGACAGGAGCCTGTTTAGGTAACTGTGTCCTGGGAAGGCAGGTAGGAAGGTAAATCTGGGGGGCCTGGGAGTCAGAGAACTCTGGCCGGCCGTGTTCTAGGTTGCTTTCGGAATTCACTAGGTCTCTTGCCTTTCTGATTAAAGGTGAACAGCGGTCACATTGGCTTTTCTGAGGTATTTTGGGTAACTTGATCCCTCTGAGTCAAACTGGGGTTGACCCACACTTCGAATTGTAGGTGTGTGGGTTACCTGGGGATGGTGAAATTTGTGTTACTCTTTATTTTTTGATCTTTTTAGGTCTTATGACTGATCAAGGAATTAATCAGTAAGTAAAGTTCCTCGTAGAAAATTAAGTGGTTTTAAAATGTGTTTTTCAAGAATGGTTGCAGTAACCTCAGCTACTTTTCTGTTAGCACTGCTGATGCCCCTTCTAGAAGTCCAGCATTTGCCAAAGTGATTAATATCCTTCTTTGCTTCTCTAGAACCTGCTGTACTCTCCTCCTATTCCTATTTTAGCACTTATCACAGTTTAGCAAAATTATCTGTTTTACACGTTTGCTTCCACCACTGGATTGTTAGTTCCTGGATGGCAAAGGGCAGAATTTAATCACTTCTGTCCCAGTTCAGTGCTTGGAACATAGTAGGGGCTTAATGAATGTTTGTTGAGTTAAAAAAATTTAAAAACCTCTCAGAGACAATTTATTAAGAATAGAGAACAGTGCAGGAGAGCCTAAGCTTCCTTTATAACTAAGTCTGCAAGACCCTAAATGGCAAAATATGCATGTGGTTTTATCAGGCAAATGGCAGTTATCACCTGCAGCAGCCTGATCCTGCTAGCTAGTCCCTGAATGCGGAAATAAATGCACTGGAGGCCTATCACTTAATCAGGACTGGTATGCTGGTACCTTAGTATAATTTTTTACTTTTAGTGGAACTTTCCATTCAACGAAAGGACACTTATGAGCCATGGAGTGGGTGTTTTTGCCACTGGGCATTTCACACAGAAAACTGAAACTTGTTTTGAACTATATGCATCCGCAACTTTGTAAACCAGTGAACTGAATAAATGCACAAAGTCCTCCGATGCTGCCACTCGAAAAATAATCTTTCTCAAAGCTCAATCTTAATCTTTTTTTTGGTCTCAAAAATCTTATCTAAGGCAGTCAGCTATATGTATCCTTTCCTTCTGACTAGAAATTTTGCTTGCAATTTCTGGGTGTCAATCTTTTGGAAAGTTATTGCCACATCCCCCAAATCTCTCTCTCTCTTCAACTGGTAACGGAAGAAAATCTTCATTTTCTCTGGGAATTTTAGGGGTACTGGAGATTTAGGTGTTAGCAGCATCTCAGCAAAGAAGATAAATATTTGAACTCAAGCCTGATTATTCTCAAAGTAAAAATGGTTTTAGTGTCATGATGATTTAACAATTTGAACCCCTAGTCCAAATTATAATGTTTATAGCGCAGAATCGCCTCACCTAGGTATTCTTCTCATCATGGTGGATCCCTACATAGATCCATTGGAAGTGACACCAAGAAAAATTTAGTCTTTACCATTCCTCCCTTGAGAATAGTCAAGAATCTTGATGACTAGGTAGTTTTAGGTGGTAAGTTTGTTCTTTTTGGCTTACCTAAACCATGTTACTAAACAGTTAATAAATAGCAAGCATTGCTCTGGCACGGTTCTGTGCCAGAAACAAACACATACATAATCTGTGTCAAACAGACTGTGTTAAGACAATCCTGTTCTTAAACAACTACTTACAATCTAGCTGAGGAGAAGGGACATTTGAAATAGTATAGATACGGTAAGCATTGACAAAGCACATAAGTGAAAACCAAAAAGAGCTAGATAAATGTAAGATTTTAGACAGAACATGATGAATTGCCAAGTTGTGTCTTAATGGAATGGTAGGACAGGGGACTAGATGGGAAGGAAAGTCCCATATGGCCACTGGTGAGGAGACAGACAAGCACAGTGTGACAGCGCTTAGAGAAGTGGTCAGTTTGCTTTGTTTGACAAAAAGCAAATGTCTTACCCAGACAGATACCCTCAGAATATTAATCCATTAGCTCCAGGCCTTGGACTGTTATCTTGAACTGTTAACCAACACTAACTTCCTTTAAATTTCAAATGGCCTGTCTCCTCAACTAGATTGTAAATTCTGATGTTAGGCCATGTGTTCCCAGTGCTCCAAATATATCTCCATTTGTATTGTAGTTGGTTGTTCACTCATCTATGTCTTCCCAAAGACTTGAAGCAGCCCAAGGGTAGGGACCTAGCGTGTCTCTTGACTGTTTAGGGCCCTAGCTTAATCATGCTTGGCACCTAGTAAAGGCTCAATAACTTGCTGTTGAGTAACTAAGCAATGAATGAACAATTGAACAGACTCAGCCAAGACTTACTGTGTGAGTATTACTAGTAGAAAGGGAAGGAAGAGCCTCTACCTTTGAACCAATTTGGGGGGCTGGGGCCGACATTAGGGAAATGTGAGGTTGGAGAACAGGGAAGAGAAATGATTAGAAGGTAAGAGCATGAGGATAATGAAGGAGGAAGAATATCGTGTTACAACCTGGTTTCAAGTCACTTGCTCTCTTAGTAGTTTCATTGAGATGATAGCTCATTTTATATTAGGCATCCCCATCAGTTATTTGGATACTGATATTGACTTGGATTGTATTTAATGTTTAATGGTCAAAGCATATTTATACATTGCTAATTCTTGTACTTGAATTTCCTTCCGTCCCTTTTATCCTTTTATCCATTGATTCTTATTCACTGGTTAACTCATTTAACAAATATATAAGGACCTACTCTACACAAGGCTCACAAAAACTTTAGTAACTGGATATAGCTTGTGAAACACAATAATTGGAATTTAAAAGCTTTAGTTTTCTCTCTGCAGTTTAAGCCCATGCAATTGACTTCATCCCTTAGGTTTATTCAGCAGGGCGTAAGGATTTCAATGGAGGTCCTGGTTGCTGTGGATATTTTAGTAATGGTAATGACACAGGAAAGTGGACCTCAAAACTAGGGTACAGCCTGAAGGCCAAGAGTGTTCTTGGCTTCGTGCAAGAAAGAATTCAAGCGTGAACCTTAAGTTGGAAACAAAAGCAATGTTTATTAAACAGACAAACAGCAAGCAGGCTACCCCATAGACACAGTAGCAGCTATCTCTCAGAGCAACAGAGGGTAGCACATGTATGTTGCTGGCGAACTCTATTTATGGCTGTCTCTTCATTATATGCTAAATAAGGATTATTATTCATGACTTTTCTGGGAAAAGGGCAGAGATTTCCAGGAATTGGGGGGAGTTCCTCCTCTTTTCATACCATATGAGGTAACTTCTCGGGGTTATCATGGTAATTATAGACTGTCATGGTGCTGGTGGGAGTTTCTTTTAGTATGGTAATACATTGTAAGCAGGGTATAATGAGCTACAAGGGTGAGCAGAGGTCATTCTCCTTACCATCTTGGCTTATACTGGTCTTATCCAGTTTCTTCACTGCATCCTGTTTTCTTGTTTTTGTCAGAGACCTTGGTTCCAGTCTTGGAACTTTTTAACTAGTCGGGCCTGCTGGTTTCCTATCTCAGTAATTTCAGTAAGGCCCCTTAGCGTTTTCAATATTAGATTACAGGGTGATTTAAAAAAAAAATCTTGATCAAATTTTTCCCCAACTCCACCTCCTTGAGCTATTACCAGGGGGTAAATGGCTAAGAACTCAAAGCACAAAAGATTGCTTTCACATTACACTAACCCCTAGCAATTTTTGAACAGGAAGAGTAAAGTCAAGGTGGAAAAAGGAAATTTCCTCATCCTTGTCATTTTTTGGTTCTATATTAGACAGAAACAAGCAAAGATTTTTAGTCTTAAATCTGGGCCATTTCAGATGCTGCCCTTGGCATTAAATGATATGCAGCAAATGTGCGGGGGCTACCACAAAACCCTTTTGTGGTCTGAGTTGGCCAATATGTGCGAGGCTGCACATCCATACCCAAATAAATGACTGGGATGATTCCAGAGTTTTCTCTTTTCCATGTTCACTGGTGAGCCTCAGTAAATGATACTAAATGTTATAATAGTAATGGGCCTTGCTCTGGGAACTGGGGTATTGTCTGGCACCCATGTAGCCCCTGGCAAAATCCAGTTAGTGACTTTGCATGATGGTCTGTGTTTTAAATTACCAGACAAATCAAATTGGCATAATTCAGAATAGTGGGTTACCTGTTAAGTACAAGCACAATGATGGAAAGAAACAAACCTCCAGAGAGATGTTTGAGGGGATTAAGACATGCTTGGTCTTTGTCCCATGGTCATTCCTCATGTAGGCCTGGCATACTCCCTCACATTCTTTTCTGGCTAATTCTGCTGCCCTAGGTCTCAGTTTATGAATAACTATTGCTCAGATGTCTTTACTGACCCTCATGTGTGTGTCCACTGCTTCTTATACTCATGTCTAACGTAACACTAATGGCATCACATTGCTCCCTCCAGTCAGCCTGCCTCCCTCTCTCCCTCCCTCCCCTCTTCTTTTCTCCCTTCTTCCTTCCTTTTTTGTTTTTGTTTTGTTTTTGTTTTTTGTTTTTTATTTCAGAATTTTACGGGGGTACAAATGTTTAGGTTACATACGTTGCCTTTGCACCACCCAAGTCAGAGCTACAAGCATGTCCATCCCCCCAGACAGTGCACACCGCACCCATTAGGTGTGAGTTTACCCATCCCCTCCTTGCCCCCCTTCTGCCCGACACCAGATGAATGTTACTTTCATATGTGCACATTAGTGTTGATCAATTAGTACCAATTTGATGGTGAATACATGTGGTGTTTGTTTTTCCATTTTTGTGATACTTCACTTAGGAGAATGGGCTCCAGCTCCATCCAGGATAATATAAAAGGTGTTAGTTCACCATTGTTTTTTATGGCTGAGTAGTACTCCATGGTACACATATTAATCCACTCATGTATTGATGGGCACTTGGGTTGTTTCCACATCTTTGCAATTGTGAATTGTGCTGCTATAAACATTTGAGTGCAGATTTTCTCCTTCTCTTTTATAGAAGCTTTCATCATTGTTGAGAATATATTAGTCTGTTGTGGTTAGGGAAATACTGGTGAGTACAATCATGCCAATTACTAATAATTTTGCCTACTCCTTCTAGAGGTTAACTCAGGTTCTACTGGTTTCTTTGCCATGATAGCTTGAAATATGTTAACACATGATGCTCTGGACATTTAGGTAATGTTAAACAAAAAAGTTTTATGAGTGTGTACAGATGTAATAGTTGATAAGGTATAGATATATCTCTCCAAATATAATAATGAATGTATTTTAATTTAGTTTTCTTCTTTTCACTCCTGTTGTACTGACCATCTGATTGCCAAGTAAAATAACCTCTTTTTATGTTCTCGTTCTGTTTGACCACTTGGTGGTGGTCTCTTGGTCTCAGGTTGACCCTCCTATCTAATCTGCTTCCCTGGTTCTCTCATTACCTTTGAGAACACTTTTTTGTTTGTTTCCTTCATTGCCTCTCTTATTCTATCTACCCTTTGAATGATACATCAGTTAGGATTGTGTTTAGCTGTACGTGATAGAAAACCTTACATGTGCTTAAATACATTGGAATATATTTATACCAAGTGGTCAGAAGTCCTGGGGAAGTTCTTTTCCACTTAGCAAGGGTAGGAATAATTTGGGGCAAGGAATGGGTGGTCAGTTGCAGGTAAAAAAGAGTTGTTTTCTGGCCATGTCAAGTTTAAGAAGCCTATTAGATATTTCAAAGAAGCATTAAGATATATGAATTTGGAGCTGGGAGGGGTATCCTTTGCAGACCATGAGCAACTCTTTATATCCCTGGGCCCTACCATGGCCTCATACATGGCAGGCACTCAATAAATATTTTTTGAATGAATTTATTCAACAAATATTCATGGAGTTCCTACCTTGCGCAAGGCACTGTTCTAGGAGCTGAGGATACAGCAGTGAACAAAACAGCTAAAATTCCTGTCTTCCTGGAACTTAAAATGAATGAATTGTGTATCTAGAACTGGATATTTAGTAGTTATTTTTTCTCTATCTTAAAAAATCTTTGAAAATATTAATTAAAAATGGATTTCCCCAGCAGAATTAATTATAAGAATACTGTGTGGGGGGGGGAAAGAGAGAGAGATTTCATTCTAATAACCAATTTTGCTTCCTCTTTCCCTTTTTAACTTTATTTTTGTTATCTTTCTGTGCTGAGACCTGGGTGTCCTGTCAGTTGGTGGTACAGTAAGTAATTGTGGTAGATGGGTGCTATTTACAGTTGCTTTAGAGTCGATTTCTAATTTTCCCTTGAAAAATATTATTTACAGGCACACTACTTTCTCTAGCAGGTGTGAAATGTCTCTTTGCCACGTGGAGAAGGAGCAAAATGTCACTTCCGAGGTTTGTCATAAAATTTCTTGATAGAGTCTTCAGGTGAAGTGAGAGGCCTATCTCACTGCTGTAACCCTCTGTGCTGCCAAGGCCGAGAAGTTGAAAGGAAAAGTCATGTGTTGTAGTGGCAAGTGCCTGCGGTCTCACTACTCTACTAAATATAGTTCTGACAAGTTTTGTGTTAGTTAATATTCTGTAAATGGAATTAACATCCTCTGAGTTTTCTGGGAGTTTGTAAATTAGACAACCTGGAGTGATTCTTTTTGCCCAGTGAGGTATCTATCAAATAATACAAATAAGTTTCAATGAATCATTGTTGTATATTAAATATCAATGTTAATTCCCAGAACAGGTTATTCAGTTTCTACACTAGGCCCTACTTGACATGATGCTAAGTAATGTTGGGGATTTTTTAATGTTTTTTTTTTGGGGGGGATTTTTTTTTGGACCCAGTTTCCCACTGATAACAAAGAGGAAGCTCACTAGCAGGTTGGTCATCCTTTGCCTTATCCACAAGGTGGACATTTCTTAGTTCATTTTCAAGCAGGATTTTCCTTTTTGATTGCCTTAATCAGGGAAAAGACAGCCTTTCTAAATGAGATACCCCAGTCTCACTGGAATTAAGAAAAGCAGATACTTTAAATTTTAAAAGATCTGAACTTAAAAAGAAGAGAGTTAAAATATTTACTTTTTACATCTTTATGTCTGAAAATGATGCAGTCCCTACTCTATAATAAATGATTACAAGAGGATTTATAGATACTGACTTGGGAAAGCTTGAGGAGAACTTTCACAAATGTGTGTTTTATGATTTAATACATCCTTTCTGTTTGTTTCCTCACCTAGTGAATTCCTATTTGAATCTTTTGAGTTCCAAGGCCTCCATAAATTAAGACTAGGAATCTGCTTCAGAGACATCATAATCTGCAAAGAAAAATATTCTTTCTGTCTTCCAGAACACCACGTAGTACCTGGCCCCAGGGATGGGAAAAGATGAGCTTTCAAAGGGGCGTTGCATAGGAAGGGCATTGTAGTCCATGCTGAAGATGTTGACTTGTTTCCTGTAGGTGATGGCAAATATTTGGAGAATTTTGGCAGAGAGAAAGAGAATCATATTTTTCTTTTAGAAATATCACTGGAGGTTGAAGGGAGGATGAGTGTGGATGGGCATGAATCTGGGAGCAGGAGACCAGTTGGGAAGCTAGTGTAGGAGTCAGTGTTTTCCACTCCCATCCCAGCTTCGTGTTGAATGTTTTTGGGACATATGCTTCAGTCTCTGTTCCTTGTAAATGGTTTGGAGTACAAAGTTATTGCAATAGTTGACAGAAATAAAGCTAATTCATTATCTTTGTTCTTTCTTGCAGCCCTGGTTCCTTTTCTCCTCAAGGTTTGTAGGAAGAAAATATTCACTGGTGCTATTTCTATAATATATCCTTTCCAGATCAGTTATCTTCTACCCTTCTACCATTACAAAATGTAGTGTTTTTGTTTTCTTTTTTCCTTAATAATCAACAGAATTGGGACATCTCACTTTGGGAGACTTCCTCATAATCTTTTCCTCTAGTGACTTGATTTGCTCATTACAATAGGCATGAAGAAGCTCTTCTGTGAAACCTCCTTTTCCACTGGTGGTGTACTAAAGACTACATGTTTCTTGAATTTGGCTACACTTCCCCAGCAGGTGAACCCTTTTCACCCCCCATCATAGCTGTTGGTGCTTCTCGAAGGCTTCCTTGGGAGGCCCTTGAGGGGCTTGTTCTAACTCCCAGGGAGTTGGGTCTTCCCTGGGGTCAGCTGGCTCTTCTCTTGGGAGAGACAGGAAATGGAATTCTTGGTGTATGTGATTCTTCAGTATGCTCATGTCACTGGGGATTTGTCTTCCTATTTTAAGATTAAGTCTAATTTCAATGAAAGTATGAGGGGAGAATATAATTTTCAAGCCAGATTTCTTCCCCAGCTGATGTTTCAAGTAGGGCAAAAGTTGGGCTGGGAGTCTAGAGAACTAAGTTTTACTTGTACTCCATCACTAATATAAATAAAAAATTAAATAAAATGAAATTTTATAGTATATAATTTTTATACTAATTTTTGCAGCTAATTTTATTTATTTGATTTCTCCTTTGATTTTAACATAGGGGCATATTTCAGGAAATCTTCCCATCAACCTATCCATCCCAAACTATTTTTCTCTTCCCACAATGTCTCTAGCTTCGATGTTCTCAAGTCATCTAGCTTTCTTTGATCACTCCTTAAAAACAAAATGGCTTGAACTCTCATCTCACACATTAGAAGAACCCCAGAACTGTCCCATATGTCTCAGGAGATAGGGGGTAGGTATGTGAGTGAGGCTACCTTACACCAATAGGCCACATTAATAACTGAATACTGATTCTGCCATTTCCTCTGTGACTGGTCAGGTTACCTAACCTCTATGTTCTTCAGATTTCCTCATCTGAAAAATAGAGTAATTATTATATCTGCCTCATAGGCTTGTTTTGAGGATTAAATGAATCAATAGTGTAAGCAGTGGTCCCCAACCTTTTTGACACCAGGGACTGTTTTCATGGAAGACAATTTTTCCACGGACCAGGAGGGCGGGGATGGTTTCAGGATGATTCAAGCACATTACATTTATTGTGCACTTTATTTCTATTATTATTCCATTGTAATATATGATGAAATAATTACACAACTCACCGTAGGCTGGGGACCCTTGATGTAAAGGATTGTTAGGAGGACCGAATAAGTTAATATATATAAAATACTAAGCAAAGTTCTGGCACATAGTGAGCATTATATAGCTGTTTATTATTATTCTTTTCACAGCTCATTTTTCCTTTGCTTACTGGCTCCTACCCTGTACCGCCTTGCCTCCTGTTGCTGCCGTGGCTTTTCTGCAGTTGTGCCTTATGGCAGACACCAGCCTTCCTTCTTCATCCTGCTTTAGGCATTGCACACACAAGGCTATTGTGAGTAATAATCATGGTCAATAACAGCTAACATTGACTGAGTACTGACCTGTGCCAAGCACTGTTGTCAAGATGTACTTTACATCTACCAGCTCTTTTAATTCTCATACAAACTCAGAGATAAATATGATTATTATCCTCATTTTGCAGATGAAAAAACTCATGAGTTGTGAAGACAGGTCCATCTCACTCCAGAGCACTCCAGGACATGCTCTTTTTACCACCTCATCTTGTATCCCTCGAAGTTAACCCCGAGCCTTTCTGTCTTTAAGCACTACATGCCCTTAATTAGTTCAAATCAGTAACTTTTCTTTTGGTAGTCCTCTTCCCCGCCTTTTTAACCTCTCTGACTTAGCTTTTCTATTAAACTGCTTTAAATAATATCCATAAGTATTTAAGTGTCTACAATGTTAAAGTTAGGTCGAAGTAGCTAAATGGATTAAGGATGCTTATTGAAATATTTGACCTCATTATTCTGAGAGGCCATAAATGTGAAGGTAGTAAGTACCTTTAAATTTTGTTCTTATCAATAACACTTGGTATGATAGTACTATGAGCTGTTAAGGCACAGTCTCTGCACTTGAGGTGGTCACCTAGGGTGGGAGGAGTATGTGTGTGTGTGTGTGTGTGTGTGTAGGTACCATTTCTCATGAAATTCTACATGCAACATGGCTATCTGGACCCTCTCTGGGTCAACTCAAAGCAGCCACCTTGTTCAGCTGCTTTGTCTGCTGTTCCAGATTATTCTGGGAATGTGTTTTAAGTGTTTCCATCAGACTTTTAAGAACGTCTGTGGGCTTGAATTTTTTTGCGTGGCTGATCAGCTTAATTGCAGGGCAGTTATTGTATTCATGCTCATATTACTGGTGATGAGATGTTCCCGGAAAACTCTGGATTGCCTACCTTTAAGCCACGTACACTCCGCCTGTTGGGTTTCCAGAACTTGCTGATTGGCAATGGTCAGCTTCCCAGAAGCTGATGAATTGTAGTAATTACTTTTTATGTTAATGTGCTCTAAAGGTGACTTTCTTTAAGCTTTTTGATTACTATGTGAAGAAAAGAGTGTTGAGACAAACTGCTGTGTAACAAATTACCACAAATTTCTTGGCTTAAAACAACACCCTTTGTTCTCTCCTAAGGCACTGTTCAGAAGTCTCAGCAGGCTTGACCGGGGTGTCTGCTCAGGGTGTCACAAGGCCACAATCAAGGTGTCGTGAGAGATACTGTACATGAGAAATATTTTCTCCTCTCTTAGCTGTAGATTATATGACTGCTGTATGGATAAGCTATACCACATGACCTGATACTCACCTGACCATTTAGCTGTAGAAATTTGAGAGGTGGACGTTTTGGCATTCCAGCTAACTTGAGGCAACTGAGTCTCAGTATTTATTCAAGCAACATAATTTCTTTTCTTAATCAACCAGTGGACCATCTTTTCCCTGACATTTATATGTACTATGGGTATATTTTAGTTTGTCTTAAAGCACTATATTGAAAGGCAGCATATCTAAATTGGGCTTTGAGCTCTGACACTTGTGCAAATGATTTTTTTTTTGCCTCCATTTTTTCCTCTAAAGATGACACTGAAACTACTTTTTACTCTTTAAGTGTATTTCATTTTGCACAATGCATGCCCAGCAGAGGCCTAGCGAGTGGACTATACACTTCTTGATCTTACTGTCTTTTTTCCTATGCCAATGTTCATTTTGGTACAAAATGCTGGGAGAAGTAACCTCTTTGCTGTGCATGCCCTATCCCTTCTTCCATCAGTCCCTTGTTACCTGGTGCAGTAACAGTATGTAACATTTGTATTGCATTTTACAATTCATAAAGGAAACATGACCCATTCACTACCTTATTTCATTCTTTCTAAAATTCTGTGAGGTAGATATTATTATTTCTACTTTACAGATGGGATGAGTAAAATTCAGGAAATTAAGTGACTTATTCAAGATCACGGTAGAAATAGAGCGAGGACTGAAACTCAAGTCTTTGACTTCAAATCCATTGTCATTTCTACTTCACTCCAGCTAAGCAATAGGAGGACAATAATGCCCACATACAGGACCAGCAGTGTGTAAAGTATAAACTTCAGATATGAGGAATGACTTCAGTCGTTAGTCATTCTCCTCTCTTGCTCTTGTTTCAAACTCTAATTTTTGACCCTTTTGATTTTTCTTCTTACATGTGTTTTCCTAGAATCCAAATTAGCATATTGACATTGTCCTCATAATAGTCAACATCCGCCCTGGGGCATGGCCACATGATTGAGGCTGTGATTGAGGGCAGGGACTATCTATAGTGTCGCCTCAATGTCAAAGAAGTTGTACCATTTTCATATTGGTCTCAAATGCTTACAATTACAAGGGAAGGTATTTATTGTAGGAAATTCTCAAGTATATGCAGTTCTGTAAGACCTATGTTTTTGAGATTCTGTGGACCCCCTTCAATGAACAATTAGCATACAAATTTATGCACAAAACTTTCCATACAAATCAAGGAATTTACTCATCCTTAGCATTGTCTCCTAATTCCATACCTAATGCAATTATTCATGTATTCAATAATTCCAGCAATAGTTAGTTGAGTAGCAATGTAGAATAGTGGATAAAAGACAAGGTCTGAAGCCAGGCTGCCTGAGTTGAAATCCAGGCCCTGCCATATACTACTAGCTGGGAGACATTGGCAAATAACTTAATCTCTCTGCTTCATCTATAAAATGGGGAAGATAATAGGACCTACCTCATAGGGTTGTTGGGAGAATTAATGAATTATTAAATGTAAAACACTTGGAACAATGTCTGTCACTATGGTAGGCAGGATTTCTCAAAAGTCCCCCAAAGATGTCCTGCGCTAATCCCCAGAACCTGTGAATATGAGACATCACTTGCATGGATTATGTTATGTAGGCACAGTTGACCTTAAAATAGGAGATTATCTGGGTGGGCCTAATCTAATCACCGGAGCACCTTTAAAAGCAAAGAGCTTTCTTCAGCTGCTGGCAGAACAGGAAGTCAAAGAGATGGTAAGTGTTAGAAGGACTTGATGTGCCCTTGCTGGCTTTGAGGATGGAGGGGGTAGAGGGAGAGGGAATGTGAGCAGCCTTAAAGAGCTAATAGAGACCCCCGGCTGACAGCCAACAAGGACATGGGGGCCTTAGTCCTACAGTTGCCAGGAACTCAATTCAGCCAACAATGTGAATGAGCTTAGAAGCCAATTCTCCCCAGAACTTCCCTGTAAGAGCCCAGCTGGCTGACACCTTGATGTCAGACCTGTGAGACCCTGAGCAGAGAACCCAGCCTGAACTTCTGAACTACAGAACTCTGAAATAAATGGGTGTTGATTTAAGTCACCACTAGGCTTGTGGTAATTGGTTATGCAGCAATAGAAAGTGAATACAGTCACAAAGAAGTACTCTAATAAATCTTAGCTGTTGTTATTATATTTATTATTAAACCTCTTCAGTGAATGATGTACTGCATAATGAACTGGGGAAGTAATGTTGAACATGTCATGGCACCAGCCCTTAAGTTTAAGGTAAGAGGATAAATCATTTCATTTTTTCTGATGTCCAGGAAGGATCTATGATGATCAACTGTTGTTACATCCTGGACACATTTCTTCTTTCCTTCCTTGCTTTGGCTCACTTCTTTTATTATAAGTACTCATTTTTTAGTTTCTTTCATTTTTGGCCAGTGGTGAGACCATGTTTAGCCACCGGCAGCAACCGTTTGCCATGAGAGCTGGGAGTAGGATTTATTGGTTGTCTCCTGTGCATAACAGTTAGGCTGTCTGGAAGCTTCTAGTATTTGTGCTCAAATATTGTAAGTCATACAATGGAGACGTCTGTTTCTAACAAAGGATCTATATAATCCTTTATCTCTAGAATCTACCACCTGGTGTTCTCAACAGCCTTGAGCACAGAACAATTCCCAGTTTAATCAAACTGGAATACAAAAGGAGCAATAGGGCCGCAGTGTGAGATCTCCTTGAAGTTGTTCCAGGGGAAAGGGACCTTTTGTCGCAGAGACAGCTCATTTTAGAGGTCAGTGGCCTGTGACACTTCCCCAGCTGGCAGCTCAGCAGGGACCTTCTGATATTTTCCTACACTGGAAAGCCATTTTTGGTGGGAAGAACATAAAACTGTCATTAAGGGCTACTTGGTGGGAGGGTGGTCAGGGACGGAGAAGAATAAGGGAAGTGTGGTATTAATGAACATGCCTGCAGTGATTTATAATTTTTACTCAAATACAGGCTGTCTTCATTTTTTGAATTTTTGCTTTATGATAAAATTGGTGGGTGCTTGTGTTTGTTTACTAGAGATGGAGGTGATAATATCATTGGATTTTCTTTTACACTTATTTTAAAGGCCCTTGGACTGGAGCTGGGGTGGGAAGCAGGAAACTGTCTATTGCCCACAATCATTTTGAAGCACCTAATCCCTTTCCTGAACTGGAAACTGGTTCCTTCCTAATGAGATTTTTCAGAGGAAAGACATAAAAAATTCCAAAAGCCATTCCAATTTCCAAACAAATTTTATAGAAACCTAGAATTGTACAGCTGGGAAGCATCTCAGAGTCACCTGGTCTAACCCAGCCAGACTGCCCACGTGGACAGCAGTCTCCATGACCCTATCCCCAGGGGAGATCATCCAGCATTTGAACAGCAGGACATTCTACAGAGCAGCAGCTTGGGGGCAGCCACAGTTGTTTCCAAATCATCATTCTATGACTTCCTGGCTACGTGACCTTGAGAAAATTATTTGACTTCCCTAAATCTTGTGTTTTTTACCTTATAATGGGGATAATAGTATCTAACCTTTGGTCAAGTTGTGAGGATTAAAAGGAATAACCAATGTACAGTGATTCCTAGTAATTTCCATCCAGCAATAGTTTTAAGCTTTCCATGGTATAAGTTATTACAAGAAATAACTTGAGCAGATCTAGGTCTAGTCTGAAGAGGCTGGGGGTGGGGGAAAGAAAAGTTGTTAGACTAAGTCCCTGAACTCCAGAACCTTATGTCCAGCTATCTACTTGATATCACCTCTCAGGTATCTCATATGCATTTCACACTTAACCTGTTCAAAACCAAGCTCTTAATCTTTCTCCCCAAACCTGCTCCAGGTCTGTCCATCTCAATTAATGGCAACTCTATCCATCCTTCCAGTTTTGTACAATGGCCAAAAACTTTGATGTCATCCTTGACTTTTTTCTTTCTCTTACCCATTCAACCTGTCAGGGAATTCTATTGACTCAAACTTCAAACTATGACTAGAATTGAACCATTTCACACCACCTCCACTGTGTCTGACCTTGATTCAAGTCATCAGAGTTTTTCAATACAGGAGTCAGAATGGCTCTGTAAAAATGGAAGTCAGATCAAATCACTCTCAGGCTCAAAAATTTCCAATGGGCTCCCTATCCCACTAAATAAAAGTCAAAGACCTTATAACGGCCTACAATAGTGCTACTCAAGTATGGTGTATGGACCTGTGTCTGCAAACTGTTACCACTCCATGAGGCGATTAGGAGCTTATGCCAGAATGTATAATAAATCAACTATGTCTCTAAACACACTGTTTAATCTGCCTGAATTTTTTTTTTTTTTTGAGTCAGGGTCATGCTCTGTCACCTGGGCTAGAGTGCAGTGGTGTCATTACAGCTCACTGAGACCTCAAACTCCTGGGTTCAAGTGATCCTCTTGCCTCAGCCTCCCGAGTAACTGGACTACAGGCGTGTGCTACCATGCCTGGCTAATTTTTCTATATTTTGTAGAGTTGGGGTTTCTGTCTTGCTTAGGCTGGTCTTGAACTGCCGGCCTCAAGTGATCCTCCTGCCTCGGCCCCGCAAAGTGCTAGGATTACAGGCGTGAGCCACCACAGCTGGCCTGCCTGACATTTTGTTCGTACAAGACTTTCTCAATGGAAGAAGCGGTGCATTGATTTATATTCTGGTGCAAACTCCTTATCTCCCTGCAGACTGGCACTTACGCAAACCAAAGGCTTGATCAGACAGGCAGTAATGACACTGAAATTTATGAGTACCAGTTTTTTTGTGGGTGTTGACTGTTATTTGGTGTTGTTACTGATGCCACTTTTCCTAATTGTTAGGTGAAAATAATACTACCTTATTGTTTTAATTTGCATCTCTTTAATTATGAATAGGGATGAGTATTAGTTCAATATTTTTAGCTTTTTTGTTTTGCTTTGTGGACTATCAGTATTCATTTTTAAATAATTTTTAAATATTTTAACAAGTTATATTAATTTATATAAATAACATCTTCCTATTTATAAAGATATTAAACAGCCCCTAAGCTTTTGTATTTGCTGTACATATTTTTGTCTGGTATTTATGTTTTTTGTCTTTAAGTTTTTCACATTTGAAATTTTGAGATTTTATTTAGTTGAATATGTTGGACTTTTACATTTTTAATATCTCTATCACTGTTGGGTTTAGGATTCAACCCTTCTTCAGACTTTAATGTTCACTTTTAAGTTTTTAATTGGAATGATCTTTGATTTACATAAAAATTGCAAATATGTAGAGTTCCTGTATACTCTTCACCCAGTTTCTCCAACTGTTAACATCTTATACAGCCATAGTACAATTTTCAAAACTAAAAAATTAACATCAATGCAATGCTATTAACTAAACTATTGACTCTATTTGGATTTTGCCAGTTTTCCACTAGTGTTCTGTTTCTGTTCTATGAGCCAATTCAGGATCCCACATCTCATTTAGTTATCATGTCTTAAGTCCCCTGTGATCCATGACAGTTCCTCAGTCCTTCCTTGTCTTTCGTGATCTTGACACTTTTTTTTTCCTTTTACTTAATTTGTTTTATTTGTGAAAATATAGGTAGTACATGAGATATTTTGTTACATGTGTATAACGCCTAGTGATCAAGTCAGGGTATTTGGGGTGTCCATCACCCGAGTATAATACATTTTTGCCAAGTATAGTCATCCTACTCTACTATAAATCATTGAATTTATTCCTTCTATCTTACTGTGTGTAAGATATCCTTTAACCCATTTCTCTTCATTTCCCCCACGCCACGACCTTGATGCTTTTGAAGAGTACTGGTCAGTTATTTGTAGAATGTCCCTCTGTTTGGTTTGTCTGATGTTCTCTCATGTTCTGTAATTTTGGCAAGAATACAACAGAAGTAGTGTCAGCGCCCTTCTCAGTGCATCTGACATGGGATTCATGATGTTAGTATGTCTTATTCCTGGTGATAACCATGA
Source organism: Daubentonia madagascariensis (assembly GCA_023783475.1). Lineage (NCBI taxonomy): Eukaryota > Metazoa > Chordata > Mammalia > Primates > Daubentoniidae > Daubentonia > Daubentonia madagascariensis. Next base: position 19,780,439 of record JAKFHU010000978.1, on the reverse strand, counting down.
TCTCTTGGTTAAGGTGGTATCTGCTGGGTTTTTCTTCTGTAAAGTTACTAGTTTTCCTTTGTAATTTATAAATATCTTGGGGGACCTATTTTGATACTTTGCAAATATCCTGTTCCTCCTCAAACTTCTGCCCATTAATTTTAGCATCTATCTGTGGATCTTGCCTGCAGTAATTATTATCTTGGTGTTCTAATGGTGGTTTTCTATTTTCCTGTTTCATTAATTGAAATTCTTCCATGAGAAAGAGCTGTCTCTTCTCCCCAATTTATTTATTCATTTATTTATTTATGAATGAACTCATGGATATTTATTTTTAGTCAATGGGTCATAATGTAATACTATTATTATATATTTTGTTGCTCAAATAGTTCCTGCTTAGGGCCATTGCCTCATGTGCCCTTTCTACATGCTCCTATCCTCTTTTTTTTTTTTAATTTGTGTTCTTTTCCTTCCTCTAATTTTATTCTAACAGTTCATCTGTCCCTATTGGGTAGGTGGGGAGAGATGGATGTAGGGTTGATAAGGTCTCATGGAGGCTAAGGCATCATGTAGGGTTTTGTGGTGTTCCAAGACCTCCTTGGAGTGGAAGGAGCCTTAGCCACAGGGGAGCTGAGTATCCCGAGTCACGTGGTTGTTGCTGTTTAAATCATTTGCTGTTAGCAACAGGCCTAACACATGTCACCTCAATGATTCTGAAATTAATACCTGATAGAAGAGAGAGGAATTCCAACTTCTTGTTTCTAGTCCAGTGCTATTTCTGTGTTCTTGAGAAAGCTTAAGGCTGACTGTGACACTTCTGAGGATGTACCATCTGGCTGTGTCTCGGCTCTGTGGATTTTGAAACACAAGGAAAGAAAGAGGGAGCTTTCTTGGCCTGCATAAACTTTATTAAAGTGATGTTCTTCATTCCTGCTGTCGTTGGGGAAGGCAGTGATACTGCCGAGTACTGAGTGCTTGAGGCCTCAGATGAAGTGGGTGTTTGTGTTACGAGTCTTGATGTTGGATTGCCTTCTTAGCACCCAGCTGTCAGCTGCTCTCTTCCAGTTGTCACCTGATACATCTGGCTGAACAGCTTCTAATCCCCGTGCTCTTGTCTGTGACTAACCAGCTTCTCTTGCTGGATTAGTCTTCAGGGATCACAGGACAGCTTGGCTTCTTCCTTCCTCAAGCAATGTTACTTACTAGTAATGCCAACCACGGAACTTGGTGTAATGCAATACACATACTTGGAATTGCTGAGTCACTTCAGAGTGATGTCCATGCCCACAAATGTGGGTGAGCAGGCCCTGGCCAAGCAGTGTGGAAGTAAAATGGTCTTTAAGGACATTACTAGACTTTTTTAAAGATACTCTAGTCTTTCTCACATTTATGTTAAATGTCTTGCCATATAATGAATTCAGGTTAAGGTGAGAAGAATTTCCTGATACTAAGGAGATATTCCCCATGACATCCTATTTGTGAAAGTGGCTTAGATCAAATGAATATCCCTTAAATCCCTTCTTGCTGTGTAGATTCTTTTCTTTATTATTTTCTATTTTGGCAGTCTTGCCCACAATTTGAAAGATAAATCTAGTTGTTAAGCACTTTTAGATGAATATGCCATCAATTAAAGCCAGTGACAAACTGTCCCAGCCTGACAATTTAGACCTTATCTTGTAACTAAGTCTACAAGGCTGACAGAAGCTCTGATGCCCGTGACAGGCAGAGAGCGCGGAATGCTGGAGAGGTGAGCTGCTAAACCCCCTCATCTCTAGTTGTTTACCTGTGGTTCCTCTTTTTCTAAAAAAGAGAATTCTAGCTTTAAGTCCCAATTGTCTAGCAAAATTTATTCTTTCAAAATATATTCACTAATCCAGTTACTATGTGCCAAGCACTGTGCTAATGTAGCTGGGAACACAGTCATGAACAAAATGACCTAAGGGAGCTCAAGGCCTATAGCAGCACTGTCCAGTAGAAATACAATGTGAACACATGTTGAAACTTAAAATTTTCTAGTAGCTATATTTGTAAAAAGTGAAAAGAAGCAGGTAAAATTAATTTTAATAATATATTTTCTTTAACTCAATGTAGCTGACATACTATGTCAACATATAATCAATTTAAAAATTACCAATGAGATATTTTACATTCTTTTTATTTTATTAAGTGTTCAAAATGTATATATTTTACACTTATAACACTTCTCAATTTGGATTAGCCACGTGTTAGGTGCTCAACAAGTCTCGTGGCTAGTGGCTGCTGCGCTGGGTGATGTAGGTTTACCAACACCCTATACAAGATTATGAGAGTCAGTATTTAGATTGTAATGGTAATAAGTGCTATAAGGAGACTGGAGACTTGGCCTAATCTGCAACTGGGAAGGGGTTTGCGCATGCTAATGGTGAAGCTCCAGGGACAAGATGGAGTTAGCCAGGAAGGAAGGTAAGAACATTCCAGGTAAAGGAAACAGCTTGTGTGAAGTCTTTAAGTTGAAAACGGAGTGAAAAGGAAGCCGGTGTGCTCTTTGTGAGGGAGCAGAAAAATGACGGTACTAAGAACAGAGAGAAACCATCCAGAAGAAATCTGGTTTTAGAGGAAAGATATGAATAATTTTGATTATAAGATGGCTTTCAGGCACAAATGATAAAGATGTGAGATTGGAAAATGGGAAGGAGGAAGGACTGGCGATTTAGCTTTCAGGGTTGATGGAGCCAGCAAGTTACCTCTTTTATTGAAGTCCTAATGTCTGAGCTTCTTTTCGAGGGCCACTCGTTCGGTGGGCTGGAGACTGCAAAGGGGAGGGGAGGGAATAAGTTGGTCAAACAGATCAAAGGGAAAAGAGATAGAGAGTGAACATAAACTGTCCTACAGAAGGCCAAGGGTCATGAGGGAGAGATTAAACTCAGTGGTGAAATCTTGGGGCCAACAGGAACAGGAATGGGAGATTAAGTCAAAGGGGTGGAGACCTAGAGAGGTGGAAGGGAGTAGGGATCAAAGCCAGGGTGGGGGAGTCAAAGTTAGCAGGTCAAACATGATTGGTGAACAGTAGCTTCCTTTAGTGGACTGCCAGCAGCACGGGGGGTGGTGGGTGAGCCAGGTTTAAAGTAAAGGTGAAGGGTCCAGTAGACACTTTAAACAACTCATTTTACCAGTATGTTACACACTGGTGGTTTCAGAGGAAACAATCCAGAGACTGCAAAGAAAGAAGCCCTGGAAAATGGGCTGATCCCTCAAAGAACCACAGGATGCTTCTAGGGCTGGAGAGAAAGCTGACCTGTCTGGACACTGTGGGAAGCCTGCTCTGACTGTTACCTCTCATGCCCTTACAATCTGGCAAGCAAGGTGTCTGCTGCTCTTAGCAAGTCTTAAAGAAATGATGGTGATGATAACTGATATTCACTTTCCAAGTGGTGAAGTCTCTCATCCACCCATTCCCAGGAGAAGCCTGGGCACTTCTAGTCATCAGGCCTTTGGTCAACCACAGACTTTAAAGCTTGAACTCCGTTGTGATGCATTTAAATCCTGCCGTGTCTATGCTGAGATCATGTGAAGATGCTTGATTTATAAGGTCCTGGAGTTTGTGTTTTCTAAACTCTCACCAGGAATGCTGAAACAGCGAAGTAAGTGTTCTCTTGGCAGCTGTGAGAGAATGCAGCAGTTGGCGAGATGGGCAGTGAGCCTGTTCGAAGACCCAGTCGTGAGCTCGGCACCAACTGCAAACGCTGCAATTCAAAACAAAACCAAACAAAACCAGCCTACAGACCAAATGCCTTTTAGCAGGAAAAAGCTGTGCTGTGTTAAAATAATGTGATGGTGTCCTGCTGTGGGGTGATCCTGGTTTTAAAGGACAGATATTTTGCTCAGTGACATTTGTGGAAATGTTTATGTCTACTCTCTAGGTCTTAACTCTGACAATCTCCTCCCCTTGTAATCATCAGAAGTTGAGAATGATAGATGCATGAACAGTAAGAGGTAGCAATGAATGTGATGAATAACCATAAACCAAGACTGGAAGAGTAGCTTTTAATCCAGGCTTGTCAAAATAACTGCATGTCTACATTTATTGATTATGTTGATTACTCAGTGATTAAGAACTGTGTTAAATCTTTTTGGAACAACACAGAACTTTTTTTGAAAAATTAGTAAATTAAGAGAATATGATTAGATCTTTTGTTGTAAGCCTGGATGACAGTGCTCATTCAAGTCTTGTTTGGATAGGGAGGGAGAGAGAAAGGTGGGATGGGAGTGGAGGCTGGACAGTGGACAGGACCAGATCGTTCGGGGCTTTGGGGGTCATAACAAGGACTTTGGATCTTATTCTAAGAGTAGTAAGAAGCCGGAGAAATGTTTTATGCAGAGAGGTGTTTACAAGATCTGATTTGTGTTCTTAACAAGCCTCCTTTGGCTTCCTTGGGGTATACTCATACTGAGTCTAGAGAAAGAGTGAATTTCCCATTCTAATTCTGGTCATGTAACTGGTGCAAGGCTTGATTCCCAAGTGACACTGCAACAAACCGAAACAACTCACAGAGGCATGAAAGGAGCAGGATAGCGCTACATAAGGGGTTTCCACTGCCCACATCCCTTGCTGGTTTGTTAATGCAGGCAGAATCAAAGGAAATGTGTAATATAAAAGACTTCTTTGTAGTTTTATTTAAAGAGAAGCCATGCTTAGGAACAAGTTTGAAAAACTTGAAAATGTGATGATAAATATGCTGCAGTCTCCAACCCCCAGGGCCGTGGCCCAGTACGGGTGCATGGCCTGTTAGGAAACGGGCCATATTACCGCCTGAGCTCCGCACCACCTTCCTGCTACCCACAACACCCCCCCCCCATTCCGTGGAAAAATTGTCTTCCATGAAACCGGTCCCTGGTGCCAAAAAGGTTGGGGACCACTTGCTGGTCAGGGGACTGCCACATATCAGATGGCGGCTGAATAGACTCACCAGAGCAGAAGGTTCACCTAAACAGAAAATTCCCTTGCAGGTTTCCCAATGCTGCTTCTTTCGGGTAACTCTTACCCTTAAGGGGCATCGAAGTGGATTTGCCTCCAGAAAGACCACCTGGGATTTGAAGTGCACCCCTTTCACTCCTTATTGAGATAGATTTACTCTACCTCTGGACCACTCTCCCTCCATTCAATAGAGCAGCATCTGCCCTCTTCTTGGCCAGGGCCTCTGCAAGGCGTGGGTGCATGGTGCCCTCCTGCAGTGTGCCACACAGAGGGCAGACAGAGAGCTCATCTTTGTCAGCTGTTTCTAGTGCAAAAATTCTTTTATTACCGAGAGGAAATTTCAGAGTATAGATTACATGCAATCCTTCTGATCTTCCTTTGTTTGGAGTCAGTTAACGATTAAGCAGCCCCTGATTTTGTCCCTCTGCCTTAGCTGAAGGAAGCCAGGGAGCACTCTGGTAACCCCTGCCTCTGCACACCGAGCTCTTCCTTTCTGTTTCATCCTGATGCCCACGCTCCAGAGCTGGACTGGACTGATTCAGCTGACCTGTTTCCTTCTGCTTCTGAGGTTTCTGGAAAAGCAAAGTCCATTTAGGTGTGGGCCCAGACGTATCCCTTAAGCTGCTGGGATGGTTTTCCTCGAAGCTGCCTGAATACCAGGCAGTTTATCAGTCTCTGGATTTTGCCCTTGGACCTTGCTGGCTCCCTTTGCCTTTGTTGCAGGCACAGACACCCTGCCCTGCTGTGCTCTGCCGAGGCTCCTGGCTCTACTTGCACATTCCCTTCTCTGGCCAAGCTTGGGCTTTCTAGTCTGCCTGTCTCTGTTGAACCTCATCTCTGTCTACAAGACTTCACCACCTAAACTTCCAGACAGGTTAGCACACCCTTTCCTCTTATATTTTACATCTTGAGCCCTGGGACCTGATGAATGTTCTCACATGATGTCCCAGGGACCCTATTAAAGTTGTAAAGCTTTACAACTTTAATAGATTTGGAAAATTCAACTCAATGATTTTTAAAGGTCATCTCTGTGGAAGCTTATCAATTAGGTTTCTTTCAAAGTTTTTCTAAAAGTTATTATTTTCCTTTTCAAATTTTAACCCTCTGTTTATAATTTTCTAAGAGGTGCCTGGACCCCCTATTTTATTAATTTATGTCTCTAATATCTACTGTTTTTCTTAAAGAATAATTTGTGCTACCTCTAAGGTTAAATGGTTTTATAAAAAGCACTCAGAATATTTTTAAATGTACATTTTGAACTTTAAATTGAGGTGTCAGATTTTTTTTTACTTCAGTAATTACAGTTAAAAGTAATTTTAGCTCTATCTTTTTAAAGAGGTACACCCTCATAATTATGCCCCTGTGTGCATTAGTAAAAACTGATATTTTTGCTATTATAGAACAAAGGTTCCTTGGAATTGCCTCCTCACCCAGCATTCTGGCTTGATTACAGGCACATGAAGGAGAATTAAGGAAGTGAGGAAGGTCTGTACCTTAAGTGTTGCACAAATACAGGTTCAGTGGACTGATTACAGAAAGCAGCAGTGTTTGCCTTGGATGTCACTTGGGCCAGGCTTTGGGAGCTATCATGATTCGTCAGAACTTAGGGAGGGGAACCACTGGCCATTCTTGGATCCTTTTTTTTCCAGTTGTAACTTCCCTTGAAGCTTAATTACATTTGAAAATGTAAATATAGAGAGACTATTAAGCAGCCTATAATGAGGTCAAAGTGCCTGTGGATTCTCTACCTGCCTTTTGTTTGATTACACATTAGTATTTCCTGGTAATGGGCAATAAACTAGGTGTTCAAAACCTTTCAGGACTCAAATAGAAAAGTGTTTGCATAAAATCCAATTTTCACTGGCTTTGAAGCAGGCATATTATGGACATGTCCCTCCTTCTCTTCCCTACTCCTGACTTAGAAAAGCACTTGCTTTTCTAAGGTTCTAATATACCTTTACAGTATTACAACCCAAAGTCTTTGTGGAATTCCATGTCTGTACTTTTTGCTTTACCTTGATCTTATAATGATTTATGCATCAATGGAGCCTATTATGGGAGTCATTTCTTTTCTTTTTTAAAAATTAAGAACAAAGGGAATATAGTTTAGAGATAGAATCTTTTTTCCTTCTCTCTATTCATATTCCTCCCACCCATCGCTGTTTCAATCAAGATAATTTCGTTAAATTTATACAAGTACTCCATGTTCACCATTGAAAAATGAGAAAACACGGATCAGCAAAAGAAAAGAAAAGTTATCCGAAATCCCATCATGTGGAGGTGACCACTGTTAGCAACTTGGTTTGCAGCAATGTTCTCACTGGCATGTATTGGCACACCAATGTTCTCCGAACTCTTTCGGGGAGTGCTGTCCATTGTGGATCTATGTATAAAATTTGCCATTGCTATAACCATGGATAGACAAACTGTTCCCGAGACAAAGTATAGCAGGACAGTGAGAAAGCAGGAAGATTATAGTATAATGTGCACCTAATGCCAAGGAAAGTGATACCAGCTGCCTGTTTCCCATCCGGTGGAACCACTTGGCTTAGGAGGACAGATGTCCCTGTCAGGGCAGTAAACAGTTTGACTCAAACAGGTGCAGACTGTAGGATGACAAGCAAAGAGTATGGGATTACTGGGGGATTGCTTAGTGCTTCTTTTTTTCAGTCTTTCAACTCTTTTAAGTGTCTGGTCTTGCTGGGCGTGGTGGTGTGCAACTGTAATGCCAGTTACTCGGGAGGTCGAGGCAGGAGGATCGCTTGAGCCCGGGAGTTTGAGGCTGCAGTGAGCTATGATCATGCCACTGCACTCCAGCCTGAGCGACAGAGCGAGACCCCCATCTCTAAAAAATAAAAAATAAAAAAATTGTCCAGACTCGTTAATAATTAAAAAAATATTAGTTGAAACCACTGTGAGCTCTACTACTACTTATTAAATTAGCAAAAAATTAATTACAGTGACAAAACCCAATGCTAATGGAGGTATGAGAAAATAGATACATTCATACGTTGCTAGTGATATTTAAATTGCTGCAATGATTCTGGAGTGCATTCTGTCCAGTTATAAGAAGAGCAATGAAACTGGTTTTATTCCTTTTCACTCAGTTATCATCCACATATATTGAGGAAATAATCCAAAAAAAGAAAGCAATTTATATAGTTATAGTTTAAATTGTGGGCAATCAGGTAAATCATTGTCAAGAGACTCTCCTTCTATTTTATCATCCTCAGAAATGTGTTTTACTCACTTTGGAGAGCTTGTCTAAGTAATGAAGGCTTTGAACGGCCATTGAGCCGATGGCTATAGGAGAGAAGACGCCCTCGTTTGAGTGGAAAGATACAGTTGGGGACTTTCTGCACAGAGTGAGCTGCTTGTGGATTTCCTTTATTCCCGTCACATTCTCCTGATGATACATAAACTGATGTTGATTGGGGAGATAATGGAATCACAGAATTAACAGGGATCTTAGAGGACATCAGAACATCTTATTTAACCTACTAACTGAGGCTACTAACCTCTAAGTACACAGACACATGTTTGGCCAACTCATTACCTCTTGGGACAGTTTGTTGGAAGTTCTATTATTTAGAATGTTCTCCTTATTTTGAAGCAAAATCAATCTACTAGCAGCTTCCACCTATTAATTCCACTTCAGCCTTCTAATATATGTACAACAAATCTGTTTCCCCTCTGAGTCTTTTTTTTTTTTCTCCCCAGGCTGAAAAGCCTTAGCTCTTTTACACTTCCCTCAGATGTTCAAAGTATAGTTACTTTTTTTCTGGAAACGTATCAATTTGTGATGTTAAAGCATTGCAAAAGGAAATGACTGCAATACTATGGGTGTGGTCTAAACATTGCAGAGAAGGCCTAGCAGAATTGTTCATTCTTGACACCACACTTTTGTGAATACTAAGTATATTAGTTTTTGTCCCTGCCACTTATCCATATCATGTGTGTAGACAACTGAAACCCATTTGTATTTTTATTTGTGTGGCAGTTTGGTTTCTTTTCCTCTATCCTATAGAATTATTTATTTTTCATTTATTTTATATAGACATATATAGGCAATACATAAGTATATACATACGTGTGTGTGTGTGTATGTACATATAATCTTCTTGAGGAATAATTTACATAGAGTAACAAGCACTAATCTAAAGCATACTGCTCAAAGAAGTTCTACAAACGTAAACACCCACGTGACCATCACTCAGATCAACATAGAATTTTTCTGGCACCCCAGAAGTTGCTGTCATCTCCCTCACAGGGAATAGCTACCTAAATGTAACCACTATTTTGACCTCTGTCACTGTAGATTAATTTTGTCTGTTTTGAATTTCATATAAATGAAATTGCAGAATTCCAATACTCCCATTTGTGTCTGTGAGATCTGTTCATATTGTTGAGTAAGGCAGAAACTCACCCTTTTTTTGGTGCCATGTAGCATTCTGTGGTATGCATTATACCACAATTTACTTATCTATTCAACTGTTTGGCTTTTTTGAATAAAGTTACCATGACCATTCCAATACATGTCTTTTGGAAAATATAAGCACCCCAATCTCTTGGATATACACTCAGGAGTGGAACTGTAGGGTCACGGGGTAAGTATGTGTTTTCCTTAGAACATACTGCCAAACAGTTTTCCAATGTGGTCGTACTGTTTATATTCTTTCTAAAATATACAGAGTCCCAGTTCTCCATGTCTTCTCCAGGACTAGTTAAGCCGTTTTAGTTTTAGCCACTTTAAAGAGGTGTATAGTGTTATCTCATTGTTTTAATTACAGTTTTCTGATGACTAGTTATCCACATGATTTTCATGTAAATTAACTGCATGGTTTGGCTCTATTGAATCCATTTTGGATAGCTACTTTGTCATCCCATGAGTTTGCTATTCCACCTAGCTTCTTGGTGCAGACTCATTTTATTAGTCTGTCATTTTATGTCATTTATCCTTCAAGCCCCTGTAATACAAGGGTGAGAACAGAATATGGTATCGAGCCCCTCAAAATTGGCATCAGTGTATTGATTGGCATCCTTGGCTAGACCACTCAACCAATTATGAAATCAGCTAACCATATGATTATCAGTTCACATTTTGCCATGCTTTCAATAAAGTTATCTAGAAATATTGAAATTTAGATCCTTCCATGACTATAGTATTCTTCTGATCTATCAATTTATTAAATAGTTGGTACTCCTATCAAAAAATTAAGTAAGTTTAAACTGGCATTCCTTGCAAATCCAGAATGGCTCCTATTAATCATTTATTCCTTTTCTATGAGCTCACAAATTGTCCTTCTGATAACATGTTCTTGCATTTTTCTTAATGATCTATCTTCCACTTTATAAATGTAGGACAGCATTTGCAGCTTCTTACGTGAAACGAAAGTATGGTTTAGATTGATTTTTTCATTTCATTGAATTGCTGTGTTTAAATTGATTTTCTTTTTTATAAACTGAAGTATTCTTAAAGATTTTAAGATAGCTTGCTAGTTGACTGAATTATATAAGTACTTTTTTTGGAGGAGAATTACTAATTCTTTTACCATGCAAATAACCATTCATTATCTTTAAACTTTTCATATTTTACTTGCAAATGGGCAGAATGACAGAAAAGATGGATGGTGAGAAAGATTAAAAGAAGAAGATAATTAAAAAGTACAAACTACTGTAGACCATTTAATAAAATTATCTTGGTCTGTTAAGTAAGACCTCAGAGAACTTGAAGAGCTTGAAGAGGTAGCAACTTTTTTTTTTTTTTTTAAGAGATGAGGTCTGCCTGTGTTGCTCAGGAGGGAGTGAAGTGGCTACTCACAGGCACAATCACAGTGTGCTGCAGCCTTGAACTCCTGGCCTCAAGCGATCCTCCCTTCTCAGCCTCCGAGTAGCTGGCACCATTCGAGGTGCCTGCCACTGCACCCAGCTGGTAGGCAACTTTTCAAGTGTCTTAGGCATTAAAAGAATCTGGGCTAGCCTTGAGAAATCTGGAAGCAATAACATAAATAGCCAAACTGTATTATAGGGCTAAGGTTGCTGGTTATATTTCTTTGCTATTTAAGCAGGGAAAGTAAAGATTTCATGGAATATATCCAATTAGCTAGAGCAGCTGCCCTAATTGAAGATTTTTTTGGTTACCATGAACCCCAAATTAGCTTTCTCTTTTAGGCTTCTCATTATATTACATAAATAATAGATTTTTTGAATCTAAGAGAAAACTTAGGGTTTATCTAGTTCAATGTTTTAGATTTACCTGTGAGGAAACCAAGACCCAGTGAAACTAAATGATTTGGTAAGTTTCACCACCCAAGCATTGTTGTTGAAGAAGCAGACGGGCAATGTTTCTGCTCTCATGAAGATCTCATTTTAGTTGGAAGGGGGAGAAGTGGGAAAAGAAAAACACAATGCTTGAAGGACAAAAGTACTAGATAGTGATTAAGTGTTAGAGAGATTGGAATACACTAGATTCTGTGGCCAGTTCTCTCTCTGCTTTATCAAAATCTTCCTGAATGACTGTTTCAAAATAATGGAGGAGTTAAATGGCACAGTACTTCATGGGTCTATTGAATGTTAAAAATATACATTTTTTTTTTCCAGTCAGCTTATCCCCATTTTTTCCCTAAGCAATAAAAAATTTGGACAATGCTTCCAGAATGAAGATATAAGTAAATAAAAAATATACTCAAGAACATCAAAGTCTAGCAATGTTGCCTAGGGCAAATGAATCCCTTATTTTCATCTTTGAAACTATTTGTTCAGAGGTATTGATTAGAGAGAATCTTCTCAGAGGGGTTTGGTGTAGTGATATTAGAGTATATGACTAATCTAATGAATATTTCTATAGCTTTTCTAAGCACGATTGAAGAGGCGCCCTCCGAGGCCTAGACTTTGATCCTAGTTTTGTCAGTGAAGCTCTCTCAGTGGACATGTCATCTAATTTGGCTGTGCTTCAGCTTTCCTGCCATCAAACAGGGAAAACATTTAACATCCAGCATTGTATTAGACTTGAGGGAGATTGAAATAAAAATGTCTGAGATGGGGCCCTGGCCCTCATGGATCCCATACTCTAGTTAAGAGAAGAGACGACAGTACAGCTGGTAAGAATGTGAGCAAATGGTACAGATAAGAGGCTGGGTGGATGCCCAGAGGAGGGGGAAAAGCCTTTCTGCAGGAGGAGTCAGGAAGGTTTCTTTGGGATGGGTTGTGCTGGACTCTGGAGGATGCATGCTCTGAAAAGGGGAATGATATAATTACAGCAGTGCTTGTAGAAGATTTTCCAAATAGCTCCACAGGCGCCAGGGGCAGAGGTTATTAGAGCCTCCCAGTGACATAGATCTGAAGTTCACTGGTGACCCACAGACCTGAGTGGCCGGATGAAGGGGAGGTGGTAGAGTAGAACACAGGAGGAGGAGGAAGATGACTCTGCAGCCTGAGTCTGGGTGGCAGATGGCTTCATTCATAGGACTGAGGAAATCTGAAGGGAGAGCCGGTTTGGAGGTAAGGTATTCATTGATTAATATATCCATAAGTTGGCAGCAAATCTGACTCAAAATGTGCATCAGGTAGTGGGAGTGCACACCTGGGGACTGAGACTGGGCGGGGTGGTGGAGATGGGGAGTCCTCTGTGTGGGCCCTGGCCAGTGCGAGGGAGAACGGGGACACTCTAAAGAGAAACATGGGCCAAGAGCCACTGCCTTGTTCCACGGGGGCATTTCTAATTCCTCTCCCAGACTTAAACGGTTCCTTGGCAGCTGAAGGGAGCGACAGTTATTGGCCCAGTACTCATCTCACTGAGCACTTGGTGCTAGTGACAGGGAGCGGGATGATCTGTCTCAGTACTCACCTAGCCCTACTATTTCTTATGGACAGGATGAAATATACATTATGCATATGATGTAACATATACACCACATATAATTTGTGATCTAGACCAGGGCATATTTGAGGGCGAAAGGAGGGGACAACGAATAATCATGCCAGGACAACATGTGTTAGCCAGGACTGCCCAGGAGCTTGGGTAGCTCCTCTATGGTAACGGGAGCACATGTCAGGAGGTAGATGGACTGACTGACGTGAACAGATGCTGGAGTCCCTGGTTTGTTCCCAGTGTGAGCCTGATCATTCATTCCTCAAGTAAGCTAATGTCTGCCCAGCGGTGTCGAGCTGCACGTCCACTCTAGCACTTTCAATAAACTTGCCAAAGTCCAGTATATTAATGAGTTTGGTACTTTCAGTGTGTAAGACATTGGAAGTCTGGAGTTTTATCTCCGTCCCATGTGAATTTCCCACAAGTTATTTCTCTGAACTTTAGTTTCTTCATCTGGGTTGTGTGTGTGTGCGTGTGTGTGTGTGAGAGAGAGAGGGAGTCAGAATGATATTATCTTTTTTTTCTCCCCCCCTCCCTTTTTTGGTGAGGGTAGTTTACTTCTTCCCAATTCCATGCTTCTGTCATTCTGCTTCTTTAAATTCCCCCACCCCTGTCACTTTTTAAGTTCCCCTTGTTCAGAGGGCAAAGTTAAACAACTCTTGAAAAATGTCTTTTATGTTCTGTGGCAGTGTATTTTTGTTACTGCCAATGACATCTTGCATTGGAGGAGCAGTTTATGGCTCACAAGTACTTTCTTATAAATTATATCATGTTGGTGGGCAGGAAAATATCAATTTAATGTTTTACATGTGACAATTTTGGGGCACAGAGAAGCTAAGTGACTAGCCCAAAGTCACACAGTAAGTGGTAGATCTGTGCCAAAAATCAAGATTTTTCTGTAACTTTAAGGTGGCTGTCTTTCACTATATTAAATTGCAATGTTAGAATGGAGGCTTACACTTGAATATAAATTGCAAAGGAAAAAAATATCCAAAATATATTCCATCATTCTTCCTCTTGTTAAAAACAAATTACTTTCAATAGATGAATATATTCTTGTTTTAAAAAATTATGATAGTACAGACAAAGCAAGTACCCAGTCTCAAGCCCTTCATAGAGGTAACTACTTTTATCAGTTTGATACATATTCCTCTCTTTTAAAAGGTAGTCCCCAGTGTTGTTTTATCTGGTTAGAAAAAGTAATATGTGGTCACTATAGGAGTAGAAGGAAGAAGAAAAAATCAGACAGTTATTATCATCCTACACAAAGGTAAAGTTAATATTTTAGTGCATTTTCTATGACCTATAGTCCTTTATCTATGTATATATTTATAATCATACATATTTTATGTAATTAAGATTTTCGCCCATATACAATTGTCTGTTTTTTAAAAAAATTAACATTATATTATGAAAACTTTCCCATGTTGTTAACAATTTTATAGAAAAAATTATTTTTATGGTAGCATATTTCTTTAGTTAGAGGTGGTCCCATAATTTAGTTAATTATTTACTGTATTATCAGAAATTTCCGATGTTTCTATAATTATAAATAATGCTGAGGTAAACTATCTCTTTTATAAAGTGAGAATGTTTCTTATTCTAATTTTATGCATTTTCCCTTATTGACCCCATAGAGTGTTTTCGTAGGAAGAGAGACCAGGTACCATGTTAATTATTGAATCTCTTCATCTGGGTAAGCGTCTCACATCTACTGAGCCATTTATATCAAAGGAATAGTGATTGGGACAGTAATAATGAGCATGCATCTTTGGCTACTTATTAATGCCATCTGCTCAGTAAAACATTAATGAGCTTACACTTTTGACCTGTGAAAAGTGCTTTTGATTACAGTTGTTTTCTTTGTCTCTTTGCTTTTTTGATTCTACCAGACTGCTGGATCCTTTGAACATACTGTCCATTCTTTGGAGTAGCAAATGAGCTCTCTGGCTTTGGGCTGATTTAAACATGACAGTAGAAAAGCGATGATTAAAAAACAAATATCCCTCTAAGCTTTGGATGTAGCACTGAATATAGTATAAATGTGGTAGAGGTTAAAACTTCCCATGGTCTATTTGATTAATAGATAAATCACAAAAAAATTGAGTAACAGACAGTTGCTCAAGGATTACAAATGAAAACAAAAACATAAATATGATCAATCTAAATAGTAATCAAAGAAATCAAAATAACTCAAATAAGACAGGCTTTTTAAGCCTATGAAATTGACAAATGTTTTTAAATGAATATCCAATTTTGTGAGGGATATAGAGAAATAGGCATTCATGAAAAGCTTATTAGCCAATGAAGATGTAAATTGATGACATTGCATCAATTTGGAAATAAATATTAATGCCTTAAAGTCTGCTTTCTCTTTGAATCAGTATTTATACTTAGCAAAATGTATCCTGAAGAAATAATTTTTACTATAGGATTCTGGTAAAGATTTGTTGTAAAAATATTCATTCAGCATTTTTAATGCTAAGAAATAAATAGAAACAGCTTTAATATTAATTTATTCAGTTGATAATTATTTATTGAGTACTGCTATATGCCACATTCTATCATACCTCAGAGTTTTTGGGTACAAGGGTGAACAAGGCATGGTTTCTCCTACCAAATACCTATAGTCCAACATGGTACAGCCATTAATGGAATTCTAGGCACCCATTAAAAATGATGCTACACACTTCTTCTGGACAAGATGGAATAACAGAGTTTGGCTCTACTGTACTGCCTTAAGCAACAGAATGCCAGAGAAATTATACAATATAATGGTTTCAGGCGTTGGAGAACAGGCAGTGCAGGACTGTGATCTCTGAGTGAAAGAAAATAAACGAGTACTAAGATCGTACCAGATTACTATCTGCAAGAAGTTTGAGGGTAAGGGTAGTCTCTGTTAGTCTTTCTGAGTTGAAGAGATGGAGGCCAGAGTTTGGGGAAGTCAAGGCTGCTGAAATTTTCAGAGTGGAGTCCTGAAGAGGAAGAACTCCACAACGAGAGAATTTCAGAGTTTTCTAGAGGGATCCCCCCGAGTCTTTCACTAAATACTGGTCAGCACACATGTGAGAGGAAACTATCTGGGGCTAGGGAAGTAACTGCAAGAAAGAGTAGGAAGAACAATATCAGGATTACACAGGGTTGGGGAATTTTCCTGTTTCCACTGGCCATAGTGGGAAGACTTCAGGGAGTAGAATCCTTAGAAAGTTATCACGTTAATAATGGAGATAAATTGGCCTTAGACTAAAGGCTGCTCTGAATCTGCCCTAACAAAGATTAAAACCAAGACTCAAAAGGACTCAACTGATTAGAAGTAATACAATTGTACACTAGAAAAAAGTTCAATGCCATTTAAAGGAATTTAAGAAAATCTAATCAATGATGTAAAATTCACTCTGGCAGCTAATCAAAAATTACCAGGCATGTGAAGAAGTAGGAATATATGACCCACAACCAGGAGAAAAATTAGTCAATAGAAGGAGATTCAGAAATGACAGAGATGTTGAAACTAGCACTAAAATAGCCACTATAAATATGTTTGATATGTTCAAAAAGGTAGAAGAAAACATGAGCATGATGATGAGAAAAACTGGAGATATAAAAAAGGAATAAATGAGACTTTCAGAGATGAAAAACATCAGAAATAACAAATACGCTAGATGAGATCAACAGCAGATTTGACACTACAGAAAAAGAGATCAATTTGAAGACACAGTGTCAGAAACTATCCAAAAAGCAGCACAACTATAAAAAAATTTAAATGTGTGAGACATCGTAAGGCAGTCTAACACATGTATTACTGAAGTTCTAGAAAAAGATGGTGGGGAGAGACCAGAAAAAAATATTTGCAGAAATAATGGGTAAAATTTGGGGAGTTGATCAATTGCAGAGGTGGAGAAGGCAACCTTTTGGATAATGGAAAAGTTGTACGTTGTAATTGTGGTGGTTACACAACTTTATATACATGTCAAAATTCATCAGATTGTACTTAAAATTGGTAAATTTTATTCCATGTAAATTTTACTTCCATAAATTATGATTCTTCCCCCCAAAATGATGTGGAGAAATATGAAAAGATGTTTAAGGGGTAGTAACTCTTTTAAAAACTTATAAAATACATTTACATTATTTTTGAAAATAATGTAGAAGGAGACTGAAGATAGTAAAATATTAGCAATGGTAATTGTTGAATAATGGGAAAAAGTAAATAATTTTTTCTTCTTTTTCCTTATCTTTATTTTTAATTTTTTCCCGTGAAGAACATGTATTATTGATATGAGAAAGAAAAAATTGCCAAATCTTTTTGACACCAAGAAACCTTAGAGTTTGGGTGATGGCAACTGCTAACACTAATGCTAATGCTTCCTGGAAGAGAGGAAAACATCAGTAGTCTCCTCCTGACATGTAAAAGACAGGAGCATCTTTGCCGTACCTGTTTCCTAAATTAGCTGACTATGATAATCCTGTATCATGGGTGCACAAAAGAGTACTTTTTGGTAGTATGTTTCAAAAAACCAATTTAACCAGTGAAATCTACAAAAAGAATTTATTGGCTCCTATTACTGAAACATCTGGACTTCAGGCATAGTTGGATCCAGGGATTCAAGCACCATAGCTTTTCTTCAGTTTCTACAACTTCTAGCTGCTTTCCTCTTTGATGACTTCATTCACAGGCAGGCCTTCTCCATGTAAAAAGACATACAGCTCCCAGCAGCTCTAGACTTGCATGCCTTTAGTACTTGAATCAGTTAGGATTCTTAGTTGTAATTAAAAGTTTACTTTTATTAAATTAAGCAGGAAAGGAAACTATTACAAGATAATTGGGTAGCACCTAAAGTCTAGGATTGCTGTAGAATCAGACAGAAATGACACTCCAAAACTCTGAGCCCAAACACCACAGCTCCTACTACCTACCTTGGACACTGTATGCTGTTGTGAGGAGTGTGGCCACTTCTGCCTCTGGAAATGGATGTCATGCTGCCACTGCCATCACCCTGGATAGAATGGCCCTTGTTGCTTCTTTACATCACCTGCTTCCAATCAAAGTCTGCTGTGAACACATCTGATTGTCAGTCTGGTTTATGTGACTGAAAAGGAGGCAGAAAAAGCGAGTATGTGGCATTTTCAGCCTCAGAAAATATGACTTCCAGGAACTCCAGAATTCCACGGTACCTGTGTCAGGCAGGAAATGGTAGGTGTGCCCCATAGTGGGAGATGACCTCTGTCTCTATGGTAAGGGATAACACACACATGAGAGAGTTCACGTCCTGGGCAGCCAAAAAGAATGGCAAATGTCCACTACAGTCTACCTTTTTGGTTGCCAACATCAATATACCCGTTCTTTATATAGTTTCTATGCATAGCTGAAAATAGCCTTTCCTAAATAACATAATGCAATGATTCCTCATTGAAAGGTGGCCTTACTAATAACCTACCTAACAGAGGAAAATAAACTATCCAATAGAAAGTAAGAAAAATACAGCACACAATTGCCCCCTTGAAGAGGAAACTCACGACATAACTACCCCCTTTGTTTTGTTTAATTGAAACACCTGTGGCCTAACTCATTATCGCTCAGCCTTGAAGAGCCCTAAGTGGACAACAGGGGTGTGAGCTCTCTGCCTTAGTTCCAGCTGGGACCAGATTCCAAGGACTCTGATAAGCCAGCCCCACAGAGAAAAGAAAAATAAAGAACACCTGCAATAGCTTTGCTGCTGCTTCTGTTGTCAGTCTGCTGAAGCAGAGGGGAAAAAAGCCGTTTTTACCCTTTAAAAAAACCGAGCTGCTTCTCCCTGGGGCCTGGTATTTCTTTTCCTTCATTCATGTGCTCTGGCCACTCCCTCCCTCCCTCTCTCTCTCTCTTTCGCTCTTTCTCTCTCTCTCTCCTTCTTTCTTGCTTTCTCAGGAAAATAAATAAACATTTACTTCTGTGTATCCTAAACTCTGTGTGAGAAATCTCTCTCCACCTGCTGTGAACACCTAGTGAATTTCCACCCTTTCACTGATACAACGTAAAACACTCTCTTTTCCTCCCCACAAGTAGTCATCCTACAATGTCACAAGTTATGGTATCTAGTTCAAAGTCTAAGATCTCTGGTTATGGCAATATTAGGTGGCACCTTAGACAATTTCCTTGGATTCTCTCTGTGGCAGAAATTCTATTTAATCAGGATTAATCATACTAGGCAACAAAATTGCCATCTTTTTTTTGTTGTTGTTATTGTTGGTGGTATTGACCTGTCACTTGAGCAGCCTGAAATGTCAAAATGGCAGTTTTAGCATCCAACTCACCGGAATGGTTGTCAAATTCCCTGGTGGGAGCGTTCGACCTTTGCATATTAATATTAAGATCAGCAAACCAGAGGAGCCCACAAGTGTGGAGATTGGAAGCAAACATTTTTCAAAGGGTCATTAAGTGTGATCTCAAGAGGTGCCACTTTCATTTCACTTCTTAGGTCCTGGGCTCATGTATTCTAGCTATAGGAGAAATAATATGAAATATTTAGTTACTTTTCGACATATATGAAAATCCTCTAGGACTGAATTCCAAATTTGCAATATATTTACTGAGACCGTAAGTGAGTATTCAGAATAAGGCCACATCTTTCTAAGGATAGAGTAAATGGCAAGACAATAAATCTCATGTGCTACAGTATGTTAATCTTTTATTTGTTTTTTTGGTTTTTGCTGTAATTTCCCAATTAGAAGCCATGCTGTGAGGGATATAAGGTGATGATCAAAACAGCAGATTAGACTACAAATTTACAGAAGCATGGTAGGAGGGAAAGAAAATAAAGATCCTGAATACATGATCATCCAATGCATACATCACTGCCTCCTTTGTGAGGGAAGGTATCCAGTGTAGTTAAACTACTACCAGGAACCCACCTGCTCCTCCAAAGGGTTATGGTACCCTTTGGTGCTAAGAGTTAGTTTCTGCTTCAGAGATCAGGCACTAGTTTAGGCAGTTACCACGTAACCTTGGTTAGTTTAAGTTCATGTTGTTGAGTCCATGTACAGTTTTCATTTCTGCCAACATTGTTGTGCCGTTGCTATGGACTTATTCAGTAAACATTGAGGTGACAGTAGGAGAAGGTGGCCTGTCATCTTGTCCACTTCCTTAGAGAGGTCTTTTGGTGAGCATTCATATAGGCTACAGGTATTCTCACAATCTGGGTCCATTCACAGAGTCATATACCTTCTTCCAACCTCACCTCCAACCCCCCAAACTCATTCCTTTCAAATATCCGAACAGCTGACCAAACCATTAGGGCATTCCGATGAATGTGTATAGCTGTAACCTCAAGCCCTTGCTATTTAAAAACAAATTGGACTAAAGAGCTCTCAGGTTTCTACTCACAGGGAGGTTTCCCTTCTTCATTGTCCCTCAAGGGTACCCCTAAATGGGTGTGAAACATTTCAGCAAACCTTTCAGCTGTTGCCAGAACATCTCCCAGAGCCTTCTCTAAACCTCGTTCAAAATTTTTCCATTGTGATCAATTATTCATTGGCCACTCTCCTGAAGCCATCAGTGGGGGCTGAGGAGGGGTGGCATTAGGTCAGAAGTAGGCATGCTGGAAGCATGAACCGTTTGTCCGTGAAACTTATGCTTTCAGAATGTTTTTGTGCTTTGGCCTGTAGAAAAACACTTTTACTCCATAACAATGTGCTACAGGGTGTACTCAATTAACGGCAAGGCAGATGAGATAACCCACTCACAGGGTCAGCTGGTGTCCCGTGATCTGACAATTAGTCTCTGTCAGAGTCCAGTAGTAAGGTATTTCTCACAAGAAGAATAATAACTTGCTGAAAAGGGCATGGCTTTTATCCAAAACCTTAGGGGCTGCCACATGATTCTTGTATTGTGACTTGCCATGGGCTCTATTTAGCATGCTTAACTTGATATTTTAAGCACTGTCTGACCTAATGGATCATAAAAGTTAAGTAGCAGAGCTGCCTGAGCTGTGGTTCAAACCAGATAGAAAGCCCTCTACTGATTAGGGAGGGCCCTACTCAAAGTTAGCAGCTTCTTAGTTCATCTGGTAAATGGGCCAGAGCAGCAAGCACGAATATAGGAATATTGCCTCCCAAATCCAAAGAGAATCATAAAATTTAGGGCTTCTTTCTCAGTGAGAGGAGGTGCGAGGTTACCAACTTTATCCCCATTTTGCAGGTGCTACCTCAACTTGTCCCAGATCACTGGACCCCCAGAAACTGAAGTTGTATATCCTGCTATTATCTTGGAATTTTTTTTCCTTCTTCTTATACATGCCGTCTTGCCAAGGCATCTAGGATAACACACTTCTTTTTGTCATATAGGGGATCAGTGAGACATGGCATGGTGTTATCAAGGGATCTATGAACTAAATTTTAGCACAGAACCAGGACGTTGACATAACAGAAAGACGATGAAGATGTTTTGATTATCCCTGCTGGGAGAAAGCAGGGATTTTCATGTCTGCATAGTGATGAAAAGAAAAAAGAAAAAGCATTTTCCTGATTAATAGCTATGTATTAGGTACTAGGGACCATTTTTATTTGCTCAAGCAAAGCGACTATATCTAGATTAGCAGGTACAATTGGAGATGATGCTTGATTAAATTTATAATAATCTGCTGCTATTCTGTAAGTCCCATCTGCCTGCCACACTGATCAAAGAGGTAAAGTAAATGGGGATGACAGATCCACCACGCCTGCATCCTTCAAGCCTTTGATGGTGAAACTAGTGTTTGTATTAGCAGTGGGAGTTCAAAGAGTTTTTACTTGTCCATTTCTATGGTAATATACCACAGTTCAGGAAGTTAATGTGCAGATTCTGACAAATTCTGGGTATACCTATTCCAACTCAGACATGGTGATGTAATCACATGATAGGTTTAGGGTCATGATAGGCATATGAGTAGGTGAATTTATCTAATATTATAATACTCAACTATAAATGGTATACCACAGGGTGGGTCTCTAGGAATTTGCACAATTTACAGCCGACGTCAATAAAGATTCAAAGGTGTGGATATTTCCATTCCTCCAGTGCATAGTTATCTTGTCAAATGGCCATAGTTCCCATAGTTTCTACAGGAAAAGCTAGCAGGAGGATGTACAATACTTGCTTTCATGTTATTGCAGGTTTCTTCCTCAAAGGTGCCTGTCCTTTCCTTCCAGGTCTATGAAATGATTAATATCAGAGAACTGGATGAGGAGAGTGGTTTCCTATTATAGTGACAGTGACTCAGATCAGCCCTTTGCTTGCCAGACCTAGAGTATTTAGTTATAAAAATCAAATAGGACCTTAGTCGGTTATCACTATTTAAATCGGAGGGGCCCTATGATTAGTTAGCCACCAACAGTGATCATTGAAAGCCAGATGATTCTGCCCAGTTATGTTATTTTGCATCTGTCTATCTTGCATTTGATCATAAATACTATTATTCAGCCTCTGTGACCCCAGAATGCTGGTATTTCCAATGAAATCAGGAGTGCTCATTTCTACTGCAGCATCTCTGGCCTACAGAAAACAGCCAGGTGAAGTCTTTTGAGATCTTCAAGCAAGGCAGGAGCAGTTTTACTAGAAGGGGGATTGAACGTTTCCACTAGCAGTAGACTCAGTGGTGGTAGAGCACAGTGTAGTCAGAGTCTTCTGAATCCTTCCAAATGTCCTTATTCTAAATAGTGGGGGTCTTAGTCTTTTATTATCAGGGTCTATTATTATCAGGGCCCTTAGTGTCATCTAAGAGATCTGCCTAGGCTTTAAATTTAACTAACATTGTGAATTGGCAACATCTAAGATTAATCTTTGTTTTAGGGCTATCATAGGTTTCCAGGAACAAGCCATAGAAGATTATTATAGGACCATTGCATTTAATAGAAAACCCCTGATTGAGGACCTGTATTTTTAGGAAAGGATTCTGGGCTTTCCGCGTATCCTTCTCTTTCTTTAAGCTGTCAAATGCCATGAACAACCAACACCCCATCTTCACTGTCCTTGCATTTCTTCATTCCTTTTACATAGTTATATGGTGCTGGGTCTTCTAAAGCCTTGCCACATTCTAGGTGATCACAGGTAATAATCTGATTACTCGTTTGCCTCTGGCTGCCATGGGCAGACAGAATTTCATCCATTAACACCAACTGGATTTTTTTATTCTATGCATCCACAATCAGGTCCGATGATAGTTTCCAGATTGCGCCTGTTTCCTTAAGTGTCTATTGCTGGGAACCATACCTGATGCAGGTATCGACACCATTTAGGTTCTGTGGTTGGTCGAATAATGTCCCCCAAAATGTCCACATCCTAATCCCTGGACTGTGAATGTGTTAGGTTACACAGCAAAGGAGATTTAAGGTTGCAGATGGAATTAAGGCTGCTAATCAGTTTACCTTAAAATAGATAGATGATCCTGGATTATGCAGGTGTACTCAGTATAATGACAAGCATTCTTAAAAATGGAAGAGGAAGTAGAAGAAAGGGGTCAGAGGAAGTTAGGACAATGGAAAAATGGGCAGAGAGATGCAACATTGCTGGTTTTAAAGATAGAGAAAAGAGGCCTCTAAAATATGGAAAAGGCAAGAAAATGAATTCTTCTCTAGAACCTGCAGAAAGGAGCACAACCTACTAACACCTTGATTTTAGGACTCTGACTTCCAGAACCGTAAGGGAATAAATTTGTGTTGTTTATAGCCGCAAAGTTTGTGGTGATTTGTTACCACAGCAGCAATAGGAAACGAAAGCAGGTTCTTAGTTTCTAGCACAAGCAACTAAATGGCTGTTTTAAACAGAAGAAATTCATCAAGTAGCTCACAAAACCTCGAGGAGGGCTGGAGACTCCATGTTGGAAGCTGCACCATGATTTTCTGCAGACGTGATTCACTGAGCTACCACAGGCTTACTGCAGCTTGCCCTGCTGACACCAGCACCGGACGCTGGGCATCAAACACTGCTGCTAGAGCTGCAGCCTCTCTCTGTTCTTTCTGAAAAATGGATATAGATTCTGGCCCACATCACCTTCTCCAGAAATAGATTTTTGCAGTCTCCACTTCTTTCAAACGCTGGAGTCTGTATGTCTGATTGCCTTGGCTTGGATTTTATACTTGCGCTATAGCTGCAAGGGAGGTTGAAAGGGTGAATATCTGGCATATTTGGCATATCTAATAGGACTCATGCTCCCCCTGTAAGGTGGCGGATTCCTGTGACATAAGAAGGTAGTTCAGATGCTGGGTTGCTGAGAATGACTGTCTACCACAGCACTTACGATCCCACAGGAGGAGAGGTGCTCTCTGGTTCCCAGGGTCTGTTTCAATCTCTGAAAAGGACGCTGATTGGCCTTGCTTGGGTCCTTTGCTGGCTCTGTAACCAATTACTGTTTAAGATGAGCAGGGGTTCACTGATTGATTGGTTAGTTTGGGTGGGGATCCTTGACTGACAGCCCTTTATGGAAAGGTGCAGGTAGCAAAAGGAAAAGTGTTTCTGTTATCAAAAGTGGGGGAAAGGGAACGGAAGAAGGGGCAGGTGAAAAGACACCGTGTGGTGAAAAGAGCTTATAATTGTAGCTAGACCCATGGACTTACACTCACGCATCACTTAACGATGCGGATATGTTCTGAGAAATGTGTCATCAGGTGATTTCATCCTTGTGCAAATACCATAGAGTGTCCTTTCACAAGCCTAGGTGGTCTAGCCTACTACACACCTAGGCTATATGGCATAGCCTGTTGCTCCTAGGCCACAAATCTGCACAGCATATTACTACACTGAATGCTGTGGGCGATTGTAACACAATGGTATAAGTATTTGTGTATCTAAACATGGAACATGTAATGAATGCGTTGTCATACTACTTAAGACGACTACAACATCACTAGGCCATAGGAATTTTCCAGTTCCGTTATGATCCTGTTGGACCACTGTGGTAGATGTGGTCCGTCATTCCAAAACAGTGTTACGCTATTCATGACTGCAGTTAAATGCTGGCTATATTGCTTGTTAGTTTGAAAAGTTAAATTTATTCAAATATACCTGCAGTGTACCAGAGGAATTAAGAGTACTGGTTCTGCTGCCAGGTTGCCTGGTGTGTGTCTAAGTTCTGTCACTTACTGGCTATCTGATTTTGTGTTTCAATTTCCTCATTTGTAAAATAAGTATAAAAATAGTACCTACTTTATAGAACAGTTGTGATTAATGCATAAGTTAATAACTGTAACAAGTTTAGGATAGTGTATGATAATAATGGCCATTAATTATTGTTATTATTTTTAATATAACTCAGACATGCAAAGAAAGGAACTTATAATTATTTTTATATGACTGATTTAATCTGGTTTTCAAATTCTTACTTCTGCTAATGGCAGTGAAGGTGTGGGTTGTGGGAGGAGGACTGAAAATTGCTAGTAAAGGGAAATTTAAATTGCTTCTTTTAGATATAAATTCAATCCATTTAAAATTCAAACTTCTTATGAAGCCGCTTCTCTTTCAGGGAACCTCCCACCCTCCTTTCCTTCCCTAATGTGACCTGGACGCCAGGAGAAACTGTAGGTCATTACAGTGGCAGGACGGGGCTCGGGCTGCAGTGGTCTTCTGTGTCTGCTCAGGCCTCTGATTGGTGTGGCTGGTCAGATCTCGTCCCTGGGCATCTCACTGGTGGTGGCCATGGAGCTATGGCCTGGTTTTTGGCATCAAACTGGTATCTTCCCCTAAAGACTTTGGAAGTTGCCACAGCCTCTGGACGCAAAGTCCCTGCTCATCGTGGCCCTTCATCCTGAATCCAGACTGCTTGGCTTCTATCTTCCCGGGATGCCCAGGATTTTCATGTTTTCTTTCTACATATTATGGCGTGAGGTTCCTACACTAGCCGTTCCTACACTATCAATCCTGCACCATGTTGAAACAGCATAACAAATGCTAGGCTTCTCTAAGGAGTTCACATTATTTTAGGTTATTTTTTTGAGAAATGAGGAATAAGTCTCTCTGTATTTGGGTTCCTCCAGAACGATTTGGGTGTTTTTATTCCCACTTGCATCCCCACCCGGGGTTTTGACCGTGGGAGGACCGCCATGATGCCTGCGTCTAAACTCTTTTTTTTTTTTTAATCTCATTCTCTCTTCTCTTCTCCAGCTTCTGCAGTGACTGAAAGTTTTTTTCTCCTTTCTCTGAGGAGCACATGCACTGTGCTCTTTCTGGCTTTATTTCCCTGATTTACTTTTCAGGCTCCAATTCTTAGTATTTCAAGGGAATCCGTTGGAATTTGGAAATGTCCATTCCCTCTCAACAAAACCTGGTTATTAAAACTAAAAGTGTAATGAACAAATATAACATACAAGTTAAAACTGAACAATAACTTCTTTTTTCTTTATCTGTTCCCTGCAAGTGTTAAATGCTCATGATTTTACTGGATGGGGAGTAGCAAGGCAAGTATACTAGTTTAATACTTTCAAAATATTATGTGTTCTACCAGCTGTGTAGCAGGTACTTGATAAATGGTAGCTAGTATTGTTATTTTATGTAAATACACATGTTCAAATGAAACCAATAAATTATGCTTAATTTTATGCATAAGAATTGGAGTTGCTTAGCAATATATTAGAGCCCTACATCATTCATTTGTTCATCCATTTATTCATTCATTCATTCACCCAACAAATATATACTGATAGCCTACTATGTGCTAGGAATTATTATAGTGTTTTATAATTCCTTTGTTAGAATTTAGGCCAAATGGGTGACATTGCTTTTAACAGTGAAGTTTTCTACAAAGCACCCCAGGTTCTTTAGTAACTAAATTGGATATTGCCCAGAATGGACCAGGTGCACACCAAATCCACCTGTTAACAAATGGTAAGTTTTCAATATAGCATCCCAGTTCAATGAGGTTAAGTTGCTTCCCCTGTCCCCCACCCAGTATTAGCTAAGGAAGGGAGTGAATGATCAAGTTGTTGGGTGTAGCACTGCACATCTTTTTGTTTGACCAAACCCAGGCCAGCACTATTGGTAGGTTCATGGATCCTTCTCATGGTTCATGGTTTCCTTCTCCTTCTTGCTCAGTCCTGGCCATGAGCTCTGACACTGGCCATGCCAGCAGAGGCAGGGTCAGTGTCAGTGATGAGTTACACTGAATCCAAGGAGAAGTGCCTCTTACCTCACTGATTTGTGGAATTGGAAGCCATTTGTACTATTGGTGTCTGTCTGTTACTGGTGAGAAAAGGCTTCGTTCCAAGTAGCAGAGTCCTCACTATGTCTTTTTGATCCTCTGTTTTCTATTTTCATGTAAACCATGGTATGATTAGACTTCAAATAGTCAGTGATGGGGTCCTTGAGATAACAGGTAATTAGAAACACTTTGGTTATGCTGTATATATTATGTGTAGATCGTATTTACCATAGCTAGTTGACAAGATAATATATAAAGCTCATATAAACTTATATAACTTACATAACTTAGTTTTACCAGTTCTCAGTAATGGTAAAAATATAACTAATTTTCCAGAGATTATACGACTTTTTTTTGTATGTGTGAGGGAGATTTTAAGTATTTTGTTATGTGTGAAATGGCAATCTTTCATGTGCAAAAACGGCTTTTAGACAGATAGCAATAGATATGTCAAGATAAAACTGAAGATGCTTGCCCATGCAGGAAAATGTCACATATAACCAGATTGGCTTGTAAATGCAAAAGTTTCTTCTTATAGCTCTTTTGAACCTATTGAAACAAGTTTTTTCCTATGTACTAAGAAAACTCACATAGGCAGTTCATCAGGTGTGACATGTCTACTACGAGGACTGTTTCCTTGAAAAATGATCTCTTGTTATTTACTTCTGGGACTAAGTTAAATACCTGAGAGATTCTTTGTAACCAAGATGACTAAGAAGTTTTCCAATTTTTGAGCTGATTCTTTACGCAGTATTTATGTTCCTAAACAGCTGTTTTAAACTGTGTGTTTGAATCTAATCATATTTTCAATGTATTGAGAGATCTTTTTATTTAGAGGAACTCCCAAGCAAGTGTCCTGAGCAAAAATCATCTCACTAATCACAACCTAATTTAGGTATTTTATAATTTTTTTCTTAAAAGCAGGGCATACCTGCTTTATATTTCACATAAAATAAAGTATTTGAAAATGCCATATTTTTATTTATTAGTGTATGAAGTGCACAGATCTTAACTGTACAGTTTGATGGTCTTTGGCAAATGTACGTACCTGTGACCAACATCCCAATAAAGATGTAGAACATTTCTATCAACCTGTAAAGTTTCCTTCCATGGCTTCACAGTAAATTCTTTTCCTACCTCCTAACCACTGTTCTGGTTTCTATTACTACAGTTTAGTTTATCCTATCCTTGAACTTGCTATAAATGCAATACCCTTTTATGCCTGGATTCTTTTGCTCAACAAAATGTTTTTGAGATTTTTGAGGTTCATTCATGTTTTTATGAGTGTCATTAATTCATTCTTTCTTATTTCTATGCAGGATCTGATTGTATGATTGTATCATAATTTGCTTAACCATTCTTTTATTGATGGACATTTTGATTGTTTCCAGTTTTTGGCTATAAAAATCTTTGTGTTTTCATTTGTCCTGGGGCAAATTCCTAGGAGTAAAATTATTGGATAATGCAGTTAGGGATATATATAATTTATAAAGAACCAAAAAGTGGGTTTGGTTTTGCAATCACATTATAGGAGGGTTTTCCTTGCCTTTTTGGTAATTGGCCTAAAAAACAAAGATTTTATGTTTTATCAAGATAATTCTTGTGTTGTTTACAGGTTTTTTGATTACTTAAGAAAAAAGATTTAAAAGGCTTAAGGTTTTTATATCCATGTAACTTTCTGTATTGCTTTTGAAATCTTTTGATTATCACTCTGGTTAGATGAACAACTATTACCTGTGATTCTGTTTTGATGAAGTGTTTTGAGCCACTTGGTATCTTTGGCAGGTTTCCCCAGGACTGAAATCCTAAATTAAATCTTTGTGGCCTAAAATTAACTTTGAGATTTTTTCAGTTGGTCATCTGGAGAGCCTCAAAGAATGTATCCCTTATTTTGTAGAGATATTAAATGATTAAACTTATTTGGTAAATTTTATGGGAGACATTGTAAAATGTCTTTCAGTTATATTTATGGGTATGTTACTGATACAAATGTTCCAAAAGTAATATAAATTCATAAAAATTTAATATGTTATCAGTCATAAGTTTGATTGTTATGTTAAATATTTTCCAAAGTTATATATGTATGGATATGTTATTGTGAATGTGAATATTCTAAAGATTATGTGAAATTTATATAAGTCTGTGGGTCCTCATGTGATGCTATCAGTTATGATTCTGGTTATTATCTTAAAATGCTACATGTAATAGAAATAACTAAATTTCCTTGCCAATTGGGAACTTTCATCAGATTTTAACCATGGCTAGTCTAAGTTTTTGTCATCCACAGTAGTTGTTCTGAATTCCTCTCTAAAATCATTTGCAATCAACTATAGTCCAAAATTGCTTTTCGTGGAAAAGACTCTAACAAGTACTCTTAAACCCAGATTCCTGATAACTTTTAGATCAATGGACTAGGTAAAAACTTCCAGAACTCTAATAAAAAACTGATGTGTTCATGAAAATTGTTAACCCAACACCAAGCAGAGCAAGAACATAGGACTGAACTGATGGAGGACTAGAGTGATTTGTTATGAATTTTTGTTTGAAATATTGCTGATTCTTTTTATATTTTGTTTTCCAGAGTCAAGAAAACTCTTTTTTCTTTTGAGCTATTGATATCTTAAAGCAATTGGGTAAAGTATCCTTTTGTGAACAAAATTGAAACATTGACCTTTTTCTCTCTACCTGAATTCTCCAGAATTTGGAAACTATTCATAAGCATTCTTATTTTATGGCAATACATTTATTTGCACAAGTTCAATAAGAATCTATTTTCTTGAGTAGTAGGACAAATTACACACTGGAGACATTGGTTATTTTACCAAGGCTGCTACTGGAATGTCATGTTTTCAAATATGACAAGACTGTTTGAAGGACTGAACCTGACTTTATGAAGCCAGTAGACTCGGAAAAAGACTGGCTTGGTACCTTGTCCACACGGCTCCCTTACAGGGTTCCTGACCTTGTGATAAGTGAAGAATATCCCTTTCAGGCAGGCCCAGGAACCTCAAGATATTTCGAGGACCTCAAGAAGAGAGGAATTTACCCAGTTTGTGCCATTAATACAGGCACAGTCTGATCGTGAATCCTTGGCTTGGGTCCTAGCATCAAGAAGCTTTTAAAAGTCTAATTGGAAATCCCTTATGAAAAAGTTCCAGCGAAGCCAACTTTAAAGGAGCCTATATGGCCAATCACTGTTCTTCTTGCACTTGATGTAAATAATCAAGCCAAGTATAATAAAACCAAAACTTATATTGCAAATAAATTGGTTTCACTATGATTTCTCTTTGGTAGATAAGGGGGACCAGAGAGAGAAAAATTATGTTTCAATGGAAAACTTTAGCACACCTGTTATTAGATTCTAGCCCTGACCATTGCTTTTGAGTTTTTTTTCTTAATTTGCCTATAATTTGAACTGAATACTGGATTATTTCCTGGTTACAACAAGTCTCTAAAGAAGAACCTGGATTTAATTTTCTTCATAATGTTTTTAGTCAGCTCCCTAATGGAATAAGTTCTTTTTTTCTGTTCTGGCATACAAATTAATTGGTTGATTATAATCCTTATGTGCATTTTTTCCACTATTCAAATTATTAGTCCTATATATCTCTTGTTGTTTTACTTCTTCTAAGAAAACTAAAATTATGAAATTCCAAAGCCTAGAAATGATTCAACAAGCAACAGCAGCTATGAATCAACAACTTGTTTCGTTGGTTACCCTGAGGACTAAATTCTTTATTTTGTTCTGGAGTTCTAGTTGTTATTAACATAATCATAAACATAGTTGTTATTTTCCTGGCTATTAAGTTACTCATGATTTGTATTTCTGCTTGCTTTAAATCAATGGCTAAGGCCAGCAACTAGGGGATGACTCACTATTCAGGAGAATAGCGTGTAGCCTCGTGTCATGACCTACCCCATGTTGCTTGCAATCTGGACTGCCTGCAATAACAAGGTTCTTTTCCCAGCAAGGGACATGACTTCCTGGGAATGAGCCTTCCCAGCACCAAGAAATGAAGAATATCTATCACTCCAACCTGAGCAGAGATTGATCATCAGTGCTTACAGGGGAAGATTTTTGATCAAAGGGGGGAAATAATAACCTACAGGTCACATTTGATAGTCTACTTTAAAAGAAAACAGGCTTCCAAATTAACCTACCTTGGGAAGGTCTTGTGATTCAAGGAGACGTCCTGTCCCCAAGTAAGGAATCTTGTCATGAGCTTCTCAAATTGTTGACATACTGATTAATGCATAACCTACTGACACTGAAAAGGATGCTGATTTGTTTCTGAATCATAAAGTTTTACTGATTGTCTCACATGTAGACATTTTAGCCTGTCTCTTGTAATCTGTATCCAATGATTGTAACCTCAGTATAATAACCCCCCAATGAAAAGGGACAACTTTGGTATGAGGAATCCCCCTCCCTTCTCCTAAACCCTCTTACAAAAGCCTTCTAACTGGTAACAGACTCTGAAACACTCCCAACTTTGTTGATGTCTTCCCGGGTTAATCCTCACGTTTGCCTTCCAGTAAACCTTTGTCAAATTATTTCTGTCTCAACAGCCTTAATTTCAGTTGACACATTGACCGACTTTAGATTGTTAAATTAATCTTGCATTCAGAGGTCATGATCTATTATACTCTCTATATAACTAAATTTGATTTACTAGTATTATGTTAAGGATTTTTGTATTTATATTCAAGAGAGTTATTGGTACATACTTTTATTTTTTGTAATGTCCTTGTCAGGCTTTAGTGTCAGGTTTATCCTGGCCTCATAAAATGTGTTACGAAGTTTCCTCCTTTTTTTTCTGAAAGAGTGTGTGTAAAATTGGTATTCATTCTTCCTTTAATGTTTGAGAGAAATCATCAATGAAACCATCTTAGCCTTGAGGCTTCTTTGTGGGAAAATTTAAATGATAAGTTAAACCTCTGTAACAGTTATAGGGCTCTTCAGATGTTTTATTAATTCATACACCATTTTTCATAATTTGTGTTTTTAATGAATTTTTCCTATTTTATCCAAGATGGTAAATTTATTGGCATAAAGTCTTTTATGATAGTCACTTCTTATTCTTTTGAGGTCTATAGAGTCTGTAGTAATGTCCCTATTCTACTCCTCATATTGGTAACTTGTGAATTTTTTCCTCTTTTTCTTTTTTGATCAGTCTTGATCACCATGTTTATCACTTTTAAAATATCTTTTCAAAGATCCAGTTTTTGGCTTTTTTATTTTTTCTATTGCTTTTTTTTCCATTTTATTGTTTTCCATTCTTTAATATTTTATTTTTGCTAATTAATTTAAATTTAATTAGCTTTCCCCTGAGTTTCTTTACGTAGAAGCTTAGATTACTATTTTTAAATATTTCTTCTTTTCTAATATAAGCATTCAAAGCTAGAAATTGCCCTTTAAGTGCAATTTTGGTTGCATCTCACAAATTTTGATTTCCTTAGCATTTTGCTGGAAATATTTTCCAATTTACATTTAGATTGCTTCTTTAACTTATGGATTATTTTGAAATAGGTTTCTTAATTCCCAAATTCCGGGGTTTTCCATTTATCTTTGGGTTAACTGGTTCCTAATTTAATTCGGTTGTAGTCAGAGAGAAATACTCTGTATAATTAAGTTCTTTGAAATTTTTGAGATTTGATTTATGCTTCATCATATAGTCCTTCTAAATAATTATTCCATATGCATTTGAAAAAAGTATTTTATACAGCTGTGGTTGTGTTATATTAATATAAATATCTAATAGATCAAGTTGGTTGTTAGCATTGGTCAAATCTTTAATATCCTTATTGATTTTCTCTATTTGTTGTATTAATGACTGAAAGAAGAACATTTAAAATTTTGACTCTATGAATTTGTCTCCTTTTATCTTCAGTTCCGTGGATTTTTGTTTCATATATTTTGAAGCTCTGTTATTAGGTGCATACATATTTAAGATTGCCATATATTCTTAATGAATTGACCCATTTATCATTATGGTATGTCCCTCTTTGTCTCTGGTAATATTCCTTGTCTTGAAGTCAACTTTGTCCGATAGTAATACAACCATGAAGAAAACGATTGACTTTACAATGCCTTATGTTCATTTGTCTCATCTGCCAACATGCTGTCCCTTCTGCTGTCCTTTGCCAGGTAGTGTTAAGTACATTGGTGGGGCACAGGTAGAATCACGTAATCCTTGTCGTTGCAGTTTTCTTAAAATGGGGCAGTAATGAGACCAATGCAGGCTAGCAGCAAAACTAGTTTGTTGGTTTCAGGCTATATGAAAAGGGTGTATTCGCTTTATCTACCTTTGGAAATTTTTTTGATCTTGCTTCCACCAAGCTAGTAAAGGTATCCTTTTGCCTGAAAAAGCATTTTTATGTGCTGTCAGCTTGCTAAGAATTGTGGAGTTTATTTTTCCTCAATCGTCTTTTTTCCAATATTTTTACATAGTGGAGGAATTCTATGGCATCTCGATTTGAAAAACTGGAGATTCACTGAACTGAAGGTTTTAGTCTGGAAGCCAGGAGAATGGTATTTTCTGTTGGTTTGAAATTCCAAGTGTCTGACTTCAGGCAAGCCCTTTAAAATGTATCCCAAAGAAAACAACGATAATGATGTTTATCCTAACCTACAACTCATGGAATTTCATAATTGGATGTGGCCTTACAGATTATCTGCTTCCAGCTGGTAATTTTAAGTAGAAGGAAACTGACCTGAGGTTTTGAGAGGCTGAGTAACTTGCCTAAAGATATTCAGCTTGTTTATGGCAGGGTGGGAATTTGAACCTGGACTCTTGTTACCAGTCTAATGTGATTTTTACTCAAATATGGTGAATTTAGAGAGCATTTAGAAAGACTCCAAAATCCCAAAATAATGAGTCTATACATACACATTGGCTAATATAAGGTGTTCAATGGTTTAAACATTTTTATTAAATGCTGTTACATGAATTTCAAAACATAGTATTTATCTTTTATAGCTGAGTTTAAATTCAAGACAATAAGTCAAAAGAGCCCCATAAACATTTGTCAAATATGAAATAATCTGATTTGAAGAATATATCATTTTCTTCTTTATTACTGATGTAATAATATCAACTTTTATTACTTTCACAGATTATAAATATCTCATTTGATCCTCACAAACAACCCTATAAAAATGATAGCTAATATTCATTGAGTGCTTACTATGTGCCGGGAATAATTCTAAGTATTTATTTATTTATTTATTTTTAGAGACAAAGTCTCACTCTGTCACCCAGGCTGGAGTGCAGTGGCATGATCATATTATACCTTACTGCAACCTCCCACTCCTGGGCTCAAGTGATCCTCCTGCCTCAGCCTCCCAAGTAGCCGGGACACCACCACACCTGGCTACTTTTTAAATGTTTTTGTAGAGGTGGGGTCCCACTATACTGCCCAGGCTAGTCTCAAATTCTTGGTCTCAAGCAATCTTCCCACCTCGGCCTCCCAAAGTGCTGGGATTACAGTCATGAGCCACCATGCCCCACTTCTTCTAAGTATTTTATATCTATTAACTTTATCCTTAGAACAGAACAACCCAAGTTACTACTGTTATCCTTATTTTATAGATGAGGAAACCAAGTCACACAGAGTTAAAGTAACTTGCTCAAGGTTACATAGCCTAAAGGAGGCAGAGCTGGCCTTGAATCCAGAGTAGATAACTTTAGTCATAGCTACTTTGCTATAGTGTGTGTCGGGTGGGCAGGACAAAGGTGCAGATTGTTCTTTACATTTTTCCTATGAGGTTTTTTACCCCCAGTGCTGCTATTCACACAGAACACTTTACCCAATACCCCTTTTCAGGCCATATGATACATTTTACAACTCAGCGCTGACTATATCTAAGACATCAAGGAGAGCATTTCTGAAGGTATTAAGAAAAATCAAGATAATTTTTCATTTAACTAAAATGAAATAGAATCTTTAGTGGTCATTTCTTGACTTTGCTAAATTTGAGACTTCAAATTAAGCAATTATGTCTTTAGACAATACATCTTGTTTTCTACTTCAGCAATTTCTATTGCAAATAGGTCTTTCCTCTGTTACCCTATTCAACTTGCCGGACTCTATTTTGGAAAAAACATTTGTTTATAATTTCATGTAATTATTCTTTTTCTATATGCTAAAAAATGAGAAAATAAAAGGCAGAGATGAACAGAACTTAGCAACTTATTGGATGCAATGTGGGTGGAAAGGAATGGGTTTAGAAGGATGGAACAGGCTGAGAAGCACAGGCTTGCATGTGGAGATAATTTATTTCAGTTTTATATTTCATAATGCTTATTATTTATGGAGCATTGACCATGTACCAGGTACTCTCTGTGAATAGTTTATGTTAATTCTCATAACCACCTTGCGAAGCAGGTGCCGTATTGTTCCCATTCTACAGATTTGGAAACTGAAGCTTAGAGAGGAGACAGCAGCCAAAGTCTCCTAGCAAGTAGGGAAAAGCTGGGACTTGAATCCAGATTTATCTGGCACTAAGGAGCTTGCTCCTAATCATCCTGCTCTTTTGCCTGTGAAATGCTTGTGGGACACCTTGTAGAGATGTCCATTAGGCAGCTTAAAATAAAAGTCTGCAATTCAGGGTTAGGAATGAATGCGTAGGAAGCTGTAGAATGGAAGTGGCCATTGAGTTAAAGATTAGCTGAAAAGAAGACAAAGACAATGTGCCACTTTTGATGAATTGGGTGAGAGGTACACCTCTTACTTTTAAGAATAAACTTAAGGCAAATCATCAGTATCGGTCATCAGTTAAGATACATGACATGAAGTACTAGCATTCAGAATGTGCTTAACCAGCTAGTCCACTGAGGAAAGCCAAGTTTGAAAAGACTTTCTTTCTCTCTAAGAAGGTTTTTATGGCAACTGTAACAACTGAAGAAATAACTCTATTTAGAAAGATTTCATCATACCAAATAAACTTGGACTACATCTATAAAGCTATCCATCTCCAATCAGATGACTCACACTAAGACAAGTGTAACAGATAGGATTGTTTTTCTTTTCTATTTACAGCTGTCTATGATTGCAGCTGACTTGTACACATTGAATAAACACTTAATGATCCTCCAAGACACCTTCCCTCATTTGGAGATAATACTGTGGACCCTGTAGTTTGAACCTGGGCAGGCACTCATGCTGTGCTAGTGCCGTGTAGAAAATACAGCATGATAGTCCTGGCCTGCTGAAAGCTCGGGCCCTACTCCCAGCTGGGATCAAGGCTCTGTAGTCTCCATCTTAAAATGGATAAAATGAAATATGAAAATAAAGAATGTATCTATTACCTGGTTATATTCTGTTCCATCAAATTATTTTAGTCTTGAATGTCAGTGAACCCCCCTGTGGTTGGTTTTTCAGCCTTCCGCCTTCCATTAAACTAACCCACAGATAGTTTTAGTCATTTCCTTACACAGTTCTCTTCTCATACAAAGTTTCAAGACATTAATCAAAACAGCACCCAGATCATATTTGCCATTTCTTATACATTTTAGTCTTTACAAAAAAGTTTTATATCCCTAAACACGTGAGTTTCCTGCACAACTTGAAACAAGGATTTTGATCTTCTCCCTTCCACTTTTCTTTTTGGTAAGTTATCTTGAGTCAGAGAGTCCTGAGTTTCACTGTAGCTCCATCAGGAACTAGCAGTGTGGCAATGGGCAAAATACTCAGACACCCTTATCCTTGATTTCCTCAACTGTGAAATGGGGACCCTAACACTTGAGATTGTGAAGATGAAATGAGATATTGCTTCCAGGTCTAGCATGTTTCCTGGTATACAGTAGGCATCTGATATATGCTTGTGTCTATCTTGTCCTCTCTCCCTGTGTTTATAACTTATACTGTGATTGCGGCAGACTTGTACATTATGTCCCTTTTTCTCCTGCTGGAAGGTAGAGGACTGAGGACAGTCATTTTGTGTCTGGGTAGGGTCTTCAGTAGCGCGTGGGAATGATTTTCCTTTGATTCTGCCTCTCACACATTTTCTCTGATCTCCATTTCAACCCTGGCTAAGCCACCTTGTTTGAAGTTGTGCTCTACTATGCCACTTTTATATTTCTCTCAGATCCTCCTTCCTGTTGTTTCCCCCATTTCTCTACTGTTGAGTGCAGCCTCAAGAATTGCTACATCTAAAAAAGGCAAAAAAAAAAAAGGAGTTGAAATTGCCCCTTGAAAACCTCTACTGAAATTCTGTGTGTGTCCACAAACCAAGTGTATGGGTGCAACATACACTCTTTGCCCACCAAAGCCACTCTTTAGAATGGAGGTTTTTTAGCTTTTTTGTGCTGGGATACCCATTTGGATGACATTCTTATACTTGATATACTTCCTTGGAAGCAGAGGCAAGATGGATTGTGGGTTATAGACAATTCTTAGCACTTCCAGCTGTGCTCTCCTTCCGGAGAAATACAAGTGAGTGTGAGTAAGGAGATTATGGGCACAGCCTTTAATCTACCCTGTGCATAAGGAAAGTGAATCATCCTCACTAGTTAGTACTTTTAAAAAATCATCGTCACTAGTTGGTACAAGTAAAACAGTTTACTTGCCTCATCCCTCACCACGGATTGTACCCTGGGTCTCAATACTGAGGTTGATTGTAAATTGCTGCTGTGGAAAGATCTATTAATCACCTATGAAGTAAGATGATTAGGTTTGGTGATTAATAAGGTTGCTTTCAGCTTTAACATTCTATGTTTTCCTCAGATTGTGCCAGAAGGTTCCAGATTCTTCTGGTAATGAATGGCTAGGATGCTTCTGAGAGACCTAGTGTTGTGACTTAAATTGTGTTCCCCCCAAATACATTTTCAAATCTTTACCCTGGTACTTGTGAATATAATCTTATTTAGAAATAGTGTTGTTCAGATGTAATCAAGTTAAGAGGAGATCACACTGGATTATGGTGAACCTTAATCCAGTGACTCACGTCCTTATAAGAAGAGGGAAATTTGTATAGACACAGGGAGAGAACACCATGTGACAATGGAAGCAAAGTTTGAAGTGATGCACCTACAAGCCAAAGAATGCCAAGAGCTGCCAGCAGCCACCAGAAGGTACGAGAGAGGCACAGAGCAGATTCTCTTTCAGAACCTCCCGAAGTCACCAACTCTGCTGACACCTTGATTTTGGATTTCCAGCTTTTGGAATTTTAAGACAATAGATTTCTGCTGTTTTAATCCACCCAGTTTGTGTTACTTTTTTATGGTAGCCCTAGGAAACTAATACACCTTGCAAACTTCAGGTTAGTTGATTCTGACCTATGTCTAAAGTTTTGTGTTCAGTCATCCCTTTCATGTGCTCTGTAACAGATGTGTCTCTCCGCTAGGCACGTGCATAAGAACCTGAACTGTGGGGCTTCTTCTCCTGGCTTCTCCCCATGGGAAGCCCCCAGCCTTTGGTCTTTCTAAGGCACTTACTTTTCAGTTTTCCTGGCATTTGGTTCCTGTGGATTCTCTTGACCAACTTCCTGCGGGAGTTATTTCAAACCTAGACCGGAACTGAGAAGAGATTTAGAAAACAATTCTTGACTCCCTTTAGCTGATGTAATTTTAATTTATAATTTTCATGTCAGAGTTATTACCAGGAAATTGTTTTTAAAAAAGACATTATCATTAATTTCATGACAGTGTTATTTTATGCTGATGGGTAATTTGTCCCTTTAGAAAGAACTGCTTCTTGAGTAATTATTTTGGGTACCAAGTGACAGGCTCAGACTATTTTGGGACTCTGCGGCCTTGTCTCATGACATGCATTTACCTTGAGGATGATGCATGTGGCAGGTATTGCCCGTGACTCATTCCTCTGCCCGTGTCTGCTGCACTGTTCATGTCTTTAGCAGATAGCAGCTTATGACAAGGATGGTTTGGAAGATTTGCTGCCAATGTGATTCTTATGTAAGACTGGCATAAAGGATTCTCCTTGTTCCTTACTAAGCATCTTTTCACTCAAACTAGATGTTTTTGGTGAAAGCCCAGGAAATTCACTAGATGTGGGGAAATATGAGATAGCCAAGTATTACATTTGATAGTTTTATGTAAGGCTTCCAATTTGAAGCTTCCTCACTTAAACTAAGAAGGGCTTAAGTACATTATTTTTATTTATGGTTCCAAATGTGCAACTTTAACAAACCATACATTGATTGTACTAAAATGAGTAAAGAGACATGGATTATTTAAATTTATTTACAAGTATTCATAAAAACCCTTTCAAAATTTACAAAACCTAATGCATTTTCAAAGTGATGACAAATGCATTAAAATAACATTCAGTCTTTCATCTTCCAAATTCCATCTTGTCCCCACCTTCTCCCAAAGGGACCTACATTAAGAGTCTATTGTGGATCCCATCTCACCTTTTGGTGGCCTGGGTTCTAATTCCAAATTTTCCACAGATTCTGTTTCAAAACCCATAACTAATCTCTGAGTGCCAGTTTTTCAATGTTTAAGAGATGGGAATGCTATTTTAGTAATATCGTCTCTTGAATATCCAAAGCTCTATAAACACAAGGATAATATGTCCAATGCTTTCTGTGTCCAATGAGGGTGCAGATGCTTATCTTTATAAAATACAGTCTTATGCCATGTAACATTTCAGTGAAAGATAGACGACACAGGATGGTAGTCCCATAAGATTATAAAGAAGCTAAAAAATTCCTATTGCCTAGTGATGTTTTGATGATCCTGACCCTGTATAGGCATAGGCTAATGTATGTGTTTGTGTCTAAGTTTTTAACAAAATAGTTTAAAAAGTAAAAAATTTAAAAATAGAAAAAAGCTTATAAAGTAGGATATAAAGAAAGAAAATATTTTTGTATAGCTGTAAAATGTGTTTTCTTTTAAGCTAAGTGCATTACAAAAGAGTTAAAAAGTTAAAAAAATTCTAAAAGTTTATAAAGTAGAAAAGTTACAGTGAGCTAAGGTTAATTTATTACTGAAGAAAGAAGATTTTTTCTATAAATTGAGTGTTGTCTAAGTGTACTCTATAAAGTGTTTATAAAGTCTACAGTAGTGTATGGTCCTAGGCTTTCACATTCACTCACTGACTTACCCAGACCAACTTCCAGTCCTGCAAGCTCCATTCATGGTAAGTGCCCTATATAGCTGTACCATTTTTTATCTTTTATATCATATTTTTACTGTACCTTTTCTATGGTTTAGATATGTTTAGGCACATAAATACTTACCACTGAGTTACAATTGCCTACAGTATTCAGTAAAGTAACATGTTGTACAGGTTTGTAACTTAGGAGCAATAGGCTATACCACATAGCTTAGGTGTGTAATGGGTTATACCTTATAGGTTTGTGTAAGGATACTTGATGAAGTTTGCACAATGACAAAATTGCCAAACAATTCATTTTTCAGAACACATCCCCTTCGTTAAGAGACACATGACTATAATTCTTATCTCCATTTTATGTGAAGAAATTCACATTTAGATAGGTTAAATTACTTGTTCCCAAATATATAAAACAGCCCCAAAACAGGAAGGTTGTTCTTTTCCAAAGGCCCACTGATATCATATCAAGAGTTGACAGTTTGAGAATCTACTCTTATGAAAAACTTTTGAACAAAGTCTTAGAGTGTAATGCAATCCTACTAATTAATGGATTTTACTTATTTTGGCCAATACACAATTTAATTACTAGCTATTAGCTACAAAATTTTTAGTTCCTTAGTGGTTTTTCAAATGTGAAGAAAACCTCAAGCCAAAGAGCACAAAGCAAAGCACACTGTTTTTGTTCTGATAATGGCATTTTCCAGATGTCGTTTTCCCAGCTGTCAGAGTGTGATAAAAAGCTTGTGTTTAAAACTTGACCTAAGAGTTACCTGGGTCTCGCCTAGAAGAAATAGGTGTTTCACTAAATTAACAACAGATTCCAAAGCTGGGAAGAAAAAGCAAGCTAATCTCCAAAGTCAGTATTTTGTCCCCATAACCTGCGGGTATATAAGGACCACAGAAATCAGCTTAGTGTAATTTTTCCACTTTTCTCTGCTCAACTTCTGAGATGGCAACTGCTGGTTTCAATCTGTCTGGGGATTTCATCTTTCAGAACTGCCAAGAATTTTAGTGGTTACGAAGACAGAATCCTGAAGATAAAGTTTATTGATTCATGATTGCATTCACATAAAACCCTAAATGGAATTTTGAGTGGTGAGAAACATAATGTTTTATACATCCCATAAATGAGAATCTGTGTATATTGAAATAATAATAGTATGGTACTTTTCAGATCATAAAGTGTTTTCACTTAATTCTTATAATAATCCTGTAAGGTAGGAGAGTTGTTGAGTTATACTGGCATTCAACAGACGCATATACACATACACACTCAAACATGTACACACACATAAACATACACATATATGTTCAGTTTTCTCTCTTGCACAAAATATCCTACCTCCTCAAACTGTTACCCCAGCTCACACTATGTTCACTTCTAAAATTCCTGAAAATGTAGGGTGTTCCCATAACTGTCTTCAACTCCTTACTTCCACTCCATGAAATCTGGTTTAATCCTCACCACTATGGAAAAGCTCACTTAGTCATTAATGACGTCCTTGTTGCCAAATCTAGTGAACTTTTCTCTGTGTTTATCATTCACCGCTCTTTGTAGCTTTGGATTCTATTGATCAGCTCCATCTCTTCCCCATTTGGTCTTTCTTTTACGTGTTCCTTGCCGTGGTTTCTGTGACAATGCAGTCACCTCCCACTTCCATGGCCGTTCTCTGTCAGATGTCTGTGCTGGTTCTTCCTTCCTTTCTTCTGGGAAACGTATACAGGGCCTTGAGGGTGAGCGTTGAGGGCAGCAGGGGCTGGAGCAATAATTTTACCTGTTTTTGTTCATCCTTCTCTCCCACTTTCTGCAGTAGCCATCCATGTCCCACCCTGTCCCCTTTCCTCTCTGTTGATAACTGTGTCCCTCGTGCAGGTCCATAGAATGTGCATCTTTTGGCTTTATGTCCACAAGAAATTGACCTTCAAATGCACCCTTTCTTATCTCCTCCCTTCCAGTTCCTGAGGAAGAGGTGTGCCTTTTCCTGTTCAAGATCAAACCTTGTTCACAATCCTACCCCCTTCTCCCTTTTCTAGGAATAGAACCTTGTCCCACTGAATATTTCCTCTCTATATAATGTTTTCAACCTATCTTTTTTTGTTTGTTTGGCGCCTATACAAATGCTTAGGTCTCTCCAGTCCTAAAAAGTGCCTGCCCCTGCTCAGTGTCCTCTCCAAGCACCTCCGATCTTTCTCTCTTTCGTCAAGGAAGAGTCTACAGATGCTTTTCCTAGTTCCTGTCCTTTAACTCTTTCTTCAGTGCAGGCTTCAGTGCCAGCCTAGGGGCATCTGATTGCCTCACATCAGCAACGTTACTCAGTTTCCCAGCAGCAACTGACACTGTCCCCCACACCCTTCTTTTTTTTTTTTTTTAAGAACATCAACATTAATTTAACATGATGAAAAAGAAATGAGATGTAGTCGCCGATTTCCAGATTTTTATATTTCTTAAGTCTAGGCGAATTTATACTTCTCTCTGCTTTTCAGTACACCACACCCTTCCTTTCCGGACTTTGCTCCCTGGTTCCCATGACACCACTCTCCCGGTGTCTGGTTGTTCTTTCCTTGTTTTCTCTGGGCTCTCTTCCTCCTCATTCCTCATTCACCAGATTGTTTTTCTTCTCCTCCT
Organism: Daubentonia madagascariensis; assembly: GCA_023783475.1. Lineage (NCBI taxonomy): Eukaryota > Metazoa > Chordata > Mammalia > Primates > Daubentoniidae > Daubentonia > Daubentonia madagascariensis. The sequence continues at coordinate 19,737,789 of JAKFHU010000978.1, read as the reverse complement.
TCTTCACACCCCCCTTCTCCTCTGTCTTCCCTTCCTCCTCTCTCTTTTCTCTTTCCCCATTGATTCCTCCCATTTGGCTACTAGTCTGAACCTCCTTTTTACACCATGGTACAAATGACAGATACTTAAAGTCTTTGTTTCTTGCTCCTTCAGTAACATGTATTAGAAGGCAAGTGAGTGAGAGCGGTTATTATAGGGGTCACCTCGAATCAGTTTTAATTTCTGAAAACTGTAAATAACTTGCAAACCTCAGTACTTTAACTTTTATTAGTGACGGATTACTGGAGACACACCTCGCAATTGATTGGAGCATATTAGTGTGTTATGACAATATGGTTGGGAAAGGCTGATATATTAGGTCTTCGAATGATTGTTGAGTTGATTTGGATTTTATGTTAGTAGTCTTACAGTTACTTCCTGGAGAATTTTTTACTGAAAAAAATTTATAGTTTTTGATTGCTCACAGACTTATTCATTTATGTATCTACCTGTTTATCTTACAAATAAGTAAAATTCTTTTTCTGTAAACATCCTGGATTGGAGGCCCCTGTTCTCAAATTCCTAGAATTAAGCAATGAGAAAAATCATTTGTCTTGGTCTTCATAGTTTTAAATATCTAAGAGTCCTATATTACAAAGAACAGCTTCTATGGGAACACAGATATCATTCAGGTATTAAAGAGACCCTTCAAAGATAAGGTCCCTGGGAAAGTAAGTTTCTGGGAGCTGGAGAGAATGGGCCAAATAGAATGCCGCACGTTTGTTTAGTTGCTCTGTTAAGTTACAGTCTCTTGAAACTTGGATGGGAAAAGATTAGAGATTTGTGTGAATCAGGGCAGCTTAAGTCCTGAAATTACATATCTAGAGACATCTCACAGTGGCTTGTAGGATAACTTTGAATTTCATGACCTCAGTGAGTATAAAATCTGAATGAAGAGAAAATATACTGTTCTCTAGAGGTTGAGAGCAAGCACATGCTTTTTTTCTCTTATTATTTTCATGATAACTTGAAGCAAATGCTGTAGTCATGATAAACTATGTAATTTGATTTACCCTTAATAATTAAGGCCCAGAAGGCCAAAATTTAACTTAGAAATTGACATTGACCCAGCTCATGTTTACTAATACTACCTTTTTTCCCTCTAGTGGTTCCTATCTATTTCTCCTGTTTTTAGTTTACTTCAGTAAAAGAATGCAACAAATCTGTGACCGCAAACACACCACTTCATCTCAGAAACTTTAGATTAGAAACTTTAAAAAATGCCGGAACCACATTGCATATTTCTATTCCTCCAGTGCTTTGCACACCATTGATGTGTAATGAATAATTTTTAAAAGTTTCTGTCCCATTAAGAAGTAAAACATTTATAAGAAATATAGATGTTATTTTTTAAAGAAAAATAATTCATTATCCTATTAACCTGAGACAATTTCTATCAACAGTTTACTATAATCTAAAGGTTGGCAAACTTTTTCTGTCAATGGACAAATAGTAAATATTTGAGGCTTTGTCGGCCCTGAGGTCTCTGTTGCAATGACTCAACTCTGCTGTTGTGGTGTGAAAGCAGCCATCGACAGTATCAGGCAATCCATAAAACAATGTGTGTGGCTGTGTGCTGCCAATAAAACCGTATTTACAAAAATGGGCAGGTTAGATTTGGTCTGCAAGCTGTAGTTTGCTGACCCCTGGTATAAACTTTCAGACACACACACACACACACAGAGTATTTTTTTTAAAATGACATCATTGTGTTATGAGAGGTAACTTAAGACTTTGAAATAAGCTACAGAGATTACTAAATATCCTTTCAATGGAATGGTGGAACCTCTGGGGATTGTCTGTCCTAAAGGGCATGGATTCTCAATTGCCTCAAAGAGGACAAAAATTGGAACTTAAGGGGCAGAAAAAAAATCTTAGCTATTACAATGGTTTGTGGCATTCCAAAGTTCAAATCTACCCAACAAAAATATTATTCTTTAATATTTAATTTGGGAGTGGCATGGTGTGGATTATGTAAAAATGTCTAAAAAGTCTCCTTAGGAAGGTAATAATGAAAAAAAAAATTGAGAAATACTGCTCCCGGGATATGGACCTTCTTCTTTAATTAGGTTATTTTTCAACTCCATATTTTGTAGATAACTGACAAATTATTGCAAATGCAAATAGTTCTTACCTCTAGACCTTCAAATGATTTCTGTCTGTTGGAGAGACAATTCCTTTCCCAATCCCCAGGAGAAATCCAGTTTTGTGTCCATTTGCAAATTTATCTCAATATTTATTTGCTCCACCTAAATTTGTGGCTCTTTAATTTCTCCCACCAATTGGTTGTAACATCTGCTTGTTTCCCTCATTAAATAAATAATAATGAGTTAAATACAAATCTTTGATATGTGTTTATTTTGTATGCGTATGAGACTCATGGTTTTACCCTTTTAAAAAAATATAATTTAACAACCTCCACTGCTTTGTAACAGTTCCTTTTTACTTGACAATATGTCAAAAATCTTTCCATGTCATTATGTATTTTAAGGATTGTTAATATTCCATTAAATGAATATACCACATTTTTAAGAATTTATCTTTTACTGTTGGAAAACAATGAATAATTTTTTATGAACAAACATAGATTCCTCTCTTAAAGACATACAATATATGGAAAATCATCAAGTGTGTCAAAAGCCTGTTACTTAATTTTTTTGGCTTAGTGCTTGTTTGCTTTTAGTTTCACGTTGACTTTTTTGAGGACATGGACCAGTGGGCATAAAGGCCAATGCTATTTTCATAGCTCTACTTGTTGACAGAAGGTTGCATGTGTTGTTTCTGTGAATCTAAAGATCATTTTGGGAAAGCACTAAGCCCTGGCCTCATCAGAGGTACACATGAGGTTTAGGACATTAAGTACACTTTGATACTTTTCTTGGCTCAAATCACCTGGTCAAGATTCTGGTTTGTCTTGGCAATTTTATTACAGGAACACAGAATGGCTACTGTTTGTCTGAGTCTTGCATTTACATCGCCAGCTCTTCCTACCCTTCTCTTTACCCTCTTAGAGTGCACTGCCAATAACCTATAGCCCTTAATATAAAAGTCCTATATTCTTTATAAAGTTTAAATTTAAGCCAAAATTTTAAAAAATGAATCTTCTCAACTTTTATCTACCCTGAAAATTCTGTTTAACTGTTTTGTTAAGCCTCCCTCCCTCTGTTCCTTTCTCACCCTCTCCCTCAGCACCCTCTGTTCTTTACAGTTGCCAAATGAATGACTCTGGGCAGCAAGTGCCTATTCTCAGAATCATTTTTTTAACTTCTTTTCAGGAAACCAAACAAATGTTTTGTACATGAAGGGGAAGGCAAAAGATAAAATAAAATGAATTTTTCAAAGTGAATATTAGTTAGAGGACCAGAGTAGTGAGATATAAGTCACCTCACGCAATATCCCGTAAGACAAGCCCACTGTTACAAATCTATAGTGGGGTTGTATCCAATGTATTAATATTATTTTTCCTCATTCTGCTACCAGAAAATATAAAATGTGACACTTTCAAGATCAACTTTATAAAATGTTTTTAAATTAAATGCAGAGCCAAGAAAGATGATACAGATTTCTGATTTTTAAACTGAAGAACATTCTAAATTTTAACTTTTAGTAAAATCTGTTTAACATTTGGGGAGGAAATCCCTTGGTGTTTACAATTTCTTTAGTCATTTCTCTGCCTATGACAGTATCTAAATTAAACACAAGAACAAATGAAGATATGGATTTTTTCATTCTCTGTACAAATCAAAGAAAGCCAAATTAAAATAAAAATGAGCTAATTACATGAAAAATAATTTTAAAATGTCAATGTTTAGTTTGGATAAGGGTCTAGTAAAATCAAACCTTTTTCTGTAAATTGGTTAAAATTCATTTTGGAAGAAATTTAGCTATATAGATCAAAAACCATGAAACCCTTTATCATTAATCCCCTTCTGGAAATTTAGCCTAAGACAAAATATTCTAAATGTTGACAAACTGTGTAGAGATATTACTAGCAGTGTTACTTGAAAACAGGAAAGAATTAGAAATAACCTAAATATCTAATTTATTATCTAAACAATTAGGTAAAACAGTTTGGTCACGCTGTGGAATCTGTGGAATATTATGTAACCATTAAAATAATGATTATAAAGACAAAGTAGCATTATAAAATGCTTATAATGTAATAAATTTTAAAAATCCACATTTGAGTATACAATAAAATAAAATACTTATGATTTATGTTATGAGACAGATATAGCATAAAGATGGAAATACATAAAATTCAGATGTATTGTGGTGAATAGTTTAAAAATTGCTTCCTTTTTAAGAAAACTTTTCTATTAATCTCCATGTATTAATTTTATAATGTGGAAAAAAAATCTCCAGAGTCTCCTGGTATTCTCTGCTGCAAGACCCCTCCCTCTCTCCCTCCCTTCCTTCCCTCCCTCCCTCCCTTCCTTCCCTCCCTCCCTCCCTTCCTTCCTTTCTTTTTTCTTTTCTTTTTCTTTTCTTTTTTTTTAACTTATACTTTAGTTCCAATAGAACTAAGTTTTCAGAAACTAGTTTTGTTTTTGGGACAAATTTTAATCAACTATATCTAGTTCAATCTTCAATAGTTCTCAGTAAGGGAAATATGACACATTTATTTGACATTTAAAAATAACTGTCACAGCCTCTCCATTCATTGTGAGCCTGTACAGTTAAAAATTTGAAGACAGTATGGCTCCTGGGATTAGTGGTTGACATTGTGGATGCATGGCTAGTCTCTTGGTTTTCAAGGGAAGCACTTCCTTTTTCTGGGTGTGTGGACAAAGTGCGGTGAAGGACAGAGATCTAGAGAGCTTGCTGTAGAGATGTGACTTCTCTTTGACTCCAGTGAGGCTGTTGGGACTTCCTTGCATTTTTCTGGAAGTATTTTGTAAGCGCTTTGGAAGAAGAATGGTTCCTGAGTTCTGCTGGGGCCTCAGCCTGAGGGCAGCCCTCTGTCACACAACTAGGTGACCTGGCTGGACAGGAGCTAGGAGCTGCCATCAGATGTGGGTGGGCAGGAGCCGAAGGCCTGGGGAAGGAGAGGGGGGTTGAGGATGGTGGGATACTAGGAGGGGACAGGGTAGAGCTGGGAACAAAGGCAAGGCCAGGGAAAAGCCAAGATCCAGGAATGGAGCTGGCTTAAAGCAAGAGCCAGTGCTAATGGGACTGAAGGTTGGACACAAACTTGAGCACGAAGCCTCATTAAAGAGAGCAAAGGGAAGAAAGAGGAGCCAGGGGATGAAGTTGGGCTGAAGCCCAGGGGAATCTGGTTCTGTAAACAGGAGCAAGAGAAGGACAGTGCTCAGGTTGAGTTCTGGGGGACACTCTTTTCAACTCTAGCCCCCTGTTATTACTGCTCCCACTCCCCAGGTGCAGAGGACCCAGTGCCCAGAGTGCCCAAAAAGAACTCAGTAGATTCTGACCAAATGCCATAGGGATTCCTGGATAAAGCACCTCAGCAAACATCCTTGTCAAAACACCACCACTGCTCTGGTATGTGCAGCCTGGACTAAGGCATCTCCTGACTGCTGGGAAGCTCTTCTCCTAAGAACTATGGCTTACTGAGATCACAGGGTTTCTGCTGTAACTGCCCAGATAAATGGAACAGAGTTCAAGTGCTCCTAATGCTATAATTGGTAAAGCATTTGTCATTTCAAAGCTATTAGGGATAGATTCTCTAATCTTTAAGGGTGATTTTTAATTTGGGGGGATATATATGCATATATGTATATATCTATATAGACACACATATATCACTCATCATTTGTAAATACTCATAATGTATAATTTACATCTATATAAATACTATCTATCTACATACACATGTACATATATATTTCTTATCTTTTTCTTTTAAACTTTTCTTATAAAATATAGCCTCTGAGTTAAGGTCGTTTTGATAATTTTTGTATTTCATAAATGTTTTTCAGCTTGTCACTAGACTTAAAATAGACTTGAACATACGATGTCTCCTGGAAAATTTTCATGGGTTCTGCCATTCTATGGGTCTCCCCTAACACTGGGCTGACTTGCCAATGGGAGAACAAGGTGAGGGCTCTAACTATGCAGGAAGCCAAACAGTTGTGTTTCTCTGGAAGCCCATAGACATTGGTGAGTCCACTACACATTCTGATATTGGAGATATCAGATCAGCTTGGACCAGAACTTCTTTTTCTGGGAAGAACCACTTATTTGGCTCTTCTCAGAAATGTAAATGTATAGTAACCTATTTATGGAGCAATATAAAAATGTTTATATAAGCAAAGCCTTAATAAACAAAAAGAATACCCAATTGACTATATGATAGAATCAAATACTTATGATTCATGCTGTAAGAAATATGGCACAAAGATGAAGAAAGTACATGAAATACAGATGAATTATCATGGTAGAATAGGATTTTATTTGGCTGGACAATGACAACCCCTGTCTATGCCGTTGGCATATGTGGTTGCTTGTTGGCGTATGTAAGATGAGGAGAGGGAAAGCATATTTCCACAAGGTGCTAAGAAACTCACAGGAATACAAGTGAATGAGATTCTCATCTCTTTCCTTTTCAGGTTCAATATAGATCGATCATCTCTGAAGAACGGAGGCAGTCTTAGCGGAAGTCATTGGTCAAGAAAGGAGACTAGATCTCTCCCACCCAGGATGAAACTCACTGTGAGAAACGGGAGGGTCTGGGTTGTGACACATGTCACAAACAAAGGCCTATGTGGCTATAGGAGAAGTCTGCTTCAGGGCTGCTATTCTCACTCTCAAAAACTCTATACCGTAGGACCTACTATTATCCCCATTTTTCCAGTTACAAAACGTAGGCTTGGAGAGGTTGAGAAACTTGCCCATAGTAAGAGCTAGGAGACAGCTAAGAGCTGGGACTTGAATCCCACTGTCTCCAGGGTTCTCACTACCACACTCCCCATGCTATCTGAGGTCTTTCTGTGGCCTTTCTTCTCCTGAATATTCACTTCACAAAAGGAAGAAACACAAACTGAGGCTAAGGATTAGGACAAATACTTCAGTGAGAAAGGTGCTGGCAATTAAGAATTTAAAGGGCTTTGAGTTTCCTGGCCTCCTCCATGAGGGTGATGGTTATGTGATATAATTCACACTCTTGCCTGACTTCTGGAAATACAAAACAAGAATTTTCAAGACAATTGCCTAAGATTTAAGATCATTCTGTAGCCACGTATAGATGTTTTTTCCCTACATAAACTTGATCTTTCCGGGTCTTAATGATCTCCTCTGTAAAATAAGAGGGTTAGAGGGTTGTATTAAGTCATTGTTAAGGTTCTTTTTATGCTCTAATGTTTGTGAGTGCAGGAATTTATAAGCTTTTTCTGGTCTTTAACCTTTGGCCTTAGCTTCTTTAGCACTATGATCAAAACTAATCTCCTCAACTTAAATTTTATGTGACAGGTAAGGAAACCAGGACAAAGGACTTAAAGAAAGTTATGAAGCAGGGAGTGTGGCAGCAAAACGTTTTACAGCTATATATTAAATGGAGTTGAAAGGAAAGAATTCAGGATTTCAGAAGCCAGTGAGTATAGCAAAAAAGGCTGAAGCTCAGAAACGACTTTCAGAGGGATTACGTAGAGAAATGGACAAGATTTGGTTGTGCCCTAGTTGTAAGCAGGCTGTAATTGGATTGGTTGGTGTGAGTTAGCAGACAGGATTAGTCATCACAGGGGTACATTCAAGGGGATGGCTGTCTGGCTCCCCCATTCTCGCCGTCCCTGCCCGCTCTTGGGAGCTGGCGTAGCTGCTGTTGCTGTCACCAATAACTCTACTTCCGATGTTTCCAACTGCCCGAAGCTTTCTTGGTCTTCATTCTGCTGGACCAAAGAACTGTTACTAATTCAGTAAGAAAAAAAGTGCTCAAAAAAAAATCACAAAAACATCGATGTGAGTCAACTTTACAGAGTGTGTCTGGTTCCTGTTTGAGAAAGAAATCATTTTCCTATCCTCCTCTCCCCTCCTCCTTCTCATCGTCATCTTCTTTCCTTTCTGCCCACTTCTTTCCTGTGCATTTCTCTCCAGTTTCTTTTCCTCGCCTCTTCGTGCTTGCCTCTTGCTCACCTGACACTTTACCGAGCACCATATTTAAAAGTCTGTGTCGGGTACGGTGGAAGATAAATAAGACGCAGTCCCAGCTTCTTAAGTTGCTCTGAAGCTAGCGGGGAGACAGACCCAGACAAGGCAATGCAGGAAATCAAATACACAAGACAATCCACTGCCAGGTTTTCTTCTTCACCTCTACCTTCTCTGCACAGTCCCATCCCAAATCTGCTGATAATTTCTCTTCCTCCTCCCTTCTAGTGACTGCTTGAAGGATTAGATGCCTAAACGGGGGCATCTAAACTCGGGGGCAGGGGGAGGTGGAGGGAAGTCTCTTAAGATTCACTGTGTCATATCAAGCCAATTCCAGACATATGATCACTCACCTGCTGGGACTTCCTTCACTGTTTATTAAAACAGATTCACACAGGGTTTGGAAAACAATGAGTTCCAGCATTTGCTTTTTTTATTGAGTAATGATGGTATTTCCAGGGCTTTATGGAGAGCATACCATGTGCTAAGCACTTTCTTGTTATCTCTACTCCTTGTATTGTCACTACCCCGCCATCACTTCATAAATGAGATAACTCAGAGGGGTTAAGTGACTAGTCCAAAGTAAAACAGCTAGAGTTTGAATTTGAACATAAATCTAATGCTAAAACCCAAACACTTTTTACACTTCCATGTTTTAATGACAAAGGGTAGGTTCCAGATAGTCTTTTTACTTTCTTTCTGAAGGAATTCTACTTCCAAGTGCTTATTTTTTTTTCTTAACCTACTTATAAGGTAAAGCATATGTTTAAAGCTGGGTTACTAACTTGGAGACACAGTTGGATTCCTTCTAGGCTAAACAATGAGTATCTGATCAATTTTTGGCATCATTTGCAAAAACTCTACTATGATATTCAACTAAAAATGTAGTAACTAGAAAAATGTCCTGAGTGGCATAATTTTTTAAAATTAAGACTTTTTCCTCTTAAAAATTGATTAATGCTTAATTGTAAAAACATGCAGTCCATATACATTAATGTTCATTGTGCAAAACACGTGTGGATTTACAGGCATTAACAAGAGCCAAAGATAATTGTAAGTGCTTTTGCTGGCTGGTATTACATACAAATTCAATGTATATTCATTAGAATTATAGAAGCTCCTAGAAAAAAAATCTCACTTTAAAATTATAAAGCTTAAAAATAGCACTGTGAATTCTATAGCCAATTTAGTTCAAAAGATGATAAAAAACACTAATGGATTATTAATTTGTGGTATCTTAGCATTGACTATATCACCCTTGCTGCATTAATATTAATTTTCCATGAGAATATTATGCCAATATGCTTCTGTTGTTACAACATAATAATAGGGGAAAATTCAATATGGAACTGGGATGAATTTTAACAGATTATGAGATTAACTTATGCTCATTCTTTCATAATGGAATTTGCACTGAATTGTTGAACCAATGCAGGTAATGTCCGTATTACAACAGTATCTTATGGCATGAAGACATGGTGCACAGATATTGGTGGAGGTGTTTAAACAGTTTAAATATTTAAAGGTTCTCTTTAACCTTCCTGGATGTCAACTCTTTCATCTATAGGTACAGATTTTATTGCATCAAAATAGTGCCTGGCGCATAGCTAACATTTAATGTGGGCTTCCTATTATAATTTATGAACCCTAATTTAAGAGTGGGTAAATTGTTAGTAATGTTGCCTGTAGCAATTGTGAAAGAAGCTAAACGCACCACTGGTGAGAAATATTAATCCTGTTTAATGTGTAGCTCCAGTCTCTTACCTAATAAAGCTTACAATCCATGAGGGAAGTTTGGAGAGAAGGACTTTCACAACATTTGAGGGATGGGATCTTCTAATAGGAAAGAGGTGGGAGCCAACATTCAGAAGTTGGTTTTCAGTTAAGCTCTTAATTTTCAAAAGTTTTTCCAATCTGTGATTCCAAGTGGTGCTCATGGAGAAACATCAGTCCTTCAACCCAATAAGCTTTAAAAACACTGCATAACATACTCTTTTCTTGGAGAGTCACAATACTCATTTTGTAATGAGTTATGTTATGAGAGAAGTTATGCAAAAAAGAAGCCTGTTTTAATTAAATTTCACCTAGCTTTTCTCAAACTTATTTGACAATGGAACACTTTAAAAAATATACCACCCCTAAATAACCTGTACAATTAGTTTTCCATGGAGTACATCCAGAGAAATGCAGATTTGAGAAAAAGTCAAAACTCAGCTACTTTTCCCCTTTTTAAATTTAGGGGTTTAAAACAAATTGTATTGACAAATGGCCTCCCAAATTTACTTTCCTGTACATATGTACATGTATATGCTTATCAACCACGTGGTAGGTAGTGAATTTGTAAAACATAAGACAGGAGATTAGAAGCCATGTACATGCCAGATATGTTTCTACTTAATGTTTTTTAATAAAACATTGTAAGACGCTATAGCTGTGTTTATATTCCCATATGCATTTCTTAAGAATTATGAAGACAACAAAGATAAATCTGGGAAGAATTATCATAGGGAAAAATCATGTCAGGATAAATTTGCATCCCATAATCCAGGCTTTGGTGTTACTAAGTCTTGTTCGAATATTGTTTAGTGCTTTGTGTTAACAATGTTGAGTATGCTCTAGAAACACTGTCGTGTACTTTATAATTTACATTTTATAACTAATTCTATTTCTACAGTATGTTATTTCTATTGCTGCATAATAGATACCCCCAAATTTAGCAGCTTAATCAAGAAACATTTATTTTCTCATATTTTCAGGGATCAGGAACTGGGCATGACTTAGCTGGGTTCCCTGGCTCAGGGTCTCTCATAGTCTGCAACCAAGGCACGGACGGGAGCTGTGGTTATTTCAAGGCTCAACAGGGGAGGAGCCTCTTCTAAGCTCATTCATGTGGTTGTCAGGACTTAGTTCCTTGTTACTGTTGGACTGAGGGCTCAGTAGCTCACTGGCTGTGGGCTGAGGGGTTTCCCTCAGTGCTTTGATACATGGGACTTTTCACTGGGCAGCTGACAACATGGCAGCTGGTTGTCATCAGTGTGAGCAAGTGAGAGAATAAGAAAGGGTGAACAAGATGGAAGCCAGAGCCTTTTTGTAACCTCATCTCAGAAGTGACATCTCACTAATTTCACCACATTCTGTTTGTTATAAGCAAGTCCCTAGGCCCAGCGGACACTTAAGGGGAGAGAACTATACAAGGACATGAATACCAGGAAGTGGGGATCATGGGGCACCATCTTAGAAGCTGCTTATCACAAATATTAGCAATTGGTGGTATGGGGGTGTTGTTCCACTACATGGGTCTGGTACTTTGGGATATGTTGATAATAATCTAATTCAGAGTTTATAAATCCATGCATTGAAATCCAATAAAATATCAGACAGTGAGATGAAGACAGTTGTACTTGCCTCAATTCCTGCTAAGGAGAACACTGTATTTATTTGGGAAGAATGCCTTGATATTCTCTGGTTAGGTGGAAACAGAAGTTTAGAAGGCTGGGTCAGTACTTTGCATCCAGAATGATGCCACAGACTGGAGTTCACAATTCACAGCTGTGGAGCTGGCTGGGCTCTGAGTAGAGTCAATTACATGTAGATGTCCTAAAGACAGGAGCTGCCACTGATATCTGGGTTACACTCACTCGTAATATGGACGGTTAAAAATAACCTTGGAACTTTAGGTTTTTAGTTAGACCCTGATGATCAAAATATATACTTATATTAGTTACCTATTGCTGGGAAACAAATTACCCACAAATTTAACAGCTTAAAATAACAAACATTTTTAGCTCATGGTTTCTATGGGTCTGAATCTGGGAGTGGCTTAGCTAGGTAATTCTGGCTCAGGGTGTCTCAAGATGTCAGTTAGGCCTACTGTCACCTGAAGGCCTGAGAGGACCTGCCTCACTCATATGGCTCTTCACCATTGGGTCTCTCCATAGGACTGCTTGAATATCCTCATGATGTGTCATCTGGCTTCCCCTAACATGACTGATCTAAGACAAAGAAGTAAGAAGGAAGCCATATAGTCTTTTACGATTTAGTCTGGAAAAATATACACCATCACTTTTACCATAGGCTACTTATTAAATTCAAGTCACTAGGTCCAACCCACACTCAAAGGGAGGGGAATTAAGCTTTACTCCTTAAAAGGTGTGAAAATTCTTACCAAAGACTTTCTGGACATATTTTTAAAGGGAGCCAGTCGTAACTCTGAAAGACACAATCCTGTATGCCATAATTCTGAATGTTGGAATACCAAAAGATCAAAATCCCAAAAACAAAATTCCAGAAAAAATAATTTTAAAATTCTTTAAAAGATATTTATTTACATTTTTAAAAGGGGATTTTTTGAGAAACATGTAAAAACATGACAGAACACTTTATAGGCCACTTTATACAATAAAATAAGCAATAATAACATACATATTTTTGCAAGCAAAAATACTCAGGTATACTAACAACAGTTGCACGAACATAACAGTTATAAACAGATGAACCATATTCATAAAGAAATAGCTTATATAACTGCAGTCATCTGAAATACAGTGACAGACAACCTAAGTCTTTTGGAGACATTGATCAAAAACTTCTATAGGTCACCCACCATATGCAGAAGTCCAAAAAGCTGAGATTTTGACTAATTTTATCTTTCACAAATAGACATATACAAAAAAGGACATCTCTTCATTTATTGAGGAAGTTTCAACGTTTTTACATACACACACAATGCTTGCACATGAAGTCAGCACCATGATAATGCACATTCGTGGAGTCAAATTTGCAAACAATGCATAAAAACAAATGAGACCTCTAAAAGTTTACACAATTTATACCTCCAGTATTGGAAATGATGTGAAGATGAAATACACAGCATCGCAAATTATAAAAAATAATGTTGACAATTTAAGATATTGGGAAAAAAACAAACAAAAAAACCAAAAAGAAAATTCAACAAAGGAAAAGGTGTATCACAGGGATAGAATATGGGCAACTGCACAGATGTAGTCTGTAAGAATCGGGTGACTTTCATGCTCATTAAGTGTATTTTGAAGTCTTGCATCTCAATGAATACCTCCTTTTGTTCATTTAGGGCATGGCTCTCCTCAGAGAATACATTTACATTCATTTCCTACGTGGTGCTGCTTTTTTGAAATTCTTGTATGAGTCAATATACATGGACATGAGCATTCTCTATTAAATTTTCCCATCCTCTGTGCTATGCTTTTATGTTGTTTTGGGCACATGGAAATCCATTTTGCATGCACTCATATACAGACCACAAATTTGGTGGAAACAATACTGGTGATCAAACAGCAACACTATTGCATGTCTTCTTATCTTACCTTGCACATAATTATTTTCAATCCAGTCAGTAACTTGGCTGGCTTCTTCAGGCAAATGCAGCTTTAATTTATTAAAAGCTCTTGGAATGTCATCAGTTGGAAGGAAGGTCAATGCAGACAAATGATGCATTTTAAACTGAAGTTTTTGTCATTGCCATATCATGTGGCCATTCCACTCATCTGAATTTTCCACCAAATGCATTGGGCTGAATAGAAAAAACAAACTTTATTGGTAACACCTTGAAATTTACTTTTAGAAGCCTTGGTTGCACTTAATTCCAAATCCGTCATTATAGTTTGGGGATTCAGTTGAAATCCATTTTCTTCTGCAAAGTCTCCCAAATCTTCAAATAAACATTAATAAAGTGCTTCACTTTTTTCCAGTCATTAATACACAAACAAGAAGATAGGTTCTAGAATTTTGGGACCCAACAGGGGCATGAATTGTATATAGTCAGTAAAAAACAGCAGGGATGGTTTTGAAAGTGCCATCCATTTGCCAAAGTAAAGCAGGCACTGGTTTTTCTATGTTAGATTTAGTGGTAAATATAAGAAGTCCATCTTCTTTGACAGTCAAATCCCTACTCAAGAATAGTTCACCATTTAATGTGTTTTGTAACACTTGGAGGAACCTCAATATCAGCAAGCGTCTTTGGTTCTGAAGGTCGCTAAGCTTGTTGAATTCTTTTTTATTCTCTGACAAAGGGCATTCTTTGAAGGCAAGCATAGTGCTGTGTGTGAAGGGGCAGAAGTTGTACACGACTGAATAATTTGGCAGGGGAGATTTCTTATGTTTTCTGCTTGCATTTTCACTTCTATGTTCTTTGAAACACTTGCCACGCTTGTATGTGGAGAGTGGTTGTGGTCTGAAATTTTGTAAGTATATGCTGCCCATTTGAAAGTCTGGTTATTGCTTGACTGTTGCAATTAAGTGATTTTCTGCTTTTGCAGCAGCAATAATAATTAGCTTTCAAACTTTTATCTTTCACCATTAAGTAGCCTTTTTGTGAGGGAACAATTTCGCAGATCTCTTCCATTGTGTTGTAAGGAATCCAGAAAGAAGGAATGATATTTGGTTGCCTTAGTGCTAAATCTGTATCAGTTAGGGTTCTCCAGAGAGACAGAACCAATAAGATGTGTATATAGATATATGAGAAGGGATTTATTAGGGGAATTGGTTTATGTGATTATGGAGGTTGAGAAGTCCCACGACAGGCTGTCTGCAAGATGGAGACCCTGGGAAGACAGTACCATGGCTCAGTCCAAGTTCAAAGGCCTCAGAACCAGGGAAGCTGATGGTGTAACTCATTCAGAGGCTGAAAGTCTCAGAACCCAGAGGGCTACCGGTCTAAGTCTTGGAGTCCAAAGATCGGCAAGCCTGGAGTTCTGATGTCCAAGGCAGCAGAAAAAAAGTCTGTCCCAGCTCTCAGAGAAAGAGTAATTCACCTTCTGTGTTCTCTTTAGGACTCCAGCCTATTGGGTGGTGATGCCAACCTTGAAGCAGATTTTCCCCGCTTAATCCACTGAGACTCACATTCTAATCCGCTCTGGAAATACCCTCACAGACACACACAAGGTAATGCTTTACCAGGTTTCTAGGTATTCCTTAATCTAGTCCATTTGACACCTAAGATTAAGTCCACAAATCTACGCCTTGTCAACTTGGCACCCATATGCATCTCCTCAAACTACACTTAATTTCCAAATAAAGACAATAACAAGGTAAGAGTTCTGTCTAACATGATGCAACTATCCCGTGATTTCTAGACTTTAGGGATTTTGATCTTTTGGGATTTCAACATTCAGGATTATGGTCCAAACCCACAGGATGGCGCCCACCATAAATAATTGTCCTGCCAAAAAGTGCCAATAGTGCCACCACTAAGAAACACTTCTCCTCCTCCTTCCCTCCAGTCCTGCCTCTAGTTTAGGTTGTAAACTCTGAGAGAGCAGGGACCCTCTTTGCTGCCCTAACCTCTGTTAATTTAAAACAAACAAACAAACTTTATATTTTGAAAAAAGGGAGAGCTTTATTTCTTGTGAAGCTTTATTTCGACCTGCAGTGGCCATTCTGATAGGCTGGGAAACACTACTCCAGCCATAAGCCAGGAACACGTGTTTCAAGGGAGTGACAAAAGGGAACAGGACTTTATACTGAGTGGGGTGGCTAAATATACATATTTAACAAGCTATAGGAGGAGTCATGAATATTTATGAAGAGAAACCACACATGTGTAATTGTGCTTTACACCTCCCATCCTGTCATGGCTGGGAACTCAGTTTTAAGGCTTTTCTTCTGGCCTCCCCTTGGCTGAAAAGGGTTTGTTCTGTTAGCAGGAGGCTTAGGATTTTATTTTTAGTTCATACCTAGAAGTTAGTGCAACCTTACATGTAGTTAGTGCTCGGTAAATATTTGTTGAACAAATGAAGTGCCATTTATAAAGGCAATGATTGATTGGTGGACAATAAAATAAATATAATAAAAAGCTGCTGACCAAACTTCAATTTCCGTAGGCTTTAAATTGAATTACCTCATGTTGGGATCCTGGATGTCTGTTCTCGCATCCTGGAGCCTGTTTTCCGTCTGTAAAGTGTGATATTCAAGGTTAAAATGGGAAAAAACAAGTTGTGAGGCTTTGAGTAGATGTAATTCTTCCTTCCAGTCAGACTTCCAAAAAAGCAAATCAGCTGTCATACATGAATATGTTTCCTAAACATATACACACTTTTGTAAATTATGAGAAACGTTGAAATAGAATTTATCATTTTTAGAAACTACATTAAAAGACTCACCCCTCAATATTTCAAAGAAAACTTTTCATCTTTATTTGTCCTTTCTCTTCTTTCTTCTCAATGTTAATTTTCATATTATACGAAAATTGCTCTCTTGATTAGCATTTAAAATGTCTATTCTCTGGGGATGTCTTTATTTTGAATTCTAGTTATTTATTCCACCAAGGAACAACTTTTTTTTTTTTAAAAAAAAGCACTAGCTTTATCACCAAACGAATATTTACAAATTATTTTTCTATTGGTATCTAGTGTTCATTTCACTTTCTCGCCTTCTTCTGTATTTATAGTATATTTACACACTCAATATTTAAAATTCCTTCATGAATCCACAACGGAAATTTCCCCCCCCAGACATCTAATTAATTTTTAGTAGCATATTTTAATAGCATATTTAGTAGCATATTTTTTGTAGCATAAAATTGCACACTTTTTTTTTAATACGGGAAGTGGTGTTTTAAAAGGGGGAATTAATTGACTCCACAGACCTATCTTTGAGCCTGGGTTCAGAGCACCTCTTTCCATAATGGTCCCTGATCAAGTTTACCTTCTAATTTCCTTTTTAAATGTAATACCAAGTCTCTTGGAAAATAATGATAGCCAAATAAAGGAAACTGCTTCTTCTACAGTAGCACCGCTTTCCTGGGAGTAACTGCCATTATTTATAGGCTGGTGTTTGTCTGGTTAATTTGCTCTGGCCGGTGCACACAGCAGCACATCTTATCAGAATCTGTTGGCATTTCTTCTACCTCTTGATATACAGAATCATTTCCTTTTAGTAAATATTTGGATGTTCCCAAGCAAGCTCATTCAGCTGTGCTTTGTTTTTGAGTTGGGATAGCTGAGAAGTGTTGTGTACATGTGTGTGGTTAGGTTGTTCTGCCCTTTTCTTTCCTCTGAAACACCTTTTGAAAATAAACTTTTAAAAGGGATAGGACTTGAAGGTGGGCAAGGTATTCCTCGTGTCATTTTGGTTTTAGCCAGAAAAAAAGTTTTTAAGGCAGAACTGGTGGTGGAAACCAGCAGCTGATTCCAACAAATGGTCATGGGAGAGTTAGAAGATCCTCTTGCTGAGATGCCTATTGGCATATTCGTGCAACTCTTTTCTTTTTTCTTATCAGTTTTATTGAGGTATAGTTGTATACCAAAAAACCCTGCACGTTTAATGTATACAATTTGCCTTGATAAAGAATTTTTCTGATTTTATAGGAAAGAAACAGCACTGACCAAGATTAAAGATCTAGACTCCTGTCCCTTCATGTCACAGACAGGGACCTGAGAAATGGGAAAAACAGTATTCTTCTAAATTTTTTCTCAACTAAAGTTATCTCAGAAACAAAGATTAGAGTGGAACTTCTCTTCCCTGCTCTGAGAGGCTGTGGATGAGCCTCTGGAGTGGGAGGAGTCACTGGCCTGTCCCCTGCACCTCCTCTCTCTGAATCTCTTCCCCCTGTCCCTACGCCACCCACTGTTCCTGTCCTCTGGTCCTCATAGCTTCAGGCCTCATCCAGCTTCTGAAGCCTCCAGATGTTCCTTAGCTTGTGTGAACTAAAAATAAAATCCTAAGCTTCCCTCCCCACTAACTGAACGGACCCCTCTAGGCTAAGGGGATCCCAGAAAAAAGCCTTAAAACTGAACTCCCAGCTAAGAGGGGATGGGAGGTGTAAAGGACAATTACACATGCGTGTTTTCACTTCATAAATATTCATGATCTCCTCCTATAGCTTGTTAATATGTATATTTAGCCACCCCACTCAGTATAAAATCCTGTTCCCTTTTGTCACTCCCTTGAAACACATGTTCCTGGCTTATGGCTGGAGTAGTGTTTCCCAGCCTGTCAGAATGGCCACTGCAGGTCGAGACCCCTTCACAAGAAATAAAGCTCTCCGTTTTTTAAAAAATATAAGTCTTGTGTTTTTTTTAAACGAACACTTGGCAGCATAACTCCAACTTCTGCCTCTGTCTTCTTGTAGCCTTCTCCTCTTCTCTCTGTCTTCTCTCTGTGTCAAGTCTTCTGTCTTTCTCTCATAAGGACACTTGTCATTGGATTCAGGGCCTGCATGGATCCACCAGAATTATCTCTTCTTGAAATTCTTAATTTAATTACATCTGCAAAGCTCTTTTTCCAAATACGTTCACATTCACAGGGTCGGGGACTTAGGACACGAGCATATTTTTGAGGGCCATCATTCAACCCCGCTACAAGTGGCTGGTCTATACCAAGCACTCAGGAAATGTTAGCTGCTATTCTTCTTCTCCCTACAAGAGGGTCTGCTCTTCTGTGACTGCCTCATCTAGAATACCTTTATGCATATAAGCTTGGAAACCTCCTTTCTCCTTGACTGTCTTCCTCACCCCTCTCAAGTACTTGTCTGGCAAGCCCGTTGCTCCTATTCACAGACAGCTCTGTTCTCTGTGCCTACTGTCAGCTCTTACTTCAGCTTCTCATCAAGACCAGAAGAAATCTTTCCTCTAGTTTTTTGCATTTCCAATTTATACTCTGCATTGCTTCTGGATATGTTTTTCTAACGTACACTCCCTGCTTAAAAATTCCAATTTTTTTTTGCACACAATAATAGTAGTAATAGTCAAAACTAGCATTTATATCTCTACCATTTCACTGATGGGGAAACTAAGGTTCAGAAAAGACTAAATGATATGTCCAAGACCATGTAGCTTTGTAATTAGCCGAGACTGAAATTGGGCCCAGGTCTTCTGAATCCATGCTCTGAATTCCAGACCTTAGCTTGTTACTTGAAATCTTCACAACGCTTTAGGGTCAACCTTTTCCACTTATATTCCTGACGTTCCTTGATATTCATCTGTTATTCCAACCACAACTCACCTTGCTCTGCAATGATTCTATGCTTTTGCATTTTGATTGTTTCTACTAGGAGGGCTCACGCCTTCATTTTTTTCTGACCTGTATTTTTTTCATGACTGTGCAAAAGAAAGGTCACTTACTCTGTGAAGACTTGCACAAGTCCCACGAGCAGAGTTAGATAGATGATCACTATCCAAAGCTCTGGTGCCAATTTACACATATTCCCATTACAGCACTTCTGTGTCATCTTGTCATTGTTCACATGTCTTTCTGGACCAACCATCTCATTGAGTTATGTAGCCCGAGAGCTTGGCTCATCAGAGATGATCAATAAATATTTGTTGAAATATTTCAACTAAAATTGCAGAACTGAAAGAAATTGATCTTTTAGCTTGTTAAAAATCCTCTTATTATCAGCCATTCCAAAAAAATAAGAAATGTAATTATTAAGTTGGGAGGCAAAACTCTGAGTGGGAGTAATAGGAAACTTGAAGTCTTCTCTGCAATAGCTCTTCTATTGCAGTCAAATTAGCTTCTCCTCACCCTTTGATCAAGTGGTGACTATTTCCAACTCTGTCTTTACTTAAGTTGTTGTCCTCTCACAAATGTCCTCCCCCTCCCCACTACTCTGCCTTTTTCCAAATCCTACCCATCACCAGGGCTAAGTTCCATCTCCTCCATGAAGGAGCCCATCCCCATCTCTAGCTTTACTGTCCCAAGCCTCACATTGGCCATTTATAGACCTTATTGATATTGCCTATAGACCCTGCCTGTAAAAGAATAAAAGCATAATTAAATGTTCGTCTGGCAATAAGGCAAGTCTATATACATTATTCTATTTTTAATCTTAAAAAAATCAAGTGTGATGATATGTGAACTGTGTTTTAGAGAAGTTCTCTGAGTTTCACAAAATGAAACTTTTGATAAGAGGCCTATGCTTATATGTTGAATGTATGTGTCCCTCCAAAATTCGTATGTTAGAACTTAATATCCAATGTGATAGTATTAAGAGGTAGGGCCTTTTAGGAAGTGATTAGGTCATGACAACTCCACCATCATGAATGGGATTAGTGCTCTTATAAAAGAGGTTGAAGAGAGCTCCCTAGTGCCTTTTGCCCTTCCAACCTTCTGCTATGTGAGGACAGAGTGTCCCCTCTGGAGGACTCAGGAACAAGGTGCCATCTTGGCAGCAGAGAATGAACCCTCACCAGACACTTAATCTGCCAGTGCCTTGATCTTAGACTTTGAAGCTTTCAGAGCTGTGAGAAATAAATTTCTATTATTTATAAATTACCCAATCTGTGGTCTTTTGTTATAGCAGCAGGAATGGACTAAGACAGCCTATAATTAGAGTCCAGTAGTTGTTTTGCAATATTAAATCCTTCCTACTTTGTAATGGAACTTTCAGGTGAGCATGCCACTGCCCAAAATAAAGACTACACTTTCCATGCTCTCCTGCGGCTAGACATGGCCACATGACCCTGAGATGCACATGGAATTGTAGTGTGATATCTTTGCAGAGCCTTTATAAAGAGACAGTGTTTATATCCATTTTGCTTACTTCTTTATCTCCCCTCCTGGAATATGAATGCTTCCTGGAATGTGAATGCCACCATCCTGGAAAGTGAGGGAATAAATTGAAAGAAGAATCCTGATCTAGAGTTGCCAGACTTAGCAAATAAAAATACAGGATGCCTAATATATATTGTATGAGACACACTTATGCTGAAATATTACTTAATGTTTATCTGAAATTCAGATTCTACTGGGTATCCTGTATTTTATCTGGCCACCCTACTTGGAACCCCACCATGGAATGCTATACCAACCCTAGAAAGTTTCCCAGGCCTTTTATATATGAGGGAACTAAACCACCATCATATTTTTCTGTCACTTGCAACCAAATCTAATTTAACAAATTCAAAGTAGAAAGGCCAACCTACGTCATCTCATACTAAATCTCATGCTTTTGACATTTTATCACAATGCCCCTTTGGTAAGATGATTATAGATCTGCTAAGTTCTTCAGGTCATCAGTAACTTCAATATTTTACATTTCGTATACAGGTTTACATTTTCTAAAGAACTTTCATATGTTTGATCTTGTTTACTATTTGCTGTGATCTCACTTCTGAATTTTGCAGATGAAGTTTAGTGATTTGCCCAAGTTCATATAGCTGGCAAGAAGTTGATGTGGGGCTTGAATTTGGATTGTCTGACTGAGTTTGCTGGTCTTTCTACTTGTTCACAGCTTCCCCTCTCACCTCAGCTAATTCACTAGGAATGAAATGGAAGAGAAGGTGCCCCCTGTTGTAGGGATTTATTGGAAGAAGGGAGAGGCCCTGCTCTGTCTTACACCCTCAGGTACTGCAGGTATAGCATCTGAGTCCCCTCAGGCTCATGGAGGATGGTTTTAGGGGACAGGGACAAGCACCTTAAGTCTGTCACACCACTACATAAAAAATGGAAGCTATCAAGATCACATTAGTGTTCACACTACTTGCTCCAAGTCCTACTAACTTTTTGGTGGCTTTGAGTAAGAATTATCTTTGCTTTGCAGCAAGGAATTCATGCCTCTATTATAGAAGTTTGGATTAAAATTCTGTTTTACAAATGTGGCTTCTGGATAGGTGCTTCAGGGGTTTAGTAAACATTTGATTTAAATACTGTTTTCATATTTATCTTAGCCATAATACTAATTAGTAAGGGTAAATAATGCTAGCTGTTATAATAAAGTCCCAAACCTTGGTTGCTTAAAACAGGAAAAGTTTGTTTCTTGCTATTCCAAATCTATTAAGGATGTTCCTAATCTGCAGGTGGCCTTCTACATGGTCTGTCAGGACCCCAGCCTCCTTCTGTCTTATGGCCCTGTCCTGCTCTAGATCTTCAGAGTCCTTTCCAGCTAGCCAGCTGTTGAGGAAAGGGTTGGAGGGTTTCCTGCAGGAGGTTTGCAGGGGCTAGGTCTGAAAGTGGTGCGTGTCAGTTCTACTCACACTTCATTGGCTAGAGTTCAGACAAATAGCTACAAAGAAGGCTGACAAATGTGGATGAACTGTGTGCCCAAGAAGAAAGGGAGCTGATTTTTTGTTAAGAACACAGCTATCTGTCTCTACCATAATCATTTAAAAAACAAAAACAAAAACAAAAACCCTTTTAACCCTTTGTAGACCACAGCTTATTAATATGTTGGCAACATTAATAACTTGTTTTAGTGCAGACTTTGGAATTAAACTTCTTTTGTTTTATTTAATTAAAGAATATCCTAAGGTTGAAAGAAAGGCCGTTGCAAAAACACTTACACCATTTACACTGATTTATCTGTGGGAATCACTGTCATCATTGACAAAAGTAGTTGCAAAGAAAATACCAAAATAATTTATATTCTAAAATTGATGTCAGTCTGCAAGTGATCTATAAACTCTGACCTCATCATTCAATAAACTTCCTTGTTCTCAGTGACTAACTTTATAACATTTAACAGAAATGTGAATTTATAAAATAAATTAATATTAATAAAATATTTTTCATCTTTTCTAGATATATTGAGGTTGTATATAAGATTTATCTTTAAAAAGGTTCCATCGGCTGGTCCGAGTGCAGTGGTGTTTACAATTAATTGATCACAACCAGTTACAGATTCCTTTGTTCCTTCTCTGCTCCCACGGCTTCACCTGACTAGCCTTAAAAAAAAAAAAAAGGTTCCATTGCTTAACAAATTAAAAGCAGTGGTATCTAAAGTCTCTTCCAGCTCTAACATTTATAATGCTTTCTATTTTTATTGGTCATTGAAAGGAAGATGAACTCCTGATTACATATAAATGGTGCACTGCAAATTAAGTTGTTTTCCTTAGTAGAAAAGTTAAGTTGTACTAGGGAAACTATTGTACAATATGTTTCCTCAACTTGCCTTAAATTAATTATTTTAGCAATTCCTAGAGACCTGAAATTTCTAGAGGTATCTATCAGCTGATAATCCATGCTAATAATTTCCAAAGTTTACTTAATGTTTGCAAGTGAAACATGCTTTTGCTTGTTCATAATTAAGCTCATCTCTCCTGCATTAACTATAATGTCAAGTCAGGGGTTTGTTTAATTAAAGAGCCACAGGGCTTTCCAAGGACCAGCACTGATTGTCTATTGCTTAAGATTCCGTCTTGATTAGGTTTGGACATCTGCTTTGGGCCTACAGGCTCCTTTGCTGTCCCTTTAAATAGAGTAGCCCCCTGCCTACCTCACTCAGGGGCTGCCTTGGGCCTGAAACATGTAGCCAAGCAATCCAGCCATATATCTGATATTGCTGAGGCTGGAGGTGTTGTGGCTTTTGTTTCCAGGGTTGTAGTTTGAGATGAAGGTCATAATTCCTGTTCCCATGGCTGCTGGCAGTGGCTGCAGGGTTTCTAAGGGAGCAGCCACAGACCAGAGTGTGATGGGAGAAATAAACTCAGGTAACTCTGTCTGCCTTGCTTGGATGAAGCCTTACAGATTTGTGCCTTCACTGGGGAGATGCACA
The DNA here is from genome assembly GCA_023783475.1 of Daubentonia madagascariensis. Lineage (NCBI taxonomy): Eukaryota > Metazoa > Chordata > Mammalia > Primates > Daubentoniidae > Daubentonia > Daubentonia madagascariensis. The sequence goes on along the minus strand of JAKFHU010000978.1, from coordinate 19,714,184 downwards.
GGGCCAGGCTCCTGGATCCATCACTGCCCTCTGCTGGACCAGCATGGGTGTCCTCGAAGCACAGTGGGGGCTTCAGATGAACAGTGTTAGCCTTCTAGCTCTGAGGAAGTGGAGACCGCAAAAATTATCCTCATTTCAGCTGCATGCAATTAGCCAGTGATTCTGGTTTGCTCGATTTGACATCTGCTGGTACTGAAACTAGTCATATCCGTGAGATCTGCCAGGTGGGTTCTACTTGATTCTGTACACTTGGGAAAAAAATACCATTTGGGGTTTGGAAGTGGGTACATTTAGATCGGAGACACAAGAAGACAAAATGGTTTCAGAATGCTGAAAAAGGCCTTGGCAAATATTATACAAAATGGTGTTTTCATTCAAGGCTGATTGTGTATGTCAAAGCAGGCCCAGGGAAGTCCGCTTAAAAAATTCCCTGAGAAATGACTATTATTTTTATGACTATTAGTCTTTAATGTGCAGAACAGTGTGGAGTTGGGACAGTGAGACTCAGAGGACCCTTGCTTTGAGCCACCAGGTGTGACTTTTTAGATCCCCAGAATCACTCCCTCGTGTTACCTTTTCCAGAATTTCTCATTTTGTCATTATTCCCTTTTGCTTATTTTAGGTCTTTTTTTTTTTTGATCCACACCTCTATTTTATTTTCTATCCAATCCTCTGCAAAGAATGACAAAAATGGACAGAAGAAAATAATTTAAAGCTATGAAATACATGTTTGATTTACATGTTCCTTGGAGAAAATGTAGAAAATTCAGAGAAGAATAAAGAGGACAGTCAAATGACCCTGTTTGTCCCTCTGGATTCATCCTTCTCCACCTTGCTGAGGGTCTGGCGAGGCTGACCTGCACCCAAAGGCCCACCCACCTTCTGACTTCGCCTTGAGTTTTGCCTGTGTGAGTGAGGTTGGCCCCCTCTGTGGCGTTGCTGCCAGCTGGCTGTGTGCCTTGACTGAGGGCTCAGCCCCTGTACCGCAGCTGTCCATACCATTCTCTCTCCACAGGCTCAGGGAAACACCCCCTCCCCAAACTCTACTGGCCTAGGCTGCCAAAGGGGTCAACGTTGGGAACCTGGACCACCCTTGAGGCATACCTAACAAATAGTCCCTTAAGACATTCTCCTCAAATTACTCAGTTTGAGTTTTATCTGTTTTCTGCTGAAACCCTTTATAGTACAATCATAATTACCACCCAGAGATGAGCAGTGATAAGCATTTTGGAGCATTTCCTTAGCTACTTTATTTATGATTCTATGTATGGGTAACAGATTTAGCATAATTCTGTGTGTACCTCTTTATATCTTATTTTTCCCCATTTGTAATTACTTGTGAGAGTGATCCCTATTATTAAAATCTTCTATATCCCAAATCGTGCTTCTTATTGACTACATTTTGTTTTACTATATGGATATAATTGAATTTGATTTTAGGACCACAAAGAGCAGATTTGTGATCTATTCTTCTTTTTGTTCCTTCAAACTTAGTTGCTCCCTATTTCTTATATGTATTTATTTGATGGTTCAACTTTGTAATATAGAGGACTTGACTGGGTCAGTGTGTCACCACCCAGTCTGGGGCACCCTTATTGGGCACAATCTCAAGCCAATTTACCTCACAGGCAATTAAGCCTCTTTATGTTCAGGCTTCACTCACCTCAGTGGTTAAGTGACTTCTCCAAGTACCCATCTGGTAAATTGCAGAGCTGGAACGTGAACCCGTGACTGCTGTCTCTACACCCAGGGCTTATCTACTCCAAGATGTGTTTACCGATGTGTAAAACTCAATCTCTACCTCTAACTATTGTTGTAAGTCAAAGAAGAATGTCAATTAAAAGAAAAAGTGTGGTTCCAAAGAAATGAGCTGTCAAATCATGAAAAGACATGGAGAAAACTTAAGTTCATATTACTAAATGAAAGAAGCCAATTTGAAAATTTATGTACTGTAAGATTCCAACCACATGATATTCTGGAAAAGGCAAAACTATGGAGATGGTAAAATGATCAGTGGTTGCCTGGGTTTGGGGGGAGGAAGGGATGAATAGGCAGAGCGCAGAGGATTCTTAGGGCAGTGAAACTACTCTGTATTATACTATAATGGTGGATCTATGTCATTACACATTAGTAAAAACCTAAAGAATGTACAACACCAAGAATGAACCCAAATGTGAACTATGTTCTTTGTGTGATAATGATAATGTCAGTGTAGGTTCACAATTGTAACCAATGTACCACTCTGGTAGGTGATGTTGATGATGGGGGAGGCTGTGGGGGGGGAGGGGGTAAGTGGGAATCTTTGTACCTTCTGCTCAATTTTGCTGTGAACCTAAAATTGCTCTAAAAAAGAAGCCTTTTTAAAAAATGTGCCATTCCTTTTAAATTGGTGTACTATTAACTTTCAATGCCAACAGATTTGGTGTCTCTGACTCTAGTTTTCCTTCAAAAAAAATGGCCAGCTTTTCTCTTTTATCATAAATGTCTGCAATAAATTGACATTTCTCACTGGAAACCAATTTTCTATTGTTATTTTAAAGCAGCATCAGCATCAGTCTCCTATATTCAGATAATGTGGACACATAATCAATTATAAAATATATTTAGCTCTGAGGATGTTTTCCTGCTGAAGAATTCCACACCTGAGTTTTGTAGTGAAGATATAAGAGATCATTTTTATTTAAAGCCCTGGAGATTCAGAGGAATAAACTAGAAGCTTAACTTGAGACTTTCAAAATCCTAAAATCTGTCCAGGCATCCATCATACATGACAGAACGATTATGCTGCCTCCAGGATTAGGTGCATAATGCTGCATTGAGCTAATCTAACTCTTTCTATTCCAATGTACACTATGTATATATTTTCTTCAATATATCAGTAAGTATAGAAACTTAAAGCTCAGAACTTTGGCATCCCCGTGCATTAATTTCTTTTTGTTTAAACAGTATAAGGCAATATTCTTCATTAGAAAGGATCATAATGGACATAAGTGGATAGGTTTCCCTGCTGGTTGCTCAAAAACTAGATGTTTACCAGATGGCAAACAAGCATCTATGTACACATATTTTCTGAGATTGGGTGATTTGAGAAATGCATAAAGGATCAATGACTAATTTGTGATGTGTGAGTCCTATTGACGATGTGTGTACTGACCATTCATGCTTCCAGAGCCTCCTTCCTGTTGATCAGGGATTACAAAATGATGTTTTGGAAATTTGGTCACCTCCTGGTTTGTAAAATCAGGTCTCCCTGGGCACAGAGTTTTGTTTTTCCTTTTGTCCTCTGAGGTAGATTCATAGGCAGCTCTTGTTATTTACACTAAAGGGGGGAGGAGAGATGTAGATTTGATAAAATTGGATAATCATAAAATTATCTCTTTGGGGTTTTGAATTCATTGCTTATTTTTAGATAGCAGATATACTTTCTTAACCTCATTTTCTTTGGACCAGTTTTAGAAATTAATTTATATTACTTGAATACACAGTGGTAGAAGGCAACAGAAGCATTTGTGAAGCACACAAAGGATCACAAGGGAAGATGAAATTAAAATTTTGCTGTGGATATTACCATATTGTTTATATATACTTAGATAACTTTGTTCTGTGATATTTGCTGACAATGTTCTTGTAAAAAGTTGCATACTTTACAATATATATCCATATATATAAATTTTATATATGTATATTTATTGTGTGTGTGTATATATATAGTGTCCCTTTGTATATTATTATGTGCTGCTATATAATGATATATAAAGGAATAAAATAAATAAGATTCTGGTTCTTCCATGAATTTACTATATGACCCGTGTGGTCTGGGAGTAGGGTGACCAATCATCCCTGTTTTCCTGGGACTGAGGGATTTCCAGGGATGTGGGACCTTCAGTTTTAAAACCAGAATGAGTTATTCAACGTACCTCAGAAGAGTAGCCATGGGCACAGGGAGGGTGAATTTTCCTGGTGGCCTAGGCCAAGTATTAATATATACTGCAAAAATATAGTGAGCAAAAGGAAAGGGCCAGAGCAGAGTTAAGGAGAGAGGCTGAAGCTAACAGCCAACTTAAAGTTGCAGACAGTGAGGGGTGTCCTTGTGTGGAGCCAAATGAGACTAGAACAAGCTAGGCCCATTCTAGGTGGATTATGAGGAATGGTTTTCCCAGGAATTCTAGAAAATTTAGTTGCTGCTATAAGGGCCTTCTCATTCGGTTCCCTGTGCTGCATGGACAGGCCTGTCCTCGGCACTTATAGAGCCAGCAGAGGAAGTCAAAACTTTCCCTCAGAGGATTAGGTTGTTTCCATCCTATACAAGGGATAAAGTAAACATTCCGTTCTAATAATGAACTCTAGTTTCTTATTTTCATTTTTAAAATGTACTGAGTATTTTATCTTATGAATCTGTAGAATTGGGTGGTATTACATGATACCCCAAAATGCTTTCTTTCCCCAAAAGTTACCCACCCCTGGATGAAGGTGGTCTGACAGGTGGTGGTGGTCTGTGATTTTACTGTGTTCCTTCTCCATGAGAAGATAGGCTCAGATTCCTTTCTGGATCTAAATGAGTAGGAGTCTTGTCCAACCCCAATGGGGTATGCTTGCCTTCTCCACCCATGGGCAGGAGAAATGCTGCCCTGAACTCATGGTATATTTACTTAGTGTACTACATACATAAACTAAGTAAAAAATTTACAAAGTGGAAATATTTTAATACAGAGAAAACAGGGGTAGGGAAAGAATGATAAATCCAGGAGTGAATCCACAAAATGCATGCTGAGAGGTTCTGTATGATGAATGGACAAGGGCCACAATTGACTCTATGCCCAGAGAGAAACATGGTCCACTATATGAGCCAGTGCCCATAGGACAGAACAATCCAGTGACAGAAGAGAAGCACAATGCTTCCTTGTATGAAGGCAAGAGGGCAATTTTTCCAGTGGATCTTCACAAGAAGGATACTTTGAAATGTAATGAGCCACATTCTCAATAGTACTTTAATAAGAGTTTCTTAGAACATTCCTCAAATAAAGGCTGGTGGCATAGCTCCACAGCTCAATTCAACAAAAATTCCTATCTTAAATTCTTTACGGAACAAAATAAGGTATGAATACATACATTAAAAAATAAATAAAAGTCATCAAAAAATGGGAAGAACTAAATGAGACAGTCTAGGTATAAAGATCTCCACTGGGCTGGAACAATCCAAGGACAGATTATAGAGTACTCAGAGGAATGTCTGGATTTTTTATCCTTCAGGCAATTCTCGATAATGATGTTTCCCAAACAAGCTTTTGAAGTATTGAAAGCAGTTGAGTTTGATGAGATTCTGCTTGACACATACCTCCTGGAATTCACTGTGCTATGTGGCCAATTATGTCTCCCATCTGATAGAATTCCTCGTGTGAATGTTGAGAATTCAAATGTGGATGCCACCTGAACAGAGGCCATCCTGCCTTTTCTTGGAGTTGGGCCAAGGAATAGTTGTGGCAGTGCCAAAGCTCGTCTCACAACTCTGGTTCTGTCCCAGTGCATGGAGGGATGGAAGGGGCCCCAAAGTTCTACATCTGTAGAACAGTATGGTAAGAATTTAAGCACGCAAAAGAAGTTAAACACTTTTTGAGTTCTCCGGGTCCATGGAGAACTAAGGTCCTTTTTCAAACAGGCCTCAGATACATCTCTTTGGCTTTATTTTAGCACTGTTCTCCTCAAAATCACCTCAGAATGGTACCTGGGACCTCTGCTTAACTCTCTCCCTGACTTTTACTTTGGTTGCTCAGTGAATGTCCCCAACTCTGCGCAGCTTGGCCTGTGTTTTCCCTAGATCGCTTGTTATTTTGTTTCTTTTTTCCCCCTCCCTCCTTTCCCTCCCTTCCTTCCTTCATTCCTTCCTTTCTTCTGCCTGCCTGCCTTTTCCCCACTTTAATTCATACCTAAATTCACAGGCTCTCTCAGAGCTTTTAAGTAAAACTCTATATGTCATCTCTTCTTCACCTGCTGCTCAACCTACCTGGTGACCCAGAGCCCCAATTTCTCACGAGAGTTTCTACTACCTCTCTTGATTAAATATCCAGGCCCATGTATTTGCACTATTACTTTCTAATAAACACACATAAACACAAATATGATTTTTTTAATATAATTTATTTCAGTCAAATTACTCTGATTCCAACTAATCTAGAGACATCTCCAAATTAATAATGGTTTGGGGCAGAATGGGATGGGCAGGAAACTGTGTTTTTTATTATATCTTATCCTTGACAGATTTCAGAAGGAGACTTGGGCAGTATGGGAGTTATATGCTCTTGTTAATAATTTTATCTTGGGATGCTTATCACATTGTACACAATCTCCTATTGATCTTTCTAATGTTTCTGTAATCCATGCAAACTGTACATTTCCATGTTACTGGTAAAAAGCCGATATTTGAAAAGATATTTTTATTCTGAGAGGTGCACAGAAATAGAGATTTTTTAAAATCTTATGAGCTATGAGACATTTTCTTTACCATAAAATTTTTTCAGTAACTATTTTAAATTGATATGCCATATATATTATGCTTAATTTTGTCAAGAGACATACTCTCAGGAGCACTTTTAACCAAATATCTGGTGTTCTGTTGATAACCTTGAACCTCTTTCCTATTAAAGAATTAGCAGTTGGCACCTATTTATGAATAAATAAAATGGAAATGTCACTTTCCATTTAAGCAATATTTTTCACTTCTTTGGCATTTCTAGCTACTCTTTTTTTTTTTTTTAAATTGTGTCCTCGGGGCAGTTGTTCATTTTGAACCTTAAATATCAAGATTTCAGCATTTGTCCTTTTGCGGACTGTGTCACAAGGCTGAACTCTAATACTTAAAAATGATTAGTGTTTACCACTTGACAACTGTTCTGATAGTTTATCATCTGCTCTGCTTCCAGCTTGTTCTATAAATTCAGGTATTTAGTACCTGACTCTGAACAAAAAATGTTTTGAAGTGTTTTAGCAACCAGACAAACCATGCAATGAGAAAGAGGTTCAGATTACTTGCTTGTAGTTATGGTTGTCACGGAAACCATTTCCTTATATAGTGTTTGACAACAGCCATGTTTTTTTTTAAAGGCCATAAAAACAAAGCTTGTCCAGAAGCGTGGAGAAAAAAGCATACAATGAAATGAGCCACAAGCCAACTGAAGGTTATGAGAATGTGTCCGATGCAATATGCTAGATATAAGTTGATGTGATATTTTATAATATAGAAATGAGACTCAAGGGGGAAAACATGTTGAAAAGTGTGGCAGAATAAGTTTGGGAGTAAAATGTCCTTGTTGAAGCAAGTTCAAGGTCCCACTATGTTCTCAAAATATACTGTGTGCATTTTTAGGAGAATTGTTTAATTAAACAGGCAGCCTCATCTTTGCCATACATAAACCCATGGAATGGAATTTTAAACAGATTTAATAATGCGATCAGTGGGAAGTTTGAATATTCTGCCCAGCAATAGACTAGACTGCTAGAGGCTGCAGGGGCTGCAGTAAATGGAGAACTTATTTTTTAGGTTTGTCCAGCTTATGCTAGGTTTAACTTTAAAGGGGAAGGAGTGAGTTGTGTATAGTGGTGAAAATCCTTATGGAGAAAATGTTGAAAATGGATAAAGTCCATTTTTCTAAGCTCTGTTTCAAGGTCTATACACATAGAGTAAGACCCCAAATAGGGAAAAATGATGTTGGCTTAACATTGTAGCTTTTGGTTCTAAAATTTGGGGTTTCCATCCATAAAATGTGAGACATAAAGCATGAAAGATGTGGAGAAAGTTGAACTGTAAGGTAAATGGTTCTACAGAGAAAAGGCGTAAATTGAGCCTAGCCTGAAGCTATCTAACCTATGAAGAAGGAGCACATGATTTAAAAGATATATGATTTGAAATGTTGGAAGTCATATGAAAGTCCAATTGGAAGAGATAATTTCTGAATAGATTCTAATGTCTCAAAGAAATTTTTTCTTCCTTGCTTGAGTAATTTCTTTCCTTATTTTATAACTATTAGGCTAATTATTTATGTAAACAAAAAAATGAGTTTATATGTTCCCCCTCCTTTATCTTTGATGTGTACCTATAACTTAATTGTAGCATATGACATAGTAAAATGTTTGCATTTTTTTATTTCTAATTTGCCACAAAGAACATTTTGTTTGAATAACTTATGATGTTCAAAGATAAAGCCAACTCACCACTGCTTGTTGTCTCACATTTAAATATCTTTTATTTTTAGAGACCCCACACTTCTCTCTTTCTAATGCCTCTTACACAGTATTCCATCAGTATTTTAATACAGAATATGAAAAGAAAAACAGAATTAATGTATTTTAAGGCCAAGACGACCGACCTCGTAAAAGGGAATGCTATAAGGAAGTGAGTGGGAAATGAACGGGAAGAGGAAAATAAGGAATCATAGAATAATTTCAGATCCCTGCAGCATTTCAGTCTATGTGAAAAGAGCCTAACCTGGTGTTTAACACGTAGGTGATTAATTTTTCCACTTTCCCCAGCCCTGCCAACCATAATTTTCAGATTTCTTATCTTCTATGTGCTCTTAGAGCTTCCATTTTCCAATTAGTCAATCTAAAAGCATGAGAACAACCAAAATGGTGAAAAGTCTGGAAATCATATTATATGAACATTAGTTATAAGGAAAGGAGGTCATGCATTTGAAGGAGTGTCACATAGAAAAGGGATTTAACTTATTCTGTGTGACTTTCACAGATCCAACTATGACCAGTGGGCAGAAGATGTATCATAGTAGATATTCAAATCCTCAAGAGTTGCTAAAAATGGACTAGGCTGCTTTAAGATGTAGAAAATGCACCATTGATCTTTGGGTCCTTTAGGGTTTCCACTGCATCAACTATCTCCAGTGGCATTTCCTTCTTAGACTGGACATTCTCGTGTATCTTCCTTTAATCAGGCTCTCCCCTCCTAATCTCTTTATCACCCACTCACACCTTCTAAGTGAGAAACAGGCTCCAAGTCCTCTGGATTTGATCTCCTTACTATCTCCTGAGCCTGTCCTCTTCTTCCCATCTCACTGCGGCTCCACATATAGTTCCTGTGTCGCCCTCGAGATAAGAGCTTCTTGAGGGCATGAGTTGTTTTTTTTTTTTTTATAATTAGTTAGCCAGCGCAATAGCTGTGTGGTCAGTAAATATATACTGAGTGAATACACTACTGTCAACAGTTTATTTTGAGGTCATTTTTGCCTTGAGTGGCAGGTGGGTCTATTCATCCAATAAATATTTTTTGAGCATCTACTGTGTGCATTGGGGATAAATGGATGAATAAGACACAGTAATTTCCCCCCAAAGCTCATAGTCTAGTTGGAAGGAAAATATGTGAACAGAAATGGATTTTGATCAGACAATGTTGTGAAAAGAAATATATACCTGATCAACTTAATTGGAGTTATGCCATTTGGCAGGAATTCTGCAGCCAGAGCAGCCAGCTGTTCTTTGAGAGGCCAAGGGCAGGGTTGGGTATCATGGGGCTAAAAGTAGCTCCTCCCGGAGTTAACAGAAGGCACCCATATCTGAATGGCTGGGCCGAGTAAGATCACGAGGAAAAGCCACAGTTCTGGTTCCAACAACCAGTCTCTCCTTGCTAGGGTTGTCTTTTCTTAGCCTAAAGATTCTCTCGTTTTCACTTTTCTCATTGGACCTCATCTCTTTCCACATCAAACTCTGTCCCATACTGGTTCACCACCAAACCGGTTACTTCTTAGAATTGGAGTAGGCTTTTGATTTTTCAGTCTGCGATTGTTTAAAGTTCAGACTTTCTGCTTGGCTCCACAAATATAGTTAGCTATTTGTGATTACCCTAGTTATTTATTTTCCTATTTGAAATCTTATGAATCCAGGCAAATGCACGAAATGGTAGAAATGAGAGGCTCCTCCAATGTTATACTTTCTGTTAACCAGTTCATTGGAAATGCTTGTAAATGCCAATTCCTTCCCTCCACCAAATGTTCTAGTCAAAGTGTTCTCTACAGCTTCAATGAGAGTGGTTTTATAGACCACCCTGGATTTAAGAAGGGGAAAAAAATATATTCTTGGCTAAGGGTGGCCTGGGAGGCTTTCTCTCATTACTGTGATGCCCTTCTCCCTCTAGTTATTTCTGGTTTCCAACTAATAAATGTCCCAGGCTATAGTCCTCCTGCAGAAAAATGTGATTTTGTTATTCTGTCTTTTTCAGGCTCCTCCTATGTAAGAAGGATGGGTATTACTATTCTAATAGAGGAAGAAAATTGGGGAATTGATCTAGTGTACATGCACATGAGAAGCAGGAGAGTCAGGGGAGAAAGATCGAGAAGGAATAAGATGACTAAGTGCAAAAATAAAACTCAGTCTTCTTTATTTGTGACCTCAAATTTTTATTTTTATTTCTTTTTTTATCTTAGATTTTCTTCCATTTAATCTCTAATTGTTCTGACATTCAAAATGCCAGACATCGAAATGAGCTCTGTCTCATGAACCTTGACTCCAGCTCTGTAGTCTGAGTGGCAGACTCCACGTCTACGGCTGGCAACCTGTGACACACCTAAGCCATGTGATGCTCTCACATCACATCACAGTTAAGTAAAAAACAGGTAAAGTCTAAAGTCTGTGAGTAGAATCATGAGAAGTACCCTCAGGTCACTTTCCAAAGGCATTTGACTTTTAAAAAAAGTCTGTATTCAGATTTTATAATCTATCTAGTTACTTATTCACCAAAAATGTGTTATTTGCCAGTGATGCATAGCTTATTTACTTTATCAAGTTATTCTATTACTGCCTTGCAATGACTGGGAGTGGGGTGGGGTGGTATGAGAAAACAAACCAAAAAAACATGTTTTCAAACTCTCTCCAACTCATTTTAAAGTTCCAGTTAGTCTAACAGGCATTTGTTTTGGTTGTTACTTTCCAACTCTTGAAATCTTCTAACCAAGTGCTCATGCTATTTGGTGTTTCTCTTTTCAATTAGAATTAAAGAATTAAATTCTGCTGTCATTTGTTGTTCACCCTCTGCATACCAAACTCGGCATCTCTGCTGATTTCCTGTATTTATAGGAATGGAAGTGCCCTTGAGAAAATATCACCTTCAAACCTTGAGTTAATGGAAGGCTTAGATCCAAAACTTGCTTAGACCTCTTGGGCTCAAGATTACGTAGATTTTTTTCCTCAGTAAGTAGTTCATTCCAGAGTTGGATAATACAGAATTGCATGTTTTAGACAATGAAATATGACCAACTGCAGGCTTATTAAAAAAAAAGACTTTGACGTGGATAATCTCAAACTCCAACTGTATAATGAAAATTAGGCAGAATATTTAAGCCAAGCATGAACTAATCATCTTTCTAAACTTATCCAACGCTTTCTGCTAACTCCTGATTATGTGGGAGTTGCAGATCTGTTTTTCAGATTCTCTAAGAGTCTCCCAAGGTCGTGTTCTTTCCTAGTATTCATACTTCTATGCTTAAACAGAAGGCCAAATTCCAGACTGCTACTTACAGAGGGGGTAGGAAAAAACCTCTCTGAGTTCCTTGAATCATGAGACCCTGGTGAAGGCCAGCTCTACCTTGGGTCAGATTAAGTGGCAGCTAAACTGCCTGACCTTGGAAATCTTCCTGAAAGCCCCATTTCGCCTTGGTCTGAAAATCCCTGCTAGTGTGTTCTACATGGACACTATTGTCTCCAGAAGACCATTGTTAAAACAGTGGACGCAAGGCCAGCACTGGTCATCTTTATGTGGTATGTACTGAGCACCTGGCTTTGGACTGTATGTGTTTTTTGAATGGATGGATATTTCTTGTGGGAGAAGAGAGGTCCTGATTTAGTTTGCCTAATTAGCTAATTGTTATGATGTGGATAGATATCACAAACAGAGAGAGTGTGGCTTGAGGAAGATATTCACGATAGGCAAATAGTAATGAAATGGAAAGAGCTGTGCTGTACATCTGAATACAGGTGCCAAGAACCCCATTAGAAATACTGAATCAGGATCTTTGGAGAGTTGGGCCCAAGAATATACATTTTCCCCCAAAACTCCATAAGAAATTTTGAGATACAGCCATGGCTAGGAATTATTCCAACAAAAGATAATTTCCTAGAACAGGCTTGAATTTAGTGCTTTCTGGATAAGTAGAAAGACAATAGATGCTTATTAAATGCCTGCTTGATTGAATGAATGAAAAAATCAGGGTCTAGGTAGAAGCTGAGTCCTTCATTACAGTGACAGCCCTGGTGCCCCCATTACATCCAGCCCAAACCTCTTTACCAGCGCTACCAGCCCTTCAGCTGTAACCTGGAGGTTAAAGGGGAAGCCAGGAAGAGCAATGAGGAGACAAGAAAGATCGCAGTTGAAAACAGCATCTTGGGATGCTTTGGGTTACATCTGGTCTCCCCCTGCTCCCTTAAAAGAGGCAGATTGACATCCCATCTCCTCCAGCTGGCTTATAGCATGTGCATGATTGAAAGTAATTTATGGCTCCTTCCCAGGCTCAGCCCTGGATCAGAGAAGCTGACATTAAAATGGTGCATGTGACAGAAATGTGGCCTTGCAGGACCCCCAGAGAAGTTCCAAGTCAGATCAGCTGTCTTTCATTAATCAAAAGTTGGCTGTAGCTATTTGGAACGAGTCTAGCCTTTCATCAATATTGCAGAATGGTGAGTTCATGGATAAAGTTTTAGTATGAAACTTGGTACACACTTGTTATTTTAATCTCAGACTGTAAAATGAAATGTCTCAAAGGCTCAATCAACCTCATCATTTGTAGTACCATATTTGGAATATCTTTGTGCATTTTCTTTTATTCTTAGATTGTTCCCTTCCTTCTTCCAATGCAAATGTGTGGCTGGTGCTCAGTGACTTGTGTACCCATGCATCCAACTGATAATCTCAAATTATAAGTCAGGACTGGGGACAGTCGTCAAGGAAGAACCACTAGCAGAGGGGAAAATGTGATATCCATGCCATTTAGCTAAGCACTGTGGAGTACTCTGCAGCACAGAAATCCATTGAGACAGGCATTATAATCCCCATTTTATAGACGAAGAATCTGAGGTTCCAAGATGTTGAAAAATTTGCCTAAATTTACATATGCAATAATATAGGGGGGTAAAAGGTGGCAAGTAGAGGGGTGGAGGGGAATCTGAAGGCTGAGTGAGAGGAAGTCGGCCAAGGAGCAGGTGGAGTAGCGTTCTGGGCAGAAATATCCCAGAGGGAGAGAGAATAATGGGGTGTTTGGGGAACTGAGATGTTGGAGTTCAGAGAGAGAAGTAACAGAAGATGGGCTCACAGAGGTAGCACGGTGTCTATCTACCTCTCCTAAGGAGCCTTGAAAGATGTGTTAATGAGACTGGGCTTCATCCTAAGAAAGTTATGTGGTTTGGAGTGGGGAAATGACATGATGAGATTTCCTTTTCACAAGGATTACATTAGTTGTAGGGTAGAGAATAGAGGTAACACGGAGGAAAGGTTACCACTTGGTTGTGGTAGTCTTGACAAATGACAAAGCCTGAGCTGGTGCAGTAGCAGTGGAGAATGGAGGTATGCAGGAAGCAAAAATAACACAGGAACTATCGACAGACTCTATGTTGGAGATAAGGGGACGTGATAAACCCTTATTGATGATGACCATGGATCCTCAAAGAAAAATATGGGGGGATAATGAAGTGTGGGGATTTTCTGGAGCTTGGAACCATTGTTACTCTGATTCTGTATTCTAACTTTTCTAGACCAAAAACTCCAGAAGGACAGAAATCATTCAGTCTAATTTCTCCCTACCCTTTTGGTATCACGAAAGAACCCACAGAACAGTTGGGGTTTGGGTGCCAGCTCTGCAATTTAATAACTTTGATATATTAGGGAGACACTGTTTGATCAGAGCCCACTACACATTGGCCCCTAGGAAGACAACAGTGAGCAAGTATGAAAAATCTTTACCTTTACCAAACTCTAATTGGGAAGACAGAATATAAGCAAATAAATAAAAAAACCAGATAATTACAAATTGTGATAGTGCTATGAAAGAAATAAAAAAGGATGATGACATAGAGCTAAAGAATGAGAATTAGTCAGCCACTAAAGAGGTCAGGGTGGGAGGGGGAGAGCTGGGTGTGGTGCCCTGTAATCTCAGCTACTCTGGACGCTGAGGCTGGAGGATTGCTTGAGTCCAGGAGTTCAAGGCTGCAGTAAGCCATGATCGTGCCACTGCACTCCAGCTTGGGCAATAGAGCAAGACCCCATTTCCAAAAAATCAAACAAAAATCTAAAAAAAAAAAAAAAGAGCTGGAAGAAGAACATTACAGGCAGAAGGTATAGCAAGTGCGAAGCTTGCAAATGAGAAAGGGCTCGGTGGGTCAAGTAACAGAAACCCTAAACAATCAGGAGATTAAGTTTTATTCTAAGAGCAAGAGAAGCCAAGCAAGGGAATCAACATTTCCAGACTTACATTTTCACAGTGTTACTCTGGCTGATGGATGGAGAATGAATTGTAAAGGGAGAAAGTGGAAAGAGAGGGACCAGCGAGGAGACTATTGCAGTCGTCCAGGAAAAATAAAGGTGGCTTAAATAATAATAATTAATGCATCTATAGCATGTACAGACTTGTAAACAATTTTTTCATGGATTATATACTTGGAGCAAGTTTTGGACAAAAGTCACTGAAAATGTATTACCCAATGATATAGTTTGGATGTTTGTTCCCTCCGACTCTCATGTTGAAATTTGATCCCCAATGTTGGAGGTGGAGCCTGGTGGGACATGTTTGGGTCATGGGGCAGATCTCTCGTAAACGGCTTGGTGCCATCCCAGCTGTAATGAGTGAGTTCTCTATTAGTTCACACGAAAGCTGGTTGTTTAAAAGAAGCTGGCATCTCCTCCTCTCTCTTTTTTTCCCTCGCCCATCATGTGACACACCTGCTCCCCTTTTGCCTCCCACCATGATTCTAAGCTTCCTGAGGTCGTCACCAGAAGTAGATGCTGGCGCCATGCTTCTTGTACAGTCTGCAGAACCATGAGCCAAATAAACCTCCTTTTTTTGTAAATTACCCAGCCTCAGGTATTTCCTTTATAACAGTGCAAAGTGGACTAAGATGCCCAGTTTACAGTTTTCTATCATTTTATTTTTAAATTTTTCAAAATATAGAAATTGAAATAATTATAGTGTTATGCCATGTACCTACCACCAAGATTCCACAATTAACCTTTTACTATTCTTGCTTTGTCACAGGTATACCCCTCTCATCATCCTTTTATCAATCCACCTTATTTTTTGATGCATTCAAAGTGCAGATATCAATACCGTTCACTCCTAAACACTTCAGCATGAACACAATTAACTGAGCACTTATTTTTTTTATAATTTCCTTTTTTATTTTGTCATCAAACATAAATATTTGAAATGCCCAAATTTAAGTATAGCACTCAGTTAATTTGACAAATGCATGCACGCATGTATGCCTCAGTCTCTCATACTCCTCTCCTTTTGGGATTCCAGTGACACCTCATGATACTTTTTGATATTTTCCCACAGCTCCTTAAGGCTCTGTAAATTTTTTTCTGTCTTTTTTTCTCTCTGTTCTTCAGATTGGATAACCTATTGATCTATCTTCAAGTTCACTTTCTTCTGTTATCTCCAGTCTGTTGTTAATATCATCTGGTGTTTTTTCTTAACTTCAGCTTTGTATTTCTCGGTTCTAGAATTTCTTTTGGTTCTTTGTTACAGTTTATGTTTCTCTAGCAAATTTTCTTGTTTTTTAAATTCGTTATAAAGATATTTTTCTTTGTAATAATACATGTAGTTATAATAGCTGTTTTACAATCCTTGTCTGCTAATTTTAATATCTGGATCAGTAGTCTCCACTGATTGCCTTTTCTTTTGAAGATAGTTCATTTTTTTCTGTTTCTTTGTGCAGCGTATAAAGTAATTTGGGATTATATCCTGGACATGTGGATGACATTTTGTAGAGACTCTGGATTCTGTTAAGTTCTTCAGAAGAGTGTTGATTTTTTCAACTTAACTTGAGAATATATATATATATATATACACACACACATACACACACACACAATTTTAAGCGGGAAATTAACATGGCTGAATTTATACTAAAAAAAAGTAGTGGGCAGCAGTTGAAATCTCAGTTCAGTTTTTAATTTAGTCTTATCTTGTCTGCTTGGAATCTGCCCCATACATGTGTGGTTAAGGAGTCAACCAGAGGTTTGGGCAGAATATATACACTGAACTTAGGGCTCCACTTTTGTGACTATCTACTTTCCAGGATTTCTTTCCTCATTTTCCAGCTGTTATGATTGCTCTGAACTCTATCTTCTGGTTCTTTCAGCCAGTAAGTGTGAACTTTCTAGCTGAGTTTTAACCACATAATGTGGTACAGACTAGTGGGACTGCCTGTAGACTAGATGCTAAAAAATGAGAAACTCTCCCAGTTCATTTCCTCTAAGTGTTGACTCCCTTTCAGTATCTGTCTGCTTTTTAGTCACTCCAGAGTGCCTTCAGAAAATAGTTTTTCAATATTTAGTTCAGAATTCAGCATTATTTTTCTGCAGGAGTGTTGGTCCAATAAGAGCCAACTGAAGACTCCAATCTTTGTTCTAAGCAGTTTATACACGTTAATTCATTAATTTTCACAACCCTATCAATACTATAAGATGGGCCATTGTATAGATAAAAAAACTGAGGCACAGAGAAATTAAGTAGCTTGACCAAGATCACACTACTAGTAAATAGAGAAGATCCAAAGTCTAACTTTCAAGTACTTTTTGAAGTGGGATGTTAGCATTACACACAGAAATAGAAGGACAGACTTGAAAACTGTTAAAGAATTAGAATCTCTCTAGGACTTGGAGAGATTACATATGAGGGAGTGATAGAAGGAGAAGAATCTAAGCACTTGCTATGTTTTTAGTTTGAGAAATGGGATAAATGGTGATAAAATTTACTGATGAAAACTGGAGGAACTTTCAGATTTTGTTGTTTTTTTTGTAGGGGGGACCATTTTAGACTTGTTAAATTTGAGGTCCTATTAGACATTCAGATGGAGTTGTCCAGTAGGCTGTTGGGAATATGAGTGTGGAGCTTGTGGGTGGGTTGGTTAGATCTGGGTAGCTGGATACACAGCTCTGGTAGTCAGCAGCACGTGGGTGTCCTTTAAAGCCATTGGATTGGATGATATAACTGAGATAAAAGTACAGATAGTGAAAAGCAGATAGTGAAAAATTCCGGAGGCACTTAAACACTAAGAGATTGGGTAGAATTTGGCAAAAGAAACCAAGACAGAGCAACCAGTAATTCCAAAGGAAAACCAAGAGAATGTAGTGTCATGGAAGCCAAGAGAAGAGAAGGTTTTCAGAAGGAGATGGTCATGTGCATGAAATTCTGCTGGAAGGTTTAGAAAGATGAGGTCAGAGAAGTGTCTACTGGATTTAGCAAAGTGGAAGTCAGTAGAGTAATAACGTTGGAGTCCAGATTGGAATAGGTTGAAGAATCAATATTTGAATAAGGAAGTAAAGATAGCATGTTTTGAATAATTACTTAATAAGATTAAAAAGGTTTGTTGTGAATGGGGAACAGAGGAATGAGGAATTTTTTATGTAAGTGGGAATGATACAGTAGAGGGAGACACTTATCAACATTAATCATTAATCAAAAATAGCTGATTTAGCCAATTTGTTGAATTATTTTGAAAAACCAAATGATTTCTGCAAAAATGCTCTATAGACTATAAGCTGCTTGAAGAATATTTTTAGGAATGTAATTTTTCTAGGCTTTGTCATTTTTGTGGGTCTTTCTGTGTTTATCTTATACAATAAATACTTGATGATCAAGGTCCATGTTGGTTTTAACTTCTTTCCTGTAGTGTTACATAAAAATTGATGTTTAATGAATGCTTTTTCTAAATGATTTTTTTGGAGCTTTGATTAGTTGTTTCAGTCCCCTGGACTTCATTTTCTCATTTTGAAAATAGAAGGTAAATGATTAACAAATATGATTACTCTCAGAGAGAGGTCCAAACATATTGCTGAGTGGAAAAAGGAGTTTAGAAACCAATATATAATGTAAAATTTCATTTTTGCAAAACTGTATGTATACATAAATGTATTTATTTCATTCAACTTATTTATTTTATGTATCAATATCTGGAAGTATTTTTAACAAAATATCTAAAGAAAATTATGTTTATCAAAACTTAACAATATGAAACAGTAAAACTAAACAAAATGAAAACAAAACCATGCAAAAATAGTTAATAATGTTTTCTTTCTTAAGGTAGGACAGTTTTTATCATTTATAAGAGGATAAATATCAAAATCAAGGTGGCTTACATGGAGAGAAGTCCAGCTTGGTTTGTTTGAGCCTGAGCCCATAAAGGACAATGTTAATGCTGAACTTTCTACTATTTCTAAGAGAAGTAAAAAATCAAGCTGGATCCAAGTGTCTTTTGGTTCTTCCTTAAATCTTCCCATTTTCTGAGTCCGTCCTTCAGCAGAATCCACCTCCATCTGTGCTTTGCTAATAGTAACAAGTCTACTTCCTGACCCATTTCCAAAAGCAACTTCTTTTGGCTCTGCCTTTGAATAATTTTGTCAGTTAAATTCTGATTCCTTCTTTTTATTCAGGGCTTTATCCTGAGAATGCTCAGGAATCCTGTGTCCCAGCTCAGTGTCAGTTTGGGAACACAAATTTCCTGCCTGGCTCTGCAGGACAAATGCTGCTCTGCCAGTTTTTTGTGGCTTTGTTCCACTGTATCTGCAGTGGCCAATTGTAGGCATCATTTCCTGGTGCCCTCTGATGCAGTCTACCACTTGATCAGCTGTACCTTGGCATATATCCCCATGTTCCAACGTTCTTTGTGATTGTCCTTTTTAGATTAGAAGTGCTTTATAAGAAATTGTTAACTGTGCTTATTTGGCTGCTGGAAAGAAAGTCACACTTTGTAATTTTTCCAATAGTTTTCTTTGTTTTTAAAGGTCACCTGAAGGTGAAGTTGTTGCAGGACATTTTCTTGGGCTGTTTCCTCTGCATTAAGGCCTGTCCTTCTTTCTCCTTATCTAGTACAGCCCTACCTTCGAGGTCTAGCTGAAGTCCTAGCCCCTCTGTGAAGCCTTCCTTATCACCCCTGCCTCCAGGATTTGCCCTTTCTCTGTGCTCTGGGAACATAATGTCTGCACTAACTTTTTCAAACTTTGTGCTGCCTGTTATGTATAAGCTTTGTTTTCCCGATTAGGCTATCGGCTTTGTCCTTTCACTCATTTATTCAAGGTACAGGTTTGGGTGGAGTCAGAGTGCCTGGAATCCTGTCTCCATCACCCGTTAGTTGTATGACCTTGTTCAAGCCACTTGCCATCGCTATGCCTCATATCATATCTGTTCAATATGATTATAGTATCTTTCTTTTATCGTTGTTGGGAGGGTTAAATGAAATAATACACACAATGTGTTTAGTACAGTGCCTGGCACACAGTTAGTGTTCAATAATTATTATCTTTGGTTCTCTTGTAATTTATGTAGTTAAAAGAATTGGTGAAACAGTTATGAAAAAGGTAGTATTCTACAGAAATAGTTTCTGCCCTGCCAAACCCAGTAAGAAGCCAGAGGGAAGAGAATCCATTGAAGCACTTCGTAGAGATCAGCCTACTGGAAAAGGCAGGCGAGTGGATGGAGGGGATGGGGGTAAATACAAGATACCTGGCAAAACGGAAGATACCTGGCACAGCCATTTATCCGCCTATGCCTAAAGCAATCCTGAGAATGTTTTAGTTTTAAAATAAACTACTTGAAACTCAAAAAAAAAAAAAAAAGAAAAGAAAAAAGAAATAGTTCTTCCCTGATGGAATTTATATTCTAGGATTTAATAACTAATTAGCCAATTATTTATTTGAATACTATTCTTTTAAGCAGTATGGGGTGCTATAAAAATGTCTGCCTCCCCCTGGAAGTCTTGAGGAGGTTCCCCTGAAGAAGTGATAAATGAATTTAGATCTAAAAAAGCAGTAAGTATGAACCAATTGAATGTCAGGAGGAGTATTCTAGGCCAGGGGAACAGCATGTGTGGGGACTGTGAGCTGGAGGGGAGCATGGGGTATTTGAGGACCTGAAAGATGGCCAGTGTGGCTGGAGCACAATGGTTGAATGAGGAGAAAGCTCCAAAAGAGTCAGGCCTGGGTTTTGTGTCTGTCATTTTCCTAATATCTTGTGTTTATATATTAAGGCATTCAATTCATACTTGTTAATCATTTAGTCTACAAGGATAAAGCTGGTTCATCTGATCCCTCTAGGCACAAAAAGAAAGTGGTTTTCTGGGTACATGGCATATCAATAAAAGTCCAGTCAGGAAAAGAGAAACTACATTGGGCATTTCAACATGAGAATTTAATAGGATTTGGTTGAACAGGCACTGGAGGAATGAAAAACCAAAGAGGGGATGCTGAGGTCACAAAGAGAGAGTAACTATAAGAAGCTGCAACCTCTCTAGACCAGAATCTTAAGGTTTGTCTTCATTGCCTCTCTCTCCCAATCCAGTCTCTCACAAAGTCCTATCTTTACAGCCCAGAGAGCTAGAACTCAGAACCCTGTGGGGGGTGGGGGGAGGGTGCAGGTCTGGGTGCTGCCCAGCAGGTGCTGGCACCTCAGGAGCTCAGAAGAGCTGGGAAGACTTCCCAGCAGGTGCTGGTACCTGTATCTCTAAGAGGGCACATTCAGGTTAGTTCTAAGAATACTGAAATAAAGCGGGAGACTGAAGTCAACTGCTCATCCCAGGATGGAGGGCCATTGCTAAGGTGAGGATGACAGGAACAGGAAGAAAGCAGAAAGGAGCTTGCCATTTAGTCTCCCTCTAGTGGCCATTATGGGCGGAAATTGACAGGGAGTCAGCAGGCAAAGCAGAAATGTGATTTGCAGAGCCCCAGACCCAGCATCACATAACAAAGATGCCCGGCGGTGGGGGGGTGGGGGTAGGGGGGGTGAAAGATAAGAACAAGGGAGAAGGTGGGCATCGGTAGTGGGATGTGAAGGGTGACCTGGTCTTGCTTTGGGCTAGCATTTGACCCTCTGTTTTCTGCCTTTCAATATACAGTAAGATACTTTCAAAATCTTTACAGAAAAGACATTTCATTAACTCTTCTTTTGGGAGTAGTGAAAATGAATTCTGCTAATGCAGAAACATAGAGAAAACCTCTTTGTAAATTTTATGCCATTCCAGTCTCTGAGTTGGAGTATATGAATATATATATATATTTTTTCATATATACACATAGATAGATGTATTTATTTAAATATATAATATTTATTTAAGTACATATTTTTAAATTATTGAAAAAGAACAAAACTTTATAAGACCTCATTGTTGGGCTTACAGCTTCTGGAAACTAGGACACACGTCATGAAAAGGAGACTGCAGATCATTACACAGGTTGGTTTCAGCTCCTAAAGGCTCCTAAAAGCTCCTATCATCTACCAAATCTCTTGCCTGTGAACTCCAGGGAAAAGCTCTACTTTTGCACCATTTCCTGGGTGGTTGATTGCCAACTCCCTGGGATTTGGAGAATCACATGTACCTTTTCTCCCAGTATCTGCTCAAGGTTTTCGTTGGCTGGTGAAGCTGAGTAGGAACCACTCAGAGTCCTGTCCAGAGACCCTTCTATTATCCCCTGCTGCACAGTGTGAAAGATTTTGTCTCCTAAACCACAAATGATAGGTTATAAATCATTTCTCAGTATTTATGAATAAAAATATTCTTAAAAATTAACCGTTATTTCAACACCAAGTTGACTGAATTCCAACCACAAGCAAATTGATGTTTTAGTCATCCCAAGCAATTCTAACAAAGATAAAAATGTGATTTTTACTAGATATTTTGGAGTATTAAAAATAATTGTTGGAGTCCCCTATGCTAGTTTTAAGTACCTAAGGAGACACAGGCTTGGGTATAATTAAAATTTTTTTCATGTGTACTACATTAAAAGATATGTTTGCATGGAAGATCTATTTAGTGCAAAAGTATGACTTTTAGCCACTTCCTCTTGGTAATGTCAATACTTTATTAAGTACCTTAATTCCTTTATTTTAACTATGATATTTCTCCAGAGAATTAGTGAAATAAATACTTTGGGCTGGGTGAGGTGGCTCAGGCCTGTAATCCTAGCACTCTGGGAGGCTGAGGCGGGAGTATCTCTTGAGCTCAGAAGTTGGAGACCAGCCTGAGCCCTGAGCAAGAGCAAGACCTCGTCTCTACTAAAAATAGAAAAAATTAGCCAGGCGTGTTGTCGCAGGCTGAGGCAGGAGGATCGCTTGAGCCCAGGAGCTGAGGTTGCTGTGAGCTAGGCTGACACCATAGCACTCTAGCCCGAGCGACAGAGCAAGACTCTGTCTCAAAAAACAAATAAACAAATAAATAGATAAATAAATAAATACTTTGGAAGAAGTATTTATTACTATGAAATCCTACAAAAATTTTCGTATAAAAGGAGCATTGAAATATTATTTATCAAATTGACTCACCTGTCTCAAACATTCATTTCCTAGAAATAATCCTTTGCTATTATTTATAATAATTGAAACGTTATTATTTTATTTCACCTGCTTTCTGTGTTCTGATTTTCAGCATTAGAAAGCAACAATAACCTTGGCAAAAAAAGATAGTTCCTGTAGATCATTATTTTGTGGCTAGTCCTAGCTGGCTATTAATTCCTCAGAAATACCACATGGTTTGTTTCTGTTGCTTAAATCAACATAAACCAGAGCTACTAGCAGTCACAAACAAAGGTCTGACAGTTCAGTATTCAACTGTAAACCAAAATGCATTTTTTAATGAAGACTGCAAAGAAAGATGGAAATAACTATATAATAAACAGATAAATATGTGTATTTCTCAAAAATGTGAGTTTGTTATAGATTCCTAAAACCTTATCCAGATATCAATTTTTAAAAATAAACTACGCATTATTAATGTGTTGTTTCCCTACTGGTAACAATACTTATGTAAGAAACAGAAAACAACAACAAAACCCCACAGTGCAAATATAAAATAAACCTTTGATGAAGCTTAGAATTTTTTCTACTTTTAATATGCATAACATTTGCTGCCTCTTCATAGAATCAATTATGGGTTTGAAAGACTGATTCTCAAAAGTTACCTCATTTATTATGTATGCTTTGCCTTCCACTAGAAATGTGCCCCAGAGTGCTGGGTTGATTATGTTGTAGAGTTGTCTATTTTAACATTAATGTATAAAAATGTAACTCTTATTAACTTAGCAAAGCATAAACATTGGCCAGAATTATGAAACATGGTATTATTTTTAAAGTAAGTAACAAATTTAAAACAAAATTAAAAGATGCCAATAAAAACCTAGGTAGAGTTTTGTACCTTTGTTGAGATCCTTAGCAGTTGTCAAACTTCATCTCTGGTCTATTTTTAGTCTGGAAAGAAGCTGCTCATTCTTGACTTTCCCAAAGACTCTTTTGGGGCTTTTCCACTATATTGAGATCTTTAATAACTTCACTAGATAATCCTTTATTTCTGCTACATGATTTAGCTTCCTTATTGAGGCAGTCTTTTGATTGTCTTTAGCTTCCTCAGTTAACACTACTTAGTTCTCTTGCTACCTAAGTTTGTGTACCTAGTCTCTTACTTTCTCCTAAATGGAGTAAAAATTATCCTTCTGATTCACAAAGCTGCTGTTGGAGAAAAATTACAGGTGTGATGTGCCTCTCCCCAGCAGTAGCACACCAACTCAGCAATCCCATATCCTCCCCACCCCCTCAACTACACAAAAACTTAACTACCTTCATTTGCCCCTTCTTAAGGAAACCTACTTTGAGCTTCTTTTCTTCTTTCTTGGCAAGTTGCTCAGTTGAGTGCCTGTAAAATGAAATGGACAGCAAATAAATTCCATAGCAACCCTTACATTGATGATCTAATATAGTTTCTTCTGGTCTTACCTAAACCATATAGTCTAAGTTAAATATCTAACAAATATCAAAATGTAACTTTTAAAACCACACTGAAGCTCTCCCAGAGAGCCAGCAAAAATACAAGATAATTTTATGACAAATTCAAATATTGGGGAAAATAATAACTACATATAATGGTGCTTTTTGTGGCTAGATAAAGGAAGCCCCTTACAATAGCCCTTGGTAGGCAGATCTGGTTTGGTGGGAGAAGGTAGGAAACTTTGCACAGGAGCCAAGGAGATTCCTAGGACTGAAGAATCAAGAACTTGACCCCATCCCTTTTGAGTTTCAATGTTATTAGAACATCTCTGGTAGACAGAATTGATGCTAACTGATGCAAGGACTCTAAACTTTACTAAGAAATGTGTAGAATCAGAGTCCCAATTTTAACACCAGGATTTGCATGCTGATGGCACATATCTACACTACATGGATATGACAGAAGGTAGTCTTGGCTAAGCCAGAAATATATTTGGAATCATGTTTTAGATCCAGTGACTGAATATGTGATTGTGAACTCAAACAACTATAGCAAGAATCAACAAGGATATCACTGCAACTGGACAAGCATCCATTGTAGTGTTAGTAACTATGTGATATGGCTGCTATTGAGCAATTAGGTTAGTGATCTCATTAGACTTTCTGGTTCTCTCCATTTCATTGTTTGGAGGTAGAACTGACCACTTTGGGCTGAGTAAGCCCTAAGAAACTTGTATAATTTGCAACAAGCTGTGATTGTAATACTACTAATGAAGTAATTAGTTAGCATTATAATGGAGATATAATCACCTTTGTATTCTAAGCTGATAATGAAGATCATATCAGTAACATATGTTTGAACATAAGATAGTCATAATTTCCTCTGAACTTCCACAGTTACGGCATTTATCATTTTTGTTATATTAAAAATATTGGCTGGACATGGCGGCTCATGCTTGTAATCACAGCTACTTCCAGGCTGAGGCAGGAGGGTCACTTGAGCCCAGGAATTAGAGGTTACAGTGAGCTATGATAGGGCCACTGCACTCCAGCCTGGGTTGTGTGTGTGCGTGTGTGTGTGTGTGTGTGTGTATATATATATATATATTTTTTTTTTTAACAAAAGTATAGTCTTTCCAAATTTTGTTTATGGAAGACTGTGATTTTTTATCTCAATCTTTACTTTACATCCCTTTGGAATACAGCAGAATGTCTTATGCAAAATAGGTACTAAATTAATTAAACCAATATTAAATGATGAAATGAAATAATAAATTCAAAACACCTCAAATATTTTGAGTACTAAAAATTCACATATTTTTCATAAATAGTATTTATTTTATTCAAGAAAATGATTTTTTTTTTTTTGCAGCTAAAGTTTGAGATAATTGCTATGGTGGTAAGATGCCTAGAGAAATAGTTCGAGGAGACAGGTCTAAGTAAAAAGAATAAGATCTCAGCCATGCATTGAGAAATTCTAATTTATATTTTGAGCTTGCTGTTGCATCTTTTTTGGAAGTCTTATGATCTCAATTCTTTGATATGTTTGTCAGAATAGTTTGTCTTTATATATGTTATGTTATACTAAAATGTGCCTCTGTGGATTTATTCTCCATATTTAGTTTAAAAAAATTTACATTCTACTGTCATAAAATTCCATATTCTGTTAATTAAACAAACAAACTGTGGTGTAGCAGGATTTTCATATACAGTAGTTCCATTGCAGAAATAAATTATTTTCTATTTTCTTTAACTAAAAATATAGAGAAAAGGAGAATAAATTTAGTGATGGGTGTGAGGAGGAGAGTAAGGCATTTGAATGTGACATTGCCATTATATTATATTGTCAATATTCATTCTCCCCTTTTAGCAATAGAACCCCTTTTTTTAGGTGAGCACATATCTGTTAAGAATTAAGACTGCATTTCTCATTCCTATTTGCAAATATGTATGGCCTTGTGCCCGAGCTCTAGCCAGTGGAATGTAAATGAATGTGTGCAACTTCCTGCAACTGTACCTAAAGGGGTTAGGGGGTCATGTCTTTTTTCCTCTCTTTTTCTGACAAGGTTGGAGACATCTTGGACAAAGATGTGAATTTGTGAATGGAAGGCTAGTTCTTTGCACTGTGGAACTCTATACCAGCCCTGGAAAATCTAATTCCAGATTTTTTACTAGAGTAAGAAAAAAATTCTTAATTTGTTTGGGCCACTATTATATGATTCTATTTCTTGCAAAAAAATTTTTAATCCCAGCTGATACACAACTCTTAGGGATTTGGAGGTTGATGCTAGTATTTTGCTGTCAAAGTGATGTTATACTTAATTCTGTAAATTGAGACTCCCTTTTGAAGATCTCAACCTTTAGACTATTCTATTAATAGAATATGGAATGTTGAAGTGAAAGCCAATGTACAGTAAATTTCTAATGCTGCTATTTACATTTCTTCATCCTCCATATAAGAAAAGAGAAACAAATATGAAAGTGATGGTAATTATTTGACTTTTCATTTCTGAACAGAAGTGGGTTTCTTTTCAAATTATGTTTGTCCCTATGATGATTAATTTTAGGTGTCAACTTGACTGGATGAAGGAATAACTAGAGATCCAACAAAGCATTATTCCTGGTGTGTCTGTGAGAGTGTTTTCAGAGGAGATTGGCCTATGAGTTGGTGGACAGAGTGGGGAAGATCTATGCTCAGTGTGGGCAGGCACTCAAATCAGCTGGGGGCCCAGATGGAATAAAAAAGGCAGAGGAAGGGTGATTTCTCCTCTCTCTTTCCTGTAGCTGGGACACATCTCCTGCCCTTGGATGTCAGAACTCCAGTTCCCTGGTCTGTGAATTCCAGGACTTGCACCATCGGTTCCCCAGGTTCTCAGGCCTTTGTCCTTAGACTGGGAGTTACACCACCAGCTTCCCTGGATCTCAGGTTTTCAAACTTAGACTGAACTACTCCACTGGCATTGTGTTGTCTCTAGCTTGCAGATGGCCTGTTGTGGAACTTCGTAGACTCCATAATCATGTGAGCCAAACAACTAATACATCTCTTATCTATCTATCTCTTGGTTCTGACTCTCTGGAGAACCCTGACTAATATAATCCCTAACCCAGCCCCATTTCAGGTTGGAGAGGTTCTTTGATTAATGTAGATTTTTGCATTTTCTCTGTTATGGGGAGATATGACATTGGTTTTACTTGGATTCACTTATAATTCAATTTAAATTCAGTCTCCCCATAGTGTTACTCTGGGGCTGCCTTTCATTTCTATGATCTCTGTCCCAAATAACCCTGAGCCTGGTAACCAACCAATAAAAGCTAGTTGTGGATGCTCCAAAGTTGCTTGAGCCAATTGCTTCTGACTCTCTCTTCTTGTTCCAGCATGTTCTGGCTGACCGGCCTCAAGTGTTGTCTTTCCAGCTGCAACTTCAAGTTTAATGCTGCCAATGGCCCTTCAGATTGGATGGTCATGGCAAGTGGTTTTCATGGCATGTTACTATTGGTTTGCCCTAATTGATATTTACCTTGTTTTTACTTTCTACCATTCACATTGTGAGTTGGCTTAAACAAAGTTTCCCCCTCAGTATCCTGGTTGTTGAGGAAACAAGAACAGCCATCCCAGGAAGGGGGCGATAGGTGTTGAAAGTATGGGGAGTGTTGGCCATTCTGTCACAGGTCCCACTTTGTCCTGCGAGAAAAGACTGACAGCTTTCATCAGATAGAGGGCAGTGAACGATTCAGGTAGGGGAGTGAGCTGTTCAAATCTAAACACATGACTTTGGTGGCCACATGAAGGACGGAAGTGAGAAAGAGATATTTAAGAGAGTAATAATGATCGGGTGGTGATGATAATAGTCTGGATGAGAGACAATAAAAGCCTAAATGAAGGCACTTAGCAGTGATGATGGAGAGAACGAGAGAGATTTAAAGGGCTATGTAGGGGGTAGCAATAGAAGGACACAGAGATTAGATTATTGTGACGGGAAAGGAAAAGAATCTAGAAGGACCCCCAGTTTATGGTTTGAGGCACCACTGTGAGATGGCCTTGCCGTGATATAGCAAAAGGGAGCAATTGGAGAGTAATTTAAGGAGGGAGATAGTAAATTCAGCTTGAGATTGCCCCGTTTGAGAGGCTCTGAGCCATCTAGGTGGATCTGCCTGGTAAGTGCATGAAAATACAAATCAGCAGGGAAATACAAGTGCAAATCACCAGCAGAGAGTTGAAGCCAGAAAAATGAACCAGATCACTGCGGGAGAACACATAGGCTGAGAAGAGATGAGTTCTTGCTCAAGGATAGAATCACAGAGAACACCAAATCACGAGGCAGAAGAAGAGAATCTTGAAAAAAAATGAAAAGAATGGTAGGAGAGAATGGAAAAATTAGAAGGAAAATGGGAAAATCATGTAAGAATTGACTTTCCTTTTAGGAAAATAGTTTAAGCAGTTGTGGCAGACACAATGCTGTGTTCAATAATCTGGGGGTGTTTTTTTTTTTTTTTTTTCTCTCATGAGTACCAGGAAGACTACATTTCCCAGTCCCCCACTGCCTCTGGGTGGTATCACGGGACTGAGCACTGACCAATGGAAAGGAGGTAGAGGTGGAAGTAATGTTACCTACTGCTAAGCCAGGCCCCTAAAACATTGTGGGTGATCTGTGTGCATGATCTCTCCTTCCCACCCATGTGACTGGATGGAGAGCCATACAGGAGAACTTTCTGACTAGAAATAACCACACCAGACTTTGCTTGAGTGAGAAACAGACCTTTATTGTGTTAATATACTGAGATGTTGAGGTTATTTGTTATAGAAGTTAACACGTCTTGACTGATACAACAGTTTACAAAATGTTTAAATGAGGATATGCCACTTTAAATTGTGCTTTTGGTATTGCTCACACACTTTAGAAACACAGCCATCCTAAAAATATGCATCTTTCATGATACTTTATTTGCTGTCTTTTGAAGCAAGGATGTAAGTTTCAGGGTCATTGGAAGGGCATCAACATCTTAAATTTATGTTTAAAACAGACTAATAATAGACGGTGGAACAAAAGGTTAGTACATGCATACATTCAGAACTCTTGTCCTGATTATGTGACGGCCTGTCAAGGAGACTAGCATGCCTTTTTTCAACCACCCTTCTTGCTGTCATCCAAACCCTACAGTGTAGACCCCAGCACAAAAATCCCTAGTGTCAAGGGCTCTTGACATTTGTATGTGAGTTCTTTGAATAAAATGCCTAAGCAATGACTTGGTATCACAACTAAAGTTTCTTGGTCCCTGCATTATAAACTAAATATAATAAAATAGGTACCTGAGTGTAGAAAGTAACAAGGACACAAGGACTTCCAAGTCAGTCTTCTGGGCTGATAAAAAAGGCCCCAAAGGCAGCCTGAGGAATTATAAACTCCTCAGCAGGTTGTGTTCAAGAAAATAAATTCAACTACAAAAAGGAATTTAAGTAAAAAAATAAATAAATAACTTTGGACTTATAGCCCAAAGTATTAAATGGGTCCATATTAATATAAATAAATGATTGAATAAATGACTGGAGTAGAAAAGACAAATCTCCCATACAAAAGAATTCTAAATAATTTATATAGGTACTGTCCCCTCAAGGAAGTGGAACATAACTCTCCACCCTTAAGTGTGGACTATGCTTAGTGGCTTGCTCCCACACTGTACTGAAGGGAAAGGGAAAAAAATAACTTTACAGCAGAGAAACCTGGCAAACACTGCCTCAGCCAGGTGATCAAAGTTAATTTTATCTGTGATAAGTCCTGTAGATAGCATGTACCCTTGATATGATGTACCCTTATCAAAGAATGGCACTTCACCTTTGTGGTCTTCCTGCCCAAACCCATAACCCCAGTCAAGTCATGATTAAAAAAAAAAATTAGACAAAACCAAAGTGAAGGATATTCTATAAAATACCTGACCAAATGCTCCTTGCTATGGTTTGAATGTTTGTGTTCCTCCAGAATTCATGTTGAAACTTAATCCCCAATGCAACAGTATTAAGTGGTGAGGCCTTTATGAGGTGATTAGGCCATGCCCTCATGGATGGAATTAGTGCCCTTAGAAAAGGGATTGAGGAGTCTTACCGTTTTGCCTCTTCCACCATGTGAGGCACTGCAACAAAGCACCATCATTGAAGAAGAGAAAAATTCAGAATCTGATGGTGCCTTGATATTGGACCTCCCAGCCTTCAGAACTATAAGAAATAAATTTCTGTTACTTATAAATTACCCAGTCAAAGATATTGTGTTAAAGCAGCCTGAATGGGCTAAGACACTCCTCTAAACTTTTGAGATCATCAAAAGCAAGAAAAGTGTGAGAAGCTATCATAGCCAAGTGGAGCCTAAGGAGATGTGACAACTAAACGTAATGTATCCTGCATGGAAGCCTGGAACAGGAAAAGAACATTACATTAAAACTAATGAAACCTTAATAAATCATGGAGTTTAGTTAATATGAATGTATCAACATTGGTTCATTAGTTGTGATGAATATATCATAGCAATTTAAGATGTTAGCAGAGGAAACTAGGTGTGAGATACAGGCAAACTCTCTGTACTATTTTTGCAACCATTCTCTAAAACTATTCTAACATTTAAGAAGCTTGTTTTTTTAAAAGAGAAATTTAGAAATAACCCAAATCATTTACTTTTCCTTGAAGAAGAAGAAATCTAAGCATATATCTAAGCATTGGCAAAATTGATGACAATCCTTTTTCCTTTCTTCTTAAATTCTCCAGCTCTGGCAAACTCACTGGACGACTGTCCCTTTCAAATTCGCATGGGTCCCTCATCTTCATCTTTCTCCCTAGTCACTTTCTTGTTATACCCCTTTCCTAAACCCTCCCTTCCTTAATGCAAGATATTCCCTACCAGACATAGATTAATGGAAATTTAGTTTGTCCTCTGTTGTTACTATTTTTCTTGGAGGAATGAGGTCCCCGGGCTCTTGTCCTCTGCACAGTTTCTTGTTTTTTCTTCGTGTTAATCATTCTCAGTTCCATTAGATGCACATTTGACATTCATAAATAAGCAAATTAAAAAAAAAGCAAAATTTTTTTTGTTTTAGAAAAGCTAACGCTAAATTAGCAAAGGAGGAAGTAAAGTTGGGGATTAACTACCATGCCATGTATATTTATTCCCATATATCATATATTTAATTAGTAATCATTGAATATAAATTTTGAAGGGAATTTACTGAATATCTAATACTATATTCTCAAGTTACACATTAGGAAACTAAGGACCAGATGGCTTAAGTGACCAGTACAACTTCATGCAATTAATGACCGGAAGATCTATGACTACTTTATTCCTCCTCCTCATTTTTCTTTCTTTCTTTCTTTCTTTCTTTCTTTCTTTCTTTCTTTCTCTTTCTTCCTTTCTTCCTTTCTTCCTTTTTTCTTTCTTTCTTTTTTTTTTTTAAGAGACAAGTTCTCACTCTGTCACCCAGGTTGGAGTGCAGTGGCACACTCATAGCTCACTGCAGCCTCAAACTCCCAGGCTCAAGCCATCCTCCCACCTCGACCTCCCAAGGTGCTAGGATTACAGGCATGAGCCACGCACCCGGCCCCTCCCCATATTTCATGTTCTTCAAACACCAAGTTCAGATTTTTGTCACAATGCAGAAGGGCTAAAGGCTTTCATATGGTAATTCTTCTTTCTTGTCAAGCAAGAAACATGGAAAGAAATATAATAGCAAATGAATATACTAAAAAGATCAGACTGACCAAATATTATGTGATATTCTCTTTGATTTAAAGACATATCTAGAGATTTACGACTAGTAAAAGTGTTTGAATGTGCAGCATGGCAACCTGCTTGATCATCCAGTGGCAACTGCCTTATAACTCTTGGTGTCCAGAACCGTGGGACTTCTGAGCCCCGTCTATTGGGTACATTCTTCATTAAATACACCACCACCATTGTTTTCATCAAATGCTTTGAGGGCCTCAGAAAGCTAACATCTTGTTTAATCACTCTTGTTTTTGTCACTTCATCTGTGTAATCATTCACACATTTGTTGAGTCATCCATTCATTCATCTACAATTTTCCAGACACTGAGCTAGATGCTGAAAATAAGAACACGAGCAGGCACCATCCCTGAAGTTAAGGTGCATATTGTCTACTAATTTAAGTGTTGGTGAAAAGATCCTGACAATATTTCCCATAAAATCTTCACAGTCTACAGAATTTCTAATTTGCTGTGCTCATTAAATAATAAACAATATTGCATGACCTAGTAGGTAAAGACTTGAATGGTATCTATAAGTAAAAACAAATAAATTCTTAAAAGCTAAAGAATTCAAGAAAAGAAATTTAAATTGTGCATTGTTTATTTTTATTCTACCAGTAATTATATTAAACATTTTTAAATAAAATGGCATGTTTATCAAGTTTTCTGTTTCTTTAGATCTCTGTGACTTCCAGATTAGCCAGTAATGATAACAATACTTTGTATGTCCTTTGTGCAAACATGGGATACCAGGGCTATCTCAAGAGCTAAATCAAAACTAGACACTTCAGCCCCTAATAACAATAGAAATCAAGATAGATTTTATCACTCAGTTACACATAAGGTATGGGATTTAGTAGGCCAGGTTGTAAAGGAGTTATTAAAGAATGAAGCTATTTTTGCTAACTTTACTTACATAACACATGGTATGATTATAATACTTTGGCATAGATACTCTCTTAACACTCATTTCTTCAGTTCGCTCCATATTGACTTATCTGCAAAGTCCAGTGTCGTGGAAATTATAAACAGTAGCTCTGTTCGGCACAGTCTCTGAGATTAATGAGTCTTATTGTCTCACAGAAGAAGAAATACTTCAAAATTATATTATGCAATTCCCACAGCTAATCAGTCTGTTCCAATGCTGCACTCTGTTCATGGCTACTTTTGACAATTATAATTTCTTGCATAGTCCTTGGTGTTAGTCATGTTATTCAGTCAAGATACAATAAAAACAAATTCATTTATGTCAATTACTGTTCAAAGCAAGAGGCAGAAAAAAATGTTGAAGAAACTTTTCAAACAAGCTGACTGCCTGAATTAAAGTTTTCGTTAATGACATTCTAGGTGAAACTCTTCATGAGAATAAAAATGGCAATAGTAAGAGTAGCTAACACTATGACAGTTACTTTGCATGCATCAACTTATTTGAGCCTCACAAAACCCCTATGAAGCAAGTATAATTATTATCCTCATTTTATGGTAGATTTTGAAGGCCTGAGGGATAACTTGCTTAAGTTCATACACCTAATAACTGGTAGAGTGGAAATTAAAAAGTAAAGCATGCTGCTGTCATCACCATTAGTTTTTAGGGAATTTATCTTTCAGGAAGAATTTGTTAAATTCTTAAAAAAAAAAAGAAAAGCTACTGCTTAGTTTTGGAGCAAGGATGTCATACATTCAAAGTAGAGTCACAAATTAGAGCTTCTCATTAGAATATGTTCTCAGTTCTATTTTTAATCCTCCCATTGAACTTGATGTAAATAATTTGTATGTGTATGGACACATACATATTGCATCATTTACCAGGTTCCTATCTTAATATTTTAGGCTTCAAGCTGTGGCTCTCCTGTGTACTAAGCTTTCTTCTTTCCTGATTTTGTTCATGATCTGCTCTTTACTTGGAAAATTCTTCCTCTCTTCTCCACCTTGTTAACTCCTTATCTTTAAGAATTCATACCACATACCCTTCTCTCTCTCAGAAGGATCTGCTCCTTTAAAAAATATTATCAAGGCTATCTGACACCAACTCTCTAACATTCTCACTCACAATCACAAATTAATCTGTTTTCACAGCCATTTTTAGAGAAGAAGGTCTCCTTTTAGTCTAAGTAAAATTTCTCCACCTTTGATCCTCCTATCATGCCTCTTTCAAGATGCTATTCATTGATTTTTTCCATTTCTCTTCTATATGTTTATCCTTTTTCTTTATTGACTTTTCTCCTGCAGCATTTGCATGTGGTCACTTCTTTCCCATCTGAAATCTTCCCTGATCCTTTGGCCTTCTCAAGACACCATCCTATCATTTCCTTCCTCAAAGACAGTTAATATTTAGGCTTCAATTGATTGTATATAGCTTATTTTAGGACTCCCTATTCGATTCCATCAATACATATGTCTATTCTTCTTTTATTACTGTAGTGTTGCAGCAAGTCTTGAAGTCAAGTAGTTTGTATCTTCCAACTTCTTTTCCTATGCAAAATTGCTTTGCCTATTTTAGGTCCTCTGCATGTAAATATAAATTTTTGAAACAACTTGTCAATTTCTAAAAAAAAAATGCCTACTGGGATTTTGATTAGAATTGCATTGAATCTACAGATAAATTTGGGAAGATTTGACATCTTAACAACATTTAGTCTTCCAGCATCTTTACAAATACCATACACATTAAAAGGGTAATGAAGGAATACTACAAGCAACTCTATGCCCACAAATTTGATAATGGACCAATTCCTTGAAAGACATGGTCTGCCAAAACTCACAGAAGAAGAAATAAACAATCTGAATAGGCTCATATCTATTAAGGAAATTGAATCAATAATTAATAAACTTCCAAACAGAAAGCACCAGGCTCAGATGGATTCACAGGTGAATTCTACCAAACATTTAAGGAATAAATTATACCAATTCTCTACAATCTCTTTCAGAAGGTAGAAGCAGAGGGAATACTTACCAACTCATTTTATGAGGCCAGCATTATCTTAATACCAAAACCAGAGAAAAGTATCACAAGAAAAGAAAACTATAGACCAATATCCACCATGAACATAGATGCAAAAATTTTCAAAAGATTATTAGCAAATTGAATCCAACAATGTATAAACAGAATTATACATCATGACCAAATGGGAGTTATCTCAGGTATGCAAGGGTCAAGGAAATTTAACATACACAAATCACTTAATGTAATCCATCACATCAACAGACTAAAGAAGAAAAATCACGTGATCATATCAATAGATACATAAAAGGCATTTGACAAAATCCAATATTCATTCGTGATAAAAACTCTTGGTAAACTAGAAATACAGGGGAACTTTCTCAACTTTTTAAAGAATATCTGCAAAGAAAAACAAAAACAAAACCCTACAGCAAACATTATACTTAATGATGGGAAACTAGAAGTTCTCCTTTTAAGATCAAAAACAAAGCAAGCATGTCCTGTCTCACCACTCTTCTTCAGCATCATACTGGAAGTTCTAGCTCATTCAATAAGATAAGAAAAGGAAATAAAAGATATATAAATTGGGAAGGAAGAAATAAAATTGTCCTTGTCTGCAGATGACATAATTGTCTATGTAGAACATCTGAAAGAGTCAGTTGTGGTGGCTCATGCCTGTAATCCCAGCACTTTGGGAGGCCAAGGCAGGAGGATTACTTGAGCCCAGGAGTTCAACACCAGCCTGGGCAAGACCCTGTCTCTACAAAAAAAAAAAAAAAGGAAAAAAGAAAAAAGGAAAAAAATCTGAAGGAATAGACAAAAAAATTCCTGGAACTAACAAGCAATTGTAGCAAGGTTGCAGGATGCAAGATTAATATACAAAAATCAATCACTTTCTTGTATACCAGCAATAAACAAGTAGAATTTGAAATTAAAAATATTATACCATTTATATGAGTACCCCACAAAATAAAATACTTAGACATAAATCTAACAAAATTTGTGCAAGAACTATATGCAGAAAACTACAAAACTCTGAGGCAAGAAGTCAGAGAAGAACTAAATAAATGGAGAGACATTCCATATTTATTGATAGGAAGACTCAATGTTGTCAAGATTTCAGTTCTTCCCAACTTGATCCATACAGTCAATTACATTGTAAATCACAGCCAGTTATCCCATGGATGTTGACAAACTGATTCTAAAGTTTATACAAAGAGGGAAAAGGCCCAGAATGGCCAAATAGCCAATACAGTATTGAAGGAGGAGAACTAAATTAGAGGACTGGCACTACTCTTTTTAAAGATTCTCTATAGAGCCAGAGTAGTCAAGCCAGTGCAGTGCTGGCTGAAGAGCAGACACACAGACAAATGGGACAAAGTAGAGAGCCTGGGCATCAACCCACATAAATATAGGTAACTGATCTCCTACAAAGAAGCAAAGGCAATTCAATGGAGTAAAGATAGTCTTTTCAACCAACGGTACTGGAACAACTGGACATCCACATGCAAAAAAAGGATCTAGACACAGATCTTACACCCTCCACACACACAAAAAATCCCTCAAAATGGATCACAGAACTAAATGTAAAATGCAAAACTATAAAACTCCTAGAAGATAACATAGGAGGAAATCTAGACAATCTTGGGTTTGGAGATGACTTTTTAGATACAAGACCAAAGGCATGATCCATGAAAGAAAGAATTGATAAGTTGGACTTTATTAAAATTAAAAATTTCGGTACTGTGAAAGATGCTGTCAAGAGAATGAGAAGACAAGCCACAGGTGGAGAGAAAATATTTGGAAAACACATATCTGATAAAGGACTGCTATCCAAAATATACAAAGAACTCTTAAAACTCA
Organism: Daubentonia madagascariensis; assembly: GCA_023783475.1. NCBI lineage: Eukaryota > Metazoa > Chordata > Mammalia > Primates > Daubentoniidae > Daubentonia > Daubentonia madagascariensis. The sequence continues at coordinate 19,677,679 of JAKFHU010000978.1, read as the reverse complement.
ACAATAAGAAAACAAACAACTTCACCATAAAATGTACCAAAGATCTAAACAGATACTTCACCAAAGAAAATACACAGATGGCAAATAAGCATGTAAAAAGATGCTCCACATCATAGGTCATTAGGGAAATGCAAATTAGAACAGCAATGAGATACTACTACACACCAATTAGAATGGCCAAAATCGAGAACACTGAAAACAACAAATGCTGGTGAGGATGTGGGGTAACAAAAACTCTCATTCTTTGCTGTTGGGAATGCAAAATGGTACAGCCACTTTGGAAGACAGTTTGGCAGTTTCTTGTGCTAACAAAATTGAACGTAGTCTTACCATAAAATCCAGCAATCATGCTCCTTGATATTTACCCAAAAGAGAAAAACTTATGTCCACACAGAAACCTGCCCATGGATGTTTATAGCAGATTTATGCATAATTGCTAAACCTTGGAAGCAAACAAGATGTCCTTCAATATGTGAAAGGATAAACAAACTGTGGTACATCCAGACAATGAAGTATTATGCAGCACTAGAAATAAATGAGCTATCAAGCCATGAAAAGACATGAAGGAATCTTAAATATATATTACCAAGTGAAAGAAGCCAATTTGGAACATTTACATACTGTTTGAGTCCAACTGTATGACGTTCTGGAAAAGATAAAATAGCAGATAGCAATAATAAAAAGACCAGTGATTGCTAGGGGTTAGTAGGGAGGGTGGGATGAATAGGCAGAGAACTGAGCATTTTTAGGGCAGTAAAACTATTCTGTATGATACTATAATGGTACACACATGTCATTTACATTTGTCCAAACCCACAGAATGCACAACATCAAGAGTGAATCCTAATGTAAGCTATGGACTTTGGGTGATAATGATGTGTCGATGGAGGTTCATCAGTTGTAACAACTGTACACACCGATGGTGGGTGCTGGTAATAGGGGAGGTACGCATGTGTGGGGGAGGAGGTACATGGGAAGTCTCTGTATTTTCTGCCAAATTTCGCTGTGAACCTAAAACTTCTCTAAAAAATAAAGTCTATTAAAAAACAAAAACAAAAGTTAACCAAAACTAACTCAAGAAGAAATAGAATACCTGGATGTTTCTATATATATCATAGAAATGAAATCACACACAAACTGGTCTAGATCACTGTAAAACTCAGTTCTTCCAAACATTCTAAGAATTCCATATTTTTGGAAGATAAGTGAAAAAGAAAAAACATCAAAAAGGACAAAAATGTGTATACTGATAAAAAGAATAGTGGACCAAGAAGATATGAGCCAGTGGGAATATATATTAAACAACACAGAGTTAAAATACAGAAAACAACAATATACAGAATTGTGGGAACAAGTAGGTAAATTAAAAACTATTTAGAGATTTTATTATACTTACCTCAGAAATGGAAAATAAAGCATATAAAAGTAAGTAAAAATCTGATTAATATGACCAAGCATCTCAGGCCAATTGATATATGTCAACCTGTACACCCGTCTGTTATGGTCCTGGGCAGTGCAACAAGACAAAACAAAAGCAATGAAGGTATAAGAATTAAATGGAATAGTTGAAAACACGATTGATTGTAGATGATACTGCTGGAGAGCCAGAGATCATCTTCAACTGCCATTTTAGTTCTTAGAAGGCTCTTTAGCTGGATCTAGATACCAAATTGATACCAGACAGATTAACAAGAGAAAAGTATACAAATTTTACTAGTTTTACATGTACCTGGGATCTTCACAAGACAGTGAAGTCTGAAGTAGTGGCCAAAGCAAAATGCTTTTATAATTTTTAGACAAACAACAACAAATTTGAGAAGAAATGACAGGACAACAAAAGTATCCGGCTAGGGGCAGTAAATTTTCTAGAGGAGTCACTAGGAGATATATGGGGGGTGTTAAACTAGTGGAAGATAAGGGTTACTTCATTAAGTGTACTTGTTCGGGTCAATTGCAGCCTCCTGTTCCAAATCTCTGGTGACCCTGATACAGAGAGGGAAACCCTTCCAGAGGAATCTTCATGGCTTGCTGCATGCAGGAAGAGACAGGCCAGCTAGCTGTTTCTGAAACTTCATTTCTCCAATGTTTTCAACTCAAAATAATCAATGTACCAATCTGGCATATGATAACATGTCCTTCACTCCTTCAATATACTCAACAGAGAAGACCAGACTGAGTCAATAAACTATTCAAAGTAATAGAGTCCTGCAAGTCAAAATGTCCCTCTACAAAAAAAAAATTGACAAGATAATATTAATATAATAGCAAATAACATCCCATTCATATTAACAAAAATATTATAAAGTATTTAGGAAATAACAAGGTAAAAGAATGCACAAGACCTGTATGGGGAATATTTTAAAATTCTGTTGAAAGATACAAAAGAAGATATTACTGAATGGTATAACATACCATGCTCATTTACGGGGAGGTGTAAGATTTTAAAGATGACAGCTGCTTTCAAATTAAGGAATGTATTCAATGTCTTTTTAATAAATTTTCTGACAGGATCTTTTTGGAGCTTTTGACAAATTGATTCTAAAATTATATAGAAAAATATAGGCACATGAAAAGATAAATTTGCAAAAGAAGAGAAAGGGGGATACTTTCTTTATCACATATGAGCAATCAATAATAAAAACTGAGGTTCTGCCACTGGAACAGAAACTATTAATGAAAGGGAAAAGAAACTCAGCACATCTCAGTCATGAATGGAAAACTTATGTATGATAGAGGTGGTATCTCAGATTCATGAGGACGAGATGGATTATGCATAGATTGTACTGGGAAAAACAGTCTCATTAGGTGGAGAAAAATAAATTTGGATTCCTGGCTCATACTTTCTCTATTACCGAACCAAACTGGGGTCCACTCACCCTGTGCAGCAAAGCCAGACACTGAAGCTGAGAGATGCAGCGGGAGAAACAGGCATTTTTATTGCATGGCACCATGCAAGGAAAACAGGCAGAACGCCTAAGACTCAAACTCTCCAATGGCTTAAAAACCAGGGTTTTTGAAGGCAGGGTTATATTTCAGGAAAGCAGAAATTACAGGTAAAATTTTAAATCAATCCATGGGGGTTATACATTGGCCTGGCCCAAAAAGGCAAGATATCCTGAAGTGGGAGCCTACAGGTCATAGATGGGTTCAGGGATTCTTGGATTAGTGGAAAAGAATGTTAAAATGAGTGTGACTCTCTCCAGGCCCCTAAGGGAGAAATTTAGAAAAAAGAAACTCCATCAGAGTTCAATTCTTCAGTTCCCCCTCATCTGCATTTTCAATCCAGTGGGGGTTTCTGAAAAACAACTCAAGAACGTGTATGTTAGGATGCCATCTTTTAGTTTCCCATCTTTTAATTTCCATAAGGCACCAAAACATCTCATGACTCTGGCTTGCTTGGAGGGCCATTGTTATTCCCACTCATTTTTCAAGACTAGCCAGGTGCCTGGAACCTTCCCTAAAAGAACTCAAGATTTTCCTTTATTTCCATGTTTTAGGGGCCTGGCAGGACCCTAAGAGGGGTCCCTGTTCTGTCTTATTTCTAGAAAATGGATAAAGGAGATGTCGGAAGCAGGCAATGGAATATTCCACTGTAGTCAGGAATAATGACTTAGATGTATACATATAGCAACATGGATACATCTAAAAACAGTGTTGAGTGAAAAAATAAGAAATAGAATTTAAGCAATAGTACAATATCATTTACATAAATTAAAATGTATAAAGACACAAAAGAATATTATGATGTTTTAGAGATACATATATATCTGACATATATTAAACAAAATAGAATGGTGCCTCTATAGGAGGAAGGAAAATGGGAATGTGGATAGGGGATGAAGAGAAAAAATATTTTAAACAATGATGAGACGTTCCGTGAACGTGTGGTGATAGCATGCAATGACAGAGAAGTAGGATTAACTCAACCGTGTGCACTTGAAGTTAAAAGAGGAAAAAATGAATCTAGCCTCCCTCTTCTTTAACCTTTTATCTGAATTGGTTACTGCTCATAAAAATTTTCCATGTGTGATTCTCTGCCAGGGAAATTGGGAAACAGCTCCTATGATATGTTGATGCCTTGGCTGAATTTTGATTTTTCTACATGGGCCTCAAGAAACAAGTAAATTTATTTATTGTGAGAAAAAACATCTAAATGTTAATTAGCACCAAAAGAAAAAGAGTAGAAGAGGGGATTCTATTTACAACTGAAGTCATTTGATTATTTGGCAGGAAGTGGTAAAGGCAGGTGGGGTAGGGAAAGTAGGGTTTCCATTTAGTGACTGGTTCATTGGGGTTCCATCTTGCTGTGAGTTAAGTCTTGTGGGAGGCATAGTAATGGTTCTAGTCTCACTTCCAGGCCATGGGTGAACGTCTTTCTTCTGCCTTATAGTTCTGAGCTTTGGGATGTCCCTGAGTACCTCATTGATCACTAGGCCATGACCAGCTTTCCAAGCAGCCTTGTCCCTGCCTGAAGTACTACAGCAGCAGCATCTGTGTGAATGTGGGTGACCTTTAGAATGTGGAAGACAAGGTGAATACTCTATTTTCATAATAAAGCACCATCTTTGTTGAATTCCAGCTTGGCATCCGCAGCGTATAAATTTTTATAAAAACAACAAAGAATATCTGTCCCTCTATTAGCTAGATGAAATCATGTGTGTAAAGGTCTCAGCACTGTAACAAAAGCTTCTCATACTAATTTTCAAATGTATGGTTCTAATCTTTTATTAATGCTCAGAGCTTTTATTTCAGCTTTCCAGTCTAAGCTCACTGTATTTGGGGATTCAGCATTTTCCACGACACCCCTACAATTTGAAAATTTCTAGCTTGTTTGGTCTGAGGAGGGAATTGCATCCTTGTTTCTCATTCTGAAATCTAGACGTACTGATTTATTTCTGTGGCTCATGGGGGATTTAGTGTTTATTTCTTTCTTAATTGCCTCTAAGAGACAAAGCATAAACTTTTCAAAACCTCTAACAAGAAGCATAATGAAGAAGCATTAAACAAGAGGTTTAATAGCATAACATTATTTAGCAACCATACATTATGTGCTTGGGGCACATAAATTAATGTAAATATTATCTGCTGCAAAATAATACAGAAAAAATGACACTTCTGGAGCAGGTTCAGGATAAGCCTCTTTTTTCTTCAAAAATCCAATTATAAATTTTCTGTGCAGTTTTCTTTGCAGATTGAGAATTCTGTGCCAGGATTTTAGATTTGTGATCTTACTCCCTAATGCTCTTACCCTTAAAATGGAGTAAGAAAACTATGTGCTAACTGTACCAAAATTGGGGATACAACCTAAGCTTCCAATTAGCTTGGATTTAGGAATTATACCACATTCAGAAAATAAAATGGAGACAATAGAAGAACCAATTTTCAGTGAGAATATGAGTGTGATTTGGGGGATGTTAAGTTTAAGATGCCCACAGAATTTTTAAGTGTTGCTGTGGTTGTACTAGAGCAATTGGCCCAAGAGGACAGAAGTGTGGGGTAGAATTTCTATTTCAGGAGTCAATTTCTATGTGGTTCATTGAGCTTTATTATATGCAAAGCAGGACTGCATATATATAAATTTTATAAATGGGAAACTGAGGCATAGAAAGGTTAAATAAATTGCCTGAGATCCCAGGGCTAATACAAGACAGAGCAGAGAAATTCAAACCCATAGTTCTCAAGACGCAATGTGGTTAACTTGCCAGAATAAAAGAAATATTAGAGGTACAGAACATATAGAAAGGACTGAATGCTCTTTAGTGTCTACCAACACATATTTTCTATGTGTACTTTGCCAGTATTAACAGCAAAAACAGTTTCTTAAGTTTTGTGCTGTGGTGTGACAGTTTCAGTTGATGGGATATTTTATTGACCTACTAAAAGAACAAGTTTGATTTAGCTCAGAAGTACTAGGGCTCCAATATGAATTCCATATATAGTCATCCCGTGGTATCCATGGGGGATTGGTTCCTCAGAAACCAAAATCTGAGGATGCTCAAGTCCCATATACAAAATGGCATAATACAGTCATGCATCACTGAACAATGGGGATATATTCTGAGAAATGCATCCTTAGGCTATTTTGTCATTATGGGAACATCATAGAGCATACTTACACAAATGTAGGTAAGTATTTGTGTATCTAAACATAAAAAAAGTACAGTAAAAATACAGTATTGTAATCTTATGGGACTGCTGTCCTATATGTGGTCTGTCCTTGACCAAAATGTGGTGCATGGCTGAATTTGCATATGACCTACACACATCCTCCCGTATACTAACTTAATTGTCTCTAGACTACTTATAATACCGAATACAATGTAAATGCTATGTAAATAGTTGTTATGCCGTATATTTTATTTGTATTGTTTTTTATTGATGTACTTTTTTATTGTTTTGGGTGTTTTTGCATATTTTTGATCCATGGTTGGTTGAATCTGTGGATGCAGAACCTGAGAATACGAAGGGCCGACTGTAGCGGGTGATCTTGAAATGCATTATCAGAGAAATTTCCAAAAGCAGACTGCTGAGATAAAGAAGATAATTCTGCAACATAAACAAATGTTTTCTCCATGCTGGTGACAAAATTTGTGAAGTGGTTCTAGTGAGAAATTCATCTTCAATCATCTCACAACTTCATCAAATTTGCTAGATTTAGGTGAATCAGTACTGGAGCCACACCAGCCCTGCAGACACGCTTTGGATAAATGGATCCTTGTGTGATTGCTTAACAAATGTCACTTTTCCCATTTCCAATCTTTTAGTAGGAATATTCTGACTACTGTGGAGCCTAATGTCTCACTTCTACCTCTATATCTTGAAGACCTCCTTCTGCTTGCATTAAGGACAGGAAACAAACCTCTATGTATCTCAGCTTGTTTTGTTTTGTTTTTAGTTTCCCCTTTCTTGACACTCAAGCCAATCTGTTTTACTGCAGTGTCAGTGAGAAGTTGATGAGGACCTGTGTTTGAGCCAATAAATTGTCAAGAGCACTACAGTCCCTACAAGGATTCTCCATTTTGCTTATTTTCAGATGGGATAAAGACCCTCAACATATGAATCCTGGGCTAGGTGATATTGGGCAGAATAGATTAGAGGTCTGTTTAAATACTAAGTCTGTTCCAATTTTAGGAGGAGTTGTTACCAATTGCTTTTCAGTGGCTCTTTATAGTACTGCTGCTGGCAATTATTACATTTTGTTTACAGAAATTTCATCATATCTGGCAAGGATTAGAGAATGAATAGGTCTTCAATAATATATATTTTTTAAGGGATGGGGTCTTGCTATGCTGCCCCAACTGGAGTGCAGTGGCTATTCATAGGTGTGGTCATGGCACACTACAGCCTTGAACTCTTGGTCTCAAATGATCCTCCTGTCTCAGGCTCCCAAGTAGCAGGAACTAGAGGCATGCATCACCATGACCATCAATATTTTCAATTAAATAACACTTATAGGTAGAAGCTCAATTTAAATCACTGACATACAGGAATAGAAACCAAGATCATCAAGATAGTAGCAGAAATAAAAAGGCGCAAAAGCTACTGGCCTGTGTAATGGTGCTAGAAAAGAATCCAGCTCAGTAGTTCCCATTGGATTCACAGTTCTTCAGCTTTATGATATTTTTGACGTGTCTAATATTTCATTTTCAAAGATTCTGATGACAAATATCTTAACATAAGAAATATAATTTTTTTCTTAGAGGATGCTTATGCTTCACAAAAAACTGAATTTTTTTGAATCTTTATTAGCAGTTTTGGATAGCACAGGAATACTGCTTATTTATTTATTTTTATCCCCCATTTCTTCTCCAAATGTTTATAGGACCTGTGCAAGGTAAAGAAGCACAACTCCTGTTTGGATGGTAAGTGTTAACCCAGTGAAATGGACATAGTAACATCCTGCCTTTGTATACTGGCTTAAAACTACCCCTACTCCTCCCTCCCCCTGCAGCAACACAACAAAAACACACCCACGCCCATTGTCACTCATCTTGACTCTTCAGTGTCACAGCAATATTGTAAAGTAGGAAAAAAGACCCTCCCCTGCTGGTGTAAGTCTTTGGGAAAGTTACTTAATGTCTGTGCCTGAGTTTCCTCATTTGTAAAACTGGGTTGTCTATAAGCATGTACCTCAAAGGGTTGTTATAAAGAATACATTAGCTACTGTGTGTTTTAATTATTTACTGATACATAACAACCACAAACTAGCAGCTTAAAACAATACACATTCATTATTTACAGTTTCTGTGGGTCAGGAGTCCAGTCCAAAGGCTTAGTTGGAGCCTTTGCTTCAGAGTATCTCCCAGGGCTGCCATCAAGGTGCAGACCAGGGCTGGGTCATCTGAAAGCTCAAATGGCGAAAGGTCTGCTTCCACACTCCCTAGGGCTGCTGGCAGAGTTCAGTTCCTTGATGGCTGTTGCACTGAGGGCCTCGGTTCCTTGCTGGCTATTGTCTAGGAGCTGCCCTCAGCTCCTCGTCATGTGAGCTTGTCCCAGGAATACTATTTAAATGACAGTAACAATAATATTTTTAACATCTCCTAAATTCTATCTTTCCAGAGAAGTATGCCTTTCCCCCATATTTTCCACTTTGTCATCATCTCTATTCTCCATCCCAGATTTGTAGCTGTGATACTATTTTCCTTCTGTTCCATTAAATTTTAATTTGGTAATTTTAAATTTTAATTTTTAAAATATCTATAGTTTTAGTGTTCACCATTTATCTAATATGTGCTTAGTGCTGGGGTGGGTGGTACAGTTAAGAAATATAACCTACCTAGGGAATTCCACCTGGACTAAAAAAAAAAAAAAAAAGGATAATCTAATTGGAGAGAAGAGATATACCTATCCATATTAGTTAGAGAGGACTGCAACAAACAGAACTAAAGTTTTATGACTCAAAACCAATAGAAGTTTATTTCTCCCTCAGGTAATTGTTTAGGCTATTATTGATTATTCTAGGATGGTGGAAGGCCTCTGCTCCATGCAATCATTCAGGAACCCAGGCTGATGGAAGATCTGCCATCTTCAATGTGTTTCTCTGGTCATCACTGACACCACTCAGCCTGTAAAAAGTGGAAATAGCATGGAAGGGCACAGCTGGGAGGTTTTATGGGCCTGGGCTGGCAGTGGCATACACTACTTCCACTTCCTTTCCATTGGTAAGAACAAAATTGGTAAGAACTGCAAAGGAGTATAGGGATCATGGAGGAAAAGGAGAATGGATTTTGATGGACAGTTAGAAGTCTTTGGCATAGTATCTGAAAGAGGAAAAAAAAGTGAAAAAACAGCAGAGGAGTACATGCCACAGTGAGAGGTGGAAATCATTGTAAAAAAATACTTACGAGTTGAGAGAAGGTAGAAATCAGTGTGGAATAAAGCTGTTGAAAACAGCATCACTCAGAGCAGGACAGAGGAGCATACACTGGATAAATGGAAAAGAAAGGTGAAGAGTGGGTGGGGCGATGCCTTTCCTTTGTTTCTTTGCTCTTGCTCCTTTCCAATTGGAATCTCTCTTCCTCTTTATATTGTCCTTAATGCCAGTGTCATAATAAAGGAGGTGTATGTCTCTTTTTGATAACACTTTGACCATCCTACTCAGACTGTCTTTATTTCTTCCTCTTTTTTCTCTTTTGCACAAATTGCTATGCATGCAGAAACACACACATACACACACACGTAGAGACATCTATGTTGATCTTGCAAACTTTGCCTTTTATTTTCTGCATTTCTTCTCTGATCTCCACTTCACAATCTATGGACTAATGGTTAAAACAAATTTCCATTCATTTACATGCTGGGCATGTCTTAGGGACTGTGGGTACAAAGGCGAATGAAACAGAATTCTTGCTCTTGAGAAACATGCAATAGGGAAGCCAATAGCCTAATTCCTGAACATCATCTAATTTGGATCCTTACTCCAATTTTGTGTGTTTGGTAAAATAGATATTATTATTCTCACTTTGTTGGTGAGGAGTTTGGAAATAGTAAGTTAACTGATTTCCCTAAGTCAGGCAGCTATGTAGCTGGTGATGGAACTTTTTCCCCTAGTTGATGCTGCCCTGCTGCTTTTCCAACCCAGTCAGCTTCCTCTTTATCTTCTCTATGTTGGTTCTTGCTCATTTCTATCTACAGCTATGCTCAGGAACTAAGATGATATATTTCTCACAATCAGCTTTTATTTCTGTAAATGTGTTCTAACCTTATATTTTCTTATATTCTTAGCTAAAATATTTCTACTTCAATGATTAATGAAAGCAAACAATATGTGCAAAATAATAAGCATGTTTTAAAAGTAAAATATGAAGAGCTGACTTCTGAAATGGGATCAATATTTATCAATTATGAGATTTGTGGGATATTCAGGAATTAGGCATTTAGTAGAGAAATGTACTCTATTCTTGCCAAAGTTATTAAGTAGGGAAATTGTCTCACTTGTGTCCTCTTCAGTCCCTCATGACAGGCATCCATCCATCCATCCACCCATCCAATGTTTTCCCACAACACATTTATTGTGGGCCTAGTATAGGCCAGATACTGCTTAGGTGTTGAAAATACAAAGGCACAGATTATGCCCCGGAGGAGGAAGGCAAATAAACAAAAGTTACAGAGTATTCCTCAGCTGCTCAGAGTCCCTTGTTTCAACGCCAGGTCCAGGTCTAGATTTGCAGGACAGAAAACTACACCCTGGATATTTCCTTTCCCTACCTATTTATGAGGTAGAGCAGGGACTCCCTTAGGGGATCCCAAGCATGGAAATAAAGGAATAATCTTGAGTCCCTTCAAAGGAAATTCCAGATACCTAGCCAGCCTTGAAAATTAAATGAGCAACCTGATAAGCAAGAAGATAGTAACAATAGTCTCCCAAGCAAGCCAGAATGACAAGGTGTTTTGTTTTTTTGTAAGAAACTAAAAGATAACTTCTTAATATATGTTCTTGAGTGGTTTTTCAGAAACTCCCACCAGATAAAAAATGCTGACTGTTATCGCATAGACCTCAGATAAGGGGGAAACTGAGGACTGAACTCTGATCATCTTTCTTTGTTCTAAATTTCTTCTTGAGGGGCCTGGAGGAAACCACACCCTTGGGCCAAACCAATGTATAACTTCCATGTATTGATTTATGATTTTGACTGCAACTTCTGCTTTCCTTAAATGTACCCTGCCTTAAAAAACCCTTGCTAATAAGCCATCAGGGAGTTTGAGTCTTAAGCATTAGTTACCTGTTCTTCTTGCACAACACCGTGCAATAAAACGTCTCTTTCTCCTGCTGCAGCTCTCAGCATCAGTGTCTGGCTTTGCTGCACTGGGTAAGTGGACTCCCAGTTTGGTCTGGTAACATTTACTCTATCTGTAAAACATAAATGATTTTTATTTCACATGAGATATGGAACTCATTATCTCAAGAGATGTCACCAGCTGAAAATATAAAAAAACAGCTTAATAAAAACAAAAGGGTTAAGATAAATTCATGTATGATATTCACAGTTGGCTCCAAATAAAAACCAGGACACCTTAACTTCTGAAAGTTATGACAAGGATAACCATGCCCTACCATGTTACTTTGGAATCACTGTCACTAGGAAAATTGAGAAGAACAAGAGAAAGAAATAAGTGAAGAATGCCAAATATAGGTCACCATGTTGGGCTTCCTTACTAGGAAACTTCATTGACTTTTTTTTTTCTGGTTGTGATCTAGGGACATTTAGAAATAACATGTACTTTTTGGAGGAGAAAATGATGCAAAAAGAAAAAAATGCTTTTGAGAAAAATTTGAGGATGGATTATTATCCGAACTATGCATAGATTTGAATAATCTCTTTATTAGAGTCTTTATTGTCTCCAAGAAGGGAAATATTAATAACATATGAACTAAAGGATAAAAAATGGCATGTGTTTTAACTGATAACTCTAAATACAAAATGACAATAACAAAACCTTAAAAAGATTGCTTCCTTCTAAAGTCTTTTTTTGTTGTTAATTTTTTGTTTGGACAGGGTCTTACTATGTTGCCCAGGCTGGTCTCGAACTCCTGGCCTCAAATGATCCTGCCTCCTTGGCCTTCTAAAGTCTTAAGTTTTATAGTTGGTTGAATATTTGTCTTCTGTTATTGTATTGCTAGGCTCATCTTTCCCAGATATCCAGACCTCCCAGCACCAGTGTGTACATTCCCTTTGACTAGATGTAAAATGCTAATGGATAAAGCTTCTGTGTTCTGGGCCTGTTATGCTATTTCTCATGTTCTTTTATAAAACATTGAAAAGCATCTCCAAGGTCTTCAAAAATGGGGCATGTGGAAGATGCATTTCAATTTTCCATTACATTGCAACCTCAATATAATATAATTAGTTATGGCATTGGAAATCAGTTTAATACTAACCCATCCCATTGTAAAGGCCAAGAGAAGACTTCCCCTTTGAGCTCTGAAGGTTCATTGAAAATCAGCTGACAAAAGGCAAATTAATAGGAGAAAGGGCATACAAAATTTTGTCTGAATGTGCATGGTGTGGGTGTGGGACATGGGGGGGAACAAAAGGAGAATGATTACCCAATAACCTAATGGAGTACAGAAACTTATCTATTCTTTTTCCTAGGGGAGGGGAGAGATGGGGAATGTAGACAATTCTTTTGAGGGGCAGCAAATGGTTATTAGGGAGAACTATTAACAGGAATTAACTTGTAGATGATTCTCTTTGGAATTTCAATGAGCCCTTAGAGGCAGGCTTTATCTTGTGAGAAAATCCATCCAGGTGTGGTTGCCTTCCTCAGTCATTTTTTCTTAGGTAGATAATGAGATTTGGGGGGAAAGGAGGAAGGCAATTGGGTTTCTTTTGGAAGGAAGGTTTCTTGGTCAGATAAAGATATTCCAGAGAGAGTCCCTCTCTGCACTTGGGGGTAGTGGGACAAGTCAAGGTGATAAGGACCTTGATTCTGAAGCAGTTTCTCAGACCACTCAGCAGTCAAAGCACCAGGCTTTGGGCTATTGCTTTCTGAATCCCAATATTATACTGTATCCAAAGGTTTTTCATTATAAACTCTATGGCCAAACAACTGTAAAACTCATGACATGGTACCTAAAAATATCATAGTGAGGTTCTAGTGAACTAGGGCTCACTGTATAATTCCTAGGATTTAAAGGGTAAGCTCTTCCTTCTGTGGACTGTGATAGTGTAATGTAACAGGGGAATGGCCTGAAAAAGGATAAAAATGTTTTTTGTCTCTCTAAAACCTCCCCCACTGCTTTTGGAAATTGAAACCCACATCCCTGCCCCAGGTCAGTGGTCAAGAGAAGCAGGGGAGTGTCCTTTGTTCTACAAAGGAGATGGCTCAAGGGAATTGTCTGGATGGAGGTCATGAGATTGTCTTAGCTAAAGGTGGGATGAATCAGAACTATCATCTACAGTTAAACAACAATAGCCTAAAGCTGAAAACCTCCCCTATAAAAGCTCTGTATTCCTGCTCAGAGGGAGGACATTGGCATTTTAAGGCGGGAGTCTGCCAACCTCCTCATTTGCTGGCAAATTAATAATAAACTCTCTTTCCTTCTCCTCAAACCACTTGTCCTCGTTCTTCTGATGCAGCCTAGGGGACAAGTGCCGAGATTTTGGTAACAGTAGTATACTATTTGGGGGTATGGGCAAGCGAATGGATTTGGCAGTTCTCATTTTTTTCCCCTTAATCAAAAACTACTCAAGTTCTGAACGCAAATAAGAGAACTCAGAGCAGTCTTGAGTCCCAAAAACCCTGCACACGGCAGCTTCATAAACAACAGGGCATAGTGAACTATCTTGGTTTCCAAATTGTGTCTGGGATTTTCAGATTTTACCCCTAATACTGTCCTTTTGGCTTTAATTCTCTCTGCATCAGATATATCAGGATGGGAGAATCAGAATAAAACAAACTTGTATTTCCCAAACAGGGAATCAAAAACCTTTTTGGAAGAAACTTTTGAAGAATATTGATCATAAAAGAGCAAGTAGGGGAACAATGATGTGTCACTCATTATGCAAATATTTTACCAAACTTAGAGGGTGCATCTCAGCCAAGATTCTTGTCCTTTCAGACAAGGCCACAATTTGCGCTTCATTGCACAATGTTTAATCTCTGTCCTTGAAGTTCGCAAATTGACTTGCTCTGTGATTTCCTCCTTGTGATAGCCTGTGGCTGTGTTTTTACTGCCTTAACAGCTACTGGCAGGCAGCTTGTCTCCCACATTCACTACAAAGTCAACAGGAATTTGGTCCCAGGGTAATTGGCTGCTCTCCAGCATAAGAATGCAAGTTATTCATGAGCTTTGTGTGCTTGCTTCTGTTTAACACAGCCTGTTTTCACTAGTGAGCACAGGGACAAAAAGAGTTGTGAAGGTTTTGAATCCTAAGGATTATTCCATTATTCCTTTCAACTATGTGATAACCTGTGATTCTTCTCCCTATTTTCTAACCCTCCTGCACTTTTCCCACTACCTTTCATTTCATGGTGACTACCAGAAATTCACCAAGGAAATCGCCATGAAATCACATATTTCTTTTAGAAATACAACTGACCCAGTAGACAGATATGGGTGTGCTGTTATTTTGGAGATAGAATATGTTGACAAAGCTTTTAAAATTAAATCTTCATGAGAATGTGTGGGTAAATGTCAAATAGATTTGTGAGCACCAGGTTAACAATAATTCAAAACAAAAAGAAAATAATGGGGAAAAAGATGGCTTTAAGGATAGGAGTGTGTGTATATACACACACACACACACACATACACACACACTTCAAATTTTGAGGTGGTGATAAGAGGCTTAAAGTTCACCAAAAATTAAGAAGTTTAAACATAGTCAAAAAAAGCAAAAAGAGTTACCCATATACCATGGTTGGAAAAAAGTAAAAGTGAGAATTCTAGGCTCCTGAAGATGGGGCACCTAAAACATTTTCCTCCTTTATTATCTTACCTGAAAGGTCCATACTGTAATAATGGGTACCATGTTTTCTAAATTCTGCTGTGAACTACCCTACCCACAAAACTCTAATATTTAGTATTCTTGTTCTAAAATCTATTTAATAGACACCAACAATCGTCTGAGACCTGAGAACAAGAAAAATTTGTTAATTCCTTCAGTTCACTAAGCTATACAATGAATGGTCAACAGACGAAATATTAAATATATTATGCACTCTGATTTATTTAAATATTTATTTTGATTTGCTGAAAACTTGAATGGAAAGATGTTGCTTTTTTGGAATGTAATTTATA
This sequence comes from Daubentonia madagascariensis, assembly GCA_023783475.1. Classification (NCBI taxonomy): domain Eukaryota; kingdom Metazoa; phylum Chordata; class Mammalia; order Primates; family Daubentoniidae; genus Daubentonia; species Daubentonia madagascariensis. The sequence continues at coordinate 19,662,435 of JAKFHU010000978.1, read as the reverse complement.
AGTGAATTGATTCTTTCACATTTCAGTTACCCATCAATGTGTGTTATTATCCCTATTTCTTGATTATGAGTCTACCTTTGGACTGGCACTTGCCAATTATATAGAACCTTACGTGTAGACAGTTGCAAAGCTCTGTTTTTCTTAGATGTCTGAGGAGTGATATTAATTAATTTTAGCATGCCATCTGCAGCTTTTAAACCCAGTGTATTTCATAGACCAAACACTTGCATTCCAGGCACTGGAGCTCTACAATTAAATGGTGTATGATTTTTGCCCTCAAGGAGCCCTCAGTCCAGTGGAGAATCTAGACACACAAACAAACATTGATGATGAAATGCAAGTATAGTAAAGAGGAATGTGAGAAAGCATTTCGCCATGAAACAGAGATTGGTAAATGTGAGTCTTAGAGAGGAGGAATGTCTGAGCAGGCCTTGAACCATGTATTAGAGAAGATGGAATTGGAAGGGGGAAGGCATGGTGGTGTGAGAGAACATGATACTTCTTGCTAGTGGTGGGGGGAAAGTGGCTAGAGAAAGAGGTGGAAATAGCAAAGGGCCTCTGTGTATGAGTTTTGCACTTTGGACTGTAGATAGTGGGGAGTCTTCAGAGAAAGGAGCCTAATCAGATCCAGGTGCCATTAGGAATTTTAGAAGTGAGGAATCCAAGCATCTATTAAGTGCTTATAAACCAACCTAAATGTGGGAATGGATTCATATACTGATTTACACATTTGGATAATGGATCATTACAAGCCAATTAGTCCTTAGAGACTGAAAAAGTTCTTAGTAACGGAAACCCTCTGCCTCAGGATATGTGAAGGGCAGGATAAAACTAATCAGGCTTAGAATGTTTCTCATCAAGACCAGCTTGGGCAAGATTAGACATTTCAATAGTTAGATCTTCTCTCTTCAGGGCAGCTTCGGTGGCATTAGAAGACCCAAGTGTGAGTACCAAGGTTTTATTGTAGCTACCCAGCCAGCTCTGCACCCTTTGGCACAACACTTGACTTCTTTGACTCTCAACTGCTTTATCTATAAAATGCGGGAATAATTATATCTACTTATCTCAGAGGCATATGTGAAGATTAAATGAAAGTAAATGAGATAATATAAGCAAAATTTTTTGGAAATCATAAAGTGTCACAAAAAGTACGGGGTTATGGTTATACTATCAAAAGTGGAAGTCCAACTAGTTATAAAAATACCAATAATGATTAAAATTTATTGAAGATTTGTTTTGTGCCAGCACTGTTCTAAATTCTTTACACATGTGATCTAACTTAATCCTCATAGTGATCCTGTAGGGGAGGTTTCCTCGGAGAGGGAAACGGAGGCCTGGCAAGGTTACACGATCCGTGAGCAGTAGAGCCAGAAGTCAGACCTACACTTCCCTGACTGCAGCCCTGTGCTCTGAGCCACTACTTCTCAATCTTTTCAAAATGCTTGCTTCTTACTTCCAGGTCTAGGCAACTGACAAGAGGTCATCAACATGTGATATTGCCGAATTCCTAGGCTGAAGTTTGTCAGTATCAGAACTAGGAATCTAGAGATGGAAATATAAAATGCGATCCCTTGTCCTTTATCTTGTGTAAAAACAGAGCTATTGTTGTTGACTATAAATATAATATGCCATGAGTTTTTGTTGTCAAAATATCACTCAGGGAAGAATTTAATATGGTAGTCATTTTTTCAGGGAGGCAAAATCATGCAGTCTTTCACATTATATTCTGTATTAATTTTATCCTTTAATGACATCAATGTTTAAGAAGAATAGAGCACAGAGAACATAGAATGCTGTTCCTAGCCCCCCACTCCAACATCCAAAGATCCATCTTCCCTTGAAGAGCGAATGAAAAGGGGTGGACTATAATTAGTTATACCATATTAAGAACCCAGACTTGGTTTTTTAAATGTTTCACTGGGTTAAACCAAACTCAGTTTCTGTTGTTTGTTGATGGAAGTCTTGTTGCATCGCTGGGATATGATCTCAGTGGCTTTCATCCCATCTTTCTCCAAACAGGTGTCAGTGCCCTAGCAATGACCTTGGGTACTGGAATAGTCTTAGGTCTCCACCAAATATGGTTTCGGCCGCTAGGCAGTAGATGGTAGAATTGAGCTTGGCTTTTGTGGTTCCTTTCTTCTCACCTGTCTTCACTGGTGAAGGTGAAGTACTCCTAAGCTACTCCTTAAAATAGCTTTAGTTTTTAATCAAAAATAATCCTATGTGTCTGTTTTATTCTACTTGAATCTCATATATTGTGCATTGTGTTGCTCTTTTTTTCAAGCTTTTAACTCTAGTCCATTTCTACCTCTCATCCTGAGGTTTTCTAATCTCAAAAGGACACCACTCTCATTTTTATACTTGTTTCCCTCTATTTTCTTCTATCCAATTTCATTAAGACTTCTTATTATCCTCTTCCCCTTCATTTAGAAAAATTTAAAGATCAACACTAGATTATTTTCTTCACGTCCTTCAAATTACTCAGACAACTCTGCTGGTCTTAAGGCTATAATAAGAATTCCTGCCTCTAAAGTGTGTGAAAACTAAAGTATACCTGTGGAATGAGGCAGGATTTTCTCTTGATGTAAAGGTGGGTTTGAGAAAGCTAGCGTTTTAAGGGACATAGAACTTGAAGGCAAGGAGAGGCCTTCAGGACAAAATATAGGAGTTGATTAAGGGGGAATAAATGGAAAGTTTGTAAAGCAGAAATCTGAAAATAGGATATTTTGTTCAAGGGTAAGGGTGCTACGGAAGAAGCCAGAAGCCAATTGACTCAACCCTGTTAGTAAAGACTGAAAAGCAGAATATATATATATATATATATATTTTTTAAATCTTCCATTGAAATAGTTTAGGAGAAATGACTGGGAGCTGTGTACCCTCAAAAGGCAAGAACCAGCTGAGAGGAAAGCCACTGTGAGAACTTTTTGAGATGATAAGGGGTGACACTGGGCTAAAAATTCTGTATATTCTAGAGAGACTGGGTAACTAGACACTCAGTATTTTAGCAATTAGTAGAACTAAGAGAAGACACTTAAATTGGTTTAGGGGTAGAAGTAGACTCCAAAAGCTCGACCTTGAATCAAACTTACCTTCCCCTCCCTCCCTCCCTCCTTTCCTTCCTTCCTCAAAAAAAAAAAAGAAAAAGAGGAAAAGGATGGTGAGTAATTGAGGAAGAAAATGTCCATAAACACTATTGTAAATGCCATGTCTTAGTATCAGTTTCCTGTGTTAATTGCCCAGCCGGTCTTTCACAAGGGAATGAATGACGGTCATTTTACTAAACCTAAATTTAACAGACACCTGATAACTCTGTACAGTACTTGCTGACAGCAACCAAAGTAAACCAGAGTGGCTCCTAGTACTGTTGTCATTTCCAGCCTGCTGAATGCATGTGGGTATGATAGAGATGGAAAGAATGTGACTTGACTGGAAAGGAATTCGTTCCTGAATGAGAAGTTAATCTATGTTCTGTAACTTTTAATCCTATGAGCAAGGCCTTTGAAACAATTTGGAAATAACAAATATTACAAACAGAAAAAAATTTACCTACCATTTCTTTTAGAGAGAGAAGAATCAGTATAGCCACATTTTCCTGGAGCTCCAAAATGGAGATTTCAAAACCATTCGTTTCAAGGTTCTTAACTTTTGCTGCACATTGGAATTACCTGGATAGCTGTAAAGAGACATTACTGCCTGGGCTGCACCTTCCCCAGAGATTCTGCTTTGATCAATCTAATCAGATTAAATCAGATCAGGGAAGGCCTGGACAGTAAATTTTTGAAAGCTCCATAGGTAATTTCAATTTGGGAACCACTGGTGGAAAAATGAGATTTGGGAAGAAATTTATATACAAACCTGTATTTATCCAGGAGGTAATAGTCAACCCTTGGGGTATTTTAGAATGAGAAGTGCCATAATTGTATTAGTTTTTGAAGAGGTTTGGCTTGGGAAGCATTGAACAGCAAGTTTCAAGTGTTGCTTTGTATTTCATATTCCATGATCCTGAGATTTGCATGCTTACTCTCATTCCTGAAATTGCTTTTCAAATTTTGTTTCTATCTTCCCTCTTTTGTCTCTTAAACTCTGGTGGTCTTGTCAGTATGCCCTCATGCATCTCCTTCAAGGATGATTTTGTTCTACTCAAGACTTTCTCTAGGTTATACCTTTGAAATAGTTTCCTAAGCATTAATAATTGCTTGACAATAAACTTAAAGGTTTGTATCTATTTTAGTCTCTAAGTCTCTTCAGTTTTAAATATATATATATTTAAACTCCTTTTTTGGAAACACATTTCTTTCAAATAACCTGGAATTGTGCATCCTTTTTAAGAAAAAAACAGTCAATAGATTTTTATTTTACATTAGGAAATTTATGGTTGGTTAACTGGAGAATCAAATGGCATTGATTTGATCAAATACATTAAAATGAGAATCACCTTTAAAAAAATACCTACTTTTCACTTAGTTTAAGTCTCTAGAGATTCCTCATTGCCTGCACCAGGGACTTCCTTAAGGAGCACTGGTTTGATAAATATTTTAGAAAAAATTATAAAAGACTTTGAAATGAGCAAAAATATTACTAAATGTCCTCTCAATAGAATGCTATGCCTTGTCTAGTATATCCTCCAGAGTTGTTTGATTCTATAAAGGTCTGTGCCTTTTATTGTCTTGACCTATTTTACAACTCTGTAAATTGAACAAAAAAATGAGAGTAATACAAATTATTTTGTCCATTGGAAATACAAATGATTTTCATCCACCCTGTTAAAGGGGCCTCATTTGCATCCTTAACAGATGTAAATTCATTTCAGCATTTCTGATTGCCTGTTGTGTCAGGGGTCACCAAGATCATCCTCAGGCTTGATGATTCACAGGACTCAGAAAAAGCTGTCATACTCATGGTTATGGTTTACTACAGTGAAAGACTGCAGATCAGAATCAGTAAAAGGAAAAGGTGGATAGGGCAGAATCTAGTAGAAACAGGGCACAAACTTCAGGTTGTCCTTTCCCAAAGGAGTTGCGTAGACAGCACTTAATTCTAGCAATGATGTGTGACACACATGGAAATTTTGCCATCTTGGGAAGCTCACCTGAGCCTTGATGTCCAGGGTTTTTTATTGAGGATTAGTTACATAGGCATGCAGTGGCTGTGTAACAACAGTAGCTACTCAGTCTCCAGCCCCCAGAGGTCAAACTGATACAGTGTGGTCCAACGCCTCAAACATGCAAAAACACTCTTAGCAGGCAGGATATTTCAAGGGCTCAGAGGTCACCTCCCAGGTGTCAGCCAAAGACCAGTCCTTCCTTTGAAATGTGCAGGGTTTCAGTAACTCGAGACTGCTGTGTTAGCCCTTTCCTGGACACCTATATACACCTATATACATATAACAGCAACAGTTATTGCTGTTATTTTTAATCTTCCTAGTTCCCTCATTAATGGGCTAAATAAAACCTTTGACATGTTTATGCTTGCATAAGAGTCATGATTTTACTCTTTTCTGTCCCCCTCCCCAATTTCCTCCTGCTCCAGTTTTCATCATTCATTAAATAAAGCTTCCATTTACCCAGTTACTTAAGCCACAAACCTGGTAACATTCCCTGACTACCCTTTCCTTCTCTGTCACTTCTCATGTCCAGTCTATCACCAAGTCACATAGAGTCTGTCTTTACGATGTGTCTCTATCTGTCTCCTTCTTCCCATCTCCACTGTGTCCATTCTAATTGAAGACACCAGGTTCTCCTGCAGTTTTTCTTACCTTTTACCTTTAATCTATTTCCATATTGCAGCCAGAGTGGTTATTTATTAAAAATAATTTCATCATTACACTTAAAATCCTTCAATGCCACAATAACTCACTCCCTGACATGCTCAAAAGTCTGTGTGACCTGGCCGATTAGCGCTCCAATCTCCCTGCTCCTTTGCCTTCTGTGCTCTAGCCCATGAACCTTTCTGTCCCTCAAACGTGCCAAACTTGTTTCTGCTTTAAAGCTTTTGCCATGCTGTTTTCTCTAATCAAATATTCCTTCCCCTGCTCTTTGTCACCCAGTTGCCTGCCTAACTCATGTACATCCTTTAGTTTAAATGCCACTTCCTCAGAGAGGCTTTCCTTAAACCCTCCAATTCAGCATAAGTCCCTCCTGTCATTTTCCAATTACATGCTGTTCTTTTCCTTGTGGTACTTACTGTAATTGTAATTAAATATGGGTTTTTTTCATGTCCTACTAGCTCCATGAGGGCAATGATTGTGTCTGTTTTGTCTGCAACTATATCCCAGCAACTGCAGAGTTAGAAAAGGGCTTGGCATATAGTAGGTACTCAATATGTATTTTTTGAAAGAATGAAAGCAAAGCAAATCCCAGAACATCTAATTCCAAATTCAGGGACTTTTTCCTGATGTTATACTGCCTCTCTGGAGAGCCCTTTTCATGTTTTTTACTGTTTCTTCTTCAGTTTCCCTTTTGTAAATTTAATTTTTTATTACCTAAATACAGTGTAATTAACTCTTTTATTATTAACATTTTCAAGTGTTGCATTAAAGGTTTGAAAATGACTATGCCCTGAGGGGTTGTTACAATAAGTAGGTGAAGGAAGTTTGAGGCTCTATTCTTTAGGCATTAAATCCTAGTCCATATTGGACATTTCCATTCTCCATATACCCCTGTTAATGCATTCTATTTTCTTCCTTTATTGTCTCAATGAAGTCCATACTTTTCAAAGACCTGCCAGTTGGCCTTTCAACCAGCATCCACACAAAACAATTCCCTTCTTTTCAAATTACTTTTAATTTGAGGTTGGAGGGAAGCATTTTTTCCTCTAACCCATGCTGTATTATAAAATGTAGGTACAGAAATGATGCAGAGAGTAGCTCCCCACACAGAGGAGACACTTGGTAATAGTCAGAGCTACCATTCATTGAGGAGAGGCTCTGTAACAAACACTAGGCACACATCATCTCCACCCCTCACAACAACCTTGGAATGGAGGTGTTATTATTTCCATTTGTATTAGTTATCTATTGCTGTGTAACAAAAGCCATCACCCCAAAACTAAGCAGTTTAAAACAATATTCTTTTATTAAACTCACAGCTTCTGTGAGACCTGCTTAGCTGGGTCCTCTGCTTCAAGGTCTCCCACAGGGCTGCACTCAAGGTGTTGGCTGATGCTACAGTCATCTCAAGGCCCAACTAGGGAAGGATCCACTTCCAAGCTTACAGTAAACTGTACTTCCATCTCACATGGCTGTTGGCAGACCTCAGGTCCTTGCTGGCTAATAGTCAAAGATATCAATGAGAGAGAGCGAGAGAGAGAGGGACTGGATGGGAGTTACAGGACTTACGTAATCTAATCTCGCAAGTGATAGCCCATCACTTTGGCCATGTTCTACTCATTAGAAGCAACGCGCTAGATCCAACCAACCCACACTGTAGGGGATTACTCAAGGGCATGAATACCTGAAAGCCATCATTTGGGCTGTCTCAGAGTCTGCCTATCACACCATTGTACAGAAGAAAAGAAAAGAGGCACAGATAAATTAATTAATGGTGAGGCTGGGATTCAAACCTAAGTCAGATTCTCTCTGCTGTATTTTGAAGCCTTATGATGTTCAACAAATGATTGTTGCTGAAGATGATTCTAACATCACAAACGGGTGCCATAAAATAAAACCAGGTATTTTACATACCCGTAGACTAAACTGCTAATCTTGGCCATTCACTTAATAATGGCCTATATCTGTTCTAAAGAAATGCCTGGTTAGATCATCAATAGTTGAGAGAAACACGAGCAACAGTGCAAAGTGTGCAACCTAAGAACAGTGTCAGGCTGTGTCACGTATGAAATACATAGCTAATCATTACTGCAGAATCACAGGAAGACTGATGCAGCTTCTACCCAGATAAATAGTAAATTTAGTCAGAGCTATTGGCCCAAGTATTCAGGTATCTAATAATTCCACAGATTCCTGCTTGGTGGAGAAATAAGTCTCCTAGGTCTAAGATCATTTCTTTTATTTCTATTTTTCTTCCTTCCTTTCTTTCTTTTCTTTTTTTTTTTTTTTTTTTTGAGACAGAGTCTCCCTCTCTCTGTCGCCCCAGCTAAAGTGCAGTGGCGTCATCACAGCTCACTGCAATCTCAAAGTTCTAGGCTTAAGCGATTCTCCTGCTTCAGCCTCCCGAGTAGCTGGGACTACAGGCGTGTGCCACTATGCCGGGACAGGGCGGGGTGTGTGTGTGTATGTGGGGGTTGTTTCGCTCTTGCTCAGGCTGGTCTAGAACTCCTGGCCTCAAGCTGTCCTCCAACCTCGGCTCCCCAGAGTGCCAGGATTACAGGCGTGAGCCACCATGCCTGGCCATTTTATTTCTATTTTTTTTTCTTTTCAATTTTTGAATGGTGTCCATTATGCATTTTCTGTACCCCAACTTTTGAGATGAATGATAAAGAAGTCACCCTTGCATAATTCTTTCTTACCCATTTTTTTTTTTATCTGTGTTAAATTCACTCAGGAAAACAAAAGGTCAATTTGAAAAGCCTTTGGGTGCTGGCCACCAGAGGGAACAGGGAATGACAGGGCCTAATCACCATCCCTCTTTTGTCCCTGACTCCTGTCCTTCTGCCTCTGCACTCCCAGAGGCTCCAGGGGCAGCAGGCTGCAGCAGCTGCCAGGCTCTTCTTCCTGCAAGTATTTATGGCTAGAACTCAAGACTTTCAAGGGCTTTAAGTCCTAACTGTAAAGGTTACTCTCCATATCACTAAAGCTAGTGCTGAAATAAAATTGGCAAGGCATTGCTTAGCGTCAACTAAATGGTCACTGACTGTTATGCAAAGCTGGGTGTTTTGTTTTTCTTTAGAATCAAGGGATGAGAAGAAGAACAGACCAGCATTTTGTATTTCACATAATTCTTCCTAACCCTTTTTCAGAGCAAAAATGAAAATGGGGGAATTGCATTTTTTAAATGAAAAATATTCTTCTCTACACACAAAAAAGTTTGGGAAAATGTGCTATTTCGAATGTGTGGATTCTGTCTTCTTGGAGCTTCTTTGAATTCATTACAGGTCTCAGAATATAATTCACTCCCCAGGAAACTTGGAGAACAGCTTGGTCCTCATAATAACCCATCAAAGGTGTTCTCTCAATGTCAAACTGCAAAGAAAGTGCTGTTATCACATCCACTGAATGCTTCTAGATTATAGAAATAAAAGAAAGGCCAAGAATTTCATGCTAATCTCCTGTTTAAATCTCATCTGGAGAGAGAGCTTGTGTGTAAGTGAAAAGAAAATGAGTGCCTTTTTCTGATAAGTGCCAAAGTACATGAGCCCTTTGTGAGCATAAAGACCAGGGAAACGGGCTGACCACAGCCTGCTTGGTGGCAGGTAATCAGCCCTGTGTAATTCGTCTTTCTTTGAAATTTCCTTTTACATAACTGCTTAAAAAAAATACCCTGGCAACTGTGCGACTGAATTGCCAGTGCCTTTCTTTCTTGGACAAGAATGACTTCTTCTCATGCCTGTGACAGTTATAAATAAGAAGGGAACACACCAGGGATACTTAACTCCCTGAGGACACACACTTTGCTTAATAGCTCTCCAGATCATGATTAAGTTGGGTCCAAGGAACATCTTTCTTCCTCCCCTGGGTAACACGTTCGGTGGTGTATGTGATGCAGTCAGGTGATGCTCAATGGATTTTCACAATTTTCGGGTGTATGTGATGCAGTCAGCTGATGCTCGATAGATTTTCAGTGTGTGGGCCTTGATAACGGTTAGGATGTCTGGCCCCTCCAAATCTCATGTTGAAATTTGATCCCCAGTGTTGAATGTGCAGCTTGGTGGGAAGTGTTTGGGTTACAACTGACTTCAGATCCCTCATGAATGGCTTGGTGCCCTCCCATAATGAGTGAGTTCTCTCTTTATTAGTTCACTTGAAAGGTGGTTGTTTAAAAGAGCCTGGCTCTATTCCTCTGCTTCTCTCTTGCTCCTTCTCTTGCCATGTGACATGCCTGCTCCCCCTTTGCCTCTCACCTTGATTGGAAGCTCCCTGAAGCCCTCACCAGAAGCAGATGCTGGTGCAATGCTTCCTGTACAGTCTGCAGAACCATGAGCCAAATAAACCTATTTTCTTTATAAATTACCCAATCTAAGGTATTTCCTTTATAGCAATGCAAAGTGGACTAACACAGGCCCTAATATAATTTATATTGGGAAAAGTTCAGAACTCCTTGAAGGACCAAAGTTCTTAGAAAACATCAGCAACCCTGTAAAAATTAGTGTCTGCTCTCTTCATCTAGAAGGCACACATACATGTTTATTGATGAGTGAATGAGAAACATGGCTTTGGGGCTAACATGGTATTTACATCCCTCACTGAAACTTCCCTAATGGAACCAAAAAATTTTAGAGCTGGAAGGGAGTTTAGACATGTAATCAAAAATGATGATGTTTATGAAGAGATAATCTTTATAAATCCCACAGTGTTTAGGTGGGCCTGGCATTCCGTTGAATAGCGGTGAAGTCTAATTGGATGCAGCAGGATTCTTAGTTATGGGTATGGAAATGAACCTTGGGTGATTTAGGCAAAAAGAAGAGATTGGGCAGCTCACAGCTCACATCTCCAGGAGGGCTCAAGAGCCAGGATCAGAAAGGGGTAGAAAGCAGGGGATGCTGGGCCGCAGACAGCACCACATTTCACAGCCAGCCCTGTGAGGTCCCTGATGGAACTACCGCTGACCTCTGGACCCTGTGGGGTAAAGGATGCTGGTAGCTCCACTCCCCTGGGAAAATGGATGTTTCAGCTGAGGCTGCCTCTGCCACCAACATGCTGGATTCCCTGATGTCACCGCTTGTCAGTATCATGATGTTTCAGTTGGAAAGATGTGTCTGATGGGGAGATCGGGTTATAAGGGGCTTAGGGAAGGGAGTATCTAGCTTTATACAGAGGGACATTCTTAAACATATGAAGGAAATATAGATGATTGAAAATCAAAAAATTGATAAATGTCCACTATATCAGGTTTCTTGTCTTGCAGTTTGCCGAGTATATTAAGGTTCACCTCATAGTTTTATCTACAGTTCATTTAACAAAAATTTATCGAGAGACTAGAGGGTTCTGAGAATATAACCATGAATTAGGTAACTCCTATTCTTCAGGATTTTATAGGTAGTCAGCCCTGTAAAGACATAAATCATAATAAAACAAGAAGAATGTAGTAATACAGGCATGAGCAAATGGCTCAAAAAAATAAATCTCTCCCTAATCTGGTAAATAAACTATATTCTTCCTATTACCCAGGAAATTAAATAATTCTAGAATAATTTTCAAAGTTAAATAAATTATATAGTTATTTGTCTGTTTGGTAGTAGTTTAGAAGTTCTTCTCACAAAATAAATAAATAAACAAACAAACAAACAAAACAAAATCCTGGAGGGACAGATGTTGTATCCTTATTGGAAATAAAGTTCTTATTTTTGTGTCTAGTAGAATAAACTTTAATTCTTTTTTTCTCTTCTTGTCCAATAAATTTTTAAAAATCCAAAACCCTGGCTCGTACAGAATTTTACTTCATTTGAAAATATTATAATTTTAGACTTAATTTATTCTTATTTTGAAGTTCAACAATAAAGGTTGAAAGCAAATTTTATTTCATTTATTCTTTTTTTCTGTACAAAAATGTACACATAATAAAGTTTTCATCAGCTGTGGTCTTTGCTCAGGCATACATACTAGGAAAGGTTAATTATCAGATCAGACATGTTTTTTAATACACTGAAAGGAAACAAGTTTTATTTACTGACGGCGCATGGGAAATTGTGAAGGGAATGTTGTTTTCAGTGTCACTGCTCAGAGACCCTGTACCCCTTTTAAAAGCCTTCTCTCCCACCAGACACCACTCTCGTATGCCTGGCCTGTGTCCTGGGCTTGACCACCCTGGCCCAGGCCAGTAGCTCAGGGTTCCTCTTCTCTGTAGTTGCTATCTGCAGCCATTGCTGTCATCATCGTTTTTATTTAACCAATTTCATATTTTCTCTCCTGGGTTAGGATCACAGTGGCACTTAGCGGAACTGATAAATGTATTAATTTTGTAATGAATGAAAAGGGACTAAAGGGGAACTTCTTGAAGTAATTTATGCTCAATGCTCTTTCTTCTAAGAATAATAGTTACCACTTACTGAGTGTTCCTGACAGGCTGCTTGGCCCTTTATAATCCTCACACCAATCTTTATGGGAAAGTATTATCAGTAGTGTTTCCATTTTACAGATTCATGAACATTGTATGACTTCTTTAAAATCACACTTATGTTGTTAGGATTTAAATCTAAATCAGTATGATCACAAAGCCGTGTATTTATGTTAAGGGATAACTTCATTTCTGAAAATGTTTGTGCCTTTCCTCTAAGTTTATTCATAATAATAAACTCTATAAGTGTCTGTATATTCTCTTTTCTTTCTTTGGGTATTAAGTCTCTCCCTTTCCTTCATTTTTTTCTTTCAGGAGAACTCTTTCCTTTCATTTATTTCTTCTCTTACTTTATAATTACTTCCCTTGCTATATGTAATGGTAAATGATTCACCAAATTTGAGGTAGCTGTGGGTAGATCAATTTAGTTTTCATAAGTAAGCAGTAGCTTGTACATCCTGGATGCAACAAAACAAAACAAAACAACAAAAAAACTCTGGCCTTTGTAATAAGTATTAAGGAGATAGGCTGTGTATTTAGGGCTGCAATAACAAATTACCACAAACTAGGTGGCTCAAAAACAACAGAAATTTATTCTCTTACAGTTCTGGGGACTAATGGTTTGAAATCAAAGTGTCAACTGGGCCATGCTTTCTCTGAAGGCTCTAGGGAGGAATCTTTCTTTGCTTCTTTTTAACTTCTGGTGGTTCCTTAGCTTCTGACATTCTTTGGCTTGTAGATACATCACTGCAATCTTTGCCTTCATTGTTACGTGGCCCTGAGTGTGTCTGTCTCTGTGTTTCTTCTCCTCTTCTTAAGGACATAGTGGATTAAGGGTCCATGCTACTCCAGTATGACCTCATCTTTACTAATTATAGCTGCAATTACGTCTATTTTCAAATAAGATCACATTCTGAGGTTCCAGGGGTTGGGACTTCAACATATCTTTTTGGAGGACACAATTCAACCCATAACAGCCTGCTACCGTTTAAGTTAACATTAATTTTCCTTCTTATAATTCCTTATGGGTTTGAGTTTGTGCTGTCATTTTTTTAAAAAACACACACGTGAAAAGCAGCCATAAAATACAATTATCTCTATACTGGGGAGGAAAAATGTGGGCCCTTGAAAAACTATTTAATGAACACTTACCTGTGCCTAAAGCTAGGCATTGTGGAGGGTAAAAGAGCAATAAAATCACATCATCTCCCAGGAAGTGGTTAGAAACAAATTCTCAGTATCCATCCCAGACCAAATGAATCAGAACCTGCATTTTAGGCCTGGCGGGGTCGCTCACGCCTGTAATCCTAGCACTCTGGGAGTCTGATGCGGTAGGATCCCTTGAGGCCAGGAGTTCAAGACCAGCCTGAGCAAGAACAAGACCCTATCTCTACAAAAAATAGAAAAATTAGCCGGGCGTGGTGTCTTGTGCCTGTAGTCCTAGCTACTTGGGAGACTGAGGCAGGAGGATCACTTGAGCCCAGGAGTTTGAGGTTGCAGTGAGCTATGATGACACCACTGCACTTTAGCTGGGGCAACAGAGTAAGATCCTGTCTCAAGTGTCTCAAAAAAAAAAAAAAAAGAACCTGCATTTTAGCAAGAGCATAGGCTACAACAAGGGTCCTTGGGCTACAATAAGGATCAAAAGGACTGGATAGCTTTCCTGCATCCAGGGCAGTGGTTCTCAAACACGGTTGCACATTAGAATCACCTGGGGCTCTTTGGAAACATCCTGATGCCCAGGCTGCACCCCACACAAAATAAATAGGAATTTCTGGAACTGGGATCTAGACAACAGAATTAAAAAAACAAAGACAAAATGAAATCCATTTGACTCCAATATGTTGTTATAACATTGCTTCTTAAATTTTAAAGCCCATAGAAATCAACTGGAATCTTGCTAAAATGAAGATTCTGATTAATAAAGTCTATAGTGGACCTTGAGAACTTGCATTTCGTATCACTTCCCAGATGATGTTGTTGCAATTTTATTTCTCTTGTGTCCTCCACAATGCCTAGCTCCAGGCACAAGTAGATTCTAATCAAATAATTTTTTGAAAGACAAAATTGTCCAATTATAGAATTAGTAAATATTTCAGATGTAAAGGAAGAAATAGGCTTCACAATGTTTAACTTGAAAATACTTCAAAGGGAATTTTTTCCCCCCCTCAGACTTGAAGAAGGCAAAAACACTTCAAACAAAATGTCTTTTGTTTTCTCAGGATTCTCTATGAGAAAATAAAACTCAATAACAGATAACAGCTTGAGTTGTTTTCCTGTTCCTCTTACACAGTTGCTTCAAGTTTCATTATTAGATTCCCTGGGTACAACACTTAAGAATCATTCCCAGAATGTATTACGTTCCTGTGGAGTGATTCATTACAACTGATATGCACAGACTCATGGCTTGATAAACAATAGATCACCCAAAACTATTACAGCTCATGCTACTAACTAAAGCATTGTTTTCTGTTTTCTAGGAAATGCATCCCAGATTTGTGTGAGAGATGCTCTTTAAAATAGGATAAGAGATATATGATTTCTCAATTCTTGATCAAAGTTTAAAGCATTTGACTTGATTAAAAACAATTCTGCTATAAATCAGAATCCACTGAAGACAATTTCAGACTTTGGTGTGATATATTTGTTCTTAGACATTCTAGGAATAAAACTATAAAACTATAAAACATAGTACTCTGTAGATGTGGTTCATTCTTACATCCCTCACCCTCTCTGCCCCAAATCTCTACTTCCTTTTCTCCTACTTTTTACCATCTTTTTCAAAGGTGCTTGTTTACCTCTCTCTTAAAGCAAGGATTGTATAATTCATCTAGTTTTATAAGAGATTCAAACCAGATACAATAATAATAATCTATTCAGCCCTGTATGTTCAAATTCAGTTCATGCCTAGCACTCTATTAGATGTTCCCTCCTTTCCTCCATCCCTCGGGCATTTGTCCAAGTCCAAATTATTCTATTTGTGTAGGTACTGACATCTGGTATTCTATCTGTTCTAGGTACTGAGCACAGGGCTAAGCATACTGTGATGAATAAAACACACCATTCCCTGGAACCTTTCTTAATTTTCCCTTTTGTTGAACTCCTCATGTACTTTAGTGAGTACAATGCCATTTAGGATTAAATTGCTGTCTAATT
The DNA here is from genome assembly GCA_023783475.1 of Daubentonia madagascariensis. Classification (NCBI taxonomy): domain Eukaryota; kingdom Metazoa; phylum Chordata; class Mammalia; order Primates; family Daubentoniidae; genus Daubentonia; species Daubentonia madagascariensis. The sequence goes on along the minus strand of JAKFHU010000978.1, from coordinate 19,647,106 downwards.
TTTTCCTGTGAGATATTTTCAACTTGCTAAGTAGATCAAAGGCTTGTTGAAGATTTTGCATCGATAATATTCACAAAGAAAATGCATACCTGGACTGCTGAAGAGGCTTGGAAAACTACAGGGGGCACCTGCCCTAACTTTTAGGGTAATGGAAGGCTTATCAGAAGAGAGGACATTTAAGCTAAGCAGGACAAGTAGGAGGTGGCTGGGTGAAGAGTGAGAGTGGGGAAAGGGGTGGCAGAGGGCAGGATCCTGTCCCATATGCAAGAAGTGGTTTTGCAAAGAGAAGATAAAGTATAGCTTGTCCAAAAAGCTGCATAGTTGCTTCAGAATCACCAAACATAAACTGCAGGGGGTAGAAGTAAAAAATGAGGTATACCATGAAAAATGTACAGGGGATAAAACGCAAGAGCAAGGTTAAGTGTTAAAATTTAGCTATTGACACAAAATTCTATCAAGTAAGAGTTTTCTGGTTTTGCCAGCAACTTTACATGGCTGACAAAGTGCTGTGAGACAGAGGGGCCGTGAGAGTTGCAGAGCACTCACAGCAGAGATGCACAGCCAGAGAGGAGGGGAGATGCACTTCCGGCTGGCAGACAGCCTGAGCAAATGCCCAGGGCTTGGCAGTCGGCATGCCTGCCCGCCGGCCCGGCACAGGAATTTCTGCTCAAAGGTAAATGCGATATAAATTTACCCAATGTCACATTGTGGTGACTGAAGCAGGAACACAAACCAGGTTTCTTGAGTCCCACTCAACTACCCGTTTGCTAGAACGCAAAATTATTTATTGTTCTTAATGCCAATTTTCTTGAGTCACCAAATATGCTTTCTTTGTCCTTTTGTTATTTCTCATTAATAATTATGTAGCACTGACATCATTTACATCCAAGTTTGCCATTAAATAGATCAAATATTATGTTGTAAAAAGGACAATGTATTCTATACTGAAATAACTAGCAGTGATCTTCACAGTACATCGTCATCTGTTTGGGTCTCAGAAATATTATCATCAAGATCATAATTATTACTTTAATAATTATTTTAGCTACTATTTTTAAAGTTCTTTTAATGCTCCAAACACCGCGGTAAGTGCTTTACAAACTATAAGAGACATAAGGCTTTTCTGTGTGGCTAGCATTCTTTCCTTCTTTTTCCAGGAATAATTGTTTTTTTCTTTTTCTTTTTCTTTTTTTTTTCAACTTTTTGGAGACCAGTTCTTCCCCATTCTAACTCCATGCAGTCCACTTCATGCATCCACACCACTGCCCCTCTTCCTCCGCAGGCTTTGCAGCGGTGGTAGCTACGGGAGGGCACAGGACTCAGGCCTGGCTGAGGTCACAGTGACTGATTACAGGTAGGCACACACCCCAAGGTAAGCGGAGCTATGTTGAGGCCTAGACTTTTGCTCGAGCTATTGGAAAAGAGGTGCTCTCCTTTTGCAGGGATCCCTGGGAAATAAGAGCCATTTGCTCTTTTTCTTTTTTTTTTTTTCTGTGCCCACTATGATCTGCAGGAATATAAGAGCAATTTAAACCTGGAGCTGGCTGGGCCAACCTGCTACCACAAGAAGAGGATCTACCTGACATTGAAGGCAACACACAAGAAAGGAGAGCCAAGAGATGAAGAAGGAGGAACCGCATCCTCAAGATAATAAATTCTGAAGCCAGCTGTTTCTAAAGTGAGTATACTTCTGGGCCTTTCAGTTACGTGATACGAGAAATGTCTATCCTTACTAAACTAGTTTGAGATGGGCTTTTGTTCTTGGACACTGAAACAGGCATACACATTATATGACTAAAAGCACCTGTTCTTAATCACCAATATCTCCAAGGATGTGTGCTGGTGAAATAATGTGAGTAAATTTAAAATAGAATCCCTCTCTACCTGCCCCCAAGTTCTGTGAGCTTCTTTTAGGGAAATTTTACATAAAGAATGTGCCTAGTATTACGGCTTAGCAATGTGTTAGTTTGTTCATGGGAGATCGTGTAGCACTTATTTCCTGTGGACAAGGCCTATAATAGGACAGGAACAGCTGCTGGAGGTGTTGATGAGCTGCCTGTGGATCCCCTGCACTCCTGCCAGAGTACTTCCAGTCCTCACAGGGGTGATCAAGGGTTTGAGGCACCCTCTCAACACAAGCCCCGACAAAGGAAGGGTTCTGGCTCTTCTCATTTAAAACTGGTAGGCAAGCCCTTTTCACCACTAGGCGGGAAGCCTGCTGATACCAAAAACTGGTTTTGTTTAATTATAGTCAGGCTTGAAATTGATTAAATGGCCCCCTCTCGTGGTTAGAGCAGCTGCTATATTCTTCCTCGAGAAGATTCTTTAAGGTAGGAGACCTAAAATGAACCTTAGTTGATCACTTGTAGAGTCCACTGCCCTCTGATATTTACTGTGTTGGTAAAAGCTGTGTAACTTAGACTACAGTGATAGCCACACAACTTAGACCCTATTGTTCAAGAAATTCCCAGTTTGAATGACTTCTAAATAGTAGGATGGGTTTCCTTATATTCTGGGAGTGTTACTTTCCTACTCCTTTATAAGGGGAAGATCATAAAATAAGTTTTTCAGGAGTGTACATTAAACAGAACAAAACAACCCTAACAGAGCAGACTAATTTAGCTGCGTTTAATCTCTGTCCTGCAGAAGGGTGAGATTAAAGTGGAGGCACTGCCAAAGAAGATCAAAAAATGCAGGCTCCTTGAAGTCCCTGCACATTTGGCCTAAATGCTTTCCAGCTTGTTTTTAAATCAGCTGATGCGAATGACAAGTTATAAATAATCAGACAACCAAAGTGCTCTGCACTAGACAGAGATGACCTTTATGTTCACTGAACATCTGTTCTAGGGCTCTCTAGGGAAAGCCACCTGAAATTAGAAAAAAAAAAAAACTTATTATGGATGTTCAGAATAATTCTCCTTCTCTCTCTTAAATTTCATGGGACTTAAAAGCCATTCTACAGTTTTTGAAATGATACTTTAAAGTATTTTCAGAAATAGTTTAACTTTTCACTTTGCTGTCAGATTCACAGGGGCCAACTCATACAAAATTATTTATTTAGTTTGAGAAATAACTTTGTAGATGTCACTGCGATGTTGAGTTCTTGATCTTTAAATACCTTTCTGGTTCTAAAATTTTGATAGACGTGTATTGTTAATGAGAGAGATACAGCTCCCGCCAGATAGATACCGTTGATTCTTCTCTTTCTAAAATGTTCCTCTGGCTTTGAGATTCCTGATTCTCCTTGTATTCCTCACCACCCCCCCCCCACGTCTCCCCACTTTGCTAGCCCTCTATTCTCAGCAAGCACCTTAAACATTGTTTACACCCAATCTTATGTCTTTGGCTCTCTTCTTAATATATACCCTCCCCCTGGGTGATTTCATCCAAACTCACAGCTCTGTTTACCACCCGTATACTGTGGTTTCCTAAATTAGTATTGCTATCACAAAACCTGAGCTGTGCCCCAACCTCCAGATCTATACAGGAAACCGACTACCCAACATTTTACCTGAATGTCCCATAGGGATTCAAATTCAATATAGCACAACTGAAGTTAATATATTTCCTTCCAGAACCTAGTTTCAGTTATTTCATGGCCTCAAAACCCCATTATGTGAGAAAAACACCAGAATCTTTCCTCTCCCTCTCCTTCCACAGGCAACCAGTTACTATACATTATAACATCTCCCTCTTTGGCACATCTAGTATTTGTCTTCTCCTTACCATCCTCACTGACCTTGCCTTTCTTCAGGCATTCATCATCTCTTACGTGGACTATTACAGGAGATTCTACTTTCAAGTGAACCTACACATTGTAGCCAGAGTTACTTTTCCAAAATGCAAATCAAATCATGTTCTTCCCCTCTCAAGACCCTTTGGGGGTTTTTGCAATATTTCATAAGCATAACCACCTCCTTGTGTCAGCTGTCTAATGGTACTGTGTAACAAAACCCACAAAATCTCAGGGACATACTTGAGAAACATTTATTGCTCTCTTGTCTAGGGTGGCTTGCTCTGTTGCTCTATGCTTGGTCTTGGCTAGAGTTGTTCTTATGTCTGGGGGTTGGCTGGCCCTGGATGGTCTAGGGTAGACTTAGCTGCAATAACAGGGGCAACTTGGCTCTGCCTCATGCCTGGGCGTGCTTTATGGGGATGATGAAGGTGCAAGAGAGAGCACAAGCAGAAATATACAAGCAAGATTTCTTGAGGCCTGGGCTCAGAATTGGCACATAGTCATGTCTGTTAAATTTTATTGGCCAAAGGAAGTCACAGGAATGGCCCAGATTCAAGGGTTCAGGAAACAGATTCTACCTCTTTAATGAGATGAACTAAAAAGTCACATGGCAGTGAGTTGAATACAGGGAGTGGGGAAAATTGAAGCCTTCAGAGTGCACTCTCCATCACATATTTGAAGAAAGCTCCCACTATTTAAGAGAGACCACAGGACAAACAAGGAATAAAGAAACTCTCCATTGAAATCTCCGTGATTTCACTGGAGATAATGCAAGGAGAAAGAGAAAACGTCAAAGGAACTATGATTTCAACAACCTTGGAGAGAAAAGAATGTTGTAGCTACAAAGAAAAGAACAGGGTACTATGAAAAAAGAAACATTAAGAGAACGGAAAAGAGATCTTGGAAATTAAAAGATGATGGCACAATAAGAATCAGTGGAAAGTTTGGATGATAAAATTGAGGCACTTTCTATAAAGCAGAAAAAAAGGACAAAAAAATAAAAGAACAATAAAATGGATGGTGTGGTGAGGTGACTCATTCCTGTAATCCCAGCACTTTGGGAGGATTGCTTGAGGCCAGGAGTTCAAGACCAGCCTGGGCAACACAGCAAGATCCTGTCTCTACAAAAAAAGAAGAAAAAAATTAGCCTGTAGTCCAGGCTGAGTCAGGAAGATCTCTTGAGCCCAAGAATTCAAGGTTACAGTGAGCTGTGATCGGGTCACTGCCCTCCAGCCTGGGCAACAGAGTAAGGCCCTGTCTCTAAAAAAAAAAAAAAAAAAAAAGAAAGAAAGAAAGAATAAGAATAAGAATAACATAGTCAATCCAGAGTATTAAATCTCTGATTAACAATCCCCCCAAATAAGGGAAGGAAATTATAAAAATATTTTAAAAATTCAGATGCCCAGTGTTTACCACTGGAGAGATCTGATTCAAAAAATCAATAAGTTGAATTAAGGCATTCATTTTATATTTTCCTTCCACTTATTTGAAACACTGAGTATGAAACATAGACAAAGTAGAATTTCAGAACTGATGAACCATTATTAGTAGTAGTTTGATTTGAAAATATGCAGGCTGATTGTGGGAAGAGGGCATAAGGATGGGGATAACTGTTTAAAACCTATTTTGAAAGTAGAAAATAGCCACACATTAGTGTTCAGTGATTACAGGAAGTGGAGACAATGCAGCTGCTAAATGAGTCCCTTAAATATTGACATGACTGATTCTAGTGTGACATGTTTAGTGGGAAGTGAGAGAGGAAGCAAAAATAGACCAAAGCAAACATTTGCTCAAGATAAACGAAGAGCAATACACCCTCTCTGGGCCTCTCCACCCATACAAAAACATGGCCATGCTCTGACAAGTTTTTTCTCACTTTTCTATTGTTATGGTTGTGGTTGTGATTCAGCACATTCTAATGGCTTTTATATGTGCTTGTCTGTCTGACCAAATGCTAGATAAATGTTTTACGTTTACATTGTCACAACCCTTCAGGGATGAAAGTTACTGTCTTCCTTCCTTAAAGACTGGAAAGAAGTATTCAGCCATAGAGTCTTTTTCAACATTATTTTAAAAATGCAATCGTAAGGGGTCTCATTTTGAAAGATTATGAAACTGTGTATAGACCACTACAAAGTGAATGGGAAAAACTGAGTCAACAACTTAGGTATCTAAGAACAGATATTGTTTTTCTGAAAGTTTCATACAATTGAGGCAAAAATTCAGTAAGGTCTGATGTAGCTCGATGATTGCTCACTTTTCTGCTGTGTCTTTGATGTGTAACGTGGACAACCGGGGACTTTAAAATCCAGGTAGAGAAATCACAGAACAAAGGAGTGGACAACACATGAAGAAAGTTTCTTTTGTCTCTCTTTGAATGAGCGAGAAGAGTGGGCTACGACAGGTAACTCACTCAAGCTATATGGGATGTTAGGCAAAAGATTTTTCTCAGTAAAGTAGCTAAATTCAATGTATCCCATCTATTGATAGAGAAAATATTTCTAGAGACATGTTAGATAGGATTGGTGTAAAGATGCTAAGCACTTTGAAAGGTCCACTCATTTCTATTTGTCTAGAATCACTGTGCTAAGTAGGTGCATTTACAATTAGATTGCATTTAAAACAATTTTTAAATGGCAGACATTCATTGAACGGAAAGATAAAAATTGTTATATTCTGTTTGTCTTTCTGCTTCATTCTTATTTAGACTGCGTGTTCCGTTTAAGACTCTACACCTAAAATGAATGAGTTATTGGTGGTGGTGTCAGTTCTTCTGCCAAAGTGCACAGTGGTAAGGAATGGGGGTAATGAACCCTGAGAATATATTGGAATTGCTGTCCTAATGTGAAATCATAAAACTGAAGCAAAATTTCAAGCAAGCAGCAGCTGCTCCCTCTCCTTCAAGCAAGGAGAGGGAAACGGTTCTGAAGTATAGGCAGAATTCTGGCTTAAATCCTGGCATTTTCTGGGATTATAGTATGAAAGAAAAAGCAGAGTTTATATCGATTATTAGAATTTTGGTAACTGTGATAGGCTGGGGAAGGTGTGTCATAGTGAGGTTAATAGCATAGTCCTTGAAACTAGACGAACTTAGGTTTGAATTGTAATAGGCTCTACCTTAGAGGGTTGGTGTAATTAAAGTTCTTAGCACAGCCCAGCATGCAGCAAGTGTTGAATAAATGGCACCTCTGTTATTACGATCAGCTTTACCAGGAAGTAGATACAGATGTGAAATAATCTGATGTTAACTGGCAGAGTCCTCCTGGCCTCCGCCCTCAACATCTCCTTTCACAGTATAGGAAATGCCATCTTGTGCTGTAATTCCTTCACTTCTTAAAGCCCTTTTAATCTTCCAAAAGTCTATTTTTAAATGCAAATACTCTGAGTATCTTCCTATCATTGGCTAGTATGAACACAGGTCAGTTTAATTTTCTATTACATATTTTAAATTTTCAATATGATCATTCGTTTTATTCATAATTATAAAAAGTATATTTCTGGAGAGGACATGTCTGAGTTAAGCTCATTAGGACTTAGCTTAAGTCAGAGTGTTTCTCAAATTGTGTTTCATTTTATTATAGTCTGCCATATATGCTTTGTTTAAAGAAAAAGAGACATGTCATAATCAAATCAGGTTGAGATAAGCTTATCCGAAAACTCACAACGCATATCAGCATATTAAAGGCCTGAAACTATCCTACAGAAAAGAAACCTTTGTTTAACATAGAATTTTCCAAACCAATTTGATAAGAGACCACTTTTGTTAGGTAACATCTATTAATATGCCATGACTACATTTTGGTTTAAGACCACACTCTAGTTTAAGAGATTATTTTCCAAACCTAACAGTCAACTGAGGAAGTCAGACTCTTTAGGAACAGGACATAGATTAGGCATTCATACCAAGGGCATAGTAGAGAGGATCCTAAAAGTGGAGGCAGGAGGATGACAGTGAACTCTGTCCTACATGGAAAGAGCAGAGAAGAGAGATTTAGGTGACCATTAGTCTACTTCTAGTTTATTTATATAATAGCCACTGACCTATGTTTAACTCTAAATCAGTTGACCTATCTGGTACCTAATTTTTCCCTCTGTCAAATGTGGGGTGAAGGGGACATGGTGAGATGCCTTCTGGGGTCTCACCTAGCTCAGCTATCCTAGCCTTTAATTTAATTATTTTGTTTTGAAAAAAAAAGTATTTTTTACTTTGTTGAAAATGGTGGTGGTAAACATTTATTTTACCTTTTTAGAGGTTTTTTTTTTCTTTCAAGGAATCTAGACTGTCTCATAGGTCAATAAAAATTTTTGATATAAAGAATTTTAGTCATTTTTTATAGTTTGAAGAATGTTACTTGTTACAGCTCAAAGTTTCTACCTGGATATGTTTTATTAAAGCAAAAACTGAATTAATATTAAGTGTTTTTTTAAAAAAATAATGGGAGTTATTTTAGGTGGACAGACCAACTCGTGATTTCATTGCCTCAACTTTTATGTCCAGTTGGCTTACTGGCAAACAAACTGAATGACTCTTTGAACAATGGAAGAATTAGAAGATGCCTCATGCTCAGTGGCTAACTGGAATTACTCCATAAACCAGCAATTGTATTTGACTCATGTTTTCACTGTTGACTCAGGTTATCACGGTCTTGGGGAGGGATTGTTGTATTTTCACACAACCGGCCCTGCATGTCAGGTGGTTAGCTTTTGTTAAGAGATGAGCTGTAGAGGATTCAGAAGCTTTGTGGACTTAATAGCCATAAAGTGGGTTGGCTGACAAAGGTGGAGAATAAAAAGAGAGATCTAGAGGGCATCACTAATCTCTGAATAATAGGTATGCATATCACTGGATTTTTAAAGTGGCAGGTGGTCACGAGTCCCTTTTTCTAAACTTGCTCATTTTTACCTTACATAAGGGAGGTATTTTGGTAAAATACATAGTTATGTTGCAAAATAATTATTCATCCATTATAGCAATTCCAATGATACCACTTTGGACATAAAGTATACCAATACTGTTTGTAGCCAAATTTAATACTGATACTACAATAATTATTTTTCCACCAAACAACTTGGGTTTTTTCCCCCCACCTTTTAACTCCTGGGGGAGAGGCGGAACACTTTCTGTAAAATTAAAGTCTTTTCTCTTCTTAAGACAGCGTGATTATACAGAACATTAGGTCTCTTTTTTACCAAACAGGAAGTACTTTGAACTTGTTGGATGATATGTCAGCATTTATTTTTGATGAAATTCTCAAGAATACAAAATAGATTTGAATTTTAAATTCTTTAATAATTTTCATTTAATATTCATTCTTTGGAGCTATAGTCAGCCTGGAGAAATAAAATTTTCACTCGAATAATCTTCATCTTTCTAATTTAATTGATATACATTTACTATCTTCAAATATGCAAGGAGATGACCATACTTTACCTTGGTGAAAGGACATTAGGATTAGATACCTCAACGTTTGAGTTTAGAGAAGGTGGTAGTTCTCTTTCAGTGCAAACAAGTATATAGCTCACAATCAGAGAATTTGTATTTCCTATGATTTTCTTTGAAGTACTGCTCAGTTTAGCAAAATTGTTTTCCAATTGTGCCTCCCTTCTTATTAGGTGTGAAACTGCATTTGGACTTTTATGACTAAACAAAACAAAGATACCAAGAGGTAAGAAGATAAGGGATGAACACAGTTCCTTAGTTGAAAGAAAATAAAAGAGTTTAAAATAGGAAAATTGAACTAGCTGAGATAAAAGAAGATCTAAGGAAGATCTAAGACCTCAGATGAAAAGGCAATCTCTGTCTTTCAAAAAATCCAAAAGCCTTGCATTTATAGTAAGCTTTTGCGTTGAGAATAAAGGCCAAATGCAATGCAAGATACTAAAAAAAAAAAAAAAAAAAAAAAAAACCTGTTGGAAATGTTTAAGGAAATACAGTGAGAAACATCCTTCAATCTGGATACTAGCTTGGAATTTTGATACAAAACATGTATTACTTAATGTGTGGTTTTGAAAGGAAGGATGTGCAGTAGCCTAGAATTTTCTGTAACACAGCCTTGTACTTTGGGGAATAGGGAACCCATATTTATGTCCTTCCTGGTTCTCCACTCATGAATTTTGTTATCATGTACATATCATATAATCTGAAGAGCCTTAGCTTCCTCATTTGCAAAGCGACAGGACTGTATTTATTATTGCACTGATCTTTAAGGCCATTTTCACCCTATTATTTTATAATTCTATGATTTTCTGGGTACTTTTTCTCTAAATAGCATTTTTCTGATTAAAGTTCCTTTGAGAGCTAATATTTTTGCATTTAAAATAACATATGGCATCCTTTCAATTGTCTGAAGAAACAGATAAAGGTTTATTGCAACTTTAGGAAGACTTATTTTTAATAATTCTAAAATTTTGGGACATTAAATGTTACTAGACACAGGCCAGATTATGAACTGGGGCTTATTAACATTTTGCTCTTCTGAAAGTTTCATCATTAAGTCATTTTTGTGATGAAGTTCCAGGCAACATGGTTAAAATCCTTAGAGAATAACATAACTGAAAAGGAGTAAAATCAACTTCAAAACACTACCATCAATCCTGGTAAACACCTTATACTTCCAAAAATTCTCACAGTTTTAGGCCTTGATCCTGTCACCATTCCAGGAAAAAACAAATACCTGTGTGAAATAAGTCTGTGACTTAGTCACAGACTAAGATAGTGCTTGCGTTAGGGAAGCTCAAGTGTGAAAAGACAATGAGGATTTCCTTCCATTTGGCAGAACAAATACGTTTATAGAGTAAATCCATTGAAGAGGAAGAGAAAACAAGCCTCCTTGACCCTGATTGAACTTCCTCATGTGATGCCTCCCAGGGGTGAGGAGATTGAGCTGACAGATTCTCGGTAACACAGCCAAGGACATGGGGATGCAGCTCCAGAGCTCACTGGAAGGACCTAGTGTACACACCCACATTGGCAAGGTAGTCAGTGGGAAGATAATACGTGCTCCAAAGCATCCAGTGGCCTCACTGTCCCTCTAACCTTCTTCCTTTAGTACATAACATCCTAACAAGCCTTCGACAAGAACCCAAATAGCATTTTATTTAGCCGTGAACTATAAACCTCTTGGATACTTTCTCCACTGGCAAAATAAAATGACGATTAATCAATTTTTACTATACCCGTGGTACAGATAGGATTACATAGCCAAATGAAAATCTAAAACAATCAATTGTTTCTGCATCAAGTCTGTTGTTATGACTTGCCCAAAAGTATCCAACTTTATTGCTCAGCTTCACTCCCTTTCCCTGCTGTGGTTCATGAGATTCAAAAAGCTCTGTAATGTTCAAGGAGAGTCAGAAGGAACAGGACAGGAAATAGGGTAGTAGAAAGAAGAAGAAGTGTTAGGTTATATACAAACTGGGCAATCGGGACAGACATTTATAAGAATTATCGCTTTTAAAATAATTAAGGATCAAACTAAATTAAATCAAACAATGTGAAAACTAGGACAGTCATAGTCATTCATTCATTCATCATTCATTCATCACTTGTTAAGTTACTCAACAAATGTTTTATTGACCACTGTGTACTTGCCACAGCCTAGAGGTAAACGTGTGTGGAAGACTCTTTCCCTCTTCTCTAAGCAGGTTCAACGCCTCACCTGCCCTCCCCTTGGACTCAGCCACCAGAAGGACACACTTTCCCGTGTGCGCTGCTACCTCAGCCCATCTTCCCAGGCTGGTTTCCTGAACTCCAGTTGCTCTTCTTGTCAGTTCGCAGACTCTTCACTCCACTCCTGCCCTTGGTTCGTATCTCATTCTTGTCTCCATTGTTTCCTTAAACTTAATGACTGGATTAGTAGCCCCTGGTGTATATTGTCTTCAAAACCCTACTCTTTCCTTCTGTCACACTCTCTCACTTGTAAAGGCTCTTTCACCATGAGGTCAGTGCTTGACACACACTGAGCACTTTGTTGAACAAATGAATGAATGCTTTGGAGCCTCTGGTTCCTTCCACCTTTCCCTGATCCCTGAGCCATAGATGTCTCTTACTCTTTGCTACTACCCAAGGCAACCAGCCTGCCCCACAGACTCACTCCCTGTGTACTTTCAGCTCTGGAATCCCAGCTAAGCCGAAGCCCTGGTTTCTCCTTACCTGGAAGAGGAGGTCAGACCTCTACCCTCCCAAATAGCTGACCATCCATTTGGCACATAAGTAGAACAGCCTGACTGATTGCCTTGACTTCGCTGTGTTAAAATAGCTTGATATTCTCCATGCACCGGAATTCCCATAAATAAATGTCAGTCTCAGATCCACCAGTGTTTGTGGCAATCATTCTGGATTGTCTTCCTTTAGCTAATCTGCTCTCATTTCTATACTTTCCCCCATTTCCCAGATCTCACTTAGCTCAGCCTTCCAGGTACCATTTTAATATGGTCCCTTGGATCTAGTGTTTATTTCTGATCTCTGATTCTTGATTAATGGCTCCCTCTTGTGGATGTTGGCTTGGGTTTGCCCCACCGATATATTCAGCCTGAATTGTCTCTGATCCACCCTTCCTAAGGGAAAAGAGGTTCAAATAATTATAATATTATGATATAGTAATATGCTATAATGGAGATACGGCTAAGGTATATTAGATATTAGGAAGGCTTACCTAAATCTGTCTGAGAGTGCCAGGTTAGGCTACGCAGAATTGTGAATTGGAAGGAAAAGTGGAAGTTTTCCAGGCAGACAAGAGGAAAAGATAGATCATAGGGACAAAACATTTTGGTGACTAGATGAATGAGACCAGGAGGATGAACAAGTGAATGAATTTCACAATGAAGCAGGGTCAAATATTAAAAGCTTATATTATATTAATAGAAGAATATACATACATAGAGTCCAACATAGAGTTCAAGCCAGGTTTCTGGCTTCAGCAACTAGGTGCCATCCCTTATATTAGGGAACACTGAAAGTCAGGAATTGCTAGGTAGTTCTTTTGGCTTAATATAATAGATAATGAAAATTCCTACTGTAAATTACTATATGTATATATTTTGAACATACACTTGAATATTTATAAATATTATTTACATTCAGATAATTGATCAAAATATTATTTTGGCTACCATTAAAGAAGTTCTTCCAAAGTCTTTTATCAGGATACACTTTTTTGGCTTTAGTATATTCTTAGAATAATAAAACTATGTATGTATATTCTTCATAATATAGGCTTCTAATATTTGACCCTAACTCATTAGTCCAAACTTACGAGATTCATTTACCTGCTCATTCCATAAGAATGTGTTCAGCTTCTTTGGGGTACACGCCCTGTGTGATCCTATGATAGTTAATGTAAAATTGGACCTGCTTAGTATAGGTGTACTAGAAAATTTGCAACAGAGAGCCTGCCTTCAGCTTCATTATACTCTGTTGGTTGTTAATAGCTTTTGCAAAGTATATTTTACCTTAGGATTGATGGAATGTGTTGAAGAATATCTCTAGCTATTGGACTGTGCCATCATTGAGGAAGATTTTCACAGGTTCTCAAATATTGTCACTGCTGCAGCACCTAATAAAGTTAAGTTCAAAGTTAGGGTAAAAGAACAAAGTGAGTTAATTGTATATTCTTTGAAAGTACTCTTTATTTGGTGTGAATTCTTCTTGGCAGACAATGTAATTTTACTCAAAATTGAGGTGGATAATCTGCCTAGAAAAGAGAAATACCTCAAAACTAGAGCCTTATCATAAGGTTGACTTGATTATCTGTACTTAACTTGGGATTGAGGGAGGTTGAGTAGAGAAGCATATCACCCACTACTTACAAAGATCTGTCTTTTGACTCTTTTTTAAAAAAATATTTGACAGAGTTGGGCTTTGAGTTTTTTTTAGAGATGGGGGTCCCATGATGTTACCCTGGCTAGACTAAAACTCCTGGTCTCAAGTGATCCTCCTGCCTCAGCCTCCTGAGTAGCTGGAATTACAGGCAAGCGCCACCCTAGCATGTCTTTTAACTTTTATAGGAAGGAAATAAGCCCCAGAGGAAAAACCAAAGTTGTTTTATCCTCAGCTAACTTAGTCTTTAACTTAAAATGACCTAGCAACCATTTTAAATAACAATGCACCTTATCTTGTGTATCAATAGTACACTAAATGAGCAAATGAACGCTAGACTGCTATAGGGACACTAACTTTTTTTGTTGTCTATTTTAACTAGATCGTAAAGAGATCACAATAAGAAAATAATTTTGTGTGTGTGTGTGTGCACATGTGCGTGGGAACCCTCGCATCTTCTCCTGGTCTTTCATGGAGACCCTAAAGAAGGAAGACAGCTGTTAATAGGGAGTATATGGTCCCCAGCACAGTGTCTCTCACCCAGTGGAGGACTCCATAAATAAATATGTGTTGAGCCAGTCGAATTGCATCTGCCGATCATTTTGCTTAGTAGAGAAGGCAGCTACCAAACTTCTGTTCCCTCGACTCCAATGTTGCATTCATTGAAATCTGATTTTCATAGCTTTTGGTTTTTCATTTGCAGAGATGATGTCCAGTGTCTATTTTTATGCCAGGCGTTGTAATTGGAGCTGATGAAAGAATGATTAGAAAGACACAGACAGTCCTTGCCCTTAAATGGCTAATTATCTTATGGGGGTGATATAGGCCAACAGTGACAAAATGGTGTGATGACGGGGTGAGCCAAGTGGCTAGGAGAGCAGGAGGGGCCCTTGAATCTCAGGGAGAGGGATTGGGAGTGAGGACCCCAGGGAAGACTTGCTGAAGGGCAGGAAGTCCAAAGGTACCTTGACTTTTTTCTTTTCTTCCTTTGTGAAACCTTTGTATTATGGAAATTTTCAAACATATACAAAAGTAGAGAGATAATGTAACAACTATCCACACATGGCCATTCTAGTTTCATCTATATTCCCCTCTACCCCTCAGTAGACTATTCCAAATCCAATTCCAGACCTCATATTATTTCATCCATAAATATTTCAGTGTGTATCTCTAAAAGATAAAGATTCTTATTTTTACTAAGAAACCATAATGACAATAGTATTATCTCACCTAAAAATTAATAATAATTTCTTTTTTTAAATTTAATTTAATTTTATTTTTAGGCTGGTCAAGTGAAGCAGTGGGAATAGAGAAGGAACGAAGGAATCTGTAACTGGTTGCGATCAATTAGTTGTAAACATCACTGCACTCAGACCAGTCAACAATTTCTTAATATTTCCAAATATTCAGTCAGATTCAAATTCTGGCTTTATTGTTTCATAATTTTTAAAAAGGTGGTGTGCTTGAAACAAGATTCAAACGAGGTCCACATACTGTGTTTTGTTGATATTGAAGTGGGTTTCGAATAATATGAAGGATCATCCAAGGGAATGTATGCCCTGTGTAGGCAGAGGCTTATTTTGTGTTTTGCTCACTGTTTTGTTATTGTTGTTGTTGTCATTGTGCACTGTTTTAGTCACTCAATGCCTGGAACAGTGCTTAAAACAAAATGAATGTTTGTTGTATAAGTGGATGCATGAAAGAATGGGGTACGGAGGCATTTCAAGCTGAGGGAGCAGCAGCGAGCATGAAGGTCTGAAGACCTACGAGATCACAGTGCATTTGGGGAGCAGCCCATCTTATGTATGGCTGGAGCATAGAATTTAGGTGATGGTAGGAGATGTGACTGAACCTAAGCAGGGGCCAGATTATGCAGTGCTAATCAGACTGATTAGAAATTTTTGAAGGACTTTGAGGAGGTGTGATGTGATCAGGTTTGCATTTTGGAAAGATTGTGATTTCCAGTTGTTCCTGAGAAACCAAGAGATTCCTTGTAGATGGTGTCACATTCAAAATAATGCCCATCATCAGGCAATGAAAATTAATTCAGGGAATATAAATGTTTATTGCAATGTCCCCAGAAAATTCCAGTGGAAGATCTCATCCTTAGGATGGTAAGCTTCTTCAAATTTTTTCTCCCAAGTCTCTCTTGTGCCAAAATCTCTCTCGTGAGCTCCATTCACATAGGCTGTCTTGAATCTTTCACCTTTTATCCTTTGCTGATCTAGTTTGTTTTCTTGTCTCGCCAGTAGTCCTCTAACACAGGGGTCCCCGACCTATGGTGAGTTGTATAATTACTTCATTATATATTACAATGTAATAATAATAGAAATAAAATGCACAATAAATGTAATGCACTTGAATCATCCCAAAACCATCCCCTCCTCCCCAGTCTGTGGAAAAATTGTCTTCCATGAAAACGGTCCCTGGTGCCAAAAATGTTGGGGACTGCTGCTCTAATATAAATCCAGACAAGCTTCAGGCTTCTCCAGTTTCCTCTCAGCCCATAGGGCCAAATGGAAGGCCCTTGAGCTCGGTGAAAGCAGGAAGGCATTTATGCAATGTCTTTTTTCTGTCACTCTTACATGACACAAACTTCCAAACATCCTGCAGCATCTCTTTGAGTGATGGTGAAACTTTGCCTAATGCTCTTTTTCCAAGAGCACAAATCCTGATTATTACACTTGAAATTGATGTCTTTCCTTTTGCTACCAGAACACAGCTCTGTCACATACTTGAAAATTCCATCATCAGCGCTTGACTATGTGTACATTTGATTGGACTATCACCATTCAAATCTCAGAATTTTGCCTCAGTATTTTACATGAGGTGAGCAGCACCCTGGGACTTTTTGGTAAGTGTAGGTCCTCGGCAAAGGAAGCTGCTATGTGGGAGGGGAGACAAGATGAGGAGGTGTGGATCAGGAAGCCCAGGGAACTCTAAGAATCTGGTTTCATGCAGAATTCAGATTTTAGAATGACACAGAAGTATATCCTCTCAGGATTAAACTTGGTTTCTGGGGACTGGATTGTTTTGAATGAAATTTAGAGTAGCTAATAGCAATACAGCAATTATATATGCTGAGCCAGTCACTTTATATTTTTGTGGTCTACTAATTTGTGTAGTAGTGTTGAAACCTTGACACTTCGTGTAGAATTTTATTTAAGCAGCATGGGCTTTCTAAAAGAAATCTTTTTATGAAGTGGTTTTTTTTTCCTTCTAAGTAGCTACTGCCATACTATCTTTACTTTTATTGGATTTCTTTTAAAAATCTGTTTAGAAACATGCTTCTTTTGAAAAAGCCTTTGGGAGAAATCTCGTACTAAAAATATTCTTAATATCACTGTGAAAGATACCAAAAATGTTCTCTGATAAATGGCTGCAGGGAGGGTTTCCTCATATCTAGAATTATCACAAACTTGAATTGCTTCAATGTGATATATTGTCAAAACAACCTATTTTGCAGCTCAATCGAAATGTAAAAGATTTTTCTCAAATGAACGTTCAAAGAAACAGATGGGTAAAGTACTAAACTTGGAGTTTTAAAAACTTATGTTCCAATAAAATAAAAGAGAGCACAAGTTTCACTGCTTGCTTTCCACTGCCAAAAATTCCTTTTTCCACTTAAAAAAGATACCAATATTCAAGCTATTAGAGGTTACTTCTTAAATTTATGTTAATCCATGACACAATTCATAAAGAAAGAATAAGATGTGAAACAGATCAGTCATAAACCTTGTTGACATATTTAGCAATTCTGTCAATGAAATAGAAATCCAAGTAGATTAATAAATTGTTAGCACTACTATGGATTTCAGCCATCATCTAGTCTCTCTCACAATTTCACAAAAGACAAAAGTAACTTGTACAAGGTCAGTGGCAAACTGACAAACACTAGAACTTCATTCTTTCCATCTTGCAGAGCAGTGCTTTCCTTTTCTTTTTTGTAATATTATGCTTCTACATCCTTTGTTTTTGAAATGAGCATCAAAATATATTTAGATTGGTTAGTTTTCAAAGGGTCAGAATGTGCAAAGACTTGCAGGGCATGTTAAAGAACTTGGATTTTATCCTAAAGGTAATAGAGAGTAGCTGATCACATTTATATTTTAGAAAGTTTGTTTTCCACATCTCACTATTCTTTGCTTGTGTAATTTGTCACCTCTCAATCTTTACTTCTCCTGACTTTTATATTATCTAGTAACATAAATGATAGAATTGCCAATTGTATCACGTGGAAGTTGGTTCAGAGGTTCCTACGTTTAGATTTAGATATGCTTGTAGCACATGTGTATACTTAGGGCTTTGAAGTCCTTTCTTCTATTAAAAAGGAAATAAATTACCCAATGATAAGCTTCTGGCAAGAATACCATGCTAACTGCATTTTTGGAGCAAGGGTTTTTTTTTTTTTCCCTGAGTCTGATACAAATTATGATTTCTAACACTGGATTTATTTTTATAGAAAGCTCAATTTAACTTAGAAACTACCGTTAACAGCAGTAAAAGCTTAGGCCAAATATTAATGCACAGTGTTTCAATGGCAAACACTCTACCTTCCCAACTTCCAGTAAAATTTTGTATAATCCATTGAATAGTTCCTCCCCCAGCTTTATTGAGGTATAATTGACAAATAAAAATTGTATATATTTAAATGTACAACTTGACGTTTTGATATATGTATATACATGGTGAAATGATCATAATAAATCTAATGAACATATCCATCACTTCATGTAGTTACCATTTTCTTTCTTTCTTTCCTTCTTTCTAATAGTTTAATGTTACTGAGGATGATGGAAAGATGATGGGAAATTCTGGACTAATAGATTCTGGACTTTCCTGAGGTAACCAAGAGATTTCAGGCCAACTTTGTAAGTTAACAACAGGTTATGTCAACCTCCTTCCGTTTTTTTTCACTCTAATTGGCAAGCCCCAGGAAAAAATAATCTTATTAATTAATCCTCCTCTATCATTCATTTCCATTGATCAAATCAATATAAATCTGGAACTTTTAGAGTTATCTAGAATAAAACAAGCAATATGCTGTGAATTTTATGTACACTTTCTTCAACATGGAAATACACATACTATATTCAGTGTATAGAAAAAGAGGATTCTATGCCAAGTACCAAACATTTGCATCCAGACTCATGATAGAGGCCTCAAAATTGAGGGATTCAATTCTCAACTCAGGGTCTTATTGGCATTTGGACAGCACAATTCTTTGTTGTATGAGAGGACCCTCAAAGGCTGGAAGTTTAGTATCTCAGGCCCCTGACCACCAAGCGCCCATAGCACCTACCAGTCAACAATGTGACTCTTCACCCTACCCCTGTCATTTCCAAAAGCCCACTACGGGGGGCAGGGGGGGTTCCATCTATGTGGAGACTAGATGATAACCATTCTCCCTTCAGTCAAACCTCACTCTAACATGATTCTGATGCACACAAAGTTTGAGTACCACTACCTAGAGAAATGGAAAATTGAGCAGCCCCTATTGCTATGCAAGCTAGTATCTGACCATCTGGCTCACACATCAAACTCACCTTCCGAGGCTCATTCCTGGAGAATGTTTCTCACTCTCTTAGGTTCCCCAGCGAATCAGCTAATGCATGGTGATCTGAAAGTTTCCTACAGATTTTATTTTGGTTTAAAATGGTGTCACATAAACTCATGCTGGTTAGGTAAACAGGCAACATTTGAGCTAAATTTAATTTCCATGTTGTGGTGGATTGCAAAAGGTCATTGTACTTTTTGGTTAACATTTTCACGTTTCTCCACTTCTGCTTTCGTCCAGAACAGGAAGCGGAAGTTCTAAACTACCACGAAGCCGGCTGTTGGTATTTCCGGACTGCTGAGAACAGAAAGTATCGGAAGAGAAAAATCTTCCTTGTTGGAGTTCTAATTTGATTTCTAAATCAAGGTGTTACAGGATCAAAGGTCTCTTAAGTACAGATCCCCATCCCAAACTTTGATGCTTATCTAAATAAACAGCTTGGAACTCTCCTCAACTAGTTGTGACATAGGCAGGTATACCAAGATAAATCAGGGCTGGAACATGAGGGGAAATTCCCACGTAGTAGCAACAATGCTTGAGTTTGTGCTTGCCTTCCCTTTTAATTTTCTAAGGTATAGGTGATTAAAAACAAAACAAAACCTTAATAAATTGCAGGTCTTAGAACCTGAGTAAACTAGGAGGAAAAACAATTTATACAAATGAGTTCTTTCACTACAATCAAAAATAGCAGAAGAGCTTTACAGAGTTCCGCTGCCAAGAATTTTAGCTGAAGTTGAGGCTAGCTAATTAACTTTGGTTATATGATCTCTAAGTGAAGGCACATGGAAGGAAAATAAGCAGACAGAAAAATATCATACCATGTTTTCTATTTATTATTTAGCCTAGATTTGCTCTTTCAATTATTGTTTTGTTTGTTTCCATAGGGAAGAATACTTATTCACACTAAAAGAAACCAAAGGAAATTTAGATTATTCTTAAAATAATGAAACTTCTAGATGAGTAAACCTGGAGGATAGTCTGTGAATCAAACAAATGCATTTGGTGTATAATTGGGGAAACTGATGAAACTCCACTCATCTAAAAAGGAGATGAGAATTTTCTGCTGTCACTAGGGCCTCACTTGGTAAGTCAGTCCCACTACCATATACATATGAAATAAAACCAGAGGGGTATTTTAGTCAAACTTACAGTTTAGAATCTTTAGAACGAGACTAGTCCCGCAGTGCTATCTGTCAGGATAAGGGGAATTAGTTATTCAATGCCAGCCATAAAATATCTGGACTAAAATAATCATATTAGCCTTCGTTAAATGTACTCAAGATCCATTCTCACTACTTTAGACCTAAAGCTTAAGATTTCTAATATGATCAGTGTCTCCACTTTGCCAACTGACATTGTACTGCTTAGAGCTTTCTCAAATACTTTCATGCCGCATATGTTTCCAGATTAGAGTAAAAGAATATTGATACATAAGCATTATGTTTTCTTCTAGCTTAAGGTAAGAAGTCAATTTCTTGAGAACATGTAAAACCCTAATCTTAGATAAGAAGTTCTGGACACTAAGTTGAGCTCTGCTATGAAAACTAATCTTTGCTTTAGATCTCCACCTTGTGGTTACATGTTTAAAATGTAGATTCTTGTGGATTTTATGATCCTGGTTTATAGATTCTTTTAAAAAGGGACATTGTCTGAAAATAATTGAGACTTAGGGATGGGTATTCAGAAATTTATAATTCAGATTCAGTGTACTTCAAAATGAGTTTTTACTCTGAGGCCCTTGTTTGCCACTTTTTGTTCAACTATCTTGAGAAATTAGTTTCTTAAGGATTGAAGAGACTTTCAGAGAACATCTTTTGAGTTTAGTGCTAGTACAGAAGGAGCCAATAGAAGGAACTTTATTAGTTGTATCTTCACATGCCTTTAGGAACACAGGGGTTCAGAGCTTACAACCTCAGAACACTGGGGAGATCTGTAAGAACTACTCCAACATGGTTTAACTTGGTCCAAGAAAAGCACACAGGTTTCAACTATAACATCCCCTGATTTTATTTTCTAAGTTTCCTCATCACAATATAGAAAAGCTGTGTTACATGCACAGGGTATAGAGCAGTGCTCTATGCAGCTTGTAGACCAGGCAGCATGAAGTCCTGCAAGGGTGGGCCTGAAGTGCTGTGGATCAAGGTTGGAGCTCTTTGGATTTACAGGAGACTTGATTTACAGAATTTAGTTAAGAAAGCACAATAATATTTTATTTTATTATGTTCATTTGTTCACATACTATCTTTTTTTCCCCACATTCAACAGCCAATGTTGGTGACTCCACCTTAAAAACATGCTCAGAATCTGACAACTGTAACTTCCTTTGTCATAGTAACAAGACTGATCCTATTAGAATGTAAGTCAGATTCCCACCACTCTCCTGCTTAAAAACAGAGGCTCCCCTCTTAGAGGAAAAGCGTAAGTCCTTATGGTGGCATCAAGACCCACTCTAACTGGCCTGTGTTATGTCTCCAACCTCATCTCCTCTGTCACCTGCCCTCCTTCTGCTGCAGCCACACAGCCTCCCTAGTGTTCTGGCTACAGAAAAGCCTTTGATTTACTGCTCAGCCTGCTTGGAGTGCTCTCCTTCCAGACACCCACATGGTGTGCTCCCTTACTCACTCCGGGTAACTCAAAAGTGGTACTTTCTTTCCTGGCCGCCCATTTAAAATTGCAACACTCCTCCTACACTTCCAATCCTGCTTCACTGCTTTGTTTTATTTTCTTAGTCCTATCCCACGTACTATACATTTTACTTATCTCATATATCATCTGTCTCTTTCCCTCCAGTGTAAGCTCCACAAGTAGGGATTTTGCTTGTGTTTTTCACTCATGTTCCCAGCACTCACAACAGTGCCCGACTCAAGGTGGGTAACAGTAAATATTTGCTGAAGGCATGACTGTCTCACCTATGACATCTTTAAGTCCCTGGGGCCATGTTTTGTTAGTTTGCATTTCCAGAACCTAGCGTAGTGCCTGGCACTTAGTAGATTTTTAACAAATGTTTGGTGAATAAACAAATGACTATTGAAGTACCTTCTTGAGGACTCTGAACTTATTGAACATAAGAACATGGGATGATTGTATTTTTTCTCATCATTGATTTTAAATATTCTCTAAACTGTCCTTAAAAATCTTGGCTACATTTCATATTATTCTTACTGATTTGATTATTGGGACAGTCTTATTTGAGTAATTAAGACTTTCATATGAAAAATTCATTCTTAAACTTCATCTAAGACTTTTCCGCTTTCCATGAAATTGTCTATTTGGTGATCTGAAAATCAAGTATATGTGAGTTTTCTTTCTTTCTTTTTCAATAAATTTTATTGTATATATTTGAGGTTTACAACATAATGTTATGGGATACATAAAGAGAGTAAACTGGTTACTATAGAAAAACAAATGAACATTTCTATCATTTTACATAGGTTTTTTTGTGACAAGAGCAACTAAAATCTATTTATTCAACAAAAATCCCAAATAACATACAAATTTATTAACACTAGTCCTCATGTTGTACATTAGATCTGTAGGCTTATTCATCCTACGTATCTGCTAATTTGTATCCTTTGACCTACAACTTCCAATTTCTTCCTTCCTGTTGCCCCTGGTAACTACTGTTTTATTCTCTATCTCTGTGTATTTGACCTTTTTTTTTTTTTTTAAGATTCCACATATAAGTGAGATTGTGCAATATTTTTCTTTTTGTGTCTGGCTTATTTCGTTTAGCATAAAGTCCTCCAGGTCTATCCGTGTTGTGGCAAATAGCAAGATCTCCTTCTTTTTAAAAGCTGAATAATATTGCATTGTGTATATATGTATATATACACATACCACATTTTCTTTATCCATTTGTTCATTGATCGACATTTAAGTTGTTTCCATATCTTGCTCGTTGTGAATAATGCTGTAATGAACACAGGAGGCAATATCTTTACAGGGGGGTAATTGCATCTCCTTTGGGTATAGATCCAGAAGAGGGATTGCTGGGTCATATGATAGTTCTATTTTTAATTTCCTTAGGAACTTCCATACTGTTTTCCATAATGGCTGTACCAGTCTACATTCCCACCAACAGTGTACTAGGGTTCCTTTTTCTCCAGATCCTCGCCAACATTTGTTATTTCTTTTCTTTTTGATACTAGCCATCCTAACAGGTGTGAGGTGCTATCTCATAGTGGTTTTAATTCACATTTCCCTGATGATTAGGGATGTTGAGCACCTTTTCCTATACTTTTTGGCCATTTTTATGTCATCTTTGATATAAAAGATCATCTGTTCAGATCCTTTGCTCACTTTTAATAGGGTTATTTATTTTTCTGCTATTGAGTTTAAGAGTTCTTTATATATTTAATATTAACCCCTTATCAGATACGTGGTTTGCAGATATTTTTCCCATTTCATAGGTTGCCTTTTCATTTTGTTGATTTTTTTCCTAAATGAAAAGATATTCCAGGTTAATGGATTAAAAAAATAATATTGTTAAAATATTTATACTATCCAAAGCAATATACAGATTTAACTCAAACCGTATCAAAATTCTAATGGTGTTCTTCTTAAATAGAAAAAACAATCCTAAAATTTGTATGAAACCCTGAATAGCCAAAGCAATACTGAGAAAGAAAGACAAAGTTGGAGGCATCATGTTTCCTGATTTAAAATTATATTAAATAGCTATAGTACTCAAAACAGTATGATACTAGCATAAAAACAGAAACATAGACCAATGGAACAGAATAGAAGGCCCAGAAATAAATCCAAACATATATGGTCAACTAATTTTTGACAAGAACTCCAAGAGGACACAATGGGGAAAAGATAGTCTCTTCAATAAATGGTGCTGAGAAAACTTGATTTCCATATGCAAAAGCATGAAATTGGATCCTTATTTATACCATGCACAAAAATCAACTCAAAATGGATGAAAGACTAAATGTAAAACCCAAGTTCATAAAACTCTTAGAAGAGAGCATGGGGGATAAGCTCCTTGACATTGGCCTTGGCAATGAGTTTTTGGCTATCACACCAAAAGTCCAGGCTACAAAAGCAAAAATAAATAAATGGGACTATGTGGACTTTCTTACACTCTCTTTCATTTTTCTTTTCCCTTTGGCGCTTCCTTCCCACCTCTCGTTAGACCCCAGACTCCTATAGGTTCTCACAGTGCCTGCTCTAGTCAGCTCAACAAGGAGGGACAGAAAGCTCTGCTCCCCTAACTGGTGACAGAGTCATAGTTTACAACACTGTTTCTCAGACTTTCATGCACTTATGAATCTCCTACTGGTCTTGATAAAATGAAAATTCTGATTCAGGAGGTTGGGGGGTGGGGCCTGAGACTCTGCATTGCCAACAACTCCCAGGTGAGGCTGATACTGCTCATCAGAGTCACATGTGAATAGTAAGTGATAAAAGAGTCCTCGCTCATTCTGATTTAGCCTGTTTCTGTCTGATGCTTTAGTCTCTGTTGATGTGGTGGTCTCTGCATAGGGACTATAGATGGCTTTTAGAGGCACAGTTCAGCTTTATTTTGACCCCTTCATTGCTGCCAAGAGGGAAAGTTCTAAACTCTTCTCTAGGTTGGGCTGTCTAGGCAGCCCCTGCTCTCCTGCCCCTCTGCTAATCTGTGCGTATTTTCATATGAAGCCAAAGGAATGAGAGGGGTGATGCTGTGTTATATATCTTCTAATGGCTACGGTGAATTGGGATGGAGTGGGAGTTTTCCCTGTCTTCCTCCTGGACATATCACAGAACAGTCCTATCAAGCCTTGCAGATGTGGCTTCCAGCTTCTGGAATCTCTTGCCATAGCAACAGATGTTAAGTAACCCCCCCTTCTTCCCCAGATTGGGAAGGGAACTGTAAAGGCAAACATGCTACAGGCCTCATTTCCAAGAATGCCCTTCCTTGGAGAATGGTCTCACCAAGCCTGACTCCTGTGCCAGGATGAAAGTAGACCTGTGGGCTCTGCAGCCCAGTGTGGATCCAGCCAGGAGATGATGCCCATTCCTGCAGGCACCCTGCTTTCCTTTAGGGATTTTCTTAGAGCTTCCTTCACTTGCCTTCTAGAAGGAAAACCTCCCTGTACCTCCCCACTAGAAGGTGAGGGAACAGCACCCCTTTCACAGACACTTGCTCCTCAAAACCGTGAATGATGTCCTCTTCTCTCAGTCGTCTTCTTATAGAACCTGGCAGAGCCCCCACCCCATGACCATGGCTTCCATTTTTGGCTCCTCCTTTTGCTCCTTGTTTCTCTCTGGCTTTAGCCTGGACTCAAAACTAAAAATTTCAGATGGTGATGAAGGCTCCTTCCTAAACAAGGAGCCAGGGATGGGTAGGGAGTGATGGTCCATCTTCCTAGGTCCCTGCCCCAAGAATGAAGCAATGGTTCAGCACTCCCCTGTCACATACTGGTCTTTCCCTCCTTCCTCTCCATACCAGAGATATGAGATCTGCCCTTCTCCTTCCAACCGAGTCTCAACTGACAAAGTTCCAGCACTTTCCCTGGCTCAGAATCTATATCCACTAAAATTCAAATCTTTACCACCACTCCCACCCCATATCCATCACTTCTGCATCACCTCCAGCCTACTTCCGATCTGCCGTCTTGCACCCAAGATTTGCACAAGTTAAGGCCAGTTATCACCTACCCTAAAACCTTCAATAGCTTCCCGTTACCCAAATCTTAAATAAAGCCTAACTTTATTTAGGTTATTGAGTACTCACTATCTGATTGAGTACTCTTATCTGATAAATGGAGAAAATAATTCTTTTCTGGTTGTTCAACAACTATGAAAATATTAAATTAAATGCTCATGTACTTAATGTCTGACCCATAGTGAGTACCTGCTTGTAGAGTTATGCTTGTCCCTCCCAGCCCTCTCTCCCTCCCTTTAGGGCCTCCGTGACACTCCATCAAAAGGTCTTGCACACAAGAAAGTCGAATAAATGGATGGATTTTTAAAAATTGTGACAACAACCCTCTCTGGGGTTTGGTGGTGGTAGGGCTGACTCCAAATGCTGGTAGTTCCAGAAACTTGGAATGTAGAACACATAAGGTGCCTTTTACCCGCTACTCTTGACATAAGACTTACACTGTTGTGGGATGATGGAAAAGATCACATTCCATATCCTGGTACAGTTGAATAAATGAATGGGAGCCACCCACTCTCTCTCCTTCCATTTCCCCCTCCTTTCCCAGGGGTGAACCAGAAGATACAGGTTGTGATAGGTAGGAAGGTAAAGTGGAGATGAAAATAAGAGGTTGCAGAGCTTTACCCTAATCTGTTATATTAATGAGGGAGTGACATTGTGGAGAGAGCATAGACTGTAGGTCAAGAATACCCCCAGCCTTCTCACTTGAAAGCTTGGTAGCTGTGGACAAGTCACTGAACCTCCTTGTCCTGTTTTCTTATCTGATAAATGGAGAAAATAATTCTTTTCTGGTTGTTCAACAACTATGAAAATATTAAATTAAATGCTCATGTACTTAATGTCTGACCCATAGTGAGTACCCAATAAGAGCTAAATATTTAATAAATTGCAGTATTGTCATTCTCATTTTTACCCCTGTATTTATGACTTTGAAGATTTATTTTATCCTCGAAATCTAAGTGCCCTTTGGATACAGCACATTGAAGGGAGATTTTTTTTCCTTATAGCAATGATAAGTTCCATAATAGTTGGAGTTAGGCATTGGAGAGTAATAAATTACTGATACATTATTAAATGGAAATAACTATATAGTAATTAAAACGGAAATGTTACCAATGTTCAGCTTAAAATTATTTACCATTTTGGATAATAGTTGTAATAAACTTTTAAAAATTAATCTATAGAATTTGTCAATTCTTAAAGTGAATTTCATGTTTTTTGAGATCTTAGGCTTTTTTTTTTTCAGCATGAAGCATCAAGTAAGAGATCTCAGGCTTAATGTTTAAATTTTAAAAGTTGAAACTCAAATTGACTTCTAAAAGTCCACACCACCCATATTTTTAAGGGCCTATAAACAATAATACACAATTTGAATTAATATTAATACTTACATTGTAAAAACATTTACTTTGAAAAATAAAACATTTATTTCAGCTGAGACTTTACAGTTTGCTAAGGAAACTTTCTTCTTCTAATTGTCAATGCAAATATTTAGCTTAATGGCTTTTTAAAAATATTATAAAAAGCCTCAGACAGTTGTGTAGTGTTTTCCATTTGCAGGGTAATGAAAGATTACAAACATATTGTTAGTTTTTATATACTCATGAGACAGAATTATTACGAAATCCAAAATTTCATTTCAATTTATCTTGAAGTTACAAATGAGTTGCACTGGATCAAAAAGAGCATATATGACTCTGAAGATAGAGTTTAAAAAATAATTATGCAAAAGTTTTGCTTTAGCTCATAAGTCTTAGCATACCATGGCTATGACAGTAAAAACAACTGCTACTTATTGAGTGAAAACTACATATTAGTTACTATATCAGGGAGTTTAAATATACTTAGTCATTTAATCTTTAAAGTATATACTATAAGTTCCCATTTTACAGATAAGTAAGCTGAGGCTCTACAAGTTTAAGTGACTTGCCCAAAGTCACACAGCTTGTAAGCATCAGAACTAGAATTCATTAGTGTCACTAAAGGTGGCATACAACCCCCCACTGCTAAATTTGACTGGCTTAAAAAAAAAACAAACTAGGATTCATGTCTCTAAAGCTTGTTTGTAGTGCCAATGAATGGAAAATTTGGTTAGATTTAGCTACCCTTGCAACTAGCTAAATATCTTTAAATTGGGTAGACAATGACAAATAGTGCTGGAAGTGAGAGTTGGTCTGAGTCCTCATTTTATAGAGGCAAAGTGACATGCCCAATGCCAAACAACTAGTTATTGGTAAATCTCTGATCGGGACCCCTAAAACTTGCTTCATTTGGTGTTCATTTCTATTCTATTTCCTTAGACAAAACAAGTCATCGGCATGAGTAGATCTGTCACAGGACATGGTCCTTTCTCCTTAAGTCAAATGAGCTGACTCCATGGCCATCCTCTGGTAATTACTTTCTTCACATTACTTTAAGAATATGTATTATTTTATGCAATGTATCCTCTCAAAAAATTGTCTGTAAGTCATGGAATGGAACTTGATAGAGTCTTAAGAGTTCTGTTAGGCCCACTTCTTCATTCCTTGGATAAGGAAATCCTATCCCAGTGAGATGAAGAGATTTTTCCAAGGTCACACACCACTAATAGTGCCAAAGTCTTGCTCATTCTACTGCATTGCTTTAAACATTTGTGTTGAAAAAGAGGAAAAAAATAAAGAAAGGAAGGAAAAGAAAAGTTTAGAGTACTTGGGGGTTTTGCTCCTTAAAAGGTCTTTTATGAACTATTTCGTAGAGTGGAGAATCCTTCTATGAAGAGTATTATTCCCCCTTTCCTATCTTTTCTATTTTTCCTATTCTGAATTTACTGAATTTATCATATACCTCAACTTTTTTGTCCATAGAAATATGGATCATTAGACTGCAAATTATCCACAGAATTTTAAATTCAAATTAGAATTGTCCATACCTTTATTTCTTCCAAACCTTGGGTATGTGAGCCTGTGATAATTCACATGGTTTAAAGTGTTTATAAATTAAGCAGAAATTTGGCTCCAGGTGTTGCCAAAGGGTCTCTGTGCTTATGAGTATTACATAGTAACAAGTTGCAAGCCAAACCAGCTTAAACCAACAAGCCCGTTTCTTCAGAGTCTAGCCTTGTTTTTTATTATCCTCCAGTTGGCAGGAAAACGGAAATGAAACTGTATCTCATATGTGTGAAGCTAGCCAGACATTGTGTGCGTGTGGTAACATGAGCCTTATCTCTCAAAGACCATTAATAAAGATTGGAACAAGCAAAGAAAAAGAAGCTGATAGCAATTGTTACAGTGATTTTGAATTCATTGCTAATACACTTGTAAAGAGACTTTAGAACTTCTGCCAACTTACCCTGCTGCAGCAACTGGCAGTTGTACTTGCTCATGTGAATGGTCTGAACATAAGAATGTCCAGGTATAAGAAAACACTGAAAAAACTGGTATAACAGATGAATTAGAAAGTGATAATTCACATTGCTAAATAATTTTTCACTTTGTAAAATGTTAGCTATGGTGAGTATTTTTCCTACTAAGCTTTCTCAGGTCTGCTAACATAACATTCAGAAAATTAAAACCATGACTCACATACAGATATAAAATGAACACATGTCAAAGCTTTTATGTAGCTCATTTATTAAAGAGGGAATCAGTAAGAGGTTAAGACTGGTTTAAAAAGCATTTAGGAGTTAGGTATTTATAAGCAATTTAATAAATAAATGTTAGAATAGGATTGCTGGACTGGATTCAAAAAGTCTGGCTAATATCCTACAGGGCAATAAACCATTACCTTTGGAATAATCTGTTCCATGAAACAGACATCATTTGCATTTTTACTGGACAAAAATCTACAAATTTCATGGTAATGTCACTAAATCTGGGACCTTTAATCAGTACTAAATAGTATGTTAAACAATGACATTCTCCTAGACAATCCCTTGGGTGAATCTTCAACCCATATGATATAGAAAGAACTTGCCATCTAAATTTTGTTTCCTTTTTTCAATTTTGGATATTTTCCCTTATCAGGGCATTTAAAACATTTAAAAAATTAATTATGTGCTTTTTAAAAATAGTATAGGCATATATAAATATGTATATGACCATATGGGAAAGGAATTCAAATTATTAGATAAAAATAAGAGTTATGTATAAAATGGCAAGTCCTTAGAGGAATCCTTTGAGCTGAGGCCAATATGGATTGAAGCCAATTACTACTACTATTTATCCCATGCTTACTGTATCAGGTATCACATTAGGTGCTTTATAAACACTATCTCTAATGACCCTGAAAATAACTCTTTCATAACAACTGAAGGTCAGGGAGTTAGATGACTTGCTTGAGGTCACACAGCTAGAAGAGCCATGGCTCACACTCTAGACTGTTGGGCTCCAAAGCTTGTGCTTTAACCTTTGTGCTCTGCCACTTCTCACCATATCACTACAGGGGTAGAATTTTGAAAATTTTGCATATTTAATATTAAGCACAAATGTTGACTCTTAATATTGTTTCAGTATTAAACCTGGAGCCAATATGTAATGGCGATTTACTGATTGCTCAACACTGTGCTGGTGCCCGCGTTGTCTTATTTACTCCTCCCAACAACTCCATGAGGGGATCAAAAACCACTATTAGTTGTAGGTTAAGACAAAACATAATGACATTTAACTAAAGCACTATTTACTCTAATTTAAAAATCTCCAAGTATCTTGTCGCATAGTATATCTACAAAATAAAGTCTCATTCCCTCTCATGGTTTATAATCTAAGAGAGACTGTGCAAATGTAAGAGCATATTGACATATATAAAACTATGCAAATATTGAACAGAAACAGATTAAACAGAGACGTAAATCATGCACCATTAAATGCTTTCCTGTAGCATTGTGAAATGTTTCATAGAGAAAAATGTATCATTGGTATCTTCTACCTTCTGGAAAATCATGAGCTTGCTTTATCATGATAGTGCAGAGACTAGGTCAATAATTTGGACTTTATGACTCTTGGCCCTCAATTCAGAAGGGGGAGTTATATACCCTGATATTCTTGCTTTTTCCTTTAAAAAAATATTTAGGCAGGAGATTTCTTGGCAGGATACAAGACCTGAGAACCAAAAATCTGTCATAATATTCATATTTTATTTTCTACTTTTATTGTAGTTGATAATCCCCAAATGGCTATTTTGTAGTTAATCTATTACTTCCTATATCTTGTCAGAAGGGAATGTTGGAATTAATGGCTAAAATGTAAACACTTACGGTGTTTTGGGAAGCTGAGCATATCTGATTTAAGGTTTGTGGGATATAAATGAATGCATGTATTAAATATCTTGTCTGACCTTTCTAGCCCACTGACTGAAACCTACATATCTATTTTACATATCTATTGCAATGAAAATTTTACTGGATGGAAATGTGGAGAATCTTAGAGTCAGGAGAGATCTTTAGAGGTCATCATGTCTAAATTCGCTTTCAATGAAGATATTTGTTTCACAGCATCCTTGATGTACATTTGTCCATTCAGTCATAGGGAACTGGCTATGCCTTCTTAGGCTCTTTATGACTCATGGTGTATTTGTTTCTTGGGGCTGCCATAACAAATTACCACAAACCGAGTGACCTAAAACCACAAAAATGTATTCTGTCATAGTTTTGGAGGCTAGATGTTTGAAATCAAGGTGTTGGTAGGGCCATGCTCCTTCTGAAACCTCTAGGGGAGGATCCTTCCTTGCTTCTTGCAGCTTCTGATAGCCCTAGGTGTTCCTTAGTTTGTGGCAGCATAACTCCCATTTCTGTCTCCCGTCTCTACAAGGTGTTCGCCCTCTGTGTCTTTCTCTCTGGTAAGAACTCCAGTCAAATTGGATTAAGGGTCCACACTAATGACCTCATCTTAATTTGTTTACATCTGCAAAGACCTGATTTCCAAATAAGGTCACATGATACAGGAACCGCAGGTTAGGACTGCAACGTATCTTTTTGGGGATCACAATTCAGCTTCTAAAACTTAGTATAACCAGAAGAGCTCAATGATTTGCCTGAGTATGTTCCTTTACTTATGATCCTGTGGTTGGCTTCTTAGCTAACAATCCTCCTATCTACTCAGGCCTGAAGCCCAACCCATCATTCTCTCTTTGTGACTCTTACCTGCCTGACCTGGTTTTGCAGGGAGAGCCCAGACCCTCACAGATCAGACATACCCTAGACCCATCTTGACTCAGCCATTCCAGGAAGCTTGTTCTATTGTTGTTAAATTGTTAAAAGTTCTTTTTTATCTTTAGTCAAAATCTGAGTCACTGTAACTTCCACCCTTTGGTGCTAATTATTTTTTTTCCTATAGTGACACACAAAACAATACATCTATTCTTAATAATAATGCCATATTTTCATAACACTATAGTTTGCAAAGGGATTTCATATTATCAAATTAAATTGCATCAAAAATTTCCTGTAGATTAATATTCAATGAATCGTCCATAGTCTTACAACCTTTGAGCTGCAAAACTTGGATTCTTCTCCAAGTCATCTGACTCCAGGGCTAGTACTTTATATTGTACCTTAATTGTAGTTCTCTTCCTTACCACACTTTTAAATATTTGACCAAGCATTTACATACCCTACTTTCTAGTAGTCCCATTCTTACTTATATTCCCAAGATCAATTCTTGTACAAATACTCCAGGAGACATAAATGAGAATGCTCATAGTAGCACTATTCACATTAGCAAAAACCTGTGACAGCCTAACAGCCCATTGGCAAGAAAATGGATGATCAACTAGTGTATATTAATTCAATGGAATATTATTTAGCAGTCAAAAATATTGAAAACAACAATGATGGATATTACAAATATAATATTAAATGAAAAACATTTCAAAAGAATACATTAAATATGATACTTTTTTATAAGGTAAAGAACAATTAAAATTAAAAATACGTATTTAGGCTTATGTGGAGATGAGACCAAAGTATATAAGATGAAAGGCAGGGATAGATAATCACAGGATACAAGATGGTGGTTTTCTTTAGGTGAGACAGGGAAGTGCAATGGTGCTAACCACATATTGGTCTTCAGTTACTATTGTTGTATAAAAAAACTCCCAAAACTTAGTGCTATAAAACAACCATTTAATTATGTTCACAGATTCTATAGATCAGGGATTTGGACCAGGCACAGTGAGGGTAACTAGTTTTTGCTCCATGATGTCCATATCTCAGCTGGGAAGACTCAAAGGATCAGGCTGACTGGAATCATCTGGATGTGTCTGGCAGTGGTGCTGGCTGATGGCTGGAGCACCTATATGTGGACTCTCCACATGGACTTTTAGTGTGGCCTACTTTGAGCTTCTCACAGCATGATGGTTGGATCCCAAGAGTGAGCATCCCAAGAGAGAAAGGCAGAAGGGCATGGCATCTTTATTATCTGGCCTAGTTGCATAGTATTGCTTTTGCCAAACTCTTTTGGCCAAGGCAGTTATTAATACAATGCTCCTCCAGTTTCAAGAGGAGAGTACATAGGCCCCACCACTCAATGGGTAGGGTGTCAATGTCACGTTGTAAGAAGAGCATATGAGATGGGATTATCCTATGGCCATTGGCCAGAGATATCCTTGTGGCCTTTGGCAGAAGTAGAAGTAAGTTGTTGTCAAAATTCTTGTTTTCTTTTTGGGTGCTGGGTTTGTGGAATCTTACCACATTATTGAAAATAGACAAGAAAGTAATCACACATAAAAATAAATAATTAAGAACATTCGTGGATCAGTGATGAGAATGTGTCTTAAACCAAGTATTATGATTATTATACTTTGGTTCCCTCAAGTTCCAAGAAACAAATAAAAATAAACCTGAAGGTTAGTATTTGTCTCTGTCACGCCAGCTTTCTTAAACGTTCTTTATACGATGTGCCTTTGGATCCTCCCACCATGTTGGCCATGCTCCTCTCAAAGCTCTCCAATTAGTCAGCAGTTCTCTTAAAGTATCATCATACCAGAGGGCAAGGATGGGTTCTGTCTGATGCAGAATGCAGTGGATTATTTGCTCTTATAATCTGTAGAGAATATTTCTCTTAATACTAAAATTTACATTAACTTTTTACTAGCCAGTTCACATTATTGGCTCATACTGAGTTATGGTCAATTGAACCCCTTGCATTATTTTTTCATGCCATGCCATACTACATTTTTCATACCACTGAGTCCAGATTTTCTCATCTTAAGTTTTTAAATTGTTTTCATGTATCTAAATATAGTCATTTATATTTATCCTTGTAAAATTTCAAATGGATGGTTTTTAGTCCATTTTTCAGAACTTTCAGATAAAGTAGAATCTCTATTCTGTTATCTAGTGTATTCACTGTC
The DNA here is from genome assembly GCA_023783475.1 of Daubentonia madagascariensis. Taxonomy (NCBI): domain Eukaryota; kingdom Metazoa; phylum Chordata; class Mammalia; order Primates; family Daubentoniidae; genus Daubentonia; species Daubentonia madagascariensis. The sequence continues at coordinate 19,613,019 of JAKFHU010000978.1, read as the reverse complement.
CTTATCAATTTTGTAATATTCACAAATTTGATTATCATGTTGATTATGTTTTGATGAGGACAGGGCAAAGAATAGAATCCTGGCAAGGTTAGTCTGGCATGATTTATTTTTAGTGACTCCAGGATCTCTTTCTTATTAAGGAACCACAATTCATCTACTTACTTCTCATTTCAAGAGCAGGTAGATGTTATACTTGCTGGTTTTTAGAATCTATTTAAATTGAGTATATAATTCATTCATTCATTTATGTTACAGACCCTATACTAGGTGCTGCCAATAAAAAAGTGAATAAGATGTAGTCTTTAACTTCAAAGACCTACTTTTGTTTTTCCTGTTCCCCACCCCTTTGGAAAATCAGGACTTTGCCTATCTTTGGCCTCTGGCACAGCTCCATTATTTTCCTAAAAGTGCTGACAGCAGGGTCAGATTTACGAATGTCATATTGAAAAAATGAGGAGAGAGTAAGGGCGCAGGAAATTGCCACCTTTTTCAGGAGAGTCTTTGTGCAGGAGATAGAATTTCAGGAAGTCTTAAAAACACTTGACGAATTTTGTTTAAATTTTGATTGAATTTTGTTAGATTTGACATAATATAGAAATATAATATAATGCAGAACAAATTATTAACTTGTCCTGAACCACATAGTAAATGTGAAAATTTTTAATGGTGTTAGAATAAATCTTAGCAATTGAGGACTACTAACATGCAACTCACACTGAGACTAGTTTTCTTTTAAAAAATTAACCCTATTAAATTTTTCACTCTAAGTTTCATGTTAATATTCTGTATGTGTTCATACTGCTAGGCTAAATAAGCTTCTGGAAACAGTGCTTCAGGCATTGAAAAAACAAAGTTCATAAATTTTATTGTAGAACCAATTTTTTTTTTCTTCAAAGCAGTAACTTTTTACTGCCTGGTTGTGCTCCATTATTGTGCTAATAAATCTATAGGCACAAGAAATGGAGATGTTTCTAGAAGTGAGCCAAGTGTAGCTTTTCCCCTAAAACTAAGTTGCTAAAATTGTCATTTTATGACTAAAATGGACCTCATCTTACTGTTCAGTTATTCTTTTCAACAAAATTTTGCCCACTATGTTATGTATGTGTGTGCATTTTGCTGCTGCTTCCTTACTTGTCTTTCCCTTTCCCCTTACCTAACAGTTTCTTTCTTCTTTCAAGGTGGAAAAGGGAAAAAATGAAAGATTTTTCAGTTTCCTTTCCCTACTCCTGTTGTTTCTCTTCTCAGAGACTCCATTATTGGTCTAATTGAAGGTGATGAGATGCATTAGATTTGGGATGGCTTTAGCGACAGAGTGGTTTTTCTTAGGGCCTCTTAGAAGCAATAAATTGTTGGGAGATTCTTAAGAGAAAGAAAACAAAAGTAATATGATATAAAGAAGAAAGAAATGATGAGGTTGTAAAAATTGTTGCCACACATTCGAGGATATTTCTTTAGTTACTATATACGTTAGTCCTGGAATGACTTCTCTGCCTCCAGAGAAGGTTTATACTTAATGATATTTTTCTCTCTCTTTTTTAGGAGGATGGGGGGAGTGGGGAGCAGAGGCAGAGCTGGAACTAGTGTTGAAGAGAGGAAAAGGATGAGGGTGGGGGTGGGGTGACCTGAATAATTAGAGGGAGTCTGTGGGTAGGAAATTGAGTGAGATTTCTTGTTAAATTCTGAGCTTGAAGGAAATTTTGGGGAACAGCTTGGTGATTTTGGCCAATACAATGTCATAGTTTGGTGTTGGGCATAGTAAAGCAAATACAGAACTTTTGTGACCCTTTCTATGCTAGGATAGAGAAGGGAGGTAGACAATAGCTTTGAACTGGCTGCTTTTCTTGGCTACTGGGAAGGTGAACAGGTAAAAACAGTGGGTATAGGCAAATTATAACCAGTCAATTTATAAATTATTATTTATTAAAATTAGGTTTACACTGTACTTTCTTTTTGGACACAGCATGAGCTTATAAACCTAAAGATGACCTTTGCCTCTCTGAAAGCCTCTTCCAGAAGTCTGTCCATATGCTTATTGTTAGTATGTGGAGTAAGTTAGGTAAAATTACAGTAGTGAAGTTTCTATTTTATAACCTACTCCTTTGAAGTGATTTATCACCTATTGCTTGCTAGCGGATATACTATTTGTATTTAACTTTTCTATCTCATGATTTATTCCTATTTTATCTAGTCTTTAACTTACCCCTAGAAGTCTCCCCATTGTTAAGATTTTTAAGACAAGAAATAATTATTTTATTTCCACTGAAAATTAATATAAAGGGGTACCTGTCTACAGCCAATCTTCTTTACCCCTTTTCTAAATAAGGCATCCATGTGAGAATCTGTTGAAAGTATGAGCCTTCTTTTCATAAAAATATACACACTTAATTTTGTATACAATTTCAGGGGGATAAAATTCCCTTAAAGGTACAGGGATCCCAGATTAATAACACTTTTTAGAGGAATGTGGGATGGCAAGAGTAAGATTTAATTATATTGTTAAGGTCTAGACATGGAGATGTCTGACATAGGGAAAGCAACAGACAGGTATTGCACATCTTTGCACAGAACATTTCTTGATGATGTGGGAGCTTTTTTAATTAAAATAGGATGAGAACAGCTGGCCACCAGCACTGGCAACACAACAAGAATGTCCATAAATGCATCACAGAAGAAAACTTACAGGCACAGCTGTTTCTAATGGAGACTCTAAGTCTGTAGCCTATAGGAAAGAGCTTCAACTTTTCCATCCTGATCACACTTGCTGTAGCATCTTTAATGTTGAAAAGAAACTGAAAACTTCCCCAGGATTGTTAAAAAAAAAATACCACGAAGGGCATTCAGGCTTTGTAAATCCTTGGAAACACAGTTAATTCTGAGCAACTCACCACATGTCTTATGGTGAGTCACTGAGAAAACAACAAAAAAAATGAGCTCCAGGACTCATGACTTGGTTGTCTCGACCACAATCCCACTGGCAGCAGGAGAGGGCTTGATTCCAGGATGCAATGCCCAGAGTGGAGGGCAGGGAGCACTGACAAGCGTGTAATGACAGCTCCTGAGGAGAACACAGGATGCAAGGCATCCCAGGGTGGGGTCAGGAATGATCCCTGGACAAGTCAGAACTCAGAGCTTCTGGTTTTATTCCCCACATTTGGCAGCTCCCTTTTTTCCCCCCCTCAGTTTCCTTAGCTTTAAAATGGGGGCTAAGGTAAGACTGAGTGAGAGTGTATAGATTAAAGTGTTTTGAAATTTGTAAAGCATTAATCTAATGAAGTTTTGTAATTCTCCACTTTTACTTAATTGGAAAATGAGATAAATAAAATAAATTCCCCTACTTCCTTTTCCAGTGTTGGTACCCTCTTTTGAAGTCAGTAGAAGCTCTAAAGCAGGCAAAATATGGGAGCTTGTACATACATATTCTTATTCCTGGCAGGGGAAAGAAAGGTTTAAAAATTTGAGCAAATAGTGTAACTACCACAAATCTTCTCTCTTCTCTTCTCCAAATGTATATGAACTAATTTTGTTTTATAGTACTGATTAAAAAGAAAGAAATTAGCAATTTATCTGAAAGGAAAGGGAGGAGAATTAAATTTTTGAATACCCATTATGTGCTAGGCACTTTCCCAAATACTTTACATATTTTATTTCATATAATTCTTACAACAACACAAGAAAAAAGTATTTTGTTTCTTATTTTATAGATGGGAAAGCTACAGCTCAGAAAGGTTAGGTTGCTTTCCTACCACGCAGCTGGGTATCAAAGCTAGGATTTAAATCCAAGTCTGTCCAACTCAAAAGCATATGCTCTTCCTACCACACCATACCACATTCTACCCTAAACATTTTATTGTGAAACAGGCTTATTTGATTAAACATAGTAAATGGAACAGATCAATTCATTTATCCATTCAGTAAGCCTTCCTTAAATATGTGTTATATACAGGGCACTGTGCTAAATACTAGAAATAGAAAGACAGAATAAGAGAGCATTCCCTCTCATGGAACTCCAGACCAAAGCTTCTTGTATCCATCTATATTTACCAGTATAGAGAAACTCATTATATAATGATAGAAGCAACTCCCAAACAAGATTCAAATCTTTTTATCTAACAAGGAGCTTTATTTCATAAAGACTCTCAATCTATTAACATAGAATCATCTAAAACTGAGAGTTTACACAAATATCCTGAGATAGTCACATCACCAGATCTCATGACACATATGTGGTTTTAACTGGAGTAAATTCATACACCTCAGTTGTGAAAAAGAGAGGCATGATTTTATGGGCTGACATAGATTACTTAAATTTTAGAGCTATCTAGTTCATAGGAGCCAAGAGAGTCTTGGATAATTAGATTCAGATTCAATAAAATGAGATTACAATGTCCTCAATATCCCTGAATTTTGAACTGTTATGCTGTGAGATAATGCTTTCACATCATATGGGTAGAGCTATATTTTAAAAAGTATTTATTTTGGGCATACTGACAGGACATTTATCACCATTGCCCAGACATTTTGGACTTTGTTTCAGAAGGAATTCCAAATGTTACTTATAAGAAGCAAACTCTAATCTCTTAATGTCAAAATGTATCTTGAAAGAATGAGGAATAGGTACAAATGGCAAAACAAACACAATGCTTTTTACTTGAGGAATCTGCCAGCAGAGGGCAATGTTAGTTTTCACACTCTCCTCTACTGACCTTAAACTGTTAAGTATAAAATAGCTGTTTGGTAGAAATCTTAGGCTCTGGAATATTTTTGTTTCAGGCAAATAAGAGTAGTAACATAGTAAAAACATAAAGATGAGGCATAGTATTGATTATTAAAATTCCAGCATCTCTGATAAGAATTAACCTTATTTATTTTCATCGCTAGGAAAACTCTACACATTTGTTGATTGTAATGCAGCTGGAGGGTCACCATCTCTTTATGGTATTTCCCTATTTTCCATCACATAGAAGGTTCTCAAGGACCATTCATCGAACAACTTATGAGTAAATAATTGCTGATAAAATATATATCCGTACAGGGTTGAGGTGGAAGTCAAGGGTAGGATGAGAATTTCTCACAATTCCCTCTCATTTAGAAAGCAATCTTTTCTGTGCATGCTTTCTCTGAATGCTTCTGATGGCATCTTGGAAAGTAATTTCTGATCTTTCTAGCAATTTTATCACAACCTTAAATCAATGAGTTTAATCTCCATAGCTTTGCATTAGTAGAAGATGAATGCCATTGCTGAACTTTCCATGGGAGAGTTCCAAGACTTATTTAATATTGGTAAAGATATTTGGCTAGACTGGATTTGTGAAAGGTAAGATTAAGAAAATTAAAATATTATTTATCAATTGCTGGTTGAATTAAATGAGCCACTTGACAGAACTAAATTCAGAAAGACTCAACCTGTGATTTTCTTTTTTTAGGCTGAATTAAAATGAGAGCTATAATACAAATTGTGAGTCAATATGTGTCTGCTAGGTGTCTATGTATCTTACTTTCTCAATTTTGGTATGCAGTTACTGTTATTATATTGTTGCTTATATAGGATGATAGCAGCAACAGTCACAGTTTGAATTAGTTGGTATAATGCCCAATGTTTGTTTCAACATCTGTTAAATACATTTCTAATTGTATACTCTCAGTTTTAACATATAGCTAAATATTTAGCATTAAGAAATGCCCTTTGGGGATGACTGAATGAGTCTTAATGTTTCCAATAGTTCATTTTGCCTTTGTTTTTAGAAAATCAACCTTAAGGCAAAAACTACAGGCCCAGAGGGAAAAAACCTTTTTCTGTGCACTCTTGATGTTTAGATTTTTGGCCACTCTAAAAGTCACAGCAAAAGAAATTTGCAGAGATGTTTTAAATATAGTACAGCAAATCCTCTACTGGGAGATTTGGGATTAGCTGCAGTGTGAGTAGAAGGATTTTGCTGAAATTTGCCCATCAGACCTCAGTAAAGTTTTCCCTCCAGGGTCATTTATAGTAGAACTTTCTTTGTTCTGCTCAGGTTCATTGCCTGAGTTAATACAGGTCGTGTTCCATAAGAAAATAACATACCTGATCCACCATCAATAAGATGTTCTGTTTAAGCCATCTTGGGGAAGGATATGTGGGTTTATGCTGATCAAAGCACATTGTTGTCCCACACTGACTAAGAAGCTGGTATTAGACTGAAGTTTGTCACCAAATATAGTCAAACTAAGTGATCCACATGTGAATGACTTTAGTCTAATTAGCAAGCATTTCTGAATGAGTAAAGCAGTTGCAATTTATTATAGATAAGTTTTTTTGGGAAAAGAATCATGAATCTCTTCTGCTCCCAATATTTTGGTAACCTAATGGTATATTTTCTAAGCTTTGCTTTAGTGGCAATCATTTGCCATATGGCAATGAGCAACAAGAGTATTACTGTTTTAGGGTGGATTTTCAATGTTTGTTTATGCTATGTAGTACCTTTAGTTTGATTTCCAATAGGCTTAACAGAATTTCTTTCATATGTTCTGTCTTCTGCAGATAAAATGAACTCATGAATGTGACCATTGTCAGAATCAAAATGGAGTCACTTGTGTTAAAAAAACAAAACCACATCAAAAATCCCTGCCAAAGTAGCCGGGGATGCCCATGAAGGGAGAGTTCTAGTGCACAAATACTTGATAACAAAAACTATCAAAAAAGGCTCTGCAAAAACCACAACCTTGCACAAAGGCCATCACAACCTTACTCAAAAAAATACTTTTGTGAGGACATCTGCCCAGCAATAGCCTGTCTAATCTTAAAGTGGTGCCACTGTTGTTATTGATACTTGTAGCCAAGGATAATTGTCTCAAAACAATTATGTAATGCTCTTCGTTTCTTCTTTAAAAGCCTTTGTCTCCCTTTACCTCCCTGAATTTGCACATAGTTACTATGGCATGCACATTTCCATTGTAATGCCCTATTACTGAATAAATACCATTTTCTTTTAGAGAGACTCTCTCTGTTTGTTATTTAGGTTGACATGAATTATGATGGATTATTTAATTTACTTCATTGTATGGATGACAAATGACTAGTAGAAATCATTTTATTTCTTGATGCTGTTATATTCATGCCTCATTAAAAATGGTTTAGGGGCTACTTTTTGCAATTTATTTATTTTATTTTATATATAAACTTTACTTTTTACAGTTGTTTTAGATTTACAGAAAAGTTGTGAAGATAGAACAGAAAGTTTCCATATAACCTATGTCCAGAGTCCCCATTGCCAACTAATGAACAATATTGATATGTTATTATTAAATAAACTCCATATTAATCATATTTCTGCCATTTTAACTCTTCTGTTCCAGTATTTCACCTAGGATACCACACTACGCATTAGGATTCTCTAGACTTTGACAAGAAGTCTTGGGAGGATTCTTGGAAGGAAGGCCACAGATGGTATTCTCATTACAACATATTGAGAGTACATGCTGTCAACACAACTTATCACTGTTGATGTTAAATTTGATCATCTGGTGGAGATGGTGTTTGACATGTTTCTCTTCTATAAAGTCATTTTCTCCTTTTTTTTTACTGTGTTCTTTGGGAGCAAGATGCTATGTGCAGCCCACACTTAAGAAATGCGTATTTATTCTCCATCTCCTTGAGGAGGGAGTATTACGTATATTATTTGGAAATCTTCTGCATGGGAGATTTGTCTATTTTCCTTCATTTATTTATTTATTTATTCAATTATGTATTTCTACCCTCATGGACTCAGGATATTTATTTCATATATTGAGTTTTAATTTAATAGCATTTTATTTATTTTGTCAGTCAGATTATTCTAGCTTTGATCACTGGGAGTTCTTTCAACTGGCACTTGTGTTTCTTTGGCATATCCCACCACTGTGTGTGTGTATGTGTGCATGTGTCTTTTTTTTTTTTCATTTCCTTCATTTCTGGCCCCTACCCTATAAGATGCTCCAGGCTCATCTGATATATTCCTTATTCCAGTCATAGAATCAACCATTTCTCCAAGGAACCCTGGTTCCTTTTATTGGAAATTGCCCTTAGAAACCAAGATTTGGGTATTAAGTGTGCTCATTGCTATTGGGGTTTCATTGCTTCTAGGTCTTCTCAGCTGACAAAGCAAGGAAATACTAACCTGCATACGTACACATATCTCTTAGTATTTATATATATCCATTTGTGTCTGTGTTAAGTTAAACATGAGTTTATAATGATGTTTCCAACTTTAATCCATCACCACAGGATTACTCTAGCCTTCTGAGGGCTTTTTACTTTAAAAAAAATATTGATTTTTAACTGAGTATAGGCTTAAAATAAAAAAGAAAGAAAGAAGACTGGTTTTCATGATATATTCCTTTATTTTTTCAGAGGAACCTGGAATTATTTACTGATTTTTGATTAATATGATCTAAATAGGATTAATTTATTTAAAAAAAAGTAAAGGGAGAAGGCCTGGACCCAGTTTATTATTATTGAAGCCAAAACCTTTCTTCTTTCATTAATTGGTATGGAAAAAAAATATGTGGAAGGTTGAAGCCACATAGTTCTTCTGAAAACAGAGCAAGGAGAAAGAAGCTTAAATTATATTCAGAGAAATATAAGGAAAAATATTCTAATAAAGAGAGTTATTGAATATTGGGGAATGTAAGATAAAAAGTTAGAATTTCTTATTCTATTCTTTAAAATTAGGACAGATTCCCAGATAGTAGGTGTTATTGTAATATTATTTTCAAAGCTCTTTTTCCTCCCTGAATTCTGGGATTCTTTGCACTCATAATTAAAGTCTTAGCCTAGGAAAATCTCTATTTTGAAGACATGAGAAGAAGGTCTGAAAAAGGAGAAAAAAAGAAAGTTTCATTCTTTTTTTAAAAAAGTTATACTTAGAATAAAGGTGAAAACAGAAAATATCCACCACCCGAACTGTCCTCATTTAATACCTTTTCATATTCTTAAACATCAAGTAAATCCATATTAGAACATTGATCTGCCTCCTTCTCTAGCCCCGTATGGTTGTATGGTTAATGGGAACTGGTAAAAGGCACAAATGGATGTTTCCTTTTAACAATCAGATGAATGGCTAGATATTCACAGCTTCATACTATTCCTTTTTTAAAAATAACTTTTATTTTATTTTATTTTTTAAAGCTACATTCTGGTAAATTGTCCTCACTTCTACAGCTCTTTAATTACCTACCTGGAATTAAGTAATGATAGTTCACCTAAACAAGATGATTTAAACAATTATTTTGGCCTTAGAGCAATTAACTTTCTCTATAGAACATTTATGTTCCTATAAATGTCATGTTTAGGCTAATATTAATAATAAAATTATTTTGCATGGTGGCAATGGAGTGTATTGGAACGAGTCCCCAAAGACTTGGGTTTTATTCCTGGCTGTACCACATAGCATCAGTGTAATCTTGGCCAAATTGTCATTCTGCGTTTAGTATGTTCGTCTTTGAGATGGTTATAGAAATACTTATCTTACAAGATCATTGTGAATATTCAATGTGCTCACGTACATGAGTTCATCTATGTACTAAGGATGTGCTTAAAATACTCAGATGACAATTATTATTATTGTTATTAATTAATCCTAAGGAATTCAGCAATTCATTAAATAAACATTATTGAATTCCTGGCATATAAAAATGAGTGACACACTATGTGTTTTTAAAAATGAATAAAACACAGCCCTTATTCTCAAGAAGTTCATGGTATTGTGGGAAAAATATAAAATTGGTTTGAATTTGTAAATAATAAGGGAGAAAGCTCTTAAAAATGTTTAGAGGCAGGAAAAGCTCATTCAAGACTAAAGAATGCTTCGTGGATAATTCACAAAGCAAAAGAAACCAAAACTGCATAAAATTTTTTTCTGAAAAGATGAATATACTGTATCTATCATATTAATGATGAAACTTTGCAATATACTATAAAATAATTGTGTGTTTCAAAGTTTCATTATTAAAATTTTCAACTCTACTGTAAAATAATAGGGAAAATGTGGACTAGAAGCAGAAGAAGGAGAATAAAAGTGAAGGCAAGAAGGATGGGCTGTAAGAACTTGGACAGATGACCTCTTTGTGTGAATTTCATCTTCAATTTCATCTTCTGTGAAATGAGGATCATCCCATTAGCTACCTTATAGTTTTGGAATGAGGATTAAAGGTGATTAAATGTGTTAATTCATATAAAGCACTTAAAATAGTTCCTAGGACATAGTAAACACTCAATAAATATTAGCTAGTACGTCTGGTGAGGTGCAAGAGTGATAATCACAAGCTGAAAATATATTTCCAGCACTATCTCACATGTTTTTTTGTGAGATATTAGACAAGCCAATCTCTGCACCTCAGTTTTCTCTCTGTAAAATGAAAGTCTTAGAGTAGAAAAATCATCTCTAAAATCCTTTCCAGCCTTTGAATTAGGATAAAGGAGTGGAAAAAAGAGGGTGTGAGATTTTCCTGGGCCCTGATTTTATGGGGACAGCAGCTATCTGTGTGTATGTTGGGGGGGTGGTGTTGGGAGGACATCTTGAAAGGGGTCATTGAGGATAAATTTTAATTTCTTCAATCTTTTTTTCAGAAACTGAAGCAGAGGTATTATTCTTGGTTCAAGTCTCTCTTCCTCATCAAGCATTCGGTTAGGCTTTATAAGACTTTTCCCCAAATAGTATGAGGACAGCTTGTAGGCCTCTTGATTTTTAATTTTTGGTGGGAGGGGGAGTGGATAGCTGAGGTCCTTATAGAGAAGGCCACAATTGAAACAAAAACCAGAATCACAAGTCCTAGAGAACTAGGGCACCAGCTGAGCTAACAGGGAGGCTTCCTTTGGACAAGCTACCAGACCCATATTTCCTGTGTCCTCTCTCACTTGCTGTGAGCCGGTTCTCTATTCCTTAGGCAGCATACTTCCTGTTCCATTACATACAATGGGAATTTTGCCTATATAAGGAGTGGAAGACTAGGCTTTTGGTGCTTTTCCCCCCTTCTGCTTGTCCCCCTCGCTGACCACCGGCTTCCTGGCTTCATTAAAAAAAGTAAAAGCAGGGTATTACATTCCCCAAAGTATGCCATGACATAGTTATTCTGCGCTTTCTTCTCTTGACATTAGTATCAAAGGAGAATAAAAATGTAAACATCTGTTTTATATAAACCAATTCCAGACTTATAACTTGATTAGTATAAGAATATTTGATGTGATTAATTTTCCAGTTACAACGCGATGGCTTTCTGTCCTTTTATTGCCTTCTTAAGAGAGAAAACAGAAGAACAAATAATCTAACAAGTTTTTTTTTTTAGTGTCATAGCAGTGTCAAGTATAACCATTATGGTTGGTGCAAAAGTACTCTACTTTAAATTCAATGGAAGTAGCAAGTTACTTACCCTGTAGAAATGTGCTATAGCAAACATAAAACAACTTGGGCCTCATTACCTAGAGAACCAGACATTTTGGGAAGGGTCATTGAGGATAACATCAAGCCATTTAGTGATTTGCAGGCGGCAGTTTACTATAATGCAGTTTATGTACACACTTCTTTATAGCAATCATCTTCACGACCCTTATGACATCAAAGTTTTTCTGAGCTAGGCTTTATCGGGTCCAGTGTGAACGAATGCTTCCAATTAGGTGCTCACTTAAAATACTTAACCAGTAATCACAGTCTTGTCTTCTCCCGAGTAGGTAGAAGAATTCCAAGGCAGAAAATATAATTGGAGAGAGGATTTTAGTATTGATTTTGCTGTAAATGTTCTGGACTACTTAAAAAAGCCTTTGAAAGCTGTTTTTGGTTTGTACTTGTTTGGAGCTACCTATCAGCTCTTTTCATAAAAAGCAACTGAAAATTACCAAATCATTTTGATATTGTATTTATAGTCTCCTCCTTATGTTACCCATTAATTTTAATTTAGTTCATGTCCTCATAACTTATAGCCAGAGGGCAGCATTGCAAAGCAGTGAAGGGTAAGGGCCCTGGAGTGAGGTTGCTTGGGTTCAAATCCTGGCTCTACTGCTCATTGGCATTGACCTGAGGCAAATTGCTCAAACTTTCCATGTCTTAGTTTCCTTAGATGAAGGATGTCATTAATATTGTTACTATAATTTACTCCTATTTTTGTCCTGTCCCCCAGTTTATTTCCCTTATTTCATCTCTCACACATTAAGTGATTTTGCTAAAGTATAACTCTAATCTTTTTGCTCTTCAGCTTGAAGTCCTTCAGTGTCTTTATGTGCCTTCAGGATATAACCCAAGCTTTTATTACTGCTATCTAAGGCTGCTAATGAGGTGTGCTTGGCTCCCTCTTTCACTCTTTCTCCACACGCCAACCTTACCAGTAGTTCTACGAATGGGCCATGTCCCTCCACCTGCACCGCATCCCCAGCTGAGGCCTGGTAAACTTCTACATATTGTACACTTATTTAAGAGGCCATACTATCTGGGACACCCTGCGCTCCCTCCCCAATCTGCCTTTCCTGAGTGAGATGCCTGTCCTATTTGCTTACTTAGATTGCTAGGTTTGATCTTTCAGAGCATTTTTAAGCTCAGCCCTACTAAACAGTAAGTGCCTTGAGGACAGGGACTGAATTTTCTTTCTCTAGTACTTAGCATAATCCCTGGCCAAATAACAGGTATCCCAGAGATTTCCTGAGGAATGAATAAGTACATGACTGAGTACAGTTTTGAGTTCAGAGACAGCAGAGCTGGGTTAAGGTTATTAACTATGCTATTTTAATGGGCTTTAATTACTCTACTGTCAAAAAAAAGGGGGTAACATTGGATAATACCCAAGAATTCCTTGGATTAGGTCAGCTAGGTCGGTTGATTGGATACTTGTTATTCACCACTTCATATATTGTCATTTCTGGGCAATACTCTTACTGAAGTGTCACTGGGTGTTTTTTGTTTGTTTTTTTGCCCATCCCCTCCTACCCTCATCCTGGGCTGTGCCCTTTTCCTAACTCAATCATTTTCTCCCAATTTATATTCATGGTGTTCTTAGCTGACTCCCTGTCAAAATCTACTTTCAGGGATTCATTTATTCTAAAGTATGAATAAGATTTCTGTCCAGGGGACAGAGATCTGCATTTCAACGTAAATCAAACTTTATTGAGAAGGAATAAGAGAGCCCATGTTTGTCTCTCCTGTATTTCAAATCATACAGTCATCAATTATATGAGACTAAAGCAGAGAGATGCATTTGGGATTATGAAGGACACGTGTATTTCTATATATGCAAGTAAAAATGTCTTTTAGGCATTAAATATTCCTTTTCTTTCTCACCCTCTTTCCCTACCACAGTGCCCTGTGGATCTTAAACACATTCTTAAGTGCTACCACCCACTTAGATTTCAGGATGGTAGAGATGCTACAAAAGATCTTCTATAAACAAACAACTTGATAATGTACCCTTATATTGGCTCTCCCTTCTTCCATACTTCATTTTCTCTACCCCTTGTACATGCACCCTAGGACCATATCCTAAACTTTCATTTCCAGTCAGACTGGGAAACCTCATGGTTCACAGAGTATTGGGTAGAGTACACAGAAGGTTCTCTTCTCAGTGATGGAGAATAATTAGCCCTAGACTGTATACTTCTTTGGTTTCATCTAACAAATTTGAATAGCAAGTCCCAAAAGGATCAAACTATTTCCACATAACTTAATTCTGTCCCAGAACAAAGTCCAAGAATATTGATAAGAATGCAAAGATATCCAGTACCCAACAAGGTAAAAGTCACAACATGTGATACCCAGTTAAAGATGACAAGGCCTGAAAAGACACAAGAAAATACAACCCATGACAAGGAGGAAAACTGATCAATCAAAACTGACCCAGAAAATTATTATGACTGTGTTCCATCTATTCATATTCTCAAAATGAGACAGGAAAGATAATAAAAACATCCAAAGCAAATTTCTAGAGATGAAAACTGCATTATCTGAGATGAAAAATATCTTGGATGGGACAAATGGCAGATTAGACAGTGGAGAAGAAAAAGTTAGTGAACTTGAAGAAACAGCTATGGAAACTATCAAAAATGATGCACAGTGATAAAAGAAAATAATACTTTTTAGAAAAAGAACAGAGTATCAGTGTGCTGTGAAACAACTTCAAGTAGCCTCATATATGTGTAATTGGGGTCCCCAAAGGAAAGGATGAAGGCGACAGAAAAAAAATTGAATAAATAATGGCCCCAAATTTCCAAATTTGATGAAAACAGATGGAGGAAGCTCATCAACCCCCAAGTACAAGAAATATGAGGGGAACCACACCAAGGCACATCATAATGAAATTGCTCAAAAACAGTGCTAATAAGAAAACTCTTAAACTATCAAGAGAAAAAGATTTATACAGAGGAACAAATACAAAGACGATAGAGATTTTTCACTGGAAGTAATACATGAAAGAAGACAGTGAAAGAAAATACTGGAAGAAAAATAAAAAACCTGCCAACCTAGAATTGTTTACTCAGCAAAAAAAAAAATTTCAAAAACAAAGGTGAAATAAAGACTTTTTCAAACATATAAAGGTGAAACAATTTGTCTCCAGCAGAACTGCATTACTGGAAATATTAAAGCAAGACCTTTAGGGAGAAGGAAATGATATCAAATGGAAATCTGGATCTATACAAAGGAATGAACAACACAAGAAATGATAACTTCATGGGTAAATATATTAATTTTTTCTTATTATTTAGACTCTCTAAAAGATAATTGACTACTTAAGCAAAAAATAACATCAATGTAGTATGTGGTTTAAAATATATTATAGGAATGTACAATAAAAATGGATGACAACAATGGTAAAAAAAAGGTCAAAGGGAAGGGAGAAATTGAAGTACCCTACTCTAAGGTTCTTATACATAAAATGATATAATATCACTTGAAGGAAAACTGATAAATTAAAGATGTATACTATAAGCCCTAAAGCAACCACTAAAATAAAGAGTTATAGCTAATAGGCTAGCAATGGAGATAAAATGGAATCATAAAAAATATTCAATCAATCCAAAAGAAGGCAAAAAATCCCCAAAAAACAACCAGGAAAAAAGGGAACAAATAACAGATGGGACAAACAGATAACAAATATCAAGTGGTAGATTTAAACTCAATCATATCCATAATTGCATTGAGTATAAGCAGTAAAAGGCAGAGATTGTTAGATTGGATAAAAAAGCAAGACCCAATTGTATGCATACAAAAAAGTCACCTTAAATATAAAGACAAAAATAGGTTAAAAGTGAAAGGATAGAAAATGATATACCATGCAACACTAATCAAAAGAAAGCTTGAATGGCTATATTAATATCAGACAAAGTATATTTCAGAACAAACACTACTACCAAGGAAAATGAAGGTAACTTAATTAATCAAGAGGACACAATAATCCTAAATGCTTATGCATCTAATTACAGAGATTCAAAATGCATGAAGCAAAAACTCATAAAACTGCTAGAAGAAATACACAAATCCACAATTATAGTCAAAGATTTCAATGTCACTCTTACTAACTGATGGAACAAGTAGGCAGAAATCAGTAAGATATAGAAGATTTGAACAACGCTATTAAACAACTTGACCTAATTGACATTTATAGAACATTACACCCAAAAGCATCCTTTTCAAGTGCACAGGAAACATTTATAGATCATTTAATCCATATTAGGTAGAGGCTATCGTCATTATTCCCATTTCTAATTGAGTAAACAAGGCTTGAAGAAGTTAGGTAATGCAGTTAAGTGTCGCAGCTGGGCATTGAACCCAGGCTGTCTGACCCAGAAGCCTTAACGACTAGGCTCTACGGCCTCCCCTGAGCACCTGGAATAGCTCCGGTCTCTGACTTAGAATGCAATCCTTTTTAAATAAACAAAGGAATGGGCGACTCAAATAGCATTCTGTAAATTTAAGCTGGAAAGGAAGTACCTTCCCCCTTTCCTCTCATGTTCCCACTCAACCCAAATGGCCTGTCTGCTTCTTTTAAGTGACATGACTTATAGCAGCCATAAACCCCGGTTCCACAGCCGCTGGGGCTGAAGGAGAAGACAGTTGCAAACCATAAAAGGCTCATGGGAGCCCGCTCTTCCCCAGCCTGCATCCGCGTTGAATGGGTGGTCTAATAACACATTCAAACAGGGATCAAGCTGTTTGATCCCTCTTTGCTCTTCTTTAAATGCTGGGATCCAGTCACGACTCCTTTTCCAGGAAGAAAATACGTTTTTATTAAGATGAAGCAAAGAATCCTTTGCTCATGGTTGACTTTCTTTGCTTATCCTCTTATCTCTGTTATGAGTACTGTAAGGTATATAATAATTACAACCACGGAAAAACTCTGTAATGTTTTCCAGGGTGAGGTTTCCTTATTTATGGGCAAGAAATGGCACAGAGGGGACCTTTTTAATGGATCTGTGGCCGAGACCTGATGCATGCCTGCTCTAGGGGAGGATATGTGAAGTGGGGATATTATCCCGCTTTACCATGCGTGCTAAGCGGAGGACTCACACTGCTCAGCAAATGTGAACCTTGATAATAAAACAATAAACCCGTTTTCTCTTTAATAGGAATTCAATATGCCTCATTCTTTTCCCACACCTCTCCCGCCCCTCCTCCCCGTCCTTTCTTGCAGACTCCCAAGCCTATTCACGGCCAGCTTCCTTCCCCTCCACCAGCGCTCCCGGCTGCGATCCGTGGCCACCGGCTCTTGCCGTCTCTCTCGTTTCCCTCCACAGCCCCTTTCCTTTTCCTCGGGCTTCTTGCCCCTCCAGCGCTGTCCTCCCTCCCTCCCCGCGCCTCCACCGTCCCTGAGGAGATCAAAGAGCGATGGTGGCCACGGCCCCCTGAGAGAGGGTTCCGGCTCCCCCTCCTGGCTGGGCTGAGCGGCGGGGCTGAGCCGACAGGAGGCTGGGCTGCGGCGTCCTGGCTTCGGGGAGGGGGGAACGATGAAAGAGGTGTCTGGGGCAGCGTTGAACACATCAGAGAAACAGAATTCCCTTTGTGCTAGTAAGTGTGGTGTCCCTCAGTTTGGGTCTTTGCCACACATTCTTGAAAGCCATTGTTTACGCTGGGGTTTGGTAGCTTAGGGCAGCGCGGGTGGGAGCGGAGCTGACTCCCTAGGCGCTTCCCCGGTACTGAATTGACTCTACAATCAGTGGAGGGAAAAGTCACCCTCCAGGGGGTGCCTGCACAGCAGAGGAGGGGGGACGGCAACTGGCCAATCGGGAGGCGAGGCCGAGCTGCGCTTCCCCTCCTCGCTCGGGAGCTGCGAACAGTGGAAAGTTGGGAGCCCCAGTCGCTGGCCCGGCCGGAGAGCAGCGGCGGCGGCGGCGGCGAGGGCGGCGGGACTCGGGCCCGCGGCGCCGCAGGCTCAGAGCTGCCCCGGGGCATGGACCCGGCGCGCTGCCCGCACTCCGCGACTCGCCGCCCGGGGCCCGCGGGCAGATAGCAGTCTCCGAGGAAGCCGCGTCCAGACAAAAGCTGCCGCATCCCTGCCCTGCCCGGCCCCTGGAGGGATTCGGGTTTGGTGCCTGTCCCCGTCCGAGGCTCAGCGCCCAACTTTTTGCTAGTTCAGAGACTGCGACAGTCTGATGAGTTGCTCTGAGAGGAAACCCTCTGCCTGTTGTTGAGGAGGACTAAGCACGGTGCTTAGGCGCTCAGGAAAAACAAAACAAAACAAAACACACAGAAAAAAAAAAAAAAAGGAAAGAAAAGAAAATGATTTCCTGGGAAGTTGTCCACACAGTACTCCTGTTTGCTCTTCTTTTTTCTTCCCTAGCTCAAGATGCGAGCCCCCAGTCAGAGATCAGGGCTGAGGAAATTCCCGAGGGGGCCTCCACCTTGGCTTTTGTGTTTGATGTGACGGGTTCCATGTATGATGATTTAGTTCAGGTTATTGAAGGGGCTTCCAAAATTTTGGAGACGTCTTTGAAAAGACCTAAGAGACCTCTTTTCAACTTTGCTTTGGTGCCTTTCCATGATCCAGGTAAGGGAAATATTTATTCTTTGCATTTGCTATGTCTCATGATTACATTATTTCTTATGCCGTGAAATTGTTTTGTTGTCAGGAAGTTTCAAAATCATTTTTTTAAATGTGCAGCTGAATACACTTGTAACAAAGAATTGCCTGCTGGCGTCTGGGTTTGCTCTGTGATACCTACTTAAGTCTCAGCCGTGGAGGAGATGGCTTGCTTAGGGAGCTTGTGCAGTGATCCCCAAACCTGGAAATGTGGACTTAGACCAGAGCCCAGAGTCTTCAGCAATGACATCAAAATCAGAGTTAACTGACTTGTTTTAGAGCTAAAGCATGTTTAATTAGGAAGGCAGACTTGGACACGAGTTTATAGCAGCAATGCTTTAAGAGCTAACATCCAGGTTGAAAGCACGCTCTGAGGGTAACTCGCACATAAGAGGGGAAAAAACCTGTTGTGTGAGACACAAGGAATGCTGTAAGTAATAACTACTAGTGAAATTGAAGGTATGAAAATAAAAGAGAAAAGCCATTCGTTTCAGAACTGAATCTATTCATCTTTGCTCCAGGTCATCATTTGTTAGGTTCAGGGATGAGTTTAAACATTATGTCCATGTCTCATGCAGTAGAAATGCATGTAATTCAGTATGTCTGTGCTTTTTAAAGGTAGTTGAAGTGAAATAACTTTACTTTTTGCCCTAAAGCCATGGGTTTCAGCTGCTGCTCTGTAATATGATCCTATTTACTTTTTGCACATTCTCTTTAAAGTAGCACTCTCTGTGAGGCTCATAGGAGCCCTCCTTGTCATCACTGGGGGTAGCATTGCAGGGCTTGCTGTCTAATGTCCACCTGAGTTTCATTAGCACAAGTTGCTGCCCAGTTGAAAAAATAAAGCAGTGGTTTCTTAAAAGTCCTCCCCCACTGTTCTCCCACATTTTTCCTGCTTTTGAAATTCTCCCTTCACTAGAAGACCTTGACACAACCTCTTCACAATGAGAGCATGATATTGAGAATCTCAGATTTTTTCCTTGTGCATTTGGCAAAGATATATGAGTTCAAATTATTGCTGGGTATTAAATGTGGTAGGTTTAGATTATTTTTAAAAAAGACACTGGGATAAATTTAGGGGAAAATAGAACTTTTTGGAATTTTCATGTTCTTCAAATGATGAAAACAATAACCTATCCTACTCTTCCGGGATATACATATTTATTAGTAATTTCTACGTTGAATTAACATGAAATGTTCTTTATATTTGAATAAAGAATTGAATGGTTATTTACTGTCTTAGTAAGACACCTCATATGTTGTGATGTTTCAATTTATTAGATGTCAAGATGCCAATTGTGATGCAATTCGAGGCTTTTGTTATTTTGGAATAGCCTAAATATGTTTTTTCTATAGGGATGAATCTGAAGTTGACTAACAAAAAAAGTAAAAATCGTTTTCTCTGATTAATGCCACAATTTGCTTTTCTGCAAAGAACTCTTATGAAATTATGTTGCTTTAAACAGAGCACAAAAATTACCTCAAGTCCTAAATGGAAGCTGGACTATCATGATATTTTGAAGTGATGTGAAAAATTATTGGAATGAATTGTATTGTGGTGTGCTGCCTTCCAGTTGTTACCAAATGGGAAAGTTTGCACATTTCTGTAGTCCACCTTCCTACAGTTTAGCAATCATGATTTAAAGTGGGGGAAACTTGGCATGATAATAACAGATGACTAATACATTAGAGTTTTTTTGAGTTAAATTATATGAGAAAATGGTTAACTATTCTAAATTGGTTTCCTAAAATTAATTGTATGTATAATTTAACAAAATTATTAATTCTATCTCCACTGTGATTCAAAGTAGAAAGAAATGGCCAAGTGTTTATGCTATCTAAAACTATTTAAAATATTTTTGACTATAAAGAAAGAAACAGAAATTAAAACATCCTATTAACTTAAAGTTAGTATTCACTCTACTAGATTGTAGTACTGTATTTGTGTGACATTTTCTGTGTGTGTGTGTATAATCATTGAGTTTTTGAATCCCTTGTGGTTCTGACTCATGATCAGCTTGGAACGTCAGGAAGGGCCTTGAATGGGAATTGGCTGTGTTAGTGAGTGACATTAGAAAAGTCAATTTACCTTTTGTGTCTTAGTTTCCTCAACGGTAAAATGAAAGAATTGGATTTGAATATTTCTAAGGTCATTTCTAATTGTGACATTTTGTAACTCTTTGTTTTACACATGGTTGTTTTCATAGTCCCTAACACATATTCCTATGGTTGGGTGATACAACTGACATGGAAGGAAATAATGTGTAGAATTTAATATAACAATTATATTTAACCTTGAATGCTTATGGTCCTTTGACACCACATTTAGCTAGATGAAACAATGGATGAGCTCTGGGATATAGTCCAAGGCTTTTGACAAAAACCTTTAGAATTTTGCAAATGCTTGCTTTGGAGCCCTGCATTACAGTTTGGAGCAAGGTGTGTTTTTGCAGGAGGGGGTAAATTTAAAACACATGGGTAACATAGACATAGAAGAGGAAGGATGTCTAACAAGTTGAAAATGAGACGATAAAACCATTCAAAATATGTGCATGTGGGAAGCATTGTGTTGGAGAACCCTGGAGTAGGAGGAGGTGCCAGAGAGGACCAGGGGTCATGGAAAGGCAAGTCAACCTTTTGATTTTGATGTTAACTATGGTTAAGATGGGTTTCCCACTTCCATAATCACATTTAATGTATTAATTTTTAACAGCTTTATTTGCAATGTAATTCCCTTACCATACAATACATCCACTTAAAATGTACAATTTGCTATTCACGGATATCATAGTCAATTTTAGAACATTTTCATCACCTCAAAAAGAAATGCTGCACCCTTTAGTTATCAGTCTCCTATCCTTCTATCATCCTATTTTTCTGTCTCTGTAGATTTTCTCCTTCTGGACTTTCACATAAGTGGAATAATATTATATATTTGGTCTTTTGTGACTTGGTTTCTTTCACTTCAGCGTAATATTTTCAAGGTTCATTCATGTTGTAGCCTGTATCAGTACTTAATTTCTTTTCATAGCCAAATAATATTCCATTGTATGATATACTACACTTTGTTTATCCATTAGTCCATGATGGATATTTGGGTTGTTTCCACCTTTTGAAACATTATTATGAATAATGCTGCTATAAATAGTCATGTACAAGCTTATGTGTGGACATATGTTCTCATTTCTCTTGGGTGCATACCTAGAAGTGGAATTACTGGGTCATGGCAACTCTATGTTTAATTGTTTGAGAAACTGCCAAGCTGTTTTCCAAAGGAGCTGCACTATTTTACATTCCTACCAGCAGTGTATGAGAGTTTCAATTTCTTCACATCCTCACCAACACATTATCAAAATTTTTTATTCTTACGTATTAATTTTTGCTGTGATTTTATCTAGCACCAAAAATGTATTCCTGTCTTCCTCAGAACACAACTTTAAGGAAGGCTGATGGTCTGTCTTTGACTCCAGCCCCCTTTATCACTCCGTCTCTTGTTTCCCCTCCTCCCTGTAAGGCAGGTACCAGAGACAGAAGGAGAGAGAACAGCACAGTATATTTTAATGAGTTGCTTTATAAAAAGAAAAGTTCCTTTCATTCTTCTCTTTCACAATTGTGTCTCCACTTTCTTCCCAGGATATCTTATGCCAGTTTACATTCACTCATTCACTCATTCACTTATTCACTGTCCTTTTATATATCAGTCATTGCTTCACACAAAAGGGACTAAAACAGACAAAATCTCCTGCACTCATGGAGCTTACATTCTATTGGGGGGGTGCACGGGCAATAAAGAAAACAATTAAAATACATATGGTATTTTTGATGGTGATAATTGCTATGGAGAAAATAAAAAGCAGGAAAAGGGCATGGGGAAGCCACCAATTGAAAAGGTCACATTTGAACAAAGACTTGAAGGAGGTGAGGGAGGAAGCAATGAGGATATCTGGGGAAAGACTGTTATAAGCAGAGGAACAATAAATGGAAAGCTCTTATGGCAAGAGCATCCTGACATGTTCAAGGAATAGTGAAAAGACCAGAGTGTCTTGGACACAGTCAGTGACAGGAAGAAGTTAGGAGGTGAGGTCAGAAATGTGATGGGGCCAGTTAAGGAAAGGGCTTGTAGGCCACTGTCACTTTGGCTTTTACACTGAGGGAGATGGGAACCATTTTAGTGTTTTGAACAGAGCAGTGACATGATCTGATTTATGCATCCGTGTAATTATTCTGTTGTTTGAGAATAGTCTCACATGGAGGAAGGGCAGAAACAGGGGGCATAGACACGAGACTACTGTAAAATTCAGGCAAAGGTGGTGGTATATTTTGCATGAAGTTGGTGGCTGTGGAAGTTTTGAGATATAGTTGGACTTTGTGTATATTTTGAAGGTAAAACCAAAAGAATTTAATGATGGACTGGATGTGAGGGCTTTGAAAAATATAGAAGACAAGACAGGTTCTGAGGATTTGGCTTCAGTGATGCTACAATTTCCATGTGGTTTTCCCCACCAAAACTCATGTTGAAATTTGATCCCAAATGTGGCAGTATTGGGAGGTGGGGCATAATGGGAGGTGTTTGGTTCATGGAGGTGGCTCCCTCATGAATACATTAATGCCCTCTCTTGAGGGTGAGCTCTTGCTCTTGTAGGAATGGATTAGTTCCCACCTGAGTGGGTTGTTTAAAAGGGTCTCTGGCTTCCTCGGTTTCTCTCTCTTGTTATGTGATCTCTTTGCACACACCTGCCCCCTCCTTCCATTTTCCTTAATGAATAGAAGCAGCATGAGGCCCTCACCAGATGCAGCTGCCCAATCTTGAACCTTCCAGCCACCAAAATCATGAGCTAAATAAACCTTCTTTGTTTATAAATTACCCAGCCTCTGTTATGGCAACACTAAATGGACTAAGACAAGTGAGTAGAAGCATAGCATGGCCATTTACTGAGATGGAGAAGAATGAGTGAGAAGCAGGTTTGAGAAAGGGTGGGAGGATGAGGCTTTGATTTTGGGATATGTTTAAGTTTGAGGTGCCTTTTGATATCCAAGTAGAGATAAGAAGACAGTTGTATACATGAGGTTAGAGTTCAGGGGGAGAGGTCTTGGTCAGAGACATAAATTTGAGACCCAAAGGGGTACATATAGATGGTATTTAGGGCCATGAGACTAGATGAGACCATTAAGGGACTGACTATAAATGGAGACGAGAGAAGGTCTGAGGACCCAGCCCTGGGATTCTCTAATGTTTAGCGGTTAGAAAGATAAGGATGAATCAGCAAAGAAGCCCAAGAAATTGAAGTCAGCCAGGGAGGAGAAGAACATATTATCCTAGAAGTCAAGAGAAGAAAATGTTTGAAGGAAGAAAGACTAATTGGTCAATTAAAAGGAGGATTGAGAATTGACTAATCAATTTTGGAGTGTGGAAGTCATTGATGACTCAAGAAGAGTAGTTTCAGTGAAGAGATGGGAGTGAAAGCCTGTTTGAAGAGAATTCAAAGAAAATAGGAAAAGAGGAATTGAAAATCTTTATAATTATATTGCTGTGTCCAACTACTGGAATGGTTGCTTTGTTCATGAGGCTAAAATTGGACCTAGTTTTGATAAATGATTCAACCAGTATTTTATAAAATACAAATGTACTATAGTAGAAAGAAAAGCCAATTTGGAAGGGAAGACTTGTGTTCTTCTCCTTATTCTTGTCATTTAAGCAAATCATTTAACCTTGCCAGGCCTCTATTTCTCCATCTATAAAATTAGTACGTTGGCAGGTTATTATTAAAGTTCATGATTTTAATTATCATAATATAGAGAAAAGTAAGTGACTGCAAAGAAATTGAAAGTAGCAAGGACTTGATTCATTGGGAGAAATATCAGCGTTACACATCTTTGTGTATAAGAGTTTCACTTTAATAAAATTCATAAGCCCTCAGTAACTTTGTATGGTTCAGTTGTATCTACACAGTGTTAGGGAAACCCTTGAAACCATAATGAATAGAAAGATTTTTACAAGGAAATATTGCACATTTAGACCTTGAAAACCTATGCATTTATATGAACTGAACTTCAAATTGAAATATTTTCAGTTTCAATATGTATAGGAAAAAGAGTCAAGAAGTTATTAGTCTCCCTTTGCCTCTAGCACATCCTACAGGAGGAAGGATTTTTTATGAGCAAAAGGATCTGTCTTTTATGTCCAAGAGAGATCCAGCTGAAGGGAATGCACTAAAATTTAAGAGTGAAAGAGACTGGTTGACAATAACAACTTTTGTTTCTCAGGATGATTAAAAACTTCAATCTGAGAGAGTGAGTCCTGTGTCACTGGATGTTTCCTGAGGATATGTAGAGATGTTTTGGTATGAATAATAAAAACTTTCTCCCAAAATATAAGAACCAAATTTGGCAAATCAAATTTTTTAAATACACAGGATGTTTCCTATTTAACGGAATCCTCTATGATGCCTACAGAATGAAGGATTTTTTTTCTTCTTGTTGTTAAGTTGAGGAACAGCCCTCTACATAATTGTTGATAAATCAGAATTTTGGCTTTGCTTATGGTTTGTCTCTGATCAAAGATACAATGACCATTCTTGATGGCCTTTGTAATTCTGCTTACTCACCTTTCTCCCTGACTATAAATTAAGCTTCTTGGGCAAGGACTGCTTCATTCGTCTTACAGACACACAATAGACACTCAAGAAATGTTTCATGAATGAATGAATGAATACTGGAGACAAGAACCAATAATTTCTCTGGGTATTTTCATCTTGCCTTTCATATTTATGATTTTACTTTTTAAGTTACAAGCAAAAGAATAAAACTTACAACATAATTTGCTAATTTGGCCTTTTTGGTGATAATATATGCCCCCATCCGAGGTTGAATATGAAATGGAAGGATCATTGTGTCCAGATGATGTCTGAATCATTCATGAGTAAAAGCAGTTTAATCAAAACATTAGGGAGTTTGGATTTCATCCTGAAAGCTACTGGGAGCCTGGAAGGATTATAAGTGAGGAGTGACATGATTGGGCTTTCATTTTAGATCTCTATCTCTTGGATGGATTGGAGGAAGGGAGTCCTTCGAGCTGGGAGATGAAATATGAAGCCATCACAACAATTCAGGAGGGAAATATTCAAGTGACTTGGGCATAGGGATAAGTGGATGGGATTCTGAGCTATTAAGAAAGTCCAATGGACTGGACATGGTCCTAAGAACATGAAAAAAAGGGAAATACAATTGCCTTCTGGAGGTTAAAATACGAAAGCAGCATACAATGGAAGAGAAAAGATACGCAAAGTTAGCTTTAAGAGGCAGTGTTACTCCCAGGCCAGTAAGTCTTGATAGTGAGCTCCTTATACATTAACTTGTCCAAAATAAAATACCAACCTAAAGTGTATGGGATCAGCAATGAAAAGGAGAGTTACACCAAACATATCATGACCCAGATGCCCTCAAGCACACAAGCTCAGTGTAAATTCATCCAAAATTCATCTTTTAGGATGGATGAGACCAACCACATGTTGCTTCTCTCTTCGTTATTATTTTATTATATTATTATTCACTATTTTATTTTGTATTTATGTTTTTTAATCATAAAGGTATACACTTATAATTATGATAGATATTGCCAAAATGATGATTTTCACTGCTACCTAATTTCCTATTCCTTGTGCATAAATATTTTTTTGATTGCTACTAATCAACAGAAAATATATCAAATTTTTGTGATCTGTATTTCTAAGTTTTGGTCATGTCAACATCCATTATATTGGTTCACTTCCGAATGGCTTGCTCATCATCTTAGCACATTTTCAAAAGTGTTGTTACTTATTATAGATAGTATTCTATACATACTCTAATTATGTGTGCCCAATCTGACTTTTTTATGCTTTGTTTTTAAATCAGTATCTATTCTATATTATCCTTTATGGCTTTCATGTTTTATGTTTAAAAATCCTGTTCCCCACTGCAAAATTATACAAATATGTATTCATTCATTTTTGAAAATATTTCTGTCAAATTACATTAGCATTTAGGTCTTGAACCATTTGGAATTTATTGTTGTATGATTTAATACCAGGATTTGGCTTTTAAAAATTAAAATCTTAAAACACACACACAAAAAAAAGAAAAAGAGAGTTACAGAAACAGATTTAAGCAGTATACAACCAAGTTCTAACAAGGGTTTAGGATGTTATTAATAATTCATTCTATACTTGAATAACCAGTTCACCCATCAGTAATATTTCCAACTGTGGCAATAGACTGTTTATCCTTATAAATATGTAATGATGTAATTACATATTTGGATTATACTATTAACTCTCCTTTGTTTCTGATTGCATGCTCACCAAACAGCCTCCTGATAATTTGACTTCATGCGCTTTCCTTATGGGGAGAGAAGGCTCTGGTCAGACTGGCACATATATCAGGTTCACCAGACAGTTATGTTCCTCACTGGTAACTCATATTTTGGCATGCCACTTGTATACCTGAGTCTCTATTGTTTAAAATGTTCTGACAGTGTCAAGTTCAAGTTTCTGAATTTACAAGTCTGATAGCTAGTCTTTGGTCAATGATGGTGAATTTATCAAATTAAATGGCTCCCTGTGTGGATCTGTTTGGGTAGCCTCTCTGTCTCTAGGTATCACTCCTCAGCATTTCCAACTGTCAGTATTAGTATGAACAGTGCCAAGTAGCTGTTCTGTCCACTTGAAACTTACATAGATGACAGCTAAAGCCCTTGGAATAAATGAGATCATCCAAGGAGAGTGTGTAGACTGAGAAAGAAAAGGAGACAGGATAGAAATATAGAGAACACAAGTATTTAAAAGACAGAAGAAAGGAAGTTCATAAAGGATTTTGGAAAAGGGAGTCCAGGAAAATAGGGAGACAAACAGGGATGATCAGTGTTTGGAAATCTAAAAAGTTAGTTTTAAGCAGGACAAGTCAACTCTGTCCATTTATAAGGTTACTGAAAATAAAGGCTAAACAATATGGAGCCAAAAAGGACAGTTTCATTGGAATTGTGGAGCCAGAAGGCTGAAATGATGGGTAAGAAAATGGAGCTAGTAAGTACAGTATGTTTCTTTCATGAAACACAACATGGTGGTTAAAAGCATAGGCGCTGGAGTCTGATGTTTGGGTTGGAAGGCTGGCTCCACCAATTACTTGTATGATCTTAACTTCTTTGTACTTCAGTTTCAGCAAACTGGGGGTAATATTATCTACCTTATAAGGTTGATGTGGGGATTGATTAAAATAATAGATGTCCAAAATTTAGCACAATCCCTTCCACTTCCACACAGTAAATTCTCAATAAACATTGTTTATTGAAACTTAGAATTGAGGAAGAACTTTTTATTTTTTAAATGGGAAAGAGGAGAGAATGTTTAAGTCCCTGTTAGAAAAGAGTCAGTAGAGTAGAAGAGATTGACAATGTCAAAGAGAGACTAGATAATTTAGGGAACTAGGACCTAAGGAAGCAAGAAGGGATGGGATACAAAGAAGGGGGATTGGTTGTGGGCAAGAGAAGACCTTTGGTTCAGTGTGAAATGAGAGAAGCTGCCATAGGCAGGCATGGCTGTGGACAAGGTGATAGGTGGGGTTGCAGAATTTGGGGTAGCTTCCTGTCTCATGAACTCTTTATCTCAGAGAAACAGAAAGGTGATGAGAGGAGGGAGGTGGTGGAAGGATAAGGGATTTTACAATAGTGGAATTTTGGAGGTAGAGGCTGACTATGGACACACAGAAGGTTTCCCAGAACTAGTTGTAGTTCATAATGTGAATTTGTGATTCCTGAACACTGCCTAGCTATGTGATTTTCTCCAGAAGCCTACAGCAGCCTGGCATAACTGCTGAGGTTGACCACTGGTTTGGTCCAGGACTCGGATTTTGTTAAGACTAAAGAAATAGGAGATGGCTGAGAAGAATATTGACATGAGAGAGATTGTGAAATGACAGATCAGAGGGTCAAATCTGGATGTATTGGATTGGCAAGAGTTGGGATATTGCATGTGAAGGACAATATGACAAGGAAGTTGTGATTATTGGTAAGAAGAGCCAAAGTGACTGATCATGGAATTTAGCTTGGGTAGAAAAGGAAGTTACATCAAAATGAAGGTCATGGGATTGAGATCAGGGAACTTGAGGCTTTAGAGTTGAACACAGATGTCAAAGTAACAGAGCCTAGAACGGTGAGGAAGACTGAGTCAAGCATTAAATTTTTATTTAATAAGAATTACTGAGAAGTCTCCAGGAGGCAGTTGACAATAATGAAGGTTAGAGGGTATCATAGGTGACATGTTCCCCAAAATAGCACATGTTTTCTCTGAGTAGAGAACTAATTTACTGAGTGGATAAAATGCTGGTCCACCTGCTGACCCTGATGCGTTGGGGTGTTGGGCAATGAGCAAACCCCACTGGGGAGGGCTGCAGGGCAGCTGGTGCTGTCAAGGGAGAGTCCTATTTCTGCTAGAGCAGGAGGTTGGTGGAGGGTTCCTGTGGGAAGATGGTTTGGGAGGTCCCAGAATTTGCAAGGGCATAGGATGGTGAAAGAATGGGCCAGGAGAGAGGAAACACAAAGGATGAGAGAAAGGAGAGAAGAGGAATGGTTTGCATTTGGGGCAGTGGCCACAGATGATGGTGATGTAAAGCTGGGTGAGATACACTGGTTGCAAAGTTCTGACTGAGGCTTGGGTATAAATTTGAGATACTGATGGGTTCAGGCTCTGGAAGTGTTGGAGCCTGATGAAGTCAGTTATTGGCAACTCTGTCTGAGGGTAGTATGGTAGTGGGCAGAGATTCTCAAGGAAACACGTCATCTCATATGTCTTATTGACATAGGCTTAGTAGCATAGTTTTTATTTCTAATGATAACAGCTAGTACTTTATTTTTTGAGTCACTGCTATGGAGCAGGCACCAAACTAGATATATTGCTTGCTTTATCTCATTTAAGCCTCACCAAAAACTCTAAATGGTAGGTCTTTATTTTACACAGGAGGCAACTGAGGCTTATATTATATGAACTCTTACAAAACATAAAAAATTTCCTGAGAAAGAGTAGTTTTCCATAAGTCATTTTTTACCTTCTTCTTTTATTTTGATAAATGTGTGAGATTGAGAAGATATGCCCAAGAAGGCAGGGTGAAGGGACCACTGTATGTTTCTTAGGGATGCCATAACAAAGTACCACAAACTGGGCAACTTAAGCAACAGAAATTTATTGTGTCACAGTTATGGAGGCTAGAAGTCCAAAATCAAGATATTGGCAGAATTGTTTCCTTCTGAAGGTTGTGAGGACAAATCTGTTCCGTGCTTCTTTCCAAGTTTGGTGGGAGAATCTGGTAGTTTGCTGGCAATCTTTGGTGTTCCTTAGTTTGTAGATGCATCACTCTGATCTCTGCCATCATCTTCACCTGGCGCTCTCTCTGTGTGCTGTGTCAAATTTTCCTTTTTAATGAGGACACCAGTCGTATTGGATTAGTGGCCCACCGTACTCCAATATGATCTCATCTTAATTACATCTGCGATGACTCTATTTCCAAATAAGGTCACATTCTTAGGTGCTGAGGGATTGGACTTCAACATATGGATTTTTGGAGGACACAAATCAACCCATAGCAGATTACTCATCAATTAACATTAAAAAACCAAAGCTCTTTTAATTCTTTTACAGACTGTTCTAAAATTTCTGATCAAAATGTTTGCAACAGGGAGTGTCATAGACTCTAAACTAAGATCCATTTTTTGGATAGGAACTGAGTTCTCAGGGGCAGTTATGGAGAGAGGCATTAATATGTTTGGGGTACTACTTTAGTCCTTGAAATAATTTGCATTTAAAAAATCTGTGATTTTTACTTTTAAACTTTATTGGATCTTTTTTTGGTGATGTTGAGATATTTACTTTAATTTTGAAATAGGGAAAAGTATATAGGAGCTAGGAAATCTGGGAATTATGTACAGGTTCTAAAATATTTTGACTTCGTATACTTTCTTGGAAACTTCAAACACTAATTGGAGCAATTTTTCCTTAGCACCACATCTCTGAGAATTTCCTTTTAAGCACTGTTTTACAGCTGATGGGGAGAATTCCTTGAAGTTCCCAGGCTGGAAGGCACACACTGATTGCCACCGAAAATGCTTCAGGGCAACCAGTAGCTGTTCTTGCCAAGATCTGACAGGGAGAGAGTGTGGGTAAATGAGACTCATGGGTGATGATTTTTGTTAAACTGTGATTTTTGTTAAACTTTCCCCATCTTTTCCTGCTACTGAGTTTTCTTTAAATTCTCTTTTTCTCCCTTTGATTGGTTTGGAAATTATACATTGTATTTCTCTTTCCTTTTAAAATGATTATCCTCAATTTGATTGACATGAAATTCATCAGTGTTTCTATGCTTCTGTATAATATAAGGGTGGTGGGTGCTTTATTCTGATCACTTTCCTCCTACTCTCTATAGTATGGTTAATTCACCTTGTTTTTAAACACATCCAAATTAGTAATTTTGTTTATATAGTCAATGTTCACTTGCATTTGACTTGTCTATTGATTTCTTTCCTCATTGTTGTTCTGGTTTCCCACTCCTTCATTTTGGATTCTTATTTTTTCCCCCATTTTTTAATACATTCTTTACATTCTCTAGTAGTTTATTTAGGAATGGTATATAAGTAGGAAATCCTTCAGTCTTATTGAGAACATTAACATATATACCTTATTCTGTTTAGTGTAGTGTAGCTTCTGTACAATTGCCTTGGATTTTGTTTTTGATTTTGTTGATGAGAAGTCTTCTTTTTCTAATTTTTGAACCTATTTGTGCTTTCTCTGTGGTTATTTTAAGATTATCTCTTTGTCTTCCAGTTTCTGCACCTCCTTATTTAGTGTCTGAGCATGGATTTGATTTTGTTTTTCCTGCTTGGAACCTGGTTTGCCTCCCCAACCTGAGGACTTAGGTTTTTATTAAATTCTGGACATTTCTTATTTTTCAAATATTTCCTCTCCCTATTTTCTGTAATCTTCTCTCTTAAAATCCTGTTAGGTGTGTTTTAGATCTTCTCATTCTATTTTCAAGCTTCTTTACCTTTCATTTATATTTTCTATTTCTTTTTCTCTCTTTGCTGCATTCTGGGTGATTCTTCAAATCTTTTATACATCTCTTTTTAGTTCTATGTGATCTACTCTTTAAGCTATCCATTGAGTTTCCAGTTTCAATGCCCACAGTTTTTTATTTTCAGAAGTTTCATTTGGTTCTTTCTCAAATCTGCCTATTTTGTCATATGCTCTTAAGTAGTATAGTCTCTTTCATATTGTTCTATTATTTCTACTTCTTAGCGTGCTGCAAATTCTCCCATCTGTTTGGTCTGCTGACTGTCCTTTGTTGCAGCTTGTTTCCTTGTGTGGTTGCTAATTGTTGACTGTGAGTACATCTTTAACAGGGAGTCCAGTACACCTTGGATTGTGCACTGTTGGTGTTTCTACAGAGGAGTTTTGCATTTGCTTGTATTGGGATTCTAAAATTTGCTTGTGGGCTAATTTTTGGCCTTTGAATTCCTGTACCATACAGCTAGTATCCTTTATATGTTTCTGGCTTAGGATTTCAATTTCTCTCCAGAGATTTTTTTTCCACATTAGGAGACCTGGACAGATGGCAAGCTTTCTTGCCAATTTTTTGGGTTAGTGGGAGAAATTTTTCCTGATTTCTGTTTTACTGATAGGGCTCAGCTTTAAAGAGGATACTCTATTGTAGCTTTCTGACCCCAAAATGCTGATGCCTTTAAAAATTGTACCCACATGGACATTAAAACTTAATAGCTAAACCCTATATCAGGGTTTTTGTGCTGCCATGGTGACAACTAAGGTTTACTTCTGTTTTGAGTTCTATTTTTTATGTTGCACATCTGGGAGATTTCCCGTTATTATTACCACCCAATCTTGGCTATTTATTGAAAGGGAAATTTAATATTTTATCCAGTATTTCTGTTTGGTAGGGGGAGGAGCTTTCTGTCAACTTAGTCTATCATGTTACTCAAGAGTCACTTCTCACATCTTCACACATTTCCTTGCCTCCGTATTTTTTCCCATGCCCAAATTTCTCCCATTTCAAAAAACGTCTTCTTCATATTAAAATATCTGCTTAAGAAAACTAGATCTAGGTCTAGATGATTTCTTAGGAGAGCTTTACCAAATATTAAGGAAAAATAATAATTTCACAGAACTACTTCCTAGCAATAGAAAAGAAGGGAATACTTTCCATGATGCTAACATAACTCTGGTACCAAATATCTGATAAGGATACCAAAAGAAAGAAAAATTATAGGTCAACTTTCTTTATAAACCTAGATGCAAAAATTTCCAAATGAGTATTAACAAACCAATCCAGCAATATATAAAAAGGAGCATATGTAATGGCCAAGTTGTTTTTATCCTAAGAATAAAAAGATTAGTTTAACACTAGAAAATAAACCTTTATAATATATCATATTAGTAGATAAAAGGAGGAAAATCATATGATCATCTCAATAGTTGTATAAAGAGTTCTTGATATAATTATATATCCATTCATTAGCAGACAAATAACTCTTAGCAAACTAGAAATATATAACTTCTTCAATTTAAAAAATAACTTCTTCAAAAAACTTAAAAATAATTATCATATTTGATGATTAAACTAAAGTTTTTCCCTTTGAAATTGCAATGAAGATAAAAATGGCATAAAAATAGTTTAACTCCATACCATTTACTAATTTTCATTTCCAACATTATTTACTTGTGACTTCTCCTTTTCTCATGATCAATCTAGATCAGTTTTTCTATTTCAAGAAAACTGCCTTTGATTTTGTTGATTCATTTTTTGTTTTCTATTTTATTACTTTATGGCCCTATTTTTTATTTCTTAGCTTCTCCTTTCCTTAGTTTTATTCTGTTGTCCTTTTCCTAACTTGTAAATTTAAATGTTTATTTTTCCTTTCTTATTTATAATGCAGATATTTAAAGGCTTTTAACTTTAATTCATGCATTTATTTTCATGAGCCACGTTAGTTCCATCTTAAAGATTTTGATCTGTTGTGTTTCTGTTGTCATTTGATCCTAAATACTTTTAATTTCAATTGTAATTTCTACTTTAATCATCTCTTATTTAAGATTCTGTTTTTTAACCACAGTGAGATATCACCTCACACTTGTCAGAATGGCTGTTATCAAAAAGATGAAAGATAGCAAGTCTTGGTAATGATGTGCAGGAAAGGGAAACCTTGTACACTGTTTTTGGGAATGTAAATTAGTACAACCATTATGAAAACTCTATGGAGGTTCCTCAAAAATCTAAAAACAGAACTCCCATATGATCCTGCAATACCACTTCTGGGTATATATCCTAAGGATTTGAAATCAGTATGTTGAATGGATATCTGCACTTTCAAGTTTATTGCAGCATTATTCACAATAGCCAAGTTATGGAATCAACCTAAGTGTCCATGAATGGATGAATGGATAAATAATGTATATATTTGCACAATAGAATACTATTCATCCTTGAAAAAGGAAGGAAATTCTGTCATTTGTAACAACATGGATGAACCCAGAGGAGATTGATTATACTAAGTGAAATACACCAGGCACAAAAAGACAAGTAGTGCATGTTTTCACTTATATGTAGAATCTAAACAATCAAACTCATAGAAGCAGAGAGTAGAATAGTGGCTACCAGAGCCTGGGGGTATGGGGAAATAGGAAGACGTTGGTCAAAGTGTACAAGTTAGACAACAGGAATAAATGGTAAGTATTTGAAAAGAAAAGCCTTCAATGCTTAACGAATCAGACCATTTTAAATTAAATTATTTGCCTAAAAAGTCACTATTTTAATAAATACTTGATTGAAAAAAAGTGTAGTTTTTAGTTTTCAAACATATATATTTTTAAAAATTATTGAGACTTCCTTGGTGAACCAATTTGATCAATGATTATTTTCTAAATATTTTGGGTGTGTTGGAAAAGCATGGATATTCTCTACTTGCTGATGTGTAATTCTTTATATATATATATTTAGATTAATTTTTTAATTATATCATAAAAAGAAGCTATATAACAATGGTTAAGAACATAGGTTCTGGAGTAGACTGATTGGGTTTCAATCCTAGCTCTGTGAACTTGGGCATAACTTCTCTGTCCTCAGTTTCTTCATCTGTAAAATGTGGATAATAATAGAACTTCTAATAGGGTTGTTTTCAGGATTGAATTAATTAAGATGTAAAGTGCTTAGGATAGTGGCTGGAACATATTAAGTGCTATATAATATGTCTAAATTGCTGTTGTTCAAATCTGTATTTCTAATTATTTTTATTTTCTTACCCTATCAGTTTGTGATAGAGATATATTGAAATTACCCACTATATTCTGTGTTTTTCTTCTTGTACTTTGGTCAGTCTTTACACTCTATGTTGTAGAGCTATGATGTGTACATATAAAATTATTATAATATTTACTTGGTGTATTTATCCATTTTTGTTATTACATGGTGATATACTTCTTAATCCAAGGCCTTTTCTTAATCCAGGTGCCTTTGTGGAGATTAGAATAAGCCACACCCTGTGGGGCAGGCAACTTGGCCTACGGCCTACTGAAAGCTTGTCTAGGATGGCTCAGAGATGTCTAGGCCAAACAGCATCACAATTGGCCAGAACTTGTCTGGAAGGCTGTTTTTCATTGGTTTTCCACCGGACAGTACTGCTAGGCCTCAGGGTACAGTGCTGGGGCAAGGCTCCAGAACTCTCCACCGTGAGACCCTCATGAGCTGTTTGGACATTCCTGTTTGAAGCTGGGAACCCTAGAGGAAACAGCCTCACGTATTACTTCATCAGTGGCTGAGAACACAGCTGCTCCAAAAACCACATCTGGGCTTCAGGTTTGGTCTGAGGACTAGAGCAGGTCAGGGCAGCCATACCCTGAGTGAGAGGGGATTGGGAATCCCCATTATTCTTTGGGGATAGTGGGGTTCCAGCAAGCAGGGAATAGGAGTAAAGGGGCTACCCATGAGTGGAGCAAAGGAGAACCAAAGTTCTAACCTTGGTGTGGCAGCCTCAGAAAGCATGGGATTTTTTTTTTTTCTTTAAGAGATGGGGTCTCTCTATGTTGCCCAAGCTGGAGGTCAGTAGCCATTCATAGGTGTGATCATGGCATACTGCAGCCTTGAACTCCTGGGCACAAGTGATCCTCCTTCTTCAGCCTCCCGAGTAGCTGGGACTACAGGCACACACCACCACCCCTGGCTTTGTGGGCTCTTCTAGAATATCAAATCCACTGGATGGACAGAAAACACTCACAAATGAAGGATTGACAGGGGAAGTCAATACGATAGTGTGAATGGGTTTAGGAGATGGACCCTGGAGAGATTGTTTAAGCCAAGATTTTTACAGGCCATCCATGGTGAAATTCTGGGAGAAGAGATAGTTGTTAAAAGCTGTAGCCAGTTCAGTTTCCTACTATTCCCCTTTATACATGTATTCTCCAGTCATACTGAGTGACATCAGGTTGCTGTCTATACCTCTCCTGCCATTGTGTCTTTACTCCCATCTTTCCCATGGCCCCAGGGAAAGATACTAAATCACAAAAGGACACAGGCTTTGAGTCAGGCAAACCTGGGTTCAAAACTGTTCACTCCTAGTCATGGGACCTTGGGCAATTTTTAAAACACATATCCCCCTTAATTTTGCCTCAGGAAAAAAAAAAAGAAAAGAAAAAATGGAGGGGTGATAATAATATCTCCCTTTGCAAGTTTTTGTGAGGATTGAATGAAATAATAGAAGTATGTAAACATAGCAGGTAATCAATAAATACTTCTTTCCACCTTTCTCTCCTTAGGTTGCTTTCTTTCTCTACCAATATTCAAAGTCAAGCTGTTTTCAACACACACACACACTCTCTTAATCAGAAGTCTTGCTCTCTCTAACTCCAAAATACATTGTGAGTCTGTCTGTTTCTCTTTGTCTCTATTCTCATTGCCTAGGCACCATCATTTCTCTTAACTTCTATGATAGCTTTCCACCTGGTTGCTTCTGTCCACATAATAAAAATGGTAATCTTTGAAAAATGGAAATAAATCACTCATCATCTATAAATTGGAAACCTTTCAACAGCTTCTCATAGATTTTAAATAAAATGTAAAGTCCTTCCTGTGGCCTATGAGGCCCTATATGATCTGACCCCTGAGTCCCTCTCTATTCCTTTTCCTTCTGTCCTTCCGTCTTCAATACATTCCAATCTTCTTAGGAATGCTCTATTTAACGCAGCTCATTCTCATTTGAAGACCTTGCACTTGGCCATATTCTCTCTGCTAAGAATGTTTTCAGGTCTCAGCTCAGATGTTCAAACTTCAAAGAGGTCTTTCTTGGCCGCTTTATCTGAAGCTTCCTCCTCCTGCCCCAAATTGCTCTTTATCAGATTACTCTGTTTCCATTTCTTCAAAAATAATTATCATCATCTAAAACTGCAGTCCCCAGCCCCCAGGCCTTGGACCTGTACCGGTCTGTGGCCTGTTAGGAACCAGGCTGCACAGAAGGAGGTGAGCGGTAGGCAAGCAAGTGAAACTTCATCTGTATTTACAGCCGCTCCCCATCGCTCACATCACCGCCTGAGCTCTGCCTCCTGTCAAATCAGTCACCGTGTCCCATCACCCCTGGATGGGACCATCCAGTTGCAGGAAAACAAGCTCAGGGCTCCCACTGATTTTGCATTATGATGAGTTGTATAATTATTTCCTTATATATTACAATGTAATTATAATAGAAATAAAGTGCACAATAAATGTAATGTGCTTGAATCATTCCCCCACCCCTTCTGGTCCAGGGAAAAATTGCTTTCCATGAAACTGGTCCCTGGTGCCAAAAAGGTTGGGGACTACTGAAAAATGATTATTATATATGTATAAATGTATATGCTTGTTTATTATTTTCTTCCCCTAGAGTATAAGTTTCATCTATTTTGATCACTAATGTGTTTCTAACTCTTTAAATAGTATCTGGTACATGGGAAAATGCCAAAATAATTGGCTCAATGCATGGATGAATAAATGAATGAATATTATTTTCTTCATGAAGCCTTTCAGGGCACTCCCACTGTAGGTAATTCCTCCCTCCTTGGAGTCCCCATTGTATTTAATTTATATTTCTTACTATATTATCATGTCCCTTGCATTTTGGTTATTTATGGATATTCTTATGTATTCTCTACTAGAACATAGGGTGCCAGAGGGCAGACCTGGAGGGCAAGTGTTCAATAAATATTCATTGAATTGATAAATCAATTACAAAAGATAAAATCACCCTTATTTAAAATGCAGATAGAAGAGGCAGAGCTGAAATGGCTATAGCCTGACTCACCACCACTTCTGAACACCCCTTGGCAATTGTGGCATTTGGATTGTTAACTAGGCTTGTTGGAAAATCATTCTTCATGTCTGCCCTCAACATGCCCCTGGCATTTTCTCAGCCCTGTTAGGTTTGTAAAATGAATTCATTCTTTATTCACGAATACACAACATCTCAAGAAAACCACCAGCTTATGACTTTTTAAAAAAAGTACTTTTAATTTTATAGCTGATATGCTTTTGAAGCCAGGGGGTTACGAGTTCCGCACTTGGTAACATTTATGATTTAAAAACTCTTCTGTTGTCTTCCTCCTCTTCCTCCTTTTTTTCTTACCCCTCTTCTTCATCCTTCCTATTCTTTTTCCTCCTCCTTCTCTTCTTCTTTCTCTTTCTCCTTTTTTAAAAATTAATTTTTGACTCAATAGTTAGAGAGCCAAAATTTGCTAGGCACTTTCATGTAGTTTTTTTAAAAAAAATTTAATTCTCATAAAATGTCTGTGAAGTAGCTGTTATTTCTGACATTTTG
Source organism: Daubentonia madagascariensis (assembly GCA_023783475.1). NCBI lineage: Eukaryota > Metazoa > Chordata > Mammalia > Primates > Daubentoniidae > Daubentonia > Daubentonia madagascariensis. The sequence continues at coordinate 19,575,143 of JAKFHU010000978.1, read as the reverse complement.
TAGATGGAGATCAGAGAGGTTAAATAGCTTGTCCAAGACTTCCTTAGGTAGGGGAGGTGGGATTCAAACCCAGGTATTCTTGCTTCTGAAGTCATAACTCAAGGCTAGCACAACAGTGTTCCTTGGAACTCTATTAACAGATAAAACAGAACAGAAACACTACTGAAGGCCATGGTTGGAGATTTAGTAGCACAAATTACATCCATTCCTGAATGGCTATGGTTATATTGGAAGAAAAATGTAGACATGTAAACATAACTTGGACAGAACCTGTTTTTGGTACTGTCTGTGATTACAGATACTTGAGAATGTTGTTGTTTTCCCTATTTCCGTCTTGCCATATGAACACATTTTCACTGTTTTAACTATAGAAGTAATGTGAGTGTACTGTGCAGATGGGGAGAATTGTGGAAAGGTCAGTTATATATGGCTGTTGAACTTTGCTTCCCTCCCCGCCTTTCCTGAGATGTTTCCTGGAATGTTAAGACACGGGCATTATCATGAATTGATTATTCTATTAGATTTTATCCTGACCAAAGGATGAAGGCTCTTAAGTAAAGAAGGTCCTTTTGCATATGTTCTATATAGATTTAGGGAGATTTAATTGAAGTAATATACTTCAAAAGAGATGATTTTCAGCAGCTACCCTTTAAGGTCAGATGACACCTTTTTTTTTGTGAAGAGCAAAATTAGAAAACTATGCTTTTATTGCAAATGCTTAAGTATTATTTTTACCTAAATTTAAGTTCACTTACTTGTGAATTTTAAAGGCACAAAATATGATTTATTGATCTTTACATCTCTATCTTTTATCTTAGTACATGGCAATAGTAGAAATTCAATAAATGTTTTTGAATGAGCAGATGAAATAACATTGTTTTAGTGTCTTTGATATGGACTTTTGTCTATAACCCAACAATGTCATCCCATAATTTTGTTTGTATGAAACAATTTCTGTTACATGTCATAGATAATGGGATGGGATTATGAATATGGAAGATTCTTAAACATTACAACTAATGAAACACAGAAGAGTAAAATGATACAGAATGTACTGAATCAGGTCATTAGTAACAACACTAATTTTCATTGTACCATAAGAATGAGAAAGTAGCAAATGATAGAATTCCAGTTGATATTTGGAACAGATAATTCTTCTTTTCTTTAGAGCTATGTAGTTGGTGAACACAGCCATATTTTGATGTGTTATGTTGCCAGTTTCTTTGCTTACTGCAAGGGATAGGATATAGACTAGATGTGAGGAAATAATTGTCCAGGTGGTAAGCTAGAGCAGGGCATTTCTTTTGTGCAGCTAAGGTGCAAAGTCATATAAATAGTTCAGAAAACAAACCAAGTCCAAACACCCAGCAAGTATAAGAATCAAGTCGTTTAGTCCAGAAGCCAATCATCAAGTAGGATAGAGAGTATTCCAACAGCTGATCCAAGCCCAAAAGCCTCAAAGGTAATGCATAGTGGAACTGAGGGAGAGAGAAGTTGGGGAGGAATTTTAGAGCAGTCGAGCCCCTGTAGTTGTGAGTGGAGGACATATTTAACAATGGGGAAGAGGATTGTAGGGGTGCAGCAACAATTCCCTAAAATGGAAGAGTGGACTCATGGTCTGGAGGCAGAGTCATTGTCTGACAGTTATTTGCTTATTCCCTCATGCATTCATGTATTCATTAAATACTTACTGAGTGCCTATTCTATGCTTTATACTGTATTTGGTGTACAGAATGCAACAATTAATGAGACAGATAAGGTTCTTTCCCTTACAGAGCTTAAAAATATGTGGACAGTAATGTTAAGAAAATAGGAATTACAGTATAATACTAATATAACACATTATATCTTAGAATGTGGGAAATCCAGGTTTTATGGAAGTAAAACTAATAGCTAATGCTTATTGAACAGTTACTATGCACCAGGCAGTGTTTTTTAGTGCTTAACATGCATTAATAAATTTAATACTCACAACAACTCTACAAAGTAAGTATTATTATTTACATTTCATGTGTGAGAAGATGAAGGCCCAAAAGGTGAAGTTTTACTACCCAGTGTCTCATACAAACTAGTACATGGTAGATCCAAGATTTAAAACCAGTTTATCTCCAGAATCTAAGCTTGTAATCATTATACTCTACTATTTCCCTATTGCATTTTAATTTCCCCACTTAAAGTGGAAAGTGGGTATGGGACTAGGACAAGGAGTCAGGAAAAGTTTCCCCAAGCAGGGGCACTGCAATAAGACATGGGTGAAGGAGCAGAGAGTTGTAGTTGGGGTGAGTGGGGGGTGGCAGGGGTTGGGGAAGGGGGCAGAGGTAGCATGTTCCAGACTCAAAGGCAAAAAAGAGATGATGAAATTGGAGAGCAGCCATACACTCAAAAGGGGGTGGGGGTGGGTGGTGAAGCTGTTTTTGCTGGTTGATGTGTGAGCTTCTGCTGGGGCCCAGTGTAGATGTACTAAAGATGTTTAGACTTGTGATCTTATTATTAATAATAAAGTATCTCTCTTCTAAGAGCTTACCTGTCCATCTTATTTTCCTGGTCACTTTCTTGTATAGTTTTTGTGTGTCTGCAGTCATGAGCCTGTTAACTTCAAGGGGTGTTGCGGTGGTATCCCAACGAGCTCCTTCGCTTCTTGTCCTTACTGCTGCCTGTTTATCTGCACTCTATTAATTTCTCCATCAAAGAGTCAGAAAACTAAAGTAAATGAAACATTTATTGTACTTTGTCTACACTAGTGAACCATTTTGTGGTTTAGGAAGTAGATGCTATATGAAAGTCCATGTTGCTGTGTCAAAGTGAGTGAAACATGACTAAATGACAACTCTGTTTTGCTTAGACCGGTGAAGCATTTTGGTGGGATGGGAGGTGGATACTTTTGCACAAAACAGAATTTTGGGATAATTTATCCATGCTTGACTTATGGTTATGACTATGACCATAATTTTGGGATTAATTTTAAATATTTTATTAATAATAATCTAGTATAATTAATATTACAAAAGAATGTTAAATTTAAGCATTTTAGCACAAGAGAAAGAATAATGCTAAATGTGAAGGCATGTCTTTAACTGGTATCTGCTTTTAAAATTGACCGTGTACATAGGATAAATTCCTGGCCTGTCACCCTATTTAAACAGGCTTGCAGCAGGCATTCTAGCTTTACCAGTTGTAGGGGACAAGAAGAATTTCCGTGTAGGATACTTTGTGTGATTTGTACTCTAGGGAAAAAAGAGGCGAAAAGTGTTTTAGAACAATGATTTCCTCTGTTTCTATGGGAAAACTTAGACTCTTACCTACATTTCAATTCTGTCTGGAAAGGAATAACTGGCATTATTACTACTTTTTAAGAAGGGCTGCTTTAATAAGTTTTAAGATCTCCCTGCCATTTAAAAAAAATAAACGATAATCATTTGTTTCAATGAAGTCTTAGTTTCTACAGGAAAAGCTTTGCAGAAGTCATGTAAGACTTTCATTTACAGATGCCAGAGTGTGTGTGTACTCGAGTGCATGTCCTCTGGGTACTTGTAACTTGCATGAAAGTGCTCATATTTTGCTTGAACACTGCTGTAATTAAAGTGAATGAAATTTGTGCTTGTGTTATTTTAGGTTAATCCTGAAACTTTAGCTCTGATAGTCATGGTTCCTAATAAATCAGAAAAGTAAGGAAGCCAGAAGTAGCCATGCTATCAGTCTGTCAATAGACTAATCAGAAGAGAAGGAAATTTTACCCCTCTTAGAAGGCAGAGAGGCTAACAAGGCAGGATAGATAGATTTCAGCAATATTGACCATAAGCATACGATATGTAATTAAGTGAATGTCTTTTAACATTGGCTTGGATAATAAAAGTGTCAACAATAACCTAAAGGAAAAAACACCCTAGAAGCCTAATTTGAAAGCTTTTAGTGCAGAAGAGATTTAGATGTTGGTTCAGTTCACAAAATCCCAGGCATTTTAATACTGAAGATGTTTATGCAAAACTTTTAGACTTTTAAAGCAATTTTTGTTCTTTTGTTTAATGTTACTGTCCATGTTCTTTTTGTTTTCCTCAAATCATAGAAGTTTCTCCCTTGGCTAACTTATTTGTCCCTTTGTTTATACCCACAGCTCTCATAACCCAAAGGTTAAGGAACAGCGTTAGGGGTGTGAGAACAGAGGAAATCTGTCCTCCGGGTGAGGTAGTCTGGAAAAGGGCAGCATTGATTCTGGGAGTACCTAGGCCCCAAAACCCAGGGACACTGGTAAATTGATCATGTCTGGAGAGATTCCATTTTCTGCAGCAAAATGTGAGGGAGAGCTGCTACCAGATATGGGTGCAAAGGCACAGAGGCACATCATGACATTGAAGCAGACACCTGAGAACCAGCACCTCCGCAGCCAGAGACAGGCTGACAACCACAAAGGTGAATTTAGGCCTGAGGGAAAATTCCAAGGGTGGAGTTGGGGTCAAGAGCTGGCAGGAATTAAAGAGAAACAGAGGCAGATTCCAAAAATGAAAATTGCTGAAAGGATCTGCTTGAGGGAGGATCAAAATAATCAAGCTGAAGGTAGAGACAAAAAAGATTTTATCTAAATTGATATCCTTTACTGGTGTTTCTTCAATTTACTGAGAGCTGGCTCCTTATATTAATTAGCTTTTAGAATAAGCTAATGGTAGCTCTTCCTAAATGCCTAGTAAGAAATAAAGAGCAACATCACATTTTAATACAGGCTCTGTCATCTGATATATTATAGACTAAAACAACGAAACTTATATTTCTTAAAAATAAATACTCTGTCAAGTGCTCAGGTGCATTATCTCATTTAAGTCTCACAATTTTGGCATGGGGTAGGTACTTATATCCCCATTTTACAGATGAGAAAGGTAAGGCTCTGAGAGGTTATATAAATTGCCTAAAGTCACTCACACTTACTTTTCTCTGTTGCTCAATTACTCATGTTCTAACTTATATGTGCTATAATATTTTTAACATTCTTTATAATTAATTAAAAGTTTAAATTATATAAGACAGTGTCACATAATATGAAGACTAACTGTATGTAATTGATTCTGCAAGTTGTTTGTTCAGGTCAGAAGGGGAAAATATGTTCTGGGACCCAGGAGCTGATGGTAACCCTCTAATAGAGTCCATGAGGATATAGGTCCTCATCCTTCATGGGAAGGAAGTCAGAATCCTGAATGAAGAACAAATGTATACAATTAAGAAGAGTTTATAACTCTCTTAACCGACTTCTTGAAACAGCTCATGGAATCTTATAAAATAAATTCAGGATAGATAAGTATATACCAAAATGCTATGTTAATGGACATTTTGAGAACAGAAACCTATATTATTTACTACTTCTTTTCATGGTAAAGTGGAGGGTGAGGGAGAAGAAAGATGTGCATGAAGATAGTATGTTTCACCATTACAAATAGGTTCAGTAAAGAGTTCCATAAACTCAAAGCTGAGGGATCCATAACCACTATTTCTGTAGGAAGTTAAGGTTATAGTGGTTACTATTTCAAGATGGTGTTTTTAAAGCAATTACTACATTTTATATAGAATTATTATATTTTTAGGAAATGTTGCATTATTGTTTTGACTCATATTGATATTTGCTGTGCTCTTCATTATTGTAATATAGATTTTCTTTTGAGCATCGGTCTGTCAGGCAGTATCCATAAATTGTCCCTTTTATCATGCTTCCTGACTGATGGATCTAATTTAACATGAAAGTAGTTAATGTAAATATACACTTAGTGGAACTTTATCCTTGGATGGGATGTTTCTCCCCTGGTCTTTTATTATTCACTTATGAAAGTGATGCTGTATTTAGTGCTGACAACTACCAATGATCTTGACATGTGTGAAGCTCAAATATATACTATCATCTGTATAAAATAGTAAGTAAGTAACTTGATATAAGGGAATTCAATTATAGTACTTAATTTTAATGGAACAGATTGAGCAACATTTAATATTTTTTAAGCTTATAATGATACTTTCATTATAAGTATGCAGCCTTATGAGGCCCTATGTAGCCTCATTTTGTTCTACTCACCTTCCCCCTCCTGCTGCACCATAGCTGACTGAAGCGGCGATAGTGACCTGGTCCAAGGGCAGCAAATTCATGGCCTTTTAGTAATCCATGACTTGGCATGGCACCAATTGACAATCTGGACTAGTCACATTCTTGAGAATTTAAGCTGGGAAAGATGGACAGAATTCAGTATATAATAGTCATTAATGAACTCTAAAGATTGGAAAGTGATAAGCCATAAAGTAAAGACAGTCATGAGAGAGATAGTGAGTCCATTCTCTAAGTGTCATGGTAAACTAAAGTTATAACGAAGCTATACTAGAATATCTTAAAAGCATGAATGAGAGAGAAGGAGAAGGAGAGAGAAAGAGAGAGTTGAAAAAGTAAGTTATTAATAGGAAGCAAAATTGGACATATAGAAAAAGCAGTATAAATACTAACATGTGATTTAAGATGGGTGAGCGGTAATCATAACAATAATAGCTGATACTGCCAAGTGCTTGCTAAATACTAGGCACTGTGCTAAACATTTTACATCTTTTATTTCATTTAATCTTCTCAGCAAACCCTTTGAGATGAGTACTACCAGTTTCCCTGTTTTACAGATGAGGACTCTGAGTCACTAAGATGAGGAAACTGAGGCATAGAGAGGCTTGATAACATGTCTAAGTCCACACATCTAGTAGAAGCGTGATTAGGGACTGTGATACACTAGTTTAACGTCATTCTTTTTTAAAAATTTTAATAGACTTAGGGGGTACAAGTGGTTTTTGGTTACACGGATGAGTTGTATAGTGGTGAAGTCAGGGTACGTGATAGGTAATTAGAGCCTTCATTCTTGAACAATGACACTGGAGAGCAGCTATTCTCAAAAGGTGGTCCCTGGACCAGCAGCAGTAGCATCAACTGGGAACTTAGTAGAAATGCAAATTATCAGGCTCTACTTAAGAAACTCTTTGGATGGGGCCCGACAATCTGTATTTTGACAGCCCTCCAGGTGATTCTGATTCTCTGTACAGTTTGAGAACCTCTGAGATAGGGTGAAGGCCACAGTCTCCTGCTGTTCTGGTTCTTCTCATCTCTATATGGCCCATTTTAAAAAGCTCTTCTTCTTCCTGTGGCATGAATTGTTCAACTATTTCTGGGGTACTGTGGACCCATATCCTTATAACTATACCCAGGTATTTGAGGTAGAAGGGCTATGTTTGTTACTTGCAATTAAAAGATATAATTAAAACAAACACTTTAGACAACTGGAATATGTTTGCTTTAATGAGGCTTACTAAACCAGAGCAAGGTTCTATTTCTGGAAACATGATAGGCTAGGATACTCAGACCAATCCTGCCACTGAAAACAGCTAAAAAATTGTGGGATGAACACTTATATAATCTTAAAAACACCAGAAAGCTAAAAAATAATAAGAAGTCACCTGGCCAAAATCTCAGAAGAAAATGACAACTCAGAGATGTTGATGGAGCACTGAAGACGCTTCTGCATGAGGACATTCACCAGTTATTATTCTAGGTTGTAGAACCTGGTCAATTTGAGCCCAGGGCCTACCCATGGTGGGGAGTCTAAGAAGAGACATTCTCCCTCTGTAGAGCTGAGATCCCAAGGGCTACACTATCAAGATAAGGGTGAACCAGAAGTAAACTCTCCCCACTCTGCTACCCTTAGGGGGGACTGCAAGAGAAGCCACTTTAGTGCTGAGCAAAAGATGGCCCCCAAAACGAACCAAATGAAAAACATCTTTGAGAAGTAGTAGTGAAACACTGGTTTTTGCAAGGATTTACTGCTTAAATACACCTCACCAAAGCAGTTCAAGCAAAGCTAGGTGTGGATTTGGTTTAAGATGGTCCTGAACTGATAGTGCTCCTATGTGTGTCTGGTAGAAGCAAATGCAAATCCTAGACCTCCAAGAATTCCCACAAATAGTGCCATGAGTAACATGGTCAAATCACAGTCAAATTTAACCAAGCACACAAGGAATCTAGGAACCAAGGATAAGAACCAGTAGAAATAACCGACCACCAAAATAGACCCACAAAACTTAAGATTTTATAATTGTCTGGCTGATTATAAAACACGGTCCTCTCTTTAAAAAAATAATACAAGCTTGAAAATATTTTAAGGGAACAGGAAACTAAAATCCTAGCAGATCTGAGAAAAAATAGAATTTAGAGAAGTCATAAAAAATAAAAGACATTAAGGGCCTGATAACAAAGGATTAACATATACTAGAGGTAGTATTTTCTAGGCTGAATAACCTTGTTTATTTTTACATAATAGTAGATTTTATGCAGTAAACTTTAGATTTAAATTTATTTGAAATTAATGAATAAATGACATGCTTAAATTAATATTTTAAATTCAAATTGTCAATAGATAAAGGTAATTTACTATGCATTAAACTTACATTAAGTTTGTGTTTTGGTTTCCACATCCAACTGAGATACAAATATAGAAATAATGACATGCAAGCTCTCCAATAAATTGAGCAAAAGCTTAATATTGATCCCGATTATCTGATATATCCTGAACACTTGTGGATTTTTAGAGTAAAAATTTCAATTAAATGGTGTCAGTTTTCCATCTGATTTATCAACTTTAATTAAAGTGTTTAAAGGGTATAAGTAACTGGAAGAAATGCAAAGATAAGACAATAGTGACAATTTTACAGCTATGTAAGTGGAAAGTTTCTGGGCTCCACTATCACACAACTGATTCAACAGTAAAATGATCTGTGTTCCCCACCCCAGAGAATAATATCACTTTTCAGCATTGGTAAAACTTACAACTGAGGCTCAGTGTGTAGAAAGGATAGAACCACTGTGTTGTATCTGTAAATGTTGGATATATAATTTCCAATTCATCCCTATAGATTCTAATTATTCTTTAAGAATGTGGTAATGAGGTGAAACATACTGCTTGCTAGCAGGCATAATAGATCATATTTCATAGCAGTCATTTAAATTAGTACATTAATTTTCATTACAAGATAAAGTCAGTGATAGAAATGGAGGCAAACTATGGGGAAAGTAAAATTTAGCAAGTACAGGCAATAAGCCACACAGTAGTTGGCTCTTGAAATGCTGACTTCATTTACTTGCAGCCAGACTTGTTGAAAGATGGCTATCAGAAAACAAACAGAAATCCCCTCTGTGGTGCAATATTAATGTTAATAGCCCTTAGCAAGGAAAAATCATAAAGTTCAAGTTAAATGCCATAAAGGATGATTCCTTTGAATGCAACATGAAGCCAGAACTGGAAAATATAGTTTCCACCTTTTGTATTATTATTCCTCAACATTCATTTATTGAACACCCATCAAAATATTGAGGAAGAAGTAGACCTTGTCCAGAAAGCTTACAATCAGTGTAACTGAGGGTCAGGGATGAATCTCATAGGTGAGAGTAAGTTGGCTTCTTACATTTAATGAATGTTTTCATGTTTCGATTTGCATTCTGTCTTTCTCCTCCTCTATTTCAGTCGTAGATTAGAAGATGGCCTGGAAAAAAGTAAAAATTTTTAGAGGAGATGGCTTGATTTGTTCAACACGAAAGCATGTAGAAGTGGGTGGGAGAAAGTGGCTTAATCTATTGTCATGACCTCTAAGAAGAGAAAAAGCAGAAATGTAGGTGGGTAGACCCTGAGATTCAGTGCTCAAGAGTGACGGAATCAAGAGTGCACATCCTTATGCTGCATCTGCCACATGAATGAATGAGTAAACAAACATACTTGAGTTTGTTCTACAAGCTGATGCAAAACTTAGTAAATCTAATGCTTTACAAAATTAGGGCAAGTTAGTCACAAACTCTCAAAGTGAATATGGCCAATATGGCTTAATGGAAAAAGCACAGGCTCTGGAATCAGAAAGACATGAATTTGAGTATCATATTTGCTACTCGCTTTTTGATCTTGAACAAAGTATTTAACCTCATTAAGCCTATCTTCTCATAGAAAAGATGAAAAGAGTTATAATTTGCAAAATATCTGGCATATATTGGGCTAAATTCCTAAAAAGAATACAAAAAGATTTGTTTCTATATTATGTGACAATTGTATGAATTAGTATAATCTTAAATATTTGATTTGAGGGGAATTTTATATAATGCCTTCTTTGAAATCATTGTGGCTAAGAACACCCTTTCCAAATACGTTGAGAATAAGGGGGATTTTTGTGTTGAACTATAAGACTTTATAATATATGTTTGGGTGAAAGGATAGCCTAATTGATGAAAATATAGAAGAAAAATGGCAGGGTAGAGAAGAAGAATCTGGGTTGTTAAAAAGGCAACTATATTAGTTAGATTTTGCTGTGTAACAAATTATCCCAAAACTTAGTGGTTTAAAACAACCACCATTTCATATAGCTCATGGTTCTGTTGGTCAAAAATTTTGGCTGAGCTCAGCGAGGCAGTTCTTCTGGTGTTAGCTGGTTGCACTGATGCCTCTGTGATAAGCTGCTGAGTTATCTAGGGTCTGGCTCTAGGATGACGTCAGCTGGGATGGCTTACTCTGCTCCTTGTGGGCTCCCATCACCCAGGGTGCTATCTTAGGCTTTTTACATAGTGGCTGACAGGGTTCCAAGAGAGTGAGGGGAAGTGTGCAAATCCTCTTAAGGTCTATTTTTGGAACTGGCACACCATTACTTCCACCATATTGTGTTGGCCAAAGCAAGTAATAAGACCAGCCCAGATTCAAAAGGAGGGGAAATAGACTCTGCCTCTTGATGGGAGGCACAGTCACATTTCAAAGGGCATGCATATAGATCATTGTGGCCATTTTTGCAGTTTTCTTCAGCAGGCAAGTGAGTTCTGGTAGATTTTATAGTGAGGAGAATGAACTACAAAAGACTGATTCCATCAAACATCAAACACACCACCATTCTCTCAACAGAGAAAGGCCTGGAAGGGTAATATGAAGCTTGACAGGAACTGTGTTTGGGATGAATACTGAAGAGAGGAATAAGCATGGATTTAGACTTTCTCAGAGAGAATATATATTAAAGTTATTCTCAACAAAACATAAATTATTTGGCTTTAAACTTTAAGGTAGATGAAGTGTTGAAGACAACAATTGGATATATGCAATATGGAGAAAATCAAGTGGACTGTAAAAATGTTTTAAAAAGAAGAGAAAGGGAACATATAAAGAAAAAGAAAGCCAGATTCTGTCAAAAAATATAAATATGACATATAGCTGTCTATGATATTTTTGTCCTGAAGAAATGACAAAGCAGTAGCTCCATTTTTGACTACCTAAATGCAAGCGGAATTTCTGAGAAACCTGATCTTTTTGCACTTGTAAACAGCGTGGGCAGGGGGGAAAAAGAAGTAATGTCTCTTTTGCCCTGCCAACTGCTTCTGAGTTATGGCAGTGTGAGATTGTGCCTTACTCTTTTCCAGAATTTGTACTCTTTATGTGCCCATCACTAATATTCCCTTGCTTCCACTATGGAGCAATCATTTAGCAGGAACTATCATTTTATTCCAGCTGATTGGACAGGAAACAAAAATAAAATGGACATTTAAGGCAGTATTTGTGGTTACCCGACTATTAGTTAAAGGCAATGCAATCATGCCACACCCAGCTCAGCTCAGGTGCTCTTACTAGCTCCTTCTTTCTTGGTGCCTGTGGCAGTTTTATGTCATTACAGGGGAGAGCTGGATCCCGGGCTGTTCCTGGCAAATGAAGCTAAACAGAAACCTAAGGGACAGAGAGGACAGGGCCATATTATAACATTGTTATACAAATCCCACTTTGGCTATAAGATTTAGCAATGTGTTATTAGGGCACTAATTATATCTGTTTCATGTTTAAGAGATTGGTTTTATGTGTGCTCAAAATAAGGAAGCTCCTGGAACTACGGAATTCCAGAATACTGAATCCCTTGCACCATGCCCAACAGGCTAAGGCAGTTAAGGTTCTCTACAAAGAGGGGTCAGTTAGGTTTGGCAGGTAACCCAGATGCTTTTTACCCTGATCAGAAAAGGTAAGTGGTTAGGCGCTGTGGCTTTCCACATGAATATGGAACATACCCTGTTCATCATTGGGGGTGAGTATGAGGAGGGATTTGGGTAGTCTCTAGGAATGCACATGTGTAATAGCCCTTCTGAATCATGCAGATAATTGGAAATTATCATTCCTTTTAATATTTTGATGATTTGATACTGATATTGCTGACTTTTTTCCACACTGATTTTTACTTTTTGGGCGTATTTGACTATTAAACAAGCATTTTTTAATTTATAAATTTATTAATTTAGAAATTTTTCAGATAATTTGGCTAATTATTATAGATAAATACTTTTAACTGACTGATTGGATTTAGTCCTTGATTGGATTTGTCCCAAATTTCTAAAATTTGGGACAAATATTCAAATAAGTTCAATTCAGTTCATTTCAACAGCTCTGCATTTACAGCTATCCTGTTATGTTCTAAGCACAGTGGTAGAACCTGTTGATGCAGATAGAGATAATTCATCACCTTTAGTAGCTCATCATCTAGCTGGGCAGAATCATGAATAAAACTATAATATGTTACATTAAGTGCTTCAGTTAGAATTATATTTTTATAAGTGCTATAGGAATACAGCTGCTAGACTAATTAATTTTTTCATGGGAGAGTAGAAGTCACCAAAAAAGAAATAATGCATGAGAAGTGGGAGGGCCCGTAGAAGGATTAGGAGTAGGAGTGGTGAGGTCATTCCAGGCAGTGGAATTCATACAAATAAGTCAACCAATGCGTCAAATGGCATATCTAGTTTGAGGAAGAACAAATAATCCGGAGTGGCTAAAGAATAAGATAAGCAGGGTAGCTGGAGTTGAGGCTGTAGAAGTGGGCAAGGGATGAATCATTAAGGCGTTTGTATAGCAGGCTGAAGATTTTCAGTTTAGTCCTGTGGGTGATGAGGAGCCCTTAAATGGTTTTAAGTTGGGGAGTTATTTAACCAGATTTGTCCTTTAAAAGATAACTTCCCAAACTAGAAGAAAGCCTAGGTGGTTGCAAATATAGTGAGGGAGTGACTACTGAGATATTCAGATGACAGTGGAGACAGAGCAAAGAGAACAGATTCATTAGGTGCTTCATAGTCAGTAGTGATAGGAACTGTTGGTGATTGGACATGGGCAGTGAGGGGAGTGTCAAGATGACTCCAGGGTTCTTAGTTTGGGCCACTGAGTATCCAGACAGTTATGTGTTAATCAACATTGGGAATTGAGAAGGAGAAATATAGTTTTGGAGGTGTGGAGTAGAAAACAATTTTAGTTTTGCATGTTGTAGTGGTTGCTATTGATTGCCTACCCAACATTCACTTCTTACCTTCTTTATTAAGAGAAGATGACTTTCATAGTCCTTTTGTTCTGATATAACAAAATACCACAGATTGGGTAATTTACAAAGAACAGAAATTTATTTTCTCACAGTTCTGGAGGCTGGGAAGTCTGAGATCAAGGTGCCAGCATCTATAAGGGCCTTCTTGCTGTGTCCTCACATGGGGAAAAGCAGAAGGGCCAGCAGGGATGAAGGTTGTATCCTTACATGGTAGAAGAGCAAATGAGGAAGCCCATTCCTGCAAGCCCTTTTGACTGCCCTCATGACCTAAACACTTACTTGAAAGCCCCACCTCTCAACACTATTGCACTGGGGATTAAGTTTCCAACACATGAACTTTGGGGGACACATTCAGACCATAGCAGTGACCCTCATTTATATTCTAAGGGTAGATTATGGTTAGTCCAAGCCAGTAGTTCTCAAATGGGAGTGATTTTTCCCTCGAGGGGACATTTGGCAATGACTGGAGGCATTTCTCATTGTCATAAGTGGGGAATGCTACTGGCATGTAGTGATGTAGTGTGTAGAGGCCAGGGATGCTGCTAAACATTCTACAATGCATAGGACAGCCCTGTACAACAAAGAATTATCTGACTCTAAATGTCAATACAGTTAACCCTTAAGCAATGAAGGGTTTGAACTGGGGGGGAGGGGCTCCACTTATATGCAGATTTAATTCCACCTCTGCCACCCTTGAGATAGTAAGACCAGCCCCTCCTCTTCTTCCTCCTCCTCATTAGACTACTCAATGAGAAGACAATAAGGATGAACACCTTTATGGTGACCCACTTCCACATAATAAATAGTAAATATATTTTGTCTTCTTTTTGATTTTCATGATAATATTTTCTCTTCTTCAGCTTTACTTTATTGTAAAAATACAGCATATAATACATATAAAGTACAAAATACATGTTAATTGACTGTTTATGTTATCAGTAAGGCTTCTGGTCAACAGTAGGCTATTAGTAATTGAGTTTTGGGGGAGTCAAAAGTTATATGTGGATTTTCGACTCCATGGGGGATCGGCACCCCTGACCCCATGTTTTTCAAGACTCAATGGTACTTTCAAGGTTGAGAAACCTTGGTCTGAGCTAACTATGGTAATCTCATTCCATTTGCCAATGATTGGTTTAGGAATGAGCATGGATCTAATTCCATGGGACTTTTATTAATATAAAGTTTTTCTGTTAAAGGAAGTGATACACTTCTTTTTATGGATGATGTCATGTCTGAATATGACATGTAGAACTGTTGCATCTATCTTGCCATCAGCTTGAGGGTGAAGCCAACGTGTAGAGGAGGGCAAAGCCAAGAAAAATGCAGAGAAAAGGATCCAGAGCTTTCATGTACACCTGAACAGTGCATATAGCCTGCTCTACCTCTTGTTACATGAGGTTGTAAATTTACTTTCACTCCAAGATAGAATGGGTAGAGTTTTCCTATTACTTATAACCAAAAACATCCTGACTGATAGTGCCATGCTGAATTGCTTGTGGCTGATTCAAATTGGTAGTGTTAAGTGTTGAATATGTGGCATTGGATCTTAGTAAAAAGATTAAGACTGGAGTTAGAGCTATGAAAGATTTTATAGAGAGGTGACAGGTACAGTTATGGAACTGATGATTGAAGCCAAGCAGCACTTGAAGAGAAAGAAGGAAATGCAATAAAAGTAGAATCTTAGAATACAGCTCTTAAATTGTGAGTGTGAGAAGCAGATGTATTGAAAGACTTGTTGAAACGAGGCAGAAAGGCTAAGCATGGAACCTAGTGAGCAATATGGTGTGACAGAGACAACTTACTATCTACCAAAAAGTTGTGCGTTTTATTCCATACCATATGCTAATCAGTGGGATGCAGATACTCAACCGGAAACTACCTTTCCCAGATCCTTCTAACTTCAAGAAAGTCTAATGGAAAATAATTTGTTATTTAAAGTTCAAAGCAGGGCTTGAACAAGTATTTAAAATTAAGTGTTTGAGATTGAGCACATATCCTAAGCAGAAGGGGAAACAAGAAACAAGACTATGTCGTGGAAGAAGAAGGTTGATAAAAGAAATAGAAGATGTGATTGATGGATGACTTTGGAAAAGATGTGAAAGGCTGCATTTTAATTCACTTAAGGAGGGTATATCTTTGGAAAGGAGAAGCAATACTACCATGAGTTTATCTACTATGGGAGTTAAGGTGGGAAAAAAGGATACAATATAAATGAAGAAGAGGGCAGTTCATGGCTAAAGTCTTTTTTTTTTTTCCCCTGACAGTTGTCTGTTGAGAATGAGGGAGTCTAGTGCTTGGTGTGAGTGATAAAGGTTTGGAATAACTACATTTAGGCAATGGAAAAGGGAACAGAGGAGAGAGAAATAAATGGATTGCTGAGCAGTTGGAGTTGAATCTCATAAATTTGTGGTGATCCAATTAGCATATTTATGTGATTCCGCCTGGCAATACTTGAAAGGAAATAGTTTCGTTAATCCAAAGTCGGAATTTGGGAGGAAGAATGGAGTAGAAGGTAAACTGGCAAAGTAATAATTGAAAATGCTGGTAGGAATGTTGTTGAAATTATCGAGCATCACATTGTCATTAGAAATACATTCATATAAATTCAGAAACTTAGAGATTGAAGAAAATATTAGAAATTATGAATGGTTAGAATGGATCATTAGCCATCAGTTAATCTTCTTTCAGGGATGAAGTTTGTGGGTGAGCCAGGCTTGAACACTTATTTAAAATGAGAGTGATGTGGGATAAATTGTGATTGAAGGCAACAGAGCACTTCCTGGATGTTGTCTATTTTGCAAATTCACAGCATTTTGATATAGAAATGGAATTACCAAAATTCACCCACTTTCTAGATAAAGAATCTGAGGTTCAGAGATGCTAAAGGCAGATGCTCAAGGTCAAATAGCTTTTTAGTGACTAAACTGAGATTATCACCTGGATATCTTTGTTCTCAGTTGAATGTGCTCTTCTTCAAGCAGTTTTGGATTATGTGAAAGAAAGATGCTTGAAAAAAACTTCAAGAAATGAACAACAAAAGGAATAAGGAAACTGGGTGTGGTGGTATGCACCTGTAGTGCCAGCTACTCAGGAGCCTGAAGCAGGAGGATCACTTGAGCCCAGGCATTCAAAGCTGAGTGTACTATGATGGTGCCTGTAAATCTGCATTCTAGCCTGGGCAACATAGTGAGAGCCCTTCTATTAAAAAAAAAAGGAGTAAGTGAGCCTCTTCAATAAAAAAATATTATAAATGCCTCAGTTGACCTGGGGAATTATTTTGAAAACATTTTTCTATCTACCATATTATGCAAGTTCTAGAAGGTTGGTTACAACTACATAGGCTGGCTCCTACGGTTTGGGAGGTACATAATTTACAGGGAATCTGGATGAAGGCCAGGTGAGACAGTTATTCAGGAGTCAAGTAACAAGGTGATAAAAAGTCACTGGAGGGAAACAAAAGGGGATTTGATGTAACTAATTGATTGTGAATGCAGCCTGAAGCATGCAAATTGGGGGAGACCTTCACAGTCCACTGGCTAAATATGTGCTTTTTAATCAAGAGGTTAGTGTTCATGTGAGTCCTATTTCTTTGTTGAAAGGGGCTTATTCATTGGGGGAGTGATTGGGAACATGTGTTTATTGGGCTGGGATGGTGACAGCTTTAACATTGTTGAAAGAGGTCAGCCCTGTTACTCAAATTCTGCTGTACCTTATGGTAATTGACAATGCTTCTAATAGGAGTGGGATGTATAGAGAAGTGTGCTTTCTCCCTTCAGGTTTTATTGACTGTTCTATATGTTGAAATGTACTACAAAATCTGGGTTTTTTTTTGTATGTGACCCAAATCGTGGCTTAGAGCATATGGTTTAGTAGGTGATAAGCCACTGGTGTTTCCTGTTTATATTTATTATTACGTCTACTTTATTATTTTCATATTTAAATTCCTTGTAAGCTCACTCCAGTTTTCTTATCAGAGATTTTTATGGACCTTTAAATTGTCTCTCTTGTGCACTTAATAACTGGAGCGTGCAGATGTCTTTCTGCATTTTAATTAGATAGTTTGTCTATAGGGACCATATGCTTTCTTCACTGCTTGGATGGAATGTCAATTGCTGTCATTGAATTTTCCCACCCATGGGCATGTGAGGAACATGGCTTTCAGGTGGTGATTAAATTTCAGTACCAACAATAATTGTATAGGATTTTTTTGTGTGTGTTCAGTCTTCACTCAATAAAAATAGCCATACTGTAATGTGGGGTAAATACAAATCTCTTTCTTTGTAATTACATTCTCCTGACTTTCTTTTTCTGTAACTAAACAAATCTCTCTAAGGATGAAGCTTGCTTCATCAGGTTTCTGCCAAGGGTAAATTGTTTTGAAAGCTTAGTAAAATAAATAGGGTCATTGTGAGAGTGGGAAAAATATATAAGCTTTTAGCTTCCACATGCTCATTTACTCTAGGATAACAGAAAGCATGACTGTGTAAAAATGTATAATATGAATGGCACGTATGTTGCCCTGTAAGTGGTTGCCTGTTTAGGATGCTTGCATTTTTATTATCTTCTTCCTGGTAGAATACTCACTTTTTAAAAGATTCTACAGATTTCCTTTCAGTAATTGATGCTTTCGTTTGGTGAACTCCATTTTGCTGTATTATTGTTTATTATTAAGAATAGGGTCTGTATTGCCTTTGAAAGTATGATTCGCTCATAGCTAATTAAATAAGTATGAGACAGTGCAGTCATGTAGCATGTCTTACTCTTTTGACTTACTGTTCAAGTGTAAAAGTGAAGTCAGTAGATCCATACAGAAAGTATACTTCTGTATTACTGTATTAAGTATCCAGCCATGTAATGTGAAAAATAGAGATGACAATGGCTGGATACTTTCCAGATAGCCTCTGTATTTATTATTGCAATCTTATTTTGCATAATTTTCAGTACTCAGGAGCTGCTCCCAAGTTCCAGTGCCTTTTCCCATCTTTCATTTCTGCTTTTTTCCATTGGCTAATTGTATGGTAGATAAGGACACAGAGAGGTGGGAACAAAGAGAAGAGTATAGATGGAGGTTTCTTGCTGTCTCCTTTTCATCTGTCCCTGTTCAAAGGCATCAGTGCAGAACACTTCATTTTCTGATACCTGTATAAGGCATTTTCAGATTACTTTCAATAGCTCACCCTCTGTAATCTTACAGTCGTGTTACAAAGGGATCTGCAATTTTAGATGTTTGACATAGTGTTAAGTAGGATTATTGGGATCCCAGTATGCCCAATTGTGGTGCACCATGCCATTTCTTTACATGTTATTCATGTTAGATATAGGCAGCTCTATCACCCTCCAACTGGTTGTGTTATGGTCTTGATGAATTCTTGCCTCCACCCTGTTTGAGGCCTATTTGTTGTGCCCTTAACTACTCTTCTAGGACTGGATATATTGGGCATTCAATATGCTTTTCCTTGACCTGATGTCAGGGGGATGGGGGAGAGTAGAATTTGAAAGAAGTTGTGCTGGCTGTGGCAGTTGGTGGACCAACCTGTTTGCCTAAAGGTGATAAAAACACATGGGCTAGGGTTTTTCCACACATCTGGGAAACTTTCTTATTCCCATGGGTTTCAGATCTTCCCCCAGAGTCAAGGTGAACCCCTAGAACCGTCACTGCTTTCAAAGATAATGGGCCCTAGGTGTTCACTTGCTCTGATTTATCCCAGCAGCTCTTACTCCTCTTAGTCAGTGAGGAGAAAACTGTGGGCTTTTGTCATAGCCTGTTCTTTCACAGAGGTGTGGGGACTTCCATAGGGACCCGCTGTATATTTCTCTCTGAAGGTCTCTCATTCCCTCAGAAAATTGTGTCTTATTTTCCCTTTCAGTTTTCCTTCTGTCAAATCCTTCTTTATTGCTAAAATTTAGTGGGCTGGTTTGATAGTTCTGCTTTCTCTGATAGTCTCAGCTTTCTTTCTAGTCAGGAAGAAATGAGTTAGACAGACTGGGTAGCAGTTTCTGAACCTGTGACACAGTGGGTGTTGGGAGACCTTATTCGTCTGTGGGGGGTTTCTACATCTTTTTCCTGGAATGTCCACTTATCCTCTCAGCCTGCTTCTTTTATTCATTTATTTTGGATTTTAAAAAATTAATTACTATATAAATTACATATAGTAAAATGTGCAGATCTTAAGTGTATGGTTTGATGAATTTGACAAATGTATATATCATGTAACC
Source organism: Daubentonia madagascariensis (assembly GCA_023783475.1). Lineage (NCBI taxonomy): Eukaryota > Metazoa > Chordata > Mammalia > Primates > Daubentoniidae > Daubentonia > Daubentonia madagascariensis. The sequence goes on along the minus strand of JAKFHU010000978.1, from coordinate 19,555,562 downwards.
CAGAGGGCAATGAAGATAAAGAACATTTCCACTTCCCTAGAATGTTTCCCTTGTGCCCTTCTCTGCTAACCCTCCCACCATATAGGCAAGCATTGTTCTGATACCTGTCATCACAGATTAGTTTTGTATATAAGTGGACTCATAGAGCATGTACTCATTTGTGTCTGACTTCTTTCACTCAGTTCAATGTTTTGTACGTATTGATTCCTTTTTCATTACTAAGTAATATTCAATTGTATGAATGTACCACATTTGTTTATCCATCCTCCTGTTGATGGAATTTGTGTTGCTTCTGGTTTTTGGCTATTACAGACATTCTTGAACAAGATGTTTTGGGGACATTTTCATTTCTCGTGAATAAATATCTGGGAATACAATTGCTTGGTGATAGATATTTATTGCTCAGGCTGCTTCTTTAAAAAAAATAATTGGGGGTATTAGTGGAAAATTTGGGAGTTTTGTCCATTCACCTCTCATCCTTACTGCTCTGATGTATATAGGATGTGGTTTGGGATGACTGTGCAGTTTCTAGAATCTTCACTTTCTCTCCTCTGGTGACTGCTTCCTAAAAGGAGAGTGGCATTAATATTGTGCCTTCATTTGATTGTTATATTTTTCCTGGTCTGTTTTAGTATATTTTCATGCATTCATTAGGCTTGTGGGAAGGAAAATTCTGTGATCTGGCTTTAAACTGCTAATTTTCCCTGGAAGTCCAATTTAAAACAGAGAAAATATTGAAAATTACTTAAGTAATTCAGAGTCCTTCTCCCCTCCCATGTTTTTTATATATATTTCTCAAAGCAGATATATTTTTAAAACCAAATTTGGTTTGTTCTGCCATATTGTCTCAGGACTCCAATAATTCTGTTTTGAAGGCCAATTAGGAAAAATTTTTCTGCAGTGTGACAAATGTAATGTGATCCTGTTTGTGGCTTTTTAAAGAGTAAACTCTCTTTAAAAATCAGACATGTCACTAACATGCACAAATCCTAGGACAAGTCTGAGAAATATTCATCTTCTATAGTGGGATGTTTTAAAAACACATGAATCATTTGCTCACTTAGGGGATTTGGAGTGATCCTGTTGTGAACTTATTCTATTTTAAAACAACATTGCCTATTGGACAGAAGTCTGTTATGTAAATTGGGTGACTAGGTGCCTAATCTTATGTCCATTATGGGTTATTGTTGGCAAGTCATTATTCTTTCTATGGGCAAGATCCTCAGTCAGTAAAATGCTGCATGTGTATCTCAGGGAATCTCATGCAGATTAACAAAAAGATGTCTATAAGACATTGTGAGATATTTTTGAAGAAGAATGCATTGTGATTTTATAACTTCATGACGATGTTGTTATTTATCAGGCTCCAAGGAGGCCTCTTTTAGTTTCCAAATTGAAGGCCCAGAAATCATTTTCCCTAACATGAGGTTTTCCACGGAAATTCGGAAAACAGTGTTTGGAACTTACGTTTACGTATTACATATTCTTCCATGTTCTCTCTGCGTGCTGTTACTTTGTATTTAGCATTATTTTTTTCCCATTAATGTTGGTCACCCTTTTGTTCTCTCAGTTATTTCTTTGTAGGGGGCTGACTATTTGGCCAATAAGCAACAATCCTAATCTTGTTTTAGGATGAAAATGCACATAGGCAAGGGGAGGCTGGGCTTTGTATTAAAAATGGTGTCTTGGCTTCTTTGCCTCATCTGGAGTTCTCTTGCATCTTGGCTTTCTTTGACTTCCTTGGAAATCTGTTCTATGGCTCAGACTGGTTCCAGCAGTTGAAATCTGTCATTGTGTAAACCTTTGCTAGTTGCAAATACCCTCTTAAAAATGTATTTAACCACAGATTTCAATCTGTAAATTATTAATGTTTTGAAGAAGAACACATTTCCAGACACAAAGCCAACATGAAACTTTTACATAAAGCAAATATGGCAGAACTAAATTAAAACTATTGAATTTTCCCCAGTCTCTAGGTTTGGGACATACTAATGGCCTAATTTCCCATTTGTGGTTAGTGTCATCATATCCTATATTATGTGTCACCCCAATGCTGCATTTGCCAACATTGCATAGGGAGCCTTTTTACCCTCCAGGATTGTTAAAAATTAAATGTGTGATGAAGCAGCATGCTTTTTTGACTTACCTCTGGCAATATGAGATAACTTTGCTTTTCACTATTTTCTCTTTGTCTTCTATTTAATGTAATTTAATATGTTAAAATATGTTCCTTTAAATGTGAACCTATGAGGTGAATGTATTTCCATCTGTGTATGTGTATATGGCAAAGTGGGAGAGAAAAAAGGGTGTGGAGCACTATGATACTATCTATATGAGTTTTTGTGATGAAAAATTGGCCTAAAAGGCAGATAGAAAATTTATCCCTTTTGGGGTACCTCTCTATAAGGAATGAGAGGAATTAGGTTAAGGCTGGGCTTGAAAGTGACAGAGAAGGCCCTTCCTAAGCTGCTTTAAACGCCAGCTTGGCTTGGTCTTTCACTGTGGGCTGGGAGAGTGGGAATCAGCAGGCGCATGCCATACTGAATTAGAGTCTGGAGAGATCGCCAGAAGCTTACCCAGTGCCCAGGGACGCCAGTTGACCGAAGCACATGGCATGCTAAAATTACAAAATCCACTGTCCTGTTGTTTGAAAACTCACAGGAAAATGTGTTGGGAAGGAAGTCACCAGTGTGAGACTCAGGAAGATAGAAAACCATAAAAATTCTAAACACTGCCATTGTCATTTTTCAGCTCTCCTTGGCATGTCATTATTCTCCCTGTGACTGAAATCCTGAATTAGCAAAATGCTGAAATATATTTTACCCATCTATCTTGGGGTACTAGGAGCAAATGCTGGAGAAGAGAGAAGGAAGGAAACTAACTTCCATTGTGCTTATACATGCATTTTCTCTTTTAATCTTATGAGGTAGTTTTATTTATTTATTTTTCTCATATTTTTATATATAATACTTATTTTATATTTATATTTATTTTATATATTTATTTTTACCATATTATAGATAATAAGGTAAAGCTCAGAGAGGTCACTTTTCCTAATAAAGGCTAAACAGCAGGTAAATGGTAGCTAGAATTCAGGCTCAAGTGTTTAGATTTAGAATGTATGCTGGAATTAATATATATGAAATCTTTCTCTCCCACCTGCCTTCCCCCAAATACTGATACCCAAAGTAGCAGCTCTGTCTAAATTAAAAATCACTTTAGCTTGCTCCTATAGTTCATAACCCAGTGAATTAAATTAAATTTATTTTAGGCGAATAGTTTGGTGAGTTTGAAATGTATGCTACTATCTTCTATTTTGAGTTTTGCTTTTGAAATACTTCAAGGAATTATTGCAAAGTTTTGGCATTTCTTTTATGCCAATGCAACAGACAAAAAGAAGACATAGTTTCATCTATGCATTTATTTAAGTGGCATTATAAAATAGTCAATTCAACACATCTGCACACATATCTGTAAGGTGCTATGCCCAGTCTTTCCTTCCTGTCTTCCCTTCTTTAAAAACAAAACAAAACTGAGACAGTAAAAATTAATATTACATTGGAATACATTATCATTTCTTTTTATTTTTGTGGAACATGTAAAACATGTGGAACTTGAAATAGAAAAGATGTACTGTTGACAGATAAATGCAGAGATCAGCTTTTAAATAATAGATATTTTAACCTATTCTAGAGGTTTGGTTGGAGTTTTGCCATATTGTTTAAATTAGCCCTGTAACCTAGAAGGGGCTTTTACAGGAAGACATTGTAATTTTCATCCCTTAGACACTGGTATTTTCATGAGCTGAGGTTAAGTGTCTCAAGGGATAATGGAATATTCACTGAAACATTTCCTGAGCTTGCTTGAGCTGTACATTGGTATGTCCAAGTCCACTCTTAGAAGAACAGAGCTTTTGTTTTATTTTGTGAGGACACAATGTTGTCCCCAAGTGCAATTTCTCTTTATAATGGAGGGTTTTTTCCCAAAATTATATTCAGAAAAAATAGTTCAAGTAATTTATTCAGTAAAAATGTTCCATACTTAGTTTGAAGAAATTATGGGGATTTGATTATTTTTATTTGCCTTTTAATACCTATGTAATAAAGCAACAAATTCAAAATATTTGACTAACCCAAGGTTTTCTGAGAAATTATGAAATAAGGTAAGGCTTCATAAGTATTTTGGGATCAAGAAATAAAAACACTTGAACTATATTTCTTTTCATTAAAATTCCCAAATACTTATAGGTTATTTTTATAAAATTAAAATTCATATATAGTATTCATCACAACTTTTCCACCACTGATATCTATAAAGCAATAAAATAGCAGTCATAAACAATGACTTATCTAATATTTATGTGACTTGACAGACATTAATTTTATGCTCCTAGCTTTGGCAGTCGGGTGAATGGATTTTCTGTTAGTTCAGAGAAGGAACAAGGGTCGAAGGGAGGTGGTGTGAGCAAATAGCAAGCTGTTTGGAGCTTGGTAAGTTTGAGGTGGTTTGTGGCACTCACTAGGAATCACAGAGACACTGGAAAATAGCTCCAGGGAGGTTTAACATGTCATGGTATTCATGCCTCAATCTGCCTCAAGTAACATTTTGAAATTACTGTAGTCTCACTATGATATAATGAAGAATACTTAATTATGTTAGTTAGGAAGCATGTCATACATATTAATCACTTTGTGATTTGGAAAACAGAAATAAATGTCATCATAAATTTTATGCCACGGAAATACCACTGTAAATTTTTCCTAAATTATGCCACAGATTGTGGTAGCAAGTTGAAGAATGACATGTGGTATGGCTATTTTCTCTACCATGTTTCCAAGTGGAGGCCATTTCTATGATTGTGATTCCTGTGATTACACTAGATGTACCTTGTCATGATCTTTCAATAATTCTAGTGCCTCTGCCCTGGCTGTTGCCAGAGGCAATTTTATGTGTTATCTCTTAGCTCCTGTGGGCTCAGGCAGAAAGCCTCTGAGCCAGTGTCAGAGATAATCTCTAAATTTACTACTTATTGGTGCAGTCATTAACTTTATGCTTTTCTTTCCCCCTGCATCTCTGGGCTCAACCTGGTAAGAACTACAGAGGCTGCCTGAGTCTTTCTGTTTGAAAGACCTTCACTTTGGTACTTGAGTATTTCTTAGCTCCCTCCTTCCTAGAGAAATATCTGTTCTGGTTCCATTCCTCTGAGGCACTCTCCTACAGTCAGTCTTGGTTGGCTCTTAAAAACAATTTATCCTGTCATTTGTGATCACTTACCCCAAAGAATAGTCCCCTGACCAAAACAAAAACAGTAAGAACAAACATTTGCTGCTACAACCTAACAACCCCTTCAAACTACTACTTTAATACTATGTATCCCTTCATTGTCAAATTTATTGAAAGTACATATTAAACCTATTTGAAATTTCTACTTCCTAATCAACCCTTCCTGTATTCCTTATAATAAAGCTACTATTCTCCAGTGGTTGCCAACAACATGCTGGTTGCCAAAGCAAACAGTGATTTGGTCAGTCTCATTTTCCTTCCCCTTTCTATAGACTGTGATTCTACCTACTGCTCAGTTCTTTCCAAAATACTGTCTTGTATGCTTGTTTTTCACACCACTGATTTATCCTGATTAATGGTACGAGCAGGGCTTTGTGATCAGACTTGGTATGAATGTTAGTTGTGACCCTTGCTATCTGCATATGGGCACCTTATTTAACCGCTGTGCCTCCAGATGGTGAGGCACTGAAGGAGGAGTGGAGAGAAGAGCTTTTGATGTTGCACAGCCGAGAGCAGTGCTTTTCAAAGAGGCCTTGTTGGCATTTGGGGTGGGACAGTTTTTCCTTATGAAGGACTTTCCTAAGCATTGCAGGATGTTTGGCATCTCTGGCCTCCAGGCACTAATTGCTGATTGCATCCCCCATTGTGCCAACCCAAAATTGCCCCACGCATTCCCAAATGTCCTCTACAGAAGTGATACTGTCCTGGGTTGAGAGGAAACTGGAGGTTATGGTTAATTTTTTCTTCAGGGAGTCTTTAGCATGACATATAAGCCCTTCCTCATTTACTGTTTTTTGAGAGACTAGTATAGAAGTTTCAGTACAATTTGTTTCCATTACCCCATCGCAAAATATGTACCTCCTATATTATCCTATTTAAACTTTTCCTAACTTTTTTTTTCCTAATGGAGATATTCTACAGAACAAACTTAGTTTTTTCCTTCACTTCCAGGCTTCTATTTTTACTGATTTGGAACTGTCATACTTGTGAAGCTCCTACTCATACTTTGGATTGAGCTTAGACCTAAACTCCTTGACTGCTAGGTATAAAAGCTGCTTCCTGTGAGCTCCCTTACCACCAGCATAGCATTTATCACATTGAAATGTGCAGCCTGTTTTCACATCTATCTCTCTTAGTACACTCAAGAACAGAGACTATTTTCTTCATGCCTATTATAATGTCTGGCACATAGTAGGCCCTCAGTAAATATTTGCTGTTATGTGAACAAAATAAAAAGGAAGGAAATTGTGGTAAGATTCAGAAACATTTTTAGATAGAAAGTGGAAGAACCTTATATTAACTGGCCACGGACATTGTAGAGTGATGTGGGTTACATTAAAAATTTGATGTGTGGGGGACAATTTCACTGCTCTCTTATCCTGACAGTGGGAGTGAGTCAACAGAGAGTAAATGGACTGTGATGCAGCACAAGATCCCGTCTGAGGTTAGAAAGATGTTCTTTGTCATAAACTTAACTTTTTAGTTCAAGTAATTTTCAAAAACCCCAGAGCAAGATTGAAAAAAATGTAAAATTGAAATTAGAAACATGGGGATTGCTATTATTCAGAAAGATTTCAAAAGATCAGAATTGGGAAAGGAGGAAGGGTTGGTGTCCCTCATAACAAAAGTAAATTAAAAAAATAAGCTATGAGCTGTACCTCCTTAATACAAAGATCTCAAAGGATTTTGAGAATTTCATTTTTCATAGTCTCTGAATCCCTTATCATTGAGGGTATTTAAAAAATAAACCTTTATTTTAAAACTTAGCCTTTTCTAGTTGCCAGACTATCTTCTCAAGATTGTATTCCATTTGCTCTTATGATCATATCTTCAATTCCCCATGCATTTACTTTACTCCAGCTATTAGTAGTTGGCATCGTCTGTGTGTGTAGAAGCCTTTTTTCCCCTTAGTCCATAGATAAATATTAGGTCCTACTAAATGGGCATAAACACATCTGTTGGTATTTCTCTGGCCTTAAATTTTCACTTTATTGGTGCTATTTAAGATTTTATGTGGTTCAAGAGACAAGATACTGATTTGCTTTCTTAGTAGTGTTTTAATTTTGTCAATAAAAACTTTGTTTTGTAGCTAATAAACCAAATCATTGGCCAAAGGTCTTTTGTAGTTTTTTTATTCTGTAGTTAAGGAAGCTAGAAAAGAGATCTTTGCCTTGGAATTTGCAATTAACTGTTAATATATCCTCTTGTTTGGAAATAAAGATTTAGTTAATACCTAAAACCAGATGAGTTCATTTTTCTCTTAATGCTTTATTTGCTGATTTTATTCAGTAATTTTTAAACCGTTAGCTGACTAAGAGTGTATTTCTGGCTTGTATGAAAAAAGACTGAGTACTCAGAAGGATTAAATTAACCATGATTAGTTCATATATTCAAATTGAGTGATGTAATTTTTAATACATTATAAATGTGCAGGACAATTCTAAATAACTTCAGCAAACCTATGTAAATTCTGAGCTTGCAACAGGTGATTTTGCCATCCTTTGCTCCGGAATATGCTTCATACAGGTGCAGGCCAAGATGAGATTGAAGGGTACTGGTAGGTAGATAGATTAATTGAGTGCCTACTATCTTCCAAGCAATGAGGGTGTAGAGATAAATATGACAATAAGTCTTACCCTCAAGAAACTCACCATCTGGAGAAGGAAATAGACATATGAATAAATAGCTATAATAAATATTTTTTAAAATGTAGAGGTCATTTTAGAAGGACAACTCTGAAGTTGGTATGGTGATAAGATTTTTTGTCCCCTTTGTGGGGCCATCACCATGTTAATGGGGCAATTATTTGTGCTTGAATGGACCACATAGCATTCATCAATTCTATAACCCCAAACTATACTTAATCACAGCCTTGTAGTGAGATAGAGAGGTAAAATTTGAATGGCCTGACACAAATCATTCACAACTGTAAGGAAAACTGTAAGGAAAACTGTTCAAAGCAGCCTATTAGTTTTTGTTGGTGCCTTAGCGCTGTTATCTTTTTGAGTAGAAAAGATTCTCCAGAATGTCCAGGACAAGAACTGTTTGAACTAATGATATGTTTGGTATTTAAATGTCTTAGCTCCAAAAGGACACAATGTTTGTGCATTTTCTTTTTTTTATAGAAATAAGGATAAAATTTAAAAATCCATCATATGGATTAAGGAATGGCATTTATGATATATGCTTTTTCACAATTAAATCTCTGAACGTGATTGTTATCTGCAAAGATATAGAAATGACAGAATGGTTACCACTGGGGATTTTCTGGTTAGCTCTCAATCACTTCATGATCCTCCTATGACTGTACCTCATATTTGTATTTCATGGTTGACGTTGCTGTGATATCACCTACCAATCACTGGTAGGTCCATGATCACCCCCCCTTATACTGTAGCAAACTATATGATAATTATTAAAATGAAGGGCATTTAAAAATGGGTGATCATTAATGTATTATTTTATAACAATTTTGTAATTGTTAGTAATTATTAATACATTCTTTTGTAATAATGTTTTCAGTGTCTAGATTCAAGAGCAAACAATCTAGTATATAAAAGAAGCCAGCATTTCTTTGGAAAAATAACATACAGACAGGTATACTTTCAACACCTTTTTCTTGGTGTTATGTAGACACATTCATGTTAATACAATTTATGTCAATTCTAGCATGGCTCTGATAGATTTTACAATTCTTGCCATAGTGTTGGGTCGTTGTCTGTTCTTCATTCTTGGTGTGTTCTTGGCCGAAGAATGACCAGACACGCCAAAAGCAAGGCAAGCATGAAAGGAAGTTTATTGAGGAATGACAAGATAGGTTTACAGAGCAAGAGCAAGATACATTTGCCATAGACAACGAATGGATCCCCCCTGTTGTAACAAGAGGGCCTTGGTTATGGTCCGGAGTCTTGTTTTATATTGTCTAGGCTGGGCCCTCCTTGTGGTTCAGACATCACCATTGAACCACTCTGATGGATGTTTGGGAGTTATATAACCTGCCTCTTACTACGAATGTAGATTTACCATAAGCCTCTCTGAAAGCCTATTTGGGGTGTGAACCAAAATGTAGATTTAAGTTAATGACATGATAATTAGCCTTAGGTTGTGCTAGATCATCTTCCAGACCCTATTGTACCTCTGCATTCTTTTGCAGTTGGTGCGCTAAGTTCTGATTGGCAGATTGGTAGGGTGTTCTCTCCTCTCTTAAGTGTGACAGTTGCTTGGGGTGCCTGCTTTTGTCCCCAGGAGGGGCTGGAGGTCCTCACTGTCTACCTAACAATAGTGGTATTATATTAATTTCCTATTGTTGCTATAATAAATTACGACAAATTTAGTGGCTTAGATAACACTAACTGATTATCTTATAGTTCTGAAGGTCAGAAGTTCAAATATCAAAGTATCAACAGGGGTGCATTCCTTCTGGAGGCTCTGGAGGAGAATCCATTTCCTTGCCTTTTCTAGCTTCTAGAGGATGTTTGCATTCCTTGGTTCTTTGCCCCTTCCTCACATTACTCTTACTTCTGCCTCTGTTGTCACATCTTCTTCTCTGACTCTGACCCTCTAGCCCCTCCCTCTTGTAAGATCTCTCGTGATTACTTTGGACCCATCTGAATAATCCAGGATAATCTCCCTATTAGGTCCGTAACTTTGTCACATCTGTGAAGTCCCTTTTGCCATATAAAGTAACATATTCATAGGTTCTGGGGCTTAGCATTTGGACATTGTTAGGTTGGAGCCGACAGGAAGACACTCAAGCCTGAGATATGGCAAAACACATTTATTTTGGGCACCTGGGTGCAGGTGGGTGAAGGCCGAAAAGCGCATCCACACTGAGGAGGGGAGAGTGGCGAGTTTTATAGAAGGTTTGAATGGAAGTTTGGGAAGGGGGAGTTCTTCTGGAACAGCAGTTTATCTTTACAAACTTTGGACTCTCCAGCCCCCTGTGGCTATTGTTTCACCCTCCATGTGGTCCTTATCTGAGTTCTTTATCTACCCCATTCCCTTCCATACATTTTTTGAGTTCCCACCCTGAGCAAGTCCAACAGGTCTCTTTGGGAGGGCCATTATTCTGTCTATCACAGTTACCTTAATATGAAAGTGTCTGAATCATTGGGTTATTTTAACTGACAGTTTAAATGCTGATTAATGTCAAAGGAAGATTAGCAAATATTTAAATTAATAATTTTTAAAACAGAAGATGGGGAGACATTTTAAGAGTCATCCAGGGTTTAGAGAGGGCATTTTTCAAATAATATATACCTCCAGGAAGATTCTGATGTACTTTCCTTGGGGATAAGGGCTGCACTCGCTTTCTTTCCCCTCACTTGAGAATACTACATTACTGCATTGCTACATGCAATGAGAGATATTACTAATTGGAATGTCTTGTGCTGATGAACTGTATGAAGACCTAAAAAATGATTCAGAACAAGTGAGTTAAATTTTTGTTAAGAACCATCAGAAGATTGAGGCATTAACTGTATTTAGATAAGTTATACCCATGTATTCCAAATGCTAATAATTTTCTGACTTGAATGGCATTAATTACCACTTCCAGTGCTATTACTTGATTTCTGGAAAACTTCTTGATAAGTAGACAGCTCTGGGAAATGTTATGATTTTCTTCAATTATCCATGGTTTTATCTCTATTTGATAGGTTCTTTTGCTATTTTTGTTTTCTCCCTCTAAAAGGAAAAAACTTTTTAAAAACCTTGTTGAAAATAGCAGGGGCATTCTAACAAGTCTGTAATGCAGCCACATTCTCAGGCCCAAATTATGGACTTAGCTAAGTTTTATTGTATGTATTCAGGATATTGATTTGAAAAAAGTATTGTGATAATATTGCCAAAATATGACTTTTGTAAGGAAAATGAAAGTAATGCCACTATATTTAGAGTAGAAATTTTTAGATTAGAACCTTAACTTTTGGAATATTTATATCAGTTCTGGAATTGTTTCCATTCCCCATTAAGATCCACTGTGTATTTCTGGGAGCAGCTAGAAGTCTTGGCTTTCCACTGAAGGAGCAATGTGAATATATGTTGCATTAGGAAGAAGTAAGAGTACCTAAATGAGTGCACTACACACTGGATCTCACAAAAAGGTCCTACAACTGCGTGTTGGATAGTTGAGTTTTAAAGGTAGAGTAGTCATAGTTGAGCTTGTGAAATTTCTTTCCCGTTGTAATTGGCTACTAGCTGACGGAAGCTATAGTGCCTTTGACTTACAACTTTCTGTTGCCAACCCAAATATTTCAGTTTCCTAGCTGTCCAAGAAATGTACATTTTTATCTTGTTACTTCATATAATCACTGAGTCCTAAAAAAATTAATTAAGGAGTCATTTCAAAATCTCTTCCCAAGAGAAACCTTTTTTCCCAGGAGTTGCATGTTGAGTTGATTGTATCACAGATCATCAATTTCTGACTGTTAAATTGACCTTGTAGTAACACACAAAATTCAATGCCCTCATGCCAAGGACCCAACTCAGGAAATCATGATGCGTGTTTGGGTGCCAAATTCTACTTTACTACTCCTCATAGGAATGTCCTGAGTGTGGAGATCTCTCCTGATTGCTTAAAGTTCTCAGAAGAAAGGCGAAATCTCTGTTTATGTTCATAGGTCATGAAGAGGAAAATGTCTGGTATATAAAAAATAATTTTTTTCTCACCTCTTTAATGCTACAAAATAGCTGCTTAAAAACCAAGGTCTTGGGATTTCCTTTTTAAATTACAACACTGATTTCTTCCTCTTATGAATTTTAACAGATATACTAAATAACTTTAATGAAGGTCAAGGACCATGTTTATCTTGTTCACTGTTGTATCCCAAAGTCTTGCACATAGTAGGTACTCACTAGACATTTGTTGATTGACTAAATGAATAATGTTAGTAGTGTCTGCCATAGCTATATCACCTTATTTTTAACCATATGTTGGAAATCATTTCATCATCTGTTTAGGGTAGCATTTCCAAGCTACAATTTCCTCCTCTGTAAATATGACTAATTATATATTATATAACAATATATTTTATTTTATAGGTTGTTTTGAAGATTAGTAATAAATACCTAACATGTAGGAGATACTTATTAAATGGTAGGAAATATTATTATAAATAATTATAAATGGAACAACTTCAACTTTAATTTCATGTTTAAATTGTTTCGCAAATCAATTAGATCTTTCAGTAAAAAACCATTTGTCTAAAGTGTTTGAATTAACCATGCCCAATTTATGAATTGTTTTACTATTTATTAATTGTTATGTTAAAGAGAAAATAAGCATATACTATAGAAAAAGTGTTGGGCCATATATGAGACATAAATATCTGATAGTATCTCTTCTGTTTTATTTTTGTCGAAAATAAAGTCTTTTATTTTCACACAGCTAAGAAAATAAACCACTGTTTCTAGTTAATTTATCAGGGAAGTATTTCCACTCTTCTTGGATCACTAATCTGATCTTTGCAGATTTTAAAAAATTGTACAGAGCAAAAAATGAGCTACTTTGGGTACATTTAAAAACAAAACAACAATAAATAAGCACAGTGTCACAGCACCTGGTATAATACCTGATACATAGGAGATGCTTCTTGTTTCTTTTTTTCTGGTTAAATTGAATAGAACAACATACTCCTTCCTGGAAGAAATATACTGCTACTCTGAAAGACGTGCATAGTTAGAGTTTGGTCAATAATGCAGATTACTCATGTTAGGATGAGTGCTGAAACAGAAAAAACCAATTGGCTAAGATATTATCACTTGCATGCTAAGAAAAATAAATGCTCTGGAAAAATAACAGCCCAAATAACTGGATCCATTCTTCTTCTATTTCTTTCATGAGATTTCCAACAACTGCAGCCTGTTCTAATGGTTCAGTGCTCTGAATTTCTAGTTTACTCATTTGCTTCTTTATTTAACAAATACTCAGCTTCTACAATGTGCTCGGCTCTCTCTTGGTACTGGGATGGTTGAAAAGCAAAAACAGATGCAGTCCCTTCCCCCTTTGGTGAACAGTCTTGTGGAGAGACAGAAATTGATTAAGTAGTCAAATTAAACGGTTGAAAATGTAAAATGCAACTTAAAGAGTATGAACTAGTTGAGGAATTCAGGCAAGGCTCCTCGAAGGGGAGTAAAGGCTGAACTAAATGCCAAGGAGGAATAAGAATTAACCAGAGGAGAGGTGGAGGGAAGAGCAGTCTAGGGAAGGGACACAAAGGACAGGTCCTATGGAATAAGTGTGCAAGGCAAGTAAAAGAAACTAAAAGGTGTGGAGAGAATTAGGGATTGTTGGAGGAGTAGGAAGAAACCAGACCACGCAGGGCATCATAGTCCATGTTTAGAGTTTCAGCTTCATCCTAAGAGCAATAGAAAGTCATTGGAGGGGTTTAATTGGTAGATGATATAGTCATGTTTATGTCCCAGAAAAAACACTTTGGTTCTCTGCAGTGAGTGGATTAGAGAGGAGTTCATAGTGAGTGATGTAAGAACTTTTAGGGGCTCTTTCCATGGGTCCTCTAAGTGAAAGAAGATGATACAGCTAGGACTAAGGTTGTGGTTGAGGAGTTGAGGAAAAGTAGAGAGGTTCAAGAGTTATTTAGTGGGTAAAATGGATAGGGTTTGGTGATGGTTTGGGTTTGAGAGGAGTGAAACTGGGGGTGGGGTGAATAATGCAACTCCTAAGTTTTTGGATTGTGTACTTAGATGAACATATATACTTTTCGTAGAGATAGGAGATAGTGGAAGAGAACCATGTTGTAAGGTAGGGGTGAAATCATAAATTTTTGTTTTGATACAGTGAACTAGAGATGATTTAGGGACATTTCAGTAAATATGTAGACTAGTCACTTTGCTATGTGAGATGGTGGAGAAGTTGCCTAAGACTAGAGAGTCACCATTGCGTAGGTTTTAACTGAGGCCATTGGCATGGATGAGTTCACCAAGCGAAACTGTAGATAAGATGGTGCATGAACGAGACTTTAGGAACTGCAGAATCTATATTGACCAGGTAAGGAAGAATGAGCATGCAAGTGAGAGACCCAGAATCAGCAATTAAAGTGGAGGGAGAAAAATAGGACAGTGCTGCGTCAAGGTCACCAAGGCAAGAGAGTGCTTCCGGAACGAAGGAGTAGTGCCAGGTGCTGTTCAGAGATCGTGTGAGGTGGAGACTGAAAAGTGCTTATTTGATTTAGTGTCATGAAGGTCACTGGCGACTTGACTCAGAGCTGTTTTTGTGTGGTGTCAGGGGCAGAAGCCAGATTGGACTAAAATGGAGGCTTCGGTGGAGATGAAGAAATGGTGATCATAGACAAATATTTTGGCAAGTTTGTCTACAGAGAGGAGGAGAAAGATAGGATAATAGTGGGGGAGAATAAGGGGAACAGGGAGGTGTTTTGTTGTTTTGTTTTGTGTTTTTAAATTGGAGAAACTTGAAAGGTTTAACAGGGATAGGGGATTAGACATATGCAGTAGAGAGATCGAGTAATGCAGAAAATAGCTCCTACTGCATGTTTGGACTTGGTTTTTTCTCTTTGGCTTCTAGAATCTGATTGCTTATTTGCACCAGCCTATAAGAAGAGGAAAGTCAGAATTCTCTGTGAACTTCTTGGCTCCCCTGAAATGTAACCTTCATGAAAGAAAAAATGTCTTCTTTATTAAATGCCTCTACTAAAATTAGCAGAACCAAGAAAACAAGGCAGAAAAGTCTTTGGGGGAATAAATATGGTGAAACAAGAAAGAAAGGAAAGATAAGGTCCTCTAAACTTACTTCAACCTTTATAAACACCTTAAATATATATATTTTGACATTTTTATAACTATAGTTTCATTACAAACACCCATGATAGTAACTTAAGTCTGCAGAAGCAAAGATGAATATTTATCTGTGGAATTCAGGCAACATCTGGTCATTTAAGCTGAAAGACTCTTTATTTTTCCTTCAATATTAATTTTTTCCCCCAGTTTTACCTTCCAAAAGGATTTGTGGTGGGGGGAAAAAGGGAGTTGAAAAGTAAATCTCTAACAAACGATGTTCTTCTAACATTTAAAAAATGGGACAGAAATAGGATGAGGCAGAAAAGACAATTCTGAATAGTTGGTACTTGTTTAGGAATAGGCAAGTGGGATTAAGTAGAATTCTTGTTGTTCTTAAATTTCCTCACGTTTCAGATACTGCTTTTTATGCCAAAATTTTCATTTTGGTTTCTGTTAAAACCTTCTTATCCTCTCCTAACAAGTTGTGTAAATTTAGGTAAGTCAACCCTTGAGTTTTGTCATCTATAAAACAAAGGGATTGGAAGAGATTATATTCAAGTTTCTTTCCTGATCCAAGATTCCAGGATTCAGCAAATTTTAGTCATTGCTTTTTGGCTATCCCTCAATTGTTGTCCTCAGAATGAGTCTTCTTGGATCCTTTAGTTATCTGTCAGCAAAAATTGTTTGTCTTTATTTCTGAAATATCCCTCTTAGAGTTTCAGATGTGTGAATTGGTACAGAAAAGAGAGATAATTTTTATTCATCTCTCCCCATACCTTCTAAATCAGCTGGTCACAAAGAGTTTGCATGCCAGTGTGTTTTTTATTTCATGTGAAAATTGAGAGACATGGCTAAAGAGTACATTTCATATACTCTATACTTTCAAGTATATTTTTAGTAATCAAAGTATGAATGTGATAATTCCTAAGTTAGTAACACTAATAATTACCCATACAGTATCACAAAGATAGTACTAACAAACCCTTAATTTGTATGTCTGCTTACTGAAACATTGCCTGCTTTGCACATTATAACTGCAGTCATCATGATACCAGTGTTTGTTGAGTTGTGGTCTGTTTGTCTGTTTGACAGTTTTCTGGAATATTTATTACCTAAACTCAAATCTCTAGATCTTTTTCTTCTAAATATCTCGAGAGTGCGTCACCAAAGAAAGCCGATTTAACTTTGAACTCATACTACAACTTCAACTCCTGCAAGATCTCGGGATTGACTCTGGAATCCCACAACCCAAAGTCTTTATGAAATTTTTTAATACTTGTGGATTTTTAAAAGCCATTTTAGAACTTTTAACTCGAAGCTTTTAGGTTCTTCAAAAATGGGTTCTTTTAGTACCAAACAGACCTCCAACACCCACTTCCACCCATTACTTCATTATGTGTCTGTTTTTCACACCTTTACGACATTTCTTAAATGTGTCCCTACTTTGACCTGATTCTGTGGAAATTCTTATTTATGTCTTAATTGTTTCCTGTCGTGACTGTAGTAGTTCCTTCTTTATAGTCTTCCTAAATCCTTGCTCTTTAAACTTCAGAGGGAGCTTAGAATGTTATGACGAGACTACAAATTCCTGCTGTTGGAAAATAATGTCTTGTATTGAAGTAATGTTTATTGACCGATTATTGTTTTTTTAAAAATCTATACTATTTCCCTATTGACTAGTTGTGAAAGGGATGAAATTAGCATTTGGAAGGAATTGTACATCTGAAAGATTCTATTGGAAAATATATCTTAAGTCATCTCAATTAGTTTTTCAGTGGGGAAAAATTATTCTGATGGCAGATATTTTCCTTAAATTCATGGCAGTCTTTTATTCAAGTTTCACTTCCCTAATCTTAGACTGGGAGTGTGAGAAAAGCATGTGAAATATAATCTTTTCTTATTCCAAAGGCATTGAAATACTTTTCACAGTTATAATTATAGTAGAATTTGTAATATTTTGATTATATTTTCAAAGTATGTTTTATTGGTAATCCAACTCCAAGGTATGCTTATGAAGTGGACAAGTGACAGTTTTGGGCCCCTGTCCCTTAATTATCAAGTGGAGAGGCTAAAAAGTTCAAATGTTTTCCCTCTGGAAATAGTAAAAATTTTATTGTTACATAATAACATTTTGGTAGAAATGACAATTTTGTGTCTGTGTATGTGAAATGAAAGTAACGGATTATGAAATAAAATTTGATTGACACATTTGAGCTTTATGGGAATTATTGCTGAGTTTTTATCATGTCTCATTATTAATAAAGGACAAAAAAGGAAACTGTATATTCTATGTCCCTTAAAAATATTTAGGCGAACTTATTTTTATGAAACAAATGTCTTAACCATATGATCTTTTTGTAAATTTATTCTGGGAAAGTAGGATTTTGCTGTAGCATGTGTATTATTTCTCTCCCTCTCTCTTTCTGTCACTGTCTGTTTCGACCACATATGTCTAATCCTGATCTGTGCAGCACAAAAGGTACTTCTAAAGATTGTGGGTAGCACAGCATGTCAGCTGTGTGTTCTGTCTGAAATGCTTCTGTGTTGGTAGAGCCTACACTTGAGTCGATTCTTGTGCCCGCAAACATGTGCCCTAATCATTACCATTTGGTACCACATTCGTGGTTGTGGCATGGCTCAATTTCTATTAAAAAAAAGTGGGGCTAACAAAAGAGGATCCTGTTGTTTTTATTCCTGGGGAAAATATTACCCATTGTGGAAGAGTAATTCTTGCTTAAGAAATTAAGAACTGACTATAGAGTGAATCTAAGCATACACAAACTTGACATAATAATGATAATAATCGTAGGTAACTTATTGAGAGCTTGTCACATACTAATAATCCTCACAGTTCTAAGTGCTTTCATTTATTGACACATTTAAATGTACAATAACTCTACAAAGTAGTTTTTGTTTTTGTTTTTTTTTTCTGAGACAGAGTCTTGCTCTGTTGCTCCAGCTAGAGTGCAGTGTCATCATCATAGCTCTCAGCAACCTCAAACTCCTGGGCTCAAGCGATCCTCCTGCCTCAGCCTCCCAATTAGCCATCACACTTGGCTAATTTTTCTATTTTTTGTAGAGAGGAGGTCTTGCTCTTGCTCAGGCTGGTCTCGAACGCCTGGCCTCAAGCAACCCTCCAGCCTTGGCCTCCCAGAGTGCTAGGATTACAGGTGTGAGCCACAGCACCCGGCTAAATGACTCTACAAAGTATTTCTATTATTAACATCATGTTATAGATGAGGAAACTGTCACTAAGGTTAAATGCCTAAACAACTAAAGAGAGACAGAAATGAGATTTGAACACAGTCTGACTCTAGAGCCCACATTCTTAAGCAGTAGGCTCTACCGCCTCTGATATTTAGGGAGTCCTTTTCTCAGATTTACATTGTATGTTTATGAGATTTAACAGGAAAAGTTTCATCCACTGGTATTTACCAAGCATCTCTCATCTATGTTGGCATTGCTTCTTGCTTCATTTGCCTTTATAATGTGGTTTGCTTGTTAGAAAGATCCTTTCTATTTTTGAGTTTGAAAATTTAATATAATCCACAAAAAAACTTGTACTGATGTAATATTATGAATGCAGATGTAAAATGCCCACTGTGTTTTTTGATTATATTTAACTTATTTAATGTAGCTTAATGTAGGCATTGTGTCGAGAAGGTTAAATTAGTCTTGTTATTTGAAAGGCTTCCCGTTCTCATTTCCTGTCTTATAAATTTTTTCTTAACATTTCATTAATGAAACAGTTGGAGTTTTTCTCAATGATTGAAAATACTTAAAGTTATTCCTTTGGCTTTGAAATAACCTTAACTTACAAGAATTTATGATTACAATAGTCATAAAAGGGTGAATGTTTAAGGTTTGAGCTCCTTGTATGTTAAAGACTGTAAAATAAATAAAACAGATTTCCTGTTAAAAATGAAGTCTTTATTCCAATTGTCTAAGAACATTCAAAACCTGAACGCTATGAAAACTTTTAACATTTCAATGCGATTGTATTTTGTTGAAGATTACATAGTCCTTGCAAACTGAAGAGTTACATTTTGGCGCTGAATATTCAGACTTTCTGTGCTGCCACTTCTCTTCCAAGTAATTGCATGTAGTGTTTTGGAACCACTTAGCTGTTATCCATTTGACGTAGTTCAATAGATAGCTTCTCAGAACATGCAGAATAAATCTGGTTGAGGAAAGTGAACTAGCACATTCACATGTGTACTCACACATACACTCACAAATGCATTTATACACGTGCTCATATGCTCGTTTACACTAGCATACTCACAAATACACATATATGCATGTGCATACTAACATATGCTCATGTGTTCATGCACACACATATTTGAAAGTAAGACTAATTTTGGCCAAAAGGCTTCTTTTGGATGACTTTGTTTTGGTGTTAAGATTCAAAAACTCCTTTAAAATAAGCCTTCCAACATTATTTATAATTTGTGAGAATGAGGCTTGCATTCCTGTCATTAGTATCACTTCCTTCATGTTTATGGATTTTGTATCTTTACATTGTATACTTTCTGCAAAAATTCTTTTCTGACAGGAAGATTTCTTTTTTCCTTGCAGTCTAAAAGATAAGAGATAACAAATTAAGTGGTATAACTTTACTAATTTCCTAAAAAGTAAATATTTTGGACACATTATTCTGTTCAGAAAAACAAGTGACAGAAATATTCTCTTTTAGAAATATTTAAAGCATGGAACTTTATGATCTAATTTTTGGATGTGGAGATGCAATTCTGCTTTGTATTGAAATTTCCAAATAATTATGAAAATAACTAATTGAAAAATCACTTAAAACCCAGCAAATTATCTCTGATTTATCTTCATTATTGCTTTTGTTATGGACAATTTATTAAATTTTGAATAGGTTTTGGTGCTTTATATAGTATTTTCTTTTTGTAGGAATAAACCTAGAGCTGCATTTCATGTTATATTTTGATCTTTACAACTTGGTAAATTTTGTGAAGTAAGGGAATCCTTCAAAGCATATTCTCCTTCTTCTACTCTTCAGGCATCTGAGTGACATGAGAGGTTAACTATTCCATTTTCTTGACAGATCAATATTTCTTTCCTTGACTGTTAATGATGTAATGGCATTCAACATGGATCTTTGGGCAACTCTTATAAGAAGAGTCAAAAATATTCAGAAGGGAAATAGCAATAGGCAGTATGTAATGGATTAGCTCTTTGGAATGGAGAACTATTAATTTATACCAGACTACTTGTTCAAGGTTACTTTACCCACCCTCCTCTGTGATCAAGAGCCAAAGGATTCAAATGGGTAATTACCTTTTGTCAAATTATATTTTGACTTACCTTATGATATTATTTGGTATAGTATTTTTCTCTCAAAGGACATATAAGCACTTTATTAACATCTCTTTCCTTCCTAACATATGTCTAAGAATGAGATGGAGGCCAAGTATTTTCCTTCACCATAATAAAAACCCCATTTTACAGATAGAGCTGGAGAGTAAGGTCATTTTCTGGAAAACAGATTTTGGCAGTTTTCCCCATGAATTTTAATTTTGAAATACTCTGTTATAATATGCCTTATTAATAAGAATCTTTGAGATAATTGTGATTAATAAAATATGTTCTTTTCTTCTCTATTCAATTAACAATGAATTAATATGCGTGTGTATGTATATATTTATTCTGTGTGTGTGTGTATATATACACATGTGATTTTACATGTATACAATATATATAATGTGATTTTATGTACATATCCCTGGAAATTCCTAGGCGTTGTATATACTATAATGTACTATATATAAACACATACATACATGTGATTTTATATATATCACTATAAATTCCTGGGCATTATATAGTATAATATAATATTATACTTTTTGAAGCAATTCAAACTCCAGCCACTACCTAGCAGGAACTTTAAAATGTTTGTTGCAGAGTTTAGGTTATCCTTATAGTATTATTTTTCTCTTTAGTATCAATATTTATTCTGTATTCTGAGACTGCTTTGGCCCTAATTATTGTTAGTCTTCTCTAGTAAGAATATTAAAGGTGAGGAAATAAACACTCGAAGAAACAAACTGATCACTGACATTCTTTCCAGGGTTTATTGGTAATTGCAGAGAATAATCTTTTGACACTTTGGTCATATCACAGCAAAACAGGAGAGGGTCAGACTCATTAACCTTTATCACACTATTAAATAGAATGAGGAGGAGGCATTCTGCAGTTAAATTATTCAACCTAGTCCCTTTCATCTGTAAATTTTTCCACTAATCTGTGAGCTTTTAGTATTCCAATAGGGCAACTGTGTTATAGGTAAATTTAGTTTTCCTTAATGATTGGGACAATTTTGCATTTTGCACACAGACTATGGGAAGAGATGGAACTGAAACCTGTCAAATATAATCAGTGAATATTTTAAGTTTGAAGGGAAAAATTTCAATGAAAAGATTCACAGACATCACAGTAACAACTGAAAGTGAAACTCAAATATAAAAAAAGCTGCATCAGTGTTTTACTTGTTGAATTTTTTTTTCTAATTTGACAGTGAGGACTTAAATATAGGTAGTTTTGCACATGACATAAAGATGAATCCAAATGGCTGTATGTAGTAAAATGGACTACTTCATTCCATAATCAGTTTAGGTACAACTTTAAATATGCTCCTAAAGAGTGACAATTGAATAAATATCAACTCTGTGTATATGTGTGTGTGTGTGTGTGTGTGTATCTCAAATGCGCACAACATGGGAAGATCATAAATTCTTCCTATGATTGTTTAAATTTATAAAGTGAATGGAAAATAAATGAAAAGTTGTACAAAGCAATATT
Organism: Daubentonia madagascariensis; assembly: GCA_023783475.1. Classification (NCBI taxonomy): domain Eukaryota; kingdom Metazoa; phylum Chordata; class Mammalia; order Primates; family Daubentoniidae; genus Daubentonia; species Daubentonia madagascariensis. The sequence goes on along the minus strand of JAKFHU010000978.1, from coordinate 19,533,695 downwards.
GATCAGAAATATCAAATATATAAGGTCATTAACAGTAAATTGATAAATTCCATTTCTCAAAGTTCAGCTGGGTGGTGGTTACACACACAAAAAAATTCAGACATTTCAACATTGTTTGCTTATGGAAAACATTTGGCAATTCTGTTAGCAAAGAATAGTGTCAAAAATCTAAACGTTTTTCCCTCAACATCTGCATTTGGTTATTAAAAAACAAACCCACCCCATACCCCCATCCTCTAAACAAGTTAAGTTTGTCACGAAATGTTTTTCAGTTGTCCTGAAAGTCAATCTCATTTTTTTGTGTATCTATGAGTTTTATTCCATTTGGTTATTTCATTTCTGCATGTTTATTACATTTGTTTATTTCATTTAAGTCCATTATATTAAGATAGGACTTAAGATAGGAGTAGTCTGATAGAAGTTTGAAAAAATGTTTAAAGAAAAAAAATCACTTTAGGGTCTCAATTTGAAAAAGGGCTATTAAAGGGACAGGGTAGAGTCTCTTATATACAGCCTCCACAAAGAAATATGTGTGCCCTGCCCTCCACGGTTGCTCCATCAACTGAACTTAATACATTGATTTAGGGCCATACTATTCTTCACATCTTAGGCTACTTGAAACAGGAAATATAATTTTCATAGAAATGAGTGAGGGCATGTTGGTATTACCCACTTTTTTCATGGATCTATTTTTTAAACGAGGAGACTGGAAAGAAAGAAAAGGCAATGAATGTTACCTCTCTCTGCTCTAAAAAAACCAAATTTATATATACACATATGCTTGTGCCTTCATTGGATTGTTTTGGCAAAAAGATTGAATGAAAATCCTGAACATACTGAACTGAGCTAACTATGGGACCTTCCTTTTTGACATTATTTTTGTACATTTTTCTTTTTAGTGCTCGTTAGATATTTTGAGATTCCCTCAGCTAATGAGATGAACACTTTCTAGGGCACTTCCTTAAGAATTGTGGTGTTATAGACAACTGGAGACAGACATTAGTAATGTTTACAAAGATCATTCCCTTTTAATTTAAGGCAGATCCTGTCAATTAACTTCAGAGTAACTCAGCTTTAAGTTACTCAGTCAGCTAATCTGTAGGTAGCATATAGTTGTTGCAGATGGTCAACTTTAAGAACTTACATCTGCTTAAAGTATTTTTTTTTTTTTTGGTCAAGATATAAGTGATGATAAAAAGGAAGCAGATTGCTTCTGTGGTGTGTCTAGATTATTTGACTGATTTCCTCTCGATGAATATCTTTTTACGGAAGCATTGATTTTAGTGTTACGTTTGACATTTTAAAAAATATTTTCATTGAGGTGAAGTATACAGTTTAAATATATTTATATTCTTTGCTTTTCTCCTTCATTCCCCCTCCTCCCTCCAACATGTTAGACTGTAAAACATTAACACACACACTCAAATCAATGGAAAACACATATAGAAGAGACTGGATCATATTAAAAACTAATTGACTTGGAAAAATGAATATAATTTTGGCTTAATGGACCTGTTTCTTTTTTTAACAAAAAAAGCGTATTGCCATGTGCAGCTCTAAGATAAGTTAAAGTGATTTCTTATTTGAAATGCCTTTTAGCTTTTTCACATTCTCTGGTTATCTATTGATTATATGACATGTAATATGTTGGACCTGAGAGATGAAATTGTAATTATGATCTGCTTTACATGTACAAAGCCCACCTTGTGAGTTTTTAAAGGTATTAAGCTTTTGAAAGTTTATGTATTTGTACATCAAATAAGAATAATTGAATAATTTACTGAATAATTGAGGGAAAATATTAAAAATGATTTTGGCAATTTAGTTGTCCAGTAAAGTGCTTCCTAGTTTTTAATTATCCCAATGTTGACACTTGTTTGGAATGCACGTACGTATGTACACAAACCCACACACACATATCCCTTCATTGATGTGCATGATGCTCAAAATATGGGAATGAGACCGAACTTCATTTTTATGTCAGAAAAATATAGCATAAAATTTCCAAATTTATATTTTAGCTTCAAAGAGAGAATAATTATGAGTTTTATCTGTAAGTGTACATGAGTATAATTTTCACATGCTTTCCTCATGAGAGCATTTCTTGATGATTTCCTCATTATATCTGATTGAAGTGGTAGTGACAACTGGAATAGGGACTTTTTCAATTTTGGTTCCTCAGCTACCCTGTAAACTCCATGGCTGCCTTACCCAATTCTGCTTTCCAGAGCCTAACATGGGACTTGGCCAATAATAGGTGTAAAATTAACCTTTGTGCATGAATAAATGAATAAATAAATGGATATAGACTTATATAACTTTGGTCATTTATCAAAATTAAAAAATGGATACATGTGAACAGGGTAAATTAATTTAATTACTGGGGTTTTATTTGACTACCTAGTTAAAATGTGAAAATATAAGCCAGTTATATTTCCATTCCTTAATTTCTCTGATCATCAAAAGCAAAATACGATATGTATGAATTATATTTTCTTGAAGAGAAACTTAGTATGATAGCACTGTAATTTCCATTTAATTTTACTTCTTGACAAATTTTAAGCAAAATCAAATTAATTACTGTTATAAAAAAAACCCTGCTGTTGGAGGCTTTAGGTCAGCTTTAAATAAGCGTAAATTTGTTAATAGTAAGACAAACTAACCTACAAAAGGTTTGTAACATGCATCTAGTAGTACCAGCAGATGGAGCTGTATTCCAATGCTGAAAAACAAATGGACTCTTCGGAGGGTTGACTTGTGGTAGAACCAAAATCCTGGTCAATAATTTTATATGGTATTTTGTATATCATGGTATGAAGCACACATTTTAAATTCTGTATGTAATATAATCATAATTTGTAGTTTAATAGAAATTTTATGACTCCTTTGCCTTTATTTTTGACTTGAGGCCTGGCTTTGCTGTCATGTAAATGGTCATAATTTTGCTATATTACATTTGATTTACCTTGAATGTATACTAACAACATACACATACTAGGAACTGAAACAGAAGTAACTGCAAAGCCAAGTTTAGGCTCATCTTGGAGAAAGAGTGAAGAAATGATGAGTGAATAAATAGCTAGTAGAGTTCACTCAAAGGTGACAGAGAAAATAGAGTGGGTTTTTTGATAGTGCAAGTTCATGTAAGTGTGTTTGACATACATTTCATTTCTATATTTAGTACTGCATATTTTTCCTCTGAGTGATAAGCTGAAATTCTAAAAAGTAAAAAAAATAGTTTTATATATGAACAGTCAAGTTTAACCTCTGATTTGAAGAGAGAGATTTAGAACCTGACAACTTGAAAATGGAAGAGTGCTGCAAAATTGAGTCTTGTCTTCTTCCCTTAAAACAGTAATTGTATAGACTACTCTTTAGAAGCAATTGCTGATGACTATAGTCTCTTACTTAAATGTTTTACTCCCTTGCTTTTCAAATAAATTATGTTTTTCTGGATATCTATGCACTATAAAATTGAAAATTAGTGCTAGAAACAGGGTGGGGGAATACTTCCCAATGTATACTGGTTTTCACAATCCATTAAAATTTAATAATAGACAAATGAAGTTGGATTCTTCTGAGAAATTACAGTCCTATTTGCATATAATTGAATATGAATATCTGCTTTCATGCTAGTTTTCTTCCTTAAAAAATAACTTAACCTAGTTGGTAGAAGACAAATTTGGTGTTTGGCGATATTTAGTCAATTGTCCATGGGGAAGTCACTTGGTAATGAACGCATCTATTTTATTTTTCCTACTTATTGTTTCATAGGAGGTGATCTTTTAATTATATTGTTGCACTTAATATTTATTGAATATTATATAACTAGCATAATTTAGGGGTTGTGGAGGGTAAAAAATCAGTATCCCTTGGTAAAAAAGAGAAAGTGAACAATCTCATTGGTTAGGCAAGAAAAACATGTTTGAAGTCAATGGCAAATAAGAGAGTTTATACTTCAACAATTTCACATGTATAATGATAGACAGATCACTCAAATATACTAATTACATAATTTTGAGGAATCACATCCTAAGAATGACGATTAACGTTTAAAACATATTTTTAAAAAAATGTATTGTTTGACATAGACCATGAGGGGATGGGGCATGGACTACTTTAATGTTTGACCATGATTAAGTGTTATGAGAAATTTATCAAGTCCTAAAGTTTAGTTTTTTTATATAAAAAGTTGTGTGTCCATTGTTTAAAAATTGAATAAGTTATCCTTATTTTCTTTTTATTAATAGGATTGTAGGTGCCTATAATCACTTAGGATTCTTGTAAGTGGATACCACCATGTTATGTCATCCATGCTGCCTAGAAATGTACTTACACATAGAAGATATTCCAGGAAGATTTGTTGAATAAAAGAATGAGTTTATATTGAATAGGAATTTTCAAGTCTCTACTTCCATTATGTAGATTACTTGCTGTGGAGGTAGTTTTAGTGTTAAAACATTAGCTATTTAGTGTTAAAAGCAAGACTAAGAGGTCTAGGTCTTAATATCACCATTAGCAGTTTTGGCTGGCTGTGCAACCTAGAAAAAAATGACCTATCTTAGTGTGTTCAGCTACAAGTTAGTGACAATGTTATGCAAATATTTAAGTTTTCTCTAATTTTGAAAGTGCACGTACACTAATCCACGAGAGTAAGTATAACTGACAATAGTGCCATTAGGCAACAAGAATTTCTTGCTAAAATATTTACTATTTTTTATTGCTGAACATCAATTTGACTTGTTAGTATAATTTCAGATACTACTGTATACTTCATACCTTGGTGATAATGCTGTTTTTCTTTAGCAATATTCTACCCATGAGACTGTGTAATGAATGGACCCAGGGTCAGAATCCAGGCAAGAATTCATGGACTAAGTTTGACATAAGCAAAAATTGGGAACAGTAGAGTGAGAAATTCTTTTGCCTTAGCAAGAAAAACTACATTTTTTCCTGTTTAAGGCAGAGCATGTAGCATGATCACGTGGTATGTTACTATCTGGTCAGAATGGAAGGTTGAAAGATCCAAAAAAAGAACAAATTATGGGCAGTTACTAACAGATCCATCAATCCATGTGCTAAGGTGACTTTGTAAAGTGGCCAATGATATTTCCTTTTACCTCTTTACTGTTTGAAAAGCAGTCATTGTATACTGAAGTACTCAGGCAACTACTCTCTGTACTTTTGGGTATGTTTGTAATATTTTAAATGGAAAGGAGGTGCCCAGAATTCCATAACCATAGCTTAATCACAACATTTGAATCTCTCACATAGTGCTCATCCCATTGTAACTTCCCAATATATATATTAATATATATCAGTTTATTGGATATAGGAAAAGAGATTAAAACAATTTATTTATCTCCACCATGCCAATAACAGAATAAATTGTAGATAATGATGTATGACTTTTGTATGCTAATACCAGCTGTATCTGATTAGCAATAAAGGCAGCTTGGAACATAACATGGAAAAACCAGTGGTCATTATTGGGTAACATCCTAGCATAGAGAATGACTCAGTACTAATGCCCCAATGTGGGGGCTGAGGCATTTAAGTACATCTTGTCTTAGGATTTTATGGATTTGGAAGCTCCCTTAGGAGAAGTGCCTGGAATTGGATACTTCCTTGGGTATAGCTGGGGTGAAGCTGGGAGACAGGAAGAAGTGGAAAGTGACAAGGGCTTCATCTTTGACTGCCTTTATAGCTTGATGGCTTACCTCGTTATGTTCTTGATGTTGTAGCCAGGACCTCTTTTTGGTCTATTGGTTAGACTGCCTTCCACACCTCAGTGGAACCTCCACGAGGGCAGGGATTGCTACTGTTGTTTTTTTGGTTTTTGTTTCCCTACTACTTTATCTTCAGTGTCTAGAACAGTGCCTGACACATAGAAGCTCAGTAAATATTTGTGAATAAATTAAATCAAAGAGTTTGCTGAGAGACTATTATGTGCATGGTGCCTTTATTACACTAAGTATGATAGTAGAAACAGAGATGAATGAGAAACTCTCCTTTCCTCAGCCAGCCCTGAGTCTAGCAGGGATGACATGTTGTGTATAAAAAAGACTAAGTAGCATATCCCTAAGGGCTGTATGTCCACATGATAAATGAAATCTTTCTAGCTGTGAGGCAGAAGTGGAACTCCAGAGCTCCCCTGGGGTAAGGGACATTCAACTTGGCCTTTAAGGATGGGTGGACAGCAGTAGGCAGCAGTGGAAGAGGTGCATTCAGACTGATGGGACAGCTGGAGCCAAGACAGGGGTGGACACTCAGAGCATGATTGCATAGCATTAAGCCAAGAGGTTGGGCTAAGGGTAGGATATGTGAGGGGACAAGGTAGGGGAGAAGGCTGAAGGGGAAGGCTGGGGTCAGTTTATGGAGGGCTGGCAATGCCGTGATAAAGCAGTTTGCATTTGAGGCAGTGAATGTTTTACATAGAATTAGAGGTTTATGTATGCTTGAAGGATCATAAATAATGGTTAATTCTAAAATTCTGAAGGTCACTGGCCACAGTTTATACTCCTTATCATATTATACAGTTCTAAGAATTATGGATTTGATTTTCAGCCTTGAATTCACCAAAGCTTGTGCAATATTTCCAATATATTTATTATAAAGTGGTGCGGGAAGGCCCCTGCCTTTCATTGGTCTTTCTACATCTAGATTTTGAGACATAGGCAAGGAAGATTGAGCAAAGCCTAAAAATCACCATTCTGTGTTGAGCACAAAAAGCTGTTTTGGGTCATAGAATCTCAGAAGATGAAAGGCAATTTAGCCAGGTTTAAATTATTTTAGTCCCTCATTGCTGCTATGTTTTCTCTCATCTTGGTGCTTTTACCCCCACCAATTGTCCATTTCCTGTATTTGGTTAAGCCCAATGCTTTCTTCAAAACTCAGATCATTTTTATTTTTTTCTGGACTTCTCCAGAAAACTTCTTTCAATCCCCTCACCTCTATGAGGCAGGGTGCACCTCTATCTGCACCTAGAAATCGTCTCTTCATATTTCTTTCACTGCACAGTAATTATCTTTGATTTCCAGAATGGATCAATCAGTCAATCATTCAGTAATTCCAGCCCTACTTTGTCATCCTTGAAGGTGATCATCTAAGCTGCCCTTAAATACTTGAAGTGATGGTGTGGGCTTATCTGATAGCACTTTTAATTGTTAGAAAATTCTTCATTATATTGAACTGAAATCTGTTTATTTGTTCTTTTACTCATCAATTTAAGTTATATTCTTTCTAAAAGACATGGCTTTCAGTGTTCAGAAATGATTATCTTGTTGTCACTATTCATATGAGTACTGGCTTTCAGATTAAGACATCTCAAAACCTGATAGCCTTTCTGTGGATTCACTCCAATTGGTCACTTTCCTCTCTTAAAATGTGTAATTGTATACAGTTTTCCGGATGTGAATTGAATAGAACTGAATAGTGAATTGTTACTTTCCTAGATAAAATATTTATTTTTATTGATCCTAAGATTTTTAGCTTTTTTATTAGTGATTTCACATTATTGACTGATATGAAGCTTGCAGTTGGCTAAAGTCTAAATATGTTTTGCATAAGAATCAAGACAGTATGTGCCCAATAACTATGGTTAGATGGGTAAATGAATGGCATCAGCTTACCACCATTTTGTACTTTTGAAAACTTAAACGTAGAATGTAAAACTCATCCTAACTAAATCCTATCTTTAAAAACTTTTCGCTTGGGCTAAAATTTCCATCTCATTGAACATGCATAATTTAAGAAATTTTACCAAATTTTTTGCAGAAACCAAGCTACATTATACAGCTTCTGAATATATTACCATGGGAGCCATGCTTAAAAAAGGAGCTACTGCTAGCTTGATGTATTTTGTTTTTCATTCAAATACAACTGTGTCTTTTCACAAATATTCAGGACCATTTTAGAAATTTTCTTGAACTTAAAATTAACTTCCAATCAACATATACTTTCTAGTATTTTCCACTCTTTTCCCTCTTCTGGGAAAATAACAATTTTTTTTTGTATTCGTCATTTTCTATTACATTATCTCATTGTCTATGAGTTCTCTGATATTATTAAGTCTGTGGGATTTTGTATGTTTTTCAGAAACTAAAACACAGTTTAGTCAGAAATTAAAGAAAAATATCTCATTCATATTGGCTGGCTATTCTTCCTGTCTTTTCAATGATTTTGTACCTAATACTCTGATTACTATGGTTTTCCTAAACTCCTTATAATCTTTCTTTTTAAGTATTTCACTTTAAAAATTTTTTCTACTTGGGCAGCCACAGTAAAATAAAGTACCAAGCACTCCTGAAGCCCCTGAGTCCAGGCCTTAATTCCTGGATGGCATTTCTACACCTACCCTGGGCCAGAAGGAAACATGCTGCCCTGAAGGGAAGGACACAGTCCTGGCAGGATTCACCACTTACTGACTGAAGAGCCCCTGGGCTTTGAATAAACATCTGAGGTAACCAGGCAACAGTCACCATGGGCTTTGAGTGAGACTGGGCTGGCTTCAGTTGTGATCTGGTGCTGGTGGCCACAAGGGAGTGCCCATGTCACTCCTCCCTCAATTCCAGCAGCCCAGCACAGAGAGTGAGAGAAGAGAGTGAGAGACTTTGCCAGGTAATCTGGGGAATTCTCCTATATCTTACCCAATCCACCAAAGAAGTACCACCAAGAGTCTGTAAGAGTCGCAGCATTACTGGGCTTGGGGCACCCCCAGTGCTGATATGCCTGCAGTGATCAAAGACTTAGATCTCAACACTCAATTCCCCTTGAATATCTGGAAAGTCTTCTCAAGAAAGATGGTGCAAACAAGCCCAGACTGAGAAGATTAAAATAAATACCTAATTCTTCAATGTCCAAACATTGCCAAACATCCACAAGCATCAAGGACATCCAGGAAAACATGACCTCACCAAACAAACTAAATAAGGTACTAGTGACCAATCCTGAAGTGATGGAAATATCTGACCTTTAGACAAAGTCAAAATAGTTGTCCTGGAGAAGCTCAGTGAACTTCAAGACAACACAGAGAAGGAATTTAGAAGCCTATCATAGAACTTTAACAAAGAGATTGAAATAATAAAAAAAAAAATCAAGCAGAAATTCTAGAGCTAAAGAATTCGATTGACAAACTGCGAAATGCATCATAGTCTCTCAAAAGCAGAATTGACTAAGCCTAAGAAAGAATTAGTGAGCTTGAAAAAGGCTATTTGAAAATATATAGTCAGAAGAGAAAAAAAGAAAAAAGAATAAAAAAGCACACCTACAAGATGTAGAAAATAGCCCCCAAACGGAAAATCTAAGAGTTATTGGCCTTAAAGAGGAGGAAGAGAGAGAGAGAGATTGGGGTAGAATGTTTATTCAAAGAAATAATAGCAAAGAACTTTCTAAACCTAGAGAAAGATACCAATATTCAGTTACAAAAAGGTCGTAGAACACCAAGCAGATTTAAACTAAACAAGACTACCTCAAGGCATTTAATAATCAAGCTCCCAAAGGTCACAGATAAAGAAAAGGTCCTAAGGGAAGCAAGAAAAAAGAAAAAAAATAATGTATAAAGGAGCTCCAATGCATCTGGCAGCAGATTTCTCAGTGGAAACCTTACAGGCCAGGAGAGAGTGGCATGACATATTCAAAGTGCTGACAGAAAAAAATCTTAATCCTAAAATACTATATCCTGCAAAATTTTTACTTTTGTTGTTTAGAAAAAGTTGGAGAAAGATGCAGTCTTATAAGAAATTATCCCAAATTTTAGAAAACAAGAGAAGTCCCAAACAAATGAGGGAATTACATTGAACCACTGGGTGTTTCCACAGTGGCAAAGTCAATAAAATAACTCAATATTATGAACCCCAACCAACATTCTGAAATGTAGTTTTATTTTCCTTATACTAACAATATATCATGCCATATAGTATGTTTAACATGACCTCTTAAAGGTGCAACAAGGCACAGGGGAAGAAAAAAAAAAAAAAAGCCAGAGAAGGGGCAGGAAGTAGATAAAGAAAGTAGCAGGAAGGAAAAAAGCACAATGAAGTATGATAAGAGAGCAAAAGATTTCGGGAACCACTGCCAAGAGCCCTGACAAATATGTGCATACTATTTGTCTTTGATTGGAAACTGTCAAAGGGGCAAAGTGTTGATGTAATCTCTGAGGTTACTTTGTCCTTATCCTCCAAGAAACATGGATCCCAAATTGGATCAGCCTTCTTTTTCATTTCACTTGGACCACCTCACTGAAGGACACTAACTCCATTTTTATTACACAAGGGGATTAAAGCTATCAGGCCATGCCATATTTGGGATTGAATTTTGCTGTATTCATTTTATTATCAAAGGCATTCCTCATTCATATTCTTTGAACTGAGATTTAAAATTATGAAGCTGAGACAGCCCCAAATAATAGATGTCCTTAGTTGGTAGAACAGTTCATCAACTAATCTAGATCAAACTGGTTAGAAGTGAAAGACTTGGTTGCTAGTAATTTCAATTTCAAAGTAATCTTCCTTTCTCTGAAATTAAAATTGTTTTCTTTGATTCAAATAAGGCTATAAATTATAAATTTTAAAATATAATCTGAAAAATATATTTAAACTTGTGGTACATGTTACTATTTACAGCTTTGGGATTTAGAGGATTGGTATGATTAAAATCAAGCTGAAGACTATTAGCCAAAAACATTTGGATCATCAGAGAATACTTTGTGGGAAACAATGTCAATAGAATATATGATGTTTTAATGTTCTATAGCAATATTTTCTGGCTGTGAAGTGCTTGCCATAAACTTCAAGTGAAACGGACCATCTACAACTACTGCCTTCAGCTGCATAAAGATATTTGCTCAGGTAGATATTAGCACACTAATTTTTATATATAGACTTTTCATATAAAATTTTCCTTCACCAGTACTGATCATCTAATTTCATACTTTTAAAATCAAACAGCTTTATTGATGAAAACATTGAGTATGTACCTGTAATACACATGTATATTAACTTGTAAATCAACTGAATGGGCTATTGTTCTAATAAATTATGTTAACTTAAAAAAACAAAAAATTATAGGTGGTTGAAATAAATCAATATGAGCAGAAATACCTTCATACAAATATTCTTGTACACATTTTTGGGATATGTGCACCTCACTGTAAAGACCACCAATATAAAGGATTGCATGCTCAGGTATAACTTAACTAAAGGTACATACATGGAGAGGAATTCTGAGGAACTTAGCTCCAAGTTTTGATTTCTCTTATTTAAAGGCATGGTAACTTTATGTTATTAGGTATTTGACATATGTTTGATCTAAGGGAAATTAATTGTTCTGTGAGTAGAAAGGTTTAGAAAACTCATACTCGTATCCTGTCATGTATTAGTAAAAACCAATAGATGATAACCAAGCTTAAGGGTCACATACTGTAATCCATACTGAGTTGACAATAACAATGAACAATTTCTTATCCCCAGCATGTAACTTGTAACCAAACCAAATTTCTGGAATGTAATTCATTTATCAAATGTATGAAAGTCTGATGATATTTGTACTCTGTGTGTGTACTAAGTTTCAGCCCTGGTCTTGCTTAGTTTTTTTAGACTTGCTGAGAGCTATGGGGCCAATCTGTATCTTACTTTTTGAGTTGAGGAAGGTGCTTTAGCAGCAGGGCCTACTCATGGTCCCCTTCTGCTTAGTCAACTTGAGGAGGGCTCAGAAAAGCCAGGAGGGCTGGGCACTGGGGAAGTGCCTGGGCAGACAGGCGCTCTAGGGATGAGAAATAGTGTGCCCTGCCCTGGGAAATGACGCTATTACCTGTTGATTGCTTCACCATAAAAAAAGCTTTATAACAATGGAGGAGCCTTAAATGCATATTACTAAGTGAAAGAAGCCAATCTGATAAGGCTATATACTGTAGGATTCCAACTATATGCCATTCTGGAAAAGGGAACACTATGGAGACAGTAAAAAGATCAGTCCTCAGGGTTTGAGAGGAATGAACAGGTGGAGCACTGAGAATTCTTAGGGCAGTGAAACTACTCTGTATGATACTACAATGGTAGATATATGTCATTGTACATTTGTCCAAACTCATAGAATGTAAACTACTAGGAGTGAGCCCTAAGGAAAACTAGGGACTCTGGGTGATAATGGTGTGTCAATGTAGGTTCATCAGTTGAAACAAATGTACCACTCGAGAGGAGGATGCTGATAATGGGGGAGGCTGTGCATGTGTAGGGGTAGGAAGTATTTGCGAATCTCTATACCTTCCTTCCAGTTTTGCTATGAACCCAAAACTGTTCTGAAAAAGTCTTTAAAAAATAAAATAAAATGAGCTTTATGTTCTCCATCCTTCCAGGAAACTAGGAGGCCCAAACATATCAAAACCAAGTGTTCTAGCTCCTGCCTGCCTGGTCAACATTCTCTTACTAACCTGAAAGATTCGAGAATGTTCAGTGTAAATTAAATCAAACCCTTCCTCACATAGCTACATTCATGTTCTTGACTGATTCCATTAGAATATCTAAGAGTGCATTCTTGCTGCCAATAAATTGAATGAAAAAGTCAAATTAAAAAAATTATCTGTTATTAGTCTACTGTTGAATCTTAGTTTTAATGAGATTCAGTGTCACAATAGTTGCCTGGCAGGATTTAATGCATCCAAAGCAAGTATTTTTGCTGAAGGTATAGGCTTCCTCATTATAATTTTATATTTTTAAAATTGGTAGTATTATTCTTGATGGAAAACATCTGTGTAATGGGCAGGGAGTATCTTATTTGACAAAAATACTTCAGATTCAGGATTTTTGTTTTGTTTGTTTATACTCATGTAGAAAATTGGGAAACTATATAAAAGTATAAAGAACAAAACATAATCAGCAAAATTCTAACAATCTCACTGTTAAAATTTAGTATATTTCATTTGTTTCCTCTTTCTCTCTCCCCTCCTTTCACTGATTTCACTTTTCTATTTGTTTCAAATGGAGGTTACATAGGATATTTTATTTTATATTTCATTTTTTTCCCCATACATTATATCATGAGCATTTCCCTAAGGAATTAACATCATTCTAAAACATTATTTAAAATGTTATTTATAGACCATCATTTATTTCATTATCTGCTATTGAACATTAAAGGCTTTTTTCTTCCTAAACTGGAAATTTTGATTAGATATGATTATTTCTTTAGAACAATGCATTCTTGAGAGATATTATTTTATGGAAAAAGATAGTTCTCTTTTATAATTGTCAGTAAAATTTAAAATCTGTGTGCTGATATTTTCATGAGCTTTCTGTCATGTCCAAGGCAAATGTGGAAAACAAGTGTGGAAATGTGGGCATATATAAAAAAATGTTCTAAGGAATTTAAGGTAGAGTGTAAATGATGTTTAATGTTAATTTCATAGGTATAAATATCAATTTTTTGTTATTGTTTTCTGGACGTCTCAACTGACTGCACATTTGATAGTGCCTCAATTTACTACAGACTTCTGGCAAAGATGCTTACTTTCATGGCCAACTGGTCGTGAACTTCCCAGGTGGCCATATCTTTGCTCTGTGGCTGTAGTGAAATGCAAGTCAGCTCCATTGAGCTGTTCACATGACAGAATGCCAGAAGATAGAACTGAAATAAAATATCCTGTTCTGGAAAAATAAACCACCCAAAGGACCTGTGTGCTTTTCCTTATTTCTTTTTATTTCTAATTTAAGAACTAAGATTTAAATAAGAAGCAGCATTTTGAATTCAGAAGTGAAACAATCCAGATGTCTAGAAATGAATAATTAAATTACCTAGGTTCATAGTGCAATCAAGTGTGTTGTTATATGTTTTATTGCTTTACTAATATGCTAATATTTCTATTTTTTATTTCTTCTAAACATATCTAAGCACTTTAGAACTAACAGCAAGTAAATTTTTCTTTTATCACCATCATCATCATCATTCTATGGGGAACTGATAGCATATCTTTGATAGAAATGGGAGTCTATGTAAAAATATTCTGTGCTCATTGTGAGACTTATATGATGATGATATTTTTGTTAATTCACATGTCTTGGGTGCTGGGCTTTATGTTTAAGTTTGTTTAATGCTTTCAACAACCCTGGAAGGTCTATTCTAAAGATGAGGAATCTGAGGCTAAAAGAGTTTAAGTTGCCCAACTGGCCTATGAGGCTAGTGAGTGGTTAAGCAGGATTGAAGCCCAGGCTGTCTCTCTTTCAAAGGCCATGCATGTAGCCACTAGGTTTATTGCCCCAGATGAAAGCGATCTCTTTCTCTAAATTCCTGCGGCTTTGTTTGTAGCAAACTTATCTCACAACAGTCTTGTTTGCACTTATTTGGTTCATATTTATTGTTGGACTAATTTGTAGGATTTTTGGGATTAGAGGTTGAAAAAACTGAATTCTCAAATTGTGTAACCCAATAAAACAAGCCCTCTCTGCAAGCTACACAATATCTTCTAATAGGAAACTAATAAATACTTACATATTAACTACTACTATGGGCTAAGCTCTGGCTAGATCCTGGGGGTGAATGGACAAATACATTGGTTGTAAGCACAATTGGAACTGTAAAGACTTTTTGAGTTTTCATGAGGAAGGAGCTCACTTTTATTGAATGCCTACTACATACATTGTTTTATAATACATACTTTGCCCTATTTCATTCTAACCAATTTGTCATAATCTTACAGATAAGGAAACGGAGGCTCAGAGATATTAAACAACTTGCTATAGCTAGTTAGCAGCAAGGTCAGAACTGGTATTCATGTTTGTTTTATTTCATAGCCTACACTTTTTTCACTTTTAAAATTCCATTGGAGCAATAATCTGTTTTGTTAAAACACTGAAATAGTATAGAAACCGAAACCTTTCTGACTCTAAAGTTAACTCTTGTTTCTATTATTGTGGAGGAAATAAGTGGAGCATTAATATCTAAAGGTAAGTACAATGGCTGATGTACCCTTGAGAAAAACTGTTAAGAGTTTTATTACCATGATTATGTTAGATCTTAATGCAACAGAAATTGTTTATAATGTTATTCAGAGTCAATACAAACTTACTGAGCATTGTATTAGGAACCATGCTAGTTGTTTACACAGTATTAGCTGTACAGAAACACTGAGGAGAGGTATTTCCAAGTTGATTTTATACACAGGGGCACACATTGAAGCTCAGAGAGTTAAGTAACTTGTCCAGATTCACACCACTAATAAGGTAGAACTGGTATGAACCATAGATCTTGACTTGAAATACAGTGCTCTTTCTATTATGTTTTGCTTTAGTGCTATCTTTAGAGGATGTGTGTTAAAAACATTTCATAAAATCATATTTTGAAAGAAGGAAAGATTTGTGCAGTGCTTCCTTTGTTTTGAATGCCAAGAAAGTGTGGTAGCAATTGCTAATTTCTATCTGTAATTGTGTCTGAAATATTGAGTGTGTCTGGAGTTTCATACATGTAGCAAGCTCAAAATGTACATGAAATAATTACGATCAATTCTGCCCAAAGTGAAGCATTTGTAATCTTATTCTCAAATTGTTTGTCTCTTGAATTTTCATCTGTTTGTTATCTATGTTATACTTACTCAAAGTTTATTTTTTAGGTAGGGGGTGTATCAACATTCTTAATCTTTGTGAAATCCATTGGCAGGCAAATTTATAGTAGTGTTTTCTCAGTTGCTTAGGGGACAAAACCAAACAGCATATTGGTTGTGTTATGTTGGGCTTTGTGGTTTTACAGTGTAGGAAGTCCAGTCCTTGTTCAATAACACATAACCATTTCTGTTCTAAAAGTTTTCCTCTTATATGTAACCAGTGGTTTAAAAAAGTATTTGGAGGAGACTAAAGAAATTTAGATTCCAAGACAGAGAAATAATGCCACAATCAAATTAATCAGGAATTGTTTTGTTTCTACAATGATTAAACATTTAAAAATTGTCTTTGGAGAATCAGAATTGAGTGTGGTTCACAGTAAAGATCATGGGCTATGGAGTCAGCCAGATTCAGATTGAAATCTGGGATCTGCTCTTCATTTGAAAAATGAAGATAATAATACCTAACGTGCAGGGCTGTTTTGGAGGAGTACACAATAAAGTAATTGTATATGTGTGTAAAGTGGCAGATGCAAAGTGGATGGCTATTATTGTTTCCTAGCATTTCCTAAACATATAAAACATATGGACTTTGAGAATATTCAATTAAGACTAAAATTTAAAGAATTTAGAATAGGACTTTGAGTTAAATGTGGTAAATTCACATTATACTCTCTTCTTCCCAGAAATTACCCAAAGCAACAAGGTGAATGAAAAACAAAAATGTAAACAACCATGTTTGTTGAAACCAGGAGCCTGCTAAGCACCAGATCCTCTAACAGGAGGAATGTCTGCCCAAAGCAGTGACACTGTAGAGTAGGAGGTAGAGATGGAAAAGAGTGGAGAAAAAATGAAGCAGCTGTACAACGATGAGAGAGTCATTTTTGAGGATGAGGGATGCATGTGGAGGTGCAAAGTCTGAACTCCATTTTTGATAACAGGACAAATTGGGTGCAGAGAGCAGGAGCTTTTTCAGACTCGGTTTGGTTCTGAACAGTAAAGGAGATGGGCCAAGCACATGAAAACAAAGGCTATAGTTTCAGCAGACAACCAGTCTCCATTGCAGAAGAGTGTGTTTGCATTAAGAAAACCACCCCAGCGGCCATGCCCATTGGTTAAGGAAATGTAAAAGGCAAATAAATATACAACAAAACCCTCCATCATAGGAAAAATTGCTATAAGGATGGAACATGTCTCGGGACCATTCCCTACATGAACCTCCGGCAAACAGCTGGTACAGAAGAAACTTACCAGCTTCAACACTATATGATACACAAAAAGACCACCCCAAGATCTTTTTTAAAAAATCTCAAGAAAAAAATGACAAAATGAAGAGGGAAACTAAAAGCTCAGGAGAAAAAATACAACAAAACAAAACAGTGTGGCCATGAAAGAAACAAAAATTGTTACTGAATATTGTGTCATAAATTTAAAAATAAAGCAAAACACAAAACCTTAAATAAGTGTGTCTATGAAGGATGAGTGCAAATCAAAAAAGAACTCAGAAAAGAGATGGTAGGTGACTAGTGGAGAGACTCAAAGAAATTGAAGAGAAAAATAAAACCACCACAGAAATCAAGGTAAAATTGGCAAGAGACCAATAAAGAATAAATTTTATTGAAAATATAGCAACGACATAGAGAGAGGATGGATGTGAGAAAAGTGAGCAAAATGAAACAGATTTAAAAAGAGTTTTAAAAGATTAGAGAGAAAATGGTAGGTAGCTATGGAAGACAGACAAAGGAAATCAAGCATGCACATTATTGGAGTCATTAATAAGGAAAATGGAAATTATGTGACAAAATGAATAGTTGAAGATATATATTAAGAGAATTTACATAGATTAAAGAAGCCTTGACTTTACATGTTGAAAAGGAATACTAAATCTAATGGAAATTGCCCCAGAGCCATCAACATAAAAACATATCCAAGTCAAATTCAGAGATAGTGAAAGAATCCCTTGGGTAGCCAAGAAAGATATCATTTGTAGAATAAAAAGATTAATGTGACCTTAAACTATTCTGTAACACATTTGAATGCTAGAAGAAAAAGGAGCAACATCTACAAAATGTTCAGAGAAAGAGTGTGACTCAAGAATTTTATAGCCAACAAAAATGTTCAAGTACAAAGGCAATAGCAAACAATTTTGAACATGTACAACTCAGAGAATACTGTTTCCATGAGACATCCTCAGGAATAGTTTAGAAGAAAAACTACAGTCAACCAAGAGATGTCTAAAAATTCTACAGCAAAAATACTAGTTATAAGCATTGAATTTACATAACTCTTTGACTAAGACTAAATAAATGTAGGGATTAGGGTAACAGGACAGACTATAATGTTATTTGTACTAACAGAAGAAACCTTGTAATAAACTTTATAAAAGTGGGGAAAACAAAGGGAAAGAAAGTAGGAATATAATAAGTACATTTATTTCAAATGCAAATTAAAAGTAAGCTTCATGATATAAGGCAAAGTTTACTTTAGGTCAAATAAACCTTATATGAGTCCAAAAGAACAATTTCTAATGTTAAACAAGTCAAAAATAACACTTTATAAAAGACTGAGACATTCACAGTGAAGATATAGCAGTGATGTACCAACAGTATAACATCAACATTCATAGAGCATAACAATAATAACAGAAGAAATAAAAGCACATTAGAGTAAGAAACTTGAATTTTCTTCCATAGTTCATGACAGATTAAGAGGACAAAAATATGTAAATCTATAGAAGACTTGGTTAATATAATTAATGTGGATCTAATTGATATATAAAACATTGTTTCCTGAAAACAGAGAATACACCTTCTTTACAAGTGGCCATGGAATGTTGACGGAAACCAATCAAATATATTACCACAAGCAAAATTGCACTAATCACAATGAAATAAAACTAGAAATTTGTAACAAGAAAAAAAAATTTTTTTAAACTTCATCAAATTAAAGAAAATCTCTTAAAATCATATGTCAAAGAGGAAATCCAACCTAAGATTTTTAAAATCTAGGAAATAAAGATAATAAAAACACACATGTCATAATTGATGGGATGTAGATAAAACCCTCAGAAGAAAAGTATAGATTTAGTACTCTGAGTAGAGAATTAGGAAGTTAGAATAAAAGAACAAAATCAAAACCTATGCAAAGCAAAATGAAATAATAAACATAAAAGCAGAACTAAATGAATTAGGTAAGAGAGAAATAGAAGTATTTCTCCTTTGCGAAAATAAACTATTAGCTAATGAAATAAAAAATGTAGAGACACAAATGTATAATGTAATAAAGGATAATAAGGAAAATACCTTGAAATTATGGAAATTTAAAGTCATAAGAGATTTTGTTTACTAAATTCAAGATGAATAATTTGAAAAATTGAATAAAGTAGTTAAATTTCTAGAGAAAGAGAATTTTCTAAAAGACTCCAAAGCATGTAGGAAAAAAAAAAAAGAAAATATAGTCAGACAAATTAACTGAAAAAACAAAAGAAAACATCGTCAAAAGCACAAGGCCCTGATGAATTCACAAGGGAATTCTACCAAAACCTTAAAAACCTGATAATGTCAATGGTATTTAAACTCTTCCAGAGAACAGGAAAAGGAAATTTCACAGTTTTTAAAGTGATGTGAGCATGATATTGATGACAAAATTTAATAAAGGCTGTACTTAAAAGATTCCTTTAGATCATTCATATTCATGTTCACGCAAATAACTCCGAAAATCCTAAGTAAAAGTTGATAAACAGAATCTAGCACACATTAAAAGCATCAACATTCTTATTAAGGGTGTTTATTTCAGGGGCATGATAATGGTTCAATAAAAGGAGATCTATTAACATTACTCTAAGGAGAAGAGCACATGATTATATTAATATACATAAAAGGCATTTAACAAAATTAGCGTTAATGCTTAATTTAATTAAAAAAATCCAAAACCTATTGACATAGCAGGGAATAGATGCATATTTTCTTAACTTGATAAAATGTATCTGTTTCAATTCTAAATCCACTATTATCCTTAATGGAGAAAACACTAGAAGCACTTGCTAATTTTAGGAAAAAGACAATGATGTCCATTATCATCACTATCATTTAAAATTGTTCTGGAGTACTAACTAACGCAATTAGATAAGAGAAAGAAATTAAGATATAAAAATAGGAAAACATTTGCAGTTTTCATGATTATGTACCTGGAAAATCAAAAGAATCTGCTAAAAAATCTTGCAGCAAAAAAATTCAGTACAATGATGAATGAAAAAATTAATACACAAAAATAAATAGCTTTTATATGTACAAATATACAACCATTTAGAAGATACAGTGGAAAAAAGACCCTAATTCACAACATCTACAAAAAAGATAAAATAGCTAGCAATAAGCTTACCAAGAAATATGCAAATTTCTATATGGGGGGGAAACCCCCACAAAACCTCACAAGGCTTCTAAAGTTCCTAAAAGAACATTACAATAATTGGCATAATACACTATGGAAAGTCTCAGCATCTTGTCAGTTTCTCCAAATTCATTCTGTAATTCAATGTGACATCCACAGAAATACCCACAGGATATTTTGGGTTCTAGATAGGCTGGTCTAAAGTTGACATGGAAAAATATATAAGCGTGAATGGCCAGGAAAATTTAGCAAAAGGAGAGTAATGATGTGGGACTAGCCCCACTAGATATTAAAACATATTAATCCTCAGTTATTAAGACAGTTTGGTTCTGGTCATGAAAGGAAAGATTAACAGAAAGGATATAGAATACATATGTGAATCATAGTGGCTTGTATTACAATATCAATGGGAAAAATGGACTTTTCAATAAATAATGATAAGCCAACTGGGTAGCCACCTAGAAAAAAATGGATCCATACCTCATACCTTACACCAGAATAAATTCCAAATGGAATATAAATGTAAATGTAAATCATAAACCATAAAAGTACTAGAAGACATCACGGGAGAATTCTATTTAACTTCAGTGGGAAGAAAGCTTTCCCAACCATGATAAAAACCAGAAACCATAAGAAAAAGATTAATAAAATTTACTTACTACATAAAAGAAAACTATTTCTGTATGACCAAAATTTCTATAAGAAACATCAAACTAGAGGAAATATTTTGCAGCTCATATCACAGATAAAACCAAATTTATTTAATATATGAAAAGCTTTTACAAGTTGGCACAAAAAACCCCAACAACCCAATATAAAAACAGAGGAAGATGATGGACATTCATTTTAAACAAATGAAATAAAATAGAGATCTTCCCTTGTTACTGTTACATTAAGCAACGTCTCTTCTCATTATTTCTGTCTCAATAACCTGCTTATTTCTATTGTAGCATTTATCCTAACTTGTTACTTTTTCTCTTTGCCTATTTTACTTGTTTTATTCTCCATTTCCTTTCTAAGATTATGAAATTTATGGAGAAAGGGATAATATCTTTTCTTCCAAAGTTGCTCCAAGAACAATACTGTCAAATATGAAGCATTTAATAATGTTCTATTCTATTTCAATCTGTTCTAATCCTCCACTAGAAAAATACCTTCTAAACAGCTTTCCTTATCACCTGTGCCAAACATATTCAGCTTTTTTGTACTAAACTTGAAAAATGGGTGGAGATTTACATAATTAAAAAGAAGTCACAAAAATTCACCAAGTAACTGGGCTACAAGGTGGACTGTCTTATTAGGCTTTCAGTAGTCAGCTTCAAGCACAGGGCATGACTACCTAGTAGGGACTTAAAAATTATTTGTTGAATTAAAAGGTATCAGAAGAAGTGTGTTTGCCAGAGCCAGAAAAGATCTTAATTTTTTTTCAGTTTATTCTTTGGCAGAGTGTATTGCTTCATCAATAACTTCTTTAGTGTTTTGAACTTAATTTCAATTGCTTTGAATTTTCTTCATTCTTTCATTGGTCTCTTTGACTTTTTTGATTTAATTACCATGATGAGATTCATAGGCATCATTAGAGATAATATACACATGACTTCAGAAATTCTATTAATTTTTACTATTTATGTAATATTTTTTAGGATTAAGTGCCATAATTGTTATATTTTAAGGGATTTGTCAATACTCAGTAGTTTCTTTTTCTTGAATCTTATTCAGATAGCCATGCTAATGTTTTCCAATTTCTCCAAACATCACGCTTTTCACTTTCTTAATTTTTTCTTAAATATTTACCTCTTCTAAAGTTGGTTATTTATGTATCTGTGTATTTTTATTATGGACATTTACTTATTGTATACACACATATATACACAAATATATTTACATTTTCTCTCTTTTGCCATTTAAGCTACAGATTTTTGAAGATAGAGACTGTACTTTGTTTCCTCTATAAATTGATATAGTGACTATTTTAAAGTAGTGATTTGTATATATTATTTAAAATTGTTGTCTGACTATTTCTGTAACTTCACCATCATCAAACAGTGAAGATAACTGTCTAAGTGTTGGAGATTCAAAATGTCACAGTTGCTGTCATCAGAGCAGTTATAATCTAGCTTGGGAGACTGAATATGCAGGTAAATGAATGTAGAATTTAGTGCTGCATAAAAATTATTCCAAAACTTAGTTTTGTTTAACACAGTAATCACTTATTATTTGACAGTTTTTGTGGGTCAGGAATCCCAGCACAACGGAGCCGGGTCCTCTGGTTTGGTGTCTCTTACAAGTCTATAATTAAAGTACTGATTGGGTTTGTGGTCATGGCAAAACTTGACTGAAGAAGGATCCACTTCCAAGTTACTCACATAGTTGTTGGCAGGATTGAGTTCTTCCTGAGCTGTGGGACTGAGGGCCTCAGGTACTTGCTAGCTGTTGGCCAGAGACTGTCCTCAGTTTCTTGCCACGTGGGTCTCTCCATAGGGTAACAAGCTAGCTCACATGGCTGGTTCCCATGACTGGTTTCCATCAGAGAGCAAGAGAGGGCATGCAAGACAGCAGCCATGGTTTCTTTATTATGTAAGCTTGGTAGTGACATCTCATCATTTTTGCCCTACTCTTTCATGAGAAGCAAGGCACTAGGTCCAGCTCATAGTCAAGGGGAAGAGATTACACAAGGGTGTGAGTACGAGGAGGTGGGGACCATTGGAGGTCATATTAGAGGATGCCTACCACATCTGATAAATACTGAGCAAGCAGTGAGGACATGTCATTAAAAGAATTCAGTGGATTGAGCTCTAATTCAGAGGAGTGAGACATTCTTTCCAAAAAAGTTGAGACTGGGGTTGAATCTGAAGAAAGGTGTGATAAGCAAACGGGGAAAACAGATCCTTATATAGAAAAAATATAAATATAAACAAAAATGTAGAGGTGGACATTTTTCCAGATTACTTTGGAAACAGTGACAGATAACATAACTCGACAGTAGTATTTTCATCTCTCTTTATTAATATTATTAATGGATGCCTGTAAAACACATGTTAACTATTGCATTTTGGGTTGAGTTTGGATTACACAACAAAGAAACAGTCTCTGCCTTTTAGAGTTCAGGTTCTAAAGAGAAGGCTTGATATAATCAGTTAACAGGAATGTGCTTCAGAGTGAAGTAGAGAAGCATGGGAACTTGGAACAGAGATATTGAAACCCTCTGTGTGATATCAGTTGGTAAGAGTGGACTGATCACTGTAATGCCAGAGAATGTCACAGAATGTCTCTTGTTTCTCCTCTATAGTTTTCGGAAAGTCTTGGATATGTGCCACAGCCCACTGGCATTTGTGTGGATGCACATGCCTCTCCTTGCAATTGCAGCAGTGTGTTGGTGACTTGTGAGGGGAGGGGTGGGATGGCTTATATGTAGATGCTTTCCCATTATCAAGTATCAGCACAATGCATGGGTTCTGTCTTAAGTTCAAATGCCTTTGGAGAAGATTCAAACTGGAACAAAGTAATTAATGTCATTGATCTTAAAGAGACTAGTGTAACTTCCAAATCTGGGATGCTTTTAGTTACCAAGGTGAATACTCTGAAGTTCTTCATCCTAAAGTATTTAAATTTAAAATGGATACTCACATTGATGATTCAGTTTCATGTTCAGTATTTACAATTATAATGGATATTTCATATTTTAAACATTTCTTCTATGAAGTGAAAAAAGTAAGACAAATACACATGTACATATGAATAGGCACATGTCATTACAAGAGTGCATAGAGAAAATCAAAATCAATAATATGCAGAAAAAGAGAATCAAAAGTTGGCTGTGGTTGGATTTTGATGTTAAAGTCTGAATAGTGTTTCATTCACTCAAAAGGAATTCCTTGTGTATTCAATAAAGACTAACAGTAGGAAGATGACATTGCCAAGAGTCATGCACTTAGAAGAGAGCTCGAAGTGGGAGTACTGAAAAAGAACACCATATCCAGACAATGCCTGTTTGGATTAGACTCTAAATACTTAAAATATTTCACCGCACAACGTAAACCGATAATGTCTCAAATTAATGCTTTCCTTGTTATCTTGCCTACTGCTGGGAAATATTTTTCTGCTTTTTTCCCCGGTGACCATTAATAAGCAAATTAATAACCATACACAGACAAAATTCATGAACACAACTTCAAGCGTGTATATGATCAGGCGAAATTCCTCCCCTTCTTAAAATGTAAAACAATGATTTGAAAATTTTGAAAAATAAAAAAGTATTCATTTTTCTATCTACTCTGAACATCAATTTTTACTTTGGCATTACCTTTCAGAATTTGTCCTTATGTAGATGTGTTTTTGTATATAATTGCAATCAAAGTGTATATATAAATCCATGTTTTGCTTTTTTATTTAATATTATATGGTAAACATTGCCCTATGTTTATACATGGAATAATAGTTTAATTGATGCCTGATATAATTACTTAGAGTATCATATGTCTTTAATTATTTCTCTATTTTGACATTGTTTATTGATATCCTAATAAAGTCAGTATCTTTTTTTCAGTGAATTATAACAAAAAGGGAAATGATTTTTAACACAAGACACTTTGAAGACTTGTAATACCTATAAAATACATAACTATAATGAATTTCCCCAAAGTGGTAACCATCTATAATTGTACCAACAGTACAAATATTCTGGGTTTATTATGATGCTGCCTGGAGTAATATTTTAAAAACATTTTTCTTTCTTATAAGGTATACTTCAAAAATGCCGCAGTTCGCATCTCTTTTGCTATAACTAAATAGGAGCTTTGCTCCCGTTCTTGTTTTTGCTATCCTTTTTTAAGTGAGTTTTCCTTTCATGTAGTGATTGGAGCTTTATTTTTTCTTATAAATTTGAACAATCTTTTCAGATAATATAGGTTTTAACCTATTTTAATTGTTGATAAAAATGTTGCCAAATCTGGTTTTATATTTTATTTCAGATTTTAATTTTTATTTAATTTTTATATATTCATATCTGTCAGTATTTTTCCTTGTGATTTCTTATATTACTTTGAAAAGGAGAATGTTACTCTTCTATAGATCTGATATATATTCTGATTTAGATTCAGTTAAAAATAACTATAATGGTTATATTTAATCATTTAATTTGGAGCTTATTTTACTATATACTGTAAAATATGAATTAAAGTTAAATATTTTTAAAATAAATACTCCTATTTTATGCACCTTATCTTGAGATACGATAATTTTGTGTATGGATTATTCATTCTTTTCCTGTTATTACATATTTATTAGTATGCCAGCACTCCTATCCTTTTAGTTATTGATGCTTGTGATGTCCTTTACTGCCTTCTCTGTCAGTTTTCATTGATATAGTTGCTCACTTGCTTTTCAAAATAAGTTTAAAAATAATTTTGCTAAGTATTTTAAAATACACACAGCAATAAAAATCCTTTCTGAGATTTTAATTTAAATGTATTAAGTCTATAAATTAACTTGTCTGTTCTCCCAACATGTGGAAATTTCAACAACATTAATGGTTCTTTTTTAAGGACTTGCAAACATTTTTTTTTTCTTTTTCATCAACATTTTACCTCTCTCTTCATTATTTTTCTTTTCTTTATCCCTAACTGATGACTAGATTTATTTGGAAGAATATTAATGTTAAAGGATTGCCTAAGAGAACAATTACAACTTTGAAGTGGGCTGGGCGTGGCTGTTCATGCCTATAATCCCAGCAGTTTTGGGAGGTCAAGGTGGGAGGATCGCTTGAGCCTAAGAGTTTGAGACCAGCCTGGGCAACATAGTGAGACCCCATTTCTACAAAAAATAGAAAAATTAGCCAGGTACGGGCATGGTGGCATGCACCTGTAGTCAGCTACTTGGGAGGTTGAGGCAGCAGGATCCCTTGAGTCCAGGAGTTTGAGGTTGCAGTGAGCTATGATGATGCCACTGTACTCTAGCCTGGGCAACAGAGCAAGACTCTGTCTCCAAAAACGAAAAAACAAAAAACAAAAAAACCCTTGTGAGATGAATTCCAAAATTTCATTTTATTCTTATCCTAAATTTATTCTAAGAAAATTTATTCTTATCCTAAAATTTAAAACACATTACTCTATATCATTATTTAAATTCAAAAATGTTCTTGAACATGGTATTTATTTTCCTTTTGTTTGCTTTCAGGGTACCTTGATCACACTGAAAAGCTTGTTAAATCTTATAAAATAAATAAAATGTTCTTTTGTATCTTTGACTATACCTTATCAATGTATAGATATATTCTCATGTTAAAAATGACATTTTATGTTTAGGAGTACATGTAAAACTGAGAGTCTGAACTTTGTGGGCCATGAAAAATCCCATGGCTGTTTTTCTGCAATAGTACTTGCTCCTGCCCTGGCCAAAGTCCAGTCTAAGCAATAACATCCTCCTCTGTATACCTCAAAGCCCTGTGTCCGTTATTAGGACATTCTTCTTTGCTTCCTGCTCTAAATATCTGTGTAACATTGCTGAATTCACATTAACAATTTTTTCTACATCTCATTTAGCAATTCATGAAGTGAAATGATCTGTGCATTTTATATATATATATATATATACACTATGTGCAATTTTGTTCAATGCATATATTTAAGGTTATTATACAGCTCATCGTTAAATGAATAACCTCTTTGGATAGTGGAACGGAATGCTATTTAATCACTATTAGATAACATGCTATGAATGAATTCATCATTGACTTTATAAAATACAACAAATACATCATTTCATTGCCAAAACAATCATAAGGGCAGTTAAATGGTCCTAAAAATTACCTGTTCTAATTTGAGCAGGAATGTACTCAGTTATATGAGTTCTGAAACATACTTGGTATTAGCTCAGTTTAAAGTCAGGAAACAGGCCGGGCGCAGTGGCTCACGACTATAATCCTAGCACTTTGGGAGGTTAAGGTGGTAGGAGGGCTTGAGCCTAGGAGTTTGAGACCAGCCTGGGCAACATAGGGAGATGCTGTCTCTAAAAAAATTAAAAAAAAAAATAAAAAAATCTGGGCGCGGTGGCCCGTGCCTGTAGTCCTAGCTACTCAGGAGGCTGAGGCAGGAGGATTGCTTGAGTCCAGGAGTTTGAGGCTGCAGTAAGCTAAGATCCTGCCACTGCACTCCAGCCTGGGCAACAAAGTGAGACCCTGTCTCAAAAAAATAAATAAATAAATAAAAGTTGGGAAACAGCTTTTGTCAATTAGATGCAGATCATTTAAAAATGGTTGCTGGACAGCAACATTATAATTGAGTGAGGATCAAGAAATCTGGAAAGATTGTATTGTAGATTAAGTTGAAAGCAGTAAAAGTAAATATAATTATTAATCTAATGTTCTATGGTATCCCAAAGCAGGAAATATAATTTATTAATTTTTTATTCTGAAAACAAGAGGAATGCTTTGAATATGTATATTTATATTAGCATCTTTGCACATAAAGGACATTAGAATAGATTTTTATTAAACTGATTGAGAGCAGAATTTTTAGAAAATGGAACATGTTGAGTTTCAGCTCATGGGGGATTTTGATGAGGCCCATGACCCAATGCTTAGAATTTCTTTGCTCTTGTGTCACTATCTATTAATCCAGTGTTCTCTTTAAGTCCCAACTCATACCTTGTCTCTTCCTGAGTGCTTTCATGGTGTATTTCCCCGCAGCTCAAGGATCTCTTTATCCCCTTTGGACGCAGAAAGTTTACTGTCCTTCTGTATCTGTATCACTTGGTCCTTCTTAAATACTGGGTTAGACTTCTTTTAACTTTTCATAGCTTGCTATATTTTAAGTTTTCAAATATATTTCAACTCCCATTTTGGCAGATCCTCTGATTTATGTATTTCTTTGCTTCTTCTATAATGCCTTGCAAATGCTGATTAGTTTATAATGCAGCTTAGCTTTTCAAATATTTGTTCATATGTAACTATCAATATAAAGTCAAGAACTATATATTTAAAAAAAGAACAAAGAAGTTGTGAACACTGTTATTAAATCATGCTCAGGCAGTGTTTAGACCCCAGAAGGCAGCAGTAAATATTCCTCTTATTATCAAGGAACCACTTTGAGTAAAGAAAAAGTATAAGTAGCAGAAATCTGTTCATGGAAAGGAAAAAGGAAGTGAGGTACTGGATACTGATCTTGCCAAATGAAGCAGTGAAAGAAAATATTACATTGTGAATTTCTTTCCATTATTTTCTTAAGTACAACCCAGCAACTCAGATTAAGAGAACAATGGCTGAGAGGTTGGAAATAAGTCCAACCCATCTGATAAATTCCTAGGAAACGGGAAATAATACACTTACTGAAAAGGGAAAAGATTTCCTTAGAGTTTCGGATACTATTATTTTTTTAGATCAAAAATAGTCTCTGAAGCATAACAAATTTCTTATACTTGTATAATACATGTTACCTTAATGTTTCTTTTGTTTTTAAAAATAAGTTATAAGTGGAAAATTGTTATCTATTAATTATTTGTGTCAATAACTTGATTAAAGTAAAGAAGAAAACATTTTGGTTACATTGGAAACTGAAAACTTTTTCAGTTGACTAATCAGTATCATCACTGATCTTGTAGCATGGTCTTTAGCTACAGCATTGAGGCTCCATGATGTAGTGAAAAGAACAAGAAATAAAGAATCTGAAGGCCTGGGTTTAACTTTCTTTTTTTTCCTCCTTCCTCCCCTTCCTCCTATTTTCAGACATTTATTGGGAATCTACTACAATTACACTGAGACAGGTTATCCCCTCAAGGTGCTGACAGCCAAATGAGGTAGATATAAAAGCAATCAGGCAATCAAAATATCATGTGGTAGATGCTAGCTTTCATGTTGCAGGCACATGCTATCGTGGTAGCTCTTACAAGAGGCTGGGCAACTTTGACTAATTACCTAAGTTTCCATTGACTATATAATTATACCTGTTCTACTTAGTTTGTGAGGTTGTTTTAAGGCTCAAAGGGGGTTCCTATATGTTACAGAATATTGTGAATTGTAAAACTATTTGCAAATACAGATAGTTATAGGTAATAACTTATTTGACACAATACAGAAATACCTTGTGAACTTGATATATAGAATTTAAAAAGAAATTAGAATTAATAAAGAACTTGTTTTCTCTAATTTGAAAATCCAAACTTTTACCTTTTCGAAATCTCCCTTAGTTCTTTCCAAAAAAAAAAAGTCTTTATTTATTAGTGCTTCCACACTATCATTTCTCTACTTCTATTTCTGTACTTGCTACATTGTACTGTAATTATATATATACACTTTTATCTCACTAGACCATTGAGACTTTGAGGTCAGGGTCCATGTTTATTCATCTTTATGTTACCAATGGCAACCACATATAGTAGGTGTTCAATATATGTTTGTTAAATAGACTTGAGAAGCAGTTTTCTAGTAAGCTTTCCTTGTATGTTTGATTATAGTACTTACTAGGCAAGAGGGATAATTTTCTTCATCCTATTAGAAGAAATCCAGGCAGGTGACAATAAAGAATTCTGGATATTGTGTTCATCAAATTAGAGACTCTGAACATGGCCCATCCTGCCTGTGGTCTAAAGTAAAGGAGTGGAAAATTAGTTGTGATATAATTCACAGAATGGAGATGTTGGAAAAGAGGGAAAGTTAGCTGAATAGGTTGCTCAGCATAGAAAATGTTGTCAAATATCTTAACTTCTTTCTTCACTACCAAAGTTTTTCAATTTCATTGTCTCTGGACCTCAAGTTTCCTTGTCTGTAGGATAAGAGGATTGAACCAAATGATCTTTACTGCCCCTTCTAGCTCTATAGTTATAATTGAGACTGATTTTTTTTTTTATTTTTGGTGGGTTTTCTTTGTAAACAACTAGATAAAATAAATGGAAAAAGTGGAGATGATATCTGCATTCCATTAAGTATTATGCACCTTCATTCTTCCCATGTTTTTATTATGGAAAATATTATCAAGACAACATTAAAACAAATTAAAGAAAAGGCAAAACATTCGAGGAGATAGGGTTTAAGTCAGGCTTACTGAGAGGTGTATATAAGGTGTATGGGGAGGTGAAAAGACAAGGGAGATGACCATGGGGATGCTGAGCAAATGCAATAGGTTCAAAGTTTGAAGTTTGGATAAATAGAAGAGAAGGCCTGGATTGCATGAGAGAGTTCCCATTTAATTCTATAAGCAATAGAGGACCATGTTCAGGCAGGAAGAGAGGACGAAGTTGTACCTGCTGAATGTCATCAAAGGCTTGGCAAGAGATGAAACCAATATGAGCAAAAAGAGAAGAGGAAATTGCTAATGACACAACTGGCACAGGGCTCTGTTATGTGAAGAGAAAGACTGGAATGGAAGCAAGTTCTGAAAGGGAGGAGGGCTGATTTTGCCAAACAGTCATATCATTCAGTTAAAATGAGTTGGAAAGGATGCTTACAGCTGGAGGGATATGACAGCTCGGCAAGCTGTTACCTCTCCTGAGTATTGCTCATAACTGATAAAAGATTTATCTCAGCTGGTCAGTGTGGTTTGCAAAAAATGTTTATTAGCGAGCTTTAGGAGAGATTTCCTATCTTTGTGGAAAGCAGGTGTCTATTTGAGAGTCTCTGGTTAACTAAAACGAAGACTAATCAGTCCTCTTATTTTAATAGCATCCCTTGATCCCTACTCTTGACGAAAACAGGCATATATCCAGAGATTTTTTTTCATTATTATAGGGAATGTTCTTGCATGTCTACACTCTTTATTCTTATATAATTGGTTTTTTTCTAGTATTCTGTGTATTCCTTTCTACTTCTTGGATTATTTCAGTATTATGCAATGTAGGAACATAGAAGCTTGGCTTGACGATGGTGCTGACAATTTATATGTCAGGGTGTAACTGCCTGGCATATTCTTTGCTGTTTTGCATTCCTTTGCAAAGTATGCCTTTGTTTAGTCTTGAGGGAGGAGGCTTCTCCCATTTTCCATATACTTGGGACATGGCTAATGACGGTTCTGCTTTGTATGGAATGCAGATGTTTATATTTTCACAGTTTCTCCAATTGCTTCTTCATTCCTTTTGCAAATTGCAAGGTGTCTAATCTACAGTGAGGGATTGAGACATTTTTTCTTGTTATTTCTAAGAAAAGTTACATGGGTTATGGCAGACAAATTGTACCTCCTTTCCAATATATCTCAGTTATTTTTAAAATACTACAATCTGTTTTTGTACCATATGCAGCACATTATAGAGGGCTTGGCTAATTAATTATTATCCTTTGAAGTTATAAAGTCCTTTTCTAGCAGTGTGCCTTTGAAGCTAGAAAATATTTTGTAAAAGCTAAATGTTAAGTATCTTTATAATTTTATATTGTAGTTGCACATTACAGTTTTGAACGAAGCCAGTATCTTCATTGTACAAGATAGGAAAGTTTCATCCACCCTCAGAATTAAAGATGATACATGTGTGCACATGATACCCAGATGAATTTTAACATCCTTACTTAAATATATTGATGCTTTCTGGGGAAAGTAATTGATACACATAAAAGACCAGTTTCAGCTTATCTATTTTAAAAGTTGATTTTTTTAAAGGGACTAAGCTTTGGAGATTGAAATATTTACTATAGACATTCTGTATCTTACCACAAATAAACTATATGTACTGTATGTACATGTTGTCAACTTAACCCAAACTGATATCTGGGCTCCTTCTCTTCACCTGACTTATGATTTAAGTTCTAGCTCTCCAGGGAAGGCAGTAGTAGCTCCACCTGTTCCCATTTGAAGCAGAGGTTCGCACAATACATCAGGCAGTCATGAGCGTGGCCACAGCCCTGAAGGTAATTGTGATCAAAGCCAGTAATTATGATCAGGAACATGGTGATAGTGATGCTCAGCCACCCTAGCCATGGAAAGAGAAGTAGTAGGGACTACTTCCTGTACTTTTAATGTCCTTGAATCTATGCTTCTCCAAGTTTGTAAAAACCCTGAGGAATAGGCAGTTAATGTTCATTTTTTTCTTTTTTTGTTTAGCATTAAACTTTTTATTGTGAACTAATTCAGACTTATAGAAAAGTTGCAGATTTACAGTTTATAGTTGAGAAAACTGAATTATAGTATGAATAAATGATTCATTTAAATTCAAATAACAAAGTAGGTGCTTGATAAATATTTACTGACTGGTAAGAGTGAGAAAGACCTGAAACTGGGGTCTCCTGATTCTTTGTCCTATGACATTTTTGGCTCCCCATTGCATTTCCCAAGGTTAAAAATGCACTTTTAGGTATGCATAATCTACAGTAAATTACAAGTTATTCTTTGGTAGCTATAAATTGAGAAAGAGTATCTGGTACTTTGCTGACTATTTCTTACTAATAAATAACTGTGTGGTACACAGTGAAAGACATTTGTAAACATAGTAAAGTCTTTAATGCTGTAGATTACTATTTATTAAACTATGTCATTTTTATCTTCACAGAAATTGGCCCAGTAACAATTACTACAGATCCCAAGAAATTTCAATATGAACTCAGAGAACTCTATGTTCAGGTGAGTGCTTGCTTTCAATTTTCTTTTGGGGAAATGAAAAATCATGAACCTTTGGATGATCTTCTTTATTTATATAAAGCTAAAAGAAGTAATTGTTGGTATTTTTAAGAGACCCAATAAATACCACCTTTTTTTCCCACCTGAGTCCAGAATAAGCTGAACAATAGATATGGAAATAGGACAGATTGGGTTCAAAATATCACCTTCCTTTACACACTGTCTTTGGCTGATTTTAGGCTGTAATGGCAGGGTTGAGTAGTTGTAACAGACACTGGCCCTTCTAAAGAGAAACTTTACTGACCCCTGCTCTAGATAAGTCCTTTCACTTAGAAACATAAGGAACTGGTAATAATTCTTCCCCCACAACAATAATGACATAACTAAGATAATTTTGACATTTTGTGCTGTAAGTCAGCCATATGAAGTTTTTGACTGTAAACATAATTTCGTTATTAGAGAAGATGGATAACATTGGTTTAAATGTTATCTTAAACACATACCTTAGAGGTAGGGTTGCTACACACCTTCTTCTTGGTGCTGCTTTGAGATTACTCCCAAATCCATTCATTAAAAAAAAATTTGCTTCTTTGAGGCTATTTCACTATACTACCCTCTGTGGTCTCTGCAGCTGTCATCTACAGACTTTTTGGCCACTTTCCATCATTCATCTAGGCTATTGGTACCTGGTTTTTTGGCTACCTTTCTCCCTTAGGGCTGCCATCATCCTGGGTGACGTCGACATTTATGGGAATGATATAGTCAGAACAGTCCCCTCTCAGTTCCTTGACCTACTAGTTATCTTCAATGACCTTTTCTTCACTCTCTCTTAGTCTTCTATTCCCACAAACACCTCCTGGATCTTGTTATCATCCCAAATTGTTCCATATCCCAAATAACTAATTCAGACATCTTAATCTCCAACAGTGACTACCTGTCCACTTGCTGGACAAGGTACCTGTTGCTTGCTGGTGCAACTTTTTACTCTATAACTACTCCCTCACCCTCATCAAGTACTCCAGTTCGTTGACCCCTACACTTTCTCCCAGGTCATCAGATCTCTCCTTTTTCACTTTCCTCCAATCTAGCTCAGAGTTTTATCCTTTTAAAAACACTCATTTTTCTCCTTTTTTCATTGCCTTTCTGTTCAAAAAGCAAAGGCTCAGTCCATCATTTCCCTAACTATCTGCATTATCTGTGCTTGTCCACTAGTGGCCAAATGCTATTGAAGTCTCACAACATGACACTTTGATTCTCCTGTGAATTCATAACCACATATCTCAAATGGACTCTTAATACTCCCAAGATCTTACTATGTTTCTTTGGTTAATAAAATCTTCCATTCCTCTTAATGACAATTGCAAATTTTATCTACTCTCCTCAAACCTTTATCTCACCATCCTCTTACTACTTCCTATTTCAGCAAATGATCTACTCTGAGCAAGTGACCTTACTTTCACACACAGGCATGTACACATGAAGCCCTCTGCTTCCTCGTACCTAACATACGACCCACCTACATCCAGCATCCATCCTGTCCTTATTCTCTACTTGATCTCAACTCCTTGGCTTTCTTGGGATTTTAACACTATCAAACTGCTTCTCTCAACTGCTTAAGAGTGCTCATTGACCTTTAAATCTGTTCAAATTTCTCCAACAACAACAACAACAAAAACCCCAAACAAATCCCAACAAACAAAATCATAAAAAGAAAAACAAAATGAACAACTTCTCTATTTTTATCAAATCCTCCTACAAATAACAACTTCTATTCTTTTCAATTCCTTCAATGCCAAGCAAGTTGTCTGTGTTCACTGCCATCATTTCCTCACCCCCATCCCTGCCGTTCACTCCTCAGTCTATTTCAATCTAGTTCCCACTACCCTCACTCTATCAAAGTAGCTTTAACTAGTGACCAGTGATATCCACTTTGCTAGATGAAATGGAAATGTTTCAGCCCTCATGATATTGGATGGACTTCTTTGTAGTCTTTGACAATGTTGGCCTCTCCCTCCTTCTTGACATGCTCTGTTCCCTCAACCACTTTGTCATTTTTCTTCCCACTTTTTCTGCTCAACTTTCTGGGAAAGTTCATTTCATTCCACTTGGCCACTAAATGTTGGGGTTCCTTAAAGTTTTGGAACTGGCCCCTTTCTGTTTTCTCATTTTTTATCCTCTCCTTAGGTAAAATCATCCATACTCACAAAATATGTTTTAGCCTTGACCTCTTTTTTGGGGAACAGACCCTCATTTCAATCTCTTGAATGTCACAATGGCCCTCTAAAATGAAATTCATGAGTGTTCCTTTTTCAGTGCCCCAAATTTGGTCCTTAATCCTTGGTCTTTGTCTACTATTCATTACCTTTGTGAATGATGCCTATGGGATTCTGGTTATCCAATCAAATAGCTGAGTCTTCCTTAATATACTCCTCACTTTTACCTTTTACATCCAGACCCTTATTAAGTCTTATTTTTAACTTTCTAAATATCTTTTAAATCAATTGACTTCTGTCCATTTCTGTTGGCACTATCCTAGTCCCAAATACTATATCTTTAGTCTAAAGTAATGCAGAAAAGCTTCTAAGTAATATTTTTGCATTTACTCTTGCTTTTATTTTCCAGGCCTCTCTCTACTCTGCAGACAAAGGGATCTCAAAATACATCTCTGAACATTTGTGCCTTATACTGTATCCACTTGTTGTCCCCTTACTTCCACCTCATCAAATTCTTCGTATGGCTCTAAGTGCCCTGAGACCTGCCTACCTTTCATTCCCATGTAGTGCCACTTTTCTCCAACCAGGCTCTGTTTTCTGTCTCAGGGGCCTTGCATAGAACCTCCTCGTATCTGTATTCTCACCCATCTCCTCATGGGGTTTTTGCGGGTGCTGTTCTTGCATAAGAAGTTCCTGTCCTTTAGTCTACCTGCCTTTACTTCTACACTCCCTTAACCTGGTTTAAAATCCTATACTCAAAGTCTCATCTTGAATACCACTTCCTCAGAGAATCCTGCCCTATCTTCTAGGCTTAGTCATTTCTCACTACCCTTCTCCATCACAAAGCAGTTGGGGGTTCACATTGAAAGGCCATGTCTAATTTAGCTTATCATTAAATCTCCCAGTAAATGCCTGGCACGTAGAACATGCTCACTTTTTGATGAATGAATGAATGAATGAATATACCAGAATGTACAGATTAACAGAGTCCAAATCAGAGTTTGTGGTATAACACTTTGATTGATTGCACTGTTGGGTGAATGACTTGATTTGGAACTATACATAGTATGAGCATAACTGGGGCATAGGGTATGAAACCCAAAGTTTGGCATTTCAAATGTGTATTCAGTGGTGCTTCTTTTTTGTGCATGTTTCTATTTGTAAATTACACACCAAATAGAATTATGTTTAATAAATATATAAATAGATTTATATAGTTATCTCTTGACTATTTTTTTCTTTTACTGAATTTCTTCTGATTATTTTTTCTGCTGACAATCCTGCATTTCCTTTTTCTTATACCATATCATGCTTTTTCAGTCATTATCTTGCCACTTATTTACTATTTACTTTTCTTTCCCCAAATATATAAAATTCTTTGCCACTTTGGATGTCCAGATTCTCTGAAAAAAATCTTTATAGAAATTTTTATCCTGTGCGTGGATCACAGAAATTAGAAATTGCATTGTTCTCGTTGTTTAAATGTTCGTGTGCCCCTACTCTACTGTGAATTCCTGAGGGCAAGAGTCTTGTAACTCGCATTTAGCCTCCATTTCACTTGGGGGATGAACCAGTATCTGCAACAGAATGGATTTTAAATAGCTGTTGAATAAATGAATGCCATTCGAGGTGACTTCTTTTGACTGTACATTTAACAGTACAACTATATCAAATATAATTTACATTCGACTTGATGGTTCACAAAAATACCTTAAAAACCTAACCATCAGTTTTCATTGCACTGTAGAGAATCAGAAAGGCCAAGTAATGGAGATTTCTAGCATGTAGGAAGTTAAGAAGGGATTTACTGTATTCTTTTTTTTTTCTCTGTGAGAATACAGCTAGGCTATATACTTGAAAATCTGGCCAGAATGAAAACACCTACATTCTCAATGAGATCTAGCACTGGTGCTTACTGATTTCCTGCCTCTCCCTTTCTTTTGTTCTGAAGGATCTTCAGGGAGTGCCCTTATCCTCTGTGCTCCATTAGTCTCCAGGGTAAAAGGATCCTGATTCCCGACTCATACTCTACTGACTCCCTCTCTAGAGTTCTCCCCCACCACCCTCTGGAATCCAATCCAATACAGATACTCTATAGTGTCATATAATTTTATCTCTGTTCAAAAAAAATTTTTTTCTTTCTTTCTTCCCTGCCACGAAAGCTGGGGTCCATTTTTCCGGAGGTTTCCTCTGGGCAGATTACATGTTATGGGATTTTCTTTTTTTTTTTTTCCTTTTCTTTCATTGTTGTAGGAACCAAGAGGATGCTTAATTAGAACAGCCAGCTGGGGAAGAAATCAAATATTTATTTTTTCCCTTCATTTCAACAGTAGACACTGTTGT
This sequence comes from Daubentonia madagascariensis, assembly GCA_023783475.1. Lineage (NCBI taxonomy): Eukaryota > Metazoa > Chordata > Mammalia > Primates > Daubentoniidae > Daubentonia > Daubentonia madagascariensis. The sequence continues at coordinate 19,496,634 of JAKFHU010000978.1, read as the reverse complement.
AGGCATTGGGGATACCACGAAGTGTTTTTACTTGCAAAGTTCCTAGAGAATTATTCTTTATTAAATCAATGGCAAAAAATTTCATTAAATAAGGGTCAAATATGAAAAGGCTAGGCTACATCATCACTTAACACCTAAGCTGATGGGTATATTTTGTTTTCTCTTCAGTGTTTGCTTATAGAATATTTTATTATTTCATTAATCAGTTTGGGAAACTAAACTTCACAAATTTCATGAAATTTTAGTATGAGATACTAAATTTTGTTTGGTGTATAATTTTCAGATCCTTCTTCAGTTTTCCTTCTACTGTTTGTATTTACTTCCCCAAAGTCACTGATAGCAAGAGCAATAAGGTTTGCTGTCCTATTAAATTAACTTGGATTATAAAAAAAGAAAACCTTTAAAAATATTCCTTTCACATTTATATTGGTTTTGAAAATAAGAAAAGTGAATTCAGTTTGAAGTAAATTAAATAATCATCCATTAACACTACAGCAGGCTCAGATATTTTTTAATAAATATACGGAATTAATGAGAAAAAACAATATAAAATTTTCCAAGAAGAATTTAGAAAAAAATCACTATACTTAAATCTTTACATTTATAACATTCATTTCATTTTCCTATATCTTTTATCTGGAATACAGATAAGTAGCTTGAAAAGCAACTCTGCTTTCTGTTTGGGGAAAAGAAGGAAAAACAAATGACAACAAATGGTATTCAAAGCACACAGAGCTTTGGGAATTAATATCCTCATAAATATGCAGTGCAAAGTCCTGCCTCGGGTCACATTCTTTGTAAGAAATTATAAAGCTTGCTGATTTTTAGAAAATGTTATTGGCAGTGATATGATTTCAAGCCTTTTCTCCAAATGTTTTAAAGAACAAAAAGCACATTAGTCAAACATTTGAAGTATTAAAAAAAAAAACCAAAAAACAGAAAACACTAAGATATTTCTACAGTAATGGAATAGCAATTCCAACTTTTATATGGATATTTGATCCTCCAACCTCAAAAGCTTCACACATAATTTAATTTTTCTTTGTAATATCTTTTAATAAAATAGACTTTTTTATAAAGCAGAAATATGATTAAAAATATGTGGAACAGCATTGTCACATAGCAACATGATAGTTATGGGGAAGATAAGGATGAGATCTAGGAGAATAAATAGGCTAAACTGGAGCAGGCTGAGGTTAGGAGGAAAAAATGTTTTGCTGTAGCAGAAGAGCAGTTGATATTAGAATTAACTGCCAAAGGAGAATATGGCCAGATAGGCAAAGACTGTTAAAAAGAAGAGGACAAGATAATTCTGATTTTAGAAGAATAATTTACTATGCCAATTTGGTGTATACTTTATCTAATTTCTAGTATTTTAAGTCATGCTGCTATGTAAAAGTGTGCTTTTAATTTCTAGATTTATAGAGAATTCTTCCATATGAATTAAAAAATCAAACTGATATATGACTGAAAAAAATTAAGAAAGCAAATAACTGTACATAAATGAAAGGGAAAAAAGTAACTAAAAAAAGAAAAGGGAACGGATTATAAGTCATCATGGATATAGGTATAAAGTAGAGCTATAAAAGATTTGATTTTCATTTTTTATATTGGACATGATTCAACTTAGAAAAGCAGTTTTTATTTTCATTTATATTTTCTTAATATGCATTTGACTTACAATTTTCATATATATAAGAGGAATGGCCTGTATTTAATTTAGAGAAAGAAGTATGATAAGGAGTCTAACTCATAATACATGTAAATCTTTAGGGACACTAGAATGGTGTCTGGCCCAAAGTAAGGGCTTGATAAATGTTATCCATTGCTGCTACTACCTCTAGTATTACAAAGTTCCTTTAAGGGAAATAATCCACAAATATTTATGCCATAAATGAGTAACAATTATGGAACATGTACCTTCCAAAATGTTTTGCCAGTGTTTTAAAGATATTATTTCAATTTGAACCCACACAAATACTATTATTCTTTTTTATAAATGAGGAACCTCAAGCTTTGTGATATTAGGTAATGTATCTTAATCAGGTGACAAAATTGGCAAGTAAAAAGGCTGGTCTCAAAACTGCAGGTATTTAATGCCAAAGCCAGTTTCCTTTATTGCTCTGCTGCTTTGCTCCTAAATAATGGTTTAAGTAACGTTATCAATGTAATCTAATCAACATATTTATTTATATAATTTTTCATTGTATTTTACTTCAAAGTAGGAATAAAGATTTAAAGACAGATGTGGGTCTAGGGCTGGTTTGATCCTCAAAAAAATGAATTTATTTCATAAATATTTTTACCTCTACTCCTATCTCCAATCACTTTGAGTAATTGGCTCACCTAAAATTACTGAACTGCAAATGACAAAGTTAATTATCAATTGAAAATTGCTCCCTTTCTTCTGTTATGGCTACTGAGAGTGGTAAGCTTATTTAAGTGTGACCTCATGTACACTTTGGAGAGATACAAGAACAAAATGCTTTTAAGAGATTGTAAGGTAGTGTGTATACGGTAGATATATTTGTAGGTAGTGTTTTGATTATTTTTATTGTTAGAGGAGTTGAAAATTTTTTGGGCCGGAATGAAGCATCTATTTAAAACTTTAGTTTGCTGCTAGTATTTTTTCTTAGAGTTTCTGCTAGAGTGAAGGATTCTTTGAGAGACAAGCAGCTCTCTGTCCTCAGGGGGTGAAGAAATGGAGACTGAGACCAGACAACGGAGGACCAGAGTGGGAGTGTTTGATTTTTCTAGCTTTCCATTTTGGTACTCTATCCAGAAGCAAATACCTGGTTGATTTCTTAATCATCTTTTGTGTGAACGTCAAAGGACAGAGAGTATAGAAGGATATTCTGGCTGTTGGATTGCATTTTCAAAACAGAATATACAGATGGTTAGAGTGGGGTGGGTGTGGATTACAATGGGTAATTTTTTGATTTTCTTTTCCAAGTGTGCATGTATGGAAATGTTCTTAGGGGTAAAGACATGACTCATTGTACAGTACATATTGCAGATTCCTGTGGCAAAATAACATTTAAGGAGAGGAATCTACTAACCTGTGATGCCTGGATTCACTCCATTCATGCTACTTAACCAACCAAGGGATTGTTCTATTTCCCATGTTAAATACTATATCTGATTTCATCAGCTTTTAGGTGATGATAAGGATGGAGGTCAAAACATTTTCCTTGGGAGAATGTTCCTTGATCTAAAGCCAGGATTCCTAGAGAAAACTATAAACCTCACTTTCAACGAAATGCATATAAAGGAAAATTAGAGAGTTTTTTTCTCTATCCAAATTGATTGGAAGCAGTTAATTCTCAAGAAGCTATCTTTTTTATTCTTAGGCCTTGAAAAAGTTTCAAAAAGAAATGCGGCCTTAGTGGTGGAATTGATTTTGAATATTATTTGTCCAATTACCCCTCTGATGTTTGAATCCCTTCCAGAAACTTATCTATACCCCAGGCCTGAATAACACTAGTTAGAGATTTGATAGCACTGGACTTTGTCACTAGATGATACCTGGGGGACTCCTCTGCTCCTCTGGAGCAATGTCTGGGGAGCCTGTGTTGATGCTGGAGGCTGATATCTGCTTTCTTTGGCAGGCATGTTACATTATTGAATACTGGTCTAGTCATCAGCTAAGTCCCTCAGGTTTCCTCATATAAACTTTAAAACCAGGTCTCTTTTTTATATTCATGTTGATTTTTAAAAATCCTCATTTAATATGTTCTGTCATATATGTAGTCTTCTCCTTTTAGATGATCTTGATCTTATTTCATCAGTTTTGTTTAATGGCTTACTAGCTGTAAAAGCAACGTAAAATTTGTTTATCTCAAACTTTCTCATAAGGTTATGTCTTCATAAATTATAATGCTTTTATTAGTAAAAATGTATTGTATTGATATACTTTTTTACTGAGACATAAAAGAACACAAGCAGTATAAATATATTTCTTATCACGTTAAATAAAAAGAATCACAGTATCACAATCTCCACTAACTAGCTAATAATAAAGATAATACCAAATGTGCTAGAAAGCATGTGAAATCCATATGTGAGTGTTGGAGCAGAGGGAAAAGAGATGTCTCTGTAGGTAGGTGGAGTCTGAGTAGTAGAGAGGAAAGTTAGAGAAAGGTCATAGGAGAGGAGAACCGGGGCAAGAAGGCCTGCCCAGAGGGAGTGTAGACAGGGTGAATGCCTCGTCCTTGAAGAAGCGAAGGATGATTGGCTACCAGGACCTCCTAGACCCTGTCCATGCCCTCTTCTGGCTCTTGCTCCCTAAGCAAACAAGGGAGCCATCTGTTAGGAGAGAACAGGAATCCATCCCAGCCAGGGCAAGGGCAATGTCTTAATTTGATGGGAAAAGAGAACACAATATAAAGGTACAGAATCCTAGAAGGAGAGAAGAAGGAATTCTCTAGGAAGTAGAGAAGAGAAGAATTACTGAAGGGCAACTGGGAATACCAAGACTTCATTTTCCAGTTTCCCATTTTTTCCTAGAGTTAACCCTGTGTACTTCTACATCTCTTCTGATAATTAGAAGCTGTGAGGTGGCACTTCTGTTACGCTTAGTTGCCTCCATCCCATTTCCCTCCTTACAGGACTGCTGTCCATTATAAATCATGTGAATTATGAATCTTTTGAAATTTTCTGATGTGTTAGGCACATCATTTTCTGATTTACTAATCAAGGTACTGAGTGCCTGGTACACAGTGTGTTCTTTATGAATGTTTTCATTGAAGTGAACTGAACCTGCTCTGAAGACCCAACAAAACTCCACCTCCCATGAAAGAAATTCCAATAGGTAGAAAAATCAATTGTTGAAGAGTTAAACTCATACCAGTAACAGGTGATAATCTCAGAGCATGGAAATTATTGTAATTGTTACCATTAATGTGCCTGGAGTGGAGGTCAGCAGTTCTTTGATACTTTAATTTGTATTCCACTGTCTTCACGCTTGTTTTGTGATCACCATGTAGCAAAGGGCAGAATAGTGGACTGCCTGGGACATAACATCTTTTATTTTAATTTTGGAGACTTAAGGTTTGGGCCCTGCAATATTCTGATTGTGTGCCATACCCAGTATGGCAGGGATCCAGCATGATCCCTGCCATACTTTCTACAAGTGATGAAGGCCAGCACTTGTCACTGATGAACTCTGCAATCATTCTGATTTATATGATACTTGCTTGGATGCAACTTTCAATTAGATTCAATGTTATTTAATGGTTTCCACATGTACATTCTGTTTTCCTGGTCATAGTATCACACAACTATATTTTAAGAAAGAGAACTGAGGGTTGTAAAATTTTGTTCAGCTTGAAAGCGAGTTTCATACCTAAATTTTATAGGTAAAGGACAAATTACACAAATAAGACATTTCAAGCATGGGTGTTCCATGTGAAAGGAATATAGTCTGATTTTGAAACTAGGCTCAAAAATTCAGTAGATTGTACTATTGTTAGAATAAGTGTAAGTATTGTAATGCTAATAAAAATTCTTTTGGACTTAGGCATGAGCCTATAAAAAAGTTTCATTTTTTGATTACTTAGGGTTAGGCGTACCTGGAAAACAACTGGTATAAAGACTAGTTCAATGAAAATGGGAGATGAGACTAGAATTGAAATGGGTTGACTAGAAGAAGAATAAAAAGGCATGGGAAAGTGCCTGCTCTGAGATTAGCATTCTTGGGTCTTTGATCCTTCATTTGATGAGCATTTTCCCATTAGGTTTTTGAGCAGGGATCTCATTTTTCTCCAACTCCTCTCAGAGTTTAAAGGTTCAGTGTATTTCAGTGTCGCTCCCACACTGTCTTGTATTTAGAAAAGATAGCACGATAATTTGTGTTTTATTATTCCTTTAACTGATAGGATTTCTATTCATTTTTATTTAATCTTGCTTTCCAGGAATTCATTTTTTGGACATAATTATCACTTTAACTCTGAAGTTACAGTTTACACATTTTTTTTTAATTGCAGGAACAACATTTACTTTGAAAGGTCATATGCTTCTGTTTTTTCAGTACACACTTTTCTATCTGAAGTGTCTTTGCCAATTTAGTGAATTGTGTCTATCAGTAGAATTATAAAGATAAAATGACAAAATATTGAGCAAGAATGTGCCTACTGTTACTAATTAGTTGTATTTCAGGGTTCGAATAAAAACACAGGTTAACAACATCAAATTCTTCCTAATATACATTTAGAGAATTGTCCAATTCAGTGCGGTATGCAGTTCATCTGCTTTATACCTTTCATTTGTGTGCATGCATGTGTGTGTGTACAAGTTTGTGTGGCTTTAGGAAATATATTTACATAGCCGTGTTTGTTTTCTCCTGTTAAATATTAATTCTAACTGTATTCCAGGACACAGAGAGAGAGAGAAAGACAGAGAGAGAGAGAGAGAGAAAGAAGGATATTTGGGGGAGTTAGTTTCATATACTGCTCAAAATGTATATATATGTGTGTATAAATATATAATATATATATTTGAAGAAACCCAACTTTTGGCATTTGTACTTTTAGAGGGTTTAGCTCTAGAATTTTATCACTTGAAATGGGACGGGTTAGGCTTGAATAAAGCTCAGGCTGAATATGGCAAGTGTGCCTAGATTGTGTCAAAATTGCTTTGCAGAATCTCATTCACCCATTTACTCACTATTCATTCATTTTTCCATTCATTCATAAAACAACAATGGAATATCTACTAAGTTCTTCAAGAAACAAGGCTCTTGTGGGAAGAAACATAAATTATAATACAATTCATTAAATGCTACAGTAGAAAAATGAACAATATTCTGTGGGTGTCCAGAAGAATGGGAATTCTTTTCCTCTGATTTTACAGTGTCTAAGACAAACTACCTGCTTGTAGTCACAGAAGTTGATGAAGGTAATAAAATGCCTCATTTGGGGTTTGCATGAACTGTTAGGCCAGGCAGAATTGAGTTCAAATCTCTGCTTTTTCACTTATTAGTTGTGTGATCCTGGGCAAGGGCTTTCAAGATTTAGTCCTCTGTCAATAGAATGTGCTAAAAATGATACTTACTAATCCACTCATGGGTTGATGGGCACTTGGGTTGTTTCCACATCTTTGCAATTGTGAATTGTGCTGCTATAAACATTCGAGTACAGATGTCTTTTTTATAGAATGTCTTTTCTTCCTTTGGGTAGATACCCAGTAGTGGGCTTGCTGGATCAAATGGTAGTTCTACTTTTAGTTCTTTGGGGTATCTCCATACTACTTTCCATACAGGTTGTACTAGTTTGCAGCCCCAGCAGCAGTGTATGAGTGTTCCTATAAAAGTGGTATATGTATACCATGGAGTACTACTCAGCCATAAAAAAGTGAAATAATACCTCTTGTATTATCCTGGATGGAGCTGGAGTCCATTCTTCTAAGTGAAGTATCACAAGAATGGAGAAACAAACACCACATGTACTCACCATCAAATTGATACTAATCGATCAAAACTTATGCACACATATGGAAGTAACATTTATTGGGTGTTGAGCAGGTGGGAGGGGGGAGGAAGGGATAGGTAAACTCACACCTAATGGGTGCAGGGCACGTTGTCTGAGGGATGGGCACGCTTGTAGATTTGACTCGGCTGGTGCAAAGGCAATTTATGTAACCAAAGCGTTTGTACCCCTGTAATACTCTGAAGTAAAAAAATCAATCAATCAATCAATAAATGATATGTACTTCATTAATTGATGTGAAGAATAAATAACATAGTGTTTGTGATAATACTATCTCAGTGCGTGGTTCAGAGTCGACATCAATTGAGTTAATACAGGTAGAGTGCCTTATTACCAATAAAAGTATGGACACACTTACAACTTTAACTCAAACTGTACAAAAGCCAATTCATGTAACCAACCCATTTGTACCCCCATAATATTCTGAAATTTAAAAAAGTATTGATTAAGTTAATGAGACTTTTTATAGATACAAATTCCTCAACTGTAAATTGATATTTTATAGATTATTTTACCTCTTTTTCCATTCAGTATTCAGGTCAAAACAGAAACTATTAAAGACATTTAAAGGACTACTTTTTTTAAGTTTGGAAATAAAACTTACAACAGTTTGCTTTTATAGTTTCAGTCACATTTCCATTACCCCATATTTTTAAATCTGTACATGTGCATGAGCCTGACACAAATCAACCTACACAGTCTCTAGCTTTGTGAAGTTTGTGATAAAAATGGACAATTTTAGTAATGCTTCTAGTCCTATTCTGCCAAAGCTAAATTTAAAGATCAGAAAGTTAGTTGATGATTTGGGAAAGAAACACTATAAACAAGCTGGTGGGTTAAGTTTTTATATATATACACACAAAAAAAAATAAATAAAGTTTGTGTATATATCTTTATTTATAAGCTTTGTTTATATATATATATATATATATATATGTTTAAACAAAATCAATAATTTGTAGATTTTTGGAGTAAATTGTACCTTGATTCTTAACCCTTAGTAAATTAAAGCAACTTAAATTTTGCTTCTAATAACTTCTGCCAGGAAAGAAAGTTCATGAAAGACTTTTAGATCAAAGCAACAACTTCACAATTAACAGTCTTGAATGAAGTCTACATAACTTAATCAAATGTATCATTCTAAAGTAGTACCATCAAACAAGTAATGGGAGCTACATATATAATTTTTTAAAAACAGTTAAAATGAATTTTAATAATCTATTTAACTCAATATATCAAAAATTATCATTTTAACATGTCATCAATATAAAAAATTATCACTGCTTTAACATTTTAATTTAAATTTCAATTAATTAAAATGAAATAAAATAAAAAGTCTAGTTCTTCAGTTTCCCTAGACACATTTCAAGTGCACAGTAGCCACATGAGCTAGTTAGTGGCTACTGTATTTGCAGATGTAAAGAATTTCTTTTATAGATCATTTTAGTGGTCAATTTTGATTTAAAATTATAAAGCCAAGCTCAAGTGTTAGATAGGGAGCTCTTACAAGGATACAACATTATATGTTAACTTCTTTTGAACAAAGAAGAAATTTATTTTTCTTTTCAGGAGCCTATATTCACAATGAGATGGACAAATAGTTTCATAAGATATGAATTACTAGTTAACATTTACTTTTAATTTTCAGTTAGCTATAAACAGAAAGGTAATAATTTAAAGATACTATACTATTTGGGGAAGAGTTTTATTCCTGAGAACAACTTATAATCAATATATAATCAATATGATTACAATATAATCTGTGTTTACAAATGTGAAATTCAGGAGAGAATAGACATTTATATTATTATATGAAGAATACACTGATTTCCATAGCAAGAAAAAATTAATTAAGCTATACAAGTCACTCCTAAGGGATGTATAAGCATATCCAGTATGGGTTTTTGACATATGTGGATCAAAATGTTTCCTTTTTACTTTACAGTCCCAAATTTTTCTGGCTGCTTTGAGACTTTCTATTAGTTCCTCCATAAAAGTCAAAGAGTTCATTTTGGAGAATATAATATAAAAAAAATTTTAAGAAATAAAAGGATATTTGTGAAATTCTCTGTAGAGGTTTAGCTGTCAATCCCTCATGCTCCTTTGGTTATTAACCAATATTAAGCCTTATATACATGAGGTTCAGTGTTTCACAAAGGAACATTTTTTTCAGGAGAATAAGGTGGCACTAATAGTTAAAGAAAATGTTGTTGGCTATCTTGATTTTATTCATATGTGGTTTAAATTTCTTTATTCAAATTTATAGGGTGAAAAAATAGTTAAAGACTTAGTCTTAGAGATCCCATTTCAGAACATGATTTTTTAAGGGCTACATTTGATTTTAGGGTCAGTCTGAAACTATGGAGAGATCCCAATGAAATGAATTCATCTGGAGTCACTTTTAAGGATTCTAGTGGTTTCTAGAGTCTACTCCTGGGTAATGTTTAGGGATGCCTAGGGATGTAGGTATCCATAGGTCCTCTTAGAGCAAATCTGTATCCAAGTCAAATGGCTCAGAGACTATCTTTCACTCAGTCACTGGACAAGGTTTATCATTCTTCCCAAACATGTGCCTTTGGAGCTTTCTTAGCTGTTCTCATGTTTGGCCTCTAGATAAACTTCTCCTAGTCCCTTGGTACTAGGTGACAATTAGTAAAAGGCAATTAATCTCTCCATAGAATTATACAACCACGGAGCTGTATTGTGTACTTGGCCATTCCACAAATTCTTGTGATATGGATAAATTTTATTGTGGTTCATACCCAGGTGTACAACGTCAAGCATAGTCGAGGAACGTTTTTGTTTAAGTTTCTAAATGTACAATAGGAAGCTAAATTTTTTAAAGCAGCCCAGGATATCCTTACAGATATGCAAAGTTGGCTGTGAGTAAAAATTATTTCTCTCCAACATACCAAAATTATTAACATGCTAGTAGCTATTTTCAACTTTCCTATACACAGATGACCACTCAACAGTATTTGTTGCATATGATAACCCCCAAATAACTGTTATGCTAAGGAAAATATGTTAAATACCACTAAAGTGTAGAGCATATTAGAATACATCTGAAGAGTGAGGGAGGTACATCTGACTAGAAATGAGAAAGTTTTAAAGAGGGGAAGGCATATTACCTCAACCTTGGGAATAAAATAGTCCAATCCAACAAATACTTACTCAGTGATTATTTTAATCTAGCAAAATGCTATGAACTGAGGACTTGAGGACTCAGCAAAGCACAGTTCCTGCCATCAAAGAGCTTATAGAATAATGGGAGAATTTAGACATGCATCTGTTGGTGTGGAGTGTTTGATGGGAGAATGGAACAGTAGAAAGATTACTTGAATGAAAGTACTTAAGGCATTAAGGTGTGAAACAAGGGGAATATTAAAAAACCAGGAAGTACTCTTAGCTGAAAGGGAGTGATTTATGGAGAAGGAGCAACAGGATATAGAAAGCTAGAAAGATAATTTGATCCAATACAAGTAGTGAAAGATTTTAAGTAGGAAAGTGATATATATAGCTCTTTACTGCAGGAAAAGTAAAGTTTAGTGGAAAGAAGAGCAGAAAATCAGATGAGAGCCTATACATGTAATAAAATTAATGATACAAAGAGTGAATGATAGGAAGTAAAGAGAAAGGGAAGGGACAGATTCATCGTGGATATGGAATGAATGTTTGACCACTGATGAAGGTGAAGGTAGAGAGTGGAGTCAAAGATGACTCAGGTTTTGAACCTAAATATCTACACAGATAGTGTCATTAACAAAAACAGAGAAGACATGGTTGGAAGAAAATATAATGAGTTCCATTTTAGATGCACTAAATTGTAGAGACCCATAGAACATCTAGGAGTAGATGTCTAAGAAGAGATTGAAATGGAATATTGGAACTTGAGAGATACGTACAGTCTGAAGATACAAGTATACAAGTTTTTGAGAAAAGTGTTATCTATTAAACTAAATCTCTTGAAAATGCATATAAATGATGGAAGGTAGGAGATAATTTCTGCAAAAATAGAAGGGACTGCTAACTCAGCAAAATTTCTGGAAGACTTATGGCTGATATCTTTTCCAAAGTGAGGATCAGGTTACTACAGCTTCTAGCCCCATATAGTTAAGAAAGTGACATACTATTTAATGGGTCTCTCTCAGTTTTAGAGGCAGTTTTTAACAGCTGTTGCTCTGTTCCAACCCATTTAACAAATAGAACACAAAGACTGTAAGTTTTGATTGGGATCCAATGCAAGAAAAAATTCTCCAGTTTGTCCAGGTCACAGTGCAAACAATTCTAATACTTGGTTCTTATGACTTTGGGTAGACCTATGGTGCTGAAGGTATCTATATCAGAATCTGAAACTATTTGGAGCTTGGGGAAAGTCCCAATAGGAAAATCAAATAGAATTCCCAGAGTTTAAAGATAATGCCTCTTCCCTTTCATGGAGTAACTATTTTCTTTTTGAGAAAGAGCTCTTACTTGTTATTGGATTCTGAGGGACTCTCGTACCACAAAACCCCCATGATCCCAAGCTTCCCTGAATTTTATTTGATTGTTCATTCTAGACCAAAAGCTCCTTAAGGACAAGATACTGTAGCTTATTCATTGTTGTATGCTTAAATCCTAGCAGGGTATTCAGCAATTATGAACAGCTTAAATTATGTTGATCAAAAGTCCATTCCCTTGGCCCAGTAGTTATTGACATTTATGCTAAGAAAATAATTAGAGTCTCTCTCTCTCTCTCTCTCTCTCTCATTTATAATAGAAGAGGAAAATTTGAAAGAACATCAATATTCAACAATAGAGTAATGGTTGACTAAACCATGGGATATGTAAAATAGAACGTTATACAATCATTAAAACCTGTGGTTTTGAAGAACACTGATGACATGGAAACATAAGCAGGATATAACCCTAAAACTAAAATATTATGTATAAAACTGTAAACACAACATGCTCACAGTTTCATATACAAATCCACATAATTATGAAGGAAATAAATGTGACAAGAATTCCTCTTAGGGTGGGGACTATTTTGGTTTAGGAAAACATGTTGAGCCTATTCAAATAGAACATAAACCACAGAGATTATAGGTTAGTAGGAAAAATGAAACAGAGTAATGTGAAAAGAGTGACAGAAAAAGAATATTATTTTATATAAGATAGTCATGGAAAGCTCCTCTGATAGGTAACATTTGGATAGAAATTTGAAGGGTTTGGGAGATATGCTGGTGTCTTTATTTGCTGATGGGAACGATCCAGGAATGAGTATGATGGAGTAGAGAGAGGGGACAGCCACAGGAGCCATGTCCTGGATTAGTGCACAGGTGAGTAGTTAGCCTTAACCATGGTGCAAACAGTTCCTTCACTGTTAAGGCAGGCACGTGGCTGCTGTTGCAGATATGTTAATAGGTATCGTGGTGGGAGTTTACGAACGTTCTCTTCTGATGGCTTCTGTTTTCTCAGTACGGTAAGAAGTAAAGTCATCAAATAAGAGTGAAAAGAGATAAGAAAAGAGGGGATGTAAGAGATGGTCATGTAAGAGAGTGGGAGAATGAGTCAACATTTAAAAACTGTATAACAATCTCTATTATTTTGTGTATTCTGGGTGAATTTATAATTTATCCGTAAGTACAGATTTTCCTTTCACGTCACTTTATATCTTTTCTAGCTCTTCCTGACCAATGTGATTAATCCAGTGGCAAACTGACAGAAAATAAAGTGAAGAGAATTTGCACAATTCTAAAACTCCTAATATAACTTGTTATAACTAAAATATTCATTTCTTTTTTGCTGATGAAGTAATTGCATTTTTCTCCCTGCTCAACAGGGTGGTGGTGATTGTCCAGAAATGAGTATTGGAGCTATAAAAATTGCCTTAGAAATTTCTCTTCCTGGGTCTTTCATCTATGTTTTCACTGATGCTCGGTCCAAGGATTACCGGCTCACCCATGAGGTGCTGCAGCTTATCCAACAGAAACAGTCACAAGTGAGTAGGAATCAACTCCAAACCTTTCCATCTGAATACAGCATGTAAAAGGTTGCCTATGCTTTTTGACTATTCCATGGGTGGTAAATAACAATAATCATAACTATCTATCCACATGTATGTACTCCAATATGTATGTGTCATTTAACTTAAACATATTAAATGTATATGTAATATATATATTTAATTTAATACATAGTATATGAATGCCTGTTTTTTAATATGGAGAAGAAATGATTGGGGATTAATTAAGGTACTTGTTACCATTTTATCCTTATAACTGACAAAAACATAGGCCTAACAAAAAAGGTTTATATTTCAATGTAATCTCCTATGTGGCATCATGCCCAAGTCAGAATTATTCATTATATCAGCTCTTGCTGCATAACAAACTATTTGAACATTCAGTGGCTTAAAACAATAAGCATTTATTTCTCACATGTTCACAAAGCTCAGTTGGTGTAGGCTTGCTCGCTTGTGTGTCTGGGGAATAGTTTGGGTTTGGCTTATCTAAACTTGGCTCTGGGGCAACTTGGCTTTGCTTCACAGGTCTCTTAGCCTGTTTCTGAGACTAGTAGGTTAGTTTAGGCATGTCCTTTTCATGGCCACGGTAGAAATACTTGGGAACAAATTGAAATACACAAGGTCTCTTGAGCCTAGGCTCAGAACTTGTAGAATGTCCCTTTTGCCTCATGTTATTGGCCAAAGGAAGTCACATGGCCAAGCTCAGATTCAAAGATGACAAAATAAACTCCTCTTTAATGAGAGGAGTGTATGGATAAAAGTGTATGGGTACAGGTAGAGGTGAGGAATTGAGGCCATCATGTAGTCTAGTATGGTCATGGTCTCATTTCCACTTCCATAACTTTTAGCCTATGCTTCTGAAATATAAACAACTATGTTCCTGTCTGGGTTCACTATTGAACAGAGTACAAAGTCAAGAATTATCACATATATAAAAACTATGTATATTCTACTTGCCTAGTAATATGTTTACACAATAGATAATAAATATATTTTGATTTCTGAAAACCTTTTAAACTATTTTCTTTTTTAAAAAATCATAGGTGGTATTTGTGCTCACTGGAGATTGTGATGACAGGAACCACATTGGATATAAAGTCTATGAAGAAATTGCTTCTACAAGTTCTGGTCAAGTGTTCCATCTGGACAAAAAACAAGTTAATGAGGTCAGTTTAATAAAGGGGTCGACTTTATTACCAACTACCTTAACAAAATCAGCTAGGCTAGCCTAATTGTGATAAGTTTGATTTCAAAAACAATTTTAAACAAAAGGTTTTACTCTAGGCCACAGGTCAATAAAAGCATTGAACTAATGTGGAGAAACAGATTTATCTAACATTAATTTCTGTATTGCATTATGTTATACTGCATTATGTTATAACAACAAATTATTTAATTTAAGCATAAATATATTTACAATTCATTTCATTGGAATAAAAACTTTTATAGCTCTTGTTGTTTAGAAAGGTCAGTTGGTGTTTCTGATGAATAACTCTTGTATAAGTGGTAAAATGAGGTTTGACTGGTTACTGAACTAGAATGTGAAAAAATTAATTATTGAGCAAAATTCTAATGAGGTTTGACCTCTAATATTAAAAG
Source organism: Daubentonia madagascariensis (assembly GCA_023783475.1). Lineage (NCBI taxonomy): Eukaryota > Metazoa > Chordata > Mammalia > Primates > Daubentoniidae > Daubentonia > Daubentonia madagascariensis. The sequence goes on along the minus strand of JAKFHU010000978.1, from coordinate 19,481,544 downwards.
TCAAAAACTATGACTAAGTAACTATATAGTTATCAAAAAACTTTTATGATAATAAAATCTATAATTTATATTGTAAGAAAATCTTAGTATTTTCTAAAAACGTCCTTGAGATAGGTTTGTCATGATTCCTTCTTTGCCCATTTTGTTATCTTGCCTTGGCCTCACTCATGATAATAACATTTTATTTACCTATTTATTTATTTATTTGGCTCCCACTTAAGTTTCTAGGAACATACCAGTACAAAGATAATGCTTTAAATGGCATAATTCACATTTGATTGTATGGCCACTGTATCTATAAAAGTTCCATTAATTTCATGACAGACTCTTTTGTGTCATGACTGATATGGGTCAGTAATTCTATTATAACTAGAGTTCTTATTCCATCATAGTGGAACTAATAGGACATTGCAATTTCTAAAGGAATCAGGCAAAAATATTTTTAATCAATATATTGAGATATAGAAACTTTAAGACAATTTTTCTTGGAAGAAAAAGCTTTAGAGGGGGTTATAGCTTAAGTGACTCAGAAATGCCTGGGCAGGGTCTGATGACTACAGGGGGAGCCCTTAGCAGTTAATTTGCATAAATGTTTGCATGAGAATTTAGGAGGCTAAGAAGAAAGGGGGTGGTGGAAAAGTGCATGACTCTCTCAGGAACTGGGTTTCTTGTCCTATACTATACACTGTGCTTGAACCTAGTGAAGGAAAGGCAGCTGAAAGAAGTTGTTTTTAACCTGGAATTCTGTAAGACTTTAGGGTACAATCAGTGTCACCAGCACAAAGTGGGACATAAGTGAGGAAGAACATCATTCTGTCTTGCATTGACTTGTACACCATCCATTAGGGTTTTGTAAGGCTCTGGGTGGGAAGAGGCAGTGGTGTTCAGTGGAGACAGATGGGATGTTGGAACCAGAAAAGTATGCCATGTCCAGTGGGACATGGTGGGTCCCAGAAGAAGGTACTGGAGAAGAGGTGAGAAGACACACCATTTTTGAAAAAATGGTTGCTTGGACCTGTTCCTGAGCAGTCAGACATAACTTAGAGATTCCCAAAACAAATTGGGTGAAATTTTAGGGGGAACCATAGGACTACTACTACTAATAGTTGGGCACTGGAGCCAGAAAAAAAAACATAGGTGTGTCCTGTGAATGTGACTCCATTTATATCCACATACCTAGGGAAAAATGAGTTACATAAAATTGAAAATATTCTTGTTGTCTTAAATGGAGAAAATAAACCCCATAGAGTTATAAAACTTATTAAATAGGTGGCATGATGCATGGTGTTTATAGTTCTAATAATTTCGAAAAATTCTGACAATTACCAAATAATTTACAAGAATAATTTACAAAAATTTGGTGTAAATTGCCAAAAATTTTATATATGTAGACATATAACAGAAACGTAACTCACTGGCTTGTTAATAGTGTTTCTCTCCCTGATCATTAACTCATATTCTGATCTTTAAATTTAGCTTTTGCTGAATAGCAGTAGAGGGAAACATTGCTAAAATTGTCCATTTTTATAAACTGGAGTTTGATGCCACCAGGGATGAGCCTTGATTTATCTGTCAGTCATAGCAATTCCAATTCCCTTGCCAAGTGGTGCAGGAAAGACTGGTTCGTTTACTTTGGGCTAATGAGACTCAAGGGGACTTTAGCTAGGGGTGTCTTGGGAAAGTTCTCTTCTTCTAGATATTGTCCTGCATGGATGTGACTCCTCTATTTGATGGAGGCATCTTGATATAAGTCTGAGGATGAAACGAATCCAAGGGAGAGTGAAGAGCTAGGAAAATCCAGTCTCTGTATTAAGGCACCACTCAAACCCATCCTACTGCTAATCCTCCTGAGTTAAGGAAATGATCTTTTTGCTTCAGCCAATTAAAATTGAGTATTCAGTTACCTAAAGGTAAATGTATCCTAAACAATAAAAATTTTATTTCTTTGTGACATGAACTCTGTGAGCCCCAGTTTGCTGGTTTGTAAAATGAAGATAATAGAATTTTCCATATCAGAAAGTTGTTATAAGATTAAATGAGATAATGCATATAAAATGTTCCACATAAGGTCTGACACAGAGCAAGTGCCCAATAAATGTTAACTAGTATCATTATAACCCTGGTAGTGTTGCTATTATGCTTTTAACGTGGGGAGATTGTACCACCATGTTTGTTAGAAATCAGAAGCTAGTTGTTGCTGAGAAATAAATCTGAGTTGGAGAATCCAGGAAGAGGCTGGATAGTTTTCTTTTTCACTGTATGTGAGAAAAAATGTTGTGAAGGGCCCACTGGAACTGTAGACGTCAATATGTTCCTTAAAGAAAGCCACCAATGTGGAAGATTTTGTTAATGGGAAGCATTGTGACAGTGTGAAAATTGGATATGCAAACTTTTTGGTATGTAATTAATTTTTCTCGTTGTTCCAAATTTTTATATTGTGTAAATATTACAAACCTAGGGAAAACAGATGCTATAATGCTGTGGTCCAACCCCCTGTTAGGAACCTGGCTGCTCAGCTGGTGGTGAGCGGTGGGCAAGTGGGGGAAGCTTCATCTGTATTTACAGCCGCTCCCCATTGCTGGCATCTCCGCATAAGCTCTGCCTCCTGTCAGATCAGTGGCAGCATTAGATTCTCATAAGAGCGTGAACCCTACTGTAAACTGAGCATGTGAGGGATCTAGGTTGTGCAGCACTCCTCATGAGAATGCCTGATGATCTGAGGTGGAGCTGAGGTGGTGATGCTAGCGCTGGGGAGTGGCTGCAAATACAGATTATCATTAGCAGAGAGGTTTGACTGCACAATAAATGTAATGTGCTTGAATCATCCTGAAACCATCCCCCCTCCCTGCTCAGTCTGTGGAAAAATTGTCTTCCATGAAACTGGTCCCTGGTGCCAAAAAGGTTGGGAACCGCTGCTATGGTATCTGCATGTTTACTAGACACAAGAACTGCAGGGAAGCCACATATGCACTGAGTCCTTTCATTTTACTCAAAGAGAAAATTTTCATGTACTCTTTCTAAAGAAAACTATAGAGTGTTATATTTTACCCTCGTTAACCTAGTTCATCAATTTCCTAACCTAGTGGGATATATTTTGTATCAACTTTCTCCTGAGCTAACTTGAAGTTTTTTCTTTCTTTCTGTTTTTTTAAACAATGATTAAGTAGAAGATCTAGGTATCTTTCATCTTTATTTAACATAAAAGGAAACCAAAGTGAAGAAATTATTTGGCTGAGCATCAGTGGTCTATAAATCACTGTATGGTATTACAATTTGGAAAGACAAGTTAAAACACATCTCAAGGATGCACTTAATTCACCTTTGAATACAGAAAAGGAGATAAACCATTGCAGTATTACTTCTCCATGTCTTTGTAAGCTAGATGATCGTCAGTTGATCTAATTAATACTTCTTTTGGTATAAGAAAAAGTCCAAATTTGAAGTCTCAAAGTTTCTCACAGATGCCTTATCCTTGTGTCAAAGAAGCTAGCACAAAAAGATCCATTGTGAATTAGATAATTCATTTATCCTGATTTTCCCCATCCTTGCTCCCCACCTCCCCCAACTCATGTCCTCTATCATCCCCTTTCCCCGCTAAAAAACTTTTCCCTGGACATCCTAGCCTGGTGAATTGGTCCCATTCCAATAAATGTTAACATTCTGAAAAATAACATTCTGATAGATGTTATCTATTACAGAGGAAGGGTATCAGTAATTATCCAAGCAGAAAACAGATGGCTCACTCAACAGGGGTCAAAGAGAGTTTATAATGAATAACGATTTACCAGGGTGTGGGCCAAGCTAAGGGCAGCCAAGAAAGAATGGTGGAACACCAAGAGTCTAGCAACAATGGGTTCACCTTTATCCCCCCTAGGTCTGAAGGGGAAGAGGAGAGAGCTCATACCAACATCCAGTGAGCCCCAGGCTGAGGGCTCATTAAGAACTGTGGCTTTAGATAGACAAACTGAAGCCCTGTAAGGATAGGGCCAGGAGAATAAGTACCCAACCCCTACCCATTCCTGATGACTTCCGTTTCCCCAAATCTAACTGGAAGCTAGAGGACCAAGGGGCCCTATTGAGGCAGTCCACAAAAATTAGTACCCCAGGGTATAGAGCTGGTTGGAGAAGGGTAGAGAATGGATCTGGAGGGGCAAACAAAATATTCAGCACAAGCAGTATTGTGCAGTAGTTAAGACTTCAGGCTCTGGGACCATGGCTCATATCCCAGGCATGTGACCTTAGACATTTCCTGTTTCTCTGTTTCCTTATCTGTAAATTGGGGAGAATGATAGTACCTACCTAATAGGATTGTCAGGTTTAGAACATATCAATACATATTAACTGCTATTATTTTTATTTAGTGATACATGCTAGTAAAAATATCCCAGCAAACATTTGAGGATTTTTCCTAAAACAAAGACATATATAGAGTTCATCTGTGATAAGATGGTCAAAGACAGCATGCTATAATAGGAAATTCTGGGGCTTTAGAATCAGGGAGACTTGAGTTCAAATGACCTTTCTGCCTTTAGCTGGTTGAACAACTTTATAAACAACTTCGTATAAATTGTGTGAGACTCTGTTTCTTCGTGTGAACACAGGCACATTAATTACCTCACAGGACAATTGTGAGGATGAAAGAAAATAAGTAATGCATATAATAAGCTGAATAGAGTTCCAAGAGAATGGAAATCACCCAGTCTAGAGGTCCTTAAAGACAGGAATTTCTCCTTTGTCAAAGGGGGCAGCTACGGTTTGACGTTGATCATAGGTCTTGGGGGTGCCCTTATCCTATAGAGGGCTCTGAAGGACAGGGGTATTTTGGTGAGCCCCACCTTTACAAATATACACCTGAGGGAGAATGGACTCAGAACTACTAAAGAATTTTGTAAGATTCTTGAACTTTTACAATTTCCCTGTATTCGTTATTTTCCTTATTTTCCCATCACAATTAGCAATAAAACTATCAAAAGGTAAATAATTTAACTGCTTATTTAGGGTATAATAATAACATCAATAATAATATAAAAATAATGATATAGGTAACCCTTAAAGAGTGTTTATGGAGTTCCAGGCACTATGCTGAGTGTATCCTTTAACCCTACAGTAACCTTTTGAAGTAGGTAGGCTGGGAAGATCTGGGAGAATAAACCCCATTCTCCTGGAGTCAGCATGTGCAGTTGCAGCTGCTGAGAGGAGAGGGAAGCAGGCAGAGTCTTTGGGAGCTCCTGCATGGAGGAGAAGGGAGGTGATTTGGGTCTGAGGAACATCATAGAGACTGATCCTCTTTTTTGTTTGTAATGGGAATGGAGATTCTAAGATTAAAAAAAATCTTGATTTTTCCCAGTGAGGACTTTCTAATGGGAAGGGGAGAGTTGAACTCACTTAAGAATACCAGAGGAAGTAACTAAAACCCAGGAAAATGAAGTGACAATCTTGCAACACATCTGTGAAAAATCTAACAACTCAACAAAAGCCTCATATATTAGAGATTACTGAATTAATTCTCTTGCTAGTTTTTTACTCATTTTCCCTGGGTTCAGTACTGATATTAGAAAAACTGTAAACTTTGCTGGAGTATGAATTTAACACAGCCCCTTCCTCCTATTTTGGTTAATGGCCACTTATGACTAGCATTCAAACCAAGAGATTTCTACTTATGGGCTTACAGATGATACTCTGAAGCTCAGTGTTCTGAACAATTAGCGCTCTAAAATGAGGTATCAGCCATTCTGTTTTCCCCTATTCCGAGTTTCACTCCAGACGTTATTTCAGAAACATAACCTTCCTGCTGACCTTGAAAATAAGTAGAAACGGGTGTTTCCTCTGAAATTTGAAAATGTATCAGGGACAGCTATACCATTCTAGAAAGCTACAGGAAATGTGTGAAAACAATGTGTAAATGTTTCCATTTATCCCTTCTTTGAATTCACATAATTGTCAAAACCCAGTGGTAAATTCAGAGCTCATACTTTAAAATAAATGGATGTCTCCACATCCACAAACATACCAAAAAAGGAATGCATACCTGAATCTTAGTTCCAATGGAATGCTTTCTTTCTCTATTTTTGTGCTAAGATTGACATGTTATGCCTATGAGTATGTGCTAGGAATGCTAATGTTCCAGTCACATAGTTACCTTTTCACTTCCAGGCACCTGGGAGTGCTTTATAGGTCACTAATATGGTTAAATGAAGCCATGTGTACTTCACGTTTCCATTTGTTTAGATAAAAGAAAAAATGAAGTCCTTAATTTATTGCTCGAAAAATTGTCTGTTGCCCATAGGCTTCTGAGCATGTGAGCAGTTTTTCATAATGACATGTAAAGAGTACATAGTACCTAATATTCCTCACAAATGGTTGGGCAGGGGCTGGGGGTGGGGCAGAGATGACTGTTCTCAGCAGAATCCCATTTAGAAAAAATATACTAAAAGTCAAACAGAACTCTCCTGCTGTGTGAAACAGCAGGGGATGGGGCCTGAAGGAGATGGAAAGTGAAAAATACCTAGTTTAAAAGGTTAAGCCCTGCAAAATGAGAATATCCATCTTTCATTCCATGGTTTTGTGTATTGGCTCTGGGAACTGTTTGAAGCACAGAATGTATTGCAGTTATAAACTGCAGCAATACATTCTGTAATGTGCAGTGGGATCATATCTATACAACAGAACTCACTGCCTGTGAAATTCAAGTTTCAATGTGAAAGTGTTATCCCACAATTCTTCCTAAGACAATCATGATATCTGACCCCTGATATAAAATTCGGAAAACATAATGGGTACCATTCACTAAAGCTTCTTCCTAAAATACCAAAAAAGCAGAGAGAAAGAAACTTACATAAATGCCTGCAAGTATATTTCTCAGAAAAGAAAAGAAAGAAATATTATTTAAGGGTAAACACTAGCCAATAATTGCATGTTTTCAACAGGACCAAAACAAAAAGAAAAAGAAATAAACCTGTTTATTTAGCAGACTCTATTTTGATTAGAAGCTGAAATAAAATACCAAGTTTTACTATGAGAAGTCAGTGCTAACCGAATCAATTACTTGCATAGCTAATTTTGGGTTTGTAAGAGTCTTAATGATCAAAAAGCTATTATGTCAGCTTCAAAGTCTTTGAAAAATGTATTCAAATTCCATAATGACTTGAAAGAGATTACCTATTCTCCCCAATTGGTCTTTATTTTTACTGGAGTTGTGGTGGAAATGAACAATTTGAATTGAGAGAAAAATGTCTCAAATGCTTGATATTTAAAACTGAAACAACTAGTTAGCCACTGAAATCACTGACCGTGATGTCTTGAAGAGTTAACCCATTGGCAACTGCAAAGGAACACAAGGGAACAGGAAGAAAATAAGCAATGTTGAGACAAATAAAATTCTATTGAGCCATTTTCATACAGCCTCAACAATTTGGATATTTCCTTTTACATTTTATATATTTAATTTTAAAAGGTTCCTTTTAAATATTTTGTTTAGATAAAGCACATGTCTATGATCAAATAATAATAATAATCAGTTGGGGAGAATAGCTAATCTTTCGCTATATGCATACACAAGCATACATACATATGTATATTAGAGTATATCTGATCTTATAGGAATTAATAAAAAATAAAATAAATATTATATTTAAGAGGTTACATTCCTGATGTTTCAAAAATATTGTATTTGTGTTTTATGAAGATTTCAAATCATTATGAAGCAATAATATTTCAATCCTCTAATCTAGGAGTTGCAAAGACATATACAGCAAGAATTTTTTTGTGTGAAAATCAAGTGAGATCATGTGTCCACAATATTTTGAAAAAGAGCTAACTTTGAATTTTGGGAAGAAGAATTTTGGGGTCTTAGTCTCTTCTTTACCAAATGGCTCCTGAACATCTAGGCCAATGGATTTATTCCACCAAGAGATTTGTGTACCCATGATATCAAAGGACAGTCTTTTGTCTCTTGCAGAAAGGAGAAGAATAAAAAAGTCTAGTTACTACATCTTTTCTGCAGAGCAAGAAGTGCCTACTGCCCTTACATTTATGTAACTGAAGAGGAAACAAACCAGTATTTTTTCTTCAATAATGATAATTGAATAGTAATTTGACCCAAGATAACTGTCGTTAATCTCCAGACATAGAAGATCATATATAATTTTCTAATTTTCTTTTCTTAATTACCTACCCAGGAACCCCATTATATCATTACTATTCATCTCAAAGAAAAAGGTATAACTCCTGTTTTAAGCACAGTAGTTAAATATTATTTTAAGGTAGAAGGAAAAGACTTGATTAGTATCCTGGCAGAAATAATTATATCAATTAAAAGTAGTTTAAAATGTTTGGAACAAATGAATATTATTTTCTAAAAAGCGGTTTAAAGGATTTCATATACAAAGAATGAAGAAAACTCAAGGTCTTTTTAAAAAATATTTCTGTATAATATGAACCAACAGACAAATTTGAAAACAGTAAGCAGTTCCATGAAGATATTAAGTTGCAAATGCCATGTATATACTAAACATATATTATAACTTATCATTATTTGCACTTGGTTTAACATAAATAAAAATATTTATTAAGGATCATCTAATTTTTACTTCTTATTCTGCAGTAGCAAAGAGGAGATGAAAGAGTTAAAGTCAAAGTAAGGGAAGTTTTATCTGAGAAATTTCCTTATGACCTAAGATAAATAAATGGAAACAGAGTCCATGCTTCATATATTTTCCAGGTTTCCTTCTGCATTCCTAGAGTGAATTGACTGTAATAGGGTTATAAAAGCAAAATTTTTTGAGAGATGGTATGAGCTACTTTTGAGAGCTCCCTTGTAACATTTTGGTCATGATTTGGCTTTGTGACAAAAATTACAAATGGCTTTCTCTTTCTTGCTAAAGGCCCCAGAAGAAAAATGTACTTGAAAGTCATATACCATATAAGTTAAATAGCTTTGGTGTGGGTGATTGAATAAAGAGAAAGGGGGAAAAAAAATCTTTCAAAATTCTTAATTATAATTTTAGAGAGATAAAATTAATTTATTTACTTTAAAATATGATTGTTCGGTTATTTTACCCACTTCACTTTTATTATGAATGTAGAAAAAAGACACATGGTATAGTTAAACTACTCAAAATTTGAATGTCAGTATCTTCTGTGAAAAGGAAGAAAGTCTTCAGGAATTAGTGAATACATTTCTGAAAATTTGTCCATTACTTATTCAAATAATATTTATAAAATTAATAAATTAACTCAATAATATGGTTATTAAAATAAATTATTATTAATTCAAGCAATGTTTATTAAAATTATATATCTGGTAAAATTGCAGTTTTTAAAAATACATTCATTTGCATATATGTATGCATATTTCTAGAAAAAAGGAAAGGTCAAAATGTTGATAATGCAATCACTGGATAGTATGATTATAGATAATTTTAATATTTTTCTTTTATGTGTTTTTTAAATGTTTAAAATAATGAGTAGGTATTATTGTTAAAAATAAAGAAAAATAGTTAAGGCATTTCCACTAAAAAAGAAAATTTCAAAGACACCCTACATACTAATGGAACAGGTTTCTAAGCAAAGCTCTATGCTGTGAACTATGGGGATGCTAGGACAAATTACACATAGATGTGGTTTCCCAAGATGCCAAATTTTGGAATCTACAAGGATAGAGATCAAGTCTCCTCTGTCTAAAAGCAAACTTGTGAACCAAATTCCACCTTCTGTTTTGCTTCTTCTTTAGGTATAAACCTTCTCTTCTTCACCAAACTTCTTGAGTGATAATTACTTCTTTTGTCCATTTATACCTGTGATCATGCCTTTGATTCTCTCTACCCATCTAAAATGGTTCTCTTCATGTATTCCAATAACTGTTGCCTCAGTCCTCACTATCATTTATAAAATGTGACACTGTTGACTGTTTCACTTTCTTGAAACCCTCTTTCTCTGAGCATCTATGATATGATGTTTTCCCCCACTAGATCTCTATTTCTCCTCTGCATCCTTTTTTGATATTTGTTCCTCCTCTTATGTTAAATGTTTGTGTTTCCCAACCTTGGCCAGCCTCTATACATACTCTTTCTCTTGATATTATAATTCAGACATTTTTTTCTTTTCTGGGAATAACTCTCTTCTTCAATTCATTTAGGTCCCTAGTTAAATGTCTCTTTCTCCTGATGGTGTTGTTTAAAATAACACCCCTCATTTTCTGTTCTATTTCTTATTATCCTACTTCATTTTTATAGCACTTATCTCTGCCCCATATTATATTACATATCCCTTGATTATGCCTAAAATAGTGTTTGAAACTTGGCATGTGCTCAATTAAAAGTTACCAAGTGATTGTTTTGAATGGATGAATCCCACTAGTTTTCCTTTTACTCTGTGAAGATGATGGCCGAATCTCCAGCCCTGACTGCCTGTCCGGCTCTCATCCTGTATTTGATCATCTTAGTATGACGGTGCCGCCGATACCTCTAAGTTAGAAATCCCCCATTGGGCATGTTCTTCTTTAGTGCTACTCTTTGCTCTTGATGTTACCACCTGTCTTGCAGTCATCCAGGCTCAAATGGCTTGGATTATCCTTGACATCTTCCCTTCTTTTTCTGTCCACATTCAGTTAGTTGGTAAAATGTTTCCCATTCTATTTTCATAATAACCTTCCTGTCAACCCATCTTTTCCTCACCTAGTATCTTGTTTTAGTCTGTGACCGTAGGGCCTTTTGACTTGTCTCCCCACCATTCTCTCATTTATTGATATCTTCATTTTTTGCTTCATTCAGTCATTTATTCATTTTTCAACAAAATTCTTGAGGCCTACCTACTACATGTTATATTCAAGGTTTCAATATTGGGCAAAAATAGATGTAGTGCCTGTTCTTCTGGAGCAAAAGTGTTGTAAAGGGAGCAACTGAGTAAAAAGACTGGAGGACTTAAAGATTGTGGTGAGACGGTGAGGTGTCTGGAGCAGCCCCTGTTAATGGCAAGTTCCTTGGGTGGCCTTGGGAGTGAATGGAGTAACGAGGGTTACAGGAGGTGAGGAGGTCATTGAGAGGTCAGCAAGTTGGATAAGTTTCTGTGTGAATGTGGGCATCACTGTAGTGACAAAAAGACTTGGTATGAAGAGAAAGATAGTGAGCCAGGTGACAAAGTTGTCAATAAATGAGGAACAGTGGCAACACAGCAAAAAAGACGGATGGTACAAGCCTCAAAGGAGTAGGGCTTTACTCAGGGTGGGGCAGGCAGCAGTGAGAAAGGAGAAAGCTGCTCTATTCAATCTCTAAGATATGTGGGGTGCAGGATAACGAGCAACCTTCATCAAAGAGAGTTATTGGAGAAGAGACCAGCCTAGTGAGAGTCATATTTCCTTTGAGGTTAAGAAGTATCTTAACATTTTAGTGAAGATTGGGCATAAGGGAGTGCAACAATGGAGTGGGGTTTTTAGAAGTCACAGGGAAGAACTTTGGTTCAGAATGATCAGTAAAAACCTAGGTTAATGGAGAGAAAGCATAGAGTGGAATGGGGGCAAAAGTATAAAAAAGACATTGAAAATTGCAGGTACTTCCATCCTAGAGGATGTCTGAGTTTAATGTAGATGTGAGCCATGGTACGTCCAGTTATAATGAACTTCTTATCGTTTCTGTGATGTATCATGCTTTTTCCTCTGAGCCTTTGGCTGGGATCTTCCTTATTCTTGGAAAACTTTCCAGCCCCTCCAGCAACAGGCAACCACCAATCATTCACCCCAGTTTACCTGGATAATTCCTGTTCATCCTCCAATCTTATGTTAGAAGTAAATGCCCTCAGTGAACCTACCAGACTCCCCAAATTTGAGCTGGGTGCCTATCTTTTGTCCTTCTCTCTTCATATCATCATGCTGTATTATAATAACAGTGCCTCTGCTGTACTAGGCACAAACTCCAAAGAATAACTATTTTGGTCTTGAATTTTTAATATTTCTGCCACCTACCAGAGTGCTATGCATATAGTAGATTAGTAGACACTTAATATTTGTTGAATGAATGATTGAAGGAATGAAATAGGAAAACGAAGTTGAGATTTGGACTAAGAGAACCTAGAATAAAATCCCAGGTCTACTACTATTTGTTAGTTATAAAAACCATATAAATTGAGGAAGAAAGTAGTTGTCTTGCTGATAGTTTTATTGTGCACAAGAAGGCTTTGAATCCAAATATAATGACATCCAATGTAAGCTGGAATGCTGATTCTAGGTCAGAGCATGACCTAAAATCCAAGTCCCTTGACTCAGGGTCCAGGGCTCTACCTATCATTCCTTTCTGCCAAGGTTCTTCAATCTTTAATAGAATTAAAGATTCTTTAATAGAATCTTAGAGACCCTTCTGGACCCTTTCTTGATTCCTTTGAATCTGCCCATCCATCAGATGACATCGTCTCCTTTGTATGCATACAGACTCAGTTGTTAAGACTCTTTCTGCTACAGGATATAGTTTGCTGTCCGCTTTGAGATTCTTTACTTTTCTAATAGGATAACCAACACTAAAGATTGTAGTTTTAGAAATGCAAATAAGTGAAGATATCACAGAGCTATTAAACATTTGTTACACAGATTTACATTATATGAGGCAATGGATATATGACAAAGAAGGATTTTTTTGTGGTAATATCTACATTAGCATAGTCTGTTGAAGTGGAGAAAATCAGTGGATTAACTAGCAATGTATAACATTTTACTCTTTTTTATATGAAATAGTGCTGTATTGCTCAGTATGGTTAAGTGAGAAAATAAGGAATAGGAAAATCAGACAAAAGGATCAATTTGATTTGCTAATAATTTTAATTCACTTTCTTATCTTCTTTAAGAAATAAATAACTTGTCTTGAATTTCAAATATTTTGTTCTAGGAAAAATGGAAAAATATGGGTACTCTGATCATGGCTTCCTGGAGTTTTGTTTTGTTTTTATTAGGTTGTTAAGTATGGAATGTCCAATTTCCTTAAGTACTAAGTTTGATAGTTGATAATCTCTGACATTTCACTTTGACACTTCCCGTTTTTTTTTTTTTTTTTTATTGTGAAGGTACATCCTTGTTCTTTCAAATGCACATTTTGGCTTGTGATTATCTTTCAAAGGTTTTTTTTAGAACAATTTTTGTGAAACTATGGATGAGTAAAAAATTTGTGTTATTTTTTAATATGAGTTCTGTCGAAGAACCAGTGCAGCACAGACAGCTCGAAATATCAACGAAGTGTTTGGGAAGGATGTGGCTAATGAACGCACAGTACATCAGTGGTTTGAGAAGTTCCATTCTGGTGATTTTAATCTTGAAAATGAGCCATGTGGGTGACCTGAGACCAAGATGGATAATGATGAGCTGAAAGCTGTAGTGGAAGCAAATCCATCTCAACCTATGCATGAATTAGCAGCAAGGTTTGGTGTTACTATTCCAACAATATTGGACCATTTGAAACAAATCGGCAAGGTAAAGAAGCTGGATAGATGGGTACCGCATGAATTAAACAAGCATGAGAAAAGAAATAGTGTCAAAGCTTGCCTTTCTTTGCTGTCACGACATAAAGGTGAACCATTTCTACACCGTATTGTTACGTGTGATGAAAAATGGATTCTTTTTGCCAATCCAAGCATTCAGCACAATGGTTGGATAAAGATGAAGTGCAGAAACACAGTCCAAAATGGAATATTCATCAAAAAAAGCTAATGATGTATGTTTGGTGGTCCAGTGCTGGTATTATCCACTACAGCTACATGAAACCTGGTCAATCCATTACAGCGATGTCCACTGCAACCAGCTGGATGACATGATGAGGATGCTTGTGATTAAGCAGCCGAGACTGGTCGATGGAAAAAGGGCAATCTTCTTGCAAGAACACATCTTGCAAAAAACAATGCTGCTCAAACACAGAAGCCGGACTTGGAAACTCTGTTATCCACTGGTATTCACCAGAACTTGCACCAACTGACTACCGCTTATTCCTGGCTTTGGACCACTTCTTGCAAGGAAAAATATTCAATTCTCAACAAGCTGTGGAAAATGATATTCACAACTTTGTTGCCACTCGCTCTCCAGGCTTCTTCGCTGCTGGCATAAACAAGCTATCATTAAGTTGGCAAAACTGTGTCGATAGTTTAGGCACACACTTTGATTCATTGTACTGCTTCTTGTTTGAGATATAATAAACTAAAGTTTTGATTCGAAATTGGACATTTCATATTTAATGACCTAATAAAACATCCTTCGTTTTTATTAGAAATATGGAATAAGACATAGCACTGAATACATGAATTTAGACAAAGGTCATTTATGAATTCAGCCTGAAATATGAAATGAATAAAGTTCATTTTCAGATATAGTTTCCAAAGTAAACTCAATAGAAATGGCTAGTTTTTATAAAATAAAAACCAATTTGTACTCTTGCCCAAAACTTACCCTGAATATTTTTGCAGCTTTGAAAATATTTGGACAAGTCTTTTAGTATTTTCTCATTTCACTTACTCCTTATACTTCCTCTTTTAGATGGGGCTGGAAGTTGAAGTTCAGAATTTTATAACACCACTTGTTCTTTCAGAAATTTCTAGCTTAAACAGATACAGAAAAGACTAGCACCCAAATGGAAAACCATTCATTTCATATTTGAAGGTTTGTCAAACTCAATAACTTTTTTTGAGGTTTACATTTATTTTTGTTTTAGAAGACTAGTATATAAGTGTTATTTTAAAGGGCATATAAACTCACTTGGCTAGCTGCATTGACCACAGTAGATTTTCCAGATGACATCAATTTATGCAGTTGTGGAATGAAGCAATGCTAATGAAACTCTTCTGGAGCGTTCACAGTTTATTATTGCCTACCTGGTAGAATAATAAGAATATTAATGTGCTGTCCTGTGCCAATATCAAAGAAATGAATCATTTGGGTTTTTTTAGTTGTAATGTTATTCTTTGATAATGCAGTTGAATGGTTTTAGACTGTGCTTTGTGGAGCTTGTTTGGGGTTGGTCTTGGGGGCTCTCAAAGTAGGCTCTACTCCAACTTCTACTGTGACAGTTCTGCTTTTCCTTGTTTTCTATGTTTATTTCTGTGTAAGATTTGACTTGAGAAAAGTGTTCTTTTTTTAAAAAAAAAAGATTTAAAAGCATTAATATGGGTTAATTGCTGCTGAAAAATGAAATTGTTTGGAATTCATTTATGTAAAACCACAAGTTTGGAAGTCACCATTTGCCTACTTTAGAAATAAAAATATACAGAGTGATAAAACATAACATTTAGCTTTTGAGATTGAACTATCAAGTGAAGTATATTTTATGAATATACTTCATATTCAAAGGGTTTTTTTCCCTTTGATGCCAGTGCTTGCATCAGCTTGGGTCTTATATTCAGCTCTTCAAAGATTATGAGAAGAAAATCCTTGCTCATATTTGGCAAAAATCAAGGGCTAAAAAAAGTGTATGTTTTATTTATATCTGGTGAAGGAGAGCATTTACAAAGATAGGAAAAGGTAGAGTCCTCCTCCATAGCTGCCTCTTGAATCCTTGTGCTCACTTGAATTAATCTTTTCTTTCTTCATACTCTCCTGGTCTCTATTATAGTGCCTTATGGTGAGCTTCTGAGGGCAGGGGGGATAGAGGTTTTGTCTTATACACTTTCAGCACTTTATTCTACTGTAATATTCAATTACTATGTTTTTGAACAGTGAAAGAATGAGTGAATTAATACAGAATATATGTGTGTGTGTAGTTCTTTCACTTTACCCCATTATGAGCACAAAGAAAGCATGCTTATGACATATTTATCTTTGTATTCTTATTGATACTAATTATATTTCTGTACATACTATGTACTCATGAAATACTTTTTAACCAATATTGTTTAGTTGTGTGAATTAAAATGCATTCATAGAGGGTTCTAAAAAATGGCGGTGTGATAGGGTCCTCCCACCGTACCGCTCCCAGGAAAGGAGGTGAAGAACGCCAGCGGCTGCCTGCGAGCACGGACCGCTCACAACGAAAACAGCATTGCGAATGACAGAGAAACAACGCCGAACGCCCAGCCCAAGAAAACAGGTACAAAATTTTCACAAAGATCGGAGGGCGCACGGAGCACAATAGAGCCCAGAGCGCGGGAAGGACGCGCTCGCCAGGTCGGCGCAGCGCGACCTGCCCCCCAAGCGGTTACGCGCCTCCCCATACACGCAGTCAGGGACAAGCCCAGAGTTGGGACAGAGCGGTTGCTAGGGACGGCGAGCCCTGTGGAGAGGAGGAAGTAGCCAGAGCCAAACACAACTCGCAGCTACAATATACAGAGACTGCCAAGGGCTGGGGAGAAACTGGGCGGGGACTGAGATTCAACTTCCCGGGACAGTGCGCGGGAACCCGCAGGCCGGCACTGCGCCACTAGAAGTCAGCGGGACTGGGCCCAGGAGTTTATCAGAGAGCGGGACGCGCCCTTAGAGGTTGCTAACAACTACCGGCGGAGAAAAACTGCGCTCCCAGCACGATCGGAGCCCGGCTGTGCGCCAGGCTGGCGGCGGCCGCCATCTTTACAGCCGCCCGGGCAGAACCGTGAGCCGCGTCTCTAGCTCCGCCCCGCCCCGGCCCGGGGCTCTTCTGCTGGGGCGAGACAGGCTTTGCCTGTGGTGGCCAGGGACAGCTGCATCCGTGGGTTCCAGGTGGGTCGAGATCCCGGAACTGTAGCGGTGGGACCTTTGAGTATTGGAAACAGTTTGCAGCTTGTCCATCTGGTTCTGCTACCCCGGCTCTGGCCTCCAACAAATCCGCTCCGTGCCGGTCCTAGTGCCCGCCCCTCAGGTCCCAGCCCTCCTGTACCCCAGAGATCGCTCATTTTGAAGGTTGCTGGCCATAGTGACTCATTTGGTATAACTGCTGGTTCCCATGACAACCAAATACCTCAAGAGCCACAGGCTGAACCAGAACAGCTCCCCATAATCCTGCCCACTTCAATAGGGAATGTCGCGCCATCCAAGAGCGCTTCCAGCGGCCACTACTCCCCCCTCCCCGTGGGAACATCCCCCCGGTGGAGACTGCTGGGGATAGAGACGGCCACCTGCCTCGCCTTGAGGTCTAGTGGTGGAAAAGGGGTCACAATTGGAGATCCCCCTATCAACCAATTTCACGCGGAGACACACATCAGAAGGGCAGCCACACGTGGCTAGATGAGCAACCTCTGAGCTGTGTAGAATTTTCCCAACTCAGCTCTCACACTGCAGCCAAAGGAAATTGTGTTTCTACCTGAACCTCAGGAGGAGCAGGGTCAAAGTAACCCCTAGGAGCTACAAGGCCACTCCCAAAGCACAGGGCTTTCGCATACCCCAACTGGGGAATCAGAGTCTGCCACGGACATAACAGAATACCTAGCTAATAGGGACCGGAGGACTCATATCCTCAAGTACAATCCATTAGCTCAGAGCCCAAGCTGGGAGGTCATTCTCACCACACTCCACTGGGAAGAGGAGAAGACCACAGGTCAGAGTTAACTCAAGATCCAACAAACTTGCTAAAATACACGTAAGGCAATACAGGCCACTACTTCTCTCCTTGGCTTTGCCAAGGAAAAATAATTGTGGGCCTGGTGACAGGACCATAAACTAGCTCTAACACCCCCAGCTCTCGAACAAGAGGCCAGATGAGAAACAACCAGCGAAAGAACTCAGGGAACATGAAAAATCAGAGTGAAAAGTCACCCCCAAAAGATATGATCAGTTCCTCAGCAATGGATACCAACCCAAATGAAATGGGTAGAATGACAGAAGAGGAATTTCGTTTATGGATTATAAGAAAGCTCAATGAAATTCAAGAGAAAATTGAATCCCAGCACAAAGAAACCACAAGAAAAATGCAACAAATGAATGAAAAATTCTCCAAAGAAATAGAAATATTACGGAAAAAT
This sequence comes from Daubentonia madagascariensis, assembly GCA_023783475.1. NCBI lineage: Eukaryota > Metazoa > Chordata > Mammalia > Primates > Daubentoniidae > Daubentonia > Daubentonia madagascariensis. Next base: position 19,463,655 of record JAKFHU010000978.1, on the reverse strand, counting down.
CAAATAGAAATCCTAGAAATGAAAGAAGCATTCAAGGATCTACAAAACACAGTGGAAAGCCTTAAGAATAGGCTGGACCATGCAGAGGAAAGAATTTCAGAGCTAGAAGACAGCTCCTATGTGCTAAATAAATCAGCTGAAGAGAAAGAACACAAAAACAAGAGGCAGGAAAAAAGCATACAAGAAATGTGGGATTATGTAAAGAGGCCAAACATAAGGATAATAGGTATCCCTGAGGGAGAGGAAGAAAATTTGCATGGGCTGGAAAATTTATTTGAAGGAATAATAGAGGAAAATTTCCATGGCTTAGCCAGAAATCTCGATATCCAAGTACAAGAAGCACACAGGACTCCTGGGAGAGTCAACGTGAAAAGGCATTCACCACGCCACATAATTATTAGACTGACCAAAGTAAACACAAAAGAGGCACTCCTCAGAGCTGTAAGACAAAAAAAGGAGGTAACCTACAAAGGGAAACCCATCAGATTAACTGCAGATTTCTCAGCTGAAACCTTACAAGCCAGAAGGGAATGGGGAGACATCATCAATGTCCTAAAACAAAACAAAGGTCAACCCAGAATTCTGTATCCTGCCAAACTAAGCTTCTTATATGAGGGAGAAATAAAGACCTTTCCAGATAAGCAATCACTGATAGAATTTGCGAAATCCAGACCGGCCTTGCAAGAAATGCTTAGACCTGCATTATACACTAAACAGAGCAACAGACACCCACCTATGTAAAACTATGCAAAGGCTAAAACCCCAGAAAACAGATTCCACAATGATGCAAGAGGTAAAACAAAAGATACCACCCAACAGAATAATCAGAAATTTACCCCAAATATCAATTCTCTCAATAAATGTAAATGGCTTGAACTGCCCACTGAAGAGACATAGGCTGGCTGAATGGATTAAAAAATACAAACCAAGTATCTGTTGTCTTCAGGAAACACACCTTACACACAAAGACGCATTCAGACTCAAGGTGAAAGGATGGAATACAACTTTTCAGGCTAATGGAAACCAAAAGAAATCTGGAGTAGCCATCCTCATTTCAGATGACATAAACTTTAAAGCAATAAAAGTAAAGAAGGACAAAAATGGACACTATATAGTGGTGAAGGGAAAAATCTCACAAGAGGATTTAACAATCCTAAACATTTATGCACCCAACACAGGAGCACCCAGGTACATAAAGCAAATGCTGCTAGATCTAGACAACATAATAAGCAGGAATGCCATAATTGCAGGAGACTTCAACACCCCACTGACGGAACTGGACAGATCCTCCAAACAAAAATTAAATAGAGAAATAAAAGACCTAAACAGGACTCTAGAACATTTGGGCCTAACAGATATCTACAGAACACTCCACCCAAATAACACTGAATATACATTCTTCTCATCAGCTCATGGAACTTTCTCTAAAATTGACCACATCCTAGGCCACAAAACAGATCTAAACAAATTCAAAAAAATAGAAATCATACCATGTATCTTTTCAGACCACAGTGGAATAAAATTAGATATCAATTCCAACAGAAACTCACATCTTCCTCCAAAAATTTGGAAACTAAACAATTTATTGATGAATGATTTTTGGGTCAAAGAGGAGATTCAAAATGAAATCAAAAGATTCTTCGAACTAAACGATAATGGGGACACAAGTTATCAAAATCTGTGGGATACAGCAAAAGCAGTCCTGAGAGGAAAACTTATCGCCCTAAATTCCCACATCCAAAAGACAGAAAAGTCACAAATCAGTAAACTAATGAATCATCTTAAGGAAATGGAAAAGGAAGAGCAAAGCAATCCTAAAACCAGCAGAAGAAAAGAAATAACCAAAATTAGAGCAGAATTAAATGAAATCGAGAACAAAAGAACAATACAGAAGATCAATGAAACGAAAAGCTGGTTCTTTGAAAAGATAAACAAAATAGACAGGCCACTTGCCAGGTTGACCAGAAGCAGAAAGGAAAGGACTCTAATAAGCTCAATTAGAAATGAGAGAGGAGAAGTCACAACTGATACCATGGAAATACAAAACATCATCTTTGAATACTACAAAAATCTCTATGCCCACAAACACGAAAACGTGGAGGAAATGGACAAATTCTTAGAAACACACTACCTCCCTAGGCTCAACCAGGAAGAAACTGAATTTCTAAACAGACCAATATCAAGACCGAAATTGAAGCAGTAATTAAAAATCTACCCACAAAAAAAGTCCCGGACCAGATGGGTTCACACCTGAATTCTACCAAGCCTACAAAGAAGAACTGGTGCCTATACTGCAGAAATTATTTGAAAATATCCAGAAGGATGGAATCCTCCCAAACTCATTCTACGAAGCCAATATCACCTTGATACCAAAGCCAGGAAAGGACACAACAAAAAAAGAAAACTACAGACCAATATCCCTTATGAATATAGATGCAAAAATTCTCAATAAAATCCTTGCAAACCGAATTCAAATGTACATCAAAAAAATAATCCATCATGATCAGGTGGGCTTCATTCCCGAGATGCAGGGATGGTTCAACTACGCAAATCTATAAATGTAATTCACCATATAAATAAAAGCAAGAACAAAGATTATATGATCCTTTCAATAGATGCAGAAAAGGCTTTTGACAAAATCCAACACCCTTTATGATAAGAACTCTTAACAATATAGGCATAGATGGCTCATTCCTAGAAACTATTAAAGCCATATACGATAAACCCACAGCCAATATCATACTGAATGGGGAAAAATTGAAGGCATTCCCCCTTAAAACTGGCACCAGACAAGGGTGTCCACTATCTCCACTTCTTTTCAACATAGTGCTGGAAGTCCTGGCCACAGCAATTAGACAAGACAGAGGAATCAGGGGCGTCCAGATAGGGGCAGAAGAGGTCAAACTTTCACTATTCGCAGACGATATGATATTATACATAGAAAACCCCAAGGATTCAACCAAGAGATTACTGGAATTGATAAATGAATTCAGCAAAGTCTCAGGATACAAAATTAATACACACAAATCCATAGCCTTCATATATGCTAATAACAATCAAGCCGAGAAACAAATTAAAGATGCTATACCTTTTGCAATAGCAACAAAGAAAATTAAATATTTAGGAATATATCTAACTAAGGAGGTCAAAGACCTATATAGAGAGAATTATGAAACACTGAGAAAGGAAATTGCAGAGGATGTAAATAGATGGAAAGCCTTACCATGCTCTTGGATAGGCAGAGTCAACATAGTAAAAATGGCTTTGCTACCTAAATTAATTTACAGAATCAATGCAATCCCTATCAAAATACCAACATCATTTTTTGCCAATCTAGAAAAAATAATTCTACGCTTCGTGTGGAACCAGAGAAGACCCCGTCTAGCCAAAGCGATCTTAAGCAAAAAGAACAAATTGGGAGGCATCTGTCTACCAGACTTCAAACTATACTACAAGGCTATAGTAACCAAAACTGCATGGTATTGGCACAAGAACAGACACGTAGACCAATGGAACAGGACTGAGAACCCAAATATAAAACCAACCTCATACAGTCACCTGATCTTTGACAAATTCCAGAAAAACGTACACTGGGGAAAAGATTCCCTATTCAACAAATGGTGCTGGGAAAATTGGATGGCCATATGTAGAAGACTGAAAGTGGACCCACACCTCTCACCTCTCACAAAAATCAATTCACAATGGATAACAGATCTAAACCTAAGACATGAAACCATAAGAATTCTCGAAGAAAACGTTGGAAAAACTCTTATGGACATTGGCCTAGGCAAAGAATTTATGAAGAAGACCCCCAAAGCAATCACAGCAGCAACAAAAATAAATACATGGGACCTGATCAAATTGAAAAGCTTCTGCACAGCCAAGGAAACTATCACTAGAGTGAACAGACAACCTACAGAATGGGAGAAAATATTTGCATGCTACACCTCTGATAAAGGGCTGATAACCAGAATTTATACAGAACTTAGGAAAATCAACAAGAAAAAATCAAACAACCCTATTAAAAAATGGGCAAAGGACATGAACAAAAACTTTTCCAAAGAAGACAGAATGATGGCCAGCAAACAATAAAAAAGTGCTCAACTTCTCTAATCATCAGGGAAATGCAAATCAAAACCACAATGAGATATCACTTAACTCCAGTGAGATTGGCTCATATCAAAAAATCCCCAAATAACAAATGTTGGCGGGGATGTGGACAGGTAGGAACACTCATACACTGCTGGTGGGACTGCAAATTAGTACAACCTCTATGGAAAAGAATATGGAGATACCTCAAAGAATTAAAAGTAGAATTACCATTTGACCCAGCAACCCCACTACTGGGTATTTATCCAAAAGAAAAAAAGACATTTTATAATAAAGACATCTGCTCTCGAATGTTCATAGCAGCACAATTCACAATTGCAAAGTTGTGGAAACAACCCAGGTGCCCATCAATACACGAGTGGATCAATAAAATGTGGTATATGTATACCATGGAGTATTACTCAGGAATAAGGAACAACAGTGAATTAACACATCTGGTATTATCCTGGTTGGAGCTAGAACCCATTCTTCGAAGCGAAGTGTCACAGGATTGGAAAAACAAGCATCACTGGTACTCACCATCAAACTGGTACTAACTGATGAACACTTACATCACACAGGGCAATAACATTCATCAGAGGGCGGGCGGGCGGGAGGGGGGTGGAAGGGATGGGAAAAACTCTCACTGAATGGATGTGGGGAGCACAGTTTGGGAGACGACCACGATTGTGGCTCTGACACGGGCAGAACAGGGGCAATGTGTATGGCCAAAGTGTTGTACCCCCATGATATTCTGAAATTAAAAAAATAAATTAAAAAAAAAAAAAAAGAGGAACACTATTCGACCTAGTACCCCAAAAAAATAAAATAAAAAAAAATAAAATAAAATGCATTCATATTAAGTGTACATTTCAATTAATTTTGACAAATTTGTATACCTGTGTTTATCACTATAATCATGATATAGAACATTTCCATCATCCTTAAAGCTTCCCTTATGCCCCATTCTATGCAATTCTGCTCCCTGTCTTTTGGCCTGTCAACCACTGATTTGCTTTTCTATCACTTGATTGGTTTAGTCTTTTCTAAAATTTCATATAAATGGAAACTTTTGGCTCTAGCTTTTTTCATTCAGTTTAATGTTTTTGAGATTCATCCAAGTTGTGTGTATCATTGATTCATTCCTTTTTATTTAAGGCATTTGATTTTATGGATATACCACAATTTGTTAATCCATTTTCCTGTTGTTGGACATTTGGGTTGTTTCTAATATTTGTTTACTTTGGATAAAGCACCTATGAAAATCGCTGCGAGATTCTTTGTGCATTGTCAATCTCTTTAATTTTAGCCATTCTAATAGACGTATTTTTATCTTATTGTGGTTTTAATTTGTATTCCCCTCATAACTAATAATGTTGAACACTGATGTTAATTGCTAGTTCTATCATTTCTGTCCTTTCAGGGTTTGTTTCACTTGACTAGTTACAGGCCACATTTTGTTGCTTGTTAGTATGTTTAGTGATTTTTGGACTGTAGGCTATACATTGGCAATGTTGTATTTATTGTTGAGTATTGAATTTTGTTGTGTTCATTTAAAGATTATTGGACTTTACGTGACAGGGAGTTGAGTTACCTGTGAATTTGCTTAATCCATTGAGGCTTGTTTTGGAGCTCTTAGAGAGTGGGTGAATGCCTTTATTCCAGGGATGATTTAGTCGTACTTCTAAGGTATGGCCTTTCTGTGGTCTGTACTAATTTCACCATGTATTCAACAAGGTCTCTCTGCCCTGGCTGAAAAGAACTCATAAATTACTGGTCCCTTGTGATCTGTAGGAATTTTTATCATACTTATCCCAAATAATTTTTCCTTTGTGGGAAGTGGTTCTCTCTTGACCTCATGGGGTTTACCTTATGCATGAACAGATTGTTATTCAGACAAAGACTCAAGAGGCCTCCCGTGCAGATATCTAGATGTTCTTGTCTTCATAGTTTTCTCCTCTCTAGGATTCTGCCTTTAAAAATCTAGCCTTTTCAGCCTCCCACAACTCAGATGTCTGTCTCTTCAACTCAGTGAGGTTTCCAGGCTGAAAGTTGCCTCCAGCTAGAATTTATAGACACATCTCATTTTTTTGTCGTCTCTCAAGGATAACAATCTTGTGTTATTTGTTGAATTATGTCTAAAAATAGTTGTTTTCTATACTGTGCCTAGTGGTTTTAGTTATTTTGGGGAGGTTAATTTCTAACTTGGTACTCCCTCATGAAACAAAATTGATTTGAAAGTGTCTGAAACAGGTTACTAAGTCATCAAGCAAACACTGTTATCTCTTTTGGAAAGTAGATAGCATTTTGCAATGAATGTTTTATAGAGGACAAATGGCGAAAAGTGCAAAGGGCATGTTACCCCCAAATCAGAGCGGTTTTACTTTATCATGTCATATGTTGCTCGTTCTGAAAAAATGGCTTAAAGAGTGGCATCTGTTGTTTTAAAAGATTGAACGTTATTGACTTTGCAGAGAAAAATGTAAATTATTATGTATAAAGTGGTAATATAGGCTAGTTATAAATAACAAAAGACCTTTAATTTTAAAATGTTGTAAAGTTGAGCATTAATGATTAAAAGGGGTATCACACTAGTATTTCTTTAGGAATGTTCATAATAATCAATAGAAAAATGCCATCCTTGGAGAAGCCTTTATTTTGTGAGTTTCTTTTATTTCTGGTAGTAGTACTAGCTTGTCACAAGAACTATGAAAAATTTGAGGAATTTCAGATGAGCCAAAATTATTAAAGGAATTAAGAATTCAGTATATATCTCTGTAAGAAGGCTATCAAAAAGAAAAAAAGAAAAAAAAGAGTTCAGTATGTTAGAAAAGATTATTCATTATTTCTAAGAATGAAGATACATTACTACAGAAAATGATAGGTAATATCTCAACAAATTCATACAGGTAGGTACAAGCATAACTATAGTTTGCTTACATAAAGACATACAGACATAAAGACCATGATTATATGGTTTTAGGAAATCGTTAAACAACATTTACAACCATATCTGTTGAGAATTACAGACATTGATGCAGAGCACTGGATAATCTGATCCCATTCTTTTCTGAAATTATCATGTTATGTAGGTAAATATTATGTCCTTCATTTTTACCTATGTTAAAAACTTCTTTTACTTTTAAGTTGTGACCAATTTCCCAAAGTATTTCTTTTTTTCCTTTTTTCTAAACCACCAGCATGATTGCAATACATGTCACTAAAATAAAGGAATATATTCTTATATTCAGTCCTCTAAACTGGGTTCCTTAAGTTATAGGCTTAGTGCCTACTACTCTGTTACTAAGACTTATAAACGCAAGAGTATGTCTATAACTAGATGGATCAGAAGATTTTCGGATGAGTACATAATTCTATCCCCAATGCCAGACACATTATCCCCTTTAGTTATCTCTACTCTGAGCAAAGGAGGGACAACAGCCAGTTGTCTGTCTACCCTGCACTCCATAAAACTTCCAAGGAAAAAATTGTTTCCAGTTGTCTCTTTTACTGTGCCAGTGATACTATGCTTTTCATAGTATTATGGCTCAAGGAAATGATTCCATGGTATGCATGTGATACCAAATTTAATTTAAGAGTAGTCTCTTTATAGCTTTGCAGTTATTCCATAAGGATTCACCAATTGGAAAGCTACCCTTTTAAATTAAAAAGTGTCTAAATACTTATCATGTCCCTGAGATTCTGTCTAAAGACAGATAATTATCATTTTCATAATTCAGTGATGAAGATGACACAGATTTTGTACCATTTCATTGAGCATTACACTTTACAAAACATTCTAAGCTTTATTATTGGCATAAAGATTATAAGTGTTTCAAGCTCTGAACCGTGCATGTTCTATTGGAAGTAAACAGTAGCTAGAGGAGGAAAAAGAGAGATAGTGATAGGGAGAGAGGAAAAGAAAAAGAAAAAAGTACATGCTCAATGACTTACAGTAGTGCGTTGTCTAAATGAAGTAAACATCCAACATGCATGGTTAAGTAGATAAATACTTAATAAATTCCTTAGTTAGGTGTTCAGAAACTTTATGTCTTAAGAAACTTAAAGCTAGATTGAACATCCTTTGAAAAGGTTGGGGATATTTATTTCTCATTATAACTCTTTTTTATTCACTTGCACAAAATATACTACAGTTGTAGATAAAAATATGTTCAAATTTCCAATATTAACTCAAATGTTTAATAGAAAAGCATGCAGTTCTTTTTAGGAAGTTGTGTTTACTACATCAAATTTATTTTTTACATATAGGATGTACAATAAAGAGATATTGTGGAAAATTTTATTTAATGCACTCTTTCTAACGTCAGCACTCCTGCCTAAGTCTCCATCACTTCACACCTGTAATACTGCAATAATTTCTTCTTTTTCTACTTCTAGTTTTCCCTAGCCAATCCAGTAAGATAGGCTTCCTCAAATACCACTTTCATCACACCTTCCTCCCATTCTAAAAACCAACCCTAACTGCCAGTTGAATAGGGTCCAAATTGTTTTTGATGGAATTCCAACCCCTCTGTAATCTGGCTTCATCTTGCCATCCAAGTCTCCAGGTATTTCCTAATACATCATTCCCCCCTCTAATTAGGCTATCTCCTGTCTGCCTCCATATAGTGTTGGGTACTTTGCTGCCTCTGCACTTTGGCTTCTAAAACTTCCTTAACCTGGAATAACCTCACCTTCTAGTTTTCAGCTTCTTTCCTTTCCATCCTTCAAGGACCATCTTTTGTCCACTTTATATATGAATCCTTCCTGCATACAACTGCCATGTTTATCCCTTTCTTGTCTGACTGTCTGCAGTGCTTACTATGTTATGGCATATTTTCTTATCCATTCCAAGAAGCACTTTTTTTAAAAGTTAGTATCTCTTAAATGGAATTTATTTGACAATCAGTGGCATGTCATGAATTGGTTGGAAGTGTTTTTCCTTTCTAACTGGCACATAAAATAATAGTGCATTTTACAATTTATGGTATTTGGAGAGTCAAAAAATCAGTGTGTACTATATATTATTATTTATTGTTTTCCAATGGTTTCCTGTGTGTCTGGTGTGTTGCCCAGCATCATTATAAATTTTACTACCATGGAATTTTTTTTTCCATTTTACTCCTTTAGAATACCTTACAGTGCCAGGTATATAGTTGAGCTTCTTGAATTTAATTAGTAAAACTATTTCAATTCAATTAAATTTAGTAAATATAGTAAATATGCTTGGTTAGAAAAATGCTTTTATGAATTATTATTATTTTTCTTATATTTTAAACTTCTCATTGAAGTATTATATACATACAGAAAAGTGCACATAAGCACGTTGCTTAAAGGGTTTCACAAACTCAGCATAGCCTGGGTAGCCAGCACTCAGATTGAGAAACTACATTACCAGGACTCCAGAAATCCTCCTTCATGCCACCTTCTGGTCACAAGGGGATCATTATCCTGGCCTTGAAAAACATAGATTAATTTGGCAAGTTTTTTTCTTCGTATAAATGAAATAATACAGCATGTACACTTGAGTGTCTGGCTTCTTTTTTTCAACATTCTATTTGTGAGATTCTGCCACATCATTGTAGTGTAGATTGTTCATTCTCATTGATGTGTAGTATTCCATTTTATGCATATACTGAAATCTCTTTCTTCCTCCACTGTTGATGTATACATGGGTCATTTCCAGTTTTAATCTAATGCAAACAGTACTGTCCTGAACATTCTAGGACAAGTCATTCATTGTACATATGTACTAATTTCTCTTGATTGTGAATCTAGGAATGGGAATGCTAGCTCATAGGGTATGATTAGCTCACCTTTAGCAGATGCCACCTAACCTTTTTCCAAAGTTGTTTCAATTTGCACTTCCATTTCTTGAGTAATACCCCCAAAGCACAGGCAACCAAAGCAAAATTGCACAAATGGGATCACATCAAGATAAAAAGCTTCTGCACAGCAAAGGAAACGATCAATAAAGTGAAGAGACAACCCACAGAATGGGAGAAAGTATTTGCAAACTACCCGTCTGACAAGGGATTAATAACTAGAATATACAAGGAGCTCCAACATCTCAATAGGAAAAAATCAAACAATCTGATTAAAAAATGGGCAAAGGATCTGAATAGACATTTCTCAAAAGAAGACATACAAATGGCCCACAGGTATATGACAAGAGGTTGAACAACATTAGTCATCAGAGAAATGCAAATCAAAACTACAATGAGATATCATCTCACCCCAGTTAAAATAGCTTTTATCAAGAAGACAGGCAATAACAAATGCTGGCAAAGATGTGGAAAAAGGGGAACCCTCATACGCTGTTGGGTGGGAATGTAAATTAGTGAAACCACTATGGAAAACAGTATGGAAAACTCAAAAAACTAAAAATAGAGCTATCATATGACCCAGCAATCCCACTGCTGGGTATATATGCAAAAGGAGGGAATTCAGTATATCAAAAAGTTACCTGCACTCCCATGTTTATTGCAGCACTATTCACAATAGCCAAGATTTGGAATCAACCTAAGTGTGCATCAACAGATGAATGGATAAAGAAATTGTGGTACATATACACATGGAATATTATATAGCCATAAAAAATAATGAAATCCTGCCATTTGCAACAACTGGATGGAACTGGCAAACATTATGTTAAATGAGATAAGCCAAGCACAGTAAGACAAATCTTGCATGTTCTCACTCATATGTAGAAGCTAAATATTAAAAACAATTGATCTCACAGAGACAGAGAGTAGAATGATGGTTATCAGAGGCTGGGAACAGCAGTGGGGGGGGATAAAGTGAGGATGGTTAATGGGTGCAAAAATATAGTTATATAGTTAGATAGAATGAGCAATATTTGATAGTACAACAAAGTGACTATAATCAACAATAAATTATGGTATACTTTAAAATAAATGAAAGAGTGGAATTAGAATGTTTGTAACACAAAGAAATGATAAATGCCTGAGGTGATGGACACCCCAATTACCCTGATTTGATTAATTCACATTGTATGCCTGTATCAAAACATCACATGTACCCTATAAAGATATACAACTAATATGTACCCATAATAATTAAAAATTAAAAAAAATTACACTCCCACCAGCTATATATAAAAATCCTAGCTGTTCTACATCTACATCAACATTTTCATGTTTATGTTAGTCATTCTGGTAGATGTGTATGTTACCATTATTTTATTTAATTTATTTTCTTATATAGATTAAAAAACTTCTTTCAAGGGCTGGGCACAGTGGCTCATGCCTATAATCATAGCACTCTGGGAGGCCAAAGCAGAAGGATCGTTTGAACTCAGGAGTTCAAGACCCGCCTGAGCAAGAGCGAGAGATCCTGTCTCCACAAAAAATAGAAAAATTAGCCAGGCACAGTGGTGCGCACCTGTAGTCCCACCTACTTAGGAGGCTGAGGCAGGAGGATTGCTTGAGCCCAGGATTTGAGGTTGCAGCGAGCTATGATGATGCCTCTGCACTCTAGCTGGGGTGACATCGCAAGATTCTGTCTCCAAAAAACCAAAACAAAACAAAACTTCTTCCAGCAAAATTTTTGGATTTTCTTTCAGAAATGTGTTGACAGTTATAGAATATAAGCACTTTAGATTGAGCTGTAGGATTCATATGAAAATAATTACTTAAGCTATTATATTACCGTTACTCATTTTGGGTATTTTCCTGACACTGTAGTTTGGGCTGTTTCTGGTGATATCTTTTTGTTGTTATTTAACTATAATTATTTTTGGCTTTGTAGAAATCTACTGAACATTTTATTTAGTCTCCAGAGTTACCGATTTGGCACTCCTAACTTCTAAGTTACAGAATTAGTTATGCTAATTCCTGGGAGTTGGGGATAACTTAGTTAACATTTTTTAAATTACTTCTTTTGGATTAATATCATTTGTTATCTTTTGTTTGTACATATGTAATTAACACCAGTGTTATTTATTGGGCAAATAAAATTAAAAATAAGACATTTGAGCCCCACTGATGCTACAACTATCTTCTGTATATATATGTTGCAAGTGAAAGCCATGGTTTGAAATCTGTGCATTAAATTTATAATAAATTAATAGTTCTCATTGATTTTTCATATGTTCCAAGATAGTTTACGTGTTAAAAGTATTAGACAATGAGCCTGTAATTCCATTTCTCTATCCTGTGATTGCTGAGAGAAATACTGTGGTAGTTTTTCTTACCAATATTTTTCCTTCTTTGGAATGTTCAGTTCAAGGCATTTGGTTTCTAATTGAATTATAAAGCTATATTTTTTAATTGCTGTAAAATCAAAGATGCTGACTTCAGTATATTTAATTCCAGAAGTTTGTACAGACTGTGTGGCTAATTATAATAACTAATTACGGCTCAGAAATGAGAAAGATCTGCTCCCTGCTATTTATCACAATGTTCCATTTACAAAAACAAGGCCTTAGAAAATAAACAAGGGAACAATGCAATAGTTTATGGAACCCTGAAGAATTTCCAACTATTTCTTTTGCGGTCTGGAAGCTCAAAGTGCTGAGTTCAACCAGTCAGTGATGGATTGCATGTTAACGAGCCTCTTACTGAATGAGCAGGTATAAGACCTTTCTTATTCATTGGGTAAAGAATATCTAGTGTTAGGATTTGCCTTTTTCCTTGGCAGGCTGGACACTTATTAGTTCATAACTTATAAATTGCTGCATTTGGTTTGTCCCCTGACTCCAACCTTAAGTATATTATTAAAGTCTTATTTAATAATTAAAAAATATGCTTCAGTGTATGAACTCTGTCTAATATCCTTTGTATTCCCAAATGTCTACTAGATGGATGAGTACATAGCAAGTGTTAGTAGATATGTATTGAAATAAGAGGGGTACAAATTTTGTGTATAGTATAATAAATCTATGTGTAAGCACACACATAAACACACACATACACACACATACACATATGGAAAGAAATACCAAAATCTTGAACATGATTATTTACAGGTAGTACAATAATGAGTGTTACATATTTTTTGCTTATGTGATTTTTTATTTTCCAATTTTTTACATAGTTTATATTACAGTTATGATAAAAATTTTAATACAAAATTTGAAAATGAAAATGTAATATAAAATAATCTATCTAATTTATGCTAGGTACAGAAACAGAAGGATCCTTGGAGCTGGTCCCTCAAAACTTTGGTCAAACTGAATCTGAATATTAGACAGTTGATAGATAAACTGAGATTCTCCTAATTGTTCTAATATGTAAATAGGTCTAATAGTCATGAACAGAACAGTTTGCAAACCTCTGTTGTGTAAGAATCCAAAACTAGTAAGCTTACCTACTATTTGATTTGTAGATATACTATAACTTAAGAGTTTTTTCTCATTATTTTTAAGAAGTGTGGTCATTTACAATCAGTATAACATTTTGTCTTTATAGTAAACTTAAAATATACATACACATTGTTTTAATCTTCCCTTTTCTTCTTAATTGTCAAAGTATTGACTTTTAAAGGTGATGCCTCTTGAACCTACTTTCCTTTTGTATTTATGGTCATAGTTAAATGATGTCATCATTCATTTTGTTTCTGAAGCCAGAAACCCCAGTCATTCTGGACTTTTCTTTCCTTTTCATGTCTCACTTTAAATTGCTGCCTAGACAACGTTAAACTAAGATATGTTTGGAATAATTTCCTTTGTCATTTGTTCTTTATTACTTTTCTTTATTATTTTTTGCCTAGTCTATTTTAACTGCCATACTGCTGATCTCTCTGCTTCCAGTTTTTCCCTGGCCCTCCAAATCCATCCACAATATTGTTCTAGAATGATCCTTCTCAAATATAAACTTGATTGTGACATCCTATTTCTAAACTCCTTCAGTGACTTCCACAGATCTTCAGGGTGAGGTCTGCCATCTAGCATGCCATGTGAGGACTTTCGTGTTCTTCCAAGTTCTTCCTACCCTCATCTCCTACCCTTCACACACACATCAGCCATGATACCCTTTTGTATGTTTCTGATATGGCGTGTTATATTCTCCATGCCTTTGAACATGTTGTTCCTTCTGTCCCAAATGCTCTCCCTCTGCTTGTCCATTTGACTCCTGCTCATCCTTCAATCCTCAATCTCAAGTATGCATGGTCACCTTTCTAGATAAAAATCAAACCAGAGTTGATCATATTCTTTGCCAATGTATCTGATATGTACTTTATTATAACATATATTAGAGTCCTATTATTATTTATTTACATGTTTTTCCTACTAGACTATGAACCCCTAAAATACTATATCCACTCTTGACCCCTAGAAGATGTTCTATAGCATGGGATCTCTCTCCTGTTTGCTGTCTGGCTTTTAAGAGATAAGGTTCCCCTCTTGATATTTAACTCATTGCCTCCCCTCCACACTTTATGCATTCACTTTTCCTCTTTATTCATGTTGAAGATTGCAGGAGACTATCATGTTTCCACCCCACCCACTCCTCCAGTTGATCCTATAAAATGGGGAAAACAAACAGAATTTTTTTCAATGGGAATCATAATAGTATTATTAATGGCAAGACTGAATTGCAAACTAGAAAGGGCCTTCTGTTTCTCATCTTATTTTGTATTTACCCAACACTTAGACACTCAGGCAGCGAAGCTGGAAGGTAGTGGACCTCCCCTACAGAGGGGACTTTCACCTACAAATGGGTGTACACAGGGAACAGGACATGGAGGGGGCTGGAGTCCTTAAAGCTAATTAGGCCCAAAGAGACACAGATGAAACCTACTGTGGGTAGTGACTCTGATCCTGGATAATCTGGGGGAATGGATTCACTAAGGTGAGTCACTTTATCACCCATGGGGAGGAGCAAGTCAGACAGCTGAGAGAGGGGCCTGAATTGTTCACTCCATTACTTCTAGAGTCAGGAGATCAGAACCCTGTTTGTGGTCTGAAGAAGAATAAAGGCTTAGAAATTTACTAAAAGCAAAAGTAACAATGCCAATTAAAATATAAGGGGAATTATTTTTTAACTAGAATAATGGGTATTTTAATAGGAGTACTACACACATCAGGGGGAGATGGGTCCCAGCTTGGGGGGATATTGACAGATGGTCAGGGTCTCAGTGAGCCTGGGTCCCAATGCTGCTGTGCGCTTTTGTAGGTTCTGCATCCAAACAACAAGCTCTAGATTTCAGCCCAGGAAGGGAACTCGGAAGCAAGTGTTCTGATGATAAGATGATCTACAGTGCCTGATCCTGGAGAGTTATACACACCTAGTTTAGTTCATTTTAAATATTTTGTAGACTCTAATGGCAGTTACTTAAAATGGCCCCTGGTTGTTTACTCAACAATCAATCTAAGAATGTGATTGTATCTCTAGCTGCTACCAAGCAAAGAAGATAGTAAAACCTGCTATTGACTGGTCTTCAGGCAGCTTAAAAAAAATCTGACATTGATGGTTGTCATTTGTTTAGTGTGGTAAATGAGCAAGGAAGTCTCAATTAATGTGTCATCCAAAGAATGGGAGTGGACATTGGTTTATAGCAAAGGTGACAAAACTTAAGTCCCAGGGACCCTCTTTTTTGTTGGCCCCTTCTAAGGCTCTCAGAAGGGTAGTGAAATGTGCTCAGAGTTACAAATTGAGGGGGACTTTTGCAAAAGTAATATATTTAAGCTATGATTGATTAAGACTACTGTCTCCTCCAATTCCAACTTTTCTGCCAGCACATGTCTCCTCATGTTCAGAGACATGGGGTGATGATCTTGGCTAGTTTTTTGGATCCAAATTTCTGGCAATACTACAAACACCAAATATAGCTATGTATGGAGTTGAAAGTTTTAAAGCATCCCAGATAAGAATAAAAAAAATTTTTTTTGATAAATGATGCTAGAGAAAAGACTGAATCATCTTTCTACCTCCTCTGTAGAAAATATTACAATATTTTTGTCATGGGAATGGAGTATGCAGCCAAATGCAGGGAAAAAATGTCATAGACTCTTCTCAGGTAACAATAACAAAATTATTATTAATTTCTAGATTTCATGAGATGTGTAATATTTGTCAGCTTTGTACAATTTGAAATGTATGCGAACTATTTTCTCATTTGAGGTAACTATTTTTGTGCTTATTTTTATACTTGTGATTTTGAATTTTGTATTCTTTTTTTAAAAAAGAGCTCCCAAATTGTATAAGCTTTAGGCCCACACAAGCTGGGTCTGTCCCTGAAAAGGAGGTATTTGGGGGAATATTTATGTTCTGATATCTTTTGTTGAGGCATCTCTCTATTGCTTTTCAGTCAGAGATCCGAAACTGTCCCCCTGCTCACAAACACCATTTACTAGCAATGAAACAGAGAGGATGTTATCCTAGTTTCTGGTAGCAAATGCCAAATGGGTATGTGCTCTAATTGTTTGAATCAGGCCTTGCAAACTACTATAGGTAGGGAACATACTTTGTCACCTTTGTGTATCTAGCACAGAACCCACTATTTGCTAAAACGACTACACTTAAATGTTTATTGACTTAATATAAAACCGATCTTCAAGCCATAAACCAGTTTCATTCTTTCTTCAGTTGTTAATGTACTGTGATAATTAGGTTTAAATAAATAGAAATAGTATTTATTCCAAAGACCTTAATAGGCTATAGGTTGGATTTTTTTCTTATTCTTTTTTTCCTCCCCTTCTCCCCCAACATGCTGAAAATATCCTCCTGCCTCTGTGTCATCTTTTTCAAACATCTAGATTACCTTTTGGTGTTTGAAAGGGCCTGACTTTTTCTAATTTAATTCATTGCTTTCATTTACTTTCCAAATTTAGATTCTTGCTTTACTTTTCCCTTTTCCCCATAGAACATCTAAGATTTGTACAGTTGTTCCCAACTATCATCTCTGGAATGATGATTTAGTTATGGGAGCTAATAAAGTTTTGCTGGAACTTACTAAAGATGTTTGGCAACTGTGAATATTCACCTACATTATTGCTAACGATACTAGTAAAATCCAGGTTGTTATATAAACTGAAGGGTCCTTTCTAAAGATTAGAAGCGATCTGGAAAGAGTTAGTGTTAGTGAGATTTTTGTGCATGGTGCCAGATTTTAAAAGCTGAATAATGGTGCATTTTTGTCATCTCTATAAAGTATTTCCCAATAATTTTAGTCCACATTGATAGCTCCTTTTCTTGACTGCCTGAAGCGCACATTGCTACTAGCGTTTACACTTCATGGAACATCTGAAATGACTGGACCTTTAAAATCCTCCAATTCTTCTACATATCAAATGCATTTAAAGCTCTTTGGTATTACATTTGAATGTATACTTCCTAAAGCTCCTTGTTTTTGACGATGTTATTAGTTCTTAGCAGGCTATTTGGAAATATGGAGAATATGATGAGATCTTGAGAACTTTAAGATCAACAGAAAATCAGAGCAGAGGTCTACAAAAGGCTCCTTTTAGTGGCTGAAAGGCCCAGTGGTCAGTGAAACTTACCTGTAACGTGAAAATATCTAAAGAATATGTCAGTCAGAGTGAGTGAAAATCAACAGGGAAGCATAGAAACAGTTACGTTATTAAAGGAAATATTGGCAATGCCCATCCCAAGTTCTGTCTAAAAGTGAGGGAGCCTCAGCCAGCAGAGTTAGAGTCCCTTTGGTCCTATATGGTTCTGATTAGTGATGAAAAAGATTGTAATCTATAGGTTACTGAGATTTTTCATCCCATTGATAAAAGCACTTCTATTGTGAGATTATTTTAATTAACCAAATTCTATTAAGTGTTTAATGCATCTAAGTCACTTCCTTTATCTTATTTCCAAACTCAACAAGCACATGACAGGACAATGGATTTACATTTTAAGTGGGGGATACGTCTCAAGACAGGATATAATTTGAAAATTGCATAAGCAAAATTATGCTTAAAATATGTTGACTCACCCTTAAATTAATAGGACCTAGCAGCTCAAAATATAATAGTTTATATTTGTTTCCTTCCCTATTCCCTCCCTTTTTCCTTCCTTCTGTCCTTCCTTCCATTTTTCTTTCTTTCCCTGGGCCAGTTGGAATCTAGGATTTCCTCAGAGCTAGAAATAAGGAGTAATGGGTATACAAAGAACTTCACCCTATATTATAATATCACAATGGTTAAGAGCATAGGACTTAGAGTGCCCTGCCTTTTTGGAATCTTATACATACTTGAAATCTATTACTTACTGAAAAATGTAAATGCCAATACTTATAGGATATAGAAAAACTTAAATGAGGTAAAATTTGTATCATTTTTAGCATGGAGCTTAGCATGTAAGTGCTATGTAAATGGTAGGCATCAAAACAACCATCCAGTTATGATATAGATTCCAGAATAAGTCTGTCTTCAGAAGCCAATGAGGTAGTCAAGAGGCCATAAGTGTTCTGATTCTTCCTCATTGACATTATCAGTCTTTTGGGTTCAATGTATATTTATCTGCCCCAAAGAATAAGTTCTTCCCCAAAATAGGTCTAATCACAGTTGAAATTAAGTTCCTAAATCTAAGATAGTAGACCCTAGTAAATTGTTCTTGGGAATGAAGTCTATATTTTGAGGTATTTTGGGGAAGATCCTCCTAACCTTCACTATATATATACTGTAAGGCAGCAGTGCCCAACCTTTTTGGTGCCAGGGACCTTTTTCATGGAAGACAATTTTTCCACAGATGGGGGGGATGATTTTGGGATGATTCAAGAACATTACATTTATTGTGCAGTCAGACCTTTCTACTAATGATAATCTGTATTTGCAGCTGCTCCCCAGCACTAGCATCACCGCCTCAGCTCCACCTCAGATCATCAGACATATTCTCATAAGGAGCACACAACCTAGATCCCTCACGTGCTCAGTTTACAGTAGGGTTCACGCTCCTATGAGAATCTAATGCAGCTGCTGATCTGACAGGACGCAGAGCTTATGCAATGATGTGAGCAACGGGGAATGGCTGTAAACATAGATGAAGCTTTGCTGGCTTGCCCGACCTCCCCCGACTCACCTTCTGCTGTGCATGGATGGGTGAGGGGGATAGGGTGGAGGAGACTGCAGCTGTAAGGGATTAATAGGATTTCTACATGTCACGTATAAACCAGTCAATCTTGTATTTTATCTTCCTTCCAGTAAAAGTTGGGGGGCAGGGAGAGTGCCCCAACATAAATACCCACTTTTCTTAGTGATTATGAATTAAAATTTATTTTAGTTCTCTGGAACACTTTAGCTTATAGTCTCTTATAATTTTTTATTTAATGACTGTACACAAACACTTGAAAGGAGCTCTATACTCATTTATGAAATGAGGAATTCCTTTGCAATGTGAATTATTTCACACTCTAACTTACCTATTTTAAGTAAGATGTTCAGATACTTTTTTTATTAAAAAAGTTTTTGTTTAGTAATGCAAAAGACTGTTCTATAGAAGAGAGTTTACCTCTTGTTGTTTTTGAAACTTCCTCTCCTATCTCCCTATGAGAACCTGGCCAAACTATGACCTCTCCTCCCACATACTATGTCCACATACATATACAATTTCACATATAATTTCAGGGAGTTCATAGATACCCCTAAAGCCATTCATGGACTCCAGATTGGTAATTCCAAATTTATGTGGGATGCCATTTCATGTAACCACTATATTGCATATCTTATTAAATGTGTATGTGTACATATATAGACATGGATAGATGAATAAATAAAGGGTATGAATGGAGAGAAAAAGACCGGGCTGGGAACCTGTAATATCAACAATACTCAAGTACTTCTCTCTAACTAGGAGGTGTTTTTGTTACTCCTAGAGAATCTGAGTATAGTTTGGAGTTTTTCCTGCTTTCAGGGTAAGACCATAACTGGCATATATGTGTGCATGTGAATGTATATACTTATGTATTTTTTACAACTTCTTTTCCTTTTAAAACTAGGAAGAGTTTCAGTGGGACAACTGAACTCACTCAGTTTTGGCCACTGTAAAACAGACAGGTATTTAGTAGAAGAAAAAAAACCCATGAAACAAACAATCAAAATACCCAAACCAAAAAAGATTCAATGAGAGACATGAATGATACAGTCAATCTTATGTATTTTTATTATTTTAAATAAAGCATATTTTCTAGGAAGCTACATTTCCTCTATCATTTGTAGCATATTGAAGTTGTGATACACAAGAATTTTATGAAGATAAATTAGTGAAATATACTTTGACACTTAAATAGCTAGCAAGAATGATTTCA
The DNA here is from genome assembly GCA_023783475.1 of Daubentonia madagascariensis. Lineage (NCBI taxonomy): Eukaryota > Metazoa > Chordata > Mammalia > Primates > Daubentoniidae > Daubentonia > Daubentonia madagascariensis. The sequence continues at coordinate 19,443,348 of JAKFHU010000978.1, read as the reverse complement.
CCCTTTAAAAATGTCTGAAGTGTGCTTTTATTTTTTCAGCTGTTGCGCATTGTAAACCTGTCATCATGTGGAAGGTGTGGAAGTTTTACACAAGTTTTGGGTGCTCACTGAGTTAAGCTGATGGTCACTCTTTTCATCAGTCCTCTCCAGAGTCCCCGTTGAGCCCAAATTTTCTAATCCCCTTCCAATTTTGAAGCCCCCCAACCCATATTCTCTATATGAACTAGGTAAAATTTTGGTTCCAGCAGGAAGTCTTTTAAAACACCGTATAACAGATAAATTATTTTTTATTTTATGACATAAAATGAGCTATGAACTACACAATGCATCACTAACCACACTTGTTTATGAGTACTTACTGTTGGTAAAGCTCACTATAGAATTTTCCAAATTATAATAAATAGGCACGCAATACACAAAAAGTAGTACAAATGAATATTATTAGGGGAAGACTCTCAAGAGGCCTCAAAGGGTGACTTTTTTGGTGGATTCATTAAGATCTGAGAGGTATCACACTGAATTTGTCAGCACTCTGAACGGATCCATGCTCAGGAATAGACTCAAATTAACTACACTCACAGCAGTGTCGTAAAAAATCAGAATGCCAACCCATTCATCTGCGATGAGAAATCTAATAGCCGCAAGTCTAGAGCGCTCGTGTTAGCACACAGGCGTGTGCACAAGCAGGCAAATCATCATGCGAAAGTTGCCTGGAATGAGAACACAGAGAGACTCGCTCCCAGGCTCTATTCTGAGCCATTATGTATTGATAGCTAAGTGTATTTTCACAGGATGAACTTTGTCTAAGTTCTTGGTGGGGAGGGGCCGCCAGGGGAATTTCATGGCTTTAAATTCCATTAGTTTGGTGACCTGGACCTCTCAACTGAACTCCAGATCCATCTCTGAGTGCCTCCTCCATACTTCTACCTGGATGCTCAATAATTGTTTAGTGAGTCCTAAGAAAATTCTGAACTATGGGCTCTATGCTATGCTGCAGGAAAGGAATAATTTTGACCCTGGAGGGAAAGGCACTCCTTTTATCCAGAGGAGTGTCTCTCTCTTAGCCAGGTCGGAGGTGAGTGAAGCCTGCCATTGCTATCGTGTAGGATTTACTACAAAATGATTGTCTTGGAAACGTAGCAAGTCTTTCTCACATCAAATACAATATAGATTTAAAGGCTTTAATGTCTTTATATAGTGCAGTTCTTGAAAATTTGCTACCAAAATAGTGATAAAAACATACAGCTCATCTAATCACTATGTTTTCCATGCCATTTCTCTTTAAAAACACCTGCATTGATTTTTTTTTCACTAGCTATTATTTCAGATTCACCCTTAAAAACTGCCATTTTCTGTTATGATAATTCAGAAAATAGAATGTGAAATACAAGATTATGAGAATGAAAGGCAAGTGCTGCCTCCTTACTAGTTGTGTGACTTATGAACTTTGGCATCTGTGACATTTTTATTCATCTGTAAAATGGAGATAATCATAGCTATGTACCTATGCCAAAGGGTTATCGTGAAGATGAATGTAAAGCTCCTAGAATACCTGGCATGTAATAAGCATTATAAAAGTGCTTGCAGGTATTAGTAGCAATATTACACAAATTTTTTCCAGGATAGGCGCCACTTATCAGGTGGATGCGTTTACATGTAACCAACTTTCTACCATCACCGAGCTTGAAAAATCTGTATCTGGTGCTACTGAGAAGCATGCATTTTCCCATTTTTAAAAGACAGGCTTAATTCTAATTTTTTTTTTTCATTTTAAATCCTAAGCTAATCATCTATATAAACAAATAAAAATTAAATATAGATCAATGCTCACATTTAAAACTAGATATACAGATTTAGACCCTAATCAGCTTCAATGCTGAAAATTCAGGGCTGAGCGAGGACTTTTTCAAAATGGACACAAGACTGAAATGCTACCTTTTAGCACCCTTTTAACTCTGAGGGTAAAGATCTGATATAAAATTCCTCCCTCCCTCCCTTTTTACCTCCTTCTTTCCTTTCTTCTTTTATCCTTCCCTCCCACACAAATTATATTTAATTAGGAACCTACTATATCCCATGCACTATATTAGGTTCAGGGGCTTATAGTAGCGAACAAATCAGCCATGGTCTCTGCCCTCATAGAACTTAAAATTTAGTAGGGAAGACAGCTAATAAAGAAAAACAACAACAAAAATACAAATAAATGCATAATTGCACATTGTGTTGAGCACCTTACCATATTTACCCTTTCCCACCAAGAAGACAAAGCCTGTCCTGGGGAAACTCAGTTGGATGTAATTCATTATATAAGAAATGCTCTTCCAAACAAAGCTATTCTTCAAGTTCTGTTGTTGAAGATGTACGCAAAAATTGACTTTACTTCCATTTCTTCTTAACACTATTGTATTTCATCATGAATAATAATGTATGCTGGTTTAGTGCTTTCAGACAATGGTTATATCTCATTCCAGAATTGAGTAGACATGTGGACTTATTTTTAAGTATTGATTATTACACAGGGTGTAAAATCTTTAAACTACAAAAGTGTCCTCAGGAACACAAGAGGCTTATATAAAAATTTAATTGTTCAGCTAGAATCAGTCTGGTTAGGTTTTTAAAAAGTACAAGAACTCTTTCAAATATCAGTTTCCTTATCTATCAAATTAAGGAGCCAGATTAGATGGTCTCAAAGGCCCTTTGTAGATATAAACTGCTACAAATCTTTAGAGAACCATTTTTACATTAAAACTTTTAATGTGCTATAAACAGATTCCTAACGGTTTGAAAAAAATTTTGTGTTGATAAAAATGCACAATCCAAATGCTCTCACATTATTCTAGTTTTATTCCTTCTGTCATTATAATAGAAGATTTCTAATCTCATGAGAACATTTCTCATAGTTAGACAATTAAAGATTTTTTTTTCTTATGTCTGGCAACCTGAGAGGCTAGAAACCTCACTTATGGTGTATTCTGTAGCTTTCAGTGATCTACTTTTATTCACATGTTGGTAGTATCTGTATTTTCTAATAAAATGAGTTGCATCTGTTTTCAATTTGATTTTTCTTATAAGTGGATAAAAAAGCGATTTGAGACTCTTGACAGAAGTCTGCACTATGTCTTTCCCAACAAGTAATATTATGATACATGGTGATCCCTTTGTGAAAGCCTCATAAATGTTGATGAATTGGAAATGGTATTAAGAGTAAACCATAGTGCACTTATATTTTGTACCATTTGAACACACTTGCCTTATGAAAATGCAACTAAATTAGGAAGGCTTCCATTTTCTTATGAATGTTTAAGACTAAGTGATTCTCATGTGTAGCTAATAGATAACAGGATAGGTTTCCAGTAGTATATCATACCTCTCTACATTGGATTTGAAGGAAAGATATATTTGAGGAGCCACCCAGAGATATACTGTAAATTTAAAGAAGGATGTATATAAAAATTGACTTCACGTCTATTTTTACTAAATGCTATTGCATTTCATTATTAAACTTGAGATGCCAATTCTTAGTGATACATGTTTTCTAATCCTTTTTTCTCCTTTTCAATTGAGAATAATTTTTGACCACATTATATGTCTTGTCCTTAAAACAAATGTTCTGTCCATTTGTCTGATTTCCCTCTGTCCTTTGCTGTCTTCGATTTCTATATCAGACATTATCCTCAAAGTTATTTATTATCAGTTAAATTTATGAAATGATTTCTCAGACCCTACATCAATCTTTTCCATTTTCTTGAGTTAGTCAGACCCTCAAAGCCATGTTTTATGTTGACATAAATATATAAACACTCTGATTATTAAAATATGTGTTCTATATATGGTCAAATATTAGTTACAATCAGTCTGTCTCTGTAGCCATATGGGCAGATTCGATGAGCAGAACAATCTCTACTTTTATGTTCAAAGCACAATTGATCACTAAGAACCCATTTTTCAAGTGGGTTCAAATAATGGCATCTGCTTATTTTGTGTTGATGTATGCTTTATTTCATATGCAAAGTTCCAAGTGCTTTATAAGGTTAAATTCTGAGGAAATATATCAATTGATTTATGTGGTAATTCGCTGAGATAGATTCTGTTTTTCTGCTCGATTCATCTATGATAACACTACAAGTTTTTCTTTGTAAAATATCACTTGCAGTGTGTCACTCCTCTACCTTCAGTAATTTTCACTGAGATCTTTAAGATAAAATCCAAATGTCGCACCTAATTTTATGAATATTCATTGTTTTGTCCTGTCACAAGCTTCCAACCTAATTTTTTGCTTCATTTTTATCTGAACACTTCATTGCAGCCAGATGGAGTCATTCATGTTCCCAACATATTTGGAGTACTTCTGTTTATGCCTTTGCTCAGATGCTCTCTTCTACCTGGTGTGAATTTGCCTCTTTTTAAAAAGTTTATAGAAATCTTTTCTGTCTTTCATAGCCAGATTGTTTTACTTTGCCTATGAAGCCATTGCTAAAACACTCAACTAGGGAAAGAGAAGGGAATTTAGTTGGGGAGGGAGAAAACTAATATTGTTTGAATATCTACTATGTGGAAGTACTGTGATGGCATTTTACATATATTATTTCAGCAAGCATTCCTTGTTTTATGAATTCCCATAATATTCTTTTATTTAAGAAGAACATCATTATTATTGTCATTATGACCAACTTCACTGACGTTAGAACATATTCCATCTTTATCATGTGTGGAACATACCACTTAGTTTTAGATATGCAAAGAAGCAGGAGATTTGGTTTTTGACCTTGGAGCAAGGGCAGGAAGATTTATGAAAAATAAATAATATATAATAAATGCAAAAAATTCAGTTAATACTAGTTCAGAGAAGAGAAACACTTACCAAATATTGACTAAAATATGCTCATCAATATTTTGTACCTGGAAACGTACCTTGAACTATAAACATTTATTTTATGATGAGCATAATTTCCTCACATTGTTAATTATATAATAATATGTCTTAGCTGCTCCCCTTATCCTTGAGGGTAAAAAAAAAGAAAAAAAAAGGAAAAGGATACTTTTTATAGGAAATAAAGATATTGCACAGTAATTGTTGCTTGATTACTTGATTTGTGATTACCTCTACTGAAATTTAAAAATGTTTTTATTTATTTTTAATAGCTTGACTATAGCTTATTATCCAGCTCTGTTCAGTGTCTTATGCCCAACTGCAAAATTTTTCATGATGGTGTACAGTCTTGGGGGGTATATGAACCAGAGAAAGATGAAGTGGGTTAAAGATGATCATGATTTAGAATTAATTGTAGTAAGATCAGCTAAGCAGTACTTGTCCAGACATGCACTATTTTTCTAATGGAGAGTGGTCTTAGCTGTTACAGAACACTTCTGTGAATTGGAAGTTTTCCTTGTTCACAGTGAGGCATTAACACTTTTATAACCCAATTTCTTAATATTTTCTTAGAGACTATTTTTCAAGAATATACTAGTTAAATTGGTTCCAACCTGAAATATTTTTATATTCTCTTTAAATACAATGGTTACTTTTCCCATCATTTTTGTGTGTATTCATTTTATCATAAAAATGACTATTTTGTTAACATTGCAATTGTTTTTCAATAATTAATATACTACATTATAATATACCATTATAGTTATAATACAGTAATTAATATGCCCAATTTGTTGAAGTTGTATTTGATAATTTTCTAAGTGAGTATCTTTTACAAATTGCATCTGGGAGGAAATAAAACCCGAAAAGAAAGAATGGAAGAAAAAGGGATCTCATAATATTGGCACTACTATGTTTTTTGTAGGTTCTTTTCATTTCTCTTGAGACATAGAAAACTGTAATATCTCTTCATGTTTCACTTCACTGGCTTTTGGACACCGTAGTCTCATTTTGAATGTATTATTCCAAGATAGAAAACTTGAAATTTGAATGCAGGTTAGACCAACATTTTATTCTGAATTTACAATAACCTGAGGTAGGAAAAGTCCTGTCTTCACTAATGACTGAAATAAACCTCACACCAGTCCAGAAAGCACCTGAGTCATGTGATTACCCAACGCACCTGAAACAGCAACGATATAAAACTCTAAATGCTTTCCAATATCACTCATATTTTTCTTTTTCTCTTCTAGGTGTTAAAATGGGTAGAAGAAGCAGTACAGTCCTCCAAAGTTCACCTCTTATCCACAGATCATTTGGAACATGCTGTAAACACTTGGAAAATTCCTTTTGACCCCAGCCTAAAAGAGGTCACTGTGTCTCTGAGTGGTCCTTCTCCAGTGATTGAAATTCACAATCCTTTAGGTGAGAACCTATAACACACAAAAACCATGGAGGCAAAAGACTTTTTGCACACTTATTTATGTCAAGTTTATGCTAACTTTATGAATAAATTCAATACATTCTGAAGTGGCTAAGGAAGATGTTTAAGAAAAGATAACATCTTAAAAATCTGAATTATTGTTGAATTAATGAGAGAGTCAAATAGCTAAAACTCCTAATATTTAAACATATTAGATTCAGTAAATTAATTATAGTTAAATTATCCAAAGGAAAATATTTAAATTAAATCTGAAATTAATATTTTCTTAATCTATATGTGAGGAGATATTTTACATAACTTGTTCTGTAAAATTCAGTATTTTATATTATTTTTAAATGATCACACTAAAAACCTCCTTCTAAAACAACTGTCTAATTTTTCACTGTATCATTTTCTTAATAAGGTTTAATTTTACAGAAGACTGTGTTAAAAACCAAATATTTATTCTTCGTAGAGGAATCATTTAATTTACTTTGCTTCCTCACTTAATTACATTTCATAACCATAAGATTTGCCTGAGTCCATTGCTGATTGATAATTATAATAAGATTTACACTGAAAAGCAATCTAGTAAAGATAAAAATCTTTAATCTTTTTTTAATATTTTTATTTAGAAATATTTTTCACCTATCAATGTTTGCAAAATGTTTATATTTCCACTATGGCTTTGGTTGCATTTATTTTCTCTATTTGTGAATATTTATAAATGGAGAGGGTGTAACAAGTTTTCTTACGTCTTAGAAGAAAATAACTAATTCCTAAAAGAAAATAGTGTATGAAATTTTCCTCAGAGGCCATATGCACACTAGCAAACACATTGGAATTTACAAAACAAGTAAAACCTCTTTTTGCAAACTTCTACAGCTTTGGCTTTGTAAGTGTATTTTTCTGTTGAGGTAGCATTCCACTGTAATAACATCCATGTTATCCAGGAAAGACTTGTGTTTTCCACTACCTGGATAATTAAAAGTACCTGTACCCATTGCATTATGTTTCTACCACTTTAAAAAGTCATTGGGCATGCATGATTGTAAAACTTTTGATTCGAACTTAGGATGCTTATAACTTATTTGTTTATATAACTAGAGAAGTAGTCCATAGGAAAGACAAGAGTGAAGTGAATAACTAGACTATGGCTTAACTCCAATTTACTTTTCTTCCTCTTTAAGTTCTAATTGGTAGATGCTTTAGATAAATCTCAGGTTGGCAGGAGATGGTATCATACTACTTCATTACACTGCCTCCTTTAATTATTCCTATGACAGATAAAAGCCTTCTCCTATGCTTCATGGAAAACTGGTTAAGGTTTTACACTTTGTGGAAAGATATGCCCAGGGCTTTCACGTTAGTAATACCTTGAGTGATCTCCAAAAAGACATTTATTCTGGATTGCTGTGCTTGCCATGTATTTAATCTAAATGTCTCTGGTGACTGCATGTAACTTCTTGGTAGTCACAGTAATTGTTATCTAGGCTGGCTTCCCGAAATATGATGACAGTCTGCCAGTGGTTATTCTCATTTTACAACCAAATCAGCATAACAAATGGGAATCTATTACTTCAGTTTCCAATGCCCAGAAACCTTAAAAGTAAGTGTATTTTAGATATACATAATATTATGAGCTATGGGCACAAATGTCCATTAGGTAATACATACTGAAAATGGAGTTCCCTTCATTTTAGCCACAGAACAGAGAATAAAGGCTCTTTGGGTTAGTTTGCAGCACACTTTAGTAAAACATGGGTCTGTGCTACTTGAAATTTGATCATGTTCTTCGTTTTATGTAGTGTTAAATTAGTTAGTATACATAGCTGAGAGAAAGATTATGCCTGTTACCTTTATGTCTGTCTTTCAGGGAAGCTGATAAAAAAGGGATTTGGCCTGAATGAACTATTAAATATCCACAACTCTGCCAAAGTAGTAAATGTAAAAGAGCCAGAGGCTGGGATGTGGACAGTGAAGGTACTGTTATTTCACAAAGTCTGTTTATTATTTTATTTTGATGTTGGCATGTTTTATGAAATATATGCAATAGTTTATTTATATATACTCTTGCAAACATGGAGAGCAATTTTAATAAAAAACAGTATACATAGGGCATTTGTAGGAGGTGTCTTGATCACATGAATTTGGAAGTGTTAAGTTTTGATAACTATGAACATCATCGATGCCACATGACACACTTAAAATTCTAGGATAGTTTTCCTATTATCAAATCTGCAAATTGATTTTATTATCTGCCTTCTGTTTCTAAAATAACCAGAGACAGAGCCAATAGAAATAATGGTTTGGGCCATGGGTTCTGGTGTGGAACTGCCTGGGTTTGAATCTCAACACCACCCCTTAACAGCTATACTGCCTTGGGAACTGAACTTCTCTGTGCCTGGCTTTCCCCTTCTGTAATGTGGCGATGGCACTATCAATCTTTTATTTCAAAGAATTGGGCTGAGAATTAAATTAAGATGATACACATGAAATACTTAGCATGGTTTCTGTTACAAAGCAAGCATTCAAGTACTGTTGGCTGTTGTTATTGGGTGGATCTATAATAACACTGTTTTCTTTTACACAAAATGGTGTCTGTGTCTTAGACTTATCTTGAATGGTATATATTTACTGTAAGAAAGCATTGTATTTTGGCAGTGTGGAGGAAAAAATGTACACTCGAAATTTAGGATACTGTATAACAGAGATCTAGTTCAACTGCAAATTATGTGTGTAGCAGATGCTCTGAGTGACTTGCCAATATTTCTCAGACTTTTTAGTGTGCTCTGGCCTACTTCCAAATCCAGTATCTGCATTTCCCTGTCTCAGAGGTTTTTTCTAGAACAGGAGAAGGCTGTTCTGCTAAGAAATTAATACCCCTCAGGAGCAGCTTTTAGCCCCTGAAGGGATAAGCTCCAGGTATCTACTGTGGGAGCGGGCTTAAAAACATACCCTTTATCAGCCTAGTCCCTTTCCTGTATCATTTCCTCTCTTCCTGGTAGCATTCCTTGAATCTCTCAAATAAACAACTTACTCTAGTGTTTTTCTGGGAGAACTCAGATGAAGATGTCCCATGCATTATTTATTCTTTCATTGTCTCAGCTTTCTTATGTAAAAATGGGATTAATGAGATAGTAATTCAAATTATAGAGCTGCTGTGAATGAATGTGCAAGTGATGTACCATGGAAATTCGAGGAGCCTTTTTTCATGTTGGTTGGCTTTTTAAAAAACGAATATCCACATTAATTTTCCCAGTTTAAAGAATGAACATTTACATTGTAACTCCATTCAAATCAGTTCTTTATTCTCAGAAGTCTAAGCCCTGTACAGAAAATAGAAACTGTAGTATGGATTTTTTTCAAGGTGGATAATATAAGGACATAGGTGAAAAGGCAGTGTGAAAGAAAATCTGGTAATTTCTTAGTGAATGGACCAGAAATGGTTTTACCTGCCTGTTTTATTCACCCAGTTCCTTACACATAGTAGCTGCTCAGTATTTACTGAGTGCATTAGATTGGCAATGATGAAGTGTTTTGCTGCTATAATATTTTAAATAAATGTGACCAAATTGATGTTGCAGGTTTTTTTTCACCAACCTTCCCAATATATCACTAGTGTTGAGTCTGACTTTCTGTGACCACAGCAGGAAGGAATATATGAAGTGTTGAGTCTCTTCATCCCCTAAATACTTTAATTTAAGCATGGCCTAAGCCAGCAGTGTCCTGAGCTAGCAAGTCCACCGAGGTGATTTTTTCTTGTTTTCTGAATAGTAGCATTAAGTAATCCATCATCAACTGTGAAATATGTGAAAATGATGCCATCCTTCCATGTTATTAGCAATTTATTGTGAAGTATTTGAACCTATTTTCAGGTGATTTGGATTGCTACCAGTGGTATTTCCTCTGGTAAGACTCTTGCCTAGAGGAGGGATATTCCATGACTGTTGTTTTACCTTGTGGCTAACACATCTATTCATTCAGTCATCCATTCAGTAAACATTTACTGAGTTTCTGCTCTTGGCCATGTTCTGTGCTACTTTCTTAGTGGACAGTAAGCACATTTTAATTAATAATTAGAACAGAGAAGTACCAAGGATTAGTCTATGACAAAGGAGAGCGAAGATAAGGTGATGAAGTGATAAGAACTCTGTTTAGACAAGTCTCTAAGCTCAGTGTCCTATAATTAAGGGAACAATAAAAAGACACAGTATCTATTATCATATTACCTTAAATTTATATTTAGTCCTAACCAAAAGAGCCTCCAGTTCTGATTTATACCATTTTTAGTGTAGGATTAGTGGTAATAACAAGTAAACAAAAGATAAGCATTACAATGCAACTTAAAAATAATAAAATTCTTTTGATCCTATATGAAATACCAAAAGAATGTGTCATGTTGGTGCAAAGGAAATTGAGCTGAATCTGCTGACATAAATATTGCTGTTGACTTTGGATCTCCCTTTTGGATGGCTAATGAATGATAAACGTTTTACATTTGCACTTTCTCAAGAAGAGAAATGTCTGAGATTAGATTGTATATCCCTGGTGCTTTCTCCCATGCACTCTGCTGTCTGGAAAAGGCCTGCTTTTATCAGTAGAATTAATAATGGCTTTTTGGATTTTTCACATAACAGTTTTTATCCGAAGTATGGAGAACAGTCTATCTACTCCTTGACCTTACCACGGTATTCAAGGACCACCCAACTCAGCCTTAGCCAGTCTTTCCAGTTACTATCTATCACTTGCCTTTACACTCTAATCAGATACAATTTTGTATGCCCCCCCTTACCCCTACCATGTTCTCTTACCCCATGCTTTCTTTCAAGCTGTTCTTTCTCCCTAGAATGTCCTTCCTTGAAGTCTGACTTGTAACTATCCCCCAAGGTTCAGTTCAAATGGCAAAACTTTCATCAAGCCTTGTCAGATTTTTTTTTCTCTAAAATGCTCTCTTTTCCCTCTGGCTTTCTACTAGATTTTTCTGCACCTCCCTTTTGGATTAATTTCTCCCTTATATCATTTTTATTTTTGTACAGATTTTCTCTCCCTATTTTACTATAGACCAGATTTTGTCACTAGTATATGCCACAGTGCATGAGAAAGAACTACAGAAATATTTATGAATAAAAATTAATATATTTATTCTGATGATAGCTAGGGAAACAGGCAGAAGAATTGGTTTAGTTAGCCTATAGCGGATGTACTGGCACAGAACACTAGTGTGTTCATGATTTAAAATGCTAAGAGGCTGGCAGTTTTTTTCTTTTGTGGTTTCCCTTGTAAGTACTTTACTGTGACATATTAGAGCACTTTCACTAAACAGAGACAATGAGTCAACTCATTTGTATAATTCATATAAATGACTCAAATGTTTTAGGTTGCTTCTGATGCAGGTAAAGCATGTTAAAAAGAATTAACTGAAAAAAACATAAAGTTTTATTACAAACAGAAGAGAAGGCTGTTTTATGCTTCTAAATTCCATTCTTACGGAAGCTAAAAACCCTGGATCTTATTTCTAAGAAGCAATATGAATTTTACATTTAAGCAGTTATATCTATGTATAGAGTATTTGAATATAACCACAGAAACTCTTGGGCCAAATTTTGTCCTCTGCTATTTGAGGGAAACTCTCTATAAAGTCATTAAATAATTGTTAGCACCAAATGGGTTTAGGTTATACAAAATGTTTCTATTAGTCTAGGATTATCAATGTGATCCTGTAATTTCACACATCCCCTAGGGTATGTTTCCATTAAGGAAATTTAGATAAACTGTCCTTGGATAATTTCCCAAGTAGAGAAGGGAATGTACCCAACCACATGATTATATTGAGATTCTGAGACTAGTAGAAATATTTTGGTTTTGGATAGTTATGTTAGTTGTCAGAGCCTACTAATAATGGATTTTCTATAGGTAAGAATATTTTAGAAATCATACTCAAGTGGTATAAGCTTCTTTAGGAATAATAATTAAATCAATCTCAAGTGTACAGAGGACCACACAAGAAGATTATTATGCTGGCCTCCTGTTATTCTCACCTGGTGACTCTTTTGAAAGAGCCTGTAGACTACACCAGGTGTGTTATTTAAATAGATTAGGTGTGGCATTAATTTAATGTTTTGGGTCAATGGAATGTTTCATGGTGGATTTTTCCTGGAAAATTTCCCAGTTTATTGGCCTGCCAATATCAGACTCTGAACCAAATGAAATGCTTCCTTTATAAAAAAGATATTTGTACAGTTAGGTCCAAGATATGCTTGGGTAAATATAAATGTATATGTGTGTGTGTGTGTGTGTGTGTACATATATTTAAATAGAATTTATTTTATACTCTTGGTACATTTCTGTTTTTATCATCACATTTCTCCAAATGCACAATGCCCAATAAAATGATGGTATTTAAATCTAGCTGTCATTATTATATCTTTGTATCTGGCACAATGCCTAGCTCACAGTAGGTTCTTAATAAATATTTGATTGAAACCATCATATTCTTTAATTTGTAAAGAATGGTATACTGTGTAAGAGCAAATACTTTGAAAAGAGCTGGATATCTATTTGAATTCTAGATTCATTACTTAATACCTATTTAACCTTGTAGAAGTTACTTACCCTCCCTAAATCTGAGGAAAATGGGGGAAAATAATGGCTACTTAACATTGTCATGATTAAATGAGACATTGGTAAAGTTGCTTAAATAGTTTCTGACACATGAATAGGCTAATTAAATTAGTTATACTCTTGACTATATGTGAATTGTACATTGTATTTTTACTGTCTTCTAATGTAGATACATGAAGTTTTTTTATTTTTTATCTTTTTTTACTTTGGACATATTTGCTATTTTTTAAAACAACTCTTTTGGGGAGAAAAATAAAAACCACCTCTATCAATCAAATTTTAATTAAATTTATAACAGGTCAGGTTTTACATTTAATACTAGGAGGAATTTCTCACTGGTTTAATATAAGAAGGTTAATTCCTCACTAATATTCCATGTTCCATGGGGTTCGGTAGGATGTTCTGCTTCACACAGTCACTCAGGAAGCCAAGCTGATGTAAACTCCACCATAATTTAGAACATGCAGCCTCCTGTGACTTTAGTGGGGGAAAAACCTGGAGAATGTGCATTGAATAAATAAAAAGAAGGTATGTGTGTTACTTCTTTCTCATTCCAGAAGTGACACACTTAACCCCCTGTATAACTTATTGACCAGAACTATTATCATGGCCTAATGGTATGCCAGGGCTGGCTCATAATGGCTCATGGAGAGAGAATTATGCAATTCACTTCCTAACTGTTCAGGGAGATCACATTGGGAGCTAGAAATCAGCCATAATGGGAGTATATACACCAAGGAAATTAAAAAATACCAAAAATTAGATCTTTCTTTTTGCAGAGAGGAGTTTACCAACACCACCCCACTGACATTAACCCTCCTAACTGAAAGGGTACTTAGAAATGTAGAATGGCAAACAAATAGTTGGAGAGTGTTATTGTTTTCTATGCCATAGGGTCCAAACCTACCCAGAGATATGTTATCCTAAAATACTATGCATAGTCTGAGGTACTATAGAAAGAGCATTGAACTTGGAATAATTGACATTTATCTTGCTGTCTAAACCGAGGTAAGTAATCATTTCTTTGAGCCTCTTTTTCTTTATGGTGCTATAAAATTATCTTTTGATGTAAAAGGGTTATTTTAGATCACATGTGAACATACTTAGCATAGTACATCCAGAAAAATTCAATGAATTCTTGATGAATCTGACATTAGTTGGTCTTAGGAGAATCTAAGGAGAAACATCAACACCAGGCAGCTGGATAGCTTTAATATCATTTATTGAGTCTATATTTATTAAATGCCTATTGAGTAACTTTTTGTAGGTGATGAATATGACATAATTACTGCCCTGAAGGGACTTTCAATATAGGCAGGTTGGTAATAGGACTGCACCTTTAAACTAAGAAGTAGATTCACCTACAACAGAGCTGACCAGAAAGATCGGAGCTGAGATCTCAAAGGAGCTACTGTTAACAATTTTCTGCTGGAGCTCTCCATGGTGCTTGTTCCATGGTACTTCAGCCTGGCCTGCTCCTTCATTCCTGGTAGTCTCCTCCAGTTCAGAAACTTTGACCTGGTCCACTCTGCTCCTTTCATTTTTATTTGTTTATTTTTTTTTTTTACAACTTTGTAGGTCAAGGCTACTTATTTGCAATCTTAGAATGCCAGTATATATCTAGTACAACCTCATCTTTGCCAAACTCTGACTGTCTCAGCTCTGCTCACACTTGCAGCAGCCTGCGTAGTCCTTATTTGGATCCTTTCACAACTTGATGAACATGAGAGTAGTAATGCAGCTCATTATGAACTTTTAAGAATTACATAAGTAAATTGACTATCTGAAACACAACTCTCAGAATTTCTAGCACATATAAACCCTGTCCAGTATCTAGTGTCTAGAAAATATCCTGTTATGTGCTCTGAGCCAGTATGCTGCTCCTAGATTTCCCTCTTAATGGCAGAAGCTATGAGGTTAGGGTAGCTCTATGCAAGAGTGATACTTTAAGATATTCTGTGGGGGAGTGATGCTTTTTTGGAGCCATATTCTAATTTTAATATAAGTCACAGGTTGAATCTACATGATATAAAAGACCAAGTAGAAAAACATTAGAACAATAATTCTGGCCTCATTAATTTTATTACATATATAGAAAATGATACTAAGATGACTAAAATCATTTGGAAAGGAAGAGAAGGGGAAGAAATATGGCTGGGCTGCCTCCCTGCTTGACTCAATTACAGAACTAGTGGAAATCTTTTTGCCTCTCCAAGACTTTTGCATCATTTAGTTCTCCTCCAACTCCAACAGGTTCACAACTTTTGAGAATTCAAAGCCTTTTCCCAATATTTCTGCAGTTTCCTGAAAGCTTACTCTCTTCTGGCTTCCTTGCCTCCTGGTTATTTCTGTGTTGATTCTAACCTTTCGTAATTTGATGCAGGGCAAAACTCAGCCCCTTCAAAATTTCACAGGAAATCCATCAACATCAAGCATTTTGTGAGTTTAGTAGATTTACCTGTAGATCTGGGGGCTGTGTCTTGAAGCACCTTGTGTCCTCCTCCTTTTTACTTCCCCATTACATTTCTCTGCTTCTCTCCTCTGGATAGTCCCAGGAGTTCCATATTACTCTCCTTCTATTGTGCAGAGCAGTTCAACATATTTCAACTTTTACCCTCAAACCAACATAGTTGAATTTATTGAAATCATCATGAGAAATTCATGGGGTAGCTGTAGAGTTTGGTTTCTGGAGCCTCACTGAGTTCACACCTCAGCTCTGCCACCTGCTGCATCTGTTACTTTGAGCAAGTGACTTAACCTCTCTGATCTGCAAAATGAAGATAATAATAGTACTCTCTCACAGGGACTTTCATGAGGATTAAAAGTGATAATTTGTGTAAAAGATTAAGCCTAATATATAGTGTGCATTTTGTATATGTTAATATTTCTTTTTCCTCTTTCTTCCATTTACTTGTTGGTTTTACCATTATTATACATAGAATCTTTTTGTTCCTATTATGCTAATGTTTTTAAAAAGGAGCTCACTTAAGAAACAGACTAACATAATAGTTTACTTTAATAGATATCAAACTATTGGCACTTTCTCATGAAGAAATTTAACGAAAAGTTTAGTATTCCTAAAATACTGCTTAAGTGTTGTAATTCTTTCAAGAGAAAGATGAAAGAATGATAAATGCATAAATTAACATCAGAAGTCATTTTAAGCTAAATTACCTTAATTTTTTTCTTTTTATTATGTATTTAAACCATAATTTTGGTTTATTTGGGGTGTCCTTTTTTCCCATTACCCTGGTTAATCCAAAGGTGGATATAATTGATCATAAAAGCTGACTCACTTGGAGATATCATTTATTTGCACACCCTTTTAAATTCTATGCACTGTTTAATTCTTCCCACTGTTTACAGTATAATATAGAAACATGAAACATGAAACTAAGATATTTGTTACTTAACTTTTTACCCTTCATATTTTAGCACTGCTCAGAGAACAGTAAGCCTACATTCTTACTTCTGCATACTTTGTTAATGAATGTGGTATTTTAAGGATCAAAGTTAATTTATTTTATAATAATTTTATGTAATTTATAAGGGGCTCCCTATTCATAAAATCTGCTTTATTTTTAATATATTATTTAGCAATAGAGGATAACATATATTCAAACACATGCATAATTTCAACTTTTTCACTCAGATATTATTAAATAAATACCATTTTTTTTAAAAGGACCTTTGTCAGTTGATTTATGCACAGAACTTGGCAGATGATTAGCACTTGGTAGTAGTAATTTGGCAAATTATGTGTCATATTTGCCCTTGGTAACCTCAACAGCCGTTTTATCATAAGGGACTTTCTGAGCAGAAAGGCAACTAACAGTAATATATGATGTCAGTGAGTAAATCTAAATCAACTCATCATAGTATTGAGCATTTTGATTGTCTTACATTAAATTAGTAAGTGATAGTATCTTCAGTAAAGCTCCGCATTATCTGAAGAAGTTGACATTAGACTCAGCAAGGTTTTATATAACTCTATAGGAAATCCCTGATTTAAAATTTGGTCATGATCTATAATTTCCTTTTTAATCTATCACATGGAATTCATAACGCATTTTCCTTTAGAAATAATGGAATAAGCAGTGGCACTGAGATCCCTAAACTTGCATATACAATCTTTTGTAACTCTTATGCAAATAAGAATCATAGTAACTAGCAGCATCATTTATGCTAAGAATATAGCAACACTGTTTTTAGGATGATGTGTTTTTTTCTTCTCCCTCCCCTTCATTTTCCTTACTTTTGAGTTCTTGCAGATTCTGCTCAATGAGGAAGAAAGATGGTAGCAACAGGGATATATTTTGTCACCATGTCTCTCCACATTGCCAAATAAAAAGGAGCCACAGTGATTCAGAGAATACTGTGTAGTTTGCGAGCTCTGGGAGTGGCCCATCTTTAACCATGGTGTAACTTCATTTGGCTGCTCACAAGATTTATATATATATATTAATATAATGTCATTGCTATGATACCTCAATATGTGCCTTCTCAGTGTTGAGACTGAGATTCATCCTGGTATTATCATGTGATTATTTTTCTCTCCCATCTCCTACTTCTACTTAAATGCTAGTATTATTGCAGTGATTTTATTTTGAGACAGAATCTTGATATCAAGGGGATAAAATAATGTTGAACTCTTGTTCATAAGTCTTAGGTGGTTTTTGAAATGCATATTCCTATTCTCCACTGACTAGAGATTCTGATGTAGTAAATCTGGGCTGGAACTCAGGAGTCCACATTTTTAACAAACACTGAGTTATCTTTGCTAGGACACTGCTGAGCTGAGGATGCCAGTTGGCTGAAACGTGGAAAGTGGTCAGCTTGTTTGTTTATCCTGGCTGTAATGTCCTAGAGGCAAAGAAAAAGGAAATATTTTCCAAAATTGAACCTGGATGATATTGTGGGAGAAGATTTATTCATTCATTCATTTCATCAATATTTGCTGAACATCTACCATATTACAACAGTGAACAAAACAAAGATCCATGCCCTTATGGAGCTTTTACAGATTTACTTAAAGGCCATTCACTAGTGACAAAACACTTATATATTTTACCATAGGTATGAAATATAGTACTGAATTGTATTTTAGAGCAGTCCTCATGGGACATTTACTACAAAACTTGCATTTAAAATATAGAATCACAGTTAAGTTTAGAATATCCAGATCAGAACATCAATTATTGGACATCAGTCCTAATTAAACATTCTGCAGTTTCCCATACTGGTTAGGGTTTAGTGTGACCAGCATCCTGGATCAACTGCTGACTGGGTTTGTCATTAAACATTTTCAGACCTCTAGCAGTGGAAGGCACTCTGTTCGCATCACCGGCCTCAGTACTGTTGATTTCCGAGCTGGCTTCTCCCGAAAGCCCACCCTGGACTTCAAAAAAACGGTCAGCAGACCAGTGCAAGGTTTGTATGTGCATATCACTTAAATTGGCATAATAGGTATCCAAGTAGAATACTTCTCAGACTGTCCATTATTTTATAATTTTGTGGTATTCAATAAAAATGAGAATCATAGCATCTTTACTTTAAATGTGATTGTTTCTTGGCATAGTCACTGTTTCTCAAAGTGTAGTCCTAAGACCAGTAATATCAAAATCACTCAGGAGGTGACGCTTGAGGCCAAGAGTTCAAGACCAGCCTGGGCAATATAGCGAGACCTTGTCTCTACAAAAAAATTAGCTGGGCATGGTGGCAGCTGGAGTCCTGTAGTCCTAGCTACTCATGAGGCTGAGGAGGGAGGATCCCTTGAGCCCAGGAGTTTGAGACTGCAGTGAGCTATGATTGCACACTGCACTCCAGCCTGGGTGACAGAGTGAGACCCTGTCTCAAGAAAAAAAATAAGAAATAAAAAAATAAGATTCCTGGGCCCCACTCCATATCCCCTGAATTAGAACCACAGAAGCTAGGGCCCAGGAATATGTACTTTAGTGAGCACCTCAATGGATTCTTACACTTACTAAATTTTGAGAACTACTAAACTAGATATTGAGACTTTTTTCTTACTAAAGTCTATAAATTGCCTTGTTGTCAAGGTGAAGTATGTGTATATAGCTGAAAATTTAAACACACCATGTATCATTGTATATTCAAAGATAAAATTATTGTTGATTTTTAAACTTGTTCTTCCTCTTATTTTGTTCATACACTAAGATTTATAGTTTTATAGCTAAAAAGAAAGCTCAATCATACTGTAACTCTTAAAATTTTTTTCTTGTTATTGTTCATTTATTTTTATTGCTGCAGTTTCTAGAATGATACAAAATAGTGAATCTTTAAAAATATTCATGTAATCAAACATCATATAATAAAATATTCACAATTTAATTTTTTACATATAAACATAGTTAAAATACTATAAAAATAATTACCTAGGATTTCCTAAGTTTCTCTGGTCGTGCATAAACTATCCCTTATGTAGAAACAATTCTACAACTAGTCCACAATTTGTAGGACAGTCTATAGTACTCATCCTTATGATACTCATATGTTATTATAATGAAATGCTTATTTGATATATAACCTCAATTGCATGTTACTTGTAAATGATAACAAAATCTTTCTCTCATAGGAATACCTACCTATGTGCTGCTGAATACTTCCGGAATTTCCATTCCAGCCAGAGTAGATCGTCTTGAACTTCTGAGTATCTCAGGAAACTCTCTTAAGACTATTCCTGTTAAATATTACCCAGATCGAACACCTTATGGCATATGGAATATGTCTGATTTTATACCACCAAATGAAGCTTTCTTTCTCAAAGTAACAGGCTATGATAAAGATGATTATCTCTTCCAGAGAGTATCAAGTGTTTCCTTTTCTAGTATTGTCCCAGGTGAGACATCATTTTATTCACCTCTGGAATACTGATAATTTAAGGGGGTGATGTGGTCCCATAGGTAAAGAGTGGACTATAAAAACAAAAATAATATTGTCACATTGTTACTATGTCACCAAATTAATGGGCATTTATACTTAGGTAACAGTTTTTCTTAATCATTTATTAGCACATCCAAAGTTTCATGTTAAGTCTCACTGATTGTAGATCTGAGAATTTTGATTACTTAAATCAATGTAAGAACTGGAACCGGGAAATTCTGGTACCCTTTCCCCTCCTAAAAAAGCCTGGCACATATGTTTGATTAAATTATCTGAAGCGGCTAAATGTTTATATACAGTTATCAGAAACCTTTTACTCCATGGACAATAGTTTATTTTAAACAAGTGGTGATCACTGTCTTTAAGTCAGTTGGTTAGTTAATTAATTGGTAAGCTAGTTACTCATATATTTGCTATTATGTAGAGATGAGATCACAGATCAGAGATTATTTGGAGGCATCAGGTAGTATTTTAACTAATCTATACTTGAGCTATTTCTCGAGGCTGATGACTAAACTCTGACCCAAACTTTGGAATTGTAGCTTAAACCATGACAAAGATATAGAAGGATTGCTTCTAAAATTGTACTGTTGGGTTGAGGGACAACAATTTATCATTTATATTTAAGGTAATGATTTGGGAAATTTAGGAATAACTTTATAGCTATTGTTTAATAGTTGTAGAATGGTAAGAATAGAGCCAAACTCAGTATCTCCTCATATAAAATATTCAAACTTAGTTGGCTTAGCCCCTAAATTGAATACTATAAAATCTAATGGATTCCTAAAAATCATTTTTTACATTCCTTGGGAAAACTTCCCTATGTATTTGATTCTAAGATATGTATGTTCTTACATTTTTGAAATAAAAATATGTTCTACAATTGATGATATATTATAATGACTTATTTGGTAGCTTTTTTCCTACCTTGGTAGTACAAAAAATATTGTGTCTTAAAATCAGTGGAGTCTTAGATTCAGTGAATACCGTAATAAGTTGTCTGTGGAGATACCCAGAAATGAATTGGCTTTGAACAAAAAAAGATAGTTAACTTTTAGTGATTTGAATTAATTGGAACACAGTGAACTTACTGGAATGATTAAAGCATGAAGCTTTTGAATGAATTAACAAGAAACATCCAACGTCATTGTGACCTTCTTGCCTATGTTCTTTTTTTTCCTAGATGCTCCCAAAGTTACAATGCCCAAGAAAACCCCAGGATACTACCTGCAGCCAGGCCGAATTCTCTGCTTTGTTGAGAGTCTTTTGCCCTTTACCTTGAGCTTTGTCAGGAATGGAGTTACACTTGGAGTTGACCAGTATTTTAAGTGCGTAAATGTTTCTACGAGTAATAATTTATAGCTTTAAACATGTAAATACAAACAGATACTTATTTTAATGTACTTTTTCACTGGAAATTCTCACTTATTTACTTCATAACCTGAAATCTAGCAGTGAACAAAATAGACCTAGATCTGTGCCCTTGCAGAGCTTATATTGTAATGGAAGGAGAAAGAAAACAGATGACAAATATGCTAGAATACTTTCAAAGACTGACTCAGGTTTTATAGAATCTGAATTTTATGTAATTTGAGGGTCTCTCATTAAGACAAAGAGTACAGAATTATGAATACAACATTAGTTGCTGAACCTTGGAAGGGGACCTTGCAAATGAGAGATTCTGAAGCTTTAGCTTTGTTGGCTTCAGGGTAAAAATGTCTCTGAATCTGATTTAGAGTATTATGATAAATGAATCTGATAAGTGCTATGGCAAAAAGTAGAGCAGGTTAATTGGGATGAATACTACTGGTGGGGGGGTGCATGTGGTTTTGGCCAATTTGCCATTTTAAAATTTAAGGTAAATGGCATTTGAGCAACCTGAAGAGGGTGAGAGAGATGGTCGACTAGATATCCAGGGAAGAGCATTTACTTACCAGAAAGAGCAAGTGCAAATGCAAGAAGGCCAGAGTGGACTGGGTATGTGGGAAAGAGAGACAAGAAAGAGGCCGGTATGGCTGGAGCCCAGTGAGCCAGGAGGAGAAGGGTAGTAGGTAAGATCAAAGAGGTGCGGTCTGTGCTGCAGATGGGTAGATAGGTGGACCGGAGCGTGTGTGGCTACTGCATATAACAATCAACAGAAGTGGGCTAGAGGGCACCAACTTTTCTTTGTGAAGTTGGGTGACTTCTAAAAATGAATATAAATAATCTAATGATAAAAATTGAGTAGAGCTTGAAAAGTAGAGGAAAACAATATCTGGAAAATATTGCCTTTTAACTTACTATGAAATAAACTACATTTTGGGAAAAACTCTAGGGATTATTTTACCAAACCTTTACACTGTTAATTCAATATTAACATACCTTCCATACGATGTTAAATATTTGACAGTCTTAGCTTATGCAATCTCTTTATAAGGAATCATTTTAAGCAAAAATTTATGGCAGGATTGTTCATCATAACTTTAGAAAATTTTTCATTCTTTAAAGATTGAACTGTATTATTTCCTGCTCCTTACCTAGTATATCTTAATGATTTACTTAGCTGCATATTTAATAACCAGCAATGTAACTGGCCAGGATATCAATCAAATAATGAAGCTTTATAACTGACTGATGAAATAAAATAATTCTGCTTCATGTTTAAATAGTAACATTTTTCAAAGACATTTAAGATTCTTTGTTCACTAAACATTAATTCATTAGTTCCACACAATTCCTGGGAGGTAAGCCACAAGAATTCTTTTTTCTGTTTTCTCAGGTCTGTGGCCCAGAGAAGTGACATACTTTGCTGACATGTATTAAGCTCTTTGGATGTGAGAGGCTAGATATAAAATTAGGCATGGGTGATGATGGACTGATACTCTAATCCTGATTCACTCACATGTCTCTGCCCTAGATTTCCTAATAATATGAAACATGTGACTTAATGTTTGTTTGCGTCAGTCACTTTGGTCACCAGAGAATGTAAGAGAGAATTGGTTTGCATTAACAGTAGGGCACATTCCTATTTGACATGTTCTTTTCCCTATTCCAAAGTCCATCCCTTTAAAACTTTTAATTTTATTTTATTTTTAATTATTATGGGTACAAAATAGTTGTATATCTTTATAGGGTACATGTGATGTTTTGATACAGGCATACAGTGTGAATTAATCAAATCAGGGTAATTGGGGTATTCATCACCCCAGGCATTTATCATTTCTTTGTGTTAAGAACACTCCAATTCTACTCTTTTATTTATTTTAAAGTATACCCTAACTTATTGTTGATTATTGTCACTTTGTTGTGCTATCAAATATTGCCCATTCTCTCTAACTATATAACTATATTTTTGCACCCATTAACCATCCTCACATTATCCCCCCTCCCAGCTACTGTTCTCAGCTTCTGATAACCATCATTCTACTCTCTGTCTCCATGAGATCAATTGTAAAAACTTTTTTTTATTGCGGCCATATAGTGCTTAATGTCAACTGAGACGGCTACATGAAAAAGAGAATTATTTTCATGCAATATTTCATAAACAAGAGAGGAACAAGTATAACTGTAAAGAACATTCTTCAAGCGATTAGTGAGGTTGTATGCCTTTGAACAAAGTACTTGTCCCTTTGGTATCTCAACTTTCTCATTTTTAAAAAGTGGGATTTGAGACTAGAATTGTCACTTTCTGTTCTAAAATTTCCATGAATCTAAGTTTTTAATGAATCCTAATTATGCTCATCTCTAAAGTAGTCACTGCAGAAAATACCAAAGATGTATGTATTCCAAATTTCTACCTTCCTGGAACTTACCAGTACCTCCTAGAAAATGACATTTACAAACTTGTGCTTAGTACACTGCTGTTAAGCATTCAATTTACAGCTTAAGTGATCAGTACAGTATAGAGTCAAATGATAGCCTTTTTTTTTTTTGTCTGAATATGACTATAAGAATCACTGGTATGTAGTGCATACAGAATTAAAAGGAAACATTAACGAAAGTGAATATTCTCAGCTTTTAAAATATATGGAACAATGGCCTTGCTTAGTTTCTCACTTTCCTGATGACAGGAAACTATGCCTTAACTTTCTCTAACAAACCCCTACCTAGGTCAGTGCTAAATACAAATTAAGAGCTCAGTAAATTCTTCATGGTTTTTTGATGGTGGGTGTGGTGTGTTTGGATGGGATATCACCATAAGGTGACTTAAGTGGAAGGTGTCTTGACCACAATAGGCTTTTCCCCTTATTTGTATCTTGAATTTTTAAAAGATTATGAATAACTACAGATGATACAAGAGAAAAATTATGAAAATACTTATGACATTTCAACCGTATTTAAAAACAGGATAATGCCTATTTTTGTAGATGATTGGATTCTTTTAAACAAAGATTAAATATCTATTACTAAGACATTTACAGAAAATGAGAAATAATTTAAACAGTGCTAGAGGACAAAGAATATTCATTAGATGAATGAATACATAATATAGCAGAGGGATTTTTTTAACCTAAATGATAGAATTTAACTATGAAACTGGTCAATTTTTTTCTTTTCTCATTATATATGTGGATTGAAGCACATATGGTGTGTAGCCCCATGTGGAGCTTGTATAATAGAAAGTTAAGGAAACTTTATTATTTTAGAAACAAAAAGTAGATTTCCTACCTTCAAACTTATAAATTACCTAATTGAGTTGCTTTGGCCAAGATCCCCACTGACATGACCAAAAACTGGAAAAGATAGGGGAAGGAGAGAGGATTTAACGAATGTGTCTTTTTCAGCTCCATTATTTTACATTTTGACATAGCGAGAAAATGTTTCCCTAAAGGAATTTGCAATCTTCATAATTTATTGTCTTTTTTTGGTCTTTTGCTCAGAGTAGAAAAGCTTACCTTTCTAGTTAAAATATAAATGGTGTGTAATTTTAAGTTGAAAAGAACTCTGCAGGCTTGGTACCGTGGTTCACACCTGTAATCCTAGCACTCTGGGAGGCTGAGGCAGGAGGATCCCTTGAGGCCAGGAGTTCGAGACCAGCCTGAGCAAGAGCGAGACCCTGTCTCTGCTAAAAATAGAAAATATTAGCCAGGTGTGGTGGCACACGCCTGTAGTCCCAGCTACTCAGGAGGCTGAGGCAGGAGGATTGCTTGAGCCCAGGAGTTTGAGGTTGCTGTGAGCTAGGCTGACTCCATGACACTCTAGCCCCCGTGAGAGAGCAAGACTCTGTCTCCAAAAAAAAAAAAAAAAAGAACTCTTGCAGTTTTATCAATTTATTTTCTTTATATTGTTCTTTTGAGTGACCCCTTCAAAAGAAATAATGGAATCATTGCTTTCAACTTAGTCTTGGTTTTATAGTAACTAAAATCTTTCCATTTTCGTACCCCTAGAGAATCTGCCAGTGTGAACTGGGATATTGAAAAGGTCACTTTGTCTGATGAAGGCTCCTATGAATGCATCGCTGTCAGCAGTGCAGGGACTGGACAGGCACAGACATTTTTTGATGTATCAGGTAATTATCATTAATTCTTTTGCAGTTTCCTCAGTATTAATGTGACTATGGAAATGGGATGTTTGCGAACCAGTTTGTAATTGTACATTTATCTTTATGATTATTTTATCATCCTGTCTCTCTCCACCGAACTGTGGACTCATATCCTGGCTTCACCCCATATCAGCTATGTGACCTTCCTTGGGCCAATTATTTAAGGGCTTAGTGCCTTGGTTTCCCTAACTATAAAACGAAGATGATAACAATAACAGTCTCTATCTCACAGAGAAACTGCGAGGATTCAGTGATATATGTAATATATGTAAAGCCCTTAGAAGAGAGCCTGGAACATAGAAGCACTAAACAGACATTATTGTTATTACTGCTTTTGTTACTATTATCATTATCATTATTATCAGAGATTAACAAATATTTTTTGAAATAGTCATATAGCATTTTCCTTTGAGAAAATAAAGTTTAAGGGAAGGATCTATTCTGATAATAACAAGGTTAAACTTTTCCTTTCCCTCTCCCATATTCCAGAATCCCATGAAGGAATTCTGGCATCTAAATTGAAGACAATAATGAAAGTGATCGCATTTTAGGAACAGAAGGCCTCAGTGCCTACGATATTGATTCTACAAAGTGCAGAAGTAATGCCAATTATTTTACATTATGATAGTATGTTTCCTATGAATAGATGGGAGGCAAGGTTTATATTATTTTATAAGGTAAAATACATTAAAGTGAAAATATAATTTTTCCTCTAATCTCACAGAATTCTTAGCGGAAAAAAGCACTACCCTATATAATCAATGATCAGGATTAAGCCACTTACTCAGCATTTATATATAATTTATTGGAAACACTGGGGTTTTTTTCATTTTTTTTTAAATTTCACAATATCACAGGGTTACACACATTTAGGTTACATATATTGCTTTTGTACCATCTGAGTCGGAGCTGCAGATGTGGCCATACCCCAGGCAGTGCATACCACACCCATTAGGTGTGGATTGCGCATCTTCTCCACTGCCCTCCCACCTGCCTGACACCCAGTGAATGTGACTTCCATATGTGCACGTATGTGTTAATCAGTTAGTACCAATTTGATAGTGAGTGCGTGTGGTGCTTGTTTTTCCATTCTGTGATACTTCGCTTCAGAGAATGGGCTCCAGCACCATCTGGGAGAATACTAGAGGTGTTAGTTCACCATTGGGAAACATTGTTTTGACTGAATTATTTTCTCCCTGTCTTGTGGACTAATGTTGCTGTGTGTTTAACAGTAACCTATTCTGACCTAAATATCACTGCTGCTGAATTTATAATAATGTCTATATTTTGCTTTTAGTATTGATATGTATTTTCTTGAGACAATTTAAGACAAAAGAAGCTTTGTAATTATAGGACTGTTTGTTTATTTATTTATTTATTTATTTAATTTGTTTATTTTGAGACAAAGTCTTGCTCTGTTGCCCAGGCTAGAGTGCCGTGGTGTCAGCCTAGCTCACAGCAACCTCAAACTCCTGGGCTCAAGAGATCCTTCTGCCTTACCCTCCTGAGTAGCTGGGACTACAGGCACATGCCACCACACCTGGCTAATTTTTTCTATTTTTAGTAGAGATGGGGTCTCGCTCTTGCTCAGGCTGGTCTACAACTCCTGACCTCAAGCGATCCTCCCACCTCGGCTTCCCAGAGTGCTAAGATTACAGGCGTGAACCACTGCGCCTGGCCTATAGGACTGTTTAGAAACATAAGATTTGTTATGCTTGTTATTAGTAAATTCAAGCTGAAATTTAAAGCAGAGGCATGTAAGTCAGACAGGCATATTCTTCTTGCAGTAAAACTATTTGTATTCTGTTATTGTTAGAAAAATAGTTTGTCTTCTAAAACAATTTAGCAAGTTGACATACATCACAAACTATTCATTTTTCATCTCCAGTAATTATGAAAAGCATTGGAATTGTGTCAACATTCCACAGCTTCTGGGAAAACAAACACTTGAGCACTTAAGTAGTTTTTCCCAGCAATATTAATTAAGAGAAGGACAACAGGGAAAGAGGTTTGAGCGAGTTGATTCAGACATCTTGCATAAATAACTGGGAAGTGCCAGTAAGAACTTGTGAACTATTGTGAATTTGGCTGTATGGTGTCAGGGACTTCCATATGTGTATTCTACACATGCCCTTTGAGTATCAATCTGTGCCAGCCAGGCGATGGAATAACTAGGGAATTTACTGTGCCCAAGCTGATTTTCAGGAATTGTTTCCTACTTAGTCAAATATGAAATAAGGGAGCAGAAGCATTGATGGTAATGGCAATGACTAGAACAGCAGAAGTCACAAGCAAATGCACCTTTGGACTTGAAAGTAGACATTTCTTTCTGGGCAAGCTGTTGCCTAGTATACCAGACTTTAACCTCCACCCACTTCTGGATTTTCCTTAGCCTAGGCTGAGTTCCCAGCATGGCCACCCTACTGTAACTGCTTATCAGCACACTGGAATCAGGTCCAGATTCACAGCATAATTAGATCCTATATTTTGTAAAGGAGTGTTAGGAAACAGGCATTATGGGATAGTGATATTCTTGTGTCATTATAGACATTATTTTATTTTAAAAGTCAAAGAACATGCAAGAGCAGCAGTTTAAAGAAAAGCTGAAGTTCTACCAACGTCTTGTCTCAATTTTTTTTAGCACTTTCTTCTAGCTGACATATTTAAGGAGTTTTGGATCATTTGAATTGTTGGTTATTGATTTGTTTTCCATGCAAAATGGGTGTAGAAAGCATTGAGCTTTTCTTTTATTGAATATAAATACATAGAAACTAATGTATGAAACTGAAGAACTCATTCTTTCCAAATGATATTTGATGGTTTACTATTACAAAGTTATGTTAGTTTTCTGAACTGAATTTCTTTATTAACACAATGTCCTTCACCAAATATGCACTCGCACACACACACAGAGACACACACCCACACACAAGAGTACCATAATTCTGGGTTTAAGTAAAATTACAAATAGAGAAAACATGTCAAGGGCATGTCAGTGTCAGGAAATCTTAAATTATCATTACAGAATATTCTTTTAGAACAGGATAAGATTTGGAAATAATCTTATACCACCTCCTCATTTTATAGCTAAAGAAAGAGAAACCCAGAGCAGGCAAGTGGCCCATTTATGATCGGATGGGTAGGCAGTAAGAAGTAGAT
Organism: Daubentonia madagascariensis; assembly: GCA_023783475.1. Lineage (NCBI taxonomy): Eukaryota > Metazoa > Chordata > Mammalia > Primates > Daubentoniidae > Daubentonia > Daubentonia madagascariensis. Next base: position 19,414,848 of record JAKFHU010000978.1, on the reverse strand, counting down.
TCCTGGCCTCGTGAATCTCAGTCCAGTGGTCTTTACTTAATGTCCCAACGCCTATGCTTCCTTGTCATCTTTCCTCTCTTAGTATTGAGGTTCCTTCTCTGGTACCCTAATCCTAGCCTCACTCATGGTTTCTTTCACTTAGGAATAGCTGCCTCCTACATGCCCAGGACCAGTTTATTTCTGTTAATGTGTAATCTTGGCCATCTTCACAAACTGCTGTAATTCTCCCTCATTACTCCCTTATCCATACCAAATTTATTCACATATGTATAAATATTTCAGTGTGTACAATATTTATTATCTCAAGGTATTTATGCAGTGGTGGTATTACATGATATTATTTCAAATCTCATCTGTCCATGTGTGTTATTAAAAAGTTGGCATTTTACTTATTTGAATTTATATTGGAAGAGGAAATAGACTCTGAGGCAGAGTTTGTGTGCAAGATGGTTATTGGGGAGTTCTCCAGGGAAAAGCACCTGGAATGGACTGAGGGAAGTAGGAGATGACTGTGCTGCACTTGCAACAAGGGCCTCAGCTGATCCTAGAGGGAGTTCTGGAGCTGAGACAGCCCTGAGTTGAGGCAGGAGAACGGGGTGTTTTTGCCCTCATTAAGTGGCAGTTGGATATGGGCTGCATTGGGAAGGGGGCCTAACCTTTAGCATGTTAGCTTAGGACTTTAGAGCTAGAAAGGGTCCTTAAGATAACTTAATTTAATCATCTTATTTTTCGGATAGGGAAACAAAACTGTCAGTAAGTTGGCTTATTTAAAATCACACAGCTAGATAGGGGTAGAACAAGGCCACCTATGGTTGCCAGATTCAGCAAATAAGAACATAGGTTGCCCAATTAAATTTGAATTTCATATAAGTGTGTCCCAAATATTGCATGAGACATACTAAAATATTATTTGATCTTTATTTGAAATTCAAATTTATGAAAATGTTCTGTATTTTATCTGTCAACCCTAGCCAGATTCTAATCAAAGCTTCCTAACTTTGTCATGTACTCTTTCCACTAGATTCACCAGCTATTTCCATAAGAGATTTTAAAAACATGACAGAATGAAAAAATTTATGTTTTTTTTACAATTTAAAATAGCATATGCTACTTAGAAAAAGTTTAGAAAACAAGGACAGATATAACAGAAAATATAGAAAATGCACACATTTCTATCACTCAGAGATAACCACTATGGTTTTGGCATGTTTGCTTCCAGTCTTCATTCTAGACTTACACTATTCATCTGCACTTATGTATAGTTTTAACTAGCACAGGGATAAAGTTTGATCTTGAATATCTGACACTCTTTCATATTTAAACTAAAACAGACACTTGGATTTCCAACTAACATAGATCACCACAGTTTTTATTGCTGTATTATTTATAATGGCTTACAACAGGAGATCATTTGAAAGCATCTGGGCAGAGTGAGCTGTAGAGAGGGAATTTAGATTCACTCTCAAAACTAACTACAGCAGTGTAGGGTTCTCTATAGAAATGTTGGTTAAACATTTAGTTAGTAATTGGCTTTTGACCACATTTGAAATGTACATACATTATTCAATGCCTTTTGTGTACAATTTTATTCAAGGTCTATCCCTACTGTTCACTTGACCTTCTTAGATCAAACTGTTCCCCATCCCTGTTAGGAGAACATTTGTCTTACTCTACTGTTGTCTTGTGTATTCTGAATGGGACTCCTTTTTAACCCCTCTTAAAGCTGATACTGTTATTCCGTGTCAACTATTCTTTTTGTGCTATTTTCTTTAAAACACTAAATATATATTTTTTAAAATTAAAAAATCTATAAATGCTACTTTCATCAAAACTGGAATAAAAAATTTGCCTCATTCTGCAATCTTAAATGAGTTGCCATACCTCTTGAACTCTCACATCTATAATTTATAGACGGGGACTTGAGTATACTTTGGTATGTAAATGTTCACTACTTTTTTAAGCATCCTTTTACTAGATGACCATTTTGGGGGGGGGGTTCATAGACTTATGTATTAATCAATAAGTTCTGTTGTACTGCATCTTTCCTACTAGATATTCAATACATATTCACTCAGGTTTTTTTTATTTCAATAGATTTAGTGGGTACAAGTTGAATACCATTACATGTACATATTGTATAGTGGCGAAGTCTGGGCTTTAAGTGTGCCCATCACCTGAATAGTGTACATTGTACCCAATAGGTTCTTTTTCATCCCTCACCCCCTCCCAGTCATCCACTTTGTAGTCTCCAGTATCCGTTATACCACTCTGTATGTCCTTGTGTAGCCATAGCTTATTCAGTTTTTAAACCACATCTGTAAGTAAGCAAAATGACTTTTAGGTCTCTTGATTTGAATCTTTTGATTTCACACAGAGCCCCCCCCAGTCATCCAAGTGCCTAATAATGTTACAGTCACTCCTGGAGAAAGAGCAGTTTTGACATGTCTCGTCATCAGTGCTGTGGATTACAATCTAACCTGGCAGAGGAATGACAGAGATGTCAGACTGACAGAGCCAGCAAGAATTAGGACCTTGGCTAACCTCTCGTTGGAGCTAAGGAGTGTGAAATTCAGCGATGCTGGAGAGTATCATTGTATGGTTTCCAATGAAGGTGGATCCTCAACTGCTTCAGTTTTCCTCACAGTGCAAGGTACTGTGCTGATGGTAATTTCTGAATTATGGTGTATTTCTGTCTTCCTTCTTTGATCTCTGTCCTCCCACGTTGGCTATCTGAGAATGAGAGTATCCTCTCAAACAATTACAGTTTTGAATGATAGATTGTTTGGGCATCTTCAGTGTTCTTAAGCTGTTTAAACTGGAAACTAAAACATCACTGGTAAGTGGGTAACTTTGATACAATCACAACTGATCCTACTAGTTGAAGATATCTATTTTAAGGGAATATAAAAATTGTCTTTGGATGATTTAATAGCTTTAAATTCTCTAGTCTATCATGTGTATTTTTAAAAAATTCTAATTACTTTAATAATTGGTTCAAAAAATTCCTTCCCAATTTAAGTACTGTATGATTGTACATATAGCTAATTTACTTTTCTTTAAATTAAATTTAATAATAATTTTTTATTATAAAGTTTTAAGATGCTTCTTGTCTTGGTGAAATTGTATTGAAACTTAAGCAGAGTTATTTTTACCTTTTTACCTTACATACACACACACAAAATAGTGCTTATTGAAAATTAACTAATGGTAAGTCAATCTTGAATTATGTCTACATAGACTAAATGTTCAGATAGCTGAAAACAAGTATATTAGCAATGTGGTTTAATGGCTACTAAATGTATATACTATTCAGGATCAAATGGAGATCAGAAACTGTTCTAAAGTTTCTCTTTCAGTAGAATCACATTTGGCTTCTAAATATCCATAGACATGCTGGGAGTCTTAATATAATGAGCAAATTACTGTTGGCAGTTTTTCACTGTTAAGCTGAAAGGTTAGTTGCTGCCTCAGCAGACTGTTTCATTTCAAATCCTTGATGTCGGAGACTGAGTGCATCAGAATTAGGTCTGGCTGTTTGGTTATATTATTAGAAACAACTTTATAACATGCCTGAAATAACACTCTTAGATAAATTTTGAGCAAGGTTATCTAAGACAGTGAACATTGAGTTTCAAGATTAACTCTTAGAATGTTATTAATGACAGAAAAGTGAAACTATTGTGAGAATTAATGAAATGGTTGACATCTGATTATAGTTTTCTCCCTAGTAGTTGAGATATATTCCACAATCTGAACGTGTGTCTTTTGTTAGTTGATCTGGTGAAACCTCTAGGGAAACATTGCTTTTGTAAATGGTTCACTACATTTCCACATGGTAAACTGCCTAGATAATTTGAGTCAATCCAAATAGCAATTTAAGTTACTAGAACTCTGGAACCATTTTACCAAACTGATTGTTTTAGATAAAATAAATGCTAATGGACTTCTGAAATTTGACCTTCGTTCTTTATTTGAAGTCTCTTAGAATGAATTGTAAAATAAAATCAGTGCCTTCTTTGTTTACCCAAGTTAACTTTTTAGTCCATTAATATTAGAACAGTGATTCTCCAACTTTCATGGATAAAGAATTATCCAAGGAACTTGTTTTTAAAAAGCAGATTTCTAACCACACATCCAGAGATTCTGTTTTCATAGGTCCAGTATGCATTTTAATGTATTTCTCAATCTATTATTGGTTCCATTGGTCAATTGGTTCCATTGACATTTTCTAAAAACAGCATTTGAATCTATTCTACAGAGTGATCTAGAAATGTAGACGTTAAGGGAAGCCCTTGGCCCTCTTCTTGCTGGCAAAATAAAGCCATTATTACCTGGTGATTTAAATAATTGCTGAAGTGAGATGTTATCTAATACACAAGATGTAAATACAGAAAACATATGACATTAAATGATTACTGGATATTCTGTAGGATCACTAATGCAAATATGTCTAGAGGCACTCTTTTATGGCCTGTCTGGTTGGCCCTGAGTTTGAGGGGCCAATTTTTATGAATAAGGATGTTTTAAAAGTCTAACAAAACCATACTCTAGAATTGATGACTGTTTTAATAAAAAATAAGAACCCATGGCTAATTATAGCTATCTGAATGTATTATTTTGTGGTTGAATGCATTATTGAAAAACTATGGATATTTGGTGAAGTAAACCACTATACCTATACCTAGAGGTATGGTTCATGATAATATGAGATGCTTATAAACTATTGACATTAAATCTTCAATTACAAATTAATTTCATTTTTATGCAGTTAAATGTTTTAAAAATAAGAATAAAAATAGTTCTAGAAAATTTAAAAGATAAAATAATTACTTGTATTGAATTCATATTTTAGTAATAGTTTCTTTTTGCTTACAAGAGAATCAATAATCAATAGCTTAATTAATTCATAGCTTCATTTATGTTGCTATGCCACCACAGGTATGTTTGGTAACTATTTCTATCTGGAATATGCCTAAGAATTAAAAATCCAGATTCTATAAATTTTTTGTTGTAGTTTCCTAAAATATAATTAGCAGGAATTTTCTGGCTTAAAATAGCATATGCCTAGTATTGCAACCTCTCCTCACCTAATAATAAAATATCTATAAAGACTTCAAAAAGTCAAAATTGAAGAATACTAAAAACCAGTGGCAATTAACAGCCACAAAAATTCTGGGAGGAACTGTTATATATATATATATATAAAATTTTTAATTTTTTTCAAGTTTTTATATGTATATAAAATTCCTCCTGGAATTTCTGTTTATATATAATATATATTATATATCATATAATTTTATGTATCATATAATATTATATAAACATGTAGTATATAATATAATATAGATAATATGCATTTATATATAATACAATATAATATTATGTATTATATATTGTATATAAAAATTTTTATTTACCTAAATATGTATATAGAATATTTATTCATGTTTTAAGATCAATGGAATGAAAATCTTAGCAGTGGTCCTTCTTTTCTCTGTTCATGTGAAAGGAGGCAGGAAGTATCTTTGTCCTTCTGTTTCATAGTTCACTCCAAAAAGAAAATGTTATTCTTTGAGGAATCCAGGATGCTGCTTCCTCATGACCATTAATAGCTCTAACTATCTAGTTAGGAAAATAGCAGGACAGAAAATGGACAGGCAACATGGTCCCAGGTAGAAAGTTGTAACCTTTCCCACCAGTGAAAATATTTGGAAGCAAGAGAAACATTGATAGGAGTGTCAGGAATTTTAGAGACAGATGGTAGCAGAGGGGAGCATCACATCTCAGCCAAAAAAGCTCCATAGATGAGAATTGGGCAAGGAGCCATGCACATCAGACTCTTACTCAGCCGCAGAGCTGAAAAGGGGGGTTCAACTAGAAGAGATGGAGAGCTGAGAATGAAGCCAGGTCCATCCAAACACTTTGTTGAAAGACACTAAGTTTGGATAGATTTCACCTGTTTTGAGGATGAATAAACAGGAAACTATCAAAATAAATAAAAAAGGAAAAAATAAAGTATAGGCCCTGAGAAAAAATACTGAGGAAAAAACAAGAGGCACAGGAAAGACTTAGAAGAAATAGATACTTGGAAAGTAGTTTCTTTTAGAGACTTGGGAAAAAATATTTGGTATCACTAATGTCTTTCAAAAAGACTTAGCCTCTTTTAAATGGGAGTGTATATTCATAAGATGTCTTAGTCTGTTTTGTGCTGCTATAACAAACTACCTGAGACTGGGTAATTTATATGAACAGAAATTTATTGACCCACAGTTCTGGAGGCTGGGAAGTCCAAGATCAAGACTCTGGTATGTGATGAGAGCCTTCTTGCTGTGACATCACATGGTGGAAGGCAGAAAGACAAAGAGAGCAGGAGATCACTCCTGCGATCTCTTTTTATAATGGCATTAATGTATTCATGAGGGTGGAGCATCTCACATTAGGCCACCCCTCCCAACACTGTCACATTGAGGACTAAGTTTCCAATACATAAATGCTGGGGGACACATTCAAAGCATAGTATAAGGCAAGAACTGGCTAAGATGAAAGGACAATAACAAGTGTGATGGAAGAAATAAAAAAGGATTTGATTTTTAAAATGCAATATTATAGTGCAAATCTGTAGTAGGCCTCTACTACATAAATTCTACTAAAGAGCAGAATTTATGCTATATGTAAATAAAATCAGGGATATGGTGCATAGACTTAATAAGTCTTTCAGAATCCTGAGGAAAATAACTAAAAGTTAAATAATATGACTTTCTAAAAAGTGGAAAATAAAAACAGAAAATGGAACTTCAGTATAAAATTTGTATGTTTTTAGGAAATAAGAAATCTCAAACTAAAGAAATAGTTAAAGATATAATTGAAGAAAACTGTCCTAGGGAGAAAAAAATTGTCTTGGGCAAGCAGTTCAAGTAAGGTAAATGAAGGAAGAACTTCATATAGACACATCATGGCTGAAATTTGAAATTGCTAGTATGAAACTAGTATCCCCCACAAGCATACAGCCTAAACCAATATATTATAATCAGAGGGATAAAATCAGACTTGCGTCAGACTTCTCAGATATGCTAAAGGCAAGAAGATAATTGCAGTGGATATTTGTCATATTTTGGCTCTTAGGGTCTGAACATTTTCCCTAATTTGGAGAGGAACTATTTATTATCTTGGTGGGAAGCAGAAAACAAGCGAGATCAGATAATTCCCTTTCCTTATCCCCTAGCAGGTGTCATGACTTAGAGCCAGCCACTCATATGCTCCCAGTGGGACTTTGACTCTTGCCAAGACCATAGACACTTAAAAGACTTAAAAGACTCCAATTTTGGCAGCATTATGGAATTTAGAGTCCAGAAGCATCAGAAACAAATGTTCCAGTGGCCTTTCCCTGTCGTTTTAACAGACTGACGTTGGCTGTGTTCTCAGCTGCCTAACCTCTCTTTGTTTCTACCTGATATCCAGTCTCTTTTTGATTCTGTACTTCAAAAAATATGCTTCCAGTGAATTCTTTTTCTGCTTAAATTATCCAGCCCTGGTTTCTGTTGTTTGCAATTGAAAACCACCAACTGGCACAATAATGGGAAAGATACACGTAGTTTTGAAAGAAAAGATTGGAATCCAAGAATTTAAGATCCAGTTAAATTGTCTTTCCTATGAAAAGCCATTAAAAGGACATTCTCAAATGTTCAATGGTTCAGGAAAAATATCAATCACATAGCTGTCTTAAAATGATTTATTTAAAATTCAAGTTAACAGCCTGAAATAAATTTAAAAAAAGGAAAAAGAAAAGAAACGAAAATTGGAGAGGCCATAGTATAAAGGATTGGTGAATTTTCCTCAGTGGCTATTGTTAGGCTCTTTACCAATTCATCAGAAAAGCCTTGAGGGGCAAAGCTGACCTCAGAGACTATGACTATTAGAATCAGCCACACTAATGAGCATATGAGAATGCCAATGAGTTGATATGCTTATTTCATTATGAGAATTCCTCACTATGAGGATAATGGTATAATTAGACTCAGGAAATTCCTCAGGAAAGGGATTTCCTCAAGCAGGGTTTACCACAAGACTCAGAAGTCCAGCTATACAAACAAGCAAACAGAAGCCATCACTGCTATGCTAGGAGAAAAAAGATAAAAACTAGATTGATATAGACAAAAATGTGAATATGATTGTTTGGGGGCAGTGGAACCATAAATGATTTTTTTAATTTATGCTTTTCTGTACTTAAAAAAATTAATTAATAGGAATGGATTATTTTAAAACTTTGTGTAAATAGGATTTAATTTTTTTTAAATGCTCACATTAATTTTATTGGAGGATTGAATTATGTATAGGTAGTATGTTTTCTAAACATCTGCTGAATGTGCTTTATCACTTTGATAGTTAAAATAATTAAGAAAATTAAAGGTAGCTTAAAATAAGAAATAACTAAGAATATATATTAACAAATAATGCCTCTCAAAAAGAAAAGCAATAGGACTTAAGATAAAAACAGTTTTTAAGTCAAACCTCAATTTATCAGAAGAAACATCTCTTATCTGATTTATGTAAATGAAAGTATAGAGTATGAAGTAATGATCTAGTGATCTATCCCCTTAAATATTAAAAAGTTTAGTTCCAAAAAGTTTGTCTTGGAGAAGATAATTTTTCCTAAGGTTTATTTGTAGGCAACTCTAGTTCAGTTAGGTATCAATTTTATTGCTGCATGCTGAGCGGTAGAAGTTCTTTTCAGGTATAGAAAACTGAGAAGTCATGTCAACTCATGCCATAACATTATTGCTTTTTTAGATAATTAAAAAATTATTTAAATCTATTATGTTATCATTAAGAGAAACTACCGCTTGATACAAACATGAAATAAAATCATACACCATATGTCCATGGTGGCATCTCTTATTAACTTTAGCTTTCATGTATTACATACTTTGACTTTGGTTTTCTTTGTGATGTTGCAGTTCACTCATCTGAAAAAAAAACAAAACATTCCCATGATGGAGTTTTCTCTGTAATCTATGAACTGCTTCACCTCTGGAGATGGACCTCTCTTGTTTCTGCAGGATATCACTTTTAATTCTGGTTGCTAATGAGCTAGCCCCTGTGAGTTGATGTTTTCATCTGTAGAGAAAAATAGACATTCTTATGCTTTGGCTGTATTCTTCCACCTTTGTTCAAACATGGCCCCTACCCCCAAAGAATACTGTAGCACATGCCTGAATCACTTATGATGGGGGCAGAATTTACTTGAATTAATGAAACTCTACTAGCAGAAAAATTTACTTTTGAGAAGATTCATTTAAAAATGTTAAGTACATGGAATTTACCTGAAGACTCTTAGAGTTGAGATGATTACCTAACTTGGTCTTCAGACAGGAATACTTGTAACTGTTCCACTTGGGAGGTTTACCTCATATCTATAAAATTTCAGAAGTTATTCAACATATTTTAAAAATCTCTTGGGTGCTTAACAAGTATCTACCGTAGGGAGTTCTTTGTAAATTAAAAAGTGTCATAAAACAATTAAACTTAAAGTGTCAAGGTAGAACATTTGACAGTACAAAAATTCATATTTGAAAGCTTAAGGACCTGGAATTTTGTAGGACGATATCACAGAGTAAGTTGCTTTAAATCCTTTCTGAACCAAAGTGATGTCTAAAAAAAGGAATAAATGCAGAATTCCAGTTGATAACTAAATTAGATTTTCTTGTAGGAAAAGTTTAATATTCATGTAATTTATCTGCCAAATGTAGTCTACTGTCTCCATGATTAGGGGCAAGTTTTGTTATAAATCATTTCAATTCCATGCAATAAAATGTATGAGTGAATATAATATGTTTCAATTTCTTTTGCCTTTCATCCAGGGCATCTATGTGTTATAAAAATGTTAGAGCACTTTGATTATAGATGCAAAGAATATCTCTCCAAAACTCAGAAAAGAGAAATATTGAAGTGTCTTTAAATAGAACTTATAAGGAAAGGTTAAAGAGTTAGACTTATTTAAATTGTAAAAGGAAAAGAAAAGGATGTGGATGAATTTATAAATAATTCAAGTATATAAGAAAATTGTTATAAAGAAGCTATACACCATGGACATTTTAATTTTCAGCAAAAATGGACCATATAAAAATGAGTATTAAGCCAAGCCTGATGGCTTTAAGTGAGCTAGAAGGAAGGATGTCCAGATGTTGGAGAGGTTAAATGCTAGAGAGTGGTAGCTGGGAAAGTGATGCTCCTCCTTTCAACAATGCAGTGACTGCTGGGAAGAGAAAACAGATGAGCAATCAGCAAAGATATCAACCCATTAAATTACTCAAAGAAAGCTACTAACTAACATTTTAAAAATGTTGGGAATTTATAACATACTTTATATCATCTATTCTTCACAAACTGTGTTGTTATTTACTACAGTCTGTTCCTATTTACAACACTACTAACATCAAATATATAGCTTTTTTCCACACCAACAACCAAATCTCCAACTTTCCGGACACCAACTGGGTGTCCAATAATTCAATTCAATTCTGACACTAACTCAGTTAGCATCAGACCCCACAGGTTACGGGCTCAGTCTCACAACACTGCATCCACTTCACAGGCTAATTGCAAGTCCTGGGCCTCCTGTACTTCTGACCGACCAGCTATAAATCAGGGGTTCCCATGACCACCTCCTCAGGTTCCATAATTTGCTAGAATGGCTCACAGAACTCTAAAAGACATTTTATTTACTCTTGTTGCTTTATTATAAAGGATAAGGTAAGAGGAAAAAACCGTTTTTTCCCTCTACTCACATACCACTCAACACAACACTTCTGACTCTGGATGTTTACCAGTTTATTAACAAAGAATACAGATGAACAGCCAGATGATGAGATATCTAGAGTGAAGTCTGGAAGGGTCCTGAGTGCAGGAGCACCTGTCCCTGTGGAGTTGGGCACATAAGTAGAGTGTTTCCCTGAGCTCTGGGAGCTGCTCTAACAAATTGATCAAAGGTGAGGAGGGGGTTATGGGAACTTCCAATTTCTAGCTGGTTGGTCAGAAGTATAGGTGACAACCTATGCTTGTGATTGGTATCTGAAGTAGAGTGCAGTCTTGTGGGACTGAGCCCTTAACCTATAGGATCTGATGCTATCTCCAGGTCATATTAGAATTGAATCAAATAAATATTTATGTTTCTTACTGTATCACAAGATCACATTATTTGATCTGTATTTTGCCCTAAGGAAGTGGAGTCTCTGAGGGGTTAGTAACTTGCCCCGATTACAAAGCCAGCAAGTGACAGAGTCCATATCTGAACTAGGTCGTTCCATCATTCTGCATTGGATACAGAAATGTCTATATGTGCTATTAATAGGTCTAAAGAACAGGTAGGTAGAGGAAAGTGAAGAAAGAGAAAATAAATGAAGGGTTCTTGAATACGGGCAGAAAAGTGAGAGTACTGAAATTGTTTTTAAAATAGAAAAGGTATTATACAAAGTGGCTGCAGGTCCCTATCTTGTGGGTAAAGAAACCAGAATTCACCACATTGTGCATAATGCTTATTTGGAGAAATCACTGCTTGATTTTAATTGCCTGCCTCTTACTCCTTCCTTCTCTAGTGCCTTGCAGAGTGGACCAGGTATATGGCCACAGTTTAGTGAATCCTTTGACTTAAATTATGGTAGAGTAACTGCTAAGGAGAGTTCTAGAGGATAGCAGCTCTCTAGCTGTAAATATGCTACCCAAACAAACACACAGAGAAAATGTAAGATGACTAGATCAAAAGTTCTATTAAGGCAGGTCCCAGTTTTATTCAATTTTATGTCTTCAGTGCCTGACATAATACTTAGTTCCCAGTATTGCAGGTAATGCATGTCTGTGGGAAAGACTGAATGAGAATCAGAGTGTTTAGGCATAGGAACTTTTACAAGTATGAAAGCTACTAATATCATAATATATACTAAAAAATTACTTGATTCAAATTTCCTCTAAACATTGATTAATGTTTCTTAAGTTATTTTATAATTTAATTGTCCAACTAAAAAATAAATTGTTTCTAAAGATTAGATGTTTGTAATATAGGAAACAACATAAATAACTTGTTATTTTTATATATTATGAAAAGGGTGTGATACTGAATTAGAGCTACCACTGCAAAGTAGGAATACTTATTCACTGCGTCTGAAGAAAGGTTATACGTCAGGAGTATTTGGTTAATGAGAGTGCGAAAATAGTAGATAATGATTTTGGTGGGCTCTTCATTTATGCTATGCTCCAAGGCATTACCTCAATTATACTATGTAGTAGGAGTATTTTTTTCCATAATAGCAAAACAAATAATGACACACATTAAGTGCCTTGATTAAAAACTCTTGCTAAAAAGGGTTAGAGCTGTTGGCTTATTTGTTCACTTGTTTATACATTTATTCATTCATTCATTCATTCATTTATTCACCAAAAAATTAACTCAGGCATTGTGCTCCTTGCTGAGGATGTAAATGAGAAGAAAACAATATCCTTCTTCTCAAAAAGCCCGTAATGTAATAAAGGAAATAAAACAAATAAATATTTACAATACATTAAGAACTATACCAGGTGCTACCGGAGCTTTTAATTCTGTCTCAGAGTGATGAATAGACACTGAGAAGGACTTCACGGAGGAGGTGATGCCTGAGGTATCAGATGAGTCAGCTTTTGCCAGCTAGAAGTCAGGAAAGCCTTTCCAGATGGAGATAACTACATGTGCAAAGCCATGAAAGAATGAGAACACAGAAATATGGACTTGCTGAGAGGGGAGGGCCAACAGAATAGGACCCATCCCCATGCTGACATGGTTTTCTTTTCCCTGTAGTCTTCTTATACAATTGGGAGAATCATTTAGGTTTGTGGTTTTGTGGGATTAGTTCAGCAAAAAGACAGAGTAACTGGAAAAAATAGTGGTTGCAGTGATGCTCTGTGGATTTAGGCTGGGTAAAGAAGGAAGAGAAGGTTAAAGGCATGGTCTGATATACTGGAATAAAAAGGAAGGTTCAAAGTTGTGGCCATGGTGAAGTTGGAGGAGGAAAGTGTGGGAGTAACAGCTGGAAGGATGGCAGGTTGTGAACCTCAGGATAGACTCCCAAGGCAAGTGTTCTTCCAAACCACATTGTGGTTGCTTCCCTGATAAGATAAATAAGGTAGCAAGTAAATTTGTCTAGCAACATAAGTTAATGGCCAGATTTTTAAGTCTTTCCTTCAAGAAGTGCTCCGTAGATCCCATTTCATATGATTTTTATTCTATGACTCTTACATATTTATGTAAAATTTTCCCTTTCATTAAGTACTTTTGGTAGTCAAAAGATGTTGCCATAATTGAGTCTGGATCAGGAGATACCTGTATATATGTGTAAAACTTCAGTAGTCTCCTTCTAATATGTCATAAAGTAATAACGGTAATTATGATTTGCTACTCTTTTCTAAGCCAAATGGGAATTTAAGTCTAAACATTGGCCTTCCTCTCTTATTTGGAAATTCTGTGATTTGGGGAAATTGTTATAAATTGGAGCCAGTAAAGAAAAGGCTATGTGACAATCAGTGCTAGTCATTATTTAGTTGAAGATTTTCTGAATGAGAAAAAATAAAACTTATTAAAATTCCATCCTTTTTATCAATCATATTTTTTGTCTTAACCTGTTTTGGCTAATCACCCAAAGAAACTCCTGGTTTCACAATTTTTTTGTTAAAGAAAGAAAAAGTAATATCATTAAATGGAAACAATGTTAACAAATAAATAGATTTATACTAGGAATTACATAAAATGGATATCAAGGCAGCAAACATTTGCTACATAAATATCCTTATAACTTAGAGTGGGAAAATGTAAACTGTGGATTTTTAAGAAAAGAAACCTTGATGCTTATTTGCCATTAAGATTTTGTCATTAAAATGGAATCTAGCCTTAATTTATCATAGCATAGTTCTGAAACTATTGCCCTTCTCTTATTATCTGAATTTTATAACCACGTGGGTGTTTGGGTGTGGAATTTTTTGGCAAATCCAGTATATAACTGCCAACATGGAGTTTGCGTAGCTCCTTGCCTGTATGTTTTGTTGCCAATGCACCACCTACTGGCAAGTCAATGAATTAGCGACCTTCCCTCTGAGATTGAATAGATGTTTGTAGTTTAGGGTTATTCAATAGTACTTTCTACAATGATGGAAATGTTCAATTTCTGCACTGTCCCACCTGGTAGCTACTAACTACATGTGACAACCGAGCACTTGAAATGTGGCTAGTGCACCTAAGAAACTTGTTTTGAAATTTGATTTAGTTTTAGATAATTTAAATTTGAATTTAAATAGACTTATGTGGCTACATGTGTGGCTACCATATTGGACAGTACAGCTCTAGTCTTCTGGAGAGAAGAAAAGCAGAAGAAATAGCAAGAGTAGAAGTTTGAGGAAACTTATTGCAGCTGCCACTTTGATACCATGATCATAATTCACTTGAATTGTTGTCATTCAGGAATAACTCTACCATTTTGGAGAGGTTATAACCAGGTCTTCATATTCCCATTGATGAGATATCACTTGGAAATGTTATATTTGGTTCTGTATCTTTGGGATTTTGGTGGCCCTTGCCTCTGTCCCAGGCAATTGATATCTGGGTTTTTTTGTTGTTGCTGTTTGTTTTGGTTTGTTTGGTTGATTGGTTTGTTTTTAGTTCTCATCTTTTTTTCTTTGGAAGGAATCCCTGGCCACTTATGAGGAACTCTTTAGTAGGCATGTGAAAAATTTAAAATGTTAAAATATATTCAGTTGCCGTTTATACTAGTTGAAAATTAAGGAAAAGTTAAGTGAACAAGTACATTTGTCCCTTATAGATCGTTCTTAGTGAGATTTTGTATTTGTCATTGTTGGAGTGTCATGTGGAAAAGTTAGGAGCAGAACTGCCTGGAATTACCTCCTTACTCAGAAATAGAAGTAATGCATTTGAGAACAATGTCAATATGTTTTAAATAAACTGATTGACCTAAATCAGTAGGTACATATCTGTTAGGATGTGATATAGTTACTAATTATAATTCTCAGCACACTTAATGATAGTCATTATGTAACTTTTCGAAGTTAGTTTTTTCTGCAGGAAATACAGATATTTATAAAAAAGGTCAGAGATCCTGAAAAATACATTTTACAGGCTTTACAATTCAATAGAAATTAATTTCAGTAATTAAATTCTAATTATCTTTCAGTTTGTCATGTAGCATTGCTTGTTGTTAGATCATTTAACAATTTTTGGGAATATATTACCCATAGTGAAAAATATATTTGGGAACATAATAACAGTTCCTTTTATGTTTTCAGAAATATAAATCAATTATGTGATTTGGTTGAATGTAAGTTTTAACTATCTCTAAATTACTTACTTAGATTTTATTATGAGACTTTAAGAAAAAACTTAACACTGTATACTAATTGAGCATCTCTCTTCTCATCAGTCTAGTCAATTCCTTATTGCATAAAATTATCACTAGGAACATTTAGAAGCTTGAGAATCTTCCATCACAGAGATCAATTGGTAACCTTGAGATGCTTTTTTCCAAAATGTAATTTAATGACATTTTAAATAGCAACAGTGGACAACCGGTTGATCTACTAGGTTCCTTTTGACCACAGATCTTTTTATGGGAAAAATAAAAGCATCAAAAAACTCATGACCCCACTTCTTTTGAATACTGACAGTTGTTGAGATAAAAATCCTTAGCTGGATGATTCTGTTAATCTAATTGCTTCTTGGGGTAATGAAAAAGCACTAGACCAGGAGTCAGGGCATTTGGGATCTCTTTTCAGGAATCGTGCCTTACTCCTCTCTCTCTGTCCTCTCTTTTCCCCAGACCACACATAACAGTGTATCAGTTTTTAAAATTGAATCTTCTATGCCGTTTTTATTTATGGACATCTATGCCCATAGTGGAACATGTTTGCTATGGACTGATGCTTGAAACAGCAGATGCTTGGCATTGCTGATAGGGATCAGTGTGAATGAACTAAGGTAGAATTTAGAGTTCAGTGGAATTATCCCGGATGTAATGGTATTTTTAGGCCTAAGTGCCTCCCACTTTCCCTATGCATGGTCAGTTCAGTTCCTCACGGTCTCTCACGTCACTCCCTTCCTCCTCATCTCCACTGGCCCCACCCGCACCCAACTCGAATGTCTAAACTTAAAATCCTCTTCTAATGGACGTCCTTTCTTCCAGCTTTGTTCTGCCACTCTAATCCATCTTCCTTAGTGCAACCAGGTGAATTTCCCCTAAATATTCCTTTATAAATGTCCATTCACTAAAACCCTTTTCGTGCTTTCCTGATTACCCCAGAATAAAATTTATACTCCTCAGTCCTCTACAAACTGACTCTTATGTAATTCTTTTAACATTTAATTCTCAATTTTACCGTCATAAAGCAATGCAGGGAGAAAAAAAAGAGAAATTTCCTTTCAATATATGAATACTGTTTATCTTAAAAGAATAAGATATTCATTCATCTTTTCTCTGTTCATGTTTCCTTAACATGGGTAACTGAGTATTTGACCTTACTATTAACATAAAGCCTCTATCTCTAATTCTGAATTAAAGGCAGAGAAGTTTACAGATTAATTCTTTTGTGCCATAAAATATTGATGCTGCTAAATTTTATGTCAAACTACTGTCAGACAGATAATTTGGGGTATCTGTGTATGAGTTATGAATTTTCTTAGTATTGAATTTCTCAAAGGAATGGATAGGTACTGCTCTTGTCCTGTCTTTAATCACCAGAACTAAATTTTTGATGGCCACTGAATGTTTTCTCTGCATCCATTCTACCTTCAGTGGAGTCCTCTTTCCTACTGCTTTACTCTAGCCCCTGCTTCATTACTTTCCATCCCTCCATGGTGTGCCCCACTCCTACTTCCCATTGCTTGAGTCACCGAGGCATCCCAGCTGCCTCCAAATGGCATAATTCTCATTCTGGTTCTATATTCCCTGTCTAAATTGTACCTATAATGTGAAAGCATCTCATAAACCACCAAATTTCTGATTATTGTTGGTCTCTTTGTTCTGCTATCTTGTAGAACTTATTTATTTATTTTTGCCACACGATTTTGCTCATAATCATGATGAATTTCATGAGTTTAGTTGGGTTTTTTCTCCAATCATATTATATACACTGTGAGATACTTACTACCTATTAGAGATATAGGAAAAACCTATGTGGTTTTTTTTTTCCCTTTCCACACAACACACTTCACTCTAACACCAAATGTGTGGAAGTTTTTCCCCACACACTAATCAATTTTCCAGCAGACACCAACTGGGTAGTCCTCTAATACAATTCCACTCTGAAATGATGTACCTGAAGATAACATAAGATCCTATTGCTGAAGGCTCAGTCTCACAAGACTGTCCCCCACTTCAGATGTCAGCCATAAGTCCAGGTTGTGACCTGTGCTTCTGCCTTACCAGCTATAAATCGGGATTCCTGCAACCTCCTCCTTAGGTTGATTAATTTGCTAGAGTGTCTCATAGAACTCAGGGAAAATTCTTTACTTAAATTTACCCATTTATGATAAAGGATATTACAAAAGATAACAGGTGAACAGCCAGATGGAAGAGATGCATAGGGAAGGTATGGGGGAAAGGGCAAAGAGCCTGACACCATCCTCCAGGAACCTCCTTGTGTTCAGCTATCCAGAAGTTCTCCAAACCCTGTTCTTTTGGATATTTATGGAGGCTTCATTATGTAGACATGATTGATTACATTATTGGTCATTGGTGATCAACTCTATCTTCAGCCCTTCTCCCCTCCCTGGATTTTGCGGGGGTGAGAGGGTGGCTGAAAATCCCAATCTTCTAATCATGTCTTGGTCTTTCTGGTGATCATCTCCCATCCTGAAGCTATCTAGGTACTCCCAGCCACCAATCATCTTATTAGCATACAAAAGACACTTTTACCACTCCAGAGATTCCAAGGATTTGAGTAGATGTATGTCAGAAAACAGGACAAAGACAAAACATGTATTTCATGATATCACACTGCCTTTTTTGTGACCCATAGTACGTTGCATAGAGGGGGAAAAAGCATAACTGTACCCAATAGACATATGTTAATATTTCTTAATTGCTGAATTGACCTCCAAGTAACAATAACAGACCATAGGGAAGACTTGGGTAACTATCTTTATCTGTCATGTTTCCATGTTAACTTCAGTGGGTTATTTGAATCACATCAGCAATTTTAGATTTCATTATGTAAGTACTTTCTTTTGCAATTGTAGCACATGCCAGCATATTACTGCTTACACTTAAAACAATATTTTAAAACAAGATCTGGTGATTATCTCATGAAAAATTTATAGAGTTGTTATTTTAAAAGTATTATTTAAATTAGTATTATTATTTAGAAATTGTATCATGTGAGTGAGTTTTGCAAAATTTTGCAAAATAGGGTAAAGTAATTTGTCACTTTTAAGGTGATACAGTGGCTGCTAAATTTTCAAATGTTTGTGCTGGTCAGGTTTATGAGTAAAAGTTAGAGTAAGTGTGGGGGGGATATTTTTGTATATGTTATGAGTTTAAGGTTTTGTTTAAAACAAACTGTTTTCCTATGTATCTGGCAACAAAAACAATTTTCTGTTGATTCCATTAGCTGCTCCCTTGTGAGGAGGATTAGCTGAAGATCAACACAGGAATCCTTGTTCAATTTGAGCATATTCAGTGCATAGCTAACATCTCCCTAATCACATGCTGCCACGTGGAAATCAAAGGGCCACACAAAGCCTCTTTTCTCCTTAATGTTAATTATGTATGAACATTGGAAGTATTAATTTGTCTTCTGTGGTATCAGGAAATGGTAGATGTTTGTCATTAATTAGTCTGTCACCAGAGACAATATTGGAATAAAAAAAGAAATATTTCTCAAGGTGGTTGATGAATTCAGTCTCTAATGACCAGAATTACTTAACTAAATATCCAAATAATATTATAACCACATGCTCATTATATCATCATAACTTTTTTTTAACAAGTGCCAAGTGACATAAATATTAACATTTTTTTCCATCAGTAAAACATGGAAAAAACTAATTTTATCTATTTTTATTGAAATTTCTAATAAATTTTAACTATCTAGAAACATCTCAAATTTCAGAATTAAATAAGATATAAATGCTATTTATGAATAGGGTGTGTAATCTAAATAGAATATGCAAATGTGAGGACTGTGGTGATTAAATTTCATTTGTAAATGTCTAGATAGTACATATGCACAAATGTATTTTAAATACTATACTACTTTATTCTGTCATTCTTTGCTATATAATAAAATATTAATAATAATAGTAAAAGTTACATAGTGCCTACTATGTGCTAAGCATTGTTCTAAGTGTTTTATGCCTATTAATTTAGCTAAGCCACAGTTACCCTGTTGGGTAGTTACTATTATTATCCTCATTAAAGTGTAGACAGACACCATGGAGCTAGCAAGGTCTGCATTTGAATCCCAGCTCCACCTTTCAGTGACTTTGGGCAAATTATTTAACCATTTTGAGCCTTAGTTTGTCTGTAAAATGGCAATAACACTTCCTAGGATTATTGTGGAAAATAAATGATGAGTCTAGAGTTAGATACCTGGCACATAATAGGCACTCAGTAAATTTAGCCAACCTTCCTATTCAATGAACTGACTAGAAGAAAGATTTGGTCTTTAATTATACTTAATATACTTTTCTATACAGTATTCTATGAGATCTTCAAGGGCATAAATTGTCTGAAACATGGTAGGTACTCAATAAATGTTGGTTACGAAAATGAAAATGCACAGAAATTTGCTCAAGTACTCTAAATATATCAGTGGTGACCAGTGGTGAACAATATTGTAAATTGTTGCCTAGGCAATTAAATCATTAGCACTATTTCATTAATTTGTTGGTGATAATTAAATCACCTTGAAGAAAAAGTCCTTAGGGGTTTTTTTGAGAAATTTCCAACCAGAGGTGTACGTGCAACAAATCAGACCCAACCGACAGGAAATATGTCTCTTGAGTTTGAAAATAATGTCGGCAATTTCCAAGAGAGTTAGGTGAGATTTTTTCTTCCCTAGTCTTTGTAGGCAGTGTTCATGGCTGCTTATGATCCATTTTTGCCAACCTTACCACTAATAGTGCATTAAGAAACTCAAGTCTTAAAGTAGTGTTTATTTTTTATTGTTGATGTCATGTATATCATGTTTAATTCTTTTAAGTGATTGGTGAGAAATTATAAACAACTTATGTATTTTGCTTTTGTTATAATTAAAATATAAAGAATGAATTAGTGCCTTCCTACCCGATAGAGTGCCATGCTTCCATTGCTTCAGCTAATGTTATTGATGATGGTAGTGTTGACTGTTCATGGTTGTGGTGCCGGTGATAATGGTGATGATGGTGATGATAATGGTGGTGATGATTGTGGTGGTGAAATGAGATTGAAAATTTCAGGTAAAAAGGAATCACTTCTCCCCAAAGCCTAAAATTGGACTCTGGATTCTAAATCCAAATATAGAACTTTTTTTTCTCCATCAAAAATGGGGTTTTATATTGTAAATCAAGAGATGTAGATTTGGTTTGCTCATGGGCAAATGATGTCACTACATTGATGGTGTCGAACTATGGTTCTTCAATTCCATCTTCTTGCTACGTTAAAACTACTTTATGAAAATGAGGAATTTTTACCAGGAATTCAAAAATTAATGGTTGAAAAAATTATAGTGAAGTCCATTACATCATTATTTAACCTGATTAAGTAAAGGCTGATTCATTTTGACTAACTTTATTCAAATGTTATTTGGTGGAAATCCAATTTTCCTTCTCTCTGTTTGTTCATGTTCTTTCTAAATATCTTATCATCAGCAGGAATGATCTTTCCAAGGGAATGGTAATTTTTTCACCTTCTGTGGGATGATGTCATTGCATCTGTGTGTTGTACGCAGACTTATTTCATGACCCTGAGCAGCACCCTATATCCAGGCTTTATTTGCTCAATGACTTCTTAGCTCTGCATCCTGGTTTGGATAACTGGCATTTATTTTCACTTTGATATCTGAACTACAGAGCCTACCAATGGGATTCTTGCTGGGAGAGATGCCAGGGCAATTTTGGCAAACTCCATTGGAAGGCACCAAGTTTGGACAAAAATCCTGAGAGCTGCCTGAATCTTTGCAGCAATTCCATGTCAGTATGAACTAGACATGAGAAGCATTTTATTTCAGGAAGATGAACTGAATAAATGTAGGTATTCAATAAGTTCCAAAAAGAAAGAACAGTTTGTACTACTCAGCCATTAAAAAAAAAATGGTGAGCTAATACCTTTTGTAACAACCTGGATGGAACTGGAGACCTGGAGACCATTCTTCTAAGTAAAGTATCGCAAGAATAGAAAAACAAACGCCACATGCACTCACTATTAAATTGGAACTAATTGATCAGCACTCATGTGCATATATGGTAGTAAAACTCAACAGAAATCAAGCAGGTGGGAGGGGGAAGGAGGGGATGAGTAAATTCACACCTAACAGGTACAATGCACACTATCTGGGTGAGGGGCACATGTATAACTTTGACTCAAACTGTACAAAAGCAATTCATGTAACCAAAATGTTTGTACCCCCATAATATTCTGAAATTAAAAAAAAGAAAGAACAGTCCAATTGTTCCTCCTCATTCTCTGAAGATTATTTGCAACACCCCTACAACATGTGTAGTTCTTCAGCATTTCAGAATTGATGGACTCCAGATGGAATCACAATTTGAACTTACTGGCCATGGCCAATCTGCCCTTGACCTCACATGTTTCTCTAGTCCTGTGTTCTCCAAGAAGAATCCATGGAATAATGAAGCTATCAACCAAGTCCACAGGCCCGGAAAAACCCTTCAAACATTAACTTCAAAGACTAGATCATAATTTGAACAACACAATGTAAACAGGAAAAAAAGGTGGAGGGCAATTGTAAGCTGCTAGCAATTAGGCACTAATTGGGTTCCTTCACTTGTGTAGTTGCTGCATTCCAGCTGTACCATTTGTATCTCTTTTAAATGTATAGAGATTCCTTAGGCTAATTTTTCTTAGTAAAACTAAGCCACAATTTGCAGACTAACTTATAGTAAAAATATATCATAAATATATCCAGATCTAACTGGCTAACTGAATTTCTCAATTTCATTTATTATAATAACCTAATTAAATGGAAAGCAGACAGCATGTCTGTTTGGTTCGTCAATGTATCCCTATAAGTTAGCACAGTGCCTGGCACATAATCATTGTGCAAAAAACAGATGTCATTGAATGAATTCATTTATTTTTGTTAATACTCATGGACTCTGTCTATTTCAAACACTGTAGAAATGAATTTATTTTTATCTTATTGAGTGGGGGATATTTACACTAAGAGAATTACTTAATATTTCTTTGATGGCACATTCTTTGACTATTAATTCATATTGTGTAGTAATATAGATGTAAAACATATAATTGATTAGACCAAATATATCAACATCTCAGAATTTTCTCAGAGAATTACTGTTTTCTTTTGGATAATAAATTCTTAGTTTAATGTTTAATTTTCAAGTCTTTTTCCTGCCATAGAAGTGGGATGCAATAGAAAATTTGAATAATTGATATTTTTTGTTAAGTTGAGGTCCTATGGATCCATGGGCATAAGTCAAATGATCCATATAGTAGGATCTTGAGGGGGACTGGCAGATATTACAATTTAGAGCCAAGTTATAGTTTATGAATGGCCTGCATTCCATCAACAGTTTTATGTATCTTTGATATATAAGCCACTGCATGATATGCAAGGGATGTTAAATGCTATGAATATAATGGAATATGATATAATATGAAGACATGGTCTCTGACCTCAACAAAGTTATGATCTAATAAATAAAAAGAGAGAGATCAGTTTAAACAAAGTAGACAGCACAGTCAGGACAAGTTGTGGCTCTAAACCTTCATTCACTGTCTAGAAAGAGCCAAAAGCCCTATCTGGCAACTTTGCCTGGAAAAAGATTTATATGGAGTTCCAGATTAGCAAACAGAAACAATAGGTCAGTTGGTAGAAACTTCTGACATCAAGATAAATTGACATTTCTCTGTATACATTTCTTTTTATTTGCAGAACCACCCAAAGTCACCGTGATGCCCAAGAATCAGTCTTTTATAGGAGGGTCTGAAGTCTCCATCATGTGTTCTGCAACAGGTTATCCCAAACCAAAGATCGCCTGGACCATTAATGATATGTTTATCATGGGTTCACACAGGTACTGGGTTTGTATCATGTTCTTTGCTTTTATTGAGTGAGAAAAATTGATTAAATTTCTGGACCAAACTAATCTCTTGACCAAATATCTAAGATTAAGGGAGGTTTGATCAAAATCCACAGCTTTTGATTTTTCCAAACAGTTTAGGAAATGTCAAATAAATATATAAATGATGAATTTATAGAGTTTGGGGTTATTAAACCTTGAATTCAATAGCTGGGATCAAGTGTTTTTCAATACTCTGAGTTGCGAACATAACATTGTAACACTTGGTTTAACCTGAGTAATTGAAATGGGGATAATAAACTTTCTGTGGAGTAAAATAACATATAGTTTTAACAAATCTACTAAAGGCATTGTCTTGGATTTAATAGAGGAGAGAGGGAGAGGCAAAGGACAGAACAGTGGCTCTAATTAAAGTGTGTACAGACATTCTTTGTAACTACTTCCCACTTTTGCCATACTACATTAAGAGGTATTTTATTCTGCTGGATGCTTTTTAAAGACATTTGA
Organism: Daubentonia madagascariensis; assembly: GCA_023783475.1. NCBI lineage: Eukaryota > Metazoa > Chordata > Mammalia > Primates > Daubentoniidae > Daubentonia > Daubentonia madagascariensis. Next base: position 19,391,054 of record JAKFHU010000978.1, on the reverse strand, counting down.
TCCTCACATGTTTGGAGAGTATAATAAACATGTGGAACATAAACAACAAAGTTTACAGCCATTGGGCTTCCATTACTCTGAGTTTGGCATGAGGAGAAGGTCTTAGGTATGATCCAGCAAGCGGGGCCAGATTCTGTTCCTAGACTTATCACTGACTCACTGTGTGACATGAGGCATTGCATCTCTCAGGTTTTCATTTTGAGGAACCGTTTAGCATAGCAGTTCATCACACAGAGCAAGATTGCCTGGGTGCAAATTCCAGTTCTTCCATTAACTAACTCTGACTTTGGGCAAGTTATAGAACCTCCTTGCTCATCTGTAAAACAGAGACACTAATAGTATCTAATTCATTGGGTTGTTAGGAAGATTAAAAATGTCAATAAATGTAAAGTTCCTAGAGCAATGCCTGGCATGTAGCCAGTACTGGATACATGATATCTATTATTATTATTATTATTACATCTCTGCTTGTAAATGATAATGTTAATTATTCCTACAAACAGCACCAAAAATATGTTTAAATATTTGAAAATAGTTAAAGGAAGATGCAATAGTATCTTGATACTGCTATTGTGGTATTTTCTATTTCATTTTTTGTTTTTTATTCATAGGTATAGGATGACCTCAGAAGGTACCTTATTTATCAAAAATGCAGTTCCCAAAGATGCAGGGGTCTATGGTTGCCTGGCAAGTAATTCAGCTGGAACAGATAAACAGATCTCTACCCTCAGATACATTGGCAAGTATAATTAGTTTAAAGGGCAATTAAAATAAGATGAATATCACATTAAGCAAAGTAATAGTACCTTTTTAAAAATTAATATTAGTAATGAGTTATACCTGGTATTATAATGTATTATTCATTTCACACATTGATTAAAGATAATATTGTAACTAATTTAAGTTAAAAGTTCAGAGAGTGAAAAGCTTCCTTAGTCAACAGAAATCAAGGAAGCTTCGAGTTTATAGAAAAGTTCCATATTGTCCACAGTGTTCTATCCTAATCCTTCCATGGTTCATCTGCTCTCTGTAATATTTCACTTTTAGATTAATAAATTCTATATCCTTTCTAGCTTATCTCAACTTCCATTGTATAATTTCTATTTATATTCAAAATGGTTATGGTATATGATATTATTTTCTCTTTTCATCTTTAATTTTCCCCTCCAAACTTAAACATTTTTTGAAAGTGTAACTCATGACAATTACTCTATAGAAAATGCCTTTTAATTTGGTCTTTCTTAGTTAAGTAAAGGATAAAGGTTTCATATGCTCAGATCCAGGTTATAAATTGTGAATGACCTCCAATTCACCCCTTCATTCATTCTTACTTGACCTCATTCATAGTAAGATAGTAAAACTGTCAGTCGAGACAAAGGGGTGAAAAGAGCCATCAGAAAGATAGAGAATTGTAGTTGGAGCACATAGGTGAGGGAGGGAAGAAAAGCATCACAAGTATTGAAACTGAGAGCGTAGAAAGAAGTTGTCTCATTTATAGAAATGAGGAAGGCACACAGTGAACGCATTGAGAAGGGAAGATGAGCTCAGATTTGGAGATAATGGAATTAAAATGTTCACAGAACACCCAGGTATAGAAGGAACAAACAGTTGGGAATGTGGAACAAGTGGTTGAAGCAGAATTTTACATTGCATTGTGGAAACAAATTTTGGTTCGTTCATATAGAAGCCAAAATATTCAACACATTTATTTAACTTATTAAGCATCTCTGGGTATGCAGTATGCAAAGTGCTGTGCTAGAGACTGTGGAGTGTAAAATTTAAAAAATGTATGTCATGTGGTCTTTACCTTTCAAGAACTTATATAACCGGGGTGGATATATAAAGAAATATAAGACAGATAGACAAATACTACAGTGGAAGGTTGGTGGAGGGGAAGCTTAATTCAGACTGGGGAATTTGCAAAGATTTCTCAAAGGAGATAGGATTTACTCAGGATAACTCAGTCTGGAAGAATGGGTGGGATTTGAAGAGTTGTGCCAAAGGGCATTTTAGGAAGAGGAAGTAGCTTTAGCAAAGGCAGGAAGATAGGATAGTAAGGTGTGTTGTGTTTTGGGCTACCAATGGAGCTCTGTACTTTGTGATAAATGAGGAAGTGTCATGGAGGGTAAGGTTAAAAAGAAAGCTATGCCACTTTTTAATAGGGTTGTTTGTTTTTTTCTTGCTGATTTGCTTGAGTTCTTTATGCATTCTAGATGTTAGCCCTTTATCAGTTGTGTAGTTTGCGAATATTTTCTCCCATTCTGTAGATTATCTGTTTGCTCTGTTGATTGTTTCCTTAGCTGTGCAGAAGCTTTTTAGTCTAATCAAATACCATTTATTAATTTTTATTGTTTCATGATTGCCATTGGGGTCTTAATCATAAATTCTTTGCCTAGTCCGATAGCTAGAAGAGTTTTTCCTACATTTTCCTCTAGAATTCTTATGGTTTCATGCCTTAGATTTAAGTCTTTTATCCATCTTTAATTAATTTTTGCGAGTGGTGAGGGGTAGGGGTCCTGTTTCATTCTTCTGCATGTGGCTATCCAGTTTTCCCAGCACTGTTTATTGAATAGGGCTTCTTTTCCCCAGTGTACATTGTTGTCTGCTTTATTGAAAATCAGTTGGTTGTAGGTAGATGGTTTTATATCTGTGTTCTCTGTTTTGTTCCACTGGTCTATGTCTCTGTTTTTGTACCAATACCATGCTGTTGTGGTTACTATAGCTTTGTAGTATAGTTTGAAGAATGGTAATGTGATTCCTCCAGATTTGTTCTTTTTGACAAACAACCCTATTAAAAAGTGGGCAAAAGACATGAACAGAAGCTTCTCAAAAGAAGAAAAACAAATGGCCAATAAACATATGAAAAAATACTCAACATCATCAGGGAAATGCAAATTAAACCCACAATGAATATCACCTTACCCCAGTTAGAGTGGCTTTTACTAAAAAGTCCAAAAACAATAGATGCTGGCATGGATGCAGAGAGAAAGGAAAGCTTATACACTGTGGTGGGACTGCACATTAGTATAACCCTTATGGAAAACAGTATGGAGATTCCTCAAAGAACTAAAAATAGACCTACCATTCGATCCAGAAATTCCATTATTGGGTATCTACCCAAAGGAAAAGAAGATTTTTCATCAAAAAGACACCTATACAGAAATGTTTATTGCAACACAATTCACAATTGCAAAGATGTAGAATCAACCCAAATGCCTATCAATTCATGACTGGATTAATAAAATGTGGTATATGTATACCATGGAATACTACTCAGCCATAAAAAAGATGAATTAATACCTTTTGCAACAATCTGGGTGGAACTGGAGACCATTCTCCTAAGTGAAGTATCTCAAGAATGGAAAAACAAACTGCACATGTACTCACTATTAAATTGGACCTAACCAATGAGCACACATGTGCACAGAGGGAAGTAAAACTCAGTGGAAATCAACAAGGGGGAGGGGCAAAACCTACCTAATGGGTACAATGAACACTGTTTGGGTGATGGGCATTACAAAAGCGAGCCATGTAACTTAAAACATTTGTACCCCCTTAATATTTTGAAATAGAAACAAAAAGAAAGCTATGCGCTAATTTATGATTTTTGAAAGACAAACTATGGAATTTTGAAAGCAATGAGAATCACTGAAGATTTTCTAGCAGAGGAGTAACATGATCTTTGAGAAGTTACCATAGCTTTGTTTAAAACTATCTCAGTTGAAATTTGGGAGTCCTAAAATGTCCAGTTAACTGAAAATGTGTGAGTGAACTGAACCATTAGGCAAGAGGGTGAAAAAAAATCACAGCAAAGGAAAGAAACTGTATATATATATATTTAGCATATACAGGGGAAAAGTGTCAAAACCAGGAGACTCTACATTTAAAGAGACAAATTTTAGCCTTGGACTGCAAATCTCTCTCTATAGTTAGACATGAATATCCTTAAAATCACGTAGAAAATGTTATTAACAAATTTATCTGCAATTGTGTACCCTCAAGTCTTAGTTTAACCATCAGTTTTATCATCATTCCTCTTTTGACTGTATTTTTATCATAATTATCCCTCTCTCTGTTCCTTTAGTATTATTTCTATAAGATATTCAGCTTTCTAAGCTTTTTCTTTCCTTATATACCTCTTTTTCATAAAAACCTTTCAATTAATTTCCTAAATATTTTGGACTTTGTTTTATTATAATTATTTTTGGTTTTGGTCCTTATTTTTGCCTGATATTCTTTTTTTTTTAATCTTACTAAGTGATCTTTTCATCACACACATCTATGTGCACATGCATTGTAAGAGTTTCTTTCTGTTTATAAACATTGAAATAGCCACAGGCACATAAATTCTGATAGATCATTTTACTGGTTCATTTAGTAAACATAAACAAGGTCCATGTGGTCTTGTGCTAGATGTTAACTATTTGTATGTTTCCTTTTTTCAGAAGCCCCAAAGTTGATCGTAGTTCAGAGTGAGCTCTTGGTTGCCCTTGGGGATACAACAGTTATGGAATGCAAGACCTCTGGTGTTCCTCCACCTCAAGTTAAATGGTTCAAAGGTACATTTCTTAAGTATGTTTATGTCTGGTTCACTTAGTCTTGTTCTTGTTTTTTAAATGATTTGTTAAAAATTTGTTTTGGTGAGTGACTTAGAAGCCCCGTAAAATGTGTTTATGATCTCACTGAAGATGATAGTTCAAAATTCTGAGCTCTGAATTTCAGGATTTGACATCTGGTATGGATTACAGGACTGTGAAAATCAAAGCAGGAAAAGTTCGCCTTGGTAATCCAGCTGAACATTCTCTTTGTTAGTTTAGGATTGTTTCCTGTAGAAAATTGTCCAAGAACACTTGGTTAATGTTTAAAATAGCTTCCCTGATTTTAGTTCACTTTTCTTAGAGGTGATGGCTCTCAATATTAAAAAGTTTTCTAGATTCTCAAGGATGCTTTCTATAAAGTGCTCAAATAAAGACACACATGGAAGCTTATAGGTAATTGAAATACAAATGTATTTATTGGTCATCTACTTCATGCATGGTAGATGCTAGTATCAAGTATAGAAATTATCTTTCTATATTTCTAACACAAAAATTACACCTCTGTGATTCTTTAATAAAATAGCAATAATGTGCCAGTTGACCTTAGTGAGCATACACTTGGATCCTGGTCCAGGCTCAGATGCTGACAGTAGATATCTGTGCTTCTGCTTCCGTTTCAGTTCTTCCAATTTACGAGAAAAAGAAAAAAATCCTGCAAACACCCTAACTGGGAGGTTGCTAGGATTATTGAAATGCTGTTTGCAAAATACTTTTTAATCTTCAGATGAAAAATGCGAAATATTACAAAGCTCTATTGTTATGATTCTGTTTGTTAAATCACAGACATTTCCATAGCAACAGGTTGCTGTCATAATCACAAAATTATGAATTCACCTCAGGTTCAAACTCTGGGGAACATGAGGTGAAAAAGAAAGGCTTTATGTAGAAAACAAATATTTTTAAATAATATAAATCAAAAGCAAGGAGGGAAACTAGGAAATAATGCCATTTTCATGATTTTCCACATTAAAAGATTTGTAGTCTTCATGTTTTTGCTGATAAGAAAGCATTTCTGGATCTGCTTCTTAATCAGGTTTCTATCATTAATATAAACTAATTTTACTTAAATATTTAACTCTCTGAATTGCCAATGAAATAGATGTCATTTTCAGATTTACATTATAATTAAATAGATCCAGAAAATGTATTATAGAGATGGTATTTTTTTATTTTAAATGTCATTCAGTAGTTTATGTTGAAAATAAAAATTCAAAAAAGTAATGCAACATGCTGATTTCTCTGCCTGTATATGGCAGAGTCACACAGAAAGTCTTTTACTTTCTCACATTGGGGCTACTGTCTGGAATAAGTTAGTCTCCATGCCAGTCTTGACCCCACAGATAGCTTGGAAATTGAAGGAGGAGGTAGACAGCCATGCAGCCACCACACGGAAGATTCTAGAAATTCACTTCCTATGAGTTTCTTCTCTCAACATAGACATTACAGTTCAGTGGGTCCAGTAAATAACATACCATTTTTCTGTCCAAGTTATGAACCAACAGAGATAGAACATGGGCATTAGATACTGATTGACTATATTGTAAGACATGTTCCTGAGGTTCATCAACAATAGGCAGAGCAGTCCTGGACCCCAGGATCAGGCCAACTTACCCCCACAGTCACAGGCAGACAAATTACTGCATAAGTGGAGTCAGGACCACCAAGAGCAAAGGTAGAGGACAAACTCCTCTGCATGCAGACTGGCTTCCAAATGGAAGGGGCTGTGGAGAGATGGGCCTTCCTATCCCATCTCCACTGAGAACAAGATGCCAGGAAGGTTAGGAAGATCCTACCTTAGGGAAAGCATAAGGATGAAGAGAAAGAGTTCCTGTCTTCACCATAAGAATAACTTTTTCTTCATACCTTTCTTCCAGCAAGATTCTGATTGAATAAAATAGGTGTTTGAAAAAAAAAAACTGTATTTCATTCAGACCATCATAGAAAAGGGATTCCATAAGTATAGATGCTGTCTGAAATTTGAGATCTTTTATTTTTAGAAACGAGCAACATAGAGTGGATTCAAAGGAGAATCAGAGACACTGTTAAAATCTTATGAACATTTTCCAGTAAAATATTTTTAAAAATTGGACTTATTTATTTAGACTGGTGGTTCTTAAAATGTGGTTTGGAATCTCGGGGGGTTCCCACAATTCTTTCAGGGGATCCACAAGATCAAAACTATTTTCATAATAGTACTAAGATGTTGTCCTTTTCACTCTCATTGTCTCGCAAATGAATAGTGGAGTTTCTGAAGGCTATATGTTATATGATATCTAATACGGTGAATGCAGAAGCAAATACAACTCCTCAGCTATCTTCTGTTAAGCTAGACATTAGACATTACAGAGATATGCAAAAATATGGAACAATGCCACTCTTTTCGTTAAATTTCTCTTGTTTTGCAAAATATAAATTTTCTTAAATAAAATATGCTCATTATGTTAAAATGTCATGAGTTTATTATAAAATAAGTGAATGCATATGTTTTTTAATTTCTCAGATTGATTACTAAAATGCTAAATTCAGTACAAATAAATATGATCCACATAAACAATAATTTACTAGGGTCCCCAATAATTTTTAAGAGTACCGTTGGGGGTCTTGATACAAACATTTTTGATGATAGCTACCTAATTATCATCAACTATTTGAATGGATCTTATGTCAGAGATAATGATCTCTTTTAGTCTTTATATCCACAGAGGCCATGAATGAATTTAAACTGCAGCAGAAAAAGAACTCTCCTCAATGATGATTGTAAATCCTAGACTAGATCATCAGCAAAGTTTATTTTATTATGTATAACATTCTTCTGATCTTATCTAATATTAAAAGTAAATAATCCCTATTTCATTTCCATCTAAAAATTCTGTAGTTCTCTATGGCTTCTGAATAATTTGATGACTAATTTTTCACTAGAAATCAGGAAAGGAGAGACTGTCAAAATATGATCAAAATACAAACTTGATTGGACTAGTATTTTCCAATTTATTTTTTGTTTTGTGACTGCTATTCTTTTTTTTTTTTATTTATTTTAATAGATTTCGGGGGTACAAGTTGAATTCCATTACATGTATAATATATATTGTATAATGGTAGAGTCTGGTTTTTTGGTGTACCCATCACACAAGTAGTATTCTTTAAACATTTTTATTTTGAAATAAAGCTACTAGCAAAAAGCTCTTTATTTCATCCTGTTACATCCTCTGACACATACAGAAGAAATATAAAAGGGAAGTAAATTCCAAAAATCTAAATGGATTTCCATTTAATCCAAACATTTTAATACTTGATGAACAGCGAGGTCACATTGCATCCTCCCTTGGTGGGAGGAAAGTTTATGTCAACATCATCTGCTTTCATTTGTGAAAATGTCTCAGAGGCACATAGACACAGCTTTAGTTGCTGCTCTCATTCTCACATGGTATATAGTAGCAAGCTTAAAAGGATGATTGGGGTTTTAAATATTGGAATGCAGCAAAATACTTTGTTTTGGCACTGACAGTTCGTTGCTAATGTAATTTTTTTTTTTTTTTAATTTGGAGCTCCTTTGACCTCCTGTCCTGCGAAAATTATATAAACAAAAAGAGAATTGTCTGTCTGTTGCCCTGAGTCTGTTGGTTGGTGCTGTTTTCAGTGTCCTAAAGAATTACAGTACTGGCTTCTGGGCTCTCTTTGCCTGTCAGAAGCTAAGAGAGTTACTTTTATCATCCTCAGGCCTAGGGCACATGGCTGGTGCGTGACATTTTGGACAGTACCTTTTCAGACTTGACATCTGGGAATGCTATGAAACTCTAGGAGCAATAGCCCTCAAAACTCCTGGCGGTTTTTAAGATCCTGACATGTTTGATATCACCCTGTGCAAAAACAAACAAAAACAATGTGTACACTGAGCTGGCATTAAACATCCAGTACTATGTACTTTTTTATGATACTGGTCATCGTTGTTAATTTCATTCTTTGGAGAGGAGACACCTTGGAGGAGGTGAAGCATAAGGAAAAGCCTAACCTAAATTACAGCTTTGTTGAGGCATTGTCTGCCTTCAAATAAAAGTAGTTCCTGGTAGAGTTGAGATGCTGGTAATTAGCTAAACTAAGAAAACCTCTAGTCTCTCAAGCATTTCCTGAGAAACCAAAATGCATCCTGCTATAAAGATGGTAGAAACCTCTTTTCAACCCTCATCTTCCTATTCCCTTCTTACCTAACATAACCACAGTTGCAGCCACCAGCCTTTCCTAGTTCCCCAGTGTAGAGTCAAAGAGCTCATTCTCATTTATATCTGTATGTACACAGATATACACATATATAGGAAATATTTGTACACAATTCGTATACAATTCATGTACAAACATTTGTACACAATTCAAGATTTTAGGTTATAGAAAGTGTTATGTTGTGCTGGACTCTCGTATTTAAAAACTTTGCAATCAACTTTATTCAGAAGTTTTGCAATCAAACCAACAGGTGATGTGAATACTTTAGCATTTAGTGTTCTCCCCTCTGTTTTGACTTAGGAGATCTTGAGTTGAGGTCCTCGACATTCCTCAATATTGACCCTCTCTTGGGACTTTTGAAGATTCAAGAAACGCAAGATCTCGATGCTGGTGATTATACCTGTGTAGCCATCAATGATGCTGGAAGAGCAACTGGCAAGATAACCCTGGATGTTGGCTGTAAGCATCCAGATTCGACAGATCAATTTGTTTTAAAATTGATCTGCTATTTTTCCATGTTTAATATAATAACTTCGAAATAATTTGGTAGAAATATTTGTCAGAATGGCAAAATTAGAATGAACATTTAAGATTATTAGTATAGTGATGGTAGTTAGTATTTACTAATGCTCTCTTTGTACCATTCACTGTGTCGAGGACTTTTATATGCATTATCTCATTAAACTCCCATAACAACCCTAAGAGGAAGATCCTATAATTATCTCCATTATATAGATAAGGAAACTGAAGTTTATAAAGGCTAAGCAACTTGATCATGGTCACAGAGCTAAGGAGGTGCAGAGCCTGGATATTTGAACTCACGTTGTCTGACTTCAGAGACTATAGGCTTCACCAGTACATCATATATTGCCATTTTCCTATCGGGAGTCATCCATTCTGCCACCAGATTTCTAAGTATTAACATCTGGATGCCAGAAATTAGACTTTGGCACTGGACCATAATTTGGAGATGTTGATTACAGCAAAGGTAGCCATCATTGTGCTTTCACTTTTTAAAAAATTCACTAGCAATTACTCCCCAATGTGTAAAATAAAGTACTAACTATGAATAAATGTCACTCATCATATGAAGGACATATAGTGTGTGCATGACAACTACATTTAGGTTTTTCAAGAAGTTTGGTCCTCCCTCCTTCTTTGTCTCTCTATCGCACATCTCTTTAAAAAAAAATCTCTACACAGTGTGGTAAAACATGAAATAAAACAGAGCTCAGTGTGTATAAAAAAGAACCTGGCAGCTTAATTTTAACAGATAATTAAACAGTTGTATCACTTAAAACTTATAAAATATGACATTTCATTAAATTGTTTTGTATTTTCATTTGTGTATGATGATTTTCATGCCAAAATTGTCTTTTTATTAATAAAAGTTAGGAACTGTAAAGAAAATCCATCTTTTTTTAGAATATAGTAACACAAAACACTTTAGTTCTACTCTCTTAAGTCTTTAAATGAAAATTATGGCCCGTTAAGCTTGATATTTTGTTCCATGTAAACTAAATTTTTTCCTCCTGGGATCTTTTATGATCACTTTGCCCCTGGGCTGTCTGTGAACTCTCTGCATTCTTGGTGATTATGCCCTTGAGGTAGAATCAACAAAGCTGGAAATGACAACAAAGACCACTATAAAGTCTGTCTGGGGCACTGCAAGATGTGTTTGAACCATGACTAAACTCTGGTTATTAAGAGAAATGCCTTGAAAATAAGATTGGAATCTCTGAATGGAGGATATCTCTGAACTTATCAGCAGGATATGAAACACAGTAATGCTTCTAGACATCTAATGCCCAAATGAGGAGGGCCACTAGGTACAGAATTCTTGTTTTCAAGAAATGTACTGAGTATAACATTTGAATTCGCAACGTTTTCTAGTTCTGCTTCTCCCTCTTTCCTGCACAGATATTTCATATTTACCCAACATTCTTTTAAAGTTGTCTAGCTCTAGAGGAAGAAAGAAACAACCTCAGTAATTGTTCCCAGCAAAAAGGTAATGACACCCTCAGCCTCCTCAAAGTTTGTAAAAAACCTAAGAATCTCACACATGCTTCTTCACTTACTGCCTTCTTGATAATCTTTTTTAGCTTCTGGGTTTTCTACGTTCTCCCTTCTGTACGGTGACATGCCATAAAGGGTTAGGGCTATCTGTGCTGGGGTGACTTGCATTAGATTAGGAAACACCCCAACCAGTGTTTCGTGTTTATGATTCATTCCTAGAACTGAACTGAACTTTGTCTTATCTTCACTCATATTCAAGATCTTCCCCCTCCAGGACCCTTTCTAAGACAATGTCTTTCTCAACTTTTATTCTGGTGATTGTCCTGATAGAACCATTAACATAGACTGAATTATTTGCTTACTGTAACCTTAACCGTTGTTAACAGTTGCCAAATATAACTTAGTGTTAAACTCAGCGCCAATCATGTTTCTGTTATGCCTTAACTATTTTCTTATTTACCATGAGATCTGCCTTGTTGTAGCTTGCAAAGGTTGATTAGAACTTGTTTGTTCACATAAAACTATTGTTGCATATTCTAGCAGATATAAGATGTAAATGCCAAGAACCATGCAAATCACAGCTGAAGTGATGATTGTAGTTATCACTACTAAGTTTAAAGGCAGACACACTACAAATCAAAATTTTCCCCAGAATTTATGTAGTGGTAAAGAGAACGGACTCTGGAGAGAGAATGGATTTTCTGCCTGACTTTCTTCATCTATAAAATAAAGATATAAATGTTACATACCTACCTCATGGTTTGGTTGTAAAGATTACTGAGACATCAACACCCGTGTACACTCAACATGTCACCCATAACTGCTGTTCCCCTAAAGCTGTTTAATGCACCATGTATCAAGTAGATGAGTATTAACTTCACAAATTAAGTGGTCATTTTGAGTCTTTGGGTTTTGAAAAATAGTAAGGAAATGCCTGTATAATAAGCAACAATGCTTATTTAAGGTTAAGCATTGTGTTTTTAATATAAAAGTCACTATCTCAACTTGACTTTTTTTAGAAAGGTCTTGAGACAAGTTAAGTACTAAGCTTAGTTAGTAGTGCATAAAATTATTCATTTGAGCTACAGAACTATTGGGCATAAATTTAAGTAGCTTATGACTTAAGAAGGAAAACATGCTTTTATACGTATCATGTAGCTATTTGGGCTTTCAGATTGTTTTTTTGGGCTTATTCACATTAACAATATTAGATAAAAAGAAATATGAAAAAGACAAAAAGATAATGAAAAGACTATTTAATATCATTTCTGATTTCTAGCTTCTTGTAGTGAATGTCCTTTTTCTATTGCTCATTACCATGGCTTTAAGTTGTGGACATTTCAGGTCAACAGGGAAAGTTACCAGTGGTTTTTATCTTTTGTAAAAAGGGGTAGTGAATTGTGAAGTCATTTGGAAGAAAAGAGGATTGGCTACATCAGACAAAAAGCTGGCCTGGCTACGATCTTATGTGTAGCATTCCACACCACACAAGGTTTGAGCCTTACACTGTGGTCTCGTGCTTTGTGGTTTGGTAGAACCACAACAATGTGTCAGTCATTTTTGGAAAGAAAATCTCTGACTAAAATAATGCAAGAGTTGCCATATTGGATATATATATTTAATTATCCCTCAGGGTCCTAGAATAATTTTGTGGAATAACTTTTAGCGCAAGGTGATCAATCTGTTTGTGATTTTTATATTTTCAAAATAATGTGTGCACACAGCGATATCTGTATGTAAGTGACATCAAAGCTGTACTGTGGCATTAACCCTGCACAGATCTCGAGGTGCTTGCACACAAATACTTAGGGGATCACAGAGGATCAAACATTATCCTAACAGGCTACATGAGGGAAACAAAATTGAAAATAACAATGGATACATTGTACTCCTGAAATGATATTTAATCAATTGATGCTATAATATTTTACATATTTTAATAGTAGTTAATATTTGGGTGATCACTATATGCTAAATGATTAATAAAAGATTATCTCTTTTAACAAAAAGAGATAGGAAATGTTATTATCTCCTTTTTGTTCATGGGGAAATTTAAACTGAGGGAGGTAAAATAATTTTCCTCCCAAAATAATAATAATTTTCCCAAGCTTACAGACGAAGCAATAGTAGAGCTGCCATTTGAAAGCACTTAGTGGGCACCTTCACCTTTCTAAGCAAACAGCCTCTTCTGTACAAGCATCATACACTGTGCTACACTGGTCTTCTTCCCCCAGTCTCATTAATCTGTTTATCATCCACCCAATATAATTCACTCGGAGTTTGTGTTGGCTACACTCAAGAGTAGGAAGTATTTAAAAAGCTTCTTGGCTAAGTTAAGACTAGCTTCATTTTTGAGGTTTGCTTGTCATTGATGCTGTCTTGGCTGCTTACCCAGTGCCTGCTATTCTCATTTGCCTTGTTTTCTGATACAAGTACATATATTCCTTGACCTTGTGCTTGTCTTGTGCCTGGGTGCTGTTCCCAAAGCTGCTTCACAACAGATGACTTCTCCTGCTTTAATTGACTTTTATTGGCACAACTTGAGATTTGCTTATCCTTTTTTGTTCTTGGCTTTCTTAGTTTTGAAAATTCAAATTTGTCTTCATTTTCACTGATGCCTATGCTCTGATGAGTCAGTAAACTGGGGTTTCTTCCAAGTACTTAGTTGATCCCAGCCTTCTGCATATCTTTTGGTCTTCTGGAATTTATTTTCTGTCTATCACCATTCACCTGCCCATATTCTGAGACTAACACATCCTGAGCCTAACATACCTTAAGCTCCATTTTTCTACCTGCTCTAGAGTAAACAACTTCTGTTTATCTACAGAAAAGTAACTAGGTCTTAGGGACTTAGGGTAGACAAGCTATGAGCTACTTTATAAACTATGTTTAAAATACATTCATATTGCCTATTATTTTTATTATGTAAGTCAAATTCCCACATAGATGAATTAAGAAAAATCTAAACATAGATACACTACTTCTTTTTAAAAACATATTGTTCTATTGTGGTATTTAATTTAATTTTGTTTAGGTTCAATAAAAACAATGAGGGCTTCTGAAATTGCCACATTTCTTTCAAAAGTGAAAGTTCAAATGTACTGGGTGAAGGTTGTCACCATCATATACACATATGCATACACACACACAAACACACACAGACTAGGTTATTACTGAAGAGTTTTCATATTGATTCAATAATTCACAATAATCCATTCACAAATATCTAGTAGCCATGAATAATGCACAAGGTACTATGTTAGCTGCTGTAAAAGATGAAAATATGGTTGCAAATATAAACTCTCTAGGAAGAAAACCAAACATATAGTCTAATAATGTGGCTGAATGTGGCAATTGCCATGAAAATTGTAGAGAGCAAGTTCTCTGAAACTTCAGAGAGGGAAGAAATGATGTCCATCTCAGGTGGTAAAAGATGGCATCACAGAGGAGGGGCCTTTGGAACCAGATTAAAAAATTGTCAATATTTCAACAGCCAGAGAGCAACAGCAGACACAACATTTGAGGGGGATGGTAAAAACACAGGTACTAATATGAGAAAAGTCAGTCCTTGTTTGGAGAAGAACAAGGGGTGCTGATTGCCCAGAGAGAAGAATTTGTATAGAGAAATAATAGGAGATAAGGCTGCAAAGTTAGAGGAGGTTCTTTAACCTCAGCTAAAAAAGCATGAATGCTGTGTGGTAGACAACTGTATATCCAAGCTCCAGAATTCCCATGAGAAGGAAAGAAGTGATCTCTGTAGTCATTTATACGAGCCTGCTAAATAGTACAACTATGAGCAGTTGTTAAAACCCATAGAGAAGGGGAGGTTAATAAAACGACACAGAAAAAATAATTCTACGCTTTGTATGGAACCAGAGAAGACTCTGTATAGCTAAAGCAGCCTTAAGGAAAAAGAACAAATTGGGAGGTATCAGTTTACCAGACTTCAAGCTATACTACAAGGCTATAGTAACCAAAACAGCATGGTACTGGCACAGGAACAGAGACATAGACCAATGGAACAGGACTGAGAATCCAGATGTAAAACCATCCTCATATAGCCATCTGATCTTTGACAAAGCAGACAAAAACATACAGTAGGGAAAACAGTCCCTATCCAATAAAGGGTGCTGGGAAAATTGCATAGCCACGTGTAGAAGACTGAAACAGGATCTGCACCTCTCACTTCTCACAAAAATCAACTCATGATGGATAACAGACTTAAACCTAAGGCATGAAACCATAAGAATTCTAAAAGAAAATGTTGGAAAAACTCTTACAGACATTGGCCTAGGCAAAGAATTTATGAAGACCCCAAAAGCAATCACAGCATCAACAAAAATAAATAAATGGAACCTGATCAAATTAAAAAGCTTCTGCACAGCCAAAGAAACTATCACTAGAGCAAATAGACAACCTACAGAATGGGAGAAAATATTTACATGCTTTATCTGACAAAGGGCTGATAACTAGAATCTATATAGAACTCAGGAATATCAACAAGAAAAAATCAAACAATCCCATTAAAAAGTGGGCAAAGGACATGAACAGAAACCTTTCAAAAGAAGATAGACTAATGGCCAAAAAACATAGGAAAAAATGCTCAACATCTCTAATCATCAGGGAAATGCAAATCAAAACCACAATGAGATATCATTTAACTCCAGTGAGAATGGATTTTATCAAAAAGTCCCAAAACAACAAATGTTGGCATGGATGTGGAGACATAGGAACACTCATACACTGCTGGTGGGGCTGCAAACTAGTTCAACCTCTATGGAAAGTAATATGGAGATATCTCAAAGAACTATAAGTAGAACTACCATTTAATCCAGCAATCCCACTACTGGGCATCTACCCCAAGGAAAAAAATACATTCTATAATAAAGATATCTGCGCTCGAATGTTTATAGCAGCACAATTCACAATTGCAAAGATGTGGAAACAACCCAAGTGCCCATAAATACATGAATAGATTAATAAAATGTGGTATTTGTATACCATGGAGTATTACTCAGCCCAAAAAACAATGGTGAACTAGCACCTCTTGTATTATCCTGGGTGGAGCTGGAGCCCATTCTCCTAAGTGAAGTATCACAAGAATGAAAAAACAAGCCCCACATATACTCTCTGTCAAATTGATGCTAATTGATCAACACTTATGTGCACATATGAAAGTAACATTCATCGGGTGTCGGGCAGGTGGAAGGGGGGAGAAGATTATGGGTATATTCACACCTAATGGGTACGATGTGCACTGTCTGGGGGAGGGGCACGCTTGTAGCTCTGACTTGGGTGGTGCAAAGGCAATATATGTAACCTAAACGTTTGTACCCCTGTAATATTCTAAAATAAAATTTTTAAAAAATTTCTTTTTAAAAAATAAATAAATAAAATGACACAGAATTATGGCTCTAACGTTGGATTGACCTGGTTTTTAAGCCTAGCTCCACCATTCAACTCCATGTGACACTTAGTAAATCAACTATCTTTGCTTCAGTTTCTTCATCTGTAATATCAGAGTAATAATAATACCTATCTTATAGGGATATTGTGAAGATTAAATGAGATAATCGAAAGCACTTAACATAATCTCTGACTCTGATAAGTGGGAGTTGTTATTTCTAACCAAGGTTTAACCTTGACTTTATCAAAGAGACCACCCTAGGCTACCTTCTCTTAGAGTCCTATATGGGCGGGTTTTATCCATCGACTCCAGTGGTACCCTATATATCTGTCCTTGGCTGATGCCTCAAACATCATTACTCACAAGTACCTGGGACACACCAAGAACCTCATCTATTTGGGCTTGCTGACAGCATCCTCCCTATATCGCATTCCTAGTTTTCCAAGCTGTGCTTCTGATGTATTTCTATCTCTTCCTCCTGGCTTCTGTGGTTACCTAAATTATGTGGATATCTGTATCTTTCTTATCTAAAACTTTTATGGCTTCTGAATCATTTCTCAACTCTGTCTGAAATGTTAAGCACTCCTTATTCTCCCTTTATCAAGTACTATATTCTGTTACTTTTTTGTATTATTGATTCTCAAACTTAAATTTCTCTAACTCAAAAAATGTGAAAGATATGAGAAGCAAGAATGTGATATTGAACAAGGATATAATTTAGGAGTAAATACTGTCAGCTTGATATGTAATGATTATTGAAGAATGAACTCTGGTATAAATTAAGTTCATTTAAAAATTCAGCCAAGGGCAGTAAGTTGTGGAAAGTGTCAAAATTATTTCATTTCAAGGTCAACTTATTTATAAGATAGTCTTAAGGTTTGAGCAGTATGACATAAACTAAAATTGAAAACAAATTTCTAGAATGACAGATTCTCTTTATTTAAGATACTCTTGATTTAAATTCCTGCTCTTTTTATCTCATCTATATTAAAGAAATGGTTGAACTTCTAAGTGTCTCTATTCATTTATAAAGCATAAAAGAAGCAACTGCTATTTCTATATAATACAGTAATACCTATGGGGTAAATTTACAATATTATATGAACAATGATTTGATTCAAATTCAATCTGTTGACCGTTTAATAATTCAGTTTATATTGAATATGCCTGTATACTATACCAATGACATTTTTGTGGTTTTTAATATCTTCCAGCACCTCCAGTTTTCATACAAGAACCTGCTGATATTTCAATGGAGATTGGCTCAAATGTGACATTACCTTGCTATGTTCAGGGATATCCAGAACCAAAGATCAAATGGAGAAGATTAGACAACATGCCAATTTTCTCAAGACCTTTTTCAGTTAGTTCCATCAGCCAACTAAGAACAGGAGCTCTCTTTATTTTAAGTAGGTTAAAGGAAATATATTTTATACAAACATGCACATTTATATTATACTTTCATGTTTTATATGTAGGAATTACTGTTTAAAATTGTGGATTAATCTTGCCAACACATTTTGTGTTTGTTGCAATTCACTTTGAAATAGTACTGACTTTTTGTTCTTAGGAGTTGTCATAAATTTCATAAATTTCATATGTCATAAACATATGAATGTTTTATTCATATGTATCTCATTAATTTGTCATAAGGGCTTATGAAGCAATATGACTTCTTCATACCTTACTGTTTCTTATTGCAATTAGTCACCTGTGCCTATAGGTAGATAAGTGGTCACACTTCACTGACTCTTGTAACAATTGTTGTATAGAAAGGTAAAACATTACTAAGTAGTCAGTTAACTTCAGGTATTTATTTTTGGCTGACAGTACATAGTGACATGCATAGGGATGCTATGGAAACTCCTTGATTAAAATCTGTAACTGCCTGAAGTGAAAGATCCCCTCCCCCCAAAAAAAAGGTCAAATACTCCATCATCCAAAAATTTTAACTATAAGCTATTCAGCATTCAGATACTTGAAAACACTTTGGATTTTTTTCAAATAATGTTAAGAATATTTACATGGTGGCACCAGAGGAGGAAAAACATTCAGATCATTAATTGTTTTATAAAACTAATTGTATCTTTGGGGGTATTTTACAGAAAGCCTCCAATTACTGATTTCCAAGTTTATTTACAATATTAAATGCACAATGGCTACTTAAACTTCCAAATATAAATTAAACTGTCTAAAAACAAGTTTTTCAGTATTTAGCTCTGTGCTAGGCTCTGTGGTGAGGACAGAGGTCAAATATAGGGTCCCTCACTCAAGTATTTTGCAATCTGCCATCTGAGTGGCTGGCCACAAAAGTAGCTACTAGGAAGTACAGATCAGATTGGGGTAGATTTTGCAGGACCTGAAATGTCCAGGTGAAGAAATGCACTTTACGATGATGTAAAAATTAGAGAGACTCCCTCCAAGTTTCATAGGCAGGAAAAGGTACATGGAAAGTTCTGTTTCAGAACAGGTAGGGTGATGGTGGTGATGAGAAATAGTCCAAAGGGAGAAAAAAAAAAAGAGACCTGAAAACAAATTAATTAGAGGAGAGGAAAGAAAAGAAAGAATAAAATAGGCCAAAATATTGAGCAACAGTTGCTCAACTGTATAAATTAAATTGTCTGGAAGGAAATTAGTGATTGGAAACGTAGTTCTTAGTAGATGTTGTATTTCTACACCAATTGGTCCAAGAATTGGTATTATGAAAAATATCTTGGTTAGAACTAATGTATGACTTATTATCTGGGTGATTTCCTGAATTTTCCTTTTTAAATAAATGTTTGTTACTATTTAGAGTAGACGCCGCCTGAGTTTACCAGATGCAGTTATGCAGTTAGATGCATGTGGTTAACGAAGGAGTAGAAACTTTGTCATTGTTCTTTATCTGAGGTAGTATGGAGCTATTCATAATGGAAAGCTGCATTTTTCTCTACTCAAATCTTATGAATAGATTAAACCATTTTTTTGGGTTAAGATATTTACAAGATTACAATCATTCCCCTGCTTAAAATCTTCTCTTGCCTTCCCTATTGTTCACAAGACAAAACCACACTCTATAGGAGGCACCAGCTCACCTCTTCAACTTCAGTCTCCTGACTATACCCACACAACTTGTAACTCAGTGGTCCCCATCCTGATTGCAGCAATACCCTCTTTAATTACAAATGTTTTGTAATATCCTTTTATTATCTTGAAAAAAATTCTATATATTTGATCTAAAAATTATTTTAATTCTAAAATGTAGTACAAAGGAAAATAAGGGAAAGTAATTTATATTAAAACAATATGTATTTCAATATGTAAATACTCTGGCATTGTCTACACAATATGCACACATGTTTATGTAGGATTGCCATGAATTTGATAGCTCAAATGCAGACTGATAACAGGAGTATGGGATTGATGACTCAAAAACTCCAAGCTAGTGATGTGATTTTATAAAATGGTGGATAATTATTGCCAAAGTATTTTCTTCTACTTATACAGAATTAGGTTACAGTCTCACGTAGTTATAAACAAAGTTATCGAATCCATAAATTTCCAGTGGGAACTTCAGAAATCCTGCTGAACTTGGAATAAGTCCAGTTTTTGCCCTCTAAATGCCAGTAGATGCCCCCAGTCATTGGGCCAACTGAGAAAATCTCTCCTGCAGACTTCCAAGATGCCTCCAGGGTGGTGGTGCAGTGTCCATTGGTGGTGCAGCTTTCCGTTCTTTGAATGGACCATGATTTTTCAAGTTATGCTTTTGCCTTTGTAACCTATTAGGTTTGAACTATGCTTCCTCTATTGTCACCACTTCTCTATTCTGAGGTACAGCTCAGACACTACATCTGGTGTGGATCTTTCTCTAACTTCCCTGCGTGCAATCAATCGCTCTTGTCTCTGTGCTTCCACAGCTCATTGTTTGAAACTCCTATTTTAGAATTTATCACACTGTGGTATGATTGCTGGTTTCTGTGTCTGTCTCTTCCCCTGGAATGGGAACCACCAGAAGTCAATGTCATACTTTCCATCCACAGATCTCAGTACTGTTTGGCACATAGTTAATGCTCCATAGATGGTATTGAATGAATAAATGAGTTCTTCTTTTTAGACTTGTGGGCGAGTGATAAAGGAACATATATTTGTGAAGCAGAAAACCAATTTGGAAAGATCCAGTCAGAGACAACAATAACAGTGACAGGACTTGGTAAGATTAATTTAGTGTCTACATACCACACTCTTTAAAATCATCAGGTTTCTTTTACTACATCCTCTCTTGCCTGTGCCACTTAAAAAAAACAAAGATATATACCTGATTAGTAGACTAGTTTTCCATCCCCTACAACATTTCCTATTTCTTAGAATGTTAGATCTGAAAATAACCTTAGAGAGTATCTGCTGCAACCTCCTTGTATTCCATTTGAAGAAATGAAGGTCAATTTAAATGAATCAATTTAACTCTAGATAGGAATACCCACACATACACACACACATTGGAGTGGTGGAGTTCTTTTCTGGTTCCTTTTATACACTTACCATTTTAGTCAACATGGAATTATTTTTGTGTATGATATGAAGTAAAAATATAATATTGTTTATTACCAAGTGGTGAGACATTTGATTCAATATCTTTTATTGAATATTCTCTTCCTGCTGATCAAAATATGCATTTGATCATGAGCTAAGTTTAGATTCCTATGTCTGTTCCTCCGAATTCTATTTCGGCAATAGTACTACATTGTTTAAATTATTTTATTTTATTTTATTTTTAGACAGAGTCCTGCCCTGTCACTGGGCTAGAGTGCAGTGGTATCATCATAGCTCACTGCAACTTCAAACTCCTGGGCTCAAGCGATCCTCCTGCCTCAACCTCCCGAGTAGCTGGGACTACAGGTGTGTGCCACAACGCCTGGCTGGGAGTACAGGCCCGCACCACCACAGCTGGCTATTTTTTTCTATTTTTATGAGAGGTGGGCCTCGCTCTTGCTCAGGCTGGTCTCGAACTGCTGACCTCAAAGGATCCTCCCACCTCGGAGTCCCAGAGTGCTAGGATTATAGGCATGAGCCACCACACCCAGCCCATTACTTAAATTATTATAGCATTTAATGTGATTTTTAAATCTGACAGTGTATGTTTCTCATTAATACCCTTTTTCAATTTTTTATGTGTCTCCCTTCATTCATCTATATATACTTAAATTTTCCAAGTAAAATCTTTTATGGATTTTGCTTTGACTTATGTTAAATTTATTCATTAATTTCTAGAAAAGGGCATATTTACAATACTTCTTTACCATTCCATCTAAGAAGTCTACCTCATTTTATTTGCTTGAGCTATTCCAATAGCTTCCTTGTTGATCCTACTCTTTCCAGTCTATTTACAGTTTTCAGATTAATATTTCCCCAAAAGGGATTCTGATAATCCCACTTTTCCATTTATAAATGCCTTCAGCCACTCTCCATTTGTCTACTGAATACACTGCAAATTCCTGGCTTGACAGTTCTGGCCTTCCACACCATACACATTCTTTATTTCACTTTCCTTACTTCTACACCACTGTATTACCTATCCTTTTGCCATTCCTGCTACTTTTGTCTTTACATTCAAAATCATACCCATTTTCATTTAAAAATTTTATTTCTGAACACTCAAATTTTTTTAGCACAACTAGTAGTTCTTTTGGCCTATAAAATAGTTTGCTTTCCTTTTGGATGGAACAGAGTTGAAAATGCCTGTGCTCTCTCTGATTTAGTTGCTCCACTTATTGGAATCAGCCCTTCAGTGGCCAATGTTATTGAAGGACAGCAGCTTACTTTGCCCTGTACTCTATTGGCTGGAAATCCCGTTCCAGAACGTCGGTGGATTAAGAATTCAGCTATGGTAAGAACACTTCAAGTGCACGCATTCACATTCCTAATATTTTTGAGTAAGAAGTAATGTATTCCAACCACTGAAATATCAATTTACTAAATAAACAAAAATATATTTTATAAATGTACCAAAGCTTTTCTTCATTAATAACAGTTTATGTCATTCATATTATTTTGGGATTAATAAAATAGAGAAATAGTGTTATAATTTTCACAATTTCACACTAAATTCAGTGCCACTAATAAACTCCTTTCAGAATATGTAAAGACATAAGCAAGTATTAAGCTATTTTCATAGCATTTAAATATTTTTATACCTTTCTTTGTAGTACATTATGAAATGCTAATATTCTCATAAAATTCTTCCATTTTATATATTAATCTTTATTTTTGTTAACTTCTAACATTGTATCTTTTATCATGAACTATTTTAAAAAGTAGATCTATATTATATCATTGTTTTTCAGTGTATAACTTTTGATTATGAAAGGATGTGAAAAATTTTTACAGTTCTATGAAGTTTTTTCTATAAACATATTATCTAGTTTAGAACATTTTTCCTTTAATTTTCCAGAGTATTGAGATTCACTCTCTTCTTGAAGTGCTGATTAGAAGTGAATTGACTCCATTTAAGAAGTTGTAAAATTGTTCATATTTGAATAAGAACTGAGAAAAATTAGTATACCTCACTTAAAAAATAAGTGCCCTTATAGGATGATATTATTTGAGCACTAAAGCATCTTATATGCAATATGCATAAATGATACAGATTTAGAAGTGATCATTCTCAATTGCAAATGTTACTAGCCTTCTCTGATACAATTCCTGTATCATATATTGTCCTCTAATATTTCCACCTGTCACCTGACAAGGGTGGGTTTTGAGATTAAGTCATTCTCCCTTGGCTTAAATAAGTGCCTACATGCCAAAATAAAAATATCAAATGGCTTGCTAGTGGTAATACGGTCTTCTTGGAAAAGTACAATTTAAGCCAAAAGTAAAAATTATTAGTGAAATTTGGGTCCTGAGTGATGACAAAACTTACAGAAACATCAAACAAGTGGTGTTTATGTCTTTCCTTTTTCTAGCATGTGTTAAACTGTCTAATAAATATTAATAGGTATGATTTTTAGAGTTATATCAGGATTAAATACAATTAATACACTCTTGGTAACAGTTAATGCTCATCATTTTTCACTTAAGGGCATTAAAATATTTTGTTATTTTATAAGACATTTAATAACACAGTTGGAAAAAAGGCAGATCTGGTTTTGGCTCAGACAAATCTTTGCCTTTTTAAATTAAAAATGACCTTTTTTTTCCCCTTTAAGTTGGTCCAAAATCCTTACATCACTGTGCGCAGCGATGGGAGCCTCCATATTGAAAGAGTTCAGCTTCATGATGGAGGCGAATATACTTGTGTGGCCAGTAATGTTGCTGGAACCAATAACAAAACTACCTCTGTTGTCGTGCATGGTAAGAGACACACCCAGTGTAATTGTTTCCAAACCGTGTTCAAAGTTGTGTTCATATATTTTAATCAAATAACTCTGTTCCTCTAATTACAAGTAAATATCTCTCCTAATTTTTATTTTTTATTTCTCAAACAATATCTACATTGTTAATGTTTCCAGATTTCCCTTTCCTATGTACACAAAAAGGCATTCTTGGGAGTCACCAGCTGAGTCTAGCCAAGGGCTTTTGTAAGTGGTTTCTTAATTGATAAAAGTGAACTCAGTTCCCAAAGAATTATGTTTAAAAATACATTTTAATTTCAGACAAGCTGAACTTATTATACCATCCAAATTGCCTTTTATTTTTGGATTGTGCAACAGGCATGTCCTTACTAATGACCCCTTTGTGTGTGAGCTAGAAATGACCTAAGCTGTTCTAAAGGTCACCTCATGGGCTCCAAACAATCTTCTTGCATATTAAATAACTTAAAGGTCACAAATAAGAAAATCCAGAAGCGATCTTTTTCCACTTATGACTAACAGTTACCAACATTTTACATCTCAATAAATAAGTGGCAACTTAATAGTTTAAGAAATTATCATAACTTTCATGTATATTTCCTTTAAAGACTTTGCAACATTGCTTTCAAAAAATGTAGTATTAAAAATAGTTTTGTGTGCAGGGATGAATATCTTAGAGAAGAAAGTAGCACAGTACACTTATTTTTAGTAGTTGATTCATTCTTTATTTAGAACACAAATTGGGGAACCCAGTAGTTTTCAAATTTTGCTTGGTATGTTGACAATTTCAGTGACTGCAGACCACCTTCTTTTTTTAATGCCTGCTGCTTATTTTAAAGAGCCTCTATCACCTCTCTCAGTTTTATACCAAGTCTCCACCAACATCACCTTAGATATTCTTGAAGAAGTATTATTTGGAAGAAATACCGAAGCAACACTAAATTCATTATAACCTAAAAGAATAAATGCATACTTCCAGATTAGATATGGTTGTATAACTATTTTTCAAGAAGACCAGACCATAGATTTCCTAAGACAGTGCTTATGGACTGGTTTGAGAATCTAGTATAGGAATGCCCTCATGTCATATCCCTTTGGCTTCTAGTGACTGCCTGAAATATAGTGTTGAGAAGGATTCTGAGGTCAAATGTTCACTTGGGTGAAAGAGTGACAGGACTAGTTGTGATATCTGCCAGATCTGAGGGCCGAAAAGACAGACAAAGCAATGGTTATGGTTTATCGTGATGCAAGAAGTTTTAATAATTAAAAATTAAGGGATAATTTCATAGCATTCATCGGTCCATCTTTGTCCAAAATGAGCAGCTAATTAAAAAAAAAACAAAACCAGCCATTTGGCACCAACTAAACCTAGGCAGCGTGCGACAGATGGATGTGGTGCAGAGTCGTAGCTTCTCCGTACCTCCGTATCCGTGTTAGTTAGCAGTGCTGCTCTTTCATCATCCTGCCTCTTCACTTTTGAGAATACTCATTGAAGGCTCTCAACAAATTCAGCTTAATAAAAGCAGTTTAATTGTCATATTGATTCATGTAGATTGACAATCTGGAAAGAAATTTGTCTTCCCTATCCAAATCTCATCAAATTTCAAAACTGTTGCCCAAATTTGCCATTTTTCTATATTGCTGTCAAACTCAATAGGCACTTAAGAAAATGGCTTATTCCATGTGGCCATAAATTTACAGCATAGTTGAAAGTTGAATCATTCCATGGTGATTCTGAAAATTAAATTTCTTGCTTTAGAGAGTAGCCTGGAATTCTTATTTAGGGCGGGGGATTTGCTGCCAATTCTTTAAGGAGAAATTATTTAAAGAATAAACCCAGCCATAGGAAAATATGAGTATATAGCATATCTAATCTAAGCCTCTCAGGGGATTTTTTTACACTGAGGTCTCTGGTATCTCTTGTTCTAGCAAACTTCTACTCCAGGGTAGTTATGGTAATTTTGGAAAAATTTGATTTTAAGCAAAAGACATGATGAGTGATTGAACTCCTGAGAGCAGTTCCAGTCTCGTCTTTCCAGAAGAGGGATAGGAAATGCCTGGTATATACTGGGCTTTTATTGTCTTCCTTGCACTGTGTTAGCAGCTTTCATGTGTGGAAGATTCTTTAACCAAAATCATTATTTGATTAATTGTGATATACACAGAATTGAGTGATCTAACATTAATTCTTTTCCTCTTGCTTCTACTCATATAATGTTAATTCTTTCATTGCTTTCTGAAGTCAAAGGTATGTTATTCCTCTTACTGAAAAATATTGACTTAGAATCCTATATTTTATTTAGTTTTTTAAATGTAAACCCCTCAGGTCTTTCAAGTTTTACTGTTGAATTCTTTATAACAAAATAAATCTTTCTATCTAGGTTAAATTTAGTAGCTTGCTAAGTGATTCTTGTGCACAGACAGATGTTTAATACATAGTAATTAAACAGCCCATTTTTCTGAGGTGGGCTTACGTAGCTCATTGCAGCTTAATGGATAATGGACAATGATCAAAGATATGTGTGAAATGTATAACTCTTAGGGTGTAATCTTATCTTGGGTTTCGAGGAAAAAAATAATTTTTCTTCAATCCTCTCTTATTTTTGTTAGGAAGGTCATCTTATTAGACATCACTTACTGCTTGATTTTAAGCTTTTATTAAATTTTCCAGATCAGAACTATCGTATTTTCTTTGTGTAGCACACTCCCTTACAGAGATTACCCTACCTTTCTATCAGAAAATGTTAAATTATTGCTCTTTTACAAACATTAAATATATACTGAAAATGTTCAACTTTAAATATATGATGCTAAATAGAAGAACATGTGCTCAGATTCTGAATCCTGCTTCCCTTTCCAGTTCTGCCAACCATTCAGCATGGGCAGCAGATACTCAGTACGATTGAAGGCATTCCAGTAACTTTACCATGCAAAGCAAGTGGAATTCCCAAACCTTCTATCATCTGGTCCAAGGTAAATGATATGTCTAGTCCTATTTCCTAAAGAGCAGAGTGTGAAGTTCACTTGGAAATTATCCCCAGAGTCTTGAGCAGGAGAGTAGGAGAGTGAGGCATGGAAGGGGGGGAAATTCATAAAGGGCTTCACTGAGCTGGTTTCCTCTGTGGCTGGGCTGATAACCTTTAACGTGCTAGGAACCCTCCAAGAAACCACATATGCACCTCAGAAGGATCCTTCTGATGGACAGGCAGTGGAGCATTTATACAGGACATGTGGCCCCCCCAGAGGAGTTAACACCCCTGCACTTTCTGGCTACCTGTGCACGAGTGAGTGGCCTTTTGGGGCTTTAGATAAAGCCCTGAGACTAAAAAGAAGATACTTAAGTGCATGAAATATGACTCCCACGGAATATGTGGAGCTGTCCACTAGAGCTGAGCTGAAATTGAGGGCTGGAGGGACGTGGCAAGGGGTAAAAAACAATCTGCTACAACATGTAAAGTGCTTAGAAAAGTTCCTGGCACACAGGCTGTGCTATATAGAAGGGTTCATTGTTGTGTTGCTGATGCTACTCAAGCATCAGGTAGGTGATTTCACTAAAGACCTTGTAAGGACCCTTCCAAGGGATATGACTGTGTGGATTTTCCTTTTTATAAAGTTCTATGGTATAGTCACAAATTCCGTGTAGACTAAAAATTATAAGACACGTATGCAAACTCATTTATTCCCCTCTATATCCCTGTCATGTAGTTGTCCAGCTTTTACCTGTATTTTGTTTGTTTGTTTGTTTTGTTTTTACTTGTATTTTCACAGTGAGGAAAAAACCCGTTTCCTGAGGAAGTCCTTTCCATCTTTTCACAGCCACAAAGATGGCATATTTTCTGTAAATTTATTTGAATCTGGCAGATAAAGTAACATAAAGTGATGACATAATAATTAAATGTGGCACTTGTAAATTAGCACTATTAGCGTTTTGCCATACCATCTAGTTTTATTGATTTAAAAATCTCTGAAATATGGAGAAGTTGGTATTGACATTTGTAAATAAATAAAAAAGTTAACATTTTTAAATTCTGGACACCAAAGTCAAAATGGTGAAGCTGATCCCTGCATTGTATAGTATCTGGCGCTGAGTAGAAGTTTAATACATTTTAAGGAAAATGGAAAAGTGAAATTTTTCCAGACTGGCCTTTGTGCTGCCTAGTGCAGAGGTTAAGAATTTGGACTTCAGAGCCTGACTGATGGGTTCCAATCCAGCTGTACTACTAGCTGGCTTTGTGATTTGAGCAAGTTCCTCTGCCCACCTCTGCCCGTGCTTTAATCTCTGAGCTGTAAAAAGGGGGGTATGGTAGTTCCTACTCATAAGATTATTGTGAGCATTAAACTAGTTTATTCACAGGAAGTGCAGTGCTCAAAATAATGCCTGGTGTAGCTTAAGCACTCACTGCACCATCCATTACTATTACTGTTATTCTCCACCTTTTTAAGGAGCTCTGGAATAAAGGGGATATGGAGAAATATCACTTTTAGTATTTTTATTTGTCTAATTTTTCTTATAAATACCTTTCTTCAAATTATCATTTTCAAAATTTAGTCTTTTCACCCCTTGGAGATGTTTTCTTTCTCTTTTCCTCTTCCAGACATTAACTCATTCTTTTATGATCTTAAAAAAACTTTTTGCTTTTTGCTGTGTTTTGCAGAAAGGAGAGCTGATTTCAACCCGCAGTGCTAAATTTTCGGCAGGGGCTGATGGAAGTTTGTATGTGGTATCACCCGGAGGTGAAGAGAGCGGGGAGTATGTCTGCACTGCTACCAACGCGGCTGGCTATGCCAAAAGGAAAGTGCAGCTGACTGTCTACGGTGAGAGCTGGTGGAGGAGTATTTTTTTTTACATCGTCTATCTGTGCCAAAACTAACAGTTCTTTCCCAAATACTGTTACCAGATGGCTGTACCCCGAAAGTGAATCAGTCCCCCAAGTTTATATTTTTTACAAAAATGTATTTTTTATTGCCAACCAAAATCACCTCTACTTAGATTCTGATTTTAAGGAATGTAATTGTATAGTCCTTCAGAAAAATTTTATGGTGTTTTCCCAAGAAGTATGCTTATTACACCCAACCCTCTTCAGTAATACCATTTAGTTAAAACTCTTAGCAAAGCCAAACCTCAGCTATGTCTTGGGTAGTGCTCTGCCTTGAGGGGTTACTTTTATAGATGGTAGACTCTAAAAGGGCGTTTCAACTGAGCTCTTGATTGTGTTCCGAAAGGAACTGTTGAGAAGGGAAACTTTCTTGTCACTTCACTTTTAGCTCTCACAATAAATGTATTGTTTTAGATATGTCCTGAAACTTTGGAATAAACAGCATCTTTTTATAAATTACGTAAGGACTTAGTAGTCTGCATTTTAATGTTAATTAAACTCTGTTTTGTATTCAATGTACTATTTCCTTTCCAAAACATGTGTTTATTTTAGTAAGGCCCAGAGTGTTTGGAGACCAACGAGGACTGTCCCAGGATAAACCTGTTGAGATCTCCGTCCTTGCAGGGGAAGAGGTGACACTTCCATGTGAAGTGAAGAGTTTACCCCCACCCATAATTACCTGGGCCAAAGAAACCCAGCTCATCTCTCCATTCTCTCCAAGGTAGGAGATCTGGGATGAATCGCAACACACAAAAACATACCCAACTTCTTGAGACTGAAGGCTGAGCCTATTCAGGTTTTCAAATGTCTCAGAAAATAACTTTTAAATTTGAGGTAATTCACATGTGCATCTGAGCCTACAGAAAATATATATAACTTCTAAATCATGCTTCTGACATCTTTAATGTCAGAAATGCTAACATTCAGCTTTGCCATAATTTCCCACTGGTACTTTTTATAAGGTAGTATTAAAATGGAGCACATTTGTATGTAGATTCCTGTTAGCTCAATGTGTGTAACACACATAGAATTCCATTAATCCCATAGGAGAAATAAAACACAATAGACACTCTAATGTCTGGCATTTGACTTTCACTGGATGCTTTTGTAAGTCTTCTTAATTAAACCCTTATACAAATAAAGGCCCGTTGAGACAATATACTGTATTGAATGGGCTAAGTAACATGGCAAGAAGAATGCCAGAGCTTTAAGAATACGTCCTTTGTTGCCATCCAGCTATGAGTCTAAATTTATCTCGGCCACTTAAAGCTTGCCTGAAACTTTTGGCAATTTTTCAAGGGATGTCTCTGAACCTAGTAGTTCCTATTTGTAAAATGGGGATGATACTTGAGAGGATTGTATAAGATAATGTACCTTTCACATCCCCTGTTCTCAGTTACTATTTTATGTCAACACCTTGCCAAAAGTTACTGGTAGAATAAGAATTACAATCTCTACACTGTAATTGTCTGTTAGACTCATTGATATCTAATTATGAAGGTGTACATTTGTGCTAGTGTAGTTTCCTTACTGCTGATGGGGAAAATAATTAACATTAAATTATTTTAAATTACATAATTTAAAATTTTGTAAATCACAAAATTTAAAATTATGTAAATCACATAATTTAAAATTATGTTACAAATTACATAATTTTATTATTTTCTAAAAAAATTGTTTTGAATATTTTGAGTAAAAATATTACAATATTACAGATAAAATTAAATTTCTATTTTTTCCTTCCCCAATCACAATTTCTTTTGGTGTGAACACTGCCACAAACTTGGTATGCATCCTATACATACATTCTTTAACAGTATAGAAACCTGTTTTCTGTGTTTTAAATTTTGTTTTGTGTTTCTGTTTTCAATTTGCCATTAACATATAGTATATTATTATTTTACTACTTGCTTTGTTAAATCAACATTTGTCCACTATTATACATATAGATTCAGTTTATTCATTTTTAACTACTACATGCATATTCTACATTTTATTTTTCCATTCCCTATTTGTGGACATTCTAGTTTGTTAACTCTTTCTTTCTCTCTTTCTCTTTCTTTCTTTTTTTTTTTTTTTGGTTTAACTTTACAAATGAGCCTTTTCAGTGAATATTTTTTTTATGTCTTTTTGTATACATATACATGAGGTTCTTTAGGACCTGAACCTAGAACTACAATTTATGGTCACAACAAATTCCTATTTCCAGCTTTGTAGACATTGCTAAATTGATCTTCAAAGTGGAGTGTTGATTTACCCATCCACCAACAGAATATAGGTGTATCTGTTTCCATGTTCCAATCAATGCATGGTATTGACTGACTTAAAAATTTTTGCCAATTGATGGGTATGAAATAGTATCTTGGAATTGTTTTAACTTTCATGTGACTGACTTCAAGTAAGCTGGGAACACTTTTACCTGTTTGTTGGCCATTTGTGTTACTGGTGAATTAGCTGTAAATCTGCTGCACAGTGTCCTGGTGTCTTGTCTTTTTCTTATTGGACGTAGAAATTTGGTCTTTGTTCTTCATAACAATCTTTTGTCTGTTGTATGTGTCGAAAATGTCTTCTCTCAGTCTATTGCTGGAGTTTTAAGTTTATTTATGTATGATGTCTTTGGTTGTACAGAAGTTTTAAATTCTTAAGTAGCACAATGTATTGACCTAGTCTTTTTCAGATTTGTACTTTTTGTGTCTTCTTAACATGAAGATTATAAACATACCCTCCAATGTTTTATTCCAATATTTTAAGTTTTGTTTTTGACACTTGGGACTTTGATCTGTCTGAATTTTTATTTTGTGCATAATGTTAGGTAGTGCTCTAATTTTATTTACTAATTTTTCCCATTTGGAAAACCAGTTGCTCAATGCCATTTTGAATAGTCAGTACTTCCCTAACTTTTTGCAATATCACCTGTGATGTGGCACATTACATCTTGAGTTCTTGTATACACTTCAGTCTTTTTGGAGGTCTCGGTCCTTAGCTATAATATTTATCCATTTGTGTGTCTCTAGGCCAATAGCATACTTCGTTTGTCTTGGCTTTATAGGAACTCTTGATGAGGTAGGTCTATCTAGCTTACACCCCCCAAAAAAACTATTTTAACATAATTTAATGTAATAACATTTTTATATGTATGTCTAGTTCATCCAACTACATTATTATTCACTAGGAGGAATATACTAAAAATATGTTTGAGAACATACGTACCTTCTTTAGCCTTTATTTTAACACACTAAGTATTTTTTGAAACATTGTAGAAAACAATAAAATGTTCAAAATAAATTCAAAGTTTACTAAAACATACATTGTATAGCTGCAACTTAGTAAAGAGATGCACAATTATTTAACAATTTTGGACCATTAGGTTAGATTGAAAGGTAAAAGAAGACTAATTTTGTGTTTGCAAGAGCATTATACTGAATACACAAGGTAAATATGAAAATTCCTGACTTTTAAGGTGTAGTATATGCATTGCAGATGGGAGAATGTTTTCAAAAACTGCTTCCCGAGTAGTAATTTCACACTGAAATGCAACTACTTAGGGGATGTTTAAATTCTCATGCTCTCTGGTATACTATGTGGTTTCTTTCTTTCAGACACATGTTCCTCCCTTCTGGTTCAATGAAGATCACTGAGACCCGGATTTCAGATAGTGGGCTATATCTTTGTGTTGCCACAAATATTGCTGGGAATGTGACTCAGTCTGTTAAATTAAATGTCCATGGTGAGTTTTGAAATAAAACCATATGATAACCGTATGGATTGGCCACAGGGAAAGTCATAATCCCAGTTTCTTTGATAGTTAACCTCCAAATTATACATAGAGAGATTATAGAACAAATTTTTTTAAAATATGAGACTTGTGATTTTTTTCATTTACTCTTAAAAGTTTATCTTCTGTCTATAGACAACCTTCCTTTTTTTCCTTTTTCAAATGAATATATTAAATTTTCGGATCTCAGTTTTTCTAGTTGTTCATAGTCACTTATGACTATTGTTGTTGATATATAGTAGAAAAAATTATGTGTTTAAACTGGTGGCTTTTTGTAGAAGCTAATATGGAATCTCAAAGAAGAATGTAATAGTATTTAAACAGTCATTTTCAATATTTAAAGAGCTCAGCAACTGAAAAAGTTCTGCTTCCTAGGATTCTTTGACTAATTTATATCTCTCTAATTAGTCTGCTTTATTCCTCCAATTTACTATAGTCTGTCCGATTATTTATTCATTCAACACATTGAGTGCATACTCTAACCCAGGCATTGTTTAGTTGACAGATATTCAAATATCAGAAATTTCCCAGACAGTATTGATCTGATTTCATCCTCAGATCAATCACTACAATTGTGTCCTATTGACCATGGGGTTTGGTATCAGATAAGAGTTCTGTCATTTACTAGCTCTAGGGCATTAAGCATATTACCTAACCTTTCTTATTTTTAGTTTTCTCGTTCATAAAATGATGATAATATTACCATCAAACTTATAAGGTTGTGAGTGACAACCTTTGGAGAATGTGCATTAAATATTAAATTAAAGAAAAAAATATGGGAATGAGGCTTTTTAGGGATGTATGGTACATAAATTCTAATTATATCCTTATGGTTCAACTCGATTCTATAGTATACAATGCATGTATGTGGAAACCAAGAATCTTGCACCAGTATTTTGATAAACTGCCTCTTTTAAATTTCTAAAGGAAAGTGGATAAAGGCTCTATGATAGAGGCTCTATGTGATTTTTCTTCTCTGAAATTAGCAAAGGCTTTTATGAGAAACTTTTCTTATTGTCTGACTAATCCTTCCACAAAGAGAACACAAACTGAATACCTAGAAAGAAATGCTTTTTGTTTTACTGTCTTATGTAGTATTATAGAACTTGTCTAGATTGCTTTTCAAGAGAGTTTAAAAGTCTTAAATTATTTATAAATTAAAGTAAACCTAACATGTTTAAATGCTTGCTATTCCTCAAGTTTGGAACTAAGAGTTTTATATTTATTTCCTATAATCTTTGCAATGTACTGGTATTACAGGTTATTTCACCTGGATTATCAAGAAACAGGCCTCAGGAAGTTCCCTGACTTGCCCTAGGTCACACAGCTAGTAAATGGTCTAAACCAGGTTCAAATCTTGAGATTATTCCACTTTTCCATGCTGCCTCTTGGTAAAGAGCTCTTATTTGGAGAAAAGGAAGGAATTTTGAAAAATTGGATTATTATTAATACTCAGTTGTTGTTTCCAGTTCCTCCAAAGATTCAGCGTGGCCCTAAACATATGAAAGTCCAAGTCGGTCAAAGAGTGGATATTCCATGTAATGTTCAAGGGACACCTCTTCCTGTAATCACCTGGTTTAAAGATGAAAGCACCATGCTGGTTGATGGAATGCAGCATATTAGTAATCCAGATGGAACTTTAAGCATCCACCAAGTTGTGCCCTCAGATGCTGGCATATATACATGTGTTGCTACTAACATAGCAGGCAGTGATGAAACAGAGATAACACTTCATGTCCAAGGTGATTTTTGACATAGGAAAATATATGTATGGTGGGTGTGTGGAGTGGGGGAAAACCCCTGTAATCTATATAGAATAGTCTTGGCTAATCTTAAATCACTTTAGCAAGATTTTTATATAACTTTTGTGACTTTTTAACTTTGAAAGGAGAACCATTCCAGAAAGATATGAAATTATACTATTCTAAACCCTCAGCCATTTTTGTATGTTTTCTTTTGAAAATGAAGTTGCCATGGATGATGTAGATGATAGAAATAATCCTAGATCATGCCCCATCTGCTATTTTTGGTTTGGGAGAAATTGTGGACAGAGTGAGTTTGAATAGGATTTCACCTCACAGTGGTGGGGTGCACTCAGAACAGATCCCTGGGAAATCTAGGTCTGCTACACCACTATTGATGTTGACCTTGTTTTGAGGGTTTGAAGGTCAGTATTCATTCCTTCAAGCAACAAATATTTATTGAGCTCCTGCCAGGTGCTGTCATGTTTTAGGTAGTGTTGAGAAAGTAGTGACAATGGCAAAACACTTTCTTTCATGGGCTGTTGTAGTGTGAGTAGATGGAAAGCAAGCAAACATACAAATAAGAAATACAGATTGTGAGAAGTGCTGTGTGGAAAGTTAAAATAGAATGATGGTCCTGGCAGTTGGCTACTTTAGATTGGATTATCAGGCTGGACTTCTCTAAGTAGATGATATTTACGGTAAGATCTTATGGACTGGGAGGAACCAGCCACATGGAAATCAGTGGGAAGAACATTCCTGTCAGAGGGAATACTAGTAAAAAGACAGGAAGAAAAGATAAGCAGGTATAGTACTTAGTATAGTACTTAGTACAGTCCTAAATAATACTTAATACTGTACTATTAATATTAATTAGTATTAATACTGTACTAAGTATTAGTACAGTACTAAGGTATGGGGCACACTGCAGTTCTTTTTGGATGGTTGGCTAGAACATTAATGGAGAGGTTGTCCTGTTCATTCATTCATTCAACAAACTTTATTGGTTACTTATGTTTATAGCTGAATGGGAAAGATAGGCATGTATAAAATAATCTTACAAGTACAAAATTGCACACTGGTTAGTGCCATCATGAAATGGTAGAAGATCTATATGAGATTTTAACAGAAAGGCAAATCAGAGATGGCTTCTCTGGGGTGGGTACATGTCAGTTGAGAGTTGAAGAGGGGGGGTTAGAAGTGAGGGGCAGCCCTTCCAGGAGAAGGTGGAAAGAAACTTCCAAGATAAGGACATAGAACGTGAAGAGGAGGGCATATAATAATTTGGAGACACTGGGGTAAATCAATCAATCAATCAATCAATCAAGGCCAGCCAGCTGCATTCCAGACTGAGGGCTGAGTAATGTGTGTTGAAGCTGGAAACATAATCATGGGTCAGATTATCCAAGACCTAGGAAGCCAGATGAATGAGTTTACACATTATTAAAAATGCAATGAAAAGACTTTGAGGAGTTATAATTGGAAAGTGATATGGCTGATATGGGATTTTGAAAGATCACTCTTTTGGGAGAGAGTTGTTTTGCTAGAGAAGGTTAGGGGTAATTGCTGTGGACTATTGCAGTAGCTCAGGCAAAAGATGATGGTAGTTGGAATGGGGGAAGAAGGGAATGAACTCAAAAAATAATCAGGAGAGGAAATCCTCTGGACATGGTGATGGATTGGATATGGGGAGTGAAGAAGATGGTGGTCTCAAGAATGACTCCCAGTTTCTTTGTGAAATGAAGGGATGGTGAGGCTGTTCAGAGAGATAGGATATACTAATAGGGTACACTGAAGAAAATACAGGTCTGAAGCTTTATCCTGTAGACAAAATGAGTACAAGTACTGATTTTAATTAGAGAAGTCAATGATGAGATTCGTGTTTCAGAGAGTATTCAGGAGGCTGTGTAGAATATCAATCCAAAGGGAAACATGTTTGAGAAAAGGATCCCAATAAGGAACCTATTGAAATAAATAGTTCTGGTAAGAGAAAGTAAGGGTTGGAAATAAGGAGTGACCTTAAGGATAAAGAGGAATATACAGATATGTGAACATATATGGTACTATGTGATTGATTGGATGTGGAGGTCAGGAGTAAGGGAGAAAGAAAAATGAGTGGGTGGACCATAATACCTTATCTGAAGGAATAAGGGAAATAGAACAGGATTGTGGGAAGCATGAAATAATGAATTTTGCTTGGGTAATTTTGAGTTTAAGGCCCTGGGTCACATCTAGTAGAAATGTCAGGCAGCTGGAACTATAAATCATATTTAAAAGAAGAATCAGGAGAAATAGCAACTCATCAATGCAGGTGGTTGTTGATGCCTCAGGAGAATTTGAAATTGCCCAAGGAAAGCCTGTGGTAATGCATTTATTTTTCCAATAGAACCACCTACAGTGGAAGATCTAGAACCTCCGTATAACACCCCGTTCCAAGAAAGAGTGGTCAATCAACGCATTGCATTCCCATGTCCTGCAAAAGGTGTGTAATACTCAGAGATGTAGGCATTGGCATAATGTTATATTGTTCCAGAATTCTGTATTGAACCTCAAATATCATCTTTATCAAACTCCACTTGTCTGTCCTTGTTATAACATTTGAACATAATAGAAACTAACTCCTCTTTCAAATAACAGCTCTTTGAATAGGCATTTTTTCCCTCCCAGGTGTTTTATTTCCCTCCATGGAAAGACCATCCTTTCAAACTTGCCTAACCTATATAGCATATTTTCCAGGTAGTTCGTGTCTTTCCTGCTACTTCTTATTTCATTCTTTTTTTGGCAAGGTTTCTCTTTAAAATGTGACAGCTAGAGCTATTCAAAATATTCCAAATTTATCTCAGCCAGTCGCAGGTATACATTAGGACTATCCCCTTGTTTGTTCTGGACACTTCTAAAAACTCTTTTCCTAGATCCACTCTGAACTGGTAATTCTTGGGCCGGGTTGTAACTTGTCTTTTGGAGGTTTATCCACACTCTACCTCTCCCTGAATTTCTGGGCTTTTTATGCCACTATGTTTCCTGGCAAGAGATTGCTATTATCTCTCCTTACAGGGGTGTGAAAGAGACACTGTCACTATCACCTTATGATAGATATCAAGTAGGTTATTAAGAACATACTCTTTTTCAGGTATACATTCATCTGCAGTGATTTACACCAGGTTTGTAGCAGTTCTGGCAAAGTCCAAGTAGTAGTCTTTCCATAACCTCCTGGAGGGCTCCAGGTGGCTGGTACCTTTTGTATTCCCACATGTGCCTCTTACCACTTGTTTCTGGATGCAGCAGCAATTGAAGGTCCTCATGCTATGTCTGTTTCTGTAGCAAGCTTTTGTGTCTCTCAACGGTAGCAGTCACCAGTGATTACTCTGTATTCTACCAATATTGAAAGGAAGATAATTTTAACAAGCTTTTCAGATATCTAAAGAATTATCAGTAACTATTCGCAGAGCCAGTGAGAATTAGGGAGGCAAGGCCTGGAGCGGAAACCTTCTTCAAAGGGAAGTGTCGCAGGATTGGAAAAACAAGCACCACTGGTACTCACCATCAAACTGGTACTAACTGAGGAACACTTACATCACACAGGGCAATAACATTCATCTGAGGGCGGGCGGGCGGGAGGGGGGTGGAAGGGATGGGAAAAACTCTCACTGAATGGATGTGGGGAGCACAGTTTGGGAGACGACCACGATTGTGGCTCTAACACGGGCAGAACAGGGGCAATGTGTATGGCCAAAGTGTTGTACCCCCATGATATTCTGAAATTAAAAAAATAAATTAAAAAAATAAAAATAAAAATAAAAAAATTAAAAAAAGAATAAAGTAAAATGGTTTTCTCATATGCCTATCAGAAAATAGAACATTTAAAACAATATCTGTAATATTCTAAAATAAACTATCATATTAAATGTTGGTTTAAAAAAAAAAAAAAAAGGAAACCTTCTTTGAAAGGGTGTAAATTTAGGTAAGCGCTGTGAGTGCTCACCACCGCTGGATGCTCCCAGAACAGGAGATCCCGTTCTCCACTGGATCCGCACTCCCAGGATGGTTTCTTTGTTTTAACTTCCCCTTTCCACTTTGAAAAATCATCGCTTCCCAGCTCCTCATTTTCACCTGGAATATAATGCTTGAGTTAATTTAAAGTAGCTAAGTACCTTTTAATTAGCTTTCGTATGAGTTTCATTTTGACCATGGTCATTCCACCATTTATAAATCAAAGATAATGCAACTTCTTTCTTTGATTTGTTCATTTACTTTTTTATTTATTACCTCAACAAATATTAATTAAGAAGTCTGACTGAAGTCCATAAAGGAATGAGTGGGATGTGAGGAAATGATTATAACCTCTTTTTTTCCTTGACAACATGGACAGGAAACTGGAATTCATCACTTTTACCTTCTCTTCCTCATAAGTCAGTTTTTTACTATGAGCGCAAGTAAATAGGCCAATCTTTTATTTTTTCCATAAGTATAACTTTCATAGTCACTTTTATAAGTCTTTAACTCAATTTGAATGTCACCTCAATGACCCCTTCTATGTATTTCTGCCATTCTTTTGTATTTATCCTGGATTATATGTCCATCTTTTAGTATTTTTTAATCCTTTAATACAAGATTATTAACAATGTCTTATGTAATCATGTAATTTTATTTAATCTTTTTTCTTTTTATCTTTCTATAGATTAAGTAAATTTTTAAAGTACTTAGAATCGAGCCTGGCACATTGTTGGCTAAATAAACACATTCTTAATATAAAGTTAATGTTTGTCTGTCTCCAATATTCTTTTTGGCTCTCTTATACATTCTAAGATCGTTTTATCGTTTTTTTTCCCATGAGCACATCACTGCTTTTCACTCTCTTGGTCATAAATAAATCCAGGAAAGCAATTCTGCTCCCTGCTTTCTCAACTTTCTTTTCAGGAATCGAGCTATTGTTGTTTGTTTAACAGAATGAGATCTCCAAAAGATGTATGGATAGTAGAATTTCCTCATCTCTGAATTTCCTCATATCAGGCCTTTTAAAAAAGTGAATTATAAAACATTATTTCTGCACATAATTTATGTACTTTATTTGGTTGGGCAATCTTCATGTTATATTTCTGTGACATATCTTATTTTTGTATTTTATTTTTGCTCTGTCTTTATTTCACCCCAAAACTCTTCCCATTTCTAGTCAGTAAGATTAATACAGTTTTTTTCCTGCTAATCCCTGTGAACTCACCAAGAAAATATTTTACTTACTATCATCTGAATGTTTTGATAAAAACAACTTTGTTCAAACTTTACAGTAGAGACCATAGATCTCTTAAGACTGACCAAGAATTAAAGGCATTAACTACCATACTCTCTTCAAATTTCCATGCCAGGAGAAATATCTTGAATGTAGCATAGTACCTAAGAGTATAAATTATAGTCGTAAGAAAAATTTTACTTCTCCTTGATATATTTGGTATTTAATAATGACTTCTAATTTTGTTGTAAAGTATCACAAGACTTCAATTTCTTATTTAGGTGCCCCTAAACCAACCATCAAATGGTTACACAATGGTAGAGAGTTGACAGGCCAAGAGCCTGGTATTTCTATCTTGGAAGATGGCACATTGTTGGATATTGCCTCCGTTACACCATATGACAATGGGGAGTACATCTGTGTGGCAGTCAACGAAGCTGGAACCACAGAAAGAAAATATAACCTCAAAGTCCATGGTAAGTATAGATAAAAATGCTAAAATTATATAACTGAATATGTAACCGTTATCAATTCTTACATATTGAAATTATTCTCTCAATGTACTATTAACATGAATAACTGTATTAACTAACAGAAAACTGATGATATGATTTGATTTGTTTGATTTAAAATTTTATGAAATTTTTTATTGTGACTTTACATCATTCAGAATTCAAATGGTAGAAAAAAAATGCATAGTAAAAAGTATCCTGACCCTGAACTGAGCCATCTACTATCCTCTCTACAGGCAAGGAAAGTTATCAGTTTTGCATGCATATGTACACGTGTGTGTGTGCATCTTAACAGAGATATTTTATGCATAAACAAGGAAATATGAATACATACAGTTTTATCCTCTTTTTAGTTATAAAAAGTGCAAGATATAGTATAACATTATATCCATTACTCTATACTTTGTCTATTTTACTAAACAATCTATCCTGGGGATTATTCAGTATCCCTAACTCTATAGCATCCCACCGTATGGTTATGCAACGATTTATTTAACCTTCCTCTATTAATGATGGGCATTTACATTTTTAACAGTTATTTTCTATTGTAAGTAACCCTTCAGTGAAAATCTTGTACATGTGCCATTTTGCATGAGTAAAAGGAAATGTACATTTTAAAATTTGATGAATATTGGCTTTCATAGACACTGGGCAATATTCACTCCTATTAGCAAAGTAGTGAGTCCCACTTAAGACCCTAGCAACTTATATTTTGAGTGATATGGGGAATAAAGATGTTCTCCTTTAAATTTATCTGAATTTTGTCCTAAATTTAAAACTTTGAAATAATAATTAAAGTAAAAATTCAATAAGGTTGTTGCTTATAAATATATCGGTCAAGACTTTTCATTTTATAGTAAAATATATGCTTAAATATGACTAGGTTTTCTAGCCATCAATATCTCAGAATTTGCTTTCTAAAGGCCTTTATAAAGAAACTTTATAAGTAGTATTTGTTACAAAACTGTCTGGCCATGATGCCTTTGCTTCTGCAGTTCCTCCAGTAATTAAAGATAAAGAACAAGTAACAAACATGTCGGTGTTGGTAAATCAGCTGACCAGTCTCTTTTGTGAAGTGGAAGGTACTCCATCTCCCATCATTCTGGTATTAAGTGATGCAAGTAAAGAAGACTTCCAAGTAGTGAAATCCCTTGCTTTGAATCCGTTGAATTATATCGTAGAATTTTATTAATACAATATTAAAATTACTTCAATTTAAATTTACTTTTTAGGATTGAAATACCTATTTTGTCCCTTGTTAACTGAAAGCGCTATTCAGATGTGAACAATGGGAGTACTAAAGCCTTCAAAACACCAGGGATGCAGAAGAATTACTGCAAACCAATCAAGATTAGGCACTTACCCAGAAGCAATTAACTGCAGGCATTCCAGAAAACTTTTGAGAAAGCATAACAACTCAATTGATATCTTAATAATAGACATCTTAATAGAATATTAGTAAAGCAGAAATAAAGATAAATTGATAGAAAAAATACCATTTGTTTCACTCTGTTATTCTTTTTGTCTTTAATATTAGTTAACCAGAACCATATGATATAGAAAGTTTGAAAATATTTATGATTTATAGTACAGAGATGCCTTGGAATCTTATATATCAAGGTATCAAATACCCAAAAATGGTACTATCTTGTGTAAAATAGGAAACTCTTACTCCTGTAAATTTCTCCAGTTTGGTGGGCAGGAAATTTTCTGGGAAGCAGCTAGACAGGGTGATGCAGAGTGTAACGTGTTCATGCTGTGCACATGTCCTAAAACTCCTAGGCTGTGCTTGAATTGGAGAAAGGTAGCAAATCCTCCTTCCCCTGCATTCTAATTAATTCTTATAACTAAGTCAGTTCTAATTCTAATTAAGGGGAGAGAATTCTGAGAGCAGGTAGCAGTTGTAATTGATTGGGATGTAAAACATTTTTAATGGTAATCATAAGCTTGAAATTTTATAAGTTTGTAAAATTATATCTGTCCTTTAAAGTTCACTTTGTATTAAAATGACTTTCCCCATTTTCAATATTTTGCTCCTCACAATGGGCATAGAATTTGTAAGTCTGGAGTGGAAATTAGGTCAGGAAATGATTCTGCATTAAAATGATCATTCATAAACTGCTCTAACATAAAAAGATTTCTCTTGTTAGTATTCTCAAAGCCTGAAATTTTCTCTCCCCCAAATTACCATTATTATATTTAAGTACGGGCTATAGAAACACATTAAGTAATCTTTTTATCATTTGTTTCATTGGCATTATTTTTCTTGGCACTCATTTACTCCCATGACTTTGAATTCTATCTGTGTGCTGGGGACCCCCTAAATTTTTATCTCCAGCTCAGACTTCTTTAAGCTGTAGGGACAGATGTCTCATCTTCTCCGTGGTATCTTGACTTGAATATCTTAGTCGTATATCAAACAGAATGGTCCCAGCGAATGTCTATTCTGATTGCCTTTAGTGATCCCCATGATAGTGACCAGGACCCCCATCCATCCACTTGCTTCCTCCGTCTTTCCAACTCTTTAAATCCACCTGTTATGGCTACTTCCTAATTCTGTGTTAAATTATCTGCTTCTTTTCATTCCACTGTGAAAGTATATTCATCATTTATAAGCTGAATTAATGTAATAACCCTCTAACTGCTCACCTGCACCCACTCTTTGCTATTCTAATCCATTCTTCACTCAGCGGCCCAGGTGGTCTTAAAACACAAATATAATCACACCACATCCCTTTCCTACTGAAACCCTTTAGTGGCTGGTCATTCCTCTGAAGATGAAGACCAAATACCTTAACATGGTGTGAAAGGGGAGGACTAGATGGTCAGGGAAGTTTGCAGGAGCTCTTTAATATGCTTGATAATTCCAAGAGTAAAAACTAACACATTACTATTCATGTTATATCTCATACCAATTTTACCATAGGAGTCCTTTAAAAGGGAAGAGGTAGTATACTTCAAGCAGCACAACAGTATGATATGTGGAATTTGAACATTATAAGATTGATTTTGATTATGTCATTCATTATCTAAAATGTATAGCTGTAGTAAATTATATTATATGAGGTTTGCTGCTCACTTATATTCTAAACTGCTTTTGCACGTAAGTTTAATACGACTCAAAATGAATCCTATACTATCGTAGTTCTTGCAGGTAATTTTCCTGCCAGCAAATCTTTTATGAATGTGTTTCTATATTTAAATCTAACATTTGAGTACACAGGTGAGATATGAAAAGGGATTATTGTATGATATTTTATTTTTACTACACTTGATCTTAGCCAAAAGGCCGAGAAGCGATTGATATTTTATTTTTAACATTAATACCTTATAGAAATACTATAGAACTCATTGCCTATTTTCTTCCCCTGTTTTCTTCCCCTTCCTTCAGTCTTTTTGCTAAGTCATAGATTTTCATGATAAAATGTCTTTGTTCAAGTTCCACCCACCATAATAGGTGCCAACTCCCCAAATGAAGTCTCAGTTGTCCTCAACCATGACACCACCCTTGAATGCCAAGCCAAAGGCACTCCCTTTCCTGTTATTCACTGGTTCAAAGATGGCAAGTGAGTATCTTTTCTGTATTTTTTGCTCTGGTCAAACTGGTGGGAAATAGATGTGTAAATGTGTGCGGATTTTTTTCCCTCTTAATTATTTTATCACATAGAGTATTATTAAATAAACATAAAGAAAAACAGTATTGTTCAAAAAAGAGTCTTCAAGTCTTTCATTCTTGTGAATTACAAGCCATTTTATAAATGTTGGGAATTTATTTTAGAAACCTGGAAGAACTCAAATTTAATATATAGGCAGTCCCTGGGTTACAGATGACCTGATTTACAGCATTCAGTATGTACAAACGGGCTCCCAAGTCTCCCCATAAAGATAACTTATAATTAAATAATTAAATTAGTAATTCAAGAACTAGTTTTCTTCCATGCATGTAAACAAACCCACATGGCATAAGTAGTTTGTTGGCGCAGCATCTTTACGCTAGCGGCCAGTCTCGTTGTTTATACAGTTGCTTAAGCACAGCATCATTTTGTCTTAACTTTTTAATTTGATTTTTGACTCTGTGTTTACCCTTATGACCATGCCTCCAAAGCAAAAGTCCACTGCAAGTCCAGGCGAGCCTTCAGTGAAAAGAAAGGTGATTACAATGGAAACAAAAGTAGAAATAATTAAGCGTTCGGAGAAAGTCCAGACTCCATCATTCACTGACAAAGCACTGGTCGCTGGACTAATAGAACAATTATAAGGGATAACGTGAGAATTATGGAACATGTGAAAGACATTGCTCTAATGAAAGTGTCAGTTATTACTAAGTAGCATAATGGATTAATTATTGAAATGGAAAGGTTATTATTGGTTGGGTAGAAGATCTAATTAAGCATAACGTTCTTATTAGCTTAGTGTTGGTGCAACATTAGGTGAATTTTAACCTTTAATACTGCTTTTTGAAATTTCTCCTATCTCCTGTCTAAACTTTTTGTATGAGCTTGTTTTTATGTTCTGTTTGTTTGAATTAAAAGAAAGAGCACAATAGTTTCTGTAACATTATTACAGTACAGGGGTATTATTATTACTATTATTACAGCATTACGCTGTATTACTATTACCACATATGAGCCATTACAGTATTGTTATTATCATTATTATTATTACCATGTATGCACTGGTCATTAGGGATCCGAGTTACTTACAAATCCAACCTAAAGACATTTTCGGGAATGTATTTTGTCCATAACCTCGGGACGCCTGTATACTAAATATCCTCTGTTCAAAGGCTAACAATGAAAAATGCAAGATCTAAATGCAGAGAAAATTTTGTCTTTACATGGAACTGACTTATTAAAAAGGAAAATGTATATATGACAGCAAGATGAATATTTAGCCTAGTTCTATATGTGGGTAAAAAGGAACCACAGAACAATCAGATGTTTCTCAGACTGCAAGTCTGAAGGGCTGTTGAGGTTTGCCCACACTGTGGTGATCCATGTTGGTTGTGAGAATTTATTTCTCACAGGGTGGTTACAGTTCATGTATTATAGTTTCTGGGAGCAGGT
Organism: Daubentonia madagascariensis; assembly: GCA_023783475.1. Lineage (NCBI taxonomy): Eukaryota > Metazoa > Chordata > Mammalia > Primates > Daubentoniidae > Daubentonia > Daubentonia madagascariensis. The sequence goes on along the minus strand of JAKFHU010000978.1, from coordinate 19,346,291 downwards.
ATCTAAGGCTTAAGTAGCAAAGAGTCAAGATTTGCAGTATGTGAAATGAAGGATTGTATCCAAACTTTCTACAAATTAATAATAAAGACAAATGCAACATAGAAAAATGTGTGGGGGGTGTGACCTGGCAATTAAAAAATATAGTTAGGCAATAAACATATTAAATTTTGTTCTTCACAATTCATATTGGAAAAAAGAAAAGTAAAGGTTTGAAAATATCAAGTGTTGGCTAGAGTGTGGGAAATCAGGATATAGTACTTCAGTGGGGAGAATGTAAATTAGTACCCTGCAAGACAATCTGTTGATATCTATTAAAACCCCAATGCTCATACACTATGATACAGTAATTACACTTGCAGTATCCAGGAGAGGGAAGCAGTCGTGCATGTCTGCAGGGAGGCTTGTACAATGATATTCACTGAAACATTGTGACAGCAGAAAAGTGAAAACTGACTAAAGCCTGACATTAGGAAAATAGATAGTTAACTCATAGTATATCATGAAACACTGTGCAGCAATTAAATTAAAAAGAGTAAGATCAAGCTATGCGTACCAAAAATAGCTCCATAGCTGTTATAGAGTGAACAGGAAAGCAGAATGATAACATTCCTTTCATATATTAGAACTTTAGATTTCTTTGGGGATATTTTTATGAGTAAAAATGTTTAGGAAAACATGTGAAGGAATACAAATGACAGTGATAATGGTGAGAAGTCTAAAAGATTCACATTAGGGGTAGTAGACCAAGGAGAATTTTTCTCATTATAATGCTTACTTTTTGGTTTAAATTTTTATGTTGCTTGCATAACTAACAATCAAAAGTGTCAACATTACATAAATTTGAGTAACGTATTATCAAATATTCACTTCCTCTAAAAATTTAAAATGTATTAAATTAAGGTACTTTATACTCTTAGCTTTGGAGAGCTTTATGCAAAGTGTCATATTAAGAAATAGTAAAGGATGCTACCACAGAAAATTAAATGTGTTTTCCGTTTAATTGTGTAGTTTGACTAGTGGCTTATTAATGTAGCAGTGTCTCTAATTATTCATTATGTGGGTAAGTCACTGTAACGTTTAAAAAAGCTAGCTATGGATCTTCCTGAAAGAAGATTAATGGATTTTAAAGCTATGATTTTTAGGATATCATAGACTTTAATAACCATGATGCTTCAAATATTAAAATAAAGCTGATGCCAATTACATAAAATGAACATTTTATAGTAGTCAGTAAATGTCTCTGTATAGTAGAAAAAGACTTCCTTGACAACCATATATAAGGTTCCTTTGGCATAAATATCTTCAATATTTATGATTATATAAGTATTCATATTTATTACAATACCTACTTTTTAGAGAAGTTGCCGTAATCATTGCCTTTAGTAAATAATAACTATTCATACAATTGTGAATACTTTTCCAGATATTTTAATGATATTGGTTTAAAATAATATTGCTTGGCTTGAAGTTTCAATACTGTAATATTAAACTCTTAGTTTTTCTTCTCCAGATGATGGTGGAAATTTTGGCTGTGCAAACTAAAATATAAAAAACTAAAAAAGGAATGGATGAATGAATAAAACAAATAATAACAACACTGGATTACTGTTAATATTATTAAACAATTTAAGTTTGAAATGGAGAAACTTTTAATTTCAAAGTGATAATTACCTAACTTCCATTAGCAAAGTGGTTTAATAACTTCATTCTTCTGAATAGGAGTACTAATCTTATTCTTCTAATTTTTAAATCAACTTTCATTCATATTTTTAACCTTATACTGCTTTGATTTTTGTTGTGATTAATAAGAGAGGAAAACATGGAAAAATGAAAATATACCCATGGAACAAAATTTTATCATTTCTAGGCCTTTATTTTTGGGAGATCCTAATATTGAACTTCTAGACAGAGGACAAGTTTTACATCTAAAGAATGCACGGAGAAGTGACAAGGGGCGCTATCAATGTACTGTGTCTAATGCAGCTGGCAAACAAGCCAAGGATATAAAACTGACAATCTATAGTAAGTGTGATTTTATGTTTTTTATTATTTTTAACTCTTATTACAAATTGAAGAGCAGGATTTACTCCAATGTTAACTGCTTTCTTACTCAATACTGAATAATCTGGAATGCTACTTCAAGAGAAGAAGGAGCCTATCTTCACGTGTTTTACATTTCTTGACCAGGCACAGTGGCTCATGTCTTAATCCCAGCACTACGGGAAGCTGAGACAGAAAGATTGTTTGAGGCAAGGAGTTTGAGACCAGCCTGGGCAACATAGTAAGACCCTCTACAAAAAATTAAAAAAAATAGTCGGGCATGGTGGCCACACCTGTAGTCCCAACTACTTAGGAGACTGAGGCAGGAGGATCACTTGAGCCAGGAGTTTGAGGCTGCAGTGAGCTATAGTTGCACCACTGCACTCTAGCCTGGGTGACAGAGTGACAGAGTGAGACAGTGTCGCCAAAAAAAAAGGATGGATTTCTTCAAGTGGTCTACTGATTTTTCTATGATCTCACATAAGAGGTCAAGAATTTCCTAATTGGTTAGTATATACATAAGTCAAATGTCTGTATCCTTGATGGGGAAAAGACTTTAAAAATTATAGAAATGCATGAAATAGATTTAAGCTAATGGTATGTACATAATTCAATTATTCTATTTTCATTCCATCTTGGCCTTTCTCTTGGCCATGTGTTAATATTTCAAATGCCTTATGTTTGTGCTACTGTTTTTGCCCAGCTATGTCCCCACCAGAAATATGTAGCCCTTATTTTCACTAAAATTACCACCTTGCTGTGAAGAAGGTGACTGCCAAAGTCATTTACATTTTTATGAATGGATCCATAGATAAGTACATGAACATTATGTTGCAGGTACAAAGATTTACACAATAGAAAGGAATAGACCTCAATAGACCAGTAGTGCTTACCATAGCTGTACTCACTGTAGTATTTTGTCTTTCTGTAGTGTATGGCACTCAAGGAAAGTTTAGATACTTCAGAATGTCACCCCCTTAAAGGATCTTTCCAATCAAAAGTGGTTACCTAGTCACTTTCTATGATATTTTGGTAGTTCATTTTCTTCATAGTATGCATTACTGTCTAATATTTGATTGCTTAATTATAGGTTTATTTACTTATGAGTTCTTTCTTTCCAAGGAATCTAAACTTAGTAAGAGCAGGCTTTTGTTTTTTATGTCTGATGCACAGCAGCTCTCAAGAAATACTTGCTAAATGAATGAATGGTGTGGTGCTACAGTGTCCAATACAGTAGCCACTAACTGCATGTGGCTGTTGAGCACTTGAAATGTGGCTAGTCTAAACTGAGATGCGCTGTGGTATAAAATACACACCGGATATCAAAGACTTAATATGAAAAAAAGTAAGATATCCAATTAATAATTTTACATTGATTATGTACTGAAATGATATTTTGGATATATTGGGCTAGGTAAAATGTATTATTAAATTTAATTTCCTCAGTTTCTTTTCACATTTTTTAGTGTGGCTACTAGAAAATTTAAAATTATATATGTGGTTTGCATTATATTTCTATGGGACAGCACTGTTTGGGTAATTAAGAGCTTAGGCTTCTGAGACAGACAGACTTGTTTCAGACCCAACCTCTGCCACTTACCAGCTTTACAACTTTGGATAAATTGCCTAACCCCTCTGAGTTTCATATTCTCAACCATAAAATGGGGATAATAATAGCACCTATGTAATAGTGTTATTGTGAGGATCAAATGCTGGATACTTTACTTGGATTACTTGGCTTATAGTAAGAGCTCAATAAATGTTATTCACTTATCATTGTCCACTTAGTGATTGTATTGTTTTAAAACTTAAAATGTATATAGAATCTAGGTTGATTTCTATATAACTTAACCGCATTTCAAATCTCCCTTTTTAAATTTTAGTGTCTTTATGTAAAGTTCAAATAGCTTTCTTGAATCAAAGAAGTTATATTTAATGCAGGCTTTAAAATCATTTATATCTATAAATAAAAGCCTATGTAAGAAATTAGTCATGAAAAGACATGTCCTCTAAAAAAGACTAGTAACACTAAAGGATTAGCTATACAAGTGTCCAAGTTAAACACAAGTGTCATTGCTACCATTGGCCTCCTACCAGAGCCAGACATTTAAACAATAGGTGCAATATTTTTCCAAAGCTGTTGAGTAGTCTTCTCTACACTGCTGTATTGTTGCCAGGATCTGTGATGAATATATTTTGGTGATTTAATAAGACTCTTATATCCATGGGAGTTGGGTTCTTTCATTTCAGATCCTCTTGTTCACTCTGTATGATGCCTCCAAGCACCCAGAAGAGAGGGCTCTATAATGATTAAACCTTTCTGGAATTGTCTGATATGAAAGGCTTTGTAATATTGTGAAGTTTGATATTATAAATCAGGAAATAATACCATTTCCTTTCTAGCAAGCTTACCTGCACCTCTTTATGCCACATGTGAAAATGCTTTTATTTCTAAAATGGAAAAAAAGAATGAAACATATCATGCTTTGGCTAACTGTGAAGAATACATATGTAGATTTCAGATTAAGAGTGTGTTTCACACTACAATTGATTCATTCGTTTTCCTTATTTACACACTGACATGAAGATGAAGCAGGTGGGTCGATTCACCTGCAAGGATAAGATGAACATTGTGCCTGAATAAGGAAAGAAATGGAGGCAAAATAAGAGGGAAAAATAAAAGAAATGGAGGGGGACAAAGGAAAAGGAAAAAGAAAAATGTGAAAGAAGGAAGAAAATAGAAGAGCTTTTCATATCCTTTGGAAGATTATGCAAATTCACAACTAGTAGTTGTGAGGCAAGGGTTTTTAACCTAAGGTGCATGGATGGGTTTTAGAGGTATGAGAGCTTCCCAAAATTGTATAAAAGTCTTTGAGTATATGTGTGTGTGTGTGTGTGTGTGTATGTATATATGTGCATTTTAATGTGCAGTATATTCATAACCTTTATCTGTAACCCCCTCCCCCAAACAGAAGTACACTCCTCAGGTAAATATGTATGACTTAAAATGAAACAAGAAGTGAAATATTTATTTATTTGGAAGATTTAAGCAGTAGATGGTATGTTGTTCTACCATAAATTGCAGATGTTCTTTGAATAATTTTTCTGTTTCATAAATAAAAACTTTTAAAATAGATCCTTTGCAGTAAAAATGATATTTCTTTCTAAAACATTCATGAAGGATAAGGATTTGTTTGAACTTATGTTCTTGGCTTCATTAATTAACTAATGAGGGTAGCCAGCTGATTTAGGCAATTTCAGCCAAAAATTTGATATGCATTTATAGATTAACATATGACATAAATAGTCTCAATCAAAATTAAAATTTAAAGCCTGAATAAAATGCTCTTTCTTAGGATTTCAAAAGGATGGCTTAAATTTGGATTAATTAATTATCTTTAGCAGGACTTGGCAAACCTTTTTTATAAAGAGCAGGACGGTAAATGTTTTAGATTTTGCAGATCATGAGGCAAAATCAAGGATATTACATAGATACTTATATAACAAGATAGAAACATACTTCTATAAAACTTTTTATTGATGAAATTCCATTTCTTTGGTAATTTTTAAAATTGTCATTTTTTTTGTATTACAAGTCTTACTAATGAGAAGAATGGAATTATTTTGGGGGGATAACATTTCACTTAATTAGAGTTCAAAGTTAGTGTTCCCTAGCATCAAAATAGATTGTGAATGTTCATCTGGTGATGGTGATTTGTAATGAGATTTTACCTATTTTATCTTCGAAAATGTCTTTTCACACAGATAGCCTAATCCTGATACCAATTCACAGGCGTGTGGTTTTAATTGAGCATATTCATTGGTTGGAAGGCATTTATAGAATTCTATTATATTCTTCTTTTGAGATTTGACTTTTAGCATGTCCTGACACTGCCAATTAATCAATTCAAATTGAAGGTTAGATGAAAGGTCCTCAATTTTAATGACAAATAGATTTTAAATGTGAAAATTTCCTTTGCGTTTGTACCAAGGTCTGATAAACATTGCATGAATTGTAGTTTGAGTTGAGAAAATAAATCCACTATAAATTTGTGGGTGGATTGAGACCCCCCTTTTTCTTTGACCTTTTGACAGCATTAGGAATGCATAAAGCAGCTCGACACTACTTGTGATTGAAACAATATAATGACTACCACATGATAAATTTTCCGTATAGGCACTGTTTTTGTCTGGTGATTTTACGTTGAATCCATTTAGGAACATTGTCAAGTTTACAGCAAAACTAATTTCTGAAAGCTTGCAGCATTCAATAATAGTGTTTAAGAATAGTTCTTTTCATTCAGAACAAATTCAGTCTCAGCCCTGAGCTAAAAAAAATTGCAAAAACGCTTTTGCAATTGAACTGCTGCTCTGTGCTAAGACAAGTCAGGATATTCAGTTCTACTTCTGATAAGAAGTCATGGAACTGGTGATGTGTCACTCCATGAGAGGAAATAAAATACCCCATTAACACTACTGGTTCAACAACACGTGAATATTTTACACAAAGTGCTTGCTGATGAATAATACATAAATAAACAGACTTTAACACCTTGCATTTTAAGAAGCTTTGTAAACTTCTAAGGCTTTTTTTTTTTTTTTTTTTTTTTGCTTTACACATATCTTTACCACCAACAGTTGTAAAAAATCTTAGGAGATTCCACTTCAGGTTGTAATGAATTAGTGTTTTTTCAACTTCTCTGAAAATATTTTTGTCTGTATTTGTTACACACAGACTATTCTTAGAGTCTAATTCTTGAGTTTTTTCACATTTGGCATTGGCTCCTCAAATAAACAAGCACAACTAAGCGGTATCAGTAACATCTGTCATCTTGTCAAAAGCCAAGAATACCATTCAGAAAAAGTTGTCTTTTCTTTTAAAAAAAAAGTTGTCTTTTTTAAAAAAAGTTTTTTTAAAAAAAAATTTTCTCCCAGTGTTCTCAAGTCTTCAAGCAATTATTCTTACTGAAAGGCTAATATTCTTTAACAAATTGATTTTCTCTAGACACATTTTTTTGGCTGCTGCAATCATACCTGACTTAATTAAATCACCATTGGTAAATGGCTTTCCTTGCTTGGCTAAGAAATGAGCCCCTCAGAAACTTTGGTTGTAGCCTCATTTTGACTTTTTATTTTCGTGAAGAAATTCTGCTGTGATGAGACACAGACATTTTACATTTTCTGATTTTTCAAACTGTTGCTTTTCCTTAAATTAGGAATATTGTGATGACTGCTTAGTGTAGTAGTGTTTATTCTTTTAGAAAAGCTATAGTGTTATTACAAAATAAACACAATGTTTTGCCATTTAACTTGATAACAAAATAATCTACACTATGCTCTGCCTTAAAAATGATATATTTGAAGTTTACTATTCTTTCCTTGTTTCAACATGAGGAGCATGCACTGGTAATAAAAATAAAATAAAATATCACAGTATACATGGCACTTGAAATGCTGTCAAGTTATAGCTGTGCCACTGAAATTTATGGTAAGCTAAGCAGCAGTAGATGCAATGAGAACACCACATTTGGTTTCTGTTGCAATTACTTAACTATGCCATTGTTGAGTGAAAGCCATAGACAGTATGTAAAAATCCGAGTGTAACTGTATCCCAATAAAACTTTATTTATAGACAATGAAATATGAATTTCATATAATTTTTACATGTCACAATATATTATTATTCCTTTGGTTTTTTTCCAACCATTAAAAAATGTAAAAACCATTCTTGGCTCATCATCTCCTGCCTGTGAGCCTGACCTTTATAGTAAAACTCTCTTACAGGAAAATGATTCTATCATCAAATTCACCTCATAGTATAGTAGATCTTGCCTTGAATTATGTGTGAGAAAAAAAAATTTGTACATGAATGTTTGTCACTGTGAACTAGTTCTAAGAATGATTACCAGAAAATATTAAGGTACTTCACTCAGCATCCAGATCTAGTTTTCCAATATCATTCTCCACTGAAAAGGACCAGAATCCTAGGAGAAATTGTTGTAGGGCAGGGGCAAGGGCAGGGAATATACAAGATGAACCCAGAGATGTAGTAGGACCAAAAAGTAAGGAAGTGCTAAAAAAAATAAGATGATGCGGGTATATTAAAGGGGCATAAAAGCCAACTGTAAGAGCCCCAGTGGCCCAAACTGGGTAAGTAATGTAGTTTTGGATTATAACCCAAAGTATAAAATAAGTTTTCTTGAGTCCATCTTGATATAAGTAAATGATTAAATAAATACATAAATTGGAAAGAAGAGACACATCTCCCATACAGAATAATTCCAAATAATATGCAGGTATTTCTCTCTCGTGAAAGTAGAACATAACTCTTCACCTCGTATGTATGGGCTGGGAATAGTGACTCCCTTCAAAAGAAGAGGGGGAAAAAGAGTACTTTTACAGTGGAGAAACCTGGCAGACACTACCTTAGCCAGGTTACCAAGATTGACATCTCAGTGATGTCATGTTGATAGCATGTACCCTTGATATGATGTGGTGGAGAATGGTACTTCACCTCTGTGTTCTCCCTCTCAAAACCCATAATCCTAGTCTAACCATAAGAAACACATTCTACAGAATATTCTATTCTAAAATTTAAAAATTTATTGAAATTATGTTGATTCTCAAATTCAGACACATGCCATTTGGTTTCTTTTAAATTGTTGCAATTATAACACAATCCTTGAATGACCATGTTCAGAATATGCAGCAGAGATTGAGCTACTTGAGTTGTTTCTCCAACAGCACAGTCCTCTTGTGGTGTGAGAGGCCAGGCACGTGGTTGCTGAATTGTGGAAGATACGTATGTAGTCAATTAGATGAGTAAAGTTGAGTGAATAGACTCTTCACAGTTCCAAAAAAAAAGAAAAGGAAGAAGCAAAAAATAAAGACTCTACAGCTATTACCAGTAGCTGGTTGTGAAAGCACTTAGACTGTTGGTATTTGTTGGGGAGAAGGCATGCAGTTGTACCACATCTGACATTTTTACTCCCTTGGCCTGAGTAACTTACTATATCTACTTTGAGTGGGGTTTTATTTTGTTTGGCTTTGTTTGTTAAACATAACTCTTTTAGTTACTCTAATATGATCTATTGAACTTAAATGAGCCACTGAAACTGAATCTGTGACTTCTGTTTTTATTGAAATCTCAAACCCAAAAAGGAGGATGATAAAGATTGTTTTGATAAGATAGACAGGCAACTAATTATCAGGAGATAAATCACAGACTTCCTAATTGTGTTTAATTCACATTTACTTCAAATGCATTATTTAAACATCCATAGCATTTAAGACTTTGAGGCAGATGCTGAAGCTTAGAAGACTTGTTTTTGTTCTGAAATCCTCTATAGTTCCACCTAGTATTAAAGGAGGGAATGTCACCACAGAAATATCAGCATTGATCAACAGCATAATTAAACTGGAATGTGAAACACGGGGACTTCCAATGCCTGCTATTACTTGGTATAAGGATGGTCAGCCAGTCATATCCAGCTCACAAACACTTTATACTGATAAAGGACAATTTCTTCATATTCCTCGAGCGCAAGTCTCTGATTCAGCAACATATACGTGTCATGTAACCAATGTTGCTGGAACGGCTGAAAAATCATTCCATGTGGACATCTACGGTAAGGAAAAATATATGCTTTAATTATATACTTTTCTACCTATGCTTTCTAATATACAGTTTGTTCACTAATAAAGCTTTTGTGGGTTTGGACTTTTTTAATATGCATGGATAGGAATTGGAAGGACTTGTTCCATGATTTGGAAAAATATTTACAAAAGCTAAGGTTAGCAAGAAGTGGTTCATTCATTTGACCAACCTTTGCCCATGGTACTTGGAACATCTAGGCTATTTGTTTCTCATGGAGAAGGTAAAGTAGTTGTTAGGACTAAGATCATTCTCCACTGTTTCTCCTTTATAAGTCAGACAGTTGAGAGTATTCCAGAATAATTAGAATAGTTGCAGATCAGCTGAACCAAGAAATTATTTCCTCAACAGCTTAGAGGGAGAACAGCACGTGGGCAGCTTCTACGGTAAAACTTGATGAGAAAAAAAATCTCTCCTTTATTTCATTAGGATGTATTTTATGACCACACAAAGAATTACCTAAAATATTTCTCTTTTTCTCCCTAGTTCCTCCAATGATTGAAGGTGACCTAGCTACACCTTTGAATAAGCAAGTAGTTATTAATCATTCGCTGACGCTGGAGTGCAAAGCTGCCGGCAATCCCCCTCCAAATCTCACCTGGTTAAAAGACAGTGTCCCCGTGAAAGCCAATGACAACATCCACATAGAAGCTGGTGGGAAGAGACTTGAAATTATGAGTGCCCAAGAAGTAGACCGGGGACAGTATATATGTGTGGCTACCAGTGTGGCAGGAGAAAAGGAAATCAAATATGACGTTGATGTCTTGGGTAAATAAGGATTTCACTACTTGGGTTCTCAGATTCATAGCAAAACATGATTAGTTTATTAAATACTTTTTTTGTTCATGCAATAATAAAACAATCTAAAAGAAGATATAATTATCTGTTCTACTCTGGAGTGCACATTACCAAGAGATGGATTTATTACTGAGGTCCAAGGAACTAGAATCTCACATAAATATTCTACTGATTTTGATAAGTGTACTTGGTATTTGCAAGTGCATAGATACATTCTTACATCTATGACATCTGTCAGATTGAAGTGAGCAACAACATGGCCTTCTGTGATGAGCACTGTGCCAGACAACAGGAAACTTAGTCTCTGGACCTTGGGAAGTCATCTTGCAACCTTGAGTCTCTGTATCTTTATATATAAATTGAAGGCTTTTGAATAGATGGCCCAATTTGGGGGTTTCCTTCTCTTGTTCTTATGAAAATAAGCAATATAAAATATGAATCAACTTTATATTCACCTGGTATCAGCAGCACCATAGTGCTAGATAGAGAAATATCCATGATATGTCAAAAGTACATTTATTGATCCTGGCAAGTGATTATTATAAAATGTGTTTCAAGTTCCCTTCATTTACCAAACTACTATGATACTTATCAACCTTCTAAGCTACTAGTTAGTTATTGTTTGAAGTGCTGGTGTGTTTTTTCTTGTATACATTTCTTTGATTGTTACATCCCTGTTGTTTTCTAGTGCCACCAGCTATAGAAGGAGGAGATGAAACATCTTACTTCATTGTGATGGTTAATAACTTACTGGAGCTAGAGTGTCAAGTGACAGGCTTTCCCCCTCCAACTATCATGTAAGGGTTTTGGTATGTCTTCTAAATACCTCCCACTTTTTGATTTGAGTGTTTTAGAGCTATCTTGAAAGATGTTCTATATCATTAAAAAGTGATTATATAAAATTATATTCTTTATATTCCTCTTTTAAAAGACATACTCTATATCCAAGGCAATTTCTACTTGATACAGGGCACCTAAATTTGCTCGATTAGAGGAATTCCATTGTATGGTCTTATAAATTACATTTTCAGTTCATAGAGGCAGTCTGTTAAGCAGTATTAATGTCAGACTTTACTGAAGCACTAAAATGTTTAACAAACTACTAAATAAAAAGTATACCAGACATATTAGGCAAGTAGAAGAAAATGTGCATATAAGTTTACCAATTCTTTTTTCTTATTCTTTCATTTACAAAGCATTTATTGAATATTTAAGCTTTCATTTCCAAGGTGCTATGGGATACGCACAGGAGTAGTTAGTTGACTAAGAGAATGAGATATGTTCACACATGATTATAAAACTAAATGGAAGGTGATAACTCATAAGAAAGGAAAAAATATAATACTATATGATTGCAGGGTTTTATTTACAGATGTTTTAAGATTATGTATGTTTTGATGGTTAATACTATTTAGACATTGAAGTGAGTAATATTTAGGGACACTTGTCTCTTTTTGTAGCCTAAAATTAGTAGAAGAATTAAGAATTCAACACATAGTCATTGGGTTCCAACAATATGCCAACTTCTGAGTTAAGCCAGGTTTCTGTTTTTTCTTCTCTTTTCCTTTACAATTTATTTTACAGGGTAAGCAACTAGGAAATTAGGCAAATACACAATAGGAAATATATTAATATATCTATATATCTTCTAGGAAACTACTTACTTAAAATATATATTCAGACTTCTTTTTGCCTTTTTCTATAGGTGGCTGAAGGATGGCCAGCTAATTGATGAAAGGGATGGATTCAAGATTTTACTAAATGGGCGCAAGCTAATTATTGCTCAGGCTAAAGTGTCAGACACCGGCCTTTATCGGTGTATGGCAACGAACACTGCTGGAGACCACAAGAAGGAATTTGAAGTGACTGTTCACGGTATGCTGAAGAAGGAACAGGAGTATTACATTTTAAATTAATTTATGCATTGTTTCATTATCTAATTCAGATTGTATCTCAATAATTTGGATAAATCTTGAGTTGTGGAAAATAGTATGAAAGACAGGAATTTGAGTTAAATAATGGAAGGTTTTACTCACTTTGCTGACACAGAGACTCAACCAAGAGGTATCATGTGAATAAATTTAGGCAGAATTTAAATATTAAGAGATATATTTTACATAAAATGCCAAAGTCTGAGGAATGAGACCAAATAAGAGAGAAGAGGCAGGGAGCAACATCCAAGTAAAGGGGTTGTGTTAGCATTTAAGGGTTAACCAAAACAGGAGGGCTTATGAATAGAGTAGTTTTCAGAAATGGAGGCTGAGGGTGTAATTTCAGGATCCAGTGCACATAAGTGCATTCACAGAACTGGCACATTAGGGTTATAACCGTTAATCTAATGACAGAAGCAACCCTCTTCCAGGGTATTGTGTGTCTCACTGGCAGAACTTGGGAAGGGAGGGACTGAAACCAGACACTGGAGAGTCATTTGGAAGCCATAGGAAGAAGTTTCTAAGAATGTCAACTTCCTTGTTCCTCTGTCTCTGCAGACTATTGTTTTCTTGCTTTTTTAGTCCCCTGTCCCATGAAGGAATATAAATAATCCTGTTTCTCAGTCTCAGTTCCAATTCCTGAGGAGGGAATCTGACAGACCCAGCTTAAATCAAGTTCCCACCCCACGTTCAGTCAGCCTTGCTGGGGGCAGAGTCATGCAGTACAAATACAGCTGGAAACCCACCCTGACTTACTGAGGTAGAAAAAGGGTGGGTCATTATAGATTGGGGAAGCACACCAAAAGGTGTGAGCCAAACATACATGTGTATTTCAGTAGCCATAAATATTAATACATTTTACTTATTCTTTGATGAATTGGAGATTGATAGTTAAGAAATAAGTAATCTCTAAAATTGCTAAAAATTGTAAATTAAATGCATGGGATTAAATTATTTCATTGTTAAAATAGGGATTTGATTTTTTCTAAATTTTAAGGTTCAGGTTCTCGCATATATATTTTTAAGTGTTTGACCCCAGTGATTATGGTTTTCATTCCTTCCCTCCTGTCCTGAAATCTAGTTCCTCCAACAATCAAGTCCTCAGGCCTTCCTGAGAGAGCTGTGGTGAAATACAAGCCTGTCACCTTGCAGTGCATAGCCAATGGCATTCCAAATCCATCTATTACATGGTTAAAAGATGACCTACCTGTGAACACTGCCCAAGGAAACCTTAAAGTAAGTATAAATATTACTGAACCTGAATTGAGGAAGCTACATAGATCTTCCTGAAGCTATCACATTATTCTTTCTTTTTTGGAGGGGGAGCCTTTTATCTTATTTTATTTTATTTTTAATTGACAAATAATAGTTGTACATATTCATGGGGTAATAGTGGTGTTTCAATATATATAATGTATAGTGATCAGATTAAGGTAATTCGCATATACATCGTCTCAAACATTTCTTTGTGTTGGGAACATTCAATATCCTCCTTCTAACTATCTGAAACTATATAATGTTATTGTTAACTATAGTCATTCTACAGTCGTATAGAACACTAGAATTTATTCCTCCTATCTAGCTGTAATTTTGTATTCTTTAACAAACCTTTCCCTATCTCTCCCTTCTCCCTACCCTGTTCTTTCTTAATCATATATTTTCTTGTTGGACAGATTTTGCAGAAAATTTATTAAAACAATATGTGTTTTCCTTAGCATTTTTAAGAATTTAACTTAATATTTTGATTTGAAGAATGGAATTAAAGACTAAATACCTTAACAGTGATATTGATTTTGACATAGTGGTTGGTATTTTTATTATTTTGACTTATACCTGATTTAGCTATTGAAAAACTGTTGTCTCATGGATGAATGTTCATCAGTAATAAGCCAACATATGTCCAATATGTTTACCATAGACTAAAATTAAGGTAAAGTCATATTTACATAAATCTCAGTGAAATAAGACTTGAAAAATGTTTTTTAAAACTAGTTTATAAGCCTTAAGACAACAAAGACTCAGTCTCTGAGAATAAATTGACTTCTGTATCCTTCATGCTGAGTATAGTCCCTGGCATAAAACTGTATCTCAATACATATTTGTTGAATTAGTAGGTAGATAGATAGATACATAGATAGGAAGAATATAGATTTCAAATCTAGATAATCTAAATTATGTATTTAAAAATCAGAATTAATAGATTTTGCTACTGGGATCAAGTTAATTGACTAACGTGGGCTTGAATTTTACTTGTTGTAAGTTTTCCATAATGAGAGATGTGTCATGTTCCTTTCCTAGTAGAAGTAATGGATATCTGTTAATTTATTATTCCTATTCCAAATCCAATGGAACTAATCTCACACCTTTGTGCTAATGAAAGATTCAGTATGTAGCCTTCAAACATAGTGCAGGTAAACAGTTGTTCACATGAAACACAGACATTTATCATGCAATCATACAAAAGTAGAATTGCACACTGTAATGAGTGATTTTAAGAGAAAATACAGAGAAGTGTAAGAACACATAATGAAGAAAGCCTTTGAGCATAAGGAAAATTTATGGGGAAAGCCTTTGAGCACAGCTCTGAAGACCATATAGAAATTAAATGGGCGAATTCATGAAAAATAACTAAGAAGAGTATTTCAGAGAAGATGTGCCTGGGCAAGCAACTTAAAGTAAAACAGAGTATGACACCTCTTGAGGACCTAAAAGCAAGCCAGGGTGCTTGCATTTTAAGTAGTTACCCAGACCCCTTCCAAAAAGGTAAATTGGAGGAACCAAGACTAGATATGTAGAAACCAATTAGTACCTATTTTCATTTGTCTACGAGAGAGAAAAGATAGAAATTTGGACTCATATCATGGCCATGGAGATGGGGACACTTGGATAGATTTGAGAATTATTTATTAGGTAAATCACTGGAGGTTGGTGAAAGATTGCTTATGAAAGGTGAGGGAGAAGGATGTGTCAAGGAAGACCCCTATTAATCCACCCTTCATAACTGCATGGATAGTGTTGCCATCCAGTGAGACAGGAGAATCTTGAGGAGAAAAAGTTTGAGGGGAAAAAACTGTAATTTGAATTGTAAACTTTTGGGGGTTGAGGTGACTTTGAGATAAACTAGTGTAGATGTTAGTAGATCATTGAATATGTGGTCCTGGAGCTCAGAGGAAAGATCTGGCTGGACATACTGGCACATCGATAGTATTTGAAACTGTGAGCATGGGTGAGTTAATCCAAGGAGGGAAAAAAAAGAAAGGACTGACCCACTTCAGAGTCTTAAGAAATTATGGCATGTAGAGGCCATGTGTAATTGTCCAGAGACATACATGTAAATGTATGAATGTGTTTATTACAGTATTAATGGAGAATAGGTTAAGAGGGAGTTTACATGAGAGAGTTTGGAGAGAAGGTCGTTTGGGGTCAGAATGTGGTGAGCCTGGACAGCTATGCTGAGTTTGGATTTCATTCTGGGCAAGGTGGGGAGGCATAAGTGAGCTTTGAAGGGAGACTGGTAAAAGGATCAAATTTATATTTTAAACAACTTATTCTGGCAACAGTATGCAAGATAGATTAACAGTTGGTTAGGTTGGAGATACTGGAACATCAGTTAAGAAGCTATTATAATCCCACAGTGGCTATGGAAATGGAAAACAGGGGATCTGAGAAACATACAGTGGTATAATGAATAGGAGTCAAAGTGGGCTCCAAAACCCAGATGACTGGAAAAATAGTGGGTGCCATTAAACAACATTGGGAATATTCAGTGAGATGTAGATTTTAGAGATAGGTTTATGAGCTTAGTTTTGGCTATGTTGAATTTGATGTACTAATCTGTTCATCATATAGGTGAAACTACAAGTGTAGAGCTCAGGAGAGAAGTTGAGGTTAAAGCTGTAAATTTAGGAGTCTGCATAAGGGTTTTTTATTGATGCCATGGGTTTGAATGAAAACTATCAGAAAGCTGTGTTTCCTGCTTGTGGGACAAGAAGAGGAAGCAGATTCTGTAAAGAATTTTCCTAAGACAGTCAGAGAATAAGAACTGAGGGAATGCTTATCTACACCCAGAAAGTAGAGAGTTTCAAGGATTAGGTAGTTAGAGGGACGAACAAATGGCAGTCTGATAGAGTCCTCCCACTTCACCGCTCCCAGGGAAGGAGGTGAAAAATGCCATCGGCTGCCTGCATGTGGATTGCTCACTCTAAAAACAGCATTGTGAATTTACAGAGAAACATCATGGGACACTCAGCCCAAGAACACAGGTGACTGGGAGATTCATTCACAAAGATTGGAGAATGCAGGAGTACAATAGAGCCCAGAGCTTGGGAAGGACACACACGCCAGGTTAGCACAGTGCGACCTGACCTACAAGTGGTTACGCACCTTCCCCACAGACTTACCATCCACTCAATCAGGGACAAGCCCAGAGTCGGGGCAAAGCTGTTGCTCGAGACAGCAGGCTCTGTGGAGAGGAAGCAGTTGTGAGAGCCATACGGAACTCTCAGCTGCACTATACAGGAACTGTTCAGGGCCAGGTAGGGACTGGGCTGAGATATAGATTCCTGGGAAAGTACATGGGAATCTGCAGACTGGCACCTCGCCACTGGAAATCAGTGGGACCTGGGCACAGGAGTTGAACAGAGACCAACGGAACACACCCTTAGGGGCTGCCGGCAATTGCCTCCACAGGACCCAGGCTGGTTGAGAAGAGCTGCATTCATTGGCATGATCTGAGCCCTGCTGTATGCCAGGTTGGCAGTCGGCAACAATCTTTAAAGTCTCCTGCCTGGAGCTGTTAGCTAGGTCTCTAGCTTCACCCCACCCCTGGCCCGGGGGCTCTTCGGCCTGGGCACAACAGGCTTCACCCTTGGTGGCCAGGGACAGCTGCCTCCATGGGTTCCAGGTGGGATGAGATCCTGGAACTGTAGCGATAGGACCTTTGTGTATTGGAAACAGTTGGCAGCCTGTCCATCTGGTCCTGCTTCCCTGGCTCTGGCCGCCTACGAGCCTGCTACGTGCTGGTCCTAGTGCCCGCTCCTCAAGTCCCAGCCCTCCTGTACCCCAGAGATCAGTCATTTTAAAGGTTGCTGGTCATAGTGAATGACAGAAGAGGAATTTCGTTTATGGATTATAAGAAAGGTCAATGAAATTCAAGAGAAAATTGAATCCCAGCACAAAGAAACCACAAGAAAAATGCAAGAAATGAATGAAAAATTTTCTAAAGAAATAGAAGTATTATGGAAAAATCAAATAGAAATTCTAGAAATGAAAGAAGCATTCAAGGATCTACAAAACACAGTGGAAAGCCTTAAGAATAAGGCTGGATCATGCAGAGGAAAGAATCTCAGAGCTGGAAGGTAACTCCTATGTGCTAAATAAATCAGTCGAAGAGAAAGAACACAAAAGCAAGAGGCATGAAAAAAGCATACAAGAAATGTGGGATTATCTAAGGAGGCCAAACATAAGGATCATAGGCATCCCTGAGGGAGAGGAAGAAAATTTGCAAGGGCTGGAAAATCTATTTGAAGGAATAATAGAGGAAAATTTCCATGACCTAGCCAGAAACCTCGATATCCAAGTACAGGAAGCACACAGGACTCCTGGGATACTCAATGTGAACGGGCATTCACCATGCCACATAATTACTAGACTGACCAAAGTAAACACAAAAGAGGCACTCCTCAGAGCCATAGGTGAAAAGAGCAGGTAACCTACAAAGGGAAACCTATCAGATTAATGGCAGATTTCTCAGCTGAAACCTTACAAGCCAGAAGGGACTGGGGACCCATCCTCAGTCTTCTAAAACAAAATAATGGCTAACCCAGAATTCTTTATCCTGCAAAACTAAGCTTCTTATATGAGGGAGAAATAAAGACTTTTCCAGACAAGCAATCACTGATAGAATTTGCGAAGTCTAGACCAACCCTGCAAGAAGTGCTTAGACCTGCATTGTACACTAACCAGAGCAACAGACACCCAACAGTGTAAAACTACCCAAAAGCTAAAACTCCAGAACCCAGATTTTACAACAACTCAAGAGGTAAAACAAAACAAGAGACTACCCAAGAAGATAAACAGAAATCTACCCCAAATATCAATTCTCTCAGTAAATGTGAATGGCTTGAATTGCCCGGTGAAGAGACATAGGCTGGCTGAATGGATTAAAAAATACAAGCCAAGTATCTGCTGTCTCCAGGAAACACATCTTACACACAGGGACTCATTCAGACTCAAGGTGAAAGGATGGAATACAATTTTCCAGGCAAATGGAAACCAAAAGAAATCTGGAGTGGCCATTCTTATATCAGATGATATAAACTTTAAAGCAACAAAAGTAAAGAAAGACAAAGATGGTCACTATATAGTGGTGAAGGGAAAAATCTTACAAGAAGATTTAACAATCCTAAATATTTATGCACCCAACACAGGAGTACCCAGATACATAAAGCAAATACTGCTAGATCTAGACAACATAATAAATAGCAATGCCATAATAGCTGGGAACTTCAACACCCCACTGACGGAACTGGACAGATTCTCCAAACAGAAAATAAGCAAAGAAACAATGGACCTAAACAGGACTCTAGGACATTTGGGCCTAACAGACATCTATAGAACACTCCACCCAAATAACACTGAATATACATTCTTCTCATCAGCTCGTGGAACTTTCTCTAAAATTGATCACATCCTAGGCCACAAAACAGATCTCAATAAATTTTAAAAAATAGAAATCATACCATGTATCTTTTCAGACCACAGAGGAATAAAATTAGAACAATTTGAACAGAAACTCACATCTTCATCCAAAAACATAGATTATAACAATCTGTTGCTGAATGACTATTGGGTCAAGGAGGAGATTCAGATGGAAATCAAAAGATTCTTCAAACTAAATGAGAGTAGGCACACAAGTTAACAAAATCTGTGGGATACAGCAAAAGCAGCCCTGAGAGGAAAACTTATCACCTTAAATGCTCACATCCTAAAGACAGAAAGCTCACAAATCAGTAAACTAATGAATCATCTTAAGGAAATGGAAAAGGAAGAGCAAGCCAATCCTAAAGCCAGCAGAAGAAAAGAAATAACAAAGATCAGAGCAGAATTAAATGAAATTGAGAACAAAAGAACAATAAAGAAGATTAATAAAATGAAAAGTTGGTTCTTCAAAAAGATAAACAAAATAGACAGGCCACTTGCCAGGTTGACCAGAAGCAGAAAAGAAAAGACTCTAATAAGCTCAATTAGAAATGACAAATGAGAGGTCACAACTGATATCATGGAAATATAAAACATCATCTTTAAATACTACAAAAATCTCTATGCCCAAAAACATGAAAATGTGGAGGCAATGGACAAATTCTTAGAAACACATTACCTCCCTAAGCTCAATCAGGAATAAATAGAATTCCTAAACAGACCAATAACAAGCACCAAAATTGAAGCAGTAATAAAAAATCTTCCAACAAAAAAAAGTCACAGACCAGATGGGTTCACACCTGAATTCTACCAAACCTACAAAGAAGAACTGGTGCCTATACTGCAGAAAGTATTCAAAAACATCCAGAAGAATGGAAGCCTCCCAAACTCATTCTACAAAGCCAATAACACCTTGATACCAAAGCCAGGAAAGGACACACAAGAAAAGAAAACTACAGACCAATATCCCTTATGAATATAGATGCCAAAATTCTCAATAAAATCCTAGCAAACTGAATTCAAATGTGCATCAAAAAAATAATTCATCACAATCGGGTGGGCTTCATCCCTGAGATGCAGGAATGGTTCAACATAAACAAATCTATATATGTAATGCACCATATAAATAAAAGCAAGAACAAAGATTATATGATCCTTTCAATAGATGCAGAAAAGGCTTTTGACAAAATCCAGCACCCTTTTATGATAAGAACTCTTAACAATATAGGCATAAATGGCTCGAACCTCAAAATTATTAAAGCCATAGATGATAAACCCACAGTCAATATCATACTGAATGGATAAAAATCGAAAGCATTCCCCCTTAAAACTGGAACCAGACAAGGTTGCCCACTATCTCCACTTCTATTCAACATAGTGCTGGAAGTCCTTGCCATAGCAATCAGACAAGAGAGAGGAATCAGGGGTGTCCAAATGGGGGCAGAAGAGATCAAACTTTTACTCTTTATGGATGATATGATATTATATCTAGAAGACCCCAAAGATTCAACCAAGAGACTACTGGAATTGATGAATGAATTCAGCAAAGTCTCAAGATGCAAAATCAATGCACACGAATCAATAGCCTTCATATATACCAATAACAGTCAGGCCAAGAAACAAATCAAAGTCTCAGTACCTTTCACAATAGCACCAAAGAAAATTAAGTATTTAGGAACATATCTAACTAAGGAGGTAAAATACCTATGTAGAGGTTATGAAACACTGAGAAAAGAAATGGCATAGGATGTAAACAGATGGAAAACCCTACCATGCTCTTGGATAGGTAGAATCAATATTGTTAAAATGTCTTTGCTACAAAGACATTTTGTAATGTAAAATGTCTTTATAGAATCAATGCAGTCCCTATCATAATACCAACATCATTTTTGATCTACATTATTGCTGATCTACACAAAATAATTCTACACTTTGTGTGGAACCAGAGAAGACCCCATCTAGCCAAAGCAATCTTAAGCAAAAAGAACAAATTGGGAGGCATCAATCTATTAGACTTCAAACTATACTACAAGGCTATAGTAACCAAAACAGCATGGTACTGGCACAAGAACAGAGACATAGACCAATGGAACAGGACTGAGAATCCTGGTATAAAACCATCGTCATACTGTCATCTTATTTTTGACAAAGTAGACAAAAACATACACTGGGAGAAAGAATTCCTATTCAATAAATGGTGCTGGGAAAACTGGATAGCCACATGTAGAAGACTGAAACTAGATCGACAGCTCTCACCTCTCACAAAAATCAACTCACGGTGGATAACAGACTTAAACCTAAGACGTGAAACCATAAGAATTCTAGAAGAAAGTGTTGGAAAAACTCTTATAGACATTGGCCTAGGCAAAGAATTTGTGAGGAAGACCCCCAAAGCAATCACAGCAGCAACAAAAATAAATAAATGGGACCTGATCAAATTAAAAAACTTCTCCACAGCCAAGGAAATTATCACTAGAGTGAACAGACAACCTACAGAATGGGAGAAAATATTTGTATGCTACACATCTGATAAAGGGCTGATAACCAGAATCTATGCAGAACATAGGAAAATCAACAAGAAAAAATCAAACAACTCCATGAAAAAGTGGGCAAAGGACATGAACAGAAA
The DNA here is from genome assembly GCA_023783475.1 of Daubentonia madagascariensis. Taxonomy (NCBI): domain Eukaryota; kingdom Metazoa; phylum Chordata; class Mammalia; order Primates; family Daubentoniidae; genus Daubentonia; species Daubentonia madagascariensis. Next base: position 19,324,540 of record JAKFHU010000978.1, on the reverse strand, counting down.
CTTTTCAAAAGAAGACAGAATAATGGCCAAGAAACATAAAAAACTGCTCATCATCAGGAAAATGCAAATCAAAACCACAATGAGATATCACTTAACTCCAGTGCGATTGGCTTATATCAAAAAGTCCCAAAACAACAAATGTTGGCAGGGATGCGGAAAGATAGGAACACTCGTACACTGCTGGTGGGACTGCAAATTAGTCCAACCTCTATGGAAAGTAATATGGAGATATCTCAAAGAACTATAAGTAGAACTACCATTTGACCCAGCAATCCCACTACTGGGTATTTACTCAAAGGAAAAAAAGACATTTTATAATAAAGACATCTGCTCGCGAATGTTTATAGCAGCACAATTCACAATTGCAAAGATGTGGAAACAACCCAGGTGCCTATCAATACACGAGTGGATTAATAAAATGTGGTATGTGACTATTACTCAGCAATAAAAAACAATGGTGAATTAACACATCTGGTATTATCCTGGATGGAGCTAGAGCCCATTCTTTGAAGCGAAGTATCACAAAAATGGAAAAACAAGCACCACTGGTATTCACCATCAAATTGATACTAACTGATCAATACTTATGTCACACATGGCAGTAACATTCATCAGGGGGTGGGTAGGCGGGAGGGGGGTGGAGGGGATGGGAAAACTCTCACCAAATGGGTTCGGGGCACACAGTTTCGGGGATGTCCACAACTGTAGCTCTGACTCGGGCAGTGCGTAGGCAATATATATAACCAAAGTGTTGCACCCCCATAATATTCTGAAATAAAAGGAAAAAAAAAAAGGAGTTAGTAGTCAACTATGCCAAATGCTGTAGATGGTGGAAGAAAGTATGAGCTTACTACATAGGCTGCTGGATATTGTAATTGGAAGTTACTGGTAACCTCTGAATAATCAGTTTCAAAGAAAAACCTCTGAATCACCAGTTTCAAAGTCGTGGAAGCCAATTGCAATAGGTTTAAAGGGAAATAAGGAAAAACAGTCAGGAAGAAGTTTATCTGCATTTTCATTATTCATATTTTAAAATTTTATTGTTTTTCTGGCCCCCATGACCATTTAATCAAAAAAGATTATTGTTTTAAAACTATTTATGAAGTGTTATATAAATGTGCCATGTTTTTTTCAAATAGCTTAAATTTTCATCACATACTTCATAGTTCAGTGCTAAAGTCTTTTATCCAGTGGAGTTTTATGACCATACCAGCAGTCTGGACTTAGATTATTTTATTTTGTGTTTTCCAATGAATAAGAAAAGGTCTTCAATCAACTTAGTCTATTTTCTTGTACATAATGAAGTGATCTGGCTCTAATCAATCAAGAGATAATTAGGATATTGGCATGAAAATATAATTAGAAATTATAAATTTAAATGAATTTTTCTATCTCAGTGAATGTTTTCAAGCCCAGGTATAAAGTACAAAATTCTTTCATGCTTTCTGCTCCCAATTAGATACAGTCTTCTGGTCGAACTCTACAAATTACCAAAGCCCTGTTAGAAGATGCTGGCAGATACACATGTGTGGCTACCAATGCAGCTGGAGAAACACAACAGCACATTCAACTGCATGTGCATGGTAATGTAATTTCCACATCTTAACAAAAGAATATTTCTGTGGCTTTTTTATAACATAGTAGGCTCATTTTTATTAAAATACAGTATAAAATAAATATTTATTTTAGCCTATGAATAAAACTAGTTTTTTTAACATTGTTATGATTACAATTGCTCATATTAAGATCTTCAGTTTTCAGGTTGTCAAATAAGATGTGCTGGAGCCTGCAAATAAATACTCTATCCTGCGTTTTAAAGTATCTATATTTTGTTAACTTATAACTTTCTACAGATGGCTTTTGGTGAAAAGACAGAAGTTGCAGCATTCCTTAGTCTTATCTGTGATTTTCATACCTTCCTGTGAGAGGGATTTTGCGAGTAGAAGCTATCCTTGGCTCAAGATCTTCTCCTATGTGCTTTAATAAAAACTCTGGGTGGTCATGGAGCACCTCATTAATATTACAGCTTCACAGCAAACTTGAAAGACTACATGACCTTGAATATAAGTCTTCCGATCTCTAGAGCCTCATCAGAAAAGGCCAGGAACTGGAGGCTTGGACTTTCCTAATTCAGCCAGGATAGTTACAGAAAGCTGTTTAAGATTTCCATGTACAAGTTATTAATTTTCTCTAATTCATATGATTGCTTGTTCAACCTTTTATTCATTTAATCATTCATTCATATATTCATGCTACATTTACTGAGGAATTCAACCTAGAATAATGCCCTAGCACCTAGCTTGATTCCAAGGTATATAGTAGGCAGTCAAAAAATATTTAAGAAATGAAAGAATAAATACTGAAAAATTTTGAATTGGATTTTAAATTGTTCTAATTTGCTTCTTTGCATATTTTCTTTTATTTGAATCAATCAGTTAAAAGATTAAAATCATTAGTTTCCTAAATGTTTCCAATAAAACAATTTATTCTTTTCCCAGTCGCCTAAATGTGAACACCTAATGTATGGATGGCTACACACACAAACCATGTAGGCCTTTATTCTTTCACTGAATAATTAATTTTAAGACCAATATCTGAATGTAACCATTTTTGAATTGTCTGACTGTGCTTGGGAGGTTGGGGACAGGCTGACCCTGCTCTCCTGTAAGTTGCCTTGCATTTGTCTTGTTTCTCATAAAGCCATTTATCCCTTCCTAGTGCTCTTTGATAGCCATATCTGGCATCTACTCAGACTTCTGTTTCCACCTAAGAGTATGATGGGAATGAACTTTCTCTCCTTTTTCCTATTTCCCTGCCCTGAGACTCCTTTTCTCCTTTTCATGCAAGCTGTTTACTTTCCCTTTCCCATCAATTTCAGTTCTTACCTGGCCTCTACTTTGACCAAGAGAAAGCAGTTAAGTGGGATACCATGGTGTGGTGCAATCATCTCAGGCACTGGAGTCAGGCCAATTTTGGTTTAAATTCTGTGCTAAACATGATGTATCTTAACTCAAGTAAACCACTTAATTTCTCTGAGTATCTAACTTCCACAGTGGTTTGGAGGTTTAGAGATAATAGGTGTAAAATATCTCCACTTCATAGCCACTTAATAAATGGTAGCAGTTAACTTTTCTCACTTCTACTCTATGAGATGTTAGCAAAAGAAGGATGTCTTGTTTTCTACTTAAATGAAGTCTATATAATGAAGGAGTCCCACAGGAGTGGGACAAATCTACCTAGAACAGGGCCTCTTTAAACATCAGTGTTGATAAAAATCATACATGTTGCATATTAAAAATACAGCTTCCTGGGTCCAGTCCCAAATATTCTGAAACAACATCTCTGATGCAGGTGGTCTGTGAGTCGGTATTTGGAGAAACATTGCCCCAGACACTAAAGACTAGCCTAGAGACTTGCCAATGTAGTCAAAAATGACTGAAAACTAGAGTCCGTGAAAGAAATCAAGTATCTCATCAAATAAAGAGCAACAGCAGAAGAGAAAAAGCAGAACTGGTACCTAAGAAAACACAAGTCTGTAAACCTACAATCTGAATATTGTAACAAAATGTTGTTGACAGGAGGTGCAATTAGGGTGCATATCTACATGGAAAATCATCAAAGAGAAGGGGATCAGGCTGGAAAACATCTGGGTTAATGTGAAAAGAAAGAGAAACAGAAGGTTAGTCATTGTAAGGGTTGTTAAAAACTGCCAAATCAGAGAAAGAATAGAAAGCAAACTTTTTTGTATAAATCATAGAATGGAAGTAAGATATAGTATCTTAAAACATTTCATCTAATATGATCTTGACTTGTCTAGATAACAGTTCATCTCCCTGAAGGGAGAATAGATGATGAAGTAAACTAATACTAATTATGATTAACCTGGAGGAAGTGGTTGGCTAAGTGCGTGTGACTAGAATCTGGACAGAAAGCTGGCATATCGTCTTGACACTCATGACAGCAACATCATTTTGGATGCATGAGGCTCCTAACTTGATTCTGGCCTCCTTAATACTTATATTAACAACTTTAGTGATAATTGGAAATGTTTAAAAAAAGTGTAGGAATTTCTAAGAGATTGGTTGATAGACATCAAAAAGACCTCAGCAGTTAAAATGACAAATTAATATGCTGTGAAAAACTACATAACAATAGGATGTGAAAAGAGCAGCTCAAAGACACCACACATTGAAGTACTTAAGTATTTGGATTTGGACTTGGATTGCTCCAGTTTCTATAGATATGAGAATTCAGTTTTGTAAAAATCTAATCAGTCTTAGAAATTAGTAATAGAAGTTATAGTATGAGCACCAAGAGAGGAACTAGTCCTGTTAATACTCTTGCTCTTTGAAAGCTTCCAAAGTACTGCATCCAATTCTGGTGCTATATACTAAGAATGGCGTTGAAAAAATCTATAAGGAAGCAATCATCATTAAATTTAGTTCAGTTATTAATGTATTTAACCAACCCCATAGCTATTTTGAAGTTAGGATTTATTTTAATCCAATCTTTATTGATAGATAACAGATTCAGCAAATATGCATTTACTACAGTTTTCATCCAAAAATGTTCAATCCTAAGATACTCAGCATTCCAACTGTTTAATATTTTCCTTTCTTATAAAAAGATCTTAGATACTACCATTCTTTTAATAGTAGCAAGAAAGTGTTTCCAAAAGCTGCAGGAAGGGTGCATTGTCTCCTGGACTATAAGACCAAGTCATGGTCATGAGAAAGGGAACATTCTCATGGGCTTTCAGTGGGGAGTTCTGGCTGTTCTGGCTATTATAAAAGGCAGGAGGCCTCAGTAGGTGGTCTTTTTTGATCATCAAAGTTTCATAATTCTGGAAGTTTTTATTTTCTAGACCAAACTATGAAACCTCAAATATTTGCCAGTGAGACAGATGTTTTCACAAACAAATGATTATTTGGGGTCTAATAGCTCAAGCATTCATTTTATCTGCACATAATCATTTCCTAGGAAAAATAAACCAAGGTGAAGTGCTCAGAAGAAGTAGAATGTTGTGGTTAAAAGCATGAGCTTGGAATTTTGGTCCCTACCCACTGCCAATTAATACTTGCAGGACATTGTGCTTGGATGTTAACTTTCTAAAAACTTAAATTCCTCATCTGCAAAATGGGAAGGATAGTGATAACACACCACAGTCATGTAATTTGGGTAAGGATTAAATAAAAGAATACACATGAAAATCTTTGCCTAGTGCCTGGCTCCTAGTCAATATCTGGAAAGGGTAGCATGAAGACTGTTTTGGCAAAACACATATTTGACTTTTGGCCCTTCTCACTGCACCATTTTGACTAATATATCTAAAGTCCTCCTGCCTTTACTATTGGCCAGGAACCCTTTTGTGTCTCTATTAGTTGCCTGGTAAAAGCATTAGTAGAGCACCCCTTATTTTTATTTTTTAAAAGTATTTGGTTGGCTAACATCTGCTAACACCCACTCAAAAAAGGTTTCTCTATCATTTCTGTGTTTTGTTTAATAGCTCACTTGTGGCCTAAAGGAAACTTGGGAATGTTGTAGGGAATTTTTTTTTTCTTTTTTAATGGATAATTTCAGTTCAGGACTGAACTACACTGTCTTCTTGGTGTAGATTAATTTATTCCTCACTATTTCATAATTTCAATGAATAGGGAGTATTAACTCACCAAAATCACTTTTGGATCAGTTATATATTAATTAAAATTTAACCAGGATTTAAAAGAGTCAATTCATGCCCTAAGTCTGTGGTTCCCAACCCCTGGGCTGCGGACTGGTACCAGCCCGTGGCCTATTAGGAAAGGGGCCGCACAGCAGGAGGTGAGCAGCTGGCAAGGGAGCAAAGCTTCATCTGTGTTTACAGCCACTCCCCATAGCTTGCGTCACTGCATAAGCCCTGCCTTCTATCAGATCAGTGGCTGCATTAGATTCTCATAGGAGTGTGAACCCTACTGTAAACTGCCCATGCAAGGGATCTAGGTTGCACTCCTTATGAGAATCTAATGCCTGATGATCTCAGGTGGAGCTGAGGCGGTAATGCTAACGCTGGGGAGCGGCTGCAAATATAGATTATCATTAGCAGAGAGGCTTGACTGCAGAGTAAATGTAATGCTCTTGAATCATCCCAAAACCATCTCCCCCACTGGTCCGTGGAAAAATTGTCTTCCATGAAACCGGTCCCAGATGCCAAAAAGGTTGGGGACCACTGCCGTAAGTGGTTAAAGTAATAGGTGGAATATAGCTCACAATTTGTCACAAAGAAGGAATTGTGGTTTTAGCATGATATGTACATTCAGTTTTTGGAAGAAGGAACAAAAACCAATAAATTGAATGGAATTCAACCTCCTGTTTGGACAATGCAGACGTCTTATTGTTAAGATATTGTTGCCTTACTGATGTCCCGTCTAGAACAATGTTTTCCTAAATTCAGGACTATATATTTAAATGCTAGAGGGGAATAATGGAATTTATATTTGTATTTACTTTTTTGACCTCAAAATGAGAAAGAAGTCAAGTTTTTCTTATATTTATTGTATGGACTAACATGGGAACTCTCTTTCTGTGTCTGGTGCTTGGGACATTGAACTATCACAGACTTTTGTAGGCAGAATTGTAATTTTTTGGCAAACAATCCCCTCAAAATTTGGTAGGTTTTCAGTCCATTTGTTTCTTGCCTGTCCCGCGTGCTAGTAACCGTACCCAAATAGCTTCTCTGTGCAGAGGTCTTTAGTCTTCAGCTTTCCTCTTTTAGCTACTCTATTCTGTTTTGAAATGTTTCCAAAACACATTTAAATGATGGTTACCTCAGGGACACCTGAAACAATTGGCTAAGTTAACACCCTTATGTTTGCTAGGTCTGGCTGAGAAGACTTAATGGAAGACTTTAAAAAAAAACTCTAAGCAATAATTTTTATGTGTAACTCTTTGGAGTAGAAAAAGCAATTGATTTTTTTCCCCAACCCTTTGAAACTATAAATTAAAATTATGTTGAAATACAATGAACAGAAATCAGACTATCTAATTTTTTATAAGACAATTTTGTAGGTCAGTTATGGCCACTCCTTGATGCTCTGATTATTCCTTCAAATAAGCATTTAAAATTCTGAGCTTGTTGTCATTCACATACAGATCATAGATATAATTCATATACTAGAAAATTCACCCTTTTAGAGTGTACAATTCAGTGATTTTTAGTATATTTACAAAGTTATATACCATACACTAATATTCAAGTTTCACTAATCAATTGCCACCCCAAAAAGAAACCCCATTACCATTAGCATTCAATTTCCATTCCCCATTCCCCAGGCCCTGGTGACAACTAATCTACTTTCAGTCTCTATGTATTTGCCTATTCTTGACATTTCATATAAATGAAATCATACAATGTGTGGCATTTCATGTCTAGCTTCTTTCACTTAACATGTTTTCAAGATTCATCCAAAACATTAATAGCATGTGTCAGTATTTAATTCCTTTCTATGGATAAATAATTTTCCATTGTATGGATATACCCCATTTGGTTTATCTATTCATCAGTTGAAGGACATTTGGATTGTTTCCACTTTTTGGCTGTTACAAATAATGCTGCTGTATATCAAATACAATCTTTTGTGGATATTTTCGTCCTCTTGTGAATATGTAGATGATTGCTGACACTGTAGTCTTTTTTAACTTTTTAGGAAATTTGGGCTACTGTCTAATGTTTAACTTTGAGATTGACATTTCCACAACATGTTCGAGTCTTCAAATTTCAAACATTTCGGCCAACATTTCAATGACTGTCTTCTATTTTAGATGTGTTGGATTCATTGTGGTAATGATGTATATTTCTTGTGACTATATTTAATTGCTTGTACAAAGATGTTGGCATTTTTCATGCTTTTGGATAGTATGTCTTTGAAATCTTTGCCCATTTAAATATTGTCTTTTTAGATTATATGTTCTTTTATATTTGGATATATGCCTTTCATAAATGACTTGAAATATGTTCCCACCCTGTGGTTCATTTTCCTTCCTGATGTGTCTTTTCAGCACAGCTTTATTTGATGGTTCCATTTTGCATATCTCATTTTTTTGTGGTTTCACTTTATCATATTATTCATTGTTGGTCTTAGTCCAATTCAGAAATCATTGCCATCCTATGTTCATCAAGAATTTTATAATTTTGCTTTATTTACTATTTGTGTTTAGTTATTTTGATGTATAGTGTGATTAGGCAGTTATTTAGGCCAACTTCATTTTTTCAGCACATTTTGATCAGCACTGATTTTTCACATGATGTCTTTCCTTCTGGCACTCTTGTTGAAAATCATTTGACTATAGATGTAAGGGTTTATTTCTATAATCTTAATTCTATTCTATTGCTTATATGCCTATCCTCATGCCAGTACCACACTGTCTTGATTACTGCAGTTTTGCAGTAAGTTTTGAACTGAGAAAGTATAAGTCCTCTATCTTTATTCTTTACAAGGTTTTTTTGTTGTTGTTTTATGTTGAGTCCCTTGCATTTCCATGTTAATTTTAGGATCAGTATATGAATTTCTATAAAAAAAAACATCTGAAATTTTGACTAATATTGTGTTGAATTTATAGATCAGAGGAATATTGCTGTGTTAACAATATTTAGTCTTTCAATCCATGGACATGGGTCTCTTTCTGTTTGTTTAGATCTTTATTTTTTTTAAGTTTAATTTAATGATCTTTTGGAGTTTCAGTGTAAAAGTCTTGCACTTGTTGATAAAATTTATCCCTATATATTTTATTTTATTTAAAAAAATTTTTATTTTTAATTATTATGGGTACAAAATAGTTGTACATATTTATGGGATATATGTGATGTTTTGATACAGGCATACAATGTGTAATGATCAAATTCAGGTAATTGGGATACCCATCACCTCAAGCATTTATCATTTCTTTGTGTTAAGAACATTCCAATTCTACTCTTTTAGTTATTTTAAAATATACAATAAATTATTGTTAACTGTAGTCATCCTGTTGTGCTACTGAATACTAGATCTTATTCATTCTATCTAACTGTATTTTTGTACCCATTAACCATCCTCTCTTTAGTCCCTCTTCCCCATTACCCTTCCTAGCCTCTAGTAACCATCATTCTACTCTCTGTCTCCATGAGTTCAATTGTTTTTTAGGTCCCACATATGAATGAGAGCATGCAATATTTGTCTTTCAGTGCCTGGCTTATTTCACACAACATAATGGTCTCTAGTTCCGTCTATGTTGTTGCAAATTACAGGATTTAATTCTTTTTATAGATGAATAATATTTCATTGTGCATATGTACCACATTTTCTTTATCCACTCATCCATTGTTGTACACTCTTTTATTTTTATTTTTTGATACAACTGTAAATAGAACTGCTTTCTCAATTTCATTTTTGGATTTTTTATTGAGAGTGTATAAAAATATATATGATTTTTAGGTATTGACCCTGTATCCTACAACCTTGTTGAACTCATTTATTACTTGATAGGTTTTTGTGGATTCCATGGGCTATTCTATTTACAAAATCATATTATCTGCATACACAGATAGTTTAACTTCCTTTCCAATCTGGATGGCATTTATTTCTTTCTCTTTCCTAATTTCCCTGGCCAGTACAATATTGAATAGAAATAGAGAGAGTGATACCTTTATCTTGTTCCCAGTATTAGAAAAAGCTTTAAGTTTTTCATCATTAGTTAGTGATGTTAGCTGTGGGTTTTCTGTAGATGGACTTTATCAGGTTGAAGAAGTTCCCTTCTGTTCCTAGTTTGTTGAGTGTTTTTAATCATGAAAGGGTTTGGATTTTGTCAGATGCTTGTTCTACATGTATTGAGATGACCAAATACTTTCTGTACTTTATTTTACTAATATAGTAGTAAACTATATTGATTGATTGACTATATTGATTGATTTTCATAAATTAAACCAACCCTGCCTTCCTGGGATAAGTCCCTCTTAGCAATGCTGCACAATCAGTTTAATATTGGCAGGATTCAGCTTACTGGTAATTGTTTGATGATTTTTGTGGTCTGTAGTGTCCTTTTATTGGATGTCTCTGTCTGGTTTTGTTATTGTGGTGAAACTGACATCAAAGACTGATTTGCGAAGTATTCTCTCTCTTCCATGTTTTGGAAGAGTTTGTGAAGGACTGGTGTTAATTCTTCTTTAAACGTTTGGTAGGATTCACCAATAAAGCCATGTTGTCCTGTCATTTTCTTTGTGGAAAGTTTTTTGATTACTCATTCAATTTCTTTATTCTTATAGGTGTATTCAGATTTTCTCTTTCATCTTCAGTCAGTTTCAGCAGTTTGTATCTTTCTACGAATTTTTTGTTTCATTTAGGTTATCTAATTTGCTGTCATACTATTGTTTATAGTTCCCTTATTGTCCTTTTTATTCTGTAAAGTTGCTATTAATGACTCCTCTCTCATTCCTGATTGTGGTAATTTGGCCTTCTCTCTTTTGTTTGTCATGGTCAGTCTAGCTAAAGTCTTTTCCATTTTGTGTCTTTTCAAAGAACCAGGTTTTGGTTTCATTGATTTTTTTTCTATTGTTTTTCTATTCTATATTTGATTTATGTATGCTCTAAAATTTATTATTTTTTTCCCTTTGCTTGCTTTGGGTTTAGTTTACTCTTTTTTTCTAGTTTATTAAGGTTATTGATTTGAGATCTTTTTTTACTATAGATGTTTACAGCTACAAATTTCGCTCTAAGTTCTGCTTTATGTGCATCCCATAAGTTTTGGCATGTTGTTTTTGTTTTCATTCATGTCAAAATATTATATATATTTAATATTATATCATGTGATTTCTTCCTTTGACCAGTTACTTAAGAGTGTGTTACTTAATTTCCACATATTTTTGAAGTTCTCAAATTTTCTTTTATTATTGATTCATAATTTTATCTAATTTATATGATTTTAGTTCTTTTAAGTGTATCAAGAGTTGTTTTATAGCCTTACATATGGTCTGTCCTTGAGAATGTTACATGTGCACTTGAGAAGAATGTTTTTTCTGCTGTCCTTGAGTGCAGTGTTCTATGTGTGTCCATTGGTTTATAGTATTCTACAAGCCATCTCTTTTCTTGTTGATTTTCTGGGTGGTTGTTCTATCCATTATTGAAAGGATATTGAAGTCACCAACTTTTATTGTTGAATTGTGTATTTCTCCCTTTGAGTTTGTCAATTTTTGTTCCATGTATATCGGGACTCTGTTGTATACATATATGTTTATAATTGATACAGCTTTATGAATTGACCCTTTATATTGTAAAAATGTCCTACTTTGTTGCAATTTTTGTAACAATTTTTGTCTTGAATTTTATTTCATTTGATACTAACACAGCCTTGCCAGTTCTTTTTATGTTACTGTTTGAATCCTATTTCTTTTTCCATCCTTTTACTTTTAATCTAATTGTGTCTTTGAATCTAAAGTGTGTCACTTGTAGGTAACACACAGTTGGACAATTTTTTTAAATCCATTCTGCCAATCTCTGCCTTTTGATTGGAGCATTTAATCCATTTACATTTAATTTAATTACTGATATGGTAGAATTTATGTCTGTCATTTATTTTTTTAATATTTATATCATTTTTGTTTTTCTGTTCCTTCATTGCTCATGTTTTCTTGTGTACTGTTTTATTTCCCTTGTTGCTTCTTTTACAATTTTTTTTAGTTTTATTTTTAGTGGTTGTCCTGAGGGTTATAATTACCATCCTAATTAATAATAATATAGTTTACATTGATATCAATTTAATTTCAATATTAAACAAAAGCTTTGTTCCTATATAGTTGCCTTCTCTTTTCCCTTCTTTATGCTATTATTGTTATACAAATTACATTTTTTTCATTAACTACCCATCAACACAGATTTATAATTATTGCTTTATGCTATTGTCTTTTAAATCAATAGCAGGAAAAAGAGTTATAAAACATACAGTTTTTACTGTCTTATATATTTACCTATGTAGTTACCTCTGCCAGTGCTCTTTACTTTTTTATGGGCATTGGAGTTACTGCTTCATTTCAGCTTGAAGAACTTTCTTTAGTATTTCTTGTAGGGTAGGTGGCTAGCAATGAATTTTTCAGTTTTTGTTTTTCTAGGAATGTCTCAATTTCTTCTTTATTTTTAAAAGAAACATTTTCTGGATTTAGAATTCTTGGTTGACAGGCACTTTCTTTCAACACTTTGAATATGTCATCCTACTGCCTTCTGGTCTTCATGGTTTTTTGATGAGAAATCAGCTGTTTGATTTATTGAGGATCCTTGTCATGATAAGTCACTTCTCTCTCACTGCTTTCAAAATTCTGTCTTTGGTTTTAAACAGTTTGATTATGATGTCTTAGTGTGGATTTCTTTGGGTTTATCCAACTTTGAGTTTGTTAAGCTTCTTAGATGTACAGCTTAATGTTTTTTTTCAAATTTGGGAAACTTTCAACCATTATTTTTTAAAATTTCTTTTTTCACCTTTCTCTGTCTCTTCTCATCTGGTACTCTCATTATGCTTTATGGTGTCCCACAAGTCTCAGAAGTTCTGTTCACTTCATTCTTTTTTCTCTATGCTCCTAAAATTGGGTAATCTCAATTGGCCTATCTTCAAATTCATTTTTTTTTTCTTATTCCAACTCAAATATGCTGTTGAGACCTTATTGCACTTTTGAATTTCAAAATTTCTATTTGGTATTTCAAAATTAATTTCTATCTCTTGTTTATTATTCTATATTTAGTGAGATACCATTTGGCTACTTTTATTAGTTCTTTAGACATGGTTTCCTATAATTCTTGGAACATATAGTCACCCCTCAGCATCCACAGGGGATTGGTTCCAGGCCCCCCACAGCCACCAGAATCTGTGGATACTCAAGTTTCTTATGTAAAATGGCATGGTATTTACACATAACCTAGCACATCATCTCTTATACTTTTAATGATCTCTAGATTACTTAAAATACCCAATACAATGTAAATGCTATGTAAATAGTCATCATACTTTATTTTTTAATTTGTGTTAATTTTTGTTGTTGTATTGTTAATTTTTAAAAAAATATTTTCCATCTGTGGTTGGTAGAATGTGTGGATAAAACAGGCTGACTGTATTTAAAATAGCTGATTTGAAGTCTTTGTCTAGTAAGTCCAACATCTAGGTTTCCTCATGAACAGTTTATATTCTCCTTCTCTTTCTGTGTATAGGCCATGATCTCTTGTTACTTTGCATATTTCAATTTTTGTTGAAAAGTATACATTTTAAATAATATAATGTGGCAACTCTAGATATCATATCCTCCTCTCCCTGTGGTTTTTATTGTTGCTGTTGTTTCTGTTTTTGTTGTTATTTCTTATTTACTTAGTGAGCAGGCAAAATACTGGCATTCTCCAAAATGTTCATATCCTAATCCTAGAATATGTTAATATATTAGGTTATATCATAAAGGGGAATTAAGGTTGCAGATGGAATTAAGGTTCTTAATCAGTTGGCTTTAAAATAGGGGGATAATCTCTGATTATCTGGATGAAACTAATATAATCATTAAGGATCATTAAAAGTGAAAGAGAGAAGCAGAATATCAGAGTGATACGATGTGAGAAGAATGCTCCACATCCCTCCTCCTCGCCCCACCCATTGCTGGCTTCAAAGAGGAAGAAATGGCCTCTAGAAGTTGGAAAAGGCAAGGAAACAGATTCTTCTCTAGAACCTCCAGAAAGGAATTCAGCTCTGCTGATGCCCTGATTTTAACCCAATAAAGCTATGTTGGACTTCTGATATACAAAACAATATTGTTTAAGCTACCAAGTTTGAGGCAATTTATTACATAAGGAAACTAATTTTCTTGAACAAATTATATAAAGGCTGTTTTTAAAGACTTTAAAACACTCCTGGGGAAAAGGTTTGCACAGACAGAACTCTTGAGTCGAGTTAAAAAAAGACAAATCCTACAAACTCTAAGGAAGGGCCAGACAGGTCAAATAATGACAGTTCTCTCAAAATGGTGCTTTTAGGTAGCTCCAAACCTATTCTGCTCCCTCCAGTATCTGCTAGGCTGCTTTTTTCATTGTGATTATGGGACTATTTGTTTTCATGTTTGACTGAGCTAGGGAGAGGAGATAGGAATAAGATGAGTTAAAATGCCAAAAAGTTCACTGGTTTTAATGAGATTTAGCAATTTAGCTTTTTTTTCTTTTTTCTTTTTCTTTTTTAATAAATATTTCATGGATTGTTGCCCATCTTTGGTTGATTTCCAGAGTTCTGAAAAAGTTTATTTTGACAAATTTTCCAGTGTTTTTGTTTCTTTAATGGAGGAGTGGATTTTTCGAGTCCTTGCTCTGACATTCTTGCTGACATCCAATATTTTTTTCTTTAAGTTCTCTAGTGAAGTGAGAAATAGCCAACCCACTCCACAGCTCTTGTATGTCTTATTCCCATCATAATGTTTTATTGCAGCAGCTATGTAGTCTGTCAAAGCCTTCAATGAGCACTTCAGTCCAGAAGGCTTCAAGTGAGTATTTAAATAACTGTTTTGAAGGAATGTGCCATGGATTGATTATTTTTCCTTTTCCTTTTCCAGTTGGAAAAGTCAGATAGCCATATTTAAAGGTCTTTTGTCCTTGAATATTTAATTGGTAATCAGAATTCAGTGCAGAAAACAGAAACATTCTATGCATTTCAAACAGGAAGGGTTAATATATGAAATTAGATGAATACAAAAGGAATTGTAGGAGTGAAGGAGAAGTGGATTCTAGGGTGAGTCTTCAGGAATAACTCCCAAAAAAACAGAGATCTGGCCCAAAAGGACATCCATCTCTGAGGACACACTTTGATTTAGACTTGTCAAAAAACAACTTTGAATTTTATTTCTTTTTTGTTTTTGTTTCTTTGTTTTCTTTGGTGGTTTTTTCTGCTTTTATTTTTATTATTTCTTTATTCCTAGCCTCTTTTGGTTTATTGTATTAGTCTTTTTCTACATTCTGGTTTGAATGCTTAGAACATTTATTTTCATTATTTCTTCGTTTTTTAATGTGCTAGTTAAGAGTTAAGATTTCCTTTAAGTACTGTACTGCTTTGGTGACATCCCATAGGTTTTAATATTAACTAGTTTCATTTTAATTTATGTTTTTATGAGCCTATACTTTTATCTCCATTTCATCTTTAATGAGGTTTTTCTCCCATGTAGATAGCTCTATATTTTTGTTATGGATTTATATTCTTTTAAATATAGTTTTATTAAATTGTGGTTATAAAAATCTTTATTGATATTTTTGTGTCCTACTATTCTATTTTGAATATATTACATTGGCATTTGAAAAGAATATATATTCTTTGGTAACTACAAATGCATACATACACAATGCATACACAATTTAGATGGGTAATTTTATTTTTCAAGTACTTTATATCTTTATTCTTTTGTTTCACTGCACAATTTCTGAATAGGACAAATTAAAATGTACCATTTTTAGAGTTTTCAAATTTTCCTTGCTTTTTAACAATTTTTGCTTTGTTATTCAATGTATGAAGCATTGTTATTATAAAGGATTATTCATGAATTATAGCATTTTAATCAATACAAAGCATGCTGCTTTGTCATATTTAATAATTTTTGCTTTGTATCCAGTTTGTCAGAAATTGATGTCAAATTGTTGTGTATTTTTGTCCAGCTCTTTTATTATTAACATTTTTGTGGGTTTTTTATTTGTGCTTTTTATCCACTTAGATTTTTAAATTTAAAAAGTGTTGACCTACAAAAGTGTTAAAAATCTACTTTTTGTAATAAAAGTGTCAAAAAAGTCCATTAAAGAAGGAAGTGACCTCATTCACATATGTGCTTTTGATTTATATATTTAATTTTATTTCTTCCATCTTATTTAATTCTAATTATTTTCTTGTTTCCTTTCCTTCTTTCCCCCTTTCCTGTTTTTGGTACATTAATGGGTTGATTGATTATTTGATTATATATGGAGTGAGAGTCTCTCGTACACTGGGTTAAATTTAGCAAATCCTTAAAATGTATTTTTTTCTATTAACTTCAAATACTAATTTATATCTACAATATCTTCTCCACATAAGACAGAACCTTTAGTTTACTTGTAATTTCTTCATCTTGGCATGCATCTCATGCTCCTTGAGATATTGTTGAAAATATCTGGTATTGATGTTCTAAATTGTTATTCCTTTTACATTATGCCTTTCAGACTGTATGAATGCCTACTTTCCAAGTACATTAAAATAATAGAGCAGCATTGTCAGTGGTTATTTAAACTCGAAAGTGTAGTTTTCTGTTTTATTTTATGAACAATTTAATTATAAAGTTTATATCAAAAGATACAACCTGCTAATAAACACACAAAAATTATTCAGATTTTTCTGAAATGGTTTAAGACAGTACTGTCCAAAACTATAGTCAAATATTTTGAGACATATTGATTTCTTCTTCACTGGAAGAGTTCCAATGCAGTAGATTACTTCCTGGTAAAGGTAATTCATCATTAGACTGATCAGATTAATTAGAATAAAAAACATACTTCTTTAACTTTCTTTTATTCCTTTCCTAATCTACAATTCTAAAGATTTTCCTATCTGGGAACAAAGAAATATATAATCTAGAAAACTTATTAAGACCTTTCTTCATCCTGTTCGTCAATTCTACTTAATAATATACTTTTGTTCCAAATACATCAGTGTGTATATGTGAAAGAAACAAAGGTAGGTAAAAATTGTAATTTCCATTGGTAAAAAAATTTCAGTGTAAATATCCTACTTATGTGAAATAATTATCTGTTTGGGCCCCTTGCAGAACCACCCACTCTGGAAGATGCTGGGACAATGCTGAATGAGACTGTGGTGGTGAACAGCCCGATACAGCTGGGGTGTAAGGCAACTGGGAACCCCTCGCCTGGTATGCTTACTTTTGGACTCTGTAACTTATGAACATTTTAAGATTTCTGTGAATAACTGAAACTGTTTATGAGCATAATATACTAATTACTAATAAAGGAAAGGTACATGATGTATTTCAAGAGTCAAACATTGATAAGAATGTAAGAATTAGGTAGAGGACATCTTTTAATTTTCATTGCTTTTAACTGCATGAAATAATTTGTCCATCTAAACAATGTAGAAATATGTGAATATCTTAATCATCTTGTTGTCCATAGTGGCCACAAAACCCACAAGGGTATTTTACATACATTTATGTTGAAAAATATATTTTTAACTTTTAAAAGTATCTTAATGAAACGAAGCCAAATTGTCATTCTGATAAGACTACCACTTCATTTTGTATATTCACATCACTGGTAGGTTATTCATATGAATCAATAATAATATAAATTTTTTGAGGCTAATAGTGTGTATAGTATTTAGTTTTGATTAGACACATAGACAACTTTTATAGGTGACAGGAAATACACAAGAAAAAGAAAGATGTTGAAAGATTGCTATCAAATAATATTGATATATTAGATACACTGTAAAGAATATCTTTTCTCTAAATTCCTTTTCAGGACCCATATTGACTTGGCTCTTGGTGTTTTTCTTAGGGTTGTCTTCTCTTAAAAATCAACCCTAGAGAGATATTTATTTAAATAGATTAAACTCAAATGATAAGTATAAGAATAAAGCAATTGTGACTATTTTAGTTAAGATCCAATTTAGTGTATTTAATTTTAAAAGAAAAATTTTACATAGATCATCTCTCCCCCTTCCATTTCAGTTATTACATGGTACAAAGATAATCGTCCACTCTCAGGTTCCAGCAGTATGACTTTCTTGAACAGAGGGCAGATCATTGCTATTGAAAGTGCCCAAATCTCAGATGCTGGCCTATATAAGTGTGTGGCCATCAACTCAGCTGGAGCGACAGAGTTATTTTACAGTCTGAAAGTTCATGGTTAGTACTACTCCTAGATTCACCCTGGGGTAAAGAAGTATTCAAAATGATTAAGTGCTTCTATAAAATTCTAGTGTAAATATTTGACAGAGTGTGTTATTATCATCTTTATGTAAGGGTGTTGTGTTCTAAAACTGGTAAACGTTGTTATTCCTGATTCCTATTAAAATGCTCAATTTTCACATGCTGTTGACTTAAGTTTGGTTTAGATGAGTTGTTGCAATAGTCATTGACACTCTTATTAGCTAATGACAATAACCCTGCTTGTAAATACTCTCTAACAGAATCATAGATATTAGTTAAAGAAATGTTTCCAAGTTATTATCCCTAATAATGCTTTTAAAGATGAGTTGGTAGTTAACATAGTACAGTGGATACAGTGAAGGGGGGGACACGTGTGTATGTATGCACACACACATGCCTGGAAATCAAGAAATAAAAATCCACTCTGGGATTAAAAACTGGATTTCCTAAGTAAACTAGCAAAACCTTCTTTTCTTCATCTGAAAAATAGAGAGATTGATACTTGCCCTACTTATCTCACAGGATGGCTGTGCTTAGATCTCAAATGAGTTGTGAAAGAACTTACCAAAAACAAATAAACGAACCAAAAAAACCCACCTGTAAAAAGACGTTATTGTGGGCATTACATATAATTTTCATTATTTTGAGATGGCAAATCCTGTGATGTTAACATATCTTACTTTCATTTTTTTTCAGTGCCCCCATCAATTTCTGGCGGCAATAACATGGTGGCAGTGGTGGTTAATAATCTGGTGAGGTTAGAATGTGAAGCCAGAGGTATCCCTGCCCCAAGTCTGACCTGGTTGAAAGATGGGAGCCCTGTCTCTAGTTTTGCTAATGGAATACAGGTACTCTCTTTCATTTCTTTGGTTAAAACTACCACTTGATTATTCAGTACATGAAGTACAAACAGGTAAAGCTGTTGAAGAGATTTGGAGAACAAGGATTCACAAATGTTATAAAAAACCATACATATATGCAGCCACAACTACCATGGACACACAGTTAGTATTCCTAAACAATTCATTAAAAGGTCAGTATTTCTAAGAGTTCCTGTACCTCACTTGTAGGTGTTATATTTGGACCATTTGTTTTAGATATTTGTTACTTTCTACCTGTCTCATTCCACTTCGTACTATTACCACAAGAGGTACTTTGTACAAAGAAATGTTCATCAACAAAAACAAGAATTTCCTGGTAGAACTTATATTTAAGTGTCTGGAAATAATAATGAATCAGAGAACCACACAGAGCATACATATTTCTATGAAAACATCAAATAATAAAGAAAAATTATAATGAAAACATCATGAAAAATAAAATTGAGTCTTAGAAAAAACTTGTTTAAGTGTATTACATTGACTTAAACTTAAACATACAGACAGAGCACATATGTCTAATTTAAAGTTTAATTTTATTTTGCCTTAGAGAGAACATAGTTCTCCTAACATTCTACTTCTTCAGCTTTTCTTGAAAATCCAATGCTTTCAGAATTTTAGATCATAGAAGATCCAGAGCTTATATCAATATTTTAAAGAAACAACTGAATCAGTGGGATAAAAGGATAATGAATGTAGCTAATTAATTAATTTGGCTACTACTTTGTTGTTAATTTTAACTTCCTACCTGTTCGTTCAAAGAAAAATTAGAAGCAACTTATCTTTCTCCCCTGGTGGCTTTCTCTCTCCCTTGTGCAGTAAATATAGATGAAATTTAACTTTCACTTGGTGCTGTATATAAAGACTTATTTTCAGTAGTCATTACCAATTTGGTTCTAGTTGTTCACGTTCTTCCACTGAGACAAGAAGCGATTATATGATGGCTGCCCACTTTAAAATATCCGGGTGAAAATCATCCTAGAGGAAAATGTCAATTATCTGTCTCAGAAAATAAGTCTTTTGCACCTACCATTCTCAAGGGGGCATGTTGGTTATTTAACTTTCTTATTGTTGATAGGTTCTCTCTGGGGGTCGCATCCTAGCATTGACCAGTGCACAAATCAGTGACACAGGACTATACACCTGTGTGGCAGTGAATGCTGCTGGGGAGAAACAAAGGGACATTGACCTCAGAGTATATGGTGAGCCATTTTAGTAATTACTTCTGCTCTGATATAGATGTGTTTGTGTCCTAAGATCACTGAGGAAGTTAAGGGAAGTTGTTGACAATAAAGAAAAATGAACAGCAAAAATATTACAGGATCAATTCAAATCAAATTCTCTTTCTGCCTTATATGTGACTTTGATTTTTTTTAAAGTTCTGAGAAATTAAAATACATAAAATCCAGCATATAGGGTGTTGGTTTTATAGAGTACTCTAAAGAACATGACTATGGATAGCAGCTCTGCAATTTGGAAGACAGAATCTTCTCACTGAAGCAAGTATCTGTTTGAGTAGCTGTCTTCATCCATTCTAGCCAGGCGCGGTGGCTCACACCTGTAATCTTAGGACTTTGAGAGGCCAAGACAGGAGGATCACTTGAGGCCAAGAATTCAAGACCATTCTACTCAAAGCTGTGATTTTATTACTTTTTAATTATATTTACAATCAGTGCATTTTGTGATCAATTCTATGTCTATGAATTAAATGTTATCTGAGAAACAGAAAGTTAAACTCAACATAAATTTAGGGAAAATTCAAGTTTTTTCCTACCCACAATGTAGCCATATGGTAGAAAAGGGAATGTCTGATTCTATCACAGAAGTCCCCTAGAACAAAGGTGGGGTCTCATTGACCTCCACTCATATGTTATGCTTGCCAGTCCACATTCCAGTATACCTTTACATTTAGAATACTTTCAGACTTTTTTCAGTGTCTTATTTGCATTATATTCCTTGGTTCATGGAATAATGAAATTATTTCTTCCATGACTCTTGAAGAGTTTCTGTTTAACGCAGGCCTTCTCCTTTAAGTCCTACCTCACTTCAAAATAATTCACTCCTGTTGAAATATATTATCTTTTTTTTTTTAACGTCCAGACCATGTGGACCATGTTGTTTTCTCTTTATATACTGACCAAAAGCAAATGTAATGATCACAAATAACATATATTGTCAGATTTTTTTTTAGTGAAAAGGCCCCTTGTTATAACATGTGTATCTACATAACTAATTACAGTAAAAAGCCCCAGTTGGCATCAGTACACTACCAAGGGGATCTCCATGCCTTTTTTTTTCCATTGCTACTGCAATTGATGTGTGTCCACATCCAACCTCCAGATTTGCTGATGTGTCTAAGATAACAGATCAGTCTATAATGCCCAGTCTATAATGCTAAAAGAATTCTAACTCCTTCCTTGCATGGGGTCACTTTTATGCTTTATGAAGAACTGGAAGGCTTCTATTCTAAAATGTCCTTTGAGAATGACTCATCAAAGTACGTGACGCAATAACTCCTTCAATTATTAGCAAGCAAGTAGAGGGGTGACATCAGTATGGACTGGGTTTTAGTCAGCCCTAAAAATCTGGGATTGTCCCTTTACATTTCTACATTGGCTAGTGTGAAAAGTGGACTTGGGAGATGATAAAGAGTTGATATTTTCCAGGAGTTACAGAAACATGCATCGCTTTATTTATCATTTGCTAAAATACTTCCATACCACCTCTTTAGGCTGAAAACCAGGATATTTCCTCTAGTATAAAAGTCAAATGGCTAGCTGATATGTATGTTTGAGAATGTGTATGTGTGTTTAGCATTTGAAATATATATGTAGCAAGCTACTGGAAAAGTGTAAAATTAAAACAGGCTTTACTCTAAAATCAGTTTCCTATCTATACTCCACTATTAGTATTATTTCCATAAATTATATTCATGTATTTGTAGTAATAACCTTGACAATCTTGTGTCTAATTGGAGCCTAATGAATGTCAATCCCCAGAGGTAAGTCACCTTCAGATTTACATTGTAGAGAGTGTGTATCTGGGGTGGAGGGGGTGGAGTAAGAGGATAAGACAGTGGATAAAATAGTTTTCTGTACAATTACAAGAGTAGTTCATTAAAAAGTTTTCTCCCTTGTATAAATTCAAAGTATGTTTTACCATATTCTGGGACACTGAAATAAGAGAATTGAGTTTTTAAAAGATTTGAATTTCTGTAGTACCTTTTCTTCTAACTTAAGCTCAGAGAACTTCCGTGGAAATCACACGTTCTTCAGCATCCCAGCAAATATAACCGTATGGCAATTCTGATTTTGGTAAATAAATTTAACAAGTATGATACATAGGATGAGAAACAGATCCCGAATATACCCCTTCCTAAGCAACATAACCACAAAACAAAATAGGGATAACATGTGAAGAAGCTAAAGATCTAAAGGGTAGAACCTTGTTCCAGTCTCAGACAAAACAAAAAGTTTGAAATGAGAGACAGGACAGAAAATATAGATGTGTTTCAGTAAAATATATCCTCAGCTGTAATTAGATTTGCCTTAATTTTTGTCCCTTAAACAAATACTCTATTGTTTTTGCATTTTTCCTCTTAGTTTTAAAACTCTAGTTTCCTTTTGAACTTGATTCAACTCATTTAGCTGTAAAGAAAAGTAAGTGAAGTAAAAATATTTGGAAATAAATTAGTATTCTGCAGTCTGGAATTATTTCTGACTTTCACTTTTGCAAGCAGTCATAAAGAATTCATGCTCTTTTGTAAAGTCTACAAATAATCTAAGATAAACATTTTTATGTAGTTGTGGTACTTTTTTATCCAATAAGACCATACTTTACTTGAAATTATTTCCAAGTTGTGAAATCAGCTATTCTATTTAGGGCTTCCTGTGCTAAGACTTGTGAATGTATCTGTTTTCATGATATCTTAGAAGGTGGCACTAATCGTGCTTATTTTGCTGTTTTTATAGCAGTTTTAATCTCAAACAGACTAATCGTGTGTCTTTTATCTAATGTGTCATATATCAAAAACAATCCCACTATTTTCTGTTCCCCACAGATTACTTTAATCTTATCAAGAGCCAGATGTCTGTGTGTGCTATTAAATTTAGCAGAAGGAACATCATGAATCTCTGCACAAATGTTCTATTGGTCAGTCCCAGCCATTGTTCAGGGTATTTCTTCCTTTAGCATCAATTCATTTGGGTTTAGCACAAGTCCTGCACCCAGAAAAAACACATGAAAGTGCCCTTTAGTTCATATCCCTTTCCCTCTGTAGCAGATATGGTAGCAGAGAAATCTCATGGTTACAGAAACACAATGCTACTACTGTAGTCAAAGTCTGTTGCATTCATTGTTGTCTTACCACATGCTGGGTTATCCAGCCTGAAACTGTGGCTAATAGACTTTAATAATATTCCTTGCCACAAAAATCTTGTTTCTACCAAAGTATTTGCAAAGTCCCTTAGGATTCACTTCAATGCAACTTAACCTTTCTTGTAAAAAAAAAAATACCACAAATATGTTAAGTTTCCTACAATCCTGAATAGTTATGAGACTTAATGAGAAATGGCCAAGGAAATTCTCCTCTGTGCTTTCTTGAGTGGCCCTTTAATAACAGGCCTGATTTCATCATTAGTTTGTGTTTTCTGAATTATTATCTATACAGTCCTGAAAGAGTCCTTGAGAACTTATGGAGCCCACCCTCTCATTCTTGGCAGGGCTGTACCTAAACCACGTAAGAGAAATGATTGTTTACTCTATTCTTTAATACACCCAAGGGAAGGAGATTCCTTAAATTTCTCCAAGAATACATTTCAGCATTTATCAAACCTTATAGCCAGGGAATTCTCATTTTAATCTCATTAAAATTTCAACTCATTTCCTCTTTTTATGTAATTGTGTGCATGTTGTACAGCTGGTCAGTGATTTGGTTTGTTCTTTATTGTGTCATTTATGCCACATGGTCTTCATTCCACAGAAAGTGGACAAGGCACCACAGAAAACCAAAAAGAACGCTAAACTGCAAGTCAGAAGACTCCTAGCTTTGTCATTGATTAGTCATATTATTTTGCACAAGCTATTATCTGTCACCAATTTTATGTCTTGTACACTATGAGGTAGAACAAGATGATCTCTATGATCTCTTCCAACTCTATTTTTTAATTTTTCCTTTGTGACTATGAAATTTATTTCTTTTGCAAAAAATATGAATAAATATTGAAAGTGTGTTTGCTTTTAATTCATTGTTGTTTCCAAAATATTTCATGAGTGATTCGTTACTTTGAAAACCTTAAGCAGTAACATCTAGTTCTAGAAGTTTCTTACTTGGGCACTTGGTGAGAACTTCCAGTTCTAAAAATTTTTTAAATGAAAACTTAGTGAGAACTATTTTTGTTCAATGGGAATACATTAATCAGTGATTTATTGACACTTGACTCTGAACCAAATGATGCAAAGAGGGTATGTTAGAATGATTGTGATCCAACAACTTAAAATAACTAATAAAGTTATTCAGTATATGTCCTGATGATTAATGAAGATAAACAGTGTGCTGGCCTGTTTTATCCTGAAAGAAAACCCACCTTTCACTTAGCTCCACCAAATATTATGGGAGAAGAACAAAATATCTCTGTCGTCATTGGCCAAGCTGTGGAGTTACTGTGTCAGAGTGATGCTATTCCCTCACCTACTCTTACTTGGTTAAAGGATGGCCGCCACTTGCTGAGGAAACCAGGCCTCAGTATCTCTGAAAATGGAAGTGTGTTGAAGGTAAGGTTATAGATTCATTTATTTCATCTTGTATTATTTCTAAGCTCATGGTGTCAGTATTATCCTTATTAAACTTAGCTGTCTTTTACAAATGTTCTACTAATTTCACCTTACAAAATTCTAGGAATGCTTTTACCAATGAGATTTATAGTATTTTTTATTTTTATGCTCAGTGACATTTAAATATTGAATTGTTTATCTATATCCAGAGGCCATCTCAAAAAGATCCTTCTAGGAAAATATTATAGAAATAGTCTAAGAAGTGTCTCAGCTTCAATCACTCAACCAGTCAGCAAATACCCATTTTAGGTGCTCTGGATAAGGATGCAAAAAAGTATGCCACATTTCATGTCCTTGATGTCTTCCAATTTTACATAAATATATGAAAAATTAGCTAACAGTTCAGTTGAAAAATGCAATTAGTGTTGTAAGTCTGAGTCAGTTACCAAGTGGATGATACAGATATTCAGGTCTGATATTCTTTAGTTCTCCATCTGTGTTTTTATCTAATTCTAGCTCTATTGTTCATATCAATTGATTAATAGGTGCTTATTAAAAGCCTGCTGGGCACCCCTGCTGTCCTATTTTGGGGGGATAGCAAATGAGGCTCTAGTTGCCTGGAACAGTCTTGGAAGACTACTTACAAGGGCAGATGAAACAAAAAGCCTGATTAAGGAAAGTGAGTAAGGTAGTTTGGCAGAAGCAGAGAATTTAACAAAGTGAATATTTGTAAATAATGTTGATAAGGTTAATTTGAGTGAAATAAGAGCTAGCTGACATTGAAAGCTAACCTAAGGAATTTGGATTCAGGAAGCCAAAAGGTCACTGAATGTTTATAAAATCCTCATAATAACCCACCTGAGAAATTGGAAGACTAGCTGAGTAATCTGGCCATAGTAACTAAGAGGCAGAAATAGGGTTAGAACACAGGGAGTATAGCTGTAGAACTCACACTACTAAACACCCCATAGCCTCTTGGTAAAGGAAGCCTATTACCGGTAAACAAAGAGAATCCCGAGAAATAAAAAACGGGCGTTGGTATATGGGAAGGTCAGTAAGCTGAGCAGCTTACCCAAGGAGGTCTGAGGCATGGGGGTGCACGGAATGGAGCATGAAGTTATATGTTAGAGGGAAAGGATGGAGATCCTGGGAATTATGATCCTGTAATAATGGAGCTGGGTGAGAAATGAAAGACCTTCCGTCAGAATCCCTGATGAAAGAAAGAGTAATAAGCCAATTGAGCTACACAGGGAAAAAAGAAAAAGAAAAGAAGAAGAAAAGCACTGCCCATTCTTAGAGGCAGAGCCCAGTATTCTAGAAAATATCTGGTCAAAATCTCAAACTTTGGTTTTGACTGCATGACAGGAGACATTTGTATCAGTGCAAATCTCATTGAGTATAAGTTCGGTTCTTCAGGTGATGGTGAAGAAATCCTGGGATCCATTGATCTCCAGCATGGAGACTGCCGGGTCCCCATTGGAGGGGGTAGGGAGAAGACCCCTGGAATGAAAACTTCCACAGAACTCAAACCTGATGGGTCGGATGAGACTATCTTACCTATGCACGACCATTCACACACATCTTTAACCAGATCAAGTAGTAGAATCTTACCATTTTATTTTTCCTGGAACACACTAGGCACTCAGTAAATATTAATCCGTCCTCTCTATTCTACCCACCCCCTGACTCTTTTTATGAGACATGCAAGCCTGTGCTTGTAGACTTTAAGGTATCGGAACCCCAGCTTTGAATGGGTCTGCCACTGATTATGTGACTTTGAGCAATTTAGACCTCTTAATGGATCCTGAGTTTCCTTATCTACAAAATGAGGAGGTTGGATTTTAAGTACCCTTTCAGGTCTGATACTCTTTAGTTCTCCATCTGTGCTTTTATCTAATTGTAGCTCTGTTGTTCACATCAATTGATTAATAGGTGTTTATTGAATTCCTGCTGGGCACCTGCTATCCTGAATACTTTTAATGATCACTCCAACTCCAATGATTCTCCCTCTTTTGACTGTTTTGGAAATTAGTGATTGCAAACTTATTTGGCAATAAGTTACATACTGTTTATTGTATTTCTTGTATTATCTTGTGTTATTTATAAATTATTAATAAATTATTAAACTTATTAAACTCTTTATGTTAACATGCTTTATGTGCTCAACTAGATTGTAAACTCAAGTCAGAAACCATATGTTACATTATATATCTTTATATTTTCTACCTGCAGTACCTAGTACAAGTTTGTAATAACTGCCAAATGGTCAATAAATTAATGATGAATGGATATTGATGTATATTATACATAAATACATGAAAAATATTTATTGATAATCATCTATCAAGCATTAAACTGGGTACTAAGCGATTGAAGCTAATTGAATATAATATTTGGCTTGAAGAAGCTTACAAATCCAGTGTGGGGGAAAGACATATGTAATAAACCAATAATAAATGAGTTATTTTATTGAATAGTTTCCTGGATATATAAGGATTGTATATTTTAAAGCCCTAAGCAACTTTATCAGTAATTTTAAATTCTTTTGCTGTTTTGTCTGAATTGTATTTAAAAGGCCTTTCTAGACCTTTAAACACTAATATAAACCAGGCTAAAATAAGTATGACATAGATGAAAATTGTTGAATCTTGTTAAATTTTAAATCTGGGTGAATGGTGTATAGCCTTTCATTTTTCTATATTCTTTATTTTTTATGTTTTTGTAAATCTTCATAATAAAAACGAGAAATGAGATCACAAATAGTATTAATAGAAAACCCCCAATTGTGAAATAGAAACTGTGGTTTCAAAGCATGATTTTGTCTTCAGATTGAAGATGCCCAGGTTCAAGACACCGGTCGTTACACTTGTGAAGCAACAAACGTTGCAGGAAAAACTGAGAAAAACTATAATGTCAACATTTGGGGTAAGTGTAATCAGCCCCTGTAAAGCACATAATGTAGCCTGTGGTTTAATCTTTTATTCTTTGTACCACTTTTTAAAATTACATTCATCCGTGTAACTGAAATTGATGATAATACATAGATGGACAATAATCAGTACATTTAGATGATGCTGAACTGTCCTGAGTATCAGCTACATAACTAATTCAAGAGCAGTAATAGATCAACTTCCTTATAGTTTTGATGTTGAATGATTCTCTTCTCCTGCCTGAGTGACATGCCCGTTAGCTTCTAAGCCAGAATCTTGTAATGATTGGGCCTTCTCTAGGAGCTAGTGGTGGGTTGGTCAATTGAAAATAAGCCAAAAGGTCAGAGTATGTGTGTGAATTGTGTGTGTGTATACGAGAGACAGAGAACACATGCACTTGTGTGGTGGGAGATGGGATTACAATGCTGACCAGGGAGAAAAGCTTTTCTCACTTGAAATTTTACAATTTGTTACCAATTAAAGTAATTCTTAAGAATAGTCACAACTTTTTGGCTGTGGCTGTCTGCTAAAGAGCATTTCCATTTCTAGCATATTCACTTTTATTTTAAATACTATTTTATTCATTTATAACATATTAGGCCTCTTAATTTTGGTTGTATTTGTTTAAACTTTTTAATTATTGAGATCATGAGCTGAAATTTACCTTTGATTTATAAAAGTTTATTCTAAAACATGCTTTATTCTATTTATTTTTTATTTCAAAATATTAATTAAGGAGGTATAAGTGTTTTGTTACATGGATATCTTCTATAATGCTTAAGTCAGGGCTTTTGGTGTCTCCGTCACCAGAATAGTGTTCATTGTACCCAATAGGTAAGTTTTTATCCCACATCCACCCTTCCATCCTCCCCCCTTCTTGGTTTCTTATGTCTTTTATATCACTTTGTGCCCATGTGCACCCATCTATTAGCTCCCACTTATTAGTGAGAACATGTGGTCTTTGGCTTTCTCCTGACATACTGCACTTAGGATGATGGTCTCCAGTTCCATTTGAGTTGCTGCAAACATTATTTCATTCCTTTTTATGGCTGAGTAGTGCTTTATGGTGTGTATATATACACCATATTTTCTTTATCCACTCATGAATTGAAGGGCATATAGGTTGATTCCACATCTTTGCAGCTGTGAATTGTGCTGCAATAAACATTTGAGTGCAGGTGTCTTTTTGATAAAATGACTTCATTTCCTTTGGGTAGATACCCAGTAGTGTGATTGCTGGATCGAATGGTAGGTTTACGTTTATTTCTTTGAGGAATCTCTGTACTGTTTTCCATAGAGGTTGTGCTAATTTGCAGTCCCACCAACAGTGTGTAGTGTTCCTTCCTCTCAGCATCCACACCAGCATCTATTGTTCTTTGACTTTTTAATAATGCCTGTTCTGAACAGGGTAGAGTGGTGTCTCATTGTAGTCTTAATTTGCATTTCCCTGATGATTAGTGATGTTGAAGCATTTTTTTCATATGTTTGTTGGCCAAACGTATTTTAAATAAAAAGAAAGCTAGAGGAAATAATTTGATTCCAATGAAGAATGAATATTTTAAAAAATTTTAAAAGCATATATTGACATAGAAAATGACTTGTTAATAAATCATTATTATCATTTTTAAAAATTCATGAGGCAGATTATGAGAAGTGTTGTTATTCACCATATAAAAGGATTAATTTACTTTTTAATAGTAAAATCTACTATATAGTAAATTTATATTTACTACATATTGGTTATTTGTCATCAACTTCTGTTTCCATCCTTTTTCCCTCTCCACTTCTCTTCCCTTCCTTCCTCATTTCTTTCCAAAGGGAAAAATATTTATTTAGCTCCCAATATGGAGAAAACACTGGGCTAAGTTTTATCAAGTAAAGATTGAAAAAAGGAGAGAGAAAAGAAAAATTAGGAGTGATGATCAATTAGAAAATGAGGTGAAGAATTCACTTTTAATGCAATATTTGAGGTACCTGTGGACTATCCATGTGAAGCCATCCCCCATGCAGTCAGAAATATAAGCCTATAGTTTAGGAGAGATGAGAGTTAAAAACATACAGTTGGAGACTATTAATATATAGGTGGCAGCTGAAATCCCTTGAAAAGAGTAAAAAGAATGTGTACAGAAGAGTACTATATAGAACGAGTGGCTCTCCAGTACCATTAAGAAGGCACCATATAAGAAGGAAAATAGTAAAGAGACTCCAAATAGGAAACTGAGAAGGAACAGTCAAAGAGGTAGGAGAAAAACTCAGTAAAACATGTATCATGGAACCAAAGGACAATGGTGTTCCCAGAAGAACACAATGGAAAAGTTGAACGTGGATAGATGGATGGGTGAATGAATAATGTCATGCATTGCAGAGAAGTAAAATTAGTCACAAACTACAAAATGTACTTTACAGATAAGCAGACCAGTGCCTCTTAAAGAAAAGCAATTTAATAATGGAAAGCAGAATGCAGTAGGTATAAGGATGAATGATAGGGGAGAAAGTAGACATCAAGAATAGATTCACTCAAAAATATTTATGGTGTGCTTTCTATATTGTAGGCACTATGCCATGTGTAGATATAGAGAGGTTAATGAGAAGGACAAAAATGTTCTCACAGAACTTATAATTGGCTGGTATAGAAAAGGCTTTATTTTATTTATTTATTTTTTTTGAACACCAAACATTTATTTCTCACAGTTCTGGAGGGTGGGAAATCCAAGATCAAGGCACCCACAGATTCATTGTCTGGTGAGAGCTGTCTTCTGGTTCATGGAAGGTGTCTTCTTGCTGTGTCCTCACATGGTGGCAGGAGCAAGGGAGCTCTCTGAGGTCTCTTTTATAGGGCACCAATTCCATTTGTGAGGGCTCCATCCTCATGACCTAATCTCCTCCCAAGGGATCCACCTCCTAATACCATCACCCTGGGGATTAGGATCTCAGTGTATGAATTTTGGGGCAGACACAAACATTCAGTCCGTACAGAATGTAAACACCATGGGGACAGGAGCCATGTGCCTGGGACATAGTAGGTGCTCAACAGATACTTGTTGAATGAATGAATACGTAGGTGATTTTTTTATATATATTTCAAACTTTATTACCATAAAACATCCTCAGAGTTGTGAGTTTATTACATAATACTCACAAAATTATAATACATATTCCATAAGGAATCTATGTGGAAACTCTTGGTATATAGAACTAAACTGGACATTTTCCTCAAATAAATTCTTGGGTTTGCATTTAAAAAATTATCTCAAATTTCTGCTCTTTGGTTTTTTTTTCTTTTTTTTTATTTCAGAATATTATGGGGGTACAACACTTTGGCTATATATATTGCCCATGCACTGCCCATGTCAGATTTAAAATCGTGGTCATCCCCCAAACTGTGCTCCCCGCATCCATTCAGTGAGAGTTTTTCCCATCCCCTCCACCCCCCTCCTACCTGCCCACCCCCTGATGAATATTATTGCCCTGTGTGATGTAAGTATTGATCAGTTAGTACCAATTTGATGGTGAGTACCAGTGGTGCTTGTTTTTCCATTCTTGTGACACTTTCCTTCGAAGAATGGGTTCTAGCTCCAACCAGGACAATACCAGATGTGTTAATTCACTATTGTTTTTTATTGCTGAGTAATACTCCATGGTATACATATACCACATTTTATTAATCCACTCGTGTATTGATGGACACCTGGGTTGTTTCCACATCTTTGCAATTGTGAATTGTGCTGCTATAAACATTTGTGAGCAGATGTCTTTATTATAAAATGTCTTTTTTTCCTTTGGGTAAATACCCAGCAGTGGGATTTCTGGGTCAAATGTTAATTCTACTTTTAATTCTTTGAGGTATCTCCATATTACTTTCCATAGAGGTTGAACTAATTTGCAGTCCCACCAGCAGTGTATGAGTGTTCCTATCTGTCCACATCCCCGCCAACATTTGTTGTTTTGGGACTTTTTGATATGAGCCAATCTCACTGGAGTTAAGTGATATCTCATTGCAGTTTTGGTTTGCATTTTCCTGATGATTAGAGAAGTCGAGCAATTTTTTATATGTTTGCTGGCCATTATTCTGTCTTCCTTTTGAAAAGTTTCTGTTCGTGTCCTTTGCCCATTTTTTAATAGGGTTGTTTGATTTTTTCTTGTTGGTGTTCCTAAGATCTGTATAGATTCTAGTTATCAGCCCTTTATCATATGTGTAGCATGCAAATATTTTCTCCCATTCTGTAGGTTGTCTGTTCACTCTAGTGATAGTTTCCTTGGCTGTGCAGAAGCTTTTTAATTTGATCAGGTCCCATGTAATTATTTTGGTTGCTGCTGTGATTGCTTTGGGGGTCTTCTTCATAAATTCTTTGCCTAGGCCAATGTCCATAAGAGTTTTTCCAATGCTTTCTTTGAGAATTCTTATGGTTTCATGTCTTAGGTTTAGGTCTGTTATCCATTGTGAGTTGATTTTTGTGAGAGGTGAGAGGTGTGGGTCCAGTTTCAGTCTTCTACATATGGCCATCCAGTTTTCCCAGCACTATTTATTGACTAGGGAATCTTTTTCTCAGTGTACATTTTTCTGGAATTTGTCAAAGATCAGGTGACTGTATGAGGTTGGTTTTATATTTGTGTTCTCAGTCCTGTTCCATTGGTCTACATCTCTGTTCTTGTGCCAATACCATGCAGTTTTGGTTACTATAGCCTTGTAGTATAGTTTGAAGTCTGGTAGATAGATGCCTCCCAATTTGTTCTTTTTGCTTAAGATTGCTTTGGCTAGACGGGGTCTTCTCTGGTTCCACACGAAGCATAGAATTATTTTTCCTAGATCAGCAAAAAGTGATGTTGGTATTTTGATAGGGACTGCATTGATTCTGTAAATCAATTTAGGTAGCAGAGCCATTTTTACTATGTTGATTCTGCCTATCCAAGACCATGGTAGGGCTCTCTATCTATTTACAGCCTCTGCAATTTCTTTTCTCAGTGTTTCATAATTCTCTCTATATAGGTCTTTGACCTCCTTAGTTAGATATGTTCCTAAATATTTAATTTTCTTTAGTGCTATTGTGAAAGGTATTGCATCTTTAATTTGTTTCTCTGCTTGATTGTTGTTAGCATATATGAAGGCTATGGATTTGTGTGTATTAATTTTTTATCCTGAGACTTTGCTGAATTCATTTATCAATTCCAGTAATCTCTTGGTTGAATCTTTGGGGTTTTCTATGTATAATATCATATCGTCTGCAAATAGTGAAAGTTTGACCTCTTCTGCCCCCATCTGGACGCCCCTGATTCCTCTGTCTTGTCTGATTGCTCTGGCCAGAACTTCCAGCACTATGTTGAAAAGAAGTGGAGATAGTGGGCACCCTTGTCTAGTTCCTGTTTTAAGGGGGAATGCTTTCAATTTTTCCCCATTCAGTATGATATTGGCTGTGGGTTTATCGTATATGGCTTTAATAGTTTCGAGGTATGAGCCATCTATGCCTAGATTGTTAAGCGTTCTTATCATAAAAGGATGCTGGATTTTATCAAAAGCCTTTTCTGCATCTATTGAAAGGATCACATAATCTTTGTTCTTGCTTTTATTTATATGGTGAATTACATTTATAGATTTGCGTATGTTGAACCATCCCTGCATCTCGGGAATGAAGCCCACCTGATCGTGATGAATTATTTTTTTGATATACATTTGAATTCGGTTTGCAAGGATTTTATTCAGAATTTTTGCATCTATATTCATAAGGGATATTGGTTTGTAGTTTTCTTTTCTTGTTGTGTCCTTTCCTGGCTTTGGTATCAAGGTGATATTGGCTTCATAGAATGAGTTTGGGAGGATTCCATCCTTCTGGATATTTTCAAATAATTTCTGCAGTATAGGCACCAGTTCTTCTTTGTACGCTTGGTAGAATTCAAGTGTGAACCCATCTGGTCCAGGACTTTTTTTTGTTGGAAGATTTTTTATTACTGCTTTGATTTCGGTGCTTGATATTGGTCTGTTTAGAAATTCTGTTTCTTCCTGGGTGAGCCTAAGAGGGTAGTATGTTTCTAAGAATTTGTCTATTTCCTCCACGTTTTCGTGTTTGTGGGCATAGAGATTTTTGTAGTATTCAAAGATGATATTTTGTATTTCCATGGTATAAGTTGTGACCTCTCCTTTTTCATTTCCAATTGAGCTTATTAGAGTCCTTTCCTTTCTGCTTCTGGTCAACCTGGCAAGTGGCCTGTCTATTTTGTTTATCTTTTCAAAGAACCAACTTTTCATTTTATTAATCTTCTGTATTGTTCTTTTGTTCTTGATTTCATTTAATTCTGCTCTGATCTTGGTTATTTCTTTTCTTCTGCTGGCTTCAGGATTGCTTTGATCTTCCTTTTCCATTTCCTTCAGATGATTCATTAGTTTACTGATTTGGGACCTTTCTGTCTTTTGGATGTGGGCATTTAAGGTGATAAGTTTTCCTCTCAGGACTGCTTTTGCTGTATCCCCCAGATTTTGATAACTTGTGTCCCCATTATCATTTACTTCGAAGAATCTTTTGAATTCCATTTGAATCTCCTCCTTGACCCAATAGTCATTCAGCAACAGATTGTTTAGTTCCCATGTTTTTGGATGAAGATGTGAGTTTCTGTTGGAATTGTTTTCTAATTTTATTCCACTGTGGTCTGAAAAGATACATGGTATGGTTTCTATTTTTTTGAATTTGTTTAGATCTGTTTTGTGGCCTAGGATGTGGTCAGTTTTAGAGAAAGTTCCATGAGCTGATGAGAAGAATGTATATTCAGTGTTATTTGGGTGGAGTGTTCTGTAGATATCTGTTAGGCCCAAATGTTCTAGATTCCTGTTTAGGTTCTTTGTTTCTTTGTTTATTTTGTGTTTGGAGGATCTGTCCAGTTCCGTCAGTGGGGTGTTGAAGTCCCCTGCTATTATGGCATTGCTGTTTATTATGTTGGCTAGATCTAGCAGTATTTGCTTTATGTACCTGGGCACTCCTGTGTTGGGTGCATAAATGTTTAGGATTGTTAAATCCTCTGGTAAGATTTTTCCTTTCACCACTATATAGTGTCCATTTTTGTCCTTCTTTACTTTTGTTGCTTTAAAGTTTATATCATCTGAAATAAGGATGGCTACTCCGGATTTCTTTTGGCTTCCATTAGCCTGGAAAATTGTATTCCATCCTTTCACCTTGAGTCTGAATGCGTCTTTGTGTGTAAGGTGTGTTTCCTGAAGACAACAGATACTTGGCTTGTATTTTTTAATCCATTCAGCCAGCCTATGTCTCTTCAATGGGCAATTCAAGCCATTTACATTTATTGAGAGAATTGATATTTGGGGTAAATTTCTGAT
Organism: Daubentonia madagascariensis; assembly: GCA_023783475.1. Lineage (NCBI taxonomy): Eukaryota > Metazoa > Chordata > Mammalia > Primates > Daubentoniidae > Daubentonia > Daubentonia madagascariensis. The sequence continues at coordinate 19,289,722 of JAKFHU010000978.1, read as the reverse complement.
TATTCTATTGGGTGGTGTCTTTTGTTTTACCTCTTTCATCATTGTGGAATCTGATTTCTGGGGTTTTAGCTTTTGCGTAGTTTTACATAGGTGGGTGTCTGTTGTGCTGATTAGTGTACAATGCAGGTCTAAGCACTTATTGCAAGGCCGGTCTAGATTTCGCAAATTCTATCAGTGATTGCTTGTCTGGAAAAGTCTTTATTTCTCCCTTATATAAGAAGCTTAGTTTGGCAGGATACAGAATTCTGGGTTGGCCTTTGTTTTGTTTTAGGAGACTGATGATGGCTTCCCATTCCCTTCTGGCTTGTAAGGTTTCAGCTGAGAAATCTGCAATTAATCTCATTGGTTTCCCTTTATAGGTTACCTGCTCTTTTCGTCTTACAGCTCTGAGGAGTGCCTCTTTTGTGTTTACTTTGGTCAGTCTAATAATTATGTGGCATGGTGAATGCCTGTTCACATTGAGTCTCCTAGGAGTCCTGTGTGCTTCTTGTACTTCGATATCGAGATTTCTGGCTAGGCCATGGAAATTTTCCTCTATTATTCCTTCAAATAGATTTTCCAGCCCTTGCGAATTTTCTTCCTCTCCCTCAGGGATGCCTATGATCCTTATGTTTGGCCTCTTTACATAATCCCACATTTGTTGTACGCTTTTTTCATGCCTCTTGTTTTTGTGTTCTTTCTCTTCAACTGATTTATTTAGCACATAGGAGTTGTCTTCTAGCTCTGAAATTCTTTCCTCTGTATGGTCCAGCCTATTCTTAAGGCTTTCCACTGTGTTTTGTAGATCCTTGAATGCTTCTTTCATTTCTAGGATTTCTATTTGATTTTTCCGTAATATTTCTATTTCTTTGGAGAATTTTTCATTCATTTCTTGCATTTTTCTTGTGGTTTCTTTGTGCTGGGATTCAATTTTCTCTTGAATTTCATTGAGCTTTCTTATAATCCATAAACGAAATTCCTCTTCTGTCATTCTACCCATTTCATTTGAGTTGGTATCCATTGCTGAGGAACTGATGGTTTCTTTTGGGGGTGAGTTTTCACTCTGATTTTTCATGTTCCCTGAGTTCTTTTGCTGGTTTTTTCTCATCTGGCCTCTTGGTCGAGAGCTGGGGGTGTTAGGGCTAGTTTATGGCCCTGTCTCCAGGCCCACGAATTTCATTCCTTGGCAGAGCCAGGGAGAGAAGTAGTGGCCTGTATTGCCTTAGGTGTATTTTAGCAAGTTTGGTGCATCTTGAGTTATCTCTGGCCTGTTGTCTTCTCCTCTTCCCAGTGGACTGTGGTGAGAATGTCCTCCCAGCTTGGGCTCTAAGCTAGTGAATTATACTTGAGGATATGAATCCACAGCTCCCTATTAGCTAGGTATTCTGTTATGTCCGTGGCAGACTCTGATCCCCCAGTTGGGGTATGTGAAAGCCCCGTGCTTTGGGAGGGGCCTTGTAGCTCCTAGGGGTTACTTTGGCCCTGCTCCTCCTGAAGTGCAGGTAGAAATACAATTTCTTTTGGCTGCAGTGTGAGAGCTGAATTGGGAAAATTCTACACAGCTCAGAGGTTGCTTATCTAGCACGTGTGTCTGCCCTTCTGATGTGCGTCTCCACTTGATACTGGTTGATAGGGGGATATCCAATTGTGCACCTCTTTTCCACCACTAGACCCCAAGGCGAGGCGGGTGGCTGTCTCTATCCCCAGCAGTCTCCACCGGGAGGATGTTCCCATGGGGAGGGGGCAATAGTGGCCACTGGAAGTGCTCTTGGATGGCGCAAAATTCCCTAATGAAGTGGGCAGGGTTATGGGGAGCTGCTCTGGTTCAGTCTGTGGCTCTTGAGGTATTTGGTTGTCATGAGAACCAGCAGTTATACCAAATGAGTCACTATAGCCAGCAACCTTCAAAATGACCAATCTCTGGAGTACAGGAGGGCTGGGACCTGAAGAGCGGGCACTAGGACCAGCACGTAGCAGACTTGTCGGAGGCCAGAGCCGGGGTAGCAGGACCAGATGGACGAGCTGCAAGCTGTTTCCAATACACAAAGGTCCTGCCGCTACAGTTCCGGGATCTCATCCCACCTGGAACCCACAGATGCAGCTGTCCCTGGCCACCAAAGGCAAAGCCTGTCTTGCCCCAGCGGAAGAGCCCCGGGCCGGATTGGGGCGGAGCTAGAGACGCGGCTCACAGCTCCGCGCGGGCGGCTGTAAAGATGGCGGCCGCCGCCAGCCTGGCGCACAGCCGGGCTCCGATCGCGCCGGGAGCACAGTTTTTCTCCTCTGGCAGTTGCTAACAACCTCTAAGGGCGTGTCCCGCTCTCCGTTAAACTCCTGGGCCCAGTCCCACTGACTTCTAGTGGCGCAGTGCCAGCCTGCGGGTTCCCGCGCACTGTCCCGGGAAGCTGTGTCTCCGCTCAGGTCCCTGCCCGGTTCCTCCCCAGCCCTCAGCAGTCTCTGTATATTGCAGCTGAGAGTTGTGTTTGGCTCTCGCAATTGCCTCCTCTCCACAGGGTCTGCTGCCTCACGCAACCGCTTTGCCCCAACTCTGGGCTTGTCCCTGAGTGAGTGGATGGGGAGGTGCGTAACCGCTTGGGGGGCAAGTCGCGCCGCACCAACCTGGCGAGCGCGTCCTTCCCACGCTCTGGGCTCTATTGTGTTCCGTGCGCTCTCCGATCTTTGTGAAAATTTTGTACCTGTTTTCTTGTGCTGGGCGCTCCATGCTGTTTCTCTATAATTCACAATGCTGTTTTCGGAGTGAGCTGTCCGTGCTCGCAGGTAGCCACTGGCGTTTTTCACCTCTTTCCCTGGGAGCGGAGCGGTGGGAGGACTCTATCAGACCGCCATTTCGAAAAATCTTTAAATATTCAATTAAAATTAAATCTCCTAAGAGCTATCAAAGGAGGTTATGTGGAAAAACATACTTGAGACCTTAAGGATGAGTAGGCATTAACTCTGTGAAGAGGACAGAAGCAATAAAAGCCCTGAAGAACAATATCTGCATTCAGTGAACCAAATATTCACTGTGGAGCCTGCTGTGGTACAGAGGAGAAGAGATATTAAGTAGAAGGTAAAAAGGTGCAGATTGAAGAAGGCCTCTTAAATCAATTTAAAAAGTATGGATTTGATTCTAAAGATAATAGGATATATTAAATGTATTTAAAGAAGGACGGGGATGCTCAGATCTGTGTTTTAAAAGAAAGCAGATAAGCTTGAGACGTATTTAAGAAGTTGAGTCAACATGATTAATTGATTAGGTGAAGAGGTGTGGAAACAGGAAGAGTAAAGGATGGATGACTGTGTGGCTTAGCCAACTGGGCTGTATGGACTATAATGTCCTTCCCTTGCAGAGGGAACAAAAGTGGCTAAGTTGAGTTTTGGACAAGCCAAGTTTGACAGTGCTTCTAAAGCATCCAAGTTGAGATGTTAAGTAGCCAGTTGGATATGCAAGTCTAGATCTCAGAGGGGGTCTGCATTTGCAAGTATTTGTATTAATGGAAGCTATGGGGGTAGCGGAAGGTTGAATTTAGAATGGAGATCATGAATTTATAGTAGCAGCTATCTATGTAATTATGTCATTTTCTTCTGTAGAACTTTCAATCTGTGGTATAGGTGATGACAGAATAAACTGTAGGGTTCATCCAGAGTAAGGGTGTTTCTAAATAGGAAGGGCAAAGGTGCAACACAATTGAGAATATTGGCAAAGGAGCAGTTGGAATTATTGACCATGAAATCTAAGCTGGATAGAGAGATCAGAAAAAAAAAGAGTAGGCATCTGGATACTTTTGAGAGGTGGAAGGATTTGAGATTCAATTAGGTCAATAAATTGAGAATTGGGAATAATTGAGTGAGAGAGCAAGAAGAATAGAGCAGTTGTCAGAGAATGTCCTAAATTTATAAATTTGTAGGAGGAATTTTCTAGATGATGAAAAGGGTCATGGTATGGCCTCTGGTGGAGAAAAGTATGAGCAGATCAAGGAACTGAGTAGGTAGAATATTTAGACTGGTTATACATGTGGGTGTTGAGTTTGTATAGAATGATGGCAGGACTTGGTATGAAGAGGAAGTATAAAAACAAGTACCAAATTGTTCAGTGAATAGAGGAAGAATAACAGGTTCACTGGAGGGACTAAGAAAAAGATGGTATGAACCTAAAAGGAATAGAGGCTTTTACAAGGGCATGGTTGAACAATAACTAGAAGCTGCACTATGGGTTGAAGAGGATTTTCCCACTTCTAAACTTCCAGGAGCTTGGAAGAACAAGCATCTACCATCCAATATATACTGCAGCCAGAGAAGTGTCCTAGGGGAGAGTTCAGCCAGCATCTGCAAACTCCAGACTCTTTGAGAGAAGTGTGGATAATCAGGATTCACTTTGAACGTTCCAGGGAGAAGCCGGAGGCTAGTAGGGAAGTAGGCTGGGCAATCTAGAATAGGTGATATGCCCATTTCTTAGATGAACGCCCCCCCAGCCTCTGTTCTTTACTGTATGTTATATGCCTTGTATTTCCAATGCCGTTCAGCATCTGAAAGCTAGCTAGGCACCAGTATGGGTTAAGTTTAAACTTGTTAGGTGCCTTAGCTCTTGATGCAAAGTGTCTAAATATTTTGCATCAAATATATATTATATATAATAAACTATAATATGTTAGCTACTATATGTTATAAGCTATAATAAATTAGGTTCTTTTTATGTCATTTTGAATATTTTGATAGCTAAATTTACAGCTGTGAAAATGGTAAGTCTACTATTAGCTATTTATTCTACATCTTTCAGGTGACTTTTAATATGGTATTAATATGTCAACCTCATATACTAATTTTTTCCTTATGTCATTTGAATAGAAACCTTTTTTCTTGTAGGTAAAGTATTAGGAAAATTCTATATGAAATGAGTATAAAAATAGTATTTTTCTTTTTTTTCAGTACCCCCAAATATTTATGGTTCTGATGAACTTGTTCAACTTACAGTCATTGAAGGGAATCTCATTAGTCTACTGTGTGAATCAAGTGGTATTCCACCCCCAAATCTCATCTGGAAGAAGAAAGGTCAGTTTTCATCTTTGAAGTTTGTAAAATTAAATATGAATATTTATTTTGTTTGACAAACACATCAGTTTATAAACAAACTTTCCTCAGGTTTTCATACTAAATGCTAGTATTGAGTGTGCAAACTGTGATACTTTTACACTATTCAGCTGAAAAATCTTCATTTTTAAGACTAATTACTTGCCAGAAAAAATTAATTTCCTGCATTGATTGTTTTTTAATCAAATGCACTATAGAGCAGTTATAATCATCAAAAATCTACCATTCAAAGAACTAAATTTTCCTCTTTAAAATATATTTTAAAGATTGTTTTCTAAAGTAAATATTTTTGCTGTATTTTTGACAGTTTTGCAATGAATGTTAAGATTGCATTCTGCTGTTGAACATATTTTCAATTTATGCATTGACAAATACTTATTTGTGCCCACTAAGTATCAGATCATCTTAATTTTCCACTTATTTAAATTTTAGTCCTCCTTTATTTTGGACACTAGGACAGGATTATTTTATAGGGTCACCTACATTTTAGGTACTTGAACTAGGAAGTAAACAAATAAGTATACACACTATCAGAGTATGTATACAAAATGCTCTATATTTTTGCTTCATATTCTACCATTTGGTTTTCTTTGCAGACTCTCCAGTGCTGGCTGATTCTGTGGGGCGAGTTAGAATTTTATCTGGAGGCAGGCAGTTACAAATTTCAATTGCTGAAAAATCTGATGCAGAGCTCTATACGTGTGTGGCGTCGAATGTTGCTGGAACCACAAAGAAAGATTACAACCTGCAAGTTTACAGTAAGTTATTGATCAGCCAGGCTTTGGCACAATTTTCTTTTATATCTTTTCATTCCTCCATTTTACTTTTTCTTCATATCTTTAGTATTCATTCAAAGTAGTATGGTTATAACTATCATATTACCCACAAATTTAAATTATGCTGATATAACCAGAAAGCAATTACTTCTTTCTGGCTGTTATTTATGCAGCAATACAGCTGTTCACTCTGCGTCAGCTCCCCAATGGCAGACACATCAATGTGGTTGTAATTTGTTGGGGGCAGAATAATGGACATGTGGAGGGGGAAGGGGTAGCATTGTACTATAGAGTGTATTTAGAATATGCAAGAATATTTTATTTTAAAGAATATTTAACTTGTATAAAATTTTAGAGTGCTTAAAATATTTACATTATCTCATTTAATCTTTACATGAGCTGTTATCTGAGACAAAACTATTGCCTCCATTTTGCATATGTGGAAAAATAAGTTCACAGAGGTTTCCATGGCTGACCAAGGTAACATGGATTGTGTGTAATAGAACTGGCACTAGAACACAGGATTACTGACACTGGCCCATTTTTCTTTCCACACATGTATGTATTGGAGTTGGTCTAATTTTTGTTCTTAGAATCAATATCAGTTAGGTGAATTTACTGCAAGGAACAGAATAACTGGCTATCAGTGGCTTAAATAAGTAGAGATTTATGTTCTCACAAAATGAGAAGTCTGAGGTTGGCAGTTAGTCACTGGAGTTGGTCAGCAGCTTCATCCTTCAGGCTCTGGGATTCTCCTGGTCCTTCTTTCATGGCCTTAAGATGGTTGCTGCAGCTGTGGTGTCAAATTCACATTGAAGGCAAGAAGAAGGGAAAGGAGTGGTATTTTTCCCCTTTATTAAAAAATTTCCTCCAAACCCCCAGCAGATCTCTGTTTAGATTTTTATGGGCCCAAATTGATTCATGCGGTCACAAGAAACAATCAGCTTTTCCAACTTCCATAGTAGAAGGTAGAAGGAAGAAAGGAAAGGTAACAGACATTTTGTCGGTATCCATTTTAAAATTAGTACTAGGAAGACTTATGTAAAGCAGAGCTACATGTGACAAGTTCAAATATTTGTACAAAAGAAAACACAGCATATTTTTCTGACTATGTTGACAGTTTATTTTAGCTGTGAACTCACTTAGAAACATTGGAGAAGAATTCCACCTCTCAATATAGTAATGCCATATCCATTAGTCCTGGGTCTTTTCTTTAGTAGTTAATATTTTAACATAAAAAATGTATTTAACTTTGGCTGATGAAAATTCCTATGTCAGACTTGAAACAAACATTTCCTATTTGTTTCTTTTTATCTTTCCCCCCTGCCTAGTTCGACCAACCATAACCAACAGTGGCAGCCACCCTACTGAAATTATTGTGACTCGAGGCAAGAGTATTTCCTTGGAGTGTGAGGCGCAGGGTATTCCCCAACCAACAGTGACCTGGATGAAAGATGGCCATCCCTTGACCAAGGGAAGAGGAGTGGAAATATTGGATGAAGGTCGTATCCTTCAGCTGAAGAACATTCATGTATCTGACACAGGTCGTTATGTATGTGTTGCTGTAAATGTAGCAGGAATGACTGACAGAAAATATGACTTAAGTGTACATGGTAAGTAAAGAAAGGCTCAATAGGTCTCTTCACTGGCTGATATAATCTAACATTCTGGATGGGAAGTAGAGGCCTTGAATATTTAAAGTCATGTATTTATAGTCCATCCTTTTTAAAATATATACTTCTTCCCTAGATCAGTCTCATCATTTATCCCTCTATGCCTGACATTATTTACCTTACTGAGATAAGCACATATTGGATATTCTTTTAGGAAAGCACATAGTAAAATAGAAAATTGTTTTCTTTAAGTGCTTTTGGTCCAATGCTGTCCCAAGTAAAATTCCATTCATTATATGTTTTCCAAATTTGCTGGCTTAACTAGGTTAGTATAAACATAAGTTCATCAGTTGGGCATGAGTTGTACTGAAGTTAGCTTTAATATTCTAAGTAATGAGCCCTAAATGTCAATAGGAATAGATCAAACATACACATACACAGGGATAACTATTTGGATGCATGACATTTGAACTATAATTTTTAAATCTATAGAAACAATGGTAAGTTTAATGGACACAAATCTTATAACTTAAATCCAGTTAAGACATGTACAAAGCTCAATCTTAATATCCTATAGTTTGCAACCAGTGTGTGCTCCAAAGCTAAATGAATCACAGTGCAAAAGAGAAAATTAATTAATCTGAAGTATCTTTTCCTTAGATTACTCTTAATTTTTAGGATTAAAATTATTTTTTAGAAAATCTTGCACATAAGAAGGTGATGAATTCATATTGTAAATTTACCAGAAAAGATGAGTAACCCATACAAAATCACTAACCACTATTGGAATAACAATATAAAGGTTATTTACTGCTAAGAGTGAGGAAGAAATGACATTTTTACTTCCAGGAATGTCACATGAAAAAAAAAATAGCTCATTGTTGTGATTACTTATTTTGCATACTAGTGACCAGAAAATGGAAGTCTTATTATTGACAATAAGCTATTTAAGATTTGGTGTTGGATGTATATTAGCTACCTTCCTTTCCATTTCCTGTTTGTTTTGTTTTGTCTTACAGCCCCTCCAAGCATCATAGGAAACCATGGGGCACCTGAAAATATCAGTGTGGTGGAAAAGAATTCAGTGTCCTTGACTTGTGAAGCTTCGGGAATTCCCCTGCCTTCAATAACTTGGCTTAAAGACGGGTGGCCTGTCAGCCTTAGCAATTCTGTGAGGATTCTCTCAGGTATTAGAAATTCTGGTAGCCTGATAATCTGGTTAGCTTCATATGGCCATAATTTCTCCTTAATTTCAGATTTCTCAGTGTTTTTATGGTTTTATTTTCCTTTTTGATCTAGCTGCTTACCATAATACTCACTAATCATATTAATAAAAATATTTAGAAGGACATAAGAAGCTATAGTACAATGAGGGAGATACACAAACATCTCTGGACTCCTTTAAAAGATAAATCTTGGCACTCACTTAAATCATGGGGATGTCAAAGCATTCATGCTACAGTAAGGACAAACCAATTTGAAAAGTGAAGAATTAAAAGAAGTGCTGAAATTGGATCCAAAGTTTACAGTGAATCATGTTCTATAACATACCCCTACATCCCAGTATTTCAGCTTATTCATGACTAATCTCAATGATGTTTATATTTCTAGGGAGGATAGCTTCCTGTGAGCTAAGACTTTATCATTATTGTAAAAGAGATAATTCAGCTTATCCCTCACATAATTATGTAGGAAAACCTGATTAGCTTGTAATTTATGGATCAATATAAGCATGGAGAGAGGTTTCTTGAGGTATGCCATAGGAATCTGCACTTGGCCCATTTTAGTAATGACTTGGATACAGACTAGGAAGATAATCTTACCAAGTTTGTGGTTAATAAAAAGCTTGGCTACTTAGAAAAATACCTAATATGTTGAATGAAGGCATCCAAATTCAAATATACCTCATGCTGGAACTTTTGAGTTAAACCCAACAAGATGAAGGTTAAACAAGGCTTGTGATGGCATGGCCTTTTTAAAATCTAGGATTGTACTAGTTTATGATATTTCTGCACTTACAGTAAGAACCAATGATGACATTGGCCTAGGCAAAGAATTTATGAAGAAGACCCCCAAAGCAATAACAGCAGCAACCAAAATAAATACATGGGACCTGATCAAATTAAAAAGCTTCTGCACAGCCAAGGAAACTATCACTAGAGTGAACAGACAACCTACAGAATGGGAGAAAATATTTGCATGCTACACCTCTGATAAAGGGCTGATAACCAGAATCTATACAGAACTTAGGAAAATCAACAAGAAAAAATCAAACAACCCTATTAAAAAATGGGCAAAGGACATGAACAGAAACTTTTCCAAAGAAGGCAGAAAAATGGCCAGCAAACATATAAAAAACTGCTCAACTTCTCTAATCATCAGGGAAATGCAAATCAAAACCATAATGAGATATCACTTAACTCCAGTGAGATTGGCTCATATCAAAAAATCCCCAAACAACAAATGTTGGCAGGGATGTGGACAGATAGGAACACTGCTGGTGGGACTGCAAATTAGTACAACCTCTATGGAAAGTAATATGGAGATACCTCAAAGAATTAAAAGTAGAATTACCATTTGACCCAGCAATCCCACTACTGGGTATTTACCCAAAGGAAAAAAAGACATTTTATAATAAAGACATCTGCTCACGAATGTTTATAGCAGCACAATTCACAATTGCAAAGATGTGGAAACAACCCAGGTGCCCATCAATACACGAGTGGATTAATAAAATGTGGTATATGTACACCATGGAGTATTACTCAGCAATAAGGAACAATAGTGAATTAACACATCTGGTATTGTCCTGGTTGGAGCTAGAACCCATTCTTCGAAGCGAAGTGTCACAGGAATGGAAAAACAAACACCACTGGTACTCACCATCATATTGGTACTAACTGATCAACACCTACATCACACTGGGCAATAATATTCATCAGGGGGCGGGCAGGCGGGAGGTGGGTGGAGGGGATGGGAAAAACTCTCACTGAATGGGTGCGGGGAGCACAGTTTGGGGGATGACCACGATTGTAGCTCTGACACGGGCAGTGCATGGGCAATATATATAGCCAAAGTGTTGTACCCCCATAATATTCTGAAATTTAAAAAAAATAAAAAACAAACAAACAAACAAAAAAGAACCAATGATGAAAATTGTGGTGAGGTATAGCTTCAGAATTTTTAATATAAAAAGATCTCTGAATTGTGTTAGTTACTCAGTATGCATTAACAGCGTAATATGATTATCAAGAACACAAAAGCAATATTTTGCCACACTAGTAAACTATATTTTCTCCAGTAAGAAAGGTAAGAGATCAATTGTATTCTAGACTTAGCAGATGTTATTAGGAAGACTAGAAGAAGGATTTATTGACAATATTTTCAAAGGAAGATAACCATGACAGCAAATGATCACAAAATATTTAATATATCTGATTGATTTAGCTTGGAAAAGTAAACCTTGTGGTTTATTTAGTGCCTAATGCAAATTAAATTTAAATATTTGAAGAGCCATGGTGTAGAAAGTATTATGTTAGTTTTGTTTAGTTCCAGAGGCTAAAAGTAATGTCCGTGTATGGAAGATTCTATAGACAGATTTGGGTCTGAATACAAACGACTTTAAAAAAACATATTTAGCTTGTTTAAAGTCAAGATGAGCTACTTTAAGTGGCCATAAGCTCCCTGTCCCTAAATCTGTTCAAAGTTTAAATTACCACTCTTGAAAGCATTTTTAGAAAAGATCCTTTTCTAGTGTTGGAATTAGGTCTAAATAACCTGAGGTCCCTCTGTTTCTTCCTGATCTTGGCCTAATAAATGACAGGAGCTTGGGGAATGTACATTGCTAGAAACCACATTTATTGCCTATAATACTATATCTATGACCTCAGGCTAGTTACTTAACTTCCCTAATTTCAATTTCATCACTTGTAAAGTGAAGATATTAATAGTATTTGCCTCTTAGGATTTTTGTAAAGATGAAATGAGTTGATGTGTCTAAAGCAGTTAACACGGTACTTGCTTCTATGGTAAGCATCCAATATCTGTTTGTCATTATTGCCATAAACAACCTGAATGTTTGTGGTCCACCTGTCCAGAGAAACTTTCCTATGTCCTTGCTATGATCCTTCATTTTCACAGGACTCAGTCTCTGTTGATCTTAGGAAGTGCATGGTAAGAGCAGAGACTTTATTAAAATTTGGTTGCCAAAAACCTGAACACATTATCTTTTTGGCTTGAAATTATATTCATATTTTTTGGCTTTTAAAAAAATGTTCAATTGCTGAGAAAGTAGGAGCTCTTATTAAATACAATAAGTACATCGGAGCTTCTGGAAGTGAAAAAGGGCAAGATAAAGTGATGTACTCTGGCTCTTTATAGATTTACAGGACTGGTGTTTTGGTTTTATTTAGTTTTATTTTGCTTGACTAGCAGCTGGGGATCCCTGAGTGAACACATTAAAAGTATTTCACCTTGTGGTGCTGCCAAAGGAGTCATTCAGTTTTACAATCTGAACACGCGTCTTGTGCAATAGATAAGTGAGAAGCAAATGAATGGCACATGGCTTGCTTGGTCCTTGCTCTGCTACACACTTCTGTTTCATGAAGATTAGTCCTCCGGAGACTTTCAGTACAGTTTTTCCTGACAGCAGTACTTTGGTGAAGACCCTATCATTGTTATGAAGTTATCTGCCAAGAACAGATGACTGCTATAAAAATTTAATAGGTAAAAAACATCTCCATATGACTTACTGTCAGAACTCACTTTTGTTTTTCACTGGATTAAGTGAGAGGATGCGGGAGCAAAGAGAAATGGGAGATCGTGAGACTTACGAGGCTGAGGTTTGCAGAGCCAGCAGTGATTCATGGAAGTTATATTGCTTTAATCTCTCTCAACTGGAATCATGCTGTGGTCTCACTAAGCTGAAGTAGCAGTGAGTGCTTGAATCCTTTCCTAATTTACATAAGTTTTTTTAAAGAAGTTTAGATAATTTCTGTATTGAACTTTGTTTGCTTAAATTCGGTTGGGAAAAAAGTCTGGATTCAGATAACTAGCTTTGTCTGTCTGAATAAGATACTACTAAATTTACCTTCCCGTGGGTTGAGGGTGGGAAGGTTGCTTGTAGAAAAAGCTCAATGTCAGCTTACTGTGTTTATATAAACAGAAAACAGATGGAAACACTTGGCAAAACCAGATCCAGGTGAATATTTACGTGAAAATTTCGTGTTTAACCATTACAATTTTTTTTAGTTCAACTTCAGGATGCTAAGCAAAAATACACCAGCTGGAAAATTACTACAAAATCTAAGAAATGACTGACTTTTTCTCCTTCGACCTTACTCCTCAACTGGTTTCCAGGACTGTTCTCCCAGCGTGTCTCTTAGTTCTCTGCAAGCTTGGTTTCATCTCATTTGTTGGCTCCTCTACCTTTATCCTTAAATAAAATAGAGTTTACCTCCAAATTACACCCCTTAGTATATCAGAGTTGCACTCTGAGTCTGCATGCATCTCTTGGATGAAGACTGTTTCTTCAGACAAGATGTTACAAGGTTCAAAATATAAAAAGAAAACAAAAGCAGTGTTCTAGTAGTGCATGAGGTGACCCCATAACCTTTGATATATGTAGCTATAGGATTCTATGAAACTCAACTGAAAGCTGGTAGTCAGTCTTCACAATTTCACCTATCCCTTATATATTGATGTCACTCAAACCTGAATCGCTGGTCCAGTCTTCTTGCTGACATTCCCATTTTAATACGTTCAGTGGCAAACTGGGAATCTTTTCCTAAACATCCTATAACAGTTGTCTTTCTAAAGCACAAATAAGATCATGACCTTTTTTTGTTCACATGTTTCCATAGCATTTAGTGAGCATAGTAAAGTCTAAATTCCTTAGCATAGCATTCAATGGCCTACAGAATCTGACCGTACTCTATCTAGCCTCATCTCTTACTGTTTTCTCCACCTGCTCTGCTTTAGGTACCATTTTGCACATCTGCTTTCTACCTCTATCTCTTCATACTCCACTTACAATAGCATCTCTCAACTCTTGTGTTAAAATATACTTGCCTTTTAAGATTATATTCAAACAGCACCTTCTCTGTGAAATTCCATGTCTTGCTTGCTGTCTGCCAACTAGCACTGTATTTTTTTATCTATTGAACAAGAAAATTCTTCTGAATTATCTATTCTGTTTTATATAGGCTTAAACCATGTGATTTATTTATTTTTAGAGATAGGGTCTCACTCTGTCATCCAAGCTGTGCAGTGGCACAATCCTATCTCACAGCAGCCTCAAACTCCTGGGTTCAAGCATTCCTCCCACCTCAGCTTCCCGAGTAGCTGGGACTACAGGTGTGCACCACCACGCCCAGCTATTTTTTTCTTTTAATTTTTTGTAGAGACAGGGTCTTGCTATGTTGCCCAGGCTGGTCTCAAGCAATCCTCCTACCTCAGCCTCCCAAACTGCTGGGATTACAGGTGTGAGCCACCGTGCCCAGCCTGCATAGTGATTTTTTAAAAAAATATTTGACATAAATTTACTTTAAAGGCCTCTGAAACATATTGTTTAAATTTTTACCTAGATTGAGCATCACTTGGACAACTTGCAAAGTTTCAGTTTTCTTTTTAAGTCATCTGGTGGTTTGCTTTTCCAGGAGGCAGGACACTTCGGTTGATACAAACCAGAATGGAAGATGCTGGCCAATATACTTGTGTTGTGAGGAATGCAGCTGGTGAAGAAAGAAAAATCTTTGGACTTTCAGTATTAGGTACTTACATAATTTGCAATATCTAGAAAAAATCAAATTGGCTTAAATACATTCTGGAAGAAGAGTTAAAATTGACTTACAGCTTGGTCTCGTGCCTATGTGTTCTTTGGCCCCTGAACTGTGACTTTTGGCAAGAATTCAATGTTAGAATTGTTTGGAGGCAATCAGTCTGATTAAAATGGCTAAAATGCCATGTCTCATCAGTTCACAATTGTTCAACAGAATTCTGAAATGCTGAATGACTTCTTTAATGTGAATGCATATTAGAGTTATAGTTGGAGAAATAAATGTCTAATAAATGTTTTTACTCATTGATGTGTCAACACATTGTTATCCAGACTTTAGGATTTACATTAAAATACAATTCACTAATTGGATTCATGACGTATAAGTTTAGAATGTATCTTCAAACTAGAATTGATCAAAATAATATTATGACATTCAAATAATGAATGAGAATTGGGATTTGTTTTGAATGTTATAGCTTAATAAAATACAAGCATAGATGCCTATAAAATATCAGGCCTGCTGCTAGAGCTGTTCCTTATTTTTTCTGTTTTTTTTTTTTCAGTACCACCTCATATTGTGGGTGAAAATACATTGGAGGATGTGAAGGTAAAAGAGAAACAGAGTGTTACACTGACTTGTGAAGTGACAGGTGAGGGGCTCAGCTCTCATACTTCTGGTGCTCCCCACTCACTGAAAGCCATTGCCACCAATATAGATCTTAACTGGTTGAGAAAAAGTTCAACTACTATAATAGTCATCTGAAGTTGAATTCTAGATAAATATAGCTGGTAGAAATGTAGAGGAAACCTCTCAGATTCTGTGGAGACAAAAAGGAAATACCCACAAGAAAGAAAGGAAGGCAGGAAGAAAGGAGAGAAGGGAGGGAGTGAGGGAGGGAAGAAAGGAAGGAAGGCATGCAGCAAGAGGAAAGGAAGGAGGGAAAGAAAGAAGGAAGACAGGTACTGGGCTTTTCTTTCAATTTGATAAATTATTCTTTTTTAAAAAAAATTATTCTGTTTCTACTTATATGTAGGTTTTTCCTACCCTACCTCCTTTTATTTTCTCTTTCCTTCCCTGTGCTTGTGCCTTTCTTTCTTTTTCGTGTTTTCTTAACTTCCATTTCAAAGAAACAAGGTAAGAGTTTTGGTGGAAGAATGGCATTATTTGATAGTGGGGATTATCCAAGAACAAAACTATCACCTTTTGTTAACATGTTTGCATATTACAAAGGTTATAGAGACTAGGAAAAATGCAAATCCAAAACCAATTTCACCATCTCTATCTGTGAATTGGTGTGTTGCATGTAATCAAAATAAATCTCTAAGAGGACATTTTCAAGCCTTTTTTTGGTAGATGGCCTCACAGTTTTAAAGGAATAGTGAGAGTAGCCCATAACATTTTATGGAAAGCCAGAGTTTTAAGGAAGATTTGATGAGTTTCTTATTTCATTGTTTACATGCCTTGTGTGAGCAATAAATTTAAGTAAGCAAAGAAATGTTTCTGTTTTGGGAAAGGCAGATATAAAGAGTGTGGCATATACTATCACTTAACCTGTTAATTATTTTTCTAGAAACAATGTGGTAATTAACCATTGCATAAAGAACAGTTGCCTAAATTTTATAGAATTCTCTCCTTAATCTGGACAATTTTAATATTTAATCCTAACCCTCTTACCTAACATGACTTGCTTTTATGGTTTCACATTTTCAAAAATTATTTGAACAACTTAAAACTTAATATTTAACATAAGCCTTATTTTAAAACATTTATGAAAGATCTTTTTCCTGTAGGCTATAATATTAAAGGAATAATTAATGTATTTATATCTCTATCTACCTACCCATCTATCTACACTGGAATCCTGGTATAAACTCAAAATATCTGCTTCTTGAATTGTTTAATTAAAGTTTTTACTTTTTTACAGCTTTTTTTCAAAAATATAAAATCTTATTTAAAAATTAAAGGTGAATGCAAAGGTATTTGTGAGTAATACTTTTAATAAAAATGCATGCTGCATTCCTTTTAAACTGTACTATGAAAATACTTAATTGTAATCATCTAAAGTATGGTATAACTTTAGTTAAACACAAAGATCAGTTTAGAATAATTTCACTTACAGATGAAAACTTACATTTGAAAATTATTTGTATCTATGTGTATTTTTTAAGTTATGGAACAATCATTATTATTATAAAATAGGTTAGTTTGCAAATTTATTTTTAAATGAATGGTTACGGCATTGTTTTAGAAGTGGGATACATAAAAAGGTAAATGAGTGAAAACCCGTCTTTCACCACTTACCAGTTGTAGACGTGATTCTTAGCCAACTCTCAGAAATGACTTTTCTTCCAGGGAATCCAGTACCAAAAGTCACCTGGCACAAAGATGGGCAGCTTGTCCAAGAAGATGAAACCCATCACATTGTGTCTGGTGGCCATTTTCTTCAAATTACCAATGCCCAAGTGTCACACACTGGAAGATATATGTGTTTGGCTTCTAATACAGCTGGCGACAAGAGCAAAAGTTTCAGTCTTAATGTGTTTGGTAAGTGTTAAGTTTTGTTTCAAATCTTGAAAAATCAGACATGACTATAGTCTAAATTCTCTTCTTCCTGTTTACTTAGTGTTTCTATCATAGAATTTCATCATGTAAGAAGGACCAGCACCTGTGTACATTTACTGTTTTTTCTTAATTAATTAATTCATAAATTCATTCATTGCATATGGAATACCTACTATGTTCCAGGCACCAGGCACAGTGTTTTGTACTAGGGACACAACTATGAACAAGATAGACATTAAACAAGCAGTAGTAAAGGATAAAGATGTGCTTGTCAAAGAGAAGCAGGTAAATAATAAATGGGTCTTAACCTGAGATATTTTATCCTTTGTTTGTGAGATTCTGCCATTATTGGCAATTGTCCATATTAATGTCTTTGTGGACTAGGAGTGATGAAATAACTGTGTATATTGGTACATTCAGTTCCTGCAGCATCAAAGTCGCACTTATGTCTCAGGGAAGATATTAAAATAAATTCTTAATTTCTGCTCACTTTTTGAAATTCAAAATATACCACCTAAATGTATTGCATTTGATTACCAATATCAAAATAATTCTACTAAAATCAAGTGACCTGTAGGTGAGTATGAAATATTTGTAGTGTTTGTTTGTTTTTGTAGTTATTGGCTATACTACTTGTAGAGTACATAGATACTACCATACATAAGAACCTCTCCTATAGAACACAGGCTTCAAGGAGCTTACAATCTAATCGAGTAGAAGAGATAGATATGCAAAAAAAGTTAAATTAAAATACCAGATAATGTCTCAGCTTTCAGATGTTTGTGTGGGGAAAAAAATACCAGATAATGTATAAGTTAAGTATTAAAGGAGTTTGTGTGTGTGTGTGTGTGTATGTATAAAACAATTGCACAAAACTATAAATCCTCAAGGTCAGAACTCCTCCTTGTCTTGTATAGGGTTTAGCCCTGGCACCTAATACGGCATTGTGTAACAGAATACATGGATAAACATGAATGAAGATGTATGCGCCACTTGTCTCCAAGCGTGTCTGTGATCTCTGCACATCCAGTCAGTGTATAAAAGGCAAATGTCCAGCCCTGAATTACCTCTGGATTACCTCTCCTCTCCTGTAGCCCATTGCTTCTCTTAGAGTTCTAAATTCCTCTTGCCTTATTATTCCCACCACTGCTTTACCTCCCCATATTGACCCATCTCCAAATCTTGTCCTCTGTCTTCTCTGAAACCCTGATTTAAAACTCCCTGTAGCTCCCGGCTGTATTTGAAATTTGACCCTTCCTAGAGACATCAGCTCCCCTGAGACCATCTCCAGTGGAGATCTCTTATTCTTTATTGTAGGTATCCTAAGTCATGCCGTCTGACTGTACCACCTTCCTCCCAACTTCACCATTTTCTGGTTACTTATCCATTTCCTTGTCACTACCCCTCATTCATTGAAGACTGAGGGATCTGAATCAAAGCCTTCTTTTTTACCAACTTCATAAAGTTGAGGCTATTTAAGTGTATGTGTTTGTAACTTCTAATCTACCCAGCCATAAACTCAGTGCCGTTACCCTTTCTTTTCCCAGAGAATAAGTTATCCTTCTTGTTCACAGTTACTGCTTGCACTTATGCCCTTGATCCTGCATCTTTCCACCTTCTTTAGTATGTCAGTTATTCCCACAGTGTGCCTTACTTGCAGCTTCACCTTCTACTATCTCCACTGCTTCATATTTTAACCACTTCCTGTCCCTCTAAAAACAGGCTTCTGCCCACATCGTTCTTGACACTGCTTTGGCAAGAACTATCCTGTTGCTAGGTCCAACAAATATTCTTCAGTCATGATCTTAATGTTTTGTACATTATTGATCTCTTTCTCCTTTACAGAGCTCTTGCCTAGTTTTCCTTGTGCACCTTTGGTTGCTCCCTCTCTCTCCTTTATGGACTCTTATTTGATCCATCTCGTCAACATTGAGTCCCCTAGTATTTTGTCCTTACTTCACTGCTCTTGTTACTCTAGATATTCTCTTCAAGTAATACAATTCATTCCCAGATGTTTAATTATCATCTCCTATAGACAAAAGACTTTGAAAATCCATACCTGCAATCCAGATCTTTCTTGCAAGGTTCAAATTCCTATATAGAATTACTTGTTGGACATTTCTACGTGGAACTGTCAAAGACACTTAAAATACAAGATATTCAGAACTGAATGAACCATCTTCCCCTCCTAAATGAACAAATCTTCCTATATTTTTTAGTTTTGTTGGTTCACTGCAGTTTAACAAGGTTCCCAAGCAAGAAAACTGGACATTATCTTTGAGCTCAGTTTCCTTTAGCTCCCAAATTCCATCATCAAGTCCTGCCAATTAATGTCCTGAGTCTTTCTTTAGTTGCTCCCTCCTCTTTATATCTTCCTGTTGTGCTCTAGTTCAGTCCCTCATTATCTTTTATGAAACAAGTGTACCTTTCTCTTTTATTCTTGCTTCCAATATTGACCCACTCGACTTTGTCTTCTCTATATTCCCTGCTTGCCCTTCATTGCTGACTACTGCTCTGCTCTCAGTACACTCCCTCTTTTTACCAGTCTCCCTTCTTTTCACCTGCTAACTACCACTAATCCGTTAATGCTCACTTTACCACGTCCTCCCTTAGGAGGCCTTCTCTAATGAGACTCTTCACACCCCACACCTCAGGTTGGACTGAATACTGTGCCTCTGCTTACCTTCCCCCACCATTCCCATTATTGCCCTTACTACATTATATTATGATGCCTTTTCTATGTGCTATCTCCTCCATTACCCTGTGAGCTTTTTCAGGGACCTCACTGCTTTTGTGTAGAATAAGAACAACAATTAACTGTTTTCTGTAACTGTTAGGGAATAGAATTGTACATATAAGTACAATGGAAATTTAGAAATGCAGAAATAGAGAAATTTATAAATATATTTCTTCAACCAAATTTTAATCTTTTTCAGTATCTCCTACAATTGCTGGTGTAGATAGTGATGGCAGCCATGAAGATGTCACTGTTATCCTGAACAGCCCCACCTCTTTGGTCTGCGAAGCTTATTCATATCCTCCAGCTACCATCACCTGGTTTAAGGATGGAGCTCCTTTAGAATCTAACCAAAATATTCGTATTCTTCCAGGTAATTAATTTACTTAAGATGCCCAAGATGCACCTGTGTCATCTACTGTTGTAGAAAAGCAGAGTCATTGTTTACTTTTTATAAAAGTACCTATGTTATTGGTTGTATCATGTTCTATTTATATTTAAATTTCTAATTTTTTGTATGTTTTATGATCTAAGGTACTAAAAATTACTTTTTGAAAGATCAGAAAAATATCTACATTAAAATGCAAATAAATAAATGCCACCATGTAATTAATTGCTAAAGTATAATGTGACATGTTGAAAATGGCAGAAATTCGTTCCCTGTTTAATTGAACCTTGAAGGAGAGTTAGTATTTAGATTAAGAGAGTTTATTTATTCCTCTTTAATACCTGTAAATATATATGTGTGTGTGTGTATATATATATATATATATGAAAATAGAAAGAATTAAAAGGTATAATCACTGGCTTTAAGAAATTTACAGTCTTAGGTAGAGGAGAGAGAGTACATGCAAAAGTTCATTAACAGGATGAGTCTGTGAATAATCATGGATTAGGAATAGTCGGGGGGTATGATAAATGGGGTAATGACAACTATTATAAGAATTCAAAAGAAGAAATGGCCACTGTGGATTAAAGTAGTCAGAAAAAGCTTTGTTGATTAGTTAGAACTTAAAGCAGACCTTAGAGAAAGTTCTAGAATTTCATTGATTGGAAATGAGATCGAAGTTTTGGATCCATTAAGGTGACTAGTGTGGGAAAAGTGCAAAGTAAGAATGGCCTAGCCATGTTCAAGTAATAACAAATACACCTCTCACCCCACTTGAGTGGAGATATTGTGTGGGGCGGGGCAGAGCAGGAGATGAGGTCAGGAAGGAAAGTTGGAGTCATGTTTTTAATGCCTGGATTAAAGAGTTTTGACTTTATATTTTAATAAATTGAGAACCATATAAGATTTTTAAGGAGGAAGGTACATAATAAGAACTGTGTTTCAGCACAATTAATCTTGCCTAATAGGCCAGATAGATGAAAGTAAGAAGATGATTAAGGCAGAAATCTATTTATGAAGAGAGTGAAATAAGCACCATAGCTGGAGAGGTGTACAGAGGCATGGGGGGTCGGAATGGCGTGAGAGTCATTACCACAGAGGGCCCCTGGGGACTCCTTGGCTGTCCTCACCTGCCTTGAAGTGCCCATCTATGTTATAGTTTGCCTTATATCAGATGTCTATCACAGAATTGGCATATGTAAGAAGAAATATGCTAACAGTACAAACTAAAACCCTGAAAGTTTGATACTCTGCTGCCACTGTGATTTCAGAGACTCTTTGATGTTCTATGATTTTTCAGGTGGCAGGACTCTGCAGATCCTCAATGCACAGGAGGACAATGCTGGAAGATACTCTTGTGTAGCCACTAATGAGGCTGGGGAGATGATAAAGCACTATGAAGTGAAGGTCTACAGTAAGTTCTGAAAGAACACTATGTTTTATATCTTCCCCAGTTTTTCAACTCTCTCAATCCTGTTTTTCATTATGGGTTCATAATTATTTATATGCATCATTAAAGACCCTTGTTTATGCAGCTTGCTTCCTTAGGGATGTAAGTTGAATTGAGGCATTGTGCCCATGGCCTCAATTTCTTAAAGATATGAAGGGCCCACTCAATCCACTCACTATCTTCTTGTTGGAGACTTTGTCAGCGGCACTTCCTTAAGTTTCTCTATTTTTCCTTCTGAATTACTCTCTGGGTTGAGTTATAGTACTTTCACGTACAAAACTGTTGTTAGATGAATATGCTCTAATCGACAGCCCAAGATGAGATCATCAGTGACTCTGGGCTATTCCAATGTACATTTACCTATAAATAAAAGGCAAAGGTAATATTGCCATTAATGGGAACCATGTTTCAGCATTTTGTTTTTGTGTTTACAAAGGAAGAGTATCTTTCTGATTATCTTTTGTTCTTTGACTCAGTGCCCTTAATGACCAATAAAATACATTTTATGGGTCATGCACAGGCTGTGTCTGTGGGCCGGGAGGAAATGAAACTAACTGTTCTATAAAGGATGTTAGCTTCACTGGCAGTATAGTAGTGATGAAAGGAGAAAAATATTTTCCTTCACATCCTGTATCTGAACACTACTGTTTCATAAGATGTTAACTTATGTCCTTAATGAGAGATCATCATGGGAAATGCTTCTGCTATTTCCTTGTTTTCTTGTTAAGTGGTCCTCAGTGTATTTCCATGGTATTTCATGTATTTTAAAGAACCAATGTTTAACTCTTTAATATTCATTTTATGCAGTTCCACCCATAATCAATAAAGGGGACCTTTTGGGGCCAGGTCTTTCCCCTAAAGAAGTGAAGATCAAAGTAAACAACACCCTGACCTTGGAATGTGAAGCTTATGCAATTCCCTCTGCCTCCCTCAGCTGGTACAAGGATGGACAGGCCAGTCACAGCTTTTTTCATTTGGTGATAATTTCGTAAAGACTAAAATAGTCAAATGAAAAAAAACTAGGCACAAGTGACTCAGAAATTCAATGTGACCTTAAAATTACCAAATACCATCCTCCTAGAATCTAAAACTGCAAAACAGCAGCAGCAACAACAACAAAAAAAGAAACCATGTTCAACACTTTTAGTGTTATTCCATCACTGGAAAGTTTACAGGATTGTTTTTCTGTACATTAGCAGTTGTCTATGAAAATCAAGCCACCTTCCCACTGGAGAAGTTAAGGACACAGATTTTTTTTTCCTGTGGTTTTGCAGAATAAGTAAACTTAGTAGAGAAGAAACAGATAAATCTTGCTAAGCCAGATTAGAATGATAGTTATAACATGGGTACTAAATTTATTTAACACTTTCTCTAAATATCTTTAACTCTTTTACAAAAGGTAACATTTTTAATATTCCAAGATAAATATTAAAAGCTAAGAGAAATGATGCAGGGCCCAATACAGTTAACTGGGAGCAATGAGAAACTTTAAATAAAAGGCAGATGCTTTAATTCTGTGATCTGACTTTCAGACCATACAGCCATATTTCTCATTCAACTTATGCTCTTCCATGCATATTTTAAAGACACATGTCCACTTGATCTTAGACCAAAATAGAATTTTTAGCTGCTGCTAACACTGTGCTTAATACAGATGTGAAATAACTAAGCTGCTGTTTGTCCTGTTTTACACATAATCAACCAAATGGTCAGTTAAATTCCAGTGGTAGTAGTTCAGATCATAGTCATGATTTAAGATGCCAGAAAGATATATCTTTATTTTTTCAGATCCCAGATGGATTTTGCAATACTGACAGCTAAAAAAAATCATCTCTTATAAAATAAGCAAGTTTCATCTGGAAGCCATTGCTAAAGGAAAAATACAGAACTCCCACCATGTTCTGTTTATAGTTTTTTTTTTCTGACTCTAAGCACACTTCATGATACAATATCAATTCTATATGAATCTACTTGGAAACAATTCCTTTCTCTTTGAAATCATATTATTATTTTATTTTTAATTTTCTCTAAAACCTTTTCATTCCTTGTAGTTACTACCCATGCACACACATGCACAAACACATATACATATAAAAACTGAATAAAGACTAGAATTGCACTAGGAATGAGGCACTTCTCTTTTTTAAAAAAAAATTCATTGTGAGTAGTTAGATTATAATTTCAAATCCAGATTCTGAAATTGATCCAATTATGATGTTTTCTACTGCTAAATTATTCAGGGTTTGCAATTGGTCCCCTAGGATGTGAACCAAAAAAGATACTGTTTTTAATTTATTTTCCCTATCCATTCTCTTGTTTTTCAGTCTTTAGATAAGCAACACTACTTAAAGCAGTGTTTTTGAGAAAATCCACAAAAAATTTTGGCAGTATTGGCCACAATAGGTTTTGATAGAATCCTTGAGTTTTATTTATTGATATCCTGAAGTTTTTCTTTTAGCATAGAAAATTTAAACTATGCTATTTTTATATAAGTGATATAACATTAATAATGATTTGTTGCATTCTGAATTATTTATTGAGAATCTACTATTTTCCAAACACTGTTTTAGGTGCAGGGAATACAGCTATGAAAGAAATGGACAAATATGTTTGCTCAAATGAAGTTTGGGAAGACAAAAACTAAATGAATAAACCAGAAAACATATAATGTGTCAGATGGTGTAGGTGTCACGGAGAAAACTCAATCAAGGAGAGGAATACCAGCTGTGGGGAGTGTGATCTCTTATTTAAATAGGGAAGGCCTCTCTGATAAGGTGATATTTATGCAAAAATCCAAAGAAAGTGAAGGAAACTGGCATGAGACAACTTAGGAGAAATTCCAAAGTAGAGAGCACAGCAAGGGCAAAGGTCCTGAAGCATTGGGGCTGGAATGCAGTGATCAATAGGAACACAGAAGACATGAGCTGAAGACTAATGGAAGGCCAGAACATACTGCCTTGTAGACCAGTTGGCCTTTGTTCTGATGGGAAGCCAACTGGAAAATTGAACCCAAGAATGATATGATATGATCTGACTTAAGGCTTTATTAATAAAAGGATCACATTGACTTCTGTACTTGAGGAACAAAGAGAGGGTCCTAATCTGAAAGAGAGATGGTGGTTGCTTGGACCAAGGTGGTAGCAGGATGTGGGGTGTGAAGCAAAGAGAAGAGTCAGAGATGAGTCCAAGATTTTTCATGAGATTTAGGAGAGTGAGATTAGATAGAAAGAGAAGCAGTCCAGGTATTAAGCCCTGGGGTACTCCTGTGTTTAAAGGTTGGAAAGCAAGTAGTGCAGTGTCCCAAAAGATGGGGGGAAAAAAAGTATATAAAAATGAAGACAAGTTTAACTGAGTTAAATGACACTGAAATAAAGACTTTAGAATTCACCAATAAGTGTAGCAACATGAATTGAATGTCACTGGGGACATTGACAGAGTCTTTTTGGTCAAGTAGTAGTGGTGAAAGTCTGATTAGAGCAGATTTAAGAAAGGATGGAAGGAAAGAAATGGAGATAGCAAGTGTAGAAAAGATTTTTAAATCATTTGGCTACAAAGGGTATTAGAAAATGTGGAGATAGGCTGCAGCACGAGAGTATTTTGTTTGTTTGTTTTTTTAAGATTGAAAAAGAAATAAATTGATGATGATGTAGGTGAGGGAAGACGCAGTTGCTGCAGGGGTGTCCTTGAGTAGACCAGAGGATTCTCAGATGGGCATGCACAGACTGGTTGCAAACAGTGTTAGGGTTTTTCCAGGGGAGTGAAATAAAGGGAGAGGAGGCAAGGGAGTTGAGGATTTATACACGGTGTGATTAGCATGACAGGCCTTCTCTGGGTAAGGAGGGAATTGAGTTCAGCAGGAGAATGAGAGGCAGTAAAAGGATTGAACAGTCAGTGGATTGCAGGTCCTCCAGTGGAGTCAAAAGGTTATTGCAGTTGGGAGGCTCGAGGAAATAGGTTAGAAAGTTAGGAGGTGGTGGAGAGTGAGAACTTGAAACTAATATTATACAGGAGTGCAGTTATTGGTAATTATAAGGTATGACTCTCCTACTAAATGGCTGAGAAAGGGTGGGGGACAAGAGAATTAAAGGAGAGGAGGTCGAGGAACTGAGAGAACACAGCATTGGATTCTATATGGGTATTGAAATCACCAGGAATTATGAGAAAAAAAGTATCATTAGAAGGAATGACAGTGAGCCAAGGGCTAAAACCTTCAAGGAATGGGGGAGAAATTAGTATAAATGGGAACGTTTAGAAGATGAGAAATATGATTCTATAAGTATTCTAAATTTGTATTCTATAAGTGTAGGTGATGTTATCAATAGAACATCATTAATACAAATATCTATAAGTTAATGTTCCATTAAGTGTAGTCGTAATTTCAATAAAACATCATAATATAAATATCTCTAGGTTAAAAATTTTCATTTATGAAGTAATGACATTTCTGAATGAATAATAGTAATTTTAGATCAAATCAGGTTGTGCTAATGCCCTCAATCTTTAAAGAAATTCTAGCATTTTCTACAAAATTATAATAAAAGAAAAATGTGCTTTTTTAATACTATTTAAGATCAGCTGCAAAATTTTTTTCAACTGGCAAATGATTTGTACCTGAGAACATATGTTTGTATAAAAAATAATGTATCACCAAAATACCTGGCACAAATGTAAACTATATCAGCTATGATTTTCAAAAACTAAATATTTGATCACTCAAAAACAATTAGTTTAATTAAATTAAATTAATTATTGTTGTCTTGAATGTTTTGCATAAAATTTTATTTTTGTTAAAGAATCATAAAAAATATCAATTGCATGCCTCTTAGAGGATTTATTATAGTACTTAATACTAACATTATCATAATTGAATCACAGCCCCTTAAATCAGATGATCATGTTAATATTGCTGCAAATGGACACACACTTCAAATAAAGGAGGCTCAAATATCAGATACTGGGCGATATACTTGTGTAGCATCTAACATTGCAGGTGAAGATGAGTTGGATTTTGATGTGAATATACAAGGTAATACTAATATGCTTATTATATATACTTTATATGATCTATCTAAGTGATGAGACAGAGATTTGTTTGATTTATTTTAAATAATGGGTTTTTTTCTTTTGACAATAATATAAATTCATTATTGAAAACTTGGACTCAAGCAACTAAGAAGAAAATAAATCCATCATTCAAGATTACCTCTGTTGTTTTTATTTGTTTCCTTCTGATATTTTTAAATGTGTACTTTACTTACAAAATTGGGATCATATAATCCAGACTTCTCTGTTACATTAGCATTCCTCTAACATTATATCATGAGCCTTTTTAATAGCATTTATATGGAAGCCAGGAAAATAGTAAAGTACAGAACTCATAGTCAGACTTGGAATTGAATGATAATATGGCTCTTACAAGCTTTGTGACTTGAGCAAGTTACCTAAATATTTGAAGTCTCTATTTCCTCACTTTTAAAATTAATGCCTTGTAGACTTGCAGTGAATACTAAATGAGATAAAGTATATAAAGCTGTTAGCAAAATGATTAAGAAATGCTAACTGCTATTATTGTTATTGATATTATTAATGTTGATGTTACTATTCAACATGATTTTTAATAACTATGCCTGTTTCATCAGTTGAGCATCCAAATATTAATTTAACCAGACTCCTGTTGTTGAACGTCTGTGTTGTTTCCAGGTTTTCACTACTCACAAATAATATTACACTGAACATCTTTATACATAATACTTATGCACATCTTTGATTTTTCATAAGTTGCTAAGAGTGGAAATTTTAGGTCAAATGTTATAGACTGTTTTAATGCTTTTGAGAAGCAAACTGCCTTCTGGAAAGTCCATATTTGTCCCCAGAAAAGTATGAGAATGTCCTGTTATTTTTGTTAATGGAGTGTTTTGTTTGTTTGTTTGAGACAGAGTCTCGCTGGGTGTCCCTGGGTAGAGTGCAGTGGCATCATCGTAGCTCACTGCAACCTCAAACTCCTGGGCTCAAATGGAGTTTTTAATCCTGATTGCATACCTTCTTTAGCCTTCTTACTAAGACAAGTCATTGGAAAATGCTCTAAATTGAGCCAGTATTTTTTGATGGTCCCTCAAAATTAATTTTTCCTGCCATGATCATATTTCTTAGCCATGCTTCTCCCTGAGAGTGAGCCCCTTTATTGTCTAAGTGCCAGAGCCCTTTAATAGGGAGAGCAAAGTATGAGCATAGCATTTGGAGCCCCATATTTCTTCTTGTTCCACATAAGAACCAGCTCTGACTTCTGTCTACTTTTTTTGGCTAAGGGCTATAGTTGGTAGGTGTATGAGTACTTGAAAATATTTTCACATTGTCTAATTTATTACATTTACAAGTCACTCTTATGAAAATACAGCCAAGATCTTTGCTTAATGGGTTGACACTGGCATTCACACGTGACCAAAATTTAATGCCTTTCCTCCATAGTTCCTCCAAGTTTTCAGAAACTCTGGGAAACAGGAAACATGCTAGATACTGGCAGGCGTGGTGAAGCCAAAGATGTGATCATCAACAATCCCGTTTCTCTTTACTGTGAGACAAATGCTGCTCCTCCTCCTACACTGACGTGGTACAAAGATGGCCATCCTCTGACCTCAAGTGAAAAAGTATTGATTTTGCCAGGTAAAGATTGCTACAAACAGGGTAAAAATCTGAATCTCTGCCAAATGTGTTTCCTCTTATTTATTAGACCAATTGAATTGATTGGCTCTCAGGCCATGTAATATAACTGACAGGCTGCCAGATGCCACTGGTGTCCATATAACTTCAATCTAGAAGAGTCTTGGCTGAGAATTTAACAGCAGAATAGAACACCTTAGTAAATTTTTCAGATCTACTACAACATCACTCTATCAGCTTAGGGAAGTCCTTCGGCTTTCTCATGCCTCCATTTCTATATTGGTGCAATGAGGTGATCAGTTTGGTTTCTATATATTATTAATATAAATTTTTATATATATTAGCAAATAGTTACCACTCAGTTTATTAAATGCATTTATCATAAATAAATAGTAAAGATTATTAGTTTCAAATATTTTAGTTATTTCATGGTTATTGATGGAAAAGATGTTTAAATTGTTGTGTAATAATATTTTTAAGGCTTCTAGTTAATTTTAGCAAGAATTTAAATATACAAGCTTGTCAAAACTCATAAAATTGTATATGTAAGGTCAGTGCATTAAATAAATGTATGTACATTGACCTCAATTAAGTAAAAAAAATCTTGAAAAAATAAAAAACAAAAATGAAAGGAGACATAGACATGGCAGCTATATGTAATATGTGATCCTAAATTGAATCTGGGTTTGAGGAAAAATGGCTATTAAAGACATTACAACAATAATTAAATTTGAACATGGACCAAGAATTCAATAGTAGTTTTGTGTTAATTTTAAATTTCTTGATTTTGATCATTGTACTGTGGTTATATAAGGGATTATCCTTGTTCTTATGAAATACAGATTTATGAGTATTTAGGAGTAAAAGGGCACCATGTCTCCAATTTACTCTCAAATGGTTCAGAATAAGATTATATACATATGACAGACAGAGATAAAGCAAATGGAGTAGAATATAAATAATTAGTGAACATGGGTGAAAGTTTTTATATAATTGTTACAAATTTTCTCTAAATTTAAAATATCAACATGAAAATTTTAAAAATACACAGCTATTCTTTCAAGCTTGTATGTATAATAGTACACTTTATACTTTTACATCCTTGGATATTACTTTCTCAAACAAGTACTTGCAACAAAAGGTGTAAATGTCTTTAAAAGTGTCCAAAACTGCAAAAGCAAGAAGTCACTGCATAGTAACATTTCACATGGAACACAATGAGGGCATAGAGTAGCATTCCCTCCTCTAAGGAAAATCTACATGATCTAGCTATTCATTTCTCCAGAGATCTGATTGGATCACTTTTTAATAATGCAGTGTTTGTTATAAAAGTGGGATTAAAACTGAAGCATTGGATGAAGTAGGAACCCTGAAAGAAAATGTAAGGAAGTCATTAGACCTGAAAAATTGTATCTGTTTATGGCTATGTTTACTCTAAGATTTAGAAGAGTAAACATATTGGGATATATTTTCAGGAGGGCGAGTGTTGCAGGTTCCCCGAGCTAGAGTAGAAGATGCTGGGAGATATACATGTGTGGCTGTGAATGAGGCTGGAGAAGATTCCCTTCAGTATGACGTCCGTGTACTCTGTGAGTTTGTTTTCCTTTGTTTATTATGCATTCTTTTACTCAAAAATATTTTTGAGGACCTAATGTTTGCAAGATGTTACACAAAGCACTTTAGAGACTATAAAGATAATCAGAAACTGATAGTTCTCCCAAGGAGGTAATACTAATTGACAGCACATTAGTCAGGGCTCTTGAAGTATCAAATAACAAACTGGCTTAAACCAAAAAGAGAGAATTCGTTGACTTATGAATCTGAAAATTCCCAGAGTAGAGCTGGCTGCAGTCACGTCTGACTTCTATGGCTCAGAAGAGGTCAACTGGACTTTACCTCTCTCTTTCTCCTGACTTTTTTTTTTCTTTATTAATGTCACTGTCAAGTGGGGGATCCCCTTGGATAGCAAGGTGGCCCCCAGCAGCTGTAGGCTTGCATCCTCTTAGTTCCACATCCAAATGAAAGTTTTTATCTCCTATAATTAACAATTGAATTCCCGGAATTGAATTTCCATGGTTTTAATTGGCCAAGTGTGAATCACATACCCATCCCTGAGCCAATCACAGAAACAGGAGATTACAGTGTTCTATAATAATTTATATGACCTAGTGAATATATCACCCTCAAACCAGAGCCATCTCCATCTGAATGTGTAGACAGAACATGGAAGAAGTATTGTTCCTTTTTAGGGAAAGACAAAGGATGTTACTAGAAGCAGAAGCAAATAGATGCTTCCATAGGAAAAGGCTGAGCTAGAGACATGGCAGTGGGAACGTATAAGAAGCAGTCAGTATGGAAGATTTGATAGAGGCAGTGATAAGGCTCTATGAAGTATTAGGCACTCATCTCAGAGTATAAGATGACACTGAGGTTTTTATCCTGGGTGATTAAGAACATGATAGCCAGATTAATAGAAATAGTAGACCTAGGAAAACAACACGATTTGGGAAGGAAGTCAATTTTGTTTCAGACATGTTGAATTTGACATGGTTCCAGGACACTTAGGTAAAATGTTGAATGGGCAATTGGAAATATGGAACTGTATCATAGGAGAAAGAACTGAACTAAGAATATAGATTTGAGAGGTGCTATTCAAAGACATGAGATTTCTAACAGAAAGCATTAGAAATATAACAGGGGAAGGTGAAAAGAAGATCGTTGGGGGATCATTTACAATTAGGAGAAGTGAAAGGAAAACAAAGTGTGAGGAGGAAAAATCTGGGGAGTTAATGAAAACCAGTAAACTACCATGTCCCAGAATCCAGGGCATAGAAAAGGTTATCAAGAGGTAGGTTTTAGGATTGAATGCTAAAGCAAGTTTTAGAAAATAAAAAGTGAGAAAAGGTCATTTGACTTTGAAACTAAAAGTCGTTGGTGAAATTCAAAGTAGAATTTAGATACTATGATGTGGTGCAAAGCCACAGAACAAAAGGATGACTATTTAGCAAGTAATCCAGAAAATAAAGATGCACATATAGAGTACTTTTAAGACATTTTGCAGAGGAGGGAAGAGATGGAAGAGAGTTTGAAGATAACCTGCTGGAAATAAGCAAATTTAAGAGAGATTTGAGCTTGTGTATAGATCAAGGGGAATGATTTAACAGAAAGGGGCAAATTAAAGTTTCAAGTCTGTGTGTGGATGTGAGCAGAGTGCAGGATTGATAGAGCAAGGTCCTAGAATGTGTGAAAAATGCAATCTAGGAACCAAGATAGGTTAATTAGCCTTTCATGGATAAAGGGAGAAATTTTGGAATGGTAAGAAGGGAAATGTGGGAATGTATATTAAGTGTATTTAGTCCTCCCCATTAAGAATGAGTGTAAGAGAAACAGTGGCAGGAGTGGAGTTTGGGCCTGTGGAAAACAGAAAATGTTAGTGATGGCCACTGTGGGGTTATGATAGACAGTGTGGAGTTGGAGCCATTGGCTCAGTCATTGCTTTCTGCAGTCACCCTCAGTAACCTGGAGGCAGAGATAGAAAAAAATAGATGGCGTGGCCTACCTGGGGTGGGGTGGGGGTCCCATAAGGTGCACTTTGTGGAAGCACTGGAAGGTGAGAGAGCAGATGGTGTACAGTGAGCGAGAGCATGACTGAAATGACCCACTGTGAGATCTGGGCTGGGCAAGAGGAAAAATGAGCCTGGAAGGAGGCTGACAGACTGGTTGTAGGCAGGGAGTAATGGAAGGGCTAGAGATATCAGTGCAAACAAAGGGGAGTTTATGAAGGAAGCCTGAAAAGAGGTGGGAGAGAGAAAACACTAAAGTGCAAAATTCATTTATTTGACAAATATCTGTTGATTGCTCACTATGTGCCAGGCACTGTGCTAGGCACTGAGGATATAGCAGTGCGTACAGTAGACATCCGTCTTTCTTTAGGGAGCTCGTAAACTTGCAGAGAAGAGAAGTTCATGTTGAATGGTTCAAGGTATGACCAGCTATAGACACCCGAAATGGAGTAGAGCCACTTAATTAGGGTGGGATGTGTCATCAACATAGATTTTAAAGTCCACAATATAGTTACAAGGAAAAGACAATTAAAAATCAGGGATAACATTATCAAGAACAGTGAAGGAATATTCTGGACCACCTGGCTTAATTTGACCTAAGTTTGGAATATCCTGGACCACCTGGCTTAATTAGACCTAAGTTTGGAAAGAGTTTAGTTTAGAGAGAGTAGTAGGAGCTGATAGTATAGTTAGGGAAAGAGTGGGAGTCAGCTAAATTGAAATGGAACTATGGGGTTGGGTGGTCAAGGGTAGATGTTCATGTCTTCAGCCTGTTATTTTTAATTAGGAGGAAGTTGGCAAGCAAGTTTGAGATGAATTTAGAGTTGGAAGATGGAAACAAAGCAAGAAAAATTAACTGGCCCCTCAATTCTGGCCAAATTAGGGTTGTTTCACAACATCTGCTGCTCACCTCCTAGGTGCAGGAAGGGCCACTAAGAACAATTCTGGTGGGGTGTGGCAGCCAAAGGAGCAGGTCAGAGGAAAGAGCCATGGTGGAGGCCTCAGTTCCGGGACTTGTAGTGTACCTCCTAGCACCTTCTGTGATTCAGCTCTTGATTAGTTTTCATGGTGTGGGGTAGTGATAGCCTCATGTAATTTGAAACTCAAGTTTGTTATTTGCCAATCTGCAGTTCAAGTTATCCATTTTATGTTATCTGAAGTACAGTAAAAATCACTATGTAACTTTGAATATGAAAGTATGCATTCAAAATAACACTGAAATTTTATTATGTGCTTTGTGGCATTGATTGTTTTCTTTACAGATTTTCAATTTAGTTATTGGAGACCCAAACACCACAAGATTGCATCTATATCAAACACACAGTCTTCACTGATTGCTAAAGATATGGTATATTTTAAGAGAGTGGGAAAAAAAATAACCAAGCTTTCGAAACAAAAAGATGATTATTTACTTTAAAAATCAATTTCTACATTTACCAAAGCAGCCAACACATGTGTTCCTCGTTCATTTAACATTTTCATTTTTAGAAATTCTATGAGTAATTTGTGGTTTTTTCATAACTGACATGAACCTGGATTCTACAGTATTATTTTGAATGAGAATGAATATATGTAGGAAAATCTAGAGTGGGACGTCTCAAACTTTAGCATACGTAAGAATCACCTGGAGAGCTTGTTAAAACACAGATTTCAAGCCAGGTGCAATGGTGCACACCTGTAATCCCAGATGCTTGGGAGGCTGAGGCAGGAGGATCACTTGTGCCCAGGAGTTCAAGTCTAGCCTGGGAAACATAGTGAGACCCCTTCCTCCTAAAAATAAATAAAAATAAGTAAAACATAGATTTCTTGGCCTCTCCTTAAAATTGCCTATTGCGGAGGTCTGCTTGGGACCCAAGAATTTGCATTTCTAACCAAGCTCCCAGGTGATGCTGATACCACTGAGGCTGAGGCTGGGAAAGAAGACACTTTGGATAGACCAGCTGATCCCCTTACAAATAAGACCAAATCTGAACATTTCAAATACACTTTAAAAGATGTAGTTTATCTGGCTTGTCTAGATGACCAAATAGACTTAAATATCCATTTGTACAGGTGCTGCTTATATGCATGCTTGAAAACCCAGAGGGCATAGTGGAAGGAGCTGAGAGAGAAGCAAGAGATGATATATTGGGGCAGAATTGGGAATGAGCTACATGGGAATGATACTATTGGAGGGGTTAGTACAGCATAGGTGAAAAAAGGGAAGAGGATAAACCCAAATTCAAATACGTTTTCACCACCCTAATTTATTAGTGTGAAATGTTACTTGAGAATCCTAATTTCTCCTTCAAGTTTTGCTTCTTTTAATAATTCATCCCAAACTTTTCAAAGCTGTCAGAAAACTAGTACAATTTAGAAAAGACTTAATTGCTTGTCATTACCTCTTTGTTGCAATCATTTATTAGTGCCACCAATTATCAAAGGAGCAAATAGTGATCTCCCTGAAGAAGTCACTGTGCTCATGAACAAGAGCACGCTGATGGAGTGTTTATCCAGTGGCAGCCCAGCACCAAAGAATTCCTGGCAAAAAGACGGACAGCCCTTGCTAGAAGATGACCATCATAAATTTCTGTCTAATGGAAGAATTCTGCAGGTAAAAGTAAAAATCTAATTTTAAAATAGCTATTTGACTTTGCATTTTGTAATAATTGTCTTTTTGACTTTTAAAAATCATTTTGTTAGTTTATAAATATTTTATTTGTAGAGATAGCTAAGCATCAAATGCATATAAAATAAAATTCTTCTTCCTTATTCTATTCCCTCTACTAGAGCACTATTAACAGTTTTGTGTGAATTCTTCCAGGTGTTGTCAATACATTCACACGCATACACACACACATCTCAATTTACTACAATATGGTCTTTGTGATAAAAACCATATTATAAGCAAATCATTATTACAGTCCTTTTCATTGCGTATTTCTGATGGTAAAATTCTGGGTGGTATAAGGTTCCCTGTAGATTAAATTTGTCTATATTGGCAAAAGGTTGATAATAATAAATAATGGAAACTACATTAATATCCTGGATTATTATTTGCCAATGGCATATCTATATTTTTCTTTCCAAGTGACCTGAAAGAATGTTAGGCACTTGTAGAAATAACACCAATTCCTATGTTAGGGTATGATTGATAAATTACTTAAGCATAATAAATAATATTCTATTGGCCCAAGAATCTAAGCATAACTATCAGTGTATCCAACACAGGGCATATCTCATGGAGTTCTTTATGTAAAAAGGAATCAGGTTCATTACCTATAAATGACCTTGAATTCTCAAAATATCTTCTAAATA
This sequence comes from Daubentonia madagascariensis, assembly GCA_023783475.1. Classification (NCBI taxonomy): domain Eukaryota; kingdom Metazoa; phylum Chordata; class Mammalia; order Primates; family Daubentoniidae; genus Daubentonia; species Daubentonia madagascariensis. Next base: position 19,254,836 of record JAKFHU010000978.1, on the reverse strand, counting down.
TTGTGCAGATTTCTACTTGATAATCATACAACCTCTACCAAAATACTTAAATATTTCTGTATCCATGTCCAAAGAACATGGATATAAAATAGATGGATATAAAATAGATGGATATAAATTTCTGCATAAAAAAATAAAGAAAACATAACTGCTGTATTAGCTAACTATTGCTGCATAAAACAAACCACTCCAAAACTTAATGACTGGAAACAATAATCATTTATTTAGCTCACAAGTCTTCTTGTTGGCTGGGTGATTCTTCTGGTCTCAGCTGGACTTACTCAAGTGCCTGCATAGAGCTGCAGATTCAGTACATGGCTGTTGATCTTGGCTGGGCTCTCACGCATATCCAGGGCCTCAGTTGCAGTAACTGTGCTGATTCTGCCCCATGTCATCTCTCACCCTCCAGCAGGCTAGTCCTGGCTTCCCCACGTGGTGGTGGCAGGGTTCCAAAAGAGTGAGCAAAAGTGCATAGGCCTCAGTTTTGAAATTACCCAGTCACTCCCATCACATTCTATTGGCCAAAGCCAGTCACAAAACCAACACAAATGCCACCTCCTGATGGGAGAAGCTTCAAAGTCACATTGCCAGAGACATAGATAGGGAAATGGGAGAATAATTTGTGATATTTTTGCAGCCAATATACTACTAGTGTGTATAAAATTGCCTCTTCTGATTGGAAATCTTTATAAATAAGTATTTATTTGGTGGACCTATTAAAAGCTAGCATCGGCACTAGTATGTTCAAAATTTTTTTCTTACGTCCATCTGCTATTAACTAGAAATAAATATATTGTTTATTCTAAAAAATAATGACAAATGTGACAAGTTGCTTTATGCAATGTTTATGTTGGAATTTCTTTATTTTTCCCTTAGATTCTGAATACTCAAATAATAGATATCGGCAGATACGTGTGTGTGGCTGAGAACAGAGCTGGAAGTGCCAAAAAATATTTTAACCTCAATGTTCACGGTAAGAGCTCAGTTCCAAAAACATCTGTTAGGGTGTGCTTGAAAAAGCAGGAAAACAGTGTTTTAGATTATGTAGGCTTATTTTGTATTTTTTAATTTGAACAATGTGTGAAACCTGCCCTCATTCAATCTTCCCTCTTCTTCCTTCCCATTGTGGCTAGTAGGATTTATAAAGTATAAAACTTCTAGGAAGCCATTTTTACATAACTTCAGTCCCTTAAGAGAAAATAGTTACTCCTACATACTTGAAATTAAAATCAAAATTAAAAATTTTAAAGATTACAAGTTTATAAAGTTAGAAACAAATATAGGTCTTCTACCCATAAAAATGTATCCACTGATCCTGATTGGAACCAGTTTCTGTCCTCAAGTGCAGAATTCATGTTGTGCTACATCCTTTAGTAGCTCATATACTTCCTGGAGAAGGAAAAATCTCTTTTTGGATTTAAATAATTCCTTTAAAAGCACTAGCACACCTAATTCATTTGTCAAACTTTAAGTTCTCAATACGTGCTACACACTCCATAAATAATTTTTTCTCAAAAAACAGTTGGTATCTATTACAAAGAGTAGTTTTATTTTGTGAAATTCAGCTGCTTCCAGAATATTAAACTGGAAATGATGAATGATGATTATAAGAGATTTCCTTTACATGAATAATACATGTATAAAATTCTAGCTTATTGTGGAAATAGCTAAAATTTGAAATTTCATGAAAAATTTCTCCCCTGAAAGGACTTTTATGTAGCATAAGGATCTTTTGGTTCATATGTAGGAGTATGCTACTAGAATGTTTGGTGTGGTACAGAGTTCTATTTCAGTGCTTAGCAAGGTACACATGTAGGTCTAATAAGTATTGTGTTTTGAATGGATAAATCAGACCAGAACAGAAACCCATGTGTTATGAATTCGCAGGAAGAATGAGTTAATTAAACAAACATAATCATTGTGAAAGCACACATTCTAAGGTACTATGTTCTTTCCACCATTTGGGCCTTTGTATATGCTATGCCTTCTCTCTGGGAGACTGTCTTCCACTTAGCTTAGCTTATTCTTGGTCATAATTTCAAGTGTCTTCTTAAATCTCACTTTCTCCTCTTTATTCCCAAACTAGGTTATTTCCCTGTTGTCACCCTACTCTTCTGATTGACACTCATCACACTTGTGATTACAAGACAGTATAGAACTGTGGCTAACAATAAGGGTCCTAGGGCCAGGCTGCTTAGCTTCCAAACCTCCAGTAACTAGCTGCGAAATCTTAGGCAAGATGCTAACCTCTCCATGTCTCAGCTCCTTCATTTATAGTATGAGGATAAGAACTGTATCTAAAACATAAGGTGTATGAGGGTTCAATTAGACAGTATGTGTGAAGTGTTTAGAACAATGCCTGGCATATCATAACCACTCAAATATTGTTAGCTGTTTTTAGTTCAATGTCCATCATTACTGACAAATTATTAACTGATATGATTATTGTCTATTACATTTTTCACATTGCATCACCAGCATCTAGCACAATGTCTGGAATACATTAAGTATTCAATAAGTGTTTGATAAATGAATTAATTAAATAATAGTAAAATTAATTAATGGATTAAAAATAAACAACTATGTGACATTAAAATAAAAAAGTGATTTTTGCCTTTTTGATGTTCTGCTTTTGTTTTTGATGTTGTTTTAAGACCTCAGTCTTAATATAATGAGTGAATATAATAGATTATTTTATTACTTGCATTCTTTAGTTCATGTCTTACTATCTCTGTTAGTCTGACCAAGACCCATCTCTTCTTTTATTTATTAGTCCATTCATTAATTCATTCATTCATTTGTTTTTATGACCACCCCTCACTCCTATTTCCCTTCCACATTCATAGGAAACCATTCAAGTGTATATGATACTATTCCTTCCATGTGTGTATTCTTATAAAACACCTATTATTCCGTATGTATGTGTTTTAATATGTATATGTGGCATTGCATTATTTTTCTTATTCTTTTTTACTCCACTTTTTTTCTGCATTGTTTTTGATTTTTGAATTTTTTTTGTTTTAAACAATAAACAATAGTATTGCTTACTTCTTAAATTTTCTGCTCATCTTGAAAATCACTCATTTACAGTGTCAGGATAATCTGTATGATTTACTGATGGATGGGTACCCTAAAATTAACTTTCTCCTCTATTATTGCTATAATAGGAAAAGAAAAACTTTAAATAAGGATATAATATTTAAAACAAGATTATTTAAATCTACTTTATAAAAAGCACTATTAGGTCTTTCTTTGTACATCAACAAAATCATCTTAGGAATTGTCGACTATGTTTTACAAATAAAATGAAGAATAATTCTGTCTTTGAAAATTCTGGTACTCTCTTTCAATTGGGAAAAATAAACCCAATGGACATGAGTTTGATGAAAGCTTTGGGGAATCCTAAGAAGAAAGACAGGTAGATAATTAACAGAACCATGAACTCAGTGCTTTAGCAGGGTACAGTGGTTGGACTTATATTTAATAAATTGGAATATATGTTGCTGATAACAAATTTCACTTTTAATATATTTACTATTATAGTTCCTCCAAGTGTCATTGGTCCTAACCCTGAAAATCTTACTGTTGTGGTGAATAATTTCATCTCTTTGACCTGTGAGGTCTCTGGTTTTCCACCTCCTGATCTCAGCTGGCTCAAGAATGAACAGCCTGTCAAGCTAAACACAAATGCTCTCATTGTGCCTGGTAAGGGATTTATTATTATAAGATGGGCAAAACTTTCTCATTTTCCTTTTTTTAAAAATATAAATGGCATTTCAATTTATTCTCTTTCCAAATTTTTCTCTTGCTCCATTTATTTGTTCATAGTAAATGCCTCTCTTTACCCATTTTGTGCCTTAGGGTAAGATTGTATATACTTTTACGATTATAGTGGGAATGTACAATAACAAGGTCTCCTTCAACAAATTATGAAATTTCAGAACAGAACAGCTTAGTAATTTTGAGTGGTAGATGATAAATAGAACTTTCATTGGATGAATATACTGGTTGTTTTTAATCAATTCTAAAGCCCCTTGAGGACAGATGATGATTAGGTGGTTAGGTAGGTAAGTAGGTAGGTAGATAGTTAATCACGTCTGCACCGTGGGAAATTTAAACCCAGAAAACACTTAACATATTTTTGACTATACTACAATTACTATTTGCTCACTAGAACTTGTATCAAACAGTTTTACTGTCCACGTTTAGTTGCTGGAGGGAAAAATTCTGTGAATCTCTTCCTTTATAAGGAAGTAGGTCAATAATAAAGGAAGGATCAAAGAAAACTGATTCTATTATTTTATTTTAAATAGGGCTGCTTCTATACAAATTTTATTCTAAGGGAAATGATATATCTTGCCATTTATCTTATTGATAAAATAGTTATTTAGAACAACCTGTATACCACTCTTCAATTTGCATTATATTTGCTCACAGGTGGTCGAACTCTACAAATTCTCCGGGCTAAGATAGCTGACGGTGGTGAATACACTTGTATAGCTATCAACCAAGCTGGTGAAAGCAAGAAAAAGGTTTCCCTGACAGTTTATGGTTTGTTTTTACTGTCCTCATAAAATTCTTTCATTTTAAACTGATATTCAATATTTTCTATCTGAGCACCTGACTGGAAAGAAATCCTTCTGTTCTTATTTCCTTCTCTCAGTGCCCCCGAGCATTAAAGATCATGGCAGTGAATCTCTTTCTGTAGTTAATGTAAGAGAGGGAACTTCAGTGTCATTGGAGTGCGAGTCAAACGCTGTCCCACCTCCAGTCGTCACTTGGTATAAGAATGGGCGAATGATAACAGAGTCTACTCACTTGGAGATTTTAGCTGATGGACAAATGCTGCACATCAAGAAAGTCGAGGTGCATCTTTTATTCTCATCTGAGTGTCGTGACTTCGTGGTGGGGTTGTGGAAGAGATACGGAGAAGTTGCATATTCCCTTTACTACAGTGAAAAATGATTTTTATTAAAAATTACATAGCCCAGTGCCATTGACTTTATTTCCATTTAAAAAAAAATAGCAAAATTGCAGAAGGCAATTAGAACTGGGGCTTTTGAGCATAAAGATGACTGATGATTTAATCTACGCTGGAACAGTGTGATTGGTCATCTATAACTTAATGGAGCACATACAATAGTATCTTTTTCTTTTAGGTGTCTGACACAGGCCAGTATGTATGTAGAGCTATAAATGTAGCAGGACGGGATGATAAAAATTTCCACCTCAATGTATATGGTGAGCATCTGCCTCTAATACAACTCTTTTTCCCCCAGATATGCAAATGAAAGAAAGTATCCTGAATTAGTTTAATGAGGACACATGATTTTCTTCTGTTTTTTACAGTGCCACCCAGTATTGAAGGGCCTGAAAGAGAAGTGGTTATGGAGACAATGAGCAATCCTGTGACCTTAACATGTGATGCCACTGGGATCCCACCTCCCATGATAACGTGGTTAAAGAACCACAGACCTATAGGTAACACAGTTGTGCATTTTTTGTGGTTGTTTTGTTTTGCTCTTAAATCATTAGGCTTATAAACTAGCACACATTTTCACATAGCTGTGTTTAGTTCAAGAAAGCTTAACATACTGAAATATAAATTTACAAGATAGACTTATAAAATGATTATTCATTTTATAAAGGGGTTCTTTTCTTTCTTTTCCTTTTTCAAGAAGGCTCTCATTTAAAATAAAAGTACAAAGGGAGAACTTTTAAGAAATACATTTATCACATAAAGCAAGACATTTTTATGGTGAATTGTAGAGGTGTTAAAAATAAAAAAGCTTTTTAATGGTTTTTTTGGCTTTGTTTCCACTTCTAGAAAATTCTGACTCACTTGAAGTTCATATTTTGTCCGGAGGTAGCAAACTCCAAATTGCCCGGTCTCAGCGTTCAGACAGTGGAAACTATACATGCATTGCATCCAATATGGAAGGGAAATCACAGAAAAATTACATTCTTTCAATTCAAGGTATGTCATATACACTATGATCTATCTTCAATTTCTTTGTTTATTCTATTTATAGTATAAAATAGTCTACATTTAACAAGATCGCTAGTAATTGATTCAAAATATCTTTAGATCAACCAAAAATATAGTCAATTTTCTGTTTTAGATCTACCAGTAGATTCTATTTTCATAGAAATAGACATAAATGTGGAAAAAAGAATGGCAGAAATTTGGTAATCTCTATTTTTTCCATTTTTAATGAAATTATTACCTTTCTATAGTATACTTTCTATTGAATGATACTTATTTAAACTGGCATAATTTATCTTGATGCTAAACCTGTAGGTCTGTTCTTATTTGTGTAGATAAATAAAATTTAATTCATGAAGAGGTTGTGCTATGGTCTGACCACAGACCGTAGAAGATTAGGTAAATTAGGTAAATTTCAACTAATCATGATGTGATCTTATACAATTTGGAGATGCAAGTAAGGAACATTAATTCATCAAACAAATATTTAATTAATGCCCTCTATGTTCCAGCATAGTATTGAGCACTGTAGAGCAAGCTTGTTTCCTTTTGATTTTCAGTAAACCTCTGATTATTATTTTTGGCTCAGTATTGAAATTGAAATGAAAGTGTAACTTGAAACTAAGTTGAGATTTTTTTTTCCAATTTTTTTATAATTGCTAGGGAAAGAATTTCTCATAAATTATGAATTCATTTGTGGATATTATTTACCTATTTTGTGCTCTGCTAAAGCTTAACTCCAAAAAAAAATGAAATTAAAAAAATTGAAATAAGTTCATCATTATCAGTAGTCTTTCTGTAATGATTAGTGATGCTTTGAGATTTCAGAAGCATAAAGGAAAAATAGCTATTCTGAGATTCAGTGTCAAAAACTCCATGTTTAATTATGTTTAATAATAAATGCTAATCATGAGGTATGTGGTGTAGTCAAACATTTTACCAGACTTTTTATATACTTTATTATGTCTTAGAGCTAGAGATAATGCATGCATATATGGCCTAGTCCAGCGCTTGCCATATTTTAGACACTTAGTATAGGATGTCTCTTATTATTAACAATCTTATTGATTTGGCTTCATTCATACTCAAAATTCTGCAAATATGGTATAATTATTATCATTTTCTGGGTGATTAAAATGAGATTCAGAGAGATTATGCAGTGCTGTGCTGGTAAATGTTTAACAATTGATTCTCCAGACAAAAAGGTCCTGATTTATAGCCAATTATTTGCCAATTTCCATGGTATAAATATTCCCACCATGGCCTGATAAGTAAAAGTATTTCAAGCTACCAAGGTGATGTCACTGAACATGAAGTAGGAAAGATGTGCAAAATTGGCTCTTGTGAGCTGGTGGGAGCTACCTCCTGCACATCACTATAATTATAGAGAGTAGGAATTCTAACGTGTTTCTATCAGATTCCATTGTCAGTATTTTTGTTACATGTTATTTCTCAATCAAATCATTGGCGTGAAAACCAAGATAGTTAGAAAAAGAGAACAGAAACTACTGGACCTTGAAAACTACAATAATCCTATCGTTCAGAATAAATAATATTTAAATTGGATAATGGAAAAAGAAATAACCAACTTAGGTACTTTCCTCAGATCTTTCTGCCAAGATTTTATATAACAGATTCTCCTAAACTGTACTTATTCTAAGCTGTCTATTGAGGATTTAATCTAAAAGTGATTTAATTTGGCCAGAAAGGGTACTCATAGGTAGATCTGTCACCAGCCCCACAATTAAATAATTATATCAACTTACAAATACACCAGGAATATTGAAGTGATTCCTTTGCCTTCCTCATTTAAAAGTGATTCATGAAGATAACAATAGTTTGATCTTGAACTATAATCTAGGAAGAATATGAAATAGAAATGGCATGTCGTTCTATGATTCTGTTGTATTCATTAGAATTTATATCCTTGTGTCTTATTAATGAAAGTTCTAATTATTTCTCCAAAGTTCCTCCAAGTGTTGCTGGTGCTGACATTCCAAGTGATGTCAGTGTCCTTCTAGGAGAAAATGTTGAGCTGGTCTGCAATGCAAATGGCATTCCCACCCCACTTATTCAATGGCTTAAAGATGGAAAACCCATAACTAGTGGTGAAACAGAAAGAATTCGGTATGTAAAAAGAATCTTTGCATTACAAATTGTAAGATCTTCTACAATGCTTTATGCTTCAAATTTCACAAGAATAATAATACCAAATTTCATCTCATTGGAACTTGGCTATTATTATATTCACAAAGAAAAAAGGGAAATTTTTGGAGAACTGGACACAGAAATTCTCCTTAGAGAATCACTCAAAAGTTTATGTATGTGTTTCTTATCCATCAACTCTGTGTTATAAAATCTCCTTAGACACTCATTCTTAAAATGTTGAGTAACTACTGTTGGTTTTATTCTTCTAATTTCAGAATCTATATACCAAAGTCCATGTCATAAAATAATTAGTTCTTTCCTATTAATGTTAAACCAATTTCATTCCACAAAAGACTCATCAATAATCCTAGATATGATTTTGTGTCCTGAAACCACCAAACTGTGTACATGCCATACTGACTGGCTCATTTTGAGAAAAGATCCAATAACATCATAACCCTCATAGTGGTTTATCCAAATCCTGTTTTCAGCTGACACTTGATACCCATGCCACAAACCACACAGAGATGGAATAATAATGTAGTAAATGCCTCCTACTGCTTACAACAACAAATTCCTTTGGAAGGACAATCCAGAATTCTACAGTCTGCTAAATTACAAGTAGGCATTAATTAAATGTCTTGTAAACTTTATCATTTTGAATGAATATTTTAAATTTAAGGATTTGGAGCATATTTTCTAGTCAGTGAATTGAATATATACAATTTAAAGACAGATGAATATGATTTTCTTTGTATTCATTGTATATTAAAATTCAGATATTTGGTCCTTTTAGAAGATTGGGTAAATTGCCAAACAATCTTTTAGAGATACATTTTAAGTTTTATTTCCCTGGTGTGAACATTTCTGAATAATTAACAAGTATTTAATTATTTTTTTAAATCAGCTGATATTGGCTATATTCTAGACCAGTTACTAGATACTTGGTAGGACTTAAAGATTTTATGTAAGATAATATTTGTACCTAGGAGTTTAGGGTCTATCATTTCTTCTCTTACATTAACATCCTAAATTTACTTATTCTTATATCTGCTCACTTTGTTTATTATTTGTTCACTACTCCACAATATGTATATATTTGTAGGTGGAACAATTTGTTAATCAAATAAAGTGTAGCAATTTTTCAAAGTCAACTTATTACTTTTCTTTGATCTTGGCAACTTGATTTTTTGCTTATTAATATGGTTACACTCACTGAATTTTAAAATTCATATTTTAAAAAAGAAAAATATAATTCATCTCAGATAATTATATTGTGATTCTTAATAAACATACTTAATAACTTGATATAATAGGAATGGAGTATTTCCCTTTGACAATGGAAGATTCTAATGAAATCACTATTGTAGGAATAAGTGTAGATAGCAATTTAATCCCCTCATGAAACAGGAAATTTTGTTTGGTAATTAATGGAGTGTGAAGACAAGCAATAATGAAATAATCTTAACATAGATATCCTTGAAGTTCTAATTGTATATTTATCTTGTGCTATTACATAAATCAAAAGAAAAGCTTTATTTAGCAATTTGTAGAAAAATTTTTGCTAAAGATATCCATACATGATACCAAATTGTTGTCACAGTTTAAATAAATTATCCTAGTCTACTCCTTCTCATTAAAGTATTAAATTGTTTATAGTTAGATTTTTTTATGTATAATTTCTTCAGTTTCTCATTATCTGCAACATCTTAAATTTTCATACCAGAATTTTTTATAATTTTCATTTAATTCAAACCTTATATTGATAACTAAGAATACAGTATTCTAGCTGTGAGAAAAACATGTCCTTGCCTATGATTTGGGTACAGAAGTTCCTAACCTGACTTTGTTAATTTCCTTTTTCTCCTAAGGAGGTGGTGGATATGAGACCCATAACCGTAGAATTTTAGTTGGTTGCCTGAACTCTCCATCAGTTTCACTAACTCTGATTTTAATAGGCTTCCATTTACTGAGTGAAATATATTCAAACCACTATATGTCCAAGATGAAAACATCATTTTATGGTGGTATATTTAAAAGAACACAATAACCTGTAGTGAGTTTTCCAGATCTTAGCTCCACATTAATCATCTCAGTGCCTCATTATGACCTTTTCCATAGGGTGACTGCAAATGGCAGCATATTAAACATATATGGAGTTGTCACATCTGACATGGGGAAATACACATGTGTTGCTACTAATCCTGCTGGAGAAGAAGACCGAATTTTTAACTTGAATGTCTATGGTAAATATGAAATATATCACCTTCTTTTGACTATGCTACCTTAAGTATCTATCATAGAAATGAAGGTCCAACAGCAGATGTCTGGAGCATTTAGTTTTAAATCTGATGCCACTGCTATTTCGTTTTGGGATACAATGCAGAAATGAATGTAATCATAGTTTAAATGATTTGATCTAATAATATACCCCCCTTCTTTCTCTCTCACTTTCTGCATAACGTAGTTCCACCTACAATTAAGGGCAATAAAGAAGCAGAAAAACTGATGGCTTTGGTGGACACTTCAATAAATATTGAATGCAGAGCCACAGGGATGCCTCCACCACAGATAAACTGGCTAAAGAACGGACTCCCTCTGCCTCTCTCCTCCCATGTCCGGTTGCTGTCAGCAGGGCAAGTTATCAGGTCAGCTTTTATTGTGTGTGATTTCCTAGACAAGTAACGTAGCTGTTCTTGTAGACTTTACCTTCATCTAAACAGTGTTAAGAAGTGCTTTTTCCTAAGCTTTTACTGTTTTTCCCCCTTTCAGTATATTTTTAGTAGAAGGATAACAAATATAAAATTGAAATGGTTTTTTATTCTTACTTAAATGCTCATGTTTTAGTAAATTTGTATACAATGGGTCTTTCATAGACTTATCACATATGTATTTCTAAGAACTACTATTTTAGCTAAAACTTTATATGGCAAGATGGTAGGAAGATGCTTACTATGATCACGTGATTTTTGTGTTAGCATCATTCTCTGAATATATTTGAAAAATAGTCACTGTTCAAATTGTGCTATACTTTCAGTGGCTTATAGTCACTGCCTAATCAACTTTGTAGAATTAATTGCATTTGAGTTATCTGTATTTTGTGATAGATGGTTATAAGTTTCATAATTAAAATTTCCCAACATAAATCACCTTCTATAATCTATTTATAAATCATAATTATTTTATTTATGTGTATCAAATGGGATCAAATTATGAAATATTGAATCAAATTGTTTCTCAGGATTGTGAGAGCTCAGGTGTCTGATGTTGCTGTGTATACTTGTGTGGCCTCAAACAGAGCTGGGGTGGATAATAAGCATTACCATCTTCAAGTGCTTGGTATGTCACAGAAATGACCCTACTACTTTACTATGTGTTCAGTATTATGCAACAGGCTTATCTTTAGAAATGACTTCCTCATAGATTTAGAAATCTGACTTTCCTCTGTCAGAAAGAATTAGTGAAGTAGGATCTTACTAACTAGAGAAGAACACATTTTCTCCCAAGGGGTCCATATTATTGAATCATACTGTCTGTCGAAATACTCTTCTGACCTGGAACTTTTCACTAAATCAAATCTAAATTTTTTAAAATAGCATTTCAGTTCAGACACAAGACCAGTCTTTTTATACAAATAAATCAATACTTTTCTAATAATATTATCAGCTTATTTAGAGTACTTAAAATATGAATGAATACCTGTGCATATGTGTCTCTGTATGTATGTGTATATAGAGAGAGAAATTAAAACCTTCCATTTGTGAAATATTGAGGTTTGTTGGTCCAAATTTGTCAAGCCCCAAGAACATTTTAGAACAGTTAAGAAACTATTTACTATAATCTACAAATGATTTATGTTGGATCACATAAAATTTACGCTATAACTTGAAATTGTTTTATTTATTCCACATAAAGTAGTTAAAAGAATACTGCTAGAACTATTATATACATTAAAAAATTAAAGAGACAAACCTAAGAAGTTGAAAAATCATCAAAATTTAAAACACACTGGTTATATGTTCCATAAGAAAATAATTTTTAGGTTTCATTGCCAATATTTGGAAAATTAATAATTAGTATACCTAATAGATGGTTTTATAGTAAAGTCATCAATTTATTATATGCTATTTTGAAATATATATTTTTATTGACCATAGAAACATTATAGAATTATTTAAATGTTTTTATTTAAATTTATCTCAATTTACAATAGATATATAAATCTTGCCCATTTTGTTTTCCTTGTAGTACCACCAAATATGGACAATGCAATGGGGACAGAGGAAATCACAATTCTCAAAGGCAGCTCCACCTCTATGACATGCATTACCGATGGAACCCCAACTCCAAGTATGTCCTGGCTTAGAGATGGCCTGCCTCTGGGGCTTGATGCCCATCTGATGATCAGCACTCAAGGAATGGTCCTCCAGCTCATCAAAGCAGAGACTGAAGATTCAGGGAGATACACCTGCATTGCCTCAAATGAAGCTGGAGAAATCAGCAAGCACTTTATCCTGAAGGTGCTAGGTATGTAAACATTCTGATAAATTTAGAATAATTGGGAAATAAGTGACAGTGAAGCATTAATAAATAAGTATAATTCTTAGAATCATTAGCTGTGGGATAAAATTTGTAAACAATTTATTGTAGTTTTATTTCTGTTTTGTATTCACTTAGGCTTGCCCTCATCTGAATCATATTAAATTTAAATTGTTGTACTTCTTATCTATCTGAAATGATGAAAACTCCTACTTGTAAAATATTATTCATTAATAAAGTCTTATAACCAGTTAAGTAGATTTTTAACTTTTTCCAAGAACTGAAAACACATCTGATTATAGAAATTTGATGAAAAAGCATAGTATTTATATGATATCCCAAACAGTCTTTAAATAATCCAATCTGTAAATTAGAGTTGGAATAGTCATTTTAAATAGTCTAGTTCTATTTACTCTTATGTGCATTTAAAAGTAAATACTTAAAGTATGTATTCCAGTGTTCTACATGCAAGTAAATAGTGTAAAGAGAAAACATATCTTTTCCTTGAAGTAAAAAATGTTGACCTTGGAAGAGAAGGGAAGATGAATGAAATGAACTATTTCAATAATCAAGACTTCTCTGGAGTTTTGTTTGTTTTTTCGTTATGATGTAGGTGAGACTCTAGGCTCTTTACATAGCACAGAATGCACCCTACAGAAAATAATAAAAAGAATTTCAGCAAGAGTCTTGGTTAGGTGGGGCTTCCATATGTTTTCATAGTGCTCTGTAATCTTTCTCAGAGTACCTATTAAAATTTATTTATTTGACCTTAAAGGTCTACTTTTATCCCTAGTTAAGCTTTATAAGGGCAGAGGCAATACCCGTCTTACTTATTGCGGCATTCGCAGTATTTAGTGTTTATACTCTTAATTTTTATTTGTTGGCTTGAATTAAGCTGAATTAGTTGCTTTCTGAATGGATTAAAGGGAGTTTTAACTGTAGTGGGAGGTAGAACAATATCTAAATAAATGAAGTGCAGTTCTCTGGTGTAGATGAGACTTCCATAGAATGAATGGTGGTAGTGAAGGAAGTTCTTCAGGATATTCAGAGGCAAAAGAAAACTATAAGCCAATATCCTTGATAAACATAGATGCAAAAATCCTCAAGAAAATATTTGCAAACTGAATTCAACAGCACATTAAATCGATTATTGACTATGATCAAGTGGGATTCATCTCAAGGATGCAAGGATGTTTTAACGTATATAAGTCAATAAATGTGATACATCACATTAACAGATAAAAGGACAAAAATCATATGGTCATTCAATAGATGCAGAAAAAGCATTTGATAAAATCCAACGTGCCTTTATGACAAAAACTTTCAACAAATTAGGTAGAAGAGGTATGTACCTCAACAAAATAAAGACTATATATGACAAACCCACAATAAGCATCATACTAAACAGGGAAAAGTCAAAAGCTTTTCCTATAAGATCTGGAATAAGACAGGGGCACCCACTTTCACTACCTCTACTCAACATAGTACTGGGAATCCTAGCCAGAGCAGTTAGGCAAAAAAAAAAAAGAAATAAAAGGCATACAAATGGAAAAGGAGGAAGTCAAACTGTCTCTGTTTGCAGGCAACATGATCTTGTATCGAGAAAACCGTAAAGACTCCACCAAAAAACTCAAAGAACTTATAAATGAATTCAGTAAAGTTGCAGGGTACAAAATCAATATACAGAAGATGACAGATTAGAGGTTTTGTTAGCGTCCCTCACCCCCTTGGAAAGAGCAAAATGGTGTGTAGAGATTCACATTGTGAACTTTTATCCAAAAAGGAACACAGCAGTTGAACAGAAAATGTGAAAGAAACTTCAGATACTTTGAAAGGAACGGCAAGCAGCAGCCCACACCTGGAGCCTGGTGGAAAACTATGATTCTTCAGAGAGTGAAAGGAAAACACTGTCTCTGCCATACACAGTCCCACTGGGGAGCTGGGCAATCCAGGCCACAGGGGAGCTCCTTTACCCTAACCAGCACTGGATCTGATTTGTGAGGGGTGGGGAGTCTGAGAAGGAGGGCCATCTGGAAGTGCTGTGTGTGTACTCCCAGACCCCAGCCTGGACAGAAGGAAGCCATTCCTGATTGTAACTCATAGGGGACCTTGCAGTAATCTATCAGCTAACTTGGGCGGCAGTCACAGGTTGGGAGAAGATCCTAACTAAGATTTGTGATCTAATCTTGAATGGGGACGAACCCTCAAGGCCAGACCTGAGAGGTAAGCAGGAAGTGGGCTCATGCCACAGCCAGGGAGCTGGGCACACCCCCCTTTTGCAAGTCTGGACCAGGAGGGACGTGGCCTGAGAGCCCCGGTTCTATCCCAGGCAGAAAGTCTTGTGGCCTGGGGCAATTTCATGATCTGAGCACAGACTGTTTGGGACCCAACTGGCTGATTCAACTTCTTACCAGGAGTGGGCCATGAGAGGAAGACTTGCCATGTCAAGGGCATGGAAGCTGGGTGGGTCTCACTGCCACTTGCCAGGATCTCCCTCTCTCCGCATGTGGACTCTCTTGCAGCAGAGGTAATTCTGCTCCTCCCTGGAACATTGGTCCAGTGGCCAAGGAACTGCCCTCTGACCCCTGTCAGGGTCGCCGCTTGTGCCCACCCTTGGGGAGCTAGACATGGGCTTGGTGATCCTGCCCCAACTTGGTTTTGCCCTCCACACCCATGTTGGTAGCAGAACATGGGACAGGGACCCCTGGGAGTTCCATGGCCTGCCCATCACCTGGGACATCTGAGTACTTCACCTGGCTAACAAAGGCCAAGCATAAATCCCATAGCCACCACTGCTGCTGGATCCCTCATGCAAGAGCCACCTATAGGCTGGTAGATTACCCTGCATAGCCCATTACAATATCTGCTCACACAATTGCACAGCACTCAGGAAGGAGAAAAAATAGCTCAGCTACCACTATCAACCACATGGTCCCAGCTACTCAGGAGACATTGAGCCTGTCCACCCACCCAGTATACTACTACTACAGCTGGTAATTGAGAAACCCACCACATTAAGGCTATTTATAACCAAGGAAATCATACAAAGTCTAAACCACTCTGCAGCCACCTACATCAGGGCTGGTGCTTGCACCTGCCTTTGGGAGACCCAAGGGCAGGCCAGCCTGGTCCAGCTCCACCCAGCTCTACCCCAATTTAGGGCTCAGAGTAGAGCCTAGGCCACTGTGTGTCCCACAGGCCAGTCCATGGCCTGAGGCATCAGAGAGCTTCTCCAGGTGGCCAAAGATCAAATATATACCCTACTACTACTCTCACAGCCAATTCTTACCTGCAAGCCCCACCTCCTGGCCTAAGCATCGAACTGCACAACCCAATACAAAATCTGCTAACACAAGTGCACAGAACTTAGGAATAAGATGAACTTCTCAAGACCTCTGCCTTCCCATCTCTTCAGGAGACCGAGAGCCTACTCACATGCCCGGTACATTTCTACTACAACCAGAATTTGAGAAAACCACCACACTAAGGCTATCTATAACCAAGGAACTCATACAGTGCTTGGCCCCCTGAAAACATCCAGAAGCAAATCCAAATGACCTTACTCAACATACATTAAAGTCATACCCTCAAGGCAGGGAAAAGCCCCCTCCAAGCAAAAATGAATGAAAAAACAGAAGTGATAGTTTCTCCAGATAAGAAGGAAATAGTGTAACAATTCTGGCAATATGAAAATCAGGGTGCTATGACACCTCCAAAGGACCACACTAGCACTCTAACAATGTATTCTAACCAAATTAAAATTCTGAAATTTCAGATAAAAAATACAAAATATGAATTGTAAGAATGTTCAATGAGAGCCAAGGGAAATCTAAAAACCAATACAAAGAAATCAAAAAATCAATTCAGGATATGAATGAGGAATTTACCAAAGAGATAGATAGTTTAAAGAAAAACCAAAAAGAATTTCTGGAAGTGAAAAATTCATTGAAGTAATTACAAAATATAGTTGAAAGCTGCAAAAACAGACTAGACCAAGCAGAAGAAAGAATCTCAGAACTTGAAGACAGAGCTTTTGAATTAACTCAGTCAGACAAAAATAAAGAAAAAAGAACTTCAAAAAATGAACAAAGCCTTGGAGAACTATGGGATTACATAAAGCATCTGAACCTACAAATCATAGGTATTCCCAAGGGCAAAGAAAAAGCAAAAATTATGGAAAACCTACTTGAACAAATAATTGAGGGAAACTTTCCTAATTTTGCTAAAGATTTAGACATCAAGATGCAAGTGGCTTAGAGAACTCCAGGGAAATACACTGTAAGATGGACTTAATCAAGACATATAGTCATCAGACTATCTAAAGTCAATGTGAAGGGAAAAAATCTTAAAATCACCAAAATTGTATAGTCACCTGCAAAAGAAATCCCATCGGACTAACAGCAGACTTCTCAGCAGAAACCTTATAAGCTAGAAGAGACTGGGGTCCTATCTTCAGAATTCTTAATGAAAAAAAAAGTCACCGTAAATTTTTATATCTTGCTGGAATAAGCTGCATAAGTGAAAGAGAAATAAAGTATTTCCCAGACAAACAAATGCTGAGGGAATTCATCACTGCTAGACAAGCCCTATAAAAAATGCTCGAGGGAGTTCTAAACATGGAAACAAAAGGTCAATATTCACCATTAGAAAAACACATGAAAGTATAAAACTCACAAGTCTTATAAAACAATTACATATATGAGCCTACAAAGCAACTAGATAACAATTAACTTTATGGCAGGAACAAAACCTTGTGTGTCAATATTAACCTTGAAAATAAATGAATTAAATGGCCCACTTAAGAGATACAGATTGAGGGAATGGTTAAAAAATATATATATATGATCTAACTATGTGCTGCTTACAAGAAACCCATCTTACTACTAAAGACATTTATAGACTGAAGGTAAAAGGGTGGTAAAAGATATTTAACACAAATGGAAACCAAAAGCAAGTAGGAGTTACTGTATTTATATCAGATAAAACAGACTCTAATCCAACAAAAGTAAAAAAAAAACAAATAACAAATAAGGTCATTATATAATGGTTAAGGGATCAATTCAACAAGAAGATATAACAATGCTAAATATATGTGCACCTGACACCACAGCACCCAGATTCATACAAGAAATATTAGTAGAACTAAGAAATGAGAAAGACAAAAGTACAGTAATAGTGAGGACTTCAACACCCTACTGACAGTACTGGGCAGATCATCAAGACAGAAGATTAACAAAGAAACATTGGCCTTAATTTGGACTTTAGACAAAATGGACAATCACAGACATTTATAGTAAATTCTACCCAACGACAGCAGAATACTTTCTTCTCATCAGCACATGGAATTTTCTCCAAGATAAACTATATATCAGGCCACAAAATAAGACTCAATAAATTTTAAAAAATCAAAATCATATTGAGTATCTCCTCAGATCACGGTGGAATAAGACATGAAATCCATTCCAAGAGGAACTCTTCAAATTATATAAATATGTGGAAATTAAACAATCAGCTCCTGAATGATCTTTGGGTCAGTAATGAAATTCAGATGGAAATAAAAAAATTTTTTGAAACGAATGAAAAGGGAGATACAACATACCAAAACTTCTGGGGTACATTAAAAGCAGTGCTAAGAGAGAAGTTTATAGTGTTAAATACCTACATCAAAAAAAAAAAAAAAAAGGAAAGATCACAAATTAGTAACCTAATGTTGCACCACAAGGAACTGGGAAAACAAGAATAAACCAAACCCAAAACTAACAGAAGAAAAGAAATAACAAAGATCAGGGCAGAACTAAATGAAATTGAGACCAAAAAGAATATATATATATAAAAGATCAATGAAACAAAAAGTTGGTTCTTTAAAAAGATAAAATTGATAGACCACTAGCTAGACTAACCAAGAAAAAAGGGAGAAGATTCCAATAAACAAAATCAGAAATGAAAAAGGAGACATTACAACTGATAGCATAGAAATAAAAAAGATCATCAGAGACTACTATGAACAACTCTAAGCTCAGAAACTAGAAAACCTAGAGAAAGTGGATAAGTTCCTACAAATGCTCAACCTTCAAGATTGAACCAGGAAGAAATAGAAATCCTGAACAGACCAATAATGAATAACGACATTGAATCAGTAACAGAAAATCTCCCCCACCAAAAAAGCACCCAGTATGCACAGCCAAATTCTACTAGACATACAGAGAAAAACTGGCAGCAATCCAACTGAAACTGTTCCAAAAAATCAAGGAAGAGGGAATCCTCCCTAACTCATTCTATGAAGCCAGTATCACCCTGATACCAAAGCCAGGCAAGGACACAATAAAAAAGAGAACTA
This sequence comes from Daubentonia madagascariensis, assembly GCA_023783475.1. Lineage (NCBI taxonomy): Eukaryota > Metazoa > Chordata > Mammalia > Primates > Daubentoniidae > Daubentonia > Daubentonia madagascariensis. The sequence continues at coordinate 19,235,826 of JAKFHU010000978.1, read as the reverse complement.
CAGACCAATATCCCTGATGAACATAGATGAAAAAATCCTCAACAAAATACTACTAAACCAAAGCCACCAGCACATCAAAAAGACAATACACCACCGTAAAGTGGGTTTTATTCTAGAGATGTAAAGATGGTTCAACCTATACAAATTAATAAATGTGATCCACCACACAAACAAAATTAAAAACAAAAACCATATGATCATCACAGAAAAAGGATTGGAAGGGGGTGAGAGACGAAAAATTACTTAATGGGTACAATGTACACTATTCAAGTGATGTTTACAATATATGCCCAGACTTCATAACTATGCACTGTATCCATATAACAAAACTGCACTTGTACTCCCTAGATCTATTTAAAAAATAAAATAAAATAACAAGAAGAAAAAGAACATGTGTACGATTGGGAATTCAACCTGGTTCAAATTCCATCTTAGCCAAGTTACTAGCTAAATGACTGTACTAGTCATATTTTGCTAGGTAAGGGTACAATAACAAGCAACTTCAAAATTCTAGTGACTTATGATATCTAAAATTCAGTTCTTGCTCATGCTGCATGTTATTGCAATTGTCTTTGGCTCTGTGGTTCAACTCCCTGTGTCTTTTCCATCCCAGGACACAAACTGAGGAATCAGCCCTTTCTTGGTCTTGTGGCAGAGAAATGAACAATGGCCAAATCATGCTCTTAAAGCCTCTGTGTAGATTATATTATATCATGTCTGTTCACATTCTACTGGCCAATGCATGTCCCATGGCCAAGCTCCACATCAGTGGGACATGAATGTATATCCCTCTTGTAAGTAGACATTGTATATCACATAGCAATAGGTGAGGATGTATAGTTCTCTTATAGGAAAGGGAACAAATCATTGAGACAATAATGTAATCCACTGCAGTGACCTTTGACAAGTCATTTCACTTATATTTCTTCATCTGAGAAATAGAAATACCTACTTCAGAGTCAAGCTCAATAAATATGAGTTCCCTTCCCCTTTCTCATCTTCTGAGATTCATTCAGGGCAGCTCAAACCAAATTTGGAAAGTCCTTGGGAGAACAGCTGTATTCAAAAGTTTGGTCCAAGGTCTATAACCAGCCAAAAACAAACCCAAGTGGATGCTTCATCTGAGATGGGTACCCTCTCATGCCAGCCACAATCAACACCCCACCAAGCCATTCATGCCACTAGCTTTTGAAAATGTTATTGAACAAGCACTTACTAGTTCTGGAACTAAAGCAAAAATAGAGGGGAAATGGTTCTATTAAATAACATCATAACATTAGTATAGTGATTAAGAGCATAAATAAATTTTGGCACTGAAAAAGAGGACTTAAAAAATTGGTCACTAAATTTTGGTTTTTGCTTGTGCAGTAATGCTCACAGATCCATGTTGGATAAGTCATTTTATAAATATTGCTGTGAGGATTAAATGAGTTAATATGTACAGAGAGTTTAGAACAGTGCCCAGCATTGAGCAAGTGCCTATAATAGCAAATGGTTATTATTGAAAGAGTCACACTGAATCAGTTTAAATTCCAATGCTTATGAGCTAAATTAATTAATCAAGTTACTCAAATTACCTCTTCAGTGACTCAGCTTTCTCATCCTTACATTGGATAATAACAGTACCTATCTCTAACATTGTTTTGAGGATAAATGAGTTAATACGTTTAAGAGTTCAGAACTGGAAGCACTTAATAATGATTAAATTGTTGTAGTTTATTATTATCAATTGCAGTCTTTCAAATGTAAAATGTATAGATGAAATAAAGTTGAGTAAAATATACTCAGATTTTCAAAAAAACCAACATACAAATCAGTGGCATTTCTATATGCTACTAGTGAACTATCTGAAAAAGAAATCCAAAAAAACAATCCCATTTAGAGTCAGCCCTCCATATCAGCAGGTTCCACATCCACAAATTCAAACAACCACTGATTGAAAATACAGTATTCATGAGGTGTGCGACCCACAGAGACAGAGGGCCAACTTTTTGCATGGGTTTCACAGGGCCTACTGTGGGGCTTGAGAATCCATAGATTTTGGTATTTGTGGGGATCCTGGAACCTATCCCCTGCAGATACCGAGGAATGACTGCACAATAACTATCAAAAAAATAAGATACCTAGGAATAAATTTAAACATTGATGAAAGAAATTGAAAAGGACATAAAGGAATGTGAGGAAAGATGTCTCATATTCATGGATTTGAAGAATTAATATTGTTAAAATGGCCATACTACCCCAAACAATCTACAGATTCAATGCAATCTCTATCAAAATGCCAATGACAGAAGTAGAAAAAACAATCCTAAAGTTTGCACAGAACCATAAAAGACCCTTAATAGCCAAAGAAATCTTAATTAAAAAGAACAAAGCTGGAGGCATCACAGTATCTAGCTTCAAAATATACTACAAAGTTATAGTAACCAAAACAGCATGGTACTGGCATAAAAACAGACATATAGACCAATGGAACAGAATAGAGAGCCAAGAAATAAATTCATACATATACAGCTAACTGATTTTCAATGAAGGTGCCAAGAACACACAATGGGGAAAGGATAGTCTCTTCAGTAAATGGTGCTGGGAAAATTGGATATCCACAAGCAGAAGAATGAAACTGGACCCCTATCTTTCACCATGTACAAAAATCAACTCAAAATGGATTAAAGACTTAAATGTAAGATGCAAAACTATGAAAGTATTAGAAGAAATAATAGGGAAAATGTTTCATGATGTTGGATGGGGCAAAGATTTTTTGGATAAGACTTCAAAAAGCACAACAAAAAGCAAAAATAGACAAATGGGATTATGTCAAACTAAAAAGCTGCTGCACAGCAAAGAAAACAATCAACAGAGTGAAGAGACAACCTATACAATGGGAGAAAAATATTTGCTATATATCTGATAAGGAGTGAATATCCAAAATATATAAAGAAATCACCTCAATAGCAAACAAACAAATAACCCGATTAAAAATAGGGCAAAAGACCTTAATAGACATTTCTCAAAAAAAGACATACAAATGGCCAAGGATATGAAAAAAATATTCAACATCAGTAATCATCAAGGAAAGACAAATCAAAATCACAATGAGGTATCACCTCTCCCCAGTTATCAAAAAGATGAAAAATAGCAAGTGTTGGTGAAGATGTGGAGAAAAGGGGAACAGTTACACACTGTTAATGGGATTGTAAATTAGTACAATTAGTTTTATGAAAACTAGTATGGAGGTTCTGCAAAAGATTAAAAATAAAACTACCATATGATTCAGCAATCCCACTACTGGGTATATATCCAAAGGAAATAAAATCAGTATGTCAAAGAGATCCATGTTTATTGCAGCACTATTCACAATAACCAAGATATGGAATCAACCTGTGTGGTCAGCAACAGATGCATGGATGAAGAAAATGTGATACATACACACAATGGAATACTATTCAGCCATAAAAAGAATGAAATACTGTCATTTGTGACAACATGGATAAACCTGGAGGACATTATGTTATGTGAAATAAGCCAAATACAGAAAGACTTCAGCCCTCGAGTTCCTACATCTGGCAGGAACACAGATGCTGAACAAGTAATTACTTTTGAGTGTGATGAGGATTATATGGTTAAAATAACATTCTGTGGAATGGTAAATTTCAGATTAGATCTCCTCAAGGATAAGTCTGAGCCGTGAAAGGTAGGACTGCAGAGATGAGTGGGGAATTAGAAATCTTCTGTCTACATTTCTCAACTAGATAAAACTTGAATTGCCAATCTGTACTCACTGAAACTGAGTGAAAGAAAGAGTAGCAAGAGCTAAGACTGGAAATATACATGGGCAGAGGACAAACTATGAAGGGGCTTGAGAACATTTTAGGGAGTTTGGACCTCATTACAAAGGTGATGGAAATCTTGAGCAGGAGTATGTTACACCCGGATTTCACTTCCAAAATATGGCTCTGGTGACATAGCAAAGAGTGAATTGAGAGCTATTGTATTATACAGCTGAAAAGCAGGCCTGTCTAGCATGTGCAGTGGAGGAGAGAAAGATATACTTAGACCAGAGAGAATCACAGAGCAGTGCACTTCTAGATGAAGAAAATGAAAGAGAAAAAAAAAGTGATATTGTTAGAGTAATGCACAAAGAACAGCCTGCCCAGTTGAAGAGTTTATAAGGATAATATTTTCTTAAAACAGATTTGAAAACTGGCTCAGCAGAAGGATGAGAAGTTTCAGCATTTCAGCATCTGCTGAAAATTAATTCCATTATACTCTGAAAGGTTCTTCACTTGAAGCAGTGCTACTACTCAGAATTCAAACGTCTTAACTTGGGGAACTATTCTCAACTTAATTCTATCCACATGGTAGGAAGTGTCATTATATATTAGTGGTTCTGAAAAGTCCAATGTGGCTACAACACTGAAAACAGGGAGAGCATCATACAAAATAAAGCTAGGGGGTTTTGATAGGGCCAAGCCCTGAAGGGCTTCACTGACCACATTAAGAAGTCTGGTTTTTACTCTATAACAATGAGAAATCCTTGAAAGTTCTAATAAATGAAATAACTTGAGTAGAGCTGCAGTTTGAAAAGAGCACTTTGGCTGAAAAGTGGAAAGCTTCTTGGAGCAGGACAAGAGTGGATTTGAGAGACTAGTATACTATTAGGAACTGTGTTTGACTGTGAATAACAGAAAGTCTAAATATGGTGGCTTAAACAAAGAACTTTTGTTTTTCTCAATGAGTGAGATGTCTGGAGGCAGGCAGTTGTTGCACTGGTTCAATGATTCAGATATTTGCAGTTCTCTTGGCCTTTGCACCATCGTTGGTCAGTTATCATGCAATATCTGCTCACCCCCAGCATAACTAAGTTCAACCCTAGATGCAACAGTAGAGCAGGAAAAATAGGGAGGGCAGAGTTTCCCCTTTACAGACTTTCTTAGAAGCCCCCCAAAACCATATCCACTTACCTCTCATTGGTCAGGATCTTCACATCCCACTCCATCTACTATCTGCTAAAGAGACTAGGAAATGTAATTTTTTTTTAGCGCATTGACAGCCCCAACAAAATTCAAGTATTCTAATAAGAAAGAAAGAAGTAATGTTGGGTAGCCACCTATAACCAGGAAGAAGGAGACATTAGTTCAAGTAAACAGTATTGCAGCTCAGATCAGAGTGAGGGAGGTGAGACAAAAAGACGTATTCTAGAAATAAGTCCAGTAGAAGTGTCAGGACTTGCTTGTGGATTCGCTCACGGAAGTGCTGAGAGAGAAGGTGCACAAGATGCATCTATGTGATGGATTTAGGACCAGGTTTTGAGAAATAAGATAACAGGTTCAGTCTGAATACATGTTGAGTTTGAAGTGGTTTTCAAACATCCATACTTATCTGATAATTGCTTTTATGGATCTGGAGCTCAGAAGCGAGGTCTAGGCTAGAAATGTAAATTCTGGAGTCATCAGAGAATGGTCAGGTCTTACACTGCCCCAAGTACAAGACATTTGGGGAAAATAGAGTAAAATAGGTCACAAGCACTTAGCACACATAAGATCTGGAGACAGGGGTTTGAACCGGTCAGGAACATGTTAATACTGCTGTTGGTGTTGCTGCTGCTGCTGTTTTAAATCTGGTGATTATAAACTTTTGAAGGGGAATGCCATGCCAAATTAATCTTTGTATTCACGTTAATTGATACATAGTAAATAACCAAGAAGTAAGGGGAGTAAAAATTGACTGTGTCAAATGGTGAATTGGACAAGTGCTTTTGAGTGGTACGAACAACATGCTATGGAAGTTAAAAGGGGTAGACATTTTATAGTTTAGTGGAGAGAATCAAGAAAGGATTTGTGGTTTTTACAAACGAGCTTGAAAAAGTGAATGTAACCTTGATAGTACTTCAACATGCTCAGATAGGGGATGGGACTAGGAGGAGCAAGAAAGCACTGGGCTTGTCGAGGGAGAGAAGTAGCACAGTGTGGAGTCTAGGTCACATGTAAGTATATTGAAAGTAAATAATGTTACAAAGTTAGCTCTATTGTGGAAGCCTCGGAAGCCATGAAGAGGAGTTTTTATTTAATCCAGTAAGCAACATGGAGTCATTAAAATCTTTTAAGCAGAAAATCTTAGATCAATCTTAACCTGCACTTAAGAGAATGTATTTTGATAGCAATACATAAGATAGATGGAAGTAAAAAAAGGTCATGTGGGAAAATGGTTAAGAAATGCTGACTTCTTAATTATAATCTGAAAAGGAGAATAGATCTAATATATTATGTTTTTCCAGAAAGGAAAATGAGGACTAATAGTAGAAATTTTTAGGAAGCAGATTTTAATAATAATACCAACAGCTGTAATAAAAATTGTAGTAGCACTAACTTTTTAAAATCCTTTAATTATAAAATAAAACAGATACAGAAACACACAAAAAATGTATAGTGTATCTCATCGAACGTCACAACAATCCCATTAGGTAAATCATGTTGCTATTACCATTTTAAAAGATTTGCCCAAATCCCCTAAACTATTCATTGTTGGCACCAGGATTCAAACTCAGACTCCAGATCATCTGCTGTGAGTCACTGTTCTAAACTATGTGCCTGATTTTGGAAAAATAAATAAATAAATTAGAAAAAAAAGGAAGGGAAAGGAAAAGGAAAAAGAAAAGGAAGAGGAGGGGAGGGGAGGAGAGGGGAGGGGAGAGGAAAGGAAAAGGGAAAAAACCCTGCTCACCCTTGGAGCTGTCCAACAGTTATTTGGGCTGCCCTGTGAAATAGTAAGCTGGAAACTTGAAAATGAAAGTTTCATAGAAAACTTGAATGGTCATTGTAAGGGGAGTCTGTTTTAAAGGAAGTTGGGGATAGTTGAACTAAAAGAACCTTAATGTTTCTTCCCACTGTTTAGATTCTTTAACCTTCTCTTGAGAAAAGTAATTTCGAAGTATAAATAACAAAAAAGGAAGTTACTCCTGCCCAGACATAACAAATATGTTTTACGCAGAAATCATTATCTCCAAATGTAATTATTTTTTCTTCTGCTTAGTCATTGTTTCCTCTCAAAGTTCTGCATGGAAAAGATGATAGCAAAATTCCACAGTATTTGTTTACCCATTGCTTTTGTAGAAATAATCAGTATTTAAAAGGCACAAAATGCAGTAATATATTTAAGTCCCTCTCAAAAAAAAGTGATAGAAGATAGGTTTAGTTTTTGTTGTTTTCATATCTTTAGAGTTAAGTAAGATTGCTCTAATTAACCGGGTTCAAATTGTTGTTCTAAAATTACCTTGTAATGAGCTTCCATTTACCTCATGATCTCTTAGAGGCATGATCCATCACTTTTGAAACAGTTGCCAATGAGAAATGGTAATGACATCTAGGAATTATCATTTCAGTTTCCTTGTTCTAATCAATTTATATATCATATGAATGTGAATTTGAGATGGATTTTCTTTTCAAGTTTTTCTAATTAGCAGTATTTTATCAAACAGCAGGTTTATTTTGTCATTGTTTTTGATTCCCTTTAAATAGAACCACCTCACATTAATGGATCTGAAGAACCTGGAGAGATATCAGTAATTGTTAATAACCCACTTGAACTTACCTGCATTGCTTCTGGAATTCCAGCCCCTAAAATTACCTGGATGAAAGATGGCCGGCCCCTTCCGCAGACAGATCAAGTACAAATGCTAGGAGGAGGAGAGATTCTTCAAATTTCTAGTGCTCAGGTAAGTGTTGCAGTTCAAACAATTATTTTAAGTTAGGTTAAACTCACTTGCTAATGTATGAGAATTGTTGAAGAAGTTGTGTTTTTCAATATGAATATATCACAGATTTCAGTAACTTTAGAAAAGGTAGATAGGTTCTATGATGTGCACAACTGGGTAACTTGACTGAAAGGAAGACAAAGAAATATCATATTCAACTCTGAAGAAAGCAGCATACCTCCACATTAACTTTTGCAAGTTTTCACGGTACTGTAAGTGTTCGTATATTTCCTGAAGTTCTTGTTTGTGCTATGTAGCCCTTTATGGACCCTACGAAAAGCAATCTGCCATACATACATACGAGGCTTCAAAGTGCACTTTTGATCTCCAAAATGAACTAGCCGACATAAAAGTCTGAAGAGACGCAATTTTTTGAACAATTCAGTAAAACTGACTGATTCTTTTAGTTTATGTTTAAGCAAATTGATCAGAAATGTGACTATATTAAAGAGAAGTATGTCTGGGATGTCTTATTGTAAAAATTCTCTATTCTTCTAATAAAGACAAACCTTATATTACAAATATTTTCCATCTGAGCCCTTATGCCCTCATTTGTAAACTGGGCATAAAAATAATAATAACAATACCTAACTCATACACTTGGGGATTTAAAGAGTTTATCTAACATGATGTGCTTAGACTGGTGCCTCAGGTATGTAGTAAATGCTTTAAAAAAGAGCTGGATAAAATTTTTGTTGCTGCTGCTGTTGCCCTTTGAATGTAAAATAACAAATTATTTAATCATATTTTGTTAGCATTTTTACTGAGGAAAGAAGGAGGAAAGGCGGCTGGAAGAAGAGAGCAAAGGATCATAAGTTGTCTGCTGTGTCCGTGCTATACTCAGCTCTGGGCTGTCTATCGCACCCACAACCCTCATGACAGCTCTGTGAGGAGGTGTCTATCCCCATCCTGCACATCCAGAAATGGGCACAGGGAGATTAAGTACTTGGCTGCCAAGTACTCACTGTTGCTCAGTGATGGGGCTGGTTCTCAGTCTTGGATCTGGTTCGAAAGCCTAGCCAGTGGACCTCAGCACAGTTTGTTTCTAACATTATGGTGTCCACACCTCCCATTCTCCTCTCTTCTCTCCATTCCAAACATTGCAGTAACTTAGAGAAAAGTCGGATTAAACTCTATCAACCCACTTACTGAATCAAAATCCTTGAATGATATAATTTCAACAGACAGAAAATAAAGCAAAAGAATTTTGTGACATTAGAAACAGCATGGAGACAGAAAAGTGTGTGGAATAGAGTCCAAAATATAAACAAATAATGGCAAAGAAAGCTTGAAAGGGAAGTTCCGGCCATAGTACGGTAGGTCTTAAAGGCAAGAATGAAAAGTTAGGTTACAGGAAAACAAGATGAAGGTATCATAGAGTGTTAAATGATGACCACATTCCCCACATGTCCTAGCTATTATTGAGAATCCATGAGACATGTCTCAACCTTCAAGAAGTTTCCAGTTTTCTAGAGGAAGTGAAAATACAGTACACAAAGATACTATTAGATATGAAACAATAATAGAACCATTAAAAACAGTATTGAAGTAGAAAATGAAATAGATCAAGTCCCAAGACTGATTTTGGTTCCTCTGCTGCTCTGTTTTCATAGCATTTTGCATATACTTCTGTTATAACACTTACAACATTATATTTTACTTATCTGAACTTTGTCTTTTTATATATTTTTCTGTAACATATAGTTATGCCTGGCACATAATGGGTGTGGCTGATTTGCAAACTCCAAATTCCAGTTGTAGAGAAAAAACTTTCCTAAAATATCTTTCGTCAAACACTAGTTCTGTGATTTATTCCAAGGGGGAAGGTGACCATTCTATGACCAAATAGATTTGGAAAACCTTATATACTACACACTACCCTCCTTCATAAGCCACAATGCACATCAACAACTCTGCAAAATTTTACTGTAAAGATACCTGCTTAACTATAATTTTTAAACACTCTGGTAAAAAAATACACTTTAGAAACTGTAGCTGCAAATAATGACTGTGTGTATCCAGAAAGGCATAAATTGTCAGGAAATATTTCCTGTAGTAGGAAAAATTTAAGAGTAGTGACGGTTCAAATTTGGCTAAGTCAAGGCAAATGAAGGGGACAATATCAGTTGGAAATGAACAGAGTTGGGAGAAAAGAGTTAGTTTTAGAGGTTTTAAAGATGTGATGAGAAATTCAGAAATTATTCTGTAGGAATTGTTACATCATTTTTTAATTCTTAATTGAATGACTATGTGAGAGTTGTTCTTCTAAAAGTGTATTTATGTATTTTTCCAAACATTCTAATCTTAAGTTTTTTCAAAGAAGTTTTTGTAGCCTACCAAAAAGTTTTTCCATAACCTATAAAGTCAGTTTTGAATGTATGAATTTTTAAAATTCCAATATTCTAGGAATGTTCAAGTAGTAAAATAAACAAGAACAGGATTTTTCTACTTTTCCAAAATATATTTTTCACAGTAGTAAAATCATCTGTCTTCAAGAGTATGCTCTACACGTACCTAAACATGGATTTTGTCTACACAATGTCAAGCGTATGAATGAAGACCGACTTCCAGTGAAAACCATGCAGGGGTATTTTTAAAGAAATGATTTAGGCTGTGATCAGATAATAGTAGATTCTACTGTCAGTCTGACCCTATTTATAACAAATTACACATTATAACCCTTTTGTTTTGCCATGTATATTAAAGGTAGAGCCAAGATGTGGTATTAATATGTTTGAGTTTAATATCCTGATATTTTATTTATCTGCTTATTTATTTAATAAACATTTCATTTTCTTCAAGAAGGCTTCAGTTGAACTCAGCCTGCAATTTAAACCCATGAATATTTATTTCTTCCATAAACATAGATTTTGTAGTCTGTCATGTATGGTGCTAGGTCCTATATATATATATACACATATATGTGTGTGTGTGTGTGTGTGTGTATATATATATATATATATATATATATATATATATCTGCCATTCTTGATATCGTTAAATATACCTAACTTGCAAACATTCTTAAATCAAATACTGAAACCCTGTTAAAACATAGGTTTGCATATAATATAGATGCCAATCAATGCTCAATATCAGAATGCTAATTACAAGCACAATAATTAAAACAGTTTGTGTTATGATTTTAACATAAAACAGTTTTATGTTTAGTGATATCTTGCTATGTGGGGATTTTTACATTCATTTCATTTTTTTGTTCATTTTTACATAAATATCTGCTGGATATTTTTGTCATCACCAAAACTAACATGTTGACATTATATAATTCACTTATTTGGGTTTTATAGGTGGAGGATACAGGAAGATATACATGTCTGGCATCCAGTCCTGCAGGAGATGATGATAAAGAATATTTAGTGAGAGTGCATGGTAAATTTGGCAAAATGTATTACAGTCTATCATACACACACTTAATTAAAAGGCATAATTTATAGAACATGGGGCAACTCCATAGCACATCACAGGATATGTTTATAAATTAGAAAATATGTAATTTGCAAATCTGATTCTTAATTTGACTGATCAAGTGCTCTTTGGGGATAGTTCAATTGATTTTCTGAGTTATTTGTTTTGCTTCTACACAAATAATTCACATTCATTGATTTAAAATCATAGAATATAAATTATGATGAGAAAAATAAAAATAATCTGTAATCTTACCACACAAAGATAAAACTTTTTTGCACATAAATGTTTTGCTGCAAAAATGTGATCATACAGTATATATGTATATATACTGTACATATAGTATTTAACTTGCTTTTTATCTTAGTGGTATGGAGAACATGTTTTCATATCAATAAATATATTTTTATAACATCATTTTTAGTAATTGCATAGTGTCCCATTTTAATCCCCATTTAATCCCCATTTTGGATATTTTCACCAATATAAACAACACTATTGTAGATATCTTGGTATATACATGTTGGCCTATTCCCTTTATTTTGAGAAATTTCTATTTTTCAATAGAGTACATTTGCTTGGTTACACACATGTGTGCACACACATACACACATACTTGTAAGGATTTTGAAACTTATTGTCAAATTACTTCCTAAAAAAGTTGGGCCAATTAGACTCTGTCTAATACTGCTTTGACATAGAAAGGGGAATTACTCTTCATGGGGAATAATATTTGAAAAACTAAACCGAAGATCCTTGTTTCATTCTCATAGCCTAACTGACTAGGCAGTGCAAACTGTCTGGGATTTAAGCACCCCTGCATTCCCACACACAAATTAGACCTGCCATTAATTGACACGTAAATTCTGTATATAGGAGTCACAAAAAAAATACATTTCTGTATATCAAGAAAAATATATATACACTTCTGTATATTACAATGGGCACTCCTTGGTTTGGTAGTTTTAAATCTTATGTTCAGAGAAAACTATTACCAAGTGTAGAGAGCCTGGACAAGGGACCTCTTCTTTGGGCCTCAATTTCTTTACCTGTCAAATGGTGGTGATAATGTGATTATATTATAATACTTATCCTATCATTCGTGTAGTTGTTGGAAGGATTTCATTACTTAATGTATGTGAAAATGCTGAATAAGGTAAAAAAAATTCCATTGTTTATAATTATCTGCACTATAAATTAAATGAGTAATGTTTTAAGTTTATGCCTCTTGTGTCATATAGCAGAACCAACATTTGTTGAACACCTATGACAATTCAGATCTTTTACGTCTCGTTTTTTGAAATCCTTTAATATATTTATTCTCATACCCAGTTCCCCCCAATATTGCTGGAACTGATGAGCCCCAGGATTTCTCTGTGTTACGGAACAGACAAGTGACATTGGAATGCAAATCGGATGCAGTGCCTCCACCTGTAATTACTTGGCTCAAAAATGGAGAACGGTTACAGGTAAATCTTTTGCTAAGCTCCACAGATTCCTTTTTTGAGACAAAAAAAAAATCAGCTGTGGATCCTTTTCTAAGTAGACAAAAACAAATTGGTACTAGTTATTCAACATTGCAGAGGTGGACACAGGGTCTTTTAATCAGCTTTGTTTTCTCAGCCTTTGCTGGGATAGTGTTTGGTTATGGGTCAAAAGAAAGGTATTTAGATAATGATATTCTGGAAATTGGCCCAAGTATGTATTTCCTGGTGCCCACGGGTTGAAGATCTATTTGAAACACTCAGTTATTTCCTTACTTAAGAGGGAAGAAACCATCAGAGTGTCAAAATAACTGAACTGTCCTGCTGAGTGTCTAGTGTGAACTCGTCTTTTAGTGAATTTCTCTGATCTAAACTTGGACCTCAGGAGTGACCCTGAAGATCTGTGTAATACCCATAGATACCAGGTGTCTGGGACTGGAAGCCTCAAAGAACCAGCTACTGGCTCTCCAGAGGTTCCCATGTTCAGGTGATACCTATTTGCTGTCATAGAGTGTCACAGCCCAGGATCCTCAGTAGCCTTTTAAGGCCGGCTGAAAGCTTGGAATGCTTTGCACTTATCCCAGTAGTTAATTACATATCATTTTTTTTTCTTCTTTGTTCTTCTTTATCCCGTTATCATAACCTACACTGTGTTTCTGGCAGTTAATTATTAAGGAGGTTATGTCCCCTAACACCTAAGGCATAAAGATTTCCACCATGACCAAACCACACAAAGACCAAAAAGAGAAAGACTGGTTTCTGAGAGTTACTTACATGCTAAATTATCATGCATATCACTTAACCCTTCTGTGCTTCAGTTTCTCTATTTATTGTGTGCCTGCTATATTGCCAGGCACTGTGATTGCTAGTGAGAATAGTCTTGACCCCCCAAGGAATTCATAGACTCTCTGAAAAGACAGAGAGGTAAGTCAAAGATTGTAGAATGGATACTACTGGTAAATTGTATGTTAGGGGGATGTAAAGCATTTTATAGAAACAGAGAGGAGAAGCAAATAACCCAGAACAGGGGTAAGGAACAGCCCAGGGAAGCCTCTTAGAAAGGGTGAGTTCAGTTTTAAAGAATAGTTGTGTGCTGGGTGAGAGAGGATAAGAAAGGGATTCTAATCACAGGTAATGGCATATTCAAAGCCATTACAAGAAAAGGAATGCTGTAGTTCTGAGAACTGCAAGTAGCTTGATATGGCTGAAGTAGACCTTGATTAAAATTCTTTGATGGTTCCCCATATATTTTGGGATTTTGGTTAAACTACCCAGCTTAGCTCACAAGGCCCTTCATACTCTGACTTTGCCTCCATAGTCTCATCTCCCATGCACTTGGAGCATTAGGAGTGAAGGTAGGGACTGAGCGAATGTCGATGATGGAGAAGTCTAGACTGATTGCAGATATGACCAAGTGATGTCAGTACTAGGGAAGGGTGAGTTCACCAGTGATGAAAAAAGATGAGTTCAGGTTTAGATTTTTTGAGTTTGAATTACCTCTATTATATCCAAGGAGTGATTCTAGAAATCATTGAAAAATATTGGTCCATATTTTATCAAAAGAAGGCTTTGATTCAGTAGTCCATATTGCCTCAAAAAATAAAGTCTCTGATGTGTTAGTCCTCATAGTATAAACCACTGTTGAAGTCATAAGTTTGTATGAGATTGACCAGAAAGCATAGAGTATAAGAAGACGAGTTATATGAGAATAAAGCTCTGGGCAATAGTGACAATTACGAGTGAGCAATGGAAAAAGAGATGAATGGGACTCAGAGAGATAGGACTAAAAATAGGAGACATTGATGTATTCAAAGCCAAAGAAAAGAGAGGGATTGGTTGACAGAGGCCACCTGCGGTACACATTAAGTTGTGTCCATTGGCTTTGACGATATATTGAGGTGATTAAAGATCTGAGCAATGGTTCTTCCACAGAATGACCAAAGTAGAAGGCAGATTACAGTTGTTTGGGAAATTAATAGAAGAGGAAGTAGAAACAAGTGTGGACTATTCTTTAAATATAAAAGAGATTTGTATATGTTTATTTGCTGAAAAAAGAGATTTAAGATACAGGAAAGAGAAAGAGAGTATACAGGACAAGGTGTAACGGATGGGGGAGGAACGGGACCCAGGACATAGGTGAAGAAATTAGCCTTGGCCAGAAGCATAGATGATTTTCTGCAGAGATGGTGAAATAGAAAGGAAGGTTGTATTCGTATCCAAGGTGGGAGGAGGAGAGAATTGCGGGCACAGGGCTTTGATGTTCTCGGCGGAACAGGAAGCAAGGTCTTCAGCTGAGAATGAGGTTCTGTCTGAGGAGAGAAGTCAAATTTGGAAGAATCACTGGTGGTAAATGGAAGGAAAAACAGAGAAAATTGTGGTCAGACTGTAAGTTAGCAGGACTTGCTCATACTCATGGAGGAAGGACATTGTACAAATCACTCTGAAAGTTTTTGTTAGCCTAAAACCCTGCTAGAGCCATATAAAAGTGAAAAAGTCGAATGTTTCACAGAACTTACCCTATGTATTTAAGAAATCACTTATTCTCATCAGAGGTAACATAGTTTTCTCACTACTAGCTCCAATATCAATAAAAGGCCTAGAGAAAATATGTGAACTTTTAAAATAAATTGACCTGAACTGCGTATTTTAGTGTGAACATTTTTTTTTCATTAGAAATATATATCTATCTTGGACAGAGGCTTGTATAGTAGAGAGATCTTATTTGGGCTATTCTTGAAATGCTTCCATTTTAGGCACAACCAGAGAATATCAGTCTTTGATGCTACCTGACATTTTTTAATAATTATGAACATCATACATTATAATTTATACTAAAATACTTGTTTACAGCTACCTCTCCAATTAGACTTAATAGCAGAGATTAGGTTTCATTGTGCTATATTTTCATAATTCTTGGTCCCCTGCCTAGACACAAAATAAATGTTTAACAAATATTTGTAGACCAAAATAGTTTATTTACTTATTTTAAAAGATGTTAGAAGATAGTGTTTTCTCTAAGTTAACCAAAGTTAATTTGTTAGCCAGGAAGCTTTCAGTTTCAGTTCAGAATTTAAACTCAAACCAACTTAAATGAAAAAAAAAGGAAATTTATTGGCTACAATAATTGGTGAATTTGGGCTTTAGGTATTGCTAGTTCCAGAGGCTCTAATTATGTAATGAAGTATCTGTGTTCTTTCTCTGAATCTCAACTCTACTTGGTTTGACTTAGATTCAGAGAAAGCAGTCCCTACGTAATAAGACTGTCATCAGGCTTATGTCATCCTCACAACCTGTGATTCTAGTAAGAAGGGCATGCCTTTTCCCCCAACACTTCCAGCAAAAGTCCTGAGGAGGACTCTGATAGGCCTGACTTGAGTCACCTGCCCATTCCAGATTGGGTCATTATGGCCAGGTGAATCAGGGACACTGCTTGTGCCCTTGACTTAACTGCACGCATTAAAATAGTTCTCAGGGATTTTTGATACTATAATAATGGTGGGGGGAGCAGACAAGGCATGCAGGCAGAAAGCAACTGCACAGTTTGCTGTAGTTAGTTTTGATGCTATATAATAATATTTTATTCTCTTTTCTTGACATTTACATGATAAATTTTACTTGTTGAATCCAGGCAACACCTCGAGTGCGAATCCTGTCTGGAGGGAGATACTTGCAAATTAACAATGCAGATCTCAGTGATACAGCCAATTATACCTGTGTTGCCAGCAACATTGCAGGAAAGACTACAAGAGAATTTATTCTCACTGTAAATGGTAAGAAAAATGATTCATTCACAATTTAAAAATTTAACCAGGGGCATTCAGAGATGATACTTTTTTTCATGAGCATACTAAATGAAGCCTTGTGGTTATCATATTTCTTTTGAAAAAGACAACATGTTGTATTTGTATGAGAGCTACATTGCAAATTAACTCAGTTTCAAAAAAACATGACTAGAGATACATTACTCTATCTTAGAAGATAATATATGTCCAGTTGTTATAAGCATATCATGATGTTTTGTGTCATTAAGATCAGAACAATTGAGGCAGTCAACACACTAAATCTCTGGATGACAAACGGCCCATCATTTAGTTCACCTTTATTGATGTGGCTTTATAGTATATATGTGCTAGATGGAGACTGTCTTAGGACTGTAATTTTCTTAAATTATGATATCTAAATACCAAAATTTGCCAAAATTCAGGAAGATAATATAGACTTTTCTCCAAAATGGTCCCTTTGGATTTTTAATATATGAAATTTTACAGGATATTGGGTGACCCACACAACTAGTATCTCTAATACTAAAATTAAAATCCAGGCTTTCTATTCCCACATGAACTCAATGATTAATAAAATGCATGCTCTGAGACTTGCATGATTAATCACAGATGTGCTTTTTGTTAAAACAGCCCACTTTCTGTTCTTATTTAAAGTGAAGTTGTTCCAGTGTTAACATTCTCTGACCATTACTTGGCCAACGAGAAATAAGAAATATCATCTTTAATTTGCATCAAACCAGAGCTGATTTTTATTTAAGCCTCTCCCACAGAGAGCCAGATTTCCTACACCGTATCAGGGATTTAAAATTCCCGTTCCCATCTACCCTTTATTTTTATACACAAAGTACCTTGAGTAAGACTTCAGGAATTAAGCCGCAATTCTATTTATACTAACCTAGATTAGTGTAGACAAAGCTATACATTTGCTCAAAGCTCATCTTGTATTACATCTTCAGGGTCTTAGTTCAGGCTACGTTATTTAGTATAACTGAAATTTTTCATGTGCATCTCTTGTTCAGTTCCTCCAAGCATAAAAGGTGGCTCCCAGAGTCTAGTCATTCTCTTAAGTCAGTCAACTACATTGGAATGCATTGCTGAAGGTGTCCCAACCCCACGGATATCATGGAGAAAGGATGGAGCTATTCTAACCGGGAATCATGCAAGGTAACAATTTTGGAAAAGGATGAAAAATACTGTAAGAACAGAAATATACATCTTTTTCCTTACATCTTTTTTCCAATGCATTATTTTGATCTTTTTATGTTGAGAATTAATTTCATCTTAATATGAGAATCAAATTTAGTATTTTAAAAGCATAATTCCTAAGGCTTATGTCTGAATAAGGACTATAATCCATTCAAGATCACAAGCCCATCTGCATCATATCCTTTTCTTCCACCAAGAGTATTGTAAATATATGTCATCTGAAACAGGAAAAAGACTGAAAAGGGATTTCATCAAGTCTTTAAAATTTCTTCCAAAATGTGAACAATATCAAAAATGCTGATTCAGGAAACTTTACTTGTGATTTTTCTTGTAGATACTCTGTCTTGGAAAATGGATTCCTTCATATTAAATCAGCACATGTCACCGACACTGGGCGGTATTTGTGTATGGCTACCAATGCTGCCGGAACAGAACGCAGGCGAATAGATTTACAGGTCCATGGTAAATATATCTTTATAAACAACATCCAGTCTTGGTGTCAAATGCTCTTTGATAGCCTAAACTAGTGAGGTCAGGAAGACCTTGACACTGAGAGCTATCTAAGCTCTCGTATTACATTAGATTATGAGCAGTCACATCCCATGTTTTCTCCTCACTATAGTTAACATCATCACAACAGTATTAAAATTCACAGAACCTTGTTATGTTCATGACTATAAGGCAAGTTACCAGTGACTAATTTCAGTTCAGCAGAAATACTTCAGATGTCATACTATTTGCTTAATGTGTTTTCTTCTAATTTGGTGATGTTGTTTTAGTTCCTCCATCTATTGCTCTGGGTCCTACCAACATAACTATAACAGTAAATGTTCAAACTACTCTGGCTTGTGAGGCTACTGGGATACCAAAACCATCAATCAATTGGAGAAAAAATGGGCATCTTCTTAATGTGGATCAAAATCAAAATTCATACAGGTAAGGATAAAT
Organism: Daubentonia madagascariensis; assembly: GCA_023783475.1. NCBI lineage: Eukaryota > Metazoa > Chordata > Mammalia > Primates > Daubentoniidae > Daubentonia > Daubentonia madagascariensis. Next base: position 19,217,230 of record JAKFHU010000978.1, on the reverse strand, counting down.
TAACTGAAACATCATTTGATACAAAAGAAAAACAATTCTGTAAAAATAAATACAAACTTTAGTTATAAAATAAAAATCAAATTTTATAGCTTGAAATACAATTTAGATATTTGGCAGCATGTGGGGAGGGAAAACAGCATTTTCTCCAATTTTTTGAATTCCTCCATCTTCACTACCGTAGCTCATAACATGGCAATGTCAGTTTTCCAAAGGCTAAACTTTAAATCAGTAAGAATTTCTGATGCTTTAGGTGAGCATCATCTTTTGTATCTCAGCTGAGCTAATATATAGTTATCCTGTCAAGTTATTTGCCATAGTACTAAAAACAAATGCTCTCTTAGGTCTGCAGTGACAAAAATCAATTCTGACATACCAGGTGATATGAAACTAGGAGTGCTTCAGTTGAAATTCTATCATTTCTCTCTTTCTCACCCTTTTAATCTTTTGGCATTGGGAGTTCAGTGGCTTGAAAGTATACAATATGAGAAATGTGCCATGCTCTTGAGTGAAAAAGCATATCAAATATGTTTCCATGAAATCAAATCATTTTTATTTTATCAGTGCACAGTTTGAAGTAATAAAATAGATATTTTAATTTATATTTACTTTAAATCATGTATGTGTATTTACTAAACCTTGGCGGCCTGCGTAGGGGTGGGGAACCTGCAGCCTCAAGGCCAAATGTGGCACTCCAGATCCCCAAGTGCAGCCCTTCGACCGAATCCAAATTTCACAGAACAAATCCAAATTTCACAGAACAAAAGGGAACAAAAATCCCTTTTGTTCTGTGAAATGTGGATTCAGTCGAAGGGCTGCACTCAAGGATCCAGAAGGCCACATGTGGCCCCAAGGCCGCAGGTTCCCCGCCCCAAGGATCCAGTTTGCTTTAGTTTTTAATTTATATATCTATTATTATTATTATTTATATAAATTTACAAGTGTAATCTCATTGCATGCATAGATTGTATAATGGTCAAGTCAAGCTTTTAGGGTATCCATCACCTGAATAATGTATATTGTACCCATTGAGTGATTTCTTATCCTTCACCCCTCCCACCCCTTCGCCCTTCTGAGTGTGTATATGTATGTGTGTGTGTATATATACATATATATGTGTGTGTATATACATGCACATATATATAATGCATCTCCAAGGTAGCCATCATATTTAAGGAAACGTGAAGGAGGGTGAGATAGACCTATAGTCACCCATCTTTCAATGGAAATAATCAAATACAACCTGCAAACTTATTGTTAAATTTAAAGGTAATTTATATGAAGCATTTGAGATGGTGCCAGGAATATATTCAATACTCAATAAACAGTGACTGTCATCATTGTGCTCGTTGCCCTGTATTTCTCCCAGGAGAGCAAGGTTGATCATTATATAAACATTCAGAAAATGCGAGATTCCTCTTCAGACAATCCTACCAACCAACTGCCTCCTGTAAATATCAAGTTTGAGGCCCTATTAACCCTGCCATATAAACTTAAACTCTAATGCACAAAGTTTGCATCAGAGAAACAATGTTCATTCTAACATGCAGGAGGAGTACTATTTCTGTCAGTTTACAACATGGCACCACGTTGAACCAACTGGAGAAATTTATGAAATCCTATATATTGTGTCTCATGCTTTGAAATCTGTCTTCTAGGCTTCTTTCTTCAGGTTCACTAGTAATTATTTCCCCTTCCGTGGATGACACTGCAACCTATGAGTGCACTGTGACAAATGATGCTGGAGAGGATAAGAGAACTGTGGATCTCACTGTCCAAGGTAGAACTGGCTCACAGCATGGATTGAAAGTTATTATAATGCTATCACTTCATCATTCCCCTACCACACAGAAGGGTTTCCTTTTCTGTTTACCTAACATTTACTTTCAGAGCAGAAAGAGGAAAAGGTATGATAAGGCTTTGGAAATCTGTGAGGGTTGGAATCATGCAGTTGTTTTTTCTTTTTCTTATTATTATTTTAGTTCCACCTTCCATAGCTGATGAGCCTACGGACGTCCTAGTAACCAAACATGCCCCAGCAGTAATTACCTGCACTGCTTCGGGAGTTCCATTACCCTCAATTCACTGGACCAAAAATGGTATAAGACTGCTTCCCAAAGGAGATAGCTATAGAATTCTATCCTCAGGTAAGACCAAGCTCAGTGATTTCACATCTATTGATTGAATTAGTTATTAATTGGTGGCCTTACCTGGCCTTTTGTTGCACCAAAGTAAAATAATAAAATATGTGTGTATTTCTGGACTTAAGCATCTGGAAAAATGCAATTAGAGTAGGAAGGAGAGATAGGGAAAAGAAGAGAAAAAAAGAAGTCTGGAAACAAAATAACAAATAATATCATAAGACTGATATGAATATAATAAGCATTATCACTGGTATTTATGTGTATATTTACTAAACCTAAGGCTTAACAAATTCTTTGGTTACCTATGAGTGAACCACACTTCTTTCATTGGTCAAATACAATTCTTTTCATTTATCAAACATGTGGTACCTAAGACAGGCTATATATTCTACTAAGTTTTTGAGACTATAAAACTAAGACAAGGTTCTTACTTTCAAGGCTTTTAATTTTGAGCAGATAAAGCAAGGCTGGGTGATAAGTGCTATGAAGGAAAATTTTTGATGGTGGTAGTAACCAGCATACAATTTATAGCATTGAGGAGGAAAAAAAAAATAATTCACCTAAATGAAAGTATAGGTGATTCACATTGGTGTTTCTGAAAATTTATCCTGCACTGGGGAGGTACACTAGAGATAAACTAAAATAGCAACTAATATCCGGGGACTTTATGAGTGTGTGCACATTATTCTAAGAGAATTTGTTTATTTCTTCAATAGAAAGGAAATAGTGGAAGATTTATTCTCAGGATGCAACTTGGCTTTCAACACAAAGTATTTAGGCTTTCTTGGAAACCTGCATAGATTGGTAGCAATTTAAATCATAAAATATAAGTTAACTACTCTTTAGAACAAAGTATTGTGCAAAGAAAGCAGTTTGGAACTTTCTCAAGATGTTAAACAGAGTTACCATAAGACCCATCAACTCCATTCCTAAGTATTTACCCAAGAAAAATGAAAACATATGTCTGCATGAAGACTTGTATGCAAATGTTCATAGAGCATCATTCACAATAGCCATAAAGTGGGAACAATTCAAATGTCTGTCAACTGATGAATGGATAAACAAAATGTGGTATATCCACACAATGGAATTCTATTTGGCAATAAAAAGGAGCAAAATATTGACACATGCTACAACATATGAATCTCAAAAACATTATGGTCACATTGAAAGAAGTTAGACACAAAATACCACATACTGTATGATTTCATTTATATGAGGTGTTCAGAAAAGGCAAATCCATAGAACCAGAAAGTATTAATAGATTAGTGGTTTCTTTCTGGGGTGATAGAAATATTCTATAATAAAATTAGATTGTGGTGATAGTTGCACAACTCTTTTAATGTACTAGAAATGATTGAGTTATGCATTTAAATGGGTGACTCTTATGGTATGTAAATTATACTTCAATAAAGCTGTTAATAATAATAATAAAGTACTGTGCTAGGCACTTCAGGGGATACGAGTATGAGTATAAGCCAAGCACCACCATGCTAGGTACAGAAAACACACAAAAAAATGAAAGACATAATTCATTGAACTGGAAAAATAAGGATACACTACACATTAAAACTTTTTTCTTTTTAGGAGCCATTGAAATATTTGCCACCCAATTGAACCATGCTGGCAGATATACTTGTGTCGCTAGGAATGCAGCTGGTTCTGTTCATCGACATGTGACCCTTCATGTTCAAGGTATGGAAGGTTATTTTACTCATTACAACCTTGTGGGTTTGGAGGTTTTTGTTTTGTTTTGTTTTGTTTGTTTTGTTTTTTGGGTCTTTTTTAGTCACATTTATTCTTGAAAGGTGGTACTGTCTAGAGCTATGAACCACAGTAATATCTTGGGGATATGAAAGCCTGGAAAATATTTTTCGGTAGACTAAAAAAGGTACACAGATGAAAAACCACTTAGAACAACCTCAAAATTATTTTTCTTTCTGGATTTTTATAATCTATCCCTGCTTCTAGTCTTCCAGTGGAGTTCTCCTAATAGGAAACTGGCTATAGTAGCAAGACTCAAAGAATATAAGGTGGCCAATATTCACTTTTCTCTTGGACAGTTAAATCACTAATATTTTGGAAGTATGAATTTGGGCATATTTAAACTCATCACTACAATAGACACTTCTACCATTAACTAGTGAGTGCCATTACTTCTTTTTGTTGCTGGATTTTTATAGATCCTCCAGTCATTCAGCCCCAACCAAGTGAACTAGACGTCATTATAAACAATCCCATTTTATTACCATGTGAAGCAACAGGGACACCTAGTCCTTTCATTACTTGGCAAAAAGAAGGCATCAATGTCATCACTTCAGGTACCTACCACTGTTTCTATCAGGAAAATTATGGCACTTTTTTTTTTCATTGTTTTATAATTCAGAAGTCAGTATGATTTTAAATAAAAATTCTTTTCACTCTGCTTTTGTAACTGTGATGTAGGCAAAAGCCATGCAGTTCTACCTAGTGGTGGCTTACAGATCTCCAGAGCTGTCCGAGAGGATGCTGGCACTTACATGTGCGTGGCTCAGAACCCAGCTGGTACAGCCTTGGGCAAAATCAAGTTAAATGTCCAAGGTACCTAAAGAATTCATCTCTATGTTTTCAATTCAAGGGTATTTGTAACAATGTATAACAATATTCATATATCCAAAATGATTAAAATGATTATGTTGCTGATTCCCCATAGTTCTCAACATACTTAGTTTTCATTAACCTATTTGTTTTTCTGTTACCCTTATAAAGAAGAAAATTTAATGTGTTTTATTTTGTTTGCCATTGTTGGTATAAGAACACTAAGATCCCATAGTATTTTGAACTTCAGTGGATCTGCATTTGGTACTCTATTTCATTGTGGTATGTATTTAATGTGATTTTTAAAATTATTCTTTCTACATACTACCTTGGATACATTATGAAACACTGGATTATAATGTCCACTTTAAAAAATCATAACTGCAGTTAAACTAACTTGATGGAAAAAAATTATTCTCAAGGGAAGGCAGGGTATTTTCATGTTTTCTAATTTAACCGATATTTTCTTGATATAATTCCCGTTTTTTGCATGCACTGCTTCTGTGAATAAGTGACCTAGTACTAGGTTTCAAGCTACTGAATTTGAATCAGCTGATTTTGAATTTCTTTGTAGTGTGATGTTCCTATGGTGAATTAATGAATATAGCAAAGCTCACTTTCCTGCATATTGTAAATCTAATTTCTTTGTATTTTTCAACATTTATTCTAACTACAAATACATTGAACATTACAAATATTATCCTTCTCTTATGGTTTTAAGTTCTAATGGAGAAGGAAAAACTTAAACTATCAAATAAATGAAATGATGATAAATTTGGATATATGCTGTGTAGAGGAAAATCAAAAGCTGAGATGGAAAATAATGGAGATACTTGGGGACCACTTTAGATTAATGGTTAGGGAAGGCTTCTCTGAGGGGGTAACATTTCAGCTGACACCTGAATAATGAGCTAGGATAAGTCATGGGCAGGTTCATGGAGTGTCCAAGGGAGAGAGAACAGCATGTGCAATAGCCCCAGTGCAGAAAAAAGTGAGAAAAGAAAGTATACCAGTGTGGCTAGACAGCGGTAAGCAAGTGAAAGGCAAACAAAGCATGAAGGATATCAGAAAAGTGGGTAGGACTAGCGCATGGATGGCCCGACATAACATAAGGAACTTAGATTTTATTCTCTGTGCAAGGGAAGCTTTTGAAGGGTTTAGCAGGACTCTCATTTGGTTTTAGGAATACCTCTTTTGCTGCTATGTAGATCATTGTTTAGAGAAAAGTTAAAACCAGAGCTAGAACAACTGTCATCTGGGCAGGGTGTTATGGTCTGGAAATGGGGATGGGGGTGTGAATTGCTGGAGTGAAGGAGAAAAGTGATGGATTTAAGATGTTTATGGAGGTGTAATTGACAGGATTGCTGGTGAAATGGGAAGTTAAGAAGACAGAAGAATTAATGATGTTTCATGGGCTTCAGGCTTGAGCTAGTGGGTAGGTGATAGTGCCATGTGCCAATGCAGGGGGAAAAACCAGTTTTGGAAGAAGGAAACCATGATTTCTGTTTAGTCATATTAAATATGGGAAATTAGTAGAAAGTCTAGTGTATATGTCAACTAGAGAACTGAATATGTATGAATTTGGAGCTCACAAGAGAAGAATAGTCTAAGATAAAAATTTGGAAGTAATCAGTGTTAAATTCATGAGACTGAATGAGATCACCTAGGAAAAGAGAATATGGACAGAAAAGATGGCTGAGGACAAAGTCCTGGGACAGCACACTGTTTAGAGGTCTGAGAAAGGAGAGGATACTGGAAAATAATACAAAGAAGAGGGCAGATGTGTCAGAAGAAAACTAGATTGAAGCTGGGGGAGGGCAGTGTTTCAAGAAGAAGGGAGTGGACAGCTGTGTTGAATACAATTGAGTCAAGTAGGACAAGAACCCAAAAGTATTGATTGGTTTCAGCAACATACGGGTCAAAGAAAAGAACAGTTCAAGATTTGAGGGATTTTTTTCCTTCATTTTCACTAAATAATTAAAATGATTGATATGAGAACAATTAAGGGACAAAGAAACACACTAAACAACTAAAAGCATTTCAACATTCCAAAAGCAACCAGAGATAATTGTGTGCTCCAGAAGCATGAAAAATTCTGAATAGACTATCTCCTGGAAGATTCAGTATGTAATGGTAAGCACAAATCAACCATGTAATTTCAGTTACTATAAATAATGTTGATATGATTACTCATAATCATTTCATATGCCTTTTTATGATGATGTGTAAGACTCAGTAGAATATCTAGGCTAATACCTAAGTGTGATCGGCCTACTGTAAATAACTTGAAAGGGAAATCCTTATCATAAGCCCTTTCACAGGTTTCTGAAGAAGTGGGAAGAGTTTTACCTATATAATTATTTTCCATGATCTATTTACTTATTCTTTCACTCAAATATACTTTAGTAAATATGGCTGGTGTATATGATACACAATGCTAAGCTCTGTAGGAAATACATGAGTAAAAGTATCTTTGAGCAGTTGAATATTTTCAAAAACTTGAAGGAGTCTATTTTGGAAGTGTGAGTACCTAAAGTGAATTACACAATTCATGTATTTTCAAGAAAATACTACTGTTGAAACAGTCCAAACTTTCCAGACATGCAAACCCTCATGAATATGTTTATCTCCTCATCTAAAATTGACTATCACTTACATTTATTTGTTAACTATATAGAGACTAATTTTCTGAAATGGGCTCCATAAAGTTTATGTCCTAATGAAAACAAACTATAGTGATCCTTTTTGATGATATGGTGGAAGTCAGGCTTTTGTTTCTTATCAATGTTACCTCACTTTGCTAGAGCAGTACTGTAGTGTATAATTTGTACACTCTTATGCTTTTAAGATAAGATTTGAACTTTGTATCTTTTAGTTCCTCCAGTCATTAGCCCTCATCCAAAGGAATATGTTATTGCTGTGGACAAACCCATCATGCTACCGTGTGAGGCAGATGGCCTCCCACCACCTGACATTACATGGCATAAAGATGGGCATGCAATTATGGAATCAATCCGCCAGCGCATCCTCGGCTCTGGTGCTCTGCAAATAGCATTTGCTCAGCCTGATGACGCTGGTCAGTATACGTGCATGGCAGCCAATGTGGCAGGATCAAGCAGCATGAGCACCAAGCTCACTGTCCATGGTAGGTTGTTTAACATGAATTATTTCAGTTTGCTACTTTACCACAGCAAAGAGAGAAGACCAGCAAGAGCAAATATGATGGAAATAAAAACCATGTAAACTCAGTAATCCAAACCGTGTATGTGGTGTGAAGGTGCACCTGCCCTTCAAATCTGTTTTATGTAGGCTATATTTATGTGTGTATGCATATAAGTGTGTGAGAAAGACAGATTTTATTAATACTGCCAGAATAATTAATGTGTTGTCGATAATCCCCTCATATTGTGGTTACTGGGATCTGTGCTTGGTTTATGAGGTGTTTTGTGACTCTTCTGCTTTACTTCTCAAGCTTCAAGTCATCTTGGCTCAAAACTAATCACAATATGGCTACATTATATAGTATAAACCTAATGAGAGTTGGAGGTCTATTTGATTATTTTAAAGTAGCAAAATATTTACATGTATATTTTTATAACAGAAAAAAATTTTTTCCTTTGTATTAAAATAACTGACAAAATATCTAAAGATGAGCATTGTAATATTTTAGTTTTTATTGTACATTTTAAGTCTAAAGATAGAATCCCTATTGACATCAGTGGTAGGAAACAGAAAATTAAATTGCTTCCAACTCCTATTTTCCAAGGTAACTTTTATTATAATGCCTTTTAATTTTTTTAAAAAATTTGTGAAAGCAGTTTTTATTTCCAAGTGTGTTTGAGTTTTCTACAACTTCTTAGTTACAGTGACAATTTCGAGTGGAAACATTTTTGACTGAATAAATAAACAATTGAGCCAAAATTAAAAATCAGCATTTATGAGTTTTTCCAATAACTCCTCTGCTTTCAGTTACTATAATTGAACTAATCAATACACATTAGCCCTTTACCTTCAAATAAATAATACTCTTTCTTTTCAAATATTTGTAGAAAATTTACCAAAATTGACCATATACTAAGAAACAAAGAAATTATTAATGTTTTAAAAATATATACCACAATTCCTGCCCACTGGGCAACAAAGCTAGATATTTGTCAGTAACCTTTAAAGAAAAACCTTAAAAATTTGTCATGAATCTTAAAAAATACTCTTCTAGTTAATAAGTAGGTCAAAGTACATGTTTTTATTTTCAGATTACTTAGACAATAATAGAAATAATGACACTACATACGAAAATGTACAGTATGTGATAAAAGCTAAAATCAAGTATGAAGTCATAGTCATAGTTCTTTCATTTTGAGAAAGAACTAAAGTGAATGCACTAATGCTGCAATTCTGTAACCCCTAGCAAAAGAGAAATAGCAACCCTAAGGGAACCAGAATAAAGGAGATAATGAAAATACAGCATAAATTAATGAAAAATGAATTGAATATTTATGATGCACCATTCAGCAAAATAGATTTTTGTGTTTCCAAATTATCCATAATATTTATGCATATAATTATTCATATAATTTTTGTGTATTTACCCATTTAATCATAAAGAAGAATAAAAACCTAATATAACTGAAAGCAAATTTAACTAAAAATTTAATCTAACCAAAAGCCGTTAAAGTTTGTACAGCAACTTTACTTTTGCTAAGATCAACTGTAGTCCTATCTTTTTTTAAAATGTCATTAAGATTGGTCCATTTTTCACTGATATATTTGAATAATTCTAAAATTCATTGTTGTGAGAGGGGAGTGTATTTTTACTTTTTTTGAACCAAGAATTCTTAATACTTTTTAAGTCTTTCCTTTAGAAGTAAATATCTTAGTTCTAAGGTGTTTTTAAGTACACTAGAGTATTTAGTTCATCTCTATTTTTTCTAAATTCCAGTTTAAAAAAATTGGTTCACGGGAAGTATTTGGTATTACAATGCACAGAGTTATGAAATCCCCATAAATATTTCCTCTGTTACAGCATAAAAACTGAATTAAATTTCTTGATCTGGTTTACTTGCATTCACTTTAACTTGTGAAGTACTGCAATAAATATATTTTTCAATAGCACTTTGTGATATTCAATATTGGGTGAGTGTTTTACAGTGTTTTATGGTGACTATTATTAGTTCATCCTCGTAATATATCTGTGAGACAACGCCAGCAGTTATACAACCATAGAAGCATTTTTGGTCTTTGTTGTTTGTTTGTTTTATTTCACTGCAATAAATGGAAGAAACTGAAGTATCACAAAGTCAGGAAGCCAAATAAAATGTAAAGATTTTCAACCCAGTTCTAAGTCATTTGCTCAGAAACAGAGTGTAAATATATTCAGTAAGTTCAAGTATATTAGAATTCTTGCTAGCATCAAATATATTGATTACTTTCATAGCAGGAAACAAATCAACATCTTAATAGATTTTTTTATTATTTCTAGCAAAATTTCCCTCAAAAGAGTCAATTTTCAATGTGAATGAAGATATTATTGAACTCAGCTTCCTGTATGATTATCTTTTTTTCAATTTTTCATAGTACCACCCAGGATCCAAAGTACAGAAGTACACTACACAGTCAATGAGAATTCACAAGCCGTTCTTCCATGTGTGGCTGATGGAATCCCCACACCAGCAATTAACTGGAAAAAAGACAATGTTCTTTTAGCTAACTTGTTAGGAAAATACACTGCTGAACCATATGGAGAACTCATTTTGGAAAATGTTGGGGTAAGTTTAATGGGCATGAACAGATACATTAAGCCAGATTGTTAATTCACCTTCTTACTTTTAGTAATTTAGCTTGGAAATATATTCTTTAAAAAATGAAAGAAAATATTCTTATAAATTCAGGTCACAAAATTAATTTCACACATATTTCATTTTATGTCCCTTGAATGAGAACAGTATTTAACAGATAGTAGGAACTCATAAATGTCCTCCCTCTAAAATTGTTATTGTATTTTTGTGGATATGTATGTTCATCAGGAAAAATGCTGGGTGCCTGTGCTATATTCTGTGCTTGTAGCTATGTATGGGAATGATAAGAAGAAAGGAGATGAAAGAATGTCTATGTATTATTAAGCAAATACAAAAAGCAGTGTTTTGCTCTTTTCGGGTTTTTTAATTACCCTTTGTAATCATTGACATGGAAGCTAAAGTCTTAAGGATCTATGCAAACTGAGGCTTTTGTACATTCTCAGGTGATACCTCTCCAGATTTGCAGAGTAGTAGCTATCAGGAGCATTTCAGTTTTTCAGTGGTAACCCTCTTGAAGAGGAATCTATGGATATGCACATTACATGACTTTTCAAAAAAGTATGTGGTTTGATAGTATCAACACTTCACACCAAATATTAGACACACTTAAAGTGTGAATCATTTAAAACATTTGTGCATATCTTGTTCCTTTTCATAACCCTTCAAAATGCCCAAGTTTCATTACAAAATTTGGATAGGATTAAATTTGAACAGATTACAATGATAAAATTGATCATCATATTCACTTTACAGTATAATCTCAGCCAATTAGCCAGTCTCCTAGGACTACCAGGGAAATAGCCCTAGTGACAGGCTATGTCATTAGGCCCTAACACTATTACATGTGCCAGCAAAAATTGTATTTATTCAGATCTGAGTTTCAATCAATTGTAAGATGCACCAGGATTTTATGTACCACTAAGAGAGAAGTAATACAGTCAAGTAAACTATAGCTGACCATCAATGTTTAAATTGTACCTCAATTTCAGATATTGAAAGTTAAAAATATTAATTTTAGAATTGATAAAATAAAGATAAATCCTTTCATTTGTTTAAACTGCTAAATATGTCTAATGGGCCTTACCTCCATGTTCAGGAATGTTGGATTTGACCCCTCAATCACTGCTCTAGACATTGTGGAATTAAATGAGGGAAAAAAAAAGTTTTAGTGGGACAATGATTCAGATACATTAAAAGAGTACCGACAATAAGGTAGTTTATAAATACCAGATGAGAGACATAAATGATATATAGAAGTCTATTTGTGGATAATATGTATGATCTAGATTTTTAAAAGCTTCATTTCCCTCAAAACCTTGATTTTAAATTTAATTTGTCACAACCTCAGAATTTAAGAACAGTTAAGTGGCGTGCGGGTGGGGAGACCTTCACAGGCAATACAATCTATTTTTATTTGCCCTTTAAAAAAAAATGATAGTATGCAACAAAATTAAGATTATATCTATAATGAATGATTGTAATTTTTATATTATATTTCCAATTCATTGGTGCTTCAATGGAAAAAGATTCTTACATGTTCAAAACAGAGGAAAAAAGGCAATGGGGAGTGCACTCCCAGCTCAGCCTGCCTCAAACAGGGTAGCTGCCCTAGGAGAGAAGGGTGGTGGCGGTGCCACAGCCCTGGGGAGGAGAAGGGCAGACCAGTGCTTTCCCCCCAGCTCCAGAGCAGTGCAGAAAGACCGCGGCCCCCTCCCCCACCACCATAGCAACTGCTGGAGATCTCTGTGCTGAGTAGCCCCCTTTCAGCACCGGGGGCACATTTCTGCCCCGAGCTAGCAGGGCAGCCTCAGCTTGTGATCTTGCCACCCACAAGCATTTTGCAAGTCTGCCTGCTGACAGCACAGATGAGAGGGTGCCCAGGCGTGGGGGAGAGGTCAAAGTTTCAGAGTGGGGGTGGCGAGTAAGAGCCCCTGTCCATAGGGAGGGTGTGGAGGTGCACAGGAGAGTAGGGATCTGTAAGGGCACTCCCTCCCTGCTTCCCCCAAGAACTGCCCTATCAGAGTTGGCTGAATAGCCCCTCCCCCCCAGAACCCTCATATTGAAGTTTGCTGAACCAGCCCCTCCCCCAGAGAACCACTAGATTGGACTTTGCTGAACCTAGGGACTCAGTTTGCATAAGTACTGGTTCCCATAGCAACCAAATGCCTCTGGTGCCTCAGGCTGAATCTGACCAGCTGCCCCACCACCACTCACTTTAAAACGGAGGTCAGCTTGATCCAAGAGTTTCTTGAGCTGCCAATATTCCCCTCGGGGTAGAGTCCCCTGACAGAGTCTTCTGGGGATAGAGAGCAGACTCTCTGGTTGAGTGGGGCCGCTTCAGCCCCTCCCAGGCAACTTAGCCCAGAGGCAGGGAACTGACCTTTAACCCCTGCATATCCCTTATCAATATTTGTGGAGATGGAGAGCAGGCTCACCCAACCTAACCCCACCCAGCCTCATTGCCCCACCCACCTCTGTTGTGGCAGTGAATAAAGGATTCACCTGGAAGAACCAAGGCCTCACCCACCACCTGGGGCATTCAAGTGCTTCTCCTGAGGAACTAGAGCTCATCACAGAACCCAAAAGCAACATTGCAGCTTGTTCCTTCCGGCAAGCACCACCTACTGACAGGGAGGACAATTTGTATGGCTTTTTACTGCATCTACTGACTCATCATATAGGGAGTGGTCGGTTCTCACCCACAAAGCACCACCTACTGGCTCAGAGATTAAACTGAGCATGTCATTATCTAAACAAAGAAAATCCAAAAGTAAGAAACAACACCTGTTCCAGATGAGAAGGAACCAGCAAAAGAACTCTGGAAATATGAAGAATCAGAGCGAAAGGTCACCCCCCAAAAGGGAACACCAGCTCCCTAGCAATGGATACCAACCAAAAGCAGAATAGAAAAAAGACAGATGAAGAATTTTGAGCATGGATCATAAGGAAACTTAATGAAATACATGATAAAATAGAGACCCAACACAGGGAAACCACAAAAACAATGCAGGAAATGAATGCAAAATTCACTAAAGAAATTGAATTATTGAAGAAAAATCAAACAGAACTTCTGGAAATGAAAAATTCATTCAAGGAATTACAAAACACAGCCTCAAGAACAGCTTAGATCAGGCAGAAGAAAGAATCTCAGAGCTTGAAGACAACACCTTTCAATTAAACAAGTCAGTCACAGAGATAGAGCAGAGAAGCAAGAGGAACAAGCAAAGCCTACAAGAAATGTTGTATTATGTAAAGAGGCCTAACATAAGAATATAAGCATCCCTGAGGGTGAAGAAGAAAATACACAAGGGTTGGATAATTTGTTTGAGGGAATAATTGATGAAAATTTCCCTGGCCTTGCTAGAAATTTGGATATCAAGGTACAAGAAGCTCACAGGACTCCTGGGAGACTCAACACAAAGAGGAATACACCACGACACATAGTCATCAGACTAGCCAAAATAAATACGAAAGAGGTGCTCCTATGAGCCATGAGGCAAAAGCAGCAGGTAACATAAAAAGGAAAACCCATCAGAATAACAGCAGACTTCTCAACTGAGACCCTCCAAGCCAGAAGGGATTGGGGCCCCATCGTCAGTCTTCCCAAACAGAATAATGACAAACCTAGAATTTAGTATCCTGCAAACTAAGTTTCGTGTATGAGGGGGAAATAAAATCTTTCCCAGACAAGCAAACACTGAGGGAATTCATTAAGACAAGACCTGCCCTGCAGCAAGTTCTCAGAACTGCATTATTCATGGATCAGCACAATAAACACTTACCAATGTAAAATTACCCAAAAGCTAAAGATCAAAGGCCAGATACCGCAATGGCTCAAGTGATAAAACAGAACAACAAAGTTCAACTTAACAGGATGGACAAAAATTCACCCCACTTATCAATTCTCTCAATTAATGTGAATGGCTTGAACTGCTCACTGAAGAGACATAGACTGGCTGAATGGATGAATATACACAAGTCAAGTATCTGCTGTCTTCAGGCCACACATCTAACCCACAAGGACTCATCCAGACTCAAGGTGAAGGAATGGAAAACAATTTTCCATGCTAATGGAAACCAAAAGAAGGCAGGTATAGCAGTTCTCATATCAGATAACTTAGTCGTCAAATCAACAAAAGTAATGAAAGACAAAGATGGTTACTATATAATGGTAAAGGGAACAATTCAGCAAGACAACATAACAATCTTAAATATTTCCACACCTAACACAGGAGTGCCCAGATTCATAAAGCAAATCCTCTTTGATCTAAACAAAACAATAGACAGCAGTACTGTAATAGCCAAGGACTTCAACACCCCACTGATGGAACTGGACAGATCCTCCAAACAGAAAATAAATAAAGAAACAAGAGACTTAATTAGAACTCTAGAACATATGGACCTAACAGATATTTACAGAACATTCTACCCCAAAACCACCAAATATACATTCTTCTCATCAACTCATGGGACACTCTCTAAGGCTGATCACATCCTAGGCCACAAAACATATCTCAACAAATTTTTAAAAATAGAAATTATACCATGCATCTTCTCAGACCACAGTGGAATAAAATTAGAAATCAACTCCAACAGAGACACTCATCTCTACACAAAGTCATGGCAACTAAACAACCTATTACTGAATAGTAGTCAGGTCAAGGAGAAAATCAATATGGAAATCAAAAGATTCTTTGAACTAAATGATAATGGGGACACAAGTTACCAAAATCTGTGGGATATAGTTAAGCAGTCCTGAGAGGAAAATTCATAGCCATAAAATACCTCCATCCAAAAGATGGAAAGATCACAAATCAACAATCTAATGAATCATCTCAAAGATCTGGAAAAGGATGAGCAAACCAATCACAAACCCAGCAGAAGAAAAGAAATAACCAAGGTCAGAGCAGAACTAAATGAAATTGATAACAAAAGATCTATACAGAAGATTAATAAAACAAAAAGTTGGTTCTTTGAAATGATAAATAAAATTTACACATCTCTCAGTAGATTAACCAGAACCAGAAAAGAAAGGACTCTAATAAGCTCAACTAGGAATGAAAAAGGAGAAATTACAACTGATACCACAGAAATAAAAAATATCATCTCTGAATACTATAAAATCTCTATGCACACAAACTTGAAAATGTGGAGGAAATGGACAAATTCTTAGAAACACCCAGCCTCCCTAGGCTCAATCAGGAAGCTATAGAATTCCTGAACAGACTGATATCAAGCACTGAAATTGAAGCAGTAATAAAAAACCTTCCTAAAAAAAAGTCCCAGACCAGATGGTTTCACACCAGAATTCTACCAGACCTACAAAGAAGAACTGGTGCCTATCCTGCAGAAATTATTCCACAACATCAAGAAGGAAGGAATCATCCTCCCTAATATGTTTTATGAAGCCAACATCACTGTGATACCAAAGCCAGGTAAGGACTCAACAAAAAGAGAAAACTACAGAACAATATCCCTTATGAATATAGATGCAAAAGTTCTCAATAAAAAACTAGCAAATCAAATTCAGCAGCTCATCAAGAAAAAAATCCATCATGACCAAGTGGGCTTTATCCCAGAGATGCAGGGATGGTTCAACATAAGCAAATTCGTAAACATAATTCACCACGTAACTGTAAAAACAAAGACCATATGATCCTCTCAATAGATACAGAAAAAGCATCCAACAAAATTCAGCACCCTTTTATGATAAGAACGCTTAACAAAATAGGCATAGACAGGACTTGCCTCAAAATGATAAAAGCCATATATGGCAAACCCACAGCCAACATCATACTGAACGGGGAAAAATTGAAAGCATCCCCACTTAGAACTGGTACCAGACAAGGTTGCCCTCTGTCACTGTTTCTGTTCAACATAGTGCTAGAAGTCCTAACCAGAGCAATCAGACAAAAGAAGGAAATCAAGGGCAACCAAATGGGACCAGAAGAGGTCAAACTATCGCTCTTTGCAGACAATATATCTTGTATCTAGAAAACCCCACAGATTCTGCCAAGAGATTATTGGAATTGATAAATAAGTTCAGCAAAGTCTCAGGTTACAAAATCAACGTACACAAATCAGTAGCATTCACATATGCCAACAACAAACTGAGAACCAAATCAAAGACTCAGTACCTTTCACAATAGCAATAAAGAAAACAAATATCTAGGAATGTATTTAGCTAAAGAGATGAAGGATCTCTACAGGGAGTACTACGAAACACTGAAGAAGGAAAAAGCAGAAGATGCAAACAGATGGAAAACCATACTATGCTCATGGGTTGGCAGAAACAACATTGTTTAAATGTCTATACTACCCAAAGTGATCTACAGATTCAATGCAATCCCTATCAAAATACCAACAGCATTTTTCACAGATGTAGAAAAAATAATTCCACGCTTTGTGTGGAACCAGAGAAGACCTTGTATAGCCAACACAACCTTAAGCAAAAAGAACTAATAGGGAGGCATCAATTTATCAGACTTCAAGCTATATTACAAAGCTATAGTAACCAAAACAGCATGGTACTGGCACAGGAACAGAGACATAGACCAATGGAACAGGACTGAGAACCCAGACATAAAACCATTCTCATATAGCCATCTTATTTTCAACAAAGTAGACAAAAACATACACTGGGGAAAAGAATCCCTATTCAATAAATGGTGCTAGGAAAATTAGATAGCCATGTGTACAAGACTGAAACAGGATCCTCACCTCTCACCTCTCACCAAAATCAATTCACAATGGATAACAGACTTAAACCTAAGGTATGAAACCATAAGAATTCTAGAATAAAATATTGGAAAAACTCTTATAGACATCAGCGTAGGGAAAGAATTTATGAAGAAGACCCCAAAAGCAATCACAGCAACAACAAAAATAAATAAATGGGACCTGATCAAATTAAAAAGCTTCTGCACAGCCAAAGAAACTATCACTAGAGCAAATAGACAACCTACAGAATGGGAGAAAATTTTTGCATGCTATACATCCAACAAAGGGCTAATAACTAGAATCTATATAGAACTCAGAAAAATCAGCAAGAAAAAATCAAACAACCCCATTAAAAATGGGCAAAGGATATGAACAGAAACTTTTCAAAAGAAGATAGACTAATGGCCAAGAAACATATGAAAAAATGCTCAACATCTCTAATCATCAGGGAAATGCAAATCAAAACCATAATGAGATATCACTTAACTCCAGTAAGAATGGCTTATGTCAAAAAGTCCCAAAACAACAAATGTTGGCATGGATACAGAGAGGTAGGAACACTTACACACTGCTGGTAGGACTGCAAACTAGTGCAACCTCTATGGAAAGTAATATGGAGATACCTCAAAGAACTAAAAGTAGAACTACCATTTGATCTAGCAATCCCACTACTGGGCATCTACCCAAAGGAAAAAAAGACATTCTATAATAAAGGCATCTGCACTTGAGTGTTTATAGCAGCACAATTCACAATTGCAAAGATGTGGAAACAACCCAAGTGTCCATCAATACATGCATGAGTGGATTAATAAAATGTGGTATATGTATACCATGGAGTACAACTCAGCCACAAAAAACAATGGGGAACTAATACCTCTTGTATTATCCTCAATGGAACTGGAACCCATTCTTCTAAGTGAAGCATCACAAGAATGGAAAAACAAGCACCACATGTACTCACCATCAAATTGGTACTAATTGATCAGCACTTATGAGCACATATGGAAGTAACATTCATCGGGTGTCGGGTAGGTGGGAGGGGGAGGAGAAGATGGATAAATTCACACCTAAGGGGTGCAGTGCACACTATCTAGGGGATGGGCACGCTTGTAGCTCTGACTCAGACAATGCAAAGGCAATATATGTAACCTAAACGTTTGTACCCCTGTAATATTCTGAAATTTTAAAAAAATTAAAAATAAAAAAATAAAAAAGAAGAAAAAAGTCTGTAATGTATGCCTTAATACATCCAGAAGCATTCAATTGTTAATTCAACAAATATTTATCAAGCACCTTCTCTGTGACAAGCACTGATTTGTTCACTGGGAATACATCAGGGAACAAAAGAATCAAAGATCCTTGCCCTCATGGAGTTTATTGCTACAGGAAGGAGATGATAAAAACTAAAAATAATAAGCAATATATACATTAAGTCAGAAGAAAAAAGTGGCATGAAAAATAAAAAAGAGAGGTAAAGGGTATCAGGAGTTGGAGCAGTGCAGGTTATACTTTTAAATAAGATGGTTGGCATAAATCCCCTTTGGCAAGGTGACATTTGAGTAAAACTTGAAGGAAATGAGTTAGCCAAGCAAATATCTGGAGAAGCATACTAAGCAGAGAAAATAGGTAAAGCAAAGAACTTAAAGTGTGAACATGCCTGATGTATTTGAGAAACGAAGCCCGTGAAGGCAAAGAAGAAAGAAACTGAAAAGAGAAAGAAGTCAAAGAAAAATGGAGGCTGGATTGCATAGGGTCTTGTAACAGTTTTGCCTTTTGCTGAGTAAAAGTCAGAATTCGTAGCACGTTTTCAGCAGGGAATCAATATTATTTGCCTTACATTTTTAAAGGGTTACATTGGCTATTGTAATGAGAATCGACAGTAGGGAGGCAAGGACAGGAGCAGGGAGACCTGCTGGGAAGACCCTCTGGAGGCAAATGAGAAATGATAGAACTCAAAGCAGAGCATTAGCAGAGCAGAGATGAGAAGTGGTAGAATTCTGCATATACTTTGAAGCTAGCATTTCCTGATAGACTGCAGATAGGGTGTGAGAAAGAAAAAAATAAAGGATGACTCAAATATCTGAGACCAAAGGCATGAACAGCTGGGAGGATGATATCACCATCAGCTGAGATGGTAAAGGCTACAGGAGGCACAGAAAGGGGCAAGGAAAAACTGGGAGTTCAGCTTTGGGCATGAGTTTGAGATACCTATTAGGTGCCCAAGGAGAAAGTTGAAATGAGAAGTTCAATATAATTGGAGTTTGGAAGAAAGATCTGGGCTGGAGACGTTGGTAGTCATCAGCATATGACAGTATTTAAAGCCATAACACTGAGTGAGATCACCAAGGAATTGAGTACAGAGAGAGAACAAAAGAGGACCAAAGGCTGAGCCCTCTCACATGGCAACATTAAGACATTAATGTTGAGGGGAAGCCAGCAAAAGAAGATGGAGAAGGAGCAACTAGGGTGGTAGGAGGGAAACTAGGAGAGTGTGGTGTCCTGGAAGCCAAGTGAAGACAGGGTTTCAAAGAGAAGTCACTCATAATTGTGTCAAATGCTGCCAATACATCAAATAAAATGAGTGATGAGAGTTAGCCATTGGATTTAGCAAGTGAAACTTTAGAATTGTAGGTAATATTGCCCTACTCCTGCCATTTGCTCTGATAGTTTTGGTGGTCTTTGGTACCACATTACCCAGAGAACCAACTATGCTGTCAAGATGCTATTAGCCTTTGGGATTCTTCGTTCTTTATTTGTGCATTACAGAGTAGCAGTACACTTGATGTACTGCTTCAGAATCCAAAGTTTTCTTTAGAAAAGTATGATTCCTTTAGTTCTGTATGGTACGGGCTTATGTTTAAACTCCTATTCATCTTAAATTATATTATGCAAAAACTAACCTGATGGTTTAGACAACAGATGGAAATTCAAATATTTTTAGACAAGAATGTTCCTTTGGAGACCTAGCTATGCAATTTAGTGTATTTTGTGTAATATGTTGTAAGATTATTACATTTTAAATGCTATGATTTTTTTTTATTTCAGTTGGAGGATTCGGGTACCTACACCTGTGTGGCTAACAATGCTGCAGGTGAAGATACACACACTGTCAGCCTGACTGTACATGTTCTTCCTACTTTTACTGAACTTCCTGGAGATGTGTCATTAAATAAAGGAGAACAGCTACGATTAAGCTGTAAAGCAACTGGTATTCCATTGCCCAAATTAACATGGACCTTCAATAACAATATTATCCCAGGTTGGTGACTTAATTCTTAAGAAGTGAATAAATACATCCATATAAAACTCTAGACCAATCTTTCTTTCCTTTAGCTGTGAGAAGCGTTTGAAAAGTAACAAATGGAGAATTGATTGCTTTAAATTCTGTAAAATGTGTGCCTCTGCTTGGATTTTACCCACTACCTAGCATATAGTTCTGTTCATTCTTTTGAAAGGATAAGTTGATCACAAGACCATACATCACAGGTTATAAGTAGATTTTTTAACCTAAAAATAATCCTCCTACCCCATGAAAAGACAGTAATGTATGTATGTAGGCACCTACACTTATCCCACCTGGACCTCCTTCATCATTGATAAACAGATTAAGGTGGCTGCTGTTGGAATCCTGAAGACTCATCTAATTTACAGAGAAGACTTCTGCTTCTCACTGTATGAATCAACCTTTATTATATGAATAGTGTAGATCAATTTATGTAGAAAATTTCTAGTCACTATGTACACTACTTGTTAAGGTAGGGCCTGGTTCCCAGGAGCACTCATCCTGAGGAGAACAAATATCTACTTATTTGTCAGACTTTGTCATCAGCATAAAGACATTATCAGTACTGAAAAGTCATCCTATCCCAAAATTGAGTTTTGAAGTACTGCACTATTAGCGTTTACTAAATGTCTTGCTAGAAAAGTAGTAATAAGCTTGAGGGGTATTTTTCCGTTGTAAAGATTTATGTAAATGACTAAAATTCATCAACTCTATTACCTTGATAATAACAATAGTACACCTCACTATGGAAAAACAAAGTCTAAAAAGTCTAATCAATACTGTTTTCTGAAGACGTAGTACTAATTTAGCTATTTATACTTTTAAAGCTTAATTTTGCACTTACTATTCAGAAGTATGAAATTTTTCAAAATAACTTCAATGGGAGAAAGCATGCAAGGTAAACGTAGTTAATTAGGTATTAGCTGGTTTAGTCAGAATCTTATTTAGTATTAGTTGTAGGATTAGCATGTTTACCTTATATTCTATTCCAAATATTATAAATTTTTAAATTTGTAATACAGATTTTATAAATATTAATATCATAAAATTTTAGATAAATAAATATTTGGCTTTGTAAATATTTATATAATCACAATTTATGATTCATAGAGAAGTTTAAATTATTACAAAGTTGATCATGTTGTCGTTATTACATAACTATCATGTGCTTTCATGATTTCCCCTCCGACCTGCCAACTCAGTTGAATTATAAGCTGAAAATGTTTTTATGTTTTTGATTTAAATTGTTTGGGAGGAAAACTGATGGTGAAGTACATGAAATGGAAAATGTAATATTTCCAAATGAAAGATTTTTGAAACCCGGAAAGACTGTGAGCCAACTTTAAGCAACACGTTGAGATGAAAGTTGTACCTTGAATTTAAAATAGTTTTTAAAAGATATTTGTTTTTATTCTCTTTTCCTGTTCCTTCTGCTATTTTTTATTCTTCAAACAAGTGTCTATAGACATAGTAAATAACTCAGAGGAAGAAATCTGTGGAAAAGTCGCTCTTCTCCAATGTCGTCTCTTTGGTTCAATTGCTGTACTGACTCATAAATCTAGCATGCGAAATACTGAGCTGTCGTGAAATATTCCCTAGGTTACTGAGAGTCGTTTATGTTGTTCCCTAACTTGTTTCCCTCAGCCCACTTTGACAGTGTCAATGGACACAGTGAACTTGTTATTGAAAGCGTGTCAAAAGAGGATTCGGGTACTTACGTGTGCACCGCAGAGAACAGTGTTGGTTTTGTGAAAGCAATTGGGTTTGTTTACGTGAAAGGTACGTAAAAGTACTCCAGTTTTAATTTATAATTTATCATGAATGATTTGTGTTTTACTTCCTTATTATGTAGTAATACAATATAATTTCAGTTTATTAATCCACTTAGTCCTATTTCACAGATGTGCAAATTCATGAGAAAAAAATTATGAGCATTCAACTCAAAAGTAGATAAGAAGTATGTAAAGAAATTTCACACAAAGTAGACTCATCCCCTTAGAATATTGAAATTGACAAAATTATCTGGTGATTTAGCATGAGCAGTTAATTCGGGAAAATTTGTGAGGTTTTAAAATGGTTTTCCTGCTCTTTACTAAATTATCTTTCTAAATAGGTCAAAAATCACAAAGAAATTATCAGTGCTTACTTCTAATTTGCTCCTGTGTTATTTTCTAGAACCTCCGGTCTTCAAAGGTGATTACCCTTCTAACTGGATTGAACCACTTGGTGGTAATGCAATCCTGAATTGTGAGGTGAAAGGAGAACCTGCCCCAACCATCCAGTGGAGCAGAAAGGGAGTGGATATTGAAATTAGCCACAGAATCCGGCAACTGGGCAATGGCTCCCTGGCCATCTATGGCACTGTAGTAAGTCACACTAGAATTACTGGTGCACATTTAAATCCTCAGAACCAATGCCCCTCTGTAAGTGCTATAGATAAGAAAAGTTTCTCTTACATTCCCATTTAATCATAAAGTCTGAATCAAATAACTCGTTTTAAAAAATTGAAACAATAGTTAAAATTGGTATTTTTAGCCCTTTCAAATAAGTGCAGGCAGTAAGATAATTTTGCTACTTTGTTCCTGATCATTAATTTGTTATTTAACATTAGGAGATAACTTCCTCAAATATGTTTTAGAACAAGGAAATAGAAGAATTTATTTGTAAAACAGTTACAAATAAATTATAGAGTAGATTTTTGTCAGTAAGCTGATAACTATATTAGGCTTTTCCAAAGCTTGAGTAATTCAGAAAAGGAGTGGTGCTTTGGGTTATGATTCTAATTTGAGGTCAGGTGACTCCAAAGTGAGATATTTTATCTGAAGATGTCTCAGGTAGAACACATGTGGTTAATTTGTTAAATTGTTATTTGGTGAGACCTCTTATGTGCTTTCATTGTTTAATTAATTGAAATAATAGTTAAAATATACTATCTAGTTACCCAATCCAGTGGACCATCCTCAGTCTTATTCTCTTTGATTTTATTTCAACATTAGGTGATGTTGACTGTTCCTTCAGTTTTGAGGGATTATTTCTACCTTTAGCTGCTATAACACTAATAAGGGTCAGGCTTTTTCATTACCATTTTTCTCCTTTTCCTCTACACAAATATTACCGTTTCTGAAGTCCTTGGTACTTCTTCTAATACCAATGTTAATACTAGTACTAATTTTTTTTCACCATACAATTTCAGATTTTTAAATAGTATCTCCAACCCTGAAACTTTTCCAAGTTCCATTTCCAGCTGCCTGCCAGAAACTTCTCTTTGAATAATGCATCAAAACCTCAAGTTAAACATCTGAATCAACATGTCTTTCTCTTCCCATTATCCTCTACTTCCTGCAAATCAGTTCCCTTTTATTGACTATTTCTGTTTACTTCCTTTAGCAAAATCTGTGACTCCAGTCACAAATCTAAATTCACATAGTACTTATTTTCTGTACCATATATGTATAAATGTGTGACTTATACTCTGTGATTTATTATTACAAATAAATTAACTTTTCACTTTCTCTCCAAAATTTCGAACTCTCTAGACAGAGGCCCAGCTGAATGTATTTTTAGTAACACCCATTAGAAAGGACTCAATATTTGTTCATTTGTCTTGATTATTTTAATGCTTTTTATGATATCCATAAGAACAGCATTGGTATTTTTCTTTAGTAAGACAATTTCAGATAGATGATTATAAAATAATGTTATTTTTGCTTTGGTTTCCTACCAGTTGTTATTCCTGGAGATCAATGATAAGCTGTTTTTAAAAGTTGAGGCTTGGAATTTCTTTTTCTCTCCCTTCCCACTCCTCTTCCTCTTCATCTTCCTCCTCCTCCTTCTTTAAACCTATTTATGAGGTTAGATATATGTAGATTTTCCTATTTCCATTAAAATGCCTTCTCAAAAATGAAATTTCAAGTAAACCAGCATCATTGTGAAAAAAGTGGTTTTCCCTGCTCTGTAGGATCATATTTTTTATAAAAATACTGCTTATTTCCATAGAATGAAGATGCTGGTGACTATACATGTGTAGCTACCAATGAAGCTGGGGCAGTGGAGCGCAGCATGAGTCTGACTCTGCAAAGTAAGCTGCTTAATGAAACTCTAATTAAACACTTGAGTTAAGAAATGTTACCTAATAAAGAATGTTCATTTTCTTTAACTTTATAGCAAGTTCATTAGTGCTAGCTCTCAGAGTATGTCTAACTCAGTTTTCTGCTGCTCATGGAACAGTTGTCATCAAGTATAAAAAACTCTTGTACAGATATTTTTCTCTATTTTATCTAACATATGCAGTGTAAGATTGAAATTGATGGCAGAGCTTTTTCTTTACAACATATTCAATGGAGTACTAGTCTTATGGTTCACCACAGTTCTTGCAACAATGCTTAAAAAGATGTCACTTTGTGGCACTTTTTAAATATTTATTAAAAATAAAGACTAATATAAATGAGCTCAAAGGTGATCCAGGTTGATTGCTACCAATCTTCCTTGAAATAGCTAGATGTTCTGGATAGGATCCTCATACTCATCATGAAGTTCCTCAGGCCATTGGAAGACAGAGCTTTCATGGTTAGAAAAACATGAAAGACTCCAGGACCCACTGGAGAGTCTACAGAAGCAAAGAAAACATCATTGGGTTGAGAATTTAAGCAAGCCAATTTAGTTTGTGAATAAGCTCAGTGTTGAACAGTATGAATTTACATTTTCTTCATTCACTACTGAGAGATGCTCTAGTCTAGTATTTTCTAACAGCTGTTTGCTAAACTATAATTCTGTAAGATTTGAATGGATAATAGACATTTAATAGTTATCTAAGGCAATGTTTTATTAAAGTACTTGTCTGTCGAACGATAATGTTGTGGGATGTTATTAGGAAAAAAATACGGTTCTATTGTCAAATAAGTCTAAGAAAAAATGGATTAAGCAGAGTTCATTCATTTGTGAAATATATAAAGAATACCTACTATTTGCCCAGCCCTGCTTAGGTGTACCAAATTTTTTCACTGCAGCTCTTTCCAGAAATGTTAATATACTGATGTGAATTATGGCTCAACAAGAGAAGAATATAATATGTTCCATTTTTCAAATTAAATGTTATTCCCTCTTCCTTCCGTCTCTGTTGGGTGAATGTAGGTAGGTTGTCACACGATCAATCTTTCCCAGGAGAGTATTCCACTGACCCAGTTTAAGAAAGGCGGCATTAGGGCAGCTCATCTACGTAGGCTGACAATAAATTCATTTTAATAAATGAGGCCTATAAAAAAGCCAAAAATGTAATTTGGTTCAAATTAAGAGTAAAGCACCAGAAGCAATGCTTTTATTTAGATAAAATGCTCATATTTGATCGATAATTATGTGAATGATGGAATTAATTCAGCCTTAAAAGATATACATGTGGAATTTTATTGTCATATGAATTGATAGACTTAGGTACAATTGAAAATGTCCAAATATGGTATCTAAATTAAGGTTCTGAGTCTTATTTGACACTTTATTTGGCTGCAATAATATGAACAGATGAGCTAATTTAGTCATTATGTTGCCATTTAGTGTTGAGTGATAAATCTGAGATATTTACTTTATTCAATAACAGTTTATTGAGTACACAATGCAGTATGAATTCTAAGAGAAAAGTAAAAGCACTGGCCCTGAAAGTTTCTAGAGTAAGACTAATATAAGCATCAGTAAGAATGCAATTGTGTAGGGTTATATTGGGCATAATAATGCATTATATGATACTTGCGCATGAAGGAATTACTTTTGTAAAAGACAACATGTCAGTAATACCCTTTCAGAAAATACTAGCATAATATTATAATATCAAAACCAAACACATTTTACTTCTATTTTTGTCTTATTTATGTTCTGTTTATTCCAGATACACTTCTCCATCTAAAATGTGCAGCCACCACCCTGAATTACTGATATTCGTTACCTCTCATGGAGCAAATCATTCCACCTTTCAACTCAATCTCACCCAAACACTGCTTTCATCCCATCATACATCTTCTCAAGAATGCAAACACTTGCACTTTGCTTTCCTATTAAATATAAACCCTTCTGATTTTCTTTTAAGATTTTAACCAGTGTGTAAAACTTTGTATGCTGCTACTCTTTGGAGTAAATCATCCTTTCTAGTCTCCTCATTGTCTAAGAAAAGAAAAAGGCTAAATCTATCTCCATGCTGTATCTTTCTCTCCAGGTGGTCTCCCCTCTCTTCTCTGTCCTTATAATTATACTCACTTTTTAAAATCCAGTTCAAGGCTCTTCTCCCTAGTGAAGCTTTTCATATTCTATATATCTTGGTGCTGTAGACCAATATAAAGATAAACATTCTGCTAGCAGCTACATATAACTCCTTTTACATTCATGCAAAGGACTTTACTTGAGCACCTATCATCCACTATAGACACTGTTAACCTGTCTCATCTTAAAACACCTTCCTTTGGTTGCCAGGATACCATTTTTCTCCTGATTTTCTTCCTACTTCGGTGATCAGTACTTAGTATCATTTATAGGCTTGTCTTCTGTTCATCTCTTAAATAATGCTGTTGTGATAGTTTCTGTCTTTGGCTGTCTTCCTCTCCTTTTAGACTGTCTTCTGGAGCAATCTTATCCACTCATAAAAGACTCACAAATCTATATTTCTTGCCCTTATCTCTATTCTGACCTCTAGGTATGAATATCCACCTGCCATCTAGACTTCTCTATATGAATGTCCCATGGATACCTCAAGGTTGACAGTCTTAAACAAATGCAAATCATCATTCATTACTCCCTCCCAACAAATCTGTTCTTCCTGCTATGTGCTATTTAATTGCCCAAACACACACCATATTTTCCAAATCAGAACCCTGTAGTCATCAATTCTTCCCTTTAGTCCATACCATTCACTGACAAAGTCCTATCATTTCTATTTTCTAAATAATTCTTGAATATGTCTTCCTTTTCCTCTCCATTTCAAGTAGCATGCTTTTGTTTGATTTATTAAATTACTGTTGTTTATGCTCCCATATTAGCACACATTTACCTATTCTGTAGATATACTATAGCACAAGTAAATGATTAGTTACTTGTCTAGCTTATCTGTGGACTATGGAAATAATATCTGTTGTCTCTATACCTGAGCATCTAGGACAATGAGCCTTAGTAGGCTCATAATACATGTTTACTGAGCAAATGAATTATGACCAGTGACAAAAGAATGAGTTAATGATGACTCTTTACCTCAAAAATCATCAAAGGAAAGAAGTGAATGTTCACCATGTAAAACACAGACAAAAATAACAATAGTAACTAAGAGTATTGTGTGCTTACTCAGTTTAATAGTTGTGCTTACAGCCAAGGAACCTATCACTAGAGTGAATAGACAACCTACAGAATGGGAGAAAATATTTGCATGCTACACATATGATAAAGGGCCTATAACCAGCATCTATACAGAACTTAGGAAAATCAACAAGAAAAAATCAAACAACCCCATTAAAAAGGGGCAAAGGACATGAACAGAAATTTTTCAAAAGAAGACAGAATAATGGCCAGCAAACATATAAAAAATTGCTCAACTTCTCTAATCATCAGGAAAATGCAAACCAAAACCACAATGAGATATCAGTTAACTCCAGTGAGATTGGCTCATATCAAAAAGTCCCAAAACAACAAATGTTGGCGGGGAGGTGGACAGATAGGAACACTCATACACTGTTGGTGGGACTGCAAATTAGAACAACCTCTGTGGAAAGTAGTATGGAGATACCTCAAAGAACTGAAAGTAGAATTACTATTTGATCCAGCAACCCCACTACTGGGTATTTACCCAAAGGAAAAAAAGACATTCTATAATAAAGACACCTGCACTCTAATGTTTATAGCAGCACAATTCACAATTGCAAAGATGTGGAAACAACCCAAGTGCCCATCAATATATGAGTGGATTAATAAAATGTGGAATATGTATGCCACGGAGTATTACTCAACAATAAAAAACAATGGTGAATTAACACATCTGGTATTATCCTGGATGGAGCTAGAGCCCATTCTTCCAAGCCAAGTGTTACAGGAATGGAAAAACAAGCACCACTGGTACTCACCATCAAATTGGTACTAACTGATCAATACTTATGTGCACACATGGAAATAATATTCATCAGGGGTCAGGCAGGTGGGAGGGGGTGGAGGGGATGTGAAAACTCACACCTAATGGGTGAGGGGCGCACTGTTTGGGGGATGTTCACGATTGTAGCTCTGACTTGGGCAGTGCATAGGCAGTATATGTAACCAAAGTGTTTGTAACCCCATAATATTCTGAAATAAAATAAATAAATAAATAAAAATAAAAATTGTGCTTACATCATCTTAGTTGAGTCTAACAGGAATCTTCTGAAGTAGGCACAATTTTTAAGAACACAGAGACTCAGAGAGGTAGTAAGGAACAGAGGCAGAATTTTAATCCAGAAAGTATGATTATAGAGTCCACATTCTAGCCTAATCTGTTTGGGAATTTAAAATTTTTTACATTTACTAAATAAAACAGAGCTATGAAAATTTTATCAATGGGACTTATAACCTACAACCTTGGTAGTTGGAAAGCAACAGTGTTTTATAAACAAATCAGCCTGAGTTTTTTAAAAAAATAATGTTACTATATAATGCATGATAAAAATGTTGTAACTCCACAAAGAACTAAGAGACACTATGTGCTTTTTTCCACAGGTCCTCCTATTATCATTCTTGAGCCAGTGAAAACTGTTATTAATGCTGGTGGTAACATCGTACTGAATTGTCAGGCAACTGGAGAGCCTCATCCAACCATTACATGGTCCCGTCAAGGGCACTCTATCCCCTGGGATGACCGAGTTAATGTGTTGATCAACAACTCATTATATATTGCTGCTGCTCAGAAAGAAGATACCTCTGAATATGAATGTGTTGCTCGAAACTTAATGGGTTCTGTCCTTGTCAGAGTGCCTGTCATAGTACAGGGTATGTGTGATTAGAGGGATATACATATTAAACAGTACCTGAGGCAACCCAAAGCATAAAAATTATTGAGCACTTTAGTTCAAATCTCCTTTAATCTTAAGATACTTCTAGATAAAGGGAATAAGACAAAAATCACATCATAATTTATAGACTGAGGAGACTAAAACAATACAGATTAGAGCTTTAAAATACCAAATTAATAATTTAAAATCCCAAACTAAGTTTTTCATTCAAAACTAAGTCAGATTTATTCTCAGAAATCCCCAAGTGTATAATTTGCTTTAAAGAAGGTCTTATATCCTAAAATTAAATGATATGTAAACTTCTTGGTGTCTGACTCTTCTAGCAGCCATGTCCAAGTGAGTAAGGATTGGATCTGAGAAGAAGCTCTAGTTGACTGAGTTTCTTCTCTCACTCTTAGATTTTAATTTTTTTATCTTAAAGGAGAACTTCTATAAGCTATTTCTCAGCAATTATAAATTCAGTTCTGTACCCAGTGCGTTCTTAAATGAAATCTGATTTACAATTTTTTATTTACAAAAGCTGAGACAAAAGTATGATGTTTTATTTGCAGTTCATGGTGGATTTTCCCAATGGTCTTCATGGAGATCCTGCAGCGTCACCTGTGGAAAAGGCATCCAAAAGAGGAGCCGTCTGTGCAACAATCCTCTTCCAGCCAACGGTGGGAAGCCTTGCCAAGGGTCGGATTCTGAAATGCAAAACTGCCAAAATAAGCTGTGTCCAGGTACATCTCTTTCTTTAAGTGATAGGCATGTGTTTAATAGAGATTCATTTCTGTTCCTTACCTGTGGATTGCCTCAGTGTTTGTACTTTCAATTGAAATATACCTGATGGTGTAATGGTCACCTTTGTATAGTGGACGGTAGCTGGTCGGAATGGAGTCCTTGGGAAGAATGCACAAGGAGCTGCGGACATGGCAACCAAACCAGGACCAGAACTTGCAATAATCCGTCAGCTCAGCATGGTGGGAGGCCGTGTGCAGGGAATGCTGTGGAAATAATCATGTGCAACATTAGGCCTTGCCCAGGTGAGAAGCCACTGATTATACTAGGATAAGCAAAACTTTTATATTTTTAATTTCTATAAAGGAATTATAATTGCCTTTTCTTCTTCATTGTCAAAAGATATTATGGCCTCTACCCTTGAGAATATGTTTCATGAAAAATCTTATGAACATATGACATTAATCAATGTTAAGTAAAATACCTGATTTAATTGAACATGAACGAAGACTCCAAACTGTGGTGTGTTTTTTAATCATGTAATGAAAACACAAGTATTTGCGAAATCATAAAGTAACATCTAAAATCCAGCCATCCATTTTCAGGTAAGAAAAAGGAAGTCTAGAGAGGTTAAAGACTTGCCTGGAAACACACAACTAGTGAGGGATAAAATACTAATAGCTACCATTCACTAAATACCTCTCATATGATAGGAACCATTCTAGGTGCTTTATATTCATGTCATTATTGACTTTGCATTGTAGGGCTCTTTCAGATTAAAGTGATAGAAATCAAACTTAAACAAGCTTAAGTAGAAAACCCTTCAGGTATGACTGAATCCAAGGATTTGAACAATGCTTTTGCTAGCATGTTTTCTGTCTCTCATCTCTGCTTTCCTCTCTTTGGCTTTATTCTCTATTAAACTCTTTCCATGTGGTGGAAAAAATGATTGCTTGCAGCTACTGGCTCACAGTGGCCTTATAATCTAAGTAAGGCCTCAGAGAAAAAGAGTTCCTCTGTCTCTCAGAATTCATATCAGCCTCTGAGAAAGAACCATGTTTGATTTTGTTTGGGTCACATGCTCACTCCTGAACTCCAGTGAGTCCAGGAGAAGAGTATTCTGATAGCCAACTTAGGCGGTTCTGCCCACCTCGTGTGAAAAGGGGCAGAGCTCCTTGTTTGGCAGCCCAAAAGAAATCATATGGCGTAGAGGAGGGACTCGTCATTCATTTATTCATTCATTCATCCAACAAAGTGCTCAAGGCACTGTCATAATTGCTAGCATTAGAATGATAAACAGACAATGTCTTTCAAATATTAATGGCATGCTGAACAAACTCAAAGAGTTGAAGTGGCGGAGTACACTGGAAGAGAAACCTTAGGTGGCATGGTCAAAAAAGGGATGTGGGCAAACCAAAAAGAGACAGGTTTCCACTACATTGGGTACTGCATCCTATTGTGAAGATGAGGAAAGATTCAGAAAATAATGTTAAGTAATTTACTAAGGTTACATACACTAAGGTTAGCTAGTAAAAAGTGAATCGAGGATTTTAACCCAGGTTTATCTGATCCCCAAGCCTATTCATTTAGATCCTGGGTGTCTTAATTTGTAGTTCATTACTTCAATTACATTACAAAAATAAAATACTGTCCTTAAATATTAAAGAAAATCAAAAGCCGATTTTTTTTAGTCTTAAAGAATTAGAAAGCTAATTGTGATAGCATTATGTTCTAAAGTAAAAAGAGCCAGAAATAGACAGTTAGAGCTATTTTTGTCCAACTTGTCAGCTATGATAACTATGTAATGAAACACCAAATGATATTTATAAATGTTCTAAAATAAAAGTCAGTTTTTTCTCTTCATGTTAGTAAGTATTTGCTTAATTACTGTTGTTTTGTTCACTTGTTCTATTGGCTTACTCTTTTTTTAGGTTTTCTTTAGTTATTCCACCACCCCCTAAGCCAGTTCAATTTAGCTATTTTAACATAATGCCAGTGGTGTCCTGACACCAGTCAGTAAGGGCATGTATGAGAGTTTGGTGATGCCATATTGGTAGGTAGATATCAACCATAGTGGGAGTATACATATATATATATATGGTTACAGATTACTTAAAGAAGAGCATTTTTCATGTGTCTTTCTGAAAACTGTTGAGAACTCTGAGTGAAGCTCATAATAGCTCATAGCTCACACTTATGTAGGACTTGCTGAGTGTCCTGCACTATTCCAAGCACTTTTCATCTATAAACTCCTTATTCCTCACCCCAACCCTAATAAGATATGTTCTTTTATTATTCATTTATTGCAGATGATGAAACTAGGCACACAGAAGCCAAGTCACTTGTCAGGGTCACACAGCTGGTAAGGGCAGAGCCGTTGCTCAGGCTCAAGGCATCTGCCCTGTGGTCCCTGCACATAGCACCATGTTCCATTGCCCTTCCATAATTAGAACTGTAATGTAGTGCAACAGAAAATTCAGTTATTATATTTTGCGTTTGTCTTATAAACTAATTCCTCCACAGTTGGGTCTTTTTTTGGTATCATCTAGATACCATGACATTTTTATGCCTTCTTTGGTTTATATTATCATTCTTCCTTTTTTCTTGCTATCATTCCACTCATATAAAAGAAACATTTCAACTCTACCACATTTTACATTATGAAGTTCAATTCTGGTTAGGGTTTTCTGTGTTGATTAAAAAATAAAAATAAATAGGTCTTCAGCTGAAAACCTATACTTATATTCAGTGGAAATGACACAGATATTAAATGAATAAATATTACCCAATTATAATCCTCCAATAAAAAATGCATCTATACCCTATGGCTCTATATTGTTAGAGATTTGGAGTTTTGTTAACCAAAGCCTTGAAAATAGAATGTATTAAAATAATTGAAACTGCAGATTTTTTGAAATCATATAGTCTATATATGAGGACTATGAGCATCTGCAGCTTAAATTAATAGAGAAGTAGTTTTGAATACCTGGCATATATTTTAAGGTTTTCTTCTTTCCTCTGAGGTTTAGCCAAATACTTTTTGTTACAAATTCTTCTTGGCTAAAATAGATATGTGTGACTATGTTTGTCTATGTCTGCAAAGCACAAAGATAAACAGGCAACTCATTAGAAGTAAGTTCATTATTAGAAAATGCAAAATGTGTTTTAAAATATTTCCTAACCAAAGCAGATAAATGATAGTTTCATTACTTGGTTTTCAACCTATTCTTTTGGTATCTTATAGGTTGTGGTGAGAGAATATTTAGACTCAGACCTCAAGGCCCCTATTTTGGCTGATATTTTGGTTAAAATGGACGACCAAGAAACATACTTTGTGAGCCCCATATCTAGAAATTTCCCTTAAAACAAAAATGTGAACTGATACTGACTTGTACATAAGAGAAATCATAATGTTGATTCTCAGCCCATGCACCTGGTTAGGAAACATAAGGTTGTTCCAGTCTTGTGGTCAGATGGTGTAATATATTAGTTACCAAAAGGAAGGCCTTAATATCACTCTTTGGAAACTTCTGGTCAGCTTTTTCTGTTGTTTAGGAAGCAGGTGAGTATGTTATTCAGAACTTTTAATTCATGAACATTATGTAATGGAGAAAAATTTTTCAAAGAGTTACAACTGTGCAAATCATCATCTTGTTGAAAGATGTGAGTACATATGTAAGTATGAAGCTGAACCAGGCTTAAGGATGTGGTCTCAGAGTCTGGGGTCCAAATTTTCACTGTGGAAATACTTGTATCGTCCATAACCACATCTAGATCTCTTATACAGCCTTGTTCCTAAGCTCCAAGTTCCTACTACTTTCCCCAGAGCATAGAACAATTAAAATACTTAGCTAGGGTTTAAACACTCAGATTGTGTTTATATATGGTAGTTTGAGTAAATTTAATTTTGATGAAATGGCCCCTTTGGGTGATTTTAAGCATTTATTTTGGCATTAAGTAGGCCTTCTGAATTTCCCTATAGACAGAAATTCTTCTGAAAATATAACTGGAAGGGGAAAGCAAGAACATTATTTATTTTGTTTCCTTTGGTTCAATTTAAATTATTTTAGATTGTGGGCTAAACAACTCATTACTAAGTTAATTTATTTGTATTTTTTTAAACATAGTTCTGTAACTTGAAACTCTTGTCTCTTGGGGTGTTTATAGTTCATGGAGCGTGGAGTACTTGGCAGCTTTGGGGTCCATGCAGCAAAAGTTGTGGGAAAGGTACCCAGACAAGAACAAGACTTTGCAATAACCCACCTCCATCATTTGATGGATCCTACTGTGATGGAGCAGAAACACAGATGCAAGTTTGCAATGAAAGACACTGTCCAGGTAAGAGAAATACACTGTTCATATCTTTAATAAATTAACATCTACCAATCTTATCTAGGTAGTATGTCAGTAAGAATCTATTCCATTTTGACTATACCCACAAGAACATCACTCAAACTAACAATGCCCAGGGTTTAACCTGATGATTTTTAAGTAGTAAAAAATCACATACATTTTTCCCTTGTTCCAGTGGATGGCAAGTGGGCAACTTGGGCCAGTTGGAGTGCCTGTACGGTATCCTGTGGAGGAGGTGCCAGACGTAGAACAAGGGACTGCTCTGCTCCTGCTCCCCAGCATGGAGGAAGAAAATGTGAAGGGAGTGATGTCCAGAGTGATTTTTGCAATAGTGATCCTTGTCCAAGTGAGTGTTGGAAATAGTGAGTCAACATTATACTTTCCTAACTTAAGTTATAGTATTCTGTTACTTTGTTCATCAACCTTTGCTTTAGGGTGTCAAAATGTTTTAAGGTTGCTGTCATATCTGTATAATACCATAGATGTCATTGATTCATATGGGCAGGGGCTGCGTCGTATTTCACTTACTCTATATAGGACCAGCTCTAGAGTACTAAGATGAGAGCACCCTTACATTCTAACTCTTAGTGAATCTTTTATGGTAGCAAGAAGACAGCTCTCTGCCTTAATTCAGTCATCAAGCTAGACTTTTAGACCCTAGTGGTAACTTGATGTCTGGAAATCTGAGTTATACTGTATCCTGAATGTTACCCCTTTGGCTCATCAAAAGCAGAGACCCTGTCTCATTCATACTCTCCAGCTCCTGGAATATTTTAAGACTCAATAAATGTGTGTTAAATGGAATCACACAATACTGGAATGTATACCCAGTTTCTAGTCAAAATAGCAGCCAAACCATCTTCCTTTGGCAGTTTCCTATTTATAGATTTATATGTTTACTCTCAGTTCCTGGGGAGAAGCTTTTCCATACTTTTTGGATAAATGTCATTGTTAGCACTTCTCATTTTTAGAGCTGTTTTTATGTCAAATCATTCTGTGTTGTAGCCCATGGACACTGGAGTCCTTGGAGTGGCTGGGGAACATGCAGCCGGACATGTAATGGAGGGCAGATGTGGAGATACCGCACATGTGACAACCCTCATCCCTCCAATGGAGGAAGAGCTTGCGGAGGGCCAGACTCCCAGATCCAGAGGTGCAACACTGACATGTGTCCTGGTAAGCCTCTCGATTCCTGGCAGTAGAACGAGTAAAGCATTTCATTTAGTGCTCATTGTCGCATCCCCATCGTTTCAGACTTAATATGAAAGTTGTATAGGCAGGGGCACCCTAAGGGTATACTTTAAAACAAATTTGTTGATATTGACCATTCCATTCTTGTTCACAGTGGATGGAAGTTGGGGAAACTGGCATAGCTGGAGCCAGTGTTCTGCCTCTTGTGGAGGAGGTGAAAAGACACGGAAGCGTCTGTGCGACAATCCAGTGCCAGCTAAAGGTGGTCGTCCCTGTCCAGGAGATGCTACTCAGGTATCGAGATGCAGTATGCAAACATGTCCAGGTAAGAAACTAAATTGGACTTTGGAAGGATCACTGCTGGCACACTTAGAGCTTTTGTCCAAATTATTTTTAAAAAGTTCCACAAATTACAAAACAGTGCCAACTCTGGAAGGAAGAATTAGAAAAAATGTGCTTTCTTGCCCCTAGTTGGTACAGCTCTATACCCTTAGTTGGTGCAGCTCTATATCAATATTTAGGGCTGGGTTTTAGCCTCTGCTTGCCCCCTTCCAAGCTTCCTGGTAAAAGGCTACAATTGTCACAGCCATAAATGGTAGTCCTAGGCTTGACATGTAAAAGGGTGAGGCAAAGTGGGAAAAGATGGGCTGGGACTCCGGGCAGAAGATGAGGGTGGGGCAGCAACTAAATATCTAACAGAAATACATAACTGGAGGCTGTTCATTCATGGCTGGGAATATGAAGAACATGAGTGTGGAAAGTAAAATAAAGGTCAGTTCAGTTCGAGGAGAAAGAATGGGGGGACCTCAGGTACCATCACCCAAGTCATGCCTCAAGGCTGGATATTGTAAGTGATGTAAAAATTCAGAATTCTAGAACTCATAGACCTTAGAAGAAGTTTGCTGGGATTCCAAGAAATGGTGGATAATAATAAATACCTTGTCTCAGAGGACAGACTTCTAAAGGCTCTAAGAAGACCAACAATAACCGTTTCATAGTATTAGAGTGTCAAGATGCCATTGGGCCTTTCCAAAGCTTTAAGGTTGCTTTAGAAATAAAAAGTCGCTAAAAATCAAGAAGAACCATTTGACATCCCTTGAAGATATTGTAGACTTGGTTCCAGACCATCTCAATAAAGCAAATATTGCAATAAAGCAAGTCACACAAATTTTTTGGTTTCCCAGTGCATATAAAAGTTATGTTTACACTAAACTGTAGTCAATTAAGTGTGCAATATCATTGTGTCTAAAACAACAATGTACATACCTTAATTTAAAAATACTTTATTGCTAAAAAATGCTAACAATCATCTGAGCCTTTAGTGTGTCGTAATCTTGCTGGTGTAGTCTTGCCTTGATGTTGATGGTTGCTGACTGATCAGGTGGTGGTTGCTGAAGGTTGAGGCGGCTGTGGCAATTTCTTAAAATAAGACAACAATGATGTTTCCTTCATCAATTGACTCTTTCTTTCATGAAAGATTTCTCTGTAGCATGAGATCCTATTTGATAGCTTTTTATCCACAGTAGAACTTCTTTCAAATTGGAGTCAATCCTCTCAAATCCTGCAGGCTGCTTTACCAAGTTTATGTAATATTCTAAGTCCTTTGTTGTCATTTCAGTAATGTTCACAGCATCTTCACCTGAGTAGATTCCATCTCAAGAAATCACTTTCTCTGCTCATGTACAAAAAGCAACTTCTTATCCATTCAAGTTATATCATAAGATTGCAGCACTTCGTTCACATCTTCAGGCTCCACTTCTAATTCTAGTTCTCTTGCTATTTTCACAACATCTGCAGTTATTTCCTCCACTGCAGTCTTGAACCCCTCAAAGTTATCCATGAGGGTTGGAATCATCTTTTTCCAAAACTCTTGTTAATGTTGATATTTTGACCTCCTGCCATGAATCACAAAGGTTCTTAATGACTTCTATAGAATGATGAATCCTTTCCAGAAGGTTTTCAATATACTTTGCCCAGATCGATCAGAGGAATTACTATGTATGGCAGCTATCCCCTTATGAAGTGTATTTCTCAAATAATAAGACTTGAAATTCAGAATTACTCCTTGATCCATGGGCTGCAGAATGGATGTTGTGTTAGCAGGCATGAAAACAACATTAATCTCCTTGTACTGTGCGTCTCCATCAGAGCTCTTGGGTGTCTAGGTGCGTTGTCAATGAGAAGTAATATTTTGAACAGAATATTTGTTCCTGAAGCAGTTGTTCTCAATAGTAGGCTTAAAATATTCAGTAAACCATGCTGTAAACAGATGTGCTGTCATCCAAACTTTGTTGTTTCATTTATAGAGCACAAGCAGAGTGGATTTAGCATAATTCTTAAGGGCTCTAGGATTCTTGGAATGGTAAATGAGCATTAGCCTCGACTTAATGCAGGGGCTAATGCAGTCACCAGCTGCATTAGCCCCTAATAAGAGAGTCAGCTTGTTTTTTGAAGCTTTGAAGCCAGGCATTCTCCTCTCTAACTATAACATTCTTAGATGGCAGCATCTTACAATATAAGGCTGTTTTGTCTTCATTGAAAATCTATTGATTATTGTAGCCACCTTCATCAATTACTTAGCTAGATATTCTGAATAACTTGCTGCAGTTTCTCCATCAGCACTTGCTTCTGCACCTTGCACTTTTATGTTATGGAGATGGTTTCTTTCCTTAAACCTCATGAACCAACAACCTCTTTCCTTCTATAGCTTCTTCTCCTCTTTGCCTTCATAGAATTAAAGAGAGTTAGAGTCTTTCTCTGGATTGGGCTTTGGCTTGAGGGAATGTTGTGGCTGGTTTGATTTTCTGTCCAGACCACTAAAATTTTCTCTGTATCAACAATAAGTCTCTTTCATTTTCTTATCATTTGTGTATTTACTGGAGTAGCACTTTTAATTTTCTTCAGGAACTCTTCTTTTGCATTCACAACTTGGCTAACTGGCACAAGAGGCCTAGTTTTGGCCTATCTCAGCTTTCAACATGCCCTCCTCACTAAGCTTAACCATTTCTAACTTGATTTCAAGTGAGAGATGTGCAATTCTTCCTTTCATTTGAACACTTAGAAGCTGTTGTAGGGCAAATAATTGGCCTAATTTCAATATTATTGTGTCTTAGGGACGAGGGAGGCTTGGGGAGAGGGAGAGAGATGGGGGAATAGCTGGTCAATCGGTGGAGCAGTCAGAACACACACAACATTGACTAGGTTCGCATTATATGAAAACAGTTTGCGGTGCCCCAAAACAGTTCAATAGTAACAACAAAGATCACTGATCGCAGATCACCATAACAGATATAGTAATAATGAAAATTTTGAAATATTTAAGAATAACCAAAATGTGACACAGAGACAAAGTGAGCAAATGCTGTTGGAAAAGTGATGCCAGTAGGCTTGCTCATCAGAGGGTTGCCACAAATCTTCAATTTGTAAAAATTGCAATATCTGTGAAGTGCAATAAAGTGAAGTATAATAAAATAAGGTATGCTTGTACATGACAACAGTGTTTTAAATACCTAGTCATTGCTTTAAAATATATTAAAAGATATCAGATAATAAATGTGTAGAAATTTCACTATCAGCTTCTTCCCAATATGTTGCCCTCTCTTGTCAAAGCATGAAATTAATTTTAAAAAACATTCATTAACTACCTATTCTGTGCTAGTAACCAATAATTTTGTTTTCATAAAAAGAAGATATGAAATTACTGTAAAGACATTTCTTTTTTAATTTATAATTGTTTTTCAACCAAATTGTCTTGCTATGAATTTTACAACACTGTCAAAAGTACAATATCTTTCTCAAATTTTTCTCAAGTTAAGCATTTTAAGAACTTGATAAACCCTTGATCTAATGCTTAAGGCTGAACAGTGTCCCTCAGATACTCCACATTTATGTTGGCAGTGACCTGTTACAAGGCTTAGAGGCTGTTTTGCTGGTGAGCTCTCTTTTTTCTCTCTATGTTCTCATGGAGGAAGCAATAAATAAAAGAACATCAGTTTTGATGCCAAGAAGATCCATGTTCAAATCTTCATTCCAGCACTTTCTAGCTATGTAATGATGGGAAAATTGCTTGATTTCTATGAACTTTATTTTCCTAATCTGCAGACTGTAGCTATTTAAAACCACCTTGTAGAATTGTTAATAGAATTAAAAGAGTTAACACATATTAAATGTTTACAGTTGTGCATGATATGCTCCATATAATCTCATTGTCTTCATCATTTCATCACCACCAACAAACACATACTTTATTTTAGTTTTGGGACTGGACGCTGATTGTATTCTTTGGCTTATAAATTAATATCATGATGAACATAGATTGGAAGGATCCTAGATTTATGGGGAATGATGGGTGTTACATGAAAGTGGAATGTTTTAAAACTTATTTATTTCACTTTTAAATTCCAATGTCATATGACCTTTTTGATATTTGAGAAAAGATTTGTAGCATCTCTGAATACTGGCCTTCTTTTCTCCCATGTAATGTTGATGGAATTGCTTCCTTATCCAGGAATGTTTTTTCTTTTCCCAATAGGTGGGCCCCAGCGAGCCAGGGGAAATGTTATTGGAAATATTAATGATGTTGAATTTGGAATTGCTTTCCTTAATGCCACAGTAACAGATAGCCCTAACTCTGATACTAGAGTAATACATGCCAAAATTACCAATGTACCACGCAGTCTTGGTAAGTCTCTTTGCTTATAAAAGTTGTTCATAAGCCTCCTTTTAAAAATTTATATATTATTCTTCATCTTATTATTTCCCCTTAAAGTTTCTAGAGGATGCTGTTACTAAATCATCAATATAGTAGTCCTTAGCTTTATTCCAATGGTAAGCTCCTAAAGATACTTGAAGTATGGGTATTTTTTTGTGTTCTTCAACATTATAGAATTCATCCTTCTGAATAACATGCTATGAAGACAATAATAAAAGACTGTAAATATTTTGCTTTGTCACCTTATTTATTCTTTATTTTTTAGGTTCAGCAATGAGAAAGATAGTTTCTATTTTAAATCCCATTTATTGGACAACAGCAAAGGAAATAGGAGAAGCAGTCAATGGCTTTACCCTCACCAATGCGGTCTTCAAAAGAGAAACCCAAGTAGAATTTGCAACTGGTTAGTGTCAGCTGAACTGCATATTCTATTATTATTAAAAAAAAATGA
This sequence comes from Daubentonia madagascariensis, assembly GCA_023783475.1. Taxonomy (NCBI): domain Eukaryota; kingdom Metazoa; phylum Chordata; class Mammalia; order Primates; family Daubentoniidae; genus Daubentonia; species Daubentonia madagascariensis. Next base: position 19,176,286 of record JAKFHU010000978.1, on the reverse strand, counting down.
TTGCCATAAAGATTGGAGGTTAAGAAAAATATATGTTCCCACAGAGAATAATTACAAAGTTTTTGATGCAATCTTATCATAAATGATATAAAAGCAATTTCACATTTTCCTATAAACTTGTACTGACATGAGATCATAAGAGGCCATGTGTTCTGAAGCAGTATAGTAATTTTTATCGTCCAAAATTTTTTTCTCCTCTTTTCTGTATCTTTTCCCTTTAAATCCTTAGGGTTTTAAAGGCCAAAGAAGGAAAATAAGTCATTGTTATTCATTAAAGACTTTAATCTGAGATTCAATTAGGATAACATATAGCAATTCTTTATCAAAAAGATGGGGGAAAAAAAGCAAATCTAAAAGCTTTTCACTCATCCATAGTCTTAAGCAGTACGTGTTAGCTATTCATGCCCTTTTGAGGTACATACAGATTTTTGTAGAGCTCCATTTCAAGCGTCTTCAAAGTTGGTCAGCCTCAATGGCAGTGGCATTGAAGGAAGAAGAGTTGAGGGAGGGCATATCTTTAAACACCATTAGTCAGCCGAGGAGGTAAGTGGGTCTTTTCATGTCATCCACTTACTGAGATGCCCTTTTGCTACTTTTCTTTGAAGCATCAGAAAGAACAAAGTCCTGTGGCCAGACTTGTGGTTATTTGCAGTCTGCCTCGTGAAGCTGTTCCTCCGGTCTCAATCCATTTTTGTAGAACTGCCTTGTTATTGCTTGTGAGTTTATGGAATTCTTCACATAATCACATGCTACATTTATGCCACATAAAAAGAAATTTTAGAAGAAACTTCATTCAAGAAGCCTAACACTTTAATTGGGGGGTTAAGTGCTAATTTAATTCTCCTGTCATCTATGCTCATTCAAGTTTGAACTAAAATAACATAGCTGAACTGGTTTGTAAGGTAAATCTACTCTGTGCTTACACAAATCATAAATATTTTGCTGTCAAAATGAATCTTTGTAATTCCCAGGAGAAATCTTGCGGATGACTCATATTGCGCGGGGCTTGGATTCTGATGGAGCTTTGCTGCTAGATATTGTTGTGAGTGGCTATGTGCTGCAGCTTCAGTCACCTGCTGAGGTCACTGTAAAGGTAAAATGCCAGGATAATTTGTCTTCACTGTTCGTTAGAGTAATGATAAAATTATGAGTCAAAGATCTATAGAAAGAGCGCGGAGAACTTGTGTCTTTTCCCTTGTTCATTTTGGAGAGTAAATGCCTCAATCTAAGTTATAAATGATTATCTGGTCTTTGTTTTAAAATCTTCAGGGACAAGTCTTTACAAACTTTTGGTGGTTTTATTACCCTGCTTATCAGGACCAAGATCACTGCTGTGTTGATTTAAGCCATTTGTTTAATTTTCTTCAGACAAAGAGAATAGTAATTCTTGCATAAAAGATTTTGTGTATCACCCACAAAAGTATGTCAGAAATTAAAGAATAACAATCACCCTTTCACATCTTTCTTTATTCTCTACCTACAACTTTAAGTCTCTCATTAAACTGAAATTTATGACAGTAAAATTATGAAACTGATACAGTTACAATTAAGAGGTTCAAACTTCAAGTTATTTCCTGAACACTACTGTACAATTGCAATTTTATTTAGAACTAAGTATTTTTAGCCCCTAAGCCTTTTTACCCCCTCATTCTGCATCTTATAGTACTCTTAAGAAAAAAAGATGGTATGAGCCATGTTGATCTCCAAATCCATATTCTCCTTAGGATTACACAGAGGACTACATTCAAACAGGTCCTGGGCAGCTCTATGCCTACTCAACCCGGCTGTTCACCATTGATGGCATCAGCGTCCCATACACATGGAACCACACCATTTTTTATGATCATGCTCGGGGAAGAATGCCTTTCTTGGTAGAAACACTTCATGCATCCTCTGTAGAATCTGACTATAACCAGTTAGAAGAGACGTTGGGTTTTAAGATCCATGCTTCAATTTCCAAAGGTAATTTTATTAAGGGAAAGTCCATATCTTTACGGCATCCAGTCCTTTCTAAAAGAGTAAAAAAAATTCTGTTGATGCCATTCAAAATAAGAATATTAAGGCCTAGACCTAACATGATAATATAAGGTTTTTCGTGTGTGTTGTCTATGTGTTGTTGTAGGTAAAGCCTTGTAGTATATCTAACCAAATTGGAGTTCTAGTACAATTAATTTACTAATATGCTTCTTCATACTACATAGTGGAGTTGTTACTCTTCTATTCCATATATACAGAGAGAGTTAAAAATATATAATCTCTCTGAATGATTTTTCTTCGAGTAATAAAGTCCATTTGTTATTGTTATGAACCTTATATTTGTCAAAGAATTTTTTTAATTCCTGAAACATAATGTAAGGGTGTATCTTAACCTAAATTAGTAAAAAAAAAAAAAAGTTTTCGTATTTTAAAAGCAGCTTTTAAAAGCTGTGCAGCAATAAGCAAGATTCCAACTGTCATTTCTTTTTCCTGGAAATTATCATTTTTGAACTGCTTTCCATTTTCCAAGCTTAGTTCTGCAACACTTGATCTAAAGAGTCCCCCTTTGCTGTGTGGTTCTTTGATATGTCTGTTCCCTGAGATTTCCTTTTCAGTCATAAGAGCCACCACAGCAGTTAGCATTCTATATTCTGTGGGGTTTTGATGTTGAGAGATACTTGCATGTAGTTATGCTATATAGACACTCAATGTTTGCATGACTTTAGCTTTGAACTTTAGGCTTCCATGAGTACACTTACAAGGATTCACGTTGACCTTGTGAATGTGTGTGTTTTGCTATGTGTTGGCTTTCCTGTCATAGTCGCAAGTATATTTTAAACATCACCATTTTGTTCTAACATGCTTAATAGATAAACTTAAACATTCATTTTTAGTGTTCACTCTTGCTTTCATCAGTTGTGCATATGACCATTTTCTTCTTCAACATGTATTAGAACTGCTTCATCAAATTTTAGATCATAGTAGTCTGGGAGTATGAGTACACATTTTTTTAGATAATCACAGATTTATAAAGTCATATAGCCAGTGAGGCCCAGAGCCCCCCATCTCCTCCACCCACACCATCTCCACCACCACCTCATTTTACTATTGTCATGCATGTTCAGGCCACCTGGACAAAAGAAAAGAGCTATAGGAATGAAGAGTTATTGAAGAGTTATGTTTTCTCTTCCCAATTATGCCTGCTTTTCAAATCTAACCTCTGTTTCTACTTTTTTCAGTACTCTAAAAAAAGGTAACTTTGTACCATCTGGGACTAAAGGAATTAAAATGATTTTTGAAAAGTCATGTACCCTTTCAACCCAATCATGTAAATCTTCTAAGCCTGAAACTGCTTGAAGGTCTTTGTGGCATCTCTAGGTGTGTTCTTGAGAAATCTGGGTCCCACAGTATAAGGAAACACTGTAAGACCTTCAAGGCCCCTTACTATACTTGGATACTGTGACTCTATGAGTTACGTCTGATATATGTGCTGTTTGTTGTTGACATTGTTCTTGTGAATTTTAAGAATTGTGTACCTGCGATTTGTTTTTGAGTGACCACCAGAGGGCAGGCTTGCATTTTTGGTCGCTTAACCAGCAAATTGTCTTTTATTTTGGTCTAGACTAGAGGTATGCATGATTACAGTGCAATTAGAATCATCTAGAGAGCTTGTTGACAGTTCAGATTTCTAGGCACAAAGAGTTTTGGTTTAGCAAGTCTAAACCAAGGTCCTGGGAGTCTGTATTTTTAACACAGACCCTAAATGATTCTAACATACCTGGTCTGCACACTGGCTTTTGGAAACTAACTAGTGGTCAAGACAACTCACAAATATAAATCAATCTCATTAAAAAAATTTTTATATCTTTAAAATCAAATGTATTTTTAGAAAAATATAATTATAAAGTATATTTATATTTTACAAATTAATCAGAAGATATCCAAAACTATAAAGGAAGAGATAAATAAATTTAACTATAAATAAATTTTTTAAAACTTCTTCATAGGAGGATAAAAAAGCAAAATTAGAAGGTAAAATATGCACCAAGAAGAAATATTTGCATCACATATTATTGACAGCTATGATTATTAACCTTGGTATATACAAGGCTCTTAAAAATCAGTAAGAAAGAGGCAAATATCCTCAATAGAAAAATGCATAAAGGAAATTCACAAAACAATAAGTCATAATGACAAATAAATCTGAAGAAACTGTTTACCCTCATTAATAAGCAAAGAAATGTAAAGTAAAACAATGAGGTATTATTTTTTAACTGTCATTGCCAGAGATTGACAGGGGTGATGACTGGCTAGTATTGAAGAGATATTGGGAAATGAACACCCTTTTACACTGCTGGCAGGGGTATAAATTGGCTCAACATTTCTGGAAGATGGCACGTATCAGTAGCTTCTCAAATGTTTAAATCTTTTCAGTTATCTCATTCTAGGAGTCTGTTCTAAAAAAATCACAGAAATAGCCAAAGATGAATGTTCAGAAGGTTTCATCCAGTGTTACTTATAATAGGAAAATAATTAATACATGTCCATGAAGTAGGAAATAAATAGGTAAATTATGGCACAGCTGTATGATAAACTCTTAAACAACCATTGAAATAATTTTTTAGAAATATTTAATTCATTTATTCATTTTAACAAACATTTGTTGAGTTCCTACAGGGTGCTAGACACTGTGCAGTACCTAGAACAATTGACAATATAACTGTAACCAAGTGACAAGGGAGAATGTTCATGACAATAATAATTGAAAAGCAGTGTACAATGTGATCCAAACCTGGGTTGTGCATGCCTAAGTGATTATAAGGAAATCTTTATACTGCTTAGAAGCACAGATTCCCAGGTGTCTTTCTTGCCAATTTTTATAGGAATAGGACCAAGGGATCTATACTTTTAATAAGCTTTCCAACTGATTTTTATGATTAGTAAAGCTTGGCAATTATTAGTCTTTGTATCAACTTAATTTTTAAGTATGTAAAAATGACTGGAAGGAAAAACATCAAAATCTCAGAATTAGTTTGTTAAAAGTGACAAGATTATAAGGCTTTTTATTTTATACTTTTTAAAGTTTCTACTATTATCATACATCATTATAACATAAATATTTTGTATTGCCTTCTATCTTGAAAGGAAAATCATAACTAATATAATTCAAAATAACACACTTTAATTTTAAGATTAAAAATAAATAAAAGGAAAAGAATTCATAATAGAATATCATATATTTTAATATAAAAATCTTTGGGCAGAGAGAAGTAGTCGTATGCCTGAACGTATAGAATCCCAGTGTGATTTTTTTTTTTGAAACATCAAGCAACTCTTAGTAATGTCCTAAATAAAACAAAGTACAATCAGCTATCAACTTATATGACAGCTGCACTCCTGAAAATTTCACTGTATACTTAAATCATGTGAAAAATGTTCAATACACAGCAGACAGGTTTAAAGCTTAGATAGTTACAGCTATCTAACTTTCATGAATGTTTTGCAGAGCAAGGGACAAAGCATCTTGCAAGACTATCCCACACATTGCAGTATTCTAAAACCTGCCCCAGGGCCTGTCCCATCACTAAATTTTAATAGTCCTTGTTATCATCGTGACAACAAAAGCACCACCAAAAAAACTTCCTAATTGCCACCAAAAATCTAAAGCTACTATCAGATAATAACATTATGTTTATATGACATGTTTTTTCCACAATTGTATCCCCAACACAGTGCCCCAGACAACCTACTGGCTGAATTAAGGAATGTATGAACAAATGACTAAATGGGATGTAAATTATAATCACCACCTGATTTGTATTGAGTTCAGTGGTTGAAAGTCAAATAGTATTGCATCTAAATCTTGCTCCAGCTTATATTAGCTCTTTGACCTTAGGCAATTTACATAACCTCAGTCTCAAATTCCTTGTTTGAAAATTGGTACCATGAAATTAGGGAAGTTTAAATGAAATAAAACATACACAGCTCACAGCACCCTGTGTGACACACACAGTGACCATGCAATGATCATTTAGCAATATGCCCTAGACATGTCTGTCCCATCTTTTATTACTGATTTGCACATGCAGAAAGACTAGGATGCCCTCAGGAAAGAGATTCCTTAACTAGCCTGTTCTTGTTAGTGTGTTTTTTTCCTGACATCTAACTTAAATCTGCTCTATCACAATATGCCTATTTCCCCTTGCATCAACTACATGGACAGGGAAACACTTAGTCACACATAGGGGATTTTGACCCAAATGCTTGACATTGCAAATGGAGGAGATCCACAAAAGGAGGGGGTTTCTTCATAGAGTTTCTATTTTTAACTGGCACAAATTATTTTAAGTTTCTTGAAAACAGCATTCCTCCTACTAGAATAAAACAGACTAGTAATGGCTGGAAGAATAGGACTTTTCCTGTGGTTATGCCTGGCATACACATTTATCTTGGACACTTTTTAGTTATCACAGAATAATTTTATTTAATTTTCTTTTGATTGATGTAAACAGCTTACACAGAAAATCTGTTTCCAGTGGCAGCTTACCAACAATCTCTAGACTAGGATTTCTTCAATTCTTGGTTGAGAAACAGGAAGTTTTCCATTCCTACCTATTGCATTTTTGCATCATGTGTCTCATCTTTTTCAGCTTTGGCATATCTTCCCAAGGAAGATTGCACTAGAAATAAACCGGTGCTAATATTGTAATAAGCCAGTTAACTTTCCTTTCCTCTCTGTGGTAGGAGATCGCAGTAATCAGTGCCCCTTTGGGTTCACCTTAGACTCAGATGGACCTTTTTGTGTTGGTAAGTACAGGAATGAATAAAACATTTCTATTTTTATAAAACTATCAATAATGTATATCATTCAATGGGTATCTGTTGCCCTTTTACTAGGAATTTAATCATTACAATAGTCCTGTAAATGTCCCATTTGACAGCTGAGGAAATTGAGATGTGGAGAAGTTAAATAAACTGTCTAAAAATCACTCAGCATCTGGTAGCAAAGCTAGATTTGAATTTAAATTAGATTACAAAGCCCATGCTCTTTCAATTTGGCCACAGTCAACTGTGTCGGAGGTAGCAACCGAATACAGAGGTAGACAAAGCAAAGAGACAACGCTGAACTCCTTCTGCAGCTTGGTTGCCATGGCTGTGAGATAGCAATAATCCAATACCAAGTCACCTAACCCCAGAGTTGCTCAGAGGATAGGGCAGGACTGTGGAACAAGGACTAATGATTGGTTGAAGGACCAGTATAATAGAATCACAGATAAGTAAACAGCTAAGTGAATGGCTTGAGGAGCTCAAATTTGCATACACAGTGCTTTTCTTCCACTGGTAGGCAATGCGATGTAGTCTGATAGTTAAAAGGTGGTCTTCAGACTGCCCAGATGGTTTTGAGACTGCTCAGGTTCAAATCCCAGCTCTGCTAGTAATGATGCGTGTAACCTTGGGCAACTTACTTAACCTCTTTTTTCTTTAACTTTGTTGTGCAAAATGAGAATAGTAATAAAAACACCTATGTCCTAGGAATGCTGTGAAGAGAAAGCATTTAGATCACTGTAAATGGTAAATAAATTTTAGCTATCACTATTGTTGTTTTAGAATATAATTGAAACATCTATTTTCTACCAAAGATAACTTGGAGACCCCAAATTAATTTTTGTTTAGTGATTCCATTTTGTGGCACTTAAAGCATTTTCTATTGTATTTGATTCAACTCATTGGCCTCTGTAAGCAACTATTTTCACTGGCTTTACATAATTCCTAAAAAGTAGGGGTTTTACATACTGATTGGGCCTTTTTTTCCTTCTTTCAGATGAGGATGAATGTACAGCAGGGAATCCCTGCTCCCATAGCTGCCATAATGCCATGGGAATCTATTACTGCTCTTGCCCAAAAGGCCTCACCATAGCTGCAGATGGAAGAACTTGTCAAGGTATTCACAAAGCAAAAGCTGATAGACACATTTAAGCAATGGTCAAGGCAATCTTTGACCTAGGAAAAGTGTGGTAGACCAGGCCCCTTTTTACCTACTACCTCCACCCACACCTTGGCAACAAACAGAAAAGGTCTTCATTGAGTTGAGAAAGTAAGAAAGAGGGAATACTACTTATGTCCTCCCTTCATATGGGGCACTTTCAAAGCAGGGATGCCTGGAGTGACTCACTCAAGATCTCAGAAAGAAGTAACTTTTTAAAAGCCACCTAATTTGTAAGTGGTCTAATTGAGTGGTCTGTCTATGAAGATATCACACCATGCTGCTGTGAATTTGCCAGCTATTTAACCCACCTGATATGACTCCACCAAAAAATCCAGCCTTTTCTATTCTCAAGTGTCATCCATTGCTTTTCTTATCTCCATTTCACAGAAGCTTCTTAGGTTGGGTTTTCTTCAACTCACTTCAGTTGAACGATTCCCTGTGTTACAGATATTGATGAGTGTGCTTTGGGAGGACACACCTGCCATGCTGCTCAGGATTGTGACAATACTATTGGATCCTATCGCTGTGTGGTCCGCTGTGGAATTGGCTTTCGAAGAACCTCTGATGGGCTGAGTTGTCAAGGTATAAAACTGTAGGCCTTTTTTTATGTTCATGACGCTGAGAACTAGACTCCCTTTTGAATCCTTTAAAGTAGACTCTCTCAGGAAACTCCAATGGGGAGGAACCAGATGAAAGGGAAAGAGCAAGGAGATACCAAGCAAGTGGGACTCCAGTCTCTCAGGAGAACTTAAACCAGGACTTCATTTTACATGTTTTATAAGGTCAGCTTCTTGATAAGATCTTATTTAGATAGAATATGCCGCAGCTATTTTAAGTATCTGTAGCACAGTGGTTTTAAATAACATTTGCCTGTTACCATTGGAGAGAGGAGATTATATAGCACAATCTAATAGAGTCAATTTCATAAAATCCCATTGCATAAGACTACCAGAATGTTTATTGCAGGAATTTTTTTAAAGACTATTTTTTAGGGCAGATTTAGGTTCACAGCAAAATTGAGCAGAAAGGACAGAGAGTTCCCATATAACTCCTTCTCACACATACACACAGCCTACCACACTATCAACATCCCCCACCAGAGTGGTACATTTGTTACAGCTGATGAACCTACACTAACACATCATCACCCAGAGTTCGCAGCTTAAATTAGAGTTCCCTCTTGGTGTTGTACATCCTGTGGGTTTGCACTAATTTATAATGACATGTATCTACCATTGTAGTATCTGTCATACAGAATAGTTTCACTACCCTAAAAATCCACAGATTCATCCTTCCCTCCCTCTAACGTCTGGCAACAGCTAATTGTTTCACTGTCTCCATAGGTTTGCCTTTTCCAGAATGTCATATAGTTGGACTCCTGTAGTATGGAGACTTTTCAAATTGGCTTCTTTCACTTAGGAATGTGCATTTAAGGTTCCTCATGTCTTTTCGTGGCTTGATAACACATTTCTTTTTAGCACTGAATAATATTCCATTGTGTGAATGTACCACAGTTTATTTATTCATTCACCTAGCAAAAGACATCTGGGTTGCTTCTAAGTTTTGGCAAATATAAATATAGCTGCTATCAGGAATTTTCATAGAGGCAAAAAGAATGGATCCATAACATTGAATGTCCATCAATGGTATAAAGATTAAATGAAGCATCGTACATCTACACCATGAACCATTGTGCAGCTATGAGAAAACCCAGATGCAGGAAATTTTGCTTACCTTTTGCAGAAAATAGCATGTAATTGGAAAAAAATAACCAAAGAAAAAGGAAATGGATCTGTATATTTAGGTAGAGATATATATGTGTATGCAGAAGAGATATGTTGTTAGTCATACTAGATTGTTAATGTTGCTTGCCGTTGGGGGCAAGAGGGTGAAAAGGGAAAGGGAAGGCCCAAGCAAAAGAGGAAGAGGAAGAAAAACACAACCACACTAAGAAAAATCTTTTAAAAGTGTATGATCACATTTGTGCATTTACATAATTTAACACATTGTGGATTTTGAGAGGTTAAATTAAAAGATCTCAAATAGAAAATAGCACAAAATAAGAGACATTGGCAATCTCGAGGTTTGGAATGTAAGATGAGGAAGTGAAGAGCCCAAATATGGTGAATTTTGTCTTGAAGTGTTTGGAATAGAGCAATAGAGGAGTGGCAGGAGCTTGAGATCAGTATAGACCTGAGGGAAGGATTTTGTTTTTATGCTTTTTTGGGTTTTTTTATTTTGTAAAAATTTAGGGAGTACAAGTATAATTTTGTTACCTGGGTATATTTCATAATGGTGAAGTCAGGGCTTTTAGGGTCACACGAATCATCACGCCGTTATTCATCACCTGAATAACATACATTGTGCCATTAAGTAATTTCCCATCATCCATCCCCCTCCGACCACCCACATTTCTGAGTCTCCATTGTCCATCATTCCACACTCTATGTCCATGTATACACATTATTTACCTCCCTCTTATAAATGAGAACATGAGATATTTGTCTTTCTGTGGCTAAGTGTTTCACTTTAGATAGGGGCCTCCAGTTCCATTCATGTTGCTGCAGAAGACATGATTTCATTTTATATGGTTGAATAGTATTCCACTATGTGTTTGTGTGTATGTGTGTGGTACATATATATATATATACCCCCCACATTTTCTTTATCCAATCACCCATTGACAGACACTTAGGTTGATTCCATATCTTTGCTATTGTGAATAGTGCTGCAATGAACATATGAGTGTGGGTATCTTTTTGATGTAATGGTGCCTTTTCCTTTGGTTAGATGCACAGTACTGGGGTTGCTGGATCAAACAGTAGTTCTGTTTTTAGTTCTTTGAGAGATCTCCAGACTGTTTTCCACACAGGTTGTACTAATATACATTCCCACCAACAGTGTATAAGCATTTCTTTTTCTCTATATCCTCACCAGCATCTATTATTTTTTGACTTTTTAATAATAGCCATTCTGATTGGTATAAGATGATATTTCATTGTGATTTTAATTTGCATTTCTCAGATTATTGGTGATGTTGAGCATTTTTGCATATGCTTTTTGACCATTTGTATGTCTTCTTTTGAAAAATGTCTATTCATGTTCTTTGCCCACTTTTTAATAGACTTATTTATTTTTTGTTGTTGTTGACTTGTTTGAGTTCCTTGTAAATTCCAGATATTAGTTCCCCATGAGATACATAGTTTCCAAATATTTTCTCACATTCTGCAGGTTGTTTCTTCATTTTGCTGATTATTTCTTTTGCTGTGCAGAGGCTTTGTAGTTTAATTAAGTCCCATTTGTCTATTTTTGGTTTTGTTGGCTGTGCTTTGGAGGTCTTAGTAATGAAGTCTTTGCCTAGATCAATGTCCAAAAGAGTTTTCCCTAGGTTTTCTTCTAGTATCTTTATAGTTCAAGATATTACATTTAATTCTTTAATCTATCTTGAGTTGATTTTCATACATGGTGAGAGATAGGGGTCCAGTTTCATTCTTCTGCATATGGCAATCCAATTTTCCCAGCACCATTCATTGAAAAGGTTATTCTTTCCCTAGTGTATGTTCTTGTCGACTTTGTTAAAGATCAATTGGCTGTATATCTGTGGCTTTATTTCTGGGTTCTCTATTTAGCTTATGGGAAAGATGACAGTAATAAGAAAGGACTTTAAAAATGCACTAGAAGAGAGAATGATTGATGGACCACAATCCTCATCTTGGTGAGAAAGGGGAGGGTGGGCTGCAGAGCTCAAAGCTCAAATAGAGGGACTTTTCTTAAATGGAAGAAGAGGTCTCTCTTTACCTGGGATTGGAGTGAAGGAGAAGGAAAAAGGTACAAAACACAGGCAAGCGCACGAGAGTTTGGGGAGTTCACACAAGCACTCTTTCTATTAAACTATGACTCAGGTAGTGTTTGGAAAATTTAATTTGGCAAACACTGTAGATGAGAAGAAATGCTGATGTTGCTGCAGTCAATCAGGCAAAAGGGTGATAAAGACCTGCATTGGGCTAATAGCAGCAAGAATGGGGAAGAAAATTGCAAAAGGATATTGCAAAAGACAGCACTTTTTTTTTCTGTCTTCAGCATCCCCATCTGTCAGCAACATTCCAGGGCTGAAACTTCCTAGAAGCAGGAGTGGGAGCCAAATGGTAAAATACTTAAAGTAGAGGAATGTTTCATCAACATAGTTCTTAATCATTAACAAATGTCTACTTTTAAGTACTAATGAAGAGAGATACCCTCTCCAGCAGTTAATTCTATCAATTATTTAGCAGATCATGTAAGAGCAAATGTATTGGATTCTTTTTAGAGAAGATCTTAAACATGGTGATGATCAAGATCATTAAAATGTTAAACATTTGGGATAAATTAATTCAGGTTTCCTAACAACATATAATGAAAGTTTTGTTTTATTTAACAGATATTAATGAATGTCAAGAATCCAACCCCTGTCATCAGCACTGTTTCAATGCCATAGGAAGTTTCCACTGTGGATGTGAACCTGGCTATCAGCTCAAAGGCAGAAAATGCATGGGTAAGAGAAGGGCTTTGAATTAAAAAAAAAAAATGATGTCTCTGTAACTTTTTAATGCTGTCTGATCTAAATGCATATGCTGTGTCTTGGGACTGATTCATATATAGGACATCAGTCATGCATTGTGTATGTAATCCATGCAAAAACAAAATGGAGACAAATGCTATATTTTATGGGTTTCATTTTTCTAATTATATAAGCATTCTTTTTAACACTTCCTCCATTTACTGAATTTTTTGGCAAAAGTGTAATATATATACATTCATACATATATGTATGTACATATATATGTATACATAACATAAGAAGTTTACATTTTTTTTGTTGTTTCTATTTTTCTAGGAGGAGAAAGTGGTTGGTATGGCTACTAGCTCTGTGAAGCAATATTTTGCTTTTGTTTTCTATTTTTATCTCTTTGTTTTAAAGTATGTTTCATACTTTGTTGGATTTAAGCACATTAACTTTACACAATGATTATGCAATGAACATCTATATTAGTTTATAATATCCTTAAAATCCAAAAGTATGGTTTCTCTGGAAAAGTGGAATAAATCATTTTCTCAATCTGCATTACATTTGTTCTCTTACTAAGACGTGAACGAGTGTAGACAGAATGTATGCAGACCAGATCAGCACTGTAAGAACACCCGTGGTGGCTATAAGTGCATTGATCTTTGTCCAAATGGAATGACCAAGGCGGAAAATGGAACCTGCATTGGTGAGTGTCTGGCTGTTTCAGTGCCTGAGATCTGTTTATCATTAACAAGTCAGGTAAGGCATCTTACTTTTTTAAACTAATGATTTTTAAATTAATGATTAGAGTAAATTTAAGCTAACAAGGAAATCTTTCTTTTTCCATAGGTACTCCCAATTTCTAGTATGGTTGAGCTCTGGGGTCCTAGGGTCATGGCTATACCAAGAAATGGAAGCTCACTGTGGACACTTATGACCCTTTTGAGCTCCCATCAATTACACATTTGGTTTACATAGTTTAATGTCCACATGAATTAATATTTTATCACATCATTTCTAATATGAAATTTAACATATATGGTTAGAATTTCATAGGGGGTAAGAAAAAATTATGTTTGTAGAGATTTATTAAAAGTTCCAAATATAATTATTTTAAAACAAAATATTCCTTAAATGTCAAATCAATGACCAGACAATAAAATAAATTATATTTTTCCCTCTGTTTGTTCTTCGTATGCCTATTCCGTACCAGTCTACCCAAGTTAGCAGAACTAGAAACTGCGGGATTTACAAAAATAAAACAGATACCATTCCTGCTTTCATGTACTTACAATCTACTGGGTTAAAATACACAAGAGGAGGGAATGATTTATGGGTTAAATTAGCCTTCTCTACTCCCTCCACCAAAGGCAAAAAAAAAAAAAAACCACTACAGTACAAGGCAGAATGAAACACCATAAAAGAGGTACATATAAAATTGTACAGTACCCAAGAGAGTGATCGTATCTAATAGGAGTGACTATCAAGGGGGTCATGGGGGCCTAATAGGAGTGACTGTCAAGGGGATCACATTTAAATATAGGCTTAAATGGAATGTTAATAGGTGGAGGTAATAGAAAAAGGAAAGCAAGAAAACCCTGTTCAAGGGAGAAAGAGCTGGACTTAAGAGTAAAGTATTAAAGTTCATCTTTCCTTCTTGACAGCTATCTAACCTTGGACAAGTCTTACCATCACACAGAAATTTGAGTTTAAGTTTCTCATTGTAAAAACAGCACAGTTTTCTAAAAAAAAATTTATTCTAAAATATTTATTAATAAAATTACAATATGTCTTAGATTTGTCTCAAAACAATATGATACCAGTGGGAGGTATAGATATAGATGAAGGAATATTGACCACTTGTTGATACTGTTGAGATATATCAAGGTTGAGTATAGTTCAAAAAAAGTATGGTGGTGGGTTGGACTATCAGATTTCAAAGACTCTTTTCAACTCTAACACTATGGATACAGGTAAGTATTTTTCTTAATTTTTAAGAGTAGCAGCCAACTCATAGCATCATGTACAGTTACATGCAACTATAAATATTTTTAGGAATATTGACTCTTTAATTATGTATGAGATTAATTAGCCATGAGATAAGCTGAAAGATCAGAAGACTGTTTAAGAAGCTACAGCAAAAGTATAGCTAAGAGGGACTGGAAATGTGGAAATATAAGGTTTGATTGAAGGAAATAGAATTACCCAATGTTGGCAACTGATTGAGGGAATACGATAAAGATGACTCTGGCATTAGCAGCCTGGTTGACTGGGAACACAGGAGTGCTGCTATTCTAAATTGAGGAGGAAAGATAAGACACTGGGGCCGTGCTGGGCTTGAAGTGCTGGTAAAACACGGAGATGGAGATGTCCAGCTAGCGGCTGGTAATGTGGCACTGTCGATCAGAAGTGATGTAGTACTTTTGGTCTCAACCTACCTAAACGCCAATCACTAGTGTAAATAAATGGCAAAAGCAGAAGGGAGTATAGAGAAGGAGAAAAAAAAAAAAGCTAAGAGTAAAACTCTTTCTATAGTAGGGAGCAGGAATAAGAAAAGGAACCAGTTTAATAAGTGGCAAAGCTGGGACTTGAACCTAAGCTTTCTGCCTCCAAGTCATAAGTTGATCTCATCTCAACCATGGTGAGAATTGCAACCTTTGGCAATTCTACAGAATGTTAATTTTAAATATAATGACTTTTGGGTTTTGAAAGAGGAATGTTATTACTTTTTATTGCCTCCATGTCTATAGATATTGATGAATGTAAAGACGGGACCCATCAGTGCAGATATAACCAGATATGTGAAAATACAAGAGGCAGCTATCGTTGTGTGTGTCCAAGAGGTTATCGGTCTCAAGGAGTTGGAAGACCCTGTGTGGGTAAGTTAACAGCACTGAGTAATAAAGTTACTAATATAGTTACTTAGCCTTACCAACTTGCTTAGGACCACTCTCTCTATCCTCAAATGGTCTCTTGCTACAGTTAGAAGGTATATAAGTTGGTTTAAGTAATTCATAATACAATTTGGGTACTTATTGTTTATTCTTATTATTTGGAGACTTCTTACTGAGTTCAATTTACACTGACATTTCATGTGGCAATAATTACTTACTGAGTGCTTGCTATACACCATGCATACCAAAGTGAGGTTCTAATGTAATTGCCATGACAACTTAATCATCAGGATGATCTCATTGATTATTTCTCCATGTACATGACATAAACGTTTGCATAGATACTTCTTATTTGAGTATGAAGTATATCTGTACGTATATCTGAAAGTTCGGATATGAGGGATTAAAATACGAACACCCAATTTAAACAAATTGATAATTATTATTTTATCTGCCATGTATTTAGTGCCATTTCCTGTGCTAAAAAATATTTCATTCATCTCTCCCAACTGCCTGTTTGTTTCCATCTTAGTTACAATTGAATATAAAGTAAGGCAGATAATAGAAAATACCTGTAAGAAGGTAACCATATACTTTTTTAAAAAATTAATGCATTTGTAATAAAAAAAACTAATCTATCAAACTGTATTCTTCCTTAGAATATTTAAGTGCAGTAAAAAAATTGTGGGGGCTTTTAAATTCTAGCTCCTGGGTTTCATACTATGCTTTTAAAATTGGTTGCCTTGGTTGTCTATTAAGCAATTATTTATAACAAATTCTCTCTAAAAGACTTAGTTATGTCTTTATGCAGTCCCTAGCGTAGTACTTTTCACATATCAAATGTTGAAACATTATTAGAAACTCTTTTAAGAGAAATGCCTTTTAATAGCAGGAATACATGGCATGTCATTTTAGTCTTCTATTTAGATATTATAATTTATATCTAATTTAACATCTTGAACAGCCATAACAGTGACTTTTCAGAATGAAATATGTTTATTTGTTTACTAATTTGACTATCAATTGAATGTCAGAAATTAGGTTGGAGAATAAAACAAGGAAGAAGGTAGGATCATTGCCTCAACAAGATTAAAAATATTAATTTTAATTTTTGCCTACTAAAGTAGTTTTTCAAGCAAAATTTACTACTTTTATCCTACTTTTTTATGTTGCTTTTTAAAATGCCACTGTAATAATAGATTAAAGAATTTGGTTTTCATCCCTGGTTTTCATTCACTTTTCCAATTTACAGGAAGAGTTGCAAGTATAGACTCTATGCGTTAACCTAGAAATAGAAAGAAAAATAACTTTTTAAAATTGTATAGGTTTGTTGAGTTTATATCTTTGTAAGAAATGATTCTGTGTCTTTGTTGCCTTCTTTTTAGTCTTTTGGAAAAAAATGTGCTTGGTTTGATTATTAATTCAAAATTATAAATCCAGAAAAGACAAAAGAAAATTTAAAAGTCTATAGTTATGGCAATATTCATGCATCTGAAATTTGTAATTGCATGGAAGATTAGAGATGCTAGTGATCAATATTATAACTAAATGCAAACTAAAGATGCAATTCCATTTTTCTCTCTACCAACAGAATTAAGATCTACATTACCTTTTGAACTCTGGTTTCTCTGTATACAAGACCACATTTTCCCATTTGACCCTTTTTGTTTCTATAGCTAGTGGCTCGATTTGGCGCATTATGTCAAGCTCATTCCTGCATTAATTCAACAAATATTTATTGAGCACCAAATTTGTGCAAAACGATGTTCTAGGTTGTGGGATTACAATGCTAAACAGGGCAGACCAGGTCTCTGTCCTCATGGAGTTTACCTTCCATGGGGAGAAACAAGAATCACAAAACAAACATATAATACAATTTCAGATAGTGATAAACACTCAGAAAAATAAAACGGGGTAAGGGGAAAGAGTTACCCAGATTAGGGTGGCTGCACTATGATCCAGGCAGTCTCTCTGAGAGACTGAGCACAATTAAGGAGCAGTGGCCATGTGAAGGTCTAAGCAAATGCATTCCAGGCTGTGGGCAAAGGCCTTCAGAGAGGAATGTGCTCACCATAATCAAAGAACAACTAAAGGGCCAGTGTTGTTAAAGTGAAGTTAGGCCAAGGGTAAAGAAGCCATGAAAAAGAATTTATATTTTCTTTCAAATTTGTGAAGGAATGGCATAGAAAGTCTTGAGCAATCAGAGAAGCAATCTAATGCAATTATAATAACGTTTGGAAAAGATCACTCTGGCTGCTGTGTGGAGAATAAAACACAGGAAGGCAAAGATGGATGCAGAAAGACCAAGTCACTGACATAAAAATTTTTAAAAACATAAGAGTAGTTACATACTTAGAAAAATTATGTCTAGACATATTAGATTGTTCCCAATATTGTCAATCAATTAGAGGAATCAGAAATCCATCTGAAGGATCTATTTGTCAAAAGAAAGATCAAGTTAAAGAAATAAATTTTGAAAATGTTACACATATGATTGTATTAAGAGATACTATTGAGACTTTTTTATCATTGTAGTTTCATGAAAATTGTATTAGTTTGTGATTCCACACTCTTTTGCATATTTTTTCCCAGAGGAAGATATACAAATTTTAACAATTTAGGATATGTCTATCTAGTTGAACTCAGAAATCTGAGCATAGTGTTTATAAGATTTAAAATGTCAATGTTGCACTTACAATTACATGTAAAAATGTATACCAAATTAGCCCAAACTAATACAACATCAAGTTTTTGGTTTTTTTTTTAGTCAAGGGACAAGGCTGAAAACAGAATTCCTTAGATCTTGGGGTTATCATAACTGAAAATAAAAGGAGGATGGATTCCCAGAACTAGTGTCTGGTTTTCTGAGCCACCTGCTCCAACGTGAACGTTCAAATAAAATTTGTACATGTGAAGCAATATTTAGGGAGAGTTACAGAATCTTTCTATGTATTCCTAACTGAATGATTAAAGCTTTCTCAAACGTTTATAACAGTTGGGGAGAATTTACTGTATTCCTGGCTTTTGGAGGGTTAACATAATGTCTTCAGTTTGTTTCACAGACTGATTCTTTATTCCTGTGTTTTGTGTGTGTATGTGTGTATGTGTTTTTTTTTCTCTTTTTATGTATCATGCCACACGAGCAGACATTAATGAATGTGAACAAGTGCCTAAACCTTGTGCACATCAGTGCTCCAACACCCCCGGCAGCTTCAAGTGTATCTGTCCACCAGGACAACATTTATTAGGGGACGGGAAATCTTGCGCTGGATTGGAGAGGCTGCCAAATTATGGCACTCAATACAGTAGCTATAACCTTGCACGGTTCTCCCCCGTGAGAAACAACTATCAACCTCAACAGCATTACAGACAGTACTCACATCTCTACAGCTCCTACTCAGAGTATAGAAACAGCAGAACATCTCTCTCCAGGACTAGAAGGACTATTAGGAAAACTTGCCCTGAAGGCTCTGAGGCAAGCCATGACACATGTGTAGGTAAATGTCAGCCATATTACATTTCCTTTCTGTGGGCTCACTTACTCATCAGAGTCTAAGCATGCGTACAGCCCCTGTGACTGTTTGGGTGTAGTGAACTACATCTGATCTCAAGTCTGGAATGACTCAAAGTTTCTAGACATTTATTCTGGCACCTAAAACTATTACAAACTTTATTCAAATAAATGATGTATTTACATGTGTGCATTCTAATAATTTATTGTGTTATACTAACATCTGTTTCTCTTTTTGATCACCCCAGAAAATGTTACTAAATTTAATGCTATGTAGAAATAAATTTCAGTGGCATCCAGAATATGGTTTTTTTTAAAGAGGGTATACATACTGCCACATAATATAATACCATCAGATTATGGCTGTATCTAATTGATGCAAAAGCAATGGTTTAAAAGTGAAAGTTTTAGCTACACAGTCAACTGCTTGTTCTATGTGACAACCAACATCCCATTGATTATTGCCACACACTCCCCATGGAATTTCTCAGTCTATTTTGTATTTTTTTTATGTCACTGTTAATATAATGTGAGCCAGGACAAGATTAAGTTGCTTAAGGTGCTTTCAATATCTTTATTTAAACTTGCAAGTCTGTAATTTTGTTTGTTTGCAAAAGTGAAGTATAATTTCCAATTTAAGTATTGAGATCTTGTTTTCAGTTAAGTTACAAACATTACCATCTGTCATTCATTTAACTCAATTTCTGTGAGTATCCACAGTGTGCATGTCATTGAGCTTGGAACCAAGGGGAATTAGCAGACAGGAATTGGCTTCGCTATTTGTTAGATGGGAAAAGAAAGCAAGGAAGGAAGGGAGAAAGGAAATACAGAGGGGCAGAAGAAAGGAATTCTGTTTAAATTCCAAGGCCACTCTGCAAACTTCATTTTCTTACATGTCTCTTAAGTGTTCATTCTCTCCTAAATAGGCTTTCTGTTAAACATTTTTTTTTAATTTTAAACACTTTTTTCTCCTTCAAACTTCAATTTTTATCATTTCTTTTTCTACCCTTCTCCAAGCCCTGTTCCTGTATCATTCTTCTCAGACGTGCTTCCTGTCACCCGGAGGTGGATCCACCTTCTCATATCACCTCTACTCACTTGGACCCTCAATTCCCCTGGATACTCAACCTTTACCCTTTGTTTTTTATGTTCATATTTTTCCAGAACTATTCTGTCTAGATATCCTGAGGTACCTGAGGCTTAATAGGAGGGATATGGAAACTTATCACTTGTGATCAGCTTCTCAGAACTGTGGACAATTCTATAATAGTTTCTTCTACTTGTCGAACATTAATGGATTCATTAACAACTCTACATGTTGTCCCATGTGGTCAAATACTGCTTAATTACTAAATCTGTGGGCTCTACTCTTCTTGTTAATATATTAAAAACCACTCTCAATCTGCTACAAACCATTCTGAGTGTTGGTAATTTTTCAAGCCCACAATTTTTACCTGACTCTTCACTAAAATTTTTCACTATTCTCTTATTGACAGAATTAACATCTGACATTTTGTCTTTCAAAGTTTCTTTCAAATAGTCCTTCCCTGTAGAGAGTTTTCATACCCTATTATCATCCCGCTCTCAGCCTTCATTTTAGACAAGCTCTTTTCTTCTGTTTTACCTTTACCTTCCTGCCCAAAAATCTTTGTTTACAATATGACAAATGAATTAAACCACACCATCCACACTATACACCATTAGTTGGTTTCTTCTAAGTTATCTGAATGTCCAGATTGTTTTAAGAAAACTTCCCAATTAATAACCCAATTCTCTATTTTTTCATCACTATCCATAGCTACAGTTACATTATAGTAGAGTCTTATAAATGTTTTCTGTCTTTCTATTTATATTAAACCGATGTTATATTATCAGAATTGTCTTCCTTAGGTATTCATTCACTGTTTGAGGCAGTGACTGTTTCAGTGAGGATCAGTCTTAGAGAATCTAAAGCAAACTTTTATAACTAGTCAATTTCTGGATATTTAAGTTTATTTGTGGCAATTAATAGGCTTAAACATTTCTTAAACTATGGTGAGTATTTTATATTAATAGTATTGGGACTAATAAAGAAATTTACACTAAAATTGCAGACAGCTTTGGAATTACATAACAAGAGCAACTTGCAAAAAACACCAAATGCCTTCAATTAACTGTAAGGGATAGATATATTACAAAAGATTCAGATTAACACTATGGAATCTTGTTAGACTTAAGCTAAAAATTAGCTTTTGAAGGATTCCAAAGCATAGCAAAACATTGCATTTCTTCTGACAACAGAAATCACACTTTGGGCCACTTTAAAATTTATACTTTGGAAAGTTCCATGTTAACTACTTGCAGTCCCACATCATTTAAATTTCTGTTGTTATTTTAGGTTAAAGCAGATTTTAAAGGAAAAAAACTAAAAATAACTCACACAAGTCATGGAACAAACCGTTTAGTTAAAGTAATTCAAAAACATTAACAAACAAATATTTGATGAGCGTTTATCACTAACAGATTTTGAGTCATTGCAATTAGATTTTCAGCATGGGCAAAATATGCAAAGTGAACAGATCCTTTTGCTGTGAGTCATCTCCCAGATTTCACTTTGTCTTCTCTTTAGTTCTACCCTACAGCACTCCTGTTCCCATTTCATGCAGCATTCTCTTCGGTCTCTACTTCTTCGTGTATGCTCAGGGACTATGAGCAAATTTTAATATTAGTCACAGTAAAACACAATTGGGACAAGAAATCTCAGGCTTCCCAAATCACATCCCTTATCCTTAAAGCAAATATCAATTAATTTTGAATTATCATCTATTTTCACTCTCCTTTATATTACTATTTTCTTGGCTTTATTTAATAGTAACAGATAGTCCTTATAGTTTATAAGATACTTTCCCATATGTTACTATATATGAAACTTCCAACAAACCTGTGAAGTAGGGCAGATGGTCTCAACGTTCCCTTTTGGCAGAAGAACCAACTGAGAACTTGAGAAGTAAAACGGCCTGCCAAAGGTAGAACAACTATATATATATGTACTTGCCATCAGTACTTTAGAATTGTATAAAAAGTTTGATGAATAGTTCTATCACAAAAATAAAACCATTTTCATTTGATGATATCTGTGCATGGGAAAGCTTTGCATGGGTGTTGATGGAGGGGCTTCAGGGAGGGAGAGAGAGAGAGAGCGCCAAAATTTAAATAAAATAAAAAATAATGCTTCTTTTTAAAATTAATCTTAATATAAACTTTATCTTTAAGGTAAATTCTACCATTCTGTCAATAGTTTCGTACTTTGGTGGTTTAGGACCTTGTACAATCTGTTTCCTCTGTCATTTCAGTCTAACTTACTTAACTAAAATGAAAATTGACCAGTGAGGGGCTTCAGAGTATATATGCTTACACACAGAAGAATGTTCATATTTTATAATATAGTACTATGTATATTGTACTATATTTAATATTTTTATATCATTAGAAACAGATTCTGATATAAAACAGCTCTGAGCATTTTTAAACACATAAGTATAAAACCACCAAGAAGTTTTTCTGTTGCATATCAACAATTTGTTGATAGTTGGCTGTCACAGTTTCTGCCTTTGTCTTTTGTGGTGATACCCTCTGCTTTCTTTCTGAGCAGATATTGATGAATGTGAAAATACAGATACCTGCCAGCATGAGTGTAAGAATACCTTTGGAAGCTATCAGTGCATCTGCCCACCTGGCTATCAGCTCACACTCAATGGGAAGACTTGCCAAGGTGAGAATACTTTGGGATGTTTATTACTGCAACTTCAGTTAAAGCCAACATAGGAGAGTGTGAAAAGTTTTTTTGCATAACCTTTCTCCTATTTGCTTCCCCTTTTTTCCCATTCCCACAGGGAAGACTTATGTTCAAACAATCTTTTTGCAGGTAAGAGAGGCGATGAGGGAGCAATTAAGCAGAGGAAAATAGTCGAGGAACATTCTTGGTATGATCTTACTAGAAGGAGCCAGAATGCCTGAACCAGCTCATATTATATATTTTTTAAACTTAATGGGAATAGATCTCTTCAAATATTTTTTCACAATTCAGCTAAGATGGAAGGGGAAATGAGAAGAGTACTCAGTAAATTTACTTCAGTGTTAGGCATTATTTTGTATTTTGTCTTATTAGATTTATTTTTAGAGTGATCAGCTGGTAATCAAATAAATGATTCATTCATTCATCGAGTCTACATATGGTGTAGAACAATTATGTGCTAGCGTTGCAGGATGCAAAAGGTGTAAACAGATAAATAAGAATCAGTCCTTCCCTTTAAGAGCTTACAGTCTAGAGGAGACAGGGTGCAAATAAATCAAAATATAGTTTATAGCTTCTATAACAGCAATGACAGAAAGGAAAAATTATCAATCTCAGTAGTTCCCTTTTTATACACACAAAAAATGTGAAAGGAGCATTGTAATTTGGTGAGGTTTATAATACTGCAGCATGTACTTAGATGAAAAAGAAGTGAGAACTTGTATAACTCTTAAAAATATTCTAAGAAACCCCCTCAATTTTGTGGACAAAGTCTAGGTGTATTATGTAGGTCTTAATAAGCTTCTGAATTTTATTAATTTCTGTCATGGACAAACTATATCCTTTTGTAAAGCATAGCAAATAAAATCTCCAAAAGAGTGCTCTATCAGCAGCAAATTTAGATCAAATTTTTCCTCTCTGTGGGATTCACAAAAGACTTGCTAGGATGTAGCTCATGAGAAGTGTGTTCCACGAGGCTAGACAGGGTGGACGATGGCCTCTCCTTAGTTACCACCCCACCACCACCCCAACCCTACCCATTCACCCATGCACACTCCCTGTGAGCTCCTACTGATTGCGTGGGCTGGAGAGGGAATGTGAACTCAGTAATAACCTTTGCTCCTGGCCATCAGTCACCAAATATTTGTTAAGAACCTACCTCATGCAGATCATTTGACTGATATTTGAAGTACTGGAATAACTTGTTTACATTATGGTATTATGTTTTTCCAAAGCAACTGTTATGTCATTTTAATCAGCAGTACAGATATGTCAAGGGCAATAATTTGTACCTATCCTAGTGGGTACCCATTAGATGATTTGTACCCATTCTAAAACTAATGCTTAGAGTGATTATCTGAGCTTCAATGTCCCAGAACAATCAAGAGCAGAAGTAGGACTTGACCTCAGATCTCATGTGTCTAGAGTAGTCCTTTGTGTCTTCTAGGACACTGTGAGCACCAGAGGCACTGCATTGTGGCAGCAGGATGCAGCGAGAGCACTTTGTCCACCTTTTATAATTTTCCCCTCTTCTCCAACCCAAGAATCTTTCTAAAGGAGAGGCAATGCCCCACACTAAAACTATACTCCCTGTAGGTGCCCTAGGCACCAGGGAAGGAAACAGGGTGGATACTGAAACATTTGGAATAACCATACAAAATGCAAAACCCCTTAGCCAGATTTTAAAGGGTTATATTCTCGTTAGAGAATTTTTCTTCTTTTGTAAATTATGCCAGTTTAATTTTTAATTGCTCTTGTCACTCATTGAGTTCCAAACATTTTTCAGCTTTCACTTGTGCTTCAGAGTGGAAAATAATGTGAACAAATCAGAAACAGGTGTCATTTGGAATGTTTGCAATTTAAATGGGTTACATATTTTTGTGGTTTTAAAAAGGCATGAGAGAAAACAATTACGCCTTTTAAAGAGGTCTTTAAAGAATAACTTGGGGTCTTTTTATAGTTTTAGAAAGTGTTTGAGGCATTTATGAGGAACAAAAGACTGCCTTTCATTCACATATGATTTTTTAGAGCTTTATACATTACTGCTAGAAATGTCAGTAATAAAAGAGAAATTAAAGTGAACTTGACATTGAAGCAGGAGACTCTAGTCCAAAGTGAAAGTCACCAGACTGCAAAATGAAAAACAAAAAGCATGACCAATCAAGAATTGCCTAAGAAGCAGAGAGGAGAAAACTATAAGATCCTTATGCTAACTTTACACACCACTAATCTAATTCTAAAAATTTGGAAACATTATATTGGCATTGCAATTGAAATGAGTGTTCTTATCCGTCTATGCTTTTAGAAAAGTAATGCATAATGTTTATCAAGAATCCGAATTACTTATATTTTCTATAAGACACGTGTATTAAGTATGTTTATCCTAAATTACTTTTTTAAAAGTATTCAGAAGCACTTGGTTAAATGCATTTGTATGTTCTAAAGCTATTAGTTAAGTTTCTCAGCTCATTTTAAGATTCTTTTCTTGCAACAACAATATTTATGTTATAAAATGCCTATACTTTAATTTCTATCATAATAATATACTTATATTTAATAGAAACCAGACATCACCAAATTGTTCATTGACAAAAGACAACAACACAATTTCTCTCTCCTTTTTTAAGAACATTGAATAGAGTGAATTCCTATAGCATGCTTGATCCTGAGTAGATAGTAACAGACCAAAGACAAAGGAGAGCCATTTGCTCAGCACCTCAATACTTATGAAAGCCCTTCTAT
The DNA here is from genome assembly GCA_023783475.1 of Daubentonia madagascariensis. Taxonomy (NCBI): domain Eukaryota; kingdom Metazoa; phylum Chordata; class Mammalia; order Primates; family Daubentoniidae; genus Daubentonia; species Daubentonia madagascariensis. The sequence goes on along the minus strand of JAKFHU010000978.1, from coordinate 19,150,861 downwards.
GGAAAGCATACATTATTATGGACTAAGGACAAACACTGTGTATAGTAGATTCTGATATTTCTTTATAGATTCATATTCAGCCAATGCAAGTCTATGATAAGCTGACTGCTCTAATGCACACAGATGTGTGTCCAGATCCCTGCCTCTAGGCCTCCATTATAATGGGACCCTGTGGCCCAATGGCCTCCATGTTTCTACATGAGTTCACTATAAAAATTTGAGATGAAATGAAATATGGAGGATGAGTGTGAAGGAAAATGTTTTTGATGAGAGAAAGGAAGATAAGGCTAATTGAATTTCTTTCATGTTTCTCTAGGGGCTTTTCACTTCCCTCTGAGACAAAATCTCATTTTGTCAAAGAGATGAAGCCCTTCTGACAGATGAAATCATGATCAGAAATTGTTTCACAGAGACAACAGGCGAGACTTAACTGAAATAAAAACCTGTTTTACACCGTTTCATTCCTGTAGGAAAACTAGTCCTAACACAAAACTAGTAATAGGAAGCACATTACATCATTGTCAGCACATATAAAAAACTAAAAAGTCAAGTAAGTGATTTACTTTGTATCATTTTAGCATACTGTCTTTTTACTTTCTGCAGACTGTTATTAAGTTTAAAGTAAATAATTACATTGTCTGTGGTTTCCTTTGAAAACAGAATGTATTTGGAACCAAATCTAAAATGCTCATTTTTGATACAAAACGCAAATGGTAAATAATTCAGAAATAAAATTTGACATTTATTTTACATGATTAATACATTGTCTCTTAGAATTTATTCTCTCCTTTCTCTTTCTTTCATAGCAATATCCCAAGTTATTTAAAAGTTCTCAAAAGAACTTCACAACTTTAACCCAAACCTGGCATAAGTACCAAGTTACCTGCTACTGCAAAATGACATCACAGTTACACATGCCCTTTGGTCTTAGAACAGATTCCATGACAGAAGTGCATTTGACCTTCAGGACCCACCCCTCCCAGAACCAACTTGAATTCATTTAATTGTAATTGTTCCCTGCTGTGCATCAGGATCTGTGTTGATTCAAATGCTAAAGAAGGAAGAATGGTACATGTGCCCATGCAGCTAATTGACTTAGATTTTGAAAACCTTATATACCCTCATACTTTTTAAAATTAACTTTTAAAGTTTCTCAACATAAGTTTAAATAGTTGCAAAGGGTGTGAATGCTGGCATTGTTATTTAATATTCACGTGCTTTAAATATATTTTGATCAAAACTTCGAAGCTGCCAGTTTAACTTCAGTTAAAAGGGGATGACCACTATATAATTTAGAAGTTTGTACTTATTGTCAAACCAATCAGATTGACTGCTGGACAAAAGTCTAAGGTGATTTTTCTGTTCAAACGAAAGTGTTAGTAGGTGTTCCCATGACAACCAACTCACATCTGAAATCTAATTTAAAATAGAGAGCTAAGACCATTGGTTGTAGCCATGATAAAGTAAGGCCTGCCTCCATCAATATTTATTACCAATATTCTCACCCTGTGTTTTTGCCCTGGGATTAGTGGAAACCTTTCTTTGGTAAAGCAGAAGAAGGATGGAAAAGAGGAGAAGGGATAGGAGACCTCCGGGCCACAAGAAGTTCTCAGGCAGATTGATTTTGGGAAGAAGAACTTGTGGAAAATGAGAATATGAACATTGATTTCCTGAAATATTTATCTGCCCTTATACTGCTAGAAAGCCTTCATGCACCACCAGGGGCATATGGATGCCCCAGTTTGAAAACTATTGCTCTAAAATATGGTTCTTAATTTTGCAATCTCAAAATGCCTTAAAAGTTTTGTTGAAATCTAGGGACCCTCTTTCCAGAAAATCCACCCATCAATCAATCTGTTCTCAGTTTCACTTTCTCTGTCTATAGGTCTCTCTCTCTCTTTCTCTCCCTCTCTCTCACACACACACACAAACACACACACGTGAACACATACACATGCACACAAATATTTTCATTCACAGATCCCCTTATGCTCAAATACAGATCCCAAGTTAAGAATCAAGCCTCAAAAACACTCATTTTCAGAAAACATTCAAGTATGTTTCTACGTAACAATTTTGTGTAGACAACAACAAAATAAAGAGTATTTCATTTGCATATTTCCCCCACACTACAGTGATTACCCTAAGGATAGCATTTCATTACCATAACAAGTAAGGGTGGACTCTGCACAGTCCAGACTCTCTTGGACTCTGCTCCATCTGATCAGACATGGATTGTGGTTCTTGGGTCCTTCATATGATCCTGTTTTCTTCTTTATTTTGTCTCTCCTCAAGATCTGACTGACCTGTACATTCTCCCCTGAATTGACTTGACTCCTTTAATTTCTACTACCCTATTTCCCTCTCAACAATTTGAATTTGTAAGACAAAATACTAAGGAAGAATCACTCACATTTTAAGGAAATTCTTCACTTTGCAAAAATATTCACAAGTGTCATTTACATTTTTAGCCTGTTCACTTAAAATATTATTTGCTTTATAAAACTCAAATGCACTCTATAAAAGATACCAGAGAGCTCTTAATCCCCTTCTGCTTTTATGGCTCTTATTTTCCGATGTCTTTTCACATATGTTAATCTGGGAAATAAGCCCACCAAGTGTCAACCATTTTGTGGTTGAAGAAGCTTAGGTGTGACCACCGAGTTTGTGTATGGGGAGGAGAAGGCTGGCCCTCTGCATTCCACAGTGCCTGCCATCATGGCCTGTTCTGACCCTCACTGCTGAAACTGCCTGTCCCTTGTCCTGTCCCTAGATATCGATGAGTGTCTGGAGCAGAATGTTCGCTGTGGACCAAATCGTATGTGCTTCAACATGAGGGGAAGCTACCAGTGCATTGACACGCCCTGCCCACCTGACTACCAGCGAGATCCTGTTTCAGGGTATGTCTTGCCTCCTCCCAGACGTGCTTTTGAACATCCCTCCTCTTTTTCCTTGACCAATGTAAATCTTGTCTGTAGTCATGTTGAACTCAAAGGAAGTCAATAACTGTAGAGGGATGTGGGGCTACAGTGTGTTCCTTCTTCAGGGAATGGGCAAGAAATGAGCTCATCCTGCAGCAGCCATTGCAGCCTAAACCCACTCTTGGCTGCTAGCATTTCCTGCAGCAGCCTCCCCAACAACCTGCCACAGAACATCTAGCATTAATTCTGCCTCAGTAGTGAGCATTTTAGGGGGTGATGGAGCCTGCCTTTCTTTGAAAGTCTCAGGTTTCCATGTGTGTTGCCTCAGGATAGTAAGGGCTGTCAGCACTTAGACCACTGCGACAAGCACTACACCTTTCCTGTTGTGCCGACCACCCCGTGAGAGGACAGAGATGAGCAAGGATGAGTCAATCGTCTGCCCATTCATTTGTCATCTTGCTTACATTTCCTGCTGTCTGAAACAGTCTTTTTTTGGGTTCTGAATAAACTATTCTCCCTCTCCTTACAGAAATATTGTACTCTGTCCAGGTACCATGTTAATGGGGTGATTGAAAACAAGCAATAATGTCTTGTTGGATAGGCTCTGCTACAATAATAAAGTGTTTCTGAAAACAAATACTCATTGGAGCTCACACTTTGTTTTCCTCTTGGTAATGCCTACTAAGTAACTGCGACGCGGTTAAGTGTGGACTGCCCAGAATCCACCAAAAACCTGTTTGTAATTGGTGTGGTGGAAATGGGAAGGGCAAGGAGAAAATTGAAATTATAGACTTCTGAAACTTCTAAAAATACTATGACCGAAGAATCCGTATCTTCGTAAAATAGTCCCCTGTGCATTTTTTTTTCTTCTTTATTACCTGTGATTTCTGGCAAACAATTTAGAAGTCATGATGACTCAAAAACAGTCAATATGGGCTCTGGAAAAAGAAATTATAGTTTTTTAATCTAAAATAATGTAAAAGACAATTACAAAGGAGCTTCTCCCCTCCAGGAATCCCAATTGACCTTTTATTATTTTTAGAAAAATAAACCAAATATCAATATATCTATTCAGCTTTCAAACAGTGTTAGGATAGATGTTATAATTTTTAAAAAATAGCTTGTATTCCTCTCTTTAAGAAGTACTTGTTTCCAATATATATGCAGATGCTTTTATTTCCAAAACTGACTTTTCATTTTAAAGAAAGTACTCTTGAGGTATTCATGCTTACTTCAGTGGCTCAAATGCTTCTGATTTTAATGGAGCTGAGAGAGAATATTTGATTCTACACCAGCATATTCTCATAGCCCTCAGCCATCTGGTTTGAGTTAGTGACACAGAACATGGGGTGAGTCTTATTGCTCTTGCAGCCAGACTGTCTCCTGCATGTCGTGCCTTAAAGTTGTCCTGGATCATGATCACCTGCATTAGGCCTTCTGCTTCCAGATAACTATGTGTATTTCATGTGTTTATTGTCCTTAGGTTCTGCCTCAAGAACTGTCCACCCAATGATTTGGAATGTGCCTTGAGCCCATATGCTTTGGAATACAAACTTGTCTCCCTCCCATTTGGAATAGCTGCCAATCAAGATTTAATCCGGCTGGTTGCATACACGCAGGATGGAGTCATGCATCCCAGGACAACTTTCCTCATGGTAGATGAGGAAAAAACTGTTCCTTTTGCCTTAAGGGATGAAAACCTGAAAGGAGTGGTGTACACAACAAGACCACTACGAGAACCAGAGACTTACCACATGAGGGTTCGAGCCTTATCCTACAGTGCCAATGGGACCATTGAATATCAAACCACATTCATAGTTTATATAGCTGTGTCTGCCTATCCATACTAAGAAACTCTCCAAAGCCTATTCCACATACTTAAACTGCATTAATCATGGCAACCAACTCCCCTTACAGATTACTGTCTCTTGAACAGTTGCAATCTTGGCGACTTGAAAATGGTGCTATACTCTCTTTTGTGTGCCTTCTTTGGTATTGCTGAGGTATTTTCATGATCCCACCATGGTCATATCTTTTAATAATATCTAGAAAAGTCCCTTAGTACTTTCTTTATTTATTACACTGGAGCAGTTACTTCCCAAAGATTATTCTGAACATCTAACAGGACATATCAGTGATGTTTAGTGGCATAGTAGCTAAGATCATTTTCCTTAAAACCAAAGCAAACAAAACCAGTTCAATGTCAAGTAGATTTTTGAGCACTTGACTATTTTTAAAATAATAAAACTATTTGCTATTTGTTTTGCCATTTGTTTTGATCAAAGCTTATAAAATAACTTATGAAGATATTTTTTAAGTTTTGATACTTTATCATAGGGCTTACACACCTATTTTCATTTTAAGGAAAAAAAGAAATACCACTGATTTTAGAAATTTAATACAGCTACTAGAAGGTTTGTTTGATCCCAGATGGTTCTCAGCTTGATTGAACATCCAGAACATGGATATTATTTTCAATGATTTTGTGAAATCAGCTGAATAACTTATAATAATAGAAAAAAATATTACTTTATCCTCCGACAGTTGTTCATGGCACAGATCTTTGCTCTAACGTTTTGATATAACTTTCTATCCAGTTAGCTCCATGACTTTTCCATTACAGAATTTTTTTTATTGTACTGTCAATGAAAACAATTTTAAAAAATACCAATGGGACAGGTTTCTTTGTTTTTTTTTTTTAAATAGTATGTTCAAATTAGCAGAAATGTTAAACGTCAATACACTGTACATGGTGGTAACAGACTCTGTAAGCAATTTCCAAGATGTATTCTATTTTTATGAATTGTATATCTATTACCTTAGCTTGTATTTTCCATATAATATCTTGAGACTCTTTTATAAAATTATTTTATAAAAACAATATTACAGTAAAATCAGCCAAAATAAATTTTCACATCCTTTTTCTTAACCTTTTTGAAAACCTAAAATTTGTTTCTTTACAGCTGTAATAGGTATTAAAGTTTATAGTCATAGACATAAACATACACATGGCAAGAGCCCTTGAGATAGGCAGTATTATTATTCACATATTATAGGTTAGGATCCTGGAACACAGATAACTTACGTAACTTCCTTAAGACAACATAGCTAGGTAGTGGCAGAAATGTCATACTTCTACCTACTTTGACTCCAAATCAAATAACATCTCCACTACATGACAGTTGTCTCATCCACCTAAACAGTTTCCTTATATCTCATCTCGAGTGAATTTATCTCCTACCTGTGCTATATATTAAACTAGTAAAGGCCTAATCATGGCCTATAATTTAAGGATTTTTACCTAGAATCACATTATTTAAAGAAACCTGGAAAAAATTATCTAGTTCACAGCCTGGTAGTCAGGGAGGTAATGTCTAAGTCAGTGTTTACCAAAGAATGTTCTATAGAACACTAGTCCAGTAAAGGTACTTTAAGTCAAAAGGCCATGATCAAACAAGTGTGAGAAACACTGCATAATATGTACTCCTGTTAAAGATTTACCATGAACACTGACACTTAAAAGATCTTAGAAGTTCAGTAGTAAACAGGTTTAATTTGCTCAAGCCAATATTTTCTAAAGTATTTAATTACAAACCTTTGTCCCCCCAATAGCATCTCAATGAACACTTGGGGGAATGCTGGTGTGAAACAGATGAGACATCTGCTTCACTCCTCAATCCTTAGAAAGGGCACTTTATAACCTACTTTGGTAAACAATTCCAGCACACGAACCTAACCATTGAGCTTCTTTCTAACATTAAACTACATTAATTTTGCTCATTTCCTCTGTCCAATATTCTGCAAGCATAGAGACTGACAGGGTAGTGACCAGACATGAGCTACTGTACAATCATTAGTAGGAATAGACTCCTAGTTACTGCAATACTTGATTTGGAAATTCCTATTTGGAGCCAGGAGATCCAGCCAGGATCTTGACTTTAACCAAGCACTTTTAACAAAATTTCTTTGAAACTTCCCATAAGCACCCCAGCGGTTGAGCAGAGTTAGGCAATGAGGTCAGTCATCAAACGGGGATGGTTCCCTTAGGACGACAGGCTGGGTGGTAAAGTCCTCCTCCCAGGCATCTAGGAGAGCTGTAAGGAGCAAGTCTACATCCTGTCTGTCACTATCACAGTCCTCTGAGCCTGCAAATTCCTCAAGGGCCTCAGATAGGACAACTAGCAGAAAAGGGAAGCTCTCCAAAGGAAGGAAACTAAGAGGAACAAATGAGAGACCTAATAGGTAATATTAGACTCAAGTATCTACAATCCCTTATATGTCATATGAAGTCTACCTACAATGTAATTAGTTAGTTTATCTGACGTTAACATAAACAGAAGTATGATCTACGCCAGGGATCAACAAATTTTTTCTGTAAAGGGCAAATAGTAAATATTTTAGGCTCTTTAGACCATATGGTCTCTGTTGCTACTATTCAACTCTGCTGTTTAGCATGAAATCAGCCATAGACAACACATAAACGTGTGCTCCAGTAACACCTTATTTACAAAATTTGGCTGGATATGGCCTAGAGATCATAGTTTACTTCTGATCTACAAAATGGGTATAATTCTTTTTATCATTCACAACACCCCCATCTAAGCACAGAGTAGTAGGCAATGGCTCTGATGAGTTTTGTAGCAGGATGCTGTCCTCTGCATGTGCAATCCTGCCACATCTCTGTAGCCCATTGTCATCCTTTACATTAACCCAGGCTACAGACTTAGCTGTTAGGTTGGGGCATGTTCAAGCCCTACTCTCCCTTCATAAACACACATATGCACACAGGAATATGCTTTGCAGGGTGAGAGATCAGCACACTTGCCAGAATTTATCATTTTACATTTCGGTTTGCCTGGGTGAGCCAGGCGGGCCAAAGATATGCATTCCCAAGATAAAGACCTATTTGTCCAACTGACTACTCGACATTTTCACTTGGCTCTCTCACAGCTAAGTCAAACTTATACATCCCACATATGGTTGATGAAAGGACAGCTTTGCTAATGAACTATCTAATGGAAAAATACAAACCATCTAACTCTCTTGTCTCCAAAATTGACAGCAGGGATATTAACCTTAAACTTGCTGTTCTTGAGATTAATTACCTGTCTGCTAAAATTAACTAATTGCCTGCAGAGATGTTTACACAGCAATTAAAAGGAGCTGGGAAGACAAAAGGAACATAAATTCTCCTCACCAGACCTGTTCAGCTGGACTATAGATAAGAACATCTCCAGGTGAAGGGGAAAAGAAAAGGAGAAGCAGCCGCCAGCCGCCTCCTATTATCAGTCTGCAGCAGGGAAAAAAAAAATTTACCCTTTAAAAGCCAGAGCCGCTTTTCCTCAGCTGCCAGCACTTCCCCCTACTTTCTTTTGGGCGCCACACCATCTTCTCTCTTTCTCTCTCTCTCTCTCTCTCTCTCTCTCTCTCTCTCTCTCTCTATATATATATATATATATATATCTTTCTCTCTAAGAAAGCAAAATAAACATTTTACTTCTTTATATCCTAATCTCTGTGTGAGAATTTTTTCTCTACCCACACCATGAGCACCTAGTCAGCTCTCCACCCTTACATCTGGTGGCCCGTACGGGGAAGTCAAGTCACTTCTCTGCCTCTGTACGGGGAAAAAAATTCACTTTTCTGAATCCGTACTAGGAGCTTAGTTTTCTGCTTCTGTCTCAAGACTGCTCCCTCCTCTGCTGCTCAGTGCCCAGGACATCCTTCTGGATGCCTGCAATACCACACAGAATTTGGTCAGTCTCTGGGGCTTTGGAAACGGTCACGCACTCAAAAAAGAGTCAGCAGCTTTGTGGTTATTGGAAGCTCCAGTGCCAGACTGCTACTCTCTCGGAAACGTGCCTGGGAAGGATGCTTCCCAACCACCTCTTCCCGGACTTTGCCCAGACACAGGGACACCTGGCTTTGGGGAAGCTCCTTTCTAGGTTTCAGTCTGGATCAGAACTCAGGGACACCCACCTTCTGGCCAGCACCTTAAATTGAGTTTCAGGTCTCACTCAGAACTCGGGGATGCCAGATGTCTGATCAGCATCTCAAAGGTCGTCTAGTGGGGGACGCCACACTCAGGCTTTCAGATTGTTAGTATCTTGATGTATGACCATCCCTAAAGTCCTTCCCCTTTTTCTTTCTCCATGGGCAACATTCGGCCCAAAAAGTCCTCTACGTTCAGACATTCTTTGAACTTGCTAGACTTTCTGATCTTCACTCTGCCTGCCACATGTTACTTCTTACCTCCGCATCTCTCTCATTGTCTTCACTTCCCAGATGATGTGTCTCTTTTGGCTCCCCCTTCCCCCTCCTTCTTATTCTCCGTCTCCACTACTCTCTGCTGGGCTGCACTCACTCCAGCCGGCCACTCCCTCCCCGCCTGCGCACCAGCTCCCTCTCCAGGAGGCTTCGGGGTCACAAGGCATTGTAAATCACTCAGAGCCAGATGAAAATCCAGCCCTTTATCTTTCACGACTGTCTGAGGTCATTCACCTCTTTACTAATTTAGACCCTGACACCAGGGAGGGACAATCCATCCTAGCAATACACTTCATCTCCCAGTCAGCCTCTGATATTTTGCATAAACTCCAAAAACTTGAAAAGGGGCCTCAGACTTCACAAGCAGAACTTTAAACCTGGCCTTCAACATCTTTGAGTTGAGAGGCAGGAGCAAAAGAGGGAGCAGGACTGGCAGCACCTCGAGAGCAGAAAGAAGTTTTCCAAATGGTGGCTACCGCTATAGAAAAAGCTTTTCAGAGACAGAGTTACTCAAAAGGCCCAGGCAAGAAGACACCAAGACCACACGTCCTTCTATGGGAACTGAGCCCGCTTCCTGTGCAACCAGCTGGGTCTCTAGAAAAAAATGCCCCAGGGAGTGAGCTCTGCCAAGACTGTGCCCTCTCTGCAAAAGGGAGGGGCACTGGAAGTGGGAGTTTTCTCCTTGAAACAGGGGACCCCACTCACCTTCCAGAACGGGGGGGCCCCCTGAGCCAGCACCCTTCATACCCACGAACCCTCTGGGACTGCTTCCGTCTGACAGACAGACCCCAGCTTCGAAACCAGCTTCACTTCATGACATCGAGATGGCCAAGCCCTGGGTAACGCTCTCTCTGTCACAGGTAAGCGAACTGATTTTAATAGACACCGGAACCACTTACTCTGCTCTTCCTGAATTTTCAGGACCTCTACTTCCCTCCCCATCTCCATCATCGGGAGTGGAAGGTGAAATAATACAAAGTCCCCGTGTACTCCACAGCCCCTCCGCTCGCAGGGAGATCAAGTCTTTGCTCATCCCTTTTAATGCTTCCCAACTGCTCCCCCCTTACTGGAAAAAGAACTTTTGGTTAAGCACTTAACTCCTTTCACACCACAGGCTTCCTTTGCAGACTTTTGCGAAAGACTTAACTGAGACTTTACATACAACCTTCCTTTTCCCTTTATCTAGCCTTAAAGTCCTAACTCTACGCTTTCAAAATATAAATTTAGGAAGAAAGTGAAAACAGGATAGAGGGCGGCCAGTGGAGTGGGAGAGGGATGTGTGGAAAGGCAATGAATGTAGAAATATACTTAGGTAAGAAAAGTTAAACAGAAAGGAGAATAATACTGTATTAGAAAAGATCTTGTATGGAAATTTTTGTCCTAAAATAACTGGTTGTTTAAGAGAAGAAAAATTTAGGACAAAACAGAAAGCTTAAGTACATCGTAGATGGTTGATGCAAGTCAAGATTAGGTTCCTAGAAAGGAATTTATAAAGGAATTTTGTATGTGATCAACTTAACTATAATTAAAAGGGAAATGTCTGGTTAAAACAACAAAGTTTTCTGTTCTCAGTTATGGAGTTTGTGTAAAAGGAGATATAACAAAGAATTTATTGGCCATCTTAGGACAAATTACTAAGGAGACTAAAATATCATGACACAACAAAAGTCTCTAAATACCTTAGCTTAAACGGTTAGCAATGCTTATGGGTGCTACAAGTCTGCAACTAAACCCAAGAATATAGTAGCTCAACACTTATAGGTAAATTAATTTTGTAGCCTTGCCTTTGACATTTTGGTTTTTACTCTTATGTTGCCTAGAAGGTTGATGGGTTGATGGTCCTTGGTTTATTCTAAGCTTTTCGTTCTTTTCCTAGAAAGTTGTCATTTGGGATCTTAACTTTGACTTGAAGGTACATCCTAAAGGATCTTCTCCATTGCCTTTTCATACCAGAATTAATCTCAATTGGGTTTTCTGCACATTTGCAAAAGAGGAAACCAAACTGTCTTGTTTATAGATAAATGAGAGTCTCAGTTCCTTAGCTCTGAAGAGAAAGGGCATTCTACTCCTCCCAGCCTAAAGGCACCCCTGGGTGACAGGGGAGAGCCTGAGTGGGAGTTGCCTGGGGCAATTCCCCACAGTGCAAGTGGCCCTACAGGGAACCCCCCAAACAAAATTAATTAAAAGAAGGCTTGTCCAGGAAATGCATATAAGAGCTGATCACTCAGTGTTTTGAGCCCTCTCAGAGGGAGTAGACCCCTAAAGAGAGAAACTGAGACACATAAGAGGATGAGAATGACTTGGTGTTGAAACACTGTGGAGTCCCATCCACAATCAGCACACTCTGATCCACTACCCTAAACCCTAGACTACAGCTTGGGTGCTTCTTTTAAAGAAAAATGGAAAACAAATCCTTTAAAAATGAGGAAAAACAAGGAGAGCGAGCCCCTTTGGACACCCCAGTTGGTTTACGGTCCCTCTACTTATAAGTATTTGTGTAACTGGAGAGGTTCAAAGACATGCCAGGTTTTCTAAGATTCCAGCTGGTCTCCACATATGATGTTCTGTTCTTATACACATGTTTAAACTGATAAACAAATTACATCAAAAGTTCAGAACTCAAATGGTCAATCTGCCACTGTAGGGTTAAAAGGTAGACTTTGTTACACTCTCTGTCTTTCTATATTTTCTGTCCTGCCCACTTGTGAACTACTATTGCTAAGTTACTGTTATTGAGATAAAACTCATTTGAAACTAAAGACAAAGAGAAAATTTGGTTTTCTCTTTTAAATAAGATTTTCATATAGTATTAATAAAAATAACAACAGATTTTGTTCACCTTTTAAAAAGGGGTGGGGGAGGAGAGAAAAGAGACAGATTCAGTTTGCCTCCATATAAGCTGAGTCTCTTCTCTGTCAAAGGGTAAAATTGTTGCCTTTTAAAATCTTTAATTATCAGTTTGGCTAAGTGAATGCCTATAATTTCATAGTAACCTGTGATCCTGTTTTGCAACAAGTGTTTTATGCTAAATTATTTAATACAGTCAGAAAATCTCTCATGCTGTTGCCGAGTCATTTGTTTCCCTATTCAAAGTACTGGTTTTTATTTTTTATGACTTTTATTTAAAACAGTACTGATCCTCTTGCTTTGTTTTCCAGAGTCACGACAAGTATTAAATAAATAGCAAGTTTACCTGTTATCTCCAGGATTTAAAACTATTGAATCCCACCTGGCCCAAACCTGTCATTCACTGCCAAAGCCCTGCTGTTAAAACCCTCCCTCCAGGCTTGGGCCTACTGTGAAAGAGACAGGTGTGTGCAATTGTAAGGGCCGATTTCAAGAGATGGAATTAGTTCAGGCTCCACATCTGTCTAGGGTGCCTTTGTTTCTTAGCCCCTTTGAAATTACCTGTGGGCATCCTGCTCTCCTGCTGCCTTTCAACTCAATTTCCCCACCCCCACTTGGCACCTACCTGCCAGCAGTAAAACTCACCATAGCCTTCCTCAACCTCAACCTCCTAATTTAAAGGGACGCAACATTTACAGCCTGGAGACTGGGTTTTACTTAAAGGTCTCCCAGGACAAACGAGCCCCCTCTAACCTTCATAGAGAGTTCCTTTTAAATAATTCTCACCAGTCCCACTACAGCTGAGCTTCTGGGAATCCCGTCCTGGATTCATCTCTCCTGATTCAAACCTACTGATCCTCCAGAGGAACCTACTTCCACCCAGCGAAATCTCCCCAAAAATCCACCGAACACCCCTCCTAGAACCCCTAGCGCCTCTGCTTTTGGTGCTCATTTTCAGACCCTGCATTCCATCTGATAACATTCATACAAAACCAAATTTAGGCCTTAGCTGTTTCTCTCCAGTGAACCCCCCCTTCTGCCTCTACTCTCGCTTTTAAGACTGTAGGTTTCCAACCCTCCCACCCCTGCCTTAATGACTCAAATGAACTCTCTCAGGTAGGGACCGTGCTTTGTCCCCTTAGCCAGTAGGAAGACCAAAGAAAAGATCTCCGTCCAAGTACCCCAGTTTCCAAGTTCATTAAAATAAGAATATAAATTTTAATCAAAGAAAGCAGGGAGTTGAGAGGACAGCTTTGCTAGTGAACTATCTAATGGAAAAATATAAACCACCTAACTTGCTGTCTCCAAAATGAATGGCAGGGACATTAACCTTAAATTTGCTGTTCTTGAGATTAATTATCTGTCTTTTAAGATTAACTGTCTGCCCCAATTAAAAGGAGCTGAGCAGACAAAACAAAACATAAATTCTCCTCACCAAACCTGTTCAGCTGGACTATAGATAAGCTTCCTGCACTTCCCCCTACTTTCTTTTGGGTGCCATACCATCTGCTCGCTCTTTCTCTCTGAGATAGCAAAATAAACATTTTACTTCTCTATATCCTAATGTTTGTGTGGAAATTCTTTCTCTATCCCTGCTGTGAGCACCTAGTGAGCTCCCCACCCTTACATGGATCCAAATCCCATCCACATATCTTCTACTCCCTAGCAAACTTCTCGTTACAGTGGTCATGTGACTCCATTTTGTCCAAAAAGATGTCAGCAGAAGTCACTTGGAGGCGCTTTTGGGGAATCACTTTAAAAGGGGTGATCTTGGTGGCATGCCAGTTTGGTCTTTTGACTTTTTTCCATCTTTTCATGCTCAGAACATGGACAAAGATGCAGCAACCATCTCTTAACAATGAGGCAACAACTCTGAGGATGAAAGCCCACATACCAAGGACGGAGGAGGGAAGGAAGGAAGGAAAGAAGGAAGGAAGGAAGGAAGGAAGGAAGAACAAGGCTTAGACATTACATGACATTGCCTAACCACTCTATCAGCACTAGAATAACTACCCCCAGGACTTCTGATTGCTTGAGACTAATAAACTCCTCACTTATTTAAGCCATTGTTTGTTGACTTGTCTCTATCTGCAGGTGAACATATTCATGCGGGATGACCTCATCCAAACCTTTTCCTCCCCTAGTCCTTCCTGCCTATATGAATGGTCTGCCATTCCTCCAGTCTCTCCAGCTGGAGCCCTGGGATTCGTTGCTGACTTCCATTCACTCAAACTCCCCACCTTCAGTCGATCAGAATAGAAGTCCTCATGCCCACTACTCCCACCCTAGGCAAGGCCACTGTTGTCTCACACAACACACTCGTAGCTGGTCCCTTCTCCACTCCTGCTCTGCTACACTCCATTTTCTACAAGGCTGGTCTTTCAAAACCATCTGTCAGATCATGTCACTCCATCAGTGACTTTCCATTCTTCTTTCCTTTCATGGCCTAAAGGTGTTTGATGAACTGGTTTCTCCCTACTGTGTCAGCTTAGACACACTGGAACTACATTTCCCTTCTCTGCGCAGCTCAGAGTGTAGGCCACAAAAACATTTTGCATGAGATTTGGAAAGTAGAAGTGAAGCTGCAGCTATATTGTTTTTATACTTGGAATGTCACTGCAGGGGTCAGAGGTGCTGTTGCAAGTCACAGATCTTGCCACTATCTGCTAGCTCCTCCTGTTGGTGCAGGACAGTGGTGGGCCAGCAGCCGTTCAGCCTCCCACTGGATCCTTCTTTATCTTCCACAACCCCTGGGTCAGATATGTGTCTGCTCTTGTGACAAAGACCGCAGCTTTTCCTGCATGAGACCTACATCATTGAAGTTGGAAAATTAAGATGATAAAAGACTGCTATGGATTGAATTGTCTCCCCCCAAATTCACATGCTGAAGCCCTACCCCCCAATGTGACTGCATTTGGAGATAAGGCCTATAAGGAGGTAATTAGGGTTAAACAAGGTCATAACCTGATAGGATTAGTGTCTTAGTGAGACAAGACACCAGAGATCTCTCTCTCTCTGTCTCCCCCTACCCCACTATATGAAGACACAGCAAGAAGTCAGGTCTCTGAAAGCCAGAAAAGGAGTTCTCACCAGAAACCAAACCCTGCTGGACCTTGATCTTGAACTTTCCAGCCTCCAGACGTGTGAGAAAATAAATTTCCATTGTCCAAGGCCTGTGGTCTGTGGTATTTTGTTATGGCAGCTGGAGCTGACTAATACAGAGACCAACGCAGCTTCCAGTCCATCCTCATGGGTTCCAGCTCATGTTTGTGAGGTTTAGTTTTCTTCTACAGATCATTTTAATGAAAACGGAGAGTAATAGAGCTGTTTGCTTGCTTCTAAGTGCACTGGAAAACTCGGAGAAGAAAAATAATGAGTTAAGGGCTTTATTTCCAGCTAAAGATTTGCAAAAAGGATATGAAGTTGAATGACAGCTCAAAAGAAATCCTTATGTCCTATAATTGCAGGGCCAACATTTCTAAAAATCAAACAAAAGTCTAATCCTGAGAATGGTTGAATTACAACTCAAATTAAATTCCCAATCTCATGAGGTCTCTTATGTTAAAGTTAGGACACATTAAAAAAAAAAGTGTGGCCCTAAAATTTGGCATGGAGACTTATGAAAGATTTTGATGAAGCTGGAAACCTTAAACCCCAAATCTGATTTTTTTTTTTTTTTTTTTTTGTCAACAGAAGCATATCTTCTTCTCTGTCTGAGGAGGTTAGTCACCCTTACCTAAATAACCTGTTATGGCATCCCTTGAAATCTCTTGCAAGAGACAGATGACCATCCCCAGGACATACCCCCATCTCCTCTCATTGCTTCTAGACCTACAACAAAACTTATGCCTGTGAAATCCAATAAAAACAACAAAAATGTTTTTAATGAAGCTTGCATTTTGTATATATTTTCATTTTATTTTCTAGTAATTCATTCTATTGTATTTTACAAAAGTAGCCATCTGCTATAGATTAGAACTTTTAAAAAAAACTAATTGGATCTTCAATGGATTGGAACTTTAAAAAAAATTCCCACAGGTAGTTTGGAAAACACTGCAATGCACAACACCATAAACTAAAAATTACAAGCCAGTATTTCACAGAGGAGGAGGCTGTAGCTCAAAGAGATGAAATAACTTGCTGCAGAGTCATACCACTAGTAGGAGATGCACAGTTAGGATTTGGACCCAAGTTCATCTGACTACAAAACCATAACATTTGCCAATTATCTGAATAGGTAGACTCCTCTCAGCCTCTTCAGAAACATCTGCTTACCTCCAAGCATTATAAATGCAGTGTAAATGTGACCCATAACTGCTCAGGTTGGTGCTTTGACAAATTACCTTCGTGCCTCCCAATAAAGTGGGACTTTGGCTCTGGAGATTGGTGTAGTTGCAGGTATCACTCATCCTTAAAAATCATCAATTGGAATTCAGCTATGAATACTCAGGTCTGATCGGACATTTCATTAACACTAGCTGACCTCCTCTGATGAATCTGAAAGAATGAAATTTGCTGCAACTAAGAAAATTCAGCACTTCACCTTCCCGATACAGAAGGTTGAGGTTTTACAATCATGGTTAGGGCAACTAAAATCAAAGAGAAAAACTAGCAACTTAACCGATTGGCTATTTACCTAAAAGGTCTCAAGACCTGAGACATCCTAGCCATCACAAAAGGTCACCTGCCGTGGCTCTCCCCATTACTGGAGGTGAGCCCAGATTTCCCTATAACTGGACCCCAGCTCACCTTTGCAATGTTTATTTTCTAACACCGCTCTGATGTGTGCCCTGGTTTCCATGTAATGGCACCACACTCTTTCCATAATCCAGTTTTTCTTCTATTTTTACCTATTGGAATGCTCTCCTTTCCAACTCCACATACTCAATTCTTACCCACTTTCAAAGCCCTGTTTAATGCCAGATCCTCCATAGAGTCTTTCCTGATCTTTTAAACAAAAGATCTTGCTTCCACCTCTGAACTCAGTCTTTCTCTGTACTTCTCCTTTGACACTTCTAAACCTTTACTTTGTATTATGGTCGCTTGGCACAAGCACTTGCTTGTCTATTAGGCAGGAAACACTTTGAATCAGATTCATTGATTATCCTGCACTGCTCTTAGCACAGAGCATCATAACTAACATAGGCTCACACACTAAGTACAAGGATGACTGACTAATTGATGGACTGAATTTAGATAAAAAGGGGCCTAAGGTTTATAATGGTCAAAATTATCCATAGATTCAATCATTCATATATTTATTTGTTCATTGAAAAAGTATATATTGAAGAATGCCTACAATGTGCTAGGCTCACTGATAAACATGAGATTCAAAAACAAAAAGATATTATACTTATAGCTCAGTGAGAACAGTGAGAATTCACATGTAAAAGTAAATAATTATAATTCATTATGATAATTATGATAAAATTCTGTACAAAGGGCAATGGGTAGATAGGGGAATGTAGTCCTAAGCCCACCGGGAAAAGCAGGTGAGAGTTCACATTTCACACAGCAGGAAGGAGAAACCAGGGAAAAACACCTCCCCTTTGAGAATATTTCTCAGAAGTTCCCATGCAACATTTCACTTATATCTCATGGGCCAGAACTTCATAGTTACAAAGGAAGCAAAGAAAAATAATTTTTTGGTTGAATTCCATGTTCTGTTCTATGAAAAAGAAAAGACAACTAGGAATCTTTGCTGCAAGACACTGCAGGAATTGGAAGAAGGTACTGGAAAGAATGAGAAGAGGTTTCTTCTTCCAAGAGCTGTGAAAGAAAGGGAAGATGCCTAGTGATACAGGAAACACTGGATCTATTCTATTTTGTTTTTAATATGAGAAAGAGCCCAAAGCTATAGGGTAATTAAAGACAAAAGAAAGAGAAAAATTGCTAGAGCAAGGTTCTGGAAGACATGGAAAGATTCCACCCTAAAGCATAGTAGAGAGTATTACAGATGAACAAGAAGAGTTGTCTTAGTCTTCTAGGGCTGCCATAACAAAATAGCACAGACTGGTTGGCTTAAACAATAAAATTTATTTTTCACAGTTCTGGAGGTTGGAAATCAGAGATCAAGGTGTTCGCAAGTTTGCTTTCTCCTGAGGTCTTTCTCGTTGGCTTGAAGATGGCCACCTTCTTGCAGTGTCTTCACATGGTTTTTCCTCTGTGCATCTACACCCCTGGTGTCTCTTCCTCTTCTATAAGGATGCCAATCTTATTGAATTAGGGACCCATCCTTATGACCTCATTTAACCTTAGTTACCGCCTTAAAGGTCCCTATCTCAAAATACCATCACATTAGGAGGTAGGGATTCAACATGTGAATTCTGAGGGAACACTATTCAGGTCCATAACAGGAGTGAATGGCAGAAAGAATGTCAGGATGGGTGAAGTGGTAGGTGAGTTTCCAAGGGTGTGAGAGAAATAAAGCCATCTGCTGAGGGTTTGAGAGGCAAGGATGGGGGTAAATCTTTATGACTGTTCCCATGGAAAATAAGAGATGGAGTGAATTAGAGATATTTAAAGGATTACTTAGTAGGGATAGAAGTCCATCTGACATTGAAAAATCATAAACATTGCTGGCTCCAATGCATTCATTTGTGTGACTCTCCCAGTATGTAGTCAGTGCCCAATGGCCTACATGTAAAACCATGCAAACAAACAAAGGAACATATAGATAGGTTGATGCAGAGTGAAGGGTTTACAGAATTTGAGAGAGAAGGAACACTGTCAAACTCAAGTTAGGATGTGTGGAACAACAACGGTGTTACAAATGAATGTCTCTTTGTCATTATGAAGACGAGAAGTTCAGAGAGTTCACACTAGATAGCCTCTACTTTTTCTGTGAAAATAGAGGTAGCAAGTTGAAATTGAGGGCTTCAGAAGAGTTGAGTTGTGAAATAGCAGCTAAGAAAAATCAGAAAAAGACTTCACAAGGCATTTATGCTAAAATTGGCAAATGTTGCTAAGAGCATAATAGAGATCATGTCACCTGAATGTTTACTGACAACAGCATGGATAAGTCTATGTCACTAGTTGAAATGGAGTAGAGAATGTACATAGTCCAACTTGTCCATAATCCAAGTGCTCCATAGGTTAAATGCAGGAAAGTCAGCACAATGGAGTTGATGATGCCACTGAGAGTCACATCTGAAGAAATGGATGATGGAGTCTAGGCTAGTGACAGAAAGAAGTAAAACCAAGAAATGAATAATAGACCAAAAAAAAGCAAACAAAAGCTAAAAGCCTGAAGACTTATTTATTTATCCACTTGAAACTATTTCTCTTTTCTTTTTTTTTAACAGCTTTTTTAGGTGTATAATTTAAAAGCCACGTATTTTACCTACTTTAAGTGTAAAATTCAATGATTTTAGTAAACTTACAGAGTTGTACAACTATTACCACAGTCTAATTTTAGAATGTTTCCATCATTCCAAAAAGATCCCTCATGTCCACTTGCAGTCATTCCTTGATTTCACCTCCAGTCCTAGACAACTCCTAATCTATTCTCCATCTCTATAGATTTTCCTTTACTGAACTTTTCATATAAATGGAATCAAACAATATACGGTCTTTTGTGTCTAACTATTTCCACTTAGCATAACGTTCTTGAGATTCATCCAAATTATCAGTATTTCATTTCTTTTTATTGCTGAATAGTGTTCTAATGTGTGGCTATACCACTGTTGTTATCTACATCTTAGTTGATGGACATTTGAGTTTTTTCCAGTTTTTGGCTATTGTGAATAACATTGCTACAAAATTTCACATGTAAGTTTTTGTGTGGACGTATGTTTCTCTTTCATTTCTCTTTCGTAGATACCTACGAGTACAATTGCTGAGCCCTTTAGTAAATTTACGTTTAAATTTGTAATTGCCAAACTGTTTTTTAAAGTGGCTGCACCATTCATAGTCTCATCGATAATGCACATATATGAGGGCTCCAATTTCTCCATATGCTCACCAAGACCTATTGTCTCTCTTTTTGATTATAGTTATTCTAGTATATATAGTGTGGTATCTCATTTTAATTTGCATTTCCCTAGTGACTAATGATGTTGAATATCTTATTGGATATATTCTTTGGTGAGATGTCTACTCAAATAATTTGCCCATTTTAAGTTGGGTTATTTATCTTTTTGTTATTGTTTTGTAAGAGATCTTTATATGTTCTAGATACAAGTTCTTTATCAGATATATGACTTACAAATATTTTTTCCTAATCTGTGGCTGATATTTTCATTTTCTTTCTTTTTTTTGTTTTTTTGTGGTTTTTTTTGTTTGTTTCTTTCTTTCTTTGTTTTTGAAGGGGAAAACTAACATTTATTGAAGGCGTACGTGGTTTGTTGAGAGGTTTACAAACATTCACCTTCACAGTGTTTTATCGATCAGGCAGTTGGGGTTAAATAAATTAATTGCCAAGGTCTTTTCATTTTCTTAATGGTGTCTTTTGAAGTGCAGAAATTTTAACTTTGTTTAAGTCCAATTTATCAGTGCTTTTCTTTAATAGATTGCTCATTTCGTGTTCTAGCTAAGAAATCTTTGTCTAACCCAAGGTCACAAAGATTTTCTGCTATGTTTTCTTCCAAAAGTTTTCAAGAAACGTCTTATACTTAAGTTTATGATACATTTCGACTTAATTTTTGTGTATAATATGAAGTAAGGGTCAAATTCACCATATTGCCTATGCCTATCCAATTGTCCCAGCATCAAAAGGCTATCTTTTCCCATTGAATTGCCTTGGCACCTTTGTCAAAAATCAACTGATCATAAATTGATTACTGTAGTTGTGGAGTAAGTTTTATAATCAGGAAGTGTAAGTCCTCTAACTTTTTCCTTCTTTTTCAAGATTATTTTGGCCATACTGGCTCTCTTACATTTCTACATAATTTTAGGATCATCTATCAATTTCTGCAAAAGAGTCTGTGGGATTTTAATAGAGATTGCATTCAATCTACAGATCAACTTGGAAAGATAAAAACTATTTCCTCTAAATCATAGAAAAACGGTTGCAAGCATAGGATCTGGAGTCAGATAATCTGAATTCACAACTAGCTCCGCTTTTTAATATCATAATCTTAGGAAAATTGGTCTCTCTAAATCTTGCTAAACTTCAGTTTCCCCCTCTTTAAAATGGGGCTATTAAAAATACTGACTTTTACTTTAGAATCAAAAGATATATTTCCTACTGAGCCATTAACACAGTGCTTTGTGTTAGCTATTATTATCATATTGTCGTTTTTTATTCTGTGCCAGGAATTATGTAGGCACTAGAGATCAAAACAGTTACAAGTTGAAGAATTCTCTGTGAAAGTGGGATTGCCCTGGGTCCTGTGTTTTTCTTGTCCTGGGTGCGTGGGGGAGAAGAAAGTAGGCTTGGTGTTGTTGGGGGACAGGGGACATAATCCCAGAAGGAAGACACATGGAA
The DNA here is from genome assembly GCA_023783475.1 of Daubentonia madagascariensis. NCBI lineage: Eukaryota > Metazoa > Chordata > Mammalia > Primates > Daubentoniidae > Daubentonia > Daubentonia madagascariensis. Next base: position 19,129,399 of record JAKFHU010000978.1, on the reverse strand, counting down.
GGGAAGATGACTGACTCCATCAGCTACTTTAAAACAAAAACAAAAACAAACAAACAAACAAACAAACAAAAAACCAATGCCCATGGCTTTATATGTATTAAATCAACACACAATCTCCCTACTCCCTATTTGTAAGGGAAGATTGGAAAAGATGGCTATTCCCTCATCCCCCACTTTTTTTCCTCTTCAAGACTTATGTTAATTTTTACTTGATTTCACAGAGTAATAATGTGCCCACAGATGGATGGGGGGAGGTGTTGTTTCACTCAGTCCCCAAGGAGAAGCCCTGTGTTTTAGCCACCCTGAGACCATCCCTGATGATAATAATGCACTTTGACCCAATGGAGCAATTGCTTTCCAGATGTTCTGCAGGGAGCAATGGGACAAACAGAAAGTCTTTAGCTCCCACATGATTTTCTGGTGCTAGGGGGCTGCCCATGTGCATTGTGTCCCTTTGTTCTCATCCTCTTGGTTTGCAGGCTCCCAGTGTGTCTGATTTTCAAGCTTGTAATCCACAGTGTCCTGATGTTTCCAGTTTCCTCCACCTCTGAGTCAGACAGCAGGATGGAGACAAGCTCATCACGCTCTGGCCCAGGCTCCTGAACAAAATGGTTCCATGTGTGGAGACAGTGCCTGACTTGTCCCATTGGCCACGGGTTGTTCCAACTCTGTAGGGATGCTGAAAGAATGTATCAACAGACTTTCCCAGGTATCTAAAACACATTTTCAAAATGTCAAGTGATCCTTGATGACCAGCCTGCTGAGTAACTGCAGTGTTCCAGGGGTCCTGAGAGGGGGACAAGCTGAGGCCAAATTTTCAGCGTGTGATCACCTCTCCACTGAGTCAGAAAGCTCACTGCCAAGCTGGAGCAGCAGTAGAACATGTAACTGGTCAGACTGATTGTAGTTTTTCCCAATCACCGTGCTCTGCCAAGACTCTGTTTCAAATTTTCTACTCTCAGAGGAACAGCCTGGGAATCTGGAAGTTCTTCACAGCGGTTTCTGGAGGAGCTCCTCCCTCCCCATTTCTACCCTCTCAGCCCTCATGTTGGCCTTCACCCCCTTAGCTGCATCAGCTTGCTGCCATCTTTGTGAGTTTTCCCTCCCTTCACATCAGCCTGCACTCAGTAACAGAGTCATCTTCCATTAGGATTTGTCTATCTTTCTTGGAACCTGCAGTGATACTTGCTCGTGATGAAGAGAAGATATTAATATCTTAAGCCAGCAACAAAGATCCTCAACCAACTGTTTAGCCCCTAATCTCAATCCATTTACGTGGAAAGATATACAAAGTTAAGACAAATACACATGCTTTGTTGTTAGCTGGGTGTTTTGTCCCAATCAATAACATAGGCTCCTCTTGAACTAGAGCACACCTTCTGCTTAGACTATGGGTAGGACAAAGGTCCTCACCAAAATCAGACTAAGGGATATTTTTGGCTTGTTTTTACTGGGCCTTTCCAGGGAAGTATGCTTCCTACAGTTACATGGAAGACGGACTGCAGAATTGAAGGGAGACTGTGAATCTCAAGGGAGAAAGCTCAAAGAAAGAAAGAGAACACAGCAGATAGAAACATGAACTGTGGATCCTTCTGTTCATCCCATTAGATGTGCCAAAGCTTAACACCAAGACTCATTAGCATCCTTGTACTTGACTATCCACACCAGTAATCCTCTCTCTGCAAGGGTGAACTGAGAAGAGGTGAGGCCCCTCAGAAGTCAACAAATATGAGAGATTCAAGTACGAGAATACATAAGATTTACAGAAAAGCTGACGGTCCTGATGGTCAAGGCAACTTATTGGTAGTTAAATTAGAATAGGCACAGGAACACATAAACAAAGCTTATCAGAAGACTTAGCATCAGAATTGATAGGCCATCTGGAGTCACTGTATATACAAAATGTAAAGGTCAGTGCAAAACCAGACAACCAGAGGAAAGGAAAAAACCACATTCCATAGCTCAAAAAAATGTCCAAGGTCCAAAAATCTAGGGAAATAGCCAATACCTAGGATTGATTTGAAAAATCCTCAGTAAGGCTTTTGAGGGACTCTACTAACTGATTCTTTATTTACTCAAAAGTCTGTCTCTCCTTTTTTTTTTTTTTTTACTTTTCTTTTTTCCAAAAATTGCACCAAAGTAAAGCAAAGCTCTAGTTGATGCGGGCATGTTGTGTAGGTGTTAGCAGAACTGTCCTTACTACCTGCTCATTGGACAGTAGCACAACCCCAAGAAAAGGATGGTTGTGTGTCTCCTTTTAAAGATCTACATACATATGACCCCCAAGCTAATTTATATCCCAATCCATTGTTTAACACCCTTAACCTATTCTTAATTATTTTACTCATTCCTCCTAACTAGAATTCCCACTCTACTTCTTTCTGACAGATGTAGTGTCTTTCTCCTTTCAAGCTTTACTCAAAACTTACTTTTCTAGGAACATATTCTAGTGCAAAACCCAGCAGTGAAAATGGTATTGGTGAAACCCTTGGCCCCAAGGGGGCAGTAAATGACTCTTTTCTCCCTCTCATCCTTCTTTTATTTCTTTGTTCTAAATCATGTCTACAGCCCTGGCCAGGTGGGTCCATACTGTTCTACTATAAGCCTAGCGTCCATGGAAAGGTCACTTCTGACATGAGAGCTATTCTGTTTTTTGGAAAGAAGTTTCAGTCTCTGTCTATATGTACAATTGAGTCAAGTTCCAACGCTGGCATGGAGAGTTTTCTACCCTGTGCTATCTAAATAAGTAGCTTTCCATAGACCCTTGGATTATCCAAACATACCTCATGAATTATTTTAGGAAGTAAGGCTAAGTAAGTGGGCCTTGAGCTCCAATACCCACTTCAATTACAGCAATTTAAAATCCATTTTCTACGTTAAGGCTATGTGTATGTCAAATAAAAGCAAGGTTGGACATTCCTTTAAAAAGATTGAAGACAACCACTCCAGATATTTTTGTTTCTATGCATTAGTAGCAAAGCCCCACAAAAATGCTAGAAATGCACAAACTGTTGGATTCTCATTCAATATGAATGTATTGCTATGTCAAGCTATGCTGAATGCCTGACAGAAAATGCCTTTATAAAATGTACATACTGCTTATAAAAATATCCCTTAATATCTGGCTGAGGTATTGCCTTTCCCTATCTCTCTTGAAATCCTATCTCCAACTCCAACTAGGTCAGATTCCCCTTCTCTGTACTCACATAGGACCATGTACTTATCAACAGTTGTATTAATTTGCTAAGGCTACTATAACAAAAGGCTGGGTGGCTTAAACAACAGAAATTGGTTTTCTCACAGTTCTGGAGACTAGAAGTCCAAGGTCAAGGTGCCAGCAGGTTTGCTTTCTTCTGAGGCCTTTCTCTTTGGCTTGCAGAGGATCATCCTGTGCACACATGTCCCTGGTGTCTCTTTGTGTGTCCAAAATCTTTCATCCGATAAGGATACCAGTTAGATTGAATTAAGGCTTGCCCTAACGACCTCATTTTAACTTAACTACCTCTTTACAGACCCTACCTCCAAATACAGTCACATTTTGAGGTATTGGGGTTAGGAGCTTAATATATGACTTTTGCAGGGGCACAATTCAGCCTATAGCAATGGCATATGGGAACTATCTGTTTACATGTTTCCTCCAAGTCCATACCCATGCATTTGTTAATAATGTATCTCCTGCACTTAGCACAGTGCCTGGCATATAGTATGTCTGAATGAATGTTTAATAAGTGTATGGGTGAATATACATATGCCTAATACAGTTGTGGTCACTGAGGAGAGTTTACTGATTTGCCTGGCTTTAAGTAGAAGAAAAAACTTTCTATATTGAGTATTAACTTAAAGACACTTGAAAATTGCTCAGAAGCTCCTTATGATGGAATCTTTGATTCCAAAATCAAAGATCCATGAAGTTAATGAGATTAAAAATGCCAATTTACTGCCATGCCATGATAAATTCATTTTATACTTTCATGCTCACTTACATGTGGACTGCAATATCAGAACTGTTTAAAGAGTTAACAATTAAATGGAACAGGCAGGAGCTTGGGCGTATAGAGTAAGAGTAAATGAAAGATTTAGTGAGAGGGAGAGAAGAGTGATTACTAAATGGATCAGCTGTTTTGTTGCCAAGGATACAAAGTGAGATTAAAAGAAATTGGGGCTGTGCATAGAAACATCTGGATGGAAAATGAAAAATTAAGTCAATTTTCCCAGATGTTTGGTCTACACAAAACCTCACTCCCCAATATCTGAAAACATTCGGAAAAGTGGCTGAATGCTTCCTCTTTCTCCTGGGTTTCTCCTGTGTGTTCAGGCAGTCGAGCCTCTCATACCCTTGACTTCCAGTAAGCCCAAGGCCTGAAAAACAGTGATTTACTAGCACCCAATGATCATAGCCGCCAATAGAACAAGATTTCCTGTGTCTCCTGTGGCATTTCCAGCATATGGACAATGGTATTAGAAGCAACAGTAAAAGATGTGTGGTCAGACGTGTGTGCCTGTCACACGTGTGTAGCTGTGCTGGAAGCAGATCTACAACAGCAACAGAGGTAGAATTCCACCACAATGAACTCCGCAAACCATCCTCCTACGCTTTTTGTATAGAGAAACTTGGTTAAAAAAAAAAAAGTCTCATGTGCCAAAGAAATGAAACAGCTTCTCAGATCCACTGTAGTGAATTCACATGTGAAAAGTTCTGCAGGCCCAGTAGGGGAAGAGTGGGATGTTCCACAGACCTATGGCTTTCATCTTTTCCTCCTTTGAAAACTAAACTTTTTATATGGTATCTTTGAGGTTAGTGGTTTGGCAATTTAAGGGGTATTCTTTAAGTGACTGAAACATTCAATACAGGAGAGTATGAAAAGAGATTAAGTATAATTACTCTATGGTGACAGTATTACATACCTACACACAGAACTGCTCTAACTTATCTCAGCATAGACTTCTGCCCCATATGACAAAACTGTGTGATAAGTGATACAATAAGGAAAAGAATGGAGTCTAAGTAGGGCACACGTAGGAACACTAGACCAGGAATAAAAGGACCAGGGGACTGTGGCAGCCAAGCTAAAACCTGAATCATAATAATATTAGCTAATGCTTACTAAGCCATACATAATCTATATGATTTACATGTGTTACCTAAATTAGCTAATGAACATTTTAACAACCCTTAAGGTAGGTGCTGCAATTTATCTCCAGTTTATAGCAAATAAACAGAGCCATAAACGTGAGATAATCTGCCCAAACCTAGAGGGATTGTACATGGCAGAGCCTGGATATAAAACCAGGTCGCCTTTGGCTCTTAGCCTCTGCGTTCCACAGTGCAGTGAACGGCCAAGTGTTCCCCAGGGCAAGGAAGGGGAAGGGACAGAAAAAGAGAATCAGTGGAAAAAAGTCATTCTCCAAAGAGACCATTAGGTTCGGAGGTGAGAGAGTAGTTCCGTACAGCTAAAAGGCTAGAAAATAAAGCAGATGCTAAAATATAAAGGTTCCCATAAATTCTTTTAGGGAGCTGTGACTTTATTTCCAGAGTAATGTGAAACAGAATTTGTTTCAAGAGCTCCTGAAGGGCTGAACTCAATGAGATCGACCCTGAGAAGTTAGTCGTCATCCCAAATTAAGGGATGTTATGGGAAACCTAGGCATAGACTGTTTGATGAGAGTTCGTTTATTTTCCATAAGGCAAAATAAGCAAATACCCTTATTCTAGAATCTAGATGGTGAAGTCCAATGAGTTTTAGTCTCATCCCTTCTAAATGAGAATGTACCAGGACACTTAGCCAGGGGTCCGGGAGACCAGAGGAGCACTTACTGGAACCAAAGAACCAGAACTATCTGGCTCAGAAGTGTGATTTTGTAACAGAGGGAACGGCCTGAAAAAGGGCAAAATGTATTACAAGCTGTCTCTTTAAAACCTCCCCCACACTTTTTGGGAATTAAAACCTGTATCCCTGCCCAAGGCCAGTGGTCAGGAGGGCAGGGGAGTGTCCTTTCTTCTTTGTACCACAGGAGATGGCTCAACGGAACTGTCCAGGAGAAGTCATGAGATTGTCTTCACTGGAGATGGGGTTGATCAGAACCATCAACTGTAGTTAAACAGCAATACCTTGAAGGTGAAAGCCTTCCCTTTAAAAGCTCAGCATTTTGGCTTATAGACAGGATGATGGCACTTTTAGACAGGAGCCTCCATCCTCCTCATTTGTTGGCAAATTAATAAACCTCCCTTTCCTTCTCCTCAAACCGCTTGTCCTTGTTCTTCTGACGCAGACTCGGGGAAGAGTGCCAAACTTTTGGTAACAGTTTCCATGGGGAATTGAGGTTGGTCAACCATCACCTCTCCGGCAAAGCCTGAACCTGGCCACTGAAAGGCCAGCATGCTACAGCTGCCACATGGGGTGTTTGTCTTCATGATAATTCTCATTCCTGGTCTGAGACCCTTCTACCAACAATTGTAGAAGAATTGTGGAGGGAAACAGAGCACTTGGCAGCATTCAGAATGCCATTACAATAGGCAGACAAAATTCCTAAGTCCTTGTTATTAAGTAAAATTAAAAGCAAGGATAAAAATTACAAAATTGACATTATTGAGCTAAGTGGTGTTCCATCTTGCTTGCAATTTTTTATTTCACTTTGAAATAAACCACAACTCAAATTATCTGATTGCCTTCTAGGAAAGTATTTCTTGAAAAAAAATTATAAGTAGCTTTATTTCCAGGTAGCACAAAAAAAGAGCTTTTATTCAAAACAGATTTGAATGAGAATGAACAAGAAGTAATACTCCTATGCACCCATTCAGCTTCCTGCCTGCAGGGTACTATTCCACAGACCATAATCTTTCTCACACCTTGGGAGCTTCCATCCTATAAACTTATTTTTGAGTACCAGTTGTTACATCTGGATTCTGAACAAATAAAACTAAGCCTTCTTATATTCCAGTTAGAAGAGGCACATGCATCTGTCCTCAATTGACACACGCCCCACTAAAACGTTGCTGCCGTGGCTAGCCTTTTGTCATTGCTGTCTTGACACCAAAATAACTATCATCTGGCTCGGTGGGATCAAAGAAGGACATGTACTCGAGGCCAGGGCTGTTTCTTTACAGAATAACACTTCTTTATTATTACCTCTTTGGCAACATGGTATGAAATGAGATGAAAAATAGACATCCTTTGATATAAAGCAGAAACAATGACCAGACCTACAGATTGAATGTGACTGTTAGCATCTTTTTAACTGGTGCTTCTACAGTTCCTCCATCTTTTGGAGATTGCTTTCAGATATGGGATTTGAACAAACCTTGACGTGTAAGTAAAAAACAAGAAAGAGAGATTGTTGACGTGTCTACTCTAACAGAGAAATGAGGATGCACTACAGTATATCTACAGGTCCCAGTATGCCAAACAGTAGGGTTTGTTTCAGTCTGCCCTAATTTCAGCCCTTAATAAAAGGCCTCTGTATCAGAATTGTTGGCTACCTTGGTTTGTTCACACATATTATTAGTTTTCAAGCTGGGAATTGTAGAGGTCATTTTATACATGAGTATGCTGTGGTCTGGAAAGGATGGGTGGTATGTGTAAAGTCACACCAAGTGTTTAGGTCCCATCTTAGGCTGTACGCCACTTAATAAAGCATTTCCCAATCTATTCAATTTTGGTTACACTTGTCAATTTCAAATTTTACCTTGGGTCTCCTGAGTATGGATAACAGAAATAATCTTAGTAATGAAAATAAACATGGGAAAGATTTTGGAAGTGGTAGGAGTTATGGGGGTAGACATAGAATAGAATAAGGAATAGAGTATAGAAAATGGAACAGAATAAGATAATAAAAGGATAAAGAACACGAAGAATGAAGGTGCTGTTATGTGTTGAACTGTGTCCTTATGTGTTGATATATTGAAGCCCTGACCCCTGGTACCTGTGACTGTGATCTTACTTGGAAATATGGTCTTTGCAGACATAATCAGTTTAAAATGAGGTCATTAGGGTGGGTCCTCATCTCATATGACTGGTGTCCTTACAAGAAGAGGAAAATGCCATGTGAAGAGAAGCACACAGGGCATATGCCAAGTGATGACAGAGGCAGAGATTGGAGTGATGCAGCTGTAAGCCAAAAAACATCAAGAATGGATGGCTGCCCCCAGAAGCTAGGAATAGGCAAGGAAGGAGTCTCCTACAGGTTTCAGAGGGAGCACAGCCCTGTTGACACCTTGATTTTGGACTTCAAGCCTTCAGAACTGTGAGAGAATAAGTTTTTCTTACTTTAAGCCACCTAGTTTGTGGTACTTTGTTATGGCAGCACTGGGAAACTAACACAGGGCTCATAAGTAGAAGCCTGAACCTGAGGTCACCCATCATACCCTGACATGAGGAAGAATTAAGGTGCTTCACCTGTCTGCTCAAAGGCTAACGTTTTCAGAATGTTCTTTACCCTTCCAAAAACCACAACAATCTTTTCTTGTGATCAGTTTTCCAGCACCTCTCTACTGTTACAGAAATCTCTGAAGCCAACTTGATTTCATTTGCCAGTTCTGTCAGTAGTCCGGGATTTAATCTGTCCAGTCCTAGAGACTTGAGCTCATTTAGAGACAGCCAGGTGAATCTCAACCATCTTTACGTTGTAGTTTCATCTTGACAATGTTTATCTTCTTTAACCTGAGGTTCATTCTTGTCAAGAGACAGAACTGAAACCAATGAGGTTTAGAGAAGTTCTATTTCCCTGTGTCAATCGTAAGTGGACTTTTGTTACTTTTTTGCCCGACACACAACTCTACACCCATATTGTGGGGCACCTTCCATTGTGTGTAATATTGCTTGTCCACAGTACCTTATTCACTCCCTCCCCATGAAAGTCAAAGTAAAGAGAACCCAATTCGTGGCACTTTCCTGCCTGGGACCTTGCATAGGGCACAAGTGACCCAAAGCAACCCAAAAGCAAAAGGGCGGTTGAGAATGCATAGTCTTTGTGCTTTGGCAACCCCTGCATCCCCGTCACATTGTTTTGCTAAGGGGGATGATTATTATACTTCCTCTTTCTTGCTTCTGATTTTTCTCCAACATAAATAGTTCTTACCAAAACTCTGTTGTACATAACTTTAAAATACATCTTTGTACCTTCTGAACCCATTTCATAAAAAAAAAAAAATTACATCTTTGTCACTGCAGAATGATCTCTAGATGTGGAATTTCTGGGTCAAAAATTATGATGACTCCTGAGGTTTCACAGACCTATCAACAAATTATTCTGAGAACAGGTCATAATAATTTACATTCCCGGGTAGAAAGGACTTGATTCTGTCAACTTCATAGTAAATTTTTACTCTTATAAAATTATAGATTGCATATTTTTATTATAACTTTACCTAGTTGGAAATCTATCTATAAACTAGAAACCAGATACACATAATTTCAAAGCTAACACATTTCCTATCAGTTCTTGGTAAAACTCTAGTTCATATTAGTTCTCTTTTTAAAAATTGTGTGTATCTGACTTACCACCATGCCCCAGAACCTGTATGGCACCTAACACATAGTTAGATAAATATTGAAGTACATAATATGAATTAATGTCTGAATGAGAAACAGTTTGAGGAATAAAACGCAATGACATTGCAGAGAATCTTGTCAGTATTTTTTTCAAAATAGAAATTCTCTTAGTCAGTAAGTAACAGGAAAACAATTCAAGGAAAAAAGAGTACACTATCAAGATTTTGCCAAACAACGGTTTGTTTAATCTTTACTTTTGAATGAGTGATTTATTAACAAAGTACAACAACAATAATGCAGGAGTGGAAAGTAAATCTCCTTCCAATTCCTATGCCTGAATCCCCTGCTTTCCTTCCCTAGAGGCAACTAATATTACAGCCAAACAACATTTTAATGATATCAATTCACTAAGAGGCATTTTCCAAATTCCATCAATCAACAGACACCATTCCTTTAGATAAAAGTATACTTTGCCAAGTTTTCTACAATTCCTCTTTCTTCCCTTAGATGAAGATGTAGCAAAGAGGGCTCCGTGATGATGGATGTCATCTGGAGACCAACATCATTTCCCACACTACTCTGGGGAAAGAAGCAAACATCTGTGGAGTGTCTGCCTGGCCTTCTCAAAGAAAGCGGGAGAGCACATTTGTACGCTCCAAGGGTGACATCCACTGGTGCACAGTCATAAGTGCAGGTATCAGGCCGTCCAAGATCTTGAGATGAGAAATTCCTTAACTTGAGCATTTTACCAGACATAGTGATTCTCAGACATTCATCCACGTAATAATCCTACGTTTCTAAACATAATGGTCAGTTTCTCTACTTTGAATCCAAGAAGAGAAGATATAATAAACACCAGGTCTAGGTATGCTGCATCAGCAATAAAGATGTGCCTCTGGACATTCATTCATTCATTTGTATCACAAATACTATGGAGTGTGAGCCACATACATGGCAGTTACTGAACACCTCATACAGTATTAGGAACAATTATGAAAAAAACACAGTCCCTACCCACAAGAGCATTTTCAAATTTAAAAAAGGGGTGAGACATGCACAGGTAATGACTGGATGTGGTGGTACATGGCCATCCTGCACTCATCTGTGCATGTATCTAGTCTTGATATGTTATTTCATTTAGTTCTCACAACATCTTTAGAGTATTGAAAATTTTACAATATTTTCAGCAGAATTTTGCAGTTAGAAAAATCAAGGTTCAGAGAGATTAAATTACATGTTTGTGGTTACAAAGCAATAAATTTCTGAATCCAATTTGGCATGTCCAAAACCCAAACTTCCAACACCACCCAATGTAATCCATCAGCTTAGCTCACAGATCTAGGGCAATGCGTATCATTTTTCCAGATTTTCTAGACTGCATCTTATTTTGTATTTTAAAAGGATATATCTATCACAGCTTCAGTAGAGAATTTCTATTCCTATAGAACTACTCCCCCATAAAACTACTATCAGACATATTTAGATTATAAACACATAGGAAAAGAAATCTTGAAAGTCATCAAAATTGGTAAAACATTTATTTCTTTATATTCAGATTCTTATTAAGTTTTCTGCCAGCTCAACTAATCAGCAGACTTGTTACATCAATAGAGGTCTTTAGTTTGTAATTCCTTGTGAGCTAAACTTTCCTAGGAAAAGAAATTCTGGCTTATGGACCCTTGGGTACCAAAACAAACACCAATTGAATCAATCATGGCTCGATCAGAGAAGGAAACCACTAAGAAGTTACATATGTAATAAGAGATTATTATAGAGATTTGACCTCACACAACTGTGAGAGCTGGTCAAATACTTTACTTTCTGCTTTTGTTTCCATACCTCTTGCTGGGCCTGAGGTCAGCAAGGCAGACACTCAGGAAAAAAAGGTGGTTATGTGATGTGGGAGAACAATGACAAACCGGAACCCAGAGGACAAGCTGGAGTCCGCGTTGGTTTCTTATAGCCTGCCAGCCTCTAACGTCAATGATGTGAGGAACCCACAGGAGGAGCTGGCACCTTTCACTGTGGAACCAAACATGCACTTGGCCCAGGAGTAGAAGTGGAAGGAAGGGTCAGGTGGGAGCTGGAGATGCCCCGTTGCGTCCATGCCAACAAGGTGAGCCAGCAGATCCAGGACCATGTGCATGACCTGCACCAATCTTCCAAATTTATTTCCACCTTACAAATCATGTGCAAAGTGTCTCTCATGGCCCACACCAACCTGGAACTATGCAGGGAAGGAAATTCTGGAAAGTGTAGTTCCTGTGTAAATAAGTTGCCACAAGACAAAGCAAAACATAGTACACACGTAGAATTATTTTGCAAGTTGTTTTATTTAAATGTGGGCTATTTATTTCTCTAAACCATAGCTAAGGCCAATGTCGGCTTATTTGGCTAAATTAATATATCAATTCTAATCTAATGGGCAGATAACAATTAAGAAAATAGGCTCCCAGTCATGAGGAATAATATTAATAACATGAACACTTTGTTTCACCTAATGAAGGTATCACATAGGGAGTAAAGGAAATGGCAAATGGATATAAAATCCATATCCATTCTCGGAAAACCTCAAATTCTTCACTAATCTCAATATCTGCCTGAATTCCTCCTATGCCATCATACCCGGGAAGCAAGTATCATTTTAGCTGGAGCAATAGGAGAGCAAAGCTGGAGGCCTAGGCTTTTTAAAAATTCAACCACTGAATTAAACATGAGATTCAGTGAGCTCATGACTTTATGAAGCTGGAATCTGAGCCTGCGCCCTCCAATTATACATAGCATGACTGTATACGTGGTGGCCACAAGCAGAGCTTCCCAGCCACCCTTCTCTGGCAGTACTGAAGTAACCACCACAGCAAATGATCCTGGAGGCTTCAGACGTTCTTCACGGGATTTCCTCAACAGGATTTCATTTAGGACAGGACTCTAGCAGCAGTGGGATGTGTCTGTGGTCATTGCGTTCTTTCACTTTCAACTATTTCCAAACCCTCTTCACAGAGTTGGTGGGTCAAATAGAAACTCTTAATTGATTAATCAAAAGCAGCTTAATTCTTATAAAAATAATGTTAATCCAAGCACTACTTTAATGCAGTTTTTAGCATAGAATAAAATGCTAGCTATAGTCTTCTGGTCTCTGAATACTTGATTTAAAATCTGAGATTACCTATTTCTTTCTATAATGTTCAATTTATAATGTCAGCTTTCAGAATAAATCACATGACAGATCAAAAATACACTGTCAACCATTTGCAAACATGTGACTATTTAAGGTAGTGAGATACCATCCTTTTTGGTAAGCTATACTTAATGTGGAGGAGACCTATGAGTAGCCAAGGAAAAGCTCTGATAAACCTCATTATATACACTGAAGTCTGCTTGTTTGTGAATTAGCATGATTTAATTAGGTTGATGGCATAGTTGCCTTTGTATACGCCAAGCTGAAACATTCTGGATATTCGACCCTATAAGCTAATTATGATTCCTTTGGAATCTGATCAAAGTATTGAGTTTGTTATTTTTAGAATGTAAGTATAGTAATTTATACACAATGTATGTGACTAAATAAATCACTGTTTTTTGTTCCCCATTGAAAACCATTACTGGTGGAAAATAAATCCTTAAAAATAAAATAAATCATTGTATAGCATAGAAGTTTCATATGAATCAATTACTAAATACCAGAATGCTGGCTATGAAAATGCAAGGCATTGCTGTATTTGGCTAATGTAAGTTTCTAGGCAGTAAGTCCATGCTTGCATGACAAACAAACAGAGCGGCCTTCCAATTGAAGTCATAATTTAAAAAAAAAACCCATATTACATGAATAATGCTAAATCTTCAAAAGTCATGCCTAAGCATCTCAAAGGCATTAAAAATTTGGGAACTCAGGCAATAATAAAGACCTGACATAAATGGGCACTTAATCCCAAAGATACTCATCTGAAAGAAAAGCCCAGAAAAATGATAATATGGAAGATTCAACATCAAAAAGAGGCAATGTAGTATGTTATAGATGTCCTTGTAGATTCATTTAACTGGTGGGTGCTTAGTCTCCCCTTGTGAGGTTAAATACAGAATTGTTCACAAATAGCACAGACCTAAATAGAGCCCTATTCCTTATTTCTACAGAGAAAAGTGTGTACCAACCGGACTTCCCTCTGACGTGCTCCACGGACACATCCATGTTCATATTTATTTAAACCACAGTTTGCATTCTTGATAGAGGAAGCGAAGTTCATGTTTATTGAGTGTCTAGTCTACACCAAGCACCAAGTTTTGTATTTTTCTCATAACTTTCTTGTATAACATGCTTAATTTTTTATCATTATCTCTATTTTCTTGTCAGGAAGTTGAAACTCAAAGAGGTGAAATAACCATTTTGGAGCTGAGCTAGAACTGAAGTCTTTCTGACTCTAGAGCTACATACTCTTTGCAGGGTACCATTTTGCCCTTTATAACAGCCCTGCGCTGCCCGCTGGCCTTGGCTTTGCTCATTTGGCCAGAGCCCTTTGATACCACTCTCCGCTATGGAGCCCAGCTCAAGTCCCCTGCAGATTTTGGAATCCCCAGAACGCTGTCACCTCTCCGAGAGACTTTTATTAAATTTTATTTTATCCAGGGAGGAAAATTCCTCACCAAGTTTCCCTCATAAACACTCCCTCTGTCCTCAAAGCTGCCAAAATAATTCACAGAATCTCTTCTATGGGACTTTTGGAAAAATAAAAACAAAACTACAAGGAGGCATGCCACCAACTTCCCCTGAGGCCAGGAAGCCCAGAGCTGGCTCCCTATTCAAATGGGGAAAAGGAAAGGGAAAAATACCAAGAGAAAGAAGTCTACATTATACTCCCAAAAATGTATCTTGCCACCGAAGTATTGAACACAGTGCAGTGACCTGCTCAGATGTGCTATGTAGGACGATCACTTTAGGTGCAGTCTGGAGACTAGGGTGGGGCAAAACAAACATGAGGAGATCAGTGAGCCTGTCGTGGCAGTAATCCAGGAGAGAGCAGATAAAAGGCACAGTTATGAGGTTATAACGAACAGTAGCAATGGAGACACCATGGAGATGGAGAAACAGCAAACATACTCGAAAGGTAAAATCCAAAGAAGTGATTATGACTAATTAGTGTTTGCCCAAAGTCCTTCCCCTATACCAGCCATCAAAAAGCAACATTTTTGTTCTTTGTCAAATGAAAACAAATCCAGACTCAGAAAGAAGGGACTTTATTCGAAAAAGATTATTATGGGGTGGGGGAGAAACTTTGCAATGGGGAGGGGAGGACTTTGGCAATAAGGAGAGCATTGTGACCACCAATATCTGCAAGAGTCTCAGGAGTTAGACAAAAGAGGGTTTTCTGTCACAGAGAGTCGTAAGCAGGCTAGAAAGAACCAGGTGTGGAGAGTGGGATGAAAGGGTGACATGATCAGACAGTAGATCCGAGAATGTTTTCCCTAAGATTGGCTTCTTCTCAGGAGGGGCTGTGTGCTGGGTTGAATGAGACAAAATGCCGGAACCTGGCGGGAGGAGAGAAGGCACAACCCAAAATATGGTTAACAAGCATTTTGGTCCCAAGGATCAGTGGCGACAAGCAGTTCAGCTAATTATTTATGAAGAAAAAGAATGGGAATTTGGAAAATCTGTGTCTGGCCTTGTCATAGGTAAACAAGGAAAGCATCCATGAGTCTTAGCTAAGTCATATGAGGAAGGGTGGTTTTTGCAGTAAGCATTTTCCAGAATATACAGGGTGGGAGGATTTCTTAACCTTCACTGTTTTCCAGGATCAGCTAAAATTAAACATTTGTCATCTTTTATCACATTGGGTGCTAAGCCATCTAAGTAGTTAGCTGATGTGTGAGAACAAGGGTAAATACCCTGGCTCAAAAATTAGGCACAGGCTATTAGGCATGAGCTCAGATCTGCCAGCGTTTGACAGTCATCCCGCTGGGTTATAACATTGTCTCTTCAGATATCCTCTTTTAAATGCACATATTCTTGGAAAACTGTTGAACTAAAAACTGTTTGTAGTCTTTAAAGGGAAACCATAAAGGAAAAAAGGTAATATTTTCACAAGATCTGCTTTGAGCTAAGCACACTAATTTTGTTCATTTATTTAAAAATATTTAATGACCCTCCACCATGTGCCAGATGCTCTCCTACGCCATGGGGATTCAGCCATGAAAACAAACATACAAACAAAAAACCCAAGGTACTCTTGGTGCCTTTAGCCTAGTGGGAGAGCTAGTCAAACATGTATATAAATACATAAATTATATAATTTCTTTTCATGATGAGGGCTATTAAGAAAATAGAAATTAGGCCAAAAGAGACAGACAGTAAAGGGTGAATAATCCCTATTTTATATAGGAAAGTCCAAGAAGGCTACTCCGAGGACAAATCTTACCAGAGACCTGAAAGGTGGGAAAGAGGACGCCATGCAAAGATATGGGGAAGAATATTCCAAGCAAAGCAATAGGCATGTGTAAAGGCCCTGAGGCACCAATGGGCTGAACAATTTGAGGAAAAGGAAGAAGACTAGTGTGGGCTGGATCAGAGCAAAATGGGGATGGGGAAAGAGAGGTAGAAGTAGAACAAGAGCATTTCTTTTTCCTTTTTTCTATATTTGTCTTAATTCTTTTAATCCTCACACTTACCCATTTTACCTGGGGGAAAAAACTTGAGATTCAAAAAGGCTTAGTGGATCATATGGGGTCACACAGCTAATAAGGGCAGAACTACAATGTGATTGCAAGTCAGTCACCTTCTAATCAGCACCAATTAGAATGAACACAAAAAAGGCAGGTACAGCACACTTATGAGCACTTATGAACACACTTTTCAGTGACTGCACATCTTTACCTAAAGCTGGCTGGTCCAGTCTTGTAATTCTCAAGGTAATCAACATGCATTGTAATTTGACTACGGGCTCTTGAATTTCATTTTTTTAGCATCTAAACCTCTTTTAAGGAGCAAGCATTAACAGCAGAATTTCTAGCTCATAAACTCTTAGTGCTTCTGCAGGAATCAGTTCTGACTCCTTGGGGCTCACTTGAGGCACAATAATGATGTGAATGACCCTCCCCTGTTCTCTGAGATCCTTCCTCTCTGGGTTTCCAAACTTCCAACCCCCAAATATCAATTATCTAATCAATTATGGCAGGGTTTTGCTCATACCTGCTTGTCAACTAAGATGTTAGCTAAATTGTGTGAGAAGACTTAAGAATACCAAACAGGTATTTACCTTCCAAAAGAGAACTCATAAAGAATGAAAACCCAAAGTGGTGTTTCACCATCCTATCTCTAAAATAAGATTCTTTGGGAACTACTGACTGCAATCCAACCAACTCCTTCCCAAGAAGACTTAGACAGTATTTTTGTTATGAGTCACCAGTGCTCCAACCTGTCTTTCAGTCGTCACTCCACTGTTTGGTGCAAACTCTGGCACAAGTCCTAGCTTTGCCACTTTATTGCTGTGTGACCTTAGGCAAGTCACTGAATGTGTTAGTCTAGGTTCTCCTTCTTGGTTTCTTGCAGATGCTAAAACGGGACTAAATGAGCAAGGATTATGTGAGGGTCAATATCTGGGAGAGAGAAAGGGAGTGAGCTGGAAAAGCCTGGAAGAGCCGTCAGGTTACACTGCAAGCCAGATCCCAAGTGCCTGCACGGAGTGGGAGAAGGAAGTGATGAGCAATGTGAGGAAGGTTCAACAAGGCCACCGGCCATCCTCAAGCCAAAGTTGGCTATCAGAGGAGTCCCGAGTCTCCCAGGAACGGGTCTGCCTTGGCATCCCTTCCGTGCTCAGTCCTGGGCTGGGAGCAGCCACTGAGAAGCATGACCTTGCTGCAAGCAGATGCAAGGAGGTTTTAGAGCAAAGCTGGAGTTAGTTGGAGTTCTGCAAGGCATGTTCTTAATGGCTTCCACATTGAACCTCTTGAAATCTCGGTTTCCTTAACCTGCAGATGGGGATAATGTGATACCAAAACCACATGCCAGTGAAACACCAAGATTCTACATTGTCTGTTCAAGATAATTCTAATAGAATCACCATTTAGTTTTTACTTGCATTAATTTACAGGAAGGAAATAAGTATTTTTCCTGACCTCAAGAGAATAGGACAGTCTTGTATATAGCTTAGGTTGATTATGGGATCAATTTTTATCTTAAGATTGATGAGGTATATTCAGTCTTCTCCACCAAACAATGAATATAATTGCTTAATTAAAACAAGTATCATGGACTGAAAGTTAAGGAGTATGGTAGTAGAGTAGATTTCCACAAGGGGCTTCTTATATAATAAGACACCCAATTTTATGATGACAAGATATGGAATAAGTATAGACATGATCAGATGGTCTTCATCCCTTCAGGTCCTGGGTTTATACATTTAAAATCTTCAAACTACCTGACTGATGAATATTCTCCTATTTTCTTTTTTATATGTATTATTTAAAATGAAGTTAAGGTTAGTTAGTGTTCTATATTCTCAAAGGACTGTGTCAATAGCTCAAATGTTCTAGGACTCTTAAGGCTCCCACTGTTGGAGCTCGTACCCTCTGGGCTCATATTAATTTTAATCAAGACTGAAATAAAGTTATTTTGAGCCTATAAGAATTTATCTCCACAGTTTATTTTGATAATCAAATGAAACAACTCATGTAAAGTACTTAGAATAGCATCTGACACATAATAAGTGCTCAATTAATAGTAATTATGATTTTTATTACCCTTTGCATCCAATATCCGCTTGCTTATGCTGTTTCTTTCCCCAGGTATCCTTAGGGTCCTTTTCTGCAAGTCTAAATCTCACTTAAGATAAGCATGAACACTGTTGCCTGTCTGAAGTCCTTCCCTCTCTTTCTCCCAAAGCACTTTAGTAGACTCTTTCATTATATGGGGTATTTTTTTTCTCCCTTGTATTACTGTTTTTTGTCTTATATCTTTTATTGAACAGTAAGCAATAAGTGATTTGGAGGGAGGATCTTTGTCTTCTTTATTTTTGTATTCTCCACCATAGCTAGCTGAGTGACTGGTACATGGAAGAAGTTCAATGAATGGTTGTTGATTTATTATAATCAAGAGGTAAAAATTCGGCGGATAGCAATGGCAGACAGGATCACCCTGTGCAAAGAAGAGCAAGTGCAGAGTTCAGTGATTGTTTGGGAAGGAGAAAAGTCACCTTGAAGAAGAGAAAGAAGCTTCTGTGACTTTAGAAATCTTCTTTCCTTCCTTTTTTCCTCCCTTCCCTCAAAAATTGAGGGCCAATGACGTTCAAGGTGCTAAGGAGGAAAAAAGAAAAAATAATAGTAGCTCCCACTTATTGAGCTTTTTTTGTGAACCAAGGCACTTTAAATACATTATTATATTTAACCCTCATAGTAGTGTCCCGAGAGGAGTATTATTAAGCTTAAGCTATTCCACCATTGAGAAAGTTAAGAATCTGAGAAGTTAGATCATTCATCTAGGGTGACACTGCTAGAAAGTGGTAGAGCTGGGACGGAAACCCAGGTTTGCCTGACTTGCCCACATTGTGCTTCTTTCCATGTCAATAAATGCTTAAGTTGCAAACCTGCAGACCCTCCCTCCCAGCAAGTCATGCAGCTACTTACCAAAGAAAACTCAAAGTCAACAATGAGAAAGAAATTACTGAATTTGCTTTCAAAACACTCCATGTATTTCTGTTAAGTCATTTGAGACTATAGGATCCTTGCACTGCCAGAGTAGAAGAACATTGTACCTGTTTCCCTTTCTCTGGATTACTTAACAGAAACAAATGATTTCAAAAGTCTTTGACCAGTAAAATGATCAAGGACAATTCTAAAACTCATTGCCCCTTATATTCTGTTATAAGGAGGAACATTGTTCCCAACAGGAGTTCTGCTAGAAATCTAGACTGGGTTTGTTGTGTAATAGCTTGTTATTTGACAAAGTGGATGTTGGGGAGCCCAGAAAAGATGAAAATCTTTGGGATTTGGGTGTGTTCAGAAAAACATATTTGCAGCAGAGCGTAATAAAGAAACCAAATCTGGCAGAGCGAGATTGTCTCAGCTTATGTCATTGGGTTGGGTCTGACCATGGGCAGACGGCCTCTCGCTGGCTCACCAGTGTTTTGGGTTTCCAATCCCTGGATGCCTCAAGACAGTAAAATTTTGGTGGAAAAAAATAGAATACTCCCTTGGAGCGTCACTGTACAAAGAACAAAAGAGGAACATTAAGGAGGGCCAGAAATTCATGTCTCCTCCTGAGAAATCCAAAATGTGCCTCAGCATTCAGAGTGTATTACCTCAGTATAATCTTCTTATGAAACAAATATTAAGCTACATAGGGGAAGAAGGGATTGGAAAACAAGGTGGCTGTATTCCTCTAAAGAGGACATAATTATCCTTGTTAGGTAATTGCTACCTGGCTATTTTCACGCAGCTGAAGGAAATTTATACGTGACCCACAGGACTCTCCCTGACAGAGGAACGAAGAACAATTAAAACTTTCCCAATTGGCATTTCAGCATCCCTTTTTGCAGCTTTTAAAACAATGTGTGACAGCATCCTAGAAACATGACACAGAGCATGAAAGTGTCTTGGGGTTAAGACAAACCTGCATCTAAATTCTAACTGTAGACATTAAACTGTTGCATCTTGGACAGGCAAGCTAATCTGTTTGCTCCTCAGTTTCTGTTGGTGTAAAATGGTGGGTGTAATACCTGCCTTGAGGGATTGTTATGAGGAGTAAAGAAAACAACGTGGGTAAAATTATCTGGCACGGTACCTAGGACGTAATAGGTATTGAATAGGACTTTTGTGGTCGAATGCTCATAATCAATTAAAAAGCAAAAACAATGAACAAATTTTTTCTTTTTCCCTCTGACACTGTAAGTTTGATGTATTTTCAGCCAACTGGAGAAATTTTCCAGTTGTTTGAAATGACCAAATTCATCAGTTGCTTTGGCATCATTCTGACTCTGCCTTTTAATTGATCTGTCCACATTCTTCCTTGATGCTGCTTCTTTAAAGAAAAAGTTAAGTGTAAAAAAAAAAGAGAGAATTATTCTTCAAAATTCCTTCTGGACACATCTCTCTACCTTTGAACATCCATAGATTTGGCAGCATCCTAGCAGAAGCTTCACATATTTAAAATAATGTGCTCTCCATCAACCCCATCCCCTTTGTTGCCCAGTTATAAGTCAAGACAATCTTGTACCCTAGTGTAGTTGGCTTTCCTCACACTCAGCCCAGCAGGATTTGAAGTATGTCATAGCAGTACTAGTACAGCAGCCACTTTACAGAATCTTGTCTTCAGGCTGGCACACAAAACTGATAAAAACCCTCAGGAAACTGAAGGTGACACATCACACAGGATAGCATATGTTAGTCCATCATAGACTTGACATCCATGAGTCTAATATTTTTGCAAAGCCACTGTGGGGACAGAACAATGGCCCTGCAAAGATGCTCAGGTCCTAATCCCTGGAACCTGTGAAGATGTTCCCTTACATAGCAAAAGGAACTTTGCAGATGTGACTAAATTAAGGATCTTGAGATGGGGGTGTTATCCTGGATTGTCCAGGTGGGTTCACCATAATCAGTGTCCTCATGAGAGAGGGAGAAGGGTCAGAGACAGAGATTGGGAGATGAAATGCTGATAGTTTTGAAGATAGACAAAGTCAAGGAATGCAGAAGACTTCTGGAAGCTGAAAAAGACAAGGGAATGGATTCTCCCCTAGAGCCTTTGGAAAGTACACAGGCCTGGCAACACTTTGATTTTAGCCCGGTGAAACCCATTTTGGATTTTGTAACTCCAGAACTGTAAGATAATAAATTTGTGCTGTTTTAAGCCCCTAAGTTTGTGGTAATTTATTACAGCACCAATAGTAAACTAATGCAGCCACTATATTTTATATTTTCAGTTTAGCATTCTTTTTGGAGTAATGATGTCTATAAAGGGTTTGCCAAATTTAGCAAGTAAAAATATAGAGCACTTAGTTAAATTTAAATTTTATATAAACAACAAAGAATTATTTGTGGTATTAAGTAGGTACCACGCAGTATTTGTGACATAGTAAAAACTTATTTGTTTCTTATCTATAGTTTATTTAACCAGGAATCCTGTATTTTATCTTGCACCTTTAGGTCTGTAACTTAACCATCCTCTGGGGAAAGAATACTTATTCTTTCCATCTTAAACCTACATTTTTCAAGTTTTGCGATCTCAGTTCACCTAGAACTATCATGTAAATATTTGATTAAGAAATCAAACTTCACCTTATCTAGTCTCATAAATATATAGTAGGTTTGGGCTATATGTTTTTTCCATATTTTTATAATGAAATTCCAATTATATCCACATGGAAAATTCCTGGTGCCTAATACCTGATCCTTTGGTCATGGCCTATCTCTTGATCTCCTCGGAAAAACACTTTTTGGTGTGAGATGCATATATGGGAGGGGGCAACTAGAATTGAAATGTGCTAAGCACAGACTGTATGACAGGTGCAAGAATAGTGCACTCTATGTTTTCATTACACGGCATGTCTCCACTTCGATGTCCCAAACCTCCAACAGATTCGAAATTAAGCTCATTGTCTCTGTTTCCAGTCTCTCCAGATCCACCCCCTCTTCTCCCCATTTCAGGGAATGGCATCACCATCCACCGATTTACCCAAGCTATTCTGAAGCCTTCCCTATCTTTACCTCACTCCTGCCTTTTGCAATGAGAAGAACATGCTGCTGGTCCAAGAAGGATAAGAGACACATGGGGCAGACCTGTATTCAGCCTGTAGCACAGAGCCTTGCCCAGCCTGGAACAGATAACCCTCAGGCCAACTGCCAACATGGAATAGAGGAAAGCTAGCTGTGACATGCCACTAATACTTTGTGGTTGTTTGCTATGAAGCAATAGCTAAAATGTCCTCTAAATTGTATTTAATCCTCTTTCTTCCCTCTGAGCACAGGAAAAGTTAAACTGAATCACTATGGATGTTACCTTTGCAAAGATCTTGAAAGTCTTACATATAACATCCAGAGCATTAAGGGAATCCTTCTGGTTATGAGTCTACATGCATCACTGCTGGTAAACAATTGTCCATGAAAGCACGATCCCCCAAAGGCAAAGACTTCACTGCTCCAGTGCCAAATTTGTGCACTAGGATCTTTATTAAGGTTAAAAGCCTGATTCCCAGACTCCATCTTCCATAGGTACAAGAGAGATTGGCTAACTATTCTCTAAACTCATTTGTCTTCTTCCTGGACTCAAAGACTGTTTCCCCCAGCCTCTGTTAGAGTTACATGTAGCCATGTGTGTTAGTCAGGGTTCTCCAGAGAAACTGAGAAGTAAGAGATTGTATATAAAGACATTTATTATAAGGAATTGGCTTACACAATTATGGAAACTGGCAAGTCCAAAATCTACAGAACCCATATCCCAATTTGAGTCCAAAGGCCAGCAAGCTGCTGTAGAACCAGGAAGAGCCAATGTCCCAGTTCAAAGGCCATCAGGCAGGAGAATTCTCTTCTAATTGGGGAGGGTCAGGCTTTTATTCTATTCAGACCTTCAACTGACTGAATGAGACCCATACACATTATGGAGGGTGTCTTATTCTACACACTTAAATGTTAATCTCATCCAAAAACATCTTCACAGAAACACCAAGAATGATGTCTGACCAGATATCTGGGTACCGTTTGGCCCAGTAAAATTAACATAGAAAATTAACCATCATACCACATAACTGTATTCCAGCTTATGGAATATAGGTGAAAGTGAAATATACCACTTTCAGGCTTGGCTGATGAAAATCTCCCCCACACGACCCCTCCACACTCTTTGCCCACTACGGGCTGGATGCAGATGGGTATCCTACTTTGGTAGCTACGTGTTGGAGATAGTACAGCCATGGGATGCAAGGAGCCTAGAACCCCAAATGACCACGTTCTGAATGTTATTTTAGGTGCTGAGAACAAACTGCTATGATGTTTGAATCATTTTACAGCTGGAGTTCGTTGCAGAAGCTCACATTATCTTAACTAAAACACTAGGTACCATGACTTTGTCTTTTAATTCTTCTATCACTCGTAATCTTGAGTTTACTTATATTAATTCCATTTTCTACTTTTTATTTAATTACATGCCAGAAGTATTTTCCTGCAGTTTGTCCCCTTCATCTCAGTAATTCCCAATCCAGAAAAATAATCTTAGTTTAGATGAAAATCCATAGACTTAACTCTACACTCACTGTCGTTGTATACAATCTCATATATGTCTCGTATTAAGCAACCCAATCTACTTACCGTGTGTAACATTCAGACATGATCTTGTTTATCTCCACTTTTTTATTTCCTTTTATTCTTATATTCAAAGAAGAACAACTATGTCTAATACTGTGGAACCTCAGCAATATTTTATATCCATTGGCATGATGTGTATAAAAATCCCACCCATTCCTTGTCCATCTCCCCTTCAATCTACTTTTAACTCTTTTTTCTAAGTTTTACATGAATTTTCTCATATAGATAAATAATATGCCTGAATTTCTATTACCGGCTTTATCAGTTTTAAGCACTATCTATATAATTTCTGTTATAATGAGGATATGACCCTTTTTTACCTCAAGCCCAACCTCTCTTTACCACGTTTCCAATGTAATTTCATCAATCGTGTTTATATTGTAATTATATATCCATAGTTCATTTAAGAGCCAAGAAGTATATTATGATTACATTTACTTTCTTATATTAATACAACGTTCTTGTTTGAGGTTTTCATTGTCTTTCTGTCTTGTAATATGTTCCTAATTATAATCCTCAATTTTCTCAAATGTTTCATCATATCAGATATTATTCTGACCTTTTTCTGAGAGACACCTCCATAGGACCACTCCATTTTCCTGCTCAGGTCTGGGTTGAAAAACTGATGCCTACCAACTGCTACAAACTGCTACACACATCCTTGGAACAGGCACAGACTTTCCTAATGTGGTATCCCAGACAAGCAGATAGTACATCTAAGCTGAACTTCTCCCCTGCCATGCACCAGAGAGAACTGCCATACTCTACCTCTACCTGATGAAGACTGAGTACTCCCTGATTTAAAAAAAAAAAATGGTTTCTGTTGGGACACATTCAATGAAATAAACAGAAAAATAAGCTGTTAAATGGTTATAAAGAGAATTCTTAAGGACATGAAAGCAAATATTGAAAGGGATGATCAGAGAAAAAAAAACTTTGGGGGAAATATTATATGGCTATGTATGTTGATATGCCAGATATTACTAGCTGATCATTAAATAAGATCTTTCTTAAAAAAAAAAAAAACAGATAGATTGCATTTCCTAGTTACCCTTGTAGGTAAGTGTTGCCATATGACTGAGTCTAGCCAATGGAATGAGGGAAGAAGAGAGGCATGCCACTTCCAGCCTTGGCTAGGAAACCTTCCACGGTATCTTCTGTGTTCTTTTCTGTTTCTAGTTGGATGGAAATGGATACAGCCCTCTGGGCAACTTTGGAAGTCAAGTGGTAAAAATGTTGATGCCACAAGATGGAGGAAGTCCAGGCCCTTCTTCAAGAACAGGCTGCTTGACCAGTAGAATGACCAAGTGGACCTGGTTTGCCCAGAACTTTCCCAGTCTTAACATTGAAAATCTCATATTCCAGGATCCCTGTTCATCCTGAGCAAACCAGGATGGTTGGCTGCTTCATCAACCAGGAACATCTATATTAGTGTGGTCATAAGCTAGAGATAAGATTTTATTATGATAAGCCACTGAGATTTGAGGATTTATTTGTTATAGAAGCTAGTGGTACTTTGACTAGTACCAACATGTCAACATGTATGAGTGTTTCATAATCAGTAATTTGAAAGAAAGTAAGGACAGAAGATATGTAAAATATGTATGACTGCTTATGATGTCTGCACCTTTGCTCCACTTTGTATTTTTGCTAAATCATGTTTCTGATGCTGTACCTACACAGAGTAATCCATGAGTTAAAGTCCTAACTAGTAGTTTGACATTATTCTAACTAATAGCCATTCTGTATTTATAGAAAATTAATTATAGCCATGTTTTAACCTTAGTTTGCTATCTGTTTTTCGTATCAATTATAGGTTAGATTCAAAGTACATTTCCTCCTTCCCCAAAACATATGCATAAATATGTACACCACCACATACATACATATGGCTGCTAACATATAGCATCTGAGGTGTCTGTTCACCCAGATTCTCCTTATCTATTCCCAAAATGCAAATGCTTGAGTCTGTACCTGTGGCAATAGCAGGTTTCTAGAAATCCAGTCTTTCACCCTCTAGGCTCCCACCTCCAGAGTTTCTCCAAATGCTTAAATGAGTCTGGAAAAGAGAGATCAGTCTGTCTCAGATCTCTCTTGATGTGTGCAATGATGGCAGAGGTTCACCAGTTTAGATTAGAAACTAATCTAGTTTAGTTTAGATTAGCCTTGGTGAATTATGTCCTGAAGTTTAGACAGCCATACAAAGCCCCTGACCCTAATACAAGCCGCAGCCAGTGGAATGGCATAATCTTCTACAGAAGCCAATCTCTTTATGGTGGGCTACCCACACCCCAGTGTTAGGCCCATAGAGGGACTCCCAGCCAAGCCGGCCAGGGTCCTATTGATGGAAGTTCTTTCAATTTCCAGTTTCCCTGAAGGTGTGAAGTTGTGGAAATTTTGGCTGTGGTAGAACCAGGCTACATGACAGCCATGGAGGTGCTTATTCAGAAGACACAAGGCAATCCAGTGTAAGCCTCAGGATGGAAGATGCTGGGAAGAAAAATGTTCTACTTGCCAACAAGGCTTGTTTCCACATGCTGCATGTAGAGCTCCGTGGTAAAGACAGAATCCTCTGCTACAGCTACTACTATGGGTGCCAGGACTGGGCTCCCTTCCCACGATGCTCTGGAAAAAGAAAATCTACAGCATCATGGACACACTTTCCATATTGGATCTGGGCACTCACTCTTGATATAGTCCCTAGAAATAAGTTCACTTAGACAGTTAACTTACACAGCCATGTCCCTGAACACATCACCCCAGAAGAATTGGTTAGCATTAGATCTAATGTTTGCTACCTCTCAGAGTTGAACCACCAATTTTTTAAAAATCCTCAAAATACGGGAGTTCCCAGAGCTAAGGGAGCTATCCTCAGCTATTCCAAGGCCACTTCTGTCCTGCCCTACTCTAGTGGAGACTTTGAGTCTAAACCCAGAACCCACCACTACACATAGAGAAATAGAAACAGGTACACAGGTCTGCATGGATAATTCATGATGATTATTGGGAAGAGCATTGTTTATTGTGTATGCGCATTCTTGGTTTGTATGAAGTGCCTCAGCACTTCATGGGAGTGAATTAAAGAAAATTCAAGGCAGTCAAACAGTCCCATTGGCACAAGACAACCACCTACTTTGGAGCAGGGTTTAAAGGACAGCAGAGCTGAGTCACCCTATGTGAAGAAGCTGGGTTGGCAATGTCCAGGCAGAAGCAGGACAAGAGGAGCTCAGGAGGAGAGGGGTGTGTGACTCAATGGGGAGGCATCATATCTCAGATCCCTAGGGCTGGGTGAGCCATTCCTAATGAGGAGATATACAAGCAACTCCCAGAGGGACCCTCCATGAAATGACTTCTTAGGTCACAGGTGTAACCAAGAGCAATAGAACATATGAGTGGCCAAGGCCAACAGGAAGCAACACGCTCATCAATGGACCTCAGTAATCTGTAAGTAGCCTTGAGGGTTCCTCAAGAAGGGCAGATAGAAAAAAAAGCAGAAACAGACTATCTTCAAGCAAGTTGCACAGAACAGTCTAAACCTTTGATATTAAAATTCTTCAGTTATTTGAGCTGAGTATTTGTAAGTAAAAGTCAGATAGAGGGAACCAATTAAAAGCATGAGCTCCAGAACCACACAGGCAGGGCTCAAATCCCACCTCCATCCCTTACCTCCTGTGCGGTGCTAATCTCCATGTGTCTGAATTCCCTTATTTGTAAAATGGGAATAATAATAGTCCCTAAACTCATAAAAACAGTTTTGAGGTTTAAAAATGGGTACATCTAAATTACCTGGCAGAGTACCTGACACATAGTGAGTCCTCATTAGATATCAGCTACTACATCATCACCATCATCATCATCAGGCTGGTATGTACAATGGTGTCTATTTCCCAGGTTTCTGGGCCAGGGAGTCCACATGGCTTAAAAGGACATAAGATGAACTGATTAATACCTAGAAGATAGCTCCCATACTCAGGTCATCCTTAGCATGGGCCTGTACAACCACAGCCCACAGAGGACATGAACACAGATGAGCAGCAACAGCAGGACACCCAGTCACATTCAAAGGAGCAGGTGAGTAAATATATGTGGTGGGGAGGCTAACAAAGTAAGTGACTTGTGATGCAAATGGAGAATATGGGGGAAAAAGAGGGTAGGCAACAAGAAGCAGGCAAGAAGTAGAAAAGAATACACATGGAAAATCAGCTGGGCTTTTGATTAAACTGTGATATTCTACTTACATTTTTAACACCTTCATCCCTTCGACCTCTGGCATCTGCCCTGTCCAGATCTCTTCCCAGAGTCCCATTTTCACAACTACTTTGCCGTTGGACTGATCTGAAATACAGGGCTAGTCAATAATTCTTCCCATTCTTTGTGTGGTATATATATTTTAATAAGGAATTCTATTAAAGTAATGAACATCCTTCATGACCCAGACACATTCCCCGGCACCCACAAATCACACCACATTCTATGAGCTCCTGTAGGAGTCTTCTTGTTTGGCAAAAAATAAAAAAAAAAAAAAAATCACAGGGTACAAGCTCATGTGTAATTTTTATATCATCTTCCTCTTCAGTAATAAAGTACAAGATGTTCATTCCTGGATGTGCTGAAATCCACTAGATGACTACAGAGATCAGGGAGGAAATAGGAGGAGGGAGCTTGAATTTTTACAAATCACTAAAATTCAGGTTGTTAAGCTAAGAAACCATACATGAATAAGGGAATTCTTGATTGAGAATATTCCAAATAGTTAATAAAATCCTGACTTTATCTTCTCTATACTTCATGAAATTTAAAAAAATAAAAATAGACAGAAAAAAGGAAAAACAGAAAGTGTAAGTAAAATATTCAAGTGTAGACAAGGAAAATGGCCTTTTCCTCTACATTTGCCTTAGAGAGTAGGTGGCTATATGTTTTCATCATCGTCTTTTAAGAAGTTATATATGTCTCTGAGATGTAACCCTAAAAGAAAAACATCCTGTAAGTGTAAGGCCAAAGACACTAACAGTTTTCATCACCACCACCAACCCAACCACTGATTTATTTAATATAATTAAGGCTTCAATTATCCCATAAGAGCCAAAGAACATTTGCTTTCCTTTAAAACGCCTCTTCTATGATCCCAAGAAGCCCACAGGGTCCCCCAGGAATATATTTTCTCTCCATGGCAAATATTTTGCCACATGTGTTTGTTATGATTGGCTGAGCCTGTGGTGACCTCTATTTAATTAGGGCAAGATTTAACCTCCTAAGAGATGTAGCTCATGTTTTCAAGATCTGGCCATCTAAGAGTGCCCTCCAAAATATAAACCCCAGGAAGCCATAATTCTTTTGGTAAAACAGACTTGTATTCACTTAAGGAAGGGACAATCTTAATATTCTCAAATGATATATTGGCACAAATAAAGAATTTCAAAACTCAGGACTTCTGTTTTTGAAAATAAAGAAAAATGCATGTTTTACTATTATAATATATTTCTGTGTCTTTTCAGCTGACTAGATTTCATCACGGGTACATTTAGCTATGACTTTTAATTCGGGACATTTGATAAAAATATGTCAAATTAAATTAGTCATCATAATTTTCAACCTAATACGAATTCCCTCCAGATACATTTTTATAATTGTCTCCATTTGCTTCATTTAATTCTTAGAATTAAATTTTCTTTGCACATCCTCCCTATTTTATACCTCTTCATAAATGAGGACGATGTATTACATGCCCCCTCCTATAACTCTTATGTTATATACAGCAGAATTATGACAACAAAAATATCATCCTCAAAATTATACTAGTTGAAGTATTTTTATGCCATAAAGTAAATTAACAATAATAACAATTTATTCTTATATATTATATAATATTAATGATATAGTGCTTACTCTGAGACAGGCACTATTCTAAGTGATTTACATTTACTAACTTGTTTAATCCTCAAAACAGCACTGTGAAAAGAGTAATAAAATGATCTCCCCTTTACAGATGAAGGATCTGAGGTGCCGTGGGGTTAACATGCCCCAGTCACACAGCTGGGAAGCAGCGTTCAGGAGCCCATTCCCTTAATCGCCAAGCTGGGCTGCCTCTTTGAACTCATATCACTTTACATCATTGCCACAAAGATATTTCAAATATACCAAAATTATCTTGTCACGTCCCTATTAACAAACCTCTAAAACCTCCCACTGATCCAAATGTCCATGCATTGTATATTTTACACAGTCATCTCATTGCACGGCGTTTATGTTGGTATAATTCTTCACATAAGAATCATAAATTCTGTGAGGACAAAAATCATGGTTGCTTTTTCAAAAAAGTGTTTTGCTTCCATTTCTAACACCCTTTCTTAACTATAACAGGACTTGTTAAATGTTTGTACAATGAAAGAGCAGAATTTCTGTACTAAAGACAATGCTGGCTCAGCCTCACAGTGAGATGAGCAGTTAAAGGTGAACAATCATGACAGGGAGTTCACTTAGGTTCCAATGAGAAGCAAATACATTTATTTCAAAGGTCAAAGCTATTATTTGATTGGAAAAGCATAATTGAGCAAATGCAATAATGGGGTGGGATTGAGCACCTCATTGTACCCGACACTTACTCCTCTGTCTCTCATAATACTGCAGAAACTGAAAAGAACATCAGAAATTAAATAATCTAAACCCTCATTTCACAGATGAAGAAACATATGCCCACAGAGATGAAGTGACCTGTCTAGTTGCACCCACTGGCCAGAGACAAGACCAGGTCTAGAATCCCAGTCTCCTGACCTCCTACAGCCTTCTTCACGTGACAGAGCACAAATACTTTTCAATCTGCCCTGCCTGCCTGAAACTGCAGCTCCTGGTTTCCTGTTTAATTTCCACTAAACAATTACGTTTTTAAAGAAAATGTCAATCATATGCGGAAGTTGAGGATAGCTTTTAATAGTAGAGAATCATCCAGTTTCATCAATTATCAACTTTTGCACAGTCTTGCTTTATCCATACCCTGGCTTACTTCTTCCCCCACCTCTGGATGATTTTTAAGTGAATTCTAGCTATCATGTTATTTCATCTGAAAGTATTTCAGTATGTATCTCTAAAAAATAAGGACTCTTTAAAAAAAACTAAACCACAATACCATTATCATATCTAAAAATATTAACCCTAATTCCTTAACCTTGCCAGATGCCCAATCAGCATTCAAATTTCCCAAATTGTCTCACTAGTTTTTTAAACAAGATCTAAATAAGGTCTATATGTTGCAATCAGTAGATACATTTTTTTAGTTTCTCCTAATTTATAGGTCTCCCTCCATCATTCTCTTTTCTTTTTTTTAAATTCTTTTTGTGAAGAAACCAGATTGTTGTCCTACAGAGTTTCCCACAGTCTGGATTTTGCTGATCGCATCCCTGTGATACCCGTCAATATATTTCTCTGTCCCCTCTATTTCCTATACATCAGAAATTAGATAAATAACTTTATTTGGATTCAGCTTTAATTCTTTGTAAGAATACTTTATAGCTGATGGTGCATATATAATGTCTGGCTATCCCTTTTTATAAGGCTTGCTATTAATAACCATACCTAGATCCACTAATTCACTTGGGGTTGCAAAATGGTAATATGCTAATTATATCACTCCTTCCACAATCATTAGCTGGGATACTTTTATAAAGAGACATTTCCCCTCATTAACTGTGTGGTTTCCTTGAGGAATATTTCATACAGAAAATGCAAGATAAATACTTCTTTCCATTTATTTACTCCACTTAAATAGCTATTTCATAAATAACTTCCAAATGTAACCAGAGTCTTGTTTTGTCTTTTGGCATCATCGTGAGCTTGTGGATGTAAACATATTTGATGTGCTTCAATATATTGCAACTATTATTCTACAGGTAGATTGTACCATCTTCTGCCTGCAGGAGTCTCTTCAGGTTATTTGGGGCTTCTTTTTGATATAACTCTAGTAGTATTTGATAGTAGTACTATTTTGCTTTCCAGAATGATTAGACATGCCAGTCTCATCTTGTACATTTTCTGCCCCAGACCTGGAATCAGCCATTTTTTCAAGAAGCCTTGGTAACTTTCAAAGTGAAAGTGTATTTAGAAGCCTTTTGGCACTAGCACTGTTCAATATTACTGTCGGTCAATGTTTCAGGACTTTTCCGTGAACAGAACTAGATGATACTTCTTTTTTTAAAAATTATTATGAGTACATTAATAGCTGTATATCTTTATAGGGTACATTTGATGTTTTGATACAAGCATAAAATGTGAATTAATCAAACCAGGGTAATTGGGGTACCTATCACCTCAGGCATTTATCATTTCTTTGTTAGGAACATTTCAATTCCACTCTTTTAGTTATTTCCCTAACTTATTGTTGATTATAGTCACTTTGTTGTGTTATCAAATATTGTTCATTCTATCTAATTATCTAACTATATTTTTGCACCCATTAACCATCCCCACTTTATCCCCCTCTTCCCACTACCCTTCATAGCCTCTGATAACCGTAATTCTACTCTCTGAAGATGATACTTCTTTTCAAGATAAAACAGATCATGAATCTATATTTTTAACTCCAGTTCAAATTAGGACTACAGGGCACTTATTTAACTTCATCAGTCTTAAGTTATGTCTTCTTTCTCCCATGAAAGAAATCCTTATTCTAAGCAACACCAACATAAATAACCCATAGTTATTATATCTACCCAAAAATGCCCTAAGAAAAATATTATACTCAACGGCAAAATATTACAAGCATTCCCTTCAAATTCAGGAACATGTCACGTATGCTATTAATACCACTTCTATTTAACATTGTCCTTTAAATCCTGTTCAGCTCAAGAAGACAAGAAAAATTTTTAAAAAACTGTGTAAGGATTATAAAGAGGAAAACAAAATGGTTATTATTCACAGGTGATATAATAGCATAGAAAACCAGGAATCACAGATAAGCTAGAACTAATAAGGATTGCTTCTTGACATTTTGGCTGAGATCAAGTGTAGAATTAATAAAGGAGTTTGTTAATTGATATTGCCAAATGTAATATCAATAGGCAAAAATTCATGGTAATTCCACGTACCAGTAGTAACAAGAACATTCCATTTTTAAAAAAGTACTATGTGTGATAATATGCCAAATCTAACCTTCTGTGTCTTCCTTTATATTTCTGGATCTGGACCATGTAAACATTTCTCCTTTGCTGGCTTGAACAATGTCAGGATTTGTCAGTAGAGGGCACTAGTAGGACACAGCAAAGCATTAACAGAGAAAAAAGCTTCTCTTCCTGGTTTTGGTGTGCCTTCCTTCTTTTCCTGCAATGTGACTGTCAGTGACATGCAGAAGACTCAATGTTGCTCACCATTCAATGAGTTTTGCTGGTACCCAAGGAAGCTACTTCCTTGTCAGTGTTGTGCAGAAGATGCAGGGTTGCAAACCCATTAGCAGATTTCACCTGTACCTCAGTAGATAGATTCCTGTTTACCAGGCCCAGCCTGCTGAGACCTTAATGGCCTGCTCACCAACTCAGGCCTGTAGCTTCTTCTTGAATTTATCCACCATCCAGTGAGCCACAGACACACTCTGTCCAATGAGATCTGAATCTCAGCCTTTGGAGGAAAGCTTTTCCAAATGTGTTTTCCCCTTGGCTATTTTCCCTAAGCCTTAGAGGTAGTAACTGCTGCTTACATTTGCTATGTCTATATTATTTAGAGTTCTCTTTTCCCCTTTTTAGAGTTAATTACCTTTTACTAGTTAATAATTCTTTATGTTATATGTTCTCTTTTTAAATGTATGATTTCTGTCTTCTGTATGAACCCTGACTGATACAGATAACAAAAAAAATTAAATAAAATCTGATAATTAATTTAAGAAAATATGTGCAAGATCTTTCTGGGAGGGAGAGAAAAAACTTTATTCAAAGATAATAAAAACACTTAAAAGAAGAGAGACATACCATGTTCATGGATAAGAAGATTCAATATCTTGTAAATTTCCCCCCCAATAAACTATGAATTTAATATCATTACAGGCAAAATATTAATGTATATAAATACATTAGCTACAATTAATTACTTAAATACAGTAAATAAATATAATTTAAATAAATAAATAAATGTATATAAAATAAATATCCATGAGTCCATACTGCCCACAAATATGTGATTGAATAAATAGATAAATGAGGGAAAAGAGACAAGTTTCCCATGCAGAAGAATTCAAAATAATTTGTGTAGATACTCCTACCTCAAGGAGGTGGAATATAACTTTTCACCCCTTTAGTGTGAGTTATGCTTAGTGACTTGCTTCCCAAGAGAATGGAAAAGGAAGAAAACTTTGCAATGGCAAAATATGATAAGCAGTACCTTAGCCAGATGATCAAGGTTAACATCATCAGTGATACGTCATATTGGTAGCGTTGTACTCTTGATATAATGTATTGAGAATGGCACTTCACCTCTGTGATCTTTCTCCCAAAATCAATAACCCTAGTCTAATCATGAGGAAAACATCAGACAAAATGAAATTGACATTCTACAAAATACCTGACCAGTGCTTTCCAAAACTATCAGGTCAAAAAACAAGAAAAGGCAGAGAGACTGTCACAGATCAGAGGAATCTAAGACATGACAACTAAATGTAATGTCATATCCTGGATGACATCCTAGACCAGAAAAAGGATATTAGGAAAAAACTAATAAAATTTGAATAAAATGTTGACTTTACTTAATAATAATGTATTAATATTGATTCATTAGTTATAACATAAAAATGCAAAATATTAACAATAAGGGAAATGAGACGTGGGGTATATGGAAATTCTCTGGGCTATATTTGTGACATTTCTATAAATCTAAGATTATTCTAGATTTAAAAGTTTATTTAAAATATATGTAAAATAGGCCGGGCGCAGTGGCTCATGCCTGTAATCCTAGCACTCTGGAAGGCTGAGGCAGGAGGCTCCCTTGAGCTCAGGAGTTTGAGACCAGCGTGAGCAAGAGTGAGACCCCGTCTCTACTAAAAATAGAAAAAATTAGCTGGGTGTTGTGGCGCTCAGGAGGCTGAGCACAGGAGCATCACTTGAGCCCAGGAGTTTGAGGTTGCAGTGAGCTGTGATGAGGCCACTGCACTCTAGCCAGGGTGACAGAGTATCAAAAGACTCTGTATCAAAAAAAAAGTAGAATGAATGAATAAATTGTATGATATTACTATGATGGACTATTATGTAGATCTGAAAAATAAATGAACAGTAGCTACATACAGCAACACAGATGAATTTCCAAAGAAACTTTTAAATAATGAAAATAAGTCACAGAAGTATACATAGAACATGATTTTATTTATTTAATAATTTTAAATTATAAATTTAAAAAATATTTTTAGGGAAAAATTCATTTTGGCAGCACTATAAAGAAAACAAAAAAATTCAGGATAGCAGTCCCCTCTGTAGGGAAGGAGAGTAGATTGGTTGGGATGAGATACACAGAGGTCTTAAAAGTCTTAGGAGTTCTAGTCCATAAGCTGAATTGTGGACACACGGAGGTCTATCTTATTTTGCTATTTATGACTATTTTTAGGGTGTATATTTAAATTATGTATATCTTTTTATGTGCATATATTTAATAATATTTAATTAGACACACATGTAAATCAATGAGAAAAAATATTAGAAAGAATATTCAACCCGCTAGCGATCAAATAACTGAAAATTAAAACAATGAAAAAAATGTTTTCTATTGAATTAGCAAAAAGGTAAATGTGTATACATATATAATAAAGGGGCAATGAATCAGGCACTCCAGTTTATTAAGTGTAAACTCTTATATTTCTAGAAAGTAATTTGGCAGTGTGCATAAAGAGTCTAAAAAATGTTTTCATTATTTGATGTAATTCCTCTTCTGGTTATTAAAGAACTATCCAGAAAGATTATGTACTGATACTCATCCTGATGTTTCTTATAAACTCAAAAAACATAAAACAATTTCATGTCAAAATGAAAGTATAGACTAATAAATTAAATTATGGTATATTCATGTGATGAAATATGCAAATATTAAAAGATATCTTCAAATTTTACTAATGTGAAAAAATACTTATTATTGATTTTTTGTGAGGGAAAAATAAAAACTCTAAAAAACTTATATAATATCCCAATATGTCTTAAAAGTCTTAAAAATTAATTTTCTTTGATGCCATAATTCATATTTTAGAAATCAATTGCCAAGTGTATGATAGTATTTACTCTTAGATTTTTAGAAGGAATATGTCAAACTTTTAATAGTGACTAATTAACAGTGTATCTCTGGATACAAAGATTTTAGGGGTCACCATTTCATTCTTTGCATCTTTCTGTATGTTTCAAAATCTAACCTAATCAGCAATAAGAAAACAACCTAATTAAAAAATGGACCAAAGACCTTAACAAGCACCTACCAAAGAAGATCTACAGATGGCAAATAAGCAAATGAAAAGATATTCACATCATAGTCATCAGGGAAATGCAAATTAAAACGAGATACTATACACCTACTAAAATAGCCAAAATCTAGAATACTGACAACACCAAATGCTGATGAGGATGTGGAATAAGAGGAACTCTCATTCACAGCTGATAAGAATGAATGGCCCAAAATGATAACAGGCACTTTGGAAGAGAATATGATGGTTTCTTTCAAAATTAAACATACCATACCATCCAGCAACTGCACTCCTCGATGTTTACCCAAAGGAGGTGAAAATACGTCCCACAAAAAGCTACACTTGGATGTTAATAGCAGCTTTCTTCATAATCGTCAAAATACTTGGAAGCAACTAAGATGTCCTTCACTAGGTGACGGGATAAACTGTTGTATATCCAGACAAGAGAATTTTACTCAGCGTTGAAAGGAAAGGAGCTATCAAGCCACGAAAAGACGTGAGGAACCTTTAATATTACTAAGTGAAAAGCGAAACTAAAAAAGCTACAGAATGGCATGATTCCAACTGTATGACATTCTGGAGAAGGCAAAACTAAGGTAATAGTAAAAAGATCAGTGCTTGCTGGGGTTTAGACAGTGGGATGAATGGGAGGAGCCGAGGGGATTCTCAGGGCAGTAAAACCACTCTGTATGATACCGCAATGGTGGATACATGTCAATACAAACTTGTGTAAACCCTCAGAGTGTACAACACCAAGAGGGAACCCTAACGTAAACTATGGACTCTTGGTGACAATGATGTGCCAATTGTAAGACATGTACCACTCTGGTAGGGGATGCTGATGATGGGAAGGCTAGGCGTGTGTAGGGGCAGGGGTTAAATGGGAAATCTCTGCATTTTCCTCTCAATTTTGTTGTGAACCTACAACTACCCCCAAAAATAGTCTATTAAAAGAAAATCCCACTTAAGAGAATGCATATTTTATACCAAAACATGTTATTAACGTTTTCATTAATTCATTCAATAAATATGCCTTTAATATCTACCCTGTCTAGACACTGAGGATTTGTTTATGAACAGGACTGACAAGATCCCTACTCACTCAGAGCTTACATCCAACGAGAGCAGACAGAAAATAAACAAGAAAAAAGTCCTGCTGGTTTAGATGTGAGGTGTGACAGGAAGAGAGGACTCCAGATTGTCTGAGAAACTGAGGACATGATGTCATTTACTGAAGAGGAAGAAAGTGTTTCGAGTGTGTCAAAGGCATTGAGAGGTTAGTGTTCAAGTAATAAGAATGCAATACACACATGAAGGAAAAGTGTTGCCAGGCCTGACACATGGCTGAAATACACTGTGAAAAGCTGGTAACTTCCCATTTCTCTCCAAGCCATGAAAAATGGAAAACTTTTTATTATGAAATTTTTGTTTTAATGAGGTAAACACTATTTATCAGAGAAAATGGCTTTGACTTTTGAAGGATTTCCTGATTCTATAATTCTTTGCAAATTTGGGTTTGAATGTCTTATGCCTGAGATGCTGAATTTGGTGGGGAAGCTTCTGAAAGGCATTTCATAGGATCTCTTAATCAAATTCATTTCACTATTTGCAGACATTTTTAACAAGGATTCCAAGCCTCCTCTAATTACTATCATTGCCTGCACCATGATGATGATGGATTAACCACCCAAAATCACCTTTTTTTGAAGGTGAGAGAACACTTTAATCTAGGAGACAAGAGATCATCTCCAAATGTTTTAATATAACACACCGAACACTTTTCTTTGCTAGTTATTAGTAGATTCATATGATATTGTTAAATGACAACCTGGGTTGTTACAGCTTATCGATATCAAACAAGCAAATTATGTTTATACACTCACATACCTGAGGAAATAAGCTGCACTCCTTAAATTCAAATAGAGACAATTTTTAAAAACATTTCATGTGACAAAGTCATAGAAGGCTCTCTACAATTCATTCCCTGTCATCTTCTCCCCTCTTCCTCTGGAAGGCCCTTCCCCATTCCCACCTGGCCTATTATTATTCTTTCTATTATTGTTCATCTTTCACAGAACATTTTAGGGGATGCCCTCACCTAATAGCCCTCACTGACACCCTCTTTCCCACTCCCCAAACCAGGTTAGGTGCTGCCATCACCATGGGACTCTCCTGGAACTTCTCTCGAAACTACATCAAACTCGTTTACTTATCTTCATCAAATAATTATTGGTTATTGAAGTTCAAAGCACTGTGCTAGGGACTGGGGAGTCAGTGGTAAAGAAAACAATCTCTATCTGAAGACTCCTTGAGGAAACATAGCTTATATAGTTAATACTCACTGTTTTTTAATTGCATGAATAAATAAATTCATTTAGAAACTAGATAGAATCATTGTCATCACAGAGTTAGTCATGAAAAATTAACTTTGGTAATAATAATGTCCTCTGTGATGAGTTCAACAAAGCATAAAGAAGCCACGAAAATTTGAGAAAGTCCATGGGTCCCTCCATTGACTTAGAATCTGGAAGAAATTAAAGCAGCACTAAAAGCAGTCGGAATATGGGAATATGAGTTTTTCATAAAAGTTGAAAACGTATTTCAAAGCACTGAAGCAATTCCTTTTTTTAGGCCACAAATATGTTTTGTTTCAGTTTTCACCTTTTTATGTTTGTGCATATGTGCAACCCTTTTAAAATTTAAAATTACAGGCCAGGCACGTTGCTTCATGCCTATAATCCTAGCACTTTTAGAGGCTGAGGCGGGAGGATTGCTTGAGGCCAGGAGTTCGAGACCAGCCTGAGCAAGAGTGAGACCCCATCTCTACAAAAAATAGAAAAATTATCTGGGTGTGGTGGCTTGCACCTGTAGTCCCAGCTACTCGGGAGGCTGAGGCAGGAGGATCGCTTGAGCCCAAGTGAGCTATGATGGGCTTGATGCCACTGCACTCTAGCCCATGTGACAGAGAGAAACCCTGTCTCAAAAAAAAAAAAAAAATTAAAAGTACATATCATAGCAAAAAACCTGTAATTGAAAAATCAGAAACTTAGGTTTTAGTGCATTCACC
This sequence comes from Daubentonia madagascariensis, assembly GCA_023783475.1. Lineage (NCBI taxonomy): Eukaryota > Metazoa > Chordata > Mammalia > Primates > Daubentoniidae > Daubentonia > Daubentonia madagascariensis. Next base: position 19,090,152 of record JAKFHU010000978.1, on the reverse strand, counting down.
ATCATTTCAGACTTTTGCGGGAGGCTCTTAATAGCTCTTAGCTTTAGTTCCCTCATCTGCAAATGGGTAAAAGATAGTTGTCATTCTGCCTCAAAAAGCTGTGATGATGTTCAATTGGTAATCACAGATGTGGAAGTCCATCAAAACTTAAAATTGACTAGAGAAATATATTCTGCTAGGAGTGCAGTTCTAGCATGGCCATCTACTGTAGGCAGAATAATGGCCCTCCAAAGATGTACAAGTACTAATCCCCAGAACCTGTGAATATGTTACCTTACATGGCAAAAGGAAATTTGCAAATGTGATTAAGAATCTTGAGATGGAGAAATTATCCAGGTAGTGACAAAGACTCTCTCCCTGACCAAACTCTAGTTAGTCTCCTCTGAGCCCTCTCCTACACAAGGAATCAATCTGGGACTATGAAGACTTGAACAAACACTAATGTAGTTTCTAATAGCTATGCCCCTAGGATGACCCTAGTCTTCCTTAAAATATCTACCTGAGAAAACTCAAGACTGCCAGAAGAATTTACTATTGGTTCCAGCCAACACCTGAAGATAGAGCCTTTTGACTATAGAATAATGCCCAGACACCTCTGCACAAATCAGAGTGGAGCTCAGCTCTCTCCCCTACACTGAATAAAATCAGTGCTGCTTTAACTAACGTCCAGCTGTCTTTATTTCTGACAGCAGGTCCAGTGTAAAATATGAGGGTCCTTATAAGAAGAGAAAGACAGGAAAGTCAGAGAGAGAGAAGGAGATGTGACAACAGAAGCAGAGGTCAGAGTGGTATAGCCAGGAGGCAAGGAATGTAGGCAGTCTCTAGAAAGTGAGGAAGGCAAGGAAAAGGGTTCTTCCCAGCCCTGCTGACACCCTGACGTTAGCCACCCCGCCCCCCGCCCCGTGAGACCCATTTCAGACTTCTGACCTCCAAAACTGTAAGACAATAAATTTGTGTTATTTTAAGCCAGTAAATCTGTGGTAATTTGTTACTACAGCAATAGGAAACTAATACACCATCCATGCTACCTGATTAGCACAACAAAAGTATATTATATAACCACCTAAGATAGTATTAAATTGGTCATTTATGTGGACTTTGGTGACCATGAAAGATCATGAATATGTAGCAGATCGGTATCAACTTTTTCTTAAGGAACATGATTCAAGTAGATCCATGAGTCAAAATCAAATACCTTTCTATGGGAACACGTAATACACACTAAATGCCAGAACCCTTACAAAAGACTGAATAGAACTTCTTGCCATTTAAAAATGTTAAATCATGATTATTTTCCTCAGCACTTTTAATGAGGCTGATTCATCTTTACTGAAATTGATTCATTTCACAATTTTTAAAGAGAAAATTTTGACTATAGGATGATGCACTCTTAATTAGCTCTGCTGTTAGGGACAGAATAATAACGTACCATAGTGTAATGATTATATACTGCAGACCCACCTCCAGCTGCTTATGAAACCTTTATAAAGTTGCTCATGTTTGCTTGGCATGCTCACCCATAGAAGGGAAAGAAGGATAGACTATTCTCCCAGAAATGATGTAGAGACCAGGCAGCAATCAGCAATGCCTCTATGCTGGAAAACAGATGTGATTTCTATTCAGTAATTCATTTTCCCTTTTTGAAGTTTAGAGTGACTAAAGACCCTTGCAAAAAAAAAAAAAGTGTTTTTGTTGTTTGTTTGTCTTTAATCCCAAGAGGCAAAAATATAAGCAATTTCACCATCAGTTCCTTTCTGTTTTCTAACTTACTATTTTGATAGATTTCCATAGTTAATGTCTTTCTTCGTTAATATTATTTAGAATCCGCATCTGTCACAAGCTTCCCCAGTCATGAAGATGGCCATTAACATTCCCATTAATCTTATATTTATCTAATATTCTTAAATGTATACTTTATAATCTCTAATAATACTACTGGCCTTTCACAAAGCAATTTCCTCAAGACACTTAGTACAAACAGACTGTGCCCATTTCTATTTTGCTGCACTTTTGCCTGCCACTTCTAGGGAAAATAACTGGAAAATCAGTTATATTCAGGACACTTCCTCATGTTGGTCTAGTTTCAGGGATATTAACAATTCGAACTCGATGAACACTTGCAGCAAGGGAAATGGAAATTATATTTTTCTGGGAACTCCTGTTTTGTCACCATTAAATCATACTATGAAATGATTTCAGATTGGAAAGATTTCATCCCTGCTACGTCGGCTCCATGGCTCCAACTGGACATTTTCCTTCAAACTATAAACATCCTTTAGCTTATTTAAACTAACTTCAGCAGGAAAGTGGATAAAGAAAAATATTACATTTAAACTGCAAGTTTGGAAGAGACTCCGTTGTTGTGTCCCTTTGCAGATTTTGTAATGGCAAAATCATATTGTCTCTGCAAACAACCCATCTTTTTAACAGATGTGCATGATACACATGGTTTAGGAAAAGGAAACTAATTACGGTCTCAGATCCATTTGTAATGAAGTAACGTCTCCAAAATTACCATTGACATTCTGCCTTCTTTGGTGGCAAGTCTTACAAAACCAAAGGCTAAGTGAATAAATTTGTTACTTCAATTTGTGGAGGTTTATAACTGGTACTTTCCCTCATTAGTGCCTTAATGTTTGATTAACTGAGGGCTTTGTTCTAAATTAATTAAAGAGGACCCGGTAGGAGAAAATAGAACTGGCCAACTTAATTGTGAAGCATTGGGATGTAAAACATATTTCTAGTACACTCTATGTTTAAAGAAATGTAAACTACTCTTCAGAAAGTCAAATTAATTTTGTTATCCATCATGGTTTGGGAGAGTGAAGCATTGGATAACAACTTACTCTTACCAATAACAAGTTTATAAATATGCCATACCTAGATTACTAATTTTATGCAAGAACTTTAAGGATAATAAGAGAGAATTAATTTTTGAAAATTATACATGCTATGGACTGGCAGACCAAGCTTTCTACTGAAGGTAACTGGACCAAAAAAAAACTTTTTTTAACTGCTTGATGAACTCATAGAACTAATAAAATAGTGAAGAATTATTGAGCCAAAAGCCAGGGGAGGACATAGGAGTGGGGAGGGAGCCTGGAGTTTGGGGTCACTTTTCCCCTGGAGATATCTGCCAATCCTGGAGGGCTCATTTGACAATCCCAGAGGACGAGGCTGAGGGGTCCAACAATGCTTTTAACAGATTCACAGGGTTTGGGGAACAGGGAATGAGATCCAGCATTTGCCAAAAGAGTGTCTAATGAGCCTTCTTTTTTTAGTTTCAGACAGAGAGAGTGGTACCCTAGGAGCAGGGGTGAACTGGAAGTAGATGGCCCTCACACAAACTAAAGCTCAGCTTCAAATTATCTCAATGCCTAAAATTGGAATAATACGAAGGAGCCAGACAAAAGCAAATGTCAATCCACTCCACAGGAAGATTACATCTTCCTAGGACTCCAATTGTTTCTATAATTTTCCAAATGCAAAGTCTGGTATATTAAAAAAAAAAAAAGTCACATAAAAGGATCGCAAAATATGAATGAAAACCAGCAGGAAAAAAACAGACAAACAGGGGCTTCAGATAGTAGAGTTACGAGATATAGACTCAGTAAGTGTTGAAAAAGAAAAAAAGAAAAGTTTGAACTCTGGAGGCATTCAGGTGAGAAAGGGAAAGGATTACTAACATACAAAACTGCTGCTTCTAGACACTAGCCAGTCAGAGCTTGTGCTCTCTTCCTTAATCCCTCCTTAAAACCACTCAGCACAAACCCAGACTTTACAGGAAGCCCTTGCCTCCCACCCCTTGCGGACAGGCCCAGTGGTTCCTTCCCGGTGCGCGCCCCCTTGCTGCGGCAAACTGCGCGGGGCTGGTTTCCAACTGCGGAGCTCAAGCGATCCTCCCGCCTCCGCCGCCCAGAGCGCTAGGATTACAGGCGTGAGCCACCTACTGTGCCTGGCCCACCTTTTTACCTTAAATAATGGTTTGTTTAAATTGTTCACCAGCCTCCTTGTGGCTGTGATTTGCCTAGTATCTTCTCGCTCACTCTCGTCCTTGCTCGCTCGCTCTTTTTTCAACCTCGTCATTTTTCTTAAGGAGCCAGGCTACTTATGGAACATTTATTTGTTCATTTCTGGTCGCCACATCTTAGCACATTGATAATTTCAAGAGTATCCAGGGAAGGACAATAAAGGTTGTGAAGGATCGGAAACCAGGGCGTATGAATAAACTCACAACAGTAGTGCACGAAAAGAAAACCTCCAGGGAGCATGATAGTTGCCTTCAAGTATCACAAGGTCCTGTGAAAGTGCTATTGGAACCTGGAATTTGAAAAGTAGAAAAATTATTCTCCTTGTCCGATCTCTTTATTCTACAAATCAGAAAAGTTAGGCTCAGAGAGAGGCTACATTAAAATTCTGACTCAAAGTCCCAGAGCAGTTCCTTGCTCAGCTGGGACTATAATACCGAACTTCTGGTTCAAGTTAGTCATGTTCTTTATAGCTGCAGGAAGACTGACTTAGTGCCTTGTAAGAAATTTCTAGTAATTAGAGTGCTTCAAAAATGGAATGGACCACTGTTGTAGGTTGAATTGTGTCTCTCAAAGAGACAAGTGTGTGCCTGTAATCCCAGCTATTCGGGAGGCTGAGGCAGGAGGATCGTTTGAGCTCAGGACAGGAGTTCAAGGCCAGCCTGGGCAACATAGCAAGACCCTGTCTCTAATAATTAATTAATTAATTAATGTTAGTTAAGTCCTAACCCTCAGGACCTGTCAATGTCAACTTATTTGAAAATAGAGTCTTTGTAGGTGTGTGGTCTTTACCCTGAGGGAAGGTTTGCAAAGCCAGAAAAGGGGATGGGAGGGAGAGGGGAGGTAAAAGGCAGCTGAGCAAGAAAAACAGGGAAGGTTTGCAAGCCTAAAGGGGGATGTGACTGAAAACAAAGACATCTTAAGGACTAACCATCTGCTACAGCACAACTTCCTCCCAAACTTCAAGGACTTGCTTGCTGTACACTGCGATTATTGTTTGACTGCCCCCCCACTCCCTCCTCCCAACCCTCTATAAAAAACTCACTAGACCCCATTTCGGGGTGGACGCCTTTTTCGGCCTCCACCCACCTGCACCCAGGTGCTCAAATAAACAATTCTTTATATCTTTGGGGTCACGTGTTTTCCTCTCGGCTCCAGCCTAACATAAACAAGTTAAGAGGAGTTCATATTGGATTAGAGTGTTCATATAAGAAGAGGGAAATTTTCATACAGACACATAGGGAACACGGCATGTGAAGACAGAGGCAGAGTTTGGAGTGATGCATCTACAATCCAAGGAACACCAAGGGTTTCTGGCAACTACCAGCAGCTAGGAAGAGGCAAGCCCTAGATCCTTCACAGAGATCCTGGAGCTACAGCTACTGACACCTTGATTCCAGACTGCTGGCATCCAGAACTGTGAGAGAATAAACTTCTGTTGTTTTAAGCCACCCAATTTGTAGTACCTTATTTCTCATGTAGCTGAATCACTGCAAGACGTTAAAAACTAAGTGAGTCCTGCATTAGGCATTAAATTGAACCAGATTACTTTTAAGTTTGCATCCAAATCTGAAATATGACAGCATATTAATTTTATTAGTTAAAAATGTAAAGAGATCAGTAACTTCAACAGCAGTGAAAGCAGAATGTCAGACTATATTCGCCATTTCCAGTGCTTTTCATTCCTTTGTGTAAATTGAAGTTTCTATCTAGTATCATCTTCCTTTAGTCTAAAGAACTTTATAGCACAGGCATGCCACTGATAGATTGTGTCAGCTTTTGTTTGTTTGAAATATCTGTATTTCAACCTTATTTGTGAAGGATACTTTCAGTAATCACAGAATTTTACATGGGCATGTTTTTTTTCCCTTCCTTTTAATACAACTTTCCCTTTAAAATATGTTGCTTCATTGTCTTCTGGTTTGTATTATCTCTGATGAGAATTGAATAATAATTTTTTTCTTTGATCTCTTGTAGACAAGTGTCTTTTTTCTCAGATTACTTTTATGATTTGATATTTATTGATAGTCTTATAGCAGTTTTATTATGATAGGCCTTCATGTGTGGTGTTTTGTTGGTGGAGGTGGTGGGGTTATCCTGCATGGAGTTCATTAAACTTCTCAGATTTGTGATTAGATATTTTTCATCAAATCAGGAAAGTTTTGGTCACTATTTCTTTGAATACTTTTCTGCTCCAACCCCTCCTTCTGGAATTTAAATTGTACATATATTAGGCCATTTGATCTTGTCCCAGAGGTCAGTAAAGCTCTGTTTATTTTTTAACACTTATTTTCCTCTCTGTACTTCAGTTTGGATAATTTCTAATGCTCTGTCTTCAATTTCCCTAATTCTTTCTTCTGTAGTATCCATTCTGATCTTAAGCCTATTTGGAGGATTTTTCATTTGAGATATTATATTGTTCATTTTTAAAAGTTTCACTTGGTTCTTTTTTATAATTATTTTATTTATAGTTTTCCTGAAATCCTTAAACATATTTATAATGTCAGATAATTAGCAAGGGATTCTGGGTCTCCTAGGGATGAAAGTGGGTGTCTTGCCTTGGTGCAATTGCCCCACCTGGGAAGAAGGACGAGGGTGGGCCCCAGTCCCCCCATCTTGGTCCTGCCCCACCTTAATCCTGCCCTGAGCTACTGCAATACCTGGGGGAGGAGGGAACACCCTATGAATCTACCGATCAGAACTTAGCATGCCAACTGCAGAAGAATGCAGAGGACTCTCTAGCCCATGGGCCAAGCAGCATAGGTACGATAAAGTCTGGAAAGTGACCTAGAACCCACATGCATAGTAAGACTCAGGTCATGCAACTCCCAACTATCCAATCAAAGTGGTTCCACGGTGACTTTTGAACCATGGGGAGGTCCCTATCTGGACACCATAAAACAAGACCCAGACCATAACCAAATTCTCTTTTTCTGCTGTGACAAGGGGTCCTGTTGTCATCTGTGGTATATGTATCTTGCTTTGTAAACCTACATCTTGCTCTTGCTCTATAATCCTATTCTGCTCCCCCTCAATAAATGTCACCTCATGCTTGCCTTACTTTGGTGTGTCTGGTCATTCTTTGGCCATGAGCCCCCCAAGAACCAAGAACACAGAATGAGACTAAACCTGACAATAATAGTCATCATCTCTGTCATTTTTGAATCTGTTTGTATCAATTGATTTTTTCTACTCATTATAGATCACGGTTTCCTTCTTCTTATGTCTAGTAATTTTTGATTGGAAGCTAAACATCATTAACTTTTTGTAGCTAAGTCTATGGATATTTTCACTTTAATTGGTTAAATTTATGTTATGTGAATTTCACCTTAATAAATTCCTTTTTTAAAGTGGTGACTGACTTCTACTTCCATTTCTGGTCAAGATGGAGTAGACACACTTTTCCCATTCCTCCCATTAAATACAGGTAAAAACCATGAATGTTATGTATAAAACAAGCAAAAAAATACTCTGAAAGGTGGAGGAGGAAAGTCAGTCTGCCTAGGGACCTTGGGTCTTGAGAAACAACATGGTAATATATTTACTGAGTTTTCATTTTGCTTTGTATATTTCAGACTGGGTGATGGAGATGCCAAGAACTTGGAAATCCCAACAGGTACAGACCAAAAAAAGCCTAAAGAAAAGTCTTATTTCTCTAACCAAAGGATCAGGAAAGGAGCAGCCCAGCAAGATATAAACTATTTGACAATAATTGCCCTACTCCTACTAAACATGATGGGAAAAAAATGCAACCCCCACCCCACCCACATCAACAAAGTCTGAGTAGGAAGACTTGATTTCCACCCCCAATCAGCAATAAAGAGGGATCCCTCCCCTCCATGTTGAGGTGGTGTCAGAAGAGGACTAGTGGAGAGTCAGGACTTTCACTACTGTGCAGTGGTGACAGGATCACCCCCTTTAGTGTCAGTGGAGACCATGTGGAGAGTAGGAATAAGACACCCCTACCCTTTTAGCTGGGGTAATATCAGTAGAAGTCTAGTGGGGCTGAGACATCCATTCCCACCAAACCGTAAAGAGGAACAGCTTCCCACCCTATATGTCAGTGGAGGTTGAATGGGGAACCTGGACTTCCACCTCCATCTAACAGTAATGAAACAGCATTCCTCTTCCCCCACTAAAGTGGTGTCAAAGGATACCTGCTAAAACAGATGATTTAATTAAGATCTAGAGTCTCTGAATAGAATATCAAAATGTCCAGGTTTCAAACAAAAATTCCTTGTCATTCCAAGAACCAGGAGAATCTTAACTTGAGTCAACATACACCAAAACCAAGATGAAACAGATGTTAGGATTATCTGAGAAAGTTTTTATGATAGTCAAATGAAAAATTTGGAAATTTTAGAACTGTAAAATACAAGAACTTCAATAAAAAACCTAGTGGATGGGCTCAACAACAGGATGGAAGGGACAGAGGAAAGAATCAGCAAGCTTGAAAGTAGAGCAATAGAAATTACTCAATCTGAACAACAGAGAAAACAGACAGACAAAAAGTGAAGAGGATCTTAGGAACCTGTGGTACTGTAACAAAACATCTAACATTTGTGTCATGGAGCCTGAGAAGGAGAGAAGAAAAAGGAAGGGCCTGAAAAAGTATTTGAGGAATTAATGCCTGAAAACTTCCGAAATTTGGCAAAGACATAAACCTACAAGATTCAAGAATATGATTGAACCCCAAAGAGGATAAAACCAAAGATAACATAATAGAACATCTTCAGGACTTAGGTCTCAGGGAAGAGTTACTAGACATGACACTAAAAGCATGATCCATAAAAGAAATAATTGATAAATTGGATTTCATCAAAATTTAAAATGTTTACTCTCTGAAAGACAATTATTAAGATGAAAAGACAAGCTACAGACTGGGATAAAATATTTGCAAACCACCTATCCTGCAAGGAAGGGAATTATATTTAGAATATATAAAGAAATTTCAGAATGCAACATCAAAAAATAAATAATCCATCAGAAAGCAGACAAAAGACATGAGAAGACATCTTATTGAAGAGGATATGCATATAGCAAGTAAGCACATGGAAGGAAAGATGTTCAACATCATTAGCCATTAGACAAATACAAATTATAACCACACTGAGTTATTAGTATAGGCTTATCATAAAAGCTAAAATAAAAAATAGTAAGCAGTTACAGATGCTGGTAAGGATATAAAGAAAGGGGAACCCTCAAACACTGTTGGTGGGAATGTAAATTAGTACAGCCACTATGGAGAACAGTATGGAGGTTCCTCAAAAATGAAAAATAGAACTACCACATGATCCAGCAACTCCACTACTGGGTATATATCCAAAAATAAGAAAATTAATATATCAAAGAGATATCTGCACTCCTATGTTTATTGCAGCACTATTTGCAATAGCCAAAATATGGAATCAACCTAAGTGCCCATCAATGAATGAATGGATAAAGAAAATGTGTGTGTGGGGTATATATTTACACACACACACACACACACACACACAATGGAATGCTATTCAGTCACAAAAAAGAATGAAATCCTGTCATTTGCAGCAATATGGACGGAACTAAAGGCCGTTAAGTAAAACAAGCCAAGCACAGAAAGACAAATATCACATGTTCTCACTCATATGCAGAAGCCAAAAACAAGGAATCTCATGAAAATAGAGATTAGATTGGTGGTTACGAGAGGCCAAGGAAGGGGAGGAGGGAAGGGCAGGAGGAGAAAGAAGGATATAAATATATGTATTACCACTGATGTGTATACTTAAAAATGGTAAAAATGGTAAGTTATATATGTGTATTTCATCTTGATTAAAAAATATAGAAAAAATAGTGACAATACCAAATGTAGAGGAATTGGATCACTCATACATTGTTGGTGGGAATTTAAATGGTACTACCACTCTGGAAAATAGTTTGGAGTTTCTTAAAAAACTAAACATACACTTACCATATAACCAGCAATCATGCTCCTGGGCATTCATTCCACAGAAATGGGAACATGATCACAAAAAACCTTCATTTTCACGGCAAATTTATTTGTCACAGCCAAAAATTGAAATAGTTCAGATATACTTCAACAGGTGAATGGTCAAATTGTGGTACATTCATACCACAAAATACTATGCAGCAATAAAAATGAATGAACTAGGCCAGGTACGGTGTCTCAGGCCTATAATCCAGCACTTTGGGAGGCCAAAGCAGGAGGATTGCTCGAGGGCAAGAGTTCAAGATCAGCCTGGGCAACATAGCGAGATCCTGTCTCTACAAAAAAATAACAAAAAATAAGCTGGGCCTACTGGCCCAGCCATATGGGAGGCTGAAGCAGGAGGATTGCTGGAGCCCAGGAGTTGGAGGCCACAGTGAGCTATGATCATGCCACTGCACTCCAGCCTGAGAGAGAGTGAGGCTGTGTCTCTAAAGAAAATAAAAATAAAAGTAAATGAATGAACTATTTGATATACACAGTGTCAACCTGAAATAATGGAAGGGATCAGAATCTAGCTTTAAAGAGTTTTATTCAAGCAAAAAGCTGGGAAAAGCCATCTGGAAAACATATATTCCAGAGAAATGGGGTCAGTGATCCAAAGTTAAGAGCTTGTTCATATAGGCAGGAAACAAAGAAATTTAGTAGGATTATAACATTTTCTATACAAGGCTGATGTATGTATGAGTTACAATTTAGTTACAGTTTGCCTTCTTTTCTATACAGCTTGTTTTCATTTTATTTCCAATTTAAAAGAATGTATTTAACATTCCATCTTAGACAATGTGACAGTCATGTGGTCTTTGTGAGAAAGGTAAAAAGGAAGTTAATCTATAATGAGGATCAACAGTTGAGAGGGAAGGTGTGTTCCTCGGTGCCTGTTAGTAATTTACAACATTTTACAAAACAACATAAGGAAAAATGCTAATCTCTAATCCCTATAATCTGAGAAAAAAAGGTTACAGCTGCCTGTTTATGTGACTCAGGTCCCATAATCACATTCCCTTAAGGCTCAGAATATTTTAAAGTCCCAACAGTTCAGATTTTTAATTAGTTATTTTCACAACAGCAACTTCTATGACTCTCCAGGGAATTATGCTGAGTGGAAAAAAAGTCAATCTCAAAGAGTCACATACTATATGATTTCATTTAGAAAACATTTTTAAAATGACAAAATTATAGAGATGGAAAAAAAAATTAATGAGTAGAGATGGTCGAAAAGAGGGGAGTGGGTGTGACTATGAAGGGGTAGCAGAGGGAGATACAGTCATCCCTCCGTATTCATGGGGGACTAGTTCTAGCCCCTCCATGGATATCAAAATTAGAGGATTCTCAAGTCCTTTACGTAAAAAGGCATAGTATTTGCATATAATCTATATACATCCTCCTATATACTTTAAATCATCTCTAGATTACTTATAAAACCTAATACAATGTAAATGCTATGTAAATAGCAATTATGTGGTATTGTTTAGAGGAAAATGACAAGGAAAAAAAGCCTGTACATGTTCAGTACAGATGCAATTTTTTTTTCAAATATTTTCTATCTGTGGTTGGTTGGATCCACAAATGTGGAACTTATGAATTCAGAGAGCCGATTGTATTTGGGATGATGGAATATGTCTGTATATTGATTGTGATTGTAAACCAAAAAGAAAATCCTAAGCCTCCCCCCTCCCCCCACTGAATGGACTCCATAAAGGGGTATAAAGCACGACTGCATATGGGCATGTTTCTCCTTTCATAAATATTCGTGACTCCTGTAGCATGTTAAATATATATATTTGGCCATCCTGCTCAGCATAAATTCCTGTTCCATTGTCCCTCCCTTGGAACATGTAATCCTGGCTTCTGACCAGGGCCCCTGCTTTCCAGTCTGCTGAATGGCCACCTGCAGGCTGCAACCCTTTGAGAAATAAAACTCCTTTCCGAATTATAAACCTTGCTATTTTTTTTTCTGGTTAACATGATAGCAGTTACACAAATCTACACATGTGATAAAATGACATAGTACTATAAGTACACATTGTACCAATGTTAATTTCCTGTTGTTGATATTGTATGTACGTTGATATTGTACACTAAATGTAATCCTGGGGGAAATTAGTTGAAGGGTACACTTCCTATGAGTCTGTAATTATTTCAAAAAAGTGGTGACTGTAATTTGACAGTCATTTAAGTTGGAGAAAATTTGCTTCGTAATACTGTCATGATTTAGCATAGCCCTCTGGGACATTTGGTTGAAATTTGAATGAATTGCCACTAGATGACACCACTGATTGCACGAACAAATCATCAGACTATTCCCTAAAGATTCAAAACTTATTTAAGCCTCTATTGTCTTCAAAAATGTGATTTTTTAAAAAATATGAAACTTATAATCAGACAAAATTTGACTCTCTGTTGATCTTAGGAATATTATTTACCTGCTTTAGGCCTCACTTTAATTATGTGAATCTTTATCAGGATTTTTGCAGGAAAGGCGAGGCAGGGCAGAATAAACAGTTTTAAAACTTATAGATTTTATTTGTTCTTAAATATTTAGTCTCAAAAAAAAGTTTTTAGGAAAAAACTTGCAAGTACTTCCTTGGAGGCACTAAAATTTCTTTATGGCTTGTGATGGAAGATGGGTGGTGCTGGAAATAACACTAAAGAACTCTCAGAGCTATGAATCCTGTGAGTTAAGTATCAAACCTAGTTACAAACCAATTTATCAAAGGTTTCTGCATAAATCTTCCCTATTTGCTTGTATTTTTTTTAAATTCCTGTATTATATGATGTTTTGACACCTGAAAAAGCTCACTGGCCCGGAGAGATTGTCCCTCCCAGGGCTAGCCAATTCTTAGAGATAGCAAGGGGCTCACTGGGAGTGTCTTTCATGTGCAAACCAACAAATCCGAGGAACCAGGCGACTAGAGACCACACCTACAGCCCAAAGACTGTAGCCCAGTTCTAAACTGTTTCCTCTGTCCTGCATTGCCTTTACTGAAAAAACCCCAATAAAGACTCACGCCTAGAATTTCCCCTTGCTCCTGCTTCTTCATTCTGACTAAAGCCTGATGCTTCCCCTGTGGCCCTGCATGGCATGGCTTGTCCCCTCCTCTCAGGAATTGTAAGTAATAAAAATCTTTCAATGGCATTGGCCTGTTCATGTCATTGCTTAGTCATCTCCATAAGTTAAAATCTCACAGGTACTATAAGTAGTCTCAGAGTGCTTTCAAGCCACGTAACCCAGACTCACCTGTTTCTTAAAGGTATATCTGTTTTCCCTGCTCTTTAAGCGCAAGAGGGGTCATGATGAGGTGATAATACATTTCAGCCTCAGAACCTTGGCGCTGGTTGTCTTTTCCATCTCTTCCCATACGTCCATAAGGTCTACTTCCTCGCTTTATGAAAGTTCCAAATATCACTTACTCACAGATGTCTTCCCCAAGCCACCCTATCATATGTAAAAATAAATATAATTTAAAAGCTGTTGGAACCCCCCAAAATACCTTAAGCTTTGAGAGAGATGTGACTGTGATCTGAGTCACATATGGTTAAAACTCCTATTTCTCACATTATAGATTAACTCGCTTTCTTATTTTTCTTGTTCTGTATAATGACTAAAGAAAATTAAATGATGTCAGAGACCAAAACCTCCTACCTTCTTAATTAATGACCCTTGTTATAGATTAACTTCCCCTTTGCTGTCCTGTTTTGCTTAGACCGGATGACAGAAAACCCATGACTATTACAGCCTTTGTAAAAAATGGTAAATGTGCCCTTCATGAAAAGAAACACTGCCTATAACCAATCAAATTGCTGTAGCCACGTGCCAACCTTGGATAAATAATGTTATAATCCTGCTAAAAACTCCTCTGTCTCTGCCTATATAAATGAAACCTTAACTTTCCTACTTTGGAACACTGACTCTATTTACTTAGAGTTGATGTTTCACACTTTGTGTTTGAATAAACGCTCTTTAAATTAGATTCTGACTCTTTTGATTATTTTAAGTTGACAAATATATAGCACCCCCATCCTTCTCTATCCATACTGTCTGCTTTCATTTTTCTTCCCAGTACTTACGTGACATTGTGACATTTTTCCTTATTTTATTATCTTCTTGCTCCACTGAATTAGTTTTCTAGGACTACCATAAAAAAAAATACCACACACTGAGTGGCTGAAGCAACAGAAATTTATTTTCATAGTTCTGGAGGCTAGAAGCTCAAGATCAAGGTGTTGGCAGGTTAATTTCTTCTGAGGCTTCTCTCCTTGGCTTGTGAATGACCACATTTTCACTGTGTTCTCACATGGTCACCCTTAAGTCTGTATGTTGTCTGTGTCCTAATCACCTCTTCTTATAAAGACACCAGCCATACTAAATTTGGGTTTACCCACGTGACCTCATTTTATTTTAATTATCTCCTTAAAGGCCCTATCTCCAAACACAGTCACATGTAGCTAGGCATATAGTACATGCTCCATAAATACCAGTTTCTAGGGCACCTGGGTCTTCTATATTGTTAGTGTTAGGGCTCAGGACACACTACCCCAAAATATGACTGTAGGAGACCAGAATATGCCACCCCAAAATATATTTTTTTGGCATAGCTTGAGCTGCTTATTCTGAGACACTGCAGACACAGGAGTAGCTCTTTTGTAAAAGAAATTTTCATCTAGAATGGAAATCTACATCAGTAAAATTATCTCTATCAGGAAGAGGGCTGCTCCAAGACAATTTTATTACCTTACTTTTTATCTGCATAATAAGACAATTTTTACTCACCACACAATTCTTCCCTTACACTCCCGTAACTTGTCTCCACCACTCCCCAGGAACCCCAAGTGCCTGTCCCTTTCTGTAGCTCAGAATGCTATATAAGCTTCAATCACCTGGCCCTTCTTCGGGTCTCATATTTTTGTGGGACTCCTGTGCGTATATACCTATTTAAACATGGTTTTTCTCCTATTGGTTTGTCTTATGTTAATTTAATTTTTAGCCCAGCCAAAGAACCTAGAAAAGTTGAGGGAAGCCATTTTTCCCTCCCTTGCACTAGCAAGCCTGTTTCTGGTATCCTCTTCTGATATCTAAAAGTGTACGAGCAAAACATGACTGTTTGAAGCTCCTAACAGCTGAATATTTGAAATCCAATGGTTTTTCAATTAATTTTTACAATTAAACCAATTTTTAAAATCATAGTTTTAAAGGGCAGAAAATATCAACACAGAGTAGTTTGTCAGTGAAATTTGTAAGTTTATAGAAGAGTTACAAACTTAATTAAATTTTTATATTGCCTTTACTTTCTGCCAGTAAAAATCAAAACATTTGGCTTTTGGCTTGGTCTTATGAAAACAAGTGTTTCTTAATATAAAATAAGTATAAATCAACATTAATACTATTTTTTCTTCTCGTGTAGGTATAACAAAGATACTCCAAAATATCAACATAAAAATTTGGGATTTATGTTTAACTACCTTTTCTTTGTCAACTAATAAGAAATAAAACCAACACTGCAGAGCGGCAAACAAAAGAAAAGGCATTCTAATTGGGGTCTTAGGATGCAATTTGGGAAACACAAATCTAGCAAGTAGCTAAATTGTGTTCCATTCAGGCAAGGTTAGTCAGGGACTTATAGGGCTACTGTAAGTTTACACATCTGGAAGATTTTAGCACAGTCCATGATCGATGATAGCTGGTTATCGGCTTAGGATGTCCCCGGTTGATGATCAATCCAGTTCAGGTAGCTGTCTTTCCAGGAGGCTGGTGATCAGGCCTGACATAAACAATTCATATCAAATGCAGCTGGTTTTACGATTTGGCCCAGTTCCAGATCAAATTCCATCTGGATGTGTATATGAATGGAGTCCAACTCTTCATGCCCTCCCAGCTCCTTTTTAGATATCTCTGGCATAATCTTCTATGTTTTGGATTATCTTTTCACATGCTCATCAGT
This sequence comes from Daubentonia madagascariensis, assembly GCA_023783475.1. NCBI lineage: Eukaryota > Metazoa > Chordata > Mammalia > Primates > Daubentoniidae > Daubentonia > Daubentonia madagascariensis. The sequence goes on along the minus strand of JAKFHU010000978.1, from coordinate 19,074,199 downwards.
AGGTTCTACTGGACGTTGAGAAAACTATATTTTCAGTCATATGATTTTGTTGTCTCTTTCATTCAAATGATATCTACACTAAAAAGGTGAATTAGCTTCAAAAAATGTGGGCATGATTTATATTCAGAGAAAAACCTTATTCACAATTCTACAGTTCAAAAAATTTTGAAAAATGAAAGGTTTTTTTTATGATCTATAAAATATGACCTGGTAAGCACTTCTGGAATGGCAGAATAAGAAGCTCTCAAAATCAGATCCTCCATAAAAGTTATGAGAATCAGAGCAAAAAATTATAAAATCAACTATTAATATTTCAGAGCTCTGCAAATTAACAAAGCTTGCAACAATACAAGGAGTATTTATGAAGAACTATTACAACTCAACAATAAAGAGAGAAATAACCCAATTTAAAAATGGGCAAAAGACATGGATAAATATTTCTGCAAAGAAGGCATAGAAATGAACAATAGGCACATGAAAAAAATGTAAACATCATTAGCCATCAGGAAAATTAAAACCAAAACCACAATGAAATACCACATCAAAGTCACAAGGATAGGCATAATAAAAAAAGATGGACAATAACAAGTATTGACAAGGATGAGGAGAAATTGGAACCATCATACATTGCTGGTGGGACTGTAAAATGGTGCAGCCATTTCAGAAAAAAGTTTTCCAGTTCCTCAAAAAAATTAAACAGAGTTACCATATGACCCAGAAATTCTACTCCTACGCATATACCAATATATTCACACAAAAACTTGTCCCTGGTTGTTCATAGCAGCATTATTCATAACAACCAAAAAGTGGAGAGCCCAAATGTTTGTTGATTGATGAATGGATAAACACAATGTAGTATAGCCATAAAATGGAATATTATTCAGCAATGTAAAGGACTGATATATGCTACTGAATGGATGAACCTTGAAAACATTATGCTAAACAAAAGAAGATAGACACAAAAGGCCACATATTTCATGATTCTGTTTATATGAATTGTTCAAAATAGTCAAATCCATAGAGGCAGAAAGTAAATTAGTGGTTGCCAGGGGCTGGGGGGTGGTGGAGAAATAGAGAATGATAAATATATTCTAAAATTAAATAATAGTAATGGTTGCACAGTTCTGTGAGTATACTAAAAACTTCTGAATTGTATACTTTAAAATAGTGAACCTTATGGTATATGAATTACATCTCAATAAGCTGTTTTAAAAAGTAAAAAAAATCTGACATAACTTGAACACATTTGGTAGCAAAATGTAACCATTATAAAACTGTTCTTTGTCTTTATTTATGCACTTAGCATGACTATTCATATATTTTCCTGCAGAAATATTAATTCATTTCTTTATCAAGTGCTGTCCTGGATCCTATTGGAAGTGTTACATATATTGCAAAATGTGTTCATTGTTTAGCATTCTAAAGTAGTAGAAATTCTGAATTCCTAATTTTGAAACACATCTGGTTTTGGGGGTTTTTGGATAATAAATGTGAACTGGGATTGTTATTGATGATTACTAGCATAATAATAAATACTGGACTTCAGTTTGGGTTTCCCTCTTGCACCCCAGGACCAGGGAGAACAGATGCATGTTTAATGAAAAGGAAAGTATGCAATTAGTTGGCTTGAAAGCATTCCTAGACACTTACAGCAAATAGGGAACATCTATGCAAATACCTCTGATTTAAACTAGGTTTGATATTTAACTCACAGGATTCAGAGAGTTCTTTGCTGATATTTCCACCATCTCCTATTAATATTTTTAATCATGGCCACACAGAAACTTTAGTACCCCCATGAAGTGCTTATAAGTGAGGGTTTTTTTTCCTAAAAACTTTTTAATGGGATCAAAAATTTAAACAAAAACCAAAAACAAGCCCAAACACCTGTATGCAAAAAATCCCACCATAATCTGTAAGAAGACTGTTTTTCTTAATGAATCACCAATGGGATGAAATCTGAAACAATAAAATACTGTAAGTCAGTGTTTCTTAACTGTTGGAAACACAGACATTGTCATATCATACATATCAATGCTATAATAAAACAACTTGTGGGTCCCTTGGAGATTGCAATGGATCATTAGTAATTCTTGGTCTACACCTTCGAAAATCCTAGATTGAAGTTTAACAACAACAAGAAAAAATTCCAATGAGGTGAGACCTATTTTTTTAGTTTGCCACTTGTTGGGAGTTGAAAGATATAAACCCCTGAAAATAGATTTAAACCAATATGGTTTGGGTACTATATGCCTAGGCTAGTGGCCCCCAAAATGGTCCCTGGACCAGCAGTATCTAAGAAGTATCACCTGAGGGCTTCTCAGAACTGCAAATTCTTGAGCCCACCACAGACCTGCTGAATCTGAAACTCTAGAGTAGGGGGTGGGACAGCAATTCCTGTTTTAACAGAATCCAGGTGATTCTGATGCATGCTAAAATTTGAGAACTACTGGCCTATGAAAATGTCCCAACATATTCCAAGATACATTTGGGAAATGCTTTACAAAACATTCCCCTGTCAGAAAGTCATGTTATATACATTCATTAACTGTATATTAAAGGGTCTGAGTAGACCTGCAGTAAAGGAAATTGATGAAAGCATAAGAATTCAGAACTAAAGCAGGGGATTACAGTGCCCCCAGGACAGTGTGTTGCTTTCCTGGGGATACGGTAACTTCAGTATGCAGAAATCAAATCTGTTTTTCCTTTAAGCAGAGCAGTAAAAATTATTTTTCATGATCCTTGTGTTCTCTTTTTGCCTTGCTAGGCAGCAATTGGTCTTTATGTAGGGCACATCTGCCTGCCTCGAATGGAATATGGTAAACTGCTCTGGTCCCCAGAGGAATGCCAGATGGCTTGGCAACCTTTCCCTGTGGGAGGGCTTGATTTTAGACTGCTGTTTTCCATAAAAGAAAAGCAGGGCTGTGAGTCTAACCAGAAACAAGTTGCAAAGACTCAGAAGCTGGCACAGATGGGGCTCATTAGCAATATTCTAAAAAGGCCAAAGGAAGCCAAGAGTGGAACGTTGTCTCTCTTGTTCTCTCCCATTCTTTATATGATATTCTTTTGTTGTACATAAGATTTACCCTTTGCCCTTTAAACAGCTGTTTAAAATTATGAAAGCAATTTAAGATTGAAGATTCTAATAGTTATACTGCCTTTCTAAAAAACAAAAAAACAAACTTAATCCTTTACCCCCAGGCTTGAAACCTCAGTCTCAAACTGACCTTAAAGGTCAGCAGTCCTGGTTTCATTATTGCCACCATAATTGAACTCTACTAAGCAAACAGTTCTGCTTTCTATTCTCAGCAAACGTATAGGTCATCAAGTAATACATTTTGAGCACTAACCTTATTCTTATTTCCATTATATATTCCTACTTTAGTTTTTTCTTTGTACCAACCTTCTCTTACCTAATTTACATTACGCTTTTTATCATGTGTTTCTTACCATGATGCTTTAAATTTTCTAGAAACAATCTATAAATCAAAGTTAATTTGTATTCTTGTCTTCATTATTATACATAAATAATAATCAACTTCTATTTTTTTCCTTTAGCATCCTTCATGACTTAGCAAATACTTTTTTGAGCATCCACTGTGTGTGCCTTGTAGCAGGTGCTATGGATATAAAAAATTATGATATCACTTTTAACCTCAAACCTGAAACAATTTGAACAAGAAGTAAATAATGATAGTAATGGATTTTAACCCATTTATTAAAATAAGAATCCATGAATCCATTCTGAATAAATAAACAAGAAAACTCTTCCTTTCAGTAGAATTCCAACTAATAAATGTGGAAAGAATGAAGGAAATAAAAAATTACCTTTCGTCAAGCACCATAGTAATAATTGTTTTAGGCAGAGATTGCCAATGGATGCTGACATTAGAGGAAGAAAGTATAATGAGAAACAGAATATTTTTATAGTCTTCAATTATCTCTCCACAAGGTATCTATTAATTGCAAAGGAAAATAAACATTAACTTTATAGTGGAGAAATCTGGCAGATACCACCTTAACCAAGTGATCAAATGGATAAAAAGTGCCTCCCGATATAATATATTGAGAAGAATACAACACTACTTCTATGGCATTCATAACAAAAATGCATAATCTGAACTTAATTATGAGGAAAAATTAGACAAACCCAAATGTAGGAAAATTCTACAAGATAACTGCACAGAAATCTTCCATGTCATTAAAGACAAAATAATGGAGGAGCTTTTCCAAAAGTGAGAATAAGGATGTATGATGTCTAAATGCAATGTATGATGCTGGACTGGACTCTGAGCCAGAAAAAGCACATCAGTGAAACAATTGATGAAATTTGAAATAAAGTCTATAAAATAGATGTAGCACTACTATTATAACAATAATAATTTCTTGATTTTGAAAATTGTAGTAGTGTAAGATGTTAGTATTTAGGATATCTGGGTAAAAAATATGTGGGAAATCATTGTACCATTTTGTAACTTTTTGTGAGTCTGAAATTATTCATTATAAAATAAAAAGTTAAAATGATATATTTTTAAAGTAGTTCCCTTTTTATTGATAGTTCTTTTTCAATATGTTATTTGAGTTATATGAATATACCTTTTTTCTCAATAGAGCTTTTTTATTTTTAATTAAAAAATGCAAATCATAATCATTTTAATTTTTTTCTAAATTGCCCTTATAATAAAAAAAAAAGGAGGGCCAGTCGTGACGGCTTACAGCTGTAAACCCAGCACTTTGGGAGGCCAAGGCGGGAGGATCGCTTGAAGCCAGGAGTTTGAGACTAGCCTGGGCAACACAGCAAGACCCTGCCTCTACAAAAAATTTTTTTAAAAAATAGCGAAGCACGGTGGCAGGTGCCTATAGTCCCAGCTACTGGGGGCACTGAGGTGGGAGGATCGCTTGCATCCAGGAATTTGAGGTTACAGTGAGCTATGATAGAGCCACTGCACTCCAGCCTCAGTGAGACCCAGTCTCTTAATTAAAAAAAAAAAAGTTTTGCCATTGTTATAGTCAATGAGTGGCCCCTGGGCCAGAAAAGAATTCTGTGGATAAAATACAGCATATTTTCCATTTCCTTATGCATGTTAAAACAAAAGATATAAATTTTAATTGACCATTAAAGGCAGCATCAAAGAGACAAGATGTCACCAGAAAAAGTATCATTTACCATGGAGCAAAAAAGTAGAATTGTGGGGCTGTTTCAACTACCTATTTTGATGATGGTGGTAAGTGCCTTCACTTCATCTTTCAACAAATTCCTAGGCACTGAGGCCTGAGAGATAACAGGGATGGACAAGACTGGAGCACTCTTCTCAAGAAGCTCTCAGTTGTGTGTGCAAGTGTGTGTGTGCTGAGAGTGCTGGAGGGCGAGATACACTGGGGACGGAGCACGGTAACTGGAAGACGTTGGCACACACAGGACTATTGGAGGACATAGACGAAACAACTAACCAGACGGCTTCCAGGTGGAAAGGACATCTAAGCAAAGACTGGAAAGGTCAACATTACTAAACATATTTCTTTGAATTCTCTCAGAGTACTACCTCCTTCATCACAATCAGTTGCCTCCTGAATCTCTTTTTAATTAACAAGTCATGGAGTAAGTAGGAAAGATCTTTAGCAGCTGTGAAAAGGGAAACAACATGTGCAAATAAAATTGCAGTTGAGAAAGAGCATGAACAATTGAAGAAGCTATAAAAGGTTCAGTATGGCCAGCGTAAATTGCTAAGGGAGAGTGGAAAGAAATGAGGCCATAGGGTAAACTAATACCAGAACATGAAGGGCCTATAGCCTATACTGAGGTATTTGGACATTATTTTGAGTATCAAGGGGCATGACTTTATAGAGAATTTTTTTTTTCGTGTATGAATCTTTAGTGGTTTACAGTTTTGTTTTTGGACCCTCTATCAGAGCAACTTCCTTCTCACTATGCTGCCCCTAGGATAATAGAGATCATCCCAAACTTGCTGAATCCTACGAAAAGCTCTGATGATTAGATATATTCCCAGATGGACACAAAAGCAGATTGGCTCGTGGAAGATTCTTCTGCTTGGAAGACTAGCACTCGAAGACTCTGTCCCCAGGTTTCTTTCCCCTTGTGTTAGAAATTGACTCTGCCTCTATGTTTAGGGATTTGTGGCAAGTAAATATCCTCTATATCCTTACAAAAATAATGGTTTAATTAATAATACTTTAAAAAATGTAATTTCTCGTGGAATGGTGTAATTGAAACTGCTTACCATGTTTTGCAGTTTCCAAAACAGGGAAGCTCAGGACCAGTTTTGGATGGCCAAGCTGAAAAGACAACACTACTCACAGCGTGATGCAAGGAGATTTTCCATTCAGCCTATTTTTACCAATTGCCACGAGCACTTCATAAAATTACTCACCAGAGATGGGAGTGTTTTCAATTTTATATCAAGGGTGCACTCTATTTTACCAGAAGAAAAATCAATTTACATTTTACCAGTTTTGTAAGATTTCTGTATTAGGCTATGCTAACTGCCATTAAAAAAAAAAAAAAACTCCTGCCAAATTTTTGTGACACAATTAAAGTTTATTTATGATTCATAACATAGTACAATGCAGGGCAGAGGAGAGGAGGGCCTCTGATCCACAGTCATTCAGGGATCCAGGTTTCTTCCAAGGGGTGGCTCTGCCATCATCTAGGGCATTGGAATCCTCCGCTTTGTCCAAAGTGAAAGGGGTACACATCCCTACTGCCCATAATCCATTACACAGTCCCATGGGCCCCCAGCTGTAAGGGATGCTCGTAAATGCAATCCAACTACGTGCCCAGGAAGAAGAGAAGTTAAGTTTTCCCTTCCTCAATTTCTATGTGAAGACTCGAACTAACTGATACAACATTTTGTATTTATTTCAGTAATGTTTCTGTGACAGTTGTTGCAGTGTTCTTCCCTCCTTAGGGTTGGTTGTAGGCTATCATTTGGATATTGACTGGGGAGTATCATGACTTTTACATTTATATCACAAACATTTTAATACACTGGCTGTCTTAGTTCGGGCTGCTATAACAAAGTGCCATAGACTGGGTGGCTTATAAACAACAGGAATTTATTTCTCACAGTTCTGGAGGCTAGAAGTTTGAGATCAGGGTCCCAGCATAGGTGGGTTCTGGTGAGGGAACTACCACTTCTAAGTTGCGGACTGCTGTCTTCTCATTGTATCCTTAGACGGCAGAAGCAGGGCTAGAGAGCTGTCTGGAATCTCTTTTCCATTAGTGAGGGGACACTAATCCCATTAATGGGAGTTCCATCCTCACAACCTAAATTACTTCCCAAAGACCACACACCCCCTAATACCATTATATTGGGGGTTAGGATTTCAACATATGAATTTGGGGGGGACACAAACATTCAGTCCATTACACTTGCTTTCTCAAAAACTATGGTTCATACTAATTTAATATGGCACACAAGAAAATGTTCATAAACACCACTAATATCTCCTATGTCTTATCTATTTCTTAACAGAGAATTTATTTTATTGAAGCATTTGAATTATATGCCACTTTACAGAACAATTATGTGTCTCAAGAGACTAGTTATATCTAAGCCATAAACATAGCTTTAAACTTTATAATGGCCAATATGAATAGTTAAGTGTTATTTTATCACATGTGGGTCCTAATTACTTATCATAACCATTGTCATAAAATATTTGAGAAAGCTTTGGAGAATGGAGGAGAGAGCCATTGAGCTGGTGGAAGGACTTACTGAACAAAAAAAGAATCCCCTTTCTACCTCCTGTGAAAGTGTCACAAAAGTTAACAAACATATAATGCTATATGTACAGATTATATTTTTTTGTGAAAAAACACTGGAGTTGAGCTTCGAATCAAGGTTTGACTCAGGGGTTAGATGGGGTGTGGGTGGAGGAATGGGGAGAATCTGGATAAGATTCTGTGACAAAATCGTTCAACGTACGAGTGAACTGTTGTTATTCCAAACTGTATCTTTCCTTCTCTACTTTAAACCCATTTTCTATTAGAAAATGCTATACTCTTCCATATGATAATCTGTTAAATCTCTGAAAAGAGTCTTTTAACCATGGATTTGGTATCACATCAAATAACTCAAACTGATATAATAAAAACAACAATGACAATGAAAGCTAACTTTTATTGAATGTACCTTATGTAGCTAGTATCGTTCTTAGTGCTTTATATGCACTGATCCGTGTGGATCATTACAACATCCTTCCACAATAGATATTATTGGCTCAGAGTGGTTAAATAATTTACCTAAGTTCACACAGCTAGTGAGTTTGAACTACTTGATTATATGACTTTTCATATAACATTCTTTCTATCCACAGGGGCAGTTTTTGATAGTTTTTCAAAAGTTTATGAAAGACCTCCAATTAGATTATGAATTCACGTTTCCCTGTTAGTTCATAGTATAGCAGAATGCCTTTTTAAAGCTCATATGGAACAAAACAAATACTTCATCTACATTATCTCATCTATGTGTTGTTTTATTTTTACTAAATATGCCTAAATATTAGGTACCATATAGTATATTTAAATTTATAAAGTGTTCTATTGTATCTGGATTTTCCTCCAAACTTTATATTGCCATGCCCTATTTTATGATTATATAAGTAAATAGCGTAGTAGTCAGGAAACTACTCTAGTCTACTCCTAATTCTCTGCTTAATGTTGAATTGGAAGCTAGACATGGCTCCTTTTCCCAAAGTATAAAATCAAGATGCAAAGCTTAACTTTTTAAATTCACTCAGCAAGGAAGCCATGATGAAGGTCTATGTAATTGCAGTTATGAGTTTCCATGGTTTTTTAAAAAAATACTCTAGTTTTGTCTTCCATATTTGGACATTTGCTGATGTCTAAAAAAGAAAATCAGTGAAAAGTACAAAAAAATGTTCAGGTTACATATGAGAAAAAAAATAGTCCTGGTCCTGAGCTGGAGTAGAAGTTTATGATCTGATGTGATTAGCTAGCTGTTCCTTCTGTGAAGAAATTAGAATTCCTACTTGATAGATTTTAATGAGTTTAAGGGACCCCTCTGTGAACCCCATCCCCTGTCTGTCATCCCTGGGAGCAAACTAATAACCTGTAACCTTTGGTACCTCAGAGAGTCTAATGATCTTAGAGTACATTCTTTTATTTTCTTATCCAATCTAATAATAAGTGTTTATGCTCTCATCTTTCATAGTAAGTCTACCAACGCTCAATTGGTTTTCTCAAACAACTTTTCCCTTGCAGCAGTCTTGAAATAAGATTTTTGACTCCTTATAATGATTTTGTCTGAGAAATAGCTTTAAAGAGATATTTTTAAAGGGACTGGGTGATTTTTATTAAAATTCAAATTCAACTAAGGGCAGGTAACACTTAAATCTTTATCAGTCATATTGTTGAATTTACTCCTTCCTTTTAAAAGACCAGCTTTTGACAGGATAGCTTTGATAAAGGGCCAGAACCTCAGGATGTTGATTCCTGAGGGGAAGAGAGAGTGTGTCTCTTAAGGTGAGAAGGTGGTAGATTTGAAAGTTAGCACAATTAGAAACCTCAGGACACAATTTGATGTGCAGTAGAGAACAGTGCCTCTCCTGCTCTGTGGCTGTAAACCCAAACAGTCAAGGATGAGTTAGCATGTTCTCTGTACACTTTATAGAAAATTACTTATTTAATGCAACATAACTTTTGAAAAGCAAAATGTAAATTTCCTTATGCATCATTTATTTTAGGACATTATTTGCTAATTCCCTATGGGCAATACAAGAACTGACCAAGAATCTGCTCTCTGAATGATTGGAATAGTTTATCTTGACATGAATTATAAAACTATAAAAAACTTATTAATGTCATAAAAATTATTGAGTAGAATATGACCCTTTGAGGCACTGTTCAAATAGCCTTGACTCAAAAAATATCAAGTGAAAAAAGACACCTCTCCTGACTTCCTAATTCTCCAAACACAGCTATGTTGTCTTTGTTTAGAAAGCACGTAAGCAGTACCTATTTTCAGGTTGAAGGGTGGCCCTTGCAGGGTGTCTGGTTGAATGTCCTACAGATGGCGCTCCACCTGGCCAGGCCTCAGTATGTGCTCACCTCCTTCCTGCGGTCCATTTGGTCCCATTCCTGTCCTGAGATTACTACCAGATCGAACATTTCCACTTAACCACTGTTGTTCCTGTGGCTGGGTTGTTCCCCTCCTCCAACCTGCCACTCTGGGGAGCAATTGCTCCCCTGGATCCAAGTCTCTGAGTGCGGATTCATTCTTTCCTTCCTTAATCCTCTCTCACTAATCATTACTTTTTATTATGTTCTACAATTCCCTGTTGGTATTTTCTCTCTAAAGCTAACAGTTCTGGAATTGGCTGCCAGGTAAAATATACATTTCTACTGAGACTTTTCTGAGATTTCTCTTAGGATTTCCCCCCATAAAATTTCTACACTCCCAGTATCTTTGATTTTCATAAGATTTGGTCAATAACCCCATATATGCTGGTCTGTCTGCCAGACGTCTAGGGTGAGCCCATCAGGTTGTCACAGCAAGCTCAGCAACAATTACAAATAACGAGCACTCACAACTTCTATAAAGAAATCTTCTGAAGGAGTGAAGAGTTTGGTGGGTTGCCAATGGCAGGAAGCCTGGTCTAGTGATTATGTCACCCCCACTGAGTCTTTGATTCATAGGTTTGCTTCCTGTAAGAGGCTTTAAAAAGTTAGAGTTGAATCCAACTTTCCTTGATGTAATAAAGCAGAAAAGGGATGTCCAGGTGAAATTCTAGGAGCAAAGGGAGAGAGAGTAGCCCAAGCCAGAAGATATAAAGTGACCTATTACCCAAAAGTTGCTGTACTTTGTTGACCAATTTCCCATCATCTCTTCAGTGAGTCACTCTGGCCATTAGATATTATTCCCGTTTATAACAGCGTATCACTTATAAGAATTACCATCAAAGAAGAAAGAACTGGCTATAATCCATGAACAACAAATCGCCACCCCCACCTTTTTTTCCCATTTAAACAGTTTTCCTATATCTCAAAACTTTCACTTACTGTTAGAATTGCTTTCTTTATATCATGCTTAAGTGTTGTTTTATTCAATGATAAAACAAAATGTAAACAAAAAACCAAACTGCTATCTCCCCAGTCCTTAGATACCTCAACCTAGGACTCTAGAATGGCCTCATGGGTCAGACCAAGAATCCACCCAGCCAGGACTCTGCCTCTGACGGAGGCCCTGGGGAGCTGGCAGGGGTCTGCCCGATAGTCCTCTACGTCAGTTTCCCAGGTCAGAGATGTTCTGTCGTACACTTTAATCACTTCCAATTATTTCTTAATTTTTTGGAGCTATTTATGCTTTCAGCCCATATACCTTCTTGTGACTGTAAGCCTCTGAAAGCAGCTCTGTTGAGGATAATTTTCTCTAATATTTTACATACTAGATGTAATGTCATCATTCAGTATCCTTAGAGGTAAAGCATTAGAGTCACCCATATGTAGCTTCTGGTTTTATCCAGTGCCAGTCATGACCCAATATGTATATATCAAAAAGAATCTACTTTTTAATTTTTTATAATCTCCATAACAAATCCATTAAAATCGAAAGCTTTTGTGAACATTATAGGATTTACTGAAGATTTTCTAAGGAACGGGGAGAGGAGGAGTCATATTGCATACCACCCAGCACATGACTTAATAAACCTCCATTAGTTGGTTGCTGTTTATCTAAATTCCTTCTTCAGCCTTGCCATCATTCCACCTAAGAGCCCTTCCCCTCTCTCTCCCCTTTCCTTCCAACCCATCACTCCCTCTCTCTGCTGCCTCCAACCTTTCTTTATTATGCAGAGTATCTGGATGCTGGTGAGCTTCTAGTTTGCTGAGGGCTTATTATTATAAAATCTTCTTTCAATAAAATCAGTCTCTCTCTAGAAGGCAAGATAGGGGTGCAAAATGAATTGTTGCTTTAAAAAAATATATTGTTTCCAGATCATTACATTACATAATATATAATTTCTTTACTTTCCTGTGTTAATCTAATTTTTTAGATCCAAAAACAGAGCTACAAAATAGTTCAATTGGTTTTCCAAAAATCTTAGACAATCTCAATTTTAGTCTTACTGGCATCCATATAAATTACTCTATCTTTTTTTCCTTCTGATATTCCTGCCTGCCTCTACCAGACATAAGATAGATGGTTCCGTGTAAGACAATGTCAGGTATTTACATCAGGACTTATCTTTTTTGGCTTTTCATTTATTTTCTCCTTAAGGCCCCCGCGTTCCTCTCCTACAAGAAGCATGGAAGAGATAAAGGGTGGCAGGAAAGAAATTCGTTTTTGGCTTCTTGCCTCAACTTTGACCTTCTGTGTTCTTCTGCTAACAGTCATATCTGTAGCAGTCTGCTTTAAGATTAAAAAAAAAAAAGAGCCAAAGCAGAGAGAAGTTCCTTTTTCAGCGATATGGAGCTATGGAGGGCTGACCATGACTTTTCTCAGTTCTGAGATCATTCAGTGGAAGGTTCCTTCATAAGTCATTTGTTTCCCAGCACCATTTCTTACCTTGCAGGGTGTTTGCAACCCACCTAGGGCACATCCATCAGTTCAGTCTCCTGCCTACAAATGCATGCTCTTAGAGGGAAGAATAACCAAGGAGTACACATCTAAGTACCAACTCACTTCCATTACTGGGAGGGAAAAAAAAGAATTTTTACAATGCCTGTCATACTGATAGCAATCCTACAGTTTCATTAAATTCAATCTCTGATATTTTAGCAAACACTTATGTGCCAAGTCCTCTGTCAGGTGCTGGAAATACAAACATATATGAGACAGTTTCCTTGCCTGTGATGAATTTGCAATCTAGATAGGAAGATAATTTCACAATACTTATCAAAAATCATAAGGGTGTTCCCACTCCTAAGAATTTATTTTAAAGGTAAAATTCAATACAAGCTGCATTAAAAAAAGGAATTTATTGCAACATTAATCATAAGCAAAAAACTAGAGACAAGTTGGATAAAGGTCGTAAGAGTGATAGTTAAGTAAAGATTAAAATACTATACCATCATTTAAAATAATAATTGTGAAAATTAAAACAGAAAGATTGATCCTAAGGATATATACCACAGATATTTGCTAAATTAAATTTTACTCTGAAGATATGCTCATTTTTTATATCTCATTTTTTAATATTTCTAATTTTTTGTTAATTAGACAGATTTAGGACAAATATGCCCTAAGAAGTACAATATATAGGGTCAGGGAGTTTATAGAAATTGAGGCAAGGAGAGGCTATTTCTTTTAAATAAACCAGAATTGTACACTGGCCACTGAAAGAGGAGAGTTCATAATACACTACAACAATGTTCGGGGGAACAGTTAATTATAGGCTGCATGATATAAAACTTTTCTTTGGGACCCAAAATTGAAGTTTATGCAGCTGAAGCTCAGGTTCTTTCTATGATTGCTTCTTCCAACCTCAAAAAATATTAAAAGATACAAGTTACCTATGTATTTTCCATGCTGAGTCCCCAAGTTTTCTTTAATAGAAGAAAAAAGCTAAATGTATACTTTTATTACCAAATAGCCAGAAATGTCTTATAAGAATTAGCTCAGGCTGGGCGGGGTGGCTCATGCCTGTAATCCTAGCACTCTGGGAGGCCGGGGCGGGAGGATTGCTTGAGGCTAGCAGTTCTGAAACCAGCCTGAGCAAGAACCACGCCCCCGTACAAAAAATAGAAGAATTAGCAGGTGTGGTGGCATATGCCTGTAGTCCCAGCTACCGGGGAGGCTGAGACAGGAGGAATTGCTTGAGCCCAGGAGTTGGAGGTTACAGTGAGCTACAATGACGCCACTGCACTCTAGCCCGGGCTATAGAGCGAGACCCTATCTCAAAAAAAAGAAAGAAGAAAAAAAGAATTAGTTCAATGAAATTTAATTATGATATCTCAACTACTTGCAGTATTATACAGTAATTAACATGACAATTATAAAGAAAAAATAAACATGTTGGCTAATTCAATAGTAAAAAATTAAAAATACAAATTATTGATCTTGAATATGATTATGCAATTTTAGTTGCATAATGACAAAATCTGGAAGAGAATAGTTAAGAACGTAAATAGTGTGTTAGGGTGGCAAAATTATAGGTATTTTTCTTTTATTAATTAAAATAATTTTATAATTAAATACAAAAAAAAAAGAGAGGCTTAGAGTTACTTGTCATATTCTGGTGAATTCATCATGACAGCCCATCTATGAAGGAGGAAGACACATCCGTCTTTTAAACTGAAAAAAAATTTAAATACCCAAAGTTTCTTTGGGCCCTGATAGTAATTCAGTGTTAGAACTTGAAATATAATATTAAGAGAAATCTACGTCATAATTTTCAGACAAATGTAGGCTGGAATCCTGCTCCTACCATTTTCATAGGAAAAGTTACTGAAATTCTGATGTTCGGTTCCTTATTTGTAATATGAGGATATTAATAAAACTACATCGCCATTTTGTCTTATTTTGTTTCTGTTTCTGTTTGTTTTTGCTTTAATCAGAATAAATCCCTGGTACCTAGCTGACACTTAATAGATGCTAATGGTTGGTGGGGCTGTTGTCCAAAGCCTGGAATAGGATTCTTCAAGGCCTGACTATGACCTTGAGTTTACCTCCATAAAGGACACAGCTTCTCACTGTATTACTTCAAGGAGGATTTAGAGGAACAGAGGATCTGCCTTCTATCGGTGCCCCTGCCATAAATGTTTTCTTTGCAGAAAAAGCAGAGTACAAACACAGGATAAATAAGCAACCCTTTGTCCCATCTCTGCTCTCCGTCCCTTCAACAATTTTGAGGTCTAAGTAACACGTACAGAGAACCCGAGGTCTTGCCAATACCGAGGACCTCCTTTCTAGTCCAAGGGAGAGGCAGAGCAAGTGCTAATAATAGTAGCAATAACATTTATTCATTAATTCACTCAGCTGACATCTGAGCTGCCAGAGATGTAGAGATCCTCTGGAGTCTAGTTTTACAAGTAATTAACAAAAAGAGAGGGGGGAATGTTGAGTTTTATGTTAAGCTTCTGACTGGGTTTTCCTTATCAAGCTTAATATAAACTCCATAGAGACCATTCATTGTAAACATCCTGCTTCTTAATCCTTTTGACAGAAACTAGCTACCATCACAGGGAAAGGGATTTTTAAAGAATTATTATGAAATATTATAATAAGAATATGAAATATATATATTCTTATATATAATAAGAATAAGAAATATAAGAAATAAGAATAAGAAATACTATGATTATTATAATATAATTATAATATTATGCAATGCTATGCAATCAGCCCAAACTGCCTTATACTCAATATCTTGAAAGGGCCTGGTGTTTCAGCTTTGGAATGACTCAATGAAATGTCCTCCACAGTGTCTCTTGGGAGACATTCCTCCTATGCTACCTATCTGTGGGTCCTTCAACCACACCCAACCACACCCAGACTTTGCTCCCACTCTCTGAATTTCCCAATTCTAGAGTATTTGTCACACTGAGTTACTATAGCACCCCAATTCACTTTCACTCACTTAAATAGTTATGTGGAAATTACTCATGTTTTTGGCAACTAGGAAATAAGTTTGTAATGTTCCTGTCTGAGCTGTCACATAATATGCTTCCTTGACATCTGGCACTCAAGTGATGTGGACTTGAATGATCACAATGCTATAGTGATAGGGATTAGAAAACAGATGTGATGGCAAAGTGGTCATTAGAAGAAAGATAGTAAACCTAAGCTTATTTCAACAAATAACTATAGAGTACCAATCATGTATAAAAAGAAACCATGCTAAGTGTGAAAAGGCTACAAAATGAGTAAGACATAATCATTCTGAAACCTTAAGAAGCTTACAACATAGTGGGAAAGATGGATATTGATAAGAGTGAAATAGCATTTTAGAGATACAAATACAGTTGTGTAGGAGCACAAAGAAGGTAGTTATCAACCCTGCATATTATAGGTGAGTCATAAAATTGGTTAAAATCATGGGTTTTGGAGTCAGAAAAGACCTGGGTTAAAATACTCACTTTAATCACTTACTGGCTTTCTAGCTTTGTGATCTTGAGCAAGTTACTTACCCTTTCTGTGCCTCTGATAATCTCAAATATAAAATGGGTTTAATAATAATAATAATGATAATATCATAAGATCATTGTGAGACTCAATAAAGTCATGTATTTATGCCATGTGTCAAAATAAATGCTCAACATGTTTCCTATTATTATTAGGTTACTAAAATGGTCCATTAGTAAAAGCCTATCCTAGGATGATTGTAAGGTCATTTTTTATCTTCCAAAGCTCTGTTTCATGGGAGAGAAGAAGCCAGATTGTTAGGAACTAAAGAACAAATAGGTAGGAAGAATGAAAAAGAGGAGTTATATCATTTTTTTCTATTATTGTCACCTTTGGCTACTGTCCCAGTTCTCAGCCATAGCAGCCTTCCCTATTACATGTCATTCAACTGTGAAAAGTTCCTCAGGTACAGTTGGCACTTCCTGATCCATGTTTTCATAGCAGTTTGTGTACAGCTCTAGAATCATAATCATAACCACAAACATAATACCTATGATTTATTAAGCATATGTCACTAGTGTTCAATATAATTCTCCTTTATCTTTTATGCATCTCTGCAATGCCAAATAATAACAGGAATTATTGCTCCTACTTTGCAGATAAGGAAACTGAGGTCTAGGTAAGTCAAGACAATTGTATAAGCCCACCAGCTAGAAAATTTTAACACTGACATTTGAACAATGGTCTGACCAATTCTGAAGCCCAGCTCTAGCTGTTCACCACACTGCCTTCCTCCTTTCACACAATATTTAACCTATTTGCTTAAATGTCTGGCTCCCTGTCTAGTCTAAGAATTCCTAGGGACCAGAAACTCTCTCTTGCACATATATGTATGTCCAGCAATTAATACCAAACTAGATTTAGCATGTAGTGAGCACTATTCGATAATTGCTCATCAAAATAATTGAATGAATGAACAAATTGGATGAATGAACTTTTATCCTTAGAAAATTCAGTAGAGGGAATACTTCATTCATACACAAGTTCATGCATTGAAATGGCCTCAATATGGATCATGTTAATGGTCTTATTTCCTGCAATCTTGCCAAATTCATTCACTAGTTTTTACCACTTTTAGATCCTTTAGGATTTTCTACATATGTAATCACGTCATCTGCAAGTAAAGATAATTTATCTCTCCCTTTCCAATATCAATAGTTTATTACCAATAGTTCATTCTTTTCCATTGTGGTAGAGTATACTGATTAATTTGCAGAATACAATTCCTTTAAATATTTGAGGATTTTTAATGATTTTATGTTAATTAGAATAATGTCTAAAAAGACCTAAAATTAAATTTTTTCAAATAAAATGGAAACATGTGCCCTTTTCTGAACCACTCTGACTAGTGCAGGGAGTGAGACAGCATGTGTGTTCCACCGTGAATATTACTCCCTAGGCTGCTATCTCTGCCTGCGTGATCAAAGCTGGTCTTTGATGTTCACCTTCCAGTCCGCAGGAAGAGGGGAAAAGAGGAAGTTCAGGTCAAGCAATTTCCTATTAGGAAAATGAGTGAAAGTTGCCTGTATCTCTTCTATTACTATCTCACCAGAGAAAACGCAGTTATATGGTCACACATACCTTTAGGGGAAACTAGGAAACATAATCTCTAGCTGGGAAGTTAGAAAAAGGTAGAAAAGATTGGGACCAATTATCAGACTGCCACAATCTCCAAAAGCAAATACGATAATACTTTTACTGATTTAATGGTCAGACTTTTGATCAAACATCCAGGGGAAAAAAAAATCCACAATCCTTTCTGGTATATGAAAATGCCTGAATGGAATGGACAAGAGTGTCCCAAGGTCCTAGTCTCTATTCCATATGAGAGCAGGGGAGTTATTTCACCTCTGGAATGCACTAACTTAGCATTGTGAGCAAAATTAGGGCAGTAGAGAACAAGCTTGCCTCTGTGATTTTCCCCTGTCGTGCTTTGGTTTTTCCTAGGCTGCTGGTGGGAGGAAATGAAACGTGGAAAGGTGGAGGGAAGCCACTGGGTACAGACACTCTGGCTACAGGGCAAAGAGACAGCTAACTGCAGGGATGGAGACAGAACACAGGAAGTAGAAGGGCACAAACAGTCTCGGATAATCTAATGCAGAGAAAATATCCCTAAGCATATTTGAATATTCTCTGAAAGTATCACAGTGTTACTGACAAGTACAGAAACTGATGTCCATAAGGATGAACCATGTGAAAATCATCCCTAGAAGATGAATCTAGAATGTAATATTATATATGTCCCCTCCATCTCTCTTTACTCTCCTCTTCCTATCTCCTTTATATTAAAAAACAATTCTGGGATACTTCTTACACCAATTAGATAAGATTTAAATGAACATTAAGAAAATACCATTAATGAGAAATAAAATGTTAAAGGGGGAACCTATAGCCTAATGGGACTATTGTTGTGTGATTCACAGGAAGGTTAAATGGCCCAATATTCACAGAATATTTAGTACAGTTTATAAAAATATATTTAATAGATAAAATTAAAATGTTTCCATGCTTTAAGGGTGAACTACTCAGACAGCCTCATTACCCAATAAAATGAGGTGAATCAGGTATCTATGAGTTAAATTTAATGGGCTGGGCATTTAGTAGTTTCTCATTCTTTTTTCTATTTTATAACACAGAGAAAACATATTTGATGACAATGAGACTATGGTAATGGGTATGTTTAAAGTTATAGCTTACATTGTCCATAATAGTGTGATAGTGTTTATGTGTGTGTGTTTGTGTGTGTATGTTTTGTCAGTTTTCCTAGCTTCGGATCTGGACTTAAGAACAAGTGCATATTACTGAATCGATTTAAGAATGTTATTTGCCATCATTTATAATGAATTTCATACAAAGGAAGAAAATGATAGCACAGATAGTTTGAAAGGCAATAATCAGAAAGCAATTTATATTTTATTTAAAAATACATATCTGTGTGTATATTTGTATATGATTTGGGTATTCTCAATAGTCCAAACAAATAATAATACAACACTATACAAGTCTGACTTGAAAAATTTACAAAGCTTCCAGCTTCCCCTTCTTGACCTCAGCATAGCTAAGAATTAAGAGAATTCTGTTCAACTCCATCCAACAGGATCTTTTGTGTATCTACTATGCATTGATTAGTGATTTTAAGTAGCAAAAAGCATCTCTAGCTAGCTTCAGCTCCAAAGGCAGAATTTGCTGTAATGATAAAGAGCAAAAGGTTGGGTCTAAAACAGATGTGGAAACAACCCAAGTGCCCATTAATACATGAGTGGATTAGTAAAATGTGGCATATGTGTACCATGGAGAGTACTACTCAGCCATTAAAAAATGGTGAATTAATACCTCTTGTATTATCCTGGATGAAGCTGGAGCCCATTCTTCTAAGTGAAGTATCACAAGAATGGAAAAACAAACACCACATGTACTCACCATCAAATTGGTACTAATTGATCAACACTTATGTGCACATATGTAAGTAACATTCATTGGGTGTCAGGCAGGTGGGAGGGGAGAAGGGGATGGGTAAATCCACACCTAACTGGTGCAGTGTGCGCTGTCTGGGGGGTGGGCACACTTGTAGCTCTGACTCAGGCGGTGCAAAGGCAATTTATGTAACCAAAGTATTTGTACCCCCATAATATTCCAGGAGGAAAAAAACCCACAAAGAGTAACCAAGACTTAGAAACTCATCAGAAATCTCTCTGTCTGCATGGCTGCTTCATTCATAAACATCTCTTTATTCTGAAGGACTTTTTCTACTTCTTTAGACCACGTACATGTTATAGATCTACAAAGTCAGATAGACTTGTAATCTCTGAATTATAATTCCAAATTTCCAGGAGAGGGAAACATATTGGCTAGTTCAGTTTTCTACTTCTAATCCTATCAGCTGTTGCTGATGTGGCAAGATTACATATATGACCACAGCTAAAAGGAAAATATCCCTATAGATGGGGAAGTAGTTCCCAGAGAAAGGGCATTATTAAGAAGTGAGAAAATAGCTTCTAAATTGCCTGTATATATTCAGCCCATAAATAAGCATCATGGAAACAAAAGAGATGCTTATATTATAATTTCTGTCTGTAAGAAGGTTACAATCTCATAAACCTATGTATGCATATGATGGACGAAAATTTAGCACAATGATTACATACTGAAGTGATGCTTTTGATCAAAAGGGAGCTGGGGATAGTGGAGACATGGTGGAACTTAAAATGCAAACACATGGGTTCAGATCTTGGTTCTGGTTCCTTGTCTTTATGGTTCCTTGGATGGGTCACAAACTTCATTTGTGGATCTTCAACTTCTTATTTGTAAAATGTGGATGATTATATTTAACTTAAAGGCATTCAGTGATAATTAAATGCAGTACCTACAAAATTCATAGGACATAGCAGAATCCAGGCTACAACAATAATTTGTTTCACCAAGCATGCATTAAACACATAACTTTGGTAAAGCACTGGGCTAGATAGATGTTGACAGTAGAATTAAGATACAGGTGTTGGTTGTCCTTAGGGAGATCACAGTCTGTTGGGGGGTGGGAGACAGATGAACAGATACTTTCAATAAAATGTAGTACATTTGTTGATGTGATTCTAGATGTGATTTAGATTGACTCAGGAGGATTTCAGGGAGGTGCTAGGATATGGTGAGTGAGGCCTTATGTTGGTGGGTAAGATTTAAATAGGAACATTCCATATCAAAATGGGGGAAAGCCTTGAGCTGAGCTAACTTAGCCCAGCAAGGTTGATGGTTCACCTTTTCTCTATGGCAAGAAAAATAAATTAGTAATTTAAAAGACCTTTTCCAAACACCAGTGGTCTTAAATAAAGGGGCTAAGGGAAATATCAATATAGTTTTAAAGTAGGTTTTTAGCATAGTAAAGGAAGCTAGAAAATCCACAGTGTCAATAATTCACCTGTAGGTAATTGAGAGCATGTTTTCTGTGTTCAGTGAAAGTGAAACTACTAAAGAAAAGAAATGTACATTTGATTTAATGCTATAAATTCAGGAAATTTATGCCACAAGCTAACACTAGATAAGTTTCAAAGCCACCTTTGCTAGATTTGACTGGGAAACAAAATGAAAAAAAGGAATGATACCAGCATTTGACTATTTTAAAGTTGCTGCTTCCATATACTATTCAAAGCCTACCAGAATGATGTACCATCTCAGAACAATTTGTTCACTTCACATAGAAATTAGAAATGTTTTGGCCAGTAAATCTAAATTTATTTTGTAGTAGTCATTTTTCTTAATGGAAGTGTTTTCCAGATGTTGCCTAAGTCTAGTTGTCTGGGCCCACTTCCAATGCATGAGGAAAGTTTGATTTCATAGGTTGTCACTGTTGATTTTGTCTAACCTTTGGACTAATTGGTTCATCCCAATATATTTGCACTGATATATAAGACTTCCAGCACATTGGAGAATTTCATCTATCTATTTACGGGTAAGTGTCAAAGTTAACTTGCTTCATGGAATTAAATGTGTTTTCATTAAAGGTATTTGAAAAAGATTTGTAAGGGTAGCAGTTGGAAACTTTTTAAAAAGATCATATTTATGCAATACACCTGTTGGAAGCTTTTACATTTATATTGAAAGTTAAGGGAAAGTTGGAACAATAACTCCACTATGCTTGTTAAAGTAAATTTTACTGAATCCAGTTATTTTTTCCCCCAAGATAGAATTTAAACCTTCCACTGTAAGTATATGCTATCCTTTGTAAGTATATGCTATACTTTGAATTTTAAGGTAAGTCTGTTTTCTATGTTGGAGATTTCTGAAGTATTAAAATGGTCAATAACATAACTGTAATGATGATTTGTTCTGCATAAGAGTGAATATAATGGCCAGATATTTTCTATAGAATTACTTTAAAAAATCTTGATTCAAGAATGGGATGTTTTATTACAAAATTACATTTTAAATTATTGAAACATTGCGTGTAACACAAGCATAAGTTAGTGGTGAGATAAAAAAACAGTTTTCTGACGCTTCTATTTTATTTTCAGCAAGGGTGCAGTACCTGAAAACAACCATGGAGTGGAAAATACTTCCCATTTACTTGTTGCTGCTACTTTCTGTTTTCTTGATTCAGCAAGTTTCATCTCAAGGTAACATAACCATCAAAAATACTTTTACTTAACAAGTATTGTTAGTCATTGTCTTGATTGTTTCAAAATAAATAAATTTCTAAAAATTTATATTTGAGTTTAATATGTACTATAACGTTAATAAAATGTGAAACATATGTAGCATATTTATAAGTGATTTGGATTCTCACTTTTATCTTCTGCATTATGAAAACTTTTAAGAACTTTTGAGCTTTTGTACAGAATAATTTTGGTACTCATTATTCCTATGGTTCTCCCAAAAGTTTAAAAAATGCAGACATATGATAAAACTATGCTGGAGCAGAACAATATCATCAAAATAACTAAAAGAACAATATTTATCATGTAATTTTTGCCTATATGGTGACAAATAAATTTAACTAGACTTTTACATCAAATGAATTATTGATAAATAACTTATTTTGGCATCATGTAGACATAGATATCATATTATAATGAACATTTATAATGTTTCAAATGGCATTTTATTAATCTTGAAAGTATTCTCTCTTTATTATAAGGACTATTCATCTAGATACAGACTTATACAGATGTGACTGTCATTTTGTGTTATAATATTGAAGTATTCATGGACCTCCCAATACAGAGTCAGTCCTGTATGAACAGTTCTTGTTATTCATTTTTAGAGAATGTTAAAGTACATTCAATGTAATCACATTAGCAAAAGTTGCTTGAATGTGATCTAGGTTGATTAGTGTAACAACACCCAGATCCCTTTCTTTTCTTTTCCTTTTTTTTCCCTTTGATAAGCAAAATCTGAGAGAAGAAAAATCAAGATTCATGACTGCTATGGTGAAATTACATTTCTAAAGTAGACATTTCCGGTAAAATAACTAAAATTCTCATGAAACTTGAATATGAAAGACAACTGCCTGCATAGGCATAGTTGCAGAATTGCTTAGATAAGATGTAAAAGCACATGAAAGCAAATATGAATATTTAATAAGGAATGATGACTACTCTGGTATCTCCAGATCCGTCAGCTCTCTCATAATATTACTACAAGGATCACAAAACTGGGTGCATTTCCTAAACTGCCTTTTCCTCTGTAATACAATCAGTTTTTCACTAAAACAGTTTTACTTTCCTTTAAATAAATGAAATTAAAAGTAGTGGTTAAAATTAATAGGAACAAAAGTAGGACAGACATCTAATCTATGAAAATAAACTTTTCCTGTAAAGACAATTGATTTCTTATTTCAGAAATCTGCCAACTGTAAAAGAACACTCTTTTGATGTTGTCTTGTCTGCTTCTCTTGCTTTCTCAACCTCTTCTCATTCTCTCTTTTCTTTATATATAATATATGTATTTATATACATACACTATATATGCATCTTCGTATGTATTATGTATATATGCATGCAAAAAGATCTGAAAGTTGTCTTACTATTTACCGTTTTATTTGCATATTCAGACTTTAACTTTCCTGAACTCTATTCTTTTGAGATTTTTTTTCAGTGTGTTTCAACATTCTTCTACAGATTTAGGACATTGCACCTGCCAATTTCTATTCCAGAGGTGGATTCCATTGTTACATTCCCGTGGTTAACTCTCTGGGAGGTTTTTAAGGTGTTGTTTTCCAAGATTTAAAAAAAAAAAAATTGAGGATAATTGTGCTTTTGTTGTTGTTTGTTTTCTGCCCAGAAAAACTCCATTCATGACCTTTATATTCACATCTGGATGCTATTTCAAGGGTTCTCTATTTTGTACTAACTTTAGCAGTGGTTCTAAGCATCTGGCTTCTCCAACATTTAAAGTATCCAGTTATCCCCACCAATAAAGGAGGAGAATGCCTAGTAAAGTTTGTGCTGTCATAACCAGCTTGCTTTAAACTCATCATCAGGAATGAGATGCAATGTAATTGCGTGGAAAAAGCTTGGGCTTTAGAATTAGATATATCAGAGTTTAAATTCTGGATGGACTGTTTACTTAAGATGACTATATCATTTATTATCCAAATCAGGGCACTTGTAAGAGTAAAAGAAGTCAGTACAAATAATGAATAGGCATTAATTGACCTATAATACAAATATACTAGAACTATTAGTTAGCTGCGTGCCATTGAGCAAGTTATTAAAATTTTCGTGTTTCAGCTTCCTTATTTCTAAACAGGGGCTACTAATACTCTCCTGGAAACATTTTCATAAGCGTTGGAGATAAGGTATGACTCAGTACCCGGCACAGAGATGCTCAATAAATGGCAACTAGTAGTCATCATAGCCACAGCCACTTCTCCGTTAGGAATATCACCGTCTTTATGCAAAGCCATTACTTTGCCTGATTTTCAAAAGTGTATTTATCTTCTCAGCCTAGTGAAGAATAAAGTGACATGATCAAGATCACATAAGAGATCAGCTAGTTATCAGCTGGGCCTGTTGCTAACCATCATTCCAACATTTTCCCAATTGATAAAATTCTCTTTCACCAAAGCGGCTTTGTCCCCCTCGTTAGCTCTCTCCCTTTCTATGGAATGGTTTGGCCATATTTACGCTAGTATTGTATAATTTTAGATTTATCAAGCTGTGCAGGGAGATGTGGGGAAGGGTATTCTAGAGATGCCATCTGCAACTGTGATTATAACTGTCAACACTACATGGAGTGCTGCCCTGATTTCAAGAGAGTCTGCACTGTGGGTAAGTCCTGAGAGCTGGCATCTCCTCCTCTGTCAAGCAACACTGTTCTTTGAGCCTCCCCCCTGCACCCCTTTGCAGTGCTATTTTCCCACTATTTCACTTCCTTTGCTTAAGTGCCTTTCCCTTCACTTGCATAAATGTTGCAGTGCTCTGTACCTAAGGATGGTGTCAAGTCTTGTGATTACTGGGGGAGGGTAAGAGGAGCCTGGAAATCTGTCATTTCCACAACATTATTGGCTAGTTTAAGTAAAATGTCTTGTTTTAAATAGAGACAACACTGTGACTCCAGAGACATTAAGTAATTAGTAATGGGTAATTATTTACTAACAATCAGACATGTAATTGCTTAGTGATGGAGCCTTTCAATAGGTTCATCAAAAGAATTCCTAAGCATAGAACAATCTTGTCTACTATTTGACTTTTTGATATTAACATGTTTCTAAATTACCTGAAAAAGGCTCCTTAAAGATAAAGTACTAGTATTTAATGATGACTTTCAGTTAAAACCCAAAGATCTGAATTTTAAATTATGGGTGGTATTTCACTTGAACTTATTTTGGGTCATTTTCTTATTAACACAGAAACATTTCATATTCAATTTATGAAAATTATAATTGAAATTGTTTAGAGTTATGTTTGCTTTACAATTTGCATGTGAAACTGATAAATATATTGTTGTACATTTTATGTATTGGGATAAGGTAATTATTTCTATCAGGCCTTGGTGAGTCACTCTACCTCTAACCAAGGCTTTTTTTGAAATGAGCAGGCCTCTCTTATATAGTACACACCATGGGATTAGGCTGAAATCTTTCATCTCTACACCTTGCCTAGTTAGTCATAATAAAGGTCTCTGCATTA
Organism: Daubentonia madagascariensis; assembly: GCA_023783475.1. Lineage (NCBI taxonomy): Eukaryota > Metazoa > Chordata > Mammalia > Primates > Daubentoniidae > Daubentonia > Daubentonia madagascariensis. The sequence goes on along the minus strand of JAKFHU010000978.1, from coordinate 19,048,473 downwards.
TAATAATTTTCAAGCCCAAACAGTGACCCATTTATATTAAGCCAGCTCTTTGGAGTATATTGTCATAAGATCTGAGCGTTCAATTAATATAAATCTATTACAAAGCAGTGGTGTGAGGAGGAGAGGATGGAGGGACTTCTTGTGAAGGGCACTTCACTATTCAGACATTTCCCAATTTTTCTATTGTCCATACATGTAAACGACTCAGGCAGCATTGGGGTGTCTTTCGGAGCTTTGAAGGACAAGAAAAGTTGCCCTAAGTCATATTTCTTTCTTGACCTGGGCTGTCTCTCCATTTGGGACACCATCCATTTTTAACTGGATGATGTACTCCACATTCCAAATAAAAGACTTAGAAATGCACTTTTGGAACTCTGGTCAGCTATAAAATGGGAAGTGGCTGCCAGGTACATGGGTATGGCTTCATACATAATAATCTGTACTGTTTCCTTTTGCTCTGGGTAGAGCTTTCCTGTAAAGGCCGCTGCTTTGAGTCCTTTGCGAGAGGAAGGGAGTGTGACTGTGACTCCCAGTGTAAGAAGTATGGCAAGTGCTGCTCCGACTACGATAATTTTTGTGAAGAAGGTAAGCATCACAGTACCAGTCAATGCTTCTCAGTATAGCCAGATCTGTGCACCTACCCTGGACTCACTAATAATGTTTAACATGCAGTCCATCTAAGGCCTTGATTTTACAACATATCAACTATTTCATAATAATTTTGTTTCATGGAGATGAATTAAAGAAGAAAAGAGTCTTCCAACAATAGCACCCCCTGGCTCAGCCAGGCTCCAGGAGCGCAAGAGCTCACCGGTTAAGTCATGGAGAGGATAGGGGCTGAGTGTACATGCTTTTTTTCTTCAGATGTAGTTCAATTTCAGGTTGAATCAACAGTAATCAACTCACTTGATTTCTTGTCTCACCCTTGCTGATTTCACAAAGTCAACTGTGCTTTGAGCTATCTGTGCTTTTGGCCTCAATGTTTGAGTATATATTTAAGGATAGAATTGACACTTTTAGATTCTCCAAACAAGTAAATTTATGAATTAGTTTAAGCCGCTAAATTTATGGGCAAATCTCCTAAGAAGCCAACTGTCAGTTATATGTTTCTTCCCGTCTCTACAGTCCCCTCAGTAGTCTCTGTTCAAGTGCCTATGCATGACAGTCAAAGAAAAGGGATAGCCCCATTTTAAAATCCTCTTCTCTGGCTATAGGTCCTGAGAGAGTACTCTGAGAGTGTAACAAAACCCTCCAGATGTTACAAAAAAAGATTTTAAAAATATACTTAAATGATGAATTATTTTCCTTTATCAAATGTTTGTTCTTAAATCCTACTTTGTTAAAATGAGAATATTTGTGGAGCTAAAAGTGAAAATAAGCATTGCTTGCATAATCTTATCATTTTATTTAAACAAGGCTGCACCTCCTGCTCCTTTAAAACAGTGGAGAAACAGTGAAAAACTGTTAATCAGCAGAGTTGAGGGATGTTTCTTAACTGTTCAATGTTTTCATTGGAAAGCATTCCAAAAATAATGAAGACAAAACCTTGTAATCAAAAACTCAGGGCTCACGAAACAAGGCGGGTAGGGGCGGGGGGGAGAAAAAACAACAGCAACAACACCAAAACCCTCACAGCTCAACATTCCTGCAGCTTTTGGAAGGCCCCAGGATGAGCGATACATATTTACTCATTACCCTGATAATTGTTTTGGCTGTAAAACAAAAAACTTAGAATTTATTTTGGGCAGAAAATGGGTGGGGAGGGAAGATGATTAGAGAGAGAGTGATGAAGCGTTGAGAGAACATTTTAGTAAAGACAACACTTTATGCTATGAAATGTTGGGTCAGATTACCTGAGGTTTAGGCAGAACTCAGTGAAAAAAAGTGATGAAGGCAATGCCAGTCAACTTTTATTTACAGAAATCACTAGATAGTCAGGGTTCCAAATAAAGGAACCACCCAGAGCATCAAGACTTCATTTTTTTAAACTATCTTGAGACTCAGCACTTAGTTGTTTCAGTATAAATACGGCTTACAGGCATCCATCTACCTAAAAATCAAAGCATTTCAAGAATTGAAGGAATCATAGCCATCTAAGTGCCTCTGAATGTGGGTGAGAAAACTTGAGTTCAAGAGGTTAACTAACTGTTTTTCCCAAGAGTGTTAAATATTACGTGGCAGAACTGTTTCTCAAATTGAGATAATTGATGTTTTTGTTGGGTGGGAGGAGAAAGAAGTACAGCGGTCAGTTCATGGAGTCTAGAGAAATAAAGTTCTGGGCAGATGTTTGGTGGGAGCAGCAGGATTTATCACAATTCTTCTGTACCAGAGAGTCCCCATTGCTGTCTGTTTTCTTGTCTTTCAGAAGTCTCTCTTCTTTTCTTTTGGTTCCTACTGATCAAATATGCTGTATGTCTTCTCTTCTAGACATGAAAAGGGGCAGGGGTGAGGGGGATCAAAAGTTAAAAAGATATACACCATACCATTAATGGTTACTTATCTTTGGAAGGGCAGTACATTTTGAGGAAAAGCATAATGTGAAGGTGTGAAATTTTCACAAGAATAAATATTCATATAGAACTTTCATAATTAAAAAATAAATGAAAGGTAAATTCACATCATTTGATTTAAATAAATATGAAAACAGGAAAAATGTAATTATATTCTTCTCAAGAGCATTAATATCCTGTCATCCCCATGCAGTATTATTTTTATAATTACAGAAGGGTGGTACAACAGATGAAGCTTATAGAATTAAGTATATTTTAGGCAGGTAAATACCTTCAGAAATCATCTTGAATAAATATCTCAGTCTGCAGACAAGAAAATGAAGTTCAAGAGGAGTTAGCCAATTTGCCCAAGGTCACAATGGTAGAGACTTGCAGACCTAGGACTGGAATTCAGGTTTTCTGATTCCTGAGACTTTGCTCCCTGTCATAACTTAACAATTTGAGAACCAATATTTTACAGCAATGCATCCTCAGAATGAATTGGTTTGGAGCCATTAGTGCTGTGCTAAAGCCTGCCTGCAGTGGCTTTCACCAGCATCTACTCTTGAAGTCAGATGCATCCATGCTTTTCACAGTTAGGGTTGCTGATGGGTATAACCAAGATGTTAACTGACCTGTCTTGCTTGGCCTCAGTGCATAATCCCACATCACCACCATCTTCAAAGACTGCACCTCAGCCTCCAGGAGCACATCAAAACATCAAATCAACAACCAAACGTTCACCCAAATCACCAGACAAGAAGACGACTAAGAAAGTTGTAGAATCAGAGGAAATAACAGAAGGTAGGAAGATGACAGATGCAACAAAAGGAGGCTGTTTCTTAGATGAAATAACCTGTAGGTGGACTACTTATATAAGACTGTTCTCAGAGAACAGGGTAATCTTAGCAGTCGTGAAAGGCTTATTACCCTTTAACTTTTTTTGACTTTGCTTTAAGTCAAAGTTTAAAACAAAGTGTAAACCCTCAGTTATTTATAGTCTTTTCTTATTTACCAAACCCAGCATAGGTCTGGGTTAAAAAAAATCAGAAGGGACAAATCTTACTGTAAAAAACAAATTCAAAAACAATCCCATGTTTTCTTTGCAGAATAATTAGATTCTGTGAGAAATTTTGGCAACTATGGTAAAGTTGAGAGATACTAGTTGTAGTGCTAGTATCTGTGATAAGCTCAGGTTCCTTGCTTTTAACTGACAAAAGGGCAGTTGATCATATTTATAAATAAAAGAAGAACACAGATATTTATAGATCAGTAAACAGCATTTCTTATTGCATTTGGACTGGCAGTTCTTTTTTGTTTTAAATCACAGTTGGTGTGATCAACCTTTTTTATTTGATTTATAGAACATTCTGTTTCTGAAAATCAAGAGTCCTCCTCCTCCTCCTCTTCCTCTTCCTCTTCAACTATTCGGAAAGTCAAGTCTTCCAAAAATTCAGCTGCTAATAGAGAATTACAGAAGAAACCCAAAGGTTTGAGCATTGATAAAGATCAAAGACTATATCAATGCCATATTAACAATGATTATTTAAAAGTAATGTGTGTTGGTAGAATGAGAGTATCTCAAAATATGGGGGGTGTATATAACTTCATAAAAATTACCTTAGAAAGTAACCAAATGGATACTTCCTGCAGGAAATTAGTGCCAAACAGCTGAAAAGTCACTCTTAAAAGCAAAGGATAAGATGCTGTAGCAGCGACCGTGGAACCACAGGATGGCACCAGAGATGATTATTTATGGTGTCCTATTGCAGTTCCTGCCTACCTGATAACATTTTGCTTTCTTCCCCTTCCTCTGTCTTCCTTGTGTTTTCATTGCCCCCTCCCCAGCTTTCTTTTATTTTATTTAACAAACACTTGTATGCTACTTTAAGTGTTTTTACACATATCAATCCATTACATTCTCATGAACCTCTATGAAAGGCAGTATTATCCACATTTTACAGATTCTCCTTATTATTTTCCTAGTAAATTATATCTGGCTGATTTTTCTCTAGTAGAGAATGTGCCACAGAGTAGGCTATTATTGCCTAAAAGGAGATTTCCTTTGTTCTTCTCTTTATTATTTCCTGAAGTTCTACAATATATTCTCTTTCTCCAGGAAATACTGGATTTTGGATAATAGAGTTTTGAAGACCTCTATTTCCTGGGTGGTTGTGATTTCCTCTGTAGCATTCTCTCTAGCTGAATAGCCAGATATTTAATCTTTGAGTTATCCAGAAAAAATCTTGCACACAGTAAGTGTAATACATGTTTGCTAAATGGAGTTCATCTTAGTGAAGTGCCCCTTGGGCTTTGTAGTTCTCCTATGGGGTGGCTGCTATGGGAAATCCTGCAAAATAGGGTCGTTTTGCTGCCATGGCATCCTAATCTCCTCCCTATGTTTCCAGGGACTGTCAGGTTTAGCTAAGCAGAGGAAAGGTAACAGCTAATAGGCTTAGATATGGGAACAGGGCTCAGCAGGGACCTTGGGGGTGATTGGGGCAGATTCCTCAGAGCTGGCTGAAGAGGCCTTTAAGTTAATTGGCGCAGTGCAACTAGGAGATGTTGGAAGGAAGGAAGAAAGGAAGGAAGAAAGGGGCACTGGGCACTGAGGAACAAGAGGAGTGGAGAAAGTGAGGGGTAAAGAACATTATATAAAGAGATGAATTACTGTTACTGATCATGTTGTTAATTTCAACATTGCCACTGACTTCCATGTATTAATTGTATAGGGTTTAACTTGTATTTTTCATCCCTTACATCATTCAGCCCAATAAGATAGGTTGAGTATTTACCATTTCACAATAAATTAATGGACATATTAGAGGTTAGCAATTTGCCTGGAAACACACAACTAGTCAATGATAAAGATGGGATCTTTATGTCATTATTAAAGGAAAAAAAAATTCTAAAATAACAAGATGTATATTTTTTCCTCTAGTAAAAGATAACAAGAAGAAAACAACTCCTACAAAGAAACCTACCCCAGAACCACCAGTTGTAGATGAAGCTGGAAGTGGCCTGGACAATGGTGATTTCAAGCTCACCCCAACTCCTGACATTCCTACCACCCAACGCAATAAAGTTACCACAGCGCCCAAGATTACAACAGCAAAACCAATAAATCCTAAATCCAGTCTTCCACCTAATTCTGATACATCTGAAGAGAAATCTTTGACAGTCAATAAAGAGACAACAGCTGAAACTGAAGAGACTACTATAACAAATAAACAGACTTCAACTAGTGCAAAAGAGAAGACCACTTCAGCTAAAGAGACAAGAAGTGCTGAGAAAACATCTGCTAAAGATTTAGCACCCCCTTCTGAAGTGTCTGCTAAACCTGCACCCAAAGCTGAAACTACAACCAAAGCCCCTGCTCTTACAACACCCAAGGAGCCTGTACCCACTCCCACCAAGGAGCCTGCACCTACCACCCCCAAGGAACAACCTCCCCACCACTCCCAAGAAGCCTGTACCCACTACCATCAAGGAGCCTGCACCCACCACCACCAAGGACCCTGAACCTACCACACCCAAGGAGTCTGCACCCACCACTCCCAAGGAACCAGCTCCCACCACCACCAAGGTTCCCATCCTCATGACCCCCAAGGAGCTCACACCCACCACCACCAAAAAGCCCACATCTACCACTCCCAAGGAGCCTGCTCCCACCTCCCCCAAGGAGCCTGCTCCCACCACTCCCAAAAGCCCTGCTCCAACTACACCCAAGGAGCCTGCTCCAACCACTCCCAAGGACCCTGTACCCACCACCCCCAAGGAGCCTGCTCCAACTACCACCAAAGAGACTGCACCCACCACCCCCAAGGAGCCTGATCCAACTACCACCAAAGAGACTGCACCCACCACCCCCAAGGAGCCTGCTCCAACTACCACCCAGGAGCCTACACCCACCACCACCAGGGAGCCTGCTTCAACTACTCCTGAGATACCTGCTCCAACCACCTCAGAGGCCTCTACTTCAACTACCACCATGGAGCCTCCCACTACCCCCGAGATCCCTCCTGAATCAACTCCTGAGTTCTCCGCAGGACCCACACCACAGGCTCTTGAAAACAGTCCCAAGGATCCTGCTGTACCTACTACTAAGACTCCTGAAGTGACCAAACCCGAAATGACTACAACAGCTAAAGACAAGACAGCAGAAAAAGACATAGGTACTACACCTGAAAGTACAACGACTGCACCTAAGATTACAACAAAACAGACAGCAACTACAAGAGAAGAAACTACTGAATCCAAAATAACAAGTACAACCACACAGGTAACATCTACAACTCAAGATACCACATCATTCAAAATTACTACTCTTAAAGCAACAACTCTTGCACCCAAAGTAACTACTACAACAAAAAAGACAACTACTACAACTGAAGAGACTATGGAGAAACCTGAAGAAACAGCTAAACCAAAAGATACAACTACTAATTCTAAAGCGACAACTCCTAAACCTCAAAAGCCAACTAAAGCACCCAAAAAGCCCACTTCTACCAAAAAACCAAGACCAACGTCTAGAGTGAGAAAACCAAAGACAACACCAACTCCTCCAAAAATGACTACAACAATGCCTGAATTGAACCCTACGTCTTTAGCAGAAACCATGCTGCAAACCACCACTAGCCCTAACCAAACTCCAAACTCAGAAATAGTTGAAGTAAATCCAAAGGATGAAGATGCGGATGGTGCTGAAGGAGAAAAACCTCACCTGATTCCCAGGCCCTCGGTGTTAATTCCTATAGTTATTCCAGGCGTTGATTACTTAGTGAGAGGACCCAATCAAGGCATTGGCATCAACCCTATGCTTTCAGGTAATAAGAATCACTTTCATTTTTAAAACTAGTAATGTTAATTTACATCTATCTTAACCAGAATGCTCTGATTTAGGATCACTTTACTAAGACATGTTACCTAGAACCTTGACCTTGTTAACTCGTGAAGTTTTACACTTTCCCTGTAGGTCAGAAGAAGAGTAATCATAATAAGCTTATTCAGTCTTTAGAAAATTGAGTAATGACCTTGGCTAGGAATTTAGTGTATCTGTGTCTGTAAGAAGCAGAGATGGTACTGTCAAAAAATCTGTAGTATTCTTTTCCAAACCAACCCAAAGGGCAATCAGAACTGAAAAATGGAATTTCACATTGTGTTCATACATCCAGTAAATGTCTAGTTTACCTGAAGATCAAGATAACCTGGCCCATTTCAAGTCATAATAATTTATTTTATGTAATATTTTTTAATAGTATCACTTTTAAGTACAATGGAATTTTGAAGTGTATCACTTCTTTCACCTCTGAAATGCAAACACCTCAAACTGTGCCCTTCAAGATCTTAGAACAGGATAAACAGGAAATGGAACCCTGGGGGAGGACTTGAAAAGAACATACTTTTCTCATTCAGTTCTATATTTGCTTTTCTTTGTTAATTTGTTTAGATGAGACCAATTTATGCAACGGTAAGCCAGTAGATGGACTGACTACTTTGCGCAATGGGACATTAGTTGCATTCCGAGGTGAGCTATGTACACATTTCTCTTTCTTCCCATCATTTTGTTTTGGCATTTATGAGAACCAAAGCCATGGAGAGTGCTAGTTTGGGCTGAGCTTTCTGGAGGGGAACCTGATTGATAAACCTACCTCATGCAATGAGAACCTGAGAGTAATAACCAAAATATTGGATTAGCAAAATTAGACAAATTAAAATTAACAAACCAAAGACCCTAAACTGATACAACTGAGGTTTTTCCCCTACTGTTAGGATTTAAAGTTAGGAATTTAAAGTTAGGAATTAAAGAAATTTAATTCAAATTTAAATTTCATATCAAATGAAATGACTAAGGACTTGTATTCCCTGCTTTATTTGAAAATAACATCTAAGTTGTGATGTGTTCAAAAGTGTTATACTCTCTGTGGAAGAGGAGAAAAGCAGTTATTTCATGTTAATTCTCTGCTAGTATTGTCTTCTTAAAACGTATTTAGATTAAGTCTGAAAACATGCTCACACAGTAGAGGCTGAAGAGATTCTAGTAGTCATTAAGTTGTAACTCCTTAATTCTAAAAGATAAAGAAATTGAGATAAGTGACTTTTTTTAAGTCACAAAGCCAAAAAGCTCTTTCTAGAGAAACTGGAAAACCAAAGTAACTCAAAGGTTATGCTAGATTTCTTCAGACTTGAGAAATATCTACTCTCAGAAATGTTCAAATACTACCTTCTGTACCTTCTTAAACTTTCAGTTATACAATGCATAACATAATGTTTTTCTTTATGACAACCATTTAAAATTTTTTTCATTTTGCTTTCTTTTGGTTTCATTTTGGTTTTAGTATTCAGCTTATAGGCTGATGTCTCTCCTTAAATTTTAGGTCATTATTTCTGGATGCTAAGTCCATTCAATCCCCCATCTCCAGCTCGCCGAATTACTGAAGTTTGGGGTATTCCTTCCCCCATTGATACTGTTTTTACTAGATGCAACTGTGAAGGAAAAACTTTCTTCTTCAAGGTAACAAAAATATCTTTGTGAGAGAAATCAGCAAATAGTAATTGCATTGTTTATTATGACAACACGCATCACTTTACCCTCCAATTCAGAAGTGTTCCCACATTTTAATGAATTACTCTATAATCAAAATTTAATCATAAATTAACACTTAATTTGATACCATTAATGGTCAATATATTACAACATTTAAATAATGTTAACACTTTCTTCCTATACTTAAATCTAAAAATGAGTTACTAACCTTTTTCAAAGCTGTCAACATCATTTTCTCTTTTAAATTATCAGGATTCTCAGTACTGGCGTTTCACCAATGATATAAAAGATGCAGGGTATCCCAAGCAAATTGTAAAAGGATTTGGAGGACTAAATGGGAAAATAGTGGCAGCTCTTTCAATAGCTAAATACAAGAACAGGCCTGAATCTGTGTATTTTTTCAAGAGAGGTATGTGTTACATAATTGACAAAATTACATAACTTTTTAAGAATTGATTTTTATTTAATTTTTTCATTTATTACTGGGTTTACTGTCAAAAGATATCTTTAATGGCTGGAATAAAATATTTTCAAAGAAAAAAATCAAAATTGAAGGCAATAAGATGTATTTAGATCTCTTGACATGCAAATCACAATTTGTCTGAGTTTTCAGGTCACTGATGGGAAGAATGTCGTCATTTACCTTCAATTAAAGTTAAATATATAACTATGCAATTTGTTGCATTTATGTATTGAACAAATATTTCTGGGCTAGTAGTTATTTTTTAATACCCTTGACTAATAGCCACTGTTAATATCTAGACATATTTTATGAAAAACAAGAAAAATATTGTTTCCTCCACTTTGTAAAAGCTCCTTTCTGAGAGGATTAAAATTAATTTTCACATTCTATGTGACTTTCTCACACATAACAGGTGGCAGCATTCAGCAGTATACTTATAAACAGGAACCTGTCAATAAGTGCCCTGGAAGAAGGCCTGCTATAAATTATTCAGTGTACGGAGAAACAACACAGGTTAGGAGACGTCGCTTTGAACGGGCTATAGGACCTTCTCAAACACACACCATCAGAATTCACTATGTACCAGCCAGAGTTGCTTATCAAGACAAAGGTAACATTTTTATTGTGTTAGAAATTCTTAAACGTAAAGTGTATGTAATACAGTTTCTTATAGAGTAAGGCTTATTAAATATAAATACTGACCAAATAGCCCTAATAATTTAAGATTATTGATGCAAAACACATCAACTTGCCTTACTGAATAACCAGAGCAATACTTTCTTTTTCTTTGTGGGTATGGAAAGCAATTTATTCAGGTTTGTTAATTGTAACAAATACTATTTATCAAGTACTTCTTACCAAGAACATTATATACAAATCTGTAGCCCTCAACAGTTCTAAAAGATAGCCATCAGTGCTATGTCAGAGGGCAAAAACTGAGGCCCCGAAGTTAAATAACTTACCTAAGTAACAGCTACTAAGTGAATAAATAAACTGAAATGAAAACCCAGGTCTGTCTGGCTCTTTCCAAGATCGTATATTGCCTTTTAATCTGATACCTTTTATTAAAAATGTCATCTGCAGGTTTCCTTCACAATGAAGTTAAAGTGAGTACACTGTGGAGAGGATTTCCAAATATGGTTACCTCAGCTATATCACTGCCCAATATCAGAAAACCTGATGGCTATGATTACTATGCCTTTTCTAAGGGTAAGTTATTAAGTAATATTTTGATAGCTTCCCGAGGAGGTGATATCACTTCTGCAAATACGTGAATACAATCAAAGCAAAAACACCAACTGTGCAATGGTGACTGAAAGTAAGAATGTACACTTAATACTTATTCTAATTGCTGTGAAAAAGAAAGAGTTTAGCTTTTTGCTTGAATTTCAATTAAACTGAATGGTATTGCCATTCAATTCTGCTCTAACCTTCCTGAAATTATAATAAAACATCCAACTACTTGAGTAAAACTGCTACTGAAAACAGTATTTTACTTCTATCATCTGTGGCATTTAACAGATACCTCGTTTGCCACAAAGTTATACGGATTTGCATCAATACATAGTCTGTAAGATCAGAAAGAAGCTCCTGAGAAATTAATTTTATTAATTAAATTATATTACCCAGGACACTTTTCTTTGAAAAGCCCAGAAATCTAAGTTATTGTGCCTATGATTCCATAATATGAATGATATCAGAATGTACTATTAAAAAAGAATAAACTCAAGTGAATTATTTTTCAGACTAACTTAGTTATTTTTTAAATGTTTACTTCAAAAAGGAGAGTTGAACCAAATTTTACTGGAAGATGTTGAAAGGTCAAACTTTTGAAAGGTCAAAAAGGCAGAAAGGTGAAAAGGTCAAAGCACTTGATTTTCTTTTTGTCAGAAAGTTCAAACTAATTAATAAAAACATTTCTGATATTAAAATGATAAAGTATCTTTGAGTATAATAACACAAATTATTTTTGAGTTTTGAGTGTTCTGTTTTCCTTTTAATTAAAAAAATAATTTCTGTTCCATTTAGATCAATACTATAACATCGATGTGCCTAGTAGAACAGCAAGAGCAATTACTACTCGTTCTGGGCAGACCCTATCCAAAGTCTGGTACAACTGTCCTTAAACTGATGGACAAAAGAAGAGTCAACTAATTAAAGTGAAGAAAAGAATGATAAACTTTGACACTGAAATACATTTTATTAATAAAGAATGTTGAGATGAGCATACCAATTTAAATATAAAAATGTTTGTAAACTCGACAATGATTACACTAAAACAGACGACAATCTTATTCAATTATTTTAGTTTGCAGACCATTTAATTAATATTTCCTCTATTTATTCCTCCTCTACCTCCCATTGCATGGCTCACACCTGTAAGAAAACAAAATAGAATAAAATTGAATGCATCTTTAAGACAGCTCAAAACTAGGGTATTCACTTACTCTAGTTCTTTGAGAGATTATTTTTAATATGAAATATCTAGGCATTGTGGATATGAAACTGTTAGATATTCCACATCTTTAATAGAAATCATTACAACAATTAGATTATTAAAATTTTAAATTCTTTTTACTACCTAAAACAAACTCACAAATTTCATTCTGTTGTATAAAAAATATTTAACAATATAATGACAATAGGTAGAGATATAACAAATGAATATACCACTATAACACTATAACACTTTCGATTTTCCAAATCTTAATTAGGATTTTAGAAAGAAATCAATATATAAAGTATAAATACATATTTATTATATACCTATGGATATAAATCTGTCTACGAGAGGCTTACAGATTAGTAAATATCACATGCTCCACGTGTAATTATTTAATCAATCCTTGGAATATTAAAAAAATTAAATTGGAAGCTTAAGCATTAGAAAACTTGTTTCATTTATTACTAACCCACATTCTACTATGTAATCAGTAGTCAGAAATTCACCTCTCTGTCTGTTAAACTGACGACCACGGACACCTTGTCTCAATGTTGTCTGAAGTCTTACTCGTCTGAAAGGCTTTGGTTGACTACTGCTAGTATCTAAGAAAAACATTAAGATACAAGAAAAACAAGTTAAAAAACAAGAAAGCACTTATAATGACACAAACTAATTATGTAAACATGTCCATTTACATTCAATATTGATTTTTTAAACAATGAGAGGACATTTAACAAACCAAAAAAGGGTAAATGGTTAAAAAAAAAATCCTTATTTGAAAAAAAAGTGCTTGGCTTTTTTCATTCATTCACTCAACTCATTTAATAAATATTGACTTGGTGACTACTCATGTATCAGACATGGTGCTAGGTGCTGGTAAATACAATGGAAAACAAATTGTCAGGTCCCTCAGCAAATAGCCCAATACAATAGAACATGAATCGTATCTGATACTTCTGTTTCATACACCCCAAATCTAATCATTAGCAAATCCTACAAGCTCAAATTTAAATATACATTCCAAATCTGACCACATGTCACAATCTTAACTCTACCATCCTGCCTAAGCCATCACCATCTTTATCTTGAATTAGTGCAATAGCCTCCAAACTTTCTCCTTGTTTCTGTCCATTACTCATTTTTAATCTCTTCTTTACACAGTAGCCAAACCGATACTGTTAAGCCTTTAAATCAGATCATGTCATTGCTCTGCTTGAAGCCCTCCAATAGCTTCCTATACTCATGAAAGTCAAGCAATTACAATGATCTACTCGATCTACCTTCTCCCACCCCCAACCTATCATCTGAAGGTTCCATGGCAGAGTTTGAGAATTACTATCATAAACAATTCAAAATGAAAATAACCAGAGTGAATGACTGAGTACTGTAGTCCCTCGATAATAAAGGTAATTTCCTGCCTAAAAATTTTGAGATAGGTAAGCTAGTATGGTATATTGTTTAAGAGTGAAGTCTCTGGAGCCAAACTTCATTTTGCATCCTGGCTTGTCCGTTACTTTTAGTTATTTAACTAAAGGGTGAAGATGTTATTCACCCTTTCTGTGCCTCTGCCTCCACATCTATAAAATGGGGATGAGTACCTACCACACTGAGTTGTTTTGAGAATCAAATGAGTAAATATATGTAAAGGGCTTAGAATATAGCTTGATACACAGTAAGTGCTCAAAAAATGCTAATTGTTATTATATAAAATAACTTTTATTACAGGAAAGATACATAGTATCTTTTTTCAAAATTAACTTCAAATTTAAAAAGCCAAACTCTGAAACTGTGTACCTCAGTAAACTTCAAACATTTTTTTGAAGCAACAGAGCTTCCACTCTTCAGCCCTCCACATCAAATCTCAGTAGAACCCCAGTACGTAGAACAAATAAAGACGGAGCTGCTCTGGTTCAAACAGAGGCAGAAGGCCTGGAGTACTTATCACTCCTTAGCTTCCCTCCCAGTACACCCATCCCTTACAGCCCCTGTAGTAACTCTAAGAGACCCAAGAACTCTATTGAACATATGTTGAGAACCACTTGTCTAGATGAAACATAAGTGAACTATTCTTTTGGGATGGATCTACCATGTCCATATTTCTGGTTATCAATGTCAGAATATTCTTAGAATAATGACTTCAGTATAAACCAAGTTCCCTTTAATAATAAAATTTCCCTTCTAAATAAAGCATTTTAAAATACACAAAAAAAGGATTATGGATTTGTTACTAATATAACAGACTTTTCACAAACAAATTTGATATATAAAGTTCTACTGTAGTTAAGAGCAGGAACTTACCTACAGAAGAACTTGAAGGAGGATCCTGGCTGGTAGAAGGGAGATCTGACTCATCAGATACCTGAACAGGCTCTTCTTCCTGCTGGCTATCAATTTCAAGGCCTGCTTCTGAACTGATACTAAGGAAAACAAAAATTGATTAGAAAATACAAAACTGATTCTAGAATATATCCTAAATTATTTCCAAACTCTTTTTGATTTAGTTTATCACTTAAATTATCCCAAACTCCCCTTAAACTAAAAATTATAGACCTTGATATTGGTAACCATACATATTTTTTAAAGGGGCAGAGAAGAAAAGCAGTCAAGTTGTTTTTTCCTCATTCCTTTTCTCACCAGGACATGTTGCAATTTTAGTTTTTGTTTTTCTTCTCTCTTTGTCTCCTTCTTTCCTTTTGACAAGGATGTTCACATTCTCGACACAGGAAATACATTGTTCAGCTTTTGATAAATCCCAAAACTTTTTAGGAAAACAGAGTACTAAAATAACACAAATTAGTCACGCTACTAATAGTACACCATCAACTCCCCATGAGCTCTAGCCCAGTTGAGATAGGCTTTGGGTATGTGAAATTCCTGGCTCAATGGTTACAACTCCATCTTTCTCCCACTCAAGAAGCAAGTGAGGGAAATAGTATAAGAATAACATGAATCTGCTCCAGTTTTTTTAATCATTTGCAAACTTCAGTGGTTATTAGCAATAATTTACCTAAGTGATATCTCTCAGGACAATATGCTGAGGTTGAGAAGTGCTGGTGAAATGTAAACAACATGGGGCTAGAGTCAGGGTTTCAAATCCAGTCTGAGCTGTTTACCAGTAGTACAGCCTAAGCAAGTCATTTTAACATGCTCTGAGCCTGAGGTTTTTCATTTGTATAATGGAGATAATACTTTGCAGTGATAGTATGTGGGTTAGATATGACATATATAAAGTGACCTGTATACATGGCATGGAATTAATGGCAGCTAGTATTCTGAACATGGTCTTTAACCTACCCCAAATTAAGCAGCACTGTGTTAAAGAATAACAACGGACCTACTTTTTTCCTCATATACTAGAGTTGGCCTATAATTACTATAAGAAAACATTGCTAAATAAAATAAAGTTCTTAAGTTCTACCTAAGAAATCTGAGTTCTACTTCTAGCTATGCTTCTGATCATGAGGTGGTCCAATTTTTTCATTTTATAAGAATTAGGTTCCATCTTGAAAGTTAACAACTTTTGTAAGATCACTGTCCAATGGCTCTTTCCATTAAATTACACCATTTCCTTTGACTTAAAAAAAAAAATCCAGAGGACTTGCCATGAAATACTTCTGTTAAATTTTCTTAAACTGATGTGTTAAAAATGCAGTCATGTTTTGGAAACTACTAGAAAATCTCTAGTTTTTATGAGGCCAGTATTTCAGGCATCAAAGTCTAAATGCACACAAATAAAGAGTGAGGATCCTTTGAGAGCCCACTGCTAAATGGAAAGTGAGTCATTTCCTAACAGTTCTAATTTTCACAGAAAGGCTTCTTTCTTAGGGAAAAGTTCAAGCAGCTATGTTAATGGAAAGGTACCAATACTTTTAAAGAAATACTTTGATCTAGAATATATCATACAGCTTTTCAGGGAGATAGTGGTTTTAAAAATTACTTGTCTTCTATAATAATCTTCAAGTTCTAAAATATATTATTATATGCAAAATAGTCTTTCAAAGTATATCAGTTGGTTTATTTTTTTTTTAGTAGGATGCCATTGAAAGTGAGGTCAACAGATTTTTTCCCAGCTAAAAGAAAACAAATGTAAAATCTGATGAATTTAAAGCAGGCAAAAACTGTAAAATAAATTACCCTTCGGATTCTGCCTCCACAAATACTTCATCTCCATCGTCACCTGTTGCTGTTTCATTTGTTGTAGATAAAGTGCCAGTGGATGTTGTCACCATTGGAACAGACTGAGAGGCATGCTCTGAAGCATCAGAGGTGGTACTCTCAGTAAATACAGTCACTTTAAAAAGAAAAAACAATAAAAAAATTAAACGTTTACCTTCGTGGTTTATTAAAATTTTTAGCCAGAAGATATTTTATAGGTTTCCATTTTACTGTTTTAATAAGACACAAAATCTACTAATCTGCCTTTGATACCTACCCGGGGCTGCTACTTGTAGAGGAGTAGTGGGAACACTTCGGCCACCTGACTCTTCTTCATGTGCTAGGAAGAGGGGTGTTTCATACATTCCTAAACCTAAAGATAATTCTGAGTATTAATGAATGACTGAAAGAACATAAAATAGTTAATATGCCAGGTATCTGAAAGAAAAACATTAATTAGTAGAGAGACACAATTTTGCTGAAGCCTACCATTTAATTATTCCATCAAGCAAAAATTGATCTCTCAAATTTTAAATATAATTTAAACATATCCTTTAAATTCCCTAACACTAATTAAAGTACCCTTAAAAAATTACCTAAAATGCTCTTAATAGTTTCATACAAGTTAACTTTATTGAGTATCCAACTATGAACTAGGTACTTATATATTAGTAACTACTCCTCACCAAAACTGCAAGGTATTTATCATCCTCCTTTTTGCTAATGAAACTGAAGTTCACGGAGGTTAATTAACTCTCCCCAAGGTTACAAAGTTAGGAAGCAGTAGCATTCCAATTTAAGCCTAGATCTGACTCCGAAGTCTAGGAAATTGTCCTAACATATAAAGTCACATAACAACACTTCAAATTTATAAGGTCAACTTATAATTTCTTTATCAGTATGGGGGCCTATAGTGTTACAACTAACATCCTAAACAACCAAGTGTTATGTTATATGACTTTTATGAGGGCTGCAGATTAATCTTTTGTCTTGGGCTTATTATTAAAGTAGTATGCATTTCACATTCACTTATAAAATGCCAGACAGCTTCTAGTCTTATACTAGTCTTAACTAGTATTATACTTTTACCCAGGAATGTTACAAGTGTCAAACCGTGAACAGGTAGCTTATTACTGCATACATACAAATCCAGGAAATCTAAGGGTTTATTTAGCTATTTACCTCCTTGAGAAGCAAGCTGGCCAAGATCAGAATGACTAGAACTTGTCTGTGGCATATCTTCAGGTGGCCCAAACCGGAATCTAGGAACACCAGCAACCTGCGGGGAACTAAATGGACAAAAATTAGTTTGAGATGAAATTTAAAGTTACCCTGTTTAAACCACAATGGTGGAAAGAATATAGGAAGAAGGAAGAATGAGCATCAACAAACTGAGAAGGAAAGAGATTGAAAATAAAGTCAATAAAGGGTTTCTTATAAAAATGCTCAAAATATCAGCTATTAATGAATTTAGTAGTAATATGAATAACCTGTGATCTATATATAAATATCTTTCAGCTTTCCTGAACTATGCCTCCCATTTCTTGAATTTGTTACATATCCCCACATAGATATATTGAAAATAACACAAACTCAACATGAAACATAAAAAGAGAGTTAGAATGAAGTCATGAGACAAAGTTTTACCTTAGCTTTCACTGTTGAGTCATCAAAAAATCAAGTCACCTGTCTGGCCTATTAAGAAGAATTCACTAGCTGGCTCCCAAGGTTTAGAAAAATTCTCTAAGATTAAATGGATAAAAACTTGCTTTGCCCCTTCTAACAACACTGTCATTTATTTTCCTGCCCAAATCCAGGACAAAAAACTCAGAATTATTTCTTCCTCTGCCCACTCTGTACCCTATCTTTCCTTAGCCAGCTATTAATACTTAAGGATTATATTTCTATAATAGCTCTTGCATCTATTTTCTTTTTCTATTTCTATCTTAGTTAAGGCCCTTCTCTTTCAGCTGGATTTTTAAACTTGTCTCCATACAGTTATCCTCTTATGGAAGAATCCTGAGCTTTCCTGAGCTAGCCCTCAAATTTCCTATCAGGACCAAAATCTTGAGTAGCTCCCTGCTATCTAAAAAATAAACTCCACATTTCTTCACAAGGTACTTAAGGCTGCCAGGTTGACAAGGCCTCATTCTATTTTTTCAGTCTTATCTTTGTTAGATAATCCGACTATAACTCAATATCTGAAATAAAAAAGGCCAAACTGAATTTATTGCTTTTTATAATAAGAGAAAGCTATGTTGGTCAGGCGTATTCTTTCCAAGAGGACTGCTATTCTTATATAGGATTTTTAGGGCACATGGGGTTCAGGGACTGGTGACTGTTAAAGGCTTAAGAGTTTGACATCTGTAGAAGCGTGTTTATTTGGGTGAAAATGCTGCTGATTGGCTGATACTCAGAAGCATGTTTATTGAATTCTCTTTCTGAATGCTGACTGTCAGAAGGGAGGAGCTGACACTGATTGGTTGGCTTGCAAAAGTGTGTTAGCCGAGATATATTGTGGATAACTGAGTGCATTTCAAACTGGTTCTGATTGCCATGTTACCATAGCTATAGAACAATTAACCTTTTCCCAAGTTTGTGGAAACTTTTTAATTCTGATCTTCAAGTACATCTTGTTACACAAATAACAGTTCAGCCACAATTAAACTTCTATACTTCCACATGGAAAGCCTTTTAATCTTTTCAGAGGAGTGGTATAGCATAACAGTTAATATAAATTCTAAAGCCAAACTAACTGGTTTGAAACCAAAAACTGCTACTTTCTGGCCGTCTGACCTCTGACAAACCAGTTAACATCTCTGCACTTCAGTATCCTTATCTGTAAAATGGCAATGATAATAGCGTCTACCCTCATAGTTATAAGGATTAAATAAACTGACACATAAAAAAGCTCAATAAATGTTGGCTATTCTTTTCCAAGACTGAATTCAATGTCCTCTACATTAAGTCTTCTCAGATTCTTTCCCCCTAACTATTGGAATAAATTACTTCTTCATTTCTATTAATAGAGCTTATTGCTTACACCTTTAGTCTCCTTCTAGATTGTTTAGGTTATAGTTAGTTGCTCATATGCTTAGCTTTCACAATATTATCCATTACGATCACTGTAATTAGCAACACCTTGACCAATACCTATATAACATCTATTGTGTGTCAGGTAATATCCTAAACATATTAACACAAATAAATTCATTTAATTCTTACAACTGATGAAGCAGGAACTATTGTATTATTATTCCCACTTTTTAAATGAGGATACTCAGGAACAGAGAACATAAGGAACTTGCTGCTGCTAGTAAGCAGCAGAACTAGGTTTCAAACACAGGCATTCTGACTCTAGAGATCACAGTTCTAACTATTGTTACACTGTCTTTAAATTTAAAATTCTCGATAGAAGCAACTGTATTTCATTCACCTTTGTATAATTTTCCCTTAACACTCCTACCCCAAGTGCTTATTAGTACACAGTAGAGAAGGGCTCAACAAAAATGAGTCAATCAAATGATAAATTAACAGGGAAGCAGTATTCGGTTAATCACAAAATGTTTCTATTTCATTAACTTACTGAATTGCTTCAGCAAATCCATCAGTACGATGTGGCACCACAAGAGTTGGGGTACTTGGAACTGTTCTGTCTTCATCATCAAAAAAATGCTGCTGCTAAAACAGAGATAGAAAACAGGAGTTAACAGGCACAACATCACACATATGGACTGTACAAATACCTGCTGAATAAACAAATCACTTTTATATGATGAGTAAGTACTTACCATGCCACCTATTCCTGGAGTCAACTGAAGTCCACGTCCTACAGACTGCCTCCGGGTCATCTGAATTCTCTATGTGTCAAGAAAGAAAGTACATTTGTCTTAAAGAATTAGGAAATGAAACAAACATCAGTTATTAATAGACACAGCTTATTATGTTGGCAATAAAATAACTAAAATGTTAGCAGATATGTAATCAACAGGATATTTTCTCAGAAAAAACTGCTACTATTCTTGTCCTAAAGAAATCAGTTTTAATCAGTGACAAATTTTTAATTATATAGACTATAAATTAACAGAAAAATATTTTATTAACCAACAGACAAAATATTAAACAATATTCAAATTAAAACAAATTTATGATCCTATCTCATTTGTATGTAAATGAATTGAGTTCTTATCTCTTAACTGAAAATGTTAGCAAGTATGCCTTTGGATCTTAAGGCTTAATTATCCTTTGGAGTTCAAACAGCAGCACTATCTTCTTATAAATTGCTTCCCAGTTAAGATAATTCTAAATTGACAGACTGGGTATATTTTGCAGCATCTATACATGGTTCTTTAAGACTTTGTATTTTCACATAATGAATTTATTTTCACCAGTGGTACTTTAGCAGAGTCTACCCTTGAGAGAGTTTTAACACACTACATTATAGGATAAAACTCAAGCTAGATTAATAGAATACTTTCCAGCTGTTTCTGCAAGCACTTTTGAGTAAGAGATGCTCAACCCTAATGTAAAGGGTCATGCTTACCTTCATTAATTTCAAAAGTAGAAATATGTGATTACAAACAAATGAGAGAAAAAAATGTTCTTCTGTTAAGTAGAATAGAAATCCTTTATTTTTTTTAAACATGTGCACATTACAGAAAGAAACCTTCAAATCAGATGGTAGTGAGCTGCTAAAATACACTTTATTTTAATTAAAATCCAAGAAAATCTTTTTCTTTTCTAACCTGTAGAAATAGCAACAGAATTTTATTTGCTATGACTATAATTACTTACAATTTATAATTATTTATATATGATTATTTATAATTATTTCAATTTATGACTATATCATATTCAATTTTAGTTAAGTCTTGCCTTTCTAAAGTTCATTCTGTTTATAAAGTAAATTACCGTCATATTTCAAGGAAAAGAAACCAGAGACTAATTTCAGTTTAGAAAATTTTATAAAAATAGCCAAAACATTAAAAAGTTCATTTAATTTCTGAAAAAAAGAAAAAGAAAAATATCTAATGGAAAGGGGAAAAAAGCCAAGATTTTTAAAAGTTCATTTTTCAGAATGAACTTGTAATACCTGAACTGGTGGTCCCAACTCTTGAGGTGGAGCGTGAATGGTCAGTCGTGGGGGAAGTGGATGTGGTGGGCGTCTTGGTGACTGAGGTGCTCGAGGGGTCTGTCTTTCAGATGCTGATGATGGCTGCTGTTCTCTAGAAACCTCCTGGGAAAAAGAAGACTCTGCAGCACCTGTATTTCCTTCACCTATAGGAAAAGAGAAGCTTATTTTTGAACTATTAAATTTACTACAAAATAACTTGGACAACCCCTAGAAGCATAAATCTTGCCATTAGGAATGTTCACCTCACTAATATTTTCAGAAGCAAAGTAGTAAGGTGTGGTGGGCTTTAGACTCAGAGATAACGAGGTCTGCACTTATCAGCTGTGTGACCTTAAGCAAGTCCCTTAACCTCTTTGAGTTTATTTTTTGGCTGGTTAATAGAACGAATGTAACCTACAAGTAAGGTTTTTCTGAAGATTTCAAATAATATAAGGTACTTAGCAACATGTGATAAGTATTTAATAAATTTTGTCTTATACTGTTCTTAATAAAATGGGCAAATTTCCTAAAGGTCAGCCCACTAGAGTATAAAAATCAAACAAGGTGAAAGAAGATTGAGGAAAAGCTTTACAACCACTTTCATATCTTGGTTTTCCTAAATTCTGAATTTTAATGGTCCCTCAAATATCTGTGTCTTCTTCTGTATACATTATAGAAACAAAAGAAGCTGTCTTCCACTATGAAAAGTTTAATAGGATATCACAGAATATAGTAGTTTAAAAGTCTTGAGGTCTAGAATCAGAGCCCTGCTCTAATACTTAGTAGCTATGTGACCTTGGTTAAGTCCCTTCTCTGTGATTCAGATTCTTCATTGGCACCTAAACTTGATTAAGTTTATTGTAAGAATTAAATAATTCAATACAAGTAAAGAAAAGCAGTCAGTAGCTTTTGGCAATGTGCCAAATCCATCCACTAACTTAATTCATATCACACACCATTAGGCCTATTTTTGTCTGATTGCAAGGAAAAAAAAAAAAAAAAAGAGGGAGAGAAAAGGAGAATAAAAAGTCTTTCATTATCTGGGAAAAATGGCTATGAACATTTGCCCTCAACAGACCTAACTTTTAGTGATAATACCTAAAGAGGCGATATTTTTTCCCTCTATCCCAACTATGTGATACACATAAGATGTCTCTTAATTTACAAAAGGTTTATAAAATATAAATCATTACCCAAAGTATACCAATTTCTCTCTCCTTTCCTCCCTTAAAAAGACCACTATCCTTTATTACATAGCTTAATATTTATTAGTTTATTTTTCTCCTAAAACACTGAACAGTTGAAAGGGTTGCCTGCCCTTGCATTATATTAATTCAAATGAGTATATATCTTGCCCTTTTAAATATTCAGGCCTCTACAGAAACCCAGATACAATGTTTTCCCATTAACCTAAATATATAAGATTTTACTACATCACTACTTATGATTTTGGCTCAGTATAATCTGTAAAACCAGGAATATTATACCAGATGATCACTAATTCTTTAAGACACATTTTAAAACAATGAGAATAAAATAAAATTATTTTCTATAATTTCCATAATCCTTTAATGCCTACAATTTTTCAGTGGGCCTCCAGGACTCTTTCTTTCAAAGATGTAACAAAAGGCATGCTATATCGATCAAAAAATCTTTTTTTCATTGGAAAACCAGATCACATTGCCAAGCTCCAATATCCACAAATCTTAAAACATGAAGCTTGATTAGAGTGACCTCTTCTGGTTGTGAACCATTGTTACGGCTGTTAGAAGTCCCTGATTTAATGTTTTCCTTTCATTAGAGCAGCAGCAGCATACGGCATTTAGAATGGTTTAGAAATTTCAAAATTTTTTTTACCGACGAGGTAGAAAAGAAAAGTATAATGACGGCACCTAACAGTACAGTAGACTATACGAGAGCGTAGCAGTGACAAAGCTGGAATAAGAATCAATTCCTTACTTGTCAGTTTACTAAATAAGTTTTATACAGGATAATTAAATACAATTCTAGTTTAGAAAGTATTACCTAGTTTAGAAAATATTACCTAGTTTATAAATATTCAATTAAAAAAGACTAATATAAATCTCACCACTGTTTTGAGAATCAGCAGCTCTCTGATTACCTTCACCTCCACCCATGCTTTCTTCTGTTTCTGTACCTGGGTCAGTCCCATCACCACCCTAAAAACAAAATGTGATGATGTAAGCTCAAGTAAATCTAATAAATATCTTAAAAAAAACAAACTGAATAATTAACCAAACCAAACCACAGCAAAAACACACAAGAAACAACCAATGAAAGGCATAAAAGGTTTTAGTATACTAATAACACAGGCACTTCTATATCCTTGGAAAACATGAAGTTTTCTAAGCAAGCTCTTAAAGAAAATGAATGGGAAAAATTCTAGCCAGTTACCTCAGCATCATCAGCTTCATATCCATCATTGCCATCTGCACTCCCAGTTCCTTCATTGCTATCTTCACCCTCGTCTCCCATCCCTGTGTCATCTTCATCATCATCATCATCTTCCTCATCTTCTTCATAATCCTAGTAGAAAAATTCCCAAGTATAATTAACAATGTAGGATATGGCCCACATGTTCTGCACATCTAGATACTACACGTAGAAATTTAAGTGACTCGTCATCGATCAGGAAATAGCTGTCTTGAGAGTTGTACGGAATTAGTTCAGCAGCACCAGATATTACAACTGTGATGCTTACTGGAATTAGTAAAGTAACAGTCAATTCTGAATTCTAATTGTTTGCATGAGATCATTCAAAGATTATTGCCCCTAGGTGTCCACAAAGTGCCAAGTGGTCTACTTTAATTCTACACTTAAATAGGCTGCGTTGAAGAAGAAAATAATGAAACTACACTATACCAGGAGCTTTTAAAAACTGTTGCTCTATTAACCAAAAAGTATAAAATGAAAAGCTGTCAATACAGAATTAAATCTCAAAAGAAAACACAATATTTCAGTTAAAATATGCTTCAATGATGGTATCCTCAATTACTTCTGAAATAAACTATGGGGCTCTAAGAGAAAAGAAATCCTTATTTCTTCTTTTTATTTCCAGAAACCATAGCATTTACAACTAAATTCATACGGTCACTTATCAATAAGACTTAAGTTTAATTGAGAACAAATCTTAAACGCTCAGCAATCATTAAAAAAAAAACAAAACAAACCAAAATTTTAAAAACTGGGACTTTCTAGCACTGGTTCTACACTCATTTCTATTATAAAATGTTAACTTCTGAACTAATCAGGATTAAAAGAAAACCAACAAAATCTATTTAAACTGACTGGAAACCAGAATTTACTAGTCGATGTATTAGTTGTCCCAAGGATTTGAGCACTTTTGATAGTTTAGAAACACTGGATGATCTCAAATCAAATTTACTTCATGTTCTCCATCATTTTCATCATCATCCTCTTCTTCATCATCGCTGTCAATTACAATGACATCATCTCCTTTGCCTTGACCATCCTGGGATGAAGTTGTTGTTTGCTGATCTGACTGAAGTGGTCCAAGATCTATTTGCAGAGATTGAGAGGTTTCTTCACTGTCTTCCATAGGCGTATAATCTCCCTGGGTGACTCCCTTTAAAAATAAAAAGTCAAAAATTGAAAAAAACCCAAAAAACAAAAAACAAAAACCATACAAAAGTACCAAACCTAAAACTATCAATGAGCTATTATAGGTCAAAGTAAAGACTAAAGAATACTTACGGACTAGTAGCATTTTATTTTTAAAAATATGGTTTCAAAAGTAGAATTAATTTGAAATACATGCTAAAGATGATGAACCTTTGAGCTTCTTTACTGTCTTCCTAGAAGAATTATTATAAACCTTATTAGGTAATACTCACACAAGAGAAAGAAAAAAATATACAAATATGTGCGTGTTCAAAACTACAGTGTTATGTTGTAGATCAGTGCTTTCTAACAGAAATATAACAGGAGCCACAATGTGTGTCACATGTAATTTTAAATTTTCTAGTAGCCACTTAAAAAAAAGGAAAAGAAAAAAGTGAAGTTTTAATAATATACTTAACCAATATATCCAAAACATTATTTCAACATGTAATCACTGTATAAATGATTAATCAGATATTTTACATTTTAAAATTTTTACTAAGTCTTCAAAATCTGATGTGTATGTTACTCTTATCTCAGTTTGGACTAGCCTTATTTCAAGTGGTCAGTAGTCAACGTGATTACTTGACAGTGTACTTGCTGACCAAAGTCAAAAAAAAGGATACTCGTGGGCCTGCAACATTTTATTAAAGTTTTCCCCTAAACTAGAAATAATCTGAAAGTACACTGAATAAAATAAACTATTATTGTCTTTTTACAAAGAAACCTCTTCCCTTCCCAAAACTGTGATTATCCTAAGCCTTCAAGCCACATTAAAGATATCAGATATTAAAATAATTCCTTGTTCGATCTAATTCCACAATTCTATTTTGTTAGCTACTGAAATAAACTATTATTTTAACTCTATTTCTGATATATACTATAAAAAGTTAAATGTCTACTTTTTGGCTTAAGCAATCAGTAATATCTATTTTTTTTTAAAAAACAAGCCAGCAACAATGTCTTTTGAACTAAAACATTCATAAAAAATTATGTATACCATAATGGAAAAAATGAGTAAGTTATGGTATAATTAAAATTTGTATCAAACTGACATGCTTATTTAAGGAAAAGCAACACTTAGAAAACATCTGCTTCATCATCAGAAAATCAGAAAAATGAACTACTACATTCAGTAGATAGTGCTACAGGGGTGGACTGAAAAGTCAAATTGTACTTTTGAGTCACAGATGATTTTGCCAATCTTGAGAAAAAGTTTTTCATAAAAGATTTTAGTATAATTTAACCAAATCTGAGAATAAAATAGAAATTCACATCTTATTATTTCAAATTGTTTTTATGCTCTTCAGATACAACACTCTCTGAAAGATACATGGAACAGATGTCATTTATAGTACAGGTTGAGTATCCCTTTTCTGAAATGCTTAGGACCAGAACTGTTTCGCATTTTGGATTTTTTAGGATTTTGGAGTATATGCGTATACATAACGATATATCTTGGCGTACGACCCAAGTCTAAACATGAAATTCATTTATGTTGCAAAGACACCTTATACACATAGCCTGAAGGTAATTATATACAATATTTTAATAGTTTTGTGCATGAAACAAAATTTTGATGTTGTTCCGACTGCGACCTGTCACATGAGCTCATGTGTGGAATATTCCACATGTGGTTCTCCTGTCGGTGCTCAACAAGTTTTGGATTTTAGAGCATTATGAATTTTGGATTTTTAAATTATGGATGTTCAACCTATACTATATATTCACCTAGAAGTTTAGTTTTGTGCTTTTAGTCAAGGAAACCTGGTAAAATTAACTTACAGAATGAATGTATCTAAGAAACTAAAATTTACTTGCAATTTATAGTTACTTAAGATTAGCTTAATTTCTTAATTTTACACAGACAATAATGATCCTAAAAGTTTATCCAGAGAGAAAGTATTGTTTCAAGCTTAAGAGGACAGTTGAAAACTATACGGCCTGGGTTCAAATTCTAGCTCCAATGCTGTGTGAACTTGGGTATTATTACTTATCTGGGTATCAGTTTCTTCATCTATAAAGTGGGGTTGTTATGAGGATTAAAATTCTTTCTTTTTTTGAGACAGGGTCTCACTCTGTCACCTGGGCGAGAGTACAATGGTGTCATCATAGCTCTCTGCAACCTCAAACTCCTGGGCTCAACCGATCCTCCTGCCTCAGCCTCCCAAGTTGCTGGGACTATAGGTGTGTGCCACCATGCCCAGCTGATTTTTCTATTTTTTTTGTAGAGACGGGGTCTTGCTCTTGCTCAGGCTGATCTTGAACTCCTGGCCTCAAGCGATCCTCCTGCCTTGGCATCCCAAAGTGAATAATGCAAATTTCTTAGATCAATACTTGGCATACAGTAATGAGTTCTATGTTAAGTATTAATATTTAACTATTAATATTATTACATATAAATTCTCATCTTGTAGGGCAGAGGGACACAAATAAAGTAATAGCATTTTGAGTGCCTTATATGTGGGCAGGTACTATTTTAGGTACTTCACAATCTTAAAAATTAATATTTTTTTGAAAAGTGAGACAATTGAGAGAATTAATGACATGCTTACAGTCACAGAGTTTCTAAGTGGTGGAGATAGGAATGGAACCTAGTGCTTTGTAACTTCAGTCTATGCTCTTTCTGCCAGTGAAGCTGGTCTAGAGGAACCTCAATGAGAGTTCAGAAAATGAAGTATACAAATGCATTTCCTTTTATGGATTATTTAATTCTATAAGGGAAAGAACAGAGGACCCCAGCAAATGAGGCATTATATATTAACTCAAGATTCAACCAGCACTCTTGTCCCTCCACATAATTAAAATAGTGGATAATCTTCACTCATAACTCTGGAAAATCTGGAAATCTATGCTATATATGAACAAAACATTTCTTTAATATAAGTTTAGAAGGTAGTATACTCAGAGGAGTAAAATAAGAAATTGCACTGGTTAATTCTAGTAGAATTTCATTAAATAGGAGAACAAGTTAAAAAAAGTTCCAGAAAATGTTTCAATTTGTCAAAACTCATTTCATTTCATTAAAAGCAACTATTTGTTACTTTAAGTATGTCATTACTTACTTCTCCAATGGAATCTTGAGAATCCTGGTTGTATACTTGAGTCTCTACTTCTCCATCGGTACTTTCTTCTGCCATAACTTCTTCCTGAATTATAATATGCAAGCATATTAACTGTATCAGTGCACTAGATGAAAGGTTATCTGTTCTGCTTATTCTCTCAATAAAACAAAACTCAAATCTACAATTTTAAAGCTATATAAAAGAAATGTCCATTTATTTTTATTTATAAACTATAATTACATTCCTCTTCAGTATATACAAAATAAGATTTATAAACATTTATACAAATGAAATTAATTTAGTAGCCTTAATGTTTGATATAAAACCTAATTAATTACAATTTAGCCCTAACAACAACAAAAATAAAGGAATATAATTTTGGTTAATCTTAGAAAAAGAAAGCAGATAACAGTTTAAAATGTCCATGAGACTTATAAGCTTAAAAAACTTTGAAATGGAATTCAACTTAGGTGTTTATAACTGTTTTTTATTGAAATGGGAAAAAATTCAATTAGAGATATGCAAAGAATATAAAACATTGTGGGCAATGATACCTGGGTTGTCAGTGGAAACTTCATGTGGTAAGTTCAACAAGAGTGTTCTCCAGATAATGCATTTTGGCTCCAAAGGTTACTTTTCATTAGGCTATAACTGAAAAGAATACCTTAACCCTACTGGTAAAAATAAAAATAAACAGAAAGAACTTTACACACCTCAGTTCCTACAGGTGTAACACTTTTTAACTTCTTTGAAAGAGGCATTTCCACTGTATCATCAGAGACTTGGTCTGATGCTTCTATGGTGCTATCCTCTTCCTCTTCACGTGTACGCTTTGGCAAAGAAGAACTTGGGGTAGCTGAAACTTTGAAATTACATAACTTAAATCTTGAAATTAGAGCATAATAACTCAATTTAAACAGAGATATCTTAGTCAATATGGTCACTTAACCAAAGGACACAGTAAACATTTAATTGTACAGATTATTAGAATACAATCAATCAAGTCCTAGTATATGTCTATCAACATAATTTGTTTCTGATAATCTATGGGTAAACAAAGAGCAACTTATGTTCTCAATCAATGTTTTTATACCAACCTAATCTTTGGTTAACAAAGACCCCCCAACTCTTACAATGAATGAGATTGTACTGATACATAATTGCTATTTACAAAGTTTACATAGGGGCCTTCTATAAAACCCAGGACTCCTTGGATGAAAAAATTTACACTGTATGTAAATCAGTATATGGTTTTGTCTTACGTGTCTTTTAGTCCTCAGGACCTGCACTAAATTACATATCATATGTTTTGGGTTGTTTCATCTTTAAAACTAGGCAAAAAATAACCGGAGGGGAAGAAATGTTTTAATGACAAAAACTGACCTAAAATAGTCGAATTCAGTAGTAAACATGAAATAAAATGTCAGGAATGCACTCATTCATTCTAATATCTGGAAGAAATCAAGTATGTACAAAGAATACTCAAGATATGTATTATATTCAAGATATCATAAATGCATAGGTCTACTCCAACTTCATTTTAAAATTAATCTTACCAGTGCCAAATACTGCTGTGGAAGTAGAAGGCCGCTCAACTGGTGAACTCTGAACAACCTCTACTATGTTTGGGGATAACTCTTGATTGGCAGGCTCAATCTGAGGATGACTCTGTTGAGTGGGTTGCACAAAAGCTGTAGCCTGTGTTTGTTGTTGAACAGTTAAAATGGGTTGAGAGATAGACGGCTGGACATTAGGACTGGTTGAACGAACAGATCCACTTGTGCTTCCAAAAACTGGAACATGTTCCACAGGTCCTTCTGACTGCATAGCTGAAACATAATTATAATGTTTAATATAAGTCTTCTACTCTTACCAAAGCTGGAATTATCCTTCCCCATTGTGGTACATGCCACATTTTGCATAGTTTTGCATAATTATTCTCTTACTACTTACTAGACAAAAGCATTGTGGGTAAAGGTAATGTATTATGCATTTTTATACTACCTATGTGATTGGTATGGTAGCATGCAATAAATTATTGGCTGAATTAAATAAATAAATATCTGAACCTGTTTTTGCATCTATTATTTCATTTAAATTATTACCAAATAAAATTAAGAAGCTCAAAGTTAAAGTAGAAGTTTTCATTAAGCATTTTTTTTTCTAACTGATATCATCACACAAACAGTAAGTTTAATTGGTGATATATTTGGTAATCATTTTGTTGGATGTAGTGGAAATAAAATATTCTGTACTTTCATAGCATATACATAAATCATATTCTAAATACTTAAATAATTCACTGAATTCTAACATAGATAAGAATCTAAGGAAATATGTTTATAGCAAAGTTTCACTGAACACCTGTTTTTGGGGTTGAGTAAAGGGATTAAACAGTAAAAAGTAAGATTCTTGTCCTTGAGGAGCTCAATCTAGCAGCATAAAAAAGCATGTATACAACTGAATAAAATAAAAAGTTGTAATTGCTTTAATGAGTAACAAACTGCCATGGGAAAAAAAAGTAGAGATAGCAATGAAACAGCTGGATAGTTTCAGTGAAAAAGTGATGCTGGGCTGAGCCAGTAATTTAGTATGGTTTTTCAAAGTGGATTTCATATCACCTTTCTTAGTCATTAGAAGTGAAAATTTTGGTCCTAGAAAAACATGCCATATCTGCACAGATTATAGGTTGAGAAAAAAAAAAAAAAAAAAAAAAAGAAAAGAAAGAAAAACATGCCATATACTTATAGGGGTGTATTTTCCACCTTCTTTAGCTTAAAAATAAAGCAAAACAGAAAGAAGGGAGGGGAGGAGGAAATTTGCTGCATTAACAAGTATCCTGGGACGTATACACTTCAAATATTAAACACCCACCTTTACAGTGGTATCTAACTTCAGCTTTAGTGGAGTGGATGCTTCATCTATCCTTGAACTTACGGTCATCGTTCCATAATAAATCTAAATAAGCAGTCAGTCCAATCAGATCTATATTATTTTACTAACCTTCTTGTGATTCCACTTGTGTGGTGGGCATCACCGTAGCTGTTGGGGTAGTACTAGGATTTGTAACAGTTGCAGGTGTAACCATTGGGCGTATACTAGCCCTGGGTGTTGACTTATTCCCAGCCATAGCTGCAGCTGTCACTTTACTTGGAGTAGACACAACAGGAGTTGGCTTGATATTGGCTGTTGGTGGGTCTGATGTGCTGGCACTTACAAAGGAGAAAATGTAAGAATAATGATTCATAAAAAATTATTAAGCTGATTTAAAACAAGTATTTTTAGAAAGACAGTGAATACAGTTCTCTACTTCCTGTTTACTAATATTTCAAAACTCGTATTGAAGAGATTTTGAATTTAGCATTAAAAACTGCACCACTGTGGAATGATGCATCCTGACAATGTAGAATGTATCTAACTACTGAATCTCTGAATCCAAGTCTCAGCCTAGCCTTTTATATTTGTCATCATATGACATCACATGGAAAATCAGTAGTAGACTAACTTAGAAGCCAATCACAAACTAAAAGATGAGAGAAGTTTTCTCTGTCACAAAGCTCTACTCGATAAGACTGAAGGTATGCTAAAAAACAAGAGTCGGCAACTACATGATACAGTTTTTGCAGAGACAAATACATGTTTTTATTACAGAATATACAGATTTCTGTTTTCTTCACCCAAATCACTAGAAATTCCTTGAAATTTAAAAGAAAAACAAATAACGGAGTGTAAAAGAACTAAAACTCACATTCCTCTTTCACCAGAAGCTGGAGTTGTTTTCAATGTGATCTGTCTCTGCTGTTCCGGGACCTATAAAGAGAAAATGATTGATTTTTGTGCCTATCCCACAAGAGTCCATCAAACAATGCCATCAAAATATCTTCCTATTGTTAATTCTTTCTGTATATGTTGAATTTAGCCAAAATTCACTCGGACAAAGGCTCCTGAATCACCAGGCACTTTCAAGTAAAATGTACAAAGAAAAAAAAACAATTTGTCATTTAAACATAATTCGCTAATCACCTTATTAGAAGGTTCTTGAGGCTCATCTCTCTGCTCAAGGTGTCTCTCTTGATGCTCCCTGAGTTCTCTTTCCAAGCGACTAATCCGACCTTCATACTGGGACTTAAGAGCAGTCATACGAACATCCAATTCATCTTTCTGTTGATCTAAGGCTCCATTCCTTTGTTTAAGCTCTTCATTTTCTTTAGTTAGCTGATCTTTTACACCTAAAGAAGTATCCGTGCAATTATATTATAACTAAACATTGAAAAGAACATTTATGTGCTTAATTGATATACAAACATATCAGATTCCACTACTGTACTTTAACATCTATATTAGTTCTGACACATTATATTATCTCAATTAGCAGAGTTCTAAACATATCCATGTTTAATATAAAATATACTTACTCCAACATAAAAATGTAACTTTTCCTAACTAAAATCTCAAAAAGCTAAAGAATTCCAGTTAGCAGAATTCTTTTATAGGGACTTTAATATTTTAATGTATTATTCAATTCTTTATTATAAGTTGCAAAATTTTCATTTCACAAAATCTACAGCATATATTTATAAATAACTTTTTTTTAATGAAGTTGCTGAGACACTGTCTTAGAGATCATTAAAAATAACGCTCATAATAAAACCTAACTGTTTGACATTTTATTTAACTATTCAGTAGATGCCAGGCAAGGGTGAAAAAGGCCCTGAGCCTTGCAGCACTGGGCTCCTCATAAATCTGACATGGTGCTCTCCCTAAAAAGCTAGAGAGGCCCTCTGTCAAGCGAGGGACAAAAAAATCCCTGGGCTGGTAAGATCCAATGCCGTCTACAGATGGTACTTTGGCAGCACAGTCTGGGCCCAAATGACCTCTGTCACAAGGTAGAATTGTTACACACTAAAGCAGAAGGATAGCAGTACCCCATTATCTATTACAAGTCAACAGTTAAGAAAAACTTCATAAACATATCAAGGATATCCACAGCACTTGAAAATTAAGACTGCTCTATGTTTGTGTCTAACTAAATATATCTAATATTTAAAACATACACCAAAAAATCACTTTGCAGTATGCGTATATACTTTTGTTCTTTCACATTCAATTTTAAGCCTGCATCACGTAACTAACTTTCACTACCAAGTTCAAACATTAAACAGAGATTTACCAGCTAAGTGTGCAATTTTTGATTTTGCTGCTACAATAGCTTTTCTCGTTTTTTCTTCCTTTTCAGTTATCTGTTGTCGAAGCTGCTCCTCCTGTGTGGTTCTATCTTGAAGATCCTGCCGAAGCCTTGAAATTTCAGATTGAAGCTGCAGAGTCTGTTCTTGAAGATTTCTTGCTTCCATCTCTTTCTCAGACAATGTCTTTTAAAGGAAAACAAAGTATTCACCATAGAATTCAATCAAATCAATATAAACTGTATGTCACATAAACTTAAAATGTAACATTAATTTGCTTTTAGATTAAACGGAAGTATAAATATAAAAAGGTGGTCAAACCAAGTGGACACTTGAAGATGATTAGATACTGTTTACATACATGAGCCATTCAAAGTAAAAAGAACAAAATGTATGCATTCCCACATGATAAGGGAAAATGTCAGTGGCTAACACGTATTTCTTTAGGTATACAACAAGAAAAGAATTACAGACATACACCTTTTACTGTTCTCACACGCGTACCTTCTGCAGATTCTCTACTTGACTCTCAAGTGATTTTGACTTTGTTTCAGCTTGGTTGAGGGTTTCTTTGAGCTCCTGCATTTCCTGGACTGAGACATGCTGTTCCTGATGGTCTCCAGAAGATTGAGCAGAAGTCTCCATGACCTAAGATGACAAATAGTAGTAACACACTTATGTATTTATATTCAGTAACTCAACTTCGGCAAGTTTATCTAAGGAAATAATCATAGTTATGCAAAGAAATTTTTATCCTTGAGGGTATCCAAAAATGAAATTTCTAAAGAACTTTAATGTCCAAAAATAGGGAATTAGTTAATTATGGTTTTCCATACAACTGGATACTAAACAGCTAATTAAAACAATGATGCACTGTAGATGAATTTTCGACACAGAAATGTATTTTCACAATAATGAGTTAAGTGAAAAAGCAAGACCACAAAAAAACACGTGCAAATGATATGATTTTTTTTGGGAAAACATATTACTTACATGTTGCAGAAAAGTATAGTAATGTGCTAATAGTGATTAACACTAAGGGGTAAGAATTTTGGATATTTTTCTTTATATATTTTCTAATCCAACGTAGGATAAATATGTAATTAAGTCAAGATACAAATTCCTTATCTTTGGGAATTAAAAACAAGATTTAGATTCAAAATATAATGAAGACTTTTGGATTCTTTTTGATGGATGTTTAACAACTTACTTAAAGCTATACAAAGCCTGATTAGTCATCACTCTTTGATATACACAATTTTAATCAGCAATGAGTTATATGAGGATGTAGCTTTAAAAAGGCATAGTATTTGAAATGTGAAAACTGAACTAAAATATCTACTATTTGCCAAAATTTCTTTGTGAGTTTATAATGTGCTTCAGACATACTCAAGAACTAATCTTAAACCAAATAAAGATATCATATACACTTACACGAGTTTAGAATCTGAAAACCAGTAATATTCAATATTACAAAGAAATAAGATGTTTTTTTAACATTCATCCTAATTATTTTTTTAAAGAAAAGCTTTTCAAAATACCTTATCTTGTTGTGCCTTAAGTTCTTCATATTGAGTCTTATACCTGCGTCCAATTTTCTTGACTTGAGTAATAGTTTTGACTTTTTCTTGGATATCAATTATTTTGGCATCTAAGTCCTTCTGGATTGTTTCCTTTTCAGTTCTTACTTTATTTAAATCTTCCTTCAGGCTCTGAATTAAGTTCTGGTTGTTGGTCAAAGATGCATTTGACCTTTAAAAAATGGAGGAAAGGACAAAGACTAAATATCGAGACTTTTTTCAAATTTTCAAATACTTCAATTTAAGTTTATATCGTGCTACTTTAATAAGTATTTTATTTAAAAATCCTAAAAAAAAATCCACACACACTTCAAAAGATAGTTACTTAACTTATGAACTTATGGTCCTTTGGAAAGACCTTATTACATAGGCTTATGACCCTATTTTCGAGGTGAGAAAAACTGAACTACTAGTGGTTAAGCAACATGCACAATTTTACAACATAATCAAGTGATGGTATCTAGATTTTAATTCAGATTTGCTTGACAGCAAACCTACATTCTTTCTACTGTACTGGGTGTTGTAAATATTTTTCTATAAAGGGCCAGATAGAGTAAATACATTAGACTTTGTAAGCCACATAAAGTCTCTGTCGCATGTTCTTCTTTTTATATACAGCGCTTTTTTAAAAATGTAAAAATCATTCTTAGCTTATAGGCTGTACAAACACAAGTCATGGGCAAGATCTGGCCTGCAGGCTAGTGTGCCAACCCCTGTACTGTATCATGAGTTGAACTTCAAATCAGATAAGAGTAAGGTTAACTCTGTAACCTTAGGTAGTTAAGCTTTTTGAATCTTAGCTACCTCATCTTTAAGATTAAAAAATAATATCTCTCCTAATTAACATGCAAGACTACTGTTATGAATAGAGTATATATGACAAAAATTTGTAAGCTGTAAAGCACTGATATAAGTAGGGGACATGACATTGACAAATTACACTAAAGCTTAAAAATGTAAACCAGAAACATTAATTTTAATATTTAATTTCTTATCTTTAAAGAGACAAAACTTCAGTGTAAGTTTATTTAAGAAAATATTTAACCTAAAAACTACCCTTAGAGATTCATGAATACAAGCTAACCAAAAAAAGAAAAGAAAAACCTACTTGTAAAAGTTATTTTGACAGCTGCTTAGCAAATTAACTAGCTTTAGAATTACACTAAGTAGTTTTTTAAAAAATAAAATACAGAGAAATAATTCTCCATAATGAGAATAATGACATTCTCATATATATTTTATATATGAAGGCATAATACTATATCTTTGTTTGCTTGACTCCGCAGAGAAATAGAGGGAAGCCAGATACAAGGACTTTGATGCTTTCCATTCTTTCTAAAACTAGGAAGCAGTTGGGGAGTCACGTAAAGAGTTGAAATAAATGTCAAGATTTCACATAGTGTATAGTTTTAAGGCTTCTTTCCATATACCTTGCAATTTCAGCTTTAAGTCTTCCAATTTCTTCAGTCAACTGTTGAATACGCTTAGTATGAACTTCCTTTTCAGA
Source organism: Daubentonia madagascariensis (assembly GCA_023783475.1). Taxonomy (NCBI): domain Eukaryota; kingdom Metazoa; phylum Chordata; class Mammalia; order Primates; family Daubentoniidae; genus Daubentonia; species Daubentonia madagascariensis. The sequence goes on along the minus strand of JAKFHU010000978.1, from coordinate 19,012,286 downwards.
AAGAAGCTTCCGATATTCTTCTGTATCTGGATCTTTCTGTTGACTTACTAGATGCTAGAAGATCAAAAATGCATATGTGATTTTTTAGGTTTTATGAAACAAATGTGGTATAATAAAATAGTAGAATATCTAATTATGTTTACATTAGGTATCCTGCATGTAAAGAGATCAAGCACAGAACTACAAGATACTAAGATCAAACTAAGCTTTAGTTTGTTTAGCCAAAATGGAAGGGGGGAAAAAAAAATCAAGTGTTATTAACTGCTCATTATTTTTTCATATTTGTGAATACACATTTCAGACTACTTATAATGAGGCCAAATAAAGGGAAACAAAGAATCTTAAAAGCTTTTATGTACCTAATTTCATTAAAGTGATATTTACAAGGAAAAAAATGTGTATAATGCATTACAATCTAAACAAACATGAGCATTTTCTAGGTGCCAGGTGCTGGGTGAACTTCTTCACGTTTATTTAATTTCTGTCATGTGAAGAGTGGTATTATTTCCTCATTTTAAAAATGAGGAAAACCGTAGCTTAGAGAGGTTAAGAAACTCTCACAAGTTACATAACCGGTATGTGCAAGGCAGTTTTTCAACCTTCTGGTTGAATACAGAGCTGGAGTTTCTAACTACACTATGCTATCTAGTTTCATCTCTCTAAAAAGGTGCTAGTGAACAAGTCCTCTTAAAGTGCTTCAATAAACTATATAAATTCCTATTTTCATGTATAAAACTACCTTAGAGATAAAGTGAAGACTAAAATTTTGGAATTATGGGAAATAAATTAACTACTTTTTAAAAATATACAAAACGTAACCAAACAAATTTTAAAAATTGAGTTTTAAGTTTAATGTCTGTTGCATATATACACGTAACATATTACGACTTTCACTGACTAAAAACAAAACGATTTTCAGCAGTTCTTCAAATATTTTTACCCCCTTACATTTTACCCTATTAGTTAAAATCAACATGTTTCCATGTCTAGGAATAGGTATCACTGCATTTACCTGGTTACGTGCTTTCCAACGTTTGACGTCCTCTTCTAATAGCTTCTTCTCTGCCTGCAACATACCGCTTTTCTCACTCAGCTCAGCATTTGCTTCTTGTAAGGGCAAAATATCTAACTCCAGTTTTCTCACCTGAAAACAGTGCCAATATGTTTTTTAACAACTAATGTGAAAATTCATTTGTAGTATTATTAAAAATAATAACATGCCTCCATTTTTTATTACTAATCTACAAACCTTTGCTTGCATCTGCTGTAGATCCTGTTCTAGTCTCTCCTTTTCTTCTCTGAGCATCTTATTGGTCTCCATAACTACATTCATTGTTTCGGTTTTTTTCATCAGTTCTTCATGCTGAGCCATCGTTTTTGCAGTTACCTAAACATTTCAAACACATATATACACCAACATCTAACAATAGTTGAAAGGCTACCTTTTCCTATTAGTTCTAATCCTCCATATGACAAAATAGAATTTAAATTTCAAATTGTAAAAATGAAATTTTTGAAAGTTTACATTTTTCTGTGATGCACGCTAATTGCAAAGAGTTTAAACAAATGCAAGAAATTATAAACATAAAAGTAAAAAGACACTACAAGTCCCACCAACAAATAACTAGTATTAACATTAGGTAAAAATATCAATCCAAACCTTTATCTTTTTGTATCTATTTTTTCTTGCTACACTGAATTTATTAGTAGTTCTAAAATAATGTTATTTTAATTCTTGGTTTTTTTCCTCGTGTTCAGAAATCCCTCTTTTTTTCTGTTGTTTCATCACTTTTTATTGAGCAATTTTACTGAATATCTGTTCAACTGTGAAAAACTTTTTTTCTTCTCATTGGGTATAATTATCCGTCTTTTGCACATGATGTTACTTTCTTCCCCCACTAGTTTTAAAACTATAGCATATTTCGTGGTTGCCATGCTACATTGCTCATACTTGGATATGTTATTTTTTGACTGTTTTCCTCCTATATTTAAGAGTTGGTTTTCCCCTCTGAACTTGTTCATGGGCTGGATAGTTTCTAGTATTTGCTTTTCTATAGCCCAAAGGAACGGCAAAGGGAGCAAAAGAGACTGAGACATCATGCCATCTCTTGTTAGAAACCCTAATTCTGCCCTTTTTTCCTTCAAATGTTAACGCCACTGAATTGGAGGGTCTGTTTATTATTTCCATGGTGATACATTTGAATTTGGATTGTTTTTTCAATAGGATGTAATTCTGGAAATTTTAACTTCTGCTGAAAACATAAATCCCATAAATCTAATTATTCACTTTTCCCTGTTCAATGGTTTCTCCCTCGCAGTCATTTTGACTACTTATTAGTTAAAAGAAGGTAAATAATTTAAGGTCTTAATTTCCTTCCTTCTAGATGTGGGGGTATATTACTATATCTACTTAGAATGAGGTAACTCAACAATAAGCTTTTGGGTGCTGGTATGGGGTCAAGTCACAAGCTTGTGTTGTAACCATCCATTTCACTACAGCACCTTCTTTTCCTTTCTTTCTTAGTTTTGACTACTTTCGGCTCCTTTGCTAAGAAAGAAATATTTGGTAGCAGTTCCAACCTATCATTTTATTCTAGAATGACTATCCAGATGTATACACAATGACAATTATAATAAATTGAGACAGCTGGAATTTGTTAAGTACATGCTACAAACCAGACATGGTTCTAAATGCTTCAAGTGTACAAACTCACTTAATCCTCATTATTATTATCATCCAGATATTACAGGTGAGGAAACTAAGAGCAGGGAAGTTAAATAATGTACCCAAGATCACACAGCTAATGGTATGAAGTTAGAATTTGAAACCAGGCATTTGGTTACAGAGCCTTCACACTCAACCACCATACTTTATCAGTATTTAACAAACACTTAATGAATTTACAAGTCTAGGAAGAATGCTTATTTCAAAGTAAATTTTATGCTATGTTAAATGGTAGAAATGTAAGTGAACTATTCTCTTTTGATTTAACAATTGCTTTCTTAAAGCTTAGTATACATACCTGGACTTTCTCCCTTTCAGCATTTAGACTATCCTGCAGTTCTTGCAACTCTCTTTCTAAAAGTTCAACCCTTTGTCGATAACGTAGACACTCAACCTGAGCCACCTCAAACCTAGTTTCAGCAATTTCTTTTTCTCGTCGTATAAATCTACAAGAATAGATATGTTAAAATTTTATTTGAATTAAAAGGCCAACAGCATTTCAAAACTTGGGTAATTTTTAAGATGACAAAAATTATTCACTTTATTAACTATTTTCACGTTTTCATTAATAATAAATAATGGGAGATGCACTTTTTTCATTACAGACATTGGCTTTTAAAAAAAAGTGCATCTTTAAAATAACCTGAAAAGGCATTTAGTTTTTCAAGAGGGAACTGCTCATATTCTTACTACCAAAGTCAAGTCACTTATGCAATATTTCTAAATGTTAAAAATGACCACTAATTTGGTGGTTGTGGGTTTGTTGGCCAATAAAAGACAGAATGAGCTTTGTATCAAAATTGTGTATAATTCCCTTCTTTAATGTATGCATTTGTAGTTTCATTTCATAATTATTAGGACACAGAAATGAAGCATGAAAACATATTTGATTTACCTGAGAATTTCTAAAATTTGTTCTTGAGATTTTCCTTCTTCACTGAGAGAGACATTCAACGGACCTTGTACACCTTCCTTCATAGAGGCAACTACCTTGTCACTTAATTTTTAATCTGATCATGAAGTAATCTGTTTTGTTTCTCTAGATCTTCACAGCGAGAAACACACTTAGAAACTTCATCCTGTAAGCCAAGAGGTCTATCATAAATATATTAAAAAAAAAAAAAAACTCTTTCAATTCTCCGGAACATTCTATTATGTTCTACAATAATACCTTTAACATTCTCTCTCTTTCCTCCCAAGATGCTTTACACTCCAACAACTGTGATTCTGCTTTCTGGGTTGTTTCTTCCAAATGCTGACGGATCGATGCCATTTTTGAAACCTGTTCCTTGGCAGCTTGTAGAGCTTCAACGTCAGCAGCATGTAGCATCAATTCTCTCTCATACTTATTCTGAGCTTCCACAGCTATTTTAGCCTGTAAGAAATTATTAGATTAAAAATCCATAAACCTAATCAGTACTTTTGGAAAAGATACACATTGCATTTTAAAAAATAAAGCAGAGACAATCTAAAGGTAGCAAACAGAAAAATTAAAAGTTAATGCTGTATCTACTTAAAGAACTTTAAACAATGAAACTTGGAAGACTATATAGCAATTTGAAACAAACTTTATGAAATAAAAAGCTACATATACTTCAGCTATGTAAAATACACTCATATACACACAAACTTAAAAAGAATAAAGGGAAATGAAAACCATTTATTTGCATCTTGAATTATAGGTAAATTATTTGATTTTAATTTCCAATGTTATGCCGTGTTTGGCAATAAGTCAAGGATAATTCATTTTTATCTCATTTACTTACGAAAACTCTTTTCCCTGTATTCCATTTTTAAAGTAATACTGATGTATATATATTATATATACATAAGCAATAAAGAACAGTAACCAAATGAATAGCTATTAACATACCACCCAACTTAAAAATGAGGACATTATCAATAACCTCACATGTATACCTTTCCCATCCCACCATTTTAATAACTCCCACTCTCCTAAATTATGTTTTATCACTTCTTAAAAAAATTATAAAAAGCTTTGTCACATGTATGCATATACATATATAAACTTACAATGAGATGTTGTTTTTTATAATTTTATAAAAAGAGGTGTAAAGAAATCTGTGTAAGCTCAGCAATGCATTAAAAATATTATCAAGAGGTCCTTGTTTGTTGAGGGAAGATATCTCTAACCCTTTTGTCTGTAATGCAATTTTACAACCAGATCTAGTGAAAGACCAAAACAGTAAAAGAATACTCACAAATGAAAGCATGCATACATTTTAGCCTCCTATTCCTGTTTTCCCATTTTTCCCATTTGTCAAGATTGCTTCGTTAACGAACAATGCACTATTTACTTTTAGCCTTCATCTATACGCTTCAATTTATCTTAGTCTAAGTTCCACAAGAGTGGAAATAATCTTGGCTTTTTGTAAGATCCACTAGTCCCCCAAATGCATAAATATAGTTCAAGAATCATTCTCTAGGATCAAAGCTGGTTTCTTAATAACTGGCTATGAAAGTGGCACTTACTTGTTCCTGACAGTCACGTCTGGCTTGCTGTTCATTACTTAAAGCTGTGCTTGCTCTCTGAAGAGCTTCTTGCACTTCATTCTGAACACTAGAAAGTGTTTTCTTCAACTCAGATAACTAAGGAGGAAGAAGATTAAACCTGAGTTAACTGCAAACTTACTTAGAAAATACTGTATTGTGTTACTGCATTGAAGGACAGATTTTTAAAGATCCAATTTGCCCAAAGGGCTGCTGCTAAATTTCAAATAGTTATAACCTGATATAACGTACTGTAGTTTTGTAACTCTATATCCACTCCCTAACTAATGTTTGCAAAAGTCAAGTCTCAGACACAGGCTTCTAAAAGGAAGCACTAATACCGTCTTCTGTAAAGTAGTCTAAAATTTTCAAAAGGAAACGTATACAGATGTACAGGGTAGAAGAGAAAACTAAAATTGTTGCCTACACGTTCAATAAATTTCTGTTGAAATGATCTGAACGGTAACTAATGATCTAGTTAAAATAATTCAAATCCTTACAAGAAAAAAAAGATTACTGCAGTTAATAACCTAATATACCTGTTGTTCCATGCTCTCTATGGCTTTTCGCTTATCGTCCTGAAGTTCCTGTTTTTCCTTCTCTACTTCCATCAACTTCTTTTCCAACTGTGTCTGAAATTCAGCTGACTCTTTTAAACGAACTTCAATATTCTTACGCACTTCTTCTGTCACCTTCACGATATTACAAAAAGGATACAAAATTATACATTTAAAATTACACAATTACTTTCTCCAAATCTAAACTAAATTTGGTAAGTACTAAAATTAATGTTTGCTTTATATTAGAAAAAGAATCCATCAAATGTGACTAGAAGATTCAAAAACAAGCAAAAACGCCATGTAAATCTATAAGCATAATTTACCTCTCAACTTGGCTATTGGCCATTTTTCTCTTTTGAAGGGAAATTTCCATTCTCTCACTTTTCCCTCAATCCTCACATCCTCTTGCCAAATCTGACTACGCCACCACTGAAAGGTATGTTCCTCACATACTTTGATTTCTTTCCACTTACGCCAACCACAAAAGGAGCTTTTAAAACTGTGGCCCTAGACTACTGCTATAGCCTCCAAATGTATCCTCCAATCTACCACATTAATTTTCTAAGCAAAAAAAAAAAAAAAAAATTCTGGTTATGACATGTTAAAAAAATCAATGGCTCTTTAAACAGACCTACAGAATATAATTTAACATCATATTAAAAACTTTTCACATTTGGTTCTCAACTACTTTTGTAATTGTATCCTTCACCATTTCACTTCACGAACTCAGTACATCAGCCAAACTGTCATCATCTGATTCCTTTCTACCTTGGCTGAGGGTTCCTACCACATGGAATATCTTTCTACTATATTTGACTATTTAGATGATACCTACACCCAAGGCTCTGCCACAAATGCCACCTCTTGTGTGAAGCCATATATTGCCGGGAGACAAATAACTTCCCTACCTCTCATTCTCCTAAACATTTGATCCGTACCTTTCCTACAGCAATTACATCTTCCCTTGCTTTATGAATTTTGTGCATTTTTGCTTTATCTGGCTTATTAGACTCAAGCACTTTCAGGAGGTAATGGTGATGATGTCAGTGCAATTCATACTACAATGCCTTTTACATAGCAGGCTCCTAATTTACAAAAAGGTTAATAAATTTGTTCAAACTGAATTCAGAATTGTACAAACCTGTTTTTCCTTGTTCAGGGATTCTTCTAAACTAGTAACCATTGCTCGATACTGTTCTACATTACTAGTACTTGTTTTGAGTCTCTCTTTCAAGTCATTCACCTGCTCTTCTGTTTGCCTTAGCTGACTCAGAAGATCATCCACATCTTCTTTGTCACTAGGCTGACCTAAAAGATATAATAGCTCTATTAAAGTTAACATTTTAATGGTATTATAGATGCCTGTTATCAGAGTTTGTGAAATTAGGACTAAGGCTCAAATATAGAAGTACTTATCTAAAAAGTATATTTCAATCCATGCTGAATACCAAAATAAAAACAGGTATTTTGTCATTATGTTACTTCTTCAAAAGGTTCAAATATTTAAAATCAGCTATCACAAAAATTAAGAAAAAGATATTTAAAAAAGAACATCAAACATTTCCACTAAACTGAGGTAGCTACTTGAAGAAATGCCCAAATTCTTAATTTATTATATAAACATTATTTACTCTAAATCTTAAATCATTTGGCCCAATTTTTGTTATCTAAAATGCATAAAGACAAAAATTGCAAGTTGAAAAGAATGTATACAATTTTAACAAGAAAGGACTATTGGATGATTACATATATATATATATATCCATTATATATACGTGTATCAGATATCTATGTATCTGTACACACACATACATACACATACAAAGAGATGCTCCTTGACTTAAGATGGGGTTATATCCTGATAAACCCATTGGAAGTTGAAAATATCCTAAGCTGAAAACGTAATCACCTAACCTACTGAATATCATAGCTTAGCTTAACTTAGGCTGCCTTAAATGTGCTCAGGACACTTACATTAGCCTACAGTTGGGCAAAATCATCTAACATGAAGCCTATTTTATAATAAAGTATTTAATATCTCATGTAATTTATTGAATACTGTACTGAAGTACGGTTTCTACTGAACATGTATAGCTTTTGCACCATCGTAAAGTTGAAAAATCTTAAGTTGAACCATTGTAAGTCAGGGACTGTCTATAAACATTTATCTCCTTTCCATTAGGAAATAAAACCATGTAGAATTGGAAAACTCAGAACATGCCTTGGTCAGGTGCCCAACATAACTATTTTGAATCTTCAAGACTAAAAATTTATTAATTTAAGCCCCAAACTGAGCTTTACTATATGAAGAATGAAGGTATTTTTTCCTTTTTCAACATCCAAAAAGAATACAGACATTTATTTACAAAATACATTATAAACCTAAAGAAGTACTTCTTTACTTAATGTTGTATCAGTCTACTTATGTATTTACCTTTACCAGTTCTCTGTGAAGACTGAGAAGCAAGTTGGACTTCCATATTACTGAGGTGCTGTTTCAATGTAGCAATTTCCTTTTGAGCATTTTTTAATAGTTCTTTTGTGTTAAGATGAAGATTTGTCTCAGTATCTAGCTGTCTCTTTGTATCTAAAAGTTGAACCTATAAGGAAAATACATAAACTCTGTAAACACTATCTTTAGGTTCCTAAGTAACTAGAGGTTCAAGTTTTCTTTCTACAGACCCTTAGAACTGGCTAAGATTGAGTAACAGAAAACAGATTTACCTTCCTATCTGAAACAATCAAAAGAAAACAGACAAAACACATGAAACAACTAAGATCCCTGAGATGGTAAACAAAAGAGGTGAACCCTATGAATGCCCTAGTTTTCTGACTTCGAAGTTTCCGGGCTATGACACAGGGACGGGGAAATGAGGCAGACACCAGGAGATTCTCTGAATTGGGAAGACAGATTTGAGAATCCAGGAGGACTAAAGTAGCTCACATTCATAAGACAGAGTATCAGAGAGAAGAGAGCTTCACAGATTGAGTACCCTGGAGATCTGCAGATGGTCCCCCTCAAATATTCAGCAGAATAGTGCTCAGTGCATGCATATGAGAAGGTTACTCCAGATAGAGAAAAGAATCACCCAAAGGGATTAGAGTGCAGAGTGCCTGGCACTCAAAGAAAGTCAGGAATAATGGCTGTTCCCAGCAGCCAGACTGAAAAAACTGAATTTAATTGGACACTGGCACTAGTATTCAGGAAGGTCTTGCCTCAGTAGTGGGGAAATCAGTCCTAGTCTGAGCACTGCCGTGGGCCCACCTAATGTATCATAAAAAGCAAGACTCAAAAGAATCAAGCCATTTTCAATTAATTTTACTGCATCCCAGAACACAGCTCAAGAAGATTTAAAGGAATACAAAAGTATCCAGCATTCAAGAGGGTAAAACTCACAATGTATGGCACCTAGTCAAAAATAACTAGGCATATACTGAGGCCAGAAAAACTCTATAAGAAAGCTTTTTAAGACCATGCTTCAACTTGGATGGCACTGTGTCCAAACGTCAGATTAATTACTAAACATAAACGAACTACAGAAATTCACAACACTGATAGACTCACATCCAGATTTCTAGTAAGTGTATGCCTTTGTTCCACCTCATTTTCCAATTTCTTCTTTAGATGACAGATTTCATGTTCCAATTTTTCTATCTGGCTACTAAGCCTTTGTTTGGTTTCTGTTTCAGATCGCTCTAATATTCCCTAAGGTAAAGAAAAAATTTTTGGTGATGTTAAAGTAAAAAAAAAACAAAGAAAATTAAAGGCTATAGAGAATTAAAGGATTACAACACATTACTATATGAAGAAGTTAAGATCTATTATAGAATATTTACCAAGAAAGTATTTTGGCATTTTTCATATTAAAACATCTATTATATAAAAGAAAAAAGGGACACATTATAATAGTCCTTCAGATTTCCCAAAGTTTAAAAGAAAAATAAAACCAAAGAATTAATCTTGTAAATATTTAAGTTGCATAGGACCCAATAAATACAGACCTGAGTAGCAAACCTGCCACTTGCACTGTTTCAATCAATTCTTTCAATGTTCTATTTAAAATACTGAAATGTCTTAATAAACCCCAAAATTCAATGATCATCATAATGGACGAAAAAGTGACAGATAAATTTTCTAATTGAGAAAATTGGGAGGATATAAGGATAAAACTATTTCAACTTAACTTTCATAAATTTTTCTGTAAGTGCTTTTTATTTGGTTACCTGAATTGTTTGCAGATTAGTTAGCAGCAAGTTTTGCCCCCTTTGTTCAGCTAACAAAGACTCTCTTTGCTGAGAAAGACGGACTTCTGATAATTTAAGCATTTCCTTTTCCTTCTTCAAATTTTCTGCTCTTACCTTGAGGTAAATACAAGTGAAAGAAAAAATGTTGGAAAATATTGTGTCAAATGTAATAATTCAACTATAAAATTAAAATGATTCATTATTACATATTTCTTAATGCTATTTAGAGACTATACCTCCTCATCATGTAAGGAAATATATCACTTAGTTTCATGTATTAAAATATGAAGCAAAAATTACTGGGAATAGATCAAAGAAAAAATGTTACAATTACTACAAATACTTATTATTTCTTTGCTATAACAAACCAGACTTTAGAAATAGCAAGAAAAATCTAAAATGCCAGAGTAAAAGAACAAAACTGTATAACTATGCTACAGTCATACTTGTACACTAATAAGTTATGCACACTGTAGAATCCAGATTGGTTTCAAAGTACCTGTTTGAAAGTGATGACTGATCTATTTAAACCTTTTTTTCCCCTCATAAAGAGTATACTCTGAATCTCAGGGAACCTGGGAGAGTGCTCTGAAAATTAATAGTTCATTTCAAAGTATTCATATTTAGACATGATGATCCATATCAATTATCAATCACAAAATTCACTCCATCAGTTCGAAAAAGTGCTGCTGCCCACTCTTCACAACGGAGTGTGAGCAAGTTAAAAACGAACTATGTACTATGGACTTGTAATCCACAAACCTCTTAAATATCTAAGTCATATCGAGGAGTAAAATCAAAGTAAAAACTACAGAAATGTCAAATGCAATTTATAATGCAAATCAGATGAGAGATATTGGTCTCACTTCTGCAACAGCTAGCTTTTCATTTGCTCCTCTCAAATCTTGAGTCATTGTATTGATGATCTGTTCCTGCTTTTGAGTCGTTGCAGTGAGTTTCTGATTTCTCTCATGTAGTGATGTTATTTCTCGACGATATCCTTCAACATTATCTTGTAGCATTTCATAACTTGTATGGGAAAAAAAACTCTATAAGCAACTGAACTACTATATCCTAGTTTAGTTCTTTGAAGAATTTCTCAACAGCTTAATTTTACATGATTAATAATATGAAAAAGTGGCTTGTATAATAATGGAAAACCTTCATTCTTTTTTCCAAACTCCAATTTAGTGGTTAAATTCAAGTTCTAAAAAAGTACAGTATTTCATGCTGAATAACATTTTAATATTATGCATTCAGGAAAAATTAATCACATTTAAAATGACACCAATATAATGTTGATACACCAGACACCCACCACAATGCAGTATGCAATTTAAGATATTTATACATGGGTAGTGACGGATTTATGCCAATCCTTTTTTCCACTATAATCCTTCATTTTACTTTCTTGTGTGCTTGGAAGGTTAGAAAATGGCTGCCTAAAGGTATCAACATAGAAAAAAAGGTGCTCTGAACCTTTTAGGTTCAAAGGATGTTGAATTACTAGATGTACAGGAGTAACTGCCTGCTATATCCTTATAAAAACATAGATTTATCATGTACTATATAAAAATAAATTTTGTCCTAACACGCTAAACTAACAAGGATTCAACGAATCTAATAATCACGAAATTAATTTACCATGAAATGAAATTTACTATTATTTCTTTGGAAGTGACCAAGAAAGTGAATTTTCCTAAAATTACCTAGCACTCACTTCTCTTCTACCTAGACTAGAAAAGGCAGAATAAAATTTGCTCCCATTTCTCTATCCTCTGGAGCATTTATAAAAGAATTAAGTCCTACAGAGACAACAGGTCCTTCAATCTCAGGAAGGGAAACTAGCAACATTCCTCACATGAACTTCAACATATTAAATAAGATAATCCCTTAGCATTGCCCAGGAAAATCATTAATCAATACTAAAAAACGAATTACCACAGGTTCTCATTCTGGAACATGGTCACCAAAAAAGCAAGACTATTGCAAATCAACTCTTGAATTTAATTAATCTGAATACTGAAGTATAACATTTAGACTTCATTAATTTTTGAACAAAAGAAAATTTACCGTTTAGAAGCAAAATCCAGCTGGGTAGAAATTTTGGTATTTTGTGACCGCAAATCCGTAACTTGCTCCTGAAGTTTCTCAAGCTGCTCATTTTGTATCTTTTCATTATCTGCTTTTTCTTTCTTATAGTTCTCAAAAATTTCCTGCAACTAAATATTGGAAATTATTAAAAGATGACACTGTTTTCTAAAAACCTAACACAAAGATATAGGTGTGATCTTTACCTGTTTAAGGGCAGCCTTAGCTTCTATAGCCTCTGTTGATTCAATAACAGGTACTGGAGTAGGAGTAGCAACAGTTTGTGATGTATTTGAACGTTTTGGAGTTGACACAAGAGAAACATCATCTAAGCTTGAAGCTTTAGGAAAGTAAAAAGACTGTTAAAATGCTTTGTTGGCTTGCATAAAGCAGTTTTAATGTGGTATTTCTTTACAAATACATCATGACAAAATCAATAAGCTACACTTATTTAAATGAAATCACAAGATTACAGGAGTTTTGAAACAAGAAATCCACTAAACAATGTATTATGATTGTTTTTCCAACATTCTCAGGGGTTCAAAAAAAAAAAGATTGTTTTTGCTGGTTAGAGATAATTTAATATTTACAGATTAAATGTTAAAACATAACCAAAATAAATACTATAAGTCATTGATTCGAAGATGCACGTTTTATAATAATATTAAGCATTTCTTCTTTCTTAGTAATACATAAAATAATGGTGTGTTTTAGAGTTGATGGCATGTCATAATCAACCTTACATTGTAGTCAAATTTGAAGCTACCATCATTAGAGTGGCTACTGCTTATGCAAAATTTATTCCCTAATATACATTTCCAAAATATTCCTTAAGATAACATATAAAAACCTACCTTGTAATGGAATAACTACTCCTGTTGTTTGTGACAATAAAATACGGTACATATCACGCTGACGAACTATGGAATCAACGAGCTGCATTTGATGTTGGCGTGACTCACGGAGTTGCTCCAGTTCAGTGAGGGAGCTCTCAAGTTTGAGCTGAAGCTCAGTGATTCTGCAGGAAAAAAAAAATCAGTCTATTTCACAGGACTGAGCTGAGAGTTAGGTGATTATAATTTCTACTATAAATTACCTATGCATCTTCGTCTACCATTAAGCACACTATTTTTGTCTCTCTTGTCCTTTCTTTTTCTACTATTTTTTTTTTTTTTTTGAGACAGAGTCTCGCTCTGTCGCCCAGGGTAGAGTGCAGTGGTATCATCCTAGCTCACTGCAACCTCCAACTCCTGGGCTCAAGCGATCCTTCTGCCTCAGCCTCCTGAGTAGCTGGGACTACAGACGTTCGCCACCACACCCAGCTAATTTTTTCTATTTTTGGTAGAGATGGGATCTAGCTCTTGCTCAGGCTGGTCTCAACTCCTGAGCTCAAGTGATCCTCCTGTCTCAGCCTTCCAGAGTACTAGCATTACAGGTGTGAGCCACCCCACTTTTTAAATCCCCACCATATAGGACTCATGTATTCATATTCACCAATGCAATCTAAAAAATTTGCTGCAAAAATTAAACCAATTCCACTCAGTCCAAACTCTAGTCTTCTTGCTTTCATAGCCATTCTTTCCCCTCTAGCATACACGTTTTTTGAAAAAACTCTTTATTCTGCTTGAGTAATTCCTGCATATGTTCTCCATGAAGCCTAGTCTGTTCCCCGAAATCTAGCCTAGGTCCTCCACCCCTATGCCCCCATAAATAGGCTTTTACCTGTTACAGTACTAATCACATTTAACAAAAATTATCTACTTATTTATCTATTTTAGTATCTATTATTATCTATTTTGTCTGTCTTACCCATAACTGAGGTTCCTGAGAATAGAATTTTTTTTTTGGTATTGCTGCTCAATTTTTTTTTCCCCCTAAAATCACTATATCCACAGTATCTAGCAGGTAGTGGCACGTAAAAGGTCTCAATAAATGTTTGCTGACCAGTCTGAGGTAGTCAACTGCTTACTTGGATGAAGTTGTTTCTTGTTCTTCTCTTTCTCTGGTTTCCCCAAGTTCCCTAAGAGCCACTAAAAGACGTTGATTTTGCTGTTGAAGCTCTTCAATATTTCTGTAAGATACTAGATGCTGTGATATTACTTCAGATGAACTACTTATATCAGCAGAGCTTACTTCCTCATCGCGAATTACATGGTTACCCCTTGCTTCTTCAAGTTCCATCAAAAGCACTCTAATCTAAAAACAAAGTTTTAATATGTTATAAAATAGTGTTAGTTTTGATTCTGGAACTGTTTAGAAGAAAATAAAAATTTACAAATGAAAACATCACTTATGAAAACCCTCAATTTGTACTAATGTAAATTATCTTAAAGAACAAAGAATCAAGCTTTATCATTTTACATGTTAAAAACCTAAATAATCAAAGAAAATTTTAATAGAGTAAAATTATTTTTAAGTATGTAATGAAGGTTTTTTATTTATTAAAAAGTAGCAAATTACAATTCCAGAAACATGGCCCCATTTTTGTAAAACAATGATCAAATAACACCCACACAGAGATACTTTGTGTGTGTGTTTATGTATGTATTGTATGATAGGGCAGAGGGAGAAATACATAAAGGATGTATATATTATATAGTAGGGCAGAGAGAAAATAGAATTGATTTTTAAACAAAAAGCACATGAACAAAAATTAAGGTAAAATACATGAATGAGACAGATTTACATTTATTGAGTTGCTAATTAAGAAAAAAAACAATTAGCAGAGTAATGCATGTAAGTATGATTTTATTTCAGTGAAAACAAACAACTCTTACATATGTTCATATATCCTCATGTATGTTTATACATATAAGGATGTGAAAGAACACACAAAGTTTGTTAACACTGGTTACATTCTTGGGGGACAAGGGGTGAAAGTTGGAGAAAACTTTTATTCCCTTTGAATTATCTGTCCACTTATTACAACCAGTACCTATAATTTAAAAATTTATCAAACACTTGGAAAAAAGGGAGGAACTATGACAAAACAATGACTATACTACAACTCTGCTAGAGTAGTAATCTTAACTGATTAGAATTTCATATGTGGTAGCTCTATCTTCGATACTCTCAAACAGATTCAAACGTTATCAGGCAGCCAGTTTAAAAAATAGGAAAAAATTCTAACCTGTTGTGAAAGATCTTTTATTTGTATTTCCATTCTTTGATTATCTCTCTCCAGTACAGATGAATGTTTGTTGGCTTTATCAGTGTCCTCTTGTAATCGCTGAATCTCCTTTAAAATGTAAATTCAAGTGAAAATTCTATACCTCCTCCTAGGATTTACACAAATGAAACAGGTATGCAAACAACAAAAATATACAGTGTTCAAAGACCATAGTAATCAACTTACAAACTAAAAAATTCTACCTAATGGTCTCTAAAAAAAGGAGAAATCCTGTATAAATGACATTATTTCTTAATATCTCAAATACTGTTCATTACTATGCTTGTCACCGTATGAAAATGATGGGGAAATTGCCATCCTCCCACCAAATTCACTGTCAACTACACTCTTGACAGCCACATCATATTCTTAGTTTATTACCAAATGATATCACAGAAATGCTCTCAAAAGCTTTGTTACTAAGACAAAAACATTGGACTCCATTGCAATGATAATCATTATTAGGCTTGCCATCTGGAAATAAATGTCAAAAGTACAATATATTGGGTAAGATGCAAAAAAGACTTGATTTATTTAAAAAAAAATATCAGTAAGTAATTCTACAGCAGCAGCAGCCAATGCACAAAACTGTTTAAAAAAAAAAAAAGATATAGGATACGAAGTTTTGCAAAGTTTCCCATCCCAATTATCATTAGGAGCTTAGGGGCACAGTTCTAAGGAGATTGCTACAGTTACAGAAATCTTACAGCTTTAAAACCTTATGTTTTATCTCAATAATTCATCCAAATTTTGATTCTTAATGTGTTATTTTCATATAGTAATACTTTAAATACTATTTAACTTAAAGACAATTTATATTTATCCTGGTGTTTCAAGTATCTTGGAGCATACTGCTCTAAAGGTATACATAAACCATTTTCAACAGGAACAGATAAGTGAAAAATGAAGTAAGTAAATGTTCATGAAAGATTGTAGTGATACAAATCTACTGAGTTCAACAAGATTAATTCAGATGACAAAGAAAGAATCAATTTGGTCATAAAACTATTAGAACCTTATAAATGAGCATTACAGAATCTAGACTGGAGGATACATGGTATATGTTATGGACAGAAAAATTTAGCTTCAAAAAGGATACAGAAATTATCCTCAAATTCTTCAGCAGTTATGAAAAAGTATTTAAAAAATTTTACTACTGTTATTGTACACTCATGAAGAAGGAACAAACAGGATTTTTCCACAATAAACAGCTGCTGTTATCTAATTCTTAAGCCCCTCTACCCGACTATACCCATCTTCAGATAAAAAAAAAACTCCCGGCAAATCTCTTACTTTCAACAGACAGAAACTCAGGCAGATCTAATTGGACTGAAGGGACCTCCTTACAATCTACATTGTGGGGTGGGGATGTGGGTGTCAAAAAAAGTCAGTATTTCCAGTCAGGGAAAGACTGCTAGACTTCATCTGATTAAAAATAAAAAAATCATTGGCTGTAATATAGTATCTAGATTTAAGCTGACTTCTAAATTGTAATAGCAGCAGAGATTTAATTCAGAATTAGGGCTACAATTTATTTATATTCTTCTCCCAAAAAAAAAAGGAAAAAGAAATTTATCAGTTTAGAATAGTAGATATAAATTCATTTAGCTGAATTCCTCAATAAAACTGATTCAATAATCTTGAAGATTTCCCTCAGTAATATTAATAGTTTTACCCTAAAAGCAAAATATAGCATAAACAACACTTTTTTATCATTATCTATTAAAAAGTAGTCTTCAGAGGTAAAGGTTATTTATGAATTTGCTTTTAATATGCAAAGGAACAGTAACAAAATAATATATACAAAGTTACGCCAAATTATCAAATGGTATAAAAAAGGAGTTCTTACCTATGGTCAAACCATATTATCATTTCTAGGCAGGGTATCACAACTGTCTGACAAAGAATGATGACGCTAAATTTAGAAGAGTTCTATTATAAAGAGAGATTATTTTAATTTAAAGAGTGGTCCAAGGAGATTTGGCTATTATTCTTTACTAGAGAATCCTAAGGAAAACATACCAAATGCCTTTAAAAAACGTAGAAGCCTCTCATAATTTTAGTAAATAAGGTAGAACATTTTGTAATCAGGGGTATTTAATAATGTAATGAGAAGTTTCAAAATGTATAATTACCATATTACTGAAAATCATATTTAGATTTTTCTGACTGAAACACTTCAAGAAAACACTACCTAGTAAATGGTTTCTCATTTGTATTGTTCACACAACTAAAACTTAGGAATGGAACCAACCTTCATAGCTTGTTCAAGCTTAACAGATAAACTTGCCACAGCTTTCTGTGCACGTTCATACTCCTCACGCTGGCGTTTCAAAATCGGTGCTTTGGCTTCAACTTCTTTCACTATTTCATCTAGATACTTATTAATTCTTTTGTTCTCTAGTTTCTCCAAAAGCAACTGATCCTGAGTTTCCACATAAGCATTATATAGCTGAAAGTAGAAGAGGGGCCATTTCAAATCCAACCATAATAATGGAAGCACAATAAACATTCTTTAGCATTTACACAAAATGGAAATGTTAACTATATGTTACATAGAACTAGGAACTAAAGAAAGCCTTTCCTAGAATGATCCATGAATCATAAGATGATGTTAAGAATAATTTTTTGGGAGAATTTCAGAAAGATCTGAACACCTTTGCTGAAGGAAAACAATTTTACAAGATTTAATACTACTCTTACCTCAGTTAATTTCATGCCAGGTTTCACTATCTTAGCTACAGCTGCTGCAGTAGGAGACATGGCCGCAAGCTCTTCTTCAGATAATATGGCTCCTGTGCCAACACATACAAATCTAGTATATTTCTGTAAAATTTCAAACTAAAAGGCACTAACAATTTTTCAAGATAAGTAAAATATAAGTGACATGTACTGTACATTATGTATTAATTCTTATGAAGATTTAAAAAATATGACATCAAAAAATCATGTAACATAACCCAATTCTAAAAATCATGCAATAACCTGGGAATTTACAAATAACTATGTGTGATCAAATGGTACTTATATCTGACGATTCAATAAAGATACAGATAGAGTATTAACTTTAAAAATAAATTTTAGTAATATAACTTGATGGAGTTTCCTATATCACACCATGAAAAAGAAACTCTATTAGCGAAATTAAATGACTTTTATGTAGGGAAGTTCTAGTATTTCAAGCCATTAATAAGCATCTATTAGCCATACCTTTACGTTTTGTAGCAGAAAGCAGGTCATTTGCATTCTCTAATTCCTTCTCCAATTTCCCTATTTTATCAAGCATTTCTTTTTCCATTTGATCTTTAGATTCCTCCACCTCTAAAAGATGATCTTGTATTGCTTTGTTGGCTAAAAACATTTTTAAAGACAGAATATCCAAACATATCATTAAAATCTTACAGTTTATAAAATGTTACAGAGCAGTCATTTTTCTCTTCAGTAGACATTCAGCTCTACAGAGGCTGCATTTGATAGTTATCTACTAAAAGTTCTTGCTCTACTTATACTTTCTGAAATGTTCTAGCCTGGTAAGTCTGTTTCTCCTTTTGATATCTCTTATCTATAGGGAAAATAAGGAACTCATGATAAAATCTCAAGTGGCTCTAGGTATATCCTTGCTTTCAATTTTGATCTTTTGTCTCAAATATAGGAAATTATTGGAAAAGACCATATATACATTACATTAAAAAAAGCAAGAATTTAAGGAAATATGAATAAAAGACTTTTTGATACGCTTTTGATAACTGAAAAAAAGGGAGTCTTATTTGTGGAGCAAAAGAGTACCCCAAAGGTACTTATCAGAGTAAATGTTGCAAAAAAGGAAGAAAATTTTCCCATTAAAAATCCGGCAATTATACAAAATTATTAGATAAAAAAACAGAAAAACTGCTATCTATATTTCCAAATATACTATTGGCTAAAAATATAACTCTGAATTTCATAATCCAAAGATATTTTTTCTATGCCAAATTTTGTCCCAAATAAAGTTAAGTCTAACTTCAAAATCCAAAGATCTATACAAAGGTAAAGAAAAAAGCACTTTCCATCTAAAAACAAAAATAATTTTCCCATAATTAAAAACACTTACCTTCTCCAGCTTCTTTCAAAAGTTTGTGTAGTTCATCCACTGCCCGGGTTAGTTCATTGCTCTTTGCCTCTGAGTCATCAGCAGCACTCTAAAAGTTAATCTTAAAAAGTTACCCAACAGTCAATAGTGCAACATTAAAATACCAACACGTGTGGTAGGATATTTACCTTGTATAGGTTAGAGAGTTTTATGTGAGCATTTAATTCATTGTGGAATTTCTCCTCCATACTGGCCTGTTGTTCCTTGGCCTGAAAAAAATAACCCAACTATAGCAGTCTGGTTTGAACTAAATTTAGAACGCTTATCAAATGCCAAGATTAAAAAAATCCATTTTTGTAAAGTAAGAGATAAAGGCTAAAACACTAAAATTAAAATCAGTTTCATGACAAAAATGAATTAATTTAGGGATAAAATAGTATTGATATTTTTAACCTAAAGTAGAATAATTAAATGATATTAAAATTAACCCATACTCATTTTCTAGACAATATATTGGATATAGCATTTAATTGCTATTACTGATTCTGTTTTAGCCAGGCTATATCACATAGAAGTATTCTTGTTTTATGGTGCCAAAGATTAAAAGATGACATCATTTTGTAAAATAACAGCTTCTTAAGTGCTTTAATATTTTTGTAAAAGAAACATTTTGTATTGGTCATCTATACCTCTTTTAATTTGGTCAAGAGATCCTCCACATGCTTTTGAAGATGTTCATTTGATGTTTTTAAGCCATTCATCTGTTCTTCCAGTCTAGACACCTAGAAACAAAAAGCAGGGTGGGATGGGGGTAGGATGTCATATTAACTGAAATTACTTTGATACGAGGTTTATTCTGCCAAGGAAAAGCAAAATAATCCCCCTACCTGAAAAAGCAATTTAAAAATATGCATATTTAAGAAAATGAATAATGATAGTTCATAAAATGACATCTTTGAATTTAGCTCACAAAAACTTACCACACCTTCTTAAAGATGTATCTTAGGAAAGACACATCATGAGACAGTAGAGAGTATCAAGATTCAACAAAGAATATCTTAAATTGTTTATTTAAATGAAATTGGTTGATTTCCTAGGCCAAATGTTATGTCCTCCACATTTGACCCCTAATCTTACAATACAACTAATTAGGTACACCACTGAATACATATTTAATGAACTGACACACAAATGTAAGTTATACCCAGCATAAAGAAAGACAGCATTTTACTAATTTACCTCCTCTTTTTTGTTTTCAAGATTACATTTAAGCTCTAGAATCTCATTTCCTTTTTCTCTTCCAAGAGCTAGAAGTTCATCAGTTTTGGTTTTCAACTCTGTATTCAGCCATGTATTCTGACTATGTAGCAATTCCTTTTCTTGCTCCAAGCGTTTTTCTCGATACTAAAGAAATCCAAGAAAATAACCTTGACAGTTAAGGTTGGTTGTTCAAAAGATTTTTTCTGTAGCTAAGGGACATAAGCAAAATTTTATTTCAAAACAGAAATAAGTATTTGCATGGTTTCTTAACTAATGAAAAAAATCAAGAACTACAACAAAACTTAAATTCCAGATAAGCAAGAGAGTTCAATTAAAATAGTCCCAATGCTTAATTCCCTGACATTAAAAACAAAACACAGCTTTTAATTATTTTATGGACAACTTGCCTATATTTAAAATTTAACTTAGGTGAGTTTTAAGCAAAAATTGTACTTTATGAATTAGGAATTACTTCTTACTTGCCTTAACAGAAACATCAGAAGCTTGAAGTTCATCCAATTTTAACTGAAGTTCACCCTTTGTTGCATTGCTTTCTTTAAGTTTTTCATTTAGACGTTTAACATCCTCTAGAGAGATGAAAATAGAATTTGAAAATAATCACTCTCAGAGGAAGCAAACATCAAAAGTACATCTCTAAGAATATAAACCTTTAACACAACATAAATACACTTGACCCTTGAAAAACATGGGTTTGAACTGTGTGGGTCCACTTATGCTCGTATTTTTTTCAATAAACATATTGGAAAATTTTTTGGAGATTTGTGACAATTTGAAAAAACTTGCAGACCAATTATGTAGCCTAGAAATATAGAAAAAATTAAGAAAAAGTTAGGTAACTCATGAATGCGTAAAATATATGTAGGCACTAGTTTATTTTTATCATTTACTACCAAAAAATATTTACAAATCTATTATAAAAAGTTAAAATTTATCAAAACTTACGCACACACAGACAGTACATGGCACCACAGTTGAGAGAAATGTAAACAAATATAAAGATGCAGTATTAAATCATAACTGCATAAAATTCACTGTAGTAAGTACTGTACTACTGTAATAATTTTGTAGGGACCTCCTGTTGTGAATATCTGATTAGAATGCCCTGTGACGCTAATCATCTCCAGTAAATTGCAAATGGCAGTAAAAAGTGGTCTCTTGTGGTCCTCATGTATTTTTCATCGTGTTTAGTGCAATACTGTAAACCTTGAATAACACCATGGAACCCATATGAAGTGCTACTAGCGATGCAGGAAGTGGTCCCAAGAAGCAGAGAAAAATCATGGCATCACAAGAAAAAGATGAATTGCTTGATGTGTACCTTAGACTGAGGTCTGCAGCTGTGACTGCCTGCCATTTCAAGATACATGAATCAGTGTAAGGACCATTGTAAAAAAGAAAAGGAAATTTGTGAAGGCATTGCTGCAGCTATGTCAGCAGGCACGACAATCTTGTACTTTTTGTGAAATACCTTATCTCGTATTGAAAACGCAGCTTTTATGTGGATACAGAATTGCTGCAAGAAAGGCATACCCACAGACTCCAATATGATCTGAGAAAAAGCAAAGTTATTATATAACAACTTAAAGCAAAAGAAAGGTGAAGGATCTAAAGGTGGAGAATTAATGCCAGCAGGAGATGGTATGATAATTTTAGAAAGAGGTTTGGCTTAAAAAATGTCAAGATAACAGAAGCAGCTTCTGCCAACTAAGACGCAGCAGACGAGTTCCCAGACACCATTAAGAAAATCATTGAGGAAAGGATATCTGCATGAATAGGTTTTTAATGCAGATGAAAGTGCCCAATTCTGGGGGGGAAAAAGCCACAAAGAACACATTTATCAGCAAGGAAGAGAAGTCTGCACCAGGATTTAAGACAGGAAGGAACAGGCTAACTTTACTGTTTCGAGCAAATGCAGGTGGGTTTATGATCAGGACTACCTTTATCTATAAAGCCAGTAACCCCCAAGCTTTGAAAGGAAAAGATAAACACTAACTGCCTGTCTTTTGGCTGTACAACAAGAAGGCCTGGAAAACGAGAACGCTTTTTCTAGATTGGTTCCATTGATGCTTTGTCCCTGAAGTCAGGAAGTACCTCGCCAGTAGGTATTGCCTTTTAACATTCTTTTGATATTGACAATGCCCCCGGCCACCCAGAACCCCATGAGTTCAACAATGAAGGTATCAAAGTGGTCTACTTCCCCCAAATACAACGTCTCTAATTCACCTTTATCATGGGGTATCTTAAGGAACTGTAAGGCTAGGGAAAGGATTGTAACACTATGGAAGAGAACCCCATTGGAGAGAAAATCATGAACAACTGGAAAGATTACACCATTCAAGGTGATGTTGTTAATAGAAAAAGCCACGAGAACCATCAAAGATGAAATAATAAATTCCTGCTGGAGTATACTGTGTCCAGATGTTACACTAGTACATGACTTCACAGGATTTATGACAGAGCCAATCGAAGAAATCATGGAGCTTATGGACATGGCAAAAAAGGTGGGTGGTGAAGAGTTTTAAGATATGGGTCATGGAGAAATGCAAGAGCTAACAGGCACCACAGTAGAGAAATTAACAGAAGACGAATGGATGGGGATGAGTGCTTCTGAATCAGTGCCAGACGATGAGGAAGACAACATTGAAGCAGCACTGCCAGAAAACAAACTGACATTAGACAATCTGGCAGAAGGGTTCTGATTACTCAATACTGTTTTCTTTTCTTTTTTTAAAAGTTCAAAATATTAAGGGGGTACAAATGTTTTAGGTTACATGGATCACTTTTGTAATGCTGGGGTCCTGGCTAAAGGTACACACATCACCCAAATAGTGTTCACAGTACCAGTTAGGTAGGTTTTTGCTCCTTCCCTCCCCATCTCTCCTCCCTGGTTGATTTCCACTGAGTTTTACTACCCTCTGTGCCCATGTGTGCTCATCGGTTACTTCCAATAGTGAGTACATGTGGTGTTTGTTTTTCCATTCCTGAGACACTTCACTTAGGAGAATCATCTCCAGTCCCATCCAGATTGTTGCAAAAGGTATTAATTCATCTTTTTTATGGCTGAGTAGTACTCCATGGTGCACATATACATTTTATTAATCCACTCATGAATTTGTGGGCACTTGGGTTGATTCCACATCTTTGCAATCGTGAATTGTGCTGCAATAAACATTTGGGTGCAGGTGTCTTTTTGGTGAACAGTCTCTTTTTCCTTTGGATAAATACCCAATAGTGGGATTACAGGATCAAATGGTAGGTCTACTTTTAGTTCTTTGAGGAATCTCCATACTGTTTTCCATTGAGGTTGTACGAATTTGCAGTCCCACCAACAGTGTGTAAGTGTTCCTTTCTCTCTACATCCACTCCAGCACCTACTGTTTTTGGACTTTTTGATAAATGCCATTCTAACTGGGATAGGGTGATAACTCATTGTGGCTTTAATTTGCATTTCCCTGATGATTAGTGACATTGAGCATTTCTTCATATGTTCATTGGCTACTTGCCTCTCTTCTTTTGAGAAGCTTCTGTTCATGTCTTTTGCTTACTTTTTAATAGGGTTGTTTGTTGTTTTCTTGCTGATTTGCCTGAGCTCTTTGTAGATTCTGGTTATTAGCCCTTAATCAGATGTGTAGCTTGCGACTATTTTCTCCCATTCTGTAGGTTGTCTGTGTGCCCTGCTGATTGTTTCCGTAGCTGTGCAGAAGCTTTTTGGTTTAATCAAATCCCATTTATTAGTTTTTGTTGTTGCCATGATTGGCATTGGGGTCTTTTTCATAAATTCTTTGCCTAGGCCAATATCTAGAAGAGTTTTAACCTATATTTCCCTCTATAATTCTTATGGTTTCATGCCTTAGATCTAAGTCTTTTATCCATCTTTAATTAATTTTTGTGAGTGGCAAAAGGCAGGGGTCCTGTTTCATTCTTCCACATGTGGCTATCCAATTTTCCCAGCACCATTTATTGCATAGGGCTTCTTTTCCCCAGTGTATGTTGTTGTTCGCTTTGTCAAAGATCAGTTGATTTTAAGTAGATGGTTTTATAGGTGGGTTCTCTGTTCTGTTCCATTGCTCTATGTCTCTATTTTTGTACCAATACCATGCTGTTTTGGTTACGATAGCCTTGCAGTATAGTTTGAAGTCTGATAACTCAAGACTGCTTTTGACTTCTTTTATGACATGGACCTTTCTATAATATGGGCACTGATCCTAAAGCAAACAGTGGAAGGAGGATTGGTACTGTTTATCAACATTTTTTAGAGAAATGAAAAAGCAAAAAAAAGTCTGACAGAAATTACCATGTATTTCTGTAGAGTTATACCAAGTATACCTGCCTCTCTTGCCTCCCCACTTCCACCTCCTCCACATCTTCTGCCTCTGCCACCGCTGTGACAGCAAGACCAACCCCTGCTCTTCCTCCTCAGACTACTCAACATGAAGATGACAAGGATGAAGACCTTTATGATGATCCATCTCCACTTAATGAACAGTAAATATAGCCTCTTCCTTATGATTTTCTTAATAACACTTTCTTTTCTGTAGCTTACTTTTTTGGTAACAATACAGTATATAATTGATATCACATACAAAATTTGTGTTAACTGTTCGTTATCAGTAAGACTTCTGGTTAACAGCTGTCTACTAGTCATGTTTTTGGGGAGTTAAGTTACACATGGATTTTTGACTGCATGGGGAGGGGAGTCAGTGCTCCTAACCCCTGCATTGTTCAAAGGTCAACTGTAGTTCTCCATTCCTCTATTTTAACTTGTTTTTGCCATACTTAATCACAAATTTAATTTTAACAAATAAATTATAAAGAATTGAAATTTGTGCATCCAATCAAACACATGAATTATCTGGGTTTCTTTATTTTAAACACAGTATCTTAAGCTAAATATCCAATACTAACCTTAATGTTCTTGATATGTACCAAAAGGTCTATTAAAATTTTATAAACAACCATTTGTTAAGCTAAAAAGCAATGACAATAAAAACCTTCTATTCAAGGTTTAGCTAGAATATTCAGTTAGAATATACGTGTTCATTTTTTTTTTTTTTTTAATATTTCTTTTTTTAGAGAAAGGGTCTTGCTCTGTCTCCAACTCCCAGGCTTAGGCGATCCTCCCACCTCAACCTCCTGTACCAGTACCTGGGACTACAGGAGCACACTGCCACACCTAGGTAATTATTTTTATTTTATTTTTGTAGAGATGGGGGCTCCCTAAACTGTTGCCTATGCTGGTCTCAAACTTCTAGGCTCAAGTGATCCTCCTGCCTCGGCCTCCCAAAGTGCTGGATTACAGGCGTGAGCTACCGAGCCCAGCCCTTTTGTTTTTTATATTTCATAAACATCCAGGTTTTTATGCAAATAATTCCTTTAATTTTAATTACTGCTAGCAGATCAACATAATCAACAAAAACTTTGAAGTAACTCTTTCCTGAGACTGGAAAAGTATACTTATGTAATTGAATATTATTGTATAGCAACATAAATACCTGAAAATTCTCTGTTTTATAGAAATAAAAATTTTCAAAAACCATAAAAAAAGGACCAAGGGAAACTTCATACCATTAACTACTTCAGAGTCAAGTTCACCTGAATACATCAGCTGTACTATATACTATATTCTATCTGTATATATTTTGCATTCCTGCCTCCTAAACTCCCTTCAGCCTGTTTTTAAATACGGGCTCTTCTTATATTGAATGGTTACAGATAGCAGGGATGACTGTATAAAATGAAGAACAGTAATTCAGGCTTTACACTGAACATTTCAACTGCTACCAATTTGTTATTACAAATAGCACTGGAATAAAAATCATTGCATGTAAAACTCAGTCCAAATTATTAATTCTTTGACATGTTTTTCATCTGTGCACTTTCTAGACACTTCTTTAAATACTTGATAATGCTTTAAAGATAAACGAGCAGGAGAAAGAATAGGATATTACACTGAACTCTAAACTGAGCCATAACAAAGAAACATCAGCAGCAAAAACAGACTGGGGATTAATTCCTAGCACTATTAGAAGAAAAAGGAAAGAACGGAGTTAAAAGCTAAAGCAATTCTTCATACCTGTTAAATACTCAAGTTCTTGAGATAGTCTCTCATTGGTTCTAATTAAGTCTCTTTTCTCAGCTTCTAATTCTTCCTTTGTTCTTGTAAATTGGCTCTGTTGCATAAAGAAGTAATAAATTTAAGTTAAGAAAATCAAGTTGAACAATACAGGAAATTGAACACAGAATTGTCACTTTAGTTAACATTAGCTGCACTTTAAAAATGATTGTTTTTCTTTCTCATATAATTTATACATCAAAAGTTTAAAACTACTCAACATTTCTATCCACACTTTGGATTTTTAAAACATTTTTACTAGGCTCATAACAATTTTTCCCAAGTCCTTCTGTATCACATGGAAGTGTCCTAATTACTTTAAACAAGCCTCTGTAGGACATTTAATACACTTCTAATTTTTTGCCTTCAAAATATAGTTTGAGGAATATCATGGCATTTGTACACCTTAGTTCAAATTACTTCTCAAGAAAGATCCCTAGAAATGGAATTACTTGAAACCCTTAATATATTTTGTCAAACTGATTTGCAGTAAGACAATGTCAGTTTATATGCTTTTCTTTGAATTGTAAGTACTAATCGCAAGCCACCTATGACAGAAATGATTATTCAAATAGAGACTGAGAGAGAGAGATCAATGCTAACATGGGGGTGTGTGAAAAATAATTACCTTATTGTTGTTTTATCTGCATTTTTCTGATTACAAGTAGAGAAACATTTCATACTGCCATTGGCCATTTATATAGCTTCCTCTTTGATTTTTTAAAAAAACTTCCTTTGCCCTTATCTCCCTTGAATGATTTCCTTAAAATTTGAAAGTAGTCATGTATTAGGACATAAACACTATCATATTTTTATTGAAAAAATACTTTTTAATCATTTATTGGCATTTTAGTTTACTTAGAGATTTTTATATTTGTATTGGATTGAGTCTATCACTCTTTCCCATTATAAGTTCTTATACTGTTTTTATGCTTAGAAATTTTTTAAAAAATAAATTTTATTGTACATATTTAAGGTTTACAACATGATGTTATGGGATACATATAGAAAAATGGTAAGTACAGTGAAGGAAATTAACATACCTATCACCTCAGTTTTTTTTTTTGAACAAGAGCAGCTAAAATCCACTAATACAATTTTAATTATAGTCCTCATGTTGTACATTAGATCTCTAGACTTGTTCATCCTATGTACTTACCACTTTGTACCCTTTGACTTACATCTCCCCATTCCTCCCCGCCAAACACTATTCTATTCTGTGTATTTGACCTTTTTGTACATTCCACATATAAATGAGATCATGCAATGTTTCTCTTTCTGTGTCTGGCTTATTTCACTTACTAGAATGTTCTCCAGGTCTTTCTGTGTTATGGCACACGGCAGGATCTCCTTATTTTTTAAGGCTGAATGATATTTGATTGTTTTATGTCTATACATATACATGCACATACACATATACACCCCCCCCCCATTTTCTTTATCCATTCACCCATCAATAGATACTTAGGCTGTTTCTGTATCTTGGCTATTGAGGATAATAATGCAATGAACATGGGAGTGTGAGTACCTTGATGAGGTGATGATTTCATCTCCTTTGGGTATATATCTAGAAGAGGTATTGCTGGTTCATATGGTAGTTCTAATTTTAATTTTTTTAGGACCCTCCATACTGTTTTTCACAATGGCTGCATCAATTTACATTCCCACCAACAGTGTACAAGGGTTCACTTTTCTACACACCCTCATAAACATTTATCTCTTTGTGATAACAGCCATCCTAAAGGGTGTGAGGTATTATCTCATAGTGGCTTTAACTTGCACTTCCCTGACGATTAGTGATGCTGAGCTCCTATACCTCTTGGCCCATTTTTATATCTTGTTTGGAGAAATGTCTGTTCAGATCCTTTGCCTATTTACTAATAGGGCTGTTTTTCTGCTATCGAGTTCTATGTGTTCTTCACATATTTTGAATATTAATCTCTTATTAAATATGTGGTTTGCAAATCTCCATTCTTAGGTTGACTTTTCATTTTGTTGAT
This sequence comes from Daubentonia madagascariensis, assembly GCA_023783475.1. Classification (NCBI taxonomy): domain Eukaryota; kingdom Metazoa; phylum Chordata; class Mammalia; order Primates; family Daubentoniidae; genus Daubentonia; species Daubentonia madagascariensis. The sequence continues at coordinate 18,983,523 of JAKFHU010000978.1, read as the reverse complement.
TGTCTCATTTGCTGTGCAGAAGATTTTTAGTTTGATGTAGTCCCATTTATTTACTTTTGCAGCTTGAGTTGTTGGTGTGATATCTAAAAAAATCATTATTAAGGCCAAAGTCCAGGACCTCTTTCCCCATGTTCTATGAGTTTTATGGCTTCATGTCTTACACTTAAGTCTTTTCTTCATTTTGGGTTGATTTTTGTGTATGATGTGAGTAAGATAAGGGTCCAATTTTATTCCTTTGTGTGTGGACATCTAGTTTCCCAGCACAATTTATTGAAGAGATGACCCTTTCCCCATTGTGTCCTCTTGGTGTCCTTGTCAAAATTAGTTGACTATATAGGTTTGGAGTTATTTCTGGGCTCTCTATTCTATTTCATTGGTCTATGTTTTTGTTTTTATGCCAATACCATATTGTTTTGATTACCATAGTTTTATAATATAATTTTAAATCAGGAAGTGTGATGCCTCTAACTTTGATTTTCTTTTTCAGTAGTGCTTTGGTTATTCAGGGTTTTTGTTGATTCCACAGGAGTTTTAGAATTGTTTTCTTTCTATTTCTGTGAAGAATGCCATTGGAATTTTAATAGGATTGGGTTGAATCTGCATATTGCTTTGGGTAGTATGGACATTTTAACAATATAATTCTTCTGATCCATGAACATGGGATATCTTTCCATTTATTTGCATCTTCAATTTGTTTCATCAATGTTTTATAGTTTTCAGTGTATACATCTTTCACCTCCTTGGTTAAATTTACTCCTAATTATTATTTTTTTTTTGATGCTGTCATAAATGAGATTGTTTTCTTGATTTCTTTTTCAGCTTGGTCATTATTTGTGTAGAGAAATGCTATTGATTTTTGAATGTTGATTTTGTATCCTGCAAATGTACTAAATTCATTTATTAGTTCTCACAGGTTTTTTTGTGGAATCTTTGGGTTTTCTACATATAGGATCATGTTCTCTGTAACTAGAGATAATTGTATTTCTTCCTTTCTGATTTGGATGCCTTTTATTTCTTTTTCTTGCCTGACTGCTCTTGGTAGTACTTCCAGTACCATATTGAATAGAAGTAGTGAGAGTGGGCACTCCTGCTTTATACTGGATCTTAGTGGAAAAGCTTTCAGTTTTTTTTTCAGCCGTTAAATAAATTCTATTACTTTTAAGTTGCCTCATAGTTTTTATTTTCCAAAACTTTACGGGAATATGTGCATGCTATTTTCCTAGGCTGTACATTCACAACTTTTACCAGATTTATAAAGATTCTGTGATAGCTCCCTCCCCAAAAGGTTAAGATCCTCTGCATTGGTTTTTACTTCTGGACTGTTTTCTATTCTCTATGTTGATTCTTACATCAGCATTGCAATGTTTTAATAACCACAGCTTTATAAAAACATTTTAATATGTGACTATGCAAGTACTTTTAAATTGATACTTCTTTTTCAGAATTACCCTAGCCATAACGTTACCCCCCGCATCACCTTTAGAGCTACATTAACAAGTTTCAATCTATCTCACTTGGAGATAACCAATACACATTAATTATGAAAACCTTCCCATCCAGAAAAATGCTATATCTCCATCTATAAAGGTGTATTCTTACAGTTTTCAGTAAAGTATTTGAGTTTTCTTGAGTTTTTCTTTACATAGATATTTACATTTTTTGTAAAGTTATTTCTAGGTATGTTATGGAGCTTTTTTGCTCCTACTCAGATTCTGGGAGTAGAATTTTTTTTCTTTCTTTTAGAGATTTGAAGAAATTACCTTTTAACCCCAAATCAAATTGAAATTTTACAAAAACAACGGCAGGAATCTAAAGTTCTACCTGGTTAAAGAATCACTGGATATGACTTTATTTAAAAAATGGTCAGCAATCCTTATGATCATATTCAATCTTTTATCCTTATCATTGCCCTAAGAAAATGATTACCAATATGAATTCACCCAAATCCCCAACTGTGTCATAATACTTAGAATAATGCCCTAACTGTAGTAAGAATTCACTAGATAGTTTCTATTGAGTAAGAGGAATATCTAATCTATCAATAAAATATATAAAGATCCAATTAAGGAATTTATTTATACATGTCTTTGTTGGTAGCATCTCCTAATAGGGTATCTGTTTCATCTTCCCATTGACTAATAACTGATAAACACAATCAGAATAGACAATATCTTCAAGCATCATGTTTACAATTAGCTTCATTTGTAAGAATAACTTTTACCTGAATGGCAATATTGCGATCTTGAGCAATTTCGAGTTCTTTGTTTTTCTCAGTTAGTGACTTCAGCTGACTGTCTGGATAAAATGAATTTTATGAACATATATATACACATTAGCTTAAAACTTGCAATCAGTGTTTTTATCCAACTGTCACTCTCACACATTTTAAAAACGAGGGAAACTGAAGCCCAGAAATACTGAATTGTACATTACATTCTAAAGTTATGAACACATTCTAAATTTACTGTATTCTAGACCAAAATTTTAAATGTGCTATCCTGCCTCCAAAGTCAAGTGTAAGAATTCTAGCTAACATTTATAGGAAAAAATATATACGATTTCCTTATTTTTCAATGACATCTTCTCTAAATCAATATATAATAAAAAACAGTGGATTATATTTAGAAATAAGAAAATTGAATTAAAAAGACAGGATTAGGAGAGACAACATTTAAACTACATAAAATGTATATGTAACAAATCACAATAATGGACACTTGCAATTCCACCCATCTATCACTCTAAAGAAAGCCTTTAACACGGAGGAAAAATAGTATATTGATACTCAATTATTAATCCCTCAATCTCCATTCAAAATGGGCTATCTTGCCTTACACATAGTTTCTCTTCTAAACACATGCAGACAACCAGAAAGAATATACTTTTTGAAACTTTATTCCACTAAAATGTATGTATCTTACGTGCTGGCAATTTAATGAGCAAATACATTATTACTAATTCTAATCTTCTATTTAAGTAAGAGGATCAGCAAAAGAAAAAACTCCTGCTAAATTAGTCAAGCTTTTCTGTTTTGTTTTAATGTGATTTGCTGCTTTCCAGAGTTACAGATCTAGAATAATATACTTAAAAAAACATTAATTGTATACCTCAGGAAGGCATTTGATATTTGTCTAGGTTTAGCCCTATCTTCTCCCTCTCTCAGATCTCATAAAAGTAGTTGTAACCACAGCCATTTTTCTGAAATTCCTCAGCACCACTGCTGAACAGAACTTTTTATCATGCCAAGGGAAAACTATGTAAATAATGAACCAGATCTAACTATTTATGTTCCACCATGCATATATACATACCATCATTCATATATGTCATGTTTTAAAAATGGGGGTGTCAAAAGTAGCTGAAAAAAGTTATAAACCAAACAGGTGATGGGCATGGACCCATTAAGATAGAAAGTTGAAAATTTTAATCATTCCTTTGATTGTGAGCTTCCTGTGTTCCTTCTCTATCAACCAAATTAAAATTGAACTGTATTTAATATCAATTAATCATGCCCCTACTCTGTAAGATCTTTCCTGATGTTAGCTTTTTTCAATTACAAGCAAAGCACAAGACATATCATTCTCCTAAGAATTGTCAGGATCTTTAACTAAGATCTTGCGTAGCATCTAAGATTTAATGATGTAAAAAAATCTAAGAAGGAAATTAGCTATCCAACTTTCTCAGGAACTAGGCTGTAAAGAGGAAATACCCTGAGATTCATAGATATTTATAAAATATATAACAGAATAAAGAGAGTTAAAACATAAATGTAATGAAATCAATAGGCTTTAACTCTTTACCATAAAAATAATTAAGTCACTCTCTTTAAATTGCTTCTTCAGTCAAACAATGCTTTAGTCTCTTCAAAAGGCTTTCAAAAATATCATTTGATATGCAAAGCTGTGTAAGTAGATGGACATGTGGGTCTAACCATTTTATAAACAACCAGATATGTTACGATTTACACATGGCAAAACTTTTTTTAATAGCAAAGTCAGAATTAGAACCCAGATCTCCTGACCATTAAGTCATGTGCTCTTACAAAGTCTTTACCACTGAGCAAAAAAGCCAAAATATCACCATAAACAAAAACAATGATCCTTAATCAGTATTTTCATAAATAGCAAGTAAATGCTTCTAAAGCATACAAAGGAATGCCTGAAAGTCTCAATACTCCAAGAATACTTACAAAGAAGTGATTAATTACTTACTGAGTTTCTCAAGCTCAAGTCGCAAGTTTTGGCACTCTCGGGTTTCATTCACAAGTCTCTCCTGACTGTGGGACAGTCTCTTCTCTATCTCGAAGTACTGTTGTTCTACAAAAGACAAGCAAAAAAATAATAATAATTAAAATAAAATACACATGTACACACACTGTCAATACTGCTATTTATTTCTAATAACTTTGGTTTTAAAATTTAAGATATAGTATTGGAATTGCACTCCCAATAAGAGAATTTGAGTAAAAATAATTAGATTGAGCACTGAGAAGGACTTATCTTCCAAATGAGCACTTCCAAATGACTTACATGACAAAGAAAATAAGATTCTAAAAGAGGTTTTACAAATGAATTTTTTCAAGGCAGGCAACATGTCTTATTTATCTTCGTATTTTCCCTAGACATCAGTAGACTGCTTAGCATTAAGCAGACTAAAAATAAGTATTTATTACATGGAGAAAAAAGTTGTTTAGATTAAAAACTGCTTTGCTTTAAAAGGCTTGTTTTAAAAATAGTAAAAATAATATCTGAAAGTATAAATTATTAAATTTATGTAAAAGTGTGTAAACTTTCCAAAGGTAGGGATTCAGTCTGTCTTGTTCAGCACAGTATCAGGCACATAGAAGACACCCAATATTTATTATGTAAATTAATGAATAGAATGAAGTGTTCTATATTCAGCTCTGGAATTCATAGAACTAGTTTTCCAAATCAATTTTGCTTGATAATTACACTTTTTTGAAGTGAAAATGTATTCAGTTTCCAGTCAGCTTAGCAAAAAACAGTTATCAATTTCCCCAAACAAATGGTAAACCAAAACACAAGAGGAAGTTTGTATTTTGCTAATGGTAATTACTACAGTTTTAATCTTTTTTCAAGGATGTTCAAGCCACTATTATTGATAACTTTCTTATTTGAAGGCCCGTTAGCTAACTATAAGCAGATCTTAATATATTTTACATCAACCTCCAAGTTTGAGAGAGAAATCGATATATTACACTTATTTACTGCACATTCACTGTGTTTCCAGCGCTGTCTTATGTACCTAATGTTCATTTTTGCGAACATCTAGTTTGTTACGGGATCACAGAACGACAAAGAACAAATGCACAAAGTGGTCAATAAGAAAAAAGCCTATGAACGCAGGTGACAAGAAAATAGGGTGGAAATCGCTATTATTTAAAGTGCAACTAAGCAAGCAGATAAGGCACTCCAGGCTTAGAGGAGTCGCAGACTTTCCCAAGTCTGGTGTAAAAAGACCCAACGTCTGTTTCTTGGACGAAGTTAAGCGTCCCTATATGAGATCACCCTAATTACAAAAAAAAACGAAAACAGACGTGTGTTCTAACTTTTTTTTAAAAAGGCTTCTTCTTATCAAATTGTGAGGAGTGCGACAGAGATGGCCTAGAATGTCGGAGGAATCCGGGAAGTGCGAGCTTGCAAAGGGGAAGAAGATCAGACACAGCTACGGAGTCAAGCCCAGAACCAAGGGCGGGAGGACCGGCTCACTTACCGCTCTCCACCTTAAATTTCTCGTGCCGCCCCTTCAGGCCATCGATCTCGGATTGCTGATCAGCAAGGAACTTTTCAAGTTTGTTCTGGACGGACTTAGGCAGCTTATTGAGCTCCGAGCGCTCCAGGACTTGCTGCAACACCGCCGCCATGTCGGTCGGGCCGGGGCCCACAGTGGCAGTGGCCGACGGAGTAGAAGCCGAGAAGAAAGGCGAAGACCAGGAAGACCCAGAAGCCTGGGCCGCAGCCTCGGCCGCCTCGCTCGGTGGCTCGCGCGCGCTTGCCCGCCGGAGACTCCCGCGGCGGTACCCTGGGAAATCGAGTCCTGCCTTAGCTGCAGCGTTAGACACCCAACACCGCCCGCGCCCAAACTGCGCGCGCAGCTGCCGGGAGCTGTGCAACCTGGGAAGCCGAGTTCAGAGGCTGTCGCTGACCCTTTGGTGCACCCCAATTTCCTGCTCCCCGCTCCACCCACTTAAGGCCTCGCAGGGCTCTGGGAAACGTAGTGTTTTTCTCATTCCCTTCCTTAAACCCAATCCACACCGCCCACTACGCTTCCTCTCTTCTCCCCGCTCCCCGGCTCTCCTCGCTCAGCCGCGTGACCACTGTCCGCGCGGTGGCGCCACATACGTACTAGTCAACCCACGTCCCTCCCTGAAGAGCAGGGCGACCTTACCGTCAAAGCCCCGGGATGCCATGGGTCGTCCTCTTTGGCGGCTTCTGGACACTGAGCCACTAGAGGGCATCGGTCCCGGCAGGGCCGGGCGGCAGGCCCCGGGCTACCGCCACGCTCTCAATGGCGCCCGGAAGGGGGCGGGGTGGCGACCGCAGTCGCTTTGGCTGTGGCTCTGCAGAGAAGGGAGGGCGGGCAGCTTACGTCATCAATCTGCGCTACCTGACTCCCGAGACCCTGTGCTTGTAGTGGGAAGTGAGGTGTGGGAAGTCGGTCGCTTTCTGATGAATTCATTGGCTGTGGAATCTGGCTCCTGGAGGCTGGTACTTGCACCCTAAACCTCCATCTCCAGAGGATAGTTTGACGGATTTTTCTGCCACGAGTGCACATTCGGAAAACAGGTGAGACAGCCTAAGGATGTAATATGTGTGCGTGTGCACTAGATCACACAGAGCTCCCTTTTCAAGGAAGAAAGGAAAGGACGGAGTGTAGGAAACATATGGACTGTCACTCTGGTACACACCTTTGACGAATTTACCTTGTGTGAAACGGCATACCTAGATGCCTTTTGGGCGTGGGATGGGGGGATACTGAGTGATTTAAAAGGGATTTAAGTAGCCCGGTTAAATTTTCAGGAAGAGGGTTAAAAGAAGCCAGGAGTTTGAGTGTAGCCTATGTTTTAATGTTTCATTGCAGAAAATGTTACCTAACATTATGTTGATGTTTTTAAAATTGAAAACCGTTGTAACTAAAGTTTTTAAACACATTATTAAAAGCCACTTCCCACCCTGCCACCATAACAGAACTACTTGGTTGTTTCTAGATCATAATTCTGTAATTTCTAAGCTCAATCTGTCATTGCTTCATGTTTGATTACTTTTCTGAAACAATTTATTCTTTATTGTAAATAAAGCATTCCTAATGTCGTCTTCTCTGCAGTTCCCACAGTCATGGGCCTTCTGTGAATTGGTGATTTAGTTCTCATGTGAAATTTATTCTCTTTTTCTCTAATTCATACTTTTGAATCTGTTGTTCTGAAGCCATCTAGGAAATATAAACAGAAGCATCTTATGACATTTTGTGATAACTAAAGTAAATCGGTAAGGAGCTTAAGGTTGATTTTTTTCCTCAAAAATATTTTATAGATAAGCACTTTAATTATGGTTGCTGGTATGTGAAGTACTGTGTTATGTCCTAGGTCCACAGTATTATCATACTGTTGATCTATCATTTGGGAAATGCAGATATCCTGTACTTAGACTCACGGAATCCTAAAATTAGATAGGTTTTCAGATCTGCTAGGATCCAAATTCTTTATTTTGTAGATGAGGAAAACAGAGTTCAGGGAGGTTGAGTTGTCTTATGTCACGGTGCTTGGACCACAAAAACTTTGGCTGATGCACAACATGTTGGGAAAATTATAACTGTACAAGGCAAGATACAATTGTCCCTTGGTATATGTGGGGGATTGGTTCCAGGACCTCCCATGGATACCAAAATCTGTGGGTGCTCAAGTCCCTTATATAAAATGGTGTAGTATTTGCATATAACCTACACACATGCTCCTGTATTCTTTAAATCATCTCTGTGCTACTTATATCTAATAGAATGTAAATGCTATGTAAATAGTTGTTATACTATATTACTTAGGGAATAATGACATGAGAAAAAGTCTGTACATGTTCAGTACAAATGCAACCATCTTTTTTTTTTCCAAATAGTTTGAGTCTGGGGTTGGTTGAATCCACAGATACAGAAAGCACAGATACAGAGACTGTATACATTTTTAGTAGTGCCTTTTATAAAGTACGGTTGACTACACTTAAAATTTTTGAAAGAGCACTAAAGAAAATTTATCTGACATTCATCCAGGTTTCATAATCAAATAGATTTTCATCTCCCTATTGCATTCAGTTTCTTACACATTAATATGGCTAGTAGGTGCCACTGGAAGAAATAAGGTTAGAAAGTTAAATATAACTTTAGAGTCGCTTGTTATTTCTTACAAGAATTAAGAATAATTAGGGCAGAAGGAAAAGGAATAGAATAACATGATAAAGTAAATACATAAAAATGCATACTTTAAGGCTGTGGTCCCCAACCCTGGGCCATGGACCGGTACTGGTCCTGTTAGGAACTGGCTGCACAGCAGGAGGTGAGCGGTGGGCAAGTGAACGAAGCTTCCTCTGTATTTAAAGCCTCTCCCTACTGCTCACATCACCGCCTGAGCTCTGCCTCCTGTCAGATTAGCGGCAGCATTAGATTCTCATAGGAACACAAACCCTGCTGTAAACTGTGCATATGAGGGATCTAGGTTGCATGCTTATTATGGGAATCTAATGCCTGATGATCTGAGGTGGAAAGCTGAGGCAGTGATGCTAGTGCTGGGGAGCGGCTGCAAATACAGATTATCATTAGCAGAGAGGTTTGACTGCACAGAGAACATAATAAATCAGTTGCTTGCAGGCTCATATCAAAACCCTATTAGTGAGTGGCAAGTGGCAATATAATAATAATAGAAATAAAGTGTATAATAAGTGTAATGCACTTGAATCATCCCCCAACCCCCCAGGCTTTGGAAAAATTGTCTCCTATGAAACCAGTCCCTGGTGCTAAAAAGGTTGGGGACAACTGCCTTAAGGCATTACTAAAAGTTGAAAGCCCTTAACTAGAGGCATCAGTGATTTAGACAGGCACTTCTAGACTTAGTCTTTAAAAAAAATGGTATTCAGCCCTGATTCACTTTTCACTGTTGTCAGAAAAGAGCTAGGAAGAAATTAATGCGTTTTGAGACAAAACTGAACAGGCTCTTCGAAACAGTAACAAAATAGCATCCAATAGGTCACTTCAAACTTGAACGCATTTTCTGAGCTTTAATTTTAAAGTAATGCAAAACCACCTTGTGACTGGCAGTTTACTTTACTGGTGTCAGATATACCACACCAGCATATCTGTAGCCTTAACTTTGTGGTATTGAATAAGATTCAAATTTTTTACAGAACCCAAATGACGATTATTAAATATCGCTAAATTGCAGTATTCAAAATGCTGCAACTTTTTTCCCACAGCCTCTGTTCATATCTATTGTATAGCCTTTTTGAATGTCATCTCTGTACATTTTCATCTTCTGCACCAAATGTGAGCTCCTTGATCATTCATTATTGCCTAACTCTTTTATTCAGTATCTTTGGTTTTAAGCTACAGAAACTCAAATCAGAGGAGCATAAGCCAGTAGGGGGAATGAATATACTGGTTTCCATCCACAGACTGGAGACAGAGCAGAATAGAAGCTACTCTTAGTAATGATTTAATTGAGGGACTGGTTATGATTCCTCAGTATGAATGTGGTATTGAAGAACATGGATTTTAGAGCCAGACTGTCTAAGTTTAAATTTCATCTTTGCCACTTACCAGCTTTGTCACTTGGGCAAGTGATTTAATCAATATTTCAAGTTTCAGTTTCTTCATCTATAAAATGAAGATTTAATAGTATCTACCTCATGGGGTTTTTGTGACTGTTAAGTGTTACATGTAAAGTACTTAGAATGATGTCTTATACAAAATAGAAGCTATATAAATGTTATTGCATTGCTATTTATCTATTTACATAACTCTTTCTGTATTATGTGTTGTTCAAGGGAAAGATCAAGTGTTAACTCATCTTTGTGTTATCCCACCTGCCACAATTTCTAGCAAATAGTAGTTCTTCAGTATATGCTTATTGAGTAAATCAATTTGATTCTTCTCCCTCTCAATGAACTATTCAGAAATCCACCTTTTCTATTTTAGAAATGAGAACACTGAAGCTTGGCAATAGATTATCAAAGAAAATGCAACTAAGGAGAAGATCTAAAATAAGAAATCACATGTATTGACAACTTCAAGTTTAGTGTCCTTTCCCTTATACCAGATATGAGAGATAGATCTGGTCTCTTTTGGCAACTGTGGTTGATTGGTAGTTGTTTCCTGAAGCACTGTTTTGAAAAGAATTCTGAAGCTACATTTGAACTTTGCAAGAAAGAATATTTAATAAGCAATCACTGCAAGGCGTGGGGTAGTATCAGGATAGTACCACTTCTCTTACTGTGCTACCCTCATGATGAAAACATTGCAAATTATAGTTAACCCAAAAATGTTATATCTTTTTTTCTTATAATTTAGGAGATTGAATTAGTTCTCAACAATGGGAAGAACATACATTGTAGAAGAGACTGTTGGCCAGTACCTTTCAAACATCAATCTCCAAGGAAAGGCTTTTGTCTCTGGCCTATTAATAGGACAGGTACGTACCTTTGATTCTGCATTTATTGATAAAACCAATTACCTGTTTATTTAAAGTTAAAGGATGCTATTTAACAATAAACTCAAGGTTGGGAGATAGAAGGATGGGATGTAGAAGAAGTAAATTTAAAGTGAATTGTTGAGACAATGTGTGGAGAAGTAGCACAAACCTAGTCCAGGTTTGCTCAAGTCAGACATTCCCTTTTGACCATGTAAAAGTAATTTATAATGTAGAAACTCCAGAATTAGAATTTTTATTGACCAGATAATTAACATTTTGTTGTCTTTCCAAAGCATTTTGTACTCTCTTCTAATCTTTATTAATTCTTGGTTGTCCAATTCTTTATGAAAGAAGCTTTTGTTAATGTCCAATTCTTTATGAAAGAAGCTGTAGTACCCATCTTATTGAATTTTTTTTTTAAAGTTGGTTCATTAGAGAGGGAGGGAAAGGAATGAGGGGAAATTTGGAAATTAGACAAATTCTATTTTCCTCATAAGTTAAGTCTTAATAATCAACATAAAATGGAACAGAGATTTGGATATCTAGAAAAAAGCATAAGTAGCCACTGATTTGTTATAACTGAAAGAAGAATGTATTAATCTGCAGGAAGGACTGGTCAGCAGTACAAAGCAAAAAAAAAAAAAAAGATTCTCACAGGCTACATCTATCTGAACACTAAGGGGAGAATGTACTGTGGTCCAAGGACTTGATTTTGAGCCTAGTAGCAAATAAAGCTCTTACTATGACAATTTTCTTTCTGAATATCTTTGCCTGATGTCTTACGGTCTTCAAATTGCATAATTAACTTTCCTTAGTCTGAATCTATCCATATTGCCAAGCTACTTTCTTTTATAATTTGATGCCCTGTGTTATCTACTTATGAAGAATGCACTGCACAGAGGACACTCATGTTCAGACACCTTCATGGCATTCTAGTTTTCTACATCATTCTGAATGAGCTTAGTTAATGTCAGTCTAGTCCTGAGAGACAGGTTCATTTTCAGATTTTTTATGAATCAGATTTCTTAGTTTGCAAGACAGAGGGCAAATCTACACTGTTCACCTAGGTACCACCACCCTATGAGACCTCTCATTAGACAGCCAGACTGCCTGTAGTGGCAACGATGTGAGCTTTTGATTCAGGTTACTTTGCATCTAACCTGGGGATCTTTTTGTTAGGAACTTTTTATTTAAAGTTTTTTCCTTTCCTTTATTTTCAAAATTTAAGGGAAGACGAGTCTTAGAGAAAGATGTGATCAGTAGAGATAAAAGGTCAGAGAGAAAGACCCTCTTTCAAACTTGCCTTACTTGGATATGGGCTATTTCTAGAGCTCAGAAAAACTGCCATCTTACAAATAAGTCTCTCACAGTGTAGGCCCTTCCTTCCATTCTGTCTTCATGCTGTCTTTTCATTTCTTTCAGTATTCTACATGTTTTTTTTCTTCCTTTTTATTCCAGATATCATCACCTTTCCTCCCCCTTAAGCTTGCCTGTTTTCTACTCAGTGTCAGTTTCTTTATCTTTTCAAAGTTGTATTATACATTTTATAAAAAAAGAGAAGCCTTATTAATGGGGATCTACCTTCTTTTCCTGTGTGTACATTTGAACGTAACTTTCTGGAAATAACTTTTGTAGGAATAATTACTCTTTATTTTCTATCCCAAGATGATGCTAATGATGGGAGTTTTGGGTCATATATGAGGATGACACCATGCTAACTTGCATTATCAGCCTTATTTTCATTCTTTTTATAGGAAATTTTTACTGTAGTGAAACTGAGTTTTTAAATATTTCCTGAGTTTATCTTTAGATTTCCCACCTTTGATTACCATTTAATTGCTATTAAAACTGAAGAACATAGAATCTGGTGTCACTTTGAATTATGTGTCCCAAATCCCCTTTGTTATTTGGTGGACACATATGTGCAAGCTCCCCACTATCATCATTCAATTAAAGTGAGATACACAAGGTCATTTGTTGCTTTATTTTACTGAGATTTTATATTTGCTAAACATCCAATCTGTTCAAATTATTTAGAAAATAAATACAATAGCTAGAAAATTGACTAAGCAGATACCTTTTAGTTAATGCAGTTTGCTCACTCATCCAGTAAACCGTTTTTAAGGACCACTGTGTGATTCACATTTGGGATGTCCAAATAAATAAGAAGGTGATATTAAATACATTAAAATATAACATGTAAGGGAAGTGTGAGGCTGTCCTTGAAAATTAGTTTCCCTGCAGATGCTGTTAATATTATGAGTATTAACAATTTAACCTGCTACAAATATTACTCAGTTTTTGCATAAGAGCTAAGACATCTGATTCCTCAATTAGATATCACTCTAATAAGCTTCTATAATTTGTTTTTGAAGTGTTCTTCACAAAAGGATTATGTGATTCTTGCCACTAGAACGCCACCCAAAGAGGAACAAAATGAGAACCTCAAACATCCGAAAGCTAAGTTGGATAACTTGGATGAAGAATGGGCCACAGAACATGCCAACCAGGTCATCTTATTTGTCTCTTCATGTAGTTAAGTTTGGGGGGTATAGCTCAGGGGTAGAACATTTGACTGCATATAGTTCAGTTTGTGTTTATTTGACTAACAAAAAAAAATAACCACTTTATTCTCAGGTTACTAGACTAGGATTTCAAAGTACTCATTCTTAAGTTTTCAAAACTTGTAGAATATATCAAAAGTAGAAGTATTTTCTACTCTGTTTCATCCATGGTTATATTTTCTTTTTGTTGATTTACCTGTGTCTAATTTTAAAAAGGCATTTTCTTACTTGAAGTTAAGTAACCCAAGAGTACAGAGAATTAAGTGATAGAACTGGGATTTGAACCCAGACAAATGTAATTTTAAAGCCTTTGTTCCTAAATGCTATGCTTTTCCATTGTTAACATTTGTTCATTATGTGAGTTTATGAAATTTTTTTAACCTGTCTCCTGTTATTGGTCATTTAGCTTGTTTGCAATTTTTTTTTTACTTTAAAATAACAGTAGTGATAATATAGTTGATGGTCAGATTGTTTAAAGGATTAATGCTAGGCACTGAGGGAATAAAAAGATGATTAAATTCTTTTTTAAATGTCCTCAGAGAATTTATATTTGAACCAAAGAGAAAGACATTATTAATAATACCAACTATAAAAGAAATTAAAAAGTAGAAAAGTGCCACAGGAATATAGAGGGGAGTGATTAAATAACTGCTAATGGTTAGATTCTAAGTAGCTTCGCAGAAGGCTCTGAACTTGAAGTGTGAGTAGGACTTTGCCAGGGAACATACAGTATCCAAGGACAGTATGAATAAATGACACAAAGTCACGAAAGTAAAAGATGTTAGGAGAATAGCAAGCAATAGGGTATAGTTGAAACACGGGTATGTAGAAGAATGTAGAAGAATGTAATTAGACGTAAGACTGGGAGAAGCCAGTTTGTGGATGGCTTTTGAATGCAATCCTTGCTTCATGGTAGAATTTGATAGACAGTAGTAGCTCCATGGTAGACTTTCAGAGCTTCTTATTTTGAGAAGGGGTTAATGTTTTGCCAATAATTTAGAAAATAACTTTGATATTTTGGTACAGTGTAAATGGAGGGTAGGCAGACTGGAGACAGAACAGAAAACGTATAGTTACAGTGGTGGTCCAAAAGAGGATGATGTGAGCCTAACCTAGACTCTGAACTTTGTAAGGGCAAGAGTCACATCTATTTTTTTTTTTATAGCTCTATCCTGAGTGCCTAGCACAGTATTTCCATGGTTTATAACGGGAACTCCAAAATACTAGATAAATGAATGCATGAATAAAACTAATACATTGGGCTAGAACTTCGCTGCCAAATCATTTCAGAGAAAGAGCTATAATGAAGAAAATTTAGTGATCAAGTAGATTGGGAGTGAAGAGACATAGGGAAAGAGTATCTAAAGATGAATGAGATTTTTAGCCTGGGTGTCTAAGAGGACAGTGTTGTCATTATACAAGGAGGAAACAAATTTAGGGTAGGTGAGAGGGAATGATGAATAAATTAATCCACTTAAAAGTATTTATTAAATGAATTATATCATCTAATAGAGAATGGTAGAGTAAGATAAAAATAGAATTATTTCTTTCTACAGTCAACTTTAAATCTTTTAAATACACAAACATGTTTCTGTGTGTATGCACATAGACGTGTATTTGTGTTTGTGATGGGGGGCAGTATGTAGTTATAAAAAAACAAATCCAAGAAATATTTAATATTATTGTCTTTGTGTTGTTATAAAGGAACACCTGAGACTGGGTAGTTTATAAAAAACATAAGGTTTATTTTGGCTGATGATTGTGGTGGCGAATTGATTATAAAAACATCCAAGCTAGTTCATTATTGCTTGTGTATAAAGCGACATCAGATGGGTAGTTAAAAAACAAAGGTATTGGGGACAGCGTGCGGCTGTATTTACACAGAAACCTCAGTAGCGGGACTTATAGAGTAACATCTCCCCCCTCGCCAGGGAGAGGCATTAATGCAGTAAGAGGTCCAGCTCCTTTTACCAACACCTCCTATAGGGACTATTGGTGACAACTTGGATAAATCTTCAACCCGGGTTTGGGAGATAACATCCAATATGGACACATCCTGATACAAAACTCTATTATTTTAGTTAAATTCCAGTTTTGGGGATAACTTTCACAGATTTTGGTGAACAGCCTCCTGCAAAATTTTGTATGGTGTATGTGTGTGTATATATATATACAGATATACACACACATACACACACACACCCCCACACACAGAAAGAGAGAATGAATGAATTTATATACTATAGTAACTTAGGTTAACCTGTTTCCTTCTAGAAAGAAATGATTAATTTTATATGTTGGTGATTTTGAAAAGATATGCAGGTTCCCTGTGCAAAATATGAAAACCTTGTCAAATTTGTGTTACTATAGTAAATAGAATTTATGAAATCAGAGGGAACCACAAGCAGACATAATGCAAATAAAATACATTAGGGATTAGACTCTGGTGTCTAATTTTCTAAGACTAAACTTTGTGATTGTTTGCTTATACATTAAGTAAACAAAAGCTAACCAAAACACTCTGCTCTCTGAGTACAGATGGTAGAAAAAAATCCATCTATAAAAATTCAAGGTTGTGTGATAAGGTCCGTGGGAAAACTACACAGAAGACCTATGGGAGCTCAGAGATCAAAGGATCAGGGAAGGCAGCTTCCTCAGGCTGACTTTGAGATATCCAATAGAGTTCAGATGCATAAAAATATATCAGAAAGTCAATTGAGGCTGAGGGAACAGCCTGAGTAAAGGCATAGGGTTAGAAAGCCCAGGGAGATGTGTGAATAACAGTGAGTAGTTTTTGACTGATAATTGAATTATTTCAGGAAAGTAGTGTCAAATGAGGCTCTGAACATCAGCTTGACCAGATTCTAGAAAGTCTGACATACTAGTCTAAGATAAGACTTGTATTTTATTTAGCTGGTAGTGGGAACCCATTGAAAAAATTTTAGAAGGTATTTTAGTCTTTGTTCTCATGAGAAAGGGGTTTATTTATTGACATAGCTAAAGGATGTTGTTATAAGGTAGTTTTACTTATAAAGTAGTTTTAAGATAAAAAGCTAGGACACTCTAGGAAGATATTTAGTTTCTCAAACAGAAAAGAATACATGTAATGCCAAATGCTTTTATTAGCTAATACTGTATTTCTATTTTTAGGTATCCAGAATGCTACCAGGGGGACTTTTGGTTCTTGGAGTATTTATTATTACTACTCTAGAACTGGCAAATGATTTTCAAAATGCCCTGCGCAGGGTAAGTCTGATATATTTAATTAGATCAGAGTTACATATTATTTTTATTGATTGTGAACATATACAATGATCCTAGGCATATTTAGGTTCATGTTCTATATTCCTTATGCTGGTATTATGTTGAAACAGCTTTTTCCACCCTATTGTTTAGATATCTTGATTGTAATAAATGTAAATATTTATATTTTCACTCAGAGCTGTCTTTATTTTAAAGATAATTTCTTAGTATTATGAAACAAGTTATAATGCTTCAACAGTTTTTCTTGTGTAATACCAGTATTCTGCTAGATCTTACATTTAGTACCAAGTGATTGCTATAATGTAAAATTAATAGTGCTGAGATTCTTCACCTTCTGTTCCATTCTCTTAAGATCTTGAGAGTAAAACTTAAACAAAAATCAAATATTTATTTTTTATTCTGGGACAGAGTATCTATACTGAATCCACTGTATTTTTTGCTTTATTGTTATATCAGAGAATTGGTTAACATAGTCTAAAAATAAATATGAAGGTCCACAAGGTGTTTTCCCTTGAACCCAAACCTAAGGCAAATTCTGTGTAGCCAGCTTTCTTCTCTTTTAGTACTCAAGATCCAAATAAGCTTTTGAAAGGAAGGGTATTTTACACCCCAAGGGGGTCTCATAATCTTGAGAAGCACAAAGACTCACAGAATCCCCCCAAAACTTTTTTTAGATAAAAAATGTGCAGCTAAGAACCCCAGATTCTACAGTTTCTTCCAGTTTTGTGACCTCTTCTGTCAGATGCCCCACCCTCAAGCTTTTGATATTTGCACCTAAGGGAGTAAGAGAAGAAAATGGAGATGTTCTCCTCCCTGGCAAGTTGTTCAGTCTTCTGCCAACTTTTTCATTTTAAGTAAATTTACCTCTTTCACAGTTGTTTATCCTCTTTGGCATTTTGCAATTTAATCTAAATCTATATGTATTTAGTATTAATAGCATTGGTTGTGTATCCTTTTGTGGTTGGAGCTGAATTGAATGGGGTGAATGTGGGCTCAGTGCTAGAGAGATACAGTCAAATTCTCCGTCTTTTTGCTTTTGTGTCTTTTGTTCTAAGAAGCAGATAAAACTTTAGAAATGCTATATGTCTGAAACTGTTGAGTTTCAATGATCTAACTTTATTTCTATTGGCGAGCCTTGAGAGATACTATAAGCAATAACCTTATAAAACTTGTCAATGTCACCTGTAGGGTTTATTGTTAAGAATGTTGTTTATTATATTACATAATATTGTGTGTCTGGAAGAAATTTCTTTTTATATAATCATGAAGAAAGTTGTGCCTCTTCTGATCAATTGTTTGTTTTCAGCTTATGGATCATGTGGATTATGTAACAGATTAGATTTCTCTATGCATGTTATTGTTTGAAAGCTTAGAGCCAAATGTATAACAACCCTTATAACAAGTATGCATTTTTAAAATTTTTATTTCTCACATAAATTTATGTCACTATTCTGATTTTTTTACTTTTCATTTATCTTATTACTATATTTGTGTGTCCTTATATTTCACCTTAAGTCTTTTGTGTGACATTTAAATAGGAAGTACTAAATTGGTGACATGCTCCATTTTTGTAGTTAAAATTATTTGTCATTTCTCATTCTAATTAAAATAGTCTCTTCTATATTTCATGTAAATGCTAGTTGCCCCAAATTAATTTTTTGTATTTAAAACCTAATTTTTTGGTAAATCCCTAAAAATGGAATCTAAAATATTCAGTGATGAGTGTCAGTCTTTATCTTGAAGAAAAGAAAAATTTGTGGTGGTATGGGCCTGTGGTCCTATCTACTCTGGAGGCTGAGGCAGGAAGATAACTTGAGCCCAGAAATTTGAGGCTGCAGTGCACTGTGATTTGCCTGTGAATAGCCATGGTACTGCAGCCTGGGCAACATAGCAAGATTCCAACTCTAAAAAAAAAAATAGCCAGGCTTAGTAGCATGTGCATGTAGTCTCAGCTACTCAGGAGGCTGAGGCAGCAGGATCACTTGAGCCCAGGAGTTCGAAACCAGCCTGGGTAATATAGCAAGACCTTGTCTCAAAAAAAAAAAGAAAAACATTAATGATAGAATCATGAAATTTTAATGCTAGATGGGAGCTTAGGGACATTTTAATTGCCTTTTTTCATGCTTTTTTTTTTTTTCATTTTGCATTCCATTGATGTGTGTTTTTCTTTCAGCTTATATTTGCTGTGGAAAAGTCTATGAATAGAAAGAGACTGTGGAATTTCACAGAGGAAGAGATCTCAGAACGAGTGACACTTCACATTTGCTCTTCTACAAAAAAGTATCTTTTCTTTAGGGGTTTATGTTTAAAAGTATATGGTACCAAAATAATGTTCCTGCAAGTTTTTTCCCCCACTTACTTAAATCATCATTATTTTGAAAATAGGCATAGTTTTGTATGGTTTTCTGTAAATAACACATGATTACAACTGCCAATAATAATAGTAATAATGGTTAAATCATGTCCCAGGGTTATATAGAGTTTGAGAGCAATAGCAAGGACTCAGGATTCTGAATTCTTTACCAGCTATCTACTCCTATACATCCGAGCACAATAGATCCCCTAGGGAGATACAAATGCCCAGCTGACAGCTTAGGCAAAGTACTATTTTTATTATGTTAAAGTTTTTACCTCCAATTCCTATAAATAAAATGTGCAATTCAGAGCATAGATGTGCTGAGCTGGACAGTGTAGGACACCCAAGAAATTCTTATGTCTTTGGCCAAGATCAAGTGGCACTAAAAGCCAGTTACAGGCACTAAAAGCCAGTTACAGAGCCTTCTTAGTTTCTCTCCTCTGCGTCTTGCTAGGGTAAGGGTGCCTCCAAGTGAGGGGCATCCTCACCAAAGGACTGATAGAATCAAAGGGCCCAATCAGTTAGAACTTCTGGAAGACAAAATTTAAAAAGTGGCCATTCCTACAGAAGCTCAGCTTTTAACTTCTTTGGTATTAAACTGGACAGTTTCACTTCCAAGCCTTGTGATCCAGTGAACATTCTGAGGCTTACCCCATCTAAAACAGTGCTCCTATTTGTTATGGAGGGGGTGTATCTGAGATAAATTTCACAGGTGCTTTCATTCTATTCATTGTGAGTAGCAGGATTTATAAATGGCAGGTAATAGTTTTCAGGAACTAAAAGTACTATAGTCAGAGCAATTTATATGTGTGTGTATACATATATAACATATTACACATACACATGCATATATACATACATGTATGTATAGCTTTAAGTATATAAAATGTTATGATTTTTGAAAGAACTCTTGGATGCATGCTTTTTTTAATTTTAATTTTTTGATGATTTATATTCTTTTGATTATGAAGAATTCTTTTTTTTGGCCATTTCTATCCTTAATTGTAAAGAATATTTTGTCGAACTTATGATGTCCATGATCCAAAGGTAAGAAAAATTACTCTTTAAAGATTTTTGTGTTGCAAATGATTTTTAAATTAAAATTCAACTTTATATTTAGTTTGAATTATTTTGATTGCTGTCACTTTCTTTTGATGTCCACAGCCAACTGTAGTTTTTATTTTGAAATATGAGCAATTTTATTATAGGCAAGGAAAACTTATGTTTCTTTTTTTAATTGTTAAAATATCTTTGTTAAGCTCCTCCTCCTACCTTGTTTATGTGCTTAGTGTTATAGTTGAGAAGCTGGTAGTAAAAGTGACTGAGTACTTTTGGTAGTTATAATACCTAGTAAACAAGCTACTTGTATTAGCAGAACCCAGACTGGCATTTTACTAAGGTGTCTAAAAGCAAAGTGAGAAAGTAACTTTGCAGTATTGTTAGCAAGAATGGGACAGAAAGAAAAATGTCTGGCACCTGGTAGTCACTCAGTGACTACTCACTCCACATCAGAATCTTCAGAATTGGTAACTATTGAAGATACAGGTGAAAAGTTAGAAGAGCAGAGGACTTTTCAGAATTCTAAACATGGAACTTTCTAATCCTTTTTCTGTCTACCAAGGGAGGGAGGAGGATGATTGCCAGGGTTGGTTGGGATGTATTGAAGAGTACTGAACTTAATGCGTGCTTTATTTTTTTATTTACTCCTAATCTATAGCCCTTTGATCAAGGAATTTGTCCAAATATGTTGGACATCAGCTTGTATACTTTATGGTGTTTTATTGATCCTTGTATTTTACCTAAATCACATCATATTTTATTTTTCTTCCTTCTCTACTGCTAGAGTTCAGCAAGACCAGCAGATTGGAAGTATCAAAATGGATTATCAACCTCATGGCTTTCTTTAGAGTGTACAGTTCACATTAGTATTCACATCCCACTTTCTACTACTTCTGTCAGCTATACTTTGGAGAAAAATACAAAGGTATCAGGGTAAAATGAATTTTCTTTCATGATTTCTGAATGAACAATCTAGTTTTATTCTGGTTGCCTGTGTCATTTTTTTCTACTATTAATTATTTTTTAATTTAAAAAAAATTATTTGTGTCATTCATTTTATAATCTTCAAAAATTGCATTCTACTTATAATATATTGTTATATGAGTGAGTTACATATTACCGCAGCCAGATTAGAAATATTTTTAGAGGTGGGACGATGTCATAATAATAGTATATTCAGTATATAGGTGCATACTAAATATTTGTTAACATATGTAAAATGTAATTCTTTTTTTTTGGAGACACTGTCTCACCCTGTTGCCTGGGCTAGAGTGCAGTAGCATCATCATAGCTCACTGCAACCTCAAATTCCTGGACTCAAGCGATTCTCCTGCCTCAGCCTCCCGAATAGCTAGGACTACAGGCATGTGCCACCACGCCCGCCTACTTTTTCTGTTTTTGTAGAGACAGGGTCTTGTTCTTGCTCAGGATGGTCTCGAATTCCTGGCCTCAAGCATTCCTCCCGCCTTGGCCTCCCAGAGTGCTAGGATTATAGGCATGAGCCACTGCACATGGCCCTTGTAAAATGTAATTATGTAGAAAGCTATACTGTTAGGGCTTCTGGCTTTCTCTTGGTCCTTAGTTTTGTT
The DNA here is from genome assembly GCA_023783475.1 of Daubentonia madagascariensis. NCBI lineage: Eukaryota > Metazoa > Chordata > Mammalia > Primates > Daubentoniidae > Daubentonia > Daubentonia madagascariensis. The sequence continues at coordinate 18,962,004 of JAKFHU010000978.1, read as the reverse complement.
TTCCCTTTTCTAGTCCTTTTTTGTATTTCTTTTTTTTTTTTTTGAGACAGGGTCTCGCTCTGTCTTCCAGGCTGGAGTGCAGAGCCTGATCATAGCTCTCTGTAACCTCAAATTCCTGGTCTCAAGCAATCCTCCTGTTTCAGCCTCCCAAATAGCTGGCACTACAGTTGAATGCCACTATGCCTAGCTAATTTTTTAAATTTTTTTGTAGATGGGGTCTCCCTAAGTTACCCTGGCTGGTCTTGAAATCCTGGCCTCAAGTGATCCTCCCACCCCAGCCTCCCAAAGTGCTGGGATTACAGGTGTGAGCCACCACATCCAGACCTTTTTTGTATTTCTATACCATTCTTTTGCTTATATCTCATTTTTCTTCCTTTTTCACATTGAAGAAGAAAAATGGAGGCCAGGCTTCTCTTTTTTTTTCCCCTCAAAAAAACAACAACAAAAACAAAAAAAAGATGAAGAAAAATGGAGCTTGCTTATTTTTTCCTCTTTAATACTGTTTTATATTATTAATTTGAGGCTCTTTTTTCCTCACTTTTTTTTAAAGATAATGAGCATTGCTGAATTTTATTTGACTGTGGTCAAGTAGTTAATAAGCCTTCTGAGTTTGTGATGTAAATGTTAGTTTGGGATAAAGATCAGAAAAAACTATTATAAAATATGGATAAGGTACTAAATATTGGAGGTATACTTTTTTAATTTATGAGACTGGATTTAAATATTGCATTACTGATACGTAAGGATTTTAATATTTCAGTGTATTACGTAGAAATAGTAGAGACTAGGGAGTTTAGTTGTGATGGTGTTATATCTGAAAGATTTCTGTGTTGTATTTAAGAATGGACTTACACGCTGGGCCAAGCAAATAGAAAACTGTGTTTATTTGATTAATGGACAAGTTAAAGATGAAGACTGTGACCTATTAGAAGGACAGGTGAGTTCAGAGAAAACCATTTTATGAAATTATTTGTGCTTATGGAAAAAATAAAAGATGACTTATCTTTAGTCCTTGCCTTCATGAAAACAGGTTTCATGTACTCACTTCTAAGGTTTTTTAAAGTAAAGGGCAAATGTTTTTCTCAGAAAATGATGGGAGGAGATTATTTCTGATATAATTAGAATCCTGAATCTGAAGTGGAGAGTGTCTTCTGAAGTCTCTCTAATCTTCAAATTGTAAACTGCTTACTTATCATTAAAGGCCACATGTTCTTCTACCCTGACAGCTGTTTAAAGGCTATGGCCATTTTCTAAGAGGTGTCTGTGTGGGCTTCCAAAATAGCTTTGACCTAAAGGAAGAGGAACTTAGGTGATCTCTCCCTTTAGAGCAGGGGTCAGCAAACTTTTTGTAAAGAACCAAATAGTGAATATTTCAGACTTTGCAGGCTATATTGTCTTTGTTACAGCTATTTATCTTTGCTGGTGTAGCATGAAAGCATCCACAGATGATATATAAATGAATGATCATGCTTGTGTTCTAGTAAAACTTTATTTACAAAGACAGGTGGCAGTGCAGATATTTGGCCCAGAGCAATAGTTTGCCAGTCTGCCTGAGCTCTGCCCACCCCACCCCCCACCGTGGAAAAATTGTCTTCCATGAAACTGGCCCCTGATGCCAAAAAGGCTGGGGATGGCTGCAGAGGACTGGAAGCAGGGAATTAATGATTTCTAAGACTACACATTGATTGATTCAGAATACATAAAGTAACATTGTATAAAAAGCTAAATTAAAATATGTAATAAGACTTGTTTTTTCTCTTAAGTTATTTAGTATATGTAGGGTAGTTTCTAAATTGTCTTTCATAGTCTACACTTACAGTCTCAACAGTCTGGCATTTTAACTTTGTGTTTTTTTCAGAAAAAATCTTCTAGAGGAAATACTCAAACTACTAGTCATTGTTTTGATGTCAGAGTGCTAACACAGTTGGTAAATATTTTAAAATGCCCCTTATTTTAAATTCATTATTTCTTAGAATAACCATAATGAAATAGTTTCTGTTTTTGTGTTTATAATTAAAGAATAAAAGAATTTTAGAGATGGAAGAGACTGTATAAAATGTCTAGTTGTAGGAAAGTTATTTGAAAGAAACGTTAATTTAGTAGAACCTATTTGGGTCTTTTGCCTTAAGGCTATTAAACTTTTAATATCAAGTAGATAGCAATTTAAAAAATATATACGTATACATACATACGTGTGTGCATACATAAATGTAAATAATTTGAGTTGTAGGTTTTATGAGTAAAGTTGCAATTCTTAACAACTTAGTAAAAGATGTATGCACAGATGTGCAAAGAGTTGTCATATACTTAATTTGAAATAGATTTATATCTCCTCTGATTTGATAAAAATCACAAAGTATTAGTAAATTTTATATTTCTGTTTGGTTGTTTTAAATTATGACTCTCTTTGAAAATTTAAAGTTGGATAACTTGAAGAATAAAAAATTAAAGCCACTAATTATTTCTAAAAGTATACATGCCTTTGATTTTAAACCTCTCAAAATTAACCTAATGAACAGACAAGGGTGTAAAATAGCACATCCATGTTTGTAGAAAACTTTTATTTTCAATGTTATACTGGGCTTTGAAAAGGAAATACTACCAGGACTTGGATTTTCTTAACTGAATAAAATGGAATTAAAGGCAATTTGGCATTTGAGGATGTTTTAATTTCTACTCTTTCTCTGTGTCAGCCATAGAACATTACTAAATTGTTACTGTACTTATGCCACTCAACATGAGTTCTCAATTTTTTTTCAATACCTTAAAGTATTTTAGTCTCTTATTTTCTACCTTTGTTTTAATTTTAGAAGTTTCCTTTGTTTTAAGGCTGGCTGTTTCTCTACCTTTATGCTCTTTACTCATTAGGCTTACCTCTTAGTTTATTAAACAGTTTGGTTAAAATTATTGTAGTGATAAAATTGTAGTTGGGAGATGTGTAGAGTGTGGGAATATAGAGAGGAGAGTGGAAGATAATATCATAAAAGATCATTTGTCATGATAATTGTTTAATATCATATCATATAATATATTTTTGTCAGTCATTTCACTGGTCACCCAACTAGAAATTTTGAAGTGACCAGTATGTAAGTAGTCAGTACGTACTGGTTGCCACTTTTCTTCCAGTCAAGTTTCATTGATTCTTTCTTTGTAGTGTTAAGCTTCTCTTTTATTTTCCTTACAGTCCCACTGCCATTAGCCTTACAATAGTATTATTTTACCTAGATTAGCAGAGGTAACTCTTAATTGGTCTCTCTTCATCTATGCATTCTTGCCAAAAGTGCTCGTTTCTCTGAAAACCCTTATACCTTTGTTTGTATACCTATTGGAATATCTTCCATTTTTCTACTCTATTTTGTATACAAATTATCCTTTCTGAATCACAGTTTGCATTCATTCACTTACTAATTTTTTTCAGAAATTATTTATTGAGTGTGTACAAGAGTTAGACACTGATTATGTTACTCTCCTTGCCCAATATTTCTTAATTGCTCTATATTGACTATTTTAAAAAGTCTAATTCGAGGCTCTTCATCGTCTCAGCATACCTTTTTGTTCTTATTTTCTAACTCTTACTATTCTAGATGTATGCTGTACCTTTAAAATTCTGTGAATTTCCTGAACATGTCTTGCCAGTGCCTTCTTTTCCCTATCACCCAAGCTGTCAAAATCCTATCTGTGCATTAAGATTTAGCCCAAATGCCACTGTTTGTGTAAGGTTTCATTTGGTCATCATAGCCAGATGGATCTTTCCTTTTCCAAAATACCGTATCATTATCAAAGAGGTTCCTTTACTTATGAACCAGTTAGATTCCAAAGACTGTTTGTAAGCCAGTGTATTCCTAAGTCCAGGTAACCAAGAGAAGTTTACATTTGTAGAACCCAGCTACATTTCCGTCATGAAGGAATGAGTCAGTTCTTATATCCCTTAAAACTCTTCTCCGTGTGTGTGTGTGGGGGGGGGGGAAGTGGGGGAGGAGGGTCTTTAATAGTTTAGTCTATTTTGGAAAAGAGTGCCCTAATTAATACATATATAATATACATGTATATTATAAATTAGTTATATGTTATGAAAGGTATGTTATATATTAAATATGCAAAATAGGGCATTATTTTTCAAAATATAGTAGTTTTATCTAAGTAAAGATTTTGGAGTGGATGAGGGAAGCTTATTACTCCTCCTCCACTTCCACCTTACTGATGTATCATTGAAATCTCCAAGTGTCATAGGAAGAAGCTTATTCCAGATGTAGTATCAGCATTGTCATACTGATACTACAGTGATACTACTGATACTGATATGACAATGTTGTAGTATCAGCATTGTCATACTGCTTGATCTGATGATGGACATTTTTTGAATGGAGTCAGGACCTTTGACACTCTTTGGTCTGTGACAAATTTTTTATCGACAAGACCTTGACCATGCTTGTTTCAATTCTTTTAAAAACTAGAAATTTTAAGTTTTGCCTAATTACATTAGACATTGCCTGAATTACATTAACATCGATTGATCATGCTCTTTCAGTGGCTACATATTCAAGTTTTTTCTGTTTCTTTCCTTTACCATTTTTCTTTCTTTATTCCTGATTACATAGGCATATAGGCACATAGCACTTTTTATGAGCTGTGTAAAGTGCTGTGTAAAGTGATTTGATTTTTGTTCTTCAGAATTGACCCTATTGTTGAATGATTTATTCCAAGTGTTCTTATAACATAAATTACTTTCTTACTACGTCCATTTAAAAATTTTATTTTAATCACAATTTTTGTTTCCATTGTGATTATAGGCGGCTAGCACAGTTTGAGTATACCTGATTTGAAATGCTTGGGACCAGAAGTGTTTTGGGTTTTAGGTTTTTTTGGATTTTGTAAGATTTGAGAATATTTACCAGTTGAGCATTTCTAATCTGAAAATCTGAAATCCGATATGCTCCAGTGAACATTTCCTTTGAGCATCATGTTGGTGCTCAATAAGTTTCAGATTCTGGAGCATTTCAGATTTTAGATTAGGGATGCTCTGCCTATTTATAGTACTTTCAGTGTTTCAGTGTTCTCCTTGTTTTGGCTCTTATTAAGATTATGAGGTGAAAAATATCTGCAAAGCACCTGAAAGCCAAGCAGGAGCCAACATTCCTTAGAATAAAGAAGATGGTACTGCAAGATGAAAGTGACTGCTTACAACCACTAATATCATTTTCTGGTGTCAGGCATAGTTGATCTGTTTTGTTTTTGCTCTGAAGCATAACATTACTTTCATTCTATAAAAGTTATGAGTTGAAAGTATATAAATAAATGCATATCTATGAATAGATTATAATTTTACCATATTTACTACATTCCACTTTGTATTTTAGTTATTTTGTACATATCTGCTATTGTACATCTTATATCTCCTATTATTACATCATGTCTTCTTTGTACATCTTTTCATCTTCACATTACTTATCTGAGTAATCTGAAAATTATATATTTTTAGTGAATATATTGAATGAATATTGGTTTTTTAGATGGTTATGTTAGTAAAAAAATTTAGATGTAGTTGTGTTTAATTTCAGCACACGTTCAAAATGCTCAGAAAATAATATATAACTTATAAAGAGAAATATGAAGGCCTATAAATAATTTATGCAGAATATTTTCAAACACTTGAGTCAGTTTAAAAATTCCTCTCTCTCTGTAAAATGGCTCACATAATGTTTAAATATTTCCTGTAGTTAATAATTGTTAGCTATTGGAACTTAAACAGATTTTGTCTTTCAGCTCCTGAATTCAGACCACAGATCCACAGCCACGGTCCAGATATGTAGTGGTTCTGTAAACCTTAAGGGTGCTGTAAAATGCAGAGCTTATATTCACAGCAATAAACCGAAGGTTAAAGATGCTGTGCAGGTACAAAAAGGAATAACTGGTATATTAAAAATGGAAGCATGTTAACCAAACTGTTCAAAAACCTAAAATTTTATCTTTTTTCTGTCTCAAATTTTATAATTATTAATTTGATTTTAACTGATAAAGGCCCAATGTTTTGGGCACTCCAAATGTACCATATAATTGCTTCTAAGATTTTCATACATAGAATATCTATTTTGTGCATTTTTTAAAAATGATAATTATATAGGTTTAGTAAGTGCTTCACAGTTGTGTCATGTTAGTACATTTGAAATCATTTCTTCTGAGGGAAATTGAGTTTTTCAAATAATAGGACAAGTATTTACAGGAAGAATTGTTAAGTAGTATTCTATAATCCATATAATTCAGAAATTTAAAAGGTGATGAGAGGCAATTATGTCATAGTTATACATTTCCTAATTTGGAAGAGTGCATTATTTGTTTAGATGAAAAATTTTATTCATTTTTTTGGTTTTAATTTATTACTTTGGTGATGTCTAGGCAAATTTGCCTTTAAACTATAAATGTCTTAATAAAAATGTCAAATAAATGGAAATAAAAAAATGGAATGATGTATCAGTTATTTAGTGGACATAATTATACTGGAAAGCAAATTATGTGGGTTTTTTGGTAATTAAATAATATAAATCTAAAGTATTTTATTTCTTCTTGTATTTTTGTGTGTTTCTTCCCCTGTAGGCAATGAAGAGGGATATATTGAATACAGTGGCTGATCGTTGTGAAATACTATTTGAGGATCTGCTTTTGAATGAAATCCCTGAAAAAAAAGTTATGAGTATAAAATAAGTACTATTTTTTGTATGTATTCAATTGATACAATAATAGGAAGTCAAGATATAATAGATATGTCATTTTTTATAGCTGCCTACCTATCTTTGGTAACAATGTCATCTTTTACTTTTATTACTGAATGAAAATTTTTCAGTTGCTACCCAGAAAAATTTTTTTGAACGCTGTAATAGCAAATCTGTCAACATATAACAATTTCAGGAAGGATTTTTTTTTTTTTTTTTTTTGGGAGACAGGGTCTTGCTCTGTTGTCCAGGCTAGAGTGCAATAGTATCATCATAGCTCACTGCAACCTCAAACCCCTGGGCTCAAGGGATCCCTCTGCCTCAGCCTCCTAAGTAGCTGGGACTTCAGGCATGCACCACCATGCCTGGCTAATTTTTGTATTTTTTGTAGAGATGGAGTCTTGCTGTGGCGCTCAGGCTGGTTTCGAACTCGTGGGTTCGAGTGATCCTCCCATCTTGGGCTCCCAAAGTGGTAGGATTACAGGCGTCAGCCACCACACCTGGCTGGAGGATTTTTTTAAATTAATTCTGAGTGAGCCTTCTCCTGCCAGAATGAGTAAACTGTGTTGACATTTTAAAGCTAATATTTTTTGTTGATATTTCTGTGTTTTTTCAAGGATTTAAGTAATTAAAATATTATTCATTAGTGTTAAGTACTATATAATAGATTCTTTAATAAGTACTATTTATATAAACTACATTAGTTTATATTTTTCTTCAACTATTATTCTAACAGACATTTTTAGGTTTAAAAAAGCTGAGTTATGGTGTCTTACCCTTTAATAACTATCCCATATTTTGGGAAATGTAAACCATTTATGCCATCTCAGTAATTTGTATTAAAAATAATTTTTTTACCCCACCAAAAATTAAAATATTGAGTATGCTTTTTGAAGCTACACCCTCATTTCCCTATTTCTACTATTCAGATATGAGTGGATATGTACATAAATGAAGCATACATCTTAGCTTATTAAGGTAATATTTTTTTGTCCATAGGAAAAAAGCATAGCTCCTCTATATTACTAACTTCTTAGAGTACTGATAGCCAGTATATTAGGTTTGATGGACTAATCCTAATCTTTTCTTTAATATTTATTCTTCCCACAATTCACAAATTACCCTCAAATTTCATTTACTAATGATGTATGATTTTGCTAAGACATGAATTTGAATCTTACATGCAGCAATTGGATTGAGATTTTTATGGGGGAAATATGTGGGACCTGTTCACATAGTCAGGCTAATAACCTCATCTTGGTATGGCTTTGTTTTTGCTACTTGATTTTGAGTATGTGGTAACTCTTACGGTGTAAATCATTACTTCACTTTCTGAGCACAGTGTGTGTTACAGCTGAATTGTGAATTTTAAGACTTTCGGGGCATGGGGACGCATCCACCATTAATGTTAAAGATCTACCTTATCACACACATTAATATACACTTTCCATTTAAAAATGCCTTATAAAAATGATACTATATGACTGTCCTGGTATTATTTTATATTGAGTTAGTATTTTGAAATTTCTGACGTCCAATTAGTAAAATAAATGGCTTCTAAGAGCATTTGTACTATTTGTACATTAAATTTGATATATTTAGAAGTTAAAGATAACATTTTCACTGGTAATTGAGTGGCCTTGGGACCTGTGTGAAGGAAATAGACTGCCTAGTTTGGTGGAAAGAGCACAGACTGAAGTTCTTGGCTTCTGTGTCTATTCTACTACTAGTAGAGTGACCTCAGACAAATGATTTAGCCTTTATAAGCATCTATTTTCTTATACGTAAAACACGAATAGTAATAGTTAACTTTTTGAGGCTGTGAGATTAAATGAGGTGATGTTTGTAATGCAAGTTGGTGTAAGTCAAGCACTCAGTAAGTGGTAATGCCGTTAAGTTAGAGATTATGAAGGAGAAGAATTACTCACTTTGTTAGTTGTCTTTGAAATTTCTTAACTTTAATTTTTGGGAAATTTAGCATTATATTACAAAAAGAAACAAGATATAAATATATATATATTTAAACTTTAGTAACCGGATGATTACTCCAGCAAAGTGTTAGTTTATTAAGATATGAAGATAAAAGAATGAATTGTATATGTAATAATACAAATAAATATAAATGTCTGAAGTTGAATGTATACACCAAATTGTTAGATTTTAGATTTTGTCCTCATTTTATTTAGTTTATTTTTCTTATATACGGGTAAGATCTTGTACATGCTTTAATATGGTAAAATGTAGAATGTATGCTATGAAATTAACCTGATTTAGAATATTTTTGCATGCATAAGAAAGTCTGGAAAGGGCAAATTAACTTCACATTCCCAATCTTTAAAGTAAACATAGTCTTTGTAGCTGGGCATGGTGGCACTTGCCTATAGTCCCAGCTAATCGGGAGGCTGAGGCAGGAGGATCACTTGAGCCCAGGAGTTTGAGGTTGCTGTACGCTAGGCTGATGCCACGACACTGTAGCCTATGCAACAGAGTGAGACTCTATCTCAAAAAAAAGTAAATGTAGCCTTTGAATTCTTTCTATCCAGATGAGAGAACTTAATATTTCAATGACAATTGAAAAAATAAGAACTCCAATTAATCCTTTTACTTATTGTGATCTTTCTCTTCTTTGATTCTACTTAAGACATATTCCAAGCCTTCATTATTTGCTATAAGCCTTCATTTAATCCTGCCCAACTTCTCTTAATAGATCACATACTCATTGAGAAAATTTGGGTCATCTATTGTGAAATCTCTTACCTTCTTCCATTCCTACATCAGTATCCATCTGTACCACTTATCTTCTAAGAGCATTTGTAATCTTCTTTGCCTGTGCCCATGATTCCACTCTCCCAATGACACTTCTCCCCGTCCCTTTATGCAGACGACTGGTTACCTTTAAGATTCAGCTCTGGTATCGCCTGTTCTAAAAAAGCTTCTATAATACTCTGATACCAGCTAGGGATTCTATTTTTAATGGGCAGAACCCTAATTCTTATCATACTGGCTTAAATTTAAAATTTTTTTCTCTAAACTTAAATAATGTTGAACTAGATACTTTGCTGTGGGAATATCCTAAAGGATTCTTCTTTGGAATACTTTTTGAGATGTGTCTTTCAAAAAGATTTCTCATTTTTAACCTCAGACCAACTAGAAAACTTGGTTTTATTTTGATGTTAAATTGCCAATTTGAAAGTTATAAGTGCTTTTTCTTTTTTAATGAGTAATTTAAATTTATTGCAACCAATTATTATTATTTATTTTTTTTGTAGGGATGGGGCCTCACTATGTAGCCCAGGCTGGTTTTGAACTCCTGGCCTCAAGTGATCCTTCCACCTTGGCCTCCCAAAGCACTGGGATTACAGGCGTGAGCTACCGCCCACAGCTGCAACCAATTCTTTAACATTTGACTATATAGCATGTTATTCTTTTTTCAGATAAACTTAGAATTTATGTAGTTTGAAATAGTTTTAAAATTTTGCTTGTCAATTCCTTATGCACGTTATAGTCATCTTTGAAAGTTTTTACTTAATATGTTTCAAGTAACTGTGGCCCAAAATACAATAATATGTTCCTAATTTCAAAGCCTGACAATTTAGGTGTTACAGTACAAATTGCAGTAATGTAGTTCTACAGCTAGGAGGCAATCTGGTCAAAGAGTAAAATTGTTCTCCAGTTATTATTTGCACACAAGATGATACACAGAATCTAGAAGGAACACAGTTTAAGTCATAACATAACGCTTAACATAACATAACACTTAAGGCCTTGTTCATCATATTCTGTTTGTAATTATATAAAGTTACCGCTAGTTTCTTGACAAGGAAGTATAGCTTACTATCAAAGTGATCCTTAGTTTTCTACTCGATCTTTATGTTGGTATCTTTTTAATATATCTGTTGCTGAAAGAGGTCATTCTTTACACAAAATCTCTATCTTTGTGATAGTTCATTAGAATCATAGTGTTGAACTAAAAATAATTATATATTTATGTGGACCAGTTAACTCTTGAATATATTCTGGTTTGTAAGTATTCAAAGAAGAATGAAACATAGTTATTCATTATTTATTTAGATTCGGATTCTTTTTTCTAAAAATGATTTAAGGCTGTTTACGAAGAGGCATTGTAACTAAACAAGAGAAAAATGAGTATTATTAAGGAGGCAAAAAGAAGATGAAAAAGAAAGCAGGGTGGGATTGGCAGTGAGATTGGTATACAAAATATGTCTTGATGTCCTAAACATGCTTGATATAGGGAGGAGGCTACCTTTAGTAAGATGAAGTCAGTAGCAAGATGAGTATAAACATGTGTACTATCATATCCTGTACACTTAGTGTAGGTGGGCCACTAACTTGAAGAAAAGAAAAATTGACTATAAAATTTACAGTGCTTATAAGGTTAAAACAAACTAGAGGACAACAATTTCTGAGACCAAGGATGAAATTCTCTCTTGAGTGTTCCTTCATAGACAGTGGGTCATAAAAGAATGAATAATCAACAACATCTTTACATTGAAGGCAATGATAAGTTTATATATTTTGTAAGAGTATTATTATAGGTCCCTTGCAGAGTCCAGGTGTATTGAGGTAAAGCAGAATTCAGTATGAGCAATTTTGTGCCAGATCAATTAGAAAATGAAAAAGCATTGACCTTTTAAACTTTATTTCTATTAGATGTTTTCATATACTTCTAAAATATATATCACTGATACCAGTGACAGACCTATCTAAATATTGATAATATTCCTTCTCCTTTTAGATTCTGAAAAAGAGTTCCACATCCTCCCTCATCGAGTTTTTGTCCCCATTCCTGGATCCACTGTAATGTTATGTGATTATAAATTTGGCGATGAGTCAGCTGAAGAAATCAGAGACCATTTTGTAGAGATGTTAGATCATGTGATTCAAATAGAAGACTTGGAAATTGCAGAGGAAATAAACACAGGTAATTATATGATGTTATTTAAGAACCTAATTAGACTACAGCCAAGATTACCTATGAGCTGTCTAATTTAAACAGCATATCTTTCAGTTTCCTTAAAGCTAGTTCTGTTTGACACTTCACAATATTAACTGAGGCATTTAAAAGCATATCTGTTTATTTCCTACATATATAAACATACAGTGTGTGTTTTCCTAGGAAACTGTACCAAAATTTAAGAGACTTCAGTTTTTTTCAAACCCAGCAAGTAGAACTTCATAAAACAAGTTCAGCCTTAAAAAGTGGAAATATAAAACTTTAAGGTATTTCTTTTAATATAAGAGAAAAAATTTCTCAAAACCCATTATCTTAATTATTTGGTAAACCATCATGTCATAAAGTTTTTTTAAACACTGTGTTTTTTAAACAATTTCTCCATTTTATTTGCCTTTTTATATCCCTTTCATATAATTGGGACACTTAGCTGAAATGAGCAGTTCTAAAAAATTAGATTAATGTTATTTTTATAGAGCATAGATTTGCCATACTATCCAATTGAGTAACACATTTTCTTCCTCTGGCCATCACTTTCACATTTGACCTTACACTTTGGAAGGTGGTTTTGTTTTTTGTTTTGCTTTGCTTTGCTTTGCTTTGTTTTTGTTTTTTGTGAATGCAGGATATGAAAACGTGTATAAATAAGTATGTGAGTGCAAGATAGTCTTCGTAAAACATTTAAAAATGTATGGTAAAGGTAATTATTTGTAAATATCAATAAATATTGAGTAAATAGCTATCATTCTTGAAACTTATAATATCTCAGTAGAAAAATTTTAGGTTACGTTAGAATATAGGTGTTTATGAAATTTGAAAATAGCAGTCTTTTTAAGTCCCTTTTTTAATTTCTTAGTTATTCTTCCTTGCGTAGCTAATTCCCACTGCCTGCAGGAGTACTGTTTGATTTAGGGTGCACTTGAGATTATGGTGATTAGGTGAGTGATTGGGGACTATCAAATCTGTCAGTAAACTGCCTCAAGTTAGTTGGAGACCACCAGGTTCTAGTTTTTTCGTAACTCTAGAGTAGTATTGGTCATGATGTGGAAAATAAGTTTATTTTAAAAAGAAAAAAAAAACTTCTAAACTGCACGGTACCTGATGTTTAAGAAGCAGCTATGTTTTATTTCCTTGAAAACTAATGTTTTTAAAGGTGTAACTGTAGCATATTCTCTAGCAGATAGTATCTATAACTTGAAAGTACTGATAAACATTATACTGCAAATTGTTCAGTGGACTGCATTATTTGCAACCAATTAGAATCAAGGCGGAGTTTTTCATTCCTGCATAACGCCATATTTCTTTTGTAATTGAGATTGTAATTGTGATCATAGAGTACTAGTCAACTCTTCTAATACGAATGAACCAGGATAGTATCGACTATCTTATTGATACCAATCTGTCTGAAACTATCTTCGCAGTAACATGAGATAAACAGAGACTCTTCTCATGAGACTAGCTTAATGAGACAATCAGTTCAATATTAAGTAATTCTACTGTCTTACGTTCTTATTATAATTTTACATTTTCCCGTCTGTTTACCTCTCTAGATTGGATTTTAACTGTAATGTCAAAACCTGGTCAGAGCTGATTAGAAGGTCACAAACCACTGAAAGTCTATGCTTTCAAAGGATGACTAGACATTAAATCTTTAATACACTCTGGTTTGCCTTTCTTGAAATATGTTATAATGAATTGAACCTAATACTCTAAAAATAGTATTAGCTATTATTTGTTTAGAACCTACTATCTGCCAGGTGCTGTTTTGAGAGCCTTACAAATACTAAATTATTTAAGCTTTCTAACAACCCTATATGATGTATATACTGTTATTAACCCTGTTTTCCAGACGAAAGAATTAAAGCTCTAAAAAGGTTAAGTAACTTTTCCAGGGTTATGGAATGCTGGAGCTGGAATTTAGTCTTGGAAAGTTTGGTTCTAAAGTCTGTGCTTTTTTTCCTAACAATTTTGTTTTATAACCTTTCTTTGGGACCTAACCAATGCAGGCTATAGTACTGTCACTTTGCATGATCTACTTATTTTAGCCTGGTGTCTTTCATTCCATCCTTTTAAACATTTTTAAATGTAAATGAATGATGTTACATTAGCCTTGTTGAATTTCATCTAGATTATGCCAGTGTAATTTCCCACTTGTTGATTGGAATCTTGGATCTGTTATATATGGTTTTTATACTTTTCAAATTCGTTACACTCTTAGTGCATATCCCATTCTTAAACTAAGAATGACTAAAGGTAGCACTATATGCAAAACTCATCCCATTCACAAGTTACTTTGAAATCTGATATAAAAGAGTAGGAATGGAGAGAGATTTCATTTAGATTTTTTTTGACTATCATCTGTCTTAAGAAATATTTTTAACTCATTGTTTAATTTCATGTTGTATTTTAAACATAAGTATATAGACTAGTTTATATTTTATTTAGTGCTTTTGCAGTCATACTTTAAAAAACAGTTAATAACTGTTATTAACCTCAGTCAATAACAGGTTAATATTAATTCTTTACACTGCTAAGACATTTAAAAAAAATTTAAGTAGCTTCTACCACTGTGATATATTCTTAAGAGGTAACTATAGCTGCCTTGCACGACAGCCTCCCAAAACCAAAACTAAAACCCAATAAATTCAAACTCTTAATGAAACTATTATATGTACATTTCATCAAATATTTATTGATTTTTCCCTAAGATTCACAAGGGAAGGGCCTTTGCCTCTGTTGCTTACTGTTGTGTTGGTAGCACTTTACTAAGAGCCTAGCCTTAGCACATCATAAATATTCAGTAAATATTTATCGACTGAACAAATTATTGATTTTGTCAGTCCTAGAGATTGGGGTCCAAAGAATAACAAAATGCTGGTCCTTTCTTCAAGGAACTAAATAGAATTTTTAAAAAAACCCTTGTAGATACTAACGTCCTTAACTTTTATGTGCTCAGACTGTGTCAACTCGTCCACTAAACTTTCTTGTAGTTCCCTGTTCTGTGCTGTTCTTTTATATTAATTTACATGCTTGTAATTATTTCAATCAATTGCATATTTTTGTTTTTCTTTTTTTTTCCCGCTTTTGATAACTAGTAGCAAATTGTATTTAATGTTGATCTTCTGCATTAGACTGTAAGATCTTTGAGAGTAAATAGGTAGAATATTTATTTCTTTATCTGAGCTCTCTGTCTAAAACATTGTAGGTGCTTATAAGTATTTATTACTGATTAATAAATAATAAATAATTTTAAGGAAACCACAGACATCTTTTTCATGCTTATTTTATGCTTGAAAAATTATAAGCTTATGCCTAGCCAGACGTAAGGTTTTTAAGGTTTGTGTAGTGTACTGTACTGAACGTGATGTGGGTTTAAAAAAGGATATAATAGTCATAGCTCTATGGCTCAATAGTTGAGAACATTTTAAGGGTTATAGAACATTTAAAAGATATAAAAATATGTCTTTTATATGAAGATATGTACCACTAATTGTCCCAGAAATATTAATTTTGTTTGCAGCATTTAGTATGTCTATCAGATATTTATTAAACATTTGCTTTGTGCAAGGCCATATAATAGATACAAATCAATAACCAATTCCTTTCCTCAAGAAGCATATAGTCTGATTTGGAAGATAGAAAGTGTACGTTTTATTAATTATGCAGAGAATGTAGTAAGGTCCTAAGAGTACCTAAGAACTTAATCAAGATTAATGATCAGAGGTTTAGGGTCTGCAGTGTTTTAGTCAATAATTCAATCAGAAAAAAATCTCTTGATTATGACTGTTAGAAATAACCTGTTATCTACTGTAACAGAGTTTTGGTATTAGTATTTTAAAATTTTAGTGAATTTTTCCTCTTTTAGCATTCTTTATTATAATACAGGTTAAGTATCCCTAATTTGAAAATACAAAATCTGAAATGCTCCAAAATTTGAAACTTTTTGAGCACTGTCATGACACTCAAAGGAAATGTTCACTGGAGCATTTTGGATTTCAGATTTTCAGATGCTGAACTGGCATACTGCAAATATTCCAAAATCTGAAAAAATCTGAAATCTGAAATGCTTCTGATCCCAAACATTTTGGATAAGGTATACTCAATTTGTACTACCTTTATGTTTCACTCCAACTGAAAGGTCACTGCAAGTTTTATAAATTGATGCTGTGTAATATACAGTGGATAATCTCAATTATATTAAAAGTCCCATAGTTTTGAGTAATGTTTATTTTGGTGAATAAATGAAAGATTTATTTTTAGCCACAAAAGAATATACTTGTTATCCATTATTATCAGATATAAATGCTATTCCTTAATGAATTGCTTTTATCATTTATATGTATACTAAATATATTTTAATCCTTTTTCTCAACTTTCTTTCACTAAGCTTAATCATTAGCATTGTTTGTACCTTGTTAAATATTAGCATGAACCAATAAATATGGAGTATATTAAAATAATTTTTAAATCATGGATAATATATACATATTAATCCATATGCTGTTTTGTAGACTTTAATTTTCATAAAATTTTAATATTGGAACTTAGTTATATGTTTCACACTGTATTTTTAAATTATTTACCATTTATATTTCTCTTTTTATGCTGGCCGTCTAGTATAGAGATGGATTAACTGAGTAGGAAGAGTTTAATGTTACAAGAACAAAGGAAACAAACAATTCAGAAAGTTTAGGTGTGTATACTTATATGTATACTGTATCAAATTCATGGTTTCTAGATGGTATTACATATTTTTCTAATATTGTATAATGTATTGAAGATAATACTTCAGTGTGGTAGCTATGATTCTTTGAGGACTCTGCCCTGTTTTTAAAACTTACATGAATCTCAACTGAGTGAGTGATTGATTACTGTTTATCGATTGCCTGTTATGTATTAGGCATTAGGATTCTAGAGATAAAATATATAGTCCTGACTCTCAAAAAGCCCACAGTACAGTGGGAAATACAGAGAAATGTGTTATTCAAAAACAAGGTGATTAGGTCTATAAAAGAAGAATGAACAGAGAATTATCAGAACACTTGGCAGAGGTACTATCTCTGTAAGGGATTCAAGGAAAGCTCAGAGCAGGTGACATTTGAGTTGATTTAGAAGGATGAGTACAAGTAAAAATAACTCTAGGCATTTTAGGAATTGAACACTGGTATGAGATGTGTTATAGCCAAGAATATGATTTGTCTAGAATTATATTAGTTTTAACTTCATTAAGTATTTGTTGAATTAGAAGGAATGATTTAGTAATTCTGTGTATTTTTAGTAGAGAACACATTCCCAAATAATGTAATAGGATAAAATAATACATTTTAATAGAAAAATTAAGCACTTTTATATAAAAATGCTATTGGTTTAGAATTATATTCTTATTTACTCATTCATTCATTAATTCATTTGTTCATTTACTCAAAGATGTTAGATGCCATAATTTTACAAAGATAATATTTTTGCTTGAGTCCAGGTCTGCCACTTATAGCTTTGTAGCCTTAAACAAGTCCCCTCTGAGTCCCAGATTCTCTTGGAGTTGATGTGAGAATTTGGTAAAAATGTGAGAGAAAATACTTTCTAAACAGGAAGAGATACATAACTGGAAGATGATATTATTAGGCCTTTAAAATAATGAACCTTTTGATTTATAATGAGAAATATTGATGTTAAAGTGTGAAAGTAATGTTTTATAATATACATAGATTTTCCTAAATATTTGAAATTAAATATTTACCCCATATAAGCCCTAAAAAGTGGAATTCAAATGTTCAAATTGAAAAATTGAAATCAGTTACTACACATTTAGGAGCATTAAACTTGTTATAAACATTTGACTTTATTTTCTAAATATTTGACACTGCAGATTGACTATTCCTAATCTGAAAATCCAAAATGCTCCAAAATCTGAAACTTTTTCAATGTCAACATGTCGCTTAAAGGAAATGCTCATTTGGAGCATTCAGATTTTGGATTTTGGATTAGGAATGCTTGATCAGTAAGGATAATTCATATATTCAAAAATCAAAAAAAAATCTGAAATCTGAAACACTCTGGTCCCAAGCATTTTGAATGAGGGATACTCAACTTGTATTATTTGCTTCATTATTATTTAATTATTTCTGTTCTGTAATACAGTTGCCAAGTAGTTGCTATGTTTAAAGTACATATTTTGCCAAGTAAGAGTCTTAAAATAACATACTTTTAAATGACTTGAGGGATGAAGAACAACTTGTTTGTCAAAATGACTCACTTAAGGTGAGGGGTAACTATGGCTTTAAAATTTCTTAGATGTGTTAGTCATCTCCTAGTAGACATTAACTTAATAAATCAGATGTACATTATCCATAGTATCAGCAAAAAAAATTTGGAGACACACCTTTAAAATGTGGTAAAACTTATCTTTGCCAATTCTGTCTTGATATAAGAGCTGAAATTAATTTTATAGTTAAACATTGATAATTTATATAGGAAAAGTGAGTAATGCTGAAGATGTAATGTTATGGCTAAATTGCCAACTATAGTGATACATCATTAATTTAGGATTTAGGGATAGAGAAGAAGACAACTAAGGAGTTCAAGTCCTAACATTTCATTTTAAGCTTCTAAATGGTCCTGCCTGCCTATCACTAGCTTGGAATGAAATCTAAGCGTGTCTACAACTTTGCACGCATTCAGCATGGCCCTTGTTTTCTCTTTTGTTGACAGATGTTCAAGAAGGTTACGTTCTTACATGATTAATTTGTAATTTGTCTGAATTTAAAATTATGTGGTTTTAGGGACTGGTTGAGATCTAATTTCCTATTGAATCATCATATTATTTGCATTTAAATTTCAGATAAAATATTGAGATAACAAATCTCATAGTGTCTGTGATTTGAGTTAAAATCCTGCAAGCCCCCACCAAAAACAGACAAATAAATTGTGATAAGGCCTTATTCATCCTTGAAAAATGTTCTGCTTTGGTAAAATTATCTTGAATTTGTATCAAATGACATGATTTTGTATGACAGATTTATAAATGGAAATAGGGCAGTGGAATGTCTTTTATAGAAATAAATTACTTGTGTAGAGGACTTGATGTACTACAGCATGATCCTTATATATGGCAATTCAGTATTAAATGTATAAGTAATGTATTAAGACGAAACAATTTTGTGTGCTTTGTATACAAGTATTCAAGTAAAAAAGTTCCTATAGCAAATAGGTATGATTAATACTTCATTATTTTTGTTATCTGATATAAGGATTTTATTGGCCCAAATGTGAAAGAAAAACTTTTTAGCAGAGATATTTGCTAATAGAAGACCCAGTGTTTTTTGTTTGTTTTTTAAACATGAATAAAATTGTATTATCCATTGAACTTTTAGACCTGTAGACTGAGGTTGGAAGAAATTTTTAGCTAGGGTGCTAATGTAGTCTAGAACTAAGGTATTATAGCTCATGAGAAAACCAGAAACTGGAAATGTAGAAGACTGGATATTTCTAAAGATGCTTCATAAGAATTTGTTGTGCTTTGTGACTGATTTGATGTGAAAGTAGAAAAAAAGAGAAGAAGGCTTTTTGTTTATTTGTTTTTAAAGTACTTTAGTTACATGCTTAAAGAGAAAAAAAAATGATGGTCCCCTTGATTCTAATGAGATAGTTACTAGGGATTATTTCTGAAAGTCATCCTTGTGAGCCTGTGCTAGTATATTGGGATACAGAAATGTCTATAGGAACATTTTAAAATCAAACACTAGGCTATTTTACTTTAAATGATAACAGTAATATTTCTGTCTTATTCTGTGGTTCTTTTCTCTTTTTTTGTAAATAAAAGGATCAGTCTGATGTAGTTGCTTTCATATGCAGCTCTCTAGAGTTCTATAGAGCGGCACTCCACTACCATCTCTGGGTGGTGGGGGAGAAAGGAGCTGTCTGACTCCAGGAGCCCTCCATCCCTGCTTCAACCTGAGTAGTACTACTTCCATCTATTTTACAAATACTTGAGATTTCCTGTCAGATCTTATTTATTTTCATAGGATTCTTCAACACTATAAAACAATATTGAAAACCACTGGCCTGTGTGATCTCTAAAGATGTTATAAGTTCAAACATTCATTAAATAAATTCAGATAGGCCAACCTACATAAATTGCTGTCAGCATAATGAAGTAGAAAGACAACTTGTGTTCATGTCCTCAGTTGACTGCCCATGACCCTCAAATATGCACTTAACCTCCCAGGTTTTGTTTTCCATCTGTAAAATGGGATGATATCTTTGCCTTGCTTAACATTCAGAGTTGTTCTAAGAGCAAATTTCTAATCATGTTTTGCTTGTATATTTGAATATATCACATTTCAAGGTAGATTAAGAGTAAGCAAACTTTTTTTCTGTATGAGACCAAACAGTGAATATTTTAGGCTTTGTCAGCCGTGTAAAATCTCTTTCACGTATTCTTTTATTATAGGCCTTTAGAAATATAAAAATTCATTCTTAGCTCAAGAACTGTAAAAAAGCAGGTCATGGGCCAGTTTTGGCCCATGGGCTGCAGGTTGCTGCTGATCCATGGTTTTATTATTAATATCTAATTATTTAAAATTATTAAGTACTAAAACCACCAATAAGAATTACATAAATTAATCTCAATTAAGAGTGAAGTGTACCCTGCTACTCTCTGGTTTGACTTTTGGTATCAGTTTATCTCTACTACTATATAGTAAACAAATTATAATTTGTGGGAGTCATTCAGAACTGGCTCTGTGGCCCTCTGGTTTAGGTCAGTGATAAAGCTACATTAAGTGTTTTGAAAACTATGTCAGTTTGACATATATTCCATTAAATTTAATTCACCTGCATTTGGTTAGGACCAAATTCATTGTATTATAAAAAAGACAAATGGAAGGAAAATGGTATGATTTTATATTTCTTTATAATCTTTAAAACTTATTTTAAAATGATAATTCTCATTTTATGTAGAATTTATTATTATTATCCTCTTGCAGCTTATATGAGTTCCTCTATGAATAGTCAAGCTTCATTGGACAACACAGATGATGAACAACCAAAACAACCAATCAAAACTACAATAGTATTGAAAATTCAGCAAAACATAGGTATTTTACTTCTTTTATAACATTGAAAAGATAATTTTTGCATTTGAATTTTCTTATTACTTTAAAATTATTTTCATTTCATTTTGCTTTCATAAAAGTGCTAGATTAAACCAGTATTTATTGAGTATTATGGAAAGTACCAGACCCTGGAGATAGAAAGATTTATAAATAATGTGTTATCATCCAAGTGCCCTCAAAAATGACACATCTATTTTTTTGGTATTTTTAGAAGAAAAATGTGTGGAGTTTTGAGAATCAGTTAGTATAGTAGGGCCAATATTTTCCAAACTGGTATTCCTAAAATTATCATTGCAGGAGATTTTGATGGTGTTCTGTGGAAAAAAGTCAAATTCAAGTCTAGAAATTTATAATGAGCTTTTGTATTTTAAAGGCTCTAAAAAGTGTAAAAGTCACTTGAACATTTTTCAGACTTTTTGAACAAAGAACATGTGGACTATTGTTTAGTGGAATAACAACTTAAGAAATGTTAAGCATTAAGACTTTTGACTGAGAATTAGGAGCCAGAAGATTTAGTTGTAGTTCTTGTCATTCATTAGATAAATTTGTATGTTTGTGCATGTGTGTGTGTGTGTGTCTGGGCTACTCTGGTCAGTTTCTTTTTTAAACTTACTATAATCAGGAAAAAATAACAGTCATCAACCCAGACTTAACTAATTCTTAGATTTTAAAATGGTGGAACATGGACTTCTGCAGTTTTCAATAGCTATACAAATGGCTTAGCATTATAATGGTTGAGAAACACTGCCCATTGGAGCTGCCTTTTGGTTTGAACTAGCATGAGACAGCTGGTATGCCAATATAAATGTAATATTTATAGAAGCCTTTTACAGTATTTGTTAGTTTTTCTCTTATGTGTGTCTGAGTATACACATGTGTGCAAGAGAGACCCTTTGTCCAACATTGGCAATCTAAATTTTCAACTTACTGCTATATTTTTCTCTAAGATTTTGCTGGCTTTTAGTACATACATTTGTGTGTGTGTGTGTGTGTGTGTGTGTGTGTTTGGGATAGCGTGTATGTGTATGTATGTGTGTGTTGTTTTTTTGACCCATCAGTTACCCACATTTCAGAGCCTAGGATTAGTTAAGCCTTTCTTTTGCTCATTCCATTTTCATTTGTTTTGTGTTTGTTTTACTTTTAGGTGTGATTGCAGCATTTGCAGTTACAGTCCTTGCTGTGGGTATCTCCATTCATTACTTCAGTGATTAGGGTGAGGCACAAAGAGCTTCCTGATCATCCAAACAACGTTGATCAACAGTTATGAGTAATGAAAATGTAAACAATCCATGTGTATTTAAGATAGTAGCAGCCAGATATGCTATTAGCCCTGATGCCTATTAGGTATGTTTCTGACTAAAATGAACTCACCACCTGCCTTGTTTAGCCTGTTTATATTATAGGTGGCCCAGGTTTCCAAAAATAAAATTATGCATCTAGATGGAAGTTGCATATAACAAGTCATTATTATCTATTTTTAAAAGGTTCAAAATGATGGGATATTATTTATCATAGGTGTTAGTCCTACTAATCTGGATCATTAATTAATCAGGACATTAAAAATTTGAACAGTTAGTGTTGATTCTGTATCTTGGTAATAGAGCATTAGGAGAAATTTCTACCAAGTGGGACAATCTTGGGGTAAGTTCATCCTCTAGGACCTTTCTAATATGCGTTCAGTTCCAATAAACTGTATGTTTTGTTCTAATCACAGAGTAGGAAACCTTTCCAGAGAGGTTTGAATCATTAAAGAATGACATAAATCATGTGCTTTCTCAGGTTAGTGTATCATAACATTTTTAATATATTTAATATATAAAATAAGACTTTTGTTTACAGCAGTATGTTGTAAAACAACTAGATCCTGAATAAAATCTACTTTTGAATAGGCTCAAAGGAAGTAGGAGAAATCTTCAAGAACCACATCTCTATCTTTCCTCATCCACAAAAATGAATATATTTTAAGTTGTGAATCATGAATAATATATCAAGCATAGAAGTGGATTATGGTTGCCAGTATGGCAGTTACCAATAGCAGCATGCCACATGCAGTTTGCTTCAAACCAGAAACAAGGAGAAACCTGAATCTGAGATGCTACTCTATCCAGGACAGTTGAAGAGGGTTAAATGGCCCTCAGTTTGTACTACTGTAGCTCCTGGTAGAAGCAAGGGGCAAACCTTCCTAATTTAGGTCTAAGACTCCCTTAGGTTATGATCAAGTAGTAGTATTTCATGACTACAGATCACGAGGCACAAGTTGAAACTAGCTAGCATGAGAAAGAACCTATAGAAAAAGTAAACATTGAATTCAGTTCCCCAAGGTCGCATTACCAACATAAGGAATGAAGGATGGAACCACAGGCAGATCTGAAAAAGAACCAAATGGAACTCCTAGAAATGAGAAATGTATTTGTTGAAATAAGAAAAAAGAAACCCTCAGACACATTGAATATTAGAATCAGCTGAAGAGACAAGCGAGCTGGAAGCTAGATTTTTAAGTCATTACCCATTGAGCAGCTAAGAAACAAGGAGTTACAAATTATTAGAAAGTTAATAAGAACTATAAAGACCAGGAGGAGAGAATGGAGGAGAGGCAATATTTGAAGAGATAACAGAATTTTCCACATTTGTTGGCAACACATGAATTCATAAATTCAGGAGGTACAACATATCCCAGACACATTTAAATAAAATCCATGCCTAGACCCATGTTAGTAAACTGCAAGATACCAAATAATATTTTAAAAGCAATCAAAGGGGGAAAAAGATCATCAGTGAAGGCAAGACAGTCAGATACTTAGTAGGCTTCCCAACTGCAACAGTGTACCCAAAAGGTGATAGAATAATATCTTCAGAATTTTGAGAAAAATTAATTATCAGAATTTGCACCAAACAAAACTGAAATAAACACATGTTCAGATGAAAAATGGATTTTACCATCAGGAGACCTTCATTAAAGAAACTGCAAAAGGATGATCTTCAAGAAGGAAAATGATACCCAAAGGAAGATCTGAAATTGAAGAAGTAGTGAGCAAATAAAATGATAAACAATTGCAAATTTAAAATGTTGTTTGCGTAAAACAATCATAAGGAAATGTTTTTAAGAAATTGTAAACAAATGTAAAACTAAATAAACATTGCTATGCAACATTAATAATGTGGAATTATAAAATAAGGTTGTAATTGAATAACTGGACAGTAGCTTATAAGCTGGGAAACGGTTGATTAAAGTGTTCTGTGGCATTTTTATTATTCAGAAAACTGGTTAAGATACTGTTTAACTTTAAAATTGATTATGTTAAATATGTGTAGTCAGATTTCAGGGATAACTGCTAAAGGAATGAATCATTCCAAGGGAAAAGAAGTTTAAAATATAGAATAGGAAGGCAATAATTCAATACAAATAAAGGAAGAAATTTTGGGGATGGAGGAGCCAAATTAGAAAGTAAGGGAATAGTAACAAGTCTAATAATAATTAAATATGAGTAGACTGAATTACCCAATTAAATGACAGATTGATCAGATTTTTTTTTTTAAAACCCAACTATAGGCTGTTTAAAAGAAAAGCACCATAATATAAGACGTGAGAAGGTTGAAGGTAAAAAAGATAAACAATGCATTAGCGAAATACCAAAAGAAAACTTGTGTAGCTTTAGTGATATTAATCAAAATTAGACTTGATGATCTTACAAAAGATGGAGAAAGCCATTAAAAATAGAAGGATCAATTCACTAGGAATATATAACAATTTTAAATTTGTATGTACCATATGAAATGGCCTCAAAATGTATGACCTATATAGGGCTGATGCAACAAATTGAACAACAGTGGGAGATTTCAGCAGCTCTCAGTTGTTGATAAATCAAGCAGACAAAGAATAAGTAAAGACATTTAAATAATGTAATTAACAATATTAATTCAATGGACATATTTAGAATAATATATTCAACAACTAAATTTTCTCTTAAGCACTGTATATTAGCAAAAATTGACCATGTACTAGACATAAAGTAAATTGCAATAAATTTCAAATAATTGGTATTGAATGGGTAATCAGAAACAAGTAGAGGTCAATAATAAAAGTTAATTTTTAAAAATCATACATTTACAAGTTTAAAAAACGTTTATAGATTAAAGAAGGAAACAAATGCTTAGAACCTAATTACAAGTAATGTATTTTTAAAAATTGGGTGATGCAGCAGAAACAGCACTTTGAAGGGAAATGGCTTTAAATGCTTGAATTAAGACAAGATTAAATGTGTAACAAGTTAAAAAAAAGCAAAAAAAAAAAAAAAACGAATGTAGGAGCAAGGAGATACAGGCAAGGGAGTAAATCAATGAATTAGAAAAAGGTAATTGCAATGTCAAACTTGTTTTCATGACAAAACAATAAAACTGGCCTAACTGAACAAGAGGAAAATGGAGCACAGTAAATAACATAAAAATTGAAAAAGGAGTCCTAACCACAAAGATAAAGCAGGGGTGGAAAAGATAAGACAATAATTTAAACATTTTTGACAACACCTGGCCCAGGCTTAAGGTAAGTTTTACCCCTCTTTCAAAGACCGTGCTAAACTGTTTCAAAGAATAGATAATGAAAATAATTTCCAGCTTATTGCATGGGGCCAATATGTATAACTTACTGATACTAAAAGCAGACACATTCAGTAGAAGAACAGAAAACTTACTAACACACATAAAAGTCAAAAGCACCATTAATAAACTGAATTTAACATATAAAAAAGGATAGTGCATCATGACTAGGTTGTATGTGTTAAAAATCAGAAACACAACAAGGACGCTTGTTATCACCACTTCTTTTTGTCATTGTTCTGTAGAAAAATGAACAAAAGACAGAAACCAGGTATGTTAAGAGGATATGACTGGATACACGAAAAAGATGTTTAACCTCATAAATGATTGACTAATTGAGAACATAATACCATTTTACATTCAATAGATTGAAAAATTAGGAAATAAGACAATACCAATGAAGATGATGTGCATCAAGGCAACATCTTTTACACTGCAGCTAGCATTTTAAACTGATACTCTTCAGAAAGCAGTTTGGCACTATCTTGCAGTTATGTATTCACATACCCTAACCATTCTACCTTTAAATATATACCTTAGAGAAATTCTTGCGTACATGCACCTCAAGAGTACACGTGTATGAATGCTCATGGCAGCCCTGTTTTTAACCACTTAGATGTTCATTGATAAAAGAATAAAATATAAATTGTGGGTTTTGTAATTTTATTTAGTAGGGAGAATGAACTACATGCAACAACCTAGAGGAATCTTAGAAATATAGCGATAAACCAAGTCTCAAAAGTCTACATACAGTGTGATAACAGTTTTTATAAAGCTAAAAAATCTAAACTATATTATATAGGAATACATATATTTGTGATAAAACTTTTAAAGTGATAAATCAATAATTCAGGATAGTGTTTAACATCTTAGTGGGAATGATGTCAGGATAGGGAAGCAAGGTGTAACACGTTAATAGGTGAAACATTTTTTGGTTTTCTATTACAAACCACCTCCAAACTTAATTGGCTCAAAACTACAACCATTTCACTTTTCTCACAATTCTGAGTTGACAGGAATCAGCTGGGTGGTTCTGCTCCACATAATGGTGGCTGGAGCTGCAATTATCTAGGGGCTTGTTTGTGCTTGAAACATCCAAAACAGCTCATTCACATGGTTGGTAGTTAATGGTGGCTATTGACTGGGAACTCAGCTACCACACTTTGATTTTCTATGTGGCATCTTCATGTGGCTTGGAGTTTTTCAGTGATGGTGGCTGGGATCCAAGAAGTAGCATCCTATGTGAACATTACAAGAAGAGGAATATAGAAGCTGAGTCCTCTTGTGGCCCTGGCTTGGAAGTCCCAGAACATAATTTCCACTGCGTTGTGTTGGTCAAAGTAGTCCACAGGGCCAGCCAGATTAAATAAGAAAAAAAAAACAACTTTTTACCTATTGATGGGGAAGGGGCATGCATACACAGGAAGGAAAGGGATTGATGACAAAAACCTTCAGTGATTAGTTATTATAGTACATGTTCTTGCCATCATAATTCATATTCCTGACATCTAGAAAATGCACTAACCACCTCCCAAGAAACCTTAAAGTCTCAATATGGCATTAGGTTCAAGCTCAAGGCCCAGAAGAATCTCATCATCTAAATCAGTTTCAGATACATATGAAGCACCTTTACTGCAATTCCTCTCTAAAGATGCATGAAACTAAAGACAAGTTTTCTTCCCTGTATTCACCCAGAATAGAATGTTGAGTCAGGCAATATACACTCTCGTTCAATAAGAGGGAAAATGAGAAGTGCATAGCAGTGACTGGTCCGTAGCAACTCTGAACTCCAACTGGGCACATGTCTCTCATTCCTCATGATTCTAGGAGCAGAGAATGTGTGTAAATTAGAGCCTAATTCTTCCTGAGCGTGATTCTCTGCTCTTGGCTCTTCTCTATGAGATCTTGGCACTTTACTCTAAATCATCCTTTTCCATGAGAAATAGCTTATGTTTGAAGCTGAGTAGCTTTCTCAAACTGCTTTCTGATTTTTGGAGGTTGAAGTCTCTTCATTTTGAACTATCTCTGCTTTTGGTATAAGCTGATATAATTCATTTAAAAACACCTTGCATTTCCTTTGAATCAAATTATAACCTACTCCATTAGACAAAAGGCATACCCACAAATCTCTTCAAGACTTTCTGTAATTTGAGCTGAGAATTAGGATGTTGAGGGATAGCACCCTTAACAATCTTAGATATTCATTGTCTAGCTGAATGGTCCACAAAGTGTGTCCATAAGATTCTTAGAAGTCTTTTTTCTAACTAAGAGGTCTAGGAGGCACTAGCTTAAATATTTCTTAAGTCTTAAAGGATATAACAGCTGCACCCTTTATCCTAAATTATCCTGATTCTGTGGTTTACTAACAGTTCACTGGATTTGATCTTTGCCCTAATATGATTTCTTCCTTGAGAACTTCTTGTTCGCTGGAAAAGATGTTCTGGACATCTTATATTTTCTATAAATTTTGCTCCAAGACTGAACATTTTCTTATTTAGTTCATTTTTCTCTCCTCACATTTGATGGTAGGTGCTAGAAGAAGTCAATGTAGTATTTTCAGTGTTCTTCCTGGAAATCTCCTCGGATAGATCTTCACATTTATTAGGTTACCTCTTCCCTTCAACAATTTCCACAAGCTTATTAGTTCTACCTTTTACATTACGGCAGGTGAAAGTGCTGCCTCTCAATTTCCTTCTTGTTCTTCTAGCCACCACTGTCTCCATCTCTTGCTGAAAGTTAAGGCTACGTGTTTTTGTTTTGGCCCAACAGCCCCTTATTTCTAGGTACCAATTTCTATTTTGGTTAGCTTTTGCTCCATAACTTAGTGGCTTAACCATTTTATTAACTCTCACCATTCTGTGCTTAGGTTAGGCTTAGCTGGCTCAGTTGGATGGTTCTTTTGCTCCACATGATGTTGGATGGGGCTTCAATTATCTAAAGGTTGTAACATGCAGGACAGCTCACCCACATGTTGACAGCTTATCTGATTGTCCTTCATGTGATCTCTCCATAGAACTTGGGCTTCTCACAGCATAGTGGTTGAATTCCAAAAGGGAGAGTTCCAAGATTCAGTGTTCAGAGACGAAGGAAGTAGAAATTTTCCATTCTCTTTAGGCCTGGTCTCAGAAATCCTAGAATGTCACTTCCTATGTATTCTACTGGTCAAAGCATACACAGGGACAGCCCAGTTTCCATGGAGGGGAAAAAGAAGCCCATCTCCCAATGGGGGACTGTTACATGCATACACAGAGAGAGAATTGATGGAAGTCATCACTGGAGATTTGTAACTACACATACATTTTTTAGTATACATCAAATGCAAGAAAACTGAAAATATAAGCATACCTCAGAGATACTGTGTGTTCAGTTCCAGACCACCACAATAAAGCGAATATCACACTAAAGCAAGTAACACAAATTTTTTGGTTTCCCAATGCATATAAAATTTATGTTTAGGGCCGTGTGTAGTGCACACCTATAATCCCAGCACTCTGAGAGGCCAAAGCAGGAGGATCGCTTCAGTTAAGGAGTTTGAGACCAACCTGGGCAACAGAGTGAGACCCCATCTCTACCAAAAAAAAAAGGTATATTTACATTACACTGTAGTCTACTAAATGTGCAATAGCATTATGTCTTAAAAAATGTATATACATACTTTAATTGAAAATACTTTATTGCTAAAAAAAAAACGCTGGCAATCATTTGAGCCTTCAGTGAGTCATAATTTTTTTTGCTGGTGGAGGGTCTTGCCTTGATATTGATGGCTGCTGACTAAGGGTGGTTGTTACTGAAGGTTGAGGTGGCTGTGGTAATTTCTTAAAATAAGACAACAATGATGCTTGCTACATTAACTCTTCCTTTTACAAAAGATTCCTCTGTGCGTGCAGTGCTGTTTGATAGCATTTTACCCACAGTAAAACTTATTTCAAAATTGGAGTCGATACTCTCAAACCCTGCTGCTGCTTTATTAACTAAGTTTATGTAATATTCTAAATCCTTTGTTGTCATTTCAACAATGTTCACAGCCTCCTCACCAGGAGGAGATTCCATCTCAAGAAACCACTTTTTTTGCTTATCCATAAGAAGAAACTCCTCGTCTGTTCAAGTTTTATCATGAGATTGCAGCAATTCAGTCACATCTTCAGGCTCCAATTTTAATTCCAGTTCTCTTGCTATTTCCATCACATCTGCAGTTACGTCCTCCACTGAAGTCTTGAACCCCTCAAAGTCATCCTTGAGGGTTGGAATCAACTTCTTTCAAAGTCTTGTTAATGATATTTTGACCTCCTCACATGAATCATAAATGTTCTTAATGTCATCTAGAATGGTGAATCCTTTCCAGAACGTTTTCAGTTTACTTATTTTTGTGCGTGTGCGTGTGTTTGATTAGTTGTCCATTTATTGATTGGTCATTTGTATTTCCTCTGCAAATTAACTATTTTTTATTCCATATATATATTTTTTAATTTCAAAATATTAAGGGGGTACAAATGTTTTAGGTTACATGGATTGCTTTTGTAATGATTGAGTCCCAGCTATAGTTGTGCATATCACCCAAATAGTGTTTACTGTACCCATTAGGTAGGTTTTTGCCCCTCCCCTCTTCCTCCCTTCCTCCTGGTTGATTTCCACTGAGTTTTACTACCCTCTGTGCCCATGTGTGCTCATCGGTTACTTCCAATTTAATAGTAAGTACATGTGGTGTTTGTTTTTCCATTCTTGAGATATTTCACTTAGGAGAATGGTCTCCAGTTCCATCCAGATTGTTGCAAAAAGTATTAATTCATCTTTTTTATGGCTGAATAGCACTCCATGGTGTACATATACCACATTTGATTAATCCACTCATGAATTTGTGGGCACTTGCGTTGATTCCACGTCTTTCCAATTGTGAATTGTGCTGCAATAAACATTCGAGTGCAGGTGTTTTTTTGATGAAAAATCATCTTTTCCTTTGGGTAATCACCCAATAGTGGGATTGCTGGATCGAATGGTAGTCTACTTTTAGTTTTTCGAGGAATCTCCATACTGTTTTCCATAGAGGTTGTACGAATTTGCAGTCCCACCAACAGTGTATAAGTGTTCCTTTCTCTCTGCATCCATGCCAGCATCTATTGTTTTTGGACTTTTTAATAAAAGCCATTCTAACTGGGGTAAGGTGATATCTCATTGTGGTTTCAATTTGCATTTCCTTGATGATTTTAGTGATGTTGAGCATTTTTTCATATGTTTATTGGCCATTTGCCTTTCTCCTTTTGAGAAGCTTCTGTTCATGTCTTTTGCCCACTTTTTAATGGAGTAGGTTGTTTGTTTCTTGCTGATTTGCTTGAGCTCTTTGTAGATTCTGGTTATTAGCCCTTTATTGGATGTGTAGCTTACAAATATTTTCTCCCATTCTGTAGGTCATCTGTTTACTCTGTTGATTGTTTCCATAGCTGTGCAGAAGCTTTTTATTTTAATCAAATCGCATTTACTAATTGTTGTTGTCGTGATTGCCTTTGGGGTCTTAGTCATAAATTCTTTGCCTAGGCCAATATCTAGAAGAGTTTTACCTACATTTCCCTCTACAATTCTTATGGTTTCATGCCTTAGACCTAAGTCTTTTATCCATCTTGAATTAATTTTTGTAAGTGATGAGAAGTAGGGGTCCTGTTTCATTCTTCTGCAGGTGGCTATCCAATTTTCCCAGCACCTTTATTGAATAGGGCTTCTTTTCCCCAGTTTACATTGTTGTATGCTTTGTTGAAGATCAGTTGGTTATAGATAGATGGTTTTATGTCTGGGTTCTGTGTTTAGTTCCATTGGTCTATGTCTCTATTTTTGTGCCAATACCATGCTCTTTTGGTTACTATAGCCTTGTAGTATACTTTGAGGTCTGGTAATGTGATGCCTCCAGATTTGTTCTTTTTGCTTATGATTGCTTTGGCCATTCAGGCTCTTTTCTGTTTCCAAATGAAGCATAGAATTATTTCTTCTAGGTCTGTGAAGTATGATGTTGGTAATTTCATGGGGATTGCATTGAATTTGTAAGTTACTTTGGGTACTATGGACATTTTAACAATGTTGATTCTATCTATCCATGAGCATGATATGTTTTTTCATTTGTTTTTGTCCCGTGCAGTTTCTTTCCTCAGAGTTTCATAGTTCTTGTAGCGATCTTTCACCTCCTTGGTTAAGTATAGTCCTGGGTATTTTATTTTCTTTGTAGCTATTGTGAATAGTATTGAGTCTTTGATTTGACTCTCAGCTTGACTGTTATTGGTATATAGAAATGCTACTGATTTATGTACATTGATTTTGTATCCTGAGACATTGCTAAATTTATTTATCAATTCCAGGAGACTCTTGGTAGAATCTTTGGGGTTTTCTAGATATAAGATCATATCATCGGCGAAGAGCGATAGTTTGACCTCCTCTTTCTTGATTTGGATACCCGTCTGGGGTGGGGAACCTGTGGCCTTCTAGGTCCTTAAGTGTGGCCTTTTGATGGAATCCAAATTTTACAGAACAAATCCTTTAATTAAAAGGGGTGCAGCAGAGAATGAAGCTTTTCTTGCCTCCTTTGGTGCTTAAAAAAGAACAATCTTGAAATCAGAAGGCCACATGTTCCCCACTCCTGCCTGACTTCCAGTACTATGTGAAATAGAAGTGGTGGCAGTGGGCATCCTTGTCTTGTTCTTAGGGGTAATACTTTCAACTTTTTCCCATTCAGTGTCATGTTGGCTGGGGTTTGTCATAGATGGCTTTTATAATTCTGAGATATGTTCCTTCTATGCTAGTTTTCAGTTTACTTATTTACTTTGCCCAGATTCATCAGTGGAATCGCTATATATGACAGCTTTCCCCTTGTGAAATTTATGTCTTAAATAATAAAACTTAAAAGTTGAAATTACTCCTTGATCCATGGGCTGCAGAATGGATGTTGTGTTAACAGGAATGAAAACATTAATCTCCTTGTACTGTACATCTCCATGAAAGCTCTTGGGTGACTAGGTGCATTGTCAATGAGAAGTAATATTTTGAAAGAAATCTTTATTTCTGAGCAGTAGGTCTCAATAGTAGGTTTAAAATATTCAGTAAACCATGTGGTAAACAGATGTGCTGTCATCCAGGCTTTGTTGTTCATTGATATAACACAGGAAGAATAGATTTAGCATAATTCTTAAGTGCCCTACAGTTTTCAGAATGATAAATGAGCATTGGCTTTAAGTTAAAGTCACCAACTGCATTAGCCCCTAACAAGAGAGTCAACCTGTACTTTGAAGCTGTGAAGCCAGACATTGACGTCTCCTCTTTAGCCATAAAAGTCCTAGGTGGCATCTTCTTCCAATATAAGGCTGTTTAATTTATATTGAAAATCTATTGTTTAGTGTAGCTGCCTTCATGAATTATTTAGCTAGATTTTCTGGGTAACTTCCTGCATCATCTACATCACTACTTGCTGCTTCACCTTGCACTTGTGTGTTATGGAGGAGGCTTCTTAAACTTCATGAGCCAACCTTTGCTACCTTCAAACTTTTTTTCTGCAGCTTCCTCAACTCTCTCAGCCTTCATAGAATTGAAGAGAGTTAGAGCTTTGCTCTGAATTAGGCTTTGGCTTACAGGGATGTTTTGTCTGGTTTGATCTATCCAGATCACTCAGATTTGTTTCATGTCAACAATAAGGCTGTTTCCCTTTCTTATTTGTGTGTTCACTGGAGTAGCACTTTTAATTTCCTTCAAGAAAGTTTCTTTTGCACTCACAGCTTGGCCGTTTGGTGCAAGAGGCCTAGCTTTCAGCCTGTCTTGGCTTTCAACCTGTCTTCCTTACTAAGCTTAATCATTTCTAACTTTTGATTTAAAGTGAGAGACATGTGAATCTTCCTTTCACTTGAAAACTCAGAGGCCATTGTAGGGTTATTAATTGTCCTAATTTCAATTTTGTGGTGCATCAGGGAGGCCAGAGGAGAGGAAGAGAGATGGGGGAATGGCTGGTTGGTGGAGCAATCAGAACACATAGAACTTTATTGATTAAGTTTTCTGTCTTATATGGGCATGGTTCGTGGCACCCCAATACAATTACAACAGTCACATCCAAGATCACTGATCACAGACCACCATAACAGATATGGTAATAATGAAAAAGTTTAAACTATTATGAGAATTACTAAAATTTGATACAGAGACATAAAGTGCTGTTGGAAAAGTGGCGTCAGTAGACTTGCTCATTGGCAGGGTTGCCACAAACCTTCAATTTGTAAAAAATGCAATATCTGTGAAAAACAATGAAGCAATTCACAATAAAACAAGGTATGCCTATACAGGAGAAAGAAGAGACTAAAGAGTTCACTAAGGAAATAGTTATTATTACTACCCTAAAAAAATAATACACATGTTAACCTTATCATAGTCTGCCTTTTGGTATGCCTCTGTCTCCCTCATTTCTTCTGTGACATTTCTGTAGACAAAGAAAATGTCTTTCCCTTTTACCTCCTTCTACAATGTTCAACAGTCAATACATTCATAACTATATTACTAACATAGTTGAGAGTAGTCAAGCTCTATTACAAGTTCATTATGTTTGTTGACACTTACCTAAAGGATTCGTCTAAATATAAACTAAACAATGCACAATAAATATCTAGTAAACTGTTCTTGATTTCTGACTTTAACCTAATAAATAATTTTGTTGGGAATATCAAGTATATTAATGAATATTCACCAAAGGTAATCAATGAATTCTCATAAAATTTGTAACCTATTAAAAGGTAAATTAATATTTTAATAGGTTTTGATTTATTGTTGTTAAGGACAAAGGATAAAAGTGAAGTTAGAAGTGGCAGTAGTTTATCTCTGCCTTTGCCATTTTGTTTTCACATTCATTATCTCATTGGATTTTAAAAACATTCTTGTGTGGTAAGCAGGGCAAAGATTTGTTGAATAGGTCCAAATTTGATGAATGCAATTGAAACTTAACACATTGATTAAGTATTGTCCCCACAGACACATAGGAAGAATAAATATTTGGGTAAATAACTATCACCTTTGTCTCAATAGTCAGAAATAGATTATTTCCTCTTTTTTCATCTTTGTAAAAATATCTTATAAATATTTTACATACTTAACACCATTAAATGAAGCTAGATTTTACACTGTACTGTGGAACTTTTGAAATTCAGATCCCAAAAGAGCCCTGTACAAAAATTCTTAATTAAAAA
This sequence comes from Daubentonia madagascariensis, assembly GCA_023783475.1. Taxonomy (NCBI): domain Eukaryota; kingdom Metazoa; phylum Chordata; class Mammalia; order Primates; family Daubentoniidae; genus Daubentonia; species Daubentonia madagascariensis. The sequence continues at coordinate 18,927,422 of JAKFHU010000978.1, read as the reverse complement.
GACTTGATATTTTAGAAAAGGATACTTTACTCAATTTGTTCAGTTTGTTAAGAAGATCTTTTGTTTACAGAACCGTGGAGGGGAACTTAGTGATAGGGATGAAGGTAGTCTAATCAGGTCTTAGATTCTATTTTAGGCAAATCCAATTTACTTGTAGTTATGCCAGACTCCTAACACTGTGATTAAAATTCTGAATGTCAAGAAGCTAAGATGCTAGACTGCAATATCTATGTCTAAACAAAAATACCCAACATAATTTTTTATAGATTTTTTTCTATGCTTTCCAGTTACCACTACTGAGAATATTTTCTACTTTTTAATTATAAATAACTAATGACTATGGAGAATTGAGTTGTATCCCTTAATCTGCAAAATAAAAAACAATAAAACCTTAGGAAGTCAGTTAATTCTTTTGATCTTTAGGTTGCAAGAAATTCTAACCTTAAACTGACTCTGATTAACTAATACTTTACAATTTACAATTTTTTTTTCATTTTTATCATGCCCTTTTAAACAATTCAGAATCTGAGGCTCAAGAAAGTGACTTGCTAAATCTAATGGTTAGTAGGGCGTGTGCATATTAAAGGGAAAGACACTGAAGAAAGGGAATGATTGTGTAGAAACTACATGAGGGGACTGCACAGAACTAAGAAAACATGAATGTAAGATTCTTGAGAAGATGGGAGAGGACAGACTGTAAAGCACAGGTGACTATTGGCCTTTAGGGATCAATGCAGTGGTCTAGAAGAAATCAAAGAACCAAAATCCAAAATTTTGGTAGTAGTCCACAAGTAAATAAGAATGCTTGGAATATTGATTTGGGAAGAAAGAACACATATGTGACAGCAAAGGAAGTGAGTGAATGAGGTGTAATAGAAGGTTATTGAAGGTCAAGAGATAAGGGGGTCAAGGAACAGAGAGTCCAGATTATAGATGGGTTGTCTGCTAAAATAATGATGATACCCAGCATAATGATAGCAGTTGAAGCATAAAGGAAGACTGTGTGAGTCAAGTGTCCAATTTTTGATAAGTGAGGGAGAATGATTAGAAGGTCGATACTTGACAGTTACAAGGATGAGAAAAAAGTGCTACACACAAATAGCATAAGCATAAAAGATACATAATATTTTTTGTAGAAGCCAGTGAGAATAATGATGTAGAGTAAAGGAGAGTGTCAATAATGATATCTGAATTATGAAAAAATACACAATTACCACTTGAAGGCTATGAAGAGAAAACGTACCCTCTGTAGAGCCAGGTTTCAGTGATGGTAAAAATGTGGAAGGAATGCTTGGAGAAGAGGTTGAAAATAAGGGGAAATGTGCTGATGTTAGAAAGCAAGAAAGCACAGACTATCACGGGGATGATTGTGCAGTAGAGTATTGTGGCAAAGGGCAAGCTGGGAATGGGCAGGAAGTAGGGAGTGGGAAGAGGTGGGGGGAGCTTACATTTTAGATGATTGTGTTAATGCAGTGTTAAGAATAATGGCAGATTTAGTTTCAATGTTTTTGAGGAGGTTTGATTCTGGGTCTAATGATCAGAGGACTTGGCTTACTTAGCTTGAGTGAGTAGTTATTGCAGTTGCAACAAGTTTTGGTAGCTAGCTGCTCCTGTATGGCTTGGAGGTGGGAGGGGGGCCAAGGTAGTAATGCCAGCAACTAAAGACATCAAAGCTACAGTAGGATCATAACCTATAGCTCTGAACTTTATACATTCAGCCTTACATTTCAAGGATAAATCCAACTTAGTCATGTTTTATCTTTTACATACACTGTTAGATTTGAATTGCTAATATTTTATTTAGAATTTTTGCTTCCATACTAATAGGTGATATTAGCCTATAATTTTCCCTTCTCATAGTGTCTTTGTCCAGTTTTGGTGCAAAGGTTATACCAGTTAAATAAAATGAGTCAGTGATTATTCACTCTGTTTCTGTTTTCTGAAAAAGCCTGTATAAAATAATCTGTTTCTTATCAGTTTTATAGATTTAACTTGTAAATATACCTAGACCGTGTGTTTCTTCAGGGATAATATTTTGTAACTACTGTTCTGGTTTATTTCCTGGTTAGAGGATTATTCAGACTTTCTATTTTTCTTAAATAAGTTCTGATAAGATATATTTTTCTAGAAATTTGTCTTTTTTTCTGTTTTCAATTTTGTTGGCATTAAATTGCTCATAATGTTTCGTATCTTTTTAATCTCACCTTTGTGAATATGTTTTTAAAAAATTCCTAATGTTGTTTATTTATGCTTTTACCACTCCCACCACACCCCCTGCCTTAAATCTGGCAGATATTCCTCTATTTTGTTAGTCTTATTAAATAACCAGCCTTTGGCATTGTGGATTCTATCTGTAGAATTTATATTTCATTAATTTCTGCTCATATTTATTTCCTCATTTTTCTACTTTGTTGGTTTACTTTATTTTCTTAAGTTATTAGGTTGTATACTCAGGTTATTTAAGTCTTTCTTCTTTTGTAATTTATGTTTCTAATAATAAAAATTTCCCTCATATGCCCTTTTTGCTTTATCCTAGAAGTTGTGATATAAAGTATTTTTATTATTTTTCAGTTTTAAGAATTTTAGATTGCCAGTATAATTTATTCCTTGACACAGAAGTTTTTTAGGTATTTGTATATTTTAATTAATAACAAATGCTTAATTGCATTGTGTGATGTCTTATAGTATCCTAGTTTATTATCAGCTTTTCAAAATGCTCCTGTGTGTTGGAGGCGAAAAAAGTGGCTACTTCACTAATTATTGGTTGCAGCGTTTTATATATGTTCCTTATATCAAGCTTATAAATTATGTGGCTAATATCTACATAGCTACTAATTTTTTGTTACTTGATTAGCAAAGACTGAAAGAACTGTACTGAAATCTCTGATGGTAGATTGTCACTTTCTCCCTGTATTCTATCAATTTTACCATGTGTATTTTATAACATTTTATTAAGTGTATATAAGTTTTAAATTGTTCGCTCTTCCTGGTGAAATGTACTATTTTATCATTCTGTAATAATGTAAGTAATGTTACATTATATATAACACATATTTCTATTCTTAGAAATATATTCTGTATATTTTATCCAGTAATGCTTTCCCTCTTTAAACTTATTCATCTGATATTAATTAAGTGATACTTGCTTTTCAAAAAAATTGTATTTGCTTAATATAGTTTTCCACCATTTTTCATCCTGCTTTTCTCTGTCCTTATGCTTTAAGTGTATCTCTTTTGAATAGCCAGTACCTGGGTTTTTAAAAAGTCTAATTAAACAATATATGCCTTTTAACTATTAACTTTAAATTATTTATGTTTTTTGTTACTATTATTATGTCTGAAATTATTGCTACTTTAAATTTTTACTCTGGAACTGGGAATAATAGTAAAATAATTCTGGTTTCAAATAGATAGCAACTTATTGCTGCTCCTTCAGGAAAAGCTAAATGGAGGTTTAAAAGTTCTCACCATTCCCACACCAAAACAAAAGCAACAAAAAATAAAATTAAAAATCTCCGGTCTAGTGAAATGCTTAAAGAAGGGAAAAAATTAATTGCAGGAAAAACTATTAGCAAAAATGGCATCTGTACTTAATTTTAATACAAGGTAAATATAACATAGAGCCATAGCCTTATTATTCTAAACTTCTGTGGGACTTACACGATTATTGTGTTAAATCTCTGTAATTCAGGTTACCCAGAAAGTTCAATTTCATGTGTGATTGTCATTGTCTGTTGAAAATGCATCTAATTTGTTACAAACAGGAACCCTGTAGGGGAGATAATTGTGTGTTGTCAGCAATGAATAAATGTAAACCTTTAAAAATGAATTACTGTTTTTGAGATAACATGTTAAAATCAAGCTACTATGTGTTCAAGGATTGGAAGTGGGGAATGGACACTCTGAGAAATAAAAGCACCTCGTGTGAAACACCTGGTTTTATAAAAAACTAATTTTTAGGAGCATTTTCTTATATACTGTGGCAAAAAAAAAATCTCTGAAAGATAAACAGACTTTGATAGTTGTAGCTGACAGCCTCAAGTAAAGATAAAATTTAATGTTTTCCTTAAATTTCCTTATTCTCTCTGCCAGAGCCATGCCCATTATTAGTCTTTGGAGTTGTGGGACTTAACTGAAACTTTCTCTGAATTCCAGGTAACTTTTAAAAAATTTTTATGCAGAATTGACATATGGACCTGTAATATATGTTAAGATAGATTTTCTAATCTTATAGAATCCTGAATTTCACTGTGAATGCATTGTGTTGGTGACTTCTAGGTAGGAAGTATGATGCAATGTGAAAAGCATAGGAACCAGGATTAGGAGGCCCAAGGTTAAGTTCAAACTCTGTATCTTAAAAGCTGTATAAACCTGGACAAGTCAACTTACCACAGACTCTTCAATTTTGTCATCCTTGAACAGAACATATTAAAAACATTACTCTGCCTACCTCATAGGACAATTGTGTTCTCATAATTCTTCAAAGATATAATGTATGTGAAATTATTATATACTGTAACATACCATAAAAATGTTAGCTATGTTATTTGGGGCCTCCAAAACTACTATTCTGGTATGGATGGTATTGTCTTTACATGAATTTGTTAGCAATTATGAACATACATAATGTTTGGCCCTTATATATGTTTCAGGAATGTAATATTTAACATGCTCATGAAGTGCTTTATTTTCATAACAGGGCATATAAACAACTCCCTATGACAAATGTATTTGTAAATAACTGTTCAAAATTTTCTTACTAAACGCACAATGGTTATTAAAACAGCACCTATCTTGAAACATAAAAGTAAAATAATTATTATGTGTGTATATATATAATTTGATATATTATATCAAGTTTTTTCAAGTTCAGTTGCTATAAAACATGATAAATGTTTTGTCATAAAACCTGCATATTTTTATCTAGGTTTATGTCAGTACCATTATAATCTTTATACTTTTTTTCAGATTTCAAGCTCTCAATTAGAGATCAAACTCTTGAAAATTGACTAGAGAAATATTGCTATTGAGTTTACAGTCTTCTGAAAAGAGTAGCTTTTCCCAGTAAAGGGAGGTACAATATCTATGAAGAGTTACTTCACTCCCACAAGTCACAGGTCATCAAGAAGAGCATCTATATCTCCAAATGTTTCAGAGTGTAAGTCAAAAATTCTTACAATCCCACTTCTTTTCATTTGTCTCACCAGTGTTGCAAGAATACTTTCAGCTGCATGGCCTGACAGACGTAGGATTTTCTTACCCATTCACAATCTTTTATGGATTAGTCTGGTGTGAGCGTGAAGACTGGGAGTTGTGAAGCCCAATTAGGAAATGATTGCAGTGGTCCAGAAGACAGATTATGGTAATTAAATTTCCATCAGCATGGAACTCAGGAGACAGAGGATATATATTTTGTATGTAGAGGGAAGTGGTTCTCAACTGGGGATGATTCTGCAATCCAGAGGATACTTGGCAATATCTGAAGATACCGGGAGAGGGGTGCTACTGGATTCTAGTGGGTAGAGGTCAGTGATGCTGCTAAACATCCTGCAAAGCACAAAACAACCCCCTACAACAAAGAACTATGTTGCCCAAAATGTCTATAGTGATGATTTTTAGAAGTCTTGGTATAACTATTAAATAGTACCTGAAGCCATCAGAGTGAGTAACAGCATCCAAAGGTGGGGGGAACTAATAAGAAAAAAGAAACACCAAAAAAACCCCCACATCAATATACAAGGAGCATGCCAAGAAAGACAGGCCAAAAGATAAGACTGAGAAGGAATGTTTACAGGAGTAGAGAAGAATCTGGAAAGTGTTATCATGAAAACCAAATGAGGAAAGAATTTAAATTCAGGAGTGGTCATCAGCATTCAGTGGCACCCCAAATTAAGTACGATGAGGACTGTTGAGTCTAAGGGGTTTGGTGGTTAGGTGGCTGTATTGAATATTGTCCATTTGCCTCTTGAGATTCACTTTCTATCTTTTTCTGTCCTGCTTTGTCCCCAAGGAAGATTGACTTAGACTTCAGCAAAAGAGTTCTCTTGCCCTCTGGTCTCCACTTGAATTTGGACAATGAGAGGCACTGAAAAGAGATAGGAGGCCAGGTGCAGTGGCTCACACCTGTAATCCCAGAACTTTGGGAGGCCAAGGTGGGAGGATTGCTTGAGTCTGGGAGTTTGAGACCAGCCTGGGCAACATAGCAAGACCCTGTGTCTAAAAAAAAAAATTAGCTGGGCATGGTGGCGTGCTCCTATAGTCCTAGCTGCTTGGGTGGCTGAGGCAGGAGGATCACCTGAGCCAAAGAGTTTGAGGCTGTAGTGAGCTGTGATTGCACCATTGCACTCCATCTGGGCAACAGAGCACATCTCTGTCTCTAAAAAAAAAAGAAGAAAGAAAAGAGAGCAAGAGGAGAGAGCTCAGATTATTTTTTCCCCCTTTGTCTCTCCCTGCTGGGCCACACATTGACAGGGGCAGTGTTTCTTTCCCAAAAGCTAAAATTCCCGTTGGGCAGCTCTTTCCTATAGCTACAGGTCTCACTGGTCTCTTGGCCCTTCTAGGCCTGTGGTTAGTAGTCACTTTCACCTGTTAGTATCCCTGTGGTGCTTCACCATGTCTTGTTAGTTTCCTGCCTACACCCTTGTAAATAGTCTTTTCATTAAGCTCCCTCCAATTGTACCTTTTCTGGTTGCACTGTTTCCTGCCAGGGACCTGCCTGACACAGAGGTCATTGTTGATATTTATCAGAACCATTTTCAGTGGGGTGGTTGAGGCAGATAGTTGGAGAAGTAAATGGAAAGAAAAGAAGAAGATTAAGAATTTTTTTTTTTTTTTTGCAAGGAGTTTAACGGTGAAGGGAAGGAGAATACTGGAGAGGATCATAGCTAGTAAGAATTCTGAAGAACCAGAGAAAGTTTTTAAATGAGAGATACAGGCTTCTTTTTAGGTTGTGGTGAATAAGAAATATATAGAGGGAGAAGATAAAATTGTATAGTATGAGCAAAAAAGTTGTGAAATTTGAATGTGATATAATCTGATTAAAAGCACAGATGGCAATATTAGCCTCACACAGAAATACATTTTTTAAGAACAAAGAAATGGAAAATAGATGGGTTAATAGATGTAGGGTATGGAATTAGGAAGTTCATGCCTGGTAGGCTCAATTTCTTCTGCGATGTTGAAAGCAAGGTCATTTGTTGAGAGGGGGAAAGATTTAGGAGAGGGGGACTGAGGAGAATATTAGTTTGGAATAGCTGCCTTGGGAAATGGAAGAGGGAACTGTTTGCTGAACAAGCTATGGACTCTAGTTGAAGATCACAAATTGATATATATATGTATATGAAATATTCAGCAAGACAGTCTCCTTAAGGAGGACTTACCAGCTAGGGGTTAGAAAAAGAGAGATCAGATGGTTGCAATGATTGGAAGTTTGGGGATCTAAAAGAGAAGTGCTTTGGAAGAATAAGGGGATAAAAATACAGAGGGTGCTTGCAGGAAGGTGACTGATGTCATCTGTCAAGTGTCTAGGCTGCACAGGAAGGACAGAAACCATGAAAGTGGAGAAAGAGTGTCAAAAGGCAAGGCTGAACAATTGAAGTTCTTGAAAAATACATGCTTTGGGAATAAAGAATTGAGAGAGTTGGAAGGGTAGATGGCTATCATCACAGAATGGCATATTGAAATTGAAGATTTCAGAAAGGGAGTTGGTAGTGAAAGTAAGAGGAAGAACGGAATAGTTATGATGTTAGGGGGTCGTGAGTGTATGACATTTTCTTCGCTGAAATCCAATATCAGCTGGGTTCCAGAATATAAGATCTCAACATTAATAAATAAGCAAAATAAAAATAAATCCCTATATCTTTTAATGTCAGAAATGTGTGCTCTCCTCCTAGATTGTAAATTCCTTGAGAAGAAATGATTATATCTTATACATTTTTATCACCCCTTCCATTATCTAACATAATTCCTTATATGTATTAGACATTCAGAAATTTGTAGAATGTTTGAAAAAGAGAACAAAAAAATAAAATTTTCATCATGAGATAATACATATATTAGAACAGAGAAGTATATGATCATAATTATATTCTATAATAAATTCAGTATAAAACTCCTCAAAATTCTGTAGATTACTTTCTTATTTGTGTGTTAGTATTTATTTGGTTTCAGATTTAATTTAACTTATGTTTATTGTGGTATTTACAGTCAATTTGAAATGGCAATTTTTTGGGATTTTCCATTTCAATTCAAATATATGAAATTTTGATTAAGTTCCTTATATAAAGGAATGTGAGTGGATGTTTGGTATAGATGAATTGCATCCCAACTTCTTAACAAATTAGCTTTACTTGAGCATGTCTTTAAGATCTTATATCTATGTGCTGTATGCACCATTTTACTTCATGTATATCTATTAATAACAACAATAACATTTGAGTGATGTCAGTATCAGGCACTGTTCTAAATAGTTTACATGATTTACTCATTTTTTTCCCTACAACAACTGAATGAAGATATACTATTATTATCCTTATTTTACAGATGAGGAAATGGGTACACGGAGGTTAACTAATTTGCCCAGGGTCACAAAATTAGTGAGTAGATTCAAACCTAGGAAGTCTGGCAGTGGTACTCAAGATATTAACCACCACTATAATATAGACATATAGATAAAAATGTAGATGTATTTATCATCTATTGCTTGTTTAATGTTTTCTTTGCCTTTAGTTGCCTGAGGTCAAGGACACTGCCTGGCATATTGCAGCTTATTAATAAGTCTTTTATGAACAAATGAATGAATGAGTTTCTCACTTTACAGGATAATTTTGTCACTTCCTACAAATTTTCCTGTTATATTCACAATGTTTTACAACTAACACTCTTGGCTTTTCCTTCAAGTCTGTTCCAGTTATTATTTGGGTGGTTTGTTATGAGACATGTTATGACATTTTAAACCTTTACATTTACAACTTCATTCTTTTTCTGAGACAAAAATGATCTCTTTCTCTCTTCCTGCCAAATAAAATAGCAGATTAAGTGTTTACATGAGGGGAGTTTGTAATCCAGGATTTTTGCAGCAGCGGGTTTCAAATATTCTAGTCAAATCCTGCCTTTTGTTTGACTCTTCCTGATGAGTGTTGTGATCAAAGCTTCACCCTGGCATCCATTAGTCACCAAGTGCTTATTTTGGGAATGGTTGCTATCATCATTTACTCTCTACACAGGTGCCACCTAGTTACTTTTGTTTTGGCAATTATGGGTTAAATACATTCCTGGGCTTAGTCCTGCTTAAGCTTGCTAGCTCTCTATTTTAAATTAAGGCATGATGGGTTATTTCTTTGAAGAGTAAAGCTTTCTTTAAACAGGAACTTTTCAAAGCACTCATTTGTGTTCATCTTTTACATAGATGAGAATCTTTCACTGTTTAGCCTTGCTTTACTGCGCCGGCCTGCAAAACTGCACCACACTGAAGTTAACAATGACTAGTGATTGAAAATAACTTATATTTTATTCTTGAAATATTGTTCTCTTTTGAGATGCATATTTGACTCTCCTTCCTCACTGCCTTGACACCGTCCTTTGAAGGATTTAAGTCCACAGAATTAATGTCGGTGTGAAGAATTGTCCTACTAAGGAGTTTCTGAATTATAAATATGTCATGCAAGGACTCTGTTTTTTGCTTTAGTTTTTTAGGTTCAGTAATTCGTTAGCAGAGAACTCTACAAGGGATTAATACATCTGTTAGCAATCACTTGATAGGCGAAAACAATTTGAACTATTTTTTAAAAGCTCCTTATTTTTATGCATAGTTAACCTGCATGTCTCCTTTGTAGCACTTTTTCTCCATCTGATATGCCTATTGCTCATCAACTTAGAAATAGTCCATGGGGTATTTAAACTAGTTTTCCCAACTTATAAAGAGGAATAGAGGATGGAATTTTAGATTCATTAACAAAAACACTCAGACCATGATGTTAGGAACTGGTCCTAGGAGTTTTATCTTACCCATCTTTTTATCACTGATACCTAGTGCAACTGCAGATTGTCATTCTCTTTCCCATTCTTTTCCTCCTTTCCTCCAGTTGAGATATAGGATGTTGGAGTCTAGGAGAGGGGTAAGGCTGGAGATATGAATTTGAAAGTGGCCTGAATATAAATGGCATTTAAGACTGTGGACAGGAGGAGGTTACCTAGGGTGTTTGGAGAAGGAGAAGTCAGCAAAGGAGACTTAGAAAGAATAGTCAGTAGAAGGGAAACAAGCAGTGTGTCATCAAAGAAGCCAAAAGAAGTGACTCAAAAAGAGGAGGAGATAGTCAACTCTGGCACATGCTTGTAGGAGATAGAATAAAATAAAGAATGAAATTAGAATTGGCTATTAAGTTTGACAAGATGACTATAATTGTAATTATAGTACTTGGGACAAAGGCCTGATTGGAGTGGGATAAAAAAAATTAGAAATGAGGAATAAAGATGGTGACTCTTTTGAGAGACATGATTGTAAAGGGAAGCAGAGAAGTGAGTTATAGCTGGAAATTTTCAATTATAGGCAGATATGTTTCAAATAGTGGGCAATTTTAAAACTCACTTATAAGCCAGTATGAATAATACAACATAGAGAAAGAAAGAGATGATTGGGGTGGGGAGGGGAATAATTGCAGGAGAAAAATTACTGCATGGGTGAAAAGAATAAGACCCGCAGAACAGTTAGATCAGTTGGCCTTGGATAGAATGGACACTTCTTCCATTGTGACACCAGTAGGAACAATGCTTTACTGCAGCTGCACATTTTAGATCTGGTGATGGAAAGATGAGGTAGGTCTCATCTGATAACTTCTATTTTCTCAAAGAAGTATGAGCAAGGTGAAAGGTCTGGAGTAGGGGAAAGGGGTGTAAACGATTAAAGCAAAAGGAGAGAAGCTATAAAATAGTCATTTAGGAGCATGAAGATTAGAACTTGTGGCAAATGTCTGATTTCAACATTGGGCTGTCAAAGGAAAATGTGCAAACCTGCTTTAAGCAGGGAGCCCATTTCTGGGTACGTATCAAGCACCGTATCTTCAATTGTAGGCTATATCACTTCAGTTCCCACTCACCATTATTTTTCTACTCAGATTCAGACACCTAGAAATTTCTTTTACCTTGCTTGTCAGCTTATTCATACATTTAAAAATATTTTTATTTATTTAATTTCTTTAGAGACAGGAATTTGCTCTGTCACCCTGGCTGGAATACAGGGGTGTAATCATAGCTCACTGGAGCCTCGAATTCCTGGGCTCAAGCTATCCTCCTGGCTTAACCTCTCAAGTAGCTGGGAGTACAGGACGTGGCACACCTGTCTTTAAAAACACTTTTAAAATTATATTTTATTTTTCACTTCCATGGGTTTGTGTAGGAGGAGAGACTTCTAAATATTTTCAATGGAAATAAAAGTAAAACTTCTACTTCACCCCTCTGAGTCTCAGTTTCATTATTTATAAAATGGGAGTAATATTATCTATATGCAGATTTGTGGTTATGAATTAGAGATGAAACATATAAAATACTGGCCTTTAATAGGCAATCAATAAATGATCATTTTAATTTTTATTACTACTAAATATTCTTTCATCCAGAGAATAAAAAGGCTTTGCTTCCATTCTGCTTTTATAACAGATACTTTTTAAAATATATATATAATTTTAACTTGGCACAATGTTTCTAAGTTTCTTATGCATAGATTTGGTTGGAATATAAGATATTTTGCTGAATGATAACTTTTTTGTATTTTGGACTTTATAATGTTTTTAGGGCCTTGATAATATAATACATGAGAAAGAAAAGACTTCAAACAGAAAATTTATTTCCTCATGATATTTTATTGTTATTATGTAGGTAAAATTATAATTAATAATATAATTTGAAAAGCCCAAATAGTAATAACACTGACAGGGGAAGGAGTAAAAAAGCCAACACATGACTTGAAAGGGATTTTTGAAAAATGTCACAATATTATCCACATCCTTTTTGTCTACTAACAATGTTGCTGAAGACTACAGTTTTTTTTGTAGTAAAGCATTATATTAATTTGAATAACTAACACTAAGAAATGCTAATAACACAATTTTAGTGTCAATCTTTTTTTCAAAATTAGAACAGCCATAGCTATACTTGGTGTTCTCTAAAGGAATATGGATACTACCAAAATCAATGTTTGATGAAAAAGGATAAATATGAGATATTGACATAGCGACTCTATTCCATATCTTCTTCATCCATGTTGGTCTGCTCTGGGGCATGTACCTCTTTTTCAGGTAGTAACCCATATTCATTTAGGAAAGACTCCACATCCCCAGCAAAAAATTCTTCAGCAAACTGGTCAGTAACACTAATAAAATTGCTTATGAGTTCCCCACCTTTGTAGATGAGCAGTGTGGGGAGTACATCTGAGGAAAAGCGGTCCCCAGCGCCTGTATTGCAAGCTTTTATTTTACAAAATTTGACTATAGGGTATTCTGCTGCAAGGCACATTAAACTACTGTTTAGTGCATCACAACCCTTAATACCATCTTCATAAATGTGAACAACGATTGTGGTGATCTTCTGCTCCTTTTCAATTGTTTCCAGGAATTGCTCCCCACTTTCCAGCTCATACACAAAGCCATATCTAGGCCCAAAACTCAGCTTCTGGTGCATATCCTGCATACACTGTCTACGGTATTTACGAAGGCAATTTTCATCCTCTTTGTCTTGATGGATTAGTTCATATTCTTGAATGCTCATCTGAGAAGAGATGAAAGAAATGATAGAATCATTCAGTCAGAAATTTATATTCCTTAGATACACCCAAGCCCATTCTCAACTCAAGGAGTTTGCTTTTGCTATTTTCTCTGACTGGTCCATCTAGACTTCACTCCTGATGTGGCCTTCTTTTTCACCTCATTGAAGCTTTTGTTCAATTGTCACCTTCCTTGATAACTTTACCTAAAAGAGCCCTCATCTCAATTCTTTATACTGGTTTATTTTCTTCATTGCAATAAATACGACCTGACCTTGTGTTATATATTTATTTGTTTAAGTGTTTAATATTAGTTTTTCTAACTGATATGTTTCATGGAGGCAGGAATTTTATTTGTCTCATTAATCACTCTATCTCCAACATCTGCTATAGTGTCTGGCACGTAATAGGAGTTCAATAATTATTTCATGATTAAATGCATGTGTAACTATTGCTACATATAGTTGAGCCATGATAGGCACACAATCTCAATCAGAAATATGCCACTTAACTACACACTACTTTGATTGGAAAAAAAACCCAACAAGGTCTGCTCTGGGGTTTCATCAAAAAGGAAAAAATACGCACATACACACACACATTTAAATGTGTCTGCCACAAATGCCTCTGGACATTAGTGTCCCCTTCACAAAAGCTGTTAAAGGGATTATATCTTAAAACTGAATTATTTTTTTGGAATATATAGAATGGAATTCAAGCAAGACAGCTTTTACTACTATTTAGAGTTCATCAAATGAGCCAAGAAGTTCATTGCTGGACCAGCAGCATCAGCATCACTTGGGAACTTCTTGAAAATGCAAATATTTGGTTACCACCCCAGATCTACTGAATCAGAAGCTGTAAAGGTGAGGCTGAGTAATCCATATTTTAACAAGCCATCCAGGTTATTATTATCTACTGGTTTAGGCCAAAGTGAGAAAAGATCTAAATTTCATTTTCCAAAACAGCCACTTTTCATAAAATTACCTGCACAGCCTTTCATAACAGCTACTCCATTATTAATGTATTCAATAGAATGTTAAGCACTCATTCCCCCAACCAAAAAAAAAAAAAAAAAAGACATAAGGGAGCACTGGGACATGGTGTGATTAATAGATGTGGAGCAGTCCAGAGCCATGGACGTTCAGTGGTCCCAAGGGGGATCATCTACTGCTGCCTTATCATCATGTAACCTGTCAAACAGCAACTGCTGTCAATTTTTGAAGTACAGGAGAATTGAGAAGGCAAGAAACTAATGTTTATGGAAAATCTACCATGTCTTAGGCACTTTACCTAGATTATGTTATTTAATCATCACAAATAACCTCTGAGGTAGGGATTATTAGTGTCATTTTACGAAAAAAGATACTGTGATTCAGGTTAAGTAAAAGTATCTGATGCTTTCTTGTATTACTTCTTGTGTTTCTGTTTCTTATATTTGTTTTCCTAATATCCTCATTCTTTTTCTTATATATTTTTTTCTGTCTTAAGCTTATTATCCCAACTTAGTTTGTTTTAACCCTAAAAATTGTTAAATGTTTTGTGTAATTCTTAAGTTGCTTCCATAGTTTTGTTAATTTAACAGACAAAACCACACAAATATTGATTTAAAGATGCACTTGAGCATTCATTTGAGAACTTGTTCCATTCATATATTCAGGCATATAGATATTTAGGGATTCAGATACATTTCTAAAGCTTAACCATAGTACAAAACTTTTAATAGTTATAACGTGTCACATTTATGTAGTATTTTACATGTTTCAAACCACTTTGACATTTATTTTCTCTTCACATCTCTTCAAAACAAGTGGAAGAGTTTTGTTACAATTCCTCAGATGGGAAAATTTGGTTGTCTAACATTACATAGTGACTCAGTGAAGGCACCAACCTCCCCCTCCCCCAGATCTTAGAATTGCAGATTTTTACAATGGCCAGAAGCTGGGGAACAACACATATTTCTGATTATTGTTGAAAATCAGTATACAACTCATATACACTAGCTTGGAGGTAAATAATCCACTAAAGTGATTTTTTATGGTCTCTTATGTTATTATCATTCTTATTAGTGTTATATACATTATGCAGGCTAATTATGAAGATTTGAAAATGACCTAAAAGCTAAAGGAAGAAAGTAATTAATACTGGAATTTCACCACTCTAATACTCTGAGATAATCTCCATTAACCTTTTAGAAATATTTTTAATATATCTCTTTATGCATGTAGACATACACATTATATAACTCAAATAAAAATGCTGCTTTTTAAAAATTTGTGGGTGTCTTTTTTATTTTAAGTTGTGGTTTACTTTGCTTACCTTCCTCCTCCTTCTCTTCTCTCAACCCATCTCATCCTTTCAAATTATCAATATTGTCAACTTGGTGAGTGTCTTTCTGTACTTTTATGTATACAAACTCATATGCTTATAATCACAAAAACATATACAGAGGTATCTTTTTTTTAATTGTTCTAGAGAATGGGATCATACAATTTAAATTCTCTGTATTCTGCTTTTTCATATTGTGAAACTACCTCTAAGTCAACTCATGTATTTGTAACTCATTCTTTCAGTAGCTGCATGTATTTCTTAGCATGGGAAGCCTGGATTTCATTTCATTTCTTTTACTTTTTTTTTTTTTTTGCACCAGTATAAACAATGCTGCAATCAATGTATTTTGTAAAGTGATCCTTTAGAGTGATTTAGATTAGAAAACACATTGTAAATTATTTGTTATTGATTTTTTACCTTACCTTTCTGCTGATTCTTTCTTTTGAATCTTTGTCATCTCTACTCTGAGGAGAAGACATTTGCCTGAGAATCTCCTTCTTGCTAGGTGGGATTGAATCACTATCTTCACTCTCTAATTTAAACTTTCTCCAATCATTTATTACTCCTTTGGGTCCTGGAATAAAATTAAAAATAAATTGTTTCCATTTTTATTTTCAAAAGGACTGTTTGCACAATTGAAATTTGTATAAGTGTTGCCATGAGAATAGATATCATCTCCTTCATTAGAGAAAAACACATTGTTTGGGCTATAAATTTCTGACTGCCCTGCTCATAAAAATGTTCTCCTATGTTAATCTTGTTAAATGGGTTTTGGTAAATAATTTTTCTGAAACATCTGCATTGATGAAAATATAAATTATGGACTTTGACTACTGGTAAAAGTTTGGGGTAAATATTAAATACATTAAAAAATTAGAGTATAGAGAGGAAACTAGAATTTTAGAAAAGTAGCACTTTTATGACATAAGAAAGAAATTTCAGCAATAAACTAAAATTGGCACTATCCTATTAATAAAGGAAACTGGGACTGTCAGAGACAATAGTACATAAAAGACAACTAGTGAGAAGGAGGCCTGACCTCAACATAACTAAAATGGCTTTAAGAAAATCATTACATAATCATCCAATTCTTCTAATATTCTAATAGTCTGTTACAAATATAGAAAGGATAGGATTTGCAGATTTAAGCAAAATTAATTAAATAAAGGATGATCCAACTGGGATTCTGATATTCTGTTGACCTGATAAATAACAACATTGCTTAAAGGAAGGTCTTAAATTCTTGAAAACATGCAGTATTAAGCTGAATATCCCTCAGTAAAGCGTGGCCATATCCATACCTTTAATATTGTATTCTCTATGTGAGTGTGTTCTCTTTCTCTTCCATATTGCCTAATAATTTATTTATATTACATATAATAAATTCAATATAATTTCATTATAAGTTTATTTATCTTAATTAATTTAGACAATCAAAAATTTTTGTTTTCTTATGTAGTATTCATCTTTTAGATATATTTTATATATATACAAAATATGCATGTGTGTGTGCTTATATATTTAGAAAAGAGAATCTTTTTTTCTCCTGTTTTCTACAAATGATAGTATATATACCCATTTTTCTCTACCTTGATTTTCCCATTTCGTATTGTATCTCAGAGATCTTTTTGTATGCATACATAGAGAGGTTCTTCCTTATTTAAAAAATGGAGGCATGATGTTCTATTGTGTACATATACATAATTTACTTAAACAGTTTTTCATTGGTGTACATTGTTTACACATTTTTTTCTATGATGTGATGCTGAGTGAAGAACCTTGTGCGTGGAATTTTTTATATCTGTGCAGGTATGTCTATAGTTATATAAGTAAAATTGCCTGGTCAAAGGGCATATACATTTCTAATTTTGATATTGCTAGACTGCCCCTACAGAGATTGTCTCAATTTACACTCCTATCAGCAATGTATGAGGGTGCCACTCTTTTACTTTTACCAAGTCTGTGAAAAAATATCACTATAGTTCTAACTTTATAAGTGTCTTTTTGTTTTTCTTGCTCCTCCCCCCACCCCCATGAATAGTCTTTCCTATCTTTTGCCTATTGTTTGATTTGGTTGTTGGTTTTTTTCTTATTGATTTGTAGGAGCTCTTAATATGTATTAGGAAATTAACCCTTTGTCTGTCAATTGAGTTACAAATGTTTTTCCCCAATTTGTTAAATGTTTTTTAAATTTTAGTCCTGGTGACTTTTATCAGACATCAGACATTTCCTTCCCTTTTTCCTTCCTCTTTCTTTCCCTCTGTCCTTCCCTCTGTCCATCCCTCTTTCTTTCCTTCCTTTAACTGAATTTATCAGTCTTTTAAAAAAATTTTTTAAAAATTTTGTGTCATACTTAGAAAGATATCTCTCATTTTACTATTATAAAATGAATTCCCATGCATTTATTCTAGTACTTGTGGGAATTCATTCAAATTTCTGGCTTAATTTAAAGACTTCAGTCCAAGTTAAAAGACAGAGAGAATTACTAGTCAAACAAGAGTCAATAAAGTTAAAAGAAACCAGAATTTAGAAATTTAAGTCATAGTATTTAACTTTTAAGCTCTCAGTAGTGGCATATAGATAGCCATACATAATTTAACAGATTAAAAAAACAAGCTCTAAATGAAATGAATTGAAGTCTTAGGTTTTCTGAAGGAATACTGAAACTCATTTGATTCAAGAATGTTTTATCATTCATTCCCTTTTTTTTAGATTCAGAAAAATTTAAAGACTATTTACGTTTTGGTCTACTATTATTTACAGTAAAAGTCCACATTGGGGAGGAATTCAGAGAGGGGAAGATGGCTTAATTATAGTGTAAATAGAGAGGTCTTGTGATAGTAGGGCAGCAAGAAATTATCAATAATTAGTGGTTTTCTTACTCTTTGACATGTAAATAAAACTGTTTTAAAAGTTATTTGATTTCAAATTAATTTACCCACTCAAATATTTTTTAGATTATTCTATCAAACCATATGAAGGTATTACTTAAATTCACTACTTAAATAGTGTCAATAAGAACATTAAATATTTCCAGATTTAATTTTAATTTAATAATTATTTTTCCTTCTAGCTTTACTTGCCTGTATGTGTGGCCTGTCCTTCAAAATCTTCCTCCAAACTTTGGCTTTTGGCTTCTTCCATTTTAGGGATTGGATTTGATATAATCTGTAGGATGAACAAAGAGGTAACAATGACAGGTGAATTCCAGGATACACATACATATATTAATATAAATACATATGTATATGTATATTTATAGTACCTTGCTGCCAGATTCCATAGTAGGCTAAGGATTATCATTAAGTGATATAGTGTTTAGGATGTTTCTGTCTGCATTGAAAAAGGACATTTATTTAACACATGTTATTAAAGATGTATGGACCTAAGGATTTTACATAATTCATAGTTTGTCTTTTTTTACTTAAACCTTCAGTTTAGGTCTATGTACTAAGTGAAAATTGTTTATTACTGATTTTCTTTTTTTATTACTGTTACCCATTTTCATAATATTATATGAAATTTGGATATATTATAAACAATGTATATTATTTATTTATATAATATTAATAAAATTTTAATTAATAATAATTATATATTTACTATGAACACTTACTATGTGCCAGGCATTGTTCAAATTATTTTATGTGTTAAAACTCACTTAATTCTCACATAGCCATATATGGTAGGAACAATTGTTAATGATATTTTACAATTGAGGAAGCTGAAGAACAGGAGTTTAAGTTACTTACCCAAGATCACACAGTTAGTAAGTGGTGGAGCAAGGATTTGAACCTTGATTATTTGACTTTGGAGCCAACTGTGAACCATTACACTATTATGGAAATTAATATACTATAACAGAATCATTTTTTCAGTATGGTTTGTCAACTCTATTCTCTGACTTGGCATTAAACAATAATGGCAAGGAACACTGCTATTCAATAGCATCTCTCCGTACCATAGAGCAAGTTATCATGACAAAGTTATCCACCAAACAATGAAAATAGTCAGTAGCTAAGTCCATAGTATTTTTGAGAAGCTAATATACATCACAAAATTACTAAAAGCTCATGGATTTTAATTCATAGAAAACTCCTTGACACTCTCATGTAGAAACTATTTATTCTTAGTCCACACTCAAATCTAACCTATTTGCTTGTTTATCTTTAAATTATCTAGAAAACTCAATTGTTATACATACTAACATGTTCCCTAAGTGGTCCATGTAGTTGTGGTTTTCTTGAAATTTTCAAGTCAGGCAGGATATCCTAATGGTGGATATATTATCTTCTTTTTGTACTTTCTTCTTCCTTCACCCTTTTCCCTTTGCCTCCTTTCAAAGTCAATTTTAAGCACTCATATCATCCAGCTTGTCCTTGAAATCCCATCTTGTTTTTTTATTGATTTACACTTCAACCCTGCACTTGGTTTGTTTGGTGCTTTCCCAAGACAAAGGGTGGTTAGTGAGAACTCTTGTCTTGATTTCTTTTTTGCCTTGACTTCTGGTCCCAACACTTGGACTGGTCCTATAATTTTATTATTTCCTTTTCCACAATCCCTATCCAGAATCTGTGGAGGTCAAAGGTATTTGCCAATTTATTTTTTCCCACTTGAACAAGAAAGGGCTTTTAAGAAAAGATTGTCAAGGGAAAACCAATCCATTCCACAATATTTATGTAACTATAAATGTAATAAAGAATATTACATTGAATGGATTTAGTAATTAAAAAGAATGGATTGAATGGATTGAATGGATTTAGTAATTAAAAAGAATAACAAAATGGAAATAAGTAATATGCTAGACAAAAGAAGCCATTTAATTACTTACTGCAATTATTTAAAGATAAATTTTGCATGTAAAAAACATGAAAATTTTGCTTCAAGAGAAAACTACAGAACAAAGAAATGGAAATTATTCAATAACTTCAGTAGCTGTTTAGTTCCCAGAAAAGTAGACACATCAGTCTCTTTTATTTTGCAAGAATAGATTGTTAATTTGGGGTAGCTACTATTCTCAATAAATATACATAGGGTTTAAGAAAATCTAAAAATAATTTTATTTAAAATGTTGAAGAGACAGCATAGCTTCCTTCTTGACTCGCTTATTGCTTACCTTACTGACAATCTAATGGGGAAAAAAGGGATTTCATTTTTTAAAAAGGCTTTTACCAATTTCAAGGAATCCCTTTACATAAAAGATAATCCAGTTACTTAAGACAAATCTGATTCATAGACTGGATTAGTATATGTTGAGAATAAACTATGGGCCAGGCATTTCCCCAGGCTCTGAATTACATGAAGAACAAAACTCTTCCATTATGGTGCTCATTAATACTAAAAGTTAAATCAGCTGGGTTGCCTGTTTAAGTAAGAGACAGAGTCCATCCTATCTAATACCTACATTTGAGTTACAGTACAAGGATTGGCAAAATTTGCTACCGTTTACTGCCAGGGAAGCAGTGAACAGATTGAAAGAAAAATACTGAGTTATGAGCATGTTTGCTTTCACCACATGAAACCTTTTAGAGGAAGACACAAGTGGAGTATTACTAGCTATTGATAGATTTGATCTACATTCCTATTAATTTCTCCTGTCACCAGCTCACTCTGGGGTTTTCTGATTATCTCAATTTATCTTCTTCAAAATTTACATTAGCATCATAAAAGTGATTGAATTAGTATTTGTAAGATGCTTAGATTCTGACACATGTATGTACTGCTCTATGCATCTCTTAGATAAAATAAAAATATATCTTCTATGTATGTGTATACAATGTGTCAGTCATTTAAAAAATATGATCAACATTTGCAATGGTATTATTAGTGGTTAAAAAATTCCATGTCTACTTTAGGTTAAAAGATTTAGAATAACAATAGGATTATTATAAGGCTTTGGGTGATAGTGAGCACATCTTTGTGTGATTAGAAATTGGTGATAAAGTAGGGCAAGAAGACAGAAAAAATTGCTACCTTCACCAAGATTTACTGTGGTGTAAAAGAATTACTGTATTTTCCATATTATATAATTATAAAAATTTGTGATGTTCTTTTTTAATTTTAAACAGTTATAATACCGTTTCAATGAATAAAATCTGTTTTAAGTAAAAATTGTATTTGGATGACCTTTGACAGAATATCATTCATTTAAAAGGGCATTACCAAGTTCTTCAATAGTAAAAGTAAAAAGTTAATATTGGTGGGAAATATAGTTTAAAATATAATTTTACCAAGTTAGGGTTTTATTTTCCTCTTAATTTAGGTTTTTAATAATAATTTAAAATAATAGCTTTTATGGGATAACATTTCTCAATCTTTGCCCTCAAAACTCTACCACCTCACAACTATGGTTTAGTAATTACCAAGAAATAAAACGAGACGAATATAAATGGTTCTACTTGTTGTTCCTGTTTCACATATGATAATGGTGATCTAGAATAGAAAGGAAAGGAGTGAAATTCTTAAATGTTAGTTTTACAAGACTCTTAAAAAGCCCAAATCTATCCTTAAACATTTCACCGTCTTTATTACCCTTGTTCACATGACACTGTAATGATGATAATTGTTAATCACTTCAAATCTGTTGATATAATCTAATCAGAATATCTAGTTTAGAATTGATTTGTAGATTCTGTGTTACTTAAGAAGAGTTTTGCTTTCAAATCTATTTGTTATAGTTTGTTGGTGGATTTTCAAATAATGGGATCATTTCCTCACTGTACCCTAGATTAACTTTCCTCCTAGCGTCCACCACAATTTATAACATTTACTTTTACATGTTTTTCTCTACAGTTGTAAGTTCTTTGAGGACAGAGGCAATTTTTTACTTATCTTCCTATAATTGTTTCACACATTGTAAATAGTCCATAAATGACAGCAATACATGTTAAAGAACCTACTATGTGCTGGATACTCTATATACACTATTTTTAATTCTCACAAAACTATTATCCTTGTTTTTCAGATGTGGATTGTCAGGCTCTGAGTGATTCAGTGACTTGTCAAAGCTCACAGAAGTAGTATGGAACAGATAGAGCCAGGTTTCAAATCTCTAACTCTCAAATCTCCAAAATCTTTACTTTTTCTACTACACCATTGCTTCTTCTATAAAATGCTTAATGAATGCATGCATTAACCAAAGAAGCCAACCTAATTTTTTGTATATGCGTTAAAACCAAGATAAAGACATGAAAAATAACAAATCAATTAGTCACCATGTGCCTAAATTCTTTGAGATAGTACTTATTTGAATGACAGATTTCTGCTTTGGATTAAATCTCATTAGTTTATACTGAATGTAATAGAAGAGTCTGTTTATTTCAAGTTAATTGAATTAATTCTAAATGACTGATATTGAGTCTGGAAGTTCAATACAAAAGACAAAATGGCTTTGCCTGCTGTTGATTCTTGACAATCATATGAATTGATTGAGAACTTATCATCAGTCCTACGGCTCTAGGTCATTTATAAAAGCAATGGGAGGCCAATGTGGGAGGATCAATTGAGGTCAGGCGTTTGCAACCAGCCTCCGAAACGCAGCAAGATCCTGTCTCTACGAAAAGTAAAATTAAAAAAACAGCCACGTGTGGTGGTGCGCACCTGTAGTCCTAGCTACTCAGGAGGCTTACGCAGGAGAATTGCTTCACTTGAGCCCAGGAGTTTG
Organism: Daubentonia madagascariensis; assembly: GCA_023783475.1. Classification (NCBI taxonomy): domain Eukaryota; kingdom Metazoa; phylum Chordata; class Mammalia; order Primates; family Daubentoniidae; genus Daubentonia; species Daubentonia madagascariensis. The sequence continues at coordinate 18,904,674 of JAKFHU010000978.1, read as the reverse complement.
ATGCTGCACTGAGCTATGATTGCACCACTGCACTCCAGCTTGGGTGGCAGAGTGAGACCCTATCTCTAAATATATTTAAAAAAGCATGTTTAATAGGCAATATGCATCAATTATATACGTATTAAAAAGTTAGGAAATGCTCCATATAGAACTACTCTTGCATGTGTGGCAAAATTATGGAAATGTTACACTGAGTTTGTGTGGTATGTACAGTGAAGTGAGATATTTCACTCATGGACTCACATCAACTATTAAGAAAAATTAATCCTATCCTCCAAAGAATGGTGTTTGATTTTTAAAATGTAATTGAAGTGACAATTCTATGGCTTTATAAATCTTTAAGATAAATTTCTAAAATTAAGTCTGATTCTTAGGCCTCTTATTGGCCCAAGTTTTATATAAAAATCTTCTCAGTGTGTGGTTTATGCTTGAAAACAATTCAGTCTCTTAAACTTTCTGCCACTTTTCTATTTGTCAAAAGTCCCAGATAAACACAGTTGCAAGGTGCCTTTGTCTGCTAGGGCTGCTATAACAAAATATTACAGACTGTGGCTTTAAAAAAAAATTATTTTATCTTTGTTCCAGAGTCTAGAAGTCTCAGATCAAGATCTAGCAAGGTCAGTTTCTGATGAGGGCTCTCTTCCTGGCTTGCAGACAGCTACCTTCTCACTGGGTCTTCATATGGCAGACAGTGAGTGAGCTGTCTCGTGTCTCTTCTCGTAAACGTAACCTTAGAATCAGCCGTAACTTGACTTTTACCTATACTTCTGTAAGGTCTATCTCCAATAGCACACTGGATGAGTTCATATTGGAGTACATTCGTCTATTCCTGTCTTACTTTGCGAAGATAATAATAGTATCGGTCCACATTCTAGCCCATAGTGCTTTCCTAATTCACTTGGAGCCCGATTTTTAGGAACCTATCATCAGAGTGCAGTAGCAATGGAACCCTAATTACTCTCCTTTTTGCCTTCACTAATTCTGCTTTGGACCATTTGATGTCACAGAAGTCCAAATATGCGATTCCCCAGTTAAACACAATGTCTATTTCCTTGGCCAGTTCCTGGGTTGTTTTGATGTCCTAAGGAAAATATTGATGTTCTATGCTAACTGCAATAGAATCAAGGGTGTTACTCTAATAAAGTAAATCAGAAGAGTGATACACAGACTGAGGATAGAGTATATGTGCTCACCTTAGTCTAGGTCAGATCAAGTAGCTAGTAGGACATCTAAAAATATTGTATAGCAATATTTTCCACACAGAGAAAGAATATTTTTAAGAATTTTAATAACTATTATTTTCCCTTGACAAATAAGAAGTAAATGCTCAATAGAAGTAATCTATTTTATTTAGGAGGGCTGAGGTTCAGGTAAATACATACTCATTGCATTTTTCTCTTTGCAGATTGTAATTAGAGGTTTTCAATGCCTTATTCTGATACTGGTTTCCCTAAGTACAGAGTAAAGAGGTTAAACAACTAACTATTAAATTACCTCTCTACCTATGACACACCTGACATCTTTCCATGGACATACAAAATGCAGAAAACATAGGGCATTGAAGTAGCTCCAATGTAAAATTTTCATAATAAGGTAGTTTTTTGTTTTTGTTGCTGCTGTTAAATTTAAAATAAACAATCATCCTTCTTTTGTATACATGGATGCATATATTCCCTTTTGGAAACCAACGGATGAGAAGCTGTTTCAGAAAAGGTGGTGTACTAAAAATGGCATTATTATGAGTGAACATGATTAAACATGGGATATAAATAAATGACTGGGAATCAGGTACTGAAGTGAAATGCTTCTTTAACTCAACTAAAGTAGAATTTAATAAGTTATCTTTAAGGCACTACTTGGCGTTTACTATGCTGTGAGATGGCTGAGACCAAGCAAAACTTCTAGGTGGGCAAGACTGATAGACATTCTGCTTAACTTTCACTGTTGTTAGAAACCTAGATTCTGTGTCTTGATCTGTGTTCCACCAGGATGTCACACTGAATTCTGCTCACCCTTGCAGGGCTTCATGTCCTAACTTTTTCTACCTCTAACCATACATCTCTTAGGTCTCTGCTTTCCTGTGTTTTCCAAGGTGACTGTGAGCTAATCTGATCAACTAAGCCAGGCTAATGTGCTCACCAATACTAATATATTAATGTGAGATGTTTTAACCCCTGCCATGAATATCTTCCCCAGTGTCATAATGGACTCCTGTAGAAAGCAGTTCTGCTTTTTCTTTCTTACTAAAATAAATTATCAGTGGTGGAAATTTCATATAGATAGATAGGTCTGACAGCACTGTGTCAGATCATGGAAGTACTAGTGGGCTTTTGGAGGCCTCCACTGTCTCTCGAATCATAAAGGTGGATCTAATTATTTCATCCAAGTCATAATTTTCTCTTTTTCTATTCCATGCCCCTATTTTATTTATTGACTTTGAAAATGAGAGATGGCTAAGAGTGATATGCCCTTAGGTTTAATATTAATAAAGGGGAGATTTTTTGCCTCATAATATATCAGTTAATTTCTTGAATTATTCTCTAATTGATTTATTTATATTTGCCTTCTCCTCAAAGGAGGAACTAAGCGTCTTGTGACAGGAACTATGCATTACAATGCTTGCAAGTGGCAGGATAGCGTAGTGATTAGCACTTGAACACTTGGGTTCAAATTTAGCTCTGCCAATCATTGGCTGTGTGACCTTGGGCAAATCACTAACACTCTCTGTGCTTTAGTTTTCTCAGCTATAACATTAGAGTAATAATAGTGTCTACTTCAAAAGGTCATATGAGGATTAAATGAGTGAAATTATATAAATTGTATAGTATTTTGTATAGGCATTTAATAGGTATCAAGCAAAGGCTTGATAAATAGCAAATAATTAAAGATTAAAAAACTAAAACCAAATATTTAAAATTAATTATGAATAAAGTCAAACTAATCTAAATTTTATTTAGGAAATAATACACATATGCACCGCTTATGCCTAATTATCTTCCCTGCCCAAAGAATGTGTGTGCATGTGTGTGTACATAGTCACACACATATTGCACACTTTATCTCAAAACTATTTTATATTCTCCTATCTCATTACTAAGGTACTTTATTGTTATACTTTGATTTACTCCTAGTAATGTCTGTTTGCCACAAGGCATTTAAGAACATACAAAATAAAGAGCAGACTAATTTGAAGTAATGAAATACAGGCAAATAAAATGTACATGAAATTGCCTCAAAAACAATAGTAAAAAGATTTTCTGAAATGTATTCCTAAGTGAGGAAATGGGAATGACGATTTAATTTGAATGTAACATACTTGTTTTCCAGTGAATTGGCTTTCCTACCCATGATTTTGCAAATCCTAAGTGATTTCCTGTTTGACTTTCCTTTTTGCATTTGTCATAATGCTTTATATTAATATACCTTTTCTGAATTTCAGTTCTCGAATGGCATAGGACTTTGCAGAGATGGTAGTATTATAACACTCAGGATTTCTATTGCTACCTTTAGTTATGCTAGTTGTTGGTTTTGGATAGATTGGCATTTGCATTTTGTGGTATCATAATAAAAGTTTTCTTTAAAAAGAAATCCCCAGAAGCATGAGTGGAATCCAGGACACATGGTCCTCAAAATGGTTGTAACAAATAAGAAAGTGGTTGGTATTCAGCAAATGTTAGTTTGCTTTCTTTTACATACAAAACGCACATCTTGGATGTTATTAAAAACATTCCTTACTTTATGCATTACATTTTCCCCCAAGTATCTAAAGTTCATAACAACTTTGATAGGAAAACTGTGATAGAAACTTTGATATAAGGTACAACAGAACAGATATAATGCTTTCTCAGCTTCTAGCCTACTCAAATAGTTTTGGTTTTTCCACAAATGGGACTGGGCAGGTGGGAGATGTGGGGAGCCTTTTAAACAATTTGTATGTCAGGAATGCATAGCAAATAGCAATTTCCTACTTGTCAACCTGTGTCATCAGTAAAAATATTTATTCTGGGAAAATATGAGCTTTCAAAGTTAGAACTGAATTCTTGCTCCTAGTGAAAAGACAACCTACCCAGGTTTTCTGTTACAATATACAGATGTTCTCTTACTTGTTAAACACTGGAGAAAACAGAAGTACTAGAATCTTGAAGGAAATTCAGAGCAGCTAAGTTTTTTTGAGCATCTCTTTATCTTGTAAATACACTATTCCAGTACATATTGTTTGAATTCCATTATAGACATTATCCTGAAAGGCTCATATATATTTTGATAATAACATGTAATATTAAATCCAGTTTATAAACAATATTTAGACAAAAATTACCATGATGAATTAGATTATCTCTAGTTTTTTCTAGCTTTAATGTTAGGTGATTCTAAGTAGCATGTGTAGTGGTCAAAAAAATATATATATATATTTAAAATAGATGCTATAGTTAAAAGCTATTTTTGCGGTTAATAAAAATACTCCATTGCAAAACAATGGAAAAACTTTACTGTACGTATTTTCATGATGCAAACTGTAAAGGTTAGTAGTAATAAAAATCAACTACATGGGAAAAAAAATAAGAAAGATAAAACCAATTGAAAGAAAATTTTCACCTAATTTAACAAATATCAACAAACTCTCAGTATTCTTTTCTTTTAAAAACATTACTTTTGTCTCATTAAATTTTTAAAGTAACCTTAGAAACAATAATTATTATCCCCACTTTAAAGACTAAAAATCAACAAAAAAACAACAAAAAATGTATTATTAAGCAAAAATCCCTTTTACAGCTTGGGAGCCAAAACACAACTGGTTAAGTGTCTGATTGAGAGCTCTGAGAATGCCTTAGCGCTGAATGGAATACAGTCATCCCCCCTTAACATAGGTTTTGCTTTTCGTGGCTTCAGTTACCCTGAGTCAACCTTGGTCCAAAAATATTAAATGGAAAATTCTAGAAATAAACAATTTATAAGTTTTAAATTGTGCACCGTTCTGAGTAGTGTGATGAAATATCACCATTTTGCTCTGTCTTGCCTGGGACATGAATCATCCCTTTGTTCAACATATCCACACTACCCACCTGTCAGTCACTTAGATCTACTATTGTGGTATTGCAGTGCTTGTGTTCAAGTGACCCTTATTTACTTAATAATGGTCCCAAAGCTCAAGAGTAGTGAGGCTGGCATATTGTTATCATTGTTCTATTTTATTATTAGTTGTTGTTAATCTCTCATTGTGGCTAATTTATAAATTAAACTTTATCATAGGTATGTATGTATAGGAAAAAGAGTATCTCTGCTGTTTCAGACATGCGCTGGGGTCTTGGAACATATCCCGCTTGGATAAGGGGCAGCTACTGCACTCCCTTTCACAGCTTGGGAGCCAAGTCCTCAAACACAAAGGGCAAAGAATTAGCATTTCTTCCCTTCAGTTATCCCTTCACTCAAAGGGAATTTAAAATTTCAAAATTAATTCTCTATTCATGGTCTTATTTTAACTGCCTAGAATATCAGACTCAAATTGCATGTTTACTGTGAATTTTTATTAGTGAAGATGACTAGTGCAAAATCATTTTAAGAGAGAGAGAGAAACAGTATTTGTCTTTATAGTAGGGAAATCAACACTTTATGTACTTTGAGCTATTTAAAAAAAAAAAACCATATAAACAGCGAAATCATTATTCTTTCCCCTGAGGTAAAATTTCAAAGATTATATTATCGGGAAGACTTGTGGACTCACAGTTTGGGTCTCTGCGCCTGGTGTCCGTGATTATGTTCAGCGAATGAGAGCCCCTGTCTACTGAACTCCTCTGAACTCGGGTAGGTTTAAGCTCAGATTTAAGATCCCTGGATATTGATGACCCTTGCAGAAATAGCTCTGAACAAGTAATAGGATTGACATAAGAGAATTAACAAAGCCTATTCATTAATAGTAAGGTAAAAACAAACAAAATAAAAAACAAAGAACTTCAAGTCCTATGGTTAATACAATCTTTGTCCACCTATTTTTATGTTATTTGAAAAAAAAATCTCTTTCCAGCATGAACTGATACCCATTCTCAGAAGTTAACTTGCCATTTTCTAAAAGAAAAAATTAGAATTTTTTGTGATTAAGAAATTTTTCTTGATCTAGCTGTAATAACTATCCTGCTCAACAACCTCATTTGGCATGGTCCATTTTTTCCTTTTAATTCACCAAACAGCTTTTTTTTTTTTCCGAGACAGTGTCTCACTCTATCACGTGGGCTAGAGTGCGATGGTGTCATCATAGCCCACTGTAACTTCAAACTCCTGGGCTCAGGCAATCCTCCTGCCTCAGCCTCCCCAGTAGCTGGGACTACAGGCACACGCCACCACACCCGGCTGTTTTTTTAATTTTATTTTTTGTAGAGACAGGGTCTCTCCATGTTGCTCAGGCTGGTCTTGAACTCCTGGGCTCAAGGGCTCCTCCCCTCTTGGCCTTCCAAAGTACTAGGATTACAGGCATGAGCCACCGCACCCAGCCACCAAACAGTTATTTTCTTCTCCTTTTTTAGTACACTGAAATGTTTTGTGTTTTAAAATCTCTGCTATTTCTCATTATTTTTTGCAACAAAATTCCTGAAAAAGTTTGATAAAGTCTTTAGTAATGTTAATGATCTCTGCCTTATTATATTTTCCTTTTGTTTTACTGTATCTTCCCTAGTTTTTCTTTGTTTCATTATGTTTGTCATTTCACTGTTTTTCCATGTGCCATTCAAAACAATAAACATTTATTTAACAACAATTTATTGATTGCCTACGCTTTGCTAGTGGATGCTTACTTAAAGTGCAACGGCAGTCTTCAGAAATTAAACTTTTGCAATGAGGCCATTGGTTCAAGGCAACCCCACAGAATGTGGATTTTTTGATCTAAGAGTAATCAGCTTACAGTTTACAGCTGCGGACCCCAACTCCCAGGGCGGCGCCCCGTACCCGTCTGTGGCCTGTTAGGAAAACAGGGCCGGGCATCACCACCTGAGCTCCGCCTCCAACCGCCCCATCTCCCCACCGCCTCCCCGCGTCCATGGAAAAATTGTCTTCCGTCAAACCGGTCCCTGGTGCCAAAAAGGATGGTTTACAGGATGCGTTGAATGGGTGAAAGACAGAGATTATATGAATATTTATTAATTACAATGAAATGAGTTGTATTCACTAGTCCCATAAACATGTATTGTTATGGGACAAACATGTATGTATTGAGCACGCACTTTGTGTCAAATAAGCAGTAGCTGCGCACTGGGGATACAAAGAAAAATAAACTTCTTCCTTATGTTGTGGGTCTCACAGTCCAGTGTGCGAGGCGCTCAAGTAAAAAGATGATCACAATGAAGGGTTATAATTACTACAAAATTGGGAGTACATAAGAGAGAGTCTATGGTATAGAGTTGGTTTTCATCTTCTCCCACTACAGGCTTTTAATTCAACTTTTTCAGCTTGGCTAAGTCATGTATGGGTCTGTTTGCTTTCTGGATGTTTTCTACTTTCCATTTCTCCTTTTTGTTGCTGGTTTTTACCATTAAAAATTCCTTTCCTACTGTTTTTTAATGGAGTTAGGAATGTAGGGAAAGTAGGCGGATGTGTTCAATCTTCCATCTTTTCCTAACATTTTTAATCCTTATGCCTAAATGTCTCATCTAACTTTGCCAAAGTAGATTTAATTTACTATAAGCTTAAAACTGGAAGTTTTTAATTAGAAAGAGGACAAAATTTATAATACTAATGGCAATTAAAATGAATACATCTAGATTTGTGAATTATAAAGTTTAATATTTGGCTTCATCCAAAAACTTTAAATGGATCTTTATACAATTTAAACAGTGAGAGTGTCTAAACACATTCTAATAGTTATGGTTTGTTATACTTACTTAATTTGGCACTTATTTACACTCTTTCTGTTAGCAGGAGGGAAATGTCACATTTCAGAACTTAGTTGGCCTGTAGATTTCTTTTATGCTGTGTATGGAGGTCACTACTTTCCTCTTATTAGCATAATGTCCTGACAATGTGATTTTCAACAAAGTTTCTCAGGGCAATTCACATTCAGTTGTTATAAACTGAGTGTTTTCTCTCTAGCTAAAGAATCTAGAATATAATCAGATGTAACATCAATGGAACTTAAAAGATGCCTTCTAATGGAAAATGTGGAAAAATTTAATGTTTCAATTTATTGATTAAAAATATCACAACTAATAGTTTTAACAAAGAGTATATGTCTAAGTTTCTGTCAAATATAACTTGGAATTCATATGTTCAAGTATGTAATAGCTGCACAACTATAGAGGCTTATGGTTATAAAAAAAAAAAGAATGACTATAGCAATTCCTACCCCTACCTTCCCAAAACATACCTTTCCATAGTTTGCTGTTTATTTTGTACTACCTCTGGCACTTGTTTACTGGAGGGATTTTGGGGGCATTATGGATATCATACACTTGCCTCCAATTTTGACAGCACATTTGATTCAATTGCTTCAATCATGGATTGAGTAATTTTTGTAGATCATGAAAACTTGTCAAGAAAAGAGTCAAAGTCCAAAAGGCCCATTATTTTATGCAACATGATTCCTGACTGATGTAAAAACATACAAAAGTATTAGAATTATATGTTGATATTTTATACCCAATTTTAAGAATACTGGAGTACTTTACATAGCAAAAACATTATGGACCAGCTGAAAATATTTTACAAAACAGGAATGACAATATGAATAATCAGCATACTTACTGGGTTCTCATCATACTGGGTGAGGTACTAAATGTTTACTTCACTTAATCTTCACACCAATCCTCTAAGGGTAGGTCAAGTGTAATTTTATAAATGAGGAAACAGGCTAAGATAAGTTTTGTAACTTATCTAATTTTATGCATTTATTCCCCAATATTTGTGGGATGCCTACTATGTGATAAGCACTCTTCTATGGACAAGGTGCTTGCATATAGAACGGCAAGAAAACAAAGTTTTTAGGTTTCAAATGTTGAAATTATGTCTATGCAGAATCCAGGGTTGGAATTCAGGTATGACTTAATTCCATGGCCCACACTATTAACCAGTAAATTCTCCTGCCTAGGGCAGATTAAACACACTTTAAAAAGATGAAATTATAGAATTTTCTTTAAATCCTGAACACTCTCCAATGCAGAATTTATGGTTCTAGAGCTGTCATACGTATCTTCCTCCTCCATTTGTTTTGTGTATGAGAAGTTTTTGTAAGGATAGAATTGATGAAAAACATGGATTCCTTAGGAATTCAAGCAGTTCACAATCTTGGAGGATATTATACTGCTCTAAATACTTTAGCAACAGAGGTTTGCTGATCTCTCCAATAGGGCTCAACCACCAAGATTGCCGCTTTCTCCCCATAGCTGATCTTCTCTGTCACTAGTTATGACATACTTTTCCTAAGGTTCGTGTATCTTTTTTCAACTTTACAGCTTCTGCTTGCTCAATTTATATTTCCTTATTTGTTCTGTTTTCCATGACCCCTCTCAGGGCCTTGATTCTATTTCCAGACTCCTGTCTGTAGAAATTCTTTAAGCTTCATACCCATTGATAATGACTTGCTTATTTCCATTTACATATTTCCAAATTAATATTCTGAGAGTATCTGATTGGTTTAGCTCAAATCATTTTGCTTCAAGCCACTTTGTTTTTTCAGCCAGTGGATTGGCATACTTTGGCCAAAGTCACATCCTTTAGCCAGAGGACAAGGTTATGTGATCTACATAGGCCTACCCCTTCAGCAGGGGCTAGGGCATTTTTAGTAATAAAGGCTCTAGGTGAGGCAGGCACTATATCCTTTCCTACTTTGAGCTTGAAAACATCTCCTTCAATTTTCAAATAACAGAATAAAATTCAGAGCCAGAAGGAAATGTTGGAAATAAGACCATAACAATGAGATAATTTACCAGAATTAGATAGTGCTATGATCCCTTCTATTCAGGATTTTATTTCCCAATATGTATTCTATTATTTCTTGTCTGAATTTTATCCTTCTTGATTGAGAAGATGAAAGCAAAGTAAAAATTCCATAGTTTCTCTTTCTCTATACAATTTACTATTCATCCAAAGAGGAGACCTACATCTTCCTTCATTGTCTTCTTACTCTGTGCATAATTCCAAATCTCCTTTTGTTCTTAGCATTTTTCTGAAACCTAGTTTATTGTGGCTGTAGTATTCCTCATATTATTTTATCATGCTTGTTTGCATGCCTGTCTTTCCATGTTTTTATAGATATGCTTTAACACATCTGAGTTCATCTGGACACTCACTGTGGTGCTACACCATCAGCCACTTTATCTTTCTCTTTTCCTGGAGATATGTGGAGATAGTTATTGTCAGAATTTTATTTTGTTATCTCTTGATTTTTTTTTCTTTTAGAGTCTTTGGCCAAAGAATATCTGATTCTTTTCTAAAACTTACTGCTCTCCATAAGTCTGTAGTATTTATTTTCCTATACTCAGCCTTCCCTTTCTTTTCCCTTTGTAACTTAAGTCCCTTAGTTTTTTCCTTTCAAAAGTTTACAACACTTCCTAGTTGCCTGCTAGTTATTCTTTGCTGGCCTAAATGAACTCTGGAGAAGCAATTTGCTAAGATTCATCCTCTATCTTTTCCAAAATATTGTCGCTGAAACTAGACAAGACATTTTCATTTGTACTGAAGGAGCTTCTAAGAAACGGACACCCCCATAATTAACCTAAACTAGTTTGTGATCTGTATAGGGAACACACCAATCTCTCATTTTATCTGTATTGTACATGTGAATATTAATATCATTTTATTTATTCTACTTTTTTTCTTCATATCTGAAGGCCTAGAGATTTCCAAATGCTTGCTTTCTGGGAGGCATATGGTATAATCTTCCTCATCTTCAAAGTACCTTATATTTTCAAACATGTTTTATTCTTTTATTATCATTTTTCTCTGAGTTCTGTCGCACCAAATGTTGGTGGAAAATGCCAAGATACATTTACTTGCTTTTGTTGACATTTTAGGTTTAATTTTACTACTTACAGTCCATACATTGGTGTATAGAAATAGGTTATTTGTGATCTAGTGGAAGGACAGCGGACTTGGAATCTGGGTTAGAATGCTGATTATCATTTCCTAGCTGTGTGACCATTAACTAGATACTAGACCTCTCTAAAACAGCCTCCTCAGTAAAATGGAGGTAACAGTACCTTTCATATCTTGTTATGAGGATTAAATGATATAATAATATAGTACCACAATTTCTAAAGTCATATCTAAAAAGGTTTATATCATTATTTAAAAGCCCTTCCCAATTATTTAAAAATTTCTTTTTTAATTCCCATGAATCTTTACCACTGCTCTTCTTCTGACTTGATTTCTGATATCTTTCAGGGAATAATATTTTTTACAATTTACTCTATTTTTTTCACTTTAATACACGTAATTTTCACTCAGGTAAGGACAAGATCTTTCCATTCTGTACAAACTAACTTTTTAAAAATTTTTATTTTTGTTATGAGTATATAATAGGTGTGTGTATTTATCGGGCATATGCAATGTTTTGATACAGGCATCCAATGTATAATGATCAAATCAGAGTAACTGCAGTATCCATCACCTCAAGCATTCATCATTTCTTTATGTTAGGAGCATTCCAATTCCACTCTTTTAGTTACTTTATAATATACAATAAATTATTGTTGTCTATAGTCACCCTGTTGTGCTATCAAATACTAGATCTTACTCATTTTATCTAACTCTAGTTTTGCATCCATTAGCCATCCCCATTTATCCTCCCCTCCCCACTACCCTTCCCAGCTTCTGGTAACCACCATTTTCCTCTCCATCTCCATGAGTTCAATTGTTTTAAACTCCCACATATGAGTGAGAACATGTGAAATTTGTCTTTGTCTGGCATATTTCTTTTAACATAATGTCTTCCAGTTCCATCTATGTTGTTGCAAATGGCAGGATTTCATTCTTTTTTATTGCTGAATAATATTCCACTGTGTATATGTACTACATTTTCTTTATCCATTCATCCCTTGATGGACACTTAGGTTGATTCCAAATCTTAGCTATTGTGAATAGTGCTGCAAGAAACATAGGAGTGCAGATATTTCTTTGATATACTGATTTCTGTTCTTTTGGATATGTACCTAGCAATGGGATTGCTGGATCATATGGTAATGCTATTCTTAATTTTTTGAGGAACCTCCATTCTGTTCTCCATAGTGGCTGTACTAGTTTACATTCTGGCCAACAGTGAATGAGGGTTTGCCTTTCCCCACATCCTTGCCAGCATTTGTTATTGCCTGTCGTTTTGGTAAAAAGCCATTTTAACTGAGGTCAGATAATATCTCATTGTAGTTTTGATTTGCACTTCTCTGATGATTAGTGATGTTGAGCATTTTTTCATAAACCTATTGGCCATTTGTATGTCTTTTTTTGAGAAATGTCTATTCAGATCTTTTGCCCATTTTGTAGTCAGATTATTTGAATTTTTCTTATTCAGTTGTTTGAGCTACTTATATATTCTAGTTATTATCTTTGTCAGATGGGAAATTTGTACATATTTTCTTTCATTCTATGAGTTCTCTTTTTACTTTGTTAATTGTTTCCTTTGCTGTGCAGAAGCTTTTTTGCTTTTTGTGATCCCATTTATCCATTTTTGCTTTGGTTTCCTGTGGTTTTGAGCTATTACTCAAGAAATCTTTGCCCAGACCACTGTGCTAGAGAGTTTACTAAATGTTCTCTTTTAGTAGTTTTATAGGTTCAGGTCTTAGATTTAAGACTTTTATACATTTTGATTTTGTTTTTGTATATGTTGAGAGATAGGGGTCTAGTTTAATTCTTCTGCATATGGATATCCAATTTTCTCAGCACCATTTATTGAAAAGACTATCCTTTCCCCACTGTATGTTTTTGGCACCCTTGTCAGAGATAAGTTTACTATAGATGTGTGGATTTATTTTTGGGTTCTCTATTCTGTTCCCTTGGTCTATGTGTCTGTTTTTATGCCAGTACTATGCTGTTTTGGTTACTATAGCTATGTAATATAATTTAAAGTCAGATAATGTGATTCCTCCAGTTTTGTTCTTTTTGCTCAGGATGGCTTTGGCTATTCTTGGGCTTTTGTGGCTCCATATAAATTTTAGGATTATTTTTTCTATTTCTGTGAAGAATGTCATTGGTATTTTGATAGAGATTGCATTGAATCTGTAGATTGCTGTCGGTAGTATGGACATTTTAATAATATTCTTTCTTTCAATCCATGCACATGGAATATCTTTCCTTTTTTTTGTGTCCTCTTCAATTTCTTTCATCAATATTTTATAGTTTTCATTGTAGAGATCTTTTACTCCTTTGGTTAAGTTCATCCCTATGTATTTTATTTTATTTGTAGTTATTGTAAAGGGGTTAATTTTCCTGGTTTCTTTTTCAGATTGTTTACTATTGGCATATAAAAATGCTACTGATTTTCATATGTTGACTTTGCATCCTGCAACTTTATTGAATTTGTTTATCAGTTCTAATAGTTTTTAGATGGAGTCTTTAGGTTTTTCTAAATATAAGATCATATTGTCTGCAAATAATGATAATTTGACTTCTTCCTTTCCAATTTGGATGCCATTTATCTCTTTCTCTTGTCTAACTGCTCTGGCTAGGACTTCCAGTACTACGTTGAATGACAATGGTGAAAGTGGGCATCTTTGTATTGTTCAGTAACTTGGAGGAAAGGCTTTCAGTTTTTCCCCATTTAGTATGATACTAGCTGTGTGTCTGTCATTTATGGCTTTTATCATGTTGAGGTGTGTTTCTTGTATATCCAGTTTTTTGAGAGTTTTTATCATGAAGTATGTTAAATTTTATCAAATGCTTTTTCAGCATCAATTGAAATGATTACATGGTTTTTGTTTTTCATTGTTGATATGTTGTATCATATTTATTGATTTGCATATGTCGAACCATCCTTGCATCCCTGGGATGAATCCCATTTGATCATGATGAATGGTCTTTTTAATATACTGTTGAATTCAGTTTGCTATGATTTTGTTAAGGATTTTTACATTTATGCTCACCTGATGTACTGGCCTATAGTTTTCTTCATTTTTTTAAATTGTTTTTTGTAGTGTCTTTGTCTGGTTTGGGTATCAGGGTAATACTGGCCTCATTGAATGAATTTGGAAGTATTCCTTTCTCCTCGATTTTTTGGAATAGTTTGAGTAGGATTGGTATTAGTTCTATAAATGTTTGGTAGAATTCAGCAGTGAAGCCACTGGGTCCTGGGCTTTTGTTTGATGAGAGGCTTTTTATTACTGCTTCTATTTTATTGCTTGTTATTGGTCTATCCAGGTTTTGGATTTCTTCATGGTTCAATCTCAGTAGGTTATATGTGTCTGGGACTTCTTCCATTTTTTTTCTAGATTTTCCAATTTATTGGCATATAGTTGCTCATAAGAATCTCTTATGATCCTTATAATTTCTGCTGTATCAGTTGTAATGTCTCCTTTTCCATCTCTGATTTTATTTGGATCTTCTCTCGTTTTTTTCTTAGTCTGGCTAAAGGTTCGTCAATTGTACCTTTTCAAAAAAAACAACTTTTCATTTTGTTGATCTTTATGTTGTTTATTTGGTTTTAATTTCATTTACTTCTGCTTTGAGCTTTATTATTTCTTTTCTTCTATTAATTTTGGGTTTGGTTTGTTCTTGCTTTTCTAGTTCTTTAAGATGCAAAGATACATCATTAGGGTTTTTTTGTTTGTTTGTTTTTACTTTTTTGATGTAAGCATTTATAAGTATAAACTTTCCTCTTTGTACTGCTTTTATTGTATCCTATAGGTTTTGGTATGTTTTGTTTCTATTTTCATTTGTTTCAAGAAATTTCTATTTTCCTTCTTAATTTCTTCATTGACCCAGTGGTCATGCAGGCGTATATTGTTTAATTTGCATGTGTTTGTATAGTTTCCAATATTCCTCTTGTTACTGATTTTTATTTTTGTGTATCTATTATAGGTTTTTGATTTGAGGCTACTATGAGGCTTGCAAATAACATCTTATAACCAGTTATTTTAAAGTGATGATAACTTGACTCTATTACCAAAAAAAAAACCCCAAAAACAAACAAGCAAAGAGAAAACTAAAAACACTCTATACTTTAACTCCATCCTCCCTGCTTCTTTACTTTTTTGATGTTTCTATTTATATCCCTTTATATTATCTATCTTTTAGAATATTATTGAAGTTATTATCTTTGATAGGTTTGTCTTTTAGTCTTCCTACTCAGTATATGAGTGGTTTACATGCCACAATTACAGTGTTAAACTATTCTGCATTTCTCCGTGTACTTACTATTACTAGTGAGTTTTATATTTTCAGATGATTTCTTCTTGCTTGTTAATGTCCTTTCTTTCAGATTGAAGAACTCCATTTAGCATTTCTTGTAGGACAGGTCTGGTGTTGATGAAATCCCTCAGCTTTTGTTTGCCTGGGATCTTTATTACTCCTTCATGTTTGAAGGATATTTTTGCTGGATATAATATTCTATGATGAAAAATTTTTTCCTCCAGTGCTGCAAATATGTCATGCTGCACTCTCCTGGCCTGTAATGTTTCTGCTGAGAAGTCTGCTGCCAGACATATTGGAAATCATTTATATGTTGTTTGTTTCTTTTCTCTTGCTGCTTTTATGTTCCTTCCTTTATCCTTGACCTTTGAGAGTTGGATTATTAAATGCCTTGAGGTAGTCTTATTTTGGTTCAATCTGCTAAGTGTTCTATGACCTTCTTGTACCTGGATATTGATATCTTTCTCTAGATTAGGAAAGTTCTCATTACTATTTCTTTGAATAAACTTTCTACTTTGATCTCTCTGCCTCGATTCTAAGGCTAATAACTCTTAGATTCACCCTTTTGAGATGATTTTCTAGATCTTATAGGTGTGCTTCATTCTGTTTTTTCTTTTTTTCCCTCTCACTGTGTATCCTCATATAGCCTGCCTTCAAGCTCACTAATTGTTTCTTCTGCTTGATCAATTCTGCTGTTGAAAGACTCTGATGCATTTTTCTGCTTGTCAAATGAATTTTTCAGCTCCATAATTTCTGCTTGATATTTAAAAATCATTTAAATCTTTTTGTTAAATTTATCTGATAGAATTCTGAATTCCTTCTCTGTGTTATCTTGAAGTTCATTGAATTTACTCAAAACAGCTATTTTTGAATTCTCTGTCTGAAAGTTCACATATCTCTGTCACTCCAGGATTGGTCACTGGTGCCTTATTTACTTTTTTTGGTGAGATCATGATTTCCTGGATGTTCCTGATGCTTGTGGATGTTCATTGATGTCTAGGCATTGAAGAGTTAGGTATTTATTCCAATCTTTCCGGTCTGGGCTTGTTTGTACTCATCCTTCTTGAGAAAGCTTTCCATATATTCGAAGGAAATTGAGTGTTGTGATCTAAGCCTGTAGTGACTACAGCCATTTCAACACTAGGGGGCGCTCAAAGCCCAGTAATGCTGTAACTCTTGCTGACTCCTAGAGTTATCTCCTTGGTGGGCTTGGGTAAGATCTGGGAGAATTCCTGGATTACCAGGCAAAGTCTCTTGCTCTCTTCTGTCACTTTTCCCCAAACAGAAGAAGTCTCTCTCTGCACTGTGCTTCCTACAGTTGGGGGAGAGGTGACATGAGCACTCCTGTGGCCACCACAGCTGACACTGTGCTGGATCATACTGGAAACTGGTACAATACTGGGTCTTGCCCAAGGCCTGTGGCTACTGCTGCTTGGCTACTGCTAATGTTTATTCAAGGCTCAAGAGCTCTTTAGTCAGCAGGTGGTGAATCTTGCCAAGACTGCATCCTTCCTTTCGGGGCAGCAGGTTCCTTTCTGGCCCAGGGTGGATCTAGGAGTGCCATCTAGGAACTAGGGCCTCATCAGGAATCTGCTTGACACTTTATTTTGCTGTGGCTAAGCTGGTACCCAAGTTGCAAGACAAAGTTTTCTGTACTCTTCCTTCTCTTCCCCAAGCGGAGGGAGTCTCTCCCTGAGGTGCACTGCCTGGAGTTGGGGGAGGGGTGGCACAAGCACTCCCTTTGGTGCCACAGCTGGTGTCTCACTGGGTCACATGCATCCCAAGTCCTCTGGCTCTAAGCCCAGTGCACACACCAGGACTTGCCCCAGGACTGTAGTCCTTGTGGCCTGACTGCCTTCCAAGTTTATTCTGGGCTCCATACCACTTTAGTCAGCCAGTGGTGGAGCTAGCCAGAACTCAGGTTCCTACCACTGGGGCCATTTCTCTCTGGCCAGGGCTGGTCTTAAATATGCCCTCTGTGGGTACCAGCAGAATTCTGCCCTGTGTTGTGTTCTACTGTGACAGGACAGCAGTGAGTTCTAATGTAAAGTCCCACAATACTTTGCTGTCCCTCCCCTAACCACATAGATTCTCTCTTCTCATGTCACTGCCAGGGAATGGGGGAGAGGTAGTGTAGGCAATGCAAGACCATCTTTCCTACCCTCTTCAATGACTCTTTCCTTGCTATGATGTTAAAACCAGGCACTGTGATTGCCCACCTAATTTTTTGGTTCTTATGAAGGTGCTTTCTTATATGGGTAGTTGTTCAGTTTGGTTTTCCTGTGGGGGGCCAATCTCTGGAGGGTTCTATTTGGCCATCTTGCTCCACCCTCAATCCCCATTTACTTTTTTTTCTAGATTAAATCTTTATTGCTTTGATTGAAAGTCTCCAGAAAAACACATTTCCAAATCTTTTTTCCAGGCCTAGAGAGCCCAGTAAGAAATATGATTATGAAAAATCAAATCTCATTCTTGAACATATTTATTGTAGCCAGCCCTTTACTTCTGGTATTTTGTTTTCTATCTTATGTCATAGAGCTTAAAAGAAGAAAATGAAAATACCACTTGGACCTTGAAGTTTTTTGGTTTTCTGCCTGGGACTCCATAGAGATCTTTTAGAGTTCTCTTCTGAGGATAGCATTCATTTTCTGCAAAAATATACATAATAGTATGTGAAAAGCATATTCTTTGTGTATTCTGAATACATTACCGATGACGATAGCAAATTATCTGGAGTAAAATTGAAGCACAGGCTCAGGTGTTTCTTTTTAGGAGTATGTGATTTTAGAAATAGCCACAACTTAATTTTTCTATTGTAGCTATAATATTGTTTCTGGTCAGGCATGGTGGCTCATGTCTGTAATCCCAGCACTCTGGGAGGCCGAGGTGGGAGGATCACTTGAGGCCAGGAGTTTGAGATAAACCTGGGCAACATAGCGAGATCCCATCTGTACAAAAAAATTTTTTTAAAAAAATTAGCCAGGCATGGTGTCATAAACCTGTAGCCCTAGCTACTCAGGAGGCTGAGGAGGGAGGATCACTTGAGCCCAGGAGTTGGAGGTTACAGTGAGCTATGATTTTGCCACTGCACTACAGCCTGGGCAACAAAGCAAGACCCTATCTCTAAAAAGAAATTGTTTGTATCACCAGTTTTTCAGTGTTCACTGTAGATTGGAATAACACTATTTAAGGTTTCTGTGATATGAAAGCAACTGTTCACTTTATATTATTTATGTAATACCAAAGCATTTGGGTAAAAACTAAGATCACAATAATATAGGAATTTGGGAAACAATTAAGTACATTCAAAGGAAAGTGAGTCCCTTCACACCTTGAAGGTCATTAATATATGTGTCTTAGAAAAGAAATGAAAATAGGAGTTCATTTTTCTAAATTTATCTTTTAATTTTTCCAACTTCAAACATCAAACTTGGGGCACAGACAACTCAGTGAAAATTTCTTTGAAGTATATAGCATCAGATATTTAAATTCTCCAAATTATTATTTCGACTGGTGTGCAATACATCATGTGGCCCATAAAATTTTCTAAGGAAATACTTGATGTCCCATTGCTTAACTGTTGCTTAATTTTTTTCACTTAGTTTAAATTTTCTATTTTTTTTAAGAGAGAGAGAGAGAGAAATTGTTATTAAGAATATTGCATAGGTATAATTTCTCCAAACTTTAATCATTTTTGCTATTAATTTCTGAGTTTTTTAACTGTATTTGCTACTTTAAAGAATTATGAACTTTATGGAAATTTCAAAGTAATTTTAAAAAGACACTGTATTATTCAGGTTTATTCAGAGAAATAGAACTAATAGGCTATAGATAGATATATAAGAGATTTATTATGAGAACTGGCTGATGGGATTATTGAGGCCAAGAAGTCCCACAATATGTCATCTTCAAGCCAGTGAATCAGGAAGGCTGATAGTATAACAGTCTGGGTACAAAAGCCTGAGATCTAGGAGAAACAATGGGGTAATTTTCAGTCCTGGGCCAAAGGCCTGAGAACCAGGAAGGCTGCTGGTGTAAGTCCCAGAACTTAAAAGCCTGAGAAACTGGAGCTCTGATGTCCAAGGGCAGGAAAAGATGGATGTTCTAACTCCAGAAGAAAGAGCAACTTTGCCCTTCTTCCACCATTTTGTTCTATCTCTGCCCTCAATGATGCTTGCTCATATTTGGGAGAGTAGATCTTTTTTACTTAGTCTACTCGTTAAAATGCTAATCTCTTCTGGAAACACCTCACAGACACACCCAGAAATAATGTTTTACCATCTATTTGGATATCCCTCAACCCAGTCAAATTGACACATAAAATTAACCATCACAGATACTAAAATTATGTGTTCTAATAAAAAAAAATTTGAAATAACCCCATGAGCTATTAATGGCTTTTGGTGCACTTGACTTTTATAGTTTTGACTTTCATTTTATAAACCCAGGAGAAAATTTCTGAATGATTATTTGCCTATAGTCAAATTTGTTTTGATAAATATATCAGTGAGTTCAAATAAATATTGATATATGATTTAATCTGAAAATAATTTGTATTCTGACAAATTACTAGTTAGTTTCTTTTATTTGAATAACTAATTGTTTGAATGATAGCAACCCCTGTAATTTTCTCCTTCAAAAGCTAAATCTTTATTATGGGAAAGAAAAAAATTTAAAAATTGAGTCAATATTGAGATCTTTTCACAAAGCATGAACAAAAAAATTTCAAAATGGAAGAGGTAAAAAATTTCAAAATGGGAAGACCCCATAATAACTTATACATTATCAGAGAAAATTTTGTCATCTAATCCAAACCTCATGGAAATACCATGGAAAAGCATATCCAGTCCATGGTGCTTATTTATTTATTTATTTTTAATTTTAAATATATCATTGTTCATTTGTGCCTGACCCACCAAAATACTGTAGAAGTGCTGACCAACCCTGGACACTCCATTCTGTAGGCAACAGTTGCTTAGATTTCCCATTGCTTTGATCTCATCCTTGCTTCTGTTCAGTTCCAAGTTTGGTAGAGTCAACTACGCTTACCACCTTAGACTGTTTATCAACTTGGTTTCTCTCTATGGGAAGCCAGGTAGTATAATGCGAAGATGTTGGAGCATTTGGCTTGAGTTCACTGTCCTGTTTTTTGTGATCCTTCTGGCCTGTGCTAAAACACCTCCCCCAGCTCTAGCCCCTGAAACCCAGTTCCGGCTACTGCTCATTTATATAGGAATCACTAAGGTTGGAGAGGCAGTCATTGCTTTGTATATGTCAAAATTAATTGATTTATATGTGGTGTTGTTTCTTCTGGTGAACAATTT
This sequence comes from Daubentonia madagascariensis, assembly GCA_023783475.1. Taxonomy (NCBI): domain Eukaryota; kingdom Metazoa; phylum Chordata; class Mammalia; order Primates; family Daubentoniidae; genus Daubentonia; species Daubentonia madagascariensis. Next base: position 18,884,032 of record JAKFHU010000978.1, on the reverse strand, counting down.
GCTCTTTTGGACTCAGGTATCTTTCAGAGTCTGAAAACTGGTGGGTTTTTTTTGTTTGTTGTTAAGAACTATTATTATTTTTTAGAGACAGGGTCTCGCTGTGTTGGCCAGGCTGGAGTGCAGTGGCTATGCACAGGCAAGATCATAGTGTACTACAGCCTTGAACACTTGTCCTCAAGCAATTATCCTGCCTCAGCCTCCTGAGTACCTGGGACTACAGGTGTGCACCACTGTACCCGGCTTGAAAACTGTTTTTGAGTTTTAGGCACTAGTCACTAAATTAGTGCCTTGAAGTGCCATGTTGAAAACAGTTAATTGGATATAATAAGCCCAAACAATTAACTTTCTGCATGTACCTTGTTCTTGTACACATAGGCTGGGACCATTTAGTCACTTGAGCTCCCTTGAGAGTATACCCTCATATTCTGAGATCTTGATCTAGCAGGATTTTCATCAAGTTATCTAAGTTATTACTAGTCCTGGGGTCCAGTGTTAATTGTAGTCCCCTAAGGATAATATGTAGTTTTTCTTTATTAGCCTAGTGTACTTGGAATCCCTCAAATTTTTGCAGTCCTACCTAATAGTAACTTAAACCTGCAAAGAACCCTTAAAAACTAATTTGATTGTGTTCTCAGGCATGTGGTTTTTTGGGACCTGTTTGGATTTCCCTCAGTTTCAGCACTTTTATCAATGAAAACAGTTGGGCTTTACCTCAAACATGAATTTTGCCAGACTTCTGGAACACTAGGAACTAAGCATTTGTTTAGCACACTGCTTTTGTTTAGTGCATTGCATTCGGCTAGGTAGACAGCAACAAAATGCTGGCCTGAGAGTATTCCTGAATTTTCTCAGAATATCTAATTTCTTCTCGGGAAGTATGACATATCTTAAGAATATCTGGGTTTATTTCTTTGTTTTTAACATTTTTAGAATCATCCAATACTGAGATTATGATAATGGTATTGTTGATGCTCTTGGTGGTTTAGGTAATTGGTAGATGGTTTATACTGAATTTCCTCTGGCAATGAAGTTAACATTTTTGTTAGTGTTTATATTTTTCAGGAAATATATTAATATCATTAATTATAATATTAATCTTACTAATAATTAGAAGAAAAGCTCAAATTCTACTGTCTCAGGCAATATATCTCAGCTTACCTCTAATAAGGGAAAGAGTTGCACCATGTGTTCAGTGTTCCAACTTTCTTGGGGGCTGTATGAGATACTGGCTTCTGTCTTGCCTGTTTTGGGGCATGGATGGGACCCAGCATACTCTAGATGCCTGGGAACCAATAAGAACAAGGATGGTGGTTTGGACTAGCATGAAGGTTTGAGAGGTCCTCAGAATCTCTGACTGGACTGATTTATGAGGGTCTTTTCCCATAGGGTGCCAATCTATGAAGACTGGAGGAAGCAGCTATTTTGTCTAATGTGTAGATACCAGCACAAACAGTCAAGGAAAATGAAGAAACAGGGAATATTTCCCTCAGAAAGGTATACAATAAATCTCCAGACACTGACTATAATGAATTGGAAATATATAATTTACGTGAAAGAGAATTCAAAATAACCACCATAAAGATGCTCAGTGAGTTCGCTCCACCCAAGAGCGCTTCCAGCGGCCACTACTCCCCCCTCCCCGTGGGAACATCCCCCCAGTGAAGACTGCTGGGGATAGAGATGGCCACCCGCCTCGCCTTGGGGTCTAGTGGTGGAAAAGGGGTGCACAATTGGAGATCCCCCTATCAACCAGTATCACGCGGAGATGCACATCAGAAGGGCAGACACACGTGGCTAGATGAGCAACCTCTGAGCTGTGTAGAATTTTCCCAACTCAGCTCTCACATTGCAGCCAAAAGAAATTTTGTTTCTACCTGCACCTCAGGAGCAGCAGGGTCAAAGTAACCCCTAGGAGCTACAAGGCCCCCTCCCAAAGCACGGGGCTTTCGCATACCCCAACTGGGGAATCAGAGTCTGCCACGGACATAACAGAATACCTAGCTAATAGGGAGCAGAGGACTCATATCCTCAAGTACACTTCATTAGCTCAGAGCCCAAGCTGGGAGGTCATTCTCACCACACTCCACTGGGAAGAGGAGAAGACCACAGGTCAGACTTAACTCAAGATCCACCAAACTTGCTAAAATACACCTAAGGCAATACAGGCCACTACTTCTCTCCCTGGCTTTGCCAAGGAACAATAATTGTGAGCCTGGAGACCGGGCCATAAACTAGCTCTAACACCCGCAGCTCTCGACCAAGAGGCCAGATGAGAAAAAACCAGCGAAAGAACTCAGGGAACATGAAAAATCAGTGAAAAGTCACCCCCAAAAGAAATTATCAGTTCCTCAGCAATGGATACCAACCCAAATGAAATGGGTAGAATGACAGAAGAGGAATTTCATTTATGGATTATAAGAAAGCTCAATGAAATTCAAGAGAAAATTGAATCCCAGCACAAAGAAACCACAAGAAAAATGCAAGACATGAATGAAAAACTCTCCAAAGAAATAGAAATATTACAGAAAAATCAAATAGAAATCCTAGAAATGAAAGAAGCATTCAAGGATCTACAAAACACAGTGGAAAGCCTTAAGAATAGGCTGGACCATGCAGAGGAAAGAATTTCAGAGCTAGAAGACAGCTCCTATGCACTAAATAAATCAGCCAAAGAGAAAGAGCACAAAAACAGGAGGCAGGAAAAAAGCATACAAGAAATGTGGGATTATGTAAAGGGGCCAAACATAAGGATCATAGGTATCCCTGAGGGAGAGGAGGAAAATTTGCATGGGCTGGAAAATTTATTTGAAGGAATAATAGAGGAAAATTTCCATGGCTTAGCCAGAAATCTCGACATCCAAGTACAAGAAGCACACAGGACTCCTGGGAGAGTCAATGTGAAAAGGCATTCACCACGCCACATAATTATTAGACTGACCAAAGTAAACACAAAAGAGGCACTCCTCAGAGCTGTAAGACGAAAAGAACAAGTAACCTACAAAGGGAAACTGATCAGGTTAACTGCAGATTTCTCAGCTGAAACCTTACAAGCCAGAAGGGAATGGGGAGACATCATCAATCTCCTAAAACAAAACAAAGGTCAACCCAGAATTCTGTATCCTGCCAAACTAAGCTTCTTATATGAGGGAGAAATGAAGACGTTTCCAGATAAGCAATCACTGATAGAATTTGTGAAATCCAGACCGGCCTTGCAAGAAATGCTTAGACCTGCATTATACACTAAACAGAGCAAAAGACACCCACCTATGTAAAACTACACAAAAGCTAAAACCCCAGAAACCAGATTCCACAATGACGCAAGAGGTAAAACAAAAGATACCACCCAACAGAATAATCAGAAATTTACCCCAAATATCAATTCTCTCAATAAATGTAAATGGCTTGAACTGCCCATTGAAGAGACATAGGCTGGCTGAATGGATTAAAAAATACAAACCAAGTATCTGTTGTCTTCAGGAAACACACCTCACACACAAAGATGCATTCAGACTCAAGGTGAAAGGATGGAATACAATTTTCCAGGCTAATGGAAACCAAAAGAAATCCGGAGTAGCCATCCTCATTTTAGATGACATGAACTTTAAAGCAATAAAAGTAAAGAAGGACAAAAATGGACACTATATAGTGGTGAAGGGAAAAATCTCACAAGAGGATTTAACAATCCTAAACATTTATGCACCCAACACAGGAGCACCCAGGTACATAAAGCAAATACAGATAGATCTAGACAACATAATAAGCAGCAACGCCATAATAGCAGGGGACTTCAACACCCCACTGACAGAACTGGACAGATCCTCCAAACAAAAAACAAATAGAGAAATAAAAGACCTAAACAGGACTCTAGAACATTGGGCCTAACAGATATCTACAGAACACTCCACCCAAATAACACTGAATATACATTCTTCTCATCAGCTCATGGAACTTTCTCTAAAATTGACCACATCCTAGGCCACAAAACAGATCTAAACAAATTCAAAAAAATAGAAATCATACCATGTATCTTTTCAGACCACAACGGAATAAAATTAGAAATCAATTCCAGCAGAAACTCACATCGTCCTCTAAAAATGTGGAAACTAAACAATCTATTGCTGAAAGATTATTGGGTCAAGGAGGAGATTCAAATTGAAATCAAAAGATTCTTTGAACTAAACGATAATGGGGACACAAGTTATCAAAATCTGTGGGATACAGCAAAAGCAGTCATGAGAGGAAAACTTATCGCCCTAAATTCCCACATCCAAAAGACAGAAAAGTCACAAATCAGTAAACTAATGAATCATCTTAAGGAAATGGAAAAGGAAGAGCAAAGCAATCCTGAAGCCAGCAGAAGAAAAGAAATAACCAAAATCAGAGCAGAATTAAATGAAATCGAGAACAAAAGAACAATACAGAAGATCAATGAAACGAAAAGTTGGTTCTTCGAAAAGATAAACAAAATAGACAGGCCACTTGCCAGGTTGACCAGAAGCAGAAAGGAAAGGACTCTAATAAGCTCATTTAGAAATGAAAAAGGAGAAGTCACAACTGATACCATGGAAATACAAAACATCATCTTTGAATACTACAAAAATCTCTATGCCCACAAACATGAAAACGTGGAGGAAATGGACAAATTCTTAGAAACACACTACCTCCCTAGGCTCAACCAGGAAGAAACAGAATTTCTAAACAGACCAATATCAAGCACCGAAATTGAAGCAGTAATAAAAAATCTACCCACAAAAAAAAAGTCCCGGACCAGATGGGTTCACACCTGAATTCTACCAAGCCTACAAAGAAGAACTGGTGCCTATACTGCAGAAATTATTTGAAAATATCCAGAAGGATGGAATCCTCCCAAACTCATTCTATGAAGCCAATATCACCTTAATACCAAAGCCAGGAAAGGACACAACAAAAAAGGAAAACTACAGACCAATATCCCTTATGAATATAGATGCAAAAATTCTCAATAAAATCCTTGCAAACCGAATTCAAATGTACATCAAAAAAATAATCCATCACGATCAGGTGGCCTTTATTCCCGAGATGCAGAGATGGTTCAACATACGCAAATCTATAAATGTAATTCACCATATAAATAAAAGCAAGAACAAAGATGATATGATCCTTTCAATAGATGCAGAAAAGGCTTTTGACAAAATCCAGCATCCTTTTATGATAAGAACTCTCAACAATATAGGCATAGATGGCTCATTCCTAGAAACTATTAAAGCCATATACGATAAACCCACAGCCAATATCATACTGAATGGGGAAAAATTGAAGGCATTCCCCCTTAAAACTGGCACCAGACAAGGGTGTCCACTATCTCCACTTCTTTTCAACATAGTGCTGAAAGTCCTGGCCACAGCAATTAGACAAGACAGAGGAATTAGGGGCATCCAGATGGGGGCAGAAGAGGTCAAATTTTCACTATTTGCAGATGATATGATATTATACATAGAAAACCCCAAAGACTCAACCAAGAGATTACTGGAATTGATAAATGAATTCAGCAAAGTCTCAGGATACAAAATTAATACACACAAATCCATAGCCTTCATATATGCTAATAACAATCAAGCCGAGAAACAAATTAAAGATGCAATACCTTTCACAATAGCAACAAAGAAAATTAAATATTTAGGAACATATCTAACTAAGGAGGTCAAAGACCTATATAGAGAGAATTATGAAACACTGAGAAAAGAAATTGCAGAGGACGTAAATAGATGGAAAGCCCTACCATGCTCTTGGATAGGCAGAGTCAACATAGTAAAAATGGCTTTGCTACCTAAATTAATTTACAGAATCAATGCAATCCCTATCAAAATACCAACATCATTTTTTGCCGATCTAGAAAAAATAATTCTATGCTTCGTGTGGAACCAGGGAAGACCCCATCTAGCCAAAGCAATCCTAAGCGAAAAGAACAAATTGGGAGGCATCTGTCTACCAGACTTCAAACTATACTACAAAGCTATAGTAACCAAAACTGCATGGTATTGGCACAAAACAGAGACGTAGACCAATGGAACAGGACTGAGAACCCAAATATAAAACCACCCTCATACAGTCACCTGATCTTTGACAAATTCCAGAAAAATGTACACTGGGGAAAAGATTCCCTATTCAACAAATGGTGCTGGGAAAACTGGATGGCCATATGTAGAAGTCTGAAACTGGACCCACACCTCTCACCTCTCACAACAATCAACTCACAATGGATAACAGATCTAAACCTAAGACATGAAACCATAAGAATTCTCGAAGAAAACATTGGAAAAACTCTTATGGACATTGGCCTAGGCAAAGAATTTATGAAGAAGACCCCCAAAGCAATCACAGCAGCAACAAAAATAAATACATGGGACCTGATCAAATTGAAAAGCTTCTGCACAGCCAAGGAAACTATCACTAGAGTGAACAGACAACCTACAGAATGGGAGAAAATATTTGCATGCTACACCTCTTATAAAGGGCTGATAACCAGAATCTATACAGAACTTAGGAAAATCAACAAGAAAAAATCAAACAACCCTATTAAAAAATTGGCAAAGGACATGAACAGAAACTTTTCCAAAGAAGACAGAATAATGGCCAGGAAACATAAAAAAGTGCTCAACGTCTCTAATCATCAGGGAAATGCAAATCAAAACCACAATGAGATATCACTTAACTCCAGTGAGATTGGCTCATATCAAAAAATCCCTAAATAACAAATGTTGGCGGGGATGTGGACAGATAGGAACACTCATACACTGCTGGTGGGACTGCAAATTAGTACAACCTCTATGGAAAATAATATGGAGATACCTCAAAGAATTAAAAGTAGAATTACCATTTGACCCAGCAATCCCACTACTGGGTATTTATCCAAAAGAAAAAAAGACATTTTATAATAAAGACATCTGCTCTCGAATGTTCATAGCAGCACAATTCACAATTGCAAAGTTGTGGAAACAACCAAGGTGCCCATCAATACACGAGTGGATCAATAAAATGTGGTATATGTATACCATGGAGTATTACTCAGCAATAAGGAACAACAGTGAATTAACTCATCTGGTATTATCCTGGTTGGAGCTAGAACCCATTCTTCGAAGTGAAGTGTCACAGGATTGAAAAAACAAGCACCACTGGGACTCACCATCAAACTGGTACTAACTGATGAACACTTACATCACACAGGGCAATAACATTCATCTGAAGGTGGGCGGGTGGGAGGGGGGTGGAAGGGATGGGAAAAACTCTCACTGAATGGATGTGGGGAGCACAGTTTGGGGGATGACCATGATTGTGGCTCTGACACGGGCAGAACAGGGGCAATGTGTATGGCCAAAGTGTTGTACCCCCATGATATTCTGAAATTAAAAAAATAAATTAAAAGAAAAAAAAAAGATGCTCAATGAGGTCAGGAGTACAATGCATGAACAAAGGTAGAATTTCAACATAGAGATAAAAATATTCAAAAGTACCAAACAGAAAAATAAAGCTGAAGAGTACAATAATGGAACTGAAAAATTCACTAGAGGACTAGAGGGGTTCAACCACAGTCTCAATCAAGCAGAAGAAAGGATCAGTGGGCTCAAAGTCTGGTTATTGGAAATTATCTACTCAGAGGTGCAAAAATAAAAAAGAATAGACTTATGGGACAACATCAAGTGGACCATTATGCACATTATGGGGGTCCCAGGAGGAGGAAAGAAAGGGAAAAGGCATTAAGCTCATTCAAAGAAATAATTGCCAAAACTTCCCAAATCTGGGGAAGGAAATGGACATCCAGATATAGGAAGCCTGACCCAAATCATATCATATCCCAAATGTGATAAATTCATAAAAATCCACACCAAAACACATTACAATCAAATTGCCAATAACTAAAGACAAAGAGAGAATTTTGAAAGCAACAGGAGAAAAGCAACTTAACCACATATAAATGAACTCCCATAAGACTACTAGTGGATTTCTTGGTAGAAACATTGTAGGCCTTAAGGGAGCGACATGATATATTCGAAGTGCTGGAAGAAAAAATCTGCCAACAGAGAATACTATATCTGGCAAAACTGCCCTTCTAAAATGAAGGAAAGATAAAGACTTTCTCAGGCAAACAAAAGCTGAGGTAGTTCATCAACACTGGACCTGCCTTACAAGAAATGCTAAAGGAAGTTCTTCAAGTTGAAACAAAAGGACACTAAACAGCAATACAAAAGCATATTAAAGTACAAAACTCACTGGTAAGGTAAATATAAAGACAAATACACAATATTGTAATACTGTAATGGTGGTGGGTAAATCACTTTAAATTCCAGTATAAAAGTTAAAGGCAAAAGTATTAAAAATAGCTATAACTATAAAAATATGTTAAAAGATATACAATATAAAAATTAATGTAAATTGTGACCTCAGTAATACAAAGTGTATGTGGAGAAGTAAAAATACAGAGTTTTTATATGTGGTTGAATTAACTTATTAAAATAGACTGTTATAACTGTAAGTTGTTTGATATAAGCCCCATGTAAGCCCACAAAGAGAATACCTATAGAAGATACACAAAATAAAAAGAGGAAGGAATCAAGAATACCAAAACAAAAGATTAATGAAACACAAAGGAAGACAACAAGAGAGGAAAAGAGGGACAAAAGACTGCAAGACCAACACAAAACAAAGCAAAAATGGCTATAATAAGTCCTTCCCTATCAATAATTACTTTAAATGTAAGTGGATTAAATTATCCAATCAAAAGACAAAAAGTAGCTAAGTGGATAAAAAGAAAAATCAAGACCCAACTGTATGCTATCTACAGAGACTTGCTTTAGATGTAAGGACATAGATAGACTTCAAATGAAAGGATGAAAAAAGACATTCCATGCAAATGGTAACCTAAATAGAGCAGAGGTGGATATTCTTACATCAGGTAAAATAGACTTTAGGTCAAAGACTCATAAGAGACAAAAAAGGATATTATCTATTATACATATATAATAATTATAAATATATATTCATGCAACATTAGAGCATTTTATTTAAGTTTATTTCATTCTATGTAATGAAAATACATCAGAACTGAAGGGAGAAATAGACAGCAACACAATAATAGTAGGAGACTTTAATACCCCACTTTCAATAATGGATAGGGCCAGGCATGGTGGCTTATGCCTATAATCCCAGCACCATGGGAGACTGAGGTGGGAGGAATGCTTGAGGCCAGGAGTTCGAGACCAGCCTGGGCAACACAGTGAGACCCCATCTCTACAAAAAATGAAAAAAGTTAGCTGGGCTTGGTGGTGCATGGCTGTAGTCCCAGCTACTCGGGAGGCTGAGGTGGGAGGATCCCTTGAAGCCAGGAGTTGGAGGTTGGTGTGAGCTATGATCATAACACTGCACTCCAGCCTGGATGACAGAGTGAAACTCCATCTCTTAAAAACAAAAAAGTTTGTTGTCCTTCTAAAATTTCAGGATAAGAGAAAAAAGTAATGGATGGAACACTCAGACAAAATTAACAAGGAAACAGTGGAGTTGAACAATACTATAGACAAAATAGGTCTAACAGCCATATATAGAATGTGCTACCCCAAAGCATCAAAAAATACATTTTTCTCAAACACACATGGAACATTCTTCATAATAGATTATATGTTGGATCACAAAACAAGCCTTAACAAATTTAAAAGATTGAAATCATCAATTTTCTTTATTGATCACAGTGGAATGAAACCAGAATTGATAATAGAAAGAAATAGGAAAACTCACACATACATAGAAATTAAACAATACATTCTTAAACAATATTGAGTCAAAGAATAAATCAAAAAAGAGAAAATATTTCAAGACAAAAATGAAAACACAAAAAACCCAAACTTATGGGATACAGCAAAAGCAGTAGTACTACAAGGGAAGTTTGTATGAGTAAATGCCTACATTAAAAAAGAAGAAAGATCTCATTTAAACAACCTAACTTTATACCTCAAGGAACTAGAAAAAGAACATACTAACCCAAAATTAGCAGAAGATAAGAAATAATAAATATTAGAGCAGAAATAAATGATGTAGCATATAGAAAAACAATTTAAAAATCAATGAAACTGAGAGTTGGTTTTTTAAAAAAATAAGCAAATTAGACAAACCCTTAGCTAGACTAAGAAAAAAGGGATAAGACTCAAGTAAATAAAATTAGGAATGAAAGAAGAGGCATTACAACTGATGGCACAGAAATAAAAATGATCTTAAGAGACTACTGTGAACAATTATACACCAACAAATTGGTTAACCTTGAAGAAACAGATAAATCTCTAGAAACATACAAACTACCAAGACTGGATCATGCAATTTCCTATTTAGGAATTATGAACGGACCAATAACTAGTAAGGAAATTGCATCAGTAATCAAAAACCTCTTAACAAAGACGAGTCCAGGACCAGATGTCTTCATGGTGTAAAGAATTAACACCAATCTTGCTCAGGAATCACTTCCAAACTAATGTGAGACCAACATTACCCTGACACCAAAGCCAGAGAAAGACACTACCAGAAAACTACAGGCCAATATCCCTGGTAAACACAGATGCAAAAATCTTCAACAAAATACTAGCAAACTGACTTCAACACACATTAAAAAGATCTTATACCAAGACCAGTGGCATTATCCCTGTGATGCAAGAAATGGTTCAATGCACACAAATCAAATAATGTAATATATCATATTAACGGAATGAAGGATTAAAACCTCATGATCATCTCAATAGATGCAAAGAAAGCATTTGACACTTTTCATTATAAAAAATCTCGACAAACTAAGAGTAGAAGAAAATTATGGCAACATAATATAAGCCATATATGAAAAGCCCACAGCTAACATCTCAACAGTGACAACTGAAAGCTTTTCCTCTAGAATCAGGAATAAGGCAAGGATGCTCACTCTCCCCATTTCTATTCAACATAGTACTAGAAATTCTAGTTACAGTAATTAGGTAAGAAAAATAAATAAAAGGCATTAAAATTAGAAAGGAAGAACTAAAATTATCTCTATTTGTAGATGACATGATCTTATATGTAGAAAATCCTAAGGACTCCACCAAAAAAACCAACTGTTACAGAGGGGGCTTCAAGATAGCTGACTAGAGGCACCTCCTCCCCAAAGAAGGACCAAAACTGTGAATAGATAATCACACGTGGAATAGAGCATCGAAGAGAGAACACTGGGATTCAGAAGGGTGGTGACAGAGAACCTCTGAGGCATGGAAGGAGAGTGGGAAGCAAAGCAGCTGCCCAGCTGGGATCAGCTTGGAGCCCAGAGAAACTCCCCAGTGCAGGGAAATAGTAAGTGAGAGATCCTCAGTAGTCCACATTCCCACCATGGACTAGCCACAGGAGAGCCCCTTTGCCTTCCTGGGTCCTGAGACTAGTATACGGAGCTGCCTGGAGTCCATGTGACAACATTGTTCCAGTTGCGCTGGGTCCCATCCCACCCCATCCTCAAGCAGTTGCAGCACAGCACCATTTTGAGAGCCCAGCCCCCACCAGATCACATCCTGTCCTGGGCCCCAACAGCCCCTGCATCTCCACATCCATGGGGCCCAGCTGACAATCCCCCACGTCCACCCAGAGAGCTATAGCATCACAACACTGGCTAGACCCAGTTAAGCAGCCAGGTCTCCAGCATTCTAGCCCATGCAGTGTCCTATACCTTGGGGAATAGGTGGTGCAGTGCATTTAGCAGGCTGCCCCACAGGACAAAGGGAGCCAGAGCATGCACTCCCCAGAGCCTGAGAACTGCCTGCCTGGGGATTCTGCCACGGACAGCAACCCAGTCTCCTTCTCCAAAGTAGCAGGGCCACCATGCACCTGCATGCTCCTTCAGTGAACCTGGGGACTAGTCCACCTGCGTGTTGTCCCATGGCCTGAGGACAGGCCCACCCTGCCCACTGTCGCTGCTGCCACCACCATCTAAGTGCTCTGTCCAGGAGCCTGGGGATTGACCTGCCCTGCCACTATAGCTGATGTTTGTGCTCATCACTGGGGGGCCTGAGGACACGGCTGATTGCCTGCCACTGCTGCCAGCACTGCATGCATAGTCTGTGGGATGATAAAATCGACCCACCATGCCTGCTGCCACTGGTGCTCCTGTGCATCATCATGGAGCCTGAGGACAGGCCTGCTTTGCCCATGGCCAACATTGCTGGTGCCCATGTGTGCCATCCTTGGACCTGGGGATCAACTAGCCCCGCTAGCTGAAGTCTGTACCCTCATGCATCATCAGGGGACCTGAGAGCAGGACTGCTCTGCTCAGTGCCATCCTGCCAGTGCCGGGGCACATGGACCAGGGGCCGGGGGATCAATTCATCCTGCCTGCCACTGCTGGTGTCCTCACACACACCTTCTGGGGACCTGAGGATAGCCCACCCAGCCTGCTGCTACCCCTGCTGATGGCACCCACTCACATGTGCCACCTGGTGGCTTAGGGACTGGCCTGCCCAGCCCACTACCCACTGCAGACATGTGTGCCTGCTGCCAGGGGGCCTGAGGGTTGGCTCTTTACTGCTACTGACATTACCAGTACCATGCATACTATCCAGAGGCCTGAAGACCTGCCTACCCTCCCAGCTCACCATTGCTACTGCAGTGGTAGGTCCTACAGTTGGCACTTTATCAAGCCACCTGGAGGCTCAAGAATCAGTCTGCCTAGAACTGCTACCACTGGTGCCCGTGTACACTACCAGGGGCCAGCACATCCAGCCCACAACTGCCAACACAGGTGCCTGAGGACCAGCCATCCTGGTGTCCCTGTCCTCAGCAAAGGCTTACTACAGACTCCACTAACAACTGTAGCCTAAGCCACTGAGGAATTCACAGACACCACTGACACTGATTACAGCCAAAGAAATCATATGGAGACTATACTGCTTTACCTACCCAGGGTCAAAGTCAAAGTGCCCTACCTAACCAACACTATAGATAATTCTTTTCATACAAAAGACAATCCATAAAATTGGAAGAAGCAAATGTTACTCCAGATGTGCAGTTATCAACATAAGGACACAAGAAACATGAAAAAACAAGGAAACATGATACCTCTAGAGGACAAAAATAATTCCCCAGCAACAGATTCCAAAAAAAGAAATCTATGAAATGCCTGAAAAAGAATTCAAAATGATGATGTTAAAGTTCAGTGTGATACAAGAGAACATAGGTAAACAATACAAAGAAATCAGAAAAACAATTTATGATTTGTATGAGAAATTCAACAAAGAAATAGATATCATAGAGAAGAACCAAACAGAAATCCTGTGGCTGAAGAATTCAATGAATGAAAAAAAATATAATCTATTCACCAATAGAATAGATCAGTCAGAAAAAAGAATTTCTGAACTTGAAGACAGGTATTTTGAAATACCCCAGTCAAACAAACAAACAAACAAAAAAAGAAAGAAAGACAGAAAGAAAAAGAAAAAAGAATAAAAAAGAATGAAGACAGCCTATGTGACATGTGAGATGCCATAAGTGACACGATGAAATATCACCTCATACTTGTTAGGATAGCCATTATAAAACAAACAAACAAACAAACAAAAGATAATAAGTGTTGGCGAGGATGTGGAGAAATTGGAACCCTTGTACACTGTTGGTGGAAATGTAAAATGGTGCAGTTGCTATGGAAAATAGTGTGGTGTTTCCTCAAAAAATTAAAAATAGCAATATATGATCCAACAATCCCACTTCTGGATATTTATTCCAAATAATTGAAATCAAGATGTGAAGAGATATTTGCACATCCAAGTACACTGCAGCATTACTCACAGTAGCAAAGATGTGGAAACAACCTAAGTGTCCATTGACAGATGAATGGGTAAACAAAATGTGGTATATAGGAGCTGGGAATGGTGGTTCCCACCTGTAATCCTAGTGACTCAGCGGGCTGAGCCAGGAGGATTGCTTGAGTCCAGGAGATCGAGGCTGCAGTGAGCTATGATTGCAGCACTACCATCCAGCCTGAAAGACAGAGCAAGATCCTATCTCTTAAATAAAAAAACAGACAGAGAAAAAAGAAAATGTAGTGTGTATATATGTATACATTCTATATATGCATATATGTATACATTTTTATATATATAAATGAAATATTATTCAGCCTTAAAAAAGAAGGAAATCCTGCCATATATGACAACATGGATAAACCTGTAGGACATTATGCTAAGTGAAATAAGCCAGTTGCTGAAAGAAAAATACTGTATGACTCCACTTATGTAAATTATTTAAAATGGTCGAACACATAGAAGTGGAGAGTAGAATTGTTGTCAGGCACTGGGGGAAGGGAGAAATGGGGAGTTGCTATTCAATGAGTATAAAGTTTCCGTCATGCAAGATGATTCAGTTCTAGACATAGTTAACAATACTGTATTACACACTTAAAAATTTGTTAAGAGGGTAGATCTCATATTAAGTGTTCTTACCATAATAAAACAACAACACTCAGAATGTCAGCAAATCAAAGGCTAAGACATAATAAGCTGAGGGCTACTAGTTCACCTAAAGCTTTATAGTCACTCATGTTAAAGGAAGTCATCTGTTTGTCCTCCAAGGAATTAAGAATAAAAATTAGGAGGAAAAGGGGAAAAATAATTTAATGACAAGCTTTTCTTACTAACATTTCCCATCTGTTGTTCTGGCTTTATTCCATTTGCTTGTTTCTGGGCAAAAGTGCCTATCAATTCTCTCAGGTGTTACCAATAAAATTGATTCTGGAATTTTTTTTTAAAAGCAACCAAAAACAGGCCGTTTCTTTGTGACCTCATTCTTGAAATAGACCACAGTATTTTTAATGGTAACTTTAAGACGTTTCTTTTATCTGAAGTCCTATAACCTCTTTAATTATTTTTTCTATCAAATTATCCTGAAATGTCTACTGGTTGGTTCCCTTCCCTCGCACCCTCGTTGTGCACCAGAATTATCTCTGGTTTGGAAATGAATATTTCTGCTCCCTGAAGATTCTGATTTGATGAGTCCTAGGTAGGTCCCAGACATCTTCATTTTTGGAGACATTCCCAGATGTTTCTAATGTACTTCCAAATTTAAGAATCAGCATTTTAGCATTCATTAGCAGTTATTTTTGTATCCCTTCACCCCAAGTATTAGTAAAATAGAAAGTTTGTTGAACTGGCCAACAGACAGATGTTAAAGCAGAAAGTTAATGTCAGTCCTTGCCTTGTTCCTGCACAGACTATATGGTTATATATTTTCTTCACTACTTTACCCAAAATGTACTGAAATTGATTTATTTCAAAAAGAAGAAGCTCTTGCCAAATGAGTTCTAGTTATTTCAGAAAGTTTTTTCTTTTCATTTGGTCAGTTTGCCCAAATATGAGACTGGCAATCTAATCATCCAAATCTGCATCTCCGCTCTCCTACTGATGTCATCTACTTAACCCCCTGGGCACTATATCAGTCTGTACCCAGAAGACTATAGCTTTATATCTATAAATCAACCTTTTTCGTATTCAAATGTAGTAGATTTTTGAAAAGTTATATCTGCGTTGCTTTGAGTCAGAGGACGTGGTCTGTACGATAAAACTTGAAATTTGTTGAGACTTGGTTTGTGACCTACTAAATGCTATGACTATGCTTTAAGAAAAACTGTATTTTCTGTAACTGTTGAGTGCTACATTTTATATATGACCATGAGATCAAGTTTGCTTATTGTGGTGCTCATATTTCCTATATACTTACTACTTGTTGTCTGTTTGATCTGTTATTATCACAGTGATGATTATGAATTTAACATTTTATCTTTATATCTTGTTAACTTTTATGTCTTTTGAGGCTTCATTTGTAGGTGTATATGAGTTTAAAATTGTTAAATATTTATGGTTAATTGTCATTTTGTCATATGTAGAAATCTTTATATATAACAATTCTTTTTTGTCTAAAGGTCTGTTGATAATTTTTGCCTGGGATCGCTTTTCTCATATTTTTACTTTTAATATTCTCATGTTTTATGCATGTCTCTTGTAGATAGCATATAGGTATATACTTTCTTTTTTATCTAACTTGCTAATGACTCTCTTTTAATTGGAGAATTTAGTCCATGTACATTTGTTGTGATGACTGATATATTTAATTCCTATCTTTTTTTATGTTTCCATGTGTTTTGACTTTTTAATGACATTTTTATGATTTTATTTTTGCCTTCCTCCCCCATTCCCAAACTTACTTTTAGTTGATTATGTTCTCTTTAATCCCTTTTAATTCCTTCTCCTAATATGAAGGATATACATAAGATATTTGTTATTAAAAATATCATTTATTGAGAAAATTATGTTAGGTCAAATAAGCCAAGCACAAAAAGAAAAATATCACATGTTCTCATTCATATGTGGGAGCTAAATATTAAAAATAATCGATCTCATGGAGACAGAGAGGAGAATGATGGTTACCAGAGGCTGGGAAGAGTAGTGAGGAGCAGGGGATAAAGTGAGGATGAATGGCTGATGAGTGCAAAAATATAGTTAGATAGTTAGATAGAATGAAAAATATTTGATAGCACAACAAAGTGACTATGATGAACAATAAGTTAGGATATACTTTAAAATAACTAAAAGAGTGGAATTGGAATGTTCCTAACACAAAGAAATGATAAAGGCTTGAGGTGATAGATACTCCAATTACCCTGATTTTATTCATACACATTGTATGCCTGAATCAAAACATCACATGTACCCTATAAAGATATACAATTATTATGTACCCATAATAATTAAAAATAAAATTTAAAAAAATCCCTTATTAAAATATTTTCAAAAAGTACACGTATCATAAGCGCAGTGAATTTTCACATTTTGCTACCAGTCATCACTTATCTTTCTCTGAGAGTAACCATTTTCCTGACTTCTAAAACCATAGATTTTATATTTATTATACATTATATATAAAATATGTATACATACATATATGGTTCTTAAACATAAGGAAATATGTTCAACTTTACTTATGATATGACATATATGAATTTGAGAAATTAAAATTATACTAAGATACCATTTCTGACTTAGAGAAGTAAAAATTCAAAAATCTTAGCAACATATTCTGTTGTCAAGATGTGGGATAGTACTTTTATACATTACTGGTAGGAATAAAAATTGGTACAAAACTTAGAGAGGGAAATTTGACATTATCTAACAAAACTACTTATGTTCTTACCTTTTGACCTAGCAATTACACTTCTGATCATTTATCCTGAAAATATATCTCCAACTATATGAAAATGCATATGCACAAATTTATTTTTTTTTTGCAGCATTGTTTATAATTGTACAATATTAGAAACAATGTAAATGTTCATCCATAGGAGATTAGTTAAATAAACTGTGGTACCTCCATACAATGAAGTACTATGGAAGTTTAAAAGAGAACAATTTCTAAGATTGATATGGAGTGATTTGCAGGATATATTTTTAAGTCAGAAGGAAATTGTATGAAGTATATATCATGCTATCTTTTGTGTAAGTGAGAAGGAGATACAAGAAAATACACATGTATCTGTTTATTTTTGCAAAAAGAAACAGGAATGAAAAACTCAGAAACCTTAAGACTGGTTACCTACTGGGCGTGAGTGAGAACCATTTGTTGAGAATGAGGGAGTGATGCCTGTCTGAGGATAATTTTTCATATAGTGTTAATTTTTGTAATCATGCTAATATTTTATGTACTCAAACTACACCCACAAAATAAAGTAAAACTAGTAAGAATCAGGGAACTCTAAAATGGAATACAAACAGAAAAAAGTGAAACTATTTCAAATGAAAAATACAACCACATTGAAGGTGGGGTCAACAAGCTCAAGTAATTTTTCTCTACAGTATTTTGAAAACTTAACCTAAGAATAAAGACCAAAACAACTGTACACAAATACTGAACTCTAGTAAGTAGGATTGTTGTTTGTAGTGTTGCAGGTTAGAAATCTGTTACTACGTTATGTGTTGGGCAAATAAGTAAATAAGTTGAAGGTGAAAGAAGCTTGGTTCCTCACTGTCGTTTATGGGAGGAGCACTATGGATTGGGAGAAGATTTGAGTGAATCTTTTGAGGTTGGATTGGGATTGAAGGTATTGGTATGAATTCATGGCTTGTTCTATCTATCTGTCTATCATCTATCTTACTATCTCTTTATTGCGCTCTCTCTCTCTCTCATCTATCTATGTATACATGTGTATATACAAACATACATACGTACATTTCCCAGCTGTGTGCACTGAGAGGGCCCAGCAACAATGACACTCCAGTAGCGGTGAGTACACTTAGTACTTAAATCTTGATTTTTAAATAACATCTTCACTAAAATAAAGCAAGCCTCCTTGGAAAAGAAACTATGAAATTAATCTGGGATATTATCTTATGCCAGAAATCAAGGCATGCTCAAAAATTCATGGGGACATATCAAAAGGATAAAGGAACCAGCTTGAAAGGGCTCTGCTGGTCAAATTTGGAAAAATTTGAGCATCAAAGTAAGTAATGATAATAATGGATTTAATCTATAGAGTAAAATAAGGATCTATGAGTATATACTGATATAAATAAATGAATGAAAAATAAATAAATGAGTGAAAAGGAAAATTCCTTCTTTCTAGTAAAATGCCAAGCAAGATGTAGAAGGAATAAGGGAGTTAAAAATCATTATTTGGTAACCATCAAAGTAATATTTCATTCAGACAAGAATTATTAATGGTGCTAAAACTGTTGTGTGGCAGTTTGATGAGGACTGGGGTTGTTTACATAGTCTCAAAGCATCTCCCCACATATTATGTACCAATTGCAAAGGGAAAAAAAAAAAATCAAATTTACAGTGGAAAAACCAGAGAGAAACCACCGAATGAAGTGATCATTTAAAATCACCAGCAATGAGACAAACTGACATCATTTGCATTCTGATACTAAGAAAGACACAGTGTCAGTTCTGTGGTATTCTTACCAAAAATGTGTAGTCTGAATTTAATCATAGGAAAATATCAGACAAAAACAAAATTGAGGAGCACTCTACAAAGTAACTGGCCTGTCATGGGAAGGTTGTGAAAGACAGAAAAGGCAGAACTATTTCGGATTAAAGGAGATTAAAGAGATACAGCAGCTAAACGCAATATATGATTCTGGATTGCGGGATCCTAGATTACAATACTTCTTGGCTTTTAAGGACATTATTAAGACAATTAGTAAAATTTGTATAAGGCCTGTAGATTTGATAATAGTATTGTATCAATATTAGCTCCCTGATTTTGACGATTAATTATACTGTGGTTATGAAAGAGAATGTTCTTGTTCTTAGGAAATAGACACTGAAGTATTTAGAGGTAATGGGGCAGCATGTCTACAAACTTATTTTCTAATGATTCTGATTAAGGAAAAAAATATATGTGTAAAAAATACATACTTTCAAAAATTTAGGCAACTTTAAAATTTGGAATATTTTCAAACATACCTAAAAGTTACAAGTATAACACAAGTAACTCCAGCATATTCTTTTCCCAGATCCCTCAATTGTTAATGTTTTATCACATTTATTTAATCATTCTCTCTTGTAGTATTCTTGCAACCTCTAGGTATGCTTGAAATTATTTCAAAATAAAAAGCCACAAAAAATTAAGAAGTAAATTCTTTCTATTTCTTTTTGCTTGCTAAGTAGGTAGCCCAAGATAGTGGTTAAGATTATCTTTAGAGTAAGAGATGTCCATGTTCAAGTCTCAGCTTTTTTGCTTACTATTGTGGTTACATTCTTCTCTGAGCCTCAGTTTTCTAATCTGTAAAATGATGAGAATACTGGCTTTAGAGCATCACTGTGAGAATTTAATGAATGTAAATTACTTAGCGCCATAACTAGTATACAGTGAGCACCTAATAATCTATTATCAGTATTATTATTTTGCTTCCTCTGTTTCCCTTATTTCTATGTATCTTTTCTTTTGTCCTGATGCAATTCAAATAATTTCAGTGCTTATAGTGAAAACTTTATCCTTTCCTTTTACTCCAGGATGTTCAAGACTAACTCCTTCTGTGGGATACTATAATTTAGCACTCTCAGATATCTATAATCCTGGCCTTTGAAAACTAGAAATACATATCTTTATAATTAATATATCCATATTATTTCCCTTTTGGGGATTTTTATCTAATTTTTCCCTTTGCATTTTGAGTCTATAGTTTGGAACCTATTAGTAAAATTAATGATACTTATAGGACCTGTTCATTGATAAAAGTTGATAAATGCTAAAAAAAAATAGGAAATATACTATTTGTTTTATTGGGTTGGATTATATTTCTTTTAGCTATTTGTTTATACTTATAATTTGACCAATATAAAAATAACATTGAAGAGTTATTTTATTGAATCAAGCGAATATCTACTTTTTACTATCATTGTAATACATTGTTGGCTTACCAGGATTTACAATTTATTTGAACCTCAAATTGCTGCTGAGAAAACTTGTGGGAAAAGGGCTAGTCAGTGCTACTGCAGACATTGTATTACATGAAACACTCCACCCGGAAAAGGTGAATCCTGTGTATTAGTAAAAATATTACTCATGAAGTAAAAAGTGCTTTGTGGCTCAGCTCTCTGGAACCAAACAGACATTAAATATAATTATGAGTCTGTAATTTGGTTACTTTTACTACAGAGTTATTCATTCAACTAATATTAGTAAAACCATTAATAGTCCTTGGATCAAATTGCTCAGTGGTTTTTCTCCTTCATGATACCTTTCCTTCCCTCCTCCTCTTCCTTCTCTTTCTCCTTCCCCTTTTCCTCCTCCTCCTCTTCTTCTTCCTTCTCCTCCTCCTCCTCCTCCTCCTCCTCCTTCTCCTTCTTTTTTTTAGGCTAAATTATATTTTAAAAGTTGGTTAATTGAAGCAACCACTGGTAGTGGGCAACTGATAAAGAAAATGTTACATAAGGAAATAGAGGTTTATTTTTGACATGGCCAAGAGTGATAAAACTTAGGAAAACAAATACATTTGATGTTATTTAAAAATATCTAAACTCCCTGAATAAAGAAAGCATTTACTTGGAAAGTATTTATCTGACCATCTCTTTGTTACACTTGTTTGTGGTGTTTCTTTACTAGATTGTTAGCTCCTTAATGGCCAACTCTACTGCAGTGGTATCTTGTACATAGCAGGTTCTTCATACGTATGTGATAAATCCATAAATTTTATAGAAAGTAATCTCAATTAAATCTCACTCTAATGGGGAACTTGGGATTGATGATTATTTCTTAAATCATTGACCAATGACTTGCATGTAATCCACACAACCAATAAATTATTGAATAGCATCAGGAATAGTTTTAGAAATAAGACAAAGGATATTATTTTCTCTTGTATAAAACCATTGTATACCTATATTGGAAGAACTAGGTATAGACCAAAAAAAAAAACAAAGCTGGAAAGCATCCAGAGAAAAGATAATTAAAACAATTAGAAGCACTCACGTAAAAAATATTTTAATAGAATCCTAAGAATTGGGAAAACATTGCCTTAGAATAATAGATATATTTGTAACTTATAAAATCATAAAGGGTGGTCTTATGAATATGGAATTATTCAACATAAGAAACATCTTCTTAAGTTTGAAAGAAATAAATTTAAGTATATTAACATAAGGCAGTCTTTACATAGGAGTTAGAAATTTTATGGGAGTTAACCTCAAGAGGTAATAGAAGTTGAAAATTATCTGTTTCAAATAAAATCATTTTTATTTGGAAAAATCATAACAAATTTGGATTAGAGGTATTTAATAGGTATTATTTTATCTTTTGTAAGCCTAAATAATGATAGTCATTTGATCTGGTACTTCAAACTGGTACCTCAAAAAATAGCCACCTTACGTGGAAAGGGTTTACATATCTTAGGGAGAACAATGCAGTACCTTTTTAGAGTGCTTAGTGCTTAGGAATATACACCGTACAGCCAGATTGCCTGGATTCACTTTTTTGTGTGGGGCCTTGGCAAATTCCGTAACATTTCTGTATGTCTAAAATAAGAACAGTTGTGTTAATTCATTTAAATGAGTTAATCGATGTAAAATAAATTTTACACACCGGTAAGTGCCTGTGACCTCACTTCTATGACAGATCTAAGAAGAATTGATTTTTCAGTTCGTTCAGCTTTTTACTTGTCAGGACACATTAGCAACTATCAAGCTCCTTACATGCTGGACTGGAAACCAGAAGTTCCCTCACTTCGTTCCTTACATTTGAGAACACATACTGGTCTTGAAAGATCAGTAAATTGACTTAAACATATTTGGCAATAATTCTCCTATTTATAAAATATAACCATGTATGTAAAATGTTGTCTTAGTTTTCTATTGCTGGTGTAACAAATTATCATAAACATACTGGCTTAAAACAATAGAAATTTATTCTCTTACAGATCTGGAGGTAGGAATTCCAAAATGAATCTTTTGGGGCTAAAATCAAGGTGTTTTCAGGGCTGGTTCCTTCTGGAGTCTCCAGGGGAGAATGCATTCCTGGCCTCTTCCAGTTTTTAGACATTGCCAACATTCCTTGTCTCTTGGACACATCACTCCAATCTCTGCTTCAGTGATAACATGGCCTGTAGTCAAGTCTCCTTCTATCTTCACACTTACGATTACATTTAGGGCCACCCGGATTATCCAAGAGAATCTCCCCATCTCAAAAGCCTTAATTTAATTAAATCTGCAAAGTCCCTTTTGCCAAATAAAGTAACATTCATAGGCTCCAGGGAATAGGATTTGGATACTTTTGGGAGCCATCATTTGGCCTACCACAAATATGTTTGGAAAAGTATTATCTCCTCTTCCAATTATTAGATGTGCTTTGAGCAAGCTTTATGAATTGATGGCACTGGATTTCATTTCAGGACAATAAACATTATTGGAAAATTGTGCAAAAATATCTTTACAAGCTACGTAGGGGATGGGAGGAAATACCTAGCTATTTCTTGACTGACCAAAATGGTGGTTTAAATTAAAGACTTGATTCTAACAACAACAAAATACAGCAGGTCCTGGAATAATGTCATTTCTTTAACATTGTTTCATTGTAATGTTAATGAGAAAAAAAATTTTGCTTCCCAGCTGGGGCCACTGTCTATGTAAAGTTTGCACATTGTGTCCACATCTGTATGAGTTTTCTCTGGGTACTCTGGATTCCTCTCACATGCCAAAGATGCGCACATTACATGAATTGGCACTTCCACATGGTCCTGCTACAGTCTGAGTGGGTGTAGGTGTGGGTGTGAGTGCACCCTGCAAAGGAACAGGCATCCTTTCTAGGGCTGGTTCCTACCTTGTGCCCTGAACTACCAGGATAGGCTCTGGCCACCCACAACCCTGAACTGGATATAAGTGGGTAAATAATTATCTTGTTTTCATTAATCTTTTTTAAATGTATGTATAGCTCACATTTATTTCAATACTTAATATTAGAAATGTTTTTGTCTTTATTTAGAAGTTTGGTGATGTTTTTGTCATCAGAAATATGCTGTAGGACCTCAACTCTTGTTTATGTGAATTAGCCTATGGTAAAATTGGTTTTGTCATATGTTGTTTTGCTTAAAATTGCAGTTTTCAAGAACTTTTTGACCATGTTAATGAGGACTTACAGTAAATCGATATGCACAGATTTTGATATATATTTGGTTGGGTAAAGTATGTATTTCTTCAGGGGGTTAAAAAATAGTTACATAACCAATATTCGACATGTCCTGTTTTTAACAAGGTCATTGCCCTTCTTCTCTTCCACATACACCCTTATGGATGGTGTTGTCATTTTGCAACTTTCCAGTTTAAATGTTAATTTAAATATTTCATTCAAATGAAATATTGTAGGACAGAATATGTGAAAAGAATGTGTAGAGTAATTTGTCCAGGGTCTTACTATAACGACTCTAGATGTACCCTAAAAACCATAAATACAAAGTTGAAAAAGATGAAAGAGTGATAGCACAAAAATCTAACACTGAAAAGTATTTTTTAGTGAGTATCTCTGGAGTTTCAAAATTATTACTGAGAAAGAGCATTTGAGATGTCTGACAAAATAATGAGAAGAACTTCAAACTTTATGAATAGTTGAATGTTAGATTTAAATGAAAACTTTGAACCTCAAAATACTAAATCTGGCAAAAGGAGTCTATAATTATTCTCATCAGATGCTGAGTCTCCTAAACCACCACAATGCTAAATTAAACCTTCTGAATTCGTGTTCGCCTTTCTGCTTTTTTATGTGGTGGATAAAAGGGATTTCAGAGCTAGTTATGGTAAAACCTAAGTGCTTCCCTTCATTGTACACATTTTTATTTCAGTGTGCAGGTCAAATATAAATATTTATAACATCAATTCTTTACAGGGGATGGAATTTTCAAGTGAACCATTATTTACAAGGTCATTTTTTAAAAAGTGAGAACGCAGACTATGCAGGAGGCAGTGGTATCAAATTAGAAAAAGATAATCACCAAGGAAATGACAATGCAAATATGTAGATGTAAAGACTGGATGATGTGGCTGACTTGGGAAAAGCTGAAGTTTTAAAAAGATCTTATTTGACGTGCTACCCTTATGACCTTTTCTAAAAAGCAAGATAAAAACATACCCGGAACACATCACCATATAGTCATACGGTATGAAGTTAGTCTACCCCCCAGTGATGTCACTGCTGGTTTCCAGACCATTCTAGGAAAAAGACAGTGGACTGATAAATGTACACTGTGCCTTTTGGTTTTATGGTATTGAAATTCAGACTACATAAATTGTAATTTGTTTATGTCTGCTGTTTTCGTTAAATTAAAAGCAGTTGGATTGCCTAGACAATGAGTGTTTTGGTTGAATGAATTTTTTAAAAGACACTAGTATTTATAATGTAATGAATCACACTAAAAATTTTCCTTTGTAAAAGAAAAATTCAAAGCAACAGTAGATTACAGACTGAGTGAAAACAGCCTGGGTGGTTTAGAGGTCAGGCTCCAGCGTTAGAAAGATGCATACTTACATTGTGTCTATGCCACTTACAGCAGTGCAATGTTGGGCAAATTACCTAACCTCCACACCCTGGTTTCCTCATTTGAATAGTATAATAATGATAATAGCACAAACCTCATAGGTGTGTTGTGAGAAGTAAATGTGTTGATATACATGAACTGCATTGCCCACTGTCTAGCACATAATTGCTCAATGAATAGTAATTATTATTATTGTTATTGGATCTTCATGGTTCAGGTTCCACAGACTCCAGTGCTCTGTTCCCAGAAAAGGGGGAGAGAAATGTATTGTGCAGGAGATGATGTTTTTTCCTGCCATCAGCCATAAAAGCTAAGTAAATCTCTTAATCATGTCCTTTATGAGGTTATCATTCATAAGTTTGTCTAAACAATAGTTAAATCCTTTTATATTTTCTATCTATATCAGATGTAAATATTATAAGTTTTATAAAATTTATGCTTAAATTTAAAACAAATTTTGTTGTATTTGTGATATTCTTGTCCGCACTAAATCCAACTTTTGAATACTACTCACAAAGTCCAGCCAAAGTAATTATAACTGCCTCACAGAGGTGAAACTTTGGTCTCTTTACCCTAATCCCTCCACCCTGTCCCCATAACACTGAAGGAGGAAGGGAAATCCAGAATAAAGAGAAAGAATCAAAGTGGAGACCTTGTTCCCTTTCTCACCACTGATCCCCAAACTAATGGCATATTGGAGATGAAATTCAGGAGAGAGTTTGACATTGCTTATGAGATGGAAGTTATTTGGACTTCATTGGCTTTTTTTTTTGTTATTAAAATGAATCTTAATTAACAAACAAACGAACAAATTTTATAAGTTTATATATGTTTACATTTAAAACAACACTTCCTTTTGTCTTACAGGCCACTGTGCATTTAGAGAATATGTCATTGCACTAGGATTCAATGATGAAGGAAATAAGTCAGGATATAGTTTCTATACTATTCACAACTGAAAAAAATAATACAAATATATTTCAACTTTTTCTGTGTTTGGCATTTTACATACTTCATTTCATTTAATCTCCAAAATAGTCTTACAAGGTAGGAAATATTATTCTTTAAACAGAGAGTTTAAATTTATGGATTCCAACCATATTACCTTTTAGGCACCAATGTTCTAGAGTAAAGTTTCTTTATGTTTTTAGTCAGTATTCACATGGTAGCTTTTTAATCTATTATAGCTTTTTTGTGGTTTACTATCCAGAGACATACATCGAAGGCTGTGTAGTGAATTGGTTGAGGGCAGAAGCTATGCATTATAAAAGACCTTGATTCCAACCCCGTCTCCACATTAGTGTTGACCATGGTAAGTTGCTTAACTTTTTAGGGCATTTGTTACTTCATTTGTAAAATGTTATCTACTTCACAGATTTATTTTGGGGATGAAATGATTCAATTAACATAGTGTGAAATGTTGGAGATAGAGTCTGACATCTTACAGTATTTGGACTTAGAATTTAGTGAGAAAGCAACATAAATGTGTGAAAGAAGTCCTCTTTCAGAGATACAAATAGGTCTTTGTAAGGTAAAGTAAGCAGTGATAAATTCTTAGTTTGAGGTGTGGCTCAAATGAAAGGAGGTAGAGAAAACAGTACCTGAACTGGGTTTTGAAAAATAAATAGCATACCACTATCCAGAGAAGGGAGAAAGGGGCTTTCTAGATGCAGGGAACAATATAACTAAAAGCCCAGAACCATGGAGTGCTATCCTCAGGGGAATGGTAACCATTATGATGTATAGTGTGACTGGGGAATGGAATTTGTGGAGACATCAATTTAAAAACCAGACTGAAAGGCCTAGTTTGTTAAATGCCTTGCTAAGGAATTTTAATGTTACTGCCTTATTGTTTAGAAGATTCCTCTATTAGGAATGTGGAAAATACATTTGGAAAGGTGAGAGAGAGTCAGTGAAAACAGCTAAGACATTGTACAGATGGTTTAGTTGAAATATGGTGAATCCCTGGACAAGGGCAGTGGCAAAAGGAATGGAACAGAAGAATGAATGAATACAAAAAGCGTTTCAGAGATAGAAGCAAAAGGCATTAATTAATTCATGACTACAATGGGAATAGAAATGAGGAAGGAGTCAAAGGTGATATAAAGTTTTATAACCAGGTGGCTAGAATGATAGTGATACTATTTACTGAGAGCAAACTCTTATGAGGGAGGTTTGAGGACTTGATATTTCTGGACATAATGAGTATGAAGTACCTTTGGGTAGCCCAGGTACAGATGCCCTAAATACAAATGGATATTTAGGCCTGGAGCTTAAGTGAAGAATCTAATATTGGATGTAAAAGAATATTGTTATAATTGACAAATATGATTTACTTTGAGATACCCTTGAAAACTCCAAGTGGCCTTTTGAATTCTCAGTACAATTTCCAAAATCTGGGTATATAGAATACACATACTCTCTGTATAGCCTACAAAGAATTTCATGTGGAATCCATCTATTTAATACCAGGCTCTTATTTTTTGTTCTAACCTGGAGGATACTTTTTTTTTTTTTGGATGAAGAATAGGATATAGGAGGGTTAGTTTTTCTGAAATTCACTTCTACAAGTGCTTTGCCAGAACCTGTTTTATTAGCTCACATAAACCCCACCTGCTGGGGCTTTTGCTTGATTGGCAGTCTTATAATCCTCTTACGAGAATTGACTAAGAAGCTTTATCTATAAATAACACTCATTTTGAAGTGTGAGGTACAAAGATGTAGTCATGGTGATGAGAGATTGTCTAGCCTACTCGTCTTTTTAATCCAGTGTTCGTCCCTAAAGCATTTGCCAAGCTTTTACATTCTTGTCACATTTCTAATATCTTAAGGAATAGTTCATGAAGAAAACTTTTCTTGGAGGGAATATGAAATTGTTTTAGTATTTAGCTTAATAATAATATTATTTTAATGCTTAATTAGGTAACTTTTGAATCACTTCTAATAACTTAGAAAACACTTTCACTGACATGATTTCATTTTGATCTTCACAATAAACTGACTGCAGGGAGAGTTATTATTACCATTTAATACATGAAGAAACAGACTAAGAGAGGTTGAGTAACTTGCTCAAGATCCCAGAGCCAATAAAAGTTGAGACCAAGACTTGGACATTAATTTGATTCTAGATGGGTTTTTATTCCTATTACATACACATCTCTACTTTTTCTAGTAATATTTCTACATCGGATATTTATTATATTCTTCCTTATATATTATCAAATGTATAGACTGTAAATTTTCTTGTTTTCCACCTTAAAAATTCTTAACATATCTTTCAATATGGTAAATGTGCTATTCAAATTAGGAAGAAATCTGTATGTTAACTCACCACTTTAATAGTGTCAAGGTTGTAGATTCTTGTTTGATTTTCTTTTTAAGAATATTTTATGTAGCTGCATGACTATGTGAAGCTTAAACTAAGTTGCAAGTAGTTCTTTGGTTGTAACTGTAAACAACACATATTTTGGCATTATTTGAAAATCATAGGCATTATTTTAAGTTATGGTATTTAAATTGTGTTAAAATTGAAAACTAAGAAGAATATAAAATAGAACTGAGATGGAGCAGAGGTGGAAGAAACAATATGGTGGCCAAATACTGTTGTTTAACATCCAGAAGCTGTTCTCATTAGCCAATGCACCACCTTGCCTTTTTTTAAAGAAAATATTTTGAATATCATCCTTAGGAATTAGATACTAAAAATTGATCCTTTACCTAAAGTGTGTTGTCTTTTGAGTGGGAAAAAGGGCAGAGACTAAAAGAGAACTCAGTTTAGGACACCGCTGTGGCCTATATCGGAAGGAACAGCTCCACCAGCTGTGTCTGCTTTCTTTGCCCTGGTTCAGATGCTAGAGTTGTTCAAGGAATCTAATTCCATTTCTCCCCATGTCTGAGTTTGTAGTCCTACTGTTCTTGAGGTCTTCCCTGGTCACAAAGAGAATTTAAGCAGAAGGTATTGAAAATGGGATCTCAGAATGTTTGCTTTATATGTTAAAGAGTTACCATAGTTACTGGGAGAAACAAGTGGCTTACCAGGAGATGAGTATAGATACTGTATGAATACTTCCTGTGGAAAGAAGAGCTGTTATGCTGCAAATAAGCATGTAACCTGAAAAGGAGATCACCAGAAAAGGACCAACTAACGATTACTTTCTCAGATATACAGAAAAATACCACTTATTTTTATTATCACTTAGTGGGTTAACTTTCTAATGTTCGCTTTTACAGTTTGGGATGGTTGAAATCAGATTTTTGAGAGTTGTGAAACCCCTTTTCCTTATATGACAGCACATTATTTTGGTTATGCTTTGTTTTTTCCTACATTTATTTAGTTTATTCTAAACATTTCAAGATAGATAGTGAATAGGATCTTTAGAAACAGAATATGGCTCTTTCCTCACCTGGGCCAAGAAGAGATGGAAGAATCTGTTCAATAGCAGCAGCTTTAGCATTTCAATACCATTTGGTATTTCTATGTACAGAATTTTTATTTAAAGAAGTGAGAATTTTTTTGTGGTAAAGTCATCAATTTTAAGGTCCTTTGAAAACAAATTTGGTTATTCTGCCCCTTGCTTTATTTACTTTGTAAACTCTGATAAAAATTTTCCCTCTTTATGGGATAATTTTTATATTTTAGTTTTGGCCAACAAGGCCAGTCTTACATAAAATTCTCAAGTAGTCCAAATTTGTCTTCAGCTTCTTCTCACTTTCCTTTTTGATGTTTGGCTTCTCTTGCTTAAGTGATCTTCCCTTGCCTCCACTTTGACAGCGCACACTGGCTGCTGTTCTTGGCAGCACTGTACCCCTTGGACCACATCTCTATCCTGTTGTCCATAAAATACTACCTGGATCTTGACCTTAAAGTCTTACTTACTGCTTTCTTTTTGACATTAAATTTTCTGACTAATTTGTGATTTATAGTATCTTATCTCTCCAGATTATGTTTTATTTTGATATTTCAAAATCAAACTACCAGAAACCTCACGTTGTAAGTAGGAAAAAATGTATTAATGGCAGGAATCCTAGGCTCCGGGGCAGGCCAGTTTGAAATATAACATGGAGGCATTAAAAGGCATTTTGGTGGCTTCAGATCACATATTCTAGGCAGCTGCCTCATCATCTAGGGTGGAATTTTTATGCTCTTTTTCTAGTTTTTAACTCCATAGTCAATGAGACATAAAAATTTATGGCTGAGGGGGAATTTTAGCCCTCTCCATTTCCTTTGCAGGTCAACGAACTGTTTATCAAGGAGAGCAAGAAGACTATACTAGAGGTTTCCCTTTTTTGTATGGCACATTTTATGTAACCAATACAAGCAGTATTCATACTCATAATTATGAATAGGAGACTTTAAGTTTACGGTCTTAAGTTCCATGTTTCCAAGATTAATACCAAGAAGATTTAAAAATGGCTGGACTTGTCAGGTTGTATGATCAAATAGGTAAATTATGTACACTTTTGGAGAAGTTTCAAGACTTTTCTAGTTATTTTAAAATATTATTATATACCAACTTTCTCTTTTAGCATACTGAGTTCACAGGGAATAGAGCATTCATGCTATTACCTACTACTAAATTGTAAATGCATTTAATACCTGTAAATACACAGTGTTGTAAATACCTGTACTAATTGAATAGTTTCCCTCTTTGTATGGTTCCTCTGTGAAGTAAGTTAAGGACATGTGAAAGCTACTTTGATGTCACAGGGAAAAGTGGCTTTGAAAGTAGTCAGTGAGCAGTTGGGGAGGAGTAGCTGCTTAGCTCCTCTGAGTTGGGCTTGGTGGTGTTTGCTAGGATCCCACTCTACTTGCAGTTCACAATGTCTGTCACATGAGGGCAGCATAATCACATACAGGTCAGTTATCTGGTTTGACCTTCAAAGGAAACCATACAGCCCGACGTGTAAATGCTGCCAGTTTTTCTTTCACATACGTTGCTCGATTGATTAAAGCATAAGGTGAAAATATTAGAGAGAAGAAATATTCTTATAGATATTTTTCTATGATTGAATATCCTTATCAAAAGGATATATGATTTGCATTAGAAAAAATTTGCAATTATGAATTTTAAAATTTGGGTTTTAAAAAGAAGACAGAGCGAGAGAGATTTCTTCTTTTTTGTTGATGGAACAAAACAAAGACTTTGAGCATTGGTGTCAGACTACTTGTGTCTTACTTACCGTGATATTTTGGTCAAGTTATTTAACATTTCTATGTCTTTCTTAGTTTCCTCAACTATGTGGGAATAATAATAGTGTGCATTCATAGGATTAGTAAGGATTAAATGAGATAATGCAGGTAGATCAATTTGAATATGCCCTACACATAAGTGCATTGTAAATATTAGTTTGCATTATACAGTCATGCACTGGATAATGATGTTTCAGTCAACAAAGAACCAGAAATATGACAGTGGTCCCATAAGATTATAATGGAGCTGAAAAATTCCTATCACTTAGTGATGTTGTAGCCATCCTAACATCGTAGTGCAATATGTTACCTTTTCTATGTTTACATACACACATGCTTATTATTGTGTTACAGTTGCTTACCATAGTCAATATAGTAACATGCTGTACAGGTTTGTAGCCTTGGAGCAATGGGCTACATCATATAGCCTAGGTGTGTAGTAGGCTATATCACCCAGGTTTGTGTAAGTATACTCTTTGATGTTGGCATAATGATGAAATTGCCTAATGGCACATTTCTTAAAACATAACCCTGTTGTGAAGCAACGCGTGCCTGTATTCATTAAGTAGATGCTGAATTTTTCAAGTGCAGATTTTTAAAAAGGCCTCCCTCTATTTGGAACTAGAAAACTATCAGAGACCAATGCACAAGAAAGAATTTCCGTGAGGTGATTAGACTGTATTTTATGGTACTTGGTCACAAAGATTTTGGAAAAAAATGTTTGAAGGAGCTATTTAAGAGGAGGGGAAAAAAGTAAGGATAGAAAACTTAAGATTTAGTGCAAATTAGGGGAGAGATCTCACATATATAGAAGAAAATTTTTTCTTCTCCTCAAAGACTTGAACCACTACTTTTTAGTTGGTAACAGGATAATGGCTGTTTCCTACTGAGGAACTTATTATCTATGAAAGCAATATCATAGTAAATAAGACTTTGAAAAGGTCTTTAAAAAAATTCAGATTGAGGAAAATCAATCTTTTTCAAGTTTGTTCATCTTTTTACTTGTTGTTAGGACAGAGTGGTGACTTCAAGCTTCTTACATGCAGGGTACGAAACTGGAAGTCTGCTGAAGAAGCTCAATCTTGTTGACTTTTGAATCTATACACAGTAAGCACTTACCAAGAACCTAGAGAGCTTAAAAAGAGCTTAAACTTTCTGGAGATAGAGGACCTGCACCAAAGAAGATGAAACCATTATGAGTGCCAAAGTGAATGGGATAAACCTTAGAGGAGGAAGAAGGAAAGTCAGGCTAGAATGATTAGGAAGTAGGATTGGAAGTGGGATTTGAATGTGGCCTTAAATGTTGGTTAGGATTTGGAAAGGAGCAGGAGGAAGGAGAATACTTAGGTGGGTGTTATGGGCTGAATTGTATCCTCCCAAATTCACATCTTAAAGTGCTAATTCCTGGTACCCCAGAATGTGGCTGTATTTGGAGACAGGGCCTTTAAAGAGGTAATTAAGGTTAAATGAAGTCATTAGGGTGGGCCCTAATCCAATATGAATGCTGTCTTTATAAGAAGAGGAGATTAGGACACAGACACATATAGAGGGAAGACCATGTGAAGACAGAGGTTGAAGACAGCCTTCTGCAAACCGAGGAGTGAGGCCTTAGAAGAAACTAATGCTGCGAACACCTTGATGTCAGACTTATAGCCTGTAGAATTGTGAGAAAATAAATTTCTGTTGTTTAAGCCACCCAGTTTGTGGTCCTTTGTTATGGCAGCCATAGCAAACTAATACAATGGGGGAAATTATGAACAAAGGTATAGAAGCAGCAATGTGTTTCTTTGGAGGAAGACTAGTATGAAAATAATGGCTTAGTATTAAGGAATGTTTGGTTGGCTTCTTAAAGAAACAAACTGATGTGACATTGTTCTGAAAAAGGTGGGACTTAACCCAGTAAGGTCTGGTCAGAGGTTTGAAGCAGAGATGGAGTTATGAATACCCTGTTTTTAGAAGCTGAATCTGGCAGTGGTGTGAGTTATTCCATTAGACAGAGACTGAAAGCAAAAGCCACATGTGTTGTGAAAGGGGTCTAGCCTGTGGAAATGAAGGAAGTAGGGTACATGTAAGTTATTATTTGAAGTATTATAAGAGTGGACAGTACTTGGTGTCAAAGAAAGGAACACCTGAACCACACTAAAGTGGTTTTGAGTGAGGTTGCCCAGTGTAATAGCGATAATGTAATAGTGTAACATCGACAATGCAAATGTCTGAAACCAAACCATGTCTCATAGGAGGTAATGAAACAGACTGGAGTTCAAGGCTAAGAATGTCGTATTGATACTGGAGCTAAAAGAATGGGTGAAATCTATGGGAGAGTTTTTAAAAGGGCAGAAGACCAAACAGGATGGCTAAAGGACTTCTGAGAACAAGGATGCCTACTGTATAATTTTACAATGATGCCTACTGTATAATTTTAAGTCATTTTCATTCCTACAATGTATAATAAGTATCCTCTGTTGCCCCAAAACTACTGTGAACTTTGATACACACACAAATGTCTTGTGTGATTAGTTTGGGGGAAATCTAGGACGAGGGGCTGTGTTTTATGCTTGAAGTAGTGCTAAAGACAGAAAAGAAAGAGAACATCCACTTAAGGTGAGAATCAAGTAAGACTAAATAGTCACTGAAAACACAAGCTCTGAGCAAGGGGTATCCAGGAGAAAAGTGAACCCTCAAATCTTCTTCTTATCCAAGAATCCCTGAAGACAGCTGGAGGCATGGGGATTGGAGTTCAAGTCAAATTGTAATTAAATCTCAAAAGATAGACTGCTCACATTTGTATTATACTCAGGTGTCAGAATTATATTGTTGGCTGTCTGATTTTTTCTCATCTTTGGGTAGGCTAGATATTTCATATATCTTAAAAGGAGTTCAAAAGGAAGACTTAGGGAAAATAGGGAAGCTATCTTCAAATATCTGAAGGGATTTTCTTTGGAAGACAGATTGGACTTGGTTTGTGCTGGTTCAGATAGAAAGCAGTATGGAAGTTACAGGAAGGGAGGTTTCAGTTCAGTATGAAAACTGATATCTTCTAGCTGACCTCTGCTGGTGACTTTTCCACAACATCATCATCCCCTTCAGTCTTAGGCAGAATTCAGATCTTTCCGTAATGGCCCTTCCTTTCTTGGAAATATACAACCAATTTACTTGGCTAGCTGGCTTTTTAAAAAAATTGGGTAGGTCATATGGGAATAGCTGTCATAAGCCTTAATACAACTTTGTATAACAATTCATTCCTTGACAGAATCTTCCATATGGACTTGTAGACTCTATGTTTGTACATAGGAAATATATTGAAGGACCTACAAGAATCAGAAAAATAATCAACCAATTTGGCAGTGACTTATCAAAAGACTTTTCTTTTTCAAGAAAACCACTCATTTCATAAGAATATTGCTAATGAACTCTATTCAACTATTGACATTAATTCAGAAATTTTAAAAAATATTTCTCATGCCTCTCATTCCCACCATTTCTGGCTTAACGGAGTGTGAATTCCTGACATTAGAAATAAAAGGCCGAATCTTTAAACTTTAAATGAAAGTGGAATTACATAATTGATCAGAGGCCAAAAATCATAGTCTTTTTGTTTGTTTTATTCTTAGTAGAATATCCAAACAATGGACATTGGCAATATGAATTACTAGAAATATTACCAAACATTTTAGCTGGAAAAACAATAGAATATTTAGTTATTCATTCCCATTTCAAAATTTATTATCTATGATACCAGTGTTACAGTAGATAAGATTCAGAGAAGTTAAAAAAATATATAAAAAGAGAAAGTGACATATATAATGAGTTTCTGGGTATACAAAGCTATCTAATAGTTTTGTAAACATAGACAAATTACAAAAAGGGAAAGAAGAAATGTCAGCAGTGAATATGAATATGAACATTTGATTCCTCAAAACATCTCTGAGAAGGTTTACCATTAAATCAAATCTAAATCATATATAGAATGTCCAACCTGTGAAGATATCATTGTTGGGTTGATCTGAGAAAACATCACTAAAGGATGGTAGCTTTAGTTGGGCCTCAAAAAACAGATAGGCTTCTCTGAAAGGTACATACGTTCTACCATTTAGCATGAGACTTTTCAAGCTTGGCACAATTGACATTTTGAACTGGATAATTCTTTGTTGTGAGGGGCTATCCTATGCATAGAGGGATGTTTAGCAGCCTCTTTGGCGTTTATTGACTATATGCCTGTAACAAACCCCTCTCTCCACCCTCAGTAGTGACAACCAAAAATGTCTCCAGATATTGCCTATGTCCCCTGGGAGGCAAAATTGCCCCTGGTTGAGTAACACTGATTTAGCACATAAGAGATAGTAATGTATAATTAGAGAAATTGTTGTCATTTCAGTATCCTCATAAGCAAGCAAAGGAATAGCAGTGAAATTTTGGCATAGTTAAAGAAAATTGCCAAGCTCTTTGAAGGAGCTGACTTGGTTCATTCTCCAGGTGGCGTTGATAAATCCTAGAAGAATAACACCAGATAATGTTGATGGTGGGGTACTTTGGCTCTCACAGAAGAGGTATCATAAAATCTTATATCTGTTTTCCTGAGGGTTCAGTGATGACTGTACTTTTCCTGAGATTCCCTGAATAGTATATACAGACACGATAATTTCTGATGATTCATTAAAATTACAGTTTAGGAAATATGAAGCACATTAAAAATATACTTTAAAGTCTACTCATGTTTTACTTTCCTGCTTCAAATACCAAGTGAATTTATGCTTTTTCCATTTTCATTGATTTCAATAAACTTCTTAGGCATAGGTTTAGTCATATGCCCAGCTGAACAGCAGGGGGTATGACTGTCTTAGATTGACTAGACAGCTTTGGACAGCTTTTAACGTTTATACTCAAAGAATGATGAGGTGATAAATGGAAAGTTGAACAAAGGAAAATACTCACCTTGACAGAATTGAAATAACAAAATGGAAGGGGGATCAGGACAGCATAAATATTTGTGGATACGTATGATATGTGTAATACATGTCCCTACCTTTATAACTGATTCCACAGAAACTATCAGAATTTCGTAAGGGAAATCATTTCTTCTGGTTTAATTTCTTTGAATTATAACATGAACTTGGGATGAATCTTGCCAATTTTAGCTAGAATAACATGCATCTAAACAGAAAGCCTGGACCTTATGAATTCGTCTTCAGTACTCACTGAAGTACTTACTGTGAGTTACACGATGTGATAGAAGCCGGAGACTAATGAAAATAAAGAGCAGTCAAAGGGGGTCCCTATTGTTGAGAACCTTATAAGCCAAATAGAGGGAGAGTTATACATGAAGAGTATTAGTACAATTAAATGTTACAGATAGTATACAATGGGGCCACAGTGGAAGGGGAGATCAGTTAGACCAGGTAAATAATAGGAAAGATGTGGAATTATGTCATATTCCTATCAGCAATGTGTGCTGTCTCACTGTACCATTGCCAGCAAAGAGTGTTATAATTTAAAGTATTTTGCTACTTTGGTAAGCAAAACTGGTATCTAGTTTTCATTTGTATTTCTATGTTGAAGAGGCCAATTTTTTAATATGTATTTATTTCCTGTTTGTATTTCCTCCTTTGTGAATTGTCCGTTTATGTCCTTTACCCTCATTCATTTCTAAATCTAGTGTCCTCGACCCCTACCTTCCCATCCCTACAAGTACATATGTGCCCATACTCACATATAGATACACATTTGCTCTGGCAAATATCACCCGAAAGATCCCAACTTCTAAATTCAATGAATTAGTTTCATGTCTCACCTTGCTAGACATTTTCTAGTATTGTCAACCTCCTACCTTCTTTAAAAACTCTCCCTCCAGTGCTTCCTCACCAGCTCTGTTTTGGTTCTTTTTTTGTGTCTCTGACCATTTCTTCTCAGCCTTTATTTGTAGGCCTTCTTGCTATGTACATCTCCTTAACAAATGGTGTTTTTAAGGGCCTTGTCCTTTTTATGATTCTGGATTATATTCCTGTTTTCTTCTTTATGCTCACTTTTACCAACTTCATGCATTTTCATTGTTTTAACTACCACTTATGTGTTGGTTGCTCTCAAATTCTCCTTTCCATCTCAAAATTCTTTCTTGATTTCTACTCTCACATATCTCCCTGATTACTGGACAATTCCATGAGAATATCTCACATGCATCACACTTAGATGTGAAATCAAACTCATTCTTACTCATATTTCAAGATTCAGCTGATGTACCCTAAACCTAAGAAGAAAATGGACTGCTCTCATTTATGCCTCTATAGTCCCTTGAATATTCTTTATCAGAGCATTCATCATATTTTTTCTCTTGTTTACCTTTTCTGTGTCATTTACTAGACTATAAGTTCCTTAAAGCAGAATCTGTGACTTTGTGTCCTCACAAAGTGCTTGGCACAAAGTAAATGCCCAATAAATATGTGCATCTCAGGTTGTATAAAGAGCAATCAGATCACAGTAAGTGATCATCCTATTGTATTAGAAAACAGGCAGAATATTATGTTCAATTAGGAGCTCCAGATATATCTATACCTTTAAAAGGACATCAATGAACAGGAGTATAACCAAAGGAGAGTGACCACAATGGTTGAAATCAGACCATGTTCAATACCATCTGTAATGCCCCCAAACAGAAAGTATCACTGTGTATATTTAAGGAATCTCCTTCCAGTATTTCCAGTCTGTTTTCTGTGCATACATTTTTTCGTAGAAACTATGGTTTTATGTCCTGCTTTTTATTTGATATCATTACCATTTCACCATGTTCTTTATTATTCTTTGAAAATATGATATTTAATGTTCTATTAAATGGATTTACTTAGAATCCACTTTTTATCTCTTAGAACTTACTAACAATTTATTGTGTGTACTTTTATATTTTTTCTGCGGTTTTCATGAGTAAGAACATGTATGTGCATATATATAATGGTTAATATCTACATTATTTCATTTAGTTTCTACTAAAAACTCTAGAAAGTAGGTTTTATTTATCCCCATTTATAATGGAGAAATCCGAGTCTTAGAAAAATTATGTAAGGTGATACAACTGTCAGAATCACATTACAAACAAGGGCTTTCTGCCTCTAGGCTATGTATTTTGTCTACCATGCTGTACACCACCATACTCTTTGCCCCTGTTAAGATTTTGTAGAAGATTTTGTAACTTTTTAATGTTAACGTTTTCTTTATGTTTAATTGGTACCTAAGGGGAATTACAGGAGTTACTTTAAGAATGAAATTACATTTCCTGCCTAGAGAGTATTTTTTACCCTTATCCCAATAAAAAAATGCTCTTAGAGGATAAATTAAGGTAGGCATAAAATGTTACTAATCTATATGATAACTTGACTATCAAAATCCAAAGACAAAAACATAGTAAAATTCAATATCCCTTGATTTGGAATTTTTGATAATCTAGGAAGGATTTGGACCTGGCCTATTTATAGAATGAATTTGCAAAAACTTAAATAATAAAAATTATTTTTCTTTATTTTCATATGCTTAAAAAGGTTATATATGCTCACTATCAGCATCTCATATTTGAAATTTGATATCCTATGTATTATTGAAAATAATATTTTTAAAAGCCTTATTGATTAATCTTTTTATCAATCTGGACTACCTTCTCATCAATTAGCCCAATTTATCCAGAGTTTTACTATTAATTCTGTATTTTTAATATGCTATAATTAAATTTTTTTCATATATTTTTGTAGAAAAAGTGGTAGGTGAGATTTTTAAATCCTCAATTTTGCTTATGCTATTGTAAACCATAGGACAGATGGTAAAGCAGTTATGGTTTGGTATACAACCAAGTAGTTATTATTATTACAGTAAAATGGAGATAATGAGATTCCTTTGAAATTCTTAACTTAGGTTTAGGTTGTCAATACAATCTAAATGCTGTGTTCTTTTCTAATATCAAATAGAAACAAAAGCAGCTAAGATATTTATACATTTAAATCTTGACCAGACATTGTTGATAATTAGGGCCTTATTCACTTGATGTTCGTTGGTGAGACAAAGAATTTTGAGAAAGATTATTGTTAGTAATAGTAATGCCTGTGAAAATAGACAACTGTGTGTTGTAAGGAAAAGATGAAGAAAGATTTTACATGCTGTAAGTTTACTCTCCAAATGTGGTCAGATGCTTAAATAGTGTTTGAAATGCTTGAGAGCTTAACTCACTGCATAAGGAACAAATGACTATATAACAGCAGTCATAACTCCAAGTTAGTCCTACTGGTCTGCCTTTTTAGCAGTAATGTCAAGGATTAGAGCAGTGGTTCACAAATTATAATGTGTATATCAGTCACTTGGAAAGTTAGTTAAATATGTAGATTTCTGGGCTCACCCGTAAAAATTCTTCTTTAGTAGTTCTAAGGCAAGGCCTAGGAATCTGAAAGTTTAGTAAGCACTCCAGAGATTGTGATATATATAACCCCAGAGCCAAACTTTGTGAAATGCTAGGCAAGTTAATACTAAGGAAGGGTACAGTTATGTGGCTCATTGCTAGAAGAAAGTGGAATTTTCACCTCTACTGACGACTCTACATGAAGTCTTATATAAAGGGGATTGTTCATATGGAAAGCACTCAACTAGAGTCATGGAATCTTAGAATTAAAGTTAGAAGGGACCTTAAAAATTCATCTGACCCTTCTAAGCTGTTGGCTAGTTTATTTTTAAACATTTCTAATAGTGGGGATTTATTCAATCCTGTGGTTGTCCAACCTCACTTTGGGCTGTTCTAACCATTACAATGTTTATCCATCTAGTCAGGTGAAATTTGTGCCTCACCAACCATCTACTTTTTCTAAATGTCAGATTTTTAAGGTGCCATTAAAAAAGAAGGGAAAGGAGTGAAATAGTACTTTTAAGTCAAAAGGGAAACTCCAAGCATTCTTTCCAAATTAAGGTTGTGCCAATGCTATAATCTTAAGTAACATTTATGTGAATTTAGACTTACATGTTGCCAATACTGATTTCATTTAAAATGTAGACTTCATAACCTAAAATACTACTAAGAATCAAAATTCTTTTCTATATATGTATTATTCCTATTTTCCTTCTCCATCAAATCAAAGTAGAATGTAAATAAATAAATATCCTTGCCCAAAATTTATTTTATTTTGGAGCTGTTATATCCTTGTTAAGAAAGTAAAATCAAGATTTCCTGAAACTTACTAAAGTTTATTTCCATACCTTCTTGTGCATCCCTTGTCCTTCATCCTGAATGCACTTACCTTTCTTCAGGAAGCCTTCTCATATTCATTTCATACCATTTTGACCACTCACTTACCCTCTTTCTCATAGGACTTTTTATTCAACTTTTTATTCAACACAATGTTGTTATTTCTTGTTCTTCTAATCATCAATCAATTATTTTATTTATATATATATATATATATATATATATATATATAAAAAATTCTCCTTTGTATGTAGGGTCACCAAGGATGAAAGCTAAATCTTTAGTTTCATTTGTTCTATTTGTTCAGGGAGAAAAATACAGTTTTGTTGATATAGCGAACAGCTATCTCTATTTCCTTACTTCCAGTGTCAAATTTCCAACAGTGCACATCCGCTTGAATAGAATCATGTGTTATGTAGAAACCTGTGAAATCAAAAATGGAAAAAAAGTCTACTGAATAACTCATTATGTTCTGAAACTTGTAGTAATAGAACCAAGTACTGCTAGTCTAGTTATGCCAAAAAAGGACTGATTTCTAGGGAGGCAGTGTTGGCTGAATGATCTAGGATCCAGGGTCATGATGACCACAGGAAGAAGAGCTGTGAAAGCAAATTGAGGGTTGTAATGCCTGCTTGTTGAGACAAACTAGTTCAGAGAACACTCACTTCTGTCCTCCCTGAACTTAAGGTGGTTGTTTCTTCCAATATTTGCAGAACCTAAGCAGGGGTCCACAAGGTTTCTTTGATGGCTACTTCCCTTGTTACTTTCGTAGGTGTGTTCATGTTCCTGGCATAGGTATTTTTAAAGCAGTCTCAAAAGCCATGAGTTAAGTATGTTGGAATGTCTAGCTTTGGTGGAACTTTGTGAACCAAGGCTTCATAAAGCTGCTACCAAAATCGGAATTTCCACTTCCCAGAAAACATTTTGAACTCCTTGAAGCTTTACTCTCTTATACTAATTTTCTTTCTCCCATAGTGGTTGACATATAGTAGATGCTAAATACTTGTTGAATTAAATAGAAGTTTGCCTCTTTTGAGTTTATTATACTTTGAATAAATTCCAATCTATTTTTGTAAAATATTCCCTAATAGTCTAAATTGAAAATGAAGTGACTAAAACTGTAATCAGACTGAGAATCTGGGCATTGTAGTCCAACAGTAGTATTATGCATTTTTCTTTGTATTTCTTCCAAAACATTGCAGAGTTATCCAGATCTTTGGCTATCTTGGACTTTGGCTATCCTCTACTTTCCCAAAACTAGTCTTTTGGTTTGTAAGTGATATTTACAAAGCTTAAAAGATGTTTGTGACATAATAGGTCTAGGTACTAAGTGCTTTGGGGAAACAAATGATGTAGTGTTTAAGAATTCCTTAGATTGAAGCTTTTGGGCTTTGTAGAATTAATATTCTTTTATCTACTTGATTAATATAATAATTTACATATTAAGTCTCCTTATTTGACAGGAATATATAAAACTGAGAAAAATTGAAAGCTTTGCAGCAAAACAAGTATACTGGTTCCGAGGACTATGAGAAACCAGTGCATCCATTTTCAGAAGGAAAAGTAACAGGCCAAGGGAGAACACGCACAAATCATCAGTTACCTGGAGCAGGAGCAACTTTCCCCTTAAGGCAGCCAACATCTCCCTTATGAAAGGTTTTGCTTCCTCCCATACTTCTGGAAAGGGGAACAGGAAAATAAGGAGTGAAGAATTAACAAGGAGAAGGTGAAAGGAGGAAAATGGGCTTGATTCAGACTTCAGTCTATTTCACATCCATAAGAAAGATGCTGAATTCTGCAACTACCTTTTATGTCCATAGGAGACCTTAGGACATCACTGTTCTAGACCTACAGTAATGAGGTAATGAGGCATAAGCTGTCTCTTCTTTGTAATCTTGTTCACATCATGACTGGAAAATTTCACTTACACACCTATACCTACACCTACACCTACACACACACACACATATCTGTGCACATAAACTCAGAAACTCCTATACCTACATGCACAAAACCACACACATATAGCCTATATACATATGTACACACAATACCCTCCCCCAATCCTCAATCCTTGCCCACAAAGAATCTTGTCCTTGCTTAGCTAAACCACTTTTCCTGCTTGTAAGAGAAAGGAAAGAAGTTCCTTCTATTTTGTGTGGGTGTGTGATGCACATTACGCTTTGCATCAGCACCCTTTTTACTAGCTGCTCTCCTAGGCCCTAGTAGATTTCAAGGCCCTGATTTTGATTTTGTGTTGTTGAATTGTCAGTATTTAAAAAATTTAATTCCTCTTCTCTTTCACAATTATCAGCTATATTCACTTGGATTTGGAATGGTGATATGATATAATAACTTATAGGACAAGACTTGCCTGTTGGCTTCACCTTGACTCTTATTCTTACCCTTATATTAAACAGAACCATAAGAAATTGGCCAGGGTGGTAGCTCACACCTGTAATCCTAGCATGCTGGGAGGCCAAGGTGGGAGGATTGCTTGAGCTCAGGAGTTGGAGACTAGCCTGAGCAAGAGCGAGTCCCGTCTGTACAAAAAATAGAAAAATTAGCTGGGTGTTGTGGCATGGGCCTGTAGTCCTAGCTACCTGGGAGGCTGAGGCAGGAGGATACCTTGAGCCCAGGAGTTTGAGGTTGCAGTGAGCTACAATGACGCCACTGCACTCTACTCTACCCATGGTAACAGAGCAAGACTCTGTCTCAAAAAAAAAAAAAAAAGAAATTGCCATTTTTATAGGTTAAAAGTGGTCAAATAATAGCAATTTTGTATGGTTAAACCTATTACATTAGTTTTCATTTAGTGATATTATTTTGATCACTTATATTATTAAGTTTCTTAAATATTCTATTTCTTTTTCCTTAACATTTTCCCCAGATAAAGGCTTATTTCTTTTGGATCATCTATTGTTGATGAGGCTGCTAGATACAGCTAGAAGAGGAGGAGATTTATTTCTTGGTCTCTTTCTTTTTGGACAAAGTCTGGATGATCATTTCCTTCTTAGCCTGTAGCTGCTCCTCATAGCACTGGTAGCCTCAGCACGGTCATTGTATTAGTCTATTTTCTGTTGCTTATAACAGAATACATAAAACTGAGTAATTTGTAGAGAAAAGAAATTTATTTCTGACAGTTATGGAAGCTGGGAAGTCCAAGGTTGAGGGGGTGCATCTGGTGAGAGCCTTCTTCCTGGTGATGACTCTGGAGAGTCCTGAGATGGTGCTAAGTATCACATGGCAAGAGGGCTGAGTGTGCTAATGTACTTTCTCAGGTCTCTTTTCCTCTTCTTATAATGCTACTAAATCTACTCCCATGATAACCCATTAATCCATTAACACATGAATTGGTTAATCCATTCATGACAGCAGAGCTCTCATGACCCAATTATTTCTTAAAGACCCACCTCTCAATACTGCCACTTTGGAGATTAAGTTTCCAGTACATGAAATTTGTGGGACACATTCAAACCATAGCAGTCATCTAGGTGCCTGTTGTGAGCTTTATCTGCTTTCAGCCTGGGGAATATGTTTCATGAGAATCTTGTTTGTGAACATTTATTCATCTCCATGTAGGTGCCATGTTACATATAGCCATTAGTCTTCTTGGATTCAATGTATCTTCTGAGAAGTCCTTGCAGAGTTCTTATATTTCTCATGTATGCCATACTCATGCATTTGAAT
Source organism: Daubentonia madagascariensis (assembly GCA_023783475.1). Classification (NCBI taxonomy): domain Eukaryota; kingdom Metazoa; phylum Chordata; class Mammalia; order Primates; family Daubentoniidae; genus Daubentonia; species Daubentonia madagascariensis. Next base: position 18,839,913 of record JAKFHU010000978.1, on the reverse strand, counting down.
ATTGGTAATAAACATTTTGCTTATCTGTGTCCACAGGCCTGCCCTACAGGGTGCCAAAGTGCTATTCTGACATTGTTCTAGGAGTGGACAATCACAAGTTTGCAGATGATTAGCTCCTTTTTGATCAGGTTCAAGATTTGCTGGTAGTGGCTGGTGTTAGAGATATTACCATTTTCTTTGGGGTCTAACCATACCTTTTTCTTATCATAGTAGAGGACTTCCGGGGGGTGAGCCTGCTCCAAAGCGTGAGTATATGACCTCTAGGATCTGCTGTTTTATGTCTACATCTGCCACCCCTACCAGTCCCATCGGCCCAATCTCAGGCACTCTTTTCCCAACTTGCTTTAACAGCCTTATAAAATACTTTACTGAATTCAGAGAAAGAAGGACTATTTTCCTGAAGAATAACATCTCTTATGGTGAGATAGTTAATTTTATATGTCAATGTGGCTGGGCCGCAGTGCTCAGATATGCAGTTACAAATTATTCTGGATATTTCTGTGAGAGTGTTTTTGGATGAAATTAACATTTAAATTGGTGGACTTTTAGTAAAGCAGATTGCCCTCCATTATTTGGGTGGGCCTTATCCAAACTGTCGATGGCCTGAATAGAACAAAAGACTGACCTCCCTTGAGCAAGGAGGAATTTGGCAGAAGACTGCCTTTGTGCTTGAACTGCAACATTGGCTCCTTCCTGGGTCTTCAGCCTCATGGCCTTTGGACTTGAACTGTAGCATTGGCTCTTCTCTGTGTCTCCAGCATACTGTCTCACCCTGCGGATTTTGGGATTTCTAGCCTCTTTTAATACACACACATACACACATCTTATTGGTTCTGTTTCTCTGGAGAACCCTGACTAATGCACAGGGTATAAAGGCTTTGTTTATTTAGTGCAGGATGTGTGTCAGGCATTCTATACATATTAACTCAGAATCCCCAGACAACGCTTGGAAGTAAGAGAGATCCAAAGAGGTTAAGGAACTTGCCCCAAAGCATCTAGTAAATGACAGAACCTGGTTGAATTAAGGTTTGTATCATTCTAAAGTGCCTTTAACTACATGACCCTGCAAGAAAAAGATGCATTTGATAAGTACTTCCTGAGTTCCTGCAATAGCCTAATAACGTAATGAAGCTGTAAACCTTTCTTTTATTGAGGACCATACTACTGTCTCTTTTTCTCACTTCCCTAGTGAACAACTATCTTTGTTTTTGGTGGTGTTGTTGGCTAGCATCCATTCTTCTCCCTAGTAGAACCCTGATTTCTTTGAGGATTTACCTCTCTCCCACTGTGCATAATCATGTTGGGAGAGAATTTCAGGCCCATCCATGCTGCTAACAATGAAACTTTGAAGGGCCAGACCAATACTCTCCCACTTCTTGGAAATGCTAGTAGGTGAGCTTGTGATCTAAATTCCACTAATTAGAAACTTTCTTCCAAGACTTTGAAGTCTATGCTAGTGATGCAAGGACATGGAGAACAGCCAAAGGTCTTTCATGGAGGTAACAGCTATTCCAGCTTTAAGGTGGTTATTGCCTTCTGCTTCTTCATTCCTTGTTTTACAGAGTTCCCTTGGTTTCTTTCCCATACCAAGTCTGGCCCCCTAACTTCATGTCTTTTCTGACGGACCCCAGTATCCTTCCAATAAACTCCCTTTTGTTTATGTTTGACAGAGTCAGTTTCTGCAGCTTTTAAGCAAGGCATGTAGTGATGAAGAATCTCAGGGAAAGGTGAGATATCAAGCATGGTGCCCTGGGATGATGCAGCTAGGTAAGTTATCACCCACAGTCATCTGGGAAAAAAGTCTCAGTAAAAGATAAAGTTTGGGAGCTTAAAATAGTTTCTACCATGAAACAGTATAATGGATATGAGGAATTCAAAGAAAGCAGTGTAGGGAGACTCCTTCTGATGGCATGGAATGAATAAAAGCAAAAGAATGGTGGACCCAAGATATTAAAGTATCATTTGAAAAACACATGTAAACTCAGGTACTTCATATGAATATGTTGAAAAAATCTCATATATCTTGTATATATTGAACTGAGAGAGCCAAGAACTAAATCCGGTTTAATCACCACTTTAATTCAGAGTTGTATCGGTCAGGATGGGTTGGGTTATGCTGTGGTAACAAAATAACTTCGCAATCTCAGTGGTTTAAAACAATAAGGGTTTATTTCTCTCTTGTACTGCATACCTATTGCAGATTGGTTGGCAGTTCTGTTCTGCATCATCCTACTCCAGGAACCCAGGTTGTTGCAGCAGTGACTGTCTGGAGCATTGCTGGTCATTGTAACAGAAGGAAGGAAAGAAATTGTGATAAATTGTGCACTGACTCTTAAAACTTCTAAAGGGAAGTGAGAAATATCACTTTTGCTCATATATCTTTGGCTAAAGCAAGTCATATAGGCTTTCATAATTTCAAGGGGGGGAAGGAGGTACAATTCTGCCCAGTGTGAGAGCTAAAAATACTTGGTGGACGGCACTAATAAGTACTAAAGTCTTACTGAATTTGTCAATGTGGTTCATATATCAGAGATCCTGTGTGAAATAGACTAGCTGGGGTTAATTGTAATAGGTTTTTTTTTTTTGTCTTGGTTAATACATATAAAACTGACACAACAAAATGTATTCAGGTTCTTCAACAAACATCTGAAATATATATTGAAGGAAGCACAAACATCTTTAAAACATCTGCTTTAAAACATCTATTTAAAACACTATTCTCTCTAGGCCAGAAATTCTTCATTTAAAATGAGCAGGACCATGGGAGTAACAGACACCAGGCCATACCATTGTAGGCAGTGGTACTGGTGTGATTATCAGACTGGCCTACCTGGAAGAGCTATCTATCTAGCTATGCCTAATTCATTGTGGATGAGTTCCCTAGGAAAAAAAATGGGAGTAGGGCAACTGTACATCATAAAACAAAACAAAAAATCTAGGTCTAGTAAACAGAGGTCATAAGCCATGAAAAAAAAAGTCATGATCAGAGCCATTAGTCAATTCCCAAACTTAGTTTTTTGCACTAGTAGAATCCCTTGAATGAAGGAAGGCCAGACAACCTTGATGCCAGATCCTGCTGTAACGTGAAAAGTACATCTGGGAAATGTTTAGATATCCCCACCAAAAGGAAAATGACCTACTGTACTTTGGGTCCTGTACCACTAAGAAAGAATCCTAATACTTGTTGGAAGGAGCATGTACCCACTTTATGTATCCTGCTTTGGCCATATACCAGGTAACCAGAATGGCAGCTAATTTTGATTGAGGCCCATAGCAAGAGAAGATGCCCTGGGCAAAAAAGCATAACATGCTACTGAGCTATTAGTAACATACGCTCCTGGCTGGAACAGAGCTAAGAGTGAAAGGAGGGAATGAATGGGTTATAAACAGTGCAGGACAGTATGAGCAATCACATGTTCTGGAAACAGACAGAAATCCCTCTATATTGGAAGCACATGTTCTCTAATTTGGGAATTCACAAAAATAGTGACTTTTTTCCCAAAGAAGATAAACAAATGGCCAATAAACATATGAAAAAATGCTCAATATCACTAATCATCAGGGGAATGCAAATTAAACCCACAGTGAGACATCTATCACCTTACCCCAGTTAGAACTGCTTTTATTAAAAAGTCCAAAACCAATAGTTGCTGGCATGACTGCACCGAGAAAGGAACGCCTATACACTGTTGGCAGGACTGCAAATTAGTACAACCTCTGTGGAAAATTCAAAGAACTTGATTCCTCCAAAGAGCTATGGAGATTCCTCAAAGAGCTAAGGGTAGACCTACTATTTGATTCAGTAATCCCACTACTGAGTATTTACCCAAAGGAAAAGAAGTAATTTTATCAAAAAGACACCTGCACTCGAATGTATATTGCAGCAAAATTCACAACTGCAATGATGTGGAATCAACCCAAGTGCCCATCAATTCATGAGCTGATTAACAAAATATGGCATATGTATACTATAGAGTACTACTAAGCCATGAAGAGGGATGAATTAAGGCCTTTTGCAACAATTTGTTTGTAACTGGAGACCAATATCCTAACTGAAGTATCTCAAGAATGGAAAAACAAATACCACATGTATTCGCTATTAAATTGGAACTAACCAATGAGCACACATGTGCACAGAGGGAAGCAAAACTCAGTGGAAATCAAGCAGTGGGGGAGGAGAGAGGAGGAGATGGGCTAAAACCTACCTAACGGGTACAATGAACTCTATCTGGATGATGGGCACACTTATAACCCTGACTCAAGCATATCAAAAGCAATCCACGTAACCAAAAGCATTTGTACCCCCATAATAATTTGAAATAAAAAACAAAACAAAACAAAACAAAAATTGTGACTTTAATTCCTGAAATTTCCCTAATGAATGGAGAATTGGAGCCATTTGTCTGCCTTATAAAACAGAAATATTCATTAAAAGCAGAGCCTGAACATCCTGATTTGAACTCTTCGGTAGTCCCACAATCGCATGGAACTTTCACACAGAAATCAAGGACACAGAATTGTTTTAGCTTGGCATTTAGTCTCTTTCCACTCAGTAAATTTTGTTACTAAATATGAGTTTTCAGGTACAGAAATTCCTTTATCTTGGGGTGTTACAGTCTCAACATCAGGTTAGATCACCAGTGTGGTGTACACATAAATGCCTTTAGCATAATGTTTCACTATTCTTGACTGTCCAGTTTAGTTATTGCTTTAGTTATATCTGAGATTTTACTGATTTTATTTGTGTTTTTCTGAGGTATCATTGTCAGTTGAGGGTTTTTCTAGCTAGTATTTATTGAGTCATAGGATATACGTTTGGTTCATTAGGCATTCATTTCCATCCTCTTTTTTATCTTAATGTTTTTGCTTTTTTGCATCGAATTATTCCACTTAATATTTCAAAAATTTATTTAGGTTATCCTATTACCTGGGGTATACAGGATATGTAAGTATGGTATATAATTTTTTATTAAACATTCATTATGCTTCCATTAAAACAGATGTAATAAAGATTTTTGTCTCAATATATAGTGATGATATTTTACCAATGTTTACAATGAAAGGTAATGAGGAATCTATCAGGCTCAATCGCGGAAATATTGCTGGAGAAAAATAATAGGATTTCTGAGACAGATTATTTTAAGGAAAGTTAATCTGGGCTTTTTGTTTTTGTTTTGTTTTGCTTTGCTTTTAAGAGACAATGATCATATGTATCTGAGGGAATAATAGTATGTTGTTGATATGTGGGCGTTTTGTGAACATGCTTCACTTGGATTCTCTCCTCTATGTTTCATTCCACTTCTTGGAATTCTGTTCACTTATGAGAAGAATGAGTTCCTAAGAGCTATTTTGAGAAGGGCAATGAATGAGTGTGGCATGAATCAAAGGTAGTGTAATATGCTTGGCATATAAATTTGTACAGACAAAACTTTCATTCTAAACAAATGACCAAGTTTGCCATATGAAGTGGACAACAGATAGTATACTGTCATCAGCAAAGGTTTATTTGCAATATATAAAATACTATGGAAGGCTTAAGGGGGAAAGATTTATAGAATTTTAAAAAGTAAAAATATATCTAGATAAAATATGAAAACAATTGCTAGAAGCAGGGCCATAGGGCTTTGAATCCTGAGGGTGGAAGGGGGAGGGACAGAAGACCTCAGAATGGACTGGCTTTAGTTCAGAGCACCTAAGACAATCCATTTTTTCTCACTGTGAAGATTAACCTCTTGTTAGCATTTCTTAAGTGTCATTTTTGTGCAGAAAGTGTTTGTCTCTTCAGATTGAGTCACATTATAAGTTCTTTGCCATTTATTGCCTTGGCTTCAGTGAGTTTATTACCTTGGCTTTAGTATTTGCAGGGTCTGGGGATGGGGAAAGGGAACTGAGTGGATGAAGCTAGAAACTTTACTCATCATGTAGTCAATATTTATGGAGCATTCCCCTAATTCCAAGTGCTATGGACATTGCTGGACAGACAGTAGTGAACAAGTCACACTCATCTCTGCCTTCCTGGAACTTAGAGTTTGAGAGAGAAGACAGACAAATAGTACTTTACATTAATTTAAGCAAAATCAGATTAATTTTGTTCCAAAATACAGATGCTGGCTTGCTTCCTAACAGTGGGATCTATCCTAGGGGTTCAGGGCCATTTGGAGGAAGTGAAATACATATTGAGACCTGAAGGAGGGGTTAGAGCTGAGCAGGTAAAGAGTACAAGGGGAGAGAGAGTACAAGGGGAGAGAGAGTCCAGGACGGTAGAGGGAGGACAGCCAATGAAAGAGTTTTAAGGAAAGGAATCAATGTATGTAAGACAAGAGACTGGAAAGTTCAATGAGTGTAAAAATGAGTAAAGACAAAATGAAGAGCAGTATTACTGGCGCATTGCGTTTGAAGGAACTAGTGGCAGGAGCTGAGTCTGGATAAGAAGGCAGGGCTCAGATTAAGGAGGGCCCTGTGTAAGCCAAGTCAAAGAATTTGCGCCTTATTTAAAGGCTGGGGGAGACCACTGAAGGCTCACGTTAGGTAGTAGGGCAGAAAGAGACAGGATTGAGGTCAGAAAGAATGCTCTGGCTGCAGTGTGTAGAACAGGTCTGGAGAATATTTAGACAGATCAACCCCAAATTTACTTAATTTGAAGGCAAAAACCACCTGGGAAAGGTTGGGATCTCCTGCAGAGCTCCACAAATTTCTCCAAGTTCAGGGTGGCAGAGTTGAGGATGAGAGAATGGGTCATGAGGAACTGAGAGGCAGCAAAACTCAATGCCTCAAAGGGTTTCAGGCAGTATATTAGGTGAGGCTCAGAGGAGCAGAAGACTACAGTGCTTCCTCCTCAATTACTCTAGGCCTGTGGTTCTCAATCTTGGATGCACATTAGAATTCCTTAGGGACTTTTATGAAAATACTGATGCCTATTACCCTATCCCTGGACCAATGAATCATAATCACAGAACTCTGTGAAAGCTATCCATGAAACTGTAATGCAGGGAGGATTGAGAACTACCACACTAGGCTAGTCAAAAAGTGTGCAAGCAAAGCAGGAGGAGAGGAGGTGTAATCTCAGTGGATTTTTCATCAGGGCACTGAAAACGGGGAAGGCAGTCTGAAGATATTGGGCCTGCTACATGGACTCACAGAAGCAGCCCTTTAGCCTAGATTGAAGTTCCATTGCTACTGTTACTGTTTATCCCTCATGACATTTCTCATTTTACAGTCTGTTTTATCTTTTATTTATATGGCTCAGTTTTCTTGTGATTGGAGTTTGCCTAGTGCATCTTTTTCTCTCCTTTTACTTTCATTTTCTTTCTTATATACAGCATATGGCTGCCTTTTGTTTTTATTTTTGTTGTTAATCCAATCTGATCATGTCTATCTTTTAACTGATGATTTCCATATAAGTTCCTATGTGTTTATTTTGATTGTTATATATTTGAACCTAATTCTACCATCTTACTTATTTTAAAAAATTTTATTGCCCTGTTTTCTCTCTGCTTATCTTCAGCATTCTTATTCTTTTTTTTTCTGATTAACTTTTTTTTTTTTTTTTTAGGTTTATGTTTTCCACTTTTAACTGGTTTGGCACTTTTGCACTTTATTTCTATTCTTTTAGTGCTTATACTTGAAACTTTACTGTCCACACTTAAGAAAGTCTAAATTGCACAATATCTTCTTAAGATCAATTTTGAAAGTATGAAGTATAACACATGGAAAAGTGCAAAAATTATAGGTGCAATTCAATAAATAGTTATAAAGCAAATAACTGTGCACCACTCAGATTAAACACCATAAGCAGCACTCCAGAAACTTCTTGTGTATTTCATCCCGATCACAAGTTCTTCCATTTAACTTGTAGGCAATCTTTATCCTTAATTTTCAATAATAATTTTCTTGCTTTATTTGTTATAAATACATCCAGAGTTTAGTTTTGCTCTATTTTAATTTTATATACATGCACCTATGCTGCACATTTTTCTTTTATGATTTGCTTCTTTTCCTCAATTTTGTTTCTAAAATTCATCCATATTTTGTATGCAGCTCCAGTTTGTTCATTTTCATTCCTGCATGGTATTTCATCGTATGATTATATCACAATTTGTTTATCCATTCTACTGTTGATAGGCTAGTTCCAGTTTTTGAAAACTGTGAATAATCTTGCTCAGAACATTCTTGCATATTTATGTTGATGTACCATATGCTTAAATTCAGTCTAAGAGTGCAGTCTTATTGTGCTTAAAGGCAGTCATAACTTGAACTATAGTCGATAATGCCAAGTAGTTTTCCAATCTAGATGATGCAATTTACACTCCCATCTGCTGTGTATAAGAGTTCTCGTGATTCTACATCTTCAGCATGGTATTATTAGGACTTTAAAATTTTTGCCAGTCTGGAGATTGTGTAGTTGAATTTCACTGTGGTTTTGAAATGCATTTCCCTGACTGCTATAAAAAGATTGGGCGTGTTTTCATATGTTTGTTTGGCCATTTAAATTTCCTTTTTAGCTAAGTGCTTGTTCTGTTCTTTTACCTACTTTACTATTGGGTTGTTTCCTTGTTCTCATTGATTTGTAGAAGCAGTTTTTATGTATCCTGGAGTTAAGATTTTTGATGGGTAAATGCTTTAATGCTATTGAAAGTTGTATATTTTTAAAACTTAATTTTCTAATAGTTGGTTCCTGCTACGTAAAAACTCAGTTGATTTTTGTTATAGCTTTATATCCATGGCCTTGCTAGATTTTCTTATTAATTCTCATAGTTTTTCATAAATTCTTTTAGATTTTCTATATGAGCTACCATATTATCTGTGAGTATTTTTACCATTGTATGCTGTACTTTTTCTTTATTCCAACTGTTTGTACTCCTTTTTAACATTTTTTTTAATTTGTCAAGTTGGTTTTTATAATTTTTTTCTCTCTACTAGTTTAGAAATGGTTAATATGAAAGTTAAGCTCCTTAATTAATACTTCAATGACATTTTTGGTAACTTTACCCTCCACTTAATATATTACTGTCTAGTATTTTAATTTTTTAAAAAATGACAAGACATTATTATTACTTTTTTATACAATTGATGCTCACTTAAATTTGCTCATATATTTACCAATTTGCTCTTCATTACTTTATACATCTCAAGCATTCCATCTGGGATTACCTTCTTTCTGCCTAAATTTCATCCTTTAGAATTTCCTCTAGTGAAATCCTGTTGATGATGACTTGCTTATATTTATTTTTCCTATAGAAGTCTAGGTTGATGATTTTTTTCCCATCACTTTGAAGATATAATATTGTCTTCTTACTTTTATTGCTGCTGATGAGAAGTCACCTTCCGAGTAGCTGTTGCTCTTTGAAGGTAATCTGGTGTATTATTTTTTTCCGATTGATTTGGAAAACTTGTTATTGTTTTTGGTTCTTGATATTTAACTATGATGCATTTAACTATAAATTTTTTTGAAAAAATTATCTCCTGGGATGCATTGGACTTCTTGAATTTGTGGTTTGTTATCTCTCCTCAGATCAGTAAAATAAAAATCTCAGCTTTTATCTCTTCAAATATTAAATTTACTTTCCTCTTCTTATGATTCTCCAATCAAACATAGGATAGACTTTCTTACTATCTCCCTCACACCTATCTTCAATTTTGCTTTATGTTGTCTTTTTGTCTCTCCATCTGGCTTTCTAGATAATTTATTCTCATTTCTCTTTTAGTTTGCCAGTGGTTCCTCCTTCCATTATGTCCAATCATTGTCAACTATGTCCATTATGTTTTATAATTTTTCTTGTTTAATTTTCACTCTTAGATGTTCTGTTTGGTTCTTTCTTGCATCTGCTACATACTTTTCATGATTTCCTGCTTCTCATAGATATGTTAAGTTTATGAGTTATTTCCTAAAAATGGCAAATATAATTGTTTTAAAATCTGTGTGTGATTGATTGTTCTAGTATCAGAAGGCTTTGAAAATCTGGTGGTGTTGTTTTTTTCTCTGTCTTGTTTCTACAACTCCTAGAACAGTGCCCAACACCTGAAAGTATGCCTTCTCATAATAGCTGCATGGTAAATATTTATTGAATGAGTTAATGAATGCCCATTTCGTGCTTCTTTGATCTGGTTTTCTTGTCTAGCCTACTTGGTTATTTTTTACTACATACTGGCTATGGCTCCTGCAGCTTTGGTAATCTAGTGCTTTCCTTACTTCCCTGGTTGGAAATTTTCTTCCAAAAATTTGCCTGTGAATTCCTCACTGTCTTTTAAGATATTCAGTATTTTAAAAAGTGTTGGTTTATTTATAATTTATGCAACCCTTTTCATTTTTTCAGCAAGAATGTGTGAGTTTAGCAATGTTCCAGGTTTGACATCAGTGACTCCATTTTGAGATAATGACTTCATGTTAAAACGGGTAGTGAACTTCCAGATCCATAAAGGAACATTTCTTTCACAAACATCTGTGCTCACAACAATACACAATACAAAGAAACTTGTCCCAATCTTTAAGAACATTCTGTATATAGCTTTTCCTGAATAACTGATGCAAATGCACTGATGATGAAAGATTTCTTTGTTTAAGCAACAAATGAAATAATCTGACACAAAATTTATGTAATCTAAATAAGTTTTTATAGATGTAAGCCCTCTTGCCTCTCTTGGGTAGTATAATTTCTGGCTGCTACCCACGTTGTAACTCCTTTTCCCGAATAAATGCTTATTTGCCTCTGACCTGTTGATCCCTCCTTTTTAGGGTTAGCAGTTGGTGTGTCAAAATTGGGATGCAAAGCAACTTTGATCTGCATTGCTCTGGCAGTCTTTGACATCCATGAGGTACCGGCTAAAAGCCCATTGTGCTTTGGGATCTCTGCACCTGCTGGAATCTAGAGCTGTAAGTTTTCTTGCACGCCAAAGAACTCCCATCTTGTTTGAGATCTTTGCTTTTGTTCAGGATTTGTTGGTATCATTCCTTGTCTGACTTTTTGCTTGCTTCCCTTTTAAGTTCAAACAAGGTGAGAATGGGAGTCTTTGCTTCTAAGCAAATTGGAAGTCCCCCCTTCTCTCAGGGGCTTTAGCTAGTTATATGTTTAAGCATTATGGGCCTTGTTCTTTTGTGTTTTTATCTAAATGACATAATTTGACTAACAATCATTTGGAATAACAGTGGTCCCTTTAGGCCTCATTTGACCTCTCCAAACTTATTTTTAAAATTTTTTTATTGATATATAATAGTTGTACAAATTTTGGGGGTATATGTGATATTTTGATATCTGTATGCAATGTGTAATAATTAAATCAGGGTAACTAGGCTACCCATCATGTCAAATATTTATCTTTCCTTTATGTTGGGAACATTACAAATCTCTTCCAGCTATTTTGAAATATACAATAAATTATTAACTACAATTTCCTTATGGTACTTTCAAATACTAGAATTTATTTCTTCTATCCAACTGTATTTTTGTTTGCCTTAACAAACTTCTCTTCATCCCCCAGCCCCTTCCCTTCCCAGCCTCTGGTAACCACCATTCTACTCTCTACCACATGAGATCAACTTTTTTTAGCTCCCACATATGAGTGAGAACATATGATATTTGTCTTTCAGTGCCTGGCTTATTTCACTTAACATAATGCCCTCCAGTTCCATCTACATTGCTGCAAATGACAGGATTTCATTTTTTTTATAACTAAATAATATCCCATTGTGTATATATACAACATTTAAAAAAATCTGTTCATCCATTGAAGGACACTTGGGTTGATTCCATATCTTTGCCATTGTGAATAGTGCTGCAATAAACATGGGAGTGCAGATATCTCTTTGATATACTGATGTCCTTTCTTTTGGACATATACCCAGCAGGGGGATTGCTGGGTCATATGGTAGTTCTATTTGTAGTTTTTCAAGGAACCTCTATACCATTTTCCATAACGGCTGTACTGCTTTACATTCCTACCAACAGTATAGAAGCATTTCCCTTTCTCCACATCCCGGCCAGCATCTATTTTCTATCTTTTCGATAACAGCCATTTTAACTGGGATGAGATAATATCTTATTGTGGTTTTAATTTGCATTTTTGATGATTAGTGATGCTTAGCAGTTTTTATACCTGTTGGCCATTTGTATGTTATCTTTTCAGAAACGTCTGTTCAGCTTTTTTGCCCATTTTTAATCAGATTATTTGGGTTTTTTTCCTTCGTATTTCTGTGGTCCCAGTTGTTATGTCTTTTTTTTAATTTCTGTTTTTTTAATTTGGGTCTTATCTCTCTTTTTTCAGTTAGTCTAGCTAAAGTTTTGTCAATTTTGTGTATCTTTTCAAAAAACCAACTTTTCATTTAGTTGACCTTCTGTATTGTTTTTGTAGTTTCGATTTCATTTATTTCTGCTCCGATCTTTATTATTTCTTTCCTTTTACTAATTTTGGGTTTGGTTTGTTCTTGCTTTGCTAGTTTCTTGAGGTGCATAATTAGGTTGTTTATTTGAAGTCTTTCTACTTTTTTGATTTAGGTGTTTACTGCTATAAACTTCCCTTTTAATATTGCTTTTTCTGTATCCTATAGATTTTGGTATGTTGTTTTTCCATTTTCATTTGTTTCAATAATATTTAATTTTTTTCCTTAATTTCTTCATTGATCCATTGGTCATTCAGGAGCATGTTATTTAATTTCCATGTATTTGTATAGTTTCCAAAGTTATTCTTGTTATTTATTTCTAGTTTTATTCCATTGTGATCAGAAATAAAAACATAATATGAGTTCGACTTTTTTGAATATTTTGTGACTTGTTTGTGGCCTAACATATGATCTGTCCTGAAGAATGTTCCATGTATTGATGAGAAGAATGTGTATTCTGCGGTAGTTGGATAGAATGTTCTGTAAATGTCTGTTAGGCCCATTTGGTCTAGAGTATAGTTTATCTCTGATGTTTCTTTGTTGATATTCTGCCTGGATGATCTGTGTATTGCTGAAAATGTCATATAGACATCCCTTCACTCTCAGTCTGTGTGCATCTTTATAGGTGAAGTGAGTTTCTTGTAGGCAGTATATAGTTGGTTCTTATTTTTTAAATCCATTTGGTCACTAAATGTCTTTTAATTGGAAATATTAGTCCATTTACATTCAATGTTATTATTGATAGGTAAGGACTTACTACTGCCATTTCATTACTTGTTTTCTGGGTTTTTTTGGTAACTCCTCTCTTTTTTTCATTCTCTATTGTCTTCCTTTGTGGTTAAGTGATTTTTTTTATGGTAGTATATTTTTATTTGTTGCTTTTCTTTTTTAATACATCTATTATTGGATTTTGCTTTGTGGTTACCATGAGGCTTACAAAAACATTCTGTAGTTATGACAAGTTATTTAAGACTGACACCAACTTAACTTTGATTGCAAAAAAAGAAAAAACCAACCAATAACAACAAAAAACCCTGTGCATATTATCTTACTTATCTTACTTCTCCCCTACCTTTTGAATTTTTGATGTCATAATTTACATTTTTTTGATATTGCTTATCTCTTAGCAAATTGTTGTAGTTATTATTTCTAATAGTTTTGTCTTTTAGTCTTCTTAGTAAAGATATAAGTAGTTTACACACCACAATTACTATATTAGTGTAGCAATCACATTAGCATCCTTTTCTTTCAGTTTGAAGAACTACCTTTAGCATTTCTTGTAAGACAATTCTGGTAAGGATACATTCTGTAAGCTTTTGTTTGTCCGGGAAAGTCTTTATCTATCCTTCATTTCTGAAGGATAGTTTTTCTGGGTACAGTATTTTTGGTTGGCAGTTTATTTCCTCTAGTACTATGAGTATATCATCTCACTCCATCCTGGCTTATAAGGTTTCTGGTTAGAAGTCTGCTGCCAGGTGTATTGGAACTCTCTTATACGTTATTTGCTTCTTTTCTCTCACTGCTTTGAGGATCCTCTTTTTGTCTCTGACCTTTGAGAGTTTGTAGTATTTCTTGAGTATTCTTATTTGAGTTCAATCTAATCAGAGACCTATGACCTTCCTGTACCTGTATATTTATATCTTTATTCAGGTTTGAAAAGTTTTCTGTTATTATTTTAGTGTACTCCCCCTCTGCTGACAGTTCCTATAAGGATACCCTTAAATTACTAATCTTTCTAGCTGAACATGAGCATAAAGTGAATAAGGAAAAACTAGAAATAACACAATCTTCACTTAAGTTTTTAGGATATATAATCTCTGCTAAAGGAAAGCAATTAGACCCAAAGAGAATAAAAGGGATCCAGCAATTCCCAAAACCTAAAACTCCTCAACAGTTGCAAAGTGTCTTGGATTGGTTAGATATTGGCAACAATGGATAACTGAGTTTTCTGTTTTACCTAAACCCCTTTAACTGAACACATTAAAGGGAATTCCTGACAAAAATAAAATGGACACCAAAGATACAGGAAGCTTTTATAAAATTAAAAACATCACTTTGCTCTCTCCTTAGTTTAGGACATCCTAACTACGATTTAGAATTTAATTTATATGTATATAAAAAGTAGGGATTGCTTTGGGTATTCTAACCCAGAAATATGGCAATAGCCAGAGACTTCTTGCCTATTTCACCCATAAACTTGACCCAGTTACTCAAGCGCTTCCTCCTTGTCTTTGAGCAGCCCCTGCCACTTACCTTATGGTCAAAGCAGTATCAGAGATAGTTTTGAATAACTCTTTACACCTTTATGTTCTATGTGCTGTTGAGACTCTCTTAAATTCCCACTATACTCAAAATCTATCTACAAGCCACCTCATACAATATGAATTTATCCTTCTCTCCTCACCTAATATAAACTTCTTTAAAACTACCAATATTAATCCTGCTGCCTTTTTACTATTTGAATTATAAGACCACTTAGAATATAATTGTATGACCTGTATTGATCTCATAGCCACACCAAGACCTGATTTAAAAGAATTAACTCTTAAAAATGCTGATTTTGAATTGTGTACTGATGGCTTCTGACTTAAAAGCAAAGATGGATATGCTATAGCCTCAGAAGAACATAAAGTTGAGAGTGCCACTCTTCTTTCATATATGAGTGCTCAGAAAACTGAATTATATGCAATAATTACAGCCTGCACTCTGGCCAGAGGACACACTATAAATATATAGAGAGGGAAAACTGATGCACCTTTGGTGTTGTCCATGATTTTGGAATGCTTTGGAAACAGAGAGGTTTCTTAACTGCATCCAGACACCACACAAAAAATGGTGCTCTAGTTAATGAATACTAAATGCCATTCAATTACCTAAGGAAGTGGCTATTATTAAGGTACCAGCCCACTGCACTAAATATACTAAAGAGGCAAAAGGAAATGGATTAGCTGACCATTTGGCTGAGTGGCTATGACTCCTGGTTTTGTTATAAACTAAGCACAAATGACCCTATTGGAATCCACTATCATTATGTCCCTTGAGGAGTCTGTGGAAACTATAACAAGACATACACAACAAAATGCATTTGTCAATGAGATTAATAAGTGGAAAGAACAAGACTACTACTTAGATACACCAAGGGACCTCTGGAAAGGTTCCAATGGAACCTTTATTACTTAAAACTTTAGCAAACTTTTTCTTAGAAAAACATCATGATTTAACTCACTAGGCATCTGATAAAATGATTGAATATGCAAAACAATATTGGTGGGGAAAATTCTGTTCTGAGGCAGACTGGGAATATAATGCGTGCACAACGTGTCCAATGTTAAATCTGGGAAAACTCGTAAGAGCTTCAGGGGAAAATTTGACTTCCCAGTAGCCTCTTGGAAGTATGGCAAGTAGATTTTATCCAGTTAACTCCCTCTTGAGGTTAAAAATATGTTTTGGTTATGGCCTGCATGCATTTAAATTGGGTAGAAACTTTCCCTTCTGCTAATTATTTTATCAGAAGTTGTCAAGTAACTGCTATGGCAGTCATGAAAGTGTTACTAGAAAAATAATACCTACTTGGAGTGTTCCTAAAGAGCTACACAGTGACCAGCGAACTCATTTTACTGGACAGACTCTCCAACTTGTCTGCAAGGCATAGCCTGTATTTTAGCACTTTCCTTGTGCATACCACAATTTTCAGGCCTTGTTGAAAGAACTAATTGAATAATAAAAACTCAAATGGGAAAATATACGGACATTTTAGAATTGCCTTGGCCAAACTGTTTACCATTAGTATTGAAGAATCCGAGAGCTACCCCATTAAGAAAATATCACCTATCTCCTTTTGAGATAGGTACAGGCAGACCTATGCCATCACCCTTGGCTCTTCCTTACTCTCTCCTTAAAGAACCAGTACCTCAGTACTACAAGGGACTAATTACCCAAGTGAATTGTAGCAATCAACTTGTAAAATATGCTTTTTTGAAAGAGTTCTATGGGATGATGACACACATTACAGCATATCCAACCAGGAGACTTTGTTTAGAAGAAGAACTTTACATCCAAAAATTCTTTGGAACCTTAATGGGATGGACTTTAGCAGGTGTTACTAACTAATCCTTGCATGGCTAAATAACAGGGAATAGATTCCTGGATCCATATTTTATACCTTAGGAAAGCACCTATTCCCCATGGATATCACCTTTAACTGGAAACCTGATTCTGTGACTTACCAAATCTTGTAAGTGGCCAGTTGTATAGTATGACAAGCTGAAAACTTGCTAGAGGCATTACGTTAACTGTTGACATTTACTTGTGATTTTTGCTGCATATTTGTTAGAAAAGGCTCAACAAAATTATAGTAGACAATGAATGTGTTGTTCATCTCCTTAACTGTTATATCAGTTGTAAATGCTTAGAATGAAAATTCCTTCATTAAGTTATCCAATACTATTGTGTATAGTGGTAATTTGTCCAATTGTTGCATCTGCTGTGATCTCTATAAAACTTTGTCTTCCCCTTATGACCAAAGGTAACTGTGGTAACAAACTACTTGGGAATTCTCAATTCCACAGTAGAACCAGTATATGTAAACTTATTACTGATATAATAAAGGGAGACTATAACCAAAACCTACCCTGTTTCAATTTGACCCTATCATTATTAGCATGGAAAAAGAGACTTGCTGCTATAACTCAACAACTAAAAACTCTTGCTTCTTAGGAGGCAACACAAAGAAGCAGTTTATTTGTCATTTTGGTTTTGCAAACGTTAATCAAATCTGGTCTTTGTGTAATCCTTCCCACTCTGAAAACTGACTGATAACAGCAAATCAGACTATACCTCAAAATGAATCCTACAAAAGCACTACAAGCCTGTGTGCTTTACTAGGATAAATTTTTTTTTTTTTTTTTGTGGATGGGTACCAAATCATTTTATAGGCTAGGGAAGAAAATACCTTGACTCTCAGTCAGCAAGTCAGTGCACTTTGGGTGCTCATATTACCAAGATCTCTATCTGGTCCGCAAATAACACCTTCTCCTGGTCAGGAAGATTATTTTTCTTCCTCTTCAAAAGGGAAACTCCTAGAGGATCTGGAGGCATAAATATGTCACCTTTTGCTCAACTTGTTAGTGTTTTTCTTTCCTGGAGTGGAGTATGGAGAAATATGATCATGATTATTAATCTCTCTCAAACCCCAGACAACCTAGCTGATTCAATTGTGAAAACTATTGTCACTCAGCAACAATCTTTAAATTCATTAGCAATAATTTTATTATAACAGAATTTCCCTAGATTATCTGTTGGCAGAACAGGTGTTTGTGAGATAGCTAACACCTCATGTGTTACTTAGATAAATGTCTCTGGAGTAGTTGAATTGAGCTTGATAAAATTATAGTGCCATCTATAGGATAAGCCATGCTTTGACTTATTTAGTTGGTTACCAGAAAGGATAAGTTTTTGGATCAGTTCCTTATTACAAGTTGTATCATTATAGCATTATTATTTCTCAAAATTTTGTTGATCTATATTTGTCTCAATGCTTAGAATGATGTTGGCACAGATTCCTGTAGCCTATTCTGAACATCCAGAAGGAATCTATGGCACCTGGAATAATAAACTTGACTGGGAGTTTGCATAAATTCCTCCCTCCATGGACCATGAGGGACCCATGGCCCATGGAGCCTCACTTCACCCTACCTTTTCAGGACAAGATGGAACTGATGCAGAACTAGGTTTATATCGGTGCCTAGGGACCTATGGTAATCACAGATATTCTCTCCTGGGAGAAATATCTTGATCAAAAGGGGAAATGTGAGCTTATCAATGTTCTAGGCTTGACATCAGTGACTCCATCTTGGGATACTGACTCCACATTAAAACTGCTAATGAACTTCGAGATCCACAAAGGAACATTTCACAGACATCTGTGCTCACAACAATAAACAATACAAAGAAACTGGTCCCAATCTTTAAGAACATTCTGTATATAGCCTTTCCTAAATAACTGATGCAAATGTACTCTTACACTAATGATTAAATACCTCTTTGTTTAATCAACTAATGAAATAATCTGACACAAAATTTATGTAATCTAAATAAGTTTTTATACATGTAAGTCCTGTTGCCTCTCTTGGGTGATACTGTCTCTGGCTGCTACCAGGTTACAACCCCCATACCTGAATAAATGCATATTTGCCTCTGATCTGTTGATTCTTCTTTTTTAGGATTAACAAATGTTATCTGAATTACCTAGCAAACCATTATCAGAAATCAGAATTATCGATATCTTAACTCTCTCCTAAAAAATTACAAAGACTTTACAATACTTTAACTCTAATTCTTCCTAAATTTAAATGCTAATTTTTCCAGGATTTTAATCCTATCCTTTCTTTAGCTCCATAATTTTGACATCACTCTTTAAAAATTATTATTTAGTCAATGTTTGCTTTCATTTACACATACTTTATCTCTTTATTTGCTCACTTCCTCTTGTATTTCAGACCATACTTCTGGGGTAATTTTCCTTCTTCCTATACATTACTGTAGTATAGATTTCTTTTAAAAAAAGCCTCTCAGTTTTGGTTTATCTAAACATGTCTTTGTTCTGCACATTCTTAAAAGATATTTTTGCTGGATACATAATTCTACATTGAAAGTTTTCTTCTCTCAGCAAGTTGAAGAGATTGTCCCACTCTTTCCTGACTTTCATTGTTGCTGTTGCTGTCATTCCAACTGTCTTTCCTTTGAAACTTCATGTTTCCAGGATTGGATTTTGTTTTTTTTAATTTAACCTGTGTGGAATATGTTATGATTCCTGAATCTGCAGAGATTCATGCTTTTATGAAACCTCAAAAATTACAGCCATTGTGTCTTTAAATTTTGCCTCTTCACCGTTCTCTCTCTTCTCTATCCTGGAACTCTGCGTTAACCTCCCCTTCCTGCCCTCCACACCTCTTCCACATTTCCCATCTCCTTGTCCCTCTGTGATTCATTCTCTGTAACTTCTCAAGATCTATCATCATAAATTCTCTCTTCAGATGTGTTTACTGCTTAGCCAAGTGATTGATTTTTTAATTTTAATCTTTATATTTTCATTTTTATATGTTTCATTTTTTTCCCTCAAATCTATGGGTTCACAGCTTTTAAATGGTTATCTTTGTGATAGAATCCTTTATTTCTTTAAACATTTCATACATATTTGTTCAGAATTCTTATAACTCCACATATAAAGTCTTGGGGGTCTAAGTCTGTTTATTGTTTTTGCTTACTTTTAACTACTGCTAATTTTTTCTTTCTTTTGCAAGCCTTGGTTGTGAGCTAATTGCCTTATCTTACTATGTGGCATTCCTATGGGTCTAAATTAGGCAACAATTCAGCAAAGAGGCTTTGCTTGTGCTTGTGCTGACATCCAAGAGGTTCTAATAGCCAAGGATCACTTCAGTTCCCTTTAAGGATCCTTAAAGCTGAGAGTGAAGGCTCAACTTGATACCTCGGTGCTAGCCTAAGGCTCAGTGTTCTGATAGTAATGCTACTACTAGTGTTTGCCATTAGGGAAATCCAACTCTTCTGGGCTGCCTACTGCTCCTAGCTCCCAGTTCTGGCCACAGTTAACTCTATCCATAACTACACCTCCCTCCGAAAGATGTTAACATAATTTCCAAACCTTTTGTAAGACTCACAGTGCCTCAAAAACTCTGTTCTATCCACAGCTTGTAATTCTATAGGGGAAGATCTCACAAAAAACTTATTCTACTAGAGTACTGGAAACTAGAATTTTAAAGTCAGTGTTTAAACTTGATTCTGTAGACAGAGAGGTATCTGCACTGCTGACTATCAATAGCCTTCTCTATTAGGGACATTGAGATAAAACTACTCTGAAAAGTTGCTTCATTCATAAAATCAACATATATTTTTTGGGTGCCTACTAAGTGCCAGGCACTGTGGTTGTTAGGCATTTATAAACACCAGGTAATTTGTCAACACTTTATAAGTAACATTTAATTTTTCTATTTTCCAATTTTTCTGGTTCTCCTAATGCCATTTCTAGCTTCTCTATCTCAGATCATGGTTTTACTCTATGTTCCTGCTTGATTGGATAACAAGTAGAAGAAATCTAGAAGCAGCCATTAGGGAGGAAAGGAACAGATGATTGTGTAAAAGTACATTCCATTTCTAAATAAACAAATGGACAAAATGGAGCAAAATCCCAAATTATTAACAAACTGTTCCAGAACTTAATTTGAAAGTTTAGCTCTCAAATAGACCCATGGGAACTTATTTAACTCATAATGCAGCAGATTACTCATGTGTTTATTCATTCAATAAATGATTGCCAAGTGCCTATTATTTGTCAGGCACTGTAATAGGTGCTGGGGATATAATAGTAATCAAAATAAAAGTAGTTCCTGTTCCTGCATAACTTAAAGTCTAGCCAGACATACAAACTATACAAACAATAACAATTTAAATGCAACCTTCCATGAAAACAATGGGGAAGTAAGGGGTGATATGGAAGCACACAAAATATGGAGGGGTTAACTTGGCAAAAGAGAAGGGAAACGTGGGAGAAAAGACATGCAAACACTTGTAGGCAAGAAAAAAATATATAACCTTAGTGAAACAAAGAAAGTTATGTGTTGTGGAATGAAAGAGAATGAAGGGCCACTTTGGGGAAGGATGAAGTATGACGGATAGTTTGGGAAGATAAACCAAGGCTAGGTCATTAAAAGCAATGTTCAAATGTTTTGATTTATTTAAGAGCAATGGAGAGTCATTGTCTCTATACACAGAGGTAACTTGACTCTGCATTTTGCAAAGATTCTTTGAGTAGAGTGTGAAAAATGAAATGGAAATAGGAGTTGGGTGGGAGTCTGGGAAACCAGATGGGATGTGTGGTCAGCAATTCAGGTGAGAGATGATGGTGGCTTTGCAAGATTACTGAGGATCACTATGGAGGAAAATGGGTGGATTCAACAATTTAAAGGTAGAATGTGCTGCTGATATGGAAGTGAGAGAGTTAAGGAGAATTAAGTCATTCAAGAGATGCCTCCATAGATTTGGCTTAATCAGTTCTCTCTAGGGGGAAAGTAGATCTTGAGTTGTAGCTGGGAAATTTGGGTCTTAGGAACACATGGTCCTTGCTGCCAGCCAAACCCCCATAAGATACTTGTGTGGAGAAGAGGGTTTCTTTCCCTTTTTCTTGTTTCTGACCAAATAAAGAGGGAGGATTCCTTATTTGCTCTCTGCTGTTAACTCATGCCCACTTGAAGAAAGGATGTTGTCTACAATATTGGCAATAGTAGGAGAAGCAAAAAATCGAGTTAGCAGTCTGACTCAATGAAGATGAAGGAAGGACAAGGAAGACCTGTGGTATTTCTGTTGCCCAGGAATTGAGAAAAGTAGAGATACCAGCTTGAACTTAAGTCAGGGTTACTGCTATCCAGATATGTCTGCTCAGACTTGGAAACTGATAGGATGTGTCCACCAGGAGCCTAATTTCCTGACAGACTAGAAGTCTCCTAGAAAAGGGCACGTTTAATAAAGTCTTAAATATTATAGAAAAAAGGTGAGTCCAAGCGCAGCAGAACATTTATAGTGTAAAGGTTAAAAGTATAGATTCTGGAGCTATAGAGTGATAGTTAATAGCAAGGGTTCAAATTCCAACTTTACTACCTACTAGCTTTGGCCATGGGCTTATAACTTAACCACTATGTGGCCCAGCATCCTTATTTGTAAAAAGGATAACTTCCCTAATTATTTGATAGAGTTATCATGAGGATTAAAGGAATTGATACATATAAAGCACTTAGTCTCTGATACAGAATGACTCAATAAATATTAGCTATTATTATTACTTCAGCTCAGCTCTTCATGAAATTCAGGTCTGCGGCTTGAGGTAGAGATGGGGAGAGTAGGGAGTAAAGTGAGAAACTACAATAATGAAATAATGGTTTTGACTAAAATATCACTAATATATTAGGGCACAAAAATCACCAAGAAGAGTGTGTGGTGCTGTCAGATGTGCTGTAGTGCCTACCGGTGCAGGCTGGGCCTTGGAGGCAGTGGTTCACCCTGGACAGCAGAGGCAGTCTCTACACAGATTCCAGGCAGTGGGCCTCACTGATGGAGGCTAGTTCCCCAAAATGCAGGCCCAGGTCATTCCTTGATAATGTTTCCTTGGTGTTTTAAATGAACTTCACTGTTTGTCCTATGATATATAGTCTTAGAGAAGCATATTACTGATAAAAAGGAAAAAAGTGTGACATTTTTGAGAAGCAAATAAGGTAATTGGGGGCAATCTGAGCAAAGTTCTCAATTGTGTTCCTGCTAAAGTACGTGCCACCAGCTCAGTAGGAAAGACTATTGGCAGACTGACAAGATGAATCATTGCTGAAATGTATTCAAATAGAATTATAGAGCAGAACCAGGGATAGAATCTAACAGGAAATAAACCCCATGGGTCATTCTGAGTTATAGCCTTTTTAGTGCGTCTGTTTGGGTTTAAGTTTATTTGAATAATACTAGGATGTACTGTATTGAGCAAGGGAAAGACTTTTCTGTAACATACGGGAAATTTTTGTCACTCAGGTTTTATCGTCTGGTTTTCACTTTTTATGTAAATTTTTCCCCTTCATGTTAGAATAATTTTGGTCAATGTTCTTTCAAGATATGACTAACTTTTATTTTATTGTCTTTAGGAAGTTGAAGAGTCACAATGCCTTTCTTTTATCAGAGTAGAACCTATTCTGTACAAAATTTAAAAGTTATTCTTGGTTTTCACTTGAAATTTTACAATATGACCCAAATTGATACTTTTTAGTCTTCAGCTTTCCAAGTACTTTTTGCAATCCACCTTTCACATTGCACTAGAGAAGTATTTTTAAAACTCATATATGAGCATGTAATATCCCTGCTTAAGTCTCCTCAGTGGCATCCATTGACCTAAGGTTTACCCAGGCCTGCCACATCTGGCACTGTGATATTGTGAAATACTGAATATATTTTGGTTTTCATCCCCTTTTCCTGGCACACAGTTCCTAAAACCCTTTGGATCTCTTAAGTGATAGTGTCTTTTTGTAAGCTAATGAGATGACTGATGGCTGGGGGCTCCTGGATTTGATCACCATTGTCAAATGATTTAATCAATTACACCTGGGGAATGAAGTCTCCTTAAAAACCCAAAAGGACTGGGTTTGAAGAGCTTCTGGATAGCAGAACATGTAGAGGAGACTGGAGGGTGGCACACCCAGAGAGGGCATGGAAGCTCCCCTATCCCTTGCCCTATGTATCTTTTCCATCTAGCTGTTCATCTGTATCCTTCATAATATCCTTTATAATAAATGAACAAGCATAAGTAAAGTGTTTCCCTGAGTTCTGTGAACTGCTCTATAGAAAATTAACCAAACCCAAAGAAGAGGTTGTGGAGACTCCTGATTTATAGCCAGCTGGTCAGAAGCAAAGGTCACAACCTGGGGCTTGTGATTGGTATCTGAAGTGGAAGGCAGTCTTGTGGGATTGAGCCCTTAACCTATGGGATCTCTAGGTAGATAATGTCAGAATTGAATTGAATCATAGGACATGCGGCTGGTGTCCACCAAAGATTGTTTGGTGTGTGTGGAAAAACCCCGTACATCTGGTCACAGAAGTGTTCTGTGCTGTATTGATAAAGTATGCTAGAGCAGGCACCTACTTACCACTCCAGCTTTAGCTACCACTCTTATTCCTCTTTGTCTGTATGCTCAAGGCACACAGGACTTAACTTCCATTCTTCCATATACAGTACAACCTTTCTAGATCAGATGTTGAAAATCCAAATACAGGCAGAGGCAGATTAAAGCAAAGTGAAACAGGTCAAGTATAAGACAGTTGGGAGTGGTGGTATCTGTGGCAAATTGAAGAACATGTACTCTAAGCCACTGCTACTTGGTTCAGCTGATTGCCGCCTTGTGTTAGATCCTCCAATTTTTCAAGAAATCTGTAAATCTGACTTTTTTTTCTGTAATCTCAAAGTTCTTAAATGTTGGAAACTAATTTTTTAAAACACTGTAAAAGTAGGAAAGCATGTTTTGCTTGGCATTTTTATTCCTGTAGACAGACAAACTGATAACTTTTAAAGACATTTGTCCTTCTTTGTATTATCCTAGGCCTTAGTCACTCACATCCCCAGGAGATTCCCTCCATAGTTAAATCCCCTTACTCTACGTCTCTTACAGCTGCCTTACGTTTTCTTTTATAACATTCATCATACTTTTGTGAGTCATCACCCTTATTAATCTCCTATGAATTCCATGAAGTTAGAGACTGTACACATCTTGTTTTTTATTGTGTCTAGAACAATGCTTGGGATATAAAAAGGCACTCAATAGATATATGTGAATCTAATTGAAATATATTATTATAGTCATTATGTTAATGTTTTGTATACAGAATAAATATTTTCCCCGTTTTATAGATGGAGAAACTATAACACTATGGACTTAAAATGACCTTTTTGAGGTCATTCAGCTTTTAGTAATAAATCCAGCTTCTGACTCAGAGATCATAGCTCTTGCCACTGGGCCATGCTATCTTTCTTTGTCATCCTTAGATTTTCATAATATTGCAAGTCTGAAAACTTTGACCACTATAAATTATTTAAAACTAATTCTGAATATATGTTTTAATATTTGTTATAAAGTCAGAGAATGAAGTCACAAGGAAATCGAGGAAAGCAAAGACAAACAGCATTGCTAAATGACATAAAGAATGTGTTTAATTTGGAAAAAATGCTTCTGTTCTTTTTTTTTTTGGATTCAGTACTTTTACCTGCTATTAATATTTGATGAACTTATAGTCATGACTAATTGTCTTACCCATTCCTACATTATTCTGAATTTTTTTTCTCCATTGCAGTAGATAAGAGTGAGTTTTGATCACTTAAAAATCCTATTTTTTGTATATTCCCATACTAGTTATGTTGTTGGCATCTGTCAATATGCTGGAAAGATAAAATGAGGGAAGGAGAAAAAGAAAACAAAATGTGGGAAGTGGAAGAAACAAAAGAAGTTATAGAACTGCTAATATAACTGGAGTATAAGAAAATAATAGGCAATCATTGGTTATTTTCCAGGTTTATTTTAAAATTACAATCAGAAGGCACCAAACATTTCAAGAGGGCTATGTGTTGCTATACTTCAAGTCCATGAAAAATGTTTATATTCTTTAAATCAACAATGCTACTTCTGGTAATCTCTCCTAAGGAAATAAATATGTCCAAAACAGGTAAGTGATTTTATAAGTTACAGCATATCCCAACAATGGGATATCACAAATAATGATTACTGATATCTTGAAAATGTTAAATAATGTAAGTGAATGGTCATTACATAGGGTTAAGTAAAAAAAGAAAAAAAATCTAAATCTTTTATAAAATATTTTCCCCAATGTTAAACAAAGAGTGAATATAAAAGCCTAAAAATAAATTTCCAAAATTTGTTATGTTTGGACAATAGAATTTTAGGTAATTTATATTTTATTTAAAAATTTTTCTATACTTACATATGTCTATATTTAGTTACATCCTTTTGTATGTTAAATAAAGAAGAAAATCAAATTCAGAAATATATCCTTTAAGGCAAGTCATAAACATATAAATAAAACATATGATGAGGGAAGGCAATATATTCCCTAACTTTGAACTTCTTTCACTCTGTATAGATTTTTTTCCTCTCTCTTCTTCCTCTATCTGGGCCTTTAAATGAAGCCCATATATCTCCTGTTGATAACCAAATTTATATTTTAAGGAGAGGTCTAGACTGAAACTGAGTAAGTCCTACTGGCTGTGTTTATAAGACTTTTGAAGTTGAGTGTCTCAAGGCTTGAAGATGATATTAATATAATTCTTTGCATTTATAACTCAAAGTATTGTGAAGAAATATTATTTTAAAAATACTTTCCTAACTATGTATTTTACTTAATTTTTTTTTCTAAGGTTAAATCTTTCTTCTCTCCACCCTCCCACTATACTTTGAATTTTATTCTTCAGGAAAGCAGGCAGGATTTGGAAAAAAAGCTGAAATGACCCAAGTGTCACCTTAAAGAAGAGTCAGAGACGCATGTGTGAGAATTCTCAGATTCAGGCATCCTAGGTACTTCTACTTTCATTCCTAGTTATATCCTATCATATAAATCATATGTGTTGTATGTCATGCTATTTCATGTAGCATATCTCTGATCTGTTGAATGATTTAAGGAGAATGTATTGAGTATTTATTGTTTGTAGGGTAGTATGCCCAGGCTGATTGGCTGACAATCACTTGGGCTTTTGTCTAAATGAATTTCAGAGCCAGAAGATTAGGGTGTTTTATTCTCACTGTCAGGTTTATTTGGTGTAGTGGTGCAGTGTTCACTATAGCTAGGCATAACAAGCTTTTTCTGAAACTAAGACTCTGGGTCTAAAACCCAAACTAATTGCCTCCTTCTACTGTGTACCTTCACTATTTGGGCTCTTGTTGCCTTGATCTATGGAATTAGACTTCTGGGTTTAAATCCTGGCCCTGCCGATTACTAAGCTCTTTCCTTTAGGGAAAGTGAATGCATAGGAGAACCTATTCCATTCATTCTAGAAGAGAGTATTCTGTAAAGAGAAGGTGGGAGAATACCTGGAAGGAATAAGAGAAAACCTCATGGCTGGACTCATCTTTTTGAGAGAAACTTCCTGGGACCTTAATTTTGAGTGTGAGTATAAGTCAATATGCATTATGAGGATTACATTCTTCAAGATATTAAGATAAATGTGTCACTTTTAACCCTATACTGAGATAGTGGAGATAATATTTTTCATACATAATCACATAATCAAAGATAACCAGACACACAAGAAAACAAGACATGATGAGCAGAAACGACAGACAGCAGAAACAGTAGACAACAGAAACAGTACCATAAAGACTAAAATATTAATACATTCTGATGAAAAAACTGTGGTTACCATTTTCAAAAAATAAATACCAAGGTTCAGAATTTGGAAATGAAACCGTAATAATTAATCTAATAGATTTGAGAAGGGACCAAATAGAAATCCCAAAAGCTAAAAGCTTCTATAACTAAAATTAAGAACTCAATTAATGTGTTTTTTGGGAGATAAAGGCACAACTGAATAGAGAATTAGTAAAGTGCAAAATGGATCAGAAGAAACTACAGAATGTAAAAGGGAAAGACAAAATCTGGTTATTACAGAAGAGAGGATAATTGGAGTCCTAAAGAATATAAAGAGAGGAAATTATAGAGGCATTATCTGAAGAGATGTCAGAGGATTTTCCCAAACTGATAAGCTATCAACTATGATTTTAGAAGCCCAATCCAATCAATCCTAATTAGGATACATAGAAAGAAAACTCACATTGAGACAAGGAAAAAAATCCTAAAAGCATCTAGAAGAAAAAGACAAATTATCATTAAAGAAACAAAAGTTAGACACTTAGATGACTTTTTCAATAGCAATAATGGAAACTAGAAAATAGTGAAATAATCAGTATGCTTAAAGAATGTTTGCTAACCAAGAAAACTTTACTAAATAAAAAAAACTTTAAAAAATAAATGTTGAATAAAAACAGGCAAAAGAAAACTAAACCAGTTCACCACTTATACTACAAGAAATTCTTAAAGGTATACCTCGGGCAGAAAAAAAAATTATTCCAGATGGAAGGTCAGAGATGCTAGGAGAAATGAAGACCAAAAAATGTGATATATAGGTGGTGAATCTGAAATAACAGTGACTGTATAAAGCAAGGATAGTAACTTTTTGGGGTTTTAAAAAATATGTAGGATTGAAATAAATCAAGTGTAGCCTATAGGTAAGTTCTCTCTAATAGGCCAAATAATGGCCTCCCAAAGACGTACATTTCCTAATTCCCAAAACTTGTTAATATGCTACCTTACATGGCAAAAGGGACTTTGCAAATGTGATTAAGTTAAGGATCCTGAGATGGGGAGATTATCCTGAATTATTTGAGTAAGCCTAATATTATTATCATGAGGGTCCTTAGAAGAGGGAGGCAGGAAAGTCAAAGTCCTAAAAGGAGATAAAACAGGAGGGAAAGATGGAGCAATGGAGGGGGAAAGGATGGATGGAGGAAGAGAGAGAGAGGAAGATGAAACCTGAAAATGCTATACTGCTGGCCTTGAAAATGGAAGGTGGACCATGAGCCAAGGAATGAAGGTAGCCTCTGGATAATAGAAAAGGGAAATGAGTTCTTCCCAAGAGCATCCAGAGGGAATGCATCCTTGTTGACCCCTTGATTTTAGGACTTCTGATCTCAGAACTGTAAGATAATAAATTTATGTTTTTTGAAGCTGCTCTAAATTTGTGGTAATTTATTACAACACCAACGTGAAACTAATAGAATTCCAGAAGTCATTTTCTGGTAAAAGAGTAAAGTTATTGATAAATACTAGATTTTAAAAATATTTTATTATAGAAATTTTCAATCATACACAAAACTCTCAATCATATGGAAAGAATAGTTTAGTGAACACTTAGTACCCATTATGTAGCTCTAGCAATTAATCACATTTTAATAACCTTGCTACATTTGTCCTCCACCTTTATTTCTTTTTGCTTGAATACAGTATTTGATAGCTAACTATAGATGTTGTGTCATTTTATCTATAAATATTTCAGTATGCATCTTTAATAAGGATTTTTAAAAATCTTAACTCCCATGCGACTAGCACATCTAACAAAATTAATTATAATTCCTTAATAACATCTGATACCCAGCTCATATTCAAATTTCCCAAGTTGTCTCCCAAATATACTTTTACAATTGGTTTATTAGAATCAGGGTCCAAACAAAGCCCACTTAGTACATCGGATATTTTAGTTGCTTTTAATCTACAGTAGTGTACTTCACCACCCCTTACCTCAAATACCACTTTTTTTCCTTCCATTGAGTTGTTGAAGAAACTGAGTATTTGTCTTATAGAATAACCTACATTCTGGATTTGAGTAATTGTTCTTTAAAGTTTTTCTTTCTTCTCCGTATTTCTTATAAACTGGTTAGTTAGACCTAGAGAGGCTTAACTATATTTACTAGATCTATGAATATTTTTATACATTGATAACATATTTTATTAGGAGACATTTAACTGGAATAAGTTAAAGATGAGTGAATAAAAGAATAAAAATGAGAGTGTATAATTTTCAAACCAGTAGAAGAAAAAAATAGAATGATAAAAAACTCAGTAATCTCTTCCACCCCCCCAAGAAAAAGGCAAGAAAGAGGAAAAAAAAAAGAGAGAACAGAATGGGTGGTACAAATACAAATCACAAAATAAGATGGCAGATTCAAATTTAAGTGTATTATTTATTATATTAAATATAAATAGACTAAATGTACATTAAAAGATAATGATTTTCAGACTGCTTAAAAACTCTATATACACTGCTTCAAAGAGACATTCATAAAACATATGAATACAGAAAGTTTGCAAAGGGTGGAAAATTTAAATAGCTTGGCTATTGTCTGTTTTTCTGTTAGTGATATGTACCACATTTATTGATTTTCATATGTTGAACCATCCTTGCATCCCTGGAATAAATCCCACTTGATCATTGTTTATCTTTTTAACGTGCTGTTAAATTTGGTCTGCTAGTATCTTGTTGAGAATTTTTGCATCTGTGTTCATTAGGGATATTGGCTTGTGATTTTCTTTTTTTGTTGTGTCCTTGTCTGGTTTTGGAATCAGGGTAATGTTGGCCTTGTAAAATGAGTTTGGAAGTATCCCTTCCTCTTCAATTTTCTGGAATAGTTTGAGGAGAATTGGTATTAGTTCTTCTTTAAGTGTTTGGTAGAATTCAGTAGTGAAGCCATCAGGTCCTGGGATTTTCTTTGATGGAAGCTTTTTATTACTGATTCAGTTTTCTCACTCATTATTGGTCTGTTCAGATTTTCTAATTCTTCACAATTTAATCTTGGCATGTTTTGTGTGTCCAGGAATTTATTCATTTCTTCTATGCTGTCAAATTTGTTGGCATATAATTGTTAATAATAGTATCTTATTATCCTTTACATTTCTGTGGTATTAGTTGTAATGTCTCCTTTTTCATCTCTAATTTTTTTTATTTTAGTGTCTCCTCTTTTTGTCTTAGTATAGACAAAGGTTTGTCAATTTTGTTTATCTTTTCAAAAAACCAATTCTTTGCTTTATTGATCTTTTGAATTTTTACTCTCTATTGCATTAATTTCTGTTCTCAGTTTTATTATTTCCTTCCTTCTACTAATTTTGGATTAGTTTGTTGTTGTTTTCTAGTTTCTTTTTTTTTAAATTAATAACCTAACTTTATTATTTATTTATTTTTTTATTTTTTAAATTTCAGAATATCATGGGGGTACAACACTTTGGCCATACACATTGCCCCTGTTCTGCCCGTGTCAGAGCCACAATCGTGGTCATCCCCCAAACTGTGCTCCCTGCATCCATTCAGTGAGAGTTTTTCCCATCCCTTCCACCCCCCTCCCGCCCGCCCACCCTCAGATGAATGTTATTGCCCTGTGTGATGTAAGTGTTCATCAGTTAGTACCAGTTTGATGGTGAGTACCAGTGGTGCTTGTTTTTCCAATCCTGTGACACTTTGCTTCGAAGAATGGGTTCTAGTTCCAACCAGGATAATACCAGATGTGTTAATTCACTGTTGTTCCTTATTGCTGAGTAATATTCCATGGTATACATATACCACATTTTATTGATCCACTCGTGTATTGATGGGCACCTGGGTTGTTTCCACATCTTTGCAATTGTGAATTGTGCTGCTATGAACATTCGAGAGCAGATGTCTTTATTATGAAATGTCTTTTTTTCCTTTGGGTAAATACCCAGCAGTGGGATTGCTGGGTCAAATGGTAATTCTACTTTTAATTCTTTGAGGTATCTCCATATTATTTTCCATAGAGGTTGTACTAATTTGCAGTCCCACCAGCAGTGTATGAGTGCTCCTATCTGTCTACATCCCCGCCAACATTTGTTGTTTGGGGATTTTTTGATATGAGCCAATCTCACTGGAGTTAAGTCATATCTCATTGTGGTTTTGATTTGCATTTCCCTGATGATTAGAGACGTTGAGCACTTTTTTATATGTTTGCTGGCCATTTTTCTGTCTTCTTTTGAAAAGTTTCTGTTCATGTCCTTTGCCCATTTTTTAATAGGGTTGTTTGATTTTTTCTTGTTGATTTTCCTAAGTTCTGTATAGATTCTGGTTATCAACCCTTTATCAGATGTGTAGCATGCAAATATTTTCTCCCATTCTGTAGGTTGTCTGTTCACTCTAGTGATAGTTTCCTTGGCTGTGCAGAAGCTTTTCAATTTGATCAGGTCCCATGTATTTATTTTTGTTGCTGCTGTGATTGCTTTGGGGGTCTTCTTCATAAATTCTTTGC
The DNA here is from genome assembly GCA_023783475.1 of Daubentonia madagascariensis. Classification (NCBI taxonomy): domain Eukaryota; kingdom Metazoa; phylum Chordata; class Mammalia; order Primates; family Daubentoniidae; genus Daubentonia; species Daubentonia madagascariensis. The sequence goes on along the minus strand of JAKFHU010000978.1, from coordinate 18,808,128 downwards.
CTAGGCCAATGTCCATAAGAGTTTTTCCAATGTTTTCTTTGAGAATTCTTATGGTTTCATGTCTTAGGTTTAGATCTGTTATCCATTGTGAGTTGAATTTTGTGAGAGGTGAGAGGTGTGGGTCCAGTTTCAGACTTCTACATATGGCCATCCAGTTTTCCCAGCACCATTTGTTGAATAGGGAATCTTTTCCCCAAGGTACGTTTTTCTGGAATTTGTCAAAGATCAGGTGACTGTATGAGGTTGGTTTTATATTTGGATTCTCAGTCCTGTTCCATTGGTCTACGTGTCTGTTCTTGTGCCAATACCATGCAGTTTTGGTTACTATAGCCTTGTAGTATAGTTTGAAGTCTGGTAGATAGATGCCTCCCAATTTGTTCTTTTTGCTTAAGATTGCTTTGGCTAGATGGGGTCTTCTCTGGTTCCACACGAAGTGTAGAATTATTTTTTCTAGATTGGCAAAAAATGATGTTGGTATTTTGATAGGGACTGCATTGATTCTGTAAATTAATTTAGGTAGCAAAGCCATTTTTACTATGTTGACTCTGGCTATCCAAGAGCATGGTAGGGCTTTCCATCTATTTACATCCTCTGCAATTTCTTTTCTCAGTGTTTCATAATTCTCTCTATATAGGTCTTTGACCTCCTTAGTTAGATATGTTCCTAAATATTTCATTTTCTTTGTTGCTATTGCGAAAGGTATTGCATCTTTAATTTGTTTCTCGGCTTGATTGTTATTAGCATATATGAAGGCTATGGATTTGTGTGTATTAATTTTGTATCCAAGAACAAAGATGATATGATCCTTTCAATAGATGCAGAAAAGGCTTTTGACAAAATCCAGCATCCTTTTATGATAAGAACTCTCAACAATATAGGCATAGATGGCTCATTCCTAGAAACTATTAAAGCCATATACGATAAACCCACAGCCAATATCATACTGAATAGGGAAAAATTGAAGGCATTCCCCCTTAAAACTGGCACCAGACAAGGGTGCCCACTATCTCCACTTCTTTTCAACATAGTGCTGGAAGTCCTGGCCACAGCAATTAGACAAGACAGAGGAAATTAGGGGCGTCCAGATGGGGGCAGAAGAGGTCAAACTTTCACTATTTGCAGACGATATGATATTATACATAGAAAACCCCAAAGATTCAACCAAGAGATTACTGGAATTGATAAATGAATTCAGCAAAGTCTCAGGAGAAAAGCAATATTTTTGAACCTGAAAAGCTGACTTATAGACCTAAGGGAGCCGAATCTTAAACTGGCAGTGAAGAAAGCAAGAGGCAACCTGATTTTTCACTATAGAGCCTCAGAAATTATCGGCACCAGGTAAAAAAAGGTGGGGATGAAAATAGGATGATTGTTGACACTGTATTTAAGAAGGAGTTAGACTACCTCCCTTGCTTTCTGTAGTGAATTTTTGCAGAATACTGATACTTATATAGAGAACATAAAATGAGGACCTGTGGATTAGGACAATAGCTATAGTGAAGTTACAGGTACTTTACTAAAGTCAGGAGCTTACATGAATGTTAATATACTGAATATTGTGGCACTCAGTTTTCTCATATATAAAATAGGGACAATGAAACCCATTTCATAGGTCTTCTTGGAGGCTAATAAATTTAGATATTTGGTGCTGTGCCCAAAACATATATAAGTGCCCCCTCACAGATGATTCAGAGAAGAATAGAAATTACCTGGTTTTACGTTATTTAAAAAAAACCCAAGCATTTGTTTTGTATAAATAAAAAGCATACACAGAGTGATAATATTTTATTTGAATGTTAAAATTGGTATAAACAATAGTAACATGGGAAATTCTAAAATGGTTAAGGTTTTTTGGTTTCTTTTTTCTTGATTAATATGTAACCAATGAGATTCATATAACTAATGGGATTTCTGCTATAAATTTAAATGAGAGGTATTTCAATTTGTTGTGTCAACTTTATGATACTCATCAACATTATGCACCATCTTTGTGGGAAAAATCCCCCAAATTATTAACATATTCAAATCACATTTTCAGTAGTCTGTGTAATGACCATATAACAGATTGTATCAATTTTTACTATGTTTATACAGAAATACTAAAAAAGTCAATTCAGGAAACAAATTTTGAGGTAAAAGTAGTTTAATAAGTTTAAGATTATTCTTTAATTCAGTATGACTTTTTTGAGTGCCTTGTCTCTAGGAATTTAGTCTTCCTATTGGGCAGACTAGGCTTGACCACATTAAGTGATTGGAGACAAATAGAAGAACATGAAATCCAATGTTAAAACATTGGTAAAGGTTAGTAATTACATTATTTTTAGGGAGACCATCTTTTGAAGAAAAGTTTATTGATTACTCACCATGTATCAATGATAAAAGTTCAATCAAATGGATAATGCCTAAGCCAGGTTGCTGTCTTCTGTGAACTCACAGTTTAAGGTAGGACTCAGATCAAGAGCTAATGTTTTCTTTCTCCTTTCTACTCTATATGGTTTATCTATCATGATCATAGTGCTTTTCTCAGCATATTGAAATTAGTATTTGTTAACATTGTGTGAGTACTATGAGTAGAGCGCTATGGACCACAGGGAGAGTATGGTTAATTTTTACTGAGGAAGAAAAATCAAATCATATAGGAAGTGATACTTATGGTGGATTTGAAGAATCAGAAGATGTATGTAGAGAAGAGAGGAAAGAGAACAAATTTCTAGGCCAAGTGAAGTAAATAATCAAAGGTACCTGGTTGTAAAAGAGTATGGAAAATTAAAGGAAAGATGCATTCAAGGTTCTTGGGAATGGTATCTTTTTTTTTTTGTAGGGGTAGGAGCATGGGGGTGGGAGCACATGAAGTTCAAGACATCAGTGGGGGCCAGATGTGAATTTCAATGCCAGTGAGCAGTAGTTTTATCTTAAAGGCAACAGAGATCCAGTGAAGGATTTAAATTAGAAAGTAAACAGATATGGCAGTGTGGATGTTGGACAAGAATGGAAAAAATACTATTTAGGAGGAGATCTGCTAAAAGCTATTTTTATCATTTTGGTGAGAGATTATAAGCTGGCTAAACTAAGGCAGTGGGCAAGAAGTAGTTCTGGCAGAGGAAATATTTCCAAGATATAAACAAGATTTTCTTCCTTATTTCTTGCTTGTTGGAAGGAAGGTGTGAAGAAGATGTAGTTGTGGAGGCCTAGAACTTGGATGAGCAAAAAAGACTGCAAATTAAAATGAGAGTTGATGCAGTGTGGTGATTAAGATGATTAAGAATGAGATGTGGCTGGGAAAGGGAAGAGCTTAATAAATTAGAGTTGGTACACAGGAAGAGAAGAAATACCACTGTATTTTTCTAAACATTGCCTTCAAATTAAATTTTAGAATTTATTAAAACATTGACTGTATTTTTAAATGGCCAGCTATTCTGGCATGTTCATATGCCAAATAATAACCATTCTCAGATGTGTTAAAATCAATGTTGCCTCTAAAACAGATGTTCTAAAATAATCTTGTTACAAAGATGGGAAAACCCTTCCTTACAAGTATAAATAAAAGTAAATAAATTTTAAGGGAAAGTTTGTACTAATTAATCATAATTTTTTTCTCAGTGAATGGCTTATTTAACTTTCCCGACTATTTGCACTAGCACTTCTTGGTTTCTTGGCCTTGTGCCTGGTTTATTAGAAGTAAAAACATGTTTTGAGTGAGCTGACCCTTTTTTGAAACAGACTCTGCATTAATGTATTCTAACTGCTACACACTATCGTATATAAATAAGGTATAATGTTTATGTGTGATTTCCACTAACCAGATAGCTTATGTTATTTTGATTAGAGTAAAAGTAGAGTTTGTGAAAATTTGTGACTTGTCCTGAAAATTTAATGTTTTAAATAGAAAAGATAAGAGAAACTTTTTCTCTGGGTTTAATTATGACAAAGAATAACTGGTTGAGAAATATATGAATAACATGGAACTTGGGAGAATATGTCTATGGCATCTTGAAGTTCATAATCAATGGAGAATTGCAAAATTATGATAAACAAAATTATTTTCCTTTCTTTCCTCTCTCTTTTCTTTTCTTTTCTTTCTTTCTTTCTTTCTTTCTTTCTTTCTTTCTTTCTTTCTTTCTTTCTTTCTTTCTTTCTTTCTTTTTCTCTTTTGCTAGTGGTGTTCAGAATAGGAATAATTAGAGATGAAGAACTAAATTTAACAGATCACAGAAAGAAAACAGAACTACTCCATAATTATTTTGCTTTCATTTTCTTCTAAGAGAAAGACATTTACACTAACGTGCTGTTGTGTTAATTAGTGATTGTAAAGAGAAAATTGGAACTTGAGACAAGGGACTAAGAGGAGAAATGACACTATAAAATAATGGAAAAAATACAGGGTTTGGTGTTAAACCAGAGTTTGTATCTATTCCTTACTAGTCATATGACTAGGCAAGCTGTTTGATCTGTTCAAGCTGAGCGTATCTAAAGTTTTATTTTCTTCATCTTTAAGGTAGAAATAATAATACCTACTGGAGGATTAATAAGATAGTATCTAATGAAATAATATATGTGAAACATATTAGACAGTGCTAATTTTTCTTCTTCTTTTCCCAACCTAGTAAGTAATAACTAATAACTTCAGGCTATGTTCAAACTACAGATCCAGTGAAATTACACCCTGGTTTCTGAAAATACTTTGAGATGTAACCATAAAGCTCTCTGTTGGTAGTCTTTGGAAAATTGTGTAGGAATGGCAGAAATCTAGAGAAGCGTGGTTCTGATTTTTTTAAAAAGAGGAAAATGATAGAGTTTGGGGATTTCTAACTAATAAACTTCACATTAATCCCCAGGAAAATTTTTTAGAGTATATTACTAAATGGATAGCTTAGGAAAATTTAAGTAATGTGATTTTCAATGAGAATCCCAAAAGAGCATGAATCCCAAAAGAACAGGTCATGATAAACAAATCAGTTTTACTTGTGCTAGGGTTACTAGGTTGATAGATGAGGGTAATGCTATAGACACCATGTGACTCCAATACCCTAAGACATTTGATAAAGTGACAGTGGTAAACTGTTCATTATCAATGATTATTGAAAGAAGGGGTTTCATCCATAATCCATTACTTATTCCTTACTTATTCATGGACATTTTTAAGAAATAAATCTAAACCATTATACTCATCCTTATAATAATTTCATCTTGCTAATTTTGGATTTATTCTTCTAGCTTACTAAGTTCATTTGAAGCTTTATTAACTTTTATTTCCAGCTCCGTGCTACCTATATATATGATATACCTCTTTTAGTGGAACACAAGGACCCAGATGATCACTTCTAGTTTATGAATCTATTTGATGGATAAGGTACTAATCGCCTTACTTTATAGAAAGAATGTATGTGTGTGTTTTTTTTTTTTTTTTTGTTACCCAAAGTGTTGGAGAATTGGCTAGTGTGGCAAAAAAAAAAAAAAAAAAAAAAAAAAATCCACACATCTGGTCACAGAAGTGTTTCTGTGCTGTGTTGAGAGTACAGTAGGAGAAAACAGTGCATTTTTTCCTACTATACTAATAATCCCCAAACTAATTCTAAAGAATATTTTCTTCTGCAAAGCAAATCATGGAAATTACCATTACAGTCTTCCATTCCAGGTTGTAGGGAAATTCTTTTATGGTCATGACTTAATTTTTAAAATTTAAAATCTCTTTTTAATAGCAGGAATATATGAGCTCCATCCATGGCCACATTAATTGCCCCAACTTATACTGTTTCCTGGAGTTTCTGGGGAAATGAACCATACCATATATCATTATCATTCTTGATCATATTAATGACCTTAATTATTACATTTTCTATATAATGGTATGGATTTTACTAATTTCCTTATGCTTGGAGTCAAGAATTTTAACTGAGGCCTTGTAAATGTTTTAATAAACACATATATATTAATATTTAAAACTGTATCTAGATTCAAAGGCAAACATCGTGTTAGCGTCAACCTAAGAGTTAGAGAAAAAGAAAAGTCGAAATGGATGTTTATAATTTTTTCACCTCCAATAATTACTTTTTATATTTACCAAAATCATATATTCAAGTAGTGATTGGTATAAATACAAAAGTGCTTCAGACATAAAGGTAAGAACTATGTTATGTCGGATCATAGGAGCATTTATATTGCACTACTTCTCTGAATTCTTCATGTATTACAGAAAACTTAGTCATCCAAACAAGGTTTTTGGCTTGGTTCATTCAGTTCTACAACTTCCGTTTTTATCATCCTGTCTATGAGAGATGGTAGAAGTGCTTGCCTGAGGCCAGGGAGATTGTGTGGGCTCAAGTACATGCATGTTAGCTCTGAGTGAAAACACCTTGCCTCTGAAGAAGTTTATAATTAGTAACAGTTTGAAATATCTCGCTCTAAGTGGGGAGAAGCCATTTGGGGATTAGATTGGGTAAGTGTAAGAAATGATGAAGTGATAAAAGAAGTTTGGTGCCAGGTTCTTCTGTTACAGGCACCGAGAATAATAGTCCTGATATAAAATACATTTCCTCCTTTTTTTTGGTCTTTCCTTTTCCAATGATGAAAATGACCCATCTTTTTGGAATGGGAAGTTACTGGAGAGGGATCGGCTTATGAGAAAAGCAGGTTTGGTGTGTGAGATCACATCCTGTACCCAGTAAAGGTGGAGTTTACCCTAGCACTCCTTTATTACATACTAAACCAATAGTTTCATGTGAAACTGATATACTTTGCCCTTTATGGAATCCTTAGCTCCTCCTGTCTATATTTAGTGTTGGATATAATATGATCCTGTAAGAATTAACCTCTATAAATTGCCATTGGCTTAAAAGCTCAAGAAATTGTTTTAAATAAAATCTAAACTCTTGGTCATTATATTAGGTCAGTAGTCCTCAACTGGGGATAATTTTATCCCCCAGGGGATATTTGTCAATTCCTGGAGACATTTTTGATTATCACAATGTGGGGGGCAGGTAGGTGGTGTTATGGGCATCTAGTGGGTAGAGGCCAAGGATGTTGCTAAACATACTTTGCACAGGATACTCCACAACAAAGAATTATCTGGCCCAAAATATCAATAGTGCTGAGGTTGAGAAACCCTGAATTAAATAGTTTTTTCTTGAAGAAAGGGTGGATTGTTTCTGAACATATTCAGCCTTATAATAAACTCAGAGCAGCAAATAACATGAGCGCCTTTCCTTAAGGTGTTCAGGTTTATGGAAAAGCAGAATAAAATTAATGTAGTATGGGCTTAGATAGAGGTATACAGAAGGAATTTCAGGATTACAGAGGAAAAATACTTAATTTTGAGAGATTTAAGGAAGGCCTATTTTCAGCAGAAATCATTCAGATGATAAAATGGGGTATAACATTTAGCTGCTTTCAGTTGCAAGTAGTATAAAAATCTGTCAAAAATGTTATTGAATGGGGCACATAACTGAAAAGTCCAGAGGTAATGTGAGCTTCAGTGTTGGTTTGTTTCAGCAGCTCAATGATGTTATTGAGGACCTGACATCTCCCTTTCTCTCCTCTGCTTTCCAGAATGTTAAGGTTCAGTTTAACTTTTATTCTCCCTCATATTCATAATATCGTTACCAACTACACATCAGTGGTGAGAGAGAGCATCAATTCCAGAACCCCCTCAGAAGAGTCTGGGACATTTTTAAAATATAACCCCCACCTGATGTCTCACTGACTCTAATTGGGTTATCTGAATGAAGAACTGTAACCAGGGCATAAAATCACACTGATTAGCTACAGCTGAACCAACTTCAAAGCATAGAACCAGGGAAGTGTGGATATTTAAACAAAAATGGGAGTAACTGCTGAAAGAAACAAAAACAGACGGTAACAAAGCAACCATGTCCACTATATATGAGAAGAACATTGAAGGCATAAAAAACAGCATGGATAGAGACATAGAGAAAAGAAAGAGCACAGCCTGCTCAAATTTGACCTCTAATGCAGCTGATATGGCTGCAATCTGGGAGGTGTGTTGGGAAGCAGGGGCAACTGGAGTGTGAAAGGTGGGCAATGGCCAGGTCATAAAAACCACTAAATGCTGTGATAAGGACTTTATCGTGTAGACAATTCTGAGCCATTAAAGGATTTTAAGGGAGAGGAAGAGATGGGTAAATTCACACCTAAGAGGTGCAGAGCACACTGTCTGGGAGATGGGCATGCTTGCAGCTCTGACTCGGGCACAGTAAAGGCAATACATGTAACCTAAATGTCTGTACCCCCGTAATACTCTGAAGTAAATAAATAAATTTTTTTTAAAAAAAGGATTTTAAGCAGAGGAATGACGTGATGAAAATTGTGTTTTTGACAAATGTCTACGGTGATATTGAGAAGAATGGAAAGGAGGAAGTTGAGACTGGGAGCAAAGAGAACTCTGTAATTTGGGGCATTTGACCTAATGGGTATTTCTGAGCTTTATTGGTAATATGGTAACAATTATAATTTCTGGTTATAGGATTAAATAAGATAAAATATGGAAAATGCTTAACATATAGCAGGTAATCAAAATGCTAGTTGTCACTTGTTCAAATACGTGTAAGTGCTGGTTTTGCATTTTATCTACACCAACTTACTGTGTGAACTTGGCCAAATTATTTACCTTGAATAAGAGTATATTTCCTCTCTAGGTCTCATCACGTTATTATTATGAGGCTTAAATGAGATCATGCTTATAAAAATCACAGTGTAACTGAAACAGACTATAATACCACAAGTCACCATAATTGATTATGATAGAGGGGATGGAAAAAGGTAGCCAGGGTGAAGATATATTTTAGAGAAAGAATGAATGAGATTTTCAGATAGACTTAATATAGAGTATGGGGAAGGGAGAAATCAATTATGACTCCTAGATTTTTTAGTGTGAACAGCTGGGTAGATTGTGATTTCATCTACTGAGATAGAGAAGTTTTGGTGTATAGGTGAGGACCAGGTTTCATTTCATGTTTTGGACATTTTAAGTTTGAAATGTTGGTAAAATACGTAAGTTGAGATGCCAGAGAAGAAATTGGATGTGCAAGTCTATATAGTTTAAAGAAGAATGTACCAGAAATATAGATGTGGCAGTTGACAGCAATTCTGTAGTGGTCACACCAAGGGAACTATGAGATCAGCTAAGGAGAGAAGAGAAAGGGAAGACATCAGAGAGAGTGCAAGGTCTAAAGAAATCTACCATTTAAAGGTAAGCAAAGGAGACTGAGAAGTAGAAGTCAATGACATAGAGAAAGAAGTCAGGAGCTTGTAAGTTTCTGAGAAGGAAGGTGTGCCTGGCTGCGTCAAACTCTGATGATAGGCTGAACTTTTCACTCTTCTCCTCCTCCCCTGCTGTGCCGTCTCCCTCCAGAGTCTGCCAGCAAGCAGAAGCTCAAACTAGTTGAGCTCCCCCATGATGGCACTGTGGGCTGGGAGCTTCCCTGTCCAGGATACTACCCTGGGCTGAGAGCACGGCCTTACTGTGGGGTGAGGGGTGCTCCATGAGTGTGCTGAGGCTAGGACCTACGCTGTCCTCTCTTTTCAGTTCTGCCCACATGGGCTCCCTTATTTCCCAAGATTAGTTCACAAATCTCCTCTCCATGCCCCTAAGCAACATGATCAAGTCCTGGGGGTACAGGATCTGGCCTGCAGGCCTGTCCCCGGGTCCCCAGAGATCAACCCCTGACTGAGCCAGGGAGAAGCATGCTGGTCCCGAGTTGCCTATGGGGTGCTCAAGCAGGTTTTGATGTCCCTCTTCTTCAGGGTGTGCCCTGCTCTGATGGGGCAGCCAGGCAAGCAGCACTGGGAAGGGCCAGTGAGCAGGGAGCTGACAGTCTGAGTCCTCTGCAGGTCTTTAAGAGGAAAGGTTTGAGCCCACTCTCTGTGGAAGTCTCCGTGTGGTGGATGCAACAATAGACGGGAAGCGACTGCACCTGAGAGGCCCGGCTCAATCTTCTCTGTCTCGGCAGTCACCGGCAGGGGAAGAGAAGGGGAAGAAAAGAGTCTGAATGGAGGAAAGCTACCACTCTGGTCATCTCGGTCCCTCTGTCTGGGAGGCAGCCCTCCGGAATGTCCAGGCTCTGGGGTCACGCAGATCCCCAGGACCCACCAGCCCCCTGTGGCTCCCCCAGTCTGGGCCAGGGTTGGGAAATGTTTGTGCGGGAATGAGCGAGACGAAAACTGAGGGGCTGAAGCCCCCTGGGGAGGACGAAGGTGCAGAGAAAAAATATGGCACCTGCCTTCTTGGCTCAAGTCTGTGGTGACGGGAAGTGTCCCAAGGGGCTGGCAGCCTGGTGGCTTGTCCTCAAGAAGCTCCCAGTTCATTGGCAGCAGCAACTTTTGGGCTTGTGAGGGTAGAAAGACTCTCCAGCAGTTCGGGAGCCTACTAACTGCGAGATGTGAGGGAGGGAGAAATAAACGACTCTACCTACCCTTTTTGCTGGACTGAAAGCCTCTCGGTGGTTGATCTCCGCTGTTATCTTGCTCCTTCTTGTTCTGCTCTGCAACTTCTTCCTGTGGAATGTCTGGTAGGTTCTGGCACTTTTCCCTCAGAATTACACCCTATCTATGTTTATTTGTTTTTTCTTTTTCATCTAAAACTTTTCCTTCTTTCTGAGGCAATCTGGCAGCTGGTGTCTCTGGTCAGCCATCTTGTCTCTCCCCCAACTTTTTTTTTATTCCTTACATTATCTTTTTCCTTTGGGATCAGTTGTTCTGTTTGTTCATCTTGATCTTCTCTTTCACTTTCTTTGTTTTCTTAAAATGTCTGGTTATCCTAAAGACTGACTGATTAAATTTATTAATAAAAGTCTATGTTGATTAATATAGGTAGATTGCTGGGGTAAGTTTCCTTTGCAATTATGTAGCACTGTTTAAACAAAGAGCCCATTTTCAAACATAAGTCAGAGTGTGAGGCCTGGGTAAGTAATGGGCCCTGGGTAAGTAGACAGGGAGGTTTCTTTTTATGGTGTATAACTATTTTAACAGTCTAATTATGAAAAATCTTTACAAAGATCTGCTCAGTTATACACACACACACACTTCAGAGGAATATGCATGTCTGTACTTCAGGATTAAGCTGCTTTTTGCAATCCGTTTGAAATCTACCCTGAAACTGCAAATGTCTCCTCTATACTATTTAACTTGTTCTACCTGCATTTCCTGGAGCAGAGCAACCTTTAGCTCTTACAGCTTGGGCCTGCTTATGTCAACCTCCCTCTTCTGGCTCCTCTTCTGTGCAGTCTTTGAAGTTCCCTTTCTTTCTTCCTACCCTGCCACACAGCTCTTTGAAATTTTTCTCTTCCCCACACACTAACCCTATCAAACTAGCTTTCAAACTTCTGGGACTGCCAGTAATTTAGTTTCTTTTTATTTTTTCTAAGTGGAGCTATTCAGGCCTTTGATCTATGATGTGTGTCCTCTCTCTTATGCACGCTCTGTGTGTGTGTGTGTGTGTGTCTCCTGATTATTACAGGCAGAATTGGCAGGATGTTGTTGCATATTGTGAGGGAGAGGGAACTATCAAATCAAACTGGCATAAATAGCAGTCTCATTTCATATTATCTGTTGTAGAAACAAAAAAAGATGAAATAATTTCTTTTTTTTACTGATGTTTTTCAAGAGATGAAGATAAAACATCCTAATACAATTATTATGATTATAAATATATCTTCTTATAAACTTTTTTGACTATATTCCATTTTATCAAGGGGAAAGCAGAATTTTGTTAATGTAATTTCTTTCTTTAAATGTAATTATATTTTCATCTATTCCCTTACCCAGACTAAACTATTAGACATTGTTAAGGTTATGTGCATAAGAGAGGTTTGGTTCACCTATTTCTACTGGAATCAACATGGAGATGACTTTATGCCAAATTCAGTGTCATTTAGTCTGAAAAATTTGCTAAAGGCATAGATGAGGACAGAATACTCAGATCAGACACATGGGTTTAATTATTGGTTCTGCTACTTCCAAGATGAAAAGATATTATATATATATTTTCTCAGGAGAACATGTCTATTATTTTGAATTGGATATTACCCTTGCTGCCAATAAATCCTTACACTACGTTATGATGTTTCTGTTGCATTCCATTTCTAATTCTCTCCATTCTGGCTTAATGACTTATCCCATTGAAAGTAGGATCTATCATCTCTTTTAACTGTTGTTTTTATTTTGAAAATGTTCTTTTCTGGGGATTATTAGAACGAGGTAGAATTTGAAACATTAAGAAAATCATGATTAAAAGCATTACTGTGCTTACTATTTTTATTATTATGAAAACAATAACAGAATCATTCAGAGAGAAACTGATATTGTCAGAACCTGAACCCAGGCAAGTTCCCTGGGGCCAAGCAATATTGGTTTGGAACAGAGAACAGAGAGACCAGGGATGAATCCTTACTCTGTTGTTCACTGTGTTACTTACCTCTCTGAACATATGCTATTATTGTCTGTAAAGCAGAGATTATAATAGCTGTCTTGGACAGAAATCAAAAATATTAGAGATAAAACAATAGCCTGGTAAGTTCATGGTAAACTCAGAATAAATAGCAATTATTACTACTACTACCACTACTGTTATTCCTACTATTTATTGACAGTTTTGAATACTTTGGTTAAAATATGTACCACAGAATTTTTGATGTTGTTGATGATGACCATGAGCATATTTCTGGATATCCATGGCAAAGACTTGTTATTGTATCTTCTTTCCAATTTATTTGATAAATTGATGTGGGCAAAAAGGTAAAATAACCTGTCTTTGTAGCTAAAAACTACCTTAAAACCAGTAGGTAATTCTGTGTTTATACTTCCCCACTCCCCATGATTATTGTTTTATACTCTGTAACATGTAATATTGTACAAAGCATAGGTCTTTGTTCTTTTAAATGAAGACTTGGTTCAGTTGCTTCAAATAAGAGAACCATGAAAACCAGTGCTGTTTCTATTCTCTTTTAATATTTATATGTCACTGTTTGGAGTGAGTGATGGTTGCCTAGTAAATGACGTCACCATTTAATGTAAATTGCATAAAATATGACTAATAAACTGACTAGGCTCCTGTGAAAGCTTAAGTAGGAGTTTGAACTAGTTAAAAAACTTCCTTTCCAAGTATTTATAACAGTTATTATTTAAGAAATGAATCTTTCATTTATTTTTCCTTATATCTTCAAGGTTCACCTCTGTACCTAGTTAACCCCTATTTTTCTTTTGGATCTCAGCTCAGATGTTACTTCCTTAGAGAAGACTTTCCTGACCCTCCCCGGCATAAGACAGGACCCATATTAAGGTTTCTCACAACACCCCGTGTCTTTTCTAAGACACTTGCAACTATTTCCTTATTTGTGTGATAACTTGACTAATATCTGTCTCTCTACTATGACAAAGTCTCCATCAGGGTAGAGATCATACTTGTTGGCAAAGAGTAGATGATAAATAATATTTGCTGAATAAGTAAATGATGTTTGACCCTTAGACTAAAGCTAAATATCTCTAATAAAAACTCCAGCATTAATTTTTGCCTCCAGAAAGATCGTCTTACTCATTGCAGGTTTTTATTTTAAAATGTGTCCCATTGCGTTAGGATACACAGGACCAGTCCTTGGCAAACAGAAATATAGGAATTCTCTTGCTAGTTTGGAACCACACTTTGAATTCAAAATCAATGAATGTACAACACCCACCTCATTCCATGCTAAACATGACCACGAAAGCTACGCTGGAGATAAAGTAAGTGGAGGGAATAGCCTCAGAAAAATGTTTTTCTGATGTACATATATAAAATACATACCAATGTTTGGACCATTAGTATTTTTTGTTGTCATTGTTCAGGTTGGGTTATTAGTCACTGTGATGCTTAGTAACATAACTAAGAGTAGTGTGTTCTGCCACTAAGAAATCCTATATTTTTGCTTGCCACAGATTTGTCCTGTGTCTTCTAATGTAGTGGGACAAATTTTAAAATAAAAAGAGTGCTATGAATAACAATTGTTTCTAGTAAACCTCTTCTAGGCTAAAGAGGAAAAAAGAAATCAAAACCAGATAAATGAATAAAATTAATTATGGTATAGCAATAAGAAGAATTATTATGCAAAAATTAACATGGTGTTGTCAAAGAACACTTATTGACATGAAACGCTACCAACAATATAATATTAAATGAAAATAATCAGGTAGTAAAATTTCATGGACTATAAAATTTCAGCTTTGCCAAATATATATTACAATGATTAGGAAACACAGAAAAGTAATGTTATTATGAGTGATCATTATTTTCTTCTTTGTACTTTTCTATAGTTACCAAGTTCATTAAAATTAACACCTAATGCATTTTTATCAAATAATGTATATTATTAACCCCTCTTTCAGAAAACCTTTCTTAACCTCAAGACAATGAAAATTAATGCACTTCTGAAACTATCTTACCCCACAACCACTTCTTCCACATTGATTGTTCCTTATTTATGGTCTATAAAAATTAATCATTTCAAAACGTAAACTCTTAATTTTCGAAATTATATTCTTCCAAATGATAGCTATATTTAACTTCATAACTAAGATGTCATATCCTCAGGGATGAGATAGAATGTGGAAGAAAAATCTTAGATTTTATGATGAAAAAATCTTCCACAAAATATTTCATAAACTGTATGTGCTAGTTGCTATCTTGAAATGCTTATGATTTTGTTTTATGTTGTTAATCTCTGAGTCCAACAAAGAAGTTCAATGGTTTATGATCGCATTTACAATAAAATGCAAACTCCTTACAATAACCTGAGCTCTGCCTTCCTCATCAAGCTGATTTCATACCTCTTTCCTTCTTCCTGCGGGTGGTGCTGTGGTTACCCTGGTCGCTTTTCGGTTCTTGTAATAGACTGAAACTCTTTTACTTATTGAAGTCTTAGCATTTGCTGTTCCCTGAAACTGGAACCCTTTACCCAGATTTTTTCATGTGGTTGGAGCCACATGAATTTGTTTAGATCTGTTTTGTGGCCTAGGATGTGATCAATTTTAGAGGAAGTTCCATGAGCTGATGAGAAGAACGTATATTTGGTGTTATTTGGTCAGAGTGTTCTATGGATGTCTGTTAGGCCCAAATGTTCTAGAGTCCTGTTTAGGTCCATTGTTTCTTTGCTTATTCCCTGTTTGGAGGATCTGTCCAGTTCCTTCAGTGGGGTGTTGAAGTCCCCTGCTATATGGCATTGCCATTTATTATGTTGTCTAGATCAAGCAGTGTTTGCTTTATGTATCTGGGTGCTCCTGTGTTGGGTGCATAAATATTTAGGATTGTTAAATCTTCTTGTAAGATTTTTCCCTTCATCACTACATAGTGTCCATCTTTGTCCTTATTTACTTTTGTTGCTTTGAAGTTTATATCATCTGAAATAAGGATGGCTACTCCAGATTTCTTTTGGTTTCCATTAGCCTGGAAAATTGTATTCCATCCTTTCACCTTGAGTCTGAATGAGTCCTTGTGTGTAAGATGTGTTTCCTGGAGACAGCAGATACTTGGCTTGTATTTTTTAATCCATTCAGCCAGCCTATGTCTCTTCACTGGGCAATTCAAGCCATTCACATTTATTGAGACAATTGATATTTGGGGTAGGTTTCTGTTTATTCTGTTGGGTAGACTCTTGTTCTGTTTTAACTCTTGAGTCATTGTGAAATCTGGGTTCTGGAGTTTTAGCTTTGGGTAGTTTTACATTGGTGGGTGTCTGTTGTGCTGGTTAGTGTACAATGCAGGTCTAAGCACTTCTTTCAGGGCCCGTATATATATACCATGGAGTATTACTCAGCAATAAAAAACAACGGTGAATTAACACATCTGGTATTATCCTGGATGGAGCTAGAGCTCATTCTTCGAAGCAAAGTATCACAAGAATGGAAAAACAAGCACCACTGGTACTCACCATCAAATTGGTACTAACTGATCAATACTTATGTCACACATGGCAATAATATTCATCAGGGGGTGGGCAGGCAGGAGGCGGGTGGAGGGGATGGGAAAACTCTCACTGAATGGGTGCAGGGTGCAAAGTTTGGGGGATGTCCATGATTGTAGCTCTGACATGGGCAGTGCATGGGCAATATATATAAACAAAGTGTTGTACCCCCCTAATATTCTGAAATAAAAGGAAAAAAAATAAATAAATACAGAACACATTAAATTTAATCATTACAATGTATTTCCAAATACTTCCATGAGGAAGGAAGCTACAGGACTCCACAGGAGTCCTAATATATATTCTGAAACATTTTATGCAATTAGTTCCACTTGTTTTTATTTTAGAGCCACATGTACAGATTATAGAAAATATCTCCTTTTTCTGTATATACTGCAAATATATTCATATTTAAAAATACTTCCCTGTCCCCATCCCATGGGTTTTTAAGCTTACAGTATCTACATGAGCATGATTTACACCTATGCTGATGACTTATTTGTGACTTCTATTTGCATATATCCTTTATTTATTTGTTCAGCTACATGGGATTTTTCTATTACAAGGGAAGCATTAGGGATTTTCCAATCTTTAATCTTAAAATATTTCCCTTTAAATTTCTCATAATTACATAATTGCTCTGTATATCCCCATCACCCCTTTTTGTAAATGACACATTAGAAAACACCTGGCAAGGAATGTTCTTGGGGTTACTAAGATCCTTCATCTATGCTTGGTGACTCACAAGTAACATTTTAGACCCAAACATCAGTAAAAGAGAAGCTAATCAACCTAGCATTATTTTAAAACTAACTATAAAATTTCTTGCAACTATAGATGTCTTGGCAAAATTCCATCTTCCTTTTTATGTAAAATACGTTAATTCTTAGTATCCTGTGACACTATAGGCTTTGTGTCAACAAGCTTTATAATATGATGACTTAATATATGTTGAAATACAATGTATGCCTAACTTTTTGGCAAATATCACCTTGCAGGTTGACTATTTTAAAAGTTTTCAAAAAATAAAGCTTCATAGGGAGGATATAGAGTTGGAAATTCCCATCTGAATTGGGAGTTTTTGAATGTAGTGGACGATTCTATTGCCCCTGACTTAACCTATAAAAATAGTTGATGCCATGAATTTCTTTATATTTCCTAGAAAAAAATCAATATAATGAAGATTTAATGAAGTTCCAAAGTTTTGACAATAAAATCTTTGTGGGCCAACAAAAGTAAATTTAGCATTCTTACAAACAAATCCACCTAGATATGTTTTTAGCCCTTAAGCCTGAAAACTAGCTTAACAGTCTTTTGTTAAATTTTATCAAATTTTCCCCAAATCCTAGTTGCCTTAGAAATAAAATGAGGATAAGAAAATATCCAAAACTTTAAATAGGGTAGGATTTGTTAAAGAGTCAGACAAAGGGTTAACTGAAGGTGAAGTCACTAACCTTGTTTCCAAATGAACACACTAAGCTTCTCTTAGGTTTTCAGGATTGCTCTCCACCCTTTGGAGATTGTCTAATAAGCCCAAGACTCTTACCCATCCTAAATATAGGAATTATTCGGTGACTTCAAGAGCATAAAATGACTTGAGGCTCAATAGAAATATAATAAAGATAACATAAAATGGTAGCTAGAAAAACAATAAGTTTGAAATCATTAAAAAGGAATAAGTTTAGAATGCCAACAATTTCCTAATGTTTATAGAGAATTATTTCTCCAAAGTCTTTAAAACATAAATGTATATTATAAGTCTCCAGGACAGGGCTGTAGTTTACTGATTTTTTCAAATAGTTTTGTCCTGGGACATTTAATGGTTCTAGTGCTTCAATGAATAACCTTTAGCATATTCTGCTGTACTACTAATTTTTGCTTATTTAGCTACTGATTAATCATCCTGTTTCTTTGATCATTGTTTATTCTGTATTACTAATCATGTCAACAAGTCATTTCAACTATATTTTATTTAGGGAAAGGAAGAGACAAAATGTAAAGTAGTTTATTTTGCTAATTATTTATATAGCTCTAGCTTTTGGTTTGCTTGTTTGTCTTTTCTTTTAACTTGGTGACTTGTACATATAGTTCATTGACTGACCAATAACTGCTCCCCACTTTTTCTTGAAATTTCCCACTCCTTTTTTTTCTGGGGACTTGCCCTTCCATCTCTACTAACACAGGAGCTGTGCTATTCCTACAGGAAGATCCTACCTTCTGGCCATAGTTGTTAGATTGTAGGTAGCAACCTGACTCACGTTGGGTCAAAAGGAATATGATATTAGACTGGAAAAAGAGAGAGACAGTCACTTACTGAATGATTAAATCTCAACCTTGTGTTCTGTTGGCAGCCATGTTTTCTGTTACTATGTGACCTAGAAAAAAGAAAAGTAGGGGGCACGGAATGGGGGAGAGAGAGATAGAGGATAGAGAGGAGAGGGGAGGGCAGGGGAGGGGAGGAGAAGGAGGAAGGATGTGGAACAATGAAGTAGTCTTGTAGAGATAAGCAAAGGTGAAATTTGGGGAGAGACTCCTGGCTGACTTAACATATTAACTGCCATGGTGAATTGTATTTAACTCATGCTAGTTTTGAGCCTGGGGCCTCATGAAGCATATGTAACTCACACGTCTCTTTACCTTTACCATTATGAACTATTTGTCAAGTTGCATATAACTCATGCACAGAAAACAATAAAAAATAACAAATTTTTCATTAAATTAGAAAGGATCCTTTTGTTTTTGAAGTTTTTGTTCTATTTTCATAATAAAACACTGGGGCACCAGGGAAAAAATTTTTTCCAGTGTGGCAGTCAATGTGTTAAATTCCCATCTCAGTTGCTCTTGAGGCAGCTATATCCTGTCCTTGTGTTCTGTGAGATGACCGATGACTTATGATGCAGTCCCTTTTTTGCTTCACTGGTCAGAGTCAATTTCAGTTACTTATAACCAAAAGAATTATAATTACTTCACCTAGACACAAACAATTCAATTATTGGGTAAAATCTAGGCATTGTATCTAATTTATGACTTTCTGATATCCATAGAAAATTCATATTTTATTTTTTAAACTGGCATTTAATATTTAAGTCCAGGTCCTCTTAATAGGCTCACTTTACAGAAAATCCTAGGTTAGCTATTATTTTGGGGAAACTAATATTTTCAATCAATTAACAAAAGTATTAATTGAGTATATACTTCTGAAGGATGTGTAATAGAGAAAGGAAAGGAGCCATTCTGGGAGAGTTACCAGCATGAAGAAAGGCAGGAGATATAAAAGTGAATAGCATGCTCAGAAAATAATGGATGGACTTTTTTGACTAGAATATAAGAAACTTGAGTGCTATGATGGTGGAATGATTGGTTGCAAACAGATTATAAAAGGCCATGAGCAATGGAAATTAGAAAGGTTTTTAACCAGCACAGTGACACAAACTAATGTGGCTTTAGAGATAATGTTGGGTTTACTGTGAAGGATATCTGTAAATGGGAAGATATTGGACAAAAATTATTGTTGATTATTAAA
Source organism: Daubentonia madagascariensis (assembly GCA_023783475.1). Taxonomy (NCBI): domain Eukaryota; kingdom Metazoa; phylum Chordata; class Mammalia; order Primates; family Daubentoniidae; genus Daubentonia; species Daubentonia madagascariensis. The sequence continues at coordinate 18,788,661 of JAKFHU010000978.1, read as the reverse complement.
TACATAATGAGTGACCAAACTAGGGCTACAACAATAGCATTAACAAGAAGGATTGTATTTCAGAGGCACTTTAGGCATAATCAGCATAGTGTGTAACTGATATTGGAAGTTTGATGTTGGCAGTGAGAGAAAGAAAAGTTGAAGTCTGAGGTCCTTAAACAGGGAAGTAGATGAATGGCAATGTTAACAGAGACAGTAAACACAGAACTGAGGGAATAGAGGAAGGGAGGCTGGTTTTAAGCATGTCATATTGAAACGTTTGGGGACTATACAGGTTTATATATACAATAGGCAGTTAGAAATATGGCAATGAACATTTTCCCTGTTATAAGAATGATCAGGGCTATGAATAGAGACATAGAAATCATTACCCTTGTCTGAGAAACAATGAAAGTAGAAAGAAAACCAGGAGAGAATGGCTTTGGCAAAGCCAAGGGAAAACAAAGCTTCAATAAGACAGTGCCAAATATACAGCACCGAGATCAAGCAAATGAAAACTGAAAAGGTCCAGTCAGTGGCTCAGGCAATGGAAGGCTCTTCAGTATGTTCTGAAGAGCATACTCCGTGGCAGGGTAGGAGAGGACACGCTAGATAGTCTATGCCATATTTTAAAGAGCATTTCCTCTTTTCGATGAAGTAAGAATCTTAGTTTGTAGAGCCTGTGTTCTGGGTTCCCCATAGGATTCAGACATGTTTACGTTCGTCTGTAAGACTGGGATGGGAAGATGCAAAGAAGTCAATTTCTGAAAGCGAATGAGGAAACATCCAGAACAGAACTCATTCTGAAAGAAGAGTAAGTCAGTTCCAAGTAAAAGGGTTAGTGTCAATGGAGTGGTAATTCTGAGTAAAGCCGGGAGTGTGCTCCTCAGCTTGTATCTTTATTTTCCTTTTGCCCCTACAGACTTGTGCCAGAGCCCGCAAAGAGGAAATAGTAAAAATAGAGAGATTTAACAACTTGAGATAAAAAGGTAACGCTTCATTGTATCCTATGTAACAGTGTAGCAAACCTGTGCGGTAAGGGAAATTTCTCCACTGCAGTTGCTTTTGGAGCGGGTTGAGTTATGGACCAGGCACATCTGGGAAAGAGAAGCAGGACAGAATGTCACACTCAGAGACAACACAACAGTAACCAAGGAGATGAGGAGAAGACAGACTTGTGGCACCAGAGAGCTAACTGTGAAGCACAAATATGATAAATTCAGATGCCTCCAAGCACAAGTTGGGAGAATCTGGAGTCCCTACATTTATGGCTGAGGGCCAGAGGCAGAGAAATGCTATTTCATTAATCTTTTTATGGCCTTTTCTCTATCTTTATTTATTCTGGGGGAATACTTCACTGTTTCATTTTAAAAATCTAAGTGTATAGTTATCTTCATAGACTCAACTTAGATAAAAAAGAGAATCATACTGTCAGGTGTGGGGACCAGATGTCAGGTCCATGTTCCCTGGTTCTTAGTTCCCAGTATCAAAGAATGGTTACTGGTACTGAGTTGACAGAGCACATGATCAGACCAAGCAGATGCAAGCAAGCAAAGTGCCAAAGTTTATTAAAGCATAGTACAATCCAGAGAAGGAATGGGTCAACCCCCACAAGTGGAAGAGAACCTGAGTTTAACAAAATTTTCCCTTTTATGCTGATTAATTCCCTAATTTTATGTTAAGTGGGGGGTGGAATATTCATTGTTTTTCTTGAAAAGGGGTGAAGAATTCCTGGAACTGGGAACCTCCCCATTTTTAACCTTGTAAGGCAATTTCCAGGGGTAGCCATGGTATTTGTAAACTGTCATGGTGCGGGTGGGTGTGATCTTTACTATGTTAATGAGGGTAGGTCACTTGAGGATACTATCACCTTACTTGTACTCATGCTCCAAAGACCCTCTTTTGTGGCCTTGTTCATATCTCTACTTTGTGGCCTTTCTACCTCTTTCTGATTGGTCAGTCCTTGGAGACCCCCTGTTGTAGACCAAACATCTGTTTAGTCCTTGGAAGCCCCTTTGACATGACATCTGTTCCTTAAGCCCCCTCTGGTCAATTTGTTCCTACTATTGTAGACAAAGCTTCTCCTAGTGCCATCTATGTCTCAATGGAAACCTAGACAAATCATCTGTTCCCCTTCCTCCTTGTCCCAACCTAATAATACCACTTCCCCTTTACCCAAATCAGGAGAGACTCATGCTAAACAGTTGATATATTCCCTAGAAAGTCTAAAGAAATTACACTTGGTAAAAGAAAAAAATTGACTTTTTAAATTCATGTACTTTATTTTAGTGTTGCACTGCAGAAAGTATTATCTTCTCATTTAGCGGGTCCTTCAGAATCTTTAAGTGTTAAATTTAATTGTCCATTGGGTGTCCCTATGAAGAGTGTTCTGGAAAAAATATTCAAGTTATGTGTTAAGAAGTTCTTGTGTGTCAGTAACTGTTTAATGAGCTTTACACATACTGTCTGATTAATTCCTTCAGCAACTCTGTAAAGACAATATTATTGCATCCGTGTTAGAGATTGAAAATTAAAAAGTAAAACCTTACTCAGGGCCATGCAGTTACCAAATAGCAAAGCAAGAAGTTAACTCATGTTTGTCTAACCCATCACTGCTTTGCAACACTACAGTCAGGCAAACCATTAAAAGTGTCTCAGGTGCTTCAAAATTTCAATGTTGCTACATTTTACTTTTTCCACTGTTCTGAGATAAGATGCTCCATCTTTCTAATTTACTGAAAGCATCGAATTCTCTTCATCATTCAAGGATACTACTAGAGAGACACTCTAATAACCCTGAAACTATAACTGCAGCCCTTTCACTTTGCCAGTTCTTTTATAGTCTAAAATTCATCCCATGATGCCTGCTTCTAAGAATTATTCATCAGGAGCTTTTCCTGAAAAAGTCCTGAAACATGAATATCATTATGAGTTTTGTCATTTCCTCTCAAGTTGCTTTCAACAAGTTAGAGATAACATAATGATGATCAGTAATTGCAAGGCTTTGGAGAAACCTCAAGGCTATCACACCAACACCACATGAATACTACATTGAAATAATACAATGCATTTTTATTTCTGTAAATAATTTTATTTCACTCTTCACAACATTCTATCACATCCCATTTTATGTGGAGCTAGCAAAGGGCAAGGGTTTCAAAATAGCAAATTGTTAAACTTTAATACTAAAAACTATACTTATTTACATGACTCAGTTGAGGAAATGTTTAGTGTTACACCACATCCTGGAGGTTAATAAACTGGGGCTGGGCTAGACTGGGGGAAAAGATGAATTCCAGAGTGAAGCAAGGAAGCAGAAAAAGAATGACATGAGAAAGATTATCATCAGATTAGACAACAGTCTCTTTGTTGCTTTCCAAGGAGGAAGGAAAAGAATGGGAATAAAAAGAGGAATGTATAAACAACTGCAAGTAGTAATAAAAAATCAAGACATGTAAGTAGTATCCTAGAAGCCACATTACTTTAACTTCGTGTAAGTAGGGAAAAATCAAGAAATAAGAAAATAGAGAAATGGGGAAGAAATTATGGTTTAGCATCCCAATTTTATTTCTAAAGAGAATTTGATCTTGGCTACTTCTTTTTTTTTAATGATATTGGATTACATAGCATTAGTTACAGGATTTCCTGAGTACTCAGAATGGAAATGACTGCTATTCTTAGCATTTTTTTAGATGCAGCAAATATTTATTATGTTTTGGCTACCCAATATCTTGTTCTTCTTCTGCAAAGAGATTTTGCTTTCATAGAATTAATCTTTTCCCCCTTGGATAAAATCTGACTGGACGGTAATCAGATGCTCTGCCCTCCCTAACCAAAGGCTGAGTATCTTTTAAACATTGAACAAGTACTTGTAGAGACTCCACTGACTAGGCTATGTTCTAGGTACTAGATTTTTAGCCTTAATTACAATTAGGAGTTTCAAACAAATTGTGCCAATTAGATGCTATTGCCTTGTAGTTTGATCTTGAACAAGGTGACAAAGAGAATTTATTCATTTCATTGGTGATGCCTTAATACTGTAACCCAGAAAGTTTCTATAGTTCCTACATTTTAGCCCTGAAAGATTTACTTTGGTTCCTATTTTCCCCAGCCTTTCTATAGATTCTATATCTACCACTGACTTTCCAATACATTCCTATTGCTTAGTTAAAATCCCTGCTAATTAACCATACGACCTTTACCTTCTTTCCTTATTATAACCTGAGTCTTGATTTCTCAGTGTCTCCTCAGAGTTGGTTTCTATACCTAGCAACAAAGAACTCCAGAAGATACAGTAGACTTTCCAAATATAATCCAAAGGAAGCCAATCATTTATTCAACAAAAATATACTGAGTACTTACTATATGCTAGACATTCCTGCCAGATATTTGGGTGGTAAACAAGCAAAACTTGGTTCCTTTTCTCAATGAGCTTATAGTTTTTCTGACATAATGGTGGCTAAGTGGTATGTTAATATTCTGGAAAGAATTAGAAGCCTGGAATATGAAGAAAGAATGCATGGGGAGTGACAGAGAGGAATTGAGACTTTCACAGTATAGTAAAGAAAGAGGGTAAAGGTCATATGGCTAATTAGCAAGGGTTTTTTTGTTTTTGTTTTTGTTTTTTTAAAGAGAAGGAAATATATACGTAGGTTCTAATAAAAAGTTATGTATTTATAAATATAAGTATTCACCAAATCTGATCCAACTTTCTGTTTCTGATATCATTGCCTTAATATTCAAGTTCTTCTTACTAAACATCTTATTTATTAGCTTCCTCTAGTCCATTGATGCTATTAATCTATAGTCCTTCTCCCCACTATTCCTAGCTCAACTTCCACAATACACTGCTTCCAGGATTGGCTTTCTACCATGCAAGCTGTTCATATCAGTCCCTGCTCAAGATTTTTCAATAGCTTTCTGTGATTTTCTCATATATCTGGCATACAAAGGACTTTAATAATATGACATTTACCTGCCTATTTTAATTTCATACCTTGACCCTTTCCCCAGCACACTTGCATTCTATCCCTTTGAAATTAGTTCAAGCTCCTTGATTTCATCTTGTTTTCTCTGGCCTCCTTACTCCTTTCAACTCTCTATCTCTAGATTGAAAGTAAGATTCAGTTAATTTTATTATTATTATATTGTGGTATCCATACCATAGACTAGATGGATAAAAAAAAAATCTAAATTCTATATCCAAGAGGTAGAACCCTAAAGCAAAATATATAGATATTGACTTTGCCTTAATCCAAATGAACTACTCAATTCTAAAATTAACCATTGCAAAGTCACAAGAGGAGTCATTGTCCAGCTGCACAGAGGTGGATCTGAGGCTTGGCAGCACTGTCTGGGGTGACCTGTGTCAGAGCCAAGGTAGGAACCCTCATGCCCAGGCTCCTGCCCTGATAGCCCATTGCTCCTGGCCCTGCTCTACCCATAGCAGAAGCTATGCTGAGGGTCCTGGCTCATGCTGAGCAGCTGAAGTGGAGCAGAGGATGCAAAGAATCTGAGTATTTCTGTAGGTTTGTCCCAGGCCAGGACTGCCAAGGCAGGTTCATTTTCCAAGAAGACCCAGCCCTCTGAGATGTGTAGTCTGGTCTTGAGAGACATGTTCTACTTGACTGAACACCAAGGAACACAACTCATCCAGAAACTGTTCATGTGTGGGGCATGTACAAAACAATGTTATTACAGGGCAAAACTTCAATAGCTGCAGAAGCAGCAAATGGGAGACAATTCCTTTGGGATTATTGTGGACGGGTCTTTTTTTAGAAGAGCTGCGCGTTCAGTGAGTCCTGGAAGACCTTTACCTGCTGGGAGCTTAAGAAACACTTTCTGGCTACCTCAGGATATCCTCAGCAACAGGCCACTCACACCAGAGGTCCACTCTCAATCAACATCAGAGAAATCTTACTGGAGCAAGGTGCAGAGAAAATGTGAAATCTTTTACCCAAAGAAATGCATAGTCTCATGCTGTGAAGGTGGCACATCTTCTCACCTTAATTCCAACCTCAGTGAACATTGGACAGTTCACACTGGAGAAAGGCCCTTTGAATGCAGTGAATGTAGGAAATCCCTTAGAGAAAGTACTGACCTCATTCAACACTAGAATGTTCACACCTGTGTTAATAAGCCTGTTGCAAGTGGAGAATGTGGGATATCTTTTATCAGCAGCTCCCTCCTCATTTGACACCAGAGAGTTCACGTTGGAGAAAGGCCTTATGAGTGCACTGAATGTGGGAAATCACTTAGAGGAAAACATGATCTCATGGGACACTAGAAGAATATGACTTCATGGGACACTGGAGAGTTCACAGTGGAGAAAGGCCTTATGACTGTAGTGAATGTGGGAAATCCGTTACCCCAAGCAATCACCTCATATGCAACCAGGAGTTCACATAGGGGAAAGGCCTTAGATGTGCATGGAATGTGCAATTTCCTGTCCAGTGTAATGACCCTGGAAGAAAGTCTCCATGAGGAGCCTTCTGCCTGAATTGAATCTCACACATCTGCATGTCCACAGTGGGGAGATTTCCCCATAAGTGTCAGTTAGATGGATAGCATGTGTAACAGTGTTATACTTTATAACCTACCGAGAGCTCTTGCCAGATTATGTCACTGCTGATTTTTCTGGCCGAAGCCATTCCACCTCCACCTCACTTGGTAGGACCACGAAGTGTGCATCAGTGCATCAGTCACCACCCGCAATGGGCTCAAGCAAGCTCACCTCTGTGCTCTCCCATTTGATTGAAGAAATTAGGAGTACCGTGAGCCCTAGGGCAGTCCTCCTTCCTATCTCTCTGACTAGTCAGGGCATGTACCTGACCCAATATTGGCCCAGAGAACATCATACATGTTTGGCTGGCAGGATGTAAGGAGGGACTATCTTTTTAAGGGACTCCTGCGATAAATTTTTCCAGCTTCCAAGTTCCCAACCGAAGAACTGCCTACTGCATGTTGTTTTGGTTTGTACAGTAATAAAAGCTTAACTATTTAAGTCATCTTTAATCTGTGAGCTCTATTCACTATTTGGGTGACTTTTCTGAGTGTGAAACTTCTAATGTCTGAATATCTTTGTACATTTTTATTTTTCAGCCTACAAATTATAAAAACAATATTTACTTAAAGTACAATTAGCACCTGAAGTTTAGATACTTTTAACAAGTTGTAGTAAACAACATACTTGTAAGAGAACTTACACACTTGAAAAAATCTCTTGAACTGAAATACTCTGGAAGGAAACTTTTCCAAACATTCTACATTATAGAATACATACTTACAGGCCAGGCATGGTGGCTCATGCCTGTAATCCCAGCACTTTGAGAGGCTGAGATGGGAGGATTGCTTAAGGCCAGGAATTTGAGACTAGCCTGGGCAATATAGTGAGACCTTGTCTCAAAAAAAAAAAGAAAAAAGAATACATATTTACAAATAATAATTAGTAGTGAATTCACAAATGTTTGTTCACTGTTTCATAAGTTTCTATAGTTCTATAACCTTGATAAATATAAAACCCAAAAATCACAAATTATCTATAAAAATCAGTGCACAGCTAAAGACTGATTGCAAAAGGATGTTATAAATAAATTGTTATAGAAAATAGAAAGAAATCTGATGCTGTGACCTCAATAATTTTTTTGCATAAATGATAAAAATATGAAAAATAACTACACATCATTGTACTTTTATAGAACTTATTTTAATAGCTTTCCATTATTATCTGCTATTTTTTGTTGATGAATAACTTTTACTATGATTTAGTGGAATTATGTATACTCATTTTAGTCTAGTAAATAATGAATAGTGGCTGTGATTTACAAGAGAATATACTGAGCTGAATAAAGATTCTGTGGGTACCCCTGGGCAGGGTTTAACACCTGTCACCAGGTAGTAAGATGATTGTTGGCTCTCTTATTCAACAAAATGTGGAGCAATATGTTGGAATTTTAGATTTGATGATGATAAGACTTCCATTTCCACCATACTGCTCTAGCTTTTGTAATGCACTGCTGATTAGCTCTTTGAATTTCTTGTTCATTAGTCTCTATGAAAGGCTTGTAAGTAGATGTTTCAAATAATCATTTAGAGACGGACCAACAATGACACTTAAGTGTAACAGAGAATTCAATCCTCTTTCAAACCTTTATCATCTGTATGGCCAGAACTTTCTTTAGCACAAGAATCAGTCTAGGTAGCAAAGGCACAGTTTTTCCAGGAACACATTTGAACAAAAATAATAGTCTAAAATCCTCCTTTGGCATAAAGGTATGTGGATGTTTAGTCTCTCTTACACACCCAGCTAAAGTAATAAGAAGAGGATCAAATGCAAGATTTTTAGGAGATATTCCCATTGTAATCTGTGTTTTACTGAACCATGTACCAATCTGTATGAAATAACTTCTTTAGAGTAAATAGCTTCTGATGCAGAGGGGGCTTGTGACTATTCACCAAACAGGTTAATTATTTCAAGGAAATGTTTGTCATTTGGTTGAAGATGAAATTTTCTTGCAGACTGTGAAGTGATTGACAATGAAGATTTGCTTTGTTGAACTATAGTCCTGTACTTTATTTGTGCCGCTTGATGATTTCCTTTGATCATAGTTACTGCACCTCTCTCTCACTGTGACGCATATACCAGCCAATGCCCAAGGTGTGGCATTTGCCAGGTGCTCGCTTGAACAACAGCCACCACTCCTGCCATTGGCCACTGGGGTTCAGGGAATGTCTGAGGTGATTTATAAACAAATGTGGGCTCTGTGATAATGAAGGGTAAACAACTTTTATGGAGGTCCCAAAATTTCTGTGCTTAGGGGAGTAGTATGATGACAAAAAAATAGCTCTCCATGTTTGGCCAAATTAGTTATCCTCAGCCCTATTAAGGGCTATTAATTTTTAAAACCCATTAAGGTATAGTTTACGTGTAACAACCTGCACATACATAAAGTATATAATGTGATAAGTTTTGAAATATGAATGAACTTGTTAAACCATCATCATAATCATGATAATGAACATATCTGTCACCATATATTGGGAGCCTATCATAATCCCAAAGGACACAATCCAAAATGCCATAATCCCATATGTTGATATCCCAAAAGATCAAAATCCCAAAAATATAATTTTGGGAAAAATAATGCAAAATTACTTAAAAGATATTTATTTACATTTTAAAAAGAGGATTTATTTAAGAAACATAAAAATACAACAAGCTGGGTGTAGTGGCTCATGCCTGTAAGCCCAGCACTTTGGGAGGCCTAGGTGAAAGGATCACTTGAGGCCAGGAGTTCAAGACCATCCTGGGCAACATAGTGAGACCCTGTCTTTACAAAAAAATTCTTAAAAAATTAGTCAGACATGGTGGTGTGTGCCTGTGGTCCCAGCTACTTGGGAGGCTGAAGAAGGAGGATTGCTTGAGTCCAGGAGTTTGAGGCTGCAGTGAGCTGTGATGGCACCACTGCACTCCAGCCTGCATGACAGAGCAAGAACCTGTCTCAAAAAAACGAAAACAACAAAAATGAAAACACAACAAAACACTTCATAGGCCACTTTACACAATAAAATAGTCAATAATAACATACGTATTTTTGTGAGTATTAACACTCATGAATGCTAATAACATTTACATGGGTATAACAATTATGAGCAGATGAACCATATTTGAAAAGCAATAGGTCAAAAAGCAAAATATATAAATGCATATCACTATGGTTGGTAATTGTGTGTGCTCAGCTTTATAACTGCAGTCATCTGAAATACCATTGGTGGACAACATAAATCTTTCAGTAAGTTTGCTCAAAAACTGCAATGGGTCATCACTGCATCCCACAGCAGCAGTTATCCAAAGAGCCAAGATATTTAGAGATTTTATCTTTCACTAACGCAGATGTACAAAAAGGACAAAAAGGACATCTGTTCATTTATTGAGGAAATTTCAACTTATTTACAGGTGCACACAATACTTATGCACAAGGTCAACATTGTGATAATGCACTTTCATGGAGTCATATTTGCAAAATATGCATAAAATGAATTAGAACTTTCTAAAAGTCTTTACACAATTGATAACTCCAGTATTGGAAATGATGCAAAGATAAAATACATAGCATAGCAAATTGTGAAAAAAAAAAAGGCTGACAATTCAAAATAATGAAAAAAACTAAAAAAAAGGAAAAAGAAAAAACTAAAAAGAAAATTCAATGTATGAAAGAGTGTATTATAGGAATAAATAATGGGCAATTGCATGGAGACAGTCCATAAGAGCTGGCCAACTTTTATGATCATTAGCTATATGTTAAAGCCTTGCATCATGATAAACAGTTGCTTTTTTTCTTTTAGAACATAGCTCTCCTCAGAGAATACATTTGCATTCATTTTCTAGGTGGCACTGCTCTTTTTGAAATTTTATGATTCGATATACATTGACATGAGCATTCCCTATTAAATTTTCTCATCTTCTGTGCCATGATTGTGTTGTTTTGGGTATGCAGAAATCCATTTTGCATGCACTCATATACAGACCGTAAATTTGGTGGAAACAATACTGGTGATCAAACACCACCACCATTGTATGTCTCCTTATCTTACCATGCACATAATTATTTTCAAACCGGTGAGAAACTTAGCTGGCTTCTTCAGGCAAATGCTGCTTTAATTCATTAAAAGCTCCTGGAATGTCATCAGCTGGAAGGAATGTCAATGCAGGCAAATGATGCATTTTTAAACTGAAATTTTTATCTATGTGTCAAGTGACCAATCCACTCAGCTAAATTTCCTGCCAAATGCATTGGGCTGAATGAGAAAAATAAATTCTGTTGGTAACACCTTGAAATTCACTTTTAGAAGCCTTGATTACATTTAATTCCAAATCTTCCATTATGGTTTGGAGATTCAATTAAATTCATTTTCTTCTGTGTAAAGACAATAACAACTTAATAGTTCCAATACAACTATTCTGTGATTTTCAGGATTTTAGGCATTAAGGACTTTAGACTTTAGGGATATAGATTTTAGGGGATTTAATCTTTAGGGATTTTGATTTTTCAAGGTTTCAACATTTGGGATTATAGCATTTTGGATTGTGTCTTTTGGGATTTTGTCTTTTGCCCAAATACCTCTATATTTACCTCTTGTTTTCTGTAATCTCTCTCTCACTGCCCTTCCCAACTCTCCTAACAACCATTGATTTACTTTTCCTTATAGTAGATACTTTTGCATTTTCTAGATTTTTAATGATTAAAATCATAAAGTGTTTATTCTTTTTTCTAGGTGTTGCATAACTTAATCTGATTTAATCAAAATTAGATTTGAAAATTACTTTCATTTGTTTTAATATTAAAATTTAAAATATTAAACACTGTCAGATATATTAAAATGTAACTGAATTGTCTAAACAGCATTTTAAAACAGTTTGTTTATGTAACATGGATGTTCTGAATAACAATCATACCTAAATAAATTAAATTTTTTTTCCTCAAATTAAAAAACAAAAATAAATCAAATTAGCCATTGCTATATTTATTAGACAGCATTACAAATCTATAAACTGGCATTTTGTGAAATAGATCTCACTCATGCAATCATGTACATCATGACTTCAAGTTATGTAATAAATTTCGCCACCATATATAAAATATTATGGGAAATTAAGCCATTATAAAATTATATTGACCACCATTTTGTTTTAAAATTACTGAACTTCAAATCAAACTTAATAAACATTTTTCCCCTCTTTAATAGAATGTCAAAATTATTCAAATTTATTTGATTATTTTCAAATGTCCTATCAAACTAATCAGAAAACTGAGTCAATTAGTAGAGATTTTAACAGATATCACACTATGACCAATAAAAATTCTTCACAATTATCATATTTAATTGGTGAAAATAATTTTTTAGCATTTCTTTACAATGTAGCATCATGATTGTGAGTATAGATTTTAGAGTTAGACTACTTGGACTTAAATTACATCCTAATCCTGCTAACAGGTCACTTAAATTTTTGTGATTTGGTTTCCTTACCCTTAAAATGGAATAGTAGTACCTATATATATAGTATATATCTGTTAATCTATATTATATATATAGATTAAATGAGTTAATACATGTAAAGTGCTTGGAAAAGAGGCTAATACATAATAAGCATTCAATAAATGTTATTTGTGTTTACTGTTACTTAAATAAACTTAGTGAATATTTTAGAGTTTCTGAATGTTTTTATCAATAGAGTACCATTAAAAAATACCAAAATGTCCAGTTAGACCCAAAGAAATAGAAAAAGTCAATAGTTATCAGAGGATGAATGGATAAAAACAGATCTGAATAGCTTCCTCCCTTTTTAGTCTCAAGACCGAATGTAAGAATTTTGAGGAGTGACATCAGTAAAATGGCAAAATAGGAGGTCTCCCACCCTTGTTACCCCACATAAACATCAATTTGGCAACCATCTATGAGAGTTAGTGCCTTTGAAAGGAACTTTGGGATCCAGGTGGAAGGTTGCAACACCCTGGTGGAGCCAAAGTCCAAAGAAAGCTGCTTAGAGAAGGGAGGCCCATGCTCATGGTAGCATCAATCAACTGGATATAATGGACAACTATAGACTACTTCATCCATCTATAGCAGAATACACTTTCTTCTTAATCTCACATGGAACATTCACTAAGATAGACCACATTCTGAGCCATAAAACACACCTTATCAAATTTGAAAGAATAGAAAGCTCAAAGTTTCTGGTTTCAGACCACAATGGAATTAAATAACATAGAGATAACTGGAAAATCCAAAAATATGTGGAGATTAAACAACACACATTTAAATAATATATAAGCCAAAGAAGAAATCTCAAGGAAATTACAAAAAAATATGTTGAACTAAATGAAAATACAACTTATCAAAATTGATGGCATACAGTGAAAGTAGTGCTCAGAAGAATATTAATAGTATTGAATGCATAAATTAGAAATTAAGAAATATCTGAAATCAGTAATCTACATTTCCACCTTAAGAAACTAGGAAAAGAAGAACAAATTAAATATACAAAGTAAAGAGAAGAAAAGAAATAATACAAATTAGAGTAGAAATCAATAAAATTGAAAACCGAAAATCAATAGAGAAAATCAATAAAACAAAATATTGTTGTTTAAAAAGATCAGTAAAGTCAGTAAGCCTCTAGCAGGCTAAGAAAAAAAAGGAAAAAATATGACACAAACGACTACTATCAGAAATAAAAGAGGGGACATCACTACAGACCCCATGGGAATTAGAAGGATAATGAAGGAATACTATGAAGAACTCTATGCCCGCAAATTTAATAACTTAGAAGAAATCAACCAATCCTTTGAAAGACACATTCTGCCAAAATTCATACAAGAATAAATAGACAACCTTGATAGGCCTATATTTATTAAAGAAATTGAATCAATAATTAATAACCCTATAAAACAGAAAGCACCAGGGCCAAATGGGTTCACTGGTGAATTCTACCAAACATTTAAGGAAGAAATTATACCAATTCTATATAATATCTTTCAGGGCATAGAAGCAGAGGAAAATACTTTCTATCTTATTCTATGAGGACTGCATTACCATAATACCAAAATCAGACAAAGATATTACAAGAAAAAATATCTCTCATGAACATAGATCCAAATATCCTCAACAAAATATTAGCAAATAGAATTCACCAATATATAAAAAGAATTATACAACATGACCCAAGATACTCTTACCATATGATCCAGCAATCACACTCTTTGATATTTGTCCATAGAAACTGGAAACTTATGTCCACACATTAACCTACACATGGATAACAGTTTTATTCATGACTGCCAAAACTTGGAAGCAGCCATAATGTCATTTAGTAAGTGAATGGAGAAATAAACTGTGATACGTCCAGGCAATGGAATATTATTCAATACTAAGAGTAAATGAACTATTAAGACATGAATTTTACTGAGTGAAAAAAGATGATTTTAAAAAACCACCTACTTAAGAACTACTAGATGATTTTAAAAAGCTACCAGATTTATGGTTCCAACTATATGATATTCTAGTAAAGACAAAACCATGGAGACAGCAAAAAGATCAGTGATTTCCAGGGGTTGGTGTCAGGGAGGGATGAACAGACAAAGCACAGAGGATTTTTAGGGTGTTGGAAATTCTCAGTATGATACCATAATGGTGGATACATGTCATTATACATTTGTTTAAATCCAGAAAATGTACAACACCAGAGTGACCCCTAATGTAAACTATGGACTTTGGGTGATTATAATGTGTTAATGTAAGTTCATTAATTATGACAACGTACCAGTATTGTGGGGGATTTTGATAATGGGAGAAGCTATGCATGTGTAGGGGCAAGGAGTATATGAGATATCTCTGTACCTCACTTTATATTTTGTTATGAACCTCAAAGTCCTCTAAGAAAATAAAGTACTTAAAAAAATAACAAAACAATAAAAATACAAACAGAAAAGCAATAATGGGTGAAAAGTTACCAAATCTAGGGAGGGAAATGAACATTCAGATTTATGAAGTCTTCAAACAGGTTGATTTCAAACAGTTCTATACTGAGACACATTATAATTAGATTGTAAAAGTCAAAGACAAGTAAAATGTTGAAAGCAACAAAGAATAGTGATTTGTCACATACAAGAGAGCCACTACAAAACTATCAGCGGATTTCTCAGCAGAACTTTGCAGGTCAGCAGAACTTTGCAGGGATGATATATACAAAGTACCAAAAGATAAAAAAACCCTGCCATCCAAGTATAGTTTATACAGAAAAACTGTTCTTTAAGAATGAAAGAGAGATAAAGACTTTCCCAGGAAAACAAAAACTCAGGGAGTTAATCACCATTGGACCTTCATATAAGAACTCCCAAAAGGAGTAAATTGAAATGAAAAGATGCTAAACAACATAAAAGTATATGAAAGTATAAATCTCACTCCTAAAGGTAAATATAAAGACAAATACAGAATATTGTAATACTTTAATGGTTGCACACAAGTAATTTTTAACACTAGTATATAAATTAAAAGACAAAAGTAGTATGAATATGTATAACCACAGA
The DNA here is from genome assembly GCA_023783475.1 of Daubentonia madagascariensis. NCBI lineage: Eukaryota > Metazoa > Chordata > Mammalia > Primates > Daubentoniidae > Daubentonia > Daubentonia madagascariensis. The sequence continues at coordinate 18,773,599 of JAKFHU010000978.1, read as the reverse complement.
AATTTTTTTAATGGAAACACAATATAGGAAGAAGTAAAATCTTACATAAATTACATAGAATTGGTGGTGTGGGAAAGTAAAGTGTTGAAATTCTGTGATTGAAGTTAATTTATCAGCTTAAAACAGACTTTTATAACCATAAAATGTTCAATGCAAGCCTCATGGTAACCACACACAAAAAAAAAATGTGCAGTAGGTATCTAAAACATAAAGAGAAAAGTATATTACTACACCAAAAAAGTCATCAAACTACATAGAAAGATAACAAGAAGAGAGAAACAAGAAAACTACAAAACAGGAAATAATCAACAGAATAGTAAGTTTTTACCTATCAATTACTTTACGTGTAAGTGAGCCAAACTCTCCAATCAAAGACATAAAGTGGCTGAATGGATAAAAAACCAAGACTCAAATATTTACTTTCTATAAAGAGAATCACTTTAGATTTAAGGACATGTGCAGACTGAAAGTGAAGAGGTGGAGAAAGATATTGCATGCAAGTGATAACCAAAAGAAAGCAGAGGTGGTTATACTCATATCAGAGAAAATAGACTTTAAGTCAAAAACTATCACAAGAAAAAGAAGGTCATTATATAATGATAAAAGATCCAACTCAAAAAAATATATAACAATTATATATGCAGCCAATATCAAAGCATCTAAATATATAAAGCAAACATTGATAGATCTGAAAGGACAAATAGCAATATAGTAGGAGACTTCAATACTTCATTCTCATAACGGGTAGATTATCCACTCAGAAAACCAATAAGGGAACAGTAGAACTGAACAACAGACCAAATGGACCTAACAGATATACACAGAACATTTCATCTAACAGCATTAGAATAGATATTCTTCTCAAGTGGACACAGAACATTCTCCAGGATGGATCAATGTTAGGTCATGAAATAAATCTTAACAAATTTAAAAAAACTAAAATCATTCCAAGAATCTTTTTTGACCATCACAAAATGAAAGTAGAAATCAATAATAAAAAGAATGGGAAATTTCACAAATTCATGGAAATTAAACAACACACTCTTAAACAAATATTGGATCAAAGAAGAAATTAAAAAGGAAATCAGAAAATAACTTGAGAAAAATGAAAGAGAATACAAAATATACCAAAACTTATGAGATTCAGCAAAAGCAGTACTAAGGGAGAAGTTTATAGCAATAAGTGAAAAGCATTATAGCATTAAAAAAGAAGAAAGATCTCAAATAAACAACTTAACTTTATACCTCAAGAAACTAGAAAAAGAATAACAAAATAAACTCAGAATTAGCAGAAAGTAGAAGATAATAAAGATTCAAGAAAAAGTAAATAATATAGAGAATAGAAAAAAACTTAAAAATTGATAAAACTGAGGGTTTTTTAAAAATAATAAACAAAATAGACAAACCCTTAGCTAGACCAAGAAAAAAAGAGAGAATATTCAAATAAATAAAATCAGAAATAAAGAGAAAACATAACAGTGATGCCACAAAAGTAAAAAGGGTCATAAGGGACTATTATGAATAATTATATGCCAACCAATTAGACAACATAGAAGAAATGGATAAATCTCTAAAAACATGTAACCCTCAAGACTGAATGAAGTAGAAATAAAAAGCCTGAACAGACCAGTAACAAATAAAGAGATTGAAGGGGTAATCAAAAAACTTCCAACAACAAAAGCCCAGGGCCAGATGACTTCATGAGTGAGTTATAACAAACATTTAAAGAAAAATTAATACCAATCTTTCTTAAACTATTCCAAAATATAGAAAAGGGAACACTTCCAAATTCATTCTGTGAAGCCAGCATCTCCCTGATACCAAAGCCAAAGTCACCACAACAAAAGAAAACTACAGATCAACATCTCTGATGAACATAGATGCAAAAATCCTCAACAAAATACTAACAAACTGAATACAATACCACATGAAAATGGTTCATACACCTTGACCAAGTGGGACTTATCCTTGGGATACAGGGTGGTTCAACATCCTTGCAATTCAACTATGATACACTACACCAACATAATAAAAAATAAAAATCACACGATCATCTCAATAAATATAGAAACAGCATTGGACAAAATTTAACACACTTTCATAATAAAAATCCTTAACAAATTAGGTATAGAAGGAACTTATCTCAACATAATAAAGGCCAGTAATGAAAAGCCCACAGCTAACATCATACACAATGGTGAAAAGCTGAAAAGCTTTTCCTCTGAGATCTGGAAAAACTCCAGGATGCCCACTCTCTCCACTTCTATTCAACATAGAACTGGAAATCGTAGCCAGAGCAATTAGGTAACAAAAAGAAATAAAAAGCATAAACACTGAAAAAGAACAAGTAAAACTCTCTGTTTGCAGATAACATGATGTTATATGTAGAAAATCCTAGAGATCAGACAAAAAATGGATTAGAACTAATAAGTGAATTTAGTAAAGTCATAGGATATAAAATAAACATACAAATATTAGCTCTATTTCTACACACCAACAGTGACCTATACAAAAAGGAAATTAAGAAAACAATTCTATTCACAACAGTATCAAAAAGAATAAAATATTTGGGAATATACTTACCAAAGATATGAAAGACTTGTATACAAAAACTATAAAACATTGAGAAAGAAATTTTAAAAGACACAAATAAATAGAAGGACATCCAGTATTCATGGATTGGAAGAATTAGTATTATTAAAATGTCCATACTTCCTAAAGCAATCTACAGATTTAATGCAATCTTTATCAAAATCCCAATGGCTCACTGGGATTGCTGGTGGCTCACACCTGTAATCCCAGTACTTCAGGAGGCCCAAGAGGGAGGATTCCTTGAGGCCAGGAGTTTGAGAGCAGCCTGGGCAACATAGTGAGACCTCATCTCTATGAAAAAAAAAATTCCCAATGGCTTTTTTTTTTTTTTACAAATATAGTAAAAACAATCCTAAAAAATTCATTTGGAACCACAAAAGGACCTGAATAGCCAGAGCAATTTTGAGGAAGAACAAACCTAGAGAAATAACACTCACTGATTTCAAAACATATCACAAAGCTATAGTAGTCAAACAGTATTGGCATTAAAAATATACATATAGACCAATGGAACAGAATAGAGAGTCCAAAAGTAAACCTACACATGTACAATCAACTGATCTTCAGCAGGGTACCAAGAATACACAGTAGGGAAAAGATAATCTCTTCAATAAATGTTGTTAGGAAAATTGGATATCCATGTGCAAAGGAAAAAAAAAAGAAATTGGATCCTTATGTACACTGTCTACAAAAATCAACTCAAAATGGATTAAAAACAAGGAATAATAGAGGAAAATTTCCATGGCTTAGCCAGAAATCTCGATATCCAAGTACAAGAAGCACACAGGACTCCTGGGAGACTCAACGTGAAAAGGCATTCACCACACCACATAATTATTAGACTGACCAAAGTAAACACAAAAGAGGCACTCCTCAGAGCTGTAAGAAAAAAGAGCAGGTAACCTATAAAGGGAACCGATCAGATTAACTACAGATTTCTCAGCTGAAACCTTACAAGCCAGAAATGAATGGGGAGCCATCATCAGTCTCCTAAAACAAAACAAAGGTCAACCCAGAATTCTGTATCCTGCCAAACTAAGCTTCTTATATGAAGGAGAAATAAAGACCTTTCCAGATAAGCAATCACTGATAGAATTTGCTAAATCCAGACCGGCCTTGCAAGAAGTGTTTAGACCTGCATTATACACTAACCAGCGCAACAGACACCCACCTATGTAAAACTACACAAAAGCTAAAACCCCAGAAACCAGATTCCACAATGACGCAAGAGGTAAAACAAAAGACACCACCCAATAGAATAATCAGAAATTTACCCCAAATATCAATTCTCTCAATAAATGTAAATGACTTGAACTGCCCATTGAAGAGACGTAGGCTAGCTGAGTGGATTAAAAAATACAAGCCAAGTATCTGTTGTCTTCAGGAAACACACCTTACACACAAAGACACATTCAGACTCAAGGTGAAAGGATGGAATACAATTTTCCAGGCTAATGGAAACCAAAAGAAATCTGCAGTAGCCATCCTTATTTCAGATGATATAAACTTTAAAGCAACAAAAGTAAAGAAGGACAAAATGGACACTATATAGTGGTGAAGGGAAAAATCTTATAAGAGGATTTAACAATCCTAAACATTTATGCACCCAACACAGGAGTACCCAGGTACATAAAGCAAATACTGCTAGATCTAGACAACATAATAAACAGCAATGCCATAATAGCAGGGGACTTCAACACCCCACTGGTGGAACTGGACAGATCCTCCAAACAAAAAATAAATAGAGAAACAAAAGACCTAAACAGGACTCTAGAACATTTGGGCCTAACAGATATCTACAGAATACTCCACCCAAATAACACTGAATATACATTCTTCTCATCAGCTCATGGAACTTTCTCTAAAATTGACCACATCCTAGGCCACAAAACAGATCTAAACAAATTCAAAAAAATAGAAATCATACCATGTATCTTTTCAGACCACAGCGGAATAAAATTAGAAATCAATTCCAACAGAAACTCACATCTTCATCCAAAAACTTGGAAACTAAACAATCTTTTGCTGAATGACTACTGGGTCAAGGAGGAGATTCAAATGGAAATCAAAAGGTTCTTCAAACTAAACAACAATGGGGACACAAGTTATCAAAATCTGTGGGATACAGCAAAAGCAGTCCTGAGAGGAAAACTTATCACCTTAAATGCCCACATCCAAAAGACAGAAAGGTCACAAATCAGTAAACTAATGAATCATCTCAAGGAAATGGAAAAGGAAGAGCAAAGCAATCCTAAAGCCAGCAGAAGAAAAGAAATAACCAAGATCAGAGCAGAATTAAATAAAATCGAGAACAAGAGAACAATACAGAAGATTAATAAAACGAAAAGTTGGTTCTTCGAAAAGATAAACAAAATAGACAGGCCACTTGCCAGGTTGACCAGAAGCAGAAAGGAAAGGACTCTAATAAGCTCAATTAGAAATAAGAAAGGAGAAGTCACAACTGATACCGTGGAAATACAAAACATCATCTTCGAATACTACAAAAATCTCTATGCCCACAAACACGAAAACGTGAAGGAAATAGACAAATTCTTAGAAACATACTACCTCCCTAGGCTCAACCAGGAAGAAACAGGATTTCTAAACAGACCAATATCAAGCACCGAAATCAAAGCAGTAATAAAAAATCTTCCCACAAAAAAAAGTCCTGGACCAGATGGGTTCACACCTGAATTCTACCAAGCCTACAAAGAAGAACTGGTGCCTATACTGCAGAAATTATTTGAAAATATCCAGAAGGATGGAATCCTCCCAAACTCATTCTATGAATCCAATATCACCTTGATACCAAAGCCAGGAAAGGACAAAACAAAAAAAGAAAACTACAGACCAATATCCCTTATGAATATAGATGCAAAAATTCTGAATAAAATCCTTGCAAACCGAATTCAAATGTACATCAAAAAAATAATTCATCACGATCAGGTGGGCTTTATTCCCGAGATGCAGGGATGGTTCAACATATGCAAATCTATAAATGTAATTCACCATATAAATAAAAGCAAGAACAAAGATTATATAATCCTTTCAATAGATGCAGAAAAGGCTTTTGACAAAATCCAGCATCCTTTTATGATAAGAACTCTTAACAATATAGGCATAGATGGCTCATACCTCGAAACTATTAAAGCCATATATGATAAACCCACAGCCAATATCCTACTGAATGGGGAAAAATTGAAAGCATTCACCCTTAAAACTGGCACCAGACAAGGGTGCCCACTATCTCCACTTCTTTTCAACATAGTGCTGGAAGTCCTGGCCACAGCAATTAGACAAGACAGAGGAATCAGGGACGTCCAGAGGGGGGAAGAAGAGGTCAAACTTTCACTAGTCGCAGACGATATGATATTATACATAGAAAACCCCAAAGATTCAACCAAGAGATTACTGGAATTGATAAATGAATTCAGCAAAGTCTCAGGATACAAAATTAATACACACAAATCCATAGCCTTCATATATGCTAATAACAAACAAGCTGAGAAACAAATTAAAGATGCAATACCTTTCACAATAGCACCAAAGAAAATTAAATATTTAGGAACATACCTAACTAAGGAGGTCAAAGACCTATATAGAGAGAATTACAAAACACTGAGAAAAGAAATTGCAGAGCATGTAAATAGATGTAAAAGCATACCATGCTCTTGGATAGCCAGAGTCAACATAGTAAAAATGGCTTTGCTACCTAAATTGATTTACAGAATCAATGCAGTCCCTATCAAAATACCAACATCATTTTTTGCCGATCTAGAAAAAATATTTCTACGCTTTGTGTGGAACCAGAGAAGACCCCATCTAGCCAAAGCAATCTTAAGCAAAAAGAACAAATTGGGAGGCATCTATCTACCAGACTTCAAACTATACTACAAGGCTATAGTAACCAAAACTGCATGGTATTGGCACAAGAACAGAGACGTAGACCACTGGAACAGGACTGAGAACCCAAATATAAAACCAACCTCATACAGTCACCTGATCTTTGACAAATTCCAGAAAAACGTACACTGGGGAAAAGATTCCCTATTCAACAAATGGTGTTGGGGAAACTGGATGGCCATATGTAGAAGACTGAAACTGGACCCACACCTCTCACCTCTCACAAAAATCAACTCACAATGGATAACAGATCTAAACCTAAGACATGAAACCATAAGAATTCTCGAAGAAAACGTTGGAAAAACTCTTATGGACATTGGCCTAGGCAAAGAATTTATGAAGAAGACCCCTAAAGCAATCGCAGCAGCAACAAAAATAAATACATGGGACCTGATCAAATTAAAAAGCTTCTGCACAGCCAAGGAAACTATCACTAGAGTGAACAGACAACCTACAGAATGGGAGAAAATATTTGCATGCTTCACCTCCGATAAAGGGCTGATAACCAGAATCTATACAGAACTTAGGAAAATCAACAAGAAAAAATCAAACAACCCTATTAAAAAATGGGCAAAGGACATGAACAGAAACTTCGCAAAAGAAGACAGAATAATGGCCAGCAAACATATAAAAAATTGCTCAACTTCTCTAATCATCAGGGAGATGCAAATCAAAACCACAATGAGATATGACTTAACTCCAGTGAGATTGGCTCATATCAAAAAGTCCCAAAACAACAAATGTTGGTGGGGATGCGGGCAGATAGGAACAGTCATACACTGCTGGTGGGACTGCAAATTGGTACAACCTCTATGGAAAGTAATATGGAGATACCTCAAAGAATTAGAAGTAGAATTACCATTTTACCCAGAAATCCCACTACTGGGTATTTACCCAAAGGTTAAAAAGACATTTTATAATAAAGACATCTGCTCACGAATGTTCATAGCAGCACAATTCACAATTGCAAAGCTGTGGAAACAACCCAGGTGCCCATCAATGCACGAGTGGATTAATAAAAAGTAGTATATGTATACCATGGACTATTACTCAGCAATAAAAAACAATAGTGAATTAACACATCTGGTATTATCCTGGTTGGAGCTAGAACCCATTCTTCGAAGCGAAGTGTCACAGGAATGGAAAAACAAGCACCACTGCTACTCACCATCAAATTGGTACTAACTGATCAACACTTACATCACACAGGGCAATAATATTCATCAGGGGGCGGGCAGGCAGGAGGGGGGTGGAGGGGATGGGAAAAACTCTCACTGAATGGATGCGGGGAGCACAGTTTGTGGGATGACCACGATTGTAGCTCTGACACGGGCAGTGCATGGGCAATGTGTATAGCCAAAGTGTTGTACCCCCATAATATTCTGAAATTAAAAAAAAAAAAGAAAAAAAAAGGATTAAAAACTTAAAACCTGAAACACTAAAACTCTTAGAAGCAAACACAAGGAAAAACTTCTAGACAATGGACTGGCAATAATTTCTTGGATATGACAACAGAAGCACAGGCAACAAAGACAAAAACAGACAAGTGGGATTACATCAAACTAAAAAGTTTCTGCACAGCAAAGGAAACAATTAACAAACTAAAAAGGCAAACTTTGTAATGAGAGAAAATATTTGTAGATCACATATCTGACAAGGGGCTAATTTCCAAAATACATAATGAACTCCTGCAACTAAATAGCAAAAAAATCCCCAAATATCTTGATAAAAATTGGCAAAGGACCCAAATAAACATTTTTTCAAAGAAGATATATAAATGGTATATGAAAAGGTACTCAATATCATTAATCATTAGGGAAATGCAAATAAAAACCACAAGGAAATATTACCTTACACCTGATAGAATGGCTATTATCAAAAAGAACAAAAATAATAAATGTTGGTAAGAATGTGGAGAAAAGGGAGCCTTTGTACACTATTGGTGGGAACGTAAATTGGTGTACCAACTATGGAGGTTCCTTAAAAAATTGCAGGTAGAACTACCATATGGTCCAGCAATCCGACTTTCAGGTCTATACCTAAAGAAATTGTAATATAGATCCTGAAGAGATATCTTCACTCCCATGTTCATTGCAGTATTATTCACAGTCAAAAATATGGAAACATATTGTCAGATGAATGGATAAAGAAAATGTGGTATATACATACAATGAAATATTATTCAGCCTTTTAAAAGAAGGAAACTCTACCATTTGTGACAACTTGGATGGACATGGAGCAATTTATACTAAGCCAGACACAGAAAGACAAATATTGCATGCTACTTGTATGTGGAATCTAAAACAGTCGAAGTCATAGAAGCAGAGGGTAGAATAGTGGTTGCCAGGAGCTGAAAGATGGGGTTGGTCAAAGGGTACAAATTTTCAGTTACGCAAGATAAGTAAGTTCTGGAGATCTGTATAACATAGGGCCTGTGATTAACAATACTGTATTGTGCGCTTAAAAATTTGCTAAGAGGGTAGATCTTACGTTAAGTGCTCTTACCAAAAAAGGAAAACGAAACAAAAAACAAATGGATTGGGAGGAAACTCTGGGAGGTGATGGGTAAATTTATTGCATTGATTGTGGTGATGGTTTCAAGGGTGAATACTTATCTCCAAACACATCAAATTGTGTACATTAAATATCTACAGCTTTTTGAATGGCAATCATTTCAATGAAGCAGTTTTGTAAAAAATCACAGATGTTATCAGTGGCCAAATGAGTATACTTGGGATTTACATAAAGGTCAGTCTCATTCTAAGATAAGAAGTCTTATGCTCTGTGGTATATAAAATTGCATAGATCTGTGAGTTATATAAGCATTTTTGTAAGGTGCTGTGGAGAAAACATTATCTTAACTTGGTTCTTTTTCTAAAAAGTTTTCAGAGGAAATAAGAAACAAGATGTGCACATATGAATTATTTGCTTTTATTTAACAATAATAACTACAATATGCAAAGCCTTGTATTAGTAGCAGTAAAGTAGATAAAAGTTGAAAATATGAATACATTTTTTCACCAGAGAACAAAAGTCTGTAAGAAGGCAAAGTAACCTTGTAAATATTAGAAGTTATTTTGAAACTTCATTTGAATAGATGGAACAGCTGCTTAATCAATACATTTGATGAAAACCTAGTGTTTGGATGACCATAGGTCAGTTTCTGAGTAAAAGTGAGCTTCTTATTCTTGACCTATGACACCTTTGCTTTGTCTCCTAATCCAACCCAGGTCCTTGAATTAGATGACTCCTTAGGTCCTATAGAATTCGCTACCTTCCATCATCATGTACATCTTCTCTTATATTTTTCAAAAATTTCTTTTGGCTCTGAATAGGATGATTTCTTGAGAATAACTTTGCTACTACTTTAATTTTTGATACTGCCTCTGCAATCTGTCAATCACTGCCTCTGCTATTGTCTTTGTTTAAAAAAAAACAGCAATCATGTTTTATTGAATGCCTTCTATATTATAGGCACCATGCTAGGTCCTCTTTGTGTGTGAGAGAGAGAGAGAGTGTGTGTGTGTGTGTGTGTGTGTGTGTGTAAAATCTCTAATCCTAAATATAACCGTGCAAGGTTGGTCTTCTTATACTAATTATACAGTTGAGAAAATCAAGGGTTAGAGGCTAAGTGACATGGCTGGGGTCACTATTTTTTTGTTGCTGTTTTTGGTTTTTTGGGGTTTTTTTGAGATGGGGTCTCACTCTGTTGCCCTGGCTAGAGGGCAGTGGTGTGATCATAGCTCACTGCAGCCTCGAACTCCTGGGCACAAGCAATCCTCCCACCACAGCCTCCCGACTAGCTGGGATTACAGGCATGCACCACCATGATCAGTTTTTATTTTCTGTAGAGACAGGGTCTCTCCATGTTGCCCAAGCTGGTCTTGAACTCCTGGGTTAAAGAGATGCTCCCACCTTGACCTCCCAAAGTGCTGGGCTTATAGTCGTGAGCCAATGCGCCTGGCCCTGGGGTCACTCTTAAATTCATAGCTGGAATTTGTACTAAGGTCTACTACTGCTTTATTTCAGCATATTTTCTGAACTGTATTTATGTAAATTTCCCTTCTCTCCTCTCCGCCCCACCTCAGTCATCTACACTGTCTTCCTATCCATGTCAAACCATCTGATCTCGGGCAGAAGAAAGCAGCGTTTCTAATATGCCAGGAAATCAGCCTGGATTCTGTTCTTCATTTCTAGGCCTCAATAGTTTGATCCGACTGTCACAGCTCTTCCTTTGTGCTATTGTCTTAACACATTTTTAAAAATGTTTTCTTCGAATTCACCTCCCTGTCAGCTCATTCTCATCTGCAGAATGCATATAGATACACTATCCTGTTGAATCTTGTTGAGAACATGAATCATAAATGTACTAAAATGCTTTTCTTTTTCTTGTATTAGGTCTGTTTTAAAGGGTAGCAGTTCTCATATTCTTCTGAGTGGTCTCTTTCTGCTGTGGCTTCCAGTGGCTCTGTAAAAGCAGTCAAGGCTTAGTAGGAAAGCAGTCCCTGAACAAGCCTGGGCTTTCCCCTCTATAGCCATTTTATTATAAACTGAGTAATTTAACCTCTGTAAGTTCCAGATTTACCAAATGTTATGTGGAGAATGTCGAGATTCTTCATTCTGTTGTGTCTTTGGTTTGTGTTCTTCATTGTGTTTTGAGGGTATTTCTGGTATAAGTACCCTTTACTTTTACTTATCATTTAACTGACAGGAGGAGGAAAGAAGATGGTTTTGCCTAACTCCAAAAGAACTTGGACAGATTTTATACTTTTCAAGTTAATTATAACAAGATTATAGAAGTCATATTTGGGATGGTAAAGATTGTAAAGCTCAATACCATGAATAAATATAATTTTATTTAAGATATTAAAAAGGTATTTATGGTCTCATAAAGTTATATAATAAACACTGTCAGAAGTGTTTCATATGAACAAATTACTCAGTTTTGTGATAATAAGGATATTCTATGAAAATACTTTCACCTCTAAACTGGCTAATGTTTATGTTCTTAGGTTTTTAAGGTATCAGTCATATAACTATTTCCTAGCTTTTAGCCTTATTTATACATTAGGATATAATAGCTAGTTCAGTGCATAGTAATTTTAATTTTTTATTTTAATTTTTAAATTTCATAGTCCAAAATTTCTCAATGTGATAAAGTTCTTGTTGTTGAACTTTGTGTTCTTTGATTAATATTAGTTAAGACCAAACTAAAAATTGTGGGCTTTTGATAATTCTACCTATTTCAAAGGGTTTCTGCGAGAAGTAAATAAAATGAGGCTAGGCACAAATGCTGATATATAATAAATGTTTAACATATGTTATTTATTACTATTGCTATTTTCTTAAACCTTCAGAGGATGGCCCAAGTAGAAGTTGAATAGTTTCTCCTCTTGCGTAAATTTTTTTTTGGTCTAGACTGAAGGAAGAAGGGGAAACGTTACATTCATAGTAAAAAGATGTTTTGGATTCAAAATTTTTAACTTTGTTTGGTGTGACCATTTGCACTAGGAATAAGGCTTAGTGTCAACTGATTCTTTGTCCCATCTGTAGTGCCAGGCATGCATCTTGTTAATTTCTCTAAGTGGCTGATGAGATCCAAAAGCTGACTTAATAGAGTAGGAGGAAGGCTGAGAAGTGTAATAGCTTCCCCCACCATCTTCTGAGGACCTTCTTATCCAGAAATCTTGCCACCTATCCTTAGGCCAATGACTGCCTGAATATGCTGAGAAATATTAATGATTAAAAATCACTACAAGACTTCGAGCCTAATGACTGTAGGAATAGAAAAATCATGAATAGATGTTGAGAAACTTTTTCCCATATGAAAAAAATAAGAGAATTAATAGTCTCTCCTTATCTATGATGCATTTGACAACACAAGAAATATGCTGTGTTTATGATGAAATTATAGAACTCTGTCCTCCACATTTACCAATAAGGGGTTAAATGATGAATCAGCTTTGATGCATTATGCAATAATATTCTTATCAGCTAATGGCATTTATTGACATTGAGCCTTACATTGTGGTTTTTTTCACATTTCAGGAAATCGTATTGTTTTTGATTGCTATATGGACACAGCTTTATATAATAATTCAATGAAATTCTCAGTAAGAGGATGGCTTGTTAAATGCAAAAATTTCCATTTGGGGACATCGATGTGTTTCTGAACATTACTCTTTCAGAAATTTTAGAGAGTAATACATACCTATCTGTATAGAGTTTCCTTTGTGTACTTTTCTTGGTATTCAAATATAGTCATATGTGTTGCTTATCATTCATTTTTAAATTTCAAAATATTAAGCGGGTACAAATGTTTTAGGTTATATGGATCGCTTTTGTAATGCTTGAGTCCCAGATATAGTTGTGCCCATCACCCAAATAGTGTTCATAGTACCCATCAGGTAGGTTTTTGCCCCTCCCCTTCTTCCCTTATCCCCTGGTTGATTTCCACTGAGTTTTACTTCCCTCTGTGCACATGTGTGCTCATCGGTCAGTAAGTTGCAATTTAATAGTGAGTACATGTGGTGTTTGTTTTTCCATTCTTGAGATACTTCACTTAGGAGAATGGTTTCCAGTTCCATCCAGATTGTTACAAAAGATATTAATTCATCTTTTTTATGGCTGAGTAGTACTCCATGTTATATATATACACCATGTTTTATTAATCCACTCATGAATTGATGGACACTTCATTGATTCCACATCTTTGCAATTGTGAATTATGCTGCAATAAACATTTGAGTGCAGGTGACTTTTTGATGAAAGTCTTCTTTTCTTTTGGGTAGTGGGATACCCAATAGTGGGATTGCTGGAAAGCCCTGGACCAGATGGATTCACAGCTGAATTCTATCAGACCTACAAAGAAGACCTGGTACCCATAATATAGAAATTATTCTATAATATTGAGAAGGAGGGAATCCTCACCAACTCATTCTGTGAAGCCAGTATCACCTTGATACCAAAGCCAGGAAAGGACACAACAAAAAAAGAAAACTACACATCAATATCCCTTATGAATATAAATGCAAAATCCTTAATAAAATACTAGCAAACCGAATTCAACAGCACATCAAAAAAATAATCCACCATGACCAAGTGGGCATCATCCCAGGGATGCAAGGATGATTCAACATACATAAATCAATAAATGTGTTTCATCACATAAACAGAAGCAACAACAAAGGTATATGATAATCTCAATAGATGCAGAAAAAGCATTCAACAAAATTCAGCACCGTTTCATGATAAATACTCTCAATAAACTAGGCATAGAAGGAACATATCTCAGAATTATAAAAAGCCATATATGACAAACCCACAGTCAACATCATACTGAATGGAGAAAAGTTAAAAGCATTTCCCCTAAGAACTGGAACTAGACAAGGATACCCACTGTCACCACTTCTATTCAACATAGTGCTGGAAGTCCTAGCCAGAGCAATCAGGCAGGAGAAAGAAATAAAGGGCATCCAAATCAGGAAAGAGGAGTTCAAACTATTGCTCTTGGCTGATGATATGATCTTATATCTAGAAAACCTAAAAAGATTCCACCAAGAGACTCCTGGAATTGATAAATAAGTTCAGCAAAGTCTCAGGATACAAAAATCAATGTACATAAATCAGTAGCATTTCAATATACCAATGACAGTCAAGATAAGAGTCAAATAAAAGACTCAATAGCATTCACAATAGCTACAAAGAAAATAAAATACCTAGGAATACACTTAACCAAGGAGGTGAAAGATCTCTGCAAGGAGAACTACAAAGCTCTGAGGAAAGACATCACAGAGGATAGAAACAAGTGGAAAAACATATTGTGCTCATGGATAGGTAGAATAAACATTGTTAAAATGTCCATACTACCCAAAGTGATTTACAAATTCAATGCAATCCCCATCAAATTACCAATGTCATACTTCACAGGTCACTCATTTTTGTTTTAAGGCCAACCCTTATAAAATTGCTTATTGACTGTCAGGCACTATATAAACAACTTAGGGAGATATTAGCTTAGATTTGGCATCACTGGGCCAAAAGATTTATTTTTTCCCAGCATAGATACTTGAGAAATCACAAGAATATAATTCAGTTTAGTCAAGTATGTGTTTTGCCTGTTAAGAAGTTTTTAATTAAAATAATGGTCAAATGGGCTTATCTGACTAGCTTCCTTTTTCATAATTACTTCATTAGATAATATGATCCTTTCAAAGTAACATACAGGATTTGTATCTTCCCCTGAATGTTATGAATTATTTTTATGTTCCCTTAAATTAAATTCAATTTTCATACCAGTACTAAATTATAAATATTTGCACTCCTTCTGAATCTCTTTCTATGTTTTAACCTCAACTTAAATACCTAAGCAAGTTTCTTATGGCTTCTGAGATTGAAGACATCAATTACCTTCTTATATTTCTATATGACCACTCCCTTTATTTCACTTTTATATATAGTGAGACATCTTTCTCTTATCCTTGATATGAAAAACTATGTTAACCCTCCTCTTATAGGCTTACATTGCATTCTTAACTTTTTCAAAGTGCTTATTAAAATTGTAATTCATTCATTTTTTAGCAAATGTTTATTAAGTGTCTATTATCTGTCAAGCACTAATCTTGCTGGATACAGCAGGGAATAAAACAAACATTCTAATGGGGGAGACAAATAATAAACTAGGTAAATAGGCCAGATATATTGTATGCTATTCAATGAGAAGAGTTAAGGAGATAAATCAAGAGATGGGGATGATTATAATTAATTATATGCATAATTATTTGGTGTATGCTTGTCTTCCCCATGAGACTCAGAGACTATACATGGTACATTCAGAGCCATTATCTCCAGGACCTACCATGACCTGGAATGTAAATATTCATTGTATATACTCTTGCTTTTAAAAACACATACAGAAAAAAAGCTTGGAGTCAGTAACAGTGTGATTGATGTTTATTGTTTTGCTCTAGTCAATCAAAAAGAGTGTATTCCAAGGATCATCCTTATGGAGGAAGTTCAAAAAAGAGGAAAGGAAGAGAACTAACATTAATTGGGTTTCATTAGGTACCAGGAACTGTGTTGGGTGCTTTACATCCACTATCTCATTTGGTGCTTTATCAACTGAAGCTGGATGGTATTGCTCCTCTCATTTTCAAGATGAAGAACTGAAGGTATTCAAAGGTTTGTTAAAGATTATCTTTAGACTAGCAATTTCAATAGTCATTTTTGTCTTTAGTATAATTTCTTGCCAGATAAATTTTTCTCTGATTTTCAATTAAAGTTATGAACTTGTTTTCTTATATTTGGACTCTCCTCTTGTTTTCAACTTGAAAAACACTCATGTGGCATCTGCTTTAATTAAAGTAGAAAATGTAGTAGTTACAAATACGAACACAAAAATGTCCCTGCTCTCCAGTATCAGGCAGTTTCTCTTCTGACTAGTAATATTTGGTTTATATTTTCACGACTGAATTTCAAGGAAGACGGCCTGAAACCAACTTTTCTATTTTTCTGATTAAGCTATCTGTCTTCACGTTCATATTAGGAAACTATGCTACATAGTTGAACATTATAACTATAACATAGTGTTGACTAAGGTAAAAAAAAAATTGGCAGGATTAAGGAAATCATCAACCACAGAAAGTATATGGGGTTTTCCCCAATCTCAAATCATTCCAGCTTAATTAATGTATACAGAGTTCAAGGAGTTGATGTGTGAGGTCACCTTATGAAGTAATAGTTTATTATGAATTTGTGCCTGGAAGAATAAAGAAGGTTGGGGGTGATACAGAGGATTCTGGAATTTTTTGAAAGAAAGATAATGGTATCTAGCTTTAATGTGTGAAGACATTAGAGTTAGGAATCTATATAGGCAGTTTATCATGATGGTGGAAATGATAAAGACATTCAGGAAGTATGTGTGTAAACAAATTTTATTGCCCTGCATTTACTTGCTTACCCAAGAAAGTGCCATTTGTCTTTTTATTTTCAGAGTAAGTGCTCCCTAGTATGTTTTGGAATTGAAGCTTTTTGGCTTACAAAATATTTTTGTCTGGGAGAGGAAATGTCTCCCACGTAGTATCTTCATAGGGCCAAGAACCCTCAGAGATAATATTTTAAAAACTATGAGCTCTAAGAAGGAAAGGGTCATGTTAAATCATTTCTTTGTTTCTCTAATTCATAGGAAAGTGGCTGACATATGGCAATAAGTCAACACATATCTGTTAAATTAATGAATAATGTTCTCACACAGTTCTCAAAGTGCAGTCTGGAGATCCCTGGACATCCACATGAGGTCAAAATCATGTATGGATAAAAAATTTATTCAAAGTACAAGATACACCAATAGATTTGAATCTGACAGATGGAGAGTTTGTCTGGTTTCAGAGTCCACACTGCACCTTACCTCTAAGAAACTACCACTTCTCAAGTTTTAGTGTAGTATCAAATAAGAATATCTGTAATTGTCTGAAAAGTTTAATAAAATAATTCTCATCTTTCCAATTACATGTTTATGTGAGATTGGATTTTCTTCATGCACTACAACTAAAACAATATATTAAAATGGATTGAAGAAACATATTTAAGAATCCAATTGTCTTTTTTTTATCAATACATAATAGTTGTACATATTTATGGGGTACACAAAATGTTTTGATACTGGCATACAATGTGTAATGTTCAAAGCAGGGTGATTGGGATATCCATCACCTCAAGAAATTATCATTTCTTTGTGTTGGAAACATTCCAAAGCTTCTCTTCTAGCTACTTTGAAATGTACAATAAATTATTCTTAGTTATAGTTGCCCTACTGTGCTATCAAACACTAGAACTTATTTTTTCTATCTAACTGTATTTTTGTACCCATTAGCCAACATCTCTTCATCCCCTCCTCTTCACTAACATTCCCAGCCTCTAGTAACCACCATCTGCTCTATACCCTCATGAGATCAACTTTTTTAGCTCCCATATATGTGTGAGAACATGCAATATTTGTCCTTCTGTGCCTGACTTATTTTACTTAACATAATGTCCTCCAGTTCTATCCATGTTGCTGCAAATGAAAAAAGGATTTCATTCTTTTTTATGACTGTGTATATATACCACATTTTCTTTATCCATTCAATTCACTGATGGTCATTGGCCAAGGTTGATTCCATATCTTGGCTATTGTGAATAGTCCTGCAATAAACATGGGAGTGTAGACATCTCTTTGATATACGGATTTCCTTCTTTGTGGATATATACCCATTAGTGGGATTGCTGCATCATATGATAATTCTACTTTTAATATTTCAGGGAAATTCCATACTATTTTTTGTAGTGCCTACACTAATTTACATTCTTGGCAATAGTATGAGCATTCCCCTTTCTTGACATCCTCACCAGCATCTGTTATTTTTCTGTCTTTTTTATATTAGCCATTTTAAGTGGGGTAAGATGATATCTCATTGTGGTTTTGATTTGCATTTCTCTAATGATTAGGTGATCAGCATTTTTTCATAAACCTGTCAGCAATTAGGATGTCTTCTTTTGAAAAATATTCATACATATTTTTTGCCCATTTTTAAATTGGATCATTTGTGATTTTTTGCTATTGAGTTGTTTGAGTTCCTTATATATTCTGATTATTAATGCCTTGTTGGATAGACAGTATTTTTTCTCTTATTCTGTAGGTTGTCTCTTCACTTTGTTGATTGTTTCCTTTGCTGTGCAGAAGCTGTTTAGTTTGATGTAATCCCATATGTCTATTTTTGTTTTTGTTGTCTGTGCTTTTTGATGTCTTACCCAAAAAAACTTTGCCCAGATCAATGTCCTGAAGTGTTTCCCCAATGCTTTCTTCTAGTAGTTGCATAATTTCAGGTCTTACATTTAAGCCTTTAATCCATTTTGATTTGATTTTGGTATATGGGGAGAGATGAGAGTATAGTTTCATTCTTCTGCATATGGTTATCTAGTCTTCACAGCACCATTTATTGAAGAGACTGTCCTTTTCCCAATGTATATTCTTGGTGCATTTGTCAAAAATGAGTTAGCTGTAAATGCATGTATTTATATTTGGGTTCTATATTCTGTTCCACTGTTCTATGTGTCCATTTTTATGTAAGTACCATGCTGTTTTGCTTACTATGGCTTTGTAGTGTATTTTGAAATCAGATAGGGTGATACCTCAAGCTTTGTTCTTTTTGCTCAGGATTGCTTTGGCCATTCAGGGCTTTGTTCTGATTGTTATCTCATATGAGATTTTTAGGATTTTAAAAAAATTTCTGTGAGAATGTCATTTATTTTTTTTGCATTTCAATTCTTTTTAGTGTTTTTATTTTCTTGTAGAATCTTCATTTCTTTGCTAATTTTTTTTTTTTTTTTTTTCCTCCTAGGTTTTTTTAAGCTATTGTAAATGGGATTGCATTCTTGATTTATTTTTCAGGTTGTTTACTGTTGGTGTATATAAATGCTACTGATTTTTGTGTGTTTATTGTTACTTGTTTTCTAGTCTTTTTTTTTTAAATAACTACTCTCTTTCTTTATTTCTTACTGTCTTCCTTTGTGGTTAAGTGATTTTCTCTGGTAGCAAGTTTTGATTTGTTGCTTTTTATTTTTAGTGTGTCTATTATAGTTTTTTACTTTGTGGTTACCATGAGGTTTACAAAAACATTTTATAGTTATAACAAGTTATTTTGAATGGATGACTACTTAACTTTGATCACAAAGAAAAGAAACAAAACTAAAAACTCTACAGTTTAATTTCATGCCCCCACATTTTGACTTTTTGTTTTTTCCATTTACCTCTTTCATAATTGCCTATCTTTTAACACATTTTTATAGTAATTATTATTTTTGATAGATTTGTTTGTTAGTCTCTATACTAGAGATATGAGTGATTTACCTACCACAATTACAGTATGAGTATTGTCTGTGTACTAGCTTTTACTAGTGACTTTTATACCTTGAGATGTTTTCTTGTTGCATGGTAATGTCCTTTTCTTTCAGATTTAAGAACTTTGATCAGTATTTCTTGTAAGACACATGAGGTGGCAATGAATTTTCTGAGCTTTTGTTTGTCTGGGAAAGTCTTTATCTATCCTTTATGTTTGAAGGATAGTTTTCCTAGGTACATACAGTATTCTTGGTTGGAAGGGTTTTTTTTCCCCCTTCAGCAATTGGAATATATCATCCCACTCTCTCCTGGACTGTATAGTTTCTGCTGAGAAGTCAGTTGCCCGATTAATTGGAGCTTCTTTGTATGTTATTTGCTTCTTTTTTCTTGCTGCTTTTAGGATCCTGTTTGTTCTTAATCTTTGAGAGTTTGATTATTATATGCCCTGGGGTAGTTAAATTTGTTTGATAGTCTTTGACCTTCCTGTACCTGCATGTTTATATCTTTCTCTAGGTTTGGAAAGTTTTCTGTTGTTATCTCTTTGAATAAGATTTCCACCCCTCTTAAAGGCCTTTAAAAGGGTCTTTCTCAACTCCCTCTTAAAGGCCAATGACTCTTAGATTTGCTATTTTTATTTTTTTATTACTATTATTTTAGAAATTGTGTCTTGCACTGTCATCCAGCCTGAAGTGCAGTGGTGCAATCGTAGCTCACGGCAGCCTCCAACTCCTGGGCTCAAGCAATCCTCCCACTTCGGCCTCCCAAGTAGCTGGGACTACAGGCACATACCACCACGTCTGGCTAATTTTTTCTTTTTTTAGAGATGGAGTCATACTATCTTGCCCAGGCTGGTCTTGAACTCCTGGTCTCAAGCAATCCTCTCACATAGATTACAGGCATGAGTCACTATGTCCAGCTAGATACCTAACTGTTTGAAAGATGGTGTATTTGAGATACCAATATCCACCTTTCCATAGCTCTTTCTAAGGGATTTTCCTTTGGCACATGTCTCTAGCTGCCTTATGCGATATAACCCTACCATTTGCCCTTGTTGACTGATGTATTGACACCTAACCAGAGGGAATCAATGTGCAGGTCAAGCCAAGCTAATCAAATTCTTTCTCTGAAGAATTTTCTCTAAGAGACATAAGAGTGTACTTCTGAGGTAATTGGCAGCTCAAGACTGCAGCATTGCCCCTAGATAGTGTTTTCAGTCATGACTATATTTTATTTGTTACATTTTAATGGCATTTTATCACTTTCTGCATTTATGCTTTCTTTCTGATTCTTGAAGGCATTTGTTTTTATGGTCCCTGATCTAGTAAGATGTTGGTGGGAATTAATAAGTCTATAGCTTTGGGGCTGAGTGGTCACGTTGAGTTGTGTGCAAGCCAATTGAGAAAGAAGGCAAGACAGAAGAAAAAAGACAAAAAATGATGAGCCAGACCTTGAATCTTCATTATGGTGAAGGTTGTAGACTTGGTTCCTGACTTAGGAGCTCCAGTCCTATCAAAATTTAATTTTACTTTATTTCTGACTTTTGAGAAATAAGGCTTCTCCTAAATTACTCCAATAAACATGACTTTTGTATACTAGTCAGAGTGGGAGGTGTTATCTGTACCCAGATACACACAGACCCAGGCAATGTCTTTTATTTTAGAAAACGGTATGGAATACTATGACAGTATTCAATAAGGTCAATATGTTTTAAAATGCTGTAAATCATGGAGGTTATTTATTTTACTTTTCTAAAATGTACACTTTATTACACAGTTTTAATTTTGACATTCCACAGTAATTTTCTCATTCCAAAGAGACTGAATTCAGTTTCATCCTTTCTTCCAATGCTCTTTTCTTTCTTTCTTCCTATGCGACTCACATAGCTTTCTAATCCATACTTTTCTGACTTTACAGTAGAATAAGCTTTCATCAAACACTTCAAATAAAACTATAAGATTTTATTTTTAAAGATTAACCAATAACAAAAATATGTTTAAGATGTTTCAATGTCTTCTCATCACCCCTTGAATAATATCTAAACTCTTCCATGATCTACTTGGCTATGCCTGATTTACTGACCTATGACCCCACATCCTACCACTCTACTATTAATACTTTTATGCCATGATCCAGTCAAAATGGCCTTTTGCCATCCTTCAAACTCTCTACTCTTTCCCATCATTCAGATCTCTGCTCAAATATCACCTCCTCAGAGGAGGCCTTCTTGATCTTATTTGCTCCAATAGCCCCTATTCTCTGATTTATTTTTACTCTGTAGTCTATTAAACATTCTTACTGTCTTCATAGCATTTATCACTATTGTGAGTTTTATTTTATATGTTTTTTTTTTTTGTCATCTGAATCTCTGCTCTGGACTATAAAATCCATTAAGTCAAGTCCTTATTTGCCTTGCTCACCACAATATTCCTGTTAAAATAATATGTGGCACATAGTAGATTTTCAATAAATATTTATTAAATAGTAAGTAGAACAACAAAACACACAAACAGAACCATAAATATTTGATGAACTGGGGCATGGTTAAATTAAAATACAGTATATCTGTCTTTGTCAGAGTCCAGTCAGAAGAAAGAAACCACAATAGTAATTTGAGCAGAGAAAATTTGATATAAAGAATTATTAACAAGTAAAAGGCGGTTAACTACTAAAGGGAGGAAAGAGAACTCCAAGAAGTACAGAAGTAGCAAATGAAGAAAATATCTACTATTCCTTGGGCTGAAGGAGAAGGAACAAGGAATGAACTGAGAATTTAGAAGAGCCCTCCCCTCAGCCTCAGACTGAGATTCCGACCTCTGGTAAGGCTGTGACTACCATAGGAACATGCAGCCTACTGGTGGTAAGAAACTTGATGAGGGTGTAACTGCAGTTGGTCCCCAGGACCAAACCTCCCTGGGGACAGAAAAACTTGGCAGAGGGTCTATGAGGTGAGCTGCTGAGGTGAGCAGTACTAGGCCTCTTCCAGGCTCATCAATTAGCTTCCATGCCAAAAAACGGGATTCTGAAAGCAGTAAGGGAGACCCTTTTCTCCAAATCTGGACTTGCAGTGTCCCTTCAGCACCCTCTATTGACAAAGCCTAAAATTGAGGTAAAGGAGAAATATTTATAAAGAGATAGCTCTAAGATCACAAAACAGAACAAAGAAGAGTGTATTGGGAGCTGAAAGGCAATAAATTGATAACTGGCAATGCTATACTATGGTAAGAATGTACATCTATTAGAAAGAAAATGTTGTAGAATATATCTACCATATTTCAGTTTACCAACATACTCCTATGTTTGTATAATCAAAAGAAAATAAGAAGCATAGGCACCTCCTAAACTGTTAAATGTATATGTACCAGGGGATTAAATTGAAAGCCAAAAGGGAAGAATAGTAATTTTTCCGTAGCTGCTCTTGATGTACTGAACTGCAACAATGAATATGTATTACTTTGGAAATGCCCAAAAAATGTAGCAGACTTCATTTTTTGCCAACACTAAAGCTATTCCCCACCTTTTCCATGTTGGCAGGGTCCCAACTATGTTTAAAAGTATACTATCCTCTTTTGATTTGAATAGATCTTGCGTGGTCTGTGCAAATTGAAGCAGTCTTACTCAGACCCAATTCTGACCAATGATATGTAGTAGTAATTGTCTGGGGAGAGGGAGGCTTCTGAGAAAATTTTCTACATTCTTAAAAAAGAGATCCATGAAGAGAAGTATCCTTTTTCCTGCCTTTAGGCAACTGGTATATGAGGATGTGATTCTAGGAACTTCATCATCTCTCTTGTGACCATGAAGAGAACTGAGCATGACAGAACAGAAAGATGGAAATACTCTGGATCCTTGATTACTTCTTTAGCCAAGAATTAACCATCTCCTTATAGGCATGTCCCTTCTAGACACCTTGGTATGTGAGGTAATAAATCCTGTTAAGATTAATTCACTTTTAGGTGGATTTTCTATTACTTGAAGGTGAATATATCTTCTCTTATGGTAACTGTACATATGAACCTTTTCTGTACATTGACTGTACAAATAAAGCTTATTTCATCACTCTGCTTTCCACTCTGGGTAAAAACAATAATACCAATAATGTTAGCCAAGATTTATTGAGTGTTTATTATGTATCTGACTCTGTGATAAATGCTTTAAATACATTATCTCATTAAGTTTTCACAGGAATGTGGGTAATCCTCATTTATAGCGAGGAAACTGAGGTTCAGAAAAGTAAAGTCCCTTGCCTAGAATCTCATAGCAGGTAATTAGAAAAATGACTTTTATGAGGTGCCAGCACTATAAAATTCCAATTTATCAGTCCTGATCTTATCTGGTCCATCTTCTTTCTCTCATCCAGCCCCTATTTGGTAGTGATAGGATAGAGCCTACCTTAATGTACATTTCTGATTTATATAGCAAAGAAAGGATTTTTTTTTCATTTACTCAGCATACACTTTAAAATTTCCCACTATGTGATAAGTAGTATATTTAGTGCTGTGGGTACATAGATAAAAACACAATCTATATTCTGAAAAGGCTCACAAATCAATGGGTAGGGCAGATAAATGAACATATTGTAATAATACAGTATGAAAATGGTTGCAGCGGACATATTTTCCTCTCTATGCCTAATGTCTTTTTGGTGAAATCATTTTTATATTCAGTTCATGGTTTGGAGGACACTGATCCTACCTGCTACCACAGTGCCAGGGATGAGCATGTGACCTAAAACTGGCCAATAGGTTATCTCATTGTCTTAACCAAAGAGATTGTTCAGTAGTACAATCTGTTCCAAGACTTTTGATGAAATTTTCAAGAAAGCAGCTGATGGCCCTCTTTACCACCATGTGGTGACAGACTTTCTGAGGATAAGGCAAACATAGCAAAGACAGAGATAAAGATGGAGAAAAATACACAGATCCTAAGGACATAGTTTAAACCACTACATCCAGCTATGCTTTAAAATTCACTTCTTGGACTTTCCAGTAGCTTTCATTTAATGCGTTCCTTTGGTTCCCCCTTCTCTATTTTTAAATCTGGTTTGGGTTTAGATTCAGAACTTGC
This sequence comes from Daubentonia madagascariensis, assembly GCA_023783475.1. Taxonomy (NCBI): domain Eukaryota; kingdom Metazoa; phylum Chordata; class Mammalia; order Primates; family Daubentoniidae; genus Daubentonia; species Daubentonia madagascariensis. The sequence continues at coordinate 18,749,163 of JAKFHU010000978.1, read as the reverse complement.
AAATAAGAGCCCTAGCATAATAAACGTAATAAGAGAGGTAAAGATCCATGGAATCCCAAATTAATATTTCATTTTCAGGTAATGGGGTCAGGGAAGTTCAGATAAGGTAAATCTTGATAGAAGTTGTAAAAAGATAAAATTACAACAAATTTAGTTAAAAATATCAATTGACTTTATTTGCAATTCTAGAATCAGTCAACACTTCATTCCGTAAAACAGAATAAATGTTCCATGAGATAAGCAGATTAGGTTGGTCTTATAGATGGAAAAAGGTAGAGAACGCAGAAACAAAAAGCAGATTGGTCATTTCAAAGTTACATTCTTTGTAGGATGAGAAAAGAGTGGTTGACATCAGGTTATTTCAGGTTACTTTTTTGGAAGGATTAAAACAGAAGGAACTTCATTATTACCCCAACTGAAACTGGCCTGTTTGGGAAACTGGCTGTTATCTCTTCTGATTTCTCAAAAGGTCAGATAACAACTTAGTTTTGGTTTGGTAACATGGAATTTTAATATGAGTGACTCCATTTTAGTTTGGTCTGGTCTGCTGGGGCCTAATGCAGGAGATCAGTTCAAAACAATGACCTCCTATATTTTTTTATTTAACAATTTGTGTTAGACTCTCACTTAGGTGAGAGTGTGACCAAAACTAAGGGCACTACTGCTATTCTCAATTACCATTATTTTGGGTTTCCCATCTCAACATTCCATTCACAGGTTATGGTATCTTTATTATCATGCCTTTCATTGAGTTTTTGTTGTTCCATCCAGAGAGAGACCATTTGATATGTCATAGATGGCTACATACAAACATTTAAAACTTTTGAGAGAATACAGTGTACCAAGGAGAATATTATTACTATTATCAGGAGGATAATATCAAAAGTTTGTAGTATCTTTCTTAGCTAAGGTCTTCATGCATTGAACTAACTAAAATCAAACAGATTAAAGAATGAGCCAGATAAGGAGTCTTCCCATTTTAACCAAGTAGCTTGTTCATTAATTTTTTGTAACTAAGTTTCTACAATACCTGATATATTTATCCATATGCAATAAGAAGTGTTAGCAATTGCACAGACCTCATCCCTGTTCAGCCAGTAGGTAATCTAGAACAATCTTATTATCTAGTACAACTTTAGCAAGAGAATTTAAAGAAGTCTGTTGTACAACCATAGCCTTTGTGGTAGAATATGCTATAGAACCTATTGTGAGGGATACATTTCTAATCATTACCTCAGTTGTACTTACCCAAGCCATGGAAAAAAAGACCTAAAAATGATGCCCATCCAGAAGGGTTAATGCCTCCTGGCAATGTTCTCTTTATCCTGTGATGTAAGTTAAAGGGAGTGGACCAATGCTGTGACTGACTATGGAGCAAAAAAGTTACTGTTAAAATTCCTAGCCTACATTGGCTCTTCATTCTCCACCCATCAAGACATGAGGTTGCCCATGCATAAGGTTGGCCAAGGAATCCTCCACAAATAAAAGTATACCCCATGGGTGGACACAAGGCCCCTTTTTAATTCTATTTTTCATGGTTATATTGCTTAGAATGGTGGAATTAGCAATTTCTAGCCAAGGGTCTGATATGGAGTTACTACGGGTTAAAAGAGCACCACAGTACCCTGACACGTAAGTCAGTTTGCAAGAAATTCCATTTGGGCTTTTGGTGAAAACCTGTCTTACGATATACTTGTTGGTCCTGATTCTTGTACCCCATGACTAGGTTAATTAGTGGGAAGTTAGAATAAGTGGATCTAGAAGTCTAACTCTGTTGAAAGGACCACTAGTACATTCTGAATAGTTGCTTTGGAGATGTTGCTAAAGTTAGCCACTGGGTGAACTAAAGGATATCTCAGGTCATGCAAAGATTTAGGTTTGACATGACAGATCCAACACTTCATCAAGTTACCCACAGAAGCGACTGATTTTGAAATTATAATTATAGCATTATTCTTCCAAGTGAAAGAGGTAGGCATAGACAAAGAAAATGTTATGAGGGATAAGAGTCTCATTATGATAGAGAATCTTGTTCTGATGTCTTGAGGAAAGCTCTCAACAGAATGATGCTGTCAATCTCTCATTCTGGTTAACTTGATTTTTTTTGTTTGTTTTTTTAAGGTCTCTGGTTTGAGAAGAGGATCAGGTGGTATCAGGAGGTGCTCTTTTTAGTTAAGAGATGTAAACCCAAAGGTCAACATCTTTGAGTTTAGCTGCAGCATCTGTAATCAGGAACATTTGATAGAGTTCTTTCCAATGGGGTTCAAGGGCAGTTTTTCTCTGATGATTCTTCCAGAACACCCAATCACCAGGTTTCAGGCTCTGTCTTTTGAAACTCTTTGGATCTGTGCCTCAAAAAGCTTCAATGACCTGTTGGTGATTTTTTTTTAAGCATAGGACATTAAGGATTTACTATATTAGGTCAATTCAGCATGGGACAATTGGGGGGGTTATCTATATTTGATTTAATATCCATAGACATAGGGTGACCAGTAACAATTTCATAAGGAGTTAACCTGTGATTTCCAATAGGGGTGCTCTGAAGAGTCATGGGAGCCATAGGCAGAATTTTAGACCATGGAAGCCCAGTGATTTTGGGTAGCTTGGAAATTTTGATGTTAAGTATCTCATTAGTTTTCTCAATCTTGCCCGAGGACTGAGGATGGTAAGCACAGTGATACTGCCAAAGTGTATCATTATTATTACCAAAAAAATTTAGATAGTGCTCTAATTACCTGTCTAGTGAAATGAATGCCTCCTTTGCTTGAAATGGCATTCAGAATACCCAGAGTGAATAACTACCTCCAGCAGTTCCTTTGCTACAGTAAGGGTGTCAGCCTTTCAACATGGGAAGGCTTCCAACCCATCCAGAAAACATACAGATTTTATAAGTACCTATGGATAACTTAAAATTGGGAGTTGGATGAAGTATAATTGTAGGTGTTCAAATGGGCCTGTGTCATTTTAGGGGAATAGAAAAAGACTCCCCTGGATTATGAGTTTGGCAGGGTAAGCATTGATTATAAATAGCTTTTGCAACTTTATAACAATTTCCCCATCAATACTTACTGATTGTTTGCACTATCTTATCAATACCATTACGGGTAAGGGAATGTAAGGAGTGTAAGAAAGGTGCCTTAAGGGAGTGTGGGAGCACCAAACAACCACCTAGGCTTTCCCACAACTCGGAAAGACAATTAACATAGCACCCTTCTCATTCCCAATATTCTTTTCGATCCTTAGGAGCATTTTGTTGTCCATAGGTAACAGTATCTGGGCATAAGGAGGCAAAAGGAACATGTTTATTATTTCTAGCTATCAGATTTAAATAACAGATCTCACAGAGTTGCATAACATTTTTGGCATTAAAATCAGCTAGAGCATTTCCCTGATATTCAGGCTCAGTTTTCTTTGCATAAGCCTCTATTATTTTTTTATCTCAGAATATTATGGGGGTACAGAAGCTTTGGTTACATAAATTGCCTTTGCACTGCCAAAGTCACAGCTACAAGCGTGCCCATCCCCCGGACAGCATACACTGCACCCGTTAGGTGTGAATTTACCTATCCCCTCCTGTACCCTCCCACCTGCCCACAGGTGTTGGAATGTTAATTCCATATGTGCATATGTGTTGATCGATTAGTACCAATTTAATGGTGAGTACATATGTTTGTTGAGCCTCTATTTTTATAACAGCAATCAATCTCTTTAGGCAGCAGTCTAGCAAGGACTCATCAGCTTGCAGGCCATTTTTTATTGGCGTGTCTGCAGAGGCGAGGAAACCCCTTCACTTCCAAAGTATTCCAGAATTATGAACCACTCCAAAGGCGTAGCAACTGTTAGTGTAAATGTTGACAGACTGGTTTTTAGATAAAATGCAGGCATGGGTAAGAGCACAAAGTTCTGCCTACTGAGCAGACTTGAGGTGGGGCAGTTGGCCATTTGCAGTGAGCTCATATTGGGTGGTGACTACACATCCAGTGCAAAAATGTGCTACCTGATCTCTAGCATAAATCCATCCACAAAAAGATCAAATCAGGACTTTGTAGAGGGATGTCCTGCAAATCAGGACAGGAAGGTGACTAATGCAGAGATTACCGTTTAACAGTCACGTGGTTCACCTTCATCACATGAAGGTGACAGAGTAGCTGGATTGTGAATGTTGCGAAGTTGTCAGATGAAGATTAGGAGGTGAGGGCAAAAGGATTTCATGAAATTAATCTGCTCCAGAAAGATGTTGGGTAAAGTCAGAGTTGAGAAGATTTTACTTTATGTGTTGTGTGGAGATAAACATCATTACCTAGGATCGGATCTGCAGAAGCGGTGGCGACTGAGTCTAATTGAGCACTATAATAGGCAACGGGCGTAAGTTTATCACCATGTTTCTGTGTGAACATTCCTGAGGCCTGGTTATTTCTTTCATGTACAAATAGGGTTAAAGGTTTTGAGTAATTGAGCAATCCCTAAACAGGGTGTTTTACCATGCCCACTTTAATTTTGCAAGGGCTGGCTCTTGTTTTTCTTTCCAAGGAAGGGGTTCAGGGGCTGAATTTTTAATGAGTTCACAGTGCAGATGCTAAGAGGGAAAAATTAGGGATCCAAAGACAGCAATGTCCAACTAAACCTAAGAACCCTCAAAGTTGCTTCTTAGTTACTGAGTTACTGGTCTAGAGAATTCCTGGATAAGTTTAATTAGGAGACAGCTGGATGCCTGCAGCACTCATGTTGTGTCCTAATAGTGAACAATATCTGTTGATAATTCTAATTTGTCTCAGGAGACCTTATGTCCCTTTTCTGCTAACTGCTATAGTAAATAGAGGGAATTTTGGTGGGATGCCTCCTTAGTGGGTGAACATAGTTCCACATATTACAGGAGAGTCCACCCTCTAGGAAAATGGAAGGTGCTCAAGTCTCGATGGAGCACTTGAGAGAGATAGGAGGAGGCTTCAGTGAACCCCCGAGACATGACTTTCCAGGTATATTGTTTATTATTCCAGGCAGAAGCAAACAGATGTTACCTGTCAAAGTTGACTGGAATGCTAAAGAAGGCTGAACATAGGTCTACAACTGTAAATTATTTAGAATCTGGGGGGAGCCATGATAAAAGAGTATTAGGGTTTGGAACCACTGGGAAATGGGGAATAACTATCCTGTTAATGGCTCTTAAATCCTGAACAAATGGCCATCCTTGTCCATTAGGTTTTTGTACAGGTAAAATTGGGGTGTTACAAGGGCTGGTACACGGAATAATTAATCTCTGAGCAATTAAGTTTTCTATTCTTGCCACTGGCACCAGACCTTGTTTGGCCTTGGGTTTTAACGAGTATTGAGGTAATTTGAGAAGAGGCTTAGTGGGGTTTATTTGAACTTTAATGGGCTCTGCACTTTTTATTCTGCCAATGTCAGTATTGGATGTGGCCCATAAGTCATGGGTACTTCAGTTAAGTGAGGGGCATTTTACAGACTGTCCTCTTCCCTCTGTGTCTGGGAGAGACTGCAAAGTGCATATGAGGTGTGGCTCAAGTAGGTCAGGAAATTTCAGTGTCAAATCTCCATTAAAGGCAAACCCTATAAGACCTTTTAGCTTAGACAGGAGGTCTCTGCCCAATAAATTAAGTGGGGTTGTGTCACATAGCAAAAAGGAATGTTTTTCAGTAAAAGGGCCCAGAGTCAGTTGTATAGGTTGAGACGTGAATTTGATACCCCCACAACTGAAATTTCTTTTTACTCCTAGGTAGAAATTGTCCTATAAGAATGGGGGTTGAAGTAAAAATAGTGACTCTGGTATCTACCAAGATTGGAAAAAAACCCTCTTTATTAATTTTTATTTTTTCCCCTTGATTATATAAATCAATAAGTGGTAAAAGCTTACCAAAACTTCCCTTGGCGCTTCATTAGTCCTCTGGTTAACATGGAGATAATTCTTAAATATCAGAGCACAGGCAGCATGTTTTGTCAGGCTTCCCTTGAAATATTTGGGGGCAGTCCTTTTTCCAATGTCCTAGTTGTTTGCAAAAACAGCAACAATTTTTTTGAAACTATTGTTTTAGGGGTTGCTTATTGGAAAAGCACCCTAGAGCAGGTCCAAAAATCATTCTAGGTTATTAGTTGCTATTTAGTTGCTGTAATTGCTAGGACATTAATTTAGAAGCTTTTTGTTTCTTATCTTGTTCCAAGGTCCTTTCAAAAGTTCAGCTACAATTATTAGTTCAGCTGGTCTTGTGGCCTCCCATCCTATCTTTTGCTTTTTCATGAGCCCACTGATCTCCAGAGGGAGTTCATTTACAAAGAGGGCAGCTGGGGCTGGCTGGGTTGTATAATTAATCTGGTAGAAGCCAGAATGTCTTAAGAAAAAGGCTTCTGAGTGAATTTTAAAATTAGTAACAGACTCATTTTTCTTTTGCCTGCAGGCCTGGATGATAGACCAGTCAGTGTGGGTGGGAACACGTTAGGAATGGCATTCAAAAGGCCATTTGCAATTTTTTGGGCTTTGCCTGGCCCATGAGTAGACCAGCTGAGGCTTGTCAGGTCCTTGATATCATTCTCAGGAGAACACCATTCTGCCTCTTTCATCCATTTTTGGGCTTCCTCAGGTCCTGCCAACGTATGTATTAATTGGTAGAGGTCAGGTATGTCTGGGTCATAGGTTCCAATTAAGACTGTGAATTCTTCAGAAAACTTTTGACCATCTTCCCTAGGTTTAGGAAATTCTTTAAGTATGGCCTAAGCTCCATTTTTGTCCAGGGAGTATAAATAACTCAGGGATTATCTCCTGAATTTTCAGGTGGTTTTGTCTGATAAGGAAACTGAGAGTTTTTTCAGAAAAGAAGGGCAATTCAGACAGAGAATTAGTAGACTATAAATATTCAGGAGTAGAATGAATATTTAGGTAAAGTAGGATAGAGGGGAGCATAGGAGTCACGCCAGTTTTATCATCCTTGGTATGGGGAATATCTTGCATTTTTAGCTTTTCATTAGCTTTTCACAATGAATCTTTTTAAAAAGCTATTTTAAAATCCTATTGTCTCTTTGAGGTTTCTGAATATCAATTAAAATACGAATCCCATTTTCTATGCTTAATTGGGAAGGCTTGGGATTCGAGTGCACTTCCTAGATGGACGGTCTTGTTCATCTGGAACATTCCACATGATTGTCATTGTAATTCTGAATTAGCTTTAGTAAGATTTTTGCCACTTTTGTAAATATTTGCAGCTTCTGGGCCATAATTCTTATACATGAAAAAGGCAGGGGTACCAGAAAACTGAGTATGCAGATCTTTAGAAATTAAGGATCCCATTTTTATGTTGGATCTTGAGTTTCTCAAAGCTAAAATCCTGGGCTCTGAGACACCCTTGACCAACTTAGTCAATGATTTTTCTTACCTCAGCATACAAGAAGAAAGCCTTGCAGGATAACCATTTACTACAAATGCTATCATTTACCTAAAAACCTGGCTTTTTTGCCAGTGACCCATCATGTTAGGTGTAGGGACCAGATGTCAGGTCCCCGTGTTCCCTGGTTCTTGGTTCCCAGTACAAAAGAATGGAGCAAATGAGCAGACCAAGCAGATGCAAGCAAGCAAAATGCCAAAATTTATTAAAGCATAGTACATCCCAGAGAAGGAATGGGTCAACCCCTGCAAGTGGAAGAGACCATGAGTTTAACAAGATTTTCCCTTTTTTGCTGATTCATTCCCTAATTTTATGTTAAGTGGGGGGTGGAATATTCATGGTTTTTCTTGGAAAGGGGTGAAGAATTCCTGGAATTGGGAACCCTCCCCATTTTTAACCTTGTAAGGCAATTTCCAGGGGTAGCCATGGTATTTGTAAACTGTCATGGTGCGGGTGGGTGTGATCTTTACTATGTTAATGAGGGTAGGTCACTTGAGGATACTATCACCTTACTTGTACTCATGCTCCAAAGACCCTCGTTGTGGCCTAGTTCTTATCTCCACTTTGTGGCCTTTCTACATCTTCTGGTTGGTCAGTCCTTGGCAACCCCCTAACATAGACCAAACATCTGTTCAGCCCTTGGGGACCCCTCAATACATCATCTGTTCCTTCTTGGAAGCCCCCCTTCTGGTCAACTTGTTCCTCCTAGTAGACAACGCATCTCCTAATGTCATCTATCTCTCAATGGAACCCCCCCAGACAAAGCATCTGTTCCCCTTCCTCCTTGTCCCAACCTAACAATCAGTCACCGCAAACTTAAAAGTAATGTGCCCTGCCATAGCAAAAACTAACCCTTGGTAAATACCCCAAGGTCAAGTGCTCCTTCACAGCACAGACTAACCCTTGGTATTCCAAAATCTAAAAATATCAGGCGGCTCACATTCAAAAGAGAGTAGAGCTCAGACCTGAGAGGAATTTATGACTCTCAGGGCTCCATGAGAAAGACAGAGCATCCCAAAGGAGACCAGTGGCACCTTTCCTGTATTCTTCAAGGGGTCTTAAGGTTGCCATCTATTTCCTTCATGTTCCTTCATGGTCACTAGATCTGTTAAAAGACAAAATTACAACAAATTTAAAGATCTTGCTTGGCTTTATTTATGAGTCTAGAATTGGTCAATACTTCATTCCATAAAACACAATGAGTTTTCCAATAAGCTATATAGAGAGTTTGGTTTTATAGACAGCAAAGGGCGGAAGAATGCAGAAACAAAGAACAAACAGCCAATTGGTCGTTTTGAAGTTACTTTCCTTGACCTGGAAGGTCTGCCTACTGAGTTACTACGTGAGACATTGCTACCATGGTGGATCCTGAAATGAGCCAATATGGAGGATCTCATATTTGAACCTGAGCTGCCACACAGGGAGGTCAGAGGCCAACCCCTGGTCTGTGGTGAGGACTGCTCAAGGACTTCAGCAGAAGAGTGAAGCCTAGCTCTGCCCTCTGGCAGGCTGTGATTCCTAGCCTATATGTGTCTGAATTAATCTAAAGCCAAATGTGGCCTAAGATAGTCCAGGAGTCTGCATATTTAGTAGAACCTTAAGAAGACCCCCTAGTAGGCATTATAATGGTTTCAAAAAGATTTCTGCAAAAAACTTGATGGTTAGAAATAATATTAATAATACAAACACAAGCAGACAAGAAGAAAATGTCAAAGTCAACACTTCCTTGACTCCTAGTGCAGGCTCTTTATTAGGCACATTGCAAGGTAAAAACAGTGACAATCTAACCAGATCTAATAAGCAATCAGCCCAAAAGATTAGAATTACCAAGAAGACTCTTTGAAATATGAATTTACATCCACTAACATTAATGATGTATATTTTCAGCTACATGGTTACGTGTTGAATGTGTATGGTACTTTGAGCAATTTTGAGGTGTAAAGACTATATATTATGCCATAAGAGTGTAACTAGTGGCATGATGAAGCCATCATGGTTAGCAAACACTTAAGAACTAAGCCTCTGGAATATTATTAAAAATAATTTTTTAACTGAAGACAAAGAGATTTTGATTCTATTGAAAAACAAAAAATTTAATAGAAAAAAAGCAAAAAGCAAAACAAAAAGACAAAGCTACTTTCCTTGTAATGTGGGAACAGGGTGATTGATATCAGGTTGCTTCAGGTTACTTGTTTGTAAGGATTAAAACAGAAGGAACTTCATTATCATGCCGACTGAAACGGGCTTGCTTGGGAATCTGGCTGTTATCTCCTGATTTTTCAGAAGGTCAGATAACAACTTAATTTTGAGTTTGGAAACATGGAACTTTAACATAAGTGACTCCATTTTGGTTTGGTCTGGCCTAGTGCAGGAGCTTAGTCCAAAACAATGGCCTCCTATAATTTTTATTTAATAAAGTAAAAACTGAGATGTTCTTGAAGATGAAATAGTAATTAGCTAGACTGAGAAGAGAGGAAAGAGATGGAAAATAATGGGAAGACATGGAAAGAGAGGTTATATTGTGTTCACAAAACTATAGGTTGTTGAGTGTAGCCAGATCTTGGGATGCCTATGAAGTTTAGGGAGAAGATAAGACTGGAAGCCAGATTATATAGAGCCTTAGCCTTGGGTTTTATCTGGAAGTTGATGGGCAATTACTAATTTTGTATTATAAAACTTATTGTGATGTCATTGGGGAGGATATATTGGAAAACATAAGACCAACCAAGGCTGTGTTAGGAATATAGATAAAATGTGAAAAAGCCCTAAATTAATACAGGTTGAGTATCCCTTATCTGAAATGCATGGTACCAAAAGTGTTTCAGATTTCAGATTTTTTTCAGATTTTGAAATATTTGCATATACGTAATGAGATATCTTGGGGATGGGACCCAAGTCTAAACATGAAATTTATTTATGTTTCATATATACTTTATATACATAGGCTAAAGGTAATTTTATACAATATTTTAAATAATTTTGTGCATGAAATAAAGTTTGTGTACATTGAACCACCCAAAAGCAAAGGTGTCGCTATCCCAGCCACCATGTAGACAATCTGTGGTTGTTTGGCATCACCATCATGCTGTGTGTGGAAAAGATATATCATAGCTGAAGGGGGTTGGCAGGGTCTTTTTTCTCTTGGGGACACTAAACTGTCGTGTGCCTGTGTTTTGACTGTGACCGATCACATGAGGTCAAATGTGGAATTTTCCACTTGTGGTGTCATGTTGGTGCTCAGAAAGTGCTGAATTTTGAAGCATTTCAGGTTTTGGATTTTCAGATTAGGGATGCTCAATTTATACTTGAAGAAGCACCTAATATTAGAATCAGCAGGGCTTAAAGATCAATGAATATGGGAGGTTGAGGAAGAGAGAAAAAGTCTGGGAGGACATTGTATTTTTGATTTGAACAACTGGGCCATGTCATTTGCCAAAAAGAGAAGAGGATAAGAGAGCTTGCAGAGCCACATACGAATTCAGAAACTGGCACTCCAGAAACAAAGCTCAGCTCAGGCTCAAATGTTATGATGCCATGAGGCAGAAGTAGTAGTAGAGGTGTTAAACAAGGAAGGAATGATCAGGATAAATGTATAGACTGACAAGAGAAAAGGGCTTATGGTGGAGCATCAAGCTTTAAATGATAAGTTTCCAAAATATATGAAAAAGGAACAGGAGGTGGAAGGAGAACGAAGAGAGTGTGTTTGCACAGAAGCCAAGATAAGGTTTCAAGAAGGAAGTGGTGAAGAATGGAGAAATGCACAATGCCAAGGAAGTCACGTAAGATACTTTAAAATTATCCCTTGGGTTTGGAAAATGGACGGTCATTAGTGATGATCATTGAAACCATTTCATTGGAGGGATTGGGGCAAAACCCTGAATGCTATGGCTTGAAAAGAAAGTGAGAATGAGTAAGTTAAGAGAGCAAGTAAAGACTACTTGATCAAGAAGATTGTTTTAAAGAAAAAGGCAAATGATCAGTCAGAAGCTAGATGAAGACCTAGGGATCAAGATTCTCTGTTTCTCTGTCCATCTGTCTTTCTGTCTTTCTATTTCTCTGTCTCTGTCTCTGTCTCTGTCTTTTGTTCTCTCTAGTTTCAATGGGAGCGACTTAAGCTTGTTTAACTGCTGAGGGATAAAAGCTGGGTGAAAAGAAGGGTTAATGATAAACACGAATGGATCTAACTGATGGAGCAAATTTCTGGGAGTGGGTTGAGAGATTAGTCTTGGACAGACTTGTTCGTTGAATCAAAGAAACACAGATAAGCCACCATGCAGAGCCATATACATGTTGGAGATGGGGCAGGAAGTTGGGTGTCGTTGCATTGGATTTCTACTTGAAGTAACAGCACTTTTAAGATCTGCTACTCATTATTGTGCTGGTAACTATGACAAATTTAAAAGAGTTTTTTTTTCATTTTTAAGCAAAAATAAGTTATAAGGTATGTAAGTGAGATACTACTTAACATGTGAATGTTAATTAAAGAGATTAAATAATGACAGAAATATTATTATTAAAGAAGTAGGAAAGATTTCTGAGGTGATAAGTAATGTATGTATCTAGTAACTTCTAGGACTGATGGAATTATTAAAAAGTTTAGAGATTCATTCCAAATGGCAACTAACTGGTAAGAATGGAACCTGAGTAGTGGAATTTAGGTAAGTATATGGACTTCTGCCAAAACACAGCCAAAACAACAAAATCAACAATAACTAGCAACAACACCAAAAATATTGACCACAATAACAATTTCTGAGATACTTGTGAAATAAAATTTGAGTGTTAAGTAGATATAAGAAGTTCTTGACTTTGCTAAAATCTTTCAAGGGACAATAGATAAAATAATTAAAATATTGATAGAATGTTTAAGAATTTGATAGATGAAGAAATGGGGCATTTTTGTTGTGACCTTAAAGGCAAGAAAGTCATTGTTTACATAGATGTGTAAAAATTACAAAGAAAGTCAGTGCTGATTTATTTATTTGGTATTATCTACACTATTCATGCACATTTCTTCCCACAAAGCATAATTAGACTTATTATTTTGAAACAGACTTTGGAAATATGTTTTAGGCTTTATGTCCTGTAAAAGGAGTGAACTGTTGCCTCTGAAACATCCCTTAAAAATTACAACTGTAATTACAATTACAGTTGAATAAGAATGAGAAGTCTGTGATACAGTTTTGACTAAAATGAGCATTACCCAGCCTGATTAGCAATTTTATTCATCAGCCATGATGACAAATGACCAATGTCTCTTAAAAAAGAAAGTCAAACATCCCCAAATTAGAAATCTATGCTCTCATTGGGGAATATTCAAAAAAGTGCAATGCTGGCTTAGTTGGCAATTCTTAAAGGAGTATGTGAAAATTATTTTTAAAATTATGATTGGAATTAAGATAATTTCTAGCCAAAGTTTCTGCTTTCATGAGTACAATACTAATTTATCTAAATTGCCAGTTCTAGTATGCTTGTTAAAGTCAATTTTTTTATAGCCATTTTTTTCTGTTTTTAAAATGTTCACTGAAAAATTTAATCTACACGCAGCTATAAATACATGATTTGTAAAAATTTTAACTGTACATGTGTTCATGTGTGTATGTGTACAACTAGATCTGTAGATATAAAGAGAGATATTTATGTATCTAATGTATAGTTTAAATGTAAATGATCATGTTATGTATATTATTCTGTAACTTGATTTTCTACTTAATATTATATCATTAATATAGTTCCATGTTGTTATACTTCCTTATTTTTAATGGCTACATAATATTCTGTGGTGTGGATATGCCAAAAATTATTTAATCACTCTTCTGCATTAAAAAAAATTAATACATGTACACTCTTAAAAGAGTGCCTGGCACATAGTAAACATTCCATGTGCTCTAGTATCTAACATGTAGATCTTTTTATGTTTATTATATTTTACTGTGATTATTATTAACACATTACAGATAAGAAAACAGCATTAGAAAGATTAGGTGACTTGAACAAGATCACATGGTTAGTGGAAGAGGCAGAATTGGAACTCAGGATTTTTAACTTTTATAAGAGACAATGGCAGTACCTTGTGTCAAGTTAAAAAAAAAAACAGGAGGAAAGAAAGAAAAAGTCTAAAGCACACTGTGGGAAAGTTGAGAGAAAAACAATTAACTGTGCGGTGGATTCAGGAAAACATTTCATTTGAGCTGTTCACTATTTCCCTGAGACTAAAATAAAGTGCCTGTAAGTCCTAAAGGACAGACTACACTTTTGAGATGGGCTGGAGGGCAGTGGCTGGGTCTTGTCGGGTTTTGGCAGTGAGAGGGAGCTGATTTGATTTAGGGGAGGTAAAAAAGTTCGGTAAAAGAGTTTTGTGAGGAATCACTAGGGACTCCGTAAGGGATGACAGAAGATGCTAAGCAGCAGGCGAGGCGGAGCCCAGCTGGCTGGACTTGTGATGTGTGTGGCTGCCATCGTCCAACCAGAGTGACCCCTAACAGGAGTCACTTCGGGGCCAGCACAGGCAGATGATCTGCAGACAAGGCTTTTAATGAGCAATTTGTGGGGAGATACACTTTATATACAACTGAATATATCTGTAGAGAACTGTAGTTTCAGAATTTCATACAATTTAGCTTTTCAGGATTGAGGTGCTGTGGGTAGGGGCCAGATCTCTGTCTAGCCAGGCTGAGTCTCAAGGGCAGTCCTATAGCATTTGGCAGGTGAGACACGTTACAGACACCATGCCTCTACTAACGCGTAATGTGGGGTAAAGGAAATGTAGGCAATCCCTGTAAGGGGGAAGTGGTTAAGTGATTGAAAGCAGCTCGGGACTTGTGCAATGCAGTCATTGTCACAGAAAACTCCAAATGCGTTTTCATTTTCAAATGCTGAGTTACACACAGGATTGCACAAGAAAAGTCTCAGTAGACTTCTAGCCTTGATTCCCACTGCTTTTGCCTCCAAGAGCATATTTGGGACGTTTTGAAAACCTGCCCCCAGAGACAAAGAGGAAACATTTTGTTGTGAAAATCTGGCTTTTTGTGAATAGATGGGGAAAATTGCATGCAAATTTAATTCAAGAAGTTAATATCATCTGGCAAAAGCATCTCTCATTTAGTAGGAATTGAGGGTTTTAAAAAAGTATTTCCCTATGGACTTAATAATTCATTCATTTATTAATATACTTATTTATCCTTTATTAATGACATACTCAGAGATGTTTGGCTCCTCTCATCCCCTTTTTCTGTCAGAAGCAATTAAGCTTGCCCAAATATGAATAAAGATGCTCACTATTTGAGAACCATATTGATTTTAATCATTTTTATCATAAAAGTTATATATACAAATATAAATGGGGAATAAATTCCTTATACTTCCTTACAGTTTTTATACAACATAAAATAAAAATAAATCTATACAAAATAAATTCCAGCAAAGTTTAAATAATTTAATCAGGTGAACAATGGGATAGGTGCTGATGGCTATGGCCCAGATCCTTTTTAAAAAAAAAAAAAATTGTATCACGAATATTTAAGTTATACAACATGATGTTATGGGATACATATAGATAGTGAAAAGGTTACTACAGTAAAGCAAATTAACATACCCATCATCTCACATAACTACCCATTTTTTTGGTCTTGTGGCAAGAGCAGCTAAAATGTACTTGTTTAGCATGAATCCCAAATATGGTATAATTTTATTACCTATAGTCCTCATATTGTGCATTAGATCTCTAGAGTTGTTCATTCTACATGTCCTCTGACCTACATCTCCCCATTTCTCTCCCTTCCCTCACCCCTGATAACCACTGTTTTGTTCTTTATCTTTGTATATTTGTTTGTTTGTTTGTTTAGATTCCACATGTAAGTAAGATCATGCAATATTTTTCTTTCTGTGTCTGGCTTATTTCACATAGCATAATGTCCTCCAGGCGCGTCCATGTTGTAGTAAAGGCAAGATCTCATTCTTTTTTAAGGCTGAATAATATTCCATTGTATATATGCACCACACACACACACACCCACGCAGAGTTTCTTTATCTGCTCATCTGTCAACAGACACTTGGGTTGTTTACATATCTTGGCTATTGTGAATAATGCTGCAATGAGCATGAGAATGCAGATATTTTTAGAAGGTGGCTGGTGTTTCATTTTTGGGGGGTATATGCACAGAAGAGGGATTGCTAGGTCATATGGTAGTTCTATTTTTAATGTCTTTAGAAACCTCCATCCTATTTTCCATAAGGGCTGCACCAATCTACATTCCCACCAAGGGTGTACAGGGTTCCCTTTTTACCACATGGCCCAGGTCCTTTTGCACTCAGCAGACTTAGAATACAATGTGCCGTTTCTTGACTCAATTCCGCTACAGCTTTTCTTATGTTGTCCCATAGGGAGGTGGCAGAGTGTAGTGGGTAAAGGCAGAGGCCCTATAGCCAGATTACCTGGTGGTTTAAATCCTACCTCTGCTACTACCTATTGGCTCTATGACTTTAGGCAAGTTACCTAACCACTTTGGGATTCAGTTTTCATATCTGGAAAATGGGAACAATAATAGTCCCTGCAGCATTGGGTGATAATTCAATGAGTTAATGCCTGAAGAACAGAACATACAGAAAATTTTCAATAAATTGTAATTATATATATGCTGGGCTATGATCATTTGGCATACATCACATTATTTATAATTTACTTTTTCTAGGACTGTGTGGTGGCTCTGCAATGTGTCAACTTGGCTAGGCCGAACTATGTTTCTTAGAATTACCTTTTCTATATGTTTCTGGTTAGAGTGAATCACAAGAGACATTCTTGTGCAAGATTTGGAGAGCAGAAGTGAAGCAGCAATTATTTTATAGCTCACACACATTGTCACTTACATGCTGGCTCACACAATTTGTGTGAGGCAGTAGCTGGGCCTACAACTCTTCCACCTTCCCCTGGATCCTCTTACAGATTCTCAGACACCCGGGATAGGTGTGTTTATTTAGCTTCATGGTGAAGCACCCTGACTTCTCCAGGACACCCACATCATTAAGAGCAGAGACAATAAGAACTGACACAACTTTTAGTCCATCCTTGCAGTTTCTAGCTTGCTCTTGTGAGTTCCTGCTTATTCTTGATCTCCCTGACTTGACACTCATCTTCCCTTCCTGACTACCTGCCTCACAGATTTCAAGCTTCAGCATCAGATGCAAGGACAAGAGACTTATGGAGACTGATTCTTAACTAGCTTCCATAATTGTGCAAAGTCAAATCCCTGTAACAAATCCCTTGATAGATAGATAGAGCCAGAATAATTAAAATAGTTCCACTTGGCAACTACTTGTATTCATTTCATAAATACAAATGAAACCATGGGCAATGAAATCATGTGGGATGTGTGGTTATGTCACTCATATAATTCAGAATAAATTATTTTCAGATGATCATGAACATAAAATTTCACAATTTAAAAAAATTATCATAAGATATCCTGGATTATGTTGAAAATATTGCTTTAATTCATTTATATTTGGCTCTTTCCATAGCAAGTTTTTGAGACCTTGAATAAATATTCTCACACTTCCCACACCCACTCCTATCATCTTCCTTTGTAGCATACACTGTAGCCTTGAACTTTTTTGGTAAATAAAATAAATATATAAATTTGATTCCTCAACTCTTTCTCTTTCTCCAAACTCAAATCCTGATTCAAAGGAATCCCACCCATCTCTCACTAATTCACTCATTTTTAATTAATTCAATCACTTTAAAACATTATTGAGTACCTACCATGTGCTAGAGATAGAATTGTTGCTATGTACACAAAGACAAATCACTGTCTCCTCCCTAAAGGAGCTGAGTTTATAATAAGGGAGAGAAGCAGGCAAACTAGCAATGACAATAGTGCGATGAGTTCCATGATAGAGCCGTGCACAGGACTCTACAGAAGAGTTTGCTAAAAAAACACAATGGGGAGCCAGAGAGAGCTTTCTGTAGAGGGAATGCTTGGGTTAAATAGTACAATCTAAATAAGGATTAGGCTGTAAAAGGGGAAGGAGTTTTAGACAGGGAAGGAACAGGATTATGAAGTTCTGGAGGTGCATGTAAACATGGAGTATTTGGGAAAATGCCTAGTAGCAACTCACAAGTTTAAAGGTCAGGAGCAAGATCTGGGTTAGAATCAGAGCTGTGGAATTATCTTAACTCTGGAAATAGTTGAAATAGTGGATGAGAGAATACAGACAGAGCACAAACAGAAGGAAGACAATAGTAGCCAAGGACAGCCAGTACTCAGGGGAGCCACAGCATTTTCCAAGGTGAAAGGCAGGAGAACTTGGGAAGCAAACAGAAGGAGGGGCCAGAGAGGATCCATGAAAGAGTGATGTCCTAGAATCCAAGGGAGGAGGGAATTTAAAGAGAATGTGATAAAAAATGTCAAATGCTGAAATAGTGCAAGGAAAATAAGGATTTTAAAGGGAATTGATGAGTCATTGGTGATCATTCCAAGTGTACTTTTGGTAGAATGAAAAGCATGAAGAAGTGAGCCTGAAGGCTTACTGAGGGAGCAGAGCTGGTGCACAACTCTTCCATGAAACTTGCCTGTGAAGGTAGGGAAAAGAGCTTGGGATTCAATTTGAGCATACTGTATGTATTTTCTGAAGGGAAAAAAAAAGCACAAAGGAAAATGCTGAAGTTAAATGATGGAAGAAGTCCAAAAGAGCAACTGGAGATGAAATAGTTAAGCAAGAAAACCAGAACTACTGAGGTAGACAGGGGCCATGGAGATGCTTTATCTGGCCAGAGAAGCATTCTTTTTCCTGCAAAATTTGCTAATGTGATCAATCTTAAACACAAATATGAATCTACAACTCCCCTTATGGAAAGCTTTCAGTAACTTCCTAAGGCTTACAGTGTAAAGTATATGTGGATTGTGTTATTAATCCTAGCTGCATAGTCCCCTTTCTTGTAAGAGGATGTGCTATGGTCTGAATATGTCCCCTAAAATTCATATGTTGAAACTTAATTGCCAATGTGATAGTTTTAAGAGGTGGGGCTTTTAGGAAGTGACTAAGTCATGAGGGCTCTGCCCTCATGGGATTAGTGCACCCATGAAAAAGGTGAGAGGAAGCTATTTCCCTTCCTTGCCCTTTTGCCCTTACATCCCTTCTGCCAGATGAGGACACAGTATTTGTCTCCTCCAGAGGAGGCAGCATTCAAGGCACCACCTTGGAAGCAGAGACCAATTCCCTTACCAGACCCCAAACTTGCCAGCTCCTTGATCTTGGATTTACCAGCCTCCAGAACTATGAGAAAATAAATATTCATTGTTTATAAATTACCCAGTTTTGGGTATTTTGTTATACAGCACAAATGGACAAAGACAGGATGATACAACCCATCCACTGCTACGTGAATGATAGTGCCTCCTATAGGATGAGTTTATATATATCCCCAGCCCATTACATTGGCTTGACCATGTGACTTACTTTGGCCAATGACATAAGAGTAGATATGATATTTATTTCAATCAAGTAGAAGTTTAAGAACCATTGCATGCATCCACCAACTTCCTGCCATGAGAATACATGTCCCAAATAGGAATTGCAGCTTAACCCTGGGCCCTATGAGAAGAAGACATGTGAAACAGAGCTATAGCAGGTGAACAACTGGTACTGAAATGTAAAATGAGGAAAATGTAATGTTTGTTTTTGTAAGCCACTAAAACTTTGAGTTGTTTGTCACCTCAGCAAAGTTTCTTAATACAGACTGGCAATGGATTTGGAGTATTGCTATTACAAAGTGCCTAAATAAGGGGAGTGGTGCATTCAGACTTGTATTTAAGATTGATTCCATTAGCAAATATTGGACACAAGGTAATACTTTTATGACAAGATTAAGCATTTTTACAGCCCTCTCTCTGTTACTAGTTTTGGGTCTTCTTAACTATTAAGCTTCCATTAATCTTGTGGTATAAAGAAACAATTTATTCCAGTTTTTCTAATGGATTTTTACTCCTGTTCTTTTCTCTTGAGTAGTGACATTTCAACATAACCATCATTTAGGTTGTCAAGGATACATTGATTTTCATACCTATTTTTCAGGTAAAAAATTAAATATTTATATTTTAAAATTACCATGTAGTGTAGTATATGATGCAAATTATTAATACGTGACTGTTCTTAGGCTTTCCCCTTTTCATGTATACTAAAGAAGATTCTGTCTTCACCCACTCTGCATCTGAAGAGTGTTATGCAGAATCTGGAGTCTGGGAAAAAGTATCAAGGATAAATGTCATGGACTCTTTTTAAAAATTATTACTTAGGAAAAGAAGTGAAAAGGAAAGATAAACTAAACTCTTCAGGGGCTTGGCAATATGTGAGCATGTGACATATGATTAGCAAGTCATGTGGAAGCTTTAGATGCAGATGTGGTCAGGAAGATTATGGGAACAGATTAGTATTTTTGAGAAAAAGAGTCATCCTGGGTAGGAAAGTGATAAGCATCTGGGATTTGCAGGGTGTTCAAAAATTGGGAAGGATAAAAATTGAAATAAGAGTTATTGTACACCTATATACTTGGGTTCTCCTTGAGATTTGGGGGACAACACATATAAAAATCAGAATTCTTATTTTCCTGTTCTTTGAATATAGGACGGCTCCCAACTGCACCATGTGGGTAAGGGTTTCCATATGGATTCACATACATGTTAGCTTACCCTCAGCCCATCTCTCATCCTCATCATCCCTGAGCCGCACATAGTCACTCCTCCCATCCCTACTTATAATTCTTCAGATCCCCACCCTAATCCTGAACTTACTCTATTCCTGAGCCCCACTGCATTTCACAAACTGAGCCTATGTCTTAATGGTGAAATTCAAGAACGGGGTTTAAATGTGGGTAGGGATGAAGGTGTTTGTAGTATAAATTATTGATAATTTTTTAAATAGTGATTTTTAAGGTTTTATCAAAATACAACCTAAAATTCTTATAACTGTGTCCAAACTGCGATATCAAAATACTTACTTTCTTCTATTTATTTCTGCTTTGCTCACTCACCATTTTTGATGGGTTCAGGGATGCTTCTCTATAATTTGGAATAAATGTTTAAAGGAGCATATCTGAGCTCTCTGGATTTTGCCCTTGCCCTCTTTGATACCATCAATAGCTGGCCTGAGATTTAAAGCCTAGTAGAGAGCAGAGCCATTGAAATTAGATGCGAAGACTACTAAATTTCAGCCAACAGTAGGTAGGTTGGTTTAAATTTTTTTAAAATAAAGAATTTATTTATTCCCTTTAATCCTAAACAAATGACATTAATTACAGCTAACTCATATCTGGGTTTTATATAGTTAAAATTCAAGCAACAAAATTCAAAGTTCAAGTAAGAGTTTGAGCAAATTATTAAATATTAGATTTTTTTCTCATTATCACACCAGTTAAGAGTCACAGATTTGGAAAGGCCTTTAGTTATCATTCTTCCCTGGAACAGCACAAAACACCTATCTCTCAAAGCATTCTCCATAACAACTCCCTCCCGTCTTTTCTTTCTTTCCTCTCTAGCCATTCCAAGAATAAAATTCTAAGCAGGCTTCTTTTGAGTCTGTGTCTTTTTTTCAATCGAGCTTCTACGATTTTCTTATCTGCTTGCCCAGCTTGGCTTTGTGGTTCAACAAAGCTTTGTTTCTTAGTTTGTCTATTTCTTAGTGACATAGGGATATAAAAATTTAAACACAAATTCTAAAAATAGTCTAAACCAATGAATAACAGTCATTCCTGCTATACTCCAGTGCTGTGACTCCAGGTCTCCAAACTCAGCTGTAGTTATTTTCAATTGTTTTCTAATTGTGAACTCACATGTTACTAGTTTTCTGCCACTGCTGATAAAATCATTTTGTAATTACTTTCTAGATGCCTTGCTTGAGTGGCATCTTTCTGATTTAAAATGCTGATTTGTTTATAATCCTACCTAATTAAGGACATTTAATATTGTGTATCCTTTTTGGGATATTTCATAAAACTGGTATGCTATTGCTATTTTAGGGCAACCCCACTTCAGCTGTACAGCATGTTTATACAACCTACTTTATTTGTGCTTTCATTAACAGAAACCAGAACTGCTCATATGCTCCTGCAGGAGATGCCAAGGCCCTTGGGCTCTGGTCCTAAATTTGTAATCAAATAAACCTATCCTTTTCAAGGTAGACCTTAGTACTCTTTCAGTTTTTAAATCCTTTTCTGAAATTTCTTATCCACATAATACCAAAGCAAACACTGATACAGAGAATCAGGTAACTGGTTCAATCAGGAAAATTAATTGATGAAGCGATGCCTCCAGATTTGTTCCTTTTGCTTAAGGTTGCTTTGGCTATTCAGGCTCTTTTCTGGTGCCAAATGAAGCACAGAATTATTTTTTCTAGATCTGTGAAAAATGATGTTGGTATTTTGATGGGGATTGCATTGAATCTGTAAATCACTTTGGGTAGTGTGGACATTTTAACAGTGTTGCTTCTGCCAGTCCATGAGCATGATATGTTTTTCCATTTGTTTACATCATCTTCAATTTCCTTCCTCAGTGATTTGTAATTCTCTTTGTAGAGATCTTTCACATCCTTGGTTAAATACATTCCTGGGTATTTTATTTTCTTTGTAGCTATTAAGAAAGGTATTGAGTCTTTGATTTGATTCTCAGCTTGACTGTTGTTGGTATATAGGAAAGCTACTGATTTGTGTACATTGATTTTGTAACCTGAGACTTTGCTGAATTTATTTATCAATTCCAGGAGTCTCTTGGTGGAATCTTTTGGGTTTTCTAGATATAAGGTCATATCATCAGCAAAGAGCAATAGTTTGCCCTCCTCTTTCCCCCTTTGGGTATGCTAATTTCCTTCTCTTGCCTAACTGCTCTGGCTAGGACTTCTGGCACTGTGTTGAATAGAAGTGGTGACAGTGGGCACCCTTGTTCCAGTTCTAGATGGAAATGCTTTCAACTTTTCCCAATTCAGTATGATGTTGGCTGTGGGGTTGGCATATACAGCTTTTATAATTTTGAGATATGTTCCATCTATGCCTATTTTGTTAAGAGTTTTTATCATAAAAGGGTGCTGAATTTTGTTGAATGATTTTTCTGTATCTGTTGAGATGATCATATGATCTTTCTTTTTGCTTCTGTTTATGTGGTGAATCACATTTATGGGTTTACATATGTTGAACCATCCTTGCATAACTGGGATGAAGCCCACTTGGTCATGGTGAATTATTTTTTTTGATGTACTGCTGAATTTGGTTTACTAGAATTATATTGACAATTTTTATATCTATATTCATAAGTGATATTGGTCTATAGTTTTCTTTTTTTTGTTGTGTCCTTTCCTGGCTTTGGTATCAGGTGATACTGGATTCACAGAAGTTGGGGAGGATTCCTTTCTTCTCAATGTTATGAAATAATGTCTGCAGTATAGGTACCAGTTCTTCTTTGTTGGTCTGATAAAATTTGAGTGTGAAACCATCTGGTCTGGGACATTTTTTTTTGGAAGATGTTTTTAATTGCTGCTTCAATTTCATTGTTATTAGTCTGTTCAGGAGTTCTATGTCTTCCTAATTGAGTCTTGGGAGGTTGTGTGTTTCTTCAACGTTTTTGAGTTTATATGCATACAGATTTTTATAGTATTCACAGATGATATTTTGCATTTCTCTGGTATCAGTTGTAATATCTCCTTTTTCATTTTTGATTTAGCTTATTTGGGTCCTTTCTTTTCTATTTCTGGTTAATCTAGTGAGAGGTCTATCAATTTTGTTTATCTTTTTAAAGAACCAACTTTTTGTTTCATTAATCTTCTGTAATTTTTTTGTTTGTTTTCAATTTCATTTAGTTCTGTTCTGACCTTAGTTATTTCTTTTCTTCTGCTGGGTTTGGGTTTGGTTGCTCTTCCTTTTCTAGTTCTTTGAGATGGTTCATTAGATTGTTAATTTGTGATCTTTCTGACTTTTTTATGTAGGCATTTAAGGCTATGAATTTTCCCCTTGGGACTGCTTTTGCTGAATCCCATAGATTTTGATAACTTGTGTTCCCTTTGTTATTTAGCTCACGGAGTCTCTTTATTTCCATCTTAATTTCCTCCTTGACCCAATAATTGTTCAGCAGTAGATTGTTTAATTTCCATGACTTTGTGTAGAATTGAGTGTTTCTGTTGGAGTTGATTTCTAATTTAATTCCACTGTGGTTGAGAAGATACATGGTATAACTTTAATTTTTTTGAATTTGTTGAGACATGTTTTGTGGCCTAAGATGTGATCAATCTTAGAGAATGTTCCATGTGCTGATGAAAAGAATGTAGATTCAGTAGTTTTTGAGTAGAATGCTCTGTAAATGTCTGTTAGGCCCATTTGCTCTAGAGTCCCATTTAAGTCCAGTGTTTCTTTATTTATTTTCTCTTTGAAGGATCTGTCCAGTTCTGTCAGTGGGTTGTTGAAATCCCCAGCTATTATGATGCTGTTGTTTATCACGTTGTTTAGATCTAATAAGGTTTGCTTTATGAATCTGGGTGCACCTGTGTTAGGTGCATAAATATTTAGGATTGTTATGTCTTCTTGTTGAATTGCTCCCTTTATCATTATATAATGACCACCTTTATCTTTCTTTACTACTGTCAATTTGAAGTCTATGTTATATGATATGAGAATGGCTATATCTCCTTTCTTTTGATTTCCATTTGCATGGAATATTTTTTTCCATCCCTTCACCTTGAGTCTGAATGAGTCCTCGTGGGTTAGGTGTGAAGACAGAAGATACTTGGGTTGTATTTTTTTTATCCTTTCAGCCAGCCTATGTCTCTTGAGTGGGGAACTCAAGCCATCCACATTTATTGAAAGAATTGATAAGTGGGATGCATTTTTGTTCATCCTGTTGGGTAGAACCTTAATGCTTTATATTACCTCTTGAGCTATTATTTTATATGGGCTCTGCGCTTTAGCTTTTGGGTGATTTTACACTGGCGGATTTCTGTTGTGCTGATAAATCTAATGCAGATCTGAGTAATTCCTGCAGGGCCAATGTGTTCTTAACAAATTGTTTGTCTGGAAAAGTCTTTATTTCTCCCTCATCTAAGAAACTTAGTTTTGTAGGATACAAAATTCTAGGCTGGCCATTATTCTGTTTAAGAAGACTGAGGATGGGGCCCCCATGCCTTCTGGCTTGTAAGGTCTCAGTTGAGAAGTCTGCAGATAGCTTGACTGTTTTTCCTTTGTAAATTACCTGATGTTTTCACTTTATGGCTCACAGGAGTTCCTTCTTCATGTTCACTTTGGCCAGTCTGATGACTATGTGTCGTGGTGATTGCCTCTTTGAAATGAATCTCCCAGGTGTTTGTTAAACTTCTTGTACTTGGATTTCTACATTTCTAGCAAGAACAGGGAAATTTTCCTCAATTATTCCCTCAAATAAGTTTTATAACCTTTGTGTATTTTCTTCTTCACCCTCAGGGATGCCTATGATTCTTATGTTTGGCCTCTTTACATAATCCCATATTTCTTGTAGGCTTTGTTCATTCCTCTTATTTCTCTGTTCTTTATCTTTGACTGACTCATTTAATTGGAAGGTATTGTCTTTGTGCTCTGAGATTCTTTCTTCTGCCTGTTCTAGTATATTCTTAAAACTTTCCACTGTGTTTTGTATTTCCTTGAATGAATTTTTCATTTCCACAAGTTGTTTGATTTTTTTAGTAATACTTTGATTTCTTTAGTGAATTTTTCATTCATTTCCTGTATTGTTTTTGTGGTTTCTTTGTGTTGGTTTGTCATTTTTTCTTGCATTTCATTGAGCTTCCTTATAATCCAAATTTGGAATTCTTTATCTGGCATTTTAATATTTTCCTTTTGGTTGGTATCCATTGGTAAAGAAGTGTTATTTACTTTTTCAGGTGTCCCTTCACTCTGATTTTTCATATTTCTGGAGTTCTTTTGCTGATTCCTTCTCATCTGGCCTCTCGATTGAGTCCTGGGGGTACTGGGCCTTATTTGCGGGCCTGTCCCTGGGTCCCCAAAGCTCAATCCCTGACTGTGTCAGGGAGAAGAGTGCCAGTCCTGAGTTGCCAATAGGGTGCTCAAGCAGGTTTGATGATCCTCTCAGGTTGTCTCTGTCCTTCTGTCATCACCTATTCCCAGCAGTGTAAATTGTGTTGGGTCCCCAGCTTACTCTCCAGTGTGGCTGGTGGTACTTGTGAGTAGGATTCAGCTATACCCTGTTTGCTTGAGTTGGAAGATGCTATCATGAGCTATAGAGTTGTTCTCCCAGTCATTGGTTGATGTTTGTGTGAAGGAGCCAGCTGTTGAGATGTTCTTTTGTGTCCATGGTAGACTCTGGTGCCCCAGGTGGAGTACTTGAGTGCCCCATGCTTTAGGAGGGACCCTGTAGCTCCCAGGGGGTTGTTTGATCTCCACCACCACTGAGCAGGGGGGAGGAGCAAGGCAATTCACGGCTAGGTTGTGGGAGCCTGAAAGGCTTTGCAAAACCTCGGTGGGCTCAGAAGTTGCTTTTGCAGCCACTAGAGGGAGCTGCTGGTAGGAGGGTCAGGACAAGCTCTCCAAACCGGGAGGGCTGTTCACAGGGGAGGGGCCTAAATTCTTCAGTGCTAAGTCCCCAGGCTGGGATCTTTTTGCCCTTATCCAGTAGCATAGCTTTTCTGCAGGGAGGGGTGGACACTCCTCCAAATCACCACTCCTTGGATCCCCATAGCATGCTCCCATCATCTCAGTCCACCTGTGCTCCCTCACCACCTGAATCCAGTTTTCAAACCTCCTCCCTGGTCTTTGTGTCTGACCCACTAACGTGCATCTCCATGAAATGAGGCAGGCAGGGAGTTCCAAAATTGTGCACCCCTATTCCAGTACAAGTCATTAAAGGAAGGACTATCTGTGGGGACCTCAGCTTGGAGTATGCACTCGCCAGAGGGAAATGGCATCTCTCAAACTCCTCAGCTCAAACTGCTTTCCCTGATGTAATGAGTGGGGGGAGGGGCCATAACACCTGGTCAGCCAGTGTGCCTGAATGTGAGGCATTTGGTTGCCTTGGACCTAGGGGCTAGGCTATTCCTTTCCGAATGCCTCACCCTTATCCAATATGGAGGTTCTCCATTGGGGGGATGGGCTCGCTCCCAGATCTCGGTTCCTCAGTACCCCACCACACTCTCCCATTGGATATATCTGCACAGGCTTCCTTGCCACCTGAGTCCAGCTCCCAAACTTCTCTCCTGCATCCCCCTGCACCCCTCTCATGTTTGGGGAACACCAGGACCAGCTTGCTTATCTGAACCACCAGTGTGCAGGAAGTTCCCAAATTGTACACCCCTGTTCCACCACAAGTCCTCAAGGGAAGAGGAGTGGGCCTCACTCTCTGTGGAGACCTCAGCCTGTGATGCACGCCTGCTGGAGAGAAGCAGCCACTCCCAAATTTCTCGGCTCAAACTACACACTTGGTTGTAATGCATGGGGGAGGGGCCACAGCTCCTGATCAGCCCAAGCTCAGACTGCTTCCTAAGTTGTAGTGGATAGGGGAAGTGTCTGGATGGGAGAAAGCTGGCACTCTGGCCTCTCGTGGCATTCTCCCGAGGGGAGCCCCTCACAGACTGCCCAAACTCCTGGGACTCACTAGTTCACCCCACTATTCCTTATTTTCCACCATGCCTGGGCTCATGGAGGGTGGAAAAACCTTCAGTAAACTTATTGTCCCACTGTTCACCAAAGGTGCATAGGAGGGGGTAGGGAATCCTCCCTTACCCTTTCACTGGGCTCTGAGTCTCTCTGGGTTTGATCCTCACTGATATCTTCTCTTTATCTTTTTCCTACTTGGCTTTGCAGTTTTTCTCCAGGGGGTCCAAGCTGTCTCTGTCATCTCTCTCTGTCATCTATCTGAGCTGTGACTTTCCTCCCCTCTCCTGTATCCCATATCCTGCCTTCCCACTGGAACAGTCCAACAAGTGATGTCTCAGGGTCTCTGTCTTGGGCAACCCTGAGAAAGACTTAGTACTTTTCTTGATGATGATTTTACTACCCAAACAATTTTTAAATTAGAACGACAAATCATTTGTTTAAATAAAATTTTATAGAGGGCAATAGGAAAATATATAAATCTTGAAGTACCTTTTATTAGTTTTTAATATAGTGGTCAAATAGCATAAGTTCAGTATAAAACATAACTGAGAATAAAACTGAGAGTAAAAGCAAAGTTTTACCAAATCTAATGGGATGAAGTTAAATAAATAAGTATTCATAATGCAATGTAATAATTTAGCAAATCTCTATTTCTCTCTTCATATATTTCATCACATTACTTCTAAAGTGAACATGTTAGAAAAATAAAGAGTATGAAACAAAAACTAAGTGCTAAACAATTTTCCTAATTTTCTTTCACTTTTTAAAAACTTTTAAAAAAACTTTGAAAAAGTGTGACATTTCCCAAATCTATTTTCATCTTGCTGGCCTCAGGGAAACTCTGTAACACATGGGAGGGAACACCAGTTTCTGTTAGGTAATGCAATAACTATTCTATAATGATCTATGATTTACACAAAACTTGTGTATGATAGTGCTGAGATACACACCTAGGTTTTCCAATTATAGATCTCAGGCTCTTCCCTCAACACCATGTTTTTGTATCTGCATTCATATTTAAAAAACTGCTATTTGTTTGTTTTTTGAGAACTAAGTGATTATCATGGCCTACATACAAAACTAAGGTTCAGCTATTGATTTAGATAAATCTACCCTATCTACCTTCTAATCTTGTCATAATGCAATCGTCTGCATCAATGCAGTAGAAACATGTTACAAGTGAAGCAGTGTCGAAAGAAACCTGTCAAAGAAATTTAGATCAGTTCCCAAAATGAAATTTTTATTCCTTTAACATCTATTTATTCAGTGCTTGTTATGTCCTAGGCAATAAACACTAGGAAACCTACAAAGGACGAGAGATAGTACCTACCACCTCAAGGAGTTATACTCTAGTGGGAAGACAGATAAGAAAGCAAAAAATTGTGATGTAGTAAATTAAATACTATCAAGGAATTGTACAAGAGAAGTAGCAGAAGAACCTTAGGTAGTGGAGGACAGTGGGAGGAGGGGGCCACATCTAAATGAGCATGGAAGGAAGGGTCAGGGTTTTGAAGATAATACTAGCAGGGTCTTTGACTAGGGTGGGACAGGGTGTGGTGGGGAAGGAAATTACTAGGAGAAGGAGCAATGTAATAGAAGACTACTTCTGCTGCTATTATAAAGCCTAAGTTAACAGTGTCTTAAACAAGTTTAATTTATTTCTCTTTTACTTAAAGTTCTGAGGTAGTTGATCCATGGCAAATGGAGCAGCTTGTACCGTGAAGTCACCTAGGACCCCAGGTTCCGCTGGTATGGCTTTCATACCATGTTCCAAGGTGACTATTCCACATTTGACCAGCAGAAAATGGAAAAGCAGGTTGAGTACCTTCTGTTTTTAAAAACATGAATAGTTCACACATTACTTCTGCTCACATCTCTTAGCCAGAACATAATTACAGGTTCACACCTAGCTACAAAAAAACTAAGAAATATAATATTTAGTTCTGAGGCCATGTTCCTACCAAAATTTCTATTACAATAGACGTATAGGATATTGAGGGCACAGCTAGCAACTTCTGTAAGTCTGGCACTTTGGTGACCTCAAAATATCTATATACTACTTTTTCAACCATAGAATGTATTCACCCTGTACGTGAGGAAGACAATCCCCAAATATTATTCTTTTGCTACATTTAACTCCAAGTCCAGGATTGCTGGGTGATTCAAAGTCCAATATCTCTGGGTGTTGTGCAGTCCTGTCAGTTAGGGCTGGATGTGGATCTTATTATACAGCAACCTATGAACTAAAAGAAATGTTTTCTCCACAACCCCTTGCCCCAACTGGTATACAAAGATGGGATAGGAAAAAGATAAGTTCAACATAGACTTCCAATCAAAAATGAAGGAATTGGAAAGGCATAAAAGTGATTCTTAGCAAGTTTCAAATCCCACTGGCAGGAACTGGAAAAACTTCCCACCATGACAGTGAAGTTAGTTTGGTTACTCTATCTTTCAGTCGCTTGTTCTGCTGAGAATTTACCATCCACTATTTTTTGTGGTTACACCTGAAGTAGGTAGTGGGGTATGCCCTCCTTAGGAGGGTAAACACCTTTCACACTTCCTTCCTGATGGTGCACATTTGGGGATCCAGGGATTGCTTTAGAGATTAAAAAAATCACAGGCTTTTGTGGGCCAGGCTTCAGGTTTTTTAGCAATACATTTCCCTTCAAAAACTTGGTAACTTCAGCTTTCAAAAAGCGAACTACAAGCATTTCTCTAAGCACAGAAAATGATGAAATCTCCATATTTATTATCTGCCTTTGGTTTTGTTCATCACCCACCTCCACTGAAGTTCCTGAAAGAAAGCTTTCTGAAAGAAAACCCTCATCTGATTTTTGCCACTAAGCTTTGTCAGATAAGTCCTATTGCCTGGGAGTCTTAATGAAATGCTTGAGAAAGGCTGGGCTACAGCTAATTTTCCTTTATGCCTCCTTTCTAGAGCCAGAACCACCTCTTATAACTAGCATGCATCACATAATTCTTACTTTAAAAGACAGAATGTTTTGTGACTCACACTAATATGAGTTTTTCCAATTCTTTACACTTGAATTGTAGGTTCTGTTAGCAGATGGCTTATGTTCAAGGTTTTGCAAGTGACAGCTTTACCAAAATATTTTTCACTATAAAACAAGTACCCTTAAGTTTTTATTCTGTCAAGTATTTTTTCCTTTTGACACCAACTCCCATGTCACAGGCACAAGCTATACATTTTCATTTTGTTATAGTAATGCTCTGGTCCTAGGAATCAAATTCTCTATCAACAAGCGTTCGGTGCAAGAAACAGGTTAGTTTCTTACTTTGGCAAATGAAATTTGAGTGGAGATTAGAGTTGTCACTTCCAAGCAGTAACTTCAAATGTCAGAGCATGATGAACCACATTTGATTTCTCTATCCCAGTGATAATAAATCATTGCCTAGGTAATGCCTCCATCAACTTATATTCCTGAGTGATAATAACCAAAGACACCTACAAACCTACATTGAACAATGAGTGAGAAATAAACTTTTTTTTGTGCTAAACTACTGAGATTTGTAGATTGTTTGTTAGTGCAGCATAGTCTAGCACATTCTACTGATATAGTAATTGAATTTTCGGCCAGGACTTAATGCATCAGTATCTTTGAGGGCACAATTAGAACTTTTTCTTTTCTATCCCCCTTACCATGAAATCTTGTTCAACTATTAGGTATATTTTCCTTACTATAAAAAGGACCTCTTCACTTACAGTATATACATGATTTGAGAGGTTTTGTCATTCCCTGAAAATATAAATAAAATTTTGAGGTTTTTTAAAAAAAATTATTTTATTTTATTTTTAAATTTCAAAATAGTAAGGGGGTATAAATGTTTTTGTTACATGAATATCTTGTATAATGCTTAAGTTGGGGCTTTTAGTGTGCCCATCGCCAGAATAGTGTTCATTGTACCCGATGAGTGAGTTTTTAACCCCTCACGCCCTCCCACTCTCCCCTCTTCTTGGATTCCAATGGCCTTTACATCTCTTTGTGGCCATGTGTGCCCACTGTTTAGCTCCCAATTATTAGAGAGTACATGTGGTGTTTGTTTTTCCATTCCTGAGATACCTTGCTTAGGATAATGGTCTCTAGTTCCATTCAAGTTGCTGCAAAAGACATTATTTCTTACTTTTTATGGCTGAGTAGTACTCCATGGTATATATATACATATATACCACATTTTCTTAATACACTCATGAGTTGATGGGCACTTAGGTTGATTTTACATCTTTGCAATTATAAATTGTGCTGTGATAGACATTCGAGTGCAGGTGTTTTTTTGATAAAATGACTTCATTTCCTTTGGGTAGATGCCCAGTAGTGGGATTGCTGGATCAAATGGTAAGTCTACTTTTATGCCTTTGAGGGATCTCCATACTGTTTTCCAGACAGGTTGTACTAATTTGCAGTCCAACTAACAGTGTATAAGCATTCCTTTCTCTCTGCATCCATGCCAGCATCTATTGTTTTTTGACTTTTTAATAATGGCCATTCTGACAGGGGTAAGGTAGTATCTCATTGCGGTTTTAATTTGCATTTCTCTGATGGTTAGTGATGTTGAGCATTTTTTCATATGTTTGTAAGCCATTTCTCTATCTTCTTTTGATAAACATATGTTCATGTATTTTGCCCACTTTTTAATGGGGTTGTTTTTTTCTT
Source organism: Daubentonia madagascariensis (assembly GCA_023783475.1). NCBI lineage: Eukaryota > Metazoa > Chordata > Mammalia > Primates > Daubentoniidae > Daubentonia > Daubentonia madagascariensis. The sequence continues at coordinate 18,717,483 of JAKFHU010000978.1, read as the reverse complement.
GTTGATTTGTTTGAGTTCTTTGTAGATTCTGGATATTAGTCCTTTATCAGATATACAGTTTGTGAATATTTTCTCCCATTCTGTAGGTTGTCTGTTTACTCTGTTGATTATTTCCTTTGCTGTGCAGAAGACTTGTAATTTAATTAAGTTCTATTTATTTCTTTTTGTTGTTGCTGTATTTGTCTTAGTCCTAAATGCTTTGCCTAAGCTGATGTCTAGAATAGTTTTTCCTACATTTTCTCTAGAACTTTTATGGTTTCATGCCCTACATTTAAAGTATTTTATCCACCTTGAATTAATTTTTGTATGTGGTGAGAGATAGAGATCCTGTTTCATTCATCTGCATGTGGCTATCCAGTTTTCCAGTTTTCCCAGCACCATTTATTAATAAGGCTTCCTTTCCCCAGTGTAGGTTGTCTGCTTTGTTGAAGATCAGTTGGTACTAGGTAGATGGTTTTATTTCTGGGTTCTCTATTCTGTTGCATTGGTCTACATCTCTATGTCTCTACATTTATACCAGTACCATGTTGTTTTGGTTACTATAGCCATATAGTATAATTTGAAGTCAGGTAATGTGATGCCTCCACATTTGTTCTTTTTGCTTAAGATTGCTTTGGCTATTTGGTCTCTTTTCTGGTTCTGAATTAAGTTTAGGATTATTTTTTCTAGATCTGTGAAATACGATGTTGGTATTTTGATAGGGATTGCATTGAATATGTAAATCACTTTGGGTAGTATGGACATTTTAATGATGTTTATTCTACCAACCCATAAGAAGAGATGTTTTTCCATTTGTTTTGTCATCTACAATTTATTTCATCAGTGTTTTATAGTTCTCCTTGTAGAGATTTTTCACATCCCTAGTTAAGTATATTCCTAGGTATTTTATTTTCTTTGAAGCTATTGCAAATGGTATTGAGTCTTTGATTTGACTCTCAGCTTGTCTGTTATGAGTATATAGAAATGCTACTGATTTGCATACATTGATTTTGTAACCTGAGAATTTGCCAAATTTATTTATCAATTTTAGGAGTCTTTTGGTGGAGTCTTCAGGGTTTTCTAGATACAAGAGCATATCATCAGCGAACAGGGATAGTTTGACCTCTTCTTTCCTGATTTGGATGCCCTTTGTTTTTTTCTCTTGCCTGATTGCTCTGGCTAGGACTTCCAGTACTATGTCAAATAGAAGTGGTGACAGTGGGCACCCTTGTCTTGTTCCAGTTCTTAGGGGGAATGCTTTCAAATTTTTACTTTTCAGTATTATATTGGCTGTGGATTTGTCATATATGGCTTTTATAATTTTGAGGTATGTTGCTTCTATGCCTAGTTTTTGAGGGTTTTTATCATGAAAGGGTGCTGGCTTTTATTGAATGCTTTTTCTGCATCTGTTGAGATGAGCATATGGTCTCTGTTGTTGCTTCTGTTTATCTGGTGAATCATGTTTATTGATTTGCATATGTTAAATCATCCTTGCATTCCTGGGATGAAACCGGCTTGATCATAGTGAATTATCTTTTTGATGTGCTGTTGAATACAGTTTGCTAGTATTTTGTTAGGATTTTTACATCTGTGTTCATAAGGGATATTGTTCTATAGTTTTCTTTTTTTGTTGTGTCCTTTCCTGGCTTTGGTATCAAGGTGACACTGGCTTCACAGAATGAGTTGGGGAGGATTCCCTTCTTCTTAATGTTATGCAACAATTTCTGTAGGATAGCTATCAGTTCTTTTTTGAACATCTGGTAGAATTCAGCTGTGAATCCATCTTGTCCAGGGCTTTTTTTTTTTGCTGGGAGATTTTTTTTATTACAGCTTCAATCTCACCACTAGTTATTGGTCTGTCCAGGATTTCTATTTCCTCCTGATTTAGGGTTCAGAGATTGTGTGTTTCCAGGAATTTATCCATTTACATTTTCTAGTTTGTGTGCATAGAGGTTTTCATATTATTCATGGATGATATTTTATCTTTCTGTGATATCAGTTGTAATGCCTCCTTTTTCATTTCTGATTGAGCTTATTTGAGTTCTTTCTCTTCTATTTCTGGTTAATCTGGCTAGTGGTCTATCAATTTTGTTTACCTTTTCAAGGAACCAAGTTTTTGTTTCATTGATCCTTTGGATTTTTTTCTTTGATTGCCATTTCATTTAGTTCTTCTCTGAGCTTTGTTGTTTATTTTCTTCTGCTGGCTTTTCATTTGGTTTGCTCTTCTTTTTGTAGTTCCTTGAGATGTGACATTGGGTTGTTAATTTGTGATCTTTCTGTCTTTTTGATGTAGGCATTTAAAGCTATGAATTTTCCTTTCAGGGCTGCTTTTGCTGAATCCCATAGATTTTTATAGCTTGTGTCCACTTTGTTATTCAGTTTGGGGAATCTTTTAATGTCTATCTTAATTTCTTCCTTGACCCAAGGATCGTTCAGCATCAGGTTGTTTAATTTCCATGACTTTGTGCAGATTTCAGTGTTTCTCTTGGAATTGATTTCTAGTTTTATTCCACTGTGGTCTGAGAAGATACATGGTATGATTTTAATTTTTTTTAATTTGCTGAGACTTGTTTTGTGGCCTATGATATGATCAATCTTGGATGTCCCATGTGTTGATGAGAAGAATGCATATTCGGTAGTTTTTGGGTAGAATGTTTTGTTAATGCCCATTAGGTCCATTTGTTCTAGAATCCCATTCAAGTTCAGTTTTTATTTATTGATTTTTGCTTTCAATGATCCGTTTAGCTCTGTCAGTGGGATGTTGAAGTCCCTGGCAACTACTATGCTACTGTTTATTTCTTTGTTTAGATAAAGTATAATTTACTTTATGAATCTGGGAGATCCCATGTTAGGTTCATATATATTTAGGATTTTTATGTCTTCTTGTTGAATTGCTCCCTTTACCATTATATAATAACCATCTTTGTCTTTTTTTTAATCATTGTTGATTTAAAATCTATTTTATCTGATATCAGAATGGCTACACCTGCTTGCTTTTGGTTTCCATTTGTGTGGAATTTTTTTCCCCATCCCTTTATCTTGAGCCTATGTGAGTCCTTGTGAGTTAGATGTTTTTCTTGGAGACTGCATATACTTGTAATCTGTTTTTTCATTCATTCAGCCAGTCTATGTCTTTTAAGTGGGGCATTAAGACCATTCACTTTCAGTGTTAGTATTGATGTATGGAAGACTATTGTGTTCACTTATGTTGGATGATATCTTGTTGTTTTCTTTTCACTCTTGTGATATTATTTTCTAAGAGCTGTGAGCTTTAACTTTCAGGTGTTTTTACAGGCATGTATCTGTTGTGTTGTTCCATGTATATTGCAGTTCTAAGTATTTCCTGTAGGGCTAGTCTAGTATTGACAAACTCCCTTAGTATTTATTTGTTTAGAAAAGTCTTTATTTCTCCATCATTTATGAAACTTAGTTTTTCAGGATACAAAATTATTGGTTGGCAGTTGTTCTGTTTAAGAAGACTAAAATGGGGCCCCAATCCCTTCTGGCTTGTAAGGTCTCTGCTGAGGAGTCTGCTGTTAGCCTGATGGGTTTTCCTTTGTAGGTTAGTTGTTGTTTTTGTCTTGCTACTGTAGAATTTTCTCCTTCATTTTGACTTTGGTCAAGTTGATGACTGCACATCTTGGTGATGTCTTATTTACTATGAATCTTCCTGATGTTAGATGACCATCTTGTATCTGGATATCTGAATCTCTGGTGATACCAGGGAAGTTTTCCTCAATAATTCCCTCGAATAAGTTTCCCATGCTTTTTGCTTTTCCTTCTTGTCCCTCAGGGATACCTATAATTTGTATATTGTTTCACTTCATATAGTCCCATATTTCTCTGAATGATTGTTTCTTCTTCTTCTTCTTTTCCATCTTTGACTGACTAGGTTAGTTTGAGAGTCTTGTCTTCAAGCTCTGAAATTCTTTCTTCTGCTTGGTCTAGTCTGTTGCTGAATTTCTGCTGTATTTTGAACTTCCCTAAATGACTCTTTCATTTCTTTAAGTTCTGATATATTCTTTCTTATGTTGCCTAGCTCTTTAGTGACTTTTTCATTTTTTTTGTTGATGTTCTGAAACTTCATTTTTTTTTTTTTTTGCTTCTTTGTGTTTTCAACTTTCTTTTCAATCCCATTCATCTTATTTGCCGTCTATATTCTAAATTCCATTTTGGACATTTCAACAATATTTTTTTGTTTGGGGTCCATTAATGTAATCCATTGTGATCCCTTGGGGGTGTCGAACTAGCTTGTTTTATCATGTTGCCAGAGTTCTTTTGCTGATTTCTTCTCATCTGAAACCTCTTCTGTCAGCTCAGGGCAGATAGGTTTACAGTGCACCTGTTCTCCTTTGCTGGGAACTCACCTACTTAGTGAGAAGAAGGAGAGGTTCCTAGATGGTGCTTTTGTGACCTACTCTGGAAGACTGAACTGACAGGGGAGGGGTGGATGCACTGAGAACCTATAATGCAGCTGATCTGTGTTGTCCCATTCCCCTGAGATTGTCACAGTCCAAGTCTGTGCTGAATGATCTTTGTGTGGAGTGGTGGATCATTCCCTAGGCCACTGTCAGAAGCTCAGGTTGGGGCTGGGTGAGTCCCTCTCCACAGAGGCTCATGTTGTGGGAGACTGCTCTGCCCAGGTCTCCCTACAGTGGTGACAGTTGCAGCTGGGCAAGGCTATTATGCAGTGGTCATGGGTGTCAGGGATGGGGGCGTTCACTCCAACTGGGTCCAGGTGCAATGGTGGTTCAAGGCTCGTGGGTCACTGGTGGAGTGTTGGACCATTTGGAGACAGTTCCTGCCAGGCATCTGGTGGGATCCTCAGGGCAGGGCCTGGCAACAGCGCTGGAGCCTCAAGGGCAGAGCCACGGGTCCTGGTGGTGGCACTGGAGCCTCAGGTGCCAGGCCACAAGGCCCAATAACAGTGGGGGAGCCTAACCTCAGAGCCAGGACCACAGGGCCTAGTGGTGGCACTGGAAGCTCTGGGGCAGGGCAATGGGCCTGATGGGCAACAGGGATGCCTTGGAGCCAGGGTTGTGGGGCCTGGCCATGGAGCTGGGGCCTCAGGGGCGGGGCAAAGGGCCCAATGGCAGTGGAGAAGCCTTAGTCCTGGGCTCTGGGGCCCAGTGTTGGCACTGGAACCCCAGGGATGGAGCCTTGGAGCTCAGTGGCAGCACTGGAACCTCGAGGGTAGAGCCACGGGGCCCAGTAATCAAGAGTTGTATTAGTCATATGACTATTTTTCCAGAGAGAACTGTTCATAGTTTATTTATTTATTTATTTTTAGAGATGAGGTTTGGCTGTCACACAGGCTGGAATGCATTGGTGCAATTACAGGTCACTGCAACCTTGAACTCCTGGGCTTAAGCAATCCTCCTGCCTCAGCTTCCCAAGTAGCTGGGACTACAGGCATGCACTACCACCCCAGGCTAATTTTTTTTATATGTTAATAGTTTTTATCTAGTTTCCAAGAAGTTCATAACCCATACAGGATTAAGACCAACCACTATAGAAGCCTGTATTTGTAAATTCTTGTATCAGTGAACACTTACATGACAACTTAACATTAATCAGTGCTGTAGTCAGGATGTGATTTGGAGAGTACACTGCTTTGGAGAGTTAATGAACAATAACTATGTACAGATCTCTAAATTAATTAATGCCCTGATTTTCTTACCTTTAATTCTGTTAAGTTTTTCCATCATTAATGGCTCTCCAACTTATCATAACACTCTTTTTAAGGTGTCTTTGAAAAGAGTATTGTTTTTCCAATAGATTCTGTTTACCAGCTTCTGAATTAGGACTATGGAAAACACATAGGAACACATTCACATACACACATACACACATGAATGTACATACACATATACATACAACTGGTAAACATTCAGTCAAGCTGAAAGTTCCTCAAATATTACTAAGAAGTTCGTGGTGTATTCTGTGTAGCTGTAGGGCACCAGGGGCAAAAGGGATTCAGATTCTGGGGCTCTTTCTGCCCCTGTTCCTGTTCTTGCTTCAACTGGAGCAAGCTCCTCTTTCATATGTTTTATATGATGATATTCGATGTTCTCTCTCTCTTCCTCTCTCTCTCAGTGACAGAACTCCTGTTTTAAATATATTCAGAAACCACTAATGTAAACTGGATATGAGAGCACATGAAAGCTGTCTTCAAGAACTTGGAAATGAGGTTGACCTCTGAGAATTAAACTATAAAATCCAAACTAAGGAATAAAATAAGAAATAGACAAAATCATTTTGAAGAAAGAGGGTGGTTTTCAAGCCTGAATAAGAACTGATTCAGTCCAATCAGTAATATTAACGTCTCTAAAGAAATAATCTACCCCTTGGAAAAGACTGAGAAAGGGATAGGGTGATCAGCAAAAGACCGTGGAAAAATGAAAGAAAACTTCTCTATCTCCAGTCCTGAACAGGAAGACTTATGCAAATGAATCCATCAGATTCCATTTGTTGGGCCCAAAATTCTCTGCTCCTCTCTTGATATTTCTGTCTCAACCCAAAGAGAAGGGATTTTTCTACTCATACTCTGGCTTCTCCCTAAGGAAAAAGGAATTGCTAATCACTCTGCCTGAGGGAAGTGGATAAAAGTGTGGAAAGGATTCAAGGAGAAGGTGGAAAAACTGTCTTTAAGCATGACTCAGAGAACCAGGTGGATAAGGCAGGGTATGAGGTGTGGCAGAGGTGGAGGAAAGGTCATTTCAGGTGGAGGGAAAAGCTGTACATATGCATGGAGTCATGACAAAATATGACATGTGTGGGGAGTTGGCAATCCTTTTTGCCTAGAAATCACGAGAGAACTGAAAAAAACATTCAAGGGAGAGAATGGTGGGGGATGAAAATTAAGCAGTAAATAGGTGGTGAAAATAAGCCATAGTAAGGAATTTGAAACTGATTCTCTGATGATTTCTGAAGAGGAAATTTGTGGTGGTTAATTTGAAGAGTGTATTTTTAAAATAGAGAAGGGATATGAGTAAAAATTCCACTGTACAAATTAGTGTGCTATTGAATTTTGGCAATGGAAATTGAGGAAGGGAAATGTTTAGGAGATAAAATAACAGGAGAGTGGGACAGATTAGATATTAAGGATGGGGAAGAAGGAAGTATCTAGGATGAATCCCTACTATGATATTAATTGATGAATTATAGAAATACGGGGAAGATCAAATTAGTGGGGGAAGCCTAGGAGTTCAACTTTCAGATGCTTCTGCAGGTTGAAGCTATTCCATTGTCAATTAGGTTAAGGAGTCTGGCCAGGAAAGAGGTATGGGCAAAAGATAAAGATTTGTAAGTCATTGACATTCAGTCACAGTCTAGGCAATAGAATCGGAAAAGACAGCCCACAGAGACAAGGTAGATTGAGGAGAAGTGAGTCACTGTCATTGCATAATAGCTGAGTCATCAGATGGGATTCTCTCGTCTGTCTACTGGTTGTACTTAAAAAAGACCTGGGCAGGGCTGAATTGTCTCAAAAGTCAAGGAGTGATCTGTTTAGCACCCTTCTCACGAGAGTGGAGAAATTGTTTCCCGTTCTTTTTTTTTTCTTTGAATTCTTCCCATCCTTTCTGTCCCTTTTGTTTTCAATTCTTCTCTACTCCCATAATACCTTCTCTTTACATCTACATTGTGCTAATTACATTATTACATAACAATTTTTCCCCAAAGATTGTATCTTTTGAGAATCATGTCTTGAATGGATAAATGAATGAGGAAGTCTGCGCCAATTTTATTTTTCTTTTATGATATAAAACTAGTTTAAAACTGTCTGAGCAATTTATGCACCAACAATGACACATTATCACTCAGAGTCCATAGTTTACATTAGAGTTCACTCTTGGTGTTTGTTGTGCATTCCATGGGTTTGGACAAATTTATAATAAATATTTGTATATATATTTGTAACAAATATACTACTCTGGTGGGGTTATGTTGATAATAGAGGAGGCTATAGGTGGGTGTGGGCAGGGGGTATATGGGAAATCTATCTATGTACCTACCTTCCACTCAATTTTGCTGTGAACCTAAGACTGCTCTAAAAAGTCTGTAAAGAAAAAAAAGAAAACATTGGAAAACCAAAAATGTGAAGTGTAACTGATATTTCCAGAAATCTGTGAAATGCTCACAAACTGCTATGTTGGTCAACCCCAATGAAGACCAATTCAAAAATAAGCAGAAAGATTCAGTTCTATTCTTATTTTGTCTTATTTTCTGTGATTAAATAAGGAACATCTTGGTTTAATCTTTTGGTATTTTGCCTTGCGGTTTACAGAACAATCATTTATATGAGAGTAAGGTGGTTGGTTAGAAGTTTGCAACAGCATGAAGTGCCTTCAAGAATAGTTTTCCACTTACTTATTTGTTATCTTTATAGTCTTAGTTACTGTCAGGGATCATTATGCTGACTTCACACATACACAAAAAGCAAACCACAAAAAACATTTGATTTTTGCCCTTGCTTTTATATTTTGAAGCTACCATAAAGGGTTTCCATTTTTGTGTATACAGAAATATTTATTGATGATTAGTTACTATATTTTGTTGACTGGTTGAGAGTTAAGCCAATAATCACGTTTTTTTTAATCTATTCATTTATGTTATCTAGAGCTCTTGGATCCAGGGACAGGTCATTGTTTCAGAAATGTTGGGCCCTTCTATAATAGCTAGTTCATAAAAATATAATTTTCTAGAGAGCTTAAAAGTCAAGACCTCAAAATGTCATTCTTTTTCAAATATTTTTGAGCAGTTATCATTCTTTGATGTGTTGTAGAGCTACATTTCATTTCTCTTTAATATATAGGCTCAAAGAGTTATTGAACCACTGGCTGAGAAACAAAGTAGAGGGGGATCTTTTGTTACTTCTTCCAAGGAAATACTATCTTTCCAAGGGAATACTAACCTGATTGGAGCCAAGTCTTAGACATTGCTGAACCACACTTACTGTGGATGGGTTATGATATATTAAAAAATCCTGCACCTACTTTTAGTCTTCCTACTTTCTCTTGGCCCATGAAGCAATAGCCAGAGAAACTGTGAAAGGGTATTCTCCAGAGATAATCCTGCCATCCTACTCTTTTTCTTTGTTCTTCTTAGCATCTATAGACACTCTCATGTCTTTGGTCTTTTGTATCAATTGGCCAACTTGAAGTTAGTAAGGCCCTGAGCTACAGGTTTGTACCTAAGCTTATAAGAAGAACACTTAAGGTAGTCCTTTTTTGCCATGCCACATTTACTAACCCAGCTAACTAGAGATCTCTGCATTGGGACTTAAGCACAGGACCAGCTAATAATAAACTGGCAGGGTTTTTTTTCTTTATTTTCCACTGATCCTTGTGCATATATCATCTTTGTGGAAATCATGGGAAGAATGACTGGGCAGACTAGATTGAAGGATTCCTGGGTTTCTTGGCCATAATACTGTATAAGCATTCTCCAAACTCCCATGACCATTCATAACAAGCTATTTTGGGACTTTGTTTTTATTGTCATCATTATCATAGTTGTTGTCATTGTCATCATCATCATCATCATTATTGTTGGGATATTACCCAGAGTTCCCATGGCTGACATTGCAGGAGAACAATTAAGAAAATATTAGAAAACACTGGGATCTGAGATGGTTTTAACCATAAGCCTCCCAGGAGGGAAGCTTGACAGGATAATGATGTTAAAGACCATTATCACAATAATGATCAGAACAGCAATGTTAGCAGCTAACACTCTTTGGGAATTTAGCCTGTGCCAGACCCTGTGGTCATTGCCTTATGTATCAAGTTTTACTGAATTCTCAAAACAGCTCTATGAAGTAGGTACTATTATTATTTCTATTTCGCAGATTATGAAACTAAGGAACAGAAAAGGTATGTAATTTTCTAAGGCCTAAACTGGCACTCGTGTTTGGTATTATGTTAGTCTGGACATTTGCAAGGAAAATGATGACCAAATGAAAAATAAACATCTTGTTTCCAGATTTATGTTTTTGTCAATAGCACAAGGAAATTTTGTAAATGGGCTAAATGTGAATAGAATTTTATGTAACTTTTTTGTAAGATAATATCATTAAGAGAAAACACTGATGTAGGCATCTACCTTTTATTAGGAGATGTAATATCATTTTATTTAAATTTATATCCTAATTAAAATTATAAGCTATTAACTTTCAATTCTGCCTCTATCTCTGCTATTAAAATTTATGGTTTTTAAAATACATAATATTGAATATCTGATCTCCAAGCATTTATTAATGGGTAAAAACCACATACTCACTGCTACTCTATACTTAAAAGAGGATTGGTAGAAAAAATATATATTTCTAGGCTATTTTTTTAGAATATGTAATTCATTTATTCTTATAGGTGTTATTCTTTGAGTTAAATCGTATTCCAGATTTACTGAATTGATCTTTGGAATTATACATTAGCCTACATTGAAAAATATTAGCAAAGTATTCCTTTTTTATTTCACCACCATACAGAGTGTGGTTTATCTATGAACTCAAAACCAGGAATAGTTGGGCTTCTCTTGATTGTAGGTTTGTTTAATTCCTATGAATGATGAATTACATTGCTGGTTATGTTTCTATTTTACCTTCAGTCTGATCTGTTATAGCAGTTAGGCGAATTTAATAGTGTCCTAGTGTTATTGTGCATCAGTAATAGGAGAAATGGAGTCATGGAATATTTTAGTACTCTGGACCAGGGTGGAGCTCTTCTTAACCATTATTTCATTGATATCAAGACCTTGGTCAGTGATGCTGTCTATAATACAAACCTTTGAAACTGGACAAACTTTATTGTATTTTATTTCCATTTGCACACGTTTTTCCTCTACTAGATTATAAACTCTTGTTTCCCTTTCTTTTTTTTTTTAGTTTTTGAGATGGGGTCTCACTCTGTCACCCAGGCTGGAGTTCAGTGGTGTGGTTATAGCTCACTGCAGCCTTGAACTCCTGGGCTTCCTGCCTCAGCCTCCCGAGTAGCTGGGACTCTAGGTGTGCGCCACCATGCCCAGCTGCTGTCTGTAATATACTGTGGTGAAAAATAGGTATTCTTCAAAGGTGGAACATGGTAGAATAGAATTGAAGGGCTTATTTTTAAAGAAACTTTGAATTATGGATTTTACCTTCCTCATCTTAGAAGCTCCCCACTTGCTCCATCACCTCCACTGCTGTATACCATTATACATATCTATCTATCTATCTATCTATCTATCTATCTATCTATCTATTTTTTTAAAGAGATGGAGTCTCGCTCTGTCATCCAGGCTGGAGTGCAGCGGTGCGATCACAGATCACTGTAGCCGTGAACTCCCTGGACGCAAGTGATGCTCCCACCTCAGCCTCCCAAGTAGCTAAGACCATAGACGTGGACCGCCACGCCTGAAGAATTTTTAAAAAAAATTCTGTAGCCTGTTGCCCAGGCTGGTCTCCAACTCCTGTCCTCAAGCAGTCTTCCCGCCTCCCAAAGTGCTGGGATTACAGACCTGAGCCACCGCGCCTGGTCTCTTTACATATTAACTATGTGTTTTTATTCTATAATGCACTGTACATATCAATTGAGTATTATCTATTTAATGAAGATTTATTAAATATGTATTTTAAAACAATGTAATGAATGGCCACATGAAGAAACAACTGTGAATTAGGTATGAAAGCATGTACTTAACCACAGTTTTCTTTAGGATTTTCATAAAAGGTCACTTTTCTTGTTAGGATGATCATCACTTTTATTTATTAAGCAGCCAGGGAAATGTTTGTATGACTACATTTGATATTTTAACTTCTCTAATACCAACAACAGAAATTTTTATCTTGTTTTTTTCAAAAGGATTTGATTTATCTGCACAAAGGATGCACAAAATCAGAATAATAAAGCAAAAAATCAGAATGAAGGGAGAAAAGAAAATGAAAAATACCCTAACTCTATGATAATTTATGTAGTTGAACTTTATATTTGCCTCAGAAACTACTGGCATACAAGAAAAAAAAAAGGAATGTATGGTTAGTACAACAGGACTTCTTATCCCTCATTATATCATAGCACAAACAGAATAATATAATTATTTTAAGGAATATAGTGAAAAAAAGAGGATCCTGCTTTATCAACCCTGGGCTCCAGCTAACCTGAAGGCTGAAAGGATCAAAGTTTGGGTATACCTGTAAACTCTTTGGGATACACTGTGAGCCATGACATCATGGTTGCAAAAGTCTGTTTATATAGTTCACATTACCATTCCTTCTCTGAAGGAAAAATGCTTTTTCCTGCAGAGATAAATACTGCATTTATCACATTAATTATAAATAACGATAGATTTCCTAGATGTAGAGTTAATATCTGCACACTCATTCACTCTTGATGTCAATTAGTATAATTACTTGCCATTAACAAAGAGGATTTTTGTTTACACATTTGTTTGACTTTCACTGTTTCTAGGCAAGGTTTCATCTCCGGGTGGCAGGTTACAGCATCACCCAGTTCTCCAAAGGCATTTCTTAGACTAAGAGACGTAGGGTTTCCCTCCCTGCCTTCTGATAGAAGACACGTAATTTCCCTTGGGGAGCACTAAAACCAGCAATGGCAATGATATGTGAGTGTGTGCTCTGCCAGTGCCCTGCCCTTCCAAACCCTATGAATGGTTCAGAAGGGCAGGGCACTGCAACTTGATGCCTGTAGGAAAAGGAGACACATTTTCATATAAATGTAGACTTTCATTTAATGATATGCTTGCTTCCAAGTTGTACAAGTTATAACCAGCAGTATTTTGGAAACAAACATATAGAAATAATCAGCTACTAAGATACACAAGCAGAATATGTGGAAAATGTTTTTCTCCTATAGGGCCTTGTGAAGGGTGTGGAAAAGGCCTTTTAAAATGAGGGAGACACCAAATCCTGTTGCCATGAGAGGCTGTAAAAAAGTAAACAGTATATACACTCCCTAGGGCTTTCCTTTAAAGGATCTGAATTGGAATAAGAAGGGCAGATATCACATCCAAATGCCATCAGAAGCAGAGGAACTGACCCAAGCCTAGAAGATTCGTGTGAACAGGTAGCTTGCCTGAGAGTTAAGGCAACCCCATTGTAAGTGCTAATGGTTATTAGGTAGATGATATTTCTTCCTAGGCAAGTTTTTAGATAGTTTGGCTTGAAATAATGTAATTTTTTTTCTAATTTCTTTAAAAATAAGTTGTTTGGTGAATTAGAGAACTATCTCATCCATGTAGAATATCCACTGCTTTTGTGAATCATCCTTACTTGACTGTATAAATCACTACCTTGTGTAGAATTGATTTTTGGAGTGTTATGGACTGAATTATGCCCCCCACCAAAATTCATATATTGAAGTCCTAATCCCCAGTACTTCAGAATGTGACTGTTTTTGGAGATAGGGCCTTTAAAAAAGTAATAAAGATACAATGAAGTCATTAGGGTGGGTCTTCGTCTAATACGACTGGTGTCCTTATAGGAAGAGGAGATTAGGACACAGATGTGTGAACACATAGGAAAGACCATGTGAGGACACAGTGAGAAGGCAGCTATCTGCAAGCTAAGGAGAGAGCCCTCCAAAGAAACCAAATCTGCCAAGACCTTAATATTGGAATTCTTGCTTCCAAAACTGTAAGAAAAAATAAATTCTGTTTTTTAAACCACCCAGTTTTGTGGTGTATGTTATGGTAGTCCTAGCAAATTAATATACAGAGTGTGAAATATGACCTAGTGTTTTCTTATTTTTAAAAGAATAATTTCCAATATGTCTGCTTTACAAAATGAAATTCATGACTTTCTCCTAAAGTTGGCTGAAGATCCAGCACTCCTCAGTTTAAATCAGAAGGGTCTCCTTGACTAACCTATAGGTTCCTTCAGAAAAGGAGGCTGACTCATGTTCTTGTTTTCTGTGCATTCTCTGGGCAATAACATGGGACTTTCATGTATTAGGCATTCATGCTTTAACTTAATTACTTGATTTTTCATAAAGAAGATGATAATAAATTCTATAAACTATAAACTAGGAATCTTGCCCTTGATTTGAATCAGGAACCTAGAAAGAATTTATTGAAAGGGTTTTTTGAGTATGAGAGTATTTATAAAATGAATTATTGATTACAAAATTTTAGCATGGGACCCTTAGCAACAAGTCGTTATCCTAATAATTCACTGTGGGTAATTCATTTGATGGCATTGAACATTGCTGTCTGGCTCTTGAAACCCTCTCTGTCTTTGACTTCTGGGACATTGTTTTTAATCTCTCTTGCTTTTCTGGCAAGAGCTTCTCTGCCTCTTTCCTTGGCTTTTCCTTCTCTAACTCCTCTTCAAAGATGATGAAGTAACTGTTACATTGAACTGGCACACTTACTGACATAATCAAAACATAACTTTTATTATTAAATAACCCTCTAAAATTTATTCACAGGGCAAGTTTCTCCTACACCTGGGTGGATATTGTTGGAGATCCCATCCCTTTTCTCCTTAGAACATCAGAGACCTGGAAAGTTTCACAGTGATAGTGATGGGACTCTTTATTCCTATTTATTCTTTCTGGTGTTATCTTTGGTCAGGCTTTTCCACGTGCCTGGGACATAGCTGTCTGAACTCTGTGATCAATCCTCATGGCAGTATGATTTGAGAGGAAAATAATATTCCTATTGATGTGGATTTCCAAGCCTAATCCAGCTTGAGTCATATACGAGGTTTTTATCTATTGGCACAGTTGTAAGTCTTAACTTTTATACTGTGCTCTGTGAGGCTAGGGCTGGGCCTCAGCTAACTACATTTCTCAGACTCCTTTGTCATCTAGTTTCTTATTAGGTTTTATCAATGGGAGGCACTAGAGAAGGATTAGAAGGTAAGAGGGAGGCAGAAGGGAATTCCTTCCTTTTTTCAGTTCCTATATTATCATTCCAGCAGCAGGAGAAATGTGGCTGCAGTTTCCACCTTCTTTTTGAACTCTCAGCATCTCCTTTACTACGCTTTTTAGAAGAACCAGCAACTACCAAACTTTAACCTCTATGCAGCTGGAATTATAGTTGTTCTGCCGCACATCACCTACAAGGCTGCACCAACTGAGCTGTCCAAGCATCTGCCTGGCCAAGTCTTCTCCTCAGGAATCCATACCTCACTGTGGAGAGCTGCCTGCTACAGCTTGGAGCACCAGGTCTACATGGCCCCCTCCAATAAGCTCCTACGTCTATACCCCACTCCCCTTTTCTTTTGTTTTGCTAGCCCTAAAGGGTAATCACTGCTTCCTGCAGTTATTAGTTTCCTTTTTGCTCTTTTGGCCTTTCAATACTTACAGAAAGAGCTTCCCAGATTAAGTCTACTCTCTTTGAAATACCCAGTGTGATTTTTGTTTAGGTAATTGGACCTTGCGTTATACAGGTTGCAGAGCTGATCACCAATTAGTGAGGCTAGAGAATGACCACGATTGGTTAAGCCTAGGGAATATGCCCACTTCTGAAGCAGAGTGTGCACTCTTTTACTAGAAAAGTGATAGGTAGGGAGGATGGCATTGGTGGATACCTATGGGGTATAAACTATAGTTGTCACAGTAAACAGACTTGTATTTTTTCATGGTAAAGTGGGAGAAAGAGAAGAAGTGATAATGGCAACTGAAGGAGGAAGTAAGATTAGGGAGGAGCTCTGTTCTGACATGCACATGCATGTGTAAGGGCTGATGGGAAAGACTGATTGGGGGGAAGTGGTAAGGAGACCAGAGAAAGAAGGCTCAATGGATGACATTAGGTTCAAAAGAGAGTAGGCACTCAGGTTGAGGCTAGGCCTTGAATGGAAGGAGGTGCACATTTGCTGAAACAGGCATGAAGGAGGCTATAGTGGGTCCAGGGGCGGGGTAATTTTCTAGGTGTGATAGGAGGAACTTGTTGGAGTATGTCTCTGCTGGCCTCTATTTTCTCTGTTAAGTTTGGGGTAGGTCATCTTCAGGGAGCAAAGGGAATAATGAGGCTAGGGCAGAAGTTTGAGAAGACAAAAGGTGTGAAAAACCTTTCTTGGAAAGAAGAGCGAGTTGCCCAGAGAAACACAGGTGGTATTAACAGGAATACTGAAGGCACAGTGATCATGAATTTATAAGGGTACTAGCTTTCTCTCCTGTGTGGCTTTTTCGTTTAAATTCTGGTGCGTGAGTATGGAGAAAGTGTAGAGAAAACGTGGAGAAAGTATGAAGAAAGTATGGACTAAGTGTGGAGAGAATGTGAAGGAAGTGTGGAGAAAAAGTGTTCAGTAAGTGGATGTTTCTCCTGGAGATTTTACCAAAAAAAAAAAGAAGTAAAAAGAGGGACAAAGGAGTTTAAGGTTTTGGCAAGAGAATCATTGAGGCGATAGATCGTTGTATTTATTCTGGAAAGGGACAGAACACATGACTGAAGGGGGCTAAAGAAAAGAGACATACTGGAAGTGTGAAGGACTGTAGGGCCAGGGAGATCTGGGAGTGGTCCCACTGCGGGTGTCTGAACAAGCAATCTGGAAGGACAGCAGGAAACAGTCACAGAGCAGGATGTTTGATTTAATAGTCTGATGGCTCTGCCTCATTGATGATCATGGGAGTGGGCAATTAAGGTAGAGGGAGGAAAAACTTATTGAAGGAGAGCATGAACCGAGAAATATTTATTTTTAATTGCTAGAATAATTCCATTTGCATATACTTCATGTTTTATACATGCAACATTTGCTTTCTCCAGTTACATTGTGAGCCCGGTGAGAGCAGAGACTGTGTTTACAATTTATATCTGTTCCCATAGGGACCCACGAAATCTCCTTTCGTTGAATATTTTGCAGAACACTATTTTAATTAAATAAGACAAGTGGCAATTCAAGGAATTTTTTTGACCTGTTTCATTGTCTTCAGGAAGATAAGGTGATTCTTTTCCTTTGCAGGTGTAGCAACTGAAGTTTGGATAGGATAAATTATTTACCCAAGGTGGGCTAAGGTTAATTTCAAATGTATAGAAACAGTTGGTTTAAAAGAGAACACATTCTTCTGAATTTGTCTTAACATAGAACATTGTCATTTTTTGTCTTCTTTCCATATATGGCTTTGTAAAATCAATAATGAAATGATCATTACCAGGCAAAAAGTGCAAGCTCGAAGGGGTGTGTCACTGACATGACAGTGACAGCCCAGCCACTGGTGACTTGAGGGAAATGGGAAGTGTAATGATGCCTATGTTGTCATCTTTCCTGTTTCAGAACCACAGGACAAGTGATGTCCTGCTCATTCCCACACCATTTCCCCCGTCACTCCTCCTCCCTACTCTTACGTAACATTTACGTTGGACCAACCCTCTTTGTCTCATGCTCACCATGTCTGGTCCCCTCCCTACAAAGCCTCCTGAGACTTGATACAATTTAGAATTAAGCTATCAACTAATTAGTGTTTAGAGAATTTTAAAAGTTACCTTTACAAAGTCATATTTATTCAGGATGATATCCCATGTGATGCTCATTACAAATGGTAGCAGCTTTCATGACTCACCTGCTACCACCTCTAATTGCATTTATCTTGCTTGGTGGCCTTCTGTGAACCAATCACTATTGAGGTGGATTGGAAGTTATTTGTAAATATGAAAGACCTGAAATTTACAAATTTTAAAAATAAAATTGAGCATAAATAACTGAAATGTCCTTCAGTGGGTGAATAGTTTAACCAACACTGGTGTATTCATACAATGGAATACTACTTGGCAGTGAAAAAGAATGAACTATTGCTACGTGCAACAACTTGGAGGGATCTCAAGGGTATCATGATTAGTAAACCAAAAAAAAAAGTCAACATCAAAAGGTTACATACTATATGATTCCATTTAATAATATTCTCAAAATGGCAAAACTATAAAGGTGGAGAACAGATTAGTGGATGTCAGGGAACAGGGCCATGGGTAGGAAGGTGTGACTACATAAGAGGAGAATGAAGAGTTCCTTTATGCTGATGGGACAGTTTTGTATCTTTTTGTAAAAAATATTTTTTAGAGATGGGGCCTCACTATATTGCCCAGGCTGGAGTACAGTGGTGCAATGATAACTCACTGTAACCTTGAACTCCTGGGCTCAAGTGATCCTCCCTCCTCAGCCTCATGAGTAGCTGGGACTACAGCTACACACCACCAAGCCTGGCTAATGTTTTCATTTTTTTGTAGAAATAGGGTCCTGCTATGTTGCCCAGACCTCAAACTCCTGGCCTCAAGTGATCCTTCCACCTTGGCCTCCCAAAGTGCTGAGATTAACAGGTGAGAGTCACCATTCCTGGCCCAGTTTTGTTTCTTGATTGGGATGGTGGCTACATGAATCTGTACATGCTGTCAAAATTGCACTGAAGTACATGCACACACATTTACACAGACACAAATGACTGCATGTAAAAACCAAATAAGATCCATAGTCTAATTAGCAATATTGTGCCAATGTCAATTTCCTGGTTTTGATATTGTACTACATTTACATAAGGTGTCTCTATTAGGAGGAGGTAGACAAAGGGTACGCAGGACTCCATGCACTATTTTTGCAACTTTCTCTGAGTCTACAAATATTTAAAATAAAAAGTTTAAAAAATAATTTTGAAAATAGCCAGTATTATTCCTCAAACAGTGTCATCCTTACTTATTTGCATTCTAATGGAGAGAAAGAGCCCCACTTTGTTTCAAGAACAATTTTCTCTAAGAAGGAGGGGTTACAAGAAGGCCCAGTAATTAGTTGTCAGTAAAGTATTGAATCAGTCTTGTTCTTGGTTATGCTCTGATGCTATTATACTAGTTTGCTTTTAATTGGATTCCCACATATACTGAATTTCCTATTCCTGAACTCCCGTCTGCCAGAGACTGGGTGTGTCTGAACATGCCAGACACTGACCACTGTCTGCCTGGCTCTCAGGTGACTGTTCATCACTGTTCCATCTCAGCTACACTGGGTAATGGATCTTGGACATAGTCTGTGTTTTCCAATTATGTTATTTGCATACCACTCCCACCTTAAATGACAGCTCCTTGTAAGACCCTTCCCTTGCTCACCATTCTGAGTTTGGTACTTCTACCCCACTATTTTTCCTCAGAATACAGACATTTTCTATCATAGCACTCATCACACTTTATAATTATATCATATTTGTTTGTTTATGCATTTAATGCCCATCATCTCCTCTCTAGACAATCAGCTCAATGAGGACAGAGACTATATCTATTTCCTTCCCTAAGTGGGGACTAAGCTTCATGCACACATGAGTGCTTTTGGCAGTGGGAAAAGCAAGGGCAAAGGACCTGAGGTGGGAGATTTCCTGAACGTTTGGAGTAATGAGGCCAGTGTGGCTGTGTAAAGTGAGCAAGGGGGAAAGGAGGAAGAGAGGTAATAGTTGTTTGGGGAGTGGGGAAGATGAATTCAGAGCGTTGTTGGCCTGTAATGACCTTGACTTTTTTTCTGTATGAGATGGGAACCCTCTGCACAGTTCTGAGCAGAAAGACATGGTCTGACAGGTTTTAAAGGTATTTCCATTTTCCTGATTCCTGAGCAGCTGTCTAAAGAAAACAAACTTGAAGGAGGAAGAGGGGTGCTATTTACTAACTTCCTAAAATCTCACACCTGCCACCCAATGCCAAGTGTTTTACTTGTGTCATTTCCTTTGGCTCCATTATTTACTATATTTAAGAAATTAAGAAACTAAGGTTAAAAAAATTACTCAAGGTCATGTAATTAGTGATTTGCAGGTTTCTGATGCAAACCTAAGTATACTAACCTCAAAGCTCATGGTCTGAACTACTCTGCTCTACTTCTGGAGCATAAAATCCGAATTAATGAGTGGGACAAGATAACGCTGGAGAAGCAGGTGGTCTTCAGATCATGAGAGGTTTTATATGACATATTTAGTAGATGTTTACATATTTTGTCTGTCTTGTCTCCCTTCCCCTTCCTGCTAAGCTGTCCATCAAAGTACCTACTCCCCAGGGCTGGGATGGGCACTCAATCTGGACCTGGCTTGTCAGAATGACTCATTCACTCCTTGAGCCATAATGATTGAGCCAAGGCTGAGCATATGATCCCAGCCAGGCCAACCAGAAGCTGTCCTTTTGGAGTTGTTATTGAAACTAGAAAAGAGGATTTCTCTTTTTGGGTCTTGGAGGTAGAAGTGTGTAATCAGGAAATACTATCCGTCATCTTCCTTTCCACATGGGAAGCCAGTCCACAATGGGGAAAAAAATAATTTGGGCATAACATTTTTCATTGTCAGTCAACTTAGGGAAGCTTTGCAATACAGCTCAGAGCAGGGGTGGAAAGAGGGAATGCATGTTCTTTTTGCATAATTATATCAGGCATATTAATTTATCTCTCTCAAAATGAGGTCAAAGATATATAGATGGGTAGAACCTCTCTGTCAGCAATAAGTGAAGTTTCCTAAAGAAAATCATTCTTATATGCTAGGCATGTTTGTGCATTAAGAGAGAATGGACCATATACTTGGCTGAAGGCTTTCACTATTCTTTCCTTCCTCCCAACCTCACCCCATAAAATCAACAAAGATTAAGATCCTTTTATTTACAAAGACAGCAGAAATAGGACAGAAGAGATATCAGAGGCTATAATTTGTAAGAATCAAAGAGTAGTCAGATTCACAATGTGTAGTCAGTTCTTGTCACACCTCTGTTCAAAGCCGCTAGAAAATCTCCATCACTTTTAGGATAAATCCAAAGACATCACCATGGCGCATGAGGCCCTAGATGATGCAGCATATGGCTTCCTCTCTGACCTCATCTACTAGTTTCCATCTTGCTTACAGCACTCCAATCAACTGGGCTCCTTGCTTTCCTCAAATACTCCAAGTACTTCTACTTCAGGATGCTTGCATGTTCTGTTTCTTCTTTCTGGTGCACCTTTCTTATAGTTACCTACATGGCTTTCTCACTTCTTTTGAGTCTTTGTTCAAATGTCACCTAATCATTGAGGCCATCACTGGCCTCTCTAAAGAAAATAACCTCCCCAAACTTATATACTATTTTCTTTATAGTACTTATCACCACCTATCTTTTTATTTGTTAACTATCTGTCTCTCCCCACTGGAATGCAAGCTCCATGAGAACAGGAACTCTATCGCTTTGGCCACTGTGGAGTCCCCAGCATCCTCTGGTGCATAGCAGTGAGTGCTCTCTCTTTGATTGGAAGTATGAATGCAACTGTGACATCGTGCTAATAACTGATTTGTAATTATCACTAAATTATTAAGTTTATTTGAGTCTTTTTATTCTTACACTAACATCACTAAACATTTTCCTTTTCTAAAATTGCTTATGGACACACACATATACAAACATACACAAAGGGTAAGAACAACTGACTTGGATTAGGGGTAAACATGGTAAGATCACTTTGGTGATTAAGTAAAGGATAGAATTGAGGGAGGCAAAACTATAAGCAGACTATTGTAATTCAGGATTTGAGTGATGATGGACCGAATTAGGCAAGTAGAAATGCATATCAACAGAATTTGGGAAATGTCTGTAGGGAATGACTAAAAGGGAATAGCTAAGTATGATTCCAGTTTTCAAGTTGGGGTGATTGATGATAATGCCAACAATTGAGAGAGGTAACACAAGAAAGGGTGATGTGGAGGTGGGGATAATCATGAAATTAGTTTTGGTAAGATGGACTTGATGTAATGGTGAAGAAGACATCTAAGGAAATATGACCAGCAGCTCACTGGCTATTGTGAGGCTGAACATCGAAGCCATGGTCTGCAGACTTAAATTTTGGCCTTATGTCCACCAGCTCCAACCTGCCAACATACCCCCAAAATGAAATCATCACCATCCCTCCAAAACCTGTACCTACTCTTTTTGTGTTACCTCTATAGTAATATATTCCAGTTTCACCATCTAATGAGTGGAAAGATGTGTGGAGTTAACGTATTTCAAAATTAAGTATGATTTCACTGAAGCACAAAGTTTGATTATCAAATAAGAAATCTTATAGTGAGAAAAGTTGTTCCCCCATCCAAACCATTACTACTCCCCAGAAACAACTCCTTTAGCTCTTAGTTTTTCCATCTGGTATTAATATTCATATTTCTAGATATTATGCTTCTGCTGTTCCTTTTTATACATTTCTTGTTAATTTCCTGTAATGCAGCTAAATTTTTAGCTCTGTTACACTTTCTTTGTTCACCTCTTCTTCCATCATCCTAATATAACATTTTCACAATCTTTGGCTAAGTCAAGTGTTTACATTGTTATGATTATATAAATATTAGTGTCAGAACCAAGTAGTACACTTATATCTAAATTAGCTTTCCTTGTTTAGCCCAAATTTAACTTTTTCTTCACTGAAATTTACTTTGCTTTTTCATTTGCTTAGTATTTTGTATCTATCCTTCATTTTTGCAAATATTCCATCATGTCTATTCAATTGTTATCAATATTATTTTATAAAACCTCAAACATGTCAGATAATCTCTTAATTCCCTATTTTTTCCAGAGACCCAACCCCCATGCCCTCTGTTCTCTTGTTTCAACTTAACTGCTGAGTATATCTCATCCTGTTTCTTTAAGCTTCACCATCAATTCGGAACTTTATTTTATCACTCTATTATATTAAATATCTTGTTTAACAAAACCCACTATTTTCTTCTTTCTTGTTTTATGTTCTTATTTTACTACAGAAATTTTCCAAAAGTTTCTCACAATATAGTTAAGAAGTCCCCCCTTTTTTTACTTTCTGTTTTTAGTTCTTGCTTATCTGAAAAAGTCTTATTTTAACCTCATATTTGAGAACTTGGCTGGCTGTGGAATTTCATCTTGAAAATAGTTTTTTCTCAGAATTTATGTTTTCACTGAATCCTGGGATCTAATACTGCTCCTGATAAGTCCAAGGCCTTCTAGTTTTCGTTCTTTTAATTTAACTTACTTTCCATCCTTTCTCTGGAAACTCTTAGGCTCTCTTCTTCATCACTAGTGGTCTGAAATTTCATGACATTATGGTTTGGGCCTGTGTTCTTTTTCTAGGATGGTACTCATTGAATTCTTTGTACTATAAGATATTTTATTTATAATTTACACAACATTTAAATTTAAACAAAATTCTCTTATATTTTTGCTGTTTTATCTTTCTAAATCTCTTCTTAATTAGAAGTTGGACCTGCTGGATTTCTCTAATTCTTTTATCTTTTCTTTCCTGATTCCATCATATTTCTTTTATTCTACTTTCCAGAAGATTGTCTTGAGTTTAGCTTTTAATACATACATATTTCTTTACTGATAGCATTATATGTTTAGTTTCCATGAACTCTTTTTTAATTTGATTGTTAATTTTTAAAATTTTCTGAACATATTGTATTAATTAAAGTAGGGGTTTTGTTAGGTGTTTTTACATTTCCAGCATTATCTCTTTTCCATTTGAGTTTATGTGGTGGGTTTTGTTTCTTTCTTTCCTTATAGAAGCTT
Source organism: Daubentonia madagascariensis (assembly GCA_023783475.1). Classification (NCBI taxonomy): domain Eukaryota; kingdom Metazoa; phylum Chordata; class Mammalia; order Primates; family Daubentoniidae; genus Daubentonia; species Daubentonia madagascariensis. The sequence continues at coordinate 18,694,065 of JAKFHU010000978.1, read as the reverse complement.
TTCTCAAGTTGCTAGTAGATCACTGTAGAGTGATCAGGCAGTGCCCTGGTTTTTTGCTCTGCCCACAAAAATATAGGTATCTGGAGGATTTCTCTCTGATGTAGTCTACTATCTCGAGAAAAGAAGGTTTCAATCTCTTATTTAGAGGGCATATGCTTGTTGTGAACAAGGGGATTATCTGGGATCTCACCATTTAGCATATAGACTTTCACTTATTTCTTCTATTTTGGGCCCTGCTCTTTACCCTTTCCCTCTGCTGTCTGGAATCCAAAGTCCATTTGGCTTAACTCCTCCTGAGTGTAGGCTTGTAGTTTCCAGCCTCAAGAGTGAGGTTGGGTGTGTATTACAAGGCTGCAGAGGGTAGGGGAGTCTTGTGTCTAATGTCTTAGCTCATCTGCCTAATCATGCCACCTGTGCTCCCTGCTGCCTCTCTGATCTGAGCTCTGCAAGGAGTTTTCACCTCTACTCTATTTTTACAAAGTTGAACTCCTGATGGGTTAAAGGCCCAATTGTGAAACACAAAACTATAAAATTAGTAGAATAGAATGTAGACCTTAGAGTGAGGGATATTTTAATAAGATTTAAAAATCACAAAAAATAAAAGTTTCAGTTAGGATGAATAAGTTCTGTAGGTCTATTGTACAGCATGGTGACTATAGCTAATAATAACGTATTATATACTTGAAAATTGCTAAGAGAGTAGATCTTAAATGTTCTCACCACACACATACACACAAAACTATATGAGGTGATAGATATATTAATCAGCTTGATTGTGGTACTCATTTCACACTGTATACGTATATCAAAATATCACATTGTATACTATAAATATATATAATTTTTATTTGTTAATTATACCTCAATAAAGCTGGAAAAAAGAATCCCTAGTTTTGACTACATAATAAAGTAAAATTTCTGTTCAAGTTAGAGTAATATTTTAATGTTCTTATTTATCAAAATGTTAGTAATAGCTATCACTGGCAGTGAAAATACATGATAGAGAAGAAAAAACTCAAAAGAAGACTGATGATTGACTGAAATAAAATTGAGGAATAAAAGATTAGGCTTACATGAAATAGGAGTGTAATGTGGTATGAGTTAAGTTAGGAGAGAACTATTGGTCTAGAAGTCAGTGGAAAGACTAGGGGTTAAATTTTATGAGATAGTATGGTGGAGAATGATGATAAGGGTTGCCTTGGAAAGGGGTGGATGGTGGTTGAATGGAGTAGAACTGAAAATCATAGATCATGGAATAGATTATCTACACAGACCCTGAAATCTTCTAAAAGGTAGGCAAGAATTGTGGAGAGGTGCAAGACTCTGAGCCATGTATCAAAATCTTCAATGTCTAATTAAAGATTGTCAAAGATAGTATGGACTAGGGAGTCAGTAGACCATACCTCTAGGATTTACTACTTTATTCAAAGAAATGTATGATCATATACACCTGTAACTAAAACTTGCTATTCATAAACAGCACCTCTTAGGATCAATCTAGGAGGAATCACATTTTTTAACAAAGGATCATTATGTCATGTTTAATCTAACTGTATTTCTTCTCTGTTTAGCTTTATCTATGTAGTGGACATTTTATGTAGCATTGAAAATCTCCACTTTCTTATTAAACTGACAGTTCCTTAATATTTCCACCTCTTAAGTTGTGTGCATACCTAATGGTATCAGTGAATTCGGGGTGAATGAAGATGAAAAGGTGGGGAGAACCACCTTTTAAGTTTAAGAAATTTTACAAATCCCCTACTGATTTACAGGAGAAGCCTTTCAACTGTTTATATACCAACCAATTGTCTGCCCCAGGTCTGGCTGACCTACTTCCTGGTTTGATAAAGATTGCTTAGAAGCCACGAAAACACTAGCAAGATTAGTCAGATTCATTCAGAGGAAGTTACTTAAGAACTAATTTTATTTATGTTCTTTTATAAACATTTCCACTCCCACCCTTTACCTAAACCATTCACACTCCCTCCCCTCCCCTCAAAAAAAAAACCAGTTATAATAAAAAGAAACTTATGTTCTGGCTCTCCATGGGTGGTCCTACATTTGTGATCAGTGCCAACAATTAGTGCAGATTCTAGGACTGTTTTTCCCTCTCATAACATGTGGTAAAAACAATAAAAATAATCCTGCTAGTATACATCTCCCTTAATCCTAAAATTCATTTCTTCTTCTGACTCCATAGTTCTTTAATATTCATTCAATATTTTATAGATACTGATTCTCCCTAATGAGATCCAGAAGCTAATGTGGTTTGAGTGAGTTGGATTAACTGCTTGAAGCTAAGAAAACATCCAGGGGAGAAATTTTGCTACCAGAATCTTTTAATTCTGTTGACTTTTAGTCCCCTAAAGTAATGAAGACTCAGACTGATTTTCATATGTAATATACATACACATATACTTACTTTTGTAAGTAATATCTATTTTTTACACGAATATAAGAAAAAGAACATAATTTCTACAACACTAATCATAAAATCATATTCATAAGAATAAATATAAATATTATGTCAAATGTTTCTGACTTAAGAGTTATAACTGTTCACAAAAATAATTCAGAAAGAAGGTAAAAAGGAACATATAGCTGTTATTGTCTAGTGGCAGAAAACATAAGGTATTTATATTTATTCTTATGAATATGATTTTATAATTAGTGTTGTAGAAAGGAAGCATCATTTAAAATGCCTTTCAATGTGTTGCTGTAACACATTGTTCTAAATATAACAATGTGAATTACTGTAACTCCTTGGCATTTGTGACTTAAAAGCTGAAGAGCAGAGTGTTTTTGTGTGAGCAGTCAGAGCTACATTAGGAAATTCTAATGCCCTAAATTAAGTCAAATTTGATAGACTAAAAAAAAGAGATTATTTTTACAGAAAATGCACCAATAAAATGAACAAGTTTAACAAATTTTTTTTGTGTCTTCTTTTCTAGGCACTCTGGTAGGCATCTTAAAATTCTTTCTTTTTCTTTTTACATTATGAGATAATACATCTAAAAACAATTTTTTAAATTGTAAAAATTCTTCTTCTCCCTTAAATGGTTATCTTTAATCAATCTAGTGCACATTTTTTTCTCATTGGTAAAAGTACATTACGAGATAGTAAAGTCTACCAAATATAGATAATCTAAGGAATGATGATATACCAAGGAATCATTTTACCAAAGATGCAAAAGTTGCCCATCTATAGTTGTTTCTTCTAATACCCTCACCCCCAAATTGGACTAATTATAGATTCCTGACATTATGGAAATAGAAATGGTACTAGGAACCTTAGGTATTACTCAATCTAACTGCATTGGTCAGTTAGGGCTACTATAACAAAATGCCACAGGCTGGGTGGCTTAAACAACAACAATTTATTTCTTACAGTTCTGGAGGCAGAAAAGTTCAAGATCAAGGTGCCGGCAAATTTGGTTTCTGGTGATGACTCTCTTCTTGGCTTGTATAAGGCTACCTTCTTACTGTGTGACCACATGACCTCTTCTTTGTGTGCTGTCTTGGTTCATTTTCTGTTGCTGTAACTGAATACCTGAGACAGGGTAATTTATAAAGAAAATAAATTTATTTCTTATAGTTCTGGAGCCTGGGAAGTCCAAGGTCTTGGAATTACAACGGATGAGAGGCTTCTTGCTGGTGGGGCCTCTCTGCAGATCCAGAGGTGGCACCAGGTATCACATGGTGAGGGGGCTCATGAGAGGTGGACAGACTGGCTTTTATAACAGACCCACTCTTCTGATAACTAACCCACTCCCTTAATAACTCATTAATCCATTAATCCATGGGTGGATTAATCCATTCATAAGTGCAGAGACCTCAGGACTCAATCATCTCCCAAAGGTCACACCTCTCAACACTGTTGCATTGGGAACCAAGTTTCTAACATGTGAACTTTTGGGGGACACATTCAAACCATAGCATTTGGGAAGAGAGAGAGTAAGACCAAGCTCTCTAGTGTCTCTTCCTATAAGGACACTAATCCTGTTGGATTAGGGTCCCACACTTATGACTTCATTTAACCTTAATTACTTCCTTAGAAGCCATATCTCCAAATATATCCACTCTGGTGGTTAGAACTTCAACATATGAATTTTATGAGGACACAAACATTTAGTCCATAACACCAAGATCCTCACTTTATGAAGTAAAAACAAATTCAGACAGAATGACAGAAACTCTGGATTAAAAGAGACCTAAAAATTATTAAGATAAACCATTCCTTCTGATGTTTTCTACCAAAACCTTTTAAATAAACTTGACAAAGTAAATTAATGGCAAAACTGGAACTCTTAGTTCCTTGATTCTCACTTGAAAGCCCTTTCTATGACATTATTATCTTCTCTCCTTGTATAATTCTCTTAAGTCTTTTCCAAGTTGTTACTGATTTCCTTTCACTGCAGGAGAATCCACTGCCCTAGGTTCTTAACTTGGGTCATGTTTAAGGGCTCAAAGAGCTATTTGAAGTTTTATGATAATTTTTGTGTTGTTGTTTGAGGTTTTTTTAGGTGTATGACTTTTATCAGATTCTCAAAGTAGTCTATGACAGAAGAAGGGTCCATCCATTAAGCAGTAACTTTCTGCATACTGCCAGAGTGACTTAGCTTTCTCACTCACAAGTTTCTTTTTATGCTAGATGTGGTTTATCCACTCAATCAAAAACCAGTAAAAAGTATTCTGGATGTTTCCAGAACTGAGCTTCATGCTAAGATTAAAAAAATGAATACCACAATTCTGTTATTAAAGTCTTAGTGAAAGACAGATTGATAAGGAGGAATAGGAGAGAAGTAAATGTATTGATCACACAAGTTTCTCTGACTCTGAAAACCACTTTTTTTTTTTCACTTCACCATGCTGTGTTAATCCTCAAATTGACTTGCCTCTTCCTTCTGGATCTCATTAAAGCTGCAGGATATTGGGCATGAAGTATCCTTTTTTTTCCCCCCTCATTTTAAGCTGACATTATGTTGGGGAGAAGAAGTTGTTTAGTGTTGTACTTATTTTGCTAGTAGACAAATGGAAGCTTTCATTTTCTAATTTTAATTCCAAGCAGAAAATTACACATCCTTGTTTAAGATCACTCTCCAATCTGCACATCATATAGGCTGGAGTTGATCCCAACAGAGATACAGAAGAGAGTGTGCATACATATGAGAAAGATAGTTAATCAACTATATAGCCAGAATTTGCAGAGAAAATTTATAAAAAGAAAAATATATTTTAAAAAAATCCAATGATGACTTATAGGAGATTAAAGACTGTACTTAAAGCAGTTGCATAAAACAAGACCTGAGACAAATAAGTAATAGGGGTCTTGAAGCAAGAAGTCCACACTCTGCCATTTGGTGTGCGATACCCAAAGCAGGTCCAAAAGGGACCATGATGTTACCATGTAGTAGAAGGAGACTGAGTTCAAAATGTACTGCATGATTTATTGTGTATATTTATATTGAGTAATTTATACATACTTCTCATTATAGGAGGTAGGTCCCATAGCTCTCAATCTGTTCTTCTCTTGTCTTCATTAACTACTGTATTAGTTTCCTATTGCTGCTATAACAGATTACCTTACACTTAGTGGTTTAAAATAATACAAATTTATTATCTTATAGTTCTGTACTTCAGAAGCTTAAATGGATCTCAGGGTGTTGTTAGGCACACATTCCTTTCTGGATGTTCTCGAGAAGAGTAAGTTTCCTTGCCTTTTCTAGCTCCTAATGAATTCCTGTATTCCTTGGTCACTGCACCCTTTTTCCATTTTCAAAGCCAGCAATGGCTGGTCAAATTGTTCTCACATTGCATCCCTCTGACACTGACTCTTCTGCCTCCCTCTTCCATATTTAAGGACTCCTAATTACACTGGGCTTACCTGGATAATCAGTATAATCTCTTTATTTTAAGGTCAGATGCCTAGCAACCTTAATTTCATCTGCAACCTTTATTCCCCCTTGTTATGTACCATATGACAGGTTCTAGGGATTAGGACTTGGACAATTTTGGGTGTGTGTAGGGGGCATTATTCTTTCTACCACAACAACCAAGTTTAAAAAAAAACGCTCTATGTAATGTTTCTTCTCCTCATATGACAGGGTAGACCTTTCCTGAGCTGTAAAGCTTCTTTTCCTCAGTCTCTTATCCCTATTAAACTGACTGAGAAACAAAGAACTATATTAAGTTATCATGGGATATGTAGATATTAAGTTAATTTAGAAGTCAGATATGAGAAGAATTATACAGCCTCCTCTAAAACTTATTGTAGTATAACTGAAGAAAATGAAACCCAGAGAGATTCCTACCTCTTGATGTCTCTCATGTTTCAGCTTCTCAACATTAGAGCCTCAAGTGACTTTCACTTTCTCTGACTTATTTTCTCAAAGTAATATTAAACATTATTTTTTAAAATTTTTTTCTTTTAAATATTATCAACATTATTTATCATATGATTGGAGAAAGGAAGAAATAGAAAAGTCATTTGCCTTGAGTTATAATTTGAAATGGAAAAAATAAAAATAGCTACCTTAAATTGTATGGCAACCCTGAGCTAGGAATACAGTAGTCATTGGTGTTCCCATTTTACCTTTTAAAGGTGAGAAATATGGGATTTTTATTACTCACATTGCTAGAAAGTGGCAGAGCCAGGACTCCAACCCAGATTTGCCTAATCCCAAAGCCCATGCTCTGGCTGCCAGCATCTAGCCAGTCCACTGCTATCCTATTATCATCAGGAATGTAAAGTCATGTCCCTGACTTGTAAGGTCTGAATTAGCCTATAAATCCACAATTGTTTTATAATTCCTAAGGGAATTTCTAGCCATTTCAACAAATTCTGTAGATTTCTAAACATAAAATAGAAGTCCTGTTCTAAATTAACTTATTTATGTAAATTTACTTTATTAATAATATTTATGATATATGTCACCTTTCAAATGAATAAAGAGAATTAATATGAGAAAAGGAAGACCCGTATCAATCTATTTGGGGTTAAACTCCCCCAAATTGGAACTTTAGTACAATTATACTGTATCTAGCATTCAAAGGTTCTCACTCTTTGACACAGGGTTCTTTCAACTTAAAGGGCATTTCAGGTACGTCAATATTTAAGATATTACTTAATAGTGATGAGTCTAAATAAAATATATTATGATGATGTTACAGAAAATTTACATTTTAAAGGGTAGGTTTCAGGGTGTGGATGAAGGGAACACTCTTGTCCTTTGCATCATCTTCAACTATTTTTCTGCTTAAGGAGTAAGATTGTTTACCCATTAGCCTCTTTCTTTGTTTCTTCAAAGTACTATGTAAGTGGTAGACACTCCTTCAAGGACATACAAAATATACCCGTGCTTTGAGAATGTCGTCATCATGAACAGATATTGCATAATAGCCAGGGAAAAGTCAGCTATGATGCTTCCGTATCACCTACTAGGAATTCCCTCTCCTTCAGGGAACTTTAGTCTTTGCTCTTAAGGCCTTCCTGTGATTGGATGAGGCTCACCATATTATGGAGAGGAATATGCTTTACTCAAAGTAAAAATTAACAAAATTCACAAAAATTAACCCCAAATGGATTATAGACCTAAATGTAAAATGGAATTCTATAAAACTACTAAAAAATAACACAGGAAAGAACCTATATGACCCTGGGTATGGTAACGAATTTTTAGATACAACAGTAGAGACATGATCCAAGAAAGACTTTAGTAAAATTAAAATCTTTTGCTCTGAAAAAGTCACTGTCATAAGAATGAGAAGACAAGCCGTAGACTAGGAGAAAATATTTGCAAAAGACATATCAGATAAAGGTCTGTTGTCCAAAATATATTTGAAAAACTCTTAAAACTCAACAATAGCAAAACAAACAACCCAATTAAAAAATGGGCCAAAGACCTTAACAGACACCTCACCAAAAAAGATATACAGATGCAATAAACATATGAAAAGATGTTCATCATATATCATTAGAAAATGCAAATTAAAACAAAAATGAGATACCACTACAAACTTATGAGAATGGCCAAAATCCAGAACCCTGACAACACCAAATGCTGGCAAGGATGTGGAGCAACAGGAGCTCTCATTCATTGCTCATGGGAATGCAAAATGGTAAACTCACTTTGGAGCACAGTTAGGCAATCTCTTAAAAAACTGAACATATTCTTACCATATAATCTAGCAGTTATACTTCTTGGTATTTATCAAAAGGAGTTGAAAAGTTATGTCTACACAAAAACCTGCACATAGATGTTTATAACAGATTTATTCATAATTGCCAAAACTTTGAGATAACCAAGATGTCCTTTCAGTAGGTTATAGATAATAAACTATGGTATGCCCAGGCATTCAGTGCTAAAAAGAAATGAGCTATCAAGCCATGGAAAAACAAGGAGGAATCTTAAATGTGTATTGCTAAATGAAAGAAACCAATCTGAGAAGGCTATATACTTGTAGTATTCCAACTGTATGATATTCTGGAAAAGGCAAAACTATGGAGACAGTAAAAAGATCAGTGGTTGCCAGAGGTTTGTGGGGAAGGGGTGATGAATATGCAGAGTACAAAAGATTTTTAGGGCAGTGAAAATACTTTGTATGACATTATAATTATGTATACATATCATTATAAATTTGTCCAAACCCATAGAATGTACAACACCAAGGGTGAAACCTCATGTAAACTCTGGCCTTTGGGTGAGTATGATGTGTCAGTGTAGGTTCATCAGTTGAAACAAATGTACCACTCTGGTGCAGGATTTTTATAGTGGAGGAGGTTATGACTTTGTAGGGAGAGGGACTATGTGAGAAATCTGTTTATCTTCCTCTTAATTTTGCTGAGCACCTGAAACTGCTCTAAAAAAAAAATATATATATATATATAAAATATATATACACACATTATTTTAAAAGTTATAAGACATGCAAAAGTTATCTATATGTGGAATGAAGGAAAGTTCAGGAATATCCTGGGTTCAGTTTTGAAAATGATTATTAGCAGCTTCTTGATCATTCAAATATAGTTATGTTATACAGTAGAGTGAAATATCTTCAAGGATCTTTATATTGTGAAACATATAATAACCACATATCACTTCAGATATTTTTGCATACATATTTATTTATTTTTCATTTTTCCCTCTTCCTAACTACTAAGTTATCAGCATGTAGCCTAATCAAAGAGAACTTGTCTTTCGCTGAGGTCCTGAAATGTTTTCTTGTAAATAAAGTACATGAACTTTTAGTGCATGGACTTTATAACAATTATATTAACTTTGTGATGATTTGCTTTGGTTTCTCATTATTCACTCAGTTCTTAATTGTGATTATTAAATGTTTTCTTCACACAGTGATGTGTATTTAAATCTATATATAATAATTGGTTATGATATTCCATAATCATTTCCATTTATAACAAGTAAGATAGCCCATCTATATTCCAGATAATCTTTATTACATTTCTAATATGGTAAACTCTCTACCCAGACAGAATGACTGGGAGTTCTTGTTCACATAGAAAAATAGTCTATATGAGCTGGAAATCAACAAACCCAATCTGAAATAGATATTGAGTGCATAGTACATTTAAGACATATAAAGTACAGATAAAGTCCACAAGTTTTTAGGAAGAGGGGTACAGAAATTAGATAGCACAACACTTTGTATTATGGAGTTGAGCCTTTTGGGAGAAGGCAGGCACAGACAGCATAATTGTGCTTGTGCATATATGTGTATGTTTTATTTTGTTTGTTGTGTGAGGGAAATTAAATGGGCATAAAGTAGTCACATTTAAATAAAAAGAAAAAGAATATCATTATTTCTCCTGATAAGAAGAAAACTGAAAAACATGTAATAGCTGCATTCAAATATATGAGATTTGTATATCATTGATATTCCTTGTTAGCTATTTCTTCCTATCTCTAAAGGTAAAATAAAAGAAAGTGGTTTGAGGGTTTGTGAGTCTCTTTGCAGACAAAGTTTTCAAGCAATGCATCCAGTTACTAAAGGAAGTCATGGCATCTCTTTATTTGATTATCTTCAATAAAATTATAGGGTTATATAATTGTAATACTCCTCAAGAAGTGAAGATGCAAAATGAAAAGCTAGATCTTTTTTTCAGAGCGGGAAATATTTGTGTAACCATAAAAAAATGTTCATAAAGGACAAGTTTTGTCTATGTCATGCATCGTGGTTGAAAGAACTTTGGAATCAGATAGATTTGGTCTCTATGGGTCTTCCAGCAAGTTAGTCAATGGTTCTAAGCCTCAGTTTCCACACTAGTAAAATGATGATAATATTTTCTCCATAAGACTGTCATACAGACTAAATAAAATGGAATTTTACAAAAATGATTAGCATAATAGGCACCAAACATATACAGAAAGTAAATGTGGACCAAGAAAGCATTGGTGCAATCTATTTAGTCTTAGCATATTTTCATGTTTTCATTTTTTATTAGGGTATAATTTATATACAATGAAATGTACACAAGTATGTGTACAATTCAATGGGTTTTTATGTAGAATACATCCATGTCAATCCTACCACCAAGATATAAAACTTTCCCACCACTGCAGAAAGTTTGCTTATTTATGCACCTTCCCATTCAATCTTTGCCACCCATACTTCCCCCAACTGTGAGTATAGATTACTTTCCTTATAGATGAGTTTTGTCTGTTTTAGAACTTTATATAAGTTGAATAACACAATATATATTCTTTTGTGCCTGGTTTCTTTTCCTCTATATAATGTTTTTTAGATTCATCCATGTTGTTGTATTTATCAGTAGTGTATTCCATTTTGTTGTTGAGTAGCCATTGTGTGGCTGTACCACCATTTCTTTATCCATTCTCTTGTTAATGGAAATGTGAGTTGCATTTTGTTTTTTGATATTATGAATAAAGTGGCTATGGACATTCTTGTATAAGTCTTTTTGTGTACACCCATATTAATTTCTCTGAGATAAATAGCTAGAAGTAGAACTGTTAGATTGTAGGGTTAGTTTATGTTTAACTTTATATAAAAGTGATAGATTGATTTTAAAAATGGTTATAATGTTTTACATTTGCATCAGCAATTAATGAGAGTTCTATTTTGTCCACATCTTTACCAACATTTGGTACTCTTGACATAGTAGTCAGGGTTCTACAAAAAAACAGAACATGTATGTATGAGGTCTGTCTGGAAAGTATCCAGCCATTGTTAATATAACAAGAATGCTTTGTTCGACGTGGATTTAACCTGGCAGCCAAGCAGAGTGGACTGGAAAGTGCATGTGTGAACAATGACGACTTCACTATACTAGTCAGTGGGGCACTAGATGCCACTGAGTGAGCATGTGTACTATGTGGCTGTCGCATTCTAAATGGCTGAGTGAGTAGAGCAACAACTCTGCATCAAATTTTGCATTAAGCTTGAACATTCCTCCGCCAAAACTGTTTGGATGATTCAGAAGGGTTTCAGGGATGATGCAATGAGTGCAGTGCAAATAAAAGTGTGGCACAAATGCTTCAAAGATGGTCAAGAATTTGTTGAAAGTGATCCACATTCTGGAAGGCCTGCAACAACCAGAACACTTGAGAGTGTTGAACATGTACAGGTTAGGTTAAGAGATGCTGGGAAAATTGTGTGAGGTCCCAAGGTGCCTACTTTGAAGGGGACTGAGTTGTCATTGTGTTATGTACAATATTTCTTGTGTCTTGTATCTTCTTCAGTAAATATCTCTGTTTTCCATAATACATGGCTGGATACTTTCCAGACAGATCTTGTGTGTGTGTGTGTATGTGTGTACATATATATATATATAATAGAGAGAGAGAGAGAGAGAGAGATTTGTTTTAAGGAATTGGCTCATGGGATTGTGGGAGTTGGAATGTCTGAAATCTGTAGGGCAGGCCAGCAGGTTGAAAATTCAGGTAGAAGTTAATGTTGCAGTTTTGAGTCTGAATTCTGCAGGGCAGGGCAGGGTTTTATGTTGTATTCTGTCCTAATCCATGTGAGCTGCTATAACAAAATATCACAGACTGGGTATTTATAAACAACAGAAACTTATTTCTCTCAGTTCTGAAGGCTGGGAAGTCCAAGATCAAGGTGCTGGTTGTTTGGGGTCTGATGAGGGCCCACCACTTCCAAGATGGTGCCTTGTTGCTGTGTCTGTTGGAGGGACCAACTCTGGGTCTTCACATGGCAGAAGGGATGGAGGGCAAGATAAGACTCCCTTCAACCTCAAGCCTTTTTATGAGGATGCTAGTCCCATTCATGAAGGGGGAGCCCTCATGACCTAATCACTTCCCAAACGCTATACTTCTTAATACTGTTATATTGGGGATTAAGTTTCAACATAAATTTTGAAGGGGACACTGTCATTCAAACCATAGCGTTCCACCACTGGCCTCCCCAAATATATGTCCTTCTCACATACAAAATATATTCATTCCACCCCAGTAGCCCTTTAAAGTCTTAACTTGTTCCAGCATCCAATTTTAATGTCTAAGCTCAAAGTCTCACCCAAATATCATCTAAATCAGATACGGGTAAGAATCAAGGTACAATTCATCATGAAGAAAATTCTTCTCCAGCTGTAAACCTGTGAAATCAAACAATTATGTGCTTCCAAAATACAATGATAGGGCAGGCATGGATAGACATTAAAGAAGAAAGTATTAATAGTAAAATGTCGCAAGTAAGTTCAAAATCTAATACAGCAAACAACATTAAATCCTGAGCATTAAGGATAATCTTCTCTGACTCCACATCCTACCTTCCAGACACCTTGAGGTCAGGGTTGGGCCCCCAAGGCCCTGGGGGCCCTGCTTCCACAGCTCTCCTGGGCACAGGCCACACAGTAGCTTTCACAGATTGGAATCAGGTGCCTGTGGCTCTTCCAGACTGGGATCACACTCTGATAGCTCTGCAGTTCTAGGGTCCACTGGCTGCCCCACTCCCACAGCTCCAGTAGGAATTACTCTAGTAGGTACCCTTTGTGATGGCCACATCCTAATGGTTCCACTGGCCAATGCCTTTGTGGGGGCTCCCTTTGATGGCCCCCACCCCTATGCTATTTCTCTGCCTGGACCCCGACGCTCTCTCAGGCATCCTTTGAAATCTAGATGGAGGTAGCCGTGCATCCACAGCTCTTGCACTCTGTGTGCCTAAATTCAGTAACAATTTCTGTCTTAGTCTGTTTGTGCTCCTATAACAAAATACCAAAGACTGAGTAATTTATAAACAATAGAAATCTATTTCTCACAGTTCTAGAGGCTGGGAAATCTAAGAACAAGGTGCTGGCAGGTTGTATGTCTTGCGAGGGCCTTCTTGCTGTATCCTAACATGGCAGAAGAGCAGAAGAGAGGGAACCCACTCCCTCAAGCCCTTCTATAAGGGTGCTAATCCCAATCATGAGGGTAGAGCCTTCATGACTTAACCACCCCCAATGGCCACACCTCGTAATACTGTTTGTTGCATTGGGGATTAAATTTTCACATGAATTTTGTAGGGGACATCACCATTTAAACCAGAGCACAGTCATAAGGAGAATTTCTTGTCCTTTGGGGAACTTTAGTCTTTGCTCTTAAAGCCTTCAACTGATTGGATGAGGTTCACCATATTATGGAGAGGAATATGCTTTAATCAAAGTCTACTGATGTAAATGTTAATCACATCTAAAAAATACCTTCACAGCAACATCTAGACTAGTATTTGACCAAACTTATAGACACCATAGCCTAGTCAAGTCGACACATAAGATTAACTATCACAGTTGGTCTTTTAAATTTTAATGACTCTAGTGGGTGTCTAGTAGTATCTCACTGTGGTTTTAATTTGCATTTTCCTGGTGACTAATTATGTTGGACACATTTTTATGTACTTATTGGACATTGATATATTTTCCTTTGTAAATTTTCTGCATAAATCTTTTATTTTTATTGTTTGTCTTTTTGTTATTGAATTGAAGAAGTTATTTATATACTCTATGTTCAAGTCCTTTTTAGATATGTATATCATGACTATTTTCCTTGAGTCTTTGGCTTATCTATTCATTTTCTTATAAAGTCTTTCACAGAGCAATTTTGTTAATTTTATGAAGTCCACTTTATTAATGTTTTTGTTAATGGTTAGTACTTTCTGGATCCTATCTAGCATTCTTTGCCTACTCCAGGTTCATGCAGATATTAACCTATTTTTTTTCCTAGAAGTTTGATAGTTTGAGCTTTTTTTTTTTTTTTTTTTTTGAGACAGGGTCTCACTCTGTTGCCCAGGCTAGAATGCAGTGGTGTCATCATAGCTCACTGCAATCTCAAACTTCTGGGCTCAGTCAATCCTCCTGCTTTAGTCTCCTGGGTAGCTGGGACTACAGGTGCGTGCCAGCACACTCAGCTGACTTTTCTTTTTTTTTGTAGATATGGGGTCTTGCTATGTTCCTTAGGCTGGTCTGGAATTTCTAGCCTCGAGCCATCCTCCCACCTTGGCCTCTCAAAGTGCTAGGTTTATGGACATGAGCCACCCCGCTTGGCCAGTTTTAGTTTTACACATAGATATTTGAACAATCCTAAATTAACCTGTGTGGTGTTGTGAGATATAACTGAGCTTCTTTCTTTTCATGTGAATGTTCAGTTGTTTCTATACCATTTATTCAAAAGACTTATTTGGTTTACAAATCAGTTGTGCATAGACACCATTGACAACTGTAAAATTGTCGGACTGAACTAGAATCTCCATCCTGATTACCAAATTCCTAGGAAAGAGAATTTTATTTTCCCAGTTTGGGTTTGGTGTCCACTCTAAGACAACCTACTGTGGCAGTTTGGGTGGGAATTAAAGAAATCACATGGTACAAAAATGGTCTGCAAACCTATTCTCTCCACCAAGAAGGACTTTGTCTCTTCCTTTTTTTTCTCCCCAAACTTTTTATTTTGAAATAGCTATAAGTTCACAGGAAGTTGCAAAGAAATGTACGGGGAGGAACCACACAAACTTCACGGCACCTCATACAATGTTGACATCTTCCATAATTATAGTATAATATCAAAACCAGGAGACAGATCTTGGTAAAATCCACAGAGCTTATTTATATTTCACCATTTATACATGCATTTGTGTGTGTGTGTGTGTGTATAGTTCTTTGCAATTGTGTTACATATGTGGCTTTGTGTACCTACCACCTCAATCAAGGTACAGAACTGTTCAATTAGCACAATTTTCCCTCATGCTACCCCTTTATAACTACTAATCCATATAGGTACTAATTCCTCCTACCCCCAATTCCTAATCTGGCAACCAGATGTTTTCTCCATTCCTATCATTTTATTTCAAGAATGTTATATAAATGGAATCACACATTACATAACTTTTTAAGACTAGCTTTTTTCACTCAGCATAATTCATACAATTCTCTTGAATTCCATCCAAGTTGTTGAATATGTATAAATAGTCTTTTTTATCTTTTCTTCTTTTTTTTCTTTCTTTTCTTTCTTTTTTTTTGCTGCATAGTATTTCAGGGTATGGACATACCACAGTTTGCTACAGTTTGTTTAACCATTCACCTATTGAAAGACATTTGGTTGTTTCCAATTTTTGGCTAACATGAGTAAAGTTGCTATGAATATTCATGCATAGGTTTTTACATGAACATAGGTTTTTAATTTTTCTGGAATAAATGCCCCAGATTATTATTCTGGGATAATTTACCAAGAGTGCAAACACAATTGGGTTATATGGTGTGGTAAGCAAATTAATGGACCCCCAAAGATGTCCCTGCCTTAATCCCTAGAACCTGTGAATATATTACTTTATGAGGAAAAAGGGACTTTGTAAATGTGAAGAAATTAAGGATCTTGAGGAGTGGAGAATTTCCTGGATTACTTGCCTGAGCCCAAGGTAATCTTAACCTTAAACATTTTAAGGGAGGCAAGAGGGTCAGAGTCAGAGACATTGGAAGATGCTGCTCTGTTGGCTTTGAGGATGGACAAAGGGACTATGAGCCAAGAAATGAAGGCAGCCTCCAGAAGCTGGACAAGGTATTCCAGATTCCCCTAGAGCTTTCAGAAGAAACACAGCCCTGCTGACACCCTGCTTTTAGCTCATAAAACCTATTTATTACTTCTGACCTCCAGAACTTTAGATAATAAATTTGTGCTATTTTAGCCAGTAGATTTGTGATATTTAGTTAATAGCATAAGTAGAAAAGTAATACATAGGAGAAACTGCCAAACTTTTCCAGAATGGATATCTCTGCTTTCTAAGATCTTACTCTTTCTTCAAGAATCACAACATATTCCATTTCTCTCATGTAGCTTGTCCTTATTCATTAATCACATATTTTTGAATGCCATTTAAATATCAGGCACTGTTCTGGGAGCAGTGAATAATACAGACAAGGTCCTTGCTTTCATAAACATAAAATTCCAGAGAGGAGACACAGAGAATAAATGCACAAAACAACATAATATCAGTTAGATATAAATGGTATAACGAAAATGAAACAGGCTTAGTAGCTGCTTTAGTTTGGATGGTTGGAGAAGGCCTTTCTGAAGAGTGGAAATTTGAGCAGGGATTTGAATGTTGAGAAAGTTCCAGCCATATGAAAATCTGCAGAAGAAACATTCTGAATAGGGGCAATAGCTTGAGAATCACTGCTAGTGAGTAAATCATGAGAAAGCCAGTGTGGCTGGAAAATAACAAAAAAGAGTGGAAAATTGTAGTAGATGAGATCAGATAGAGAGGCAGGGGATAGATCATTGAGATCCTCATAGGATAGGATAAGGAGTTTATATTTATTCATCATGTAGTAGGAAGCCACTGGAGGATTTTAAACACAGGAGAGGCATGATCTGATTTATGTTTTAAAATAATGACTCTCATTTCCATAAGGAGAATGGTTTGGACTGAGCAAAGAATAGAAGAGTGAACACCAATTACGAGACTATTACCTTGACTAGGTTGATAGTAGTGGAGTTGGAGAAAAAGTGACAGATTTGGGATTTGTTTGTGGAATTTAGTCAACAGCATTGCTGTTAGATTGGCTATGGAAGTGAAGGAAAGAGTTTTTCATTTAAGCCCTAGGGAATGGTGGTATCTTATACTTTGGACAATTATTATTCGGGGTGTATGGTGCTGGAAGGGAAGAGATGTAAAATAAGCAATTACAATTATGACTTTGAGTGGAGAGATTGTCAATTGACAATTAGACATTGGTCGTGGAGACATAAATTTGGGAGTGATTATTATTTCAAATTGTGACCACAGATATGATTAACCTGGAAGACTGTAGAGAAGAAAGGGATCAAGACACTTCAACTTATAGATACAGTAGAGAAGAAAGAGCTTAAAAAAAAAGAAGACTGGATAGTAGCACTCTGTGAAGGCGGAGAAAGGCCGGGAGAGTATCAAATCATGAAGCCAAGACAAAAAAAAAAAAAAGAAAAACCTTTCAATAAAGAGGCTATAGATGTTTGTGTTGAACACTACTGAGAAGTCAAATAAAATACAGATCAGGAGAATGGCTGAATTTAATAACGTTGTGCCAATTACAGTAGAGGGAGAGTAAACAGGGAGTGAGGGAGTGATTCTAGTGACAGACAATGGAATCTGAGCTGGATGCATGAGGAAGAAGTGGAAAGATAAAAGGAGTGATAAACAGTGAAGTGATGAGGTTGGTGGAGCAGTAGGCTCCATGAAACTGAGTTAGACGTTAGAGTGTGAGCACTAAAATAGGTGTACCAGAAGATGCTTGAAATCAAGATTTTGGAAGTGGTACAGTAATTAACGATGATGAGATCAAGAGAGGTATGATTAGGGGAAATATGGTGGAAGAAGGCATCACTGGAATGCAGAAGGCCAAAGAAGAAAGGTCAGGCAAGATGTTAAATATGTGGTCCAAGGAGATATTGACATTGCCAGAAAGATGTCAAGAGTAGGGGAACAACAGAAGTCCATGAGCCAGGCATCAATGATTTGCCCAACTTAGTATACAAATTTCCTCCTCTTTGAACTTTGTCTTTTATTTTGTACTGTCTTAGTAGCATTGGTCTTATTCTTTGCCTTTTGTGTATTTTTTTCCTTCTTCTTCTAGATTAGGCAATGAAAACAAGCTTGTTGCTATCCCCTCTAGCACAACATACACACTTTCCAACACAGTGTAGCAGTGAATAACAGATTATAAACAGTGACTCTAGGAAGCCTCTATATGACTGAGGGCAAACCATTTCATTAAGGGGCAGTCTAGTTTCGAATAGATAGAAGAACACAAGATAATGGTTTACTTTAAGGATGATGCTTCAGAGAAATCATATGTCATACGACAAAGATACATAGAAACAGTCAAAATTTATTTTCAGAAAAGATTTGTCAATTCTTAAATAGTATAAAAATAAACAGACATTTGTTTCAATACTTATATTTTACATAGGTTAATTTAAGTACACATTTGTCTGAGGCACTGAAACATTCACATATACAATCCAAATTCCCAGATTCAGTCAGCAGGTTGATGTTAATAACAAATCAAGTATTCTTTTTTCAAAAAAAAAAAATCAGTGACGTTAATAGTTTTTTGTACAAGCCCTTCTAATGTTGACTATTTCTTTCTTAACCTTAAACATTTTAAACATAAAATCTTAAAGAAAAATTCTCCTGAGTTATTTCTCCTTAATGAAATTTATTTCATTTTCTTCCTCTTTCTAAAAGACACATTTTTAAGTTATTTACACAAAAGTAATGTTATCTGTAATTAGTGTTTGATTTAAAAATATTAAAACCCACAGTGCTTTGTACAGAATATTTTCTCAATAAATTATGGCTGAATAAATTAATAAAGTATCCATAGGTCCTTCAAAAATGTATGAAAGATCAGTCTTATGACATATTCAGGCTAATGAGACAATATTCTTTGTGGGCTGGCATAAGGTAGATCTTAAATACAAAAATTCTAACCTTAAATATCTCAACATACCAGAGTTGGGTTTCTAAAAATTTATTCACAAATCTTAATACAATCATTTCTTTTGATTGTTTACATCGTAATTCAGAGAGGTAAACCCAAAGAAGATATATTCATTCTGACATAATGAAAAAAATCAATAATTGCAGACTTAAATACAGTTTATAACAATAATGTCCTAATAAAACATAAATAATAATCTTCAATAAATTAAATTAAGTAATATACAGTACCATTAAATGTCAGCTGACACTGAGATGTGGAAAAGAAGCATTATTATTATCATCATTATTATTACTGCTGAGAACTACTCAGAAATTCTTTGGCTTTGTTTTTAAATAAGAAAGGACATTAATTAGAATAGAAATATAACTTTCTTCTTGTCATGAACCCCCTACAGTTCTTTCTGAGGTATTAGCCTCTTTGTAGGCTCCTTGGTTACAAATAGTTAAAATTAATTGTAAGTAAAATTCTCTGCCTTTCACTTAAAATAAGTGAATTTTTTTAAAAGAGTCCCTTATTTTTCTTTTATTCTTTTTAAGGGGAACTAAATAGTAGTCCTGAGCTGAGGTTTTCCTGAAAACTTGCAGAAATTCAGGCAAGAAAATATAGGCAGAGTCCAAGGAAAGACAAACTCTGATCTTAAAACCAGTAAAACAAAGTAGAAGAAATAAAGTAATTGGAGGAGAATTTCCCTTAGCAAAACAGCTAAAAGAAAATAAAAGGAGCAGCATGTTGATTCAAATGCATATACTGAATTGGCTCATCAAGACTCAGATAAAATTAATGTGTGAAATGAATTTAAGCATTTTGAAGAGGTATTTTATGAGGCCATTGCTACTTTTTGCACTGTGACATGAACTGCTAAATCATACTGTGCAATAGGAAATCTAATAAAACAGATTGTTATCCAAGCACAGATCAGTAATTCATTAACCTCACAGCAAAATCTGTTGAGTACCAGGCCTGCAGCGCACAAGGATAAAATAAAATCTCCTTCAAGAGTTTAAACCTAAATTGGAACTATAATTTGGTTTTCTTCTTTGTTATTGCTTCTTTAAAATGTAGAATCTTTTGCTGCTATAGATATTAACTTGTTACCAGCCATATAAACAAATTCTGGAATCTCCTGACACAAAATATTCTTATTTTAAGATAGGACTGCAGTGGTTCCACCACCTTAATACATTTGGCATTTTGATTTAAAAGGAAGCTGTAACAGTCATATTAAGTAGATGTTCACTCCTGGTGAAAAAGTAAAATCTCTAATGCAATATTTTAACAAGAAATTGTAGTATAATTTCTACTGATTTTAGAGATTTAAATCCAAGACAGCTTCTTTTATTGATATAGGTACAAGTTTAATAACACAATAGGCTTTTTAAAAGTGATTCTACCCATGAATTTCAGAAATTTCAAATATTTTTTTAATACTACTTTAAAAAATAGACATGGAATTATTGGTAATTAATTTAAACATTCATTTAAAAATGCACTTGTACCTTTTTTTGTTTGATGACAAATAAATGTCCAGAAGTACTTTAAAATTCCAAACGTTAGTTGCTTCTAATGCATCATGGAAGACACACTGGAAATATTGACAGTGTATAAACTTTCAGCATTTTATCACCTTTTAACAGCATTCAAGTGTTTAAACATCTTTGTTTTTGTTCTTATTATAACATAATATAAATTGCAATTCAAGTAAAAAGATGTCAAAACTCATTTCCTCCTGGTTTGCAAGAAGGAATGAAAACTCTTTTCTTATTTAACTTGAAAAAATAAATCTTTAAAGTAGTGACACAAAAATCTTCTCAAGTATGACCCCTTTCTCCGCAACAGGAGTACTGACTTCTGTTACAGAAGATGTTAAGTAACATAAGGAGTTTAATATAAATATTATTAAATAATTAAGTTAAAAGACATGGTTCATATAAATAAATAAATACGATCATTAGATTTCTACAGTTCAGTTGAACGTTCTTTTAGTAGTACTGTGGGATTGATATCATCTAGTCCAGAGCGGGAAGCACTTGCATTAATGGTGACTGTTTTGGTGAGCTGTGGATCTGGCACATTGAATGAAGTAAAGGGACAGCCCTTCACATTACTGCAGATGAGAGACTGAATTGAGGCAGTGTTGATGATTTTAAAACCTACTTCTCCACCGAAAGTGCTTGGCTTCCAGTAGTCAGGAGAACAGATAGTATTACCCATAAGTCCTTTCAAGGAGAATGGTGCTCCAACTTCTACCATGGTCTCACCAAAGATGGCATCTGGACGAGGCTTTTCTACCAGAAGGGCAGGATACAGCTCCATAGCATCAATATCACCATAGAGGGCTTCCAACTCTGCAGCCATTTCCTTCTCTCCTGCGAAAGTGATGAAGATAGAGATACCATCAATGTAAAACTTTATGAAATAAAAAATAGTTGTACCCCTTTGCTCAATTTGCTTCAACTTCTCTGTTGTTTCCATTTGACCCTTGATTATTTTAAGAAGTTTAGCAACTGTTTCTCACCTGTAAGTTCTTCAAATGATGCATAGGGCTTCAGCAAAAAGCGTTTGCGGTACTCATTAAAAGACTGGTATTTCATCTGTCTGCTCTGGTCGATTGAGGCCTTTGCTACTTTTTGTACTGCAAGTGGAACATTCCTACCACCAGCAACCTGTGGAAAATAAATTTAATTGTTAAACAAGATTTTTAGGCATATTTACTATTTTTATTTCGAAAGCGTTCCTTAGGTACAAATTAGGTAAAACTGATGCTCCCAGCTAAGACTATTTTTACTTCCTGGAAAGATGCTTACACACATTTCAACAGGAGCTGTGCTTATAATTCAATGGGACACTTACTTGCCTTTTAAAATTATAAAAATTAAACTGTTATTCAAGTCTGAAATATTTATTTCTATAACTATAAATTCTAGTTTTTGAAAATATCTATTTTTAAGAAGATATTGATACAATTTGAAACTGTAGACTAAAAGTTGAGATTTTTCCAAAAAAAAGTTATACTTCTTATTTCAAAAAGAGAATGTTACTAGCAGTATAATTACTCTTCTAGTAAGTTTAAGAAAAATAATTTCTGTGGCAGAAATTTTAAAGTTACTGACTAGTCTTTTGTTTTGTTTTTCAGTAATAATGCTTACCCTCCCAGCAATTTGTTTGGTGAATGATTCAACAAACTGGGTAAGTCCATGTTCCAGTAATATAGAGTTGTTATAGAGAAACTGTTGATAGTTGTATTCCTGGTCTTCAATTTGAAAGGTGTCCGGCAGAAGGGGATGCCAGTGATACAGCGTGTTGAACTCAGCAGCAATACGGTTTTGGTACTGGAATTGTTGGTTGAAAAGCAGCTCTGGGTCAAACTTCAGTTTGAAGTGATAGCCACTCAAGTGCTGTACATAGTCTTCGATCACAATCTTAATAGTCTCCCCTGTTTGCACAAAAGAATTAAAAATATTAATTCTTTCTAATCACAAACTTTCAAGCAATCGAAATGCAATTTTGCTAATTTGCTATTTCTTCACTTCTATTTTTTTCCTTGTTAATATCAAAACAAAAGGTAGTTATATTACCAGTCATGCTTATAGACTGAATTAATATAAAATGTGTGATTTGTCATTTACTACATTCTGTCAGTTATGTAAAACATTGCTAGAGTAATGAATTAATTTTCTCTGGGGAAGAGGGTTTTATTTAAATTTTCTCTTCTTCCTTACCTATCAGTATCAGCCTGCTTGTCTGGAACAACTGCTCATCATCCCATTCTGGATGCTCCTGTTTAAGCACATCGCACACTCTGTTATGTTCTCGCAGCCAGATTGTGGCGTACATCATCAGACCAGGCACCAGACCAAAGACCTCCTGCCCCACAGCAAACTGCAGGTGTTCAGGGACGTGAGGTGGGTAGACCATCTCTGCCTGAGTATCTTTGACTGTGGGAGGATACACTTCTCCATCAATTATCTAAAAAATAACAGTAACAAATAAACATTAGTCAAAAGTTACCATTAGGGATTTTAAAATATAAGTCTAAGTGGTGAATCATAACTAATTCTTAATATTCAAAGGGAATATACCTGATATTTCATTTTTCCATCCTTGAAAAGGCGCAGTTTATGCTGTCTATCCAGAGTTTCACCATAAATATGATTTAAGTCCACCTAGAAAATTATGAAAAAATTTTGATTTGTTGCTGTTGAGGTTGTTCTTATATACAGTCTCCATTATATAATTTATTATTAAATAATTTGATGATTTAGCTTTCTTTAAAATTTTCCAATAAAACATACTTTTTTTCATAGCCACAAAATACTAAATTAATTTGTTTATCCACCCAAGCTACAAACCTATATATGTCCCTTTTGTTTAAAGTATTAGTATGCCATATTGAGCTTCTAAGTATATCATATACTTCACTATAATCATATAGTAATTCTTTAAAGAGTATAAGAAAATGCATATTTATAAAAAATTCTTCAGTATATTAGAGCTGTGTTATTAACCTTCAAAAGATAATCATGCAAAAATCTCACATTATAATACTGGAAGCAGCATAATCAGAGTATACACATGTTTTATTTGCAGTACTAATATTTTAAACTAAAAATATGAGACAAATTACAAATAATATCTATATATATGTGTGTGAATGTACATATGTGCATATCTGTGTGTGTCTATTTTTACTAAACTGAAAATTAAAATGGAAAACTCTATTAAGGTTTTTATAGATAAGATTTTTTTTTAAAAGGGGATATATGAAGGAAAAATGAAGCAGACTATAAAAAATAAAAATAAAAAAATAAAAAGGGGATGAATGATTTGGATCGATCTATCTATTTATATCTCCTTTAATGTTAGCATTTCCTATGATTTGCTGTAATTCTGATTTAACTCTATCTTACCCCATGGCCCAGCCCTTTGGTGAAAGCTGGTCCTCGCTTATGATCTGTCTTGAAAAATTGATGGGTAAAGTGCTGGGCAAAGAATGCAAACATCATATTTGTGCCCTGGGGATCAGGGATGAACTTTCTTCTTAGAAGAAATTTTTCCACAATCTCTTTTGAATCAGGAAGCTCCTTCTTCCCTGAAAAATGAGAAAGCTAAGGTGAGAATCCATCTATATATTTAAAAAAGCAGATAGTGATTGTCAATTTACCAGGAATTCTTTACTTATAGAATGAATACAATGGTGAGCAGGATTATAATATAAATGACAGTTCTAAAATATAGGAAAACGACTTCTTTTTTTTGAGAGACAGGGTCTTGCTCTGTCACCCCAGGCTGGAGTGTAGTGGCGCAATCATAGCTCATTGCAGTCTGGAACTCCTGGTCTCAAGCATCTTCTTGCTTCAGCCTCCCGAGCAGCTGGGACTACAAGCACGCACCACCATGCCTGGCTCATTTTTTTTTTTTTTTTTGTAGAGACAAGGTCTCCCTGTGTTTTCCAGGCTGGTCTTGAACTCCTGGCCTCCCTCACTGGGAATGAAGGCATGAGCCTTCAACTTCTTATTGAATAATTTTATCTATTTTAACAGTGCTAATTCAGTTTTAATCAAAGAATTTGAAAATATTAAGACATTATACCAAGAGGCTTATTTACTTTTATGGAATAGTTTACATAGATTAACACTTAAAAAAATACCCATAGATATTCATGATAAAGGAAAAGACTATACTTTTGTTAACAAATAAATGATAGTCTAAGGATGACTATTTTAGGTAGCAATCCAGCCCCCCTTGCAATTAATACATCTCTAACAGCTTCTTCTCACTCACCTTTCACACCCATGGGAGTTGGGCAGTCATCAGCCACAGGAGGAAGGGCTCTGGTATAATAGGAGAGGTTAGAAAATGCTTCCCAGCTTTTGTAGCCATAGTGCATATTATAAGTTGGTGGACTATCAATCAAATGTGATCTGGCTGAAATTTCAAGAAAAAAAAATTGTCTTATTTATTCCCATATGCCAACCAAATCAATGACATTTTATTGTAAAATGTGGAAAGTAGCACAGGATTGAATTTAATTCCAATAATTAAAGATACTCTATTTTAAAACAAGTACACTTTAAAGTCTGCCACTTAAAATGCATCTTTAATAAATGTATCTATTTTACACAGGACATTATGATCTAGCAATCTTGATTTTCAGGTAAC
The DNA here is from genome assembly GCA_023783475.1 of Daubentonia madagascariensis. Lineage (NCBI taxonomy): Eukaryota > Metazoa > Chordata > Mammalia > Primates > Daubentoniidae > Daubentonia > Daubentonia madagascariensis. The sequence goes on along the minus strand of JAKFHU010000978.1, from coordinate 18,668,960 downwards.
TATCTACTCACTACTCAAGAGGTCTGTAACAGGAATGGCTGGGCATGGTAGTCACTTTAGGACAATAGAAAGTTATTTTCTTGCTGATCCAAATCCAAATTAACCGTTAATTTTAATAAGTGCTACATGTTCAGAACAATTTTGTGGCTTATGGGCACTCAATAAACAACCGGACCACATTTCCTCTGCAAATTGGCCAGAACAGTTAAAGTCAGAAGAAGTATGCAGGGTTATAAGCAGAATTCTAACTGTGAGACAGAACTGTATAAACTGGATGGGATTTAAATGTCAATATTTTTGGCCATTAAGATAGAAGGGACACTAAAAAGTTATACTGAAAGTCATTTTGAGAAGTTTGGAAATATGTTTTTGGATTAGGTTTAATAATCTATGGTATTATAAAGCACATTTTTCTTTGAGGAAGCTGAAAACCTTAGAAAGAAACTTGTACTCACATGTTAACACGTATTTCATAATTGCGTTTCGAAGGAAGGGAATGTTATTGACAATATTCCAGACTCCCTTGAAGTGGGTAAGTATGTAGTGCACTGTGTTTGGAGTGGGCTTCAGGAATAATTTTATTCTTGTCAGAAATTCGGCTGCAATAAGAGGAAAAAAAGGAGAGAGAAATTAATGGGGCCCATTATAAGACACAAATATGTAAAATGATAATTGTATTCAGCCCCATTCCAAATGAGGAAACCCAAAGGCAAACTTACGTGTTGAACAGTTTTCACCATAAAATCCTGTCCGGGTACAATCACATTTATATTGGTCGAATCCTGCACTCATACATACACCTCTGTTTTGACATGGGTTGGAACAGCAAGGGTTTGCTACAATGAAAGTAAGGACAGCAAATAAATCATTCTTCAATGTCTTAATCTTGACTTAAACATTTAATTGTTTTACTAACTACGAGTCAACTTTACAATAATATATTAAAGAAATATACAGGTAGTCATGGAAATACAATTATTTTACCTGCCTTACAGAATAGTTAAAATGTAGAAATTCTTATTCTAAATAAAGGTAAAAGAATATTCAGCTTGGTAAATCGTGTTAGTAACCTTTCTCTTAGCAAATTTTAGATGTTCAAATTAGCATTTTTAAGTGCAAAAAAAGGTAGCATTTTCAAAATTAAAATGGATGGATCCAGTACATTAATCAAAATTTAGGAAAATTTTCAAGGTAAAAACAGCTTACTTTTACATTATTTTGCTTATCTTAAAAATAATCTAGGCTTTCCTGAGGGCAGGAAAGCACTGACTAGACAGTATTTTAAAAAAATTTCTTCCATTCAATAACAGTAGATACCACACACAAACAATTCACATATATTGATCAGATCTTTCTTATCATAATGACAACCTGAAAATTAGTATCACTATCCCTATTAAGCAGATGAGAGTGAGTCTCAGACCAGTTAAGTCACTGGTTCATGATGATCAGAGCTGGTGGCAAAGGTGGAATATCCACACAATTCTTTTGGACCCAAGTGGTCCAAATTCTTTTCAAAGTCACTCAGCTTTTCTATTTGGAGAGTAGTCGGAGTACCGGGATGGCCCCGGGAGGTCAGAGCGGAAACTCTGCCTTGGTGCCTGGAACCAAGGAGTCCCCGGGGCGCGGTGCCAGGTACCCACCTGCATGGCTGAGCGCCAAGACCGCGCTTAGCAGCAGGGCGCGGGCGAGCATCGCGGCGGCGGGCAGGGCGCGGGACGGCGGCGGAGGCGTTGCTGTCTGCGGGCGTCTGGCTGCAGAGCTGAAGGAGGCGCTGCTGCGGAGTTCCTGGGCGTACTCCTGACGCTCTCTGCAAGTCGTTTGACAACTGGACGCTAACGGAGAGAACCTTCCTTTTATGCTGAAAACCAAGCCCATGTGACGAAATGGCTGTTTCTTTCCGCCTCTCCTTACCCCCCACAACTTTTTTCCCCTTCTCCACTTAAAAAATTGCGTAAGCCCGGGTTGGGGCAGGACTTTTTACCCACGCAAAGGAGAATATCGGAAACCCGGGAAGCTTCTCTCAGCTGCCCCAAGGTGGGTGCAAAGCGGGTTGTCCTCCTCGCCTCTGTGGTCCCCCTCTGCTCTCTGATCGCCGCTTTTCCTCTCAGAGTTCTTCCGCCCGCAGCGCCCAGGTTTGCGCCAGATTCCTTTCCTTCCTCCCAGTCTTTGACCGAGCGCGTGCGAGAGCCGGAGCCCAGACTGATCACCTTGGCTGGGATACCAGGGACTGGCGAAGGAGAGCACTTTGCTTCTCCTCTGGGGACCGGAGCAGCCCTGAAGTCACAGAGCGCAGGGAATCCCCTCGTGCGCCGCTGCCGCCGTGTCTGGTCTCTACGTCTTTGGGGGGCCCAGGAAGTCACAGTCGGGACTGACCGGGGCCAGTAAGGCTAAGGAAGCTGACATGTTTTACGTTTTATGTATGTGCAGCACATAATACGTGTCTTTTATTTTATTTTTTTACTTTTATTTTGCCGAATGAAATGTAATAGCTACACTCAGTGTACATATCTGTAATTCACCTTTATAGCTAAGTTGCTTTTAATGTAAGAAATACTGTTCTCCCCATCACCCCCTCCTTGTTTCTTGAAGTGGGGGGGGGGAAAAAAGTAAATTCTCCACAATACTTCTCCTAAGCAGTTACCCTGTAAATAGTTAATTTGAGCTCGAGGGGTCACCAGGATAACGTTTCCTGTCTTCTGATGGACAAGGGAAGCGAGATAACCAGAATTTGCAGGGTCGCTAAATGTCCAATATATCTGCCTTAATGCATTTCTTTCTCTGTCGCACGGTTTTCACCATTTTGGTCACCAGCCCTTTGCAGGAGATACCAATAAAAGAAATTTGAGTTTTAAAATTTACTTTTTTGTGTTTTTTGCCCACTTTTCCAAGATGATGAGTTGTGACAATGGATCAAAGTACAACATTGTATTTACTTTTCAATTGTCTGGGCTTATGAGGGCCAATTTTCTAGTCTCATTTTGGAACATAGCTTACTGAGGAATTAATTAGATGGAATGGTGATTTTGACAGTTTGAATTTCATCTTCTTTTGATTTTAATATCTATCTTTGGTAGCAGTCAGGGAGGAGTATGTGAGGATGAAACACTAAAAAAAAAAAAATTAGCAGCAAAGAAGCGGAGAATAGAAAATTCAGTTAAGTCATACACTCTTAGCATTAAGAAGGAGGGCATAAAACCCAAAAGAAAACTACACCAGATACCTCGCTTTGTGGAAGTCTTACAGAAAAAAGAGGCTCACTTGAATTTTTTTTTTTTTTTACCATTTTGCTTAATGTACACATTTTCTGATTTGACATGAGAAACAAATGACTAAAATTCCATCTCATCTAAGAAGCCTTTCTTTCTCCTCCTCTAGTCATATTTAATCATTCCATTTCTGGCACCCATTTATTGCACTGAGTCTTACCTGAAATTTCAACTAAGAGCACAGATCATTTTCTTTTTAAAATTTCTTTTAATAATTTCAATTTTCTGTTTCATTTTAAATGAGTAAGTTGCATCTACTCACATTTTAAGTTTATAGTTAGAGCTACTAATTCTAGCTTGGGTTAGATGCCATGTGAGAATCCATATTCTGACTTTGATAGTACACTAAAATTTTACATTATAATCCTGAATTCACTTTGAAATCATCATTATTATCCTCTTTATCAGACATTAATTGTATATCTACTATATGTTCTGTTGTTTGCAAAGAGATTCTGAATTCAAAGATGAGGAAAAAACAAGGCATAGAGAATAATCATATTTAGGCTACTGGGAACTCAAAGGAATTGAACTCTATCTAATAGTGGAAATTCTAGAAAAAAGTCTGTTTGGTTAAGCTACTTTGTTTAATCTGTAACTTATATATCAGAATAGAGTGAAGAAAGTTCCATGTACCTATAAAGTCAGAAAAGAGTTCAAAGAAAAACTGAGACTTTAAGGATGGGCACAGTTTTGAAAAAAAGTCCAAGTACAGGTTTAAGAAAAAAAATTGTTATATAATTTATTAAATAATTTTGACAAATCGGAGACAATAAAATAAAATGTATAGGTACATTTTGGGATGCTGGTCATGGGAGGATATTAAATGTCCTAAACCAAATTAAGATGGCTAAGCCTGTTTTATATGGAAAAGTACTATGATTATTGTGTACTATAAAAAATAAGGTTTTGATTGTGTAAACATTATAGGTCTCACATTTGTATATATTTAGTGTTTCTGTGTATGTTATAGACAAACATATGTATCTGTTATGCAAAATTTCTTTTATTATCCTCTGAAATTTGTTGGGAAATTCTCTGTATGAAGAGAAAATAAGGAAGAATATTAAAATCTTCCAGAGCATTCTGTTGAGTTTTACTGCCCCCTTCTGCTGCTTGAATTTTTATCAAGTCCTTTTTTTCCAAGATGCTGGGAAGATTGCCAGACAGATTTTGTGTTGCACGTTATAATGTCCCTAAATATTCACATGTGCAGTGTTCATTTTAGACTTAAGTTTCATGAATTAAGTGTAAAATGAAAAGGAATAAAATATTTATTAATTGAAATGATAAACCATTCATGGGAACTAAAAGAAAATAAACGATAAAGACTTTTCGTATCCAACACTCCAAATAAATTAACATTTTAAAGAGAGACATTTCTTACTGCTCTGAGCAGGGTTCTACCATACAGACATGAGAGGATGCTCAAATTCCCTGTATTAGCAAGGAGCCTCTTTCCATTTCCCTCTCTTCCACTTTGGTGGGTTTAGTGGTTCACTTAGAGAGTGGAGGGTGCCCCTTGTCTTTTTCATTCATGGCATGCTGGCTGAAAAGAAGAGCTTTGTCAACTTGCATCAGAGTTATTCTTACAGAGATATTTTAGCAAGGTTATGCCACAGAGTTCATCTGTTCATTGAAGGGCAAAAATGCTACTTATAACAGATCTCTAATTTATTCCTTTAATAAATCCTAATTATGTATTCATTCCTGACTACACAAAATAGTTTTGAGGCTATAAACAAAAGCATCTAATTTTCTTAATTAAAAAAAATTCTTTCAAATAAGCCAATGAACAAACACCAAAAAAAAATCTATTTTTAAGTTTTGTAAAAAATTGATCTCCTTTCTTTTTCACAAATAAGTCCATTCTTTGATGGATTTTTCTTTTTCTTCATTTTTCATGGTTGTTTTTCATAATATTCAGATGAGCCAAAATAGATTGAACACAGTCCTTGTATTGGACCTAGAATTTCACAAGGGGGCTGGGCATGGTGGTTTATACCTGTAATCTTAGCACTTTGGGAGGCCGAGGTGGAGAGATCACTTGAATCCAGGAGTTCAAGACCAGCCTGAGCAGCATAGTGAGACTCCATCTCTACAAAAAACCAAAAAATTAGCCGGGCATGATGGCACGTGTCTGTAGTTCCAGTTACTCAGGAGGCTGAGGCATGAGGATTGCTTGATTCCAGGAGTCTGAGGTTCCAGTGAGCTATGATGACACCACTGCACTCTAGTCCAGGCAACAGAGCAAGACCTTTTCTTAAAAAAAAAAGAAAGAAAAAAGAAAAGAAATCTCACAAGGGAACAAGGAAGAGCAAAAGAGTGTGAGCTGGGTGAACTGGGGTAGACGTGGTGAAAACACACCCATCTATAAGATATTAGGATTCAGACTTCCAGTTTCTAATCTGGCATGTAAGGAAGGAGCTTAGAAGTTGCCACTCCATCCTAACAACAAGTAAAAATCTGAACAAACTGAAAAATCAACACTCTTAGAACTATCAGAGAAGTGAGGTGACAGGGCAAATCATTACCCCAAATATTCTAAGAATAGGCCATACAGAGAACAACTTACTGGAGCAGAAACACACAGGCAGTAACCTCCATGGAAATCAGTACCTAGGTAGGGAAACCTGAACTGTAACGAGAATTGCTGGAGGTTCAGTACAGACAAGTCTGAGAGTTAAAAACTCTACAAGGTCCCCACACTTTTGCAAGTTTTATTTCCTGGAGCTCTACTATGTTCTCACAGTGAATTTCGGAGAAAAATCCTCCTGGGCTTCTGGCGGGAGGACAGGTAAAACAACCATTTTGAAATACACCAGAGTATACTGTTCTTCTTAACAAGGCCTATACTCAAGAGAAGCTATTTTATCAGAGCCTAAACTATTGGGATTTTGTCAGAGCCTAACTGAACTAGGAAAAGGAAATACCCAAATTCAGCTGGCTCTAGTCTTCCACACGAGGGAAGGAAAATATCCAACTCCAATCCTCTCTTAATCTTCTATATGGAAGAAGGGAAATACTCAATTCTAGCCCCCTCCAATCATCCTGTTCCACCTAAGGAGAGGAAAGGGATGAACTGAGAGGCATTTGTGAAGTTCACGGTCCAGGGGCACAGGCCAACTAAAAGGCTGAGACCTAACCATAGGACTATAGAATGCTTTAACTCCCCTGACTCCTTACCATCACCTTGATATTTTATTGGAGTTTCTTTCACCCAGTACATCATGCCTGGCTTTCAACAAGAACTTAGAAGGCACACTAAAAGACAAAAAATCAAACTCAGATATGTTGGAATTCTAAGACCATGAATTTTAAAAAGCTATGATTACTGGGCTAAGACAACATACAAGAATAGGGTAAGCAGAGAGATGGCACCTCTAAGAAATAATCAAAAAGAAATGCTAGAGATCAAACACGCTGTAACAGAAGTGAAGAGTGCTTTTATGGGCTCATCGTGGACCGGACACGGCTGAGAAAAGAATCTCTGAGATTGAGGACATATCAATAGAAATTTCCAATACTGAAAATCAAAGAAAAAACACTGAAGAAAAAAAAAAACCCAGAACAGAATATCCAAGAAAAATGGGACAACTGCAAAAGGTATAATGTACATACAAGGGAAGAATGGAAGGAAAAACAAGAGAGAAAGGAGCAGAAGCATATTTGAAGCAATAATGACTAAGAATTTCCCCCAAATAGATATCAGGCACAAAATCATAGGTCCAGAAAGCTCCAAGCAGGATAAATGCCAAAAATTTACACCTAGGTATAGCATATTCTATAAAATAGGCGTTTCTAAACTATAGAAAATCTAAGACACACAAAAAAAAAATCTTGAAAGAAACCAGAGAGAGAGAGAGAAAAAACAAAACCTTTCCTATAGAGGAAAATAATAATTACATCTGACTTCTTTTCAGAAATCTTGCAAGCAAGAAGGGAGTGGAGTGAAATATTTAGTATTGAGAGAAAAAAACCCACCAACCTAGAATTCTGTACCTTACAAAATCATCCTACAGAAGTCAAGGAGAAATAACACCTTATCAGACAAACTAAAATTGAGGAAATTTGTGGCCAGTAAATCTGCTTTGTAAGAAATATTAAAAGAAAGTGTCTTGAGAGAGAAGAAAAGTGACATAGGTTAGAAACTTGGATCTACATAAAGAAAGGAAGAGTATTAGAGAAGGAATAAGTGAAGATAAAGAAAAAAGTGTGTTTTTCTTACTCTTAATTGATATGAGATAACAGTATTTTCAAATTAATAATAGCAACAATGTATTCAAAAATTACAGCATATGTGTAAGTGAAATGAATGACAGTATGGTCCAGAGGAGGAGAGGGAGGAATTAGGACTATTTTGTTATTGTAAGGTACTTGCACTAGCCGTGAAGTGGTATTGTGTTACTTGAAAGTGGAATTGGACTGGTTGTATTAATAAATGTATATTGTAAACTCTAGGACACCCCCCCAAAAAAAAGTAAAAAAGGAAATATAATTGATGTGCTAAGAAAGGAGAGAAGACAGAATCATATAAAATGCTTAATTAAAACGGAAAATAACAGAAAAAGAGTGGAAGACAAAAATCAGAGCAGAAAGCAAGGGCAATGATTAGAAAATAGTAACTAATATGGTAGGTATTAATTCAACTATATCAACCATCAATTTAAACATCAATGGTCGAAATACACCAATTAAAAGACAGAGTGCCAGAGTGGATTAAAAAAAATACCAATACAAAAAAAATTTAAAAAAAAGAAAAAAAGTACCTGATTATATGTTGTCTATAAAAACCTCACTTTAAATACAAAGACATATGTAGATTCAAAGTGAAAGAATGAAGAAAGATATACAATGTGACACTAATCAAAGAAAGTCAGAGTAGCTCTACTAATTTCCAACAGAGTTAACTTCTCAGCAAGAAAAATTATCAGGGATAAAGGAAAACATTATGTAAGATAAAAAGGTAAATTCTCCAAGAAGATATAACAAGTCTTAATGTATATGTGCCAAACAATAGAACATCAATATAAATGAGGCAAAACTGATAAAAGTGCAAGGAAAAACAGATGAATTTATTGTCTCTGACAAATGGACAGATCCATCAGAAAATCATTAAGGACATAGCTGAATTCAACAGCACTATTAATAAACTGGATTTAACTGACATCTATAGACTACTTTATCCAGCAACAGCAGAATACACATTCTCCTCTAAGTTACATGGAACATACACCAAGATAAACCACATTCTGGGCCATAAAACACACCTTAACACATTTATAATAACGGAAATCATACAATCTGTGCTCTCAGGCTACAACAGAATTAAACTAGAAATAAATAATTGAAAGATAGCTGAAAAATCCCCCAATATTTGGAAATCACACAGCACACTTCTTAATAACACAGGAATCAAAGAGAAATCCCAAGAAATTTAAAAATATTTTGAACTAAATAAAAATACAACTTCAAATTTGTAGGATACAGTGAAAGCAATGCTTAGAGAGAAATCTACAATATTGAATGCCTATACTAGAAGAAAAGAAAGATATAAAATCAATAATCTAAGCTTCCATTTTAGGAGACTACAAAAATGAAGAGTAATTAAATCCAATGTAAGCAGAAGAAAAGAAATAATAAAAATTAGAGTAGAAATCAATCAAATCGAAAACAGAAAATCAATAGAAAAAGTCAACAAAACCAAAAGCTGTTTTTTTTTTAAAGACCAATAAAATTGATATCTCTAGCCAGGCTAAGAAAAAAAGAGAGAAGGCACAAATTACTAATATTAGAAATGAAAGGGAAAACATCATTGCAGATCCCAAGGACATTAAATGGATAATAAAAGAATACTACGAACAACTCTTTGACCACAGATTTGATAACCTAGGTGAAATGGACAAATTCCTAGAAGGCACAATCTGCCAAAACCCTCATGAGAAGAAATAGACAATCTGAATTGGCCTATATCTATTAAAAAAATTGAATTAATAATTAATAACCTTCCAAAACAGAAAGAACCGGGCCCAGATGAGATCAATGGTGAATACTACTAAACATTTAGGGAGCATATGTTAATTTTCTACAATCACTTTTAGAGTATAGAAGCAGAGGGAATACTTCCTAACTCATTCTACGAGACCAACATAACCCTAATACCAAAACCCGACAGAGGCATTACAAGAAAAGAAAATGAAATTCCGATCTCTTTTATGAGCATATATGCAAAACTACTCAACAAAATATTGTTAAATCAAATCTAACACTGTGTAAAAAATCATTATACATCATGACCAAGTCGGATATATCCCAGGTATGCAAGGCTGGTTTAACAAATTTAAAAATAAATTAATGTAATCTATCACATTAATAGATTAAGAAGCAAAATCAAATGATTATTTTAATAGGTGTAGAAAAAGCATTTGACAAAATCCGACACCCATAATGATAAAAACAAACAGCAAACTGGGAATAGAGGGGAACTTGCTCAACTTGATAAAGAACATCTATAAAAAAATCTTGCAGCTAACACCATAATTAACGGTGAGCAACTAGAAGCTTTCTCACTAATATCAGGGACAAGGCACGTTCCTCCTCTTTCAGTACTCCCTTCCAACATCATACTGGAAGCCCCAGCTAACTCAGTAAGACAAGAGAAAGAAAGAAAAGTTAGACAGGTTGTGAAGGAAGAAATAAAACTGTCTTTGTCTGCAAATGGTATGATCATCTATGAGGAAAATCCATAAGAATTTACCAAAGAACTTCCGGACTTAATAAATAATTATAGCAACATTGCAGCATACAAAGTTAACATATAAAAATCAATCACTTTCCTATATATCAGCAGTAAACAAATGGGATTTCAAATTAAAAACATGTTACCATTTACATTAGCACCTCCCCAAAATGAAATATTTAGATATAAATCTAACTAAATATATACATGATCCCCTATATAAGAAAAATGACAACACTCTGATGAAAATATCAAAGAAGAAATAAATAAATGGAGAGATATTACATGTTCATAGATAGGAAGACTCATTATTATCAAGATGTCAGTTCTTCCGAAATTGATCTATAAATACAATATAATCATAATAAAAATCACAGCAAGTTATCTTGTGGATATTGACAAACTGAGTCTTAAGTTTCTGTGGGGAGGCAAAAGATTCACAATAGCCAACTCAATACTGCAGGAGAAGAACAAAGTTGGAGGACTGACATTATCCTACTTCAAGACTTAATATAAAACTACAGTACTCAAGACAGTGTGGTATTGGCAAAAGAAGGACAAATAGATCTATTCCTTTAGATAGATCTATAGATAGAGAGCCCAGAAATAGACCCACATAAATATCGTCAACTGATTTTTGACAAAGGAACAATAGCAATACAATGGAGCAAATGGAACAAAGATCGTCTTTTCAACAAATGATGCTAGAACAACTGAACATCACAGGCAAAAAAAAAAAAAAAAAAAAAAACCTGAATACAGACCTTACACTGTTAACAAAAATGACCTCAGAATATAGGCGAAACTGTAAAATGTAAAATTATAAACGTCCTATATGATGACATAGAAACTCCAGATGACCTTGAGTATGGTAATGATTTTTTAGGTACAATGCCAACAGCATGACCCATGAAAGAAATAATTGATAATTTGGACTTCAGTAAAATCAAAACCTGTTCCACAGAAGACACTGTCAAGAGAATGAGAAAACAAACCCCAGACTGGGAGAAAATATTTGCAAAATATTTTCAGATGAAGGACTGTCATCCAAAATATACAAAGAACTCTTAAAACTCAAAAATAAGAAAGCAAACAACACAGTTAAAAAATGAGTCAAAGACCTGGGCAGACACATTGTCAAAGATGATATAAGATGGCAAATAAGCACATGACAAAATTCTCCACAACATATGTCATCAGAGAAATGCAAGTTAAAACAAAAATGAAGCTGGAGGTGGTGGCTCACACCTGTAATCCCAATACTTTGGGAGGCCAAGGTGGGAGGATTGCTTGAGGCCAGGAGTTTGAGACCAGCCTGGGCAACACAGCTAGACCCTATTTCTACAATTTTTTTTTTAATTAGCCAGACATAGTGGCACATGCCTGTCGTCTTAGCTGCTTGGAGGCTGATATAGGAGGATGGCTTCATTCCAGGAGCTCAAGGTTGCAGTGAGCTATGGTAGCAACACTGCACTCCAGCCAGCCTGGGAAACAGAGTGAGACTCTATCTCTTAAAAAATATGTACTACTATATACCTATTAATATACTATATACCAAAATCCAGAGCACTGTCAATACCAAATGCTGGTGAGGAGGTAGAACGATAGGAATTTTCATTCATTGCTGGTGAGAATGCAAAAATAGTACAGCCACTTTGAGGACAGCTTGGTAGTTCCTTACACAAAGTAAATACATTACAGTAGTCATGCACCTTGGTATTTACCAAAATGAGTTGAAAATATATGTCCACACAAAAGCCGCATGCAGATCTTTTCAGCAACTTTATTGTTAATTTAAAAAACTTGGAAGTTACCAAGATGTACTTCAGAAGGTGAATGGATAAACTGTGGTACATCCAGTCAAGGGAGTATTATTTGGAGCCAGAAGGAAATGAGGCATCATCCATGAAAAGACATGGAGGAATCGTAAATGCATATTAGTAAGTGAAAGAAGCCTATCTGAAAAGGCTACATACTGTAGGATTCCAATAATATGGCATTCTGGAAAAGGCAAAACTATGGAGACTGTAAAAGGAGTAGTGGTGGTTGCCAGGGTTTGGGGAGTGGGGATGAAAAAGCAGAGCACAGAGGATCTTTAGGGCAGTGAAATTATTCTGCATGATACTATGATGGTGGATACATGTCATTACACATTTTTCAAAACTCATTGAATGTGCGACACCAAGACTGAACTCTAATGTAAGCTATGGACTTTGAGCAATAATGACGTGCCATTGTAGGTTTCTTAATTGTAACAATTGTACCACTCTGGTGGGGGATGTCCACAGTACAGGAGGTACAGGAGGTTGCACATGTGCAGGTACAGGAGATATATGTACTTTCTGCTCAATTTTGCTGTGACCCTAAAGTGTTCTAAAAAATAAACTTTATTCCTTTATTAACTCTACCTCTTACAGATGTTACTCTTCATTTTAAGTGATGCGAAAAAACAGCCTCCACCACAAAAGCCACAAGGCTGTTTTGCTGAAGGCAATACATATTCGTTTGTTGACTATTCATAGTTATTGGAAAATTTTTTCAAGGTTGAATGCTGTAGGTTGAAAAGTGTCAGATGCTTATTTAGGGTAGTCATGGAAAGTCTACTTCCTTTCTTAACTAAAACCTCACTCTACCCTAAGGACAGTGATTCCTTTGCAAACTTTTGAAGGATTTATTCCTTCTCTCGCTCCTCTCCTGTCCAGAGACAGTATTCATGTAAAGCCTCTTTCTCCCTTTCTTAAATCACTATTCTCTTGTTTTAGAGGTTCACATCCTTTCCAATTGCTTCAATAAGCACTTCAGAGTTTCTTGCTTCTAAAGCTACATCTCTACCCTGTACTCTTATCTGAAACTCAAACTTGCTTGTCTGATTGTCCCCTGGATCTTTTCATATGACCATACTAAAAACCCAACCTATCCTCTTAAGAAAAAATAATTTTCCTTTAACATTCTTCATAGGAATGAACAGGCTCACAATCCACCCAGATATATTACTTATTAACATTTATCAGCACCTAACATGCTATATATTTTACTTACATATTTCGTTTACCAAATATGTAAATTCCATGAAGATAGGGTTTTTCTCTGCTTTAGTCACTGCTATATTCCAAGTGCCTTGAACAGTGACTAGCATATACTAGTGCTCAATAAATATTTATTAAATAAATGGGTGAATCTATCTTTTGTAAAATCAACTTCAAAATTAGATGACCTTCATTTCATCATGCAACAGTTTCCTAAAAATAGAATTTCCAAATCAAAGGCATCAACAATTTTAAAGCTCCTTCTTTAAATGCAATTGTTATTGCAAACACTGCTGGAGTCATCTCAATGTAATGTCTGGAAGTGCTGTGGCCATCTTGCACCTGAAGACCAAGTCAACTTATTAATGATATAAGAAAGAAATGTTAAAAAGGACCCCAGTCCTTGATGGTATTATTGAGATAAAGTCCTGATCAGCTTCCCCTAGAGCTTGCCCCACCTATAAATTTCTTGTGTAGTGAATCTCAACAGCTACAAATAAGCAGCGGGGGTGAACGTATGTCAATTTTAAACATATACAAATGACCCTTGAGCAAAATGGCTTGAATTGCATGAGTCCACTTATACATGGATTTTTTTCAATAAATATATTGGAAAATTTTTTAGAGATTTGTGACAACTTGAAAAATCTCTCATGAACCACATAGCCTAGAACAAAAAAATTAAGAAAAAGTTAGATATGGCACAAATGCATAAAATATATGTAGATACTTGTTTATTTTGTCCTTTACTACCATAAAATTACACACAATTATTATATTAATACAAAGTTAAGCTTTATCAAAACTTACACACACAAACACTTACAGACCATGGTGCCATTTGCAGTGAAGAGTAATGTAAATAAATGTAAACATGAAGTATCAAATCATAACTACATAAAATTCACTGTAGTACATACACGGTACTACTGTAATAATTTCATAGCTACCTCCTGTTGCTATTGCAGTGAGTTCAAGTGTTGAGGCATCTGCTTAAAACGCCTTGCGAAGTTAATCATCTCCAGGTGAGAACATTCGTCTCCCCAGTAAATTGCATATTGCAGTAAAAAGTGATCTCTTGTGGTTCTTGTGTATCTTTCACCATGTTTGGTACAATACCATAAACCTTGAATAACACCACAGGAATCATACAAAGTGCCACTAGTGATTCTGGAAGTGTTCCCAAGAAGCAGAGAAAAGTCATGACATTACAAGAAAAAGTTGAATTGCTTGATTGAGGTTGCCTACCATTTCAAGATAAATGAATCCAGAGTAAGAACCATTGTAAAAAAAAAAAAGGGGGGGAAATTCATGAAGCCATAGGTGCGGCTATGCCAGCCAGTGTGAAAACCTTGCACTTTTCATGAAATATATTTTTATCTCTTGTTGAAAATGCAGCTTTTATGTGGGTGCAGAATTTTTATAAGAAAGGCAAACCTATAGACTCTAATATGATTTGAGAAAAAAAGCACAGTCATTGTATGACAATTGAAAGCAGAAGGAAGGTGGCAAATCTAAAGATGGATAATTTAATGCCCACAAAGAATGGTTTGATAATTTTCAAAAGAGATTGGCTATAAAATGTCAAGATGACAGAAGTGACTTCTCTTGACCAAGAGGCAGCAGCAGACAAGTTCCCAGACACCATTAAGAAAATCACTGAGAACAGATATCTGCCCGAATAGGTTTTTAATGTGGATGAAAGTGCCCTATTCTGGAAAAAAAAAGTAAAAGACACAAAGGGTATTTATTAGTAAGGAAGAGAAGCATGCACCAGGATTTAAGACAGGAAGGAACAGGCTATCTCTACTGTTTTGTGCAAATGCAGTCAAGTTTATGATCAGAAATGTCCTTATCTATAAAGCTGGTAATTCCCAAGCTTTGAAGGGAAAAGATAAACATCAGCTGGCAGCCTTTTGATTGTACAACAACAAGGCCTGGACAGTGAGAACCATTTTTCTGGACTGGTTCCATGGATGCTTTGTCCCTGAAGTCAAGAAATACCTTGACAGTAAAGGATTGCCCTTTTAAAGTTCTTTTGATATTGGACAATGTCCCTGGCCACCCAGAACACCATGAGTTCAACACCAAATGTGTGAAAGTGGTCTACTTGCCCCCAAACACAATGTCTCTTATTAAGCCTCTAGGTCACAGGGTCAAAAGGACCTTTTAGGCTCATTACACATAGTACTCTATGGAAAGGATTGACAAGGCTATGGAAGAAAACCCCAGTAGAGAGAACAACATGAAAGTCTGGAGGGATCACACACTAGATGTTGTGCATGACTTCACAGGATTTACAACAGAGCCAATCAAGGAAATCATGAAAAAGACTGTGGATATGGCAAAAAAAAAAAAAAAAAAAAAGGTGGGGGATAAAGGGTTTTAAAAGGTATGGATTTTGGAGGAATTCAAAAGCTAATAGATATCCCAGCAAAGGAATTAACAGAAGACAACCGGACAGAGATGAGGGCTTCCGAACCAGAGCCAGATGATGAAGAAGATGACATAGAAGAAGCAGTGCCAGAAAAGTTGACATTAGATGATCTGGCAGAAGGGTTCCAATTATTCAAGGCTGACTTTGACTTTATTTATGACGTGGATCCTTCTATTATATGGGCGCTGAAACTAAAGCAGACAGTGGAAGAAGAATTGGTGCTGCACAGAAACATTTTTAGATAAATGAAAAGGCAAAAAAGTCAGACAGAAATTATGATGTACTTCCGTAAAGTTTCACCAAGTGCGCCTGCCCCTCCTGCCTCCCCTCCCCCTCCTCTACCTCTTCCACTCCTGCCACCCTGAGACAGAAAGGCCAATCCCTCCTCTTCCTCCTCCTCTTCAGCCTACTGAACGTGAAGGCGAGGGGGATGAGGAACTTTGTGATGATCTGCTTCCACTTAATGAATAGTAAATATATTTTCCTTATGATTTTCTTAATAACATTTTCTTTTCTCCAGCTTACTTTATTGTAAGCATTCAGTAGGTAATACATATAATATACAAAATATGTGTTAATCAACTGTTCATGTGATTGGTAAGGTTTCCGGTCAACGGTAGGCTATTTATCAGTAGTTAAGTTTTCGGGGTAGTCAAAAGTTATGCGGAAATTTCCAGTGTGCAGTGAGTTGATGGCCCTCACCGCTGCATTGTTCAAGGGTCAACCGTACTATTAAAAGTTGATGTTAGCCATCACATTCCATCTCTCAAACCTAACAGCTTACCATTGCTCTTGAAATAAAATCCAAATTCTACACCATGGCCTACAAGACCACACCAATCTCTCCAACTTCTTCTCACACAACTTTCTTCCTCCCTCACTATGATCTGGTCATATTGGGCTTTATGTATCTTAATCACATCTAACTTTTTTTTTTTTTTTTTGCCTGAAGGCCTTTGCACTTGCTGTTACCTCTAACCAGAGTGGTCTTTCTCTAAATGGTTGAATTTTTCTTATTCTCAGGTATCAGCCCAAATATCATATCCCCCAATCACTTTCTTACATCTTTTTATATCTTTACATGCATAACTATAATGGAGGGGAAATGGTCACTGTTAGGAGTGTTCAAGGAACAAAAGAAGGCCAGTGTGTCTGGTGGGAAGAGAGCCAAGGGGATGCTGGCAGATGAGGTCTGACACGGTGGTATCTAGTGCTTAGTAGGAACTTAAATTTTTTTTAAGACTGATTCTTTCTCTTAGTGACGGGGCTAAAGGCCATTTGTATTTTCATCTTTTTGCTTATGCATATTTCTGTATCTTCTAAATGAATGCTTCTTAGCATTATAATATAAAATAGATAATTTAATAAAAATTTCTTTATAAATGAAATACCATCAAAAGAATATGAGAAAATAGATTGTGTTCTGTTAGAAAATAAGAATGCCTAATTTTCTTCACAGACAGAATGCAATTCTTTTCTTCCTTCCATCTTCTTATATGTACTTCTTATGTACATAGCCTAATTTGATTTTATGTACAAGCTTTAAATCCTCT
The DNA here is from genome assembly GCA_023783475.1 of Daubentonia madagascariensis. Lineage (NCBI taxonomy): Eukaryota > Metazoa > Chordata > Mammalia > Primates > Daubentoniidae > Daubentonia > Daubentonia madagascariensis. Next base: position 18,651,936 of record JAKFHU010000978.1, on the reverse strand, counting down.
TTTTGTCAGGCACGATGGCTTATAACTGTAATCCCAGCACTTTGGGAGGCTGAGACTTGAGGATTGCTTTAGGCCAGGAGTTTGAAACCAGCCTAGGCAACATAGTGAGACCTGTCTCTACAAGAAATAAAAAATCAGCCAGGTGTGGTGGTGCAGGCATGTAGTCTTAGCTACCCAGGAGGCTGAGATGGGAGGACCACTTGAGCCCAGGAGTTTGAGGTTGCAGTGAGCTATGATCGTGCCACTGCACTCCAGCCTGGGTGATAGAGTGAGACCCTGTCCATGTCTCTTAAAAAAAATCTCTTTTTATCAACGACCATTGTTATTGCCAACATAGTTTAATAAAAGAAGCACTTAATCTGAAGCACTGACCATACGACCTTGGACAAGTCCTTGCATTTGTTATTCCTCAATATCTTCATCTACTCAGAAGTTTATCCTGAAGATAAATGAAATATATGGACTCCTTTAAGTTACCAGAAGAAATCTAAATCTAATATATTCAGGCCTCCTGAGATCCATTCCTTCAAGTGCAACCTGGTCATTACTGTGCTCTGCTGTTGAGATTTTACATGTCTTTGCAATTCCACTGTTTCATTTTCATCTTTTTAATTTTATACTTTGAACTATTCTCAGATCAATCCTTGGGCTATTGGCTATTATAAAAAATGTTATCTTCTACAGAGATGATCATACTGCTGATAAAACATTCAACAGTCCAAAACATGTCTCCTTTTTGTGGTTCAACTGGATTCCATTTTGGCACTTTTTGAAGAGTTGTAAATACTGCTTTTAAGTTCTTCATTTGACATTTAAGTAAAACCTTACTCTATAAATCAGCTGTTTTCACTTATAAGTGCTGCATGTAATTTATTTTAGAAGCAAATGGAAAAAAAATCTATTTAAAGAAGATGTCTGCTTTCAACTTTTACATTTCTTACCAATTTTTTTTCATGTAAAAAATAACTTAGAAAAGTAAAAACAAAAATGGTAAAATGATTTAATGGCTGCATTTAATATTTACTAGGCCATTTATTGTTCATCTTCAAAATTTAACTTGAAGCAATCCTCATACATTAAGCTAAATCTTACATCTATTTTATATTTCTTCATTGTATGCAATATCCATTCTTTGTGATTGTTGTATATGTTTTTATTCCCTTATTTTCTTGAAATATTTATTAAGTGTCTTCTATGGGTATAAGCTTGTGTCTGAGTCAAAATACAGAGCTTGGATTTGAACCAAGAAAATAAATCAGACAGTGAAGACCTGGCTTTGTGAGTAAACATGCCATTGGGGTAGTTATAAATACCTGGCTCATAGTAATTACTCAATAGATGTTTGGCAAGTGACAGATTGTACATGGCTTTCATTCTTCTCTATTCTTGGAACTATGTTACTCAGTCATCTATTTCCACCATAGGCACTAGCAATTATCACTGATTATCAAAAATAAGTGCCTGCTTTATTACAGAGGGGAAGGCAGAAGATAAACTAGCAAGAAAAAATGCATATACTTACAAACTGAGGTAAGTTATATGAAGGTATTGAACAAGGTTCAGTGACTGTTCAGTACAGGTTGGTCAGGGAGGGTCCATTCATGCAGATGATAGCATACCTTTGTTTTCCGATGAACTGTTTTATAAATAAATTAACCATTGAAATGCACTATGTGTGGCAGTTTCAATACAAAGATTTTGAGCTTTGTAGTAAAAAGTTCTGTAGTAAGAAGATAAAGAAAGCTGATACCAACTTATGTCGTAAAACAGCATTCCTTCTTTTTGTAGTGTTTGATTAAAAGAAAAACCACTTTAATCATTATTTCCATAGAGTTGTCACTCTTCCCTAGGCCAATAATTAACAGAGGAAAATATCCAGTATCAATTATCTATTATATTCCAGCAATTTAAAATAATTTAGAGAAATAAGTTAAAATTGCAATGCTTTCATGAGCACTGTGTCATTCTTCATTCTATTATGGCATTTATTAACTACTTCAGGTGAGGTATAATATAGTGTAATTTAATCTTCATAGTAGCTCTGTCTGATATACATTTTAAAATCTATTCTGTGGATAATAACACTGGGGCCTTAGAGAGGACCTAGACGACACAGTGAATTACAAAGTTGAGATTTAATTATTTATCTATTTTTTTCCAACTATACAAAATAAGGACTCTGATGGTTAAGAGTATGGGCTCTGTGTTTAGGTTCTACTAATTTCTTATTGTCTAGTCTTTGAAAAATTACTTAAGTTCTCTGTCCCTTAATTTTATGATCTTTAGTGGGAATAAAAATATGATAATACATGTGAAATGCCTAAACACTGCCTACAACATAGTCAACACTCTGTAAATCTTAGGTGTTTTGATATTTTCATATACTTAGGTGTTATTAATATTCATCACAGATGACATCTGTTTTACTCTTTCTGTATGCAAGCCCTAGGTGGGGCATTCTGCACATGTGTTCTAATGTTCTTTTAAAAATTGATTTGGGGCTCCTATCAGGCTTTCCTCGTGGAAATCTCTCTACATATCAAATAATCACGTGTGTATAATGTTTATTTGCTGTAGAAACTCTAACAACAAAATTTTTGGTGCCTAAAGCTTATATAATGCTCTTTTATTTAGAATGTGAAAAGGAATCACACAAAAATACAAACTAAAAAACTCAATAAATGCCATATAATCACATGACTCAGAAAAATAACATTTAATTAATTAATTACTTGACATATTTTTTTCCTATAGTTTTTTGGTTGCATGCCATATACTTCTTGATCACTTGTTTCTCTTATAACGATTTTGGAATATCATTTTCTATAGAAAAAATAAAAAGATAATTCAGACTTTCATCTAGCGTGGTTGATTGTACTTTTTTACTGATAGTTTGAAAAGGTTTTCTTTTAGTGTCACAGCTCATTACTGACAATGCCATGTAAATTTTTTTACACTTGATCTTAGCCAAAAGGAGAAGAAACAATTGAATTGTTGTAAAGTGTGAGAAAATACCAAGTTTCTTTCACAATGAGTGGTGAGGTTTCAGAGCATGTCAAGTTTTCTCATGCAGGGACTAATCTTAAATATTTTTTAAGTAGACAGCAACTGAGTTCTATAATGCTGGGGCTTCTCCCAGTGCCTTGGAAGGAGCTGGCACCAGTAAAGAGCACTGAAGCTTAAATTTTGTTATCTTCACAGTAAACCAATCTTGGTATGAAGCTACATTAAAAAAATAAATCAGGGTATATGAATTTTTATGATTTCTTTTAAAATAGTATTTCAATTTCTGTGCTCTGGAATGTAGTTTGGGAAATGGGATCAGAAGTGTCTAAGATCGTGAGGTGAGAAATGTATTAGTCACGGGGTTTTCATTCCTTATTCAAGAGCTACCTTTCCATTCTGAGCTTGCCATTCACAAATTCACAGTTGTGGGTGAGAAGGGACTCAACATGCCTCTGAGCAATTTTATCACAGGTGCTAGAAAAATTAATCCAGTCCATGCTCTACTAAGGGCAATCATTAAAGGTAAAAAATACAAATAGGTCGAAAATGAGGAAGATTACAATTTTGGTTATCCTGTCCCACAGCAATACATTTGTCACAAAGATGATAGGTATACTGAACCAAGTAGGTACTCAATAAGTCTTTATTGAAGAAGGAAGGAAGAGAGAATATGGACTACTAGAGACCTCTGCTATTATTGGGGAACTTTTAATAGCTAACTCTTACATCTGACTGGTTATACTATAAGCTTCCACACTTTCACTAGTTTAATTTGAAAAACAACTCAGAGATAAGTAGTATTATTATCATACACATTTTTCAGATAAGGACACTGAGGCCCAGAGAAATCAGGTAATTTAACAAAGGTCACACAAATATTAAGTGGCAGAAATGAAATTTGAACCAGGGAAATACGACGACAGAGTTTGTGCTCTTCAGCATTGCGCTAAAAACAAAGGGCAAAAGCTTGTTGTTGTTATAAAATAAACATTGTGTCCTGATAGATTTTTAGAGAAAGCCTTTTACATACATATTTTCAAGCACCCTCTTTAAATAGAAATATACACTCTTTTAAGAAAAACAGTCAAGGAACATTTAAATAAGGATTTATTTAATAGAGTTCTGCTAAAAAAGTTTTCTTAATTTTCCTTAGGAGGTTTGTGTTATGCAGATCCACACTGGAAAAATCACCTTAGTTAGCAAAGGAATAAACTTCTACCTGATGGATGATTATTTTGGTCACACTGTATCTGAAAATAAATTCATACTAAGTGATTAATATTTGTCTTCTCACCAAGTCACAATTTATTTTTTGCTGTCCCACCTGATAAGGAAACTCATGATGAAATCTAACTGAAAGATTGTTTTGTACCAGAGAGAATACCTGAGTGCCATCAGATATGTGGCATTCTAGCATGCTTCGGTACTAACTACAGCTAAGTCTTAGATAATGCCTTTAATCTCTATATGCCCACATTTCCTCATATCTAAAATGTTTTCTAAGGTCTATTTTAGCTTTAAAAATTTCTATGATGTTATAGTAGAAGTAAATAACCAAATTAAAATTAAAAGAGTTTGTTTGAAAGTGTATGTAAATTAAGAAAACTATATAGCTTACATACAATGTGAAATACTGAGACACTTATTCATTCATAAAGTTGCAATTAAAAGTGTTAAATTTAAAGAGTGCTAAAACCAGCTATGGTTATTATAAATGCAGTAAGTAAATATGATGTAACTTTACTTTGATAGTACTTGGGAGGGGGAAAAGTCAGAAAACCTTTTAGTAGATGAGGTTAAGAACATGACAAATATCCTTGATAAACCAGAAGAAATTTAGCAGGGGATCTTCATTTAGTGTTTTATCATATTCTTACTTTATTTTTATTTTTATTTATATATGCTTTATATTTTTATCAAATATCCACTGTTTTTCCCCATACCTTTATCACTACAAAATATATGTTGGAGGTATTTCCTTACAGGACATTCCACCACCTTCTTTTGAACAGCTGCATGATACTCCGTTGTATCAGTTGTGATTAGTTTTTAGTCAGTTTCATATTTATGGACCTTATACTGTTTATAGTCTTTTAATATTTTAAATAATACTGCAAATTCTATCATATACATTTCGTTCATCTATGTGAACATAATGGTAGGAAAAGTTACTAGATACACAGTTATAAAGCCAAAGGATATATACATTAAAAATATTGATAGATATTGGACAATTGGTTAAAATAATTCTTTATATTTTGAGGACATTAAAATTTAATCATGTCATATTTATTTATTTATACATTTATTCATTCAACATCTATTAATTGACCATCTGGTGAGTCTAGAGATTGTTCTATGTATGTCTGTATGTGTGTGTCTACAGGAATACAACAGCAAACAAAATACAAGTCTGAAACCAAACACTAAATAGACATGAATGACAAAACACCCCCCCCCCCACTATTTGGAAAATAATTTTTCTACACTTGTTCATCTCTGCCCTAAGCCAAGGCTGGGCACACTTGCTGTCTGTGGTAGATGCTGTAGAGAACTGCCCTAATCCCCCTTCAAGACTAAAGAATTCATTTCCTCAGCTGCTGAGAGAGTTGGCTGCTAACGCCTCTGCTGTGAGTTTCCTGCAGTTCATTGACTTTCTACTCAGTACAACTTCCTTTACCACTAAGGATGTTGTTTCCCAGAGCATTCCTTCTTGATAAACTTCCCTTGTGAAAGTCTCCATCTCAGCCGCTGTTTCCTGAGGATCCTGGGCTAAGACACTGCCTATTTGCACTCAGCAGGGACATAGCGGTCATCTATTCAGGACTGGAGGTTGAGGCTTTTGAATGGGTCTTGGCTCTTCTTGAGCTCTTACAGTACCTCCTTCTCATGGACAGTGCGATGATTCATGCTCCTCATTAGGAAATGCTCCCCTGTGGAAGAGAATGAGAGAGAATGAACTTCATCATCTGCCTGTCTATCTTGCCCAGGATTTAGCCACATGAGTGGCTGAGGTCTCAGAGTGAGCTCTTGCCAGACTCCTTCCCAATGTGTTTTTCTTTCTGATATTGTTATTGGTCTCTCTCTCTCTCTCTCTCTGTACACACACACACACACAAACACATATAAAATAGATATACATATTTATATTTGTAGTTATTCATATGTTTATATATACATATGTATTTGTATGTACATAATTGTTATTGTTTAGGAATGTTTCATTTTAATGCATTCAGATTATTTGTCAAACTTTTATGGATTGTATGTTTTGAATATGTAGAAAGGCCTCCTCACTAAAATCCTCTCATGTTTTCATCTGGAGCTTTAATTTTTCATTATATTTACATTAAACATGTGATATATTTGGAATTTATCATAGTCTAAAGAACTAGCTAGAAATACAGCTTGATTTTTCCTTCTGCAAATAGCCAAACAGTTACCCAATATCATTTATTGAATAGTTTACCATTTTTCACTATTGCAAAATGCTGCCTTATTACATTTAAAGTCCCTGCCTCTTTGGGTCTCTTTCTGAACTCCTCTATTCTATTGATCTTTCTATTTGCTAATGTCATACTGCTTTAATTACTATACTTTTAAAGCATATTTAAATATCTAATAGGGCTATTTCTTCATTCTTTATTTGTTTGGTACTCTTATCTTTATTTTTACATTAATTTTGTAGTACGTTTCTTGCTTCCTCAAAAACGTATTTCTATTTTTATTGGGATTGCATTACATTTACAAAATAATTTAAGAAAAATAAACACAGTTATTACACTGAAACTTTTTTTGAAAAAAGAATGTATGCATTTCTATTTAGTCAACTTTTTAAAATGTCTCTCTTTGGGTATGGTTTTCATCACATAATTCTTTCACATTTAAGTTTGTTACTAGGTATTTTTGTTATTATTGCTATTGTAAATAAAATATTTCTTTTATTACATTTTCCTAACTGATTGTAAGAAAAGTCATTGTAGGAAAGCTGATGATGTTTTATATTTTAATTTGTATCTAGCCAGTTTAATTGTTTTTTAAATTTACAATTGAATATCAGTTTACAGACATACAACTGTACCATCTGAAATAAATGACATTTTCTCTCGTTCTTCAACTTTTATGACCCTTATTTCTCTTTTAGTCTAATTACGTTGTCCAATTCTTCAACAATAATGGTAATTAATATAATTAAAGTAGTGGGCATGCTTATCTTCTTCCTGACGTTGGTGAGAATATGAATATAGTTTCCCTATTAGGCATGAAGCAATTTGAGTTTGAAGAAAAATGTTTTATTGTGTTAGAAATAATCCATCCTTCCAGTTTTATAAAGGTTTTATTTTGAATCATTAATAGATGTTTAGTTTTATAATATGTCTTTCTGGCATCTATAGTAGTGATTAAATGGCTTATTTCCTTTGACCTTTTAATCACATTAATTATAGCAGTAGATTTCATAATACTGAAAATCCTTCTTTGGGAAAACCCCTCTGAGTCATGGTGAATTATTCTTTTAATAAGTTGCTGTATTCTATGAACCTATTTCTACAAGAACATTGATAATTATATGTAAAATGGGTCTACACTTTTAAAAGATATCAGCTTTTGTTGTCTATGTTTTATTGTGTATCAGTCTGGATTCTCAATTGGAAGAAATAAAAACACATTCTGACTATAGCAGAAAATGGGTTCCTGAAAGCATTTAGGAGGCTCACAGAATCTCTGGGAATACTGAGAACTAAACTAGAAGGTTGCACAGCCAAGAGCAATGCCCCAAAGTCCCTCTCCAGCATGGAGAAGACAATGTTCCTGCCACCACTGATCACCAGACATTGTGGCTTCCACTGTCAATGCAACAAACATGGACTCCCAATGGTACCACCAGATCTGCTGCCACTGCTGTCTCTGGAAACCCAAAATGGATGCAACCAACTCTGAAGCCTGTTGTCAGATTTTATCTGGCATGAGCTGTGGTTCTGGAATTGATGGCTGATTCATTGTCCCGGGTGGGTACATTTGATTGGAGAAGCCTAGGTTTTGTGCCCAGCCCTAGCTACAAAGGAGGCTAGGAAAGCAAGTGTCTGGCATTTACTTTTTTTACAGCAAAAGTGACTTGTTTGGTGAATGGAGAATTCCTTAGTCAATGCAGAGGGTTCCAGTGTTGCCTGACAAAACCAGAAGCTTAGGTTTCTGGTTAGCTTAGGACACCCTGGGTTTGTTAAAAAAAAAAAAAAGAAAGGAAAAGTAGTAAGATTTTTTTTCTCTCTGTAGGACCTGGGATAATTTAAATATCATTAAAATTATATATTTGAGTAACTGATATAACTTATCTGTGAAATCATATAGAACTGTATCATTTTAGGAAGTGAGTCTTTGCTTGCTCAATTTTTTTCTATTAAAATAAGTCTGCTTGAATTTCCTATTTTTTTTATTTCAGTTTTGGTATTCATATTTCCCTGAAACAACAGATTTTTAAAAATTGAGATGTTTAAATGTTTTTGAATCAAATGGAGCAAAGTATTTAATTCTTATTAATGAAATTTCTAGTATGTAGGTGCGATTATTTTCCTCTTCTCGTTTACATTTTTCTTTGTTGTTTTGGGGATTTCTACCTTTTCTACTTTGATTAGCTATGCAAGCTAGTGGTTGGTTGGTTAATTAGCTTTTGTTTATTTATGAAAGTAGATCATGGGCTTATCTATCATCTGCCCCCCATCCATGCATTACCTAGGAGTCTCCAGAGAAACAGAACCAATAGGATATATATAAGATGAAATTTTTTATGGGAATTGGCTCATGTAATTATGAAGGCTGAAATGTTCCACGATATGACATCTGCAAGCTGGAGACCCAGGAAGACCTGTGGTGTAATTCAGTCCTAAAACTAAAGAAGGCATGGAGTGGGAAGGAGAGAATTGGTATAAGTCCTGAAGTCCTTTGGCCCAAGAATCAGGGGCTCCAGCATCCAAAGAGCAGGAGATAATGGATGTCTCAGTATTTGGGCCCTCAACAGACTGAATGATGTCTGCACTCATTGGTGAAGGTGCATCTTCTTTATTCAGACTATTGAGTCACAGACTAATCTCTTCCAGAAACACCCTCCCAGGCACACACACACATAATGTCTTACCGGCTATCTATGCATCCCTTAGTCCAGTCAAGTTGATGTATAAAATTAACCATCACATCCTTGTGATCTGGTTATTATTTCTCGTTTTTAGCATATTGATTTCTTCCTTCTGCTTTCCTAATTTTTTTGCTATTAATCTTTTTCTAACTTGGATTAAATGTTCACATCCATGTATTTACTTATTTATTTTTAATTTCAGAATATTGCAGGGGTACAAACGTTTAGGTTACATATATGCCCTTCCACCACCCGAGTCAGAGCTACAAGTGTGCCCCTCCCCCAGATAGTGTGCACCACACCCATTAGGTGTGAATATACCCATCCCTTCCGCCCCCCTCCCACCTGCCCGACACCCGATGAATGTTACTTCCATATGTGCACATAAATGTTGATCAATTAGTACCAATTTAATAGTGAGTATATGAGGTGCTTATTTTTCCATTCTTGTGATACTTCACTTAGAAAGATGGGCTCCAGCTCCATCTGGGATAATAAAAGAGGTGTTAGTTCACCATTTTTTTGTGGCTGAGTAGTACTCCATGGTATACATATACCACATTCATGTATTTAAATTTGTTCTTTCTTTTTCTTAATTGTTTTCCAAAGGTTTTTATATGGAATATTTTCATGATTGTTGTTTTCTAGATTTATGCAGTTTTGATTTTGAGAAGTTTTTTTCTTATTTGCATACTTTTTAGTGGGTCAGAGTTTTTATATTCTGTTTGTATTATTACTTTTAAATTTTATTACATTGATATTAGAAAATGCATGATAAGTAGTTTGATAATTTATTAAACTTCATAATTTATTGACTTTGTTTATTTTTCCAACATTTTATTATAAAAAAATTTCAAAGATGCAGCAAAATAGACAGAATATTACAGAGAATATTTATATACCCAGCACCTAAACTCTACCATTAACATTTTATTATACAAGCTTTTTCACATATCTATCTATAAATCTATCTATACATGTACTTATACATTAAGTCATCTTTTTTTCATACATTTCAAAGTAAATTATAAACATCAATGCACTTTCCTCTAAATACTTTAGCATGCATATAGTTAATGAGTGTTCAGGTATTCAGTACTTATTTAGAGCTTGTTTTTTGTTAGATAAAATGTATATATAATGAAGTACAAAAATTTCAAAGTGCTCATTAGGTAAAGTTTAAGAAATTCATTCATTGATGTAATGCAGACCATATTAAGAAACAGACATTACCATCTGTCTTAGTCTGTTCCTGCTGCCATAAACAAAATACCTTAGGCTGGGTAATTTATAAACAACAGAAATTTTTTCCTTGCAGTTCTGAAAGCACGGAAGTCCAAGATCAAGATGCCAGCAGATTCAGTGTCTGATGAGGACTGCTCTGTGCTTCCTAGATGGCACCTTGTTGCTGTGTCCTCACATGGAGTAGAAGGGCAAAAGAAAGGTCAAACAGCTCACTCATACCTTTTATAAGGTCACTAATATCATGCATGAGGGCTTGACCTTGTGACTTGATCACCTCCTAAAGGTACTACCATAATACAATCACCTTGGTAATTAGGTTTTAACCTATGAATTTTGGAGGGACACACACATTCAAACCATAGCACCCCTTAGAAAGTTCCCTCATGCTCCTTCCCAGGTAATCTCTACCTCCCACCCACAGAAGCATCTACTCTTCTGATACTTTTCCACCATGGTTTAGTTTGCCTGTTCTCTAAATGGAATCTAAGAATATGCACTCTTTTGTGTATGACTTTTTTACTCGGAACATGTTTTGGAGATTCATTCATGTTTTTGTTTGTGTCAGTAATTCCTTCCTTCTTATTACTGAGAATATTCCATTATAGAAATACACCAATTTTATTTTTGTATCTATTCCCCTGTGATACACATCTGTATATTTTCAGTTTGGAATTATTATTAATTCAGCTATAAAACATTTTTATATAAACCTAGTTATGGGTATATGTTTTCATTTCTCTTGGGTTTTTGTCAATTTTTAAAAATACTCCATTAGCACTTGAAAAAGTCATATTTTATATTTAGTTACATTAGATAGTGTCTATTTCTATCTTTTTAGCCTGTTTATTATAGGTTTGGTAAGTGCTATGGGTTGAATTGTATCCCCTTGCCAAAAGTTGTTGAAGTTCTTACCCCTAGTCCCTGTGTATAATAACCTTATTTGGAAATAGGGTTTTTAAAGATGATCAAGTTAAGAAGAGGTCACTATGGTGGACCCTAATCCAGAACAACCACTGCCTTATAAAATGTGAAATTTAGAAGCAGAGATAGATACAGAAAGAATGCCATTTAGAGTTATGTGGCTACAAGCCAGGGAATACCAAGGATATCCAGCCAACCATGAGAAGCTAGGAGAGAGACATGGGATAGATTCTCTCTCATAGCTGTAAGAAGGAATAAAACTGCTAAATCTTCATTTTGGACTTTTAGCCTTCGGAATTTTGAGAATAAATTTCCCTTAAATCACCTAGTTTGTGGTACTTTTTTACAGCAGTCCTAGCAAACTAACATAGTAAGATAAATTAAAGTTTCTTTTGAACACTTGCTTGTAATTTTTAAAAGAAGAAAAAAAAGTTTCTTAACATTGTTTTCTGTATATTCATCCTCATATTACATTTGTTTTAATTTTGTTTTATAATTTTCAATACTATTTTATTTCATGTATAAAGATTCACAATGAATGGATCTTTATTTTTACCTGGTTTCTATTATAATAAAGTTTTATTTTTTAAATTTGAGGCTTCTTGTCTTACATTCAATTTTGATTGAAATTAATATCTTCATCAGTGCTTTCGTTTTCTTTGCATTTGCCTGTCATGTTTCCTGTTCTCTTGCTTTTAGTTTTCCTTAATTATTTTGTTTTATATGTGTTTTACTTATTACAAATAGATATGTATTTGCATAGTACAATAGATGGGTTTTGTTTTATGATCTAACTGAGATTATACACCTTTTACTTAACTTTTAGACAACAAATGTACTTGGCTTGAAATTCTGAATTCTATTTCCATGATTTCCAAAATGCTTTTGATCCCACATGACATTTTCCAATTCAGTGATTGTAAGGTTATGTGTGTATGTTATTAGTACCTGGTGACAGCAATTCATTGTCTAATTTGAGAAATATAACCAGGAAGCGTGGCTTTTTTATCTAGTTGGTGCCTCCCAGGATCAAAAAATTCCCTTGTTCACAAAGTTTCACATGTCTGGTTAGTCATAAAATACTTTGGCAATTAAATATATGTATAGACATATTTAAAGTAATAAAACACAAGGGGCATATACAATGGAAGAAAATGGAGTAAAATAACAGAACAAGTTTGGCCATTTTTCAGACCTCACGATATACTTAAACTCTCAGCAGCACAAGTTACTATTGATTTTTTTCTCTCTTAAAGTCCTTTTTCCTTGACTTTTTGACACAACAAAAAGTTGTGTCTTTTCCCCTCCATCTCTGACCATTCTTTATCATTCACCTTTTCATATTTGGTCTCCCTGTCCTAATTTGTACTTCCACCAAACTTGATCTTAGACTCTTGTTCTTCACATTCTTTGCTTCCTCCCTAGGCTCGATTATACGCAGATGGCTCAAATATTCATATTTCTATGCAGACTTCTCCTCTGAGCTCCAAACTTGAATATCTAAAGGCCTACATTTTTCACTTGAATGTTTCAGTGACACCTCAAACTTGGCATGTCCAAATTGGAATTCATGGTCCAAGTCCCATTTGCCCTCTCCCTACTCACCTCACCAAATCTGCCTGTTTTTGTTTCCCCTTTTCCCCCCTTTTGCAAATTGTAGCACAAACCTTCTTTTGTTATTTTACTTCCTAAATATCTTTTGCATTTGTGGAATTTTTTTCTATATCTACCACCATGGCCTTAGTGCAAACCATAATCTACTCTCACACCTTCTCTCTGTCTCCTTCCTATTACCTAAAGCAGCCAAAATGATCTTTTTCAAAGAAAAATTTGACAAATCATTCTCTGACTTATATATAACATTTCATTGTTTGCAGAGGCTCTTAGGATAAAGAAAAAAAATCTTCACACAGCCTGCCAGGCTTTGCATAGTCTGTTCTTGTCTACTTCCCACCTAAGCTTCCTCTCTCTGTTAGTCTTCTAGTTAGTTCTTCTAGTTCTTAGAATTGGGAAGTTACACAGACCCTTCTCTTTGTCTGCACATTATTCCTACCCTTCTTTACCTAATGAAGTTTATTCATCCTTCAGACCTCATTTAGTGTCACTTTATCATAAAAGTCTTCCAGTTATAACTCCTAATGGCATTCTTCATGGCATTCTTTTTCTTCGTGGACTTAAGACGCTTGAATTTTTACATTTATTCATGTGATTGCTTGAGTAAGATCCATCTCTCTAACTAGACTGTAAGCTTTGTAAGGAGGTCTCTGAAAGTTTTATTCACCATTGTATTCTTTTTTAAAAAAAAATTTTTTTAATTTCAAAATACTAAGGGCGTACAAATGTTTTTGGTTACATGGATTGCTTTAGTAATGCTTAAATCATTGCTGTAAGCATGCCCATCATCCAAATAGTGTTCATTGTATCCATTCGGTAGGTGTATACTCCATCTAATGATTGAATGGATAATTGAATGAATGATAAATGACTATGAGTTCTATTTGTGTAGATATTAAACTATCATATTGAAGCTTAATATCACAAATGTCTCATTATAACATTTAAGCTTTTACAAAATAATGGACATTCTGCAATATGAATTATATGTAAGTCTACAACTACACATTTTTGTGATTGTGTGGGTGAGCTTTCTCTGCATATGAAATATGATCTTCTTGAAAGAGGTTAAATTGTGGAATCTTCTACTTGAAGATGACATCTATATTAAATACCATTAGAAGAGATGATTCACTGTAGTCAAATGATCTATATTCAGAAGTCCAGTCTTGAGAAATAAGTAAACAACCATGGTCCTAAAAAGAAAATATAACGATTTACACAATGCTGTGTATTTCCACTCTATTCACCTCATGTGGCATTAATCAGAATCAACAATTTTATGGTTCAGAAGTACGTCATTTCCATAATCACATTAACTTTGAAGGCAGCTTCAGTGACAACTTATGTCATAGTTGCACCAAACATGAATATGTAGAAACATAACATGTGGAGTGAAAAGATTTAGGCAGATTTATGTTCTATTCTGCCTCTATCATTTATAAATTCTTCAAGTATCAGTCTTTTTTTCTCTAACTTGGGAGAAATGACTTCTATTTTGTAGTGTTGCTGTGATGAATTGCTATCAAGTGCTTAGCCTGGTTTCTTTCTTATAGACCCAGCTTATAGAAACCAGTTTTTCAAAGCTCCACAGGTGAGTTTGGTGATAAGCTAGACTTTTTTTTTTTAACCTTTGCTGGGGTGTTTCATTCTTTTTATAACTGTCATTTAGTGCGTGTCTGTGATGAGCCAGGTACTTTACTTTCATTATTCACAATAATTCCATAAAATGTCTGTGTTACAGAAAAGTTAAATAATTTGTCTAAGGTCCCAGAGCTAGTTAAGTTTAGGACATAGGGTGAGTCAACTGTGGATAGACTTCAAAGGTCATTTTCTTTACTATTCTATGCAGCATCTTTACCCCAGTAGATGAAAAACCTATTCTTGGCAACTTGCTCAAGTTTTGTACCACGTGTAGTTTCTAGGATGATACCCGAGAACCTGTTTGATTCTGGCAGAAACATGAGGTAGCACCAGATTCTGGGTGGAAGACCAGGAATGAGTCTCACTCCTGACACTCCAGCTTTGTGACTTTGTACAAATCTATTAATTTGTCTGAGTCTTAGCTTCCTCAATTGTAAAACATAGATAATGCATGAGATTACAAGAATTTTCTCACGGGGTTTATAGTGATAACGAGAGATTGTAATATGAATGGCACATGTATATAAGTTGGTATTATATGGGTTTGTAAGTCATGGAAATCTGTATATGACTACCTCTTGTTCATTTGGGAATTGAAAAGTAAACCCATTACCATTAAGGTAAATTTTAAATGCAAATCAATATGGCTCCTAATTTACATGTTCATTTATTCAGGTATCATTCTAGTACAATAAAAGAAACGTGTGTGTTTTAATTAGTTGTTAGGCAGTTTTAGATTCTCTCACCAGCAAGTATTTCCTAGGACTTTAGAAATAAGCTGGTTAAATGAGCGTTTGAGTACACCTTTACAAATCATGGTATATCATTCATTTCAGACAGCTGAATACAAACTAAGCTATGAGGATGTCCAGAGGTCTTTTTAAAACTTGAAATGATAACTTAAAATTACTGTTGTGTGCTAAAATAATGAGATATGGATACTTAATTTCGGGGAACATTAGTTGCCTCTGAGATAAGCAGAAGCTGTATCCTTCCTAGATAAAGAATGAGGAAGAAGTGAGCTGGGGAGGAACGGGCACTATGTTTTTCACATTAGCCAGTAACACTATTTAATACTAAGTTTATGAGGAATATGAGACAGGATAATTCCTGATTAAAGTTGCCACTGTTTGTGACATGTTAGGTTAAAACACCAGGGTTTCAGTAATCATAGAGGGTTTAGATTTTTCAGAGGCTTCTTGAAGGTTTGCAGAGAGAGATCACCTGATAACCTCAAGCTGTATTTAATATTTAAAGTGTATACTCCTGTCTCTATGATAAATTAGTATCTCATTTTTTAAAAATTTGTGGATATAAGCGACAGAGAGAAGCAAAGTTTTGAGTCCACTGTAAAGAAAGAAAGCTGTTTTTCAGATCAGTTACCATCATTCTCAAGAATCTAACAGCTTTGTATGAAAATTCAGAACTGTTGAAATTTTTTGAAAAATTTCCTCTAAGTTCCAAATCTATTTATGAACAATGTCTGGAGGACAGAACTGATCCGAATAGGGCACAATTAGAAAAATATTTGAGATATGATCTTTAAGATTTGTCTGACTCCACTGATAGGCACCACATTTCCTGTGTTTTAGTTTGTCATCTCCAGAGAACTCAATGTAGTAAAACAGCTGGAATTCCCCCTCCCAAGTCTGGTTATTCTAATGAGACATTTATGCCAAGATAAAATTATACGTAAAAATATAACTTAGTATCAGAAATGATGACACAAAGAGGAAAAGTCTGGTAAGAGGAATAAAGGAAAATATCTTACATATACTAAAATGCCAATTGTTAAATGATATAGTGTTAAATAGCAAAGCAGAGTATGGACATTTTTCCTATTGTAGCTTAGTTTTACATTAAAAGAGACTGTGATTGACTATAAAACATGTATACTATATACTATAATGTAGTTTCTCATTATATCACTATATAATATTTACCAGATGCTCACTAATCTGGGTTCTAACTTCTTAGGATTTTCATTATCTAAGAAAATATACCTTCCTTAATACTTCTTACATGATAGTAAGAAAATTAATTTAAAAAATAGTGGTTTTCATTGTGTATGAGGTTTGGAGTGAGTTTTATTATGGTATATGTTAACTATGGTGTAGGGAGCCACTGTGCTTCTCCTAGAAACTCTGATTAAAAAATTCAATTTAGACAAGATGTGGTGCCCAAAATGTATAGCACCAAAACACAGCTTTTCAGGAAAACAGCAATACATTTTCAAAACAGCCTAAACCAGGGAGTGGATAATGAGGGAGAACTCAAAGGAATGCTTTGTTTGAAACCCCTGGCTGCCTAGCAGTTTATTAATGCTGAAAAACCAGAAAGCAAGAAGTAAGGCCCTAATTCACTTAGTGGGCAATCTCTTAGGGTCACAATACTCTGAGGAGGGTAGCAAGAAGAAAGTAGAACCTCAGGCCTAGGAGGGGAAGTCCTGGGATAATATTTTTATTATTAGAAAGAAAACACTTGTCCAAAGATGAGCTTTAGTTATAAAACCTGGGGCACAAGGTCAAGTATAGATAACCATTAAGAATGGATTAGTGCAAACATCCTACCATATGTAGTAATTGTTTAATATGGTAAGACCTGGTTTTAACCCTTGTCTCCACCAGGTCACAAGTTGATTACATTAAACAAGTAGCTTGTCCTTTCTTACCATCATTTTATTCATTTGAATTCTTCACAGTAATCTTAAGAAATAAGTAACTATTCATTTATAACTCTTTTTTTGGCAAGATGAGGATTCTTGTAAAGAAATGTTTTGAGTTTTAAATGCCATGATACATGAAAAATGCCTTGTGCATAATAGGAAGTCAACAAATAGAAACACCTGTCTTCTTTTCTCAAATGCTGTTTGACTTGCTGAGGCATGGAGAATGGGAGAAACTAGTAGGTTCCATACTCTGAAGCCTGCATCTTTAAGACTAGAGGAGGTCAATGCATTAGAGACTTCAAGAGATGCTCTGAAGCAAAAAGTTGCTGCTCTGGTAAAGTGACATAATAATTTGTATCATCTCCTTAACCTCAGATTTCCATACAACCCTGATCCTTGCCCTCATTTATACTCATATTATATTTGGTTTTTTTTCCCATTACTTGAATATTTATGCCCCTTCCCCCAAAATTCATATGTTGAAACCTAATCCCTAATATGAAAGTATTTGGAGTTGGGGTCTTTGGGAGGTGATTAGGACATAGGGGCAGAGCCCTTATGAATAGGAGCAGTGCCCTTATAAAAGAAACCCAAGAGAGGCCCTTCACCCCTTCCATCATGTGAGGACACGGCAAGAAGGTGACATCTATGAACCATGAAACAGGCCCTCACCAGACACTAAATCTGCCCATGCCTTGATTTTGGACTTCCCAGCCTCAGAACTATAAGCAAAAAACTTTTGTTGCTAACAAGCTCCTCGGTCTATGATATTTTGTTATAGCAGCCTGAATGGACTAAGACACCCACTCTCGGACCTAGGCTCATGCCTTGCTCTATCTTCAATGTGTAGACTTGGTTTTGGCACTTGATTTGACTTTTTATCTTCTTCAGTTTTAATTCATTTCTCTTTTTGGATTTCCTCTCACCTCCCTGTCCCCAAAACAAATGTTGACAGAGTAGGTAAACTTATCCCAAATTCTCCCCAAACACTTGGTATATTCCTATCATTTAAGAAAGTACTCCATACAACTCTTTGCTATATTTTCTGAATGGCTGCATAGAGGACATTTTCTAGGACATTGTTCATTTCTTCCAACATTAAATGCCATTTGGAAAATGTATTTAGTACTAAGTGCTAGGAAAAGATCTCCTAAAACACTGTTATGTTTTCTCCGTTTTGACAACAAAAGACTTGAAATTTATGCAATGTCCCTTTCTGCTTTGTTTGCTAGTAACTTTAAAATCAAATGTGAAATAGCAACTATGTATGATCTTTTGATCTACATATTTGGGTTCCTGATTTTGACATATTAATTTAATTCATATTTACTTGATTCTAATTTTTAAATTTGTATTTAAATTTTATACTTTTATTCTCTGTATTCTCTCTCTTTCTCTCTCTCTTCCTGAAAATCCCTTTGGATACTCTGAGGGAGAAGTTGCAGATAACCAAACACGTAATTCCATCCTAGAGTCATTCTTATAACTCTAATAGTAGTTTTAAATATGTTATATACTTCACAAGGTTTTGAATCCATCTATAAATTTATCTTTATAGTCGCCGAATTACTCATTACAAGTAAATACCAAGCAAATGTTTGTTGTATGAATAAATGGTAAAATATCCTCAACAATGGGAGATGCAGATTCTAGACAGTTAGTGCCATTCATTCATTTATTCATCTAAACTATTAAATAACCACAGTATATCAGATACTCCTCTAAGCACTGGGGATATATAAATGTAATGGTAGATTTAAAATATTATCAGAACTTCTGCAACTGGATGAATATCTCTTAGTGGAAATTTGCAAATTCAGGGCAGGAGCATTGGGTGGGAAAAAAGTCTGACTTGAGCATACAAAGGTGAGAGCAGCTTTGGCTAACATATGTGTGAGAGTGGATTTATTAAGAGATATGGGCAAAATCAAGCCTTTGAGCTATCCTTGTCTTACACACAAGAGTATAAATGATAACAGAGGATTAATATCCATAATATATAAAGAATTCCTAAGCATCAATCAACAAGAAAAGATCAACAAGTCAATAGACATATGAGCAAAATAAATAGACATTTTACAGAACTAAAAATGGCTCACAAATATGTGAAAAAATGCCCTAACTCCTTAGTCATTGGGTATATGCAAATTACAAACCCAATGCTATACCATTTTACATGCATCAGATTGTCAAAAATTAAAAAGTCAATATCTTGGGGGCCAAGATATAGAATGAATCTGTTTGGGATTAGACAACCTGTGCCTCTAATTTAATTTCAATAAAAGCTACTGAAACATTGAAAGGCTGCACAGACTTATGCTTGAAATAAATAATTTTGAAAACATACTGTTTGTGAAACATACTATTCACTAGACTGTTTTTGCCGGGAAAGCAAGCTATATTTCTGCTTTGTTTGTTTTTGCTGTTTTATCCTTAGCAGTCAGTATAATCTGTACACATATTGAATGCTCAATAACTTTTTGTTGAATGTGTAATTCACAAAAATTAACTTCAAATGAAAGAAGCCCAACTTTACACATTTTGAGTGAGAAGACAGTCTCTCTGTGAAGAGGTTTTTAAACTAGTCTGTATTTTTCCATTCTTATTTGAAACGTGGTGAGAACTTGGGAAGTGGAAAATTCCAAATCTTAGGAAAGAAATTTTTTTAAAAAAATATTATTTGATTAATAAAATTGTGTGCTTTTAATAATCTCAGTCAAAAAGTTATTGCTACTGACATGCTTTAGCAGGTCTCACATTATAAATAGTGAAGAGAAAGTTTAAAGAATAGCAGTGATTGTGGAAACCAAATGGTTTTAACGTAGCTCTACATTATCTTTACCACATGCAGTATTTTAATTTTTCATTCTGGTGTAGTAAATGCAGCACTGAATTATATCTCACTCACTTGCCTGTGCCACCAATTCCTGTGTAACTTTGTTTACTTAACTTTTCTGGGTCTTTGTTTTCTCATATGCAAGACAATGTTGGGCTGGTGGAAGGAAACTTGGTTATTGTATGTTTATAGTATAAATTGAATTTAATGGGAATTTTTGAGGCCCTTAAGTTACTATTGCAATAATTTAAATAGAATTTTATCATCAATGCACCCCATCCCTTCTGAGTATCCTTCCTCTGAGTTTCTACTTTGTTTCAGATCATCTTTTGGGGCCATTGAGGCAAATTTGGGCCATTTGGGCCTCCAGGCATTTGAAGGTTTTAATCTCTCCTAATTTCTCTTAAGTTAAAAACAACTCTTGTAATAAAAGTCTTACTGAAGTCAAAATGTAAATTTCCAGTTTATTCATTAGTCTATGATACATCTATGACACATTTATTTGACATTATTCAATGCCCTTTCCTGCTACCCCTATCTTAACCAAATCTATTTTTCCTTTAAAATTCAACTCATATGATGTCACATTCTTCTAAACTTCCTGTTTTCTTTTACTTTCTGCTTTCTTATTTATCTTCCGACATTCTTTCATGTGACTCCCTTCTTGTCACCTGACCTGTCAGTGATCACTTGATAGTAAACTTCGTGAGGACAGAGGCTATATCTTGTTCACTGTTCAATTCCCATACCAAATGCATCCTGACACATGATAAACACTCAAAAATATTGAATGAATGAATAAATTATTGAATGAAACAGGCAAATCGAGTCTTTATTGCCTGAAGAGATTTTTCTTTGGTGTTTTCCAGATACTTACCTGATGTACCCTTTATTATCTTCTAGGCCCTATAATTTGAACCTATTGGAAAGACAATTCTGCTAAAATTGAGAGGTAAAACTTAAGATCCAGCCCAGGTATTTACTGAATGAATGAATGAATGAAACAATCAATCAAACCTTTCTCTAAATACTTATGAAGCATTAAATTTCTTCTGCACTCTGCTTATATTTGTTACTGGATTACAAACAAATGACAGTGGGATGAACATGGCCTTCTTAAGCACAATGAGGATTGTGAATTTGTTTTGGTAGGTGTTCATGATCGCTCCACCCTTTAGGGAGAGCTCACGGAGACATGAGCCTCTTGTAGGTCTGTCGCTTCTGGCGGGGGTAATAAAGGAATTATAAAGAGATCGGGGCTGGGACCTTTCCCCAAGTCTTTCTCTTGCACCTCTGTCTCTTGGAATTCTTCACCTTTTTAGGGAAGCTATGGGTAGTTTCCTGTTCATATTAACCATTTCTGTTCTTGCAAAACTGAGAAGGAACTTGAGTAGATCCCAAGAGAAACACCATATAGACCGGAGGTCGTCTAGGATAAACAGAACAGAAATTCAGTAAGGTAGAACTAGACTGGGGCTTCAAGCCAAGACTTGAGTTAAAAATAAAGAATAGAATGAATTTTGTTGGTTATATTATATGTTTCTTAAAGACCTAGCTGTGGTATCATTCATTTTTGTGAGTCAACAATTAGTGGATTTGACCTTAATTGACTCTCCCAGAAGATATAACTAATAGTATAGGATGTCTTGGTAAATTTTTTGAGTCAAAGACTGATATGATGAAAACAGTATGCTACAAAGATTAGTTTTGTAGCAGTGTTCAGGGACAGTTGAAAAAGGATAATACTAGAGCTGGGAAATCAACCAGGAATTTTTTTTATTAAGGCAGGATATGGTAATGGGGAATAAAACAGTGAATTCATTCAAGTGGAGATGAGAAAAGAAATTAAAATGGGCACTGTAATTGCATGAAACGGGGAATACTCGTTATGCAGCAGACTAGATTGCAGGCAGAAAATTCACTTTCAGTTTATGGAAAAGTTTGAAGAAGTTTCAAAACATACCCTATTTCTAAGTCAAGTATATAAAACACATTTTCTTAATTTACCATGTTTCTTAATTTTAAAATGTTTTCTTTCTACATTTTAAAAAATTCTTCTTTTATCCAACTTTGAGATAGAAATACATGTAATTTAGTATGAATTTTCAATCAACCATTAGTGTAGCTTCACAAGATTGTGAGAAGTAGGTGAGAAAACATGTACTTTAAAGTACTTATAACAGGAGGTGGCATCGAGTAGGTAATCTATAAATGTTACTTCTCATGCTTTGTACCTTTTGAAGGTGCTATTGAATTGGAACTCTGTATGTCTCTATTTTGGCTGAGACCTCAAGCAATAGGGGCCACCTAACCCTGCATTGCAAAATGGATTGATCCCTTTTTTTGGCAGACTGTAAAGGAAGTGGTATAAATTAGTTTTGCTCTTCTTAGATCCTCACCCCCATTCAGATATAAAATGATTGAACATGAAGAGGCTTGGATTGCTGGAAACTGAGGGTTTCTCTGAGGAGAATGACTGTTCTGTGAGGCACACCCTTACCCAGGGGATGGTATGAGGGCTCTTCCCCTCACTTTAAGCCTAATGAGAGAATTTTGAAGTCCATTTAGAGGGCTTTGTGTGAAATTCTTGGATTAAAGGGACATAGCCATGTCTGATTCATTCATGAAAAAAAAAAAGTTCATAGGCCAAAATCTGGCTAAAACATTCCATGCTAGAGGAGCTGATGAAAAATGTTTGTGAATTGTAACCCCCTAAGAGTGATTCAAAGATTTATGGCTTTTTAGCAATCAGATGTAGAATCTGAAGTAGGAATTTTGTCCTGGAATTGTTTTGAAAGAGATCCCACTGAAGAAAGTTTCATGTAAGGAGCCAGGAAACCTCAGCAGAAAGATGCTAAAATGAACCTTTGGATGCAGAAGGAGGCTGTACATAGTCAGCTGAGGAGTGTTGCCAATCAAGGGAGGTGCAATAGGTGGGGCCAGGCAGGAGGGTCTGTGATAAGCACCACTAGTGTGCTCAAGAGAAGAGAGTTAGTTTTGAACACTGGCATCAGACAGAAGAAGCCAAAAGCAGATTACATTGGTGTCAGTCAAGTAAGACTTTTCCTACCTCTTACCTTTGCTTTCTCTCCATCCCTTCTAAAACACTGGGGGAATCAGAGGCAGCTTAGCAAATAGAAGAAGGAAAATAAAAATTCTAGGTGGGACTTTCACTTCCAGTAATGGTAGACTAGGAAATAAAATCAACCCTCCCTCCGAGAATAACAAAAAATGGTAAAAATATTTTAAAATGATCTGCTTAACAACATGATAAAACTAATAAGACATTGGAGTTGTACAGACCTAACATTTGGGAGAAGAAGACTACCACAATAAAGCAAATATAGAAATAAAGTGAGTCACACAATTTTTATACTTTCCCAGTGCATATAAAAGATACGTTCACACTATACTGTAGTGTACTGAGTGTGCAATAGCATTATGTCTAAAAAAAGTACATACCTTAATGAAAAATATGTTATTGCTAAAAGATGCTAATGTTCACTTGTTCCTTTAGCGAGTCATAAGCTTTTTGCTGGTGGAGGGTCTTGCCTCGATATTGATGGCTGCTAACTGATCAGGGTGGTGGTTGCTGAAGGTGGGGGTGGCTGTGGCAATTTCTCAAAATAAGACAACACTGAAGTTTACTGCGTTTGACTGACTTTTCCTTTCATGAAAGATTTTTCTGTATCACGCGATAGTGTTTGTTAGCATTTTACCCACACTAGAACTTCTTTCAAAACTGGAGTCAAGCCTCTCAAACCCTGTTGCTGCTTTATCAGCTAGGTTCATGTAATATTATAAATCCTTTGTTGTCATTTCAACATGTCCACAGCATCTTCACCAGGAGTAGCCATCTCAAGAAACCACTCTGCTCATTCATAAGAAGCAACTCCTCATCTGTTCAAGTTTGGTCATGAGATTATGGCAATTCGGTCCCATCTTCAGGTTTCCTTTCTAATTCTAGTTCTCTTGCTATTTCCACCAAATCTGCAGTTATTTCCTCCAGTGAAGTCTTTGATCCTTCAATGTCATCCATGAAGGTTGAAATTAACTTCTTCCAAACTCCTGTTCATGTTGATATTTTGACCTCCTCTCGTGGATCATGAATGTTCTTAATGGCTCCTAGAGTGGTGACTCCTTTCTAGAATGTTTTCAATTTACTTGCCCAGATATATCAGAGGAATCACAGTCTATGGCAGCTATGGTTTTATAAAATGTATTTCTTAAGTAATAAGACTTAAAAGTTGAAATTACTTCTTGATCCAAGGTCAGCAGAATGGATGTTGTGTTAGCAGGCATGAAAACAACTTTAATCTCTTTGTACATCTCCATCAGAGCTCTTGGGTGAGCAGGTGCATTGTCAATGAGAAGTAATATTTTGAAAAGAATCTATTTTCCTGAGCAGTAGGTCTCAACAGTGGGCTTAAAATATACAGTAAATCATGTTGTAAACAGATGTGCTGTCCTCTAGGCTTTGTTGTTACATTTATAGAGCATAGGCAGAGTAGATTTAGCATAATTCTTAAGGGCCCTAAGATTTTTGGAATGGCAAATGGAGCACTGGCTTCAACTTGAAGTCACCAGATGCATTAGCTCCTGACAAGAGATTCAATCTGTTCTTAGAAGCTTTGAAGCCAGACATTGACTTTTCCTTGATGAAAGTCCTAGATGATAGCTTCTTCCAAAATAAGACTGTTTCATCTACATTGAAAATCTATTGTTTAGTGTAGTCACCTTCATCAATTACTTAGCTAGATTTTCTGGATAACTTGCAGCTTCTACATCAATATTTGCAGGTTCATCTTGCACTTTTATGTTATAAAGACAGTTTCTTTCCTTAAACCTCATGAACCTACCCCTGCTAGCTTCAAACTTTTCTTCTGCAGCGTCCTTACCTCTCTCAACCTTCATAGAATTGAAGAGAGTTTGAGCCTTGCTGTGGATTAGGCTTTGGCTTAAAGGAATGTTGTGTCTGGTTTGATCTTCTATATAGACCATTCAAACTTACTCCGTATCAGCAATAAGGTTGTTTTGCTTTCTCATCATTCATGTCACTGGGACAGCATTTTTAATTTCCTTCAAGAACTTTTCCTCTGGATTCATGAGTTGGCAACTGTTTGGTGCAGGAGGCCTAGCTTTTAGCCTTTTTTGGCTTTTGACATGCCTTCCTCACTAAGCTCAATCATTTAGAGCTTTTGATTTACAGTGAGATACATGTGACTCTTTCTTTCACTTGAACACTTAGATGGAGGGAGACAGGGGAACAGCCAATTGGTGGAGCAGTCAGAATACACGTTAATCAATTAAGTTTATTGTCTTATACAGATGCAATTCATGGTGCCCAAAACAATTACAATAGTAACATGAAAGATTACTGATCACGGATCACCACAACAGGTATAATAATAATGAAAAAGTTTGAAATATTGCAAGAATTTCCAAAATGTGACACAGAGACCCAAAGTGAGCACATGCTGATGAAAAAATGGTGCCAACAGACCTGCTTGATGCAGGGTTGTAAAAAACCCTCAATTTGTAAAAAATGTAATATCTGCAAAGCACAATACAATGAAGTATGCTTGTACCGCTGTGTGGAATATCCTCTATTGATGGAAATATTAGATTATTTGAAATGAAAAACACACTGATCAAAACATGAATTGCCATGACTGATATACTGAATCACTGAGTCGAGTCCTGGCATGTAGTTATTACAAAGATTTAGAATAATTTTAGTATGAATGTATTTTGGCAAGAAAAAGAGGAGACTTCAGATAGCCCCTCCCAACCACACCTTAAGCATCATCTCTTGGGTGATCAGTGACAGAACCTGTACAGTCTTCTACTGTTTTGCAGCATGCAAACCTGGGGGAGGGTTGATTTGTCACTGATCAATTAAGGATGCTGTGTTTCCTTAATTCCTAGATATCTATTGCTTATCACAATTAAGTTCGGGAGAATTTTTTCTCAATTATTATACATTTTCTATTGCTTAGACTCAAAATTCTATTACTTAGTATCCACATAACCAATTATTTGGCCCAAGCTTGTCTTCCAAATCTTCTATCAAATATTATACTTTTGCCAAGCTGGAGCCCTTCATCTTTTCTCATCCTTTTCCTCAACTTGTGATGTCCTTTCATCCATCACTGCCAATAGCAAGCTCAGGGACTAGCTAAATACCACCTTCTTCAAAGCCTTCTCTTTTCCCTGTTTCTCCTTCAGTGGAGATCTTCCCTCTTCTCAACTCATACCATGCACTAAATCCTTCTAATAACTTCTCACATATTTTATATGGATTTTGTGGCAAAGTGGTTATATGTCTTATTGCCTCTGCTAAATTAGAAGCTTGTTGAAAACAAATCATCTCTTACTCCTCTTTAAATTGGACTAGCATATTGACTTGTATATATTTAATGCTCAGTAATATCATTTAAACAAATGAATAATGATAATAAATTTAAAAGATTGTAAGATAGTTGTACTTTTAGGTAAATTAATGAGAACACAGATAGGAGGAACATCATCACCCTGCTTAATTGATTGATTATTCATAGCCAATTAGCCATGGTGACTAGTAACCATAGAAAATATGAATGGTTATTTAGATTTCAAAAGTACAAAAAATACTCAAATTAGTTAATTCACTTAGAAAACAAGACATCAAATAAATGTATTAGGTTTAGATGAATTAATTCACTGAAATACCTTTCTTTATATTTAAGAAATTTTTGAAAAATTTTACAGGAATAGACCAGACTATTGAGATCACGTACAATTGCTTTTTATCTCTGGATCTGCCAAGATCATTCATTTAATGTTTCCTTTGTTTGCATATTTTTACCATTCGTTAGGCATCTTATTTATAAGATATTTGCTATATCCCTAAAATAATTCATGTACAATTTCCATTGTTTATGCATTTCATTTTTAAAATGGAATGTAAATTTTTTGATTATACAATAACTGAAAAAACAGCACCCTTCTTTAAAACCAGTATTCTACATTTGCTTTTTGTTTAGCTGCCTTTTACATAAAGATGAAGAATTTTATTAATTACACAAGCTGAGAGCAATGAATCTTTTAAGTAGAAATTATTAATTAGATAGCCACTGTCTGATTAAAATCATTCACAACTGGACTGTGAGCCATTCGACTGGATTGTGAAGTGCTTGAAGACAAAATTCATGTCCATATTTGTCTGAATTTCTGGTTCCTGATGTAAAATTGGTTTTCACTAAATATCTGCTGAATCAACGATGCATGAGTGAATGAGTAAGTGAATGAATGAATGTTATGCTTCCTGTCTGCTCTAGAATTGGAAGTGACATACCTGTAAGTAAAACAAAACAATAAGCTTCTTCTCCAACTGTTAGACTAAAATTAAATTCAAGGCGTGAGAGGGCCTGTTTCAATTAATTGTCTAGTGACTTTTTACGAAGTATGATTAGTTTTAAATAGGGAGAAATTTTACTTTTATGCTTCACTCATCATCCACTCCCACCTATTCTAGTGGTTTAGAGACTATTGTTTCTCCCTGGGCATAATTTGGCTTTTGGTCAGTGATGATTCAGATGGGCACCTCTAGGTGATTCAGAAGTATGTGCTGCACCTAGATGATCTATCATTTCAGAATACCTTTTCCAATTCTGACTCTGCCCGGTTTTGTCTAGAATGTAAATCTCATTAAATCACAGGTGTTATGGCTACTGGCCAGCAGGAATTTATTTATTGCACATGTAAAATTAACTTACAAAGTTCTCAACTTTTTGTGGAAAACCCAGAACTGTTGTTAAAAAATATTGGGGTCATTAACAGACTACCATTATCACTGTCACCCATCACTTAACTCTATTGGCCATCCACTATTTACATAGTCCCATATTAGGAGATGACAAAAGGAAATTCTACTTTTGAGAGGATTAAAATCTGTTCTTGGACAGGTGACACAAATACAAAAAAGCGAAATTAGAATACATTTATATTTATATTAAGTTGAAAATGAATGTGTCTACAGAATTACCTGTGATAAGGCAGTCACTGAGATCTCAGATGCTACATTCAACTGGGATTAATCTTATAAGTGCTGTGGGCATTTTTATGAGTGTCTTAATAGATTGTTGCAATATTGACCTTCTGGACCAAGTGTGAGAAAAGTCCTGCCACTTTGACTACTGCTGCCTGGATACAAGGGTAGTCATTAGATAGGAGCCACCTCAAATGCCTAATTTTATATATATGAATTATCTTAAACTTATCCATTTTCCATCATACCAGTGGAAGAGAAAACTACCTGACATTTGCTCCCTCCACTTGTACTTCAGATCCCAGCCTCTCTTCCTTCACAGGCTTACTCTCCAGTTTCCTTCTTCTGGTTCTTTTCCATCAACATTTAGATACACTCAAGTCAATTTCTCATCTAAAATAAGAAATTTCCTCTCAACTTCCTATTTATCTACTCTCCTCTTTCTCTTTCTCCTTCACTTCAAAGAGTCGTTTTATCCTCTCTCTCTCTCTCTATACTCATTATTTATCAAAGCACTCAATCTGGTCTAACCCCAAACTCCTCAGAAACTGCTGTCAAAAATATCACCAGTTTCTTCTACAATTATTTATCTTACAAAAAAAAAAATCACCAGTGATCTCTTTGTCACTTAATCCAATTCATTTTTTTAGCCTTATCTTACTTAATTAACCTCATGAGAACATTTAAAAATTTTTATTTTTCCCTTCTTTTTGAAGCAGGCTTCCCTAGGCTTCCATAATTATAGCATTTTGTCATCAACATCTACTTCTTTTTTTTTTTTAAACAGAATCTAGACTTTTTTTCAAGTATCAGATGATACCACATTCTAGGAAAGTCTCCCCAGTTTCCACTACCAGTGATTGATTTAAGAGACCACATGTGATCGAGTTCTTGCTAATAAGGGACAGTGAGAACTCTGCTGGAGGGCTACAGAAAGGTCTCTCAGCCCTTGAATGAGTTGTATGAGGAAGTTATATTTAAAACTCTGGTAGTTGTTTTATAAGTAGAAAGGAGAGGCGTTATAACATAGTGATTAAGAGCATGCACTCTAAAGTCTGATGTTCAATATCCAGTACCCCAATGTGCTATCTTATGACTTGGGTAAATTACTAATTTTTCTGTGCTGACATTTACCCATCTGTAAGCTTGGAATAATAATAACAATAGTAATCACTTAAGAGGGTTATAATGAAGTTTAAATAGTTGACTTTTCCAAAACATTGAGCCTGGTATAGGATAAATGTTTGTTAAATACACTTAAGAACAAAACCCAATAGGGTGAGATTCAGTCAGAGGAAAAAAGCCTGGCTTCTGGAGGCCTCACTGAACTGTTGAACTGACTACTTTCAGATACCTTGTCTTGTGGATAATAAATCATTACTTCTAAAGCTATTTTTAGTAGGATATTCTTTTATTTTCAACTAAAAGCATCCCAACTAGTACTTCTCACTCACCAAGTTTTCTTTTTTATGTATTTGGTTCTTTCTTTGTCATATTTGAAGGTGCCTCAAGTATTGTTTATCTCTTGAATTACAAAGGATTTATAATTGTTCTGTTGCTTGGTCCACTCCCAAGTTATCCCAAGTTTCATGGCTCCAGTTACTATATAATGATGACTCCCCAATGTAAACATACAATATAGATCTCACTTCTGAGCTCCAAATCCACTCATCAAATGATTACTGTATTTATATAGGTGTCTCAGAAGCAACTCAAATTCAACATTTTAAAAAACTATGCTCACTTTTTCTCCTTCTATCAACTCCAAAGCCAGTATTCCATCCATACTTCCTTTCTTGGTACATGCATTACCATACCCCTAGCAGCCTAAACCACAAGTTTAGGTATCATCCTAATTCCTTCTCTCCTTCACCTATCTATTAATATATCTAAATCAATCATTTGGTCTCGTCAAAAAATTCTAGGAGTAGCACAGAGACCACTGTGGCAGGAGCAGAGTGAGCAAAGGGGAGAGAAGGGAAGGAGATCAAGTCAGACAGGTGAGGTAAGACCATATCACCAAGACCTTCTTGGCCTTTGGCTTTTCTCTTGATGAAAGGAGAAGCCATAGGAATGGGGGGCGGTACTGAAACAAAGCCATACCATGACCTGGCTTCTTTGTTCATAACAGACTGATGGTGGGGACGGACAAAAGTGAGCCTGGTGACAAGTGATTCCATTTTGGATATATTTTAAGAAAGAGACCATGTGGTTTGTTAATGGATTCAGGGGAGATGAAAGAAAGAATCAAAGCTTTTGGTCCTGAATAACTGGAAATACAGAGTTACCATTAACTGACAACAGGAAAGACTGCATAAAGAGCAGATTTTAGGAGGATGTGATAGAAGTTTATTTTTGAACATGTTTAAGTTTGCAGTGTCTATTAGTAATCCAAGTGGAGAGTCTGACTAGGCTGTTCAGTAGATAATTCTGGATCCAGGAGAGAAGATTGACCTGGAAATATAAATCAGCACACAGATGACATATAAGACCATGAAACTGGATGTATAACCAAGGGACTGAGAGCTGAGAGAAAAGAGAAATAGTCCGAGAACTAAGCCCAGAGGTACTCCAATATTCCTCAGAGAACAATCTGGAGATTGAGCAGAGGAGATTGGGTGAGAGAGACAGGAGGAAGGCCAAGAGAGTATGATGTTCTAGAGGCCAAGTGAAGAAAGCTTTACAAAGATGAAGAAGCAAGCAACTGTGGCAAGCCTGTTGATAGCTAGTACAAGTAAGATGAAGATGGAGAATTGACCATCAGACTTAGCACCATGGAGGACAATGGGATCTATGGTAGTTAAGTTCTATTTACTGTAAGGTCTCTGCTTAGACTTTACTTCCTCTGGGAAGGCTTCCACGACTATACGAAGCTAGATTAAGAACCCCTCAATGTACACCATATCACATCTTTCATTTTACATTCATCCTAATGTTTTGGAATTGTCCTTTTACTTTTCTTTCTCCTCTAAACAATATATACCTCAAGGACAAAGACTTGAGTGTGATTACTGTTGTACCTTGCACAGTATCTGCCAAAGAAAAGGGATGATATTTGCCAAGTGAAATTTAATTGAACTGACTATCATTGTGGCAGAAATCCAGCCCTGCCAGGTCAAAAAGAAAAAAAAAAAAGAGGGTGGATATCAGGGAGTGGCCGGGTCTAGCAAGTATCAGTGATGTGTACTTTGATGACAAAGACTGGTGTTGTTACCTCATTTGGTTTACTTTAGATTCAGAGAAGCTTGTTAGAACAATCCAAAATGAGCTTCTAATGGAATATCTAGGTGTGTCGGTTACCTGAGGGCAAGAGATCAGCCCAAAGTCAGCTAAGCAAATTAGTGAGTAGTTGTCATTAGTCAGCCATGCCCACCTCAACAAAACCTTATCAATGAATAGTTTGTAGTTTTCCTAAAGTTTTCAGGGGAGAGCTGGGAACAAAGGGAATGATAAGATGTGCATAGCTCAATTCTGCACATCTACTAACTGAAAAATTGGCCAAGGGATACTAAATATTTTTGCTGGAATCAAAGATTATGAATTGGTTTCTTTATCATTTCTAAAGATTTGTATAATTTTTTCCATATTTATTTTGAGGGTGGAAATATTCCTAAAAGTAGTCTGTGAGACTATTATAATAACAAATTAATAATTACACAATAAATTTATGGATCATTGCATGATTAAATAGCAATTAGTCTGTAGGTCATTTTAAGAAATGTAAATGGTATATATTAATGATGAAAACTGCTCTAACTCTATAGGTTTTATTTATAGGATTTATGGAAGACTAGTTAAGTTAAATTTCTTTCTATAAGTGAGAGTAGACCTCTAATTTTGAACTTTTATACAGTAAGTTAATTTTATATTAGCAATAGGTCACACCTTATACTAAGTTACTCTCTTAAAAAAGCATCTTCAACATACTGAGGTTTACATTACATACTTGCAATTACACCAATTTTGTATATACCATTGGAGAGATAATGGTGTAATTATATATATATATTAAAATTAGAACTACAAAACTCTTACTAGATTGAGTATAACTATACAGTTAACATGAATGACAAAACATAAAAGTAAAAGATCTCTAAAACTGCTTAGGAGTGGTTTATAGTAGATATGAAGAGCAGTAAGTAAAAGTAAAATGGTAAAGTAGTAAAGTACAATGATTCTTTTTTAAAAAAATTTTTTGTAGAGATGGGGTCTCACTATGTCGCCCAGGCTAGTTTCAAACTCCTGGCCTCAAGCAATCCTCCCACCTTAGCCTCCAAAATTGCTTGGATTTCAGGCATGAGCCACCACATCCTGCCTGATTCATTTTTTAAAAAACAAATTTTCAGAAATTATTCATCTGAATGAATACTGGTCCATTCAAGGTAGTAACTTTGGTGGCTATAAAGTTAGTCCATTGTTTGTTCAACATTTTCTGACCTCTTTGGGAATTTTGAATAGTAGCAGTGTCATTTTATTAAATGTATAATATACTAAGGGGATTAATTTTCCAGAAAATATTTATTTGGATGCATTGATACTTGTGTTAAAAAATCCATTGACCTCTTTATAGTTATGTAGACTTCTTTAAGTATCTCTGCATTGGGGTCTTACCTTTTAAGAATATAATCATTGATCGTTTTACTTGCATAAGATTGAGTAGCTTTATGGATAGAACTCACTTTAGGATTTATATTGCTTATATTGCCTTCCCCTACTCTCCTCTCCTCTTTTCTAGAACTTGTGTCACAGCACAGTGAATTGGAGGGTATAAGAACAATAACATCCACAAACCAGAAACAAGCAAACAAATACACCCACAACAGGACAAAGTAGGACCTTATCGGAGTTTAAGCCAGAAGACATAACGTAGCCTCTCCCTATACTCACCCCTGATTTATTATCTATAGAGTATGTTTTAGACTTACCTCTATCAAAATTATCTCATTTATTGATTTATTTGTTTGTTGTCCATCTCTGTGGTCATTCTACTTTTCTTTTTCCAAGGAGTTGTTTTTTCTAAAAGCAGATGATCTCTGCAACTTGTCTTGTTCTCTGTTCTACCCTTTGTGCCCAGAATAATGCCTAACATATACTAAGTGTTCAGTGATTATAAATTGAATGAATGAGGAAATAAATGAACACTCAAATGATACACAAAATACATTGTTGCTGGGCATGGTGGTGCGTGCCTGTAGACCCACTTACTCCTACGTGGGAGGCTGAGGCAAGAGCATCCCTTGAGCCCAAAAGTTCTGGGCTGTAGTGTGTGATGCCATTTGGGAATCTGCATGAAGTTCAGCTTCAATACGGTGACCTCCCTGAGCGGGGGACTACCAGCTTTCCTAAGAAGTCAACTGGCCCAGGTCTGAAACTAAGCAGGTCAAAACTTCCATGCTGATCAGAAGTGGGACTGCAATTGTGGAAAGCTCCTGTACTCCAGTCTGGGCAACACAGCAAAACCCAGTCTCAAAAAAAAAGAAAAGCTAAATACATTATTGCTTCTTCAAGATGCTATTGTGGCCTCTAAAATAATATTAGAGAGCAATAAAATTTTGTAGTTACTTACATAGTAACCCCAAGGAATTTTTTTTAACATCAGCTGACATACTTTTCCCTCTGTCTCTACTTCCAAATACCTCCCCAATTCCATTTTGAACACATTCTCTAATAAAAGCATCTTTAAAATACTGAGGTTTATATTCAATAGCTGTGCAATTAAACCAAGAGCTCACCCTTCCTCCCCACTTTCTCTTTCCTCTCTCCCTTCCTTCCATTCCTGCCTCCTCTCTTGAATCAATCACCTCTCTTCGATAGCAGGCAACAAATAAAAAAAAGCCCCATCAGATTAAAGGAAATGGATTCCAACTTCATAATTGGAGAAAAAGATTAATAACTTGATTTTTGTTGCCTATTCTTGCTATAGAAAAATTGAGCAACCATTTCTGTATAAGTTTTTCAAAAAAGTTCTGGATCCTCCCCTTTCGTCTTGAGTATAGGCTGTACCTAGTGACTTGCTTCCAAAGAATAGAGCGGAGAAAATTGGCAAACACTATCCTAACCAAGCCATCAAGGTTAACTTTCCCAGTGAGGTAATGTTGATACTACATACCTTTGATATGATGTGATGAGAATGGCACTTCACCTCAATGATATTCTTCCCCAAACCCATTGCCCCAGTTTAACAATAAGAAAAGCATCTGACAAACACAGAATGAATGCCATTCTACAAAATATTTGACCAGTAATCCCCAAATCTGTCAAGGTCATCAAAAACAAGGAAAGACAAGAAATTATCGCAGACCAGAAAAGACTAAGGAGACATGATGACCAAATGTCATGTGGTACCCTGGATAGGATCCTGGAACAGAAAAAGATATTAGGAAAAAACTACTGTAATCCAAATAAAGTCTGGAGTTTAGTTAACAGTAATACACCAATGTTAGTTTGTGGTGATATATGTATTATGGTTATATAAAATGTTAACAATAAGGGAAACTGGATGTGGAAACTCTCTGTACTATCTTAAGGAAGAGAAATCTTAAGGAAGAGAAAATGTATTTACTATTCATTAAGTGGAAGTAGATCATCATAAAGATCTTCATCCTTGTCAACTTCACAATAAGTAGGCTGAGAAGGAGGGACAGGAGGGGTAAGTCTTGCTGTCCCAGGGGTAGCAGAGATTGAAGAGGTAGAGGAGGTGGAAGGGGAGGCAGGAGAGGCAAGTACACTCTGTGGAAGTTTTATTTAAAACAAAAATCTTCTTTTAAGGGTCAACTGGTATTAGCTTTTCTTTATTCACTTCTGTTGTTTGATTTGCCACATGAACTTGTATTCTTAGTGGCATATTTTTAATTCAAAAAAGTAGTAAAGAATGATTATCAATCCAGACAAAATTTACTGATCATCAGTGGACATTATCATGTTGTTAGGCATTAACCACAGTCTGTTTTAAAGGGAATTATATAGTAATAAATATTGTAGATCTAAGAAAAACAGTTGTTTAAAAATGGACACTTAAAGAGCTCCATCTGTGAATTAATTGAATAGATTTACAGTGTCCTGGGATGGTACATGTTAGTAAAGTTTTGAACTTCAATTTTGGCCTTAGTTAATAAGTAATATTTTTTGCTACGTCAGTTCTTTTTTATATTTTCCATTAGCATGAGCCTTCAGAGGAACAATTATTTATGGTTTTGAAAATTGCTGGCTTGCTACAATTTATATTCATTAACTGCTAAATACTCAGGGACTATGTGCCTCAGGGAACTGGGGTAATTGTCCATGCTAACCCAGTAGAGTGATAAAATGTTTAACAAATGAAACTTTCCACTTCTACTTCCCTTGTAGGAAGTTTATTAACATTTACAACCACCACGATGTTAGGAACCAACACTTATTAAAAACCACTTTGTGTAGAAGTACTGCCAGCTTCATGCCAACTGTTGAGACTGAAGGGACTAGTTGGCAGTAAGCATGAATGGGCTTTGTTCTCAGCTACTGGAGTTACCTAGACTTTAATTCAGGGGTGACCACAGCAAGTACTACTTCATAGAGAGCTAAGGCAGCCAGTATTTTCCAAACATCTCAGGACTGCTTGGGAATCTTGATGAAAGGCTTTGCTCATTTCAAGGCATTTCAGAAATGAAAGGTACTGACAATATAATAAGGTAGCCAGGCTTTGATCTGAAAGTCATATGGTATTGTGTCTCTGACAACAAAGGAATTACAATGTGTTATCTTCATCTTTCTGTTATAGAGCAGCTGTGTACATAGTAGATGTAATATCTATTACCATTTAAAGATTGCAGAAATTTGGGACAGTCATTAAAGCTTTCTGAGTCTCATTTACCTCATCTCTAGTAAATGGGGAAAACAATAAAAAGTCCCAAAGATCACAGTAAGGAAAATAAAAATCAATATATATTAAAATGCTTTTCAAGATGTAAAGCCAGCCTGAGCAACATAATAAGAAACTGTCACTACTAAAAATAAAAAAATAAAAAAAATTAGCCTGGCATGGTGGCGTGCTCCTGTAGTCCCAGCTACTCAGGAGGCTGAAGCAAGAGGATGGAAGATGGCTTGAGCCCAGGAGTTTGAGGTTACAGAGAGCTATGATCACGCCACTGCACTCCAGCTTGGGTGACAGAGAGAGACCCTGTCTCAAAAAGAAAAAAAAATTGTAAAGCATGTGTTGGCTCTTCTTCCTGATATTACCTAGTAGATACAGGAGAAGGATGAAGAAAGAAACTGGCTTTTCATCTTCATTTTTGACTACTTCCACTTAACCCATATGAATATAATACTAATAAAAAAGATAGCTAAATTGTTTCAGTCATGAACAAAATCATCTATTGAGTCTCTTTCAAGAAAATTGAAACAAATGACTAAGTGGAAACCTCTGTGTTTTTATTATTTGCTTTGGTATATAAAAATTGTGGGTTTGTAAACACACCAGATTCTAAATATTTAACTTAATACAAGGCATTTGATTGGTAATTCCATTCAATCACTTCTGCACACTTAGTGCCAAACCAGGCTTTTTATTATGTAATCATTTCTCCGTTTGGATCGCAGAGTATAAACCTAATTTCCTCTTTTGGGTGTGTTTGTGTGTGTCTGTGTATGTCTGTGTGGGCTTGAGTGTTTTATAAATATTTGGTACTTAGCAGATTTTTTTTTCCCAAGCAGATGTTCATCAACCACTTCCATGAATTTGTACTTATCATGATTAAACTAACTTTAAGAACAACATTTATAGATGTAAAACAGATAATCTTTATTATAAAAAGAGTTGGCTCCCTAAATTCCTCTTGAAAAATTGTAGTTTCTTCACTCCTAATGAGAACTTACAGACTCTACAGAGATTTATGAAAATCACCATTATGGTGACTTAATTTAACAAGAGTTTCAGGTGGGTAACATTTTTGAATGCTAATTAACTCAAATTTTGTATCTGCATTGTGCAATATAAATGTGTAATTTTTTTCCTCAAGTGTTGAATACTGTCCATTCATCAGTTACAGACTGATAGAATCTCTGTATTCATTTTGTCTGTGTTTGGCCTATCCGATACAGATGAGTTATGTGCATCTCTCCTAGCTGAAAAGAACCACCTGTTTGTTAGATATTTATTTCTAAACTAAAGAATAGAGAGAAGAAAGTTCAAAACATCAGAGTCCAACAAAATATGTAGCTAAAATATGTATATAAAATACTTCACTAAAATAGTTCACAGTCATTAATAAATATATTCCATTAACTGCTAGGTTACCAAATTCATACCACTCAGCAGCCCTGTAATGCTGACTAATAAAAAAATCAGCATTTTTAGTAAGCATTATGGTATTCTCTGATCTGGCCATGGAAATAATAAA
Source organism: Daubentonia madagascariensis (assembly GCA_023783475.1). NCBI lineage: Eukaryota > Metazoa > Chordata > Mammalia > Primates > Daubentoniidae > Daubentonia > Daubentonia madagascariensis. The sequence continues at coordinate 18,614,472 of JAKFHU010000978.1, read as the reverse complement.
GTGTTCACATGCCCAGGTGAGTGCTAATAGGTGCCTCCCAAATTCTTGCACCACCTTTACTTCCCCTGGGAAAATATCAGTTAAAGTTTAGAAATGTAAAAGGCAGCAATGTAAGTTAAATTTTTAATATCCTTGCTTTGTCCCTTCATAAACTGAAATCCACCTTTTGATCCTTATTTGATAAGTAAGTTGGATTATGACTTTCAGGGAGATGGTCATCACGTGTGGTGTCAAACTCATGCTCTAGTTTAAATTAAAACTTACAACGATGTATTGAAAATTTTAAGCAATTTATTGCTTGCCTAAGATCTACTGAATATTATGTGTTAAGGCTGGATCAAGAAACATAATATTCTAAGATAAAAGTCATATAACTGCCTTTAGTCACTAAGCATTAGAATTTAGGCCCAGCCCTGTTCTTATCTATCTGACGACAGCAAAACAATAGAAAGAATGATTCCTGCCCTTTGCTAGCATATACACATGGATAAAACAAGAAAATATTTGAGATTGATATTATATATTTCTCTCTTAAGAACAACCAGAATTTAAGAAGTTGAAAGATGTATATGGAGAAAGTATCAGAAAAAGTGTCCTGAAAAAGTTAGACCTTTAAGAGGGTCTTAAAGAATGAGTAAAAATTAGTCAATGGTTCTCAACCCTGGCGTTAGAATAGCCTAAGGGCCTAAGGATCTTTTAAAAACTATCTTACAAGAATATCCTGGGCCCCACCCTCAGAAATTCTGATTTAATTGGTCTGGGGTGGGGCCCAGGATATGTTTATAAAGCTCCTAGGTGATTTTAATGTGCAGGCAGGGTTGAGAACCTTGGAGTAGGACAATGAAGAAGAAAAAGGGAAGAGGGAAAGTAAAAGTTCAAGAACATATGGCAATTCCTTCACCATTTACTCATTCAATAAAAACATATATTGAGACTCTATTCAATGCTAGTCATTGAACTAGGTGGTGGGCCAAGCAATAGTGATTGAGAAGTGGTTGGAGTTTTCCATCTAGTAAAGAGATTCAGATATAAACAAGTAATTACAATGCAATATGGTACTTATATATGTGTGTATACACACACACATACATATATTTATTTCTCCTGTGCTTCAGAGCACATTACAGGAGAATGATTATTGTATTTTTGTTGCTTAGAGCAATGGTTTTCAAAGTTGGCTACAAATTGGAATCACCTGAAAAGCTTTAAAAAGTACTGATGTTTGGTCCCACACCAAGAGATTCTGATTTGATTGGTTTTGGAATCAGGATTTAAAAAAAAAAAACCAAAAACCTCTCTAGGTTATTCCAATACACAGTGCTGGACTAGAGGGATTTGCCCAACAGAAGTGAAAAGTGCATTTGGGAGTCAGGTTAGATTCCCAGTCAAAACAAGACTTCCAAGCAGATCTGAGAATCCCTACACTGAGTGAGTGGCTATCCTTCCTTGAAGGTTCTCTATGCTCCAATGAAAGGGGAATTTTTAGAAGTGTTCTCTGGCAATAGAATGAAGACCAGAATATGGAAGTGGACTTCCAAAGGTGATTTATCTGTTAGGCACAGTAGCCACAGTGCTTAGGGCCCCAAGAAAACGTTTTAATGTCCTTTAAAATCAGAAAAAAAAAACTTCTGAGTAGAAGAAAATGTTTTTTATATACATAATTTTAGCATATTGGTCTTTTTACCAACACAATAGTAAAATATAATTTTTACTATTTTTTTTTAACAGGGAAGGTACCCACAAAGGCAAAAGTGCTTAGGTCCAATGGAGGTCATAATGCAGCCCTAGGTTAAAGGAGAACCAAGTCCCAGCTAATTTTAATTTCTATCAGATATATTACTTATACAAATAAGCAAGCATTTAATTTTCTACTCCCTTGAAATGTTTCTACCTTGATTTTGCAGACCTGGAATTTAAGGGCTAAGTCTTTTATCTTGTTAGAGTACCTAGTTCCATGGTGGAGAGAACTGATTGAATGAAATGAAAAGTCTGGTTTCAAAAAGCTATATACTTTCACAGGACACATAGTGCTGCCTCTGTTTGGAAGGCTCTTACCCCCTTTGTCCAACTAGAGAACTCCTAGTTATCCTTTAAAACTTACCTAAAACTTTTGAGCTCTGTCTGCAACTTTCTCTATCCTCTCCTGCCACTTGCCTAATCACTGTGATTTATCAATCTATCACTATTTTGTTCATACATTGTTATTGCACACTCACCATACATTATGGCTAATTAAGTGTGGGTCAGTCTCTTCCAACGTGACCCTCAACATTCCTGGTTTATTAACTCCTGTGTTCTTAGGCTCTATCATAATTTCTAACGTATAATGTATAATAGGTGCCTCAAAATATTTACTAGTTGATGTAGTAGATCAATATGTTATTGAATGTTATACCCTACAAATTTGGACTATTCTTTGGAGGAAATTCCAGTAACTGAACTAAAGTTCTGGATAACAAATTTTTTTTTTTAGCCAAATGAAGTTAGATTACTTCTCAAACAATTCATGCTTCAAGTAAGCTAAGACACAAACAGGTGAAGAATGTTAATTAAAACCTTAAAGTTCTTGATAGACCTCAAAGAATTTATTTTCCTTAACAGTTACAATCGGAGATTCCAAAATAGAAAGCCCTGAGCAAGAAAACATAATTTCTTGAATTTTTGTTTTGAGCAAGATTTTGGTCTTTGTAGCATGTGATGTTCTTATTTTTCGGCCGGAGCTGGAAGATACATAGACCAGCGTTGGCCACACATCTAAAGAAACTTGAAGAATGTAAGCTAATCATTCTAAAATCAATGATAACCTTTGTTCATAAACTTTTTTTAGAACAGATCCATCTGTTCACATTTAAAATGTGCTTTCTTTATCTTAAGTATGATCAGACTGAAGATCTGGCTGCTTATTTGTATTTTCCAAGAAGCACAAAGTTCCAGAGTGCTATTTCAGCTGGGACATTTGTGTAAAGTCTGGTTCAAGTAAAGAAAGAAGAGTATTTGAGTTATTTTTAATCTATGGGTTAATTGTTTTTAATCTAGTCCCTAAAAAGCAATTGCACTGGTTGTAAAATAGCCCATCACACTTTAATCTTAATGTCAGTTATGCTTATTTCACCTCTCTAGAAACTATGCTACTGCTTTTTAAAGTGCATACATAGCTTTAGGTCAAAGATAATCTCCTCAAAAAGGTAGAAACTAAACTGAGATAGAGAAGGCAGGAGAATGTGTTCACCTGAGTTGAAAGTTTCATGGGTTGCTGTGGAAAGGTTTGGAGGAGGAAATAATGGAAGAATAGATCAAGTAATGGAAGAAAAGCATCATAAAAGGAAGAGATGGAGGAAATAGGAAAGATTTGGATGATCCAAAGGAAATATACTTGGACACTGACTAAGTGTGACAGGCATGTGTGTCATCATGGAATCAGTGGACCTTCAGGCTCCAGTGGAAATTTAATATCACAGCAGGTCTAGCTCTGTGAATGGCAAGGTTTTTAGTGGAGTTGGAGTAGAGTGCCTAAGGACATTTACTGAAGTGAGCTCCAGAGAACATAAAAATAGTCCATGACCACAAGAGGTCCACAGTCTGGTAGTAATGATTGCACGTAAAACTGATCATGCAGAATGATGAATGACCCCAACAGAGGCAGGGGAAGAACAGGAGCCCAATAGATTCATTGGCACAGTATTGTGCATCAGTGATATGAGGAAGTAGGGCACTCTCAATGTCAAGTGGGAATTTATTAACCTTCTGAGTAGGGAATGAAACAGATCCAAAAGCATAGAAACTTAGAGCTAAAGAAGATCTTGGAGAGAATTATACCAACCGTCTCATTGTTCAGGTGACAGAGGCCAAGTTGCCCCAAAGTGACTACACTCCTTTAATGAAGGCCACAGCTCCAAAGCTCCATAGCTTCTACAGTGGTTAAGAGCACAGGCTCTGAGGTCAGACTACTTGGGATCAAATTTGAATTCTACTACTTATTATGTTACTTAAGCCTCTGTGGCCCAGTTTCTTCAGCAGTAGAGCAGGGACGACATATAGTGGCTACCTTTTTGTTGTGAGAGTTAAATGAGTCAACACAACTGAAATGCTTAGAACAGTAGCTGGTATGGAATAACTGCTCAATAAATGATAGCTATGCCTTTTTACAGTTGCAGAAGCTGGGATAGACCTTGGCAGGTGTACACTGACTTACCTCTAGATTTCCAGTCTTTCCCACTCTGGCCTTGTTGGTGTTTATACATCAGTTAAGCAGCAGAACTTCAAGTCTTAGTCTTGTTTTTGCTGTTTTCTTTGTTTTTGGTTGTCTTCTGGTTAATTTTATAACTTTATTAAGTGGTTTATTAAAAAATTAAATTTTTATTCTAAATTAGATTATAGACAATATTATATTTGTATCATTGACAAAACCAACCAAAGTAACCAATGTACTGAAATTGATGGATGTTTGAAGGCCCTGACTACTAAGCTTTATTCCTTAGGAAACTTCGGGCAACTGGCAGCAATGGGCCTCCCTGCAAGGGCAACCTGGGCTCAAAATCTCCTCTCAGAATAGCTAGACTTTTGAGCTCAGAATTTCCTACCCTTTTAGGAAATGAAACAGCTGAATACTGGCTCCAGACTCAGGACTATATCGGAGAAGGGATCCCCACCTGACACATGTACCACGTACTCCCAAACACACAAATACTCATGCTCTGACATCTGTGAGCTGAACTGTGTGTAAGAATTATCATTAAGGACACATCACTATAATTTGCATATCAGCTGGGTCCCAGTAAAAAATAGATTGCACAAAGTGAATAATTTATGGAGAGCTTAATAAATTGACTATTTATAAACATGTGGGGTATGTTTTAAAAAAGCAAACAAAAGTTAGTGCACTATTCTGGGAGGACTTTACCATCTTTAGGCCTGAAGGGAAGGGCAAGGAATGGAAGGAATTGCCAGGACCCAGGGAGAGAGCTTTTTAGAGAGGGCCTCTCAAGAGTTGCTATAGCCTTCATTAAAGGAATTCAGTCACCTTGGGGCAAATTGGAAGGGAGGAAACCCGAGAGAAAGCTACTCTAAGCTCACTTTTCTCATGCCCTTGAAATCTCTGCCAGTGCCTCCCATGGGGTGAATCCAACCAGTCCCTATGGGTCAGATTCCCTGGGAAGAAGTAGGATACAGATTGTATCTGTAGGGGCACATTCCAACTCTTTTTGTTCATCATCAATTCTTGTCTGGGTGAAAAATTTACATCCTCAACACATAGGATAGACAAAGTCCTGTTTACTACTGTGTCATTGTGGGATGATGTCGATTTTGGCATATTCTCACCTAAAACCCGAAATATTAGTCACAACCAGTGCTGTCCAAATAAAGTATTAGGAAAAAGGGGGGTGGGTGGCAGTGAAGAAACAATTAACATATAACATAACTACCATTCTTGCTTCTGTAGCTGGCCACAAACATTAAGTCGATTAATTATTGCTTCCTTCTTCTACCGCTTATTCCTGCTGCCAGCACCTCAGCTGGTCAGGGTGCTTCACCTGATGGGTTACTCAAGCCTTCTTTCCAGTAGGATCTGAGTTCTTGATGGTCCTATCTTTATTAGGGTGCCATAGTCACCACTGTATTTTTTGTGGGAGCCATCCTTCCTTATATGTTAGGATTGACAAACCCACTGAGATGTTTTCTGAGTGAAAGGTACGTGAGATAAAGCTGGGATATTCTTGGGCATAAGCCCGTCATGTACTTCCTTTACTGTTAAAATGTGTTTTCTGGTTGTTAAGTGATGCCCCCCATGACAATTGATAAGGTGATAGATAAGACATTCTCTAAATTTGCAAATGATAACAGCAGAAATGCTGCAAGAAGGGAAAGCATTCTACACCAGGAATATGTCTACATCGCCATGAGGGGAGGTATTCAATATAAGTAATCTGCCACCATGTAGCCAGCTGATCACCTGGTGAATGGTGCCTTGACATTGGTCTCTGCTGTTGGCAAGTTGGGCACTCAACAATGATAGCAATATTGACCTACGTGAGTGGAAGTCCACATTGTTGACCCTATTCAGAGTTTCCATCCCTGCCGTGCTGGCCACTTTGGACATGGACACTTTGAGTGAAAATTGGTGGTGTTGTGGAAAGAGGCTAACTGAAATCACATTCAAGACCATTCTTCTCGTGGGCATGTACATGGGACACAAATATTCTCATACTCTGTGCTTACCTAAGATGTCCATTCTCAAACCTCATTTTCTGACCTTCTTATGACAAACTGAGTTAGCTAACCTCATAGTGGCTTGGCAGAGGAGTAGATGAAGAAATAGTTATCCTAACTTCTCTCTCCTCCTGTCCTTCAATATTCTGCTGGTGTCTACCATTAGCTAACCCGTCTGGAAGCCGGAGGGCAGGGGATCTTATTGATGCAATTCACATGGGTCAGGGTCCCAGAGCAAAGAATAAGATGGATAAGGAGGGAATATCTATCCAGAGGGGTTCAATCTGCTTGCAAGTTTTAGTTTTTATACAAGGTACCACATTTATACATTTGTACTAATTCTCAATTTGTGAAAAATAAACATATATACACTGTACCTTGTACACTTTCATTAACGTGAGAGATATAAATAAAATACAAGCCAAAGGAAGAAATATAGATTTGTTCATCGTACAGTTCTTGAAAAAGACCAATATCAGGGTCACAGGTATAAATAAGATTTAGTGACACAAGCACAGGCTTTAGATTTAAGAGTCCTAGTTTGAAATTCTGGATTTACCATATAATAGCTCAATAACCTTGAACAAATGATTTACTCCTCTGGCCATCAGCTTCTTCATATTTTAAATGAGCATAATGGTAAGGATTAGCAACAATATATATAAAATAGCCAGCAAAGTATTTGGCAAATAGTAAGTGGCAGATACTATTATGTAAGAAGGCAGTACAGTTCTAAGTGGAAGCACAGAGTAATGTAAAAAGACATAGCCATTATGTAAGTGGGAAAAAACCAAACACATCAATATAGTTTAGGCTCCTAAGAAAAAGGATTTTAAAAGTAGAATATGATCACTTTTCAGATCTTTTTTCAAATTCCTTTCAGCTTGGTATTTGCAAGAATCATTCATGCCAACACAGGGAATCCTGAGTGCTATATGTTCTTCTTCTCTAAACTTCTTAGAAAAGTAAGTCATAATGGGTAAGGTTGTGATAATGATCGCTTAATAACTGGTGTGATTAATGCACATTTGTAATAAATACCTGCCTTATTTTTTAAATTGCTGGTTTATGAATACAAGTTTTCAAAATTCATCTTGCACAGTAGTTGAACTTTATGTAAGTTAGGTGAACACCAACTTGGACTATTCTACTAGTTTAGTATGCATAAGATGTTAGTATGTATTCAGAAATATGTAGAAATTATAAGAGATGCTAGGAAATAACAATACATTAGTGAAGATTTTTACAGAAAGTATCTAGAACATTATAGTATGTAAGAGAGTATAATTTTTATGCTTAGGATTAATGACAAAAATTCAAATAAAAATTGTTGAACATATTATTAACATATATAAAATGCTAAATTAAAAAAAAAGTCATGCAAGAATTCTAACCTGAGAAACTTTCCTTTAAACATAAGACTAAACTGAGACAATTTCAGATTAAAAAAAAAAACACTGTGCTTTCCCATCCTCTCCACCCCCTTCCCAACTGCACGCCCCCTGATGAATATTATTTCCATGTGTGACATAAATATTGATCAGTTAGTACCAATTTGATGGTGAGTACCAGTGGTGCTTGTTTTTCCATTCTTGTGATACTTCGTTTGAAGAATGGACTCTAGCTCCATACCAGATGTGTTAATTCACTGTTGTTTTTTATTGTTGAGTAATACTCCATGGTATACATATACCATATTTTATTGATCCACTCGTGTATTGATGGGCACCTGGGTTGCTTCCCCATCTTTACAATTGTGAATTGTGCTGCTATAAACATTTGAGTGCAGATGTCTTTATTATAGAATGCCTTTTTTTCCTTTGGGTAAATACCCAGTAGTGGGATTGCTGGATCAAATGGTAGCTCTACTTTTAGTTCTTTGAGGTATCGCCATATTACTTTCCATATAGGTTTTACTAATTTGCAGTCCCACCAGCAGTGTATGAGTGTTCCTGTCTGCCCACATCCCCTCCAACATTTGTTGTTTTGGGACTTTTTGATATAAGCCAATCTCACTAGAGTTAAGTGATATCTCATTGTAGTTTTGATTTGCATTTCCCTGATAATTAGAGAAGTTGAGCAATTTTTTATATGTTTGCTGGCCATTATTCTGTCTTCTTTTGAAAAGCTTATGTCCATGTCCTTTACCCACTTTTTAATGGGGTTGTTTGGGTGGATATCCACGATTGTAGCTCTGACTTGGGCAGTGCATAGGCAATATATATAACCAAAGTGTTGTACTCCCATAATATTATGGGGGAAAAGAAGCTAAATAAAAAAAAGAAAAAACGAGAGATCTTGTAACTAGCAGATCTGCATGAATAGAAATGCTAAAAGAAGTTCTTCAGGTTGACAGGAAATAACATCACATAGCCACATGGAGAGGAATGAAGAGCTCCAAAAATGGTAAATTGTGACTTATGAAAGACTACACCTACAAACACACATAATTTTCTTTATACACACATTCATATAATAATTTTCTTAATTCTTAAAAGATATATAGCATTGCTGGGTTTATTATGTATATAGATGCCATATGTATGGCAATAGCATAACTAAGGGTAGAGACAGTAAATGAAAATATACTATTACAAGTTTCCTATATTTTAACTGAGGTAATTTTATATTAACTTTAAATTGATTACAATAAGTTAAAGTAGATTGAAATAAATTGAAGATGAATATTGTAATACTCAGAAAAACAAATAACAAAATGCATTCAACTAAAAAATAATGACTAAAATGGAATAGTAAAATTATTTGATTGAAAGAATACAGGAATGAAGGAACAGAGGAAGAAAAACAGATAAGACAAATAGAAAACAAATAGCAAAATTGCAGACATAAAAACAGCCATATCTATAGTTACACTAAATGTAAATGTATTAAACATTCCAATTAAAAGGCAGATTGTCAGACTGGATAATAAAGCACAAATACACTGCCTATGAAATACCAACCTGAATATAAAGACACAATTAAATAGAAAATAAAAGGATGAATCACAATGCAAATACTAAGCTTGTGAATACTGGAATGATTATCTTAATGTCAGATGATATAAACTTCAAGACAAGGAGTATGACTAGTGACAAAGAAGGACACTTCATGGTTTTAAAAGCTCCAAGATATGAGGAAGATATAAAAATAATAAATGTATAATCTTCGAAATACATACAGCCAAAATTAATGGAACTAAAGAAAGAGATCAGTCCACTATCATAGTTGGAGACTTTAACACATCTCTTTCAGTAATTGACAAAACTAGACAAAATTTAAAATGATATAGAAGATCTGAAAGATGCAGTTAATTGTCTTAACTTAATTGATTTTTTGGAGACTCCACCCAATAACTGTAGAATGAATATTCATTTCCAGTGCACATGAAATTTTCATCAAGATAGAACATCTTATGGGAGAGAATAAAACAATTCTATGGAGTATATTCTCTGACTACAATGGAATGAAATTAGAAGTCAACAGCAATAAATCATCTAGAAAAGTCCCAAATATATGGAAATTAAATATTTCACTGCTAAAGTCCAGACAAGGATTAAAGAGAAAATCACAAAGGCAATTAGAAAATAACTTGAATTGAATTAAAATTCTGAAGCTCTCAATTTAGGCAAATAGAAAAATAAATGCAAATAAAACCCAAAGTAAGTAGAAAGAAGGAAATAATAAAACTAAGAGATGAAATAAATAAGAAAGAAAACAGAGGAACTACAGAACAATGAAGCAGAAAGCTGTTTCTTTGAACAAATAACAAATCAATAAAATTGATAAAACTTTACCTAGTCTAATTAAAAAAAAAAGAGAGGGGGGATATAGAATAATAATATCCAGCAGGGTGTGGTGGTGTGCACCTGTAGTCCCAACTACTTTGGAGGCTGAGGTGGGAGGATCACTTGAGTCCAGGAGTTTGAGGCTACAGTGAGCTGTGTGCCACTACACTCCAGCCTGGATGACAGAGTGAGACCCTGTCTCTAAAATAAGTAAAACAAATAGATAAGTAAATAAAATAAAATAATACCAGTAGTATTAATAGAAGGGGTATTACTATAGAATTACAGACATTAAAAAGATAATAATGAAATGTTATGGAAAACTTTATCCCAATATATTTGACCACTTAGATGATATGGACAAATTCCTTGAAAGACAGAAACTCCCCAAACTAACAAAAACATAAATAGAAAATCTGGATTGGCCTATATCTATTAAGGAAATTGAATTTCTTTTTTTTTCTTTTTACCAACCAAGAAGAAGAATTGAAGGAAATTGAATTTCTTATCATAAACCCTCCCACAAAGAAAACTCCAGGCCCAAATGGCTTCATTGGCTAATATTACAAAACATTTCAGGAAGAAATAATACTAATGCTAAACAATTTTTTTCAGGAACTGGAAGAAAAGGGAATACTTCCCAACTTATGTAACAAGGCCGGTATTACCCTGATGTCAAAAGAAGGCAAAAGACAGCAAGAAAAGAAAACTACACACATCATCTTACATGCAAATGTCCTTAAAAATATATAAGCATGTCAAATCAGTGAATATATAAAATAATATTTTATAGTGATCAGATAGATGCAAAGTCAATTTGACATTTGAAAATCATTGCACATAATTTACTAGATTAACAGATTTGTAAAAATTATATAATCATCTCAATAGATGTAGGAATGATATCTGATAAAATTCAACACTCACGATAAAAAAAAAAAAAAAACTTTCAGGAAAACAGAAATAGAAGGAAAGGTCCTCAACTTGATAAACAGAATCTAGGAAAAATCTACAGCTAATGTCATACTTAATGTTTACAGATTGAACGCTTTTCCTCCAGGATTGGAAACAAGCTAAGGATGCCTATCTTCACCTCTTCTATTCAGTATTATATTAGAGGCCCCATATGGTGCAATAAGGTAAGAAAGAGAAATAAGAAGCATACAGATTGGAAATTAGTTAAAATTGCCTTTATTTACAGATAATCATGTACATAGAAAATCTTAAGGAATCAAAAAAAACCCTTCTATAACTAAGTTATTTTAGCATAGGCACAAGATTCAAAATTGTATAATATACAAAAACCAATATTTCTATACACTAGTAACAAACAATTCCATTTACAACAGCATAAGAAAACATGAACTATTTAGGGATAAATTTAACAAAATATGTGCAAAACCTGTATACTGAAAACTACAAATCTTTTATTAATTAAATTAAGGGAGACCTACCTAAATAAATAGACAGATTTACCATGTTTATGAATTAGAAGACTCAATATTATTAAGACGTCAATTCTACCCAAAATGATCTAGGGATTTAATGTAATTCCAATACAACTTTATCAGGTTTTAAAATAGAAATTGACAAACTTATTAGAAGATTACACTACTTGATTTCAAGGCTTACAGTAAAACTACAGTAATAAAGACAATGTAGCATGAATAAGAGAATAAACATCTAGATCAGTGGGACAGAAAAGAGTCCAGAAGTATACACATACACATCTATGATCATTTCTCTTTCAACAAAAATGCAACAAGTATTCAATAAGAAAGGAAAATCCTTTTTAAAAAATAGTGCTGGAACAACCGGATATCTGTATGGGAAAAAAAGTCATTGACCTTTACCTACCCCTTACACAAAAATTAACTTAAAATAGATTCTAGACCTAAATGTAAAAGCTATAAATATGAAACTTAAAAAAAAAAATCCGAGTGACCTTGAAGCAGGCTAAGATTTCTAAGATAGGGCAGAAAGAGCAAAACCATTTTAAAAAGGATAAATTGGAATTTATCAAAATTAAAAACATTTGCTCTTCAAAAGACACTGTTAAAAATAAAAAGAAAAGCCATAGTACAGGAGGAAAAAATATGTATTTGACAAAGAACATGTACAACAAATACATAAAAACATTTAAAAGCCGGTACAGTGGCTCAGACCTGTAAATCCCAGCTGCTTGGGAGGCTGGGGCAGGAGGATCACTTGAGCCTAGGAGTTTGAGGCTGCAGTGCACTATGATTGTGACTGTGAATAGCCACTGCACTCCAACCTAGGCAACATAGTGAGATCCCATCTCTAAAAACAAACAAACAAGCAAAAACGTATACTTAAAAATTACTAGGACAGTAGATTTTAAATGTTTTCATCACAAAAGTGTAAGTATGTGAGGTGATGGATATGTTAATTAACTTGATTTAATTATTCTACAATGTATACATATGTCAAAACATCACATTGTACACCGTGAATCTATAAAATAATATATAATATGTACTAGTATAAATATAATAATATAATAATAATGAAATATAATTATAAAATCTGTCATTTGTCAGCTTACAAAAAGATATTAAAACTTCTAGAAAATTAAAAAAAAAAAAAGACTGGCTGACCAATACCAAATGTTGACAAGAACATGGATCAACTGGAACGCACTCATATGCTATTGATGGGAATGCAAAATAGCACAGACTTTTTGAACAACTATTTTGTCAAAATAGAAATTTTAACCACTATATGACCCACCATCCCCCTCCTAGCTATTTACCCAAGAAAAAGACAAGTATATTTTTTTATAGTCACTAGTACCTGAATGGTCATAGCAACATTATTCATAACATCCAAAACTTCAAATGACCGAAATATCCATCAACAAACATGTGAGTAGATAAATAAAATGTGAGGTAGCCATACAATGGAATAGTACTTAAAACTGTTTGACAACAAAAATAATGAACTACAGTTGCGTTCAATATGAATGAATCTCAAAATAATTATACCGAGTGGAAGAATCCAGACACAAAGAATACATACTATCTGATTTAATTTATATTAAATTCTAGAAAATGCAAAGTAGTCAATGGTGACAGACAGTAGATCAGTAGTTCCCTAGGGCTGACAGTAGAGAGAGATGTAGACTTCAAAGGGGCACAAAAGAATTTTTGTCATGATAGAAACATTCTATATCTTAATTGTGGCTGTAGTTTCATGGATATATATATAGTTGACAGTTGAACACCATGGATTTGAACTGCACAGGTCCACTTATACACGGATTTTTTTCAACCAAATGTAGATGAAATTATAGCATTCGTGGGATATGAAACCCCGTGTACATGGAAGGCAGACTTTTTGTACACACAGATTCCACAGGTCTGACTGTGGGACTTGAATACATGTGGCTATGTAGATTTGGGTATACAAGGGAGTCCCAGAACCAGTCCCCAGGATACTTCAAATGGGTGCACTTTATTGTACACAAATTGTATTTTGGTAAAGTTGTTTCAAAGTTTAAAAAGACATACCGTTCAGACAGTACCTCCAGATCTAAATCCAGTGTTTCTGGGTAATGTTAATTCCTCTTCATCTGGTCTAATTGTGGATCCTCATGTTCCGGTGATCTATAAACTGTAACAAACAAGTTATCTGCACTATCCTCTCTGCCCAATATACCATGGATCAGGGAAAGTATAACCAGAAATAAAAATTCCCACTCAGTAAAGAAAAGAATGAAAGTCCATAAAAATTGTGAAACCCTGCTGTGCAAGCATTGTGAAAGCCCCTGACCCCTGAGGGTGAAGAATTTCCTTGATTAGAAGCTGATTTTAGGCTCTGCCTTTCTAGAAGTTATTCCTTGTGTATTCTCCTCCCTGGCCACCTCTGAAAGAAGTGTTGGAGATTATGTCCTTCCCACAGTACTTCATGTGGTGCAACTCTGGATACCTGAAGATTACTGTAGGCATTGATCAATTAGAGGTATTTTTAGTCTGGGTTCATGATTCTTGGCTATGCAAGTTCCTTAAGAAGGCAGGCTTCTAATCCATTTGCTTCCAGTCAGTACCTGCGCCAGTTACATTTCTAGTCAGAATTGTTAGCTTTATTTCTTTGCTTCCTGGCTATACATTTCTCTCGCAACTTAATTGGCAGCAGTCAAGAACATGAAGCTTTGGTGGGGGTGAAGTGGGAAGGACCCTTAGTTTAGCTTTGTTTTTTGTTTTTTGTTTTTTTTTTTCAAGCAGGGTTGAATCTTACTGTACCTTTGTAACAAAAATCTTTCCAAACTTATTTTCCACTGCTTGGGTTCTAGCAACACCTAGTTTTCCAATACTTTGAGATCCCATATAATGCTACATTATTCCTCTTCATATCTGCTTGCTAAACAGCTACTTCTTGCCTGAGTTTCTTTTTCTCTTAATCACATGCTACACGTGGCCATTAATGACTAGCACACTTTTATTTTATTTTTTTGTTTCTGTTTTTGTTTTTGAGACAGGGTCTTGCTCTGTCACCCTAGGCTGGAGTGCATTGGCACGATCATAGCCCACTGCAGCCTTGAATTCCTGGGCTCAAGCAATCCTCCTGTCTGAGCTTCTGAAATAGCTGGGACTACAGGTGCATGCCACCATGTCTGGCTAATTTTAAAAATTTATTTTGCAGAGGTGGGGTCTTGCTATGTTTCCTAGGCTCAACACACTTTTAACTTTCTATTATTCAACTCCCACTATTGCCACAAGTCTACCTCAGACCTTATCACAGACAATGGCTTTACCAAGAGTTTAGATGCTTAACCTCTAACTCATGCCACATAGTTGAGGTTCTCTTGTGGCAGTATCTCATATCTAACACCAATTTCTATATTAGTTGAGGATGCTAGAGGTTATAAAAGATAAACCCTGTAATCAAAACTAAATTAAAGAAACAAACTAATAGACTTTAGTTTGTTTCTTGCTCATGTAGAGACCAATCTGTGACAGGGGTAGGGGTCCTAAGCCACAGAGTCATGTCAGTCATAGGCCTATTATGTCTCCCTAGGTATTGGTATCTCACTGGATAATGGGAGAAGAATGAGCACAAAATTCTGCCCACATTTAACAACTAGATTGGGTTTGGCATTCCAAGGGGTTAAAATTAACACAAACAAACAAAAACAAAAAACCCAAACCAGAAACTGAGTTATATGGCCACATTTAAAGGTGTCTAAAAAATTAGTTTATCTATAGATAAAAAAAGTTTAGCCAGTCTCTTTCAAATAATTTAATGGTCTGGTAGTAAATTAGACACTTGTTGTTTAATGATATTCCTCCTAAAACACAATTAAATGAAGTTGTGTTGTATCATGCACAAGCTAAAGCAAAATCAGAAAAATATCACCCTCTGATCTTAAAATTCAATGAGAATGAAAATAAAAATAAAAGAGCTTGGCCTCTTGCAGGGATAATTTGCAAATGCATTGGGCATGAATTTTCTAAATTCACTCAAGGTGAAAAAGAGTATTAGCAGGAAGATACGAAGGCAATACAGATTATGCAATAGAAAATGTAAACTTAATTGTATTGTTGTGCATCCTATAGTTTGATAATTTCTTTAAAAATGGAATGAAAGAGTAAAAATGTGTCAGTGTTTGTATAATATTAGAAAAAGGCAATGAGAAGCCACCTGTATCTGCTGGTTACAAATGTTCCAATCACTTAGAAGAAAATGTTTTCTACAGTTAAAAAGGGATAATTCTCTGTGTTTTGTTATAACCTGGGGTCAATATTCCTCAGATCCATTTTACTATATCTTTTTTCTCACAAGAATTCTGATTATTAATTTTAATAGATATTTGGGTCATAACATTGACTATTTACCATAAGTCAGTCACTATTCTACTATGCTCTTTGAAAAGCTAATTTATTTTTCTAACAACTCTCAGTTTTCCACTGATGAAGAAACTTAGAATCATACTGATAAAATGACTTTGCACATCAGACTGACAAGTTGCAGAGTTGGATTTCAGGTTGGTTTATCTGATGCCAAATCCCTTAATCTTAGCTAATATACTATCCTACTTTTTGTGGGAAATAGATACTGCTGTTAGATATCTGTTGGATAGTAGAAGTTATATCTTCAATAAAAGCAAATGGATTTATCTGCTGGTTATATATATCTTGCATGAGTTTTGATGTTTTTTGTAGTGTACCCTCTATCTTCCAGATGGAAAAAAAATTAAAATCCCAGTATTAGCATCCATTGTTGGTATGATTTTTATTGTTATTAATAAGATACTTAAACTTCTGCCTACTAAATACCAGGCATTACTCATTTTTGCTTAGGAAATATCCCACAGATGGTCCCAATTTTAATTTGTTTGCTTCCTAGATCTGACAGTAGGTCCCAAATCACCTGTTTCAAGAGTATTAGGTATACCTCTCCCCGTTAGGAATGAGTCACTGATCTGATATTCAGTATCTTAAGGTAAAATGATTAATTCTCTCTGGACCACAAAATACTAGCACTGATTTAAATGAAACATGCAACCATTTGCATAAATTTGTCCTTGTTTTGGTCTTGGTCATTTCATTTTACCCAAATATGAAAACCCTTATAATCCTAATAATAAACTCTATCCTTATGCTCTCTTGGGGTTGTTCTTACTGGACCAAATTAGCTCTGGCCTATCAAAATTGTCACCAGATACTTCTATATAAAACAAATTTCATAACTCCAACATTCTGAAATTTAATGGAAAGTATAGTCCATTCATGTTCTCTTTAAATATGGCTCATTTTATTCATATGCTGTTTTTACAGAACCCTTATGGAACCCTACTCTGTTTGGATCTGACCATTTAGTCTGTGTGCTGTCTCCCTCTGGCTGTGAGATTAACATATTTTGACCATGCTATGAATTGCTTGAAAACAATATTTAAAAGTTTGCCTTGTAATAACTTGTAAAACTGTATAATAACCAAAAAATGTAAGTGGAAAGGTAAAGATTGAGAAATCAGCTAAGTAAATGATTGAGATTTCGGCTTTATTTCATTTCTTACCTGTTATAGATTCAGATCTACAAATTCTATGGTTATATCTGGAAATAAGGCCCATTCATTCAACCAGTCATCTCCCAGGAGTCACTGAATTTCTGACTGCCCTGGGAATCACAGTCCAGTAGGGCAAGCAGAAATGTTGACAAAGGAAACAACTAGAGTGCAAATTGATAACTTTTAATCAGACAATTTTGCTAAGGTGACCACTGTTAATGCTCTACTATTGTTTATTCTGTTCTTCTGTCTGATGGGTGCCTGTGCAGTCACATCTATGTATTTCTTTTTTGTAAAAACAACCTACCGGTAGAAAAATTGCTGCACAGTATTATTCATTCACATTTAATCATACTTAAAACCAATTTAAACTAGCTTGGATATCAAGGAAATTCACTGATTTATATTATTCCATAGCAATCTGACATTAAAGAAAATATTGAACTGAGGAGCTTGTGCACACAAATAACTCAGCCTCCGCATTGGGGAATCCTACAAAATTCCAGAAACATGAGCTGATATTTTAGTAACTATAACAATGTTATCAAATACAAATATACAAGGCGTTCTTTTCCAAAGTGAATTCTGCAAACATTGGGATTTCCTACCTAAGGCTGTTTTCATTGGAGAGAATTTTAATAGGGTGAAAAGTTTAAACAGTAAGAAGCAATGCAGAACGGGAGTTTGAAGTCTCAATATCACGTCTTCTGTTTTTCTTTTCTTACTGTGATTGACTCATCTTATGACTCGAGTGACTCATTTGGCCTCTGTATGCCTCAGTTTACGAACCAAACTTATGAGACAACACTGCCGAGATTTTGCATTACATCTTTATTTATTTTTGAGATTCACCATTGGAGGGTAAGTACTAAAAAACCATATTAAACAAGATACAGATTTTTATTTTGCTTAATTCCACTTATAAGAAATATTTAGAAAGGGCAAAACTATAGAGACCGAGAGCACCTCAGTGGCTGTCTGGGGCAGGAGGTGGGAGCAAGGAGTGACTGTGACTGCAAAGGGAAAGAGGGAACTTTCAGAGCGGATCGTGCTGATGGCTGCATTGCACAATGACATAAACGCGCTAAAAGCCATGGAACTCTATACCAGCAATGGGTGGATGTTATGATATCTAAATTATACCTCAAAAACCAGGTAACTCTCCTGTGGCTCCCACTTCACTGGGAGTAAAAGCACAGTCCTCAGCATGGCCCCCAAGGCTTGACATGATCTGGCTCTGTCCCTGCCTCTCTGCTCTCCTCCTTCTCCCCTTACTCACCTGCTCAGCCACCTCCTGCCTCGGGGCCTTTGCACTGGCTGTTCCTTTTACATGGACTACTCATCTCCTATGTGTCCACACGACTCCCTTCCTTACCTCCTTCAGATCCTTGCTCAGATGTCACCTCCTCAGAGAGGCCTTTCCAGACCACCCTATTTAAATCGCAACCCTCGTCCCCAGCTTTATTTCTCTTCGTGGCACTTACACCGTCTGACCTAGTGTACATTTAGCTCATTTGTCTTATTCCCTGTTTGCCCCTGTACATCTTCCACCTCCCTACCCCACCCTCAGCTAGAACATGAGCTCCAAGAGGGTAGGACCAGATTTGTTCACACCTGTGTCTCCAGTGTTAGCACAGGGCCTAGCATGTAGCAGGGGCTCAAAACACATTAGGCTGAAGGAATGAGTGGCAGAGTTGTGGGCCCTGTGTCTGAGACCCTGGATACGGGAGGAACAGGCTGACTTGGGCACAAGACAGGGCCTAGGGACCGTCTGCTTTATGCTAGTCCTCATGAGGGTAGAGGGGGTTGTGGACACAGCAGTGACTAAGACACTATTCCTGCTCTTGGACCTGCATGTCCAATCTAATGTACGATCCCCAGGAACATACCCTAAGGGGCCCAGGAGGCCACTGAGACCATGAGGCCATACCGGGGCCAGAGGAAGCCAGGCTTTCCAGCACGTCCTCACTGAATGCCCGGATCCACTTTGGGTATCAGAGAATTCCACCTTAGCCCGGGATGTTTCAAGATCCATTCATTCCACAAACGCTGAGCACCTGCTCTGTGCCTGGCCCTGAGCTGGGTGGTGCTGGAGACACTGTGGTGACCAGGGCAGTCCTGGCTTTGCCCTCCTGGGGCTCTCATTCCACTGGGGGAGACAGACAGATCTGTCCCCAGACAGAGACAACCCAGAATGGGCAGGGCTGGGACGGGGAAATCTTGGGGGCTGTGGGAGCTCAGAGAGGGCACCTGACCACTCTGACGCTCGGAAAGGGCTTCCTGGGGGAGGGGACATCTGAGCTCTGCGAGACTCAACCAGGATCCACCAGGTAGAGAGGGGAGAAGTGTGTGCAAAGGCCATGAGGAAAGAGATAGTGAGGCACACTCTTGGAAATAAGAGGTTCAGAGTGGTGCATCTTCCTCTAGTCCAGTGGTTCTTAAGCAGGGGTGATTTTGTGATACCCCCACCCCTCACTGGGGACATTTCATGGTGTCGGGAGACATTCTTGGTTGTCACAGCTGAAGAGGAGTGTGTGCTGCTGACATGTCATGTGTAGAGGCCAGGGTGGCCCCCCATAATGAAGAACTATCCAACCTAAAAACATCAACAGTGCTGAGGTTTAGAAATCCTAGTCTAGTCTGAAGAAAGAGATTGTTGTGCAAAGTCTTGATCTGCTAAAGAATTTGTACTTTATCCTGAAGGCAAAGAGATAAGTTTTGAAAGGTATTAAGCAGAGATGGGACAATAGAAGATCTGGGTGTGTCTGGAAGCTGAGAGCTATCAGGGCAATCTGAGCCCTGGTCTCCCTGACCACCCCTGACCTGATAGTCCACAGAAGCTTGGCGAGGGAAAGAACTCCTTTCAGCAAGACTGGGAGGCCCCTGAAGACAGGGACAGGGTCTTCATTTAAACTCTAACTCAAGAAACATTTCCTGAGGCCAGGCCCTGGTTGGGAATGCTGGAAGATTCAGACCAGGTGTGTTGGGCTCTTCACACAAATCTCATCCTGGCATCCTCCCCAGTGGTTATGATTTGTCTCCCTTAGTCCCTGGCACAGACTTTTGTCACCACCCTAGTCTCCTTTCCAAATCCACTGATAACAGGAACATGGCTGGAGCCATCTTTGTGGCCCACCACGGGGCTGGTCCTCCTGTCCAGCCCTTCATTTACCACTAGAGAGATGAAGGACCAGAGAGGGAAAGGAACTCTCCTGAGGTCACCCAGAGAGTCAGCTTCATTCTCCCCTCTTGACCAGTGCCTCCCACATGTCAGCAACATCCCAGTGGGGAGTCCACAGCACCTTACTGTCATTCCTCAAATGCCTGGTGTGCTCTGCATGCTCAGTTTAGTTGAGGAGGCAATGGGTCAGAAGTCATTGGCACCTGTAGCAATTCCCCCCTAGGATCGGTTTATGCTACAAACATACCCATCCCAGTTCTGGTCACCCTGGGTCAGCAATGTCTGCTAACTTC
Organism: Daubentonia madagascariensis; assembly: GCA_023783475.1. Lineage (NCBI taxonomy): Eukaryota > Metazoa > Chordata > Mammalia > Primates > Daubentoniidae > Daubentonia > Daubentonia madagascariensis. Next base: position 18,593,976 of record JAKFHU010000978.1, on the reverse strand, counting down.
TACATGGAATGGTTCCTAAACCTAACCTGGGTGATCTTCTGCAAGCACCTTAGTCTCACTGTTCCTTGGATTCCCATCTGTGAAATGGGTCTATTGGCTTCCACAGCCCATGCCTTTATGCAGGAAGATTACCTGACATTCCCAGAGCTAGAAAACTCCCAACAAATCATTGCCCATAACTCGGGCACTGCGAGCAAGACTCTGAACGCCAGACTACCCTAGGAACTATCTTGGAGCCTGGAATTGCAGAGTCAAGAACCCAGGGCACCTGGGTGCAAGTTTGTGCCCATCTGTGCCACTGTTTCCTCCACTCAAGCAAAAAGCCTGGTGGCCACTGGCACAAGCGTGCAGGGTAACCAGTGCACAAGAGGGCCTCTGCTCCCAGCACCAACCTGCCTCCCCGGGCGGTGTACTCAAGATTTCTCTGGGAAGGCACTGCCAAGGCACTGGATTCTGCAAAAAGGTGCAGAACACCCCTGTGGGAGGCCCCCCCGGGTGAAGTGGAACCCCTAGCTCTCACCTTGGCCTGGGTACCTGAGGAGAGCTGCCTCCTGCACTGCTGCCATATTCTGGATTTTTCAATATGTTATGTGTAATTAATCTGAGACTCTCACTGCACTTTGAAACATTGGAGCATGGTTGCCTTACTATTCTAAATTTTCCAAATCTCTCTCAAAAATCAGTAGACAGCTACATATAAGGATAAACTTAAGGATAATGAACAGCATCAGAAATTTACCTTTCTGGTTAGACAATTTTCCATATTATATACCATTGAATTTTCAAAAATAATCTGCATTAAAAATAAAGTTTTTATTCTTTATTAAACTTTTACGATGCCATTCATTAAAAGTAAGTCATCCCTTCTAAATTTGTAAGTGACTCCTTGAGTAATAGATTTGGTAATAGACCATTTTTCAGAAGGTCCTAGTCTGTATCCTAATCTAAAATATAACTTTATCTTTGTTATCTACTATTACAAAGCACTTTATAAATAATTCTCACTTGAGCGTCATACTTCCCCATAAAAAAGCAGGATAGACATAATTTTCTCATTTGAAAAACCAAGAAATTGAAACTCATAAAGTTTTGCATCTCAAACAATTCACAAAAATGGAGCTTAGAGTACAATCTAGGCTTCCGTTAGGTGTTGATAAAAATAAAACGGTTAAGATCTTGACTTCTGCAGTAAGAGGACAATGGATTCAAATACTGACTCTGTCGTTAGCTTTAAGGCACTGGACAAATTATTTAATCCCTTCACCACTCAGTTTCTTGTCTATAAAATAGGGATAATAATTGTGTCTACCTCATAGTTTGGTTTTAAAAATTAAATAAACACCAATGTAAAGTATTTAATACAGTGCCTGGCTTATAATAAGCACTCAATAAATGATTGCTATTGTGATTAGCCTTGTTCTTTCTACTCTATAGGGGCAGTTTCAGGAAAGTGGTAAAAGCTTGGCTTTGGAATCAGATGATTTCAGATTTCTGCTTTATCACATGACCTTTATATGACTTGCTTAACTGTAACCTCTTCTAGCTATAGCGTTGTCATCTGTAAAAACTTAAGGAATATTATGAAGATTAAAGTCCTGACCTATAGAAGGAGAGATTTAATAAATATTAAATTTCTTTTCTTCCACAATGAACCTTATACAAAAAAATTGATTTACAAAGTATGTATTTTTAAACTACGTACTTTGCCACTTGCTTATATAAGCCATCTTATTCAGCAATATCACTAGCACCTAGTATGGTGGCTATATCTTATTAGGTACCCAACAAATATATACTTCATGTAAAAGGAGGGAGAATTCTCTGCAGCTTAGGATGGTTAGGGAAGACTTCATGAAGGAGACAGGACTTAAGGGGACCTTGAATGGTGTTTAGACAAGATTGCTGCCATGTGAGAATAGGGACTGATACTTAGGACAACTGATCATGATAGGCAGCCCACGCAACCTAAACATTACATGTGGGGAGGAGTGATGATCCTGGTAGAAGTTCTAGAGATGATATCCTTCAAGTCTGACCAGAAGATATTTAGAGTTCCAAGGCAGGAATGACACATACCCTGGAGGAGCACAGGTAAAAGTGAGTGTAACATAGTGGTTTTTAGAAATGGAAAAGACAAGTCAAAATGGTCTTTTCCATCTCTTGAAAGTAATGGCAGAATGGCTCACCAGGCTGTGTTCACAATTCTGATTTAATACAATTTAATACAATCAGTTTCCCCTCCATATATTTTCCAAACTTTGATTCTAACTTTTCTACTTGGATTGGAATCATTCCATTATTTTTAATAATATTGCACACATATATTTAAAAAAAAAAGCTTTGGAAATATATTGCTATCTTGTAACTACAGGTCACAACACTGTCAGAAGACAATGTTTTTCTTAATAACAGGAAAAAGGGCAAAGACATTAGTGCTCTCTTTAATCCATATATTGCCACTGGAGGTGTCAACAGGTTGGGCTCTTAGTTGAGGTCGTGGGAAAAAGGCTGTGGAAATTTCATTCCTTGACTATAGCTGAAAAGTTCTCTCACTACTAAGGAAAGGCTGTGTTTGGCAGGGGTTAAAAGTGCTAAGAACATGTAAACTATACATATCACCAGAGGTTTGTCAAGGGTGTGGATCCAGGTGTCCTGATTTTGAAATTTTCTTTTGAGGCTACCTCCTACTGAGTTAGAAGACAATGATTTATTTTTCAGTGTACTATGCATGCTTGAACTGGAACAGAATGAGGTTGACCTGAAAGCTTCAGATTACATTTTTACTATTTGTTAAAGTGACTTTACCTACTCATAAACTCTTTCACTTCCTTATTTCTTTTGTGAAAATCTCTCATTTCTGTTTTCAATGACCACACTCTGGGGCTTGTCACCATGCAGCACTGCTATACTTGGGATCTTAAACTCAGTCATTCTACTTTTTAGCCACAATCTCTTAGTCAGTTACACCCTCACCATCTGCCTTACCTCATGAGAACTGGTAATTCCAGAACCCCTATCCTTTATCCTTACCTATCAGTTTTTTTCAATAATTTACTACCTTCCCTTCCAGCTGTGATTCCACAGCTCATCATTCTAACCACTCCTCTCTCCAATAATCTAGATTCTAATCTACTGCCACAACTGCCTTGTAAAACCCCATACATGCTGACTCCAGTGTTCCCAGCACTATACCAGAGTTGGTAAGTGCCACTGGAGAAAATGTCATGACCTTCCCAACTGATGCTACCATGTTTTTGTTTGTTTTGTTTTTTAATGTCTAACCACAACAGGAGCCCACAGTTCTGTCCAGTATTCCTTCACATTTCCTGGTCAGCTTACTCTCTCCTTCTCAGAAGCTGTTATCTCAGACCTTTTAACAAACAAAGTAAATTTCTACCCAATGCCTCCCCAACTTACCCCTTATTCTTGGAAGAACACCTTAATACCTCATTCTTAGAGAAAATGTAAAGCATCAAATAAGAGTTCTCTCAACATCTATCCCCAAAACTAAAGATGCATCTGCATCCATAGTCCCTTTACTCTTCTTTCATGTCTTTTAAAAGAACATGTCCCTCCTCCTAAACTGTCTACCTGAGCCCATCTGAACTCTCAAGGACTTTTCCTATTAATAAGCCCATCGCTCTCCTTTAGCCTCAGAATCACATTCTATATTTGCTCCTTCCCTTGAACATTAAGCTTGCTTAAATATCTGCTATCTTAAGAACAACAAAAAAACTTCCCTTGACCCCGTATTTGCCTGCATCTACTCTCCTTTATCTTTCCCATTAAGGCCAAACCTTTGAATAAGTTACCTGCTCTCACTTCCCCACTTCCCTTTTCTCCGCATACTTCTCTATATGTCTATTTTTCTATATGTCGTCAAGTCTATTGTTCTCACTAAGGGTTACACCAACTTCCTATGATCAAAGGTAACAGGTAATTGTTATTACTTACAACTCTCTGTAGCATTTAACATTGTTCCTCAGTTCCTCTCTCTTGAAACCTTTCTTTCCTTGGTGTCTGTGACACTACTATACTCTTTTCTTTTGTTTCTCCATTTTCCTTGCTAACTCCTCTTACTTAGTCTTTTTTGCTAGCTTATCTTCCTTTGCCCATTTCTTAAATGCTGAGGATTCTATGGGCTTTATTCTCAGCCTTCTCTTTATTATATATACTCTCCCAGTCAATCTAATTAAGTTCCATGGCTTAATTTTTTACCCATATGCTGGAGACTCTTAAATCTATATCTCCATTCCAGTGGCTCTGTTGATTTACACATGTAGCTCCTGTTGGATTTCCCACAGTTATATGTTTGTCTTTGCCTGCTTAGGTTGCCATGTAGCAAAATGCCACAGACTGGGTGGCTTGAACAATGGAAATTTATTTTCTCACAGTTCTGGAGGCTGGAAGTCTGAGATTAGGGTGCCGGCAAGGCTGGGTTCTGGTGAGTGCTCCCTTCTTAACTTGCAGACGGCTGCCTTCTCACTGTGTCCTCACATGGCAGAGAAAGAGAGATCTCTCTCTTTCTCTTCTTATAAGGCCAGGGTCCTATTGAATTAAGGCCCCACTCTTATGATCTCATTTAACCATAATGACCTCCATAGAGCCCTATCTCCAGATACTGTCATATTGGGGGTTATGGCTTTAATATATGAATTTGGGTGGGGGAGATATAATTCAGTCCATAGCAATGTCCAAGATTGAACTCATTAGCTCTGTACTAAAACCAGCTCCATTGTCTGTGTTCCCAATTTCAGTGAATGGCACCAGAGATAGCATAATGTATCAGTGAAGAAAACAGGTCTTTCTTGGGCTCAACTTCAGGCTCTTATTTTTCACTAACAATTTAACCTTGGGCTTCAGTTTTTCATCTGTAAGTGGGTCAATACAGTGTCTGTCTCATAAGAATATTGTTAGGATTAAACAAATTGATATAATCCTTAAAACAGGGCCAGGCACATAGATACAATTCTTAAAACAGTGCTCAGTAAACATCAGCTATTACTAATGCCATCTACCTAATTAGTTAAAACAAATCCTTGACCTTTACCTCTCCCTCCCCTCTTGGATTTATTTAATTTCCAGGTTCTTTCATGTCTACCTCCTGAACATTCTGGAACAGGTTCACACTCTCTATTCTCTTTCCTATTACTCAGGCCAGTAACTATTCTTCTGGATTACTATAACAACATATTAACTAGTCTTCCTTGGCCCATGGCTGACCCTCTTCCAACCTATTCTCTCACTGCATCCAGAGAGGTTTTCTAAAGATGCAAATCTCTTCATGTCAGTTCTCTGCCTAAATCCATTAAATGGCTTCCCAAAATCTTTATAATGATTAACAAGGCCCTTCATGATCTTTCCAGCCTGCCCTTATATCTTCATTTTTCTTCACTGACCAGTTTTCACGGAACTGTGTAGCCACATCAACTACTTTATTTACTCGAAGGCAGTGTTTCCCAAGAACCTTTCTTACTTCACAACACACAAAAAATAATAATACATTCATGTCACACTGGGGTAAACCAACCAATTTGCTAGTGTCTGAAGGCAATTGGCCTGAGATTTCACCTAATTCCCCAAGGATGATGGAATCAATATTTAAACATGTCTGTGACTTGCTCACAACACAGCAAGATAACTAGGGCACATTAGCTCGTAAGCTCTGTCTAACATATCAGATGTTCTTAATTGTAGATCGCTACCACCAATACCATGACTTTAATGATCCCTTTCTACAGCCATCATAACCACTACCAAAACTCCTCTAAAGAGCAAGTTGATCATTCACATACCAGTTTAGAGGTCACTTCCTCTAGAATCCTTCACATACCCTTCACGTCCAGGTCAGCTGTTTCCTATGTGCTCCAAATAGCAACTTGTAATGCCCCTTTCATAGCTTATATAGAAACACACTCCTGAGGAACTCTCCACATACATTGATAATATAATAGATAAATGGATAGGACCCAGTAAGAACATAGAAAAATATGCAGAATGATGATAAGGATTGAATACTAATATAAAATGAATGCTCAATAGTGCCTAAAAATTCTTACCAGTGTTGTCACTTCCTGTGTTTAATTAGGTAGATTTTTTGTTGGCATAATAAACACTTTCTAGAGAGTAACCAACTCCCTTTTTAGCTAATGCAATGCCTATTTTAGGAACTAGTATAAACTAGCAAGCTAATTACTTTCCTGAAATAAGGAAGGTGTAGCTCTAAGTATGACTGGCTTTTGGCAGGAGCACCTGGAGTAAATCTAAACTAAATGGTTAGATATTTACATATTTACATAGTGCGGTTTTTTTGGGGAGGAAAATATTTAAATGCTCTCAAGTATCAGAATTTCCATATATGAATGTAAATTTCACAACATCTTCCAACAAATGTGTCTTAAATGCATGATTAATTTACTCTTTTGGATCCTTAACTCAAGTCTATTTCAAACTGTGTGAAAAATTGAGAATTACCGTGACATTTTAACATCTCAACTCTTGAAAATAACATTGGTTCTACTAATTCCAAGTTGCTTTGAAAAATAACCTCAGTTGATTTAACATTTAGCCTAAATTCTGTTTCTTCTTCAAATATGAATTAGTCCCTTATTCTTTCTTTAAGCTAATTTATCTGATTTTGAGTTATGACCTAATTATAAACAATATTTTTACACAAAAGGAACATATCAGATACAAGAAAAGTAGTTACAGGAATTTAGAATTGTAAAGTAAATTCTTCAAAAGAGGAAATTTGGGGGTTTTCTGCTCATAATTAAAATTATATTATTAATAGACGTACTTCTTACAAAAATGTCAAAGGGAAATTTAGAAAAATCTAATTTAGGTAAGACATTAAAGCCAGCTGACTCTTTAACAAAGTAGCTTTGAAACCTATTCTTATATTACAAATTTGGTTTGTTTTCCTTGGAAGGAGAGGGGATTGACCGGATGACATTTGAGGTTCTCCCTAAGTTGTATTCTTACTGCTCTTCATCTCCCTTTGCATTCTTTTCTATCAGTCTCGAGCCTTTTCCACTATATTTCCCTCTGTTTTGACTCTTGCTCCTTAGTTGCTACCATATTCAATGGTAATCATCAAGTTTAAAAAAAAAAATCCCTTGACCCTGCCTCCTCCTCTGCCCACTAGCCTATTTCCCTTCTCTTTCTCTTAGCTAAACTTATGTAAATGGCAACATTTTTTTGTCCTCTATATTTCCTCAACTTTTAAAAAATATTCTTCCACATGTTACAGTCTGTTTTCCACCCATCTTTCTGCTGAAACTCTGTTCAGTAACATAACTGACAACCTTTAATTAATATATCTAGGTAATTTGTCTCAGTCCTCCCTGCCCTCAGCAGCACCAGGTACTTCTGATAACATCTCTGCTTCTTGAGTCTCTCTGCCCTTGAAATGGTAAAACTGAGGCAGTGCATTTGTATTCAGGCCCACCCGGGAAAGGTGGGATAAACAGTTGCTGACAAAACAGAACTCTCAAATGGACCAAGGACTGCAGGATGGTCTGTCCTTAGGGCGGCAGCAGCTACCACTGTTCCCTCCTTCTCAGATTGATCTCAAGTTCCCAAAGGAAAGAACTGAGAACAAGGACAAAAGGAGAGCCTGGCTGGTAGAAAGGAACAGAGGAAAATGAGCAAATACTTGTGACTCATGAGGTCATTCTCCATTCTATTAGACTGGGAACCAAGAGTATGTTCATGCTCCAATAGAATGCCACTGGGCAATGGCACAAGCCCCATGGTAGCCATTGGGAAATCATGGAAATCATCCATGCCTGAGGGTGTTTGAATTATTTTCTTTAGTAACTTTATTCCCACTGCCAAAGACCTCCTTCTGCCTAAACCCACATTATTTTTAATTTCTCATTTAAGTCTTTGCTGTAAGTTGCTCACTGACTATTGAGCCTATCCATATCTGATAGGCCCCTCAAGCAAACATGGTCAAAAGAGATTTTCTATACTTCTGTTTATGATGACATAGCTGACTAGGCTAATGGGGAATCTTTCCTATTACCAAAAAATAAATAAATAAATAAATAAATAAATAATAATAGTAAGTGTGACATAGAATATAAAAATACATTCACATATACCTACATGTATATATACATGTATGCACATACATATACGACTGTGCTCAAAGCAATTAAAAAGAAAATCCCAAGTGCCAGAAATGAAGAGGGCACTTAAAATCGGTAGTAACAAGCTCAAGCCTCCTCACTGTGGCCTCAGAAAATCTTGAACCTGAATATTTGCTTTAATGTCTAAGTGGTTGTGGTTTTAATGTCTATGCGAAGAAAGCAGATATGGCCTTAGGCATGCAGAAGGCAAGGAGTTGAAACTGAGATGCCTGTGTATAAGCAGGACATTGAAAAGACTGCCTCCTCAATGAGGGGGAATAAAGCACTGAATGGGGAAAAATAGGCACATAGACACACATGGGAAATCAGTACTTGAAATTTGTGCCTACATAGTTATGGAACCCAAATGGTGCGGTAATACCTCAGCTTAAAAAAATAAATAAAAACTGGTTCTAGAACAATAAATAAGAAAAATATTGCAACATTTAAAAAACTTGGGGTGGCTTGGACTCTTTAGAAAACAATCCCTACTGGAGATGATTTTACAGTAAAAGTCACAAACCACAAATTAATGGCTCAGGGATTCAAGCTTCATCTGCCTTGGAACACCGCCATCTGGGAGCCCTTTCTTCTAAGTGTGTAGATAGGAACAAGAGTGGAGAAAGTATATATGCTCTTAATTGCTTTGGACTTGGAATGATGCATAACTTTCACTCACCTTTTGTAGGTCAGAATTTGTCAAATGACACCACCTGGACATACGAGGCTGAGTAATATGGTCTATCAGTGTACTCAGAAGAATTTAACAGCTTTATGAACATATAACAATTATCTTTGCCATATTGTCCTATCAAATAGACTATTAAGAGTTATGGATTCTGTCTCAGATATCATTGACTAATCCAGCTTCTTCTCCTTCCCAGTGTCTTCATGTTTGCTTAGGCTGTCATCATCTTGGAATACTGCAATAGTCTTCTGACTTGTCTTCCTACCCCCCTGTTTCTTCCTACTACTATTACAATCCTTTGGTTGTAAATAACACTGGCAGTAGCTAACTTGGGAAAAACTGGGATATTATTATAGAAGGCTATATATTATCTTATGGATTCCAGAGGCAATACTGAAGCTAGGCTTAGGAAAGGCCTAGAGAAAGAGATGTGATAAGAGTATCAGGGCTGCCACCAATTATCAAGTTTTCATGGTTGACATTTATCTTGTTAGGCCTCTATTCAAGAAAACTTTTCTTTCTTCCAATCCACAGTGGTGTTTCCCATTTTTATGTTGCAATAGTATCCAGTTATTTTTCCTTGATATGATACCTGTCATAGACAACTTGGGCATATAATTATTTTCCATATCTCTCTTCTTTCTACAAGGGCAAGGACCACACTAGGTTATCTACTTCTTTCTATGTTCCACAGATCATAACTTGGTATTTTTGTGCAATCTAGGCAGAGCAAGTACTCAATAATTATTCAACAAATCAGTACATGGCCAACATCATTATTCCATCTTATTCCACTGTGAGCATATTGTCAACCAGCTCTGACCTAGAGAGTTCTTGTACTGGACCAGACTAATGTGTCCTTCCTCCTTTAAAAAGGTATCTCTTGACATCTAAATCTCTAAGCAGAGGGAAAATTGATGCTTTATTTTCTTGACTTAGTGCTACATGACCTAACTACTCTGTCTGTGGCATCATGAATTGCCTACATCATGTCCAGTGTTTGATCCCATAGGGAAGCTTTGTGTCTTTGCCATGTAAATCTCTGTAACTCAGAGTTTGCAAAGTACTTTTGCATACATTAATTACTTTGATTCTTAAAAGTATCTTGGAAAAAATCAGATATTATTAATAAAATTTAGCTCAATATGTAATTGTATTCTGTTTTGGAGATTACAACACTATTTTACATGTATTAATGCATTTTTTCCCTTATAATTCCATAAGCTAGATAGGGATGAAACTAGTATTTTTCCCAAGGCATTTTCCCATTGGTGTTCTTCCGATCTCAAAGTTGGTACTTCGTTTTTAATTCATATCTATTTGTTACCAAATCCCACATCTATATCATTGTTCCACATAGCTTTTAGTGAAACAATTCTCTTTAAAGCAAAAACAAATGTCTTCAAAAAAAGATGGAACATGATAAGGAGGCAGCATAGGGTGGTGGCAAGGGTGAGCCCTGAAGCCAGACTGCCTAGGAGAAAGTGTAAGTTTACTAACTTCTTAGTTGTAGTGCTTTAAGCAGGTTAATTTATCCACACAAATGAATATAATAATAGTACCTACTTCAGGGTTTCAGAGTTTGTTGAGAGGATTAGATTAGGTAATGTATGAAAAAGTACTTGATATAGTGCAGGGCATATGGTAAGCACATAATGCCTGTTGGAGAGGCCACAGAGGCTGTTGGTACAGAGCCCAACTCTGGACCCATGACACCAGGGTTTAAATCCCAGTTCTACTTTTTATTGCCTGTGTGACCTTGGACAAGTCACCCAAATTCTCTGTACTTTGGTTTCTTCCTCTATTAAAATTGGAACAATAATTTTACCCACCTCATAGAATTGTTATGCAGAATACATGAGCTAATGCCTATAAAATGCTCAGTGAAGTTTTTAATTAAAAATTACTTCCTGTTAGGGGAGACCCTCAAGATTTTTTTCTATGTTGAATACTCAGTGCACTTAAGTCTGATTAATTTTGTTTTTGTTTTCTTCAAGTTGGCATGTCGGTACCTGTGTATTCAAATAAACAATGTTTCCAAATAAATTTATCATTTTTATTGTTGACATTCATTAAATTTAATTTAAAGTTGTTAAGCTTGCTTCAAGAAAAGAGAAGCAGCAAGAGGAAACCACCTAATTACTAAATTGGCATCACATATATAGCTATTCACCCACTCACTAGTGGGCGTGTCTTTGTTTCCAGGGACTGATATTTTTCTATTGTTTTCTTCATATATTTTTGTTTGTTTCTTTCCTGTTTTTATTATTCTTAGCCTCCATTTCCCGGTGACGAGATATTTTCCTGTTCTTGAAATTGCTGTTTGGGTCTTTGGGGCATCAGATAGATGCAGATTGGTACATCCCAGTTTCATTCAAACTGTTGCAGAAATGGTGCCTTTCTTCTTTTACAGTCTCCTGCAGTATGACAGGTAGGTGAACAGATATCTGTTGCCTTGGGGGATTAAAAGGAAATAGATGGTTACGTCTCAGTCAGCTTGGGCTGCTATAAGGAAATCCTTTACACTGTGTAGCTTAAACAGTAGACTTTTTTCCTCGCAGTTCTGCAGGTTGGGAAGCCTAAGATCAAGGCACTGAGAGATGTGGTTCTTGGTGAGGGCCCACTTCCTGGCTTACAGTAGGCAACTACCTCCCTGTGTGCTCACATGACCTCCATGCACAGGCAGAGAAAGCGCTCAGTCTCTTCTTCTTATAAGGGCACAATCCTATCATGAGGGTTCCACCCTCATGACCTGCTCGAAACCTAATCTCCCATGTGTTACACCTTCAAATACCATCACATTGGGGGTTAGGGTTTCAACATATGAATTTTAGGGGAGACATAAACATTCATCTCTTAACAGATAGAGGATTGGTAGATGGATAGATAGATAAAGATATTTTCAGCTCTGTGAAGCTACTTATGACAATTAAATGCCCTTCCCTTTCCCCTTTCCCAGATAGCTTTCCAGCTTAAAATATAAATTTAAAATTTTTATTTCAACTAGTGCTTTGTTTATCTGGAGTACTGGTTTCCAAAGTACATGTTTATTTATGTACAACTTTTGCTTTTTGAGGAGTGATTCTTTCAGAGATTTAGGTAAATGTAAATTACCTTTTCATTGTGTAAATTACTGTTGAAACTAGATTTTCTTTTCTATTATTCTTCCTTCTCCCTACTCCCTCCACTCCAGTCACACTGGCTGCCTTTCTGTTCCTTGAACAAACCACACATGCCCCCTTAGATGTCTGCTGGCTAACTCCCTTACCTCCTTTAGACCTTTGCTCAACTCTTTATCACTGAGTTTACTTGAGATTATTCTGAGGATACTGTTTAAAATTATAATCCTCCACATCACACTTGTGATCATCCTTACCAACTCAGTTCTAAAGTTTTTCCCATAGTACTCATTATCCTTGCTGGGGCTCAGAAAATGATATGCACAAATATGGTGATTTGGCATGCTGAGTATTGTGAACTAAAGAACATTGGAAGGCCTCAAAAGCAGCCTCAGAACCAAGATCCCTCTGACCTTCTCCTGCCCTTCTGTGTTTCTCCCCTCATTTTCCCCTGAAGTGAGCCGTGGAAACCAAAATTCTTCTTCCCCAAGGCGGGTCATAGAAACTAGAACCTCTTTCCCCCAAAGCAAGCCATAAAAACTGAAATTATTATGTAATCTTCCCATACCTTTCTGTCTAGGAATTAGTCATAAAAAAAAAATTCTCCGATCTACCCTTGTCAGATACTAGGTCATAAGACCCTCATTCCGGATGGGTCCTGCCCCATACCCGGGAGGAAGAAATGCTACAATAAAGAGGTCAAGAAGAATCAGAAAAAACAAACCTTGTTGGGTTTCTCAACTCAATCTATTGGTATTATATCATACCCTTTTTGGACCAAATTTTTATATGGCTGTCTATTCTTCATCAAACCTAAACATAAAAATGTATCTTTGAGTTTTCATTCTGAATGCTCTCATGTCATGTAAAACTTTGATTTAATAAATTTGTTGTGCTTTTCTCTTGTTAGCCTGTCTTTTGTTACAGGTATGTTAGCCATGACCTTTATTATGGGGAGGAAAGGTATCACACTTTTTCACTCCTACATATTCTACATACCAAAGAAATACTTGTTATATCCATGGTTATTGTCTAACTTTCCCCATTTAAATGAAAGATCCACAAGACCAAGAATCTTTGTCTGTTTTCCTCACTGCCGTATCCCAAGCATCTAGAGTAGCATCTGGCTTATAATAAGCACTCAGTAAATTTTTGTTGAATTTGGGAAGCCTAAGAAAAGGTAGAAAAAAACATGTTTAGAGCAAGCAGTGTTCTGCTATTCTAAGTTGAACAAATATATGTCTCTATGTTCACCAATGAATTGTGTGAGATCACTGTACTTCTCTTATGAAGTGTTACAGTTGAAGATACGTATTATTCACTTTGCCCTGTTCAAAATGAATTGACATTTCTTTTCTGACCAGATGTAGCTAAAATCAATCATGATATTGTGGCCTTTTTAAACAGTAGGTACACAGAAAAAAGAAAGTTCATCAAATTTATTATATTATGACTTAGAATAATAAAATAGATAATTATCTTCCAAAGTAAAAAAATTGCATTTTTAAACCAGGTGAAAGCTTTCTGAGGTTAAAAAAAAAAAACGATTATTAGAGATGGAGTCTGGACACAGGTACTTTTTGTGCCACTTCATCTCTTGGCGACTTGCTCTTTAGCTTTCTGTGCCTCAGTTGTTCTTTTTGTTTTCTGGCTTGCTAGACTTTCTCCCCACAGGTTGAAACCCTGTAGACGATCCTCATTTCATTGTCACTGTTGGCAGGAGGAACTGAAGAAATGGCGACTCGTCTCGCCCTTTCTGCGGGTGTTATTCTCGCTCCTGTTCCCCCATTCTCTGTAATGGGCTTGTGCACACTCTCCGTGATGCAGCCCCACTGCATTTCCAAATTCTGACAACGGTCAAATACTGAAATCATTTTGTGGCTGAGAACCTCCTTTGGCTTTCCACTTTCCCTCTCTGGACTGGTGCCTGTGCCTGAACCTGACAAAATGAATATAATAAATTAGTCTCACTTGCTGAACTTCTAAGTTGCACCTCATCCTGTGGGTATCCAGCTCTGTGTGCCGTCTCAGACATTGGAATTGTAGCCTCTCCTCGTACAGTTGATGCTGTATTCTGTCTTCTTGTTGCTTACCTTTGCACTACCTCCTATTTTTCTTTTTCCATCTGTTTCACTATTTTTTTTTTTTTTTTTTGCCTCCCCAGGTAGACTTCCTACCTTCTTGCTGTCTCCTTCACTCTAGTATGTGGGTAGAATTACAGTTCTCAACCATTCAAAGAATGCTGCATCTGGCTATCTAGTTATCCATCATGCACCTGGCTATGTTTCAAGATACCTAATCTCTATATTTAAAAAAAGATCAAAATAAATAGACGAGATAATTTGCAGTGTTTTTCTGTCCTAGCAGTGTTTATTATGTGAATTTGTAAAAATGAGCAGCCAGGCATGCTTGTTTACTGCACCTAGCTCAGCTAGGCTACACTTAAACAAATGTTGGCACAGTTGCACAGAGATAGGAACTCTCATATACTGTTGGTGGGACTGCAAACTAGTACAACCTCTATGGAAAGTAATATGGAGATACCTCAACTAAAAGCAGAACTATCATTTGATCCAGCAATCCCACTACTGGGCATCTACCCAAAGGAAAAAAAGACCTTCTATAATAAAGACATCTGCACTCGAACGTTTATAGCAGCACAATTCACAATTGCAAAGATGTGGAAACATCCCAAGTGCCCATCAATACATGAGCGGATTAATAAAATGTGGTATATGCATACCATGGAGTACTACTCAGCCACAAAAAACAATGGTGAACTAACATCTCTTGTATTATCCTGGATGGAGCTGGAGCCCACCCTCCTAAGTGAAGTATCACAAGAATGGAAAAACAAGCACCACGTGTACTCACCATCAAATTGGTACTAATTGTCAACACTTATGTGCACATATGAAAGTAACATTCATCGGGTGTTGGGCAGGTGGGAGGGGGGATGGGTATATTCACACCTAATGGGTGCAGGGGCGCACTGTCTGGGGGAGGGACATGCTTGTAGCTCTGACTCAGGTGGTGCAAAAGCAATATATGTGACCTAAAGGTTTGTACCCCTGTAATATTTTGAAATAAAAATATATAAATTAAAAAAAAGAATGAGGAAAAGACACACTTTTGCTCATTTGAGCAATACAGGGTGTGATGTAGACTCCATCCACAAGATTGTCTTACTTGAAACCCATTCATTATATTATTCAGTATCAGTAGAAAATACAGAGGTTGAAAATTATTATTGGAATACAAGGAAATTAGAAGTAAAAATATCTAGGGGAGCTATTTGGGCAGCACATTTAGAAGAGAGGAAGGAAAGATTTTATCTTTGGAAAACCAAAGCAAGACACTGTCTCCGTATCGGGAGTTAATTGTGCTCTCACAATGTCCTGGGCACTTTTAAAATCCTCTTAGGAACTGCTGCTGACTGGGCAGAAGGGAGGCTGTTCTCACAACCCTGCTCTCCTGTGTAATCTCTTCCTGTTTGCCCAGTTCCACAGTGAGGCAGGCCCCTGAGCTAGTCACAGGCAGAGTTTCTAGGAGAAGGCTTCTTGCACTGCAAGCCATCTAGAAGTGTGCTGAAGGCCTGCTTCAAGTGTGCAAGCATGAGTGGGCTCATTTGACATGTGAGAGGTGTGGACTAGATGATCCATTGTCATTTCCAGTTCCAATGTCTCTGATTAAATGCATATATATATGCTTATCTTAACTCTACAATATGTGCTTTCTTTAAAGTTTCTTACTGTGTTTTAGAATCAAAAATTTACTTTAACGTATACCTTATAATTATCATAGAGATTTCAAAAAATATGTTATTTACATTACAATCTCAGAAGAGAACTGCCACAAAATGCATAACCAAAATTGGATAAGGCTATGCGGTAAAAAATCCTTTACACAAAAAGGGAGCCCATGCTAATAAATGCCGTTCCTAACTTGGAGAGGCAGCTAGAGTTGGGTGTTAGGTATTTCTTGCTTAAGACTGGTTGCAGCCTGCACTCTGACCTGACAGACTGCGTCTTCTCCTGTCTTGCTTTCTGGGGGCTATGGATAAGCCCTCTATCTTGAAGAATCTTAGGAACCACGTAAAGTGCTGGAAAACAGGCTGAGCCTTCAATGAAGAAAGTAGCTGTGATGAGGCCCTGCGTTTAGGATCTAGAAAGGAATCTTAGAGGCCATTTAGTAAAAATCCTCCCTTTTTTAGATGAGGAAACTGAGATCCAGAGACGATTATGAGTTCCTCAAGATCACATGGAGAGCATGTGGCAAACCCAAGAACAGAGGCCTGCTTACTTCACTGGAAACTAGTACTTCTCCCACTTTGCCTTTTTTCTTTACTCACCTTCCATAAGGATTTATCAGCTGGCTTTGCAATTCTACAAGACTAAGCTCTAGGATCAGCAACCATTTTTACCAATTGGAAAATCAGATTTGTAGCCAGACTGGTATGGTGGGAACTGCGTGGATTCTACAGTAAAATCCTAGCACTTATACTTATTAGCTTGTGAGCTTGGGTAAATAACCTTATCCCTATAGGTTTAGTTTCATCATATATAAAATATATATAATATAAATTGTATATATAAATAACATATAAAAACTCAGATAGTTACTGTATTACATCCACTACTGAATACTCAGTATTTTTCAATTTCTTCCCTTCCCTTTGTTTCTCTTCACAAAGTTCCATGTCTTTAGTCACAGCTTCTGGAAACCAAAAGAAATAAAATTTTTAAATGGCTGCTTTTGGATGTAAATTTAGGGGAATTACATATAATTATCATTTAACAGTTAATGCCCATTTCCATTTGAGGCTGGGCTGAAAGAAAGCATTCCACTTTATATCTTTTACTGGAGATTTTAGTATTAGTGACCCTGAGTCTAGTTACAAAAGGCAACTGGAATGGTACAAGATAAGAAAACAAGATGTAGCCTGGATTTTTCTAATTATTTTAATAAGCTCGTGTCTTTTGGGAGACCTGGTTTCCATTCTCAGAAAAAAAGAAAACAATTAGCAAGTTGGAACTAGTCTTGCTTGCCTCTTACCTACAAAAGTAATCTACTGGTCTTCTTATTCTTATGTTAGAAAGGAACTTGCAGAATGTAACCCTTGCCTTTTTCTGCCCAGTTTCTGCTTCTTACAAGACCAACCTGCTGCCTGTGCTCTTGACGTCTTCTTATTCTTTGCTTAATAAACTGGCCTTTCTGCTTTTGTCTTCTTTCTTCCACTTCCTCAGGAAACATGTTAGCATTTCTCTCAAACTGAGCAAAAATAAAATTTGACCCTGACTTTTCAACTACTCATCATTCATACATTATCTTTTTCATGCCTTTCACAGCTATTAAAAAAATTTGTTTCTCCTACTCTGAAGTCCATTATAATCTGATGTCAGCTTCAAACCATCTACTAAAACTATTCTTTCTTTTTTATTTTCTTGGAGGCAGAGCCTCACTCTGTCACCCAGGCTAGAGTGCTGAGGCGTCAGCCTGGCTCACAGCAACCTCAAACTCCTGGGCTCAAGTGATCCTCCTGCCTCAGCCTCCCAAGTAGCTTAAAACTATTCTCATTAAAGATATTGAAGACATTACTATTGGCAAAGTAAATAACTCTTTCTAGTCCAGAAAAAAACTTTGTTTCTCTTTATGCATTTGACAGTAGTTTTTGTTTTTGGTGTTGTTGGTGGTTTTTTTGTGTTTTGTTTTGTTTTTTTGAGACAGGGTCTCTCTCTGTTTTCTGGGCTAGAGTGCAACCTCCAACACCTGAGCTCAACTGATCCTCCTGCCTCAGTCTCCCAAGTAGCTGGGACTATAGGCATGCACCACGATGCCCAGCTAATTTTTTTTTTAATTTTTTTATAGAGAATGGGATCTTGCTATGTCAGGCTGGTATCGAACTCCTGGCTTCAAGCAGTCGATCCTCCTGCCTTGGCCTCCCGAAGTGCTAGGATTACAGGTGTGAGCCACTGCAGCCAGCATGACACTGTTCTAAAATAGAATCTCATTTTAGAAAATTAGAAAGCACAGAGAAGCAAAAGGAAACCAATAAAAGTCACCAACAGTCCACTACCTAGGACAAACTACTGAAAACTGCTGGGTGTGTATCTTTATACTAATTCATATGCTCACTATAAGCATACATACATACACACACATATACACACTATCCCTCCCCCACACATGAGAGTATGCTATTTATTCTATTTGGTAATCTTTTTCTTCATAATGTGTCATGAACATTGTTCCATGTCAAAATTTATAATTGTAATTTTGTCAATATTTCAGAAGTTATTTTTAAATAAACTAACAACTTTTTGATGTGCATCTTACACATCTTTTCCAACCAATTGTATGT
The DNA here is from genome assembly GCA_023783475.1 of Daubentonia madagascariensis. NCBI lineage: Eukaryota > Metazoa > Chordata > Mammalia > Primates > Daubentoniidae > Daubentonia > Daubentonia madagascariensis. Next base: position 18,575,673 of record JAKFHU010000978.1, on the reverse strand, counting down.
CTTTGAAAGAACAATCAAAATAAAGCTGTATGAAAATAAACATACAGCTTTATTAATATTACACAAAATAGAATTTTAAGCAAAAGCATCATTAGAGATCAAAGAAATTCATTTTATAATGATCACAGTGAATTTCCTGGTTTAACTCACAGGGAAACTTAATGTTTAATTTGCATGTAAGTAAAATTACAACCTTAAAATAGTTAAAACAAACACCATCAGAAGTACAAGGAGAAGGAGAAAAATCCACAACCATAGTGGGAGATTTTGAAACACCTTTTTTAGTAAATGGTACAGCAAAGAGGCAAAAAAAAAAAAAAAAAAATCAGTAAGATATAGAAGATTTGAATGATAAAGTTAAAAATTACTTAATGTACAAATGAGGAACACTGAACACAATAATTGCAGAAAAACACATGGTTTGCAATGATGCATAAAACATTTACAAAAAGTTTGCTATATTCTGGGCCATAAAAAGAGTCTCCAAAAATTTCAAATACTAAATTATATCCTCTGACCTCATATTAACCTTATTTTCTCTTTATCGAAAATGAATGATAATTATAGAATTTCCATATATTTGGAAATGTATTTGTAAATATTGACAACTCCTTATGTATCTGACAATATCAATGAAAATCTCCATGTATTTGGAAATACCAGTAATAACTATACGATCTCCGTGTACTTGGAAGTTAACTTCTAAATAAAACATGGGTCCAAGAAGAAAAGATAGTAGAAATTAGAGAAAGTATTAAACTGAATAATAATTTAAAAATCATAAATCAAAACTTGTGAGATAAAGCCAGAGCAATATTTTGAGGAAAATTTACATATTTGAATGCAATAGTAGGGAAAAAAGACAATGATAATTATCTTTCATATTTATTTCAATAATTGCCTATAGTTACCTCAGCTAATTTTTCATATTCATCTCAATAAGTCATAAAAAGAATTGAAAAATAAAATAAAAAATTAAAATAAAGGAAATAATAAAGGTAAGATAGAATTAATGAAAGAGAAAATAAACATAATTAAAAAGGATCAACGTAGTCACATTGCTTCTATGAAAGTACTAGCAAATTTTACAAATCTTTGGGAAATTGATCAAGAAAAAGAGTTAAAGAACAAGTAAATCTAAAAATCAAAAGATGCTGCAGACATTTTAAGCAAATAAAATACTGTGAACAACTTAAAAATTTAGATGAGATGGACCCATTCCTAAAAAAAAGTCTTACCAAAATTGACTCATGAAGAACTAGAAATCCAATATGAAAACAGAATCAGTAGTCAAAATATTCTGAAAAGAACATTTTTAGGTTGCTTGCTTTCTGGAGATTTATACCAATTCATGAAATAAAAAATAATTCTCAGTGAACAGAAACTTTTCTAGAGAAGAAAAATAACATGGAAAATAGTTCAACTCATTTTTGAAGCAAGCATGACCTTGATACCAAAATCCAAAAAAGAGAAGGAAAATTATAGGCCAATCTCAATTATAATTACAGATGAAAATATTCTAAACAAACATTATCAAATCAAATCTAGCATTATATAAATAGAATAATACATTATAACCAGGCGGGTATAACTTTTTTATTATATGGTTCTACTAGCATACATTTAATCAATAACTTTTTCTAAACATTTAAAATGTTTCTCGTCTCGGCTCACATATTTGTGTGTGTGTGCATGTACATGTGTTTGCGAGTAAACATGTCTGATTATTATCTTAGATTAGAGTCTTAGAAATAGAACCTTTGAGTCAAAAATTTACACAACTTCCAAAATTTTTCTATATATTACAAAATTCTTTCTGGTAAGATTGTATGAACTTTCACTTTAAGCAACAATTTTATAAATATGTCCTCATCAACTCAGTAGTATTCTTTTAACACTTCTTCAAACTATAGGTAAAAAATATGATCCAGCTTTTCAAGTTCCATTATTTTGATTACTTGAGAGGATAAAGTTTTCAATCTTATGATTACTAATGATTTGTCTATCTTCTTCTGAAAAAAATTCTCACGAATATCTTTTAACCATATTTCTATTAAGTGCTTTTTTCTTATTAAATGAGTTCTCCACATAGTAGTGATAGCCACTTTTCATACTATGTGTTATAAACATGTTCCAGTCTGTCATTAATATTTTTGATATACAATTTTAATCACTCCTGTCTTTGTATGGTTTCCTAAGGTGTTTCCAGAAACAAATGCAAATTAAGATTATCAGTGTGTGATATGCCAAACTTAGGTTAATGATGTTGAAAAGTACAATATATAAGACAAAGTCTTCTAGCAATTGAAAGCTTTAAGCACTTCGGGAATTATTCAAAATAGGGATATATTGTATATGAAGGAACACTGGATTTAAAATCAGAATTCCTGAGTTTGAATTCAGGCCTGCAACTTGCTGATTGTGTGAACTTGGCTAAGAAAGTGCCTCTCTGGGACAGAGTGTTTTGAAAATTGCTACTTAAATATAAGATAATGTCTATAGTTTTTGTGGTCTCTTTTATTTCTTTAAAAAATAATTTTATTTGAAATCCAATTGTGTAGACAACTTAGAAATGCCAACACTTCAAGTTTTAATGTGATGCTAATTTCTAATGTGTGTAAACAATAATTGTCTGGTCCATTCCTTTTAATTGGTGACAAGTTTTTTTTCTCAGTGACTTTAATACATCCATAGGATTTATATAATTAAAACACTTTTCAGGAAGAAGACAGTAAAAGCTAACGAAATGGTGACCTTAATCATACCAGGAATGGTAAGTTTCAAAAGCTAGGCTCTTAAATAATCTGTGTATGCATGTTTTCATGAGTGTGTGTGTGTGATTGCTTTTAGATGTGTACAAGAGTTTAGAATTTCAACTAAACATGAAACACACACATATACACACACACCCCTCCCAAATGAAAGAGGAACACACTTTTTAAAAACAAATATGGCAATTAAAGACTTAAATCTAAGACCTGAAATTATGAAACTACTAAAAAAAAACATTGGGGAAAGACTGTTACTTCTTATAACTCAAACACCCATTGCCATTACCCAGAACTAGAGTTCTTGATTGCAAAGGAAGGAGGCTTTTTGTGAACTACTAACTAAAACCAAGAAAGAAGACAAAGGATAATAGAAGTAATGTTTTCCAGCTAATCTTATGAAGCATGTATAACTCTGATACCAAAAGAGCTAAAGACATTACAAGAACAGAAAAATTATAAATTAATATTCCTTATAAAAATCCTTAACAAAGTGTAAGTATATAAAATACAGAAATATGGAAAAAGGATAATACATTGTTGGTTTAACACAAAAGTCAAGCAATCTGGTTTACATATTAATTTAATTATAAAAATTGTATGATAATTCAATAGGTGCAGAATAAGCATTTATCAAAATTCAACTCCAATTCATGATTAAAAAAAACTCTTTGCAAAATAAAAATAGAAGGAAAAGTTCTCAGTCTAATGAAAGGCATGTGCAAAAATTCTAGAGCTAAATATAATTTTCAATGGTGAAATTCCAAATGCACTTCCTTAAAGATAGGGAACAGGCATGGATATCTACTTTTTTTTAGTAAGACTTTATTTTTTAGAACAGTTTTAGGTTCACAGCAAAATTGAGAGGAAAGTACAGAGATTTTTCATATACCCCCTTCCCCGACACATACACAGCTTACCCCTATATCAAAATTCATCACTAGAATGGTACATTTGTTACAACTGAGGAACGTATGTCGACACGTCATTACCAAAGTCCGTAGTTTACATTGTGATTCACTCTTGGTGCACATTCTATGGATTTTGACAAATATATTAATATAATGTCTTATATCCACCATTAAATTATCACACAGAATAATTTCATTACCTATTCATTCCAACCTCTGGCAACCTCTGGCAACCATTGATCCTTTTACTGTTTCCAGAGCTTTGCCTTTTTCAAAATATCATATAATTGGAATCATACAGTATGTATGTAGCCTTTTCAGATTGGCTTCTTTAACTTAGTAATATGCATTTAAGTTTCTTACACGTCTTTTCATAGCTTGATAGCTTATATTTTTTTTAGCACTGAGTAGTATTCCATTGTGTGGATGTACCACAGTTTGTTTATCCATTCACCTACTGAATGACATCTTGGTTGCTTCTAAGTTTTGTCAATTATGAATAAAGCTGCTATAGAAATTTGTGTGCAGGTTTTTGTGGAGATGTAAGTTTCAATCCATTGGGGTAAATACCAAGGAGTATGACTACTGTGTAGTGTGGTAGGAATATGTTTAGTTTTGTAAGAAACTGCCAAACTGTCTTCCAAAGTGGCTGTACCTTTTTACATTCCCAGCAGCGTTCTTATTGCTCCATGTCTTTGTCTGCATTTGCTGTTGTTAGTGTTTTGGACTTTGGCCATTCTAATAGGTGTGTAGAGGTATCTCATTGTTGTTTTAATTTGCATTTTCCTAAAGACATATGATGAGGAGCATCTTTTTATATGCTCACATGCCACTTGTATATCTCCTTTGGTGAAGTGTGTGATCAGGCATTTTGATCACTTTTTAATTGAGTTGTTTGCTTTCTTATCATTGAATTTTAAAAGTTCTTTGTATATTTTGGATAACAGTCTTTTGTCAGACGCATCTTTTGCAAATACTTTCTCCCAGTCCACTGTGGCTTACCTTCTCATTCTCTTGAAGGATATCTACTTTTACTTTTATTCAAAGTTGTACTAGAGGTCCTATCTAATGCAATTGGCAAGAAAAATAAAGACATACAGATCAAAAATAAAACAATAGAGCTTCCTTTATTTGCAGGTGACATAACTGTACAGTGGAAGTTCCTAAGTAATGTATGTAAAAGATACTACAACTAATAACTGAATTTAGCAATGTTTTAGTATAAAAGTCAATATACAAAAATAAATTGTATTTATTTTTCCCCCAAATTGTATTTATATTCCCAAAATTCAAAAATAAGATTAAAAATAGCATTTACAATAATATCCAAAAACATAAAATACTTAGGAATAAATTTAGTAAGAGTTGTGTACAATTTCTACATTGAAAGCTATAAGTATTGATGAGAGAAATTAAAGAAGGCCTTAATATATGGGGATACATACCATGTTCATGAATTGTAAGATTCAATATTAAGATGTTCAATTGTCTCCAAATTTCCCAAATTAATCTATTGATTATAATCAAAATTTTAGCAGACTTTTTAAGAGTAGAAGTTGATAAGATAATTGTGAAGTTTATATGAAAATTCCAGGGACACAAAACAATAAAACAATTTTTTAAGTAAACTTTCTTTTTTCTAATAAATGGTGCTGGAACCACATCTGTATGAAAAAAAAAGAATTTTGACTTCTACTTCAAGTCATACACAAATACTAATTTGAGATGAATCATAGGCATAAATGCAAAAGTCAAAACCATGAAGCTCCTAAAAGAAAAGATAGGAGAATACACTTGTAACTTTTTTCTGGGAAAATATTTCTTAGAGATGACACAGAAATAAAGCTAAACTTAAAAGAAAAGAATGAAAAATTGAATATCAAAATTTAAAACTTTTGCTCATCAAGAGATATTACTAAGAAAATGAATATGCAAGCCATAGACTGGGAGAAAAATATTTTTGACACTTTTATTTTATTTTATTTTATTTTTTATTTTATTTTGCCCCAGCTTGAATGCAGTGGTGTCATCATGGCTCACTGCAGCCTCAAACTCCTGGGCTCAAGTCATCCTCCTGCCTCAGCCTCCTAAGTAGCTGGGACACTACCCAGGAGTACACTACCAACCCTGGCTAATTTTTTCTATTTTTTGTAGAGACAGGATCTTGCTATGTTTCCATTGCCTAGGCTGGTCTTGAACTCCTGGTCTCAAGTGATCCTCCCTGAAGTGCTGGGATTGTGGGCATGAGCCACCATGCCCAGACAAATGTTCTATAGTTTGATAGAATGTGGATTACATGAGTTTATCCATTTGTCAAAACTGATGACACTGTATTCTTAAAATCTATTTAATTCACTGGAGTAGAATAGACCTCAAATAAAAAGTTTTTAAATGATTTATACAAAGCAAATATTAATGGGAAATTAGTATTAACAATACAAGATATTTATTTTTTCTTTAGATATTCTACCAGCAGGCAGACTGTTGTAAAGGCTTTTTCTTGCCCCTCACCACCCCAGACCCTTCAGGACCTTAAGTTTTTCCACTGTTCTCATCCAGCAGGAGATTTATACAGAGCAGAGAATGACTGACACGCATAATGGTCAATATACAGTCTACCTTAGTGAGTCAGGGGAAATGCGGTGATCACCTCCTTTGTGCATATTGCTTTCTGATTCTGTTAGTCTGTCATTATAGGCTAACCTCAACTCTGACTCAGCATACTTCATATTACAAAATATGATTTCCCAGTATCATCCAGGGATTGGTTGCTGAGTCTTTATTACCGGGATACATTTCTTCCTGGTCTATAGTTTATGATTCTTTTGTGGTCAAAGTGGTCTTTGACGTGACATTTGTTCTGCCAGAAATATTAAGGTCATAAGACTTATGTTTAATCTGTAGTGAAGGCTTTTTTTTTAACAGCACACTCTTGTCACATTCTCTTTGATTCAGTGGCACACAAGGAGAAATGATTGGCAAGCTTTTAGCTTCCTAGGTTATGACAAAAATTCCACTTTAGTATCCTATTGTGTTTTGCGTTATGTTTTCCATGTTATTATATACTCATTGTATGAGATTGACTGAACAGTACTAATAAGTAACCAGTAGTACCACAGAAACTGTTCCAGAGTGTATATGAACTCTGGGATTTACAGTCCAAAACATTTTTTTTTAAATTTTGCACAGATATATTATGTGGAGAGAAGACAAAGAATTTGCACATTTCTTGTTATAATTTCTGGGTATATACATTGATAAAAGAGACATTCTAATTTTTCTTACTGGGCAGCTTGAATGTGGTAGCAAAGTGTTGAGAACTGAAACAATTTTCAGGAGGTACTTCCTGTCTTTAGTGTGCTGCTTAATATTGTTTAGGTTTCGAGTAAGCGAACAAACATCTGGAGAACTGGATTATTTTGGTTATGCAGTGAACACCCAGATAACTGAAGTGGATTCTAATATCTAACCCATTCAACATCCTGTGAGAATAAAACGCTTATGAATGGTTCTTGTCTTCTGGCAATTCTTGTACTTATGAGTCTTTGAATAGAGAAAAAATACGTCATTGAATAAACTCAGGTGTAGCTGAACTGCACTAATGACCTTTATTAGCGATGTGGCTGAGGAGATTGGACTTGCCTGAAGCTCAATCTCTTGGGATTGATATGCTTGAGAGTTCTGGAACATGTTTTCCATTTAAAACTAAATACAATAATTATTCTTTAATATTTGTGTATATGGGCAGCCAAAGCCTGATGGAACTGACTCTGTGTGTTGACAGATAAGGTTGGGTGAAAGACAAGCAAGTACTTCACAATTTAACATCTCCCCTGGGAACCCTTCCCCGTTCCACCCCTTTCCTCAGTCCATGCCACTCTTGCATTTTGTCCATATTATTTGCTTTGCACTTATTAATTACATTATATTTATTTTTATAGCAGTTTTATTGAGATACAATTTATGTACCATAAAATTAACTCCTCTAAAATATACACTTCAGTGGTTTTTAATACATTCCTAGAAATGTGCAACCACTACAATTTAACTTCAGAACATTTTAAGCACTCCTAAAAGAAATCCCACGCCCATTAGTAGTCACTCTCCATTTTCCTCCTTTCCCTAGCCTCTGGCAACTACTAATCTAACTTTTGTCTCTATAGATTTGCCTGTTCTGGACATTTCATATAAATAGAATTATATAATATGTGGTCTTTTGGAACCAGCTTCTTTCACTTAATATTTTCAAGATTCATCCATATTGTAGTGTGTATCAGTACTTCATTTCTTTTTATTGCCAAACAATACTCCATTGCATTGATATGTCACATTTTGTTCATTTATCAGTTGATGGGCATTTGGGTTGTTTTCATTTTTTGGCTGTTATGGAGAATGCTACTATGAACATCTTGCACAAGTCTTTCAGTGAATACATTTTTTTTCTTTTGCGTTAATACTTAGGAGTGAAATTGCTGGGTCATGTGATAACTATGTTTTTATATATATTTTTATATATATATCTTTTATATATATATATATATATATTTTTTTTTTTTTGTAGAGATGGGGTCTTTTTCTGTTGCCCAGGGTGGTGTTGAACTCCTGGCCTCAAGTGAGCCTCCCGCCTCAGCCTCCCAAAATGCTGGAATTACAGGTATGATCCACCACACCTGGCCTTTTTAACACTTTGAAGAACTGCCAAACTGTTTTTCAAAGTGACTGCATCAGTTTACATTTACACCAGCAGTATATGAAAGTGCCATTTCTTCACATCCTTGCCAGCATTTGCTATTGTCTGTCATTTTGATTAGAATCATCCTATTGAATATGAAATGGTATCTCATTGTTATTTTGATTTGCATTTCCTTAATAACTAGTATTTTGAGCATTTTTTCATGAGCTTATTGGCCATTTGTATATTTTCCTTGGAGGAATGTCTATTCAAATCCTTTGTCCATTTTCATATTGGATTATTTGAATTTTATTATAGAATTGTAAGAGATCTTTATATATTCTGGGTAAAAGTCCCTTATAGATATTTGATTTATGAATAAACACATTATATTTTAAATATTCTCTCCACTCACAGTTATTTATTTATTTGTTTGTTTGTTTTGAGACAGAGTCTCACTCTGGCACCCAGGCTAGAGTGCCGTGGTGTCAGCCTAGCTCACAGCAACCTCAAACTCCTGGGCTCAAGCGATCCTCCTGCCTCAGCCTCCCAAGTACCTGGCACTACAGGCATGTGCCACCACACCTGGCTAATTTTTTCTATTTTTAGTAGAGATGGGGGTCTCACTGTTGCTCAGGCTGGTTTTGAACTCCTGACCTCAAGCGATCCTCCCACCTTGGCCTCCCAGAATGCTAGGATTACAGGTGTAGCCACTGCGCCCGGCCCTCACTCACAGTTATGACCTCTTGGGTGACAGGAAGGATGTTTTTACTTTTCCACATTCTCCATATATATGCGATAAACAACTATTATGAAGTATGTGTAATTTTAAGAGAGAGTTGCTCTAGACACAATTGAAAAGTTGAGGTAAATTATGTATATTTTTACTTTGTCATCCATTGAACTTCTATATTTCTGCATTTCAAAATGGTACTACTTCTGGGGTGACACCTTTAATACCCCTCAGGCAATGGCTGTAATTCCTTCCCCATTATCACTCTACTTTTACTCTGAATCTCCCTTATCCCTAGGATGGCAGATATCTGCAGGTACTGTATTTGTCTCCCTTCAAAAACTGTCTCTTAAGAGTATAGGAATTATAGGTTTTTTTCCTTTATATTCTAGCAATAGTGGAAATTCAACAGATGTTTGTTAAATGTCCTCAGACTTTAAGAGCAACCTGGTGCATTGTCCCTTCCTGTCAGCATCAGAGTTCTTGGTTGCAAACAACAGAAACAGACTCTGGTTAAATAAAGGAAGGAGAAATTTATTGTAAAGATAGACAACATTCCCAGAATCAATCATTGATGGACAATTGGCCTTGGGAATGCATAGGAAAAAAAGGAGATCTGGCAAACTGATGAACAGGAAACATAGCCACTATCTTGTAGGCAAGATAGTGTCTTTGGGATGACACTGTAATGTTGCTATCCAGATGAATGACTTTCAGCCATTCTCTTTGTTATTGTGGCTTGTGTTAGACAGGGTTCTCCAGAGAAATAGAACCAAATAGGATGGGCAGACAGATAGATAAATACAGAAGATTTATTTTGGGAATTGGCTCACATGACTATGGAGGCTGAGAAGTCCCACAGTAGTCGTCTGCAAGCTGAAGAACCAGGAAAGCTGGTGTCATAATTCAGTCTGAGTTCTAAGCCCTGGGAACCAGGGGAGCCAATGGTGGAACCCTCAGTCTGAGGCCAAAGGCCTGGGGGCTGCTGGTGTAAGTCTCAGAGTCTCAAGGCCTAACAGCCAGGAACTCTGGTGTCCAACAGCAGAAGATGGATGTCCTACCACAAAGAGAGAGAGAATTTGTCCTTCCTCTGCCTTTTTGTTCTATTTGGGCCCTCAACAGATTGGATAACACCCACCCATGTTGGTGAGGGCAGATCTTCATTATTCAGTCTACTGATTCAAATGCTAATCTCTTCTGCAGACACTCTCACAGGTATGTCCAGAAATAATGTTCTACCAGCTACCTGTGCATTCCTCAGCCGACTCAAGTTGACACATAAACTTAACCTTCAAATGACTCTTGCTTAAAAGTTAAAATTTCAAGAAAAGAGTCTGATTTTTCCAGTTCAGGCTACATTCTCATTCTCTGGCTGAACCATGGAGTTGAGGGGGAAAAATATAGACCCCTCAGCTCTCATAATGGGAGGAAGTCTCCCAGAAATATATTCCCACAAAACCACACACAGTAGAGGAAAGATAAATTTCCCAAATAAGAGTATGCTCTCTCAAAAAAAAAAAAGGGGGCGGGGATACATTCTGAATAGCAAGAGTAACTGCAAATATTCTTTGTCTTAGTCACTTTCTAATCTTCTCTACACCATTGCACCAAATGCCATTCTCTCAGGATCTTTCTTTCTTCCTGGGAAAGGATAAAATCCTGCAACAGATTGGTTTAATGGCTTTAGGTAAGTGACATCTGAAGACACTGTTTCTTCTTTCAATCATCTCATCCTTCCAACCATCCATCCATTTATTCATAAATTCTTTCATTCATCCCACAATACATTTGAGAACCCAGTATTTGCTAATCGCTGGACTCAATGCTCAGGAAAAGGACCAGCAAAAGCAGAAATAATCCCTGCCCTCAGGAAACTTATTGTGTGGGAGGTAGACAATGCTCAAGTAAGTACACAAATTAAAAATAGCAATAAATGTCATTAAAGACATAGAGATCTGGTCCATCCTATCAAGACAGAGTAGGATTTCCTAAGGAAGAGACATTTGGACAATTTGATGGAAAAATAAAATTGTTAGGTGGTAGGGCATGTGAGAGATGTCCTAGGCAGAGGAAACAGTAAGTGGAATGGTCCTATAGTATAAGCATGCTGGTATATTCAAAATCTGAAAGAAGCCAGTAAGCTTGAAAAAGGAATGTGAGGGAGAAAGTAGCAGGCAAAGAGGCTGGGGCTGAGGTGATCCAGGGATACCTCACTCAGCGCTTCATAGGCCATGTTAAGGAATCTCTTCTTTATCTGAAGAGCAGTGCGTTACCTTTGAAAGGTTGTAAGAAGAAAGATAACATGATGAGATTTGTATTTTAGGCAGCTCACAGGGACTGCTGTGTGGGAGAAGTTAATTGTAGCAAGCAGGGATAGTATGTGGAAATAGATCAGAAGGCTACTGTAGGAGATCTTGTTATTTGAATTAAGGTGGAAAGACAGAGAGATGTACATAGATGCAGTGGATAGTTTAGAGGTAATATCAATGGGCCTGGTGATGAAGAGTGTCTCAAAGGATAAGATATCGAGTATGACATTCATTTGTCACCTGAGAGAGGTGACACCCGGAGAGGACCAGGTATGAGGCAAAGGTCATGGTTTTTTAATGTTGATCATATAGAGTTTGAGGTATTTTTAAGACATATAAGTAGAGATCTCAAGTAGAGAGATGGATGCATAGGTCTGGAGCTTGGAATTTTAGATACCTTGAGAGGTCAATGAGGGAGAAAGAATTTTAACCTACTAAATCTTTTAAAGCCAAAAATGTCCTGCATATTACAATGAGTAATTGCCTTATCAAATTGACTAACTATAATCATTTACAAAATTGTAATAAATTTCCTGGACTTTCCTGTGAGGGTGTAAGAATAAAATAAGAACATCCCAAATCAGTACTCAACTTCTTCATAAAACCTGGCCAGACTTGTCTCTTTTTTCTCTGTCACTTTAGTCATTGCAGTAAACAACTCCTTCAGCTTCTATCCCCAACCTGCTAATCCTTTTCCTTTCTGTTCATCAGGCATTTCTGTGATATACTCCAGAGCTTTAGTCATTTATGAATTTGTGCTTGGGTCAGATGTGTTTCTATGTATTTGTGTTTTTCTGCACTTTTTCCATTATATTGTCAACTTTTCATAGTGTAGCAATGGTAGTTGATATTTATTAAATAAATTATATAATTAAAAATAGGAAACTGACCCTAAAATTAGAATTCCTCAAATAAAATAAATCAAACAAACAGAAACACCAATAGCTCATGTAACTCGAAAACCTTAATAGTCATATTATTATCATGCTCATGTTACGTTTGCCCACTCAATAGGCTCAACTTGCTTTCTGGTCTCCAAAACATCAGTAAATATTTACTTACCTTATTCATCTTTGTTAACTTCTAAATCTCCTGGGAAAAGAAATAGTTCCTTTCGACCGATTCTTTATCAGCCCAAAGCCTCCGTGGGAGTTTGAGTAGCAAATCATAACTCATTTTAAATGATGACATTTGGATTTACAAATGGAACTCTTGACAGCGTCTGACAGTAGGAAATTTTATCAGTCTCAGAAGCTAAACTTGGATTTAGGCAAAAGATACTAGTATAGTTGGCTTTTGGAACTTTCTATTTATTTATTTATTTATTTTTGAGGAAATTCAATATTTAGTGAGATTAATAGATCTCTGCTATCTTCCATGTCCCCAGGAAACATCTAAACTAAATATAACAAATGAAACCTCAGTGACAAACATGAATAATGTTGTTCATTATGAAAAAAATAACACAAGGTTCTATGATGGCCAGTAAAGAAATGTGGCACATAGAAAAATAAGGGTTAAAATAATTTGTGTGTCTCCAGTACTATTCAAGGTGAGGTCAGTTGTCTTTGATTGATTTGGAGAGAAACTCTGCCTAAAGTGGAGCAGTTTATTAGTTTTCTCTCTCTCTCTATATATTTCCTTTTAAAAAAATTTTTTTATGCCTCCCCCTGTGCATGGGTGGTTCAGTGGTAGAATTCTCTTTTGAACTTTAATATTTACTGTTCTGGAAGGATTTTTTCATGCTACATAAACTGCCTCAATTTCCAGACTTTTCTTAAACAACTACGAGACCTCTAGAGTCTATGTACGCATGTGTTAGCAATCATCTCTGTGCAATGCATCAGGAGCCACTACTTACTGTGTCTTTCTCTCTGCCACTGTCTCTACCCAGTCCTCAAACCCTTTCACCAAAACAATGTTTAAAATCTCACCATTATTATGTCGTTTCTTTATACTAATGTTTATATTTCTTGATGCAAATACTTCTAGGAATAATAATTAATAAAAACCTAATCCTTCAGATACACCTTAGTGTGACTATATGAATCAGATAATTTCCTAACAGAGATGTTTGACCACAAGAATGTAAAAAAGGGTATATTTTAAAGATGAAGAAACCAGATTAGAGAAGAAGGCATCATGGATGAAGAAAAGAAAGGAGAGGCTCAAGAGACTGGGACAAGCTTTGCAGTAATCTTGCCTTAAACCAGGGCTTTACATTTCCCATGCAGAACACTTTTCACAAGTCTTTTAACCCTTTTGTCACTTAAAGATTTCAGTACTCCAGGACCCTCAATTTAAGATCAGTCTTTCATTTAGAAATGGAGAAGAGATAAAACGAAAAAAAATTGTTTTAATCAGTCTCTCTGTTAACCCAATTGATCAAGTGCATATACACGCTGTATAAACATTTCTCCAGCATGATCCTGTAGACAATTTTGGATGAAACATGTTTCCCATTTAAAAAATACAGGACATTTTACGTAGATTGTTTATTATGAGAGAAATTCGCAGTAAGAGGACCAGAGTCCCTAACCATTGTTTCTTTTTCTCCAATTGATTTGGTAAGAATGGAAATGTCTTTTAAGATAATGAGATGTGGTACATTTTGGCTGTTGATTTAAATCTGCCTCAGTGACATGAGAAAAATGTTCAACTGTTAGAAGAGAGATGAAATAGAATAGGAAGTGGAGTAAATAAAAGACATTAATCTGGGGTTGTTGACTATATTACTGTTAAATAATTAAAATAATGTCAAAATATGCCAGTAATTATCGAGCTGGGAGATTCAGAAATTACCTAATCCCTTTTCAACTCTCAAAGTTCATCTTAGCCACTGAGTAAATAATACATTTTTATTTATTCATAGTATTATAAACTTGAATAAAGTTCCAGCCCTGTTTTTAAAAAGGCCACTGTTTGTTGCCGGCTTGTCCCATACCTTTTTTCCTTCCTTTTTTTCCCTTCCCTTCCCCTGTCTTCTTCCTTCTTTCTTTTCCTGAACTTATTTTACTCTTACAATCATAATATGAGATAAATTATTTGTCTACTTATAGACTCTTGTTCAGTTTCTCTGCCCACATTTCCCTCCTCTCATACTAAGAAAAAATCCTATGTGAAGGACAGTTAGAACACTTTTGATCTATAATATATTCCAGCATTTCCCTTTGTAAACATAATAACTATTCTCATTTGATATATCTTCATGTCACAATGTAAGTAAGGGTGTTATCTAATGAGTTTAGCACAATCCATAGATAGATATTTTAGAAATAGAATGTGATTGATGGAAATGTTTTATAAATTATAGGAAAATTGTGATTACGATATCATGAAATACTGCCTGGTATTCAAAGCATAGCAATGTATATTGTCAGGAGAGACTTTGATCAACATATCTGCAAATCTTTGCCATGTATCAAAGCATGACAAAGGCTAGTTCACTGACACTGTCATTAAATTATTGTTTTGAGGAGGGAGTTAGGCTGGAGGGAATGTGTACAGATTTATTGTGCAGATAAGATGCCATTGTTGTGTTCCCCTAGTCCTTGTTCATGTCCTCCAGCTTTCCTCCACACTGGTTTTATGATTTTTGATGTCCACATTGCTGGATTTAAACCATTTACGTCAAGCTGATTCAGTCTGAAAATGTTATCACACTTACTATATTCAATTTAAAAATATTTTTAAAAATTATCTCTCATGTTTTTCTTCCTCTCCCCAGACAAGATTTTATCTACTTGATGACTTTTAACTTGTACTCTTTGGGCTGATGGTATCAAGATTGATGGGAGATGTATACGCGCACAGCTTTGATGTGATGAAATTTGGACAAGATAGTATATCTTACCTACCTCTTTACAAACCCCTTTCCTTATTAACTCTGCTTTAAAGCAGACACTATCTATTTCAAGGTAGGATTAGAAACTGAAGGCAAAGAATAAATTTCTTAGAGTCCTATTGCATTGACTTTGGTCTTTTAGAGATTTTGAAAGATATTTGATTCTTGAAGTAGTGGCCTGAATAATTCAGACCTTGAGGACTATCACATTATTTTATTTAAGTAATATTTATTAAACATACTATTTTTTAACATGTAAGGTGATTTATTAAACTCTACAAAGATACAAATATGTTAAATTCTACTTGTATATATATATACTTGCATCTTGCATCTGAGATAATCAAAGCAAATTTTTGGGTAAGAAATCATTTTAAATGATATATTTTGATATAAAAATTAACATACCATAATTATTAAAATAATTTATTACCAATTTTTTCTTGGATGTCATTCCAGATTCTGAACAAGCCCCTCTGTTGAACAATGAAATAAAATGGAAAGCAATATGAATAAGTGAGAAAAATTATGAAACATGGAAGGTGCAACAAAAAAATAATTTTAAGATGTCCAAATTTAAAGTTAAATACAAACATATCAGGGATCAGTGACTAATGAGTTGGATCCACATAATCTATTATTTTTTTCTTCTTTTTACTCTTCTACTAATATAATAAAACAGTTGTATGGAGAGAAAGTCGTTACAGGCAAAACACATGCAAGAATTGCCTAAATAAAAGTACCTACATGACCTTGATTGCAAAATGCCAAAAGATACTGATGATGAATCCTCTTTTGATTCTTTACTTGGCCCAGTGGACCAAAAAAATACCTAATTTATCATGTACACATTACAAATATACTTTTTAAACAAACGTTGGTCACAGATCAAGAGCGACTCCCTTCTGTTTACTGAACTCAAAGGGAGTGTATTTGCGTTTTATGATAGCAAAATATTAAGCACTCCAAGAAAATAAAATCAAATAAAAATACTTTTTACCATTGTTTCTTTTATGTTTTACTCAAGATAAAGTTAAGACTATTACCAAATATTACCCACACTGATTTTTTAGCTCTCTGCCTATAAGGCTGCTTTCTTTGTTGTAAAGCTTCTTTTATTGAAACCAGTTATGACTTTTCTTTCTCATTTGGGGTTCTGAGAGGTAGGCTTCTTGTCTTCTCTAATAGAAATGTTATAAAGGAGCAACCAGTGGCAATATATAATACTCCTCTTTTTCCATGTAATAAAAGAATTGTCACCTAGCAAATGGCCAAGAGGCTTGACCTACCAGATAGGATTTTCTAAGGGTCTTAGAAATCCAGAAATATAGAAACCAGATATTCCTGATTGGTAAAGCTGGGGGAATGCCTCCTGTTTGGCTCCAGCCTCGGCCCACATTGGTCTGAGCTGCCCTCACTGAGGGAAGTTTTGAAAATAACACTTCCATCCCTTGGTACTAACTCTCTCTACCCTTAGGAAGAAGTGACTACTCTGAGTATCTAACATGCACTGGTTAGGTAGGGGCAGCATTTTTCCGGTAAGTGGCTTCATAGTGTTAATGGTAGCTGCCCTGTGTAGGGCTGCATCTCTTGCCTGTTTTACTTGTGAATCCTGTGCAGTAGACATGCATGACAAATGCTCCCCAACCTCCATCCCTGACCTCCATTATGTAGCCATTTTCACTGTGCTCTACCTGTGACCAAGTGGCTGTAGGTGTGGTGTTCATAGTTTAGGGGTGAGAGAATTCAGGCTCAGACCCCAACTGTGTTCTCTAGGGCTATTTAGAGGCCATGTTGCGAGGTTATACCAATTAGTAAAACTGCTGCTTTGTTTCTCACTTAGCTACTGATGCAAATGTGAACAAATGTGTATCATCTCTTGATCTGAACTCCAGAAAGGAGGTAAAATAAATGACATTCCCTATTTTAAACATAAAAAATCTAAAATACCACAATATTCTATTCATTGTTATGATATTTTCCAAGTAATAGGAATACTGATTAAACATTATAATTTTTTTAAATTCTGAAATAAATGATTTCAAGATGACTTCAGAGTTTGACATGATGAGTTCAGTTAATATTGTGTATTAACATTTTTTTACAGGTTTATGTAGGCTTTTATGATGCAATATGGGCTTACTATGAATTAGAAACTTTCATTGCTACATTTCTCACCAGAATGCTTCCCTTTTCCTTTATTCATTATCTCTGTGGAAGGCGCCATAATTAATTTTTATCAATCTATCCATCCATCCACCCATCATCCATTCATCCACTAATTCATTGATTTAATCAACATATGTATTGAATACTTGATATAACTCGGATTCTGCAATATGCAAAAATTTGCCTAGAGACCAAATCTACCTGGAAACCCAGGCATTTTTTCAGAGTTCTCTCTTCTACTTATCTCCCATATTCAGTTGCCAAGTCCCATAGATTTTACTTCATTAATTTCATTAGATTATGTTCCCTTTTCTTTATCCCTACTAACATCATCTGGTCCAGCTCCTAACCACTTCTCAAATAGAATACTATACTATTCTCTAATCCAACAGCATGATTATTCAAAGAGACATAGATTAGGGATGGGAGTGTTTTTAATGAGAGCAGACTTTGGATCTCTGCTATCTGAAGTCCTTGGGGCCGAAGAGATAGCAGGGGCAGATAGAGGAGAGAAAAGCATGGGCCTGGATGAAACTTTTGTGCCTGTATTTGACTTCTTTCATCCTGCTTCTGTTACATTATGTTTTTTATTGCTTACAATTACTTTTCAAAGAAGGAGCCATCTGTATATTAAATTGGTTGCTTATAGAAGTTAAAAGGTTTTGTGAATGGGTGCCTGTCCATATTTCCTTATTTTCAGGACTTTTCTTTCTTTATTGTGTTTTAGGATTAGAAAGTGTGGTCCCAGTGAGCACCAGAAGGAGGAGTGGATGTTACTGAAGGGGAGGGGATAATAATGAGTGAGAAGTTGGTGATCTTGAAGACAAACATCCACATTTCAAATTTGACAATTTTGCTTGTGCCTGGTTGTCATTATTTCCTAGAGAAAAAAACATAATTTGTATTTGATTCTTCTGAGACAATACTATTTGCACCATGGTATGAACTATGAGTATCAGAACTTATTGGTATCTTGGTGTATTATAAAATGTACTAGAAACTTATAAGCCAGATTTTGTCAAAATAGTCTATAAATTGAAGTATTTTTGAAAGCTCATTAGAGACCTCATTCAGAACAATGGAGCCACACCATAACTATTCTCAGTGAGCGAGGTTTTACTATTCAGTGCGTATGTCAAAGTCCTAGATCCCCATAACAGGATATTGCAATTCAAACAATTCCCTTGGTAAAAGGGAAATAATCATGTCGTTACTCTTTAACCATGGACAAGCTTTGAAATTACTGAATAGGGTATTCAGAAACCTAATGAACTATGCTGCAAATACTATTGAAACTTTAGTTTCAAGGCAGGATGTGGTTATTAGGCAGTCATTTTCTCAAGGGCATATAAAGTTATTCACACTATTGCCTCTTGATTATCTACACACCCAACTTCTTGTAGTTTTTTTTTTTAAACCAATATCCACATTGAACATGCATAACAGTGTAGATTCTTAGTGCAATATAAGTGCTTTGAGATAGCTATGTTCCTATAATGTGAACATCAGTTGCTCACTATGTGAACCTTCTTTAATAATATAATGAACCAACTTGTCATTGAAACTCCACCAAGCACTTAATGTTTATGCTTCCGAGGTCGTTCAGGTCTTGTTACCTATGTTGAACACATAGAAAATACATATTACTTACCTTGGCTGTATGTATAGAGGTGAATTATTGGATACAAAGTTAGGTTTTAAAAAAACTTTGTTTAATAGATACACTTTCCTTGCCTTTGGAAACATTAATTTTTACTCAAAAGTTTATACATTGTCTCAATCTGTCCCCTGGATCCAGACTGCAGAGCCCACTTCAGGGGTAAAAGTAACCAGGCTGATGAAAACTGCTTCCACACTCAAAGTATATACAAAGCCCAAGTAGATCATGAAGGAGTCAGATCTATGTTTACCTATTAATGCAAAAAACATTATGTAATGAGTTTACTTTCTACCTCCTCTTAAACACACGAGTTGCTAAAATCCATTGAGTTTCAATCATCTGGGGAAAGTCAATAGTAGATGAGAACAAGTGTACAGATCCAAGGCATGAGAACAGAGAATCTGTAAGCCTAGCTTCTGAGTTTTCCCCGATATGAGAGCAAAAAGGATTCCCTTTCAAATAGTGCTATTTCTCCATTTTTTTTCTTTAGGTTTAAAAAACTAAACTGCAAGTTGTTTTCTTTTATATTTATCCCCAGCCAAGCATTTTTAATTCATTCTTACTTTTTTTTACAACTAAATGGGAAAAATCTTCTATAGCCTTATGTTCCCCCACTCCTTACCTCACCATCACCTCGGTTTCCCTAGTGCACCCAGAGAATCATGGTATCACTAGCTAGAATTGTGTGAGCCTTTAACAGCTTTCTGCACGTCAAGCCAAGACACCACGGTATAGTGCGAACTGTATTTCTTAATACATGATTCAAATTTCAAGAGGAAAACCTTGCCCATTTGCCCATAACACAACCACTTTTCTTAAAGTTCCTATGTAATTATATGTTCCTTTTCATGTTGCTTGTTATGTGAAGAATTTTATGGGTTTTTTTTTTTTTGAGCAGATATTTTTCTGTTTCTTTTGAAAAGCATGAGAAAACTGATTCAATCCTACTTTAAAATGGGTTGATTTTTTTTTGACAGTGATAAACAAATAAGGACATGTTTTTAAATAAGCTAAGCATTTTAAATATTTTTATGTGGTAACATATTAATTTTCTATAGACTTCTGGGAAGGTAGTCCTGAAAATCAAAATAAAGCATTGAATGGCTGGAGGAAACTGAAGTGAGAAGGGTCACAGCTGCTGTGGATGAGTTTCATTTGAATGCTTTGTTCGTTGAAAGATCTCTTCTGTACCTGTAGGTGCATACTGGATGACAACAAGAAGGCTGGTGAAGTGACACCCCCTGCTGACCTGTGGGAGAATGCTATGTCATTACCCTTGAACATTTACTCGGACAAGCCAAATCTCCAGGCCTTTTCCATTAGTCATTAAGATGATTGATGAGGCCAGGTGCACTGGCTCATGTCTGTAATCCCAGTGCTTTGGGAGGTCAAGGCAGGAGAATCACTTGAGGCCAGGAGTTCAAGACCAGCCTCAGGGAGACCCAACTCTTAAAAAAAATAAGAAAAATTAGCCAGGTGTGATGGTGTACACCTGTAGTGCCAGCTACACGGAGAGATTGCTTGAGCCCAGGAGTTTGAGGCTACAGTGAAGAATGATCGTGCCACTGCACTCCAGCCCAGGTGACAGAGTGAGACTCTGTTTCAAAAAAAAAAAAAGATGAGTGATGACATATTATGTTCTTTTGCCTAGATTAGAAGGAAAATTGGTAATTTTAGGAAAGCTTAGAAGTTGATTTGAGAATTTGGCTCATTCTTTTCCTTTATTCTTAGCTTCTATAACATCAAAACTGTTTAGTAATTTAACTAATTCTAGCAATGAATGTACTGTCTTGGAATTATATTGTCAGTCTTGTATTACCCTAAATTATTTGAGGCAATTTTATTTTATTTTATTTTATTTTTTGAGACAGGGTCTCACTCTGTCGCCCTGGCTGCAGTGCACTGGTGCAATCGAAGCTCACTGCAGCCTGAAATTCCTGGGCTTACACAATCCTCCTGCCTTGCCTTCCTCAGTAGCTAGGAATACAGTAGAGTAACACCATGCCCAGATAATTTTTCTAATTTTTTCAGAGGGGGGATCTCACTGTTGCTCCGGCAACAATCTCCTGGACTCAATCTCCTGGATTCAAGCAGTCCTCCTGCCTCAACCTCCCAAAGTGGTAGGATTAGAGGTATGAGCCGCTGCGCCTGGCCTGAGCCAATTTTAATACAACAATTTTGCAGATATGGAAACTAAGCATAGTAAACAAGATAGATAAAATGATACATGCTAAATCTAGAGGAACTACTTTTTTGTATGTTGGGTTTTTATTTATTGGTTAGATTAGTGGAATTGGTGCACACTGATATCTCCATAGGATCTAAGATGTCTTTTCTATTTTTCCAGTGCCCAAGAGCGGCTACCAAAGCCCTACTACTGGCCACTTCCACAGGGGAATCTCTGATTCAAACCTTTCTTGAATAACTCTTGGCTTAGAATTTGAGCCAGCTCTGGGTTTTCTACTAACGGACACAGATGTGTGATCATTTTTTGTCCCTTTGAATTTTTTCTTTAATTCTCTAAAGCCCCCAAAAATTAGCAATTTGCATTATACGATACTTAAAAGAAAGTGGCAAAGCTGGACCTAGAATTTGATTCTAAGCTTATATAAAGTATTTGAAGATAGAAACTAGATCTTCCCAAAATTACTATACGATGAAGTAGGTATAATTAACTTTGGTTAATTCCTTTACCAATTTAAGGAATTAACGTTAAGAATTGAGAAAATTTTATTCTACTCATAGTCCCACAAAAATATTGACTTTATTATGGTTTACCAGTGCATGCCATTTAAAAGTATACATTTTAGACAGCAAGTTACTGAGAGTGTTTACTCAATGCATTCTGTTGAAGGTATTTTCACATTTTAGTCTAACCTCCATCCCCTGTTCCTCCACTTTGGGCACATTCACATTTCTCATTGAAGTAACAAAGACACTAAATTCAGATTTAATGTAACTCAATTCTTAGAACAGGAGCTGGCAAACAGGATGGGCCCATAAATGTTAGCTGTTATCAGAAAGCTCCAGAATAGCAGTTTTTAGAATGTGATACATGGATGCCTTCGGGTCTCCAAGATCTTATTAGGAGGTCCACAAGGCCAAATATTTTCATAATAATATCAAGGTATTATTTGCCCAGTAGTCATTATTTAACTATCACCAGTAGTCATTGTACTCTTTACTGTAAGTACTGGTACCAGTATTAGTAGTCATTGCATTCTTTACACAATCTCAGTTAAAAAAAAAAAAAAGCAAGTTTCATTTACGAAAGCCCTTGAGAAGCAGTAAAAATGAGTAATTTTATGAAATCTCAACTATTGAGTATATATCTTTTTAATATTCTGTGTGATGAAAAGGAAAGAATGCATAAAACACTTCTGCTGAACACTGAGGAGTGATGCTGTCTTGAGGAAAAACACATGTGCAATTGTTTGAGTTGTGAGCTAAACTACCTCCACTT
The DNA here is from genome assembly GCA_023783475.1 of Daubentonia madagascariensis. Lineage (NCBI taxonomy): Eukaryota > Metazoa > Chordata > Mammalia > Primates > Daubentoniidae > Daubentonia > Daubentonia madagascariensis. Next base: position 18,553,144 of record JAKFHU010000978.1, on the reverse strand, counting down.
TTGACAAAATACTATTTTGAAAGACCAACTGACAGACAAACTATTGTTATTTAGACTCTAGTATTTGGCAGACATTTTCTCAAAAATTAGTGGAGTGAGCCTGTCACCTTAAGAAAAACATTTGTTGCCAATAATAACGTTTGAGGTTTCACATGAAAATTAGAATATTCCATTGTGATCTTGGCAGCTTCTAAATACTTTAACTACTTTTCAGATGAGATTAATAGTGATGTTATCAAATGTGATGTTTCATTTTCTGTAATGAAGTGTGTCAACATTTTAAAGAGCTACATAACTCAATGAACAGATATTTTTTTTTTTGAAAACATCATGGAAATATAATAAGCTGGTAAAATTAGAGAAAAAACTCCTCACTCAGTGCATGTAGGCGTACATACATACACACATACTTGCATGCCCCTAGGCATTTATTTAATTATTAGAACTGTACTCAATAATTGATTTAAGCAACTAAGGTTTACTTATTGTGTTATAAGTAAGTTACTTTTGAATACTCCAATATAAATTGTATGATGTAAATTATCTTTAATCCATACTATAGGGGTGGTTAGTCACAGTAATGTGCTTAAAAAATTTTTAACAACCAGCTCTGGGAAGGAGTGAAGTCCTGATTTGCAGTATTTGCTGATTTCTGTTGTGTTAATATTCTCACCATAGCTGTGAACCGATATTTTTTAAATGATGAACACAGTATGCTGCAAAATCGTGCATGGGTGGAAGATCTATACAAAGTGCAAGACTAACTAATGAATTCTAATGTAAAAGGGTATAAAATGTTTTATTGATATTTACTTTTAGATTCCACATTTCAACTCACCTTTAAGAAACTACCACTTGTTAAGTTTTGGTTGGTATCGAAGAATACCAATAATTTGCAAAAAAGGTTGTTGAAATATTTCTTTTTCTTTTTTTTTCTTTTTGTTTTTGAGACAGAGTCTCACTGTGGGTAGAGTGCAGTGGTGTCATCATAGCTCACTGCAACCTCAGACTCCTTGGCTCAGGCCATCCTCCTGCCTCAGCCTCCTGAGTAGCTGGGACTACAGGCGTGCACCAGGATGCCTGGCTAACTTTTTCTGTTTTTAGTAGAGACAGGGTCTTGCTTTTGCTCAGGCTGGGCTCCGAACTCCTGAGCTCAAGCACTCCTCCCGCCTCAGCCTCCCAGAGTGCTGGGATTACAGGTGTGAGCCACGGCGCCTGGTCTGGCTGCTTCTTTTGAAAGTTGTTTCACATTTGTTCTTTCCTTCTCTATCCCCATTGCTCTCCTCTAGTCCAGATGGCCATCACCTAAGGCCTGGATGTCTATAGCAGCTTCTTAGCTGTCTCTCTGCTTCTGGGCACAATAAAAATCTGCCTAATGTAGTGATTTGATCTAGCCACTTCCAGGCATTAAACCCCGAAGGGGCTCACCATTATCTTTAAAGTAAAGTTCCTCAGCCCAGCATCCAGGGACATTCCACAGTCTGTTATTTGTCCCCAGACTATGTATTCAAAACAACTTTCTCCACAGCTCGTCTTGAACCCTCTACCTTGACTAGGAAACCTTTTCCACCATCTTGTCTAAGTTGTGCCGACTCCTGAAATTAGAGGTTTACTTTTGTTACCCTACACACAAGAATGCTGCTTACTTTCTCCAGTTACATGTCCCATACTCACTCCTTTTTCAAAGGTCAAGTCCCAACTTTCCTTTGAAATGCTTTTTCATTTCTTACAGTATTTCGAAATAAAAATAATAATAATGTGATTAGTGTGCTTGCTCTTTGCCCCACACGTTCTGGCACTAAACATATGTTATTACCTCATAGCCTCATGCTAGGTAACACACGTAACTTGAGGCAGGGAAGAACACACTTTCTTCGTTGTTGGGAGGCAGTGTGGTAAGCAATGTGCTTTGAAGTTGGAAGCCTGATTTTCAAGCTCCGTTAGGGTTAAGGGAATTTGGAAATGTCATATCACCTCTTTGTATTTGGTTTTCTCATCTTTACATGGGGATGATAACAGCATCCATCTCACAGGATCAATGTAGGATCAAACAAGAAAATGTCCCTTGTAAATGGTAAAACTCCATATATTTAGTCAAGGTTCTCCAGAGGAACAAAATCAATAGGTCGGCTCTCCATGTCCATGGATTCAACCAACCACGAATCAAAAATATTTTAAAAGAAATTGTGCCTGTACTGAACGTGTACAGACTATTTTTTCTTGTCACTATTCCCTAAAAAATACAGTATAACAACTGTTTACATAGCATTTACATTGTATTAGTTATTATAAGTAATCTAGAAATGATTTAAAATATGGGGGAGGTTGTGTGTATGTTATATACAAATTCAACACTTTTATATCAGCAGCTTGAGCATACAAAAATTTTGGTATCTGTGGGAGGTTCTGGAACTAATCCCCCATGGATACCAAGGGATGACTGTAGATAGATATATAAAAGAGGAGATTTATTATGAGAATTGGCCATGAAGTCCCACAATATGCTGTTTGCAAGCTGGAGAACCAGGAAAGCCAGTCGGGCAATTCAGTCTAAGACCACATAGGCTTGAGCACCAGGGGAGTCTATGGTGTAATTCCCAGTCCAAGGCTGAAGGCCTGAGAGCAGAGGGGCTGCCAGTGTAAGTTTTAGAGTCCAAAAGCCCAAGAACCTGGATCTCTGAGGTCCCAGGGCAGGAGAAGATGGATGTCCAAGCTCTGGAAAAAAGAGCAAATTCACCCTTCCTCCACTTTTTTGTTGTTGTTGTTCTATTCAGGCCCTCAAAAGACTGGATGATACCTGCCCACATGGGTGAGTATGGATCTTCTTTACTCAGTGTATTGATTCAAATGCTAATCTTTTCCAGAAACACCCTCATAGACATCCTCAGATACAATGTTTTACCAGCTATCTGGGTATCCCCTCACCCAAATTGACATATAAAATTCACCCTCATACTTCATAAGAATGTTTATTATTATGTTATTATTATATTGCTTTTGTTTCATAGATTTATGTGTGTATTTTTACATGCCCAATTAGTTTATAAACTATTGGAAGGGAAGTGAGTCATTCTTTACTTTTGAATACTTCTGGGTAACCAGTATATAATAAATTTAAATAAGGCTTATTAAACGTATACATGAATTTTCCCAAAAAGAAAAACTAAGAGGACTGTGGTTACCCACAAGTAGTTTTCACTTGTTTTGTTAAGAAAAAAAATACAGGATGGTAAGATTAGCAATGTGGAGACTAATGCTGCTCTAATTGAAGGATTGTCTCATAGTGACGAAAATAGTCTTACTACTGAAATCTTTTGAACCACAAGAATTTTTAAAAGATTCCAAGATAAATCATTTATAGCTCTTGAATTGAGAATGAGGCCAAAATTCTGCAGGGAAGGAATGACCCAAAAAAGAGGAGACTTAAGTGTGAATCAACATGAAAAATAAACCTGTATTAGAAAAGAAGTTTAGCTATATTCTGGGAAGGTAGCTTGCCTCTTACACACACACAAAAAAACTTATTAAAAAGGTTACAGCTGAAGTCATCTATATAGTTAAGCTATTAATTTTCAATCAATTGAAGGATTGGTAGCTTATATAAAAGACTGTGGTACTATAAGGAAACCAGGGTGAGATTAATATGTTTCCAGGATGATAAGAAATGCTATTAATTTCCAATAACAAAATACTGAGTCAGCATATACTATAACTATAATTAAATTCTTATTCAATGAGAATATGTAAGGTTAAAAATAGGCTGGCAAGAAAAGCAGTATAGCACCATACACGTGTATGTACATGAGAAGAGAGAAATACAGCAAATAAGCTTCATAAACAGAAGAATCAAATGAGTATGGTGAAATCAGAGGGTGCACCTAAGTGGGTGATGTCCTGCCTGTCTCCTTTTCACTGCCTTTCTCCAGTCTTTATACCTGGACCTACTTGACCCCTGGGTGCAGTGCTTGGCTCTGCTTCAGACTCTGGAACCAAATCAAGGGAAATGTAATGAAGCCCCAAGTTAATAGTTTGCTGGCCCAGACTCAAGTAAAGGATTTTACTAATCCCTCTCTGACATTGAGCCTTACCTAGGTCTCATCTTTTGCCTCTTATACGATGGAATTGATTCAGTCCCTCATTTGTTTCCGTGTTCCTTTGTTCCTAAGCCCTGGTTGGTTTAGCATCCTGCTCATAAACATATCACTTTTCACGCCTTTCCTTCTTTGCCACAACATAGAATCAATTCTTTTTGCTTTGCTACCCGCTATAGAAAAGTAGATGACAAGGCTTCAAACCATGTAAGTTGAAAAAGCACAACGTAAATATTTAGATGTATTTATAAGAGGTTACAAATCAAATTTTCTTCCCATTGAGGAAAGAATGGACATTTTGTAAGAATAAGTGCAAGGAAGTTAAGAGGAGTGCTGTACCTTTTACTTTTAAAAAATGAAGCACGACCCATCAGCACCTGACCCGTTGAGCAAGTAAGTGCATGAACCTATGTCAACTCCGTGGAAGCCAAAGCAGTTGAACCAGCACTTCAGTGTCACATTCTAAGCTGTTGGTGGAGTGAAAGGTCTGGACTCTGCCCCACAAAACCTTTATTTATTTAGGTATTGAATAGAGTTTTCTTAAATCCTTGCTCTATGCAGAGCAATGTCCTATTAGGGATTCGTAAATGAATGATACACGGTTTCCACCCTCAAGGAACTCACTGTCTTGGTCAGTGAGGAGAGAAGGAGTTGTGGTAATACATAAAACATTATTGAGGTGACGAGGTGAAGAGATTTGGGATTTGGTGATATTTAGCCACTCTGAATAGTCACAACAACAAGCAAAACTATATAATGTCAGTAAAAATTGGGATACAATTTTGTTTGAAAGTCTTTACTTTTTATTTCCTGAGGAGAAATCATGGAGCTGTAATGAAAGATAAATATAATCATAAAAAATAAATAAATGATAATCTCTAATTTAAAACACTTGCAGTATACCTAGGGAAAATAGATAGATATGTTCAGTAACATAAAAAAATTAAAATCAACATAGTCAAAATTGCAATTTGGTACAGCTTAAATAAACTGGCAAAGAACATGATGACAAGGCATTCTCTTGTAAGTGATTAAAGAAGACATTGAGGATAGAGGAGTTTTTAGTCAGAACCTTAAGGTGATGATGGAAATAAATTCTAATCCTATAGCTAAGTCTAGGTAATGACCCATGTTAAGGCACAAGGGCAAATATTAGTAAGTTGGTTGATGGATGACAATTAAATGTTGCTAGCTAAAGTAGGGGTATCAAATTTCACATTAATAAAATATGAGTTAAGGGTTGGCATGGGAAAGATAATAACATTCAATTATAAGATTGTGTGGATCTAGGGACTTGTGTGACAGCAGTGGACAGGTCTTGAGATTTTATTTATTTTATTTATTTTTTATTTTTTATTTGCCTGGTTAGTACTTGGATGGGAGGTCTTGAGATTTTAAAACTAAGAGTCTAGTGAAAACAGCAATCTAGTGGTTCTGAGGATCTGGAGAGCAGGAATCTATGGTCAGGAGGCAGCTGGCAGAGTAGAGATAGTCCTTCCTTCCTTCATCCATTAATCTAATGTTTATTGATCATGTATTATGTTCTAAGAAATGTTCTAGGCACTGTGAATCTGTGGATGTCAAAGGGAACAAAATAGACAAGGCCCCAAACTTTATGGAACTTACATCCTAGGGCAGCAAGTCAGGAAATAAACAGATACCGAATGAATAAACAAACAAGAAAATTACCAGATAATAATTGCAATGCAGAATAGTGAATAGTATGGAAAAGAGAGAGACTGAGTTGTCCTATTAAATCTGAGGGTGGAGAAGGGAGGGAGAGAGGGGTTCTTTGAAGAGGTGACATTTAAACTAAGACCTGGAGTCATACACCCAGTGGTGTGCGGCTGGGAAGATCATGGTCTGATGGAGCAATTCCCAGGAGACAGACTAAATTCCAAACCCTGGGGGGCCGATGTGGTCAAGAAGGAGTAGGCAAGAAACAAGTGGCTAAGAAAGCAAGCTGGGTAAAGGAGCCTATGAGGAAGGACCTCAGGAACTTAAACCACAATTCTGAGGTCTACAGAAGCACAGAACCAGCTCATAGAGGAGTGGGGTCCAGTGGCCAGGGTGTGGCCAAGTGGCGTGTATTCAGTCACAGATAAGTTGGGCAAAGTTAGAATTTAACACACAGTTTGCTGTAAGTAAGATAACCAGAAGTTAGCTTGGAACTGAGGCAGTGTTTCCTGGTATGGGTCTTTATAATAATAATCATTGTTATTTTAATCTGTTCGTCTACCTGTGACAGCATTGTGTTTCCTCTCTTTGCCTTCATAGCTTTTACTCATTTTTGCCTGTGGACTGCAATCAAGTATCCCATCCTCCCTGACCCAACTCCCAAATCTTGGTAGCTTAGATGTCCTTCCTCAGTAATCCCCTAATACACAGTGCATTACTGTTCCCACAGTGCATAGCTGCTTTGCTTTATATTTGTGTTTTTATATGTTACTACTCTGTGGGGTTTTTCAGGGTGAGAGACTACATCTTATTGAATGAAAGAAAAGTATATGATGGCTTACTCAAACCCTTTGTGAAATTGGGCAGGGCAAATACATAAAATAACAGTAATTAAAATGTACAAGTATGTCTAATACATGCCAGGTGCTTTACTTGCATCATGTCTGTTAATTCTCACAGCAAGTCAATATGGTAGAAAGTGAAATCATCTACCTTTTAGAGATGAAGAAACTGCAGCTCAGAATCAATAAAGAGTAGCAGCAAGGCCATACACCTAGTAGATGGGCAAGACTGGGAAACAGTGTTGGGTTCTTCCCCCTACCTACACATTCTATCCAGTTTGCCCAGCTCACAGAGTGGATGGTGTTGGGCTCACAAATGTGTGTGCAGAAAGGAAAATTTCCTGCTGGAGAGCAGTTTCTAATTGCTATGATCTTTTTGATTTTTTAGGCAATGAAGAACCATTTAAACTTTGGGGTGACAGGATAAATGTAGTATGTTATGTTGAAAATAATCCTTGAGATAATTATTCTCACTATTCTGGCTACTCTGTACAGGTTGAACTACAGAGAGACCAGTTAGGAGTTTATGACAGTTCTCCAGTTGTAGATTTATCAGGAATTAGGGTGGTGGCACTAGAAATAGAAAAGGAAGAAAAAATGATTTGAGAGATATTGAGTAGGATAAAATGACAGAACTTGCAGTCTCGTTAGATGTGAGATAACAAGGAGAGAATTCATTCCAACATAATTTCAGGATTATGAGCCCGTAGATCTTAAGAGCATTATGGAATTTGGGAAGGCCTCTGATTTGAGGAAGATGCTAAATGCAGTTTAACACTAATGCATAACAATTTTTAGATAGTTTAATGCCAGTTTAAATCATGGAATGGTGAAGGCAGATTGGTACACAATCCATGTCTCAGTTTCTCACCTTACCAGTAAGCTGGTAAGAGTTTTATTAGGTGATCTGAAGGGTCATTGTCCTCTCTAAATTTGTAAAGTTATTGTGAATTGGGGCCGTTTCCTTCTTTTATCTAACCCTCCCTTTACTTCCCTCTTTTTATTTCAAAATCATGGCCCTGAAAGTGATCATTATCTGGATGCACAAATATGTATAAAAACAAGTATATAATTAGAAACTTTTTTTCCAGACTTTGTACATACAAAGTGCATTTTTTGGTTTGCAGGGCCTGGAAATGTTTGTGACTTTGCTTCTTGGCTTCAGTAAGCATTGCTCAACATAACCACCTAATTTTTTTTAATTGCTTAGGATGGGCTGTTGAGTTTTCTATGTGGTTTCCTCTACAACAATCATTTGACAAAATTCTTCTTCTGTTTACCCTAATTTCAATCATTTCACTGTGGCATACCCTTTATTAATGACCAAGAAACCCTGCTGTCTTCAATGATCCAGTTCAGATATGTTGCAGAGTCTTAAAAGTTCATTCTAAACCTCAATATGAGAAATAGCAGCACACCAGTTTGTGTTAATTATGACCCAGAATGCAAGCATCATGCCTAACCAGTAACAAAGGAGAAACACTAGAGGAAAACAAATTATTAGCATATACTAAATATGGAGCAATGATACCTTGAAAATTGTGGTATCAATTCATCACATTGCCTTTTGAATTAATTTTGATGAGTTGTTGAGTCTAATAGCACGAATTTAAAAACAATAAGAGAAAAGGGCTTAGAAGGCTAAGTAAAGGAAATTCACTCATTTGAAAATATTTATTGAATCCCAATTACTAACACTTTCAGGCATCACGTTAGACGTTGCCTATACAACAGAACACAAAAGCGACGGTGGTTGCCCTCCTGGAGCTTACAACCTAGAGTATGAAACTAGTAGGGAACATGGGCATTGCGTAAATGATTAGAAGTTTTAAGAAGGACAATTGTAGGTGAAATGGAAGGAAAGGGAGAGAGACCTGACTTTGGGAGGAGGAAGGGGGTGTTGACGTGGTAAGATCTGTAAGGAGGAAGTGACCTTCAAACTGAAAATTGAAAGTTAAATAGGTGTCAGCAAGGCAGCGCTGCTGGGAAAGGAATGGGCAATGTGTGAAGGTAATTAGACAGGAAAACGTGTGGGACGTTCTTAGAACTGTGTTAAGTCCATGACAGCCCTGGCCTAGAGAGAAACAGGTGATGCTGACCACAGTCAGGCTCCGGCCAGATATTTTGAGACCGTACTATAGAGGATAAGTAGCATCCCAAAGAACATGGGGCACCATTGAAGGGAAGTGACAAGAGAAGATTTGTGTACTAAAGTGATCACAGTCACGTTGGCTGCTGCTAGAGATAGCCATGGAAGGAATGAGTGAAAATGGAGAGCACATCTGTCTGCATGTGTGTGTGTGCCACAGAAAATACATCCGCTTGCTCTAAATCCGGGCAGTAAGGAAAAGCTCTCTGGTGGGTTGTATTAACTGAAGAGACAGCAAGGGGAAGTTTGGGATAGTGATTTATCATAGTATTATGCAGCCTGGTGAGTCTTCCTTCTTGATGATCATACTCATTGTGAGATTGCAAACATTTTTACTGCAGAAAGGGTTTTAGAGAGCAAAGTTTCCTAGCTGGAAATGATATTAAACCCGGAGTCCCAGATTTTGGTTATCAGGGATCAGGATATCTCTTCCCCCCACCCCCCACCAAAAACCAAAACCAAAACCAAAAAACCACCCAAATACAAATTTGGAATGCTATTTTAGCAGGAAAGTTTAAGAAGGACATAATCCCACAATAAATGGTAAGTCTTCTAATTCCTCCGAAAGGACAGTTAACAACATTATTGTGTATATAATTTTCCTCGTTTTTCTAGTTTGTCCACACACCTGTAACATTTTGTCACGTTAACAATGGCCTACAGCAATGGTCCCCAACCTTTTTGGCACCAGGGACCGGTTTCATAGAAGACAATTTTTCCACAGACTGGGGCAGTGGGGGTGATGGCTTCCGGTTGATTCAAACACATTACATTTATTGTGTACTTTATTTCCTTTATTATTACATTATCACTTGCCAGTCAATTGTAGGGTTTTGGTATGAGTCTGCAAGCAATTGATTTGTTATGGTCTCTGTGTAGTCAAACCTCTATGCTAACAATAATCTGTATTTGCAGCCACTCCCCAGAGCTAGCATCACCGCCTCAGTTCCACCTCAGATCATCAGGCATTAGATTCTCATAAGCAGCGTACAACCTAGATCCCTCGCAGGTGCAGTTTACAGTAGGGTTCGTGCTCCTATGAGAATCTAATGCCTCTGCTGATCTGACAGGAGGTGGAGCTCAGGTGGTAATGGTGATGCAAGCAGTAGAGAGCGGCTGTAAATACAGATGAAGCTTTGCTTGCTCCACTGCAACTCACCTCCTGCTGTGTGGCCCAGTTCCTAACAGGCCACAGATCTTACCAGTCAGTGGCCTGGGGGTTGGGGAATGCAGGCCTAGAGATTGAATTTTGTAAGCCCAGCTCTAGCTATAGCACAGAGAAGATAAAAACTGGTACTGCCTTTACCTGCCAACCAAGCATACCCAAGGTCACTTAAGAGTTTGAAATACACCTTAATTCCACAGCTGTGCCTTTTAGGACAGACTAGAAGGAGGCTTAACCTCTCTATTAACGAGGAAGCATTATTAGTTGCTTATTCGTTGGGAGAGGGCTTTCTCTGGGAGTATTCCTTTACGTGATGGTTAGTAGATTTGTAAATATTCCCCAGCAGAATGCCTGATGACCACTCTGATGAGTCATTGTGTTTTCACAAAAGGGTGCTGAAAGTGGCCTCAGAATAGGAAGAGAAACTGAAAACCTCTTATTTTAAGATTTCCCTGACTTGTGGTATTTTTCTAAGGAACATACACACAAAATAAAATAGCTGTGTATATATTCGTTTAGATTAAAACTATTTAGAAAATAAAGATCAAGTGAACATCTCTGAAAACATGTTTATTTCATATAGTAGGCATTACATTTTTGTCTTTACAAATAAAAGTGAAGGGAAGTAATAAGTGATGTGAAAAGTTGATGAGTAATGACTCCTTTTTGACATTTTCCTCATTAGTTCATCTCGTGGAAGAGAACTTTGATAACAGGAAAATGTAATGCCCATCTCTGTGTTAAGCAGTTTCAAGAAGGTTTGTGAGTTTAATACAAACCTGGAGAAGAGTAAGACAAGTACACCTCTTACCAGCATACCAATTAGAGTTTTTCCAGAAACTTCAACTTCTTGCTTCCTTCATCATTCCCTACATATTTTAGAGCAGAGTGAACACTATTATTATTAGGTTAAGTCCTGTTTATGCAAAACGGTGAAATAAACAAATAAGCAAACAAAAAGTCACGGGCTTTGAAATCAGGAAAACTTGAGTTTGGATCTCTATTCTAACACTTCGTAAGCTAACTTAGGCAATTTAATCAATTTGTGCCTTGGTCTTTCATTTACAAAATGTGTATAATACCCTGCTGCGGTGCAGTTGAAAATTAAATGAGATAGAATAAATATGTTTTCTGGACTTTTAACAAATGGTTGCTATTCTCCTGTCATGTTCATTCTCCCTATTCCAGCATCCAATCCTCCTTCCTACCTATGTTCCCTCGGATGTCCAGAATCTTCTCCATCCATCTGATCCAGACTGTTTTCCACAAGGAGATGTATTAATATAAATGTTAACATTCTCATTACTTCCCACATCAAAACTTGCTTCTTCAACTAATTGTGGATTTGAACTCAGATTTAGTTACAAAAAATGCTTATCAAAGTTTTGTTTGTAATAGTGAAAAAGTTGAAAACAGCATGACATCTTAAAATAAGTTATTCTTTAATAAATTATAGTGTACCCTTACATTGTAATATTATACGACCATTAAAAATATCTTATTGGCATGGAAAGATGTTTTTAACATGCTGGAAATAGGGAAAAATAGAGATCACAAAATAGTGTATAATCCTATTAAAACTGTATCTACAAACATAGAATAAAAAACCAAAATGGTAGGCAGCAAAATGCTAACCATTGTTATATTTGGGTGGTGGATTATGTGATTTTTAAAATTCTCTTTCTCTTGTATAACAGATAGAGGGGGTATGATTTGTATAACACAAGATGAAGAAATGCCACATTTTTTTTATTTCAGTAAGTCAAAGTTGAACTGCTCCTAACCCCCATCTGGCTAAGAAATTTAATTTCAGGCATTATTGAAATTTCTTTTCCCTTCACATTCTCCAAGTTGTACAAATGTCCTATGGATTTTGCAAACTCCCAAACATTTGAATAGAATCTTCTGGTTTTGGTATATTCTAGTTACCAATGACAGACTCATGCCCAAGCCATGTAATACCCTGAAATTTAAGTGCTATTCTCTTGCCTCCACACCAAGCTTGAGTCTTGGAAACTCCTGCAAATATAGTCCAATGTTACCATGGACAACATGCATTTTGTAATCCCAAACTTCTTCCTTCCTCCTCAAATTGTTTTTCAAATTTTCATATGGCAAAGTTGTTTCCTAATAAGAATAAACTGACTTTCCTGTTCAGGCATTAATTTATGAAGTAAGTGGCAATCTGAAGATTAAATCTTAATAAATCTTATTAAAGGCATACTTAATATATATTGCTATGTTATACTTATGTATTATTATGTATTATGTATTGCTATCTAATACTATGTATTAGTTACTATGCATAAGGTACCAAATTCATAATTCTAAATTAAGTCTCTGAATCATCAATCTTATACAAATTTTCTTCTCTTACCATGTGGCCAGGTAGCCATTTCCCAGAAGTCTTGGCTACCTGTTGTTAACCTGAGGTATGGAGGTTGCCAATACTCTCTAAATACACAAATCACCTGGATCCTTTCCTCCTTGTCTGAGTGTTCGCTGTTTCTCATAATTCCCCATAAAAATTTGGGCTATGCAAACATAATTGGGAGGAATGATCTAGGAAAGTCGGGGGGAGAGGGTAGTAATCTGCATGTTTTGTACCTGCTGCTGTAATAGTCATACAAACTAAAAAGATTCTTTGCCGATAGAACCTAAAGTCATGATTTGGAATGGAGAAGGAAAAAACACCCATAGTCATGAGAACTGAAAACCAAACAATGGCACATATATTTTTAAAATGTTTAACAATGAGTTTGTTACCTTTCTAATATAAATTTTTTTAAAATAATAAATGTTATGAGGAAACAGAACAAAGTATGTGTAGATGAAAACTTCTAATTTTATTTGCCATTTTCTATTTACTTGGAAACCTTTTCTTTGACTTCTAATGCTCAGTTAATTTATCTGTAAGTAGGCAATGGGAAATGGCTATATAAAGAGATAGATAAGTTGAAGTCAAAGGTTTGGTTTGAATTCCGACTCTGATGTTCAATCTTGGGTAAATCACCTACCCTCGGAAAGCCCATGGCTTCCTGTCCTCCCAGTGGAATGATAACACTGTAGGCTGTGGCAGTGCTGTCAGGAACTGACCTACAATCCCAGCTTATCCCAGAGGTGACACACAGCTCCAGTATATGACTCCCATACACTGGGACGACTTTCTTTCGTAAGCACTCATGCCTGCCTCTCTGAGGACTTAGAAGCAGAGGACATATTTTATAATGCAAAATCTCCTTTTTTTCCACTGAAGTGTTTTTCTCAATATTCAGATGGTGAAACTGATTCCAGCTAAGACAAAACTGGCTGACTTGTGAGGGCATAAATTCATGAGGCAAGCAGCAACTTAGAGATTAAATATGAAATTGTAATAAAATATTATTAAGTACATGCTATGTGTAAGACATTAAGTCCCTAATTCTAAATTGAGTCTCTGACTCATCAGTCTTATACAGATTATCTTCTCCTACCGTGTGGTCTGGTTTATTCATGTAGTTGACTTTTGTCAAATTATCTCAACCCTCCATTTCCGTCTTTTCCGCCTTGGTCTGCCTCCTCCTGTTAAGGTCCTGGTGCACCACACCTGCTTGATACAGGAGCCACTGTGGTCCCCTGCCCCATAGCACCGCTTCCACTCTTCAGTGAACCCGCTGTCTCCCCAAATGCTAGTTTAACAATATCCTGCCCTCCTAAGATTCAAGAAACCAGCACCCATCTTGGACAAACAATCAACTACTAAAATCAAAGCAAAACAGTGCAATTAACCACTAGTATTTTTGATAACTGGCAAGTTTCTTATGCAGCACAGGACAATGTCTAACACCCTCTGTCTGTTAGTCAAGACTTTTTAAAGTTTGACTCCTAATGTACATCTTTAGAGTTATCTCCAACTTCTCTCCCCACAAACTCTCTTCTTCTCTTATTATAGAATTACCTGTACTTCCTCCACAACCATTAATTCCTGCCTTTATACTTGACACCTCAACTTATCAAAAATACCTACCAAATTCCAATCCTAGCTTCATGGTCCAGTTTGGATTTCAGATATAATTGAGCCCTTCTTTGTCTCTCTTCCATCACTCTAGTGCTTGCTATTCAAGGCACTCATAATGGCACTCTGTCATATGTATCTTTCTTATTGCATGGGTCAGTACAGGTTCCTGTGTGCATACTTGCAGGTTCTTCTGTCTGGAACATTCCTCCCACACTAACTTCGTGTCTGGTTGGCTTAGTCTCATCTTCCAAGTCTCAGCTGAAATGTGTCCTCAGAGAGACCTTTTCTGGACATGATGGTTTTTAAGAAAACCATTATCTTACCTTGTTCCTTGCCTCCCTTGTCTACTAGGATATAAGCTCCATGAAAACATGGACCTTGTCTATCCTGTTTTCTCTCTCTTCAGTGCCTAACGATACTCTAGGTATGTGATAAGTAGGAAAGACTTCTGGGGAATGGCTATGTAAAGCCCATGGTAAGGTTGGACTATGCTTTTCAGAAGTTCCCAGGAACCAATCTTGGCATGGAGGCAGCAGAAAAACTTCTTACTTTCAAGTGATGAAGTGACTTGGCCAATGGGCCTATTAGTGGTAACCAGTGTTTACTGAATTTATTTTTTGCTTCCCCAAGTACTTTACAAATTTTTTATCCTCCTATTGTAGGCAATTACAAATTATTGTGAATAAATGATTCATCATATTTATTGGGTGAATGGATAATATTTATTAAACAAATATTATATCCAAAAAGAATGTTGTGTAAGAGTTGGTGGAACATTCTAAAATAAATGACCATACATAACTTAAACCATGTTACCTACATTTATTGCAAATATCAGAATGGCTGTTAAAGAAAATGGAAATATCTAGAGAGCCAAATGGAAGAAAGATTGCTGTTCTGGAACTGTGACTTAAAGCAAAATAGTCATAAGCTCTTTTTTCTATTTTGGTGATGAATCACAATATTATTTGACATTACAGTGCTTTCTTTAACCATAGCAAGTTATAAGCAAAAATGAATATGCAACTTTTTAAGGTACTAGTTTTTTATTTTTAATTCAGTTCTTGCACTAGCCTACTATTTTCTGGAATGTAAAAATATCTCAGTAGGTGTATTAGTCGGGGTTTTCTAGAGAAACAGAACCAGTAAAATATATACAGATATATATATATAATAAGATATATTATACAGATATAATAGTAAGATTTATTATGGGAATTTGTTCGTGTGATGATGGAGGCTGAAAAGTCCCATGATTTGCTGTCTTCAAGCTGAAGGACCAGGAAAGCTGCTGATGTAATGCAGTCTGAGCTCAAAGGCCTGAGCTCCAGGGGAGCCAGCGGTATAATTCCCAGTCCAAAGCCAAAGGCCTGAGAACTGGGGAGCACATTTTGTAAGTCTCAGATTCCAAAGGCTTCATCCTAAGGCAAGAGTATAAATTACTATTTTGACAGTAAAAAGGGCAGGAAAATGCAGTTATAAAAAATTTGAAGACAGAAACCAGAAGGCAAGAGAAAAAAATTTCTCAACTCAAGAAGAGAGAAAGAGAATTTGCCATTCCTCCGCATTTTTGTTCTATTCAGGCCCTCAACAGACTGGATGATGCTGGCCCACACTGGCAGGGGTGGATCTTCTTTACTTAGTCTACTGATTCAAATGCTAATCTCTTCCTGTAACATCCTCCCAGACACACCCCGAGATAATATTTTACCAGCTATCCTGGCATTCCTTAGACCAGTCAAGTTGACACATAAAATTCAACCATCACAGCAGGGTATTAATTAAGAAATATTTAAAATATTTGTGTATCCTCAATGTTTTCCTTAATAGTCCTATCTATATGAGCAATTTGGTTGGATCATTTTGCTAATTTGGAATGAATTTAATTAGAGCAAATGTTTGTGTTTCTTTTTTTTATAGCAGCTTTTGGAATTTTGTTGTTGTTGCTGTGAATTATCTCAAATTATATTTCACCCTTAAAAGTAAACTTGGTATGAATTGTGGAATTTAAGGCCAGATCATAAATGTGATGAAATTAAATTCTAGTACATGATTATCTTTGTTATTCAAGTGAAGATTAAGAATTACTTGTTTTGCATCGTTGTGTTTCCAATCAGAGAAAGATGACATATATTTGGAGAACGAAAGAAGACAGATTTCCTAAAGAGAAATTGTTGAACCTGACAGTGCATTTGAAAAATCAAGTAACAAAAGTGCTTTAAGTTGCTTAGTCACTGGTTTTATAAATATAAATATAGGAATGATGCTACTATCTTAGTCCTAGACAACCAAATGTTCTATTAAAAACCTTCTACTGGCATCTATTAGAGCTCAGTTACAAGAGAAACACTGGAAATTCACTTAGCAGTAATTCTTCCTACTCAGGATTACCTCAGAGCAAAGGACACACACTCAACCTTTCTCATTGTCGTCAGTACATTTAAATTCCAAGAGCACAAGTATTTTTAAAACCCTGTATAGTGCCCGCATGCAAGTCAATGTCTGAGTTGAGTAATTGAGCTCATCCATTCCTACAGAATTACTAAAACTAGACATGCATTTGCTTTACCAAATTTAGAGGGTCCCTGGAGAGCAGGAAACAACTTGTAAAATTATTGCCACAAGTAGATAAAATGAATTAAGACAAGCCAACTTTGTCAAATGTTTCTGAACATGGTTTGTCTGTAGCCAAAATTTTCTACTGTGTATTAAGTCGTATTTATTGTTAACGGTATGAATATTTCTGTTTGCACAATACAAATTTGTAATTTGTGATAAAATCTGAAGGAATTCTGATTTAATTTTTACTTTTCCCTTAACTGCAAAAGAAAAGAAATATTTTTAAAGCATAGTACTGTGCGTGATTAGGCCGTGGAGAAAACTGGATGGTGTGGGTATGGCAGTGGGATGATCTGATGTCTTGTAGGAAGGTACATCTGTTACTGAACTGATGTTAAGATGGGAAAAGAGACGCAGGGGTAAAGACCATATGGCAGCATTTTTAAGTCATCCTAAGGCAAGAGTATAAATTACTATTTTGACAGTAAAAAGGGCAGGAAAATGCAGTTATAAAAAATTTGAAGACAGAAACCAGAAGATGAATAAAGGAGTGGTGTCAGGGGAAGAAGGGGCAAGACAGTGACCATTGCTAATGTGGGAGAGAATAGCGGGGTCTTCCTAGCCTGGGTGCTTGGGATAACTGAGGTTCCATTTTCTATTAGTAGCTCCGCTACCACTGGTGTCTAACAGTCAGGGGTTTGGTTGACTTGGGGAAAAGGCTGAAAAGATGATCATACAAAACTTATTATAAGAGAGAGTATGATATACTGAAAAAATTGTAGACTATGGAGTTGGACAGACTGGGATTAAAATCCTAGCCTCACTACAGATTTTTATACTTACTGAATATCAGGATTCTAAATAAAGAGAATAATGTCTAATTTCATGAATATAGTTAGGTACAGCAAACACAGTGCTAATACAGAGTACCTGGCTTATTATAGGCTGTCTATAAGGAATAACAATCAGATTACTAGTGCTTTATTTGTTATAGTCCTCTTAATATATTAAAAAAATTTAAGGAGAGAAAATTTTAATAAAGTAGCAATTTGCTTAATGTAGTCAATTAAAAAATAATCAAGAGAAAATTATTGCTTCCACTTTTTGGGTCAAAAGAGCTTTGCAAGAGCATGGGTAACTACCAGTAGATATTTAGCTATTAAAATATAGTTCTTATTGTTCATAAATACTGTCTCCCAAGAGACAGACACCTAGTTTTTAAATTCATGGTAGATATATTTTAATTAGGGTACACTTCACCCTTACCTCTCATTAGTTTTATATTTCCAGGAATTTTATTAGTGTGTGTGTTGGGAGGCATTAAAAAATAAACTTTCTCTTCCTTGGTAATGCTGGAGATGGCAGTGGCGAGTAGAGTGCTATTTGGGTGTCAAGTTTAAGATATCTTTGACCCCAATATCATGGACAACAAATTCAACAAACATCCATTGAGCTCCAAATGTGTTATGAACTTCAGGTGGGAAGACGGTTTACTAAAATGAAAAAGACTTGTCTCCTGCCCTCATGAAACAAAATACATACATATATTTTGTATTGCCAAGTATACTACATGATCAGTGCTCTAATGAGTGTTCTTACTCAAGAGGAATAGTTAATTCTGCTGGAGAGGGGAGTGGGTAGGGAAAATTTTCAGACAAGGTGGTAATTGAGCTAAGCCTTGTAGGGTGAGTAGGATTATTCCAGTGGAATTTAGGGGAAAGATATACACAGAGAATAGTCTGTGTGTTAGTTTGAATGGAAAATGTGGGTCAATTAGCTAGATGTCAAAAAGCTTCACAAGGTGAGAATTACTTTCATTTTCTTCAATTCAGTATCTTACTAACCTGATTAATTTTGCTAATACATAGAGAGGAATGATTCATGTTAATGATATTCACAGACATAGATAAATCTCAAGAATACCAACTTATTATTTTACTATAAATATAGTTGGACTCAAGCATAGCAGTGGCATAAAGGGACACATTATTATAAATAAATTAGCTGAATAAATTGGTTAATCGGTAGTCATTTTACTTGCAATTTGGATTAGATTTCCCCATTTAACTCTTAGCACCCCACGCTGTCTAATCATTTTCACTGGATGTATGGAATTAACCCTCACATAACAGTGTCTCACTCCTCTTGTCCAAGTTCTTGGGACGTACCACTTTTGTGTAGAGTACAGGATAGGTGAATTGGAAGTAGTAAAAAAGAGAACAGAAACCAACTGCACAAAAAGGAAGAAAAATCATTCATAAAAATACCAGGTTTTTCTTTTTTGCTTTTTGAGCCATGGCTTTTGGCAACTTCCTTGTGAGTTACTTTAGCCAATTTTGTGGTTGTTCCTTTTGCTTACTTATCTGGTACTAACATTAGCTTGTTATTCTCAGTCTAAATTTTTAAAGATGTTGATAATTAATAGCAAGATGTATGATACTTATCCACTGGAAATAATGCAAAATGTGAAATTCGATTTAAAGAGGCTGCTACAGTAGTGCTCAGTTTCATATGGGTCCCCAGATGACTGATGTTCATTAACGAACAATCAAGTGAACAAGGGTCTTCCAACCTAATTCATCCTATAGACTGACGCAGGATATGGAAAACAGGATCTCTCTTACCTAAGGTAGAAACAGGTTCTCAAGGTTCCTGAACCCAGTAGGCCAATGTTGAGAATATTTTTGGAGGAAATAGGACAAAGTGAAGACAGCAAATCTGAATTTGTATCATTTACCTAAGGGTCTATGTGAACAATGAGATCACAAGTAGGATGCCAAAATGGATGTGGCATGGAGGCCACAGAACCACAAAATAGGGCTATGGGATGTGGTCGTCAGTTCCAGAGAGGAGGAGACATACCTGCAGCAGCTTTTATTCACTTTAAGCATGGAGATACGTCAGCTCCATTTAGTAAGGCTGGAAAGATGCAAACATCTCCCCATATTTTTTAACCCTAACCATAACATATCCTGAAATTTTCTTTTAAAGCATTTAACCATTTTTTTTCTTATCATTAACATGTGACACACTATTGAATATTGTCTCCAAATATTGAGAGCCATAACTTTTTATTATCAAACTGCCTAGAGCACTATGAAGCTGCTTTTCAAGGGAGCCTTATCAGGTATTTTAACTTACACTGCAAATTTGGAATTCAACCTGATTTGATTTTCTCCCCTAAATCTTAACATATGTATTACATTATTTAGTATGCCTTTAATCTTAAATGTACAAATAAATGATTATAAACACAGGTGTTTTGCGCTTGGAGAGGGAATATTTGCACAGATTTGATCTTTAAAGTGGTCTTATATCGTTCATTTGTAATATGACATTTTATATTTTGAGTTTGTTGTAAATTTTGCCTTTTTAAAGAAGACAAAAATGCTCTAGGTTATTCACTGTCTTTTCAATTTTGTTCTTACTTGTTTGGAAAAAAGGAGGAAGTAGTGACTACTTAAGGGTAAGAAGTATTTTCTCCTCCCCCTCCCCCACAACAGCAGCCACGGAATTTAGGACCGGTTAATTTACATATTATTTAAGTGTGTTTTCTGACTTTAAACTCCTGGTACTGATAACTAAACATTTATATTTAAAATGTTAGCTTCTAAGAGAAGAGAGCTTTCCCCTTCTTCCTCTTCAATTCCACCTTAAGATATCTGCAAAAACTCAAGGAGACCAGCCCACATTCTAGCCCCTCCCACCAAGGATAAAACTTTCTTTAAGTCCGGAGCTGAAAAAGGATCCTGACAAAGCTAGAGGCATAGAGGAGCCCGAGGATTCTCATGTAACTCTGGGAACTGTAAGCATATATTTACTCTTCCCCTGCTCCACTTCTCTTTCCCACTCTCCTTAGCTTTTACTTTGTAGTATTACTTGGAAGGAAGGACGGAGGAGGGGAAACCTCGCTGCTTTAAAAAGTCTGCCTTTTGAAATGAGACACAGATTAGGGACCTCATTTTCCTTCTAACCAATGAGAGTTTGCTTTCCTGGGTCTAAGTGCACTGTGGAGTCAAACGATAAGGTGTTTCCTTCAGTTGGAGCCTCCGAAAGTTAGCATTTAAAAGGGCAGTGAGGTGGCGCTTTTTAGCATTCCACGTGATGCCACCAAATGGTTACAGATCCCCAAACTTGAGCAAACTTGAGCAGCGTGCTGTTTGACAGCCCTAGCGATCTTTACAGACAGACTGTTGACTCATTTAAGTTGTAATTTAAAAAAGAAATTAGTCATTTCGATTACTTAAGCAATGCTTTCCTGGTTATTCAATGGGTTGCAGCGTTATGCAAAAGAAAGATCATATTGAAAAATTAACTGTAAACCGCCTGGTATTCTGATTCACATTTCCCCTAAGTTATTTATTTGACAGGCCAGGAGAATAAAGCTCAAAACTAGATACTTGAAAAGATTTGATCAAATTATATGATTAAATTTTGAGTGTACTGTTTCTGTAATTTTGTTTCAGAAGAGGCAGGAGAAAAAGGCACTTGGTTTTGAAATAACAGTGGCTTTAACGTATCAAAGTCTCCTACAACTTATAATCATTTCAGTCTTAAAAATAATTATTTTCACCTCAAAACCTAGAACAAGAAATTCTGCTCATACTGGTTGATGATGTAAGCATTTATTCAGCTAAGGCAGATGGAGAGTATTAGAGGCATACCAGCTGGATGGGTGTCAATTCAAGTTACATTCGCAAATATAATTTGAGTTAAAGGAAGATTTGTGTTTTGTTTTGTTTCTGTTTTTTGCATAAATTTGGAATTGTAATCCAAAATATATTTGCAGGGAAATAAACTTTGCAAACTCTTTGTGGTGAAATAAACTCTGAGTCTTAAAATTACATCCTAGAGGTCCCTAGATTTTACCAGTCAAGTCAGATGTTGAGATGAGAAATAAGTATTTGCTTCTTTCATTGAGCTCAGGAAGAGTTAAATTTTAAATTAAGCAATAATTGTGAAATGCATAGAGAAGTGTTTAATCTGCATTTGCTCAAAACAGTTTTACAAACTTCCTGTATGGGAGGCATATTCTATGGGACCAGACACTTTCTTTTTACCATTGTAAGTTACTTTTGAAGTATTGTGCGTTTATGTTTCTTTAGGGAAAGAAAAATTATTAAATGGATTTCTTAGCAACTGATAAAGTTCATTCCACAGAGGAAATTTGGCCTGTGTTTTTAACCTATCATTATCTTTCCTAGTGCTTCTACTTAGAACACAGTCATAAAACGGAATCATCTACGTATTAAAAAATATGTTCCAGGAATAAAAAAGAGGAAGACAGAATTAGTTGTGGTTTCTTTTCCTCTTATATGCCTTTTATTTACCATCAGTTTTTTCCTCTCTCTTGCTTGCAGATTTTATAGCTTTAGTGACAGCTATGGACCCCTCCCCAGAATAATGCACATTATGGCATTCCAACACAAACAAATTTAAAAACACTGTTAGGAAGTTCACAAATCCCTAAAGACAATTCATGTCACATGAAAATGCAGTATTTCTTAGAAATCTGGAGTTTTCTGATAGTACCAAATGATTAATTAGCAAATCATTTTACTTATAAGTAAGGAACTGCCTAACAGCGGATATTGCAGTGCCCATATTGTCACTTATTCACTGGTGTTCTGGAACTCCAAGCAATTTGGTATAATGGAAAAAACTGCTTGCCTGGAAACCAAGTGACCTAGATTATAGACTCAACCTCAATAATAATTAGCTGTACAATATTAGACTTGTCATTGTTGTGTTAACATCTGTTATTTTTTATTGCTGAATGCAGTAAGTAGAACATACGAGGAAAATAAGATGCAAGTTATTTTTGATTGGATTGTGGGGTGTCTATATTTGCTACTTTTATTCCACAATTCCTAATAATATTTCCCAGAATTATTGTTTTTATAATATCATTTATTACAAAGATAAATCATGCTCACTGTTTAAATTTTGTTAAATATAGAAAATTGTATAGAATGAAAGAAAAGATTACCTATTATGCCCCCCCAAGAGGTAACTACTTTTAAAATGTCATTCTTCCATTTACTCAATGAATATTTTTTGAATACCCAGTATGCATCAGCACAGAGATAGACAAAAAATTCTTTGATATACCTCTGTTTATACTTAGACATTTTTCTAGACATACACTCACATGTAGACTTACAAAATTGTGATCATACTATTCATATTGTTTTATAACATGCTTTTCCTTCATTCATGAAATTTTGGTTTTTTTTAATAATTGTGCATTATTATATATTCATTAATATCTTAAAGAAATATTATTAAGTCCCGACGGTGTGTCAAGCACTGTGCAATAATGGCAGTCTATCCATGAGCAAAAAAGTATGGTTCTTACCACATGTAATTTTTAATCTGTGGATATGTTGTATAGGCCAATCATAAATTATTGGATATTTAGGTTAGTTATAGTTTTCCACTATTATAAATAATGTTTCATCTAGAACCTCTTATGTAAAAATTTATACACATTTTTCTGTACTTCCTTAGGATATATTCTTAAATGTATGTTTTCCAGGTTCTAACAAAAATTCTACTACTTACAACTTGTGATTTCATAAGCCAATTACTTTACCATCTTAAAATGTTGTTTTCTCAATTGTAAAATAGGAGTAATAATAATTGAGTATTTTTAGGATTCTCAAAAATGTTTAGCAAAATCTCATGGAATGCTAGTTATTATTTTTGACACTTTGCTCTTGAGAAAGATTGTATCCATTTATAAGCAGTATAAGAGAATATATTTTCCCTAAATATATTCTTGTTATTATGAAACAGTGCAAACAACAACAAATCCAACAACTTAGACAGTATATGAGAACGGTATCTTGTTTAAATTTACTTTTTCTTCAAAAACATGGTTGAATGATTTTCATACTGGACACTTACACGTCTATGTGTGTGAATTGCGTCTTTGAATGTGATTTTTTTAAAAAAAATTTCTGTTTTAATTTCTAATATGGTAAATATCAATAGATGGTCTTCAATAATTTTGAAAAATGTTAGGGGTCTTAACAATAAAGATGAAATTTTGAACTGGAAATGGGAATTCTATAAACACTGTCTTTCTCATTTTTAGAGGATTATTTTTAGTGTTTCCTGAAACTCTTCCCCTAAAAATGGGTGAGAATGCATAGAAAGTGAAAGCAAATAATTTTTTATCCATATAGACTCATATTTTATAAAAAATAGGAAAACTGAAGAGGGTTCAGAGAAGATGGCTAAAACCCTCACAGACTCTCCCACAGCTTCGGGGATATCCTGGCCTGCGTCATGTAAAGATAAAGAGTTAGGCCTAAGGGTTAGGTGATTATGTTTGTCAAAAGTTTTGTGAGAAAAATAATATCCATGTTTGTCAACAACCAATTTAGAGAAAACGAGCTCACCATAAGCAGATTTGTAAAGCTGCCCTATCAGCCTAATCACTTATCCAGTGAATTCAAATGACTTTGGAGAAACTCAGCAAACACCTATGAGTGTGGCCTTCATCTTTCTTCCCACTCTCTTTTAGCACACGCAATTGAATCAACTACTCCCTTTTCCTCTGTCTGCCTCCACATTTGCTTGAATTCTGGAGTCTGCGGGGAAATTTAGGTATTTTAGGTAATAGTATGTTTTGAATTAGAAAACAAATGCCCCTAATATGTGAAATTTCAGTATTCTGCAGTACAGAAACCTCATGTATTTGTAATACTCAGCTTATACTTGCTTAGTTTTTCATCTTGTTATTATTTAATTTATAAGCTTTTTTCTAAATACCTATTTTGAAAAAAAATCAGAGGCCCCCAAGTATCTTTTATTTTATAACATTTTGTGGTTGATAAAAAGATTGCTTAAGAATTTTGTTTATTCCTACAATAATTGTATGAGTTAGCAGAACAGGTATTACTATTCACATGTTATGGATATGGAAAGGGAGCTGCTGAAAAAAATGGCTTTTTTTATGCCCAAGTCTTAAATTCTATTTTGATGCGTTTAAATGCTTTGATTAATTGATTGGCTTGTATTTTTAGTTTTGATACGTGTTATTTGACTTTGTCAACCTCTTACTGTTGGGGTTAACATCAGAAAAATTATAAGGGAAGGCTCAGAAAGTCCACTGACCCAATGCGTGTTTCTATAATAACTCAATTGTTCTGCCCTTCTAACTTGGTTACTGATTGACATAACACAGGAAGTTGCGTAAACACTTAAGAATGATTGAAAAAGTCGTGTTTATGATTTTTAATTTCTTATGTTGGAACTATATAGTATCTTATGAAGACATATGCTGCTTTAAGAAAATAAAATGTGACATTTTATTCAAAAATACAAAATAGACACACTAAGGAGTAATTTTATAAGTTATATAAGAAGCATTGATTTTTACCAAAGGTTTTGCTTCCAGACTGGTAATAGAGAAATATCTTAGAATATTCTAATTTACAGAGCCTGTGGGTCTTTCTGGCTCTTTTTAAACCTAGCAGTTGACATAAAGTATGTGTATCAGTATGACTACTCTGACCTTGGATTTATCTTTTGTAGAGAAAAATCATCATTATTTAACTTTATCAAACAATCCAGCAGTTTATGGTAAAGCAGATACTCCTTCTCAGGGGTAAAAACCAATTTTAGTTATACACTTGGCTTAGTATGCATATGTATGATGTTGTAATAAATAATACATAGTAGATTATATTCAACTGCTAGATGTAACTGTGCCACTAGAAACGTTAGATCAGCAAATGGCTTTCTGAATTTCAATCAGAAATTTGATACACTTACTATTTGCCCACAGCTTTGATGAGATAAGCGAGTTGAGTGCATGCAGTACACAGGTACTATACTGAAATGTTAACCCTTTTTGGAAATAGGTGTTCTTGCTAAATCCTTGCATTTGTAATTATAGAAGAGACAGTGCCTGCCTGGGATAGTCTAGGAGCAGATAAATGGTGTCTTAAGTTTTTTTCAGGCTTTGATTTTTTATTTATTGAAACAAAAGACAATTCATTTTGTAGACTTTTAAACATGTATTTGATGCAATATTATAAAAGTATTGAGAAAAATAAATTAGAGTAATTATGTAAAATTTATAGAAAAACCATCTGGGGAAAAGAACCTAAAGGTACATGCAGTTATGGGATCATTCTGTATAGACTCCTGCATCTATAATTACAATTTCTTAATATCCATTAGTCACTTGTTCTGTCTACCACAAACTTCAAACAGGTATCAACTTCCTTTTCACTCAGCTGCCATGAAGAAGAGGCCTATGAATTTAAAATTGGCTGAGTTCATGAACGTAGATCTCAAAGAGAAGACAGTAGGGCATTACTGTAGTTCATGGTGCAGTCTTCTAAAGCACCACTTTCAATGAGCAATGGTAATCATGCTCAGATAATAACTTTAAAGTATTATCATATCCTTGATTCTTAGACGATGCCACTAACACACTTTAGGAACATTTGTCGCAGTAAAAATTTTAATTTAAAGATGTTTCCTGGTTAATTAAAGATTTAAATGCAAAGCTATTAGATGCTTACTTATAATCTATTACTTGGTACTTACTTCTTGAGCTGGTGACAACCAGGAATTTACATTTAAAATACATAAAATTTCACAATATTTACATGGGTGGTTTTCCTCATCTTTAATCACTGCCTGTAGTGATGTCTCTGTTGTGAATGAAAAGCAATAAAAAAATCAACTTTGTCAGACTCATTCACTGTTTTCAGAAATTCTTACTATTTAAAATACATTGTAGATTGACAGATTGATTTGGTTAATTACCTTGTGTATTAATATGTATTCATAAGGCATTAATTAATACTAATTAATATACATCAAAATCCTATGCATTACCAATGTGAATTAATTCATGTTCATGGTGAATTAATTATTTAGTGCATGATTTACTGTATTTTGATGTGTATTAATAATGTTAATTAATTGAAACACATATTAATGTGTATTAATAAGGTAATTAAGTGTAGCAATTTAGATAGTTTGCACTCTTCTTTTGCACATACAAATTTTTTACCTGCTGGGTCAAAAAATGAGGATGCTAATATCAACCAGGAATTGTTGGTCACTAAGCTGTATGTGTTTATTCCTTCACTAATTCAGTAAGTTTTAATTAATACCAGCAACATACTGGGCTTCAATAATAGAGAAGGGAAGGTGGAGGGTGGGAAGGGCTCGCTGAGAGAGAGAATTGGAGCCCAGATGTGCAGGATGAGAAGCCACATATGGGAGGGGAGTGGAGAGGGAATGGCACCGCTCCAGATGGGGGCTCCAGGCAGAGAACAGCATTTGTAAATGAGCCTGCAAAGAAGCAATCAAGAAATTCGATGGAAAACCAGGGATTAGGGTAATGTCCTGGGAGCAAAGAAGGGAAAGTGGTTCCTGAGAAAAAAAAGAGGTTGAGTAAGATGAGGACAGAAAAGTGACCAACCACCACATTTGGAGGTCACTGGTGGTCTGGATGAGAGCAGTGTCAGTGGCATGGTGGGGGCAGGCACGAGAGGGAAGGGAGGTGGGTTGGAGTGCATGGAACAGGGTGAGCAAGTGACCCTTTAGAGGAATGTGTCAGTGAAATACAGCGCCCAAGTGGAGACATAGCAGGGACAAGGAATATGGAGCGGACGGGTTTGTCAACTGGATTATCCAGTTGAAAGTAAAGTTTGATGATTCAGGGAAGACATGGCCATCAGAGTAAAGTCCTTGAGGAGAAGAGAGGGATTTTGCATTCAGGGAGCCATGTGTGGCACGGGGTCTGTAACAGGAGGAAGAATGCTGCCTCCTTTGTGACAGAGAGAAGGGGAACCCAAGTGCACATGCGAGGGAGTTTGCAGATTTGGTGGTGGGAAGATAAGAGACTCCCCTCTGGTGCTGTTTCCCCAGTGAAGGAAGATGAGGCCATGTAATAAGAGTGGGGGTGGGGGTGGGGTGAGAGACCTGAGAGGGAGAAGGGAGCACTTCCCCAGCCACTTCCTCCAGTGGGAAGGCAAGTTCACTAGAGAAACTTAGAAAGATGCCGTGCAGTGTTGAGAACCTCTCTTGAGTTTTGAGAACGTGAACCTAAAATGAAACCAGCCTGCCCCGTCATGTGGTTTTTCTGCAGCCATGTTTAAATGCTAAGCGCAAAGAAGCTAGATGGTTGAGTTCTGTTAGAGTGGGAGTTTTGAAAGAAAGAAAGCAAACTGGTAATCCTTAAAATGAACAACCAGTGAACTAATCAAAACAAAAACAAAAACAAAACAAACCCCTTTCCCCAGATAAACATCCCAAACAAAAATGCATAGAAATTCATGAGCTTGTGGAACACAGATCCCTTTATCTAAGGTAATTATTGTAGTAACTACTAGGAAGTGGTCACAATGCGCTGATTTCCAGCTGTGGTAGGTAGGCATTTAGCCTCTGTTCTTTTCGGAATCTTGCTGGATTCATTACGGAGCTAGTTGCTAGGCCTGTTTCTACACTTCAGTGAATCTCCGTCAGCTGTTGCAGGAGCCATCATTCTGGGATCTTTTTTCTTCATGTCCTAGTTGGTGGAACTGTTGCTGTTGTCTTTTTAAGTTCTGAACATTTAACAGTTTGTCTCCTCCACCTTTATTGGACTCCGAGCTAAGTTCTTTTGTGCAGGTTGTAGTGCACCCTCCAGCTTTTGTAACCTTCGCCAGGTTCCTGAGGACACTTTAGTGCTCCCTCAAGAGAAGGCTTTATAGAGTTTGAACCATTACAATTCTACAGTGTAAAGACGTCTAAAACATTTAGCCATGGTAATAGACCATCAAAAAAGAGGAACATTCACAGCCCTATCAGAATGTATTTTCTTCACCCTGATGTAAATCCTTCATTTTGCATCTAAAAGTCACTTCGTTTTCTTTTCTTTTCCAATCTTTAGAGTTTTCGAGAACAGCTGGTTACCATAATGAAAATGGTATTTTTCCAAGGACTAAGATAATATTATTAAACTATTGACTCTCATGTTTCCTCAAAGTTAAAAGAAAAACCCACAAACCCTTTTTTATTTAAAAGTCCCTTAGCAATTTCTCATAAATCCTCTTAACGTGATAGTGTTTTAGTTTTATACTGAAGCCGGGCTTATACTGAAGGCCGGGCTCCTCTGTGGATGGAAGTGGTGAGTCTGTGTGGGTCACGCTGGGCAGTGTGGTGAGAGGAGGGGAGCTCTTTTTGGTCAGATGCACTTGGGTTTGCTTCTGGCTCTGCCCTTCCCCAGCTGCTCTGCCCAGTACTCAGGGGCTGCTACTTTCTCCTCATTCCCTCCCTAACTCCAGGAGACATGTCCTGTCTGTACTTCATTCCTGGTTCTGCTCATATTTGTTTGGCTATGCTTTGGCTACAGTTATCTAACTTCCTCCTGTCCAATTTCTCATCTGAATAATGCAGGGGAGACTGTAACATTGTTTTTGTTAATTTCGTATTTTCCAAAAACACCATTGAGGCATTATATCTCATCAGCAGAAGCTCAAAATGAGTTTGGCACAGTTCTCCAGCTTGTTGATCAAAGATTGAGGAAATATAAATTTCATTTTGGAGCAAATGACAGTACTTCTAGTAATTCATTTCAACTCATGTTAACCCATGTTAATACCTAAGTAGTCAGGGTGTGCTAGCATCATTATGGTGCTAGCAGAGATAGGTAGTACAAAAAGAATTTAATTTTTTTTTATCATTTTATCCTTTATAGTGCTGTAAGTTCTTCTGTACTCAAAAGTTTTACATCAAACTTTAGAACTAGGTTGGTGTACTCCATAGAAGTAGAAGGAAAAAAATGTGTTGTGAGGCTCCAAAGCATACATAAATAATTTAAGGGTCTACAGACTGCCATGACTGTGTCTTTTAACATAATTGGTGTTCTTTTTAAACCAATGCTTTTATTTTATGAGTTTTAAAATGTTACATTGTATAAAGGGGTTCCTGGGCTTCAGAAGACTGCAAAAGGGATCCATGGCACAGAAAACGACTAAGAACCTTGGGGGTACTCCCCTCAAATGCATATGTTCTATTTACAGAGTTCTTAATCTTGCAGAAGACTAGGTTTCTTGTTCATTTCAAAAGTGAATTGCCATTTATAGTATCTAGAAGCACATTTCTAAAACTTCTTATGACCTGAGAAAAGAATGGTGAGCCAGAATTCCTATTACATGTTACACAATCCAGGATTTGTAGAATGCTGGTCCCATGTTTAGTGGTTTAACTTTACCATGATGCCTGAAACAGGTGAGTATACAGCTTCTCTGAGCTTCCACAACTCGTGCTAATATATTTTCCCAGCAGTTTGT
This sequence comes from Daubentonia madagascariensis, assembly GCA_023783475.1. Classification (NCBI taxonomy): domain Eukaryota; kingdom Metazoa; phylum Chordata; class Mammalia; order Primates; family Daubentoniidae; genus Daubentonia; species Daubentonia madagascariensis. The sequence goes on along the minus strand of JAKFHU010000978.1, from coordinate 18,523,357 downwards.
TCCATTTAAAGGTTATAATAAACATTCCATATTTTAAACTACATGATCAACTTCACTAGCTGCCTGAAATAGTTACTGTGCTAGCTGAAAAGCAAAGGAAGCCCAGAATGCTGATAACTTCATCCAGTAATAAAATGGCCCTCATGACACGTTTAAGCCGGTCTGATGATTTTCCTGGGGGTTTTCCCCGAACTGTTTACCTCAGAGGAAAGATAAGGCTTCCCCCACTGTGTAAATCTTGAGCATGTCATGAAAAAAGGCAGCAATTAAAGAGGGAGTGAAACGTTCAACAAAACGCAAATACTTCCTAGAGCAGCGTATTTGCAAAATGTCCAGTCTGGAGAGAGAAAGCTGTAGAAGTAAAGCTCTTCCCAAAACACACTTCTTTACCAGCATTTCCCAGTATATCACCATTATCAGTTTCTTTTAAGTAGAAGGCAGAACACTATCATTCTACATTTTCTGAAGATAAACATTACATATTGAACACCTGTCGTTATTTCATAACGGTCTGAGTGGGAAGAGGGATTTTTTAAAAATCTGTCTAATCTTTGTAAGTAAACAACTTAAAACTGATTCAAGCCTAGAAAATTATAAAAGATGAAAGCTACTTTTTGAAAGCCTTATTGGACCAGTCATAAGGAGAAATTCATTTGTTCATTTTCTTCAAATTCATATCTTCAGTTTTCTGTATACCACCAAACAATGACTTGGCAACTTAATATTTTGGCCAAACTAAAATTTATACATATGTCCTTTTAGTTTTGGCTATTTTCTTTTTAGTTTTAGTGTGTGTGGGGGGAGGGATGCCAGTAGGGTATAAAGAAAGAGTAGCTGGTTGAAAGCGAAGAGGTATGTCAGTTGTTTCCCTAGCTGGGTAAACCTGGCTAGGTTTATTTACATCATTAGGCCTCAGCTTACAAATGTGTACAATGAAGTACTTTCTTCACTGGTGATTATGAATATTTCCTCCAACTCCAAAATTCCTTGACCTTAAAATATAGCCAGAATGGCCACTTGTTTTTGGCCACCAATAGGTGAAACAATGGAAAATAACAGCAAACCAGAATGGTGAAGGAACAAAAACTAGAAAACTGGCTCTGAGTGAGGAGACATTCCTGTTGTGTTTGTAATGTGGCATAGGAAACTGGGCTGGCCAGTTTTCTTACCCTTAATATGGACAGGTTTACCTGAATTAGTACTTCCCAAGTGTGAAGTGGTAATGTGTTTTATTTATATAGAATGTTTGTGTGTGTGGGGGGGAGTGGGCTTTTTAAATAATCAGATGAGGGAGGGCGCTCCCTCTTGAAGGTACTTGTTGTCTCCTTTGTTACCTCCGCAGTCCTAGTTTAGATGCATTTGACTTCTCTGGCTGGTTGTGTCCCTCCCTCCTCAAGCACCGCTTTCCTCCATTCACAATTTTAGGCTTCTTTGTTTAACTGCTATGTTTATGTTATTGAAGTGTGCTATGGGCTGAACTATGTCCCATCCAAATTCATGCACTGAAACCCCAAACCCTAGTATCTCAGAATGTGAGTGTATGCGGAGATAGGGTCTTTAAAGAGGTGATTAAGTTAAAGTGAGGTTGGTAGGGTGGGCCTTTATAGAGTCTGACTAGTGTCCTCATACAACGAGAGAATTTGAACACATAGAAACACCAGGGGCACATGTGCACAGAGGAAAGACCGTGTGAGGGCACAGTGAGAAGGCAGGGTTCTGCAAGCCAAGGAGAGAGGCTTCAGAAGAACACAAACCTGCAGCACTTTGATCTTGGACTTCCAACCTCCAGAACTGTGAGAAAATGAGTTTCTGTTGTTTAACCCACTAAGTCTGTGGTATTTTGTTATGGCAACCCTAGCAAACTAATACAAAATGCCACTTTCATCATGCCACCTCCCTGCTAAGATTCTCTAATAACTCTGTTGCTCATTGTATAATGTCTTAGAATCTCTGCCTGTCCTTTAGGGCCTTTTGTAGAGTGGAAAAATGATGTATAAATAGGATTCTAGGGCCTGATCCTGTTAAGCCGGGTGACCTGGGAAGTTTCTTATTCTTCCTGAGAGACAGTTATTCTCTTGTATTAACAGAGCCTGGATATGGGAGTCTGCCTTTAGTTTGAGGTGTCAATTAGACAAATCACTTAACCTTTCTGTACCTGTTTTTGTTTTTAAATCACAGAATAGGTGATAATAATCCCTATTTTGTTGTAAAAATTAAAGAGGTGGTATGTGAGATATGTATACGTCTGTGTGCGTGTGTGTGTGTGTGTGTGTATGTGTGTGTATATATATATATATATATATAAACTAGTCCTGTTTCTTGAGCTAAGAACCCAGTGCTGTAGAACCTGCTACTACACCGCACAGTGAGATACCTGGTGTTATATGAATCATGTCCATATTATTCCTTTTGAGTTGATTTTTTCCTCTCCGTTTTTATTCCTAGGTCCTTGTCTTTGTGTCTGGAGGCATGCTTTTACATTTTCTTGGGAACAGGGAAGTTCTCTTACTCTGGGAAATGTTTAACAAGTGTGAATTTTAAAAATTAAGTATTCAAATCAGCAGTTGCTAAGATATCTTCCAGTTTATCATCCTAAATTCTGTGAATAGGCTCTATTTCTCTTTGATTATTTCTCAACACAAGACTTCATCTATGATATGGCCGGTTTTCCCCAGTACACCATGCAAATTCTCAATTTTGTTTATTCACCCTTCAGTCAATAGTAATTGAGTCATCACTCTGGGTCCAACAGGAATGCAGGGAGAAGACAGAACTTCCCTTATGTTGCTCCCAGCTAGGGGAGACATACACCCTATGTAATGGTAATCTAGTACATAACATTGTGATAAGAGATATCAAGGAGAAGTACCAGGGTCCTAACCTATTAGACAGATTACGAGATGGTTTACTTTAGAGAGTGAGTTTATGCAGAACCCTGACAGGCAGACATTGTCCTGCAGAGAAGGTGTGGGGAAGGGGGAAGCAGCAGTGAGAGTCTGAGGTGGGGTGGAGCATCTCCAGCATTCACGGCCTTTTCCTAGAGGAAATGTTTCCATTTTCCCTTTTCATACATCTAAGCCCTTTCACATTTTCAAATATATGCTCAGTTATTTACCATTTCTCTGAAGGCTTTTCTATTTTAAACCACTGGAAGCTCTCCCTTTTCTGAAACTGTAGTAGGTATTCCATATATATTTGTCTATTTAAAAAATGAGTCTTCAATAATGCAAATTTGAGAGATTAATAAGCAGTGTCAGGGACCTAGGAATAAAAATGGAGAGGACAAATCAATTCAAAAGGATTAGTATGGATATGATTCGTGTAGCACCAAGCATCTCACTGTGGGATGCAGTAGCAGGTTCTATACCACTGGGTTCTTGGCTCAAGAAACAGGAGTAGTTAATTAATCTGTGTCTTTGTGTCTGGAGGCATGCTTTTACATTTTCTTGGGAACAGAGAAGTTTTCTTATCAGGTTTTCTACAGTAAACTGAGAATATGGCTTGCGAGACATTTTTAATATAAAGCAGCTCATTTGCCTATCTTAATTCCTATTGTTTCTTATTTCTCTGCTCCTGTAGGTGATATCAAAGTATTTGCTTAGCCCATGTTTAAAAAATAAGCACCAGCAAATTAATTTAGAATTTAAAATTTTAGTAATGCTTTAGTAATTATATACTATATAAGATTGGTGAGGATGGAAACATAACAATACACTGCTCTTTTTGGTTTTTGAATACATTTCTATATCCAGCAGATTGGAGAGAGCTTTGAATTTGGCAGCAGACAAGTGTCCTGATGTTTTTTATTTTGTTAAATTTTAATGGATCAGAAACAGCAGTATTTCTTTATTTTTATTAAAAACTCATTGTTGAGTATGAAAAAATACATGGTCTTTATGAAAGGTGCTCAGTTAATTTGGCTAGTTGAATTTCTTAGAAATTTCTGTAGAGCTAAATGAGTCACATCAAGTTGAGGCAGTTTGGGGGAAAGTATCAGTTCCATAAACAACAATAATAGTAAGTGATTACTTTGTATATTTATGGCCTTCTAGGTACTGTGCTTGGTGATTTATATGTATTTTTTCATTTCATCTTCCAACTGCCTCTGTGAGATATAGGGGCCCTTTTCCCCACTTGTAGATGAGAAAACTGAAGATCAAGATGAAGGAGGAGACAGGCTTGAACTTAGAACAGTCTGGCTCCAGTTGAGAAGTTGTCACTACTTAGATGCTGAACCTGTTATTAAATATTATCTACTCTGCTCTACACATTGAAATGGAGGGAAAGAGAAAAGTATCCTTTGCATTCCTGTTCTTCTTTCCTCCAGATGCCACAACCCTTATAATAACCTCTTCTTTTCCTCTTGTCATATCACTCTATGCAGAGAGAGAGAAGTGACAGAACACTCTAGTCTGGGGTTTGGGTTCTGTTCACTTTTCCTGAGAAGGCCATCTTGCCCTGACAATATGACTGAAAGGATCTTGGACAAACCACTCACTATTAAGCATTCATTGAAAGCCAAGAGTTGCATCGTATAGGCAAGTGTGTGTTGAAAAGAATAGCCAAATTTCCCTCTTATTGATGTTGAGGAAGGAAGTTTCTAATTACAGGACATGAAAACAAAAAAGGAAAGAAAGAAAAAAGAAACTGTGAGTTTCATATCTCTTCCTTCAGACATCAAAGACTGTATACGCTCACCAAGACTGGTTATTTAGCATAGTTATAAGAAAAAAAAACAACAAAAAACCTGCTGTTTTGTGAGCATTCATGATAGTGGTTGTGCAACCTAGTTGCAGTAAGATTTCCAAGACTGAGCCAGTTGTGGGAGGAAAACCATTTTCCTAGTGTTTCATGTGGCTAGTTGGACAGAAATGCCTTAATTCCACAGAAACTTGAAATATCTGCTGCCAGTATTGACAGTTTCAGGGAGAAAAAAAGATGGATGGGTGCCTGTTCCTAACTGGAATTGAAAATGCATTCGCTGTCTGACAATAATAACCAGTGATTTTGTCCTAAAGAAAGTGAACGTATACCAATAATTTCTCCATAGGACTGCTTTGTTGCTTCCTTTGAACATAATTTTGGATTAAAAATTATACATATTATAAATTAGACTTACCCATGTGTATCAAATTTTTTAAAAGAAACTTTTTAATTTTGAAATAATTTAAGATAAGAAACTGCAAAAATATTACAGTTCCCATATACCCTTCACTTAGCTTTTCCTAGTGTGTTAATGTAATAATGATATCTTACGAAACCATAGTACATTATCAAAACCAAGAAATTGACATTGATACATTGTAGTTAACGAGACTACAGATGTTATTTGAATTTCAACAGTCTTTTGTATATATTCAATTTTATCCAGTCTGACAATTTTATCCAGGGGTCTTCCCCTGTAGTGTTCAGCCTCTGATGTGTGTACTCAGTTGTTTTCATTCTTGTTTTTATGTTTCAGCCTGGTTTCCAAAGGGTTGCCCTGGGTCAGCATAGCTTAGCCTGTAGCCAGTGATTGACCAAAAGTATTACTTAAGGACTGAAGTGAGTGTGTCTTCCACTCTTTGCCATTTGCTCTGCCTATGGCTTAGGGAATGCTTTCAACACTCAGGGAGTTTACAAGTCCTCCCTGGTTTTTGCTTTCTGCATTCCTGAGGCCTCACATTTAGTAGCCTTATATATATACACAGCCTTCCAGACAACCAGGAATAAGTGAGGCCTGAGCAAGGCTCTCTGTGCTTGTCTCTTTCTCTGGATCTCCCTTTTAAATTTCTGGCTGGTCTTTTGTTGCTTGTGCCAACCAGTATGGACCCAATGATAGCATTAAACTTCCCTAATTGTTTGCTGCTGTGATCTCTATTTGACGACACCCTTTGGCATGGAATTTCCGTGCTGTGCTCCACATAGAGTTATCTTCCACTCAGACCAGCAAGGCAGCAGGAATACAAATCCTTAGGGGGGCCAAGCCTTCCCAGTTAGAACTTCCATTCTGTGGAACTGGGGGCAGGTAGAAGAAACTCCTTGCTAAAATGTCACAGACTCCCATTGTTTTTATTCAGATTTAGTAGATTTAAAAAGAATAAATGCCTTTCATTTGTTGTAAGTCCTTTGGTTAGTTTTCAGAGTTGTAAAAGGGTTGTTACAGAATTACAGATAATTCTGCCCAGTTTTTTCAATGCTTTTTGGGGAGAGAATTTCCCAAGTTCCTTATTCTGCCGTTTTGAAAGTTGGTCCACTTATGTATTGTACTTTAAAGTGGAAGCTTTGACCAAGACCCTAAGATATAAAATACTTTTAAAATGGGTTGTGAAACAGCCTACCCTTTATGTTTTTAAAAAAGCAGATGAACAAGAAGATTATATAAATCGAAACCTTACCTACTTCACAGTTATTAAAGCATTGAAATAGTAGAGATGTAAGGAGAGCTTTGGAAGAGTTTTGTTGTTGTTGTTTGTTTGTCTGTTTGTTTTGGAGACCACTGTTGTGAGTATAGCCCCTCTTCTTTTGAGGAGGAGGTCTGGGAGGAATGTACCTCCTCATCCCCAATCAAGAGAGGGGCCTTTAAGTAGACCATTCAAAAAACTTATCAGAGGGTTTAATATTTGTCTCCTTCAGGAGGCTGGTGTCTAGTCATGCTTAAGAAATATAAAGGGACACGGGTAGCAGAATAGAAAGTTTTATTTGGGAAGTAATTGCATTCTCCGAGTCTGTTGGAAGAAAGAAAACAGTTATGAGTGTTTTCCATGGACTAAAGAGAACCCTGGGAAGGGGGTCTTAAAGCATATCCAAGCGATTTTCCTGGTGAAGTGAAAGAACCTCAGAAAAAGAAAACTGGAAGTGGACCACAGGATGCATTGGGGCTATAGAAGAAAACAAGTCCTCGGCTAGAATAGAGATACATTTGCATATGTCAAGGAACACAGGGAAGAGATCTCAAAAATAAAGAATCTCAGAAGAATTCACAGAAAGCATTCATGAAAGAAAGACTCAGCTTTAATTTGTACCAGGCCCAGAGATCACAAAGCCAGCTTATAAAAGTACTAGTAAAGTAATAACTTTTTTGTCCCCATTATCTCTCCCCCTTCATTTTTCTCTAACCATGAGGGGTTAAAAACCAGAGTTACGGAGCTTGGAAGGTGTTAGACTTTAGGCAGGGGAGGAGGGAAGAAGTCAATGACTTCACTCGTTTCTTCCAGTAACAGCCTCTAGCTTGGGTAGGAGAGAGACTTTGACTCTAAATGGACCCTGCATTTCAATTTCTAAATTCTTCTTCTTTTTTTTGTATCCAAGAGTTAACACAGAAGTTGTGAGGCTGGCTGAGGTTTCATCAAGGCAGGAGGAGAGTTATCCCTAAAGGGAATTAAAAAACAAAAGAAAGTTGCTCTAAGATTAAATGGCGTGAGTCATATTTGTTTAATGTCTATTTATCTAACCTAGTGGTTTTACACACATGCATGTGTGCACGCACGCACGCACAGAGAGAGAGAGACAGAGAACGGACTAGACTATCTTAACCATATTTCTTGTTTTTGGCAATAATATCAGGGGAGTCTAAATCCGAGTGTTGCTTTAGGATGCCACAGTGGCTAATAGTTAGGTGGTGAACAGAGTGGTTATGAATGAAGTAGCTGGAAATGAGAAGAGGGACTAAAGTTGCTGACACCAAACTTTGGGCCCCAGAAACAGATTTCCTCTAAACATTTGTGTACTAATCTCACTCCTTCTGAAATTTCACTTGTTCTGCTTTTTTTTTTTTGTTTAATAAGTAGAGATTGATATTTAACATCCTTTGACGTTAAGAAGAGTTAGGAATAAAAAAGAGAGACATCAAAGAGAGTGTAGCACTATTCTGTGAGTTCCCTTCATGCATAAACCTGGTACTACTTTAAGTATTATCATCCATGCATCCATCCGTCCATCCATTCATTGAACAAATCTTTATCCTGAACCTGCTATATAATTTAGGCACTGTGCTAGTCACTAAGGATAACTCTTTGAACAAGACAAATATGATCTCTGCCTTTATGCATCTTTAGTTCTCTCAGGAATGGCAGATATTGCATAAGTGGAATAAAAGGCTTGAAGGAGAAGTCCAGAGTACAAATGGAACCAGTAACAGACAGACCAAACATACTCTGAAGGTCCCGGAAGGCTTCTCTGTGGATGTGACATTTAAACTGAGTCCCGAAGAATGGGTCAGATTTATAGCTAGTTGAACAGTAGTTCCCTACAAGGCCCTACATGATCTGCCCCTGCCTGTATTTCCAACCTCATTGTAAGGCACGTTCACATTTGCTCATCATTCACCAGCCACTTGTTTTCTCTCAGTTCCTCAAACTGCCTGCCTGAAACATTACATGCTAAATGCGTTCTCTCCTCACCCTCTGTAGCTAGCTCCTTTTTAGTGCCTAGCCTCAACTTACTCTTTGTTTCTGTCTTTTGCTTGTTTCCATTATTGTGTACAACTCCGTTTCTAATTGTTTTGTTTATTTCTTGGATTCCTTGTCTTCTGATTGTCCTCTAGAAATGTGTGCTCCATGAGGGAAGGCGATGTATCTAACTCATCACTTTTGCCCCTCCAGTCCCTGGAACAATACTTGACACACACTAGTTATGCCTTAAATGTTTGTTAATAAATGGATAAATAGAAGGGTATGTTACAGCCTTGAGTGGGAGACAGCATGACACATTTGAAGGAAGGAAAGAGAAGTATGCTACACGGTACGGCTGTAGCATAGAAAGAAAAAAGGAAAGTAGTGGGAAGAGCTGAGGAAGTGGATAGAAATCCACTCTTGCAGGCTTTTAGACCAGTATTTTTCAAATTGCTATTAGTGAGTCATGAAATCAGTTCAGTGGGCTTCTTCTAGCATTTAAACAAATGAAATAGACTAAAAATCAGGGCACATTGTACTTAGTAAAATTATCACATCAAACTTACTTCCACATTTTACGTCTATGTGTGTATATCTATTTGTGTATAATGGGATGTAAAAAGGTTTTCCTGCTTTAGTTTGTAGTAAATAGGTATAAAAGCCACAGTTGTAGATCATATTAAGGATTTCTAATTTTTTAGTAAGGGAATAGGAACTCACTGAAAATATTTTCACAGCAGAGTAGGCTTCAAGATTCCTTTCCAACTGGAGACATCAATCATAGAAAGGGTTACTTCTTTTAGCAACATGTGTGCATGAAGAATGCTAGGCTGCGTTTATGGCTACCCCTGGATTACTTCATTATGTTTCTTAAAGGCAGGAGCTATGCTTTATTCAACATTGCATTCCCAGTGCCTAGCATAGACTAGGTAGACAGAAAAGACATATTTTTGAATAAATGAAAATATTGTATAAAGCTACTGTTTGTGAATTGAGTGGCTATAGAACCCAGCAGATGCTCGTCTGCTATGCCATTGTCATTATTACTGTTTGTAACACAGGAAACTTTGGTGAGAATAACTACCAGATTAACAATAATATTATTATATAATAATTACATTATTATATAATAGTGTTATATTATTATATAATAACATATGACAATTATTATAAATGTAACAGTTATATTACATATAATGATTATAATAGTTATTATGTAATAATATTTTATTAATTAATAATTAATAATATGATTAATAACTACCTATTTGATTTTTGAAGTTCCACTATGGAGATTGTCAAGTATAAAGTCTGTAGGATCACAAAGTTTCATAGTTCACAGCTATCTGGTTCACCATTTGCTCCCAAGCACCTTTTGTAGTGCAAGGTATATTGTAGGAATTTGTTTGTTAAAGACAAATTCATCAAAATTTTCTGATTTTCTATAGTTGCAACAATAATCACAACAGATAGTACATCTTTCAAGTAAATATATGATGTTATTAGTGATCAATTCATGTGATCTTTATCTTAAGAGGAAAACTTATATGCATTGAGTATTTATTATGGGCTGGGTACCTTTCACAGTAGTGCTGTTCAAATTTATGGGAAAGTAACCTGGGTCTTGAAATGTGAAACTGGAACTTGGAGTAAACCTTTTCTGATCCCGTATCCAATGGTGTTTTCACCAAATTATGCTGCCTCAGTAAAGAAAATAATATGATTTTCCCTCAGGCATTAAATCCTTGATAGCACTGCCCTTGCTTTGCCCTACAACTGCATAAGTGTTTCTGCTTCTGGAAAGAGAGGCCCTCTCTCTCAGGAAGTACTACAACTGCAGCAATATAAAGGCCTCATGCTCTTGGGCCCAGGAGCATTATGTGGCCTATTGTATGCTTCAAGGATTCATATTAAGAAATTACTTCATTTCTGAGGGGTAATAATGTAAGGGAAATATGCATGTTCAGGGTGAGAATGAGAGAGGGGATTTTTTATGCTGTATCATCCATAAAAATATATTCCACCAGCAGCTCTAAAGTATTAGCTGTATTCTGACTTGGGAACTGATGTAGCCATACCTTGAATTTGATCAGCATAAAGTCATCAGCCATACTGGTAGATTAAGTCATTGCTGATCATTTTAAATGAGGTGTAATAGAAATAGCTCAGAAAATGCTGATAATGAGAAGTGCTAAATAGTTAGGATCATATCACTTGATATAGATATATATTTCTTGTATTATAAATTCAAATACAAATACCAGAGTCCCAAGTTACTCTATTATAGTTTTGTCTGTATTTTTTTATTATGGCATTTCTTCAATATAAAATGTAGTTTCATGAATACTTAGAGCCTAATCAAAGGCACTGTATAGTATAGTAGTAAATGGATAATCATGTTTTTGTGATGTGTGTAATATGTAGATGATCAGGAAAAATAATAGGAGGGAAAAGGGAAGCTCATGTCGGTATTGATTAGTAGTGTGAGATGGTGTAGAAGAGATAGCTAGAGGTGAGGATGATACAATTTATGGATAAATGGAAAATGAACTTTCCTTGACTTGATTAAAATGTTTTAGCATAACTGGGCTTGAAAATTGTCCCTTTTATTTGTATAAATGTATTCTCTCATTTATCCATTCACTTATTCATTCATTTAACAAATATGTATTAAATGCCCACATGTGCCTACATAGGGGATGTGAGTGGGGATTTCACAATGAATAAACCCCACAAAAAAATCTGCCTTCATGAAGTTTTTATTCTAATGAAGAAGGGAGGAGAGGTAGACAAACAACAAAAACTACATAGCAGATGTTAGACGGCCATAAAACAAGAAAGCAGGCTTTCTGCCAATTCTAAATAACATGGTCAGGGAAGGCTTAACTGGAACGATGATACTGAAATAAAAACCTAAAAAGTTACTGACTTTAACAGCCAGATCCTACCAAAATAACAGAAATGTGATAGCTGACTGCTTTAGTCTGTTTTGTGCTGCTATACAGAATACCACAGACTGGGTAATTTATAAAGAACAGAAATTTGTTGGCTCACAGTTCCGGAAGCTGGGAAGTCTAAGGTCAAGGTGCCGGCAGGTTTGTTGTCTGGTGAGGCCATTCTCTTCTTCCAAGATACCGTCGTCCAGAGAGGAGGAAGGCTGGATCCAACATATGGCAGAAGGTAGAAAGACCAAAAGAGAGAGCCCATTCCCATGAGCCCTGTTTATAAAGGCATTAAACCCACCCATGAGTGAAGCCCCCATGGCCTAACCACCTCGTAAAGACCTTACCTCCCAGTACCATCACATGGGCAATTGAATTTCCACATGAGTTTTAGAGGGGACAAACCTTCAAACCACAGCACTGAAACGGGTGATAATTGGCTAATGTTATCAGCAAACTTTTCTATTAGGTTTAAAATAAGCAAATGCAAAACAAAAATTATCATAATTTATTATAAAATCAGAATGATGTTTTGATCTCATCTTGATATAAAAAGCTCTATAAATTTTCAGCCTAATGAAAATGCATAATGAGAAGATAAAAATAATCATGCTTTAGAGTTTCAGAAGTAAGTGATTAAAGTAAATAAATGTTTTACTTTAAAAACAACTATTTTTTCTTCCTGGTAAAGATAATGAAGATTGCACTGGGCCAGAATGAAGAAGAGAGGAGATTTTCATTTTCTATAACTTTAAAATAAGGGACTATAGGTCATTTTTACCTTTCTTATAATATTGCTTTATATTTTTCACATTTAAAAATGATGAAGGAAGTGAGTTTAAAAAAACAAGGGCATATCAGGAGATCCCATTTTTGTAAAAAAAACCCCAAACTCAAATTCTCTTTTTTCCTTTTACTCTAAATGTATGAATATGCATTGAAGTAGCCTGGACAGGTACACATCAAAATGAAAATGGTGATTATACTTTATTCTTTATTCACTCCAGCAATTTGTCTTTGTGACAATGAGCATGAGTCATTTTTATGATTTTTTTGGAAAGGTGATATTTAAAAAGCAAGAATCATTAAAAAATTTAAAACAAATTTGATTTATTTTGAAATAAAAATATTTTAGAAATTATATATTAAATATAAATAATATTAAATATAAATATTAAAGATATTTTAAAAGATTTTATAAATCAGATGTGATTTATAGAATGCTGAAATATGTGTGTGTTGTTTTATAAAGTCTCAAGGAAAAAAATATATGATGGAATAACAAAGGTGTTCATTGAAGAGGTTTCTTTTTTTAAATTTTAAGTAAAACATGGAGTAAATGTAGAAGAAAAAAGGAAAGTATAGACAGTATTTTTCCATTAAAATATTTTCATTTAACTGCTTCCAAAGTAAACTGAACAAACCTTAGAATGAACAAAAATTTCTTTTAAAATGTCATTACTAAAGTTCAAATTCAGCACGAATATATTTTTAAAATTCTCAACAAATAGCTAAGGTGAAAAATCTTCCTTTCTTACTGTAAATTTGTGTAATGGTGACCCAACTGAGAAAACAATGACACGTGGCTTTTTGATTATAAACAGTATAAAAATAATTTTAATTTTCCGTAATTTCAATGCCTTTCTCATAAAATACTTGGCAAGTGACCAAAAAAAGCAAACCCTGCAATTTCCTAATAATAACTCACAGAATAAATTTGAGCAAATAACTATGGAAATTAAACAGTTTCATCAAAATATATTTACCCTGATACCCATTAGTACACACAATTAGGGAACTCAATCCATTTGGTTCCCTTGAGTAGACATTTACTTCCTAAGTCCAAAGCACAGTCATCATCATTTAAATCCTGGAATTGCATCCAAGAGGAAGCTTAACAATAGTGGTTGTTTATTTTGTAGGTTTTAAAGAAGCTGGAGTGCCAGAGAAGATCTTTGAAGTGTGAAAAGACTTCCTGTAATTGAAAGCAAAATGTCATTTATAGATCCTTATCAGCACATTATAGTAAGTCATTTACTGTTTATGGATTCTTTCTGGGATGGGGGAAGATATGTTTCTGTATTGCTGGTGTTAGTAGTAAAGTGAAACTCTATGACAATCCCTGGATTTGTTAATAAACTCACATGAACTTAATGTGGCACTTAAAAGCTACAGTACATAATAAAACCAATTCATCTTTTTTTTTATTACTGTAAGTTTCCAGAAAAGAGACTCTTAGAGGGAAAAAATACCAAAACATCTGTAACAAAAATGAACTTTCATGGAACAATTTAAAATGCAGTTATCACTTAGCATTTATTAGCCTGCATAGTTTATACCCTTCACATGACTTGGTTGAGAGTTTTCCTTTTCTAGCTACCATCCTCCTCTGTGCCCTGCCTGGATAGCAAGGTTTAATGTATTACAATTCTTTGTAGTACCTTCTTCCCCTCCATTCACAACTTGAATCATTGGACTGGACTCTGCTCTTCCACTTCACAGAAAGTTCTGATTAATGGCTTCTTTGGTGCTAAATCCAATGGACTCTTAGTTTCCTCCATCCCTTCTGGCCCACTGTGCTGTTCATTCCTCTCTTCATGAAACTCTTCTCAGATTTCTCTGGTTCTGTTTCTTCTGTTTTCTTGTTGTTGGTTACCTCTCAGTTTTCTTTTGCAAGCTTCTCTTTCTGTTCGACTATCTTTTTTTTTTTTTAATTGAGACATAACATATACAAATTGTATAAATCTTAATTGTTAAACTTGACGGATTTTTACATATGAAACCATCACCCAGATAAAAATATCCAGTCAATAACCCCCCCCAAAGGTAACCAATATTTTACCTCTATTATTATGGGTAAGTTTTGCTTGTTTTTGAGCTTGATATAAATGAAATGTCTGCATTCAACATTATACATATGAAATTGATTCATCTTATTGTAAGTAGCAGAATTCTACACTTTTACATTGCCATGTGATATTTCATTATTCAAATTTACGACAAGCTATTTATGTAGTCTACCGATAAACTATCATATGTTCCTTGAATGGCAATGGTGATTTGCTGTAAACCAGGTAATGATATATGTGTGACTTCATTTCTATTCTGTTCTATTGTTCTAATAGTCTATGGTTGCATCAGTATCAATCTAGCCTACTTTCTATAGCTTTAAAATGTGACTTTACGTATGGTAATGTAAATTCTTCAGTTTTTTCTTCTTCAAGGTTATCTTTGCTATTTTCACTCCTTTACATTTCACAAATGCAGTGCAATGTAATGCAATGCAATGCAATGTAATGCAATGAAAACACAAAACTGCTGAGATTTTGATTGGTATTATAATGATTCTATAGGTTAATTAGGGGAGAGGTGATATGATGACAATGTTAAGTCTTCTAATCCACTAACAGCCCATGAATCTAATCCAAAACTAAATGTTACTTAAATCATCTTTAATTCTCTCAATAACTTACTGTAGTTTTCAGTAAGAAATCTTTATATATATATATATACACACACACACACACGCATATATAGATATGTGGATATATTTCTTGGTATTTGATATTTTAATGTAATTATAAAGGTGTTTATAAATTTCATTTTCCAAGTAGTTGCTACATTTATATGGAAATACAATTGACTTTTTTATATCCAGTGACCTTACTGAATTTCTATTAATTCTAATAGTTGCTTTATAGATGATTTTGGATTTTTAACTTAAACATTCCTGTTATCTGTAAATAATATAAATGAACTCTTCCTTTTTAATCTTTAAATATTTACTTATCTTTCCAGCTCTACTGATTGTAGACTATGTGTTTTAGGATATCCCATAAATTTGGAAATGTCATATTTTTATTATTACTCAGTTAAAATATTTTCTAACTTTTATTGTGATTTATTCTTTGACACATGGGTTACATAGACATGTGTTACTTAATTTTCAAACACTTGGTAATTTTTTTAGTTTGTTATTGTTATTGATATTTAATCTAAATTCTAAGGTGTTCAGAAAATATACTGTATCATTTTTTGTTGTTTGTAATATGTTTATACACGGTTATGGTCTTATTATTTATTTTGGTAAATGTTTCATATGTAACAATATGTTCCATATTCAACTTTTGTTTCATGAATTTTGAAGTTATGTTATTAAGTGCATACAGATTCTAAATTGTGCATATTTCTGTTGAATTAATGTTTTATCATTATCATAGGTCCTTTTTTATCTATAATAATAACTTTGTTTTAAATTTTATCTTGTTTTTTTATTAATGTAAATCCTTCCAGTTTCTTTGGTTAGTGTATGGATCCTTTTACTTTCAACCTATACTTTTCCTTATATTTAAAATGTGTTCCTTGTAAAAAGCATATAATCAGGTTTTTAAAAAAATCATATTAGATAATCTTCATTTTCTGAACCAATATGCTATTTTCCTTTCACAATTATGGATTTCTATAGATGAATTAAAAATGAATTTAGGTTCTTTTTAATTCCTTTTTCATATGAATGAACTGTTTCTATATCTTACGTACATATTAATCTTTTATTTCTCACCCCATCACCTCAAGAGAGGTGGGTAGTTTCTATAACTCTCAGAGAATTTAATCAAAGTGTTCCTTCTCAAACTTTAACATGGAGTCTGACATTTGGAACTGAGAAGGAAGAATGAAGATAAGGTTACATTTACGCTTTCAATTCATTCTACCGTAAAATCTATTTCAATTTTTTATTGAGTACTCATCACCATTTATTGAAAGCCACTGTGTACCACTTATTGACAGGCACTGGAGATACAAAGGTGAATGAAACAGACAGAGTCCCTGACTTGGGTGAGCTTATGTCTAGCAGAAAAGATGAACAATTTATTTATAATAATTACCACAATGTAAAATAATGCAAGCCCATAATGGAAGGGCTCTGATAAGAGACAATGAAGATTACTGTGGGAGTATGCAACAGGAATAATCAATAATAGGAATCCTTCTGGGAAGAATTCTTAGAGGAAGTGACATGTAAGCATAGACCTGAAGGTTTTATAGGAGTTACTTAGGTTAAGAGAGAGAAAATGACTTTTCTGGATTAGAAAAAAAAGCATGTGTGAAGTAGTCTGCAAGTGAGAAAGTACAAGATTTAAGGAAATAAAAAAGTTCAGTATGGTTGCAGCATAATACATTTCAAAGAACATTGTTATTTTGAGTGACCACCACTCTCTACC
Source organism: Daubentonia madagascariensis (assembly GCA_023783475.1). NCBI lineage: Eukaryota > Metazoa > Chordata > Mammalia > Primates > Daubentoniidae > Daubentonia > Daubentonia madagascariensis. The sequence goes on along the minus strand of JAKFHU010000978.1, from coordinate 18,506,821 downwards.
TAATCTGACCAGGCCTCATCACTGACTGCTGTGTAGTCCCCACGCGTCTCTTTTGTCAGATGACCTGTGAACTGTGAACATTCAGTTTCTTCTTTTAACAAAGCAGAGTTTATTTAAAAATCGGACTGGATATCTTAAGCCTCAGCACTGGCACCTTTTCGTGCAAATTTTGTTAACTACAACAGAATATTATGGCTATAATAAGTACCTATGTAGCATCTTAATATGATGAAGCACGAAAAAAACGCTCATATTTGTATCATGTTTTTCTTTACCTTCTCCAACATCAGACTTAGACACTCAATTAGTATTCCAATTTTTAGTGGCTTTTAAATGAAGAGATCCTAAGAGCTTTACAGTTTTCTTCATTATTCTTGTCTTGCTGTGTGTATATAAAAAAAAGTACTGTGGATGCACGTGTATGTGTGTGAATTATTTAATGACAAAATTCCCTGCTCTGGTCTTCATAGAAAGATATTTTTCAAATATATAAGTGAGCACACTCAACACAGAATAATATTAGTAACAAGGAAAGATGGGGGGAAATCAATCCAGCTAACTAGTAATGAGCAGATGGTGCCAAACAGGCTAAGACAGTTTCGGCTGCCTCAAGGCACAGAACACTGGGCTCATTTTCACCACACCTGTGATGCAGGAACACATTAGAGAATCCTGTGGGCTGATGCAGCAATTTGCAGCCAGCAAGCTCCTTTGCTTCCAATCTTTTAAGAAGGTGGTAGAAAATAGAGTGATAAATATATGACAGAATGTAGTTCCCATATGTCTTGAGTTGTTGCGAGGTACATTTCAACCTTAAAGATATTTGTGCCTTCAGAATTCATTTAAGTTTTTTTTGACCATTTAAAATATTTATAAAAATTTCCATCTTTTTACTCTGAAAATATGAGTCATATCCCTGAACTAAAAAGAATCCACTCCTCTTTATTCCATCTGTTAGCAGTGAAGGTCCACTGCCCACATTCACAGAAACTAAGGTAGTCTTCACATTGAGGACGGTCAATCACATGGATAGGCTAGCATTATTGCCTGCTAAAATACAAGGGCTTTTAAAATATCATTGTAGAATGACTGGAAATTTTACCAAAAATACAGAAAGCTATTATTCCCAATTACTACAGTAACATAGGAAAAATCCCACCACTGGATAAGTAATCAAAGAACTAGTGTTCCAGCAGCAGTTCTAGTCTTACCAGTTACACGCTCATAAACCTGTGAACTCGTGAGTTTTATCTGCCTCATCTGGAAAACAAGGTATGACTAGTACCTGTGTCTGCTTCACAGAGATTTTTTAAACAGTAAATTGTTATGTGCATAAAATTATTCTTTAGAAACTTAATGAAGTAAGATATTTTCAGAAAAGTCCGAAGGTAAGATGCTGCTACTGGGAAATCAGAAATATAAAGGTGATGAAACTATTATTACAAAAGCACAGCACTGTGCATGAATTGATAATGAGTTTTATGGCAAATAGTTTAATTTTTGTGAGCACTAACAAAATCTAGAAAAGTGAAGAAGGGAAAGGCTAGCGTATTAGGGTTTTCCAGAGAAGCAGAATCAGCAGGAGATATGAATGAATTAATTAATTATGAGGAATTGGCTGACACAGTTATGGGTGTTGAGAAGTTCCATGATCTGCTGTCTCAAGCTGGAGACCAGCTTTACCAGTAAAGTTGGTAATGCAATTCAGTCGTAGTCTGAAGGCCTGAGCACCAGGGAAGGTGATGGTGTAATTCCCAGTCCAAGGGCAAGACAAGATGAGGTAAGCTGTCCCAGCTCAAATAGTGAGGCAGGAAAAAGGGAGTGAATTTCTCCTTCCTCTGCCTTTTGTTCTATTCAGGCCCTCAACAGATTGGCTGATGCCTGACCACATTGAGGAGGGTGACCTACTGTACCCCATCTGCTGTCCACCAATTCATTTGGAAACACTCTCACAGACACAACCTGGCAGCAATGTTTAATCTGGACACCACATGGCCCACTCAAGTTGATGCATAAAATTAATCATCACAGCTTGTGATAAGCTTCTATTCTTTCCTTGATACCAGCCATGCCCTGCCACAAGCCTTTCTTTGGAGGCAAGAGTGCACAAATTTAAAGTTATGTCCATGTTTCTGCTTCTTTACCACAGAACATAGATCAGAAGTCCCTAGAGGGTCTCCAAGTTTATTTTTCAATTGTAGAATTTCCATTTGGTTCTTTTAAAAATCTTCTCAGCCATTTTTTATAGTTTCCAGTTCCATATAGTCATATTTCAGTTTGACTTCCATTTCCTTGAACATTGTAAGGACAGTGTAACTGGTTTATGGATGGGTTTTTTTGTGTGCCTGTTGCTTAATTGTACTGGTTTGTAGTTTTGGTGTCATGCCTCCTTGTGTTCCCAATGATCTTTCATTTTGTGCTAAACATTATAATGAAAAATAGAAATAATCTTTTAGAGAGAACTTAATTTGCTTCTGTCAGGCTCCTGGAGAAACCAGCAGTTTAGGACATATGTAATCCCAGTTCCAGGTTGGTTGTTTTCTGAGCAGCTTGGATTACACTAAAATGGGCTACCAGTGCATGGAAGGGCTGCTCATACTTATTCCTATGTTGCAGTCTATGGTGTTTTCGACTAGAAACAGGAGTGTGGTTTACTAGGGTCCTTATCCTTAGAACAATGATAATCCCTCAAGACTGCTCAGTCTCTCAGCGCCCTCCCCTTCTGGATCAGCAAATGCCCCCATGGCAAAACCGAACTCACCTCTCTGGGCTTTTGTGCTCTTCTTGTTCTCTGCTCTCTGTCCTGGTAGTTAATGCTTTCCTATCTTGTTAGTTCTTTGTTACTTTTAGGAAAATGTTTATTTTTTAAAACGTTATCCAGTTTTTAGTAATTTTCAGTGGTAGGTGGTCACCCAAATTATTTAATCTGTTATTATCACAAGTGAAATTCCCCAATGACTTATTTTACACTCAGTCAGTAGTGCCTCCAGATAATCTGAAGAAAGTAGATAATCAGCCTATTTTAAAAGATTTCCACAGATGATAAAATCATCCCCCAAAGTTGATGTTCAGTATTGCTCTATGTGAAATTCTAACATTGCAGTCTGGATTTCTGCCAGGGGACCCTTGAGAAATCCTGTCATTGGCCATGCTGTTGGTTCTTTCACCAATGCCAGTTCTTCCTATATCTGGGTGTGGATCTTCACTGCTTAGTTATATGAGATAAAAAGAGGAAGGATTGCTCATCACCAAAGGCTGTGTGATGAGAGTAAGAAAACATCATTTTACTTAATGTAATATATATTATTTTACTTAAGTAACATATTAATTTATATATAATTATATAATATAATAAATATTATATAATATAACATAATAGAAATAATAATGATTATAACAAAAATATTGAAACCCTTACTTTTCTGTTCTTAGTCCTTTTTTTTCCCCCTACCTCCTGGAATTATGTTGCCATTTTACAGATGAGGAAACTAAGGCAGAAAACTGAGGTAGAAAATATAAGGTACATTATTGTAAGTGCCCTTCTGACTTATGTCTGTGCCTTTTAGTTATGAACCTTTCATTTATTGCTTAATGAACAGGGCAAGTAAGGCAAGGAGGTTTTTAAGAAGTCCCTTAAATGGGGATAAAAATATCCAAAATGGCATCTGTAAGCATTTCCATATTTTCAAGTCTGTTGCATCTACTAGTCTTAAGGTTCACAGCTGAAAATCATCAGTGCAAAGACATCTTCGATCTGAAGGAACATGATACATCATCTAGGCCAGTAATTCTAAACCAAATAAATATGATTGCTCCCCAAAGTGTCTTTAAGACTGTGTGGGAAAACTTTTCAAATGCACATGCTACTTTATGTGTTCAAATGAGCTTCTCCAGGAAGGTGAAGGTGCACCTGTCCTTCCCTCAGCCATTGTTCCTCCAGGAGAGTGTAGATTTTTTTCACGAGTATTGAGGTAGGAAAAGGCTGACATTCAAACTTCTTTTTTCTTGATGCTATGGCTATTTAATTACCATTGGACTAGAATTACTATTACAATGTAGGTGCTAGAGATTTGGGTGATTGTTTCATTTTAAGTATCTTGAGGATAATATAGTCACTACAAATTTATGGTGAATATATCATTAAATGAGTATTTTAGAACCACGCTGTAACCATCAAATATTTTCTGGTTTTCACTTCTGGAGTAGTCCCTGTAATCTTTTCCTTTTTTTATGGATACCTCACTTTTTAAAATATTGTTGTTAATTGACACACAGTAGTTGTACATATTTATGGGGTGCAGTGTGATGTTTTGATACATGTGCACCTTGTGTAATAATCAAATCAGGGTATTTAGCATATCCCTCACCTCATATATTTATCATTCCTTTGTGGTGAGAACATTCAAAATCCTACTAGCTATTTGGAAATATACAATATAATATTGTTAACTGTAGTCACCATACTGTGCAATAGAACACCAGAACTTATTCCTCCTTTCTAACTGTAACTTTGTACCTGTAGGCCAATCTGCCCCATCTCCCCCTCTTCCCTACCTTCCCTAACCTCAGGTAAACACTACTGTACTCTCTACTCTTACGAGATCAGCTTCTTTAGATCCCACATATGAGTGAGATGATGTGGTATTTGTCTTTCTCTGCCTGGCTTGTTTCACTTAACATAATGTCCTCTAGGTTTGTCCATGTTGCCGCAAATGACAGGATTTCATTCTTTTTTATAGCTGAATAGTATTCTATTGTGTGTATGTACCACTTTTCTTTATCCATGCATCCATTGATGGACACTTAGGTGGATTCCGTCTCTTGGCTATTGTGGATGGTGCTGCAATAAAGATGGAAGTGCAGATCTCCCTTCAACATACTAATTTCACTTTCTTTGGATATATACCCAGTAACGGGATTGCTGGATCATATGCTAGTACTATTTTAATTTTTTGAGGAATCTCCTTACTGTTTTCCATAATGGCTATACTAATTTACATTTCTACCAACAGTGTATAAGTGATCCGCTTTCTCCACATCCATTTGTTATTTTTTGTGTTTTCAATAATGGCCATTCTAATTGGGGTGAGTTGATATCTCATTGTGGTTTTGATTTGTATTTCCCTGATAAGGTTGAGCATTTTTTCATATACCTGTTGGCCATTTATATGTCTTCTTTTGAGAAATGTCTATTCAGATCTTTTGCCTGTTTTTAAATCAGATTATTATTATTTTTTGCTATTGAGTTGTTTGAGTTCCTTATATATCCTGGATATCAGTTCCTACAATCTTGAGTACAGTAGAACTTAAAATCTTCTTACTGTAGTGAAAGTGTACTCTATATTTACTTTAATTTTAAAGATATATACATATATAATGCAATATATTACCAAATTTGGTGCATATATATAATGTGCAAGTAGAAATTTCTTGTTCAAGGAGGTAAGAATCTCAAGTCATATTTCTGAATGTGATTTTTTCTTTTAATGGTGACTGCTAGAGCTAACAAAATTCTGTTGCCAAATTAGGTATTTAGAACATTAGGATAATTTGTGCACATGGCCAACCCATGACTGAGAATTCTGAAAGCAAGGTTAGGTAATACTATACACTATAAATAGATAATGCTGATCATTCTTAAAAAATGTGGGAGAATAATAGCACAATGCTTATGCTTCTGAATTGTATTAGAGTGAAACTTCATACCAGGAAGTGAAACTAAAAATAAGTACCTTATTGAAAAAAGTATCATGATTTATGAATGACATCGATGCAACAATATTTTAAAAACATTTCTGAGATCTGTTTTAAGTTGCCTTGTGCTGATTTTAGTGATCATAATCTCTGGGTTCAGTAATAAGATTTTGTAGTCTTCATCATACTAACAGTCTTTAGTTTTAGTTTGGGTGAAAGTTAGGCAAAATTAGCTTGACTAGAGAAAAACTATTTGCATGCAGAATCTACTTTCTTTTCTGTCAGACTTATTTTATGATTGTTTCTTTGTTTCTTGTCATGTAACACTAGAATTTTAAGCATACTAGGAAAATCATCAAATTGATTTGGTACAAATTGGTTCTTTTTTCAATATTAGTCATCTTAGTTACAGATATCAATATAATTCTTCAGAATGAATTTAATACAGTAGCTGTTTTCCTAATGATTGGAAATTATAATTGTGAAAAGAAAAAGGGTATTGGTTTTGACTATGGAAAACATTATGGATGAGGCAAGACACTCAAAGTAAAATAACTCAAGACCTAAAGACAAGGCTTAATCCTGGTGACTAAGTCAGTAGGTTGAATTTGGATTTGACATCTCAATTGAAATATGACATCTCTTTATGTCAGCTACAGACTAGCATTGTCCTGAGTCATTAGTTTCCCCTGGAGAACACTGGTTGTGGATTCAATAATATCATTTCCTCTGGCACTATCCCTAAGACATAACCAAAAGTCTCCTGTCCAAGTTGGAACCTAGCCCAGTCTGGACTAGTTTGAAATTACTTGTGGTATTGGCCCCAGGAAACATGGCAAAGGATTTTCAAAAGACTATTTGAATAATCATTTATTGAAAATGAACACCTTTCTTCAAGAATATGTATTTACTTTATAAATGCTCTCTTATTAATTTTTATAGCTCTTAGGAAGAGATGGGCACAAATTTTGACATTTTGCTTTGAGAATAATTTACAGGTGATCTGAATGCTTACGATGTTTCCAAAATTAACATAAAAATCAAGAAATTGATCAATTTATTCTTATTTCTGTGAACAGTACAAGAGTACTTTATTCACCATGGTTAAGAAGGCAATTGAAACTGATGAAAATAAAAGCAAACTAATAAGGAGAGCTGAAAGGGTGTGGAGAAAATAACCCAATTACTAGAAAGCCTTTAGATCAATTACAGACATCATAGACAGACTAGATTGTAACTATCTACACCACTACAGTAAATGGAAACAGCCTTTATTACTATTAAATTTATTGGTATTGGTATTATTCTCTGTGTGAAGAAAGGAATGTGTAAAGAGTAAAGGCACTGGGACAGCAAAACTGAATTGTAATTAAAGTTTACCATTTACTATCTATGAATTACTGGGAAATTACTTGGCCTCTCAAAATTTCATTTTCTTAGTTTATAAATATAAATAATAACACCTATTTTGTAGGGTTATGGGAAGATTAAATGAGAGTTTGCATCGAGTAGAATGTGTAACATATTCACACTCAATGAGTCCTTGTATAATAATAATAACAATATCATCTTTTTGTACATGTTATTAATAAACATTTGGTTTTGCAGCAGTTTCAAAAATCAAGTATTAAATAACAGATAAAAATATTGCTCACAGTTTTTATGTCACAAGGAATTTTTTAGGTATTTGGGAGTCCATGTGATATTAGAAGTTCTGGATATGGAAAAAGAATATAGATAATTTTGGGGGGAAGCATCATTATATATAATATATTAATAATAATTATTATTGAGAAGGTCTCTTTAGTGGAGAAAGCTAATTCACAAGTTAGGTTCCAGGGGCATCTTCTCATTGTATTTCAAGCTCAGGTATCATTTGTCAAGATTCATTTTGCATGTGGATTCTAGTTCCAGCACTATTTATTGAAAAGATTTTGCTTCGGTGCTGCCTCTGCTTCTTTGTCAAAAATCAGTTAACTAGATTTATGTGGGTCTATTTCTGGCTTTCTATTTTGTTTCGCTGATCTATCCATCTATTCTTTTGCCAGTGTCACGCTGTCTTGGTTACTGTAGCTTATAGTAAGTCTTGAAGTTGGGGTAGCATCTGTCCTCTGACTTTGTTCTTCCTTCAGTTTTGTGTTACTATTCTTGGTCTTTTGCTTCTCCATATAAATTTTAGAATCAGTTTGTAATTTTCACAAAATATTTTGTAATTTTGATTGGGATTTTGTTGAATCTATAGAACAAGTTGGGAAGAACTGACATCTTGACATTATTGAGTCTTCCTATCCATAAATGAGGAATATCTCTCCATTTGTTTAGTTCTTTGATTTCTTTCATCTGAGATGTGTAGTTTTTCTCATATAGATCTTGTACATACTTTGTTAGATTTATAACTAAGTACTTCATTTTGTGGGGGTGCTAATGTAAATGGTATTGTGTTTTTAATTTCAAATGCCACTTTAAAATTTCTGATGTACTAAAGCAACTGACTTTTGTATATTAACTTTTTCTCCTGCAACCTTGCTATAATCACTAATTAGTTCTAAGATTTTTTTTAATTGATTCTATTGAGTTTTCTACATAGACAATCATGTCATCTGTGAACAAAGTTTTATTTCTTCTTTACCGGTCTGTATTCCTTTTATTTCCTTTTCTTGTTTTAGGGCATTAGACTTCCAGGACAATGTTGAAAAGGAGTGATGAGAGGGAACATCTTTGCCTTGTTCCTTTCTTTGCAGGAAAGCTTTTGTTTCTCACCATTAAGTATGATATTAACCATAGGCTTACTGTAGATGTTCTTTATCAAGTTGAGAAAGTTCCCTTCTATTCCTAGCTTGCTGAAAGTTTTTATCAGGAATGGGTGTTGAATTTGGTGAAATGCTTTTTTGAGTTGATATTATCATCTGATTTTTCTTCTTCAGCTTGTTGATATGGTGGATTACAATAATTGACTTTTGAATGTTGAGCCAGTCTTGCATACCTGGAGTAAATATCACTTGGTCATTGTATATAATTTGTATATACATTATTGGGCTCAATTTGCTAGTATTTTGTTAAGAACTTTTGCACCTATGTTCATGAGAGATATTGGTTTGTAGTTTCCTTTTATTTTGTTGTATCTTTGTTTGGTTTTGGAATTAGGGTAACAGTGGTCTGAGTTAGGAAGTATTTCCTTAGCTTATATATTCTGGAAGAGATTGTATAGAATTGATATTATTTTTTCTTAAATGTGTGGTAGAATTCACCAGTGAACCCATGTGAACCTAGTGCTTTCTGTTTTGGAAGATTATTAATAATTGATTCAATTTCTTTACTAGATATGGGCCTATTCAGATTGTCTATTTCTTCTTGTGTGACTTTGGTAGATTGTGACTTTCAAAGAATTGGTCCATTTCATTTGGGTTATCAAATTGGTGGGCATAGAGTTATTCATAGTATTTCTTTTATTATCCTTTTAGTGTCCATGGGATCTGTAATGATGACCCCTATTTCATTTCTGATATTTGTAATTTTTGTCCTCTCTCTTTTTTTCTTAGTTAGCCTTGCTAGAGGCTTATCAATTTTATTGATATTTTTTAAAAGAACCAACTTTTGGCTTCATTGATTTTCTCTATTTATGTCCTATTTCTAATTTTATTGATTTCTGCTCTAATTTTTACTATTTTTCTTCTGCTTACGTTGGATTTAATTTGCTCTTCTTTTTCTAGTTTCCTAAGGTGAAAGCTTAGATGATTGATTTTAGATCTTTCTTTTCTAACATATGCATCCAATTCTATAAATGTCCCGCTAAGCACTGCTTTCACTGCATCCTACAAATTTTGATAAGTTGTATTTTCATTTAGTTCCAACTATTTTTAAATTTCTCTTGAGACTTCTTCATTGACCCATGTGTTATTTAGAGGTGTATTATTTAGTCTTCACATATCACATAGTTGTCTTTTGGTTATTGATTTTTAGTTTAAGCAGACATTTTATGATTTATATTTTTAAAAATGTGTAAAGATGTGTTTATGGCCCAAAAGGTGATCTATCTTGGCAAATGTTCCATATGAGCTTGAGAAGATTGTGTATTGTTCTGTTGTTGCATGAAGTAGTGTAGAGATGTCAATTACTGTTATGCTGTAGATGTTAATTGATGGTGCTGTTGAGTTCAACTATGTCTTTACTGATTTTCTGCCTGCTAGAGCTGTCCATTTCTAGAGGGTGTTAAAGTCTTCAAGTGTTAATGGTAGATTCATCTATTTGTCCTTGAAGTTCTATCATTTTTTGCCTCGTGTATATTGATGCTTTATTGTTTGGCACATACACATTAAGGGTTGTTATATTTTCTTGAAGAATTTACCCCTTTATTATATGTAATGTTCCTCTTTATACCTGATAATTTTCCTTGCCCTGACATCTGCTCTGCATGAAGTTAATGTAGTTACTTCAGCTTTCTTTTGATTAATTTAACCTTATATATCTTTCTCCATCTCTTTACTTTTAATCTATATGTGTCTTTACATTTAAAGTGAGTTTCTTGTAGATAGCATATAGGTGAGTCTTGTTTATTGACAATTTCTGTGTTTTAATTGGTGCATTTAGACTATTGATGTTTAAAGTGATTATTGATATAGCTGGATTGATATCTACCATATTTGTTACTGTTTTATATTCTCTGCCATTGCTCCTTGTTCCTATTTTGTTTTCTACACTTTTTATCCCTTTTGTCATTTTTAATTACCCATTCATTGAACATATTCTATTTTCTCTCCTTAGCATGCCAATTATATTTCTTTTTTTTACCTTTTGTTTTAGTGGTTGCCCTAGAATTTGCAATATATATTTGCAACTAATCTGAGTCCACTTTCAAATAACCCTACAGCTTTGCAGGTAGTGCAAGTATCATATAATAACAAAATATTTCTGATTTCTCCTTCTCATCCCTTGTATTATTACTGTCATTCATTTCACTTATACATAAGCATATATATGTATGTATGTACATAAAACAAATATTATACAATGTTGCTATTAATATCATTATTTTGAACAAACTGTTGTCTGTCAGATCAATTAAGAATAAGAAAAATAATACCTTTTATTTTGGCTTTACTTATTTCCTCTTTGATGCTTTTCTTTTCTTTATGTAGATCTGAGTTTCTGATCTATAACATTTTCTTCTTCCTCTCAAGAACATCTTTTAACATTTCTTGCAAGGTAGGTCTAATGGCAACAAATTCCTTCAATTTTTATTTGAGAAATTCTTTATTTCTCCTTCACTTTTGAAGGATAATTTCATAGGACACAGAATTCTATGCTTTCTTCTCTCAACATTTTAAATATTTTACTTCACTGTCTTCTGGCTTGCATTATTTCTGAGGAAAAGTCAGATATAATTCTTGTTTTTGCTCCTCTATACCAGCTATCTTCTGAGGCTTTATTGTGTTATATATTACCTTAATGGTTCAAAAGATTTGATGGTTAATATATTCAAAGCAATTTTTCACCCCTTGCAGCCTGGCCTATTATTTATATTTGGCATATTTTTAACCAGGCATATTTAACATAAAATATTTATGAGTTTTACATAGCAAACATATATCTCAATGGATTAAACTTTTGGAGATTGTAGTTTTAGATAGTAATTATTCAAAGTTATTATTATCTCTTATGAACCTACTTTTTTTTTGGTAGTAGGGATGCATGTGTGGTTTGTGGTTGTATTAAAAGGCAACACACTTTTTAAAAAGGCATTTATATTTTTTTCATGATTGATAATTTTATTTATGTATAATAAAATTTTGGCTACTGACAACTCTTTTGGATGTTTAAGGTATTTCTTTTTGAATATAAAGTTGTATAAGCATCATCTTGAAGGATTTTCATGCTTCTCTGCCTTTTTAAACAAGGTATACTCATTATTCATGACTTCATCTCTTCTTTGATGCTGTTATAAATCTGAATATTATTTACTCTATTGATAGAGTGATTTCTTCTGAAACTATTGAGTGCTAAGTTTTCCCCTTACATCTCACTACTGCTGGTCCTTATGAATCTATCTATACTTTTGACAATTTTTTTTTCTGCCTCCTTGCTTTTACACTGTCATTACTCACTACTCAGTGTTGTCAGTATCTTAGCCTCTTTTTAATTAATAATGGACTTTTTAACCAGTTAAGCAAGCCTATTAAAATTGAGTGAGGCGGCTTCTCTTAAGATTGAAACAAAAAATGCTTGACTTTGTAGTCTTTGTAAAGATTAAGACTATGTAATCTTTTCAGTTACTCTGAGAACTTAGTGAGTTCCTGCTTCTCCATTCTGTTTTAGTGAGTAGGATTGTTTAATAACTAATTTCCATGTAGGTGAAGTGTTTTAGTCTTCTACCTGTTAATACTTCTTATGTGCATGCAAACTGTTAGGCTAATAGAAACTTCTAACATTGTTGCATATGATTTATAACAAATGCAATAAAATTAATATGTGTAGTTTGCTGGTTATTGTCTTGGGTCCAAAGGGTTTTGAAAACTCCTGGAAATGTCATGCAGAAAAAGACTTTTGATAGATTGAGTCATTGAACGGCAACAACAAAAACAAACAAACCTAAAACAGGTTGGTCTGAGTTCACCTTTGTAAACCAGTCAACCAGTACAAAGCATGATTGTACTCCTAGAATACTTCCAGTCCTGATTTACATTTTTTCCTAAGTGCTTGGTAAACCTGACAGCAAAGAAGTGCTAATAGTCCAGCTGTAGTGACATTTTAAAATATGATCTAAACTCAATGATTCTGTGGTGGGAGAGAAGAGAGTCAAAAAAGGAGCAACCTTAGGATCAAAGAATGTTTCTGGTATGTGTGTTACTTATTTTCAAGTGGAATATTTCTAGTTAGTCTCAAAGAAACAATGAGATGCTATATTGGAAGCTTATTTTAAATTTACTATCATTTTATATTGGAAGTTTATTTTAAATTTACTATCATCATTTTATTTCCAGGTGGAGCACCAGTATTCCCACAAGTTTACGGTGGTGGTGTTACGTGCCACCAAAGTGACAAAGGGGGCCTTTGGTGACATGCGTAAGTGCCCTTATTTGCTTTGCTGTTGAAAGTGTGTAATTATGGTTCACGCTTCAGTTGCTTGAGTTCCTTGACAAACTAGGGGCTTTGCCGTCTTCAAATGTTGTTATCTTTGTCTAAATCTTTAAACAATAACATTTTGAACAGTTATCTGATGCTGTTATCTATCCGAATAGCATTTTACCTTGGCTTTATATTTGCTGAGAGCACTTGGAGTCAGACAAACGACTGTCTTGTGATGTATACATCTTTGGAATTCAAAGAAATTTTGTTTAATTCTATTTCGGAAGGAGTACTGAGTCAAGACTTTAAACAAGCTGCCTCTGTGAAACTGAAGTTTCACTTTCTTACGTCTCTGCATAGAATAGCTATAGAAATTGGTGTAGGACAGCCTGAAATGATGTGAACCACAGCCTGAGAATAATGCTCAATTAAGTTGTTGGTAGTATCCTTCTTCATGCTTTTAAAAGCAGTTTTCCTGATGAATCTTAACCATTCAAATGACTGGGGTTCATGCGGGTGAGAATACAGAAAATAATTAATACAAAGAAGTATTATGATGATGAATTTGGTAAAGTTTTAGATTATTGCCAAAATATAGGAACAGGTGATTTAACTCTCAGAGCAGGTTTCAGAGAAAGAAAAGATATTGCAATTTGTCAGTCTGGAAAACAGGGCAGGCTTTCCTGCAGAAGCGACATTTAGACTGGTACCTGAAGGAAAAGTATCTTGGTGATGACAGCAAGAAGTCCTAGGCAGAGAAAACAGCAAATTCAAAGGCAAAAGAAGAGCAGAGTGCGGGTGAGGAGCCGGAACGGGTCCAGTGTTAGTAGAGAATGGACAGCAGAGGGGGAGGTTGGAGGGCAGGCGAAACTAGGATGACAGGCATGAGTAAGACAAGGACTATGATTGAGATTTTATCCTAAATGCAATGGGAATAATTTTATGGCATTTAAGTAGCAAATCACATAATTGGATTTTCATTTTTAAAAATTTTCTGGTCTTAGTATATCAAGTATATTGCAGAGGAATGTGGAAAATAGTTTTTTGTTTGTTTGTTTGTTTGTTTTTTCCAAAGAGTAGGAGGGACTTGAGCTTGTTGAAATGGCAATGAAAAGGCCAATAGAGAGGGCGAAGGTAAGTCCTGAGAAAGGCAAGAATGTGAGCTCTGTGCATACGCCTTCAGTGAAGGAAGAAGCATGTCCGGGAAGTGGATAAACGTCAGAAGTAAGGAGGGGATTGTGATGTAGAATCGAATGGCAAGATTTTTGGGTGAGCAGTGGTTTTCGTGAGGAGTGAGGGAAGGGGAACAACGGCAATTTCTTCAAAACTAGTCTGGATTAGAGGTTTACATTCTAAATTTTATCTCAGACTTCAGTCTAACCCATCTAATCACTCCTTTACCAATGTTTTTCCTAAGTCATTCTTATTTTGCTTTTTACAATTCTTTGCATTTTTATCATTTTAAATTGAGAGTTTACTGGAAGAAAGGCTCCTGTGAAAGAGAAGCCTCAGTAGAACCCATATTTAAAGACTGGTACCCACCATGCCATGTATTTATTTATTTAGTTAGTTATTTTTTAATATTTAAAGATAGCTTTATTATTTATTTATTTGGAGAGCAGCATTTATTTTGTGTGTGTGTGTGTTTATTTCAGAATACTATGTGGGTATAAATGATTGGGTTACATAAATTGCTTTTGTACTGTGCCCATCCCGCAGATAATGTGCATTGTACCTGTTAGGTGTGATTTTACCCATCTCCTCCTCCCCTTCCTACCTGCTTGATTTCCTATGAATGTTATTTCCATATGTGCACATAGGTGTTGATCAATTAGTTCCAATTTAATGGTGAGTACATGTGGTGTTTGTATTTCCATTCTTGCGATGCTTCCCTTAGAATGGTCTCCACCTCCATCCAGGATAATAAACACTCATATTCCATGCCGTTTAGAAAAAGCACAGGCCTCACAACTGGATAGGTTGTACTGTTAGTTGGAAAAGACAGTCTTAATTCAACAAAATGCTATGTCAGTAGCTTGCCAGGTATGCAAAAAACAGAGCTAATTTGACTTTAAAAAATACAGTTATTATCTCTTAGACAAAGCAGCAGCAACCCTTTTCTATCAATGCAGAGTTCTGTCCTGTAGAGACATTGGGTGTTACTATTAATATGCTGAAGATGAGTCTAACAGCAGTTCAAGCTCTATACTCTGTGAATTTCTTTCAGCTGGTGTGGATCTGATACCTCAGCAATTTTCACCATAGGCCTCAGGTACTTCGGCAGTGATTATTTATTATAATTAGTACAGGGAAGAGAGTAATGCTGCAAGTGTCATTTTAAAGCTCTTTGAGTCAACCTTGGTAATATTACTAAATAATGAACATGAGATGTTACTTCATCTCATGAAACAGGGAGCATGTACATTCTGGATTCCAACAGTATATACAACACAGATTAGACTCTTGATTTCAGAAGCTCCCCTTTTAAAGTGTCTTTAAAGTGAAGGACCCATAGGAGGAATAGCCACTGGAGATCAATTGCTGTGGGGTAAAGGATAATGTTATGGCATTCTACTGAAATTTTTATTCAGCATTTGTAATTTGATTTTTTTAAATTATTACTTTTTTTGGGGGGGAGGGAGTTGTTGCCAACCCTTTATGTCACTTTATTGACTTTGCAGGAATTCAGAAAGAGACAGAAAGAAAGAATAAAAGGGAATTTTAGAGAAAGAAATAAGATTAGTATGAAAAAGTGAAGGAATGACATACAGTAGCAAACATTATTTTTGAGAAGTTGTAGGAGGTTATAGTGAGAAAAGTTATTCCTCTCACTTTTCTAAGAGAAATTTTGATGCTATTCCTTGGTGAGCTTGATCTATACAAATTACCAAGTAAGCTGAATTTGGGATGTTTGTATACAGCAGTCCTTTAAAGATAGACAAGGATAGAAGTATAAACACTATAAAAAATGTCCTAAGATCTGTAAAGACCAGAATAACAAAACCCTACATCCTCTTCTGTTGTTTATAGTGTCTGCATTTATTTAAAAAGGAAAATTTCCACAAAGCTCTACATGTTGTTAAAGAAGAATGATTATTAGAGTTTTCTGCTTTGCCTTGTATATATGGGGGCTTTTTCAAAGATGCCACACAAATCAAAAAGCAAATAGCTAATCCTGGTAAAACATCTCTATATGATTTTTAAAAAGATGATATTAAGATTATATCTATTTTTTATTTTGTCCGTTGATAAATCATCCTATCCTAACTAGTTACATTTAGAAATGCCCTTCTGCATTGCTAAAACATCAGAATGAGATCAGCAGCACCCCATGAACTATCTTTTGAGGGGTCAGAGCTGACAGTTTAATTTATAACGTCACATTCATTTCCTGATTTTCGCCTGAGGGCGTTGGCTGGCCAAGAGCAAGACAGCTGCCAGTCCCCTCCCAGATGTGGCCGCTAGTCTCAGCATCTCTCCGATATATCTCATGCACCCAGTGCTCCAGCTCTGACTCCTTCTTGCATTCTTTTGATCGTGGTTCATACAAAGAGGCAGTTTGAAGTTCACATTTGCACCTGACTCAAAATCATTGCTGTATTCTTATTTTAAAATAAGTAGTTTGCATTTAATTTGATAATATTAACATAAGTCTTACTTTTAAAGCTACAGAAAGTTGTAGTAGATGTGATATGTAACAAATGGCATGTCATCATTGTGTCAGGTGCTGAATGTTGGGTGGATGTGTGTTAAACTCCATGTTCTGTATTGTTCCTTTCCTCTTGTAACAAAAGATATATGTTTGCAGAATGACCACGGGGACAGTTAAATTTCGGTTGGTAATGAGAGTTTTCTTTGTGCCTATATGTAACAGAACGACAACCCTAGCCACAAACCTCATTTTCTAACCAAATGAAAGAGCTGATACAAATGCGGTAGCTACCTAACTGAATTTCTGCTCCTTTTAAAATGTGTTGGGGAAAGCACAGATCATGTATGACAATGGAGGCTAGTCTCAGAATTCAGAACTGTTTACATACGGTCATGTTTTATTCCCTAAGATGAAGTCAGATAATAAATTCTATAGTGTTTTTTAAATGACAAAATACCATAGAAATATTAGATTTTTAAAATATCCTAATTATGTGTATGTACTTAGGCTTCTTTTCTTGTCTGGTTCCTTTATTGGATACTTAATTCTTTTTACAGAAGTAGCATCATAAACATTAGAGCTTCTAAGGACAGTTGTAGGATTGCAGGTGGATCTAACTTTCCTTAAGCATTCAGGAGACAATGGAGCTTCATGACCACGTTTAAACTTTAAGAAAAAATAAATGTCTTTGGGAGAATTATGAATGCATGTATTTGAGACAATTTTTATAAGATTGTATTGATTAATATCTTAAGGTACTCTTTTAAGATTTTTTTTTTTTTTTTACTATATTTATTTATTTATTTATTAATTATTTTTTTTTTTACTGTTGGATTCTTTTTTTTTTTTTTTTTTTTATAATTTATTTTTTTAATTTCAGAATATCATGGGGGTACAACATTTTGGCCATACACATTGCCCCTGTTCTGCCCGTGTCAGAGCCACAATCGTGGTCGTCTCCCAAACTGTGCTCCCCACATCCATTCAGTGAGAGTTTTTCCCATCCCTTCCACCCCCCTCCCGCCCGCCTGCCCTCTGATGAATGTTATTGCCCTGTGTGATGTAAGTGTTCATCAGTTAGTACCAGTTTGATGGTGAGTACCAGTGATGCTTGTTTTTCCAATCCTGTGACACTTCGCTTCGAAGAATGGGTTCTAGCTCCGACCAGGATAATACCAGATGTGTTAATTCACTATTGTTCCTTATTGCTGAGTAATACTCCATGGTATAAATATACCACATTTTATTGATCCACTCGTGTATTGATGGGCACCTGGGTTGTTTCCACAACTTTGCAATTGTGAATTGTGCTGCTATGAACATTCGAGAGCAGATGTCTTTATTATAAAATTCTTTTTTTCTTTTGGATAAATACCCAGTAGTGGGATTGCTGGGTCAAATGGTAATTCTACTTTTAATTCTTTGAGATATCTCCATATTCTTTTCCATAGAGGTTGTACTAATTTGCAGTCCCACCAGCAGTGTATGAGTGTTCCTACCTGTCCACATCCCCGCCAACATTTGTTATTTGGGGATTTTTTGATATGAGCCAATCTCACTGGAGTTAAGTGATATCTCATTGTGGTTTTGATTTGCATTTCCCTGATGATTAGAGAAGTTGAGCACTTTTTTATATGTTTGCTGGCCATCATTCTGTCTTCTTTGGAAAAGTTTTTGTTCATGTCCTTTGCCCATTTTTTAATAGGGTTGTTTGATTTTTTCTTGTTGATTTTCCTAAGTTCTGTATAGATTCTGGTTATCAGCCCTTTATCAGAGGTGTAGCATGCAAATATTTTCTCCCATTCTGTAGGTTGTCTGTTCACTGTAGCAAGAACAAAGATTATATGATCCTTTCAATAGATGCAGAAAAGGCTTTTGACAAAATCCAACACCCTTTTATGATAAGAACTCTTAACAATATAGGCATAGATGGCTCATTCCTAGAAACTATTAAAGCCATATACGATAAACCCACAGCCAATATCATACTGAATGGGGAAAAATTGAAGGCATTCCCCCTTAAAACTGGCACCAGACAAGGGTGTCCACTATCTCCACTTCTTTTCAACATAGTGCTGGAAGTCCTGGCCACAGCAATTAGACAAGACAGAGGAGTCAGGGGCGTCCAGATAGGGGCAGAAGAGGTCAAACTTTCACTATTCGCAGACGATATGATATTATACATAGAAAACCCCAAAGATTCAACCAAGAGATTACTGGAATTGATAAATGAATTCAGCAAAGTCTCAGGATACAAAATTAATACACACAAATCCATAGCCTTCATATATGCTAATAACAATCAAGCCGAGAAACAAATTAAAGATGCTATACCTTTTGCAATAGCAACAAAGAAAATTAAATATTTAGGAATATATCTAACTAAGGAGATCAAAGACCTATAGAGAGAATTATGAAACACTGAGAAAGGAAATTGCAGAGGATGTAAATAGATGGAAAACCTTACCATGCTCTTGGATAGGCAGAGTCAACATAGTAAAAATGGCTTTGCTACCTAAATTAATTTACAGAATCAATGCAATCCCTATCAAAATACCAACATCATTTTTTGCCGATCTAGAAAAAATAATTCTATGCTTCGTGTGGAACCAGAGAAGACCCCGTCTAGCCAAAGCAATCTTAAGCAAAAAGAACAAATTGGGAGGCATCTGTCTACCAGACTTCAAACTATACTACAAGGCTATAGTAACCAAAACTGCATGGTATTGGCACAAGAACAGACACGTAGACCAATGGAACAGGACTGAGAACCCAAATATAAAACCAACCTCATACAGTCACCTGATCTTTGACAAATTCCAGAAAAACGTACACTGGGGAAAAGATTCCCTATTCAACAAATGGTGCTGGGAAAATTGGATGGCCATATGTAGAAGACTGAAAGTGGACCCACACCTCTCACCTCTCACAAAAATCAATTCACAATGGATAACAGATCTAAACCTAAGACATGAAACCATAAGAATTCTCGAAGAAAATGTTGGAAAAACTCTTATGGACATTGGCCTAGGCAAAGAATTTCTTTTAAGATTTTTTTTAAGAACCTTAAGCTTTTATTATTCAAAATGTCTGTGTCTGTGGGTAAATGATGTTTTATTTCAGATAAACTCAGCAAGATCTGGATCAAGTTACTAATTTCTAAAGGGTTGTGCCATTTGCAGGTCCAAGGCTAGACCTAATCTTCCTAAAATAGAGCTTCTTAGACTTCAGTGTTCATGTAAATCCCTGGGGGAATCTTGTTAAAAGTGCAGATTCTGATTCAGTAGGTTTAGGGAGTAGATTCTAAATTTCTTACATACAAGTGATGCAGACACTGCTGATCCATGAACCACATTTTAAAACAGGACTTATGAGAAGAGCAAAGACTTTAAATATTCCATAATGGAACAAAGATTCTAAGGTTTTTGTTTTTTTGCTGATTTTATTTTATTTTTAAATAAAATAATCATGAACACCTTAATATTTTTTGTTTTTAAAATTTCTATAAAGTATGCTTAATTACATGACTCATTACATTATCATTGAGAAGAATGATAGAAATAAACACAAATGCCTTAATATCACAATTATATTTTTAAATTCTGAAATTCTTTAATACTAGAATCATGAACATACCAGATTGTAACCAATGAAAAAAGAAGAATGTGCATTTTTATTGTTCCAGAGGTCACAGTGTTAACTTAAAGTCAAATAATCAATGTATAAAATGTACTATATACACACACGCATTCACAAATATACACTTATCATTTGTAAGTATTTTAATACAGTTTAATGCTCCCTCAAATTTATTTGTGATTGTGTGATATTTAGGATATATCTCAGAGCTCAGGCAGCATAACTCTAGGTACTCTGCTTTGAATACTGCTACATTGTGAAATGTTGTTTTAGTCTCCCCTAAAAAAAGCTTTGGTTGAGATGTGGCATACCTGTCGTGTAATGTAAGTGTTCCCCCTGCATGCAGTTTAGATAAATAATGTTAATAGAAACATGGCTGTCCTCCAAAAGGGAGTTTAAATTTTCACCTTTCATATATTGTCAGAGAATGTAAGTACAAAACCAGGGTGAGTCAAACAGAATGGAACACTTTTTAAAATGTTTAGACCACGTGTCTTCTTCTGGGGATTCATGAAGAACTTTGGGTTTGTATTACCTTATGGCCTTGAGGAAACAAGAAATACATTGTGCCTTGGCTTCTACTTTGAGTGGAGATGGGTAGTCTAGGATGAATCAGCGACAGTTCTGATGTGGGCCTTGTGACATGAGGGATGCCTGTTAAGCATCAGTAAGATTATTGAAATAACTACAAAAGTTCCTTTACAAATTGATTTTGACTATATGTTCATGTATAAAGCAGATATTGAATACTAAATGTTTGCAAGTGTTCAATTCTTTTTTAATCATGTCATGTTGCTTTTTACATCTTTGTAGTCCTGTAGAGCAATTACCCTAAAAGTTAACACATCACAGCGTAGTGGTATGGATATTCTACATATTCATACTCAGGACCATGAGATCTCACCTTACATGCTTTTTCTAAATCGCATTAATTTTGATTCTGAGTCCCCATTCACTACAGTAGGTGGGTGATCTCCCCCTCCCCAAGGTCCTACCGGAATTCTAGGTGTTTAGAATTGCCTATAAATTAGGAGTAGCGCCTATGGAAGCTTCACTATATAACCTTCTATTAAATGTTGTTTTTGTGGATCCTGGCCTTCTACTTTTGACAGATCCTGAAATCCCTCTTAGAGCAGTCTTCCCCAGCGATCACGCAGCACACTAGAGAGATCCTACCACTATTCTCCAGGTGATGGTGTTTAGAGTTCAGAATCCGTGACCATCCTGTAGTTATCATGCCATATACAATGCACAAGAGGCATGGGTTTCTAACACTTGCAGAAACTCAAAAAAACCCAAACCCATAAAAGTTTTAAGAAAGGTAGTCCTCTCTTCCTCAGTCTTACCTCTCCAAAGCAGCAGCCTTAATCTCTTCACCTCTAGGACTACTCACTTAATCCTCTTCAAAGGACCTGACGTTCAACATAAAGTATTAATAATTCCCTGGGAAAAGGAGCTTAGAACTTAATATTCCTATTGGAATATTGGGGTGAGGTTGGGTATGTGTGTAGAGAAATATTATCTATTTAATATTTGGGAGTCTTCTTTAGCAGCAAGTGCATATGGAAATTACTATGAAAATAAATTATCCCTTTCCGGGAGCCATTTTTGAATTTCATGGTGATGAGAAGCTCCAGGGAGGAGGCAGAGCATATAGGAGAAAGAACGTGGTGCCCAGAGGCAGACTACTCACTACCCCTTGTGTCTTTGGGCAGATTTCCTCTCTCCACCTTCCTCCGTCTTGGAGAGGTTGTCAGAATTGAGTGCATTGACATACATAAAGTACTTATATGCCTAATGCATAGTAAGTGCTCAACAAATATTACCTCCTATTATTGTTAAAATTATTTCACACATCAACATAAAAAGACATTTATTTCTTAAATATCATCTTTGTGTGAACCAAAGAATATTTTTTTGAGGTAGTCTGTTCACTGGGATACTTTCCAGTTTTGTACTTTGGAGATAAGAAATTTCCATTCTGAGTTTCTGTGTTGATGGAATTATTGGATCCTTCTTTCTCAGCTTGAGAAAAACAAATGGTAGAATGGTACCTCCATTGTTAAGCCTCTTCTAAAAATACTTGGGCACAGTTCACTCCTGCGCTCCCTTGGCAACTCTCTGGACTTCCGTTTAACACTTGTCACATGGGAGTGTAATTATGCACTTGTAAGATTGGGGCCTGTGGCTTTCTTACCTTTTGAAAGATTAGTGCTCTGGGTCTGGCACAGTAGTGAGATCTCAGGGATTATTAGATGAATGAATAGAATACATAAAAATGTGCAATTGTTACTTTCTTCTTGGATATTGCTTCCTTTTTTGCCTCACTAGGGAGAGAATTTCAAAAATAATTTTATACCTCATCTTTTTATAGATTATAAATGCTCTGTTATTCTATAAATAGCTCACTAGACTTTTTCTGAGGTTCAATGTACAGGAAACTTTACAACACCTTTGAATTAACTTAATCCTCTCTGAGATTAATTATGGAGTTTCACGTCTTATTTTTTATAAATGGCGTTGCTGTGGGCCTATAGCTACTTGATACCCTAAGATATATCTTTTTTGATTTAAGCATTTCCCTAGTAGCCTTTAGGTTATGACAGAATATGAGTTTTAGATTATTAATTGTTTTGGAATGTTTTTGAGTATCCACCTAGGATTTAAAAAATTCTAAGTGTAATGGAATTATTTCCCAATGGTCTTTACATGGAAGATAATTTTAAGATAAGTAAAGTGTTCCGTAACACATGTCTGTCTAACATCTCTTATCTGGTATTTTCTATGTAGTGGAGAAATATAATGTGTTAGGAAAGGATTACTGTTCCTCACTCATTTAGAATGTCAGGTAGTTTATAAAGTTGTCAAATGATTTTATGAGTACAGTTAGTCCTTTCCTCTCTAAATTTCAGTAGATTTTTTGTTTGTATGCATGTATTCATGTGTTTTAGTTTTGATGAATAGTGAATAATACCGTTCTCTGATATTTCAATAACATCAGTTGAACTTTAGGTGGATTTTCACCCCATTTATTCAATAGAATAAACAGAACTATATTCCAGTAGTATATTTGGCAGCAATGCTCTGCAATATAATAAAAGTATGGTCTTATCAAAATGAAGAGTAAATTACCAGTACTAATAGGGGCACACCGTTTTTTTTTTCAAGTCCTATCAGTGATGGCTCTGACTCATTTAGTTATTTATCATGTATGTCTCATACATGACCTTCTTCATCTTAAAATACTTTTCATATTTTTCATTTATATAGTTTAACATGTTAATGTTGTACCAAGTAAAGGAAAAGCTTATTTTTAAAAACTGTTTAAAAGCTGAGTGATTGCAGCTTTCTTTACATATACTAAGTAAATTCTTTTTGCCAAGAACCATATATCATTCCTGTATTGATAGGGTGTGATTAAAATCTAATAAAATTAAATTAAAAAACAGGTTAAATGTTTCTTAAATTTCCAAGGAAAAGTATGTTCTTAAAGTCTTTATGTCAAATAGAATACCTCTACCACAATAAAAATTTAAGCATTTATGTGAAAACATTTCTCAGTTATTTTAGTATATCTTAATATTTTAAAGTTTTTCTGAAAAATAAAAATTATATAATGAAGAGACTGAAATGCTTGGTTAAACTTAGCTGAGGTGTAGTCTTTGTGAATTTACTGACTCCTTGGAAGCACTTTTCTGTTCTGACTTCTCACTTGATATATCAGTGTATTTTAATGAAATAATTTAAATAAAACTCCAGAAAAATTATTTTTAGTTGGTGTACAAGGATAATCCAAATCTCCAGATGCAAAATGAAGTAACAACTTTGAGACTTATAACTTTGGAAAAGAAATGTTAAATAAATATAACCCTGTGTTTATTCCAACAAATCTCCTTTATTAATGTCCTCATCAATAAATGCTGAGTATATGCCATGCATTTAGTTCTCATTCAGTGCCTTGAAGAAGAACAAGAAACAATAAGCATAATACCTGTAGTAGATAACTTTACTGAGTGTGTATTTTATGCTAAAGAGGAAGTATTGCTTAGTGGTTAGAACAAGGACTCTGGAAATGGCTTGCTTGGGTTCAAATTTCCCTTCTACTCTTTGTTAACCATGTGGATTTGGGCAAGTTACTTAGCTACTCTATGTCTCAGTTTCCTCAACTATTAAGTGCAGGTAATAATCATACCTTTTTAAATGAGGATTAAATGAAATTATGGCATAGTGTACACAATGTGTTTGTTAAATAAATAAAAATGTTAAACAGAGTTTTTAGGACTTTACAACATACTTCAGTTATTCATTTCAGTGCCACTATGAGATATATGCTGTCTTCATTTTAATTTTACAAATGAAGAAATTTAGTTAAATACGTTAAGTAAATAGTCCAGGATCACACAGCTGTTATGTTTATTTATTTATTTATGTTTTAATTTCAGAATATTAAGGGGGTACAAATGCTTTGGTTACATATATTGTCTTTGCACAGTCCGAGTCAGAGCCACAAGCGTGCCCATCCCCAGGACAGCACACACTGCACCCATTAAGTGTGAATTTACCCATCCCCTCCTCCCTCTCCCACTTGCCCAATACCAGACGAATGTTACTTCCATATGTGCACATTGTTGTTGATCAGTTAGTACCAATTTAATGGTGAGTACATGTGGTGCTTGTTTTTCCATTCTTGTGATACCTCACTTAGAAGATTGGGCTCCAGATCCATCCAGGATAATACAAGAGGTAGCTCATCATTTCTTTTATGGCTGAGTGGTACTCCATGGTATACATATACCATATTTTATTAACTCACTCATGTATTGATGGGCACTTAGGTTATTTCCACATTTTTGCAATTGTGAATTGTGCTGCTATAAACATTCGAGTGCAGATGTCTTTATTATAGAATGTTTTTTTTCCTTTGGGTAAATATGCAGTACTGGGATTGCTGGATCAAATGGTAGGTCTACTTTTAGTTCTTTGAGGTAACTCCATACTACTTTCCATAGAGGTTGTACTAGTTTTCAGTCCCACTAGCAGTGTATGAGTGTTCCTATCTCTCTGCATCCATGCCAACATTTGTTGTTTTGGGACTTTTTAATAAAAGCCATTCTCGCTGGAGTTAAGTGATATCTCATTGTGGTTTTGATTTGCATTTTCCTGATGATTAGAGTTGTTGAGCAATTTCTCATATATTTGTTGGCCATTAGTCTGTCTTCTTCTGAAAAGTATCTGTTCATGTCCTTTGCCCACTTTTTAATGGGATTGTTTGATTTTGTCTTGTTGATTTTCCTGAGTTCTATAGAGATTCTAGTTATCAGCCCTTTATCAGCTATGTAGCATGCAAATATTCTCTCCCATTCTGTAGGCTGTCTGTTCACTCTAATGATAGTTTCCTTGGCTGCTCAGAAGCCTTTTAATTTGATCAGGTTCCATTTATTTATTTTTGTTGTTGCTGTGATTGCTTTTGGGGTCTTCTTCACAAATTCTTTGCCTAGGCCGATGTCTGTAAAAGTTTTTCCAACATTTTCTTCTAGAACTCTTATGGTTTCATGCCTTAGGTTTAAGTCTGTTATCCATTGTGAGAGCAATCAGACAAGAGAGGGAAATTAAGGGTGTCCAGATGGGGAAAGAAGAGGCCAAACTATCGCTCTTTGCTGACAATATGATCTTATAGCTAGAAAACCCAAAAGATTCAACCAAGAGACCCCTGGAATTGATAAATGAATTCAGCAAAGTCTCAGGCTACAAAATCAGTGTACACAAATCAGTAGCTTTCATATATGCTAGTAACAGTCAAGCTGAGAATCAAATTGAAGATACAATACCTTTCATGATTGCATCAAAGAAAAGAAAATATTTAGGAATATATTTAACTAAGGAGGTAAGAGACCTATATAGGGAGAACTATGAAACACTGAGAAATGAAATTGCAGAGGACGCAAACAGATGGAAAACCATACCATGCTCATGGATCTGCAGAATCAATATTGTTAAAATGTCTATACTACCCAAGGTGATCTACAGATTCAACGCAATCCTTATTAAAATACCAACATCATTTTTCACAGATCTAGAAAAAATAATTCTGTGCTTTGTATGGAACCAGAGAAGACCTCATATAGCCAAAGCAACCTTAACCAAAAAGAGCAAATTGGGAGCCATCAATCTACCAGATGACAATCAATCTACCAAAACAGCATGGTACTGGCACAAGAACAGAGACATAGACCAATGGAGCAAGACTGAGAACCCAGACATAAAACCATCCTCATAGAGCCATCTGATTTTTGACAAAGCAGACAAAAACATACCCTGGGGAAAAGAATCCTTATTCGATAAATGGTGCTGGGAAAATTGGATAGCCACATGTAGAAGACTGAAACAGGATCTGCACCTCTCAACACTCACAAAAATCAGCTGTTATGTTTTGTGTCTGGAACCCCAACTTGTCTCACTCCATTGTTTACTTGTGCAGCAGCTTTGCCTTTGATCAGTTTATGGTCTAGTTGGGAAGATAAAATGGGCTTAAATAACCCTTTGTAAAAATGTTGGCAATAAAAGACTTTACATCTTGAATGGAGATTGGATTGAGCTTTATATTTTAAGTAGACTTTTAATATGTAGAATGGATGTGGGGTAATTTCAACTTGGAAAACAATCATAAGAAAAGTTTTTAAAAGTGGAATAAACATAATATATCCAATATACATTATTTAGGGAACTTAGCTGTTTTTATTATTTATGCTAGTGAGTAAATATCAAGTAGCAAGAATTGTGCCTTGTTTTAGTTCCGTGGTTCTAAACCAGAAAATGATTTTGCCCCCCAGAACACACTGGGCAATATCTAGAGACATTTTTGTTTGTCAAAATTGGGGGTTCATACTGGCATGTATCTATCAGGTAGAAGCCAGGGACAGCACTCCAGTGTGAAGAATTATCTGGCCCAAAATGTCAATAGTGTTAAGGTTGTGAACCCCTTTTTTGATGAAAAAGAAGAACTATTCTTACCTAAAGTAGAGTGGAATTCATATATAGCTAAATATATATAGCTAAAATGAATAATATGATAAATTAATATGCTTTATAATGCCACATAAGAGCTTTTGGAGAATTGCTCTTTCTACTCAATCTAAATAGATCCCAAGAAATATCCCTAAATTATAAACATTTAAAATATTCCAAGCATAGATACTGATTACAAAGATGTTTTTGTTTCCTTCCAAGAAGGTATCATAGAGATTTAAGTAAAATGCCAATGCAGGCAACAACAGAAATTTCAGTTCTGTTTTAGATCTACATTTATCTTTCTTTGGGTTGTTTTGGCATGTATTTTTCTCTATTTTCCCATAGATATCAATATTCTTTGAAATAAATCATTTTAACTACAGCCAGATGGCAGTCTGTCTCATTAATGTACTAATACAATTGTTAGTGCAATATGTTCCAAGTCTGTTGTGAGTGGATGCTATTGAGCTACCTTCCTGACATCCATTTGGCTGATGGTACTTTCCGATAGTTTCATGTCTCTTTACAAAAGGAAACACGCGATCCTAGAAAGCTCTGTTACACATTTTGAGACTATGAGAAAAAGGGAAATGAATGATAGAGTTCAAATTGGAGACCCTGCCTGATAAAAAGCATTTCAAAATAGTCTTAATAAAACTGCAGTGTAATTTCAAATGAGGGAAAGGTATTCTACGTTTACTTGAGTTCCTAGACAATGCTGAAGTTGTTTTAAGGGTTTATCTCTTTTCTCCCCAATATATATAGAATTACTGCCAAAGTTCTGTTTACTAAATCACACTGAATTCTTCACTAACTTTTCTAGCTTCAGTACTTCCTGCAATTTCCACGAATTGCCTTTCAGCATCTATAGCCATAACAATTCCAATTTTGAGCCCTTTCTGAAGGGAGCAGGGGCTGCTACCTAAACAAGTTCCCTGGCACTCTACCTATTCCTTGGAGTTATTATTAAGGGAGGTCAGCTGAGATTCAGGAATTTTAAAAATTCAATACTTGGAAATAAGATTAAATACAAATACACTTAGAAGAAATGACTGACATTGATTTACATTAACATACAAATAAATGCATTGGGACAAAACACAAGGAGGATCGAGACATATTACCATATTACAAAAGAGTCAAAAGAAGTCAGAGGGAAGATTGTTGTGCCCATGATAAAGGTCTCTTCTTCCACAGTATTGCTCAGAGTTAGTCCATCATCTATTCCTTTAGTAATATGTATCATGTTCCTATAATATTTCAGACTTTATGTTAGACTCTTTGATACAGTAGTGAATAGGAAGGATATGATTCCTGCTGTCATGGAGTGTACAGTTTAATAGAGGCAAAAAGAAGTAAGAGTTATGAGTATTGGTATATTGACAGAGCAAGAACTTTGGCTTCATAAAGACTGAGTTAAAATCTTTTCTCTGAATGACCTTCTTCACCTCACTAAAGGCCTCTGAGTCTCAGTTTCTTCATCTATGTGATGGGAATATTAATACGTAATTAGCAAGTTGAAGCTTTATGTGGAATTATTTTTTTATGCAGATGTGTATAGCTGAAGCCTCTAGGGAACATGATTTATAGTTGCCAGTTTTACCTGATAAGAAAACAGAACAACTAGTTGACTAGGGAAGTACGAACTAGATAAGGGAAGAATGGAGAGAACACCACATTCCCTTATCCCTTAACTGTACGATCTTTGAACCCTTATCTTGGATATTCTTAGGACAAGAACAGCAACTTGGATAACTTTTAGCTATCAGCTAAAATGTCAAAAGAAAAACATAACAATATGTACAAGAAAAAGTACAACAGTGTTCTTTTAGACAGAGTGAATGTTTCTGCCATCAATATGCTTGTGTGGAATGTTGAAATGTATATATTCCAAAGATGCTTCTTGGCCTAACTGTTGACTTGCGAGAGTGATTCCAGTGTGTGGTGGAGGAGGGTCACAAACTGGAAGGAGAACCTAGTGTTCAGTGATGGGGGCCCTTTTAAGTCTTACTCACCATGTTTAGGACTGGCATCACAGGCAGTGAAGGTCAAAAGTGTGTTTCAGAAAGATAATTGTGGTGGCAATATGGAGGGTGGCTTGAAAACAAACAAT
Organism: Daubentonia madagascariensis; assembly: GCA_023783475.1. NCBI lineage: Eukaryota > Metazoa > Chordata > Mammalia > Primates > Daubentoniidae > Daubentonia > Daubentonia madagascariensis. The sequence goes on along the minus strand of JAKFHU010000978.1, from coordinate 18,477,653 downwards.
TCTGAGATTACAGTAATAGTCCAGATGAGAGGTGGTGCTTAGCTGAACTGGGGCAGTGGTGTTTTGAGTGGAATTAAGGGGCCAGAAGTGAGGGGAAATTTAAAGGGGTAAAAGCTAAAACTTGGAGATAAGAGGTATGAGGAGAAGAGAATGACTCTCACATTTCTAGCTCAGACGACTAGAAATGATGGTACCATTAAATAAAATAGGAAAGTCAGAAAAAAAACGAGTTTTTACTTTTAGTTTTTTGTTTTGTATTGCTTTGTTTTTGTTTTGTCTTTGTTTTGTACATACTGAGTTTGAGGTATTTTCAAAGTATTTCATGTATTTTCAAGGCACACAAGAGCAGATTTAAGATCTCAGAATAGAGGTGGGGTTCACAGATGTAGTTTAGGGAGACAGTGATATATATGTGCATGCCAGAAATAAGGAGGGCTAAAGAAAATTCAGAATTGATTCAGAGTGATAAAAGGATTGAACTCTTTCAAAATGTTTAGTCAATGATAGACTATATATGAACATGTAATCAAGAACCTCATATTTGTCATGTTTATACTACCTCCTCCTTACAGCCTTAAGGAAATGAAGGAATGTATCATAGCTTCCATTTAAACCTTGAAGACAATTGACTCCAAAGGATGAGATTAATTAGACTAAAAGATTAATGTGTACATGAGGGGTACATGTGGAATGACATGTGGGGTGCATATGGACATGATATGTGGGGTGCATATGGAATGAATGTTTTTAAGACTCTATAAATAACTATGATAATTTCTTCACAACTTAATTTTGACTATATGAGCAATACAATTTTTAAAGGCCTCACTTCCTTTTGAAGGATTCTAATTGAGATTTGTAAGAGATGCAAAGAGAAAGCCCAGTTTGGTGGTGAGTTGAGGGGAGAAAAGCTAGTGAAAGACACAAAGAGAAAATATTTAGAGATAGGCAGGGAATCACAAAATAATTATATCTTGGGCACAAAAGAAGGAGATAATTGCACCAAGGGTATCGCATGAATGCCAAATAAAGTGAAAATTGAGAAAAAACTCATTGAATTTGACATTGAAGTTATGATAGGGAGAATCAACTGATTAGGGTAATAGAGGAAGGCAGAGGAGAGTAGGTTGGACACTTATGGGAGAATGGGATTTAGAAGCAGTAGATATAGACTAGATTTATTTTTCCAAGATCTTTCATGGAAAACAGAAAAGGTCTCGCAGAATTGGCAGAATTAATGAAATTTTGTTCAATTTTTAGCATGCTCAATGTTTGTTTGTATTTATAAGTTGAGAGAAAGTAGCTAGGACAAAGCCAATATTTACAGATTAAATTGGGGGCCGGGGATTAGTAAATAAGAACCATCTGAGAGGAGGCGGGATGGTACGGGATTGAGAGAAGAGTGCACAGATGCTTTTTCTTCTAAGATGCAAGAGTAGAACCTAAGTATGAATAAGTACATTAATTATAAATTTAAATTATAAATGTAGTCTTAAAGTTGTGACATATAGGGAAGGAAAATTGAAAGATTGTATCTAATTCTCCCCTTTTGTTTTCCCAGTGAAGCATGAGTCTGAGCTGTGCCCTCAAAGGAGAAGTAGAAAGGAGCTGATAGGTGACTTGGGAAAAATAGTAAACATTTGGGCAGCCATATAAAGAATGGAAAAAACAAAAAAAGAACAGGGATTAGTGTATTTTGGCCAAATTAAGAACCAAATGGTTATTGGACTATGCTCAAGCAACTAAGAACATTCATTTCCCCTAAGAAAAACTTAGAAAACACATATTAAATTAATTTTTAAAATGTCTGAAGGAATGAAAAGCTGCTGAGTGAACCAAGACTTGAGGGACCAGGATCTCAGAGAAAAGAGAAGCCATTGAAATAAGCCCAGAATTCTGCAAGCTACTTCCCCTCTCAGCCCATCAGCTGTATCTAGGTAGGTTTGGGGGCTGATGGAGATATGGGAAATAGCCAAGCAGTGAAGAGGCAGAGAACCCAGCAGAGCTTTGGCAATCTCAAAGACCCGGGGGGTTAAAACACTTGACAAACAAGACAGAGATATTGGTGATCTCACAGTGCTAAGAGAAAAAAATGGAGATCTGAAAGACCAAATGAAAAGGGGCCCAATGAACACCCTATGACTCTCAGTTTGTAACCATGGAGTGGAAGTGAACAAGAGGTAGACTAACCATACAAAGATTTAAGTCAATTCAGTTTTTTTTTATTAAATAGAGGAGATCTGTCCTACTCTCTCTGCCTTCCAGAGAATAATGTGGGTCCTCTCTGGAGACAGATCTAGCTCCTCCACAATTTTTTTTTTTTTTTTGTAAAAAGGTCTGGCATTCAGTCAAGAATTGACAGGCATACCAAAAAATATCAAGAAAAGTAAGTAGATCCATAAGTATTGGATATGGACTTTAAGATAACTAAGAGTAATATGTTCAAGAAGATAGATGCCAAGATGGAGAATTTTACCAGGGAATCAGAAATATAGAAAATGATCAAATAGAAAATTTAGAACTGGAATTAAAAACTCAGTAGATGGGTTTATCATAGCTTGGACACAGTTGAAGATGGAATTAGTGAACTGAAAAATAGATCCATAGAATATATCAATCCATGATATATGCCATGGACTTGAGGATAAATAGAAAGAGTACCAGTCTTAGGCATATTGTAGTAAAACTGCTGAAAACTAAAAATAAAGAAGAAATCTTAAAAGCATAAGAGAAAAAAGACTCATTTAAAAAAGCAAAAGGCCAAGAGTGGATTTCTCAACAGAATGGATAGGAGCCATAAAATATTAGTATGACATCTTGAAAGTGCTAAAGTAAAGTAACTGCCAAGATAATCTTGGAGAAGTTGTACAAAGTTAGATGATTTCTATACTACCTGATATCACAATTTATTATAAAACAATGATAATTAACACAGTTTGGTTAGTGCAAGCTTAAGTGAATAGACTAATGGTCTAGTAGACTAATGGAAGTCCGGAAAGAGTTACACTTATATGACCACATGATTAGTACAAAGTTTATATTGTAATGCAAGTGTTAAGGGAAGTATTCCCGTTAAATGATGCTGGTCTATTGGTTATACATTGGAAAAAAATGAATCACAACCCCTACCTCATACCATACAGAGAACTTAATTCTAGGTGGATTTTAGAACTAAAGGGAAAAGGTAAAGCAAATGAGATTTCTGAAGGAATCAATAGAGATTATTTTATGATGGAGTAGCTAAAATTTTCTTAAAAGATAAAAATGATGATTCATAAAGAAACAAATGCATATATTAGATTAAAATTAGACATTTCTTTTTATCAAAAGACACCAGGACCCCAGATTGGGAAGATATATTTGCAATGTGTGTGTGTTTGTTAAAGGATTCATATCCAGAATATGTAAAGGACTCTATAAATCAATATAAAATATAGCCAGCCTGACAGAAAAAAATGGGTGAAAGATTTGGTTATGCCCTTAACTCAAGAGAATGTCCGACTGACCAGTAAACATATGAAGAAGTACTCAACCTCATATAGTCATCAAGGAAATGTGAATTAAATCCACCAGATGTTTAAAGTTACAAAACTGACAAAATATTAAGTTTTGGGAAGGATGTGCTGCTGTGGTAACTATTAACATGAGGGCGTACAATGGCCTAAAAATTCCATGTCCAAGTAATTCTATTCTTAAGAATTTCACAACAGAAACATTTTTGTATGTGCTGTAAAAGCCATGTACAAGAATGTTCATAGCAGCACCATTGGTAATAGGCCAAACTGGAAACAATCCAAATGTCCATTAATGGTGAACTGAATAAATATTTTATGGACTATTCATCCAATGGTACATTTTACATCAATAATAGTGAACAGATTATTCTATACATGTTAATATGGATGAATCTTTCAAACTTAATGGTGAGCAAAAGAAGCCAGACCAAGAAGTATACTGTGTGATTGACTTTATTTATATAAAGATAAAAAACAGGCAAAAATATTCTATGGTGATAGAAGGCAGGGTAGTGGTCACTCTTGTTGAGGGAGCTGAGGGAGGCTTCCCAAGTGCTGGGAATGTTCTGTATCTTGATCTGGGTGGTGGCATCATGGGGAGTTCAGCTTATAAAAGTTCAACAGCTGTTCAGTTACAATCTACTGACTTTTCTGCATGTATATTATCCTTCAGATAAAAAATTTACGTTAAAAAATAACTAAACTGTTGTTGAAATGAAGACATTTATGGTGGGACCATCACTTTCCTAGGGTTTATGCCAGCAACTCAGCCAGCTTAGTACATGGGTAGTGAAAAGGTTGGTGATCATAAAGGCTGCTCTGAGTTCTGCATGTGTAATTACCATTATCACTAAATCATAAATGTCTCAAAGGAATGACTACATTTGAGAATAGTATTCAGAGACATTTCTTTCAACAAATTATTATTTAATTTTTGGTTTTATAGTTTCTGCTTTAGTCATTTCTCCTTTGGTGATACTTGAAGCATAACGCTTCATTATCACACCATCACCTTAAAAAGACTGCCAGCTAAACCTTAGCTGTTAGCTACACACCCACATTTACTTTATTCTTGGATTTATTCTCACGTGGTCACTTGAACATATATTTTATGTCTGGAGAGAAACAGAAGTGAATAACTGGATTGTGCTTAATCTGGTCTGTGGGCAGAATAACAACTTGACAGAAGGCCAGTAAATCTGTTGCCTTCTCAATGCCAAAATGTTTCTACTTTTCTGTGGATGTTATCCTACTATTGTGCTTTAGTTCATTTTAATATTATGCCTTACACCTTTGCTTTTTAAATGTGTGCATAAGAATCACCTGCTCAAGTTGTCAAAAATGCACATTTCCAAGCCCATGCTGGAGAATCTGATTGAAGATGGAAGGGCTCAGCATTTTTAACAAGCACTCCCGATGATTCTGTGAAGGTATTTCAGTGGACTGCGTTCTGAGAAACACTGTTTTAAGCTGACCATGGTCCATAACTATTTGGAATGGTGATATTTTGACTATGCATTTGGGGGGACTTTCCTTTTTGGTAGGGGTTTTTTTTTTTTTTTTTTTTTTTTTTTGCTGTTTATCCCAAGAATCATAACAGATTATTGGCTATCTTTATTTCAACCGAGGGGTTTAAGTTGCTATTGCATGAAGTGGAAATGAGAAAGCAAATGGAGAACATTGAATCAGGACTAGGGGTTTAGAAGCTGCCGTCAGTTACTTTAATGAATCACATAGTATTAACATATTACTCGGACAAAGCTCAAATGACAGATGGACCTGTTATGACTTCAGGCAGGTGCTCTTTAAACTACTGAAGTTTATGAGTAAGTTTTACAACCCTGGAATTCTGAAGCTATTTCTGAGTGCGTGTAGTTTCATGTCATCTTTATGGGAACAAAAAAGATCTGCATCCCACACCCCTGACATTTTTGTTTGTTAAGATCTAGATAAAAGGATGAGATGTAAGAGAATTTCTGCCCACACATTACATCTTTGCTTCACTACCTGTTTAGTGAAAATAATCAAGGTGAGGCTAAGTCAGTGACTGAACACCCAATTGCCCTATAGGCATTAATTCACAAAGCCATGAAATAAATGTACTGCACAGGAGAAAAAAAAATTCTTCTTCTATATTTGACTTTTAAAAAAATTAATTTCTAGGAACTTCTGTAAAACATTGGGCTAAGGTTTTGCATCAAAATGGACTGTTTTTCTTTTCAAAGCTTCCAATTCTGTTTGCTACCATGTCAATGATGATTATAGATTATGCAAAGAAGGTGAGCTGAGATATGATTATTGTAATCCAATTTTAAACTAGCCTCTTAAAACTTTCATCCAGTCTACCACTGCTACAGAAGTTTCTTAGCTTGTAGAGATCAGTATTGATGCAGATTGTAATATCAAAGTTTGCAGCTGTCAGTGGTTTTCCACTGTCCAGCACCCTTTGACATCTTAACTTTGAAGTCTCTTGCTAAAGAAATAAGAGGAGAAACTAGAAAAACTGCTGCTCTTCGCAAATATTTTATAATATCCACTTTATTTATAAGTCAAGATAAATAATAAGAATTCAAAGCGACAGCTATTAAACTGGATTTCAATTTTTAAAAAGGTCTATTGATGTTTTAACATATAAATGTGGTGTGGGCATCTTGTTTTTACAGTATTGTTTAGATCATTTTGTGAGAGTTAGAATTTGTTAAAGCATATGACCCACTTAGAATCTAAAATGGCTGAGAAGATGGTTAGGTCACTAATTGATTCACGCTGCTTCAATTTGACCTTTCCTTTTCCTATCTGGTTCCTTCCATGGAACTTCACTTGCAGCTTGCTCTTCCTTGTTTGGTCCAAGAAGACCGCTCCCTCCTCTTTCTCAAAGATTCATATGAAGATCAAGCTTCAAAAGGCAATTTCCCCACCTACGATTTGACCTTATTTGTGTGTAATAATCTGGGTGACTGAGTTACTAGTCACTGGCAAAGTGTATCTGGTTATCTCCCATTCACCTTGTCTCTAAAATTAGGCTATTAGCGTTTGACTCACTTCCATAATTCAAATCTGCAGTTTAGGATTTGGCTTCCTGCCAAAGCCAAACTGCTTCTTGACATGCAGTTCCTGGCATTTAGTAGGCACTCAAATATTTGTTGAATGAATGAATGATGTTTACCATCTGCATGCCTCCCCTTCCCATGTACTTTTCGTATTCTAGATTGGTTTTTGCTTGACTTTGTCTTTTCTAATATTTATGGAAAACAGATAAAAAAGAGCATTGGCCCTATGAGAAAGAACTGGTCCTATGGAATGATGAAGGCTTACATTTTTTTACATTTAATTTGAAGTGTCAATTGAATATGCTCCTTAAAATTGTATATTTACTTCTACTCAAAAGAGGTAAATTATTTTTTCTTTCTAAGTGTCTACCTCCTGCTGTTTTAAACATGTAGTTCTACTTCTGGTTTGTAATCCTGAGCACTGGTGATATGGCAGAAACATGGTTAAGGGAAAGGAGCAGTCACCCCTGGCTGAGGATGTGCTAGAGTCGCCTCCTAGCATGTCCTCTTCTTCTTTGGCCCATTTCCCCTTACCCTCCTTCCCGCTCAGTCTTTTTGTTTTCTAGTTTGTCTTCCGTAGTCCTGTTGAGAGATATAAGCGCTGAGTTGGAAACTACAATAGGTACCTATTTCCTTTTCTGTAATGTAGGATATCAAAAGTGTGACCAGAAGATGACCTGCATCGGTATCAGCTAGATGGTTTGTTTAAAAACACAGACCCCCCTAGTCCCACTACAGATCTGTTGATTATAAGTCTTAAAAGATGAGGGTCGGGGGTCTGTGTATTTATAAGAACCCCAGGCATTTGTATCGCATGCTCACTTCTGAGACCCACTGCCCTTGACCAATGATGCATAAGCTCCAAGCTAAAAAATTGAGTAAAAAACGTGATCCCAAATGCTGATACCTCATTTGTAAATCCTCCCACTTTACAGTAAAAACAAAAAGAACGCTTAAAAAATATCTGGTGACGAAGTAAGGACCCTGAGCAGTGTTTAACAATTAAGTGAAGGGCATTGATTACATTATTTGATGACCACAGCTGTTGGTGAAGGACAAGGTCTATTTTTTAAGTTTTCTTTGAAAACCAATCAATAGTTCAGAAACTATTATTTTTGCTTTTCCTTTATTTTCAAATTTTTGTATGTTTTTCTGTGGACCCCTGCACCTCCTTCTCTCCCTGCACCCCCCACTCTTGCTCTCACTTTCTGTCTTTCCCTCCCTCCCTTCTCTTCCCCAAAACTCTAAGTTTAGCCCCTCTTTCCATAGTAATCCATACTCTACGGTCTCATCCTTTTTACTTTGGAACATACTGTCATGAAGAGAATGATTGTAGTTAGAAGACCCTGGTTCAAGATCTTGCTCTGATACTTATTAGCTGTGTGATATTGGACAGTTTGCTTAACATCTCTCAGTTCCTGTGGCCTCAACATCAAAATAAAGTACTTAACCTTACAGTACTATTGTGATATTTAAATGAGACTAACATGTGTAAAGTGCTTAACACAGATCCTAGTAGGCATTATTTAGTTATGGTTTTTTGTAGTTATTAATTATAATGGTCACATGGGAAAGGTTGTGTTAAAAAGTCAAGACCTTAACTTAGGAGACCTTAAATATTGTGATAGTTGCTTTCTGTTGCTAGGATATGAGAATGTAAAGATGAGTAAGATACAATCCTTGCCCTCAAGTTGTTTATAGTATTGTGGCAAGACAGATAGATGTATTATTTCATCCGCAGAATATAGTATGTGCAATGCTATAAGATGATAAAAGATTCAGTGGAATCACTGAAGAGGGAGCGATCAATATTTGCACTGTTTGAGTCACTCACTTTGTTGTTAAGCGTACATATAGTGAGAAGAAATGTAAATATTTTCTTTATTTGTAATTGTTTCTTTTTATTTAAATGAGCACACATATCAAGTCCTGACTCAAGCAAGCCTTTATGTGAAATATAAAAAGCTGCCACTTTCTGGAGACACATCATTTTCATTTGATTGAATATTGCCATAATAAATATATATTGACTATTAATGTGAATGTCACCCCTTGTAGTTGTTCAGTGCCCAACCTGTACAAACATGTAAGGTGACCCTATAATAATAAGCAATATTCTTCTCACAAGGACTTTCATTATTTTTTTTTTGATAAACAAACTAACCAGGATGACTTTTCTAACATAGAAAAATACCATGATATTGAACGCATGATGTTGTCACTGTCACAGTCCTGGGGTGAAGGTCATACTGTAGTTAGCTGGGTCTGAGATTGCTATCATCTTGTAGTAGCAAGACTGAGATACTGACTTTGGTGAACCTGCCCTCTAGGTGGATGGAGGAATTCTGAATAAATCACCTAATAAATGACTCCCTCTCACAGGACTCTTATGAAGGAATGGGACATAATATGTAAAAAGTATATATAGCTTGTGATGTTCTTCTATTACATATATATTATCTTGTCTCAGATATTTTGAATACATCACTACAGATACATTGAAAATAAGCTGGCAACATATATTAATATATTAATATAATAAAAACAAATTAGAAAGTATGAATCACATTTTTACCTCCTCATTTGTGTTTACTCTCCGTAGTTGATACTCCAGACCCCTATGTGGAACTTTTCATCTCTACAACCCCTGACAGCAGAAAAAGAACAAGACACTTCAATAATGATATAAATCCTGTGTGGAATGAGATGTTTGAATTTATTCTGGATCCTAATCAGGAAAATGTTTTGGAGGTAAGTGAATCATTTGGGGGTTGTTAGGTGGTCATAATTCATGTTGAGAGAGATGTTTGAGTTTGTTCTCTTACTGCCTTCTTTCTCCTGTTAGCTGGAGTTGCAGTCAGGCTGGGCAGCATGGTAGACTAGCATCTAGATGGCGCGTGTCAAGTTATATGAGTGTACGGTGGGAAATGCAGGAGTTAGGTGGGAGGGTTGGGAAGACTTCTATCCTACCCCTGTGCTTTGGGGAAAACATTTTCTGTTGTAAAGGGGAGAATCCCTGTACAACAGAGCAAAAATATTTTCAATTGCCCTTAAAATAAGTAAAATAAGATTTTTCCCAAAATAGTGGAATTGATTTTCTACATTAATTTCTTTCTCATATTCCAAAATAGAGAGGGGATGGGATTCCATTTTTGAAAACATGATAGTTGAATAAATCAATCAGGAAAATGTGAAAAATAATTATTATCTTACAGCAAATGTAGTACCAGAAAGAAAAAGATGAAAGTACTGTTACCAATTGAATGTTGAGGAACTCAAATGATTGTTAAATATCATTTGAGAACTTTAATGTTTTAACTCTGGTGGAGATTTTAGATATAATTTCCAAAGATCTGTGAGAAATTTTGTACTTGTTCTCTACATTTTACCCTATAGATCACGTTAATGGATGCCAATTATGTCATGGATGAAACTCTAGGGACGGCAACATTTCCTATATCTTCAATGAAAGTGGGAGAGAAGAAAGAAGTCCCCTTTATTTTCAATCAGGTGAGTAACACTGAAGAATTATTTCTCAATCTTATGTTAGATAAAAATCCATTTATTATGGAAAGTTGGGTTTAACACTTGGAAAATTGTATTTATTTATTTATAGAATGTTTTGTTTTGTAAAGAGAAAGTTTCCTTTCCTCCTCTTCTTTCTGTCCTATTTTTTAAAATTATTCTGATAGCTATTAATATAAATTTTGGCTGAGGTATTACACTGAATACTACTGAAACACTAATCTCGTTTGTTTTCCAAGTGATAACACTGGGATTAAACAATGCCTTTGGACTCCATTGGCAGGCAGGTCTAATACAAAAAATTGGGGAGCATAAAGGGAGATGCAAAATCTGAGAAGAGAGAGAGAGAGAGAGAGAGAGAGAAGCAAACTCAAAGAAAAAATGTTGGGAAATTCAAACTATTCCAAAATTGCATGTTTAGTAATAAGTTTCTCTGGAGGAATATGTCTGTCTCAAATAATCCTCAAATAATTAGGACCACAGCAGTGACAGATCAGAAGGAATGGTCTTGAGGTTATTGTTATCTTTGTATTTCTAGGATTGTTCCATTTCTGAAATTTTGATAGTTTATTTAGGAATAATAAAACCTTAGGTAAATTATTTATACAGAATAAACTCATTGGATTTTAAATTCTATAAGAAAGTAATTTAATAGTTTACAGTGAGAAATGTAAACAACTGGTGGGCCAGTATGTGTAAGACTGGTTAATATATTAATTTCTGTTTGTTGGGAGGTACAATGTGCTTTTGCTTATCCTTAGAATGACTTTTCAAATTCCTCCACTCACCCACCTATCCCTTAACTGTCACCTCCTCTGTGTTGCCTTTCCTGTTACCATCCCAAATGACCCTTTCCTCCTTTCAGTCTCCATGAGAATTATCTGTGGTATTCATTGGGAGTAAATTACTTACATTGTTCAATTTTTTATCTTCCCCGTGTAAATTAAAATCCTATGGGTCAGGAAATTTGAAATACCGATTAAACATGCCTACAGAGTTAATACATAGCTGACATATATTGAATAAATGCACACCTATTTAGAAACCAAGTTCAGCCCAAAAGGCTTCTGGATTAATCCATGCAATCAGAGTGACCCAGGCACCTTGAGGGCACTCTGGTCCATGTACTTTCTGGTCGTCTTTTTAGCTGCTCTGGGAAACATTTCTTCTATCCTGTGCCAAGAGATACACTATCCACATTTCTGTTGACCCCTTTTAGAGCAATTTCATTCAGTCCTTTTACAAAAATTTATTGAGGTTGTACTATGTACCAGCCATTGTGTTTTGTGCAAGGAATGTAAAAATAATGTACAGGAAGTACTTCCCTCAATTATTTTCATCTGGGGTGGAGATGATGTAGGGGGTGAAATGGAGAGTGGAAGTAGGGAGATACATACATGTAGTAAAAAGAAATCACTGGACAATGAGTTAAGTGAGACATGTATAGAGTGCAGTGGGAAGACAGAATAAAGAAATGTTGTGTTGTGAGAGGAGGCCAGGGATGGCTTTGTAAAAGGAGCTGATTTTGAACAGGTTGAACAGTAAATCATGGTTAGCACCTTGGCATTTAGAGCCAGGTTATTTGGTGTTTAAATCCCGGCTCTGTTCCTTACCATCTATTTCATTCTGGGGAAATTACTTAACTCCTCTGTGCCTCAGTTTACTCATCTGTAAGATGGAGATATCTTATAGGGCAATCATTATGATTAAACAAGTTGATTTTATTTATGTAATATACATATCATGATATATGATATGTATATTACATATGAGAATATTTAATTATAATTTGATACTGTATGTTATATTACTTAGTTGTATATTAAGCATATAATTTATTATATATTAAATATGTAATAAGAGTTGATTAAAAATATATAAATACGATACATACATAGATGTGTGCACACACTTATAGTGCTCAGAACAGTGCCTGATATGTATTAAGCACTATATAAATGCTTCTTGTCATTGTTGCTATTATTATGTCTTGAGAAAAGAGTAGGATTTCAGCAGGCAGAGAAGTAGTTATGAGCATTCTAGGCAGAAGAAATTGCGAAAGCCTGCAGTCCTGAAAGAAGAAAGCAAGCTGGGGCATGGCAATTTAAGCAGCTTGGCAGGTCACATTGGTGAGCAGTGAGGAAAAGGCATTAGAGGCGGTCAAACACCAAAACCCGCAGGCCTTTACCTATTGCATGTTGCTAGGATGGGCTCTCAGTAAGTGTCTGTCAACGACTTTGTAAGCATGGATTGAAATTTCTAAAGTAAATTTTTTTTGTTCTACACTATAGTTCATGATTCAAAGACTACTTTATAAGACAAGGTATTATGGACAAAATTCATTTCCTCTCCTTCTGTCATTTCCTATGGTTAGGTATGTAACCCCCAGGCTCTAAAAAAGGCTTTCCACATTCCTGAATTTAAAGTAGCTTATGTAATTATTTCCTTTAGTGTGCCTGAGAAAACAGTTGTCCAAACAGCTTTTCTTCCTTATTGTGTTCTCAAGAGTCCTTTGCAGTTTTTATCTGGTGACAGTCCTTTGAGTTGAATGAACTACAGTGGTAGTTGGGAGAAAGGTAAGTGTGACAGCCCAGTGGAAAGTCCCCTGGTTGTTCCCCAGGTCACGTGGGAGTGCCCTATGTAAGCCATCCAGCCTCTTCTCTGCTCTGAATCCCCGTCTTTCGGAGGGGGGTGGTCTTCTTCCTACAGCATTCACAGAGGTTGTAAGAGAGAACAGGTGGAAGAGAAGGGAATAATGGAAGAGAAGAGACTTAAACAGATCTTCAGGGTGGTTATGGCAATCTGGGACAGGAACGAGAGCACTTGGATTTGGAAAGAGAACAAACAAATGCTTCAAGCCAAGATATTATTAGCAAAAACTCCTTTAAAGTTTTGTCATCCAAAAGTTAATACTGAGTCAACATAGAGTGATTTCCGTGGCCAGAAGACAGCTGGAGAAATAACAGCAGCCTCCGAACAGAGACTGGTGCTCTCCCACTCTCTGCGTAGAAACTAGGAATTGGGAGAATTCTGGAAATTCTCTCCCCAGAATGTTCAAATAGTCATGATTGTTTTCAGAGTCTTGTTTTCTTCATCTCTAAAATGAAGGTTTATGCAAATTATCTCGAAGTTCTTTCTAATTGACAAAATTTTGTGACCTTGAAAGAATAGTTTATTTTCATTTGGCCATCTTCACCCAAAAGCTTTGAATTCTTCCCATTTTACAGATATGGAAGCTAAATAATAACAATGCAATAATAAAAAATCTTTCATTCATATCATATTACATAATTTTAAAATACTGATCTGTCAATAGATTGTGTTATTTATTAGTATGAGAGAATGTAAGAGTTTATTGTGCTCCTAAAACTTCATTAAATATTAAGAAAGCTGCAAAAAAGTTCCATTTTCAAGGAACTAAGAATCTATTTGCAAAGTAGACATTCATGTGCAAACTGATAAGTAATATAATAATATATTATATATAATATAATATATAATATTCATTGATTTATTTACTTAATAATTTGTTTATTAAACGCCTGTTATGTTCTAGGCAATGTTCTAGGCAATATTCTATGTGAAGGGCAAACAGCAGAGAATGTGACAGATAATATCCTCGTTCTCAGGGAGCTTGAATTCTCATAGGGAAAGTAAATAGGCAATGATCAGCAAAAGAATAATCAACAGAACATCAGCTAGTAATAAATACTGTAAAAAAAATAAAATAAAGGGATGTGATAGAGAATACTTGCTGGGCAACTGACGTTCGTATAGTCAGAGAAGGCCTCTTTAAAGCATTAACCTTCTTTCTCCAAATTTTATTATAAAAATGTTCAAACATAAAAAGTTGAATGATTTGTACAGTGAACACCATATAACTGCCACCTAGATTCTATAATCGGCATTTTACCAAACACTATTTGCTTTGCTACATGTCTTCTATTCATTAATTAAACCATCTTACTTTTTTGACGCATTTAAAAGCAAGTTGCAGAAACAGTATGCTTTATACCTAAACATTTCAGCATATTATTAACTAGAGTTTAGTGTTTATGTATAATAATTTTAGGTGCTAAATGGACAGAATAAACAATATGTGCAGTGAGAGTTATAAGAAGAAATCACTCACTCATTCATTCATTTTATGCATAACTATTTAGCATCTACTGTGCGGCAGACTCTCTTTAGGCAGTGCCTGTTCCGCAGTGCAGTGAATGAAATGAACAAGAATTCCTACCCTTATGGAACTTACATTCTGCTTAGTAAGATAGATAAAAAGCAAGGCAAATAGTGAAAGATATTTCTGCTAAGTAGTGACAATGGCAAATGCTAACTAAACCAGGGAGGGAATAGGGGGAATATGTATATGTGTGTGAAGGGGATCCTTAAGGCAGTTCCAAAAATGTGGCTAAGAAAGGCGTCTCTGAGGATATCTGAGGGCAGAAGTTGCTCCAAGTAGAAAGGCCCTGAGGCAGAGTTTCCCTGGCACGCTGAGTAACAGTAAGGAGAGTGTGGCTGAAGCACAAAGAAAGAGTAGTAGGAAGAATGGTAGGAGATGAGGTCAGAGGCGTGAAGGCGGGGCTGGGGTGCAGATCATTGTGGGTGACAGTGGACATCAGCGGCTTACGCTTGTCCTCATAGAAAGGGTGTGGTTGGGATGGTTGGGTCACTAAAGGGGTAGAAGGAAGGTAGTCCCAGTCAAAAGAATAGTCTGATCGAAGGTATTGTGGACTAGGAAGGACAGAGCTTGTTCAGGAAACAGTGCCAAGACAAGTCAGATGGGAGCAGAGCACTCGTGCATGAAGGAAGAACAGGTACATTGGGATCAGACCGTAGCAGAGTCTAAATGTGAGATGTAGAAATTTGGAGGTTATCTTCCTGATAGCAGTGAGTCCTGGAAGGTTTGTGACCAGGGAGCTGATGGCAAACTTCTGGCTTTTTCCTCAGAAACATCAGCAAGCAAGAAATGAGTAGTTGTTACTGAAAACAAAAAGGTTGATGCAGCTCACAGCAGACTGCTTCTGTGGAAAGTGACTAGAATGGGCAGTGCAGGGTAACTTGAGGAAAGAGTCCTGACAGCTTTAATGTGTCAATTAGAGTTGAATGAAATGATTGTTTGGGAGCAGCGAGGATCCACTGAAGTTGGAAAGCAGGAATTTAATTTGGATTCAGCTCTTCCTCAGACTACGATTTATCACTCAACTCAATTATTTTAGAACTTTTTTTTTTTTTTAGAAGAAAGTCAATTTTAGGGCTGCGTCCACAGTTTTTGTTTTCCAGCTGGCATTTATAAAATCTAGGTCAGGTTGTGTTTGTTGGAGTCAAAAGTTTAGGGAGCATCAGAGTTGTTGTCCGAGAGAAGTGGGCTCAAGCTCCTTCTTTTGACCCCAGGCTCAGAGTCAGGTGGCGCTGCCTGGGTTGGAATCATGATTCTGCCACTTACTGATGTTGGATGTGTTATTTGTTTCTCTCTTTACCATGCATCCTCATCTGTAAAACAGGGTTACATGTAGTACCTACCTCTTAAAGTTGTGGTTATGGTTAAATGGGTTAATATATGGAAAGTATTAAAACAGTGCCTAGCCTGGTAAGCATTAAATGTTAAATATTCTCACTACAATTATAACTGACTAGATTTGACTAACCATGTGTCACATGCTTCATGAAACTGATTTAACTGAATATTAAACTTACTTATTTGTTTGAATTTACTGACCAACATGAATTTGTTATTTAAATACTAAATGTAGAGCCTATAAATGTAGTGATCATTTGTTTCAAGACAGTTAAGAATGCTTTAATCAGTCATTACTGAATGTATCAAATGTGACTTTGGGTTATAGTGGCCCATTTTAAAGTAGAAAGATACAGAATCTAAAGAATTTAGTGTGTTTTGTGTAAACAAAGTAGCCCACATCAAAAGAACCATGAAAATGCTAAGGTTTTGAAGCAAGATAGAGAAGATTATGCTTCTTTATTTCTCTGGATGAAATTAGTTTGTTTTGGCCAATACTTTGAGGAATGTTGACTCTAAGTTTACACTGTGTTTTAATTTGCTGTTTTTATTTAGAAGTTAGTATTATTGTTTAAAAATAGCCATGTCTCATGGCTCCTGTGGCATCTATCTAATTTTGGCTAAATGCTTTCTTTGACTGTTGCTTATTCATGATTGCAACCATAGAAGAGATAGTGTCAAAGCTTTTAAAAAATGGGAATTTTGATGGTGAGTTCTGAGTGTTGTTAGTCTCAGGATGATTTCATTGGGAAACTATGCATTGATGTGTGAAGACAAAGACTACAATTTAAGTAAGTTAATGAGACAAAGTGGAGTTTGGCGAGAAAACAAGAGAACTATATAATTTTGTGAGAAATTTGGGAGATCTTTGGCTAAGATGTTAGGGCCATCAGATATGGACGCAGGACAGAGTTCAAATATGAGTCAAACAATTCCTGGCTTTAACCAGAGAATGCATTTTTATTTTGAGTTACTAGCAATTGAAACTTTAGCTAGTCTTTTTTGACACTTCTGCAATTTATAACTTTTAAATTTTAGGGCATCTTAGAATGCTCTTGCATCTTTGGGAGGTCCTCTGTTGGTGGATGGTAAGCTCTATCAGGGAGTAGAACATGTTCAACTTATTTACCATTACACATCCAGCCTGGCACACATTGGGCACTTGAATCACTTTTGGATGAACGAATGAAGGAGTGCTCTTATAGGAGGTGTTGAAAACCTGGGAAGTGCTCAGGTCAGGTAAATACAAATAAAGCAGAAAATATTATATATTCTCTTGAAAGATATAGACAATCAACATGGTGACTAGTTGCTGTTTGTTTCTACCTAGAAACAAAAAAAAAAGAGTATATTGACCCAAGAGGGATCAGAATTCGAAATAATGTTTGTTAAAAGCAACTGTCGTGACTATTGGAGTATATAAGAGAAATCATGGCATATTTGAAGAACTCTTTACTAATAGGATAGATTCTCAAGTTTAAAGTTACTTGACTATGCACATCTTTTTTGTGATTTTAAAGGACCTCCTCTTGCCAGTCACTATGCTTGTTGCTTTAGCTTCATTATTTCAAAATGACCCTGGAAAGTTTTCAAGAGAATTGATGGGTTGCATACTTTAAGAATTATTTTAAAGTCTGAAATGGCTTTTTGTTTTTATATTTTCTGTCCTTCAGTTCCTCTCCCTCTCCCTCAACTGAGACTTTCCCTCTGTAAGCATCTAAAATTGCTTTCCACTGTGGAATTCAAAGAAGAGATTGTTGCTTTTCCCAAGAATACATGATGTGTACAGCCTACTTCTTCCTAGAAGAGGTGGGGTTCTTCTAATTTGTTTTGGTTCCCAGCTAAGTACTAAGGGGTTGGGGAGAGCCTGGGAGAGTTGGTCACCCTTCTTTCTAATTGCCTTGATAATGCAAGCAGCATGGAAGCCTGTAATGCAGAGATGCTTTATTCAGTGTGTGGGAGGAAGTTTACAGTAATTGTTTAATTCCTCACAGGAAGTACATATTTTCATGGCTGTTTTATCTGAATGACATATTCCAGGTAAAAGGTGCAGAGAGGTTGAAAATGTAAGGCTTCATAGCATGTCTGAACATAGTAGGAGAGTTTAAACTTTCTTCCTGATTGTGGATGAAATTGGGCAATGTATGGAAGTGAGGATTCTTTTTTCTTTCTTTTTTTTTTGAGACAGAGTCTCACTCTGTCACCAGGCTGCAGTATCGTGGTGTCATCATAGCATCATAGCTCGCTGCAACCTCAAACTCCTGAGCTCAAGCGATCCTCCTGCCTCAGCCTCCCAGGTGACTGGGACTACAGACATATGCCACCACACCTGGCTAATTTTTCAATTTTTGTGTAGAGACGGGGTCTTGCTCTTGTTCAAGCTGGTCTCAAACTCGTGGCCTTAAGTGATCCTGACCCCTCAGCCTCCCAAAGTGCTGGGATTACAGGCTTGAGCCACCACACCTGGCCTGGAAGTGACTGTTCTATCCCATGTGACAAGCACAATGGCAACACATCCTGTAACATTCAGAATGACAGAAAAACCCTGTGTTTCTCTTGTTTTATTCTGCCTTTCTTTAAAGAGTCTTGTCAGGCTATCTAGGATCATGAATATATATATTTTTTTAATTTCAGAATATTACGGGGGTGCAACACTTTGGCTATATATATTGCCCATGCACTGCCTGTGTCAGAGCTACAATCGTGGACATCCCCCAAACTGTGCTCCCCACATCCATTCAGTGAGAGTTTTCCCATCCCCTCTACCCCCCTCCCGCCTGCCTGCCCCCTGATGAATATTATTGCCCTGTGTGATGTAAATGTTGATCAGTTAGTACCAATTTGATGGTGAGTACCAGTGGTGCTTGTTTTTCCATTCTTGTGACACTTTGCTTTGAAGAATGGGCTCTAGCTCCAACCAGGATAATACCAGATGTGTTAATTCATCATTGTTTTTTATTGCTGGGTAATACTCCATGGTATACATATACCATATTTTATTAATCCACTTGTGTTGATGGGCACCTGGGTTGTTTCCATCTTTGTAATTGTGAATTGTGCTGCTATAAACATTCACGTGCAGATGTCTTTATTATAGAATGTCTTTTTTTCCTTTGGGTAAATACCCAGTAGTGGGATTGCTGGGTCAAATGGTAATTCTATTTTTAATTCTTTGAGGTATCTCCATATTACTTTCCATAGAGGTTGTACTAATTTGCAGTCCCACCAGCAGTGTATGAGTGTTCCTATCTGTGCACATCCCCGCCAACATTTGTTGTTTGGGGACTTTTTGATATGAGCCAATCTCACTGGAGTTAAGTGATATCTCATTGTGGTTTTGATTTGCATTTCCCTGATGATTAGAGAAGTTGAGCAATTTTTTATATGTTTGCTGGCCATTATTCTGTCTTCTTTTGAAAAGTTTCTGTTCATGTACTTTGCCTATTTTTTAATAGGGTTGTTTGATTTTTTCTTGTTGATTTTCCTAAGTTCTGTATAGATTCTGGTTATCAGCCCTTTATCAGATGTGTAGCATGCAAATATTTTCTCCCATTCTGTAGGTTGTCTGTTCACTCTAGTGATAGTTTCCTTGGCTGTGCAGAAGCTTTTTAATTTGATCAGGTAGGATAATGAATATTTTTGCCAAGAAATGTTGATGTATGTAGAAGAAAAATATGACTATAAATATAGTATGGTTCATTTTCCTTTTATTTATGAAGTTGTGAGGACAAATAGGCATTAGATATATTGAAGCACTGGATATTTTAATATATAGTTTATAAATTGCTTAGGGACCTGCTAGTTGGGAAGCCAGCTTTTTCTTGAACACTTTCTGTGCTGAGGTGGCACATTAGAATAGGAAGCCTCCTCCAACTTTGACTCTTTCCATTTGTTAGAAAACTCTATATTGACTTGTAATATTGTACATATCATGTCCATTCCCGTATGATGGTTTTGCCCTCTGGACATAAAAACATTAACTCTAGTACCATTTTAATGGCAGCTTTCATGTATTTCTTTAAAAAAAAAAATGGACCATGTTTTCTTACTAAATATCCACGGTAACTTCATTCAGCATAAAATGTTTTCCAAACCCACTTTGGTGAAGACTCTGAGTGAAATTTTGAAACAGAATAGACATCATGTACTGGAATGTGGACTGAGCATTGCTTCCATTGATAGAATAGACAGCAGTTGCATTAATTGTTTTATAGCCCATCACAGTTTTGCCATTACTTAACTACTTACTATTCATGTGAGCATGTATTATACCATTTGTCCTGGAATTCTTAATTATTTTATTAACTTTAAAAGTAATATTTATATGTTGCATTGATGAATAAAGATTCATAGAATTCCATGCAGAGGAATTGCTATCTGGGTCAGACCATCCCCTGATTTTATCTCTAGTAGCAATGAGATGTTTCTTGACAAGAAAAAATCACCTGATGTGCTCCTCCTCCTGCACACGTGAACGGTACTCAACAAAATGTATTGATTGTCAGTTGTATGCCAAATACCGTGCAATGAACTTGTAATAGAAACCTATATAAGACAGAGCTTACAGTTTAGTGGGAGAGGCAAATTTTTGTAGAGATGATATCAATACCTTGTGCTTACTCATAAAATTCAGTACTGAGTGAGGATTATCTGTGAACTTATTTTAACCTTTTGGAAAGCTCCTTCTAGTTGGTTTTTTTCCATCCCCTGAAACTCAAAAGCTAATAAATCTAATAATCTATAGCATTTTATGTTGGTTCTAAAAATGTCCTTTTCATATTTCAAGAGACTTATCCTAGTTTTGTTATATTTGCAGTTATTGAACAAGTTGGCTCTATCTATGTTTTTATGGTAACTGACATAATAAAAATAATAGCATATCTTACAATTGTAGAGCAACTTTCGAAGCATTTTTTCATTTGGCTTTCATAACAATCTAAAGTTACTATATTTATAATTAAAGCCAGGGAGTATTGAGAAGGTGTTACTGTACAACAGATTTATAATCTCTGGAAAGACATCTCTTTCTTAGTAACGCTTTTGCTTTGTGGGTATTAGTCGCTCTTTTTTCCTTTAGACCAAAATTTTCTCATTAGCAGGATATGGCCTTCTAATAGGTTTGGTTGGTTCGAATAGTGTTGAAAAATAAAAACCTCAGCCCCCATATCTCATTAGTAGATGTTTCTTGAGCTAACCACATGTGGCCGAGCCCTGGGTCCTGCTGTCTGCTATGAACGGTTGTTCTATTTCCAGCTTAATACAGCCTGCACTTGTCACAAATTCATATACATGAACTCTCACCCAGGCTTTCTTTAACCTCTGGGCCATTACAGCCCCTGATTTTGTGGCCTGAGGCAGCTCCTGAATGATAGACACAACACCTCAGTAGTTTTTATATCTCTGGCAGTTTTAATGTTCTGTAAATAGTAATTGTGGAACTGAACTACTTTATTTTAGTGAGGGAGGAGAACAACCAGACAGAGACAATTCTTATGCTTGCTAAAGTGACTTATTAAGTAGACTTATATCATAAAAATAGCAAAAAGATGATTTATTGAAATGTGCCTGTAGTTTAGGGTCTTCATGGAGCTGTGTTACTTTTATTTTTAGGTTAAAAGTAATCTGGCTCTCAAAATTTATTTTGACTTCATTTCCATTACATAATACACATATCCATTTTATACCCTAATCTGATTAATATATCTTTTTTAGGTCACTGAAATGATTCTGGAAATGTCTCTTGAAGTTTGGTAAGTGCATTTATTTAGTTGGATGAAAAATATTATGAGTGATCCACTGATTTATTTGAATTGTTAAAGAATATACTTTAGGTGTATAAAATAATTCTGACAGCTTTGAATATATAGAAGTGCATTAAATTTACTTTGCTTTTTTTTAGTTATTGTTAATAGCTACAAAATTAAAAAAATAATATTCTTGTAGTCTAATATTCTTTGCTTAATTTTCCAGTAGTTTGGTGGTTAAATAATAGATGTCAGAATAAGTGCTTTTTGAAAGGGTCTTCCCTGTAGTCATATGTCTATTTCCATGGAAATGAATGCAGTTAGTAAAGCCTATTTTCCATTATTGATTCAGGTAGATATTAAAAAACGTAAAAGTGACATAAAAAGGAAACTATAAGAATTTTTTGTAGAGGAAAATCTGAAAATTGAGACTGATTTTGTTCATAATGATGAGCAGGACTACAGATGATAAAGTTTCACGAAGCATGTTGCTCTCTCAAAGTGGCCTTCAAAAATGAGTGTTGGGAAATCATTTACTCATTTTCAAATGGTGAATCTTAGGAGAGGCAGCTGTGCCTTGATCTACCTGATCTCTGACCTAACAATGAGTTCAGTAGATCCCACCTCCTTCCACCTCACTGCCATCTCTTTAAGCTTCCCTGTTGAAGTTGAATTTACCAAAGCTACTACTACACATTTTATACAAATACCAAACATATTAATTTAACATTTTCATATCTTATGATTTGCCCAATATATGACCACAGGTGCACTGGATCTAGGCATTTTGTTCTCTTATTTTGATCACTGGAACATGTTGACTTGACTTAGTAAATGCTTGGCATAAATTTCCACAGCCTCTCAAAATATGTCAAATCATATTTGATTAAGTTGATTCTTGCTTAAAAGTTGTATATTTTGGCATGACATTTGAAATATTTTTATTTGACTGACTATGGGAGCCATTCTATCTGTTTAATGGGAAATAGTCTTCACTGAGGTAATTAGGATCATATTTTTATAATATTAAAAACTCTTCTTTTAAACGTTAATTTATGGCAACTCTAGAATAGAAATGTTTTCTTCAAAGAAAAATTCAATTTATTCAAAGAAAAACTTTCCATGTGATGCCTTCCATTAAATATAACATAATATAAAGAAAGAATGGATTAGGCAGTTACAGATAATACATAAAAGAAGAAATAAATAAACCATAGTTCATTACCATATTTATAAAATTACTCAGTATTTTTAAAATTTTATTACAGTTTTTTTTTTTACTGATATCTTCTAAACATGTAGGTCATTACACTGTTAATAGATTTTTAAAAAATCATGATTCTTTTTAAAAAATAGTATATTACAAAGAACATGGGTTCCAGAATGAGAAGTCCTGGATTGAAATCTACGGTTTGCTAGTCATGTTAATGTTGAAAGATTTCTAATTATATTTTTGCTCATTGATAAAATAAGAAAAGAATATAAGCACATCTATTGTGATTATATGAGATATTCTTTCTAAAGAATATATACTATAGGAAACTTTCATACATGTACACCACATGTTCATAATAGTACTGTTAGTAATAGTTTACTAAAAATTGGAAATAACTTCAATGTTCCTGGATAAATAACTTATGATATAGTCATATAATGGAAATATTCCACAATAGTAAAAATGTTTGAATTGCTTCTATTTACGTAAGCACAGATGATTCTCAAAAGAAAAATGTTCAATGGGAAAAAAAATGTGCATTGATAGCATTTATAACAAAATTAAAAACCTACAAAATGACCCTCTATGTTATTTAGGGACATAAATATATATTGTAAAATTGTAAAGAAATCCTTTGGAATGATAAAGATCAAATTTAAGGTAGTGGTTACCTTTGAGGACCAGAAAAAGAAATAAAATTGAGGAGTATTCACAGAGGCAATTATACAGTGAGATTTTTATTTCTTAAAGTGGCTAGAAGATACTTAACCTAATATATGATAATAAATAATAGTATTAGAAAAAGGGTATAGCCAAGACTAGACTTAAATATTATTTATTCACTACTTACTCTTTTCCTTCCCTTGTTACATAATTTTCAAACTAATCAAATTTAATAACTGCATAACCCAATACTTTTATGTGCTATAATTTAATTATCATTTCCTTATTGTTGCATAATATAACTAAACAACATTTTAAAGATTTATGGTTACTTCCCTTAAAGTAACTATCCAGAAATAGAATTATCAGGTCAAAGGGAATGTACATGTTAATTATTTTTGGTGCTTGTTACCTTATTGCTTTTCAAAAGTGTTTCACAAACTTGTATTACCAAAACAAATGTCTGAGAATAATAGTGTTATTCTAGCTCTTTCAGTACTGGAAAATAAGCATTTAAAATATTTTTTAAAACATTAGTTAAATTTTAAACTATTATTTAAATTTGCCAGTGAAATTATATATTTATTATGTATAAATATATATAATAATGAAATTGTGAATAAATAATGAAAATTATATATTTTCATTATTAATTATACTTCCTCCTTTGTGAGTTACCTATATTTGTGCTTTGGGAATTAGTAATTAAAATATTATTTGTAATGATCAAACATCACTATAGGGAATATAGCCCAGAGGTTTTGCAGTGTCTTCTCTTATTCTGAGGAAGAAATATACGGAACTAACAGAAATGATTCTTAAACTAATTCACTCTTAAGGGATAGACTTTTTTTAGGAATTGTAAAGAGACAATATTTTATTGGTGATATTCTTGGCTTATACATTTTGAGTTTATTGATATCCCAATATAGGTTGCTAGATTTTTTTTTTTAAGAACTTTTAAATTCAGTTGCCGGTATTTAGAGTTCAGTATAGGATCTGTCTTATTTGTGAGGCATTATTGCATGGTGAAAGTACATCACATATTTACTGTGTGATCCTATGCTCTCAGAGCTTCAGTTTTCTGATGTGTTGAGCTGCAATATATAATAATATAGTATGTAATAATGTGTAAGTTTGCTCCCATGGTTGTTTCATTGATTCATAAATAATACCTAATGTGGTTTCTGGCATAGTGTAGGTTTCTGAGAAATTGCTGCTGCCTTTATTGGAAAGGAAGTGTATATATAATTTAAGGGTTCCAAAGTCCTCTAGTTGTAACTTATTTGTGGTTTTCTCAAGTTCTGCTGTTAGAAGTTCCTTTCTTTGTCAGAGGGGGGCATCCATTAGACAAGGCAATTTATTAAGACTGTTTCTGCACTTATGTTCCTCAGAATGCAGGCTCTTTGTGATGTTAGTGTTATGAGAGTGGAGTGATAAGGAACAGAGGGATAAGGGAGATATTCTTGGTCAAGCAAGTTTGGGAGCTACTTTGCCAAACATATATAAACAGTGTTCTTTACTGAAGCACTTCACAAAGTCGTTATTATCATAATATAGAACTTATCAGGGGCAGTTTGTTTGTTTGTTATCTAAAAGATCACATACTCCTTTTTCTCTGAAAACATGCCTTGGAGCATGCTGCTTTAAGAGAGCTGTCATTGTATACCCTTGCTTCTTAGGACATGACTTGAGGTAAGCAGTCAGCACATATCAATGTAGCTACTGGGGACTCAATTGGATGGATGTAAAACAAGACTACTGGGAATGTTGGCTCATGACTTTGTCTATTTTATGTTACAGCTCATGCCCAGACCTACGATTTAGCATGGCTCTGTGTGATCAGGAGAAAGCTTTCAGACAACAGAGAAAAGAAAACATAAAAGAGAACATGAAGAAACTCTTGGGTCCAAAGAATAGTGAAGGATTGTATTCTACACGTGATGTGAGTCTGACATTTTTTGAGTATTAGTATGATTTAAAAATAATTTTGCTGGGTCACTTTCTCTAAAAATTTTACTCAAATAGGGCAATGTTAAGTTTGAGTGTTATTCCTTTAGCTTTTTAAGGTAGGGTAAGTAGTTCATAAATGAAAAGTCTTTGAGGAAGATCATCCCAAATGCTGACTATATTTGGTAATATTTATCAGATATAGTTTTTATCTTTATTTTTGCATTATATTTTAGAGCAGTGTTACTTTCACAGCAAAACTGAGAAGAAAGTACAGAGAGTTCCTGTATACCCCCTGTGCCCACACAAGCTCCCAGTATTAGTCAGAGTTCTCTAGAGAAACAGAACCAAAAGGGTATATATAGTATATATGAGGAGATTTATTATGGGAATTGGCTCATATGAGTATGGAGGTGGAAAAGTTGCATGATATGCCAACTGCAAGCTGGAGAACCATGTACAATTTAGTCCAAGGTAAAGGCTTAAGAGCCAGGGGAGATGATGGTGCAACTCCCAGTCTGAGACTGAAGACCTGAGAACCTGAGGCAGTTGTAAAGGGGTGTGGGTGCCAATATAAATCTCAGAGTTCAAAGGTCTGAGAACCAGGAGCACCAATGTCCAATGGATGTCCCAGCTCAAGGAGAGAGAGAGAATTTGCCCTTCTTCCATGTTTTTGTTCTACTCAGGGCCTCAAAGGAATAAATGATGCCCACCCACATTGGTAAGGGCAGATCTTTACTTAGTCTACTGATTCAAATGCTAATCTCTTTGGAAAATACCCTCTTTAAACACTCCCAGAAAAAATGTTTTCCTAGCTGTATGGGTATCCTTTAACGTAATCACATTGACAAATAAAATTAACCATCACAATTTTTAACTATCAACATCCCACACCAGAGTGGTTCCTTTCTTATAATAGATGAACCTACATTGACACATCATTATCACCCTAAGTCCACAGTTTACATTAGAGTTTACTCTTGGTGTTGTACATTCTATGGATTTGGACAAATGTATAATGACATGTAGGCACCATAATACAGACTAGTTTCACTGCCCTAAAAATCTTCTGTGCTCTGCCTGTTCATCTCTCTAACCCCTGGCAACGACTGATTTTTTTACTGTTTCCATAGTTTTACCTTTTCCAGAATGTCATATAGTTGGAATGATACAATATTAGCCTTTTCAGATTGTCTTCTTTCACTTAGTAATATGAATTAAGTTTCCTTCACATCTTTTCGTAACTTGATAGTTCATTTTGTTTTAGTGCTGAATAATATTCTGATGTCTGCATGTGCCACAGTTTATGTATTTTTTAATATAGTTTTTTAAATAGGCATACTTATGTGCAAATAAGATGTTTATTTTATCAAATAGGAAAAATTTAGTCAGACATAAAAGGATGAATACTAATTAATTAATTTTAATTTAGACAAAAATTAAACTATGAAAATCATTATAGAACAAGAAGAAATACTATGAATCTTATTAATGATAATACAGTTAACAAATATAGGTAGATATGATGGGGGAGATAAAAGGAAATGGTCCAAATTCTTTGTATTTCATAGCAGAGAGTTAAAAGGTGTTATCCACAATTGACCAAGTAGTTAAAAATAATGTCTTTCACATTTTAATGTTTTTCCTAATCCTAATTATAATGACATATTAGAATAAAAATATGAAGAAATATTGAAAATATAATCCTTCTATTGTACTTTAACTTTTTTCCTTCTCTTAAATTCCAGTAAAATATAACATCATTTATTATTCAATAACATATTTTATAATCTACTTTTTGTCTGTTTATCCATTTATTTTTTCCTTTATCCATCTATCTATCCGTCCATCCAACTATCCTCTAATCTACCTACCTACTTCTCTCTCTCTTTCTTTCTGAAATCTACAAAGATAAATTCCACAGTGATGCTCATGAAATGATAAAATGGTGAAATTTCTTGTTAGTGCCCTATTGGGTAATTTTTTTACTTATTTTCTTTGAGATTTTCTGTTAATTCAATATTTTAAATGAACATAATTTATTTTCATAAAATAATATTTACATTAAATGCATAAGTAAACGTGCACACTCTCATATATGCACACATACAAATCAGGGATTCAAGATTGTTGCAAATTAAGGACAGAATATAATTGGAAATGAGACACAAATTCTGAGTAAGGGAACCACATGAGCACCCCTGTCCCACATGTGATTGCAGATTTCCACATGTGTTTTTAGATGTGCATACAGGTGAAAAGCCAACCTGCTGATGCTGGAGTGGCTTTTGTTGTTGCAGGAACAGACTTTAAGATAAGATGCTGCTTATGGGGAATTTTTGCTAAAAAGAAACTAAGGGGAGAAGTGAAACCTCCATTTAAGTTTCTATTTAAGAAAAAGAGAGAGACTTCTCTTCAATCCTGCATCTTGCTTGTCACCACAGCCGATCCCTGGTGGAGCTTGTGGTTGTTTATCATGTTAGATTAATTAGTCCTTGAAGAAACTTCCTTCTCTACATATTACTCAGACATTTTTAGCTTTTCTGAAGTTTTTGCTTATTGTGTGTGTGGTCTTTTTTTCTTTTAATATAGATAGTAAACCTTTCAGCAGCGATTCTACAACTTCTTGTCTCCATCCTTATTTGGGAGTGTCGTACCCTTGCAGCAGAGAAATGATATTTCAAGTTCTTTTCATTTCCATCGTTTGTCATTTATTGAGACACTGTACTAGCTACCGGAGAAGAATGAAGCTGAGATGGTTCACACTGAACAGTTACTTGCTTTAGTGAGTTTAAAGCCTAGTTTGGGAGAGAGATGTTTAAAACCAACGATACGTTAAGTCCTTAACAAAGAGGTGTGAATGGAGGGATGAAAAGTGCTTGCAAGAGGGTGACTCACTCTCTCTCTCTCTGTAGTAGAGACGATGGAAAATTCTCTTAGAGTTGATGGCTGTTGGCCAAGCCTTGAGGTATGAGCTTGGCTAGAAGAAAAAGGAGCAAACTGATACCAATTCATGGTCACCAAGCTCAGTTGGGACACCCGGCCTTACAATCTCAGGGCTTCTCTGTCTAGTTTCTTTCCAGTTATTTGCAACAATTATTTTCTTCACTCCCAACGTCTGACCACTCCCTGCTCCCCTCACAAGGGATGGGCAGACTTGTCTCCTGCTCAAAGAGGAGTGAAAAGTTCTGAGATGACAAATCCTTCATTTCTTGCCATAGGATTGACATACTGCATGACCAATGCTTATCCTTCACAACTTCCCTCCTAGCTCAACGGAGAAAATATTCCTTTTTCTTTCAAATAAAAATCCCCATCAGATACAGATCACAAGGCCCTCTTAGGAACCCCAATGTATCTGTTGTCCAGTTCTTCCCAGGACACTCTTCACCCATGTTGTCAGCCTCTATCTCTGTGTGGATATTTCCCATAAAAATATAAACATGCTCTAAACTCTAATATAAAAAGAAAAAAAAAAGAAACAGAAAAATCTCCTGGGATTCTATATTCCCTTCTCCATTCTGTTCTATTTCTCTCCTTACCTTCACAGACAAACTTCTCCAAAGTTTTCTATGCGAGCTCATTCTACTTCCTTACTTTCCGTAGGCTTCTGCCTTTATCATTTTATTGCAGTTTCTCCTTTGCTGGTCACCAGCACTAACAAATGCAAAGGATCTCGTTCTTGCCCTGTCTTACCTAACCTTGCAACTGCAAATGACAAATGTCTCCTTACTTTTTGAAACATTGTCTACCCTTCACTTTCTGCCTTCTCCTGGTCTTCATCATGCCTCTTTGGTTTTATTTACCAGATCTTCTTCTTCTCAGCATTCTTTAAATATGGTAGTTTCTCAAGACTCAGCCCTAGGACCTCTTTCTCCTTATTCTATGCCCCTAAGAAATTTCTCTCCCACTCATGATGTCACCCAACACTTGAGTGCTAAGGACTTTCACACACATATCAATAACTTAGAACCTCCCTTTTGAGTTTCAGACCTGAATATCGACACATTTACTTGATTTCTTCACTTGTATACATCCCGGCATCTCAATCTCAGGGTGTCTAAATCTGAACGCACAATCTTGTCTTTTCTTTGTAGTTCTGCTAGTACCTGTCTTCCCTCTTCCCACTTTCTGTTCACAGTGAATTCGGAGTGATCTTTTCAAAACACATATCTGATTATATCAATCCTAAACTTAAAATCCTTCTACTGCTCTTAGGATCTTAGTCCCACCTCATCTCTCCAGCTTCATTTTTGCCAGTTTATCCCAAATTCATATGCTCCCTTCCAATTGGAGCTCTTCTGTATGTTGTTTCCTCTCACTGCAATATGCTTCCCTGTACCATTCCTCTTCCCACCTTACCCCCTTCTCAGTTAACTAGCTAACTTCCCGTTCTTTAATCAGCACATAGATCATTTATTCTGAGACTCTCTCCCTCATCAACTTCTCCCTCCCTCCCCCCAAGTCTATGTTGGTCTCACAGTCATATTCTCTTATGAACCACATATGCACAGTATCTCCCCAACATTTGCCATGATTGTACTTTAGAAATACTTGTACAAATACTTATTTAATGACTGTTTTTTTCCATTACAATGTAAGTTTTATGAGGACCAGGCCAATGCCTGTGTTATTCATCTCTGTATTCCAAGCATCTAGCATAGCTTCCAGGATGGCAGACCCTCAGTAAATATTTCACTGTGTAAGTCAGGGAACAGATTTAGGCAGTGGTTTGGCATTGCATCCATGGAATGAATTAGCTAGAGAGAGAATTAGGGTCTCAGAGCAGAGGAACACCAGTATTAGGTTGTTTGGGAGAAGACACAGGTTAAGGAGAGCGTTTGGATAAGATTACGGTTTAGACTGTTGACTTAGAAATATACGTGGGACGTATTGGTACAGATGTCTAGTTGGCATTTGTTCTTTTCAAAAAGTCAGTTGCTGCTGCCACCCCTAGTCACTCT
The DNA here is from genome assembly GCA_023783475.1 of Daubentonia madagascariensis. NCBI lineage: Eukaryota > Metazoa > Chordata > Mammalia > Primates > Daubentoniidae > Daubentonia > Daubentonia madagascariensis. Next base: position 18,447,508 of record JAKFHU010000978.1, on the reverse strand, counting down.
CCTTTTGTGGAAAGGAGTAGTAAGTCTTCCTGGTAAAATAAAACTTGGCTTAATATTTGTACAAATGACAGCATGTTAACTTTTTTGCAACAGATGGGGAATGAGGTAACTATGCTTTTTCTCAGGAATATCCCTCAAAAAATATTAAATTCATGTGTTTGGAAGTCATTTCTAGAATTACAACTTTTGTTTTTGCTATTTTCATCTAAATTTTTTTTCTCTTGGCAGAAATAATTCGTTTGGACATAATCAACACCACCCATTCCCATAGCAGAAGTAACATTTTTCTATTTTTATGTTAATCCTTGGGTTTCTTAAATTTCCACTTCCCTTGTTCCCTGCCAACATCATTACTTTTTGTTCAGTACAGGCCAGTTGGCCTCCTTAAGGTACAGAAGAGTGGGCAGTTCGTGCAAAGAAAGGGAAAAGTCCTATTTAAATCTCAGCGCAAAGACTATGGCTGTCTTATTCACAGTTTTAAAAAACAGGCAGCATCCAGTTTAGGACCTCAATGTTGAATTGAAATGTTGAATGAATTTGAGCGAGATGAATTTGGGTACATTGTTTTACCTCTATGCTTTACTTGTAAAATGGAGATAATGTCTCTTATTGGTTTAAGAGGATGGGTACTAATGCTTGGAAAGCATCCAACAAAATGTGTAGTGGCCACGTAGTAGTTTCTCAAAAAACAGTTTGTGTTATGCATATTCCTGGGTGCTGCTGTTCTGTAGCATAGCACTCTGGGGCAATAATTGTTGAATTTAATAAGGCCTTAGTTTTCCTGCCTGGATGATGAACTTGTCAAATAGTCAAGGTTTCTAAAAACCCAAGAGTTTATTCTAAGTACTAAGATTTTTAAAAAAATTATTGATTTTAATTATTTGGATGGAAGTCTTTCTGAAATGTATAATTCCTTGCTCAGATTGAACTGATTAGGGCATTCTCATGTTTGCTTCCTTTGCAACCAACTGCCATTTTTCTGTGCACTATGTGTCCACTTGAAGTAATTTCTTCATACTGCCTTTTTTTCTTTCAACTTTGTTGCTTAGAATTCAAATCTGGTAAACAAGCTTGTTGTTAGAACAGTGTCTGTAATTAGTATAATTTCTCCATGAGTAAAGGGCTGAATCTTTCCTGTGAGCAAGATATATAAGACTTTGTGGATGGGGATTTTTGACATATTTTGATTGTTCATAGGCCACTATTTCATATTTTCTTGTTCTAAAGTTGCTTTTGGTCAGATGAAGTTCCCAGATTACACTCTCTTATGTGAAATGAAATGTTACTATACAGTATCTATGTCCCCTACAAACTGACTACAGCAGAGCAAAGCTGGTTGGGGGACTAAAATCTGGAATTAGACTAGTGGGGAAATGAGAAAAGGAAAATACCTTGACTTTTATTAGAGTATAAAAGACAAAATGCTTCTTCTTAAGAAGGCCATAAGGCCTACACTTCAGTTTAAACAAATAGACATCTTTGGATGAAAATAGGACAACATGGACCTCAGATAATTTATTCTCTGAGTGCTACTCTGTACTTTAGTCTGTCATATTGGTGAAAGATTAGAGAAAAGAGAGAACATCTAGTCAGGGCAGGGGAGGCAGAGCAAAGCAGTTTCTGAAGGAGGTAACAGACATCAACCTTGAGTTGTCAATAAGAATGACGATTATTCATTCCTTTATGCCATTTCCTTCATGTAGAAGATTTGTACTCTTGTTTCTACCCTCATCCTGACAATGGCACTTTGTACTTTCAATTCTTCATCCCCGTTTAGATTGTAAACATTGAAGGGCAGACAGGGCAGGACTTCTTTTCGTGGAGCACAGGGAGATGAACCGGGCAGGCGTGGGCTTCCAAGAGCCAGGTTTCCGGACTCAAGAAGTAAACAGCCAAGGAATAAAACAGAGATGGAAACTGGTCTAGAAAGCAGATATCCAAGAGGTCCAGACTGCACTCAGTGGGGTGGTGCATTATGAGGGGCCTAAAGGCCCTTGACTACTGAGGAATACAGAGCTGTTAGGGAAACACGATTGCGGGGAGGCAGACAAAAACCCACATGCCAGGAGCAATGACAGAGAAGGCATATGGGGGCGGGTGTCTTTTCTTACTTTGAGTAAGCAGATTGTTCTCCATAATGTGAGTGGGCTTCATCTAATCAGTTCAAGGCCTAAAGAGAACAAAAATACTAGCCTCCCTGAGTCGGAGGGAATTAATTTGCCACAGGCTTCCTTTGGACTTCATCTGCACCATTGGCTCTCCTGGGTCTGGAACTTGCTGGCCCATTTCACGCATCTGGACTTGCCAGTCTCCATAATGGTGTGAGCCAACTCATTGTAATAAATCTCTTTCTGTGCCTATATGTATATATATACACATGCACATATATCCTATTGGTTCTGTTTCTTTGGAGAACCCTGACTAATACAGGGGACAGGGGGACAGGGAGACAAATGTCTTTATATAATTGTCAGATCTTAAGATCTACGAAAAAGTAAAAAATCCTTGAGCACTTCTGGATTTTCTTTTGCAAGGGAGGAAATTAATAATATCTGTAAGCCTGCGTATCCAGATAATTAAATCAAAACACAGGGGTTTTGATGAATGAAAACTCATTTCCTGTAATCATATGAGAGAAGTATGAGAACTATTTATTGACATCATTTATACCCCAATACTAGTGATATTAAGTCTAAATATAACCTAAAACCTTCTCAACAACACTTATTTGATTTTTTTAGAATTAGAGCCAGGACTAACAGCTGCAGCTTATAACTCCCCAGTTATTTCGTGGAACATTATTTCAGAATGACCAAAACTATTAAAACATCCAAACCAGTCTTTGTTTATTACATAAAATTGTGCTGATATTATTTGAAGTGATACATGAATCTGAAATATAGTTTGACTAAGCATCCAATGGATTCTCTTAATAAAGTTTATTCCTTTCTTTCTGAACAATGGCAAAAGGAAAGAGCAACACGTTTTGGTGCCAGTCATACCTCAGGCCAAATCCTGGTTGTACTACTTATTCGCTATCTGTCCATGGGTGAGGTATTACATGTGCTTAACTCCTCATTTGAAAAATGTAAATAAAAATGACTTTCTTTCAAGATTTGGGAAGAGTAAATGAAATAAATTATATGAAAATGTCCATGAGAGTGTGAGGCACATAGTATGTTCTTGGTAAGTCTAATTTCCCTTCTTTTTTTAATAGTTCATAAGCAGTTATAATTTTATAGATTTATAATTCATATTTCTGTATGAGTTATAGAATCTAGAATGTTGCTAGTTGCAAAAAGCTTCTAGGTCATTAGTTCTACCTAATATTTTTATACATAAGTAAACTGAGCCGACAGAGGATTTTCTTTGCCTCAGGGCACAGCATTAGTTGCAGGAAAGCAGGGGATATTTGTTTTCAGAGACAAAGTGGAGCTTAGTGAAATAAGAGCATTGTTTATCTGGCAGATCCAGTTTTGAATTCAAACACCACTTTCTAGCATTGTGACACTGGAAAAATTATCTTTGTTACATCTCAATTACCTTATCTTTAAAAAGGGGGTAATAATATATAACTAATAGAGGTGTGAAAATTAAATGATATGATGCATATGATGCATGAAAACAGATTAATTCATGCTTAATAAATGAAGGTAATTCTAATCTGCACAATTATTTGATCATTCGATTTTTATGTACAAATATCTGGCATTTTCTTTTACCTGATAGCAGCCCACATATCTGAATTAAAAGTACCTGAAAACCTTTTTGAAGAATTGCTTTAAAGCAATTATGGGAACAATGGGTTACATAGCACATGAATTGCAGTTTAATTAGGAGGCTGTTTTGAGAAAATTCTGAGCAATGTACACGTGAAGAAGGACATCTGGGATGTGGTTTCCTCAGCATTAGTGAAGGTCTTATGTTCATTTTTCCACCTTCTCTTATTTCATCTCCCTCTGAGTAACTGCAGGCTGTCTGCTTTGTGTTGAAATGAACAGTGTAATCTGTTACTAATAACCTTTTTACTATTCTAAACTACCTGATTTGTATTGAGTTTGTTATTTTTAATAATACAGTATTACAATTAACCAAACCTACAGACTCAGATGCCCCCAAACGATTTTGGAATATAAACAATCTTCCTTCTCCTACAATATCAAGCTTGAAATTTTTTTCCCTTAAAACCCTTCATAATCCTATTTTTCCAAACTCCCTATTATACTCCTTCTACAATAATAAAACTGGTTTCCTGGTCCCCAAATTGCATACCCTTTCCTGCTTATGCCTATCTTGGCCTGAACCTTAGGCCCAGTGCTGAGCACTTAACAATGATAAATGCTCGCTATTATTATTATTATATTGCCTATGAACTCAACCTATTTTCAAGGCCTAATTCAAATCCCTCCTCTTTGTTCTAACTTCTTATCTGGCTTCTTTACAACTACTGTTGCAACTGATACTATTTTGTACTCCATTTACCCACTTTATATCCCACTTTAGTTTCCTATCTTAGCTTTGTTTCTCTTCCAGACAAGCTTTTAAGAACTTATATATTTTACTTGATTTACAACTTTATAATCTATGTTTGAAAGCATTATGTTTATCTATACATACACAGCTTCAAAGCCGTTTAAATTACTCCAGTGCACTGGTAAAGTGTGCTCTCATTATGAGCTCTCCAGTTTGCATCTAGTTTGATACCTGGTGTCTTTTGATTTGAGGCCACTTTGTATTAGAGAAGAGCTCTGGATTAGGAATTTAGTCCTAGGTGTCCTGCTATTAGCTGCTCTAACTTTAATAAGACCGAACCTCTTCAGATTTCTCTTTTCATATTTAAGAGTTATATAATCTTTTTGGTCCTTCTAGTTGTGAAGTAATCATTCCATTAACATATGTATACATCATGTTGGTAAGTGGACACTCAGGGATCAGATTCTAAATACTTGAAACACAACACATTCATATTGTGTATTCAGCATTTCTAGGATTGAGTGCACTATTTCTTCATTAGCCTGGCTTCATGCTTTGGGATCCTTGTACTGGATAATGACAGCATCATCTGTTTATGAGCAAAGCTAGAAACCCTAAGAGTCTAACCACACTCCTTCCCCAATTCAGTCCTACATCAGATCAGTAACCAACTACAAATTACCAGTTAACAGATCTTATACAAGGAACATCATCGTTCAGAACTTTCATCTGCAAAAGGAGCAAATACTTCCCTTCTGCCCTCCTTACAAGATATAAGAGAGAACCAAATAAAACAATGTCCCTGAAAGCAAGCCAAACATTGCAATGGGTTGAACAAAAATAGAACATTATTGTTATTATTATTGTTAAATAGAGTGAGTTGGTCATTTTAATAATATCTGCTTTCTGATAGACATTGACTCTTGATTTCCTTATATGAAACATCATTTTCTTCATTAAAAAAATTAGACATAACTAAAGTATGAGTGAACTTGCACTTCTTTATGACAAAATGCGGGATGTATAATATAAAAATTGAAATTAAAGGGAAATACATTTAATGATTTTTATTTTGTATACCATCTCTGTGTTGCATCATTTCAGGTGCCTGTGGTGGCCATATTGGGTTCAGGTGGAGGTTTCCGAGCCATGGTGGGATTTTCTGGTGTGATGAAGGCACTGTACGAATCAGGAATTTTGGATTGTGCTACCTATGTTGCTGGTCTTTCTGGCTCCACATGGTTTGTATACATTTTTAATTTTAGTTTTATCATTTTAATGGTTAGGATTTATCTAACTCAAACACTAGAAGAGAAAAGGGGATTTAGAAATTGAAAATTAAGTTTCCAGCTTGATGCCATAATCTGCTTAAAATTTTTTTTTAAAGGCAAATCCATATCTAATTATAACTTTTGCCATAAATTTACCACTTTTAAGCCACTTTGTAACTTAAAATGTAGTTAAAACATAAAATAAAAAATAGAACAAATGAAAGTAATTCTAGATAAATATAGCAGAAGAGGAATAACATACTCCACCCATAATTAATTTAATCTTCCTATAATTTGCTGATTTGTAGTCCTTCGGTGAACATGTCTAAGTCTACGTGATTCATTAGGTATTCATTTTCTTCTTTAGGGCAAATAGAATAAAATGCAATATACTACAGCATACAGAAGAAGGAAAACAATTTTTTAAATGCAAGAATGCAATAAATTTCACTGATTATATCTAACTAAAAGTGAAATTAGTCCTTTAAATGTATTTAAGCTCAGATAAATTTAGATGGAGAATGAAAACATCCATATGTGTAGTACTTGTACCCTGTAGATTTGTTTTTTGACAAATATATTTATAAAACATTTTCAAAGATGATACTATATACTTTTTGGTTTACCTACCTCACATAAGCGCATTGAAAATCAAATAAAATTCCTTGCTCATATGTCTCAGTTAATAGGATCACTTTATTACAAAAGATCTATTTTTGACTTACAAGGCTTTTTTAGTCATCCAGCTATGGCAAGATCAATCTGTCATAATATTGTATTATATATGTCTAGCATTTTCAAGTTTCTGTGCCATTTTATCTTGTGAGATGGATATAAGTTTTTTCAGTTTTCAGTTAAAGAAAATTTGACTCAGAAGCCAAGTGACTTGTCCACCATCACTAGCAGAACATATAAATTCTGGCTTTTGATCCCCTGTTCAAAGATTCTTTCTACTAAACCACAATCTTTTCTTAGACATCTACCTATTTTATATATAGTTTTGCATTTAAAAAATCTATAGTTTCTTAGATATTTTGAATCTGATTCTTTAGTTAAAGAACAAAAACTTAGAGCCATGGCTGCTACCTTCTTGGTATGTACCCTCAAAATGATTTATCTTTTCTCAAATAAGGGTGTAGCCCATCATTATTCTTTCCCTTGAAGGAAAGAGCAGGCACATGCCTGTTTTATGAGTAATGTGATGGAAAAACTTGAACCCTTACATTGATTTGCCTACTCAATCATTTTGTTATTATTCTTCAGGTGGTTTTCTCTCTCTGTACTCACTATTTATTATACATCCCCATTGTCCAGCACTGAGTAATACACTGCAAGAACTGTACTTTCTTAAACTCATCTAATAAAGAAAGAGTAGTCCTTGGAAGCTGATTTAGGGATATGATTGTGTACATGTGAGCTTGATTAGACCTGCAGCCATTGCTTTGGTTATAGATTTGGAGCAATGTCTTCTTATGTTCTCCTGTCAGGGTTCTGAAAACAAGTCCTGTACAATGTAACGAAGAGAATGTTAAACATGCACACACATTTATGTATATATAAATTTTGCTCTGTCTTTCAAAGTCTTATTTCCTTAAATATTAGCCTTCTTTTTTTAATTCCATTTTCTTAGAAGTTACTCACTTTTTAAATCCTTACAATAGATTTTCACTCACAGACAACTTAGTTTCCAAAGTTCTTATTTTCCTTGACTTCTTTGAGGGTGGGGTGGGGGAGGAAGGGGTCAGAGGTTGAGACATTTCACACACTGACTTGTCCTTATTTCAAATTGCTCCTATCGTGTCTTTCTGGTTTTATTTCATCCTCTCTGATTGCTCTCTCCTCCATATATTGTCTTTACTACTTGCACTATTTTTCTCCTTAATGTGGGCTTTCCTCCACGACCTCCTTTTTGCTGTATCAGATGTACACATCCTTCCTTGGGAATTCCACCAAATTCTACCACTTCAGCTATTACTGCCAAGAATTTAGTTCATGGAACCCTAGAACATCTCCAGACTTAATAGGCAAAGGAAAGAAAAACCTAATTGACACTGCAAAGAAGCCATCAGAGAGGAGAACCAAGCAAAAATGAGTGCCAGAGGGCGAGGTGAAGGGTACTATGAGAAGTGGGTGATTTAATCATGTTGAAAATCTGTGAAAAGCTTAGCATAGGATTGAGTTTGGCTAGTGGTTTTAATAAGAAGCACTAGTTAAAGTAAATAAAGGATACTTTTAAACATGAAATTACAAAACAAAAAGAAGTAAATAGAAGGTAAAAGTTCAACAGGTAGGAATGTGAACCCCATAAGAGCTATCCATTATTTCAAGCAGTTTGGTCGCAAAGGGAAGGAATGAGCAGAGTTATTGTTTGAAGGGAATATAATGCCCAGGGAAGAAGGGTTTTTTGGTTTATGTTTTCAGAATTTATGAAATTTGAATATTATTTTTAGAAGTTTGAAGTGATGGAAATAGTGTAGATGGATAGATGGGAAATAAAGAAATAGAAGGATCATGGATAGAGAAAGATTCGGGCAGAGACGGGACGCAAGATAGAAAGCACAGGTGAAGGTGTTAACCATGGAAAGAAGAGATGCTTCCTGAGACAGAAGAAAAGGTGGTCAGGATGATTCATGTTAACGCTTCTCTCTTAAAAAGTGTAGGTGAGAAGGTAAAAAGTTCAAAGGAAGGAATTCGGAAAGGCTTGGAAAAACAAATTACACTTCTGTGTTATGTAACTTTTTATATTCTGCTGATACGTGGCCATTATTTGGCATAAATGAGGTAATATGGAAATATCTGGAGAACCCCTGGACCTCCCAGAAAGTTTTCTGTGATCACAGAAGAGAATTTTAGGTAGAACAAAGTTTCCCTTATAACTGCTACTACCTTTATGGTAATTATTGCTGAAATTATTTGTGGGTGATACTTGTGATTCATTAAATATAAGTATGAGCCAACCTGGAGACCTAAAATGTGTGAACTAGGGAATTATGACGGTAATCCTGTGTTCTCTCACTCAGAGTTAGCACTGTTCTCTTGCTCTCTTCCTCAGTAAAGCTGTTCTCTTGTAACATCCATAGGGGCTATTAGATAGTGATGGCCCTGTTTGTATGGTATTACCATCTGATGAGAAATGAGAACAGCTCTGTATCTTTAGACAATAGGGCCCAATTCATTAAACTGGCTAAAATAGAATTTGAGAGTGAGAACTTTGAGTTAAACGGTATGAAGAATTTCTGGAATGTTGGAAAAAAAACCCTAATTTTAACAGGAATTGTCATATAAGGTGTGACAGGCTCAAAGATCAAGATATGCATTAGAGAAAATTTGTTGTTTGAGATGGGGGCTAAGCTTGTCTTGCTCCCCAGTGAATCTCTCTCACCTAGCACAGTGCTTGACTTGCCTTAAGTAATAGTTGCTTAATGACTAAATGAAGAAATGCATAGTAACTGCATTTTATGGGAAAATTAATCTAGGGATTTCTTTAGGCTTTCAGGATATTTGCTTCATAAATGTTGAGAGTATTCTTGAGTCATTCCAAATCTTAGCTGTGTATGAGAATCACTTTACTTCTACATTGTTTAAGTGCAAAAATTCTAAATGTGCTAAGATTCTAATTAACAAGTCCTGGGTGGCTAGGCACTGATATTTTAAAACATTGACCATGTGATTTGGAGACAGGGATTGAAGTAAAATCTCTTCTTCTCTGTCATGATTTGACTTTTAAAATTTTACACTTAAACTAAAATGCATTTAGATGGAAAGAATGAAGAGTTCTATCATACAAATAGGTTGAAAAATTAAAGGCAAGTATTTCCAGACTTAAGTATAAATAAACATAAGACCATTTCATTCATTAATTAACTATTTATAGAGGCCCTGCTATATCTAAGGCACTCATTTTTTGAAACTTGATTAGTATGATTGGAAAAAATTTATTGGTAAAGAGATGAAAGTCAAGGCTTAGCTATAGAGTTGGAAGTTGGGGTGATACTTCTGTGCTTTAGATAGTGTTATGTCCACAGAAAGCCAGTTATATCTAAATCCTACACTGGTGCAACCAGGGGAACAAAAAGCAAAGAAAGCAATTCAAGGTTAAATGGCTGCACAGAAAAACTATTATTGCCTAATACTCCATCTTTAGCTATCACCAAAACATTAATTCATTGTCAATAGTTAAGGTATTCTAGGTTTTTCTTTCTCTCACCGGGGTTTGTATTCCCAAGCCAACTACTTCATGAGAGGGGAAGAAAGAGAGAAAAAGAGAGAGAGAGAGAATACAAGTGAATGAGTTTACTTTAACCTTCAGAGAGCAGAAATGGACTAAAGCCATTCTACATGGAACAAAAAGAGAGAACTGGCTGACATCCACATCCATTTTGGCCATTTAAAATGATCTATTTCTGAAACAGTGACACGGAGTCCTAGATTTTGAGCAACTCCCAACTCCAAAGGAAGAATTTTCTTAATTTACATTTAATCAGTGGTTAACACTGGGAGGAAAGGAAGAGAGGAGAAAAGGGCCTTCGGATCCTGCTAGAGAAATCCACTGTGCAGAGGTACTTTTTAGAATCATATGTTGATTCATTTAAGACCAACTAAATATAGATGGAGAAGGGAAGTCTTAGCATAATGTAAATAAGATTTGCATAATTACATCATTCTGTGAACAGTAGGGAGTGACAACTTCCAACAGTAGAATGATCATATCATTTCCTTTTCCATTGGCTTTCAAAATAATCATTCAGTGACTAAATTAATTTCTACTGACATTAAATCTTTATTTGGTTCTTTTGCTTGTATTTACCCTGCCTCATTGTGGAAAGGATTTAATGTATCTTATTATAAAGTAAAACTGGATTGCATACATTAAAGTTAGAAATGGAAAAAAAGAAAAAAATGTAGTTAGAAATTAGATTAAAAATTCATGCTGTAACCCATAGCTTTGAGAGGCATGTAGCACAGATTTGGATTTAAGCTTTCTAGAATTCAAGGCAAAATGAAAATTATGTACTCTTATTAAATACATATTTTGATAAGTTAAGGGTGAGCCAATGACCCATGGAGGAATTATTCTTAAAAATAAGACCAGTCAAAAATTTCTTTTTAGTGTTCTCATAAAGTCTGAACTGTATCCTGAATATTTCTAGAATTGACCACCTTAGAGACTCAAAAGGATGTTTTATTTCCCTATTTTATGATGTCCTTAACTATAAACTAATGCTGTTACAATAATGTATGCATTTATTGAAAGTAGGCCAAGGTCCAGGAAATCAGATCTTTGTTGATCTAGATGAATTATGTTGTAGACTTTGGAGTACCTATAGGAATGAATGGATGGACTACCTATCTTTCAAGTATAAGCTTTATTTTTATAGATTATTTGGTGATTATACTAGGCTTGAGTTCAGCGTAAGCCTATTTGATTTATCTTTACCACATGTTGTGGGAACTATTATGAATTCAATTTGTGTAAAATCTTTACAAGTATTTTTGTTTTTTTGGGTTTTTTTGGCTTAGCTTGTGTTCCATTGTAGGTCTTTCACTCTCCATTTATTAACGTATCATTATTCTCAATTTGTCTCCAAGGAACTCTGAATCCAAGAAGAAATCCTAATTTATTGTGAAGTGAGAATAGTTTGGTCACTAAGAACTGAAATCTTGGTATGATAGATTTAAAAAATAAACCCTATCAGTGGAGAGGACATATTTTAAATTCCAGTTCTGCTGTTATTAATTGGGGAATGTAAGAATTAATTAAATTCACCAGTTCTTTTTTTTAATATTTACAATAGAAGATTTAAAAGCCACTGCGTATCTTCAAGACAACAGCTTATGGGCCATTAACCAACACAGAGCCTAGGACATAGCAGGTACCCATGAAGAGTTAGTTTTCCCACGTCCCTGAAGGGAAGATAAACCATTATGACAAGCATTTTTATTTGAATCCCCAGGAAACAAGAGATTAAAAAATGTGCTGTTTTCGCTTTGGTTGGATGAAGTGGTAGAGTGTTTATAGCGTTCATTTTATTTTGTTCTGTCAGTTCAGTAAGCTGTGCCTGCCATATGCCAGGCCTTAGCTAATTACCTGCTACGAAAGCTTAATCAATAGAGTTCATTTCCTGAATGAGGTCACAATTTATTGAGGGAGACAAACAAGTAAATAGGTAATTAATATTCAGTATGAGGTCTCCAATATTAGGGGTATTGGTTCACGGGAAAAAGGCTGATAATTGAATGTTCATTGTCTTGGATATCAAATACCAAGGCTCATGGTGATTTCTGATTTCACCAGAAGTGGCTAGGATTTTGCCTTCAGATTCATATGCTCAGAATTTGGCCTTCAGATTCTGCCAGACTTATAGCTGGCAAGGTTTGGGATTTTGTCTAGTTGGCCAATGGACAATTTAAAAAAAAAGGCATTTGTCAGGATAACTAGGCATTTAAAATAGTTATAACAGCACATTTTCTACTTGTAGATAATCATCATGGAAAGTCAGATTATCAGATTGTTTGATTAGTCTTGCATCCAGACAAGTCAGTTTATTTACGTGACTCAGTTGTGCTGTGTCATCATTCTCTAATAGTCGGATAAGGATACCTATTCCTTGCAGACTAGATAGTGGACAGTAGGCCTGGTAGAGCATCCTGTCCTGTGGACTGTGCGTGGAAGTCCAGTGTTTCCTCTGAGACCTCTCCTTTACTTTGTTTTCATCGTAGAACAGCTCCTTTCTGATTAACGCATTCTTTCCTTAAATGAGTTAATATCTTCAATCAGATAATGAAGTTAACCAAATATATTCACCATTCTTTCTTTATCTGATGACAGAGAGTACCTACTTTCTTTGAAGACTATTATGCAATGCTCTTTGTCTTTACTGATTATGTTTTGTTTTCTTTACAGGTACATGTCAACCTTGTATTCTCACCCTGATTTTCCAGAGAAAGGGCCAGAGGAGATAAATGAAGAACTGATGAAAAATGTTAGCCACAACCCGCTTTTACTTCTCACACCACAGAAAATTAAAAGATATGTTGAGTCTTTATGGAAGAAGAAAAGCTCTGGACAACCTGTCACCTTTACTGATATCTTTGGGATGCTAATAGGAGAAACACTAATTCATAATGTAAGCTATAGTTCAGTCTGCAATACTTTTAATGCAAGTAGACAATGCATATCATAACGTTTTAAATAAAAGAAAATATGATACGTTTCGTAAAAGTTATTTAACTCATTCTTTAACTGTGTGTACTGAACACATTCTCCTGGCCACACATAACTCTTCTGCATTTCAAACTATTGCTTACTAATTCACTCAAACTATGTATCAGTTTCAATGTGTGGGAAAACCTTAACTACCCATTCTCCCCAAAATTAGTAATATTTTTAGACGAGGAAGTGAATACAAGCAATATGTTAAAAGTAGAGGAAGAATGGAGGTTGCCTGGAAAGAGGCAGAAAAGGAAGTGGATCACATGGAACAAACCCACTTGGCACGTGATGACAATGTGACATTTCATCTGAAGATAATGAAGAGGAGATAGAGAACAGCCTGTGACAGGGCATATGGAGGCTAAATTTTTTCCAGGCTCCATAGGTGCCAAATCATTTTCCAGTTCAAATGTAGACACAGTTCCCAGAGTTATGATTGTTTTCAAAATGAAGATAATTACTTCCATAAACCTTCCTTTTTGTTGCTTATTCAGGACCCAGAGATTTCTAGAAGTAATAAGACTTATTTTTATTATACAAATTTTAAGTATTTTGATAGGAAGTACTATTTTAAGTACCTTTCTGTCTGTATCTGTTGATATATTTAAAGCCATTTCTTTCTTCTGTGGACAGAGAATGAACACTACCTTGAGTAGTTTGAAGGAAAAAGTCAATACTGCACAATGCCCTTTACCGCTTTTCACCTGTCTCCATGTCAAACCTGATGTTTCAGAGCTAATGTTTGCAGGTATGTCATTTCCTTTCTTAAAATATTTCCTGGAGACTTTGAACTGTGGTTTCCAATGATTTTCTTTAGAGGAAGATGATAAGCAATTTCAGTTGCTTATTGTAATGTATTTTTCTATAGCATAAAAGAACATTTGAAAATATAAGAAAATATTAAGCTATATTATTTTTTGGTTGTAGAGAATACTACTACTAGTTTCATGGATGAAACTAGTAACTAATGTATCTTCATTGAAGTTAGTGAAATTAAAAAGAAATCATGAATGTAATCAATAACTCAATTTTAATTACCCATTTCTCAATGGCTTTTGACAAAATAATGTGCCTAGTGCCTTTAGGTAATGCATATTCTTTTACTTGCTGGCTATACTTTCATCAGTTGGGTAATATGCTGTATAATAGTCCCTCAGTATCTGCACAGGATTGGTTCTAGGATGCTATGTGGATACCAAAATTTGTGGATGCTCAAGTTCCTTATGTAAAATGGCATAGTTATAATATTTGCATATAACCTACACATATCTTCTTGTATGCTTCAAATCATCTCTAGATTACTTGTAATACCTAATACAATGTAAATGCTATGTAAGTAGTTGTTATATTGTATTGCTTAGGGAACGATGACAAGAAAAAAAAGTCTGTACGTGTTTAGTATAGACTCAACCATAGTAGTAGGCCTAACTACATACTGCACTCAGCAACAATGTGACATTTTCTGGAATTTTTTTTTTGGACTATTTTTGATCTGTGGTTGATTGAATCTGTGGAACTAACATATGTGGAGAGCCAACTGTATGTCTGTCATTCAAAACACTAATCTTCTTTTTATAATTCAGCACCTAAAAAGTACTAGTCTGTGTTTATGGCCCTGATAAGCAAAAGGCCTCATTCTGTTAAGTCTCAGGTTTAAACACTTGTTGCTTCTCAAGCTTTGCTTCATGGGTGCTCTAAAAGTATATGGCACCATGACTCTGGGGGGCCTCTGTTGGTGTAAATGCAGTGGCATTTCTGACTGGCTAGTGTGGTTCGTTCTATTTTTAGGAAAAGTATCTCAGTGACGTTAGTCACACCATGATCTTAAAAAATCATCATGAATGATGTATGATTAGTAGATTTATATCCAGGATCCTTTTGTAATTTTTCTGTTTCACTTTTTTTCCTCAATCGCCTACTCTCAAACATGAATACTGAATACTTTATAAAAATTGGTGCACCTAGGATTCATTCATTCAACAAGCTTTTGTTAGAATATTGACTGCAAAGTTTATCATGCTTATGGTTGTGAAAGCACTTGTCACATTTGTTATTTTATTCCATTTTTACTACAACCTGGGGAGATGGGTATATTTAGCTTTGATTCATAGAAGAAAAACCAAAATCTCAGAAAGATTAAATGATTTACAATTGCCACATAGAAAGTAAGAAGCAGAGATGAGAATTGGTCTCAAAAATCCTTTGTTCTTTTTATTGGCTTCTCTGGTTACTGACCAGGTAGAATGTAGTCTTCCAGGAACTAAGAGCGAACTCCTCTCCCTCACTGCAATATTTTGTCCCTGTTCTATAAGACTTTATAACTTTATAATCTTGGAAATTTACAATAATTATTAGAGAAGTTAAGGCACAAGAGAGTACAGAAGTGTTACTCTACACCAACTTATGTAACCTTTTAGCCTCAGTTTTTTCATTTGTTAAATTAGGATGAAACTCTCCTCACAGGGTTTTGCTAAATAAATGAGATAAATTATGTAAAATACTTAAAATATTGGCAGGCCCAAATTAAGTTTCTAGTAAATCTTAACAATTTAGAGTATTCTATAAAAGCTATATAAGAAAAGCCAGAGGTCTAGATCTTAAAGATGAATAGGATTCGAATATAAAAACATTCAATTATTAATTACTGTATTGTTGAGGATAGGCAGGAGGCATGCAGTAGGAGTCTAGGATAAACACAGCATGCTTAACAGCAATAAGGAACCACACCTTTGACTGTGATAGAGTTCATGATAGAGAGTTGAGACTTTATTATATAACAAAAGTAAGTGCCATAATGAAATTGCTTTTTTCCCCCCATATCTATTCTTCTGTGAAGTCCTGACATTTTTGAAATTGTTTGATATATAGCACTAGCAGGATAGTCAGATCTCGGCATGGCCAAATAAGTCATCATTCACCCAGGAAGAATTACTATATGGTGGAAAGAGCACTAGATTCTAATTTGGAAGCCTTTTCCTATTCCTAAGTTGAAATACCTCAGGCTGGTCATTTAATCTGTGATTCTTATTTTCCTCATTATTTTATAACAGATATTTATTAGCTGTAAGATTTATCTTACAGAGCTATTAAGACAATCATGTGAGATATGCATAAAATAAGGCTGAAAACTATAAGGAGACATAAAAATATAATAGTCTTATTATTGGTATGATAGTTATTGCATTTTTATAATGGATTTTACACTTTTTATTTTGAACTTTTAGTCAATAGCTATTTTCAAGAGAAAACCTAACTAAAATAATTAATGAATGAATAATGTTTTGGAAGGTAAATGTTTTGGATTTATCTAGACAGAGAAAAGACTCTGTTATTTTCAGTTAGGAGTCTTTGGACTTGGATGTGTCTGATTTTGACACCTGCCTAACTGCAGTACTACTATTGAGATGAAGGATGCATCATTAACCTTCATTGTTAAGCTTCTGTGATAAGGAGGTTTGAGCCGTGTCTTCCAATAGATTTGGACAAAGCCATTAAACATTAGTTGTGTGGATATTGTACCCAGATAAGACATTCTAAGGTGCATGCCACGGGGGTCCAAGTAGCTTTACTTGAGGTACTGAGGAAAAAAAAAAGAATGGAGACATATCTGTACTTTATTCCTTTAAAAATTGCTTAGATTGAAAAATGGCTATTTAAAGAAAAAAATTTGAAATATTCTCTGAATTATATTTTAAAAGGTCAAACAACCAAATTAGCTTATAGAAGTTTTATCAATAACTTTACTTCAGCAATACCAGAGAACATTTTTCTTCCCCCTTGGAATAATTTTAAATAATTTTCCCTTTAAAAATTTCTTGGAAATTTTCAACAAATAAACATTAGTATTTAAACTGTTACATATTTTTGACTCCTCCACTTCACCACATTACTGAGAGGATTTAAAATTTTCATTTAAAAATTTTTATTGGTGAATAAATTGCATTTACTGTGCACAACTTATGGCTATGAACTCATCATCATGCTAAATTTTTTGACAGAAACTTATTAGAAGTAAAAATATATAATTTTCCACAAGAAAGTTACAATCCCATTTAAAGAGACAAAAACAAAACATGCAAAAATTAATATCATACACTAGAATAATATGTAGATCTGACATAAGGGTGAGATATCGTAGAGATTTAGTATAGTCATAAGAAAGATTTTATGGGGGCAGTGGAACTCGGATGCAAGTTGAACTTGGAAAGCTCTATCAGGTGGAAATGAAAAGACATGTTTGTGTGGAAACTATGAGAAAATGCTCAGAAAGGAAGGCAAAGGTATGTTTTGGGTACCACTGAAAGGAAAATAGCCTAGGACTTGTGCACACATTGGGGAAGAATAGGTGGTATATTTGGGGAAACCCTTAGTGCCAAGTTACTGAAAGATTTGCCTTCCAGAAAGAAATGTTTTTATTTGATTTTGATGATAATGGGAAATATTTCATGCTTTGGGGAAGGCAATAAAATTATTTACATAGTGTTTCTGAAAAAAGTACTTTGGTGACTCATAGAGGTAGACTGGAAGGGAAAAAAACTGGAAGCAGAGATATGGCTGTGCTTGTGTGAAAAGGCCCTGCCACTGGGGACAGACTGATAAGGAAAGGAAAGAGTAGGGATGAAAAGCTACAAGTCCCCAGCGGGATGTAATGGTGGATTTGATGGGGTGGTGGCGTGGTGTACAGAAATAGGCCAGCTGGCCTGGGAGGAAAGGTGGTGAGTTTTTATCCAGGTGAGTATAGCGGGAGGGGATGACAAAACCTCTGAATGTACATGCCCCACAGGAAGCTGGAAGTAGACAGAGGTGCGGGAGAGAGGTTCCAGTCAAAATGCAGGAGCCAATAGCGGGAGAGTAACAGTCAAATACGAACATGGTGAGTTCTTCAGTGAGGAGTAGAGGGCAAATCTTAGCTCTTGAGAATGTCTATAATTACTCTGTGCACAGGCCACAGCATTAATAAAGAAAACGTCGCTAGAAAAGTAGGAACCAGGAAGTTGTCATGCTTCAATTCTCAAGATAGGGGTGTGAAATTCAGAGATAGGAAATTACTTGTACTGAGACAGGAATTTTCCTAACAGCTTCTGATTCATTGCTAGTCATGTCTCGCTAACTCCACGTAAATCATTATAAACCACACCACTTTCCGACGAAGAGTATATGTGCCATTTGGCTTTGATTTGTAATAAATTGCGATGTTATCTCATCAAAATTGTGATTTCATAACTTCCTTCACGAAAATAGAATGTTCTGGTCTGCCATTGAGTAAACAATCCACAATTCCTTTTCCAAACCTTTGATGACAGGTGTTTAGGAATTTAGAATAACTTAGATTTTGAAGATATAAAGGTACTCGTATTGTATATTACCTAATACCCTAGTGTGGTCTTATAATCAAACAGAGTGATATTTCTCCAATAGGATGTATCAATATTCACACTGAGTGAGATAAATAAATTATAAGAAGAACCTCCCCCCTCATCATTTCAAGACTAGGTTTTCTCTAAATGAGTTCAGATCAGGTTTTACCACCAAATAAATAACAAAAAAGCTAGTGGATTTTGGATTGTTGGATAAGAGGTTACTGACATAATTTCAGAAAGGGAACTGAAAAAAAAATAAAGTGAATCAAGTGGGGCTGAGGCTTATGGGCTGAGCAGGGGTAGATGATGTTGAGACTTTAGGATCATCAGCAAAGACCTTGCACTAAAGATTAGGTAGGAGCAAGCGTTATAATTGAGAAGGGAATAGCAAGGATAAGGCGCTGGGGTGGAAATGAACTTGACCTCTTTAAGCAACAGCAAGAAAGTCTGTGCAGCTGAAGTGGAATTAGCAAGACGAAATGCAATAGGAGATGGGGTCAGACAGGGAGTGATCTGGGCCATCATGGAGCCTTGGAGGCCATGTGTTTATTTTTACTGTTATGGAAAGCCAATATAAAGCTTTCAGCTGATGTTGGTGTGCTGTGATTTATACTTTTTAAAATTTATTCTGGCTATGGGGTATCAAAAAGATAGTAGGGGAACAGAGTAGGGGCATTTTAGGAGGGTGTTGTGGACATCCAGGGGATAGAGTATGGCAGTTGGATTAGTATGGTCATGATGGGCAAATGATCATGTGACCAGGTTCTGAACACACCTGCTGATAGAGCCTACAGCACTTGATTTTTCAGGTGAGAGCTATAAAGGAAAGAGAGACGTCAACGGCTATCCTAAAGTCTGAATAGTGATATCAATAGTAGTATCATTTGCCAACAAGGGGAAGGCTGAAGCAGTTGCACGTGTGGGAAATGGGAGTCAGAAACCAGGAGTTTTCTTGTTGAATACATTAAGATTAGGCATAATTATAGCCATGGGAATACATGAAATATAAAGTGGCTACTGTTTATTGGGCAATTAAAATGTGGCATGCCCTCTTCTAATCTTCTTACATTTCTTAACTCATTGGATCCTCAAAACAACCCTACAAACTACCTACTGATTTTATTCACATTTTATAGATTAGTGACCTACGGCACAGACGGGATAAATACCTAAGTCAGTAAGCACAGTTAGTAAGCCCCAGATCTCACATAGTGTGGCTCCAGAGCCTGTGCTATTAGGTGGTATACCTTACTGGTGCCATTACCATGTATTTCTAAGACATCCAGCATAAAAATTTTGCATTGTAATCTTGTGAGTTAGAATAAATGGTTAATAAGCAAAATTAAGGGAAGATGAAAAAAAGGCAAACGTTAGAAAACATTTTATTCCATTTTCATAGACTGCTTCCATTGTTAAAAAGAGTTTAATTTCTTTTATCTCTTCCATGGAGTTTATATCTGATTAGCAGTTTTCAGTTTTCTATTCTTTAGAATGAAGATGGACTTTATGAAAGATGTTTGAGTTTTTAAATGGAGAAGTATATTTCAATTTATGCAATTAGAAGGGATCTTTTTGTGTTGTCTCATTTTATTCATGTATAAACATTTTTCCCTCAACTTCTACAATTGCCATAAACATAATAGGCATTTGGTTAATGTTTTTATATTAATATTTTAAATAGATGAATGAGAATAACCATGGCATTATTGAAGTGATCATTAATTTTCTACATCTCTGTAGCATTTTCTTATTAATGGATTGTCTTTTTCTAAAATACTTTCAGATTGGGTTGAATTTAGTCCATATGAAATTGGCATGGCTAAATATGGTACTTTTATGGCTCCTGACTTATTTGGAAGCAAATTTTTTATGGGAACAGTTGTGAAGAAATATGAAGAAAACCCCTTGCATTTCTTAATGGGTAAGTGGTCAAAATCTGTCATTAGTTTGTTTGACTATTTTAAATCCTGGTGCATTTTAAATTAATCTCTCTTTGTGCTTTATTTTAGGTGTCTGGGGCAGTGCCTTTTCTATATTGTTCAACAGAGTCTTGGGAGTTTCTGGTTCACAAAATAAAGGTTCCACAATGGAGGAAGAATTAGGTATTGTAAAAATATGCTTACATTGATAAAAATTATGCCACATTGATAAATTTTGTTAAGATATATAGGGAGACAAGATTAAATCTTTGTAAGGATTGTAAATATTCAAATTTATCAATGACTTGCTTGAACCAACATAAATATTTTCTAAAAATCATATGTAAGTTACTTAAGTATTCTGTTGACACTGAGTTTATAGAATTAATAAAAAGCATTGATTCTTAAGAATAATTTTTAATAGGGTACCTTCATTCCTTTTTGTCATTATATTTCTAAACATACTATTTTTGTTAGAAAGTCCTTTTATTAAATAAAAGTAGTCTTTAAAGATTAGATTCATCAAACGTTAAATACAGTATGACAATTAAAGATAAATTCACACTTGTTACAGTTTATTTACCCCTTAAATACTAACTCATTAGAATTCTTTTAGCATTTTATAGCTAATTTATACCAAAAAGAAGGAAAAAAAAATCAAATCACCTCTGGTAAACTAAAACTAATGATTTTCATTAAATCTAACCTATTTGCCCATAATAAATTTTAAAATATTTTCAAAACTTGGAAAAATGGACAAACTCAATTGCAGACCACTGATTTTCATTCATTATGAGAATAATATACTGGTGGCTCATGCCTGTAATTCTTGCTACCTGGGATGCTGAGGTGGGAGAATCACTTGAGCCCAGGAATTTGAGGCTGCAATAAGCTGTGATCGTGCCACTCCAGCTGGGTGACAAAGTGAGACCCTGTCTCTAAAAAATAATAATGATAATAATAATAGTCATAACAATGCCATAGAAATATGTTTTTTCAATGTATAAATTTGACTTAAAGCGAATAAAACAAAACATATATTCAGTATCTCCCAAAAGCCTTTCCGTCTGTATTTTAATCGACACTAATTTTTGTTATGGCTGTTTTGACTCGTAGTGTGAAGAAGCAGTGGAATACTAAATCTGAATTTGGGGCCAGATCAGCAGGGACCAGGGAGAAGCGTCCTATGGACTGTCAGCCAACTACTTACTCTCTCTTTTCTGTCCAGAAAATATCACAGATATATTTATTTGAGAACAGAAAAGTTGACAGAATAACATTAATAACTTTTTTGGTAATTGATTCACTTGAAGAATGATTGCATGTAAAAAGCGTACTGCAGGATTTTTAAACAAACTGCCCTTGGTTATCCTGAGCAATGGCAGTTGATTTAATTAACCTTTATATGCAAAAGAGAATACAATTGTAACAATTTGAGCACTATAAATTCACTTGTGAGTAGTATTATCACTCCTCCTGCAAGTTGATTTTAGTTAATCGGTATTTTATTTGATATTTATATTTAGGGCAGCAAACTTCTATAGCCCTTAATATTTTCTTTGAGAGTATTATTTGTATTTTTGGATTGTTCTAAATAAGTAATGGAGAAGTGATCTTATAATTTCATTAGAGCCAAGGATTTTAAAATAAAAACAAAAACAAACAAAAAAGCACTTTGTGTTTGCGCTTACTCCTGTCCTCTGATCAGCACCCAGTTAATGAGCCGACAATGTAGGTGGCACCCTTAAGCCTGCTGTGACCTTAAATACAGTGCACATTCTCTTAATGATAACTAGAAGGCAAACAGTACAGATACCCTAGGGTTTATTATTTTTTTCCTCCTAAGGAAGGAAGAGAATAGGACTGAAATAATACATCTGAAGGTGGGTGAGACAGTGGCTTAAAGCCAAGGACAAGGAGGAGGTTTATACTAAATAGTTTTGAGAAGACTCTTTGTTGAGAAGTTCCCTTTGAGGCCAGCCGTCTGGCAGCTTATTTACTTGTTCTATGTGTCAGACTGAGGGGTAATATTGTGTATTTGTGATCTCCCGGTCAGCAGGAAACATGTTACCTCAGATTAAGTGAGGGTTTCCAGAAATGAAACCAGAGAGGTGACTGAGGGGACTCTGAGGACTCCTGGTGACTCTTTAATTCTTTGGCTGGGTGAAGTCTGCCTCCTAAAGGGGTGTTAAGAGATAGTTTTGTATTTTTGTTTGTTTTCTTCCTTCTGAAGAAAGACTTTAAGGTAAATTGGACCATCATAAGGTAACATCGAATGAAATTATTTACTTTCTTAAGGGGGTTTGAATGTGAGCAATTCATGCTCTTGAAAAGATGGAGCTGTACATTATACTATAGAGATGGAAAACATTCATATAAGTTCAGAATATTTAGCTATTCATATCATAAAAGCTTCCTTATAAAGAAGACAATATTTTGGTGAACATTTTCTTAAATCAGAGTATCAAATGTGACCAAAAAAAAGAAAGAAAATGTTTAAGGAAAGAAAAGAAAACACATGTAGAACCAGAAACACACCTAATGTATATGGCACTTGGAGTGGATCATTTCTTAACATTACCCTCCTTTATACAACAAAATTATTATCTATAATAGTCATAAAATGAAATGAATAATATTAGCTTTTGAACATTTTATTTTATTGAATTTCATATGTATAGTCATGCCGGTAAAAATTTTTTTAAAAAGTCAATCTACTGCCTCAAGCCTTTATTAATCCTTCCATTACATACTCTTGATCATTTACACACATGCCATTTATGTAGGTAAGATAAACATTTGCAAAGTAATATGGGGAAACCAAATGTCATACCTGTATTTCTTTGAGTTTAAAGCCTCCAAAATGATTCTATCACTGAAATTTGTAAATTTGGATTTAGCTTTTTAAAATTAAAAAAAAAAATTTATTGACGAACAGAAGAGGAAAAAGAACTCAGTACAGAATGTGGTTTTGTATAGGAAATCAAAAGATTTATTTCTTTTACAAATAGTGATAATGAGAATGATCTGCATATTTCACAGCTTAGGTACATTTTACTTGAAAAAAGAAAGCTAGTTATTATGCTAGATTTTACTGCTGTCTTTGTTTTAAGGATTTATGGTTGCTATTTTAGTTTTTATAACCTCTTTCTTAATATGTTCTGTAGGAAGCACAAATTCTTGATACCAAAAGGTGAATTTCATCAGACAATTTTCAGTATTATTGAAATTCAAAAGATAATTTATACTAATAGCTTTCATTCATTTTGAGGAAACTGTTCTCTAGCTCCCCTATAGATTTTGGTTTATCCTTTATTTATCTTCATAAACACCACTTAAAATATTTAATTGAAAAACATATACATTTTTGCTATAATAAGGAGCTTCCTATAATCAAGTTGTTATTTTGTCATAATTATGATAAACATATAACACTTATCTCCTTTAAATCACAAATGGATAAATTTAAACTAATTTTTCATTTCCTGGGAAATTTTGTTTTCCAATGAGAAATTTGAAAACAATAGTAACTCTAACAAACCTGCATTTACTAAATAGATCTAAATTTACACTAGTAGAGCTTGTAGACCTCCTTCTGTGGTTTTGCTCAGATTACTTGTTGATGATAAATTTAATTTTGAATTTTCACACCTGGATGCTTCAATTGTTTTGTTTTCTTTCCACAGAAAATATTACAGCAAAGCATATTGTGAGTAATGATAGCTCGGACAGTGATGATGAATCACAAGAACCCAAAGGTAAGAGAGCAGGAAGCTTCTCTGGCAGAGATACACAAGGAAAGGATATGAACGTTTTGTCTGATTCTCTGACTCAATATGCTAATGGTCGTCTCCACTTAAGGCACTGGAGTGATAGGATTGTAGCTTTCTATTGAGAGAGAGGATTAAATGTTGCATATGTAATAAAATAGGCAGCACATATATATCCCTGACTTCTTTTTCTTAACACATCAAAAATATTATCAGTTGAACAAATGAACAAATCTGAGATGGTAGAGATGCTGAATTCTGTTCTAAGTCTGATTAGGGCACTGGGCTTCTTAACATGGATATTGTGATTTAGAAACATTTTTAAATGGCTTTAAAAATTTAAATTGTATTGTTAAGTAACATGTAAAAATTTGTATTTTTACTCCACTCCTGAGCCTTATCCCATGGCCAACACCCCACTTTTTGGGAAGGGATCAGGGATGAAGTGGTATAAAATTATCAGGAACTTGTTGCATATATTGTTTGGTAGTATAAATGAGTCCTTTTGCATTTGACAAAGCAATTTTCAGTTTGATGTGGGTTACCATAGTCAGCAGTGGACTTGAGGCAGATCAGATTTGCAGCAAGCACAAGGGTCATATTTGTTGCAAATGTTATGTGGTAAAATGGAGAGATTTTACATTTTGACAGTGTGTTGACATATTCATTGATAAAAATGTCCCCAGTCGGCCAAAAAAATTAACAAACAAAAAACATAGAGAAGGCTTTGTAATGACTGGGCAAATATGTCCTATTATGGTTTGAATATGATCTAGATTTCAGAATATATTTAATGCTTTATTGTCTAAAACTTAATTAATTTCACCAGGCAAGGTGTAGATATTGAAAGAGCCAGTTTTATCTTTGCTTAATTATCAGTAAAATTAAAATTCTCTTTTTGGCTGGGCCCTGTGGCTCATGTCTATAATCCTAGCACTCTGGGAAGTCTAGGCAGGAGGATTGCTTGAACTCAGGAATTCAGCCTGAGCAAGTGTGAGCCCCTGTCTCTACTAAAAATAGAAAAATTAGCTGGGTGTGCTGGCATGTGCCTGTGGTCCCAGCTACTCAGGAGGCTGAGGCAGGAGGAGTGCTTGAGCCCAGGAGTTTGAGGTTGCAGTGAGCTATGATGATGCCACTGCACTCTACCCAGGGCTATGGAGAGATGGAGCAAGACTCTGTCTCAAAAGAAAAACAAGTTCTCTTTTCATAGCTGGGCTATTTCTTCCTCTTAAGATGAATTTGTGCAAGCTAGAGAAAAGGTGTCTTCTCTGGAGAATGCAGCTGCATAGGGCCACAGCATGGTGGGTGTGAAGTGTTTTGTGAACTTTAAAAAGGAGGATCCCTTCTCTGGGCAGGTGAAGCTTTTGTCTGGGCACAAGTTGTGGCCAGTGGAGCATTAGCTGGGTTTCAGCCCCGATTTGCCCACTCTCTGGCTGCCTTCTACAGCCCATGATTTACCTAATCAAATATAGCAGTCCTTGTCATCATGAGCCACCCCGAAAGACTCCAGCCCTGGAAGGAAAATTAGTCTTAATTCTGACTCCTTTACTTTTAAAATTTTAATGTTACATTTTCTTAGCTGTTCAAGTCCTTTCCATTTTGAATTTCCTTTTAATGAAGGAAGCTAGCCAGTGCAAAGGGAATAAACATCATATGTGTAGCATTTCTAGAATTAATTGTGTGTTGATTTAGGGACTACCAAGTAGACATAATAATAGTTTGTCAATTTTTAAGTCAACTTCTATCCATGGGCAGTACATTTGATAACTTCGCAGTACTAGCTGGTTGTTAAGGCTGAGAAGTTCAAGGACCTTTTCAATATGGCTGCTTTCAGTTTAGTACAAGCCTTTATTTTAGAGTAGGATATTTAGGGTGGCTTTGAGGTTTTCTTTTTAGTTCTTAATATTCATTTTTTCCTCTTAATAGAGTTTTTTAGAGCAGTTTCTGGGTTCAAGCAAAATTGAATGGAAAATACAGGAGTCCTGTGTCTCCTGCCTAGTCATCTCTCCCTCTCCCAAACCCTGACAAGTCCTAATCTTGTTACTGTCTCCATAGTTTTCTTTTCCCAGAATGTCATATAGTTGGAATCACACAGTATGTTGCCCTTTCAGATTGGCTTCTTTCACTTAGTAGTATGCATTTAAAGTTCTTCCATGTCTTTTCATGGCTTGATAGTTCATTTCTTTTTAGTGCTGAATAATATTCCATTGTCTGGATATAGCATAGTTTATCCATTCACCTAGGAAGGATATCTTGGTTGCTTTCAAGCTTTGGAAATTATGAATAAAGTCACTGTAAACATCTACTTTCAGGTTTTTGTGTGAACATAAGTTTTCAACTCATTTGGGTAAATACCATGGAACACAATTGTTGGTTCACGTGGTAAGAGTATATTTAATTTGGTAAGAAACTGCCAAACTGCCTTCCAACATGGCTGTACCATTTTGCATTCCCACCAGGAATGAATGAGAGTTCTTGTTGCTGCACATCCTTGTCAGCATTTGATGTTGTCTGTGTTTTGGATTTTGGCCACTCTAGTAGATAGGTAGTAGCATCTCATTATTGTTTTAATTTGCATGTCCCTGATGACATATGATGTGGATCATCTTTCTGTATGCATTTTACATATGCATATCTTCTTTGGTGAGGTGTCTGTTCAGGTCTTTGGCCCATTTTTTTATTTTATTTTATCTTGTTTTAGAAATGGGACCTTGCTGTGTTGCCTAGGCTGGATTCCAATTCCCGGGCTCAAGCGATCCTTCCTCCTCAGTCTCTTGCGTAGCTGGGATTACAGGCACGCACCCCTATGCCTGGCCCTACGACCATTTTTAATTGGGTTTGTTTTCTTATGGTTGAGTTTTAAGAGTTCTTTGTATGTTTTGTATTACAGTCCTTTATCAGATATGTCTTTTGCGAATAATTTACCTGAGTCTGTAGCTTGTCTTTTTATTCTCTCGAGACTCCTTCATTTTCAGTCTTACGATTTTGCGCAGGGTCTTTGGTCATTTTCAACTTTACTTTCTTCAGATATATCCTAGAATCCCTTATCTGCTCTCACAGCATTGTTGTAATCATAAATTAGTAAATGTATACAAAAGGGCTTGAAGTTGTGAAGGGTGATACAAATAGAAAAGTCCTATTAGTATTATAACTAATAAGCAATAAATATCACTTATCTTTTAACTGCTGGGTTTGTCCTATGAGTGATGCCATCTTCAAATGTATCATAAGGAAGGTAAATCTTCTACTGGTACAGAAGTAGGGGGTTATTTAAGAAGAAGAAACAGCAGCAGCCCCCCCAAATCTACAGAAATAATTGAGTACCTTAATCATATCCTGTGTAACTGGAGATAAAAATCACTCATTTTAAAGCCTGATTTGTTCTAGTGAAAGATTTTCTTTGTCATACCTGGCAGTAGAAAACTGTGGGAGTGGAAGATAGTGTATTTGTTTTCAGTGAATATGTAGTCATCAGGATTGGTTACTGAAAGAAAGATCTCTTCCTTTACTCAACTTGGTTGAGTGAATCTTTGTGAAGATAAAAATCAATATTTATTATGGTTTTATGTATGTTTACTTTACACTTACTGGAAAGTATGAAGTTTGAATGTAGATTCTCTTTTCTTTCCCTCTCAACACATGCACACAGTCGTATACACATATGCACGCACAGCTAAATATGCATGTATGTTTATATACAGAGCTTCCAGAAATCAGAACAGAGGGGTTTGGACAGGTGAAGTTACACTCTACCATAAAGTGTTCTTTGATTTTGATTATGAATAAATAATATTGATGATGATGATTATGCTGCTGCTGCTGTTACAACTGTTTCTACTACTAGCTAGTGTTTATTAAGAATTTAATATGGGTCAGGCACTTTTCTAAGAGCTCCACATGGATGCACATACTTAGTTAATCCTCACAACAACCTTAGGAGGTTTACTGATGAGGAAATAAAGGAAGAGAAGGGGTAAGTAACTAGTCAATAGTGAGAGGGGACTGGAACCCAGGCAGTCTGATTCTGGAGCCAGTGCTCTAAATTACGGCACAACGTAGCTTCCCAGTAGTAGTGATGTATGCATAGGTTTTAAGGAAAAAAGTCATTTAAAACTGCTCCTTTTGGATGATTGCTGAATTTTAAAAACATTTTTAGCATTTGTTTAAATTACAGGGTTTTAAATCCCCAAACTTTATAATCAAGGATGAAATGACAGGTCATATGACCAACAGGTCAGAAGGGTGTTTATTGAATAGCAAGTGTCTCTTGAATCCTTTGGCTCCTCAGTTTGCTTAATTCCTGGATGTTTACTAAACAGGATAAGAATTCTTAAGGAAACTTAAGAAATGTAGAGGATAGGATTAGCTACTGTGGATTTTCTGTGTGTGTGTTTGTGTCTGTGCATGAAGCCAGGGAAAAGGAAGGAAATGACTGAGGAAGGGAAGAAATGAGCAAATGAAAGAAGGTTACCTGGAAATCTAGGGACAAAACAAGCGGCACTATCAGCAGTGGAACCTTTACACTGACTATAGGTAAAAGGTCAACTAACAACAATTTAAGAACAATAATGATTTACTGAAATATTTCCTACATTAATTTATACAAATAACGTATGTGAAATCAAAAGCCAGAGAGCTTCCCTGTTAATTTTAACACTGAATTCCCCAAAGAAGATCTTTTTTTTTTAAATTCATTTTGGAGTCTGTATAATGGTCTCTTCTTGTTCCTTAGGCACTGAAAATGAAGACTCTGAAAGAGAATATCAAAATGATAATCAAGCGAGTTGGGTCCACCGTATGATCATGGCCCTGGTGAGTGATTCAGCTTTGTTCAATACCAGAGAAGGACGTGCCGGGAAGGTGCACAACTTCATGCTGGGCTTGAATCTCAATTCTTCTTATCCGCTGTCTCCTCTGAGAGACTTCACCACACAGGAATCCTTCGATGAAGATGAACTGGATACAGCTGTAGCAGGTAAGTACAAAAAATTATAATCAGTGGAAATTAATTCAGAAGATCTTCATTCCTTCTCTGGGGAGAAGCCTTTTAATTATTATTAACACTAATTCATTTACACTCAATTACATCAACTCACGTTTAATGGGTGAAGGGCTTCAAATTACTGGGTTTTTTTTGTGTGGGGGGAGAAAAAATCACATTGGATGGGAAATGGTCTAGTCATGTCAGTATAGAAAATTTTCATTGAAATGTTGAGAGGGACTTTAGATCCTCCCTGTATTGGTCAGGTTTCACTTGCAGAAAATAGGAAACTCTCTATCTTGTTTAACTGAAAGGGGTTTAAAGTAAGGAATTAGGTGCTTACAAAATTGTTGCAAGGCATGGATGAGGAAGCCCTAGGCTGAGCTTGCAGGACTGCCCAAAAACACTTCAGAATCCTCTCCACAAATGCCTCAGCAACTATGCTTGGCAGTAGAAATACCAGAAATGTAGCCTCTGTCTGATTTCCTTTTTCAAATCTCATGTGGTGTGTTTCTCTTTGGCAGAGGCCAAGTCTCAGCAGAACTGGAGCTGCAAGGGAGTCTAGCAAACACGGTCCTTAGCCTGACTCCCTCTTGTGGTGCTGTAATACGTGCAACATAGGGGTTGGAATGGAGTTGAGTTAGCCAGTCTGCAGAGTCCATCAGGCAATTAAATCTGTCCCTCCAGTTCTCAGAGGGTTAAGTAACTTTCTTGTGGCTACCTGGCAAGAAGCTAGTCACTTTCAGGTTTGTCACTTAGCCAAATCCTCAAGAATAATTCCCTTTATACTTCAGATCTATGCCTGCTGTAGATTAAAAGTTAAATTTGCTTTGGTGACTAATCAACACATAATAATCTTTTTTGTGGTGGTCCTGTCATCTTAAATTTTTACACTTCATCACCCCATCATCTTTCCCTTAACAGTCCAAACGTCATTCCTCAATCGTTTTTGTCTAAGGACATTGACTGGATGCTGTAAAAACTGAAATGAGATATTTCAAAAAATAAAAAAACTTTCTACTGTCCTTTAAGCATCATACCTGTAAAATATTTTTGAAAATTAGGATATAGCTTTAGATTTTGTTGTTTTTTGGTAGTATTGTTTCTATTTGTTGCTTGACCTTAAGGGTAATTGCAGAATCAAAAGTGACCCCTGTTGCCTAATAAAAAAATGAGTACAAATTCATTATATTTTGCATTAATTATGTTTATGGCATCAAACTCTAGGATATGAGGTATGTCTGATTATATACCTGTAATCAACAGCCTTTCATATTAAACATAAAAAAGTCTTATTTGTGATAAAGTCAATGTCTCTTTTAAAATCCATCCAAAATAAAAATACACTTAACCATATATCAGTGACATTATTTTTCTTGTTTTGTGGCACATGATTATGCTTATTGCCATTGCAATACCAATAAAATATGTCTCCTCTAGAGACTTATGCTTTATAGATGAATAATGATGGGCTTAAAAAATAACTTTTACAACACTGAGATGTATAAAGAATCTTCAGTTACTTTACTCTATAGGAAAGGAAGATAATTTTGTCATCTTTGTCTAAAATTTCTCAACAGAGCTGGAATTGGGCCACAGGTCTCTTGACATTGCTTCTAAGCCTTTCCCTTTCCCATAGTCCTTGGTTTTATTAGTCATTGTCTTTCTGATGTAAAAATGGAAGTTTTCTTTGTATATACTTTATTGCATCTGTTTTATGTTATTACTTTGATTGCATCACCCAGCAGAGCTCCTCATGTAGTTTTATGTAGTAAAATGTGGAATGTAGCATGTGACCTACATTCCACATTTTAACAACTTCCTGGTAGTTTTGCAATATTTTATGTAGATTTGGTGGTGTTAGGGTTGCCAGATAAAATACAGAATGCCCAGTTAGATTTGAATTTCAAATAATATGTATATGTGTATATAAATAATGTATATATAATCCTTGCAACATTTGAGACATACACTAAATTGTTATTTGTTGATTATCTATAATTCAAATTAAACTGGGCATCTTATATTTTTATTAGCTAAATTTGGAAACTTTAGAAATTATGCCTCTTCATCTTTCTCATTTTCTTCCAAATTATTCTGTATTTTCATATTCCTTCTTTCTTTTGTTCATTCTTGCATTCACACTGTATTTACAGAGTACTTATAATGTGCTTGGTTCTTGGGATCCAATAGTCAATAAGACATGTAATTCTTGGCCTCATAAATATTAAAATCATTTCATGGCTCTTCTTCAAAATTTTGATTAATGGAAGGATTTGTGTACTTTAGGTAACAATGATAGAAAAGTAGAGTAAAACTAAAAACCAGCAACCTTGGTCTTAATGGAACTGTAAGCCAGCAAGGATACAACAACATTAACTGAGGATACAATAGCAAACTAAGAATATGGGTTGAATGTGGGTGTTAGGGTTTGGAGAATAACAGTTGTACATCACCTTGTCTGATTCCTTTCAATTGTTCAATGCCCTTTGAAAGAAGAGTTAGACAGTTTTCATAAAATAATATGAGGAAATATAAAATATCAATCATCTCAAAATATGGTATTATATAGACTAAATATTTCTTTTGTTGAGATATTTTAAAGTGTTCTAACCTATAATAATTTTATTTATTTTTTATTACTATGTGTACATAATAGTTGTATATATTTATAGGGTACCTATGATGTTTTGATACAGGCGTACAATGTGAATTAATCAAATCAGGGTAATTGGGGTATCCTCACCTCAGACATTCTTTGTGTTGGGGACATCCCAGTTCTGCTCTTTTAGTTGCTAAAATAGTTTTAAATTAATCATCTTTGGAAAGAACTTTCAATGTAATTTCTCAGTGCACACTCATTAAAATTATATTTTACCCATTTTATATTTATTCAATTGAAAAAATGTATATAGGGTACTGACTTCGGTGAAAAAAATTCAACCAGTTCAGTGACAAATTAATTCAACTTTATTGTTTACAGACCAATATTGCTAAAAATGATTGCATTTTAGACTGAGTTTACTGAATTGATTAGTGCTTTTCCAGAAAAGGCCTTTTTACTAAGGGAGATCTTACTTATCTCCCTCTGGTTGTTTCCAAGTTTTAGAATAACCATATGTCTGGAATGAAAGTTAAAAGTTTTATCACAAACTATGATCATTTTGGTTCATAAGGTCTTCATTAAAATTCCTCTTATAGAACTAAATGCCACAATTTAATGAAAACATTAATTTAAGGTTATTTCTTATTTAATTTTGCACCCCCATGCAAACAATAGAGATTTTTTCTAATTTAGATATTATATTGGAAAAATCTTACATTTTAGTTTACCCTATGTCGATTTTGTTTATACAAATTAAAATTCGAGTGTCTTAGAATTAAAATAATCCCTCAAAATGAGAAAAAGTGCACTATTTTTTTTTTAACTTCACTTTGGAGACTATCTTTTGAAAACAAGAGAAATTATAAGATGGTGAAAATCCCCTTGTTAGTTTACTGCAAAATAGTTGAATACCTGTAGAAACAAATTCTGGAGAAGCGTTTTGTTAGTTATATTACTTCTTTCCTGTTTACTTTTGTGTTTATGCTATTTACTGTGATATACACCATCTGGAAAAGAAATCAAGACATGAGTTAATTTAGGCCAGAGTTCAAAACACAGACATCCAAATATTTGTACATTGTAAATTGAACCTGTGTGATGTATTTATAAAATGACCATTACAAATGTCCACAACTGAACTGCTTTGAGGAAATGTTACATAATTGTAAAACATACTTATGTTTCTGTACCTATCAGAGAGAACCTGATTAAATCATTCACAGGTTTGGAAACCTTGTATGCTTTAAATTATGGGAAGATATTCTTCCATAGTGGCTTTTATCCCATACTCTATGACATTTTAGTAGATGTTATACAATAAATCCAGTTCAAGTTCAAATAAATTTGGAAAAATTGGCAACTCTACCTCTCTTTTCAAATGCAATGGGATACCCTAACAAATTTAAGTCCGACTTAAAAGTGCCTCGAGTATAGTACTTTAAAAGCAGACCAGCTTATATTTGAATCTTAGCTGGGCTGTTAATTAGCAGGACAATCTTGAGCAGTTACTTAGCATAAGCGTCAATTTACTTATAAAATAAAAATAATAATAGTACCTATTTTATAGAGTTATTGTGAGGATTAAGTAGCATCTTCATACTACCATGCTGTTAGTCAAAACCATAGTAAGGTGAATAGGTAATATACAATATAATTGGCTATTACTTTAAGCTGTTGAATCTTGTCTTTCTCAAGACATGCTCCTATTTAATCACTAATTTATTTTGTGTATGACACATCTGTTTATATCTTGCAAAACTATACTCTTTGCAACACAATTAAGAAATACTACTTACAGTTTGTCTTCTTTTTTTTTAACAACATGGATAAACTTAGTGGAAATTTGGCTAAGCCCAGTACAAAGAGACAAATACCGCATGATCTCATTTATTTGTGGAATCTAAAAAAGTCAAACTCAGAAGCAGAGAGTAGAATGGTGGTTACCAGAGGCTTGCACAGGGGCAAGGGGGTAGAGAATGTGGACAGGAAAGGCATACTAAAGTCAACTATCCCTTGGTCAAAGGCTACAAAGTTTCAGTTAGACAGGAGGAAAAAGTTCTGGTGAACTATTGCACAGCATGGTGACTGTAGTTAATAATGTATTATATATTTCAAGATGGTTAAAAGAGAAATAGACTAAAACATAAGCTCTATCAGAGCAGAGTTTGTGTCCATCTTGTTCAGCACCTAGAATTGTACCTGAGTGGTAGTAGACAATACATGTTTGCTGAGTGTGTTGGCTGGATTATTTTCTTGGCCTCCCACTTTATAGTGGAATGCACCCCCAACCTTGAGAGAGGCAGCATGGAATCCCCAGTTATGTCATTTGTAGATGTCCTCTACCTCACCTGTCTGTTACAAGAATTAAGCAAGATAATGTATGAGGAAATGTGCATAAACCAGTAAAGACCTATGTAATGTGACATAATACTATTAAAGAGATCATAGCTTAGAGTTAATACCAGGACCTGAGCTAAGTACTTTCCATGCATTGTCCAACTTAATCCTCATAGCAACCTTATTTGATAATTATTTTATCCTGATGTTACAGATGAGGAAACTAAGACTTAAAGACAATAATTAACTTAAGATTGCTAAAGCTGGTCTCATGCCCAGCTCTATTTGTCTTCAAAGCCTGAAGGCCTAACCATATGAAATTCTGTCTCTCAAATTTTAAACAAGCATTTTTATATCATAAATAATGTCAAATGATCATTTGATTCATTCTTGTCTTTCTTTCATTTAAGATCCTGATGAATTTGAGCGAATATATGAGCCTCTGGATGTCAAAAGTAAAAAGATTCATGTAGTGGACAGTGGGCTCACATTTAACCTGCCGTATCCCTTGATACTGAGACCTCAGAGAGGGGTCGATCTTATCATCTCCTTTGACTTCTCTGCAAGGCCAAGTGACTCCAGTCCTCCGTTCAAGGTAAACAGGCTTTATATAGCATTCCGTTCTCTCCCACACTCTCTTGCATGCCTTATAGATATCTTAGACCTTTTGACCCAGTTTCTTATCTCTTTAGCCTGTTTTCTACATTTTTATGAGTAATATTTCCAAAATGCAGATATGATTCAGTCACTCTTTTGCTTGAAGAGACTTTTTAATGATTCCAATGAGCTCGATAAAGTTCCGAGTCCTGAGCAGGACAAGAACGATACAACAGGTCTAAAGTTTAGAAAGGAAATTAGGCTGAGATTTGGGGGTTAGCAGGTAAAAGATACTTAAAACCATGCATGGAGAGGATATATGCTGAGAATAGAAGTGGACATAAAATAGTACTTTGAAAAACAATAGCTAAGGGACAGGAAGAGAACAGAGGAAGTGTGCAGTGTTATGAAAACCCACTGAAGATGTGTAACAACAAGAAAGTCTTTATGAACTGGACAAGAGTAGTTTGAGTAGGGTTGGTTGTAAGGGCAGAAAGTAGAATGGAGTGGTTTGAAGGATGAGTGGAAATTTGTTAAAAATGGAGACAATTCTGTAGACTGCTTAGGGAAGAAGGAGATGGATTGTATCTGTAAGAGGGTATGGGGAATAGAAAAACTCTGTGTGTGTGTGTGTGGTGGGGGGTAGATTGTTAATAGAGGAGATGAACATTTTTGAATGCCGATGGCTAGGAGTCATTAACGAAGAAGATATTATTGGAAAGTAGATAATTGAGGTATATGATAAAGTCACATCTCTGGGGAGGTTATAGAGGTAGGGAGGGGAGTAAAAGATGCAAGTGGACAGTAGTATGGAAATGTCCACATGGGGACAAGAGAGAAGGGGGAAATAATGGCTGTGGGTGGAAACTCATTGTTAGGCATGGAGAAGGGAAGTTAAGATAGAACTCATCTGATGACTTCTAACTTTTATAGGAATTAGGAGTCAGAGTTATCTTGTGAGAATGAGAAACTGGAGGTAGTGGAGTCAGGAGTGTGGAGTGAATAAAAGTCTGCCTCTATGAAGAAATGAGAAAAAGTCTGAATAGGGCAATACAAAAAGATTGCTGGGCAGCACTGTGGCCTCACCCAAGTGAAACCTTAAATGCTGTTTGTTTCCTGTTTGGAATACCCCAGACTTTCTTTAGACACATCACAAATGTTATCTTTCTTGACTTCCACACATATAGTTACAGTACTTAGGACTTAGTAAATTCTTTTAATAATATAGAACCTATCGTGCAGTATTGTATGTATTTGCTTACATATATATTGCTTCCACTGTCTGTGAACTCTTCAGGACTAAAACACTATTTTGTGTGTGTGTGTTTGTTTTATTTTAATCATTTGGTCCTAATTGTCTTGTAAGTGCTGGCCAAAATGGGAGCATATAGGACATTTTTTGTAAGGGAGTGAATGAAATGCTCTAAGAGAGATGGAGTTATTATTCCCATTTCATAGATTAAGGAATGGAAATTCACAGAGATTAATTCAAACAGTCCATCTTCTCCCAACCAGGAATAGTCAATGATAACCCAGGTCCTCTGACAGCACATCTGGTTTCTTCTGTATCATAGGTGATTAAATTGCTCTCAAGATTAATAACAGTTATAATAATAATTCTTAAATATATAGAAACCCTCCTATTTTCAAAATTCTTTCATATTTTATGTTTTTTGAGGCAGGTAGTGGTATTTAGACAAGGAAGCAAGGATCGGTGAGGTAAGACCTCATCATCAAATTAAATGAGGTATGTGAAGTGAGCATAGCCTAGGACCTGGCTGGGGAAGTGCTGGCTAAGAAGTGGTCGAGCTTGGATCAGATTCCAAGGCTACAGGATGAGAATCTAACACCCTTTACCAGTTGCCTCCTTTGTGCACACTTTTCATGTGCTGTCTTCTATGTGGTATGCTTTATGCAGCAGTTAGTGGGAAAACATAGTTCCTGATCTCTGTAATATTTTTACTTTTTTGGGAGAGAAGCTTTTATGCACAAGAGCCACTTGGAAGGCAACTGTGAAACTTATTGTTAAGTGATTATTTGGGTTTGTATGAGTATGGGTTTTATAGGAGATTAGTATACAAATAGGTTGGTGTATCCTGGTGTTGATGAAATGGGAAATACATGAAACAGGATTAAAACAGCACAGAGATGGCAATGAGCACATCTGAGAGACTGGAGTGATCTGATTAGATGTGATGGATATTAAGCTCCCTTAGGAGGGCTTAAGGGGAGAATTTAAGATTGAATGATAGGGAATAGAGAATCAGTGGAGGATTTCCAGCAGACAAACGACTTCATGATATTGGAATTTTAGGATGATTAATCTGACAGTGGAAAGTAGAATGAGTTGGAGAATGGAGGGCAAAGGATTGGAATTATCCGACCATAGGATAATGAAGTACAGCACCAGGGTGAGTGACTGTGAACACCAAGAGCAGAATTTGATGACCCATGAGGAACAGTGGGGAGGTGGGTTTCAATGGATGACTCTAAGATGATAGCTTACAAACTGATTCTGGAGGCGGAAGGCACTGTATTATTCATTTCACCAATGGGAGTGTAAAATGTCAAAGCCATCATTTTATATATGAATCAGAGCCCCACTGCCTTACTGAGTTCATATGGAGAGGAGGTTTCAGAATATCGCTTTGTACCTCTAAAAAGAACCATTATACTTTGCAGTAGTCTTAAAATGTTGATTCATTGTTTGTGATTAAGAAGAACGTATACTTGTAAAATATATGGAAATTTGACATATACATCAAGTGCTTCTAAACAAAAGCTAATATTGGTATTTTCTTCTAGTCTGTCTTTGGAGTGTGTGTGTTTGTGTATTGTATGTGTGAGTGAGACCACCAGGGTCATACAGTTTTGCATTCTGCTTCTTTCTACTTACAACTATATTATGACTATTTCCCATGCCATTAAATATTTTAAAAAGCATAATTATAAAGACATATAATAGAATAAATATAAAAGATATATATATAAGATGTATATAAAAGATAATAAAAGATATACAGTATCTTTCTATATGGATATGCAAGAATTTAACAATGTTCTATTTTCAACTTTTAGATTATTGCTATCTTGCCACATTTTTCTGTAATCATTATCCTTGTATGTGAATCTTTAATCACATTTTTATTATTTCCTGAGGTTGGCATCTAGACACGTATCACTGTATGACTTTTAATAAATATTTCCAGATTGCTTTCTAGAAAAGCTGCACCAATTTACATTACTATATCTGATTGTATATATGAGTCCCTGTTTTATATTCCTTTGATGGCAGGAAAAAATATTAAAAGCAAAGTAAAAAAAAATTACAATATGATGGAAAAAGTTCCACATTTTTTACTTCAGTTTTCTTTTTTTGCTTGTGAGATTAAATGATTTGTCATGCTTATTGTATATTCATGTCTTTAAACTACTTTTAGTTACATTATTAGTGTTGCTGCTATTGATTAATAAACATTCTTTTTATGTCCTAAGTATATGAAAATTTGTCTTATTTTTACAAATATGATCTAATGTGTCATTTGCATTGAGATTTTTATTGCTGACAATTTTACTGTCTCAAATATTTAAGTAGTGACTTCTTCCATTAGTTTTATTCTTGAAATTCTTATTGCTCATCAAGATCATTTAAATGTGAATTGAAATTTTTCTATTTATGACATCCTTTTAAAAATATTTTAACTCATTAATCTATCTGAATATATTGGGTATGTAATAATCTTTAATAGGTTTTTTCCCAACATTATTTTGGTATTCGTTTTTTATCATATACTGTATTACTATTACAGGGCAAAAGGATCCGTTTTATTTTTCTTCGTTGTGTTCCATTAGCCCATCCGACAATCTGACAATTCTTGTCTCAGTACCATACTGCATTTTAATAACTGTAGCTTTATTATATGTTTACTATCTTAAACAGCATGTCTTTACTCACTACTTTTTAAATATATTTATAGCCATTCCTACCTGTGCATTCTCATAGATGTGCTTTAAAATTATTTTGTCAATTCCTTTCTTCT
The DNA here is from genome assembly GCA_023783475.1 of Daubentonia madagascariensis. Classification (NCBI taxonomy): domain Eukaryota; kingdom Metazoa; phylum Chordata; class Mammalia; order Primates; family Daubentoniidae; genus Daubentonia; species Daubentonia madagascariensis. The sequence goes on along the minus strand of JAKFHU010000978.1, from coordinate 18,408,942 downwards.
GATTCCTTTCTGCAAATGTATACAAATCCTTTCATCATTTATTTAGTATAACATGAAACGTATCATTCTGGAAGTATTGAATTATATTTTCAGAGATTTAATATAAAGGACATTGCAATATATTACATATAATACATTTATTCTCTAAAAATGAATTTCAGCAAGTTCAACAAAATAAACAAACTTTTCAGCCTTACTTGGAATATTGAAAATACTTTTTAAGCCTATGAATGTTGTTATAAAAGTATTCCTAAATGGGTCTAAAAGATTATGTAACGATAATCTTTAAATTGATAAAATGTTATACTCTTAATGCTAAAATAAGATACTTATTTTAGATATAATATAGTAAGGTTTGAAAATTGACGAGGAGTCTGCGGGAAGTTCTTTTGATAGTAGGGGAGAATCTTTAACGGAGATTCTAATGGATATATGCAATATGATTTTATTAAAGTGATTAAATAGTGAATCATCTATTTACGAGATTGAAATATGGACACCATTTTTCATAAAAGAGTATAGCATAAATGCAGGGCAAAAATTAGAACTATTGACTTTATATTTACTGATAATTCTAGCATTTTATAAGTATAGTTAAATCTCAGATTTTTTCAGGAAGATATAGAAAGATGGATATCATGGCTTTTGATAAAGGCAACCACAGTTTATGTTGCATCTACGTTGTAACTGGCCTTGAAAGTTAATGACGTCAATATAAGTGATACTGTTCTTTTTTAGATTAGTTAGTGCACACCCTAATAATAATCCAATATAAAAAGTCTCATGATTCTAAATATTATTCCTATTAATTTTTCTAAGTAAACAGCTCTGTTTTATTTTGTCAAGTTTCTTTTTGTTAACCATTTAATACCTTAGGTATATACCATATAATTTACTTTACCATTAGGGTCCATCCAAGGACAATCCTAATAAGATTTGTCTTTAATGTTGGTCCTGAAAGTAAGCCAGGGTCTTCATACTTAAATATGCAAAATAAACAGACTGCAAATTTAGGAGAGAAAATGGGGACTTTGGGTTTTATTGGGGAGCAAGAAAGCAAGGACTATAGAATTCAGAGTTTGCCACTAGAGATTTTTTCCCCCTTTAATTTACCAAATTTTATGAAGAACAATAGATTTAAGTTATTGTGCCATAAATCATATTATGTTATATTATGTTACCATATATTGGACATAAAACTGGTTCAGTTTTTCAGTGCTCTTTTATGTGCTTAATGATCAGAAGCTAGAACAATGAGCTTATTTTCTTAAAAATTAAAGGAAATAAAGAAACAGAAAAGAAGAGAAGGAGGCAATGAGGGAAGGAGAGAAGGAAGAAAGAAGGAAGGACAATTCTAAATGAAGCAGTCTTCACAAATGATAGAAATAATGTATCTAAATTAAATTTATCTTCCTATATTTCACTCAGGGTCAAAATTCCGTTTAAACCTACAATAAAGGAAAAAGAACCTGCATTTTTCCACAGTGACCTGATTTATTTGTTGACATTAGGGCATGACCCTTTTTAGAATTTCTGCATGTGATTTATTTATAGTTCCTAGGCTGACCCACATCATGGCCAAATTAGTCCAAGCATTGTCTTTGTGTGCACTAATCCACAATATCTCATGAAAGAAATCGCATAGAATTAAATGTAGTATTTCCAGGTTTACCTCTTGCATTAGTTTCCTTGAACTGCTATAACAAATCACCCCGAACATGGTGGCTTACAACAACAGAAATGTATTCTCTCACAGTTCTGGAGGCCAAAAGCCAAAATCAAGGCATCAGCAGGGCTGCACTCTCTCCAAAGGCTCTACAGTAGAATCCTTCCTTGCCTTTTCCAGCTTCTGGTGCTCCAGGCATTCCTAGGCTTGCAGTTGCATCTCTCCAGTCTCTGTCTCCATTTTTGCATGGCCTTCTCTTTTGCACGTGTATCTTCTCTTCTATCTCTTACAAGAATAATCGTCATTAAATTCAGGGCCCATCCACATAATCCAGGATGATCTCACCTCAGGATCATTAACTAAATTACATTTGTGCAGGTTATTTTCCCAAATAAGAGCATATTCCCAGGGCCAAGGGATTAAGACATGGACTTATCTTTTAGGGGTCCACTAATCAATCTGCTACACCCATATTGGCCACTAAGGATCAGATGTCTTGTGATGAGTAGATATACCCAACATTAATTCTCTTTACATATTTTTGTAAGTTTATAGTAACCTTTTTGTGGAGAAGAACTAATAAGAATGACAAAGTGCTATGTACACTCTTTACAATATTAGATAAGGAAAATTATTTTCATGCCTATTGCATTATAAAGCACTTGGAGCTTAATACCAGCATGTCTTTTATTGAAAGTAAGAGTGACCATAACCATAAATTAATGAATTCTAAATTGTAGTTTCTATCTGATGTATCTTATATTAGTTGCTTCAATGTTTTTTTAAGATTCAGGTGTTATTTACATGCCTATATGCCATTCCTCTTCCCAATCTTAAAAATAAGTTTTAAATAATGAGAAACATCATAGAATAGAAAGCACATACTCTTGGTTTGCACAGAGACAAAAAATCCTACTTCCTATAATGAAAAGCCAATTTATTGTTTTATATATATGTATTTATGTAGATAAATATATTTTTCATATATTAAAAAATATATATTTACATATAAATAAATGAAATGGCATATATATGCTATTCATACTATGTTTTGAATATATTTCTATGTTATCTAGAAATAACATTTAGTCATAAGATTTCTACGTTATTTATTTGTTTTTCCTCTCCTTCAAGACATTGTAGTCAGGTTTTAGTGCTCAAAAATGAGCACAAACATTTGGATACTTTGAAGGATACTGTCCAATTTTTATCTTCACAGAAAATCATTTTAATTAGTACATTGTAAATTTATCATAACTTAGTCTATGGAAATGTGAAGTATCTGAGGTGTCAAACAACAACCAAAATGAGTAGTTATAAATAGAACACAGTTCTGGAATATTACTATAATTTGTGGAGCAGCAATTTTTTTGTTGTTCACTGCTTTCTTTTAAAATACTTTTAAAAAACTAGTGTGTTTTACTCATAGTCTGTGTCACTGTTTCTCAGTCTTTACTGAGAGAAACGAGACATCAGAGAGGAAATGGTTTTTCCATCTTGTAATCACTGTCTCTGTCATCATCAGTTTTTAATCTTTTCCACATCAGGATCCTGTAAGGAAAAAGGGAAAGTTTCCATCTCTTCCTGATTCCAGCGTAAACTGATCTGTCTAAAAATAGCCTGGCTTTTACATCACGTATTTCCCTTGCCTCTTTCTCCACACAGCCACACATCGTTGGTCATACCTTTGAGTCATGTTTGTAAACACGAGAAAGCTCGTTCTTTGCCTCTCCTCACGCAATTGCTCCACCATGTGAACTTTTGGTTTTATTTTGCTGTTGAATAATCATGAATAAATAATTGTGAACAGTGCTAGACAAGAAATAACAAGCTGATTAATTCAACTGAATAGAGGGGGAAAAAAAGAGGTTTTCACAAATTTCAAACAAATTGTTCATACACATATGGGATTTTCAGTGAAACATAATTATATAGTTAGCTTAATAGTTTATGAAGCAAGTGCTTTCCTGTACATTAAATCCTTTGTTTTCCTGGATTTTTATTTCTTTGAAAATGGTACTGAGAAAGAGTTGATCAACTTAAAATTCATGGCATTCCAGAAGCATCAAAAGTCGTGAAATAAATTTGAATATATTTCTGAAAGTTCAGTGAAAAGTGTATTTTTCTCTGAACTTAAGGTCCTGTGTTAAAGTACGTGTTTTCTCCGAATCTAAATTACTAAGGTTTTTATATATTATCTCATTTATTCCTCACAGCAATGCTACGAGGAAGGTGATAGCATTAGCTTTATTCTACAGTGGTAGAAAATAAGTTGCTCAGAAATAAGGAACTGATAAATATGGATGAGATGGGATCGGGAGGCTGTTATTTCAGGCAGAGTGAACAACCTACTCCCTGTTTGTTAGTGGTTACTCATTGTCCCTACTGTGCCATTAGGAGAGAGTCACTGCATACTGCGGCCCTCCAAAATAATTTGTTCCCTGTTGAGCTGTGGTGGTGAAGCAGTTTGCCTCAGGTTACCCAGTCAGCAAGTCAAGGTGTCTGTGTTTGAGCTGGGCCATTCAGACTGCACAACCCAGGTCCACAACCGTCCAGCACCTTCCCCACTGCCATCATACCGGACTATAATATCTATTTATCTCTCCCATTGGTTTATAAACTCCCAGCCTTCAAGGACAGCCTCTGTCTTACACCTAGAACAGAGCAGGTGCTTAATAATAATAGTTGGATTAATAAATACTCTGGGGAGATGGTGCAGGGTATACTGCAAAATCTCAACCTGTGCTTTTTTTCCTGGCATTGATCACAGTTTTAAACACAAAGGATTATTTGATCACCATCTCTCACCCACCAGGCTATAAATCCCATAACAGCAAGAGCCACGAATGTTTTACTTACTGTTACACGTCCAACTCCTAGCATGGAACCTAGACTGACCACTAATGATCGATGAATGGATCAATTGATGACAAGGATTGTCTAAAATAACTTAAGATTCTAATGACAGTTTCCCCCAAACCTTCTCTCTTTAGGAATTTCCCCAAGACTGTTCCTCTCTCTCTTTCTTTTCTTTTTCCTCTTTTGTCCCCCCCCCCTTTTTCTTGCCATGTCTTTTGTTCTCTTTATTAGTATTTATTTATCAAACATGTGTAGAACTCTCAGTATATAATAATCACTGTTTTAAACACTATAAAATATTAATTTATTTAATTCTAACAGCAGTCCTATGAGAGAGGTATTATTAATGTCTTCCATAATTTATATTTGAGGATATCGAGTATGGAGACATTGAGTTAAGAAACATGCCCAAGGCCACAGAGCTTGCATTTGGACTCAGGCATCTGGCCCCAGAATCTGTGCTTTTACCACTATGATATTCTGCCTCTTGTTTCTCCCACTTTCTCTGAAGCTGCATATAAACAGAAATAAGATCTATTCACTGCACCTTTCCCTTTTGATTTATGTTATCCAGTTTAAATTTAATTTTGGGGGGGCTTACCCACTGAGTTACGCAGTTTTGATGCAGAGACAACCAACCTCAAATCCCAACAGCTGACAACAAATATGTATTTCTTGGTCATGTTACATGTTAGCAGCTGCAAATCAGCTGCTGTGGCTCTGTTCCATGCATCTCCTCATTCTGGTGGGGATATATAATCCTTTTACCAGGAAGGGAGCTAATATGTGGCAACAGCCATACAATCTACCTCGCCCATTAACAAAGCCCTTGGTACCTCTGCGTGGTCTAATCTTGACCATTATACATGTAATAGCAACATGTGGAGGCCAGAAGCTCCACTTTTTTTCATTATCACAAACCAAAGAAAGCTGAGTCAGAGTAACTCAAATATTTTCACATATGTAAAGTGAATGAATTTTTAATAGGTATTTTTTAACACTTTTATGGAGATGATACAGGTAAAAATCCAGTAACAGAATGTTCCTCATTCTGTATCATCAGAGTCTTCTTTTAATCCTGAGGGTTAAAAAACATTCACATGGTTATATATACTCTGGACCCATAATATTTTTTTTTTCTTTAGCTGTTTCTTCAACATAATTTCATTCAGTTCAATTCACCAGTAATTTTTCAAATGCCTGTTGTGGAGCTAGCCCTGTGCCAAAAGTTGATATAACCACAGTGAGTTTGTTTGTGGAGTACTTTTATATTTTTTTGAGATTGATGAGCTCCTTGACAACGGGATCATTATTCATCCTAGCAAGGAGCACACTGCTGGCACACAGAAGACACCTAATGAATACTGAATAATGATCAGGTCGACTGAACAAATGTATCTTTTCCCTCACAGGAACTTCTACTTGCAGAAAAGTGGGCTAAAATGAACAAGCTCCCCTTTCCAAAGATTGATCCTTATGTGTTTGATCGGGAAGGACTGAAGGAGTGCTATGTCTTTAAACCCAAGAATCCTGATGTGGAGAAAGATTGCCCAACTATCATCCACTTTGTTCTGGCCAACATCAACTTCAGAAAGTACAAAGCTCCAGGTGTGTTGGGAAATATTCATATTCCATAAAATAGGAATTTAGTAGGGAAGCCAAATTGATAGTAAGCTATTTTACTCTGGCACTACTGTCCCAGCTATTGCAATATTAAATGCCTCCCTACCTTGATAAATAGCTACTATCCTGAGTTCCCACGTACTTCTCCTCTTTCTTTCCACTCAGTTGCTCACAGTCCAGAAAGCGAAGAGTTAACAACCAGCTTAGCAAAGAAATCTCAGGGGCTTTACTCTAAGACCTTGAATTATGTTTGTTCTGATTGATTTTGAATCAAATATTTTGAATATCACCCTTGTAAGAGAGCCTTTTGTTTCAGAAAATTCATGCAAAAAATTCTGATTCTGGGAATTTTAGCTGACCACAAGAGTAACATAATCTCACAGTACAACATGGCTAGCAATTTCATGTTGCTATATTGTATTTCATAGAAAATGAGAATCAAGTTGAAGGCACAGTTGTTCCGTTTTACTACATGCGGAGGAGTCTGTTGACTTTTCTGTATCCTAGAAAATATTGATTAAGAAAAGAAGGTCTAGAGATTGACAGGCAAGATGCTTAAGGCTCTAAAAACCATGCTATTTTAGGACCAGAAAATGTAGTTTTCCATTATGTGAATGGAAAGACACAAAAAATAGAAAAGATGGGTGATGGGAATATGGAGAGGAAAATAGTCTTTTTCTGAGTTTCTCAGGAAGACAGAGAGAGGATCAGTAGGGGTGGAGGTGATTGTGAGGCATACTTCAGCATAGAGGAAGGCAAAACTGGCTGGCAACTTTAGTTATCAAACAGTGGAGCACTTAAAACATAGAGAATTTTCTATCACTGTTAATTCTCAAAGAGAGACCCGATGAGTAGTTGGCACATATAGGGGATTTCTGTGGCATGAAGACAATTACATAATGTTTTGGTTTGGGTTCCCCCAGAAGCAGATTCTGAGAAAAGTGCTGAAGTACAAATGGTTTATTTGGGTGGACTAGAGAACACTCTAGTTTATTAGTAAGGAAGTGGGGAAGTGGTAAAGGGAAGGAAGGCAGACAACAAAGTGTGTGTTAATAAGTTGGCTACCATGAGGGGAACAAGGGGAACCCGGCCCTGCTGGGAAAGTCTAGGAAATGGAATAAAATCTATGCCCTAGGATCATCCTTCCCACCCACACACCCAAAGGCAGGGGAACTGGGGTATTTATATGCTTACTCCTTATAGTCTTTGTTTGACCGCTGCCTGGGGCAAAGTGTCATTTACTAGAATTTCCAGCCTGCTGCTAGTGGGCAAAGCAGCCTTCTACAATTGCAGGGTAGGGCAGAAAGCCTTCAGGCACAGAGATACAGATACTGGAAGCTGGAAATCATCTAGTGAAAACACACTGAAATAATAAAGTCCAGGGATGCTTCAGATTACATGGCTCTGTGGGGGCTCTCCATGCTGTTTTTATGTCTATTTGTTTGTTTTATTCCCTGAGTTTTAGAGATGGTTTGTAGTTTTCAAAATAACACCAATTTGTGATTTTCTGGTATTTAGGTGTCCCAAGAGAAACTGAGGAAGAGAAAGAAATAGCTGACTTTGATATTTTTGATGACCCTGAATCACCATTTTCAACCTTCAATTTTCAATATCCAAATCAAGCATTCAAGAGGCTGCATGATCTTATGTACTTCAATACCCTGAACAACATTGATGTAAGTATCTCCTGTGACCATTGACAACGTCAAATTATTTCCATACCACTGGAATACAGCAAAGCCTCTTTTTAATTAATTAAAAATTTAAAATAAGGTTTATAAGTGATACCACCCAAAATGTGCCCCTTTACTTTTCATGAATTATTTTACTAATCTTGAGAAGAACCCTACAAAACTCACAAATAAGAGAACTCATGCCTCCAAATCGGCAAAACCACATTCTTTGCTATTATTCTATTGAATAATTGGTCAATACTCAGCTACCTTACCAAAGTATTTAATGTATTCATCATATGATAAAATAAATTATAAGTAAGGAAGAAAAATGATGGAAAGGAAATACACAAGTATGAAAGTGAATATAACCAGAAGTGTAGTTAATCTGCAAAAATAAGGTGACATGAATTTTAATGAATATATTCATGTTTTTAAATATTTCCTTTTTCTGGATCTTGGGAGTGTTGCCAAAAGTAATAGCCTCCCTCATTTTTAGCCCTTGAGATATCAAGTATGCTTTGCTTTAGAAACTTTAGAAACAAGTCATTCTCCTCACTATCAATCATTCCTATCACTACTATACCTACCTCTAAGATTCTATGTCTATGTGAAATTCTTTAATTTCTAACTCACCATTTATGAACACTATTGTGTAACTGAAATAATTGGCTTGTGGTTCCAAATCATAGGGTCTGACAAATTATGATCAGTTGTGAAAGCTCAAGTTCATTGGCCCAGTTGGATTTTGTTCATTAGAAAAAAAGAATAAAAGAAAAAGAAAGAAATTAAATGGAGAGGAAAAGGCATCATGTCTGATTTGCCAGTCTTCTTGGAGACTATGAATGGTGCAAAGGAACTCAGAGTATGTGGATGAGTCTTCTGTTTATATGGGCTTTAATTAAAGTTTGTGAGCTAATAGAACTCTGACACATACAGTTTGCTTGTGTGTTTAGATTGGCCTGAGAATGCTAACGATTTATTGTGTGCAGTCATGATAGTTGTGCCATAATATTTGTTAATCAATATCTTTAATTTCTGTAAACATGAGAAATTTTCCCCAATAAGCTTTGGTTCCTACAACTCTAAAATTCTTTCTTTTAAACCTTCATTTACAAATCGGTGATAATTCCTATAAAACATGCTTATTAAAATTTATGTAATAAATTATTTTGTCAATAGATTTATTTCCTTTTTTCAAGATCTTACAAGCAGTGGACATTTGAGAGCCACTTGCTGCATTATTTCTGTAACGATTGTGAAAATTGGAAGAATATTAAGAGAAAAATGAATATTTTAATCTATGATTTTTAGAAATTTTTAGAAATTCTCGAAATAGAGTTAGGTGTGTTTTATGAAACCTCATGCTATTAAAAGAGAAGAGAGCTAAGGGTTAATATCACAGTAATTCTATTTTGTCTGTATGAGCCAATAAAAACTACATATTCCTTGGAATAAAAGGTATTAAACTTGATAAGTCATCCTCAAATGGAAAAAACTAGATTGTAGGAATATATAAATACCTTATTGGACTTGGGAATATATATATACATGTACACATATATATCTTAAACAACTACATTTCTCTTGCTGTTCTGGTTTATATAAAACCTGCTAAACTATTTACTATAAGGAATGATACAGTCCTATTTATATATTTTACAAATATTCTTCAAAGTAGTTTGACATATAAATGAAAAAGTTAAAGCCTGAACAAAAATAGACTAAATCCCAGAATAACTGTCCTAACTTATAGCTCATCAAATGTTAATTCTTCACAAGCCATTAATTAAGCAATTTTTAAGGACTTCTGCTAACATTTCTGGCACAGCATGTAGAGGCAAGGTCATGGGCTTTATATCATCTTTAAATCCCAGATGGGCCACTTGTGTGACTTTGAATAAGCTACTCAAACTTTTTGAGGCTTAGTTTCCTTATCTCTGAACCAGGTATGATAGAACCTATTCTAATTATAGTAGTGAATGTTTAACAGGGCGATGCACAAACAATGCCCTGCAAACAGAAGCTGCTTACTAAATGGGAACCTTACCTATGCATGTTCATAGCCTGTACCCCTGAAAATCTATGGTGATTACACCCAAAGCCCCTTGCAAGTATCCAGAATTAACAATACAGACAACTTTGTACGGATAATACCAGCTTAGACAGTAAGTAAACATTTTTTTGAATGAATGAATATAGACTTTTTCCTAAATTATATGACCATTGAGACTCATGTTCCAGTGATTCCTCTGTGTTTTTGTGTGTGTGTGTGTGTGTGTGTGTGTGTGTTTGTGTAGTGTCTCATATCCAGGTAGAATTTTCAATTTTCACTGACATTTTCTATCTCCCTTGGTGACTGCCTCCTTTTCCACTTTAACCAAGAAAACACATGTTTTCAGAATCAAAGCTTCTTGATAACTGATGATATATAAAGAGCAACGAAACTCTGCTGAGGTTAGGATGTTGGAGAGTTCGTTAGGCTCGATGGTTAGCTAAATCTCTCATTCTCACCATTAGCAACATGGGCACATGTTTACTGCCACGGGCCGTTAGAGTTATTTGTAGATAGTTGACAATGTGAATATAAACTCTTAGAATGCAAGCTCACTTATGTGCTGATCCCATAAAAGACAGTTTTCAACTTTGTAGCTGTAACCACTGTGGCTTAAGGCTAGTTTTTCTCTTCAGTTCACATTCTGATCTACATTTTTGCTCTGAGGAGGCCATGCTGTCTCAGGCAGCTGCACACTCCTGTTGCTTCATCTGTCTGGGAGATCCTGGCGGGCCTGCTTTGCTGAAGCTAAATTCCAGTTTATCTTTAGAGGACTTCTGCTCTGTTTCTGCTCACTTTGTGACAGCAGCCTGGGTTTCTCATTAGCATCAGGTTTCTACGCTTACTCATCTTCCCAAATTCCTCTCACTCACTGAACATTGCCTCAGTGCTTTCACAATTACAGTAGCATTTCATGTTTTTTTGGTTTTTTGCTTTTTTTTAAAAGAAACTTACTGTATAGTGGCTTATATTGGTAGACGTGTGGTGTGTGGGAGACGCAGAGGGTTTGGAGTCAGACCAAACTGTGTATTCAAATCCTTTCATTGCTGCCTCTTGCCTAGATGACCTTGGGCATGTTGGTTAGCCTTTCCAAATTTTACTTTCCTCATTTGTAAGGGGAAACAATGATATATATCTTTGCGGGATTAAGATGAGGATTAAGTAAAATAGACATTCAGTAAATTGAAGCAGCCAATATAATAATGACAATAACTATTATTCGTGTTCATATTTTTTCTGGTTTTAATTATAAATTATAAACACTTTTAAAACAGTGACTTGCTTTATTTGCTTTGTATCTTCTAGAGATATTGATCATGATGCCAGGCACCTAAAATAAATATGCAATAAAATTTTCATGATGGATGTTTAAAATATCATTGACTTACTGGGGGTAGCAAGTGTCAGGGTACAAGGTGCTATTGGTTGGAGACAGAGTTTCTGACCATGGGGAATCTGTACACAGTGCATGCCTGGCTACGTAGCATGGCTACACACTGTACTTATAAAGCACTACTTTAATCTGGAGGGAATATGCCTTCTTGTTTGTAGGACCTGATTTATTCAGCAATCACGGAAAACTATACTGTGCCCCAGTCTCACTCATTCAGTTTATTTACTCAACAGGCATATCGTGAGGGCCTATTATGTGTCAGTTTATTTAGCATATGCTAATGATGCATAAGAATGAGATTTTAAAATTCTTTCTCAAATAATTCTATACAGTGTTAAATATTAGATGTTAATTAAAATGAGGACAGCCATATATCTAGAAATACTGGTACTTAATTCTTAATTTATTGATATTTCATCATCTTGATAAGAGTGTCTTGGTATAAGTCAAGGTTCTTATCTTTTAAAAAATAATTTAGAAGTTTATTATGTATCTTTGCCTAGTATATTAGGCTAAAACTTAACTGCCTTTAATGCTGTCTGTACATCTTATTTATTCATTAAATGAGAATGTTTATTGAGTATCTATTGTGCCAGATACTGTTCTAGGAACTAGGGGTACAGCAATACACAACACAGAAGGAACAGGAGCAGTTTTGAGTACTTAATATAAGCCAAATATTTCCCCCAGAATATTTAACACTCAAAACTAGCCAATGATGGTGGGGTTTTTAAAAATTATTTATAGGTGAGGAAACTGACTCATGGATTATTTAGGCAGATTGCTGGAAGTCACAATTATGTGGGGAGCTGAGATGAGGCCACACGTATTTTCTCACTTTGGACCATCTATCTCTCACGCAGCCTTGTTTCTTAGTGTTCCCCAAACTCAGCCCCTTTTCCAGCCAGGCCAGCCAGTTCCCAGATGTCTCCTATGTATGCTGGGCCACGACCTTCCATCTTTAGCCTTTTTATACAGTTAATCCTCTACTGAGAATGCCATCTTCCTCTCCACTTATAAAACCCTGCCTGTCCTTCAACTCAACTCATCTCATTGGCCCCATGAATTGAACCTTATCCTGTATAATTTAACCTCCAGTGAACACCTTCTGTGCATCTATTAATGTTGCTGATATTTATTATGTACCTTCCATGTTCTAAGAGCTGGGATAAGAAAGGACAAGACTAATTATGTCCCTACTTTTATGACATTTCAGTTCTTATTGGGAAGGCAGGCATTAGCCAGCAAATTCACAGTAATTTAGACCAAATTATCTTCTTGTGTTCTCCTATATTTGCAAATGTTTATTTCTCTCTCAAAACATACTATAACATTCTCTCTTGGGCTTATTTTTTATTTTCTGTTGTGAGAACTCAATATTTGTTTATGGATTGCTTACAATATCACATCTCCAAATTAGTTTCTTTAAGGAGAAAGATCACATTTTACATGTTTTACACTTCAAAAAAAATTATTCTCTGCTTTTATTGCCAAAGATTTTAGGGATCTGGTTCAACAATTAGGAGGCTATTGAATGGCACAAGTGAAAGATGACCTAAGCCAGACTTAGGGATGGGCAGTGGAGGTGGAGCAGGTTGAGATATGAGGGCTATTTCTAGGATAACCTTGATGGGAAGGATTTGGCATCTCAATTAATTTTAGGGGAAAATGAAAGAGGAAATTAGATATAAACACTATCTAAGATTATTCTTAGCATAATAAAAATAATTAGAAAGATTTAAATTTAACATACTGTCTTTTTGGATACATCTAGTTGTATCATGTAGCATGCCAAAAGGTTTGAATTTAATAACTGATCTAGTATTGATTAACTTCTGTTTATATCACAGAATTTTAATTCCCAGGAACTGGGCATTTTTGCAGTGATCTGAAAAACCTGGTTAATGGTTTCATAGTGTTAATGTGCCACCTAGTGGTTCAACTTGCACATTCTAATTGCACATGATTTGGGTTTTTCAAAGCTATTAAAGGAGATGTTCGTTTTCCTTTATCAGAATGGTTTGTTTACTAGAAACACCAGCTGAGGTCCAATTATGGTAAATCCACTAGGTCATGATATTGATGTTGTTGATTTTTTTGTGCTCATGAATTCATTATAAAGAAATGATAGCAGTCATTATCACTGTAATTTCCCCTGTGATCTTTTCTATTTTAAAGCTTTTTGGGTGTTTGAAAAGTAAACAGTTGATTTTTATTTACTTGGGCACTTCTCCGCAGTGAGAGTTGATATTTCTCAGGTTACTATGAAAAAGGAGAAAACACCTGATAAACTTGCCGACATGGGTCTCTAGAAAAGCAGGGAGATTCTTAAAAGATGTGGTAGGGCACTTTGAATAGCAAAATCGATGTGCTGACTTATACAATATAAGAAGCTCAATCTTCGCTACGTACGTGGTGTGTTTATTTCTTGTAAACTTTATGCCTTACTTCCAATTTAGAGCTCCTAATTTTCATCACATATAATCAGTTTAAAAATATCCATAATAGATGCTAGTTACAGAATGTTTCCTATGTGCCAGACATTGTGCAAAGCACGTTATATAAATGATTTCCAATCCCCACAAAACCCCAGATTAGTAATATTATTTCTATTTTAAAGAAGAAGAAACAAGCTCAAGCCTTTAAACTAATTCCCCTTCATCTCACACAGCCAAGAGGCCTTTGGTCAAAGTGTCCTTTGTAGATCTGAAGCATCTTCTGTCACCACAGAATTAATTATGTCTCCCTTTTTCATGGAAAAAATGGGATCAGCAAATATCTGCTTTACTTAAAAGATAGTAACATTTGAACCCATTTCCCCCAGAAAATAATTGTATGTATTATTTTTTAAAATAAAGCATATAAAAGAATCACATTCCTGTGATAACTCCCTCTTTCCCGAATATGAGTGCTTGTTTAAAGTTACTAGTGGAGGTAGAGAGGCTTGCTGACATAAATTAGCAGGATATTAATTGCATGTTAGCATCACTGAGGTCTCACATCTCTCTCCTCCAGGCATTGAACTGTGCTTTCCCAATGAGCTTGCATGTAGGGATGGGTAAAATCCTCTGTGTACATGTCTCCAAGGCCCAGGAGTGGCAGGAGACTATGGGGTCCTAAACTGCTCAGACTTGCCAAGTATTCCTACCTATGGCAGAGGACTGAAATACCTCAATTCCAATCCTTGGAGTAGGGAATAGAGGAAATTGTGGAATAACTCTGTGACTTGCCTCTATTTCTTGGTGCCCTGAAATGTCCAGCTCATTGGTCATTTAAGATAAAATCCCATAGTCCTGTCCCAGGTAATGGAGTCTTCCTGATTTTAACAAGGTTCTAAAGCAACAACAGAGCCAAGATTTGGGCCTCTGTTCCAAAGCCCATTCCCATTGCCCTGCAATAATTGCTTCTACCAAATTCCAAATGTTCTCTTCTTTCCTCAAATTCCTAACAGGTTAACTTCCTACCAGAAACAGTATATGACAACTGTAATAGCAATTCTTAGAGGTTGCAGTTGCCTATGTTTTCTTCTGGTCACCATTAACTTGGGTATATATAAAGATTATTCTGAATAAAAAATGGCAATGCATTTTCATCAATGAAATCTGAGAGCATGGTGTTTCCTAGATAGAGGGTATTCGGTTTTATAACTGTATTCCTTCAGTTGAGGAAGCAGGGCTGTTCTTCAGGAATGCCCTCTCTCCCCAGCAGGGAAAGTTTTTACTTTCCTTGAGTTCTTTCATTTCTACTGATCCACTAGCTATAAAGAACATAAATTATGGATTTAGTAATTACTTGTGACTTCCTTATTATCATCTTCCCTGTGAAGGACAGAACCTACATAAATTTACCATGTTACAAATATTTCATTCCCAACTTTATCAGGACAAAATCTGGAACGCTCCCAGAATATTTTTTTCTCTGGTGAGGGAAGGAAGAGTAGCTGGATATGAGCTTAACGAGAGTGTAATGGTGGGATGTTGAATTGAAATGCATAGGTACAATTCATAGATTTCTCTCCATATATTTCAAAAAGAATACTCTAATAAAAAGATCAATTCGATTTTTGTTTTGGTCAAAAAATATTTCCATGAGTACGTAGAAAGACTAATTATACATCTTCTACCTCTATTTGCAGGTGATAAAAGATGCCATGGTTGAAAGCATTGAATATAGAAGACAGAATCCATCTCGTTGCTCTGTTTCCCTCAGTAACGTTGAGGCAAGAAGATTTTTCAACAAGGAGTTTCTAAGTAAACCCACAGCATAGCTTGTGTACTGGAAAGGGCAACAGTTTCTGACACTGAGACAGTTTGAACCTCCATGACAACTGGATTTAAAAGCACAGTACAGATAGTTGTACTGATCATAAGAAATGGGCTGATACTCAAAGTTGCAGTTATTCAGCTGCATGGGAATAATACTATTACAAGTTTGTTAGGTTGACAAATGATGTTGATTATGTAAAGATATACTTAACTATGTTTTCTGTCAGTGTGAATTTCTTGATGCAAATGTAGGGACATATACTGTATTTTTAAACATTTCTCACCAACTTTCTTATGTGTGCTCTTTTTTAAAATGTGGTTTTCCTTTTAAAATATTTAACAGTTCAATCTCAATGAGTAAGACATCCCATTGTGTGTGAATGTTATTCACTGACTAGATTTATTCATTCCATGAGACAACACTATTTTTTATTTATGTATACATATATGAAATAAATTTATCAATATGCAAAATAACATGAGATAATTGAGGTTTTTGTTATTCTTTTTAATGAGATATTGCACTGTGGCTACGAAAGATCCTCAGATTCAGTGCTTTCAAACACAAAAGGTTTTAATCCTAAACTCAAATGTGAAACTTTTCATTTTAAATCATAGTTGTTTTTCTTAAAAAATAAATGTATAATTTGTTGAACAAGTGGTATATATTTATTCAATAAGTAGAAAAAATATATCATCCCTTCTAATGCTTCATTTCACTTTGCTGATACTTCCCTGGACTGCTTATCCACCAACCAGTGTAGCTGACCCCAGAGAATAATCCAGAAAAGAGGCAAAGGCTGTGTCAGGCTTAATGAAGTGGCCTGCCTTTTGCATCTGCAAGATTTGTCTCAGGGACAGGCTGTATTGCACAACTGTGGTTTCAGTAGCAGTTGAACTGCTGTGGTTCAGGATTGATGCTCCAAAGCTAAGGTCTTCCTCTTCTTCCTTTGCTATTTTCCATTCTTCTTTCCTTGAATTACTTTTCTTTAAGCTCTCTACTCACTTGTCTTATTTTTCTCTTCCACCTATTTCTGCCTACGAGGAAAGACATAAAACATTAATAAAGAAGAAGGGAGGCCTTGAAAGTTCATTCTTTTGTTTGTTGATTTATGCATATGGCAAATGAGTGCCCACCACATGCCACCAGGCATGTTGTAGGATCTGTGGGTACAACAGTGGACAAAACCGACAAAAGTGCCTGCCCTTGAGAACCTTACATTCTGGTGAGATGACCAGTGAGGATAAACAAGACAAATAAGTATCTAGAATGTTAGAGAGTGGTAAGTGCCAAGGAGAAAATTAAAGAAGGGGGGAGAAGAGATGGGAAGTATTGGTGTGTAAGTGGTCCTGGGGAAGGTTATAATGTGAAGGTGACATCAGAGTAAAGAGGTAAAGAGCTGAGGGAGCAAGACCGTTGGATATCCGAGGCAGGAGCGTTCCTGGCAAATGCAAATGTCCTGAGGTAAAGCACCAAGCATCATCTGGGAACAGGGAAGAGAACAATGTGCCCAGAACAGAGTGGGAGATATGAAAAATTGTCTTATTTATTTAAAACTTGGCAATATTGTTTATATTTAATTTGTCCTTCCCAAACCCCTGTGAAGTAACAAGACTAGTGAGGTTAAGAAACTTGCCCAAGATTACTAAAATTATGTCTTAACCTATGCCCTTGACCTTATGGCCTATATATCACAATCTATGATGTCCCCTGGAAATTAATTAGATGAATACTTGAAGGACTAGTGATTATAAAGCTGGAACCATCTAGGACACTTGCTTTCCCTTTGGTCACATGTTTTTAGTCTCTTAGCTACAATAATAGAGGCTCCTTATCTAATTCAGCTTTGCCAAATTGTTCATTTATGAATTTCCTAGGATTTTGATTATAAAAACACACATTTTGATGGCAAATTAAATGTATACATTTTTTTTTCATTCTTTCTTTGTTACAAAGAATGACTAAGTGAGATGTCCTGTTAGTCTTCCCAAAACTCATCAACATGCCCCAGTAATTTCGGGCCTTTTTGACACAAGTAATTCTTTGCTTTTTTGACACAAGCATAACCTTTCCAATTTGCGGTTGCTCATGCCCATGACAGGGATCATACTCTACCTCATCCATGTATAAGCCATCCAATTTCAGATTTTTTTTGGTAACCGATAAAAGTAACACAAGTGTGTGTGTCATCAGTGTGTGTGTGTGTGTACATGATATAAATTCATCCTTTTTGAAAGATAAAATTTTAGACTTTTGTTCTAATATTAAAAACACTTAAAAGTATCAACAACAGTTTTTGTTCCATTTTTTTCCCCTTCCCTTCCTTTTACTTACCAAAGCATTTAATACTAAAGCCATTAGTTGAAGTGGAGACAGGTAGGCAGAATGAGGGGAGCAACCATGAATCAGAATAGGAATCTAAACCTGAGCAGAGTCAGGAGGGCATCCATGCACAGGAAGGGGGTGGACTGACATGGAGATTGGTTACATATGGGGGATTGATCAAATACTTAAATATATTAACTATAATAAATATAAGGGGAGCCAGTTTCTCATTGAGAGTGAAATCACAAATATGGAAATGAAGAAAACCAGAAGATTTCTGTGGTGTTAGATTGAAATTAAAGGTATCAGTATGAATTCATGGTTTTTAATATATGTCAAAATATACAGAAATACATAGAAATTAAAGGGTGTGAGTATGCACATGTGGGTACATATTCCATAGGTCTGTCAGTGAGAGGGTCTGGGAGCAGTGATACCCCGATAGCAATGATCACACCTGGTGCCCAGTACTTGGCTTTTAAATACCATTATTAGCTACAAGAAACCCAGGCTCCTTGTATTAATAGAAGTGGCTGATTCCAGCACAGGAAATGTGTAAGATGATTCTATACCATTTTATTTTGCCAGAGAGCAAAGTGCTCAAAGAATGATAAGGGCATGTCAAAAAAGACACATAAGTCAGCTTGAAGCAACACCTACTAGCTGTATTTGGGACAAATTAAGCATTAAAATAAATAATGATAGTAACAGATTGTAACCCATTGAATAATATGGGAAACCATGACTCTATCTTGAAAAATAGATAAATAAGTTGACAGATTAATAAGAAATCAGACATTTACATCATCTCAAAATACTTCCTTTTATAAAATAATTACAAAGGGGAAAAAAAGTAACTTTATAGTAGAGAAACCTAGTAGATTAAGTGATCAAAATTAATGTCATCGGTAACGGGACAAACTGAAATCTTGTGCCACCTGATAGAATGCAACAAGAAGAGTGTGGCATTCCTTCTGTGACAGTCCTGCCATAGATGTATCACCTGAACCTAGTCAGGAAGGAATACCAGGCAAACCCAAATTGGAGGAAATGCCAAGCACAACTTCTGTAATCTTCAAAACTGTTAAGATCAGGGAAGTCAAGGAAAGACTGAAGAACTTTTATAAACTGAAGGAGACTAAAGATGTAGGATAACTGAGAGCAATATGTGATTCTGAGCCGAATTCTTATTGCTATGTAAAGGATGTCAATGGGACAACTTGTGAAACACGAATAGGATCTCAGCATTTGATCAAAGTAATGTATCAGCATTAATATCCTGATTTTGATGGTTCTACTGTGGTTATGGAGCAGTTTATCCTTATTTGTAGTAAGTACACATTAAAGTATTCAGGGTGGTAGGACATCATGTTGGCAACTTACTCCTAAATGGCTTAGAAAAGAAAAAAAATCTTCATATTGTACTTGCAACTTTTCTGAAAGCTTGACACTTGTTTCAAATTGTTAAAAATTATTCAAACTTTTGGCAATAGCATTTTAGAGGATTCTCTTGAAAAATTAAAGGAGTTTACAACAATGGCTCCCTTTTCATATTCACATTTTTTCTTTTAACTCTTTTTTTAAACAGTTGATCAATGCAAATCCTACTCTTTCTACACTGGATAAAAGCCAAAGAAATAAATCATCAGCTAAAAATTTCATAGAATTGCTGTCACTAAATAGTTCAAGGGTGAGTTTTATGACATCCTAGTGGTTTTTGTATTCCTTCTATTACTTTAATATCAAATTAAAAATCCAATTAATGCCACCCTTAGCTCCTAAGCATAAGAGCAAAACAAGTAATAGCCAATAATAAAAATTTTGGTGAATAAAAAAGTTGCTCTTTTGGCTGAACTCTCTAAACAATACAGATCAGTAAACATTGATTGTATCTTATATGTGTAAGATGCCATGCTTGGTTCTGGAGAGAAACCGTGGCAGGCACTGTTGGTGTTCTGTCCAATCCCCTTTACCTGATGGGGCACCCATCTCCCAGTTGCTACATTTGCTGCTTAAAGTCCGTAGCTGCCTCCTTCCACTGAGAATTGCCCTCAGCTGATGAGATATGTTTGGATGGTTATGTCCCCCTCCTGGGGAAGCCTGCAACCAGTGACTAACTAATGTGGGGGTACTAAAGGCTCTAATGTCCGGAATGTGTTTTTACTACAAACAAGGACAACTCTCTGATGTCTTTCATGCTCCAGAGTTCTCCCTGGAATCAGGCTGAAGTAAGACATCAGCTAAACCCATTTCATTGCCTAACTTCTCTCCCTATGCTACCCATCTTTCAGGTTCACCATAGTGCACTCCTTCAACATATTACTTATACAGGAGCCTTCATCTCTGTCTCTTTTTCTAGACAACCTGACCTAAGGCAGAGATCAAAACTTATGAGACCTGATTCTTGTTTCAAAGAGCTTACAAACCGATTCATTAAACCTGACATAATTAGGGGGGTTTTGATGGAAAATTGGCCTTTAGGTTGAGTATTAAAAGATAAGTAGAATTTCAAATAGATTTAAGAGACAGGTGAATCCTCTTCTGAAGTGAGCTTATCATCTCCTTGCGGTGGATTCTATATCCTTCGATGCATTTTAATATTACTTTAGGATTTGTTTTGGCTTCAATCCATTGATTTATGTTAAATTTAAGAACTCCTAAAAGCTCAAAGTATTTTGAAAAGTGATTTTTTTTAATATGCTGCAACAAGCTAAAACTAATCAGATGTGATTTTAATAGAAACAAATGGGGAACCCCGCAAGAAAATCCACTAAACCAATAGTAACGTGGGAAAGGAGATGTATAGCATTACAGTTTGAATGTAGACATTGTCTAGAATGTCCAAGAAAAAATTACTCATGGAAGGCTGGAAACAATGTCTTGAATCCACTCAAAAGACTTTTATTAAAGTCTGTGTCCTAGGTGTTTACATGGGAACCATTTCACAACCCAGATGGTAGAGCTGTTACAATTGTCTTCAAATAGTCTCCGTTTGGAATGAAAAACATATCGTGCATGTTACCACTTTCCCTTCCAGAATTCCTGGCAGACATAGCCATTGAATCATTCCCTCTTCATTGATGAATCTGGATGTAGTCTTGGATTCCTGCTCAGCCCAATGCCCCAAGTCAGCCATATCAAATGATTGGATTTGCATAGGAATTATGAGGCCTTTCACGTAGATTGCCTAACCTACTTTTAACCAACCTACGATTCAGCCTCTCTACTGCTATCAGAGTCTTTTTTCGAAAATGCAAAGTTGATTGTCATTCTTCTGTTCAAAAGCATTTAACGGCTCCTCATTCACTCCAGGAAAACAGTCAAAACTCTAAAAAGGCACATATATCCTGCTGCTGTCTGGTTTTTTTTACTATTACTTAATTTACCCTCATTTTCCCTCCCCTATTCCATCACACTCATATCCCTCTTACAGCTTATATTCCAATTCACCACACTACACTATTCTCTCTCATGAGTCCTTGTCTTTGTATTTCCTGGTCACCCCATCAGCAATGCCTTTCTCATCCTCATCCTATTGTCTTAAAAACATGCCTCCATTAATCTATAAAACATATGTTCTCCTCAGGAGTCACTGAAACATCGCTTCCTCTGTTACGCTGCTACCTCACTTCTTGAGGCAAACTGAGGAGTTCATCTCTAGAACAGGACCTGGAAAACAATCAGTGATAATTCTTTTTGAGTTAATTAAATGAGAGAAGAGTTTGAGAAAGTGTTTTAAATTAGTTGTATGGCGTGCTATGCTTTGGGCAGAAACAGGATTCTTGTCTCCTCTGTTGCCGTGGTAGCATCCAACTTTGTGGAGAGAGTAAATGAGCAAGCCTAAAGTGGTCTTTTTAACTTTTTTAATTTTAAAA
This sequence comes from Daubentonia madagascariensis, assembly GCA_023783475.1. NCBI lineage: Eukaryota > Metazoa > Chordata > Mammalia > Primates > Daubentoniidae > Daubentonia > Daubentonia madagascariensis. The sequence continues at coordinate 18,387,206 of JAKFHU010000978.1, read as the reverse complement.
ATTTTTTAAATCTGTTTTACAGTCTTCACACTGTCATCTTTAAGTAGCAAGAACCTAAAATCCAAACAGATGACCCCACACACAAGCACACATACACTCCCCCCCCATAGTGGAAGTCTCTAGACATAGCATGCAGTCAGCTCATATGGTCAGTTTTCACATCAATTGGGTCATTATTACAAATCGTGCCTGTGCTACTCTGCAGCTTTAAGCCCACACTTCTCACAAAATTCAACATAATCAAGGTCTAATTTATCAAAATGAGTTATTGGCAACACAATGAATGTTCTCTTTGTGTGAATTATAGCAGCTTTTGTGAATTGCCTGAAATCCACAAACCTGCAGGAAACATTCACAATAAATTGATTTTTCCAGACATTGCCTCAGTAATAAATAAATCCTCCTGGTGATTAATAAGTACTCCTTTTGATTTTGTTCCCTTTTAATTAAAAAACCTAAAGATATTCAAGAAAAATCTCAAAACCACATCTGCTAAAATGCCACACTAAGAAGACAAACCAGAGCTGAGGCCTCAAAATGCGTCTTATTAGTATAATCTCCACTGTTGATACCCTTTTAGTTACAAATAATAGAATCAGAATTTAGGTAAAGTCAGCAAATAAAAAAATTTAGAGCTTGTGCAACTAGAAATGAGTCTAGTTTCAGGTTTAGTTGGATCAGAAATATGAAACATGTTGTCAGTACCTTTGCCTTCTATTGGAATCTTTCTCACACGCTCTCTATAGTTGGCAAAGAATTGGCCACTAGCAACAGCCCACCTCTTGTTACATCATTCCTATATCATTCCTTTAACTTGTGGACCCAGAGAAAGAGAGGCTCTCTTTCCTAGATTCCACATATCAACTTTCAGGGCTGAACACTGAAGTGTAAGTTGAATATACTCACTTAGGATATGGGCCAACATGGTGTGAGTGTTTGCGAGCACCTACTATTTGCCAGCTACTGCCCTAGGCATTGGGGATACAGTACAAACGAGAGAGATGAAGTTCATATCCTTCAGAGGTTTACATTCTTTTGGGGACGATGGGAAGTAAAGTAACCAACCAGCCAACTAATCTCCAATAATAATTATAATAATTGTATATTATTATACGAATATACTTTGAAAGAAAATAAAAGAGATTACAGGGTTGGAAGATTATGTGTTGTTGCAATGGTGGTGTCCATGGCTATTTTAGGTAATGGGGTCAAAAAAGGACTTTTGTAAAAGAGGTGACATCTGAGTGGCAACAGCACACAGGTTCATGAATTGGGTTGTGACTTCTTGTTTACTCTAAAGGAATATCTAGAAGGGGCCATTTTCCTCCTGGGCTCTCAGGAATATAACATTATAAGAAATTTCTCAGACATACAGGGTTGGGTTGTAAAAAGGCAGAATCATATGTAAGAAGTAAGATTTTCTCTTCCTGAAAACGTGGCACCTTACCCAAGATGCTTGATTTCTTTGGATTGAGCTATATATGATTTCCAAGGTCCCTTTCTGCTCTAAAATTCAATGATTCTGAATTCATTCTCTAAGTAATTTATTTTCATATTTTTTAACGTTCAAGAATGTCAGAATGAATGATGCAAGGAGGATAAAATTGAATTGTAGAATCATAATTTACATTAGCCAAATTATAGAAGGATATTATAAATAACCTTATCTGGAAAAGACAAAAGTTTTATTCTTTAATGACTCATGTGTCAATATTTGTAAATCCTATTAAATAACTTTAAAAATGCCTAGTGGCATAGAGTAATTATTTACTTTCTAGCTTCAGAGCAACTGTGATTAGATAGTTTAGATTAGCATCTTTTTGATCAGTAAGGAGCCTCCAAGTGTAGTTGACATAACCTTGGCAGTCAGTGGAACAAATATTTAAAGAAAAACAATTATAATGGTTTACTATCTTGTGCCTATTAGTACTGGTACTGTTTGATTTAATGAGACCAAAAGAAATACCTAAAAAAATTTTACCTATGAGAAGTCCTTCCTTTTATTTATCAATTATACCTACACAATAAAGATAGTAACAACAACAATAGTAATAGCTAACATTTATGGTGCAGTTACTCTATGGCAGGCAGTTTTCTAGGTGCTTTACATACTTACTTATTTTAATCCTCTTAACAAGTCTGTGAAATGCTATTACCCTGTTTTACAGGTGAAGGAATTGAAACGTAGGAAGAGGAAACTGTTCCAGCTTACGTACCTGGTTGATGGCAGAACAAGATTTGAAACCTAGGTATTCTGGATCATAATTCAAATTCTTAACCACGTAAGATACTTTGTATATTTTTCCATCACATGAATGAGAAATAGTATGATTTATCTTGGTGCAAATCTAGTTTAAGAAAAACTGGGGCATAGGTGACATACACCTATAGCCACTTCCTCCCGTTTTTCTGATTTCCTCTCTACCCTCTTGCCCACAGCCCATCCTCCTCCTGCAACCCCCAGGGCTCTTTGGCCCTATTCTGTCACCCTCAAAATGTGTGAACCCCAAAGAAGCTCATATTGTTTGTTTATAACTTAGTATCGTCTTGAGTCGATGGTTTGTCTCTTTCAGGAGGACTTTTGTTTTATGCTGTATCTCTCACAGAAAAACAGAAGGCTTTCTATCTGCTAAAGGGATTTCAGATTTAAGCAAGTGGATGGGAGAGATATTTGGAGGGTCAGATTGAATTTCCAACTCTGAAATTACACTGTAGAAGCAAGCCCCTACCCTGCCTACCTAAATGGTTTCCCATTGTAGGAAAGGGTATTTAAGCTAATTATATTAAATATGTAAAATTATGAAGGGGCAAAGGATGGCATAATTAATTTGAAATCATTGCCCAGCATGATTGTAGGCTGCAATGTATATCCAAAAGGCTTTGAAAAAAGAAGAAAAATGGGGTCAAATTCTAATGGTCGAGCTACTTTCCATTGTAACATAAAATATGAAATGTTGCTTAAAAGAAAACAGGGCTATACAGCTTGCCAGCTAGTTGAGTGCTTTTGGTTAAATAGAATGCTGGATTGTCAGGCAAATGGGATGAATTTCCATTCCCTGAGCTACTATGTGGCCTGGGATCCCCTCACCTCTGTTCCTATCTTCCAGGCAGGAGGGGAGATATTGAGCCAGATCAGCTCCAAAAGAGAGTCAAGGACCAGTCAATTGTCGAAATTTTCAACTCTGGCTTGTGCGGTATCTGTTTAGGTATTTTCTATTTATTTTCTTCCTTTGCTTTCTGAATACCATCTGCCCAACCATCACGTTTTGAGTGAGGAATCATTGCCTCAATGCTGGACTTTGGGGAAAATAGCAGGCAAACAACCGGCAAAGCTTCCGCTGTCTCTCTCTCTTTTTTCCTTTTATGTTTCTTCTCCCCCTGCCCCTCTTCCTTCCTCCTTTTCCATCTTCTTGCCTCCCTTTTTCCTAACTAGAGCTCTGGAGCCTAACTGCCGCCTTTTGAATTCTGGCTCTTGTACTTTCTTGATGCATGATCTTGGGCAAATTCTCTTTATAAAACTTCTCTGTCCCTCAATACTTACCTCATAGGGTAGTTTGAAGTAGTAAAAGAATTTTAAAAGTGTGAAGCTCTTCAAATAATGCCTGACACTAGTAGGCATTCAAATGTTAATCATTATCCTCCTCCTCCTCATTTTTTCCATGAAAACCTACTGAGTCCTTACTTAAATGCTGTGTTAAATAATTAAGGTGAGAAAATGATGAAAACATTTAAAGGAGAACCTTCCTTCCTGGGAGCCAACGCTCAGAGTCTTTCTCCCAAGCCGGGGTGTGCTTCCCACAGTGTCCACTCCCTTAGAGAATCCCTGTTCTTTTCCTTATCAAATCACGCTTGTTCTGTCCATTGCTTAGAAAATGCTCTCTGACAAGTGGCAATAAGTAGTTAAAACAGGTGAATACATTCATGTAAAAATTTTATTTTGAATGCAGTAAATATGCACTTGTTTCCAGAAGGAACCAACCTTGTGGTTGTGGTTTCATATATTCAGCCCTATTCTTAGGACTAAATACTTTTATTCAGTTTGGTCATTCAATGACAAGCACATCCTGGTCTATTAATTATTTTGCCTGCACAACTGGACAGCTCTTACAACTAATTTTCGTTTGTAATTTACATAAAGTAGATAATATTAGGGGAGAAGATGTTTTCACTTGCTATTCTTGATATTTTTTTTATCCATAGGATGTACTCAAAGTTTCTTTTTGATAAGTGTTTTGTTTAGAATTTAGGTGGATTCATTTTGGTTCCTATTACATAATAGTTCTTGAAGCACCGCCATACTTCAAGCCCTTTTTATCAGATTAATGAAAAAGAAAGTTTACAATCCTATGGTTGTATCTTCTGTGTCCTTTGATAGGTTATTTACAGTTTTTGTATTTACAATGATCACAAAAAACTACTGGCTTTCAGAAAACCATGTATATTGATACTCTTTTAGCTAACTTTAGTTTAAACACTCACAGATGAGAAAGTACACATTTTCATTTTTTTCTCTGTCTTTGATTTGTTCATTGATACACAGTAAGGGTCTGGATTTCTGGTCAATGGTGTAAGACATGTTAGACATTCTTTGGGTTCATCCCTATTGGTGGCATTTACACTGGAGGGTTTTTTCCCCTAACTCTTATCTATTTAGACACCAGAGCATCCAATTGTGGTGTCTGTTTCACTCAATTCATTACAAGCAGCACTTAGGCAGAATGACTAATCTGGAAGCCATGAGAGGTTTTATCCACTAAACAGAAGCAGCTTCTGACTAAAAGAGTAGACCTCAGTGAGAGAGAAAGATTACAAAGACCTGCTCTAAACACATTTGTTTCATTTGAACACTGAAATTAGGTTGTCTTCCTGTCTTTGGGGGGTTTTGCCTGCAAAAATTTTAAACAGTTTATGAAAATAAATTATACTGGATAGTGGATTACGCAGGCAAGTGGATTTACGCAACTCACAATCTCTCAGCTACACATTTTAGACAAAGTAACTTCAGACGTTTTCTAAAGTTATATTATATTCCATTTCACTCTAATTTTTTCCTTTGATTAGCAAATCGGTTTTGTGTAACATGCCAATGAGTCAGTAGTCTTAGTATGAGAACAGTCCTGCCACGATGATGAGAAATTGCTAACCATGTGCTAATAGGGTCACTGTGAGGATTAAAAGAGATGAAACCTGTAAAATATTTAGAACAGTGTCTGGCATAATTTTAAGCTCTCACTTCTTGTTGGCTATTAATAATCTGACTACTACTATTAGGAATTACTCTGGGCTCACTTTACCCTGTGGCACTGCCTTGCAATTATAGAAACAAAAACCAGTATGAACACAACGTAGGAACCCAATAAGAAATGATTTTAACATTGACCTGCATAGATCCCTGACGTATAACAAGTTCTATCAAAAACATTTAAAAATCAATTTTAGATGACTTTGAATTAATTATTACTAAACAGTTTTTATAGTGACTCTGTCAGGCAATAAGATGAACAATCTACATATATTATTTCTATATATAATATTATTAGACATTTTTCTCATCTTTTTGATGAGCAAAACCAAAGCTCAAAAAGGCTTTAAGTAAATTATCCAAGTTCACACAGCTAGAGAATGGTAGAATTGGTTTTACTTTACCACAATGGCTTATAGAAAGCTTTGAAATAAGCTCTTTATTAAGATATTTTGAGCTAAAAATTGCTTATTAATTTCCTCTTACCTACTTTGGTATGTGATTGGACTGTTTAAACTATCGGTGATTTCTATTAAGTGCATCATGAAATTCATGTTAATCTCTGTTTCCCAGGAGTCCAGATTGCACATTACTCTTCTCATTGCCTGTTTACATAGTTTACCTCAGTGGTAGGTGGAATAACAGGCCCCCCAAAGATGTCCATGTTCCACCCCTGGAACCTGTGAGAATGTTATCTTATGTGGGAAGAGAGACTTTGCAGATGTGATTAAATTAAGGCTCTTGAGATGGAGAGATTATACTGGATTATCAGGTGGGTCCACTGTAATCACAAGAGTCCTTATAATTCCAAGAGGAAGGCAGAAGGGTCAGGGAAGATGTGAGGACAGAGCAGAGATCAGAGTGATGTGATTGGTGGCTTCAAAGACAGAGGAAGGGGCCGTGAGCCAAAGAATGCAGGCTACCACTTGAAGCTGGAAAAGACAAGGAAAAGGATTCTCCCCCTGAAGATTCTAGAAGAAATGCAGCCCTGCTGACATGTAGATTTTAACCTTGTAATACCCATTTCAGACTTCGGATCTCCACATCTGTAAGATAATAAATTTGTGTTGTTTTAAACCAGCAAATTTGTGGTAATTTGTGACAGAAAAAATAGGAAACTAATACATCCTTTTTGCAGCATTCACAACGTGTCCTTTTTATTTTAATGCTCCTAGGAGTTAGGACAATTGGCTTTTTAGCATCTTGATCAGGGTTCTGAACAATTTCTTTGCAATGATACACATGGAGTAATCAACATATTTTCACCCTTAATGAAGTTTGGGGGGAGTTGACTCAGTGTGTGGTGTATAGAAGGAAGGATGAGAAATAGGAGGATGAACTTAGAGCTTGTTGGAGACCTTAAAGGGGGGAAATGACTTCACTTTGAGAGTTCTCCAAGCAATTCTGAGAAGACCCTAGGAGAGACTTGTCTCACCCATTGAAAATCATTGACCTAATAATAGGACTAGCAACAACAGAGCAATTCCGGGCTGACTGCTGTTATAAGAGCTTACTTATGTTGACTCATTTATTCCTCGCTACAGCCCTGTGAGGTAGATACTATTGATGATATCTCCATTTTATGAATAAGGAAACTGACACATAGCAACTTAATTAACTTCATTAGACATTTTGCTTATAATAGAATTGTTTACACTGAACTGGTTGCCATATTGTAAAATACATAAACATTTATGATCACAGAATTATTTTATTGTTCAAATTTCAAGTTTTTAAAGCTTTTTTCCTACTATTTTTGTTGCCAACTTGCCATTCAGTTACTGGGTTTCCATTTAGAAAATTAACTGGTAAGGTAGGTTATGAATGACTAAGACTAAGTATCTTGTTGATCAAGATTTAGTAGAGTGTTGCATGAGTTGTAGAGTTGTTGAGTGAGTGCTGTGCTAGGTCTAGGAGTTTTGTTCTTAAGTTTTTTTTAATTACATGGCCCATTAACTACTATCAAATAACAAAGAATTTTTGAAAAAAAAGACATACACAAACTGGACATTTGGTTAATAAAACAGGACATCATATAACCAAGTGTCAAAATGCATGATGTAGTAGCATTCTTACTGACAGGCACCACAATGCAAAGCAAATATCTAGGTAAATCACTGTTACACTACAGAATATCTCTCTTCTTTTCTTTAAATAAAACAACATAATGCATCATTATTTTTTCTTTGAATTCAAAATAAACACAAGTTCTACATGCAATTTTAAAAAACTAAGTATTTTCTACCTGTAATTTTGTATTACAGAATAATTTACTTTTATTAATAATAATTTAATAATTTGCTTTTCAATAGTTTTACTTTTTTACAGCTCAAAAGAGAAGTCATTGCCTCCTATAATATACAGAAAACATATTTCAGAGAATCCTCATCAAATTTCTACTAATACTTAGATTTAATTTTCCTCCATAGGCTGGCTCTAGTAATAATAAAAGTCAGCACTGAAAACCATATTTTATTTGTTCTACTCATTTTTTCTTCCAATCTATAATTGTTCATCCCAGTTTTATTTTGTGTTCTGAGCTTTTCTTTTCCATTTTGTGCCCTTGGTGTAGACTGAGGATTGGAAAAATCTGGCAGGAGGCAGAGATAGTCTGTGCTCTTTCATCTCCTCCAGGAAGTGCTGTTATCTCATTGTCCAGGAATGGCAGTAACATCATGTAGAAATGACTGTCAGAGGCAGGATATATTTACTCCCTCATGATTTAATGGAAAAGATCAGTAAATATTTTGTGGCTCCACAGTTCCAGTCCCAGGATGAAAAGCAAATGACAAAATGAATGTGTTGCCTGTTGGCACACTCTGCCATCTCAGTGCAGAATTGAAAGCATTAAATCAGATGCCCACACCCTTACTCAGCTCCTTAAATAATGAGAGGTAATGTCACTTTCTAAGTCTGAATTATTTTAACATCTACCTTGAATTTCCATACAATGTTACTATTACTCCAAACCACAACATTTTATCTTGAAATACGTGCATAAAATGCAACATAACACTGCAAAATAATTTATTATTCCATTTTCATAAAGAGTTTGGATTGAGGTAAAGCCCTATGGAGGCAAAATCAATTACGTAAAACACAAACTACTGGTTCAAGTATTTTGTTTAAATAGTGTTTGTTTACCCCATTCTCTGTGTTACCTGTAATTTATGCATTTAGCTTTCTAGATACTATAAAGATGTAATATCTTTGAATATTATACTGGAAAAGCAAAAATGTTGGAAAAAGGCCAACTGTAGTTGAATCCTGCCTCTATCACCTACTTAGCTATCTGATGCTGAGCAAATTGGTTGAATTCTTTTAACTTCATTCCTAATCGGTAAAATGGGATTAATAAAACCTACCTTATAAATTATAGTGAAAATTAAATGAGCGTACATATTAAATACCCAAAATATAATATGTATGGAATGGTTTTTTATACCTTTTTTTAAATTTCAGAGTATTACAAGGGTACAAATGTTTTGGTTACGTGAATTGCTTTTGAACAGTTTGAGTCAAAATTATGTATGTCCATCACCCAGATGTGCATTGTACCCATTAGTTGTAAATTTACCCATCCCCTCCCTGCCACCTGCTTGATTTCCATTGAATTTTACTACCATATGTGCACATGAGAGTTGATCAATTAGTTCAAATTTAGTAGTAGTTGATCAATTAGTTCCAATTTAGTAGTGAGTACATGTGGTGTTTGGTTTTCCATTCTTGAGATACTTCACTTAAAAGGATGGTCTCCAGTTCCATCCACGTTGTTACAAAAGGCATGAGTTCACCATTTTTTTATGGCTTAATAATACTCCATGGCATACATATACCACATTTTATTAATCCACTCATATATTGATGGGCACTTGGGTTGTTTCCACATCTTTGCAACTGTGAATTGTGGTGCTATAAACATTCCAGTGCAAGTGCACTTTTCACAAAATATCTTTTTTTCCTTTGGGTAAATACTTAGTAGTGGGATTCCTGGATCAAATGGTGGTTCTAGTGTTAGTTCTTTGAGGTGTCTCCATATTACTTTCCATAGAGGTTGTGGTAGTTTGCAGTCCCACCAACAGTGTATAAGTGTTCCTTTCTCTCTGCATCCACACCAGCATCTGTTGTTTTGGGACTTTCTGATAAAAGACATTCTCACTGGAGTTAGGTGATATCTCATTGTGGTTTTGATTATAATTCCACTCATTAAAAATAGTGACATGCATATAATTATAAGATAAGCAGAGGATCTTTCAATTGAAATAAACCTTTAATATTACCTGATCAGCTTCAATCTCCATCTTCTTTATAACATTATTAAAAAAAATCCTATAGGACTGCCAAGTCTGCTTAACCAGACATCAAGGAGACCATGAGTGGCACATCAGCCATAATATTTTCATCTGGAAGGCTCAAGTTGGTTTAAACAAAAAGAAATATATCACATTATGAAAAGGTCTTTGGTCAGGCAGTTTGCTGGATTTAGTAGTTAAGGACTCAATTTTTTCCCATCTCTTTGCCGTGCAACCCTCTGTGAATTTTAGTCTCTGATTGGCTCCCTCATGAGGTAAAGATGCTTCAGCAGTGCCCAGCGTAGCATGCAGGCATGACTACTTTCAGGTGGAAAAAAGAGACCTTTTCTCAGTGTTTATTTAAGAACAAGGAATACATTCCTGAAGATTCTCTTTCATTTTGATTGATGGAAATGTCCATATCTAAGGCAAATACTGGCAAAGAGAACACATGAGATTACTGTGATTATTTAGAATAATCATTTGAAGAGATTGTTGGTGAGTCAAGCTTGTTTGTTGTGTTTCTGTATTTCAAAGCAGTTTTCTCTCAATGTAGGGTTTGCCAGTTCTCTTATCTCAACATTTTTTTCTTCTTTGTTCCAGTTAAGAAAAGCAAAAGGTCCTTTAGAAAGGTAAAATCAAATATGAATGACTATTGCTACAGAGATTCTACAATGAACACGCACACAAATGTTATTGTGCAAACTAATCCAAGAGACCCTAAGGGAAGAAGATTCACAGTGCTAATCTTTGTAATTTATTCCTTTATTTTCATCTTTGAGCTTTCTCAGCTTTAATTTGGAAAAAAATTAAGACAGTCATTACAGTACATATTGGGCCTTACTTTTCCCATCGAACTTCACAAACCTATCTTCAAAATTATTCACATTCATCTTTAGTTTTACAATCACATTTCTAATGCTTACAGGGAAGGGCAGTAGGTAAGAACTTAGGTTTTAAAGAGGCAGCATTATATTTTAGGTAGACAGTGACAGGCAGCAGGGTGTGCTTGCTGCTCCTTTAATACCTTGCCTTGACATGCCCAAATCCTGTTCTATTTCATGCCAAAGGCATCACTTAATGGAAAAAAGAGAGGAATAGCTTACACTTTAATGAAAGAATTGTCGCACTTTGATGTGGATCTCTACTCCTGGCCATGAAACAGTTAGGTTCTTCAATTTCCTGTAGAAATAAAGAGGGGGATTCTTTATTATTTGTTGTTTTTAAACAGAAGAAAAAGGATGAAAAAGGAGAATTACTTGTGGAATATTTTTTCTTTAAGTTTATTTTAAAATGGTAGTGGTGATATTGGTTAATATAATGTGATTTTGAAATAAAGGGTTCTATTCACAATTGCATACATTATTGAAAGAAGGACTTAGTTAAAATATTTCAACTATTGTTTACATATATATATTTTAAAGTGCCAATTATTGCCCACATTCTCTTTAAAGAATAGGCTACCAAAAACAGTATGTATTTTTTAATTTCAAAATATTAAGGGGGTACAACTGTTTTGGTTACATGGAATAGAACAATATTGAGTAACAAAATTGAAGCACCAATAAAAAGTCTTCCAACAAAAAATAATCCTGGACCAGATGGATTCACAGACAAATTTTACCAGACTCACAAAGAAGAATTGGTTCTCATATTGCAGAAATTCTTTCATAATATTGCGGAGGAAGGAATCCTCACCCACTCATTCTACAAAGCCAGTATCACCTTGATACCAAAGCCAGAAAAGGACACAACAAAAAAAGAAAACTACAGATCAATGTCCCTTATGAATATAGATGCAAAAATTCTCAGTAAAATTCAGACAAACTGAATTCAGCTACACATGAAAAAAAATAATCCACTACAACCAAGTAAGTTTCATTCCAGGGATGCAAGGATGGTTCCACATATGCAAATCTATAAATGTGATTCACCACATAAATAGAAGCAAAAAAGAAAAGAGCATATGAGTATTTCAATAGATGCAGAAAAAGTATTTGACAAAATTCAGCACCCCTTTATGATCAGAACTCTCAGCAAAATATACGTAGGTGTAACATACCTCAAAATTATAAAAGCCAACATCATACTAAATGGGGAAAAATTGAAAGCATTCCCGCTTAGACCTGAACTAGACAAGGTTACCCACTGTCACCACTTCTATTCAACATAGTGCTGGGAGTCCTAGCTAGAGCAATCAGGCAAGAGAAGGAAATCAAAGTATCCAAATAGAGAATGAAGAAGTTAAATTATCACTCTTTGCTGATAATATGATCTTATATCTAGAAAACCGCAAAGATTCTGCCAAAAGACTCCTGGAATTGATAAATAAATTCAGCAAAATTTCAGGTTACAAAATCAATGTACACAAATCAGTAGCATTTCTATACACCAACAAAAGTCAAGCTAAGAGTCACATCAAAGACTCAATACATTTCACAGTAGCAACAACAAAAACAAAAAATCAATAACATACCTAGGAATACATTTAATCAAGGAGGTGAAAGACCTCTCCAAGGAGAACTATAAATCATTGAGGATGGAAATTGCAAAAGATGTAAACAGATGGGAAGACATATCATGCTTCTGGATTGGCAGAATTAACATTGTTAAAAAGTCTATACTACCCAAAATGATTTACAGATTCAATGCAATCCCCATTAAAATACCAAAGTCATTTTTCACAGATCTATAAAAAATAATTCTATGCTTCGTATGGAACCAGAAAAGAGCCCAAATACCAAAGCAACCTTAAGCAAAAAGGACAAACTGGGAAGCATCATTTTACCAGACTTCAAACTATACCACAAGGTTATAGTAACCAAAACAGCATGGTATTGGCACAAAAACAGAGACGTAGACCAATGGATCAGAACAGAGAACCCAGATATAAAATCATCCTCATATTGCTTCTGATCTTTGACAAAGCAAACAACAACATACACTGGGGAAAAGAAGCCCTATTCAATAAGTGGTGCTGGGAAAATTGGATAGCCACACTTAGAGGATTGAAACAGGATCCTTACCCTTCACCACTCACAAAAATTAATTCAAGTTGGGTAAAAGACTTAAGGCATGAAACTACAAGAATTCTAGAAGAATATGTTGGAAAAGCTGTTGTAAAGCTTCAGTCACAGCTATAGGTGTGCCCATCACCCAAATAGTGTTCATTGTACCCATTAGATAGGTTTTTGCCCCTCTTCTCCCTAGTTGATTTCCACTGAGTTTTGCTTACCTCTGTGCACAAGTGTGCTCATTGACAAGTTCCCATTTGATAATGAGTACACGTGGTGTTTGGTTTTCCATTCTTGAGATATTTCACTTGGGAGAATGGTTTCCAGTGCCGTCCAAATTGTTGCAAAAGACCTTAATTCATCCTTTTTCATGGCTGAGTAGTATTACATAGTATACATATACCATATTTTGTTAATCCACTCATGAATTGATGGGCACTTGGGTTGATTCCACGTCTTTGCAATTGTGAATTGTGCTTCAATAAACATTCAGATGCAGGTGTCTTTTTGATAGAAAGACTTCTTTTCCTTTGGGTATATACCCACCAGTGGTATTGCAGAATCAAATGGTAGGTCTACTGTTAGTTCTTTGAGGAATCTACGTATGTTTTCTGGAGAGATTGTACTAATTCGCAGTCCCACCAACCGTGTATAACAGTTCCTTTCTCTCTGCATCCACACCAGCATCTATTGTTTTTGGGCTTTTTAATAAAAGCCATTCTAACTGGGGAAAGGTGATATCTCATTGTAGTTTTAATTTGCATTTTCCTGATGATTAGTGACATCGAGCATAGTCTCATATGCTTATTGGCCATTTGTCTATCATCTTTTGAAAACTTCTGTTCATGTCTTTTGCCCACTTTTTAATGGGATAGCTTATTTTCTTCTTGCTGATTTGCTTGAGTTCTTTGTAGATTCTGGTATTAGGCCTTTATTGGATGTGCACCTGAATATTTTTTCCCATACTATAGGCTGTCTATTTGCTCTATTGATTGTTTCCTTAGCTGTGCAGAAGTTTTTTAGTTTAATAATATCCCATTTATTTATTTTTGTGGTTCTGTGATTGCCATCAGGGTCTTAGTCATAAATTCTTTGCCTAGGCTGATACCTAGAAGTGTTTTTCCTACATTTTCCTCTAGAATTCTTATGGTTTCATGCCTTACAATTAAGTCTATTATTTATCTTGAATTAACTTTTGTGAGTGGTGAGAGATAGGGGTCCTGTTTCATTCTTTTGCATGTGGCTATCCAATTTTCCCAACACCATTTATTGAATAGGGCTTCTTTTCCCCAGGGAATATTGTTGTCTACTTTGTCAAAAATAAGTTGGCTGTATGTGGAAGGCTTTATATCTGTTTTGTTCCATTGGTCTATGTCTCTATTTTTATGCCAATACCAAGCTGTTTTGGTTGCTATAGCCTTGTAGTATAGTTTGAAGTCTGGGAATGTGATGCTTCCAGGTTTGTTCTTTTTGCTTAAGATTGCTTTGGCTATTCATGCTCTTCTGGTTCTAAATGAAGCATAAAATTATTTTTTCTAGGTCTGTGAAGTATGACATTCACATTTTGATGGGGATTGCATTGACTCTACAAATCACTTTGGGTAGTATGGACATTTTAACAATGTTGATTCTGCCAATCCATGAGCATAATACGTCTTTCCATTTGTTTGTGTCCTCTGTTATTTCATTCCTCAGTGTTTCATAGTTCTCCTTGTAGAGATCTTTCTCCTCCTCTGTTAAGTATATTCCTAGGTATTTTATTTTCTTTGTAGTTCTTGCAAATGGTATTTAGTCTTTGATTTGACTCTCAGCTTGACTGTTATTGGTATATAGAAATGCTACTGATTTATGTACATTGATTTTGTATCCTGAGACTTTGCTGAATTTATTTATTAATTCCAGGAGTCTCTTGGTGGAGCCTTTGAGGTTTTCTAGGTATAAGATCATATCATCAGTGAAGAGCAATAGTTTGACCTCCTCTTTCCCAATGTGGAAACACTTTATTTCTTTCCATTGCCTGATTGCTCTGGCTAGGACTTCCAGCACTATGTTGACTATAAGTGGTGACAGTGGGCACCCTTGTCTTTTTGTAGTTCTTAGGAAGAGTGTTTCCAACTTTTCCCCCTTCAGTATGATGTTGGCTGTGGGTTTGTCATATGTGGCTTTTGTAATTTTGAGGTATGTTCTTTCTATGCCTAGTTTGTTGAGGTTTTAATCATAAAAGTGTGTTAAATTTTGTCAAATGCTTATTTTGCATCTATTGAGATGATTATATTGTTTTTGCTTCTATTTATGTGGTGAATCACATTTATGGATTTCCATATGTTGAATGGTCCTTGCATCCCTGGGGTGAAGCCCACTAGGTTGTGGAGAATTTTTTTTTTATGTGCAGCTGAATTCACTTTACTAGTATTTTTTTGAGGATTTTTGCATCTATATTCATAAAGAATATTGGTCTGCAGTTTTCTTTTTTTTTTTTTATTGTGGTCTTTCTGTGCTTTCATATCAAGGCGATACTGGCTTCATAGAATGAGTTGGGGAGAATTCCCTCCTTCTCAATATTATGGAATAATTTCTGCGTATGGTTACAAGTTCTTCTTCATAGGTCTGGTAGAATTCAGCTATGAATCCATCTGGTCCAGGACTTTTTTTATTGGAAGATTTTTTATCATTGCTTGGATGTCATTGTTCATTCTTGGTCTGTTCAGGAGATCTATTTCTTCCTGATTGAGTGTTGGGAGGTTGTGTATTTCCAGGAATATGTCCATTTCCTCTACATTTTCTAGTTTATGTGTGTAGAGATTTTCATAGTATTCATGGATGATGTTTAGTATTTCTGTGGTATCAATTGTAATATCTCCTTTTTCATTTCTGATTAATGTCATTTGTGCTCTTTCTCTTCTATTCCTGGTTAATCTAGCAAGTGGTCTGTAGGTTTTGTTTATCTTTTCAAAGAACCAACTTTTTGTTTTGTTTATCCTTTGTATTTTTTTTTTGTTGTTGTTCTCCAATTCATTTAGTTCTGCACTGACCTTTGTTATTTATTTTCTTCTGCTGGCTTTGAGCTTGGTTTGCTCTTCCTTTTCTAGTTCCTTGAGATGTGACATTAGGTTGCTATTTGTAATGTTTCTGGTTTTCTTTGATGTAGGCATTTAAGGCTATGACTTTTCTCCTTAAGAATGCTTTTGCTGAGTCCCATAGATTTTGATAGCTTGTGTCCCCTGTGTTCTTTAGTTCAAAGACTCTTGATTTCATCTTAATTTTATTCTTGACCCAATAATCATTCAGCATTACATTATTTAATTTCCATGAGATTGTGTAGGTTTGAGTGTTTTTCTTGTGATTGATTTCTAGTTTTATTCCACTGTAGTCTGAAAAGATACATGGTATGATTTCAATATTTTTGAATTTGTTGAGGCCTATTTTGTGGCCTAAGATATGATAAATCTTGGAGAAATTCCCATGTGCTGATGAGAAGAATGTATGTTTAGTAGTTTTAGGGTAGAATGTTCTGTAAATGTCTGTTAGGTCCATTTGATTTAGAGTCTGGATTTGTCCAGTGTTTCTTTATTTATTTTCTGCTTTGATGATTCATTCAGCTCTGACAGTGGGGTGTGGAAGTTCCCTGCATTTATGATGCTGCTATTTATTTCTATGTTTATCTCTAGAAAAATTTGCTTAATGTATCTGGGAGCTGCTGTGTTAGGTGCATATATATTTAGGATTGTTATGTCTTCTTGTTGAATTGCTCCCTTTACCATTATATAATGACCCTCTTTGTCTTTCTCTACCTTTGTTGATTTACAGTCAATTTTCTCTGATATGAGAATGGTTACATCTGTTCTCTTTTGGTTTCCATTTGTGTGGAATATTTTTTTCCATCCTTTTACTTTGAGTCTGTATGTGTCCTGTGGTTTAGATATGTTTCGTGGAGACAGCAGATACTTAGGTTGTGTTTTTTCATCCATTCAGCCAACCTGTCTTTGGAGTGGTACATTTAACCCTTAACATTAAGAGACAGAATTGCTTTGTGGGATGCTGTACTGTTTATCATGTTGGGTGGTACCTTGTTACTTTGTTTTACCTCTTGTGCTATTGTTTTATAAGACTTGTGAGCTTTAGCTTTTGTGGGTCATTTTACACTGGTGGGTATCTTTTGTGCTGATTCGTGTTAATGCTGTTCTGAGTATTTCCTGCAGGGAAGGTCTGGTCATGACAAATCCCCTCAGTATTTTCTTGTCTGGAAAAGACTTAATTTCTCCATCATATGTGAAACTTAGTTTTGCAGGATGCAAGATTCTAGGCTGGCTGTTGTTCTGTTTAAGAAGATTGAAGATGGGGCCCCACTCCCTTCTTGCTTATAAGATTTCTGCTAAGAAGTCTGCTGTTAGTCTGATGGGTTTTCCTTTGTAGGTCATTTGTTGCTTACATCCAGCTGCTTGTAGAATTTTATCCTTCATTTTTACTCTGCCCAGGTTGATTACAATGTGTCTTGGAAATATCCTATTTGCTATGACTCTTCTTGGTGTTTGATGTCCATCTTGTATCTGTATGTCTGAATCTCTGGTGATACCAGTGAAGTTTTCCTCAATAATTTCTTCAAATAGGTTTCCCATGTTTTTATCTCTTTCTTCTTTTCTCTCAGGGATACCTGTAATTTGAATTTTAGTTCACTTTACATAGTCCCTTATCTAATCAGTGATTACTCAGACATTTTTATGTTCTTCTCTGCCTCTTTGCATGACTGGATTAGCTCAAGAGCCTCATCTTTAAGCTCTGAGATTCTTTCTTCTCCTTGTTTAGTCTCTTGCTCATGCTTTTTACTGTGTTTTGAAGTTCTTTAAATGAATCTTTCATTTCTTTAAGTTCTGTTATGTCCTTTCTTATGTTGTCTAGCTCTTTAGGGATTTTTTCATTAATTTCCTGATTTTGTTTTTACTTCTTTTTGTTTGTTTTTAACTTTCTCTTCAATTCCATTCATCTAATTTGCCACCCATATTCTGAATTCCATTTCTGTCATATTGGCAATTTACTTGTGGTTGGGGCCCACTATTGTAGCTCCTTTGTGATCCCTTGGGGGTGTCAAGCTCTTTTGTTTTTTCATGTTGCCAGGGTTCTTTTGCTTGTTTCTTCTCATCTGGCTCCTCTTCTCTCAGCTCTAGGTTAATAGGATTGCAGGGCACTTGTTCTCCTTTGCTGGGAACTCTTCTGTTTAGTTAGGGGTAGGTGAGGACCCTAGATGGAGCTTTTGTTTCCTCCTATGGACTGTTGACCTGTCAGGGGAGGGGCAGATGCAGCAAAAGCCTCTAGAATGGCTGTTCTGTTTTAACCCATTCCCCTGTGATTGCCTCAGTTTGAGACAGTGCTGGATGTTCTTCACATGGGGTGGAGAGTTGTTCCCCAGCTCATTGTTGGAAGTTTGTATTGGAGACTGAATGCAACCTTCTCCACCATGGCTGTTGTGGGGGATTATTCTGGCCATGGTCACCGAGTGGAGGTGACAGTGGCAGCTGCGTGAGTCTATTTAGGCATTGGTTATGGATAATTAGGCTGTGGGCTTTTGCATGATCCAGGTCCAGGAGTAATGTCTGCTCAGGGATGGGGGGGTCCTGGGTGAAGCACTGGACCTCAGGGAGTTTCCACCAGCCTACCAGTAGTGGTGGAGACTCAGGAATAGTATCTTGGGGCCTAGGCAACTCTGGAGTTTTGGGGATGGTTTTGCAGGCCTGGCGGGGGTCCTGGAGCTACAGGGGAAGAGTCTTGGGTGCAGCAAGAGCTTCAGAGCTGGCTATGGAGATTAGTGGGGCAGATGCACACATGTGGAAGGCTGTTCTGTCAGCATGGGGACTGCTGATGCCCAGTCACACAGGCAGGGGTTAGTCTCAGTGGTCCAGGGACTGTGTATGCAGGCCAGAGCTCCTGGTTGGCTATGCTTCTCCCCCACCCCACATAGGATCTGCTGAGGCTATCACCCAAGGCTTCCCACATTGGACCTGTGGCATCTGAAGCTCCTCCTCTAATCAAGTTCCACACAGGGAAGGAGATACGCTCAGCTTCCAGTCACAAAGCACAACACAGGGGAGCTTCTGTTCTGTCTGCTCCCTCTCCAGCCCAGCTGGGGTCATGCAAAGGCTACCGCCAGAAGGCTGAGTCCCAAGCAGACCTGGCTCCATGCATCAGAGTGATCAGGATGGCATCAATTGAAGAAACCTGGGATTGCAGCCACCAGACTCTGAGCAGCTCCCCAATTAGCCCAGATGTCTGTAGTGGAGGAGGGAGACACCTCACAGCTTGAACTGCCTGCAGCTCTTATTCCTCTCCTAAAGCAGTGCTCCCTTGGCCTGCTTCTATTCTGCTGTCTTCTCCTCTTCCCAGCAGTGTGAATTGTATTGAGACCCCAGTTTAATCTCAGAGTTTGTGGGTGGTGCTTGTGAGTAAGAATTGGCCACACCTTGTTTGATTGACTCAGTAGATGTTGTATTGAGCTATACCGTTGTTCTCCCTATCAGTGGTTGAGCAAGCTGCAGAGATGTTCTTTTGTACCTGTAACAGGCTTTAGCCCATTAGGAGAAGCACTTGAATACCCCAGGCTTTGGGAGGGTCCCTGTATCTCCCAGGGGAATGCTTGTTCTCCACCACAACAGAGGTGGGTGGAGGAGTGAGGCTGGGTGGGGTTAAGTTGGGTGAACCTGGAAGGCTCTGCAAAGTCTCAGCAGGGCCCAAAGGTCCTGGGAAAAGGCCCCTGGGAAAAGCTTCTAGGAGATGGGCCAAAGTGGTCTCTTGAAACTGTAAAGACTGCTCATGGGGGAGGATCCATCTGCAATTCACCAGCTGGCTTTTGAAAGTGAGCTCTGCCCCTCCCTTGCTATCCCTGCTCTGAGATGCTCCCTCCAGTGTCTGTTTGCAAACAGGTGTCTGAATGCACCAAGTTCAGCAGCAATGTTATATGTATATTTGTATATATGGTATATATGGCATATATAATATATATGGTATATATAAACATATATATGGTGCATATATATATAATTTAATTCTCCCAAAAATTCTATAAAGTAAGCTCGTATTTCTTGTTTTATATGCTAAGAAACAATATTAGCTAAACATCTTGCTTAATTTCACAGAGATTGTAAGGGACAGATTCAGAAATTCAATCCTCTGTTCTACTCAACAGCCTATTCTCTTTCTGGTCAACTAATGCACTAATTGCCATGATAACTAGGGATAAATATATCTATTCTATGACATTGAGTTCTAAGTAGAAAGAGGGCCCCTTGACTTTTCATATTACTTCCACCAAAAATTTAAAAATATCTGTGTTGTTGCTTTCCTCATAGTTGGCCTTATCATAAATTATATCATGTGCAATACCATTCACACGAGTGTGTAAAATGGTGGTCAATGAAGCAGTATACTTTTTTTCCTCCTTTCAATCAAACCAATTGTTAAATGTAATTATAATCATGGAAGACACAGTTAAAAAGCTGTTGAATTAAATTGAGCTCTGAAAATTGCTCATCTCATGATTCCTTCTGATTACACCTTGGCATAATTCCACCAAGTTTCAATATATAATTTAGGGATAATGTATAATTGGTATTGGACCCATTGAAGCTTCTCCACATTTAAATGGGAGGCCAATTTTATTAGTAATAACTATAATAACTCTGCTAAATAGATTGTATGACCTAGCCACTCATTAGGAAATTATTTTTCAGCAGGAACATCTTACTTTTATATATTTAATTCAAATTTTAAGTAGGAAATTTATTAACAAGACAAGTGTTTACATGGAAATACTTTTTACAGATATTATAATTAGGTCCTAATTAGACAATTATTTCCCATGGTGTCAAATTTAAGAGTTTATTTTTCATTAAGTCTTATTTTCAAGAAAACCTTATCTACAAGAGGCATTAAAAAGATATGGAATGGTGGTTAGACCTATGGTATCAAAATACCAGAGGAGTGGCATGGCACAAGTTTCATTTACACAATGTTTTCTTGATATTTTTTATGGGAAAAAATCTTTTTGTATTAAAAAATCACTACAAATATGTACACTAGACATTGGTATCCAGCAGTAGTGGATCATATTATCCACTAGTGGACTGAAATTGGTATACTTACCTAAATGGTAAGAACTCTTAAAAGAGGCTCTCTAGTGAAATAAATTTTGAGAAAAGCTGGTTAAGGTAAGCTTTCACAGGAGTTTTGTTGCATATTAAATAAAGGCTATGAGAAGTCTTGCAATAAATAATCTTATTTTCTTATTATTTTCAAATTTGTTTGATCATAGGCCCTTCTTATTTTGTAATCTTTTTGATATTTGGGGAAGTCATGAACACTCTTTAATGATCTTTTTATTACACTAGAATGCCAGAGATCATAATCTTAGTTGTCTTTGCATTCTCACATACTGGATAAAACCATTTCTTCATTAGAAAATAGTCAATATTCAATATTCCTATCAGTTTGCAGGCCTCATGTGCACTTGTATAGAGACGAATGAAGAACTCAGTAAGGCAGATAGAAGAAGTGACCCACGGCCTGAGGAATCCGAGAATGTTAGAGTATTTCCAGGGAATGAATGATGGAGATTTAATGTTCATTGGGTCTGAGCTCTTACTTTCTATGTCTTGATTTCCTCATTTTAAAAATAAGAACAATGCTTTCTTTGTATGTTTAGTATAAAAATTATCAAAAATATCAAGTTTGGGATTCTCTACAAATGGCAACTATTATAATTATTTATGATTTTAGCCATCAAAAAGTGATTTTGGAAGTTACATGATATGGGATAATATATATATTTTTCTAAAAGATACCTTCCTCTTAGGATTTTTGTGATACTTACATAAGGTAGTGTACATAACAACTCAGCTCTGTATCTAGCAGGTAGTACATATATACACATACTCTAATTCCTTTGGAAATTAGCACTAAATTGTCTTACATTTGTTCAGTTTATTCAGCAATATTTTTGAGCTGTCATGTGGCGGATTTTTTTTTTCTCTAATTACTACAGATACATCAGTAGACAAAAAGCAAAATAATCCCTGCTTTTATACAGTTTATATTTTAAATTGTAAGCAAGTTCTTATACTTTCAGTAAAAGCAATGAGAAAATTATATAAAATTGGACAAGCAACTTAACAATAGCATATAAAAAAGACTTAAAAGCTATTACACTAAAAGTAAGCAAGACCTGATGTTTCTTAAAAGAAGCTTGATTCATTTCTTGGCAGAGATCGTGTGGAAATGACAGATTATCTATAAGAATGCTGCTACAGTTCTGAACTTCTGGTTCTAAGATGGAATTTTCTTTATATTTGTAAATTACTATATATTTATTTTTCTGCCTAACTTTTCAGGTACATTTTTATTTGATCTTTGAATCTCTTTTTAGAAGATAGGATATGTATGGTTAATTCTATTTTACAGGTTTGAAACCCAGGCTCAGAGAGGAGCAGCATATGTTAACACAGGCAAGCAGCTCAGTATTGGCACAGGGAGAATGAAAATTAGATCTGATTTCTGGTCAAGGGTGGTTACCACTCTTAGTTGAGAAAGGAAAATGATAACATTGCCCTTAACAAGAATTTGTAGCAAAGCATGACTGATGCTGATTTTCAGCATGCATAAAATCTAAACATTCTTCAGAGATTATTTTTCTCTGAAAAGAGATAATTATACTTAAAGTGAGATTCTGAGAATGAGAAACAAGTTAAGGTCGTAGAGTCTATGGTTCTATGTTGCTAGTTATTCTAAATATAGTTTGTAACTTTACATACTTTGAAGGAGATCTAACAATTTATTATCTTTTTCCTTGCAAAGGGGTGCTACTACATCCATGGTAAATCATCAACGAATATGGGTATATTCCTGATTTGGAATGGCATTCATACAGGAAAAGAATTTCCCAGCTAGATGATGGGAAAATACGACTTCATGACTTACCTAGTTTGGGTAATGTAGTGCTTAAAGTCAAAGTTTCTGTTTGATGCTTAAAGTTAAAGCTCCTGTTGATGGGCTAAAGCCCAGGCTCAAATCCTAGCTCTACTAATGGATATTATTTATCTTCTCTAAACCCCAATCTTCTCCACGTACAATGAAGATAACAGTGATGTCTACTTCATGACATAACTGAGATTTAAACGAGATGCTGAATATATCTAACAGTTATCTCTCAGTCAAGTGTTAACTCAGTATTTCCCTTTAAACTTAATTAATCAATTGAAATTATGTTCTCAATCTATTAGACACCCCATCACATGTTACTTTGGTCAGAAGTTTACCTCGAAGATGTTTAGTGCTTATGGAAATCTCAAATACTGATAATATTAAGAATCTCTAAAAATCTGCATAGCAGAGATAAAGAGGTGACACACAGTAAAGATTGACGTTATTTTGAACATGGCTTCTTACATTTGTCTTATATTTATAAGTTTGGTATTTTTATATACACATGGAATAAATTCTTGAAGTTTATGTTTTTCATTATCCTTTTGAGAAGAATTAATGTTATCAGTTAGAATGACAGTTAAGCATATTATTCATTTATTGACTTACCTTAACATAAGAGCCTAATTTAATTAATTCCTAAGGAGATAGATGTGGGATGAAAACAGAGGGAGAATCTGTAGAATGTAACATGATTGGTTTTAGGTCTGAGTGTAAAGGAAAAAAAACCTGTTATCCAGAGGATGCCATGATGGCAAAGCACAAGATCCTAGCTTACAAGGTTTGCAAGAAAATTGCCCTGGTAACATCTTGTCAAAAGATAATGATAAGGCATTTATATACTGGGAATGATCTGCAATTATCAAAATAATAATTATTATTGAATGAGTGGTTAGGGAAGGTAAGAATTACATGGAGTGTTTCATCCCCAGGGAAAGAATCTGAAAGTGCTGTTTGGGTTGTATCAAGCAACTCCAGAATATATGATTTTTAAGATGGGTTTGGAAGGGATGATTTTCCAGTGGTATGATAGTGGAATTGCCTTCTCAAGAGGACATTTTTAAAAAAACTTAGCTTTATGAAAAGTAATGTAGCAGAATTCAGCATAACATAATGGCCTCAGGAGCCACCTGCCTGGGTTCACAGCCTGGTTCTATCACTTCCTAATGGCGTGATTGTGAATATATTGTTTAACTTCTAGATACTTCAGATTTTTCATCTGTAAAATAGAGATAATAATGGTCTTTACTTCATAGGGTTTCTAATGATTATATAAGACAATGAATATGAAGAATTTAGTGTGGAACATAACATATGTTTAATGTATGCTAACTATTATTACCTCTACATTAGGTAAGCATGCCTTAAAACAACATAGCGCTTTACAATTTTAAACCTTTTTGTACTGCCTCATTTAACCTTTGCATATCTTAAGGTAAGAAGTTCAGTATGATCCTCTTCCCTCATGAACTAGAAAATTCAGATTGAAAGAAACCCAGTGACTTGCCCAAGTCACATGGTTATTAAATGATGGGCTGATTGTATAATGAAATGTCTATTCTAATAGGCTTCCTACTTAAGATCTTCTTTACTTGGTCATGTATTCATCATCATCATGAGTGGTTATTTTATTATAGGACAAATATTTGACAAGGTTAACAGATGAATGGTATAGACAGCAAAGCCTATGGATTCAAAAGAGGGTAGGCTTGAGTAACTAGACTGGAGAGCAGTGGGAACAATTCAAGGAATAAGCACCGCTAGAATTGGACCTCGATAGAATCTCAGGAGGCACAAGAAAGCCACTGTAACATGGCTGGTATATTAATGCAGACTGAAAATGGATAATGGATGAATCAATTAAAATTGTAAAATATTTTTATATGTAATTTTAAAAATATAATAAAGGGTACCATACATTATCTAATGATTAATTCCTACATATCCAGATACAGCCAGTTCTCTATTTTGTTCTTAGATTTGTAAGTTTAAGTGGAGATAATCAGCCTATATTCTAACATTTAAATTTCCCCATCACTCAGTATAAATTGCTTGCCTTCAACAATTATGGAAGATATTAGACACAGCAAGACAGAAAGAAAACTAAATCAGTTCTGCAAAAGGAAATATTGCCTTTTCTATAGCTTTTACTAATGTCACTTTCAAATATCTTGAATATCTGTTTTCCTTTTCAATTATTAAGAACAATATGCTTGTGAGACTTAGTTCATTAATTTCGAATTTTGTTTCATGTTGTTTTTTATAGTGAGATGCTGATTTAATTATCCTGGGGAATAACTTAGCCCTTCAATATTTTTTCTTTTGCCTTATTACATTCAGCCAATAATTTACAAATACTTAAATATAGTCACTGAAATTTTCGTATATTTAAAAATAATTGAAAATGATTCAGTGATATCTAAAAATCCTGTGATTTAAACATAAAAGCTTTGTGTTCCAATTAAAATTTCTGCATGTCCCTGAAGTTACAGACATATAAACCTCTAGAAAATGAGGTGCATTTTATTAATGGAGAATAAAACACTTGGCAACATGCATCATGCATGGCAACATGCACATGAAATATATGTGAAAATGGGTGTAATAAAATTTACTGAAATTTTGGTTCAGTTCAATTTTACTTAATGATAATATTGATTATTATTAGGAAAGAAAAATTACTTAAAATTTATGTTCTTATAACTCTTATGCTCAAAAACATATAAAAGTCAGAGCCTCTTTTTTTAATCTCTAAAATAAAATCAGTATTTCCTGGAGAAGAATTGTGATACTTTCCCCTTACTTATTATATTTTTGCCACCTAGTTATCAGCTCTCAGGATGTCAGAAGTAATATCCAGGGAGGATAAACACAATGATAAAGAGAATTATTTCTAACTATATTTAGAATGTGAATCCTTTTGAGGCCCTGATGGAAACAATGGCCTCTCTTTCCAGAAAAAATGTACATATGCACTGTGGGTCCTAGGGTTACAAGTGAAATAACTTATGCCAAAGGAAATTTTCCTAGCGAATTAACTGATTTAGTCAACATATATTTAAAGAGTACTCTGTCTAGAAACTATGGGAGAGATAAAGTTCACATTTTGTATTGGCTAGTGTGGTAGGACAGACAGCATGGCTACTGAGCTAATTGAAAAGACTTTCAAGAAGGGACTATTTAAAGGTGGCATCATCAAGATGGCTGACTAAAGTTCCTAATGCTCTTCCCCCCAAAAAAAAACAATGAAAAAACAACTACATTTTGACCAAAGTAACTACATTTTGCTGTTCACTTTGCACCAGAGAACAGCAAAGACACAGCAGAAATCCCATACAGCATAGAAACCCAGGGTGGCCACAAAGACAAGGGAAGGAAATATTTCACCTCAACCACCCCAGATCCCTTCTCAGTATCAGATCAGAACCAGGAGGGACCTCTCCCTGAAAGAAAAGGTAAAAAAAAGGAACTCAGCAGCCTCTATCACCATTGTGGACACCTGCAATCTTAGCTTCTGGAGACTCTTGCAGTCCTCACAGGCTTAAAGCCCAGCTGAGGTTGCTCCCCAGAATCCACACACTAAGCTACCCCCAGAGAAGGAGCCAATGCTATGCCCCTCCCGCCACATGGCCCATGCTACTAATGCTCTGTGCCATCTTGGAACCAGACCCACTGCTAGAGTGTATCCTTCTTTGGGGGTAAGTAGTCATTGCATCCTTCCATCTCTGAGGCTACCCACCACTGTACATCATCCATCCTATAGTGCGACATCCCTAAGCAGAGCTACTGCTACACCTTACCCTCTAGGGCCAAGCTACCACAGTTTCTGGTGCTCCCTCCCCTTAGGACTGAGCTGAAGTGATGCCTTGCTCCCTGGGGACCTGGAGCCTCAAACTACCAGAGCAGTGGCCTCTTGACCCCAAAGCAGACACATTGTGCCACTCCCAAGGGACCTCAGGCCTCCTGCACAATGGAGCAGTCATGCCCCTTGGGGCCACAGTTGAGGTAGTGCTTTGCCCCCAGTGGACCTCAGGCCTCTGGCACACCAGAGCAGTTTTCCTCCTACCCCCAGTGCCACAGGTGAGGTAGCACCCCAGGCCCCAGGGGCTATGATCCTTTAGCACACTGGAGCAATTGCACTTTTCAGTGCCACAGCTGGCTCAGCATCTCACACCCAGAGATCCAAAACCTCCACTGACCCCACTTTCAAGGGCCAAGCAGATGTAGCACCTCATACCCCAAGAAATTAGAACCTGGACTGGGCTGTGTCACCCTGCCTTCCAGACCAAACATCTATAGTGCCCCACCTACCAGAAACTGGACTGGCTCCCACAGTCTAAGATGCTATTGCACTTTGTCTCTCTGAAGAGTAGAGTCATCACTATGCTGTTCCTCACAACCCAAGATCCAAGCCACAGTGGCATCTTGCCATTCCTGGGCCCTTGCAGCTATTTCACCAGCCTCAAAGAGCCTGGGCTACTGCTATGCCCCACCATCCCAGGGTGTAGTGTCACCACTATGTGGTGCCTCCTGTCCTGTTGATTCTGGGTCCTGAATTGCAATGATGCCCTGCTCACCAGGGCTTGAGCTTCTGGAGCACCCCTTTTTCCCCAGAGCCATGCCAGTGCTGTGCTCTGCCCTCCAGAGTCATGACCATAGCTACATCCCAGGCCCCTAGGTGTGAGCTACTGGGGTTTGCCTCAGAGCAATAGACCTCAGCTTAGTGGGAGAACTACATTCACTCATGCCTTGGACCTGTGCCTCAAGTCCCAGGTACTACCATAGTTTTTTAAGACCTTGAGGCCAGGAACCTGGCTCTACCATTGCTTCAAGCACCTGTTCCCTGTATCCCAGTGCCTCTGTGGCTTCCTCTGAGCCATGTCAGACCCACCACCAAGGGAGATCCCCTCAGCTAAGACTCCCCACTATGAGGAAGACAAGAACAGAAAGATCCCTAAAGCCCTTGCCCTAGTAAACTACACAGCGACTGTCACTGCCACAAACTTTTGCAGCATATACCACTGAATCACTCATAATCATCACTAACATTAATCTCACAACTGAAAAAGATACAGGGAGTTAACACCACTGTGCCCACATGGAACCAGAGCCACCACACTTTGACCAACCAGAACCCTGAGGCCCACCTGCAGGTGAAAGTCTTCCCCTATGAAAGCCACTTCGTAAAGTTTGGAAGAGGAGACCACACCACCATATGTGCAAACATCAATACAAGGGCACAAGGAACATGAAAAAACAAGGAAACATGACATCACCAGAGAAACACAATAATTCTTCAGTAACTGACCTCAAAGAAATTAAAATTTGTAAACTGCCTGAAAAGGAATTCAAAATAGTGATCTTAAGTAAACTCAGCAAGATATAAGAGAATAACAAATAGACAATTTAATGGAATCAGGAAAATGATTCATGCCTTGAATGGGAAATTTAACAAAGAGATAGATAACATAAAAAAGAACCAAACAGAAATCTTGGAGCTGAATAATTCAATCAATTAAATAAAAAATACAATTGAGAACTCCAACAGCAGACTAGGTCAAGCAGAAGAGAGAATCTATGACTTTGAACAGGGGTCTTTTGAAATGACTCAGTCAGAGGAAAGAAGGAAAGAGAATGAAAAGGAGTGAAGACAGCCAGTGAGACTATGTGACACCATTAAACAAACAGATATTCACATTATGGGATTTGATGAAGGAGAAGAGACAGAGAACTTATTTAACAAAATATTTGCTAAAAACTTCCCAAGTCTTGGGAGTGAGATGGACATTAAGATCCATAAAACTCGAAGATTTCCAAATAGATTAAATTGAAGAGATCCTCTCCAAGGCACATTATAATCCAACTATCAAAAGTTAAAGACAAAGAGAAAAATTTACGAGCAGCAAGAGAAAGACATCAGGTCACATATAAGTGAATCCCCATTAGATTATCAGTGGACTTTTCAGCAGAAAACTTGCAGGCAAGGAGAGAATGGGATGATATATTCAAAAGGCTAAAAGGAAAGAACTGCCAACTAAGAATACTATACCTAGCAAACCTGTCCTTCAGAAATGGTGGAGAAATAAATTCTTTCACAGACAAGCCAAAGCTGAGGGAATTCATCACCACTAGACCTGTCTTACAAGAAATGCTTAAGGGAATTACTCAAGTGGAAATAAAAGGATGATAATTACTATCATGAATACATGTAAAAGTATAAAACTCACTGGTGGAGGTAAATAGATAGTCAAATTCAGAATAACCCAGTACTGTAATGGTGGTGTGCAAATCATACATATCTCTAGTATGAAGGTTAAAAGCCAAAACATTAAAACATAACTAAAGCTACAATTTGTTAAGGAGTACACAATATAAAAAGATCTAAATTGTAAGATCAAAAACATGAACTGTGGGGGGAGGGTTAAAGTCTAGAGGTTTTGTATGTGACAGAAGCTAAGTTGTTACCAGCTTAAAATAGTAGATTATAATTATAAGATGTTATATGTAAGCTACATGATAACTGCAACAAAAACTATAGCAGTATACAAACAATAAAGAGAAAGGGATCAAAGCTTAGCATGACAGAAAGTGATCAAATCACAAAGGTAAACAACAAAAGAGGAAGAAAGGGACAAGGGAGCTACAACAAAACCCAGAGAACAAATAACAAAATGACAGTAGTAAGTTCTTACCTACTGTCATTACCTATTTATAATCTTGAATGTAAATGGATTAATTTATCCAATCAAAAGACATATAGTGTCTTTTTCATGGCACCTCACAGGTGATCAAGATGAAGCTGAATATCTCCTTCCAAGCCACTGTCTGCCAAAAGCTTATTGAAGTGGATAATGAATGCAAACTTTGTACTTTTTGTGAGAAGCTTATGGTCACAGAAGTTGCTGCTGACACTCTGGGTGAAGAAAGGAAGGGTTATGTAGTCCAAATCAGCGATGGGAATGAGGAGGAAGTTTTCCCCATGAAGCAGGGTGCCTTGACTCATGGCCGTGTCTGCCTGCTACTGAGTAAGAAGCATTCCTGTTATAGACCAAGGAGAACTGGAGAAAGAAAGTGCAAATCTGTTCAAGGTTGCATTATGTATGCCAAGTTCTTAACTTGGTTATTGTGAAAAAAAAAAGAGAGAGAAGGATATGCCTGGATTGACTGTTACTATGGTGCCTCATTGCCTGGGGCCCCAAAGAAGTAGTAGAATCCACAAATTTTTCAATCTCCAAAGAAGATGACATCTGCCAATATATTGTAAGAAAGCCCTTAAACAAAGAAGGTAAGAAACCTAAGACCAAAGCACCCAAGATTCAGCATTACTTGTTACTCCACATGTCTTGCAACACAAATGCCAGCATACTGCTCTGAAGAAACAATGTACTAAGAAAAATAAAGAAGTGGCTATAGAATATGCTGGATTTTTGGCTAAAAGAATGAAGGAGGCCAAAGAAAAATGCCAAGAACAGATGGCCAAAAGACACAGGCTATCCTTTTTTAGAGCTTTTACTTCTAAGTTTATATCTAGTCAAAAATAATATTTTTAAGTACAAAATAAATAAAATCAGATTCTATATCTTCAGAAAAGCAAAAAAAAAAAAAAAAAAAAGACCAACACAACAACAAAAAGATCAAGAAGACATAGTGTGGCTGAATAAATAAAAAACAAGATTTAACTGCAGTCATGTGTAGCTTAATGATGTGGGTACATTCTGAGAAATGCATCATTGGGTGATTTCATCATTGTGTAAACATCATAGAGTGCACTTACACAAAGCTATATGGTATAGCCTACTATACACCTAGGCTATAGGGTATAGCCTACTGCTCCTAGCCTACAAACCTATATAGCACGCTACTGTACTGAATACTGTAGGCAATTATAACACAATGGTAAGTATTTGTGTATCAAAACATCTATAAGCGTAGAAAAGGTATAGTAAAAATATAGTATTATGACCTTATGGGACCACCATCATATGTGCAGTTCATCATTGACAAAAATGTTTTTATATGGAGCATGACTGTATATGCTTCCTATGAGAGAGCCACTTCAGCATTAAGGACATACATAGGCTGAAAGTGAAAGGATGGGAGGAAATATTCCATGCAAATGGTAACCAAAAGAAAGCTGGGGTGACTATACTTCTATCTGATAAAATAGACTTCAAGTCAAGAACCATCACAACAGACAAAGAAGGTCATTGTTTAATTATAAAGTCTTCAATTTATCCAGAGGACATAATAATTGTAAATATATATGCACTCAACATTGGAGCACCTAAATATATAAAGCAAATATTAATGGATGTGAAGAGAGAAATAGATAGTAATACAATAATAGTAGGGGACTTCAACACTCCATTTTTTTAACCATGGATAGAACAACCAGAGAGAACATTAATGAGGAAATACTGGATTTGAATTGCACTTGTGACCAAAAAGACCTAATAGACATATATTAAACTTTACATCCATCAGAAGCATAATACATATTTTTTGCCAGCACACATAAAACAATCTGTAGGATAGACCATATATTAGGCCACTAAACATCTCTTAACAAAATAAGAAGATTGAAGTCATATCCAGTATTGTTTCAGACCACAATGGTATAAAACTAGAAAGGAAGAACAGGAGGAATCTTGGAAATTTTATAAATTCATGGAAATTAAACAACATGCTCCTCAATAACCAATAGGTCAAATAAGAAATCAGAGGGGAAATTAAAGAATAACTTGAGGAAAACAACAATAGAACTGCAACTTACAAAAATTTATGGGATGCAGCAAAAGTAGTTCTAAGAGGAAAGTTTATAGAAATAATCATCTACATTAAAAAAGAAGAAAAATCTCCAATAAATAGTCGAACATCACGCCTCAAGTCACTTGAAAAAGAAGAACAAATTAAATCCAAAATTAACAGAAGCAAAAAAATATAAAAATCAGAACAGAAATAAATCAAATAGAGAACAGAAAAAACATTCAAAGAGGAATTAATACCAATACTTCTAAACTCTTCCAAAAAACAGTTAAAGGAAATTCCAAACACATTTTATGAAGCCAGCATCACCTTGATATTAATACTTAAGCCAGACAAAGATATCTCACACACAAACACACACACACACATAACTATAGGCCAATTTCTCTAATGAACACTGATGCAAAAATCCTCAATAAAATATTAGCAAACCAAATCCAACAACACCTCAAAAAGATTATACACCATGGCCAAGCAGGATTTATCCCTGGCATGCAAGGCTAGTTTAACATATGCAAATCAATCAATGTGATGCATCACATTAACGGAATGAAAGATTAAAATCATATGATCATCTCACTTGATGTGAAAAAAGCATTTGACAAAGTCCAACATTCTTTCTTGATAGAAACTCTCAACGGTTTAGGTATAAAAGGAAAGTTCCTCAACACAATTAAGGCTATTTATGAAAAACCCACAGCTAATGTTATAATCAATGGGGAAAACCTAAAGGCTTTTTCACTAAGATCCAGTACGAGACAAGGATGCTCACTCTTACCACTTCTATCCAACATAGTACTGGAAGTACTAGCAAGAGCAGTCAGACAATAAAAATATCTAAAAGGCATCCAAATTGGAAAGGCAGAAGTAAAATTATCTCATTTTCAGATGAAATGATCCTATATGTAAAAAACCCAAAAGTTTCTTTAAAAATAATGTTAGACTTAGGGAATGAATTCAGGAAAGTTGTAGGATACAAAGGCAACATACAAAAATCAGTGCCAAATAACTACCTCACTGAAAAAGAAATTAAAAAAACAATCCCATTTACAATAGCATTAAAAAAAATAAATTTAGCCAAGACAGTAAAATATCTGTACACTGAAAACTATAAAACATTGATGAAACAAATTGAAGAAAACACAAATAAATGGAAAGATCTTGTGTTTATGGATCAGAAAAATTAATATTGTTAAAATATCCAATACTACCCAAAGCAATATATAGGTTTAATGCAATCCCTATCAAAATCCCAATGGCATTCTTCACAGAAATACAAAAAAAAAAAAAAAAAAAATCCACAAATTCATATGGAACCAAAAAGACCCTAAATAGCCAAAACAATTCTGAGAAAGAAAAACAAAGTTGGAAGCATCACATTCCATGATTTAAAATGATATTGCAAAGCTATAGAAATCAAAACATGCCTGTATAGTACTGGCATAAAAACTGACACATAAACCAGCTAAAAAAATAGAAATCCAGAAATAAATACAAACATATACAGTCAAATGATTTTTGACAAGGGCACCAAGAGGACACAACAAGGAAGGAATTTCTCTTTGATAAATGGTGCTGTGAAACTGGATTTCCACATGCACCAGAATGAAATTGGACCCTTATCTTACACCATACATAAAAATCAACTCAAAATGGATAAAAAACCTAAATATAAGACCAAAAATTATAAAACTTCTAGAAGACAACACAGGGAAAATCTCCTGGACATTGGCCTTGGCAATGATTTTTTGCATATTACACTAAAAGCTCAAGCCACAAAAGCAAAAATAAATAAATGGGATTACATTCAAACTAAAAAAAATTCTGCACAACAAAAGAAATAAGCAATAAAGCGAAACAGCAGCAACAAAATTGGGAAAATATTTTCAAACCATATGTCTGAAAAGCGGTTAATACCCAAAATTTATAAAACTCATTCAACACAATAGCAAAAAACAAATGACCTGATCAAAAAATGGACAAAGGACTTGAAGAGACATTTCTTCAAAGAAGACATATAAATAGCCAACAGGTGTATTAAAAGGTGCTCAATATATTAATTAGCATGGAAGTACAAATTAAAATCACTATGATATACCACTTCATACCTGTTAGGATGACTTTTACCAAAAAATAAACAGCTAACAAACGCTGGCAAGGATGTAGAGAAAAGGGAACTTTTGTACATTTTCAGTGGGAATGAACTATACGG
The DNA here is from genome assembly GCA_023783475.1 of Daubentonia madagascariensis. Taxonomy (NCBI): domain Eukaryota; kingdom Metazoa; phylum Chordata; class Mammalia; order Primates; family Daubentoniidae; genus Daubentonia; species Daubentonia madagascariensis. Next base: position 18,353,717 of record JAKFHU010000978.1, on the reverse strand, counting down.
CAAACAGTATGCAGGTTTCTAAGGAAATTAAAAATAGAATTACCATATGATCCAGCAATTTTTCTTCTGGGCATATACCCAAAGTAAATGAAATCACCACCTCATAAAGATATTTGCACTCCCATGTTTATCGCAGTGTTATTCACAGCAGCCAAGATATGCAAACAACCTAAGTGTCCCTCCATTGATGAATGGATAAAGAAACTGTGGTACAAATATACAATGAAATATTATTCAGCTCTAAAATGTAGTGAGATCTTGCCATTTGTCACAACATGGACAGTATGCCAAGTGAAATTAGCCCAACATAGAAAGAAAGAAAAATATTGCATAATCTCACTTATATGTGTAATCTAATAAAATTTAAATACACAGAGAACAAAACAGTGGTTACCAAGGGTGGGATGGGATGGGTGGGGAGGAAACGGGGAGATGAAGGTCAGAGGATACAAAGTAGCAGATATGTAGGATGAACAAGTCTAGAGATCTAAGGCACAACATGAGGACAATAGGTAATAAAATTGTACTGTATTTGGGATTCAGGATAAGTGAGTAGATTATAACTGCTCTTGCGACAAAAACAAAAAATGTGAGTAACTATGTGAGATGATGGGTATGCTCATTTGCTTCACTGTAGTAACATTTACTATCTATATATATCATATAACATCATGTTGTATGCCTTAAATATATATAATACAATTCATAAAAAAGGAAATAAGCAAAAACACAATAAAAGCAAATAATTAAAAGCAAACACACAGACACACAGAAGGGACTATTTACAGAGGTGTGGGGAGGGCTAAAGAAACTGAAAAAGAATGGTGGAGAACTCAGTGACTTAGCAACAACTGCATTCTGTCCCTCAGCCTGAGGTGGAGCAAAACAGGGATGGTGTGGGAATCAGATGACAGCTATTGGCTTTTCAGTGCCTTCCTCTAATATGAATGTTAGGGCAAAGACCCACATATATTTGAGAAAAACCTTCCACTTGAAAGATAGAGCCCAAATAAAGCAATGAAAAATAGGCAACTCAGGAAGCAGAGGACAATGTAAATAAAGAAACAGTTCTATAATTAGTCTTATCTAAGTGGCAAGAGAAGGTATTACATCCATTGAATAAGAACTGGATGCTACCCAAATGAATAATCAGAGAAAAGAAAGAGCTCTTCAAAATTAAAACTGCTAGCTAACATTAACAAAAGCACAAAGAAAGATAAAACTGAATAAATCTCTCCAAAGTAGAAAAAAGTACAAATAGGAAAAAAAAAAGAAAAATGGGGAAATTTGGACACAGACACACAGAGGGAGAATGCCATGTGAACACCAAGGCAGAGATAGGGTGATGTGACTAGAAGCAAAGAACACAAAAGATGACCAGCAAACCAGCAGAAGCTAGGGGTAGGTGCATGGCACAGGTTCTTCCTTACAGCCCTCAGAAGAAATCAACACTGCTCACACTTCCGTCTCAGACTTCTAGCCTCCAGAACTGTGAGACAGTAAATTTCTGTTGCTTAAGCCACTCAATTTGTTGTGGCAGCCCCAAATAGTAATACACATATTAAATTTAGTTAATGAATTAATTAAATTATAAAGCACAGATTAATCATTTCTATTATTTTCTACTTTTATATTTTACTGAAATTTATTGCATTTTGATTAGTTCATTTATATGTTACTATGATCCAATCCATTAAATTGTTTCATTTTAAACATTTAATGTATTCATTTTAATTTTTTAAATTATAATTTTAATTTTTTCCTGGTCATTATTTCTACCAAACCTATTTTCCCTGGATTAAATATTGAATATCTATATTTTGCCTTGAAGATTTAATTTGTTCAACAAATTTAGCCCTATGCAGTTTTAGCTATGTTGGTTCTATTCTATTATGCTTATTTCTACCAATAATATCCATTATGCCTTTTCATGAATAACTGTGGTTAGCTCTGTCATGAGAAAATTGTAAGCGATACTGTGAAAGTCTGAAAGAGAGACAGAGAGAGAGAGAAAGCAAAGACAAAGAGAAAAAAGACAGTGAAGTGATCAAGAGATACATAGAGAGATGCACACCCAGACACAGACAATGTCAGAAATTCAGGAGCCAAGTTTTCAAACACCTGATAGAATAAGCACATCTTCAGGATCAAAATGTCCTCAGGGTCAAAATGCTAGATGGTAATGCATCCGCTTCAAGAGCCCTAAATAATGTGTAATTACACACAGCAAAAAATCTTTGGGTATACAAAATGTACAACACAAATAGCAAGTTTATTTTTGAAGATGTGTCAATCTTTGTATCTTAGACTGGCTAAAGAAAGTGTTTTATGTGCTTGGAAAACACGAGGTGATATATTCAGAGATACAGTTCACTTCAGGAAGCCAAAGTTTAACTTTTCACGACCCCCATCCAAAGGTCCCATGGAGGATACAGGAAGCGCCATTGCTAAGAAAATTCTGCCTATAACATCAGATTGTGGGATTCTCAGAAAAACAGGGATTTCCACTGATTGCTTACAAGTGAGAAGACCAAGCAAATTATATGACAGCTTGAGGTGACTTTCAACATACATTTAAAAAGAACCATTCATTTGGGAATGAAACAAAACAGTCAGCTTTTGCTGTATTGTTTTATGCCTGATGCACACTCTTAAAACCTCATCCCTCCTCAACTGTGTAGCATCTGAGGGAAAAGCAATTTGGCTATCAGCTTGCCAAACTGGTTAATTCCAGTCTGACTGAAGGATTTTCTGTTTTCAAAATGTTAAACATTATTGTTATAGCTGTTTGGATTTCAGATATATCCGGTTCATATCGTTCCACGTAAGCTTCAATATATCTTTTTGCTAGTTAAGCCCTTGAAGAAAAATGTATTAGTTTTCACTATCAATATGTACACTCTAAGGGGGAAGTTTTAACAATCTCTGAATTTTGAGATCAATCACAGAATGAATAGAATATTGGGAGAGTGGATACTTTTGACCCTTGAATGTCTTATTGAATTGATCTGCTTATTCTTCAAGTCTGAAAAGGTTTACAATTAAAAAGTAATGATATGCCAAAGAAAAAAAAGCAATAATAAAAGAAATGACTCCTCTTCTGCCAGGTTCTAGTTTGAGAGCTCAATTTGCCACTTGAGTGTTGAATAGCTAATTTCATGCACAATTCTCTTGAACTTGTTTTACAGCAGAGAGGGATTTTAACTGCTTCTTCTTCTGTATATAATAAACTGTAGGAAAGTAAATATGGTTAATTATCATATGATCTATTGCAACAGTTTTGCAAATGACTATGACACATTTGGCAATTTTCCAAATGATGATACCTGCAACTTTCCTTCTCTGTCTTAAACTGTTGGTATCTATCAGGAATTCCTACAATTGGAAGGAGCCAAAGTTCTACCTATCTAATCTCTTCATCCACACCCACAAAACCTGCCAAATTCTCAAACTTGAGACACTTCTTTGGAACACAAAGGTGTTCTTCATAGTAACTCATCTTTGCCTTCTTTTTGGTGAGCCTAGGGAGATATTTTGAAAGTATGTTTCTGCAATTTTTTTTTTTTTGCTGTCCTTTAAAGCAAAATGAAAGGAAGAAAAAGAAAACTCAACAACATGGAAGCTATACAGTTTTATGGTGCTATATTAGAAAGCTTCCCTTGTGTAAGGAAATATGACTCGGTTAAGAAACAAAATCAAGTATGAGTTATAGCAGGGGCAAATAAACTGTAGTCTTTTAATCTCTTTCTTTGGCATTTTAGTGTCAGGAAATTCTTCTTTAGTTTCAATTTTCTAATTCCATAAAGTGAAATAATTGGATGCAAAAATTTCTAAAGTCCATTTTAGTCAACTTAATTGGTACTATAGTAGTCCCCCTTTATCTGCAGTTTTACTTTCCTGGCTTCAGTTACCCTCTGTGAACTGTGGTCTAAAAATATTAAATGGAAAATTCCAGAACTAAACAATTCATAAATTTTAAATTGCATGCCATTTTGAGTAGCGTGACAAAATCTCCTGCTGTCACAGTCTGTCCCGCCTGGGACACAAATCCTCCCCTTGTCCAGCATATTCAGGCTTTATATGCTATCTGCCCATTAGTGACTTAGTAGCTCTCTCAGTTATCAGATTGACTGTCCTGGTATCGCAGTGTTTGTGTTCAAGTAACCCTTATATTAGTTAATCATGGCCCAAAAGTGGAAGAGTAGTGATGCTGGCATATTGTTATAATTATTATTTTATTATTATTGTTGTTAACCTCTTATTTTGACTAATTTATAAATTAAACTTTATCATATGTATAGGAAAAAATATAGCATATATAGGGTTTGGCACCATCCAAGGTTTCAGGCATCCACTGGAGGCTTGGAACATATCTCCTGTGGATAAGAGGCCAGTACTGTAATTATGCTGGTGTTTCTAGGCAAAGCAGTCATGAATTTAGTGGCTATTAGCTCAATTGATGCACATTTAATATGTTCTTTAAGAAAATAGGAGACAAAAGCTAACACTAACATTTGAGTGTCACAGCCACTTTCTTGCAACTTGCAGTGGCATGGCCATAGCTATTGGGTGCCACTGTCCACTGATTTCCCTCCTGGTCCAGTTCCAGTGTAAATCTGTGAGGGATGGGACATTCCTCACAATCTCCTTTGAAGGACTTAATTAATCGCATACAATTGTAATGGCTAATAGATCCTAGCTGGTAGCCATTTTTATCTTTCAAATAGGTTTAACCTAGGATTCTTATATTAGACTTTCAGTTTTTTGTCATATTGATGACAAAATAAGAAAGAGAAGAATGATTGAAAGTTTATTATCTCAGGTATGATGTGAATTTCTGACATTGTCATTGTGCTAAAGAACTAGAGCAGAAAGACACATGGTAGCAGCAGGGAACTTCTACAACTATGTTGACAACTTGCTACTTTGACAGTTTCTATGAGAAGCCCAGCTGCGACCAAGGTAAGTGGGATGGTGTCACTTTGACACTACAGCTGCCCGGTTGGCAAGTAGAGCTCTGTGTGATCCTTGGGAAGACAACATATAGAATATTTCAAAGAGGGACCGCTTTACTACTATATCAATACCTACAAGTCTTTGAAGAGTTGACTGATGAAAATAAAGTCTTAATTCATTGTTTGGAAGAACTAAAATCACCACTTGGCTGTGAGTTCCTTTCAAGCTTTACCAGAAGCTGAGAGAGATTAAAACTGAGAGACAGATGTGTGGCCAATTGGGTATGTCAGACTATTTCCTTCATTTTTGTGTCATACATGTGTTCATAGTTTTCTAAATCCATTCAAAATTAATGGACAAAGAAGGGGACTTACACTCAACTATTGAAAGATGTTAGATCATAGATGAGCAATTACTTTAGGCTAGTTGGGAGAGAATGACTATCTACAATTATTTGAAGCCACAAATATTGAGGGAGGAGAGGAGGCATTTAATAGAGAAAAAAGAGTACAATAATGAGAAGTTAAATAGTGCTTTGAGCCTAGCTGTTATGTCAGGAATAACTACGTGACATTAAAAGCTCCTAAAAAATGGGGATATTCTTATGAGGAAGGCTGCAGAAACCTCACGAATGCCGGGTTTGCCATTGAATTCAGGAAATGGAACAATAACAGATTGTGTAATACAAGAAAAGCAGATTTGCAGATGATATCATAAAGAGCAGATTAATTATTTGACTTTAAACTTTATGATGGGTGCCTACTTTTGGCAAATGCTGACTTCTGTCTTCTCACCTCTTCTTTCACAGTGTGGCTTTCTGTCCTGGGACCATAACAGCAGGCAGCCTGCTCTCTCAAGCTGTCCCCGTGACTGCTACATGTCATGTCCTCCTTTCTCCCCAGGCTTTGCAACAACCATAGCTTTTCTGTTACCTTTCTGGTTCCATCTAAAAAAATGACAACTAATAGATGGTGAGGTGATAATGATTGATAGTGCTTAATATGTGATTTTAACATGGGTCTCCTGTATACCAAAGTAATGCCTAGAGTAATAACTCTCTAAAAGAAAACTGCAGACACTGCCAGGTCAGCAGTAACTGAAGCCATCCTGGCATCTTTCAGGCCACAGGACACTCCACAGGTGACCAAGTCTACACATCATTCCCTATAAGGACTCAAATTACCAATTGGACTTTTCAACTCCCACCTTGGTTTACTGGATACGTTGATAAAACTAAATGTAGTGTTGAGCATGGGATTCCCCTATTGAATGAAAGAAATATTAGGGCAAACCATATCAACTGTAGGCTAGAGAAGGACAGTTTTTACTGGTTGTGAGTGTCCTGCCTGACACGCTCTTTGGTGACAGCAGTTGAGGCACAAGGTCCTCCTTTTCTCCCATACTCTTCCTCTCTCTTAATCCTGAATTTAACATCTGGAACTATTGTTTAGATTAGAAGATATTTAGTTACAAGAGCAAAATTCTCAAGGGATGTGAAGAAAACTCCAGTTAAAATTATTGCATTGCATGTATTTTGAGGGAAATAATCATAATATCTTATTTGCACATAGGGCTTTTATACTAAAGCTTATATAAACTTAAATTAATCATGTACTTTATTGACAAATGGAAAAATTAATAATGACCCAATTTAAAACCTAGCTCTGAGATGAGTTATATGAAATTATTCAAATTTTACCATTTGTTCTGCTAAAAATGGAAAACTAAAATCATCTCACATTCCCAGGGACAGATATTTTCGTGTCCCTGTCCCCTCAACAGATATGGGCTTGACAACTGCATGCTCATTTTTAGTAGAGGTTGGCTTATACCAGAGGAGATGAAGTTAATTGGAGAAGTTGATAATAGCAGCACATACACTTGAGGTTTTCTAAGAATAAGCTGTAATGTTAAAAGAGTTGTAAAGTGATATTTTCTTTTTTGATCTAAAGATTCATCAAAGAAAAGTATGCAGAAATTGTTACAGGGCAAATAGTAATAGACAAATGAACACTATGAAAATTGATTTAAAAAACTAAATAAAATAACAACAATAGCTAAGAGATATGGAATTGTGAAAATACAAGAGGCTTTTAGGATCCACCTAGACTTCATAAAACTTTTAAGATTTGCTACAATAGAGATTCTGTACAAAGCCAAGGTTCAAGTATTCCCAGGGAGATTGATTGTAAGTATTCCAGAATTCAAGTTTAACCTTTAGCATCTATTTTACATAATTAAATCTTGTTACCTGAAAACTGCCAGTCAATTTTGAAAAGCTGTCCTAAGATTTTATTAGGTTAGTAGGGTAGAAAGTTGAATGAGAATTGCTCAGGAATTTCCAAGCTTTCTTAGAGAAAGCTTCTGCAGTAAGTTTGGGATATAAAATGTCATAAATAAGTTTCATCAAAGGGAAAGAATGTATACTTACACGATCCTTCAAGAAGAGGAAACAGAATATTTTAACTAGAGGGAAATAACAATGTTAAATTTATCACTTATTAAGACCTTGTTGTTGTTTCTAGAGGAAAAAAGTTTGTTTGTTTTTTTTCATATTAGAAGTCTATAAGTGTATTTCCTCTTTCTAAGACCCTGTGTTAGTTTGCTAGGACTGCCATAACAAAATAGCCCAGACAGGATGGCTTAAACAATAGAAATTTACTTTCTCATAGTTCTGGAGGCTGGAAGTTCAAGATCCAGGTGTGAGCAGGGTTGGTTTCTTCTGAGACCTCTCTTCTTGGCTTGCAGATGTCAAGCCAAGTCTTCTTGCTGTTTCCTCACAGGGCCTTGGCTCTGTGCACAGTGCATCCCTGGAGTCTCTCTTGTGTCCTAATATCTTCTTATCAGGACACCAATCAGATTGGATCAGGGCCCACCCTCACAAACAAATTTTAACTTAATTACCTCTTTAAAAGCTCTGTATCCAAATATAGTCACATTCTTTAGTACTGGGGGTTATGACTTCAATGTATGAATTTTGAAGGGGCCTTTTGTTTAGTAACAGGCCGTCTGTCTAGTAACAAAGGGAAAAATAAAAATAATTTTAACCAGAGCTAAGTGAAGATTGGACCTCTGACATATGCCACATTCAGAAGTACAGTTGTTAAGACCCTCAATCGACTTACAAGGAAAAATTAGTTGTTTCAGTTTGTCTTTCTTTCTTTCCTATATGAGATTAATTCTGCCTCTCCTTAATTCTCTTGAAGGCATTAAAAAACTTCCCCTCAGGGAATGTAAACCTCCCCAGGGCCTACAGAAACGTAGAAACTTTAATGATTCTGATATTGATTTTAATATAGCATTAACAATCAGTTGTAAAAAGAAGATGAGGTGATAGTTCTTGTTTGTTTGAGAACAAAAACAGTATGAGGATAAAAACTAGGGAGAGACTAACCAAAGAGGAAGATGAAATAGAAACTCAGGGGCTCATGCTAGGGGCCTGTCTGTGGAGAGAGAGGGAGGGCCGCTGTGCACATGGGGTTGGAGTAGCGGGCCTAGGAAAAGACTATCTTGAGAGTCCTGACCATACATGTTCTCACCAGCACCTAATGATGAATATCTGCAAAGGCAGGCTGTGGTTTAAGCATTCTTTACAGTGACAGAAATTAGCATACACATTTATTTTTCCTCTCTGTCCTATTCCTAAGTAAGCAAAACTACTCCCCATGAGAGAGGGTAGGGTTATTAGACACATTAAATGTATAGGTTTACTCCCCTTGGAGATATGGTCAACACACTGAAGCTGCACCCAAAGTGCTTGTGTTTCATGAGGTGAGTCATTACGTTAGGTAGAGGCAGAACAATGGAGAAAAGAAAGTTGGCCCCACTTTGAGCTATGACTTGTGATTAAAGGAAAAGAACTAACTCCTCAATAATGTGGCCAGTGTGTCTTCATAGGGTGTCTCTACCTTAGAACTAACACAATGTGTGTGTGTGTGCATGAGATCTTATGTCCCATCTATCTTCTTATACTCCTACAAGGAGGGTTCAGAGTCCTATGACTTTGAGATCTCCAACAGTCACATAGTTGCTGTTAGGGAGATGTCTCCAGTTCTGAAACAGATCTAGTTGTCCCTAGCATTTTATTTTGGCATCATACAACTGGGATTTAGGTTCTTTAGGAGCCAAACGTCAAGCAGTGGCTAGATGGATTCCTGTAACTTATTATTTGGATAATAACTAGGTTCCTTGTTGACTTATCTTTCTTTCTTACCTCAAATCAGAGACAGAAAAGCAGCTAAGAAATGCAGGTAAATTCAATGACATCAGTTCTGGTGGCATTTGGATGATACTGACAAAATGGGAAATGTTGGTTTCATTATTTCTTTTGCTCTAGGGGAAAAATGTCTTAATATTCTTAACCTTTCCAGTAAATATTTCTGGTTGGGGGCAAGCCTCAGAGAGGATAAAAGAAAATCATGGCTTACTCAGCTCAACTCCAATTAGCTAAAGTTATTCTAAAAGCAAACATATCCAGAATCCCCCTACCCTTATCCTGTACTAAGTAAATGCTAGCTGGAATGTTTTATACTGAAAAGTACATTTCCCAGAATATTTTCTTAGTTTTTCCTATCAGTGCTTCTGATAAGAGAACTATCCCAATCTACTCCAAAACAGTAGGAGCGTGCCAAAATAGAGTGAAAGTAATCTTTCTGAGCATAAATTGAGGGCTATTAGCTTATGTCAAAAGGTTATAAGAAGGAGTAGATAGAAGAGGGTAGGCTGAGGTGGGACTAATGGAGAGAAAGAATCTAGAGGAGGGAGTGCTTCTGGTTTGCACAATTCAAGAGGCACCATTAAATATTTATGTGAATGTCTCTCTCTGGAGCACAGCTCCATGAAATAAGAACTGTGTATGGTACTCCCTGGAGAGGTCTGTTAGCTTGACCTGGGCATCTGAGGCCCTGAAGGGGAAGTGATTTTTTTCCATAACAAAATATGTAAATTCCTGGAGAAATGCATATATTTTCCATTAGTGTTTATTAGATGTAAAGAGATTCACCATATGGAATATGCTTTGACATGGCTGTAGCTATTTTTCCTCCTGTTGTTAGTTATTAAAAAAAATAACTTATAGTCATGATTCAAGCATTACAAAAGCAATCCATGTAAACAAAAACATTTGTACCCCCTTAATACTTTGAAATTAAAAAAAAATTAAGGACCATGTTTGAAAAGTAATCTCTGGGGAATTACTGTCTTGAAATTATCTAATGTTTCAGTAGCAAAGAGTAAACTCTGGTGGAGAATCATGGCAGAGCAGAACTTTTCTGCTTTCAATTACCACAACAATCTTTTTGTTCTGCTCCTGAAACACAGACACAGGAAAATAAGGATTTACTAAAAAAGATCATATGTTAAAGGTTCAGTCAATCAATAAACAAATATTTATTGTCTACCCTCTATGAAACTCAGTACAGTAAATTTTTTTTTTCAGAAAATGCTTCCAAAATACAGAATTTTTATTTGATGAATAGAAGGAACATTGTTAATATATAGGGCCAAAGTAACAAGTATTATTATAAAAGAGTACAGTAGTAGAGAGATTGTTAGGTTAAATGTAGCTCTCAAATATCCCAGTAGAAGTAAGAAGTTCTTTTATAGAAGTTGATGTTGAAAAAATTAATAAGCATAAATTATATTAGGTGCATATAGTGGGGTTAATATCTATCTGTCTTCTATTCTATGTGCATCAATTCATGGAGATCACTCATTGGTGTTTACCCGGCAGATGGGCTACACTGAAGGGCACAGTATGGCTTAATTTACATATCTGGTACTTTGGTAGGGAAGCTGGAAAACAGGGCTCAGCTGGGATGGTTTTCCAGAGCACCTTCACAAGGCATCTTCAGCATAGTGGTCTCAGGATAGTCTAACTTCTTACATGGTGGCTCAAAACATTCAGGGAGAATTTTCCAAAAAAGCCAGGAGGAAACTGAAAGACTATTTATATTTTAGCCTTAAAAATCTCATTTTTTCACTTCCACTGCATTGTATTGGTTAAGCTACTCACTAAGGTCAAGTCAGATTAAAGGAGAGAAAATTTAGAACCCACTTCTCCATGAAAGAAATGCCAAAATATGTACTGCTATCTTTAATTTGTCACATAATGCTACCCATAAACAAAAGTAATTTGGTAGGATTAGGAGACTGAAGCCCAAGATGTCTTTAACAATATTAGCCACTCTTTCTCTGTGTGGTGTCAGAGATCTTATTTTCCTAGCACATAGAAGTGAGTTTTGAACAATCTATCTCATCTAAATTTAAAAAAATGTACTATCTGAAAATTTAGTTCATATTTCAATATTTACAGGATATTTGGATCTCGGGGTTGAATAAGACCTTAAAGGTAATCCTTAATTCCTGGATTCAATTACCACCTCAATTAGGACTAACTGCAGGTACCAGCTTTAAGAAAAGCAAAAGAAAACCAGCCAGCACTTGTGAAGACTGCCCGTTTTTTTCCTGTACTCATTAAATGGAAATGTGCAAGGGCATGACTCATAAACCACCACTACTTTTGACAGGATTGCTTTTGGAATAGACTTACTACAACTTCAGCAATAGATCTTCAAATAGCTTGGGGACAGAGGCTGTGACCTGAAGTTTAAGAAGCATACTTCTGCAAAGCTTAGTTGTGATATATTCGAGACTCAGTGAGGGTGCTAACGTACCCTGCAGTCACTAAAAGGATAGCCAAATTTTTGGAAACAGATGGCAGAACTAATGATAAGACTGTGTGGAAGCTCATCTATGATGAATAATGAGACAACGTTTTTAATGAAGAGAATTAAAAAAATAACCAATGGTTAAGTGTGGGGTTATTGATGTCCTGAAATGAGGCAGGAAAAAGAAAGAAAAAGGTAAAGGCAGAGAAGCAGAGGTGGAGACGCACAGGGTATAGGAAAAACTGTGAAGATAGGGTAATACAGCTGCCTTGAATCCTCTTTGCAATGAGATGAGGTATGAGTTTATTGATGAATAAAAATAAATTGTTTAACTTAGAAAGACACAGAGATAGAGAAATGTAGACAAAGAAGCGTAGAGGCATATCCACTAAAGACATGCAAATGGACAGACATTCCTCCACACACACATGTACACAAACCATACACATGAATGTAGAAGGACTCACATACTTTAGGCACTTTTTGGGGACAAAGTAGGCTATTAATTAATAATTAAAAGTATTCCATTAATAGAGACTCCGAAACCCAGGTAAAAATGCATTGAAACACATCTCACAAATATCCGTCTGTACTACTTTTTCTTACAATGACATACCTACCCGGGAGTCTTTCAGGAGTTTGCATTGAAGCCATTTAAAGCTATATTTTATTTTACCATCATGTGAAAATATTACCCCTTAGCATTTTATAATTAACTATATTAAACACATCAGAGGATGAATTTTGGCTCAAGGACTGGAGATTCCTTACTTCTGGCTTACTTTATAAGTAATAATGTCACTGTCTATTACCGTTAGCTCATAATTACTTGAGTGGTTTAATACACCTTAAAAATTGCAATAGTAGTTGTTAATGTCCTGTTTCAATAAAGTATTAATGATTATACAGGCAATAAGATGTTCACATAGTATAATCCCTTAAATTTATTTTTCAGACACACCAAATAGTTTTAGTTTCAAAGGATATGAGAAATGAATCATTCTATCAATAAATATAAATTTCACCTTTCTTGAAATTATATATTATTTAAGAACTGATTTTAAATATCACTGCTTTTTTTTGAAAAATAAAAATTAACTTCTTTTAACACTGCCATATTGCTTTTCTAGCCAATATTTAAAAATGTCTACATTCTCTCTAACGTTAGAGAACAAAAAACACTTCTAATACATATCTTGCTCCATTGTTGAAGTTCATGACAGTCTTAGACATGTGAACTGATTAATCCCTAGGATGTAGGTAATGAGCTAATGTAGATAATACATCATCATCATTGAGAGAAAAAAGTACTTATTGTGCACAGAAAAGATTACATAGCTCGTCAGAGAAGATTAACATTTTTTAATGCTTTTAAAACAGAAAAGTAAAATTTCTTAAATCACTGAAAAAAAAGTGTGTCTTTTTAAGGTGAATGCCAAAAATGTCAAATGAGATCAATGCAGATTTTATTAAAGCATTACAAATTATTAGAACATTTTTAAAGCTCTATTTTCTTGACTTGTTACTAGATGACACATTGTCAAATAATACCATAAAATGTCACAATTTTAACACATGTCATATTAACACATGTCAAATGTGATAATAAGGCACAAACTGTCACATTATTTGTGGTAAAAACTTAAATGAATTGTAAAGAACTGCAAAGACATACAATTTATGATTAACTTATGAGCTACAATGCAGGGATGAAGTGCCAAGATGCTTATGGTAGGCAGCTTCTAAGATGATCTCCCCAGGATTCTTACTTTGTGGTATTCATGCACTTATGTCTCCCCTCCTACGTGGAGAGAGAGGTAAGAACTGAGATGTCCAGACAGCAGCTGTGTGAGAAAGCCATCTTGGAGGCAGATCCTCCAGCCCCAGACAGGCCTTCCCTCAACTGTGACCCTGATCAGTATCTTGATTGCAACCCATAAAATGCAGTGACCCAGAAATAACTAGCTATGTCACTCTTGAATTCATGACCCAAAGAAACTGTGTAGGATTATACATGCATATTTTGTGTGTGTATATATGTGTGTATTTCAGTTGCTAAATTTTAAAGTAATTTCTTATGGTACATTTAAAACTAATATAAGTACACATTGATGCTATGGAACTAAATCCAATACTTAATGGCTGGAGAGCATTGTGATAATCACTTGATTTTTCTGGGTCTAAGTTTTCTTAATTTTTTTATGTATATATTCATTTTATATAAAAGAAAAAGTTATATATATAAAATATGTATGTATTATATAAATTAGAGAGTATAATTAGATAATCTATAGGATTCCTTTTAGATATAATAGCTGTGAATTTTTCTGAATCTATGAGACTATGAGTGTTGTGTTAATCAGGTCCAGTGATCTGATTTGAATATTGAAGAAAGACTGCTTGCCTATTCATTGTAAGTTACTCTCATTTTAAATCTAAAGTTACTTAAAGGACAATAAACTATTTTAAAGAGTAGACTTAGCAAGATAACTCATGCTGAGATCGTTTGATAATTGACGTATCTATTACGGAAGATAAATTGTATAATATATACAGCTTATTGATAAGTGGTAAGGGAAAAAATAAATTAACATAAGATATGATCCTTAAATCTGGAGGCATATTTGAATCACCTGGAGAGCTTTTTTAAAAATACTGATGCTGGGGCCCTACCTCAGACCGATTAAATCGGAATTTCTGATTTGGAATGAGGAGATCAGGAGCATTTTTATGCACTTTATAGATAATTCCAATTTATGGTCAATATGGAGAACTGCTGAGACATATAGGAAGTAATCACTAGACTGAGGAGATTTTTTAGAGTGAGTCCATTGTGGAAAAAAAAAAAATAAAGACCATCAGAAGCTTTGCTGGAGACCTCCCCATGAAAAGAAGAACCTCTAGTTATGGTCACTCAGCGCTCTTTAACAGAAGGCTGTTCAACTGCCTAGCCTTGGAGAAGCCACATAGCTAATTAAATTCTTCTCGGTGAGAGTGAAGAAAGCTTGAGGAGTTAGTGCTCACCTGGCTTACATACTTGTATGTTAAAGATTATAAATTAAACTGAGAAAATTCCAGGAGTTGAGTGTACAGAAGGGTGTCTAATTTGTGTGGGTAGGTGATAGAGCACTGCCTGATTATTAGGATACTTATTATTAAAATAAAAGGAAAAAATATTTGACTAGCTCTTATGTAGTAATTTGGAAAATTTTCTTTCTTTCTTTCTTTTTTTAAATAAGAGCTTGTTTTCTAATCACAACAAAAAAGGTGTAAGTCAGCTCTTCGGAGCAGATGGTTCTCTTCTCTAAAGACAACAGCGCCATCTGGCCATAACCTTTAATATGTAGGTATAAAATCTTAGTAACTTTGCAAATACCATTAGAAGTAACCACATCACATAACGAAAATAAAGCACAACACCATTTAAAAATTAAATAATGCTTTGTAAAAATTTTTCAACATAAAAAATAAAGAACTCATAAATCAAAAGGAAAACAGATGATACTGATAAAATGTGGGCAAAAGACATGAGCTGGCAATTAAGAAAAGAAAAAGTACAAATGGTCAATAAGTGCATGGAAAGATGTTCACTCTCACAAGTAAATAAAAGTCTGCTAACTGTAGGATTAGCAATGTTTAAAAATGACTATATTAATAATATGTCACTTCCATTCACTTTGGGAGTTAAGTGTTTCAATTGAAGAATGATTTAACATTCTGTAGTCATTTTCAATATGTGTATTTAACCATGAAATTCTACTCTGGAAATTTATTTTTAAATATAAGTGGATATGTGTAAAAATAACTGTCCCCAAGGAAGCTTATTTAATCACTGCTAAAATTCAGATTTGAAATGTTCCAAATGATATTAAAAAGAAGATTAATATTATAGCACATCCATAAGACAGTATGTGAGTAGAGCACATATGTAAAATGAAATAATATTTAGCCATTAAAAATAATGTTATAGTAACTATTAATTGAACCTACTATTAAAGGAAAAAAATCCAAGTTATATCCTAATCATGGATAGTAAGAGCTTGGATATACAAATGGACAATGGACAGGCCATATATGAAAACAGAATTCCGACCCACAACTTATGAGCAACCGGGCCGGGAAGACAGACTTTCGCAGCAAATATTTTGAAACAATGATGGTTTGGTCCATGACTACCAGATTCTCTCTCTCTCTTTCTTTCTTTCTTTCTTTCTTTCTTTCTTTCTTTCTTTCTTTCTTTCTTTCTTTCTACTTCTGCTTCTAGTTCAGAACCATCCAGAGAAAGTCAGTATGTTCCACTAACCAATCACACAACATGTCTGGCTTCTAGTTAGCCCGCCTGCATCTTCCCCGTGCCAATAATCTTCAATCAGAGCATACCTAAAACTTTTTTTTCCCATTACAAAGCTTTCCTACTCTTCTGCCTACCTTTGAGTCTCTGCCAAATGCAAGTAATAGTGGCTGAGTCCCTTGCAATAGCAAACTCTGAATAAATAGCCTCTGTTTATTCTCATTTGGGTGGTCTTTGATTATTTCCACAATAGCGTAATAGAATGTAAGTTTTGTGGGTATTTGTGTGAGCAAGGTCTATTTCTTAGAGTATACCTGAGGAAATATGTCAAAGCTAGTCACTGAATATTAAGCTTGGTTATCACTGGGAAGTGAGATGTAGGGCTATTTTTACTTCATAGTATTTTGCATTGGCATTTTTTTCTATGAGCACATACAATTTATGTAAATAGCAATAAAATAATTCTAAGTGCACAAATACATTTATCATTATGTTTCATATTATTAGAATAAAAAATTCTATATATATAAAACATAAATATTTCTATCCATATATGATGAATGTGATAATGTTTGGTTGATTGGACTTTCCCTTTTCTCAATTATTCTTTACAAATAATTTTCTTATATTGGGTATCTGAAAAGTTTTATTCTGATAGATATTCTTCAAATATGAAAAACAGAGTGAGTTGAGAAATATATTTTTAATTATAAAAATGATTAATGAGTGTTAACTACAAGGGGACTCCCTGATTCAATAGTCTTCATTATTTAGCCATAACTCAAATAACTATTATCATTCTGGAGCTAGAAAAAAATCCCCTTAGATTAATAAATATAAATCTTTATGGTCATCAATTTCCCCTGATGTTTCTTTAACAAAGGCCAGAAAGATTAGATTTTTGAAGGGAGCATTGCTCATTTCTGTCAACATCTGATTATTTATCCTTCTAAGTTAAACAAAACCCTGGATATGGCAAAGACTAAACTTTGAATAAACCTGCAAAGTTAAATTAGCTGAGGGAGAAAAGGAATTATAAATATAGGGCCAACTTCTCTCAGCTGAGCACAATGCTGTTCTTCCTAATTAAAGGTGATGCTTCTGAGCCAGTCACAGGAGGAAATATGCTTAATTTATTTCAAAGCAATGAATTTCTGCTCATGAATCTAGCTTCCTTTATTTCCTGATCTTCCTTTTGACCTTTTCATCCATAGCAACTAGGACAGCTATCGGGATCGGGGCAGTCACATGGGAAAGACAAACGGTCAACAAACAGATCTTACATTCTCTTCTGTGCCATTTTGTTTTGTTTTTTATATTGATAGTATTGTTATGAAAATTAAGCACATATATATGTATGCAAAGTATTTGGAAGGCAGGCCTCCTTTAGCAAAACATAACATACATAACTGTTACTGCTATTATATCATGTTTCAAATTGTTTTGCAACCAACTATGACACATGTTAAAATATTATGAGTATTTTCCTTTTTTTAGCTTTTTCTCAGTACAGAGCAAGACCTTATTTCCTTTATTGTTAAAATTATAATAATTTTTAATTATAATTAATTGATATAGTATTTGATACTATACTATTTAATACTATGGGGATTCCCATTCCAAATTTCCAAGACCCCACAAATTTTGCTTACTCTGGTGTAAGAGCCAGTCTTTCTCGTGGTTTCCTCATGAAAAGAAGGCTCAGCTGTGCCAAGAAAATCATTGCCTGCAAATATTGACTCTATGACTGCCCCGTGCACTGGGCCTGGTTCTGCTGCACTAAGCCTGAGTCTGGTTTCACAGCCATAACCAGGTTATTGGGGCAGGTCAGTGTGAGGCACCATCTGCCTCCAGAATCATCTAAGATCTGCTTCAGGAATCCTCTAAAGTAGCTAAGGTGATTATCATGGCAAAATTTCCCATCCCCACACCACCATTAAAGACTTTTTATCCCCATAATTACATGGGCTACTCTAAGGGCCCTTCCCACGACAAAGGGATTCTGCCCCAAAGTAAAATGAAAAATCTAATTCTTAAGACCAAAAGCAGGGAGTGAATTTTAAGTGATGGCACTGAGGTTTAACATAAATAAATAAGTAAACAAATTGATGAATAGAAAAATAAATAAATGAAGTCATCAATGAAACAAACTTTGGGATCCGAATTTCCACTGGGTAACCTGTTACACATGTATCTTGGTTGACAATGAAAATATTAAGTGAGGGTCATTTTCTTCCTATGTTCTCTCTTATACTATATGCCATAGATATCTATAAGTCTGGTGAGAAATTTTATGTATATTTATGCTTTTTGGCAGGAAAGGAATTATTTCCAAGTTGAGTACTTACTAAAAATGTCTTCCACACTATTAGGGATGATTCATTGCTTCCTATATCATTGCAGTTTCGAATGTACTCATTACCCATAATATCCTCACCCCAACTCCACAGTAGTATTGTGAAATTATATAATTTACCCATTTTGGAATTTCTTGCTCATTTCCTCAATAATTTTAATATTCTGAAGTACAGCTCTCCATTCACATTTCTTTGCATCCTTCTCAGCTCCTTGAACAGTGTTCACCATGTAATGAGGCTAATTAATTTAAATTGTTTAATTTTTAATTTCATCGTATGTCCCAAAGTCACAGTTTTATACCTACAAAACACATTTAATAGTTATTTCCATTGATAAAAGGATGACCAAAAGTGCCCTAGACACGCAGATCTACTTTCGAGTTCGTAGGAACATCTAGAAAATTGCAGCAAGTTCATTCAGTGCAAGCATCTTGGTGTTTCTGAAGTTTACCTTTACTAATTTGACCTGGTTGGACTGTATTTATTTGAAGAATGAAAAGTCAATGCCTGAACACGCATCATGAGACCTGAACTAAGTTCTCAAGTCAGAAGATGCCCCCCTCCCTTATCATCTCCTTCAATAATCTTGTCATGTGTCCAACTCAGAACTTTCCTTCTCAATGGAGGATTAGTTCTAAGATGCAGGGAAGCAACTGGCCAAAGCTCTGCCTTAGGCCCTCTGACACTTATGAGTCCTTCTCTACCTGAAGTCAGAGACAAATGAGAATTCTTCCAATCCACGTTACCCATGCACTGCCCCCCCCCGCCTGGCCTCCCCACTCCCAGGCTTGCCTTAGAATGAAGGGGCAGGTTTGGAGGACATGGTAAGAACTAGAATAACGGGAAGGAGACTTGAAGACAGGTGTGAGACTTTCTAAATGTTATTTCTTTTAAACCAGTTTTTTCCTTCTTCAGTGCCTCAGCTATGTCATTGGAGAAATAGGCTGAGTAAGTTGTAATCTCCCCATCCCCTCCTAGGAATGAAAAGGCTTTAACGTATAAAGCATATGAAAATGGTTTAAAAATTTTACTGTTATTTAACCCCAGAGATGATATAATATCTTGTCATTTTTTTCAGTAGATTAAAAAGAAAAATGGCTAAAGTTTGCTCTAATAAAATATTTCAAAAGGATATCACCCAATATTTCTGAAGTATTAAAGCGTATTATGTTATCCCTGGCAGAGAGATCCCTGAGACCCTTTTTAACCACTCCTCGTCAGTGACTTTTGTCACAATAGCTCAAGTATTGCTATTTAGTCTGTTTCTTTAGGCAACTCACTGTTGAAACATTTCACAGGCCAAATCTATTCATTTGGTTTATTCCCAGATAGATGCAGTAAACAGATGCATTACATCAAAATGACAATATATCTCCCATGGGCTATCCATGCTGGTATAGATATTTTCTGCTTTAAAAGCTAATAAAAGCTCTTCTATGATAAATACAAGATCTGTACATAAATTGAACATATATGAGGGGTGAATGTCTTTTAATTATCAGTGAAAGGATCTTTTAAAATAAATTAAAAACATTTTACTTCAGAAAAACATTTCCTGAGTTGTGTCAAAAATTAATCAGGAAAAAATAGTAACAACAAATCAAACTAAAAGATGGCAAGAAGATTTATAACATAAAATCTAAAAAGAAATCAGAGAAGAGGAATTACAAATTCTTGTCAAGATATTATTTGTACTAATATGAGTCGACAGCCATTGGGGAAAAATAAAGCAACTTTTCAAATGAGAATTTTTACTTAGAAGTAATAATCTACTTCTCATAACTAGCTTATCTCTCTCAACAAAAATTAAGACCTCCTATATCTGGTAACAATATACTCTCAAGGTACATATTTTGAGATGAAAATGGATAAGAGGGTCTACATAAAACTAAAAAGTTTTTGCATAGCAAAGGAAACAATTAACAGAGTGAAAAGGCAAACTACAGAATGGGAGAAAATGTTTGCAAGCCATATATGTGATAAGGGGTTAAATTCTAAAGTATATAGGAAACTCCTACAACTCAATACCAAAAAAACCCCCATAAACCCAATTAAAAAATAGACTAAAGATTTAAATTGATATTTCTCCAAAGAAGACACACAAATAGCCAACAGATATATGAAAAGATGTTCAACTTCACTAATGATCAGGGAAATACAAATCAAAACCACACTGAGATAAAACCTCACACCTGTTAGAATGGCTATTATCAAAAAAAAACCCAAAAGACAACCAGTATTGGTGAGGGTGTGGAGAAATCAGAACACTTGTACACTGTCAGTGGGAATGTAAAATGGTGCAGCCACTATGAAAAACAGCATGAAGCTTCCCCCCAAAATTAAAAATATGATACAGCAATCCCACTTTTAGGTATTTATCCAAAAGAATTTTAATCAGGATCTTGAAGAGATTTTAGTACTTCCAATGTTAACTGAAGCATTATTTACAAGAGCCAAGATGTGGAAACAACCTAAATGTCTGTTGACAGATGCATGAATAAGGAAAATGTAGTATATAAATACAAAGGCATATTATTCAACCTTAAAAAAGAATAAAATTCTGCAATATGAGACAACATGGATAAGCTCTAAGGACATTATGCTGTGTGAAATAAGCCAGTCACAGAAGGACAAATGCCCTGTGATTCCACTTATATGAAGTATCTAAAATAGTCAAAAATCATAGAAGCTAAGAGTGGAATGGTGGTTTCCAGGGGCTGCAAAGAAGGGGAAAAAATCGAGTTACTAGTTAATGGGTGTAAACTTTCAATTAAACAATTAAATAAGTTCTAGAGATCTGCTGTTTGGCATTGTGTCTATAGTCAATATCACTGTATTGGACACTTCAAAAATTATTAAGAGGGAATATCTCATGTAAGAGGGAATATCTCTTAGAACAATAATTTTATTTAAATTTAAAAAGATGTATTATAGTCACCTTGACATGCATTTCAGGATACAATTTTTGGTTCAAGTATTATACATTTGTGTATCAGTTTTGCATTGTACATTCTCTTAATGAGAAATGACATTTAAACACAGTTTCTGGAAACAGTGCTGCTGATGAATCTGACAAGCCAGTGCTATGAAAGAAGAGCAAAAACAGCATGCACTTGACTGTTCTGCCCTGGATTCACTCATCTTAGCATAAAAAGCACATTTACCCCGTGACTCTTCTTTCTTACCAGTGTAGCAGGTTTGCACCTCAACATATAAACTTAAATGCACAAAAAGAAATTGTTTCTATTGTTTTCTATTTGGCACTTCCATACCACCAGGAGTAACAGGATTTTATTATCAATTAAGCTCCTTCCCTTAACACATACTTTATCCTGAGTTGTGTCTGATCTCTGTGGGTTTATGTATTAGAGTTCTCCAGAGAAGCAGAAACAATAGGATGTTATATACATATATGTATATAGTTGTCCCTTGGTATCCATGGGGGATTGGTTCTAAGACCTTCTGGGATACCAAAATCCAAGGATGCTCAAGTCCCTGATATAAAATGGAATAGTATTTGCATATAACCTATGCATATTCTCCTATATACTTTAAATCATCTATAGACGATTTATAATACCTAATACAATGTAAGTTCTATGTAAATAATTGTTGTATTGTTTAGGAAATAATGACAAGAAAAAAGTTTGTATTTGTTATGAAGAAATAGACTTGTTTCCCCAAATATTTTCTATCTGCAGTTGATTGAATCCATGGATGTGAATAAAGAAAAAAGAATAAAGAAACCCATGAATATGAAGGGCCGACTCTATGTGTGTGTGTGGTCCCTTCTCTAGTCATATGCTTCAATAGTAGTAAAAGGAAAGGAAACAAAAAGGAGAAAATATACTTTTCACTTATTTATTCCATAGATGAAACATACTATCTTAGAAAGTAGTGAGTTACCAAGGAGATGATGCCAAGTCTATAAAACATATTACTTCCTGGGGTGGTTTCTAGACATTTGGAAGTTCTCTTGATCATTACTGAAGCTTATTTGATATCCTTTTTCTGTTTCCCTGATCTCCCATACCGTGGTAGGGATTAAATCTCTCTTATGTCTAAAAGGTGCTTCCTGTATGATGCTTCTTGAAGGTTCCTGTGGTCCTGGAACTTTAATTACTGTCTGAGCAAATGCAGAAGTTTTTTAAGTGTCCACCAGATGTCACTGTTGACCAGAGAAATGTAACTACCTTGCTGCAGCTCTGAAACAAACAGGTGTTAATTGTGATTTGATTCCTAAAATAGAAAGGGAAAAAAGCCAGATGAAGAAACAAGCAGATCTACAACACAACTTGATCTTAGGCAGGAAGTAACAATTTGCTTCAATTCAAGCTAAGAAATGATAATCATTTAGGTGTTTTTACATTTCACTCACATTTTACCCCACAAAATCCTGTTAGGTGGACAGGGCAGGTGCTTCCAGTCATGTCTATTTAGTGGACAGAACACTGAAAGCTTGGGACCTGGGTTCTGCCTCTACCTGGGTTTCAATCAGAACATCAATATCATTGGCCGAGTTCCTTAATCAATTGGTCTTTACCTATAAAATAAGAATTAGAAATTCCTCCCAATTTAAAAATATTATAATCCCTGCTTTAAAAATTTCAGAAAAATGCCTTCTCAAGGTCACAATTTCTTAAGCGTTCTGTACTAGAACTCGGGTACTTTTTTACTCCTTAATGCAGGCTGGGGTCCACTAATACATGGAGCTTTCCCTGAGCTGCTCCTTTCTGTGTTAATAAACAAGAGTCTCACTGAGCAAATTGCTTTCTGCAGCTATTTTTCTTTCTATACTCTTAACAATATTTACAAGTTAAAAATAGAACTATGTAGGATTTACTAAAATAATTTTCTTTTTTTGCTTTCAGATTTCTTTGGGGAAACTGATTTGGCTTACTTTTAAACAATTTTTTAAATGAAACAAATATTATATATATGCATATGTACATAAACATATATGAATAATAAAATGAAGACATGTACCCATCATCCAGCTTTATAAAATAGATTGTCTTTCCTATCTTATTACACAAAGAAATACAGTCCTTTATTCCATCAAAGTCATAGCAAGACCTAAGTTTACTCCCCTCCAAATGAAGATTTTCCTACTAACAAAAAGTTATTTCTTTTCAGATTTTAGCTTTTAGGAGCTTCATTCTCTTAGCTCACCCACAAGCCTGAGAAGGCAGAGGCAATAATATGTTCCTCTGGGCTCCCATCCCGTCATTACTCTCTTTTCAGAGAGAAAAAATCAAGTTAATACTTAAACTGCACTTTTTTACTGCCTGTAACCAATATTTATTTTAAATTATAGATTAAGCAGATTGTAATTCTCATTAATGTTAAAATACAAATTATTTATTTGATCTCTGGGGGATCCTTTCAGAAGAGAAGAAAAAGTAGAAAAGAGCAAGGTTTTATAGTTACCCAGAGAAAAAGAGCCAATGAGAATTTTCTAAGGAGGTATATATTTTCAGGTAAATTCTCAAAGCTAGCATGTCTGCATGTAACATTTGAATTTATCTGCCACAAAGCAAATCAGTTTAATTCTTCTCTTGCACAGAAACTTTCAATTGAGGTTCATGTTGTGTGAAGGTGATACTTTGGTGAGTAAAGGGATTAGGGCAGTACTGGAGCCAGACAGAAAACAGAGAAATAGAGTTCAGATGAAGAATTTGAGTAAGGAATTTGAGGGAGAATTTAAGCTCCCCACGTCTCAGTTTATTTAGGATGGTTTATGAGTCATTTAAATTTAAATATTACTAAAATGTTATCCCTATTATACTGAAACATTTGAGATGCCCAGAGAGCTGATATCCAAGTTACATATATGCAAAAATATAACATGCATTCATTGGAAATATTTGAGTGTCTTCAAGTTCACACACATGAGTGATAAGGTTCACTAATAAAAGCTTCTGATTCTCTAGGAAATTCATCTTTGAGCTTCTTTGTGATTCACTTACATTTCTTGCTATAGAGCTTCTTGGCAATCCTGGAAGGTCAGGGACAATTCTCTGATTGTTTAAGCCTGCAAAGAAGTAAAACAGTGCACTTTTCAGTTGCTGGCCACTATGGCAGCCTCTAAACCAATCATCTCTGCCACCCTTCCAAAGGGTTAAGGGAAAGCCCATGCTAGAAACTGAGTAGCAATTACATACTGACTGGGAAAATTGCCAGTCATTCCTGGTCTCTGACCCTCTCTACAAGGTGCCCAGCTACTCTGTCTTTGAAATTTATACCTTAATCATACTTCACATTTGACAGCATTTTGCATTTTTCAAAGCACATTTAAATACATCCTTCCCTTGGATATTATCCCCACTGCAGACCTAGATTGCTAGGGCAGATATAATCAATTGTATTTTGCATATGGGAATCTAGGATAAAAGAGGTAAAACTTCTTGCTCAAGGTCACACAAAACTCAGAGAAGATCCATATTTCCTGTCTCCAAGGCTGGTGAGTGTTCAGATGCAGGAAGCCACTTTCTGTCTCTAAACATAACCTTCACTTCATTGTTGATGATATAACTCACTAAAGCCCATACACCTCTAAGTCCCAAATTAGAGCTATCACTGTTCCCCCTCTGTATCTATTCTTGCTCTGTCCTTTTTTCTTTATTCCCTGGGAAATAAACTCCAGGGAAGTTAGAATAAAATGATGAATTAGTTGTTTCTGCAAAATGAATAGTGAAATTTGTGATGGGACTTTGAGCCCAACTTCCAAGTTTCCTCTTTAAATAGAAACTTCAGGATTATTATTCACAGAGTTGCATGAAGTATCGCAAAGCCAGATCCGTATGAAATGCTAACTTAGCATTTCCCCAGGTGTGATATTAATGAGTGTTTTATTTAAAAAAATTACTCCATGTTCAAATTAGCCAAATTCCTTTGTCAAAGGACCTGTCCCAGTATCTTAAACGTGTATATTCCTTGCTGATGAACAAAACAATTAAAGAAAACATTTCCCTAACTTACTTTCTCACAGAAATTGTTTTACAGAGAATTTTTTTTTGGCCAGACTATTCTGGGTGGGAAGCTATGTTACAGAAAAGAATGTTGTGATGTCTCCAATACCTTTTCTTAGCATCATTTTTTTCTAAGAAGTCATCACAGTTTTATATATTTTAGAATAGCATTAAATCAAATAATAGCTGTATAAAATCTTCAGATAAATTTCAGTAAATTATTTTAGTATTTAAAATACATAAAGGTTTACTTTTTCTTAATTTACTAAAGAAAATAAAGTGAGGAAATTAAATTTGTACTATGCATTTCCACAAGTCACTATGGCCCAAACTATAACAGCTGAACATGGCAGGGTTCTAGTACTCACTGAGGATGAGGAAGGTGATAAAATGGAACTGGGCGAGTTCCCAGAAAACATGTAATTTCCCCAGCTGTCCTCAGTGGAGAGGCTGCATCCTAAACAATCAGAAACCTGGATGGGCCTGTTTACTCCACCAGCTTCTCTGGTCGAGATTGCATTTCCCTGTACGTTCAGGAGGCCGACTGGGAGCTTTCGTTTCTCTCTGTAGCTTGCCTTGCACTGATTCCGGGAGCAAATTGAAGATGTTCATTCCCAGACAAAGCATGTCAGCTTGGATTGCAAGCTCACTTGTATCTTTGAAAGGCAATGCTTTAACTCCTCCTTCTTCAGGACTCTGACAAATAGTTCTGTGTGAGAAACAAAATCACAATCATTTCACTGACATCACATTTGGTGGTTGTTAGTTTTAATGATCCCAAACGTTTTTCCAGGTCTTTGAAATTTTCACGGCATTTTCACTTAACTCTGAGCTCTCATTTCCACTTCACAAGAAGTTGTGGACAAGGCAGGGGTAATGATGTCCTTTTTGCAAGAGATCCAACGACTCGTGCAAGAGAATATAGGTGGTAACAGTTCAAGAGGGGCAAGCAGACTTGCTCTATGCCGGGGGATACTTAGAATTGTTTAATCATAGCCTGTATTATGAAACGTTGTTAGAAGTTTGACTGTCTATAGTCGTTTCCTTTCGTCATTCTGCCTAGCATGAAAACACTTCTGGTCTCTTCTCTTCGAGGAAAGGCCTATCACTTTCTGGAATTTAGTTCATTTAGATTTCTTTGCATTGCCAGCTCTTGAATTTCTTTTATAAAACTATGATGTTATGGTGTATCCAACTTATTCTCCCTGTTAGGATAGGAGTGATGGTCTCATTGCTTTTCTGCTTTTTGTCCAGAAGACTAATTCAGAATGTACTGTTATAACTCTCATATTATGAGTGAGGAAACAGAGCTCCAAAGTTTTACAGCTTGAGGTTGTTAAACTTGGATTTGAAATTTAGTTCTTATCTGATTCCATTCCCCACATTTTTAACAGATTATACAGAGTCAAGATTCATCACTCTATATTTAGAGAAAAAAAGGAGTAAAGAAATACAGACAGTGCCCAACTTATGGTTTAACTTACAATTTTTTGACTTTATGATGATATGAAAGTGATAGGCATTCAGTAGAACATCAATAAATTATATAAGATACAGAACATTTTATTATAAAATAGGTTTTGTGTTAGGTAATTTTGTTCAAATTGTATGCAAATGGAGTGTTCTGAGCATGTTTAAGGTAGGCTAGGCTAGGCTAAGCTTTGATGCTCAGTAGGTTGGTTGTACCTGTACTAAATGCATTTTCAACTTACAATGTTTTCAATTCATGATGGGTTTATTGGGACATAATCCTGTGATAAGTTGAGGAGCATCTTTTTAGGGGTAACGTTATTTAGGGGTAAACCTCACACTATTTTTACTCTTTCCTGAAGCATAACTTCAATGTGAGCCAAGGATTTTCCAAATTAACTCTACTTTGACCTTCATTGATTTCCTAAGAATTTGGAGGAGTATTCACAGAAGAGTCACTACTTACTTTCTACTGGATACAAATTTGGAGAAAAGTCAGCATGTAGTCTATTTGTACCTTAGAATAAATTGAGCTCTCACTCAAAATGAAATATGGACCTCTGAACTGTAAATGTTGAAGGGAAGAAAATCTTTTCCTATATATTCATTGCTAGGAAGTTGCAATGTCTAGGACATCAGTTTGCATGTATTCATACAACTGGAAAATTTTTGTTCAAATGTAATCAGAGTAAAATGCAACTCAGCACATTTTAAATGAAAAAAGTTAATTAACATTAAAAATAACATATTGTTGTAAAGGGAGAGAAGATTTGTCTTCCTTGCTTTGCACTGTTGTCTCTGGCAGAAGGCAGGCAGGGGACCATTATTTTCTTCTCATTATTAAGGACCCCCAAGTACCTTTGGCCAAAGTCACTGGAGCGCCGCCTTCCCTTCTTTCTAGTCAAATCACCAATTTTTCTCCTTAGCCCCAGGAAACAGGCTTTCTGACACCGATTTCCTAGGTGTGAATTCTAAGATAATTGTTTTGGTTTTCTGAGTTTGAGGGAAGACCCAGTTCTAGAAAATAGGACTTTTGGGGGAGGGCTAGGTAAGAGCCTGGGTAAATTTAGAGAATTCTAGGCAGCTAGGAGAATGTAAAATTTACTTAGACAGGAAAAAGATGAAGAGATTTTAATTTAAAGAGAATAAATGCTATAAAAGTTTACCTTTTTTACAATTTGTCATATGACTAGGCTAGAATTGTGAACAGATAAGTGTTCTATATATTTTTATTAGCTATAATATATAACTTCCTTTAATTTTGAGTAATTAAATAAAATTCTTTAAAAGGTATTCCTCTATTTGTTCATGCAGCAATAATTCATTACACATTATATTTCCTTTTATCATGGACCTCAAAATGCATATTTTCTAGTGAGTAAAACAGACACTTAAAGGTAATGAAAACACAAAATCAAATCATATACACTACATGCTTTAGGAGCATAGAGGAAAAGAGTAAATAGTTACCTTTTCAGGCAAAGAGATTAGAAAAGACCTTAAAAAAGTGAAAGTTGAATGGAATTTGAAACTAGAAGTAGTTTATAAGGACACAGAGGTAGAGGCAACTTCCAGGCAAAGGGAACAGGACCTCTTCACTGTGCTGCCAAAGTGAAAGTACAGATAAGCAAAGATCTTGGTGTGTAGAGAGAAATACACGTGGTAGTTCAGTGCAGCTAAGTGTGATCAGCTTGAGGCTAGAATGATACGAAAAAGTCAAGTAGCGAAGGGATTTCTAAGATTTGAACTTTATGCTGTAGAAAATAGAGCTTATTAGAAGAATGTAAGCTACTATCAGAGAAACTGAGATTCTCCAATAAAGTAGAAAAGAATAGTCTTATAATTATAATAATAATATCTTGGCCAGGGCAACAGGGGTAGCTGCCCTGGATCCCAGCCTGGTGAGTTGGAGAGAAGTGATGGGGTAACGTTTGGTGATGGCCTTACCGAAATTGACACTATCAGTGCTTATGTTATTTTTATTTCCTTGATTTCTCTCTGCCTCTCCTGTTCCCTTTTATTTTCTCTCTCTCTATCTCTACTCCATCTCTTTCTATTTTGATTTCTTTATTTTTATTTTTTATTTTTTAAGACTGTACAATTTTATGGGGTCCGTGTGAAATTTTGTTGCATGTGTATAATGTACAGTGATCAAGTCAGAGTATTTAGGGTGTCCATCTCCTGAGTACACTACATCTTTCTTTAACGATAGTCTCTATATATCTTCATCTATCTCCTTAAGAGAAGGAGCCTTCACAGGATGGCCCAGCTTTGCAGGGATGGCCTCACAGACCACACCATTCTTGGAACAGTCCTGCCTGATAAAATTGTGGTAATCTTGATCATTTAAACTTAGGTTCTTTCTTCAGCATGACTCATACAAAAGATAAAAGCTGCAGATGCAAATAGAACAGAGGATTTAGACGTAGACTTTAGAGTCAACGAAGAAAGGGCACACCAGCCCATTGTTAGCTGTGCAACACTTTAGAGCTTTGGATGCAATTAATCTATTATAATGATATTTTTGATTTACTAATGTAAAAAAAATGAAGCCATTTCATTTTTGGTTAATTTTAGGTGGTATACAAAGCAAACAAAGGTGTTAGGATTACATTCTAGCTGGAAGAAATAAAATAATGTCATTCTTTGACTTTGAAAATTAACTAAGGAAAAGGAACACCTACCACAGCTACATTTCTATTAGTGGGAACATCTCCAGAACCCTCAGGAAAAACATGAGCACATGTATCCACCTCTTTCATAACAGTTGCTCTTTCTTTCTTACTCACAGATCATCTTACTCTCTTGTTTCTACTGTCGTCTAAGATCCTTTACATAAACTTTTATTTTTTTGGAGGCTCATCAATTAATTTTCCAATTTAAAAATATTAAAATATTTTAGTAAAATTTCAGTCCTTAAAACAATAAACAAAACACCAGCAAGGCTCTGAATATTGACTCTATCTGCCACAAAAGCAGCATGAACTAGACCAGGATTTCACATCACAGGTGGGCTGACCCAAGGTGTTATTCTCCTCTGGGATTTGATTCGTTTTTATATCTAGTCTTTCTTTTTTCGCATTTTATTTTGGCAACTGATTGAGATTATGTATTCAAAGATAACCTGGGCCCTTCTAGGCCCTTCAGGGATGGAACTGATAGGCATCATGGAGTAGTACGAAAGGTATTCAAATATTAGACACTTTCTTTAGTCCTGGAAAACCCTGGTGCCTTGGTAACACACATGTAAAACTGTGACAGCAAATACCTTTCTAGGCCAGGCGTGGTGGCTCACGCCTGTATGCTAGCACTTTGGGAGGCTGAGGTGGGAGGATTGCTTGAGGCCAGGAGTTCAAGACCAGCCTGAGTAAGAGTGAGACCCCTGTCTCCACAAAAAATAGAAAAATTAGCCAGGCATGGTGGCATCTGCCTGTAGTCCCGGCTACTCAGGAGGCTGAGGCTCTCTTGAGCCCAGGAGCTTGAGGTTGCAGTGAGTTACGATGATGCCACTGCACTCTAGCCTGGGCAACAGAGTGAGACCCTGTCTCAAAAACAAAACAAAACAAACAAAAAAATAACTATTTGAGACTGGCTGACAATCTCAGGAAAGTAAACCCAGAGAACTGTACATATTATACCAAGTTTTTTAAAGTCCCAACTCCTTTATATTCATATCTCCTTTTTTCTCTTTCTTTTTTGCTCTTTGCTCTCAAAAGAACTTGTAGTGTATATCTGAAATATGCCAATTAGTATGAACATTATTTGGGTTGGTTGACAGAGTATTTGACAAGACATTATGGCATATGAATTCTTTTTTTAAAAAAATATATCAGGTTAGTGTATCTACTAGGAATGACAATACAAGGTAGGAGATTCTTAGAAATTAATTAGTGTAATATTATTTAAAATGAGTCATTACCTGCTTGGTCTCTTCTACGTTTTCATGCAAATTACATTTTCTATTATTTAATGTTATTTTTGCTTATTCAAGGCGATTTGAAAGGAGTAGAATTACCAATAAGACTAGAGAATAGCACAATTGGTTTTAGAAGGGAGCAAATTTAAAAGAGGGAGAAACAACAGAAATTTAAAAATAGAAAAACAGAACACTACATTATAGGGGGGAAGTCTATATCCTGAGGCAGAAAACACTAAGGAGTGCAAAAGATTGAGTGTATCTTCAGAATAATAGACAAAACACACAAAAAACTGGCAATAATATTTTATGGTTGCATACAGTGAGTTTCCTTTCATGGGGCTCTAAAGATGTTTTGTATGGGCCACTAAACTTAGTGCAGGGATTTCAGTATCAGAAAAATGGAGATAAATTAGAAAGGGCTCATGAGCAGAAAGATAGATAAAGGACTGTGGCGTTTACCCATTAGGAAACATAATTGAGTGAAAAATATGGTTTGACTCACCACTAATAGAAGATATAGCTCTACGAATTTGATAAATGTGAGTAACCCAGACCCATGGAATTTAATGAGTATGTGTTATGAGCACTATGGGGTGAAAAGGCTTTTCATGTCATGGTCACAGAAGTCCTAACCAGACAGCATTGCGGGTTGTGTATATGCCCTTAGGCTTTTGTGAAGATGACCAGAGACTTTACAGCTAGATCTGTAGCCTCAGAAGAGAGATAGTCCCTTGAAGAGTGTAGGCATCGTAGTTAGAGCAGACTCCTAGCTATACCCAGAGTACAGCATACTCTCTACAGGGCATATTGGTACTGGATGAGGGACAGGCAGAGGAATTTCTCCAAGAGCATCGTGTTCCCCAATGCAGGAAGTTGTCAACCTGAGTGTATGTTGTGAAGACCAGGGAGCGGCAAGAAGTCCTGTCATCCTTTTTCATATTGCTCAGCAAGTCAGTTACCCCAGAAGCAAGGCCCTTGACTTCTGGCCAAACTATAATTTCCCATGGGGACCATGATGAAGCAGAGAATTTCAAACTCCCAGTAATGAGAGCAAAGGGAAGTTGTGTCAGTAGCAACAGTGGCAGAGATAATAGGGATGTGAGTTCCAACCAATGTGGAGGAAGTTAGAACTCAGAAGAATGGTGAGTGTGACTTTGGAGGGATACATGCTGGTTATGAGACAGGACACCCCAATAGTGTATAGGTCCCTGACTGTCCTAGAACCAGGGGAAATCTAGGAGCAAATTGTATTATCAGTGGTGCAAACTGTTCTTCCTCGAGAAGGTGTAGAAGACTACCAGCGATAGTTTTGCAGTGGATGGCACTGGAAGCTATTATTGAGTGATGAGACTGCACTTTGGGATGTTAGAAAGAGTAACACAAAAACTTTCAGAAAACTTTACTGAGTCAGTAGGGCAGAGATGATATTGTCTGACCTCCGTGGGAACCAAGTACAAAACTTGGCTTGAGGCTTTCTATGTCAAAACATTCCTGAACCAGGCCTTTGTCTTCAAGGAGACAATTTCATCCAATTTCAGGTTTATAAGTAAATAATGACAAAAGTCTTCTTTACTAGCTTTGTGCAATCTTATGAACACAAAGTGATTGCAAAAGCATGTACTGGTCTGAAATGAGGTGCATTTAAATACATTAGGAATATCTTTATTTCATATTTATAGATGTATTTTTAAATGTTTAATCTCATTTCATTTTCTCAAACTCAGTAGTCATACTCTTGTGTAAGGAACACAATAGTAATAATGATTGCTTTTATATAGTCTCACCTATAATTCCATCTCTTGATGTATGTGTATGTGTGTTTGCATAATGTGATATTAACAGTAATGTTTTATATGTAGGAATGGTATTTACTACTACAAAATAGTACTTATCACAGCCTTTATTTATTTTCACTTATAATTCCAAATTATGTCTTTGTTTGCACATATGGATCTGGGATTATTGTTTTTTTTTTTTTTTGAGACATGGTCTTGCTCTGTTGCCCAGCCTAGAGTGTTGTGGCATGATCATAGCTCACTGCAACCTCAAACTCCTGGGTTCAAGCAATTCTCCTGCCTCAGACTCCCGAGTAGCTGGGACTACAGGCGTGCGCCACTACATCTGGCTAATTTTTCTATTTTTTGTAGAGACAGGGTCTCATTCTTGCTCAGGCTGTCTCAAACTCCTGGTCTCAAACTTAAGCAATCCTCCCGCCTTGGCCTCCCAAAGTGCTAGGATTATAAGTGTGAGCCACCACTCCCAGCTGAGATTATTGTGATGTAAAGAGTGATGATTTATACACAGGCTGAAAAGCGATGCAATTAATTAAAAGACAATTTTAATAAAAATATAAAAACAAGCATCTATGTGGTGTTTTACAATTTTACATGTATTGATGTTTGCCTGTACACAACCAGGCAGCTTAAGAATTTGGAAGTCCTTCCAGGGATCTAGTCTATGCTGCTTAAGTATGCATCATCACTTATGTCCACGCATTAGCAAAGAGAAAATATACTATTCTTCTAAGTGAAGAAGTCATTAGACACTTATAGTTAGTAGAATGATTTTTGGAAGCTCATTGCAGGAGAACAATGTGAGAATAAGATATTTAGAACATTCTTTTGGAAACCAAAAATGGGGATGGGGATGGAAGCATGAAGGTTATATATGTTAAACATTTTTTCCCTAAAGTAGAAGACGTGAAAGGGGATGAAAGCTCCCGTTCATCTCACATGATTAAAGGAGTTTGATGACTGATATGAGGCTTAGAGAACACTTATTGGTTCTTGCACTTTATGTGATGATTTTCTCTGGAAACTACCTTGAAATCTAAAAACATTTTGTGAGAAAAACAAAGGAAAATTTCAAGGTCTTCAACAATATGGCTTTACAGGTACTGGTATATAAATAATATTTCAGATGGAGTATTTGCTAGGTTGAAAATAGATTATTATTAAGTTATCCTCGCAGATAATAGGAAAAGTCAAAACCATTATAAACCAATGTGTTTAAAGACAATTCAGCTATTTTAGCTGACCTTAGCAAGACAATTGCATGAGTAGTTTTAGAGACACCATGTTTTTTTCTATGTGATACTCAGGGAGAGGGGTGAACTAAGAGGAAAGATTCATCTTTGGCTGAAAAGGGATTCACTCTTGGCAGTGAACTAGCATCTTGGATCAAAGAAAACTAGATCATGCCAAGAAAAAAGAATTGCGTTTTCTAAAGGGCACTGCGACATTATCTTCATTGTTTTATTCATTTTGCCAAGAAAGAGGGATAAAGAAAATATGTTGGTAATAGTCAAATTGGGGTGATGGAAATATAGATATTATTTTCAATACTTCTTTATATTTTTAAGATTATAAAAGTATCAAATGTGTGGTGGAGTAAACAGATTTGTGATATATGATTCTCTTATAGCTTTCATCTTCACCGTTAAGGTGCATGTTTGAGTGTAGAAAATGATAGAATGAGCAAATACTACAAAGGAAGCTATAGATAAGGATGTAATACAACATTTTAATTATGTTTCCTGCCACTCAATATGATAGCTAAACATTTACAATTTCCATTTTTCCTATCTGATCCCTATATTTATCGTAGCACATTATAATTACATTGAATTGAAGTCAGTGAGAGCTCACAGACTGTGTCCGTATGCCGAGCAGTGGGTGTGACTGGGGCTATGACAGGTGGGAGGCAGGATGGCTCGGTGGGCACAGACAGGGAGCTGGAGCCAGCTTGTCTGGCTCTGAAGCTTGGCGTGGCTCCCACCTAGCTGTGTTGTTTGGGGAGAGTTATTTCATGTTCTGTACCTCAGCTCCTCATCTGTACAATGTGGAGGTACAAATAGTGCATACTTTCTACATTGTGAAGCTTAAATTCTTGTGAAGAGTAAATGTGTTCATATGTACTTAATACTAAAGAAAGGTCCTGACTCATTGGAAGCATTCAATAAATGTTCACATTATTATCATAGTGGATCAGAGACTCTTGTTCTCAAGAAGATGCATCTAACATTTCTATGGCTCACAATCTTTTTAACATAGAAAAAAATTACATTCTTTAAATAAACTAAAAAATCTCAGGGGAAATCCTTCCTTGATCCACTTCCTCCAGAGACTTAGAGAACATAGTGGTTGAAAATGGAAAAAAAAAAAATAATGAAAGTGGAGCTCAAGATCATAAAGGAATTAAGGACATTAAAGAAAATTAAGAAATGCACTAATCTGAAACATGTCAGAGAGTATTAGCATCATGTACTAAGAAAAGGACTAAGTTAATGCAGTGAATACTAATTAATCATTTAAAAGAGTTTTACATTCTTCAGAAAAGATGTCCACAAGGAAGAACTAGCCATGCTTCTTTCTAGTGTTTAAAAGTAGGAAAGGAAAAAAAAAAAACAAAAGGTATTTGAATGGAGAAGACAGGAGCGAAATAAAAACATTTGAGTTGGTCTTGATTTAAGGGGGCAAATTGCAAAAAAAAAAAAAAAAGGTTTAAATAAACTAGCAACAACCCCCACCCTCCATGCCACACAACACACACAATTGCAGAAATGTAGCATTCCCTTTGGATGTGATCTACCCTGGTATAAATTACTGAATAAATAAATCACATCTTTTTAAAAAATTTACAGAGACAATATAGTCTTGAAATATACTTTAGTTAGTCCATTCATCAGGCTTCTAATGTCCTACTGTTAACTGCAAGCTCAAATCTATAGGAAAGGTAAATAGGGCAGGTAATAGAGGCAGGTGCACCTGTGAATGCTTTGTGTGGTGATGACCCTAGGCAAGCACATCCACTCTAAAAGGGGACAGCTACTTCTGGCCAATATTCAGGCTTAATGTCCCGGAAATTGGGATTCTTATTTGAAATCTTATGATTTTAAAGCCTTACCAAAAAATGAATTAAACACCATTTTGCCTGAAGTTTTTTATTTTTCTTTTCTTTTTTACAATTTCCCCAGTGTAACATAACTCCATGAATGTGATTTTCCAGTTATGGTTTGGTACATCGCAAAGAATGTCCATTTGTATCACTTTGTAGATAAACTGGATGGTTTGCTGTTTCCTAATTATGCCCAGTCCTGTCCTATATCTGATCTTTTTCTCATATTATCAAATGTTTTCCTACATTCATTCTCTGACAGCCTAAATTCCAGCTTGCACAAATGCCACGATCACCTGAAACTTTATGCAGTTACTTCCACTTGAAAGCAACTTTTCCAACTCTAAATCTTCATAGCATTTTATTTATTTCTCTTATAATAGCTATTATACAAATTTCTACCTTATGCTATAAGTATTTTCATTAGGATCATATCCTAGTCTTTCTTGTATGAGCAAAATGATGCTTACATAGTGCATGCTACATGGCAGTAACCACTGCTTTCGTTTTGTTATATTTTCTTCCATTCTTCTCCATGGAACTTAGGCAAAATAATCTATTAAGATCTAAAGGGTATCTACCAATTTATCCATGTACCAGCAGTATGAGAAGATGCCTATTCAACCGTTCCTTTAACGGCATTAAGTATTTTCATTGTTAATTAGTCTTTGATAATTTAATAGGAAAAACATAGTATCTTGACACTTTGATTTTTTAAAGAATAAATGTCTTATTTATTCAGGTAAGTGCTATATCCAGGCAATAGCTAGGACATTTTCATGATAGATTATATGATAATAATAGTAGTATCAATTACATGTGTACCAAGTGTTATCCTAAGGGAATTATAGATTTTAATTCATTTAATCCTTTAGAAACCCCTACCATGTATGTACTATTACTATCTTGATGTTACAGAAAATAAAACTGAGATGCCAAAAAAGTTAGGCAGATTGCTTGTAATTGCACAGCTACTAAAAGGCAGAGCCAGGACTAAAACCCCCTTCTTACTTCGGTGCTGTAGAGCACCTCAGCATGACACTTCTCAAGTCTGTGTAGTTTTGTGGATACAGCTCTCAAACAATGGCTTCTTATCACATGTAGTGCACAGGTGGTGCTTTAAAAAACTCACAACATCAGTTGCAATTTCTCTCCAGCTTTCTAGAGAAATTAGGTTTATTTAAAATTTCTGTTGAGCTGGCGTGGTGGCTCACGCCTATAATCCTAGCACTCTGGGAGGCCAAGGCAGGAGGATTGCTTGAGCTTAGGCGTTCAAGACCAGCCTGAGCAAGAGTGACACCCATCTCTACTAAAAGCAGAAAAATTAGCCAGGCGTTGTGGTGCACACCTGTAGTTCTAGCT
Source organism: Daubentonia madagascariensis (assembly GCA_023783475.1). NCBI lineage: Eukaryota > Metazoa > Chordata > Mammalia > Primates > Daubentoniidae > Daubentonia > Daubentonia madagascariensis. The sequence goes on along the minus strand of JAKFHU010000978.1, from coordinate 18,316,827 downwards.
ACTAGGGAGGCTCGCTTGAGCCCAGGAGTTTGAGGTTGCAGTGAGCTACCATGACGCACCTGCACTCTACCCAGAGCGACAGAGTAAGACTCCATCTAAAAAAAAATAATAATTCTGTTGAAGCAATTTATGAGACAGACATCTATTATTTTTCAGATTAATAAAATAATTTTTGAAAACAATTTGGGCTTGGATTTTAGAAGGTTCTAGGGTACCTTGGAATCATAATTAGTGTGGTATTTCACTGACATTTTTTTCTTCCTTTACTGTAGATCTGAGCCCAGACACCTTCTCAGAATAGAATTATAAAAATAAATTTTACTTGAAGTGAACATTATATGCATAATATGGATGAACAAGTGGACAGCTCAATAATATCTTAAAGTCAAGATGGCAGGAATTTCACATTATCACTTGAAAATTACCACTTTTTAGAAAATTCCTTTGTATATTTCTGAACTTGCTTGGATACTTTCATATTTCTGGCTTTGTGTTTTGCTTCTTGGAGTAAATATTATACTCCTTAACAGATTTGGAAAACACATTTTGATGAATTATTAAATGCATTTAGTAGAAACAAGGGAAATACTGGTAAGATTGTAAGATCTCAGGAGGCTTCCTTGTAATTCCTTTGCCCTGCTCCCCACAACATGAAAGGAACAAAAGAAGCATGGTAAGCTGACTCAAAAGAGCTATTCACAAGAAACATCTGTCTCTGTAATAGTAAAACATTCCATATTTTACCTACTAACTTCTCTGATAAGCCATCTTTTCCCATACAGAATCTCAAGTGTGTCATCTTTTATGACATGTGGGTCAGTCATACCCCTCCTTTGTATTCAAGTTTTTCGTCTTTTATTACCATGTGCTCCAGGCATATACTCGTTTCTCCACCCGCCAGGACATCTTTTCCTGTGTATGTGTCTGGTGTGTGACAGTCTTTCCCTTTAAAGTGTTTAGGGAGGGACATTTCTTTTTGACATATATTCCATTTGTGACATTTTTATGTCCTTGGGGTAGCCACATTTCAATTTTTTCAGGACTGAGTATTTTTTATTGTGGATGTTGTTTTTAACTTTTGTTTGTCAATTACATGTTATTTTACTGTTGTAAATATTATCAGTAGGCTTTCATTTCATTCTTGCATGCTGGATTTTGTGTTGAGATAGTGGATAAAAATTTTACTTTGTATTTTTGGGTGGGGTGCTGAAGGATTGGTGGAGGAAATGGGGTATCTCCTTTTAACATTAGGTATAGATTTTTTGTTCCCAACAATGCCAAAGGAATTTTCCCTCATTGCCTTTTGACGCTTAGCCTCAATATCATTTTCTGAAAAACTACTGTTTACTATAAGTAATCTCGTGCCAGGAAGGAAAATAAAAAGGGGTGTGTGTGTGTGTGTGTGTATGCTTGTGTAAGTGGGTTTGTTCAGTAAGTATTAGAAAGAGGGGGAGAAGGAGGAAAGATTGTTTTAATGCCTAAGATGTGATAAGCATGCTAATATGTGCTTTCATAAATTAATTTTCATTTAATTCATACTCAGCATAGTAGAATAGATAAAAGCACAGACTCTGAAGCTAAAACGTTTGGATTAGTATCCCAGCTTCACCATTTACTAGCTGTAAGACCTTGGTGACATCTGTTAACCTCATTGTGACTCAATTTTCTTTCTTGTAAAATGTGAACACTATCATTTGTTGAGATTGTTGTGGAGTTGAAACAGGTTAAAAGTGAATAGTTTCGATTGAATTTTAATACTTTGCATTTGCTCTAAAATCTTGATACTTAAAGCATCTATTGAGCACCCATTTCTAAAGATGAAATAAATAGTTCATGGGAGACAATTAAGAAATATCTCTATAAAATACCCAATTAATGACCAGTGATGAAATCAGGACCAAAGTCTGTGTTTTACTTAAGATATATATGTTTGGCTACTGTGAAAGAGACCTAATATGTACCATGCTAAAAGATGATAGACATTTTAGTTCTTTGAGGAAAGTCGACCTTCCATTTGATCCAGCAATCACACTACTGGGTATTTACCCGAAGGAAAAGAAGTCATTTTATCAAAAAGATATGTGCACTCAAATGTTTATTGCAGCACAATTCACAATTGCAAAGATGTGGAATCAACCCAAATGCCCATCAATTCATGAGTGGATTAACAAAATGTGGTATATGTACATCATGGAATACTACTTAGCCATGAATAAGGATGACTTAATGCCTTTTGCAACAATCTGGATGGAACTGGAGACCATTATCCTGAGTGAAGTATCTAAAGAATGGAAAAACAAAACACCACATGCACTCACTACTAAATTAGAACTAATTGATGAGCACACACGTGCAGAGAGGGAAGTAAAACTCAACAGAAATCAAGCCGAGAGGAGGGGGGAAGGACAGGATGGGCAAAAACCTACTTAATAGGTACAATGAACACTATCTGGGTGATGGGTACACTAATAACCATGACTCAAGCATTATAAAAGCGATCCATGTAACCAAAAAGATTTGTACCCCCATAATTCTTTGAAATAAAAAAAAGATGATAGACATTTTAGTTCTTACATAAAAGTCAGCTGGGGAAGGTGTGGTGGCTCATATTTGTAATCCCAGCATTTTGGGAGGTCGAGGCAGGATGATCATTGGAGGCCAGGAGTTCCAGATCTGCCTGGGCAATATAGCGAGATCTCATCTCTACAAAAAAAAATTAGCTGGGGTGTGGGGAGGTGGGGGTGCATCTGTAGACCCAGATACTTGGGAGACTGAGGTAGGGAATCACTTGAGCCCAGGAGTTTGATGTTATAGTGAGCTATAAGTGGGCCACTGCACTCCAGCCTGGGTGACAGAGCAAGACCCTGTCTCTGAAAAAAAAGAAATGTCAGCTGGTTTGAGGGACCAGCAGTTCAGCAACCCACAATTCTGTCTTCTAGCTCCATCATTCTTAAGGTTTATCCACGTTTGCATGATCCGAGATGGCTATGGTAAGAAGGAATGGCATGCCCCTTCCTTTAAGATAATATTTAATAGTTCTCAAGTCTGGTCACACATCAGAATCACTGGAGGGAGCTGTTAAGAAATATTGATCCCCAGTCCTTACCTCTTGAGATTCTGACAAAATTGATCTGATAGAAAGTCAAGGCATTTGTTTATTTGTTTCTATTTGTTTGTTTTTAAGCAGATGTTTTAATTGCCTCCTATTTATCCCATTGGTGTGGAAGGGATTCCTGCCCCAGGTTATGAGGATGGCCAAACACACAACACCTGACATTGGGCAGATGAGATTAGCAGCTGTTTACTAGTTACATATACTCATTTCTGGGGGAGGAGGACACCATATGCTACACAGGGCCAGATGGGGATTGTACTCAGGAACAGAGTGAATAACCAGGGGCTACAGGAGGCAAGCTTTGTAGCATCAAGAGGGCAGGATGATGGTCCCTGATTCCCAGGAGAGGATGTGGTTGGCTTGTTTGAATAATTCTGCAGGCAGGTAGGGAAACTGAAATCCAATACTCAGGGATAAACAGGAACTGTGCCTGGTCCCTCTGATAAGGAGGGTTGTTTAGCTAGGGCAACTTATTCACAGAAACAGAGTGGGAAGCAAACTAATAGTTAGGCCATTTGAGGTTGTCCCAACTTACAAGATGTCAAAGCAGCACACAATATTGAGCCTTAATTTTAAGCTTTACACCACGCCAGTCCATGATGGATTTTCCAGTTTGGTTAGCAGCTTTCCTCCACATGGTGATTCAGGGATTCAGTTTCCTTCTGTTTTCAAATCCTTCATCCCCTAGGATCTTGCCATCATTTACTTCCAATCAGCTGAAGACAAAAGGCAAAAAACAACATAGAATAGGCACATTTATTTTTTAAAAGCCTGAAGGCAGAAGTACCAAACTTCACCTTCTACTCCATGACCACACCTAGGAGCAAGGATATCTGGGAAACACAGTCTTGACTTTGCAGTTTTCCTGATCTAACCTCTGTCACTTTAGAAGGGGAGAAGGGGATTGAATCAACAGCTATCCGTCATTACCTCAGGTATCTCTACTACAGTTCCGGGATGTGCTTTTAAAATTATTTTATTTTATTTTATTTTTCTCTTACCATTGCCCAGAGTTTAACCCTTTATCTGTTTTGTGATTTATTTTTATTGTTTGTGTACTCAGAATCCATAATCCTGCTTCTTTTTTTCCACATGATTAGTAGTGCTTTTCTTCCAGGCTCAGCTAACTTTCTTTCCTTGTAAAATCTTTCCAACTACTCTAGAAATGTTGCCCCAAATCCCTCTATTCCTCGCTTATTTTGAATTATTTCTTAATATTATCACAAAAATTTATGATATTTCTTGCATTGCTTTATTATAAACATATTTAATTCCTTTGTTAGCATTCCATTTTTTGTATTTATTTGACTCTCAATTAGATCATAACTGCCTAAAAATTAAGCACAGTATCTTTTGTTTAGTTTCATCTGTTGGCCTTTTCATGGAGTAGGTGAGTTTGCACATTTGGTATACATGTGCAGTCATACCAACAACAGATATATTTAACTGGTATATTTAATGTACACAACTTTTGGGCCATACTTAAAATGCAATTTTGTTTTAATCTCTCACTCTTCATTTAAATTTTATCCAGCAGGAAATTTTTTTCCCTGCCACTAAATGAGAACTGTAACAGACGTGTGGTTTTTATGATCAATCTTAAATATTAATATTAGAAAATCATAAGTTATTTTTATTCACACTCTCAAATGTAAAAAACCCAGAATTTCCAATCCAATATGTCAGTCTTCAATCTTTACTCATATATGACACATGTCCCTTTTTCCCAGTAAGCACTTACGGGGAAAGATGGAGGGCTTTGCAGGTAGGAAACTGAAATCCACTCCTCAGGGATAAGCAGGATCTCTGGCTATGAAGCCTTTGTCTACCATCATTGTCTCTCAGTCCCTACCTCTGGTGAAGAAACGTGATTTGAAGAATTTTTGTATTTAGGTAAGTCTCTATAGATCTCTTTCTATATACGCACAGTGTTTTCTATTTTACCTTATTAAATTTCATAGTAATTTTCCCTTTAGAGTATTATTCCTTAATTTACTTATATTTTTATCTCCCCTACATGCTCTCAGAACTGTTTTCAAAAGTTTCACTCCTTTCCTCAGAAAAGCATTGCATTGCCTAAGCCTAAAGTTTCTTTCCCCCTTCCCAGTGAAAGTTTCAGAAAAGTGATATTTTCATTCTTACTTTTATATGTTTGGTGCATCAAATTTTCCCGTGCCTATATCATTGGATTTATCACATAGTATCTAAAGATCAAAGTGTTTTCCTTTATAAGCCTGATGTCTTCTTTGTTCTACATACTATACTATGTACGTTGCCTACTTTCCAACAATTTTATCAACACCCTGTGATCTTGTCTTTTGCATGAGGTACAAAACTTTATCTCTACTTTTTATTCCCACGTCTGGTGTCTTTTCTTTCACTGTAGGTGGTCAGCTCTTTCTCTGGCCATCCTTCATTGGGGTCCCCAGGAAAGCACACTTCCGTCCATAGGCCATGCTACAGGATCACTGGTATGTAATGTTTGGGCCCCCCAGACAAATTCTTCCCTTTATCTCTCAGCAGAGGATTCTCTATTAAATCTATTAAAGTTTAGAAAATTATTTTCTGTTCTCATTGTATGAAACCATTACTTTTTCTTCTTTTTGCTCCAAGTTGCATAGTTTTTTCCTCCTGCCCAACAGATGAATTGTCATTTCTTTTATGCTAAATAGGATTTATCATCACTTCTATATATTATTCATCAGCTCTATATTTCATATTTATGTCTATAGTTTGGGTTCCTCCTCACAACTTGAGGCTATTTTACTTACCTTTGAGGGGTTAAGAGTTTCTAAGCATCTCATTTCTTCTGCTACCTTATAAAACTTCTTTTTTTTTTGGTACATCAGGCAGAATGCATTATATTCTCCCATTCCAACAGTCAGTAGCTACTTTGCTATTCTTTATTATCTTGGCAGTGTATCATTGTTTCTTTTCTATAACACAGAGGCACTATATTTTACTAAAGGTAAATCTGCATAGGTATAATTTTCTCATACACAGTCTTCATGATTTCTATGCATAATTTTTCGATTTTTGTTTTCCCATTAAAACATAAATAGATCACAATTTTTGACACAATATGAGTAATCTGATTATTTAGATTTAATAGGTAATTATTGTATTTTGCTATTTATATCTCTAGACATATTGATGTCTATAATATATTTTTCTTCTGTCACCAATATCTGTTTTCTATATTATTTTTCTTTCTTTGCATTTGTATTATATCCCCGTTTCTCCCAGATAAATTTTATACAATTAATCTGTGCCATATAGACCCAAAAACAAATATCATAATCTGACTATGCACAGCATTTTACTAAATATTGAGATAAGAAAGATTCATAATAAATAGTCTTTGGCCTCAAGAAAATCACAATCTAGAAGAGGAAGCATATGTTTAAACTAATAATTAAATTCCAGTGTAATATACACAGTAATAAAAGTATATAAGTGGAGAGAGAAGAGAATTATTAACTCTAAAGATATAAAGGAATACATCATAGAGGCAGGAGACCCTGAGCAGTTTTGTTAAGGCCAACAGTAGGTCACCATATAGACAAGGAAGGAAGATATTACTTATAGATGAAATGGCACATACAAAGTATTGAAGTATGGCAAATCAAGGTCTGTGGAGGCTTGCAAGTAATTCAATGTTGCTGAAGCATGACTGGTTAGGTAGATGTGGGTGAGCTGCAAGAGATGAGGGTGGGAAAGCAGATAAGTGGAGGTCACGAAACATCTTGCCTGTCATTCTGGGTAGGAGTGTAGACTTTATAAGTGACAAGAAACCACTAAAGGCAAATAAGCAAGGGAAACATCAGTCAGATAGAATACGATTTGGTTATGGTGAAGGATGAGGTTTGAGGATAGCAAGACAAAAGTTGTGAGGCTTTTGTCTAGGAGAGAAATATGGAGGGTGATGGGAAAAAAAAAGGCTTGTCTCTGAGCAGACATGGACCTGAGGAGGAGAAGAGAGATAGGATGATGGGATGATTGCTGGTCCTGGGTACAAGCTACCACTCGATGCAGGTAACCCTGCAGGGAGAGCAGTGCACTCCTCCACGGCAGCCTCATTTGTTCTTTGTACTATAAATGCAGAGCTCTGTTCTATCAGAAAGCCTGACCTCTTAAATTTTCTGCTTCTTCAGGCCACTCCCTTTCAGTTTTGTAGCTTAATGCAGTATTTTTTATGTAAGAAATACAGGCTCATATTCCACAGAGGCAGCCAGGAACAGCCAGGGTAGCAAGTGGTGGATCTCAGAATCACAGTGGCTGCAATTCACAGCATTGTGCAGCTCATGAAGTGACTGCTCACATAGTCTCCTCATGCAAGGACTGATCCACAGATCAAAATTTTGATGACATGGGATGAGCGTGATTTGTTATATTTATGTCCACAAAGTTGAATCAGTGTTATTTTATATTAAGCAATTTTATTAACATTTTAGGTAAGTAACTGGTTATGTTTTTCAGATATGCCTAAGTACCCTGTGAGGGTAAGTGGTATATCAACCCAGAAATATCCCATAAAACTAGTTTCCTAGTGAAACTCATACATGACTGCACTGACATAAATTTTATATTTTTCTCCACTTGAAATCCTTAAATATCATCTTTTTAAAAAGTAGAATCTGGGTTACTGTGTCCTAGAAGAGTCAAATAATATTGATATTCAATTGGGATGCACCATCTGTTTACTCCCATAGCTCACTTTTCCCCCCCTTAGTAAATCTCATGGGTACTGCATTTGTACCTAGACACTAGAGGTAATTTTAGTTATCTGCCAAAGTTCTCCAGTTGTTTTAAACCTTCTTCCTATGTATTCCAGAGTTTTATTTTGTGATTTTCTTCTCTTCCCCTTAGTAAGCATTTTTCTTTTTTCTTTCTTTCTTTTTTTTTTCCTTCCCCTTCCTTCCTTCCTTCTTTCCTTCCTTCCTTTCTTTCTTTCTAACCATGTTCCTCATGGTTATCTTTCTCATCTTTCCTTATAGGTGCTCGAAACACTCAGCTACAATGGAGCTCCTATTGCACATCCGTCACCAATGCACAATGTATCTCAGGTTTCCTTCTACTTATAATCATTATTTCCTTTTTTGACGTATTCTTCAAAGCTTCATTTGTAATTTCCCTAAAAGTGTTTACATTTCTGTCAAGGAGCACAAAGTACTTCGCTTTTCTGTAGTAAAACTCAAGAATATTTACTCTTTTTTCAATGTTCCCATGAGCACCGTCCTTGCTCGTAGCACTTAGTGGCAGCATCAGTTCCTCCACCTCTGCCTTCGTCCCCCTCCTGGCCCCACCACACGCATGTCTGTGGATTCCAGATACACCTTTCCCCCCATATGCTTCATCTGTTCCCAATGTGATACAGATGCTCGTATTTCCTTCCAGGGAAACGCAGGATCTTTATAAGCTGTCCCCCATGAGTCATCTTTCTGCCTCTGTGCCCAAGTCTGTTGTATTTTCTCCCAATGTGCCACAGGTGCATATGGCTCTTATTTCTTCCCAACACAGATGTATAATACCTTCACCTTCTGTTCTTTTATCATTACTGTTTTATGTGCCCCTTGTATGCCTTCTCACCTCACGTGCAGCCAGGCTGTGTTATCTTTTCTCATCGCAAGCATCTATCAATATTGCTTGCTTTAGGAGAGCAAGTTGCTTCTCTTGCTTTAGACAAACAAGAGACATTTCTGTTTCTCCTGGTTTAGGTATGTCAGACTTTTTATCTAATGCGTATTATTTGGATTTTACTCTTTGGTCTTGCAAGTGTTTCTCGTAACCTCTACCGTTCCAGTGGGAATATGTAATGTGGTGCCATTCTTTTGAAACAAAATCTGGGGTCCTCATTTGCAATTCATTTATATTCACTATCGCATTAAGAAGATACTTGCCCAAAGTTTGCTAAGTTAAGCAAAATCTAGAGCTGAGGCCTATGCCTGTTAGAATGAAGAAGACATAGTTAACATGCTAACTGTTATGTACAGTATAATCTCATCTCTAAGCTTTTGTAGAAATGGGAAAATTTCTTGTACAATATTTTGTCTATCAGAACACAAAACAGAGCTCTATATGTCTATAATTTACATAAATTTTATAGTGATTACTCATCATAAACTAGCTATTCTGACTTTTTCTTAAAGTGCCCCGATTTAGTAGAGCTGTCTTCCCTCCCTGTGTTCCATGATGACCTGGCCCTTTAACATCCCCTAATTCAATTTGTTCTCCCATCAGTGTAACGTAGCAATGCTGTAATGGTGTAAAGATTCTCCCCTATGTTGAGCATATTTGTTTGGTCTGGTCAGAATCTTGCTTACAGTCTGTCCTTAAATAACCAAAAGGCTTACTTTTTATCCTCCATGATGTGCCTTGTAGATAGCTGTCTGCATAATTATGAAATATAAATTATGTTCATTAACTTTCCTGTCTCCCAGTCAGGTCTTCTACCAATGTGCTTCAGTTCCTAATCATTATACTTGGGAACATTGCAACTTTTCTCCCCAGTGCAGAAAGTATCTCTGAACAATTGTTCTTATCCCCTATAGTGCTGTAAGGGGAATTATTTTTCTTCTTCAATATTAAGTCTTTATGGAAACTTGCTCCCACATCAGCTTTTATCTGTTTATTTGGTTTTGAGCTGACAGAAGCAACTAAACGCCTAAATTATCTTCATTCTGTCCCACTGCTTAATTATCCTTTGTTTTTCAGAGCATGAAAACTTTAGTCTTTTTCTATTTGAAGACTAAATTAGTACTTTGTTCATATTTTTAATATTCTTTCCCCAAATATTTATTAAGTAGGTACTGTGTGCCAGGCAATCTTCCAGGCCTGATAATACAGAAGTGAACAAAAATTCTTGCTCTCATAATTCTTATATCTTGGGGAGTCAAAAAATAATAAGCAAAATGCAGTTTGTAGTGTTGAGAAGAGTAAGTGCTTATGGGGAAAACAGCTCAGCAAAGGAATAGTGATAAGAAAAGTGTGGATGTGTACAATGGTATGTGTGTGTTGGATGGGGGAGAGACACTGTAATTTGAATAGGGGTCCAGGCAAGGCCTCCTTAAGAAGCTGACAGCTGGGGAGTGAGCGAGTCAGCCATGTTGGTACCTGCATGAAGACTCTCTCAGGTGACGGGAATAGGAGTTCAAAGGCCCTAACCTGGAAATATGACTTGGTGTGCTTAGGGAACTTGGAGGGTGCCCTTAGGGCTAGAGTGCAGTTAGTGAGGATGAAAATGTTAGGAGATGCAGTTAGAGAGATGGTGGGGTTCAGACAAAGGAGAGCCTCCTAAGACATTTTAAGTTTCACGAAATCTATATGGTGAGACTTCCCCCAAATGCAATCTTTATTCCTCATGGGTCCCAGAAGTATTACTGCTTCTTTCCTTTCTCTAAGGTCCACTGGCTTTTTCCCATTGGTTTATGCCTCCCTCCCTCTCTCCTTGCCTCCTCCCTCTCTCTCCCTCTTTACCTAACTTCCTAACATCCTCCCTACTTTCCTTCCTTCCTTCTACAGAACTGGGAAGGATTCTGCGTAGTCCAGCATTACTTGATACATGAAGAAATAGTGCTTTCCTCTTTGTTCCACATACAAAAAGGCAGAGTGTGTGGACTCACAGTTGTGCTCCCTTTTCTTGTGTGCATTTGCTTTAGGTGCTGGTTATTCCTCTAGGGAAGAGGAACGGTGACGTGATTGTAAACTCATCCTAGGTGCATTGGCACATTGCCTTTCTCATTTTCTACCATCCAAAAGATATTAAAAATATCACTTTTCTCTGTAAAAACTTTGTGGATAACCCCAGGCCTCCACACTTTCACCGTGCTCTGACTACTTTATTTCTCACAGTCAACGCTACTTACTTGACATTAACCCAATATTGTCTAATATATATGTACATATTTTATTTATACTTATAATTTCTTGTTTCTTCTAGATTAATAGCTCCTAGGGACAGAGTTTATCTCTCTCTCTTTCTTTTTGTACCCACCATAACACTTAAGGCAATGCTTTTCTAAAAGTAAGTGCTCAATAGCATATTTAAAAAATGTTCACATAACATAATCATTTTGCTCGACTTTAAATTCTTCTATTTATCCTTATTTACCCCCATTGGAACTCCTTCTGTTCCATCTTCATTTCCAGTTCAGCATGGGCTCCCTTCCCTTCCATTTTTTGGGATGAATATTCATCACTGTTGATCCAGGGAAATCGAATTTGATCTCTTGTTTCATTTTTTATGTATTTACTTTTCTTGAAACATTCCCTAGGCAGTTGCTTTTCTTCATAACTAAATTCAACCACCTTGTTTATTTGTTCATTATTTTTTCCAGTCCCTGGGTTACCGTTCCTCATCTATACCATCATATACAGACAAATACAGCTTTTGTAGCTCATGTGCCTTGATTTTCTGCAAACATCAATTTAATGATTGTTCAACCTTAATAATAAAGCATAGTTCTTATTCAATACGTTTTTTATATCCAATAAAAAAGTGATATCTATTTCTTGTGAATAATTTGCAAAAATCACCCATTAACATAGCCTGACATGCAATACAATTTCCTGAAGTTAACTACAGTGTGTATGTGTGTATATGTGTATGTCTATAGTCTGTTTCTTTTTATACATATACAATATACATACTATTTTCTAACTCATTTTTCCATGACATTAAATAATATTCTACTATAACATTTTTTTCTTACATTGTCATATCACTAAAAAGATGTTTACTTATTGGATTAAATATTTTAAAACTATATAAATAAGATGAAATAGAAATTGCTTATGACCGACTACTCAGCATGATCACTGTTTATATTTTCAGCCATGCAACATACTGCCAACAGTATTATATGTCATTACATATTTCCTACTTCGTCATTTTTAACATCTGAACAATCTTCTTTCCTTTGTGTATTGAATGATTCGTTTTGTCAACTTTGCTTGTTAAATATTAGTTTCTAGTGTTTTTCTCTTACAAGTCTGCAATTAGCTTCATTGAAAGAAATTTTTGTTTCACATTCCTTGCTTTATACTGAGGATAACTTCCTATCTTGAATTGAATTTCTGGGCTATGATATGTTTTGCCAAATTATCTTCCAGATAGCAATACACCCATTTACATGTCACTCAGGGGTATATGTGAGTGCCTGTTTACAAGAAATCTTGATATTACAGAATTTTTCTGGTTTTTATTTTTAGCTGTTCCATATTGATAGGCATAATACAATCATATTATTTTGTAACTTTATATTTCCTAAGATAACATTGGAGCTAAGCTTTTTTAAAGAATTCTAGGCTATTTGTGTTTCTTCTTTTGTAAATTTTCTGTTCTCATTGATTAGGGTATTTTTATTTAATTTGCTTTGGAGAAATGCCTCTACATTAAAATTGGTCACCCTTTGTCATACAGGTTGTAAATAGTCTTCCTAGTTTGTTGTAAATTTGCCTTTTTCTATGTCTTCATGGTGATTTTTGGTATGCAAACATTTTATTTAGTCACTTTATGGATTTATTGTTATATATGGGCCCAGAAAACATATTCCATACCTGAGACCAGATAGATATGATAAATATTCATTATATCTTTTAATTTTATTTTTAATATTTAAATATTTACCATACTTGGTGAATTGGATGTGTGATGTGAAGTGGAGAAAGTTTTATTTTTCTTGAAGTGGTCCAAATTACATTTTTTCTACAATCTATTATTCTTTATAGATTTGAAGTTCATTTTGTAGAATACTTACATGCACAAAACACTTTCAAGTTTACATAGCTTCACTCTCCCCCCTCTCCTTTTTTATTTTTTGCTTATTTAATTTAATTCAGCTTTCTTCATTTGATTCCTGACTGGGTTTATTTTTCCCTATCCAAGATTTAGACACACTATGCTTTTGGCATTTGTATCGGAAAAACCTTCCTTTTCCTGACCTCCTGTTCACCCTTTGCCATCTTATCTTTAAGTTTCCGAGGGGCATCGTTCCTGTTTGAATTTTGAAGATATCTTGATTTTTTACCATGGTAACCTAATAAGGACTTGCATTCTGTATGACTTTGTTATTTCAAAATATCCTTAAGCTCTTCCCTTTCCCTCCAAATGTCACAGATGAGTTTTCTTAAATTTATTTTTTTTCAGCCACATCACTTTCTTATTTCTCTTTTAACCCTGAAGCATTATTTTGGCTTCTGGATCTCAGATTATTGTTTTGTTTCATTTTTGCCTTGGTCACATTTACTTGTCTTTATCACCTTCACATTCTTTGAATCCAGTGCATTGTGTACCCTTTCTGGGACTCTTATGCAACCTCAAGTCCCTGACTTGTCCACGTTACTTCTCTTATGGTCTCTTTCCTGACTTTATATGAATTATAATTCCTTTGACATATGCTTCATAGTAACTATGTTCTCATTTTGAGCAGTACAAGTGCTGTATTTTTGTTAGCTGATAATTTATTCCCTTTGTATCTCACCTATTTTTCAAGTCTTTTTAAATTTTTAATTATTATGGGTACATATTACTTGTATATATTTATAAGGTACATGTGATGTTTTGAAACGGGCATACAATGTGAATTAATCAAATCAGGGTAATTGGGGTATCCCTCTTTTTTGAGTATCTCAGATGCTTTCCTTCTCAATATCTACACTGTGTATATCAATAATCTTGTTCCTTTGTCCTAAGTAGTTCACCAGGTTGAAAACAGTTGTTTTTTGTCCTTCTCCAGGTAAGTTTGCTTTTATTTTTTACACCCTTGAGAGAGATGGATGTTTTTTCTTCTTTATATTGTTGTCTTTATATTTTATCTTACCCTTCAATAAGTGATTTACTTTTGCCTTTAGTTTCTCAGTTTTTTCCTCTTTAACTTACTTTTTCCCCATATTATGAACTCCTGCATATTTCACATCTCAATTTTCTTTTTATTCAGTGCCTCTTGTCACCTTTGTATCTGAGGAGCATTATGTTGTTCTGCAATCCTTCAAATATTGTTGCAGAAAAGTTAAATAATCTTTGCTTTTGACAAATGATTCACTTTTCCCTTTAGAACCACAGTAAATACTCTTTTTTATATTCAGTTTTATATTCAGTTTTAAAGTGATGGTCTGTCTGCTTTTCTTTTTGTATCCCATAGTCTATTATTTTGCTTCAATTTTAGTTTCATGGAGATGTCACCCTTTGCTTTCCTCTATTACTTATGGATTCTGTGTTTTTCTCTTTTAAACTCTTGAAATATATTTGTCTTCTAATAGATTCTGAGTATATTATTTACTTACTCCTTAAATACTAAATTGCCTTGGTGATTTTTTAAAAAAATAATTTATTCAATGAATATTTACAGAAAAGTTGTTTACTTTCAATACATAAAGAACTAAGAAGGATATACAGGAAGTGTTGGGAGATCAATCTGGACTAGATCAGCCAGGGAAGATTTCAGAAGGATTAAGAATTTGAGCAAATCTTAAAGGATTGATAGGTTTTGGATCATTTAAAAAGATAAGAAAATGCCAATCACCAGGCCATGATATGTCCCAAATGGGTAGAGAGCTACAAGCTTTCTTCTGTTCACCATTATTCTCAATTTATAAATTGTTGTTGCTGTGTTTCTACTTTTAGTCTATTATATTGAATTCATCACCAACCAATCGGTAAGTCATTGAATAGAGTTCAGTAAAATTCTGTGGTAAAGTGGATATAAAAATAATTACTTTCAAGGAGCTTTTAGCTTCATGTAGAAGCAAATAATTGAACTTCTAATTTTGAGTATGTTTAGAATATAAAATAAAGTGATAAATTATATGGTGAAGCTCTAAATCTGTATTAATTCAGAAAATATTAATACAAAAATGAGTGATGGTGGAATTAGTCAAGAAGTCATTATATAGGTACAAAATATAGCCCGACTTTGAAGGGTACACATAAATAGAAAAGAGGAGGAAGACTTTCTAAGGATATCTCTCTAAGAATAAATATCTAAAGACAATTATATGTCTTAGCTCATGAATTCAGTGATTGGTATGACATACATATAAATTCATTTTTTTCATTTATTTAACTATCAAATATCGAGCATATACTACATGCCCAGGCCAATCAAATATTAAGCACGGCTATACATGCCAGGCTAAAGACTTTCAAGCCCTAAGATATATGGGTGAACAAGATAGATATTATCTGCTGAAATGGGGTTTAGATGCTCTGGGGAGAGCCACTCAATAAAGACACAAACAGGGAGAACAACATGGTGGACCAAAGATACCACCAGCCAGAGTGTCTCTGAAAGAAGGGGAAATTTTAGATGAAGAGAAGAAACAGACAGACAAACATAGATTGGATGAGGGTCTGAAGGAATGGTGTCTGAACCTATAGGAAACTCCATGGGAAGAGGTTGCAGAGCAGAACTGGAAGGAGAAAGGCATCAGGAGGGATTAAGTCCAGAGAGGCTCAGAAACCAGTGAGAAGGGTAGGTGGACAGGATAACACCCCCTCCCTCGCATCTCGGACTGTTGGTGGGCTCCCAAGCTGCTGGAGAGACCTTCTGCCAAAGCGAGCCCACAAACGGCTGCAGACAGTGAGCAGAGAGCTTCTTTTGGACAGGGCACCAGACTCTCACCACCCCCAGGACACCTCCCACCCCACAGACCCGAGCCAGATGTTAGGCGCCATATTGCTTATCTAACTACTGGGTGCCTTTGCCCTCCCCAGGGGGCCTCAACCCCTCAGATTCTGTCTTTCTCATCCTTACACAGATATTTCCCAACTCCAGCCCAGACTACAGGAGCCACAGGGGTCCAGTGGGTCCTAGGTGATCTGCATGACTCCAGAACCTCATCATTCTGGGCAGACTGCCTCCCAGAGAGAGAGTTGGAGATGACCAGAGTGGGGACTTTCCTCCACCTAGATTCTTTTTCTCCCTTTCCCCTCCCCAACTTGCAGATGCTGAGACATTTGAGCCACTACACGGAGGCTTCCACAAGGACTGTGGCTTGGACCTTTCCTTTTGGGGTCCTGCAACAGACTGAGGGGTGCTTGGACTGTGAGCTCCCTGCCTACTGGCCTGCCCTGGTGCTGATTGCCCGGCAACTCCAGCAGAGTGGGACATGCCTTGAGGTGGATGGACATTGAATCAGCTTGAACACCCCATGAGAGTGATTTGGGACCAGTATTCTGCTCCCTGGCATGGTCGGGTTTGATCTCCGGGGCCCGGGGAATTGACCCACAGGCCAGATCCTATATACCCAGGTCTCAATCACACTGTCCGGGGGCACAGAAGGGATATTTGAGAACTGCTCTTGTGAGATGTGAGTGCCTGTGGGGTTCAACCAGGGGTGAGAGTGCAGAGTGGGACCTAGCCGTGGCGTGCTTGCAGGGCACCCCTCCTCCCACAGGAGGGCTGCATTCCCAGCTCAGGCCAGGATCCTGGGCAGGGAAACTCCCGGCACACATCACAGTTGTGGGGGGGCTCAGCTGGCTTGAGGTCCTGCCTGGTGGCAGAGGCTCTGAAGAAACTGTGGAATAGGGGGGAGTGGAAAGAAGTGAGGCCTGCTCCAGACTGCCAGACTGCCAGTTTCAGACAGCCCCGCCTCCACGTGTAGACTTTCTGATTGAGTGGGGCACCTTCAGCCCCTCCCTGGTGGCTTTGCCCAGAGGCAGGGAACAGACCTTTGACCCCTGCTAAAAGTATGTGTGGAGTTTGAGGGCAGGCTCACCCAACCCAGCCCTGCCCAGCCTCACTGCCCCACCCACCTCTGCTATGGTGGAGAATAAGGACACACCTGGAAGTCCCAGGGCCCCGCCACCACCTGGGGCATCAGAATGCTTCTCCTGAGGAACTAGAGCTGGTCACAGGACCCAAAAACAACACCACACCTTGTTCCTCCCAGCAAGGGCCACCTACTGGCAGGGAGGTCGATGCACACCCTTTTACTGCATCTACTGATTCATCATACAGGGTGTGGCCGATCCTCACCCATAAGTGCTACCTACTGGCCCAGAGAGTAAACTGGGTGTGATGTTATCTAAACAAAAGAAAAGTCAAAGGTAAGAAGCAACAGCTGCTCCAGATGAGATGGAATCAGTGAAAGAACTCTGGAAGTATGAAGAATCAAGTGAAAGGACACCCCCAAAAGCAAACATCAGCTTTCTAGCAATGAATACCAACCAAAATCAGAACACTGAAATGACAGATGAAGAATTTCAAAGATGGATTGTACGAAAGCTCAATGAAAT
Organism: Daubentonia madagascariensis; assembly: GCA_023783475.1. Classification (NCBI taxonomy): domain Eukaryota; kingdom Metazoa; phylum Chordata; class Mammalia; order Primates; family Daubentoniidae; genus Daubentonia; species Daubentonia madagascariensis. The sequence continues at coordinate 18,299,476 of JAKFHU010000978.1, read as the reverse complement.
GCAAGGTAAAATGGTAACCCAACACAAGGAAACCACAAAAGGAATGCAAGAAATGAATCAAAAATTCACTAAAGAAATTGAAATATTAAAGAAAAATCAAACAGAACTTCTGGAAATGAAAAATTCATTCAAGGAACTACAAAACACAATAGAAAGCCTTAAGAATAGGTTAGAACAAGCAGAAGAAAGAATCTCAGAGCTTGAAGACAACACCTTTCAATTCAACAAGTCAGTCATGAGAAAGAGCAGAAAAATAAGAGAAAAGAGCAAAGCCTACAAGAAATATGGGATTATGTGAAGAGGCCTAATATAAGAATCATAGGGATCATGAGAGTGAAGAAGAAAATACACAAGAGCTGGATAATATATTTGAGGAAATAATTGAGTAAAATTTCCCTGGCCTTGCTAGAAATCTAGATATCCAGGTACAAGACACTCAAAGGACTCCTGGGAGATTCATTGCAAAGAAGAAAGCACCACAACACACAGTCATCAGACTGGTCAAAGTAAACATGAAAGAGGCACTCCTAAGAGCTGTAAGGCAAAAGCAGGAGGTAACTTATGAAGGAAAACCCATCAGACTAACTGCAGATTTCTCAACTGAGACCTTACAAGCTAGAAGGGCCTGGGGCCCCATTCTCAGTCTTCCCAAACAGAATAATGCCCAGCCTAGAATTTGTACCCTGCAAAACTAAGTTTCATATATGAGGGGGAAATAAAGTCTTTCTCAGATAAGCAAACACTAAGGTAATTTGTCAAAACAAGACCTGCCCTGCAGGAAGTACTCAGAACTGCATTATATGTGGATCAGTGCAATAGACACTCAGCAGTGTAAAATCACCCAAAAGCTAAAGGTCAAAGGCCAGGTACCACAATGGCTCAAGACATAAAACAAAGCAACAATGCTACACTCAACAGGATGAACAGAAATCCACCCCACTTTTCAATTCTTTCAATAAATGTGAACGGCTTGAACTGCCCACCGAAGAGACATAGGCTGGCCGAATGGATAAATATACACAAGCCAAGTATCCTCTGTCTTCAGGAAACACATCTAACCCACAAGGACTCATCCAGACTCAAAGTGAAGTGATGGAAAACAACATTCCATGCAACTAGAAACTGAAAGAATGCTGGGGTAGCAGTTCTCATTACAGATAACTCAGTTTTCAAATCAACAAAAGTAATGAAAGAAAGATGGTCATTATATAATGGTAAAGGGAAAAATTCAACAAGAAGACCTAACAATTCTAAATATTTACGCACCCAACACAGGTTCATATGAACCCAGATTCATAAAGCTAATCCTACTTGATCTAAACAAAATCATAAACAAGAGCACTGTTACACCTGGGGACTTTATGACCCCACTGATCGAACAGGACAGATCTTTCAAACAGAAAATAAACAAAGAAACAATGGACTTAAATAGAACTCTAGAACAAATGGGCCTAACAGACATTTACAGAACTTTTTACCCAAAAACCACTGAATATACATTCTTCTCATCAGCTCACGGGACATTCTATTAGATTGGCCACATCCTAGGCCACAAAACATGTCTCAACAAATTTAAAAAAATAGAAATTTTACCATGCATCTTCTCAGACCACAGTGGAATAAAATTAGAAACCAACTCCAACAGAAACACTCATTTCTACACAAAGTCATGGAAACTAAACAACCTACTGCTGAATGATTATTGGGTCAAGGAGGAAATTAAGATGGAAATCAAAAGATTCTTTGAACTAAATGATAAAGGTGACACAAGTTATCAAAACCTGTGGGACACAGGGAAAGCAGTACTGAAAGGAAAATTCACAGCCTTAAATGCCTACATCCAAAAGATAGAAAAATCACAAACCAACAATCCAATGTATCGACTCAAAGAACTGGAAAAAGAAGAGCAAACACCCCCACACCCAGCAGAGAAAAGCAATAACCAAGATCAGAGGAGAACTAAATGAAATTGAGAACAAAAGAACTATATAAAAGATTAATGAAAAAAAAAAGCTGGTTCTTTGAAAAGAAAAACAAAATTGACATGTCTCTTGCTAGATTAAGCAGAAGCAGAAAAAAAGGACTCTAATAAACTCAATCAGGAATGAAAAAGGAGAAATTACAACTGATAAAAATCTCTATGCACATAAACTTGAAAATGTGGAGGAAATGGTCAAATTCTTGGAAACACACAGCCTCCCTAGGCTCAATCAGAAAGAAATAGAATTCCTGAACAAGCCAATATCAAGTACCAAAATTGAAGCAGCAATAAAAAAAATCATCCTAAAAAAATAAGTCCCGGACCAGATGGTTTCACATCCAAATTCTACCAGACCTCCAAGGAAGAACTGCAGAAATTATTCCACAACATTGAGAGGGAAGGAATCCTCCCCAACATGTTTTACAAAGCCAACATCACCCTGGAACCAAAACCAGGAAAGGACTCAACAAAAAAAGGAAAGTACAGACCAATATCCCTTATGAATATAGATGCAAAAATTCTCCAGAAAATCCTAGCAAATTGAATTCAGGTGCTAATCAAAAAAATAATCCATCATGACCAAGTGATGCTTCATGCCAGAGATGCAGGGGTGGTTCAACATACACAAATCTATAAATGTAATTCACCACATAAACAGCAGTAAAAACAAAGACCATATGATCCTCTCAATAGACGCAGAAAAGGCATTCAACAAAATTCAGCACCCTTTTATGATAAGAATGCTTAACAAAATAGGCATAGATAGGACTTACCTCCAAATGATAAAAGCCATATACGAAAAACCCACAGCCAACATCATAGTGAATGAGGAAGAATTGAAAGCATCTCTGCTTAGAACTGGAACCAGACAAGGTTCCTCTATCACCAATCCTATTCAACATAGTGCTGGAAGTCCTAGCCAAAGCAATCAGACAAGGGAAGGAAATGAAGGGCATCCAAATGGGGGCAAAAGAGGTCAAACTGTCGCTCTTTGCTGATGATATGATCTTATATCTAGAAAACCCCCAAAATTCTGCCTAGAGACTACTGGAATTGATAAATAAGTTCAGAAAAGTCTTAATTTACAAAATCAATGTATGCAAGTCAGTAGCATTCATATACACCAACAACAAACTGAGAACCAAATCAAAGACTCAATACCTTTCACAAAAGCAACAAAGAAAATAAAATACCTAGGAATATATTTAACCAAGGAGGTGGAAGACCTGTATAGGAAGAACTATGAAACACTGAGGAAGGAAATAGCAGAGGACATAAACAGATGGAAAACCAAACCATTTTCATGGATTTGCAGAATCAACATTGTTAAAATGTCTATACTACCTGAAGTAATCTACAGATTCAATGCAATCCTTATTAAAATATCAACATCATTTTTCACAGATATAGAAAAAATAATTCTATGCTTTGTATGGAACCAGAGAAGACCCCGTATAGCTAAAGCAACCTTAAGCAAAAAGAAAAAATTGGGAGGCATCAATTTACCAGACTTCAAGCTATACTACAAGGCTATGGTAACCAAAAGAGCATGGTACTGGCACAAGAACAGAGACATAGATCAATGGAACAGGACCAAGAACTCAGATATAAAACCATCCTCATATAGCCATCTGATCTTTGACAAAGCAGACAAAAACAGTCACTGGGGAAAAGAATCCCTATTCAATAAATGGTGCAGGGAAAATTGGATAGCCACACTTAGGATCCTGAAACAGGATCCGCATCTCCCACCTCTCACAAAAATCAGCACACGATGGGTAACAGACTTAAACCTAAGGCATGAAAGCATAAGAATTCCAGAAGAAAATGTTGGAAAAACTCTTATAGACACTGGCCTAGGCAATGAATTTATGAAGAAGACCCCAAAAGCAATCATAGTATCAACAAAAATAAATAAATGGGATGTGGTCAAATTAAAAAGCTTCTGCATGGCCAAAAAAACTATCACTAGAGTGAGTAGACAACCTATAGAATGGGAGAAAATATTTGCATGCTATACATCTGCTGAAGGGCTGATAACTAGAATCGCTATAGAACTCAGGAAGATCAGCAAGAAAATATCAAACGACCCCATTAAATTGTGGACAAAGGACATGAACAGAAACTTTTTGAAAGAAGATAGACTAATGGCCAAGAAACATGTGAAAAAATGCTCAACATCTGTAATCATCAGGGCAATGTAAATCAAAACCACAATGAGATATCACTTAAGTCCAGTGAGAATGACTTTTATCAAAAAGTCCCAAAACAACAAGTGTTGGCATGGATGTGGAAAGACAGGGGCACTCATACACTGCTGGTGGGACTGAAAATTAGTACAACGTCTATGGAAAGTAATATGGAGATACCTCCAAAAACTAAAAGTAGAACTGCTGTTTGATCCAGCAATCCCACTACTGGGCATCTACCCAAAGGAAAAAAAGACATTCTATAATAAAGACATCTGCACTCGAATATTTATAGCAGCACAAGTCACAATTGCAAAGATGTGGAAACAACCCAAGTGCCCACCAATACATGAGTGGATTAATAAAATGTGGTATATGTATACCATGGAGTACTACTCAGCCACAAAAAATAATGGTGAACTAATATTTCTTGTATTATCCTGGATGGAGCTGGAGCCCATTCTCCTAAGTGAAGTGTCACAAGAATGGAACAAGCACCATATATACTCACCATCAAATTGGTACTAATTGATCATCATTTATGTGCACATATGGAAGTAACATTCATTGGGTGTCAGGCAGGTGGTCGGGGGAGGAGGGAATTGGTATATTAACACCTAATAGGTTTGGTGTGCACTCTCTGGGGGAGGGGCATGCTTGTAGCTCTGACTTGGGAGGTGCAAAGGCAATATATGTAACCCAGACATTTGTACCCCCGTAATAGTCTGAAATTTAAAAAAAATTAATATTAAAAAAGGTAAAAAATAAATAAAGACATAAACAGGTATACAAAGGAGCTGGTATTAAATAGTGGAAAGGCTATGAAGAAATAGTGCAGTGTGACACAGAGAGACTGGAGAAGGAAGCTAATTAGTTTGGGTAGTCAGGAGCTGCCTCTATATGTAAAGAAATCAGGCACATGAAAATGTGGGGGCAATAGACTCCAAACAAGGGGAGAAGCATATAGACAGTGGGAATGGTCTTAGATTTATTCCAAGAATGGAAAGTAGGTTCATAATTGAAGTGGAGAGTGGTAGGAAATGAGATCTGAGGGGTAGATTTGAGCAAACCATGCAGGGCCTTGCTGGCCACAGTGAAGTACTTACTGGCAATTGAGCATACTTCTTTTGAAGAGTTAGTTCAAACTTTTTGCTTACTTTTTTTTGAAAAGTGTGGTTTCCTTATTATATCATCCTACATGAGGTACATGCAACTTCTGAAAACTGAGGCTGGATGTCTTTTATAAGTCTTATAAAGTTTTTTCAGTCAAGGTCTCCTTGAATATTGCCTCTGCCCAATTAATTCTCTTCTGTTTTTATGAAACTACCATTATATCTGTGTGGGACCAATTTACCCTGTTCCAAATGTGTCTTAAACTCTTTCCTATATCTTTCTACCTATATCTTTCTACCTCTTTGATTGAGGAATTAAATATAAATTAATTAAAATTTTTAATTCAGTTTATTAGTTTTATATCCTTTCTGCTATTTTATTTATTTTTTTTCTGGCTGTATGATTTTCTCATTTGATGATTTTTCTTACTGATTCTAGTTCTGTGGTGAACTGCTCCAATTTTTTCCATATTTTCCTGAACATACTAAATAGTTATCTTAAGGTCTGTTTGCTTAAATATTTTATATAGTTATTTTAAAGTTTATGTATGATAACTTCAGCATTTAGATTACTTGTGGGTCTATGTATGTTTTCTGTTTATTTTTCTAATTTGTGGTCATTTAGCCTACTTCTTGGTATGCTTGTTTAGTTTTTTATTGAATAGTGAACATGGTACATTGACAATTTTAGAATCACCAGGTAACACTCTCCTTCTCTGGAGAGAATTTGATTTTTTGTCAGGCAAATCAAAGGCAGTCAGATCACTTTTAGTCAAGTCAAGTCCCTTTTGAGTTTGCCTTATTCTTAAGGCTTATCCCTATGAGGCTGTTAACTGAATATCTAGGGTGTCTGCCACGGCCTCTTCCTTAGTGGATCTTGATCTTTATATGCAGTATTGGGAAATTGCTGATACGTCTGTAGCCTCTTAAAGTTGTTTTCTGCTTGATTTCTTGGGAATTGTCCTTATATGTATGAAATTTAGCAATTGGCACGTGATTCTAGGGGCCATTTCACACAGATTGTTGGTTTCAATTATTTATGGTTCTCTTTTTTTGTGGTATCTTGAATTTTCAAAATCTTTCCATTTTACAGTCCTTAATTAATTATTTTTCCCTCAGGTCAGTGAGATGGTTTCAATCCATAGGCAACTGTTTTTCTGGTATGTTCCTATGACTAGTACTTCAAAGTAACAAATGCTTCTGAAGATAAAATCTGTGAAGTTCTTATTCACCTCTATAAATTTCCCTTTTCTCTGAAATTTTGGCTGTCTTTTGCTATTCTCTGATGTCCTCAAACACCTCTTTTTTGTCTTTGGTTTTGTTTTGTTTTGACTTAGTCTAGTAGCAGCTACTTTATAATACCTAGGAGCAAAGACCCCTCCTTATCTTACATCTAACCTACTTAGTACTCTCATATATTTGACATTGGATCCCTAAAGTACTTTGAGTCCAAACATATTAAATATATCTGTTTGACCAAGAGAGCTCATTACACTGAATGTTTACAGAACAGAAGAGTCTGCCCTGAAGACTAGCTGCTGCTCTTCCTCTTATACTGAGGAAACTCATTTGGGGCAGTATTATGACAGCCAACTTTGACTAGTGTTTACATATTAGTCATAAAGTATATCTATTTAGGTTCATTATCAGAGCAGATAGTTGCACATTGAAGTTGTTGTTTAATAGTAAGAAACAAACATTATACACCCATTTTCAAATTTTTATTTTATTGAATAGGATGATGTAAAAATAGATTGTTCAATTAAATACTGGGCACCTGGCAATACTAAGAAAAAACAGCATGGACAAGGGCCTGGGGTAAGAGAGAGCTTTGCACATTTATAGAGCTTAGAGAAGTTCAGTAAAACTAAGGAGCAGAATGTTGAAAGAAGATGCAGAATCAACGAGCAGAGTTCTGGGATTTGTAAGCCAATTTGAAGAGGTTAGACTTTGACATCAAGCCAGTGAGAAGCCATTTAAAATATTTTAAACAAGATTTATTTTTTAAAAAGATTGTTGTGTTTCTATGTGATAAATGTATTAGAAGAGGAAGGTATAAAAGGAGACAATTTAGAAGGCTATAACAATAGTTTGGTTTATGGTGACATTGGTACAGGTAGTAAAAAATGATTCTATTCCAAACCTACTTAGGAAGCATAAAGGGTGTGGTGATTGACAGTGGAGTGCATGAGAGGGATGACACCCATACTGTGGCCTGGGCAACAGGGGGTGGGGACATAGCTCTATGACTAAAATAGATGATACTAAAGCAGGAGCAAGTTTTCAAGAGACAATGGTGAACTCAGTTTTCAATATGCTGGGTTTTAGGCACCTCTGAGATTTTCAAGTGATGGTGTCTAGCAATCAATTAGATATATATTTTGATGGTTGGGAGAAAGATCTGAACTACAGATACAGATTTAGAGACATCATCATAGAGATGTTAACTAAAGCTATAAAGGGAGAGAGGAGTGTTTCACAGCAGAGTAGGGGAATTAAGGTGGAAAAATAAAGAGAGACAAAACTCTGAGAAACACCAACATTGCAGGAACAACTACTTTAGGGGTAAGAAGCAAAGTATGTAGGTATCAAGATTGCACCATGAGGGAGGCCGAGGGCAGAGAGTCTCAGGAATATGCTGTCTCAAGTTGCCAAAGCTGGAGTGTGTCAAGAACTGTGAAAGGTCTGAGGTTTTATCCTATTTGCATGTTAACAAGTTAGTCCTCTATAATTTCAAGGATGCTGACAGAAGACATGAGACTCTAGAGTCAGAGCCAAAGGACTGTATCATTTGTAGCTGAGAAGGCTCAAGTTGTACAGGAGCAGTAAAGAATGGGCTACCTGAGTGCTGCACACACAGTGAGTTTGCATCAAAGCTCTGAATCTCTGAGCTTAGGAAACTCTAATCTTTTAAAATGGGCTGTAAGTAAAGTTGCCCACCTTTACCCGGGGGGGGGATACATTTTGTTCATTACATGGGCAGTAAATAATATGCCTTCCCTCCTGAAGGAGTCCCTGTGTTCCAAGAAGATAACATGTACAAAAATCCTTGAAAAGATATTCCAGAACAAAAAGCTGTCAGCTCTCATGATGTGCAAAAATGTGAGGAATCACTGGAGAATTATCTTCCATCAGGGGAGGGATAAAAATAGTTACAACACAAACTAATATTTCTTAAACATATTTTCTGTTATACACTCTACTAAGTATCTTTTCTCCAATTTACTCATCAAAACAAGTCTATTAGGTAATTTCTTTTATCATTTCCAATTTACAGAGAAAATCAAATACTGAAAGATTAATGAACTTGCCCAGAGTCACACACCTATCAAGTGGTAAAGCCATGATTTGAACTCAGATAATCTGACTTCTAATTTCTAGCATGTCTTGACTCACAGTTTAAGCAAAAAGGGTATAAAGTATGTTCATTGGCTGCAGCAAAGTGATGGCTCATAGGAACAGAATCCAGATTGGAATAAAATGCAAAACAATTGGGAGTAGTAAAAACAGAGGTAGAGCACATAAAAATATTTGATTGTAAAGAGAGGGTAGGAACAAGAGAGTCAAGAAGGGATTTTTAAAAAATTAGAGATATTTTTGTCCTCTTATGTGTGGGGAAAATGCCAATTAAAAAAGGAAGAAAATAATAAGGGGTTCAGGAGAGGGCAGTGGAAAGAAAGAAGGCCAATTAAGATAGGATGGAGTGCACGTATGGGAGGTAGGAAAGCCATGTCCTTCCCTAAGAACAGGAGGGCTTGTAGCAGTGCAGGGGTTAGTAGCTTCTATCTGATGGCTTCTTTTTGATTTGTGAGGTTGGAGGTGAGATCACCTGCTGAGATTAAAATGCAGGTGACTGAAGGAAGTGGTCTGAATTTTGAGAATAGAGTAGGTTTTTGCAAAGGACAGGTGAGAACGGACAAGGAGTTTAATGTGAGTTTCTTTAGCAGTGCTCTGTTTGTTCTGCTGATTTTCCAGGAGAAGGAGATTATGAGAAATAAGAATACTGAAAAAAAGTGTAGCTGATGTCGTGGGCCATGAAACCTAAGCTGGACAGGAAGAGAAGTGAAGCCAGTGGGAAGCTGGTATATGAGAAGCAAGCAAGGTAATTGAGTGAGCAAGCTAGGAAAAATAGGAAGTGAGATTCTTGCTTTTACAATGAAGTTATGTTTCATTTGACATCAAAAACTGTAATTTTTGCCTCTTTGCATCATGCCAAGCATCTATGATCATCAACATGAGAACTTGAGAATTAAGCCTTTGAGTCTTTCTTTTTCACCGAACAGATGTTGACAGTGGGCAGTGCCTACCACAGTCACAGACAAAGTACTTTGCAAGGTTGCCAGCAAGAAAACTGCAGCCAAGACAGAGTGCCTAAATTATAATTACAGGAAGCTCTCTGTTAAAGGAAAGCAAGTTTCTAAGGCAGAGAAAATGCGTGTTCTCAGAGAGTATTAAAGCACTAGTGTTGGAAAACTATGAAGCACATCTGTTCTCAGGATTGTCATGAAATTCAATGTTGATGTTGGTAAAGTTTCTATGTAAGTGTGGTTTGTTTTCGTTTGTCCTGAAACTCCTCTTTTGTGCCCTTTCCAGTTTTTGGTATGTACTCCAAACCCATAGCTGTATTGCTTTTTAGCTACAACTTAACAGGGGATACTTTCCAGGCTTTATCTGCAGCATTTGATTGTGTGTCCCAAGACATCCTCTTGAAATTTGTTCTTGTAATTTCCCTAACTTAATGTCGTTCATCTCGGTTTTAAATGATTCTTTTTTCAATCTCCTTAATAACCATCTCTTTTCCGCTCGCCTCTTAAGTATTGGTGTGCACAAGTGCTGATTGCTGGCCATTACTGAGGACCTTGCTAGTTGCTTACCCACATCTATTGCATTCCCATATGCTAGTTGCATATCCGTTTTTCCCTTCCTCCCTAGTAACAGAACCTCTATTTTTACCTGGGTTCATTGTTTAGCAGCTTAAAAACTACCTGTTCCAGCCTCGCTTGTAGTTTGATGTGGCCATGTGACTAGGGTGACCAACCATCCCAATATATCTGAAACTGAGGGATTTTCTGGGATGTGAGACTTTCAGTAATAAAACTGGAAAAATCCCAGGAAAACCTGGATGAATTGATCACCTTACATCTGACCAACATCAAGCCCATAGTATATGAAGGAAACGAAATATGGGGTGTAGATTTTTTAAAATAAATTTTGATGTGTACAGTTGACCCTTGAACAATGTGAGGGTTAGGGGTGTCTGGTTCTTCAATGTCTTTTCTTTACATCTCCACATAATAGTAAATCCATTTAACATACATCAAATCTGACATTTTTGTACTCTAAACTTGTATTGGTTTAGCTCCTTATTATGTCTCTCCTGGATCATTAAATTGTCTCAAATATTTATAAAGCATATTTATATATAAAATATATTTACTGATAGTGACTTCCAGAGTTATCTTTTTAGAACACACCTCTAATCATGTGCCTTCCTGTATTAAAATCCTTGTTATTGCCTTCAGGGTATAATATCAAATCAATTGCTAGGTCTGTAATGTGCTTCAGAGCTGGCCTGCACTACCTCTGCTACATCATCTTGCACCAATCCGTTACTCTAGTACTGGACAGTTCTGGTCCACTAGTACTACTAGTACTGTTCTCTTGTATTGAACAAACACACTGACTTTTAAATATGCCATACTCCCTCACTGCTGGGCTGTTGCATATCCAGCTTCTTCTATTTGGAACGCCTTCCTCCCAACTGTTATCAAGTGCTAAAACAGAGGTTTCCAAACTTTCTTGGCTCATGGCACCTTTAGTGACTCAGTAATTTTTCACAGCACCCATAGATGCTAATACATATTTATATACTGACAACTCAGTGGCCATTTAAAAAAGAATTATACTTACATTGAAAAAAAAAATGTATTTCTTAAATAATCATCATTATTTATTAATGGGATGTGTTCTCCTGTTAAATATTACACACTTCTCAAGTTTTAGCCGTGGATTGCATCTTGCCACCCTCGTTTCTCAATCCACTTTGATTTTTGCATGGTAGCAGCGTTTTATCCAGAAACCACAGAAAACACAGCTCTACAAAGATACTGCATCATCAAAAGGAGTATACTGTGCTCTGATGTTAAAACTGTGGACTGCATTGAGGTAGTAGTTCATTTACTGCCTGACATTTGCTCTGTTTTCCCAGCAATTTAAAAGTATACTATGATTCTCCAATGAGTTTGCTGTTATGCCCTGGAGTGCCTTGGCGCATTGTTTGGGAATCATGATACTAAAAGAATGGTATTGAAAATAGCACCATAAGAGTTTATTATTTCATTAGAAATTTATTCTTTTATTTAAAAATGTACTGATCATTCTGTTCAGGAAAAGGCAATTGGTAAGTTACTGTGAGCTAAGAGTCTGTGAGTCTAAGATTCTTATCTTAGACTTCACTATAAGTCTAAGAATTTCTGCACTAAATGATTTTTTAGTTTAAAGGATAAACTGTGTCAAATTAGTGAGGAAGGCTAAAATTAAGACTAAAAATATATATAAAGGGAAATTCTTCCTTATCTAACCATAGCGTTGCAGTGAATGTTGAAGCACATCACCCTGATTGCCCCTGTAAGTTAGAAACATTCATTCATCAGATGCTGCAGTACTGACTACTGATAGATCGTGAGAATTATGCTTGGTCAAAATGAGCTGTTTTGCACAAAATTACGTCCTCTCCCTGGAGGCAGCCCACATCTGATGACTACTCAATGTGGCATTAAAAAGCCCAGGTTTCTTGTCTAAATTTAGGACCTCTCCGAGAAGCCATTGCTGCTCTAGAGCTCCCCAAGGGACTGGCTTAGACGTCTGTTGATCTGCATCACAATTCAGTTTATTCCTCTGTCTAATCTTGCTTCCCCTGTTTAGTCACAGATTTTGGTACAAAGAACATGCTTCAGTCAATTTGCTGTCTGTAAATCTCCATCTTAGGGTTGTGCCAGAGTACTTGACCTAAGATAAGATCATACAAAATATCTTTAATCACATGTTATTTTACTTATGAATATGTGCTGCTGAACTGTTATGGATTGTTATTTATTTGAATTTGTGCTGTTCTATTAATGAGTCATTTTACTATATTAAGTACAAACTCTTAGGAACAAGTTAAATTATGTCTTATTTCCCCAGTAAATTTTCCAAAATTTAGGCCAGGTGCAGTGGCTCATACCTGTAATCCCAGTGCTTTGGGATACTGATGCGGGAGGATCACTTGAGGCCAAGAGTTCAACAAAACCTCTTTTCTACAAAAAATAAAAAATATTGGCCAGGCATGGTGGTGCAAGCTTATAGTCCTAGCTACTTGGGAGGCTGAGGTGGGAGGATTACTTGAGCCCAGGAGTTCAAGGTGACAGTGAGGTATGATCATGCCACTGCATTCCAGCCTGGGTGACAGAGCAAGATCTTTGTCTCTAAAAAAATAAATTTTCCAAACTTTGTTTCTTATTATTATGATAAAACAAACAAACAAAAAGAAACAGAGCATTACATTTAGCATCTGACACGTCTCCCCTTCCCAATAAAAATTAACATATAAATTTCAAGATATAGGAAAATTTTATACCACTAGAAATTATGGTTCACACATTTAACATCTATATATTTTTAGCATTTGAAAATAAATGGAAAGGTCTTAATTGTTTTGAGTGAACAAATTTTTTAACAAATTTCATTAGATACAAACACATGCATAATAAGATATTTTTTTCTCATTTTATTGCCTCTCCAGAGACATGAAACAGTGACCTCACTAAATTTTGTTCAACTCAGTCTTCTTAGAAGTTAAATAAATATAAGTTCAGGATTTAAAAATTTTTCGGTTTTGATTTTCTTAAAGTTAAATCATCAGGAGTAGAGTATCACCAAAGGCATCCTCGATGTTAGCCACTGTAGAAAAAAGGCCAACATACAGCTTGGCAGTGGCATGCATACGGAGAAAAGCAGAGGGCTGGATCCAGCCTTAGAACTGCATGATGCTGGGTGCAGGAGCATCAGTAGTTAGTGGAGCATCACCTGGCAACACTGTAGGGATCTTGGGTCATTTTACAACAAGGTCTGAGCACACCTGCCACACCTCTTAGGAAGTTATTGCTCTTACATGAGTCTGGCATTTTTAGATAGGCACATATTATGAATAGAAAGACAAGAGGGCTCTGGAACCACAAAATATATTATTCAACTATATATCTGCTATTTATTTTTAGAATTATTGTGGAAAAAATTAAATAAATTGCTCAGATTATTCATTCAAGGCTAAAGTCACTTGGAAATAGTTGACAATGTAACTGTTTCAATTTTATCTGCATTTGAGTCCATTTTAGGATGACACATATAAGATGATAACTGAGAGAGAACCATTTAAAAATTTATTAAAAATGAATTCATGATTTATTTTTGCCAAAAGATGGTGCTCATGTATCTGTTAAGACTCAGCAAATATGAAGAAGAAAAACCACATTCTTTCAATGAATCTGAAGGTATGAAACCTAAGGCTGTGGAATCATGCAATATACTTGCATTTTACCATATTGCATTTGAAATGTAAACAACTTAATTTAAAAGATAGGCTTCTTTAAAATGTATTATTAAACAACAGCCTCTCACAAGAGAGTTAATACACCACATGAAAACACTTGTAAAAGAAATTCAGGATTCCACAACAATCTTCCTATCTTCCATTCCAACAACAAAGCTGGAATGAAAGTATGAGAATGAAAAAAAATAGGAAATAGTAAAATAATACAACAAAGGCATATTTTACATGCTAGTTTGAAGCTCTCCAATTTCATTATTTTGCTGTGTAATCATGAAGACTGGGCTTTCTATGTTTGCAAAAGGTGTGCAATTTAGCATATCCACTAACAATTATTGAACATCTAGTGTATAACTGGCACTGTGGTAGGTATTTTACATTCAGGGTTGTACTTTATCCTTACAACACCTTTAGGAAGTAGGTATTACTCTTATTAAATCCATCTTGGAGAGGAGAAAGGTGAAACTAGTTTAGAGATTACAAAAACTTAGTGCCAATAATTGAACTTAAGCCATCTAATTCTAAAGCTCACAGTCTTAACCACTATGCTATATAAGTTCTGTAAATATTTTGTTCAAAATTTGAATCCTAGGCTTATAGAATATATTGTTTAATTTTTCCCATATTATTGTCACTTTTACATGTAGTTGATTGCTTTTCATAAACATATTTGAAAGTGGTAGCATATATTCTAGAGTCCTATTTCTCTGAACAGAATGCCAATAATGCCACCCATTAGTGGTATTATCTTGGACAAGTTTCTTTATCTAAAAAATAATAGTGCTTACTTTAAGGACTATGGTGAGAAATAGAAATTATACATATACAGTGTTTATATCCAGTAAGCACTAAGCATATTAGGATAATTATTTTCAAAAAAAGATCAATCAAAATGTGATTCAATTCTACAGGAGAACTCTAAATCATCAGTGAGAAAACCTGTGCAGAAAATCAGTAAGGCAAACATTCATCCTTTGATGATCTTTGATGATCTATATCATCTATAAAATTAGAATATATATTTCTGTATAGGTATGCTCAACTCTAAAAGATCATTTAATGTATGCCTTCAGAATTATCCATATAAAGATGATTTTTAAGTTGCAAAATAATTCTTTACTAAGAGATTCAAAAAATGACAAATTTTGAGTTGCAATTTGTCTTAATGTATTCATAATGTGATACAATTGACATGTTTTGTAAAGGAACTACATAAAGTGAGATGAAAGTTGAAATGTTATTCCAAATCATCAAATCCTACTACTTTCATTACCAAATCAAGATTATGTCAAACTTTATGGCACTAATTATTCTGTATATTTCTTTTACCCATAAAGTTCTAGATTAGTTTATTTCCTAGGGAAAAGCCTGTGATAAATCATATCTGAATCAAAATTTTACTGAATTTAAACAATTATCTTGGAAATAATGAGTGCATACTATAGTTGTTAAGTGAGGGCTACACATACAATTAAGGTGTTCACGTTTGTGTGTATATTTTGCATTTTGACTAATGTTAGATTTAATTTAAGCCTGTATATGTATTCCCAAATACCCAATTATAGCTATTTCCATTGAGATTTTTTTCTATGATAATTCTCTAATATAATTTAAATTTGAAAGTTCCCCAATGCTATAACACAAATGTATTTGTAAAAAATCCTCAGTCCCATGGTAAACCTACTTTAACACATCACCTCCTGCATTTTATTACATGGATTAGTCTTTAAAAATGGAGAACAGCTGGCCTTCGACTGCTGTATAACGTCCTCCCAAACTCTTCTCCAGGCTAAATAACCCCAATTCCCTTAGCCTCTCTTTCTAAATCCTGTTTTGTAGCATTTAAACCACTCTGCTGATGAACCTGGCCCTCTTCAAATTTATTCACCTCTCTGTTATGCTAAGTAGTCATAACTCATTAACCAGTTTTCAGTCAATAATAAAGCAGCTGTCACTTACTATGTTCCCTGCTGTATAGAAAATGGCCTAACAGAAGAGCAAGCACTCACACATACAAATGGAGTTGTAACCAACTACTCTTTGGATCCACATATTTGTTCATATTCTTATATATCAACTTAAAGATTTATTTAACATGCGCTATGTGCCAAGCCTATTTCAGACTTTTATTGCTATATGCAATATTCTGTGGCTGGTACTGGTGATACAGGAATGAACAATACAGACCTATCCACCTGGTGCTTATATTCTAGTATGGGACTCATATAATAAATGAAAATAAATAAACTATAATTATTATGAAAAATAAAATATTAATAGCCCTGAGAAGAAAAATAAAGCACTTAAAAATAAAAGAAAGTTTAGGCGCAGGGCATACAATAATAAATAAGAAGTCAAGGGTGGTTATTTCTTCTCTTTATTGGCTGAGAGATATTATAACATCTATAATAACAAGATGCTGACAAAAGCCAACGTTCATTGAGAGCTTACTAGGTGATCAAACACTATAACAACCACTGTATATGCATTATTTCATTTAATCACTACAAAAATTTTACAAGGCAGATACTAGTACTAGTTCCGTTTTCCTAATGCTAAGTCTGAGGTGTAAAGAATTTCGGTAACTTTCTACAGTCATCCAATGACAAAGTGGCAAGACCTGAAGCAAAATCAAGTCCTATATGGTCAATTAGGAACAAGGCAAGATTGAGAGATTTAGTTACCCCAGTCATACAAATAATCTGGTGTTCTGAGAAAGGTTAATAATTTGATATTTTGTCAAATTGACATTCTAAAGATATTAGTTTAACATATTGGGGGGGCAGTTTAAATGCTGTTAGAATAAGAGTAAGAAAGGAAATTCTCTGCTTTTTTTAAAATATAATTTTGAGAAATAATATTCAATAAAACAAAAGCTTTGTCCTCTCAGGACAAAACCCACTCTTCCCAGAAGGATATTTTGTGACTATTTGTTATTACTCAAGAGTTTCCTGGGGGGGGGTCTTACCCCCAAACCCCACTCCAAATAGCTTTACAAAATATTTCTTCCAACACTTTTAGCATTCTCCCTGAGATTATTAAAAAAGACTTTTTTGTTTGGGAATTATATCAGCTCAATATAATTCTTTGATTTTTAACAGTATGGGCAATTTGGGTGTGCTTCCCCTTAACCCAGATGCTCGAGGAACCAGTGTTGAGTTGCACCAGGTGCAATACAGGGGCAGGAAAAAAGGGCCCAAGATCTTGACTTTGATAAAGTCTTCTGCTTACTTAGGGAGTATGAATCACATGAGATAGATTCCAATGCTCTCGAGGATTAAAAAGAAATGGGGAAAAAAATTCATGTTTTTCTGTCTGAGCTGCCCAAACTCCTAGTTAGATCATACACACATTAATAATGAAATTCTTCACAAGTAGGGGTTTTCCTTAAGTTATCAGACTGTAGCCTAACCATGTGATCTAGTTAATTTCTTTACAACTACAGTGTATTTGGCGTAAGGCTTGTATGAAGAAATATATTCTAGAGAACCACTCTAAGGTAATTGGCCATTGATGATTGTTTATAAATCATGGAAGATGGTACGATTAAGGCCAGGATCTACCACAATACCCTGCTTCCTGGTTCCCCATCAAAGGTCACTGACTACACTCACCTTTCACCCTTACCTCTCTTGCCTGTTAATTGTATTTAGAAGGAACTTCCCTTCTTGAGTCATTGTTTCTACAGTCTTCACTCTCCCATGCACTCCTATTTCTTCCCCCATGGCACCTCCCCATCCACACACTGTCCTGCACACTCTGCAACAGAGGAGCTTCATGGACAGGAAAAGGTGATGCTTCTCTTTTACATGCCTTTCCGTGAAAACTCTCTTCTTTCACTCTGCTCCTAGTCCTGCTCCTATTCCCAGTGGCGATGATGTCCCTCTCTGGGCACTTTGCATTCATAAATTGGGCTTGGCTTATTTAGGATTAGTGATCCTCTTCTGGCTAGGTTTATGATATTCTGCTCTTTCTGTAGGAGACAGAGTCAGGCTCATTATGTTGAAATAATGTTTGCTGCTTAAAAGTTCTCACATGGAACCTTGAGCTCTTCAGGGGAAAGATACTGTATAAATCCAATAAAGGATGAATACATAAATAATAAAAGGCTGGTCAATGCTGAGAATAGTGGAAAGGTTTTTTTTTTTTCTACTTGCAAGAGGCACTATAAATTACAATTTTTCAAAAGTGTGGCAGTCTTATTAAAAGAAAGAAGATTATCAGATATTTTCCTTCTCTCTTGAGGATAAAAGAAGAAGAAACAGGTTTAAATTGTAGTAGAAGGAATTTGGGTTAGATACAGTTTGTTTCTGTAGGGCTATTATAGTTAAATAGATCTGGTTCGTACGCCAGGGTTGTTAAAAATGAACTGATGAACAAATGGACCTGCAAATAATGCTAATTCTAATTTCCAAAAGGTGATTTCCATGCCATGAGAACATTCTTTATGTCCTGGATGACTCTGTGGATGGGGTAAAGACAACTATTAGTATATTGAATAGTGAGTTTCATTCCTGACTCATGAGATGAGGTAGCATTGTGCTACAGCATTAGCCTGGGGATCAGAAGAAAACGACAGTATAATCCAAACCCAGTTTAACTTTGTGAGCTTGGGCAACTTATTTGTCCTCTCAGAATCTCAGTTTGTTCAGCTTAAAGTTGGGAATGATTTCTCCCACTTAGTAGGATTATTAAGTAATTTAAAGGAGAATATCCGTAAAGTGCATGGCATAGTGGTTAACACATATCAAGCCCCAATAACTGGGACAAACATGTGAAAGAATAACTTCAAAAAACAATTCCTAAAACACTATACTGTTAGTCAAACTGAAAGATCTAGTAGCCAGGGCATCGTAGATATGACTACAAGTCCTGATAGCACTGGAACTACAGCTCCTTAACATCTTTTCCTGGGGCTTAAATAGAGATGAACTATCAACAATGTTTCTCAAGAGTATTTGCTGTCTTCTTTGGTATTTTGATGCTATCTTGTGGCTTCTAGGTTCACATTTTTCATCAATCATCCCTGGTTGAGTTTAGAAACAATAGGAGTCGGTTATTAAACATTTATCTAGATTTCCTCTTACACACATTCAGAATGAAGAAACAAAAAGGCACAAACACACTAAGACAAAAGAATAAAAAGAATGGTTAGCTGACAAAAGAAGTAAACCTTCTAGAAACTGAAAATCAGGTGTTGCAGGTTGACTGATTCAACAGACATGAGAAATCTAACTTTATGTTGTCTGGGGTGGGGGGAACCTAGGAACAAGCAATTTTCCTCTACTGAAGTAGAAAATTCCAGAAAGACTCTGAAATTTGTGTGACCGTTACCTTATCAAGCAAGGGTACAAGCTGAGCCTGAAACTGGGACTTACAACATGTTTTTAAATTTTTCAGATCCCCTTCCAAACTCTAGTCAAGTAATTCTGTCTTTCCTACTGGCAGAAACCTAGAATTTTACTTTCTGGAGAGATAACCTTGCAAGGTTTCTGCACTTGGGGCACTTGACCCACTAAGGGGTGAGACTTGCTATTAAAAGCAGGAGATTCAACAAGAATTTACTCAAATAAAGATAAAACCCCATCCTACTTCATCCTATTCCTTCCCTCACTTCACTGGATGTGGACAGTTTGTCTTATTGGTATCCTTGTCCACTACCCAATCCAAGAATATTTTAAAGATTGCTTCACTGAATAAAATAACCAGCCCAAGACAATATCAAAGGTCTCTCCAAGATCGCCTTAGAGCAGGTATTTTCAACCTTGCCCGAATTTTAGAATCTCCTAGGCGGAGATTTTAAGTACACTGATGCTTGAATCTTACCTCAAATTAATTGAGTCAAAATATCCAGGGATGGGATTGATTTATAATTATTTTTTAAAGCACTCTGCAGTGCAGGAGTGAAGCCCATCAGTCGACAAACCTTGTCCTTATACACAGAGTTGTACTTTATTTTTACCACTTCTTTCATCGTCACTCAGCCTTTGAAGAAATCTTTAATGTGAAAAAAAGAGACAAAAACAAAGAGAAAAAATAAGAATATGACATTCACAGAAACAATGCAGAAAGGAAACAGACACTCTGAAGTCGATAATGAATTTTAAAAATAAACAAAGATATTACATATATAAAAAAGGAACAGATAACTATGCAAAAGATAGACTCAAAGAATTTCAGTTCATATCTATTCTGAAATGTTTAAAGTGCATGTTATTTAACATGCTGTGATATAGATCCCCACCCCTGATGTCTCCAGCCCCATCACTCTACACCCCCCTCCCACCACCTGTTGCTCTCAGCTCCAGCAACCCTGAACGCTCATCTACTCCCTTTCCCAGGCCCATGGTCCAGGTTAGTTCTTACCTTGGAGCTTGTCTGTATGCCATTCCCTTTGTTTGAATGCCTATCTTTGCCTTAGTAGCCCCTCTCTTTACCCTGAGGACTTAACACAGATTTCACCTCTTCTAGGATGCTTTTTCTTTCTTCCTAAGTTGGAATTGGATAAACCTGCATAATAGCTTCCCAATAATAATGTGTATCTCTCTAGTATGATTTACTTCTATATCACAGAGGTTAAAAGCACAGTTACAGAATCAGATAGCTCTTGGGTGTGCCATTTATTGCATTTGAATTCTGTGTCTTCTTGAGCAACCAAGCAACTTCATTTTTCTGAGCATCAATTTCTTCATTTCTAAATGAGGCTAATAATATCATAATAATGCCTATGTTACAGGGTTGTAGTGACGACAAAAATCCAGTTACCGTATGCTTACTTGGCACGTGGTAAACACACACATTGTTCAATTCCACCTAAAAACCAGGTTCTGGGGCTTTTCCATGCCACTTTGGTGGTCAACCAGTCTGGGTAAGTGATCCTTCCTCTTCATTTTGTTTGTTTTCTTGCTCACTTGTTTGTTTTTGTGGTGGCAAGATGGTATTGGGCCATTAAAAAGGAAAATAGCCAACATACTGTTCAGCCATACTTAGGGTCACTTGCAGGTAACTATTGATAAACGGGCCTCTCCCAACAGCTCCTGGAAGATCAGCCTCTCAGCTCTTCTGCAGGCTTTGACTAGGTTTCCCCTCCGCTGCCAAGTGTCACATGTGAATGGCATTCTGTGCATCTTCTGCTGACCACCCTCCTTTCTTTACTGTTTCTCTGTCTGGACCTCTTATCTGTACTGCCTTCCTGAGATTACACATCATGCCCACCTCCTCTCTCTTTCCCATCTGGAGGCTGAAAGACAGATGGAGGCCCCCTTGCCCTCTCTGTTTTCTCTTTAGTCTACTATGGTGGTAGAATCTGATCTGCTCCCCTTACCCCTTTTCAGTTTTTATTCTCTGCAGTCTAGTTAGGAGATAAAACAGCAAGCAAATATTACAATAACAACCTTCTTTCTGTTGTTTCTTTCTCTTTGTAATCTTGACATAATAATCTAAATTCTCACTGACAATGTACATAGAAATGTCGGAGGAATGATTTCTTTTCAGAATAACCACTCTCACTATGTACACTCTAACCGGTTGTGATTATAAATTCTATTTATTATAAACACCTGCTATTGGTCCATACCTCCCTCCAGAACATAATCTACCTGAGGGCAGTGACTGTATCTTGGACAATTTTGTTTTACTAGTCTTTGACCACGGTCACAGCACCTGGCACTGTTGAATAAATGAAGATTTTTCCAAATACTGTAAATGGCACTTGGAATAAGAAGATTCCCATCGTCCTTAAAATTGTCTTGGTCACTTATGTTATTATTTATTGTAAAAAAAATTTAAGAGATATAAGTTTGCCAACATCAACATAGCTTTTTAAGTTAACACACTAAATTTAATATAATTTTTTTCTTTCAATTTAAAAATTCAGTTGCAAAAGTTCTCAGGTTCAGTACTGAATGCTTACATTACAAAGTCCAATAATATGCGCATGGAGTTATATGCTAGGGCTAAGGCAAGTTATATAGTAGGATAGTGCTTCTTCAGTGTACCTGTGAATCACCTGGGGATCTTGTTAAAGAACAGATTCTGATTCGGTGGGCCTGAGATTCTGCATCCCTAAGAAGCTTCCAGATTATGCTGATCCTTTTAATTTATGAATCATACTTTGCAAAGCAAGGCTCTAGATTTAAAAAATATTTTATGGAATATAGAAGCGAAGCAAATAGATTACAAATTTTATCTATATCAGCACAGAGTAAAGAAACAGTAAAAATAAGAATTGGCAAGTAAACAACATTGTAAAGTTTTCAGTAATATTTAACTGCTATTATATTCAAATAATAATCACAACATAAAAAAACCCTTTTTCTCTTTGTGCCTGGTGATTGCAAGGTAATTTTATTCATTGGTGATTGTTTTAATTTCTTTAAATGTTAGAGTAAAATTTAGACAACTTGCTTATTTGCTAATATAATCATTGACTATATATACATTTGGTTGTTACAGGAATTCTACTTCATTACAAATGGCAATTATAAAATTATAGTGATGGAACATCAAGTCCTGAAGAATCTGGTATTTGCTTAAATTTTAAATCATTTACAGTTAAACTACCATATGTACATTTGTTCTTAATTGTAGTAATGAGAAATGGCAATGTCTAAAGTTTACAAAGCAGAGTTTAATTTTTATTTCTAGAGATAAATTTCATTATAGATTAGTTCTTACTAAGAAAATTCAATATATCCAAAATAAGGCACAAAAATCATTAGTTAATGTTTTTAAAATACTTTGCAAGCAACAAATAATTTTTATTAAGCTGTGTTATGATTTTTATTTGTAATATGCAGTGGTGAAAATTAGAAATATTTGCAAGACTATAAAGTGGCACTTCATTTTGTATTGGAAACCATCTATAGAAAAATATCTGAGCATTTTACTGCTTAAAATTTGAATTAATTTCATAAGAATTAAGAAAACTTAATAAACTTAAATGTCTCATAGAAATTGTTCAACAGATCATGAAGCAAATGTCTCCTTTGATATGAAAAGATAATTTCCAATGATATTTAATGAATTGAAGAAAAATTATACTATTTGCTCCAGCAAGGATGCTGGTAAATTTTTAGGCTTGCTCGCTGGCATGCCCTCAGCATCTCCTACAACTGTTCCTTTTCACTAACTCCTGTCTCAACAAAGCAGCAGGTTTGCTTGATTATATGTGTGTACCTGCCACTTGAGAACATGTGCATTCTCTTTCTCTCTCTCTCTCCTGCCTCCAAGGTTACTATTATAGATCCAAATTCAATTCGGGTCAAAAGATTCAGGGCTTTAAATGGATAATATCTGTTGCTTCAAGTCCTAAAAATTAACAATTTTTCTAAGTAGTTTTTTCAGTGGGAACTTTCTGGGCTAATTTTTAGTGTTTATTGATTTTTCTTTTCTCCTTTTTGAAAAAATTCATTTTTTTTAAACTACAGCATACAGGTTCACAATATCCACTTACAGGCTTCTCTTATCTGAAGGACTTTTCTCATTGAGAATAGAAGACTTGGACACTTGAGGTTGAAGAATAATTATTATTTTTCTTTTCAATTCTTAGAACAGCAAAAATGCAACTCTTGATGTCATGTAAATCATTTGTCAGAAAGTGTCCCTCGCTCTCAATCTAAAGTCTATTCATGTAGGTGTACTTCTAATAACTAGTTGCCTGGATTCTTTGGCTGAATTAGAATAGAAGCAGCACATTTGAAGGAACTTTGGGATGGGAGATGTCCTAAGAACAGGCATACTGACCATAGGAATAGAAAGCCATAACTCATGACAAATACAGAAGAGAAATAAGTGTCAAGATAATTTTAAAAAATTTCAAGAAAGCATAACCCCACACTTCAGGAGACCTCAAAAAACACCACAGTAACAACATTTCTAAATAATGACCGTGAATCAAACAGACAGGTAAGATTAAGCTCACTATGTTCTGATTGAGAAGATAGGGTGGTAATCATTTGGAAATAAAAGCATGCTTCTAATTATTTCAGGTATCAAGGATATGTTGTTATCTGGAACAAAGTGTCTCCTAGCAAAGTGAAACTACTGAAATGGTCCTGTGCTACTATTACAAAAGCATGGGGGAAACCTACAGTTATACAAGAAAAAAGTCCTCAAAGTGCCCATAGTGTAGTAGGACATGTGAAAAATAATGGTGTCATTACTGCTACTATGAGTACATAGGAAATATGGTTTTAACATAGAGAATAAAATGATCAAGTCAGTTGGGGGTAGGGAGGACTTTACACAGGAGGGATTATTAAACTGAGTCTTGAAGGAGTAATAGGAATTACTGTTACTAGTAAACCAGGAAAGAAAGGAGCATAAAACATGGAGCTTTTAATGAAGGTTTATATAAATTTCCTTCATTGATTTCCTTTCTGCATTGAGTCAATTATCCATCACCCCAGGGAGAATTAGGACTATTATAGCAGAAAGAAGTAGAACAGAGATTATTCCATAAATGGTAGTTCATATATGCCTCTCTCCATTCAGTCACCTATACATCCATTCATCCATCTATCCTTCCATCCATTTATTCATCACTGTGTGCTGACTTTGAAAGAAAAATTATCACATCCAGGTAGATTTGGTTGGTGTTACTCAGATGGGGAATTGGGAGAAAAATATGGCAAGGTACATTGCTGGAAAAGGCTGGAACATGCCCAAGAGGATGGGCCAATACCTGGAGGTAACAAGTGGAGAGGTGTGCATTCAATATAGACTGCCAGCTTTCATCCGAATCCACATGATTGTCCTCCACATGGTAGCCAAATCAGTACCTGCAGATTATCATTCATGAGAGCTAAGAAACTTTGATGACGATTTTGCCATCATAAAAGTTCTTCCTGCAATATCCCTTGGTCATCCCTCAGAAGTTTTTTTTCCCATTGTATTCAAGGCTTTGATAAATCCCAACTGAAAAATTCTCATTTAAGAGGTTCAGACCACTCACTAACACCACTAAGCTGGAAAATGAAGTTTCCATCAACTTAGAAGTATGGGCAAAAGTCTAAATGGGAAAGCACCCACCATTTGTGTTTGAACCAATTCAAAATTTCTCAGATGAGAGCACAGAAAATCAGAGTTCCATTTAATAAATAGCTTCTAGTTCTTCTTTTTTTAACTTTTTAAATTAATTTTTTTGGGGGGATAAACTTTTGTTTTTATTTCAGAATGTTACGGGTATACAAATGTTTTGGTTACATGGATTGCTTTTGTACAGCTTGAGTGAAAGTATAAGTATGCCCATCACCCAGATAGTGCACATTGCACTCGTTAGGTGTGATTTCACCCATTCCCTCCTCCCCCTTCCCACCTGCTTGATTTCTGTTGAGTTAATTTACTTCTGTATGTGCTCATGAGCGCTGATCGGTTAGTTCCCATTTAGTAGTGAGTACATGTGTTGTTTATTTTTTCATTCTTGTGATACTTCACTTAGGAGAATGGTCTCCTGTTCCATAAAACTTAAAAATATCAGGAAGTCTTCAGTGTTTTTCACTTCTGTTTCCTTTAGTGGATGTTCCTGTGGGCTCCCATAGCAATTTATATATGCCCTTATTAAAAATTAAAATTTTTCACACTGTAGAATAACTGTTGTTCTATGTGTTTGAATTTCCTCCAAGTTGTAAACTTTTCTCATAAAAGACCATGTCTTGCTTGATCTTGGATCCTTAACACCTAGCCCAGCACCCTGCATAAAGTAGGCTTTACGTACACGATTGCTGAATAACTGAGGCTTGTGGTAAGGATAACATGTGCAAAGGAAAGATGGAGTGAAACAGCATGACACAGCCACAGAACAGCAGTAGTGGGCATTTTCCAGAAGGGAGATTATGAGTAGGACAATGATGGGAAATAACGTCACAGAAATAAATTTGAAGCCAGGATATGAAAGGCCTTCAGAACCACAGTTAGGAGGTTGGACGTTTTCAGCAAGGAATCCTAAAGTGTTTCTAAGTAGCAAGTGACATGAATGCATTGGCATTCTGGAAAGATAAGTGGCAATACTGCAGATGATGTGTTGGAGTGGGATGAAGCTGAAGGATAAGGGATGATCAGAGGCTGAACTAAAGCAGTGGCAGTGAAAATGGTAAGACGCAATAATGTTATAGCTCTTTAAAAAGTAGAATCGATGGCATTGGTGTGGTGAGTGTGTTCTAGACCCATGTGTGGGGTTGAAACCTCAGTAGACCTGATGTTGCAGTAGGAAAAATATCACAGAAGTATGTAACTGGGATGCAGCACACATATTTATATGGTAGTAAAGTAAACCCTTGAGTGCTGTCATGGTCTCACCACCAGCCAAATACTGTGGAATGAAGAAAAACTTCAAATATGGGATTTTCTAGTTGGTGATTTTTTTTTAAAACTCTATGGAGCCTATATTGACCATTACTCTTTGGCACAAATCTGGGAGGAATTAAGAAGGCCATCAGGCAGTTGAGTCTACTTATTTGAGTCCTTAAACTTGTATATAACATTTATACTGTTTATTGCTTGTTTAGTAGATAAAGTGACATAAAAGTAAATTTAAGCTTGGTCTTAATGGAGAGTCT
Source organism: Daubentonia madagascariensis (assembly GCA_023783475.1). Taxonomy (NCBI): domain Eukaryota; kingdom Metazoa; phylum Chordata; class Mammalia; order Primates; family Daubentoniidae; genus Daubentonia; species Daubentonia madagascariensis. The sequence goes on along the minus strand of JAKFHU010000978.1, from coordinate 18,273,050 downwards.
CCCCAATATTTGTGGACTGACTGGCCAAGTTAACTGCTCAGTTATTACACAGAGGTGGTGAGGAAGATAGAAAAATTGGTAATAACTTGTTCCTGGTATAAATGACTTGTAGCTCCATTAATTAGAATAAAGTGGGAATATAGGAAAAAGAAAAGATTATTGAGGGATGAATGCGTTCTGTTTTTGATATGTTAAGCTTAAACAACTTTAGGATATCCAGAAGACCTCCAGTTTAAAACTGATTAGTGGAGCGATGATAAAAGTTCCACTCTGGACAGTTTTGAATTTGTTTGTTTGTTTGTTTGAGGGGAGTATCTGAGCATAAGTGTTATTTAAATTCCTTAATCCTTCTCAAAGTGCTTTCTATCTTGCTATCTCTCTGCCCATTTTCAACTGGAGATTCAAATTAAGCTGTGTAACATACTGTCATTACTATTTTGAGTAGCCCCTAAATCTGCTGACTGAAACCTCCACGGAAGCTTGAGAAACATTGATGGTTACAACTGAAAACACAGCATTTGGAAAACCAACTGAAGAATAACTTAAGGTAATAATTGTAAAATAGCTAATAGTGTATTAGCTTTAAGACTGTTCTCACCATGTCGTCTCTAATGATGTGTAGGATGAAGAATTTCTAACACAAGTATGCCTAAGCATCTTTCTCTTTAGATCTGAAGAAAAGCTGCAATTTCTATCTGAAGCCTGCTGTTGTAGGTTTGTTGCTGAGGAAGGTATTTTCAAGTTTTTAAATGCTAGGATACATAAAGATGTGTGATTGTCTTTCTTTTTTATTTAGACTTTGGCTCTCATGCCTCACCAAAACATAATGGGAAACTAATGCAGCTGAACAAAGATGATTTTTGTCAAAGGCCAGTCAGAGCCCATGGTAGTAATAGAGCTTCTTAAATTGCCTGCAGCAGAGACTAAAGTAACCTATACACAGGCAAAGATCCTGAGTCTCTGAAGTTTGGCTGGGACTGCTGAGTGTGAGTTGGTTTCCATTGTGTTAGATTGTCTATCTGTAGGTGACTTAACTCTTTAATCTTGTAATAAAAAAATTGTTCTCTCTTTCTTTCTAAAATAAATGGATACAGTCAATTAGAGGTCTGCTATTGCATCTAAAATTAAAAGAATTAGACCTTTGATTGGGTATAAGAAAAACAGATAATGGCTGACTTCATCTAGCTCCTAAAAGGCATGAAAGGTAAGAGTTACATATTCAATGGGCAAAGTATTTTTCCTCCTTGATAATCTGTTCTTGATGGGCAGATGTCTTGGTAAAAGGGAAGAATTTAAACTGTAGCTAAAAAGTCATTTGGAGACCACTAAGCTCTGCCCATATGTTAAAACATATCATATGTCTTTTTAGTGCCCCAAATCACATCTGGCAAATAATATATGCTCAATAAATTCTTGTCACATCAAATTAAATTTACCAAATCTTTTAATGTGCTTATATCCCCAATTAGTTTAATTTTTTTTTTCATTTGGAGCAAAATTACTAGCTCCAAAATGCTTACTTAAATATTATATATAAACATTCATTAAACTTCATTGATATGCTAGAGACAAAGAAATAAAAATTAATTTCTTATTAGTAAGTGCAGGAGATTAACAGATTTCTCAGATTCCCAAAGAAGGGGATATGTAATACATATATATTTTTTAATTCCTAGCACTTTTCACAGTGTCTACCATGTAGTAGCTGGTGTGACAGGGTCATCCTGGTCTGCCCAGTACTTTCTTGGTTTTAGCACAGAAGATCCCTCATCTGGAGATATTTCTCAGTCCTGGGCAAACTGGGATGGTTGGTCACCTCACAACATCATGTTTGTTGGATGAAAAACAAATAAAAGAAGAATTTTGCCTATTAATTTCATAACTTTATTCTTCAGATGCCATATGATAAGTGCATTCTCTCACAGTACTTATTACATAGAAAGTCACATCTGAATCATAAGCCCCATTCATGTGACCATTTTCACCATGTGAACAGACCCTATGGGGGTTGATTGGTGAAAGTGGGAACAGAACAAGGGTCTTTAGAAGAATTTAATGTTAATGACATTAAGCTAAGATAGCCTGACAGGTGCAGTTCATCCCCCCGCCCCCACTAGAAAGGCTGGAGATCCTTGAAGTCCTTGGCAAAATCTTCTCTCCTAAGACAGAGAGCACTAGCAAATTTTGTGTCAGAGATTCTTTATGCCTTCATGCTGCTGTTTCCTATCTTTCTTCTCCCTCATATATTCTCTCTTCCAATGTATGAATTTATTAAATTTTGGCTTGTCTTGATATGGAAGTTATACTGTATCTTCAAGGGATTTGTATATCTGTTCCTTTATAGGTCTTCCTCTAATGATCAACTTATTCCTTTATCTAATTATTAATTCATCAAATAATTATTGAACTTCTACTCTATGCAAGGCACTGTGTGGGTGCTGGGATACCACAATGAACAAAATAAACAAATATTTATTTATATTCTAAAAGAGCTTTCTAACATGGGTAAACAGATAATAAACAAAATAAGTAAAATATATGAGAGGGTAGATGGGAAGTACTATGGAGGCAAATAAATGAAGAAGATGAATGGACTGTTGGGAAGAAGAGGTCAAGAGGGGTGATACCATTTAGAACAGGGTCACTAGGGAAGCATCATGGCATTTGAATCAAGATCTAAAGAAAGTGAAGGGAGCATGGCAAGAATCTAAAAGGAGTAAAATGCTCTAAGCAAAGGGAACAGCAAGTACAACATTCTGAGACAGGACCTGGCCTTTTGAATTTCATGAATAGCAAAATGGCCAGTGTGACCAGAATAGAGTGAATAAGGAGATGAGTAGCAGAAGATAAGATGAAAACCGATGAGGTGGGGGCATAAGCAGGGTGTAGAGGGTGTGAGGTCGTACTGGGACGTTTCGGTTATTCTAGAGACACTGGCCTCTTTTCTGAGTCACTTGGAAGACTTTCCAGGGTGAGGGTGAGAAGAGGAACAATACGATCTAACAAACATTTTAACAGTATCACTCTGGCTGTTGTGTTGACAAGAGATTGAACAGACACTAGGCAGAGGCAGGAAGACCAGTCAAGAGGCTATTGCAATAATCCTAGCAAGAGAAATCCATTCTTTCATGGTAGGGCTGTAGGGTTTGCTGTGGGATTGGAGGTAAAATATAAGTAAAATATAGGCAAAAAGGAAGTGATGACTGCAAGGTCCTTGGCCTAAGCAACTAGAAAAAATGGACAATTTTTTTTATAATCATATGAACCCTAAATGCAACTGTGCCCCATAAAAGTGATTTCTCATAATCTGATTCCTTATGTTGTTTCCATATTGTAATGTTTGGTGTACAACACATTTTTCCTTATTTCCAAATCTTGAGGGAAGGATGGTCACACCGGTATAGACTCTAAGTACTTACAAAGTAGCCATACTGTTTTGAGGTTAATTTCTGGAAAAAAAGAAACTTTCACAGGTTTCTGACTTCATATAACAAGAAGCTTTACTGACTACTAACTTCAGTTGCATATTGTGTCCTGTAATATTAAACATATATTTCTTTTAAGCCTAGTCAACAGAATATTTTATTCTTCCAAGTTCAGCAATCAATCATTTTACACTGGCTTTTAAAAAATTGTATGCTTCCAGACACATCCTCAGGATTGTCTTTGTGATTTGTTGACTGTGTAACTTCACTTGTAAAAATAATGTTTGTTGAGACAGCTAGCCAAAAAAACACAAATAAACAAACAAACTCTATAATCCATGTCACAATGTTTTAAAAGCTTAGAAAATTTTCTCATTACCTATAAATTTGACAATGTAATTACCTCCAAGGAGAGTTTAGATGTGTAGTTTTATTTTCCTTCATTATTATCCATATAAAGTACCATATTGGATAAATGCCATGACAAATGGCACACTGAAGAGGTACTAACCATCAGAAAGGTAACTAATTGACTAATGCACTATAGAGCTTTTTGTAATAAAAATACTTCATCCCTGATGATTATAGTGAAGCTTATTTAGATTTGTGTTAACACATAAAAGACTACACATATCACTTTTATGCGAGATTGTTGGCCTTGGTGAAAGCTTGTAGGGATTTAAAACTTACACAGTAAAGCTGAATCTTTTTTTAAATAAAAAATGAAAAAGAATCTCCATTAGACTTCTTGTAAATTGAAGCCATTGCCTTTAATGGAAGATAAACATAAATTCAAACTCTTCAGAAAGTGAAGTTGAATGATATATTTTTAGAGATGTGAAAGCATGTATTACAGTCGAGAAACCAAATCATAAACAGATTCTGTATTTCCTAAAATAGTGGCCTAATATTTCTTAGAATGGAATTTTAAGTAGCAATAAAATAAAAGACGAAAGATCTCTAAACTATAAAGCACAAGGCACAGAATTGTGAACCCCATTCACATAACTTATGCAATGAAACTTTCTTACAATTTTTCTCTACAACATGAATTGTTAATTGTTAATTTCCCCTACTTAAATTTGGCTGTGACAAGTCTGTAAAAACGATCAATTAATTTATTTTAGGGTCTTTTCCGTAGGCTATTCAGATACTCAGTGAGATTATTTGTGACGTGGTCCTAATTGTGACCCTGAAGACTAGATGGCACTTTATTTGCTTGCTTTATTTTCAGCATGTTGTGAAATGAATTCAATTATGGGCCCCAGATTTAACAAGGAAACACTCAGTCTGTGTTAGTTATTGATAACCTGTATGTGTTGATGCCAACAAAACAGACTGAAAAATATAATCAATTGCTATTTCACTGTTTGTTTCATTTAGTATTCATATAGTTTCAGCATCAAGTACATATCTTAAATGCCATTTTTGGGGGGCATTCACCAATAGAATCTATATTCTCTCCAGGCTCCACAACACATCTTCTTAACCTTTTATGTGTATTAGACCTTTTTGGCAGTCCCATAAATGCTATGGACCCTTTATAATAATAACATTTTTAAATGTATAGGATAAAATACAAAAAACTACAGAGGAAACCAAACTTATTGAGATTCAGTTCTACCCACAGAGCCTTTGGGACACTGTATTGAAATCACTTGCTTTAGCACAATATGCAGAAGAAATTAGAGCCTGCCATTGCATTTAAGGGGAAGAAGTCACCAGAGAAAAAGCCTTTACTTCTGTCTGTAGGTTTATATTCCAAGCTGAGAATAACCAATCTTGATATTAGTTTTGTGTAAATTCAAGGAGAGATTTTAGTGTTTCAACATATACTTAGGGATGGGAAATGGTGGGAATATCAGTAAGGACATAGTTTTTCTTTGTGAAATGATTATTTTGAGTCTTGAAGGCAAAACATATTGCCTCCTAAATTTTTGTTAATCTGTATCTACTTCCTGGAAGCTTTTTTCACAGTTTAATGCCACATGAATTGCCCTTAAAAGTACTAAAACTGGGAAAAAGTAGGGAATGTTTCGTCTTTTTACTCTATACATACTCAGCAATTAGTTTACTATGTAGATTGTATCAAGCTAATGGGACAAAATGCTGAAAGGAGGAGAATTTTTCTCCAGGTTATTCAGTTGTTAAATTAGTTTAATCATCAGTGCCTGAAGCAGCATTGTTTCTGGAATTTTATAAAGTTTGAATCGATTCAATTGATAACTACTTTCCCTGATAGGAGTGCTAGTGTAAAACTATTTAACTTCATGCATTTGAGACACCAAAATGAGAATACATTTTGGAAAAATTCACCTAGATTTTTCCTAGCTTGTTGTCCTCCTACTCTGAGATGAGGCACCTGAATTCACCTTTTGGTCCCTAATTTGGTCCTATCCCTGAACTTTAGGTTTTTTTTCACTCTTCCCTTCCCTAAGATGACCTTCTCACCTTAGTATGGATCCTTTATCTTCTTTATATGGACTCCCAGCATTAATAGTTCTTTCAAACTTGCCTCATTCTCTTATTAAACTGGATATCCCTAAGTACTAACCTACTAAGCTGTCCCTGATAACAATTTCTAATGTATCAGAGGCTACAAAAAATTCTTATACATTACAATCTAGAACTTCAAAACACAAGTTGAAAATCTGGTTCTGTGATATGAACCTCACCAAAGTAAAAATCCAAGCAAAATTTTATTACTTATAATTTTTATTTGTGGAAGACAAGTATTAGGAAAATCCTTAAAAAATAAGTTCTCACTGATTTGTTTATTGTAAGAAACATTTTACAGGGAAAATTAGTTTAGTTGTGTGTCCTGAAGGCTAGATCCCTCATTCAGACCTTTGTTGGCTTCTGTCTCTAGTTCATCTTGGCATATCACAATGCGAATGGGCAAAATAATTATGACAGATGGGCGTAAGAACAATCATGCCAAGACTCCAGCCTGCATATTACATTTGAATAGCTAATAAGAAATTTTTGCTCAACAACATCCATGTGACAATGTTGGACAATAGCCTGTATGTTTGAGTTGACCTAGCCCCATGGAGTTAAAAAATATATTAAATTATAAAATCTGGAAATGCACATATAATAAATCTAAATTTGTCAGACAAATAATAGGTTCAGGATAATCTTAAATAATTCAAGGAAAGACATCAAATGATGTCATGAATTAGACATTTGTTAACTTCTACTTACTGGAAATTTGTAGGTTGTGCCTAAATGATGCTAGAGTCTAGATTTAAGTTCTGTGAAGTAGATATCAAAGAGAGGCACATACAAGGCTGAATCCCACTGTGAGAAACAGTGGAAAATACCCTGTTTTATTGTTTTTTCCTCTGGGTTATCACTCAAAAGTCAAAAGTCAAAAGAAATTTTTATAATACACACCCCTATGGATCACAGCTGGGGGTTTGAGTATCATTCGTATACAATATGCAATTATGGAAGTTATATTTCTCACTTTTAAGTGAACTTGCTGCTCCAATATAATTAGTTTAACAGACAAGATCTCAATAATCAGAAAATAGACATAAATGAAGATAGCTGAAAAAACATTGCTCTGGTAAAAAAAAATCAATCAAAAGAACCATAAAAAATTAACTTGTAAAAAATGTATGTCATGACAATGGACAACTTAGCTGTAGGTAAAATGATTATTGTTTTGCTGAAGATCGAGAATTGTAACATTTGCTGTTCTTTTAACCACAAATGAATTTTTCTGCCTGCCTGATTTTGTAATCAGTATCTGTCAGAATGCTATTTACATGTACATCATTTGCAAAAGCAGAAACACATTCAGGGCATCAAAGTTGATAATACATAAAGTAAAGACGGTTACTGCTTTACTGAAAGTTTGTTATTTAAGTGAAATACTGACTAAGATGAATTGTGCTACTGGAAAGTTAGGTTAGTTCATGCACAATTGGGCAACTTTCAATTATAGCATTCTTGAAGCTTCCCTTGAATAGGACTAGTTATTAACACTGGCCTCACACTGAGATATAACTACATTTTTAATCTCAAAATACTCATGGTGTATAAAGTACTACTGCGGTTAGAGCTTTTCTAGTTTCCTACTGCTCAAGTTCACTTTGTCAGGCCCATGAAAAATCTAGACTTTGTGGATTCTCAGCTTATAGTATTAGGAGAATATAGGAGAAACACTGGCTATTTACACGGGTAGTGCATTCAGTCCCCATCATTACCATACCCGTGCCTCCAAAATGCAAACGTCTTTTATTAGGATAAAGCAGGTCATTATTTTTGTGTAAAAAGACTCATTTCTTCCTAGGAGAAAGGGAAAAAAAATAAAGCCTAAATGAGCACAATGGAGATTTAGGGAAGTAATTGAAAGAAGAAGAACTATTTTTGAACTGCTTCTCTGACTCAAAAAATTGATCATCAATCAATTCAATAACAAGAATTCATTAGGGTTACTGTGAGTTAAAATGTGATTTGAAATTACTATTCTTCAAATGGGTAATCTCTATTCTTTGTTTTCATTTGGTCAAAACTAAAGGGAAGCAGATAATTAGCCTGTCATGTAGAATAAAGCTCTACAAAAATTAAACAAGATAAAAGTGCTTTTAGGTTTTGCTGCTCTCTTGGTTCTATCACAAGAAAATGTTCTCTTAAAGCTGTAGAAATAAAAGTACTTTTAATTCTGTAGGACTCCAGGAATAGCCATTACAAGCTTAGGTCTTTAAGGTGAACATCAGTTTGAACATTAGAAGGATGATAGGATCTTTTATTATTATAAAGTGATTCAGAAAACAGGTAAAATAAGGGAAACACCACAGATGAAAGCGTACATACTTATTTCAAGGGGTTACATGGCCACAAAATTAACCTAGGTTTTTATATTGAAGAAGGATTGAAAAAAAAAGATTTTAGAAATCAGGTGCAGCTTGTAAATCAGATATCACTGACCATTACTGAAACCAGAAGACAAGGAATTGAGGTGTTGGAATTTACCCATTGTGATTTCCATGATTTATGGGGGAGAAAATGTGCTGATTCTAAAGTATTGATCCTGGTTCTTTTATACTCAGTTTGATATTCTTTTGAATTCCTATGTGCAATTTACTTGAAAGTACGAAGAAAAATGGAAGACTTCAGATAACTTTTACATCAATAGGCCAATGTAAATATTAAATAAATTGGGTAGATTACCATGCTAAGGAAGTAAAGGCCAATAAGTGACCATTTAATCTCAAAAAGTAATATTGTGATATTCTTTTGAAGAAAGGAATTTTATTAGGCTGTGCTTGCTTCATGAAAATCTAAGACCACATTTTTACCCTGATTCTACTCATAAAGCTTCTGATTTTCATTTATTTTCTTTAGATATCTTCACACTAGGAAACAAAACAGCATAGGATAGATTATCATTCATCTAAGTTTAGTATCTTTCATTACAAATTTTAAAAGTTGTCATTTTTGCTTTATAAGTAAGTCTTTGAAGAATTTGGTGAGAAACATAAACTGAGTCACCTAAGCTCCAAGCATAATAGACAAATAGGAACTTGGAACAATAACGACCATACCATAGTCTGAAAAACCCATCAATTATAACATTTAATATCAACATCATCACCTAATTTGGAACTAAAGATTTGCTTTGGAATAAAATTGATAGATATTACAGTTGTTAAAATGTTAGCATGTGAAACTAATCACACTTACCACAGATTAGAGGATGAATAGATTTGTTGTTTTTTGTCTGTTTAACACAGCTTTAAACCTTTTGTCCTAACATAACATTATGGACCAGACTATTGGAGAGAATGATCAATCTAATATTATTATCTCAAAAAGGATCCAAGGTTAGTGAAATTGTTATGCTGCAAGAATTGACTTGAAAAAAAAATAAGACCCAATCTCTATACTAGACTGTATCTATTGATCTAGTTTGAAATTTATTGACTCTTTTCCCTTTCATCTCCTCTCTACTGTTAAACACAATCAGTGAAATTTTTATTTCAGAGATTGCAATTTTCAGTTTTAGTATTTTCGTCTGGCTCCTTTTTATATTTTCTATCTTTTTGCTTAGATTCTCCATCTTTTTATTCATTAGGATTATAATTTCCATTGAGTTTAGTTATAAAAACTGTTTTAAAGTCTTGATTGCTAATTGTGACATCTAGTTCATCTCAGTGTTGGTCTCCATATATTGTATTCTTTCTTCAAAATGGGTAATATTTTCCTGGATTATATCCTGAACATGGTTACTGTGATGTTGTGGAGGCCCAGAATTCTGTTATATTCCTTTGAAGGGTCTTGATTTTTGTTTTAGTGATCATTTAATATAGTTAGATTTAAACCTCAAACCCTGTCTCTTGGCAGCTCAAATCAAAGATCAGATATTTTATCCTTAACTGACCTACTTTGAATTTAGATTATATGTGCATGGTTCCATGGTCAACCAAAGATTTTCATAAATTTTATAAGCATAAATTTGGGGCTCTACCCTCTTGCCTTCTCCTTACTGGGATTCTCCTCAGAATTTCCAGTGACTGTGGTGTTAGCATGCACTCTGTCACCTGGTTCTTAAGGCCAGAAAGACTGAGGATTTGCAGTCACAGTGCTATGGTTTGAATATTTTTTCCCTCCAAAACTCATGTTGACACTTATTTGCCATTGAAATGATATTTGGAGGTGAGACCTTTAAGAGGTATTTATGTCATGAGGGCAGAGCCTTTATGAATGGACTAAAGCTGTTATTATGGGAATGGGTGTGCCCCTTTCTCTCTCTCTCTCTCTCCTTTCTGCTATGCGATGCATTCCACCATATGATGACTTGGCAAGAACCCCACCAGATGCCAACCCCTCAATCATAGACTTCCCAGACTCCAGAACTGTGAGCCAATAAATTTCTGTTCATTAAAAATTACCCAGTCTGTGGTATTCTGTTATAGAAACACACAAAAATGGACTAAGATACAGAGTTTTAGCTGTTCTGCATGGTGCCAACTGCAACTATCCCTTAGGCTATAATTCTAACCTGAAAAAATTAAAATCTTTATTGACCAGTCCACATAGAGTCTATAAACCATAGCTAATGAGTTAGTTTTAAATATTGAATTTGTAGGAACCACTATATTTTTAAAGTGACAATAGTTCATGCAAAAATGCAGCAACAACTCTTATAGCTATTTCTCTAAATGCACAAAAATTCTAAGTTAGATTCATTAATTTGACCCATAAATTAATTGCTAATAGTTAAATCTTGGCCAATGATCCATCCTGAACAGCTGTATTTTCAAATGATGATTAAAGCAGAAGAGAGGGATAGATAATTACAAAAATGATTTCTCTTACCTCTCAATTCTGAAAATGGGTTTGTTAAACTTAATTTAGATGAAATATTTTCCCTTTAATTATAGCTATATGCCATTATTGTTCCTAAAACAAGCTTAGCAACAATACCGATTTTGGTTTGAATTCAAAGTAATGAACGAGTTAGGGAGTCTCTTCGATCTTTGGGTTTGTTAATAAGCAAAGTGGAGTCCTAACCCTTACCTGGCATCATTTTTAAATGATTAGACATAATATATAGTGACTATTATAATGCTTGGCACACACCAGAACTCTATTTCATTATTGTGTGCTTATTTCTTCCTCTTTTTAAGGATTAATAATTTAGGTCTCAATAATTATCACTAAATAAATAAATGAAAGTGATTCAGATTTAATATCATGCCTAATATTCCATATCTTTAGAAATGGTAAAAATTTGCTAAAAGCAGCATTTCTTGGTCATATATCATAATTTTAGACTTATATCCAAAAATTTTTGTTCCTAGTGTCTTTTTCTTAGTGCCATGATGTCATTCTAGTTATTTTTCTTCTTTGTTTAAATTTCATAAACAATGTGGCTTATGAATTAGCATCTAAGAATAACAGAAATTAATACTAAATTTAGTTTTAGTTATGTGTTGTTCTAAGGGCAAATAGAAATTAATAATTTTTAAATATTGTAACAGATTTTCTCAACTGAGATAAGTTCCTTCAAGTAGAGATTGTTTATTGAGGCAATATTTTGTCTTTTCCTACACTACATTTCTTTTTTAAAAATGGTTTTATTGAAGTATAATTCATATACCCAAAAACTGCACGTATTTCATGTATACAATTTGATGAGTTTGGACATATGCATACACTTGTGAAACCATCACTGTAATTAAGTTAATAGACATATTCATCACTTCTTAAAGTTCCCTTGTGGCTTTTTGCTTAATTTATCAGAAGCATACATAAGATCATCTGTCTTAAGAAATTTTTGAGCATACAATACAATTTTGTAAATGCAATGCAGTATTTTACCTAAAGGGGAAGGTGTTCCTCAATGGATATAACTAGTTTTTTATACCCATTAAACAACAAATCCACATTTTCCCCTTCTTCCTCCATCCTCTGGCAACTAACAATATATTTTCTATTTCTATGAGTAAAAACTTAAATGCAGGACGTGAAACTGCAAAACTCCTAGAAGAAAACATAAAGGAAAAGCTTCTTGACGTGGGTCTTGACAATGATTTCTTGAATATGACACCAAAAGCACAAGTAACAAAAACAAAAGTGAACAAGTGGAACTACATCAAACTAAAAACTCCTGCACAGCAATGGAAACAACATAATGAAAGTGCAACATACAGAATGGGAGAAAATATTCACAAACTATACATCTAATAAAGGGCTAATAACCAGCATCTACAAAGAACTAAAGCAAATCAGAAGAAAAAAATAAACAACCCCATTAAAAAGTGGACAAAAGACATGAACAGAAGCTTTTCAAAAGAAAATAGACAAATGGCCAAAAAGCATATGAAAAAATGTTCAACATCACTAATCATCAGGGAAATGTGAATTAAAACCACAGTGAGATATCATCTTACCCCAGTCAGGGTGGCCTTTATTAAAAAGTCTAACAGATGCTGGTGTGGATGCGGAAAGAAAGGAACACTTATACGCTGTTGGTGGGACTGCAAATTAGTACAGCCTTTATGGAAAACAGTATGGAGATTCCTTAAAGTACTACATTTGATCCAGCAATTCTATTACTGGGTATTTACCCAAAGGAAAAGAAGTCATCTTGTCAAAAAGGCACCTGTACTCGAATGTTTATTGCAGCACAACTCACAATCGCAAAGACGTGGAATCAACCCAAGTGCCTATCAATTCATGAGTGGATTAACAAATGTGGTATATGTATACTATGTAATACCCTCAGCCATGAAAAAGGATGAATTAAGGCCTTTTGCAACAATTTGGATGGGACTGGAGACCATTCTCCTAAGTGAAGTATTGAAAGAATGGAAAAACAAACACCACAGGTACTTGCTATTAAACTGGAACTAATCGATGAGCGCACATGTACACAGAGAGAAATAAAACTCAGTTGAAATCAAACAGGGGAAGGGGGAGGAGGAGATAGTGAAAACCTATCTAATGGGTACAATGAACACTATCTGTGTGATGGGTACACTTATAATGCTGATTCAAGTATAACAAAAGTGATCAATGTAGACAAAAACATTTGTAACCATGTAATGTTTTGAAATTTAAAAAAATTTAAAAATGTGCATGAATTTAAAAAATAGAAAAGAATATGGGCTAATCCAGTAGTAGATCTCATAAGTATAAATTGGCCTCTAAAGTAGAGGCAAAAAAGAGAAAGATTTCTTTGGACATGTGAACGTGGAAAAAGATAAATTATTTCTGGCAAAAATGCCCTATATATATATTTCCAAGTTGAGAAGTGTGGGTATTTTCCTGGGAGCAAAATGTGCTACATTGTGGTTTTTTCCTTTGTTTGTGTGCTGTTTTCTCCAATAGATGTATCTAATTGTTCTTCATTATGTAGGTAGGCATATTAAATAGATCGAAATATGGAAAAACAAAATAATAAAATTATAAATATATATATATATTTCCCAATAAATAGCCACACTGTTAAAACTGATTAAGATTCTTGACTACTCCCAAAAATCTATTTAAATGCTGGGTGGTAAGGATAAGAGTGTTTGTTAAATTGTTTTCTCTTATTTTTGGTATGTTTGAGATATTTCACATATAAAAATAAAATTAATTAAGTATTCAGTTTAAAAAATAATAATTAGATAATGTGTTGGTGAAGATGTAGAAAAATTGGAATCCTTGTACATTTTATGTAGGAATATAAAATGGTAAAGCCATTATGGAAAAAAGTATGAAGATTCTTCAAAAAATCAAAAATAGAACTACCATAGGATCCAGCTGTGCATATAGCCAAAAGAATTGAAATCAGGATCTCAAAGAGATATCTGCACTCTCATATTTTTTGTAACATTATTCACGATAAACTTGATATAGAAAAAACTCAAATGTTCATCAACAGATGAATGGACAAAGAAAATGTGGTATATTCATATAATGGAATGTTATTCAGCCTTAAAAAGAAGGAAATGCTGCCATTTGTGGCAACATGGGTGAACTTAGAGAATATTATGCTAAGTGAAATAAACCATTCACAGATAGACAAATACCGCATGATTCCACTTACATGAGGTATCTAAAATGTACTATACTCCTTGATGTCTGAGAGAGAGTGAGTGAGTCTTTTTACCAATATACCAGAATCAAAAATTGATTTCATTATTATATTTAACTTTGTGTTTGATTTTATAATTACAAATGTCAAATAAGGCCATTTTATAGATAATTCTAATTTAAAAATTCTTTACCACTTTCCAAATCACTTTCTTAATATATTCATTATTTCCCTTTATGTAAAGAGACAGCCTACATAAACCAGTGGGAGGTTTTCCCACTGCTAAACCTGACCAGTGCTATGTAATTAGCTGAAAGGCATAAATTTCATAAATATATTTAATTGAGACCTTTCTACTTGAACTGTTTGTTTATACCCTGTTGTACTTACTGGAACATGCAGTTTCCAAAGCGTAGTAAGTCTGAGATTGATTACAAAAATAGTTTGACATCTTGACTCCTTTTACTAAGGTTTCAAGAAACTGTCCCATTTGATTTTAAAGTACATAGTCATGATTTTTAAAATGTCTCTGGACACTGAATTTTTTTTCTGTGAAAATGTGTGGTGTATGTGGGAAGACATGCCCTATCTCATCAGTCAACATTATTTTAGACAGAATGCTTGCTTCTCCTGGGTGACACATTTGCCAATTTTCCAGAGGAATCCAATTCATTCCAGCTGCTTCCAGTTCTTATTTATAGGCTTGACTATCTGACAGACCATTTCTAAATATGTAGCTAGTAGTCTAGAAATGTCCTCCTCACACTTATGAGACAAACAATTTTGATAAACACTGCATCAAAATCTTCAGAAGTAGTCCAAATATAGGGAACACAAATGGCCTTGATATTTCAAAAACAATTATATTTGTGATCAAGAGACCTTTGAAACATAAACACACACATGAAAATAGTAGTGATTGAAACTAGTTTATGGCTCTAAAATTTTACATTGTTTTCATCTTTGAGACCATCGAATAGTAATAACTATTTCCACTCAGGATAGATATTTCATCTTAGATTGTCAAACTACAATCATCCGTCTGAATAGTGAGGTAGATAAGCACTATATTCATTTCTTAAGTGTTTATACTAAAGCCGCTACAAAATGCCAAGTCAACCAATTGAAAAGGTAAGAGAAATCAGTCAAACTGGATGCCCATTAGCCATACAGCAAATGTAGACTATCATACTTCCTTGATCTATTTTCACAGATTTGACTGCACAGATTTCAGATTTGAGGTTTATGTTTTGGCCTCTGTCAATGTACAAGTGACAATGTGGTTCTGAGAACTTTGCTGACCCCTATTAATTCCAACAGCCATATAATAAAGCCCTATGTAGAGCTGGGGAAACTAGTCACTCTGATCACTCTGTTATGTACCAGTATAAGACTGATAATTTAGCTCAATATAGCATCACAATATCCTTAGAATGTCTCTATTATTGTTTGTATAAACATAGTTTTGATATTTCAATGGTTATAGAATATTATAGCATATTTTTTCAATAGGCTAATTGTGAAGAAGTGTTTTTTTTTTTAACAATTTTGCCAAATTTTACATAGTATTTTTGTAAGGCTGTGCCATGCACTATTTGAAACACATTGCAAATTTAACTTTATTTACTCTCCACAAAACCAAAATACATAGATAGGTAAATTTTATTTTTACCCCTTTCTACAGATGAGGAAAAGAGACACAGAACAGTAAAGTAATTTGCTCAAAGTTACACTTCTGTTAACAGCTAAAATCATGATTCAAATATAGAAAATTTGCCTCCAGTTTTGCTAAGAATAGTTTTGATAATGAAACATCAATAAAGGTGTTGTCAATTTATTCTTGGATTCTTGCATTGAGTAGAAAAGAAATTTGATATATTATTTGGCCATTATCTTTCTAAAAAATTAGAAGTAATCCATCTAGAAGAGACATCAGCAAGGTGGCCAACTAGAGTTGCCTGGCACTTGTTTCCACCACACAAAAGAACCAAAATAATGAATAAACAACAATACTTACACTGGAGTGACTGAAGAAGTACACCAGAGAGCACAAAAGGAGTGACAAAATCCCTGTGGAGCCCAGGATGGCACCATAGAGAGAAGAGTGAAGCATCTTGCCTCTTCCACAGCCTCCTTTGCTGGGATAGGATTGGAGTCAGGCGTATCCTTTTCTTACAGGAAAATGGTATGCTATAGACCCCCAGCAGTCCCCATTGTTGTCACAGATGCCTTCCTACAGAAGAACCCCTGGTTCTTACAAGACAAAAATCAAGTTTAAAGAGTTTCCAGTATTTCACACAGATGCATAGCCTCAGAGTAGGAACCTCCTTTGCACCCCCATCTCTATGACCTAAGCTGCTATAGCACAGTACCGTCTTAAAACCAGACCCACTGCTACAGTGTGTACTGCCCTGGGAGCCACTAGCCACTAAATCTCTCCATCACTGAGGCTCTGCCATCATCATACAATGTTAATACAGGTCCCTGCAATGTCACTAATTCAGCTGCCTGGAGCCTAGGCCTGATGTAATAAGCAAGACCCTGTTGTCTGAATACATGTGGCATCTCACCCCACCAGGGGAACAGGCAGACATGTTCAAAACTCAAAGATAAAGAAAGAATTTTAAAAGCTGCTAGAGAATAGTGTCATGTCATATATAAGGCAATCTCCATTAGACTATAAGCAGATTTCTCATCAGAAACTTTACAGGTCAGGAAAGAATAGAATAACATATTCAAAGTACTAGGGTGGAAAAAAAACCTGTCAGCCAATAGTACCATATCCAACAGAGTTATCCTTCAGAAATGAAGGAGAAATAGAGACCTTGCCAGACAAGCAAAAGCTGAGGCAATTCATCCCCACTGCACTGGCCTTACAAAAAACGTGTAAAGGAGTACTATGACCAGAAAGAAAAGGACAATGATTACAACCATGAAAATATGTGAAAGTATAAAACTCACTAGCAGAGGTAACGTCATAATCAAACTTAGAATATCCCAGTGATGTAATGGTGCTACGAAGTCTTTCAATCCTCTAGTATGGAAATTTAAAGTCAAAATGGTCAAAAACAAAAATAGCTACAATTAGTGGCTAAATAACACACAATAGCTAAATATGTAAATTAAGGCAACAAAATATAAATGGGGTGAGGGAAAAGGTCTAGAATATTTTTTATGTGACCAAAGTTAAGTTTTTATTAGCTTAAAGTAGTCTATTATAAATACAAGACTCATTATGTTATCTTCATGGTAACCACAGAGGAAGAAATTACAGCAAATACACAAATGAGGAAGAGAGAGTAAGCAAAGCTTAGCACCACAGAAAACCACCAATCCACAGAAGGAAACAACAAAAGATAAAGAAAGGAACAAAGGATCTACAAACACACACAAAACAATTAACAAAATGGGAGGAGTACTTTCACACCTGTCAATAATGACTTTGAATGTAAATTGATTAAATTAAAAGATACAGAGTAGGTATATGGAGTAAAAAAAAAAGACCCAACTATACACTGCCTAAAAGAGACTCATTTTAATTGCTATTGAAAAATATAGACTGAATTTAAGGGATGGAAGCATATTTTATGCAAATAGAGACCAAAATGAGTAGGAGTAGTCATACTTATGTTAGATAAAATAGACTTTAAGTAAAAAAACTGTAAAAATGACAAAGAAAGGATCAATTCAAAAAGAGGTTACAACAGTTGTAAATATCTATGCAGTCAACACTGGTGTACCCAATATATAAAACAAATGTTATTAGATCTACAGGGAGAGATAGACTGCAATGTAATAATAGTAGGGGACTGCAACATCCCAGTTTCAGCTATGGACACATTATCTAGACAGAAAATGAATAGGGAGACATTGGATTTAAACTGCACTGTAGACCAAATGGACCTAAGACACATTTACAGAACATTCCATCCAACAGATGCAGAATACACATTCTTCTAAACTTCACACGAAACATTACCGAGGATAGATCATATGTTAGGCTACAAAACAAGTTTTAACAAATTAAAGAAGGTAGAAATCATATCAAGTAATTTTCTGACCATAATGGTATAAAACTAGAAATCAGCAACAAGAAAAACTTAAGAAACTCTACAAATACATGGAAAATAAACAGCATACTTCTAAATAACCAATTGGATTGATGAATGCATTAAAAGGGAAATTTAAAAATTCCCTGAGCAAATGATAATAGAATCACATCATACCAAAACCTATGAGACACAGCAAAAGTAATTCTAAGAAGGAAATTCATTGCAATAAATGCTTACATCAAAAAAGAAAAAAAAAGTTTTATAATAAATAACCTAGTAGTACACCTCAAGCAACTAGACAAATAAGGACAAACTAAACCCAAAATTGGTAGAAGGAAGGATATAATAAAGCTCAGAGCAAAAATAAACAAAATAAAGAAACTACTCAAAAGATCAACAACAAGAAGATCTAGTTTTTTGAAAAGATAAACAAAATTGGCAAACCTTAGAATAACTAAGAAAAAAGACAAAAGATCCAATTAAATAAAGTCAGAGATGAAAAAGGAGACATTACATCTGATACCACAGAAATACAAAGGATCATAAGAGACAATTAGGAGCAACTATTAATATTAACACATGCCAACAAATTTCATAATATGAAAGAAATGGATAAATTTTTGGACACATACCTCCTACCAAGATTAAGTTATGAAGAAATAGAAAATTTGAAGAGAATAATAATGAGTGACTAAATTGAACCAGTAGTAAGAACTTTTTCATCAAAGAAAAGCACAGTATCTGATGGCTTCACTGCTAAATTCTACCAAACATTTAAAGAAAAACTAACACAAATTCTCCTCAAACTATTTCAGAAAACTGAAAAGGATGAAGCATGTCCAAACTCACTTTATGAGGCCAGCATTACCCTAATTCTAAAACCAGACAAAGACACAGTGAAAAAAAGGGAATTACAGCTCAATATCCCTGATGAACATAGATGCAAAAATTCTCAAGATACTAGCAAACTGAATTCAACAGTGCATTAAAAAATCATTCAATATAATCAAGTGGGATTCTCCAATGCAAGGATGGTTCAATATACACAAATCAATAAATGTGATATACCACATTAACAGAAAAGAAAGACAAAAACCATATGATCATTTCAATACATGCAGTAAAAGCATTGACAAAATGAAAGATTTCTTCATGATAAAAACTCTCAAAAAATTATGTATAGAAGGCATGTACCTCAACATAATACAGGCTATACAGACAAGCCCCCAGCTAACATTGTACTGCACAGGCATAGCTGAAAGCTCTCCCTTTAAGATCAGAAACAATACAAGGATGCTGACTTTCACCACTTCTATACAACATAGAACAGAAGTCCTAGTTCCAGCAGTTAGGCAAGAGAAAGAAATAAAAGGCATTCAAGTTGGAAAAGAGGAACTCAAGTTGTCCCTGTTTGCAGACAACATGTTCTTATACATAAAAACCCTGAACATTCTACCAAAAAACTCTTAGAACTAATAAACAAATTCAGTAAAATTGCAGAATACAAAATGAACGTACAAAAATCAGTAATGTTTCTACAGGCTAATAGTGAACTATATCAAAAAGAAATCAAGAAAAAGTAAGATACTTAGGAATAAACATTATGAAGGAGGTGAAAGATCTCTATACTGAAAACAAAACATTGATAAAAGAAATTGAAGATGAAACAAATAAATAGAAAGATATCCTGTGTTCATGAACTGGAAGAATTCATATTGTTAAAATGACAATACTATCCAAAGTGATCTACAAATTTAATACAGTCCCTATCAAAATGCCAATGGCATTCTTCATGGGAATAGAAATAACAATCTTAAAATTCATATGGAACTACAAAAGATTCTGAATAGCCAAAGCAATCCTGAGCAAAAAGAACAAAGTTAGAGGCATCACATTTTCTTATTTGAAAATATACTGTAAAGTTATAATAACCCAAACAGTGTGGTGCTGGCATAAAAGCAGACACACAGACAAATGGAGCAAAATAGAAAGCCCAGAAATAAATTCATGCACCTACGGCGAACTGATTTTTGACAAAGGTACCTAGAATACACACTGAGAAAAAGGTGGTCATATCAATAAATGGTGCTAGGAAAATTTAATATCCTTGTGCAGAAGAATGAGACTATAGCCCTACCTCTCACCATATACAAAAATCAACTCAATATATAGTAAGTATTTAAATGAAAAACCCAAAACTATGACTGACAGAAAACCTAGGGGAAATGCTTCACAATATTAGACTTGGCAAGGATTTTTAAAATAAAATTTCAAAAGCACAGGTAACAAAAGCAGAAGCAGACATATGAGGTCACACCAAACTAAAAATATTCCGCACAGTAAACAAAATAATCAACAGAGTAAAGACATAACATACAGAATGGGAAAAATATTTGCAAACTATACATATAACAAGAGGTAATATCTAGAATATATTAATACAAGAAACTCAAACAACTCAATAGTGAAAAAACAAATAATCTGATTTTAAAATGAGCAAAAGATCTAAATTGACATTTCTTATAAGACAACATGCAAATGCCCACCAGATATATGAAAAAAATTCAACATCACTAATCATGAGGAAAATGCAAATCAAAACCACAATGAGATACCACCTCATTCCAATTAGAATGGCTATTACCAAAAAAATAAAAGAAAACAAGGGTTGGTGTGGATATGGTGAAAAGGGGACACTTACACACTGTTGTTAGGATTGTAAACTAGCACCTATGGAAAACAGTATGGCAGTTCCTTAAAAATTTAAAAATAGAACTTATATATGATCCAGTGATCCCACTACTGGGTATATATCCAAAAGAAATGAAAACAGCATGTTGAAGAGATGTTGGCACTCTCATGTTTATTGCAGCACTATGTACAATAGCCAAACATGAAATCAACCTGTGTCCAACAACAGATGGATGGATAAATGCAATGTGATGTATATATACACAATGGAGTATTATTCAGTTATTAAAAAAAATGAAATTCTATAATTTGTGATAACATGAATGAACCCAGAGGACATCATGTTAAGTGACATAAGTCAGGTACAGAAAGACAAATACCACACAATCTCACTCACGTGGAACCAAAAAAAAAAAAAGTTGATCTCATAGAAGCAGAGAGTAGAACAGTGATTACCAGAGCATAGGGAGGGGAAAGGGGAGGGAGCATGGCAAAATGTTGGTCAAGAGTCACAAAGTTACAAATATGCAGGAGAAATAAGATCTGCTGTTCCATTGCACAACTGGGTGGCTATGGTTAAAAGTAAGTATTGTATTAATATATTACAAAGTGGCTAAGAGAGAGAGGCTTTCAAATGTTCTCACTACAAAGAAATGATAAATGCATAAGCTGATGGATTCACTAACTACCCTGATTTGATTTGTATCCCATAAATATGTACAACTACAATGTGTCAATTAAAAAATAAAAGAAATATAACAAAAAGTAATCCATCTGAATAAACATGCATATTTTTATTTTACTTATTTAGAAATCATTCCACTTCTGCTCCTAAATGTGAGACCCCAAAAGGTCATTTTGGATTTAAAAAAAGAATAAAACCAGGTAGGTTAGAAGTTGTAAGTTACCTAAAAAGAGACATCTAAGCTTAGCTCTAAGTATTAAAACACTTAAGGAGAAAAAAGAAATGAATTAGAAAGGGTCAAGGACAAAGGTGGGGAAAGGCATTCTTGTTATCTTGTATTTAAGTTCCTTGTATGTACATTCTGATTTAATCTTCAATTAAACCCTTGGAGGAAGGAATGCCACAAAATAGCAACGTGAGCCTCAAGGAGATTAAGTGTATCACCCAAATTCGCAGGGTTAAGAAGCGGCAAAGCCAGAATTTGAATCTGTTTGGTGAAGCCCACGATTATTCCATCCCACTTACCTTCAAGGAAAGACAATATACATATAATTCAGCAGCAAAGGTAAACTCTTCTCTGGAACTCAATTTGCCATGGAATCTATCTTTTGGATCTTTTTGTAAGTTGTGATGGATATAAAAGTGGACAATGCCTTTGGCTAATCTTTTATAAAGACTTTATGTGGCAATTGAAATGAATGATCCTTACTTCTTATAAATGTAGTTACATTAAATTAAGTCAAGATACATCTGCCAGAGGAGTGCATGTAGGAGAACATGAGGGGAACATAAATAATACAATTTATATGGAATGACCAAAGAAACATTGGGGATAAGGTACAATTGATCTGATTGTTGAGGGATGGATAAGACTTAAGTTACCAGATAGCTAGTGGAAAACATTCAAAGAGAAGAAAAGGTATACATAAAGAGGAACAGCTAAGAAAATGCCATTCCAGTATAAAAGTATCAATGATGTCCCCATTTTTAAACATATTTTATATATTAGTTCCTTAACATATATGATCTCTAATTTTTACAACTTTCCTGAATGATAGATATCATTATCACCATTTTAGAGAAAAGGAAACTGAGACTCAGAAATATTGTTAAATGAACATAAGAAGGAAGTGATGTGATAATTTAATAGAATATGAAAGTACATAGCAACTGATCAGAGAGTATAAGGTGGAGCAAGAGCTGACTAGGAAAGATAATTCTAACATTTGTGTTTTGCTTATAGTACTCTAAGCATGGTAGATAAAATTTCTTATTTAAAACTATCATGGATTTTTAAGGGGGATATTATTATCAGCACTGATGCACACATAAAAAAATTAAGTCTCAGAGAAATTAAGTAAATTGCTCAATGTCATAAACCCCTAGAAATTGTATATATTTTTACGCAAATTTGCTTATGTGCATCTTCTGGAGATAGGGTATGTAGCTTGCATCAGCTTCTCAAAGGAGTTCATGATGCAAAAAATGTTAAGAACCACTGTGTTGGTTCAAGGACAGCATTGGTGCAGACAGACATGATAGTCTGGCAGAAGTGAAGTCATAAGGGGGAAGCTTCTGAGCAACATGGCTGCCTGGTAGGGTCTGCAGATTTTCTATGTAGAGGAAGATTGAGCAAATAAGTAAATATATTAAAATAATGGGAGGCCTGCTTCTCACTGTTGGAGAAGGGAGTTACAAATATGAAAAAGTGAAAGCTAGAATGAACCCTATGGTGTTGGAATGGAATTGGTGGTATTGCTGCAAACACACGATTTTCAATATGTAGAGATAGATATAGAAATAAATATATGATGTGTGTAAGAGCAGACTATATATATATAATCTGCTCACTCCAGTAGCAATGAGCACAATTGAGACAAAACAGGATTAAGAAAATTGTCTAAAATCCCACAGGCAATGTTGGACAAAACCAGGGTTGAACCCAGGCAGTTGGACTCCATGTATTCCACTCCTTAACCACAATATTATTAGGAGTCAGGAAAGTTGTGCTCAGTAAGTGGAATGTCAGAAAGAATTTTTACATACTTAAAAACAAACATTTTTCCTGAAATGTTCAATAGAATCATTTGCTCATAATATTAAATCTTTGGATTCTTTGCAGTATTGCCCCAAACCTATCACTTAAAAATATTTTCCTAGGTCAGTCCCTATTGTCATTACTCTTTGAAAACATAAAAATGTACTTTTTTAAAAATTTAAACTAATTCAGATAAGTATTTGCATATGTGAATGTAATAGTAAAAATTAATTGTGAAACTTACAGAAAACTTACAAAATTATAGTCAGTGTGGTAACCACTTTACATAAATTATCTCAATTATTTGCTACAACAACACTCTGAATTCAGATCTGTTACTATCACCATTTTATCATGATGAATCTCAGACTTAGAGAGTTGTTAAATAAGTTGCTCCAATAATTTATGTTAGAGGGCTCTATGTTTTGCAACAGATTATTGTGGACTCATGCATTTATCCCAGGATCACAAATGTGTGGTGCTATGACTCAAATTTCCTGGATATTCATGAAGAAGAGACTAAGCTGAAAGATCTGAGTTTTTCAAAACCAGAGCCTATTGTGAAAGGTGACCGCATGACCCCCCTTTGTAGTCTGTCTCACCCTGGATAGAGGGAATTTTGTGATATTATAGAGAACCAGTTTAAGGAACTTAAGGATAGTTCAACATGAAAGTACATATCAACTTTTGCTTTCAGACTTATTTTTTATTTCTAGACATTATGTTGCACTGTCCAAAAAAAGAGGTATTTTATCATACAGAGGAGATAGGCCTAGAGCTAATGTGCTCCATACATCTGTCACTGACATAGGGACTAGTCAATTGGCAGAAATGTTACTGAACTAAAAACAAGGTTTAGAAAAGCTTTCAAGAGATCTAGCAGCACTGAACTTGCTGAGAAAGGTGTGGAAGTATAAGCCCCAAATGACTCAACTGAAATCCCTGTAGAGATTCGAACCAACTGCAGTTAGAAATACAAAGTAGAAGCAGTGGAAAACAGCAAAGATGAAAGGCAAATGGTGGCACAAAGCAGACAGAGTCAAATCTGAGATCAAAAATATATAATTCAATTGCCAGCGAAAGGAAAAAATATAGTGACTAAAGTTTGATCATAATAGGGCATTTAATAGGACACGTATCTCTGAATGGATACAGAATTGGGTAACCAGTTGAGACTGTAGTTTACATAGAATATTTACCTATTTAAGTGATTAAATATGTTCCATTTTACTTGAGCTTAGATGAGAATGGGTGGGCAGAAGAGTTGAAAGCATATCTGTGGGTATAAAATGAGAGATTTGTGAAGTCTACATTATTAAAACAGGGCTATGACAGGAAGAGTCTGGGTTAAAAGGGTAATTGTTTGGAATTAATTAGTATTTGGGAAAAATATTATTAAAACACCTTGCAATTTTCATAACTGCAGATGATTGTAGACAAAGTCGTGTATTATTAAAGACTTTATATTTTTTACAGCAGTTTTAGGTTCACAATAAAATTAAGAGGAAAGTACAGAGATTTCCCATATTGTCCCTTGCCCCACACATGCATTGCTTCCCCCATTAACATCATCCCACACTAGAGTGGTGCATTAGTTACAATTAATGAACCTACTTTGACACATCATTATCAACCAAAGTCCTTAGTTTACATTAGGGTTCACTCTTGGTATTGTACATTCTATGGGTTGGGGCAAATGTATAATTGCATGTACCCACCATTAGAATATCATAAAGAGTATTTTCACGGCCCTAAAAATCCTCTGTGCTCTTCCTATTCATCCCTTCCCCCACCAAAACCCTGGAAACCACTGATCTTTTCACTGTTTCCATAGTTTTGCCTTTTTAAGAATGTCATAGAGTTGGAATCTAGCACGCAGTCTTTTCAGATTGGCTTCTTTCACTTAGTAATATGCATTTAAGTTTCTCCATGTCCTTTCATGGCTTTTTAGCACTAAATAATATTTCGCTGTCTGGATGTACCATGGTTTATTTATCTACCCAGCTTTTGATGGACATCTTGGTAGCTTCTAAGTTTTGGCAGTTATGAATAAAGCTGCTATAAACATTTGTGTGCAGGTTTTTGTGTAGATATAAGTTTTCAACTCCTTTGGGTAAATAGCAAGAGTGCACTTACTGGATCATATAGTAAGAGCATGTTTAGTTTTGTAAGAAATTGCCAAACTGTCATCCAAAGCTTCTGTACCATTTTGCACTCCCACCAGCAATGAATGAGAGTTCCTGCTCTCTGCATCCTTGTCAGCATTGGTGCTGTCAGTGTTCTGGATTTTGGGCATTCTAATAGGTGTGTAGTGGTATCTTGTTATGGTTTTAATTTGCATTTTCCTGATGACATAAGATGTGGAGCATCTTTTCATATGCTTATTTGCCATCTGTATAGCTTCCTGGTGTGGTCCATTTTTTAATGGAGTCATTTTCTTATTGGTAAGTTTTAAGAATTTGTTGTGTATTTTGGATAACAGTCCTTTATCACATGTGTCTTCTGCAAGTATTTCTCCCACTTTGTGGCTTTTCTTCTCACCCCATTGTCCTTCATAGGGAAGAAGTTTTAATTTTAATGAAGTCCAGCTTATCAATTATTTCTTTCATGGATTATGACTTTTATGTTGTATCTAAAAAGTCATCCTCATACCCAAGGTCACCTAGATTTTCTTCTATGTTATCTTTTAGGAGTTTTAATGTTTTGTGTTTTAAATTTAAGTCTGTGATCAATTTGGAGTTAACTTTTGTGAAGGATGTAAGGTCTGTACCTAGATTCTTTCTTTTTTTCTTTGCATGTGGATGTCCACTTATTCCTGCACCATTTGTTTAAAAGACTACCTTTGCTTCATCGTATTGCCTTTATTCCTTTGTCAAAGATCAGTTACTATATCTATTTTGGTCTATTTCTGGGCTCTGGGCTCTGTCGCAGTGATGTCTTTGTCTATCTTTTGCTGGCACAACACTGTTTTCATTACTGAAGCTTTATGGTAAGTCTTGAAAAGGGTAGTGTCTGTCCTCCAACTTTTTTCCTCTTTTTCACTCTTGTTTTGGCTATTCTAGGTCTTTTGACTCTCCATATAAACTTTAGAATCAGTTTGTTGATATGTACAAAATAACTTTCTGGGATTTTGATTGGAGATTACATTGAATCTGTAGATCAAGTAGGGAAGAATTGACACATTGACAATATTGAGTCTTCCTATCCACCGACATGGATTATCTCTCCATTTATTTAGTTCTTTGTTTTCTTTCATCAGAGTCTTGTCATTTTCCTTATATAGATCATTAGATTTATACCTAAATATTTCATTTTGGGGGAGTGCCAATGTAAATGGTATTGTGTTTTTAATTTCAAATTCTACTTGTTCATTGTTAGCATATAGGTAAGTGATTGACTTTTGTATATTAACCTTGTATCCTGCAACTTTGCTATATTCACTTAGTTTTTACCAATTATTTCAGGTTTTCTACATAGATGATCATCTGTGAACAAAGACAGTTTTATTTCTTCCTTCCCAGTTTGTATACTTTTATTTCCTTTTTCATCTTATTTAATTATCTAGAACTTGTAGTACAGTGTTGAAAAGGAGTGGTGAGGGGGATATCCTTGCCTTATTCCCAATCTTAGTGAGAAAGTTTCCACTTTCTTACCATTGAGTATGTTGTTAGGTATAGGGTTTTTTGGGTAGATATTCTTTATCAGGATGAAGAAGCTTTCCTCTACTCCTAGTTTACTGAGAGTTTTTATCATGAATGGGTGATGGATTTTTTTCAAATGCTCTTTCTACATCTATTGATATGAGCATGTGATTTTTCTTTTTTAAGCTGTATATGTGATGGATTACATTAACTGATTTTTGAATCTTGAACTAGCCTTGCATACCTGGGAATAATGTATGTATTTCTGTACTTGTATGGATGTAGTATATAATTCTTTTAATACATTATTGGGTTTGATTTACTAATATTTTGTTGAGGATTTTTACATATATGTTCATGACAGATATTGGTCTATAGTCTTAATTTTTGTAGTGTTTTTGTCTGTTTTGTTATTAGGGTAATGCTGGCTTTATAGAGTAAGTTAGGAAGTATTCCCTCTGCTTCTATCTTCTGAAGTAGATTGTAGAGAATTGGTATAATTTATTGTTTAAATGTTTGGTAGAATTTACCAGTAAACCCATCTGTAATTGGTGCTTTCTATTTTATAAGGTTATGAATTATTGATTCAATTTCTTTAATAATTGCTACTCAGATTGTCTATTTCTTCTTAAGTGAGTTTTAGCAGGTTGTATCTGTGAAGAAATTGGTCTATTTTATGTAGGTTATCAAATTGGTGGGCCTAAAGTTGTTCATAGCATCCATATATTATCCTTTTAATGTCCATGGGATCTGTAGTGGTGTTCCCTCTTGCATTTCTGATATTAGTCATGTAGTGGTGCTTTCTTTTATTTTTTAAATTGTTAATTTATGTCCTTTCTCTTTTTTTCTTAGTTAACCTAACTAGAGGATTATTCATTTTATTGATCTTTTGAAAGAACTATCTTTCTTTTAACATTCTGAATTGATTTCCTACTTTTAATTTTATTGATTTTTGTTCTAATTTTTATTATTTCTTTTATTCTGCTTAGTTTGAAAGCCTCTTTGAGCTCCTAGATATAAAAATCACAAAAGTTCCTTCCCCCCATAACTTGGCTCCTCTGGAGTTTTAAACCTCCGACTTGTCCACTCTGAGCCTCCAGAAATTTGTCTATTATAGTTCATGTTTTCCTGTCCTAGAACTTATTTCTATGAGAGTTTCTGCTTGTAAGTCTTTGCTCTCATAAGCCATGACTCCCTCTATTCATCTTTCCATCTCTCCAATCTTGAAGGCAGAGGATTGCCCTGTGTCCTGATCTCTCTCATGAATACAAGAAGAGTTGTTGATTTATTAGTCTCTTCATCTTCTACTTTTTGTTAGGGCAGAGTGGTAATATGTAAGCTCCTTAGCTACAGAACGAGAAATCAAAAGTCTAGTTGTACAATTTTTTAAAACTGTTTTTCTATCCTCCCTACTTCTCAAGAGTTTTTGTGTGTATATGCCAATTTTTTCCAGGCAAAGGACTCTGATGCTATCTGAACTCCTCATTATGGCTCATTATCTTAACCATACCATACCCCAAATCATTTCTTCCTGCTTCCTCTGCTTCCCCTGGTAAGAGCTTAGGCTTTAAAATAAATAAGATCTAATTAGAAATCCTTGTTCTGCTACTGGCTTGTTCTTAAGATTCAAGCAGGTAACATAATGTCTCTGTGCCTCAATGTTTTCTCTGAAAGATAAAATAAAAATTTCTGTTTTTTTAAGTTTATTCTGGGATTAATTAGAATATAGATCGAAAGGTAGGCACAATATCTGGCATATTTTGGGTGTCAGTTAATATTAGACGATGATAGTGAGATTAGCTCACAATTTTGCTAATCCCATGTTAGAAGGAACATAAACTGTACAAACATACTGAATTGCTAATGATTTATTTTAATGGACATTTGCACTTAAAAATAAAAATGTTTAATCCGATTAAGTCATTGATATATTTTTAAGGACATTTAGGAGGAATGTTTTAATGTCTGGACAAAACTTAAGTTACACCAAATAGGTTTCAACTAGCTTTAATATAGATAAATTATATAAAACAGATAAGTTACAGGCATTCATCATACATAGTGGTAAGTGTGGCTCTGCCTAGGCTTCTCTCTCTTCCTTTCTCAGAAACGAGTGTAGAAGACTCTATTAAATATATTTTAAAATTAAATGTGTAGATATTTTAAATTCATGTATATGGAGACTCTAGTTTAGTAAACTCTCTCCATATATTTACATCCTTGAAAACATAAAACTGTAAGGCAAAATTATATAGTATGTTCTCCACTGAAATGTGAAAAGATGCCTTTACTCTACATTCAGTCAGGTTGAAATAAATTTCAATAACAGAGCCAAAATATAGCAGGGTAAAATTTCCAAAAGGCTGGAAGGATGTTAGGTCAGTGGAGTATTAAGATTTATAGAGTGCAATCAAGAATTTTTTGTAAACAATACATAGTGAATGCATTTATATTGACTGAATGAAAAGGAATGAATAATAATGTTCATGCTGCTATTATTTCCTTCCTTCCTTTCCTCTTTCTTTCTTTTTTCTTTCTTATTTCTTGCTATTGCTGGTGTTGTTTGTTTTTGAAATGTATCATGCAGTCTATATGTAGTTCACGAATTAATAGTAGTAGTAAAAGTAGTCATCCTACCCACTCAGTATAAGACATTGGCCATTGCCTGTGTCTCAGGAGCTCCCATGTACCCTTGTCTAATCATATTCCCATCTCTGTCCTTCTTTTCTCTGTATTGTTCTAAATATGTACCTATCCTTAATAATACAATGGTTAATTTTGAAGAATGCATAGCCAAGACAAACCTAGTTCAAAAGAGGAATGACCCTATCACAACTGTTAAAAGAAGGGTCCAAGAGAAGATGAGCTAAACAGAGCCTCTGAATAATGGTCTGACTGCATCTCCTTTGAGAGTATAAGAGAACACCTCCTGAGGAGTCAGTGGGTAAAGGCATGAAAAAGTCCTGAGAAACAAGGCTCAGCAAAATTGGGACATCTGACAGGCCTAGAACATGGGCCAGATACCTAAATCCCAGAAATAATATGGAGTTTCCTGCTTCTTAGCTCCAGTGGCCTACCTCTTGCTCTTAAGTATAGGTCAGAGCAGACTTCTGTGTGGGAGAACTGAAAATCATCTCCTGACCCAAGCAACAGGATATAAAGAAGAGAGGAGGAACTTCATTAATACAAGGTCTAGGTAAGCCAAGTGAAGACATGAATTCAAGCCAAGCTTACTACGGCATTTTGTTCTGAGGTTAAAAGCTGGTACATACAATGACAATGGAGACCTTGATGAGAATAGTCCTCATCAGATCTGTTTCTTGAGTCACACACAGTGTTGTAATCTGGGTCCATTATCCTGTATATCACTGACATGCGTCTGTCAGTTTTGGACTTTCCTTTCTCCTTCTTCTTGGGAAATCCATTGTGATATCCTTTTTTTTTTTTTTTTCATATCCTGTTTCTTGGTTTGTGGTTTGTGTTCTAGTTCTGGTGGAATACATTGTCAGTGTTTTTATTTAATCTCTTTCCATAAACTTGTAAACTCTCCTCTTGTAAACTTGACTGTTCAGAAAACTTACAATACATAGATCTATGTCCATTTACCATGCTAGGCCCTCAATGTGGCAATTGTTTCTCAGTTCTATAAAAGTTTCTCAAATTCTTTCTCTGATAAAGTCCTACCTTGATTTTTTTTCTTTTCTGTCTTTCTAGAACTCCTTGGACTATTCTACTTCTCTTTTTTCTTCTACTTCTTTGAATTTTTGCTTTTATTTCTGGAGATTTTCTCAATTTGTCTTCTTAACCTCCTATCATAATTTTAAATTCTACTATGATAATTTTAAATTGCAAAAGCTTTTCCTTGTTCTCTTAATGTTTCTTTCTTTATAACCCCCCATCCTGTACCATGGATAAATTATCATTTCTCATCTCACTGATAATGTTAATACACTAATGTTCTTCCTTTTGAAAATAATGTCTTTTTCCTCTAATTAAAATTTTTATGTGCTTGGGACTCTATAATTTACATGTTATATGCTTTCTTAAGTTGTTTGATCACACCTTGTTGTCTTCTCATGTTTAAGTTTATAAAAAATATTGAGTGGAAGTCATGGATATTTATGCCATGTCATTATATTTAGGTGTTTAATTTTGGTCTGGTTATGTTCCCAAAAAAAGTGTTTTGTTTTGTTTTTTTAAATTCCTGCCTGGATGACTCTGCATCCAGGATTCTGAGAATGTAGTGTGGAAATAGGGCTTGAGTGCTCAGCATTTAGTATTCAATAATGCATATGTCACTTAATTCTCTTCTTTTCCCTTCAGTACTAATATTCCCGTGTGCACCTAACAGCCCATAGTACAGAGCACTCTGCTTTGCCCTCTGCATTAGCCTAAGGCTAATGTAACTTGTGACCTATTTTCTCTCTTGGAAGGGTCAAGACACAGTCATCTTTCTTACTTCCTCTCTTTGACTCTTGCTGGTTTTGTAGACCCTGTGGGGTTGGGTTGCGAGTGTGGACGGGAACTACTATACCCTCAAGGTTGTGACTCTCCTGGAGCCAGTTGCCCAGCCAGTATCTCAGCTCATTTCCATGTCCCCTCCTTTCAGCGTACAATTGTCCCTCTGTATCCTCGGGTTCTGAATCTACGGATTCAACCAACCACAAATTAAAAATATTGAAAAAATCAAAATAAAAAATAATAAAAGAATAAAAATAATACAAATTTAAAAATCAATATAACAGCTATTTACATAGCATTTACATTGTATTAGGTATTATAAGTAATCTAAAGATGATTTATAGTATACAGGAGGATGTGTGTAGTTTATAGGCAAATACTAGCCATTTTATATAAAGGACTTGAGCATCCATAGATTTTGGTATTGGCAAGGGTCCTGGAACCAATCCCCCAAGGATACTGAGGGAGAACCGTCTATATGACCCTCCAGGTGCCATACTTGTGACCAAGAACATCTCAAGAGAGTAAGCTAATCTCAGCCCCTCCCTCAGATAACCATGCTATGCTGCCAAAATTACTCTGAAGCCTGCAGATTCAGATTGAATACATCCTCCAGAGAGTGGGGAATTAAGTGGGAAGCAACGTATCTAATATACATCCCTTCTCTAGGAATCAGGCCCAGAAAATTAAAAAATGTAGACATAAATGTATTTGACAAACCCCACCAGAGCATTTACTGTGTACCAGGCATGGTTTTAAGTACTTTATTTTAATTGCTTTAGGCATTTAATGTTTACAACCATCTAATGAGAAAACAACTTTAAAAGGAGGATATTTTTATTATTAATATTATTGGATATTAATGGGGTTGATAATGAGGAAATTCAGTTTCAGAATAATTTGACTCAATCTTGGGTCTAACGAGTAATGAAGCTAAGACTAGATCCTCATTCAAACCACTATGCTGTGCTACCTCTAAGTTTAACTCTGCCTTGTGTCAATTCCTCCCACAATATCCACCTTTCTCTTTCTGCTAGGACTCACCTACCTCATATAAGTGGTCTCATCATCCAGGCCTAGTCCTTGTTGTCTCAAACAAGAGTGAATGCACTAAGAAATCCTTTTCCTTTCCTGACAAAGCCAGGTTCTTATGACTACTGTCTTGCTAAAGAAGTCCAGAAAGTCAGCTATGAAACCCAAAGCTGACCAAAGGCCTGTTTTTGGCAAGATTTGCCCTCATCTTCCCTCATATAAAGGCTTAGGAAAGGAGGGATTTAAGATAAATATAGTGCAACAGTTACACACCTGCAAATTATTATTCTTGTTATATTAGATAGAAAGATAAAAAGTGACTCAGAATAGTGTAGCTTCATAAGCACCATAAGGGCACAGCTGTTGAAATGGAGAGTGTGCCTAAGTTTTAACATAGGCTAGTTAGAGAGAAAGGAGATCGACATAATTCCCTTATAGTTGGTAAGAGACGAACTTTGAGGAGAAGCACATAGCTGGGTAATGGGAAAGGAGTCTCTAGTGCAGGATGAGATAATAAGGGGAAGAGGCAGCAAGCATCTCTGGCACATTCAAGATATTTAACAATAAAAAGGAAGATTAAACTCACATTTAAAAAATCCAGTGCCAAACATTGACTGTATAAATTCAAACATATTCTTCTGACAAATATTCTTTTTTTCAATCTGAGAAACACAGTTACTGAGAAAAATAAAATCTGGTTGTAAATGCTTGGCAGCTGCAAACCTAATTGCTCTACTTTAGTAGTTCTCTAATTATTTCCCTCAAATTTTCTTTACATCCCCTTTTCTTTAAACACTTGTATGTTTAAAAGGGGAATGTTGACGTAGCCATGTCAGAACTGTTTAGAGGGAAAGGTCAGAAGTTCCTGTTGGCTTTACATTGCGATGTTAGTTTGCCAAGATTTTTCATGACACTTAACGAAGTACCAATTTAGAAGGCTAATGAGAACATTTATAATTTGTGCTTGACATTACTATACTAAACTTGACTATTTAATTATCAAATTAATTTTACGATTATAACCATACTATTGCACAATGTTTGTGATGTAAACGTTTGGGGACTTTTAAATATAAAAGTGCTCAATATCCCTAAACTGTTCCAGTGTGTAAATAACTATCAAATTTAAAAGGTCTAAGAAACATGCCAATAGCTATAAAATAAATATATACACTTAATATAGTGCTACAATTTGTACAGCACAATTGCCTTTCTAATATCATTTACCCTTGGATCTCAGGTGTGTTTTACATATTTGATATACCTGAAAACTCAGTATTGTCTCAACAACAGCTGGCTTAGATATGAGGTACTAACAGTAGCATTTCATAGCAATTATGGTGAGGACACCTTTCATGAAATGTTGTTGCCTGAAGTTAGCAAACCCCCAAAGTCATGTTAACAGTTAGGATTTACTGTTCTATTATTAAAGAAGAAAAAAAGAACAACTACACACACACAAACACCCAATAAGCAATAATACTCTCATTTGCTGAGCATTCAGTAGACAAGTCTATATAATTATGTCAAGACAATAATGGAGCCAAGGAATGTTTTTTTCCTTCTTTTTTCCCCCTTGAGTTTAACCGAAGCCTGAGTCATCACAAATAGATTTTACCCTCGTCTTCTTAATCAATTTCACCCTAATTAATTCTTCTGTGGCTAGGGTTTGTTACATTACATAGTCTGCTAATTATTTCCATAAATAAGAAACAGTATATTCATGAATTCTTAAAATTTTTTCCTTTCCTTTTTAGTTGACGTTTAATGATTGTACATATTTATGTGATATACAGTGATATATTGACAAGTATATACAATGTATAATGATCAGATTAGGATAATTAGCAAATCCATCACCTCAAACATTCATCATTCCTTTGTGTTGTGAACTTTCAAAATTCTCTCTTCTAGCTTCTTGAAAATATACATTAAATTTACAATTTTAGTTAACCATAATCACTGTACAGAGCTTTTGAACACCAGAGCTCATTCCTGCTATCAGGCTGTAATTTTGTACTGTTAACCAACCTCCCCCGATCCTCCCCTCCCCCTACCCTTCTCAGCCTCTACTATCCACAATTCTACTCTTTACTTCCATGAGCTCAAAATTTTTTCTTTAGCTCCCACACGTGAGAGCATTCAGTATTTGTCTTAATGTGCCTGACTTACTGCGCTTAACATAATGTCCTCCAAGCTTATCCATATTGCTGCAAATGACAGAATTTCATTATGCTTTATGGCTGAATAGCATTCTATTGTGTATCTATACCACTTCTTTATGTATTCTTCCATTGATAGGCACTTCCGTTGATAGGTGGATTCCATATCTTAGCTATTTTAAATAGTGTTGCAATAAATATGAGGGTGCAGGTATCCCATTGATATACTGATTTCCTTTCCTTTGGATAAACAGTAGTGGGATTGGTGGATCATAGGTAGCTCTAGTTTTAGTTTTCTGAGAAACCTTCATACTGTTTTCCACAATGGCTGTACTAATTTACATTCAAACTAACACTGTATAGGGTTCCTTTTTCTCTACATCCTTGCCATCATTTGTTATTTTTTGTCCTTTGTTACTAGACATTTTAACTGAAATGGTATCTCATTGTGGTTTTAATTTCACCAATGATTAGTGATGTTCAACATTTTTTCATATACCTGTTAACCATTTTTATGTCTTCTTTTCAGAAATGTCTGTTCAGTTCCTTTGCCCACTTTTTAAATGGATTATCTGGGTTTTTTTTTTTTTTTTTTTTTTTTTTTGATGCTGAGTTGTTTGAGTTCTTTGTCTATTCTGGGTATCAGTCCCTTGTCAGATGAATAATTTGCAAATGTTTTCTACCATTCCCAATCTTAATGAAGGTTGTCTCTTCATTCTGTTGATTGTTTCCTTTGCTGTGCAGAAGCTTTTCAGTTTAATATAATCCTATTTCTCTGTTCTTGTTTTTGTTGCCTATGTTTTTGAGGTCTTAGCCATAAAATCTTTGCCTAGACCAACAAGCATTTTCCTTGTTTTCTTGCAGTAGTTTTATAGTTTTGGTCTTATGTTTAAGTCTTTAATTCATTTTTAGTTGATTTTTGCATGTGGTGATAGGGGTCTAGTTTCATTCTTATGCGTATGGATATCCAGTTTCTCCAGCACCATTTATTGAAGAAGGTGTTCTTTCTTCAATGTACGCTGTTGGTGCCTTTATCAAAAATCAGTTGACTATAAATATGTGATTTATTTCTGGGCTCTCTATTCTGTTACATTGGTCTATCTATCTATCTGTCTTTATGCCAGTACCATGCTCGTGTGGTCACTATAGCTTTGCAGTATATTTTGAAGTCAGATAGTGTGATGCCTCCAGCTCTGTTCTTTTTGCTCAGGATTGCTTTAACTATTAGGGGTCTTTTGTGGTTCCATCCAAATTTTAGGATTGTTTTTCCTATTTTGATGAAGAATGCCATTGGTATTTTAACAGGGATTGCATTGAATCTATAGTGTGCTTTGGGTAGTATGGTCATTTTCACAATATTAATTCTTCCAATCCATGAGCATGGGATGTTTTTCCATTTGTTTGTGTCTTCTTCAATTTCTTTCATCAGTGTTTTGTAGTTTTCATTATAGAGGTCTTTCACCTCCTTATTTAAATTTATCCCTAGGTACTTTATTTTCTGGTAGTTATTACAAATGGAATTACTTTCTTGATTTCCTTTTCAGCTAGTTTGTTATTGGTGTATAGAAACATGACTGATTTTTATTATGTTGATTTTGTAACCTGAAACTTTACTGATACTGATATTTGTTTATCAGTTCTAAGAGTTTTATGGTGATGTCTTTAAATTTTTCTATATATAAGTTCATGTCATCTGCAAAGAGGGATAATTTGACTTTATCTTTTCCAACTTGGGTGCCTTTTATTTCTTTCTCTTGCCAAACTGCTCTGGCTAGTTCTTCTAGTACTATGTTGAGTAGTGAAAGTTGGCATTCTTGTCTTATTCCTGTTCTTAGAGGAAAAGTTTTCAGCTTTCCCCCATTCGGTGTAATGTTAGCTGTAGGTTTGTCATATGTGGCCTTTATTATGTTCAGATATGTTCCTTCTTTGCCTAATTTGTTGAGGCATTTTATGATGAAAGGATGATGAATTTTATCAAATGCTTTATCTGTGTCTATTGAGATGATCATATGGTTTTTGTCTTTCATTCTGTTGCTATGAAGTATCACATTTATTGATTTGCATATGTTGAACCATCCTTGTATCCCTGGGCATAAATCCCACTTGATCATGGTATATTATCTTTTTGATGTGTTGTTGGATTTGGTGTGCTAGTATTTTGTTGAGAATTTTTGCATCTATATTCATCAGGGATATTGGCCTGTGGTTTTCCTTTTTTGTTGTGTCCCTTTCTGGTTTTGTTATCAGGGTAAGGCTGGCCTCATAGAGTGAGTTAGAAAGAATTTGATCCTCTTCAATTTTTTGGAGTAGTTTGAGAAAACTCTTGTTAGTCCTTCTTTAAAAGTTTGGTAGACTTTGGCAGTGAAACCATCTGGTCCTGGACTTTTCTTTGTTGGGGGACTTTTTATTATTGATTTAATTTAGGTATTTGTTATTGGTCTCTTCAGGTTTTCAATTTCTTTTTGGTATAGTCTTGGTAGGCCATATGTGTCCAGAAATATATCTATTTCCTCTGGGTTTTACAACTTGTTAGAATATAGTTGTTCATAATAGTTTCCAATGATCCTTTGTATTTATGTGATATCAGTTGTAAGGTTTTATTATTTTTCAGGCTTAATTTTATTTATTTGGATCTTCTCTCTTTTTTTCTCAGTCATTCTAGCTAGCAGTTTATTAATTTCATTTATCTTTTCAAAAAAACTTTTTGTTTAGTTGATCCTTTATGTTGTTTTGTTTTGTTAATCTCTATTTTGTTTAGTTCTGCTCTGATATTTGTTATTTCCTTTCTTCTATTAGCTTTGGGTTTGATTCGTTCTTGCTTTACTAGTTTCCTGAGGTGCATTGTTAGGTTGTTTATTTGAAATCCTACCGTTTTTTTGACGTAGGCATTTACTGCTGTAAACTTTCCTCTTAGTACTGCTTTAACTATATCCCATAGGTTTTGGCATGTTGTATTTCCACATTAATTTGTTTCAATAAATTTTTAATTTCCTTCTTTTTTGACAATAATTAAGCCTGCTTTTATTGTTTTTCACTTATTTATATTTTTCCCATTTATATCAATTTTTGCTTTTTATAAGAGTACAACATACTGTAGGACATTTCTTGTCTCCAATTCCTGATTTTCAGATTTCTGCTCTGGCTAGTTCATGTCGACTCTCCCTGAGAGAGAGTTTAGCACTTTTTGAAAGAACACTAACATTTTGGAAAAGTTGACATCAAAAAAAAGTACATAATTTAAAACACGAATATTACTCTGACAACTAAAAAACTGTAAATTGTTATCAACTATTTTCCAATTTTCCTTGCCATCCTCTGATACAGAATTGGATTCTACCAAATATAAATGCTTATTCTAACCATAACAGATTTAGGGAGGAAAGACTGCAATGGTGAATCTGAAAACAATTGGGACAAAATTGGGATCAGTTCACCCAAATCGAAAGCTTCCTCAAATGAGCATACCAGGGTTCTGTTGAGCAGAGTGTTTATTATCAGTGAATCCTCACCATTCCTAACCCCTTAGTACTCATGTATAATTTTTATATGATTTTGATTTCATAAGTCTTTTTTAAATTTCAAAATATTAAGGGGGTACAAATGTTTTAGGTTACATGGATCATTTTTGTAATGCTTGAGTCCTGGCTATTGGTGTGCCCATCAACCAAACCGTGTTCATAGTACCCATTAGGTTGATTTATTCCCCTCACCTCCTTCCCCTTTCCCCCTGGTTGCTTTCCATTGAGTTTTACTCCCCTCTGTGTACTTGTGTGCTTATCAGTTCGTTCCAATTTAAGAGTGAGTACATGTTGTGTTTGTTCTGCCATTCTTGTGATACTTCACTTAGGAGAATGGTCTCCAGTTCCATCCATATTGTTGCAAAAGGTGCTAATTCATCTCCTTTTTTGTCTAAGTAGTACTCCATGGTGTACTACTTTACACCATGTAAATCTACACCAGTAGATTTATTAATCTACTCATGAATTGATGGGCAATTGGGTTGATTCCACATTTTGCAATTATGAAGTGTGGTGCAGTGAGCATTCAAGTGCAGGTGTCTTTTTGATGAAATGACTTCTTTTCCTTTGGGTAAATACCCAGTAGTGGAATTGCTGGATCAAATGGCGGGTCTACTTTTAGATCTTTGAGGACTCTCCATAGTGTTTTCTATAGAGGTTGTACTAATTTGCAGTCCCATCAACAGTGTACAAACAGTCCTTTCACTGTGCATCGATTGTTTTTGGACTTTTTAATAAAAGCTATTCTGACTGGGGTAAGGTGGTATCTCAGTGTGGTTTTAATTTGCATTTCCCTGATGATTAGTGATGTTGAGCATTTTTTCATGTTTCTTGGCTGTTTGTCTTTCTTCTTTTGAGAAGCATCTATTCATGTCTTTTGCACACTTTTTAATAGGGTTGTTTGTTTTTTTCTTGCTGATTTGCTTGAGTTCTTTGTAAATTCTGGTTACTAGCCTTTTATTGGATATCTAGCTTGAGAATAATTTCTCCCATTCTGTAGGTTGTCTATTTGATTTGCTCTGTTGATTGTTTCCTTAGCTATGCAGAAGTTTTTTTAGTTTAATCAAATCCCATTTATTAATTTTTGTTGTTGCCCTGATTGCCATTGGGGTCTTTTTCATAAATTCTTTTCCTAGGCCAATATCTAGAAGAGTTTTTCCTACATTTTCTTCTAGAATTCTTATGGTTTCGTGCCTTAGATCTAAGTCTTTAATCCATCTTGAGCTAATTTTTGTGAGTGGTGAGAGGTAGAGGTCCTGTTTCATTCTTCTGCATGTGGCTATCCCATTTTCCCAGAACCATTTATTGAATAAAGCTTCTTTTCCCCAGTGTACATGGTTGTCTGCTTTGTCAAAGATCAGTTGTTGTAGGTTGATGGTTTTTATGTCTGGGTTCTCTGTTCTGTTCCATTGGTCTATGTCTCTGCTTTTGTACCAATACCATGCTGTTTCTTTACTATAGCCTTGTAGTGTAGTTTGAAGTCTGGTAATGTGATGCTTCCAGATTTTTTCTTTTTCCTTAAGATTTCTTTGGCTATTTGGGCTTCTTTCTGGTTCCAAACAAGGTATAGAATTATTTTTTTCTAGATCTGTCAAGTGTGACTTTGGTAACTTAATGGGGATTGTGTTGAATTTGTAAATCTTTTTGGGTAGTATGCATGTTTTAACCATGTTGATTCTACTGCTCTATGAGCATGATTGTGTTTTTCCATTTGTTTGTATCCTCCACGATTTCTTTCCTCAGAGTTTCCTAGTTCTCCTTGCAGAAATCTTTCACCTTCTTGGTTAAGTATATTCCTAGGTATTTTATTTTTATTTTAGCTATTGTGAATGGTATTGAATCTTTGATTTGACTCTTGACTTGACTGTTATTAGTTTATAGAAATACCATTGATTTATGTACATTGATTTTTATCCTGAGACTTTGCTGAATTTATTTATTAATTCCAGGAGACTCTTGGTGGAGTCTTTGGGTTTTTCTAGATACAGGATCATATCATCAGTGAAGAGCAATAGTTTGACATCCTCTTTCCTGATTTGAGTATCCTAAATATTCTTCTCTTGCCTGATTGCCCTGGTTAGGACTTCCATCACTATGTTGAATAGGAGTGGTGACAGTGGGCATCCTTGTGTTTTTCCAGCTCTTAGTGGGAATGCTTTCTATTTTTCCCCATTCAGTATGATGTTGCCTGTGGGTTTGTCATGTACAGCTTTTATAATTCTGAGGTATGTTTCCTCTATGCCTAGTTTGTTGAGAGTTTTTATCATGAAAGGGTACTGGATTTTTTCAAATGCTTTTTTTGTGTCTCTTGAGATAATCACATGGTCTTTATTTTTGCTTTTGTTTATGTGGTGAACCATCCTTGCATCCCTGGAATGAAGCCCACTCTGTAGTTTTCTTTTTTGTTTGTTGTGTCCTTTCCTGGGTTTGGAATCAAGGTAATGCTGGTTTCCTAGAATGAGTTGGGGAGGATTACCTCCTCCTCAATATTATGGAACAATTTCTATATTATGGGTACCAGGTCTTTTTTGTAGGTCTGATAGAATTTGGCTGTGAATCCATCTGGTCCAGGGCTTTTTTTTGTTAGGAGGTTTTTTAAATTACTGATTCAGTCTCACTGATTGTAATTGGTCTGTTCAGGAATTCTGTTTCTCCTGGTTGAGTCTTGGGAGGTTGTGTGTTTTCAGGAATTTGTCCATTTCCTCCATGTTCTCTAGTTTATGTGCATAGAGATTGACATAGTATTCATGGATGGTGTTTTGTATTTCTGTGGTATCAGTTGTAATGTCACTTTTTTCATTTCTGATTGAGCTTCTTTGGGTCCTTTTTCTTCTGTTCTTGGTTAATCTAGCAAGAAGTCTGTTGATTTTGTTTATCTTTTCAAAGAACCAACTTTTTGTTTTGTTAATCCTTTGTATTGCTTTTTTCTTCTCCAATTCATTTAATTCTGCTCTGACTTTCATTATTTCTTTTCTTATGCTGGCTTTGTTCTTCCTTTTCTAGTTTCCTGAGATATGACATTAGGTTATCAATTTGTGATGTTTCTGTCTTATTGATGTAAGGCTGTGAATTTTCCCCTGAGAAACGCTTTTGCTGTGTCCTAAAGATTTTGATAGCTTGTTTCCGCTTTGTCATTCAGTTCAAAGAATTTTTAAATTTTCATCTTAATTTCATTCTTATTTAAAATTGTTTTTATTTATTTATATTTATTGGTCAAACTTATTTTATTTTATTATATTTTAATTATTTATTTATTTATTTTGTTTTAATTTTTTAAATTTCAGAGTGTTATGAGGGTACAAATGCTTTGGTTACATAAATTGCCTTTGCACCACCCAAGTCAGAGCTATAAGCATGCCTATCCCCCTAACAGCATGCACCACATCCATTAGGTGTGAATTTACCCATCCCCTCCTCCCCCCCACCTGCCTGACACCCTATGAATGTTACCTCCCATATGTACACATTAGTGTTGATCAATTAGCATCAATTTAATGGTGAGTACATGGGGTGTTTGTTTTTTCCATTTTTGTGATACTTCACTTCGAAGAATGGGCTCCAGCTCCATCCAGG
Source organism: Daubentonia madagascariensis (assembly GCA_023783475.1). Lineage (NCBI taxonomy): Eukaryota > Metazoa > Chordata > Mammalia > Primates > Daubentoniidae > Daubentonia > Daubentonia madagascariensis. Next base: position 18,231,229 of record JAKFHU010000978.1, on the reverse strand, counting down.
ATAATACAATAGGTAGTTCACCATTTTTTTTTTTATGGCTGAGTACTACTCCATGGTATACATATAACACATTTTATTAATCCACTCATGTATTGATGGGCACTTGGGTTGTTTCCACATCTTTGCAATTGTGAATTGTGCTGCTATAAACATTCAAATGAAGATGTCTTTTTTATAGAATGTCTTTTTTTTTCCTTTGGGTAGATACCCAGTAGTGGGATTACAGTATCAAATGGTAGTTCTACTTTTAGTTCTTTGAGGTATTTCCATATCACTTTCCATTCATCTTATTTGCCATCCATATTCTGAATTCCATTTTTGTCATTTCTGCAATTTCTTTGTAGTTTGGGTTTGCTACTGTGGCTCCATTGTGATCTGTTGGGGGTGTCAATATGTTTTGGTTTTTCATGTTGCCAGGGTACTTTTGTTGGTTTCTTCTCATCTGAAATCTCTTTTCTCAACTTAGGCCTAATAAGTTTGTAGGGTACCTGTTCTCTTCTGGGAACTCTACTGTTTAATTAGAAGAAGGGGAGGTCCCTAAATGTTGCTTTTTTCTGCCCGTACTCTGGAAAGTTGATGTGGCAGGGGAGGAGCATATGCACAAGAAGCCTGTCATGTAGCTGTTCTGATTTGATCTGTTTGCCTGTGATTGCCTCTGTTCAAACCTTTGCTGGATGGTCTTTGTACTGGGTGTTGGCCTGTTCACCTAATAGCCATAGGATATTTGAGTTGGGATATGGGCAAGACTCTCTATTCTGAGGCTGGGGTTGTGGGGATTGCTCTTCTGGGGTCACCCTGCAGACAGTGACAGTGGCAGCTGGGTGAGGCTATCCAGGCAGTGGTCATGAATTCCTGGGCTGTGGGCGCTTGCTCAAACCAGGTCCCAGTGTACTGGTGGCTTGAGGTTGGGGGCTCCCTGGCAGGGCGTTGGACTTTGGATCAGTTCCTGCAGCAGTGTTGGAGGATCTGTGGTGGGGTCTTGGGGCCCAGCTGAAGCACTGGAATCTCTTGGGCGGTATCTCAGGCCTTTCAGAAGCTCTGGAGACACAGAGGCAGAGCCTCAGGCTCTGGTGTGAGAACCTCAGAGCTGAGACTTGGGAGAAGCCACAAGCAGGGCCAGGAGGAGGGCCATGGTGGCAGCAGGGCTGATCCTACCTGGAAGGTGTGGTCAGGGCTGAGCAGGATGCAGGCAGTTGGGACCTGGAGAGCGGGATTGTGGCCAAGCAGGTGGCAGTCTGTTCTGCAGGCTGGGGACCCAATGCTAAGTCACGTGGACAGAGGTCAGTTCTAGTGGCCCAAGGACTGTGGAGTTCTCCCTGTACCCACCAGGACCCACTGAAGCTGTCACCCCCAAGCCTCTAAGGTCAGAGCCCGTGTGCTCAGATCCCGTTTCACTGTTGGGGAGGGACACTTGACTTCCAGTCACTGGGTACAGCTTAGAGGAGCCTCCCATTGGACCTTGCCCTCCTCAGCCTTGTTGGGGCAATGTGGCGACCACAGCCACAAAGTTGAGTCCTGTACCAACTTGGCGCCATGCACCCAAGAGCTCAGGATGGCTTTAGCTGCTGTCCGATCCCCACCACACCTGTTGTCTGCTGCAATGACTTTGCACAGACTCCAGGCAGGTCCCTGATCTGTGGCAGTAGAGAGAGCCCTCTCACAACTTGGCCACAGCACCTGCGGGGTGAGCATGGTGTCCCAGTGCTCTATCCTGCTAATCTTCCCCCACATGCTTTGATATTATCAAATGTATCACCCTATCACCTTTTTTTCCACACTGGGAGTCCCATGCTGCTTCTCTGTGGTTTCACAATGTTCCTTCCAAGAATAGCTGTCTGTAAGTAGACACCTGCTTCCTATTTACTCTTCTTTCCTTGGGAGCTGCTGGCATTAGATGGTGGCTGCTTCTAATCCACCATTTTTTTTTCCCTCCTGATGTCTCCTTCTGATGGTGGCTTCAGGATAAACTCTTCCAGTGGTGACCAGACCCCATGCATTCTCCCGCTAGTGGCCTCAGGGGAAATTTTCCTCAGGTGGAGAGGCACACTTGCAACTCTGCAGCTGCAGTGTGTCCAGGGACTGGGGCCACGGCAGTGCTTGCTCCGGCCGGGGCTAGGGCTGGGACTAGGGTGTGGGCAGCCTCACCCAGCTGTGCTGTGGATTGTGGGGTGGCTCCACTGTGCATCGCTGGGCACTGCATCCACCCTGCAGTGTAGAGCCCCCAAAAGGCTGACAGCAGCCTTTCTGCCATACTCCAAGCCTCTCAGGTGTTGATTTTAAGCGAGATCTTTACCTTCTTTTTCCGCTCCGCAATTGTTTCCTGTGGAATCTCTGATACTTTTCCCTCTGAGTTACATCTGAGCTATTTTTTTACCCCAACTAAAACTTTTTCTTCTTTCTGAGCCGATTTGGCAACTGCTGTCTCTAGTCAGCCATCTTGTCTCCCTCTCTTAATTTCCTTTTTAATGTCTTCACTGACCCAATTATTATTAAGAAGGTTATTATTTAATTCCTATTTAATTTCTATGTATTTGTGTAGTTTCCACAGGTTTTTTTGTTATTGATTTCTAGTTTTGTTTCATTGTGGTCTGAGAAAGTACTCTATATGATTTAATTTTTAAAAATTTATTTAGACTTGTTTTGTGGCCTACCATATGGTCATTCCTGGAGAATGTTCCATGTGCTGATGAGAAGAATGTGTATTCTGTAGCTATTGGATGAAATGTTTTATAAATGTCTATTAAGTCCATTTGGTCTATAGTGCAGATTATATCTGGTGTTTCTTAGCTAATATTTTGTCCAGATGATCTCTACAATGCTTAAAGTGGCATGTTGAAATCTTCAGCTATTATTGTATCAGGGTCTATCTCTTTAGGTCTAATAATGTTTGCTTTAGATATCTGGGTGCTCTGGTATTGGCTGCATTTATATTTACAATTGCCATATCCTCTTGCTGAATTGATTCCTTTATCATCATTTAATGACCTTCTTTGTCTCTTTTTATATTTTTTGTCTTAAAGTCTGTTTTGTCTGATATTAATATAGCTACTCCTGCACACTTTTGTCTTCCATTTGTGTGAAATTTTTTTTTCTATCCCTTCACTTTCAGTCTATGTGTGTCTTTGCAGGTGAAGTGAGTTTTGGAGGCAACATAGGGTTGGATTTTGTTCTTTTTTATCCATTCAGCTACTCTATCTCTTTTAATTGGGGAATTTAAATGATTTACATTCAATGTTGTTATGGATGGGTGAGGAATTACCATTCAATTTTGTTAATTATTTTGTATATACTTTGCTTCTTTCTTCCTCTTTTATACTTTACCTTTACTATTTGGTAGTTTTCTGTAATGATAACATTTGATTTTTTCTCTTTCTCATTTGTGTATCTTCTCTACTAGTAAGTATTATACTTTAATGTGTTTTCATGATGGTAAGTATTGTTCTTTTGCTTCTAGGTATAGAACTCACTTAAGCAGTTTTTGTAGTGCTGGTGTAATGGTCTTGAATTTCCTGTTTTTCTTGTCTAGGAAAGACTTTATTTCTCCTTTATTCATAAAGGATAGCTTTTCTGGGCATAGTATTTTTGACTGGCAGTTTTTCTCTGTCAGCACTTATAGTATATCATCCCATTCTCTCCTTTACTGTAAAATTTCTGTGGACAAATCCGTTGTTAGTGTGATGGTGATTCCCTTACATGTGACTTGATGGTTTTCTCTTGCTGTCTTAGAATTCTCTGTTTTTGACTTTTGGTTTTTTGGGTATAATTTGCCTTGGAGAATACATTTGGGGATTGAAATCTATTTGGGGATCTTTCACCTTTCTGTATCTTGATTTCTATATCTCTCACCAAGACTTAGAAAGTTTTCAGCCACTAATTCATTAAATAGATTTTCTATGTCTTTACTTATTTCTTCTCCTGAAACTCCCAAAATTTGAATATTTGTTTGCTTTATGGTGTCTCATATGCCATTCTGGCTTTCTTCATACTTTTTAAAATTTATTCTTTTTCTTTTTGTCTGACTGGGTTATTCAAAAGACCTTTCTTCAAGTTCAGAGATTCTTTCCTCTACCTGATATAGCTTATTGTTGAATTTCTCAATTATATTCATTTCATTCATTGACTTTTTCAGTTTCAGCATTCCTGTTTGGTTCTTTTTTTTATGATATCTATCTCTTTGTTGAATTTCTCATTCAGATCATGAGTTGTTTTCCCTATTTCTTTGTATTATTTATCTTTGTATCTCACTGAGTTTCCTTAAGATCATTATTTTAAATTGCTTTTAAGGCATTTCACAGATTTCCTCTTCTTTGGGATCTGTTACTGGACAATTATTATGTTTCTTTGGCGGTGTCATGTTTTCTTGCATTTTCATGTTTCTTGTCCCTTACGTTGATATCTGCTCATTTTGTGTAATAGTCACTTCTTCCAATTTTATGGATTGGCTTTCATAGAGACAGACTTTTTCTTGTATGTGTTTCTATAGTGTTGGTTGGGTAGGGTTCTTGGGCTTTGATTCTTAGTGGGCACAATAGTGTAGTCTTCATATGATATCTTTGGCTGTCATAAATGTCAGTGGTATCTGTGAGTTCCCCCAGTGACTTAGACTCTGGTTGTTAGTGGGGGCTGTGGCAAGGCAATGACACCAAGTACTATTCAGTTGCTCTTCCCACAGAAATATAAATAAGCCTGGAAGCAACTGTGCAATTCAGTGTATGTATGTACTTATAAACCATATGCATTTTCTTGTGGAGATCCCAAAACTATTAAAGAGAATAAAGAACAAGTAAAAGGTGTGGGCTGCCACTGTTGCCATGAGATGGAGACCATCATCTTTTCACAGGAAGCCCAGTTCTGGCCCAACCCTGTCCTTCTTTGGAGGAAATTCTCATACTAAGACCAAATAGCAAGTTTTAAAAGAGCTAGGCTTATAGGACTTCTATTATTGACATTTGAAGTTTTGTTCTTTTATGTTTTATAGTTGTACTGTCTAATATGGTAGCCACTAGACCTATATAGCTATTTAACTTTAATTTTTTAAAATTAAATAAGTTCAGTTAAATTAAATAAAAATTCAGTTCCCCAGTTGCACTAGTTACACTATAAGAACTCAATAGCCACATTTGATTTGTGTCTACCATACTGGATAGCACAGACATAGATAATTTTCATCATGTTAGAAACTTTGGGCAGTGTTATTCTAAATGCTAAAATAAGATGCACATTTCTAATTAATTCTGTTGTCTTATTTATAGAAGCCTATGAAAATGAAGTTTTATTATTATATGGGTCCTATCTTCATGGATCCATATACTTGTAATAAAAGATAAGAAAAGTAAATGCTAAGAAAAATGATTAGGGAAAATAGATAAAAATAACACTGTTTGAAGAAAAGTTTGAGTTTTACACAGGTGATTCTTTGGGGAACTGAACTCTTAGAAGTTTGAAGCCACAAATGGGAAAGAAAATCTATTTTTACTGCCTCTATATAAATGTTGCTCAATGGATGGTATGCAAGATGAATAAGTTCTAGAGATCTGCTGTGAACATAGTACCTGTAGTTAAAAATACAGTTGTGTACTTTAAAATACATTAAGAGGATGTATCTAAAGGTGAGTGTTCTTAACACACACACAAAGTCCCCCAGAAAACTACAAAAGAACACAGAAAATTTTTGGAGAAGATGGATATATTCAGCACCTTAGTTGTGATGATGATGTCACAGGTGTATGCATATGTCCAAACCCATCAAAATGTGTACGTTAAATATGTGCCATATTTTGTGTATCTATCATACCTCAATAAATCTTAAAATTTTTTCATTTATTTAAAAAATCCCTTTTCAAAATTCTTTAAACTTGGGCACCAATGTTGAGTTACATTGGACAGTTTGAATAAGACAAAATTAAAAATTTATTTCAAAAATTCAAAAATAAAAAAAACTTAAGTATTATTGTGTTTGGATTCTATCTTTGCCTGAGGTAATGGCAAAAAAATGAAAAGTAATATCATTTATACCAGATGAGTAGAAAAGAACGCCTTTGTGTGTTGATTTTTTATTACCTGTTTAGCTTTAGGGAGTAATAAAAATAGTAAATAGTACCTTTGTGGCCTGAATAAGGTAGTGATCCTTCCAAAGGTACAAACTATCAATGAGTGATTAGCTTAAACCTGGCAAAAACCTAGCTCACAAAATGTAATTTATAGTAATTATACCAGTCTTTCCCTATAGGCTTTTCCAGATGATTTGTAATAAAGTCTAACTAAATACTGCTTATACATATACTATGCAGAGTAATAGTCTTTTACACTATAATGCACTACAAACATAAACATGTCACTTGCCTTTAAATAGTATATAACAGAGTTTTTAAATAACACATATAGTGTCTGGAATAGTGTTAAGTGTAATTTTAGTCAATGAAGAGGTGGAAATTAGAAGAAATGTATTTTCCAGTAAGAGGACTGGCCTATAGGAGGAGGACAAGTGAGAACAGCACAGTTTGATTAAAGCAAGTGGGTGAATGTCAGAGAGGAGAAAATGGCATTATGCTCCATATGGTTGCCACTTCTCCCTCAGGTAATCCCATAAATTAGTCACCATCATCTCATGTGTCCTATAGGGGAGGCACGACATGTCCTTTGGGAGGTGGCTACAGTATGTGCATAAGTAAAACTCAAAGGAAAGCTATTTGGTCCAAATGTCAGCTGGACATTTATTGCACTGTGAATCAATTACTCGTGCCAATGACTTTAGAGCAGGAGGTTGTACAGGGATCCTTTAGAGATGGTCCTTGGTCCTCAGCTCAGTCATAATCACCTTCAACACTAGGACACCAACAATCAACAGCCTTAGCATGCATATCTACATGAGTCATCAATGGCCTTGCCTTAGACAAGCATGAGCAGTTTAGCTGCCGCTTAGAACATGAACTGAAATAAGAGGCAATTCAGAGAACAAATAACAAATACTACGGTAGCAGAGGGGGCTAGATTACAGAATAGCACCTAAGGACTCCTGGAATTATTAATAGTGAATTCTAAAAATTTTATTATGGAAAATTTCAACAGATGAAAACAGAGAAATGAACCCATACGTACCTGCCATGGACTGAATGTTTGTGTTTTCCCAAAATTTATAGGTTGAAATTCTAATCTTCAATGTGGTGGTATCTGGAGGTGAGGCCTCTGGGAGGCACTTTGGGTTAGATTAGATCATGCGAGTACAGCACCCATGATAAGATTTGTGTTGGCCTGTGGATGACGGGACCAGAGCTTTTTCTTTCCCTGCCATGTGAGGATATAATGAAAAGGTGGCTATCTGCATACCAGGAAGAATGCCTTCACTAGGTACCAAACCTATAGCAGCTTGATCTTGGACTTCCTAGCTTCCAGAACTGTGAGAAATAAATGCTGTTTAAGCCACCCAGTCTGTAGTATTCTGTCACTGGAGCCCAAACTAAGAGTATCCATCACCCAAATTATCAATCCATGACCAAACTTGTTTCACTGTTTCCTTTATTACTCTCCTCTGCCCATGTGTTGCTTCTAAGCAAATTTTAGAGCAATTTCAACGAAATGAGATTTTCTCCACAGCTAATTAGGACAACTAAATAGTATTCTTTGACTGCTGTCATGACCATATTTATAACTTAAGGGCTTCAGGAGTTACACAGGGAAATAATACAATGTATTAGTGGTTTCATAGAGGTAAGGACAGAGAAAATGGAAACGGACAATCTATAGCTGGCAGATGCTGAGGAAGAACCCTAAAAACATGCTATCTAGACTGAATCTTGGATGAGAAATAGGGGTTAGCCAACAGAAGAAAAAAAGAAAGGGCATTCCAGCAAACATTAAATCATTAACTAATTAAAGAGTCAAATATCTACAGAATTATTCTTTTGTGCACTAGGGTTACAAAAGGCGAAGAGGACCTGATTGCTCAAGGATCAGCAAGTAAATGTGTGTGAGGCACATGTGAGTATAGATTTAAAAGAAGATGGTGGATTCAAGACACTGCTAGACATTCAGTAATATTAGAGGGCGAGGTATCTCTGGTGGCAGCCGCAGTGGTTGCAGTTGCAGTAATAGCTCAATAGAAGAGTGGTTCTGTAGTAGCAGCAGATGGAAGAGAATGGAGTCATGTGAAGACAGTGGTGCTGTTTGCAAGATAAATTATCTAGAATTTAGTGTTCCCAGACCATGATATATTTTTAAAACTACCTTCTAATATGAGCATGATCTTTGAAAGATTTTAGTGGGTAGTTTTTTTTATTATGATAGCTACTGTTCATATGAATATAAACTATGATTCTTTCTTTAGAGGAAATAAACTCATAACAACACACAATAACTTGAAAGAATAGGTCAGAGAAAAGTTTTCAGAGTCAAACTCTATTAAGAGCTGAATGTTTTAATGTATTCTCCAAAGAATAAAAATAATAGTAAACCATATCAATTAGGGTTCAGTGTAAGGATACATAAACCACTCTAGATTTTTTAAGCAGAAAAGGATGTAATAAAGGGAAGTTGTATTTATAAATTTATTGGAAAAAATTGGGGTGAGGGTATGCAGGCACAATCAGGTGTTCATGTCATACTGAAGCTACAGTTGGAGCTCTGGAAGTTGTCAGGGGTACCCAACATCACGGCTACTCTATAGTCTTGAATCAAGTGAAGAGTCACAGGATGCAAAGCCCAGCAGTCTACTGAAAAATTTATGTTGGTAAAGCCTGTGCTTCAGCTGCTACAAGAGAAAAGAATGGTCCCTGCCTCTATTCTACTTTTCAAAACTCAGTCTAAACCATACCATTGGAAAAACCTTATCACAACTCTGGCCCAAATGGAATTCAAAATGTATTTCCCAAGGTTCCAGTCTTTGCAATACAAAGAGAAAATACATATAGATAGAAATGAGTTTTGATCACCAGTAGAAAATATCCAACATGCTATTTAAATCCACATCTGATGATGTAATGAATTTAACATTACTATCCAGCCTTAATGACAAAATATATATCAACAGTACTTCCAGGTATATTTGTGGACACTGGCTGAGCCAGTTTTACAAGGAATCTCACTTCCTCTTAGTTGGTAATGGTCTTTAGAAATAAAGTTCTGGCTCCTATGTATGCTCATGGCTACTTATATAACATTGCTTCTGTGGGTCTTTTTCGTGAATAGGTTTAATAAATTATTATTATTTTTATAATTATTGTTATTACTACTATTGAACATGATTTTATACTGATATCTACAATTCAAATTCAGCAATATAACTTTCTTCCTCACCTACCCTACTCCATATTTGTGTCTTCTTTCTCTTAACAGTGAGAAAGCTGCTTTAAAGCAACCTATAAATGTTTATTTGCTTAGTCCTTCTAGACCCACAAAATAATTTTAAAATTATTATAGAAATACTACCACCACCAAACCTATAAGTTTCAAGACGTTTTCTTTTCTGCACTTCCATTGGTCTTTAGAATGCTTCAGGGTATTTGTTCATAACCTAACTGATTTAAACTATTTCTTTCTGTGTTCTTCTATTCTTATTTTGGTGTGCAATTAGTTTTTATTTTTTGTTTGTATTCAAATTTATAATTCTTAAAATTCTTCTTATGTAATTTTATTTTTAAAGGTGTAAAACATATACAGGGTCTGAAATTTTTTAAATATTAAAACAGTATATGCAGAGGAGTTTCACTCTCATCTCTGTGGCTTCACCCTTTCCTTCTCACCCCCATACCTTACACAGTTGACCTTTTTTCTTGATTTCTTGTTTACCTTTACCGTGTTTCAAATTTCAAGAGTTAGCAATACATTCAAATATTATTTCCTCCTCTTTCTCACACAAAGAGTAGCACACTATACTTTTTTTTTAAGCTTAAAGTCAGATTTTATTAGAAAAATAGATAAATACAGTGTATCTCAAGAATCTGAAAGAGTGAAAAAAATCCCTCCCTGCAGCCAAAATCTCTTCATAGATAAGCTACACAAGAAAACCTTAACTGTTTGCTGGCTTACACTATACTTTCTATTTTGTACTTTGCTTTTTAAAGTTAACAATAGATTTTAGAAATAATTTCATATCAGTTTGTAGAAATGTTCTCCATTCTTTTTCACGACTGCAAAGAACTTCATTTTGTGAGTATACTATATAGTACGTTCAACCAGTTTCTTATTAAGTGAGCATTTGTCTTATTTTCAATATTTTGCTATTAAAATATTGCCTTAACAATTAATCTTATATATATATTTTGCATTGTTGGAGGTGTATCTTCAAGGTAGATTCCTAGCTGTGTGATTGCTGGGTCAAAGACTAAATGCATACATACCTTTTCAAAGTATTGTGAAATTCTCCTCAATGGGATTGGCTGTTTTTATATTCCCACAAACAATGTAAAAAAATGCAAATTTCCCCACAGATGTACCAACAGTGAGAAACTTTTGAGCTTTTTGAATCCCAGTTATACATGGGCTCCTTTAATACATAGATCAGCCTTCCTTTTATTTCCAGAAAGTTATCTGGGATTGCATTTTAAAATAAGATGTTGTCTATTGTTTTGTTTTTCTCATTTGGGGACTCCAGTGAAACCTATATTGGATTTCTTTGCTTAGCTTCTTTATTGATCATTTTCTCATTGATAAGTTTTTAAATTGATGCATAATATTTGTACCTATTTAAGGGGTACATGTGATACTTTGATACATGCATAGAATGTGAAATGATCAAGTCATGGTATTTAGGATTTTCATCACCTTGAATATTTATCATTTTTTTGTGTTGGGAGCATTTCAAGTCTTCTCTCCTAGCTATTTTGAAATATACAATATATATTTGTTAACTACAGTCACCCTACTGTGCTATCAAACACTAGAACTTATTCATTCTCTCTAACGGTATGTGTGTATCCATTAACCTACCTCTCTGCATTCCTCTCCCCGCCCCCACACTTTTCCCAGCCTCTGGTAACCACCATTCTGCTTTCTGCCTCCATGAGATCAATTTTTTCCACTCCTGCATATGAAAGAGAAAATGTGATATTTGTGTTTCTGTGTCTGACTTATTTCACTTAACATAACAACCTCCAGTTCCATTCATGTTGCTGCAAGTAACAGGATTTTTTTCTTTGTATGGCTGAATAGTAGTCCATTGTGTACATATACCAATCACATTTTCTTTATCCACTTATTCACAGATTGACACTTAGGTTGATTCCATATCTTTGCTATTGTTAATAGTGCTTCACTGATCATTTTTAAATATATTTCTTTTTTTCCTTTTTGTTATCTTGACTGTTTTCAACTGTTTTCATTTATGTACTCAAGTTCTCTTTTATACTTTTAGCCAAATCTATTTTTTGTGGGCATGTGGTAATGAAGACTTCTTTTCTATGATAATTTTAAATTTTTTTCTTCAATTTCTTTCATTTCAGTCAGCTCTTATTTCATACATAACTTTTAAAATTTGCATCTGTTTTAAAATTTTGAATTTCTAATTGGAGATGTTTTTAATTCATATCTACAAATGCTTGTTAAGATAATTATTTAATTTGGGATGCCATGTTATAAACTTTCATTGCCTCATGTTTGGTTTTTCACAGAGGAACATTTTTATTAGTCAAAATATTATGATTCTCATTTTCTGTTTTCTTTTTAGTCACATTGTATGGATGTTGCTTATTTTGTTAGAAGAGGGAAAGGGAGAGAGTGGTTGAGGTCTTCTGGAATGTGGCTACAGGCATAAATCATAAGTTTCCCCACAAGCATTACTTGTGGTGATTTGAAGCCATTTACCAGGGCAGTTGTGCACTGGGGAGAAAGAAATACACAGAACTTCCAGGTATTATTAGACACTGGCTCTGAATTGTTGCTAATACCTGAAGACCCAAATGGGGGCTTATTGAGGTGAGGCTGTAGATGAATTCTTGGCTTAAGTCCTTTTTCTCATGGTGGGTCCAGTGGGACCGTTGTCCAAGTCTCCAATTGTTCTCCAGGTCCAGAGTGTTCAGTGGGAAAAGACATACTTAGTGTCTAGCAAAATATTCACATTCTTTCCCTTATTTATTAAATGAGGAACTATTATAACACAAATTGTTAAGTGGGTGCTCCTGGAGCTGTCTCTGCTACTGCTAAAATAAATACATCTGAGAGGGGATTGATAAGATTATGCAGGGCTGGTGTTTCCAATTACATATCCATTATTTTACCTTTTTGGCCTATGCATAAAGTGGTGGAGAATGACTTTATTTTAAAACAGCCTAATCAGGTGGTAACGTCAATATCTGTGATTCTAAATATGGTATCTTCACTAGAGCCAGTCAACATTGGCCTTAATGCCTGATATATGCATCCTAAAATTCTTTGAATTTATTCCACATCTATTACTAAAAAAAAAGCAGAAGCATTTTGCCTTAATCAGGCAGATACAAGTCTCCTTTTTTGCCTTGCTTTCAGGTTATGTCAGTTTTTTGGCTCTCTTTCTTAATACAGTTAAATGCTACCTTGCTCATTTCTATATTCAACAGAACATCACCCTGGTTCATTACATTTATGATATTCTAATTGTAACTGATGAACAGGAAAGAGCAAACATTCTAGATGCTTTAGTAATATTTGTATGCAAGAGATTGAGAAATAATCTTTGTGGAAATCCAGGACCATGGCATAATTGTGAAGTTTCTAAGGGTCCAGTGATCTACAGTACATTGAGATATCCTTCCAAAAATGGGAAATAATTTGATGTCATTTGAATCCTTCATCTCTTTCTCTCTCTCTCTCACACACACATACACCTTAAAGAGGTACAATATTTGATGGGCTACTTTGCCATATGACTCTAGCCTATTTTCTGGATATTCCATATGGGCACTTTGTTATATGACTCTGACTCTAGTCTATTTTCTGGACATTCTATAAGGCTGCTGACTTCTATATGTCACAGAGCAACAAATGGGTCTGCATGAGATACGGGCTGCAATATAAGCTACTCTGATATTTGGGCATTATGACCTGGAAGTTCCAAGTGTCTGTGGTAGATGCTGTATAGCAAACTTCAATCTTAGAATAATAACCTAGACTCCTAGGGATTTGTAGGAAGACCAAATTCTATTCTGACAATAAATTTTGTTCATGGAAAAGCAGCTGTTGGTTTGATACTGGAACACAAAGTGACTATGCACCCCCAATTGACCATTATGAACTGAGTATTATCTGGTCTACCCAACCATAAAATTGAATGTGCACAGCGTCATTCTTCTGTAAAATGGAAATGGTATGTAAAAGACTGGGGCTGAGGAGGATCATAAGAAATGAGTAAACAGCACTGTTAGGTGGCTCAGACTCCTATCATATCTGCTCCCTCTGCTTTGCTGGTTCTTCCTCTATCCATACCTTTGGTCACATGGGGAGTTACCTATGACTAATGAAAGAAGAAGAAAAAACTCAGACCTGATTTGTGAATGTATATTCATAGTATGCTGGCATTAGCTAGAAGTGGACAGCCACATCATTACGGCCCCACCCAGGGGAAGCCCTAAAAACAGGGGTGAAGGGAAATCTAAAAACAGTGGTGAAGGACAGAAATTCCTGTGCTATATTAAACATCATACAAAATAATTTCCCTGCCCTAAAATATCTCCTGTGCTTCAATTATTCAACTGTCTTCCCCTCCACCCAATCTCCTGGCAACCATGGATCTTTTTATCATCTCCGTACTTTATATACTCTAGAGCGTCGTATAGTTAGGATCATAGAGTATATAATTGGCTTGTTTCTCTTACCAACATGCATTTAAAATTCACCCATGTTTTTCATGGCTTTATAATTTATTTCTTTTGTTTTTAATTGTAATAAATAACACAAAATTTACCATCCTGAACATTTTTAAGTATACAACTTAGTGGTATTAAGTACATTCATGTTTCTGTGCAAACATCACCACCATTCATCTCCAGAACTCTTTTCATCTTGCACAGCTGAAATTCTGCACCCAGTGAACAATAACTCCCCATTCCCTCTTGCCCTAACTCCCTGGAAACCACCGTTTTACTTCTGTTCTTGTTAATTTGACTGTAAATACATCACATACATGGGATCATACAGTATTTGTCCTTTTATGACTGGCTTATTTCACTTAGTAAAATGTCCTCAAAGTTCATCCATGTTGTAGCATATGTCAGAATTTCCTTCCTTTTAAAGGATGAATATTATCACGTTGCATGTATATGCAATATTTTGTTTATCCATTCACCTATTGAAGGATACTTGAGGGAATAATGCTTCTACGAACATAGGTGTACAAACACCTGTTCAAGTCCCTGCTTTCAATTCTTTTTGGTCCAGAGATGGAATTGATGGATCATATAGTAATTCTACTTTTAGGTTTTTTTTTTTAGGAAATGCTATACTGGCTGCATCCTTTTACATTCCACCAAGAGTGTACAAGAGTTCTAATTTCTCCATATCCTCACCAACACGTGTTATTTTCTGTATTTTTAATATTAGCCATCCTAAGGGGTATAAAGCTATATCTCATAATCATTTTGTTTTTCAGTTTTACAATGATTAGTTGAACATCCTTTCATGTACTTTTTGGCCATTTGTACATCTTCTTTGGAAAAATGTTTATTTAAGTACTTTGTCCATTTTATAATTAGGCTGATTTTTATCTTGTTGAATTATATGAATTCCTTATATATTCTAGATATTAACCCCTTATCAGACATATGATTTGAAAATATTTTCTCTCACTATATAGGTTGCTTTTTAACTCTGTTAACTATGTTCCTTGAAGCACAAAAGTTTTTCGTTTCGATGTAATCCAATTTATCTATTTTTTCTTTTATTGTCTGTGCTTTTGTGGTGTCATATCCAAACAATATCTGCCAAATCCAAAGTCATGAAGCATTTATTCTATGTTCTCTTCTAAGAGCATTATGGTTTTCGCACTTTCATTTAGGCATTTGATCCAATTGATTTAATATTTGTATATGGTGAAAGGTAAGGACCCAACTTTATTTATTTGCAAGTAGATGCCCAGTTTTCCCAGAAACATTTGTTGAAAAGATGTTTTTTTCCCTATTGAATTGTATTGGCAACCTTGTTGAAAATCATTTAACCATATGTGCAAAGCTTTATTTCTGACCTCTTTCTTTATTTCATAGTCTATATGTTTGTTTTTATGCCAGTACCATGGTGTTTTGAATTACTATGGCTTTGTAGTAGATTTTGAAGTTAGGTGGTGTGGGATCTCTGATATTATTCTTCTTTTTCAGGATTGTTCAGCTGTTTGAGGTCTCTTGAGATTTCATATGAATTTTAGTATTTTTAAAAATTTCTGCAAAAAATATCATTGGGATTTTGATAGGGATAGCATTGTATCTGTAGATTGTTTTAGGTAGTACTGACATTTTACCAATATTAAGTATTCCAATCTATGAACACAAGACATATTCAATTCATTGGTGTCCTTAATTTCTTTCAGTAATATTTTATACTTTTCAGTGTAAGAGTCTGTTGCCTCCTTGGTTAAGTTTATTCCTAAGTATTTCATTCTTTTGATGCCATTCTAAATATAATTGTTTTCTTAATTTCCTTTTTGAATTCTTCATTGCTAGTGTATAGAAAGCAACTGAGGTCAATAATAGGAGGAATTTCATAAAATTCACAAATATGTACAAATTAAACAACATGTTCCAAAATAACCAGTGAGTCAAAGAAGAAATCAAAAGGGATATTTAAAAAATGAGACAAATAAAAATAGAAACATAACATAACACAACTTCTGGGTTGCAGCAAAAGCAGTTTTAAGAGAAAAGCTCATAGCAATAAGTGCCTACATTAAGAAAAGAAGAAAGATTACAAATTAAAAAATTAACATTACATTTCAAGGAATTAGAACACTAAAACAAACTAAGCTTAAAGTTAATAGTAAGGAGGAAGTAATAAAGATCAGACACAAATAAATGAATTAGAAACTAGATACACAATTGAAAAGATCAATGAAATTGAGCTGGTGTTTTGAAAAACAAAATTGACAAATCTTTAGCTAGACTGACTATGAGAGAAAGAGAGAAGACTCAAATAAATAAAATCAGAAATGAAAGGGGAGACATTGCAGCTGATAATACAGAAATACTAAGAATCATAAAAGACTACTATGAATAATTATGTGCCAACAGATTGGATAATTTAGGAAAAATGGATAAATTCCCATTCATATGCAACCTACCAAAATTGAATCATGAAAAAATAGAAAATATGAACAGACCAATAATGAGTAAAAATCTTGAAACAGTAATAAAAGAGAAGTCCATGACTGAAAAGCCTAGGACCTGAGTCATCACTATTAAATTCTACCAAACATTTGAAGGACACCAATCCTTTTCAAACTCTTCCAAAAGTTTGAAGATGTGGAAATATTTCCAAACTCTTTTTCTGAGGCCAGCATTATCCTGACACCAAAGCCAACCACTACGAGAATAGAAAAGAAAGCCAATATCCCTGATGAACATAGATGCAAAAATCCTAAACAAAATCCTAACAAATTGACTTCAACAACACATTGAAAGGATCATTCACCAAGATCAAGTGAAATTTATCCCTTAAATGCAAGGATAGCTCAACATACAAAAAAAAATCAGTAAATGTGGTATATCACATTAACAGAATATAGAACAAAAACCATATGATCATCTCAGTAAATGAAGAAAAGGCATTTGACAAAATTCAACACCCTTTCATGATAAAAACATCTCAACTATTAAGCGTAAAAAGAATTACCTCAACATAATGATGAAATGTTGAAAGCTTTTCCTCTAAGAGGAGGAACAAGAAAAGAATGACTACTCTCTGTTCAATTTAATTCTACCCAACACATAGTACTGGAAGTCCACATTTATTCAGCATAGTACCCGGAAGTCCTAGCCAGAGAATTAGGCAGAAAATAAATAGAGTAAAATAAAATAAAATAAAATGTATCCAAATCAGAAAGAAAGGAGTTTAATTGTCTCTGTTTGTATATGACATAATCTTTTATATATAAATACCTAATTATTCCACAAAAAAAACTATTTGACCTAATAAACAAATTTAGTAAAGTTGAATCATACAAAATCAACATACATAAGTCAGTAGCATTTCTATACATTAACAACAAGCACTCCGAAAAAGAAATTAAAGCAATCCAATTACAATAGATATAAAAATATAAAATATTTAGGAATAAATTTAGTCAAGGAGGTGAAATATATATAGGCTGAATACTATAAAATGTTGATAAAAATACTGAAGAATATACAAATAAATGGGAAGATATTCTTTGTTCATGGATAGTAATAATTAATAATGTTAAAATATCTGTATTACCCCAAACAATCTATAGATCCAATGCAATCCTTACCAACATTACAATGACTTTTTTCTACAGAAGTAGAAAACAAATCCTAAAATTAATATGCAATTACAGAAGACCTGAAGTAACCAAAGCTATCTTGAGCAAAAAGAACAAAGTCAAAGGCATCATCCTACCTGATTTCAAAGTCTACTACAAAGCTACAGTAATGAATACAGCATGGTACTGCCATAAAAACAGACATAAAGAATAATAGAACAGAACTGGGAGCACACAAATATATCCATGCATTTAAGGTCAACTGATTTTCAACAAAGGTGTCAAAAACACACAATAAGGAGAGGACGGTTTCTTCAATAAATGATGCTAGAAAAACTGGATATCCAAATGCAGATGAATAAAATTTTACCTTTCTCTGTTACCATCTACAAAATCAACACACAATTGATTAAAGACCTAAATGTTCTTTTTCAGGAGGCATCTATCTACCAGACTTCAAACTATGCTACAAGGCTATAGTAACCAAAACTGCATGGTATTGGCACAAGAACAGAGACGTAGACCAATGGAAAAGAACTGAGAACCCAAGTATAAAACCAACATATGGTCATCTGATCTTTGACAAATTGCACAAAAACATACACTGGGGAAAAGATTCCCTATTCAATAAATGGTGCTGGGAAAACTGGATGGCCATATGTAGAAGACTAAAACTAGACCCACACCTCTCACCTCTCACAAAAATCAACTCATGATGGATAAAATATTTAAACCTAAGATGTGAAACCATAAGAATTCTCAAAGAAAACGTTGGAAAAACTTTTATGGACATTGGCCTAGGCAAAGAATTTATGAAGAACACCCCCAAAGCAATCACAGCAGCAACAAAAATTAATACATGGGACCTGATCAAATTAAAAAGCTTCTGCACAGCCAAGGAAACTATCACTAGAGTGAACAGACAACCTACAGAATGGGAGAAAATATTTGCATGCTACTCATGTGATAAAGGGCTGATAACCAGAATCTATACAGAACTTAGGAAAATCAACAAGAAAAAATCAAACAACCCTATTAAAAAATGGGCAAAGGACATGAACAGAAACTTTTCAAAAGAAGACAGAATAATGGCCAGCAAACATATAAAAAATTGCTCAACTTCTCTAATCATCAGGGAAATGCAAATCAAAACCACAATGAGATATCACTTAACTCCCGTGAGATTGGCCCACATCAAAAAGTCCCAAAACAACAAATGTTGGCATGAATGAAAAGAGATAGGAACACTTATACACTGCTGGTGGGACTGCAAATTAGTACAACCTCTATGGAAAGTAATATGGAGATACCTCAAAGAATTAAAAATAGAATTACCATTTGACCCAGCAATCCCACTACTGGGTATTTACTCCAAGGAAAAAAAGACATTCTACAATAAAGACAGCTGCACGCGAACGTTTATAGCAGCACAATTCACAATTGCAAAGATGTGGAAACAGCCCAGGAACCCATCAATACACAAGTGGATTAATAAAATATGGTATATGTATGCCATGCAGTATTACTCAGCAATAAAAAACAATGGTGAATCAACACATCTGGTATTATACTGGTTGGAGCTAGAGCCCATTCCGAAGCTAAGTGTCACAAGAACGGAAAAACAAGCACCACTGGTACTCACCATCAAATTGGTACTAACTGATCAACACTTACATCACACATGGCAACAATATTCATCAGGGGGTGGGCAGGCGGGGGGGAGTGGAAGGGATAGGAAAACTCTCACTGAATGGATGCGGGGAGCACAGTTTGGGGGATGTCCACTATTGTAGCTCTGACACGGGCAGTACATGGGCAATATATACAGCCAAAGTGTTGTACCCCCATAATATTCTGAAATTAAAAAAAAAAAAAGACCTAAATGTAAGACCTGAAACTGCAAAACTACTAGAAGAAAGCATAGGAGAAATGCTCCGTGGCATTGTTCTGGAATTGCATCAAACTAAAATGATTCTGCACAGGAAAGGCAACAACCACCAGAGTGAGGAGACAACTGTGGAATGAGAGAGTATATTTGTAAACCACACATCTGACAAAGAGTTAATATCAAACATATATGAGGAACTCAAAAAAACTCAATAGTAAGAAAACAAATAACCCGACTTAAAACTGGGCAAGGGAACTGAACAGATATTTCTTTAAAAAAGACATACAGAGGCCAAATGGGTGTATGAAAAAAAATGTTCAACATAATTAATCATCAGGGAAATGCAAATTAAAACCACAATGAGATATTGCCTCACCCTGTTAGATGATTACTACTAAAAAGATGAAAGACAAGTGCTGAGGAGGAAGGGAGAAAATGGAACATTTTCACACAGTTGGTGGGAATGTAAATTAGTATAGCCACTAAGGAAAATAGTATGGAGTTTTCTCAAAAAAATTACAAATAGAACTATTTTATAATCCAGCACTGAACATATTGTGCAAAAAAATATGAAAACAGTATGTTGAAGAGCTATCTGCACTCCCATGCTCATTGCAGCATCATTCAGAATAGCCAAGATGTGTAATCAGCCTAAGTGCCCATCAAGTGAGAAATGGATAAAGTAAATGTAGTTGTATATACTCAATGGAATATTAGCCACCCATTAAAAAGAAAGAAATCCTGTCATTTATGATGACATGAATGAACCTGGAGGACATTACATTAAGTAAAACAAGGCAGGCACTAAAAGACAAATACCACATGATCTCACCAATATATGGAATCTTTTCTAAGTTGAACACTAGAAACAGATACAAATGGTGGTAACCACAGGCTGGGGCTCAGGGTATTGGGCAGATGTTGGTCAAAGGATACAAAATTTTGGTTAGACAGGAAAAATAAGTTCAAGAGATCTATTGTATGTTATGGTGACTGTAGTTAACAATATATATTTTATACTTGCAAATTACTAAAAGAGTAGATTTTAAGTGTTCTCATTGCAAAAAACAAAAAGGTCAGTGTGTGAGGTAATGTATATATTAAATAGCCTGATTTATCCATTCCACAATGTACATATGTATGAAAACATCATGTTACATACCATAAATATATATAATTTTACTTGTCAATTAAAATAAATAAATGCAACTGATTTTCTTGTGTTAATAGTGTATCCTCCAGCTTTGTTGAATTCATATGTTAGTGCTAACAGGTTTTTTTGTGGAATATTTAGGGGTTTCTACATATAAAATCATGTCATCTGTGAAAAGAGATAACTTTCCTTTTTTTCTAATTTGGATGCCTTTTATTTCTGTTTTTGGCCTAATTTCTCTGGCTAGTACTTCCAGTACTTTGTTGAATATAAGTGGTGAAAGAGGACATTCTTTTCTGATTTCTTGACATAGAGGAAAGCTTTCATTCTTTCACCATTGAATGTGATGTTAACTATGTTGTTTTCACAATTATACTTTATTATGTTGAGGTAGTTTCCTTCAATTTCTACTTTTTTGAGGTTTTTTTGGTTTGTTACCATGAAAGGATGTACAATTTTGTCAAATGCTTTTTCAGTATCAGTTGAGATAATCATGTGTCTTTCCCTTCATTCTATTAATGTGGCATTTTACATTGATTCATTTTCATCTATTAAACCATTCTTGCATTCCAGGAATAACTCCCTCTTGTTCATTGTGTATTGCCCTTTTAGTGTGCTGTTGAACTTAGCTTGCTAGTATTTTGCTGAGGATTTTGCATTTGTGTTCTTCAGGGATGTTTGCCTGTAGTTTTCTTTTCTTGTAGTTTCTTTTTCTGGCTTTGGTATCATGTTAGTGCCAGCCTCATAAAATGAGTTTGGAAATATTCCTTCCTCTGCAGTTTTGGAAGAGTTTAAGGAGAATTGGTGTTCATTTTGTAAATATTTGGTAGAATTCATAATTGAAGCCATTTGATACTGGGCTTTTGTTTGTTATAAGGTTTTTATTATTGATTTAACCCTTATTATTTTTAGGTATGTTAAGATTTTCTATTTCTTAATATTTCAATCTTGGTAGATTGTATGTTTCTAGGAATTTATCCAATTTATCTGTATTGCCTGATGTTTTGATATACAATTGTTCAAAGTACTCTCTTACAATTCTTTTCATTTCTTTTTTTTAAATTTTTTTTAATTCAGAATATCATGGGGGTACAAACGTTTAGGTTACATATATTGCCTTTGCACTGACCTGGTTAGAGCTACAAGCATGCCCCTAACCCAGACAGTGCACACCACACCCATTAGGTGTGGATATACCCAACCCCACTTCCCTTTCCCACCTGCCTGACACCCAATGAATGTTACTTCCATATGTGCACATATATGGTACTTGTGTTTCTATTCTTGTGATACTTCACTTAGGAGAATGGGCTCCAGCTCCATCCAAGAAAATACAAGACGTGTTAGTTCACCATTGTTTTTGGTGCCTGAATAGTAATCCCTGGTGTATATATACCACATTTTATTAATCCACTCATGTATTGATGGGCACTTGTGTTGTTTCCACATCTTTGCAATTGTGAATTGTGCTGCTATAAACATTCGAGTACAGTTGTCTTAATTATAGAATGTCTGTTTTTCCTTTGTGTAGATGCTCAGTAATGGGATTGCTGGATCAAATGGTAGTTCTAATTTTAGTTTTTGGAGGTATCTCCATATCACTTTCCATAGAGGTTGTACTAGTTTGCAGTCTCAATAGCAGTGTATGAGAGTTCCTGTCTCTCCACATCCACATGAACACTTGTAACTTTGGGACTTTTTGATAAAGCTATTCTCACTGGAGTTAAGTGATATCTCATTGTAGTTTTGATTTGCATTTCCCTGATGATTAGAGATGTTGAACATTTTTTCGTATGTTTCTTGGCCATTAGCCTATCTTCTTTTGAAAAGTTTCTGTTCATGTCCTTTGCCCACTTATTAATGCAGTTGTTTGTTTTTTTCTTGCTGATTTTCCTGAGTTCTATATAGATTCTAGTTATCAGCCTTTATCAAATGTATAGCATACAAATATTTTCATCCATTCTGTAGGTTGTCCATTCACTCTAGTGATAGTTTCTTTGGCTGTGCAGAAGCTTTTTAATTTGATCAGGTCCCATTTATTTATTTTTGTTGCTGCTGTGATTGCTTTTGGGTCTTCTTCATAAATTTGTTGCCTAGCCCAATGTCTATAAGACTTTCTCCATGATTTCTTTTAGAAATCTTATGGTTTCATGCCCTAGGTTTAAGTCTGTTGTTTGTTGTTAGTTGATTTTCGTGAGAGCTGAGAGGTATGGATACTGTTTCAGTCTTCTACATGTGGCTATCCAATTTTCCCAGCACCATCTATTGAATAGGGATTCTTTTCCCCAGTGAATGTTTTTGTCTGATTTGTCAAAGATAAGACAGCTATAGGGCGTTGGTTTTATATCTGGGTTCTCAGTCCTGTTCCATTGGTCTGCGTCTCTGTTCTTGTGCCAGTACCATGCTGTTTTGGTTACTATAGCCTTGTAGTATAGCTTGAAGTCTGGTAAATTGATGCCTCCCAATTTGTTCTTTTTAAGGTTGCTTTAGCTATGTGTGGTCTTCTCTGGTTTCATACAGAGCGTAGAATTTCTTTTCTACATCTGTGAAAAATGATGTTGGTATTGCATTGAATTTATAGATAACTTTGGGTAGTACAGACATTTTAACAATGTTAATTCTGCCTATCCGTGAGCATGGTATGGTTTTCCGTCTGTTTACATCCTCTGTTATTTCCTTTCTTAGTGTTTCGTAGTTCTCCCTGTAGAGATCTTTCACCTTCTTAGTTAAATATATTCATACATATTTTATTTTCTTTGTTGCCATTGTGAAAGGTACTGAGTCTTTGATTTGGTTCTCAGTTTTACTATTGTTGGCATATATGAATGCTACTAATTTGCGTATATTGATTTTGTAACCTGAGACTTTTCTGAACTTATTTATTGATTCCAGTAGTCTCTTGGCAGAATCTTTGGGGTTTTCTAGATATAAGATCATATCTTCAGCAAACAGCGATAGTTGAACCTCTTCTGCCACCATTTGGATGCCCTTAATTTCCTTCCCTTGTCTGATTGCTCTGGCTAGGGCTTCCAGCACTATGTTGAATAGGAGTGGTTGTAGAGGGCAATCTTGTCTGGTTCCAGTTCTATGTGGAAATGCCCTCAATTTTTCCCCCTTCAGTATAATGTTAGCTATGGGTTTGTTGTATTTGGCTTTTATTATTTTGAGGTAAGTCCTGTCTATACCTATCTTGTTAAGCATTTTTATCATGAAAGGGTGCTGAATTTTGTAGAATGCTTTTTCTGTGTCTATTGAGAGGATCGTATGGTCTTTGTTTTTACTTCTGTTTACGTGGTGAATTATATTCATAGAATTGTGTATGTTGAACCATCCCTGCATCTCTCGGATGAAGCCCACTTGGTTGTGATGGATTATTTTTTTGATAAGCAGCAGAATTCTATTTGCTAGTATTTTATTGATAATTTTTAAATTTCAGAATATTATGGGGGTACAACACTTTGGCTATATATATTGCCCATGCACTGCCCATGTCAGAGCTACAATCGTGATCATCCCCCAAACTGTGCTCCCTGAGTCCATTCATTTTGCATCGATATGCATAAGCGATATTTTTCTGTAGTTTTCTTTTTTTGTTGAGTCCTTTCCTGGTTTTGGTATCAGGGTGAAGTTGGCTCCATAAAATGTGTTGGGGAGGATTTCTTTCTTCCTGATTTTGTGGAATAATTTCTGAAGGATAGGTACCAGTTCTCCTTTGTAGGTCTTGTAGAATTTGGGTGTCAAACCATCTGGTCCAGAACTTATTTTTTAGGCAGGTTTTTTATTGCTGCTTCAATTTCAGTACTTGATATTGGTCTGTTCAGGAGTTCTATTTCTTCCTAATTGAGCAGAGGGAGGTTGTGTGTTTCTAAGAATTTGTACATTTCCTCCACGTTTTCAAGTTATGTGCATGGATATTTTCATAGTATTCAGAGATAATAGTTTGTATTTCTGTGACATCAGTTATAATTTCTCCTTTTTCATTCCTGAGATTTTTAGAGTCCTTTCTTTTCTGCTCCTGGTTAATCTAGCCAGAGCTGTGTCAGTTTTCTTTTTTTTTCAAAGACAAGTTTTGTTAATATTTCATATAGTTCTTGTTCTTGATTTCATTTAGTTCTTCTCTGATCCTTGGTTATTTCTTTTCTTCTGGTGGGTTTGGGATTGGTTTGCTCTTCTTTTTCTAGTTATTTGAGCTAAATCACTAGATGGTTGATTTGTGATCTTTCTATCTTTTGGTTGTAGACATTTAAGGCTATGAATTTTCTTCTCAGGACAGCTTTTCCTATGTCCTACAGATTTTGATAACTGTGTCCCCTTTATCATTTAGTTGAAAGAATCTGTTGATTTTTATCTTAATTTCTTTCTTGACCCAATAATTTTTCAGCAGTAGGTTGTTTAGTTTCCATGGCTTTCTGTAGAGATGAGTGTTTCTGTTGGAATTGATTTCCAATTCTATTCCACTGTGGTCTGTGAAGATGTATGGTATAATTTCTATTTTTATAAAGTTGTTGAGACAAGTTTTGTGGCCTAAGCTGTGGTCAGTCATAGAGAATGTACCATGAGCTGATGAGAAGAATGTATATTCAGTGGTTTTTGGGTAGAAAGTTTTGTAAATGTCTGTTAGGCCCATCTGTTCTGGAGTTCTATTTAAGTCCATTGTTTCTTTGTTTATTTTCTGTTTGGAAGATCTGTCCTGTTTGGTCAGTGGTGTGTTGAAGTCCCTGGCTATTACAGTGCTGTTGTTTATCATTTTACTTAGGTCAAGTAGGATTTGCTGTATGAATCTGGGTGTACAGTGTTGGGTGCATAAATATTTAGAATGGTTATGTCTTCCTGTTGAATTATTCCCTTTATCATAATATAACGACCATCTTTTTCTTTCATTACTTTTGTTGATTTGAAGACTAAGTAATCTGATATGAGAACTGCTTTTGGTTTCCATTTGCATGGAATATTGTTTTCCATCCTTTCACCTTGAGTCTGAATGAGTCCTTGTGGATTAGATGTGTTTCCTGAAGACAGCAGATACTGGGCTTGTGTATATTTATCCATTTGGCCAGTGTATGTCTCTTCAGTGGGCAGTTCAAGCCATCACATTTATTGAAAGAATTGATAAGTGGGGTGGATTTCTGTTCATTCTGTTGAGTAGAACTTTGTTGCTTTGTGTTATGTCTTGAGCCATTGTGGTATCTAGCCTTTGACCTTTAGCTTTTAGATGATTTTACACTGGTGACTGTCTATTGTTCTGAGTACTTTCTGCAGGGCAGGTTTTGTTTTGACAATTTCCCTCAGTGTTCACTTCTCTGAGAAAGATTTTATTTCCCCCTCATATGTGAAACTTAGTTTTGCATGATACAGAATTCTAGGCTGGGCATTATTATGTTTGAGAAGACTGAGAATGGGGCCCTAGTCCCTTCTAGCCTGTAAGGTCTCAGTTGAGAAGTCTGCAGTTAGTCTGATGGGTTTTCCTTTGTAAATTACCTCCTGCTTTCATCTTATGGCTCATATTATTGCCTCTTTCATATTTATTTTGGCCAGTCTGATTACTATGTGTCATGGTGTCCTCCTCTTTTCAGTGAATCTCCCAGGAGTCCTTTAAGCTTCTTGTACCTGGATATCTAGATTTCTAGCAAGGCCAGGGAAATTTTCCTCAATTATTCCCTCAAATGGATTATCCAACCCTTGTGTATTTTCTTCTTCATCCTCAGGGATGCCTATGATTCTTACGTTAGGCCTCTTCACATAATCCCATATTTCTTGTAGGCTTTGCTCTTTTCTTTTATTTCTCTGCTCTGTCTCTGTGACTGACTTGCTGAGTTGAAAGGTGTTGTCTTCAAGCTCTGAGATTCTTTCTTCTGCTTGATCTAACCTATTCTTAAGGCTTTCCACTGTTTTTTGTAATTCCTTGAATGAATTTTTCAATTCCAGAAGTTCTGTTTGGTTTTTCTTTAATATTTCAATTTCTCCAGTGAATTTTTCATTCATTTCCTGAATTCTTTCTGTGGTTTCTTTGTATTGGGTTTCCATTTTATCTTGCATTTCTTTAGCATCCTTACAATCCATGATCAAAATTCTTCATCTGTCATTTCAAACTTCTGATTTTGGTTGGTATCTATTGCTAGAGAGCTGGTGTTCCCTTTTGGGGGTGTTCTTTTGCTTTGATTCTTCATACTTCTGGAGCTCATTCATTGGTTTCTTCTCATGTGGGGCAGCTGTTGCTTTTCACCTTTAGATTTGCTTTTGTTTAGAATATGCCATGCCCAGTGTAATATCTGAGCCAATAGGTGAGAATTGACCACACCCTGTTTGATAAGTCAGTAAGTGAAATAAAAGGGTTTGCAAATTGACCTCCCTGTCAGTAGGTGGTGCTTGCTGGGAGGAACAAACTACAATGTTGTTTTTGGGTCCTGTGACCAGGTACAGTTCCTCAGGAAAAGCATTTTAATGCCCCACATGGCTGTGGGGCCCTGGAACTTCCAGGTGTGTCCTTATTCTCCACCTCAGCAAAGGCGGGTGGGGTAGTGAACCTGGGCATGGCTGGGTTGGGTGAGCCTGCCCTCAAGCTCCACAATTGCTTTTCACAGGGATCTGTTCCTTGATTCTGGGCAAAACTGCCAGGGAGTGGCTGAAGTGGCCCCACTCAACTCAAAAGTCTGTGTGTAGAGGAGGGGCTGTCTGAGACCCATGGTCTGGCAGTCTAGAGCAGGTCTTGCTCCTTTCCACCCTCTTCTATTCCTCAGTTTCTTCTGGACCTCCGCTGGCAGAACCTCAAGCCAGCTGAGCTCCCCCACAACAGTGATGCGGGCTGGGATGTTCCCTGCCCAGGATCCTGGCCTGACCTGGGAGTGTGGGCCTCCTGTGGGTGGAGGGGTGCCCCACGAGCGTGCCACAGTTATGACCAATTCTGTATTCTCACCCCTGCGCTGCCCTTGCAGGCACCGACATCTGGCAAGACTAATTCACAAATATCCCCTCTGTGTCCCCAGGTGATGCTATTGAGACCTGGGTGTACAGGATTTGGCCTGTGGGTCAGAAGCCCCAGAGATCAAACCCTGACCATGCTAGGGAGGTGGATATTGGTCTCAAGTCTCTCTCATGGGGTGCCCGAGCTGATTCAATGTCCCTCCACCTAGGGGTGTGTCCCACTCTGCTGGAGTCACCAAGCCAGCAGCACTAGGGAGGGCCTGAAGGCAGGGAGCTCACAGTCTGAGCGCCCCTCAGTCTGCTGCAGGACCCCAAAAAGAAAGGTCTGAGCCCTGTTCCCTGTGGAAGTGTCCCTGGCATGGCTCAATTTTCTCTCTCAGGTGGGGGTGGGGAAGGGACAAAAAAGAGTCTAGGTGGAGAAAAGTCCACCCTCTGGTCATCTCCAGCCCTCTCTCTGGGAGGCAGTCTGCTCAAAATGACAGTGCTCTGGAGTCATGCAGATCACCTGGGACCCACTGGACCCCTGTGGCTCCTACAGTCTGGGCTGGAGTTGGGAAATGTCTGAGTTCTGATGAGCAAGACGGAATCCGAGGGGTTGGGGTCCCCTGGGGAGGGTGAATGCACCCAGTGGGTAGAGAAGCAATATGGCACCTGCCGACGGGCTCGGGTCTGTGGGACCAGAGGCACCCCGGTTGTGGGGGAGTGAGAGCCCAGTGCCCTGTCTGCAGGCAGCTCTCTGCTCACTGGCAGCAGCAGTCTGTGGGCTCATTTTGGCAGAAGGTCTCTCCAGCAGCTCGGGAGCCCACCAAAAGTCCAAGATGTAAGGGAGGCTTGTGTTAGCCAATTCACCTACTCTTCTTGCTGGTCTCTGAGCCTCTTTGGGCTTAATCCCTGCCAATGCCTTTCTCCTTCCAGTTCTGCTTTGCAACCTCTTCCCATGGAGTCTCCTGTAGGTTCAGGTACCCTTCCTGCAGACCCTCATCTGATCTATGTTTGTCTGTCTATTTGTTTTTTTCTCTTCATCTAAAATTTCTCCTTCTTACAGAGACACTCTGGCTGATGGTGTCTTTGGTCTGCCATCTTGGTCCCCTCTTTCTTTTTGTTTCTGTAAAATCAATAGTAATATCTCCTGTTTCATTTCTTATTTTAATAGTTTGAGTCTTCTCTCCTGTTTTATTCTATCCAGCTAAAAATTTGTCCATTTTTGCTTTTTTTTTTTGAATACCCAAATCTTGGTTTCATTGATTTTTCCTTATTTTTTTAATTCTCTATTTTATTTGTCCATGCTCTAATCTTTATTATTTCCTTCCTTTTGGTACTTTTGTGTTCAGCTTGTTCTTTTTCTTATTTCATGGGTTGTAAATTTAGGTTGTTGACTTGGGATGCTCCATCACTTAAGTTTTGGTATGTTGTACTTTCATTTTCATTTGTCTTAAGATATTTTCAAATTTCCTTTGTGATTTCTTCTTTGATTCACTGGTTTAAGGTGTTGTTTAATTTCCATATATTGGTGGATTTTTCAGTTTTCTTTCTGGAAAAGATATTTTGTATTATTTCAATTTTTAAACTTTATTAAAACTTCTTTTGTGGACTACCATATACTCTAACCTAGGGAATGTTCTATGTGCACTTGAGAAAAGTGTGTATTTTGCCGTTGTTGGGGAGATTGTTGGGTAGATGTCTGTTAGGTCCAACTGGTCTGTAGTGTGGTTTAAATCCTTTATTTCCTTGTTAATCTTCCATTTGGTTGTTCTATCTATTACAAAAGTGTGATGTTGATGTTGCTTACTAATATTTTTGAGCTATCTATTTTTCCTATCAATTCTGTCTATATTTGGTGCATATATTTATGAACTCTGATGTTTGGTTCGTATATGTTTATAATTGTTGTATCTTCTCAGGGTATTGATCCTTTTATCAATATAGAGTGTCCTTCTTTGCAAAAAGGAGAGATTCAGAAGGAGGCAGAAATTTTCATTCCCATTTAATGAGGAGCCACTTTGACAGTTCTGCAAGTTTTCTTCACTAAAAACTCTTATATTCTTATTCTTATTGATGCCAGGATTACCTACGTCCTTTATTAGCAAAAAAGGGATGTTGCCTATCTTATTGACCCTGAATGTTAGCCATATAAGAGTATATTGCAATAAATGCAACATGTATACAAGAAGTAGGTATCAAAGTGAAAGAGGATATTATTTCAACACTCTATAGGTCTTGAGCAGTGGAAACAACATCATTGATATCAGAAACTGGCATTTATTGAGTGTTTGCTTCCTCTGTGTAAGATGCATTATCTCATTTGATCTTCAGAGCAATGACATATGAGATGACTATTAGTATTATCCCCATTTGACAGAAAAAGAAACTAAAACTTAAAGAGGATATACAACTTGCCACATGGCTTGTTAATGTTTAAGTCAAAATTGTACCAGTCAGTTGGTTGTGTGAGGTTATTCAAATTCTTGCAGCCCATCCCCAACTTTCTGCTTAAGACTGGATATGTCTCTTACTTTCTGCATTTTTTTTTGGTGTTTCTGCTGGGCAAGATATGGATGAGCAACTATAGAGCAGTAAATGGCTAATCAGGATAATACTCCCTCTTCATGAGTGAGGGAGCCAAAGACTATATTGTGTGGAGACTGTGGTGAATTTAGTGCTTGGCATGGTAAGTGAGTGTCTCTTTTTATCTGTCTGGAACCCTGAAAGAAGTCAGAGTGGTCCTTTTCAGGGACAAGGTTATAGAAAATTTGAATTGATCAGAAATAAATTTTAATAAATAAATGCAACACCCTAAATCTTCAAATTTCCTAGTCTTATAGTAACATAACCTACATTCATAAAAACTAATTTTAATTAGATCAAATAACAATTATTAGGCTGATAAATATTTGGGTGTACCTAAAGAAAATTCTGCATCAAAATGGAAGTTTTCATTGAGCTGAATTTTTCACTTTATTATCACTGAATGATGAATTCTTTATGCTTGCCTCTTTTTATGTCTTAACAAGTTATTCTAAGAGAGGTAGAAGAGCCTAAGCATGATGGAATTAAGATGCTTACAAAAAAAGGAGAGAATGCTTAGACTCTGTCCACAAATAATATTTACATTTTTAACTGATAAGATAGGTAAACTCAGAAAACCACTCAAATTGTTTTCTGTATTGTTATTTTTCATCACTAGGAAAGTTGAAGTGTACTAAGGAGGACATGTCATCTTTTAACAAAGCTTTTCTGAAAAACATCTTTGTAATCATCACCAGTCCTTGCAGGTTTGGGTTCAGATAGAGTCAGCTGTGATGAAAATAAATTGATACACTGTAAAAAGCACTAGGAGAATAATTTATATTCGGCAGAAGCACAAATACTAATTCAGAGAGAAGATTTCAAGATGAAATGTATCCTGGAGTTAAAGAAAAACATCTAATTACTCTGACTACTGCATTTCTTAGCAAACCAAACTTTTCTTTTGTATCTGTGCTACAAAGGTAGAATCCTAGGAGTGTTTCATGGAGACCTTGTTTATTAATATCTCTAGATTTTGCAAGCTTTTGAGAATATAAATTTTTAAATTTACAGGGAGGATGGCTCAGAGTGGTAATTTTTCATAAGTAAGCATGTTTGTCTCTAATTCCAGATTCTTAATTCTTTTATTTAGTGATTACATTTATTTTAAGTCTTATTAGAAAAACACTAAAACCACACAATCTGAATATCAAGAAATATAAATATATTTCCTTTATCTCTTTTCATTACATTTATTTATTATTTCTTATATACTAGTAATAGACATTTTTAGTTTTCATTATCATGGAGTGTCACAGTTCTACTGTTTGTACATCTTGCTAAACTTTCAATTTACTATGTATTTTAGATGCCTTTGCCTGATAAGAAACACCTGATGAAATTACAGCCAAGAGAATAATAGCTCATGTCACCATTGCAGGCTTTAACTATCATAATCTTTAAGTTTCTTATCCAAGGATTTCTTGTTTTTCTTTTGTGCAAATATTTAATTGCTCCAGATAATCCTATTTACATTGTCAGGTAGAAGAAAAATATAATGTATCCTAAATATGACCTTCTTTATTAAATATTCTACTAGCATTACTCATGGTTCCTGAATTGTATAAGCTACTGAAGTAGATCTGGGAGCCAAGAAGGTCCCTGATTACAAATAACAAGCTGTGCTTTATTAATATTCCAAATAGCTATACAAAGGTTCCTTCCCTCTCAACTTCTTGGAAGAAAAGTAGCATAATGGGTAGATCAATGGAGCTAACAACAAAGAAAAGAACCCCATCATTTGATTGTTAAAGTTGTAGTTCATTCTTATTATTTTAATATTCTTGGCCACAAAGCAACCTAGTACTATTTCTGCTTCCCTATGATATTACATTTCTTGAAGTTAAAAGGTAAATACTAAAAGATTTACACCTGTAGGATGAATAATTCTATATTTAATTATATTTGTAATGTGTTTGCATTCATTTTATTATATTTCAAGAGACAGTTCAAAGACTAATAAATAATATAGGGAATTGTTGATCAAAGGGTAAAACAGTTCTCTTATATGGGGCGAATGCATTCTGGAGATCTAATGTATAGCATGGTGACTATAATTAATAATAATGTATTGTGTACTTGAAATTTGTTAAGATAGTTGATCTTATGTGTTCTAGCCATACACACACACACACAAAATCATAACTATGTGACGTGATGAATATATTAATTAGCTTGATTGTGGTAATCATTTCACAATGCACATGTATATCAAAACATCACGTTGTGCATCTTATATATATACAATTTTTGTTTGTCAAGTATACATCAGTAAAGCTGGAAAAAAGAACACTGCTCAAAAAATGATAGTGATGATAAAGTAATGATTATGTATATAGAGATAAAAGTATATGATGTTAAAATCCAAATTCAAGCAAATGCTTAAAATGCAAACAGGAAGACATTATTTCAGGGTCATATATAAGACACAGTATCTAGAGAGGATTCAAAAGCTAATTTAAGAGTCAGCATAGTTTTCAGCCTTGAGTTTAAGTAGTACAATGGCATAACGACCAAAGAGACCTCCAGAAAGCCAGAAACAGAGGAGGGCAAGAAATAAAGCTAGCAGGAAAGAAATGAACTTAGAGGAATCAAATTAAAAGAGAGTATTAATGAGGAAAGGATGAAAGAAGAGAATAGTAAAGAGGAGTTGTACAGTGACATGATAAAATGCATACATCTTCAGGTATTAGTAAGGTAAAATGTATACATTGGTTTTGCATTCTGAACAACTATGTGTTTAGGATGACCAAAAGAGTTATGTAAACATGTAAATTAAATATTAAGATCATATTTAATTAATTTTATACAATTTTTGTTGGATATTGTTTTTGTTATATATTGTTCCTGTAATTGTCACTGTATACATATATCCAAATCATATCTCTTTTATTATGTATATCCAATTAACATATATGTGTATGTTAATTAATTTTTTATTCCTTTTAGCGGATATGTATATGATGACAGAGTAACACAGATTGTCCCAGAAATTGAAGATTTAAATTTTTGTTCTGTTCGTTACTTACTATATATAAAACACTGGGCATATTTCTCTATTCTAAAACAGAAATAATTATATCAGCTCTACCTACCTGGGAAAGTTATATTTATGCTTATCATCAGGAGCCACCTCAGCCTTTTTTTTTTCTTTTTGAATAATCCTCCTCTACGACCAAACTGTCCCCTGCCTAGACCCCCACCTCCTGGAGTCCACATGTTCTTCCCTATTCTACTATCTTATACGTTTTTACCTTATTTTATAGATTCTGAGATTTTTTTAAAAATTAACTTCTGTGAAATTGGAATGTGCTTTACCATGTCTAGGAGCTGATAATCACTGCTGGCTAGTCAGCATCATGGTTTAGATGCCACCACATGAGTGAACTGGGTTGCTATTCCCAATTAGACATGACACTCCCTCAATGTTTCCATCTACAAATCATTTTAGAACCACTTGAGGAAGGATTGTGTATTGCGTAAGATTATGTGTCACCTTTTGGCATGATAAAAAAAAGTGACAGTATCAAAACTTGGAAAGCTTGGAAGAAAATTCCACTACCAATTTATTTGATAATGTTGTGTGAAAAAACACAGACATAAATGGGCTGAGTTGGAAAATTATGCAGAAGAATCAGACTTTAAAAGTAATGTTAGAAACATCTTAGAAAGTTCATTTTCTTATATTTTCCTTTATATATATATGTGTGTATATATGTATGTGTGTGTAAGAGGGATATAGGATGAAATCTGTGTATAAGGAAATTCACTATGCTTTTACAGTGAGTAAAAAATACAAATTCTAAGTTATGGGTAGCATTGTGTTGTGGTTTAATTGGCAGCATTTAAAATTTTATAGTGGTACATTAAGTAATAGTGCACCTTACAGCCAATAGTATTTAGGACGTAATGTAATAAATACATCTCCTAACTGGATATCCTAACCCAAACCCCATACTTCAGAAATTCCTCTTTTCCTCTATCCATTAAAGAACGCTTGTTTTCTAGATTCTGTTTTTCCTAGGCCTTCCTCTATGTAGATTAGTCAAATCAGACATTGATATCAGCCTTGATAGCGTCAAAGGAAGTAATTAACACCTTCATGTATTAATGGGCCAACATAATACATTTGCATTTCATCAATGATTTTTTTATCTCAGAAGTCCAAGAGAATGCTCTTTATGATAGGTATCTCAGGTGCCATGTTCAGCTCATGCTCATACCAATAATTACTCATCACTAAGAGTAGTTATCATGTTCTCCCCATGCACCCTCATCTGGGTTCAATGAAGGACATTCTTATTATTATTATCTGAAAAATACAATGTCACTTTATGTTTATATAATCATACAAGTGTAGTGTAGAAAATGTGGGAAATACGCAAATGTAAGAGAAATGGCAGTATACTCATAATCTTACAGAGAAGACACCTACAGTTAACATTTTCTTATATTTCTTTCTTGTCATTTTTTTTATATAGTTATGATCACATGTGTATATAATAGTATTTTTTTCTTTTTATGTAACACTAATAGTTTACTATGCTATGAAACTAATTATACACATTATTTTATTGTCTGTATACTATTCAATCAAGTCCATAGACTTCATGTCCCCACAGTTACAAATTGGGGATTATTTTCAATTTGTGTGTCTTCAGTAAATATTTCTGAACACAAAGTTGTTTTTTCTTGTATAATTTCAAGTTATTTCTTTAGGATAAATACACAGACTCAGAATCCATTGTCTAAGAGAAGGGCTTTCTTATTTTATGTTTTTATCATGAAATTCCTTTCTAAGAGATTTTAAATGGTTTGTAGTCCTAACAGTGATGCGTAAGTGGACATGAACATATTTTTCATAAAAGATGAAAAAAAATTTGTCTAATACTTCACTTCAGGATTATTTGATTTTCTATCAGTAGAAATATAAAATATCAAATGAAAACCTTGACACAATCAAGGGATAGCCCGACACAGACAAGCATTAGATAAAACAAAGCAAAACAAACAAACAAGGAAATAAAACAAAATAGTACAAACAGAGCATAACAGATAATAGAATTTGAACAGTATAAGATTAAAAGTTTTACAAAAGGGACCAGGCCTGAGATTCTTGGCCATTTTTGTCTAAGAATTTAGCAATCCTTCAATGTAAAGATAATTTAAAATTAATAAGAGACTTTCAATATAATATTGGTAATGCATATTTATATTTCTGCTCAAATTGCATAGTATAGTGCTACTGTGAAGATCACTGGGCTGACATAATGCTCTAGTCAATCAGAACTCTTCCTGCTCTTAGAAATCTGTCCCTGGATGTGCAATTTCTCAAAGTTAACTTTGACAAGTGAGTCTTCCTGAGGATGTCTGTAATTTCATTATGTTTGCAAATATTTGCCACAAATCACTTATAACCCTGGGGATTATAAGTGCCTGTTTCACTGCCTGTTTACATGGCCTTGTCACCTGCAGCCTTTTTCTATTCTGAGCATTTTGCATTCCCCATGTTGTGACAATGCGACATATTAGATATTACTAGTTTAGATGGGGGGAAGATCTTTGCAATTGAAGCACAAATACGTATGCTGTTACTCTTTCTCTAAAATTAAATATACTCACTATCTTACACAGTTCATCATTTTTGTCCTTTATCACTTAAATTCCCCTCTGTCTTAGTCCATTTGCATTGCTATAAAGGAATATCTGGGTATTATTTAAGAAAAGAGGTTTATTTAGCTCACAGTTCTGCAAGCTATACAAGAAACATGGTGCTGGCATCTGCTTCTGGTGAGGGCGTCAGGAAGCCTCCATTCATGGTGGAAGGGGAAGGGATCTACTCCCATGACCCAAACATCTCCCACCAGTTCCACGTCCAACACTGGGGATCAAATTTCAAGATGCGATGTGGAGGGGGCAAATATCCAAACTATATCACCTTCCCACATTGATTCCATTTGCCAAAATCCTAACATTGTGATCCACAAGGAAAATGCGCCAATTAATCACCTCAATTATTATTAAATAATTACATATTTATTGCTTAGCAATTATAATAATCAATACTATTATAATTATTAATGTCAATTATTAATTCATTAATTATATTTATTAATTTAAATATTTAATAATTATTACTTAAAACAATGATTGTTATTTTAGATGTGCATTCCACTAATCTGTTTAGTTTCCCAAAATCTTTCCATTGTCCTAACCATACCTTTGACATCTTAATTTGCCTGAAGAGAATTTCATATATATTTTTCTAATTGATACCAAAATTTTAATTACACTGCTGCAAAATTTGAGTTTATAACAACAGCATTTTTAATCTCTTCTTTTCTGCCCACTACTCTTCTGCCTACAAAATATGGTGATATCTTCCTTTGATTCTGGTATATTTACTAATTACTCTATCTCCTTCCAATAATTTATTGCATAAATTTATGAGAAAAGTCTCTGATTGTTCACATATTGTTAACATTACATATCATTTGTAATCTTACTTGTGTGCTCAATATTGTTCTCAAACCATTCATTCCAACCTCACTATTGATTCTTTAGTTGGAGAAAGAATTTTTCTCAGTCTTCATTTAAATTGATTAACTGATAAGCGTCTACTTCTAAATTTTTTTTCTTCCTTGATCATAGTGACATTGCACTTTGGGATTATAATTTTACTACTTATTTGAGACCACAGGTAAACCTTCCAATTGTAAATCACTGTACCTCCTCTCTATAAAAGTTTAAGGAAAACCACACTGATCTTCACACCTGGAGTGATCTTCACACCTGGAGTGATCTTCCTACTACAATAGCCTGAATAAAATTAATGTCCTTATTTGTTTTCTGTCTTTGATGATGTCTTTAGACTAATCTCTCAATTAATTTCTTTCTATTTTGTGCAACCAATCTGATTTTGCTTTCTCCAGACTTTCCATTTATCTAACTTTTAGGAGTTGTTCTGTATAGTTTCTTTTGAAACTTTACCCTTTTTTTAATTACAACATTACCTGAGTAATCAAATGCTTTCAAAATTTTCAATTTTTACCAAATGGATACCTCTCTTTGAAACTCCAGGCATATACTTTCAACTACCTACTGAACATCTCCAGATAATCATGCATCTGTTCTTCAAATTCAACATGTCCCAAAGCAAACTCCCCTCTTTATCCTGACCTTTTTCATATTTTTATTATTGATAACAGGCATTTACGCTTTACTCAGTTTTCTAAACTAGGAAACTGAATATATCTTTAATTCTTTCCTTACACCCAATATCCAATTAATCACTAAATATTCTCTTTATTTCTCCTGTTTACTGATTTCATTCATACTTTCATCACCTCTCACTTAAAAAGACTGCAGTAGACTTATATTCAATTTCTTTGCCTGAGAGAGTAATCTTCCTCCAAATCACCCTCAAGAGTGTTACTAAAACCATCTCCTCGGATACAAATCTGATCATATTTCGTAGTTATCAAAACATAACAACAAATTCCTTAACTTGGCACCAAAGATTCCTTGAGATCTGGACCCTCACAATCTCTTCAAAGTCAAATCTTCCAAACTCAGTCTATTTTTTAGAAATAAATACCAAAATGCCGGACTACTTGCCATGCATCCTAGATGTTCCCTGCCACTCATGTTCATGCTCTAAAAGTCTGGAATGCTCCTTCCCCACTTATCTACCTTTCTGATTTCTCTAAAACTCCATCCAAACATTTCTTTCCAGAAAGGTTGCACAAGCTCGCTTTCTTTATCTTGAATTTTGTATCCTTCTTATGTTCTCTTATAGGAACCATATCACACTGCATTATAATTGTTCAATTGTTTCACCCATGTGAGTCCTTTATAACATTTTAGAAATGAATATGTTCACTCTATTTATTTCTATATTTCTATAAACTAGCACACTGCCTTGCAGTATCCATTTATGGCCCCTGGAGGGATTTCTGTCCTAGCCACTTCCCTGTTATAACTCTGCAAGGACTTTGGTGCTGAGGTTAGTTAGTGCCCTTCCAGGCCATGTTGGTTCATGATCCTCTTCATGGGGAGGCTGAAAATAAAATTACGATCCTGACTACCAATCACTTTAATGACAGAAAGCATTCCTTTAACAAAACAAACAAAAAAAATAGTTTTTTAGTCAAATATTATGGTGTTCTTTGAAAACATCCTTTCAAAAGCAATGAAATTCATTGAGACTCTTCAGTCTAACAATTTAGTTTGAATTCTGACTCTGTGCATAAGAGACTGTGAGACTTTGGCCAATTTAATAAGCACATCCAACCTTAGAGTTCTTATTTATAAAACAGGAATAAGTATATTGACCCTGTAGAAGACCCTGGTGGTTTCTTTCTTAATATCCTTTCCTACCTCCTTCTTCTTCCTAAAAAATACTCTGACATTATTCAGATATCTACCCCTCATCCACATAGCCGTGCATCTCAAATAAAGCTCAAGAGATGCTCAGAAATAGATCTAATTATAATCCCATTCCTTTTTTCCAGTGATTGCTTTAGGAATAGACAAAGGTCCATATGTCCCTCCCTCAGACTCTATGGACCTTGATGAAACTTTATTCAATACTTTGTTGAAAAGTCCTCTATAATTCTCCCAAAGCTTCACTGGGTGGGTAAGGAGATGGAAATAGTTTCCCTAAGACCCACTCATCGTCATTCTCCATTCTCCTCCCAATTCAGTGTTGGATTTTACAAATGCTGAAAACTGAGGCTCCCTTTAAATGTCAATGATTTTCTCCACTGCTTCGTTTATGGTGACTCCGTGAAGTGGAGAAAGCATATCTGATTTCAGTTTCTGCTGGCTCTTACATGGGTTGGGAAGAATGTTGTGAGTGGAATGAGTGTTGATAGGAATGGAGGGTTAGGCAAGGGGATTACAGGTCGTTTTGCATTTCCTTAAATTTTTTTTTAAAATTAAAAAACAACTCCACAAGAATGATTTTTACTCCTTCATAAAATTATATATACATATAATATATATAAGATATGTATGTGTCTTAACACACACCCCCCACATACATTGTTGTGGCTCTATATTCTGCAAAATAATAGCTCTAAACATTTTCCATGGAGGATAGAGTCAGCTCCACTGGATTCTCACTAGGGCGCCCTCATGTGGACGGACACACAGTGATTGAAGCCATGGACAAATCAGCTCTCTCTAACCTAGGACTGCCCTCTGACCATGGGTTATGGTAGCAAGGAGTTTAATTTGTCCCATCACAATTCAGAGTCATCATGTTCTGGTCTCTATCTTACTTTTTGAAATTCTCTCTAAATGTAGCCCTGTATAAACAATCCAGCCAAACTGATGTTCTCATTATCTTCTAAATATACTGTGTGGCCTTTCCTAACTTGGCTCCCCACTATGGACTATCTCTT
Organism: Daubentonia madagascariensis; assembly: GCA_023783475.1. NCBI lineage: Eukaryota > Metazoa > Chordata > Mammalia > Primates > Daubentoniidae > Daubentonia > Daubentonia madagascariensis. The sequence continues at coordinate 18,191,903 of JAKFHU010000978.1, read as the reverse complement.
ACTGTCCTCTCTATTTGCCCTGCATTTATGAGAACTCTTCTTTGTGAAGCTTGTCACTGAAGAGGGTATCAGCAAAATCTTAGAGGGGCAAATCTTGCCCCTAAACTTGCTACCTAGAATCTGAAGCTATGCAGAACTGTCAGAGTGGATTAGGGTAGACCCACTGAAGGTGCATTGGCAGAGATAAGCAAGGAATTCATGGAAATAGAAAATTACCTGAAGGAAAGGGGTTATCTGGGCTGGAAACCAGAGCTCAGGACATGGGTTCAGAACAACAGTTCATGGGGCTAGAACTTTTTCTGGAAAAGAGAGCAGTTAAGGCCGAAAAGGAAAAGAAAGGCCGTGGGGGGAGAGGGAGAGGGAGAGAGAGAGAAAGAAGGAAGGAAGAAAGTAAAGAAGGAAGGGAGGAGCCCATCCTTAAGAATAGGAAAAGTGTGTCAGTGCTGTGTACTGGGAAGCAATGACTGAGCATGAGAATTGTGACTTTGAAGCTCAATTTTTGGGCTTCCCTGCAGCCTGTGCAGGGCTCTGAACCAATAAGAGCATTGTCTCAAAGAGACAGGAGCGTGGCCCATTTCTTAGGACAATAAGAAACAGTAGAAATAGAGAACTAATCAGACTTTAATTTTATATCTAACTGGTGTTTAGAAATAAACATACCTCTTTCAGATCTGACAAAAATGTGAGGGTAACTTAAGGTGACCTCAAGTATTTCAACTATGGGATATGGGTGCTTTGATGATCACACCAAAAGAATAAAATAAAATAAAACTAGCCATGACCAAATGAGGTTGTAAAATTTAAGTAGCAGAATGTCAAAATTACCTGTGGCTAAAATATATAATAAAAGAAAATCTATCTTTCACTCTAAGCATAAACAAGAAAAGCAATTAATAAAATGATTTCAATAAGTCCTCCAGCCAATAAAAGAAATTGCTTACCAAATGACCGATACCACTTTAGTATAAGTAGAAAGCTGGTTAACATGGTGTGAAGATATGTATAAAACATATGTCACACTGCAGGGAAGTGTGATTTTGGAGGAAAAGAAGCCTACATAAATATTTCTGTGAAGTAACAGGTGTTGAAGACTCTATCATGCCAACAGAACTGACCTTTATCCTTAGTAATGCTAGATGTTCAAGAATTTTAAAAAACACATTTTTCTTTATTGCATAATGTGAACTCAGCAGGAGAGTCTGCATCTAATAATCAGGCTATTGCAGAAGCAGTTTCTTTTGAGATTTTAAAAACAAAAATCATACAGGTGAAATATTATAGGTCAGGGCAAGTGAGGAAATTGGCCTATACTAGAAAAAAATGCTTTGGAAAATATGTGAATTCAAACAGAAGCAGTCAGCAGGTTGAAAACAGCCAAGATTTGTCTCTGTGGAAATGCAGCAGGCATTTTGATTACTTTTGGCTCTTCCATGCCTATAATATTAAAAATTAAGAATAAAAATATTTTCAGGTGTATTTATAGACTAATGAGAATACATTTTAAAATACATACTTTTATTGTAGCACACTCTTTTGTCCTGTTTCATAGTATTTCTGTGCTGGAATGGGAAAAAGTATCATCCGTCACAAAATCTTCAGATTTACGATTACGTATATAATAGATATTTCTACATTTGCATGGGAAAATGTGTGTTATAATGGTTCTAATAAATTTTGAGATTAACAAATTTCTCAAGATATGTATTTCATGACAGTCAGTGATCAATTTTTTCTGGAAAAAGGAAAAACTAATGACTGAGGAAGTAAATTGGTATAAAGTCAAAATTAATGGGCCCATTCAAAAATACCGAGTTTTTGGTAAGGGGCTTCATTTTGGAATAATGATAAGAGACTGATGGTCACATTTTAGTTCCTTAGTAGATTTTGCTGTGCTCTAATGTGGACATTTTCTGAGCAAACCCATAACTTTACGATCCTCTGTGCTACGGAGCAGGTTGGAGAAGCATCTATTTACAAGGAGCATTTCTCCTTAGCTAAGCTTTGACAAGTTCATTAACAAACATCAGTTAAACCGTTTTTTATGAAGTGATCCCAGGGACCACCAACTGCTTGGAGAGAGGGCCCTAAAACTATGAACAAGTTGCAGTCAGGGTATTAATCAGTGTGGAATCACAGCTAAAAAATCAAGTATTTTATTAGACTTGCTGCATGAAAAGAGTTTATTTCAATGTTATATAAAATTATTAATAGATGTGAAGTGTGAATATCCATGAAAAGACAAATGGCCAGAAGGCAAACCACCAGTTGTTACTTGTAAGATGTTCCCTCCCAAAAAAGGGGGTGGGGTGGGGAGAGAGGAAAAGAAAGGAAGAAAGAAAAGAATAAGAAAAGATATTTACCAACTAATATGGGTCCACTAACCTGGAATTTGATCAATGAAATTATGTGATTAATATTTTCAAGGTCACTTGAAAATATTGTGTATATACTTAGGATCTTCTATTGCTGAAAAATTATCTGTTATTCATTACCACATAATGCCCTGAATATCCGAAGTACTTTTTTTTGCATTAAATGATTTGCCTAAACATGCAAACGTAAGCAACACCCTGTGCTTCTCAAATTACCTGTTTTTTTCCTCTCTAACCCACTGAGGGACCAAGGCTTTAAAAAACAAAATAGAAATGAATCAACAACAACAACAAAAAGATGATGTTCTTGGATGTCTCAGCAATGCCATATTGCAGTAAGGGTTTCTAAGCACTTACTCTCAAATAATTTATTGATCTTGTCATGGACTGTATTAATTTGTGTCCTACACTGGCCTGAAGGCAACACTTTAAGTAGCACTGTTTTGGAGAATGTTTTTGGCCAAGATTTTTTTCTGAGTTGGAATTTTACATGTACAACCACATAGTTAATGATAGAGAAAACCTTCCAACATCTTATAGCGCATATTATTTACATTTAATATTAAGGTATGCATTTTTGATCACTTGGTTGGCATGTACAAATAGTACAGATCTGACATATTTAAGAGTGGAATGGTATTTAGGTAACTGTGTAAAGTGACAAAAAACAATTAAGTGCCTTCTTTTATGGCTTAAATTTATGAACTTCTAATTTGTATGATAGTACATTGTAGCTTACAGTTTGGAAAGACCAAATTTTAATTATAACCAGAAGGGAATCTGATTAAGAAATGATGAATCTTGATATACTTAGCAAGGATAATAAACAGTTTCTTATCCCATCAGGATTAAAATAGAGTGTCCATAACAACACAACACTTCATCTGACAGCTTATAATGAGTCTGTAAGGTTCTCACCCTGTCTAAAAGCTTGTAGCAATTTTATATTATCTCAAATTTGCTGCATTTCTACACAAATGATTCTCTAATTGCTGCATAAATTTACATTTTAAGTTTAACATCAACTCAAACAACTTCTAAGCACTATTGATATTCAGAATGGTATCTAATGCACATCAAGACAACTGATTATTTCTTGAGACTCAGAATATTACCTATCCATTCATTTCTACAAATTTATCATCTTAAATGATTATTAAGTCAGAAATATTTAATCTTATTTTTTCCAACAATAGATAAGAGTTATTAGGAGTCTGTGCTGTAAAAATCTAGTTGATTAAGGGTAAGTTATTCAGCAGATATATATACACATATCCATATATATTCAAAATATTCACTATTAAAAAAACTTTAGCTATCTAAAGGAGGTTATAATATCATATTTAGATAAATGATAATTCATTTTATTTATGAAAGATGTGCACAAGAACCTACCTCTGAGTAAATTCTAACTATAAGACAAAACGTCTTTAAGATAAATATTGAATAACCTTCAGCACATGTTTTTTCATCCTAAATTAATAGATTAATACATCTGAAAATGTAGAGGAGTTTGATTCATAAAATGTATTTTACCAAATTGTTATTTTTCTCAGTATCAATATAGTTATAATATATGAGTGTGCACGTGCACATAAGGCCTATATATATACACATACACATATATATAATATAGGCAATGTAATATATATGTATGTCTATACATACATATATATGCAGGTGTGTGTGTATTTATGCACAATTTAGTTATACAAATAAGAAAGTCTTTTTACCCTGTTTGCTGTACTTTTGATGGGATATATATAAAGTTATAGTGGAATAGTTTATGTAAAAATTCCACTTTGTTCTAAAGTCACTTAAACCAGTAATAATTTCACTGCTTTAATTGTATATGTTTTTCTCCCACTGTTTAAGACACTGAATATATGATATTGATATTTTAACTACAATGTTTGTGGCTATTTTTATAATTAAAGGATGAAATAAAAGAAATTCTGATGATGAAACTTGATTACTATTTATTTATTTATTTATTTGTTTGTTTGTTTTTAAGAAACAGGGTCTCACTCTTGCTCAGGCTGGTCTCAAACCCCTGAGCTCAAGCAATCCACCTGCCTCGGCCTCCCAGGGAGCTAGGATTACAGGCATGAGCCACTGTGCCCAGCCCCAAACATCATTATTTTAATTATTCTTTTTTATGGAAAATATAAGATCTTATCCTTCACAGCCAGTCTTCTTAAAATAATTTTTTACCTCCCGACTAATCCTAAACCTATTATACTGTGCCTTCAAACAGTCCTAAAAAAAAATCTCTCACTATGATCCAGTTTCTAAACTCAAGCTTCACTTTTCAGTTCTCAATTTATTTGATTAGTTTGTGTTTAATTCTGCTTTCTATTTCTTCCTTGAAAGACCTTTCTCCCTTTGTTTCTGTAACACTGCTCTCTTTTTAAGTTTCTTTAAACTACTGCATGGTGGCCTTCAAGGATATTCATTGATTAATCTATCCTTCAAATGATGCTGTTCTGTAAGTCTCAGTTCTTGGCATACTTCTCTTTTTACACACTCCCTGGAAATCTCTTCTGCTATCATGGATTTAATTACCATGTGTAAGTGGACAACTGATAATTTCTTTACTAATAAGAAAAGACTAGTCTTTTCTTTAGTAATAAGCAAGCCCCAATATCACAAAAGCTTAACCCAATAAAGATTTATTTCTCGCAGATCAGCTGGGGTCAGCTGTCTTTATGGTCACTCAAAGATGACCATATGGTCACTCAAAGATGATGAGTTACACATTGGCTCTTAGAGCAACTTTGTAGAAATAACATACATCAGTGTTTCTCACATTTTATTGTCATGGCCTTGTGTTACAACAAGGAATCAGGGGAATGTGATCCCATGTGGAAAAAGATGAAATATTTGTGAATAGCTCTACTAGAATCACAACCTCCAACCTCTCCCTCCAGCTCAGATTTTAGGATTTGTACATTCCTTTGCCTACTGGAAACCTATACTAATACTCCTATATGAATTTGAAACACATGTCTAATGTGGGACTCTTTTTGCTCACATTTGAACATTCTGTCTCGAAGAATGCCACTGATTTTCTATCTAGTTCCTTAAGACAAAAACTTAGGAGACCATCGTTAATATTGCCATCGGAGTGCTCTATATACAATCAACTTTCTCGTACAGGCTTTTACTAGACAAATCTTGCAAATAAAATACAATTAAAAATTATTAGTATGCACAGGGGCTTTTATTATTTTGCTTTAGTTATCTTAGAAAACTCAAGACCCATCATCATACAATTTGCAACTTATGCTACTGCCAAATTTAACTCTGGATTCTAATACATTTATCACTTCTTTGTGTTAGGAACATTTCAATTCTACTCTTCTAGTTATTTGAAGTAGACAATAAATTATTGTTAACTATAGTTGCCCTATCGTGCTACTGAACACTAGATTTTATTCTTTACATCTGACTTTATTTTTGTACCCATTAATCATCGCTTCTTTATCCCCCTCTTCCCACTACCCTTCCTAGCCTCTGGTAACCTTCCTTCTATTCTTTATCTCCATAAATTTTCTTTTAGCTCCCACAAATGAGTGAGAGCATGTGACATTTGTCTTTCCATGCCTGGCTTATTTCAGTTAAAATAATGTCCTCCAGTGTTATCCATGGGATTGGTGAAGAAAGGGGATGGACAGAGTGAAATTAACTGATTTATAATTTTGAAAATTTTACTCTGGCTCTTTTGTCGTGAGGGGGTTGTGGAAAAGTGAAAGGGAAGTAGAGAGACCACTTGGAATTGATTGTGGTAGTCCTAGGAAAAGATGTCATATATTTAACACATATCATCATATGTGCTCCTATTATAATATAGCATATTATTGTATGCTAAAATTTTCTAATAATTGGGCACAGGTATAAGCATGTGAACTTCATATAGCCAGAATGTTGGTATTCCTAAGGCATATTTATCCATGGATAAAAGTCTCAATAAATATTTGTCAATTGAGTTAGTATATTAAAGAGAAAAAAGACTGAAAAGGAGTGAAAAATTATTGATATATCTTAAGTATATTTTCATATACAGTATTGTTTTTCATAAAAAATTAGCCAATAATTTTAAGTTAAAGATAATTTTGAAGAGTTGTTGGTTGAATTTTCAGAGACAGAGAATTCCAAGAAAATCTTAAAGCTTGCCTATGAAGTGGTTATTGGATAGCCTTCGAAGGTTTATATTTTTGTTCTGGGAGAAATTGTAAATATGACAAAGCAGAGGCACAAGTATAGGGATTAAATGTCCTAAAAGCTTAGAATAAACTCACATGCCACAATTAGCTTCTTTTGAATACATTTAGAAACTTAGGGGTTTGCAACCAACTTTTTTCTCCTCATCTTTCCTTTCCCTTCTTCCCTTTCCCTTCCCCCCTTCCTGTTCCCCTTTCCTTTCCTTTCTTTTCCTCTCTTCTTCTTCTTCTCTTCCTCCTCCTCTTCCTCTTCCTTCTTCATCTTCTTATTCTTCTTCAGTAGACTCACTAGTAGGCATTTCTCTGAAAATATTTTAATTGGTTATTTACATGAGCTTGGAACTGAAGTGCTTACTAGATTGAGGTAAAGTCAAAAGATCAGAATCAAAGGAAAATTATTTTAAAAGAATTACAATAGTATGAGCATAAAATAAAATTAAGAGATTCGGCAGAATACATCAGACTAACAAGGAAAGAATATCAGAATGTTTAGTGGTGTGGATGCATTGAATTGGAAAAACTTACACTTACATACAAGAAGTCTAATTGTACACTCCTGGAAGGAATAGAGGGTATCTACAGGTTATTATAATACATCTTTGACAGTTGATGGTTTACATACAAGCACTAAAGGAATATTGTCGAATTAAATTTGGAGATGAGAAGATTGGTTGATTTAATTTGATCTCAATTTTAAAGAAAATGATTGTAACTTCAGAAGTAAAAAGAAAGCTATAGTTCTACAGTTTGATGTTTGAAAGAAAAGACATATACAGACAGAATAAAGCAGTAAGACACAAAATAACAGAATTTTCACACTGCAGCCTGAAAGAGGAAAACCGAATTAGGAAACAGTTTTCTGAGGACAAGATAAAAGATTTAATGGAGGGAAGTGGAATAGACAGTAAAAGAAATAAATAAAAGGTAAAGGAGTCTTAAGATGTTACACATAGATTTTGGAATCTCCAAGGGTGAAAATCACTATGTGGAAAGAGAATAAATAGTCAATTGTTGAAAAGATCTAGAATTTTTTTTAATAAAAATTTCTTCTTTAAATCTGATAAACAGTATTACTTAAATATTCTGCATTTTTAGGAAAAGTGAAGATACATGAGTTTTTGATATATGAAATAATTATGACAATTTTGGAGACAGTCAAAAATTTTCAAGAGCCAAATGATACAATTTCTCATTCTGTGATATCCAAATGAATTATATGACTTTATGTCTATTGAGGTTTTATAAAATGAAATTGAATTATTTTATGTTTAAGGGAATCCTTATAGTTATATATGGTCATTTATTTTTTATTTTTAATTTCTAGGTGTTATGGCAACATTAGCCATAATTGTATACACAATTACTATTGTATACACAGTTGATACCAAAAAAAAAAAAAAAAAGAGTCTTTAACCAGGAAGAATGCCCTTGTTTTAGTAAGCATGATCTTTATATCATTTTGCTTATTCTATTTATTAATTTTTTTATCCTTCTACTTTCAGAAATTGTTAGCCTTTGCCATTAGCTTCCCAGGGAGCAGGTCTCTATTGCAAAAAATCAGTGAAAATATTTAAACTAAGCGTCTAACAAGCCAGATGATGTATTTTTTTTTCAGAAGGCAATTGGAAAAGATAAAGGGTCAAATTCATTACACAGTGCTTGTGCACATAATTGAAATTATATACCTTTTCAGCATAAGAATTATCTTATCCATGTAGGCTTTATTTTTTAATTAAAGGAAAAATTTAACACAATTCAAATAATTATCATGTTTTCTTAATTTTGCTTAAAGAACAAGTCACTTAAGAATCTAATTTATTGGAAGAGACACCTTTGTGGTTTGTTTGTGTGAATGTGCACAGAGAATAGAGACTACTTAGAATACCAACTCTCTCTCATTCATTCTCTGGCTTTCTCTCTATAAAATACTTTAGTAATGTGCTTCTATTAACTTGAAATTTCTCATAATTTGCTTAGGTATTAAACTAAATATTATCTTTATACAGGAATAAATAAAATTTTGATGATATTTTATAATTTCTCTACATATAAAAGATATATGCTTATTTGGTAAGTAAAGGAGAGTGTGAACACCACACCACCTGTGATCCCACCATCCCCAGGCAGTTGTTCTTGACATTTGCATATTTTTTCTCCTAAATATTCATCCTGTATTGACAAATAAATGTAATTAATATTGATTAAACAATTTTGCATTTTGCCTTTTCATTTATTAGTTTCTTACATAGACACTGATTATTTACCAATCTTTAAAAACATAGCTTTAGTGTCTGCAACATATTTTGTTTTTACAGTTTTGCCATGACTCACTTAACCATGTTTCCATTTGCAGGCATTTCATTTCTGTTTTTTTTTAAATTTTATTTTATAAGTAGTCCTAACACAATAGCTTTATATACAAAGCCATTGACTATCTATCTTAGATAAGGCTTACTTTTTTGTCTCTGGCAAGGGCCAGAAAAAAATTCAAACTAGCTTAAAACAAAACAAAACAAAACAAAACAAAACATTTCTTGAAAAGACAGTTTACCATTTTGATAGGTCATGGACTCCAAAGAATTAATTGTCCAAAATGGCAGGGATGGCTCAAGGACTCCAAGACACTTGGAGCCCATGCCTCAGAAAAAAATTAACTTAATCTCTGGGATTTTTGCTCTGCACAAGGTTGCATATCAGCTTTCCTGATCTTTCTTTCCTTTATTTCTGTTGGGTAAGTGGAATACAGATACTGCAGCTGCTGTCCTCTTAATATCTGTAATTACTGGTAAGAACCTCCCACGACTGTCTCTCACTCTGTTTCTGGACACAAAAATCCAGGAAGGGAGCTTTTTGACTCTACTTGTGTCTGATGCTCATGGCTGAACTCTACATACTTGCTAGGAGGGTAGGTGTGATGGGTAATTTTATGTGACAACCTGAACAGGCTAAAAAATGCCCAGTTAGCTGATAAAACATTATTTCTAGGTATGTCTGTGGGGGTGTTTCCAGAAGAGATTAACATTTGTATCAGACTGAATAAAGAAAATCCACCCTCATCAATATGGGTGGACAATATCCAAGCCATTGAGGGACTGAATAGAACAACAAGGCAGAGGAAGGCCTAATTTGCTCTCTCTTTGAGCTGGGCCCATCTCCTCCTGCCCTCAGACATTGGTGCTCTTGGTTCCTGGGCATTTGAACTCAGACAGAGTTATACCCTTGGCTTCCCTGGTTCTCAGGCCATTGGGTTTACATCACCAGCTTTCCTGGTTCTCTAGTTTGCAAATGGCAGATCACTGGACTTCTCAGTCTCTATAATTGCATGAACCAATCCCTTATAATGAATCTTTTTCTGTATATCTCTATATATCCTATTTCTGTTTCTCTGGACAACCTTGACTAGTGTTGCAGGGTACTGCAAATAATCCATCTAACTCCAGATGCCCACCCTGGCATAGAGGCCACATTGTAGGAGCCTTACTCTGGCTTAATCTAAGTGTGTAAATGAGGCATAGGCAATTTTGAAGGACTCTATGACAGGCAAGTCACACCATAGCAGGAATCACCACCATTCTGCTAATTGGAAATCAGATCCTTCCTAAGGTGAGTGCTGTGAAAGCTTGAATATTATGGTTGTTAAATTTGGACCGTCCACTTGATTGATTAGGAGAAGAGGAGTGTAGGTGATGTCTCTCTACTGATTAAACAAAAATAGGCCTTCTGATGAGTCCAGAGATGAAGTCTAACCCTTAATATATCACCAGGAAAATTATAAGCACAGTGTCTTGAGTATAGTTGAAAACATGCAACTACATTAAAAACCTGAAAAAATAGATGGCAGTATAAATGGGAAAGATGCAGGCCTTCACCTGGCCTAGGGCCTGGAAAATATATACAGAATGACTTCTAGAGCTTCATCATGATTTCTCCACTTCTCCTGGGATGTGGCCTTTAGCGTTAACGAAACCAAGTGTTCTCTAAGCCAGACTGCCTCTTATTGTTTTAGTGACGTAGGACCTTGCCCCAAATATTCCTCTTTGCAGTCAACTAACCATACAAAATCTGTACATAACAGCATGTCTGGGTTGAGGAAAGATGTGACCTATTCTGCTTTTGAAGTTAGGGATACATTCTTCATTCCTAGCCCCCTCTATATACTTGGAACAGAGATGTATCTTAACAAATATCAACCATTTACAAACCTTAGATAATATCATGGGCTGTCACATTTTTTTATTTCCTTGAGCCCCAAGACACCAACTAGAATGAATTTGAACTCTGTGTTTGTGTTTATATTAAATATGTTCAGACATGTCCAATAAACTGCAAGGAGCTCAGAGAAAGTCAGAACATGGGGAGAAGTGATAGATACCTTGAGAGAAAAGATCCAGAGTGGAGGAAAATCTGCCAGAGTAAGGTGGAATGAGTGGCAGGTCATGGACGTTTGGGCTCCCCACTAACTTTTGCCCTGCTCACAATTTCCAGTGCTCTGGGAATTTAGGGTTGTGTACTGGCAAAAACTTCATTAGTACAGACTCCAAGTGCTACGTGGTAAGACTAACCCTCTAAAATTCTGGGTAAAACAGTCAACTTTTTTTGGTGCAGCTAGTGATCCATGTACCTTAGAGTTTCCAGAAGAATAGGGACAATAGCAAGCACTACTAAAAATGACTGCAGACCTTCAGGGTCTTGTTAGGTGTGAGACCACTTTCTGTTTCCCCAACAGGAAAACCAAGAATGTGAACCTAACCAAGGGCTCACAATACACCACTGTGTAGGTCCTGGAATTCTTGGCAATGCTTGGGGAAGGAGAGTCTCTGAACTAGGAAAAACTTTTTGAAAGAAAAGTAGAGGGGACTGCAATCCAAGACACAGGATATAATTGTAAATGTGACACACTGTGTATCAACTACCCTCAAATCCATGATTGAGAAGAATTTTCTGAATTTAAAGTGGAAGAAATCATGAAAGCATGTGCACACACATTTGATTACTTAAGAAGGAAAAAGCATTCTTGCACCGTAAAAATCCACCCCAAATGAAAAGATAATCAGCATACAGAAAACAAATTGTGATAAATGTAAAAAGAAGTTAGTTTTATTAAAATGCCCAGAATTTTTTAAAATTGATAAGAAAAATTAATTAATGCTGTAAATAATATAGGATGAATATTTATCATTTTCAGAGGAAAAACTTTTTAAACTAATTATGTGCATCATTTTAATATATAAATAAGCATATTATTGCTATAAATAACATATATTTTCAATAACAAGGATAATCACCATTTCTTCTGTGTTTTATCTGCTTTAGCAATTAAACTTTTATTCTTAAGAAGTAAATATGATTTTCTTTAATGAGTATTTTGAAATTATATTTGTTTAAACATATCATTAAATTACTATTTTTTTCATATATGTTGAGCCACATTTATACCTGGTTGAAGCATAGGGTTTTAGTTGTTCTGTTTAGCTGACATGCAGGGACAGTAAATTACAGTTCCTATTTCATGATTTCTAGAACATTATCTGGAAATGAACGATTCAGTAATAAAGGCTTTTAAAACTCACATATTTAAAGAGCAGATGTGCGTTATGCTACCCTAACAGGGATCTATGATTCTGAAACTCAATTCTATAAGAGCAACAAGGAGTAATATCTGTAAATACAATCACCTATAAGCTTTGCACAGATACTGAAAGTTCATTCTTCATCAATGTGTTCATGCAATAAATAGGTCTTTGGCTCTTCTCTGTGCTAGACCCTGCACTTAGATGCACAGATAATAAATACGGGGGCTCACTGGTTGCTTACAATGAGGAAAGAGCAAAAGATATCACATGAGTTTCTTTTGTCAAAATCTTGAAGGTTTTCATTTGCTTAATACTTGTATTCATTATGATTTCTATTTAGCTTTACTCATACATTAATACTAGGTTCATTACAAAAAATGTATAGTCCTAGAATAGTTCAGAAAAGATAATGTTATATATTTTTGGTAATTCTAAAATTTCATAACGTAGAAATATTGGATGAGTGTATTTTTTAATGAATATAATTGCAAAGAATGTAAAGAATGTAATTTTGCTTAATAATCATCATAATGACGTCAATAGCTGACATTTGCTGAGCTTACACTGTACTGTGTTCCAGGCACTGATCTCTATGCTTTAACATGTATAGCTCTTTGTATTTTCACAACAATCCTATGAAGGAGGTACTCATATCTGTTATTGAAGTTCTGATATCCAAGAACCTCTGAAAACTCAAAGCTATTTTTATTTGTTTGATGGTGAAATTTATTTGGTGGAAAAAATCTGAGCTGAATTGACTTGAGGTTATTAACAGTCTTTAACCAAACCCATTTAGTATGAATATTTATAAATTTAGCTGAAAAAAATATTTTCTTTTTAATGGGTACTTCTGTGGCTGTGAGGTAATGTATGGAATGTGGAGTGAATTACCTTACTATAATATAGTCTAAATTGAGAAATACAACTGGCCCCAAGGTTTTTAGAAAAGGGATTGTGGAACTGTTTTTAATCTCCATTTTACTAATAAGGAATCTGAGGTCCAAAATACTCAAGAAATTTGACCAGGGTCATACAGTGTCAGAAGAGCTAGGATTGAAAGTCAGTCTTAAAATGCTAAAAGTCATTTTCCTGACTGGACTTCAGGAATGACTAATCAACCTTATATTTAAGTGATGTATTAATAGACATTAATGAATCAATGCTGTGGAAACAGTATAATCAAGAAGAAAAAGCTTTTGTCTGGTTATCTTTAAAAGGGAATTCTAACCCAAGTTCTATTACTAACTAGCTATGTGACCTTAGGCAAGTCTCTTAAATTATCTCTGTTCTAAACTCTTGTTCATGTGATGAGAATCATTATACCTGCTTTAAGAAAATCTTGTAAAGCTAAAATGCAATAATATTGGTGTAAGTGCTTTGAAACTCATTAGTGCTATACTTATACAAGATGTTATTATAACAGTTTCATAATATAAAGAGATATTTTAACTCCCTTGAAATGAAAAGAAAATTAGAAACATATCAAACTTAAAATACTCAAGAGAAGCATTTTCCGAAGTGTGTTTCACACAACAGTAATCTATGAAATAGTGCAGGACAAGAAAGAGTATTGTGGTCTAATACAGTGGGAAAAAGTGTATTTTATTTCTCCCTCTTGAAGAGAAACAAGACTCATGCAGATACTGAAGATTCAGAATCTTGCCTAAAGAGAACTTTTTTTGGTATTTAATTCAGGATTTCCCAAATTTATTGAGCCACCTTCCCCACCTTCCAGTAACACCTTTGAAAATCCTATGAAACCATTTTGCCGAACATGTCTTAAGAAATTTCTAGGTAAGAATTAGTATTTAAAACACCAAAATCCTCATTATTGCTGAGCTGCACTTTATCTCTACATGAAAAATTATTTAGTTATTTTATTAATACCACTGTTTCTGTTTATATTTAGAAAAGTATACAATTTTATTTTCTACTACCAAAAATGTGTTCACAAAATATTATTTGGTTTTTCGCCAAAACTTCTCCCATAAAGACATATCCCAGGGAAACAGTAACTCATTAAATTTCATTAACATTGCTATAGGTATTCTACACAAAAACCCCCTCAACTTTCAAAGAGGTCTTATTTGCTCATTTTTTCTTATATTTACTTATGGTAAAAAGCTGCACCCACAGTTCTTTGGCATATTCCTCTGGGAATAACTCTGTGATGGTTAATTTTATGTATTAACTTGACTGGACCACAGGGTGCCCAGATATTTGGTCAAATGTTCTTCTGGGTGTTTCTGTCAAGGTGTTTCTGGATGAAAATAACATTTGAATTAGTAGACTGAGTAAAGCAGATTGTCCTCCCTAAAATGGGTGGGTTTCATCTAGTCAGTTGAGGGTTTGAATAGAACAAAAGTCTGAGTAAAAGGAAACTCTACCTGCCTAGCTGTCTTTGAATGGGGACTTGTTTTTTTTCCTGCCTTCAGACTCTAACCGAAACATTGGCTTTTTCTGGGTCTCAAGCCTAACTGCCTTTGGACTGGAAGTCCACCATGAGATCTCTTGGGTCTCCAGTTTACCAACTACTGCAGACCTTGGGAGTTGTCAGCCTCTGTAATCATGTGAGCCAATTCCTTAAAATCTCACTCTCTCACTCCCTTAGCCTCTCCCTGTCACTCTTTCTTATTTTCCCTTTCCTTCTCCCCCCCCACCCCCCGCCACACATACACATACACTATTGGTTCTGCTTTTCTGGACAATTCTGAGTAATACAGAATACAGATTTTGGCACCAAGAGTGGTTCTAGAAGAACAAAATTTTAAGGATGAGATTCTAAATTGGTTAACAGGCTTTTGGAATTTCCACCTTAATGCGATTATATTTAAAGACACTAATGACTCTATTTCCAGTAGTAAAGTGAGCACTGATAGTCCAGGCTATGTGTTGTAGAAATAAAGATTACCAAAATCTCTACAAGAAGAGACTATTTACTCAGAGTCAGCCACCATCACTAGCATTTGTCAGTGACTCAAAACAGGCAGCAAAGTGGGATAAGTTTATAGTAGGAAAAAAAGTGACAGCTTCAGGTATGTTCTGATTGGAGATTGTTGGCATGGGAAGCTGGAGGCAGGCTAGCTAGAACTGGGGTATCTTTTGTTGTTGGTTTAGGGAGCATAGTTAGAGTCCTATTGTTTTATATGGTCTGTACATTTGTACATTCAGTCTTTCTCAGTGTGATGTTATTATATTAAGGTAAAATAACTTTAAAAGACAAAAAGGTAAAATTGCACACCATGTACACTAAGGAGGGGGTAAGATTTTCATGGTTGTTTCTGATACACCCATAGTGATGATGAGTTCTCCATAAAGGTACCCCACTGATCACCAAGGTCACTGATTGAGAATATGGATGCACACATTAAATATGTCGACAGTGGTGGGGAGGTGAGGGAAAATTTCTGAAAATTATGCACTATGAATTTAAGTAATAAATTAAAGGTGCACACAACCTCTTTTCTGTGAAGAGATGCATGGTTTCTTCAGGTGCATATTGTTAGAATATGTATCTTATTCCTATCTAATTTTAATTATAGCAGCATCAGCAAATTTCACACTGACTCTCTAATTTAGCAAAATTTGCTGGCTGACTTTAGCCAGTTTATCTCTGTAGTTGGTCTACTAATTCACATTAGCCTCTGTGGAAGAGAAAATTGCACTTACGTGGAAGAGTGATGTGTTTAAATGATAAACGCTCATGTACAAAAATCCCTCAAATCAGGAATATGAAGAGGTGAGGAGCAGAAACCTTGGTTACTCATTTGTTTTCTTTGAATTATCGTTTGCATCGTTCACTTCCAAAACATAAATGAACTCTGTTGTCACATTTATTAATATATCTGACATATATTATGAGAAAAGAACATATGCATGGCATGGCTCTAAGAAAATGATATATACGCTATTGTGAAGTAGAATATTTATTTTTCAAAAATCATCAAGAGAAAAATTATTTTTCGCCTTTAGCAGTAAGATTGCTTTGCTAACATAAAAGTGTTGGGTTGTTTGCCGTCTTTTACAAGAATTGATTAATACAGATATATATAGAATGCGTATGTCACAAATAAAATACTTAAATATTGTTTTTGTGTCTTTCATTTATGTACGTGCATTGGATAAAAGGTTATTATTTATGACTTCAATTCCTCTGGCAAGTCTTTTAGAGTTCCATCTCTACAGACCATTATGTTGCAAATGATACAGCTCCTTGCTTCACAAACTGAAGTGTCCTCAAGCAGCAAAGAATGCATTCAAGTCCCCAGACACCCAATGGGGGCCACATATGGGACTAGTGACATTTTTTAGGGTTGTTTGAGGATTTTGGCAGATTTTGGCAGGGGAATGGGGGGTGCTGAGTATGATCTATTTTCTTAGGGGCAAGTTGTTTGCGTTTTCATAGGGCTGACTTAGGGTGTGTCCAATCAACAATCTTAGGGAAACAACGATGAGAGTTTTTTCAATGAAGCAAGATGCCTGACAATGTTATTTATTTCACTACATATGTGCTATAATATGTTTCACATGCAAAATGAAGTACTAGCTTAAACAACTCAAATTGTCACCATCTCTCAAACTTAACTTATACTATGGCAATCTTATTTCTTTGTTTGACTCAAGAGTGTCTGACTACTATCTAGGGAATCAACCATTAAAATAAATAATAAAGGAAAAATATTTAGCTTTGCTTTGTAGTGTTTTTTTGAGACTGTTTCACTTTAGAAAAATATCTATTAAATAAACTGACATCTGACCCTTTATCACTAAACTCATATCTGACACAGGTGTACAGTTACTTCATTTTCTATATTTCATTTTACCTTTTGACATGTCATTTTATTTTTCAAGGTGAAGAAAGTGATGGATTAACTTGGTGTTCAAATACTATGATTGGTGCATTTTTCATAAAAAGCTAAATATGTTCATTTATTTGGGCAAGGTCCCTGCATTGTTTTCCAATGATTAAAAATTGGTATAAAAATATGAATCTTCAAATCAGTCTTTTTATACAACTTACCATTTAAAAAAATCTCAATTGACTGGAAGAAAATAAATGTGAACCTGAGAGAATATAAATAAATGATAAAATGACTAAGGTCAAATAAGACCTGAGATTGGCTGCAGTAAGACTCCTGGCCTTGAAATTTTAGAAGGATCCAGCTGTCTTAGTGCTCTATGCTTGTGCTTAGTACAAACCACCATTATCTGGACTAGTTATTTCTTTTTCTTACAACAAAAGTAGCCTCAGATCAGTTACTTTTACAAAATACTCCTGAAGAGCAAAATTTATGCAAATTGTGAGAGTATTAGGGATCAGATATCTAGGTGAAATTCTCCAATTACTGTTACATCTGTATTATACTTACATACTGATTTGTATGACACAAACTATTGAATAACAGAACAGGCAAATTTTAACTTATCAAATGTGGAATATAATGAAAGCAACAGACTTTATTTTGTGAAAGTGGAGGAGACTAACCTCTATATATGAGAAAATTTTAAATTTGACATGAATTAAAAACAAAAAGTTACTATGTGTGTACTTCTTCCAGCCTCAAAGTGCTAACATTTTGATCTATTTTTTTAATCTTAAATTACTTAGCAATATGTCAGTAATTCTCTACAGACTATTTTTTTCTTAAGACCAATATCATATTAAAGATGTGAAAAACAGGGATAACCAGATGTGCAACTGCTTTAGTTATGATTTTGGATTGCATTGTGAATGAAATCTCTATGATCAGACTTTTTTTTTAGGTGTTTGCTCCTTCAGTTGTGAGATATCTTCTCCTGCCAAGAGAAAGAAAGAATGTCCATGAAAATCTTCTTTATGTGTTAGGGGAACAGCTGTCAGCCTAGAATTCCATGAAGAGCAATATCAAGCAGCCTTCATGCCACAGAAAATTTCATTCGCTGGAATCATCAATTGTTTTGGGTCCAGGTTGAGAATATTAGCTTGTCTGGAAGTGGCAATCTAAATGGGTCAAGTCCAGTTGCGGCTGACTATAATAGTGCCTGTCCTGATACTGGGATAGCTGGGGAATAGTGCTATTTAGAGAAATGGAAAATGGAAAAGTGAAATTGCAGTATGAAATGACTTTGTCTTCACTCGATGCTTTATTCACACCAGCAATTTAAAAGCTTCATATTTCAATCTTTTAGGACACAGTACCACTTAAATTCATTCTTCCTTTATGTATTCAGGGTGGGGGCAATGGTCGTGCAATGCATTATTTTAAGTGCATATTGGCATGACATGCAGAGGCTTAAGACAGAACCCTTTGAAAAGGAGAGGAAAGAGCAGTTATTAGTTCCCCCTGTAAATGCCGAGATATGCAGTGTAGACTGTTTGGCTCACTGTTGGCAAGCTGTTTAGTCCTGCCAACAAAGAATTCTCTAAGATGACAGCAGGATTTGTCAGTGGCAGCTGCTTGACAAGATGAAGTGAAAGAGGCAGAAGAAGATAGAATGAAACCTCACAGCAGCACAGCTTCAAAAGGTTCAGCACAGGCACGGGATGCAGCACAACACGGCAGCCGAGCAAGCCACCAGACATTTCACAGGCAAGACAGACGACTCTTTTCTGAGTCATGGTAGTGTGTCGTATATGAGAGGAAGAGGATCCACAGCTAAAGCTAATTTTTAAAATGTCTTATCATAGAACTCATAAAGGTTAGGATACACTGAGGTCCAGCACAGTGAAATATGTAAAAATTTAAATTACACAAATATGCGGGTTCGGATTTGGAGGTGGGGAGAAGGAAAGATAAAGAGAAAAAAAGTGCTTTTCAACAGTATGGGTTAATTGAGGAGTGTATACTCGCAAGTGAATGTGACTTGGGAGTTAAGATACTGCTGTTCTCTTAGGTCTGTCATAGGCAGATCCTCTCTGTCTCCCTGTTCTTACTGTGTTCTTCAAGTTCAAAGATAAACACGTTTTTTTAACAGCATCTCTCCTAAAAAACATGCTAACTACTTTAAATAATTTTATTCAATGCTGAGAGAATAAGGTAATTAACATAGTATGTCATTCTCTGTTTAGCCACTTTACAAGCTATGTTTAAGGGAAATTTTGCCCAGATATGTTTTTTATCTTGTGCATTGACTTTAGAATATCACCTCTAGGTAAGATGAGCACCCTGGTAAACACATGTATTTCACAGGAAGGGAAAGAAGACTTTCAAGGCATGTCACAATTTGTGGATAGCATTCAAGCAAACAGTACCATCTTTCATAAGAAAAAGAGCAATGTACACACAAGTATTTGTATAGTAACTAGCATCTGAAAATAGTATTTGATAGGAACTACCATCTGAAATGCTTTCAGACCTTTATTTGACTATTGCATATGTAGTAAAATTGCCAGTAGATTATTACTTCACACAATATTAGATGTTTAAAATAATGACTTTTATTATCTCATGTGCTTAGAATGGTGGCTGGACCTAAGGGTAGGTGCAAGATGGTCCACTGGGATGGGAGAAGAAAAAACTAGAATATATATTTTTTAATCTAAAAAATAAGAAGGAAATTGATCTTCATTAATTTTAACCATAAGTTTGTGTCTTCAGCCCATTTTTAAGTCAAAAAAGAGTGTCTTCTACATAGCACATAAATGAACTGAGGGAATATTGAGAGTTCTATGGAAATCTAAATATATAAGTACTTGGTAGTATTATTATCATTCATTTAAATTATAAATCTTAAGCTTGAGGCATAATAAATACTTTCCATTGTTAAAGATCAGATTTGAGTAATAAATGTTTCATGACTGGTGTCTTAAAACTCAATATTGATTTTAATGATCAAAATTTTTGAGTAACACTGTCAAGCCAAAAACTGTTTTATATACTGCAACAACCTACCTTCCTTAAAGAGCTAAAACCAAACAAACAAAACAAAAGGGGAAAAACACCTTATTCAAAGATAGCTGCTTCTATGGTTTAAATACTGTTTACCTCTTCTTTTAGGTACTGCCTTTTCGTCCAGAATCTCTTACATGTCCTTAGGTAGAAATGTTAATCTGTGCAGTAGGATGATTGATGGCTTTCAATTTTCAGAAGCGTTTTTTGGCACAAATTTTACTGCTGCTGACCTCAAAAAAATGGCTTTTTTAAAAAAAATGTGCTATCTTCTTTATTTGCTAAGGGAAATGCAATAGCCTTGTTTCTTCTTACATTGAAGTAGTACTCCTGTTATTAAAGTAAGAGTAGTAGTCCTAACAAAAACTTAGAGAGTACATTTAAAAGTACTCCTTACTAGTCTGTTCTAGTGTTGTTTAAATAGAAGGGCTAAATATACTCGTCTTTTGTTCTCAGTGGAAAAAGATTTAATCTCCAGAAAGAGACAATCTGTTTCCATGCCTCATAGTATTGGGTTGATAAATTAATCACTAAGAGAATACTGAACTTAACATCATAATAAAGATTCTCACCTGTAACTTAAGAGCAGGGCTACTTTTAGACTTACTTTTGAACTTGCCCCAGTTGGCCCCTTTTGGTAGTTTGTTCCCTGTAGTATCTTCTACTTGCTCCTCCCCATCTGTCTTGATTGCCCTTTGGAAGGCGTGATTATCTGGGACATTTTCCTCCTGGCCTAGGAGCTTTACTTATATAGCTCCTGTAGTCTCAGGGAGATAAAGTTAAATTTTATTATTCAAAGAATCACAGTCATAATTAGAATTTCATGCCAGTTATGAGGAGAGAGGGTATCAAGGCACGTCAATGGGGGGTCATATTTGAGCCTGGAGGAGTCTTCAAATCACAGGTGGTTGGAAATTGCTTACTCTCATTTATAGCCCTGACTCAGAAAAAAGAGGCCAATTTAAATATCAAGAAGAGGTTTAGAAACATTTTTATAACATACAGAATGTTATAAGCTGTAAAAGGATCTTGGCAATGACTTGATCCAATCTCTTCTGCATGTGAAAGAATTGTGATTAAAAGAAGGAAAATTAAAAACTTCTAATTGTAATATTTTTATAAATAAGACTATAAAATCCTAAATATGTTTATCAAATACAGTTTTATATGTGAATGAAAGCATTATACGAAGAATAG
This sequence comes from Daubentonia madagascariensis, assembly GCA_023783475.1. Taxonomy (NCBI): domain Eukaryota; kingdom Metazoa; phylum Chordata; class Mammalia; order Primates; family Daubentoniidae; genus Daubentonia; species Daubentonia madagascariensis. The sequence goes on along the minus strand of JAKFHU010000978.1, from coordinate 18,170,670 downwards.
CTGTTATGGAAATTTCCAAAATGGGAGAACAATGAAAAGTAAATCCTCTCCAGATATGGAATATGTACTCCAAACTTGCAAATATATTTTAATATCAGGTCATAAAAACCTGAAAAAAAGTCAGTGAGTAACCATGACAAGGAAATAGAAAGAAGTCTAAGAATCCATTATCTGTAGATAAGAATGAACAAAATCAAATTTTGGTACAAAGAAAGGACAGTACAGAAATAAAGTAATTGGAGTTGTGCACAGAAAAGTTACCCAGGAGATATAAACAGATCTAAGAGAGGATAAAAATCAACTATACAGATCTTAATAACTCTTATTGTCAATGAAAGTAGAATCCCAAAAGAGAGACTGAAAAGTTGAACAATTCATTGGCTGGCAATAGAAGAAAATAAAATGTGAAAACAGCTAGACAGGGACTTAGATGTTATTTTAAAGTTAATGCACTGTGAAAAGGAGAAGAGAAATGAACATACCCAGCATCACTGTAATAACCAAAGTTCAGAAAAGTTGGTAAGAAAATTCAATGCCTCTTTTTCGTATTCTATACACAGAGGAAACAATCTGCCAAGAAATCTTTATAGTAGGTTTGACATAGAACTTTAAAAATTAGATGAACTAGAAAACATCATTAGCAAGAGGAGGAAAAAAATATAATTGTGTGGCAGACTCATTCTTTTAAGTGGCAGAAGAAAAAAATGACAAGTCAGAAACATAATGGGACCCTTTATAAATGCTGCTGGGGCCATGGGCAATGCCTTCTTTTGAAACACATTGTGTTTCTTTTTCTGTGAATGGTTTTTATATTTTAAAGGGGCATAATTTGATTAATTTCATCTTCTACTCTCCCCCACCCCCCGCACCCCACATCACACTCTCAGATAATTCTATTTCTCTGACCTCCTACTTCATTGAGAAAATTGAGAGCCATGGGCTTGAATTCTCTCAACTACCTGTCCCACCATTATAGACTTATTTATATCTATCTGAGTCTTGCCTCCAATATTCCAGGTTCCTCTGATGGGGTGCACTTCCTGCTTTTTAATTTCAACAGCTCCACCCTCACCCTTAATCTCATCCCTTTCCCATCTACGATAAGGATTTCGTCTGTAGAAAGATCAAGATGGCCTTAAGATTCCCCTCAGCTTGAGTAAACTTTAGAAAGGCTTCTTCCCTTTAGGTCAGACTGTAAACTCGGGATAGCTCTTTTCTTAGAACATTTACTTTAGAAAATTTGTAATTGTAAAATCCTTTCTCCATCCTTTTGACATGTAAATTTTTTAAAAAGCCTACCCCAAACTGATAACAGTAGTTGAGTCTTGGAAGAGAACTATGCATGTGTGTGTTGGGGGAGATGGTGGATGTGATGCAGAGAGCTATCAGAAGGGACTTTATCTCTAATGTTTAATATTTTTACAGGGAGAATGCATATTTCCTAAAACAGTTAAAAATTGATTTTGCAAAATTTTTTAAGAGTGGAACTTTTATTTTCGATTTTACAGTATTTAGAATTAAAGCCTCTTTACAGTTAAAAGAAGGAAAAAAAAGTCACTTGCTTTAAAAAAATTCAGGAATGTCTTTCCCAAGGACCTGGAGCCATTCCTTTAAAACGTAATTATCAAGAAAGACAATGTCTCTATCTCCCAATTTCCTTGGGAGGATAGGAGCCTAACTTTGGCAGGTGCCTTGTTCCAAGTTGTAAAACAACCTCCCGTCATAGAAACATGAGAAAGTTTACTCCTCTTTTGAGTAAAGTCAATGATCAGATGGTCTATGATCCACCCCCAACACCCCCAGATCTTCAAAACTCTCCAGTCCTTTGTCTGAATGGAGCTCAGATTGTTTCAGACTCTCTCTCCTATAATAGTAGCCTTGAATAAAGTCTTGTTTGCCTGTTTTATTTTGTCCAGTGCAATTTTTGCTTTGACACCATTATTTCAATTTTTCCCAACAATTTAAAACCCTTTCTGTCTCCTAGGTTATCTCATCAACTATATTAATACTTAGCTGTCCTATACTCCTCAAACATCCCTCTAAACCTCTAGTTACCAACTTACTTTTTCACTCTTACCCAAATTTCTTGAAAGATGAATGCCTTCTCACTGTTCCATTTAATTTTCTTCCTACCATTTACTTCTCAAATTACTGCACCATCATCATTTCACTGTAACGTCTCTAGCTTATATTGCCCATAAACTAAAAACTGTCAGATCTAATAAACATTTAGTTTTTAAGTTTTTATTTGAATTTGCTGTACTGTCACTGTTGACTACATTCTCCTTGAGAGTCCTTCCTCCCTTTGCTTCTGTGACAACATGCTTACCGTAGCATTGCTTCTTAACCTCCTTTGTTGGATTCTATTTTTCTGGCCATCATGTTAATATTCTCAGCCCTTTTCTTCTCCTCATGTTCCATTCACTCTCTGAGAAAGAGCTTATCTCCAGCAGATAATGTTGATAGTAGGTGCCCTTTGTGACACCCTTTTAAGCTCAGGTATCCAACCAATTAGTGGACAACCCCACTTGACTCTTAAACAGGCACCTCAGACCCAGTATGTCCATTCTCTGAATTTGCCTTCCCTCCATAGGGTACTTTTCTCCCTTTACATTCTACCTCTGGAGGTGGCACAAAGATTCACATGGTCTCCTAAGCCCAAATTCTGAGGACCTTACCCTTCTTCCTTACCCTGGACATCTAAATAATTACCACATCTTGCTTCTAAAATCCTTCTTAAAAAGAACACCCCTCTTTTCATATCTAGTGCCACTTAGTTAAGATCTCATCTCTTGCAGGATTTATTGCTACTAGAGAATAGTATCTATTAAAATTACTTTGTTCCCACCCTCAATCTTTCCTCCATTCTTGCAACAAAGTGATGTCTCTAATTTGTATAATCTGACCTCTACCCTTAATCCATTTATATTGTTTCAATGACTCCCTGGCTCTTACACAGTAAGAGGAACAATTTCTTCAGCAGACATAGAAGGCACCTATGACCTGGATCACGTTAATCACATTAATCTCCTAAATTGTATAAGCCACCTGCAACTTAGCAATATTAAACCATTTTTTCTTCAAATCGTTACTAACAGCTCAGTTTATTTCCTCACACATTGTCTCCGGATTCTTCTCCATTCTTTGTTAAGACTCAGCTCAGATATTACCTCCACTGGGAAGTTTATGCCAAGTTACACCTCTCTCACACTTGATGACAATTTACGCAGTGCTTGACATAAGTAGGGCATCAATAAGTTTGAATTTAAGTTAATAGAACAATGAAATGTTATAATGTAGTCTACCTGAGAAAATCTATATTTATAGTTCTTTTTAAACTACTGAAATACTAATTGGGAAACGTGTGAGGAGAAAACATGAGAAATTGAATATTAGCATGAGTTTATACAGATTTTTTTGTAAGATACATAATGTAGCTGGGTTTGGTAAAGACCCTTTTGAAACCCTCCCTATGCTGAAAAATATTCACTGAATAAGCACACATCAAAATTCTGTCAGAATACACACTGTAGCTTGTTATTTCCTCAATATTTTTAAATGATCACACAATTTTTTCAATTCCAACTAGAGCTAATTTAATAAGAAAACATAGAGGCTTGTGCAAGCATTCTCTCTCTCTCTCTCTCTCTCTCTCTCTCACACACACACACTCTCTCTTTTGCTGAAGGGCAGATTAAAAAAGTTATAATGTATTTTATTACATATACATTTTTGTTTTTGTAGTAAAACTTTTCCTAAAATTTACAAGGTAAAGTAACCTGATTACTTCACTTTACCTTTGGGGATCAATCAGGTTTTCCCTGGCAAGGGAATAGATAATGGCAAGATAGTGAGTTTATACTAACTAGATCATGTTATGGGTTGACAGATGCTAATAATTGAACTGAAATCTGTAGTTACAGTGATTTATACACAATTCTGTAACTGTGCTTGAAAATATACACTTTAATAATATTTACTGAATATTTATCATGCACCACGTCCTCTTCTAAGCACCTTTCATGAATTAATGTACCTAATCCTCACAATATTCCTTTGAGATAGGTATAATTATTCTTTTTTTTTTTTGACAACTGAGAAAAAAGAAAAATAGAGTTTTGGTAACTTGATCAAAGTAACACAAGTTGAAAATGGCGAGTGGTTTAGCTCCAAAACTCATGCTACTATATATTAAAACTCATACTCAACAAAATGTAACATTCTGGTATACTTTTTAATATACTTCCCCTTATACTATACAAATATTAATAATATAGTTGTTATAAATAATTAATTTCAATTTGGAAACTCAAAGGATTTATCTTATTTTTATATTATTTGTTTTCTTTCACAATGCATATTTCCATCTTCTCTTCCCATTATCCTTCTTTATTATTTCAGCTACAGCACTTTCCAAATTCTGACTTGTATTAATGTTATAATTTTTTGACTACTTTTATGATATTCTTCTAAGATCTTTGCAAATATTAATTTATTTAACCCTTTTAACACATCTATTCATATATTACTATCATCCCCATTTCACAGATGGAAAAAACAGAGGTATAGGAAGGTTAAGAGATATTCTCTAGGTCACAGGACTAGTAAGTGGTAAAGTTGGGATTTAAACTCAGGCAGTTCAAATAGGTTCCAGAGCCCATGCTCTTCATGAGGTTATGTTGCCTATGCTGAACAGTGTTTAAAATCAGTCTTTTACTTGGACATAACCTTCTTAAGTAGAGTGAAATCTCTTGTTTGTATTTTTGATATTATCACATAGATGGTATTTTAAAAAGAGTTGTAGAATTTAATCAAATTATTCTCATTTTACATCTGAAAAACTGAGATATAGATGTAAATAAAAGGAAGCAGAGATTTACAAATTTCTATTCTCTCGTTACATTTTCTTGATACTTCAATAGTTGCAAATCTCTTTCCAAAAATTCTGGACCATCCTCTAACATTCCATGTGACAACTCTTTAGAAGCCCTTTGTGAAGAAATAGATAACTTTCCAATACTCTTTGGAGGAAATGCCAATTTAGATACTCAGAGGACTTGCCAAATTTCACACCATTAAATCATCACTCCAGGCATCGATATAATCACTAGTTGAGTTGTGACAACTTACATATGTTGTCGTCCTACTTGCACATCATACACCGTGCAAACTCCTTTGCCAGCAGTATGTCAAAGAATAATCCCAGCAACTGTAGGGTGGTCATTGATTTTTATTTCGATTTTAAATATCAAAAAACAAAGACAGAGAAATTAAACAATGTCATTAATTTTACAAGCTAATAAATTTTGCTACCTGATAAGTACAGGAGCCAGGATTTCAGTACCTTAGGTTTGTCTCTGGATTTGACTCTGGAGTCATCTTAGAGATTGCCAACAATCAACTTGTACCTTATTATTAAAATTTTATATTGGCTTTTCAGAATAAAAGCTATGAATTTACAAAGGAAGGGTTGTTGTCAGGGCATGCAAAGAGCACTGGGAGAAAATGCTTTCTTTGCTGAGGCCACATTTTGTAAAATTTTTCCACGCAATGTTAGGCTGTTAGATCTACGTGCATACACACATACACATACACACATATGAAAGTGAATATATATACACACACACACACATATTGAGATTAATCACAGAACCTATAGAAATAATTATTAGGGTAAAGGGAAATTATAACTAAAGAACTTAGAATGTAATTTTTAGATGTAGGAGAAAGAGTATAGCAAGTGATTAGAAAATCTTTTTTTCTTTTTTTAATTTTTTTTGGCTGAGGACATGTTCCAAGATAGAAGAAGAAAATGAAGGAAAGTAAAATAACAAGGTCAGGGGCAGCAGATGTATCCTCGTTGCTGTCGTAAGGAGAGAATGACAACCGAGTAGCTGGCAGGAAGCCCAGAAACCTGAGGCTGACACTCCTAGCATTATTTCATAGCAAGCCTAAAATGCTGACATGAATAAGAGGCCTCCAACAGGTATGCGGAAGACACAGAGGACTCAATGACAGTGGTCGATAGTGTTTCTGTGATCACTTGTACTGCAGCAGGGTAACGAATATGAAAGGGTGACAAGAAAGGACAGAAGAAAAATCAAAAGCTTCTATTTGCTACACTGAGCTTTAGGGCAATAGTTATTTTATCCTTTTTTTGAAATTATTTTTTCCTAAACCTTCTTTGTCCCTCTAGGATAGTATTACTCACTCCTTGTTCATGATTTCAAAACTTGTGTTGCTTTCTCTACAGGCATGGTTAGACACTATTTTGAAATGAAGACATTTTCATTGCCTCATCTGTTCAACATTCATATTTAGCTTTCACTGTGGTACCCACTACTTTTTTTTTCTCCCTGGGCATTGGCTTATTCTTGGGTAAACTACATCATTTAGATTGACTTATTTTGAGTCCCATTTCTTTAAATTCAAGCTTGTCTGTTCTTTGAGAGTAGATATTAATGAATTGATATATTATGCCTCCTGGGCAACATATTTGCATTTTAACTGGTGCTTTTCGAATGCCTGACTCTAGAAAAGAATCTTGAAACGTTAACATTAGAAGGAAGGAGACATGTAGGGAAATTTTTCTTTAAACCATATCATTCTGATAGTGTTTGTTTAACTCTCTTTTCCGAAAGTAGTTCCTATATCTGTTACTAAATCTAGTACTTTTAGAGGCTAAATTACTGACACTTCAAGCATTCATTTAACACACACCTACTATGTGTGAGGTAAAAAGCTTGGTAGTAGAACAGCAAAGATGAAAAAGGTGATCCCTGAACCTAAGAAAGTCAAGACTAATAGGCAAGAGTGGCACGTAATTATAAAGACTATTGATTTATTTCTAAATACTTTATTCTTTTTGATTCTATTATAAATGGGATTGTTTTCTTAATTTTTTAGATACTTTTTTGTTAGTATATAGAAATGCATTGATTTTTGTATGTTGATTTTGTATCCTGCAACTTTACTGAATTCATTTATTAATCCCAACAGTTTTTTGGTAGAGTCTTTAGAGTTTTCTATGTATATGATCACGTCATCTTCAGAGATAATTTAACTTCTTCTTTTCCAATTTGGATGAATTTTATTTCTCTGCCTTGTCTAATTACTCTGGCTAGCACTTCCAATACTATGTTGAATCGAAATGTCCAGAGTAGGCGTTATTGTCTTGTTCTTCAATTTAGAGGAAAATCTTCCAGTGTTTCACCATTAAGTATATTAGCTATAGGCTTATCATATATAGCATTTATTATATTGAGATACATTCCTTCTATACCTAGTTTGTTGAATGTTTATACCACAAAAGGGTGTTGAATTTTGTTAAATGTTTTTTTCTGCATTGAGATGATCATATGATTTTTATCCTTCATTCTGTTAATGTGGTGTGTTACAGTTACTGATTTGTGTAGGTTGAATCATCCTTGCATCTAAGGGATAAATCATGCACTTGATCATGGTGCATGATTATTTTAATGTGCTGTTTAATTCAATTTGCTTGTACTTTGTTGAGAATTTTTATATCTATATTCATCTGGTGTATTGGCCTGTAATATTCTTTTTTTGTAGTGTCTTTATCTGACTTTGGTATGATGGTAATCCTGGCCTCCTAAAATGAGTTTGGGCTCTGCCAACTTTGTCAGCTGGCTCATAAAACTCTTCAATTTTTAGGAAGAATTTAAGAAGGATTGGTATTAATTCTTCTTTTAGTGTTTGGTAAAATTCATCAGTGAAGCCATATGGTCCTGGGCTTTTCCTGCTTGGGCAGTTTTTGGTTATTGATTCAATGTCTCTACTCTTAGGTTCATTGATTTTTTTTCTATTGTCTTTCTAGTCTCTCTTCTGTTTATTTCTACTCTAATCTTTATTATTTTCTTCCTTCAGGTGATGTTAGGCTTAGTTTGTTCTTCTTTTTTTCAGCTCCTAGAGATATGAAGTTAGGTTATTTACTTAAGATCTGTATTTTTCTCAATGTATAGGCATTTATTACTATAAACTTCCCTACTAGAACTGCTTTTGCTGCATCTCATAACCAGAAGACATTGATAAAAGAATTGAAGAAGACACAAATAAATGAAAAGATGTACTGTGTTCATGGATGGAAGGAAATAATCTTCTTAAAATGTCCATACTACTTAAAGACAGATTCAATGAAATCCCTATGAAAATTCTAGTGCCATTTTCCATAGAAATAGAAAAAATATTCTAAATTTGTATGAAACCACAAAATATCTTGAATAGCCAAAACAGTCTTGAGAAAGAAGAGCGCTGGAGGGAGGAATCACAGTCCCTAATTTCAAAATATATGACAAAGCTGTAGTTATCCAAACAGTATGGTACTGCGATAAAAACAGACACATAAGACAATGCAACATAAAGAGCCTAGAAATAAATTCATGCATATATGGTCAAGTAATTTTTGACAAGGGCACCAAGAATATACAATGGGGAAAAGATAGTCTCTTCAATAAAAAGTGTGGGGAAAACTGGATATCTACATGCAAAAAAAGAAATTGGACCCTTATCTTACACTATATACAAAAATTATCTTGAAATGGATTACAGACTTAACTATCAGATCTGAAAACATAAAACTCCTAGAAGAAAACAGGGAAAAAAAGGTCCTTGACACCTTGACATTGGTCTTGGCAATGATTTTTTTTTAATATGGTACTAAACGCACATGCAACTAAAAATGAAACAAATAAGACTCCATCAAACTATTATAAAAAGCTTCTGCACAGCAAAGAAAATAATCAACAGAGTAAATAAATTATCTATGAAATTTAGAAACTATACATTTGATAAGGTGTTAATATGCAAAATATATATTATATGTGGAACTCACATAACTCAAACAAAACAAACAAAAACAAAAAATAATTTTAAAATGAACAAAGATCTGAATAGACATTTTTCCAAAGAAGACATGCAAATGGCCAAGAGTGATGTGAAAAGATTCTCAGCACCACTAATTGTCTGGAAAATGCAAATTAAACTGCAATTAGATATAACCTCACACCTGTTAGGATAGAAATTATCAAAAAAAACAAGAGATAACAAGTGTTGGTAAGGTTGTACTCTTGTACACTGTTGGTGGGAATGTAAATTATTATAACCACTATGAAAAACAGTTTTGAGGCTCCTAAAAAATTAAAAATAGAACTACGATACAGTCAAGTAATCCCACTTCTGGGTATATACTCAAAGGAAATGAAATCTGTATCTTGAAGATATATGTCTGCAGCCCCGTGTTCATGGTGGCATTATTCACAATAGCCAAGACATGGAAACAACTTAAGGGTCCATCAGTGGATGAATGGACAGAGAATACTTTTAAATTGAAAAATGTATTTCAACATAGAAAAGTGGATCTTCAAGTCATACATTCAGCAATTCTTCATGTATTGATAGCCAAGGCATAATGACTTATGTACATAAATTACCTTCTATCTTTTCTGTTTTTGAATTTCTTCACCATCTGTAAAATTCTCCTTTGGTTTACTCTCAGAGATGGTAAGCTTCAGGAATGAAGTCTTGAAAATCCAGGATTTAATCACTGAATTGTGGGTTAGTTTTTTTTTTTCTTTCTCACATCTTAATCATGGCTATACCTAAATATATAGACTTTGCTTTAAAAATCACATATGTCTATGACTTTGCATAAATTATAATTAGGGAGCATAAAAATATTATCTTAATTCATTTTCTTTCCTTTCAAAGATGCCACTGAATAGACTACTATAGCGAATATCAGTGAAAGGAATTAGGTACTCAGATGGGTTTCTCTAGAGTCACTATGTCAAATGTCATGTTTCGCATCTGTTTCTCTATGTTAGGTATCATGTGTGGCTGTTTTAAGGGATCTCTTGCAAGCATACACCAGGAAACTAACAGCAATATGGCCTTGAGCAAAACACTTCATTTGTAGAGATTTCAGGTTCTTTCTTGATAAAATGAAATATATATAAGTGTATGTAAAATAATGTACTAACTTGTCCAAAAAGTCTAAGTCTATTCAAACGTCTATTCAATCCTGTGATGGATATTCTTCTAAATCTCTTTGCAGAGCAAATATTTAAAAAATTTTAAATTTTAAATTTTATTTTAAAGTACATATGTATTTCTTATTATCATTTTAATTTGCCTGTATAAGATTTTTAAATACACTATTAAAATTATAACCTTTTTGTTTTTAATAAACTATATTTGAAAATTTATTATAATAGTGAATTTCCTGGATTTTAAATGTTAGTTTAACTTTAGCACTTAGAAAAGTATCTACTCACAATAACTTATTCCACATTTTTTAAAGTCACAGTACTGTAGAAATGTTGAATTAACATTAAAGGGAAACAATTAAAATCCTCCTTTAATTTGGCTTTAGAATAATCCCAAAGATTTGTCTTAACATATACTAGAAAGGAATGTCATATTGTTCATATAAAACTAATTAGGAAAGCCAGGTGCAGTGGTGGGCACCTGCAGTCTCAGCTACTCGGGAGGATGAGGCAGAGAGATTGCTTGAACTCAGGAGTTTGAGGCTATGATTGTGCCTGTGAATAGTCACTGAACTCCAGCCTGGGCAACATAGCAAGAACTCATCCGTAAAGAATCAAGAAACAAACAAAATAAAGCAAAACAAAAACACTAATTAGGAAAACATTCAAGAACCTGACTTCTTATATAAACTATGAAAATGTTGAAAAATTAAATTTTACTTTTAAACCAGAATATTCTTGGGAAAAAAAGTTTCTATTCCTTTGTTTATCTTTTCACATAAAATAGTAATTGTGGACATATTCTTGGTTTTTCCTGTTCATTTTGACAAAGAAAGGAATTTGAGTTCATCCTCATAAATTTCCTCTAGGACCTAACCTATAATTACTGTCAAGATATTTTGATAGATGGCAGTTTGGAAAGATTAAATGATTCATCTAACATGACAAGATGAAGTCTGTATGCAGAGCTGAGAATGGATTTCAGATCACTGGGGTAATCATTAAGAAGCCATCTCTATCTTTTATTTTTAAACAGATTTTAGTTTTCCAGCAGAATTAAAACACCTGTTGTGAGCCATTTGTTGAATATGGGTTGTTTAGTTGATACTTGAATCCACCTTCCTGACTTTTCTAGAATGTAAACTCTCATTCTCTTTCTTTGGTCGATTTAAATACACTGGCCTTCAATATAAAGTTTCCTGAGTATATACATGATAGATATTCACTTCTAACCAAATAGTATCTATACGTTAAGAAAAGCCTTTGCCTACGACATGGTTTCAAGCATTTCCTCCAATCACTCTCTGTTTCTGCCCATCCTATCAAATCCTAATAAAGCACCCTGGCTTGAATGTTTAACTATCCTCGACTTTAGCCCTGTTCACCACTATGTCATCAGCCTCTGCCTTAGGCTGAACATATACTAAGTGCCAAATAATTATTTGTTGAAAATCCAGAAAATGTGGAAAAACAAATTGAAAAGAGTAAAGCATTTCACTAAGTATATTTTTAAGAGAAAATTAAATTTAACATTTTGTTTAACAATAATATATATAGTTTCAAATAGCCGAAAGAAGGATATTGAATGTTCTCAACACAAATGGTAAATATTCAAGATGATGGATATGCTAAGTACCCTGATCTGATCACTATACATTATATGTATGTACCTCATAAATATGTACAATTATTATATGTCATTTAAAATAATAAAATAAAGGAAAAAATGACCTAGGGACCAAAAAAAACTAATTGTAAATAATTTTATTAGAGATTTTTAGTTCTAATTCATGAATATATACATTTTGTTATCTACCAATAGCAATTATTTTGCTATCTTGATATATTATGGCTCCAGAAATAATATAAAATACAACCAGGCTCCAAATAGAGTGTTTATACCTTCTTTCAATTAACAATTCATTTTAAATGATTATTTATTGACTTAAAAATTAAGGCTGCACAGAGTTCAGCAGAAGGTAGCTCTTTAAACAAATTGATATTGTTTAAAATTATTTTTCCAAATATTTGATGTTACAAACAAAAATGTTATGAAAATGTCTGTGAATGAATTGTCTTTTTCAGGGAGGTTGCCATATAGTTGGTATTGATACATTCATTGACTGTATTAATCAATGATTAAAAGTAGTAATTCTTGCACTTCTTTACAATTGTGAATTGTGCTCCAATAAACATTCAAGTGCAGGTGTCTTTTTGATAAAATGACTTCTTTTCCTTTGGGTAAATACCCAGTAGTGGGATTGCTGGATCAAATGGTAGGTCGACTTTTAGTTTTTTGAGGAATCTCCATACTGTTTTCCATAGATGTTGTACTAATTTGCAATCCCACCAACAGTGTATGAGCATTCCTTTCTCTCTGCATCCACACCAGCATCTATTGTTTTTGGACTTTTTAGTAAAAGCCATTATGACTGGGGTAAGGTAATATCTCCTTGTGGTTTTGATTTGCATTTCTCTGCCCATCAATTCATGAGTAGATTAACTAAATGTGGTATATGTATACCATGGAATACTACTCAGCCATGAAGAAGGATGACTTAATGCCTTTTGCAACAATTTAGATGGAACTAGAGACCATTATCCTAAGAGTAGTACCTAAAGAGTGGAAGAATAAACACCACATGTACTCCCTATTAAATTGGAACTAACTAATGAGCACACATGTACATAGAGGGAAGTAAATCTCAATGGAAATCAAGTAGGGGGGAAGGAGGAGGAGAGGATGGGAAAAAACCTACCTAATGGGTACAATGAACACTATCTGGGTGACGGGCACACTTTTAACCCCGACTCAAGCATTACAAAAGAGATCCACGTAACCAAAAACATTTGTACTCCCGTAATACTTTGAAATAAAAAAATAAATAAAATAAAATGGAACTGTTGAAGAAAAAACAAAAAAGTAGTGATTCTTTCCTTCTTTATTTGGAAAGACTTCTGAAATAAAATCATATTGGAACTATTTAATAAATATGCTTGAAAAGCCCCTGATAATATTTAATTAGATTTTCATGGTGAGATATTTGTTACATCTCAAGGGAACCAGGAAATCCATAAAAGAAAGTATTCGATTGGAATTTCTTTGGTCATATGTTTGCATTTTATCAAGAAGCAAAAGATTCAGGAAAAACAAGCTGTTTATATTTCTCAAATGCTTAGGTTTCTAGGTAGTCCCTAGATTAGTTGTAATGATATAACAAAAGAAGAGTTAAAGGGTGCATGGTACCTTTTCTATGTGCAGCTATGAAGATAATTGATTTCCTCTTTACTGGATCAGTTAGTAGCTAGTGGAAAATATTCCTCAACACCAATAATACTAACCTCAAAATTTGAGAATAGGGTCCTTTACTGACCAATTTAATCTCTTGGATTAGTGTTTAAAACATATGTAAAATTATTCAAATACAATTTTATTTATTATGTATGAAATGAATAGGTATTATGCATGCCTAAAACTGCTCATTTATTCATTCAAACATATTTAAGGAACACTTACAATGTGTTATCTCATGCAACAACATTGCACCAACTCTGGGCTTGTCCCTGACTGAGTGGATGGGAAGTCTGTGGGGACGATGCATGACCACCTGCAGGTCTGGTTGCACTGCACTGACCTGACAAGTGCATCGTTCTCACGCTGTGATCTCTATTGTATTCCCTGAGCTCTCTGCTCTTTATGAATGTATCTCCCTGTCAGACTTTTTTCTTGTGCTGAGTGTGCCACATGCTTCTCTGCAATTTCACAATGCTGTTTTCAGAGTAAGCAATCCACGTGCCGGCAGCCCTCAGCGCTCTTTTTCCGGAGCGGTGAGATAGGAAGCCTGTACCAGACTGCTGATATCAAAAAGTCCCAAAACAACAAATGTTGACATGAATGCAAAGAGATAGGAACATTCACACACTGCTGGTGGGACTGCAAATTAGTACAACCTCTATGGAAAGTAATATGGAGATACCTTAAAGAACTAGAAGTAGAACTACGCTTGACCCAGCAATCCCACTGCTGGGTATTGACCCAAAGGAAAAAATGTCATTCTATAATAAAGACATCTGCACTTGAATGTTTATAGCAGCACAATTCATAATTGCAAAGATGTGGAAACAACCCAAGTGCCTATCAATCCATGAGTGGATTAATAAAATGTGGTATATGTATACCATGGAGTACTACTCAACCATAAAAGACAATGGTGAATTAACACATCTGGTATTATCCTGGATGAAGCTAGAGCCCATTCTTCGAAGCAAAATATCACAAGAATGGAAAAGCAAGCACCACTTGTACTCACCATCAAATTGGTACTAACTTATCAATACTTATGTGCACACATGGAAATAGTATTCATCAGGGGTCGGGCAGGTGGGAGGGAGGTGGAGGGGATGGGTAAACTCAGGCCTACTGGGTGTGGGGCACACTGTCTGGGGGATGGACATGATTGTAACTCTGACTTGGGCAGTGCATAGGCAATATACGTAACCAAAGTGTTTGTACCCCCATAATATTCTGAAAATTAAAAAAAAATTCAAAGGTACAAAAAAGTAATCAATGAAATGTTAAAGAAAAACAAAAACAAAAACAATGTGTTAGACCCTTGGCTCTGCCCACTGATTCCATATGTATCACCTGAAAAATCTAGGTAGTGTTAAATGCTGCATTTTAATTGGGGAAAACAGACATAATTAGTATGTTTGATAGCAATTTTACATTAAACAGAAAGTAATATTGCAGTGCACATTAATCTTATCAGTATCATATTCAGTAAAATATTGTGTGTTACTTTTTCAAAATAAATTTTTATTTAGGTATCCATAAATTACTAAGAGAAATTGTCACCAAAACTAGAGTAGCAGGATGGTCAGTACCATGTGTAGAAAGAATGTTCTTTTGGAAACAGAAGACTATTCACTTGAGCAGATTGCCGTTATTCTAGCGTGATTTATTCCAAGTCAATTTTTTGTTAGTTGCCTGTCCAATATTTAAAAACAAAACAAAGCAGAGAACAGGAAAAGTAAACACTTTGGGTCTTTCTGGGCATGTAATTATTTGGGTTTTTACATTTTCAAGTGCTTTTGCTTCAAAAGGAATTTTAAAATAGATTTTAGTAGTTTTCCAGTAAATGATCACATTTTAAAAAGATATTGGACCTTTCAATAGAGTTGCAGATGAAATGGAATTGACCAGTTTCCATTTAATGATGCACAAAAATAAAAGAGGATTCTAACCTCAGAAGATAAAAGTGGAAAGTGGAGATGATTGGCATCTAAACTGTTTTGAGAGATGCGAATACAGTAACTTCAGATCTTTTTATTTGATCTCTAATTACCAGAATAAGGTTACTTTTCACACTTGAAAGTGATTATAAACATAGGAAAGTCTTTTCCCAGAAAGACAATGTTGTTGAAAGATATAGATTCAAGAATAGTTCAGATAAATTAATTGATGGTGGATTCATGTCAGCTTGTCAAAGAAAGTTAGAAATCTTCAATGTAATATTTTGAGAGCTCACTTACTGCAATACTTAAATGATTGATCTGCTCCAGGATGACATTTTTTCTCATATTTTCACACTTTTACTGGTAATAGAGACATTTAATGTTTCTTGTCAATTTGCTCAATAATTGTGTAGCTGTAAATTATTTGTTACATTGCCAGAGTCATAACCCTAGGGTTTTTTTTTTTTTTTTCTCTTAAATCCTAAAGCAACCCTTTAAAGGAGAGTGAAGGTTCAGCATATCACAGCGGCAAGGGCCTTATTTCTTGGAGTTAATGTGAGAGAAGCAGCCTTGTGTCATTTGCTTTTTTGGGAGCTGATGCATCCTTTGCTCTAGGCTTAGAGCATGAGCAGGCTTCCTTGGGGAGGATGCCACAACCACGCCGACCCATCCCTCATTTAGGGCGATTTTCTGTCTTTTCTTTCCATCTTTAACTTTGACCCGCTCTTGTACTTTTGTGTTTTAAGATGCTCATAGACACGGAATTTATACTTTATATCACGTCACTTTTTGAATATTATTTTGACTCCCAATAATAATGTTTTTGATATATGTATATATATATATGTATCTATATATCACTGTGGTAACATTCTCTAATGAATATCCTGTCTTAGCTGATGAAATAAGTTTATTGTTGTGTGTCTTTTCTTTCCATTCAATTCACAGGTTCCTCTGTGGAACGCATCGGGAGACTGCACCTAGAGCTTCTTATGCCTCGCTCACTCCCATGACTTTGATCAGGCCACTCATGATTTCTGAATATTAGTGTCTACATATTTTTTAAGTGTATTTTAAAAAATTATTTTAATTATAATGGGTACATAATAGTTGTATACATTAATAGGATACATGTGATGTTTTGATACAGGCATACAATGTGAATTAATCAAATTAGGGTAATTGGGGTGTCCATCACCTCAAGCATTTATCATTTCTTTGCATTAGAAACATTCCAATTCCACTCTTTTAGTTATTTTAAAGTATACTTTAACTTATGGTTGATTATAGTCACGATTATACTACCAAATATTGTTCATTCTAAATATCTAACTATATTTTTGCACCCATTAACCATCCCCACTTTATCTCCCACTCCCTACTACCATTCCCAGCCTCTGGTAACCACCATTTTACTCTCTGTCTCCATGAGTTCAATTGTTATAATATTTAGCTCCCACATGTGAGTGGGAACATGTGAGATTTGTGTTTCTGTGCTTGGCTTATTTCACTTAACATAATGTTCTCCAGTTCCATCCATGTTATTGCAAATGGCAGGATTTCATTCTTTTTATGGCTATATAATATGCCATTGTATGTATGTACCACAATTTCTTTATTCATTCTTCTGTTTATGAACACTTAGGCTGATTCCAAATCTTGGCTATTGTGAATAGTGCTGCAATAAACATGGGAGTGCAGATATCTTTTCAATATACTGATTTCCTGTTTTTTGGATATATACCTAAGAGTGGGATTCCTGGGTCATATGGTAGTTCTATTTTTAGTTTTTTTGAGGAACTACCATACTGTTCTCCATAGTGGCTGTACTAATTTACATTCCCACCAATAGTACATAGGGTCCCCCTTCTCCACATCCTCCCCAGCATTCATTATTGCCTGTCTTTTTTATTAAAGCCATTTTAACTGTGGTGGGATGATAGCTTATTGCAATTTTGATTTGCATTTCTCTGATAACTTCTGATGTTGAACATCTTTTCATATACCTGTTGTCCGTTTGTATGTCTTCTTTTGAGAAGTGTCTATTCAGATAGTTTTCCCATGTTTAATCAGATTATTTGACTTTTTCCTATTATGGTATTTGAGCTCCTTATATATTCTAATTATTAATCCCTTGTCAGATGGGTAGTTTGAAAATATTTTCTCCCCTTTTGTGGGTTGTCTCTTCACTTTGTTGATTGTTTTCTTTGCTGTGCAGAAGCTTTTAGCTTGATGTGATCCCATTTGTCTATTTTTGCTTTGGTTTCCTGTGCTTTTAAGGTATTACTCAGGAAATCTCTGCCCAGACTAATGGCCTGAGCCTTTCTCGAATATTTTCTTTTAGGGGTTTAATAATTTCAGGCTTAAATTTAAGTCTTTAATCTATTTTGATTTTATTTTTTATATGATGAGAAATAAGAGTCTAGTTTCATTCTTCTGCATATGGATGTCCAGTTTTCCCAGCACCATTTGTTGAAGAGACTTTTTTTCCCAGCGTATGTTCTTGGCACTTTTGTCAAAGATAAGTTCACTGTAGATATATGGGTTCTTTTCTGGATTCTCTATTCTGTTTCATTGCTCTATGTGTCTGCTTTTAGGCTGGTACCATGCTGTTTTGTTTACTACAGCTCTGTAGTATAATTTGAAGTCAGGTAATGTGACTCCTCCAGTTTTCTTCTTTTTGCTCAGGATGACTTTGACTGTTCTGGGTCTTTTCTGGTTCCATATACATTTTAGGATTATTTTTTCTATTTGTGAAAAATATCATTGACATTTTGATAGTGATTGCATTTAATCTGTAGATTGCTTTGGGTGGTATGGAAATTTTAACAATATTCATTCTTCCCGTCCATGAGCATGGAATATCTTTCCTTTTTTTGTCTCCCTTTCAATTTCTTTTATCAATGATTTATTGTTTTCATTGTAGAGATCTTTCACTTCTTTGGTTAAGTTTTATTCCTAAATATTTTATTTTATTTGTAGATATTATAAATGGGATTACTATCTTGGTTTCTTGTTCAGATTGTTTGTTGTTGGCATATAGAAAGGCTACTGATTTTTGTATGTTGATTTGGTATTCTGCAATTTTACTGAATTTGTCTGTCAGTTTTAATACTTTTTTTGGTGGAGTCTTTAGATTTCTCTAGATATATAATCACATCATCTGCAAACAAGGATAATTGGACTTCTTCCTTTCCAATTTGGATGTCCTTTAATTCAAGATGGATGAAAGATTTAAATGTAAGGCATGAAACCATAAAAATTCCAGAAGAAAATGTAGGAGAACTCTTCTAGATATCTGCCTAGGCAAAGAATTTATTACTAATACCTTAAAGGTAATTATAGCAACAACAAAAATAAATGAATGGGACTTGACTAAATTAAAAAGCTTCTGAACAGCCAAGGAAATAATCAATACAGCAAATAGACAACCTACAGAATGGGAGAAAATGTTAGCAAACTGTACATCCAATAAAGGGCGAATAACCAGAATCTACAAAGAACTCAAACAAATCAGCAAGAAAAAAACAAACAACTCCATCAAAAAATGGGCAAAAGCCATGAACAGAAGCTTTTCAAAAGAAAGTAGACAAATGGCCAACAAACATATGAAAAAATGCTCAATGTCACTGTCACTAATCATCAGGGAAATGCAAATTAAAACCACAATTAGATATCACTTTACACCTGTTGGAATGGTTTTTATTTAAAAGTTCAAAAACAATATATGCTGGCATGGATACACAGAGAAAGGAACACTTATACACTGTTGGTGGGACTGCAAATTAGCACCACATCTATGGAAAACAGTATAGAGGTTTCTCAAAGAACTAAAAGTAGACCTATCATTCAATCCAGCAATCCCACTACTGGGTATGTACCCAAAAGAAAAGAAGTCATTTTATCAAAAAGACACCTGAACTTGAATGTTTATAGCAGCACAATTCACAATTGCAAAGATGTGGAATCAACCCAAGTGCCCATCAATTCATGAGTAGATTAACAAAATGTGGTGTATGTATACCATGGAGTACTACTCAGCCATAAAAAGAAATTAATTAATGTCTTTTGCAGTAATTTGGAAGGAACTGGAGACCATTATTGTAAGTGAAGTATCTCAAGAATTGAAAAAAAAACACCACATATACTCTCTAATAATTTGGAACTAATTGATGGGCACACAGGGGCACAGTAAGAAGTAAAAATCATTGGAAGTCAGGAAAGGGGGAGGTGGGAAGTGGGGAGGAGTAAAAATCTCCTTAACAGGTACAATCAACACTGTTTGGGTGAGGGGCACACTTATAGCCCTGACTAAAGCATTATAAGACCTATCCAAATTACAAAAACATTTCTACCCCTTTAACATTTTGAAATAAATAAATAAATAAAATTTTTAAAAATTAAAATATTTTATACAGGTGATATCTGGAAGCAATTTTTTGTGCTTACTTTTCCTTGTTTTTGTGTAGTCTGCATAACACTTGCATCTTTATTTGGGCAAAATGATGCATAATGTAATCAGAAGGCCTTTCAGTGATACTGCCCACATTTCTGTGAAATGGAGGAAGCTTTTGAAGTCAGATGGAAGTTACACTTTTTTTTCCCCAAAATGTATAGAGAAAAATAATCCTCTCCCATTAATATGGTAGGAAAGTAAGATATATTAGTGATTAATAACTAACATTTGTTGAGGATTTATCATATGCCAGATACTATGTCAAGCTGTTTATATACATTATTTCTCAAATCAGCACAATTATCTTATAAGTTATGTGCAGTCATTATGCCTATTACAGTGATGAAGATAGTGAGGCTTAGAGAGGTTAATAATTGCAAGAGTTCACAAAACTAGCAATGGATTTGAACCAGGACTTGAATGAGACAATCTGACCCCAGAGCCTAGCCATGTAATGCTTTTCTATATTGATAATTATAATAGTTAATTTTATGGCTCAACTTGACTAGGCCAAGGGGTGCCATATTAAACATTATTTCTGGGTGTGTCTGTAAGGAAGCTTCTGAATGAGATTAACATTTGAATTGGTGGACTCAGTAAAGTAAATTTTCCTCCCCAATGTGAGTGATTATCATTCAATCCATTGAGGGCCTGAATAGAATAAAAAGGCTGATGAAAGAGGAATTCATCCCTTTTGCTCCCCGCCTGCCTGCTTGAGCTGGGACATTGGTCCTCTCCTGCCCTTGGACTGGAATTTAAACCATCAGCTTTCCTGGTTCTCAGGCATTCAGACTCACACTGAGACTACACTATTGGCTTTCCTGGGTCTCCATCTTGCAGAGAACAGATCATGGGATTTATCCACTTCCATAATTGTATGAGCTAATTCCTTACAATAAATCTCTTTTTATATATTATATTATTGTTAACATATTATTTCCAATATATTTTATAATCATATAATATATAAATATATAAATGCATTAAATGATTGCCAATTTATTATATCTCATATACATTATGTCTAATATATTATATCTAATATAGAGTATTTTGAGAGACATATAGGGAAGTAAGTCAAACTTGGACAATGGGATAAAAGAAATCTTTTCTGGGATAAAAGAAGAACATCCTCATGGCAACACCTGGTCAAGGGTTTCTACCAAAATATCAAATGATAATATAAAAATTCAGATCATAACTCTGACATACTATCTGTAGTTCTGGAGTATAATGATGTATAAACTAACAGGTAGTATACTCTCTGACTAATTTTCATTGTGCTGGTTCAGACCTACTCAGGCATTGTTATAAATTGATATATAGCCTTGTCTTGTGAATAGTCTTGTGAAGTAGCCTTCAAGACTGTTGAGATTCTCATATCTCAACAGCGAAACTTGATAAGCAAAATCCCTAAATAATTTTGTTTGACTAGAAACCTTTCCTACCTGTGTGTGCTGCAAGTTACTTTTGTACCAAATTATTACAGAAAGAAAACAAATTAATTTTGAAATTTGAAGTCATATAAGTTCCTCAAGACTATCATTGACATTATGCAGATGGAGACAATTTACTGTTTTCATTTTCTGTATCACTTCTCAATCCTCTCTGCAAACAGACTTATCATCCACAATAATCAATGATCTTTATTATTAAAGGAAGCCAAATGTGATAAGATTCCATATCTTGAAGCTGATTTAAAAGTTTCATAGCCTGCTTAACTTAACTTGGTTGCAGCAAGAAAAAAAAACAAATTTTTTGAAAAAATTATGATCTCTGTTTTGGCCATCAGAAGCAAATGAATAACACTTATAGTCCATCATAAGACATCAGTTAAAATTAGTGGGATATTCTACTTATATTTTTTTTGCATGTATCTCAAAAATATAAATGATTTTGGGCATTTTTATAAATAATATATGGTAATGGCTAATTTTATGAATCAACTTGATTAGGCCACAGATGCCCAGATATATGGTTAGACATTATTTCTGGGTGTATCTATGAAGGTGTTTCTGGAAGAGGCTAGCAGATGGCCCTCCCAATGTGGATATGTAGCATCCAATCTGTTTAGGGCCTGAATGAAACAAAAAGGTGGAGGAAGGATGAATTCACGCTCTGCCTGACTGAGCAGAGACATTTGTTTTCCCCTGACCTTGACATTACTGGTTTTCAGGCCTTCAGATTCAGACTGGAATCTACATACACCATTAGCTTTCTAGCTCTCAGACCTTCAAACTACACCACCAGCTTCCCTGGGTCTTTGGCTTGCAGATGGCAGATCATGGGATTTCCTAACCTCATAATTGCATGAGGCAATGCCTTATGATAATCTTCTTTCTAGAGATTATATATATACACACACACACGTGTATGTGTGTATATATGTATACATATATACATATATATATATACACAGAGAGAGAAAGAGAGAGAGAGAGAGTCTCGTCTCTTAGTGGAGAAAAATTTTGACCCAACCTTGAGGCCACATCTGATTTTATATATATATATGTGTGTGTGTGTGTGTATATATATATAAATAAAAACAGATATATACATATGTCTAAGATTATATATTTAGAGATACATAATCAATATTGTATATAATATATAATATAGGTACAACATATAATATCTATATATTATTATATATTAGATAATAGAATATGTTAGATATTATAATATTATATATAGTTATATATATATTATATAGATTGGGGCCACATCAGATTTTTTATGTGTATATATGTATACCTAGAAATAGATTATATGTATGACATATATAATAAAATTAAATTAAAATTAAATCTATAGGTAAATGTTTGAAACATTGATAATTTAAATTTTACAAATTATAGAGAAAAGTGAATTAAAAATATTTTCATGAATTAAGTTTCAGGAAAACAGGGTAGAAATCCAGGTTCCCATTAGAAGATTTGTGACCTAGAAAAAGACAGGGAGAAGTATGAATCTCTACATATTGTGGTACATAGCCTACTGAATACATACACACTTGAAAACAAAAGTTGTTCATTTTTAGGAGTTAAATTAGGAGTGAGATGATGGATAATTCTTGAAACTAAGAGAAAAAGAATTTAACATTCACCAGATTCTTCCCTTAGAGTAAAATGTAAAAGAATCAAATACACATCTATTACAGAGAACATCTTTCTTTATTAGCATGCACATCATTAATTAGGGAGATACTAACTTCAGGATAGAAGTTAATTAACTGTGAGATCAATACCTAATGCTGATTTCACTTTTTACATCTCTCTCACAGCACCAAACTAATAAAAGCATTATGTTCTTGAGTAAAACTCACTTGACCAGAACCTCAAAGTGAATAGTTCCTGAGGCTCTCAACAAGAAGGAAAAGGTGGTTGAGTTGGTAAATGTTGGGTGTTCACCAATGAATAAGTAAAACTAAGAAGATTACATGATATGCCAGATTATCTGTTGTATAAATATTATATTCATAAAAATATTGTCACAGATAAGATTGTTCATTATTTCATCATATTATTTGTACACAGATAGACTTCCAATCAAATTTATTCTGTTTATATCATGGTCGGCATTCTTTTTCAGTAGTACAGAGATTATATCTTCATCTTATTAAAGTACAGTATTCCCACATTTAAAGTTAGCACTTTATGTTCCTTGGGGAGATTCTCACTTCTTAGTGGAGAAAGATTTTTGACCTAAACTCGGGGCCACATCGGAGGACATTATTCTTTGTATAATGCTTTTTAACCTGCTAGGTAGAAATTTTAGTTTTGAGAGCTTTGTTCTAAAGACAGTAGCAGTAGGAAAGCATCTGTTTATTGTCATCATCCAATACCAGTGTCCAAAGTGTCTATTAAAGAATATTAGTGTTAGAGGCCAAGCATTAACTATCCTGAAACCGAGCATGAAATTGAAGTGCAGAGTGTACTTGAAATCATTCACTTTCCTTATTTCTCTCTCTCTGAAGCAAGGACTTGGCATTCTTCCCCCGAGGTATAGTATCTGTGCTTTCATAATGACTTTTTTTGTTCCAAGCTAATTGCTTTAGAATGCTCTGCTACATTTTGCTTTTTTTATGCCTCTCTTGATAGAGACCTGAGTTAATACATGAAAAACACTTGGAACACTGCCACATGGTAAGCACCTAATACCTATTTGCTATTGTTATTATTAACACAATTGTAACAATAATACTTATCATTATTTTAAATTTTCACTGACTAGTTTGCAATAATCTATGTAAGAGAGCATATGTACCACAGGATATGTAGGGAGTTGGACACTGGAAGTGCACAGCAAAATATGAGATTCTGAGAAGATGGTGATTATAGAAAGGTTTGAATCTTCCAGAATCCCTAAAAAAAATAGAGCTTAAATATAGCAAAATCAAGGACCCACAGACATTGGTTACAACAGAACTAGTTGGCAAAACCATCTGGAGAGACCTCATCATAAAGACTGGAGTGGTCATTAAATATATATTTACCTGTAGAACTAAGATATTATATAATAGTGTTTTAATGGAGATGGTGTAGTATTTAAAGACTATATTCTTTAACAAGCTAACATAAATGGAGGGAATAGGAAATATTCATAAAATGAGTTTACTACTTGCCTTATAAATATATTCTAGTTACTAAATAAAGACAAAATGATTGAATGGAGTCTTTTTTAAATAAATAATTGTGATACAATTTATGTAGAAATGAGCATCATTGTCAGATAACCTCACAAAAAAGCAGTCAAAACCAACATCACAAATATTTTTATGGAAGAGCACATACAAGCTCACCTTTAAAGTAGGCATATTGAAGTAGGTGTGATTATATGTGTCCTTTCATCAAAAGGTTTATGTAGCTCTTTCAGTTATTAGTTCAAAAAATAATTATCGAGAGGCAAGTAAGTGTCATGCACAATTATGGGTGCTGGGTACAGTGACTTGCAAAATAAAAGAAAACAAACAAACAATAAGAAACCAACCTGGAATGTGCAGTCACATAGAGACTGTCAATAAATGGCACATCACCTCTGTCATAAATTGGAGAGGTGTATGGTGCTATGAGAATAAATAATAGGAGGGCTGCACCTAGTTTGGTGGGAAAAAATAGATTATCTGAAGAAAAGTGATATGACCAATGAATAGGGTTTAAGGAGGTATACGTCTAGAGGAGGAGGTGGAGGCAGAGAGAAGAATGCTTAGGCCAAAGAAGAAAGCCTGTGAAGAGGCCCTGAATTAGGAAGGAGGATAGTATATTGCAAGGCCCAGAACACATCTAGTATGTCTTGTGGGTACAGAGTAAAGGAGGGTGAGATAGGAGAAAAAGTCAGGAACTTGGAGAGATAACTGTGTAATTTACTGTCTAAACTGGATCTCTTTTGAGAGAGAAAGGGAGGCACTACCAGAGATTACACAGAACAACAGGTGGCAACTGGGA
This sequence comes from Daubentonia madagascariensis, assembly GCA_023783475.1. NCBI lineage: Eukaryota > Metazoa > Chordata > Mammalia > Primates > Daubentoniidae > Daubentonia > Daubentonia madagascariensis. The sequence continues at coordinate 18,145,531 of JAKFHU010000978.1, read as the reverse complement.
CTCAGCCACCCTAATTATAGGCTGTGTTAAGGATAGGTTTTTATGCAGAGAGTGATGGAATTGTTTGGAAGGATTTGAAGCAGAGGTTTACATTTTGACTGCTGCATTGTGGAGAGTGGATCATAATGAGGCAGGTGTGCATGTGGGGAGACTACCAATTAGGCTGCTTGTTTCCCAGAGATAGGCTGAAAGGCAGTTTCTGTTGCTGTTATTTTTTGTTTGTTAGCTTGTTGTATACCTCCTTTTTGCGTGTACAGAGCCTGGCCTAAAATCATACTAGGCGTTTCCTTCCTCTCAATGATTGGAGTCTGAGAAGCGCTTGCTTCTTTCTACGCCCATATCTGAAGTATCTAGGGATAAAGTTAGAACAAACAAGAGCTGACTATGTTTAGAATTACTATAGCATAATATGTCAATTTGTTCTCTCTCTTCATAGATATACATATATATTTATTTGTTATATATTTAACAAACTGTGCCAAATATCATAAAAATCTTACTCAATAAGCTAAACTTTTGGAGAGGTATCAGCTATTCTGTAAATATATGGCATACTTCAAAAATACCTGGTGGGGCTTGGGTGTGGTGGTTCACACCTGTTATCCCAGTACTTTGGGAAGCCAATGCAGGAGGATCACTTGAGGCCAGGAGTTCAAGATCAGCCTGGGAAACATAGTGAGACCCTGTCTCTACAGGGAAAAAATATTTTAATTAGCCAGGTGTGGTGGCATGCACCTGTAGTCCCAGCTACTCAGGAGGCCAAGGCAGGAGGCTGCGGTGAGCTGTGATCGTGCCACTGCACTCCAGTCTGGGCAGCAGGGAGAGACCTCGTCTCTTAAAAAAAAAAATTTCTGGTGGGTTTGGTTTATTTTTAAAAAAGAAATGTTCCTTGTTTAACTTTCAATAGTAAAACATATACATTAAAGAAATAAGTGGAAGTATTGAAGGTTTTTTTTTAAAAGGTAAACAACATAAGAACACCGAATGCCATATCTTTTTATTTTAACCTAGCTAAAATTCATTGTACATGAAAGTTTGTATCCTGTTTTTTTTAAACTCTATATTATATCATAAGTAAATTCACCAAATTTAGCAAATGAAAGTATAGGATGCTCTGTTACCTTTGAATTCCAGATTAATAATTTTTTTTTGTATAATTATGTCTTAAATTTTACATGGTACATAGTTTTACTTTTTTAAAAAAGTTACTTACGTGAAATTCAAATTCAACTGGACAGCCTGAATTTTTTCTGGCAATATTAATTAAAAACATTTTCTTATTTGTTTAAACTTTATAACTATTATAAATAACATTGTGCTAAACACTTTAATGCAGCAAAATATATCTTATTTTTTTTAAGAGTGTATCTTTGGATAGATTCCCAGAAGTAAACTTCTTAGGTAACATTAAATATATGTATATCTCCAAATTTATTTTATAGGTCCTAGTTTCCTTTCCTTTATTATATATTTATTTGGGTAGTTAGTTTGAGGGTTGAATTTGTATCAGCATTGCCTAGCCTACAATTATTTTTTTCTTTAAAGTATAGGTAATGTAGATTATCCTTGGAGAATTTATCCTTCCTGGGTGGCAATCCAGTTCCTTCTAAAGTTTTGCTTGAAGTTGTAGATATTTCAGTGAAAGATATTTCTAGATGTGTTATATGTACATCTCTCTAGGTTCCCTTAATTCTATTTCTTATGCTTAGGTTTTTCAAACAACTTGTGACATATTATCTTAGCCTTGCTTTCCTTCTTTGTTCTCCTGTTTATCATCTCTAAATTCTGCCTTATATTTTATGTTCTGCATTTATAAAGTATCTATACAACAAATGCCTATTCAGTCAGTGTCTTTGGGACTTTCAAATGTTGACTTTCACACTAACCAGCTGGGTGACCTTAGTCAAGCTACTTACCTCCTCTGAGCTTCGATTTCTTTGTCTATAATAATTATATACAGAGTTTTTGTCATGATAAAATGAGAACATTTTGAGGACAACACATAATGTGTCAGAGGTGTGGTTAAGTGCTCAGTATATTAATATTCCTGAGAACACTGATGCAGACATAAAGACTAATTGACTTTGGCAATGCTTTTCAAGAGACATTGCATACCTCCCTTGGGCATGCAAACCTTGATCATAATCATCAACTGGGGTCCTCCTAAACAGATTCAGACTCTTTCTAAATATGATTCTTCTTAAAGCCTTGATAGCAGAAAGACGAATTGATAATGACTAGACTTAGACTTTGCAATGACCACTATAGTATTACATTCAGCATAAGCAAGGTTACAGTTGAGGAAAGCATACTTAGGTAACATGTGGTTCACGGTGGGTAAGTGAACACACTATGGGTGGTAAAGTAAACTGTTTGTTGTGGTGCAGTTGAAGTTTGCAGTTGCTTATCCTCTTCAGTGGGTCTCGTAGTAGTCTAGTACTGTGTCAATTTTACTAAAATGGATGTAACAAAGTCCATATAACTAATAACAAATAAATCTTATTTTCTCCATTTTATTGTATTTTTATTTTTCTTAAATGCCATTAATTACATAATATCTGGGAAGGCTTCTTTGGTTTTAGTTTTTTTTTTTTTGATTCTATCAATTTTCTCTCTTGTTCATGCTTTTGATATGCATTGAGGAGTATCCCACCAAGACCATGGTGTTTAGAAGAGTTTCATGAGCCCCTGGCTTTTTGGCTAAAAGAATAACTTCCAGATTGTGCCTGAGCAGAAAGTAACTCCCTGATGAATAGTCAAATGTATATAACTAATAAATACTTCCCTGATTACAGTGGTAGCTCAGGATTTTAGTACTTAATCACTTTACTGTCATACAGGCCTCATTTACATTGACACACTCACACGTCTATCCATTAATTATCATTCAATATACATTAACTTCTTCCCAGAGCTCAATACCAAATACAGTTAATAAATATTTCTATCAAAAATTAAATCTCCTATTCAATATGTTTTCTACAGCCATAAAACTCAGAGATTAATAAAACCTTGTAGTACAGTCATCCATTCAAGGCAAGTGCCCAGAACATCTATTTGTCAGCTCTTTTAATACATTTTTGTTAATGTTGAAAGTATTTAGCATTTAAAATGTTTGCCTTTTAACATTATTTTAATAAATTTTTGTTCCATTAGTTCTGGACAGTGCTCTAGGTATAAACTCCAAATAAAAAAAATGAAATAAACCAGGTATTCCTTAAATTTTTACAACCTCCATTGATGGTTCAATTTCTCAGTGTCAGCACATGCAATATTCCTCTAGCACTACTCTCTCTGGAGCATTCTTGGATTCTTAGTGTAATGCTTGCATCTATCCAGACTTCTGGTTAATTCGCTGCTATTCTAAGGCTTTATCACTGGGTGGCACCCTGCCACCTTATTTATATCTCTTCTCCCTCCTGTGCTCTCTTCAATATAATTGTACTGTAGTCAAAAGCCAGGGTCTGGACCCCGATGCCCATGTTTGAGATCCAGGTTCTGAAATTTATTAGCTCTCTGACAGTGGATAACCTAGATCTTCAGCAAAATGAAGACAACAATAGTAACTAACTCATAGGAAAAAATTAATTTAAAATACTTAGAAGAGTACCTGTCAAATCCAAAACATCCACTACAATTTATCCATTATTTGTATTATCATATTCAGAATATTATAGTAGAATCTGGATATATAAATGTAAGTAAGTCGCACAATTTGAAGAACAGGCAAAAAACATACAAAAACAAACAAAAAAAGCTAGTGATTATGATGACAGAGGTAAAAACCAGCACCATGAAGGACAATTAAGTGGGGTATTTAAAGCTGACTTGTAGTGGTGGTCAAATAATAATTTCTGACCGTTTGTTGAAAACCTTGTGAGAGTAAACATCTGGACTTTTTCTTTATAAATATTACCTCATGTATCTTTCACAATAGCTGTATAAAATAAATATTTTATACCCATATCCTGATAAAGAAACTGAGCCTAATAGATGTAAGTAATTTGCTCAATGTGCCTCATGCTGTATGTGGAAGACCACAGATTTAAATTCAGGTTTGTTTTATTCCAAAGCTTTTCTATTGTATGTTCTCTGCTCTGTCATCTGTCTATATTTTCTATTTCAGCTGTTACCGGTTAAAATTTTAATACCTAGCCTTCAATATTGTTCCTGTATTCTGGAAGGGATTGAGTTGCCTGTGACACCTAATAAGAAAATCATAAACATGTCTACAGATTGAGCCTTTTCTTATTTTCTGAGGTGAGTGCTGAGCCGACAGAGCTGCCAGTCCCTCAGTTAACTTCTCACAATTTCTGCGACATTCCCCTCCTCTCTGACAGTTGCATCAGCATTTCTGCTGCTGTTTGTGCTGATAAAGTCTGCAAACACACACACCAAATAGAAATCACTTGGTGACATGTTCGCAAGGGAATTCCTTCACAGAGAAGGTCCAGACAGGAAGGAAAGTGTCCTGTAGATTGCTTCACTACTTAGCAGATAACTGGATAATTCAAATGTGGCTGTAGAGATGTGGCAACAAATTTTTCTACCTGAAACGTGTAGCAAGCAACTATTCCCAAGACTTTGTTACTAAAAGAAGTGGGTTTAAATTATAGTGAAAACGTTAAGTAAAAAAGCTTCATTTTTTTCTTACACAAGATTTAGACCTGATGACATAGAGTAAGTGTCAATACATGGAAGGCATACATTGGCTTGGCCCAAAAAGGTGGGCTATCGCGAAGGAGGGGGGCCTTACAAGTCATAGGTGGGTTTAGAGATTCTTTAGCTGACAATTGGCTGAAAGAGTTAGGCTTTATCTAAAAGACCAGAAAGGAAATGCTTAAGTTAAGATGAAAGGTCTAAGCACTCTGGGAGGTCCAGACGGGAGGATCTTTCTTAAGATAAGGATCTGCTAGGATGCTTGAGTTAAGACGGAGGGCGGTATTCTATCCTTCCAAAATCTGGTTGGGAAGTAAATCTCACTATAATTGGTTAACTAACCTGTTTAGTGAGATTTTATCATTTGTAAACATGACTCACCAGGCCCTCTTAGAAATGAATTTTTGGGTGAGAGAGAAGATCAGAGTTCAGTCCTCATAAGAAAACCAGAAGGTATAAGACGTAAGAAAAGTTGAAGGAAGATTTGAACCTTCAAGAATTATATGCACTTGCTCATCACCCTTAAATATCTTTCCTAATGTAGAATGCTTCTCAAATAAATTCTTTACTATTTTTCAGGATGTAAATGAAAACAAAAGTGGATTTATAATTCAAAGATGGTAACACTACATGGTATGATTGCAAATGTCCAAGAAGCCCTCCCTTCATGTTTACAGTAACATTAAACACACATGTACACACATATGCACACACATACACACACCATGTTTATTTACTACATCCTCCAAACACACATACACATACATATGCACACACAAACAAATCATGTCCTCGCACTCTCCAAATGCACAAACACTTGACTCTCCCACCAATGAGGGAAGGAGCAGATGAAGGGGCAAGGGATAGTGGATCTGAAAGGATGAGGATGAACGTTGCTGAGCAACAAATTCTTCTGTAGGGAATCAGTACAAACTGGGTAATTGTGACCTCAGTGCCCTTAAATTTATAGTTACTTTAAAAACTTCATATTTGAAATATGCATTGATCAAATATTCTTTAGTGTGAATGTGATTCTGATCATTTCTTGAGAGCAGGTTTTGACAGACAAACTGTACATACTAAGGGCCTAAGGCTAAAGGGAAAATAAGAATAGGGCAGAGAGGGGATGCTGAGGTGCCCCAAACAAACTCAGCTAACACAGTGATTTGTCCTGAGGTCAGTGCTGAATGAAAACCTGCTGATACCACTGAGAGCTGTCCATGGGAAGGAACAAAAGGTTAGATAGAAAATACTGTAGCTAAAGAGTATATTTCTCTACTTACATCAATGTGATGCTTGAAAGATCACTGTGGTCTGTATAAAAATGAAAGTTACTGGCTACTAGTAAATTAAATGAGACATTCCTGACCCCAAGTCCAGCCAATCCTAAATCTTAAATTCTTTAATTCAATCCAAGGCTTAATATTTTTGATTTTTAATAATAGTGGGTATGTATTAGTTTGTCTTTTAATTTGTATAATTAAGTAAATGTTTTGGTATTTGGGTAGAGAGAGTTGAAGACGAAATGCTAAAACGTTTTGAGAAGTTGAAACGAAAGACTAATGTAGACAGACTGGTTTCAATATTTAGTGTGGATTAGAAGGGTGCATTATCTCAATGTCTTATGAGTAAACGACTCAATTTGGACATGTATGTATGAAGATTTTAAGAAAGAGATAATCATTAGGGAACATCTGCTATTACTTCCTTTCTCTCCTGACAAATGCTCTTCTCCAACCTGAGCCTTAGGCTGCCACTCCCCCTAATGTTCTGAAGGTTGTTATCTGAGGAAGCAAGGAATAGGAGATATTTCTTTGAAGACCCATTAGCTTTAAACTTACTTGCCTTTATCCATCTCATAAAGCCAACATTTATTAACCTGGAGAGCATTCCTAGAAGAACTATTTGTTCACTCATAGTTTTGGCTGTGGAAATGACTTATAGGACAGATAGAGACCAAGTTTGGTTTAAAAGTGCTTAATATTGGGTTATACTGTCTGCATTCAATCTGAAACAGTGTAAGATAGTTTTGAGGTTTTGTTCAAGAATTTCTACTGTAGCCGAAGAAAAGGAAAAAAAAAAAACCTAATATACCAATGCTGGGACCTTAGCTATGAAATCATATTGTTTTGCAAGGTAAGAATTTCCTTATCCAGTATTCTCTTAAAATGTTTAATGGAAAATCAGTAAAGGAAAATGTGATGATGAACAATCATACACTACATTTGATTAATGTGGATAGTTCTTTTGAAGTTTCAGATAAAACTCTGCCTTTATTTTTATGATAGTAAGATTGCATTCTTTCCACACTCCAATTTTATGAATAATTCATTACTTATTTAACTTTGCTTACAGTATATGTGATGGCAACTTAAAAGAAAAATATAAAAAGGGAATACTAGAGTTTAAAATGGCATCCAGCTAATGGTTCTTAAATTATTTAATTGATTGATTGAGTGACTGATTCATTCATTCATTTATTTTTTCTGCAAGCAGATATTTCTTGAGGGCTTACTCTATGTCAAGTTCTGTTCTTGGATTAGGAGAAGGTGCTAAAACAAGACAGGAAAGAACTTTGTCCTTAGTGAGTCTTCTAATGGTAGCAGGGGAGGCAGACAATAAACAAATAAGTATATAGCTCCCAAATTACAATTAAAATAGAGGGAGTCAGAGGAGAAGAAAAATAAAACCCACAACATAAAACACTAAGTTTACAAGGAATCCAGTTTCAGAAGAAATTTGATTAACTTTAAGTTCAATGGAAAGAGATTGTTAATTTTTATGCTTCACCTCAAGAAATAGCAAGCTTAACTGCCTGCAAGAAGATAGTTAAGGCATTTCCTGCCTCTCCCAAACTGTTTGTCCCTTGACCCAAAGACCCAGTGATTGACCAACCAATGGTCTGTGCAGGCATCTTCTTTCTCACAGCCTAGATAATATTTCCACAAAAATCAACTTCCATTCAATGATTGCCACTCTCCTGTTTTTTATTTGGCGTGCAGAATGAAGGTGTGAAAGTATTTTATCAATAATTTGGAAGACTGTAAAGTAAAAAAAGAAAACAGGAGTACAAAACTATATTTAGCATAACATTAATTATTTATATGAGAAGAACAACAAATCTATAAATATTCCAATCTTTTTTTCTTCTCTCTCTTCTAATGAGTAAAACTCCTTTGTTGCCTTATTATGAGGTCTCATTTTGTGTGTTGATTTGGGAAATGGATAATGAAAACCGGGAGAAGACAAATGTATCAGATTACAGATTTATGTGTTGTAAGAAAGAGAGAGGCTTAAATTAGATTTCTCTCTCACGTCACTGTTCAAAGGTAAGTGCTTCAGGGCTGTTGAGGTGCCTTGCCATGCTTAGCATAAGATTTCAGTCTCAGACTATCTGGTGGTTGCTTCTGTACACATCATCTTTCAGGCAGCAGAAAAGAAAATAGGTCAGGAGGGTCTGTAAAAATTTGTTTTTAGAGGTATAGCCAGGAAGTGGCATCATTACTTCTGCTCATTCCCTATTGGTTAAAATATTGTCACATGACCACACAAAGCTGCAAGGGAAATCTAGAAGCAGACACTCTAGCTACATGGTTATGTAACCAGCTAAAACTCAGGAGTTCTGTTATTAAAGAAGGGATGGGTACACATTATGGGGCCACTAGCAGTCTATACCTGAATCCATTTTGGTGGCTACCCTAATATCCATTTGTACCCCTTTTTCCACAAGTAGAGCCCATATCAGCACATCTGTGGATGGCAATCAAAGCCATCTGTAGTCATTACTTTTAATTTAAAGTGCCAGACCTCTGAATGCTAATTGGTTTTCTCCATGAAGTCAGCATGTGTTTCCTGGTGTTTTTGTAACCAATAAACTAATAGAGAAATTATGTGCTTCATCCTTACACACATTAAACAATAATGGAGAAATAATAGGATAACTTCAATAAAAATTTCCTTCAGAAATGAGAATAAAGGGAAACACAGAACACTCGCTTACCCGTAGCAATGATCAAATCCTGGTGAGTAAGTGTTGGCAATGCAAACGTCCTTGGTTAGTTCTTGGTCTGGTCTCTGGAGGAACACATTTGCCTATTTTCATCTCTGGTGTCTTTTTCCATTTTCTTCTAGGACCACATTTGAAATGTGCATTGGAGAACGTGTTCTCCTGAGGGCTGCATAGCTTGTTCAGTTTGGGGACACAAAAGTTGCTTGAGGAGTCAAACAATTATAGGCATTTCAGGCCAGCTTGTGCTTTCCCTGGCAATAAAAATCCGTCAGTAATTCAGTGGGTGCATTTAATTTGCTTTTGTTTCGTTTCCATGTGAAAGGAATCATCAATGCAAATTGTGTCTAGATATAGTTTTAAACTTGAAGTCTCTCACTTATTTGCAGGGTTTTGGGTTCAACTTTACACTTTCTCCAGCACATTAATGTGTTTTCCTTTGTCCATATGAAAAACTAGGCTTGGTCTGTTACTATTTATTTGTTGGCACAGAGTCTGCTTCCCAAGTTATCATACTCAACTTCTGCCTTCTGCATTCACTGCTAACCCAGTGCCATATATTTCAGGGCTGTTTGTTTGTTTGTTTGTTTGAGATCAACAGATTGCTTCCTGTACAAATTTCTGGAATGGATCAGATACAGTCCAATCTTTTGTAACAATGAGACCTTAAATGTGACATCTTATATAAGATAGTTCCTTTTCTTTTTTCTCAAATAGTCCAGAGGTAGATAATTCAGAGCTTTTAGAGCAATGGTTCCATCTTCAACATGCAGTTTCCATTTTTAGCATCAGTGGGTTTTAACCAATGACTCCTAGATAAGGAGAAGAGTCAAAAAAACCAGGGGAAGAGGTATTCATTTCTTTTCAGGGGCATGACCAAGAAGAAAAACATCTGCTCCCATCCATTTGATTAGAATTGAGTCACATGGCCCCACCAAGCTATAAGAAGCATGGAAAATGCCGTCTTTGGGTGAGTAGTAATATGGCTAGCTAAAATAAATACTTAAATAATTAAAAATAAAATGTGGAAATTTTATTGCTAAAGAAAGGGGCAAGAGTGGGTGAAAATCTGGACAACAGCCAGACTTCATAAAGAACAATACTGAGTTACCATAAATAGAAATTACACCACAGTATTAACAGCTCTTTTTTCTGGTGGGAGAACCTTGTGTGAGTTTCATTTTTCTCTATGATTTATTTAAACTTTTTACGCTTATTCATTTTACTGTCTTTGTATTTTTCGATGTTTTAGGTGTTATAATGACCATCTATTGCTTTCGTTTAACCCAAAACTATTTAAAAATTCAATAAACTGAAATTCCACAACTATGCATTGCGAGAGATACTATAATGAATATTTTCTGAAGATTTGGTGCATGAAATAAACCTGGAAAGGACTCTGGGAGAGAAACTTTGCCAGGTAGAAAGATATAGAACTGGAGACACGTGGGAAGAGTGAGAGGAAAATGTTGTTTGGCAATGATGAAATTCTTCCCAAGAAGTGGGACAGATTAAAGAGTTGAACTCAGAGAGAGAGAGAGGGAGAGAGAAAGAGAGAGATTGAGTATCAGTGACATAAAATATATTAAAAGCTTTAAGCATGGCAATCCAGAGAGTGGTGTATTGCTTGTTTCAGTCATCAATAATTTAAATAATATTTTTTCATATTAAGTAAATATATTGCTGTTGCTATTGTAGGAGATATTTTAATTATTTTCAGAAATCACTGTGAAGGGATAATTCCAGCTCAGCATGCTCCATGGAAATAATTATATCAGGAAATGTGTATAAAATAATAATGGTACAGGTCCTTGATGTGAAATTGTCTAAAAAATATGTCATTATATTAAAAATAACAAATATATTAATAAATCCACAGAAAATTATATTTTGGATTTAAAAGCCTGAAAAAATGCTGCTTATACTATAGAGTGTTATTAAAACCAACATCAAATGATTATAGGAGATCTTACAAAACGATACCTGGACACCCTCAGAAGTTGACTTCTTTCTATAGATATGTTTTATCAATATTAATCCTCTAAAGAAAAATAAATAGCCATTTAAAAAGATATATTTTATCCTTGTTTACCAGATTCTCTTTTTGATAACTAGCAGTGGGAATTTATTTTTACTATGTTAAACAACTAGAGTAAAAATAACTCTTGAATGGATGCTGAGAGTCACAGCATAGAAAGTAGGGAGAACTGAACAATCAAGATGTATGCAGTGCAGGTACTAGGGCAACCCTGCTATGTCAGCAGCAGGAATCAAATAGATGCAATTCTATTATTGCTACCTTTAGTGTGCCTGAGATCCTATTACCCTCAGACTTTTTTCTTTTTTTTTTCAAGATTCAAATATCCAAGAAAAAGAACATGATTGTCCTAGCTTGGGTCAGGTGTCTACTCTTGCCTCAATCAGCTATGGCCAGAGGGGGAGGGCCACTGGCACAGACAAGCCCTGTGTACAGGGCTTCCCTGAGAAGGGGGAATTATTGAGGGTCAGACATTCAGTGATATGTCATCTAAACCATATAACAAAGAAGCAGCTAATATTACCAATTCTGTGAGTTAAATTTCTTTTCAGTAAGGGTTGCAAAAGAATTAGGAAAAATTGCTAAATACTATAAATAAAAGCATATGTATTTCCAGCAAATTATTACCAGAACGCTCTTCTCTGCTAATTTTCTTATATTGTATGCACAAGTGAGAGGGCCTTATCCAATTAATTTAATTTGTTTGTTGCGTTGTTCTGATGGATGGGAATAAAGAACAGTAAAGAAAGAGATAGAAGGATATTTCAAAAGTTAGGTACTTTTACATTTAATCAATAAAGAGTTATTTTTAAAGAATAGAAGAAACCACTAAAATTAGAGATTTCATTTCTAATTTCTTCTCTCACAAGTTAGAATGAAAAAATTCTCATCTGGTACCTGTATAAGTCAGTTATAACATTTAGAATGTCATTTGTGAAATAGAAAATTTCAATTTATATAAAATCTTTATATCCTGCTGAAGAAACTTGAAAATGTCAATTTCATGAAGTACAACTGGGGAAAATCTGTCTCGAGCATAACACCTTAACTGCCACATAATGATTATAACTTATCTGTGTAAATAATGACTAAAACTTTGAGGAGATATATTATCTGTTAAGACAGTAGGTGCTTAGGCATATGTTTAGAGTCACTGGATCACAGGTCCCGTGACCTATAGGTAGTAGTGACTATAGGGGATAAATATTGACTGAGGGGTCAGTGCAACTGTATTTCTAGTACCAAGATTTAAAAAATAAATAAAATGATGGGGTATGTTCATATAGCATTTTTATAAACTGTTCATTCTTCCACCACATACGTTGGTCACAGGACAGTAGAGTGCATTAAATAAAGTTGCCTCAAAAAATATTTGTAAAAGAAATGGTAAACAGAAGGAAATACAAAAGGAAAACTTTAGAAGGGACTGCTATTAGATAGTATGCTATCTCCCAGTGAAAATGTGGTGCTATAATGATATCAGAGACATGAAGACAGGGGATGGTGAGGAGGGTATGGTAAGGATAGCTTCTTTATCTGGTTATTTTGTCTAATATATAAATGTAAAGCTGGGTGTAGTGGTGCACACTTTTAGTCTCAGCTGCTCAGGGGGCTCAGGTGGTAGGACCCTTGAGGCCAGGAATTTGAGGCTGTAGTGCCCCATGATCTCACCTGTGACTGGCCACTGCACTCTGGTCTGGACCACATAGTGAGACCCTATTCCTAAAAAAATATTTTTTAAATGTGTATAGTCATGCAAATAAAAAAAAAAGCACCTTATGGTTTGGGTTATTGTATCAGGTGGCAGGTAACTTTCTTTTGTCTGGATTTCTGCCCCAAAAGAAAGAATTAAGACCTGAATAAAACAACTTAGCTTCAATGCTGGCAACATTTCTCTTACTTGGATTTAATTGAGGATGCTTTTAAATATAGTAGTTATCTTGGTAAATGAGAAACAAGAGTGCAATTCATATATGTTTTGAAGTATATATAGAGATGTGCATGCATGAAACACTTTTTGGGATTGACATAAAAGTCCTTTAGACTTTTATCATAAGACTTTTGAAAAATCTGGCAAGCTCAAGCATTATATTTATTAATTTATTAAAATGCATGTTATTTTAATTGGGGTTGCACATATGTGTATGTTTTCTTGATATTGTGTTATAAATAAAGAACTAGTTTCTATTATGCTTTTTAGAAGATTTATAAATAATATAAGGGAAAATAATATCTTTGTAGAAATATATCTTGCATTTATTTGTCTAAAAACAAATTAGTATAGATTTGAAGATAATGAAATTGTTATTGAAATTCAAAGAAAAGCTTTATTTAGCCTTTATAAAAAGCAGCTGATAGAGATTAAGTGGCCCCCCATTGTCTCAGAGCTAGCAAACAGTAGATTAAGCGTTTTACCCCACGTCTCTCTGACACTAAAACTCATTGTCTGACACTTCCACTTGAAATGGAAGATTCATAAAAACAATGGCAGTGCCTGTCTACTGTGGGTTGTGTTAAGCATCCTGCCACCCAGCATTCATAATAGTGCCATGCCTTTAATAAGTACTTGTAAAATGAAAGAATGACCAAACAAATAGCCTAAATGTTGATTTTGACTTAAATAATCTTATTGAACAAAGTGACAAAATGTCCAAATGGAAGTTTAAAAATGACTATATTCTGAGGTTCAGTTAATTGATGCATGAGAAATTTAGGTAGCAAGTAGAGGATAGAAAGAAATAGACTCGTTTCCTGGACAGTGTAAGAATAGTGACAGCCAGAATGTCTGTTGTCCTCTTCGCTATGGAAACTCTCTATCTGAAGGGCTCCTCTGCTCCAAGCTTCTAGAATCATCACTGATTTGAAGAATGGAGAGCATTTAACCAGTTTCTCTTCTACATTTGTAAACGAAGCATCCAGTCACCCTTCTTCTCATGTTCACATATAAGGCACACTTAATAACAGGTTCCTCTTATATATCTACGTATTTATTTATGTTTATGTATTCACTTGTAGTGAACTTCTATTATGTGTCAGGTGCTGTCTTAGACTCTGGTAATACAAAGACCATGAAGAGTCACTAAAGGCATTCACAATCCAGAAGTGACTGGAGTGTCATGTGAATTAATATACTCATTTCACAAATAACTTGGTTTTTCAATATCTGATTAATAAACAACCACCAATTACTCAAATACTGCTTTTAAGGAACTATATATATACATATAATGTATGTATTTATGAAGGCTTTATGATACTGAGTTTAGATTTTAACCATTTGATAATTAAGAGTCAATGAATGCCTTAAAGATAGGAAGAGCTTGGTTAAAATTGATATTTAATTAACATTGGCTCTGACAAAAATTAGGGGGCTAGGAAGAGAGTAGAACCTATTTGGAAGAGGACAAGATTAGTAGCTCTTATAATAATCCAGATGCAGGGGGTAAGAGCATGCTAAAGAAGAATCAGCAGGACTTGATTAGTGATTGAATTCGAGATAAGAAGAAAACGAGTTAAGAGTGTCTCTGTTGTCATTTTATTCTTTCATTATGTGGAAAATGATAATTAACCTAAAAAGAGAATATAAAAAAGAATAGTTTGTTTATGTTCTTTCAAGAATCCAAGTTTGAACTAGTTTTATTTGTGTGGAACTACAGATATATACATGTGTATGTCCATCTGTCTTTCATCTATCCATCTATCCCATCATCTATCTACCTACTTTTATTGTATGTATATGTATATGCATCAGAAATATTTAAAAAGTTTCACTTTTAAAGCAAAGGTATTGGTGGTGCCTATCTGGAGTAGCATGTGGAGAAGAATTATGAAGTTGGGTCCAGGATCAACAGGAAAAAGCATATGATTTACTTGCAATGTCTAACACATTGAGGAAGTGAAAGAAAATGTCATTTTGTATTTTGTCTTTGATATACACGGTAGCCTCAGTCATTAGAGTAAATGATATTTCCCAGGAGATATTATGTCAAATCTCATATGCCCTATTTCTTCCACATTGGTCCCTTTCCCAAGTTCCTGACTTAATTATTTTCTCATCCATGTATGCTCCTGAGTTTTCTTAATCACTATTCTTGAATTTCTATTCAAGCCATCTAATACCACAGTCTTTTACCTTAATTGTTTTCTATCCCTTTTCTGAGGGCCATAGCCCTTCCCTTAACAACCAATCCAGTGACAGACACCTAGCCACCAGCACATATACTTCCAAAATATTAATTACCTACTGGCTGCTTGTATACATTTGAACACCTCAAAGACATGTTCTATTTCCTATTGCAACACTTTGCTATGTTACCTAGTTCTACCCTATTTCAACTATTTAAATAATATTGAAACTGGCCACGTTTTTTGGCATTGAGTATAAACATTCATTATCATCATTTGCAGCTGGGGCGTCTCATTCATTGCTTATCCTAATTACAATGATGGTTTCAAATGCCTCTCTACATATAATTTCTTTTTTTATTAAATTGGCTACTTCCTGTGAAATCTGATATCCAAGAATAACTTTATGGGGAAAACAAGTATTAATAGCTATTGAACAACTCCAGCCCTAATGTTTAACCAAATAAGATGTTTTATTAGGATTTGTATTTTTATAGCTTCTTTTTAACAACTGTAATAAACTCTTTCAAAGCAATATGCTACAAGGGATCAAAGAGCTATGCTCAATTAGAGTTGCTCCTTGTTAACCATGGTCAGAAAAGGAGAAAGAAATAAATCAAAGTGTGTCCGATATGTCCTTTAGCAGCAGACTGAGAGAGTAATGTGTCACCATGATATGTGGCTTTAAACCAAATTAAAAGCCCTGTGAAGCACTGAAGCTCCCTAAGCCATGACAGTGGACCTGCTATGGAGATCATGCCTCAGTTTCTGATATCTATGCCACCTGTGAACTCTTCCTAGGAATCAAGAGATCAAAGATGAAAAGCAACACCAACAAAGTCCTAGAATGTAGCCTGTTTACTGGCATAGAAGAGAGGTACAGCATAAATTGTACTGATTTCAGGTTGGAAAAAAATAACAGCAGGTTTCTAAGCAACTGTATATTAGGTGAGGTGAGGTTATCAAATACAATAAGGGCAGAAAATGATTTAAACTTTGATTTACTGAAAAACAACCTCCTATCATGTGGCATGGCATGAATTCATGGCAGCATATTGAGCAATGCAATATATGGCCTTAGTGAGTAGAGTTAATCTCTTTAAAGGAGTTTGAAAAGCTACATTAATTGTGCCACCATTCTCCCTTCCTCCCAGGTTCAAATATCCAGTCCTCTTTGACTTTTTACACTCTTTCATGACATATATTCAAGCACTACGCCAACTGATTTTCCCCTTATATCTTACTATAATATATATCTACTTATCATGCTATCATCCTTATAATATATCTGTGAATTAGTTAATTTTCTCATGATTTATAGTGAAAGAACAGAGTGTTAGATAAATTAATTTTCTCAAGGATAAACTATAATAAGCAGAATTATCAAGCTTCTTTTCTCTTGTGAAACATTTCTCAATTGCTCTACATTATACCCTGATAAACAAAGGTGATTACTCTTTGTTTTGAACCAAAACTATGACTTCATCATTTTCTATCACCACCTCTCACTCCCATATTCCCATAGACGTGAACACCTTGGGGTTTGATCTGATGAAGACAAAGGTTAATTTAACTTGTGGATTACTGGGAGGTCTTCTTTTCCATGAAATGTCAACTGTTACAAAGGAGGTAAAATCAAAATGTCTCAATCTCACTTTAACAATGTAAGAATTTCCAGAAGCCTAGGTCCTTTTACATATTATAATATTGTTTCCAATTTCTCTTAATTAATCTCTTCTACTTTCATGATAAGGAACGGGAACTTTTATCAAGGGAGACAGAATGGAAAAGCTTTTGCTCTATTTCAATCTTCTTATCTCCATCTTATGAGCTCTTCTGATTTTCATTATCCATCAATTTGCTCTATAAAAGCGTCCCAGATTTGTCTAGATACTTTTGATATTATAACATCAAGGATACCACTTAAATTACTTTCCAGAATGCATCAGAATGGCATGGGCTTAACACTTAATAAATCTCACATTAGGAACACAGGCATAATGAAGGATTCAAATTCTAGTATTTTACATTAGTCAAGACAGGAAGTTATAAAATATTATAATGCTAAAAGGAGTACAGAATTCCTTCATATAATCTTTTTCATATTATCCATGAGATGAGAGTGGTTCTCGCTGGCAGATCCAAAATAGGAATATCATGCAAACCAAAGCAATGAGGCTAGTTTAGGTTGAAGTGTGAAGGAAATGAACAATGTCAGAAAATAAATGTTCTTAAGCTAGAAAATAAAGGCAAGAAGAATGTATGTCAAGTCAGATGTCAAATACCAGTAGATGCTAGCCTCTAATTTTTAAACTGGGTGTACCTTGTAGATAAATCCAACTAATATTTATTTAATTCCTTGTGTGCTCATGTATCTTCCCTTCGAGATTATGAGTTCCATGAGGGCATAAATAAGTCTTTTTTATACTTTCATAATTTAGCACATTGCTGAAATAGAACAAGCATTTGAAAAGTGTTTGTTAAGTGAATGTATCCTACCTTAACTTTTGTACTCCTTAAAACAAACCAGCTTCATTGTGGCCAGGTTCTTTTATTCTCAACCTCCAAGTTTTGTTTTCACTATTATTCTAACTTCACAAACCGCAACCTTTCCCTTTACTTATCCAAATGTTTACATTTTTTAAAAAATTCTAAAGCAGAAGTGGGCAGACATTTTTTTTAAGGGAAGTAAATAGTGTAGGCTTTCTGGGCCATGTGATCTCAGTCACAACTACTTAAATTCTACAGTTGAAATGCAAAAATAGCCATACATGTGAGTAAATGAATGTGTTTTCCAATAAAAATTTTATTTATGAACACTTAAATTTGAATTTCAGATAATTTTAATATGTCTAGAATTTTTTTTTCTTTTCAATCATTTCAAAATGTAAATATCATCCTTATCTTGAAGGCCATACGAAAACAGGCAGCTGTCCAAATTTGATCCACTGGCCATGGTTTGCTGATGAGTCAGATTTTTGTTTATTTTATTCCCTTCTACCTTGACTGCACATCTCTGTATTTTGTTAACCAACATACAAATACTCTGATTTAAGACACTTATATTCTGAATTACTAATTTTGACACATTTATTTATATCTATATGTTCCTACCAAACAGTTCTATAATATTAACATGTATCATCCTTATCCAGTTGGTTGTAAATTCTTGAAGGGAAGGAGCTATCCTTACATATATATTTTTAGTCCTATAAGAAAACAATAGGAATTGACTGAAGGAGCCATTGATAAATGCTAGCTGAGTAAGAGAGGGACAATTTTAAGCAACCCTTCCTAAATAGGGCTGGAATACAGAGGCAGACCTTTCACGTAGCAGAGAAGATTCCACTCAAATCTGCTCATGTGTGTTTCACAAATCTTTTTTACGAATTTGTGTGGTAGCAGATTCCACATAAATCTGCCATAATGAGTTTCAAAAGTCTTACTGTAGAAAGGAGTGCTTGTGTACCATTTGTCTTTTTACCAAAACAGAACTAACTTAAATTAATATTCTCTGTGACTTCTGTGGTATGATCTAAAAGGCGCTATCAGAAGAGAAAATTTTTCTCAGCAGTGCTCCAAATACCACTATTGGTAAAGTATTGGTTCTGTAAAATACTGTTCTTTCATTAGTCCTTTGATCCTGAAAAAGGTATATCACAACTTTTGGGAGATCAATTTATATATTGATCAAAATGGGACATCTATGAACAACAGTAAATACAAGTAAAAGCATGAAAATCATTGTTCTAGGCTAGTGGTTCTTAACCTCCATGGTACATGGGTATAATCTGGGGAGTTTTTTTAAAAAAGTCTCAGCACTCAGGCTACCCTTGTGACCAATTAAATCAGAGTTTCTGAAAGTAGCGACCTGTTAGTAGTCATTCTTCTAGATTTGCAGGTGATTCTACTGTGAAGCCAAGTTTGAGAACCCCTGTCCTACACCTGCTTATAAAATTAAATCCTCACTCAGGAGAGGTAATAAATTAAGTTACTCTTATTTTGATCTAATTTATATCATCCTATTGAGATTTTCCATGAGGTGAAGGAACAAAAAATAAATGATATGTCCTGAGGTAGTGATCACTCAAATGTGGAAGAAATGGAGACATGGCTGAGAGGAAGGTGTGGGATATGGAGAATGCACCTCTTATAAATTTTGTTCCGAGTTAGTCAGGTAGGACTTCTGTGAAAACCAAGAACAAATAACATTTACATAACTAAATAGCCCTCACGTGGTGTATTAATCATACTTTTAATTTCTATCAACTGATGCTTTAACATCTAGAAAATGGCCACTGTTCCCAAGTAAATCCTGGCTCACCCCAAATCATTTGGAGACGTTAGATAACCCCAAATGATATGCTTTAACAGCAACAGTGAATATAAATTTTACAGGGTATCATTTTCAAATATGGCTCACCAATCCAAACCTGTTTACCCTGCTTCACAGGTTTCTTCATGCAGAAACTACAATAAAGGAACTTGCCCACATTCCACTTTCCTCTTCTGCCTCATGACCGACCTAGGTGCTTTCCCCGGGTGACCCCACGTGGTGTAGTGTGTTCCCCCATGGAACTGTAAGTGACAAAACTGTAAAACTCTTTCCACTTTCTCTCTCTTGATTTACCTCTGTTATCGCCATACTTCATCCAAGATATAATAATATAGTTAAAACATGTGAGAATAGTGGGGTTTGAGAAAATAGTACCAATTCAGATATAAATCCCTTATACTGTAGAAAATCTTTCAGATTTGTGAATGTCTGTATCCTCAAATTGTGAATCTTCTGGATAAATACGTCCTTGTATTAAGATCATAAGCTTTTTCTTCTTAGAACCATTTTTAAACTTATTTTGCTTTTTTAAAAATTATATTTTTAAAGACATTAAGGTGAAGTTTTATATCTCACTTCTTATAGGTGAAAACTTCATGTCAGAAAGTAGAAGGTGTAATGGCTTTAGTTTTCCTTAATAGGAACTGACACACCACTGATTAGAATTTATGGCTATTTTACTTTGATGAATGCTTAAGAGACTATTATTTCTTTGTTGTTTCAGTTCCAGTACTTTCTCTTTCTGGTTTGTCATGGACTGTTTTTTTTACTGGTACTTTGGATGTTATATGTCAGGGCAAAAATGAATCAATCCATCAGTTTTTAGAGATGACACCTACAAATACAACAGTTACCCAACATTGTTTTTTAATTTCAGAACATCAGCCTAGGCAAAGAATTTATGAAGAAGACCCCAAAAGCAATCACAGCAACAACAAAAATAAATAAATGGGACCTGATCAAATTAAAAAGCTTCTGCACAGCCAAGGAAACCATCATTAGAGCGAACAAACATCCTATGGAATGGGAGAAAATATTTGCATGCTACATATCCAATAAAGGGCTGATAACTAGAATCTATAAAGAACTCAGGCAAATCAACAAGAAAAAATAAAACAACCTCATTAAAAAGTAGGCAAAGGACGTGAACAGAAACTTTTCAAAAGAAGACAGATTAATGGCCAACAAACATATGAAAAATTGCTCAACTTCTCTAATCATCAGGGAAATGCAAATCAAAACCACAATGAGATATCACTTAACTCCAGTGAGATTGGCTTCTATCAAAAAGTCCCAAAACAACAAATATTGGCATGGATGCAGACAGATGGGAACACTTATACAGTGCTAGTAGGACTGCAAATTAATACAACCTCTATGGAAAACAGTATGGAGATACCTCAAAGAACTAAAAGTAGAACTACCATTTGATCCAGCAATCCCACTACTAGGTATTTACCCAAAGGGAAAAAAGACATTCTATAATAAAGATATGTGCACTCGAATGTTTGTAGCAGCACAATTCATAATTGGAAAGATGTGGAAACAACCCAAGTACCATCAATACATGAGTGGATTAATAAAATGTGGCATATGTATACCATGGAGTACTACTCAGTCATAAAACAAAATGGTGAACTAATACCTCTTGTATTATCCTGGATGGAGCTGGAGCCCATTCTTCCAAGTGAAGTATCACAAGAATGGATAAACAAGCACCACATATACTTACCATTAAATTGATACTAATTGATCAACACTTATGTGCAAATACGGAAGTAACATTCATCAGGTGTCAGGCAGGTGGATGTGGGGAAGAGGGGATGGGTGAATTCACACCTAATGGGTGTGGTGTGGACTGTCTGGGGGATGGACATGCTTGCAGCTCTGACTTGGGTGGCACAAAGGCAATATATATAACCAATGTGTTTGTACCCCCATAATATTCTGAAATTAAAAAAAAGAAAATGTGGTATATATACACAATGGAATATTGTTTAGCCATTAAAAAAACTTAAATTCTGTCATTTGCAGGAACATGAATGGAACTGGAAATCGTTATGTTAAGTGAAATAAGCCAGGCACAGAAAGGCCAATATTGCATGCTCTCATTTATATGTGGGAGCTAAAAAAGTGCATCTTATGAAGGCAGAGAGTAGATTGGTGGCCACAAGAGGCTGGGGGGTTAAGGAGGAGGAGGAGATGAACAGGGGATTAATGGGTATAAATATATGGTTAGATAGAAGAAATAAGACCTAATGTTCAATAGATCAGTAGGATGACTGTAGTTAACAATAATCTATTGCACATTTCAAAATAGCTAGAAGAGTATAATTCAAATGTCCCTAGCATAATGAGAGATAAATATTTAAGGTGACGGTGATCCCAATTACCCTGATTTGATGTTTACACATTATATGGATATACCAAATTATTACATGTACCCCAAAAATAGGTACATCTATTATGTATCAATAAACAATAAATAAACTTAAAAAAAAGAATGTTACAGGGGTACAAATGCTTTAGTAACATAAATTGCCTTTGCACTGCCCAAGTCAGAGCTACAAGCATGCCCATCCCCCAAACACCACGCACTCACACCCTTAGGTATGAATTTACCCATCCCCTCCTTCCCCATCTCACCTGCCCGACACCCAATGAATGTTACTTCCATATGTGCACATTACTTTTGATCAATTAGTACCAATTTAATGTTGAGTAAATTTTGCCCAACATTTATAACAGTTATGTTGCAAATGGACCTTCATTTTGAGCAGAAAGTCTAGAGAATTATAATGATAAACTTGGATATACAAACCCTTCTTACATTTAAAAAATTACTTAGAATGTTACAAAAGACAATATATTTCTATATGTTATACTTTTTGGGTATTATGGTATTTTTATTATAATAAAGTATATGGTAACTTGAAGCAATAATGACAGCTAATATTAACTAAATGCTTACTCTCTCCTTGGCATAGTTTAAGGTCTCTATATGGATTAAACCATTGAATCTACATGTCATTATTATTTAGTTAAGAAAATTGAATTACAAGAATTTAAAGCAACTTTCCAAGGTCAACACCTAATCAGAATGTTAGTCCCAATTGGAACTAGTTAGTTAGATTCCAGAAATCAAACTCTTAAACAGCACAAAATACTCCCTCCTAAAGTAAGTCACGAACACTGATCATAATCTCAATGTTTGATTTGTTAAAACTGGCAAAAATCCTTCAATGAAGAAAAAAGTATTTTTTAATTTGTTTGCCCATGTTATCCATATTGGAGAATAATTGCTTAGATTTCCACTTTGCCAGTATAGCCACAATCACGTGCATGCACTGCTTTTTGAACATGCTGAATACTTGAATTATTTTGTGTGAATAAGCTAGGTCTCCCAATAACTAATGGGGAATTGTAAATTACCTAATGAATTCAGGAGCAGAGGCAATTAGTTCGTATTTAGGATACTTTGACTTGTCTAGGTAATTGTTAATTCTCATTTTCTCTTAACCCTGTGTAAAAAGTCCCAGAAAACACTTGTTTGTTTAAACAGGAGACAGACAAAAGAAATTATCTTTGGAAATACCGAACTTGGAATCTGTATTTTTCCTACTGGGAAATTTATAGTGCCAATACAGAATACTGAATTATAAACTTGTAGTATTAGAAAGTGCCATTATGATAAATATTAGGCAACTGAGGTCCATCAAAGTTTTTTGTGACACGGTCAAGGTTAAGACGTTATTTGATGGGGGGAACAGGAATGTTGTTCAGATCTCCAAGTTATTTGAGTTATGATGCAAGTCTTCTTGTACCTCAATTACACAGAAAAAAAATCAAAATTCAAAACAAAAGAAATGGAGTGAAATATATTAAGAGCAGTGTTAGGAATAATCACATTTTATCATTAGAAATAATAAGACCACGCACGAGTTTCTATTAAGGTCACTTTTGTTAGGTTGTTAGTCTTGAATGCAATGGTTAATTCTTAGTATCTCATCTGCACCAGGAAGTATGTAGAAAAATCCTCTGCTTTGATACACAATTGCTCTTAATTTTTACCTAACTATAATGTGAACTTTCTTGTGGAAGATTAATCCCTTCCTTTCTTGTGAAAGACTAATTTACTATGTTAACATAATGAAACAGTTTGATTTGTTAGCTTGATATTCTTTGTAATTTAAAAATAAAAAGTTTTTTGATAAGGAGGACTCAATGTCAATGTCTGCTTGAAACCATAACCATATTTCTTTTCTTACAATATTTGAGTGGATCTAATAACTGTGTCATAAACATTTTATTGAACTGAGGTATGACAAGATCTTTTTTTTATTATTGGCTGTTAACATTCTTGTCATATTTAATGTTTCACCTGGGAGTTGGCTTTTAGTCAGAGTTCACTCTTATGTGTGTCTACCTTTCAACCTTGATGCAAAACTAATGGCTTCTTATTATCTCAGTCAGAAATGACTCTTCAAAAGACATGAGGGACTTTTTGTAATCCTGTTAAGGGTTTCTACCGAGGTAGGTATTAACGGTGCAGTTTGTTCTGTAGAGTTTAATAGCTTAAAACATTATTTTAATAACACAAGACATTTTGCCAAAATGTCTCAGGATTCCTCTTTAAGACTCTTTCAGTACTATTCAAATATATTATTATATTATATAAATAAATATATAAATTTATTATATAAATAAAATTATATAATTTATATAATTGAAGCATCTTTATTTGTAGTTTATTTTGGAAATATTCTCGTCCTCAGAGCTGAAAACATCCAGAAGGAAGCCCCTGCTCAGTAAGAAGTATTTCATTTATCTACATCTATATCCATAGCTATATCCATATCCATATCTATCTTTTGTTCTTCATAGAATACTTCAAAACTTTAAATAAATGGGATTGGTTTATCCTGTTCAACTAAAAACTTTTTCTTTTTCTCAGGATTCCTGATATTATATAGCTGTATAGATAAATTTGCATGGTAATGATACATACCAGTTCTATTTATTTGAAAAAAAAAGTTCTGAAACAAATATGGCAATATGTTATTATAACATCTATTAAATATAAATATGAATATATAGTGTTTAATTATATTCTCTTTACTGGTAAAATGAGAGATAACAAAATTAAATGAAGATATAGATTTTAACTTAAATTTCTTCCTAATCAATATTTCTAGTTCACATTAATTTCCCTCTCTTTCCCTTAATATTTACAGTCTGTATCACATCTCTTACCATGCTTCCCTAATTATTTCTTGTCAATGATTTCACTTACCTTCCTAAAATGCAGTGTGTTTAAACTTTTTTTGTACTGATTATGATCTTTATAATGATTCTTATGAGTTAGCATTAATTCATTATATTTTTTAAATTTTATTTTAACGCAGCTGAATACAAATCTAAATCCCAAATATAATGTTTGAAAATTGCATTTCACCACTTTAGCTTTTACCTTGAGTCCAATTTTTATGCTGCATATCCTTGAATCTTAAATTACCTATCATGCTTGAGACGACTGGATTTCCGTTTTTATAATTGTCATCACCTACAATTTAGTTCATAAATGTACACGTATACAGTTCTGTCAATTGGTAGGGGATTTATTTATGGAAGTTTACCTTCATGTCCTTTCCATACATTTATAGAATTTTCTCTTACTGATATCAATGCTATCATCCCAATTGATTTGCTTTTCATTGCCAAATTTGATCTGCTTTCTGCTTTCAGCTGACTGATATCTTTCATGGATCTGTGAAATAATTTCAACAATAAAATTATGTGTTTTTATGCACAAACTAGGTGCCTGGCATAATTCTAGGTGCTGGACTTATAATTGAGATAAAAACACATCCCTGGCCTTGAGAAGCTTACACTCATTTACACTAAAAAATTTTTTTTTTATTATTTAATAATTTACTAACACTATTCTTATAACACTTACTTGAAAAACATGCATT
Organism: Daubentonia madagascariensis; assembly: GCA_023783475.1. Classification (NCBI taxonomy): domain Eukaryota; kingdom Metazoa; phylum Chordata; class Mammalia; order Primates; family Daubentoniidae; genus Daubentonia; species Daubentonia madagascariensis. The sequence continues at coordinate 18,120,392 of JAKFHU010000978.1, read as the reverse complement.
TCTGTATGAGGCTATTTTTAATTGATATATATAATATAATTGTACATATTTATGGGGTACAATGTGATTTTTTTGATATATGTATGCATTGTGTAATTATCAAATCAGGGTAATTAGCACAACTGTCACCTCAAACACTTTTCATTTCTTTGTTATGAGAACATTCAAAATCATCTCTTCTAGCTATTACGTATACGATACGTTATTGTTAACTAGAGCCACCGTAGTGTGATAGAACCCCAGGACTTATTTCTCCTATCTAACTGCAATTTTGTACCCGTTGACCAACTTCTCTCTGTCTCTCCCTCCCCCCTACTCTTCACAGCCTCTTTACGTTTATATTTGTCACAAGGGCATCTGCTGTCCTCTACCCTCCACTTCCATTTGCACTCCCTATAGGTAACTTACCTCCCGGCCTACCCAGTTATGTGACCAGGGAATAGTCAGAGTTTTTGAGAGCCCTGGATGATTTAGGGGTATATTCTCATTCTTGGGAAGAATTGATCTTGGCACAGGAATGTTTATGATTCTAGTTACACCATGGCAGGGGGTTTAATGGTCAAGATCTGAAAGCATCAGCAAATTGTACCCTACACAAGGAAAGGGAAGCCTGCCTGGACGTTTATCCATGTGTATTTACGTTGAGACTATTCCTCTGGTGCAGACACTGATCCTTGGTGTTCTCACATAGGAAGCCTTCCCAACATTCTGTTCTTGGTCCCTGACTCAGACACTACTTTGACTATAGAGCCACTTTCAAACTATCATCAGAAGTGGTTAGGGTTTCCAATATCCAAGAACAAGAGCTTTTGTCCTAGTCTTCCTCCTCAACATTCTTCTCTAAAACCAGTTTCCATTATGCAATTTTGGCCAAACACAGATGTTCCAGTGAAGTTTTGGTGTCAGGTATAAACTCTCAAAAAATAGAATCTACATATACCAATTATAAGTTGTAAGAAGGTGTGTAAGTTTGTTATTGGTTAAATATACCACTGCAATTACAGTCTTCCCATTTTAGGAGAAATTAATTCCTTAAAGGTATTTTCAGTCATTTTTCAGGCTTCAGTGATAGTCCTGTGAGAGAGTTTTATTCACATAGGTCTTTAGGTATTTTTATAAGATATACCGTAGACATTATACAACTTACAGGTAACGTAAGTTATGTCTCTAGATCTGGTATTGAGCCCCTACTATGTGCCAAAGCACTTTGCTAGGCACTGGGATCCAGTAGCAAAAAAAAAAAAAGCAGATGTAGTCTTCCACTCAGTACACCTATGTTCAAATTAACTCATAATTCATTAGCTGTGAGCTCCTGGGCAAATTATTTAATCTACATCTGTTGCAAAAAGAAAAAAGAAAGGAAAACAATAATCCTGACATCTGTTCCATCAAATTCATAGGTTGTTTTGTGAATCATGAGCTAATGTATGTGAAAGCACTTTGTAAATATTATGTGCTAAACCAGTATTATTCACATTTTCTTTAAAAAGTGCAGTAAAACACTCAAGGAGTTCAGGAAATGCCACCCCAAAATATGACACTTTGATATGCTGATTACTTTGAACTGAGGACACTTCTGGAACAGGGCATACAGGCAGAGGCTTTCTCCGAGATCCCCTTGTCTGCCTAAAGATGGATCCTCCAAAAGGAACTTGATTCTTGTGAATCCCCTGACTGGAAATCCTGTCAACCAGAGAAGATTAACTTGCATCACAGGAGAGGGCATTGAAGGGTAACACTATGCCTGCCCAATCACCTATTCTTCTGAAGGCTGCTCTGAGACTCTGTTTATTACCTAAGAGCCTTTTTAGTTGCATAATGAGGCAACTTTTATTCACCATACACTTCCTCCTCTCACCCTCCTGTAACTTGTTTTCACCACTCCCTAGAATTCCTTTCTGTGGGTCAGGATGCTACATAAGCTTCAGTTATCTGACCCTTCTTCGAGACTTACATTTTGTGGAACTCACATGATTATACATATTATTAAATATGGTTTTTCTCCTGTTAATCTGTCTTATGTCAATTTAATTTGTAGTCAAGCCAAGGAACCTGGAAGAATGGAAGAAAGTCATTTTTCACTCCCTTGCAACACTTTCTCTGAAAATAGTAAGAAATTCACTAAGAAAGAAATTAAAAACTTAACTGCTTAAAGTTAAAACAGAACAGGTAATGAAGAGCCCCTCATACTTATTCCTACCTACTTAAAATATGGCTTAGACATCCTTGTTATAAAATATTTGCTATCATTATTAATACCATGTATTGATTATATTCCTGTCATAACTAATTAAGAATGTATATTCAGAATTTAATGGAATAAGTCCAAAGAAAGAATTCACAACTCATAGAGATAAAGTCAGCAGAAATGCTAAAATTATTAACAAATGTAAAAATTGAGATTTTGTTGAAAGAAACTTTATAAAATAGACTAAAGGATTTTAAATAATATTAATATACAATGTATCTCAAGATTTATGTAGAATACGTGTTTATCTTCATTTCTTTCATAGGAAATGACGAGCTTTTCCCCGACTTTTGTCCAAGGGATGACAGCATTTATTGTGCAGTTGGTCTCTTACAGTTGTCAATGACAGAAGAAGGTGAGTAGGTAAACATCAAACACAGTTGATGAAGATAACTTTAATTACCTCACTAGGGGATTTGAACTAGTTAATTATGGGATTTTTTCTCTAAGCAAACTTTACATATTAGGATGTCTAGTTGATCTAAAAGGAATTTAAAAGTAACTTGTATGAAAGACACAAACCATGGCAATTTGGAAATGTAAATCAAATTGCAAAAAATAGACAGGTTTTGTAAATCTGAGAGTATTTTTGGACTCTTTTGTTTCTTCTTTTTATAAATAATCTGCCATTTTTATCCAAGAGCATTTTTCTTGATCCTTATGTGGGTGGCATAATTACACAGAATACTTCAAGTAAAATAAATCTTTATGTAAGTGTTAGATTACAATCAGAACTTGATGTCACCTATAGTCAGGGTCTGATTAATGTACTTGTGTTAAATATTAAAAATAGGATATAATGTTCTATTTCTAAAAATAGGACATAATAAAGTGAAATAATTAAGCTTATAATTAAGAATACAGATACTCAATCTTTTCTTCTTAGTGGGTAACTAATTCAGGTGACACTTGAATCTTGAAAAATGAGTTTTGAAGGTAGTCCTTTATCTGCCTTTGGGGACATAGAATAAATGGATGTTGTCTACAAAAAATATTTAAAAAGAAATAACGTCTTTATTCAGTGCCCAGTATTATCTTTAATACTCATTAGTTTTCACATGTTCTGTGCTATCTCCACTTGTGTGTTCATGAAAATACATTCCACTCTGGAGAAATACCTTATTTTTCATTTTCCAAAAATCCAAATTTTAAATTTCCTTTAAGTCTCTAATCAAGTAAGTCATCAATATTTACTATATATACATTTTATTGCCTGCTACTATGGTAGACACAATAAAAAGGCACAAAAATTATAGAAATGTTTTACTCTCAAACATTCTTTGAAGAAAGGAATATCATCTTGCGCATGACTGAACTAGAGTTTGATTTATATATATAATGATTTGACTTGACATGAAAATGAGATGTAAGTGCCAAAAATAGTACTGAGGTTTTTTAAAGTATTTTTATTTTTAATTATTTTGGGTATGTAATAGTTGTATATATTTATAGGGCACATGCTATGTTTTGATACAAGCATACGATGTATATTAATCAAATCAGGGTAATTGTGGTATCAGTCGCCTCAAGCATTTATCAATGCTGAGTTTTATAATGAGAAATTCTCTATTAGAATTCCATTGATTAGATTACATTTGTATTTTTTTTTTACTTTTTCTAATACAGAAGTAAAGCACATTCTTTTGAGAACATCTTAAAATTAGAGGAGTATAAACATGGGAAAACTTCCAATTTCAAAATATAAATATAATCATTGATAACCACAGCTAACATGTTGGTATATTTTCTCATTTTTTTCTGTGCATAGTTTAAAACTATTATTGTAGTCACATCACAAATATGTAATTCCGTATATTGCTTTTTCAATTAACAATGCTATGTAAGTGTTTTTCACACTATTGCCTATTTTAGTCACTAATTCTTTAATACATTTGGTTCTCCCTGTTTTTTCATAACTTACTGCGTTCCAGGCTCTAAGGTCTGGGTCCAGTGCATGTCCTCCAAGAGAGTGTAGACATGGCTGGTAGAGAAACAAGTACTGTATAAGCAATTTAAATCCAGAAGATTGGGTTATAAGGGGACTAAATATATTTCAGTATTTACTCTATAAGCATGCAAGCTGACTCTTGAGTATCACAAAATATCTGTATTTTCCCACTATTTTCTAATGTCTTGTCACATCTAATGCTAGTGGTGATCCAGCTACTCTAACATAGTGACTTTTTTTTTTTATTTATTTTTTTAATTTCAGAATATCATGGGGGTACAACACTTTGGCCATACACATTGCCCCTGTTCTGCCCGTGTCAGAGCCACAATCGTGGTCATCTCCCAAACTGTGCTCCCCACATCCATTCAGTGAGAGTTTTTCCCATCCCTTCCACCCCCCTCCCGCCCGCCCGCCCTCAGATGAATGTTATTGCCCTGTGTGATGTAAGTGTTCATCAGTTAGTACCAGTTTGATGGTGAGTACCAGTGGTGCTTGTTTTTCCAATCCTGTGACACTTTGCTTCGAAGAATGGGTTCTAGCTCCAAACAGGATAATAACAGTGTTAATTCACTGTTGTTCCTTATTGCTGAGTAATACTCCATGGTATACATATACCACATTTTATTGATCCACTCGTGTATTGATGGGCACCTTGGTTGTTTCCACAACTTTGCAATTGTGAATTGTGCTGCTATGAACATTCAAGAGCAGATGTCTTTATTATAAAATGTCTTTTTTTCTTTTGGATAAATACCCAGTAGTGGGATTGCTGGGTCAAATGGTAATTCTACTTTTAATTCTTTGAGGTGTCTCCATATTCTTTTCCACAGAGGTGGTACTAATTTGCAGTCCCACCAGCAGTGTATGAGTGTTCCTATCTGTCCACATCTCCACCAACATTTGTTATTTGGGGATTTTTTTATATGAGCCAATCTCACTGGAGTTAAGTGATATCTCATTGTGGTTTTGATTTGCATTTCCGTGATGATTAGAGAAGTTGAGCACTTTTTTATATGTTTGCTGGCCATTATTCTGTCTTCTTTGGAAAAGTTTCTGTTCATGTCCTTTGCCCATTTTTTAATAGGGTAACATAGTGACTTTTATCAACCAATGTCACTTTACCTCACTTTGGGATTACCTCCTCTCTACCCTCACATTTTTGTCTTTGTTACACTGTGCTTCAGCTTTTCAGATAACTGTTTTCTTAAATATATTTTGAACTGAACAGATTATTCTGGATATTCATAGAATCTTAAGATTTAAGGATATTTGAGTCTTAAGCATGTTAGTAACCAGCACTAGTGTAACTGATAGTGGAGATTCTTCTATTACTAGATCTTTTCTATAAAGCTCAGTTTTTAGAATTTTGTCAACTACTCTTTTGTAGGATATTTGGTGGCCTACGAACATAAAATTGCTATAGAACCTGCCTTTATTTGTTTGTGTCACCATTAATAAATTTGGGACAATTGTGTTAATATACAAGATAATAATAGCTACCATTTTTTGAGTCACTGCCATATGACTGTCAGTGTAAAACATTTTTTTGTGTATTTTCTCATTCAACCCCTATGAAAATTTTAATATGTTAGAGATTTAGCCCAGTTTATAAGAGGAAATTGAAAGTTCAAAAGTACAGGTGACATGCATAATATATAATATAATATATGTATCTTATATTTTTTCATATAATGTATTTTATATAATATATCATGAGATATATCCTGAAACCAGAAAATATGAAGTCTCCAGCTTTGTTCTTTTATCTCAAGCTTGCTTTGGCTATTCTGGGTCCTTTGTAGCACTGCATTAATTTATGAATTTTTTTTATTTCTGTAAAAAGTACCACTGAAATTTTGTTGGAGATAGCATTGAATCATTAGATCACTCTAGGTAGTATAGTATTTTAACAATATTAAGTCTTCTGATCTATGAACATGGATGACTTTCCATTTATTCTTGTCTTGTTTAATTTTTCTCATTAATGTTTTGTTGTTTTCAGTGTACAGGTCTTTTACTTCCTTGGTTAAGTTGTTCCTAAGTATTTTATTCTTTTTGATGCTATAAGAAATTAGATTGTTTTAATTTCGCTTTTGAATATTTCATTATTAGTATATAGAACTAAACAGATGTTTGTATGTTGATTTTTTATCTTGCAACTTTACTGTATTTTTTTATTATTTCTAATATTTTTTGTTGGATTCTTAACAGTTTTCTATATATAAGACCATATCTTCAAATAGAGAGAATTTTACTTTTTTCCCCCAATTTGGATGCCTTTCATTTCTTTTTCCTGACTAATTGCTCTGGCTGGACTGTCAGTACTATGTTGAATAGAAGTGATAAGAGGCAGCATTCTTGTCTAGTTCCTGAATTTAGAAGAAAAGCCTTCAGTTTTTTAACATTGAGTATCATGTAAAACATGGGTTTGTGGTATGTGGCCTTTTTTATGTTCAGGTCCATTCCTTTTATACCTAGTTATTGAGCATTTTAATCACGAAAAAGTGTAGAATTTTGTCAATATTTTTTGTGCATCTATTGAGATGATCGTATGTTTTTGTCTTTCATTCAGTTAAACTGTTATATCACATTTATGGATTTTTATATGTTGAGCCATCATTGTATCCCATAAAGACAGAAATGTAGACCAATGAAACAGAACAGAAAGCCCAGAAATAAATAGAGTCAACTGATCTCTAAAATGGGTGCCAAGAATACACAATGGGGAAGCAGTGCTGGAAATACTGGCTATCCTCATTCAAAGGAATGAAATTGGATCCCTATCTGACACCATACACAAAAATCAACTCAGAATGAATTAACAACTCAAATGTAATGTCTGAAACTGTAAAACTCCTAGAATAAAACATGGGGAAAAAGCTGCTTGGCAATTATTTCTTGGCTATGAGACCAAAATCACAGGCAACTAAAGCAAAAATAGACAAGCAAAACATCATCAAACTAAAACGTTTCTGCACAGCAAAGGAAACAAGCAATAGTATAAAAAGACAACCGATGGAATGGCAGAACATACTTGCAAACCAATTATCTGATAAAGAGTTAGCATCCAAAATACATAAGATACTTCTACAATTCCATAGTGAAAACACACACACTAAAACAGATTTAAAAATTGGGGAAAGGACCTGAATATACATTTTTCCAAAGAAGACATACAAATAGTTACCAGATATATGAAAAGATGCCCATTATCACTAATAACCAGAGAAATGCAAATCACAATCACAATGAGATATCACTTCACATCTGTCAAGATAAATATTATTAAAAGCACAGAAACAAAAGATAAATGTTGATGAAGATGTTGAAAAATTGGAGCCATTATACACTGTTGGTGAGAATGTAAATAGGTGCAGTCATGATGGAAAAGAGGATGGAACTTACTCAAAAATTAAAAATAGAACTTGATCAAGAATTAAAAATAAAACTACTAGATGATACAGTAATTTATGAGTATACTATTTATGAGTATATATCTAAAAAATTTATTTGCATATGTTGAACCACCCTGTATCCCTGGAATGAAACCCACTTGATCATGGTGAATTATTTTTTTATGTGCTGTTGGATTTTGGTTTGTTAGGATTTTTGCAGCTATGTTCATGGGATAAAGCAAAAGCAGTGCTAAGGGGAAAATTTATAACCTCAAATGGTTACATCAAAAAGACAGGAAGATCAAAAATTAACAACTTAATGTCACATCTCAAGGAACTAGAAAAAGAAGAACAAATCAAACCGAAAAATCCTAACAAACCCCAAATCCTAAAAAACTGCAAAAATCCTAACAAACTAAAATCCAACAGCACATCAAAAAATAATAATCACGATCAAATGGGTTTCATCCCAGGCATGCAAGAATGGGTCAACATATGAAAATCAATAAATGTTATTCATCACATAAACAGAAGCAAAAAAAAAAAAAAGACCATATGATTGTCTCAATAGATGCACAAAAGGCATTCAATAAAATCCAATATCCTTTCATGATAAAAACCATCAACAAACTAGGCATAGAAGGAACATATCACAAAATAATAAAAGCAATATATGACAAACCCACAGCCAACATCATACTGAATAGGGAAAAATTGAAAGCATTTGCCCTTAGAAATGGAACAGGACAAGGGTGCCCACTGTCACCACTTCTATTCGACGTAGTACTGGAAGTCCTAGCCAGAGCAATCAGCAAGAGAAAGAACTAATGGGCATCCAAATCAGGAAAGAAGAGATCAACCCATCCCTGTTTACCAACAAAATGATCTTATATCTAGAAAACCCTAATGACTCCACCAGAAGACTCCTAGAATTTATCAATAAATTCAGCAAAGTCTCATTTAACAAAGTTAGTGTACACAAATCAGCAGCATTTCTATATACTAACAAAAGTCAAGCCAAGAGTCCTGACTTGCATATGTTGAAGAATCCTGCATCCCTGGACTCAATACCATTTGTAGCTACGAAGAACATAAAATTCTTAGGAATATATTTAACCAAGGAGGTGAAAGATTTCTACAAGGAGAACTACAAAACACTGATGAAAGAAATCAGAGATGACACAAACAAATGAGAAAACATTCCTTGCTCATGAATTGGTAGAATCAACATTGTTAAAATGTCCATACTGCCCAAAGCGATTTACGGATACAATGTGATTCCCATCAAGATAACAACATCTTATTTCACAGACCTAGAAAAAATAATCCTAAGCTTTATTTGGAATGAAAAAAAAAAAGCCTGAATAGCCACAACACTCTTAAGCAAAAAGAACAAATCTGGAGATATCACATTACCTAACTTCAAATTTTACTATAGGGCTATAGTAACCTAAACACTGTAATACTGGTGTAAAAGTAGACACATAGGTCAAGAACAGAATAGAGGTCCCAGAAATAAAACCATATGGCTATGACCAACTGATCTTTGACAAAACAGACAAAAAACATGCACTGGGGGAAAGATGCCCTGTTTAAAAAATGGTGCTGGGAAAAGTGGACAGCCACACACAAAAGAATGAAACAGGACCCCTGTCTCTTGCCATATACAAAAATTAATTCAAGATGCATTAAAGACTTAAATATAAGACATGAAACCATAAGAATTCTAGAAGAAAATGCAGGAAAAACTCTTCTAGATGTAGGCCTAGGTAAATAATTTATAACTACCACCACAATGGCAAATATAGCAACAAAAAAATAAATGGGACTTAATTAAATTAAAAAGATCTGCACAGCAAAGGGAATAATCAACAAAGTGAATAGACAACTTAATGAACAGGAGAAAATCTTCACACACTATATATCCATCAAAGGACTAATATCCAGAATCTACAAAGAACTCAACAAATCAGCAAGAAAAAAGACAAACTACCCCATCAAAAAATGGGCAAAATACATGGACAGAATTTTTTCAAAAGAAGATAGACAAGTGTCTTACAAACATATTTGAAATTGTTCAACATCACTAATTACCAGGGAAATGCAAATTTAAACCACAATGAGATATCACCATACCCTTGTCAGAATGGGCATACTAAAAAGTAAAAAAAAAACAACAGATGCTGGTGTGGATGCATAGAAAAGTGAATGCATGGAAAACAGTATGGAGATTCCTCAAAGAACTAAAAGTAGGCCTACCATTCAATCTAGCAATCCTACTACTGGGTACCTACCCAAAGGAAAAGAAATCATTTTATATAAAAGACCTGCATCCAAATGTTTAGCACAGCACATTAACAATTTCAAAGATACAGAATCAACTTAAGTGCCCACCAATTCATGAGTTGATAAAGAAAATGTTGTATATATATACACACACACACACAGATACACACACACACCATGGAGTATTACTCTGCCATAAAAAGAATGAGATAAAATCTTTTGCAGCAACTTGGATGGAACTGGAGTCAATTATCCTAAGTGAAGTATCTCAGGAATGGAAAAATAAACACCATATTTTCTAATCATTGGGAGCTAAATGGTGGGTGCACATGGGCCTAAAGAGATGTGAAGGATATTGGAAACTAAGAAGGAGGGAGGATGGAAGAAGGGTGAGGGATAAAAACTTTCCTATTAGGTACAATGAACACTATCCAGGTTATGGGCACACTGAAAGCCCTGACTCCAGCATTATATTGTGCATCCATGTAACAAAATCACATGTACCCCTTTAATATTTTTTTCTATGAGTTCAAATTTTTTTGTATTTCAAAATATTAAGGGGGTACAAATGTTTTTGTTACATGAATAGCTTTATAATGCTTTATTCAGGGCCATAAGTGTGCTCACCACCTGAATATTGTTCATTGTACCTGTAAGTTAGCTTTTTTACCCCTTCTCTCCTCCCCTTACATCCACTCTTGATTTACAATGATTTTTACTTCTTTCTGTGCCCAAATGTGCCCATCAATTAGTTCCAAATATTTAGGGAGTACATGTGGTGTTTGTTTTTCCATTCTTGTTGTCCAATCACTTAGGATAATGGTCTCCAGTATTATCCAAATTGCTGCAAAAGACATTAATTAATTCCCTTTTATGGCTGAGTAGTACTACATGGATTTGATGGGCATTTGGGTTGATTCCACATCTTTGCAGTTGTGAATTGTGCTGCAATAAACATTTGAGTGCAGGTATCTTTTTGATAAAATGATTTCTTTCCCTTTGGGTAGATATCCGGTAGTAGGATTGCTAGATTGAATGGTAGGTCTACTTTTAGTTCTTTGAGGAATCTGCATACTGTTTTCCATAGAGATTGTACTAATTTTCAGTCCCACCAACAGTGTATAAGCATTCCTATCTCTCTGCATCCATGCCAGTTACTCTATGGCTTTTTGACTTTTTAATAAAAGCCATTCTGAAAGGGGTAAGTTCATATCTCATTTAATGTGCATTTCCCTGATGATTAGTGATGTTGAGCATTTTTTCATATGTTTCTGAGCCATTTGTCTGCCTTCTTTTGAAAAGTTTCTGTTCATGTTTTTGCCCACTTTTTAATAAGTTTGTTTGTTTTTTCATCCTGATTTGTTTGAGTTCTTTGTAGATTTTGGATATTAGCCCTTTTTCGGATGTATAGTTTGCAAATTTTTTCTCCCATTCTGTAGGTTGTCTATTTGCTCTGTTGATTACTTCCTTTGATGTGCAGATGCTTTTTAATTTAATCAAGTGTCATGTATTTGTTTTTGTTGTTGCTGTGGTAGCCTTTGGGATCTTAGTCATAAATTCTTTGCCTATGCTGATACCTAGGAGAGTTTTTCCTACATTTTTGTCTAAAATTTTTATGGTTTCATGCTATACATTTAAGTCTTTTATCTCTCTTGAGTTAATTTTTGTAAGTGTTGATAGATAGGAGTCCTGTTTCATTCTTCTACACATGGCTACACAGTTTTGCCAGCATCATTTACTGAATAGGGCTTCTTTTCCCCTGTATATGTTGTCTGCTTTGTCACATATTAGTTGGTTATGGGTAGATGGTTCTCTGTAACTGGGTTCTCTGTTCTGTTCTATTGGTCTGTGTCTCTATTCTTGTACCAATACCATGCTGTTTTGGTTACTATAACCTTGTTGTATAGTTTGTAGTCTGGTAATGTGATGCCTCCAGTTTTGTTCTTATTGCTTAAGATTGCTTTGGCTATGCAGGCTCTTTTCTGCTTCCAAATGAACCATAGAATTATTTTTTCTAGATCTTTTGAAATATGATGCTGTTATTTTTATGGGGATTGTGTTGAATCTGTAAATCAGTTTGGGCAGTATGGACGTTTTAACAATGTTGATTGTACTGATCCATGAGCATGGTATGCTTTTCCATTGGTGTCATCTGACATTTCTTTCCTCAGTGTTTTGTAATTCTCCTTGTAGAGATCTTTCACCTCTTTGGTCAACTATTTTTCTAAGTATTTTATTTTCTTTGTAGCTATTGCAAGTGACATTGAGTCTTTGATTTGACTCTCAGCTTAACTATTAAATATATTACACAAATGCTACTGATTTGTGTACATTAATTTTGTAACATGAGACTTTGCTGAATTTATTTATAAATTCCAAGTATGTTGGTGGAGTCTTTGGGATTTTCTAAATACGAGATTATATCATCAGCAATAAGTCAGAAATAAGTGATAGATAGTTTGACTTCCTCTTTCCTGATTTGGATATCTTTTATTTATTTCTCTTGCCTGATTGATCTGCCTAGGAGTTCCGGTACTATTTTGAATAGAAGTGGTGACAGTGGGCACCCTTTTCTTGTTCCAGATCTTAGGGGAAATTCTTTAAAATTTTCCGCATTCAGTATGATGTTGGCTGTGGGTTTGTCATATGTTGCTTTTATAATTTTGAGGTATGTTCCTTCTTTGCCTAGTTTGTTGAGGGTTTTTATCATGAAAGAGTGCTGAATTTTGTTGAAGGCTTTTTCTGCATCTATTGGGAGAATCATATGATCTTTGTTTTTGCTTCTGTTTATTTAATGAATCACATTTAGTGATATACATATATTGAACCATCCTTGCATCCCTGCTATGAAGACTACTTGTTCATTGTTCACTATTTTTCTGATATCCTGTTTCAGTTTGCTAGTATTTTATTGAGGATATTTGCATCTATATTCATGAGTGATATTGGTCTATAATTTTCTTTTTTGTGTGCTTGTCCTTTCCTTGCTTTCATTTGAAGATGATACTGGCTTCATTAAAATTTGGTAGGATTCCTTCCTTCTTGATGTTATTGAATAATTTCTGTAGTATGGGTACCATCTCTTCTTTGTAAGTCTGGTAGAATCTGGCTGTGAATCCATCTAGTCCAGGGCTGTTTTTGTTGTTGTTAGAAGATTTTTTATTATAGCTTCAATCTCACTGCTCATTATTGGTCTGTTAAGGAGTTCTGTTTCTTCCTGATTGAGTCTTGGGAGGTTGTGTGTTTACAGGAATTTGCCCATTTCCTCTACATTTTCTAGTTTATGTGCATAGATATTTTCATAGTATTCATTGATGATGTTTTGTATTTCTGTGGTATTAGTTGTAGTATCTCCTTTTTCATCTCTTATTGAGCTTATTTAGGTCCTTTCTCTTCTATTACTGGTTAATCTAGCAAGAGGTTTATTGATTTTGTTTATCTTTTCAAAAAACCAACTTTTTGTTTCATTGATCTTTTGTATTTTTTTGTTTGTTTCTTTGTTTTCCATTTCATTTAGTTCTGCTCTGACCTTTGTTATTTGTTTGATTTTGCTGGCTTTGGGTTTGTTTGCTCTTCCTTTTCTAGTTTCTTGAGATGTGGCATTAGATCACAGATTTGGGATCTTTCTGTGTTTTTGATGTAGTAATTTAATGCTATGAATTTTCCCCTTAGGAATGCTTTTGCAGAATCCCATAGATTTTGATAATTTGTGTCCCCTTTGATGTTCAGTGCATGGAATCTTGATTTCCCTCTGAACTTCATTATTGACCCCATAATTGTTCAGCAGCAGGTTGTTTAATTTCCATAACTTGTGTAGATTTGAGTGTTTCTCTTAGAATTGATTTCTAGGTTTATTCCACTGTGGTCTGAGAAGATGCATGGTATGATTTTGATTTTTTTGAATTAGTTGAGACCTGTTTTGTGGCCTAAGATATGATCACTCTTGGAGAATGTCCCATGTGCTGGGAAGAATAATGTATATTCAGTAGTTTTTAGGTAGAATGTTTTATAAATTTCTCTTAGTTTCATTTGTTTTAAAGTTCCATTTAAGTCCAGTGTTTATTTATTTTCTGCTTTGATGACTTGTCCAGCTCTGACATTGGAGTGTTGAAGTCCCCAGCAATTATGAAGTTACTATTTCTTTCCTTGGTTAGCTCTAGTAGAATTTGTTTTATGTATCTGGGAGCTCCTGTGTTAGGTGTTATATATTTAGGATTGTTATATCTTCTTTTTTAATTGCTCCCTTTGCCATTATATAATGACCATCTTTATCTTTCTTTACCACTGCTGATTTGAAGTCAATTTTACTGGTATGAGAATAGCTACATCTGCTCTCTTTTTGTTTCTGTTTGTGTGTAATATTTTTTTCCATCCTTTCACATTGAGTCTGTGTGCATCCTTGTGGTTTAGATGTGTTTCCTGGACACAGCAGATAGTTGGGTTATATTATTTCATCCATTCAGTCAGCCTATGTCTTTGAGTGGATCATTTAAACTGTTAATGTTGAGTGATAGAATTATATGTGGGATGCTGCTCTGTTCATCATGTTGGGTAGTACCTTACTGCTTTGTTTTCCCTTTTGTACTATTGTTTTATAAGAGTTGTGAGCATTAGCTTTTTTGGGTGATTTTATGCTGGAGGTTTCCTTTTGTGCTGATTTGTGTATAATGCAATTCTGAGTATTTCCTGCAGGGCAGGTCTGGTCATGACAAATTCCCTCAGTGTTTGCTTGTCTGGAAGAGACTTATTTTCCTTATCAATTGTGAAACTTAGTTTTGCAGGATACAAAATTCTAGGTTAGCCATTGTTCTGTTTAAGAAGATTGAAGATGAGGCCCCATTACCTTCTGGTTTGTAAGGTTTCTGCTGAGAAGTCTGCAGTTAGCTTGATGGGTTTTCCTTTGCAGGTTAGTTGTTGCTTTTGTCTTGCTGCTTGAATAATATTCTCCTTCATTTTGATTTTGTCCAGGTTGATTACTATGTGTCTTGGAGATGTGCTATTTGCTGTGAATCTTCCCTGTGTTCAATGACCATCTTGTATCTGTATGTCTGGATCTTTTGCAATGCCAGGGAAATTTTCCTCAATAATTCCCTTGAAGAGATTTTCTATGGTTTAACTCTTTCTTCTTCTCCCTCAGTAATACCTATAATATGTATGTTAGTTTGCTTTGCATAATCACATATCTCTCTAAATGATTGCTCATACTTTTTTATTCTCTTCTCTGCCTCTTTGAATGACTGGGTTAGCTTGACAGCCTTGTTTTCAAGCTCTGAGATTCTATCTTTTCCTTGGTTTAGTCTGTTGCTGAAGTTTCAGCTGTGTTTGGAAATTCCTTAAATTACTTTCATTTCTTTAAGTTCTATTATATCCTATCTTATGCTGTCTAGCTCTTTAGTGACTTTTTCATTAATTTCCTGAAATAATTTATAGTCTTCTTTTTGTTGGTTTTCAACTTTCTGTTTAATTCCATTAATCTTGTCATCTGTATTCTGAATTCCATATCTATTGTTTTAGTCATTTCTTTGTGGTTGGATTTCACTACTGTAGTTCCATTGTGATCTGTTTTGTTTTTTTTCATGTTGCCAGGGTTGTTTTGCTGGTTTCTTTTCATCTGAACCCTGTTTTCTTGGCTCAGGGATAATAGGTTTGTAGGGCATCTGCCCTTTGCTGGGAACTCTCCAGCTTAATTAGAAAAAGGGGAGGTCCATAGACGGTGCTTTTTTTCCTACTCTGAAATGTTGATGTGGGAGGGGAGGAACATGTTCACTAAAAGCCCATAGTGCAGCTTTTCTGATTTGTCCTGTTTACTTTGATTGCCACAGTTCAAGCCTGTGATCGATGATCTTTGTGTTGGGTTGATCCCCAGATTGTTGTAGGAAGTGTGAATTGGGGGCTGGGTGAGACCCTTTCCACAGAAGCTGACATTGTTGGGATTACTCTGCCCAGGGTTTCCCTGCAAAGGTGACAGTGTCTGCTGGGTGAGGCTATCTAGGCAGTGGTCATGGGTGCCCAGGCTGTGGGTGTTTTCTTGAACCAGGTCCAGGTGTAATGGTGGCTCAAGGCTTGGGAGTCTCTGATGGGGCATTGGACATTTGGGCAGTTCTGCCAGCCCTGCAGCAGTGATGGAGACTCAGAGGTAGATTCTTGGGTTCCGGATGCAGTATTGGAATCTAAGGGGTGGTGTCCTGGGCTTGGGGGGAGCTCTGGAGCCATAAGCTCTGGCACGAGAGCCTCAGAGCTGGGACTGGGGAAGAGCCAGAAGCAGAACTTCTGGGCAGGGCTTCAGAGCTGGAAGCAGGGCCGTGTGGGCAGTGGGCTATTCCAACCTGGGAGGCAGAGGCAGGTCCACACAGTCAGTCAACAGGCTGTTCTGGAGGCTCAGAAACCACGGCTGCCAAGTCACGTGGGTGGAGGTCTGTTTGAGCACTCCAGACAACATGGAGTTCTTCCCACCCTCCCAGGTCCTGCTGAAGCAGTTGCCCAAAGCTTCCAAGGTCAGACACTATAGCACCCCGGGCAACTCCTCTGCTCAGATCCCGCCACACTGGAGGGGAGGGGCTCTTGGCTTCTGGTCACAGGGTACTGCTGAGAGAAGCGTCTGCTCAGTCTGCTCCCTCCCCAGCCCAGTGGGGGTGATGGGAAGGATACTGCTGCAAAGCTGAGTCCTGTGCAGACCTGGCCTGATACACCTGAGAGCACAGGATGGCGTCAGCTGCAGAAACCTAGAATTGGTTACCACCAGCCTGTGCCTGTTCTCCAGTGCAATGACTCTGCACAGACTCTAGGCAGCACCCTGGTCTGGTCTATCCAGACAGAGGCCTGTCACGGTGGAGAGATCCCTCTCACACATCGGCCACAGTGCCTGCAGGGTGAGCGCTGCACCCCAGCACTGTATCCTCCGCATGTAGATGCCTCCCCGCAGACCCCTTTAATCATGTCAAATGTATCACCCTATCACCTTCTCCTTCACTCCAAGCATCCCACATTGCTTTTCCCCACCTTAACATTTTGAAATAAAAATAATAAAATAATTGAAATCAGAATGTCAAGGAGATATCTGCATTCTCACATTCATTGTAGCATTATTCACTATAGCCAAAATATGAAAACATCCCAAATGTTCATCAATGGATAATGGATAAAGAAAGTGTGGTATCTACATACAATGGAATATTATCCAGCTTACAACAGAAGAAAATCATTCTATTTGCAACAGTATAAGTGAACCTGGAGGACATTATGCTGAGTGAAATAAGCCAGTCACTAAAGAACAGATACTCTATGATTCTACTTTTATGAAGTATCTAAAATAGTTAAACTTATAGAAGCATAGAATAGAATAGTGGTTGCCGAGGGCTGAGGAGAGGGGTAAAATAGGAGTTATTGCTCAATATGTATAAATTTCCAGTTACACAAGAATAATTCTAGAGGTTTGCTATATAACATGGTACCAATAGTTAATAATAATGTATTGTGCACTTAATTTGTTAAGGAGGTAAATCTCACATTAAATATTCTTACCACAAAAACAAATAGAAGACACAACAGGATATAAGAACATTTTTGGAGGCTATGTATATATTTATTACCTTGATTGCGGTGATGGTATCACAGGTGCATGAATGTGTTCAAACTCATCAAATTGCATACATAAAACATACAATTTTTTGTATACAATTATAACTCAATAAAGCTGATTTTTAAAAATGAAATGATAGCAATATTCATACACACACAAATAAGTAACTTGCATATGGTCACAAAACTACTAAGTGGAAGTGGCTGATCTACCTGATTATATGAAACTGTGGGTTGGTATATTTCATTAATTCTAAATTGTCATCTCTTACCCCTTGAAGCATTGCCTCAGACTCATTTATTCTTATCTTTTTTTCTGAATTCCAATTAAATAAATGTTAGGACTTTTTACTATATTCTTCATGTCTCTTACCCTCTGTTTTATAGTTTCATCTTTTTATTTCGCTATAAGATATTATGGTTAATTTCTTTTGCACTACTTTCTAGTTCACTACTTCTATATAATTTTTTCAATTTGTTACCATCTATGTCAAATATGTATTTAATATTGGTTGTTGCATATTTTTTTATTTCTAGAAGTCATTTTTGTTTCTTTTACAGGTTGGCCCTCATTTGTCATAGAGTTTTGGGTTACCTGTACATAATTTTGATCTTACCATTTATAAACAGGATAAGATGATTGTTTTACAATGTTTGATAATTCCAATATCTGAATTTTATATGAAACTGTTTCTAATGTCTGTTTTTGTATTTGTTCTTGCTCATGGTGCCTTGAATAAATGACTAAGTTTGCTAATAATTGCCAGTGGGAATATTTTTGTGGGCATTCTTCAAGGCATGAGATGAAAGTACTTTTTTAGGGAAGATTTGCATTTACCAGAAACCTTGGGGCACTAAAAGTTAGAAACCCCCTTAAAGCAAGTTCAGTGCTTGTGGCTCATTGGCCCACTGAGTTCTATGTATCTGGCTGCATATTCTCCTTTAGTACACTACTGGCACAGTTTATCAGGGAAAGTTTTTGTTTGTTTCATTTCCTTTGGTTTCCCATGCTTTTTTCAGAGCCAAGACAAATGTCCCTACTTGCCATGCAGCATGGTTTTTGTAGTGGTGGTGAGGATACCAGTTCACTTTCCTTCTGATGGGGTTGATTTCAGGGATTCCCACTTAATGTGGAAGCAATATCCTCTCTATGACTTCTCTCCTAGAGTGGCCCAATGGGGCCAGAGACCAAAGTCCAAGTTTTCTATATTGGCAGATTGGTACTCTCAGGGCAAAAACAGTTTAGGCATATGATGTACTAATTGCTGCTCTGGATTTAGGTTTTATCTCTCCTTATTTGGTCAGGTAGTATTCCACTATTTTTTCAGCTCTTCTATGCTTTAATGTTCATGAAAAATATGTATTTATCTAGTATTTTAGTCATTTTCACATCACTTAGCTCTTCATACAAGAAAATAAACTGTCCTACCTAATCCCAAAGCTGGGACTCATAGCTGATTTACCTTAATGTTGTTATACATATCCTATTATTTTTATTTAACATTGCACCCACCTGCCATAATTATTAGATATATTTTTACTGATAAATCCACATGTTTTTCTTGCAGGAGTCAATTAAAGACAAAAATCTCTACAAAGTTAGCATGAATAATGCTTTATCAAACAAACCTAGTTAAAAATGTTCAAACTCTTTACGAGTTGTACAGAAACAGGGTTTCACATTCGAAAATTTAAGACTGCAATGTGTTCTAACCTTTCAGGACCTTGCATTCATTTTAAATCACAAGATAAAGGAATTTATTAGAGTTTGATGTGCAAGTGATGACGTGCTTAATATGTTATATGAGTATGGTGTCCTCTAATGCTCCCTGGACCAACATAAAAACAAAAAGTTCCATCTCATTGCAGCTGTTGAAACACAAAATTTTTAATAAATAAGAATTACAGTGTAATAAAACTCATCATTATGTGAGGAATTGGGTTAGCATTAAATGTGTTTGGAAACTCATATTATTCTTTTGCTCATCCTCTTTCTATTCCATTCTAACACTGTAATGAATTCTTTAGATATTTCTTACGGGGATTTTAAAATCCAAACTGCCCCCAAATCCCCTTTTTCTCTAAAACTATTCCAGGAATAAATTTTAAGACTATTTTTCTCTTTCAAAATAGGACACCTATGCACCTATATTTTACATTGTACAGAAATTTACAAATGCTATTCTGGCTCTGACCTTTCTTCTTCCTCTGTGTACTCTGGAGTAGATGCTGTCAGTGCCCTGCCCACAGCCCCTTGGCAGTTAGCATCAATGTGCATGGAAATGGTATTTCTAAATGCCAGAATCTGTGATTCTGTCTGAGGATACTCTAGGGCCCCGCGAGTCAGACTGAAATTTCCAAGGCATTTCTACTACCCAGGAGCAGCACATAACCAATGACTATTGGGTACTGATGGACAAGTACTCCTACTTGTTCACTTTTTAGGTGAGATAAACTGAAGTTGGTGTTCTACACTGACACCCAGATTTCACCAGTGGGACTCTTTTTTTATTTTCTGGATTCCATAGCCTCCCTTTCTCAGTTTTCTACTCCCTTCCTGAAGTTTCCTGGGGCTAATACACAACAAATAAACTATATAAAACAAATAAACAAATAAAATACCTGTATCTGAATCCTTGGAATAGGGTTGGCTTCTAGGGGAACCCAAACAAAGACTTACCCCCTACCCCTCCTCCAAACCACATTAGTATGGAAAAGGCATTGATTAACTAAAGAAATGCATGATTTAGTGCTGCTGAATTTATCTTTAGCTTTACTGAATCATGACAGAATTCACAAATATTCAAATTCACATATCTCATAAGAAAATCTAATAGAAAATAAGCTCACTAACTGCTTCTCTAATTTATTTAAATTTGTAATTGCAGTGGGAGTAGCAGCTGTCAGTAAAGAGATGGTAACCGATAATGTTTATTGCACTCTTACAAAATATATGTTTCATATGTACTAACTCCTCACAATATCTCTACTAACTACTGGAATTATTTTTATCATTGGCGTTTTCAAGGAAGAAACAGAAGGAATGAGAAATTAAATAATTTGCTTAAGGTTAAAGTCTGTAAGTGTTAAACATGGACTTATAATCAAGCTGAACTGTCTCAGAGACTACAATCCTAAACACCATGTTCTTAATGATTAGAGTTTTATTTCCAGGTGGAAGCTGAAGGTAAACCATACACGCTTTGGAGGTTTCTACAAATATTCTTTAAATCTACGATTAAATACAAGTAAGTCTGAGAACGCGTCACTGTTTTCATAGGCAATCTGGATGGAAAATAAACCATGTTAGTGATGAATCAGACCCTTCTCTTGTCTGTTTGCAAAGGTATTAAGTCCTGGGAAACTGAAGTTGGTATTAGGACTGTCAAGCTTTGGCTGTACTAGTCTCTTTCTTGAGATTAAGATCTTGCCTCGGAAATATTATTTGATCAAAAATTATTTGGTCAATCTGTACATCCAGAATTATTTACTTACCTTCTAAAAGCTGCATACAGAACAGGGGCAATGTGTATGGCCAAAGTGTTGTACCCCCATGATATTCTGAAATTAAAAAAATAAATTAATTTTTAAAAAATAAATAAATAAATAAAATAAAATAAAATAAAAGCTGCATACACAACGTTTGCCTTCTGCTTCTTATTCAAAATTGAAAAAATCCTCCGGCAGTCATGATTGCCTTCAGTGTAATAGCATAAATGATATAACTTTGTGTATTCATCTTTTGGAGCTTATGAAATTGTATTCCTATTTAGCAATATTTTAGCCTTAAGATCAGTTTTTAAAAGCGAACATATGCATTTGCCGAAACTTTATTAAACCATTTGTGGATATGTGATTCTCCTTCTATATGGTACAGCATCATTTATACAAAAATGATCTTTAAATATGGTTAATTCACTAAATATAGTCTACTAGCTGTTATACAGAACAGCCCTAAAATTAAGAGACAACATGTCAAAATAGAATTGAAGTCATCATTTTAGATGTTGCATAAAACCACAAAGAACAGAAAATAATATTTAAATGTAAGTTAGAATCCGTGAGTTTTTGCTTGGCCACAAAATATTGCAAAGGAATAAAAGGTCATATTCTGACATGGTTTTGAGGGTCAGAGTAAGAACTTAGCATTTTTCTCTGAACAAGATGGGGACCCTCTGGAGAAATATGAGCAAAAGCATGACATGATTTCACTTGTTTTTAACAGAATGTCTCTGGACCCTAGGTGGAGAGTAGACTTACAAAAGCACATTAACAGAGGCAGAAGAGGAGTTGGGAGACTGTATAATAATCCACGTGAGAAATAAAGTGGCTTGCACCAGTGTGCAGCAGTAGGAGTAATGAAAGGAAGTTGATTTCTTTATATACTTTGTAGTTAGATCTAACAGGACTTGCTGACTGTGGACATGGGGTTTGGAAGAAAGAGGAGTCAAGGATGATGCCAAAGTTTGGGGCTTGAGCAAACTGGGAGGATGAATCTACCTAAACCTAGAAAGCAGAGTAGAGACTATAGAAAAGAAATGAAGGCTCCAGAGAAGAGTTGATTTATGGGTTGATAGAGTTGCTCAGACTTTGGGTATGTTGAATTTGAATTGCTATATATAGAATACTCAGAAAATCTGGAAAATTATTCTCTAAAACACCCATGAACTGGCTTTTGCAGATTGTATGACCCAGATGTCATTGTTTTCTTAAAATTCAAACTCTTTTGTGTCAAATATTTTTGAATGGGAAGTCCTAAACTATTCTGTAGACTATTTTATGATAGAGGTTTTTTATGAAGATGAGTCGATTAAATGTGAAAATCCCTCAAGTCACTCTGTGAGATAATGTAATCCATTTTTCCTTAGGCTTCTCTAACAACCACAACAGCAACAACTACAAAGTTACCCTTATTTGAATTCCCTTGGCTGGCATTTATTCAACATCCATCACTTGATCTAAAATCAATACTCGTGTCTCTAGTCACCTGCTCAGAGATGTTATTCATTAATTTTTAACACGTGAGATCTAACTTGTTCTCATTACAAATGGATGAGTGTAGGTTTGCATAGCTGTTGATTTTTTTTTTTCCTTTTTCTTGTAGAGTGCCGTCCTGGCATATTTAAAAAGAAAATGGGCCAAATGAAACTTAAGCTTCATATTTGGCATGCTTAAAACCCAGCATGTAAATATGGCCCCTGAGAGAAGCAAAGACAAGCTTACAAACAGATGTTTTCACAAGTAAACCATTGATTTTTAACCTTGAAGAGATAATAAAGCAATGTCAGCTTCTCTTTCTTTATCAGCAAGAGAGGGAAGTCATCTATCACCCCCAGGGGTTTATGATGCTTATAAATGAATGGTGATGACAATGTCAGCGTGACACCTTTGATTCTATAAACTCTTAGATCTCTTTGAGGTTGGGATCTTATACTGAGAGACCTAACAAGAAGTGGTGTATTTATAGAGCTCTCCTACAGCTGCAGATACTAATAGATTTTTCTACATATCTTCAAATCCTTTCAGAATGACATTGGCCAGAGCAACTTCCCTAGCTTTCAAATTATAGCACTCATTGCAAACTTTTCCAAAAGTACTTAAAATGGTACAAATTTTAAGATAGAATTTTTTTGCAAAATATTTTATTTAAAAGTTATCAGGAAGTACTAATAAACAAACAAACAGAAACAATAATAAAGTGAAAGTACCTCTAATTTCACATCCAGAGGAAACTATCATCCATTCTTTAGGAATATTCTTCCAGACTGAGATGTAAAATATGTGTTTGTGTCTTTAAAAAATACTCATTTGGCATATACTTTTCAAAGTCTCTTTCATTTAAGATTATGTTGTTTGCATCTTTCCATGTAAATAAATATTATTTTATGAGCTCATTGTTTTGCAGTTGCATAGGATTCCATTGTATGGGTAAACTATAATTTATTTAACCAGATCTGTTGTTAGACAATTAGATTTATTCTAGTTTTAACCTTTTTCAAATAATGATATGGTGTGTATTTTTGTTAATTATCTGGGAATTTGTTGCTTTTTCCTAAATTTTATTTAAGTATAAATGTAGCATACACACAGAAAAGTGGCCATTATTATAAGTACACAGCTCAAGGGATTTCTACCAAGCAAACTCAGCTCTATAAGTAATGCACTAATATGAAAAGAAAGGTACTGTCCCAAATCCTGGAATGCTTTTGTACTTTTTTCCAGTGATTATCTGTCTCTAAGGGAGCCACTCTCCTGACTTCTGACATCACAGAAAAGTTTTCCCTGCTTTTGAACTTTTTTAAAGGAGTCATATGTTATAGTCTCTTTTATGTCTGATACCTTCCTCTTAATATTATGTTTATGTTATTCATCCATGTTGCTGTGTGTAGTTGTAGCTGCTTATTTCCATTGCTATATAACAAGGGCCAATAAATATTTTCTTTAAGAAAACAGGTAAGTATTTTAGGCTTTGCAAGACACATATACATCTGCAGCATATTCATCTGCGTGTGTGTGTGTGTGTGTTTTACAATACTTTTTTAATAAAAATATAAAAACTATTCTTAGTTTGTAAGACATACAATAACAGACCCCACACCAGAATTGGCTCATGGGTCACAGTTTGCCAACCCTGCTGAATATCATTCAATTACATGCATAGATCACACTTTATGTATCCATTCAACTGTGGATGGACATTTGTTTCCAATTTTGCTTATTAAGAATAGTACAAATATAAGCATTCTTATATATGTCTCTGATGAGTACACATATTCACTACTGTGGGCAAAAATACACAAGAATAGAATTGCTAGTCATAAATTATGTGTATGGTCTGCTGTAGTGGATATTGTCAAATGTTTTCCAAAGTAGTTTTATCAAATCACACTTACATGGAGTGTCTAATGGTTCCAATTACTCCACACCCTTGCTAACAATTGGGATTATGTGTCATTTTATTTTAAAATTTTAACCAATTTGATATGTGTGCAGTGGTATTGTATGTACTTTTAATATTCATTTTCATAATGAGTTATGAAGTTGAGTACCTTTTCTTATATCAATTTGTCATTTTAATTTCCTTTGTTATGAAGGTCCTCTACAAGGTTTTTGACAATTTTTAAATTGGCTTCTATGGCTTTTTCTTAATTTGTAGGAATTATTTATATATTCTGAGTTTATTGGCTCTATGTATTGCAACTATTTTCTCTCACCCTGTGGCTTGCTTTTTCTCTTAATGGTGTCTTTGGATGAACAGATTTTTTAAAGTTAAATGTAGTCTTTCTGTCAATGATTTCATTTGCAATTAGCACTTTTTGTATCTTGCTAACAAAATCTTTGCTTACTCTGAGGTCATGAGGATAACTGCCTACTTTTTCTCCTAAAAGCATCACCATTTTACCATTCACTTTAATGTATGATCTATTTGGAATTGTTTTTCTATATGATACAGGGTAGGTATTAAGGTATCTTTTTTTTCTCCAAATGTTTGGCCAACTGATCCAGAATTATTTAATGAAAAGCTATCTTCTTCCCCACTCTACTTTAGTGTCACCTTAGTTATAATTCAGATAACCTCATATACTGGATCACTACTTGGACCTGGTCTATTTGTTTGGATTAATATTAATTTTCATTTTTAAAAAAATTTTCAAAACCTATTAAAGAAATAAGTACTCCCACTGGGCATGGAGGCTCACACCTGTTATCCCAGCTACCTGGGGGGCTGATGCAGGAGGATCGCTTGAGTTCAGAAGTTTAAGGCTGCAGTGACCTATGATCGTGCCACTGAACTCCAGCCTGAGTTATAGAATGATACCCTATCTCTTAACAAAATAAAGAAAAGAAAAAGAAAAAGAAAGAAGTACTTCCAATTTTATTTTCCCCCGTTAAGGTGGAGGGTTAATAGATTCTCTTATTTTGTAGCCTGCATTATAGAAGTGCTCATGTACAGGAGAGGATGTCTGTGGAGTGGGACAAAATTCAAACAATGTGAAAGTTTTGTTTGTATTCTTAACCAACAGGTAGAAAACTAGATGTTATTGTGATATTAAGAATGATACAAAAGAAAATGATAAAGATAAGAAGGGGGCATAATCATTTTAGGGATAGCATTAAGTTGATTTTTCTAGCCAAGTTTTGTTCCACTTCTTAAATGACAAATCTACAGCAAGGCTTTCCCTGACTCAGTCACATGCTCTCATATCACCCTATTTATCTGATTACAATTTGTCACT
Source organism: Daubentonia madagascariensis (assembly GCA_023783475.1). Classification (NCBI taxonomy): domain Eukaryota; kingdom Metazoa; phylum Chordata; class Mammalia; order Primates; family Daubentoniidae; genus Daubentonia; species Daubentonia madagascariensis. The sequence goes on along the minus strand of JAKFHU010000978.1, from coordinate 18,094,697 downwards.
ACTGGTATTTTTTGTTAATTTATTAATTTATTTTTTGTCTAACTACTCTAGAACATAAACTCCCTGAGAGCAAACACCTTATATAACCTTTTCAGTACTTTTCCCCCTAGTGTTTAAAAGGATGCCTCCCTATTGTAGGTGCTCATAAATATTTGTTGAATGAGTGGACCTGCACCGTCAAAGGGCATTTATTAAGTAAGTGAAAACTACTGTTGGGCTATCTTTTATAGGCAGATGTCTTGTCAAGACAGAGCAGTTTTTGAAGACATTAAATTTAAAAATAAGTCACGATTCTGCCTTTGCATCTAATGACACAGTGAGACCTTATTACATGACTCATTGATTTTTGTCAAAATGTATTTATAAAATGAAAGCAGATTTAACATGTTTATTTGCCAAAAAAGAGTATATTTCTTTCATGGCAACACCATCATGAGTGTTCAATCAATCTTTGAACTTTGTTTTTCTCTATACATTAATGTAAATTTGTTCCTTAGATATGACATAAGCCCAGTGATTCTCAAAAGGAGAGGAAACATGGTTTAGGGGAGTTTGAGGGTTCATGGAAGTGGATTTAGAAGTAGGAAAGAAGAATTTAGTTGAAGGTGTATAACAGAAATGGAAGTTTGAATTGTATATATAGATAATTATAATCAGTGAAAAAGCATTCTAGAAAATTTATTTTAAGTTAAAGAATTTGAAGTATGATGTTAACATAAACCAAATGCTTCCAGTTTCAACAGGTTGTCCAAGTTCCGCAGCTTACAGACCACACCTGTTTATCAGAACAAAGGGTCATGGTTTGACCATTATTATTTTTCCAAATTGATGGAAGTGTTCTGCCAATGCAAAATGTTAAAGAAATGTCAAGCTGATGTGTGCTATATATGGGTGACCACAAATGGGTGGCCTGTCTTGTGTGCTTGGAACAGTCATAATTTACATCTGTTTTCTTGGTATCATGTTTAATTGGATCCTGTTTCATTTTCAACAATGCTCCAGTTTGCTAAGTCAAAACCCACCCCAGCCATGGACAGCGTGAGTGGTCCTCCTAATTCTGATGAGGCGCCACTTGGAGGAAGTCACAGTGAAAGTAAACCCCCAGGAAGAGCTTCAAGCACAAAGAAAGGCTGCTCATTAGTTACTGCTGCTGATCTTTCTTTCCTTGGCATATAGCAAAGGCTGCAGTATTTTTACAAGTTAGAAGTGGAGGCTCATAAAGAAGGTCAATATTAGAGCTCACCAAGCCCCATAAGATATTTAGTATTTAGGGAGATTATTTCTGGGTTGCTTTCTCAGCTCTGGAGGGAGTTTAACTCTTGCCAGTGTTATTTTGGCAACCATGCTCAACAGAGCTGCTCACAGGCCAACATATTCAAAAGCTCCAAGGAAAAAAAAAGTCCATTTTCCTCTTTCCACCACATACCACACTTCTGGGATTCTGAAATATCTTACCGAGCACTTTATTCAATCTAAATTTAAATAGAACTTTTCACCACTTCCCAAGAGAGAAACAACAATGAACTAGATGAGAATGAGAGGAACAGGAAGAAGGTAATGCTCCATATCATTTGGTTAATCTATTCTTGTTTATTAATTTATTACATGGAACAGTAAGTTTAATGGCTTTAACTTTGAAGTGGAAAAGAAGCCCCTGAAGTATACTTTCAAAAAATGCAATAATGACTTTAGGAAGATCTAGGACAAGGATTGCGTTTAATATTTTAAGTTATTTTTCAAGGCCTGTTTTAACCTTAGCCTTCAGATTTATCATTTTACATTAGCCAAAATAAACTACCACCATAAGAAACCATGTATTATTAAAATCAGAACAGTTTCCTATATTTATTAGTTTAGTCATAAAATTGCTATTAGAAATAGCATACAGATGAGTTTGATATCCATAAAATCACTGAAACATAACATGACATTTACTACCTGTAGTACATAATTATACTCACATACTCTTAGATGCATTTATTTCTGTCACTGAATCATTATTTTTAGCAAGTTGTGCTGCATTTTCAGAAGTAGAATTTTAATTTTCTCATTTCTTTTATACTTCCGGTTTTGAAAAGATATAATTTCAAGAAGATTCTTCAGGGGGAAATGTCTTCTTAGAGTACACATCATTTTTTACTGTTTTTGATTTTTCAGTAATGTTACATTTTTGTCTTTGTTTATGCTATGAAATCTATCAAAATGTACAATAGTGGTTAATTATAGATGCATTGATCTATTGATATATCTGCTACTGCACCCTCACTTTTAAAATAAGTGTTACAAATCTCAAAGTCACATGCAGTGAAAACAAATATTTAAAATACTTTTATGATTTGTGTCTATCTCTTGCATTGTTTTGTAATTTTGTCTACTCTATCATCGTATAGACATACTATATATTAACATTAACAGATTTAAAATTTTGAGTCTCTTAAATGCACAGGGTATATATTATGATGTAAGTTTGCCGAGCTATATTTGTTAATAACTAATCCATTGAGGATGATGTAAAGAAGTGAGCACGTCAGCTAGTGAATGAGCCTAGCCAGACACTCAATATCCAAACCCAGTGTGGTTTCATGATTTTCCTCTTCTTAGCAACTATATATTTTATAAAGAAAATTATATACTCCAATTTGGAAATTCAAGAAATTCTTAAAATACCCACTAAATGAAAATCCATTGTGTTTTATAACATTCAGATGTCTGCATATTTTGTCTAAAGAAAAGGATAAGTCCGAGGCTAGCAGCAGGATGTAGACTTACTGGAAGAAAGTTACAAACAAACATCCAAGTCAGTGCAGCATGTTTGGATAATTCTCTTGGATAATTTGTGTTGTGAATTTTGCTTTTCTAGGCAAAAGCTTCTCCATCTATAAGAAGTCTGAGAATATTTGAATATGGAATAGACATAGCTCCCGAACACATCTTACTATTGTCTATGTTTTCAAATTATCAGACACAAATTTATTTAAAGGAAAATAATGTATGGCAAATATTCAGATAAAAGATGTATAAGAGTTCAAATCCCTACAGAAATTCCAGTATCTTTGGTGCCGTCTATGTACGTAACAGCAGCTGTAGCAGCAGGGAATCTTTTTGGTTAGATTCTCTTGGTCTCAAGTTTTGTGCCTTCCAAAAAAATGTTTCAGGTTCTCCAATTTTTTGGTAATATCTCTTATTTGAATTATGACATTATCATATTTTGAAGTATCTATTGTACAGATTTAAGTTTGACTCTGAAAAACTGATAGAGGATGCCAAGGGCTGGGGAAAAAGAGAAGGAAAGTATCACAGGATCAGGAGAATGTGATGGAGAAACTGGGAGTCTCGGGGGTCCTTGGCCAGTGCCAGCTACAGACTGCACATCAGTGAGCAGTGGCCTTTCTCCTACCATCTGGTGAGGCAAACTGCCCGGACATTTTCCAGGAGGAATAATGCTCGATTTGCCCAAGATTTGACTCATACTTCTGACCTACCTTTTTGAACGCCTTGCGTTAGACATTCAACTTTCTGGTGACAGAAAACCCTAGATAGTGAATGATAAAGTACTAGTAGAATGAAACGAAAATAACTGCACCAGATCAATGTGGGACTGAATGAAATCAATTCAAATGCCACCAAGACAGGACAGAGGGGGAGATGCAGCCCCTGTGAACATCATTTTCATACCAAACCACACTATACAGATAACTATAACTCTAAGCCTAAGTAACTGCTGTCAGCCACGTTGTGAAGATAATTTCACTTTGTTTGCTCTGCAGCAACATATATTTTTGTCCCTGCTTTTGGTGATGTGGAATTTTAAACATTGGACACTTTTATTTAACACTAAATGGTAACCTTTCCGAATCATCTGAAAAAACTATGGCACTGATAACATCTTCACAATCCCAACTAAGTAGATTACACAATCTATTCTTTGAAATGGATGATACAACAATAATTTCTGTATATCAAAACTGTAACCACAAAGCAATAAAATGCAAACAGTCATAACATGTCAAAAGTAGAGATCAGGTGCCTTGGAAATATTTTCAGGAAATATGGCAAAGATTATATAGTTTTAATATTTAATGAACTCATATAAGACAATAAGAAAGCTAGTGAAATCCTAATAGGGGACCAGTAAAAATAAACATTTATTAAGTTTCATATATAATAATTACTATTATATAAAATATAAAATAGTAGATATTGCTTTAAACTATAATATGTATATATACATATTAAACAATATCTGATGTTTTATGTTTTATAATATAATATTCATAATATATTTTACATATTTTACATATAGGTATATATAGTTCACAACAATAATATTTTATCTAGCAAACTTGTAACAATAAAAAGTATACCTGATATTGTAGTACTGACAAGGTTAAATTAAACAGAACTAACTTACAAAATCATGATGCAGCATTGCATTTGAGTAGATAGACTGTAGATGATAATTTTTCTTTCTACTGTTTTGTTTTTCTTTTTTACTGAATATTATTTTTACTTTTATAATAAAGGTACTATTTAATTAATATGAATCTACTTTATTCCAAAAAAGATTAACTGTGCTTAAGTAAATATTAAAAGTCATTTTGCTACACTACAAGAGAAAAATAGATAAGTATAAAAGAGAATAAAATTATATTAATATAGTGTTAAATCACACATCCATTGTTTTAAATAATAAGATACATATGTATTACTATAAAAAAGATGTGATCTTTATAATTGTTTTAATTCCTGCTCTTGTATTTACAATTTTTTCTATTATAGCATTTAATTTCCAACTTTTTATCTAGAACATAGGGATCAATTGTGCTTCTGTATTTTATCTGTAGAAACTGAATATCTCTCAATAGATTTTCACTTCTATTTCTTACATTTATTCAACCCCATATGAAGAAAAGTGTTTTGAATTTGTATTTTGTAAAATGTAATAATTAAATCTGAGAAGTTGAATTTAGCAATACATATACAAATTATGCCATCAAAAGATTAGAATGAAAATGAAATGCCTTGGGAGTGTAAGAATGGCATCGGTAACAGAGGTAAATGAGAAGTGAAGACCTGTCTGGACTGTCCCATTTAATTTGTTTTATTATGTTCTCCCTGAGTCACAAAAATAGAATGTTACAACTATTTTTCTTAAGCTGATGTGAATAAAGATTGTAGTAAGTATTTTGAAGGTCGTTCAGGGTGTGTGTGTGTGTGTGTGTGTGTGTTTCCTTGATCTCTGACATATATTAAACGCATTATTTTCTCTTAAGAGAGTACTTTTTTAGCTGAGAATAAAATTATTTGACTAATTATAACACTTAAAGAAACTTAAAAGATGCCCTTGTGATCCATCAAAATATAGTTCAGAATATTCCTTATTGTACTTGAACAGCGATTGGATACACATCCAAACGAAATACTGGATTAGACTTCAAAATGCTTTGCCCTTACTGAAAGGTTCACCATCCAGTGCAAAAGGATGTGCTCCAATTTGTAAGGATTTGTGAATGAGTTATAACTTATACTAATTGCCCTTTCAAGCATTAGGAGTCTTAGCTCTTGTATGTATAGTCCTTGTTTATCACTAAGAGCAAAAATCTGGCTTAGACCATACTTGGGAGGAACTTGAAGTTTGATGGCTAAGAAAGTAAAATGTACACCACTACAGAGTTCAACAAGGATTTATGGAATTCTTACAAAGTGCTAGACACTAAGGTTCCATCATGAATAAAACTTGCTTTCTACCTAAAGAAGCTTAGACAAATAATGTCAACTGAGATGTTCTAATATAGGAGTTTACCAAACTCAGCAAGCCTTGAGAGCCCAGCCTGCCAGGGGAGAGCCACTTAGCCCAATCAGACATTTTAAGTGAAGTTAGTTGGGAGAGACCTCCATCTAAAGAGTAAGTAATATATTTTCTCTGCCTACTTTGTGCAGACAACTTCAAAAATGATTGATATGCCTTTATTTTCTGCCATCTTCTGATTAAAGGCTTTATTCTGGTTGATATGATATGGCACAATTTGGGTTTCTTGTCTTCTTTAGAGATTCTTTATCTTTTCCAGAGATTAAATGAGAGTTGTCATGTAACTGTCGCTGTAAGTGTGTGAAGGGATTTCAAAATTCTTGTTGTCTGTGAAAGTGTAACTGGTAGTCCAGAGTGGGGTGTGTGTGTGTGTGTGTGTGTATGAAGAAAAGGTCTTTCACAAACTCTTTCTCTCTCTCTCTCATTTTGGAGAGGAGACAGAGGTGATGCTGAGGTCTCTAATTATTGTTGATGTTAGATTGAGAGTGTTTTTGCTTTGGATTATATAGTTTTATAATCTTTCAAATGGCAGTAACACATTATTGTCTCTGATAGAGCTGGATATTTCTAATCAAGTGTTGTTATGATCATTACAATTTAAATCAATCCTGAAAATAGTATTTGCCACAATGATCAGTTGTTCCATGGCACTTAGAAATATGAACCAGCTAAGTCTTTTTATTTTTAATCAATTGAAATTTTACTTTGAAGAAGGGCAGAGATTTTTCATTGCACACAAAGCACGTGCAGCAAAACAAAAATGCTTTTAGAGAAGACTCAAAGCATTATTTTTCATTATTTTTGGCATCCTTCTTTCCATTGAAACAAGTCACAAGCATATCTACAGTTGATTAGTTGACAGATCAGCAATTCTATTAAGATGAAAACTAACCTTGGAAATGTTTAGAAGGAAAAGGGTGTCCTTTGATTTATTATGCCATTTTATGCTTATGCCATTATTTCCCTTTCAGCTATGCAGGCTATGTTAAATGGAAACATCCAGCATTTTTAATAAAGTGCTTCATTCAAACCAAATATTAACCAGAAGCATTTTAGAAGAGTCTTTTGATTAAAGTAAATGAAATAAAGATCAACCAGTTCTGTTCAATAATAGAAAGTAAGGCACAATGAACAGGCTACAGCAACATTCTTGTAATGACAAACTATGTTGTCATTTCTTTTTAGTGCCAGCTAAGTCTGGGTGTTTTCCCCAGGAACTATAGGGATGTTTGCTTTTTAGTAGGTGGCAATGCATACTAGTTATCGCACATCTTGATAAAAGTTATTGAGTGATGTGTAGTTCATTTGAATAGTTAGGTAAAATCATTTAAAAATAATTATTTGTTTTTGCCTGAAGTCAGAATTAATAGCTATGTTATATGATTTAAGCTTTGCAGCTTAGTTAAAAGTTAAATATTCAGATTTCCTTGAATTTCAGAGTATCTTCATGAATTTCTCTTTATTGCATCTTTGAGATCCCATAATCTACTTTCCTCACCACATTCTTCTACAGCCTCTAAATGACTAGTCTTAAATTCTTTCAGAACTTATATTTTACTAAAGAAATATATAAAACATGGGGGAAGGGTTTCTTAGGCAGGAAGAAATAGAAGCTGAAAAGAAAAACTGATAACACTGGATCTTCTTTGGCACAAAATAAACTTAAAATTGTAACACTTCTCCATTGAACTTTAATTTTTGATGTTCCACTGGTAATTCATGGTCATATTTAATTATATTCTTGTTTCAAATAGATTCAACTTATAAAAATTGGCATTTTAGAAATTTTGTATTCTTAATATTAAAAATATAAATATAACTAGATTTCTATTAGTGTCTGTGTTTTAAGTAATATATTAAAGGTAATTTTTGTAATAAAGTGGTTGTTTCAAAATTTATTAGCCCATTTAAAAATTGAAGCAACTTATTACATGATTAATCTTAAGATCTAAGATGGAAAGAAAAAAGGACAATTTCACAGTTCCATTTTGAAAAAAGAAAACAACTTTAGAAGAGCAGAGAATTTTCTTAAACTGAATAAAAGTGGTTGCTCTCAGAAATAATCTCATTGGGAGAATAAGAGAAAACATATGGAGATATTATAATGGATAATAAACCAGAAAAAAATGTTAAAGTTGTATTTTCATCACTTGTCTGATGACTGTTAACTAAAAATGAAATCTACTGATTTACTTATTCATTCACTAGCCAAATGTTTGTCAAGCACCAGCTGTATTTCTGATACTGATCTAGGCTCTGGGGATACAAGAGTGAGCAAAACAGACAGGACAGGTCACCATGGAGTTTTCAGTGTGGCTGGGGGTATCTGAGGAAAGAAACATCAGCATAACTCTGATACAAACTATGATATGATAATACCAGGGTGCTGAGAAAATGCTTGAATAACATGAGCGCCTAACACTGTTAAGTGTATGCTTCTGCCAAATGAATTAAATCACCTACTAACCTTATAATCATTTGGTTAACTATATGTCTATATGCCAATATTTACCTGAATGATTGGAAAGGAGTGGAACTTTGTTGCCACTAAGCTAACAAAGAATAAAACCTACTGTTTGAATTCTTAATTTTTTTGGACTATTAATACATTTTACCTCATTTGGTTTTATAGGTTTACATATTTTAAATGAAGTATTATAAATAATATCTTATATAAAAATGAGTGTTTTCAGGGTGTTATGTCCCTGGGATTGGTACATTTTTCTATGTGGTGTTGCCAAAACCCACAGTGGTGTCAATGTTACTAAAACTGAATTAATTTCTTGACTTCAAGGTAGTGCATAGATAAGTAAGGCCAAGATACCAAATGAAAATTAATAAAGTATTTACAATGTGCTATACATTTTGAACTTTTCATTAAAGTTTAATGTTTAGTTAATTAGCATCTTAAAAATCAGAAGAAAGATAATTTCTGAAGCCTTTTAATTTTCAGTAAATAAACAGAAAATATTGCTAAGATTCCTAGGATGTTTTGATCAAGAACTTTCCATTAATATGACTGGTGGTGTTTAAAAAAAAAACAAACTGTAAACTGTAACTAAACAAATTGTAAACTAAAATCAGAGCTTTTTTCATCCATAGAGGAAAATATTTATCTCTGTGTTCTGCAGAGCATAAAGCTGGAGAAGTAAATAAGCTTTCTGTGAAATTTGTGATTGAAATGAACTTCTGTTAAAACAAAAAGGATACTTGATAAGATAGAATAACCATTTTCTGACATTCCCTCCACCATGTCTATTCATATCATCTATGTCCACTTATATTATCAAGATTTACTTAACTAGCTAGGTAGCTAGCTGTCATCAATCTATATGTAAAATCTATATAATAAATAAAATACTTTTCAAACTATGTGTGTGTATATATACATATATGAAATTTTATATAATTGACTATGTGTATATACATATGCATGGTTTTGGGTATAACAAATGTTACAGCACTTTATATTTTTACTTTATTTCCACTTATTTTCATAGCAAAAATGGTACCAGTATATGATCTACTTCTCACATAATTGTAATTAGCAATTAACTTTCCCACTTGCATTTACTTTTCTTTATTAGTATCTCTCAAAATCAGTAAGATAATAGAGCTTAGTTTCAGAAGGCAACACCAGCATAAGAATGGAAAAGAACTCTAGAGCCAAATGAAGGTACTAAGAAAACAAATTCATTACAATGTAAAATGTTAAATGCTGCTAATACATTTTCCTAATGCTAGAGCAGTGGAATGCCAAATATAAAAACTCCCGTCTATTTCATACATGCCATCAAATACAATATCCCGAAGCATAATTTAAAAACCACATCCTATCAGACAAATCCTTAAATATATACCTATGAATGGAGTATGGAATAATGTAAACACCAGTCCTCACCTATGTAATAGTTGATAGTCTCCTAAAATTCTCATTGTTAAGCTTTTTAAACTTGCTCCTCTTTCTTTTTTTAATGCAACTTTATAGTGGCATTTTTCTATTGATAGAAAAATCATTTGACACAAGCAGAATTGTCAAGGAATGTCATATATTGAGAAATGCAGTGACAAATGAGAAAGGGCTGAGTCACTTAGAAAGTGCCTTGCAGACAGCCAAGGGTAACGAGCACTAAATTGAAGAAGAGAGTGGCTGCTGGAAATAGGTCAAAACAGCCCAGTGAAGCATGGTCATTATATGACAAAATGACCAGAAGATGTGTTTACATTATTGGTATGTAAGTTGTTTATTATCAGTAGCTTGATACTGGTGACCTTCAAATTTAATACTTTAATTTTGTCAAATGCATTGATATTATGTTATTCACTTCTTTGCTTAATTTCAACATGGTGTCATTTATAAATATCTTGATTTTTTTACCTTAAATTTCTAATACTGCTCAAAATAACTATATGAATGCAGCACCAACTCAATATAATGTTGCATTTTTCATGAAGTTCAATTACGGAAATTATAAAAAATCAATTGTATATAAAATCTAAACCTCTAAAAGTATATCTGCAAGAAAATCAATCAAATTAAACACTTTTCTAATTTGAAGAATGTCAAAATATGGTAGTATGAAATGTTATATAGCATATCAGTATATATTAAGCATGTGCTCAGTATAAATTAGTGTTTATATATAAACTTTGTTATCATGTTAGGCTATACAAATTGATAAATTATGGGGCAAAATTAAAGTATTGTATATTTTTTACTGGATTAAACAGAAAAATGAGAGAATATTTTGGAATATAACATATGTTATATTTTTTTAGGGATAATAATTTTGATATCACCAAACTCAAAGTAAAAGCAACTGAAAACCGTGCTCTATAAAGAAGTATAAGCAAACTATGCCTGCTCAAATATGGCTGTGTCTTTATTTGAATATAATATGAAATTTTATAAACCTTCTACCTCCCCTCCCCACATTTCTATTGATTTCCTGTACTTAGGCTAATATATCTAATAAAGCACTTGTCCTTAGATTTTTTCATAAACATGCAAAAAGAACACTCAAAGACTTATGATGTTTTATATGTGTGCTCCAGTGAATGAAAATGAGTCTGTTGGAATACAGAGGTGTCATCACAGAGCTATCTCCAAATATGTCATTTACCCAACCCTCACATATGTATATATTCCCCATTCTTTGGGGAAGTTTACATTTCTCCAGGAATAAGTATATTACTCCCATAGTGACTTACTCCAGCTAGGTTTAATTTTCCAAAATATGCTTCAGATAACTGTGTTATAAAGACTCTTGCAAATGTCTTTCCAATTTTATACCATGTAATGAGACTGGCCCGCCTTTTCTGCTAGTATGTGGTAAAAAATTTGACATATGTATCCACATTATCTAAATCGCCTCTTTTTTGATAATATTCTCATTCTAAAGTCTACTTTGTCCAATAGAAATATAGCTACTACAATTTACTTTTGAATAGTCTTTGTATAGTATTCCTTTTTCTATCTTTTCATTTTAACTTATTTTTGTATTTGCATTTAAATGGTGTCTTAACTCAGGCTGCTATAAGAAAATACCATAGACTAAGCTGCTTAAACAACAGACTTTTATTTCTCACAGTTCTGGAGGCTGCAAAGTCCAAGATCAATGTGCTGGGCAGATTCAGTTCTTGATAGCCCACACTCAGCCTTTACCAATTTTTAATAATTTTAGCTGAATTCTTATCTGGGTATGACCAGCAGAAGCAGTCTCAGTTATGAAAGTGCTTGCTTACTGTTTCTTTTTTCAGGGTCGTGTTTTTCCTTAGATTTGAGATTACTTTGTTAATTTCTTATGAGTTCAGAAAAATTTGTGAATTTGCAGATTTTCTGGTGTTTCTTGTTGTAAGTGTAAGAGTAATGCTCTTTCCAGCTTTCTACATCCCAAGTAGAAACCTGAAGTATATCAGTTTCTTTGTGAATGTTTACCCACAAAAAGATTTTAATATCCTTCTGTAAGGGTGAGATGTAACAAGTATTAATTCATTCAACAAATTTTTACTGAGCACTTTTTATGCATGAGGTACTATTCAGGAGGCAGAAGTAAATAAAACAGACAAATATCAGTAGGATATTGGAGTTCACTTTCTCAATGGGGCAGAGAGGACACACACACAAAAAACCAATAAAATCATATGTGCATAAATTTTATAGTATTTTAAAAATTATTAAATACTACTGAGAAAAGAGATAAAAAAAAAAGAAGAGTAAGGGGGATCAATAGTGCCACTAGGGTATGACTTTAATCTTAAATAAGGTGGTCAAGGAAAGTTTTATTGAGAAAGTATAATTTGATCAGAGATGTCAATAAGATGGAGTTCACCCTGTGGATATCTGGGATGGAGAAACAGAATTTCCAGGAGATGAAATAGCCAGTATAAAAGGCCCCTAGACAGAGGCAAGCTTGGCATTCATGAGAAAGCAAGGAGACCAGTGTGGCTGCAGTAGAGTGTGCAAGGGGAAGAGTGACAGCATTAGATGTCAAGAGAGGTGGGCTGTGGGATAACAGGTCCTGCAAGGTTTGGTAGACTATTGCAATGCCTTTGGCTTTTATTCAGAGGGAAATGTGGAGGCTTGGGAGGGTGTTGAGGAATAACATAATCTTACTTTCATTTTAAAAAGTGTCACTCCAGCGACTGTGTTGGGAATAGTCTGGGGTATTGAGCATGAATGGCATAATCAAATTGTCATGCCATTTAATAACAGTGACCTTTAAAGAAGATTTCTCCTTTGAGTCCAATTCAGAGTTCTTTCTCTCTTCCAGTAAAATTGTATTTAATTGTCAAAAATGAAGCATGACTTTATTCTACAATTAATGAGACTTAAAATGCTAAACTGCAAATCATAATGGCTTAAACTATATACCAGTAAAATTTGAAAAATATTCTGATATATTTCATATAATCAACTTTTTTGTGATGTCCCTTCTTTGTCATTAATCACACACATTTGGAATGTCCTGAAAGCGATATATACTAAATTTATAATATTTCCATCCTTCTTAAATTTCTTTAACTTATATTTCCTATATTTCTCATTCAACCAGATGGTAAAATACTTAAGGTTAATATTCTGAAGTTTAAAGAAAAAAGAGTAACAGATGTGACTTTTTAAGCTTAACATCTGCCACCCATGTCTTCACCCCAGCCTTAAAAGTAGACTCATTGTGTATAAAATATACTATAACTCAGATTTTCCATTAAGTTTATTTGCATAGTTTGTCTGTATGGTGGTATGGTTAGCATAAAGCTGTTCTCATTGTGCTTGCTGCATGGACAGACCAAAGTTATAGCTACTAATATTTTGAAAATAATACTGATAAACAATGTGCATATATCCCTGTTAGTGTATTTAATGTGTGTCCTGATGATATTTTTAAAGAAAATCTCATATTAATAACTGATCACAAATTTTTCCATAATCAAACATCAAATTCAACTTGGGTTGAATCCATATGAATGCTTTTTTTTATGTTTTCTGACTTTCTATCACTCCTATCCCCAACAAGCCCCCCAGAATTAAGATATGTGGGCCACATCTTATTGACTTCTAAATACCAAATGACAAAAATAGCATCTAGAATAACAGGCTCTCAATTTTGTTATTATTGAATGACTGAATGAACTGTGATAACACATTATTTGAAACATTATCGCCTTATCTCCTACATACACAACTTTTTTTTGCTTTCTACCTAGATAATTTACGAATACCTCACATTTAATATGTCTATAAGTGAACAAATTTCTCCCAAATTCAAATTCAGTTTTTCTGATGTGCTTTACTGCACCACCATCCATTTGGCTCTTAAAATCAGAAAGCTGGGGATTATCTTTAACTCATTTTTCTCCTTTAACCCCTATATGCTATCACTCAGTAAATGACATAATTTCTACATCTTGATTATGCTCAAAGCCTTTTTGTTTTTTTGCAACTCTCCCATTGCCACCTCAGCTGAAGCCACCATGTCTTACCTTGATGACTACAATGGCCTTTTGAAACATCAACCTTGGCTGCACTCTGATTCAATCTCCATTTTCCATGGTCTGAGAGATCACTGAGAAATTCAGATCTATCATCTCATTTTTTTTGTTAAAATCATTTTTGTAGTTGCCCATTGGTCTTAAGATATGGGAAAAATTTTATTATATGGTATAAAGTCCTTCCTGACCTAGCTTCACACCTAATTATCTCATGAGATATTCTGCTTCAGCTTTTATCTTCCAGCTTTCTGTTATTTCCTCCAATCCCTAAGATGCACCCTGAATTCTCCCCATCTGATGTGATTTTTAGTTCCTAGAATGATCCCATACTTCCCTTAGTCTGCTTCTCCCCACTTCATGCTCACCCCCCCTCCCTAACCTCTCTTTATGAGCTTAGTTGTATTCACTTTTCAGATCTGTCTTAGCTTAAACATCTTGTTTTGCTTATGTGTGCGGTATTTTTTGTTTTTGTTTTACTTTACAAACTAGGTTTGTTTTTCTTATACTCACTTCCAGAATAGTATGTGCTTTCTTTTGCCATATTCTTTACTTTTAATTATTGTATTTTTATTATATACTCCCCCCCCAGTATATTGTAAACATTATGATGTTAGGGACAATGTTAGCTCTTTCAATGGTTTATCTTAGCTCTTAGCACAGTGTTTGGAATCAATAAATATTTTTGAATGAATTAGTTATTAAATTTCAAATGAATTTTTGGAATACAATTAAATTTGTATTAGGTAGATTGTAAATAATATAAACCTTAATTATCTTCTAGTGATGTTTCAAAGTAATTCCAAATATCATACTATTCTAATCATGTGCTTTCATAATAAATTTGAGTTTCATTTTTGTAGAATTGGTGTTTTACAGAATTCATATTTTATAGAAAATACCTAACTAGAATTAATATTATAATAACATAATTAACATTGTATTTAAAAGCAATTTGAACTGATCTCAAATTAGATACCATTTATCTTTGGGGGAAAAAGATGTAGTACAATATATCCCTGACAAGCATCCAATTTGCATTATAATAATTAGTAAATGTGACTCGTCATATATAAAAATATCTGTAAGGAGCCATTATTGGTCCTTTTACATAGTTTGGTGTTTTTAAAGTTGTTTAAAATTTTTTTTTCCTCAACATTTGATTTTTGAGAGTTATTTCAGTTTAGTTATTGAAAATTCTGGTGTATGTACTTGGATTTCTATTTATAATAAGGCATTAAGGCAAAATACATGGATAGAGACAGAGAAAATTAAATAAAAATTATTGCAGAAATAAATGACAAATAAGCATTCCCTAAGTAATTTTTAAAAAGATTTTAATATATATACCCAGGGAAAGCTATCATATATAAATGTTTGTATCATAAGTAGGATTTATCGTGTGCATTTACATTATTTTCTTTTTGTTAAGATGCCACTGGTGTTTGTAATGTGGAACAGATACCCAAATTCTATCATCATTAATATGTGCCAAGTACTAGTCCTTTATCTGACACTATTCATCACATTTTAATTAATCATCAAGGAAGAAGCCAACTATTCGTTTTCAGATATGGACCAATAACTCCTGGGAAAATTAAATCATCTTTCTGAAACAGTTCATTCCTTGGTGCTAATAATTCAGTGCAAATGAAATTTCAGAATAACAGCCAGATCATATTATATAATTTTCTTTGATATTATCTATCTTAGGTATGTAAATTTCGTTCTGCATTTTAAATCTGTTTTTTTTTTCCCAAAGTCATTTGCAGAATTGTGGTAAGTAACAAAAGGCCGTTAACAAACTATAATATGAGCTTCAATTGAAGCTGGAAAATGTTAAAGAACATTGTTTATAAAGGCAAAACTGAGTGGATGGGCCATTGTGAACAAGTAGGAAAATACAGGATATTCTTATACATTTAGTAATATTTAACTTTATTTTAACCTCTATCTCTTCACTATTATACTTGATAAAATATCAGTGACCCAGTTTTCTAAGATAATTTGCAATTCACTCCTGCACTCATTATAGCACATAAACAGAAAAATGGTGCTATGATCTGAATGTTTGTGCCCCACCTCCCAAATTCATATGTTGAAGTCCTAACCCCTGATGTGATGGTATTAAGAGATGGGACCTCTGAGAGGTGATTAGACCATGAGGGCAGAGTTCCCATGAGTCAGATTAGCGTCCTTAGCATAGGTGCAAGGGAGCTTGTTTGCCCATCATGTGAGGACACAGCTAGAAGGCACCATCTATGAACCAGCAAACAGATCCTCATTAGGCATTGAATCTACCTTCATCTTACACTTCCCAGCTTCCAGAACTGTAAGAAATAAATTTTTGTTTATAAGCTATGCAGTCTACAGTGTTTTGTTATAGCAGACCAAACAAACTAAGACAAATGGAAAAGACAAAATCCTTAAAGGCCCATTTACCTGTATTATTTTTTAGTTCCATGATCTCTTTTTTTGATAAGCAGAAATTGATATGGATAAGTGAGAATTTCTGTGTCCATTTAGTGATATTCTATGTGATAGTATAGCCTGAGTCTTCAAGGTAATTAACCATGAATCCTATTGCGGTTCTCATACACCTTCATACCCAGCAGTACTTGCCATGATCCAGGAACTCCTGATTTATATCCTCGAACCATGGGATGACATAGAAAATATGAAGGGATTGCTTTAGTGATTCTACCTTTTACCACAGAAATTGAAGTGCACCTGTTCCTATTTATATTTTTAACAGAGACAATAGTCTTTGTTGTTGTCATTGAGGTTATTTAAAAATCATTGATGACATCTTTGGGTGCTTAATTCCAATTATAGATAACTGCATTTACAAATATATAAGTGCAAATTAAGTAACATTAACATCTCCAACTAAATCTTTAAACTTTAAAGTCCAATTCATCGCAAAGTAGGACCTCATATTCTCTAACTCTACCCTCTTTGGAAGTTCTCCTCTGCCTTGCCTAATAGCACATTGTAAAACAAAATCATCATTCTTCATATACGTTTCTCTCTTCATGTGATCCATGTCATATAATGATATCTTTTTACATTCTGGATTTATGATGATAATCTACATGTTAATATGTGCCAAGAAGTGTTAGTGGAACATTAATCAGCCACTATAATCTCAGTGGTGTATAATGTTCTATATCAGGATAGTATATGAAAATAATTCTCTTACATAAAATTAACAGAAGTATTCACAAGGTTTATGTAAATTGGATGTATAAGACACTGGAAAAAACTAATTTATAAAATCTTATGCTGACTTAATTCCATGCATTAAAGTTTTCTGTGTACTAAAGTTCTTCTTGAAGAAAGAATAAAGATATACAAAGAGTCTTCATCAATTGGATAATGATAGCGGAACTTTCTAATAAATATTATTCTCAGTCACTGCTATAAAGAATTGATACATTTCTTATATATGTTTAGCTTTTGTTTTTTTTCAGGACCAGTGTTAAAGTAGGCACTAAGTGTCCCGGGTGAAACAGAACCTGGTGAGTCCATTGACCCAGATGTTGTGATGGATGCTACTCCCAAATGAGAGACACCAAATGAGATCTAACCCTGGTCTGGATGCTTTTCCAATATGGAAGTTAGGATCTGGAAATGACCAAGCATGAGGGATTGGTCTAGATAAGAGTACCCACTTCTGCCTCTGTGATTTATTCAATAAAGGACCCACAAGCCCTATGTAGCATCACATAAGAATTATTTTACTCTTGGACTGAGGTATGGTGAAGGAAATGTTACATTATTTTGTTTCATTTACAATATATCCCCAAATAAATTGGCTTTTATTTGAAGAGACTCAATGTTACAAAATCTTAATTTAAATAATCCAAATGATAGATTATGATGATTAGAATAAACTTCTGTCTATTCATCTTTTCAAAGATGAGGATTAAGTCTGGAGTTAACTACTTTAAATGAGGCAGATCCAAGGAAATCCTACTAAAAGTTAGAGATGATAGAGTTAATTGCATTAATAGCCCCATTTTTTCAAAGAAACCAAAATTAGTACATAAAACTTAAGACATGGGTGGGTGTTATGCATAAAGGCTTACTGTGTTGTGCAATTTGACATCATTTTTGAGAAGGGACCTCTAATGCCATGGAGTTTGATTGATCACAAAAGATAACATGAACAAGACCCATGGAAAAGAATGCCACAACGTCTATGGTCAATGAATCACAGAATTTGCTATTTTTATTAATAGTATTATTAAGAGTGGGTAGTATTTGTATCCTCTAGAGAAGAACCAGCATTTGGAGTTGTGGTTTCCTACTCTGACTTCAATGGGTCACATAAGAAAACAATATCACAATGTTGGTATATGTCCCATAGTCAAGTTATTTCATGCTTAGATAATGGGATGCATTGTTGTCTTCACTGTAGAAGCAGTGGATGCCTTCACACCTAAACTTTATGCTTAGCCATCCAACTCGTTTGGCCAATGAGGTACAGGAAGAAGTGACTATGCCAGCTCAAAGACTATGCTTAAGAAGTTTGTGTTTACCACTTGTACCTTTTGCACCTCTGCAATTGCCAGGAAAAATAATTGTGCCCCAGCTAGCTCACATAGCCAAGGAGAATGAGAGAGAGAGACATGTGGACTAAAATCATTCCAGGTGATCCACAGACCTACTGTGAGAAGCAGTGCTGTATCAGCTTCTGCTTCCTGAAACAGAAGCATCTAGCTAGAGACCAGCCTCAATCAGTGAAACCCCAGCTCGGATTTGTGAGCCATAATAAATTATCATTGTTTGAAGCCAGGGAGTTTTGTGGTGATTTGCAATTCAATAATAGATTATGGACCCAGTCATCAATAACAATCCAGTCCAGACTGAAATTTACCTGGGTCACTTTTTTTGGATAAATAGACTCTGCCTCTTTAATAGATTAACTGCAAAATCTCTTGGCAAAGAATGTAGATTAGAGAGGGGTGAAAAAATGGGGCTATTAGTGCAATCTACTACAGCCCATATCTCTCTTAAACTTCAAGCGTCCAGGTTCACAACCACTGGCCTAGAGTATCAGGCATCTATATACCAAAATCTATGCTATATATGAGAGTTAATTATATGATCTTAGAATAATTAAGCATAAAATGTATGCAGAATTACAATCTGATAACAGCAATATGTTCTGTGTTTTACATTTTTTATTAAATTTTCCCCCTTGAGATGATACATTATAAACATTGCCACTTTTTTTTAATCTTTGCTTTGATTTAACATATAAAGATGCTCCTTTTTCTCCCTGAAGCAGGAGAAACCATTCTTGCCTCTCTCTTCCATTCTTCCTAAATTTGTCATCCACATTTGTTTTTACCACAATTTAAAAATAAAATCTTTAATCTGTCATGAGATCAGAGTAACAAAAAAAGAAATTAAAAATAAATGCCTTAAAAACATCAACATCAACATTATTCCTTTTAACTTTAAAGATTATTTAAATAAGCATTTGTAAAGAAATGTAATTGTCATTAGCAAAAAAAAAAAAGGAAACATCATTTGGGAAAAAAAGAAAAATTTCTATGCAGCATGAAGAATGCAGATAGTTATATGACTATCTGCTCAATGGGAAAACAGCAAGCACTTCATTTCTTCAGTTTCAATCTTTAGTTCTCTAAATACTGGAAATTCAAATTCATTGTTTCTTATTGGGTGACTAAACTGAATGATGATAAATATAGTAAACTTTCTTTGACTAGCCTTGTTCAGACTCTAGCATGAGTGCATTATTGGTTGAAGTTGTTTCGTCTTTTTGTCATGTTGTGGTTTAGTGTTTAGGGTGGTCATTGTCAGTAATCACAATTGCCACTTTAATTATCTTCTGAAAAGACGTGCCAATCACTGCTATAAAACATCCTACAAATCATACCGGGCAGAAAACATGGTCAAAACTCTTTAACCTGGTACTTAATTCCATTTATTTGCGAACAGGTCTCTAACTAATATTCCCAGATCCTACCACTGACCTCCCCTTTTCTACACTCACTTCTCTTCAGTCATATAAGAATCTCTCAAGCTTTTCCAGTCATGAACTCAGTTTCATGTCTTTGGTCCTTATGTCTAGAAGTCAAATCCCCATTCCCTCCTCTTGATCTCTCAAAGTCAGCTAATCATTCAACACCCCCACTTCCACTTTATTTGTGAAGCTTCCTCAACTTTCATGGAATTATAATGTCTTCTCAGAACAGTTATTAGCACATTATAAATATCTTTAGGCACATTACATTGTAATATAATAATATATATTGTTTACATTTTTCTTCCTTCAACTACTACTATCATACTTAGTACATTGTCAATGCTCAGCTTTTTAAATTAATAATTAAATACTATACAAGCTGAAAACTAGATCATGAGTGAGTTATCAATGAGAATTGTATAAATTAAACAACAAATGACAATGTAGGGAAAAAATGTGTGTTTTGTGGAAAACTGCATTGTCTAGAGCATGCGTTCTGAGTTATCTGATTGTAGACATGTTCATTTCATACCTTACAGGAATCATGATTTTAACTTTCTCTAAAAATTATTCTTCAGCAATAGAATTTTTTAAGTAGTTCAATTTCTTTATATTGAGTCTGTGATTACTAGATTACTATTCTTAACCATCATCGCACTTAAATAATGCAAGACTCAACATTAAGAGTATTAACCCTAGCATAACTCATTTAATAAAGAATAGTATTTTCATAAAGTCTTTGTAAAGAGTCACTGCTGTGAATATACAAAAGAAATTGTGCTCTATGAGAGTATTTTTTAACCTAGGATAGTATGAAGTAGCTCTGTGTTTGTTTGAAAAATATCCTTTATGTATTTTTTTAAGTCAAATCTGACTACCTAATTCCTTAATTATAGGTATTTTAAATAATCTGAAGACTGGTGTCATTTTAAAATTACTATTGTAGATAGAGTCAGAAGAAAATAGAAATTACAAAACAGCTGCTATTTTGGTGTCTTCTACAGTATAAGTTTCTCTACCTGAATATCAGGCACTGACTATTTCCTGATTATTCTTTTTGTCTATATTACATAATTTCATTAATTTATTGCATAGATTTTCTGAGTTTTTTTCCTTTGGATGTTTCTAAAAATTTATTTTATATTTGTAAAATACCTAGTGACATTCTTATTATTATATAATAGTTATTTCCTGGTCTTTTAGAATTAGGTGGAGTTTAAATTTGATATCTATGTCTCTAACAACTACTAGCTAAAGCTAAATTGTGTTTCTCCATGATAGAATTAGAAAATATTTCCTGATAATAGGAAAGTAATAAAGAAATAAGTGCAAATTTGACATGAGTTCTGAACAAATGTTTGGCTATTGAACTGGCAGAGTTTTATTTAAAAATGCATCATATTAATAATATCTACAGAAAACCTACAGCTGGCATTGTATTTAATGGTGATAAACTGGACACTTTCCATCTAAGATCAGGAACAGAGCAAACAAGTCTTCTCTCACCACTGCTATTCAACATGTACTAGAAGTCATAGCTTGTACAATAAGTCAAGAAAAGAAAAACAAAGGCATACAGATTGAAAAGGAAGAAATATAGCTATCTTTATTCACAGATAACATTATGGTCCATGTAGAAAATCCCAAAGAGTCAACAAGTGTCTTCCAGAACTTATAAACTAGTCTAGCAAGGTCATAGGATTAATTGGCAAAAGTCAATTTTTTAATATATGAACAATGAGCAATTATAATTTGAAATTTAAAAAAATACCATTTAAAATAGCACCAAAAAGAAAAATATTTCTATGAGAGAGTGGCTTTCAACAAAATGTCCCAAAACAACAAATATTGGCATGGATGTGCAGAGATAGGAACACTCATACACTGCTGGTGGGACTGCAAACTAGCACAACCTCTATGGAAAGTAATATGGAGATACCTCAAAGAACTAAAAGTAGAACTACCATTTGATCCAGCAATCTCACTATTCGGCATCTATCCAAAGGAAAAAAAGACATTCTATAATAAAGACATGTGTACTCAAATGTTTATAGCAGCACAATTCACAATTGCAAAGATGTGGAAACAACCCAAGTGCCCATCAATCCATGAGTGGATTAATAAAATGTGGCATATGTATACCATGGAGTATTACTCAGCCACCAAAAACAACGGTGAACTAACACCTCTTGTATTATCCTGGATGGAACTGCAGCCCATCCTCCTAAGTGTATCACAAGAATGGAAAAACAAGCACCACATATATTCACCATCAAATTGGTACTAATTGATCAACACTTATGTGCACATATGAAAGTAACATTCATCGGGTGTCAGGCAGGTGGGGGGCAGGAGGGGATGTGTATATTCACACTTAATGGGTGTGGTGCTCACTGTCTGGGGGAGGGGCATGCTTGTAGCTCTGACTCAGGGGGTGCAAAGGCAATATATGTAACCTAAACGTTTGTACCCGCATAATATTTTGAAATAAAAATTAAAAAATAAAAAATAAATAAAAAATTAAAAAATGGAGAAAGTAACATGCTAAAAAAAAAGAAAAATATTTATGTATAACTCAAAATATGTACAGGAACTACATGCAATGAACTACAAAACTTTGATAAAATAAAGGAGGTCTAAATAAACAAAGAGATATTCCATGTTCATGATTAGAAAACTCAGTATTGTTAAGTTTTTAATTCTTCCCAATTTGATCTACGGATTCAACACAATTCCAATCAAATTTTCAAAAAGCTTCTTTGTAGATATTTACATATAGATTCTAAAGTTTATATGAAAAGCCAGAATACCTAAATAGCCAATACTATATTGAAGAACAACAAAATTGAGAGACTTGTGCTACCCAATTTCAAGAGTTAATATAAAGCTGCAATAATCAAAGCAGTATTGTATTGACAAAAGTATAGACACATAGATCATTGGAACAGAATAAACAACACAGAAATGGAACCACACGGATATAGTTAATTCATCTTTGACAAAGTCACAAAGGCAATTCAATGGAAAAAATTCAATCTTTTCAACAAATGGTACAGAAACACTGTATGTCCATATGCAAAAACAAAACAAAACAAAAATACACACACACACAAAACCAAAAACCATAAACAAACAAAAATTCTGAAACACAGACTTTATGCCTTTCACAAAAATTAATTCAAAATGGATCATAAACCTAAATGTAAAATGCAATATAATAACATTTCTAAAAGAAAACATATGACCAAAATGTGCATGATCTTGGGTTTGGTGATGAATTTTTATATGAAACAACAAAAGCACAATTTACAAAAGAAAAAATTGATAAGTTGAACTTATTGAAATTAAGAAAAGACTCAGAGACTGGGTAAAAATATTTGCAAAACACATATCGGATAAAGCACTTGTAACCAAAATATACAAAGAACTTTTAAAATTCAACAATAAGAAAATGAACAACTCAGTTTAAAAATGGGCAAAAGATCTGAACTAACATCTCACCAAGAAAGGTACACAGATGCCTAATAGGTATATGAAAAGACGTTCAACCTCATTTGTCATTAGGGAAATGCAAATTAAAGCAACAACAAGCTATCATTACACACCTATTTACACACCTACTAGAATGATTAAAATCTAAAAAACATGTAATCCAGCAATCACATTCCTAGGAATTTATCCAACTGATCTGAAAACCTATATACCCACAAAAATTTGCAAGGGAATATTTCTACAGCTTTATTTGTAACTGCCCCAAACTGGAAGCAACCAATATGTTCTTCAGTAGGTGAATGGATAGTGGAATTGAACAATTAAGTAAATGGATGATGGATGGTAGAAACAGATATCTTACTGCTGTAGTGGGAGTATATAGGTAAGCAGTGGGAGGAGGCTAGAATAATCCATGTGTTAATGAGAGTTGGAAACATTAAGATAAGCTCACGTTTAGCTTAATAGGGATATAGATTGTTACATATAGAAATATTTATCCATGTGTGTATATGTACTGGCTAGAATATAGACATCTATTTACTTACTTTGTCTTCTGAGAAGACCTGAAAGCAATGACACCTCAGTGGCAAAGAATATATGTAGAACTCAGATCTTGATTTTTAATTCCATTCTAAAACAAACAAACAAATTAAATAAGGGTTCCTTTGAGAAATGGCTGATATCTAGGACTGCAATGGAAAATATACATGATTAGTGAAACTTGAGCTTCTTGTAGTGTTACAAAATAAGGAAGGAAGTTCTCAAACACACACACACACAATGATACGGGTATTTTATGGTGACTTAGAAGCCAACTGAAATATCTTCCAATGGCCAAATCTGTAACAATCTGTGCAACAAAATAAAGTAGTATTGGATTATAACTCAAAGTATGAAATGAATATCCATGAGTCTGTACTCATGTAAGTAAATGATTGAATAACAAATAAATAAATAGGAAAAATAGACTAAACTCTTATGCAAAAGAATTCCAAAGAATTTACATAGACACCCCACTCTTGAAAAGATGAAGCATACTCTCCGCTACTTCAGTGTTGACTGCACAGACTTCCTTACAAAGAGTACATTACAGAAAAGGAGGAGGAAGAAGAACTTTAGAGTAGTGATACCTGACAACTACTACCTCAGTCAGGTGATCAAGGTTAATATCAACAGTTATCAATCATGTTAATAATATGTACCCTTGACGCAATGTGATAGAAAAAGCTCTTTACCTCTGTGGTTTTCCTCCAAAAACCCAGTCTAATCATGAGAAAAACATCAGAAAAATCTGAAGTGAGTATCATTCTACAAAATGCCAACACTCCTCAAAACTGTCAAGGTCATAAAAAAATAAGAAAAGTCTGAGAAACTGTCACAACCCAGAGGAGACTAAGGAGATATGACAACTCGGTGTAATGTGGTATCCTGGATAGTATCCTAGGGAAAAAAAAGACAGGTAAAATTTAAATAAAGTATAAACTTTAGTTAGTAGAAATGTATCAATATCAGATCATTAATTATAACAAATGTACTATACTAATGTAAGAAGTCAGTAATAGGAGAAATTGGATGTAGAGTGTGTAGAAACTCTGTCCTATCTTGACAATGTTTCTGTAAGTATAAAACTGTTCTAAATTTAAACATTTAAAAAATGTACTTTGACTCTATAGTCATGTAACCACAAAAAATGTGAATTTTTGTTAGCTCAAAACTACCCCAAGATCAGTGTCAGAAGAATAGATTTAACAATGTGGGTGGGTATAGCCTAATATTTTAAGTCTTCACTGTACTTTGCTCATAAATGCCTGTTTTTCCCTCTCTCAAACACTTCTTCAGGGCTATTTAAAATTTTTTAGAAAGTTTTTATAATATCCCATAAATTTTACAATTCAATAATATCTGTATTAAATTCTTTTAAGACATTTTTAAAAAAATAAGTCATGATGCATTATAACTTTGGATTATAGAGAAAGGAAAGCCCAAGTTTTTTCAATTATCTGTTACTGAATCAATTTTGACATCATGTTTATACAGCAAACAATGGGGCAAAATACTTACAACGTTTCTGAATGGTCTAAGCCAAGATGTAATTTAATCCATATGTTTTCCACAAATGGTTCATCAATTATTGATTAGGCTTAATGACTATGCTAATAAGCAGAACTCAAGTAGCTTCTTTAGCCCTTCTGTGCTTTCCAGGACCTCATAAATTTTTGAAATGGTGACTGCTGGAAATAGATTATGGATTGGTGCCAAGAAGCCATAATGCAGACCACATATGGTGTTCAAGGGCTGATGTTTGTCCTTTCAAGATAGTACCAAAAATGTACTTTGTGTGACATTTGCTCTCAAATGTAAATTAATTTATAAAGTTTTCTCTTGTGTATTTGCTATACAATATTGCTTCATATTCACAGGAGATAGTAAATGCAGATTTTGCTCATTTTGAAGATTAAATTGTGAAGGATCATTTTTGAATCATTTTGTCTTTAGAGATAGCACTGTGACCTGGATTTCAGACTGAAACTTCTGTTGATTGGCTTCACTGTAAGAAGTTTTACTATTATTGAAGTCCTGAAGATAATTCCTAAAATAACCTGACTCATTTACCTCCATTCACTAAATGATGCTGGGTTGAATAATCTAAAGTTTTTAATATATTAATGCATTCTGATTAATATTTCATCAGAAAGAAAAAGTTAAAATGTAATTGCTTTCTTATACTGGTAAAAAGAAACACAAAATATGTTTAGAGCATAACTAAAGTATGATTTTTGCATAAGACAATAAGCTACAAACTGTTGTATTTACATATACCCATCTTGGATAACATAATATTGAAATAATATGAATTCAAAGCCATTAAAATAGTTTATTGGAAACAATTACTAGAACTTTGCTTCAGATATTTAAAATTAACATCCTAGTTAACTAATTTTTTTCTGAATGTATATTATAATGATAGTTTATTAAAATAATTGCAAGCATATTGAAAATTTTTCATTCAACATTGTAGAGGCTATTGTATTATAAAAGATAAAAGATACACAACACTTTTTACTGTAACTTCAATTCTTCCTCAGGACTTTGCTGCTCAAAAATATACAAAAAATTAAGTAAGAGGTATAATGACACCTAGCCACCATGACATGGTTCATCAGAATATGAAATTCTTTGTTTTAGGTATTTGGAGAAGGCACCATTACATAAATATCACTGCTGAATATATCCTTAATAGCCTACATAAAGGACACAATACAATTAAGTATGATACTAATGACTGCTGAAATAAACATGATTGGTTTTTTTTGCTGCTTTGCTTTTTTTTAATGACTGTATTCTTTAATGTTTCTGGGTTCTTATGCATCAAAATACTAATTTCTTTTAGATAACTTTAATTTAGGTAATACCTTTTACACTTTCCTTTTGAGCTTTAGTAAAATGATAAAATGTCAAATTATTTAACTTCTTTTCTAAAGTTCAGACTGTCATTCTCGACATTAATATCGTATCAAAGCTGTGATGAAAGAGCAAAATGATAAGAAACAAATTAAAGAATAGAAATACTTTAACTGTGATCACCCAAGAGCAATAGTTTGGAATGATGAATAAAAAGTTGATCAATTACTCAGGTATTTCCAAATAAAGATCAATAATGATTTATGCAAACCAGTGAAACAAAGTGTTTATCCAGATATTTTGTCCCTTTGCCAATACAGTTTAAAACTTGATAGTTTTTACTAACTTACACTGATTTTTATTTATTTTATTACTTTCTTTTGTTGAACAAACTGACAGATAATCAAACCAATATTCTCACCCTCTTCAAAAAATTGCAGCCACCAGAAAGATAACGTTTCCCTCAGAATTGTGTTCAACGTAGTTATTTAATACTAGCAGGCGAGACTCCTAAAGAAAGAGATTTCACAATTAAATTGTGACATAATTAAAATTGTGACTGACAGCTAGCATGCTTTTTAGCTTCAAATGCTGTTTGCAATGTTATGGCATTCTTTCCAGGTCCGTTTATTTCTGTAAGTTATCAATTTTAGTTTAAAAATATTTACTTTCAAAAATATTAATTTTCATCCTCAGAAAAATCAAACTTTACCAGAAAACCATAAATAATCATAGAAATAAATAACAGGATCCTAATTTACATTTAACCTTTGTTTTAAATGATTAATGGATGCTATTTATGTAAACTATTTCTACAATGCAGCATGAAATGAAATTTAAATTGCAGATTTTACAGTGGTGTATTTTAACTAGTGACCCTATCCCCATGAAGAAAAATAAAAGAAAACAAATTACATCTGTAATAAAGATGCTAATGTATTTCTTGTTTTAAAGTTATTTAAGTTGTGATTGTGTAAGAAACTTTTATATTTAATGAACTTGAAAAAGATGCTCTAGTGGAACTTTGTTTCTAAAGAAAAAAATGACTTGGTTTCCACTCTATTCTCAACTCCAACAATTCCCCTCTCTGGGCCAGCTATTGCTGAGGTCAACAAGTGGTTTGGTGTGAATCAGGCCTTGGATACTCTGTGTGACCAGACTGAGTGAGAAGTATGGGATTTCAGTTTGGTGGGTCAGTGTAGAGGCTGAGCGTTTGGTCTGACTGCCCTGGCATGGCTATCAGAACACAGGGCACTCTGGGAAGAGCTAAGTTCATTGAGATCTGTAGACCTTTCAGTGGCAAGGTTGACATCAGCCCCTTTGAAGGCACCCGATCCCTTTGGTCTCCAAGCATCCAAAGAGAAGCTATTAAATAAGATTATTAGGTGGGTGCTACTTACTCTTCTTCCAAGGTTTAGAGACTATAGGAAAATGGTACCCTACTCCTGGTGGTGTAAAAGTAGACCAGAAGCTATTAGTTACTTCAAACCAGGCACATGGCACAGAATGCTTTTCCTAATATCACTCACAGGTCTCCAGAAGCTCACAACTTACTCCTACATCCCAACCTCAAACAACAGACAAAGAATTAACAGAATCCCTGAAGAGAGACGGGAAGAGAAACAAAATATGAAGAGGATTCAACCAAATAGAGTTAATGGATGAGACAGAGCAACTTACACACAAATAATGATACAAGAGCAATTTTTTAAAAGGAGACAAAATGAAAGGACACTCACTGCATATTTGATGGTTTAAGAGAACAAGAATTTTTTTTAAATCACAAAGCAAAAATACAAAAGTATAGAAATCATGAGAGTCTTAGGATAGATCTATTGGAATGTCATGAGGTATAGAAGGAGAAAAAGAAACAAATGGCAGAGAGGAAACATTGGATAAACAATAGAGGAACATTTATTTGAGTTGAGAAAACACTAAATTGGTATATCTGTATTATACCTACCCAAGACGTACTTTATTTGTATAGCTAAATGAAAGATATTGGCGAATAGGGCAACATTTAATTAAAATATCACTCACAAACCCTATATGTGGAAAATACTGGAGTAAAGACTCAAGCTAAAAAATCTACTTGAAAAAGGCCATAGAATGAGAGAAAATCAAATTTAGAAGAAACACCATTAAGCAAGTAACAATATATGTGTATATATAGAAAAACAGTGAAATAAATGAAATAAACATACAAAATAAATGGGACCAAAAAATTCAATAGTGTAAGATCAGAGTTTGTATTATTGTGGCATCATGAAAGCAATATTTTTAGCCAATCTGCTAGTTTTGAAAGCAAAATGTGCAAGTAGAAGATGAGATAAATACAAATATACTATGAAATTTTGATCAGTTCCTTTAAGATTTGGACAGAGCCAGTAGAGAAAAAAAGGACAGTAAATTTAATTCATATAAAAGGACACATCCTGTAATTGTAATCCAAAAATGAGCAGGAAAAATTAAATTGGAAAGTTAGCCAAAAATGAAATTTATTTAGAAATTGAGAAATAATGCTTAGGCAATATTGCATCAAGAAAACCCACTAAAATTGCGTGATTTTAAAATAATGGGTATATATAAAACCTATAAACCATAGGAAGAACTATTCACAGAGGAATGAAGAGACATTTAAAGCCACATAGCCTCATTATTAAGAAAGAAATTTCTTTAATGCTCATTTAAGAAATTTAAGCTGATCTTTATTTTAATACGAAGAACACAAAATGGCCAACAGAATGTAGCAAATGGAAGTTGATAAATATGCAAGCTGAAATGAATGAAATAGAAACCTAAAAAGTAGTAGGAAGAATGCATGAATTTGAAACTGCTTCTGTAAAAATACCAGTTTCATAGTTAAATAATTTTTTAGTCTGACACTGAAGAGAGCAAAAAATACAAGATTAGGAATGATGAATAATGTATAATCACAGATATAAAAGAAATTTTAAAAATACTAGCAACAATTCTATGACAATTAAATTTGAAGACTTTAGGACATTGACAATAGTGAGTAAAAAGCTACTAATATTCCCTAAGAACAGTAACTCCATCACCTTCTGACCAGGAGTATTCTGAGTCTATCCTGGGAGATGCTATCCAGTCTGGATAGGTTGAACTTTCAAAGGCTGGGGGGTGAAGATGGAGAATTCTCCAGAGTCTCCAGAGTCATTATTGTCCAATCCTCTAACGAACAAGATTGCTGTCCTTATGGTGGGCTATTTGCCAGGATTTTTGATGAATACCATCTGGTCCTCATTAAATTTCAAAATGATAAAGGAGATAATATGGTTAAATGATAAGCACACATGGTTACAGCATAAGTTACACTTTAAAGTTTTTTATATATATATATATATGATTACATATGTGCATACATTATATATATAATTATATAATTCAGACTGTTGATATATAATTTTATATAGCCATACACACATTTTTTAATATATATACACACACACACATATATATAGATATTTACACACACACACACACCCAGTCTGAATTAAAACAATCAGAATGGTGCTACTTGGAAAATTATGCAATAAAAAGATTGTTTAGCAGACTTACTATTTTTGGAAAGTTAAAAGTTACATATTAAAATTAGTAAACTACCATTATATTTACTAAATCTTTTTATTTACAGTATGAAACTAAAACATATTCCTATCGTAAACATATTATTTGGCACATTTATATATCTCTAATAGTTCACTGAAGCTTGTGTTAAAATATCAAATTAGGTCAACTTCAGTGTCTCTGGCAACTATCACATTTTCTCAGCCCTTAGCAAGCTATCTGGTATAGAATAAGTGTTAAATAACTCCTCACTACATATCATTTCCTATAAACCCTAAAATAAATCAGATTATAGACCCCTCTCGTGTTTCCTGCACACACTTCTATTATATCACCAAATCATAGGTAACCAAAGTTGTCAGGTTCATATCCATATATCTAGTGATTAAAAGAGTACATAAAACAAAAATAAGAATTCTCACTGAATGTGTGGTGATAAAGGACTACTTCCTAGAAGCATATTATTGAGTGGACTCACTGAACAATTCATCTAACAATCAACCTAATTTTTAAAAATCTTTACATGGGTCTTACTATCTGATATTATTTTCAACTGAAGTTTTCTAGAGGTGGTATTCAAAAATCTCAGCCAAATGCAGCTGCAGCTATCACCAAGCTGAGGAGGGACAGGGGAGCCCAAGCTCTCCTATGTAAACTAGGACAATTCCCACTGCCCTGCTAGGGGCTGCTGTGAGACCCAGATGTAAGCAGATGGCACTTCCCCCAACATGTTGCCCTCACTGTTTGCCTGTAAGGGGCTCCTTCTTCTCTGATCACAGGCCCAAGGTGCCAATTTGGGAGTTTAAAGCTGGGTAGCACCCTGCCCTCAAGCTGAATTCAGGCTGAATTCACTGCAGCCCTGCCCAGATGAGGAGGGACAGGGGAGCCCAAGGTCTTCTACCTATTCCTAGGACAATTCCCATCACCCAGCTACAAGCTGCAGTGGGACCAAGATTGAGTGGATGCCACTCCTCCCAGTATCTTACCCAAGCTGTTTGCCTGGAAGAGGCTCTACCCACTCTGGTCACAGGCCTAAGGGACCATTTTGGGAGTTTAAAGCTGGGCAGCCCATGCAGGGACATGGAGATGAGGACTTCCACTCCTCCAACCACTTAATGCTGTGGACATAGCCCCTTCTTCTCCCAAGCATGAGCTTTTGGTATGGATGAGCTGAGGGATGGCCAGTTCTAGGCTTGCAAGGGGGATACACCCCCAATGGTACTCTACTCAGTGTGCCTGGGTTCTGCATGGAAGGTGTGGCTCATTTCTCTCCCTTTACAGATAGGCAGTGCTTTTGCACCTGTCCCAACCCAGGAATCTCAGTCCCTAGGTCTGTACATCACTAGATCCACAGCCAACACTCCCAGGACTCACTCAGATTGCAGCAGCTTTGTGAAACCAGTAGGTCCTGGGGCAACTGTGGGTTTCCCAGAGCTTGGGCATTCAGAGTGGGTCACTTCTAACCAGGAGAAGAATGTAGCATTCCATAAGGCTCCTTAGGACAAAGGGGACCAGGGTAATAACTCACCACCATTTGGGGCCTTCTGCTCCTCTTGTCTTCCTCCATCCACTGCTATGGAGGCAGCCATGGCTGTTTCTGCTCATGACCAGTGAGCGTTCCACAGGGGATGATTAAGCCAGGGCACCTGGGATAGCCCACCCCACCTCTGACAGAGTGCCTATCATACCTAAGATTCCACAGAACTTGGGGCTCACTCTTTTCCCTCTAAAAAGCCAAAGCAAGGGCTTTTTGTGCCCCAAGAACAAAAGCTACCACCTCCTCTGAGGGAGGGTGGGGCTAGCAGTCTTCTCCCTGAGCTGCCTGTCTCTTCTGGGAGGAACCCACCTACCCTGAGGGCAAGTCCCTGACACTACCACACCTCCACTGCTGCAGATTTCAGCCACAGCCCACAGCCAGCCTGATAGCCCTGCACACAGTGGGTTGGGCTGCCTCCACTACTTTTGCTGTAGCTGGGTCAGGGTGAGAGCTGGGAATCTGGGTGCTTTTGTGCCCCTGAAGGACAGAGACCACTGACACTGTGGAGAGAGGGAGGTATGAGCAGCTTATGCATCCCACAGCTTCCTGCCTCTGCTAATTTCATCAAGAGAGGCCCACACCAACTATTGCAGGCTCCATCCTTCTCCTGCCCTTCCATGCTTCTGAAGCAGAAGATCAACCCACCCCTCACTATCACAGCCAGTGCCAGAACTCAGAGAGGCTTGAGGGCAAGTTTTCCAGCCTGGTCTTAATCTGGTCCCCCCAGGATTCAAACATGCCATCCAGGGACCTGGGAAGTGGGGACACCTAACCTAGTCCACTACTGCAGGCACCTGAAAACTCTCCCAGGGGTCTGAGGTCCAACCAACTCAAATTGCCAGCAACACCACAGTGGGTACCTATCTGCATGAACTAAAAGGCAATGTACCTCTCCCTCTCTACACTGAGCAGCAGAGTTCCTGGCAAAGGAAAACAGGTAAATCATAAAGCTATCTGTTTTGAGCTGAGAAAAGGGGTTCCAGATAAGAAGGAACCAGCATAAGTACTCTGGCAATATGAAAAGACAGGCTATTTTGATGACCTCAAAGGATCACACTATGATCCTGGAGAATGGAGAGTCTATTCTCCAGCAATGGAATCCAACCAAAAGGAAATTTTTGAAATGTCAGATATGGAGTTCAAAATATGGATCACAGGTAAGCTCAATGGGATCAATAATAAAGTTGAAAAGCAACACAAAGAAACCAAAAAAATAATTCAGGACATGAATGAAAAATTCACTAAAGAGATAAATACTAAAAAAAATAATAACAGAATTTCTAGAAATGAAACAGTCATGTAGGGAATTTCAAAATACAATGAAAAGTTTTAACAACAGGCTAAACCAAGCAGTGGAAATAATTTAAGAGCTTGAAGACTAGCTTTTGAATTAAGCCAGTCAGACAAAAATAGAGGAAAATGAATCAAGATAAATGAACAAAGACACTGAGAAATATGGGATTATGATAAACACTCAAACATATGAATCATAGGTAACTCTGAGGGAGAAGAAGAAAAAGCAAAAAGCATGGAAAACCTATCTGAAGGAACAATGGAGGAAAACTTTCCTGGCCTTGCTAGAGATTTAGACATCATGATACAAGAAGGTCAATGAACTCCTGGAGATTCATTGCAAATAGGACATTACCAAGATCCACAGTCATCAGTCCGGCCAAATTAAAGTGAAAAAGAAAACCCTAAAAGCTGTAAGATGAAAGCATCAAGTAACTTATAAAGGAAAACCCATATGACTAACAGAAGATTTCTCAACAGAAACCTTACAACCCAGAATGGATTAGGAAATTCCATTTTTATTCTTCTTATACACAATAACTGTCAGCCAAGAATTTTGTATCCTGCAAAACTAAGTTTCATAAATGAAGGAGAAATAAATTCTTTCCCAGACAAGCAAACACTAAAGGGAATTTGTCACCACTAGACCTGCCCTACAAGCAATATTCAAAAGTGTTCTAAACACTGAAAAGAGAGGTCAATACACATTAGTGTAAAAATACTTGAGAGTAAGAACTCATAGCTCCTATAAAACAGTAACACAAGGGAGAATAGAAAGCAACTAGGTTAACAACCAACATGATAACTTGAACAGTATTTCACTTATCAATACTCACATTGAATGGAAGTGGTCTAAATGTCCCACTTAAAAGATATAGATTGACAGAATGCGTAAAAGACACAACCCAAATATCTGCTGTCTTCAGAAACCCATTTAACTCATAAAGAGTCACACAGAGTTATGGTAAATGTGTAGAAAAAAATACTCCATGTGAAAGAAAACCCAAAGTGAGCAGGAATAGCTATTCTTACATCAGATAACACAGACTTTAAATCAACAACAGTAAAAAAGACAAAGATGGCCATTATATAAAGGGATGATGATAAAGGGATCAATTTAATAGGAAGATACAAAAACCCTAAATATACATGTATCTAATACCAGAGCTCACAGATTCATAAAACAAATACTCCTATACTTCAGAAATGAAATAAACTGCAACATCATAATAGTGAGGAACATCAACACTCCATTGACAGAACTGGAGAGATCATTGAGGAAGAAAATCAACAAAGAAGCACTTAAACAGGACTCTAGATCAAATGAACCTAACTGACATTTACAAAACATTCTACCCAAAAACTTCAGAATATACATTCTTCTCAACAGCACATAGAACATTTTCCAAGACAGACCATATCTCAGGCTACAAAACAAGTCCCAGCAAATTTAAAAGTATCAAAACCATACCATGTATCTTTGCAGATTCATGGAATAAAATGAAAAATCAGTTCCAAGAAGAACTGTTAAAACTATACAAATATGTGGAAATTATACAACTTGCTGCTGAACAATCTTTGGGTCAATGATGAAATCAGGATAGAAATCAAAAATTTTTTGAACTGAATGACAGTGGTGACACAAGCTACCCAAATCTCTGGGATACAGGAAAAGCAGTGGTAAGAAGGAAATTCATAGCACTAAATGCCTACATCAAAAACACAGAGAGATAACAAATTAACATCCTACTGTGATACCTCAGAGAACTAGAAAAACAAGAACAAACCAAACCCAAATCTAGCAGAACATGAAAAATAACAAAGATCAGAGCAGAACTAAATGAAATTGAAACCAAAAATATAATACAAAGGACTGATGAAATGAAAAGTTGGTTCTTTGAAAAGAGAAAAAGAAAAAAATTGGTAGACTACTAGCTGGATTGACCAAGAATAAAAGAGAGAGAATTAAAATAAGCTTAATCAGAAATGAAAAAGGAGACACTATAACTGATACCATAGTAATACAAAACGTCATTCAAGACTACTATAAGCACCTCTATGCGCACAAACTAGAAAATCTAGAGGAAATGGATAAATTTTTTGAAACATACAACCTCCCAAGCTTGAATCAGAAAAAAATAAAAATCTTATGCAGAACAATAATAATTAGCAAATTTGAATCAGTAATTAAAATCTCCTCCCCCCCCAAAAAAAGTCCAGGACCAGAGAGATTCACAGCTGAATTCTACAAGTCCTACATAGAAGAACAGATATCCATCCTACTGAAACTGTTTGATAATATTGAGATGGAGGGAATCATCCCTAGCTCATTCTACAAAGCCAGTATCACCCTGATACCAAATCCAGAAAAGTACACAAGAAAAAAAGAAAATTATAGACTAATATCCCTCATGAACATAAGTGTAAAAAATCCTAGCAAACCAAAATCCAAGAGCAATTCAAAAAAATAATTCACCATGATCAAGTGGTTTTTATCCTGGGGATATAAGAATGGTCAAACATATGCAAATCAATAAATGTAATTCACCACATAAACAGAATTAAAAACAAAAAAACCATATGATCATCTCAATAGATAAAGAAAAAGCATTCAATAAAATCCGGCTCTTCATGATAAAACCCTTAAAAACTAAACATAGAAGGAACATGACTCAAAATAATAAAAGTCATACATGACAAACCCACAAACAAGATCATACTGAATGGGATTAAGTTTAAAGCAATCCCTCTAAGAACTAGAACAAGACAAGGATGCCCACTTTTACCCCTTCTATTCGACATAGTACTGGAAGTCTTAGCCAGAGCAGTCAGGCAAGAGAAAGAAATAAAAGGCATCCAAATTTGGAAAGAGGAGGTAAAACTATCCCTGTTTGACAGTAATATGATGTTGTATTTAGAAAATCCTAAAGATTCCTCCAAAAGACTCCTAGAATGGATAAATAAATTCAGTAAAGTCTCAGGTTACAAAATTAATGTACACAAATCAGTAGCACTTCTATACACTAATAACAACCAAGATGAGAATCAAATCAAGAACTCAATACCATTTACAATAGCTACAAAAAAATAAAATACCTAGGAATATACTTAACCAAGGAAGAGGAAGATCTCCAAAAGGAGAACTATAAAACAATGATGAAAGTAATTGTCGATGACACAGACAAATGGAAAAACATACCATGCTTATGGATTGGAAGAATCAATACTGTTAAAATGGTCATACTGCCCAAAGGGATTTATGATTCAATGCAATTCCCACCAAAATACCAATTTCATTTTTCACAGAATTAGAAAAGACAATCCTAAATTTCATATGGAATCAAAAAAATAGCCTGAATAGCCAAAGCAATCCTAAGCAAAAAGAACAAATCTGGAGGTATCACATTACCTGACTTCAAATCATACTACAAGGCTGTAGTAACCAAAACAGCATGGTACTGGTATAAAAGTAAACACATAGATCAATGGAATAGAATAGAGAACCCAGAAATAAAACCATACACCTACAACCAACTGATCTTCAACAAAGACTATTATATAAAAAAGACACATGCACCCTAATGTTTATCGCAGCACAATTTACAATTGCAAAGATATGGAATCAACCTAAGTGCCCATCAACTTATGAGCAGACAAAGAAAATCTATATATATACACCCACACATATATATTATACATACCATGGAATACTACTCTGCCATAAGAAAGAATGGAATAATGTATTTCACAGCAGCTTGGATGGAACTGGAAGCAATGATCTTCAGTGAAAAATCTCAGGAACAGAAAATCAAATACTGCCTGTACTCACTTATAAGTGGGAGCTAAACAATGGGTATACATAGTCATACAGAGTGATATAATGGATTTTGGAGACTACGAAAGAGGGATGGTGGGAGGGGGCTGAGGGATCAAAAATTACCCATCAGGTACAATGTATACTATTTGGGTAAGAGTGTTGAATAACTTTTCTTCCATTATTTCAGGGACACTAGGACTTGGAAATTTTTCCATCCACTTAATTTATAATACCATTTATATATCCAATGGAAATATTGCTAAACAACATGTTTGTTTTTTAAGAATCAGAAAGTCTTGCTACATATTCTTTTTATACATTATTTTCCCTTCGATTTACAGATGTGTCCACAAGTTTAAAGTATATTTGGACATCATGTTTACACAGCCAGAAAAATACTCTGGTAAGTTGTGGTCTGGAGAGTAGGACAGGCTTCTGTAGATTTGACCTGATAGCGTAAAACAGCCTCATCTTTCCTTTGAGAAGGGGATCTTCCTCACCTGAAAAATAACTTATATGTTATAACCTCCCAAACCCTGACAAAGGCTAAACTTGAGTAAATAGCAAAGAACGGCCTAAATTAGCCCCCTTGCAGCAACCAACCTGATTTATAAGAAACTTGGATGAATTAACAGAACTCAAACTGTAATTCTGACCGTTCCTCAGGTCACAATTGAATTATATGTAATAGGAGCCTTTGGTTGAGACATTTACTGCACCATAAACAGGGAATAATTCTTAGATATAACTTCCTAGGAGGAGGAGATGGACCATGTTTCTTTTATATAGTAAACATGTAATAAATTAGCTTGACTTCCACAGATGCATGAATCTTTTATCTTACCAATGTTTATGTGTTGTCACTATTGTTGTCCTATCTTGTTTCTAACCCTTTCCATTCCTACTAATTCATTCTTACCTGTCCTTACCAAGTCTGGAAGTCCTTCCATTCTCCGCCGCATCGCACTCACACACATTTTTCCTTAATATTGGTGAAACCAATTGAATTCCATTCCTTTTTTCAACTGACTCTGTTTACAAACTTCTTATATATATGTAAACTAGTAATCATTTTACAATTCAAATATTTTGTTTCAATTCAATTCCCACTGTCCAAATTTAGAAATGTAGCATCATTTATCCATAAGAGCTTGACTTTTCAAGTAGCAAGATTTGTAAGTTTACTTAGAATTATAGGGAGTAAGTATCTATTGATTGAATTTCCATTTTCTCTCATTTCTACCCTTTGTTAAGGGTAAGAGAGATTTTCTATAACTATAAAATATTGACTGCAGACAGATGAGAGCAATCCAACACAAATAGCGCAATCGATGTGTCTGAAAGGGAGTAAGAGGTAAGAAAGGAAATAAAAAATATTCCAAAGTACTCTAGGGGCAAAGTAGCTTATGAATTTGTGACAAACATTCTCCTTAAAAAATCTAGAATTGCTGGATAAATTATAACCACTACATTTTAAATATACATCTATTTGTATTCAAAAAATGAAAAGGAAACCTGTGGGTTCCCCCACCACCACCAAAAAGAAAATACCAAAGGGAAATTAATAAGACATATAGCAAGCCCTAAATCTGTAAATGACCTAGGGCATTATACAAATAGCAGGTTTTAAAACCCATATGGAGAATAGGAGACAAAGTCTTGGGGCTGAGACAGACAGTTCAAGCTGAGATCATACACACATTCACACACACACACACACACAAAGAGTTAAGACCCTCCACAAATAACCAGTGAAAGAGTGAATTAGAACAAAACCTTCCTATAGCAAATGTATTAATAAGAAAAACTGTATGTCAGCTTGTCTGTCAGTCACGAGTAGAAATTGGAAATAAAGGTTTTTTTTTTCAATAATTTGCAACCGAATTTGAGGAACTTCAAATAGAAACATTAAGGAAACCCTGGAGTCAGGTTTATGGTGCATGGTGGCCCACAGCACATAGAGAAAGCTTATAGAAATCATTTTCTGGGAAACCACACTTTCTACCCAGGTCCTTTATGATTTCTACTGTTTATAATTAGGCAAATATGAACTCACAATCTAAACAAACTTTTAAAAAAGGAAGAAAAGGAGCTATCATGAGATACAGGAGTAGCAACAAGAGCAGAATCAGATCCCCAAAGGCTTCTATAACGGCAAATTTTAAAAAACAAGTTTTCTTTGCTTATAAAGGGGAAAGAGGCAGCTGATGTCTCTTTGTCTTTTGAGCCTCCTTGAAAACATAACCTTCTGGAATATAAATGATTCTCTCCATGTACTAGATAACCTCTGTCTCCAGTTTATAATGCAGAGATGTCTTCAAGGTTATGAACTTTATAACTCCATGAAATGTAAACACTTATCTCAAAGAGGCAGCCTAACAGCCTATCCTGTGATCTAACCATTTGTCTCTTGAGGAGGTAAGAGAAGTTGTTCTTTCTTCTGCTTAGGAATATAAATAGTGTGAAATTTCATTGTGACTTCATAGTCTGTTAAAGCTACCAACATGCATGCACTCTGTTCTGTTTAATAATAAAAGATCATAGGGAAAAGAAAGTAGAGCTAGAAAATGAGGAAAAAGGAGGTGATTCCCCACATACTAAATATTTACTGGCCCAATCTCCCTGGATCTGGCTGACACACTGGATGCCAACTCCCTCAGAGGTTCATGGAATCACTGCAACTCTCCTTAAGCTACAGGACCCAGTGATTTTTAAACTAGAATAGACAATAGGTAGGCTGTCCCAGACCTTGTCAAGGACCAGACTGAACTTGGATTTAAAAAAATAAATAAAATCTAACCTAGTACGATGGACTGAATGTTTGTGTCCTCTCAAAATTCATATGTTGAAATCCTAACCCCACAATATGATAATAAGAGATGAGGCTTTGGGAGGTAATTAGATCCTGAGGGAGGAGACCTCATGAATGGGGTTAGTACCCCAGAGAGCTCTCTTGCCCTCCTTCTGACAGGATACAATGAGAAGACAATAGTCTGCAACCCGGAAAAGGGCCCTTACCGGGGCCAGCCCATGCTGGTGCTCTGATCCTAGACTTCCAGCCTCCAGAAATGGGAGAAATAAATTTTTGTTATTTATACGCCACACTGTCTATGTGGTATTTTGTTATATTAACACAAACTGACTAAGGCATCTTGATGTCCAACCATTTTCCAATGGTTGTCTATCCCTGAGTATAGACACCTGGATGCCTTTGCCCAACTCTGGCAACTCTGAAAGCCAACCCACTCTCAGAGCCCCTTCCTGTGACTGCATTGCAGCCCAGCTTCTCCCTCTGACTAATCCGGCTTTTTTTCCCTTCCACCTCCGCTTCCCATCCCCACAGTATTGATCCTGAGAGCCCTCTCAACTAAACTTCCTGCATGCTAATCTTCTGGGAGTCATTTTCCCAAGAAACTCAATCTATGATATTCACATTTTGCACAATTGAATTATTTGACATATTAAAATTGTTACGGCAGATTTAGCTATTTCATAAAAATGTTAGTTCTCTTTAAATAAGTTACTTTTTTAAGGCATTTCTAAATACTAATTCCAATTGAAACTTTTTTTTAGAAATTGAGAAGATAATTTTAAAAGTTGTATCGGTGACCAAAAGCCAAAATTATAAAAAAAAAAAAATGTGATGAAAAAGAAAAAAGAGAAGGACCTGTGTGAAAATGACCATGCAGTGTCACCCAGATGTCAACAAATTGGTCAATGGACTATACGTGAAAACTTAATATACCATGGAAGACATTATAGATCAGTGGGGAAGGAATAGTTATACAATCAATGGCCCTAGGGCAACTGGTTTTCCACATGGAAAAAAAAAAAAAACCCTCCTTATACCGTAGAGAAAACAAATTCAAGATGGATTAACCATAAATGTGAAAAACAAAACTTTAAAACTTTCAGGAAAACATATGATAATCTTAGGTGAGAAAGAATTTTTCAGTTGCAAAAAGAACAAACTGTAGGAAAAATTCTCTAACGTCAATATAAAAAAATAGAAAATTTCTCTTCATTAAAATATAGTATGCTAAATGTAATATGGTATACTGGATTGAATCCTAAAACAGAGAAAGGATATAAGGGGGGAAATTAATGAAATAAAAAACAAAGGCCAGAGTTCAATTAATAGCAATATAACAATGTTGGTTTCTATGTTGTAGTAAATGTACCATATGTGTGTAAGATATTCACAGTAGGGGAAACTGGGTGAGGGTATATAGGAACTCTGTGCAGTCATTGTAACTTTTAAGTAAATCTAAAATTATCCCAAAGTAGAATTTTATTTTTTTAAATAATAGTAAAGAGCAAAGACAAACCACAAACTGGGGTAAAATATTCTATAATATATACCAAAATTTATTTTTTGTTCAGAATATATAGTTAACTTACTGAAATCAGTATTTTTTAAAAAATGAAAAAATTAGCTACAGCTTCTTAATAACATGCTATAGTTACAAAATATTGAGCAAAAAGCAAATTGCAAAAAAGTATAAATATGAATATAGATATAAAAATTTTAAATATGTAAAATAATTTGCTTAGATATACATTCTCATGTGGTAAAATAATAAATACATAAAAAGATTAACTCCACTTTTAGGACAAGGGAAGTATACATAGGAGGCTTCAAATACTTTAGTGAATATTTGTTTCCTAAACTGGATAGTATAAGTAAATTATACATGTTTGTGCAACATTGTATGAGAAATATTAAAAAAATAAAGTTTTAAATATTTGAAAATTATATGAAAAGATGAATATATATATAAAATCAGGTTCTTCCTTAGACAAGTTTGGACACAAAGATCAGTCAACTGATCCTTGACAAAGAAGCAAAGGTAACATGGAGAAGGATAGTTTTTTCAACAAATGATACAAGACCAAGTAGACATCCACATATATAAAAAAAGAAAAATCTAAATGTAGACCTTACACCTTTCATAAAAATTAATTCAAAATAAATCATAGGCCTAAACGTAAAATACAAAACCATAAAACTTATGAAACTTGTAGAAAATACAGTAAGATAAAATCTAGCTGATCTTAAGTTTGGTGATGAATTTCTAGATACAACAGCAAAAGCATGATCCATGGGAAAAAATGGATTAGTTGGATGTTATTAAAAATAAAAAAAAATCTTCTCTGTGAAATACATTGTTAAGAGAATAAAAGGGCAAGGCACGGACTTGGAGGAAATATTTGCAAAACACACATCTAACAAAGGACTTATATCCAAAATATTCAACATACTCTTAAAATTCAACAACAAGAAAACAAGACCAAATAAAAACATG
Source organism: Daubentonia madagascariensis (assembly GCA_023783475.1). Lineage (NCBI taxonomy): Eukaryota > Metazoa > Chordata > Mammalia > Primates > Daubentoniidae > Daubentonia > Daubentonia madagascariensis. Next base: position 18,052,463 of record JAKFHU010000978.1, on the reverse strand, counting down.
GACAAAAGATATGAAAAGATGCTTCACCAGGAAAGATAGAAGACAAGACAACATGAGAAAACATAACCAATATTGTGTATCATCAATGCAATGGGATACCAATGCAAACCTATCAACAGTCAAACAAAACAAAACAACACACCCTGAAAATACTATTTACTGGTGAGGATGTGGAGCAATAGGAACCCTCATTCTTTGCTGGTGGAAAGGCAAATGGTTCCAATATTTTTGTAACAGAGGGAAAGTCTTGAAGAAAAAAATACATATATATTTTCTGTCTCTTTAAAATTTCCCCCACTCTTTTTGGGAACTGCAGTCTGGCCTGCATCCCTGAGGCAAGTTAAGTCCTTTGTTAAAACAGATATCCCAGGAGGCATCAGCCTTGCAACACTCCCCCCACCCCCCACCCCCATGCCCAGCCCCGGGCAGCTGGTGGAAGTCACAGTAGGCTTTGTCTTTGGCATAGATGGAACAATTGAAATATTTAACCACAACAGCCTAGAACTGAGGGGCCCTCCCTTTAAAAGCTCTGTATTTCTGCTTATGTTCAGGAAATTTGGATTTTGAGATGAGAAAGTCTACATTTTTTCTCCTTTGCCAGCAAAGTGATAAACTTCTCCTTCTTCTCCTCAAACCACTTGTTCTCGTTCTTCTGATGTGGCCACTAGGACAAGTGCTGACTTTTCGGTAACACTTTGGAAGACAGTTTGGTAGTTTGTTACAAAGCTAAAGAAACTCTTGCCATATGAACCAGAGATCAGGCTCCTAATTATTTACCCAATTGAGTTAAAAATTTATTTCTATAAAAAAACTTGCATGTGAATGTTTATTGCAGCTTTATTCGTAATTGCCCAAACTGAAAGCAACAAAAATGTCCTTCAATAGATGAATGGGTGAACAAACTGTGGTGCATCCATACAGTCATATGTTATTCAGCTATAAAAAGGAATGAGCTATCAAACTGCAAAAAAGCACTGAAAAACCTTAAATGCATATTATTAAGTGAAAGAAGCCAGTCTGAAAAGGCTACCTACTGTGTAATTCCAACCATATGATATTTTGGAAGAGACAAAACTACAATGACAGTAAAAAGGTCAATGGTTGTTAGGAGTTAGTGGGGAAAGGAGAGGGATGAATTAGGTGATGTGCAAAGAATTTTTGGGATAGTAAAACTATTCTACAGGATATGATAATGGATTGATACATGATTTATGTATTTGTCAAAACCCATAGGACTAAATAACACAAAGAATGAAACTTAATGTAAACTATGGACTTTAATCAATAATAATGTATTGATATTAGTTCATTATTTGTAGCAAATGTACCACACTAATGCAAGATGTTAATAACAGGGGAAACTGTGTATGGGGAGTGACATATAAGAATTTTATGTACTATTTTTTATATGCTCACTTTTTCTGTGAATCAAAAACTATTCTTAAGAAAGCCCTATGAGTTACAAATAAATGCCCTGAAACTGATAGTACACATCTAACAAAAACATGAGGATATCATCATAATTAATTGTGAAAGCCTTTATGTTTTCTTCTGAGATAGGATGACTACCGTCACCACCCCTACTCCACTTTTGTTGGGGATCCAGCTGGAGCAATATGGCAAGAAAATTGAAGTTATATAGTTTAGAAAGGGGAAAATAAAATTATCCATATTTAAAGACAAAAATGATTTTTATGCAGAAAATCCTAAAGATTCTATCAAAAACCAAGTAGAACTATGTTAGTTTAAAAAAGTCAAAAGATACAAAAATTGATTGTATTTCCATGTACAAGCAATGGAAAACTGGACAGTAAAGTTAATATATAAAGTTCAATTTACAATAGCACCAAAAATATGACTCTTGTAGTATAAACATAACCACATATATGTAAGTTTTCTATGCTGAAAACCATAAAACACTGATAGGAGCAATCAAAGATGACCTAAATAAACTGATAGCTACACCATGTTCTTGGATTGGAAGAGTCAATATTGTTAAGACATTAATTGTCCCCATATTATTCTATGAATTTATCATAATTCCAATAAAAATCCCAGCAGAATTTTTCATAGAAATCATCAGGTTGATTCTAAAATTTATAAGGAAAATCACAGGAAATTGAAGAGCCAAAACAATTTTGAAAAAGACGAACAGAGTTGAAGTACTCACATTACCTGATTTCATACATCCTAAAGTAATCAAGACAGTTTGATATTGGTGAAAGAATAGATATACAGTTCAGTGGAACAAAATGGAACACACACACACACACACACATATATATATAGTTCATTCATTTTTGACAAAGAGGCAAAGGAAATTCAATGTAGAAAGGGACAGTCTTTTCAACAGAGTGCTGGAACAACTGGACATCCATATCACTGAAAAAAAAAGTGAACTTCAAGCTACACCTTGCAGCATATAAAAATTTAAATGGATCATAAACGTAAATGATAAACCTAAAGCTATAAAATTTTGAGGCTATATCATAGAAGGAAAACTTTGCTACTTGGGGTCAGGAAGGGTTTTCTCAAATAGTACACAGAAACATAACTCATGAAAGAAAAAATGAAAAACAGGACTTCATCAAAATCAAAATCTTCTGATGTTCAAAAGACCCTGTTAAGAAAATAAACAGACCTCCTAGGCCACAAAACAGATCTAAAAATATTCAAAAAAATATAAATCATACCATGTCTCTTTTCAGATCACAGCGGAATAAAATTAGAAATCAATTCCAACAGAAACTCACATCTTCATCCAAAAACATGGAAACTAAACAATCTGTTGCTGAATGACTATTGGGTCAAGGAGGAGATTCAAATGGAAATCAAAAGATTCTTCGAACTAAAGGATAATGGGGACACAAGTTATCAAAATCTGTGGGATACGGCAAAAGCAGTCCTGAGAGGAAAACTTATCACCTTAAATGCCCACATCCAAAAGACAGAAAGCTCACAAATCAGTAAACTAATGAATCATCTGAAGGAAATGGAAAAGGAAGAGCAAAGCAATCCTAAAGCCAGCAGAAGAAAAGAAATAACCATGATCAGAGCAGAATTAAATGAAATCGAGAACAAAAGAATACAGAAGATTAATAAAACAAAAAGTGGGTTCTTTGAAAAGATAAACAAAATAGACAGGCCACTTGACAAGTTGAACAGAAGCAGAAAGGAAAGGACTCTAATAAGCTCAATTACAAATGAAAAAGGAGAAGTCACAACTGATACCATGGAAATACAAAACATCATCTTCGAATACTACAAAAATCTCTATGCCCACAAACACGAAAAAGTGGAGGAAATAGACAAATTCATAGAAACATACTACCTCCCTAGGCTCAACCAGGAAGAAAAAGAATTTCTAAACAGACCAATATCAAGCACCGAAATTGAAGCAGTAATAAAAAATCTTCCCACAAAAAAAAGTCCTGGACCAGATGGGTTCACACCTGAATTCTACCAAGCCTACAAAGAAGAACTGGTGCCTATACTGCAGAAATTATTTGAAAATATCCCGAAGGATGGAATCCTCTCAAACTCATTCTACGAAGCCAATATCACCTTGATACCAAAGCCAGGAAAGGACACAATAAGAAAAGAAAACTACAGACCAATATCCCTTATGAATATAGATGCAAAAATTCTCAATAAAATCCTTGCAAACCGAATTCAAATGTACCTCAAAAAAATAATTCATCACTATCAGGTGGGCTTCATTCCCGAGATGCAGGGATGGTTCAACATATGCAAATCTATAAATGTAATTCACCATATAAATAAAAGCAAGAACAAAGATTATATGATCCTTTCAATAGATGCAGATAAGGCTTTTGACAAAATCCAGCATCCTTTTATGATAAGAACTCTTAACAATATAGGCATAGATGGCTCATACCTTGAAACTATTAAAGCCATATACGATAAACCCACAGCCAGTATCAAACTGAATGGGGAAAAATTGAAAGCATTCCCCCTTAAAACAGGAACTAGACAACGGTGCCCACTATCTCCACTTCTTTTCAACATAGTGCTGGAAGTCCTTGCCATAGCAATCAGACAAGACAGAGGAATCAGGGGCGTCCAGATGGGGGCAGAAGAGGTCAAACTTTCACTATTCACAGACAATATGATATTATACATAGAAAACCCCAAAGATTCAACCAAGAGATTACTGGAATTGTTAGATGAATTCAGCAAAGTCTCAGGATACAAAATTAATACACACAAATCCATAGCCTTTCATATATGCTAATAACAATCAAGCTGAGAAACAAATTAAATATGCAATACCTTTCACAATAGCACCAAAAAAAATTAAATATTTAGGAACATATCTAACTAAGGAGGTCAAAGACCTATATAGAGAGAATTACAAAACAGTGAGAAAAGAAATTACAGAGCATGTAAATAGATGGAAAACCCTACCGTGCTCTTGGATAGGCAGAGTCAACATAGTAAAAATGGCTTGGCTACCTAAATTGATTTATGGAATCAATGCAGTCCCTATCAAAATACCAACATCATTTTTTGCTGATCTAGAAAAAATAATTCTATGCTTCATGTGGAACCAGAGAAGACCCCGTCTAGCCAAAGCAATCTTAAGCAAAAAGAACAAATTTGGAGTCATCTATCTATCAGATTTCAAACTATACTACAAGGCTACAGTAACCCAAACAGCTTGGTATTGGCACAAGAACAGAGACGTAGACCAATGGAACAGGACTGAGAACCCAAATATAAAACCAACCTCATACAGTCACCTGATCTTTGACAAATTCCAGAAAAATGTACACTGGGGAAAAGATTCCCTGTTCAACAAATGGTGCTGGGAAAACTGGATGGTCATATGTAGAAGACTGAAACTAGACCCACACCTCTCACCTCTCACAAAAATCAACTCACAATGGATAACAGATCTAAACCTAAGACATGTAACCATAAGAATTCTCGAAGAAAATGTTGGAAAAACTCTTATGGAAAAAGAATTTATGAAGAAGACCCCCAAAGCAATCACAGCAGCAACAAAAATAAATACATGGGACCTGATCAAATTGAAAAGCTTCTGCACAGCCAAGCAAACTATCACTAGAGTGAACAGACAACCTACAGAATGGGAGAAAACATTTACATGCCATACCTCTGATAAAGGGCTGATAACCAGAATCTATTCAGAACTTAGGAAAATCAACAAGAAAAAAATCAAACAACCCCATTAAAAAATGGGCAAAGCACATGAACAGAAACTTTTCCAAAGAAGACAGAAAAACAGCCAGCAAACATATAAAAAATTGCTCAACTTCTCTAATCATCAGGGAAATGCAAATCAAAACCACAATGAGATATCACTTAACTCCAGTGAGATTGGCTCATATCAAAAAATCCCCAAACAACAAATGTTGGCGGGGATGTGGACGGATAGGAACACTCATACACTGCTGGTGGGACTGCAAATTAGTACAACCTCTATGTAAAGTAACATGGAGATACCTCAAAGAATTAAAAGTAGAATTACCATTTGACCCAGCAATCCCACTACTGAGTATTTACCCAAAGGAAAAAAAGACATCTTATAATAAAGACATCTGCTCGCGAATGTTTATAGCAGCACAATTCACAATTGCAAAGATGTGGAAACAACCCAGGTGCCCATCAATACACGAGTGGATCAATAAAAAGTGGTATATGTATACCATGGAGTATTACTCAGCAATAAAAAACAATAGTGAATTAACACATCTGGTATTATCCTGGTTGGAGCTAGAACCCATTCTTCGAAGCGAAGTGTCACAGGAATGGAAAAACAAGCACCACTGGTACTCACCATCAAATTGGTACTAACTGATCAACACCTACATCACACAGGGCAGTAATATTCATCAGGGGGTGGGCAGGCAGGAGGGGGTGGAGGGGATGGGAAAAACTCTCACTGAATGGATGCGGGGAGCACATTTTGGGGGATGACCATGATTGTAGTTCTGACACGGGCAGTGCATGGGCAATATATATAGCCAAAGTGTCGTACCCCCATAATATTCTGAAATAAAAAAAAAAGAAAAAGAAAATAAAAAGACAAACTGTAATTTGAGAAAAAAATAATTGTTGAATATATATCTGATATAACTATGCTGAGATTTAAAGGCTCTTAAAACTCAACCATAATAAAAATTTTAAAAAACAGTAAGAAAAATTGGGCAAAAGTTTTAAACAGATATTTCACCCAAAGAGATAGACAGATGGGCCATAAACAGATGAAAAGATTCTCACCATCATGAATCACTAGGTGAATACAAATTTAAAAAGTAAAATACCACTTAACACCTTATAATATAAGTATGCTTTTAAAAACTGACAATATTAGGTGCTTATGGGATATGGTGTAACTGGCACTCTTGCACATTGGTAGCAGGGTTAGAAAATAGCACAACCCTTTAGAAAATGGTTGCCATTTTCTTATAAACAATCACTTTTCTTAAGATACAGCAATCTCACTTGTAGATATTTACCCAAGACAATTGAAAACATGTTCATACAAGAATCTGTACAAAAATATTCATAGTGGCTTTGTTCATGATTACCAAAAGCTAGAAATAACCCAAATGATTTCAATGCATAAATAAACAATAATGCATCCATTAAAAGGGAATACTACACAGCAATAGAAAATAATTAACTATTACACATTAATATTTCATGACACAAACACACACGTCTCATACAAATTATGCTCAGAAAAAGCCGTCAGATTCAAATGGCTACATACTATATGATCTTATTTTTATGACATTCTGAAAAAGGCAAAAATACAGGGATGGAAAACAGGTCAGCAATTTCCAGGGACTTGTGGACATAACAGATTGATGATAAAGTGTCTTGAGGCAATTTTTTGTGTTGTTGGAAATATTCTTTATTTTTATTTTATAGGTGGTTATAGGAAATTATGTATTTGTCAGCATTTTACTGTATGTTCATTATACCTCAAGACACCTCAACATAAAAAATTTCTTACCTATTTGTTCCATTAATTTTGCCTTCTGTTGGTATTGATTGTTCTTTTATTATATTTTTTTCCCTTAATAGTCTTTGAATTCTTCATGTGTTTCATGATATTTTCTCAGGGAGAACGTCTTTCCTTTCTGAAGATGAAGAATAAAAACGAGGCCCAGTGTGTGCTGCTGTGGGTGACTTGGGAATAAGATGGTGTCTTGCAGGCACCCCTGGTTCCCTGCCCTCCAGCCATCTGCTGCCCTTCAGATTATCTCAGTCCTGAGATGGCATGTGTGGATTTAGGCAGAAGGCTCAGTGATCAGTCACTTACTATTCTGGCTGCCTTACTTTTACACACCAACAGGTATATAAGAATATATTGATAGCCACCCATTTTAGTGTGGCCTCACTTTTTTCAACTACCATGCACTGCTGTGGCTAGGATTATACTGTTTGAGTAGGGAGAGCATACTCAAACATCTGGGAAAGGGGAATTGCTAGGTTTTGTTGTTTTTTTTAAGCTCCTTTTTTTCCCCTTCCTCTTATTTTTTTTGGCAGGTTTATATGCACTGCAACTATTTTTCTTTATCATCAATTGAATTTTGCAAGTAAAATGAAGCAGGTGTGTCCCTGTTCTGAATTGGTTGCCCAAGAAATAATGGACTGAGCATAAAATGTAAAAGTTCACTCTATGGGCATTTTCCCAAATCCTAAAACCAGAAATCAAAATGCAGAGAAACTCTGTAAAAAACCTTTTTAGGCTAACTTAATATTCTACTTTATTTCTTATTTCTTTTACATTTAAGCATGTATGCAGCATATTCTCTGCAGTTCAACTTTAAAAAAAACCTCGTCTTGTGAAAAGGGTATTTGTCTACTAGAATTTTAATACTTCAGATATCTTAGGGGTGTTTTTCCCTTTGATTAATTGTAGAATTAATTGTTGATAAGAGGTGGCATGTTGTCTTTTAATAAAGATAAGAAACTTTGATTGATTACATAAGTGATTTCAGTGAATTTGTTTTAACCTAAATATGACTATTCATATTATCAACCCAGATATTCATCTATTATTGAGATTTAAAAACAATTCCTCATCATTTGCATTTTGATAATTAAGTTATATAAAATTACTTTATTTGCATCTATGTGCATTAAAACCAGGCAAAGTAAGCCGATTTAATTCTAGAACATATTTCTCAACTTATAATTGCAAAAAGTACAAGATATAATGAGAGAATATTGATGACTTGAATGAAGTATACTTGAAATTATGAACAAACTCACATAATTGCATACGGAGTGCCAAAATGAGTACTACACTTCTCCTACAGATGAGTCAATATAATATTGCCAGGTTTAGTTAGACTTTTTTGTCTGGAACATTTCTATTTAAAATACTATTATTGCTGTCTCTCTTACCTTTGTAACAGCAGGAAAGTAATATATTTTTCTTGTCTCTTTACACAGAAGAGATGACACTGGAGACGCCGATCTGTCCAAGATTTTTTGAACAAAGTTTAGTACATAAGACAATGTTTGTCTAATTTACATAAATATCAGAAAAATTTCCTAATGCAGTTTTATCCTCTCATGTTTGAAAATAAATAGAACAGTGTACAAATCATGAATTCAAATAACCACCATGCAGGTGAAGAAATACAATATCAACAGCACACTCCAGGTCATCCTCTTGTCTCCTTGCAACCACCACCCCTTCTTATCTATCCAACTATGACCAATAAGATTCATTTTGCTAGTGTTTGGAATTTATATGAATAAGAAAATACAGAATACATCCTTTTGTGTCTGGTTTATTTCACTCTGTATTATGCTCATTTTATTTATTCATGTTAAAGCATGGGAAAAATAGTCCATTTATTTTCATTTCTGTTTGATACTCCATTGTATGGTTACTCTACAATATATTTATTCTATGCACAGATGGTGGGTATTTGTGTCTGTACCAAATTACCTTCTCACCAGGAATGTGTAAGAGATCTATTTTCTTCTAGATCATTAGCAATAATTGCTTTAGCCCTTTTAATTTTGTCATATTTGTGGATTTGCTGCTGTATCCCATTCTTATTACAGTTTTAATTTTTTTCTGGTGATTTATGTGATTGAACACCTTTTGATATGTTTACTGGCCATATGGCCTGCCACTTCCTTTTGGAGTGCCTGTTCAAATTTTATACATTTAAAATTTTCCTAATTGAATCTTCTTTTCCTGTTTTTTTTTTTTTTGGTAAGTGTTCCTTGTATGTTCTGATTATGAAGACTTTTTCAATAACATGTACTGCAAATAACTTCTCACATTATGTGACTTGTCTGTTCATTCTTTATACCTTTTGACTTACAGAAATTCTTAATTAATTGTGGGCCAATTTACCAATCTTTTCTGTTTTGGTTAGTGCTTTCTGAGTCCTGTTTCATAAATCTTCATCAGCATAAATATGACAAAGATGTTTTCCTATATTATTCTCCAATGCAGAGGTTGTCAAAAATTTTTTTGTAAGGAGCCAGTTAGTAAATATTTTTGGTTTTGGGGGCCCCATCGTCACTGTTGCACTTACTCAGGATTGCAGCTGTAGTACAGAAGCAGCCACAGGCAATACCTAAATTAATGAGCATAGTTATTTCCCAATAAGTCTGTATAGTAACTGAAATTTGAATTTCATATATCTTTCAAATATCATGAAATGTTATTCTTCTTTTGATATTTTTAACTACTAAAAATATAAAAATGATTTGTAGCTCACAGCATATACAAAAGCAAATGGTAAGCTGGTTTTGGCCTGGGAGTCATAACATAACAACCTTTTTCTAATGGCTTAAATGTTTTTTCTTTTATATTTACATTTACAATTTACTTGAAATTGATTTTTGCATATAATGGGAGATAGAGAGTTCAAAAAAAATAGTCGGAGGGGGCATTTATATTCAATTGTCCCAGCTACATTTACTGAAAATTTGCTTCTGCTCTACTGTGCCACCTTTGTTCAAAATCAATCATATATGTGTAGTTATGTTTCTGAATTCTCTACTTTGTTTCATTGTTCTATGTGTCCATACTTGAAATCAAACCACATTTTCTAAATTGTTTACTAAAAACCTAAACATCCAGTAATTTCTCCCTCATTATACTTATTCAAGATTACTTTGGCTGTTTTTAGCCTTTACATTTCCAAATGCATTTTAGATATTATCTATTTCTGAAAATTTGTTCTGCAATTTTTTGTTGTGATTATATTGAATTTAAATCTCCATTTGGTAACTGAGCTTTCAAACCTATGAATATAATATATATCTCCATTTACTTAGATCCTCTTCAATTCTACTAATTATACTTATTGTTTTGGTATTTGGTTTTGATGAATTTTGTCAAGATTCATCCTTCAATATTTGATGTTTATTGAAGCTATTATAAGTAATATATTTAAAATTCATTTTAGAAATACTTCTAGTATATGGAATACATTATAATCTATATATGATTTTATCTTAATCCCTTTTGTGCTGCTACAACAAAATACCACAGACTGGGTAATTTATAATGAACAGAAACTTATTTGGTTTGTGTTTCTGGAGGCAGAGAAGTCCCAGATTGAGAAACCACATCTGGTGAGGGCCTTTAACATGACAGCAGGGATCACATGGGTGAGGGAGAGAGAGAGAGAAAAAATGGGGCTGAACTCATCCTTTTATAAGGAACTCGTTCCTGTGGTAACAAACCCACTCCCAGGATAAATGACATTAATTCATTAATCACTTCTTAAAAGTTCGACCTCTCAACACTGTTGCTTTAGGGATTAAGTTTCCAACACTTCAACTTTGAGAAACACTTTCAAACCATAGCAGATGTGTGTGTGTGTGTGTGTGTTGCTCCTCGACTTACAATGGGTTTATCTGGAGGTAACGCTATTGAAGCATGTTGAATGCTTGTGGTTTTCCCACCATTGCAAAATCAAAAAATCCCGAAGTCAAACCACCGAAAATTGAGGATCATCTATTTATCTATCTTCATGTATGTGTGTGTATGTGTTTGTGTGTGTGTGTGTGTAGAGAGAGAGAGAGAGATTTATTTCTAAATCTTGTTAGTTTATTTTAGATTTATTTATATACACAGTCATTTCATCTGCAAATAATGGCAATTTTATTTGTTTTTTCTAATCCTTGACTATTTAATTTTCTTACCTTGTTACACTGACTGCAATCTCCACTACAATACTGCATTGAAAGCATGATAATAGATATCTTTTATCTTGTGAAAATTTGCAATATTTCACAATCACTTATAATGTTTGGTAGATAATCTTAGCAAGATAAAAATGTTTAACTCTATTCTTATTTTGCTTAAAATTTCTTAATATAAAGAATTTGTGTTAAATCTTCTCAAATATTTTTCTACATGTATGGAGATGATTGTTTTATTTTTCTCCCTTATCTGTTAATATGGTGAATGATAATGATTGATTTTTGAATGATAACTAAATCCTGCAATAAACTGAATTTGATTTTTATGTACCATTTTTTTAAAACTAATATCACTGGATTCATTTTAACAGTATTTTGTTTAGGATTTTGGCATCTATGTTCATGAGAGACATTGGTTTAAAATTTTTCTTTGTTGAAATGTTCTTGTCAAGTTTTGCTACCAAAATTGTGCTAGTTCCCAAAAGCAGTTGTGATGTGAGCCTCATATTTTGTTCCCTGGAAGAATGTTTGCAAAATCAGTGTTAATCTTTTCCTAAAAGTCTGAAAAAATTTATCAGTAGAGCCATTTGGGCCTTAGGTTTCTCTGTGGGAAGACCTTCAATACTTACTTCACTTTTTTGATAGGATTATTCTTTGATTAGGATATTCTTGGATATTCTTTGATATGGCCATATTCAGACTTTCTATTTCTGCTTGTTTTAGTTTTAGTAAGTTGAGTCTTTTTAAGTATTTGTCCATTTTATATAAAACTTCAAGTTCATGGGCAATATTTATTTCACATTTATTTTCTTTTTCCACTTTATTTGATTTTAATTTTATGTTATTTTTCTAATGTTTTGAGATGAATTCCTAGATTTCTGATTTTGAGTCTTTTGTCTTTTTAATATATGCTTTTAATGGTATAGATTCTTTCTAAACATGCTATACATGAATCCAACAAAGTTTAGTATGTATATTCATCTCCCTTCTGTATTGTGAATCTTTTTTTTTCTGTGTGTTCCAAACTGTGTACTGTCATCCCTCAGTACCTGTGGGGCATTGGATCAAGGACTTCCCACGCATACCAGAATCCACAGATGCTTGGGTCCCTTTTTCTATAATATTTTCTATAATCACATGATATTTGCATATAACCTACACACATCTTCCCATATACTTTAAATCACCTCTAGATAACCTATAATACTTAAACCAATGTAAATGCTATGTAAATCATTGTTATACTGTATTTTTTAAGGAATAATAACAAGAAAAACATCTGTACATGTTCAGTACACACACAGCCATCCTTTTTAAAAAAAAATATTTTTGTTCCTTGGTTGGTTGCAGAACATGCAGAACTCACAAATACAGATGGCCAACCAGCAGTACTTTCAAATGACTCACCTTCTGCTTTACTAATTCCTGTGACAGGCAATAGCACATAGTGGTAAGACTTCCTAATAAAACATACGACTTGCCTAATTAAAATATGTTTTTTGCAAGCCCTTAAATTAATTAAATATATTTTTATGAAATGGCTGTCAATCATAGATTTATATCACACCTTCCCATGAGTTACACAAAAAATTTAGCAAAGCTGTAAAACCTTAACATTATTTTATTAAGATGTATGTAACAGTGCTCAAGCCACATGATCAATATGAGGAAATGCCATAAAATTTCATAATAAAATGGAATATACAAGAAAGCACAAAGTAGTACTTTATAGTGAATGCAGAATACTACTGCACGTTGTTTTTCCATTACTATTCTGACAGATTTTTTTTTTAAATCACTCCATTGCTTCAGTATTGCAGTTGCTGATACAATTGTGCACACATTGACTTAACTGGGTACATGGGATGATGGGTAAAATCCATTTCAAATGCAGGTACAATTTTATTACTCAAAGACTTAAATAAAGGCTCTAAAAGTATTGTTCACAGAACATGATTTGATTTTACCATCCTTGCACACAGAATTCTTTCAACATAATCAACAGTAGTTTTGTGTGTGAACAGGATGCTTGGTCAGTGAAGTTTTTAAGCAATATAATGAGTTTTTTTCAGTACAAGTTGTTGAAGTCATAGCTTAGGCTTTTTCCATTCCTATGTCACAAATATGCAGGAGGGGGATTCAATGTATATAAATTCATTTGGCCATTTACAATCTGTTTTTAGATCTCTTAATGAGAAAAATTCCTACTTATTTAGGTTACTTGTGTATTATGTTTACAACAAGACATGTATGGGGAAGATCAAACAGTTATGTTCTTTGAGAAGCCACATATTGAAGGACAAATAATTTATATATATAAGATATATAAGAGAAATAAAATATAATGAACCAAGGAATCACACAATTCTTTGGTATTTTTCTCTTAACAAATCTAGATTGGTGGAACACTTAAATATTAATGTTAATAACTTGTTTGAAATCTAATGTTTTAATAGTTTAACATATTATTTTCAAAATTCACATACAGAAGTATAGTGACATGCACAACACAAAATTCTATATAATATTTCAATAAACTTCATTTGGCTTTTGTATACTGTAATTTTAATTTCTGTTATATTTTTCTGAATCAACTTTCCTTTTATATTTACATAGTGAGAAGTCCTTGTGTGAGATGTAATAGTTAATCATATTTGTTATACTTGTTAAATACATTTCCAGTCCAGTCATCACCATAAAATAGACAGATCCATTCAGATTGTTTTTAATTTAATTTTACTTTGTTTTTATTTTATTTTGTTTCCTTGCAAAAACAATTTTAATTGAGACTTTTAGAAAAAAATTGAGTTCATGTTGAATAATTTGATACTCACTGGATTGAAGTACATGTGGTTCAATTTATAACAAGGTTTGCTATTTCCATGTTGTGGTCATTACCATGAGGTTATGTGGAAGGATATTGTTTTAGACAACTTGTTCTGCTATAATGAAATCACTGAGACTGGATAATTCATATAGAACAGAAATTTATTTTCTCACAGTTCTGGAGGCTGGGAAGTCCCACATCAAGGTGTCAGCCCTAGGTATCTGGTAAGGGCCTCCTTGCTACATTCTCACATGGCAGAAAGTGTCCTCAATGGTGGAAGGTAAAAGGGCAAAACTGTTTCCCTTCAGCTCTTTTATAACATTGCTAATCCTACTATTGAGCGCTTTACCCTCTTAACTTAAGCCCCTTCTAAAGGCCCCACCTTTTAATGCTTTTCCATTTCAGATTAAGTTTCAATGTGAATCTAGGAGGGGACAAATCATAGCAGGTACTGTGTGAAATCAAGACAGACTGCATGAGTTTGGCTACCTGCATTGTTAGTCTAACTCAAAATGTCTGTGAGGCCAGGGGAGGAAGAGCCAAGAAAGGTCTGGAAAACATTTGACATCTTAACTGATTATGAATGAAGCCTAAAGCCTGATCAATGGTATGTTTTATATAGGGGGGAATTTCCCTGTATTTGTATTTTCAAGAGAGTGATATAAAATAGTAAATGTTCGATTTTGAATCAAAGGTTTAGTTTATTATATTTCAAACAAGAAGCAGTACAATTAATCAAAGTAGGTGTCTAAACTATCGCACAGTTTTGCCATCCTAATGATAGCTTCTTCATGCCAGCAGCGAAGAAGCCTGGAAAGTGAGTGGTTATGAAATTGCAAGAGCCGTTTTCTACAGCTTAAGAATTGAATATTTTCCTTGCAAGAAGTGGTCCAAAGCCTGGAAGAAGTGGTAGTCAGTTGGTTCAAGGTCTGGTGAATATGGTGGATAACAGAGAGTTTCCAAGTGCAGCTTCTGTAGTTTGAGCAGCGTTGTTTGTGGGACATGTGGTTGAGCATTGTCTTGCAGAAGGATTGGCCTGTCTCTATTGACCAATCTTGGCTGCTTAACTGGAAACATCCTCATCATTTCATCCAATTGGTTGCAGTAGACATATGCTGTAGTCGATTGACCAAGGTTCATGAAGCTATAGTGGATAATACCAGTTCTGGACAACCAAACAGACACCATTAGGTTTTATTGGATGAATATTCAGTTTTGTACTGTGTTTCAGCACTTCATCTCTATCCAACTGTTGTGCCAAACGCTTGCGGTTGTCAAAAAGAATCCATTTGTCTTCATATATAACAATACGGTGTAGAAATGGTTCTCCTTTATGTTGTGACAACAAAGAAAGGCAAGCTTCGAGAGGATTTCTCTTCTCATGCTCATTTAACTCATGTGGAACCCGTTTATCCAGCTTTTTTACCTTGCTGATTTGTTTCAAATGGTCCAATATTGCTGGAATAGTAACATCAAATCTTGCTGCTAATTCACGCATAGGTTGAGATGGATTTGCTTCCTCTACAGTTTTCAGCTCATCATTATCTACCTTGATCTCAGGGCGCCCTTGTGGCTTATTTTCAAGATTAAAATCACCAGAACGGGACTTCTCAAACTATCCACGTACTGTGCGTTCATTAGCCACATTCCTTTCCAAACACCCCATTGATATTTCTAGCTGCCTGTGCTATGCTGGTTCCATGACAGAACTCATACTCAAAAATAACATGAATTTTTGACTTATCCATGGTTTCACAAAAATTTCTCAAAAAAAAAAATGAAAGATAATCACAAGCCAAAACATGCATTTGAAAGAATGAGGATGCACCTTCATGATAAAAATAAAACAAGAAGTGTCAAAGTGAAATGTCAGAGATATCAACTGTCAAACTTAAGGAAATCAGACATTTCATAATTAATGAACTTAATAGAAGGTGCTCTTAAGCACCAGAGCAGTATACTTTGCTGTGAGACAGAGATGGTTCATAAAATCTCATCATAGTTTAGATTATAATTACCATAACTACTAGCATTTCTTATACTTTTTATTAAAACTAGCTCTTTTTTGGCAGTTTATGCATATAAATTTGGTTAGTGACTAAAAAGCCCATGATATAGATATATTAATATCTTCATTTAATAAACAAGTAAAATGGGACATACAGTAGTTGAATAACCTGTACCAGGTAAGTTATTACTTATTCATCTAGCAATACTTGGGTGATATATATGTACCTCAAGACTATGGATCTCTTTTGCCTAAGAGTCTAAGAGCGTGTCAAATTTAGGATGTTATTCCCTCCTAACCTTCTCCTCTGATCCCTATACTCATACGTGCAAGTGCCTTTAGAAAAAGAATTCTAGATTCACCCTCACCTCCCCACAGCTTTGAATCTCTTGTCTCATCTAGCTTCCCTGGTGTTTTCTGTCCTGTTGCTTTGTACCTGGTTGCTTCCTCCTAGCCTAGTCCTTTCTGCTTGATGTTTTTTGTTAGATGGTCTTACTGCTCTTTGCCTTTGATTCCACCACAAGCCTCTTGTGTTAGTACCTCAGCTTCACAAACTACCTCCTTACTGTCCAGGTTGGATAAAAAATACAGATAAGCCAAAAACAGGGCAGAAAAAGAAAGAGGACTTTTTTGAACTAGATTCCTTGATAAGATTAATTTTAAAAATTTTTTAAAAGAACTGGGGGCAAATAAACTGGAAGTACAGAAGAAAACATCCAGAGATTATCATATTTGGAATTTAAGATTCTAGAGCAGGAATAATTCTGGGTGGTAATATACTCCAGAACATAGCTTTAGGAGGAAGTATATGAA
Organism: Daubentonia madagascariensis; assembly: GCA_023783475.1. NCBI lineage: Eukaryota > Metazoa > Chordata > Mammalia > Primates > Daubentoniidae > Daubentonia > Daubentonia madagascariensis. The sequence continues at coordinate 18,035,631 of JAKFHU010000978.1, read as the reverse complement.
TTAGAGTTAGAATTTAGAGACTACATTAGTGTATCCTAAAAATAGACACAGATACAACAGTGAGTATTAGCTAGTGTTTGGATCTTGAAGAAGTCAAGTGAACCAGATACTAAATTCTTTAAAAATGGAAGGAATTCACCCAATGGCTGATAGTAGCAAGGAGAGAGAAAGATGATATTTCCAACTGGTATAGCACTCAGAGAAGAAATGTCTTGTTCTGTTTTGTTGTTGTATGTATGTTTGTATACAGATGCCAAAAAAAAAAAAAAAATCAAATGAGAGATATTTGGTTCAAAATAGTGTCTGACTTGAAGCCCTCACTACAGATTCTGCTAACTAAAATACCTATGAACCGTCCTGCTCCTAACATTTGTGGCACTCAGAGCAGGAGTGCAAATTAAGAACCACTTATCATATGTCTGAGTATTTACATGCTATAAATCAAGCTATGACCACTGTCTGGTCTATGTAGCTTATTCCCAGGTAAAATTTTTGTTACCTGGAGGCTAAAGGAAATGTGCTGTCTCCAAGGCAAGCCTTGCCCCTGGTATCCTGATTTGGGCAGATATATGCTGGGACAGGCAGAAGGCATGCCAGTCAAGCTCCCATGGGGACCAGATCAGATAGGTGGCCCTACTCCCCTCCACCTTGCCTCCCCCACCTTCCCTTCATATTTCTGATGCTAGAATGTCCAGATAATTCTAAGTGCCTCCTAAAATACACAGGGCAGAGGAAAGGGCAGAAGGAAACACTGTTGTCAGGGGGCCCAGTCCGCCTAGGCTTCCACTTTGGGTGATTTGGAGCAGTAAATTTTGAAAGAAGGGGGGAAATGTCACTTTTTCTCTTTGGTTTCTTTCTGTCCTTGCTCTTAACCACATTTATTCTGGCCTGGTGGTAGGGAACAGAGGGAGGGGGTGGAGGGACCAACTCAGATCCAAAATCCCTCTTTTATAATTCCCATAAACTCAACCCATTCCTAAACTTTCAAAAATCATATTTATTACATTGAAAAGAAACCTATAGCAGAAAATCCTATTGCCTTGGTCTTAGGGCAATATTGTCTGTGAAGACTAAAAAAGAATAAAAACTCACAGCAATATCTAAACCACAACTAACAGGCAGAGCAACATGACTCAGAATGCCTGGATCACCTCAGATTATTCTGCTATAATAGCTAAATGTGAAAAGATGCTGAAGAAAGTCTGGTGAGTTTTATGAAAAAATTACAGAGACTCAATAATTTTATATTCAGCTGAATCATCTTTTATAAATAAACATAAAAGTAAGAAATACCCTACTTGTGTAAATTTCTATAAAAAAATTAGAAGATATACTTCCACTAGCTGACAGATAAAATTGTCAAAAGAATGGGTATACTTAATTATTAAAAAGCCAGTAATGAAGTAAAAACCACCTAAAATAAAATATCCTAATATTTAGTGTAGAATTTTTTATGCAAACACTAATATAATAATTCTCATCTCAAACCTCATATTTTAATTACCAACAATATTTACCAAAATGAGAGATTAAAGCAACATGGAAGATAGGGAGTAACATATAAGGGACCCAATACTTAGATTTCATTTTTTACTTCATCATTTTAAGAAAAGAAGTAGAAGTTAAATAATATTTTTGGAATGCATAAATTTAACTACCTGTAGAAACAAAATTTGAAGAAGATTTCCAGCTTAAAATAGCAATATACTACTACTATTCTTCATTTCTGAAACTTTGCATTTAAAACTACTGACAAGACAAATAAAAAACAAACAAAAAACTATAGTTTTTCCAAAACAAGATTGGAAAGAGCAGCTATAATTTTTGGAAAAATTTGTTTGCCAAAAAGCAAGTGATAAGTGGTAACTGTCCACTGTAGCAGAAATTGAGCCACAAACAACAGTAGGGAACAGAGAAGCAGATGCATGCACATCACTGAATTCTCATGATACTCGGAAGATGGCAGCAACAGCTGCCTCTGGACATGGAAGTGAACAAGACAGCCAAAGCAATATTAAGCAAAAAGAACAAATCAGGAGGCACCACATTACCTGACTTCAAGTTATACTGCAAAGTTATAGTAACCAAAACAGCATGGTATTAACCCCAAAATAGAGACAAAGACCAATGGATCAGAGCAGAGAACCGAGATATAAAACCATCCTCATATTGCCAACTGATTTCTCTGGTAAAGCAGATAATACACACTGGGGTAAAGAAGCCCTGTTCAATAAATGGTGCTGGGAAAACTGGATGGCCACATGCAGAAGAATGAAACAGGATCCATATCTCTCACCACTCACAAAAATTAATTCAAGATGGATAAAAGATTTAAATGTAAGGCATGAAACCCTAAGAATTCCAGAAGGAAATGTAGGAAAAACTCTTCTAGATATTGGCCTAGGCAAAGAATTTATGACTAAGGCCCCAAAGGCAGTTACAGCAACAACAAAAATAAATGGGACTTAAATAAATTAAAAAGGTTCCTTAGCACAGCTGAGGAAATAACCAACACAGCAAACAGACAACCTGCAGAATGGGAGAAAAGATTCACAAACTGTATGTCCAGTAAACGGCAAATATCCAGAATCTACAAAGAACTCAGGCAAATCATCAAGAAAAAAACCAAACAACCCCATTAAAAACTGGGCAAAAGACGTGTACAGAAACTTTTCAAAAGAAGATAGACAAATGGCCAATAAACATACAAAAAATGCTCAGTGTCACTAATCATCAGGGAAATGCAAACTAAAACCACAATGAGATATCACCTTACCTCTGTTAGAATGACTTTTATTAAAAAGTCCCCAAAAAATAGGTGCTGGTGTGGATGCAGAGAGAAAGGAATGCTTTCTTGGGACCGTGAATTAGTACAACCTCTATGGAAAACAGTATGGGGATTCCTCAAAGAGGTAAAAGTAGACCTACCATTCAATTCACCAATCCCACTACTTGGTATCTACCCAAAGGAAAAGAAGTCATTTTATCAAAAAGACACCTGCTCTCAATTTTTCTCAATGTTTATTGCAGCACAATTCACAATTGCAAAGATGTGGAATCAACCCAAGTGCCCACTATTCATGAGTAGATTAACAAAATGTGGTATATGTACACCATGGAGTACTACTCAGCCATAAAAAATGATGAATTAATGCCTTTTTCAACAATTTGGATGGAACTGGAGAACATTCTCCTAAGTGAATTATCTAAAGAATGGAAAAACAAACACCACATGTACTCACTATTAAATTGGAACTAACCGATGAGCACACATGTGCACAGAGGGAAGTAAAACTCAGTCGAAATCAAGTAGGGGGGAGGGGGCAGGAGGCGAGGGGTGAAAACCTACCAAACAGGTACAGTCAACAATATTTGGGTGATGGGTACACTTATAGCCATGACTTGAACATTACAAAAGCAATGAATGTAACCACAAACATTTGTACTCCTTTAATATTTTGAAATACAAATAAAATAAAATAAAATAAAATAAAATAAGGAGAATTGCTTTAAAACTTTCTGAAAATTGATTAGGTTCTTTACTCCTCTCCTAATATACGAATTCTCTGCCAAAAGGCTCAGGTGAGTCACCCTGTAGTTAATTTTAATGATCCAACAACATGGTCAAAACTTCCAATCACCTTTTTAACAAATTAAACATTAGCACATAACTGAGGATTACCATCTGAGGAAAATCTTTAACATGAAAAAGAGAGACCAAAGTAAATGAATAAGTAAAAGCAACTTTGAGAGAACAGAGATTCTTTAGGAAAAGAAAACTTCAAAAAGTATTTGCATAATCGTTTCAGGGATATAAGTAAAGATATTGTGTCATTTTAAAAAAGACAGAATGTAATGTGATGAAATATTCAGAGAACAAAAAGGAACTCTTGAAAATTACAACAAGGAAAGCAGAAGTAAAAAGCTCAGACTACTTGGAAAGTTAATTTGAGGGAACCTCCCAGAAAGTAAAGCAAAGCAGTGAAGAGATGCAAATTGAGAGAAAAAAGAAAATTAGAAAACTTGACAGGAAGGTCCAATATCCAAATAAACAATGCAAGTTCTATAAAGACTTTAAAGGGAAAACAGAGTAATCATCAATAAAATATTTTAAGAAAATTTTGCAGAGCTGAAGATACAAGTTTCCAAGCTAAGGAGACATGATAGATAAATGGCTGGCACAATGGATGAAAGTAGAAGCCACTGAGTCAAATCTTGTGGAAATTTTAGAATCATGTGGACAAGGAGGAGACTCTACAAGCTTCTAGAGAGAAAAGTAAAGTAACAAGTGAAGGTTTCAGATTTTCAACCGCCAAAATGGGAATAGCAAAAACAAAGGAGCAAAACTCTTCAAAATTCTGAAAGTAAAATCTTTCAGTCTAACAATCCATACCTAGTGTGAAGGTAGGAAAATGACATTTCAGATGCCCCCAGAGTCAAACAATTTTCCTCCCACGCACCATTTTTTAGGTAGTGGTGAAAGGTCTGACATAGGACAGAGGGTCAGGGAACTTCCAGGACGAACGGGAAGGAATATCCCAGGTTGACAAGTGGGCACCAAGCTTGTTAGGCAACCAGAACAGAGCTAAGTGGTGAGACTCATGGGCCAGGAGTATGCTGTAATGCTCATTTTTGAATAATATCTTATAGAATAATTATATAAACAGGAGTTGTTTCCTTAACTAAAATTGAAATATAATTCCATTGGGAAGGTAGGGAAGGAAAAGCAGAGGGGATAGTGGGATAAAAGTAAGAAATCTTCTCTACCATAATAGGACTCAATAGATAACATCTAAAAGAGTTGAAATGTACAATAGCAATATATGCATATTATTTAGAAATATGGGGCACAAAAACGCCATAAGAAACAGTTAAAACAGCTGTGACTGCCTAGGCGATGAGGATTGTGGAGGAATGGAGAGGGACAGGTCAGGGAATATTATTTGTTGTTTTTGTTATGGGTTTTTAAGTACTTTTTGAACTTTAAATTCTGTGAGTGTACAGTTTGGGCAAAGAAAATTTTATCTTAAAAAGATGAAATGTTTCAAAATCAGTATAGAACATAAAATTAAAACCAACAAACCAATAAACAAGCTATGGAACCATTAAAAAAATAGAAATCTAATAAAGCTTTCAGGAAGAACAAGCATATCCATTATAATAATCACTACAGATGGGATGAAGATATTCTTAATTCCCACTCACCAACTTGAAAGCCTTCTTGATATGTTTTTATTAATAATATCTGTATTCATTTATTTTATCCTGAGAGCACACAGGTTTCAGGGTCAAAGAACAGACTGATTTTTCACTTATAGCAATAACGGCACCAGGTCCCCACTCCCCACATCCCCCTGGGAGCAATGCTGTGAAGGCAGATGTCACCCTGCCCATACAAAGGGTTGGGACTGCAGGACAGGAACCCTGAAATTATGTAACTGGGAGCTTCATAGTAAGTGCTGCACACCTGCCTGCCCTCCTCCGCCCCCTCCCCCAACTCCTGGAAGAGGGGAAGAGAAACCTTAACTTTCTAATGTAAACAAATCCTCTCTGGGAAGCAAAAGGAAAGGCCTCTAAACTGTCACAACCCTTTGAAATGTTCAGGATGCCTCCAGGTTACATTTTTATCCTTTTAATGTAAATAAATGACAAATGCCTCCCTGGGAGAAAACTTTGTAAATCTATCTGGAATAAATCAGTATTTGTAACTTCCAAAATATGACTACTATTCAATTCCCTTTAATCCAGGTTGCCAATAATTTTTGTTTAGTAAGCCACGAACATGCAGAAACATGAAAGTATTAGTTATCTCGCCACACTTCTTTTCCAACATCCCTTGTTTCTGTCGATGGAACCATTATTCCAATTGTCTAGCCTTGGTCTTTCTTTTTCACACATCACATTCAATTGATTCTCAAATCCTGTCAACTCTCCTTTCAAAATACATCCGGATTTCAACCACTTCTCACCATCTTCTATGCTAACCCATCGGTCCACTCTACCATCCATCTCACCTGGATTAATGTAAACAGCTGTTCAAATAGCCTTACTTCTTTTCCCTTGTCCCACTTACCAGTCCCTTCTCCAGGTGGCAGCTCATATTAAAGTAATCCTTTAACATACCCGTATATTCTATTCCTCTGCCTTGGAGCTTTCCATCTCACCCTGAGGAAGTTCTCAAGTTATTAGTCTGAGGACTGAATTCTGATCTTTTTATTTTGCCCAAATTCCTTTCTAAAGGGGCCTAGTGAGTCACACCTACAAATGGTAAAATCTCACTAAACAGATTTTGTTAACCAAATATAGTGCAGGTTTACTTCCCGACCTGATTCTGGTATAGCATTAACTTCATCCAAAAGATAGAAGACCCCCCTTATCCTAACTCAGGCATCCTAGCAGATCCTCATCTTAAGAAAGATCCTCCTGTCTGGACCTCCCAAAGTGCTCAAACCTTTCATCTTAACTTTAGCATTTCCTTTCTGGTCTTTTAGATAAAGCCTAACTCTTTCAGCCAATTGTCAGCTAAAGAATCCCTAAACCCACCTATGACTTGTAAACCCCTGCTTGGAGATGGCCCGCCTTTTCGGGCCAAACCAATGTGTGCCTCCCATGTATTGATTTATGACTTTACCTGTAACCCCTATCTCCCTAAAATGTATAAAACCAAACTGTAACCCAACCACAGCGAGTCCACTTGCTCAAGGCTTCTTGGGTGTGACTCCAGGTCATGGCCCTCAAATTTTGCTCAGAATAAACCTCCTTAAAATTATTTTACAGAGTTCGGCTTCTTTTCCGTCGACATGTCCATGCCTTACTAGATTATACATGGCCTTGAGCCCCACGACTTCTCTAACCTCTCTTACTGCTCTTCCTCTTATTTGCTCTGTCCTACCCATTCTGGCCTCCTTGATGGCCAGTTGTCCAAATATATTAAGCAGTACCACCTTCATACTCTCAGTAACCTTTGCTTGGAATACTCTTTTGGCAGATATTCATAAGACTCCTCCCTCGCTTCCTTTAAGGCTTGCTCCAATGCCAGCCTATCTGAGATGCACACCTTTTCTCTACACCACTTTATCTTTCTTCATATCATGTATCAATATCCCTAATATGACAGATGGCTTTTGTTTGCTTGTTTGTTTTTATTGTCAGCTTCTTACCACTAAAGCATAAACTCCATGAGGGCAGGGGCTTTTTATTTATCCATGGCCATCTCCCCAGCATCTAGAACAGCAGCTGGCACAGAAAGAATATTTATTTTTTAAAGTGAATGAATATTAAAAGTCAAAATTTGCAGACCAGATTAGTAATGAATCCAAATGTAAACAGTTTGTAAAGTCAAATAACACAGAAAAATAGGTTGTAAAAATAATGTGAGGGAAACCATGAAATGAAATGTATTCTAAATAAAAGCATAACAACCTTGATACATATATTATAAAATATATAATTTCAAATAAAAATAATAAAGTCTCTATATACTGAAAAAGTACAATTCTCCACTATAAAAAGTTATGAATGTCTTGCACTAAATATCTTGATTCAAATATATATAAAGTCAAAACGGTAAGAAATTCAATGAAAACTAAATTTTCACAGGAAAGCTTGGAGAGGGGGTAGCATAGTTTTTCTATTATCAGTTTCTCTCTTTATTTTGTTTTTTAACAACTGATCTTCTCATAAATATGAGAAGATATTTTAGAATATAAGAATTTCCATTAAGTGGAAATTTTCTCGGGCAGAATAATTTAGAGTAAATTCTGCTTGGAATTTTGGAAAATTTACAGTTCTTGTGTCATATTGTCCACCGGTATCCCTGTTGCCTGTATGATACATGTTGTGTTAGGGGTTAGGGAAAGGTTACTTACCTGAGAAATACAACTTCTGCCTCTTTCTTCTCTCCCTCTTGCCAGCCAATTTCTATATCTCATATATATATATATAAAATATTTGGCTAGGTGCAGCACAAGTCCAATTTAAATGCAATAAACTCAGTCATTTTTCTTTTATTTTTATTCTTCTAAGACCATCCAGGAATAAACTTGTATATTGAATTATTCTTCTTGTATTTTACAATGAGTAAAATACTGGCTTTTCTCACATCATTTGATTTTTGTAGCTGACTTAAAATGTAAATTTCATATTACATTATTTCATTCTTTTTTCACTAGTTCTCATACGTAAGTGATAAACCATTATTGGGTACCCTGTACTTGGGCTATTGTCCTTTTTTTCTCAAGGCTGATTTATAATCATGTTTTCTTTCTAGAAACCATCTTTCTTCATAATCATCTGCAACTACTACTTACACTTTTTGTTATGTAATTTGATATTGCTGTAATTATTTTAATAATAAAACCAAATTATTGTATGGCTATTGTTTCAGAAAAATCCTTATGAGATAAAATTGGACTAAAGCCTGTATTATAATTAAGGACTTCAGGGGAAAGGGTTAGATATGCAATTAGCAAGCTTAAATATGTAAAGAAAACCTCGCTAGCTTAAAAGGGGAGATTTGGGAGATTTCATTTTTATTCTTCTGATCATGTTATAAGTGACCTTGAGATGTACCTTTTTCATAACAAATCTTAGTTTTTTGTTCTTTTTGCAAATGTTGTTATAATAACTTTGAGTTAAAAGTTCCTTGAAAATTCAAAGTGTTCTTAAAATGCAATTCCTGATATGTGTATATAGAACAAAAATCAAACATAAACACAAATAATCACTTAACTCAGTGGTCCCCAACCTTTTTGACACCAGGGGCCATTTTCATGCAAGACAATTTTTCCATGGACTGGGGAGAGGGGCAATGGTTTCGGGATGATTCAAGCACATTATATTTATCAGCCACTTTATTTCTACTATTATTACATTGTAATATATAATGAAATAATTATACAACTCATCATAGGTTGGGGACCCCTGCTTAGCTAATGACCTGTGATCTGTCATACTATAAAGGGTGTAGACCATTAAAGAAATGAAACACATCATATTTTAAGAAAAAAAATTTTCAGCAATTCTTAATTTCCTATCTAATGCTAAGCACCTATTCTCCTTAAGCCAATGCTTAACACATAAGATGGCAAGGATATGCTTTCAATTACCACAAATATTGCTTACCTCCTACCTTTATTAATTTCCTACTTTCTATTAATATATTATTTCAGCATCTCAATTTGATTCTCATCACCTCTATTCCTCTACATTTTTCTTAATATAAATATTTATATTAAAAATCTATCAGACTTTTTAATTGTGTTATTTTACCTTTCTTTACAGTCAAACTATCAATGCCAGTGAGTTTTATTTTGTAAGCTAATTGCCTTTGGTAGACAAACCATCTACACCACTTGCTAAGGGGAGAAAGATTCCACATTTGTATGAAAGGAAACCATGATCAGTTGCTCATGGTTGCTTCAGGTAAGGGAATGGAACAAAGCAATGTTCATGACAGGTAATCCTTACTGTATACTTCTGCCTCCCCTAATACATTGGATAAATGAGCACTAGTACATGCTGAAAATAATTCTATCTGTCTCTTCTACCTCTTCATTCTGAAATTCCCTTAGTAATCATTTTGTCAGATGCCCCACATCTTTGGATCTCTTTGTTCACCACAACACAACCATTGTTCTGACAATGACTCCCACTTTGTCCACTCCACCAACTCAAGAATTTCTACTCAGCTCATCCTCTGTAGGCAGCAGCACCAGTGCCACCACTACCCTCAGCAGTACGAGCTCCTTATGACGTCCTTGCACATATGCACCATACTGACTCTGCCCTCCCTTTCCTGTCACTCCCTTGCTGATTCTATAGAACTTAAACTGCACACCCTAGAATACAGATGCTCAGTCATACTGATCTTGCCCTCCACATGTCGGCCCAGCAGCTGCTTGGTTATTGTCATATTTATCTTTTGCTGGTTTTCAGAATGATACTCTAATTGTAAGAGTTTTGTAGATCTCAACTTTCCTTCTTTTGCCCTTCTCTCTTGCTACTTTCTCCCTCAGAGAGTTTATCCATTTATCTTATTCTAATAATTAAGAACTCCTTACCATATTACTTGTATTCCTTGTGATCAGGCCCCAACCTACGTGGGTCACATTTTCTCTCCACGTTTTACAATTACCCGTCCCATCTACTACTGCAACCCATGCCCCTAAATATATTCACCTTCACATTCTAAACCACAGCTCCAGTTGTGTGGTGTTCCCTTCAAATCCTGCATACGAATTTATTCCTTTTACTCTGATCACAGACATCCCTAAAATCTCCTTCTATTTTTATCTACCTTGACCTCTGAAATATTCAGCTTTCTTGAACACTCACTCTCCTTTTCTCCAAAATTCTTTTTGGATTCCACCTTCTTCTGATATGTCTTCTATTTCGCTGGTTGCTCCTTATCAGGGGTCTTTTAATTATCACAGATCTCTAGGTTTCAGTTGTCAGCTTCAGCTCCTCTGTCTCTTATAACTCCCTTGTGCTCAGAATCAGAGGGTGACATAAGAGGGAATAAGCTTGGTGATAGGTGTTGTGGAGGACATGAAACGCACAGCTGCCTACCTACCACGGAGCCTGCCTATTTCTGACCTCATTTTCCCAGGCTTCTGGATATGTCTGTGACCTTCTCGAATAAAACAGAGCATTTCTCTAGTTTGCTTTTGGTATAAAGGCTTGATTATGATTCCCATCTTATGGAGTAAGAAACTGAGTTTAAAAGAGGCTGAGGAACTGGAATTCAATACAGGCAGTTTGATTCTAGAATTCAGGTTCATAAACACATACACTACTTTACTCTTTTTCAGAGGGAAAATTAACAATTAGTTGGAAAGCCTCTCATATTCTCTTCTTAATCATTTTAATTCTATTATTTTTTCTATATATAATATAGATATACCATATGTAAACATACACATTTTACACTCCTCCTTTGATCCCTCACTTCCATCTCAGAGAAGGTGAGGTGTTCATCTTCTTCAATAACAATAGCCCTGCTTGTGTTTCTATGCCCCTGTTTTTCTGGGTCTAGCAATCAGCTTCTTCTCATATGACTTCTTTTTTTATTCTCCAGTTACAAAGTAAAGTTCCTCCAACCCTCCCCTTGATGTAAGATTTCTGACTGTCTTCACTGCCAAAATTTTATAAATGTGATCTATTCTGTACTTGTTATGTTAAATTTTTCACTTCAAAATCACTTACTAAGCCACAGAAATCTAGCTTCTCTCTAACACTGCTTAGTATAAATTGTTCCAGAAACATCAGTAAAGACTGCATGATGGTCAAATTTTAGGGGCACATGTCAGTATTTATTTCACTGACATTCTCTGAAGCAGTGGGCATTATTGTTGGTCTTGTCTTAACACTATCCTCTTTCCTTTCCTGAAACCAGTCTCTCTGTTTCCCTATATCCCTGCTATTGCCATGAATTGACATTTGTGGTTCCTTTCATCGCTTTCTTTAGAATTTAGATTTCCTTAGACACAGTGCTCATTTCTCATGTTATTCTCCAGACTGGTGGTTCTCAAATTTTACTGTGCACACAATTCACTGGTGGATCTTCTTAAAATGCAGTTCTGATCTAGGAGGTCAGGGTGGAGACCAAGATTCTGCTTGGCTGTCAAGTTGTCAGGTGAACCAAAGGCTGCTGTTCAAAGGACAACACTTTGAGTAAAATAGGAGACACTTTCCCTCTATAACGATTCTTATCTCTATATATTCTTATAACAACCATGTCTATCTGTATCTTGACCCTGTTTCCTGAGTACCACGCCTCTGCCTTCCTAACTAATCAAATCAGATGTCTTTCAGTATCTCAAACTCAAAACTGTGCTCACCATCCTCACGGAAAAGCAAGTTTCTTCCTTACAGTCTATGTGAGTGATAGTAACGGCACCCACCGAGTTATCCAAGTTATAAAATTAAAATTCACATTTTATATTATTTCCCTTTTCATCTTATAATCAGATCTGTAAGTTCCAGAAAGAAAGGAAAAAATTAAAATATGCTGATTTAGACAAGCTTTATGACAGATATTTTCATATTTGACCTCTTTAATTACATTTTCTTTAGACGCTCCTCCTATTTTCCTGTAAGTTTAGTAACTGTATTTATATACTGTTCAATTTTGTAGTTGTATATTACCAACATTCTTCATCTTTATGGTTCCTTATCCAAACTAAATCCTGACGTTTTCTTTACTATATTAATTATTTTACATTTCATTAATTTTTCTACATCATATTTTTCATTTTGGGTTTTAAACAATCCCATTCTTCTACCTTGATGTTTTCAATTTTCTTCACACCATTTTATTGATTTATATATATACTTAATTTTTATATTATATAATTTATTCTTAAAATATTAAAAAACTCATCTACCTAATAAAAATGTTTTCACTAAAATTTATTTCAGTATTTATCCATATGTGAAATAATTTACATTTATATTATATACATAATTACTGTCTATATTTTGCATATATTTAATAAACTCATTCTCATATTTTCAATAATTTTCATAATTATTATTCAGGGACAGAATATCACTATATATGTATATATTTCTTGTTCAAAATGAATAAAACTTTAAACCATATTATATATTTCTGAGGAAGTTATATAATAATACAAGCAGTATAACTCCAATCAATATTAATTTAACTTTCTGTCAGACAATTTTGGATGCAACTGAATATATTAATTTAAAATAAATCTTTGATTTCCAAAGTTCAAATAGAATTTCTTTTTTTCATCACTTGAATATTGAAGTGTACTAAGTGTAGGAAATAGAAATTTTTGTCAGCACTATAAAAATATATTCCTCAGAAAATTGCTAAGAGATGTATACCAAATATAAATATATTTGAGGCAAAAATGGTAAATCGGTATTTTAAGTTTTAAAAATGAGATCTGTAAAGAGTCATTAGAATGACATGTTTATATTAATATTTCTCTCAGGATCTAATATCTATTTTTAGGCTTTTGACTTTGGATAAAATCAAGGTAAATGAAGCAAGAAGGCCGCAGTTACTGATGGGCTATTGAGTACACATATTTACAGAGAATTTCGTTTTTTCAAAGCCTCCTCATAAAGCAATATCAAAGTTTATTTTATCATCACTAGGTAAACTTTATTTTAGCTAGCTGATAATTATTCATTGCTGAGCTCTTTTAACTGGTCAAGTTGACACAATACATACCCTGCTCTTTTGTTCAACTAACATTAATAGGTGCAAAATATTCTCCTTTGTATAGAAAGGAATATAAATATCTGCATGTGTTAGCTTGGTTTAAATGAACCATTCTTTGATGTGGCTCCACGAATAGAGCTAAGTTTAGCTGATTCTCAGCTGTGCACCAGAAAAATTTCCCGAATGACTGCTTTCAGATACTTTATTGTAATTACTGGTTTTCTTGTCCTTTCAGGCTTTATTTGCATGGAGAGTATAGTAGACTTTAGTCAGTTTCCCAAGTTTAGCTATCAAAAATGAATGACTTATTCAAAATTGTAGTAACTCCTTCCTTAGATAATTAAGACAGTTTGTGAACTGGGCTAGCTTCTTCTGACTTCTCTGAAAGATCTTACACACAAAAAATGTCAAGCCAAAATTTTTGACTATCCCAAAATGTATTAATGGAGAATTTTTAAGAAGCCTGTTTGGAACTGTTAAAACACTCCTTATCTTCTGTAGCCATGGCTGACAATGACCCCAAGAACAGATTGCAATTGTTGCAGAGTTGCAGCACCGCAAAAATATCACCTATACCAAGTCTCACCTACTAAGGAAAGAGAAAACTCAGAAAACCAAGAGATGTAGAATAGAGGCATTTGAGCAAACATTATAAGATCTGATATTTTGAACTATAAACTTCCAAATATTCTTGAAAAGATCTTGCTTGTGGGAAGATCTCTTCCTTACCTTTCTGATGAAAGCAGACCTCATTTGATTACATCTTTAAATGACTCGCGAGGGCATTGACTAACAAGGGAATAACTTTTGCCTCCAGGTCCACAGAGAGATGGATCACAGAATTTTCAAGATGGAGTGGTACAAGGTCTACACTGAACCAAGAGAAATATAGCCCCACAAAAAAGCAAGATATTTCTTGCCAATTTTTATTTGCATGAGTCTGGGCTGCATGTATGCAAATGAATTCTAGTGCTGCAAGACAGATGTGGATGAATGATAATATCGGGTCAGGCTGCATTTATCAATATAGCTTCAACTCGCCTAGAAATAAAAATTAAATATGTTAGTTCAAGTACCTGGGAATAGCATTAATAGTTGGATACAATAGTAGCATGCTATGTAGAAAATATTTTGAAAGTTAAGGGAGATGGGAGTGTTGGATGGATCTAACATGTGCAAACTGTTCAGACACTCCTTAGCCACACTCCCCAGGACTGAGCCAGAGGTTTTATTCCTTATGAAAGCAAAGGAAATGTGTTGCTAAGAAAAGCACAAGCATCTTTTAAAAGCTCTCTGCTGGTTTTCCTCAGATGATCAATGATAACTGCCATGGACTGGTTTGTATCTCCCCAAAATTCATATGTTGAAGCCCTAACACCCAGTGCCTCAGAATGCAACTGTATTTCAAGATAGGGCCTTTAAGATAATTAAGTTAAAATAACCCTATTAGAGTGGGTTCTAATTCAATTTGATTAGTGTCCTTATAAAAGGAGATTAAGACAAAAAGAAAGAAATATCAGAAATGTACCCATGGCCTTCAAGGCCAAGCTGCCACCCCTGTGGAACCAGAAGGTGAGGTTGCCACCCTGCTGGGCCTGAAGAGAAGAGCATTGAGCCAAAGGGTGTTATTTTCCGGCCTTCAAATGTAATGGATTTGCCCTGCTAGGTTTCAGACTTGCTCGGGACCCATGATCCCTGATTTCCTTCTTTAAGTTCAATAATGTTACTTACTCCTTTTTCTATTGCTATTATGGATTTATAAATTTATTGGTCAATTCTAGGTATTTGCTATAGGTAAGGTGGGCACATAAGCTCTGTCTGCATCTGGTTAAGAAATTTTTCCCCAATTTTTTCTTTAGCTAATGCATGTTTAATATAATAACTTATGCTGCATATGCATTGCATTGTGAATTTTTCCTAATAACATGAATTTGCAATGATATAATACCTAATATTTGAATAGACATATCAAATGTATTTAATCATAATGTCATCATTGGAAATTTAGATTGGTTTTAAATATTTAATGTTTTAAATGGTTATAAAATGAACATTTTTCTCCAAAACACATTTATCTCACATTTATAATTATCACTTTAGGATAGGTTCTTATAACAGAAGTCACTTTAACACAGAATCTTTTAGTAATGTTGTTACATATTGCCAAATTGATTTCCAGAAAATGTGAATTCCAATTTTTTACTCACTAGCAGTGTATACAAATATCCATAACATTTCACCATTCTAGCACTTGGGATTATGATATAAATTTTTTTAAAAATTGAACTTGATAGATTTTAGAAAATACATTCCTTATTCTTTCTTCTTTTTTTTTTTTTTTCTTTTTTTCAGAGACAAGGTCTCACTTTGTTGCCCAGGCTGGAGTGCAGTGGCACAATCATAGCTCACTGTAATCTCTACGTCCTAGCCTCAAGTGATCCTCCCGCCTCAGCCTCCCCTGTAGCCAGGACTACAGGCATTTGCCACCAAGCCCAGCGAATATTTTTAAAAATTTTCTGTAGAGGTGGGGTCTTGCTATGTTTCCCACGCTGGTCTTGAACTCCTGGCCTCAAGTGATCCTCCTGCCCTGGCCTCCCAAAGCGCTGGGATTACAGGCATGAGTCACTGCAGCTGGCCCATTCTATATTCTTTTAATGACTCTTTAATGAGTAATGAATATGTACCAGACAATTTTCTAGGTGCTGAGGATACAGTGGTGAACAAAGTAGACAATGTCTGTGTCCTTGAGCCTTCATGGAGTTTACTTTTTGGGTGAGAAATGGAGAGGAGTGTAATAGGCAAGGCTCAGAATAAGTAAGTTAATAGCGTAACTTAGAATGGTACCATGGTGTAGAGAAAAATAAAGCAGAGAAAGGGATGGCAATGCAGTAGTCATTGTCGCTGCTCATTAAATATTTAATACTTTTAGACTTGTAATGAATCTTGGAGGCCTGTGGTTGGCTGGGGCCATTTGACCAGTTCTGCCAAGTGTGTCTTGAGTCAAACTGACCTGTGTCGTCTCTGAACTGAGCATTGAATACCCAGTGACAGCCACAGCAGAGATCTCTGTTTTTCTTACTGTCATGACTGGCACAGTGATATAGTTTCCACGCCATGCTAGGTCTGGTCTGAAAGTATTGACGGGACTGAGCAGAGCCCTTGCCTGACCCATGAAAGATATATAACAAGAACAAAAAATAAATCATCATGGTTTTAAGCTACTTGAATTTTGGCATTTTGGGTTTTTTGGGTTTTTTTTTTTTGTCTGGTTTGTTTTTAACATACAGGCAGTGTAATATATTTTGTTTTCTAAAAATTGCATTTATTGATAATTCAGAATGAAAATTATTCTTTGTTCATTTTCAACCTGTGTTTCTTCTTCTAGGAATTGTCTACTCACATTCTTTTATATTTCTGTAATTATTTCTTAGCAATTGCCAACTGACTTTTGACTATATATGATGACAGGCATAACACATATAGATAGACTTGAAAGCTAATGTAAGACACCTACAAAGGAACTAAAGTAATAGGAAGCTTGTAAAAAGAAAATGTGACACAAAGGGCTCAGCTCTCATGTGAACAAGGGAAAAACACTCATTTATTGAAATGGGTTAATTGGAAATCAGTCAGCGTGAACTCAGGGCCTCAAAGGATTCTCTCTGTCACTGCTAAGAGCCAAGATATCTGTCTCTTCCCAAATGTAGCTGCCCCTGAGATAGACCTGCTTACAATCAGCAGCTCAGCTAAACACAGTTTTCTTATGTGCTGTGCACTGTTAAACACACACCAAAGATATATATAATTTTTTAAATGGCATAAATTCCCTCTGTCCCCTGTGACTCCTAGATTTTGAGGAAAGATAATGGGCTTGAGTTTTTTTGTTGCATGGTGTCAAATTTTGTCTATAAAAAGAGGAAAAAAGAAATGAAATAGCATCAACATGTGTACTAAACTAATACTGACGTGGTAAGTGGAAAAATAAATCTAATAAATCATTTGATTTATTTCAATAAATAAATCAAAAATAATAATTAAAAATTAAATATAACCACATTACAATTATAGGCAATGGAACTTACAGTGGAGAGGTTATGAGTAGGTAATATTAGGGGCTCAATGATCTTTTTTTGCCTTATTTGACCTTTTGGTTTTACTCGTTTTTGTTTCCACAAAGTCATCAATCAATTTCTGGGTAAATTTTCTGATGTTTGGCAACTGCTAAAAATACCTAAGCATCTTACATCCTTGTTCTTTGGCCTTTTTGACAGCATTACCCATTACTGCTTTACAATGCATTATTCTTAGTTCAGTTTGTATTCAGAAAAGAAGAGGAGTCATCAAGCGCATTATCTTCTCTAGGGAGGCAGGGACTATGTCTGTGGCGTGCATTTTAGTCTATCAATACAAATGCTCAGCATATAATAGAGGCTCAGTGCATATTTAGGAAATGAATAAAAAACCATCTGAGGTATAAAATTTAATTTTGAGAATTTTTACTAAGGATAAGAATGTTCCCTACGTATTTTGTTTTAGGATCACTAATCCTTACACTGAATAAATATAAAAGTGAAAAATGAAATCAATGAAGTTCCAAAAAAAAAGATTATAGGTTAAAGAATCTATGCTGTCAGCTCTTCATATAGTCTTTCCCACTTCCCCTTATTTTACTTTTTTCTCTCCTTCCACTGCTAGTCATGTTCAAATTTGCTTGTCTGTTGTCATCCACCTTTCCATCTCTCCTATTTGCTGAGAAAGAAAGAATATTGACCTAAAACCTCTTCTAAAAATATGCATACATTTTATGTTTTATATAAACCAACATGTACAGCTTTTTAAAAAACCATAATGGCTTCAAGAGCACGATAGGGAATGTTGGCAAATAAGTACATTAAGAATAATTTTAATTTTTTAAAATCTAATGCCTGCTAGATAGTCAACTCTGTTCTAAATATTTATTTCCTATGAAACTTTTTGAAGGGGAAAAAACTACATTCTGCTTAAAGATATATATGAACTTGGTTGTGTATATTATATAATACAATGAGAGGGGCCCCAAAGGGCTTCTCAAGAAAGTTTTCCTTTACGTTGCTGGATAGTCTCTTGTTCTCAATTTCCATATGACACCTTTTAAAGCTAATTTCTTTATTCCTCAAAATGTGCCAAGGGGTTAACTTAGACGTCCTCATTTACATGACTAAATTAACAAAGTGATGGCCTAAATTTACGTTTTGAAATTTGTGACTTTACCTCACATCTCACTTTAACACTGGACTTTAGCTTCTTTTCTTTTATTGTTTTCGAACAGCCAGTGGTTTTTCTACATTCAGAGAACCCTCTTGTTATGTTGACTTCGATATTTTTTTTTTCAGGTTAGTCCCAATTGAAAACAAAACACAACAATTAAAAAAAAAAAAGGAGGAGGAGAGAAAAAGGAGAAGAAAGGCGGCCTTAGGACTATATCCTTCAGTGAATTTTCTTATTTTCATAATTTGTCACGTGTACATGTTTGATAGAGCCACCATCCAAAATTTTATTGGCTTTCAAACTGAACTCCAATAGAGGCAGCCATCTCAGTTTTTTTTTTTTTCACATTGGATAGGACATCTATTTTTGTCATAAAACCTTTATGAAATAAAAGAGAGACAAAGAACATTTGATTACTTTTCTGGCATTATTCAAATTTTATAGAAAAGGATTTAAATTTTTAGAATTAACCAGAAAAATATGTATATGACACATCTGAGATTAGATTTCTACCATTATATTTTTAGAAAGAAAACTATGAAAGTTATTTAATAATTCTCTCAGTGTTACTTTTCTAACTGATACATCTCTAAAATGTCTGCTGTCTTGATTGATATATGTAACCTCAGCTATCTAAGTAGCCAATTAGGCAGGACACTTCAGCTATTGCTGTTAGAAGTTCCTAAACTCTATACTAAAATGGCATTTGGGTTACCCATTAAAAAGAGCTTTAAAGCCAAAAAATGTTCCCAGTAAATCTCTCTTAAGCTTCTCTACAGGCAGCATTCTAAGCTGGATCTTTTGGTCCAGAGTAGGGATAAAATTCTTTAGTTATTTTCTAAACTTTCTGACTGCTAGTCAATCAGGATATAAGACTACTAACTTAAAAACACAAAATCCACATTTTGGATTTATAAAAAGTTTGGTTAATCATATTTCAAAGAACATAATACAAATTTAAAGCAAAGGGGAAAAAGAATCAATTCAACTGCAGGGCTATGATGTCTCATAAATATAAACAGGAAAATTATTTGTTATTTCAAATATCTTTATTCTAACATTCTGGTGTGGATAATGAGACAGCTTACATTAGCAAGAGTGCTATGCCTGAGACAAATTGAAAAAAAAAAGTGCCCCTATATTTATGTATAAAAATATCTTACTACATATGAAATAAAGTGGTAAAAAATAATAAAATCCATGCAATTAAAAAACTATATATAAACCCTATGGGTTCCCAATCTGTATGCATGTCATTGTCAACCTTCATAAATCCACTTGGTGGGGGATATGGGGGGACAAGAAGAATGCAGTGACTCTGGGTCCTGAAAGCAGCCAGGCTGAATGGAAACAGCTACTCCCACTGCAGGATAATACAGTCAGAAAGCAAGCAACATCCTATATTTATTTAAACTTTTGATATGTTGTTCATCATGGAATTTTTTGCATTGATTTTGGGTTTTTTTTTGAAATCTTGCATTAAATATCATTTATCTTTACTACTAAGTTTTCTGGAGCTCTCTTAATTTTATTCCCAATGTAAGTGCCTCATTCACCTCATCCTGATCAGAGCCCTGACTCATGCTAAAGCTCAAATACACTCTGTATCTCTAGAAGAGCCTTAAGAAATTAAATTCAATAGGGGAGATATCAGACAACCAGAGAATATTTAGGGGCCTATACTCATCACAGTTTTTGGTACACAAGGCCATCTTCTCATGGTGATTTAATCAGGAGAAATTCAAAATTCTTAAGCAAAAGGAGATTGAAGACTGCCAGTTTGTTAATTACCACAATACGTCATGAATTTCTACATTTAGTTTTCTGCAGTTAAAATAAACTTGGCTATAAATAAATTTCTCTGCCATGAAATCCTACATTTAAATATTTCTAAAGTTAACTGACTGATGAGAATTCTTAATCTCATCCTCTATGGATCCCCATGATAAAGGATTCAATTTTATCTTGCCTTAAGGACAGAGGCTGGTTGTTTAACTCTCTTTTCTCAAGTGGTGGAAATTAAAGCTTTAATCTCAAAGCAAAACCAAATTAGCAGGAATATATCCCCAAATTTTGTCACTTATTCACCCTGATAGTTCCCTGAGCACATAGCCACTTGTCCTCGGAGTCATCTCACTTCACCCCTCTTGTACTGTGTATTCAAATGAGCCTAAGAGGGACTAAAAGGATGCTGGCATCTCTTCCTCTGATAATGGATAATTGAGTCCAATATTACTTTATCACCAGCCCCTGTGCTTTCCAAATAGCCTTAACAGGTTGCACTGTATAAAATCAAGCTAGGGAATGATTCTTTTGAAAATTAGCATGTTCAATCAAAATCCAGCAGGCTTTCCCTTTCAAAGCATCTGTTGTCATTTCAAATTTATGAACCACTTTAGCACTGTCTGTGACATCAATTGGCTTTCGAGCTATCAGTTCTTGGTGTGTAGCAATGTGTTTTACTGAATGTTAGCAAAAGACAATATCAAGCTTTGATGGCTTATCAAAGTGTTTTCATTAAGCTACCTTTCAGAATCATTTTTGTAATATGCTTTGGGATTACAGTCAGGGAAGATCCATATATCTGAAAGAAATGGGGAGATACAGTTACACAGATCCAAGTATTCCAGCCATTGTCTGTCCCCTAAAGAATAATTCTTATCCTTGAGTTAAGAGTAAAGAAGACAACAGGCTAAAGGTTCAGTGTTGTTAGTCAGTACTGTACTATTTGTATGCCCTCCTCAACAGATCCGAATTCTGTAATTAAACCTTAGGAATAGAAATCTTTATATGCAGTCAGTTAAGAAATTAAATATCAAGGATTTAAATTATGTAAATAGTATTTTTTGATAACTTACCTTGTGAAAGTTTTTGCCTAGAAAGGGGGACCTCCTGCAACAGAGATCAGTGCTTCTCCCCAGCCTCATCCTCTGGAGATTTGATTCTCATTCAATAGACTTAAAGTCAGCCTTGGAACCTATATCTCAGGCGATTATGATGCAAATCAATTCAAGAATCTCAATTTGAGGAACATTTATATATATTTTGATGTGGACCTTTATCATGCCCTAATTAATTGGTTTAGTTTGTGTGTTAACCACATTCATAACTTTTCCTTTTCCTCCCCCACCTTTAGATGTTTATTATTAATATTTGCTTTTTGCATATTTATTCTCCAATGTAGTCACATGCACAATGGAAGGAATACATGTCTTAAAGACAGACTCAAGTTTGAATACTGTCTATAGACAGGAATAAATATATGACTTCAACAACTGACATTTTATGAAGCTCATATGTATTGTTTTTATTCTTTGTTCCTTCAACACAATTTGGTAAACCCAAACTAATCTGCCTCCTGCTTTGCAGTGTAGTAAAAGAGATTAACTTTAAACAAATAATATGCATGAAAAATTGCCATAAGAATAAGTGCTACTAAGGGATATTAAATAACGCTATGATGACTTCAAGGCATAAATGAGGTAACTAATTATATGGCTCAAAGAGACGCAGTAAATATTATTTTACCTACTGCTCTTGGTTTGTGATGGGATGAGTATGGGGAGAGTGGTATTTTAAAACTACCCTTAACACTAATGGAATACCCAAGACCCAAGTCTTTAATGCTAATGGAGTACCTGATTTCATAATTGGTTATGAAATTAACTTCAATCTGATTTAACCTTATATAGGATATATATATATGAGATATATGGCTATCTAACCAAATAACCTTATTTTTGGTTAATACAGATTTACTTCCATTTGTTATCTTTCAGCAAGTTGGTACTTAATATAACGTCAATTTTTAACTCACTTGGCTTACATGCACAATTAGTTTTTGTTCTTAAAAAAAGATATGATCTTCTTCTTCTTAAAAAATTGTTCAGGATGCCATTAGTACTTGTTCAATAAATTAATTATTATTATGAAATTGGAACTTAGAATAATTACCATAAAAAAATGGGCTCTGCCAGTCTACATGTTTTGGAATGATTTTATCAGTTTGAGTGATAATTAAGATTGAGTGATAATTAAGAATGAAATGCTATATTTCTGTAAATTCTTCTCCAATTATTAATTTCTCATTTTTGGATAATTTATTTTATTATTTAAAAATTTTTTATTAGATTCTTCTTTAATCCATTTTACATTTTAAAATAATAGTTTCTACTCAGCTCTTGGAAAAGGACATGAACAATACAGATTGCCATATGGTTTTTAATGAAGGATATTGAAGAAGTCATGTAGTTGGAGGTGGTGACCTTTCAGAGAGTGTGGTTGGGCTAAATTTGTACGTAGCAAAACACGTGGCATGGAGAAGCATTCAAAACCTGTTAGTCCTTTTTCTACCTTTTCTTTATTTCCACTCTCAGTTTTAAGTCTTTAAGGTAGCTTGTTAAATTAATAATTTCATCATTCTAATTTATAATTATAGATTAAATTTATTATTTTTCTCAGAAAAAAATTAATTTTCTGTTTCCAAAGACTAAGTTTGGGTTGACTTTTTCTTGTGGTCATATTTGGCCATATGCTTCTTGAAATTATTATATATGTGAAGGGGAAAATAAAATCCAAGAATTACAAAAAAACATTTCCAGCAACTTTCTTTCTAGAATGTGTCTATTTCCCAGAGTAAGCAATTGATATTAGAAAATCAGTTTCTACTTTTACTATTTATACTTATGTTAGTAAATTGGTAGATGCTGATAAAACATTGGCCTGAAAAAAATTAAGCCTTAAAGAAAACAAGTTATAGCCTAATAAGTATTTGGTTAAAAATGTTTAAAAAGCATGTAAAATAAAGCACTAGTTCTGTGTTTTTCTAATTATTTTGCTCTATCCAATTAATACGGACACCCTTTGTGACATGAAATAAGAGTTGCTGATTATTATGAAAATAGCATTTAATTTAAAAGATAACTATATCTTGGCCTCAAAATATCGGCAAATAACACAGACTGTTAAAGCATATAATCTTGATTTGCCTTCTAATCCTTTATAGTTAGTAAAGAACTATGTTTTGTATATTAAGAGAAGTGATTTTTAAAAAATATTTAAATGCATAGAAAATGTTCCCATTTGATCTAGATGTGCTCTTTGTATTGTTATATGATCCAGGAGGACTTCTTAGCCTAGAATTGACCCTCATTATATTTGTTGCCAATATAATATCCTTTTGCATGTGCCTTATAGATAATATTAGTTCACTTTGAAGTATTTTTATAACATCTTGCTGATCAAGTAAATATGCAGTGTATTTTTAAACATGTCTACAGATAGATATTCAGTCTTGCTCAGAATCTACACCTCGGAATTTTGAGCCTAATAAGGGAGCTTATATTGTATATGCAGCTTAGGTAGGTTTGCAATAAAAAGAGAGAATGTTTGATTTCAGAGTTAAAGGGAAGCAGGTGCCTACACAAAAAAGGGAACCACCAGCCATTTGATTTCTGAAATTTCACCAATATGTATCTATACCTTTGGGACCTCTCCCTGCTTTATTTTATCTTTTTTTTTAAGGGCAAAATGCAAACACCACTAGAAATAACAAATTAATTATGCTAAAAATGATATAAATGACACAGTCTGAGTTAGGAATTTAGATTTTTCTTTTGTTCTAAGAGCAATTTTCCATAGGCTAGAAGTTGAAAAAGCATTTGAAAGAGTGTGTGTGTATGTGTTGGTATGTGTGTGTGCATGGCAAGGAAGTGCAGGTTTGGGAAGGATCTGCCAAAAAGAATGGGGAGTCTGGAGAATATTACAATCATCCTATATTTTATTAGTTAATAATTTCATGTAGGGCTTGCACTGTGTATTATGTGCAACTTTAGGTTATTACGAACTTGTCATTTAGAAGCATCCTATCAAAAAATAATAATGTTCGCCAACTGACTTGGTTAACACCTGTCACTGACTTGTAGTGCAGAGAAATGATTTTAATAAAACACTTTTACAGGCAAAGGAGAAGAGCATTGTCTCTGTCCAGTGAGGGATGGTGGCATTTCCGTTTCCTGGCACAGTGTGCGTGTCTCCATTTAGCATGCAGAGTCACTGAATTAATAACTGGGTTTGCTCACTAGTAGCAAGATGTTTCTGCCATCACTTAGGAATTTAAACTCCTGATATAGAACTTAAAATTAATTTTTTGAACACATAATGATTTCCTATTTCTTTATTTCAGCATAATTGCCAAACACAATACCTGTTTTCTTTCATTCTTGCAATAAAGTTTAGATATATAGATAGATACAATATTTTTAGATTTTATTTAAACAATTCTGAAACTTTATGCAATTATAAAAAAGAATCTTTTTTTTTTACAAAGATGGGGAATGACACTGAAGGCTCAGGGTAGGAGAGTAGGAAGTCACTAAGGTAGGAGACGGTAGTGCAAAAGAAATGGTCTCTACTTCTCTCTCTCTCTCTCTCTCTCTCTCTCTCTCTTACTTTTAGTATCATACCTGCAATGAAATGTTTGACTGTCTTAAAACGCTCTAATAAATGTTCAGAGTTTCTTTTCACCTCATTTCCTTTAGATTGCCAACAATGTGGTAAAACAAAAATATTCAAGTGTCAGATTACAGGTGCAAATCCTGTTAGGTGAGAGAGGAGGAAATAGCAGAAGGTTCATTCAGTAAAACTTCTTGGCTGATCTTCTCAGACCTGAACTCCCCTCCACCTTCCCATGATAAGCTTCTCTCTGCCTGTTCTCTTGGTGAGGCCATTGCTTTCTGTTTTTGTTTTGTTTACACATCAGTTACTCTTGAAAGAATATATGTATATGTGTAGGTGTGTTGTGTCTGTGTGAATGTGTGTATGTGGGGGGGAGGGGAGGTGGGGGGAGAGAGAGAGAGAGACACCACCAGAAAGAGAGACAGAAGGAAGGAAAAGAAGAAGTGTACAATAGGTACATTTGTTTTTCCTCTAATTCCAGAATTTTCACCAATATTGCTAATGTTTTACAATTCTACTGATAGATTCATTTATTCTAAAACTATTTTGCATTAACCCATCCTAATATGCCCAGGATGTGCTTCAATCATAAAAAGGAAGTTTAAGGTGAGGGACAAAATATTTCTTTTAATGACTTGCAGTAACATTTTAAAGATTGCTAGCATTTATGGATAAGCATCAGGGGCTCCATGGACCATCCAAAAATGTATTTATTCAAGAGTGCTAAGTATTGTAGTGTTTAAGTCTCTGTAGCCAAAATGCTAAACTCAAATCACTTATGATCAAATTTTTGCTTTCTTTGGCAAGTTACTTGACTTCTCCATGTGTCTATCTTTTTTTTCCCCCAATCATAAAAAAGGATCATATAATGATAATAACCTAAATTATAAGATTGTTTAAAAATTAAATGACAATACATGTAAAGTATACAGAAGAGTGCCTGTATATTAGTTTGCTATTACTACTATAACAAATTACCACAAACATAGTGACCTACACCACATAACTTGCTGTTATACAGTTCTGTAGTTCAGAAGTCTGAAATGTGTCTCACTAGGCTAAAATCAGAGTCATTAGGGCTGTGTTCCTTGCTGGAGGCTCTTGGAAGAATTTGTTTCCTTGTCTTTTCCAACTTCTAGAGGTGGCAGCATTCCTTAACTTTTGGGCCCCTTCCATTTTCAAAGTCAGCAGTGTCTGTTCTGGCTTCTCTCACATCACATTACTCTGACTCTTCTGCCTTCCTCATTCACATTTAAAAGACCTTTGTGATTGTATTGGGTGAGTCCACCCAGGTAATCTAGGATAATCTCCCAATTTTAAGATCAGGTGATTAGCAACCCTAATTCCCTATTGCCATTCAACCTAACAAGTGCCAGGGATTAGGAATTGGGCATTTTTGGTGAGGCCATTGTTATTCTACTATTAAATTAAGTTTAGCTTAAAGCTGCCTCCTTACATATTTTAAGTTTGGCCTAAAGATTTCTCTGTACATAGTGAAGTGTACCCTAACTGGATGTGTAAACAGACTGTAACCTATTCTTGTGCCAATCAAAGTTTTAGCCAATCAAAGGCAGCCAACTATTCAAACCACATTCAAATAAGGTGATTGCTTAGCTGTTACCAATGCAGCTGTTTCTGTACCTAACCTCCATATTCTGTACATCACTTTCCTTTTTCTGTCCATAAGTCTTCTCTGACCTCATGGCAGCACTGGGAAATATGCTGTATTGGTTTCCCATTTCTCATAAGACATTGCTTAGTCTCCATATAACATTTATAACATAAACACACAACCTATAATACAACACTCTGGACAGTTGTGACATCATACCCTAATGCCCCACTAAATAAGCGACTACTATTTTAAGGGCAAATAATATTTTTTCATTCAGTAGTTGACAAATTTATAATTTTCATTCAATGCGTGTTTTCAATTTCATACCATGTGATTTTGAACTAATGATTTCAGGCCAGTGGCATTTGTCTTTGTCTCCTTCTTAATGAAGTGAAGGTTTCCAAAAACATTTAATAATGTAATTGTGTTACTAAGAAAGATAAAGTTGTTTCCTCTGCAGAAAATATTATTACTATCCTAAAAGATTGGAATTAGTTGGGAGTGACCCATGAGTGATTGAGATCAGTTTGATCAAGCTTGGCAATTGGTTCTCCTTAAGCACAACAATCCTACTTAAGATTCTATTTTCATTTATATCTTCTCCCTGACACTTATTCATGTTGTATAGTCATAATTATTTCCAAATACTTCAAGAAGTTTTGAACTAGATTTTGAGCTCCCTGAAGGCAAGGCTTATATTTCTGTTTTATTTCCATGTTGTTTAACATGGGATTATAGAAGTATTCTGTTTGGTGTAAGCATTTAACAGAGGCATTTTAAAGGAATTTAACAGGGCTCCTTACTTCCCTCTTCTCATAAAGCCTTTTGTTTTGATAACAAATACCTTAATATTATATAATTATAACAAAGCATGATAGCGTCTGTAGTATCCAGAGCTTCCTTTAGCTTGTGTCTTTGAGCCTAATCTCCATGCTTCACCAGCTATCAGAAGACCCAAGGCAAGCAAAGTGGCTAGAAATGTAAAATACTTCTTCATAGCTTGGAGTTATGGTAAGAGAAAAAATGTATTGGTGAAAAGTTTCAAATTACTATATAAATAATTTGTAAGCAAATCAACAAAAATTTTAAGTGGTTCAGTGAACAAAAGCAGTGTACGCAAAAACAGATTTTTAAAAATAGGATTGTGTCCTATCTTTGTTAGCACTGATGTCTCCTAATTGAAAAATAGCTTTATAGAATTTCAGAAGATAGAAATGTATGACTTATTCATAGTTTCACCAGAATATACTTGGAATCAGTATATAATTGACTTAAACTGTACAGACAAGAGATAATTTGCTCTATCCCATGTTTTCTTTGGTCATGTTTCTTTATTGAGTTCATTACATAGGAGAACAATGGTTTCAAATATTCTTTTCAGAGAAAAACAGAATACCATCACTATGAGAGAATTTTCCACCAACATTTATTACCATACTGAAATTCTTTCTAGACGAGGATTCTCAAAAAGAAAAGAGAGAAATGTGAATTAAATGTTGTTAAAGTGTTAAATGTTGCTAAAGTTCTGCAGTCAGAATTAGGGATGTATTTGAGCTTCATTAATTTAAGCACTGGAATTCTCTATTTACAAGAGACGTTTTTAATAATTCATCTTACTTTGGGAGGCTGAGGCGGGAGGCTTGCTTGAGCCTGAGAGTTTGAGACCAGCCTGGGCAATACAGCAAGACCCTATGTCTATAAAAAATTCAAAAATTAGTGGTGGTGCTTATCTGTAGTCTCAGCTACTCAGGAGGCAGAGGTGGGAGGATCTTTTCAGCCAAGGAGTTCGAGGCTGCCGTGAGCTATGATCGTGCCACTGCACTCCAGCCAGGGTGACAAGATATTGTCTCTTACAAAAATGAATAAATAAAAACTAAAAATAAATTTTTAAAAATTAAAAAAATAATTTATCTTTACCATTGTCCCAGACTCTTATATCTTCTGTTTATAATTAGAAACAGAATTACATTTACGTACTCTTTGATCATTTCATCTTTTTCTTGGTTGCTTGTGGAAGCTCTATCATATAGGGTACTTGCCAAAATGTTGATGCTGGCTCAGGGGGATGACTCATGTGATGAACCATCTCTTGAAGTATAGATTATTTGGCATTTATAGAGATGCAACTAGGCAAAGGCAAAAGGTCAGTGGAAAGGTAGGGGAAGGAGATTTTCTCTGACTTCATGTGTCTCAGCCAACATGTCAATTTTAGAGTTTGGCGAGAAGCATCTATGCCTAGTTCCCAGTTTGCAGGCTGGATATCACAGTACCCCTCGCATCTCAGCTTTTGCCAGACAAGCTGAACTTTACTAAAGTGAGATTCTGACCTTTTCCTTGATCGAGGTTATACCTTAGAAAAGGAGAAGCTGAACTGTTTTCCTCTCTTCCCTACTGTATGTTAACACTCATTATCTTCTCAAAAAAAAAAAAAATCCTACTCTTGTGTTTGTTTATTTTCCTAGTTCATAAAGAGCTTTAAAAAGATTTGTGTCATACTAAAATTTTTGAATTAGCCTAAGCTTATTTTAAGCATGTTTTGTTCTCTTGACATTGTGGCCCTCTTGTATAATCGTACTTGATCTTATAGCCCTCTTTCCGACGTTTGTATAGATGATTAAAAATTCCGAGTTCATCATAAAACTCCCTGTCATTTGCATTCATTTAAGTGCCTTCTTTTTTTCTTTCTCATTGGAATAATTTGTGATTATATTAGCATATCTTTTATAGCCCACAAGTCTTCTTGAGTTCTCAATATTCTTAAGACTTAGAACACAGGGTCATAAAAACATTTCCTGGAATAGCATAATGTTTTATTAGTCTTAAATTATTTATTTTTATTATTGACTGAATTACATATGTTTTATGAATTTATGAATAAAAGTCATGTAGGCATATAGCTAAGGAACTACTGGTTGATATTTAAGAACCAGTTCTCCAGAGGTGGGAAAAAACACAGATATGTAGAGGTTCCTGAATTCCTTGGTGTAAATACTCCCACTCTGACCAATTTCAGGCTACTAGCACTCACCATGGAACGGGAGTTGGGAAGAGATGAGAACAGTTGACTCTGGGGGAGTCAATTGGCTCCAGAACACCTGTTTACATCATCAACAGTGGTTTCATGCCCAGTATTCCCTCAGTCTCCCGAGTCCTCTCTCCAGAAGTGACAACTTTGGACTCTGTGAGCTGTTTCATCTGACATTTAGGAATCACTATAGATTTGTTATAAATAACAGTTTACAACTATTTTTGATTTATCTATTTTAAACATTATTCATTGACTTCCTATTATAGCACAGGAAGATTTAATTCTCTGAACACTGCCACCCCCTTTGGATTTCTTTCCCCCTTCCTTTCAGTATTATTGAGTGACAATTTTTGTTTAAATCAATATTAGGTTTTTACTTTACTTTGTTTATGAATATGAAATTCACACTGAATATTGTATACTATTATTACTTTTTATTTCTCACTCTTTTCTAAAGTAAATGATTACCATTTTTTAAAAATTTGCCTAGTTTTCTTTGTATATATCCATTGCTAATTTTTTCCATATCTTCCAATAGCTTCTCAGTAAAATTTTTCAAATATTGTAATCTGTAATCTGGCAATTCCAAAATATTCTTAGAGCCATTTCTTTTGGAGTCCTCCTCCTCTATTTGGACTGTCTATTCTCCAGTTTGATCAAACAACTCTCATTCTAGGACTTTCCTTGTTGTTGTTGTAAGAACTCCCTTTGTTTTTCTCCTAGTTGGTGTATGTATTTATGTATTTACCCACGTGATAGATCTTATGTATTTGTCTTTGCTGGATCTCTCCTCTCTCTCTCTCTGTCATTGTGTCACCTTGTATAATAAAAAAGCAGAAAAATGGCAGAAAACATGGAGTTTGATGACATCAATATATTACCTTGAGTCAAACTTCTTACATTAGGCTCTCCACCTGGTGCACACCTGGAGCACCTCTCATTCTGGAATTGCCTTTTATCATCACCCTTGAGAGGGATACTTAATTTCTTTCCAGGGTTTGTGCTCCCTGTGTTTCTGATTATCCATTATCATTCTCTGTATTGATTACTCCTTTCTTTTTTGTGAATCATATCTTCTAATAATTTCTTGAGAAAGGGAGTTGATTATTTTGAGATTATGTATCTCTGAAAATGTCTTTATTCTACTCTCTCATTTAATTGATGGTTTGACAGGGTATAGAGCTCTAGACTGAAAATCATTTTCCATCAACATTTTACAGGCACTTTTCAGTTGTCTTCTTTCTCCCACCTTTGCTATTAAAAAGACTAAAGCCACTTTAATCACTTTCCCTTTGTATGTGACCTTGTTATGCCTCCCGATGTTTATAACCCACCCAATGCTGTGCCATTGCTCTGAACTATCAAAATGACGTGCCTTAGTGTGAATTGCCTTTCTTTCTTTATATTGGGACCTCAGTGGACTGTTGCAATGTGGCAACTTGTATCTTCAAGATTAAGAAAATTAGGATTATTTCCTTGAGAATGTTTTTTGTGTTCTTTTCTGTCTTGATGACACTCTACTTTTTGGATATTGGGTTTTGCTTAACTGGTTTTCTAATTTTATTATCTTTTTCTCCTATTTTTAACTCTGTATTTTTACTTTACTTTGTAGTGGATTTCCTCAATTTTTTCCTGTAACTCTTCAATTTTCAATTTTTATTCTCATGTTTTTGATTCCAAGAGCTCATTTTTTTCTTCTCTGAATGACTTTTTATTATATCAATTTTTTATTTCTTTGATGAAATATATTTATTTTTCTGAGGTTATTAATGACCTATTTTTGAAGGTTTTTTGTTTGTTTGTTTGTTTTCCTGTATGGTATCTGTTTCCTCCTTTCCTCCAAGATTTTTTATCTCTTCTTTTGGCTTCTCTATCACATGTTAAGAGGCATTTCTCTTATGTCCAGTGATCCTTGATTATTGGTTCCTGTTTAAGAATGGGGTACTAAAATATGATTGGCAATTTTGAGCCTGTGGGTTGTGCTTGCAACCAAATACTTCACCAGGGGCCATTTGTTGACATGATGGGCCACTTGTTAGAGAAATCCTAAGGCAATTATGGTTAAATATTTCTTCTTAAACTTGTTGGATTCACACAGAAAATAACATTCTAGCCTTTTGCTTGCAGGGTAGTGGCTAGCCAATGTTTTTGGAGCCCAGTGGGAGAAAAGGCAAGTGGGGATAGAATGGAAGTGGTCTCACCATTCCACATCCAGTCTGCATATGTTTGTTTGTTTTTCTGTTTGGGGATGGTATTCCCATCTTCAGTCATGGGGGGCTATTATAGCTCATAGAACCTCAGTTTTAACCTCTCCAGAGAATGAAGTGTGAATGTCTGTTGATATAATGAGACCAGTGGTCAGTTAGTCAAGGTGCTGAAAAAAATTGTAAGCATCTAATTCTTAAACAACTTTCAATTAATTCTCAATAGTTCAATTCTTTCTCCCAGTTATTTTGTGATACTTGATTCTCCCGGTTCCTGAACCACCTGAAAATTCTGTGTATGGGTTGTGTTGTTTCTTAGCTTTTCTCATTGCTGATTTAAGGTTTGGCTTTTTGGTTTTGCTTTGGTTTATTTTGTTCTTTTCCTGCTGGGTCAGTTAGAACTTGTACATCTGCTTTGCAGCTTCTAAACGTTTGTTTCTGTTGTCTCCTCTTTATTCCCTCCATTCTTTCAGGTTTATGTCTAGTTTAAAAAAATCCATTTACTGTAGCTTTAGTGGGGTTTGTGGAGGGAAGAGATCTGATGCATGGTGAAATCTGCCACCTGTATTCAGAAGCCCTTTTTCTGAACTTTCTGAAATCTGCTTTTCTAAAGCACAGAGCACATTTTGGCGAAACGCAGTTCTCCCACATGATGATCACAGACTCTGAGAGTGCATGTTCATCACATCCCAGTGTTCCTGTCATTTCCACTTCACTGAGTCTGTTCTCTGTGTTTACTTGTCATCATATCCATGGTAACAGTTCCCCTCCTTACTTACTCGAACTTCAGACAGATAAAGGAAAAAGGAAGTCAGAACATCTTTGTGAAAAATATGCTTCTTTTTCTGACAAAAGGCTTACTTCAGAAGAGGATATAGTGGCGATTAGGTGGGAGATACAAGAGAATGGAACAGCGTAATTTCTGCTGATTACAGAGAGGTCAAGAACCTCCCACAACCACCAACAACTTTGCTAGTGTTCATGCTGGCTAATGGTTTTCTTTGGGACTTAATCTTAAAAGATATTTCTCACTATGCAGAATTTAGCAATACATATTCAAACAATTGTAAAGATTTATGCGTCTAATTGTATCCAAATTATGCTTGAGGTGGAAAAGAAATCTTTTCCTAATTCTGCGGACTTTAGGAAATGGAAGGAATTTTTTTGTGTGCCTTAAAAGAGAAAAATAATCCCCAAATACAAAAAAATATCCTAAATAACATTTTCCCCAATCCAACACTTCTGTAACCCACACCTTTCTCACTCGTATGAACCACAGGGGCCCAGTGAAACTTGTACCAGCCTTGGGATATGCCAGTGCCTCCTTCTTGCTGAGTCACATTAGGAGTACATCCCAGTCAACTCTCAGAAGAATCTTAATATGATCTCACTTATATGTGAAATCTAAAAATGTCAAATTCACAGAAACAGAAAGTGGAATGGTGGTTGTCTGGGGGTGAGGTGTGGGAGAAATGGATAGGTATTGGTCAAAGGGTACAGACTTTCAGTTATAAGATGAATGAGTTCTGAGAATCTAATATACAGCATAGTCACTATGGCTAACACTGTACTGTATACCTTAAAACCACTAAGAGAGTAGATCTTAAGTGTTCTCAACACACAAAAACAATGGCAACTATGAGAAATTATGGATATGTTAACTAACTTGATTGTGGTAATCATGTCACTATGCATAAGTATATTAAATTATCACATTGTGTACCTTGAATATGTTCATTTTTTATTTGTCAATTATACCTTAATAAACCTGAAAAAATTTATCCCTAAATTGTCCGTTCTCCCTAAGGAAAATAAACCATATTATACCCTAGATAGGTTTTTATTTTAAATTCCCATTATTTTCTGTGTAGGAAATAAGAGAATGAAGACTATAATCTCCATATTGTGGTCGTGCCTACATTAACAGAAATCTGATAAGGATAGTAACTTTAGCTTTTAATCATCAATTTTTAAGTCCATTCATCTGTGCCTAGTCAAATTCAGTTGTTCCTTTGCATGCTCTAAAAGCATGGAAGTGCTTGAGGTGCTGTCATAAACCTGCTGTCTTTCTCAACACACACTGTGAGCAATTCCTCCTCTCTCTCAGTTTCTGTCGCCACTGGAGCAAATTCATGTCTCTCTCTCTCTCTCTCTCCACATGCTCCCTTTTGTCTCAAGGCCCTTCAGGTTCTGCACATATGGATCCAGTAATATTTGAGTCCCTGCCTTAAAACATCAGAAGAACATTTTTGTACCTCACAAAGAAGAAATCATGCTCATGGATACAGTGGGGGGAAAGTAGTGGCTTTGAAATCAGGTTTAAATTCTGTCCAGAAAAAAGGAAGTATGACTGGTATAAGTCCTTGAAGAAGTCCTTTCCTATTCCTAGAACTCAGTGTCTCAGTCTTTAAAAGGGGAATGATACCTCCTTTGCAGAATTTTTGAGATTTAGTTACAATATTTGTAAAACACATAGCTCTTCATCTAGAAAACATGGGCAGACAATTAATAGCAGCTAATATTAGCATTTAGAAATGTTGATATGAACTGATAAATAATTATAATTTAATGTTTAAAAAGCAAATAGTGCCCATATCCCTTAAACCGGCTAAACACTAAAGGGATATTTTTATAATATTTTGCCTCCATAGGTTAAATTGGCAGTCAGTACATTTTGGTCCCTGTGACCAATGTGCAGAATTGTTTGGCTTGTGAAATATGAACATGCTTTTGAAAGTTACATGTGTCAAAGAACACATTCATTACTGCTAATGGAGTTCAAGCTAAGTATCTTTTTAATGGTCAGGTTTGGGGCCTTTTTATGAAAAGATTTACTGTCTGGTCAATTGCAGAATGAATAGCTGTGCATTGTTTTCAAATAATGATAAAGTTTTCTAATAATGACAAATTTTTCTGACAATGATAAACATCATAGTAAAAATTTAGCCAACCTAATGTACCTAATAATGAGAAAAGATAATATTACCATTTAACTTTAAAATGACCTTTTATTCTATCACTAGCAGTTCATCACAGTTAAAATTTGACTCATTTCTTACTTGGCCATGATAAAAATATAACAAAAAGACTTACAAGATGAACAATCACAGTGGGAAAGCAGGGCACAAAAAAGCCAGAGGAATACATGGGTGACCTAAAATGTTGCATTGAATATTTTCTTATGTTGTTTTCAGGGGTTCAGTTATTGAGAATGTTGACTAATCTCAAGAAAACCCTAATAGATTAAATACTTACTGTATCTTGGTCACAAGGACAAAAAACAGAGTAGACTTAGACGTTATCCTCAAGAACTCATTGTTTAGTGAAATAAATGATAGCAATGTAGTATGGTAGGTGTAATAACCTAAGTTCTGGGTGCATTGGGAGAAAAAAGGGGGAGCTGTTCAGGCCAGGGTATTCATGGATAGTTTCATAAGGATTCTGAGAGAACAGCATTTAATAAGGCAATTGAACAAACTAATTTAGTAGAAAAGTATGTTAAAAATGTAAGTGGTGGAAAAACACATTTGAAGAATTATCATTTTGAACTGCTTTGAAACTGTAAAGCAATCGGTGCTGCAGAAAAGGATTTGGGGATTATGACAGCATATACTTATATTGATTTCCCTTTGACTATTTCTTGCTAGCAGTAATGTCAAATAAAAATTTAGTTTCTACTTGGACTCGTTGTTTTATATATGGCTGCTTGGTATTGCAAAGCGCAGCTAATGACTGAATCTCTGAGAAAGCACTTCCATGCTGACTGTGAAAGCATTCATGCCAAATGCTTTGTTCTTAAAGCACTGCATTTTCTCCAAACCTGTACTTCCTTCATGTCTCAACTACTTACTTAGTCCTTTCCCTTTTTCTTTTTAAGTTTCTAGCCCTACTTTTTTCTCCATTATGTCTTTCTCTTTGTTTGTTAAACTCCTGTCTCTTGTTATCTGCTTACAACCTGTTTCTTGCGTCCATATTTGACATATTAGTCTGTGTGTGTCCTGCTCAGGAGAGTTCTGATAAGATATTACACATGATGGGTGATGAACAGGAGGCTATACTCTGTCCCTCTGGTGCACCCAACTAGATCCCCAACTCTACCGTCCTAACCTTCTAGTGTCCCCTAATTTGGGCTAGAGATACCAAAACAGAAAAAGAACAATTAATAGGAGCCAAACTGTTGAAATTGAGGAGAGTAGAGATTGAACTTTGCTGTTGCCACATAGGTGAATACACAATTACCCCAGTGTCTACCCCATTTATTCAACTCTTCCCATTGCAGCACACTTTTCCTTTCCTCCCTTTTAGAATTATTGTAAAATCTAACTTTAAAGAAAAACAAAAGTAAAATCATAGCATTCTCACATATTGCTCCACTTTTGCAAGTTTCCTAACATTAAAGCAAATGTCAGCACCAATCTCTTCTTGAATCATTGATTTTTTAATCCTATATTCTTCCACCCACAACTACTAATTGCAGCTGTCTGTCTTTCTGTGGTGGACTGGAGAACAAAGGCTATCATTTCAGTCAGTAAATTTGATGGCATGCAAGGGTTCAAAGAAATATTATGATGGAATTTTGTAACCAGCTGATTTTACCAGCAATGAAATATTAGATGTACCTATACAGCTATGTGTGAATCAGCTTCGTACGTGGGACATGCACAAAGCGAGCATATCCTTATTGTATGTCTATTCTTTTTTCTCTCTTTGTCTTGGTCTCTGGGTGTTCTCTGTTCTTCTCCTTTATTTTCAACACTTTCACTCTCTATTTCTTCTTGCTTATGTTTTACACAGAAGACATAAAATAAAAGTCAGACCTATCACATAAACAAATCTGCATTGAAGTTCTTTTGTACATACATTTTTCATTTACTGAAGGCAGAGGGTGCTACATGCAAAGAAATCATCTTCAGTAACCAGGTAGAATTCCCAAAGACTAGCACCTGAGTACATTAGTAGTGTCACATTATAGAAATGCTTTAAAATGTATCATTTCTCTCAGATGCTGCCAAATGTACAATGATGCATGTCCTTACTGAGATACACAGACAGCAAATGTCACACACATATTCCTCTCATCAAAGAAGCAATGTATTGTAACTAACAATGATTTCTCCAAATCACAGATTAATTGGTGTGCAATTAATTTGGCATATCCTCAATATAGCAAGGCATCCTACACTGAATTCATCTACAGTAATAAAACATTTTAGAGATAATATTATTGCTAGAATGCCCAGATATTACCATTCTCAATAAAAGCTTCAATCTTCCATTAACCAGATAAATAAGAAGTTAGAGAAAATTGACAGGCGAAAATAAAAATTAAACATCTCTTTGTTTTTCCTTCCAAATAACTGACACATTTTGAATTTTTCCCTCAAATGGTTAATATCTTGAAATATCTCACTATAAAACTTGAAAATAGATAAAAGGAAAAATAAAATGCAACAAATATGATTCATATGATTTACTAGCACAAAAGATAAAATGTAGTACAGAATGTTACATAATTTCAAAAGCTTTTTAAAGGAGCTAGAACTATAAACTTTGAAAGGTCAGTGAATATTGAAGTGTTTTGACATGACATATGGATAAAGAGCCTCAAGGACAGGCAATTTGACTTGTTCAAAAGAAGATATTATTTCTTTAAAACATTTGCTTTTGATATTTTCCCATATTACAGTTATCTGTAGACTAAATTGTATAGGATAGATATGTAAGACACTTCAAAATGTTTCTTTGCAGTGAGCAAACTCCAACATGCAAAATGAATTACCCAAAATGAAGCATTCATTTTTAAGTGCTGAAGTCTTGCCAGACATTTAGAAGATGCCAAAGTAAATTTGAATGTTTGGAGGGACTAATAGAAGAAAAGTCAGACCAGTGAGAATGAAATTCCAGGTACAGTTCATAGATACTCAAATTCAACAATGTAAATGCAATATAATTTTTTTTAAGTTCAAAATGTCGAGAAATAAAATAACTAAAGTCACCTATCAATTGGTAATGACCTAATCTATTAATGTTGAGTCATGGATGAATAGGGATTGATATTACCAATGCACTTTGTATTTGGAAGTTTCTCAGTTTGAAGAATTAGTAAAAATTACTATCACATTCAGTACAAAATGGAGACCGCTTTACTACCTAGTGATATATTAGTCAAATTGTTTACTTATCGAGGGACATATAAGTATATAGTGAACATAGCCACAGCCTACTGAATCAATACTCCTGGAAAGTTAAAAAAAATTACATCAAAGTAATAAAGCAAGAGCAGAAAAATATTAACATGTTTCATTTGTGATGACTACAGCCCAAGGTGCTGTGGTTGCTACTGATTTTCATGCTTGGGAGCTTCAGAATAGTAATTCTGATCAAGACAAATCAAGAGATATAACATGTTATATCTTAAAAAATATTCACCCATATGCCATAAAATTTCTGGGCAACAGATATTTGAATGTGCCTACTTCATGAAACTTCCTGCTCACACCTTTGTGGGTAGTAAAAGGAAAATGGAAAGATAAAGAAGATACCTTCCATGTCCTCAAGGTTGTTTATAGTCTGAGGAAAGAAACTAAACCATACAAAGAATCAACCAAATAATACAATCACACGACAGAGGAAGAGAAAGGATGATTGTTCAATGTGACCTGATTATAACAATGGTGACACGGTGGAAAAAATCAGACTGAAAGAAATTTCTGGGTTTAAATATTGGCTCAGCATTATATTAGCTCTGCGATCTTTGTATTTGTTCTTAATTTCCCTGAGCCTAGCTCATCAATAAAACAGAGATAAAACTAACTTTCATTATTTCATTATGAAGATTAATGAGAAAATGTATTCAAAATCACTTATCTCATACAGATTGAGCATCCCTGGCTCAAAAATCCAAGATCTGAAATGCTCCAAAATCCAGAACTTTTTGAGTGTTGACATGAGGCCACAAGTGGAAAAGTCCTGACCTCATGTGACAGGTTGCAGTTAAAACACAGTCAAAACTTTGTTTCATGCCCAAAATTATTTAAACTATTTTATAAAATTACCTTCAGCCTATGTGTATAAGGTGTATATGAAAGATACATGAATTTTATGTTTAGAGTGGGGGTCCCATCCCCAAGATATCTCATTATGTATATGCAAATATTCCAAAATCTGAAAAAAATCTGAAATCCAAATACTTCTGGTCCCAAGCATTTTGGATAAGGGAATACTCAACCTGTAGCAAACATACAAAATTGGTACTCCCCTTAAACTGTGCTACTCTAGCAATCAGATCCAAATATCACAGTAAACTGCAGCATCTCCTTCTGGGCCCTGAGGCAACCAAACAGACTCTGTGGAGGTCTCTTTTAAGATTGGTCCCCTTTCCTTCACAATCCCCTTCTGTCTCTTTATGCTGCTTTAAAGGCAGAAGTCCATTACATGGACGGGTGGCACAGGAAGGGTTTTAGTGGCCAGAGGAGGTTGACAAAAATAAGATGCTGCTTAAATCCTAGCTTGCCAGGAATATCTCAGTTAAGGGAACATGACAGGTACCCCATGGCCTGCATGGAATAAATGAGAAGCTTAGTTGTAAGAACTGGGAAACAAAGCTGAAGAATTCAACCAAATAACATGATGCTGAATTCCTCAGAGTGGAATTAAGGCTTTTTAGTTTAATTCTCCCCAGATTTAATATGAGAAGCCAACATAGGACTGAGCTGGCAAGAGTGGGCAAGTGGCCCCAGATGTGGGAAGGAATGGCTGTGGCAGCTGGGACCCCGAGATCCCAGGACTCTCATGGATCCTACGCTCTAGTTAGAAAAGGAAGATGTTCCCACAAATTAATTCATGTAACAAATACTTATTGACCACCTACTGCTCTAGGTGCTGGGGATATAATAGTAAACAAAATAGATCTTCATTTATGAGACTTACATT
Source organism: Daubentonia madagascariensis (assembly GCA_023783475.1). Classification (NCBI taxonomy): domain Eukaryota; kingdom Metazoa; phylum Chordata; class Mammalia; order Primates; family Daubentoniidae; genus Daubentonia; species Daubentonia madagascariensis. The sequence continues at coordinate 17,995,951 of JAKFHU010000978.1, read as the reverse complement.
CTAATGGGGCAGAAGGGAGAGGCAGAAATCAAGGCAGCAAGTATACTAGAGGCTAATAAGTGACAAAGAATAAAATAAGTAGAAAAAGGGAAGCAAGTGTTTTACGGAGGTAAAAATCTTACGTAGATTGGGCAGGAGTGGCCTCAGTGATGAGTGACGTTAGAATAAGACTATAAAGAATTAGAGGAAGAGACTGGGGCAGAGATCTGGAGGAAGAGAATTTTAACCACAGAATATAACAAATGCAAAGCTGTTTTGAGGAGAGCTGTTTGAGGAGAAGGAAATGTGCCTTGGCGTTGATAGATGAAGCAAGTAAAAGAGACATAAATAGGAGATGAGGTTAGAGAGGTAGCAGGACAAAACCTTGTAAAGCATTAGAGGCCATCCCACTCTGGGTAAGACAAAAGTGTGACATTGTTGAGTTTATCAGTCAGCTACTGTAATAATAATTCAGTATAATAATCCATTCCTAAAACTAATTGCTTAAAGCAACAATCATCAGTTCTTACTCATGCAGCTTTGTGTGGCTGGGTGTCAGCTGAATTAAGCTGGGCTCAGATGAGCTTCTTTCCAAGATAGAGACTGGGCTCCGGTCTGTCTGATGTGTCCTTTATCCTTCTTGGACCCTTGGGCTACTCAGGGTATGTTCTTCTCATAGCAGTGCTAGAGGTAGATGGCAGCAAGTTCAGATGTGCAAAACAGTTCAAGCTTTGCCTTGTGTTGCATCCGCTAATGTCTCATTGGCTAACGCAAGTTGTGTGCCTGCGTTCAAAGGCAAGGGGCAGGAACATGCACTGTACCTCCAGTGGGAGAAGAATAAAGTCATATGACAAAGGGTATGGATACAAGGACTGACTTGACTATTGTGGACCATAGCTGAATGCATCACAGAGATTTGAACAGAGGAATTATATGACTAACTTTTATTTTAACAGGATCATTCTGGCTGCTATTGAAAATTGTCTGAAGAGAGGAAAGCAGACATGGAGGAATATCAATCCAAGAGTGATTATGATGGCTCAGATCAGGGCGGTAGTGATGTAGATTGCAAGGAATATTTGCATTCAGGTTATATTTTGAAATTATAGCATGGCAGTTATCAAAGAAAAACTGTACCAGACAAATTTATTCAAGACTATTACAACAGGGGAGAGTGACTGAACTCAATTCCACTGAAATAAAAGGTGGGAGGATTTTTAAACCCTGGGAAAAGTGCTGTAGTCAGTACAATTAGGCCATCTCTATATGCTAATTGTCCCTTATCAAAGAAGCCCCCACAGGAGTAGACTCCTCAAGTAGTCCTCAAAGTAGACTCCCACAGGAGTCTGGGGGACATGGGAACTATCTCCTTCCACGATGATATTTCAAAAGAATGGCTGTCAGCTCCTTAAGAAAGATCTTCCTGGGTTGTAAAACTGGCAAGAGCCTGGGACAGTATTTCTCTACATTTCAAAGGGGCAGAAAACAAATTTACAATTACAATTTTTCTAAAGGAAATACTTTAAGAGAAGGAAGATCAAGAAGAAACCTGTTTAAAGTTTCGTAAAGCTGAGGGGAGTGTTAGTGCCATCTTGGTCACAGTGTAGAGCATGAACTCTGTCATAAGGCTGCCTAGATTCAGTTCTGGCTCCTCTATGTTGTAACTTGTGGCCCTGAAGCAGTTACTTAGTGTCTTTGTGTATTAGTTTTCTCATCTGTAAGATGAGGATGATAAAGTGGTGAACCCATAGGATTGTGCAGGGGTTAAAGTAGTTAATACATATGTACAGAATTCAGAACAATTCTTGGCATGTAGTAAGCATTAACCATTATTATTCTTAAGGCAAAGTCAACACAGCCTCCTCAGGAGTCAGAGATCAGGAATAAGAGAAAGAGGGGAGTCAAGGATAATTTCCAGGTTTTTGGTGTGAGCTGCTGCAAAAATGGAGTTGCCATTTACTGAGTCAGAGAATGCTGTAGGTACAGGTTTTATTATAGAGGAAGTGGAGTTTATGAGAGTTCAGAAAAAGGACTAAATTAGGTAGTGTAATTTCCTTTTCTTACTTACTAAAATATATGTTACATACTGTATTTTAAAAGTTCTCAGTAGAATGTTAGGAGACTTTAAATTTAATTCTTCCCTCTATACCCCAAATTAGAAATCAGTAGTTAAAGGCAGAGGGATTAGATAAATCAGCAAAGATATTAGTTATTGTAAACCTTAATTAAAAAGAACAAAATGCTATGAGAAGCTATTAGAAAAAGTTTGGTTGTTAATGCTAACATGAATTTATTTGTGCCCTTAAGAATCACCCTTAATTCGGAAACCTAAGAATTTGCTTGAACAAATGTACGTATAAAAGCTGTGCCTTGCTTACCACCATATCCCCAGCTCTTGGAGCAATCCCTGCCACACAGAGTGTACTCAATAAATATTTATGGAATGAATGAATCTACAGGATGACACTTTATGTTTATAGTAGTTATGTACACATGGATATTACTTGGTAAAACTATGAATTATTTGACTTGCAGCATGTGCAATTCTGCCAACCTGCAATTTCCAACTGATAGATCAATATATTAAAATTCTCAATTTGAGGTTTGCATTAGCAGTTTTAGATAAAGAACATGGTCAGCAGGGTAAATTTCATCCAAACCCTTGATAGAATTACAACACAGTAATTGTACTATTAATGAATGCATTAAAAACAATTACAAAATAACAATTGGGATTTTACTTCATTTAGATCAAACAGTTTGCATAATATAGTGGCATGGTTTTCTTTTGGCTAGGGATTAAATAATACGATTTGAAGCAAGACTTTCCTTCTCTAGTGCTTAGGCTAATAGTTATTAGGTTCATCTTTTAATTCCCTCCTACCTTCCCACCTTACTTTTCTCCTTTTCCCTTCTTTCATCTTCCTTCTGTGGTTTCAAGCGAAATTTTGATCTCTGAAATGGGAATCAGATATTCAGAGTTAGAAACAGCGAAAATTTTTTTAAAGATTCATGAGGTCAGAGTTTTATTGTGAATAATATATTTGCTTATTTTTTATTATCCTGATTCATAAATTCTTACAAGAAACATGGTTAAAGCATTTCCTCAAAGAAGGAAAAGTGTATCCATGAGTATGTTGCAAATGTGCTATTATCTGATATATTGAGTAATTGCATTGTGGTAGAATTCTTTAATCATCTGGGACTTCATTAGGCTGACAGTGATTCCATATTTCATTTAACAGAAGAAATAATCTGGAGGAGAAAAAGGAGACTAAATACAAACAAAACAGAAGTACTTACTACTGAGGTCTGAATGCTTGTTTCCCCATTCCCCAAAATTTGTATGTTGAACTCCTTTCTCCCAAGGTAATAATTTTAGGAGATGGGACCTTTGGGAGGTGAATTTGTTTTGAGGGTAGAATCCTCATGAATGGGTTTAGTGTCCTTATAAAAGAGGCCAGAGAGGGCTACTTGTTGCCCCTTCTAGCAGGGGAGGTTACAATGAGAAGGTGGCTATCTGTAAGGAAGTGAGCTGCCACCAGACACTCAGTTTGCCAGCCTCTTGATCTGGGACTTCTCAGCCTCCAGAACTGTGAGAATTAAATTTCTGTTGCTTATGAGCCACCCAATCTTTGGTATTTTGTTATAGCAGTTTACACAGACTAAGACAAACATTACAAACAATTACAGTTCTGTTAGCATTTTGCTTCATTAATGGATGATATAAAAGTTTAACTAAAATACATATGTACTTATTTCATGATTAGGAGAGGAGAGATATTTTTAAGGAAACAAAAATCAGATTTAATATTTCCCCTCTAATATTGGTATGACTTACGTTGTGTTTGCTTCTCAACAAATTCTGCAAAAAGTGTGGTTTTTTGCTCTAAATTTTATTTTTTATTTTGATGAGTATACCAGGGCTGACTTACATTCATTTCTGACTTTTCTTTAGTATTAATATATAGTCAGTACTACAGTCCTTCAGTCTCTTTATTAAGTGGCTAATGATTTATAAACAGACATTTAAAAGCTTATTAAAGACATAAAAAATCCTTGTGAAAAGTTATTCCCTAGTTTGATCCAATTTTTGTAAATTGAATCTGGGTAGGGGACTAGAATTAATGTTTTATACTGCAAGCATTTGTGCAATGACTTCCAAGACAAAAACTTCTTCTTGAAACTTCTTGAAATATTACATTCTGATTGAGTTCTGTAGGCTAGATTAACAAGGGCCATTCCAGATCAAAGCCTCTGATTTGTGGACAAGGAGAGCTATGGCACAATTTTGCTTGTTCTTAAAGTATGAATTTGAGTGGAAGTCTGATATTGGTTGACTAAGGAAAAAAAATTACAACCAATTATGTATTTTTGTTCATTATGTGATATTAATATGTTATAACTTTATGTGTATTTAAGAAGTTTAATAATAAAATCATAAGATGAGCCAGAAAGGAAATTCTTTGTATAATTCCTAAGACTTACAAAAGGTATACATGAGAAAGAACATAAGAAATGTACATAATCATTTTATTTGGTTTCCTATTATGTTCTATTAATTGCTTATTTGTTTACTCAGAGACTATATGTTTTATGAGGGTGGAAATTATGTTTATCCATCTTTTCCAATTAGTTTTGTTATTTATGTCAATTATCTAGCTAATCTTTTTGACATCTCATTGCAACTCAGGCATGGGTTAAAATATTTCAAAATTCAATTTGAATTATTTTCATAGATGCAATCTGATTAATATTGATATTAACCACTCCTTTCTTCTCTATTATTTATTGCATATTTTCTGATATGCTAGCAATTACAGAATTTACATTGGATTTTACTGTATTTTGAAAGACACTGTTCAGTCTGTTGAGTTTTTTGAGAATTATCCTTATAGGTCACCAAGTTCCTAATGGTATCACCCAGCACTTAAACACTTGTGAGTGAATTAGCTGTTATATTATAGTAAACACTCCATTCCCATTATTCTAACTTATTTCCATGATGATATTTAGGTGAGAGTTGGGTGTTATAGGTTGGCAAATTGATAAACTTTATTTTCTCTTATTATTTTTTTTAGTTATAGTCAGTTGCCTTATAAAGTTACAGAATTTCTAAGCTTTTTAAAATCAAATCTGAAAAATGAGAAATGGTCCATTTGTGGTAAAACTATGTCTAAATGTTTATCTGATAAATACATCATTAAGACACTTTTCAGAGTAAAGAATTGCACTGTTAATACTGTAGATGTGTGTTAGAAAACAAAGCAAGATTAAGATATCTTGCCAAGCAAATTTAGTTTTTTACATCTGGTGTAGTGTGTTAAAACAGAAATAATGCATTGACTTCCATGGGTCTTTAGGCACCAGGGAAAGAAAGCATCAGCAAGTATATTTATGTTTTCATTAAAACATAAGTTGTTCTTACAGAAAAATGTTTCTTTTGAGAGGACAATGTGATGGACATTTAGTGACTAGACTGGCCAAAGGCCCAGGGGAAGTATGCACAAATAACCAAATTACTTTACACATATAATTTTATTTCACATATTTCAGTAGCATTGATTCTGAAGAAATAAGTAGATTACATTAAAAATGTAGAAATGTGTTAAGGTGTTTTCATTAATTAGTTTTCTTTTTTAATTCAACACATTCTTTCCTTAATTTATTGAGTGAAGGTCTGGGATTATATTAATGAGCAATAACATGAAATTCACAAATTTAAAAAAATTTTCTCAATAGTATTTGATTAATAAGTAAGCAATCTGAAGATGGATGCATGTTGGTACCAAGCTTCCCAAAACAGGAAAATCAACCAACTAAACAGCTAACCAATCAATAAACCAAGAGTATTTTTAAAACTTTCAAAAAAATTTTTTTTAAATTACCTATTCTGACGATTTATGGGGATCAATTGAAATAGAGGCAATGTGAGTTTAGGTGGTGTATGTACAACAGATCATTTAAACTTCAAATCACTCATATTCTTTTTTGTGGCTCAAGTCTTTTGGCTATTATCTTGTATGACTATTATGGCTTTTTAGACATGTCCAGACACAGTGCTTTTAATAAACTATCAATCTAACTGGAATATAAACATTAGCATCCCTGATTTTCAGGGTATGCAGAATAGACCTTTTGTATCAATGGTAATTTTAACACAACACATGACACATTATCACCACACATTTATATTTCTTCATATGTAACTAATACTTCAGAGGAGGAAAGTATAAATAAAACCATGTCATATATATAGGCAAGTGTTTTGAAAGTTACATGCTAAAGACTTTTTTCCTAAAACAATTGATGACTACTTTTCCATAAATAGAATGGTTACTCTTACTCTTATTAGACACATGGAATAAACAGAATCTATTCTTTTTTTAAAAAAAATCACATTTTAAAGGGGTGGCAACTAAAGGTGTGATAGTGAAGAGAAAGTTATTTCAAATTATATTTCTAAAAGACTATAATAAAAAAGTCATCATTTAAGAACATCAAGATGAAGGAAATTCTTTCTATGAAGGCATATATTGGCAATAGCAATATGACTTTGAAGATATTTGCTAGAAATTCTGAAGATCCAATGTTGCCAGCATAAATACAATGTGCTATGAAGCTTTTTTATATATAAGTGAAAAGTAAGGGTAATTGTGCATAACATTCACTTGAATAAAATAACTAAAGAGAATCTAGGCTCATCCTATTTTTTTAAATTTCAAAATCAAAACAAAGTAAAAATATATACAGATTGTTCTGTACATCATTGGTTAAAAGCTATCTGAAACTAATAATCCAGTACAAAAATGTTTAATTGTTTCTGGTTTTATATTCCAGTACTGACAAAAATAATTGATCAGTTAACTACCAAAAGTGTACATGCATGCATATATGCATGGAATATGTTCATAGATGGTATTAGTTCAGTGTTCTATTTTGTTAAAGACTCCTTTTCTATTATTGGATCATTCTTTATATTTCCATAGATATTTTTTCCTTTAGCGTGCAATTTTTGTTTGAAGCTTTTCAAGTTTGTAAAGAAATTCTTGTTAAATTGAGTTCATTTTAAGTTGCATGAAGCTTGGATAAAAACAATTATATGTACCTATGTATACAAATCCAAATATTTATATGTCTGCATATATATCTATATACGCATATGTTTAATGAAATATATTTTGAAGAGGTATAGAACTGGGAATCTTCTTGAAAACCAAACTAAAAAGGATACAGAGAGGCATATAGTGAATTTATCAAACTCTCTTTAGTACCCCTTATTATAAGGAAGGTCCGTTTTGGGGGATTCACTCTTAGAAATAGCCAATACTTTCTGTGATATAATTGAGTACATAAATACATATGATCGTAATTAGGTGTACAATTTTCTGACTCTAGGTTTAGGTTTTCATTGTTGATTTTTTATGACTTATTCAATGTCAATTCGACCATGGAGAACAACGTAACATTATTTATTCCTGGGATCAATACTTTTTAAATAAAATAGCAGATGTTTTGGATCTAGGTAACTCTCTAGGTATGTGATTTGGGTGATAGCCATCAGGAAATTAATGCAAATTTCTACAACAAAGAAGTAAACTGCTGGGAGTCTCAGGACTCCATTCCTAAGAAACCTTACCCCAAATCTCCATTTCTTTCCTAATAGGTTTAGATTCTTTGTTTGCTATAATAAGATGAACAGAATTGTGAGAATTCTGATTACTTAACTTTAGGGAATAAAATGAATTAAGTAATAATAAATGTCAATAATTCTAACCATTTCAAAAATACATACCTACGATTAGAAGCCTCTGTAGGAGGCAATACTAAAAACAAGACTCATGCTTTACTATTATTGCTCTTGAAATGCCATCTGCTTTTCTTCATTGGCTTTCCAGAATGAGCACTCCTTTCACACCAGTGTGCTGTCTGATCACAGTTTAAAAGGCCAAGGTGAAAACTACATTGTATTCCTGTTGACAGTGCTTTTATTGATTAGGTGGTTTGGGAATAATGTTGAACTATAGAAAGTTTTTACACTGTCAAACCCTAATTTTATTTACTCAGTAACCACTTTGTGGACTAGAAATTTTTTAATTTTCCCAATTTCCAAAAGCTAAACTGTCCCTCCTTAAGAAACACAATGTCTAGTCAGTTTGAATTTTTATCACCACAAGGTTTCACTTACGTTATTTATTAACTATTATTAATATAATTATAAGCAATAATATCAATCTGGACATTTTAAATATGATATTAATCCTGAATATCCTAGTAAGTAGGAATTTATTAGATTTAAAAGTCATTTTAGACTGGATTAAGATTATCTATGGGACCCCAACTCAGATATAGGAGGGCTCTGTTGGGCCATCAATGCAATGAGTTAAATCCTTGCTTCCTACTTACAGTATATGTAAACACAGAACAAATACAAGAGCTAACCCCTGGCAATGACCTGGTATTGTTTTAAGAAAGCATTCTTCCTTATTTCCTAAGACTCAGGAGTGATGCCAAGTTGAAATGATACACTGTGCCCCAAGGACACTGTATGAGAACAACGGTGCTGGCACAACTCTGTTCCCATGACTTTAGAGCACTTTTGCTAGGAATCAACTATATGTAAGTGTCTTGTTTATTGAAAACAGACTTGTTACTCAGGATTTCTGTTTCTTATTTTTTTTCTATCAGTCAATTATATTAGTTTTATACTCTGTGCTTTATTTCATAAAATAATTTCATACTAAAGCAGAGAGAACAAATGACAATTGTCATTGAATTTGATTTCCCATTTAGTAATTTCCAATTTTCTTTGCCCTAGAAAATCTGGGTTATTATTTTTTCGGAAATAAAGGGATTGTCCACAATTGATTTTATAAAAGTAATAATGATTAGAAATTCAAAATTTAGGTATAATATAGTTATTATTAACTTAACTTTCCTTTATTAAATAAAGGAAAACAAACTCTGTGTTCTGTACTCTCACTCATAAAACATTTCTGACAACAAATGTTTGGGAGTTTTCCCACACCAACCAATTCTTCAACTCTCTGGACACTAAGTAGAAGTCCTACAATTCGATTCTAATACAAACTACCTGGAGTTAGTGCACACCCCACAGGTTAAGGGCTCAGTCCCACAAGACTGTCACCCACTTCAGATGCCAATCACAAGTAGTGAGTTTCCAGGTTACCTATACTTCTGTCTGAGTTGGCTACAAATATGGGATTCCCATGACCTCCTGCTCAGGTTCAATAATTTGCTAGGATGGCTCACAGAACTCAGGAAAACACTTAAATTTTTCTGGTTTATTATAAAAGATATGTACAATGAACAGCCAGATGAAGAGATACACAAGGCAAGGTACCTATTCCAACCTATAAAACTGTAAGATAATATATTTGTGTTGTTTGGACGACTAAGCTTGTGATAATTTGTTACAGCAGCAATAGAAAATCAATACAGTATTGTTTTATTTTTTTTTTAATTTTTTTTCAAAATATTAAGGGGATATAAATGTTTTTGCTACATGGATAGCTTTTATAATTTTTAAGTTAGGGCTCTAAGTATGCCCATCACCCGAATAATGTTCATTGTACCTGTTAGGTAGGTTTTTACCCCTACCCTTCTCTGCCCTCCCCCATTCTTGATTTCCAATGAATTTTACTTTTCTCTGTGCCCATGTGTGTCCATCAATTAGTTCCAAATTATTAGAGAGTACATGTGGTGTTTGTTTTTCCATCCTTGAGATACTTCACTTAGGATAATGGTCTCCAGTTCCATCCAAATTGCTGTAAAAGACATTAATTCATTTCTTTTTATGGCTTAGTAGTACTCCCTGGTATATATACACCACATTTTGTTAATCCACTCATGAATTGATGGGCACGTAGGTTGATTCCACATCTTGCCTTTCTTCTTTCATTCCTAGTTTGAACTAGTTCTCGTATTGCCAAAAGAGCTGCATTTAATCAAGTTGTGCTATACTTATGCATGTTACAGGAAGCTCACGACATTCTAAATGAAAATGTGTTTGTGTATGTTTCATCAGTCCTTCAAAACTTAGGAAATATAAATGTCTCTTGTTTTTTCAGTAGTAACTGTGTTTTCTTTAATAACATCCTTGTTTTTTCCATTAATGTTATGGTATTAAATGAAGATTACCATAATATCAGTGACAGATTCACTAATCCCTTAGGTTTTCCCAGTAGTTATAAAACTGTTCTGCCCATCATCTGAGATTGCTGGGGCCAACCTTTACCTTGAGCATCCTTAGTTAATGCTTGGGATCTTTTGTACTCAAGGTGACATGGACTGATAAAGGCTGCCTAGTAAATTAAAGTGCTGATTCTTCATTTATTCTTTTTACTTCTATTTCTTTTTTCTAAAACTGCCTCTACTATTCCCTTTGTAGGTAGTAGAAATAAACATTTAAAAAAGCAAAATTGATGCTGCCAGTATACAGGACCCTCCACTCCAAAGCAACACAGGAAATAGCAGTGTAGGCATATACCGTTGTTTAAGGTTCTTTTTAGAAACATTCTAAAGGTCCTCTTAGCCACTGCTGTCAGTTCTGCCTGGATCAGAGAGAGAGCTGAGAGACGCCTCAGTCTTTTTCCAGATGCAGACAGATTTTCTAAATGCCTTGGAATCCCTTTCTTGCTTACTTAACCCTAATCCAACTAAGTCACTTAAATGGTTTTATTTTATTTTAAAGGTAAAACAGGAAAAATGTGAGAATATTTTCTATTAATAGAATCAGTTATATTGCACAGAAAAAAACATCCATTTTTATGTGACTGATATCATCAAATTCAAGCCTAGAACCTTGCCCCTGCCAACATAGAGATACCCTTTTTTCTGAAATGAGTGTTAGACTTTTGGCTTATGCTTTTCCAGATAATTAGGAAAATATATTCTTTTTAAAATATTATCTCTTAGCTCTGAAAAGACTACCTATGCAGATAAATAAAAAGCACTACATTTTATATTTCAAATACAGTTCAAATTTTTGGTCTGTTAATAATTATGCAAATAGAATCAATGTATGTAAAAAATTGTGCCTGATTTTCAATCAGATAAGTCTGTTATAAAATGTCATTATCAAAGCAGGGAAATCTCTACTAAAAAAAAGGAAAAATTAACTTGAAACTATCATGAGCTATGAAATAGACACACACACACACACACACACACACACACACAAGGTTTTGGGGGAAATATTTCAAATTCTTCCACATACTTGTGTCAACAAGACTGTTCCATGTGTTAAATGACTGTCATCTGTAATTAGTATATTATGAGGAACAAGGTAGGTATTAACATCAGGAGGGTGTTACATCAAGCAGAAGATTATGCTAAAGAAACTTACAGCAATTACTGTTGTGAACAGAGCTATACACTGAATACACATAGCACGTTTACAATCTTTTGCTAAAATGTTAGCTTAATTTTTCCTTTAGCTTTATCCAGAATGTGTGTTTTTTATCCAGAAAATGATGCATGCTTTTAATTTTAGTGACACGCTACACTGATGCTATGCCATATGACTGAGCATTTATTGCTGTTATTATGCTGCTGCACTTTAGGTGATTCATAAAAGGAACCAGCTTGCTTCCAAAATCTACTGCTTCCTTATTTAGATTCCTGACATAATGCTGTGTTGCCAAATGCAAGACATACTGTACTTACTGTCTTGTAAATTTTTTTTCTTTGTTAATAAGGTCACTCAAATGTAGCATTTAAGAATTGTAAATTACACTTAATAGTTTAATTAATGGCTAAAGGCAGAGAAATCAAAAGGTTGTTCTTTACATTACTCTAGCTTTTTTTTTTAATATTTTCTTATTTTATTGTCATTACTTTTTATACAACTAGGAAAATGCTCCTATATTTTTTTCTTGATTTTCTCATTTTAAGGCACTATTGTTTTGAGAATAATGATACTATTGTTAGTATCTCCAATAATAATAATAATAATGATAGCTCACACTTCCATGGCACTTTTTATGGCCCAGAAACTGCTCTAGACTTTACATGTATTAACTCAGCCTTGATAACAGTCCTTTGAAATCATTAATATTATTATTCCCAGTTCATAGGTGAAACTGACATACAGAAAATCAAAAAATTTGTACAGTTACTGGTTGATGGAACTTGGATTTGAACCCTAGTATTCTGGCTCTAGAATCTATGCTTTTAACTCCTACAATAAACCTGTTAAAATAATTAAAAACAATTCATATAAAGTTTTTCATATGAACAAGAGTGACAGAATGCTAATAATTTTTGAAGTTTTCATGATATTTTTCTCTCTAGTGTTTGAGAATTTTTGGTAGAATTTTGTGAAAATATTTTTAAAGTCTCTAAATATAATCACATATTCTCATTTTATTTCATATTTTTATAGAACTCTAGTCCTGCTTATTTGTAGGTGCTACTTCTTACTACAGACTATATATTTCTTTCTGAGGAAGGTTATATTTGCTGAAATGCTAAGTGGTCTTAAGTCATATCAAAGTATGTGTAAATTTCCAGTGAAGTGAAATGCTTTTATCCTTTGGAGTCCCAATGTTGGATGGGACTCACATCTATATTTATAAGTTTTCTGAAATTCTTTTAAAACTCTAAGGTGGACATTATCTAAGTTAGATGACTCACTTTGCATAGCTTCTTGCAGTATAGAAAAAATTTTAAATGGATAAAAATAAATTGGGAAAACTGTCATGCAGACAGGTTTGGTTCCTTGACACAGTTTTCAGTTTAATTTAACAAACTCTGTGGTAGGCCCTTGTGTATGGTGACTCTATTGGAGACTGTTGGGATATTGGTACCATCAAATCAGCTGTAGAACAAGAAGAAAACTGGGGCCAAATGGTGACCTCCCTGGACCGTGAAGCAGGAGCTGGGGTCAAACAACAGCATTGCAAGAGCTGATCCCACCAAATGCAGCTAGAAAGCCTAATGTCCAATATTAATATTATTGAGCTTAGTCATGATTTAGGAACTCATCAATCCTGAGAGGGCCAACCTAGTTAATGGAGCACAGTGACAGAGAATGTGAGCAAAGATAATATCCCTAGGCAATTATGGGCCTGTGACTATAGTGCAATATATACTTAGAAGGCAATAAAAGAACATACAAAAAGCTGAGCATAGTATTAGTGACCAATTAAACTTTCTGCTGTTGAGGACCGGAATATAGACCGAAATACCTTGTAGGATGATTAATCAGGAATGAGAAGGAGGTTAAGCAGACAAAGCCATAAACAGGAAAGAAGGGTAGAGGAGAACACCTGTCTTGTTCAGGTATGTATTTATTCTGACCACCCATATACCGTATCTTCACTCATGACATTATCATCCTACTAAATTCTAATCATCCATCATGTTAAACTAAGGAAAACAGAATTGTAGAATCAAAAGAGGTCTTCCATAAATAAATAACATCTAAAGTAACAGAGTATATTTAGACTATTAATAAGGGTTATAGGATTATACTTCTACTCAAGGCTTGGTTAAAAGATTAACTCTCTGCTTAGGAAAAAGCATTGCTAAAATTTTTGGTACTTAATTTGTTATTATAATTAAAAATAAATTAAACATATTTGAAATAGGTTAGAAATAGACTCAAGAGAAATGCTATGAAATTTTTATAGATATAATATGCATCTTTTTTCCCCCTGAAAATGAATTCTAGGGTATTGATTCATTCTTGGTGGTGAAATCTCACTGGGGACTGTGGAGAAAGGTCAGTTTTCTGTCAAATTACTTTCATTATGTTGTCTGAGAAGGTAAAAGACAGGTTAATTTGAAATTGCAATTACATCTTGGCACCAAGTATATCTGGATTAAATATAAGAAGGTGTGTTTTTTTTAGTGATAATTTAAAATAAGTGAAATTAGCTTAAATGTTTTTAAAGCTGCCATTTTAAGTAAATATCCAACAGGATCTTGGTTATCCAAAATTAAAATGTAATACTTTTGAAATAATTGTAATTTCAAATAACTGATTTTAATGGCAAATTAGAAATTCAGCAAGAACATTTTGTTTCTATTTTTATAATGTAGATTAATACCATAAAACATGGGATTTTTTTAGTAGACAAAATTATGTTTACAATGGAAAAAATATTATCATTGACTATTCAGTAGAACTCTGCATTACATTTAATACATAATTTGCCATTAAATAAATTTTTCATAATACCACGTAATAGGTCATTTTCCCCATGCTGATGATAGATGTATAGGAAGAGGAGAAAAATGTTTGTGGATTCTATTATGTGCTGATGCCTTATACGTGTTGTCTCAGTTATCAGAACAGAAATTGAAGCTCAGAGAAGTTATATAATTTATCCAAGTCACAAGAGTAGTAAATGGATTTCTAGAAAAGATTTATACTTAGGCCTGTCAGACTCCACATGTATGGTTTTGGTCCCATGCCCTTCAGAGACATTTTCTCTCCAGTTGCTGGCCTAAGTCACCAGGGCTACATATGTGCTGGCCTCGCTGCTGCCAGTGCAGGATTCTGAGACTGTCAGAGAAATTCCAACAAGGCTGCCACCCAGCATAGCTTCTGAAGCTCGAAAAGGCGCATGAAATCCCTCTAGCCAATAGCAGAATTACTTGGTCTGCACGGTGGTGTACTGTTCAGTGAAGCAGATCACTAATTTGAGAACCAAGATTATGTACCTCCACACTCAACCTGAACACTGAGGGTGGAAACACACCTTTCTGTCTGTGATAGCAGGACTTTGCCATTTCACTGTCCTCATTGGCAACACTTTACTTTTCAGGGATCCTCCTGCCCAGATGGTTTGTTCATTACAGGAACTTCTCAAAGACTCATCTACTCCTCAGTGGAAAGTATCAATAGATATCAAAGTATCAAAGGTCAGTCTGCTGCAAAATTACTTTCATTACAATATCCCTAAAGAAAAAAAAAGTTAATTTAAAATTGCAATTTGAGTTTAAGCCCCAAGATTCTTTGAATGCCTTCTCCAATTCTGAATGATTGTATCTTGATTCTTACCTAATCCTAGTCAAGCCCCCTCTTTGAAAGACCTATCTTAAATCAAATTTCCAATTCTCAGTAATTTCTGACCTTTCTGTATCTGCTCTGATATGCTGCCATTGCTTTGCTCTTCCTTCTGAAGTAAGCAACAAACTCAGCTTTGCCTTTTCAATAAGTTGGTGGTAATACTTGGGGAGCAAACTTTTGAAAATTTCTGACAATTTTCAAATTTATCCTTTTTACACAGGTGCATATATTGCCATCTGAGGAGAGTTCTTTCTCTTCTGACCTGCTGCTCATAGGCCCTAGTAGAGTTGCTTGTCTCAAACGCAGAGCCAACATCGGGAAGGTGCCTGTTTACTAGCCATAGCAAGCAGTTTCCTGGGCTACTGTGTTAATAGTTATGTAACATTCCTTGGAGAAAGGCATTTTACGGGGAGGTATTTGGGGACAAAGTTCCATTAAGCAAAAGAAAATTCTACATAAGTAGGCACTGGTTAGAGGTAGCATAATTTTGGTGCCCATGTTAAAGATCATGCATGTGAAATCAGAGGCTGCTGAATCAGAGACATTCAGAATTTGCATTAGGCAACATTTAGTTTGTCTAACTATAGTTGCATAAAATGAAATGTGAAATTCCCCCTCTGACATGTCTAATTCTTATACTCTTGCTGCTGTCTATCACATATATTGAAATCTCTGCAGTACAACATC
This sequence comes from Daubentonia madagascariensis, assembly GCA_023783475.1. Classification (NCBI taxonomy): domain Eukaryota; kingdom Metazoa; phylum Chordata; class Mammalia; order Primates; family Daubentoniidae; genus Daubentonia; species Daubentonia madagascariensis. The sequence continues at coordinate 17,980,245 of JAKFHU010000978.1, read as the reverse complement.
CGGGCCCTTCCTCTTTCTATCCTTAGCTCAAGAACATTTCCTAAACCACTTTCCACAGAGCACTCATATATTCTAGGTGAGGCTAAGAGACATTCAGAAAAATAATGCCTCTTTTTCAAATTCAAATTACAAATTATAACATTAAAGAATCTGAGTCAGCCTGAATTACAATAAAAATACAAAATCATGAATTTTGTTTAATTTGGTGTGTCCTAGCATTATTTGAAACTCCTTTTTAAAAAAATGTTTTTCCTACTATCACCTTGTTGATCCTTTGTGTCTCAAGTGAACCGGTTTGGGTAATGCTCCCCTAGTCTCCGAGTACTACATTGACACCCCAGTCTCTTGTCTCTCTTTGCAGGTTATAATGTGATTATCATCTCCTAAATTGAAATACCTATTCAAACCTCTGCCAAAAACAAAACAAAACAAAACAAAAAAACCCAAACCAAAAACAAAGAAGGAACTGCAAGCTTCTCTTCCTGTTATGTCCAAACTGCCATTTTGTCTTTAGCATTCTTAGATTTTTTTTTTTTCTATAATCCATTTCTTAGCAAATTCCTGTTGCTATCTTAATGAGGCTACCCCCTCAATACTGACTACTATTCCTTTGTTCATTTTCCTGTGGCCGCTAGTTTACTTTCAAATTTTGCCCCAAAGGTCTCAAATGGTTAAAAACAGTATAATATCTGAAGGCTATTTTGTACCCAAATCCAAAAGTTTATCTCCTGTTCTGTTTCCTATCATCAGTTATGTCCAATCACATTGCCTAATACAGCCAATCAATGGTTCTCAAGCAAAGAGATCAAATGACGGCATTAAAAGTCAACATAGACATGCCCCAAATTTAAATATAAATTTCCTCCCATTATCAAAATGTACAAAATTTATGGAAAAAAGCAAACCTAAAATTTATATTTCTTGATGATGTTAAAGGTTATAGGCTTCAAAATAAAAAAATAATTAAGTTTAAAAATTAAATTATTTTTTCCTTTGTCATCCATGAAATTAAACACTATCCTGTCTTATTATTTGAAGTTGTAACTAAAGGAGTTCTGGATGCCTACATGGAGTTGGGGGTTTCCTTAGCAACCTGTACCTTCTCATCAATACCTGTGTTAAAAGACTTTTCTACTTTAGCACTGTAGTAGGTATATAGTGGTGTCACACTGTAGATTGAGCTGTTGTTTCCACAATGACTAATTATGTTGAGGATCTTTTCATATGCATTTCTGCCATTTGTGTGTCTTACTAGGTGAAATATCCATTCAAATATTTTTGTCCATTTTTTAAATTGGATTGTCATCTTATGGTTGAATTATAAGAATGTATTACATATTCTGGTCAAGTCTTACATCAGAAAAATGTTTTGCAAGTATTTTTTGCTTCTCTGTGGCTTATATTTTCCTTTCCTTAATGATGTCTTTTGAAAAATAAAAGACTTAAATTTTTTATTAAGTAAGGTTTATCATTTTTATTTCTTTTAGGAATTATGCTTTTTGTGTTATATTTGAGAAATTTTTTCCTAATCCAAAGTCATAAGGATTATCTTCTCTGTTTTTTAATGAACTTTTATAGTTTTGCATGTAAATTTAGGCCTACAATCCATTGCAAGTTATGTTTTGTGTGTGATGTGAAGTAATGGTTTAGGCTTATTCTTTCCTTTCCACACTATATGTTTCTCCAATTGTTCTAGAACCATTTTTTTTTAAAAGCCCATCCTTTCTCCACTGAATTACATTGGGACTTTTGTTGCAAATCAATTAATCTTACACACTTGGGTTTATTTCTGAACTCTCTATTCTGCTCCATTGATCTATATGTGTACCCTAATGCCAATACTACAGTCTTGATTATTATATCTTGCAAGTAATTTGCAAAATCAAGTAGTGTGTCTTCTAAATGTATTCTTCTTTTCTCAATTTTTTTTTTTTTGGCTATTCTAGGTTCTTTGCATTTCCAACTAGTCAATTTCTATTACAAAAAATAAATATATTTGGGGAGAATTACCATCTTAATGATATTTAATATCCCAATTCGACACAACTCTTTGCTTATTTAGGTCTAACTTTTATCAACAATGCTTTGTGATTTTCCGTACAGAGCCCATTCACTTTAGTTGTCAAATTTATTCCTAAGTAGTTTATTTTTGGTATACTATTGTGAATGGGATTGTTTTCTTAACTTTACTTTTAGATTTTTCATTACTAATATATAGAAACAATTTTTAAAAGTTTTATTTTTGATGTCTCATATATAATTTTTGATTTTTGTGAACTAATCTTGTATCCCACAACTTTGCTACTCATTTGTTCTAACATGTTTTTCTCTCTTTTTTTGGTAAATTCCTTAGGATTTTATAAATATAAGAACACATTTACTGTGAATAAAGACAATATCACTTTCTCTTTTTCAATCCAAATGGCTTTAATTACTTAAAGTTTCTATTGGCTAGAAAGTGCACTACAATATTGAATAAAAGTTGAGAGAGATAACATCCATGACATATCCCTGATCTTATTGGGAAAACATTTAGTCATTCACCATTTGTATAATATGTGCTGTAGTCTTTTCTTTTCCATTTTTTTCTAGATCTGTTTTGTGAGTTTCAGAAAGCTCCCTTCTCTTTCCAGTTTGTTGAGTTTGCTGAGTTTTTGTCATAAATAGATTAATTTTTTAAATTTCATCTATTGAGATGATCATATCTTTTTATTCTTTATTCTATTAATACGATATATGACATTAATTCATTTTCAGATGTTAAACTGACATTGCATGCTTGATGTGAAATGCACTTGATCATGTTGTATAATCCTTTTTAGAAGTTGCTGGTTTCAATCTTCTAATACTTTGTAAAGGATATCTATATTTATGTTTGTAAGGTATATTGGACTGTAGTTTTCTTTTTTTGTGATACCTTAGTCTAGCTTTGGGTATCAGGTTAATTGTGACCTCATAAAATGAGCTGTGAAGTAATTCTTCCTTCTCTATTTTTTAAAAATAATTTTGTAAGGTTGGTACTATTTTTTCTTAATGTTAAATGTTTGTTAGATCCAGTGAGGCCATCTGGATCTGGATTTTTCTTTACAGAAAGATTTTTAAATATTAGTTTAATTTATTTGCTTGGTACAGATTTATTTCGTTTTTTTTCTTGAGTCAGTTTTATCATTTTTTGTCCTTCTTGAAGTTTGTCTGTTTTATCTAACTATTCAAATTGTTGACAAAAAGTTATTCAGAACATTCCCTTGTGATACTTTTAACTTCTCTAGGGATTATTGTGAAGACTTCTGTTTCATTCCTGATTTTGGTAATTCATATTGTTGGTCGTTTTACTAAATCTTCATTTAGATTTTGTCTATGAAGCTCTCCTGTGGTGATAATAATGAAATCCACATGTCTGTGTCTGCCAATAGCATCCACTTATTGTTCAGATGATTCTTGTTCACTTTCATGTGGAAGATATTTTCCCATCAGGCCAATATCCAACTAAGGTCTGCCTGTATTTAGTCTATTATTGTTCTGCTGGCTCCTCTTTTAATTTTTCGACTCTTGGTTATGACTTACCCTGGGGTCCTAATTACATGGCATTTGTGGTCGTCTTCTATCAAGATACAGGACATCTGCATGTCCATCTATAATAATTGCATCACTTTAAAACTCATCCAATAATTATTTTAATATGTTATGACTCTTGGGCATGGGACCAAGCCACAAAATTGTTTTCTCCTTCATCTGTAGAACAAAATTGGGAACAGCTGATCTGATACTATTTATTTAGGCCTGATGCTAACAACTTATAGCCAGACATACTAAGATTCGCTATTGTACCTATACCTCAGCTGTCTCTGGTTTAAAAGTAACAAATTATATTCTTCCTATTAAAGCATAGGAAGATCTAATATTACCTAAACTCACTTATTATGCCAGGCCAAGAGGCCCCATGAGGATCAAGGTTAAACTGTATCAGCCCTAAATGCAAGATATGTGTCTTTACTGTAGTCTCTGGTCAACTCAGAAGATCCCAACCTTTACAGAGACCTGCTAACATTTTCTGAGACCCATACTCACTAGCTCAAGCATGGGATAGATATGTAAAAGGGCTATTAACCTTTGTACAATGTGATCTTTCATGTTGCCTGGAAATTCAACTAAAACTCAGCTGTTAAGCTCACAACCATAAAAATATAACCACATTGCACAAACAACAGGCCTATGCAAACCTCCCCCATGGCCTGCATTAATACAGTGTCTCCAGCATTTTCAGCCTCTTGATCAAGGATCTGCCAGATGCCTCCTTCTCTTTATATTACTCCCTAAATGTCCATCTTACGATTTCCATTTTCAGTGCACTGAATCATAACAACACTTTCTTGAATTTAAACCACTATTCTCACAAACTTCAGAAACCCTTCCTTCCCCCTTCACTTTTTTAAAGAAGGAAATCATGCCTTAGTAAGTCTCACAGCCTGGAAGAACAAGCAGAAAGCAGGAAGTACCTACCGGCAGGTCACCACATGCCCCCTCTAAAAGAGGGAGAAAGGGGCTGGAAAATAATCATAGTAATCTATTCCTCTCTCTCTGAGGAGGAGCAATCAAGCAAAGAATGCTTTGCCAATGAAACTCTACATGGAAAGAGCTATTAGGATTGGGAAAAAAGCATTCCTTCCTAACATAACTCATGGACGCATTGTTGCTGACCTCACAATTCTTGCTTCCCAAGTCAAGTGAAATTGGTAGGAGACCAAAAAAGAAATTTAAACAGCCAAGGCTTTATTGGGCCTTTTGCTTGAACAAAAGGGAGGCAGTGTCAGTTAAGAAAACACACTGGCTCCCTGAACAACGGGCAATGGAGCTTTAAAGAGGGGGAGAGAGATAAAGGTTAGGGCCAGCATTGAAATCATAGCATCTAGAAGCATAGTTTTGCTGGCAGCTGGCCATCCAGCAATCATACTTCTTCATACATCGTGTTAGCATGTTAAATCTCCACCCCTGGGTGTGTCAACAGAAAAGAAGCCAAACTCTGTAAAATAATTTAAAGAGGTTTGTTCTGAGCCAAATTTGAGGACCATGGCTTAGAGCCATGCCCAAGAAGACTTGAGCAAGTGTACTCACTGTGGCTGGGTTACAGTTTGGTTTTATACATTTTAGGGAGATGGGGATCATAAGTAAAGTCATAAATCAAAACATGGAAGACATACATTGGTTTGGCCCAAAAAGGTGGGACATCTCAGAGCAGGGGCTTACAAGTTTAGGGACTAAGGCAGGATATCTCAAAGCAGGGGCTTACCAGTCATGGTGGATTTAGGGATTCTTTAGCTGACAATTGGCTGAAAGAATTAGGCTTTGTCCAAAAGACCAGGAATCAGCAGAAAGGAATGCTTGAGTTACGAAAAGATCTTCTATCTTTCAAGTGATGCTATACTGGAATCAGGTTGGGAAGTAAACCACATCATAAAAACCTGTTCACTGAGATTTTATCATTTGTAGGTGTGACTCACCAGGCCCCCTTAGAAAGGAATTTGGGCAAAAGAAAAAGATCGGAGTTTAGTCCTCAGGTGTGATTTTTAGCATTAAAATAAGGGAATAGGTCTGAGAGTGTTCAACTTTGGGCTTCATCTTGTCAACAACCAGTTTGTGCTGGCTTTGGGGCTGGCAGACCCCTGCTCTGATGGTTGCTATGTCCTGTTAAAGAAAGCAGAACTACCCACTATTGAATCTGGATGTTAATCATTTTCAAAGCTTTTGATTAGTATTGTAAGCGGACCTAAGCTTTGGCTGAAGGCTCAGTCAGATGGCCACAGTCCACCTCCTGTACTGTCTCCATAAAAATTCTAACAAATAATTCTACTCTTCTCTTTTTGAAAAGTTGCCAGCCTTCAATTCTAGGTAAATTCTACTGTTGACATTTTCTGTTCTTGTTTTCAGTCTGGCAAAATCTGTTAGGAAAAAAGAACTCAAGAACATATTGATTCCTTAACTATGTTTTGGGATTATGTTTCTGGTTTGCATTGCTGTGATAACGTTGCATTCTGGGAAAGATGTCTAAATTGTGGTTATTGTTATTTGCTTGCTGCACTTCAACTCTACTCTTTTGTATCTCCGCTGATTTCTTCAGTAGTACTCAGGATTTACATTATTCATCCTCCAGTGTTATTTTGATACAGGAGTCATTTGAAACATGTTTGATATTCCTCAGTTACCCAGGTATTGCAATGAGCTTCTCGGATGACTTTTATTTCCTCACAAGTCTTCACACTCGCCCTTTTTCTCCTCTCAGAGAAGGGGGTTATTCTCTTTGTGAAGTCAACCCCTCCATGTATATTACAGGTATATCCCCTTTTATCTTCTTGCAGTCTTCCCGTTTCTCCCTACAAAGGACAGCCCTTCCAATGTGCTAAATTCGTATTTCTTTGATGATGTTTTAAATTCTTGGCATATGGTATTTTATTACATAATCTCACTTTTTCTAATTTTTTTCCCTTTAGTGCTACTTGTTGTTGCTGATGATTCTGCCCAAATATCCTAAACATGTGGAAAAGAAAGACCACTCAAATATGCCCTGGTGACTTTCTTTTTATTTTTTAATACGTACATCCTAAACAATATGTTAGAGTAAATTTCAATACATTTGAAACCTGGTCATAAAATAATGTGAGCACTATTGACAATTCAGAAGAAGCTTTGCTTGTTAATCACTTAAGATGCAAGAGAACCCACAAGTTATTTTTCTTTTCTTCTTTCTTGCCTCACGGTGGGATCGTTGTTCCTAGCCCTATAAAAAAGCTCAGTGTCTTTGATAATCAGTTTCAACCATCTCTCCCTACTGTAGTGGTTTGTTAAAAAACATGCTTCTGGCAATTTGTGAACCTAAATACAATGAAAAGTTTTCATTATTCTTCAAGAGAGAGACTGTCTGAAAATGAAGTCAACACAGAGGAAAGCAGAGCTAAGTTGTGAGGAGAGAATGAACATGAAAGCAGAGCAGAGCCAGAGGGAGACAGGGGGACTCTTGGTCAGTGTGATCAGTGGGGCCTGAAGCCAGATTCCTTTCTTTATCTTCCCAGTTATATGAGTTGATAAATTCACTATATTTGCTGAAAGTAGTTTGAGTTGGCTTTCTCAAAATTGCAAATAAAATGTGATGAGAAACAGAAAAATGGTAGTGAGAAGGATTTTTTGCAATTGAAACAGCCCAAACTGTGGAATCAGGTGGATGGCAGGAAAAGCACTTTTCCCTCAAACTGGAAATTTTTGACAATCTTTTTATGAGGAGTAAAGCAGCTGATTAGGTCAATACCCATTGTATCTCTGGAAATAGACACTTGGTTGAGTAACGGTAGGAAGCAGAACGTGTTTTCTAATCCTTGAATCCTTCAATAAAGTATTGGAAGAAAGAAGGTCTAAGTTTGCTCTCAACTGGCCTAAGTAAGAGAAGAGAGGGAAGAGAATGGTGTAGTTTGCTATGGTCAGCAATTGTGTTGACTAAGAGTTAGATAACCACGCACTGTGGGAGACTGTTCTAGCTGCATTCTTCATCCTTGGCAAGGTGGGGAACAGGAACCACATTCAGGGATGTCACTGGGAAATGGAGGAAACTTGATCCCCTAGTTTTGTGTGAAAACTTCCTGTACTATATTATCTTCCTGACCAAATTAATTACCAACCACTCTGTACTGACTCACTATGACTTAGCCTTGTGACAAAGGGCAGAATACACTTAGCTCATTATCTCAGCCCATTAATTTGGAGACAGAAGCCTCTAGGGAGAATATTAATCTAAAGACCAACATTGTGGGTAGTTCACCAAAGCCTGTAGCTAAAATACAGGGATGCAGAATCAAGATTAATCAACATTGACATAATAAGACCTCTGTCATTGGTTACTTGATTGGAGAGTTGAGCAAATGCAAATTTGCCAGCATCCTACTGTGGTTTTAAGAGATGCCTTATTACCAAGTAAGTCCCAGAGTAGGTGAGAAAAGATTGATATGATTGTTCACTCCTGAGGTTTGAAACTAACCCCTCAGGAAGTGGGTTGCTAAGCAAAATAGCTGCCCAATTTCCCTTCTACATATAAATATGAAGGGCAATAGAAAGGCGAATTTTCCAGTGAAGAGAATCAGGGGCATTCAGATTGATTGACCAAGAAACCATTTCCTTGGCAGGGAGTCCTTGCAGCCATGTCTAGGAAGTATGATACATGCCTTAAACATCGTTTCTGTTTCTTCCCCTTTCTAAATTGGAGATTTCATAATGGTTATCCTGTTTCATCTTCACCAATGTATACTCAGTTGTTCAGGTAGTTAAATATATTATTTAGTCGTGGACTGTTGTACCTTGAGGCCATTTCTAGACTTAACCAGAAAGACCAAATACTACCCAGAAAACCTAGACTTGGAGAAGAAGAGAATTAACTAAGATTCAGCTAGTCACCCTCTGGAGGAAAGGATGAGTGTGATTTTGCTTATGAATGGGATACTTGCATATTCCTGGGCTGCAAATTTTTGAAATTTTATGAATTACAGAATAGGGTATTTACAACTGCTATGAAGTCAAGGGAAGGAATTACAGAAGACATCCACCATTTTTTTTTCTTTCTGTCCTCCACCATTTCTTTTAAGAAAAAGTGTCTTCTCTGCTTCATGTGATTTCAACAAGATTGTTAATCAAGATGGTTTGACATTTCTAAATAAATATATAGGGATATGACTTGTTCTGATCATTTTGTTAAAACAACACATTTACTATGATGTTTAAGCAATTTATGGTAACCCCTTAAATATAGTGTCCTTGTGCAGTGCAAAACCGTTATAACTAAACACTCTGACATTGGTTATGACATATAATAATATGGAGTTGCATGAATGCCAAAATTGAGAAATCACCATTGACAGGGGTATAGCATTTTGAGAACACTAAATAGTTTGATGTAATATGGGTAAATAATACAGAAAAGTTTGTAATATCCTCTTTTCTGGATAACTGAGATCACAGTGTCAAAGAGCGTATGGCTATAATCAGAAGTTTAGACTTTACACTGTATGCAGTGGTAAGTGCAGTGGTGAAGCACTGAAGATTTTAAGATGGGAAATCACATAATCAGGGCTGTAATTTATAGAGTAGGGAGTATAAACTGAAAACAGGAGAAACTAGAGCTATTGAGTATTGTACAGCAGCAGTTCCCAACCTTTTAGGCACCAGGGACTGGTTTCATGGAAGACAATTTTTCCACAGCAGGTGGCGGGTGGGGAAGTGGGGTCGGGGGGAGGCGGAGCTCAGGTAGTGATATGGTGAGGCGAGTGATGGGGAGTGCCTGTAAATACAGATGAAGCTTTGCTTGCTTGCCCACTGCTCACCTCCTGCTGTGTGACCCAGTTCCCAAGTTTCACGGAAGACAATTTTTCCATGGTTGCTAACAGGCCACAGACTGGTACTGGGCATGGCCTGGGATTGGGGACTGCAGTTAAAGGACCTGTGGTATTGGCCCTTAACAATAACACTCACCTGGTTTTGCTAGTATTGTTAATATCTTCAGTAGTATTTCCTGATATCCACCTTGCCCAGAGTTTTTGTCCTTGGCTCTTTTCCAGAACAAAGGAGTTTTTACAGAAGAGTTTTTGGTCTCAAATTATTTACCTCACAGTTTGTAAAAAAATGTTTATACAATTTATAAAAAAGACAGAGTGGAAGAAAATAAGTATGAAAATAACACAGTTACATATACTTCTAAAAATGGGAGAGAAAAAACAATTTATATACAATCACTGGTGATATATATTGTATATATATCACCAATATATAATATATATTGTAGTATAAAATTGAAAAGGAGAAGGAAACAGTTATATATAATTAAGTCAGAGATCTTACCCAGTATCAGACTTTATTAATGATGTCAAAATTATAAGCAATCAAAAAGTACACATGAAGCAGAGAGCTGGGATGTCAAGGACAACCTACCAAGTCCTGTCTTCCCACACTGGCCGCGCCCTCTTGGCCCAGAGTAGATGACGTCTATAGGTGATGCTTGTGGGGTTCCCCATACAGTAGGGAATCTATATTCCCTATTTCTATAAAGATACTGCTTTATACCCCAGGGTTGTATAGCTCAGGTGACATTCTCAAGGGAGCCTTTTGACATTTATTGACCCTGGGTTTTATTCACTCTAGGTAATTCTTACTCACAGATATCTTTCTATGGACCTTTTCATGATAAGGAATATTCTTCCTAGCAAATTTCAATAGTTTACTTCCTTGAGAAAGTCCATCCAAAAAGGAAATTAACTGTGTTACCTGCCTTCCAGCTTCCCGGTGTCACTTTGATCTCCCTCAGGGGAGTGAACAGATGTTGCTTTAACTCCTTTCTCCCAGTAGTATTTCAGAAGCATTTTGAATAAACTGAATAAAGTAAGTTTTAGAGTTATAGCAGCCTGATAATAGGCATGGAATAAGTGTGTGACAGACCAAGTGATCCGGGAAATAAGATGGCTTTCCTAGGCAGGAGTGAATCCTGTGAGAACCGATTGAAGGAAAGGAAGGTAGTCAGTCGCCTCTTCACTTACTCTTTAGCATATTGACTGCAGTTTGATTGACTGTGCTGTAGGCTTTAGACAATTTTAGAATCATTACATAAGTCAGTATGTCTCTCACATTTAAAAAAAATTGTTTTTTTTTACATTGATGAATGCTGTCTTTCTTTTTTTAAAAAATAAATATCTACATTCCAGGCAAACATATGGTGTGCTTTAAAACTGCTAGCAAATAACCTACATAATTGGACAGCCCATTATCTTGATTATTATTATTACTTAACACAGATATAGCACTTGACTAAAACGGTATTCACTCAAAGTAACTGACAAGCATTAATTACTTAATGTGTTCATGTTCTTTATGGAGAAGTTAAATATAGTTGAATATATATCTGAGTATACACACACACACACTCCCAGTAGTAATAGGGATTCTAAGGAAATATTTGTTGCCTGCTGAATGTGTATATAATAATGTCTACAAAATTCCCAACAAATGGATATCAGTCTTCTTTTCAGAAATATACACCCATTAACAACATTTATAATTACTTTGAGACACATTTTTAGTAAAAAATTATTTTAGTCAGGAAGTTCTTTACAGTTAAACTTTTGTGATAATTTTAATCTATTTCTTCTTATGGAAAATAATGCAGAATCCTTTATGTTGTCTTCCATGAAAGATACCTTAAGGTGTACCCATAATGGTATCCTTAGATTTAGAGCAAATGGGGAAAAGAAAGCTCTCTTTCCCTGCCTGAACATACATTCATAATGGACCAAAGGGTCAGTGTTATCAATTATTCTTCCCTTTCCTTCAATGTCCTAGCATATTCTCTAGAATCATATGCCTTCTTGAAAAAAGTGAGCTCCCTCCTCTGGATTAGTTACAGTCTACAGCCAATTAGCATCTCAGGTATTGTTACTCTCTTTGTGATAGAGCACCCAAAGATGCCTGGATTTAATTGCTCTTCCCTTCATTTGTCGTATTTTCTCTAACTCAGGTGGAAGTTGCTATTCCGGATCGCTGAAGGATTTTCTAGGGTGTGTAGAGTGAAAATAATAATGGGTTGGTAGTTAATCATTCCTTACTTATTAGAATCTGTGGATAAAGGTGAGATCAAAAGTCACTCTTTAACTTCTAACCCACAACATAAGCATGGTACATCTAAGCCATTTCTGACTGTTTCATGTAGGCCATTCTTTGTCATATATATATTCATGACACTTTGACTGAATTATTTTTATCTTTCTGCTGATCAACACTGCAGTCTATAGAAGATAATAGAAAATATGAAACTTTCCCTCCTAAATCTAATCTATTACACAAACCAGAGCTAGATAGGCAATAAATACTAGAGGCTGCCAGAATGGTGAGAAGTCAAATTATGGTAGAGCAGTAAACCAGGATGGTATGGTCAGTCCTAGGGGAGAGGCTTTTATAACATGAAGAAAGAAGGTTTAGACAAAAACTAAGCTGTTCCATAATCTATTCCAATATACTGTCTATTTTGCACCTGTGTTCTTTTAGTTTACTGGCTTTATAGTGAATTTTTAAAAATGAAATCTTAGTTATAATTTGAAAAACATTCAGGCTATCGTTTTTCCTCTGAAAATCTGATGAAAGATGAGTCCTCTACACAGATAATGCTCACATATACATAAGTACAGAATTTTAGAAATTTACATGTAATGCCCATCCAAAGACTTCAGGGGTGGTTCATGAAACGTATGTTAAAAATCCCTCTACTTTATAAAAATGTAAGAAAAAACAAGGTTACTATTTCATCTCATGATAATAGGTTAGAAGATTTATACCTGAAATCAATTATTATTTTATGATTTAGCTTATATATAATACCTCTCATCCTCATAAAGTCTTAAAGATCCAAAGCTTTATGTGTAATAGTCTATAGTTTCTATGTATTTTATACTATTATTCATATATCTGCTTATTAAAAACCCTGGTAAATAATTTTGCATTAGAAATTTCCCTGACTTCTGAAATGCATTCTAATATTTTGTACCAAGAAAAATATTTTTACATTTAATTTTTTTATTTTCTCAGATTCTGAAAGTATTATATTATTAAGATCCTTTGTTAATATTGACATAATTGAGGACAACTGTAATCTATGCATGTGGGACTACAAATGTATTAACAGCAGCCCTTTCCATAGCGTACATGTGTATGAGCTCTGTGGCTCTTACTTTAATTTATAGAATTTGTGATTGCCCTACTTTGCCTCTTACATGTTTAGATTTCTTAAATTCCTTGTTTGAAAGAACTACTCCATAAATGTCTGCTGGTCCTTTCTCCAAGCTATGTGATTATAAAAAGATATACCTATTAAAAAATCTCAATAAAAATGCAAGCATTATAAAAGGCATCGGTTAGTGTATAATTATATAATAGTGAGGTGGTATGAGAATGGGGAAAAGGAGCTATTCCAGTTATTCATTGCTGTGTAACAAGCCACTCCAAAACTAAGTGGCTTAAAACCACAATTTTTTAATCTCTTATGGTTCTGTGGCTTGACTGCTTTTAGCTAGGCATTTCTCACTTGGAATCTCTCAAAAGGTTACAGGCAGATAGCAGCTAAGACTGAAGTCATCTGAAGGACAGACTGGGCTGATCACTGGCACTTCCTGTTGGCTGGTTGCTTAGCTGGAGTTGCCAACTGAGCACCTCTATGTCTGTCTTATTTGGCATAGTTTTCTTAGTGTTGAAACCTAGTAGACACTCCAAGTTATATGTAGAATGAATACATACTAATGCACGAAGCTACTTATTTTCATGTTATTAAACATTTTGCAATACACTATTACATTTTGAAAGTTTGTATAATTAAGTAATCCCTAATAATATAAGTCCTGTGAATAAATTTGATTGGATAAGAAAAAAGTATAAAATTTTGTATAGGATTGAACATATTACAATCGAAAATTACTTAGAAACTCTTCAAAGAAAATAATTATGTACATATCATGCTGTACAAGGTCATCTCTCCTTTTCTGAAAGCACATTCCTGTTCAGTCTAAATTAGTTCTTCCAATCAGACAACTGATGAGGCAATTTTTACCACACTTGAACTTCCTATACAACTATAAAGAAGGAATAGCACATAATTAGAAAGCCTGGAAAAAAATTTGCAAAGCCATATCTATTTTTTTAACATTTTTTGTTCATTCTTCCTCCTCTTAGCTGAAAAAAAATCATATTTTGATGGTGAATTTATGAATTTAATGCTTAAAATAACACAATCTTCTATTATAAAGTAAAAATCAGTCTCTCCAAATAATTTTTAAAAATTGAATATAATTTGAATTTTTGAATAAATATACCTCTAATATTAGACTATTACAATCAATACAATTGTTTCTTGTAAGAACCTGGGTCAGGGACTAAGGTAATTGCTTGTAATTTTGGCTATGCAGGGTCTGATTGCAAATAGCCTATCAGAAATTCTGATTAGCAGTTGTAGATGTCTTTGATTAATAAAAGTGATAAAGTCATCATTAGTTAATAAATGCAGTTTGTTTCATAGAAAAATTCTTTTCCAAACATATGACTCATGGGGAGCAGGGGTCTTTGTCTCTTGAGGGGGCAAAAATATTGGGACATGATGAATTCAGTTGGGTTACAGGAATTAGTAGTTCTTTGATAGGGAATGCTCTGTGATAATTAATTTGCTTTTTCTTCAAGGTTTTTAAATATCCAGCTTGCTGTTTTGTCCACCTGATTAACCAGTTAATTAAATTTTTATGTAAGTCTTCTGACCTAGTTAATTTGCCAGGAGCGTCTATTAATGGAGAGTAACAGATGAGGTTTTTTTTGACCTGTCTGTACAAATGGCTGTACCTTCATCTACTCCTGCCAGAAGGAGCCCTGCTTACTAACCTACGAGCCATGATGGAAAAAAGCAAAAAGCCGAACTCTGAAACAGAGACTTGAAGAGAGTCTGTGAGGTTCCACAGAAGGAGAAGGCAAGACACTGACAAGAGAAGAAAAGTGTTGGCAAACTGACATCACACAGTGCCTTTCAAGGGGAGAAGCACTGTTTGTTGGATAAATAAAGTGAATTAAAGAATATGCATAATAATTAGCTTAGGGGCTGTGCCAATTGACTTTGTGGATATTGTCCTCTACCCAAAAATGCTGTTGTATTACATTTTCTCAAACTTGCAATACTGTTTTAAAGTCACTGACTTTAAGACTTTAACAGGCTTTACCTTTTAAAGTTGCAAGATCTGTATGATTTAGGAGGCTAAACTTGGAAGTAGGCATGAAACAGTGTTGATTAGGGCAGGTGGGTCACTTAGATGCCTGAGAAAATGGGTAAAGCAGTTAGAAAAGAGAAAGGGAATAGACACAGAAAAATGTAAAATTGTGTCTTAACGTTAGGCCAACACGCAGGACCAGGCACTGTGTTTCTCCCCCACCCACCCTTCGCCTCGCGTCTGTTCCCTCCCTCCTCCCTCTTTTTTTTCTCCTTTAAACATCAAGGTCCTTATTTCCCAGGATACAAACTCAGGCTAAAATTGCATATTCTATACTTCAAATATGTTCCAGTTAAATATATTTCAGGGACTTCAGACCCCAATCATAATAGCTTCTTTAGAAAATATTGCTTAGTTACAAACTTTGGTGTTTTTTTTTTTTTAAACAACAACAACAACGAAATTCCTAAATTGGGGCTGCTTGTATTTCACAGATCAGTGGGTTACCTATCTGCTTTACCCTTTCTCCTCATTAAAATAAAAATCAAGATATTCTAGTAAATTCTTTTCATTTATTACCCCATCAATGGTTGTATTCTCAAATACCTGTGAAGAAAATTAATAAGCTTTTGCAGAGTACTAAAGCTGTGCATATCCTTGGAAACTAATGTTGTATTTAGCTTCAGGCGTGATGGATTGATCTAGTGCACAGCTACACTTTGTGGTTTCAGAAAAATGATTTATAAGAAGAAAAACAAGCATCATTTTGTTTATGATTTATGGGTTTTGAACTTTAATCCTGAATTTTTATATCATTAGTCCTGAGAAAGGGATATTATAAGACAGGTGCAATGAGACTTCAAATATTTTCATATGTGTAAATCAGTTTACTATCCATTCTTTGATCATGGGTTTTATGATGGAGCACATAATCATGATGGAGCACACAAACCCTAACCCTAGCATAATTTCTCACATCCATATATTTGGAAAATTGCATAAATATGTTTATTCATATCTATATAGATATATGTGTGAATGTGAAAAATCAATTTAAGTATAAGTGAAGACTGCAATATAGAGAGAGTTTATTTAAAGGAATTTAATTATTGAATACAAAGAATCCACATAGAAAATAAATTCCTTTTTATTATGGGAGGTCACCCAAGCTTCATAAAATGGACAGATTTTCAAGAATGTATTGACCCAAATTCAGGAGAATTGCCTTTTTCATTGCCAGGCTCCAAGAGGTTATTTTTTAAAATGAGTGAGTAAAAGGTCCAGAACTCTATAGAGACATCCGTCAATCAGAAAGATTTTTCAAAAAAGTTCTCTCTTTTCTACTCATGATAACATTGAAAAATGATTCTACATTACCTATAAGACTATTTTTTCAGCCTTCTAGTGTTCTTTCTCCTTGAATAGTTTCAAAGATTCAAACTAAGCTTGAAGCTCCATTTTAGGTTGCAGAATATGGCTTACCTTAAGTCAAGGCTTACAGAAACCGCCTGATTGCTACTTCTTTGCCTTTAGGTGACTGGCCTTCTCCTCCTTAGCCAAGATGATGAAGAATTGTCAGGTGTTAAATCAGAGAAGCAGAATAAGTAGGGGATATATATTAAAAGATTTATTATAAGGAATTGGCTTAAACATGTGTGGGAGCTGGCTAGGTATGTTGGAAATTCGTAGGGCAGGCCGGAACTGTTGGGCAAGGCTGACGCTCTGTTCACAAGTGAAATTTCTTCTTCATCAGGAAACCCTCAGCAATGCTGTTAAGGCCTTTCACCTGATTGAATCAGGCCCACCCAGATTATCAAGGATAATCTCCCTGAGTTAAAGTCAATTGATTATGAACTTTAATCACATCTACAAAATAATTTCACAGCAACACCTGGATTCATCTTTGATTGACTATTGCGGACTGTAACTTAGCTAAATTTACACATCCAAAGACCATCACATCACAGTGAAACAATCACAGCTTTTCCTTTTTCATTTGGGGCACTAAGAGGCAAATAATCTTGTAAGGTGGTGAAGAGTCCAGAGACTAAGAACAATCCCATGGCTTATGGTCTTTTCCCCTGTTCATGTAACTGAGCCTTCTCTTACCCTGCATTTGTAGTAACAATTCCACCAATTCCATTTATTCACAAATGAAAAAGCATTGCCAAAAATTTCTGGCACTGGTACAGAAGGATTCATGTTGGAAATTTTGCTTTTTTTAATTTTGTTGGTAATTTTTTTCATATTGATGGAAATATTGGTGTGGGGGTTAGGATGTTTTATAATCTATGTAGCAATTATTAAGGAGAGAAAATATTTATTTATAAAACACCTTTAAATCATAATACTCTGTGCTCTTTTGGAGGATGTTTGTATATAATATAACACTTTTGTATGGGTAGATTAGAGGTTAAATTAACTACTATTTCTACCTAATATACCACAATTTTCTTCAGTTTTGAATATAAGGAAATAGTCTATCTAAAAAGAGAATAAATGTTTTGTTGGAGAGATACTTTTGGGAGAAACACTAGTATAAAAATAATTTTGTAGGCGGACACTTTACTCACAGGCTTGAGACACTCACACCTTAAAATACTTACCCTCATATCACTTGAAACAAAAGTCAGTTTAAGTCTTTAGTCAATAAATAAAACCTAAATTAGGAAAAACAACTCTCATCATTTTAGAGCAAAAGTAGAATCAAAACAATAGTAGATTTCTTTAGAAACTGAGATTCTCTTAAGAATCACAGAATACTTATTGACTCTGTTTTTCACCACATGCCCAATCCCTTTTATTTGCTGCATGGCTACCGCATCAATTAACAACTTTGTTTGTTTGTTTGTGAATATCTCTGAAGCAATCTGAAATTAATTGTAAAGCAATTTGGTCTTTTTAATTTTCTTTTCTAAGATCGCTGAGTGTCTATGCCCAGGGCAAATAATTCAAAATTTTGATTAGTCTCCTATCTAGGATTAATTGGATCTGTTGTCTTTTCCTTCCTGTGTTATTATACAGCAGAGTGGGAGCATATACATACCTAATAAATGTTTAGTATTAAATAAATATTTGTTGATTGATGACAGAGGCTGGTTAAAAGAGTTTTAATGAATTGTTAGTACTTGAAATTAATAAATCATGACAACCATATTAATGTTGGCTTAGCTATTTTTAGACTCTGCTTTCATAACCCATAATCCATTGGTGGCTTTGAGTTCATTGCTCTAAATAGATAATTAATATAATATTCTAAATTAGAGACAATAAAACTCCCTCCATAAACTTTCAAAATTTATACTTACATATACTCATCAAAATATTACGTTGGTTCAGGAAAAACTTTAGTCCACTCACCCATGACACATGCACATTTGAATACAATTAATTTTTTACTTAGTAAGCATCACTTCTATAACCTAGGTCAACTATTTATCACAAGGAGGTTTCAAAAAGAGTGTTTTTCTTTGGGGGGAATTGATCGTTTCCTAATTGACCAGCAATTTGGCTTCTCCAACATTTCTCTGTTCTAGCGGGGCTTCCCTTATCTGTTTATGATGTATAAAAGCCAAACAGAAGAAAATATTTTTTTCTCAGAAACTATTGGATATCTTATTATGTTGTTTGCACTTTTTTTTTAAAAAAAAAGTAGACTTGTTCCATCTTATTACATGACCCAAAATCTAGCCCATGATGCTTTAGTCACACTTCACTACTTGCCAATGGTTGATTTGGTTATTTTCTGGGTAACTATAACTGTGAAGAGCCAAAGAGTATTTAAAATGATTCTGAAGTTGGATTTCAGATGGCTTTTGATACTTTGCTGAGAATAGTGATATATAATGCTAAATAATCACAGACTTGCCCTATTTTCCTGTGTCTACTTTCTATAAGGACAGGCATTTGCACACTTGAGGGCAATTGTCCAGGTCCATAGGGTAGGAGAGCCAAACACCATGGATTCTTGATGAATTATATTTATTTATGATGGGTTAAAAAATGTGGTGCTTTGGAAATTACAACCTTGTGAACCAGGCAGACATTAAACAAGTAATTATAAAATAGGTAATAGAGTTAGAGAGTAATGAGGCAGCACAAGAAAAGGGAGAAGGGAATACGAAGAGCAGAGAGTCTAGGTCTGAAGTCTAAGAAACTCCAATGTTTATAGTAAGAGGAATAGGCAAAGGAGGCTGAAAAAGCAGCAACAGAATTGCAGGAAAACAAGGAAAATCATGTGTCATGGAAAAAAAAGGAAAGTTTGTGTTTTGAGAAGAAGTGAACAACTGAGCCAAATACTGGTGAAAGACATAGGAAAATCGAGACTGGGCCACCACATCATTTCCCAAACTACTGCTTCTGTATCCTTCTTAACACTGTATGCTGCCATTGATTGAACTTTGAGGCTTGGTGCTGTTACACTGATATCACTCTATTTATCTCCAACAAGTTGGCAGTGTTGAGAGCAATGCCAGTAGAGTGATATGTCTTGAGTCCAGATTGAAACACATTGGGAGGACAAATAGCAGAGTCCCGAAGGGCATGTTATGAATTCTTCTGCCTTTGTTTGAGACCCTGCCCTGCTGCTAAGTGAGTAGGCATGGATCTGCAGTTCAGAGGTGTTACTTCCCCCCAAGAGGACCATCAACCTTTGTGATATAGGAGCTGGTGGACAAATGTTGCAGCATGCCATTCTTCAGGCACACAATTCTGAAAGGTGTTCTCTTTTCTTCTCAGAAGGCTCCATAGTGGTGACTATGATAGCGTGCTCTAATACTGAACTTTTTTCCTTTCCCGTTCACTCTCTGTCATTTCCTGAATAAACTTTCTGCAATTGTGAAAGGCTCTCCTTTCAGCATAACTCCAAAAATTAATATTGATTGGTAGTAGAAAGGAAATTTAGAGTTGCAAGGGTTTTGCTCATTTATCTTATTGTTTTAAGATGGGAATATTATAAGCATATATAAAATCTAACCAGAAAGATCCAAGAGTGAAGGAGAGAGTGAATACAAATGAGAGAAAAGGTATGATCAATAGAGTGAGCTACCTCAGAGGTAGAAAGTGATGGAATTCAACACACTGCATGATCACCTTAGATGAGAACAGGGGGACACACACACATGCAGAGGAAGAAAAAAATGGGTGTGGATTAATGTTGTTTTGTAGATTTCGTAGTGGAAAATGCAGAGAGTTTCTTTTGGTGGCTTCTATATTTTCCACAAAGTCGTGTGGAAGCTGAGATCTGCTGAATTGAAAGATATTAAGAGTTGAAGGGGAAATGGGCATTAGATCTCAAGGAGAGAGTACAGAATATAAGAAAACCAGAGGTCAGAAGGATGCAGGTTTTTGATGAACTAGAAGATGATCAATGTGCCTGGGTCATAGAAAACGAGGGACAGCACACAGAAATAGGAAACTGCCAGATAGTGCAGAACCTAAATTGCCAAGTTTAGGGTTTTAGATTTTATTCAAAATGGACTGGGAAAGTATAGGAAGTATTTAAGTGAAGGAATAGTATGATCAGATTTGCAATTGCTAAAGATTATTCTTGTAGCAGTTTTGGCAATTTAGGAAATGGATTAGAAATTGCAAACCAAAAGCAGAGTAATGAGGACAGTGTATTCTGGTTTGTTTTTAATATTACCCACAAAAATGACTCATTTTACACAGCAAACCGCATGTAGCACATAGTGCACTTGTAGCTAAAACCAAATTTTCATGAAAAATGTTTAACAGTCTATGAAATTTTTTCTCTTCTTTGCTATTCTCTTCTATATTTTTCCATTCTATTTTATTTCATTTTAAAAATGGTGGTACATGAAATTGATGTTGTGACACATTATGAGGATTAGGAGATGGTTTTGTTTGTGAACGTGAATCAACAGGACTTAGTATTTGAAGATGAGAGAGAAACACCAAACACAGCCTGCAGATTTCTTGCTTAAGCAGCTGGGTGGATGACTGCAATTTGGCAAGATAAGGGACACTAGAGAAGGGGTTTATTCAAAGGAGGCCAGTGGCATGATTTTAGTTTGCATATTGGGGGTTAGAGGTGCATAGATGGCATCTGAAGTATGAGAAAATCATGAGTGTGACATCATGGAAGCTAAATAGAATCCATGTTTCAAGGAGAAGAGAGAAATCAAGTGATAAAATTAGTAAAGCACTTATTGGATTTAGTGACATAATAGTAACTGGTGACCATAACAAGGGTAGAAGAAGTGAGAAGTCAGATTTAAGTGGATCTAGGAGCAAGTAGGAGATAATAAAATAAAGACCTGGTGTAGATAATTCTTTGGAGAATTTTTTCTGCTAAGGAAAATAGTGGAAAAAATGATAGAAAGGAGAAATGTTCTTTGTTTACTTTTAAAAATTCCTTTTACAGTTTTAAGAAGAGAGAAACTGGACAGAAATCAGCTTACTGATTCTTTCAGTTTTATTCAGTAGACGTGCAGCAACCAAAGTCTAACTTAAATATTCATTTTGGAAGTTTACATTGTGGAAGTTATATAAATTATTCAAGAAAATGAAGAAAATGCAGAAAAGGAAAACTTCACTCATAGTTTTATCACTAAAAGATAATCATTATTTACATTTTCATTTACGTTCCTCTAGTTTTCCATGTGCACATTTTTAATATAGCTATAATGATATTATTATATATATGTAGTTTATTTTATTCACTTAATATTATAGCATAACTATTTTTTATGTCATTTCACAATCTTTACAGAGTCCCAAAGGGCATTAAATTACAACATAATTTCACTTAAAATAGTATTTGGAATGGAAATATACTATAACCTACTTAACCACTCTTCTCTTTTTAACACGTACAATTTCTCCGTGCTGTTTTTAGTATCATTTGAATGTAATATCTGAATAGGTCTATATTCACATGCTTAAAATCTAAAAGATTCATAAGGGTGAAACTTGAAAAGCACACCCCCTCTTCCCCAGACACCAGCCATGACCTAGATGCTGTGTAAATTAGTGTCCAGTCTCAGAGCCTTCACCAGTGGACAAGCGAGTTGGCAACAGTCCCTCACTCCACCTCCTGTGACGTGGCCAGGCCCCGAGTCAGAGCCCCAGAGACATAGCCATCAGGAGCTGCTAGTGCTGATCTTCAACTCCATTTTTCCCTAAACTTCTAATGCTCCTGCTGTTGCCTTTATTGCTATAGGTAACATTGTTAAAGGATAAACTTGAGGAGAGCTTGGATTCAGCTGCGACATTAGCATTACGCCTCCTACCACGGTCGTTTTAATGTCTGTCACTACTGTAGCAAGGACTATAGCTGGAATCGTCATCTAACATTGTATAAAATGGCACATTTTTGAGCCATAGTGGATGCTATCAACAATTATACTGAGAAAATAGGTATAAACTGCTTGAGCAAACCTGCACCTATGGTCACCTTAATTATAACAAGAGCCCTCTGCTCATTGATATTATATTTGCTTCCTTGATTTCTCATAACCTGCTTTCTTAAAGACTTCAGACGAAAGTTCATCTGAGTGAATAGGAAGAAAATAGGGTACTATGGAGCTCTAAATCCACACAAGCCATCCTTTGATATTGACAAGGTCTGAACACCTATGGCACATCTTCTTTTGAGTGGCTGGGAATTGGTGTTTGTTCCCCTCTTGCTGGAGTTATTTATGATTATGTGGCATTATGGGCTGCCAATTCTTCTAAACTCCCATTCTTTTTTCTGCTTAGAAGCCCACCAAGTTTGCATAAGGTGAAACTGGAGGCTGCAAAGAACATCCCAAGTAACAGCTTGCCAGGGCCTAAGATTACAACTTCTGTTTTTTTATTATCTGTCAAATATAAAACTGAAGAAGTATGGTGACAGATGCTTTAGCTAAATACTGTAATTGTCCTTTTTATTGTTAAGTTTTTTTTTTGTATATTCATTTCCCTTTTTTTTTAATTCTTTTTTTTATTATTCTTTTTTTTTTATTTCAGAATATTATGGGGGTACAACACTTTGGCTATATTATATTGCCCATGCACTGCCCGTGTCAGAGCTACAATCGTGGTCATCCCCCAAACTGTGCTCCCCGCATCCTTTCAGTGAGAGTTTTCCCACCCCCTCCATCCCCCTCCCGCCTGCCCGCCCCCTGATGAATATTATTGCCCTGTGTGATGTAGGTGTTGATCAGTTAGTACTAATTTGATGGTGAGTTCCAGTGGTGCTTGTTTTTCCATTCCTGTGACACTTCGCTTCGAAGAATGGGTTCTAGCTCCAACCAGGATAATACCAGATGTGTTAATTCACTATTGTTCTTTATTGCTGAGTAATACTCCATGGTATACACATACCACATTTTATTAATCCACTCGTGTATTGATGGGCACCTGGGTTGTTTCCACATCTTTGCAATTGTGAATTGTGCTGCTATAAACATTCGTGAGCAGATGTCTTTATTATAAAATGTCTTTTTTTCCTTTGGGTAAATACCCAGTAGAGGGATTGCTGGGTCAAATGGTAATTCTACTTTTAATTTTTTGAGGTATCTCCATATTACTTTCCATAGAGCTTATACTAATTTGCAGTCCCACCAGCAGTGTATGAGTGTTCCTATCTGTCCGCATCCCCGCCAACATTTGTTATTTGGGGATTTTTTGATATGAGCCAATCTCACTGGAGTTAAGTGATATCTCATTGTGGTTTTGATTTGCATTTATTTCCCTGATGATTAGAGAAGTTGAGCAATTTTTTATATGTTTGCTGGCTGTTTTTCTGTCTTCTTTGGAAAAGTTTCTGTTCATGTCCTTTGCCCATTTTTTAATAGGGTTGTTTGATTTTTTCTTGTTGATTTTCCTAAGTTCTGTATAGATTCTGGTTATCAGCCCTTTATCAGAGGTGTAGCATGCAAATAGTTTCTCCCATTCTGTAGGTTTTCTGTTCACTCTAGTGATAGTTTCCTTGGCTGTGCAGAAGCTTTTTAATTTGATCAGGTCCCATGTATTAATTTTTGTTGCTGCTGTGATTGCTTTGGGGGTCTTCTTCATAAATTCTTTGCCTAGGCCAATGTCCATAAGAGTTTTTCCAACGTTTTCTTCGAGAATTCTTATGGTTTCATGTCTTAGGTTTAGATCTGTTATCCATTGTGAGTTGATTTTTGTGAGAGGTGAGAGGTGTGGGTCCAGTTTCAGTCTTCTACATATGGCCATCCAGTTTTCCCAGCACCATTTGTTGAATAGGGAATCTTTTCCCCAGTGTACGTTTTTTCAGAATTTGTCAAAGATCAGGTGACTGTGTGAGGTTGGTTTTATATTTGGGTTCTCAGTCCTGTTCCATTGGTCTACGTGTCTGTTCTTGTGCCAATACCATGCAGTTTTGGTTACTATAGCCTTGCAGTATAGTTTGAAGTCTGGTAGATAGATGCCTCCCAATTTGTTCTTTTTGCTTAAGATTGCTTTGGCTAGATGGGGTCTTCTCTGGTTCCACACGAAGTGTAGAATTATTTTTTCTAGATCTGCAAAAAATGATGTTGGTATTTTAATAGGGACTGCATTGATTCTGTAAATCACTTTAGGTAGCAAAGCCATTTTTACTATGTTGACTCTGCCTATCCAAGAGCATGGTAGGGCTTTCCATCTATTTACATCCTCTGCAATTTCTTTTCTCAGTGTTTTGTAATTCTCTCTATATAGGTCTTTGATCTCCTTAGTTAGATTTGCTCCTAAATATTTAATTTTCTTTGGTGCTACTGTGAAAGGTATTGCATCTTTAATTTGTTTCTCGGCTTGATTGTTATTAACATATATGAAGGCTATGGATTTGTGTGTATTAATTTTGTATCCTGAGATTTTGCTAAATTCATTTATCAATTCCAGTAATCTCTTGGTTGAATCTTTGGGGTTTTCTATGTATAATATCATATCGTCTGTGAATAGTGAAAGTTTGACCTCTTCTGCCCCTATCTGGACACCCCTGATTTCTCTGTCTTGTCTAATTGCTGTGGCTGGGTCATAGATTGGAAAAATTTGATTTTGGAGGACTTATGATTTTATTAATATTTTATAATATATAAAGGGTAACACAAATTAAATTAGCATAAAGAATTAAAGGCTACTTCTGCAAACATTTTAAGACCTACATATTTTAACAAAATTTTCCTTGAATTATTCCTATCTTTGTTGTGTATTCATGTACAGTTCACAGAATAGACAGGAAATAATGTCTTTAAGTCTCTGGCTGACTTGATTCAGACATCTAAAATCTATTGCTTGAAAGAAAGACATTGATCAACTAAATCCAAATATTTTAAGGATCTAAAAAGTTAAATTGGAAACTGAAAAGCCAGGCTTGCCTTTATGCTTCACAAAGATGCCTAAGCATTGGATTCTTTAAGGCAGAATTATTTCACATAGCTCTCTTGAGCTCTCAGCATCAGGCAGTCTACCACGTCTAAATGTTATAATCAATTCATAGATGAACTCCTAAAGAAAACGAATGTTCCCAAATTCCATGAAGATTGATGATGTCCCTGAATGGATGGCATATACTTTGTGACAGAGCAAGATTTCTTATATGTCCTGGGAGCCATTGACTGCAGACACATTGCTATTCAAGTAGTGGCAGTTAATGATTTAATCTTTATTAATAGGAGAAAAGATTCCATTTGTTTAATATGCAGGTTATTTGTGATGCTAAATGCAACGTAATTGATGTAATTTAAAAGTTCCAGGGATAATGTCATGATTAATTCATCTGTAAACAATCTGGCATCTTTCATTTTATTGAAGCAGGCAAAATTCAAAATTTTTAACTAGCTGAAATGTGAATAAGAACATTTATGACAACAATTATCATTTAAAAATATAATGCAGTATGAAAGATGAATGTCCTACAGGGCATTTTGCATTTGCTGTAAGGTCTTAAGAGCTGTAATTCAGCATGATTCATTGTCTCTGTATGAAAGAAACACGAGGACAGCATAACTAGCTTTGTGTCTTTGGGCCGAATAAGGTTTAGAATTTCGTGAAGGAGGTCATTGAGTATATTTCAAGGGTCAATTTCTTGAGAGTTTTGCTGCCCCTATGCAACTATTCATTCATTGAATCATTTATTCATCCATTCAATAAATATCATGCAGTGCCTTTTAAAAGACAAATGCTTTGGAAGGGACTGGTTATATGTATACATACATTGTTTCTGCCATCAAGGAACACCTAAAGTATTAAAGAAGATAGCATACATAAAATACAATTAATATACCACGACAGACATAACACGGATACTATGGGAAAAATGAGAGAGGGGCATTGAACCCAAGCTTGGGGGACAGAAAGGATGATCTGAAGTTGCTGGAGGAACTGACATGTATAAACTGCATCTTATTAAAGGATGAAGTCTAAGAAAAGTTGTTCCGAGCAAAGAAGATGCTATACAAAAGCACGAAGTTTAAAAACAAAACACAACAAAAAGATTCTGTGTTATTTGTGAGATACACCACACATTCAGTGTCGTTACAGAGCAATATCCAAGGCAAGGAATAGTGTGGGGCAAGATTGGAGGGTAGAAATATGCTAGAAACGTGGAGGACCATGTGGACTATGTTATAGCATTTAGACATTGTTCTGTAGGTGGTCATGAGACCACTATTATTTTAGGTAGATTACTGTGAGGCTTTGAAAGGCATGAGACTAGAGGTGCAGAAAAACTGATTAGGTTTCTGTTGACATAATCTGGTGAAGAGATAATAAAGGTGTCATTATCATGGGGCTATAGCTGTAATTTGAGAGTGAATGGGAAAATTCAACCTAAATTTGCAGACTCATAAGCATAGAAACCTAAGGCAGAATAAACGGGAATTTCAACATATAGTGAAGCAAGGGTTAAATAGAGGGCACTGAAAGAAAAGCCTATAAAGATGATGAAAAAGAAATGGTGAGAAAAACACTTGGAAAATTAGGAGAGTGTTGTCATAGATCTAAGGAACAAGGGACTAACAGAAAATTCTAATGACATGGTAAAAATAAGAAAGATAGCTTTAACTGTTAGATTATCATCAGTGACTTTGGAGGAATACTGTAGGTAGAATACAAATTTGAGTGGGTAGAGTAGCGGAGGGAGTTGGGAGGTGAGGAAATGGAGGCAACATATTGATAATTGTGTCCCTGAAAGAAGATAGCCTGGATCCTGAGTGTTCTGGATCCTCAGTTTGCCATTGACCATGGCCAACTTTCCAGTGGAATATATACACAAAGGACAAGAAGTAGTCAAATGAGTACTCATTATTATTGGCTAAACCTTTTAACCCAAACTCCAATGTATTCTTCTACTGGAATAAACTGAGTTAATAATGTAAACTTTTCAAATGCAGACTTGTCTGTAAAAACAGCTGTGTCAGTGAATTGTGTGTGTGTGTGTGTGAGGGGGAATCAGCTTCAGGGGCTGCACCTATAAAGAAAGAATAAAAGTGGAACAGAGTCACATATCAACAGAATAAGTCCAAGCTGTTTTTCTTTTTTTTGGAGGGGTATGTTAGGGGATGTTAATTTGTTAATTATATTGAATAAACATAATGTTTTCTAAGCTCTTTACAAGTGTTAACTATTTAGGACTTTTTTTATTTTGGTGAAATAGAAATTATGGTTATAGGTGAGTAAATAGAAACACAAAAAGAACATGTAAATTGCTGAAGGTCACACACTTGTGAGCAGAAGGGTCAAAATTTGAACTCAGGCAGTTTGGCTGTACATTTCCTGCTCTTCCATGCTGTAAATATGGCATATTGTATAGTTTATCAGATTTACTAATAAGACATAGAGTAGTGAATTAAAGATATTACTTGGGATCTCCTGGATTCAGTTTTTGTTTAATAATAACTAAAGAAGTCCTTTAATTCAGAACTTCACAAACACAACCATAGTTTAATTATGAAAAACTAAACTCATATAAACTCATATAACTATATCAATTTATCTATAATGTTAGAAATAATATGCTGGTGCAATTATACTGATATTTATTTATCGGTATACTTAGCCCTGAGTTTCTGAAATGAATCACATTCAAGAATGAGAAATCCAGGACTAGAGCAGAATGCAAACATTTTGGAACGAGCATTTAGAAAAATGAGACAATGTGATGGGGTTTCAACTAGAGATTAGTAAAAGGCATGTTAATCGGCTGCGAAGCCTGACTAAGTCTGAATAGCACACACTGGCAGTGGACCAGCTCGCCTGGCTTTATGACTTGACTTTCACTAGCAACAGTCAATAGAGCAGGAAGCTATGTGCATATGTATCTGTGTGTCTGTGTGTCAGAGGTTGAAGAAGCAAATGATCTTCCCTGCTCAGGGTTGCTGAAGGGAAAGGCAGTAAGGCAGATGGATAAGGGAGCAATTGGAATTTTAGGAATACATATTTACATAGTTTTGTACAGTTCAGTAATAATCCAGATAAATTACCTGGGCCAGATGGTTGGTTTATCCAGCCATGCGATGTGCCTTTTTGTATGCAAATTAAATGTCGACATATCAAGAGAGCTCTGGGAAGAATCCAAAATGAAGCAGCCAATTTGACCTAAAAGGTGATAAATTTAGGACTCAGAGAAGAGAATACTGGAGATTGACAATATTGTTTCCTAATATGTTCTAGTGATTTAATTTTAATAAATGGATGTGAACTCAATGGTCATCTAATTGTTCTGTAATAGATGTATTGTAGAGTCATCTTTTGCATAAGTATGGTGCAGAGGATGCCAATAAAACTAAAGTCTTCTGCAATTTTTGGTTTATTCAAACCATTTGAATTTTAATTTTCCAAAAACTCATTACTGGGAGAAAATTAAGTAGCCCCTAACAGATTAAGAAGTTGCAAATTCTCACAATAGCCTCAAGGAAATGCCTGTCAGATCAAATTTGGGGAGGAAAGCACAGTTGACCAGAATGAGGAGGCCTGAAGGTCATGATTAAGTGAATGGCATCTAATTCACCTAAAGCCCCTGCCACCCTCAATAAATGTGTTCTTTATTAAGTAATGCTCCCTTCTTTGACTGGGGTGGGGTGGTTGATGTGACTTTCAGGTTGGCCAGTGGCTAGCTCAAAAGAAGAGATGGCAATTCGAATACTGCCCTTGATCATTTAGGATTGGTAAATTGTGTTACTGAGTCATCTGGGATTAGGAACTAAAGCAAAATTTGAAAGAGAGAGAGAAATTATAAAATAGCATCAATTATGGGTAAACAAAGGACTCCTCATGGAAGACAGAAGAGGATAGAATAGTAATTGTGTGAGTGAAAGACCAAGTAGTCCCTGAGATTGTATTAGAGAGAGAGAAATTACTGAGCTCGGTGGAGTAGGTTGAGTAGTCTGATCATTTTGGTAAACTTTTCCATTCCCCTACTTCTCCTAAGAAACTAATAGACTCTGAACCCTTGCCACAGAATTAAGCACATGACCCAAGTCTAGCCAATTATATTATTTCATCTGCCTGGCAACAACGATTGGTCCAAGGCGTAGGCATGTGACCAAAGCAAGGCAAATAACATTTTTACCCTTGGAGTTGTTATTTGGACATTGATAGGAAGAAATTATTTTTACCCTGAGGGTTGCAAAACTGAGACGCTGGTCATGGTGGAGGTAGACTGTGTGCAGTAGGAGATAAAGATCTGCCCCTCAAAGAAAAACGAAACAAATCAAAAAGCCCAAGTGAGAAATAAATAGAGAGAGGGCGTTTATTTCCACCCAAGAAGCTCTGGCTGTGTAGCCTCAATGCTGTAAGCTACACTTGATATCATGTGTCCTGACTTGGTTACTGACATCTTCGTGTCCTAATTTTAAGTCCTATACTGGTCTAAGCAAAATTAACCACCTAAAAATAATCGGTCATTTCCTCCACTCCCTGCCCACTCCCCAGTCATCCAAGAGTGTGTTCTTTGTAAAAAGAGCATCACTAAGTAAAACAGGAGCTTAAAAATCAAATAATAGAAGGATATGGTCAGAAAGAGGAATTTCAGGATTCAAGAACTTAAAAATGCAGCAGATCTGAGAAATGGTGAGCTCTAACAGAAGCAATGACTGGTGAAATAAGTCAGATTCCTTCAACGCATACTTCCTAGAGGCCTTGAGAATGTGTTAGAGACATGGATAGAGAATGTCTTGTTTCATTTAGAAAGTCATCCAGAGCAAAGGGGTATTGGAGGTTGACAGTTCCTAGCAATGAGGATTTTGAGGCCATGGTAGATATAGAGTGAAATCAGAGGGAAAAGCTGTTGAGCTATAGTGGGGGAGCAAATGAGGATGCTACAGATGAAGCAGTGATACTGTTATGAAACCTACCAAACACATTGTCAGGTACAGGTAGAACATTAGATTATGTCTATTTTAAATTTTAAAGTTGAGGTGAAAAGCTGTTTGTTTTGTTTTTGCTATTTTGGGTAACAGAGAGAGTGTTTATGAAGATCAAAAGAGACTCCATTAGGAATAGACTCTGCAGAAATAGCACAACTTACATTCAGGTACAACTTTGGTTGTGAGGGCTGTCTACTTAATGGGAGTGTTGATAGTTATCACTTTGATTTCCACAGGGACCATAGGATATTCCAAGGCCAAATGTGCGTGTAAATATAAAGGAATTCATTAATCCAAATTAATCTCCACTTGGTGGCAGCACATTATGGTTTTTATTAATAACACTAGTCTTTTTTTTAATTTCAGAATATTATGGGGGTACAACACTTTGGTTATATACATTGCCTATGCACTGCCCAAGTCAGAGCTACAATAGTGGACATCCCCCAAACTGTGCACCCTGCACCCGTTCGTTGAGAGTATTCCCATCCCCTCCGCCCCGCTTCCACCTGCCTGCCCCCTCATGAATATTATTTCCATGTGTGACATAACTACTGATCAATTAGTACCAATTTAATGATGAGTACCAGTGGTGCTTGTTCCTCCATTCTTGTGATACTTTGCTTCGAAGAATGGGCTCTAGCTCCATCCAGGATAATACCAGATGTGTTATTTCACCATTGTTTTATATTGCTGGGTAATACTCCATGGTATACATATACCACATTTTATTATCCACTCGTGTATTGGTGGGCACCTGGGTTGTTTCCACATCTTTGCAATTGTGAATTGTGCTGCTATAAACATTCGAGTGCAGATGTCTTTATTATAGAATGTCTTTTTTTCCTTTGGGTAAATACCCAGTAGTGGGATTGCTGGATCGAATGGTAGTTCTACTTTTAGTTCTTTGAGGTATCTCCATATTACTTTCCATAGAGGTTGTACTAATTTGCAGTCCCACCAGCAGTGTATGAGTGTTCCTATCTGTCCACATCCCTGCCAATATTTGTTGTCTTGGGACTTTTTGATATAAGCCAATCTCACTGGAGTTAAGTGATATCTCATTGTGGTTTTGATTTGCATTTCCCTGGTGATTAGAAATGTTGAGCAATTTTTTATATGCTTTCTGGCCATTATTCTGTCTTCCTTTGAAAAGTTACCATTCTTGTCCTTTGCCCACTTTTTAATGGGGTTGTTTGATCTTTTCTTGTTGATTTTCTTAAATTCTGTGTAGATTTTGGTTATCAGCCCTTTATCAGATGTGTAGCATGCAAATATTTTCTCCAATTCTGTAGGTTGTCTGTTCACTCTAGTGATAGTTTTCCTTGGCTGTGCAGAAGCTTTTTAATTTGATCAGGTCCCATTTATTTATTTTTGTGGCTGCTGTGATTGCTTTGGAGATCTTCTTCATAAATTCTTTGCCTAGGCCAATGACTATAAGAGCTTGTCCAGCGTTTTCTCTAGAATTCTTATGGTTTCACTCTTAGGTTTAACTCTGTTGTTATCCATTGTGAGTTGATTCTTGTGAGAGGTGAGAGGTGAGAGGTGTGGATCTACTTTCAGTCTTCTACATGTGGCTATCCAGTTTTCCCAGCACCATTTATCGAATAGGGATTCTTTTCCCCAGTGTGTTTTTGTGTAATTTGTCAATGATCAGATGACAGTATGAGGATGGCTTTATATCTGGGTTCTCTGTCCTGTTCCGTTGGTCTATGTCTCCGTTTTTGTGCCAGTACCATGTTGTTTTGGTTACTATAGCCTTGTAGTATAGTTTGAAGTCATGGGGTCCTCTCTGGTTCCACACAAAGCATAGCATTATTTTTTCTAGATCTGCAAAAAATAATGTTGGTATTTTGATAGGGACTGCATTGATTCTGTACATCACTTTAGGTAGTATAGACACTTTAGCAGTGTTGATTCTACCTATCCAAGAGCATGGTAGGGTTTTCCATCTGTTTACATCCTCTGCAATTTATTTTCTCAGTATTTTATAATTCTCTCTATATAGGTCTTTCACCTCTTTAGGTAGATATGTTCCTAAATATTTAATTTTCTTTGGTGCTATTGTGAAAGATACTGCATCTTTGATCTGTTTCTCGGCTTGACTGTTATTGGCATATATGAAGGCTACTGATTTGTGTGCATTGATTTTGTATCCTGACACTTTGCTGAATTCATTTATCAATTCCAGTAGTCTCTTGGTTGAATCTTTAGGGTTTCCTAGATATAATATCATATTCCCCATGAAGAGTGAATGTTTGATGTCTTCTACCCACATTTGGACATGCCTCATTCCTCTATTTTGTCTGATTTCTCTGGCCAGGACTTCCAGCACTATGTTGAATAGAAGTGGTGATAGTGGGGAACCTTGTCTGGTTCCAGTATTAAGGGGGAATGCTTTCAATTTTTCCCCATTCAGTATGATATTGGCTGTGGTTTAATCGAATATGGCTTTAATAATTTTGAGGTATGAGCCATCTATGCCTATCTTGTTAAGAGTTCTTATCATAAAAGGGTGCCAAATTTTGTCAAAAGCCTTTTCTGCATCTATTGAAAGTATCATATAATCTTTGTTCTTGCTTTTATTTATATGGTGAATTACATTTATAGATTTGCATATGTTGAACCATCCCTGCATCTTGGGAATGAAGCCCACCTGATCGTGATGAATTATTTTTTATGTAC
This sequence comes from Daubentonia madagascariensis, assembly GCA_023783475.1. Lineage (NCBI taxonomy): Eukaryota > Metazoa > Chordata > Mammalia > Primates > Daubentoniidae > Daubentonia > Daubentonia madagascariensis. The sequence continues at coordinate 17,947,493 of JAKFHU010000978.1, read as the reverse complement.
ATTTGAATTCGGTTTGCTAGGATTTTATTGAGAATTTTTGCATCTATATTCATAAGGGATATTGGTCTGTAGTTTTCTTTTCTTGTGTCCTTTCCTGGCTTTGGTATCAAGGTGATATTGGCTTCGTAGTAAGAGTCTGGGAGGATTCCATCCTTCTCAATGTTTTGGAATAATTTCTGTACTATAGGCACCAGTTCTGCTTTGTAGGTTTGGTAGAATTCAGGTGTGCACCCATCTGTTCCAGGACTTTTTTTTTTAATTGGAAGATTTTTTAATACTGCATCAATTTCTGTGCTTGATACTGGTCTGTTTAGGAATTCTATTTCTTCCTGATTGAGCTGACGGAGGTGTGTGTTTCTAAGAATTTGTCCATTTCCTCCACGTTTTCATGTTTTTGGGCATAGAGATTTTTGTAGTACTCAAAGATGATGTTTTGCGTTCCCATGATATCAGTTGTGACCTCTCCTTTTTCATTTCTAATTGAGCTTATTAGAGTCCTTTCCTTTCTGCTCTGGCCAACCTGGCAAGTGACCTGTCTACTTTGTTTATTTTTTCAAAGAACCAACTTTTCATTTTATTAATCTTCTTTATTGTTCCTTTGTTCTTAATTTCATTTAATTCTGCTCTGATCCTGGTTATTTCTTTTCTTCTGCTGAGTTTAGGATTGCTTTGCTCTTCCTTTTCCATTTCCTTGAGATGATTCATTAGTTTTCTGATTTGTGACCTTTCTGTCTGTTGGATGTGGGCATTTAAGGTGATAAGTTTTCCTCTCAGGACTGCTTTTGCTGTATCCCACAGATTTTGATAACTTGCTGCCCCCATTGTCATTTAGTTTGAAGAATCTTTTTATTTCCATCTGAATCTCCTCCTTGATCCAATAGTCATTCAGCAACAGATTGTTTAATTTCCATGTTTTTGGATGAAGATGTGAGTTTCTGTTGGAATTGATTTCTAATTTTATTCCACTGTGGTCTAAAAAGATATATGGTATGATTTCTATTTTTTTAAATTTGTTGAGATCTATTTTGTGACCTAGGATGTGATCAATATTAAAGAAAGTTCCATGAGCTGATGAGAAGAACGCATATTCAGTGTTATTTGGGTGGAGTGTTCTTTTGATGTCTGTTAGGTCCAAATGTTCCTGAGTCCTGTTTAGGTCCATTGTTTCTTTGTTTATATTCTGTTTGGAAGATTGTCCCATTCTGTCAGTGGGGTGTTGAAGTCTCCACCTCTTGGCATTGCTATTTATTATGTTGTCTAGATCAAGCAGTATTTGCTTTATGTATCTGGGCACTCCTGTGTTTCGTGCATAAATATTTAGGATTGTTAAATCTCCTTGTAAGATTTTTCCCTTCACCACTATATAGTGACCATCTTTGTGTTTCTTTACTTTTGTTGCTTTAAAGTTTATAATATCTGATACAGGAATGGCTACCCCAGATTTCTTTTGGTTTCCATTTGCATGGAAAATTGTATGCCATCCTTTCACCTTGAGTCTGAAGAAGTCCTTGTGTGTAAGGTGCATTTCCTGGAGACAGCAGATACTTGGCTTGTATTTTTTTAACCCATTCAGCCAGCCTATGTCACTTCAATAGGCAATTCAAGCCATTCACATTTATTGGGAGAATTGATATTTGGGGTGGATTTCTGTTTATTCTGTTGGATGGTCTCTTGTTTTGTTTTACATCTTGAGCCATTGTGAAATCTGGGTTCTGGAGTTTTAACTTTTGGGTAGTTTTACACTGATCAGTGTCTGATTGGTGTCTGTTGTGCTGGTTAGTGTATAATGCAGGTCTAAATACTTCTTTCAGGGCAGGTCTGGACTTCACAAATTCTGTCAGTGATTGTTTGTCTGGAAAAGTCTTTATTTATCCCTCATATAAGAAGCTTAGTTTTGCAGGATAAAGAATTCTGGGTTGGCCATTATTTTGTTTTAAAAGACTGAGGATGGGTCCCTTTCTGTCTTGTAAGGTTTCAGCTGATAAATCTGCAGTTAATCTGATATGTTTCCCTTTGTAGGTTACCTGCTGTTTTCACCTTACTGCAGGACGGAGTGCCTCTTTCGTGTTTACTTTGGCCAGCCTAATAATCATGTGACATAGTAAATGCCTTTTCACGTTGAATCTCCCAGGAGTCCTGTGTGCTTCTTGTACTTGGATATCGAGATTTCTGGCTGGGCCATGGAAATTTTCCTCTATTATTCCTTCAAATAGATTTTTTAGCCCATGCAAATTTTCTTCCTTGCCCTCAGGGATGCTTGTGATCCTTATGTTTGGCCTCTTTACATAATCCCACATTTCTTATATGCTTTGTTCATGCTTTTTGTTTTGTGTTCTTTCTCTTTGACTAATTTATTTAGCACATAGGAGTTATCTTCCCGCTCTGAGATTCTTTCCTCTGCATGATCCAGCCTATTCTTAAGGCTTTCCACTGTGTTTTGTAGATCCTTGAATGCCTCTTTCATTGCTACAATTTCTATTTGATTTTTCTGTAATACTTCTATTTCTTTAGAAAATTTTTCATTCATTTCTTTCATTTTCCTTGTGGTTTCTGTGTGCTGGGATTCAACTTTTTCTTGAATTTCATTGAGCTTTCTTATAATCCATAAGAAAAATTCCTCTTCTGTCATTCTACTCATTTCATTTGAGTTGGTGTCTGTTGCTGAGGAACTAATGATTTATTTTGGGGGCGAATTTTGCTCTGATTTTTCATGTTTTCTGAATTCTTTCACTGATTCTTTCTCATCTGGCCTCTTGGTCGAGAGCTGGGGGTGTTAGGGCTAGTTTATGACCCTGTCTCCAAGCTCCTGAGGTTCTTTCCTTGGAACAGCCAGGGAGAGGAGTATTGGTCTGTATTGCCTCAGGTGTATTTTAGCAAGTTTGGTAGACCTCTTGAGTTACCTCTGACCTGTTGTCTTCACCTCTTCCCAGTGGATTGTAGTGAGTTTGTTCTTCCAGCTTGAGTTCCAAACTGGTGGATTGTACTTGAGTGTATGAATCCACTGCTCCCTAATAGCTTGAGATAGAAGGCACCATTTTTAGCTGTGGGGTTGTTCCCACTGTTATTGATTGTAGTTTATGTGGACTAGCCAGTTACCTAGGTATTCTGTTGTGCCCATGGCAGGCTCTGGTCTCCCAGGTAGGGTATATGAAAGCTCCAAGCTTTGGAAGGGGGCCTTGTCACTCCCAGGGGTTACTTTGACCCTTTTCCTCTTGAGAGGAGAAACAGTGTGAGAGCTGGATTGGGAAAATTCTACACAACTTAGAGGTTGCTTATCCGGCTGCTGGGGGCGGGGAGTGCTGCTATGGAGTTCAGAGCTCTCTCTGTCCTGGCTTGGAGGGCTTCGTCTGGTCGGAAGGGCCAGCTTTTGTGATTGCTGAGGTCTCTAGCAGGTTTTTTCTTCCCGATCCACAAGCTCGGACACTTTCCCATCTGGACCACTTGTGGGCACTCAGTTTTCCCTCAGTTTGTGTGTCTGGCCCTCTGATGTGCATCTCCATGTGTCACTGGCTAATAGGGGAATCTCCAGTTGTGCACCCCTTTTCCACCACTAGACCTCAAGGCAAGGCGGGTGGGCATCTCTATCCCCAGAAGTCTCCATCAGGGGGATGTTCCCACCGGGGGGAATAGTGGCCACTGCAGGCACTCTTGGATTGAGGGAAATTCCCCAATGAAGTGGGCAGGGTTAGGGGGAGCTGCTCTGGTTCAGCCTGTGGCACTTGAGGCATTCAGTTGCCATGAGAACTGGTACTTATACAAATGAGTCACATTGACAAGCAACCTTCAAAATGACCAATCTCTGGGGTACAGGAGCGCTGGGATGTAAAGAGGGGGCACTAGGACCAGCATGTAGTGGGCACATAGGAGGCCAAAGCCAGGGAAGTAGGACCAGATAGATGGGCTGTAAACTGTTTCTGATATATAAAGGTCCTACCGATACAGTTCAGGGATCTTGTGCCACCTGGAACCCACATAGGCAGCTGTCCCTGGCCACCAAGGATGTAGCCTATTGCACCCAGGCTGAAGAGTGCCTTGGCCCATAGTGGGGTGAAGCTAGAGACCTACCTAACAGTCAGCTCCAGGTGGGAGAACTTAAAGATGGCTGCCGACTGCCAGTGGTGTACAGCAGGGCTCAGATTGCACCCGTGAATGCAGCCCTTCTCAACCGGCCAGGGTCCCACAGAGGCAATTGCCGGCAGCCCCTAAGAACATATCCCGTTGCTCTCCGTTCAACTCCTGTGCCCTGATCCCACTGACTTCCAGTGGTGAGGTGCCCATCTGCAGATTCCCATGTGCTGTCCCAGGAAGCTATATCTAAGCCCAATCCCTATGAACCCCTAAGTAGTCCCTGCACCCGAGAGTTCCGTATAGCTCTCACAATTGCTTCCTCTCCACAGAGCCTGCTATCTCGAGCAACAGCTTTGCACCATCTCTGGGTTTGTCCCTGACTTAGTGGATGGGAAGTCTGTGGGGAAGGAGCATGACCGCTTCTAGATCAGGTCACACTGTACTAACCTGGTGAGCGCATCCTTCCTACTCTGTGGTCTCTATTGTATTCCCTGCGCTCTCTGATATTTGTGAATGTATCTCCCAGTCACCTGTTTTCTTGGGCTGAGTGTCACATGATGTTTCTCTGTAAATTCACAATGCTGTTTTCAGAGTGAGTGATCTGTGTGCAGGCAGCTGATGGCATTTTTCACCTCCTTCCCGGGGAGCGGTGAGGTGGGAGAACTTTATCCTAATAACACTAGTCTTTAAATATGTTTGCATAACAGTATACTTAATTACTTCTGAAATTTTAAGATTTTGCTATGCAAATTATTTTCCACATGTAGGTGTCTTAGAGAGTCATTTACTGTGATTTCCTCTTTCTATAGATGAGTCTGGTTCAAGACCACCAGATACAGAGTCCTGTACAAAAGCTCCTGATCAATCCTTGGGCTTTGGCTTGGGACTATCCAGAGAAAGGATACATTTTTTGAACTGATCTTTCAAAAGGAAACATATTCATGACATTCACTTCATGGCACAGGTAGCCTATTGGTTAACCATGTTTCACCTCATTAGCTTAGGCACAGTTAAAACACTAGACATTAACTTTATATTCCACTGTGCTTACTTAAGTCTCACACTGGTGTACTTTCAGCACAAAGTCATTGATATTTGATTAATAGCTGTCTCCCTTGTAAACCATATGCCACATGATGTCAGAGGCTGTGCATTGTATTTTAATTATATAAATCAGAGATTAGAACAGGCCCTGGCAAGTAGTAGGTGCTATATGAATATTTTCATGTAAATTTATGAGCACAAAATATTTTATGTGGTTTCATATATAGTAAATATACATGCAAAGCTAACATATTCTCTTTCACTGGACTTTGACAAAACTTCAGTGTCAGAGGAAAAAAGTAACCAAGTTATAATCTTAAACATACCAAAAATGAATGATACAGAGACTTTAAGTAGTCAGAAGCTGTGCTAAGTAGTTTCTAAACAAGGTAAAGAACACCATGCTAAGAACACTCTGTATCTCAAAGGATAAAACAATAACATCAAACCTCTCTCCTCTGCATTACAAATACCATTTGCATTTCAATGATACTACACTCTAAAGAATATTTTCTACTAAGTTTGTCAGATAAGCCACATGTGCTCTGTTTCAAATCACATATTTTGATCTAGTTCTTTGATAGATTTGCATAATTCCCTAACTGGACGACCATTGATTCCCCTTAAGAAATGGATATAGATTCTCCGTGAAAAATAGAGTTTCTTAAATCTAACTTCCTATGTGGAATGTATTATTACTTTATAGGAAAATAATTTCTAGTTATTTTCTCGTTGTTCCCAGGAGTCTTTCCAATCCCTTTATATATCTATCCTAGAATGCTCAATTTTCTCAGGCCCCTTAAAAATAATTCATGCTTTTCTACTCATTTTTACTTGTTAATCTTGACCTAGTTTTCTCTTGGTCTCATATTTTCCTGTTCTACTTTCATCCCATCTCTCTCCCTTCTCCAACTCCCCTAATAAATTGTATTTTCAGGTCATCATAACCCTATTTGATTTTCCTACAAAACAGCTTTTTTAGGAAGCTCAGGTGGAACATTATTGAATGGTAGAAGGCATTATTTTTTCATAGGACACAAGGTTTCTAACAAAGATTAATTCTTATCTTATGAAATAATCAATAATAAATTAATTATTAATAAAATAATACTTTTAGTGGCATTTTGAATTAGAGCACAGGGTATGATCACAATCCCTGAAATGTACCAATTCTTAGTTTAATTAATTAATTCAGCACACCACAGAGGTTGTGCGTCTCTTTTACAGCATACTGCCCTTGATTTTCTTCCTAGTGGACCTGAGACATCCATCTTTCCAGGAGTTTGATTAGGAGATTAGAATTGTTTTAAGAAAGGTAAAGAGAAAGAATTACTATTCAAGTAGAATTTTGCAGTAAGTAAAATGTTAAAGATTTCCTGAAGAATATCAAGACTCAAACCCAGAATTCTCACATGAAGGTGTTTCTTTTTTAACGTAGAGATTTTACACCTGCCATCTATGAGGGCTAGGCCTTGGAACAGATTGGTGTTCTAAGGAATGAGGAGGATAGAGTAGAGGAAGAGAAAGTCTGACACTGTCTTTATGGAGCTGTGGAGATGGGAGATTTTGAGACATATGAGAAAGGAGATAAAAGAGGCAGAAGATCAGACACATGGGTGTCCCCAAATTAAATGTGTTAGATGGGCAGTCTGGAAATGACAAGGATGGGGCTTTTGACTAGAATAATGTTTGGAACTCTGGAAGGGGTTTGCCTCAACAGACTGCCCTTGCAACCACATGAGGGTGGATATATCAGGGGAAACACAGTGGCACAGTGTGGCTACAAAGAGGGCTGATGTTTAGCAGCCCTGAGTCACTCTTTCTTCCTGTGAATGCATACATAGAGCTGTATGTTCTAATGAGAGACTTAGGAGGTGGCTGAATAGAAAGTCAGCTGGTCTGTCACGTGGCTAACTTTGTTGATGATTCTGCAAATGGACTGCCAAGACCAGGGTGTATGTTGGAGGATGTTACAGAGATACAGAGAGGTCTATAGTGCAAGTGGGAGTTAAAATGATGTCCACTTAGCCATTGATCACTACTGGACCAAGTTAGGGGAGATCTCCCTGTAAATTAAACCCTTCCCAAATTAAGCCACATTGCTAACATGTTAGCAATGATCAAGAGGACAACATCCTTGAGCAAGGGCCAAAGAAGTGAGAGGATACAGTGGATCCTAGAAGGACTCAAATCCACCAGCAGAATAATATTCTTTTCTTGGGTAAGAGAAGGAAGATCTCAGAAATCTGAATATTGAAACAACTCTCTTAAAGATACTGGGAAAGACCTAAGTGTTCAAGTTAAGTTTTAAACAAAATGACTCTGTTTCAAATTTTTTCCCCAACTGGAGCAAACTTAATTTTTTTCTTTTTTTCTTTTTTTTGGTAGGGAGAGAGGGTGAAAGAGTCTTGAAGAAGATTGAATCAGTTACACAAAATGAACCATCTGATTGATTGATTGACTGATTGATTTTTTGTACATTTAAGTTACTGTGTTAGTAAATTTGTAGATTTGCTACAAATATGAATTGTACCACAGTGAACAAGTCATTTCACTACTGTGAGTACTAATTCACATTTCCATTTGGAAAAAATAAAGGAGTTGGGCTACAATTCCTAAGGTCATCTCTAGTTGGGAGAGTCTATATGTTTATACAGTATGCTATTTTATGTAGAGAATATCAATGTCCCATTGTTTTAATTTATGTTTATGATGGAATTAAATTGATGTATCCAGTTGGACTTTTTTAGCCATGCTTGTGACTAGAGTCATCAGTTTTGAAGACAGCAACCAAACCAAGGAATATGAAGCTGCAAAATAGAGCAGAGATGTCTAGTCTATAGAAACGGAGCCTGTCACTTTGTGGTGATGAGTAAGATGCTCCAGCCAACGGCAAACAAATATTTCTCAGAGGCAGTTCCCTGCTCTTCTCATCCCTCACCATGCCCACTATGCCCACCATGGCTCCAGCTGGGTCAGAGAAGACTTTGTCCCAGAATACATTTCCCTATTTAAATCCCTAACTTTGTACATGCTTTTGCCATTAAAAACATTTTTTTGTTATCTCCCTGACCTTACTCACCTCTTGCCTAACATTTTATAGTCTTGTAAATTTCAAAATTTCCTCTGGATTTACCTCAAAAACTACATTATTTGTGACTCTTCCTAACTTTACTGACCTCACTATCTTCCAGCTACTGTTCCAGGACTTCTGGGATCTGTCTCTATTGCAGCAAGTATGCATTCCATAAGTATTAATGTATCCATTCACTATTTTGAAATTTGGGGAGCTTAAATCATATTTCATTCTAACATATTATTACCAGAGTGAATTCCACTCCTATCTCTGACTGCAGACACAAGCATTTATCCATAATTCCCTTGAGGTCGGAAATGGTCCCTTAGTCAGCTTTATACCTTCTATAGTTCCTGGTTCTACAAGGTGCAGAGTAAATGTTCCACAGATAAATGTACACCTCTCGTTTAACACCCAGACCTCCTTTCCTATATCTTGTTCTATTGCACATTTCTTTTTCATGGCCTTTTTTGTTTGTTTGTTTGTGTGTGTCTGTGTTAAATTTACCCATGTATTTCCATTTCTTTGTATCCTCTGAGATTTATTTCCTCGGAGTTTCATAGTTCTCCTTGTACAGATCTTTCATCTCCTTGATTAAATATATTCCTAGGTATTTTATTTTCTTTGTTGCTATTGTGAATGGTATTGAGTCTTTGATTTGACTCTTGGCTTGACTGTACCCCCTTAATATTTTGAAATTAAAAAATTAAAAATAAAAGTAATTCACCCATGTACTTTTCTAATTCTACTTGCTTACTTTTCAATGAATCTTTTGCATTGGCTATAAACAGATTTTTGGACAATTTGTAAATATTGTCAGTAATATGTGTCAACATTTTATAATTGAAAGGTGATATTAGAAAATTACATTATAAATTACTTTGTGACTAAACTTTTTAAAAAATTTGCCCTGATGGTAGTTATTCAAAGATCCATATTACTTTCTTATTCAAAATAGTAAAACAATGATTTACCATGTTCATAACTATGATATATTGTAATTTTAAATTTTAAATAGGAAAGGGCAGGAAGATACACAAATCTCAAATGTGCAGAACTTTCCTTCCATGACCGAACCAGAGATAGAAAATAAGTCAATTTTATTCCTCACCTGGGAAAGCTAATATCACTTCCTCTGTATCCACTTTTGTTATATTCAGTAGAATAAATAATAAGAAAGTGACTCTATTTGTAAAGGAGAATGGTCCAGAAAACCTTGAATAGAAATCTCAAATAACATGGTAGTTACAAGCTGAGTGACTTATTTGTCACAGAATCAATAAAGCTATATGTGAGAGGAGATGGCAGAAAAACTAGACAAAAATTGTATAATATTGCAGTAGAAGTACACCTGGAAATGCTAAGAAATGAATTTGAAACCTATTTCATTGCTTGAATGGAGTCTGTGTTCTGAATGATAACAGAATCCATTGTGGATTTTCCATCTGAATGATCTTTTGTAACAAGCCACAAGAACATCATGTGAAACTGCCCAGTGGAGATAATACTGTGCTCTATGTGTATTCTGAAACAGACCATGGGCTTGGGGTTAGTGAAGTAATTGATAATATAAAGCTTCAGCATGACACATAATTTAATTTTCAAATGTTGAAATGAAAACTCAGCATCTCAGAGGTATGCTGCTATCTTAACCAGCACTCCTTCTTACATCACAGTGCAATTGCAGATAGAGAGGCTATTATTTTCTTTCAAAGTAAATAACTTTCTGATGCTGTGTTCTGAAAGATGCTGTTTTCTGATAAAGTCACTTTGTGAATGGCCACTTTAGGAATGAGCATTGTGGTGGTATCCCAAATCCTGCGGACAGTTGATTTCCTTCCAATTTATTTAGAGCAATAGTTTTGTATTCAACCCCTATTAAATCTAAATTTCTACATGTGAAGAAACACATTTGTAATGAGTAAAGGCACCTGAAAAATGTAATAAGCCAGAGACGGACAAAGGTCACTGCTTCATGTTATGACTTTCCAAACTAGCTCCTTATTTTGTCAAATGCAAATAGGAAAACCTGTCTCTATATCCACATTGCCTTTTTGCGTTGTTTAAGGAAGAAGTCTGGCAGCATTTTTTGCTTCTTTTTGTTAATAGTTGACCTGTCTATCTGACTGACAGCATTCTTTACCTCTCTATTACATATAGAATATAATATCTAACATATAATATATATAAAATATATCTATATATAAAGAGATACATACACATATATATGTGTATGTGTAAATACACACACACATACATATAATGTTTTTTGAGAGATAAAAAACAACTACAGTAGTTAAAATCAGTATTTTAGAGAAAAGCACAAATATAAGCTAGAAAGACATTGTTGCATATTCTATTCCTCCTATAGTCAATTAGAAATTAGTTTATTAATTTAGTATGTAATAGGACCATTGAATATATATTTATTAATTCCATTTTATATCATCATTAATATAGTAATAAAGTGCATAATCTTAAGCCACCTTTTTAAAAATTAGTAACATTTCATATGAAATTATTGACAAATTCTCAAGAATACAAATGTCTATACTGTGTGAAGGGAACATTATACTACAAGTCTCATCATTAAAGATACTGCACTTAAATAATAGCTCTGACAATGAATATGTGACAAATTAAAGTTAGCCATGAGTATGTGAAGTTTATTCCAGTAATGCTAGATATAATTCAATATTAGTTCTTTTATTAATGTAATTAATCACATCTCTAAGTCAAGGAAGAAAACTCATCATGCCACCTCCAAATTGGAAGTGAATTTGGTAAATTTCAACATCCTTTCCTTATTTTTTTAAAAATTTTGTTAAATAGGAATAAAAAGGCATTTCTTTAATTTGACAAGCCATTAGAGCTTTCCTTCCCTGGAGCCTCCTTCTTCACTATATTCCATGACTTGCACATCCTGCCAATACTGACTCCTGAAAACCTCCTAGACCTGTCCACCCTCTCCAGCTCCACTGCTGTTGCTTAGTTTTGCCTTTTATTATCACTTGCTTAGACTATTACAATCACTTCTTAATTCTTTTCTGCATTTTTCTTACTTCTTTTCCATATTGCTATCGGAGTAATCTTTCTAAAATGCAAATCTTATTTTATTTTCCTATTTTAAAAAAAATCAATGGCTTCTCAGAACCTATTGAATACATTTCTATTTTCCAAACCCAACATTTTAGACTTGCTGTGTTTTGGTACCTGACCAATCACCCAGCTTTACCTTCTTCCTTTCCCACATTTACAATGAAAGATCCAACTTTGCTCAACCAACTTAATCTTCTGATTCTCAGTTCTCTGATAGCTTATGACACTTTCATGTATTGTAACTGTGGCTTGAAATGCTTCTCCTTTTCTGTCTCATTCATCTTTAAAGAATCAAGATTTAACACAAGCATTGACTCCGTGGAGAATTCTACTCATATCTCAGAAAGTTAGATCCTTCTCCTCTATGATTTCACAGTATCTTCTTTTGGTCAGAAATACAGTACTTTCCATTACATGGTGTGGTTTATACCAACTTGAGAGAGATAATATTTTATTCAGTTTTGTATCTTCAAGGCCTGTACAGTGTCTGAGAACAAGTGAGCGTAGTTGCTTTCTCCATATATGTAGAGAGAATCAACAAATGTTTTCCTTGAATCTTATTTTCTGCAAGGCTCCATGGAAATAGGAGTATCGCCTAAGATTACAGTATGCTGTTTGAAGCTTCAGTCTGCAGATGTATTCTCCAGATGCCTACAAGCTATCTGGAATTCAGAATATTACCCTTTTGGATTCCCTAAAAGTATACTCTGAACCTATACAAGGAAATATCATACTGTTGCTTTGGTCCTTGGTGCTGTTTATTTCAACCAATGTATGCCTTGAAGATGATCTGCCTGCCATATTCATAATCCACATGTAGACAGCAGCCAATACAAGAGAGCATACTAGTGCCAGTTGTCTCTTTTATCCACATCCTCTTCAATCTTTATGCCGCATTTGACCTTAATATCTTGTCCTTTCCTGTTACATGTTCTTCTCTCTTGACATTTATATCATTGTACTCTCTTGGTTCTGTTCCTATTTCCCTGATTTTTTTCTGCTTCAGATTGTCCTCATCTGCCCATGCTTTAATCGATGCCCTCTTTTTCAAAATTCTGTCCTTAGCCATCAGTTCTTTCTAATCTCTACTTAATAATAATCTTAGCCATTTACATGGTTTCATATTTTATTCCTATGCTTTTTTTAACCAAATACATATTTCTAAATGTGATATCCCTCGTATTTTTCAGAATAATCTATTTAGTTGAAATTATTTTCTAAGATATCTTAACAGCACCTCAATCTAAACATGTACAAAAATTATCTTCTTTATAAATATATTCTTATTTGTGTATTTTTTTAACACTGTCATTGTAGACACTATCCTCTAAATAACCCTGGAAAAAAATATCAGTGTTATTCATAATTTCTTATATTTCTCATCCTTATAGGCAAAAAATAAATTACCATATTGTAAAGAACTGTGAAGGGTCTGAGATTTTATCATACTTACAGGCTAACAAGTTAGCTGGCTACAATTCCATGGATGTTGGCAGAAGACATAGGACTCCAGGGTCAGAGACAAAGGACATTATTACTCATGGTGCCCCAGACAGCATGAACGTTATGTTCTTATCAGTTCCTTTTGACTCCTCAGTCACATAGCAACGGTGCAGAGAAAACCCAGGTGGATGCTGTACACACAGTGGGTTTGTTTCAGAGTTGAAGAGTGCTGAGTTTAGGAAACCCGAATCTTTTATAAAGGATATGTAAGAAAAACCATCAAAGCTTTGTGCTGAAGTGAGACATCATCTTTATCTTCCAAGGAGGCAGAAGATACAAACGTTTTTGAAAGATAGCCAGGGGCAAAGGGAGTAAATATCTCTTGTCCTAAAACATGCAGGGAGATGAGAAACACATAAAGAATTGTCTCCCTATACATATGTTGCTTATTCTGTCTTCTGTTCCTCATATCTTATTAGCTGTGTAAACTTGGACAAGTTACTTCTTTGTGCCATGATTTTTTCATGTGTCAATGGGAATAGTAATAGTACCTACAATATAGAGTTGTTACGATTTTTCAAGGAGTTAATACATATAAAGTTTCTGTAGTAGAGCTTAGCACATTATGAGTACTCTTTAAATTTAGTCATTATTAAATAACTAAATAGTAATAAATTGTTATTACCCTTATCATCGTTATATTTACTCTTACTTTTCCATTTCCATTGCCACTGGCACTTAGCTTCTCCCTTGTCTACTTTGGTATAGTCTTACCGAAGTCTGCAACCAGACTCTCATCTCCCCTGTTTACTCTTTACACAATTTACAATGCTTATTTCCTAAAATAAATATCAGTGTTGTCCATTCAATTCTTTCAGATACTTTTGATTGTCCCAGGCTGCAGATAGAAACTGGCCTGCGGTATAGAATTTAGAGGCCCTCCCAATATGACTTGTGCTAACTCTCTGGATGACACTTTTCCCTTCAGACTTCAGTAGTTTTTGACTTTTCTGTATTTTGTGAATAGATTATGCACATTTAGGTCCCCGCATATTTGCTCCTGTTGCTCCCTCAGCCAGAAACCATTTTACTTTTTACCTTTACATATGAAAATCCTTGTACTATGACTAAGGCCAGTTTATACCATTGCTTCTTCAAAGCACACACTTTGCCTTGCTCATCTTTCAATGCTCTCTTGGTTGTAAAATCATTTCTAGAGACATGATCCTCATACTCATCAGCCACCCACTGTCTTTGTAGTTTCTCACTTCAACTTTTTAACTCATTTAGTTACCTGGTCTTTGCTTTTCCATATTTTCCAATTACTCTCTTCATTCGTATGAATTGATTTAGCAGGTTCTACAGCCTTAGGATCCACATGGCTGGCTTCCTTTTGGATATCCGATTTGGACTGATCCAGGTTGAGCACTGTCCTACACTGCTTCCCCATCATACTGCTGCGTACTGCCTCTGGGGTTGTGGTCCTACAAGTCTAGAAACGAATTATCAATGTCCCATAACCCTACTCTTCACTTTTTATCTAATACATATTTTTAGGAGGCTTGTCATCTTGGTAAACAAACTAAAAGCTCAGCATCAAAAAATTACCTGTAGTCAAAGCTACAAATATTAAGGAAATGTTTTAGTGAGCATAAAGAGAAAAGGAACATTGCCTTCTCAATTTAGTCTGTGTCAATTAAGACTGTGTAGGAGTAGATTTACTGCAATTAAACAATTTAAAGTATTATGTACAATTATAGTTAATAAAGCAAAAAGTAACAGTATTCAAGAGAAAGAAACTAAGGAAAAATCAATGTAAAATTTAAAAAAAATATATTTTATATGTTGATCTTAACTTATAAAGGAAGTTAAAATTCTGGATTCATTTAGTCTCTTATCTCAATTGCACATCTGTTTATTGTTTTTATGGAATGTGTTTCAATCTCAGAGTGCAAGATTTGAAAATCTTAGGAGTTATGTTTGTCTGTGTCCCTTATAAAAACAAGCTCATAGAAAATGGCCAATAAATGGTCTTTGCTGCATGGAAAAAAGAATCTATCAACTTAGAATGCTACTATTTATTAATACACAAAGCTGAATCCACAAAAGCAATGATTGAAAGATTAGTTAAGATAAAATGTAAATTATTCTGTATATTAAGTGCATTCTAAATAAAATTTGATGTTAATCAACAAAATGAAAAAATAACAAATGGTTAACTATTATCAAGATAGAGTTATTAAAAATCAAAACTAAGGTATGCATGATCAAATCAAATGTTTGACATAGGAAGAAAAATAGGTAACACATGAAAGAAATAGTGGAAATAGCCAGTAAACATGTGAATATAGGAGGTCACAAAGTCGCTTTCTAAATTTGCCTCATACACATTTAGTGCAACTAATAAAAAGCATAGAACATGCCTTTATAGTATATAAGATGGGGTGGCTACCATATACTGGGCCTTTGTAACCAGAGCAATGGCCCGAGATCTGGCCAAGAAGTGCCAAGAAGAGAATGGGAGGGTTATGTCAGCACAAGATAGAGAGCAGTGATACAGTTGTCCCTGGTTGCTCTGGCTCTTGTATTAGCTACGTTACTACTTCTCATGAAGTATGTGATGGTAAGCAGGGTTATAATGGCAATAGATGATTCCAAATTGCCCTGCTAGCCAATAGCTCATCTCATTTGTTAGTGACTAAAGGAGGAACTGTGTCACATGTTTAGATGACCAGTGACTAAATGGCCAGGGCAAGTGTGAGTCTCCCCCTTTTTCTCACTCAGGTCACACCAACTATCCCCATCCTCCAGCACAGTTTTCCATAAATTATAAAAGTGGACCATCCAGTGGATCTGTTTGGAGTAAACAGGATCACAAAAGAGATTTACTTGGTATCATATCAACTGAACACCTGGCTCTGATTTTCTTTTCTTGGCTATAATCACTTTAAGAATTAATTAGTTGATTCCTACTCCAGTCTAGGTTGTTATTTTTCTTCCCCCTTAGAAGCCTTTCCAGTAATAATTCATTGTTTTTTAAGCCCAGATCAATGGACCACTAGATTCCTTTAAAATTCTAGGCCCTGGGATTTTCCTGGTCCTGTAATGCTTAAGCAGAAAATAGGCACATCTGTTCCAAGGAAATCACATGTTCAAATTTTGATGACCAAAAAAAAAAAGCATTGCTTCAATTAACAAACAGAAGATTAGGCAGGACTCTCTGCATATTATTATTTTATTAATACCTATTTCTAAGTACTATATGTAAAATGTACAGTAAGATAAACACAGGGTAAGAAAATTTATTATTTCTACCCTATTGTCAATGAATAGCGATGATTGATTTTATTTCTAAATCAAGATAATCAGATCTCAGAATAACAATGTTATTTAGCCTAAAAATATTCATTTAAAGAAGGTCTTTAATGGAAATGCATTTTAGTCCTCTATTCATTTTTCTTTGTGGAACTTGATTATGTATATTTAATTGGCCATTTCTGGTATTTTCCTGAGATTAATGCATGTCTGGGAAGCTTTTTTCCCAGTTAAGCTTTATTTATTCATTATATTGATTATCTTTTAAAATCATTTTGTACTTGATTTTGAAAACTGTAGATATATTTTGGTTGGAATATTCAGTTTCTACATGCTAAGCCAAACTGCTAATGCAATTGAATTACTGTCCACATAATAATAGGCCATTTATAAATTGATAAATGAATTAAGTGAATTAAAATAAACTAACCTTAACTCTATTCATGAATCTTTCCCCAAACCATTCTTTACATTCTTTGGAATAGAATTTAGATAGATTGCTCAATAGCTCCACAGATAGATGACTAGATAAACAGACAGACATAGTCCCTCATGAATTGTTCCAGCAAAAACTGTCCTGTGCAACTGATTAAATGCTCAATCTAAAAATAAAAAGTGTATGAAGAGGACACCATTATTCTTGTGATTTTGAAAGAAATTATGACTTAATATTCTTTATGTTTTAATTATTAAAGTTCTGTTTAGCAGTTTAGAAAAAAATATTGAGTTTTCTAGGAAATATATCAACATTTTAGATTACAACATGTATCATTTTATTGCTGATGATCCAAATGGCTACACAACTTTCCCAAGGGGAAAGCCATATTTTTCACAGTATACTTTTCTTTATTGAAAGTCTTGTTTTAAATTAAATCGTAAGTAGTGATAATGCAAAGTTCTTCAAGGTTATAATCAATCTAGAATTTTCTTACACTCAAGATTCTGAGGAAAAAACAAAAACAAAAAAAAATAAATTTAAAAGCCGTCAGTTGCCAAAGCATTGCCAGGGAGAATATATTCAATGATGATATATAGGACACTCCCATATGGAGGTTCTGTGCTGACTCTAGGGATACGGAAAATAATAAGCCATACAATTCCCCAGCTCTCATGCAAGCCACAATGCAAAGGATGAGATGAACTTTAACAAACAATTATACAAATTGTAATTTAATGGCAATTGTAATTAGCACAGCATGCTGTGAGAAGGTAACATACAGACCTCACTCTGGTGTGTCGGTATTTCTAAGTCTTTCCTGAGGAATGGACATTTAACTGGGGTTGTAACTGACAGGAATGGAACTGACCAGATAAAGTGGCAACCAAATAAGCGAGCATTAAATTAAGAGTGATTTTTACAGTATGGATCATGCCTATTTTAAAGAAAAATTTTACAAATTAGCTACCTCTGATCATCTGAAAATGTTAAATGGCATGACTACATATAAATATAGATCAAATGGCAGAACAATCTAGTGATGAAAATTGGAATAACCAGGAGGAAAACTGGAGCTGATTCTAAAGGATAAGTAGGTTTTGAGTAGATAGAATAAGAAGAATAGCCTATTTCATTTCATTTACTTAATATTCCACCAATATTTATGATGGACCTAGTATATTTTATTTGTATTTCTGGAACTTTGTTGAGCTCTGGAAATACAAAGCACAATAAGCATTACTTCGCTTCTTTTGAGGAGCTCATTGTCTAAGAGATTATACATATATATACACACACACACACACACACACACACACACACATATATCTTTGCAAAAATGTCAGTGTAGTATAACTAACCTTGACAGAAATGTGATCACTGCCCTGAGAAAAGAGTGAACAACTATACAGGGAGGTGGGAAAATAATTCCAATAATGACTTATTATAAGGTTTAGTGCATACTATTTGTCAGTAATTGCTAGAGCTCAGTTATTAACTCATGAACATTATGGGTAGAGATTACTACTGGGCTCCATTAACAAACGAGAAAACTGAGGCACACAAAAGTAAAGGAACTTTCCCAAGGTCATACAAACAGTAAATGTTGAAGACAGGCTTCAATTATATGGAGTCGGACTTCAAAGTTCATGTTCTTAACCACTGTTCCTATAGAGTTTAAATGATCATTTTTGCAAGGGGAAAAAAATAGGATGTTATTGCATGTGTGAGATCAGCTGGCACCCTCCAAATCCCAGTGTGGTGTGAGCATCTTTGGTAGATCAACGTGTTCCAAGACCTGGTTCTTAGCTCTCTAGGTTTGGAAATTCAACATCATTGGTTCATACCAACATAATTTGGCATAGAGATTAACTAATGCTGATCAGTTATGCTATAAAAACTAGCCTGGAGCAGCCATGGACATTTAAGAGCAGAGTTTGAAGTCAGACCCCATGGGAATTGAGTCTTAACTCCACAACTCAATAACTGTTTGTCCTTCACCAGGAGACTTAATACCTCATTTTTCTCCTCTGTAAAATGAAAATGTTACTAACATACTAGATTCTTGTGATGCTTAAGTTTGTGTGTGTGCATGTGTGTAAAGCAATTTGAAGAAGTGCCTGGATCACAGTAATAAATCTATTATCAGGGCTGCAATGATACATGTTTCTACAGTTGCAATTGAAGTATTCCTGACCTGAGTGTTTGTCAGGACAGGTTTTTTTCTGAACGCTGTAGGGAATGCATTGCCACTGTTAGCTTCTGTTACTCTGGTTTCTATGGGGCAATACTACCATTAGGCTCCATTTTAAACATGGAGAAACTGAGGCATAGAGAGAAGTAAAGAAACTTCTGGATCTTTCTTGAGCAATGCCACTCCTTCCTGAGTAACTCATTATTTCTTTAAATCTGTAACCACATATGATCCTGTCACAATCTGCTGGAACTGGGAGCTGGCCTGGCTCATCCACATGACTTTGCAAATATCTATTTTGACCCATCGTATGTTTGGGTGACAGTTCAGTGTTCGTGGTTACTGACTACATGTGGAGTGAGAAAGAAAGAAAGGAATTGAGCATGTCACTAAGGCTTTTATTTTTGGTGGTTGTTTCTATGGTGATGCTGGTAACCTTGAAAATACAGTCAAGGTGGTAGACGATACAGCAAAATAAGTTTTAGGTATACTGACTTTATAATTAGAGATGGCCTAGTTGTTCTCACCGTTAGGCATCTGAATATGCAAAATTTCATTCATTGTCCTTTTAAAGATATAATTGCATTGAAATAGTACAAAAAACATCTTATAAAATAATTTAATTGACAAGTATATAAAGCACAATATGTTTCACCTTCCCCTTCCAAACCTGCTCTCCTCCTTATGGGTAAGCGCTATTAAAAGTTAGGTGACCAGGCATCTGGAACTTCAGTGAACCCAACACATGTTACATTTGTGTATCAGATTAATCTTATGTGCCACTATGGTCATCTCGGTCTCCCTTTTCCCCCGGACCATTGGCTGCTGATCTCTGACTGAGACTACTGAGACAGCCAGCTCTGTGTGGATGACCACCAACTCCATGCAGGGACAACTCAATGGTGGTAGTCACCTGCCCACTCCAGCTCTCTCACTTCCTGCCTCTTTGAATCCTTGTTAAGGCCTCCATCGAAGCAGATCTCTCTAGGTGTCCACACACATATCTCAGGAGTGCAGAGGATTGATGCCTATGAAGCAAACATGTGGTATGTGGGAGATGAGAGTTCATGGATAAAATCATCTTTCTTCTTCCCTGGGATGAATTGTCTTGTTCTGAGAAGTAGATATTTCTCTGGGAATACTGTCCCTAGAGATCAAGCAATCACTGGGGGCTAATACCAAGCAGCACCTTGCATCCTGGTGTTGGTCCTTCCTGCTTATTACTCACTCCTGTTTCCTGGAATTACACTCTTTAGTACTATAGTAACATATGAGCCTTTGCTTCAGGATTTTCTGCTTTCCATGAATATCACAGTAAGATAATTTAAGAACGAGATGTATGGAAATTTTTGTACATCCCTTGTGGAAAGGTCTCTTTTATGTTGCATTTTTTAATATACCTGGTGATATATAATATCATCATGTAGTTGTTTTTTTGATTGACCTTTATTTTTTTTATTTCATTGAGATTCTATGTGATATATTTCCTTTTTGTCTTATTTTTTAGCATTTCATTATATGTGCTGTATTATGAGTGGACATTTTTTCAGTATATTTTATAATTGTAATATTTAACAGTTCCATTAAAATATCCACGTACTATTGCTTTAAGGTAGATTCTGAAGGTGAAATTCTGAGTTCACATGGTGTGCAAATTTTTATTTTTTTCCTCAAATTATGTTCCTGTAAGAGCGTGCTTCATATACTGCATAAACTGCTATTATTAATATTTATTTATGTTAGTCAATGGTAGGTGAATAATAGGTAGGTTACTGTGTATTTTTTTCTAGCTTTATTGAGGTATAATTGACAAATAAAAATTGTATATATTTAAGGTATATAATGTGATGATTTGACATGCATATATATATATATAGTGAAATGATTGCCAAAATCAAGCTAATTAACACATCTATCACCTCACATAGTTACCTTTATTTTTTTTATGGTGAGAACCCATAATATCTACTCTTTCAGCAAATTTTAAGTATAAAATACAGTATTGTTAACTATAGTCAACATGCTGTACATTAGATCTCCAGAACTGATTCACCTTATAAATAAAGGTTTGTACAGTTTGTACCCTGCGACCAACACCTGTCCATTTCCTCTGTCCCCAGGCCCTGGCAACCACCATTTTACTCTCTGCTTGGTGAATTTGACTTTTTAGATTCACAAATAAGTGAGATACTATACTATTTGTCTTTTTGTAACTGGCTTATTTCACTTAGCGTAATGTCATCTAGCTTCATCTCTGTTGTCACGAATGGCGGAATTTCTTTCTTTTTTACAGCTAAATAATGTAAAATTGTGTGTGTGTGTGTGTGTGTTTATCATGATTTCTTTATCCACTAATCTGTTGATGGACATTTAGGTCAGAATGAGTGATGCCTCCAGCTTTCTTCTTTCTCAAGCTTGCTTTGGCTTTTGAGGTTCCATACAAAATTTATGACTGCTTTTTTCTATTTCTGTGAAAAATGCTATTGCAATTTTGATAGGTATTGCATGGAATTTGTAGATCACTTTGGGTAGTATGGACATTTTAACAAGATTAATTATTCAAATCTATGAACATGGGATGTCTTTCCATTTATTTGTGTCTTCTTTAATTTTTTTAATCAATGTTTTATAGTGTTCAGTGTACAGATCTTCCATCTCCTTGGTTAAATTTATTTTTAAGTATTTTATTCTTTGTGATGCTATTGTAAATGGGATTGTTTTCTTAATTTGTTTTTTGATAGTTCATTGTTAGTATTAGAAACACAACTAGTTTTTGCATGCTGATTTTATAAACTGCAACTTTACTGAATTTGTTTATTAGTTCTGGAAGTTTTTGGTGGAGTCTTTAGGGTTTGCTATATATACGATCATGTCATTATCAAGTAAAAACAATTTAACTTCTTTCTTTCTGACTTGGATATTTTTATTTCTTTTTTTTTTTTTTTTTGATCTAACGGCTGTGGTTTTAATTTAATATCCCAGATTACCAGTGAGATGGAGTATCATTTTGAATATTCATTGACCATTTCTACTAGTTTTTGTTGTTGTTGCTATTGTTTTTCTTTTTAGTTGAATTGCTCACTAACATCCTTACCACTTTACTAGTTTCATCTTTGGTTTTCTTTTTTCTTAGTGGTTTGTAGAAGGTCTTCGTATATTATGAAACATGTTCTTATATGTACCTCATGGATATTTGTCATTTATATCTTAACTTTGTTTATGGTATTTTCATCTATATAAATTCTAAGTTTTCTTATGTAAACATTTTCCTTATTCTTTTGAATTTTATTTCTTGCTCCAAAAGGTTTTTCCCATTCATATCTTACTACAAAGAAAGTTTTCTTCTAATTAAATGTGGCTTTGCTGTTACTTTTGGCACTGTAATTCATATCTAAAGTTTTTTTATGTGCTGTGAGATGGAAATTAACCTTACTTTTTTTGTCTCAAATAGACAATTGTTAAAACCTTACTTATTAAATAATCTATTATTTTCCTATTGATTCAAAATTCCACATTCATCCTAAGCACTTTCTCATTCCCTTCCTTCCCCACCCTCCCTTTTCTTGACCTTATATTTTGTATTGGCTGGTATTGGTATTTTCATGCCAATATTACTGTTTCTAGATTAGTAAAGAGTTATTATATATTTTATAATATAGCAAGGAAAGGGGAACGTCCCATTTATAATATTTTAAATGATGATTATTCTATTGTACTTTTCTTCCAATATAAAATATTAGATTCCTTTTGTTGCTATATTTTAAAAATTCACTTAGGATTTTGATTGTAGTTTCATTTAATTTATAGTTTAATTGGAGAAGGACTGACATGGTCACTATATTGAATATCACACTTCATGTAAGTCTATAACGTAACTTGACTATTATTTTACATACCAAATAAAGTTGAAAAATAATGTTAGTGTGAGTATTCTCATTGTTTTTAAGATTATTCTTTGACTTTTTTGTTTTTATTGTATTTTGAGTGTGATTTTTCAGTACTTTTTGGGGATACGAGAGCTCATGATGTCTATATGTCTATTGGTAATTTATTGATCACTCTTGTTGTTTGTAGCTTTTCAATTGACTCTTTTGAATTTTATCTCTTCCCAATCAATTTGTGCATTTTGTCTTTTTGTTTGGAATGTTTAGGATCTGTTAGGAACATTCAAAATTAAAAGTAATGGTGTATATCCTCGTTTGGTTCCATATGTTAACGGAAATCTGTTTCTCCATTAAGTTTGATGTTTCTTATAGAATTGATGCATACAAGAAATTTTCTTACATTCTAGTTTGTTAAATTATATTTCTTTTTTAAAAAATCAGAAATGTCGTGTTCATTTTAAGATGACTACAACATATCCAAGTGGTAAAGTGGCTAAATACTAGTCATAAATATATATTTACAGGTTAAGACAGTGGTCTGAGTAGAAGATAAAGAAGCTCAGCAAGCTTCATAATATCAGTGATTGTTAAAGATGCGCAAGTGAATGATATCATGCGGAGAAACTATTTGCAACAGGGAAATAGGCAGACTCCTGTTCCCATTGACCTTTGTACATACTGCCTTTGTAACATTTATACCATTATATTGCAATTATTTATTATAAGAGATTCATCTGTGTTCTGAAATAGTTGGGCTCATTCTTCACTCTATTCGTCCTTGGTGTCAACCACAATGACTAACAGAGTAGCCATTTAATTAACGTTTTTTCAATGAATGGAAAGACAAGGAATAGCCAAATGTATCTAGGAAATCCAGGAGAAAATTCTGGCCAAATGGTAGTGATATTACAAAGATTAGGTTGAAACCAAAGTGAGAACCTTGGACTAAAAAATTGGAGAACATCAGTGACTTTAGAGAGATCTATTTCAGCGAAGTGATGGATATGGGAGCTGGAAAGTAATGTAAGAAAAATGAATGAGAAGAAACGAATTGCAGAAGATAGAAGGTAGTATTGTTTCAAAAACCTTGAGAGTTACCAAAATGATTGAATGGATATTTAACTTGTGGGAGAGGCAGTTTTAATGTTATTAATTTTAAGAATGAGAGAAATATTAAATTTTGGGTTACAAAGATGGGCTACTGAAAAAGTTTAAATGTGATGGTATTTATCCTTGACGTAGGGATGATTGAATTTCACATAATGTACAAGTTCTAATTATTTTTAAAAAGCCTGTGATTAGTAATTTAAAGGGATCCATTAGTTTAGTTTCCTCATTTATGGAGAAAAAATATTTTGCTATCTTGTTTTAGGGCAGACAGAGAAATATAGACAGAGCATAATAATTAATAAACACATTTGTAGACTTGGGTTTGAAGAAAAACATATAAAAGTAATAAAAAGTCATTTTCCATTTACTGATCATAGCTGATTTCAGGGCTGGGTCATCCAAAACAATTTGCTACATCTGGGAAAGCACATTCAATCTCTTTTTGCATAATGTTTGAAGTAAGCTTTTGTATATGATAAAATGTAAAAGTCTGTACAAAAGTTTTTATTATTCAAAAATGCCTTCCTTGCAGAATATGTCATCTGGATGTTCACATAAAGATTCAGAATTTGTATTTTATTTTCTTCATTTTGGGTTCAGCATGAGCTGATGAAAGAACAACCAGGTCAGCAGTTTTGTCACTATAGAACTGCAAAAAGAGAGTTCAAATTGTACTTAGCCCCCTCCTTGATGATATTTGAGGGTTGTAAAGAAGATGCTTTTCACTTAAAAATCTGATGCAATTAACCAGCTTTGAATTTTCTAACATCAGCAAATCTTATATTTGAGTGATCTAAATGATTGCTGACACAAACTCTTGGCTAAGAAGGAAGAACTTTTCTTAGTGTACAAAAAGGTGCATATCATTGCTCTTTAAATGGGAGAGACTAACACATGTGTTACAACAGCTCCAGTAAATTAAGTTGGTAGTATGTCTGTAAGAAATAGATGTAAGCTTAAGTCAAGATAATTAAATCAGAGTGGAGGAGTAACAACATTTTTTCAACCTTCCAGAATTGTTTTAATTCCTTGACAATATGTATCTGTACCTTTGTTACATATGGTTTGTCCGTGTAACATAAAGTGTCACTCATTCAATATTCAATTTACAGGAGAAATTCACTCCTTCTGAGATGAAATGCACTTCTGTGTGTTTCACATGGCTATAGCTTATTTATGCACAGAGGGGCATGGTAGAAACAGAATCCACCTTGGAGTTGTGAGTGAACACGGATGTAATTAACCATCGCACCAGTTACTTTAAGTGTGTCCTTGAGCCAGTTGCTTATTCTTCTGAGCCTCAGTTTCCTCACCAGTAGCATACAAATAATGCTAGCCACCTCCCAGATTTGTTGAATTAAATAAAGGATGTATATTTAGCTACATATGGTAATAATTAGTGCTAACACAATTTGAGTGCTTATTGCATCTTTAAGTGCTTTCCTTGTACAATTCCACCTAATCTTCACAATAACCTCATGAGGTGGGAGCTCTTATTATCTAGTGAAGAAATGATATATTTAGGGATTTAAGACTGCCTTATTCTTCTCAAAATTATAACTTACTTCTTTGTGCTTTACTATATATTTAAACGATCCTTTTAAAAATTCTGTTTTTTGAAATCCATAAATTATATTATATAGAACCTGAATAAAGTCTGATAAGAAACACATCCTCCATAATTTAACCTTAACTGAATTACTTTAATTATCCATAAATATAAACTGTGAATCATTTCTGATTAACAGACTGAAATTATTCATTCATAGAGTATACTCTATTGCATGCTTGGTGTGTCACTATTATTATATGTGGAGGATAAAATAGAAAACAAAGTAGTTGTGGTCTCTGCTCTTATGTAGCTTACATTCTTCTGGAGGATACACACAGGAATCATAAATAAACAGATAATTATAGACAATTACAATAACCATGTAGGAGAACAAAAGAAGTAGGACTAGGAAAACCCAAAAAGATTGAAAATTAGCACAGAGTCCAAAAGGGATTAGAAACAATAAATTTGGTGATAACCACTTTGGATGTTATGATTATCTCCATCAGATTTCAACTATTTGGATATTATCCAAAAGTAGACAACTAGATTGATCTAGCTATACCAGAAAGAAAGCTTCTGGTTTAATGTGATAGAAGATCTAATACCAAGTGGCTTATGTGTAGGGACATTTATCTCATCACAAATCAAGAAACTGAGGAACATAAAGAATCCAGTGTAAATTCACTGACCTGATTTTGTCACTTAACTTCCAGGTTCTTACTGAATTGAAGATGGCGGACTAGAAGCAGCCTGCACATGCTGCTGTCTAGGAGAGGATCAAAACTGCAAGTAGATGTCCATCTATGGATGGACCTTTATTGAAAATTACCAGAAAACAGACAGGATACACTCAGAGTGAAGGGGATGGGGATGGGGAGTTCCACTAGTCAAGATCAGAAGGTACCTGGGGGTTACTCCTACATGTAAGAAAGTGATAAGGGAGAGATTCTCAGGGCGCCACGCTTGCCACATGGACACTGCAACTTGAGCTGTGTAGAGTTCCCACTACTACCGCAGGCCTTTGCACTGATCAGGAAATGCCTGGCGACTATATAGTAAAGTTGCATTGGAGAGGAGGCTTAGCAGGGATGCACTGGCCTCGGGTTCCCAGGTTGCCGTGACTGATACCACTCTGAGCTTCCAGACTGGGAGCACCCAATCGACAAAGGCATCAGCTTCACTGCAACTGCCCAAACATTACTCCTTGCCAGGTTGAGGCCCATGCCCTGCAGAACTGGGTGCTGAGTGGAGGTCCATGCCTGTGGACCTATGCACCAACTGGCAGGCCATGCCCCTTCAGTCCTGTGTGCTGGCTGGAGGAAAGAGACCCCTGGCCCTATGTGCTAGAGACAGATCCATGCCTCCATGCACCTGCAGACCTGAATGCCATGCAGTGGGCCATGCTCCTTGGTTTTGTGCACCAGCCAGCAGGTTACACCTCTGTGGCCTCAAGCCCTGACCAGCCGGACAAGCTCCCTGACCCTGTATGTTGGCTGTCAAGCCATGCCCCCACAGCACTGACAATGTGCCTGTGGTCCAGCTCTCCACCATGGACCCACTAGCCACAAGTTGCCCCCTGCAACCTACTGCCATTACATCTACATTTGAATGGACCAAATGCCTGAAGTCTTAACACCTATGGCCACCACCTAGATAGTCTTGCCAAACAGCCACTGCCACCATGACAGGGAGACCCAGGCAGAAAAATCTTCCACAATGCCCACCCAAATGGATAGGGACTCAGCCAGCCCCCTCTCCAGCTTGTGACAGTGGCCTGGGGACCAACCCACCACTCCACTCGAAGATCCCCCAGCACTGACTCAGGTTCCACGACCCATCCAGACACTGGACAAGATCCTGTAACAAATCCAGCCATCTGCCAAGGTCCTGCAACCTGCCTTGCTACCAAATGCAGTCCTGTGACCTGCCCAGGCACCCCATATAATACTGTGATCCACCACTCTGCCAGCCGCAGTCCCATGATGCATTCAGGCAACCACCAAAGTCCTGCAACCTGCCCAAGGGCTGGCCAAGGTCATGCCATCCACCTCCATGGAGAAAGACTTGCACAGCCCCCAGCTCGAACTTCCAACAGGGGCCTGGGGACTAACCTACCAATCTGAACAAATATCTCCCAACACCAGCTTGGACTGTAACAACCACTGGGGATCAGGTTGGTGCAGGAGAACAGTTGAGTTACAGACTCTCAGTTCACCCACCTCTCTCCTGCCTGGCCAGTCCTCTGGAATAGGACAGAAAAGAGTTATTGAGGGACCTCTTCTCCTTCTCAGTAAGTAGGTGAGTCCTAAGCAAAGGAGAACAAGTGTGCTGCAACCTATTAGCCCAGAGCTGAAAGAAAATGTTTCAGATGAGAAGAAACCAGCAAAAAAATACTGGCAACATGAAAAAACAAGCTAGTTTGACACCTCCAAATGATGACAATAAATCCACAGCATCAGACCTTGTTGAAGGAAATTGTAGAAATTTCAGAAATTGAATTCAGAATATGGATGGCATACAAGATGAATGGAGAAGATTAAGTTGAAAACTAACACAAAGAAACCAAAAAAATTTTTTCAGGAAATGAATGAAAAATATAAAAAATTCACTAAAGAGATAGACAACATAAGAAAGGATATAACAGAACTTAAAGAAATGAAAGAGTCATTTAGTGAACTACAAAATACTGCAGAAAGTGTCAACAACAGGCTAGACCTAGTAGAAGAAAGAATCTCAGAGCTTGAAGACAAAGTTTTCAAACTAACCCAGTCAGTCAAAGATGCAGAAAAAAGAATAAAGAAGAATGAAAAATCACTCAGAGAAATATGGACTATGTGAAACAAGCCAATTTATGACTTATAGGTATTCTGGAGCAGTGGTCCCTGACCTTTTTGGTACCAGGGAACAGTTTCATGGAAGACAATTTTTCCATGGACCATGGTAGGGTGTGGTGGGGTGTTGTAGGTGGGGAGAGGGTGGTATGGAGCTCAGGTGATGTGTGGCCCGTTTCCTAACAGGCCACAGACAAGTACTAGGCTGTGGCCCAGGGATTGGGGACCACAGTCCTGGAGGGAGAAGAAGAAAAAACAAAATGTGTGAAAAACCTATTTGAGGGAAATATTGAGGAGAACTACCCTGGTATCACCAGAGATTCAAATATCCTGATACTAGATGGTCATCAAACACTGGTAAGATTCATAGCAAATAGGACATCTCCAAGATACATAGTAATCAATCCAGCCAAAGTCAAAATGAAGGAGAAAATTCTACAAGCTGCAAGAAGAAAGCAACAACCAATCTACACAGGAAAACCCATCACTCTAACAGACTTCTCAGCAGAGATCTTATACGCCAGAAGAGATTGTGGCCTCATTTTTAATCCTCTTAAACAGAACTGCCAGCCAAGGATTTTATATCCTGCAAAACTAATTTCATAAATGGTGGAGAAATAGAGACTTTTCCAGACAAGCAAACACTAAGGAAATTTTTTACTACTAGATCTGCCCTATAGGAAATGGTAAAAAAGTGGATTATACATGAACAGCGCAATAGATACTGACAGTGTAAAAACACCCAAAAGTTATAGCTCAAAGCTCTTATAAAACAATGGCATAAAAAGGGAAAAAAGCAATAAGATACTACCCAACATGATGAACAGAACAATATCCCACATATTAATACTAACACTCTATAGGAATGGTCTGAGTGCCCCACCTGAAAGACAAAGACTGGCTGAATGGATGAAAAAATACAATGCAAGTATTTTCTGCTTCCAAAAAACATATCTAACCTGCAAGGAGTCAAGGTAAAGGGCTGGAAAAAATATTCCACACAGATTGAAACCAAAAGCAAGCACATGAGGCTGTTCTCATATCAAATAAAATAGAATTTAAATCAACAATGATTAAAAAAGATAAAGATGGACAGTAACAGTAAAGGGGGCAACTCAACAAGAAGACATAACAATCTTAAATATATATGCACCTAACACAGGAGCTCCCAGTTTCATAAAGCAAATTCTTATAGATCTAAGCAAAGAAATAAACAGTGGCATTTTAATTGCCGGGGACTTCAACAGCCTACAGACAGAACTGGACAGACCATCACAGCAGAAAATGAATAAAGAAACACTGAACTTAAACATGACTCTAGAACAAATCAACCTAATAGACATTTATAGAACATTCTACCCCAAAACTGCTGAATATACATTCTTCTCAATAGCCCATGGGACATATTCCAAGATTGCTCATATCTTAGGTCACAGAACAAGTCTCAGCAAGTTTAACAATGTCAAAAAAAAAAATACTGCTTATCTTCCCAGACCAAGGTGGAATAACACTAGAAATCAATTCCAAGAGAAAGACTCAAATTTATACAAAGTCATTCAAGTTAAAAAGCATGCAGCTGAATGATCCTTGGTCAATGATGAAATTAAAATGGAAATCAAAACATTCCTTGAATTTAATGACAAGGGGAACACAAGATTTCAAAATCTATGGGATACAGTAAAAGCAGCCCTCAGGAGAAAATTTATAGCCATAAATGCCTACATCAAAAAGACAGAAAGATCACAAATTAACAACCCAATGTTGCTTCTCAAGAAACTAGAAAAAGAACAACAAACCAAACCCAAAACCAGCAGAAGAAAAGAAATAATGCTCAGAGTGGAACTAAACCAAATGGAAACCAAAAATACAATATAAAGGATCAAGGAAACAAAAAGTTGGCTTTTTCAAAAGATAAACAAAATCAATAGACAACTAGCCAGATGGACCAGAAATAGAACAGAAAGAATTCAAATAAGCTCAATGAGAAATAAAAAGAAGACATTCCAACAGATACCATAGAAATACAAAATATAATCATGAATACTACAAAAACTTCTATGCAAACAAACTAGAAAACCTAGAGGAAATAGACAAATTTTGAAACACACAAGCTGCCAAGCCTGAATCAGGAAGAAATAGAAATCCTGAACAGACTAATAAAGAGAAGGAAGATTGATGCAGTAATAAAAACACCTCCCAACAAAAAGAAGCCCCAGACCAGGTGGAGTCACGGTTGAATTCTACTAGACCTACAAAGAAGAACTGATACCTATCCTACAGAAACTATTCCATAACATCAAGAAGGAGGGAATCCTCCCTAGCTCGTTCTACAAAACCAGTTATCACATCGATATTGAAGCCATGAAAAGACACAACAAAAAAAGAAAACTGTAAAACAATATCTCTTATGAACATAGATGCAATAATCTTCAAAAAAAAAAAATACTAGCAAACGAAATTCAACAGCCCATCAAAAAGACAATCCACCATGATCAAGTGTGTTTCATCCCAGGGATACAAGGAAGGTTCGACATAAGCAATTCAATAAATGTGATTCACAACATAAACAGAAACAAAACCAAAGACCATGTGGTCATCTCAATAGTTGCAGAAAAAACATTTGATAAAATCCAGCACCGTTTCATGATAAAAACCCTCAATAAACTAGGCATAGGAGGATCATATCTCAAAATTATAAAATTCATATGTGACAAACACACAGCCAACATCATATTGAATGAGGAAAAGTTGAAAGCATTTCTCCTGAGAACTGGAATAATACCAGGATACCCACTATCACCAATTCTATTCAACATAGTATTGAAAGTCCTAGCCAGAGCAATCAGGCAAAAGAAAGAAATAAAGAATATTGAAATCAGGAAAGAGGAGATCAAACTGTTTTCTGACAATATGATCCCATATCTAGAAAACCCTAAAGACTCCACCAAACGACTCCTGGAATTGATAAATAAATTCAGCAAAGTCTTAGGTTACAAAATCGACGTATGCAAATCAGTAGCATTTCTGTGTACTAATAACAGTCAAACTGAGAGTCAAATCAAGGACTCAATATCATTCACATTAGCTACAAAGAAAATAAAATAACCAGGAATATACTTAACCAAGGAGGTGAAAGATCTCTACAAAGAGAACTAAAAAACACTGATGAAATAAATTGTAGATGATACAAACAAATGGAAAAACATCTCTTGCTCATGGATTGGTAGAATCAACATAGTTAAAATGTTCGTACTACCCAAAGTGATTTACAGATTCAACACAATCCCCATCAAAATACCAGCGTCATATTTCACAGACCTAGAAAAAACAATCCTAAACTTCATTTGTAACCAAAAAAGAGCCCAAATAGCCAAAGCAATCTTAAGCAAAGAGAACAAATATGGAGGCATCACATTGTCTGACTTCAAATTATACTACAAGGCTATAGTAACCAAAATAGCATGGTACTGGTATTAAAGTAGAGAAATAGATGAGTGGAACAGAATAGAGAATCCAGAAATAAAACCACGTGCCTACAACCAACTTATCTTCAACAAAGCAGACAACAACATACAATGGGGAAAGGAAGCCCTGTTCAATAAATGGTGCTGGGAAAATTGGTTAGCAACATGCAGAAGAATGAAAGAGGATGTCTCTCTCTCACCACATACACAAATTAATTCAAGATAGATAAAAGACTAAAATGTAAGGCATGAAACCATAAAAATTATAGAAGAAAATGTAGGAAAACTCTTTTAGACATTGTCCTAGGCAAAGAATTTATGACAAAGACCCTGAAGGCAAATATAGCAACAACAAAAATAAATGAATGGGACTTAATTAAACTAAAAAGCTTTTGCACAGCAAAGGAAATTATCAACAAAGGGATAGACAACCTACAGAGTGGGAGAAAATATTCACAAACACTATATCTGACAAAGAACTAAGATCCAGAATCCACAAAGAACTCAAGCAAATCAATAAGAAGAAGAACCGCCCCATCGAAAAGTGAGCAAAAGATATAAACAGAAGTTTTTCTAAAGAAGATTGACAAGTGGCCAACAGACATATGAAAAAATGCTCAACACCAATAATCAACAGGGAAATGCAAATTAAAATTACAATGAGATGCCACCTTACCCCACCAGAATGGCCATGATTAAAAAGTGAAAAAACAATAGATGCTGGCATGGGTACAGGGAGAAAGGAACACTTATACACTGTTGGTGGGACTGCAAATTAATACAACCTCTATGGAAAACAGTATGGAGATTCCTCAAAGAAATAAATGTAGACCTACCATTTGATCCAGCAATCCCAATTCTGGGTATCTACCCAGAGAAAAAAGGTCATTTTACCAAAAAGTCACTTGCACTCAAGTGTTTATTGCAGTGCAATTCACAATTGCAAAGATGTGGAATCAACCTACTTGCCCATCAATTCATGTGTGAATAAAGAAAATATAGTGTGTGTGTGTGTGTATACACACACACACACACACACCATGGAGTACTACTCAGCCATAAAAAGGAATGAAACAATGTCATTTGCAGCAACTTGGATGGAACTGGAGACCATTATCCTAAGTGAAGTATCTCAGGAATGAAAAACCAAACACCATATGTTCTTACTAATAAGTGGGAGGTAAGCAGTGTGTACACATGGCACAAAGTGCTATAAAGGACATGAGAAACCAAAAAGGGGGAGGGTTGGAGGAGGAGTGAGTGATAAAAACTTACCTGTTGGGTACAATGAACACTCTTCTCAAGATGGGCACATCAAACGCCCTGACTTAAACATTATACAAGATATCCATGTAACAGAAACACTTGTACCCCCTAATATTTTGAAATAAAAAACAAACAGACAAGCAAACAAAAATAATTTCCAGATTCCTTTCATCCTTTTTGTCTGTGCTTCTGGGCCTGCTGGCTACAGACAACTCTCCTTATGTTTTCAAGAGTTCTGTAGCAGTTCCAGCTTTAGATTAGATAAAGTATTTATACTAATGCAAGCCAAGGGTAAGTGCATTTAAATAGCAATAACTGAATGCACTGGCAGGGAGAATTCCACATTAGAGAGAGAAAGAGAGGTAGTATGCATGGTGTGCACTTGTTTAATGCTTATTACATACCACACATTCTAATCCTCATAGCAACCCTGCAAAGAAAAAATTGTATTATGTCCTTTGTTTATATGAGGAAAATGAAACACCAAGAGATTTAATACTCTGCCTCTTGTCACTCAGCTGATAAGATGTGGGGCCAGGATTTAACTGCATATACCCCAGGCTTTTGAACATTAAGTTCCTATGAGGCGAGGTTTCTGGCTGTGGCTATTCCGTGAATGGTATTCATTCATTCAATTTTTTTTTACAACTATTCACCTAGCATTCCTCCTTTACTTCAATCATTTAAAATATTTATTCAGCACCTACTCTGTGCTAGGCACAGTGCTTGTGTGTCCAGTTACAGTGATGCACAAACAGATCGAGCCCTAGCCGTCACGTCTCTCCCTCAACTAGGAAACATAGACATTAAATAAATAATAACTCATATATAAAAATACACAATGCAGTGTTTGTGAAGGTATGAAAGTACCTGGTATGGTACATAATCTAATCTAGGGGACGCCAAAGGCTTCCTTGAGAAAGTGACATTTGAGCTGAGATGCGAAGGAAGGGTGAGTTAGTTATGTAAACTGTGAGGGAAAGGCTGTTCAGGCAGAAGGTAATAACATGTCCTCTTTAACTAGCAAATTCCAACTGACGTGATCAATATAGCATGCAAATAGAGAAACGTCTGCATCAGCAGTGGGCCCAGGCAGGGTACCATCCTCATAGGAGAATTTCTGCAGGCACAGTGCTGAAGCCCTTAGCTAAAAGGAGCCATTGGAAGTTGGTGCTCATCTCCATTTCAAATCTTGTCAAAGAGCTGTGTGGAACTAAACCGAGAACACTAAACTCCCCTGAAAACATGGGGCAGTCCTCAGGTTGATTCTTGAAATGGTATACAGAAGGCTACAGAGACTCAGGCACGGCAGAGAGAGGCTTTTGTCCAGCGATCCCATCTAAATTGTGCACCTGATTTAGAACATGTAGCTTCCACCTGTGCTCCGTCTCTTTTCCCACTTCTCTGGATTTTTTGGATGTCCAAATGGATAATTGTGTGTTTTTGTCATTGTTGTTATTATTGCTAATGTTGCTTGTTTTTATACTTATTAAATATAGGACTGTTACTGTGTAAGGAATTTGATGGTGAAGCACATCAGGCACTCAAAAAATTCAGTTCAAAAATCCTCCTTAATATCTTAACAGCATGGGAACTTCTCTCTTTACAACTGATTTTACAGCTATGCAT
Source organism: Daubentonia madagascariensis (assembly GCA_023783475.1). Classification (NCBI taxonomy): domain Eukaryota; kingdom Metazoa; phylum Chordata; class Mammalia; order Primates; family Daubentoniidae; genus Daubentonia; species Daubentonia madagascariensis. The sequence continues at coordinate 17,913,079 of JAKFHU010000978.1, read as the reverse complement.
TACCAGACTTAGCATATTACATAACTACTATTTATTAACTGCTTCCCATATCTCAGCTGAGGTGCTATCCACTTCGTAAATTATGTCTTAATCCTTATAACAGCCTGACATGTTATTGTTATCTCCCTTTCATACATGAGGAAACTGAGGCTCAGAGAAATACCATGTATAAGTTAAAGGGTCTTATAAGTGGGTGACTTGGGATCCAGTCCCAAAGCTGTCTTACTTTGAAGTCTATGATCGTTTTACTATCCCACACTGCCTTCCAGTTTAAAAGTTGTTAATATTCTGAAGATAAGAGGAGTGGGCTTGACTTGGAATAGATGATAGGTGAACTAAGATGGCTTGCCCTGCACACTTGGGATGCAAATATGCTCATGTCTCTCTTTTTCCTTCCAGGCAATCACTTAAACACCCCTTATTATCTTAGCAGAAAGCTTTATATGTCAGTATTAGGACTGCTCCTTTGTATAAGCTGTTGTGGTAGAGTAGTAGGACGTGGATCAGACTTTCAAATCTCAGTAGGAAGAGTACTGATCTGTGAGGAATCTATAAATCTCTGGTCCATGCTGCTCCCAGTGCTGCTGTAGAAAAATTGGTCTATGGAGTTGACAGACCATACTGGTTCTTTGATGTTTTATGTTCTGATCTGGTTCTTCGAGGGAGGATAATTCCATACTTCAGGAGGTTGGGGAAGAAGAATTGGCATAGGTTGCCTATGCTTGGGAAATAGAGATTGCCTCTTATTTTGTATCTTTCTAAAACGGAAGAAAAAGTTCTTAGAAATTTCTCAGCAAAGATCGTCATCTTTAGTGGCCATTATTGCATTCTAACTATCCAAACCAATCAATGGCAATGAGGGTGGGAACTTTATGATTGGCTGAGGTCAATCAGGGCCCAAATACTGAGTCTGTGGTTGGGCTCAACTTACCCTGCACATAGTCATACAGAAAGTGCCAAAACAGAGATTTTGTTAGTAAGAAAAAAGAGGGGAAAATAACTATGGATAGAAAAACAGATGTTTGCTGTCAACTTGAGAGTTTAAGCAGTAAGGGTGAAGGAAGAACAAGGTAGCAACAGAGTGCAATGTACAGGTTTTCTGAAATGTCATCCCAATAGTTAATAATTTCACTTATTATTTCCAATTACTTTTTTTTGGAAGGGGGGGCATGGTCTTGCTCTGTTGTTGCCCAGGCTAGAGTGCAGTAGTATCATTATAGCTTACTGCACTCTCAAACTCCTGGGCTCAAGTGATCCTCCTGCCTCAGCCTCCCCAGTAGCTGAGACTACAGGTGTGTACCACCAGCCCAGCTAATATTTCTATTTTTTTTAGAGACAGGATCTTGCTATGTTGCGTAGGTTGTCCAACTACACTTTAACATTTAATTAGTAAAAATAATAGTTTGGCTTGGAGAAAGCACACTTAAATATTGAAAATTCTGTTCTACTAAAACATAAGTAATATTACATCTCTATTTTTTCATTTAAAAAAAGACATGATGGCATTAACTATGAGAGTAACTACTTTTATGTTATTGCACCATTTGAATATAGCATAAAGAAATTACAAAATGCAGACACTGGGCTGCAAAACTTGGTTATGTCCATATTTAATATCCTTCTCCAGAAAGATGCCTCATAGTACTAGAGAAAAAAAGTTACCAAAAAATAATTTAATGTAAAAGGTTACAATTGAAAATGAGTAAAATATTTGTGAAATAAGTAGTTCTTTATTCTCACAGGTGATAAAATTCTGTCAAACCAAAAAAAAATTTCTTTAGCTTAGATTTCTTATTTTGGAAAATTATATCTATTATTAATTTGTAAAAAGTCATTTAATTGACAGTTTTCTCACAAGAAAGCTAAGATCAGAAAATTCTAGGTTTGAGTACACGTTGCACAATTTTAACTTGTTGCACATTCCTATCCTTGTATAGCAGATACGTGGATCACTTATGTAACTCTGTAATTGAGACTAGACATTTTTAGGGGAAAAACCTGTTTAATTTAAGAATAATACCAACATTTTCTTCTAGAATTCTTATAGTTTCATGCTTTAGGTTTAAGTCCTTCATCCATCGTGAGTTAATTTTTGTGAGTGGTGACAGATGCGGATCCTGTTTCAGTCTTCTGCATGCCACGTGTACTCACCGTTACATTGGAACTAATTGATCAACACTTATGTGCACATATGGAAATAACACTCATTGGAAATCAAGCAGGTGGATGGGGCGAGGGTATGGGTAAATTCACACCTAACAGGTACATGCACACTATCTGGGTCATGGGTACACTTATAACTTTGACTCAAATGGTACAAAAGCAATTTATGTAACCAAAATGTTTGTACCCCTGTAGTATCTGAAAAAAAAAACACCAACACAAAAAGGTGAAAATTAGACCCAATGGCATAAATAAGAAAAGGACCTAGACTTTACCAACTCTTTTATTTGTTTTCATTCTAGCCCACTTTATCATTGCAGTTAAATCAGCATGAAAATTTAACATAAATTAACATAATGTTCATTTACAATATTACGTTTGTGTTTTTTCAAATTCATGAAGTGTGTTTAAAATACACTGGAGAAAAAATGAAAATGTACAAATGTAAAGGTTTTTAAACATGGAAATATACAGGAGTAGGCTTATACATAGCTCAGTATTTAAAGTCTTTATGGTCCTTCAGTATAAGCAATATCCAGAGTGTTATCGGATATATAGAGAGATGCCAGACAAGTGTACACTTGGAAAAAGATTTTCTCTGTTACACCCAGTTTTTCATTGGTAGTTTCTTGCTATAGAGCAGCTATTCCTTCTTGCTTCTTAGTACTGCTCATGTTGAAAACCTACCATGGTCTTTTTTCCCAGAAAAGCCTGATGCTAATCATAACATTCAATGCCCCCACCTTATTATCTAAGGCCTCATATTGATTGATTTATTGATTGATAGATATATTGACTTGTTTATTCATTCAAATCATTTTTGGCACTATGATTATTCCCATTTTTCTCTGTCCTCAGGGCTCCAAGGAACAAGCCCAAAGTAGATAAATAATAGGCACTATTCCAAGTAGAATAGAAAAAATCATTTATTTTCTAAATGTGCCTCTGTGTTTTTACATTTACAGGATTTGGAAATAACCCAAGGACACTAGGGGCTGAAAAAATAAAAACATATGACATTCACCCATACAACTTTTTAATCCTCTATTTAATCACATTAATTACTTTAAAAATATTTTTTGTTAAGTTTATTGACTAACTCATGGGTGGATATCTCCACTAATTATAGCAAATAATATTTGGGTTTTTTTAATTAATATGCCCTATCTTCTTTATTTCTCTTTATGAGTGTCCATCACAGGATTATGGCCTAACAAATAATTCTACCAAAATGTAAAATTCCAGGTGAATCAAAATAGTACATAATAGAATATTAAATATTTAAAGCCCAATGCTCCCTTCTTTTATTTATTTTCTTTGCTTATTAATCTAAAGTGTATCAATTTTAAAAGACCATAAAGATCTACATTTAGCTAGCCCCCACTTGTTAGTATATTACATTTAGATAGAGGAAGCATTCATTGAGTGCCTACTCTATACCTGTTACCCAAACTTTAATGAGCAAGTCACCCTGGGGGGTTTGTTAAAATGTAGATTTTGATTTAGTACCTCTGGGATTGAGCTGTTAAATCTGCCTTAGTTGGTGGGAATGTAAATTGGTACAGACATTATAGAAAACAGTGTGGAAATTTCTCACAAAATTAAAAATAGATCTGCCATATGATTCTATAACCTCACTTCTGGGTACATATAGAGGAAATGAAACCAGCATCTCAAAGGGATATTTATACTTTTGTGTTCATTGCAGCAATATTCACAGTAGCCAAGATATGGAATCAACCTAACTGTCCATTGACAGATGAATAGATTTTTAAAAGTGTTATACAGATAATATATATAATATGTATACATATATAATTATTCAGCCTTAAGAAAAGAAAGAAATTCTGCCATTTGTGATAACATGAATGAACCTGGCAGACAGTAGGCCAAATGAAATAAGCCAGACAGAGAAAGACAAATACTGCATAATCTCACTTATATGTGGAATCTAAAAAAAAGTTGAATTCATAATAACAGAGAGTAGAATAGTGGTTACCAGGGGCTGAGGAGTAGAGGAAAAGTAGGTAATGTTGGTCATAAGGTACAAAATTTCAGCTGGAAGATGAATAAATTCTAGAGACCTGATGTACAGCATGATGACTATAGTTAATAATAATGTATTATATGCTTGGAATTTGCTAAGATCTCAAATGTTCTCACCACACACGTAGAAATACACACACACACACGCACACAAATCATAACTAGTTGAGGTGATGGATATGTTAACATGATTGTGGTAATCAATTCACAATGTATATATGCATTTCAAAACATCCCATTGTATACCTTAATCATATATAATTCTTATTTGTCAATCATACCTCAATAAAGCTGGGAAAAAAGAGTAATAAGTTCAATTATACTGGAGAAACTCGGGATTTGTGATTAAGTGCTTTCGAAGATTTGAATATACTTTTTAAAAATAATTTATATGTCCACACAAAAATTTGTACATGAATATAGTATTATGCATAATAGCCGAAAAGTGGAAACAACTCAGATTTTCATCAGTTGATGAATGGATAAATAAAACGTGAGATAGCCATACAGTAGACAATTATCTAGGAATAAAATGGAATGATGTTCTAATCCATGCTACAACATGGATAAACCTTGAAAACATGATGCTAAGTGAAAGAAATCATCACAAAATACAACCTACTGTTGATTCCATTTACGTCAAATGTTCAAAATAGACATTTCTTTCTCTTTCTTTATACCATTCTTCTCCAGATATTTTCATGACTGGCAATTTCCTAATGTAAAATTTTAAATGTCTCTTTCTTCAAGGCCTTCACCTGATTTAAAACTGGAACACCAAGACCACCTGGCACTCCCACTTAGACGAGTAATCACCATTCTCTGACATTTATCTCTGTGTATCTTATCACCATCAAATATAATATATTTATTCATTTTGTTGTCTATTCTCCATCTTACTAAAAGAAAAGCTCCATGAGGACATTTTATCTGTTACTTTGTTGTATCCCCAGAAGGTAATAGTCACTCAATACAGATCATGTTAAGTGAACAAAATGATATAAGTATGAAAACAACTAATACAAGGTCTTTCATATTATTATAGAGTCTTAGTACTTCAAATGTGGTCCAAGCACCAGGAATATCAGAATCACTTAGGAAATTTTGGTTTTTTGTTTGTTTGTTTGTTTTTCTAATAACAACTCTATTGAGATATATGTCATATACCTGAAAATTTATTAATTTAAAGTGTAAAATTAAACGATTTTGGGGGTATATTCAGAGTTGTGTAACCATCATCACAGTCAATTTTACAACATTTTCATTACCCCAAAAAGTGCAGAAGACCTTTTTTAAGCTAAGAACCATTTTTTATGTGTTCCTTATAATATAAACTACATAAATACATTTTATAAATTAAACATCTTTCATGTAACACCCAGACGCCTGGTATAATTGTGTAACTTGAACATTTGAAAAGAAGAAAAATAATTGCACAAATACGGCAAAATCTGGTATTGACAGACAGAAACTATCAAAGAGAGTTTCCAAAAGTAGAATACTATGTAAGAATTAGTCCCAGGTATCTCCCACAAAAGCCCCATGAGGTCCTTCCTACAAACCTGATCTCTGAATGAGTGTCAGCAACAACACTAAGATGAAACATGTCTTGGTCCTCTTGGCTGTGGAGTACCAAAGAGCACGAAATCAAAACTACATCTACAGCATAACTTACAACCTGCTTCCAGCAACTTTGAGAGTTACTAGCTGTATTCAGAGTTAAGTGTGTACCAAATCATTATCAAAAGTATCTTGGTGGTCAGAATTGTACTATCCATTTGAGACAGAAATGTGAAGTTCTTCTGTCAGAGCTTTGGCTTAAAATGGTCAGTTTCCAATATGGCTGACTTCCTGCTGACAGTTCTGATCTAAGACACCTACATCAGGATGGCAAGTGGGTAGGGTCCTCATCACCTGCCAATGTGTCCTCACAGCTGTCTCCATTAGCTTCAACTGTCTCTAATTCCACATTTAATACTGACTTTCTCACTTTTACTCTTTCATCTAGCTGGCCCTGACTACGTTCAATGTGAAGTGCATTTTAACTTTTTAATGTGTATTAATATAGATATAAATATATTTATATGTTTACTTCACATATATATTTTTAAATTAATTTATTTATTTTAAAAGACTCCAAGAGGTGAGAGATAAGGTTCTTGCTCAAGGTGAAACAGACAATAAATTTAAAATTGTAATCTATGGATTTAAAGTCTATATATAACACTACTACTAAAACCATGTCTAATTTTTAGTGTTAGTATAAGCCTAAATCTTCTTTGCCAGTCACATCTGTTCATCCATTTCTTCAGAACTTCATCCTAGTCTTTTCTGAAAATTTCCAATACATGACAATGGTAGCAATTCAGTTGTTTTAAGTGCTTTGCTTTGAAGGAAATAGAATGCACAATGAAACAAATGAATATGAAATCCAAATTTTGAAAAGCTAAGCAGAAATAATTACAGTTTGAACAATTTTATTATATACCAATCTGATAATAATAAATCCTATGATATGTTTTATAGGTTTTTACTAATTTTTTTTTTAATTTGGATAACAAACACACTTAACATTGTACTTTAAATCCCAGGCAAGTTTTTTAAAGATTTGTTTATCAAATGCAATGGTTAATTTTGTGTGTCAACTTGACTGTACTAACGAATGCCCAGATATGTGGGCAGATGTGCCTGTGAAGGTGTTTCAGGAAGAGATTAGTATTGGAATCACTAGACTGAGTAAGAATGATTGCCCTCAACAATGTGGGTGGGCATCGTTCAAACTGGCAGAGGCCCCTGAATAGAACAAAAAGGCAGAGGAAGGGTGAACTCCCTCTCTCTATTTGAGCTGGGACATTGATCTCCTCCTGCCCTTGGCACTTCTGGTGTTCAGGCCTTCAGATTCAGACTGGAATCTACACCATTGGCTCTCTATCTCTCAGGCCTTTAAACTATACCACTGGCTGTTCTGGGTCTCCATTTGCAGATGGCAAATTGTGCAATTCTCAGCCTCTGTTATCACGTGAGCCAATTCCTATAATAAACATTGGCTAATACACCAACATCATTTGTATAAATGACTTCAAAATCATATTTATCAGGACATATTAGCTTATCAAAGCTCTGAGATTGCCACCAATATTGAAAAGTATCTTTAAAAAATCCTAAAAACATAAAATACTCTAGGAGAAAAACAGGTCAAGGAGCAGCATTATTGATGAAAGGAATTTGGGCAGGTACTAAAGGGAATCTTTATACTGATCACAGTGATCAGTGTAAAAATTATATTATTGAGCCAAAAGGGATCTTTGGAAAATTCACATATGTGACATAAAAAGAAATCTTAACAGATATTATCTACCAGAAATTTGAAAAATTTTTAGAATAAGCTCTTATTTTATTTTATTTTTAAAATTCTTTTAAAAATGTATTTTGAAGCATGTGAGGGCCACTAAGCAAAGTTTAATACTGTGGGGATTGTGTGTAAGATATAAGACTAGTATAACAAAGCCTCCTCTATAAAATGCTATGGCAGTTTTCTGATACTAACACAATGTCAATAAACTAAGTAAATAGAAGATAGTCAATTGGCTGTGCAGCCTTTCACTTTACTGGTAAGATTATGTGTCAACACCCTAATGGCTTTGAAGGATTTGTTTCTTTCTAGAGTTCAAATTGCAACTCTAAGTAGAGATGAAGCAATTCACTTCCCAGTGAGAAAGGAATTTGAATTAGACAATAAAATAACAGATAACAGGACTCTGTTCTAAATATAAAGTTTTATTTTACCAGGGCGAATCACTGACAGCAATCCAAAGGCCATGGGCAATGAAACATAGATTTGAAAAGTAATTTAACCCATAGGAAAAAAAATAAACAAACAGTCTAAATGAAAAACAAACCAAATGAAGTATTAATAATGGGAAAGAGTAGACAAGCATTATTGAACCTAAAATTTATTGTGAAAAAATTTCTCCAACCTGAAGAATGGCTATAAAAGAAAAATTTTCTTTGCAATTCCCAATGATGAATTTAAAGAACGGATGGTAACATGTGGTGATCTCATCCAGGCCCAAGGCTGTAAGTATCTGTAACATTAAAAAATCCTAATTTTATTTCTTCAGCCTAGGTTTCTTTATCTCTTGAACTTCAGACTCATATGTTATGTTGCCTACTTTAGAGTATCAATTTAATATCTGATAAAAATCTTAAATTTACTAAGTCCAAACAGAACTCCTGATTGTCTCCCCAAAAAATCTATGCCTCTCACAGTCTTTGCCATCTCAGCAGATGGCAAATCCAGTCTTCCAGTAGCTGAGGCCCAAAACCTTGGTATTGTCTTGATTCTTCTCGTTTTCTCACGTCCTATGGAATTTGACCACTTTTCAACACCTGCATTGCTCCTACCTACCTTGTTCCAACCCACTGTTACTTCTCAGATTATTATAGAAGCTTCCTAATGGATTCTACCTAGTGTACTTCCAATCTTGCCTCCCACCTCCCAACACAGTTTCTCGCTGACACAATGTCCAGAGTAAGTCTTTCACTACATAAGTCAGATCATAGCACTCATCTGCTCAAAACCTCCAATGTCCCCCCCAACCACACACACACATATGTGTGTACACACAGTAAAAGACAAAGCCTCTAAAATGGCCTTCACAGCTCTGGATTCTGTTCCTTCTCTGACCTGACCTCCTACTACTCACTCCTTTGCGTACTCCACTCAAACCACACTGGCTTCCTCATTTTTTCTTAAAATATCAGGAGAGCTCCAGCTTGGGAACTTTGCAGTGGTCGTTCCCATTTCCTAGAATGGTCTTTTCTCATATATCCTCATGACTAATTCTCTAACCTTTTTCAAACTCTGCTCAAATATCAACTAATCAATGACACCTACCCTGGCCACTGCTTGGAGCATCATTAACAAATCGTTGTCTGTCCTTGTAGCATCATTAACAAATCAAGAAAAAAAGAACAATAACATTTAGAAATTTAGCTTATAGAGGACAGCTAAAAAATATAAAAAATAAATAATATAAATAAGATAGTGTCTAGAAAAGAGTAGGTATTATGGGGTAGAAAAAAATATCCAGGACAAAACTAGGTTCTTGAAAGTAATCTGCACTTAATCATATGGTACTCCAATTCCATTCTCTTCCCACCCAAGATAACTATCACCCTGACCTCCACACCAATAATTCCCTTGATTTTTTATATAATTTTATTGCATCTATGTCTCCTTAAAAGTATAATTATTTTAGTTGTATTTAATTTTATACACAGTATCATAGTGCATATAATTTCAGACTTATTTTATCATTTAATATTACATTGCTAAAATATTATTGTCTGTCACTGTAGTTTATTTTCTTCGTAATGTCTAGTTGTGTCTATATTTCACAGCTTATCCTACCACTTTCCTGGTGATGAGAATTTGGGTTATTTTACACTATTTCTGTTATGTATGGTACTATTCTTGTTTGTCTACTTTTATATAGCCTCTCTTTTTACAAAATTTCAACTTTATTATTGCATATTCTTAGGGCCACAGGTTCTAAAATTGGTCTGAAATTTGATGTGTTGAGCAACATCAAGCTAGTTGTCACAGATCTCTCGTTCCTCCATGTTGAGCACCTGACTTATAGGGGGCTACCTAACTCCAATGGGCTACTATTTCCAAGGAGTCTCTACAAAGCTTCCAGAGCGGCTCTGAAGATGTCTGTCTACCATTTGCAAACCTTTACTACAGAGCCCCAGTATACCACCCCAGAATCTGCCCCCACCACCCTCAGAATTTAGCTACCAGTTTGCTTTGGGGCTGAAGGCAGTGGGGACAGAAGAGAAATTTTTGCTCCTTCTGGATTAGATGGGAGAAAACATGCCTATGGCTAGTGAGAACAGTGTCCAGACTTAGCTATTTGGAAACTGAAAAGCTGTTTTTCTACTAAAATGGTATAACGGTTGTTCTAACTGCTTTTTAGTTCCTAAATATTGTTAAATACTATAAATAAGCTATATTTTTCCTAGGAAATGTATTCTGAGTCCAAAATAACCTATTTACAAATGACCTTTAGAACATAACCTGTTTACAAGTTAGGGACTCTGAATAATGCATCCCAGAGCTAAATGCAAATAGTTTTTCATTATCTGTTGTTATGGATCATCTGCTTCATTGCTCCTCTTCATTAGCACAGATATTAGAGACCTAACTGAATTATTTCTTTCAAGCATGTCCATTACTTTTGTTCTGTACTATACAACTTTCCTTGAGTCTTTAACATCATTTCCAGCTTGATGTTTCAGCTCCCTGTTTTTGAATTTAAAAACCCCTAATATAACTATAGTGACCTCCATAATATGCCAATAAACAGACAAGCTGAATAAACTTTGCCTCCTTTATTGGACAGACATTTAGCAAGAACCAACTCAGAGTATAGAATGGGGTGTCAGGGACTTTAGGGCACATAGACATACAGCATGTTTTCAATAAGTTTATTAAATATGTGTTGAAAACTTATTACACACAGGGCACTCTTCTGGGTGTTAGAGATACCTACACTGATGGTTTATGCACTAATGGAGTTTACATTCAAGTGGGGAAGATGACAATAAATATTTTAGAGAGTAAAGCATGCAATGTAGTATATAAAACTGGTCATGCAATAGTGAGGTAATGTAATGCATCAGGAGAGATTGTTTTAGGTACGATGATCAAGAAAGTCCTCTGTGAGGAAGTGATATTTGAAATGACGTCTGAATAATGAGATGGGGCCAACCATGGGAAGAATGGGGTAAAGTGCTCCACACAGAGAAGAACAAGTTTGAAGGCCCTGAATTAGAAACAGTTTAGGTGTCGTCAAAGGACACAAAGAGGTCAACCAGGGCCTTAAATATAGGAATTCTTTTTTTCAACTCCATGTTTAACAGTTGGTGAAGAATATAATATGCTAGTAACAAAAAATCTGAATATGAAAAATAAAGGGGTGATGGTCAAGACAACAGATCCAGATAAGAGCAAGCAATGTGAGCATATAAAAAGAAATAGACTGTATGGACGGGAATGTACATCCCATACTTTAAAGATTACACATATTAGTTGTTTTTATTGCTAAGATAATAATAACTAACACTTACGGAATTTTACTATGTGCCAAGCACTCTTCAAACAACTACAAGTAGTGACTCATTTGCTCTTCCAAACTTTCCCTGTGGGGAGAGCCTATAAAAGTTTATCTTTTAATATATGAGGGAATTTCAGCACAGAGAGGTTTTAAGAACTTGTCCAAGTTCCAATAGACAGTACATGATGACACGAGGATCCAAATCCATGCAGTCTGACTAATCATTATAGTTTATAATCCAGAACTTGAGTTGTGGTAGACTGCAAAAATGGCACTAATTTTTCACTTATCTGTATGAATACCTTTTTGCAGTGTGACTTATAGCTATTCCCATTAAGAGATGAATTCATTTACCCACCCGGGAATCTGTGTTTGACCATGTGACTTGCTTTGGCCAATGAGACATTACCAAGCATGAAACAAGAATAGGCCCATACAGTGCTTATACATGGGAATTATGATCACTGTGACTATGACCATGTACACAAGCCGGGACTAGCCTGCTAGATGATGAGTGGGATATGCCCACTTAAACTCCATTATCACTGGTAACAGCCATCCCCCCACCAGACATATCAGCAATAGAAAAACCTATTCTAGTTCCTGTTGCTAGCTGATCACAAATGTAAGAGTGAGCCCAGGCAACACTTCATGGAGCACAGGAAAGCCATCTCAGTGGAGCTGAGGCCAAATTACTGATCCACAGAATTATAAGCAAATAAACTGGTGTCATACCATTCCACTAAGTTTTGGAATACTTTGTTACACAGTAAAAATTGATGCACAGGCCAAAGTAAAATGACTGCTTTTGCATATTTAAAGACATTGATCAATCACTCTACTTTCTCTGTTATGTATAAAGATGCTGTTATTCTATCTTCAAGCAAAATAAGTAGGGGGAACTAATCAAAGTGTGTTGTGTTCATAATTCCTTATGGGGCCAATAACTTTGTCTTAACAAACTTATATCCTGAAGACCAAAACATTTGATAAAGCACAGAGTTAGTGGAAGGACAAACCTCATCTGCCATTTTTTCTGATATGTAATTTCAATGTATAATCAAATAGCACAATAAGAATGCTGATGGTGAATAGCATGATTGGTGTCAGTGTTAGAGCTTGGGTGGTTTCATAAGGACTATTGTAGAGTACTTTGTACGTAAAGCTCACCATGGATATCTTTTGACTAAAGAAAATATGACATTGATAATGCCCAAGAAAAGATGCTAGCCAGTAAAAATATGGCAGCCACGCCAGACAGAAAATAAAAGAAGAAATATCTAATATGTTGCTCATAGCATGAAGTAAGCAATTTCTTTCCGCCAAGGTCAGCAAAATCAGATATTACATTCTCCAAAAGATTTGCTTATCTGTTCAAATCTACCAACCCCCGTTTGGCCTGCCAGGAGTTACACCAATATTTACCTTACAGATTTAAGGATTTGGCATTAACACCCAGGAAAAATAATCTCAAACAATATTCATTAGAATGAAGTTCAAATTTATTACCATTGCACACCTCCTGATTCCACAATACTCACATGATTATGTGGCATTTTCCCATGATTCAGGAGAAGATGACAGTTAGTGTGGTGTTGCATTTCCAGCAGGAATTGTGAATAATAGTAAGGAAAAAATAGGACAAGTGGGTTCCAAAAGAGTCAATTTCAAAAAAATGTGAGAATATATTATTATGAGGTTAACATGGAACATTTTTCAGACATCCCTTATGTCACAAAAGTGAAGAAAGTGAAAGTATCATACTCAATTGATGTGGAACTGAGAAATCAAATTATCTCAAGGTAGTCACATCCTAACCATTTCCCAACAACTCCCTGTAGATGATAAGACATTCAGTCTGCATCATATACAAATGAGATTGAGCATAGAGTGAGAGACAAGAACACTATATTTTCATCAATATGAAACACTTTGTTGTATCATTTGTAATAATAACATTATGCATGCCTCCAATATAATTTTTCGGAAGACTCACTTATGCTAAAGTTGAATGCTTAAACTGTATTCTATTCAGTCATAAAGACCTGAGTACACATTATTTCAATTTGTGCCATAAATGTGCATTGTGTCTCCTTCACCTAGTATGTTCCTTACACATGGCAAAATGGCAGTGAAAAACTTCAGAATGAAACTGTTTGTCATCTACAGGAATAAGCATTCAAGGCAATACCAATAATAATAGCCACCACTTTTCTTTTTCATCTTACTATTAGAACAATGTAACTACATGAAATGTTTAGCAGATTTTCCATATTTTCTTTGTGGAAACAGAATAATACTCTTCATATTTGGTTTTATCAGCACACCATTTCACTCTGAAACCACCTGTCTCTACATAATTGCTTTTAATTTTTATATGATTCTCAGAATAGCTTGAGACAAACACATTCATGAATAATTGATAGGGCAGTAATACTCTCTCCCTCTGTATGGACGAGTCTTGTAAAATCTGTATTAGATGTATGAAACTATTCTGACCCAGCTCACATTTTTCTTCCTAAGCTACATTCTAAGGACATAACAGAGTCACAAAAGGAGGGAAGCATTTTTTGTTGTTATTCACATTTTCACTGTAATAACAACAAAAATACTTATTAGGTTATTAAGCATGAAATGTCCGATTTCCTTAAGTATTAAGTATTGTTGATATCTCTGACATTTCACTTTGACATTGCTTGTTTTATTTTTATTGTGAAGGTACATCCTCATTCTTTCAAAAGCATGGTTTGGCTTGTGATTATCTTTCACATTTTTTTTAGAGCAATTTTTGTAAAACCATGGATAAATCAAAAATTCTTGTTATTTTCAAATATGAGTTCTGTCATGAAACCAATGCTGCACAGATGCTGAAAATATCAGGGAAATGTTTGGGAAGGATGTGGCTAATGAATGCACAGTATGTCAATGGTTTGAGAAGTTCCATTCTGGTGATTTTAATCTTGAAAATGAGCCATGTGGGCGAGCTGAGACCAAGGTGGATAATGATGAGCTGAAAGCTGTAGTGGAAGTAAATCCATCTCTACCTATGCATGAATTAGTACCTAGGTTTGACATTACTATTCCAACAACATTGGACCATTTGAAACAAATTGGCAAGGTAAAGAAGCTGGATAGATGGGTACCGCATAAATTAAATGAGTGTCAGAAGAGAAATCGTCCCAAAGCTTGCCTTTCTTTGCTGTCACGACATAAAGGTGAACCATTTCTACACCGTATTGCTATGCATGGTGAAAAATGGATTCTTTTGGACAATTGCAAGCATTTGGCACAATGTTTGGATAAAGATGAAGTGCTGAAACCCAGTCCAAAATTGAATATTCATCAAAAAAAGCTAATGGTGTCTGTTTGGTGGTCCAGCACTGGTATTATCCCCTACAGCTTCATGAAACCTGGTCAATCAATTACAGCAAATGCAACCAATTGGATGAAATGATGAGGATGCTTGCGATTAAGCAGCTGAGACTGGTCAGTAGAGACAGGCCAATCCTCTTGTAAGACAACGCTCAACCACGTGTTGCACAAACAATGCTGCTCAAACTACAGAGGCTGGTTTAGAAACTCCCTGCCATCCACCGTATTCAACAGACCTAGCACCAACTGGCTAATACTTCTCCCAGGCTTTGGACCACTTCTTGCAAGGAAAAATATTCAATTCTCAACAAGCCGTGAAAAACACCTCTCACGATTTCATCGTCACTGGTTCTCCAGGCTCCTTCACTGCTGGCATAAACAAGCTGCCATTAAGAGGGCAAAACTGTGTCGATAGCTTAGGCACACACTTTGATTAATTGTACTGCTTCTTGTTTGAGATATAATAAACTAAATTTTGATTCAAAATAAGACATTTCCTATTTAATGACCTAATAAATAGTTTTAGAAGATATTTTCGTCAAATTATCTGATTTGGTTTTTTTGATAAGCTTCCCTCCTCTAACCTCTAACACCAGCTTACTGATGAGGAGACTCAGATGACATAGAGAGCAATATAGTTTTGAATGATAGAGACAGGACTAGAACCTGTGAATTCCAGTCTCTCTAAGATACCAATTTGTGGTTTTCCAACCAATAATTTCATGGAGAAGGACAGAATGAGTGTATGGATTTTTGGGCTTACTTCAAATAAAAACCTTCATTTTTACAAGTTTTATATATTTAGGTTTTGTATGAGATTGTATTCTATTGGTAATTAACATTCTACTGAAAAAATACATAAAGATAATGATATCATTGTATGCTGCAATATAAGATATGCTGATTCCATGACTACTTGCTGATTTTATTGATAATAAAGATCACATTAATACAGATGAAGTTAAAATTTAAGGAACAGAAATGAATGGTTATCACAATTAAAGTAGATCAGGCTGAAATACATCTAAGAATGGTAAAATGACTTTTGCAGTCATTACAGTTTAACTGGTATACCAAATAATATACATATTTTTGCCAATAGAATACATATATTGAATTCATTGCTTGACTAGCTTTTTAAGGAAAAGTTGACATAGCACAATTCAAAAACATTTTAAAAATTGAAAATAGAGGAAAACTAACTTTTAGTTTTAATTGCTATTAAATTCTAAATATTTTCCATCAATGGCTCATTTTTTCTATGTGTACAGTAGTCACCCCTCCCCCATTAACAGTTTCCCTTTCCCTAGTTTCAATTAATTACAGTCAACAGTGGTCCAAAAGTATTAAATGAAAAATTCCAGAAATAAATAATTTATGAGTTTTAAATTATGTAACGTGATGAAATCTCCCATTGTCCTGCTTCACCGCACCTGGAACATGAATCCTCCCTTTGTCCAGTGTAGCCAAGCTGTGCACATCACCCTCCTGTTAGTCAGTCAGTAGCAGTCTCTGTTACCAGATTGACTGTGGCAATATCACAGTGTTTGTGTTCAAGTCACCCTTGTTTTGCTAATTAATGGTCCAAAGTGCAAGAGTAGTGATGCTGGCATATTGCTATAATTGTTCTCTTTTATTATATTATTAATGTCATTAATCTCTTACTGTGCCTAATTTATAGATTAAACTTTATCATAGGCATATATGCATAGGAAAAAACATAGTATATATAGGGTTTGGTACCATCCGCAGTTCAGACATCCCCTGGGGGTCTTGAAATGTATCTCCCCCCTCCCAAATAAGGGGGAACTACTATATTCCTTCTTATCATAGTAAAATAATTCAGTATACATCTAATAAAAAGTTGATATGAGAATCTAATAAAACGTTCATTTTACTCTGCATAATTTTAAGATAAAGATTATTTTCACTACAGAAGTGTGTCGATTATTTTTTATTTCTGTCTCTGGTATTGCCTGCCAAGAAATGGCTTATTTGTTTGTTTTGCATCTCTCTTGACCTTTGGCAGACAGAAAGTCAGAAATCTATGCACCTTAGTCTGGCCATGAGAGCCAATATCCCAACCCTGCAGCTGCTAATGTGTAATGCTATTTACATGCGAACAATTCCTGTTTTCCTCTTGGCCACCCCTTGTGTACGCTCTGTTGTGTCAATCAGTTGCATATGTTTTCACAGGAGGCAGAATCAAAGCAGTAACCATCTCCCATATGTGACTCTACCCCTTTGCCATTTCTTTCCTGAAGATGAATACATGAGATGCATTTTACCCACACATTTTATTTCACATATAAGATTAGCCACAAATGACTTCTAGGTTGTCCAAAATTTTAACCACCACCAGGGCTTTGGGCCTCAAGATGAGATGCTAACAAGTTGTCAACAGGATTCCAACAGCTAGGTCATTATGCCACCACTCACTGTTCACACTTGTCCTAATTTTCACCTTAATGAGGTGTCAGCTTTCAGCAATCCAATCTGCATCTACTTTCAATGTAAAATTTCAAGAGATGATAAGATGGGGAAGTAAACTCCTTCCTTCTCTTAGAAAATTTTCTGAAATCTAGTCCTCGATGATTCTTCAGTGTAACTGAATTTGGAGCCATGTATGTGCTAATGAGCAAGCTTTCTTTGCTGACACCTTTATAAATTATAAATTAGTGTCTGAAGTAGGAAAAGGAAGAATCTTGCTGCACTTTAAGGGTATTGGCTAGCTGACTTAAGAATGCCTAAAACCTACAGTGCCAGTGCTCCCACCTCTGTAAGCTTGTTAAGGAAGCTAGAACACATAAGAAATAAGGTGCTGCTTTGTTACTATCTGGATATTTGCTGATATCCTTCTATCAGAGTTCTGGTAAATATTGGTTAGAGAACACAATTTGGCCTCATTGTCTAAATGGCGATGATTTATGATCTCAAATCCCACTCTTGGCAGCTAGCCGCTATTTGGCTGAATGAATAGGAAGATGTCCTAAGTTACGATAAGCACATAAGGGCCCACTGCAAAGAGAGAGACTGTCCACAACACACACATAGACACATGACCTTTTAAAGCGTGGAAACTGCTTCCAGTAGTAAATAGTGTCCTATAATTTGAACATTTGTCCAATCTGTAAAGCACCCAATTTCTTTTGAAGGAACAAGAAGGGATAGGGTAGAAGGAACTTTTCTTAGCATGAAGAGTGGAAAAAGAGCTTTCCATTCTCATTATTTATTTTTCTCATCTTTTAACCTATATAATTACACAAAGGATTTCAGATGATTTTTGCTATCTATTTATATTTACTTGCCTCTAAAATAGTTTAAATATGCTGAACTTTGAAGTCAGTTAATATACCTATACACTTGACATTTTCTGAACATTTTATTAATTTGTTCTAAAGATTATTTAATGTATGAACTCCTCTTTATTATTACAAAGACTTTACTTGATTGTTAAGAGATAAAGCCCATTTCACATTCTTAATTTATTAAACATCTAGATTTTTTCACAAATTAATTTTTTATTGTTATTGCTAGTGATATATAAGCTACCAAGTTCAGTAATGCAGACTTTAGAAAGTGTGGTTCTGAGTATTTGCTGAGTAGCTGCCAGATATGCCCTTTTTGGCTCTTTCCTATATGCAAATAAAATGCATTTCTCTTTCACTCTGCTCTATTATAATATTTCTTTGCACTTTATCTCCATATCCATTTAATATTACATATTTTTACTATAATTTTAAATTTATATGGAGTTTAAATTAGCTTGTTGGTTTTATAATTTTTCATCTCAAATAAAATATGATCAAGTAACAACCTTGTTTCAATTTATATAAAAATATCACAAAATGTTTCTTAAAAGATTAAAATATGTACTATATAATATGTTTTCTATGTTCATTGGCATCTTGGAAATAAATAATGTTTTATTTTATTAATGCATTGTTTTTCCTAACAAACTATAAAATATCTCTTTAGTCTTTCTCAATGAATACTTAAATCTTTCATCAAGCTTCTTCCTTCCTGGAACTATATAAATGAAAACACTGCTTTATAAATCCCACTTACTGAAGTATAATAATAGTGAAATCAATGTCTTAGAAAAAAATGCATTTATCCGGTGTCTCTTTAATAACCACTGAACAACAAAACCTATAGGGAAATATTTTTCCTATTCTCCACGGGATGTACTAAATCAAAGTATTTTATTAAAACTAATATGAAATGACAGAAAGTAGAGAAAGGGAGAATGGCCCTTGTTTATTTTAGTTATTTTTGCCACATATCATATATTGATAAAGCCATTTTAAGAGATGTATGCATGATATAATACAGTGAAATTGACTTTTTTTTGGTAACCACATGCACATTTTTACATCTGCAGCAATATTCTTTTCAAATAGCTACCTGCAGTTAATTTCAAGTTCCCAATGATCTTTGGTGGCCTAGACAAGTTAAAGTGATGATAAAGCGGACAACTTGAATTATCAGTATACCAAATAGGATATGAAAACTTGGTCATGTGCAAACATTCATCTCTGATAATGTATAGTGGCAGACACTAAATTTAAAAATATATTGCATATTTTTAAAGCTAGAACAGATCAAAATGTGAAAAAATGCCAGTTTGTTTTCTTTCTTTTGTGAGGCTGAGTTGCATAAGCATTTATTTAAAAATAGTAGCAATCAAGGAAGTCATGAAAAATAACTCAAATAATATACCATATTTAAGTGTATCCAATAAAAATGTTTAGAAGATCTAAAATAGAATTGGCCAAATATTAAATTACATATTTACTGCTGAAAACGTTTTTTTCTTTTTTTTTTTGCTTCTCACCACACTGAGCAAACATATAGAGGGAAAAATGTTCTTATGTATAATTCAACGTGAATCCAATGTAGTAGTAAATTCTACAGAGAAATTTTGAAAGAGGTATAGGCAGGGAAGCAGATGGATCACACGGGGTCATGTTAGACAGGATAAATATTATGGCTTCTCTTCTGCCACAGAAAATAAGAAAACCATAAGGCTACATTGCTGATATTCTTTGAAAATCGGCAGCTACTTTTAGGTAGAAAAGACTTGAAGTCTTTCACCTTTTTTTTTTAAGGTTTTGAAATAGGCTTTTTGTCAAGAAATGTTCTCTGTGATCATTCTATCTAAATACCAACTAAAATCAGTCTCCAGCCTCAGTCCCATATCTTTCCTAGCAGTGGACTGGTTTATAGGAGCTCTTATTGACAAACAGTAGAGCACCAATTTATAACTCTCTATGGTTAAATGGAAATAAAAATAAGAAAAGCTACTTCATGGGAAAAAGCAATTCAAAGTGAAAAGTTTGTCCACGTGAAAAGAAAAACACTTAAGTGTGGCAAGTCAGCAACATGCTAGAAATTAGGACAGAAAAAGTAATTTAAGTAAAGAATAGTAAGATACTCTTCACTGTTTCAAAGTCAGAAAGTCAGACAAAGAATTCAAGTATTTTCTTTTTGAAATGCTTAAGTTGTTTTCCACAACCTTCTTTCTATATTATACACTACCTTGTGGGGTTTTAGCAGAGTCTATTCTTGTCAATATCTTATTTCTCCCCGTGTATTGTCATTCTTCTGACAGTGAGGTGGATCCAGATCTTGTACTGGCTTTCCAGAGCTGACTGCGCACATTTCTCTTAAATTCGGCATTCAGTGAGTATCAGGTTGGTAGCTTGAAATCAATCACGTTGAAAGTATTTATGCCACAGAAAACTGAAAGTACTTCAAGGAGGGCTTTTCCCTCCCCTGGAAAGCCAACTGTTAAACATTTACCTGAGCACTGCTGTGTATATCCTTACTGTATCTAGCAAAGTATAATGCTTAATAGAGATTCAATAAATATTTTGAAATAAAGAAATCAAAAACTTGATATTTGGAACTACATAAGCATTTACATAAATTTAAATTAGAAGATATGATTTATTTATGCTTTAAATTATTTTAATAAATATCTATAAAAATTATTTTTTAAAAAATTGTCTTGAAAATAGTTATGGTCAGTGTGAAAAATAGTCAGTATGATGGGGCCTATCAGCTTGCAGGGGATGATCCAGCTCTGCCACCAAGTGATAACCTATCTGCAAAGTTTTTGTTTCCTCCTCACCTCTGGGGACATTGTGAGAAAATTAAATAAAACAGTGCAGCTTAGAGTATTTATAAAGTACTATATGAGTGTAGAATGTATAGTAAATGTCATTATTACAGGAAGCTGTCTAAAAATGGGAAGTAGATAGGATAAAGGCATGCTCACATTGTCAATGAGGATCAGAACTTGAACTCTTTGTATTCATATTCTAATTGTTGCAGAAGTAACACTCACAAAGATATATCTATCCAATATATTTTTAAAATACTAAAATAACGGGTTCAAACTGAAAAAATCCTGCTAGAAGACCTTGATGTTTAAGCGAGATGACAGAGGAGCAGAAGGTGAATTTCCATGTCAGAAGTTGTTAGGTAATGTAAGTAAAGCAAAGCCATGCGCTAAGCTCCCAAAATTTCACATTTACAATTCTTGGCCTGGATGCTTATTTTGACCTAAAGAACCAAAAAATAAAACTAACCATAGGTGTTTAAATGCTCTTGGTCCTGATGAATACTAACATGAAGATGACTACAGGGTTATTTGCCTAAGTAGTTAAAATAGCATTAAAAGCAAACAAATAATATTTCAAAAACTTGTTTTTTCTGTGAAAGAAGACAAATAGATGGTACATTTTAACAAAATCTTTCTTCAAAGAAAAAAAATTCTTGATTTTTTTATACGTTTTAAAAAGAATATAAGAATCAATAGAGCAAATGTCATACATTTAAGAGATTTATACAAGGAACATGAATATGACTGTGTGTGTGCTTTTGACATAGTATTGGAACAATATATGCTGCTTGAGATATTTCTTTGTTGATGAATGTAGGGTGAAAAATTTCTTCATGATCTTATTGGCCTAGATTTCTCAACTTTAAGGCAACAGATTTTTGCTTTGCCTTGTGTCCTGCTCTATCTCTAACAACTAAATCTGGGCTTGACACACAGAAAGCACCCGATGAATATTTGTCCAATAAAGGTTGAATTACTTATTCACTAAACTCTCCATTATGTACTTCGTGTACCTAATCACTTTAATAATTATTTTTTAAGCATGTTTTATTACCTTTGTCCTTTTTTTTAACTCAAAATATTCTTTCTTCTATAGACCTCAAGTCATCCTTGAGACACCTTGTCTATTATCTCTTAACTTTTTTAATGTGAGCATATTACTATTTTTCCATTATCGAGTGGATTGTCAAAATAAAGCACTTGCTCCAAGATTATACTTTTGCCCTTGTTTTTGCTTATATCTACAGATATATTATTTTCACATTTTTGCTGCTTCCAGGCTGGTTCACATGTTTATCACCTCTTGATTAGATTGTTGCAGCCACCTCCTAACAAGTTTACCAACTTCGACCCACGTGCTTCCCCACGGTCTGTTTTCAATACAGCAGCTAGCACGATCATTTTAAAGCAGGACTCAGACTATGTTCCCCGTCTGCACTGACCCTTCCAAGGGTTCTCATTTCATTCAATGTCAAAACCAAAACCATTTCAACTGCCCACAATACCTACAGCTTTTGACCTTTAATACCTCTCTTTCTCTGATCTGATCTCCTGCTAATTCTTCTCCCTGACTCCCTTTGGCCTAGTCATACTGGCCTCCTTTGCTGGTTCCTAAACACAACAGGCACATCCTCTCCTTAGAGATATTCAACAAGCTAGAAGTCCCCAAGATGTGTACTTGAGTAAATTCCTTATTTCCTAGAAGACTTGGCTTAAAATAGCACCCTCTTAGGAAGGGCATCTCTGACACCACTATTTAAAATTGCCAATTGTCACCTCCCTTCCCCCAGCACTCCTTTCTTGCTTCTCTATTTTATTTTCTTAATAGCAAACATTTCCTTTGACTCGACAGCATTTATCTCCTCCTAATTCTAACTTTAATGTAAGAGGATGCAAGGTATTTGAGATAAAATATTTATTTACAGCTGTGCTCCCAGCATCTAGAAAACTTCCTGGCATACGGGAAGCACCAGTAGATATTTCATGAGTGAGTGCGTGAATGAATAAATAACAACAGGAATATAAATCAAGAATACTGAACTTCAAAATTAAGGTCTTAATTCTGGTAGTCAAAGGATGTGATTTCTAATCACAGTTTCAACAATATTTGGCTTTAGCAACTGCTAAGAGCAAATGGTCTTTAGGGGATGCATTTATTTGGGGAACTAATGTTAATCTCCCCTTGACGTTCAAAATGCCACAGAACTATCTTCAGGAATCCTATAGATCCTTAGGGGATCAGTTTGCAAATTTCTTGGAATCCTTTCCCATTTTTCTACTGTCAAAATTTGTCGACTATTAGTGTTTAGTTCAAGTGATAGCTCCTTCATAAAGCAAAATACCCAATTAGATATGAGTTTTCCATCTCTCAGTCTTCTGTAGCATTGTAATTTCCACATGATGCTTGTTAAATACTTTTGAACTACATCTATATTATACTTGACTTACCATTAATTATTAATCATTTGGGTCTTCAAATATTTGGTATTAAGTGTTTTGCACTCTGAATCAATTGTAACAAGCCCTTGAAAAATATTTTTTATGGAACATGAAGAAACTCAATTTATCATCTGTTCAAATTCTAAGTTCTCATTGTTTATAAAATTTCTTTTGCTTAGAGCACAATTCAGAAACATGCGATATAGAATAAAGAAATAAAAATGGCAAATATTAAGTAAATGTTCAATGTGTAATTCTAGAATTCTGTATTGAAGCAACTTGGGGAAAAAATATCAAAAAGAAATTTTTCAAAGGTCATTTTCTATTTGGAGAGATGGTTTTAAGATACAAATCAAAGAATATGTTCACTGAAATTTACATGAAAGTTGTACCTTTACAAGGAAACATGAAAGACAGTGCACTCCAAAGAAAAGAAATGAAAGTGGTTCCTTACATTTCTTGAACCTGCATGGCACTTTTTTTTTTAAAGATAAAATGGTTAATATGATTTTATGTTTCACGGTTGTAATTAGAAGTTATAAGACTCAAAAAAGATAAAACTCAATAGGACCCACTTTTAAATTGTATCCACATACTTCCATCTTCACTTATAAGGGGCATGAAAAAATATACACAACTAAACACATAATCCTAATATTAAACATCATTTGTTGAATGATGAAAAAGTATTAGTGCTTATTTAAATGTGTTTACAGACATTCTTTATTTTATTGTGCTTCACTTCATTGCACTTTCCAGATGTTGTGTTTTTTACAAATTAAAGTTTTGTGCAGCCTCGCATAGAGCAAGTTTAGCAGTGCAATTTTTCCAACAGCATGTACTCGCTCTGTGTCTCTGTGTCACATTTTGGTAATTTTCACAATATTTCAAACTTTTTCACTATTATTATATCTATTATGGTGATTTATGACCAGTGATCTTTGATGCTACTATTTTAATTGTTTTGGAGCACCATGAACCATGTCCATATAAGATGACAAACTTAATCAATAAATGTGTGTGTTCTGACTGCGCCACAGAGAGCCGTTGTCCTGTCTCTCTCCCTCTTCTGGGACCTCCCAATTTCCTGAGACACAACAATATTGAAATTAGGCCAGTTAATAACCTTGCAATGGTCTCTAAGTGATCAAGTGAAAGGAAAAGTCACATGTCTCTTACTTTAAATCAAAAGCTGAAAATGATTAAGCTTAGGAGAAAGGCATGTTGAAAGCCAAGATGGGCCAAAAGCTAGGCCTCTTGCACCAAAGAGTTAGCTGAGTTGTGAGAGCAAAGAAAAAGTTTTTGAAGGAAATTAAAGTTGATATTTATCCACTTTAACAGGAGTTTGGATGAAGTTGATTCCAACCCCCATGGATAACTCTGAGGGGTTCAAAACTTCAGTAGAAGAAGTCACTATAAATGTGGTAGAAATAGTAAAAGAACTAGAATTAAAAGTAAATCCTGAAGATGTGACTGAATTGCTGCAATCTCATGATGAAACTTTAATGAACGAGAAGTTACTTCTTATAGATGAGAAAAGAAAGCAGTTTCTTGAGATGGAAACTTCTTCTGGCAAAAACGCTATAAACATTGTTGAAATGACAATCAAGGATTTAAAATATTACATAAACTTAGTTGATAAAACAGCAATAGGGTTTGAAGGAATTGATTTTAATTTTGAAAGAAGTTCTATTGTGGGTAACATGCTATCAAACAGCATCACATACTACAGAAATATTTTTTGTGAAAGGTAGCATCAACAGATGCAGCAAACTTCATTGTTGTCTTATTTTAAGAAATTGTCACAGCCATCCCAACCTTTAGCAGCCACCACCCTGATCAGTCAGGAGCCATCAAGATCAAGGCCAGACCTTCCACCAGCAAAAAGATTAAAACTCACTAAAGGTTCAGACAATAGCTAACATTTTTTAGCATTAAAGTATTTTTTAATTAAGATATGTACATTTTTTAGACAAAATGCTATTGCACACTTAATAGATTACAGTATAGTGTAAACATAACTTTTATATGCACTGGGAAAACAAAAAATTCATGTGACTTGCTTTATTGCAATATTTGCTTTACTGTAGTAGTCTGGAACTAAATCTGTAATATCTCCAAGGTATGCTTGTGTGTCTTTACATGTATAAATAGAAGCAGAATAATTCAAACAGTTGTGTTTTAGTAAGAAGCACAATTTGATTGAATTATTGGATACCTATATTTCAGGTTTTTTTTTCAACTCGGTTACATAATCCTCATCCCCCAGTACTTTTTTTAATCATTATTTTTGAACTAATATTGAAGCTACTTTCTTTAGTCTCTTGATTTTTAACTAATTCATGTAAGATCATTAGATAAAGAAAATTTAAAATATTGTGCTCTAAGTTAATGTGCATTTTAATCACAATTAAAATAATGTTTGGGATTCTAGGAAAGAAACATATATTCTATATCTATATTAATATTTATCTATATATTTATATCTTTATTGTCTATTTACATATATTTGACTAGATGATATATAGATGATATAAATATAAATATAAATACATATGTGTGCATATATATGCCTTGAATATTATGTTCCATTTGTCTTATGAATGGTGACAATCTCAGGAAAGAAAAAAGATTGGTCATAATATCCATCTTGTTGAATTTTAAAAATGCAGATTAGTTTTTCTCATTCACGCAGTAAGAATGGGAGCTTCATAATGACTCTGTGGGCTGGAAAGCTGAGACCCCTCAACTGTGCTGCTAGCAGGAATTTATTTCAATGCTTGAGGTGACTACCATTAAACTTTAAAAGATGCAGGCAGAACTTCTACATGAGAAACACAGCAATCGATCTTATATGCAATATCACAGAAAAATACAACTAAAAAATTACATATTTCTAAATACTAATGAAATGAGGGAAGATATTAATCACAGGCAGCTTATCTTTTTAAAAATCTGACAAAATATTATTAAATATATGTAAGTAAGTTATACAGCCAATCTTTAAAGGATTTTGTCAAGAAATAGCAAATTATATTTTATGATTCATCCATCCATTAAAAGATGTACCCTAAAAATTTTATGAAATTACAACCTATATAATGGCTTGGGGCATATTAGAAGATGTTTCTAGGAAAAAAAAATGGATACAAAGGAAAAAATGGTCACCCAAGAAGAAGAAATATGGTGAACGAAGTAGAATCAAAGAATTTAACTTACTCAGAGAAGGAGAATCAAAATTAGTTTAGAAGCACAAAATTTCACTAGCAGCAGCAACTAAATAAAAAAAGGCAGAAACCACAGTGCTGGTAAGTTAGATTTTA
Organism: Daubentonia madagascariensis; assembly: GCA_023783475.1. Lineage (NCBI taxonomy): Eukaryota > Metazoa > Chordata > Mammalia > Primates > Daubentoniidae > Daubentonia > Daubentonia madagascariensis. The sequence continues at coordinate 17,886,485 of JAKFHU010000978.1, read as the reverse complement.
TTGAAATTAAAAACTACAGCTCTGTGAAACACACTTAAGAAAACGAAAGGACAAACCACTGACTGGTATAAAGTGTTTGCAAAGCACATATTTGATAAGGGAATCATATCCAATATATACAAAGAGCTCTTAAAATTAATCAAGTGGAAAACAAACTATTCAATTAAATGTGGGCAAAAATCTTTAGAGAAAACTCACCAAGAAAGATATACAGATAGCTACTAAGAGCATATGAATAGATTCTCGACATCATTTGTCATTAGAGAAATGCAAACTTAAGACATTCTACATCAGAGAGGAAAGATTTGGGGAGCAACTAAAATTATGGAAGAATATATGCCTTTATTATATTCTGATAAGACTGGGTAGGTTCTTATGATTTTAGTTATTGGTCTGCTAGCCTAATGCAGTGAGATATCTTGCACTTGCCTTCTGTATAACAGGACATAAGAGCACATAATGATGTAGATTCCTACTATTATGTACTCAAACAAAAATTATTTTCAGGAGAAATAATAGTCCTTTTTTTCCTATTCATCTAATGAATGAAACTTCAAAGATATTGCTAAAATGAATACCTTAAGAAAGATGTTGCTGTGTTTTATCTTATGGTTATGTATTACCTTTGCTTTAAACTATGTCTAGAGAAAAAGCTGAAACATTTGTTATGTTCATTTTTTATTTTATAGTCTTTAAGTTGGAAAATAAGCTGTATCTGAAAAGGCCCAAGTGGGATGCTTCCAGGCATTTCTCATAACTTGTAATACCACATTGCCTGAAATGATAGTGATATATTCTTTACTTAACTTTACAAACTTGTAGGTTTTATTATTAAAGAATACAAAAGAGTTGAATAACACAGAGTTGCGATGGGATAATGTTGCCCTGGATAATATGAAAGCAATCATTTTGTAATGTGTAATTCATTTCTTTGTAGCAAAATCAGAAAATTGTTCTCTTGTCTGGATTGTTCTGAATTTTTACTCCAGCTGGAATCATCATTGCTGTTATTCAAGTAGTATGGTCATTCACATGTGGAAGAACAACAGACAGCATGATTAATCTAGAAATTATTCTACACCCAAGATTTTCTGACTGACTTTTGTTTCCTGTCTTCTAAAACTTTTTTTGTGTTAATTTGTCTTTGAAGTAATAATGGTGATCTTAAAAGTCCTGCAAAAAAAATTAAAATGAAGCAAAATATCTTATTCTATCATGCGAAATTCACGTAGAAGAGCAACTCAATGCTATATATGCAAAGCATCTGTCTTATTTTGTTTTGTGGTGCTATAACAGGATATCTGTTTATGGTAATATCTGTTTACTGGGTAATTCATAAACAATAAAAGTTTATTTGGCTTATGGTTCTGGTGGCCGAGAAGTCTAAGATGATACTGGCATTGGTCAGGGGCTTCATGTTGCACCATTCTGTGGTGGAAGACAGAAAGGCCAAAGAGCATGAGAGCAAGAGGAAGCTGAACTTGCTTTTATAACAACCCACTTTTGTGATAACTAACCCACTCCCATGTTAATGACTTCAATCCATTCATGAAGGCTGAGCCCTTGTGACCTAATCGCTTGTTTTTAGGCCCTACTTCCTAACACGGTTGCTTTGGGAATTGAGTATTCAACACATGAACTTTGGGGGACACATTCAAGATATAATAGCCTCCAAATGAGGCATAAGGTAAACAGGGCAGAAAAAATCTTCCTTTATCCTTGTATGGCTTGAATGCCATTTGATTTGATCTGTATATAATCATCTATTATTTGCTCAGTGTTGGCGTCTCTTGAGCACCAATCCCTCCTGTGTCTAGAATGAAGGCTTCTGGCACATACCTCAGGTTTTATCTATACCCAAATCTTTTTTGAACTATTCATTTTCCACAGGAAAACAACCAGATGCCTATTGTCACTATTTCTTTATTTCAATTTTTCCAAATCATTTACTGAAAAAATTTTGTTTAACATAGTTATGTGCCATTCACTCTTCTAGACACTTGGGATCGATTTGTGAATAAAAATTTCTGTCTCTTGGAGCCTACACACTACTGGGAAGCAGTAAATAGTAAGTAATGTTTTAATAGTTAAGTAAATTATATATGTTAGAGGTAAAAAGTGCTATTAAGGACAAGAAAAAAGTAGAGCAGTTTAAATAGAAAAGGTGAATAAGACAATTTGTAGAATAAGAGTTGTCACAAAGCATGATTTGGACCAAGACTTGAAAGAAGAGAAGGAGTTTGCCAGAATATTTAAAGGAAAGGGAACAGCCAGTCTGGAAGCGGGAAGTATGCCTACTGAGTTTGCGGAATATCAACAAGGATGAAGAAAATTTTGCAAGGAGAAGAGTAGCAGAAGGTGAAGGCAGAGAGGCTATTGTAAGGACTTCACTCAAGGTGAAATGGGGATAAATACAGGGTTTTGAAGAAAGGACATGGGTTTCCTTTTTAAAAATGATTACTTTGGGTTACAGGCTGGGGATAGACTCTGGGAAGGCAAGGTGGAAACACAAAGACTAATTAAAAACCCAGGGCAGTTGATGCTGAGAAGTTGTTGGGGTCTAAATGTATTTTGAAGGATTCCTGACAGATTGGATGAAGCTATGATAGAAATAGAGAAGTCAGGAATGACTCCAAGAGTTGGCCTGCACAACTGGAAAGATAGAGTTACTTTTAAACAACTTGGAGTTTAATAATTTTCAGATCCTAAACTCCAGTATTTTGTTTTAAATACTTTTGCTAGCTCTTATACTTCCTTAATCTTCCTATGTCTCTCATCATTTTGTGTCTTGACCTTTTTTTCCACTTATTATAGATTTACTATTATGTCTGCCCTAGCTTGCTTTTCTTTGCTAACATCAGTGTGCTTAACTCCACGACCGACTGACCTACTTGATTATCTTGAAAATGAAATTGCAAACTATAGATGTAGCCCAATAATTCATCCTCAGAATATTTTACATGAACTGCTGTGGATTGCCAAAAAAGGCAGAACCTTGCAGACTGGTGCAAACACAAATTCATATTTTCCAACTTTATTGGGACCACCTCCAAAACTTTTTTTTCCTCTGTCACTTGAAACTCATTCCTGTCAACTTTGAAATTGTCATTATATGCTCTTTCATCCACTGCATACAGATGATAGAGGCTGTCAGAAATTAATGATCTCATCTACAAGTACATCTGCACCCAAGAAAATGGTTTCTCCTATTCAAGTCTTATCTCTCTACCTACTCTTCAGATTTATTCCCTCAAAACTTTGATCCATGAATTATCTAAACCTTCCTCCACCTTATAGTTCTCATTTATAATGACTTTTCATCTTAGTCTATAAGCATGTCCAAGTCTTTCCTCTGAAAAAAAGGGGTAAACTTTCACCTCTTAGATTATCTCACTTTAGTCAATTCCCCCTTATGTCTCAAACTTTCATCTTATTATAGGTCCAGCTTCCGAAAAGGGTTGTCGCTTTTGCCTCAACCAGCTTTATAGCAGCATGGTCTCACCTGCAGTCCCAGCTACTTGGGAGGCTGAGGCAGGAGGATTGCTTGAACCCAGGAGTTTGAGGTTGCAGTGAGCTGTGATGACCAGTGCCCCTGCACTCTAGCCCGGGCAACAAAGCAAAACCCTGTCGCAAAACAAAACAAAACAAACAAACAAAAAAAACAACCCCAGCTTTATTTATAGAACAGTTTATATTTGCTCTCTGTCCTTCCTAAACGTCAGGTTCCAACTAAATTCATTGCAATTTTAGTTTGGTCCCATCACTTGGCAGAAAATACTTAGTAATGTCAGCTGTAAACCCCTAAAACGTTACCTCTTTTTAGAATGCCATAATGTGGCACTACTGACTTTCTTCTTACTGAGACTTTTGTTTTAATTTGTTTCCTTGATATCTGACCACAACTTTTATTTTCTGTATTCTGATGCTTTGATCTATGGGGCCTTGCTGACCCTGGAGATGGCAAACAACTAGAGTGCTTTTCAAATGCGAAACCAACCAATGCGGAGCTCACACTGCTAACCCACTCCTTTTTGATTGTTGTTCATTCATTCATTCATTCATTTTTTACTTTTGCTTTGCTTACTTCCAAAACATCATTTGAGACAATGCACTGCACCATAATTTTTTAAAGCCCCTGAAATAAAAATACAAGGATAAGAAAGCAATGAAGGGCATTTTATTCTGGAAAACTTGGGCTGAGGGAAATGTCTCAGGGCTTGATATTGGATTTTTAAAACAATTTCCAAGATAATTCAGTTGATCATTCAGGTTTGAAAATGATATAAGTCCTGCATTCTTTTCAACTCACTTTTTAGCATCCTCCACCCTCAAACTCCAAATTATTGAAGTACTTCAAGTTCTTTAAGAGGCTCACATGCTTCTAAACACCATGGATCGTCTCCCTCTGTTCTTCCAGTGTTCCTCTCTCAACCCTTTAAAATGTGGTATCATCGTATCTTCTGTAAGGAGAGATGACGGTTTCCCCACACTATCCTGTCTGGAAGGATTCAAAGTTCCTTTTTTCTGTGAACCCATAGCTCCTTATAATTAATTCCACTTTAATTATATACATATTTATTTTTTTTAAAAAAGTTGTGTTTTTTATTGTGATAAAATATACACAAGATAAAATGTACCATTTTAACCATTTTTAAGTGTACAGTTTAGTAGTGCTTCATGCAGTCACATTGTTGTGCAACCACTCTCCAGAACCCTTACCATCTTGCAAAACTGAAACTATGTACCCATTCAACAATTACTTCTTTTCCCTTCTCATTTTAATAGTGACAACACTCTCATTTTAGTAATTCTCAAAATGTACAGTTCTGTTTTTATACAATTACACAAAAACTTATTTTCAATTTTTTTATTGTGGTAAAATGCACATAATTTGCTACCTTAACCATTTTTAAGTGTACAGCTCAGTTGTGTGAATTACTTTCATAGTGTTGTATAACCATCACAACTGTCCATCTTTAGAACTCTTTTCATCTTGCAAAACTGAAACTTTATAATTCCCATTTAACAATAAGTCTTTATTCCTCCCTCCCTCTATTCCCTGGCAACCACCATTCTATTTTTCACTTCTACGAATCTGATCACTCTAGGTCCATCATGTAAGTGGAATTATACAATGTTTTGTCCTTTTATGAGTGGCTTACTTCACTTAGAATAACGTCTTCAAGGGTCATCCATCTTGCAGCATATGTCAGAATTTCCTTCCTTTTTAAGGTTGAGTAATATTTTACTGTATGTATACACCACATTTCGTTTATCCAGTCTGCTATTGCTTCCACCTTTTGGTTGTTGTAAATAATGCTGCTGTGCATGTGTGTATATAAATATTTCTTCCAATCCCTGCTTTCACTTTTTTTTGGTTTACAACCAGAAATAGAATTGCTGAATCTATGATTATATGATAATTCTGTGTTTAATTTTTTGAGGAATTGCTATATTGTTTTCCACAATGGCTGCCCATTTTACATCTCCACAAGCAATGTGCAAGGATTTCAATTTCTCCACATTCTCATGGTATTAGAGAGGGTTCTCCAGGGAAATAGAATGTGTGTGTGTATGTGTCTATATGTGTGTGTGTGTGTGTGTGTGTATATACAGAGAGAGAGAGAGATTTATTTTAAGGAATTGACTCATCCAACAGTGGAGGCTAGCAAATCCAAAATCTGCAAGACAGGCTGGGAGGCTGGAGACCAAGGGAAGAGAACGCTGTACTTTGAACTCAAAGACAGTCTGCTGGTAGAATTCCCTCTTCCTCTAGGGAGATCAGTCTTTTCCATCAAGATCTTCATCTGATTGGGTGAGGCTCACCTGCATTGTGCAGGGAAATCTGCTTTACTCAAAGTCTACTGATTCAAATGTTAATCTCATTTAAAAATACTTTTATAGAAACTTCTAGAATAAATTCTGAGTACTGTGGCTTAGCCAAATTGACACATAAAATTAACCGTCACATTTGTTAATATTTGTTATTTTTTATTTTTATTTTTTTAAATTTTTGATGAAAGCCATCCTTATGAGTGTGAAATGTTATCTCATTGTGGTTATACTTACCCCTTTTAGTAAGGTTTACAACCAAAAGCACCTGTTAAGAGTAGACCAAAACCAAGTTTATAATTTTTGCCTACCCTTTCTCACACTAATTTTTATGTCTGCACATATTTATTTCTATAATTGGAATTCCAAATATATATGTTTATATATTTGGGTCCAAATTCCACTTGGCAGTGGACAAGACAAACTCTGTTAGTTGGAGTTAAACACAGTCAACATTGTGTAGTATTGTACTATGATCTATCATGCATGTTGTGGACATTAAATGTGAAAATAAGCATATTTCTAAAGATAAGATTCTTCCCCAATTGTAGTCATTTTAAATTGTATATCATAATTTTGACAGTTAATTATAATCCAGAAATATGCAGATTAAAATGACTTTGGATATCAGGAAAGCACTTTCCCGACATCCTTGTCAACATTTGCTGTTTTTGTTTTTTTGATAACAGCTATTCTCAAGGGCATGAAGTGATATCTCATTGTGGTTTGATTTGCATTTCTCTAATGATTAATATGTTGGATACCTTTTCATGTGCTTATTGGTTATCTGTATATCTTATGAGAATGCCTATTCAAGTCTTTTGCCCATATTTAATTGGGTTTTTGTTGTCATTATCCTTGAATTGTTGGCATTCATATATTCTGGATATTAATCTCTTATCAAATATACAATTTGCAAATATTTGCTCCCATTCCATGCATTGCTTTTTCACTCTGTTGATAGTGTCTTTTGATGCACAAAAGTTTTCAATTTTGAAGTAGTCCAATTATCTATTTTTTCTTTTCTTGCCTATGCTTTTGGTATTACATCCAAGAAATCATTGCTAAATCCAATGCCGTGAAGGTTTTCCTCTATTTTTCCTTCAAAGAGTTTTATGGTTTTAACTCTTATGTTTTGACCTTTGGTCCAACACATCAATTTTAATTATTTATTTATGTAATCTGTTTTCCATACTACACTCTTAGGGATAGAAGTAAAGGGAAATACTCTTTATTTACATATTCCCCAAGTTTGAAAAGCTATGCCTGAAACTTTATAAATTTTTAGTAAATGTTTGATGACTAAAAAATAACTGATAAATAATAGAAATGAAAATAATAACATCTTTCTGTCTCAGGCATTATTTTAAGCATTTTAGATGTATTTAATTCATTTTTATCCTTAAAAAATATCTGTTAATGAAGAAACTGGAGCACTGAGATGTTAAATTACTCGGCCAAGATTACATAAATAGTGAGCAACAAAGTTTGGAATTCATATGCATATACATGTGTTAAATGGTGAAGCAATTTAGAACAGTATAATCTTCTAGATGGTGAACAAGCAAACAGAGCATAGCAAAGGTTCTCAGTCTTGGCTTAGCATCATAATTGCTTGGAAGAGCTTTGAAAAATACAGATTCTTGGACCTCACTCCAGACCTGCTGAGATACTAAGAATTTGTATTTTAAAAATCATTTTGGGTGATTTTTATGCAGTCAGCCTACTATCTGCCTAAGCAAAATTGTCTCAGAATCACCGAACACTATCAGAATGCTGAAAATTTCTCATTTGTGTTGGTATAAGAAATGATCAGAACACACTGGAAATATATCCTTGCTGCTGTTATCAGCTATTCAAACTGTCTACTTCCAATGAGAACTGAAATTATTTGACTAGAGAAGGAATACTTCAGGGATATGTAAGGCTCTGTTTGCTGGAATGGAATGGGGAGCATTATTGCCGTTAGGAGATAAAAGAAGGGTGTTAAGGAAATGTAAATCCTAAACCTGTGTAGTGAGAAGTGAAATAGGTGAGTGTATACATCAATCTGTGCAAATCATATAGAAAGAAAATGAAAAAAGAGAGCTTGAAGACACTCTACTCCAAGTCACTAATTTATAAATAAGCAACCTATGAATAGTAGGCAAAACTTTTTGTCTTGGATGAGCAAAGGAACAATTTAAGTGAATCAATTAATGACCAAATAAAGAATGAATCAACCCTACAGATGTGTAAAGTATCAATAAGTGATATGATGGCAGAAAGGGAATTTTACTAACTATTATTTTGTCCTACAGAGTCTAGAAAAACATTTCAAAATTGGAGAATGTGAATCCTCATTTTTACTTATGTGTGAATACATGTAAATAAAACAGAATAACCTTCCCTCTCCCCAGAACCTGAATTGGGTCCCTGACTAAGAATCAGAACCTAGTACAGTATTACTAGAAACAACTGCACATATAGCCCACGTTAGTAGCCACCTATGTCTCAGCAATGTGCATCTAAAGTGCCTAATTGGAAAACCAGGAATGAAGAATGTGAATTTTATGATACCTATATAGTAATGTGAATCACTCTACCTATTGTTTTGATTCTTTGAAGTATAAGATAGTCAGAAAACTATTTATCTCTTTAAATGGATTTGGATTGCACTACTTCTGAAAATTAATGTTTTTCATTGAGAAAATGTGATATGTGTACAAGAGAGAGAAAAACTCAACAATGCCAATGTAAGCAGCTTGTGTGTATGTGTGAGAGAGAGAGAGTGTAAGAGAGAGCACGTACATATACGTGCAGGCACACAGTAAAGAAAAAGATTCAAAGATTCCAGTCAGGGAAATCAGGAGGGTGTGAGGACAAAGATGCTTGTAACCATGCTAGAGGAGAGCTCTATCCGAAGGGCTGCCCCAGAATTTGCTGTGGGATTTACAACACCACGGAGGACTGTTAATGGTATTGCTGAAACATGCTCTAATTTGCTCGCTGTTCGTCAGATTTAAGGAGTAGATTCTAGGAGAAGAACACTTGATAAGGGGTTGGAATAGGAGGCTTTTTTCCAAAAGGTGAGTGAAGCTTTAAATATTAGAAGAAAAAGTCATATTGAAGAGGAAATAAGATCTGAGAATAAGAAGTCAGGATAGAAACAGAGGTGAGCTCACAGAAAACCTACTTGTGAAAAATTTAACATCTTATCTGTTTCTCTCTTTGACTATGGTGAAAGCCATAATATCATGCATCTTTAAGTTTCCTGCCTCATGTGCTGTGTTATATTTTATTTGATCTATGCCTCATATAAACACAATGTAATTCAGTAGAACATTTTGACTGGGTCATCCAAACCACTTTGGTTCATAAACAAAGCGTCTGCATAGTTATTTTATATTCTGATTCCAATATTTATCAAAGATATGTAAGCAAATCTCTGAACTTGGGTATCATTTTATTTTTCACAAAATTCCAATATGCTATTATATTAAAATTACTGTATTTACTAGAATAAATATAGTATATTTTCCTTGCAGTGAATTAATCATATAAAGATGGCACTGATATATTACAGACAGGATTTTTTTCCATCCTCCACAAATATTAAGGTAGAGTTGCAAAGTACACAGAAAGTCCCTTCATCCCCTGAACAATTCCACTATTGCATTATCATTTAACATATTAAAAAAAGGTTTATATTGAGAAGAATCTATAATCTACCCACTTACTTTCCTATTTCTCTTACAATTCACCTTTAAATTTCATGATTTTAGTCTGTTTCTGACATGATAAAGATGTAAACTCTGCCTCAAAACAGGCATTGATGAGGGAACAATTCAGCCAGACTGATTTGCTTTGGCATATTTCATTTGTCTTGGAATCTAATATATGCATCTGTTGTCATTTCTGTGAAAATGCTTCTGATTACTAATCAACTATTTTTATTAATAATAAGTTAATATCTCTCCTAATGATTTTACATTTTAATGAAAATGTAAATGTTAGATGTCATACTAGACATATGAATTTGTGTATCTACTGCAGGTACTAAGTTTGCTAAAGTGAACTCCCCAAAATGTTAAAACTTCAGAGACAATATTATTCCTTCTGATTTTCCTAAGGAAACCAGTAATTCCCTATATCTGTTTAACTGCACTACATTAATATGCCCAGCGGCATATTCCATTTGACTGATAATAGAATTTCTTCATTAGTAGGAGGAAATGGTTGAATTGGATGAGAAGTCAAGGAATGTTTTAGTCCTTATCATAAAGTGGCCCTGAATACTGTTTTACATTATTAACCATAACATCAGTATTGAAACTCTCATTTCACGTGGCTACTAGCTGTCTGGCCACCCCTCATGAACCATTGTGGGCTCATCCTTCTCTACCCACTAATTAGCCGTTAAAAGCTAGGAGTCTTTGCTGTGCAGGAGGAGCTTTTTAGTTTGATATAATACCATTTGTTTATTTTTGCTTTTGTTGCCTGTGCTTTTGAGGTCTTATAAAATCTTTGCCCAGATCAGTGTCCTGAAGTGTTTCTCTTATGTTTTCTTCTACTAGTTTTATTGTTTCAGGTCTTATGTTTAGGCCTTTGATCCATTTTGAGTTGATTTTTTGTATAAGGTGAGAGGTGGGGGTCTAGTTTTATTCTTCTGCATATCCAGTTTTCCCAGCACCATTTATTTCAGACTGTTCTTTCCCCAATGATTGCTCTTGGAACCTTTGTCAAAAATCAGTTGTCTGTAGATATGTGGATTGATTTCCAGATTCTCTATTCTGTTACATTGGTACCTGAGTCAGTTTTTATGCCAGTACCATGCTGTTTTGGTTACTACAGCTTTGTGGTATATTTTGAGGTCTGGTAGTGTGATACCTCCAGCTTTGTTCTTTTTATTCAGGATTGCTATGGTTATATAGGGTCTTTTGTGGTTGCATGCAAATTTTAGGATTTTTTTTCTATTTCTGGGAAGAATGTCATTGGTATTTTGATAAGTATTGCATTGAATCTGTACACTGCTTTAGGTAGTATTGCCATTTTAACTATATTAACTCCATATTTTTGTATCTTCTTCATTTTTTTTCATCAGTGTTTCTGTAGAGTGAAACAGTAACCTAAAGTATAGGAGAAAATATTTGCAAACTACTCCTCCAACAGGGGATTAGTATCCAGGACATACAAGGAACTCAAACATCTCAACAGCAAAAAAAACAATAGGTTAAAAAATGGGCAAATGATCTGAATAGAGATTTCTCAAAAGAAGACATATAAATGGCCAAAAAATATATGAAAAAAATGCTCAACATCACTAATCTTCAAGAAAATGCAAATCCACAATGAAGTATCATCTCAGCCTAGTTAGGGTGGCTATTATCAAAAAGACAAAAAATAGCAAATGCTGGCAAGGATGTAGAAAAAAGGGAACTCCTATACACTGGTGCTGAGAATGTAAACTAGTATAGCCATAGTGGAGAACAGTATGGAGGTTCCTCAAAAAACTAAAAATAGACCTACTACATGATCCAGCAATCCCATTACTGAGCATTTATCCAAAGGAAAGAAAATCATATATTAAAGAGATATTTGCATCCCCATGTTTATTGCAGCACTGTTCACAACAGCCAAGATATGGAATCAACCTAGATGTCCTATACCAGCAACAGATGAATGGATAACTTTCTATGGTTATCCTATTGCTTTTAAGTTAAAGACCAAACCACTTTGTAGAACCACTTGTTTGCGTATAGCTCTGCCCATTCTTGTGGCTTCTTCCTTTAACACCTGGTTCTCTGGGCTTTAGTCACAGATGTCTTTCCCCATTTCCTCAGACAGGCCATGTTTCCTCTGATCACAGAGTTCTGACTGTGAATTACTTTTCTCTCAAATGCTCTCCAACATCATCTCCTCCCTTTACCAAGTTAATCCTTACTCATTACACAGATATTAGCTCAATGGTTGTCTAGAACCTTCCAGACACTCAGGTTAAGACAGATTCCTATGTTATATGACCTCATAAACTTGTGTTCCTTTTCTTTAGGACATTTCCTTTGGTATGTAAGTATACCTCTTCTGTCTTTCTACCTATGTTTCCTTCCTGCTGGGAAGTCATTCTCAGAAGAGCCTGTATTAGCATAGGCCTGGTTTTAATCTTACTCACAAAGGTACATGCAGTAATACAAGTGTGTAATATTTGACATGCATATAATTTCCTGTTTATCTTTTGCTTCCCCTTCCTTTCCTCATTTTTTACATGCTGTATTATTTTGTCTCTTGTGGATTTTTTTTTTGGCTTTGGTGCATTATTATCTTTTGATTTCTGGGTTTTCTTGATTCATTTCATCAAGCTGAAAATCTTACCTCAACTTTGTACTCCTTTTCTCAGTAAAAAGTTGATATTCACTTCAAGTTTATTTCAAAACATTTTTGCCTATTTTAATTTGATTCCATCTTTACACAAACTTCTAAATAATATTGTCAAGTTTTATTAACACAATTTTTACAGAAAAGAACACCAAGATTCAAAGAGATCCAGTTACTTTCCATTCCTCGGTAGTAGTTGGGGCAATAAATATGGCTGCCTAATAGAGGCATACTGCATATGGCCATGCTGGCTGTGAGCTTGAAGAGAATGGTGCCTCCTGGACTTGTGAGAGAACAATCGTCACAACAATTCCCAGTTATCTGGCAATACAGTACCCACTGTAACAATCATTCAATTTCTAATTCAGTATCTTTTCCCCAGGACCACTTTCCTTTTCTACCAACATGCGCACACACACAGACACACACACATATTCATACCCACACATAACACACATCACCGTGCATTCATTGTCCTTATACCCTCCAAATTAAACCAGTATTAGAAATGGAAGAAATTTTCTAGATTCAACCTTTATGCTTAGAATGAATAATGGTAATTGTTCTGTAATATTGCAGGGTGAAAATGTGGAGAAAAACACTTTCCAAGCACTAAACTACACACAGTGCATATACTATACTAAATTATTTACTCCTTTCTAATATGTATATTATCATAGTTAAACAAAGCAACATTTTTGAACAAAACTTGTAAGTTAAAACAATCTAAAAACATCTGGCAGTCAGTCCTTTTATTTGAAACCTGAGGTTAAAACAATAATTTATTTTATATAATAGTTTCTGTCAAGGTATCATAAGTTCTAATTTCTAAGAGAATTTCAGCATGGATTTTTTTTTTTAAATTTTATTTATTTATTTTTTTAATTTCAGAATATCATGGGGGTACAACACTTTGGCCATACACATTGCCCCTGTTCTGCCCGTGTCAGAGCCACAATCGTGGTCATCCCCCAAACTGTGCTCCCTGCATCCATTCAGTGAGAGTTTTTCCCATCCCTTCCACCCCCCTCCTGCCCACCCCCCCGAGATGAATGTTATTGCCCTGTGTGATGTAAGTGTTCATCAGTTAGTACCAGTTTGATGGTGAGTCCCAGTGGTGCTTGTTTTTTCCAATCCTGTGACACTTCGCTTTGAAGAATGGGTTCTAGCTCCAACCAGGATAATACCAGGTGTGTTAATTCACCATTGTTCCTTATTGCTGAGTAATACTCCATGGTATACATATACCACATTTTATTGATCCACTCGTGTATTGATGGGCACCTGGGTTGTTTCCACATCTTTGCAATTGTGAATTGTGCTGCTATGAACATTCGTGAGCAGATGTCTTTATTATGAAATGTCTTTTTTTCCTTTGGGTAGATACCCAGTAGTGGATTGCTGGGTCAAATGGTAATTCTACTTTTAATTCTTGGAGGTATCTCCATATTATTTTCCATAGAGGTTGTACTAATTTTCAGTCCCACCAGCAGTGTGTGAGTGTTCCTATCTGTCCACATCCCCGCCAACATTTGTTGTTTGGGGATTTTTTGATATGAGCCAATCTCACTGGAGTTAAGTGATATCTCATTGTGGTTTTGATTTGCAATTTCCCTGATGATTAGAGAAGTTGAGAACTTTTTTATATGTTTGCTGGCCATTATTCTGTCTTCTTCTGAGAAGTTTCTGTTCATGTCCTTTGCCCATTTTTTAATAGGGTTGTTTGATTTTTTTCTTGTTGATTTTCCTAAGTTCTCTATAGGTTCTGGTTATCAGCCCTTTATCAGAGGTGTAGCATGGAAATATTTTCTCCCATTCTGTAGGTTGTCTGTTCACTCTAGTGATAGTTTCCTTGGCTGTGCAGAAGCTTTTCAATTTGATCAGGTCCCATGTATTTATTTTTGTTGCTGCTGTGATTGCTTTGGGGGTCTTCTTCATAAATTCTTTGCCTAGGCCAATGTCCATAAGAGTTTTTCCAATGTTTTCTTCGAGAATTCTTATGGTTTCATGTCTTAGGTTTAGATCTGTTATCCATTGTGAGTTGATTTTTGTGAGAGGTGAGAGGTGTGGGTCCAGTTTCAGCCTTCTACATATGGCCATCCAGTTTTCCCAGCACCATTTGTTGAATAGGGAATCTTTTCCCCAGTGTATGTTTTTCTGGAATTTGTCAAAGATCAGGTGACTGTATGAGGTTGGCTTTATATTTGGGTTCTTAGTACTGTTCCATTGGTCTATGTCTCTGTTCTTGTGCCAATACCATGCAGTTTTGGTTACTATAGCCTTGTAGTATAGTTTGAAGTCTGCTAGATAGATGCCTCCCAATTTGTTCTTTTTGCTTAAGATTGCTTTGGCTACACGGGGTCTTCTCTGGTTCCACACGAAGTGTAGAATTATTTTTTCTAGATCAGCAAAAAATGATGTTGGTATTTTGATAGGGATTGCATTGATTCTGTAAATTAATTTAGGTAGCAAAGCCATTTATACTATGTTGACTCTGCCTATCCAAGAGCATGGTAGGGCTTTCCATCTATTTACATCCTCTGCAATTTCTTTTCTCAGTGTTTCATAATTCTCTCTATATAGGTCTTTGACCTCCTTAGTTAGATATGTTCCTAAATATTTAATTTTCTTTGGTGCTGTTGCGAAAGGTATTGCATCTTTAATTTGTTTCTCGGCTTGATTGTTATTAGCATATATGAAGGGTATGGATTTGTGTGTATTAATTTTGTATCCTGAGACTTTGCTGAATTCATTTATCAATTCCAGTAATCTCTTGGTTGAATCTTTGGGGCTTTCTATGTATAATATCATATCTTCTGCGAATAGTGAAAGTTTGACCTCTTCTGCCCCCATCTGGATGCCCCTAATTCCTCTGTCTTGTCCAATTGCTGTGGCCAGGACTTCCAGCACTATGTTGAAAAGAAGTGGAGATAGTGGGCACCCTTGTCTGGTGCCAGTTTTAAGGGGGAATGCTTTCAATTTTTCCCCATTCAGTATGATATTGGCTGTGGGTTTATCGTATATGGCTTTAATAGTTTCTAGGAATGAGCCATCTATGCCTATATTGTTAAGAGTTTTTATCATAAAAGGATGCTGGATTTTGTCAAAAGCCTTTTCTGCATCTATTGAAAGGATCATATAATCTTTGTTCTTGCTTTTATTTATATGGTGAATTGCATTTATAGATTTGCATATGTTGAACCATCCCTGCATCTCGGGAATAAAGCCCACCTGATCGTGATGAATTATTTTTTTGATGTACCTTTGAATTCGGTTTGCAAGGATTTTATTGAGAATTTTTGCATCTATATTCATAAGGGATATTGGTCTGTAGTTTTCTTTTTTGTTGTGTCCTTTCCTGGCTTTGGTATCAAGGTGATATTGGCTTCGTAGAATGAGTTTGGGAGGATTCCATCCTTCTGGATATTTTCAAATAATTTCTGCAGTATAGGCACCAGTTCTTCTTTGTAGGCTTGGTAGAATTCAGGTGTGAACCCATCTGGTCCAGGACTTTTTTTTCTGGGTAGATTTTTTATTACTGCTTCAATTTCGGTGCTTGATATTGGTCTGTTTAGAAATTCAGTTTCTTCCTGGTTGAGCCTAGGGAGGTAGTGTGTTTCTAAGAATTTGTCCATTTCCTCCACATTTTTGTGTTTGTGGGCATAGAGATTTTTGTAGTATTCGAAGATGATGTTTTGTATTTCCATGGTATCAGTTGTGACTTCTCCTTTTTCATTTCTAATTGAGCTTATTAGAGTCCTTTCCTTTCTGCTTCTGGTCAACCTGGCAAGTGGCCTGTCTATTTTGTTTATCTTTTCAAAGAACCAACTTTTCATTTTATTAATCTTCTGTATTGTTCTCTTGTTCTCGATTTCATTTAATTCTGCTCTGATTTTGGTTATTTCTTTTCTTCTGCTGGCTTTAGGATTGCTTTGCTCTTCCTTTTCCATTTCCTTAAGATGATTCATTAGTTTACTGATTTGTGACCTTTCTATCTTTTGGATGTGGGAATTTAAGGTGATAAGTTTTCCTCTCAGAACTGCTTTTGCTGTATCCCACAGATTTTGATAACTTGTGTCCCCATTATTGTTTAGTTCGAAGAATCTTTTGATTTCCATTTGAATTTCCTCCTTGACTCAATAGTCTTTCAGCAACAGATTGTTTAGTTTCCAAGTTTTTGGAGGAAGATGTGAATTTCTGTTGGAATTGATTTCTAATTTTATTCCGCTGTGGTCTGAAAAGATACATGGTATGATTTCTATTTTTTTGAATTTGTTTAGATCTGTTTTGTGGCCTAGGATGTGGTCATTTTTACAGAAAGTTCCATGAGCTGATGAGAAGAATGTACATTTAGTGTTATTTGGGTGGAGTGTTCTGTAGATATCTGTTAGGCCCAAATGTTCTAGAGTCCTGTTTAGGTCTTTTATTTCTCTACTTATCTTTTGTTTGGAAGATCTGTCCAGTTCCTTCAGTGAGGTGTTGAAGTCCCCTGCTATTATGGCATTGCTGCTTATTATGTTGTCTAGATCTAGCAGTATTTGCTTTATGTACCTGGGTGGTCCTGTGTTGGGTGCATAAATGTTTAGGATTGTTAAATCCTCTTGTGAGATTTTTCCCTTCACCACTATATAGTGTCCATTTTTGTCCTTCTTTACTTTTGTTGCTTTAAAGTTTATGTCATCTGAAATAAGGATGGCTACTCCGGATTTCTTTTGGTTTCCTTTAGCCTGGAAAATTGTATTCCATCCTTTCACCTTGAGTCTGAATGCGTCTTTGTGTGTAAGGTGTGTTTCCTGAAGACAACAGATACTTGGCTTGTATTTTTTAATCCATTCAGCCAGCTTATGTCTCTTCAATGGGCAGTTCAAGCCAGTTACATTTATTGAGAGAATTGATATTTGGGGTAAGTTTCTGATTATTCTATTGGGTGGTGTCTTTTGTTTTACCTCTTGCGTCATTGTGGAATCTGGTTTCTGGGGTTTTAGCTTTTGCATAGTTTTACATAGGTGGGTGTCCGTTGCTCTGTTTATTGTATAATGCAGGTCTAAGCACTTCTTGCAAGGCCAGTCTGGATTTCGCAAATTCTATCAGTGATTGCTTATCTGGAAATGTCTTTATTTCTCCCTCATATAAGAAGCTTAGTTTGGCAGGATGCAGAATTCTGGGTTGGCCTTTGTTTTGTTTTAGGAGACTGATCATGTCTCCCCATTCCCTCTGGCTTGTAAGGTTTCAGCTGAGAAATCTGCAGTTAATCTGATTGGTTTCCCTTTGTAGGTTACCTGCTCTTTTCGTCTTACAGCTCTGAGGAGTGCCTCTTTTGTGTTTACTTTGGTCAGTCTAATAATTATGTGGCGTGGTGAATGCCTTTTCAAGTTGAGTCTCCCAGGAGTCCTGTGTGCTTCTTGTACTTGGATATTGAGATTTCTGGCTAAGCCATGGAAATTTTCCTCAATTATTCCTTCAAATAAATTTTCTAGCCCACGTGAATTTTCTTCCTCTCCCTCAGGGATACCTATGATCCTTATGTTTGGCCTCTTTACATAATCCCAAATTTCTTTTATGCTTTTTTCCTGCCTCTTGTTTTTGTGTTCTTTCTCTTTGGCTGATTTATTTAGCGCATAGGAGTTGTCTTCTAGCTCTGACATTCTTTCCTCTGCATGGTCCAGCCTATTCTTAAGGCTTTCCACTGTGTTTTGTAGATCCTTGAATGCTTCTTTCATTTCTAGGATTTCTATTTGATTTTTCTGTAATATTTCTATTTCTTTGGAGAATTTTTCATTCATTTCTTGCATTTTTCTTGTGGTTTCTTTGTGCTGGGATTCAACTTTTTCTTGAATTTCATTGAGCTTTCTTATAATCCATAAACAAAATTCCTCTTCTGACATTCTACCCATTTCATTTGGGTTGGTATCCATTGCTGAGGAACTGATAATTTCTTTTGGGGGTGACTTTTCACTCTGATTTTTCATGTTCCCTGAGTTCTTTCACTGGTTTTTTCTCATCTGGCCTCTTGGTCGAGAGCTGGGGGTGTTAGAGCTAGTTTATGGCCCTGTCACCAGGCCCACAATTATTGTTCCTTGGCAAAGCCAGGGAGAGAAGTAGTGGCCTGTATTGCCTTAGGTGTATTTTAGCAAGTTTGGTGGATCTTGAGTTAACTCTGACCTGTGGTCTTCTCCTCTTCCCAGTGGAGTGTGGTGAGAATGACCTCCCAGCTTGGGCTCTGAGCTAATGGATTGTACTTGAGGATATGAGTCCTCCGCTCCCTATTAGCTAGGTATTCTGTTATGTCCGTGGCAGATTCTGATTCCCCAGTTGGCATATGCGAAAGCCCTGTGCTTTGGGAGGGGCCTTGTAGCTCCTAGGGGTTATTTTGACCCTGCTCCTCTTGAGGTGCACGTAGAAACACACTTTCTTTTGGCTGCAGTGTAAGAGCTGAATTGGGAAAATTCTACACAGCTCAGAGCTTGCTTATCTAGCTACATGTATCTGCCCTTCTGATGTGCGTCTCCACGTGATAATGGTTGATAGGGGGATCTCCAATTGTGCACCCCTTTTCCACCACTAGACCCCAAGGTGAGGCGGATGGCCGTCTCTATCCCCAGTAGTCTCCAGTGGGGGGATGTTTCCATGGGGAGGGGGCAGTAGTGGTCGCTGGAAGCACTCTTGGACGGCAAAAAATTCCCTATTGAAGTTGGCAAGATTATGGGGTGCTGCTCTGGTTCAGCCTGTGGCTCTTGAGGTATTTGGTTGTCATGAGAACCAGCAGTTATGCCAAATGAGTCACTATAGCCAGCAACCTTCAAAATGACTGATCTCTGGGATACAGGAGGGCTGGGACCTGAAGGGCGGGCACTAGGACCAGCACGGAGTGGACTTGTTGGAGGCCAAAGCTGGGATAGCAGGACCAGATGGACAAGCTGCAAGCTGTTTCCAATACACAAAGGTCCTGCCACTACAGTTCCGGGATCTTGTCCCACCTGGAGCCCACGGATACAGCTGTCCCTGGCCACCAAAGGCAAAGCCCGTCTCACCCCAGCGGATGAGCCGGGGGCCAGGGTGGGGCAGAGCTAGAGACGCAGCTCACAGCTCCGGGTGGGCGGCTTCCAAGTTGGCTGCCGCCACCAGCCTGGTTCACAGCCGGGCTCAGATTGCACCCGGAGCGCAGCTTTTCTCCACTGGCCACGGTGGCGGCAGTTGCTAGCAACCTCTAAGGGCGTGTCCCGCTCTCTGTTAAACTCCTGGGCCCAGTCCCGCTGACTTCTAGTGGTGCAGTACCAGCCTGCGGGTTCCCATGCACTGTCCTGGGAAGCAGTATCTCTGCCCAGTGTGATCCCCAGCCCTGCGTGGTCTCTGTATACTGCAGCTGAGGGTTGTGTTTGGCTTTCACGATTACTCCAACTCCACAGGGTCTGTTGTCTTGTGCAACCACCCTGCCCCAACTCTGGGCTTGTCCCTGACTGAGTGGATGGGGAGGTGAGTAACCGCTTGTGGGGCAGGTCGCGCTGTGCGGACCTGGCCAGCGCGTCCTTCCCGCGCTCTGGGCTCTATTGTGCTCTGTGCGCCCTCCGATCTTTGTGAAAATTTTGTACCTGTTTTCTTGGGCTAGGCATTCTGCGTTGTTTCTCTGTAATTTGCAATGCTGTTTTCAGAGTGAGCGGTCTGTGCTCACATGTAACCGCTGCCGTTCTTCACCTCCTTCCCTGGGAGCGGTGCGGTGGGAGGACTCTATCAGACCGCCATTTTTCCTCCTCAGCATGGATTTATTGATACATGTTATAAATAATTTAACTTACTCTATGGTTTATTTGCATATGGTTATTCAATGTCTAGATAGGAAGTAGCACATAAAACTTTAGGTTTTTTAAAAGTAAGTAACAAAAAAAGAGATATTGCAATTCAGATAATATTGCTTAATTGTTACAAATTGATTTCAAATATTTACTTCATTTCAGTGAGATAGAAAATGAACAAATAACACAAAATTTTCCCCCATTTTGAGGAAGAGAGTTATTTGTAATCTATTTTAAAAGCTTCTAGTATAAATCATTTCTGAACCAGAAAACTTTTAAATAACCTAAATTAGCTTTATACAGATTACCTAAAATTAGAATGCAAATGTGATTCTCGACCACCAAATAACTAAATAATCCTTCTTAAGAAACTTCCAATGAGAGAGTCTAACAGTTATATTTTACATGTTAGCTTGAAAAGAATATGAATGGGATCATTATGAATTTTTATTTCTTATAATTTTGGGATAAATGAGAACCACATTTAACTACTATATGTAATCCAAAATTGCTTATATTTAACTCTGAAATAAATGCATTTTTGTACTCATATATATGTGACTAAACTTTTGAAAAACAGCAGCATCAGTGTATAAAGACTCATGAGAAATTAGAATGTTTGGTTTCCTGTCCTAAATCTGCTTCTCTTTAGGCTTGAGACTTTAGAAAAATCACTTTTCCTCTGTATTTTTTAATTTCCTTATTTGAAGATTGAGATAATTATCTTACAGAGCTGTTGTGAGATACAGATCTAAAACTTTAAAAAAATATATGCATAGCAGTATTAATGCATGTAATTTTATGTTCTTTTATTTCAGAATATTATGGGGGTACACACGTTTTGGTTATATAATTTGCTTTTGCACAGTTTGAGTAAAAGTTATAAGTGTGCCTTTCACCCAGATAGTGTGCATCATACCTGTTAGGTGTGAATTTACCCACCCCCACTTAACCCCCCAACTGTTTGATTTCTGGTGAGCTTTACACATAACTGTTGATTGATTGGTTCCAATTTAGTATTGAGTACATGTAGTGCTTGTTTTTCCATTCTTGCGATACTTCACTTAGAAGAATGGTCTCCAGTTCCATTCAGGTTTTTACAAAATATACTAGATGACCATTTTTTATAGCTAAGTAGTACTCCATGGTATAAAAATATTGCATTTTATTAATCCATTCATGTATTAATGGGCACTTGGGTTGTTTCCACATCTTTGAGACTGTGAATTGTGAGGCTATAAACATTTGAGTGCAGATGTCTTTATTATGGAATGTATTTTTTTCCTTTGGGCAAATACCTACTAGTGAGATTGCTGGATCAAATTGTAGCAAAAAGATCTACTTTTAGCTCTTTGACATATCTCCATACTACTTTCCATAGAGGTTGGACTAGTTTGCAGTCCCACTGGCAGTGTATAAGTGCTCCTTTCTCTCTGCATCCACAACAGCATCTATTGTTTTGAGGCTTTTTGGTAAAAGCCATTCTCACTGGAGCTAGGTGATATTTCACTGTGGTTTTGATTTGCATTTCCCTGATGATTAGAGACATTAAGCACTTTTTCACATATTTGTTGGCCATTAGTCTATCTTCATTTGAAAATTTCTGTTCATGTCTTTTGCCCACTTTTTAATGGGGTTGTTTGATTTTTTTCTTCCTGATTTACTTGAGTTCTTTGTAGATTCTGATTATCAGCCCTTTATCAGATATACATGAAAATAATTTCTCCCATTCTTTAGGTTGTCTATTTGCGCTATTGATTGTGTCATTGGCTGTGCAGAAGCTTTTTAATTTGATCAGGGTCCATTTATTTATTTTTGTTGTTGCTGTGATTGCTTTTGGGGTCCTCTTCATAAATTCTTTGCCTAGGCCAATATCTACAAAAGCTTTTCCAACATTTTCTTCTAGAATTCTTATAGTTTTCATGCCTTAGGTTTAAGTCTGTTATCCATCGTGAGTTGATTTTTGTGAGAGGTGAGAGGTGCTGATCCTGTTTCAGTCTTCTACATGTGGCTATCCAATTTTTCCAGCACCATATATTGAATACTATTCTTTTCCCCAGTGTCAAGCTGAGAATCAAACCAAAGACTCAATACCTTTCACAATAGCAACAAAGAAAATAAAATACCTAGGAATATATTTAACTAAGGAGGTGAAAGACCTCTATAGGGAGACCCACAAAACACTGAGGAAAGAAATCACAGAGGATGTAAACGGATGGAAAAACATATCATGCTCATGGATCAGCAGAATCAACATTGTTAAAATGTCTATACTACCCAAAATGATTTACAGATTAAATGCAATCTTCATTAAAACACCAAAATAATTTTTTGCAAATCTAAAAAAAAAGAGTTCTATGCTTCATACGAAACCAGAAAAGACCCCAAATAGCCAATGCAACCTTATATAATAAGAACAAATCAGGAGGCATCACTTTACCAGACTCCGAGTTGTACTACAAGGCTATAGTAACCAAAACAGCATGGTACTGGCACAAAAACAGAGACATAGACCTATGGATCAGAGCAGAGAACCCAGATATGAAACCATCCTAATATTGCCATCTGATCTTTGACAAAGTAGATAATTTTATGTTTTAATATTATTATGATTCACAGAAAATTTGACTTTCTTGACTTCAATCCAAAAAGTGTCCACTCTTCTTTTTCCTCTAATATTGTACTATATATGTATATTCAGTACCTATTGATTTGTTTCAAGCCCCTTAGGGTCAATGAGTAAATTCAGACTTTTCCACATGGACATGGCAATATAATTTTATTTCTAATATACATACATAGAACCATTTAGGACTAAGCAGAGTCATTTAGCCAAAGTCACAACCATTTCCTGCACTGAAGTTCAACATCTCTCTCTGCCAAAACTCCTCCCTTTCCTTCCCTCACCTGCACTGCTCCCATTAATAGTCCTAATACTTCTGGCATATTAGTCCTCATCCCAGAGTCTGCCTCATGAGGAAGCCAACCTACAACAATGAGATTTACTCATGTTATTCCCACTTTAAAGAAGAGTAAAATGAGACCCAGAGACATTAATTTTTTAAGTTCTCTCAAGCATTTAGTGATGGAGCCAGTGCTTAAATTCAGTCAGAATTCAGAGCCACCAGACCAGTTTTGTGTTGTTAGTTCTAATCTTTAATGAACAAGTGCTATATATAATAATTCAAATCATAGAATAAGTTAAAAACCTTTCCCATTCCTGCTATATAGCTAGCATGTACTTGCACCTAAGCAAACAAATATAGATAAAATATAGATTAAAAAGACAGAAACAAAAACATAACCATAGCCAGTTATCAAAACATTTTCCCCTAGCTCTCTCCACTCATCTTTGCCCTGTTTTGTGAAACCTCAGACCAACCCTGTAAGTATTTCTCCTTGGCCAGCTGGTGCCAGGTGTTTCCATTCCCAGTTTTTCTCCTTCATTATAATTATTTAATGTGGGGCCCAGTGGCCTGTGCTGATGAGGGGTAGTTGTACCCTCAGGCCATGCGCTCCTCATCAGCCACTATTCTCAATTATCTCTAACCAGTCACACTGTCCAGCAACGTTTGTCCACTTATAAAGATTAGTTCCAGCTTATGAAGAAAGTTTCTTCCTCTTTGGCAGGTTGCATGTTACGGTGGTAGCCATGCTCTTTATGAAGAATTCTGTATCTTGGCATTGGAAGGTGCCTGTTTGGAAAGCAGCTCTAGTACTCCTTAGTTCCTTTATTGTGCTTTCTTCTCCAGCCTATAGATAGTAGCTGCTCTTTGCCCTTGCTACTTCTGGACCCTTTACAACAATCTTTTAATCTCCTCCTATTATTAGTTAACCATGTTGTGTTAGTTAATATTTCTGTGCATTAAGTTTTGCTCTAATCAAATAACTGGTATTATTTCCATATTCTGATGAGATCCTGATATATATTCTCATCTCCAAACAATAAACTGACTTGTTAAATAGATGCAAAAGTCCTAAATAGAATATACTAGTATTAATTGGATAATTGAACTTGATAAAGTATGAATTATTTCAGAATACAGGATTAAAAGTTAATTCAAGTATCTATATTAACAGAGTAAAGAAAATATGCCATCAGATCATTTCAAAAGATGCAGGAAAAACAGCAAAACCAGTTGACATTTATTCTGTATAAAATTCTCAATAATCTATAAATAGGAGAATATTTCTTTAATAAATTGAGATTATCTATCAGAAAACAAAAAAGATGGCATATCTAACATTGTCATATTAGAAGCATCTCTGATAGAGTCAATAGTAAAACAAGGATGCTCACTCTTACCTAATAATGTCTGAGTCTGTTTGTGCTGCTATAACAAAATACCACAGCCTGGGTAATATATAAACAATATAACTTTATTTCTCACAGTTTTGAAGGCTGGGAAGTCTAAGATCAAGGCTCCAGCAGGTTCAGTGTCTGGAGAGCACCCAGTCTCTTTGCTTCTAAGATGGCTCCTTGTTGCTGCGTCCTCAGGAGGGAACAACATGGCAGAAAGGATGAGAGGGGAAAACAGCCTAAGCCAGTTTCCTTCAGCTCTTTTATAAGGCACTAATCCATTCATGAGGGTAGAACATTCATGACTTCATCACTCCTCAAAAGGTCTCACCTTTTAATTGAGGATTAAGTTTCAACACATGAATTTGGGGGGAAATTCAGACCGTACCACCTGACTGTCCACCTTTGTACATGGGTCCCTAGCCAATGCTATGTGAAAGAAGAATATAAATGAAAGAGATATTTTTAGAAAAGAAGACTCAAAATGGCCACATTCCAAATATTCAGATAAACAATTAATTAAGATGTAGTTATCAAATAGTATTGGAAAAGTTTATTTGGAAAACAAAATGAAAAAGAAAAGGAAAAAGAAGAGGAAAATAATCTCACAACACAAAATATTAAATTCCAGATAAAGATAGCAAAGAAGAATCTCATTCATAAACCAAAGTGTAATAAAGGACCTGACTCCATTTTTTGATGTTTGTCTGCTGGTAGCTTTTAAACCTTACCCAACTTAGCCTAGATGTTCTTTTTGGCACTGGTGGGCTGTTCAAACCGCTCTCGCTATGGCCTACCTCAGGTACCATCATCCCAGTCCCAATTTCTAACCACTGTAAAAAATCCAAAGCCAGTATCCCTGCCTGGCTCTCTTCAGTCATCTTTGGAATAGATTGGGAGCTACCTCACCTTTCCCAGAAAACCTTATAAGGTGAGTAATAAAATTTTTCATACCCTCTTGTTGTATATGAAGTGTTATCAGTCTTGACATTTGATCCAAATTTTGAATGGGTAGGGGGAGTCTATGCTGACTTTATGGAGTGGCCACAACACAAAGTGAAATCTTAATATTAAGCCTGTTTACCAATCTGTCTCCAAGTAGCTAATATGGCACAGATGTGTTCCTCAATCTCTGATCTTACTTTCTCAAGCAATCAAAATCTTTTGCTCAAAACTTACCCTATCTTCTTTCTCTTTACAATTTTCTTGAATTTTTTTTTTTTAAATAAAATTAGTACTTAGTCCTGGGAAATGCAGGTACTTTGACATTTGATGGATATTTAACTCTACCATTTTCCTATTTACCAAAACAAATTTCTAAGACATAATACCTAAACACAACATCTTCCTCTCAGGTGGGGGAAATGGGAGCTGTTGTTAGGGGAGATTTTCTGTTAGTATTATCATCATTTTGAGTGGCTAGGACATTTATTCTACAGATATTTTTTGAGTGTGAATTATCTGCAAGGTTAGTTCTAGTTGCTGGGAATACTACAGTGAACTATCATATATACACAAATAATAATAAACACCAAAAATTAAAGTTTATGTCCTCATGAGATTTAAACTTTAATGAGATAATTTGACAATAGGTAAATAAACAAATAAATAAATAATACACTTTTATATAATAATAAATATTATCTAAAATATAAGTGAATAGATGGAGATAAATGGGGGAATTTGTGTAGTTCAGGTAGGAAGAGTAGGCTTCCCTGAAGAAGTGATATTTGAGCTGAGACCTAAATAAAGTGACATGGTGAGTGAGGTGAACATTCATGGGGTGAGAATTCCAGACTGAGGTGACAGCAGATGCAAAGGCTCTGAGATAGACGCATGACTGGGCTATTTGAGAACAGAAAGGATGCTAATATGGTTTAAGCAGAGAGGACCAGTGGAAGAGGAGTGGAGAACATATTTAGGAAGGTTTCCAGGGGTCACACCATAGAAAGAGCACTAAGGACTTTAGATTTTATTTTTATTACAACGGGAAACTATCTAAAAGTACTGACCAGGAAAAGGATGTGATTCATGGACATATATTTCAAAGGGATGACTTTTTGAACTGTGGTATTGACTGAAGATTAACAGAGAAAACACAGTGGGGCTAGGAAGCGACTGCAGTCGTTTTTAGGAGAGACCAGCTTGGCTTGGGTTAGGGAGGAAGAAAAAGAAGTACTGAGTATTACTCACACTAGGGATGGGCTTAAAAAATTGTAAGGGCGATCTCCCATCACCTCAACACCAGAAGTCCTGCGATAGGCAGCCAAGCATCCTCTGGATTTTGAGCAGGAGGATGTAATTTTCATTATCCACCTGTTGCCTTTCAATAGACTGGCTTTTTTCTTCAGCCTTAGGGAAACCTGCGAACTCTGTGAGGGGAAAATGGGAGGAAAAAAAGGCAAGACGTTGTGCAGTTTTAAGCTGCATCTATTATAATATTCGCATGCTGCAACCTAGTCCATTAGGAATCAACAGTGAGCTTTGGAAACACAACTTTACAAATGATATATTATTCTGTCTTCACTTACCTGCTACAGTTGTTTGTGCATACATCTACCCCAAGGAACTATTCCAGCAGTGGTGGCTGATGAATGGCAGATATTTGGGTGTTGCTATATGCCCTGGCCAAAGAGCATCTTTATGTTATTCCTTTAACATGCAGCACGCTTAACCATAGTTTCTGGCCACAAATTTTATACCTATAATCTTCAGTCATGAATTTAGCTAATGCTTAAGAGAAGAAACTCCCAAAGTGATTAAATTATCAGTCAATTGGCGAGTAACAAATGCTGTCTTTACATAAAGTATGAAATGTAGGAGGACATCTCACTTCAGAAAAAGGGAACAGAGACAGTAAATCAATAAAGAACTAAGAAGTCCCATTTCAACACCAGATTTACAAACAGAACAACATAATGTGCAACAATCACACATAACAATTGAAGTAGTTACTGCACATTTGGCTGTTCTAATGAGTGAAGGATGAGATACATAGAAATATGGTTCCTAAATTTTGCTGATTTATTCAGCAATTACTGTTAATAATTGTTGGGGGTTGTTCCAGGAGCTGAGATTACCACCATTAAAGATACAAAAGTACCTTGTCACTTGAGAGAAAACTAGATATTTCTGTGCTTTAAACCTTGATATTCTGCTACTGGTTATACCAAAGGAATCTAGATTTTAAAGGCTCATACTTTAAAAGCTCATGATATTCATCTCTACTTAGTAGCCACCAGTATGAAATACAGTTCTTAATCTATGATTGGCAACCAATCATCAAAATCATTTCAAACTCTGAGAACAGCTACGATATTAATAAGTATCATAGAAAGTCACAAGATGTAAGCTATGTTTTTCACATTCCTTAGGTCTTCACTGCTCATAACATTAACATTATAAACTATCCTTATTCTCCAAAGAATTATCTCCTCTAAGAAATTCATCACCAACTCTGCCATATTACTTATGTATATTTTATTACATTAAAAAAAAAGAAATTAAATACCCAAAATGAAATTTGTATCATTTTAGGGACTTAAATCTTTAAAGCAAGGGCATTCTGAGCAAGAACTGAGTTTATAATCACTATTTCCAACTCTCTCTAGGCATTGTCCAGAATTTCAATCATAAAATGCTCAATATTCTAGCTGGCCTCCTTCAGTTTTTGACACCGAGTTACACAGTTAATAATATGTAGAAAACTTTACAGGTGACTATGAGGAGCATTTTTTTTCATTGATTTAATATAAATTAAATTTTAATTGGTAAAAGTTTCTAATATAGTAAAAATACTACATTTAGGTATGATAATTATTGGAAGAAAAATGCTGACTTTCATTTTGAATATTTGAAAAGTTAGGCTAATTGATTAATTCTCTATAATTTTTTAGGGAAAATAATGTCAGTACGGAAATTTGCCACAACAAGGTATACACCTAGTAAAGTTGTAATCATGTGATTACAACTACTCCTTAGGCCCTGTTAACAGACTACCAAGACTTTTCATCTTCGGTCCTGTACTACAAAATCACAGAGTCTTTCTCTTACTTTTTTCCCTTTTTCCACAATTTTTCATCACAAAATTACAAAAGAATGTGTATAAGTAGATAAAAAAAAAAGCCAACAACAACATTAGGGATAATTATAATGATAGTTGCATACTTCTAAACTAACAATGCTGTTTGAGAATATTTTGAATTCCTGAAGGAAATTCTATAACCAAAGAATTAATGAAAGCTTGAGAGTGAATAGCAGAACCAGGAGCTAAGATGCAGGAAGAATTCAGAGATTTTCATCCATCCTCACTCTATACTTCTACCATAGTTTTACAGGGGCAGACAGTGTGCTGGTGGTGGGGAGAGGACAGAGATTGAGAATTAATCCCCACTATTTACAACACATGGTGCATAAAGTGGCATTGCCATTGCACTCTTAATGTTATTAACACATATGCTAGAAGCATATAAAGTCTACAATTTTCAGTGGTGTGGTATATTTGGAGTAGAAATGTACTAGCTATAGTATAGTGTATCCTATGATGTGAAGTAGGGAGTATGAATGGGTTTACAAGAAGGGATATAGTACCAGGACACTCTGAGAACTAACGTTGCTGCGTGAGAAGCATCATAAACTGCTTATAACAACCTAAGATTAACTGCATAGACAGTGCATCAACCTATGAAAGAAGAGCATTTCTCCTCAATTTAACAGTGGCAACACTAGCTAAATAATAGATACCAATATTGAACATTTTACTTATGGTTTGCAATTCAACTACACCTAGAATTTAAAATCTAAGAGGAAGAAAAATTTCTTAGGATTTGGCTCAACCACGTAGGCAGTGGGATATCACCAAAAAAGATGCAGCAACCTTTTATTTATTTATTTTTTTGTGGTACAACATATTATCTTCTTCTCCAAGACTAAATAAGCTGGGGGAAAATAAGACAAAGTACACAATTTATCAAAGTAAGCAATAGACAAAGTCTGCTCCAGATTTATCAAATGTGCAAGAAAAGAAAAACTTTAAAAAGCATTTTTCAGTAAAATTGAATAAAATATGGTCTCTGTTAAGCTCATGAACAAAATTATATCATACAGACTGAAATGGAAAAGTTTCCATAAATGTGGAAGGAGGTAAGAATAGAGATAAAAAATATAAAAGAAAACCAAAATGCAATTGCAAAATGAAAAATGCAAAAACCAATATGCAGAAGCAACTCTGAAACAAAAATTGAATTTTGGTTTCAGTTCTAATGTGTGCCTTGAGTCCAGAAGTCAGAGAAAAATAGCTAATAAATATAAACTATCCAAAAAAGGTGATGGATATTTATATAAAAGAAAAAAATTCTACATAAGGTCATATTTCCTGAAAATAATTTTAGAATAAATGTAAGAAAAGCAATAATCACAGATAAAATAAACATAAGTTTCCTAAGTTGAAGAAATGCCTGATTCTATCGATTAACATGAATCACTGTGTAATAGAAAAATATCAAAGAAAAGACAATATTCAAGCTTATGCTGGTGAAATTAATATTTGGAGTAACAAAAATAGTAAGTCAACATTGTATAGGCAACACTCTGGAAACTATAATCAGGGAATTAAAAATGCACAAATGGAGTTGCTATCGTGTTAAGAGCATTTTCTTATATCCTTACATGTTCTTTTAAAAATATTTTTTCCACGTTTTATCATGCGTATATAATACAGCTGAGTTAGAGTTTTCCTATTAGTGGACATTTGGGTTGTCTAAAATGTTTGCATTTCAAAATAGCTTTCTTATAGGTTTAAATGCATATTTTATAGCATCTATGAGTATTTCTTAAACTAGAATCTTAGAAGTAGAATTACTGACTCAAAAGTATCAATATTTAAGATTCATAATATATATTTCCAAGTTCTTGTCCACAGAGTCTGGCTCTTTCCACAGTCTCCAGATTGTACATTTTCTTTCACTCTTGCTCACAGCTCTTCTCCACTCGTTTATTTAAGGTTTATTTATTGTTTTCTATGTATCCATCATAGTATTACTTCTGGAGACATAAAGATACAGTATGTAAGAGTCTAACATTGGGAAGTTTCCACTCTAGTGGAGGTAGATATAGGGATATTGTGGGGATATTGCACAATAGACAATTATAAAACACTGTGGTAGGAACAACATAGATGAATGGCTGGTAAAAATGATTACAAAAGTTAAGAGAAGGCACTCCTAACCCAGACCACAGACTTCAGGGATGATCCTTGCCAGAGAGGTGATATCTGCAGTGACATACTGAGTCATATGAAGTTAAGTGAATTCAATAAAAATTAAATTTGAATTTAATAAAGTGAAGAGTGTGTGGGGGTGTGTGTGTGTGCATGTAAGAAGGCACAGGTAATTTCAAGATGGAAAGGAATATGAACAAAAGAATGGAGGCAAGAAACACGGGTATATACCAAGAATCACCAAGAGGTTGGTATTCTTGGAATGTAAAGTTTGATGGAAGAAATAGTAAAATTTCAGGCTAGAGAGGATAGATATAGCCAGATCATGGAGAATATTGGATATCAGTTTTAGGAGCTTAGCAGTTAAATATTACTAAAGGCCATTAAGTGGTCATAGCTGTGTGTTAGAGAGATCCATCTGCAAGACATGTGTATAGTGTACTTGATGGATTAGTTTGTGGTGATTTGTTCATCGCAAGCCAACTTTTTGACAGTTGACTCAATTTCAAATGGGAAGGTAACTGCCGAGCCCTGGTGTCCACTATTAGGAAGTGTTTGCTGCACTTATTCCTATTTATGTGATGGCCAAGCAACATTTTTAGCACAACAGCTGGTTATGAATAACTAATTGTTTAAGTCAATTTTATGAAGGACATCTTTGGAAGACCTTCTGTACTGATAAGAAATCTAGACAAAAATTCTCATCTTAATAAATACAAATCCAATACTGGATTTATATAATATTTAATATATTTATTTATTTAATAAATTAATTTATTAAATTTAATAATACATTTATTTTATATATAATATATTGATTTCAGTTGCAAATTGTAAAAAGTTGCATCAAGGACTGTAAAACAAACCACATTTACACAAAATATCCCATTTTTATTGGATATAAGCTGCTAATCAATTGTATGATTAGTAAATGTTTAACTCTGAAAAAATAATCAAAGAAGAATTTTCAGTATTATAATTTGTTGTTCTCCTTTATGTGGATATTCAGAAAGGAGAGAAGATTGTCCATCTCTTTTTTATAGTGTCCATGTATCTTAGAAATGCATAATAAAGAATAAATTGTTAGGTATGGAGCAGATTTAAAAAAAAAAATCTTTTCTTACCTGCACGTGTACTCTTGCAATGTGACTTGCTTGGCCATTGGAATTTTATCAAATGTGATACAAACTGACACTTGAAAAGTACCTACTCACTGAGGTTTACTCTCTTGCTGCACTTGGAGCCCTATTATCCATCACGTAAATGAGTCCAAGCTAGCATTTTGGAAGATAAAGTATCACGTGGAGAAGAAGTTATATACCCAGCTGACTGCCAGTGGTCAAATATGTGAGATGTGAGTAAGACCATTCTAGATCATCACCCTACAGGACACCTGCTGGTCAAACTGCCAGCTGACTATAGACACATAAAAGCCCAAGTACAGATCAAGCTCTGCTGGTCAAGACCAAAAGAACCAGCTGACTGACCTACAGAATTATGAGTAAATATTAATACAAGATTGTTGTTTTATGTCACTAAGTTTGCATGGTTTATTGTGCAACAAAAGCTAACTGATACATGATGTGAATTGCTTTGCGTTAACCCTAGGAACCACACCACTGAATCACTGTATTCTCATGTAAAACAAAGTAAGCGCATGATCTCAATTCCCAAAATCTGTATTCATGCAACTTTTGTAACAATGTCACTTCCTATTTTAAAGATGGAATGTATTGAAATACAACTATCCTTATTGGCACAATTCCTTTCAATAAAGAAAGCAAATTTCCAAATATTGATCCTATTAAAAATGTGTTTTAACCTCGGTGAGGAAGAATACAATAGGTACAAATGTATAACTCATAACTAAAATCATTTTTCTGTATATATTTTATATCATTTCAATTGAAAATATGCATGTGAATTAGCTATAACTCTGCCCATAGATTCATTACTAATGGAAATTCATTGTGAACTGTTCATCTAAAATATCAGTAAACCAATTCTATTTGGCTGATTTTTATATACAAATTTTTTTTAAATTGAGCTATTTCAGTGAAATATCAGATGTTATATAATAATGCAAGAGTTACTTCCAAAACGATATTAAACCTTTGCCATGGGATGCATGTGAGAGTCATTCTAAAATTCTATCAATTTTGCTCACTAATTCTGTGCCACACATACTGATTGCAATATCTACCAAGTGAAAACTCAAGTTTGGAAAACATACTTAACCATAATTGTCAAGGCACCTTCGTCTCACTTAGTAAATCACGATTAACTTCTGTCATTTACTGGAAAGGTTATGCTAGATGAAGCATTCTGGCACTGTACTGAATTTAACAAATCAAAATGATTATATTAGTGGGTGCATCAAATAACTAATATTGAATTCCCTTAATATCTTAAAATG
This sequence comes from Daubentonia madagascariensis, assembly GCA_023783475.1. Taxonomy (NCBI): domain Eukaryota; kingdom Metazoa; phylum Chordata; class Mammalia; order Primates; family Daubentoniidae; genus Daubentonia; species Daubentonia madagascariensis. The sequence continues at coordinate 17,853,576 of JAKFHU010000978.1, read as the reverse complement.
TAATCTCTGGTTATTCTCCTTCTGCACTTTTCCAACATACCCAAGACTATGAAACAAATGTATTCTTAATTTAAAATCATTCAGGCTATATTTATACCAGGCTATTGATAATTTAATCAAGTTTCTAAAATCAATTACACTCTACTCTATTTAAGTATAACCTCACATTACCATAAAGATGCAGAAAATGAAATTTGATTGCTTTTTTAGGTTATTCATCATGAGCACCTAATGGAAACTTGCCAGGCAAGCTTCTTCCGCAGACTACACACTATACTAAAATGTACTCACCAATGTTTTATGACACTTACTGTTCAGTAATCACAGTTGTCATTCTAGATCCCACAGTATGAGATTGTCCTATTGAAGAAAATGAAGTATTATCAAATATTGAATCTCTCATATTTCTTGATAACACTCAGAGGAACTACTCACTTCATATTCATCATTTCTACATCTTAAAATTCTGTACATTATCTACAAAGTGATATCTAGGGTTCTGGCAAGCAGAATCTTAATGGTCTAGATATTTAGTGTGAATGTCAAAGTCTGTGATTTCCCCCATAATAAATTTCAATTGACTGGTGTCATTTACTGGAAAGGTTACATGTGATTGAATTTATGACCATTTGCTGCTGAACTCAGCTTATAAATTGCTAATGATTCTGGCGGATGATTCTGTTTCTTATGCCAGTTAAATATTTGAGGTTAATTAAATAGCCTCTATAACCTCTTTTCACCAAAATGCCAATGAACTGCTGAGAAGTTAAATAAATGTACTACTTGGTACCGAGTGATGCCAAATAAACTACCCTAAGTATGAACTTTCCTGAGTGTATCTTAGTGATCTTCTAAAACAGCATGAACTGTTGGAACCTTAAAAATTGCTAAATGGAGAAATTATTTGGAATGTAAATGTTATTTCCAGTACCGTTAGACAGAATCCCATCAGGTCAAATAAGAGTAAAATAAATTTAACAAGATAGCTATTAGAAAAAGAAAATCAATTTTAAATATACAATGATCAACAAATATAAGATCATATATAAAATTCTTTGCAGTCACAAAATGCGTTTTTTAAATTTTACATAGATGTTTTAAGATTTATTTAAGATTTAAGATTATTGAACAAAACAATTCAATGTTTAAAATAATTCACATCAAACTTGAAAATTACACTAAATTGATAATTCAGGTAATAAATTTTTTAAACAAAAGATATAATATATTTACTGTAATAAGTACTATATTTTAGCTCTTACTATCTGAGGAAATATTCTTATTTTTCCAAGGGTATGGAATTTTATATGTAAATACCTCTGAAGTGACATCATTCAAAATCATTAGGATTTATGAACATGAGGCTGTTATTTTCCTGTCCTATATCTATTCTGTCCTTCTTAGTTTTTACTAGAACCTGTGTTTCTGGTTTATTTGTTTATTTATTTATTTAGGTGGCAAAATTCCTAGCTAAAGAATTACACGTCCCAGTAGCCCTTATAGTCAAGAGTCAATAATGAGATGTAAGAAGTTATTGGGTAAGGATTCAATTCAAGTAGAGCTCTTTAAGACTTCATCTGAGAGATTAATTTCTTTACTTTCATTTTTGTCCTTTTTCTTTTAGAAATCCTGGATTTCTGGTGTCCAACCTGGATCATAGGTGACCTTGAAGATAGTAAAGAAGAAAGATCAAAAGGGAATACTTAATGACCTTGCAGCCAACTCCAGACTTATTTTATCTAAGAAAAAAAATGTACTACATTATTAAGTTTCCTTATTTTGTCACTTAGTAACTGACCTTTATCCCAACTCATATAGCTAGCAAATACTTCACTATTGCACAGGTGGCATACTAAAATCTTTTAATAAAAATAATAGCTGTTAGTTAATTAAGTAATAATTTGAAAGATGAAGGGTCTACAAATTCCCTGTAAAATTTTCAGCTTTTCCAAATAACAGTTCCCACTTATTTACTTATGAAGAGAATGAACTATTTATGGTAAATATTTATGGATATACATGTAATTTTACCCTTATCAACTATCTACTCTAATCAAAGAAAAGTGCCACAATGAACCTCAGCTAGTCTCAGCCCTCTGTATTTATTTCATGTTATATTAGCTTCTTAAACTAGCTCATCAAATCTCAATATTTTAGGTATTGTAGGGATGGCTCTAATGCATAATCTCCAGCCTTGACTTTTCCACAGAGCTCTGAAATAATTTGAATATTTCTATGTGCTGGTGCTGCACTAGGGGATATATGTGTGTGTGTGTATGTGTGTGTATATACATATGAACAAAACAATTTAATGCCTATATTTATAAGAGTTAGCAATCTAGTGTGCATAATAAACATTAAGTATGCAAAGTAGAAATCAGTATATTTGTAAGTTTTGTTAAATGCTATGAATAACAATTCAGGGTGATGGAATAGAGAGTGACAGGATAGAAAATAATTATATTTGTTATACAGGAAAAAAGTAATTATGCAGAGTCTAGGAAAAAGAGAAGGACACACATAGGAAAAGAACGAGGAAAGAGCATTTGAAAAGTTCCTAAAGACAGGGTAAATAACTTTTAACCAAAAGCATGATAACATAAACAAAAGTAAGTTGGAAATCAAACTTTGAAGTGCTTATAGCAAGTAAGTGAAGGGATACGACATTTCCTTGAAGAGGTCACTATTTACTGCTCTGTTGATAAGAGATAATAGATTAGATTGGAATAAAATTAGTAAATTTATTAAAGTGAGTCACTAAAAAGTTAATAGTCATGGATATTTATAAGAAAACTGGTAAAATCAACAGAATGAAAAAAGTTAATAATATCTATGTTAGATGTTTTCATTATTTTATTACAGGGGATTATATATTCAGGATGGGTAAATGCATTTAAGCATGAAAATATCATATGTGTGGGATGATTCATATGACAATGCTTATATAATGTATTCTTGATAAGCATATAATGACTATTTTGAGTATTATTGTGTTGTATTTTATTTTTACTCTATGAAATAAACATAGTTAATATTAAACTATTATTAAAGATCAGCAAGTTATAATTTGTTATATAAACATCATTTTAAAACATTTCTTATCAATTTGATTTTATTGCATTTTTATCAGAGGAAAGAGACAAATATGAACTTGAAAGTCTAAAGATGAACTATAATCATTTAATAGAAATTCACTTATTCCAAATATTGACAGAAAACATGCTAATTCAGAAATTTCTGTAGTTCAACAGGTAGATATGATGAATTAATGGGGCAAATGGAAAAAACAGGAAATCAAGTTACTGAATATGTAATGTTGGTGTCTTAATACCTCTAAAGTAACAGCCAAAGAGTGGTAAAATAAATGTAGTGTTACCTATTTGAAGAGAAAAGTGAAATAAATAATACTTGACCAATCAAGAGCAAAATCAAATAATGAAAAGAGAAATAAGGACAATTGAGTCAAAAAACAAAGAGTAAAATGTAGATGTAAATCCAAATACATCAGTGATTACATTAAATGTTGATAGAAAATACTTCAGTTAATGTTCAATAAATTAAACCTAACTATATGTGCTTACTTTACTTTAAATATAAGGATCATAAAGATTGAAAATAAGAGAATGGAAAAATATGCCATACAAAACTAACAAAAGCTAAATGTCTAATTTAGCTACAGTACCTCAGATAAAGTAGACTTTATGTAAGAGCATTCTTTCTAGTAATAGGTAAAGAGAAACAGTCCTAGCAGAAGACTTAACAATTCTAAATTCCTATTGTCAACAGAAAAGTACCCAAACTCTATAAAACAATTTAAAGAGGTTTATTCTGAGCCGAAATGTGCCACCATGGCCCAGAGAGCCATGCCCAAGAAGCTTTGACCAAGTGGTCGCACTGTAGTTGGGTTACGGTTTGTTTTTCACATTTTAAGGAGTCAGGGATTACACGCCAAATCATAAATCAATACATGGAAGGTGTGCATTGGTTTGGCCTGAAAAGGCAGGACATCTCAAAGCAGAGGCTTATAGTTTGTAGATAGGTTTAAAGATTCTTTGATATACCATTGGTTAGAGAAATGAAGCTTTGTCTTGTCTAAATGCTTGGAATGTTTCAAGATAAGATAAGGAAGTTTGTTAATCAGAGACAAGCCAAGGGATAAATACTTGAGATTCAAGTGATCTGTTAAGTAAATTGATGACCTGCAGGTGTCATTTAACCTTTGTCTTACATAGCTTTAGACTTATAAATGATTTAGAATCTTATTGTTACAAAGAGTAACTCCAGAAGGAAGGAGGCATAACCAGGCATATCTGACCTCCCTTCTCCTGACAACTCAGCTTTAAGGTATTTCTGGGGTCCCCTTGGCCAAAAGGAGGTCCATTCAGTCAACTGAGGGACTTAAGGTTTTATGTTAGTTCACACTATGTACCTAATAATATAGTTTCAATATATATAAAGCAAAAACTAACAGAATGGAGAAATATGAAAATATGGAAAGAAGAAGTAAACAAACCTATAATCAAAATGAGAGATGTCTAACCTACCTCTCTTAGTGACTGATAGAACAGTCAAAAATAAGGAAGTTTATGGAAGATCTGAACTACACAATTAATAAAAATTTTCTAAATGAAATATATATAAATACCATACCCCAAAAATACAGAATACATTCTTTTCAAGTACCTTATGGAATGTTTTCTAAAACTGGCTAGACCATAAAGCCAGACTTGACAAATTTCAAATGATTACAATCATTCAATGTCTTTTCTGAATGTAGAAGAATTAAGTTAGAAATTGATTGTAAAAAGATAATTAGAAAATACATGTAAAGAACCACAACCAACTGAGGAGCTTACTGAGAACAAAGAGAATATGGAAGAAAGTAGTTATAAATATCAGCTACAATCCTGTGACCAGTTACAAAAACAAGGACAGTCATTGTCATGAGTAGTTCTTCCTTATTTTGTTCTGAGTATATTTGTTTTCATGTGTGCATTAAGCAAAAATAATTTTTTCTTCCCTTTCTTATCCTCTTACCATATAACATAAGATGTAATGACTTATGTAACAATATTTAAGTATTTTAAATTTTACACCATAGTGTTTAAGTTATAGGATATCAAGGAGAAGAGTGAATGTCCCTCATGGACTATGAATCCACTTCTGGGATTCACGTGTTTTCAGTAATCTGAAGGATTGTTGTATCATGTCAGATGGAAGTATGATCTTGTTATTGTCTTTATTTGGAGATCAAATATGGTTTAAGAAGATATGTATGGGTGCCAAGGTGATGAGGGGTGGACATAGAATGGTTAATTTTATGTGTCAACTTGGTCAGTCCATGATACCCACATATTCAGTCAAATGCTAGTCTGAATATTGTTATGAAGGTATTTTTTAGATGACATTAACATTTAAATCAGTAGTATAAGTAAAGAAGATTACACTGTATAATGTGGGTGAGCCTCATCCAATCAGTTAAAAGACATATGAGAAAAAAATAAAGACCTGTCCAGAGGAAAAAGGACTTCTGCCAGCAGACTGCCTTCAGACTATAGCTACAGCATCAACTGATCCCTGGGTCTGGAGCCTGCCAGCCTATCTTTCAGATTTTGGACTTGCCAGACTTTAGTACAATGTGAGTCAATTCCTTAAAATCTCTCTTTCTCTCCCAAGATGGATAGATAGATAGACAGACAAATAGACAGATAGGTATCTCTCTCTATATCCAAGTGATTCTGTTTTGCTGGAATATCAATTTTTTCCAAAGAGATCTATAACTTCATGAAAAACTTAATAAAAAATCCCAGCAGAATTTTTGTGGAAATTAAAGAAGTTATTTAAAAATTTACATGTAAATGAAAAGGGCCAAAAATAGTTAAAGCAATCTTGAAGAAGAACAAAGCTGGAGAACGTACACTATCAGAATCAAGATATTAACATAAAGCTACTATAATTAAAACAGTGAGATGCAAGAATGAATAAATATTTTAATCAAACAGATTGAAGAGTCCGGAAACTACTCATTCATAAGTTCATTTGATTTATATTTCAGATGTACATTGTACAGTGGAAAATGGTTATCCTTCCAATAAATGGTGCTGGGTTAATTAGATATTCATGTGAACTAAAATAAAATAAAAGGCTTCTCCCCCCCCACCTCCTCCCCCACTGGCTGAATGAATGGATCCCTTCCTGGCCAAGGGGATATCCTAAAACTAAATTGTCTGCCAGGAGGAGGGAGGTCAGACATGCCTCACCACACCCCACTCCCTTCTTGGACATATCCTTTGTAACTCATCAACAGGCTTAAGGCTATGCAAGACAAACCTACAGGTCCTCAATTTACACAACAAATATATGTCTGGTGACTTTTCTCTTCCTTACCAAAAAACATTCCAAGCCTTTAGACAAAGCTTCATTTTTTTAACCAACTACAAGTCAAGGAGTCTTTAAACCCACATGTAACCTGTAAGTCCCCACACCTTCGAGATGGCCCTCCTTTTTGGGTCAAACCAATGTATGCCTTCCCTGTTTTGATTTGTGACTTTACCTATAATCCCTGTCTCCCTGAAATGTATAAAACCAAACTGTAACCCAACCACAAAGAGTCGACTTGCTTAAGGCTTCTTGGGTGTGGCTCCGGGTCATGGTCCTCAAATTTGGCTCAGAATAAACCTCTCTAAAATTATTTTACAGAGTTTGGCTTCTTTTCTGTTGACATTCATATAGAAAGAAAATAAATCTTGACCCTTACCCCACATCATACAGAAAACTCAACTCATAATAATAGAACTTCTAGAAGAAATTAAAGGATAATATCTTCATAACCTGAGCGTTTGCAGAGATTTCTTAAATAGGGCACAAAAGCAATATTTTGTACCCATAAAAAAACTGATAAATTAAGGTTTGTTAAGTCTAAGAAATTCTCATATAATCAGGTAAAACTAATCCATCCTGTTAGAAGTCAGGACAGTGGGTGAGGGGGTTTTGGGGTGAGTGACTGGAAGAAGCTGAATACTGGTGCTGTATGTTCTAACCCTTACAGTAAGGAGAGAAAGAGAAATAAAAGAAGAAAGTAGCAAATAAAATTATCACTTTTCCAGGCTCTCTGATTTCTCAAGAAACTGAAAAACCCATCAATCAACTGAATACTACTATAACTACTAAAAGTAAGAGAAATGTCACAATAGCAACAAGTGGCCTTCATATACTGAAAAAATCATTTACTTGCATTTTCCACGATGGAATAGGTTTATAGATTATTTTTCTCATTATATAAAGAATAACATGCTTCTATTACAAAACAAAACATTACAGTATATGTTAGAAAGAAAAAGTTAACAAATATCTCAGCACCCAGCAATAACCACCATTTGAACATTTTTGATGTTCCTATAAGCATATGTATGAATGTGAATGATTTAGCATAAATTAGTTACTATGACACATTTGTTCCTTAAAATATTTTTTTGTTTTTCTAATTCCTCTTTACCTTCCATTCCTTCAAACTTGTGTGTATTTCTTTTCTCTGCAGTCCCTTTTCTCCAATCGCATAGTGCTTTTTAGTGTTCTCACAAATGTGCATATGCCTTTTGTTTTAAAAGAAGAACTAAATAATATATTAATATTTACCTGAAATGTTCCTTATTATTACTCTATTCCTTTCTTACTACTTTCTGTCTAACCTAAGTCTCTTATGTTACTTGAAAGAAATCCAGGGCACTAGATTTCAAATTTCTGTATTGAGGACTGAACTCTGATCTTTTTCTTTTGCCCAAATTCCTTTATAAAGGGGCCTAGTGAGTCACACCTACAGATGGTAAAATCTCACTAACCAGGTTTTGTTAACCAAATATAGTGGGGGTTTACTTTCCAACCTGATTCTGGTATAACATTGACATCATCTGAAAGACAGAAGACCCCCCTTGTCTTAACTCAAGCATCCTAGCAGATCCGTATCTTAAGATCCTCCTGCTGGACCTCCCAGAGTGATCAGACCTTCCACCTTAACTTAAGCATTTTCTTCTGGTCTTTTAGATAAAGCCTAAATCTTACAGCCAATTGTCAGCTAAAGAATCCCTAAACCCACCTATGACTTGTAAGCCCCCGCTTCGAGATGGCCTGCCTTTTCGGGCCAAACCAATGTGTGCCTCCCATGTATTGATTTAGGACTTTACCTGTAACCCCTCTCTCCCTAAAATGTATAAAACCAAACTGTAACCCAACCATAGCGAGTCCACTTGCTCAAGGCTTCTTGGATGTGGTTCCAGGTCATGGTCCTCAAATTTGGCTCAGAATAAACCTCCTTTAAAATTATTTTACAGAGTTCAGCTTCTTTTTCATTGACTGTATGTACAATATTCTATAACTAATTTTATAAATTTATTTAATATTTTAGGTCCCATATTATTGATAAGAAGATGAAATAGTTATTTAATAGTCTTGTCTAAGAAAAATAAAATATCTTGTGTACTAAAGTCATTATATTTTGAAGTAATGGTATCTGGAACTTAGTAGGGCTCAAAAATACTTTTGAATGAACGAATAACTAAGCTCATAGTGGGAATTGTGTTTATATTCTTTATCAAGAAAGCTATTAATCTATTTTATAAATATTCATATGTTTGGTGTATTATAGGAATTTGTACTGTTAAGATAAAAAGAAGGAACAGTGCCCAAAACACATAGCTAAAGCCAAAATTGCAATTAGGTTTTTTTTTTGGAATAGAGTCAACATTTCAAATACACCCTTAGAATAGAATAAACAGTTAGCAATATTTGGACATAAAAAAATCAGTGTTATAAAATAATCTTATTCATCGGTATTTCAATAGAGCCCTTTTGATACTCATTCCTGTGATCTAACCTTTCAAAGACAAACTAGTATGCTCAGCTCAGATAATTTCTCCTTCATATCTTTTAGGAGCTTTCTTCCTGATCTTTTCTCCCACTCAGGCTTGGTCAGGTATTATTCCTCTCCTCCCCCAAATCACCTTGTATCTGTCTCTGCTATTAAAAATACTATAGCAGTTTCAATGAACAAGTGTATGCTCTTATGTCTGTTCTCCACAGAAGTCTACAAGGGCAGGGACTACTATATTTATCTTTGTGTTCTGAGCACTTTGCATAATGCTTGATGTATTGTAAATCCAATATAAATAATTCTTTAACAGACCACCTTTTAAATTCAAACTCAGAATGATAAACTCCAATGTGAGTAGACTTAGGGAAAAGACATTCCTCTTTATTCAGATAGGGCTCACCTATGGTCGTAGTGCCCTAAAAATAATTGATAATAGCTAATATTTATTTATCACTTATGCATCAGTCCATATATGAGATGGTGTGTATCCATCCATCTGTGACTGCTGTAAGAAATTACCACCAAATTGGTAGCTTAGGCAAGAAAAATTTAGTCTTTCACAGTTCCGAAAGCAAGAAGTCCAAGAACAAGGTACCAGCAGGACCATGCTCCTTCAAAAGGCTCTAGAGGACAATCCTTCCTTGCCTTTTCCACCTTCTGGTGACTCAAAGAGTTCCTTGAATTTTGGCTCCATCATTATAGTCTCTGCCTGTGTCTTCACTGGGCCCTCTCCTCCTTTCTATCTCAACTCTCACTCTGACTTCCTCTTACAAGGATTTAGATTTACAAACCTCATGGACAGTCCAGAAAGACCTCATTTTAAGGTCTATAACTTAATTATACCTGCAGTGACCCTTTTTCCAAATGAGGTAACATTAAAAAATTCCAGAGATTTGGACATGGACATATGCTTTGGAGGGCCACCATTCAATCTACTCCAAACGGATATTATTAAGCCCATTTGTAAGCAAGGAAATAGCATAGAAAGTTTGAATAACCTGCTAAAAATATCACAACAAATAAGTGGGAGAGTTAAGCCTTGAATATAGTTAATCAATATAATACAGAATTTATAATTTTAATCACTTTTCTATCACTTTTCTGTATTTGTTCCACAGCATCTGTCATTATGACCGAAATGTTTCTAAAATACCATAGGGTCAGGTTCTCAAATACTGGTACAACCACACAAACTTTCCATAATGGGGCCTTGTGTATGGGACATGACTACCTGACAGCCATGAATATCAACTGACCTGATACCCATATTCCATCTAAGTCCTCAGCACAAATAGATTTGCTGACGTTGTTCTATCACTGACTTCATGAGACCACTCAGAACACTATTTCCTTCATCTTTATTAGCCATAGTTTCTTTCTTCTTGTAATAGTTTCATTACAATCATTCTTACCAACACCTTCTCATACTTTAGATAGATAGATCTACTATCTCTTTTCAAAATTTCTATGATAGTGGTTTTAAAAGGGTAGTCTGCAGAGCATTACCTGGTTGACTGACTCCAAATTACTTATACCATTTGGTAAAACACATATATTTTTGACCACACCTTATGTCTATGATGAAGCTTGAAAATCTATTTTTTCATTTTTTTATGGTGGTAAAATACACATCATACAAAATTTACTATCTTAACCATTTTTAAGTATAGAGTTCAGGGATATTAAATATATTCATAATGTAGTACAACCATTACCACCAACCATCATCATAATACTTTTTATATTGTGAAACTTAAATAATAACTCTTAATAGCCCCTTCCCTGCAGCCTCTGCCAACCATCATTCCATTTTCTGTCTCTATGATTTTGACTACTATAAGTACCCCATATAAGTGGAATTATACACTATTTGTATTTTTGTGATGGGCTTACTTCAATTAGTGCATGTCTTCAGGGTTCATCTACATTGTAGCATTTGTCAGAATTTCCTTCCTTTTAAAGACTGAATAATATTCCATTGTATGTATATACCATATTTTCCTTATCCATTTTTCCATTGATATACACTAAGGTTGCTTCCATGTTATAGCTATCATGAATAATGCTGCTATAAATGTGGGTATAAAAGCATCTCTTCAGAATCCTGCTGTTAATTATTTTGCATAGATACCCAGAAAGTGGAATAGCTGCATAACACAGTAATTCTATTTTTATTTTTTTGAGAAACCACCATATTGTTTTCTACAGCAGCTGTACCATTTTACATTCCCATGAACAGTGCACAAGGGTTCCAATTTTTCCACATGCTTTCCAAAACTTATTATTTTGATTTTTTTATGGTAGCCACCCTAATAGGTAAGGTGATATCTCATTGTATTTTTTATTTGAATTTCCTGATGATTAGTGATGTTGAGCATCTTTTCATGTGTTTATTAGCCATTTGTATATCTTCTTTGAAGAAATGTTTATTCAAGTCTTTTGTCCACTTTTGAATTGAGTTGTTTGGTTTTTCACTGTTGAGTTTTAGGAGTTCTTTATATATTCTGGATATTAATCCTTTATCAGATACAAGAATACCTTGTGGGTTTTGTTCCAGACCACAGAAAAAAGTAAATATCACAATAAAGTGAGTCACATGAAGTTTTTGGTTTCCCAGTGCATATAAAAGTTATATTTATACTATATTGTAGTCTATTAAGTATACAACAGCATTATGTCTAAAAAAACCCCAATGTACATAACTAAAAAGTACTTTATTGCTCAAAAATGATAACAATCATCTGAGCTTTCAGTGAGTCATTTTTTTGCCAGTGGAGGGTCTTGTTTCAATGTTGATGGCTACTGACTGATCAAAGTGATGGCTGCTGAAGGTTGGGGTGGATGCGGAAATGCTTAAAATAAAACAAAATTTGCCACATCAATCAACTCTTCTTTTCGCAAAAGATTTCTTGGTAGCATGCAATGCTATTTGATCACATTTTACCCACAGTAGAACTTCTTTCAAAATTGGAGTCAATCCTCTCAAACCCTGCCACTACTTGAGCTGCAGTGAGCAGGTACAAGCAAGCTATCTCCGTAAGGCTAAGGGAGCTGAGAAGTCAATGAAAAAGGCTGACGAATCCAGTCTCTCAGAAAGAAACATTTACTATAGAACACCTTGGTATGTGGGGTTCAAATACCAGCCATCATGGTGGTTTTGCTTTAAGATGGCATCACTCTTGCTATGCATCAGGCTGTTTTCCTACACTGCTTTATCAACTAAGTTGATGTAATATTATAAATCCTTAGTTGTCATTTTAACAATGTTCACAACATCTTCACCTGGAGTAGATTCCATCTCAATCAACCATTTTTTGCTGGGTGTGGTGACTCATACCTGTATTCTCAGCTACTTGGAAGCTGAGGTGGAGGACAGTTTGAGGCCAGGAGTTTGAGACTAGCTGGGGCAAAATAGCCAGACTCTGTCTCTAAAAAACAACTTTAGAAATACTAGCTGGCATGGTGGCATGTGACTGTAGTCTCAGCTACTCAGGAGGCTGAGGTGGGAGGATCACTTGAGCTCAGGAGTTTGAAGCTGCAGTGAGCTACAGTAGCACGACTACACTCCAGCCCAAGTGACAGAGCAAGACCCTGTCTCTAAAAGAAAAAAAAATTAAAAGAATAGGTTATTTTCTTGCTCATCCATAAGAAGCAACTTCTAATCTGTTAAAGTTTTGTCCTAAGATTGTAGCTATTCAGTCACATCTTCAAGCTCCACTTCTAATTCTCATTCTCTTGCTATTTCCACCATATCTGCAGTGACGTCTTCCACTGAGGTCTTGAACTCCTTAAAGACATCCATGAGTTTTGGAATGAACTTATTCCAAATTCCTGTTAATGTTGATATTTTGACTTCTTCCCATGAATCATAAATGTTCCTAAAGTTATCCAGAATGGTGAATCCTTTCCCAAAGCTTGTCAATTTACTTTGCCAGGATCCATACAAGGAATAGCTATTTATGGCAGGTAGAGCTTTATTAATTTTTTTCTTAATTATTAAGACTTGAAAGTCAAAATTACTCCTTGATCCATGACCTGCAGAAATGGGTGTTCTGTTAACAGGCATGAAAACATTAACCTCCTTATAAATCTCCATCAAAATCCTTGGCTGACCAGATGCATTGTCATTGAGCAGTAATATTTTGAAAGGAATCTTTTTTTCTGAGCAGTGGATCTCAACAGTGGGCTTAAAATATTCCAAAAACCGTGTGTAAACAGATGTGCTGTCATCCAGTCTTTGTTTTTAGAGCACAGACAGAATAGAAATAGCATAATTCATAAGGGCCCTAGGATTTTCAGAATGGTAAATGAGCATTGGCTTCAAGTTAATGTCACCATTGGTATAAGCCCCTAACAAAAGAGACAGCTTGTTCTTTGAAGCATTGAAGCCAGGCATTGACTTCTCTTCTTTTGCTATGAAAGACCTAGATGGTATCTTCTTCTGATATAAGGCTGTTTCTTCTACATTGAAAATCTGTTGTTTAGTGTAGCAACCTTCATCAATGATCTTAGCTAGATCTTCTGGATAACTTGATGCAGCCTCTTTGTCAGCATTTGCTACTTCACTTTGCACTTTTATGTTATGGAGAAGGCTTCTTTCCTGTAACCTCAAGAACCAACTCTGCTAGCTTCTGACTTTTATTCTACAGCTTCTTCATTTCTCTCATCCTTCAAAGATTTAAAGAGAGTTAGAGTTTTGCTCTGGATTAGGCTTTGGCTTAAAGATATGTTGTTGCTGGTTTTATCTTCTATCCAGACCACTGAAACTTTCTCTGTATCAGCAATAAGGCTATTTTGCTGTCTTATCATTCATGCATACACTGGAGTAGCACTTTTGATTTCCTTCAAGAATTTTTTCCTTGCAATCACGGTTTCGCTAACTGTTAGGCACAACATACCTGGCTTTTGGACTATCTCTTGGCCTATCTCAGATTTTGGCATGCCTTCCTCACTAAGCTTAATCATTTCTAGCTTTTGATTTAAAGCAAGAGACACACAACTCCTGCTTTCACTTGAACACTTAGAGGCCATTGTAGGGTTGTTAATTGCTCTAATTTTAATAATGTTGCATCTCAGGGAAAAGAGGGTCTGAGGAGAGGGAGAAAAATGGGAGCACAACCAGTGGGTGGAGCAGTCAGAACACACACAACATATATGAACTAAGTTTGGTATCTTATATGGGCACCTTTTGTGACACCCCAACACAGTTACAACTGGAACATCCAAGGTCTCTGATCACAGAATCACAGATTATATAAAAGATATAATAATTATTATAAAGTTTGAAATATTATGAGAATTATCAAAATGTGACAGAGAGACATGAAGCAAGAACATGTTTTTGAAAAAATGGCACCCATAGACTTGCTTGACACAGAGTTGCCACAAACCTTCAATTTGTAAAAACTGCAATATCAGTGAAGCCCAGTTAAGTGAAGTGCAATAAAATGAGATATGCCTGTATATGATTTGCAAATATTTTCCCCAATTCTGTGGGTTAGGTTGCTTTTTTACTCTGTTCATACTGTCTTCTGATACACACAATTTTTAATTTATAAGAAGTCCAATTTATCTATTTTTTTTTGTTTTTTCTTTTGTCTGTGCCTTTGGTATCATATCCAATGAATCATGACCAATTCAATGTCGTGAAGCTGTTGACCTATGTAAAATATATTAGTCTCTTAAATCATGTAGAAAACAAAAAGCAGAATTACAATAATACTAGCTTTTATAATTTTCCATGTATTCACCTTTACTGAAATCTTTATTTCTTTACAATGTTTTGAGTTACTATTTAATGTTATTTCATTTTACCCTTCAGTATTTCCTTAATTGTTTCTTGCAGGGCAAATCTAATGATATCAAACTTCCATAGATTTTGTTTATCTGAGTATATCTTAATTTACCCCTCATATTTGAAAAAAAGAAATTTTTCTGGACATAGGATTCTGTTTGACAGGTTTTTTTTCTTGTATTACTTTGAATATTATCAGCCCACTGCCTATTGGCATCCACGGTTTATGATGATAATTCTGCTGATAATCTTATTGAGAATCCTTCTAAGTGGCAAGTCACTTCTCTCCTTCTCCTTTTAAGATTCTCCCTTTATCTTTGTCGTTCAAAAGTTTTATTATGAAACCATAATAAAACTATGTGTTGGTTTCTTTGAGTTCATTTACTTGGAGTTAGTTGAATTTCTTGGATGCTTATATCACATCTTACATCAAATTTGGGAAGCTTTCAACCATTGTATCTTCAAATATTTTCTCCATTTCTCTCTCTCTTCTTTCTAGAACTCCTGTACCATAATCTCTACATTGGTTTGTTTTATTGTGTTCTACAGGTTCCTTAAGCTTTGCTCAGTTTTCTTCAAACATTTTTCATTCTGTTTCTCACAGTCGGCAATTGCTTGTTCTATCTTCAAGTTTGTTGATCCATTCTTCTGCCTGTTCAAATCTGTCTTTGAATCTTGCTAGTAAATTTTTCATTTCAGTTATTGTACATTTCAGCTTCAGAATTTCTTTTTAGGTTTTCTAACTCTTTAATGGCATTTCTATTTTATTCATTCATCATCTTCTTGACTTTCTCCCCATCTTCCTTTAGTTCACTGAGCATCTTTTAGACAGTTGTTTTGAAGTCTTTGTCTAGTAGATCTGCCATCAGGTCTTATTAAGAGACACTTTCTGTTGATTATTTTTTTTTGAGTGGGTTATACTTTCCTGTTTCTTTGTATGTCTTGTGAATTTTTGTTGGAAAGTGGACATTTGAATCTACTAATGTGGTAACTCTGGAAATCAGACCCTCCCCCTTGTCCAGGGTTTGCTGTTGTTTGTTATTATATTTGTCTACTATTTCCATTTCTAAAAAATTTTTATAGGCTGTCTCTATGCTGAGAATTAGCTTGAAGTGTAAACTTAAGGTCCTCTGAGATTTTTTTCTGAACCTGCACCTTTCCTTAGGCATGCATGATCACTTTCTAGTTTTTCCTATATATGCAGTTGCTTTTGAATATCCTAGTGTTCGGTGTTT
The DNA here is from genome assembly GCA_023783475.1 of Daubentonia madagascariensis. NCBI lineage: Eukaryota > Metazoa > Chordata > Mammalia > Primates > Daubentoniidae > Daubentonia > Daubentonia madagascariensis. The sequence goes on along the minus strand of JAKFHU010000978.1, from coordinate 17,837,681 downwards.
GGCTCTCAAAAAGTAAAAAAGAGAAAAATAAAGAGAGGGAGGGGTCCTGGCCCTTTAAATTACCTGTAAGTAACTTCAGCCAGAGAGGGAGGGACTTGCAACAATTGGGAAGGTGCAAAAATTGTTACCTGCCTCTTTGTCTGTAGCTTCGTGATTAGAAGCAGCAATCAGTGGTCAGAGCAAAGATCTCTGATATTTGGATTAAAGGGTCCTTTTGGCCAATTGTGGCTTCTGCAAGCTATGTGCAAGCATACTCCATGAACAAGTGCACAACTGACTGCCACAGGGCTGGCATTGGGAGATAGGGAGCTGCCTCTGTGCAAAGAGCTAAAATTGACCAAAATTAACTGTAATTTATTGTTCAAGTCTTTCACTGGATGATGCTAGCCTTTAATAGACTCCAGAGTTTCAAAATAGTTACATCAAACAGATTCTGCCAGTGTAATTTTCCTAGGTGAGGAGACAACTTCCTAATGCTTGCACTCATCAACTTCCCAGAACCCTCTTAACTAATTATATATTAGTTAAGGTGATTCTCAATCACAGAGAGGTTGGAGGATTGCTATTGCATCAAATTTTACTCCACTAAAGAAAGAAGTTGGCCCTTGAAGTTAATTGTAGCTAATATAAAACCCTAATTTTGAAATTTTAACCTGAGAATATTTAGATATAGTACTCAAACTATATAACAGTCCTTTCATGTTTAAGATTGAGACTTCTATCTTAATAGTTTATTGTGAGAAGTAAATGAGAAAACATAAATAAATAATAATAATACTTACTATTTGCTGAACTTTTACCATGTGCTCAGCAATTATGTTCTAATCTTTTCATGTATTATTTATATATGCTTATCATATTACAGGAGAATAACAATAGATTCCTCTTTTTCATGAAACTGTGTTCCAAAATATTGCACAGTGTAACTTGAATGAAACAGGACACTTTCCTCCCTAAAGTATTTACAAAAGTGCATTCAGTAAATAAGACTGCTTTTTGAAAGGGGGGAATTGGGAATCAACATAGTAAGAATAAAATAAATTTTATATCCATGTCTATTCAAAATAGCTGAAGCCCGGAATAGCCCAGGCATCTCTGTGCAAAATGTGGTTTTGTCAGTAATGCATTATGATTTTTCTAAAGTCATATATTTTCTCTGGCATATAAGAGACACCTATAATATAGGAATAATAATGCTTGCCCATGAACTTTAAAATGTATAAAATATATAAAAGCATTTTAAGACATTAAAAGCACTATAAAATACTATTATCATATTGTTTTACTCTATTCTCTTTTACTTATGGTTATATTACCATACTTACCTCGGGGTGCTAGGAAGGGTTTCTCATACACTATTTTTTTAGGGGTTTAACTTAAGCCTGCTTCTAAAAGGCTACCCTTATCCAGAGGAGGACAAGTGGCAACACCCTATCTCACTTTAGATGGGTTTCTTATATTAATTCCAGGATGTATGTAATTTCTATTCTAGGTGTAGGGCTTTGCTTACTGGTTGGGTTACCTCCGCTACAAAGGAGGGTCCATAACACTCTTGTGAAATGTCCAGGGCTCTGTGGAGTGTGCTCCTGGGTCCTGTTGAAAATGGGGTGCCTGCTGATATCCATGCTGTAGGAGGAGGAGCTTCTAAGCCATCTCTATAGCTGCCTATCCACAGAGTTCATCACCAGCATGCCGTTCTCCGTCTGCTTGGCCTCTTTCCCTGGACTGAACAATGTGCAGGCTTGCTGAGTCCCAAACATCAAAGTGCAATAGCAATATACTTCACCAGGCCCTGGTATTCATCTAAGAGGAGCTTGACTCACCCCAAAGGTGAGCTTCTGTTACTTCTGAAACAACCCTGGGTATTCCTGCTGCTTGCCCATGTCTGCCTCTTGGTCCCACTGTGGTGAGTTTCTTAGCTGCAGCTTGTCTACAGCTGCCTCACTGCTACCTGGCCCCTCCCTCCCACCCTCTGCCTAGCTCACAGAGCACCAGGAATGGCTGGTACCAGGGATTGGGGTGGTAGCCAGGAGAAGGACTCCCCAGACCACTTCTATCCACACGGCTAGTGACAGTCGAATCCCCACTGTCAGTTTTGCCCAGGGCTCCTGTGGGGATATTTGGAGGCAGGGGGCTCTGGGCCCCCTCCTTTGCCACCTCAGTCCTGGACTTAAGAAAACCTTTTTCTTTCTTGGAGGCTTCCTGCCAAACAGAGTCCTTTACAATTTTGGGCAATGTTCCTTTCAAGATCTTTCTTCTTTGCAGAAAGTCAGTCTGGAGTGGCTTTTTCACCCATTCCTTTTGACTGTCTCAAAGGACCCTTTGACTGTTCTTGCACATTCAAGCCCCCCTATCTGATGTTGCCACAAATTGCCCACCCTGGCTATGGGTTCCCTCTGGTCCAAATTGAGATTTCTGCCAGGAGGGACCATTCTGAACCCCAAATCATAATTTACTGGGTGTGAAACTGAAGAGTTAGTTCAGGTGGCTCCCTCCGCAACCCCTCCCATGATGCCAAGATGGTGGCAGTGGCAGGTGTTCTTTCCCCCTTGCTGTGTGTCGCTCAGCAGGAGGCTGCATGAGCCAGTCCTCCCTCCTGCTGGGTCCACTCCAATGCTGTGGCTCCACCCAGTGCCTCATTCTGGCCAGCTACAGAAGAGAATAGAGTAAAACAATATGTCAAATTTGTGGGTCAGGAGCTAACCTGAGTTTGCTTTTTTCAGGTTCCTGCCGCAGTTGGAAGTATAGCAGTGGAAGGGACCCTATGAAGTACCTCTAACAACTCACACCTGTTTAAAATTGTCAGAAGTGCAATCTTGCAGACATCATACCAAAGTAAAGAGGTATAGTCCCCAGTGGAGGGGTCAGCCTTAGGCGATCTAAAATATCTGTTTGAGAAAAAGGAAAAAAGAAAGAAAACATCGATATTTTTGCTAATCTTTTTTGGTTCTGTCTATAGGATAGAGGGACAATGCCTCAGTGAATATTTCCCAGGGCTATCACCCCTTCTGTTGATCTGTCTTGCAGCTGGGTATGTTATCCTAAATCTCGTTTGGTGTAAGTATTTCTGTACATGACTTCTGAATTTGCAGAAGCCGGTCTCTTGGATCACCTACAGGGTACAACTGAGAGATCTGCACTCAGAGGTCCCATGTTTCTTTTCTAACCCAGCCCTATATCAGACATTGTGTGCAAGGCGACAGTCCATTTCACCTTTTCAATCCTTATGGTTGTAGTTATTGCTTAGGCCATTTTTTACCTGATAATCCATACCTTCCATCCAAAATGTCACCCCAATTCAGCAGGAAGTAGCTTGATGATTATGTCACCCTCCTTCTGTAGATATGGAAGAGTAAAATTGACAGTGGGGAATATGTAACAGAGAGAATGGCCTGAAAAAGGGCAAAAATGTTTTCTGTCTCTTCAAAACACCCTCACCCCTTTTGAGAACTAAAACCTACACCCCTTCCTCAGCCTAGTGGTCTGGAAGGCCAGGAGAGTATTCTTTGTTCTTTGCGGCATGGGAGATGTCTTGGGGGAATTGCCCAGGTGAAGGCCACAAGATTGTCTTAGCCAAAGATGGGATTATGGGATTAATCAGAACCTTTAGAAGATCTCTACTTCTGCTCAGAGGCAGGATGCTGGTACTTTGAGATGGGAATATCTGACAGCCTCCTCATTTGCCAGCAAATTAATAAACTTCTCTTTCCTTTTCCTCAAAAAAAAAAAAATACTATTAGCAATGAGAGAAACTTAAAAAAAAAAACACCATTCAATGGTTAACAGGCTGACTGGGCTAGGGTAATATGCTATAGTTACATTGGGGCATGAAGTTTACCAACTATGAACAAAGTAAAAGAAGAGTTACATTGGCCTGTATGCTTCCATTTTGGTGGTGGTGATTGCTCATGATGTTGCTATTGATCTTGTTTCTAAATTCTGCCAGGTCAGTTCTTGAAAACTTTCCATATCCAGGATGGAAGAAAATTTTAAATTTTCTTTAGAATATTTTTGTCCATGTTATGTGGAGGTGCGTGATGAAAGTACTCAAAATATAATAACATCTTCTACCAAATACTTTTAATATGTTGTTAAAAAGTAGTGTTACTTGCCTAATAATACTCTGACACACAAGGAACTTACAGCATCAAAAATAATGATGTTGCCAGTAACTTTTTGTACAGAGAAGTTTGGCATTTAGAGATCAGAATAAATTAAATCCAGTAGTTATCTGATTTTAAGCAAATATATATATCAAACTTCAAATATGACGTATTTAAAAGATTCAGCAAACAATACATTTTAAGATTTTATTATCAGACAAATTTTATCTTAAGCATTTTATTTAAAAATGGTAACTATAATTTAAAAATAAATCTTAGGCAATTTTGTTCACTTATTTCTACTTTGTTTTTCATCAAGTGGATCAATAAGAGAAAAATACATATGCTAAAGTAAGTTTTAGCCATTTCTCCAAGTTTTTCCTTGAGTCAAAACCTTTTACAACTTCAAAAAAGTTAAATCAAAATTCCATTTTCCCTACTTTTTTATTGTTGATCCCTCAGTGCTTTCAGATAATAAGAGAAGCGGGAGGTAGAAATGTTGAAATACTATCAACAAGATTTTCTGAATTTACTATCTAAACAGAAATCTCATAAGGAAACTACTTTCACTGTATCTCAAAAAATGCAGGGAGTTTAAGTAGAATCCCAAAGTTTGGATTATTAATTAAAACAATCCCAAAGTTATCTGAGGTTTTCTATACTGTCATTTAGCCCTATTTTATGGAGCAAAATGGATTGTGTATAAAACATTTCCATAACTGTATGTAGTTACTAAAATACTAATTGTGTAAAACATAATGCTTTGATAGAACTAGAAAAGATATTAATAAAATTTAATGAAATTGGAATTTAGTGGAAAATGTCAGAATTCTCAAAGTTCTTTATGCTTTACTAACATTATTTAGTCTGTATTCTTTAAATTTGAAATTTCTTTTTCTTTAAAAGCTTATGCTGCATTTTAGTTGGTTAATATAATAGTTTTGGCTTTTTGTACAAAAAAGCCTTATAAACTTTGCATGTAAGAGATGCAATAAAACATTTTTATGCTAAAAAATAAGAGTTTTCCCCAAAATATTAACATCATTCTTCATAAAAAATGAATAGTTTTATATGGAATGTTTCTTTTCTTCTCTCCTAAAATCCTGCTGAAATGTCAATAAAAAGTGCAAAAAGTATTTAAATGCACAACAGAGAAGAGAAGGAATTGGGATGTCATTTGTTTGCCAAAGCTGTAATTAGATTTGTGGAAAGTGGAAAGAAGACAGGAGGGTGCCCTGGAGAGCTGACACACTCAGAATTCTTGTAAAGAGATTGCAGAAGTACTTGGCTATCCAGAAAAGGCTGAGTAATCAAAGAAGTGTCTACTGAAGCCACTTTGTGGCTAGCAATGTTTCCTGCCACTATGTGCTGAGTAATTCCCAACTGCGTCTTTATCCCCAGACAAAACTCAAAACAATGTAGTGTACATTTTATTACATTTGGGAGATGTTTGGGCTTTTAATATTATTAATGTTCCTGAACAAACCAAGCACATTCTAGAATTTGGAAAGACTGTGCTTGCCTGTTTTTTCTCCAGCCATGCACCACAAAACAAAGACTATCAGTTGAAGTGCTTGTCTGCATAAGCAGAGTTTCTAGTAAATTCTGTATAGGTCAAGGGATGAGGGGGCTATAAGAGAAAAAACTTATCTCACAACAACAGAGAAAACAAATGTAACTGCTAATATGAATCAATTTAGTCTTTATTTTCAAATAAGAATGGGCATTCAAAGTACAATAAATATTTGAGAAAACTATAACAAAAAAGAAAGGGTCCAAATAACAAACATGACTAAACTGAGAGGAAACAGTAATACAAAGTATTAATAGAAAGAAAAATTAAAAAAAAATTAATATTATCTTAGAGATATGGCTATATAATACATGAAAACTTAGAAGTTTATCATGAAGAAAGAAACAGAGAAAAGGGTCTTTAAAATTAAAGTATGGGGGCTCAAGCGATCATCCTGCCTCAGTCTCCTGGAGTAGCTGAGACTACAGGCAGGCCACCACACCTGGCCTTCTCTTGTATTTTTGATAATAGCAATTCTAACAGGGACCTGCAGCAAAGATTGTCTTAAAATATGCTAGTCTAGTTAGAACTATGTAACCAGCTAGCCTGCAGGGCCAGATCAAACGTCAGGCTTATGGGGTGATAGGCCTGAGTTCTACCCTATGGTAACCCTCTTTATGACAAAAATGACACAGAAAGACAATGACAAAAGAAAGCAACAACAACAAAAGGCTATTACTCAGAAGAAAAGGAGATCAAACAACATGAATATTCATACCACAAAGTACCAAAAAATATACCAATACCAGAGTCACTCACAAGACTAGTCACCCACAAAAATCTTTTTACTCATTAATCTTAAATTTGGAAAGGACAGAAATTTGTACAGCCCTTTATAATATTTACTGGCTCAGTCATACATGGTATGGTTGATTCTTACCCACAAGCACAAGATAATCTATCAGAGATTAAACTGGACATGCCAATACAATTCACACTGTTAAGAAGACCACAGGGCTGGGGAAAGAGAAAGGATTGCAAAGACCTCCATCTTCCCTCATCAACAAGAGGGGGAATCTGCACACACACATAGCTCACCACTGCTACAGCCTACAAACAACTAGAAACTGAGAAAACAAACATACTAAGGATACTTATAACCAAGGCATCCATCCAGAACCTAGACTGCCATCAAAGCACCCACAAGAAAAACCAAAATTTCTTAACCAACATTTGCTACAGACACACCTTTATGAGTGAGGGAGGGGGAAAGCCCCATATAAAAAAAAAATATTCAAAAATAAGAAGTGACAGAGGAGAAGGAATCAGCACAAGAACCCTAAAAGTATAAAAAATTAGAGCAAAAAGACACCCCTGAAGGGGAACATCAGCTCTACAGCAATGGATACCAACCAAAATGAAAATATTGAAATGACAAATAGGGATTGTAAGGAAGCTTAATGAAATCCAAGAGAAAATGGAAAACCAACTCAAAGAAACCAGACAGATAATCCAGGAAAAGAATGAGAAATTCACTAAAGAGATTGACATATTAAAAAGAAATAGAACTTCTGGAAATGAAAAATTCATTTAAGGAAATTCAAAACACAGTGGAAAGTGTTAAGAATAGATTAGACCAGGCAGAAGAAAGAATCTCAGACCTCGAAGATAATTATTTTGAATTAATGCAGTCAGTCAAAAATAAAGAACAAAGAATTAAGAGGAATGAACAAAGCCTACAAGAAAGATGGTATTATGTAAAATATAAAAATATAAGAATATAAGCCAAATATAAGAATCATAGGCATCCTGAGAGTGAAGAAGAAAATGCACAAGGGCTGGAAAACCTATTTGAGGGAGTAATTGAGGAAAACTTCCCTGGTCTTGCTAGAGGTTTAGACATCCAGGTACAAGAAGCTCAATGAACACCTGGGAGATTCATTGCAAAGAGGCAATCACCAAGACACATAGTCATCAGACCGGCCAAAATCAACACAAAGGAGGAACTCCTGTGAGCTGTGAGACAAAAACATCAAGTAATTTACAAAGGAAAACCCATCAAGCAAACTGTATACCTCTCAACTGAGACCTTAAAACCAGAAGGGATCAGAGCCCCCTCTTCAGTCTTCTTAAACAGAACTACTGCCAGCCTAGAATTATGTATTCTGCAAAACTAAGTTTCATATATGAAGGAGAAATAAAGACTTTTCAAGACAAGCAAACACTGAGGGAATTTGTCAAGACAAGACCAGCCCTGCAGGAAATATTCAGAAGTGCATTATACATGGATCAGCACAATAGACACCCACCAGTGTAAAACTACCAAAAAGCCAAAGCTTAGAGCTCCTATAAAACATTAGTACAAGAGGTAAAACGAAGCAATAAGGTATACCAAACAGGATGAACAGAACTAGCATCCCAGATATCAATTCTATCAATCAATGTAAATGGTTTGAATGCCCCACTCAAGAGACATAGGATGCCTGAATGGATGAAAAAATACAACCCAACTATCTGCTGTCTGCAGGAAACACACCTAATCCAGAGGACTTATACAGAATCAAGGTCAAAGAATGGGAAAAAAAATATTCCATGCAAATGGAAACCAAAAGAAAGCAGGTGCAGCCATTCATTCTCATATCAGATAACATAGACTTTAAATCAACAATGGTAAAGAAAAGATGGTCATTATATAATGGTAAAGGGAGCAATTCAATAAGAAGACATAAAAATCCTAAATATTTATGCACCTAACACAGGAGTACCGTAATTCATAAAGCAAATTCTACTAGACCTAAGCAAAGAGAAAGCAGTAGTATTGTAATTGCCAGGTACTTGAATGCCCCACTGACAAAACTGGACAGATCACCCAAGCAGAAAGTAATTTGAAAAAAAAACAATATTGGACTTAAATGGGTCTCTAGAACCAATGGACCTAACAGACATTTACAGAACATTTTACCCAAAAACTACCAAATATACATTCTTCTCATCAGCACATTGAACATTCTCTAAGACTCATCATATCTTTGGACACAAAACATGTCTCAACAAATTCAAAAAAGTAGAAATCATACCATGTATCTTCTCAGATCACAGTGGAATAAAAGTAGAAATCAACTCCAAGAGAAACACTCAATTCTATGAAAACTCATGGAAATTAAACAACCTGCTGCAGAATGATTACTGAATCAAAATGAAATTAAGATGGAAATCAAAAGATTCCTCAAACTGAATGACAAAGGGGACACAAGTTATCAAAATCTATAGGATTCAGCAAAAGCAGTAATAGGGGAAAATTCATAGCTTTAAGTGCTACACCAAAATGACAGAAAGATTACAAATTAGCAATCTAATGATACATCTCAAGGAACTAGAAAAGGAAGAACAAACAAAACCCAAAGCCAGCAGAACAAAAGAAATAACTAAGGTCAGAGCAGAACTAAAAGAAATTTAAAAAAAATACAAATAATCAATGGAACAAAAAGTTTGTTCTTCGAAATGATAAACAAAATTGATAGACCTCCTACTAGATTAACATGGAATAGAAGAGAATGGACCCAAATAAGCTCAATCAGAAATAAAAAAGGAGATATTACAACTGATAGCACAGAAATACAACATATCATCTGTAAATACTATGAAAATCTCTATGCATGTAAACTAGAAAATGTAGAGGAAATTGACAGACTCATGGAAACACACAATCTCCCAAGACTCAATCAGGAAGAAATAGAACTCATGAACAGACCTATAACAAACAGCAAGATTGAAGCAGTAATATAAAATCTTCCAACAAAAATAAAGCCCAAGACCAGATGAATTCACAGCTGAATTTTACCAGACCTACAAAGAAGAGCTGATATCCATACTGAAGAACTTATTCCATAACATTGAGAAGAAGGAAATCCTCCACAATTCATTCTATGAAGCCAGTATCACCTTGATAACAAAACCAGGAAAGGACCAAACAAAAAAAAGAAAACTACAGACCAATATCCCTTGTGAATATAGATGTAAAATCCTCAATAAAATACTAGCAAACTGAATTCAATCCACATCAAAGAAATAATCCACCCTGAATAAGTGGGCTTCATCCTAGGAATGCAAGGATGGTGCAACATACATAGATCAATAAATGTTATTCACCACATAAACAGAAGCAAAAACAAAGACCATATGATCATCTCCATAGATGTAAAAAAAAAGCATTTGACAAAATTCAGCACACTTTCATGATAAAAACCCTCAACAAACTAGGCATAGAAGGAACATAACTGAAAATTATAATAGCCATATATGACAAACACATAGCCAACATCATACTGAATGGGCAAAAGTGAAAGCATTCCCACTAAGAACTGGAACAAGACAAGGGTGCTCACTGTCACCAATTCTATTCAGCATAGTGCTGGTAGTCCTAGCCAGAGCAATCAGGCAAGAAAAAGAAATAAAGGATATCCAAATTGGGAAAGAGGAGGTCAAATCACTCTTTCCTGACAAAAATGGTATGATCTTGTATGTAGAAAACACCAAGACTCCACCAAGAGACTCCAAGAATTGATAAATACATTCAGCAAAATCTCAGGATACTAAATCAATGTACACAAATCAGTAGCATTTCTATACAACAATAACAGTCAAGCTGAGAGTCAAATAAAAGACTCAATGCCATTCATAACAGCTACAAAGAAAATAAAATACCTAGGAACATACTTAACCAAGAAGGTGAAAGAACTCTACAAAGAGAGCTATGAAACACTGAGAAAAGTAATCACAGATGACATTAATACATGGAAAAACATATGCTCATGGATCGGTAGAATCAACATCATTAAAATGTCCATATTACCCAAAATGATTTGCATATTCAATGCAATCCCCATCAATATACCAATGGCACATTTCACAGATCTAAAAAAAATAATTCTATGCTTCATTTGGAACCAGAAAAGAACACAATGGACTCTTAAGCAAAAAGAACAAATCTAGAGGCATCTCATTACCAGACTTCAAACTATATAACAAGGCTATAGTAACCAAAACAGCATGATATTGGCACAAAAGAGAGATATAGACCAATGGAACAGAACAGAGAACCCAGATATAAAACCATCCAAATATAGCCAACAGATTTTTGACAAAGCACACAATATACACTGGGGTAAAGAAGCCCTATTCAATAAATGGTGCTGGGAAAATTGGATAGCTACATGCAGAAGAATGAAACAGGATCCATATCTCTCACCACTTACAAAAATTAATTCAAGATGGATAAAAGACTTAAATGTAAGGCATGAAACCTTATGAATTCTAGAAGAAAATGTAGGAAAAACTGTTCTACATATTGGCCTAGACAAAGAATTTATGACTAAGACACCAATGGCAATTACAGCAACAACAAAAATAATTAAATGGGATTTGATTAAATTAAAAAGCTTCTGCACAGCCAAGGAAATAATCAACAGGGCAAATAGACAACCTGCAGAATGGGAAAAACTATTTGCAAGCAAAAACAATAGATGCTGGTGTTGATGCAGAGAAAAAGGAATGCTTATACACTGTTGGTGGGATTGCAAATAAGTACAACCTCTACGGAAAACTGTATGGAGATTCCTCAACGAACTGAAAGTAGATTTACCATTCAATCCAGCAGTCCCATTACTGGGTATTTACCCAAAGGAAAAGAAGTCATTTTATCAAAAAAACACCTGCACTTGAATGTTTATTGCAATACAATTCACAATTGCAAAGATGTGGAATCAACCCAGTGACCAGCAATTCATGAATGGATTAACAAAATGTGGTATATTACACCGTAGAATACTACTCAGCCACAGAAAGGATAAAATAAGGCCTTTTACAACAATTTGGATGGAACTGGAGACAATTATCCTAAGTGAAGTATCTAAAAAATGGAAAAACAAACACCACATGTACTCAATATTAAGTTGGAATTAACTGACGAACACACATATGCACAGAGGGAAGTAAAATTCAGTGGAAATCAAGCAGTGGGGAGGGAAGAAGAGGGGATGGGCAAAAACCTACCTAATGGGTACAATGAACACTATCTGGGTGATGGACACACTTATAGCACTGACTCAAGCATTACAAAAGCATGTAACCAAAAACATTTTTACCCCCTTAATATTTTGAAATTAAAAAATAAACAAATCTAAATATGAAAAAAACTAAAATACGAATCTTAAAAAAATTAAAAGTCAATTGAAAATATGAAGATAAAAATGAAAACATCTTCCACACCATACAGCCTAAAACCAATGAATCAGAGAATATGAAAGAGGGAGAGAACAGAAAAAGAGAAGATGACAAATGTAATCAATTCAAGAGTTCCAATAGTCAATAAATTAGAATTAAAGAGACAACAGAGAATATGATGTAAAATAATAATAATAACAACAAATAGAGGAACATTTTCAACAGTTAAGTATGAATCTTCAAATGATGGGTTCTTTTGATTGTCCAATACACTAAATGAAAATTGACCCACACAGACTTCATAAGACTTCAGAAAAACAAAGATAAAGACAATTCCAAAAAGGTTGATGACATAATTTATAATCTAATCCTGGATAATTTTATAGCTAAAGAGTTGATAATAAACTTACTGCAGGACAGTAAGAATGACCCAGTACTCTTATAGACACAATGTGACTTTTGGTAACTATACCTGTATAGTAATAAAATTAAGATTGACATCTGAATTCTCATTGGCAACACTAGATATTAGAAGACAATACACACATGTTTCCAGTATACTCAGGGAAAATTATGATAAATCTATAATTTCATAGGCTGTCCTAGGTTAACAGCTAATCATTCAGTCCGAACCTTGAACAATTATTTCATGCATTAGCAGATTGGTATAGGCCTCTAACAAGAATGCCCTTTAGAAGAATATGGATTCCATGCCTAAATAGTTTAATTTTTAAAAGTCTATGTTAAGGATGTAATAAAAGTAGATGCTTAGAAAAAAGCCATAGTAATCTGAAACCCCAGGAAAAATTTTAAAAGCCATTCCAAAAAATTGTGGTCAAAATATGAACTATTTAAAAATGTGGCATAACTTTGATTTATACAGTAACCCTTAGAATGTTATCTTTAAGTGGTTAGTGTCACAGGGTGATAGGGTGATATTTCCTTTTCTAACAGTCTATGCTATCAAATTGCTTGATTGTAAATTGAGTTTTATAATCATAATATGTTAAATGCCATTTATTGATTTTTTCAAATTGTAAAATCAACCTACAGGCAGAAACAGCTCAATTACAGTTTTAGAAGAGAATATTACTGCTCTAAACCTTGTCAATATAAAAATAATGGTAGAGTTGGCAGAAATTGGAACATGAAAGGAGGAAAGAGGAGGATGAGACTCTAAGTTGTTACTTTTTGTTTTATAACATTGGAGAGTTTTTGCCTAAAGTTGGTCAAGAATCAAAAGCTTAAGTGTATAATTAAAAATTTTAAGATATTTGATATGAGATATAAGAATTATACAACTTTTATAAATTTAAAGAAGGGAAGAATGTGATTTAAGGGAAATGCAAATGAGCTAATTCTTTTTCAAGGTAGCAATTCAATATTTACTATCTAAGTTTGATTAATCAATACATAGAGACATGATTATATTAGTTAGAATTTATAATAATGACTACAGCTTTAATAAGAAAAGCACTTAAAATGCTGGGCATTGGGGAGGAAAATTCAGGGTTAGATGATTTGTCTTAAAACTTTTGTTTTTTGCTCTTTTGAATTGTTTCCCTTTTTTTTTCTTTTAACCATGTTTTAAAGTCATGTTTTATAACCATGATTTTTTAATCCAGAAATCTAATTATTCAAAATATAAACAGATGCATATTTGCATTAATAGATTCTCACTACACACACTGTTTTACAATCTTTTTTTTAATTGAATAACATATTTTGGACAGCTTTCCATGTTCACAAAAATAGGCCTAACATATATTTTAACAGCAGAATTATTTGACTATATCATACTTGATCCAACATTTGCCGAAATTACTGAGAATATAGATAATTCCCATTTGTTTGATATTATAAATTATGTGCAATGAATATCTGTGCATTTATTAATGTATACTTTGCAAATTTCAATTTTGAGTAAATTTATGGATAAAGAATTATCAGGTAAACTGGTAATATGGCCACAATATGAACATATGTATTACCAAACGGCCTCCTAGAATATTTAAACAATAAAAATACATGGAACAGTACATGGTGGTGCATGGGCCCATACCCACACTGATGCTCAAACCTTAGTAAGCATTCGAATAAAGTGGATGGCTTATTAAAATATGGATGATTGGGGCCTAGTTACTCCCAAAGTTTCTAACTTTGTGGGTATAGATAAACCCTGAGAATTTGCATTTCTGGAAAGTTCCCAGGTGATGCTGATATTGAAAATCAAGGCCCCTACTTTTAAGCCACTGTGCTAGGGATTAGAAAATGCATTCTTAACTGAAAACATGCTATTTTGAATTATTATACCATTTTATTTACAGTGTATGAACTTGGCAGTAGTATAATTCCATTGTCCCTCTGATTCCCTCTGCTGTTGTAATTTATTTTATTTATATAAAACTCACAGTACATCATCTGTGCTTTTGATTATCAATAACCTTAAAAAAATTTAAGGAAAAAAGTCTTTATATTTACCAGGAAAGTGGCCAGTGCACTTCATTCTTTCTGGTGGATCTATCCTGTTCTTTGAAATTATTTCCTCTTAGCCTAAGGAAATTCCTTTAGCATTCCTTATAAATAGAGTCTCCTAGTGAGAAATTCTCTTGGCTTTTTGTGTGTGTATTTTTATTTTGTCTTAATCTTTGAATGATATTTCACACGGTATAGAAGTCTCAGTTGACAGTTTTGACACTTTTTTCCTTTTTACTCATTACAACTGAAAAATCTAAAATTCCTACATCTAGAAGCTAAGAATTGTTTCTGTTTGTCCTCAATCTAACTTGACTACTCTATTACCCTCTTCTCCCCATCACACATCTTTTACTCTGATTATACTGATTTATTTTCTGTTTCCCATGTGAATCCAGTTCTTTCTAAACTCATGTATTTTCTTATTTTGCTTAAATCAAGCAACTTGCCCCTCCTAGCCAATACTATTATTAATAACCAAATCCTCTTCTTTCTTCAAAGCCCAGTGCAAATGCATCTTGTGTATGAAGCATTTCTTTTTACAATAAACTCTGAGCTCTTCTGCATTTCCAACATTTCCTCTGCCCCTACATAAAAATATTCATCATTACAGAATACTTACTTTTGTTACCATCTTGTCTCCTTTAAACTCTGTTAGAAAGATACTAATGTTACTATCTTATTCATTTTTTGTTTCCTTAATAGCTAACATGCTTATTGCATAAATTACATAATTTTTTTCTTATTCAAAACTCCCACAAAAATGCAATTAGTATAATAGTTATATTTTTGACTATAATAATTTTGCTTATGCTGCTTAATGAATTTTAAACTACTTACATAATTTTCTGTAACATTTTTCTTATTGAATCTAAATGGAGACAACTGACATGACTAATTCAGAACATATGGCATGCCCATCTGTGGTGGACATTATGCTACCCCAATCCCCTTTCAAGAATTAAGGACTTCTTCCCCCAGCTCTTGGAGACCTGCTGACAGGCAGCTCTTAACTGTCAGTCCCTTTCAGGGTTTGCCTTAACCACAGAGAGCCACTTTGCCTAAGGCTATACCCATAGGCAGTCCTTATCCAAAAACAACTATCAATATGATCAATAGGCCCAGCTCCTTCTTCTCAATACAAAGAGAACTCCATGTAAGGTCAATTGAATCTTTATTGAGAATATATCACAGCTTGACTTTATCCTTCTGCCCAACTACTTTCTTCCCTTCCACAGTGTTGATTCCAGGACCCTCCAAAATGAATCTCCTTCCCACTAATCTTCATCTCAGACACTGGTTTCCTGGGGAACCCATCCTGCAGCACAAGATTAAGATTGATCCATTCAATGCAAATGTTAAATATTAAATTGTCATTCTCTTGCCAGAAAATATACTTTAAAGTTCTTCCTTTCCTCTTCATGCTTCTGATAAATTAGTATGTAAAGATGTAAACAAAATATTCTAATAATAATATTATTCTATATGCCTAATATAACTAGAAAATTAATTCACTCTGAAAGTTACAATGAATTCTAAATTCATATTTGCCTATACTTCACTTCATCTCATTAGTTCATATAGTCAAGGACATAGTAAAGAAACAAGTGTGTAACTTAGTTTATATTATGAATGTTGTGGGACAAACCCCTGCAAGTAGTTAATGTAGGTACACACATATAGATCCAGATATTGCCCTTAGCAGGCAATTGCTAGGCAGTCTGACATTACACAGTTTCAAGGAAAATAAACTATAGGTATTTATAGAACTGATCATAAAGCCATTTTGTAAAAACTGTTCCTTTTTTCACCTGCTGACTGAGGCAATATGTGATTATTGTGGTACAGAGAAGAGATCGATCATACCTTTTTACTACAATAAAAATAAAAACAAATTCAAGAGAAATGAGGAAAAGCTTTTTTGTTCCATTTAATACCCATTCAAAATGCTTATATCTTGGGCAAAAGAAAAAAAAATGGATTTTAAAGTGTACCTAAATCTACCCAGACCATTAGGGAAGGCTTCAGAAAGAAGGGAGCATTGGAGTCAAGAGTTAGCCAGGGGCAGGGTTTATTCTAGGAGTTGCTAAAAAAACTACTTGGCCTGTGCTTCACATTCACAGCAGGCCCTGGATGTAAATTTTATCTTCAAATGAAGCATATGTATAGAAACCTGTGTGTATATTGGTATGTGTGTTTTTGCCAAGTATGTTATTGTGTTAAATATAAGCATTTTAAATATGCTGCATTTTAAACCCTGTTGATAGCTTTTGACCTTTTTAATATAGTAGGAGTCTCAGAAAATGGAAGGGGACCAGTGTCTTATAAATCCTGAAAGATCCAGGATAGGAGTGTTATTCATCTTACAGAAATATATGTGAACATAATTAATGCCAACATTCTTTCCCCTGTCTCATAGACTGGAATAAGTTTCTAATGGTTCATTGTACAGCAGTCACCATTCCTATGTTATATTCACTGGTCATAAATATACCTGATATCATTCTGTCAATGCAGAAGAAGCCAAACTCTGTAAAATAATTTAAAGAGGTTTATTCTCAGCCAAGTTTGAGGACCATGGCCCAGAGCCATGCCCAAGAAGCCTTGAGCAAGTGGACTGACTGTGGTTGGGTTACAGTTTGGTTTTATACATTTCAGGGAGATAGGAATTACACATAAAATCAAAATCAGTACATGGAAGGCATACACTGGTTTGGTCCAAAAAGGTGGGACATCTCAAAGTGGGGTCTTACAGGTCATAGGTGGTTTTAAAGATTCTTTGATTTGTAATTGGTTACAGAAATTAAGCTTTATCTAAAGGCTTGAGTGTTTTAAGTTTTAAGGAAGTTGTTTAACCACAGACTTGCCACTATGGGCCATATACTCAGACTCAAGTGATTTGTTATGTAAATTGAGGAACTGAAGATGTGGTTTAAGCTTTATCTTGCACAGCCTTAGTCCTGTTAATGAGTTACAAAGGATATCTCCAAGAAAGGAGGAGTGCATGATGAGGTGTGTCTGACCTCCCTTCTCATGGCCAGCAACTCAGCTTTAGGGTATTTCTGCAGTGCCATTGGCTGAGAGGGTGTCCATTCACTCAGCTGGGAGGGCTTAATATTTTATTTTAGTTTACAATTCATTTCCACACACACACCCTTATTCCACCTCTGAACTCCATTCCTATAGTCTCCAACTTTCATAAAAAGTATATTGCATAAGAAATTGTTCAGTGTAAGACAGAATACACCCACTGACATCTACACATGAGCTGAGTTTTAGATGAACAATCTCTAGTACTCATTAAACAATATTTGGATGATTACTAAGACCCAGGCAAAATTCTAGGACCTCTGATGAGCAGTGAACAAGACAAGAAAAAAACCTCTATCCTCATGGAATTTATAACTTAAAGTATATTTTTTACTTGCTACTTATATAATTTTAAATTCATCTAGAACTTGATTATTGGATGGTTTTGTAACAGAAGTAAGGGCCTGAAAAAGGGCAAAATGTAAGACAAGTTGTCTCTTTAAGTCCCCCCAACTCTTTTGGGGAATTAAAACTTGCATTCCTGTCTGAAGCCAATAAGCAGGGGCAGAGGAACATTCTTAGTTCTTTGTTTTAAACCACAGGAGATGGCTCAATGAAATTGTCCAGACAAAGGTCATGAGATCATTTCACCAGAGATAAGGTCAACCAGGACCACCAACCACAGTTAAACAGTAATAGCTCAAGGCTGGAAACCCCCTTTTTAAGCTCTGTATTTCTGCTTAAAGGGAGGACGATGGTTCTTTAAGATGATTGTCTGCCATCCTCCTCGTTTGCCAGCAAATTAATAAACTTCTCTTTCCTTTTTCTCAAACTGCTTGTCCTCATTCTTAATTTGGCTGCAGGGACAAGTACTGAACTTTCAGTAACAGAATTTGGTGTCCCTGGGTGGGCCCATCAGCACCCTGGTAGAACGGCACCCCACGATTGATGCCATGGCTGGAAGAGGCAGAGAGCAGCTGTGGGTCAAGCCATAGGTCTTGATCTGTAGGAGTACCATCCATCATTTTGGGGTGAGAGAGTAAGAGACCACCCCAGCAGCTGCCAAAGTCTGTTTAGCTCCAGGGAAATCCCATCTTTCCCTCCTTGAATTAGATGAAACTCCTTGCAACCTAAACCTCATTGAGGAAAAGGAGATAATTTGGGAAGAATTGTGATGCCTCGGCCATTTTTGGTAAGTTCCCCAGTATGCACACTGAAATTCTTGATTCCACCCATTTGGGGAAGGTTTTTGAACCTTCCAGCCCTGTGGCAGGGCATTTGTTTGTGGCACCATTTGGTGGTGGAAGTCATGGTTAAACAGAACTAGGGAATCTGGGGAATTCATTCCCTTTTGGATTAGGAGATGGTGGTTCTCATTTGGGAATTTGGTTCTTGTTTGTACAGTTCCCATTCATTTGGTAAGGCCTTGGCATTTGAGATTGTTTGTGTTAGGAATTCCCTGTATTGTCTACTTGTCAACTTGTGTTTATTGTTGTTTGTGAGTTTTGTTTGAACATGGGAGGCTTCATTTCTATTCCATCTGAAAGTGCCTTGGGGAGAATCTTAGCTGAATGATCAACTTATAGCTATAAGTCTAAGTCTAAAAAGAGAATGTTGTTGTTGTCATACTGCTTGGCCAATGTGTGTTCTCGAGTGTGAGGAGAAGTGGCCATTGAATGGTACCTTAAATTGTTATACCATCTTACAAACTGGAATTATTTTGTCAAAGGTCAGGTAAATGGAACAATATCCCATAAGTACAATCTTTCATGCAATGGTGTAATAAAAGGCTGAAAGGCCTGGGACAAAATTAATGGTAAGGATAGATAGACCTCAGGTGATAAAATCAGGGAGGAATTAACCAGGTTGGATCTCATGAATCTGCTCCCCCACTGCCAGCTCCCCACCCACTGGAGAAAGTGCCGTGGGCTTGGCCACACTTGAGCTCATGCTGCTGGGGCCCTGCTGCCCCATCCGCTGCAGGCCCTGATGTGGTGGTCATGGAGCACACTAATGGGAGCAGCTTTCCCCTACTGAATCCCCACTGCCAGCCCGGGAATCAGTCCTGAGTGGAGCCAGGCCTAGAGCAACTCCTGCTGCCTTCAGTTGCTGCTATCTTGGCACATGAGGTGGGGCCAAGGAGGTGTGACTGGAACTAATTCTTCAGTCCCACACTCACCAGGTTATGACTCAGGAGTGGAAATGGTCTCTCTTTCCAAGACCCAGCAGGGAACTCGATTCATCCAGAGGGTACCCATAGCCAGGGCAAGGCAATTTCCATTATGGCAATATCAGATAGGGGGCATGGATTCACAAGGACAGCCAACAGGGTATTATTAGACTTACACAAATTGGGATCCTAATGTGGATGCAGATGGTGTGAGAGTAAATCATTACCAAAAGTGTATTCTGGCAGGCCTCCAGAGGGGAGTGCCTACACAGAAGTATTTAAACAAGGTCCAAGAATTATAACAAAAAGCTAATGAAGATCCCTCTGAATTTTTGGAGCACATCTATCAGACATATTGGAAATATACAAATGCAGATCCAGAGGCCACTGAAAATATACACATGGTTAATATGACTTTTATAGGACAGAGTGCTCCAGATAAATGGAGGAAACTACAGCATGTGAAGGGGCAATTGGCATGAATCCCTCACAGCTTGTTTAAATCACCTTTAAAGTATATAACTCTAGAAAAGAACAGAAACTGAAACCTATGCATGTTCTGGTCCCTGCATCAACCAAGGGTCCTTTGAGATAATCAAAAGGAAAGGGCAGAAAAGGTCACTGCAGGTTAAAGTACAATCAGTGTGCTTTTTGTAAAGAAGAAGGACATTGGAAAGAATACTGCCCCAAATTGCATAGGGCTCCAAGTAACAAGAAACCCCCAGGAGAGCAAATGATTTTTTGAGTCCGAGACTCAGATGATGAATAAGGGGGCCTGGGGCTCCATGCCTCACTAGTGGCTCCAATCCAAATATCTCCACAGGAGCCCCAGGTAAGATTGACAGTGGTAACTCAATTAGTGGACTTTTTAATTGACACAGGAGTGCCTTCACCATCAATCCATGTGGGCAAAGTGGTCTGGGGGCCCCCCTGTGTCTGCTGCCCCAGCAACCCCCCAGAATCAGCCACAAATGGCATTTCATGAGCCAGACAGTGGGTGGGGGCAAGGCAGTGGTGAGGCAGCCTTCAGCAAAGCAGCAGCTAAGAAACTCATCATCACAGGTCCAGGAGGCAAACCCTGGAAAGCTGCTGCCTGAGCTGGTGCTGCTCTCACTACTGCCTCCCCTGCCATATCCAGCAACCCCAACACCCTTAGTGGCCACGCTGGGCCTGGGCAAGCAGCGGGAGCACTGAGACCTATTCCAGAAGCAGCAGAAGCTTACCTTCAAGGGCACTGCCAAGCTCCTGCTAGACATCTTTGAATACCAGGGCCTGGTGAAACACACAGGCTGCCACTGCAGAGCAGTCTGTTTTGAAGTTTGGGCCTCAGAAGACTTGCACATCTTTGATTGCAGCTACAGCATTTGCAAGAAGAAGCAAGTTCTATTCTTCCTAAGATACACCAAAAAGTGAGTAAGGCCATATGGGCAGATGGGACCCCAGGATGTGCAGAAAGAATTTAAATTCCCCATACCAGTGAGTATAGATTCATACAGGATCTACATCTCATTAATTATATTGTAAAAGTTACTGTGAATGGTACTCAGTCACATTTGTATGGCAGGATCCTGAGACTAGGATGACCTCACAGTGCTCCTGGACCGTGTTGTGTCAGGGGTTAAAAAACTCTCTTACTCTGTTTAGTGAGAGCTTAGCAAGAGACTTGCAGAACATGCAGTTGGATCAAGGGATTCTGTTAAAATATGTGGATGCAAATACAATGGCTGTGCTAAATCATCTGGCTTCATAGAGTTATAAAGTATCATTCAAAAAGGCACAGATTTGCAAACAGCAGGTTACCTATTTGGGATTCCAGATTAGCTGGATCCCAAACTTTGGACTAATTGCAAAGCCCTTGTATGATGCCCTTAAAGGGACAGAGGTGGAGCCCCTGATCTGGACCACAGACTGTCAAAATGCCTTTGAAAAACTAAAGCAGAGTCTTATGACTGTCCCTGCTTTGGGGTTCCTTGATTTGTAGAAAGAATTTAAATTATACATTCGTGTAAAACAAGGAATGAGCCTTGGAGTTTAGTACACATGCTGGAAGACATCCCACAGCCAGTGGCATACTTGTAAAAGCAACTGGACAATACTGTGAGAGGATGGCCTCCTTGCCTCCATGCAGTAGCAGCTACTAGTGATTTGTTATTAAAGACTGTGTCTACTCTCAATCCTGCCACCCTGTTACATTTATGTGGACTGTAAATATGCTTTTATGATCATGCATGCTCATGGTGCAGTTTGGAAGGAAAGGGGGTTCCTGATGGCAGGAAATAAGGATATTAAATATGCCACTGATATAATGGGCCTGATATAGTCTGTGGCTGAGCACAAGCAGGTGGCCATCACGCACTGTCCTGGTCACCAAAAAAGGTGGCCACTAAATGTGATCTGTTCCTCATGGCCTTGATACCCTGGCTAGATTTAGACACTAATGAGGATGAAAAAAAGAGCCAAAGACTGGGGCTTTGACACTTGGGATGACACAGCTAAGTGGAGACAGAATTCTCATGGACTTATTCTTCTACACAAAGCCTTTGTTTGGCCCCTTATGAGGCTACTACATGAATACACACATAATGGGTATGATGCCTTAATGGATTTGGTGGGACCTCATTTAAGAAAACCCCATTTGACAAATAACTCAACACTGCCCTTTATGTGCTAGAAACAATTCAAAGACAGAAAAGCGACCTGCTGCATAGGGAATCCAACATGTGGGGACCCATCCTTTCAATGATTGGCAAATTGATTGCACTCAGATGCCTAAAACAACTGGAAACTTCAAATACTCACTTGTATTAATAGATGCCTTTTCAGGCTGGGTAGTCTTATCCTAACCAAATGGAGAGAGCATCCAAAGTTAGCAGAATCTTTCTGAAGGAACTCATTCTGAGGTATGGGCTCCCTTCTTCCACACTGAGAGATAATGGACCCTCTGGTGTATCAGAAGTAACTCAGCAAATAAGTGAAGCCCTACATTTAGAAGGGAAATTGCATGCAATCTGGAGACCTCAATCTATGGGAAAAATGGAGAAAATGCAAGTGGGATAAGGTCTTGCTGCTTACCCTCCTCTGGATAAGGGTAGCCTCTAGAAGCAGGCTTAAGTTAAGCCCCTGTGAAATAGTTTATGGGAGACCCTTCCTAAAGCCCCAATGTAAGTATGATAATACAATCATAAGTGAAGAAAACAGAGTAAAGCAAAATATCAAATACTAACTATGCATAGATTTGCCTCTTTGAGGTCCCTGCCCCAGTTGGAAGCAGAGAAGTGGAAGAGACCCTATGAAGTGCCTCTAACAACTCACACCTTGTTGAAATTGTCCATCATACCAGAGTAAAGAGATGTCCCATGGAAGAAGAGGACCCAAGCGCCAGTGGATGGGCCAGCCTTTAGGCGATCTAAAGTATCTGTTTAAGAAGGAAAAATGAAAGTGTTGATATATTTGCTAACCTTTTCTTTGTTTAATTTATTCTGTCTATAGGATGGAAAGACAACTTCTTAGTGAAGATTTCCCAGACTATCACCTCCTCTGCTGATCTGTCTCACTGATGGGTTTGTCATCCTAAACCTCATTCAGTGCAAATATTCCTGTATATAATTTCTGGCCTCTTGGATCACCTACAGCATGTGTCTAATAGCTTCACACTCAGAGGTCCCATGTTTCTTTCTTGCCCAGCCCTGTATCAAACATTATATACAAGGTGACAGTAAGGACCCACATTCCTACTGGTGTCTTAGCTACCAAGCAGGGTAAAATCTCTTTTATCAGGTATGCCACATTTTGCCTTGTCAGTCCTCATGGTTTAGTTGTTGCTTATGCCCTTTTTCACCTGGTAATCTGTTGCATTCTTTATTTTTGTAAATTTACTGCCAAAGCTTTGACAAACCAGAAAGAGCAATGGCATAAATAAGTAAAACCCTTCCACCTAAAACATTGCCCTAATTCAGCAGGAAGTAGCTTGATGACTGTGTCACCCCTCCTGCCATAGATATGGAAGAGTAAAATTGACAGTGTAACATATGTAACAGAAGTAAGGGCTTGAAAAAGGGCAAAATGTATTACAAGTTGTCTGTACTATTTTTGGAAATTAAAACCTGCCTTTCTGTCTAAGGCCAGTAATCAAAGAGGCAGAGCAGTGTTCTTTCTTCTTTGTTTTAAACCACAGGAAATGGCTCAATGGAATTGTCTGGGAAAAGGTCATGAGATCATCTTCACCAGAGATAAGGTTGAC
Organism: Daubentonia madagascariensis; assembly: GCA_023783475.1. NCBI lineage: Eukaryota > Metazoa > Chordata > Mammalia > Primates > Daubentoniidae > Daubentonia > Daubentonia madagascariensis. The sequence goes on along the minus strand of JAKFHU010000978.1, from coordinate 17,813,928 downwards.
CAGGACCACCAACCATAGTTAAATAGCAATAGCATGAAGATGAAAACCCCCTTTAAAAGCTCTGTATTTCTGCTTAAAGGGAGGACGCCTGTTCTTTAAGAGGACAGTCTGACATCCTCCTCATTTGCTGGCAAATTAATAAACTTCTCTTTCTTTTCCCTCAAACTGCTTGTCTTTGTTCTTCATTTGGCCATGGGGACAAGTACTGAACTTTTGGTAACAGTCTGTTAGTAGTATATATTGTAAAGAAAAATAGTGATAAAAATAAGAAGCAATGAATGACCTTCCTGCCAGCCGTCATAATGGGCTAGGTTTAGAATAAGAGTATGTAAACGGTTTGTGTGACAATGCTGTTAAGAGCCCTAAAGCAGGAAAATATTTAGGAGCAATTTGTCTTCTCAAGTTAACTATCAAATTTCTTTGCAAAATTGTGCCTTCCAGGAGAAAATTCTTTGTCAGAGACAGTGGAGAGTAATACAGATTCTACAGCAATATTTCCATGGTTTTCACTTTTGGAAATTCACTTATGAAACATGTAAATTTTCTCCCAAGGTACAGTTCTACTTTCCCAAAGAGGTACTTAGACAGACTGTTGCCTTGGGTACTGGAACACTAAATAGTCAAGCTGGCTTTGAATTCTCACACTGTCCACCCACACATTTATTTTCTCAGTCTATTTAGTCCAGCAGGAGATGTTATGATACCACTGAGAGCCAAGCTGCTACCCAGCAACGCAGGATGTTTGCCACGACTTCCTTAATTACTTCAGTTGTGCATATGGCTGAGTATTTACCGTGTGTGAAGAAGCTATGATGTATGAATAATTTTATAGCTGAAAACACTTTGGTCTTTCTTTAATGAGCAAGAGAACTAGGTAAAGACATGGTAGAAGACAAAAGAGAAGTAAATTTACATAAAAGGGAAACTTCACTTACCAGGAGGTAAATAGAAGTGTTTGCATTTACATATGAAGATATATACATGTTATCTAGTTATTTAGAAGTGCTTCTTAATAGCATACAGCAACGTACTGTCCCCCAGTAGAATCCCACCATCATTGTCCATTCTCAAAACTTCTGTTAGTTTTAGAAAGGCACATGAAACCTGGCTAGAGAGTATATTTTTCAATCTTCCTTGTACCTAAAACTGGCTATCTGACTAAGTTTTGGGCAATGAGATGCATACAGAATTAACATATACAACTTTCAGACCTCATCCTTATAGAGGAAGCTTTTTGGCTTCCACTTCCTTTTTACTATTTTCATAATCTGGAATATAATTGAATGTAATTGTGGTAGGGGAAAGACAGCTTTTTTCATTTGGAGTGGTTAAGGACAATGTCCCAGGGGATGGTAGAGCAAAAAAAGGGGATTTGCATATTTTTACATCTGTATGTATCTGTATGTGTGTGTGTGTGTGTGTGTGTGTGTATAAGCATATAACAAGATACTAATATGTCTGCTATTTGAAAATTGTTGCATTAGTTATGCCCCCCACAAAAATTAAAATATGCACATTCTTTCTATGAAAAGATTTTGTCCTGTGCCCACATAACAGAGGTTTTTCGTAACAAATGTTCTATTAAATTTCTGATTTTGTAAGACAAGAAAAAGTTCCTATTAATCATTATTTCTTAATGTAGTATGTTTTCAAAATATTGTCTATAGTGTTTTGCTAATGCCTTGTGTTCATTTATCATCTGTTCTAATGAATTCTGATTTTATCTTCTTTGAATATGAGCAAAAATTGTTAATATCTCTCTTTATGCCTAAACTATGTCTTGGCTTTCTGAACTGTTGACCAATAAAACAAAGATTAGCTCCTTTATTTTTTTTTTAAAAGGTAACAGGGGAGTGGGGAAAGATGGCTGACTAGATTGGTCACCAGATCATCTGAGAAAGAAGGAAAAGTTTTAGATTAAAAACAAAATGTAGCTCAGGTATAATTCTGAGTGAAAAGTGCCAGAACTTACTGGAGATTCCACAGGAAGAAGCTGCAGAGCAGAACAGGAAGGAGCAAGATTTCATCAGAGATCAACCCTTGAGGAACTTGGAGCCCTGTGGAAAGCATAGATGGGTTTTTTTTTTTTTCCTCTCTCCTTACACATCCGGCAGACTGCAAGCCCTCAAGCTGCTGGTAAGTTTCTCTACCCCCACAAGCCCAAAAGCTGCTGCCACCAGTGAATGAGGAGCTTCTTGAGAATATTGCACCAGGCCTTTGTTGTCACTTCCCCTCACCACAGACCTAAGCTGAGGCAGTGTGTGCCATACTGCTTCTGCACCTATTTTGTGCCTTTGCCGTCACCATGGATCTTCAGCCCTTTAGTTTTCTAGTAACTGGTATCCACACAAACATTTCCTAACTCCTTCACAGAATGCGGTGGCCACAGAGGGTGGTGGGTTCTGGGGGAGCTGTGTGATCCCAGAGCTTGGACATTCTGGGTGGGCTACCTTCAGGGGAGAGGGGCAAAGGAGAGTGCCAGCTGTCCTGCATTCAGACTCTTCTCTTCTCCCTCCCCTCCCCTACCCACTGCTGCTAAGTGGCACAGATGCCCCAAGGGACAATTGAACTGGGGCTTTCAGGAGTGGCTGCTTCCCCTCTGTTGGTGCATCCACCACAGTGATGCTTCCATAGAGAGTGGGTTCACATCTTTCCTCTTAAAGACTAGATTAGCTTAGTTTGTGCTGCTGCTTGTGGTCAGATGCCAGAAGGAGATCTGCAGGGCAAGGAAAGAGGGAGAAGACTGAAACCCACTCCTGACAGCAGACTGTGAATTCCAGATGACCTCTCCCCCACAAGCAGCCTTTTGGCTTGGTGGGGCCACTTCAGACCCTCCCTGGTGGCTTTCCCCAGCAGCCTGGGAGCTGGCCCTCAACCCTTGCTGAGACAGCTCTTGTGCTAGCCTTTGTGTAGCCTGAAGCCTCAGATGACCCAGTCCTGCCCAGCCTCACTCCTACACCTGCCTCTGCTATGGTGGAGAATAAGGAGTCCCCTGGGAGTTTCAGCGACCCACCCACCACCTGGGGCATTCAAGTGCTTCTCCTGATGGACTACATCTGGTCACATTTATCAAAAATACTACACTGGCTTTTTCTGCAAGCACCACATACTGACAGGGAGAACAATGGTACAGCCCAATACAGCATTTACTGATTCAATCATACATGGCATAGCTGACTGTTACCCACAAGTATCATCTACTATCTCAGAGATTAAACTGGGTGTACTAGTATAATTTACACTGTTAAGAAGACCACAGGGCTGGGGAAAGAGAAAGAATTTCAAAGACCTCCATCTTCTCCTGTCAACAGGAGATAGGGAATCTGCCCATACACATAGTTTACCACCAAAACAGCCTACAAAAAACTAGCAATTGAGAAAACCACCACATTAAGGATATCTACAACCAAAGTATCCATCAAGGTAGACCCCCATCAAAGTGCACAAAAGCAAAGCCAAAGGTCCTTACCAAACATATGCTACAGACACAACCTTAAGTGTGAGGGGGAAAAAAAATCTCCATCTAAAGAAAAGAAAATCCAAAACCAAGAAGCAACAGTTTCTCCAAATGAGAAGGAATCAGCACAAGAACTATGGAAGTATGAAATGTCAGAGTTAAAGGATATCCACAAAGGAGTACATTAGCTCTCCAGAGTGGATCCCCATCCAAATGAAAATACTGAAATGACTAATAAAGAATTCCAAATAGGGATTGTAAGTGTTAGTCTGGAACCGAGAGGAAAACACGTGAAGCCCAAAGATATAAAGAATTGTTTATTTGAGCACCTGGGTGCAGGTGGGTGGAGGCCGAAAAGGGCATCCACGCAAAAATGGGGTCTAGTGAGTTTTTTATAGTGGGTTTGGAGGAGAGAGTGGTGTTGGGGGGGAATTAAACAATAATTGCAGTATACAGCAAGCAAGTTCTTGAAGTTTGGGAGGCAGTTGTGCTGTAGCAGATGGCTAGTACTTGAGAGGTCTTTGTTTTCAGTCACATCCCCTTTTAGGCTTGCAAACCTTCCTTGTTTTGCCTGCTCAGCTGCCTTTTGTCTCCCGTCCTCCCTCCCATCCCCTGTTCTGGCTTTTCAAACCTTCCCTTGGGGTAAAGACTACATACCTAACATTCCAGACTTTTGATATCTATATATATGATTAGGGGTGTGATTGGGGGCATTGAATCTGTTCTTTGACTGCTTCCTTCTGACAAAGAGATGACATTTTAGGGAGAGCCTAGTGAGATCGGTTGGTAGTGGGGGAAAGTTTGTCTCATCAAAAAGATTTCTCCAAGAGACTTGTTGGTGATGGCTTGTCTTCTGTTTTGAATAAAAAGCATTAGAAGTTGTAAAATACAGGGACCAAAGAGGAGGGCTGGCAGTAGTATTATTAGGGGTTCTAGGAAAGGCAAAAGCCAAGTTTATTTCAGGAGAACAGACTGTAGAGTTCCAAATATAATCTGTTTTATCTTTTTCAGAGAATATTTTCAACCATTCTGTATTTTCTAAGATTCTTTGTGTCTTTTTTTTATCTGTCCTGTGATGTTTATGTAAAAGTAGCAGGAGGTGTTAGCTATTGTACATATCCTTCCCTCTGAGGCCAGTAGGTAATCAAGGGCTATTCTATTATCCATTACCATATTTGTTAATAAATTTAGGGAAGTATATAGGAGATTAAAGTTTTCTCCTGTGTCTTGTGCTATAGTGGCTATAGTGGTTGTGATATATTTTGTGGTGAAAGCATTATGCGTGACTCCCCCAGTCAACCTATTAGGCTTATGAGGGCTGTAACCCCTAAAATTATTAGTCCAACTGCCCTCTTCTGTCAGGTGTTATGAATAAGGTGGGTGGGTAACATTGTTCTGTGGAGTAGTATAGAAATTTCATTTTGGGGAGGAAGTATAAAACCTACTGTCTATAGCCGTCTAGCTTTTCTAGGATCCAAGCACTGGATAGCTATTCCCTGGTTTTTTATTTTGCCTAAAATCATAAGTCCAGTGGGTAAACATAGTAGCCCTTTGTTATTTTGGGCTGTGGAAAAAGACAGGGAGGAGTGATTGAGCCATGACACAAGGTTGGGATAGGAAGTATTATAGCCCGGATATTGACCGAGCAGGACCAAAGATCAACTGTAATCTTTACCTGTCCAGATTTCATTGTCGGCAGGAGGGATTGATTTTGAGAGGGCCAAGTAGTTGACATTAAGGCCCATGAAGATGAGGGAGCCATTGTATATCCCCAGAATTGTAGTATTGTTCAGGAATTGACACATTACTGTATGCCCTGGAGAGCATTTTAGAAATGTGAGTTTGTTAGAAAAAGTGAAGGACCCAGTGGAGATGTAAGGACCTAAGTTGGTTTGGAGGAAGTCATTAGAAGGTCAGAAATAAAAAGAAGAGGAATTGGCAGATATTAGAATTACAGGTACAGATGGGATGAATTGGAGCATGTCCCTAAATGGTCTTGATTGAAGGACTATGGGAGTGTTGGCTGGGAAAGCCTGTAAGTAGGGGACCTTATAATCTAATATTTCTGTGTATGAGTGTGTGGGAAGTGTTTGTGAGATGGGTAGGAGGGGGACTGGGTTTAAAGGTGGGCTTCTAGCCAGAGATATGTCTGCAGATTCTATAAAAAGGAGATGAAATTGTTGGACACAAGAAGATGCCAGGGTCTGTAAGGCTTGATGTGTAGGGAAATCAGCAAGAGAGTGGGAGGAGCAGACAGTGATTGGCTGTACAAAAGTGAGTTTTTTACTTTCTTTAGTGAGCAGTGCTGCTGCATCCAAGGCTCTTAGACAGGCCAGCCCCTAATAGTGGGATCTAACTGTTTGGATAAGTACCTGACATAAAGGTCAAGCTAGAATGCTGAAATTGGGAACCCAGATATAAAAGTATCCAGCTAGGCCAAGGAAAGACAGGAGATCCCTCTTGTTGGTTGGGAGAGGTAGGGCAGTAATAAGATTTCTCTTACCTACTGTCATTTCTCTCTTCCCAGGGAAAAGGGCCAATCCCAGATAGGTGACTTGTGGTAAGGAGATCTGTGCCTTTTTAGGAGATACCCAGTAGCCTCCTTTTTTTTTCCCCAGAAAATTGAGAAGGTGTATGGTATGTTGATGGGAGATGGGCTGGGAGGGACTGCAGAGTAGAAGATCATCACATATTGTAAAATGACAGGTGGGGAGAGATTTAGTTGGGTCAGATCAGAGGCTAGTGCCTGTCCAAAAAGGTGAGAGCTGTCCCTGAATCCTTGAAGGAGTACAGTCCAAGTCAGTTGTTGTGATTGGTTAGAGTCTGGGTCTGTCCATGTGACTGTGAAGATATCTTGGGAGTCAGTGTGTAGTGGGGTTGTAATGAAGGCATCCTTTAGGTTAACTACCATAAAGTGGGTAGTGGCAGAGTTGTCATCTGTGGTCCAGCCCTCGGGTGGAAGGGAAGTCCTTATTGGCAGAGGGTTGTGAGGGCAGGAACCAGGAAAGGGGAGGGGATGATCCTGGCAAAAGTCTTTCCTTTTATGTAATTACAGAGAAGCAGGATTTTTTAATTATTGTTATTATAATTGTAATTATTATTATTATTGAGAAGAGGAAACCTAGCACTGACAGAGGGGATCTCTGCTTTCATCTTTCAGGTTTGACTCCTGGCACTGGTTTGGATACTTGGAATTTTGAGGTTCAGGGAAAGGTAAAGGAGGAGAAGGGGATTCTGTGAGGAGAAGAAGAAGGGTGGCAGCATTTGTTTGTGGCTCATAGTTGACAGGCAGGTAGATTGTTATGTGTAGTTTGGAAAGGATGTCTCTTCCCAATAAGGGGGTTGGACATTGAGGAAGGATGAGGAACGAATGGGTAAAGATGGCAGGTCCTAGGTGACAAGTGAGGAGGGGGTTGTTAGAGGATAGGAGATAAGGTCATCAATTCCCATAATAGACTTTGAGAAGGGCCGTGTAGACTCATGGAACTCTGGCAGGGCCGAGAATGTTGCCCCTGTGTCAATAAGGAAGGAAATAAGCTTACCTGCCACCAACAAAGTTACCCAGGGCTCTGATGTGCTGATCAGCTTGGGTGCTGTCAGTCCCAGGTGTTGTCAGTCTTCTGTGGCCAGGCCTAGGAGGTTTGGCAGGGCGATGTCAGGATTGTCCAGCTCCTTGGGGGAAATGGATACAGTCCCGCCTCAGGGGGCTAGACTGCTGTTGACCTTCCAATGACCTATCATCCCGCAATGGGGACAGGGCCATGGGGGTGGCCGTGGATTGGGGCATTGCCTTGCCCAATGTCCCAGCTTGCCACATTTAAAACAAAGGCTTGGTGTTTTTTGTTTTGTTTTTTTTTTTTTGCCAAGGGCCTGACTGTGGCTTTTGCCCCTTTTCCCAGTTTGACTGGATATGTCCTTGGGTTTGTTGATGGCTGCAGGCAACATTTGATATTTACTCTGATCCCTCTTTTGTCTTTGAAGTTTTTGTTCCTCATCCCAATTGTTAAAGACATTAAAGGCCATTTGTAACAAGTCCTTTTGTGGGGTTTTAGGACTGCCCTCTAGCTTTTGTAGCTTAAGTCTGATGTCAGAGGCAGATTGGGAGATAAAATGCATATTGAGAAGTAGAGCCCCCTCGGGTGTAGTGCGGTCCAAAGTTGTGTATTTTTTTAAGGCTTCAGTAAGCTTGGACAGGAAAAGGGCTGGATTTTTATCTGTTCCTTGTGTAATCTCTTTTAATTTTTCATAGTTGACTGCCTTGCATGCTGCCTTTTGTAGACCTGTGACTAAGCAAGTAATCATATGATTCCTCCTAGTCCTTCCCTCTGTTCCTTCTTGTGTCTCTACTTGATAGTCTCACAATGGGTCCATCCTAGGGATGGCAACCATCCCTACCATTTGGGCAGGGGTATGTCTGTGGACTTCATTGCCATGTGCCTGGGAATTAAGTGAAACCCTCTCCTTTTCCTCAGGAGACAGAGTAGAGGAAAGGATAATGAAGAGATTATGCCAAGTCAGGTCATAAGACTGGGTTAAGTATTCAAATTCCTTGATAAAGGCATGAGGATTAGTTGAGAAGCAGCCAAGCCATTTTTCTATTTGTGACAGGGCAGAAAGGGAGAAAGGGACATGTACTCTGATAATACCCTCTAGCCCAGCCCCTTCTCTGAGTGGGTATAGGCCACTTGGGGTAGAGTTAGCAGGTCCTGGGGCTTGGACAGAATGAGAATGGGTAGTAGGAGGACTAGGAAGAGGATTGGGAGAGGGTTGAGGTTGAGGGGGTTCATCTGGGGGAGGACCAAGATCAGAGGGGTCAGGGTCTGATGTTTCTAGTTGTTCTGGAGCAGAGGGCAGCTTAGAATGTAGCAAGAATAATTGGGCTGGGTGACAGTTTTTACAGAGTGAAAGATGAGAGCAAAGGGAGGAAAAGGCTTGGACACAGGGAATCTCAGACCATTTGCCATTGTGGTGACAGAAATTATCCAAATCTTGTAATATGTTAAAATCAAACTTCCCATTTTCTGGCCACGGGAGCCTTTGTGAAGCCTATATTGAGGCCAGGCAGTATTGCAATAGAAGACTAGCCTCTTTGGCCAGACTTCATGGGTGAGTCCCAATGTCTTGAGATTTCAGAGGAGGCATCCCAAAGGGGAAGCTTTAGGAAGAGCTGAATGGGAGGTACCCATATTCCTGGAAAGGGTAAGAGTCAAGTGGAGCTGATTCCACTCAGTCTTAGGCATCCCCAAGACAAGGGAATGGTACATGAGTACGAGGGCAACTGGTAGGACCAGTGCCTTTTAGGCCAAAGGCCGAGGGTTCTCTGGCCCACTGGTGGGACTTTTGAGCCAGGAAACAAAAGTGGGAGAGGTCAGAGAAACCCAAGAATGAGCTTGAGTTTGTGAGCTCCTGCCTCTGCAGGAGCAGGGTGCCTCTAGAGAGGTGACAGAAGGCAAGACTTAAGACTCCCAATGTGGGCAGAGGAGTGACTGGCCTGGTATGTAAGCTGAGCCATAGCAGCACTCATAAAGAGCCACGAGAAATATTAGAAGAAAGCCAAGGATGATAAGGAGCCATATGTACCACAGCATAGATCCAGAAGCCAGTCAGTGAGTATGCACTTACTCAGAATGAGATGTGGGATGTGAGCATCAGCAAGGGGAAAGATCCAAGCCGTGGTTCAGTGTCTGCCTCTTGGCTCAGTCCAGGGGGGTCTGGGTGTACAGGGTTACTTCAGTCAAACTTATGTGTCTGACCTACTTTCCAGGATCAGAGACAGGTTGGAGGGAGACCTCTGCATGGCTCAGGATTTTTCCTAGCCACCCCAGCTGGCTGCTGCCAGACACGAGGGAGGTTAGCAGCTCCAGGGGACTCTTGATTAACCAAGGAGACTAGTCTTTCTCAGGTCAGTCAAAGACCCATGGATACCGTTGCAGTTTTGCCCCTCCTGGGTTTCGGCACAAAATATTAGGCCAGAAACGACAGGAAAACATGTGAAGCCCAAAGATATAAAGAATTGTTTATTTGAGCACCTGGGTGCAAGTGGGTGGAGGCCGAAAAGGGCGTCCACACAAAAATGGGGTCTAGTGAGTTTTTTATAGTGGGTTGGGAGGAGGGAGTGGTGTTGGGGGTGGAATTAAACAATAATGGTATACAGCAAACAAGTCCTTGAAGTTTGGGAGGAAGTTGTGCTGTAGCAGTTGGCTAGTCCTTGAGATGTCTCTGTTTTCAGTCACATCCCCCTTTTAGGCTTGCAAACCTTCCCCGTTTTGCCTGCTCAGCTGCCTTTTATCTCCCCTCCTCTCTCCCATCCCCTTTTCTGGCTTTGCAAACCTTCCCTCAGGGTAAAGACTACATACCTAACAGTAAGGAAGCTCAAAAAGACCCAAGAGAAAAGGAAAAACCAACTCAAAGAAACCATAAAAACAATTCTGGTAATGGCTTTAAAATTTACTAAAGAGATAGATACATTTAAAAAAAAAACAAATAGAAGTACTGAAAATGAAAAATTCATTTAGGGAAATACAAAACATGATGGCAAGTGGTAAGAATAGGTTAGATCAAGCAGAAGAAAGAATACCAGACCTTGAAGACAAGACTTTTGAATTAACCCAATCAGTCAAAAGTGAAGAACAAAGAATCAAGAGGAATAAAGTCTATGAGGAATATGGGATTACGTAAAATGGCCAACTATAGGAAGCATAGACATCCCTGCAGGTGAAGAAGAAAAAACAAAATGACTACAAAACCAGTATGAGGGAATAATTGAGGAAAACTTCTCTGGTCTTGCTAAAGATTTAAACATCCAGATACAAGAATCTCAGTGAACAGCTGGGGGATTTTGCACAAAAAGAGCATCACCAAGGCACATAGTCATCAGACTGGCCAAAGCCAACACTAAGAAGGAACTCCTATGGGTTGTGAGGAGAAAAAAATCAAGTAACTTACAACGGAAAACCTATCAGACTAACAGCAGACTTCTAAAAAGAAAGCTTACAAGCCAGAGGAGGGGGTCCTATCTTTAGTCTCCTTAAACAGAATAACTGCCAGCCAAGAATTTTGGATCCTGCAAAACTAAGTTTCATAAATGAAGGAGAAATAAAGTCTTTCCCAGACAAGAAAACACTAAGGGAATATGTTGCTACTAGACCTACGTTCAATAGCAAAATGGACACCAACTATTGTAAAAGTGTTACACCAAAAAGCTCTTAAAAACAATAGCACAAGAGGGAAAACAAAACAATAATGTGTTATCCAACATGTTGAACAGAACATCATACCACATAACAATACTAACACTCACCATGAATAATCTGCCTGCCACACTTAAAAGGAATAGACTAGCTGAATGGATGAAAAAACACAACTCAAATATTTGCTTTCCAAGAAACACATGTAAAACACAAGGACTTTCTCAGATTCAAGGCAATAGGATGGAAAAAAATGTTCCCTGAAAATGGAAACCAAAAGAAAGCAGATGTAGCCATTCTTATATCAGATAACATAGACTTTAAATCAATAATGGTAAAAAAAGACAAATATAGTCATTACATAATGGTGAAGGGAGCAATTCAAAAAGAAGACATAAAAATCCTATACAAATATGCTTCTAACACAGGAGCTCCCAGTTTTATAAAGCAAATTCTTCTAGAGCTAAGCAAAGAAATAATTAGTGGCATCTTAATTGTAAGGGACTTCAACACTCCACTGACAGAACTGGACAGATAATTGAAGCAGCAAATGAATAAAGAAACACTGGAATTAAGAAGGATTCTAGAACAGATGGACCTAACAGACAGTTACAGAACATTCCACCCAAAAACTACTGAATACCCATTCTTCTCATCAGTATAAGGGATATATTCCAAGATCATATCTTAGGCCCCAAAACAGGCCTCAGCAAATTCAAAAAGATAAAAATCATGACATTTATCTTCTCAGACCAGGGTGGAATAAACTAGAAATCGATGCTAAGAGAAACACTTGAACCTTCACAAAGTCATGGAAATTAAACAACATTCTGCTGAATGATCCTTGGGTCAATAATGAAATTAAAATGGAAATCAAAATATTCCGTGAACTGAATGACAAAAAGGACAAAGTTTCATAATATATGGTATACACCACAAGCAACCCTAAAGGGAAAGTTCGTAGCATTAAATGACAGAAAGATCACAAATTAACAACTTAATGTCCTATTTCAAGGAACTAGAAAAAGAAGAACAAACTAAACCCAAAGCCAGCAGAACAAAAAAAATAACAAAGCTCAGAGCAGAACCTAAATGAAATGGAAATCACAAAACAATACAAAAGATCAATGAAACAAAAATTTTTCTCTGAAAAGACAAACAAAATTGATGGACCACTAGCCAGATTAACCAGTAATTGAAGAGAAAGGACTCAAATAAGCTTGATCAGAAACGAAAAAGGAGACATTACAACTGACACCACAGAAATACAAAATATTATCTGTAAATACTATAAAAAACCTCTGTGCAACAAAGTAGAAAACCTAGAGGAAATGGATAACACAAAACTTCCCAAGCCTGAAACAAGAATAAATAGAATTCCTGAATAGACCAATAATGATCAGTGATACTGAAGAAGTAATAATAAATCTTCCAACAAATAAAAGCCCTGGACTTGATGGATTCACAGCCAAATTCAATTGATGTACAATGAAGAGCTAATGCCTATCCTGCAGATACTATTCCATAACACAGAGAACGAGGGAATCCTCCCAACTCATTCTATGAAGCCAGTATCACCCCGATACCAAAGCCAGGAAAGGACACAACAAAATAAGAAAACTATAGACCAACATTCCCTATGAAAATAGATTTAAAAATCCTCAAAAATACTAGGAAACCAAATGAACAGCACATCAAAAAGAAAATCCATGATGATCAAGTGGTTTTCATCCCAGGAATGCAAAGATGGTGGAACACATGCAAATCAATAAACGTGATTCACTTCATAAACAGAAACAAAAACAGATACCATATGATCATCTCAATAAATGCAGAAAAAGCATATGATAAAATCCAGCATGCTTTCATGATAAAATCCCTCAACAAACTAGGCATAGGAGGAACATACATCAAAATTATAAAAGCCATATATGACAAATCCATAGCCAACATCATAATGAATGGGCAAAAAATGAAAGCATTCCCCCTAAGAACTGGAACAAGACAAGGATACCCACTGTCACCACTTCTACTTAACACAACATTAGAAGTACTAGCCAGAGCAATCAAGCCAGAGAAAGAAATAAAAGTTTTCCTATCAGGAAAGAGGAGGTCAAACTATCCATTTGCTGATGATATGATCTTGTATCTCAAAAACCCTAAAGAAGCCACAAAAATTCTCCTGGACTTGAATAATAAATTCAGCAAAGTCTCAGGTTATAAAATCAATGTACACAAATCAGTAGCATTTCTATATACTAATAACAGTCAAGCTGAGAGTCAAATTAAGGACTTAATACAATTCATAATAGCTATAAAAAAAATAAAACCTAGGAATATACTTAACCAAGGAGGGGAAAGGTCTCTACAAGGAGAACTACAAAACAATGATGAAAGAAATCACAGGTGACACAAACAAATAGAAAAAAATCTCCTGCTCATGGATTGGTAAAGTCCACATTGTTAAAATGTCCATACTGCCCAAACTGATTTATAGATTCAACACAATACCCATCAAAATACCAATATCATATTTCACAGGTCTACAAATAATAATCCTAAGCTTCATTTGGAACCCAAAAAGAGCCTTTATAGCCAAAGCAATCTTAAGCAAAAAGAACAAATCTGGAGGCATCACATTACCTGACGTCAAATTATGCTACAAGCCTACAGTAACCAAAACAGTATGGTACTGGTATAAAAGTAGAGACATAGATGAATGGAACAGAATAGAGAACCCAGAAATAAAACTATCTACCTATGATGATTTTATCTTTGACAAAGTAGACAATAACATATACTGGGGAAAGAAAGCCCTACTCAATAAATGATGCTGGGAAAATTTGATAGCTGCATGCAGAAGAATGAAACAGGACTCCTATCTGTCACCATATGTAAAAATTAATTCAAGATGCATAAAACACTTAAATATAAGAAATGAAACCCTAAAAATTCTAGAAGAATACATAGGAAAAACTCTTCTAGACATTAATCTAGGCAAAGAATTTATGACTAAGTTCCCAAAGTCAAACATAGCAACAACAAAAATAAATAAATGGGACTTAATTAAATTTAAAAACTTCTGTACAGCAGAGGAAATAATCAACAGAGTGAAGAGACAACCTACACAATGGGAAAAATATTCAAAAACTGCACATCTGACAGAGGACTAATATCCAGAATCTATAAAGAACTCAAACAAATCAGCAAGAAAAAAACAAACACCACCATTAAAAACTGGGCAAAAGACATGAACAGAAGTTTTTCAAAAGAAAATATACAAATGGCCAACAAACATCTGAAAAAATGCTCAACATCACTAATCATCAGGGAAATGCAAATTAAAACTACAATATGATATCACCTTACCCCTGTTAGAGTGTCCAATATTAAAAAATTCCCAAGACAATAGATGCTGGCATGGATGCAAAAAGAAAGGAACACTTATACATTGTTGGTGGGACTGCAAATTAGTACAACCTCTATGGAAATTAGTATGGCAATTTCTCAAAGAAATAAATGTAGATCTACTATTTGATTCAGGGATCCCACAGTTGGGTATCTACCCAAAAGAAAAGAAGTCATTTTATGAAAAGAACATCTGCACTCGAATGTTTATTGCAGCACAATTCACAATTGCAAAGATGTGGAATCAACCTAAGTGCCCATCACTTCATGAGTGGATAAAGAAAATATGGTATATATGTATACCATGGGGTATAACTTAGCCATAAAAACAAATGAAATAATGTCATTCACAGCAACCGGGATGGAACTGGAGACTATTTCCTAAGTGAAGTAGCTCAGGAATGAGAACCTCATATGTTCTCACTAACAAGTGGGAGCTAATTGATGGGTACACAGAGACACAAAGCGATATAATGGACATAAGAAACCAAGAAGGGGGCAGGTTGGGAGGGGAATGAGGGATAAAAAAAACTTACCTATTTGGTACAATGAACACTATGCTGGTGATAGGCCCATTAAAAGCTCTGATTTAAGCATTACGCAAGGTATTCATGAAACAAAAACACTGGTACCCCCTTAATTAATATTTTGAAATTAAAAAGAAGCAAAAAATAAGGTATTGGGGTGAAAGGAAGGGCAAAGAAAAGTAATCATGTTTGTTATTCTCTAAACTTTAATGACTTAGAAACAATTGAGAGAACTCTTTTCACATACTTTTCAGATTAAAAGAAACATTCTCATATTTAAAAATAAAGATAGGTATACCCTCTACAAATATGTTTTCACATATTCAGGTTTAAACACTATTGTCTATCAGGAAGTATCTACTGGATAAATCAAAGGCCCTGGAGATATGTTAATACCCTCTTGATTCCTTTTCCCTCCACAGGGAAAAGATCACTATCCACAGATCACTATCACTGTAACAATCTGCAACAAACAATATCTTTCTCCTCCTTAAGGAATGAAAATCCCCTCTATTGCTTAACCTCTTAGAAAATTATCTACACATTATTCGAAACTTTTGTAGACCTTGTGGGATAATCCTGATTTAATTTCGTTAATTAACAAGTCATATTAAAAAACCCAAACTGGAAATTATCCAGCAGGCAATATTATCACAAATTCAAATTTATTTCTTAAATATTAGTTCCCAGGAGTTAAATCAATTCAAATAGTTGGGTTAATTGCACTGTGCCTACCAGGTAGCAAAACAATGAACAATTATTTATACAAATGTTAAATATGCTCTAGCATACTTTGGTCTTTTTTTTTTAATTTTTGAGATGGATTGAGAATTTTTTTTGCAGGTAAACTACATTTTACTGGAACTCTTTTTAAAGAACTTTTTAAAAGCCTCTTACTCAAACACTTTATTGTCCTTAGTCTCAATCTTCAAAATAGAGAGTACAGATGGGATTCTAAAACCAAAGTCGGTAAAGCTCTAAGAACTTTAGAATTGCATTCTTTTATATGGTAGCCACTAGCCATAAGGCTGAGCAATTAATAAAGAAAAGAGGTTTCTTTGGCTCATGGTTGTGCAGGCTGCACAAGAAGCAAGGTACTGCCATCTGCATTTACAGAGGCCCTTAAATTGCTTCCATTCATGGAAGAAAGCAAAGGGGAGCCAACATACAGAGATCACATGGTAAGAGAGGAGGGCAGGAGGGGAGAGAGGTGCCATGCTCTTTTTAACAATCAGCTCTCCAGGGAACTAAATGAGGGCACCAAGCCATTCATGAGAGATCTGGCCTCAAGACCCAAACACCTCCTATTAAGACTTCAACATTGGGGATCAAGGCTGCCAAGGAGTGAGACAACGTTTGACAACCAAGAGATCCAGCTTTCTCCCCTATGGCTGGCAAAAGTATCAGGATAAAGTCTATTTCTCTTTGTTAATCTTGTCCAGTATAATTTTTTCTTTTCTTTTTTTTTTTTTAACCAGCAGAGACTCTAAGACTGTCGGTTTAGATGATAACACATAGTAGGCAATTTCCAACCAAGAAGTTGAAATAATACTAACTTTCTAAGACTTCTGTTCTTTTTCTAGTTCCTGTAATGCTAATCTTGAGTGTTATACTTCTATGCTCTCTGATGATCAATTAAAGTATTTTCAATATGCTTCCCTGTACTTCTACCTCCACAGTATTTTAACTGCCATTTAAGGAAAGCCAACTCTCTTGGGAGTTTTTTTTTCAGACCGTAACTACTGATCTGAACCTAACTATTGCTGAATGTGTCAGTCTCGACCTGATCCTGCTGATCAAAATTCAACTGCTATTCTTTAAATTCTTCAGAGAAGGTTGATTTCCTTCTTCATGTTCCTTCAAGTACTTACATTTTTCTTTCATTATTAATTCTAACTTTTAATCTCATTATAAGCAGACTTTGATCCCATGCCAACAAAATGTTTCTACTAAGATCAGTATAGTCCTCTCATCAAAACTCAGTTTGATAAGAGTGGAAACTAATAACAGCACTATCCTTTTATGTCAAACTCAGTTTGTTGCTTTGCAGTTCCTGTTTCACTTCTCACAGAAAATCTGCTCTCTTGGTTGTCAAACGTTGTCTCACTCCTGATGCCATAAATTATTCTTATATTCCTGGTACATTCTGTATCCTATAGTACTATTTCTTCTGTGAACAACAACTCTTCTCTAGAATCCCGACAAACCAGTTTATAATTATTATCCAGTATTGTCATAGACAATCAAATTAGTCCTTTATTTCCTTTTGGCTAGTTGAGAAAGACAATGTGCTATAGCAAAAACTTCTTGGTGCCCCTATATAGAACAGTACAAGAACACACTAATTAAAACAAAAACAAACAAACAAACAAAAAATGCTTGAGTCTCTGAAAAAGATCCATCTGAAATGTGGGATATGTGTTTTGTAGTCAGGGTTTGGTCATCTAGGCTTCTAGCTTCTATTATAAAAACTAAGTGTGTTTCTGATAAATGCCTGTATTGAAGTTGGCTGATGAATTCCTTCCAGAATCCTAGAAGTTACTGTGCAACCATTATCAAATTAAATAACTTATCCTGTAACAGAAAAGACTAACTTTAGTTCAATTAGAGAAAACTACCTGCACAGCTTTTTGATTGGTAAATTCTCAACAATGCCTTACAGCTTGGCTTTATCAGCCCTTAGCCCAAAGAAGTAAAAAGAAAGAAAAAAAGAAAGAAAGAAAGATAAAGGAAACAAAAAGAAGTATCTCTGAGAGCTGTCAGCTGGCAGCTAACTGACCCAGTTGCTACCAACAAGGCCATAATATTTCCCTGAGGAGCATGATCGACTTGGTACAATATCAGCATCTGATGAGAATTCCCTGCAACTATGAAGACCATTTCATAGTCATGACTGAACAAAGATAAAAAAAAACTCTATGTAAACTACTGAATATTACTAAATATCTCCTGTTTACAGCTTACAGAAGTGACAGCTGCTACTTCTCCAATGACAACTCTAGCCTTATCTGTTCTTCTTGACTCTTAGAGAAAAGATCTCAAACACCAAATTGTACCCATTTTTTGGCAGTACTTAAATGAGAACAGACCCTGCTTCCTTCAATCTTCCCCCAAATTAAATCCTATAGTAGTAAGCCTCTTCTAACTCCCTTTATCAAGATGCCTCAAGGTTTCACCTGATGTGGCATGCTGCCTCCTTTGCTACAGAAGACTTAATAAGCCTAACTTTTCTTGATCACAGGTGTACTTTCTAGTGGTCTTTGGTTTTGACATGAGCCAGATACTATTTTAAGACAGAAAACTGAGGTAGACATGCTACCTCACACTTCCTAGTTCATACAACAAGTTAAGGGCAAAATTAAAATTCAAACACAGGAAGTTTGGCTCAAGAGTCCATGCTCTCAAATTTATGCTGAGCTCAAATGATGTGATATAAGCAGAAGTTATGCCAACACATTTCTATTCAAGCTGCCACTACTGAAAACATGAAGCCAAACAGTTTGGCATTTTTAACACAAAAAACTGTACAAAATAGATAACCCAGGAGCTCCTGTGAACCTTAGTTCAAAAGAGTTTAACAATTTATCTATACATTTATGATTATGTATCTTATTTATGAAATTACAACTCATTCTATTGCCTGGGGTCTAAACAAAATTGTAAATGTAAAGAAAATAAGTTTTATAAAAATATGAATATGTTTTATCTTTGTATCCTTTCTTCTTTTATTTTCATATGAATATGTTAATTATAGAAGAATTTATATTCTAACTTAGCAATAGGAGAGCAGAAAAGGTATGAAAAGAAATAGGTTGGCAAAACTGAATCTGAGTGGTGTCAAGTCAATTTATTTTGGCTACACAGAGTTATTGTGGGCTTAGGGGAAAGCTGCAAAACAACTGACAAGAAGTGTTTAATCTTCATTTTTAATATGAATTTCTCATTCTGCTTTATTGTCTTATATTTTATGAATTTTATTTCCTGTAACTTCTGAAGATATGAAACTATTATATCCTAGAATAAATATCTTTCACCCATAGAAAACACAAAACAGTGTGCAATCCTTAGGGTCAAGCAATTGATTAAAATGAAAGATAATTGCAAATATGCTATGGAATGCATATTTGAATTTAAGTATTTTTTCTTTGAACAAATTATAGTTCTTTTGCTGTATTTTCCAGGCATACTGACAGGGCAATTAGTAATCTGAACTCTCAAATCCATTTGGAGATAATGGAGCTTATCAATTCTTGTGTTATAATTGCTTTTCAAGACCCCACCCCCTGCCTGTCTCCCCCGCCTCCAATCACTTTCCCGGTACACTTAATCCTGTTTAAATAGCAACATGTCAAACATGTCCGCTAATCAACTGGCTGGCATCCCCATGGAGATTTCTGCAGTTTTAAGCACTGCATTTCACTGTGTAAGGATTTTTCCCAAATATTGACTTTTGGTTTTCAAGGTTACTGATGATGTGCTCTGGCACATTAATCATTCTAACCGTCTTAACAAAGAAGCTCATTAAAAAGACAAATACATTTATCAAGCAAATCATCAAGCAGATTATATACTTCCCACCCATAATAGATTTTAGCTGAATAAATAACTTGGGTATTTTATAATTAAATATGCAGAACACTTAATATTTTAACACTCAGATCATACACTGAGGAAGGGGGATAAACTGGGTTTTATAGCATATAATCCATAGAGTACAATTCGGTCACCATTATGTGAGTTAAAAATAGGAATAGTACTTTGTGTATACAAATGAAATAATATTTTGATATTATGATGAAGCCTTAAATACAAAGACATTTGAAGTTCAAATGATTGGAAGTTCAACTTAAAATTTCTGTAGAACAACATTTTAGCATCTATTTCTGGTATCTAACAAATACATAGCGTCTGCCTGAGAAGTAAGGTTTTAGGTTGGGGAGATACAGCCAAGCAGTCATTTACCCTCAGGCTGAACTGAAGTTGGAGTGATTATTTCTTTTGTCAGCCAAATAATACGGTAAAAGCTTGGGAAAGGCCTAAGGGGTCAGTTTTGTCTTAGGTTCAAATTTTATCTCCTTCTATATCTCTCACCAACCTACCTCACACAAATCTGAGTTATGATTGGAGAAGTTTGCCTTTCCATCTCTGGGTCTCCAAATTAATGGACCACAGACAACCTTGAATTGCAGCCCTCAGGCAGAAAGGATCTCTCTTAGCAATTTCTTATTTCATTATTTTTCTGTTTTTAGTTTCAAAGTAAGTATATTGCTTTCTAGTAGAACCTTACTAAAACATGTACAAAATAGCTAACACACTCAATTATCCTAAAAGTGTTACTGTCAAATCCCCCAGTGCTGCTCTACTGAATCCCAAAGGATAATAGGCTACAGTTTCATTAAAATTTTCATGACCATTTAACAAGCTTTCCTGACTTCAGTGACTGGCATTAAAGCAAAAACTGCACCAGGCAAAGTTAAGCAGGCAAGAAAGACTTTATGCAATGCTATTGCAACAGAGGAGAAAGATTAGAACTAAGTTTGGGCTCAATTTGGCCAAAACAAAGAGTAGGAGAGTTTTTAAGAGCTGGTGTGGGGGGTGGCAGGGAAAGGGCAGGGTGTCGTAGGTCATCTGTGTTTGCTAATTGGCTTTATCGAAAGGAAAAGTAAACTTTCTTTTATTTTTGTGTTGCAGGTAGTTTTAAAACTTGGAACAAGGAACCCACCAAAGATTAGCCTTTTTCCTTCACAGAGACTGGGAGATACAAGTTCTATTTTCCTTGATGCTTACGTTTCAAAGGGATGGCTACCAAGTCCTTGAGAAATACATTCCTGTGTTGTGAAACTGGAAGGAGGCTTTGAGATTCACATCTCAAAGTGTCAGAGAAAGAATTTACAATTACAAGTTTTCTAAAGTAAAAGTTCTAGGAAATGGGAGGTTAGTGGCCTAGAGTCAGGAAGAAGCCTGTCTAAAGGTTAGTCAATCTTAGGGTTATATTAATATTAAGGCTAAGTAACTGCTAACTAGGTAAGTAGTTATTCACTGCCTCTGCCCTACCTTCTAAATTAGCTAATATTGTAGGGTCTGTTTCTTATAAAAATACATTTATTAGATCAAATTCTGTATCAGAATTCTTTTTTACAGTTAAGAGAACTCAACCTAAATTAGTTTAAACAATGAATTGATTGGTAGATTTAAAGACTTAAGCAACTAAAACTTCCAATGATAGGCTAAGTTTCAGGCAGTGAATCTGCCATCTTCTATGTATTTCTTTCATTTTTTGGCTCTTTCCCCATTGTAGAAGAATGTTCCAATGGCAATATGGTTATATGTTCACAGAAAGAAAAGTGGGTGGGGGGAGGTGGGAGCTTTTCACAACTCCAAATAAATATCTTGAGGTTTATTCTGATTGGAACACCCTTGAATCTAAGTTTGTGGCCAGAGCTCCCTATACCCTGATATATCCCTGAATTAGTCACCGCAGTAAAAAAGTTGGAATTTCCATGAAGGTAAGGGACCCTCTGGAGGGAAGGATAGGCTTAATCCATCCAAACCTCTTGACCACTACACAATGGGAGGAGAGATGAGGAATGAATTCTTGAGGTGTCCTGGGGTTGGGGAGGGTGAATGGGGCATATGGTGTCTTCTATTGTTACTACTGGGCCATAACTGCCAAGTATCCTTGTTAAACCTTGAACAGTGCTACAGTACTACAATCCACAAATGAGCAGAAATTTGCCACATGATAAAACGCTGCCACACTAATTGTGACTTTACTCAAACTGAACTCATTCTCTCCTACTCATCCCTGTTCCTAACTGCTCCACTTTGCTATACGGTCACTCTGGAGTATATTTTAAATCTAAAACCTATCAAATTCTTCTTGTGTGATTGAAAGTAAGTTACTCGACTCTTTCACACTCTATTTTTCCCTTTATAAAATAGAAATTAAAATATCTCTTTGGCAGAGTGCCATGGGACTTAAAAGAATCATTTTAATAAACCTAATTCTCTAACTCACAGAAAACATCCATTTAAAGTCATTTCCCTTCCATCCCTTCACGTAGCCTATCAGAATAGCCTAAGCCTTTCTGTCTGGATTTTCAGCTACATCATCCTCTCAATTCACCTATTTGCTTATCACTTTCTTTAGTGAAATCAACAGAATTTCCTGCCTGACCCTCCGTACAAGCCATGCTCTTTCTTAATCCTTTGCTCACTCTATCCTCACTGCCTGGGAGGCCCTCTGTCCAACTCCAACCCACAGCCCTCTACATGTGCCTTATCTCAGACGGCAAGCCCTTGCTAAAGCTCTCTCTGTACCATGTGCTCTTAGAAGATTGGGCTGTTGTCTGAGATTCCAATTCTGCTCTATGAGGAAGAAAGCACAGCAATCAATGGTTGAGTCAGACAGGCCTGAACTGGACCTCAGCTGGTTCTTTTACTTACAAGTTTTGTAATTTATGCAACTCCTTGTTTCTGAGCCTTGATCTGCTCAAAAGAAAGAAATAAGAGTGCTTATTTCATGGGTTGTTGCCAAAATTAAAGGAGATTCTCTAGGGCTTAAACAGCTACTAATATATGGAAAGTGCTGTAATTATCCTTACTGCACCAGATATTGTATACCTAGGTCCCTGGAAACAAGCCCTTTAACTACATTTGTATGGACAATCAACCCAAAGTTTTCAAAACATTTTTCCTTTTTGAATCACCTCATTATTAACTTATGTGTAAAATTCCCTGAGAATATTTTAACATCATAGAGAAGTGCTGCAAATCCTTGATAAATTCTCCTTAAATATTTTCCTAAATTATATGGAAGTGGATAAGAAATCTCTTTTCCATCATATTTCAGATATGAACAAATAAATTAATATACTCAGAAGAAGAAAATACTCTGGAAATCATTTCAGCTGTTTTCTGGGAATAAATAAATTCAATAAAATAATATTATTCCAGTTAGGAATTGTCTTAGTCCACTTTGTGTCTCTATAATAGAATTCTACAGACTGGGTAATTTATAATGAGCAGAAATTTATTTGGCTCATGGTTCTGGAGGCTGTACTTACAAGAGCATGGTGCTGGGATCTGGTGAGGGACTTCATGCAGCGTCACCCCATGATGGAAAGTGGAAGGGCAAGAGAGCGCCAGACAGAAAGACAGAGAGGGCTGTACTCACCTTATAACAGCCTACTCTCACTATCATGAACTCACTTCTGTGATGACAACATTCATTTATTCATGAAAGCAGAGCCCTCATGGCCTAATCACCTCTTAACAGTCCCACCTCTTAATACTGTGACAATAGCAATTAAATTTCAACATGAGTTTTGGAGGGGATATTCAAACCATAGCAAAAATTAATTCTTACTGTTCTATAAGTTGAGAGTCACAGAGGACTGCTTCCCAAAATAATGACCCTCTTTCTTGTCAAGTTTCTGAACAATTTAAGAAACAGAAGAGCAATAGATGGAAAACCAATATATCATTTTTAGTACTCCAGATTAGAGGACATAATTTAAAACAATATTAGCTAATTGGTTGAGCTTACAGTGAACCTTACTTAACCCACTTCCTCCGGAAACTTAATAAAAACATCAGTGAAGAAGGACAGGATTATTGTGGGAGGGAAAAAAAAAAAAAAAACAGTCCCCAAAGGAGCAGAGCAGAATCTTTATTCCTCTGATGCCACTAGCACCTCTGAAGAAGAAGAGCTACCACAGAAGAGTAGGTCTACCTCCCAAGAAGGGGAGAGATCTCTGAGGTTACACTTGCTCCCAAGAAAAAGAGAGAAGCAGCGCTCCACATACCCAGTTCTTTCTGACAAGCTCCCACCTGCGTAAGTTGCTCCACCTTCCCTACGGGGGAGAAAATGGTGAGTTGGCGAGAGTCTGGAGTATGTTTAAGGAAAACCTGCCTTATTAAAAACTCCCCCAGAAGAGCAATAACATTCCCCTTTGCCTTTATTCTTGATAAAGAACTTCTCATTTACCTTAAATTAAAAGAGACATTGAGACAGATTATCTTAATTTTTATTTTTTAAAATTTTATAATTTATTTTCAATTGAATATTTTTTCCATTTGATTTGTTTTTATAGTTTCTATTTATGATAATTTTATTCATTTTCCACTTGCTTTAGTGACATAAAATTTCCTTTTTTAATAAATAAGAGAATGCGTTAATTTGTTAACTTTATTATATTAATTGTGTTACAAGCTGTATACAGACACGGTAAAAATTGTGAAGTCTGGACCTGGAAAGCTATTAATAAAATGTTGGCCACTTTGATTTAAAGGACAAGAGTGATCTATATTCCAATGTGGTAAGTATCATAAATATCAACTAGGAGGGTTAAAACCAGGTACATAATGGTTGTAACTATGATCACTTTTCTTCTTTGAAAGCAGTTTTTCAAAGTGGGTATGCTAATGCCAAACAAACAGCTACAGATTTTTAAAGTTTGGGGTAGGTAGCCACAGCCACCTCTGCTATCAGATTATGCATTTTGCTGTGAAAGTGCTTTAAAATTGATGAGCATTGTTGGGAAAGGTCCACTATCAGGTCGTGGCAGATGTTATAGCAGCTGCTCCCATGTTTAAAAGTGCATTCTATGCCATCCATCCAATGCAATGGAAAGCAGCAGTCAAAGTGGAAAGAGCAGCAGCTGTGGCTACAGCAGACCTTCCAGTGATGGAGCCTGTTGAAGAGTCTAAATGGCTCTAAAATATCATGAAGCTTAGTTGATGGACATCCAATCACTGTCGCCACTCCACTGCTGTGCCAAGTGGAGAGAATAGGGAGAGAAGCAGATGTACTAGCTGCTACTCTTGGGGTTATGATGCATTTCATTCTGTAATGAATATTCTTGATATTTTCTTTCTCCCAAATCTCATCAGCTTATCATATCTGCTCCTACATAGGCAAAATTCTAAAATCAATATTCATTCACTCAACTAATATTTATTGAACTTCTGATGTGGCAGGCACTGTGAGGCCCTAGAGATTCAAATATAAGTAAGAAAACATTTTTCCTCTCAAGGAGCTTAAAACAAATGGGGAAAATAATATATAAATAAAAAGCTATATGTCATAATTAGGTGCTATGACATTGGCAAAGAATAGGAGTTTATAAGAGAGATTGCTAACCTACATGCCATATGGGAGGAATACAGGAAAGCTAAGTAAAGATATCTGCAAAGAACAATTGGACTTTATACAAAGGACAATGGGAAAAACTAAAGGTTTTAAACATAGGAGGAGAAGATTCATCTGTCTTAAAAAAAAAAAAGACATTGGAAGCAGCTTCCTCTACCAACTTTTCCTGAGAGGCAACTCTCCTCAGTGTGTCCAGTGTCAACATACACTTTATTTAAAACATATAAAGGAGCCAATCCCAAACTCTGGGAGACTTAAGCAGCACTGGGACCAAAAGCAGGCCACCTGATGAAGATAATGGTGAGAAAATGATAATTTCTGGTCACAGCTGGCAGCTTTGAGCTCTACAGCTCCCAGGAGCTACTGGTGGTCACACTGAAACAGATGGCCTCACTTGGCCCAACTAGCTGCTCAGCAATATCCTTTGATGCCATTCCTTAAGCTCTGGTTTGTGATTAAGAAGATCATAGCTTATTGCTATTGTTATGAGACAGGATGTACTAGCGACATTGTTCTAGTCTCAAGATCCAGGTCAAACCTGAAAAAGACTGAATTTCAAGGGTCAGTATCTTCCATGCCTACTTCTATCCACTGATCCCTTTTCCTACCTACCACTTCCTCACAGATCTTCCCACAACAATCATCTAGAGTCAGGGCCAGTTCCATGGGCTTACAAACCACACAGTTCCACAGGACTCCATGTCAGAAGCATGTCCCATGTTTGGGCATTGATGAAGCCTTGAATTTCTTAGTAACTTTATCTTTGAGTTTGTGTTTTGTAAGTGAAGTCAAATGAGACAACTGAGCTTGCACTAGGGGCTTGGAGTTGCAGCTCAATTATTCCGCCCATTATCACCAATCAATCTTTTCAGAGGCCTGGGCCCAACTGCAGAGAGGGTCAAGGTCAGGTGCTTACCCTCCAGGCCCCAGGTCACTGGGCAGGGCCTTATGCGACTGAGAGGGGCAGCACACAGGGAGCAGAAGGATTCTACAACAATTGAAGTACACCATAACAAGCAAAGAGAGAAGCCACAGAGAAAAAGGAAAAAAGCTTCTTTTCTGCTATTTGAACAATGGATTCTGCATTGTTATTTTGTTCTGGTACCCACAAATTATGTAGCTGACGTAGATGGTCCGACTGAGAGCAAAGTAACAGGTACTCTTCCGAAATGGCCCAGGAGGTCTTGCATTTGATAGGATCCTCACCTCCTCTGCTGTCTCCTGCACACTGAAATGGTAGTGTTGGCAGGATTGCTTTTATTCTTTTAGATCTGCCTCATGTTTTGAAATTTTACTGTTTGATTTTAAAAGCTTTAGTGTATAGTACAGGCCTGCTAGGAATACTTTCCAGAAAAGCTATAGTTTGAGGGAAATAATAAATACCAATTGAAAGGCAGGCTTTGGTAGGGAAATCAAGCAGAGAGAGAGCATGGGGTAAGGCTCTGAGTCAGGACCAAGAAAGCTGTATAATAGACAACTACTCTTCTAAAATGGAAATTCTAAATTAAGGTGTACATAATGATTATGATCTTCCTTTACCCACCTAATTCCTCTTGGACTTAACTGCATCTGTTTTGTTGTTTTGCATGGTATGACCAAATAATACCATGTTATTACACAGCAATTAGCACACTTGAATTCAAAGAAACTATTTTTCAAATACAATTTGCACATTCTGATTAATGTTTTAAAGACTAGAGGTTTTTCAGGTAATAGTTTGGATTTATAATATATCTGGAAATATTTTAAAGATAAAATTAAAGGCACTGTTCACAAGAGGAAGACACAATTGGAAATAAAGCCATAAATAAAGAATAACTGCAATTTTTACAAGCAAGCCAGTTGCCAGAATAATAAAGAATTCCTTAAAGTGTTTTATTAGTTGGTTGATTTTGTAAAAAGAAATCACTATTGAAGAAATGTAATCAAGTGTCCTCAGATGTGAAATTCAGAAATGGGAGTGGTTTCTACCATGTACACAGAATCAATTGAATCATTAAAGAGATTGCACTGATAGAGTCTAGACATACTGATAAGATTAAAAAAATAGTTTAATTTGAAAATGGTACCTTATATAGATGAAGACAGCTTAACACTTAACAGGATGGTTTAAATTATATTTGTCTTCCATGAGGAAAAAATAGACCTTATTTTGTCTTAAATAAATTAAGCAAATTAAAACATTTATATTAAATCAAAATTTGAAGAGTTTCTTTGGACTTGTAAAAAATTAAACTTTGAGGTTAATTTGCTTGGAATATGTATAGATGATTGTTTTTGGCCATTTGGACACAAATGCCATATTTACATTTTATAAATAATGAATTCAGACAAGTTTACTCTGTGGCCATGAAAATCAGAAACTCAGAGTTTCTTCATTTTGCTGTCAGTCCCTTAAAAAAAGAGTACTGTAAGCAGCTCCTTCTGACTCCCAGAAGGGTTCAAGGATGTCCTGAGCACTGGGAAAAGTTTTCATAAAGTCACAAAATTGTACCTTGTACTTCATGCAGGTGTGCTGTACTCCTGGAAGCAGCACAAATGGAAAACAGCAGAATAAGCACACTGTACATACTTCCAGATTTAAATCTCCAGTGAGTATATTGCCAAGGTGAGTCTTGAGTTCAACTTCTGTAGGCCAATTTCAGAATGATATATTCTCTCTCTTCTGTAGTATGCTATTGTCTCCCCTAGCTGTCTTATAATTTGATGGTAAGTATTGCCTAAATTATGAGACTAATGTAATTTTATAACTTATAATTATTGTAATTTTAATAAACATTATCAAGTGCATGTTAGTTAGATGCCAGGCACTGCAAAGTATTAGGGCTACAAAATAGACACTGTCATTGTCCTCTGGACAGGAACCTGGGGACAGCACACATTAAGAAACCAAAAGCATGCAGTGAAAAACAGAAGAGGCCGGGATGATGAGAAACCAGAAAGCAGTAGAAGAGGATCTCCCTCCTTGTCTACAGCAGAGCAGAGGTTTCAATAGAAAACTATTTTAAAAGAAAAAAGAATAAAGCCAGTATGACTAACAATAATAATATAAAAGTCCAGATTCACTAAAATACACTTTAACAAAGCAATTTGCCCTTAGCTACTAGGAGAAAAGAGTATTAAGTCATAATAAAACTATAGAAATATACAAGCAAGATATATACACACACACATACACATATACACACACGTACACTAGATATATACAAATGTACATGACAGGTCAAGTTTCAAAATTATGTTTTAGTGAATATAATGCAGAGTTATAATTTAAACTGTTTTTTCAAGATCCAATTCAAGTTAATTCCACACATACTTGTTGAGTGTCTACCATGTTCTATATATTATGCTTGGCACTGAAGAGAATAATACAGGAAGCATTCACATTACTATAGTATAATGCATAGGCATGTTGGATGTTAGGACAAAGGCGAGATGATTTTGATCTCCAAGTGTTTGGAGATATTCTTTCCAATTTTGCTTATTTAAACCACACTAATTTATATATGTTAAAAAAACTGGTTTTTTCCCCCAAGACTAGTTATGTTGGTTTATTAAAAAAAAATTACAAATCTCATTTACTTCTCTAACAATGTAGACTTTACTAAGTAACTCTATTTAGTGAGTGAAGTGATTCATTTTAAAGAGTGGAACAATTTTCTTAATTTAAAGAGTATCTCAAATGAAAGCAGATCACTATTCCCCTGGCCTGAGCATTAACTGACTGCCAAAATGTCCTTAACTGGCTTATTGTAAAAATCAGCATGATTATAACAAAGGCTAATTCTAATTTTCACTTTATTTTATAACTAGATCTTATTTTATTAAAATTACCCTTAGGCTTTTCCCTACCAGTAAAGAATAAACTACAAATCGTATTTTCCATTTGGAATAGTTCTTATCCCCTAGGAAAAAATCAATACATCAAAATTAAATTTCAAAACTGCATTAACAGCATCTTTGAAGTCAGGTATTCTAATGGTGTCTGAGTGGAAACCAAATTATGGAATTATTATATGTGGACAATATAATTATTTTTACCACCTTTTACTTTATAGAATATAACAAAAAAGGAATTAAACCTCGTGTAAGGATTCAGTTAGAAGATAGAAATATGTTTATCTATGTCATCTTAATACCATGGAACTTAAAAGATTTCAAATGAGCATTAGTTTTAACTCATGAAATCTGCATTAAAATGTGGATATTTAAAAGTTTTACCAAAATATCAAAATTAAAGAAAATAAACATATTAGATTTAAGCAGTTGACCTCTCTAGCAGTATGCTAACTTATTAAAGACATCAAAATATTATTTAATAGGATAGAAGACCTGAAAGAAATTTTAGAAACCAATGAATCCAATCATATTCATTTTAAAGAAAATGAAAACCATAATAGTAAAATGACATATGCGATCCTCAATTTAACCTGTTATGAACAATTCTCGTAAGATCTCCTTTTTCTCCATACTGCATATCCTTACATATTGTTCTCAGAATTTGAAGCTTAACCCCTTGGGAAAATTTCATGCTTATGTTGCCTATCAATTCTGTGAGGAAAGGAATTTTTGTCTGATGTATACTCCTTTGTGTGGCTAAGGGAATCTCAAAGCAGGTAGATGGATTTGGAGAATGGGAACAGTAGTGGACTCATTATCAGGAATCAAAAGCTGTTCTGCATCATAATATTAAAAAAGCCATCATTATTTTGACCCAGCTAATACTCTGAAGCATATGTTGCCTTTAGGGAAATATTTTTTGTCCTTAATATCATGTGATGGAGACTGTTATTTGAATCCATAATGTCCATTCCCCTTTCTTAATTCAAATACAATATCCCCTATGTTTACCAGGCACAAGACTGCTTAGCTAGAGATTACATTTGCCAATATAACATGCAGGTAGGTATTCCCATGTAATTAGCTTTTGCTCAGTAGAATTTGAGCGTGAAGGGGAGTGTACAGTTTGTCACAAAAGCTTTAAAGAAAGCAATTTGTGCTTCACCTCTTCTTTCCCTCTTCTCACTGGCCAAACTGTGGACACAGTAAGAGCAAAGTGGCCCTAACCATGAAGGTATAGACCACACTTTAGATGATGGTGGAATGAAAAAACAGATGGAGTCAGCGTCCCTGGATTACCTCATGGAGGAGAGACACTTTATCCCTTGCCTGCCTACCAACTCAGTCTTTTAAGTATAAGCAGAATAAACTTTCAATCTTATTTAAGATACTATTTATTGTTTTCTGATAAAGATTTCCTTGAGTGCTCATAACCTAAAAATACATAAGAATGAATTGATATTCTCTATATATCCTTGGGAGAGAGATGTGTGTGTGTGTGCATTTTCAAAGGTTTAACCACAAAATAAATAATCACAATACAATAAAAACCCATACATGGAAAAACCTATAAAAGCACAGAGAGAATCTTTAACTCATTATTTGGCAAGGATTTAAAACACATCTTCACAAAGTGGAGTTAAGGATTGCCTTTTCTTGCATGTTTCCTGTTTTATGACTTGCCTCCAATTTTTCTAGCTTCTTTGTACTAGACATTAAATTCCAAGATGCTGTGAAACACTGATCTTTTGACACTTCACTTGATATATGAAAAATAAACAACCACAGACTTCAGTTCCTTTAGTATATTGGAATTTAGTTAGTTTGGGCTCAGAGGCTGAAACTCATTTGAAGTGGCCAAAGTTCTTTCTTGCTATAATCTGGTCTATCTTAATCTTTCTTCATTCATGCATTCCAATTTGGGGTGTGCTGGCTTTGGAAGGTAGGTACTTATGTTCTCTCTCATGGTGTATGTAAAATTAAAGTTTGAAGACACTATTCTTAAATGTTTATACATTTTTTTTCTTTTTAATTTGACATCCACCTCCATCATTTTGGTGTGGCTTTTCTAATAGTTAAAATAATAGAAGGGCTGCATTATGTTTCCTTTTTGTTTTACTTTTTTACCTCCAAGAGCAAAGAAGCATAGTCAAATTTAATGATTTGATATTTATATCTACAAGTTTTTCTGTTTGCTCAAACACAACAATGTGACCCTGTGTGAACCTGGTTGAGATTCTTTCCTCTTTCAATATGGTTTAATCCTAAACTATACTAATCCTCAACTATATTAATAGATTAATCTTATTGGATTGTTAAATCTGAAGGAGATAATGGTCATATAGAACCTGTCTAGCCCAATGTAAGGGGATAATGCATTATCATTATCATCACTATTATTTAACTTTGAGTATTTTACACGGAGAACCTAAAGTTTTAATTTGAACATTAAAATATTAAATGTTTCATATGGAGAACCTGAAGTTTTAATTTATATATCAAAATATCCAATAGAGTTTGTATTGTAAAAGAATGATATGCTTTCTTCATATTTCTCAACATGTCCAGAATTTCTTAAAACAATGAAAATTCTTTGGGACTTCAAATGTCTAACCATTAAAGACCTTACTTTGATAAATCATCTAAATGACCTCACGTAAGGTTTATGCTGCAAGTCTTAGAGGACTTTAGGTCTGAAACATATCAGAATTTCTCTGGTCATCTTGTCCGTGCAACTCTTCCTTATCGTTAGTACGCCCTTTACATTTGTCTACCCATTACCTGGGGATCTCACAGGCAGTCAGTAGCAATTTCTACTGCAGAAGTATTTGCATTTGAAATATACACATGTACTATAAACATACATATGTGTGTATGTGTGTATATTATTTATTTATTTATTTATGGCTAGTATTAGAATACAGCTATAAGTTTCAGATTATATAGGTAAAATATAATAACCTTTGATTGACTTGCTCTTTTGAATACGTTTATGTTTAAAAAGAAATTATTTTACTGAAGAGAGAATTTGCATAAAAGAAGTTATTAGATTTAGTTGAGACTTCTATTGCCACTTGTAATAATTACATGCATAAGGTTGCCACAGGGCAGAGAATATATATGACCTCTTCTAAATGCATTATTCCCTCTATTTTAACTACCACGAGCTTAACTATTAAAGAGAACCTTCTATTTGACCTTGAACAGTTAATAGCTACTTCACAGGTTTTGGGGGGAAGATTAAATTAGAGAGTAACCAGGAAACATACTAAGGCAACATTTATCACACCAAACACATTTGAGTTCCCTTTCTTTAGTTTTAGTTTTCATCACCAATTAATATGAGTAAATTTTTTAAACCTTATTTTTCTGAACCTTCAGGTAAACCAATGATATGGGAAGTATTAACATTAGTAATATAACTCTATCTATATTACTGATTTTAATAATTATAGCTAACATTTATTGGAAACTTTTTATAAGCCAGTCATGGTACATGCATCATTTCAGAATAATATTATTGCAGAGCACCTATTATTATCCTGATTTTACAAATGAGGAAATTAAAGCTTGTAGGCACTAAGAAATGTGCCTACATAACTAACACAGTATTCTGTCTGGATGAATCTGGAGCCCATGTCATTAACCTTACAGTACACTGTTTTCTATAGTGCTTACCCAATAAGCAATTTTGAAAATCTGTATTTTTACTGAAATATTTGAATTGAAGATGGTGAAAGTCTCAAGTCACTGGATAATGGCAGAGTTTGCACTTTATTTTGCTATGAGGCAACAACAAGCATTTGTTGCTCTTTTCTTCCACCTCTGAACACAAGCAAGTTAAATTTCTAGAAAAGACCATGACAAATAACTGAATGTGCTTTGGATCAATAAAGCAGCTGCTGTAAAACAGCCTTGGGCCCTGGAATTTCTGCTAAACTATCAACATCTAATGTCAGAATGTTCTTTGAAGGATGAAAGTCAGACTGATATCTGGAAAGTAATTTTCTTTTTGTATGTCAGTGATTGAATTGGGGTCAGTTTTCCAAATTGTTTAATAAGACAACACAAATTGTGATTACTCATATCTCTTGCAAACAAAGCAATGATGATTCACAATTCTGAATGTGTCCCATGAGAGAAAAACATCCTAGTCAAATAATTACATATTTATATACTATAGAAATTTCACACATAACAAAGACTTTTTTTAGGATTAGTCATATCTAATCATTTTGTCATTTTTTACTATGTGTATGTGTATATATGTATATACATATATGCATGCACATATATATGCATATGTACGTATGTGTCCTTTTGGAAACTACATTAAAATGTAGAGAGAATATTATGGTTGTTAAAAATACCTAAAAAATATTAAGGCCAATTCTCTTAGTATTATAGGAGATATAAAGAATTGAAAAGACATAGTAAGTAAGTTTATTTTTTCACTAGAGAATAACATGTAATAGTAGGGAGGCATGAGCTGAATTCTCAATACTGCTGGATCCCTGTAATTTGTGATAGCAGCACGTCATTAAACCACTAGGTTCCTCTTATATAAAGGGGTTTGCCTAGATATTTCTTAAGATCCTCTCAAGTTCTAAACAATCTGAGACTTCCTCTGGCAATGTTTTTATTTTGGTCCAATTGTAATAACAAAAGGCATGCTTTATAAATTGTACTTATTCTTAATAAACTATAAAAAATTAAGCTTCTTTTCATAAAGAAAACAGGATTCTAGACTAGAATCACATGTGTTACTCCCACCATAACTGCCAATGCCCAGGAAATGGTGGGAACAGTGGCATTGAAACCTGCTCTTATCATCTTTCATAGGATACAATTTACCACCAATTTACCACATTTAAAATTTACTATTACAGCCTTTCTTTTTCCATTTCATTTCTTATTTGTGATATTATTGTTAATCTGAGGGCTTTCATTAATGGAGATATTAGCTGAATTTTTACTGTTGGGTAAAATGACTTTAATAATGTATTTCTATATTATGTGCCATACTTATATAGTGCACTACTGTTAATGACTAAAGTGATGATAATGAAAATCATTCAGAAAAATGTAACTAGATGATGAAGAGAGTTCTGAGTTAAGGACAATAAATTAAAAGGTACAAACAGCATACTTGCTTCTCTAGCACTTCTAATAAGTGCTTTGGAATAGTACAAAAAATTTCAAAATGAACCCCCCAAAAATATAATGGGTAAATTCACCTATGATTCCCTATTTTTGTGCCCACATTGTAGTTTCTAAGTACCAGATGAATGGCTGATTCCACACCTGGGGTAGGAAATTTGATGAGCCTAAGAGAGCTTATGCCTGAAAGCAAGAAGATTTTCAAGGGGGCCAACTTGAAAGGGTTCATATTTGCCAAAGATATGATCATTTGAGCATTAAAAATAATAATAACTACAAATGACTAAAATATATTGAATATATAAACTTCCATAAGTTCATGATGATTCTCAAATAAATGAGAGAAATCCAAGTGATAAACATTCAAATAAGTCATTAGAAACTATTGAAAGTAACAAGGGCATCTACAACTTATTTTACCCCTTTCATACTAACTGTATTTTAGGGTAAGCCAATAGTTCTATCTGAGAAGAGAAGTTATTTTTTTACAGATGAACTCCAGCTAAATTTTTAAAGATATGATAAAATTAGAAAATAAACATTTCTTATGTTTAATTAATTTAACTATTTCTTCTGATTGCTTTTATGATATCTAAATTTTTCATAATAAACTAAATCGGCAGGATATAGAATTGAGTTAGGAATCACATGAAGGTAAAGGTATGACTGCTTATAGTAATCACCTCTCAGCTCAGATCTGTGCATCTTTAATTATATATTTCTTTAAAAATAGAATTGAGTTCAAAATGTAACATTCTATGTCAAAAGTAGTTGGTGCAATGAATTATATAATACCAGAGGGCTGAAGATATTGAATATCACTTAATTTCATGCTTGTCTTAGACTATTAAAGGAAAAACTCCAAACTTAAAGAAATCTGTCTGGAGCACATGATTTCCCCTGTAGTAAGGTATTTTTCTAAGCTCCAATAACTCTTAGGATTATGAACTCTTTCTAGATGTAAAATAACTTCTTCCAGAATTTCCCATGATCTCCCATTATGGCCATAAATATAAATTAAGCAAGATTTGAGAGAACTAAGATTTCATAATGATAGTTGAAATTGATGGAAGAAAAACTGGGGCTTAGACCACAAAGAAAATTGTTGCCCTAGAATACAGATGGAACTTGTACTCAGCCTTGAATGTTAGTATTCTGAGTTTGAGTAAATGAAAATCAACGTGCTCGATTTATAATATCTATTTATGACAAAGATCACTTAAACATTGGAAAATAATTGTTATGTTATTTTACATTCAACAGCTAAGTGATCGGTTCATGTTAATTTGACTGTGTCCCTTTTATAATTCATCCCTATTCTATTGTACCCTGTCAATACTGTTTATGAATATTGCCTTTTTAATTTTCTTGTGTTTGCATTGAAGAATTTATTTTGTCATCTGTTAGGATGTTGGGCTATTATTCCTCTATGTTGCCTCTGCTAGCTGCATCCTACTGCATTAAGACGCTTTCCTTAGCTGTAGTTTTACTGCAAGATTAAAGGGAACGTTCTAGCAGTGGGAATGTTATTTATGCGGAAGAAATCAAATTCTTTCTTACATGTGAAGTATAAATGATAAGTCTATCAATCAACTATAGAGGTTGCTGAATTAAACTGAATTGATATGGACAATGATTCTGATTCAGGAATGAATTTGGTTAAGCATTACTTTATTCTAGAATTGACAGCAACTGTTTTTAACGAGGCAAACGTTTGATGGGCTTGTTAATTTCACTCTAAAGACTAGTCGGATACTTTGTGAAAGATTAATAAATACGTAAAAAGAAAAGTTAACTCTGCAAGCAAAGACTCCACTATTTTAGCAGGAATAAATCTGTCTTTATCATAGCAATCACTGAGATTAACATTAATTATAATCAATACACAGAAGACAGATTGCTTCTGCCCATTTCTTTCACCCTTCTTTTTATTTAAATAATATCATGGGTCTGAAATGAGGAAACTACTCCCTGTGAAAAAACTGTTCACCCATGTTAGGTAAATTAACTCTCCCAGGGCACTAGAGTATCATTCAGTAAAATGATGTCCTTTTGTGCATGAAATGATAACCCCATATCCTTTAAATGCCCACTTATCTCCATAGCATTAAATATGCACAATTTGGTCTTTCTTCACTTTCTTCTCTTAACTGATCCTCAGTTTTAAAAAATAATCCTGAAATAATTATACTTATTTTATGTAATAATTACAAATAAGTTGCCCTAAAATATCTATATTGCATATCTTTACATTCAAAAATTAGCAGTTAAATATTTTTTAAAAACCCAGCTAAAATAAAAGCTGAGTTTGTATTTTTTAATAGAGGAAGTAAAACCAATTCTATGAATTACAAATATGTGTACGCCAACTCACATACTGTGAGTCTGATACTGGGAATGTTTTTACCAAAAAGCCTCTGATAAGTTATAATCAATATAAAAATTCTTTTAAAAGGTCTGGATTGACATATTTTAAATTGATAATAATATAATATAGGATCTGTCCCCGTGCCACATATACATCCTTTATAAAAGCAATAGCCCTTGACTTATTATATGTTTAAAACCATTCCCCTGATCCTTAATTTCTCTTAGGATCAAGAAAAAATTTTAACATTTCTTACTAGGTCTTAGTTGATCTTCCCTGCTTAACCTTGGGAAGAGTCTAACTTACGTTAACACCAATTCCCCACTCAAAATACATATTAATTCATTTTTATACAACAAATATTTTATTTAATAGCTCATATGCTGGGCACTGTGATACATTTATTAAAAGAAAGTTGTTGATGTCCAGAAGCTTAGCGTTTGGCAAGTGCTTTGTAATATAGTTAATGAATTTCTTTTAGTTCCTCAAACACATGGGAGTTCATGTCTCTCACTCCTTTTCACCTTTGGGGCTTCACAAATGCTGTTCTCTCTGCCTGGAACATTCTTGCCTTGTCCCTTCCCCCAGTCCTTCGATTCCTTTTGTTTAGCTAAATATCACTAAGCCTGCATGTCTCAACTTGGATTAAAATGTACCCACCGTGCATACACAAATTCCTGAGTTAGCACACTTTTCTTCACTTACAACAGACAACCTACCTCTGCTTTGTACTTGTCAAACTGGAGACTACCACCTGCAGAACAGAATCTCTCCATAAAGCTGAAGACCTTGTTTGCCATGTTCCTTATTTCAACTCCACCATCTAGCCAAATACATACAGCATAATGACTATAGGATAAATACTTGTTAAATTAAGTATTTAATATATATATTTGGTATATTCTGTGGCAAACATGTGAGGCATGTATTATAATTATTAAATAGATACATGTTTATAACATAAAACTGAATGACAGTTTCTTCTTTTGGTAAGTCTTTACCATCTGTGTTGTCATTATGTCATTACTGGAATCATTTTACTCTCCTAAAACATCTAACTTCTTGAACATTTCTAGTGATAGGGAGATCGTACTTCTTTGAAACTACCCCTTGTTTGTTCTATTGCCAAACAACCGTGATTATGATATAATCCTCACTAATGAGTAGCAATCCACTTGCTCATAACTTCTGTCCCTTTGTCCTAGATCTGCCATCAGAAGATAACCAGAATTCTAATCCTTTTTCTGAGTGAAAGCTGGTCGGGTATATGAAGCCACTTATCACCCTTTCACCACCTTCTCTCAAATCATTTTTTCTTAAGAAAAGCACTTTTGGGATTCTAAGGGAGTCTTAATATGGCCTGTCTTCCAAATTTTCATTCTTTTTCTTCTCCTCCTTTGAAGGTGCTCTAATTTTTCATTGTCCCATTTACATTGAATAAAATATTGCTTCTCATCTGGACAATAATTTCTACTGATAGTTCTATTTTAATACCTTTCAGCAACTGCTTTATATTGATAACTTACACTAAACTTGAACAAAACTGAAAGATCTAGGTCATCTCTGGACAAGATTCTTAGGTGTCCCATGTTTTCTTAAAGTTTTTATTGAAATCACTACTATGGTTTTCAAGACTATGTATCTGGTATGCAAAAACAATTTCCTAAAGAGAACCACAATTTATAGTGTCTAAGACTTTGGTAAATGAATAGCAGAGAAAACCCGGATAGTGTTATTCTGACTGCAGGCTATAAACAAGGACCAGGATACAATAGGGTCATGTTATTGCCTATACTGGAAAGTAAATCTACCTGAGAAAAATGTGGTTCCTGCCCTTTAACAGTTTCAGGTAGACTGGAGGTTTTCTCAGAACAGCATGTCTTCTATTTAAGCCAGAGGCCCTTTACTCCCACTTTTAGATTCAGGAAACTCAAATCATTTCTTGCAGACAGAATGTGGAAAACACAGTGTTCTGACACCGTTTTATAGCTTTTCTTGTGCTTTTTAATTTTTGTTAAGTGCATTTTAAAATTAAAAGGAAATCTTCAAGACTCCAATTGAGTTTTAGCAATGAATCTACAGTCCATTATATTTTAAGCCCCCAGACTTTTGCCTTCCTTCCTCTTTTTACATTGAGAATATAGGATACAATAAATTATAGGTATTATATTTCTGGCAAAATGCAGTTTAGGACACCACACGTTTTAGTACAAAGAGCAAAAAAAAAAATCAATCTTTTCCACTGTCATAAAGCTTATTGAAAGCTGCTATTGTGCCATTAAAATTAATATAATCACTTTTCTCTTTCTTTCTAAGTCACATTGCCCTTTTGCCCAGCCCCTTCAGGTCATCTCCCCTTGTAGACAATGAGCCTTTTCTGATTCTTCCACTTGAATTAAAACTAATGCTGTGAAATGTTGCTTTTCTAATATATATTTTACACAAAAAGATTTAATTTTCACATAAGATCACTGAATTTCCATTTGGATATTTCCCATACTCTTTGCATCATTTAAAACCTACTGCTATAGAAATGTAGAGGGAAATGGGCTCTTTTTTTGAAACATGCTTGCAAAAGGCATCAAACCTGAAATAATTTACAGCAACTTTTTGATTTAAGACAAAACTTTTGGGTTTTTTAGTAGGCTTTAGCATGAGGCTTGGAAGTCATCTACAGTATGTTAATATTTATATTGTATCTAAGGAATTATATCTCCTATTCAAGAGAGATCTTAACTTAAAATGTAGTTCCAATGCATTTAGTATTAATTTAAACATTTTCTTAAGGAAATGTAGCCTGTTTTATAATGTTCTGATATTAAATTTATATCAAATTTTACTTTATTAATATCTAACCAGCTTGTGGGTTAACTTCACTGACCTTGTTAACACAGATAAGAAACTTGGAAGCTATCCACTTCTTCAGGGAGGCTGAGTCATGTGGCAGCTGCTGAATGCGGATTCTTTGAACAGTGGGACAATTGGTGACCCAGGCTCCAGGTCCTTGAATTTGCTTGGCGGGTGGTGTGGGGCAGATGGCCTCTTTTTCTGTATACCTCTTTACCCCACCTCCACTCTGATGAAATATTCATTAGCTGCTACCAAATTACGAAGTCCTCATGGGAAGATGAATTTGTCCTAGGTTCCTGATCAACCTAAGCAACATCTATTGACAAATTGATCCTTGATCCTTAAAAAGTCAGGATTTGATACAAGTTGTCTATATAAGCATGCATGCTAGGATTAAAATGAAATCACTCTAGCATGAAATTTAATAACCTACAAAATTCACCAACTAATTTATATCAAATCTGTCTTACATATTTTCCCCATCAGGCATACACATACATTCTCATATCATATTTGGTGAAGGAAACCTGTATTTTACATCATGATTGTGCTGTATGTTCCCCTTTATTTCCTTGCTACATGTAAACAGAAACTGCTTCTACTCTTGTATAAAGAGAACAGTCTTTATACTTAGAAAAGGAAAATTAAAGAAGCAGTCTCCATTCATCATGAACTCAATAAGGAGAGATTGATAGTGAAGATTCCCTTCCTCTTTGGATTCATTTTTATAGCCTTTCATTTCTTTCCTTGAATTCCTGTTTCTTTTATTTCCCATCTCACTAGTGCTAAGATTACACTTGTCCCACTGCATTCTGTGGAGAAAGGTGTAGTGCTGTTGAGCAGGAAGCTTAGGAAGCTGGTGGTGAACTGTCTGCTTCTCTACCAGGCCCCCACCCCCAAGACACTCACCCTCCACATGTGGAACTGGAATAAAAAGCAACACAAAAATACAAACACACCTTTCAGGCTGTCTTAAGTCATCCTTTTGCCTTCTCTGACTCATAAAAATGTCCACAGTACCTAAATAAATGATGGCCTTTCTTAAGGTCTCATTTTGATATGAGTGGTATTTTAAAATAATAGCATAAATTACTATAGGAAGAAAGAACTATTAAGAGATTTGAATTCCAATTAACTGTAAGTGATTGCTTTGTAGCTTTGGGTCAATTGCATTGAGAATTTCAGAAATCAGTGTTTTTGGAGGGTGGCAAAGGACAGGGTTCTGGAGGCTTGCAAAGCTCCTCAATAGACTTTGAGACCATCAGTTAAGCTTCAGTTATTTTGAAAATTTACTTAAGGAGTGCATCTCATTTCCTGAAGTCAGAAAAGTGAGGAAGATTTTCTATTCCTTCATATGTTCATATTGGACTAGTCCCTGCATTTTTCTCAGGTTCTTCTGTCCTTCTCTGTCTTCCTAATCTTTTGATAAATGGCAACCTTCAAAAAAAAATATTTGAGATTGTTTAATGCAATCTCCGAAAATTTAATCCAGACTTTTGAAAGAAGGAAAGGAGGGTGGGGAAAAGGAAATCTTTTATGTTATCAATCATAGAAAACAATTTTTTATATATATATTAAAAAAATACTTTTAAAATATTTAAAAAATAAAAAAAGATATATTAGTCCTGTCAAATACCAATTTTTATATATATATATATATATATAAATAAATATATAATTCTAACTTACATTAACTCATGCTTATTATGTGCTATTCAGTAAAGGCATTCTTTAAATTAATTTATTTAAACTTTATAAAAATCTTGTGTAATATTATCGTCGTATTACACATGAAGAAATTGGGATTGAAATCTGTTACTTTAGCTCTAAATCCTGTGATATTAGCCAAAATTCTACATAAATAGTTGGTATAGAAGTTACAAAGATGAATAAATATAGCTTTCCCTTCAAACAATGCAGTCTTGGAAATAAACATGGGACTAGGGGAAAAAAACCCACAGGTAGTAAGCAGTGTCTTTTTCCTGCTTTGTGTTTCAGTGGTACAACGCTCTTTCTTTCCTTCTACCTTCTCATTTTCTTCTCCCATTTGTAGTTGGGCAAGTTTTGAGAAAGAGGAAGCATGGCACAGCCTCCTCTCTTCCTCTTTGAGATCTGGTCACCTGAATGAAAGAATGTGCTCTGGTCTATTCTCAGCCTAGGCGCTGTGCGCAAGGCCTGCGGTTTTCCAATGCTGTCACTGGATGGGTAAATCTGTGTAATTCTAAACTGCAAAACCAGAAAATGAATTTCTCCAACATCTCTATAGGTAACAAAGCTGACATTTTGATTTTCATATGGCTGACTCTTCTGTTTTCCCTCAGTAAGTGCCACATTTTGAGAATGTGGGAAGGGGAGGACAAAGATTTATTAGTCCTGTCAAATACCAACATAGTACCAAAGGATAAATGGTATTTCAGAGCTATTGAATAAAATGTCCAAATGTTACAGGACCCACTGAAAGAAGTCACCAATCCTTCCATGAGATTAAAGGCAGGCTTCATAGGGGAGGTTGATTTTAGTTCAGTGTAGACTTAAGACGAGTGATTTTCCACATAAAGCTGGGGTAGATGAAAATTTTAGGCAGAGGAAACACACAACATATACAACATGAGTGCATCCCCCAAAGCCTAGCATGTTTAGGGAACATTAAGTTCATTTTAATCAGAAGTTCATTTTAATCAGACCACATCGTGCCTGGTGAAGAGGATAAAGAGCTAAAACCAGATGTCTTTGATGATGAATCAAAGACATTTTATTTGGTATGCAGTAGGCTCAACAATAAAGCTGTACCTTGCAGGTAACTGATATATTCATAGGAGGCTAAGTCCGGCAAAAGAGTAAAAAATTTAAAAATGGCCCCTAGTTGTAGGAGATGAGAAATCAGTCTCTTATAGCAATCAAAGAGAAAGATGATAAAGGCATAAATGAAAGAATTTGCAGGAAATGTGTAGAGAGAAGATTGGGTATAAAATTCATGTATATTTTCTGTATTAAAAACATGGTACATTTTTTAAGGTTCAGTGGCAGCTTGGACATTGGTACTGAGGGAGATTTTCTTGACATTTATCAAATAATATATTTATGCATTTTCAATTATGACTTACAAACATGTAATTAAGGACTAAAACATTTACTTTTAGTAAGTACCATAGTATATTAGGAGAAAAAAAGAGTTAATATAAAATGAAATTAATGCATATCACTTTGGGTTTTATAAGATGCAAAAATAAGCTTAACATGTGATCCCATACTTCTATTTTAGTTATCATTACAAACTAGATATCCTGATAAATCTACTTAGTATAAAGCACCAGAAATACTGGATAAAAATATTTAAAAATATTTATAAATTCACAGACAAGAAAAGAAAGTAAATTACAGGGGCGAGAGTACAGAGATATAAAGAACATAAAGAAAGGAAGCATAAATCTCACACAAATAACAAGTACTAAAGCTGTTTCAGTGGCTGGTTTCCTTAGTGGCTGGTTCTCTTAGCTGCAGTGGCTGTTTCCTAGAGGCCTGGAACTTCAGTTTCTAATGGTCCTAAACATGAGACAAGAGATAAACCTGAGGGCCTGGCAAAGATGAGAAGTTTTATTGTAAAAGAATAGCATATATAAGCTCAGATATAAAAAATTACAAAACCAATGAAAAAATTCAGAGTGAGGGTAACAAAGAAAACAACAACAACAAATAGAGTCAGACCCTCACAGACTTCAGAAAATGAAGAAGATTGTAAAAATCCAAAAGTCAATCAATACAAAATATTGGCAGGATGTGGAGCAAAAGGAACTCATAAGCTATGGTCTGCTGGTGAAATAGTAGGACCATAAATTTGAAGGTGTGAATCCTTTAAACTGGGCTTTCTCAACCATAGCACTATTGACATTTTGAGCTGGATAATTCTTTTTTTGTGGGGGGCCGCCCTGTATACTGTGGGATTTTTAGAAGCATCCCTGGCTTCTATCCACTAAATGCCGGTAATATTTGTCCTACTGCTTTTCTAGTTGTAGCATCAAAAAATGTCTTCAGACATTGCCAAATGTCTCCCAAAGAGCAAAATTACCCCTGGTTGAAAACTGCTGTTTATATCCAGCAATTATACTCCTAGATATTTACAACAGAGAAACTTTTGCATATTTGTGTTAGGAGGCATGCACATGAATCAGAGTATTACTGTTTGTAAAATGGAAACCTAGATATAACCCCGGAAAATTTGTGAGTATATCATAATACATTACTACAATGCAATATTGTACAATTTCACTATTGTGTAACAGTAAAAAAGGAACAAAATACTGTTAAATACAGTAACGTATGCATCTTACATTCAAAATATTAAGAAAATAAGAATGTTGCAGAAGAATACTTAGAGTTTAGCTCTATTTATGTAAAATATGAAAAGATACAAAACCAAATGTATATGTATATATACATATATTTTGGAATATATATTGATAACATAAAACTAAAATGAAAAGAAAAGGAATACAAAATATTCAGGATAATGGCTACTTCTCAAGGCAGTGGTAGGAGAAAAAAGCATAGGATAGAAGTCTCATAATGAGCTTCAAGAATTCAGAAATATTGGTAAAGTTCAGTTTCTTCATCTTGGTGGTAAGTATGTGGATGTCTATTTTAATATTGTGCTTCAACCTAGTTTTTTCATTATTTTACTTTTATATATGATATATTTCAAAATTCAAACATTAAAATATCATCCTTACCATATACAGTTCAATATTATTAGATGACTTGCAGACATTATTGCTTTGTCTTCTGAGGATTCATTTCTCTTCTCAAAAATGTCCCTGTCTCCTTTTTTTAATTGTAGAACTATTTATTCTAACCACTGCTATATACCCATGCCTCTCTAATGGGAGCTGACAGTTACGGCATTTTGCTCCCATGGACACAGGGGTGGTCAGGGTTCACCGGCAATCATGGTACTTGTATTAGTTTGCTAGGAATTCCATAACAAAATACCACAGACTGGGTGGCTTAAACAACAGAAATTTATTTCCTCACAGTTCTGGAGGCTAGAAGTCCAAGATTAAGATGTCAACATGTTTGGTTTCTTCTGAGGCCTCTTTCTTGGCTTGCAAATGGCCACCTTCTCACCCTGTCCTCATGTGGTGTTTCCTTTGTGTACCCACCCCCCACACCCCGCTGCCCCTGCCCCATGTCTCTGTTTCCAAATTTCCTCTTCTTATAAGAACACCTGTCATATTGGATTAGGGTCCTTCCTAATGGCCTCATTTTAACTTAATCACCTGCTAAAGGCCCTGTATCCAAATACAGTCTCATTCTGAGGAACTGGTGATTAGTGCTTCAGCATATACAGTTTTGTGGAACATAATTCAGTTCATGAAACTTCATGACCCCTGTCATGAAGCAAAGTTCATTCCAAGGACTTTTGTGCTCAAATTGGAGTTAAGAGCTTTAACCTTATTGTTCTAAGGCTGGGAGGATATAATTTTGTATGCTGCTTAAACTATGCCCTCTTCCACATAAAGAAAACTTGTCTAGTTGGTGAAGGGAACAAAGGAGGCCTACAGAAGAAGGCAGAGAGAGAGAATGAGTGCTGTAACATTCAAATCTGATTTCAGTAATCTTTGGGCATCCTACTATGTGGCTATGTGAACTGAACCATTTCTTTTAATTGCCAGAGTTGTTCAATATGTGCTTTTGTCACATGCCAGCAAAGAATACTGAATAATATATGAATAATTTTTTGTAAGTCAGCAGAATTCAAAAAATAAATTAAGTTTAAAAACGCTTGCAAATTATGGAGTACATTTGGGATTAATAATCGTCCCCTGTTTCTCTTATATATAAGACACGGAAAATAGTGGCATATAATTTAATTTTACTTCAATTATCAATAATACATGGTGTTGAAATATTGTCTTCCAGATAATACAACCTTATCATTCTAGGCATACTTTTCTGATGGGTATCCTCCCTAAAACATGAAATAACTATTCAGGTACTATAAATATTATATGTAAAGGTAACTT
Source organism: Daubentonia madagascariensis (assembly GCA_023783475.1). Taxonomy (NCBI): domain Eukaryota; kingdom Metazoa; phylum Chordata; class Mammalia; order Primates; family Daubentoniidae; genus Daubentonia; species Daubentonia madagascariensis. The sequence goes on along the minus strand of JAKFHU010000978.1, from coordinate 17,768,958 downwards.
CATCATTAAGGCCTACCTTCTGATTTCTGTGACTGTCCCTGCTGGCATATATAGGATGTCTATAAGAATAATAACTGCGGTTTTTCATTATAGTCTCATTTATTCAATAGTAGCTGCATTAAAATTGACAATATCTATTTCAATTTGTGCTTCCTTAATACTTATTAGCACAGCTAGATTGACAGAGAGGATGACTAAATCTTATAGAAAACAAAACTCATCAATTATGAGCATTCATACCACCCATATTTCTAGAAATTTATTTTTGAACTTTTTCAGTTAAACATCTTAAACTATATTTGGTTTTATTTAAGTGTGTAAAATAAGGCTTTTCTGCTATCTTTATTACTATAAGAGTAAAGATTTTTCTATGTGATTGACAACAGATGGAAGGGGAGCTGTGTACCCTGTTGTGTACAGCAGGAATCCAAAGAAACCAGTTATTTGCACTATATCATAATGTAGACTTTTCATGTTGATTATCTGATAAAAATTTTCTTGGAATAATTTTAATAAATAAATTTCAACATTATAAAAGTATATGTTCACCTTACCCTATTTCTGGTAAATTTTGAATTTTTTATGAAACTCTTTTGAAGCATATCAATCTATTTAATCTATTTATGTATAAATATGTAATGCTAACACAATAAGAAACTTTAGAAAGTAGATTGTGCAAGACCATATCATGTTTACTGAAATGATGTCCAAATTCATACAGAAAGTGAATATATATTTGCTTTAACCTGACAGACTGAACACATATATTTATCTTCATTATCTCTTGAAAATCTCTTAAAATTACAGTAAAATAATTTAAAAAGCATTCACCCCCCTAATTAATGAGAATAGGAGAGGAACAACAGGCAAGATATGTCAACAAAATTTGGGAAGCTAGAAAGTAGAAATATGGTGGTAATAGATGTGGCCCACTGGAAAAAATTAAACCCATGCCAAAGTGATCCATTCCAAAGAACCTAAATATCAATACATCTTAGAATCTGGGGATACAGGTATCTCTCAGGGATGGGCAACAGGAAGACCAGTTGGAAGTTTGTATAATGAACATTAGGGTGTCCAGATACCTTCTGGTTAGAATACGTACTTAATCCTCCACAAACTCAGCAGAAAACAAGAGATTGTTTTCTCCTAGTGGAGAGATGCTCTGAATGAATAAAATCAGGATGAATTAAGAGTGGGTTCATAATAAAAACAAAATGATGAAACTGAAGCTTACACACTAACAATTTTCTCCAGCCTCTCCAAACATGGCTCCTGTAACAATGACAGACAGTCTTACAGATTCTAGGAAGAAAACTGGAAATTCCCTTTGCAGAGAAATTGAGTAGTTTTACATTTATAGTTTATGTGATTAATATATTAATAAATGCCAAATATAAAGTTAAAGATTGATGAGGAGAACAAACATAGGCTTCATGGTAAATCAAAAGTTTAATGATAAGAGGATACAGAAGAAATTTAGTCTTGTCAGAATACATGGCATATAGGGGCAATCATCTCCCAAATATCTCACAAAAAGGTGCAGAGATGCCAATAATAATGTCTGAGTGGGTGAGGTTTACCTTAGAACTTGAAGAAGCACATCTGTCTTTCTGAGTTGTGTCATTTTAACATGTAGTCAAGAGTAGATACCTACAAGAGATCATCACATCTGGGATGATTACACTCCTTAGCTCTTTGAAATGAATACTACATAATGTGATTGCAAGACACCGCATATTCAGTGTAAAAAACATTTCCCCCCATCGCCTTCAGATTTTCTGCCAGCTATATTCCCTTCAGTACAATGAAACCAAAATTTTCTGAGAAATATTGAGAATCATGTTAACTAGCATCATAGGTATTTTATCTTTCATGATAGTCTGTAGTCCCTGGAAGAAGGAGGAGGAGGAGGGAGGAGGGGGAGGGACCAATTCCTGCCAGTGAAACCCATTAGCAGTATGGGGCACAGAACTTCTTATTGTCATTTTAGTTCCTCAGTAGTAAATGCAAATGGCGAACTCAGGATCCCAAGACATTTGAGGAAAGCCTGAATATGAAAAACAGCAAAAAGAAAACCAGAAGTCTCTGTGCTATTAAGAGGAAATAAGAAACTATCAAATAAACCTTAACATCTTGAAGTTGTTAAAAAAATTCTTTTTGCTGCCATGAAATAATAATATTATGCTTGTTTCAATGAAGTTTTAAAGAACACAAAGGAGTCATCAGAAATTAAAAAATAAAATAACAGAATTTACAAAATTCAGTAGAATTGTCAGGTCTGGCCTCTTGGTGGACTGTTGTCCTGGTTCTTTGGCTCCTTGCTTGGAAGATTCACAAGCAGGGCCGGTGTGACAGGAGGACCACAGACAGGAAGCAATTCCACACAAACAGCTTTTATTGCAGAAAAGAAAGGAGCTATACAAAGTAAGATTACGTTCCAGAGAGGAACGGGTCAGTCTCCATAAGTGGAGAAAGACGTTGAGGACTCCCAGGTAGTTTCCTTTTATTGGTCTGGTCTGGGAGAGGGTTTAGGGGATGTGTGATGGCTGTAGATGATTGACAGGTGTTCTTATAACAAAGTTGCAGCTCCACAGGTGTGTAGGCCTCAAAACCTCAAGTTCCTGCTCTTTGCTGTTGTTAACTGCATTTTCCTGCAGTCCCTTCCCCCCCCACCCCCAACCCGGCTTCTCCACCCCAAGGAATCTCCCTCCTGGCCTGTATCTGCCACCTGCAGATTTGGTCCCTAACAGAAGAGTTGGAAGATGAAGTTCAAGAAAACAAAACAAAAACAAAAGATAAAATATATGAGTCCCTTATTTCTCAGCCAGTGGCTGCAGGTGGGACTGGTGCCACCAGTACCAGGAACACAAATGAAGTCTGGGCTGGAAAATTGATCCCCACTCCCCAACCAGCTACTACAGGTGGGACCTATCCTGCATTGGTGGCACAGATACAGACCAGGTGGGAGCACTTCATTCCCTGCTCCCCACCCTGCAGTTTCAGCAGGCCAGGGTTCTTCACTGTGTGCCAGTCCATTTTTGGTTACTTCCAATAACTGTTCTTTCCAATAAAATAACATATTTTAATAAAAAATGTCAAGGGGGCACTCAATGTAGCTTCTGATAAATAGGCAAAGTCCTGTATTTGTAGGACAAATCCAATTTCTGCAATTACTTTTATTTATTTAACAGAAGATGAAATAGATGGAGAAAAAAGTCTATTTAGAAATTCAGTGAAAAATTTGGGGAGGAAGTTAATAATACATGAAAATAAATATGCTTGCCATGAGGAGACAGATGCAACTGGAATCCATTCACTGCATGTCTGAATCTGCTAAAATACAAAGCAGCATTGCTTTCCTGTCTTTTCTCCCTTTTATCAAGGTTCATGATTGTGCTGAAAACTATAAATGGCTACTTTCCACTCACTATTAAATATAGTAATCAAAATGTAAAATTTATTCTCAGGTTTCTTATACTTTTATACCTAGAAAAATCCATTTTTATTATATATAGATTTTTAAAAAATATTTCACTGTACTTATTTTTGTATGCTGACAGACCTGTCCAGGCCAATCTTACTAATATTATGCTTAATGTTGATAGTTTCTGCCTAGGGATTAGTAGTCAAGGATATTCTATTTGTAAAAAATATTTCTACTCTTTAATTATATATATTTTTCAGCACATTTTACAAATATTCATTCTTTGAATCCTTTGATCCTATATATGTGCAAATTTAACATTTACTTTGGGAATGAACTACTAAATTGTAATGCCTTTGTCTTTCTCCTAGGTAAAAGAAATTTACAAAAATCACCTGCATAAATCAAACAAATAAAGGTACATAAAACAACCCTTATAAGTAAATGATGTGAAGAGTAGCTATTGCTAGATGAAATAATCAGCACATTTTCCCATAAAATATTTACAGTTGTTTATATGTTAACAACAGTGCTTATGGAATGATTTCTCCAGATTGTTTGCCATCTATAAGCAAGACATTGCTTTATGGCTGATTTACCCTGCAAATAATAGTTTTAGAAACATTTCCCATTATCTATAATGTTTCCTAAAAATAATTAACGTTACAAATTCCATTATTACACTTTCAAAAATTACCCACTTTTAGAAATGCATTAATAATGTAATATTAATTTTAATAACTATCAAATTTTTCTTTATATCTAACTCAAAAACATCCAAATTAAGGTCATCTGTTAGGTAAGGGAGTTGAGAGAGAAAAAGATTCCAGGCAATAAATTGGGACATTGGCTGCACATTAGTATCACCTGGAGAGAGTCCTAACGCCTCATCTCCAGGTCACATGCTAGTCAAAGTAAATGGAAATCTCTAGTGATGGGACCCAGATATTAATATTTTTAAACTTCCCAGGAGGTTAAAATGTGTAGCCAATTTTGAGACCCAATAAGGCACATGTGAGTGAGCAGATCCTATAAATATCAATCTCCCTGAACTTTTCTCAATCTCTGGACATCAGAGTTCTTTTGTGAAGTCACAGTGAAGGAGACTCCAGCACTTTACCATGGCTGTTTAAAAAAAAAAAAGACGACTTCAGGGTTGTGTACAAATGTCATATTCACACGAAAGTGGAGGAGCAGGAAGTTTCTGTTTTACAGCTTGGTAAGAAGTCTGTACTACTTTGAACCTAATGAAAGCTATTGTAAATTTGCCCAGGAGGCAGATCAAATTCGGATTGAACCGGAGCTCACCTGCACGAACATACAAATGTCCTGTTCTGACAATAGACAGGAGATAGCTATTAAAGCAGAGCCTACTCTTTTAATCTAGTATGCGTTCTCATAGACTGCTAAAATTCTCCATTATAAAAGTCTCAATTTGGTTTTCATTCTGACTGGTGTAATATAGTATAGTATAGTAACTATACTGATATAGTACAGTAGCTCTACTGATGTGGTACAGTAACTATACTGACATAGTATAGTTTATTCTTTTTCCTTTACCCTCCAACATTCTTTATTGTACATAAAGTAACTGACAAATGGGAATAATTATCATTTTTAATAGACAGCAGGAAAAGAGTAGGAAAAAAGAGTGTGTAAAAGTAGCCCCTTTCTCCATTTGAAGCATGTTCATATGAGGTTTATTTATATTTTCAAGTAAATTATTTTACCCATACTGCAAAATAAAAATCTCATGTCATTTGACACACCCTCAACCACAATCAGAAACTCACCCTCAACTTTAAATCATAGCAACTTTGAAAAATATTACTCTAATAGCAACCTTTTTATTATATATCTATGGTTTTACTACTTATAGGTTATGAACTTTTGGTGAACAATTAATTTTTACATACGTCCCTGTATATGATTGTTTTAAAAGTTAGGTTTTCCCCACATTCTATTGAGTGCTTATATTTTCTTTTTACTTCTCACTTTTCTTTAGATTTATTCGGTTATATTCATGAGTGAGTAAACAGAGGGGAAAAAGAGGAGCAAAGCAAAATTAGGAGACCAAGTCTAGGAAGAAAAAGTTTACTTATCACTAATTATTACTCAAGTTATACAATAACTCAAAGAGTTTATTTAAAATGTAAATGCTGTATCATTTTGCATACGTTAAAACAGAGATTCAATAAAGTTTGAGGCTTGAAAAGAATGTTGCTTTCTTTTTCACGTTGGACCTTTGCGATAATGTGCCTTTTCCTCTTTGGAATTGCTGTCACTTCTAAGACAAACTAGGTTATTGTTTGAGTAGATTATATACCATTGTGATTTTCTTATTTACTCCCTCAACAACTGTTTATTGAGCTTTTAGTATGTGCCAAATATTGTGTGAGCACAGAGAATTCAGTGGCAAAACAAGACAAAAAATAATTACAAAGGAATGTTGATGCCCCCAAAGAGTTTATAATCCAGTGGGGGAGAAAGAGAGACATAAATCAGGTAAGTATTAAATTAAAGCTATGCTAGGTGAGGTACGTCCTGCGTTGGGTGTATGACAAGAGGTGACTGGAAAGCTGCCACTTAGGAAAGGGAAATTGTAGAAATGTCTGAAGGATGAATCATTTTAAGGAAAGAATTTGGGAGAAGAAGGAATGTGGAAAATTGGGAGGCTTGACAGATTACCAGTCTAGCAAGGGAAAAACAAAGAACTGTGACTGGATTGAGAAAACAGGAAAACAGATGTGAGAAAACAACTGGAGATGTAAGCGGAATTTCAGGCTGTTAAAGAACAATATGAAACTGGTGACAAGGCTTGACATAATCACACTAGTCTTTTGAAAAGTCCACTTTGCTTGTATTGTGAAAAACTAGTTGAAGCGGAGTAAGATTGAATATGCTGAGACAAGTTAAGAGACCCCTGTAGTAGGCGATGTGACATAAGTTACTAGTGTTTTCTTGTTAATATTTATTAACTAATTTACATAACTTAGAACCATCAGAGTTTGAAAATATCAACTTTTTAGCTGTGGAATGATGCTATTCTCTTGGCCATTAAATAAAACGGATTCCTTATGAAACTTGTATTAAAATGGAAATCTTTATGCCAACATTCATTAAAATAGAAAAAGAAAAAAAAACAATTTGAAAGATTACAGGAATGAAAATAGAAATAGAGGCTGCAAGAACAAAAGTTGATTGACTTCAATATTACTGAATGTGACATGAATTTTTACTTAAATTATTCATTCCACTTCCTAACTAAAACTCGACTTCTCCAGCAGGCTATATAATCATCATTTTTATGCTAATATTTTAATAAGCCACTAATAAATTTTATATTCCTTTTATATAATAAATTTTCAAACTCAGAATTGGAAATTCTACTGGTATTCTAATATATATCACATAGAAATATAGGAACTGTAGTCCTTGGAGAGAAAAGAAGCAGACATGGGGGATGGTGCATTGGTCAGTTTTCTCCAGAGAACCAAAACCAATAGGAGTAGATAGATATATATACACACACATATACATATATAATATATACGTATGTGTATACACACATACATATATATTATATATATGTTTATACACACATATAACACACATAAATACATACATATATATAGTATATATACACATATATGTATATGTATATATACACATATATACATATATATATATATATATAGACAGAGAGAGAGAGAAATAAAGAGAGAAATTGATTAGAGGAATTGGCTCACATGATGATGGAGTCTGGCAAGTCCAAAATCTGCAGAATCCGTGTTCCAGTTAGAGTCCAAAGGCCAGGAACTGCTATAGACTCAGGAATAGCCAATGTTCTAGTTTGAAGGCCATCAGGCAGGGGAATTTGCTCTTATTCTGGGAAGGGTCAGCCTTTTGTTCTATTTAGGCCTTCAATTGATTAAGGCCCACCCACGTTATGAAGGATATTCTGCTTTACTCATTCTATCAATTTAAATGTTCATCTCATTTAGAAACATTTTCACAGAAACACCAGAGAAATGTTTGACCAAATATCTGGGCACCCCATGGCCCTGTCAAGGTGGCACATAAAATTAACCGTTACAGATGGATTCATCTGTAATAATTCAACACACACACACACACACACACACACACAGAGTGCATAAATTTAAAATTTGAAATCTAGTACCTTATTTTTATTTGTTAGCTTATTGGCACTTTCTTTTTTTAATCACAAAACAACAATTTTCCGTATAGAAGAGAAAAACTGAAGTCTAACAAATTCATTTACAGGAAATGAAATGCCATATCTCCATATATTTGAGTTTTAAAATTGTAGGTTTAAGGAGATTTCTTGTTTGTTTGTTTTTGTTTACTAATTACTAAGCTTCTAATCTTAGATATTAATACTAACAATTAGGCGAATAACAAAATATAAGAGCTAGAAACAGATAAAGAGAAATAGTGATATTCAAGATTTCTTCTACTTTTGTACTAATCAGAAAAGATAATTTTTTGAACAAGAATATATTCTTTTTCATATATAATGTAAGAAAATCAGAATATTGAGATGTTGTATACATATTTAAAATTTCAGTGCACTATTACATTAACTAATTGTCATACACAGTTTTCCAATTTATATATATTGAAAATTATAATTTTTGGAAGGAATGTAAGTAAAATAAAATTGTCAATGGATTTAAAACAACTGTGATCAAAATTATTGAAATTTATAGTTATTTGAGCAAGAATGTTTTAGCTTTTCAAACAAAAGAATAATAAAAGCAATAACAAAGGCAGGCATTATGGATTGAATTATGTCCCCTCAAAATTCATATGTTGAAGCTCTAACTCCCAATGTGACTGGTGAAGCACTAATATCCAGTGTGACCGTATTGGAGATTGGTCCCTTAGGAGATAATTAAGGTTATATGAGGTCATAGGGGTGGGAACCTGATCTGACAGGATTAGTGTGTTTATAAGAAGAGAACCCAGACAGTTCCCTCCCCTCCACCCCTACCATGTGCACACACAAGCCAAAAAGAGTACCCTCACTAGAAAGCTAATTGGCCAGAACCTGGATTTTGAAACTCTAGCCTCCAGAACTATGAGAAAATAAATTTCTATTGTTTAAGTCACCCGGTCTGTAGTGTTTTGTTATGGCAGCACAAGAAGACTAATATATCAAGAAAGGTAAACCAGGCTAGGACCACTTTTGGTAGCTAATCCCCTACCCAGCATGTCTTGGTGCTCTATTTTATTGGTATATATAGTACACGGTTCCTGGAAACTTGAAAGTATGCATTTTTATAGTATGTATTTTAATTCTTGTTATCTAGATTGTTGATGCTTTGTGAGGTATTCACTAAGTGTACCACTCAGATTCGATGTAAGTCTGGATCTCAGTTTCATTTGGTCATGGGTTTTTGAGGCAGAGAAAGATGTTTCCATTAGACAAGATTACTTGTAAAGCAGTGAACAAAGTATCTAGCCCATAGTAAGCTAAGGCTGAACTTTTGATTTTTTTCCCCCTAGACTTGCTTCTCCCACAATATGCTCCATCATGGCAAATGACATCACCACCCACTTGGTTGTGCAAGCCAACAAACTTAGCTGAGGCTTCTTGATTTGAATATCTCTGTTGAATACCACTTACTAAAAGAAGAATTCCCTAACTACTGAACAGAAAGCAGCAAACCTACCCCTCTCTATCACAATTCCCTGCGTATTATTTATCACAAGTTGATATATCTATTTCTTAAAATTATTCATTTGTTTTAGTATAGTCTGTTTCCCCTGCAGGTATATCAACTTTATGATCAGGGAACCATGATTCTCTTACCCACTTGCTCATTCCTATTACTGGACCTATGTCAGCCACATAGAAAGTGCTTAATAATGATCTGTTGAAAGAAAGCTTTATTAGATAAAAGATCCTCAGCAAATCCCTTAGAGGTAAGTATTATTCACTTCACTTTATAAGAAAAGTGATGTTAAATCACTACTAAAATCTTATTTAACTTTTGTGAGCCTTAGGTTTTCTTACTCTAAAAATGGAAATAAGACCTAACTAGAGTGTTTAAAGTTTTTGATAAGATATTGAATAAAGTCAAATCCTGTAGCAGAACATCTGTCCCACAATAGGTTTTCTGTGCTTCTCATGATTTTTTTGAGTTAGTCAAAACAAAAACTTTAGAATTGAATTTGATGCTTTTTCCCCAATAATTTATAACTGATAATATGTCTGTTAAAATCTTAGTAACCCATCATCTATGTAAAAATAAAAAACAAAACAAAACAAAACACTCTCCTAATACACTGACAAGGAAAAACTTTAGAAATAAATCCACATATTGTAAAATTCATCCCTTTTAGTGGTCAGTTATGTAATATTTTATAACTGTATACAATTGTGAATCATCACTGCAATCAAGATATAGAATATTTTATTTTCATGAAAACTTCTTTTATGCATCTTTGCCATCAACTGTCCCCTCAATCAACCCTATCTGCTTACGTCTACTGTTGTTTTCTTTCCCTGTAGTTTTGCATTTATCAGACATGTTTTACAACTATTTTCTCCCAATCTGTGACTTTGTGTTATTTTTAAAACAATGGGTTTTGAAGGGATAACATGTTTAATTTTAAGGTAGTCCAATTTAGCAAGTTTTTGTTTTGTGAATTGTGTTTCATATCTTATATCTAAGAAATTTCACATAACCAAAGTCACATATTTTTTCTAAATATTCTCCTAAGAGTTTTAAAATTTTAGATATAAAATTCAGGTCCAAAATATGTTTTCAGTTAATTTCTTATAAGTTGTGATATATGGGTTAAGTTTTTTTTTTTGTATTTTGAAGTCCAATTATTTCAGTACCTTTTGTTGAAAAGACTATGCTTTCTTCATTAAATTGATTTTGTACTCTCATAGAAAATAAATTGACTATATTTATAGATTTATTTCTGGACTCTATTCTATCCCATGAGGTTATATACCAATAATTTTGAAAATGATATTGGCTTGACTACTTTCACTTTATGAAAATTATTTAACATAGAGTATGAATTTTTCAAATTTGTTTTTCATTTTCAAAATTATTTTTGATATTCTAGATATTTTGCCTTTCTGTAAAAATTTTGGGACTTACTTGTTCCACAAGAACAATTTCTACAAAAAAATTTATTCCAGTATTTTTATGAGGACTGCATTGAATCTACAGATAATATTGAGTCATCCAATCCATGAACATGGGACATATTGTAACTTATTTAGGTTTCCTTTGATTTCTTTCATGAGTACTTTATAATGTTTAGCCTACAGCACTTGAACATATTTTGTTAAATTCGTTCCTAAGTATTTCACAGACTTTTTTTTTTTTGGAGCTATGTTAAATAGTGTTGCCATTTTTCTCCCCAACCATTTGATTATCCTGTGACATTGCTAAATCCATGTATTAAACACAGTAGCATTTATAAATTCTTCTAAGGTAGACAATCAGCGTATAGAGGTAGTTCTATTTCATCTTTCCCAATTTCATATTTTTTATTTCTCCTTCATGTCTTATTGCACTATATAGGGCAGCAGAACCATGCTGAATTGAATAGGAGTTGTGAAAGCAGGGCTCCTTTCCTTGTTCTGATCTTCTGATGAAAATATTCAGTCACTCACCTTTAAGTGTGATGTTTGTCATAAGCCTTTGTAAATCTTCTTTACCAGGTTGAGAAATTTTCTTAGTTTGCTGAGAGTATTTTACCATGAAGGGATATTGAATTCTGCCAATTTTTTTTTCCTGAACCTACTGAGATAATAATATATATTCTCTTTTTTACCATGGATATTTTAATGCTGAATCAAACTGGCACTCCTGCATAAACTCCACTTGGTCATGGTGTTCTCTCTCTCTCTCATTTATCTATCTTGCTGGATTCAATTTGCTAACATTTTGTAGAGAATTTATGCATTTATTTTTATGACAAATTTGGTTTGCATTTTCTTCTTGTAATATATTTGCCTAATTTTAGAATGATGGTAATGTTGGCATCATCAAATGAATTGTAAAATATTTCCTCCTCTTCTATTTTCTAGAAGAGTTTATATAGAATTGGTAACTGTTTCTCATTAAATGTGTAGTAGAATTTGCTAAGGAAGTTGTCTTGATTTTTTTTTATTGAACAGACTTTCCTATGAATTTAGTTTCTTTAATAAATATGACTGTTTTGATTATTAATTTCTTCTTTCATAGATTTTGGTAGTTTATGTCCTTCAAGGAATTTGCTCATTTTATTTAAGTTGCCAAATTTATGGGAACAAAACTGTTTGAATATTTTCTTATTTTGAAATTAATGACTGTGGAATCTGTAGTAATTATAATGATCTGTAGTGACATCCTCTCTTCATCTCTGATTATTTGTATTTAGGAATGTTTTTTTTTTTTCAGCATTAGAAGATAGAAAAGAGACTTTTTTGAAGATTTGCTGTTTCATATGGAAAAAACTTTTTTAACTTCCTTGTTTCTTTTCTGTTTGTTACGGTATGGCATTGTGCAAATTGGATTGACTTTTTGTTTCTAATAATTGCTTCATGTTTTTTTTCTGTTTTAGGCATGTGTAATTTGTTTCTATAATTGCTTTCGTTCTTTTTTGCTTTAGGCTTGATTTCATGGTCCTTTTCTAGTTTTGTAAGGTGGAAACATAGATAATTGATTTGAAATCTTTACATTTTTCTAATAAAAAATTTAACATTATAATTTTCTTTTAAGCACATTTTTAGATTTATATGAAAATCTTTGTGTTTTGTTTTATTTTTATTTAGCTCAAAATATTTTCTAATTTCCATAATGACTCACTCTCTGAACTCTGAGTTATTTAGAAAAGAAGAAATAAATTGATTTGGGGATTTTCCAGCTATTTTTTTGTTATTGATTTCTAGTTTCATTCACTTTTGGTAAGAAAGAACATTTTGTACTATTAATGTTTTTAAATTTGTTGAGTTTGGATTTAGTGCCCAGAATAGCATCTATCTGGTTGGATATTACATGAGCTCTTAGAAAAGGACTTTATTCTGTTTTTGCTGGATGGAATGCTCTATGATTGTTAATTAATTTAAATTTGCTCACAGTATTGCTCCCAACTTCCCTATGCTTCTTGCTTTTTGTTTACACTTATGTTATCAAATATTGAGAAATAATGTTAAGGTCTTAAACTATAATTCAGTATGTGCCTAGTTTCTTTTCAGTTTTGTTATGTTTTGTTTCATATGTTTTGCAGCTCCATTTCCAGAACCATACACATTCAGAGTTGTTACATGTTCTTGGTAAATAGACACTTTTATTATTGTATAATAACCCTCTTTAACTCTGACAATATTTTTTCTGATGAAGTCTTATTTGAGTGCTATTAATATAGTTACTCCATCATTCTTTTTCATAGTGATTACATGATATAACTTTTTCTATTCTCTTGCTTTTTAATCTATCCATGTGTTTATGATTAAAATGCACTTTTATAGACTGTATATAGTTGTATCCTGATTTTTAATTCACTCTAAAAAACTGACAGTTTTCAATTGGTATTTTTAGGCCATTTACATTTATTACAATTATTGCTATGGTTAGATTAACATTTACCATCTTTACTCTTTGTTCCATCTGCCTCTTGTTCCTTTTATCATAAAATCCAATTTTTTATTAGTTGAATATTTTAAATAATTCTGTTTTATATCTACTGTTGGCTTCTTATTGACGTTAGTGTCATTCATTTTAGCATTATTTTTACTACTTAATGCTTATTTATATATTTTTAAATATTTTAGTACTTTAAAAACTCATTTTAATATTATTTTTATGGTTGCTCTAAGGTTTAAAATATACATCTTTAATTAATCTCAGTCTACCTTCAAATAATAATATATGGCTTTACGTATAGTATAAGATCCTTTCAGTATACTTCTAAATCTTTCTTCCCATCTTTTTTTTTGCTATCATTTTTATAAATTTCATTTTTCTTATGCTATAAATCTTGAATACATGGCTACTATATTTGCTTTAGGTAGTCAATTGTCTTTTAAAAAATAATAGCTTTTATTTTAGAACAGATTTAGTTTCACAGAAAAATTGAACAGAAGGTATAGCAATTCCCATATGTCCTCTGCCCCACACATGCACAGCCTCCCCTGCTATAAATATTCTGCACCAGAGTGATACATTTTTACAAATGATGGACCTACATTGACACATCATTATCAATTATCTTTTAAAACAACTAGCAAAAAAGAAAAATGTTTTTTTTATATTTACCTTTATTTCTGACTTTTCCAGAGGTTTTCATTTCTTGCGTAGATACAATTACATACTCTGGTATCATATTCTTTCTGCTTCAAGAATTTATTTTAATGAATTCTCTAAGTTTTCTTTGCATGTATGCTTTATTATTTAGCCATCCTTTTTTTGAAATATATTTTGACTGGACATAGAATTATGAATTGAAAGTTTTTTTTTCCTTTCCACACTTTAAAGATGTCTCAAATGCCAGCAAACTTGTATAGTTTCAGATGAGAATTTTGCTTTTTCCCCTATTTATGTGTCTTCATTTCCTTATTGCCATCAATATTTTCTGTTGTGTGTAATAAGAAAGACCTTCCCTTTCACTCTGAGCAAAATGGGAAGTCGGAAGTTGTGAGCAGAGAAGTGTCATAATCTGTCCTTGGTAATAACAATATCACTATGGCTACTGTGTTGAGAACAGACTAAATGAGGCCAATGGCAGAATCAAGGAGCCCAGTTAGGTTATTATAATGATCCAGGCAAGAGATAATAGTTGCTTGAGAGATTTCTTTTTTTTTTTTTGATGTGTCATTATGTCTTGGTTATAGCCCTCACTTATTCAGTTGATCAGTTGTCTAGATATTGTTGTGCAGGGAGTTTGCAAAGATAATTAAAGCCCTTAATCAATTGGCCTTAAATAAGAGAGATTATCCTGGATAATATAGATGGGCCTGATTTAATCAGTTGGAAAGCATTAAAAGTAGGGTTGAAGTTTTTCTTGAAGAAGTAGAAGAAAATCTGCATGTGGGAAAACAGTTTTGGCCATGCACATGGATTCCATGTGCTTGTGATCATCCCTTCCAGACAGCCTGCACTACAGATTTCAGATTTACATAGCAGTCTCCACAATCATGCAAGCCACTTCCTTGAAATTTTTCTCTTCTTTCTCTCTACACACACACACACATACACACATTTATTCTACTGGTTCTGTTTCTCTGCTGAACTCTGACTGATATAGGAGTTGAAAAATGGTTAGATTGTGGATATAAGTTTATAACTGAAGATCTATAGATCTTTATATCCATGTATAAAATAAATTTGATCCACATATTCTGTAATATGTCATAAAAATTGCCTGTTAAATAAATATAGATCTATACTATTATTTTAATAGCTATGTTGCCATTTGCTAAATAAATATTACTATTATTTAATTAGTTCATCTATATTTGGCTTTTTTTACTTTAAATTAGAATATTGATTTGAGCTTTTTTGTGTATAAATGTGTGCCATATTTAAACATAATTTTTCAACTAATTGCACTAATATCATATTACAAAGCACATAAGAAAGTATTTAGAGATAAAAATTTTTATGGTTAAATGTAACATAAGGTGATTACATTCTATTTATTTGGAAAATATATGTCTTTAAAATTGCAGTGTTCTTGAAGTATATGTTATTCACTATGTTAAATTTATTTAATTGCATTTTAAATATGAATGCACATATAGATGCATGCAGGTTTTAAAATTATACTATGGGTGCTTTGGAAAAATAATAAATAGAAAGGCTGTGAATATTATATGACAAATAGTGAATTTTGCTCCCCAAAGAACTTTCTAAGTTAATCCAGAGTCCATTCTTTTTTAAAAAATTTAAATGACCCCATTTTTCTCTGTTTATTCATTATTTATGCAATAATACTCACATTATTTAATGGTTTGTTTCAAAGTGGAATGCGCAAAGTCCTTTGTAAATGAAAATATTACAAGCTGAAAATAGATACCTGGTAAGCTTTTGAATATATAAACACTTTTACTAGCACAGTGAACTTCAAATTTCATCCTTAACATTCTTTCGATATTTTAGTGGGCTGGGTCATCTTATGAATTCAAGGGTGCATATGGTTTGATAGAGTCGTCTTCTACATATTAAAGATTTCTGCAAGTTGACATTTCAAAAGAGAACCGATGATAAAGGAGGATGGGAGGAGTGAAGTGTTGTTCCTTGTTCTCACAGCTGTGAGGACTGTTATTAGTGAAAGACACTCTAAGAATATATTTCATTTTTGACAAGCAATCTCTGTCAAATGATGGCATGTCAGCATTTGGTGATATTTTGAAAAGAATGTCAGGTGCAATAGAGGAAAGAATCACTAGTTTAATGGATTGTTAAAACAATGCATTGCATTTGATTTCTGAATACATTTGATTTCATCAAACCTAACAGCTTCATTTCTTTTCATTCTTGAAAAAATGTTTTCTCTATTTTGGGAGTGGAGGGAAGGAAAAAAATAGTTTTGTGTTCATCTAGACTTGTTCTTTTACCACGTCTACTTACAGTTACAAGTACAGCAGAAATATTTTAAAACCTCAATTGCTATTACTGATCTAAAACCCAAATTCAGTACTTTAATGTGACATGTAGAATTTTAGACTTTTAGTTGTTTAATATACATAAAATCCTATGTTTAAAAAAATCTCCTAATATGCACTGCATCTTATTTCCTGCTAAGAAAAAAATGTAATTGTTTTTCTGATTCTAAAACAAAACAACTAAATTTACGATTATAAGAGGAATTCTCATCTTGCCATTTACTAGCTGTATAACTTAGGGCAACTTATTTGTGTGTGTGTGTGTGTGTGTGTGTGTGTGTGTGTGTATACATATACCTAAGGTTTTTCATTATATAATGGAGACACTAATAGGACTTGCTTCACAGGGTTATTGTGTAGATTCAGGGATTTAATGTGAAACACCTAGGATATTGTCTGGCACCTAGTAAAGGTTCAGTAAATGTAGGCTCTTATTAGACATTATGTGCCAGTTGGAATGCTGTATGCAGTATTTAATCCAAAGATGGCACAGTAGGCTCTCATTATTGAAACTTTGATGAATCAATAGTAGCCAATATGAAAAAATGAATCCCCTTGAGCACATATATTGCAGTTCAGAAATGTGGTTGGTATAAAAGATAACTGTTTTAAAGGAAAACTTATTTCAATAGCAGGTTCTAGTGCCAGCTCTATCACCAGATGGATATGTGACCTTGGGCAAGTCATTTAGATTTATAAAATCACAAACATTTGAAACTAGTATTCTAAGCTAGTAAATTTGAAATAATTATAATTAGAAGAGTTGAAGTCAGAAATCACATAGCTAATTGGTGGTAAAGTTTGAACTCTGTGCAGTGTTACTCAATTATACAGCATTAATACATTCAACAAATACTTATTCACAATCACTCTATGCTAATCAATCAATGTCAACATCTATGATATGAAATTGGATAGACACATTATGTAATGAACTTTTAAAATCTAAAATCTTCTTTCTCTGTGAAATAAAATTAAGAATCATTCTGAAATCATAATTGATTCATTAAATTTTTCAGAAATTTGAAGTAAACCTTGAGATAATTTATTTAAGGACTTAAGAATTTAGAAGCCCTGGTATTTCTCAGGACTTAGGCAAATAATTTAAATACTCTGAGCTTCAGTGTTTTCATCTGAAAAGTTGGGATGTAGCAAGAGTGTAATACACAAGAGGGCCAGTATGACCTGGCATCACAAATTCCAGCGTCTCGCTCTTCCCAGACTTAGAAGCTAGGTGTATAGAAGTGTTGACACCAAGTTCTATCACATGCTACCACATGGCTCCAGAGTTTGAGAGGCAGACCTTGTGAGGTGGTGGCTTTCTAGGAATCAAACTTTCTCTCTATAAACTACATTGTAACACTACCATCACTTTTCCTTCTTCAGAATCACAAAATGTTACTGCTGTATGGGGTTCAATCATTCAATTTTTGGTTGAGTAAATTGAAAGACAGAAGCCTTAACAGTTAGCTAGTTGCAGAGTAGGAGGTACACTCTATTTCTTCTGAACTTTATTTTCTGATTTTATGTGAGTGAATGAGTAAATGAACATTAATTATTATCTTTTTATGTACTGTTAGAGGCTTTAACACAGATCCTCTTGAAACTGTCTCTATACCATTTTATATTTTTGAGGTTATGTGATTAGATACCTTCAGATTTAGTACTGTTATGTCTTTCTTGAGAACTGATACCTTTATGAATCTGAAATGTCCACGTTAATCTTTAGTAACACCTCTTGACTTAAAAATGACTTTGCCTGGCATCAGTAGAGCTAGAGCTACTTTCTTTTGATTAGGGTTTACAGGATATAACATTTTTCATCATTTTCTTTTTTTCTCTTTTTTTTCATCCACTTCTGGGCCACAAGATCATTTAATTTTTAACTTTTCCATTTCCTAATGTTTTAGGAGAGTTTTCTTGCTTCAATTTTTATCTATTTATAATATGGCTGCTTTAAACTTTTTTTTTTCCCCAAGTCCTTTTGTGGGCATATGTTTTTATTTTTCTTAGATATATACCTATGAGTAAAATTACGGAGTTAGGTGGACAAGCTATGTTTTACTTTATAGAAAATTATCAATAGTTCTTCAGTGGCAATGCATGAGAGCTCTGGTTTCTCCATGTGCTCCCTGGCACTTGAAATTGTCATTTTTTAAATTTTAATCAGTATAGTGAGTGCGAAATGAGATCTCATTGTGTTTTTAATATATGTTTCCTTATTGATTCATTATATTGAGCACCGTTAATGTGTGTATTGCTTGTTCACTTATCTTCTTTTATAAAGTGTCCTTTTAAATATTTTGCTTGTTTTAAAGTTTTGGCTGTTGTTTTTTATGACTTTATGGATTTTGGATATGAGTCCTAGAAGATATATGAACTGTGAATATTTATTCCAGTCTGTAGCTTATTTATTTATTTTCTTAATGGCAACTCTTGGTAATCAGAAATTTTTAATTTTGATGAAGTCCAACGTATCTTTTTTTGCATCCATGATTAGTGGATTTTATATTCTACTTGAGAAATATTTGCCTACCCCAAGGCAAAAAAGTTATTCTACTATGTTTTCTTTTAGAAATGTTATGGTCCTAGTTCTTATGCTTAGGTCTAAGACCCATCTCAAAGTAATTTTTGTACATAAAGTGAGTTAGGAGTTGAGATTTGCTGGGGGTTTTTCTCCATAAACATATCCTGTCCTTCTATTCATTTATTTGTTCTGCTTTTTCTAGCTTTTTAAGGTAAAAACTTAGTTCACTGATTGAACTTTTAATTGTTAAACTTTAGCTGCAATTCCCAAATGTTTTATGTTATATTTTAATTATCATTCTTTTAAAATAGTTATACTTTTCCCTTTGACTTTTCTTTGACTAATGGATTCTTTTGAGGTGTTTTTAGTTAATTTTCTTCTGCTATATATCTTAATGTTATTAATTTGTAATGTAATATTATGTTTATTATATGAAACACATGAGCATGTTTTATATGATTTCAATCCTTTGTAATAGATTAAGATGCATGTTATAGCCTGGCACATAAACAATTTTAGTGAGCATTCCCTGAATAATGGAAAAAATGTGTATTCTTTGATTATTGGACTTAATATTTTATAAATGTCAATTAAGTCAAGTTAGTTGATTGTGATTTTCAAATATCCTGTATATTTGCTTTATTTTTCCCTTGATTTGTTCTCTCAGTCACTGAGAGAGATGTGAAAGTCTTTAACCATGGTTGTTGATTTGTCTATTTTTCCCTTAAATTCTGTCAAATATTGCTTAATGCATTTAAAGCTTTACTTTTGAGGTATGTACAGTACATATTTAGACGTGTATCTTTTTGATAACTCAATGCTTTTGTCATCATGAAATGTCCCTCTTTATTTCTTTGCTTTGAAATCTGTCATAATATAGCCACATCAGCTTTCTTACTTTTGGTGCTTGCGTGTTTTATTATTTGATACCCTTATATTTTCAACTTGGGAGTGTCTTTAAAGTGTTTCTTGCACACAAAAAATAGTTGAATCTTCCTTTTCTAAATTTCCAGTTTAAAAATCTCTTCCTTTTCACTGTAGTGTTTAGCCCATTTATGGAATACTGGTGCCCCGACATATACTGTAATCATTTTTAGTCCAACTATCTAAGGTAGACTGAGAGAAATGTATTTACTTGGGAGAAAAGAGGGTCTCCTAAAGATAGTCCAGCCACTGTGGCAGGGTGATCAAACAGGCAACAAGTCCAGTTTCCCTTTTTAGGCAGAAGCAAGAGGGGTAGCTTTAGCTCAAGTGTCCATGGGTTGACAAATGTCATCTACCCCTGTATAAACCCACAACACTGGTTACTGAGAATAGCTAGCCATATAAATAACTCATATGTAAGTGTTGAGAATCATCTTTGTAGCCCCTGGAACAAAATTTGAGCAGGGCCTGGTGAGGAAGAGGTACAAGATTGTCACCCAGCGACTTTGTTATACAGCTATTAAAAGTTAATGCATATTAAACAGAATATGGCTACTGGGACTTTCAGTTCTGTATTCTCAACAATTACTGTGAAGATACAAGTAGAATACAATCACTGACACATTTTTTGAAATTCTGTGTAAACTATAATATTCTGTCAATGTTAATGACATTTGAAATGCCCCGTCAAAACAATTGCTGCCATATTATGTGTAAAACATATTAAATAAGCTCCTCAAACTTGCATTTTTCATTAAATTTATTCTCATTTTTTCCTATGGGCGAACTTAAAAATAATTTTGTTTCTTAATTAAGATGCTATGCATGAAGATCCTGAATAATTTAAGACAATTGTTAATTTAAATGGTTACTAATTACACCCTTCTGGCATAGTTATTGTATTATTACTGCACTTAGGAATAATATGCTCTACACTTTGGACTTGAAAATATTTCTGACATTTTAATGAACACACCACTTAGTTATATTTTACAGGGTTTTTCAGTGAACCACAAAGGATTAAAAAATGTCATTCAAGGGTTGTAGATAATTAAACTCACTGAATATAAGAAGCCTCATATGGAAGTGAAAATTATGTATGAATTTTGTTGAGCTGGAAATGTGTTTTACTAAACGACTTTAGATTTGTTACTTTTAAATACAAGATGAAGGGACTCAAGGGATACCTTGTTCTCACCTCAATTTATTCATTTGCATAAGCTATTTTATCTTTTAATATTTCTTTTGATATTTCATTTTGGCCCTTGAATAAATTAAAGATTATTAAAAATAAATAAATGTCAACTTTGAAATACTGCTAGATATATTCATTACAATACATCAGATGGGAAATTGGCACAAATCAGTCACAAAAAACCTCAGAGATCAGGTTTCCAATGAGGTTTTAACAGCAATAAATTTTAAATAGATGTGCTTTCCAAAAAAGACAAGGTAAGAATTTTTATTTGTTCCGAAATAATGATTTCACTTGCTTATCAACACAGTTGACCTTTTTCCACAGTACTATGGTCTTCTAAGTACCTCTGCTATAATTACATTAATGTCTTCCTATATACGAATTTGACTATTTTTCTATTTTTATGGATCATTAATTTTTTCTATTCCAGCAAGATCCCTGTAGTCAAGTTCCTGAGGGATCTCTGCTTGTTATCTTCTATTGTTCAATTGTGTGCATTGTATATTTACTATTAAAGATTTGAATAATGACACATTCTCCAAGTGGGTGTAAGTTTGATTATGATAAAACTCTCTGGAGAATTCTGTGAGCTTTCATATCTGGTGGAGAACTCCAATGAGAACATCTCTAATGAGGAATTTCTGGAACAAGAAATTATAGATTATCTATTTTTCAGAAGACATGACAAGTTAGTAAATACCTTTCTGTAAATGAAAAGTCAATTTCTTTATTCAGTTAAAGAATAAAGAGAGAAAGCCTTAGTTTCCTAGCCAGTTTGTTGTTTTAACTGAGTGAACTAATGAAATATTTTAGTTATATCAGCTATTTTTGTCTCTAAAATATTTTGACATAAAAAGTGAAACAACGCATATATTAGTAACCATGGTCTTGTATAGCTCTATTCAAAGCATGCTATTATTTCCTAAAACCATAATGAAAATAATTTTCTATACTAAAACACTTCATGAAACTTCTAAGGCTTTCTCCATTTGAGGAACATACAATTAGAATTTATGAAATGTTATCAAAGTAGTTGTTTAAAGCATAAAACCATTTTTTTATATTATAGTTTCATAAAAACGTTTTCTAGCTACTTCTTTTGGCAAGAGATTGATAGTCTAAACTTGTGGAAATAAAAACAAAGACAATGACATGTATGTCTTGCAATCATAATTAAAATGTATTTATGAGGCATTATATACCACTGCACATAAATTACATACTTCCATTCTTACAATCAATTGTTTCTCATTACCTCAGATTGTGCTAAATTTCAAGTTGGACTAATGAGATATTTTCTTCTAAATTTTGAATTTCTTTCATGAGAAGTTACTAAGAAATCATAAGTAAATTCAAATTCTTTACCAGTTATTGATTTGAACACTAGTATTCTCAGAAACTTAGGAAGGAGAAAGAAACACCTTGCGTTTGTCACAGTAGACTAGGATATGTTCTAATAACTACCACAAAAATTGAAGTGGTTTAACACAACAAAGATTTAATTTTCTCTCACACTACAGGTCCACAGAGGTCAGCAGGACCCACACTTGGGCTGATTGAGGCTCCACCACATTGTACCTGCATTCTCAGCTGCTCATGGTTTCCTTTGTCACTGCTGCCCAGAAGCAGAGCCCCTGCAGAATAGCCCTTTGAAATTTAACTGCCTCAGGCAAAAATTGACATGTGTCACTTCTCCTCATATTTCATTGACATGCGCACAACACACTTAAATGAAAGGGTGCCAGGAAATGTGTGTTTGGGGGATTAAAACATTTGTCAAGCATCAGTGACCCCGCCACACCTGTATTAGCCATCACTGACACCCTGGCTGTCACAATATGTGAACCAAAACTCAAGTCTCTCTGGGAAAAGTCATACATTATAAAATAATAACTGAAACTTGGAAACAAATAATTTTCCTTATATAAAATACCTAACACTTGTTTCACTTAAATAACCTGAAAAAAATTTAAAAAATTAAAAATAATTTCTAAAAAAGATACACTAATTTGTTGTTTTAGTTTCTAATGTGGATGCCTACCACTTGATAAAGCATGATCTTCGTGCTTTTTTCTTTCTCCAGGATGATATTGTGGGTTGAATAGAGGACAGAAGTGAATTTGAAATAGAGATAGCTTGAAATTAATATAAAATTTACATAAATATGTGTGGAAGATTGTATAGAGAGCAGAACTAATTAGATATAAATGGTGGGCAAAGAGGAAAGAAAAACAAATAAAAAATAGGGTTTTGGCTCATGTGTATTGATTTCCTGTGGCTGCTATAACAAAGGACAACAAACTTGGTGGCTTAAGAAAGAAATTTATTCTCTCACACTTCTGAAGGCCAAAAGTCCAAAGTCAGTATTACTGGGCCAGTCAAGGTGTTGGTGATGTTTCCTCTGGAGGGTCTAGGGGAGAATCTTTACTTGCCCCTTCCAGCCTTCAGTTGCTGCCGGTATCCCTTGACTCCTGGCCATATCACTCCAATCTTCAAGTCTAGCACCTTCAGATCTCCCTGTACTCCATGTTTACATCACCTTCTCCTCTGTATGTGTGTCACATCTCTCTCTGCCTTACTCTTATGAGGATACTTGTGACAGCATTTAGGGGCCACTCAGATAACCCATGATAATCCCCCACCTCAAAATCCTTAATTTTGTCACATCATAGGTAGAAATGATACCTTTTCTACCTAAGGAAATTTAAAGGCTCGAGGGATTAGGATTTAATATCTTTGGGGCCATTATTCAGCTTCCTGTGACATGTGAAAGCTTTCTTTTATTTCTACCCTAAGACTAAAGAAATATGCCCAAACAGAAGCATATCCAATGAGAGAATTCTTTAAATAAAAGAATCTAGGAAGCACTCTGGCAGAACTGGCTTTATGCCCAGGATAACTCTACAGTGTTCTTTGCAGTATAATTTAAGATGCATTTAAAGCCTGTCTGACTAAAAGTATCAGCTCCTTCCCAAACTTGTTACTTTTCACTGGAGTCACTCTAGGTCACAGGTGGGGAACCTTTTCATGTTGGAAGGCTGTATTAATTTAGCTGAAACCAAAAAGTCTGCATTCAAGAAACCTCAGTTAGACATACTTAAAAATATACATTATTTTGTAAAAATATAACTATGTACTTAATAATTTCAAAAAATGAAAACTGTTAATCTTAAAGTTAACTAACCTTTTAATGACTTTGTTGTGTCTGCTTTTTGTTGGAAGGCATTTGAATATTTGATTGCAGCATGGAAGTCTGCAGTTTCAGTTGATTCTCTAGATGGATATCAATCATTTGTGACCTTAAGGGTGTCTTGACTTAGGTTAGGCAGGTGAATGTAGATTTGCAGCAATAAATTGCTAAAAAGCAAGAAAGTATTTTTCAGGCATGTTGCCGAAGGTGTGGTATTCTACTAAATTTTTCCGTATTTCAATTGGATTTTTCTTAGCATCAAACAATGACTTTAAAATATCATCTACTGAGAGCTCGATCAATTCCATCTGTAGTTCTTTAGGTGCCTTGGTGATATCAACTAGGTGAAGCTGAAATGCTACCTTTCATCGTATTCTCCAATTAATAGGTCTATAACAGATACGTATTCTTCAAATGATCCTCATGTATCATACTCTTCATCAGTGACCTTTGCTAACTGGAGAAAATGTTCATCCAAAATTTCCGTTTGAAGAAAAAGTGTTTTGAAAAATGATAGCTTTTCTCGAAATGCTTGGATTTTTTGCCACATGTCATATATAGACTTAGTTTTACCTTGCAAAGAAATACTCAAGTCATTTTGATTTGACATGATATCATACAGAAATGCTACGTTCCTAGAAATCTTTCAATAATTCACATTGTTCATTCTGTTCTTCATAAAATTTAACTGTTTGTTCTCACAGAGATAAAATTTGGCTAACACCTGTCCCTGTGACAGCCAACACACTTTAGAATGATACAACAAATCCACACTGAATACTTCATCTTTCAACTTCAGCATGTCATGAAATTGAGGATGCTGTGTTGCATTTGCATGGATACAGTTAACAATACTTATAACTTGTTGCAAAGTGGCACTTAAAATAGTAGCTTTAGCCCAGAGATTTTACTGAAGCAAGATATAATGAAAAGATATGAGAGCATCTGGATCTGTTAATAGTTTTTTTATCTGTGCAAAACACCCTTCATGTTTTCCTGTCATGGAAGGTGCACTGTCTGTACATACACTCACTAAATTTACCAAATTCAGTCCAACTTTACAACACCTATCTTGAAAGTTGTTGAAAACATTTATTCCCTGTGTTCTGTTTGCAAGAGTGCCCAAAGCAAGTAACTGTAGCAAAGGAAACCTTCTGTTACGACCCGAATGAAGTATAAAACCTGACCCGAGTCAGTAGTGTCAGTTGATTCATCCAAAGCAATTGAATAATATATATTTTCCCTTTGAAGTATTGTATGAAGTTGTTCTATTAAGTTGAAGGCCAATTCATGTTGCCGATCAGTTACGGTTCTCCTTGAAAGAGGCAGTTGTTTATACTTTGAAAGATTACTGGGTTCTAAGCATCCTACAATTTCAACGATGCATTCTTTCACAATTTCTACATCACTGAATGGCTTCCCCTTTTTCCCGAGTATATAAGCTATTTTATAAGTTGCTTCAGTGGCATTTATTTCCAGGTCTTATTGCTGCTTGAAAGAATTGTTTTTCTTTTGCTTTTCATCTTTTAATTTCTGCAGTACAACCTTTCCCACTTCTCCCCCTAATTTAAAATATTTGTGGTCTTTATATGTGTTATAATGCTGATGAGCATTGAATTTTTTTAATGTTGATATTGCGGTATCACAAAGCAAGTAAATCATCTTATCTTTAGCAGAAACAAGATAACGTTGCAACTCCCAATCCTCACTTAAAAATCTGTTTTCTTCCTTCAGCATTCTCTTGGTCTTCTTTGACATGTTGGGCTGTTATGCAGACAGAATTTAAAAATATTGTCAAGCTGCACAACTACTCACAAATTCCACTTCAAACAGAAACACAGTGTCAAACTGTTTTGACAACACTGTTGTCAAAAGCTGATAACAGACTGGCATACATGGCCCCCATAAAATCTTGCCAACTAGCCTTGTGCGGTAGTGGCACCAGTCAGGAAGGGGAAGTTAGAACTAAATCATGAACGTAGCAGCCGCCGATTTAGCCCTTATGGCTTATTAATGTTCTAATTGTTCCAGTCAATCTGGGAGGATTATTTCGTTGAAACTTATTTTATTCTTTGGTATTTTAAATACATTCATTTTAAAAATAAAATTAAAATATAAAAGGTGAACAAAAATGTATTCATAAAAATAAAAGGATTTGTTCTGTAAAATTTGGATTCAGTCAAAAGGCCGCACTTAAGGACCTAGAAGGCCACATGTGGCCTTAAAGTTGCAGGTTCTCCACCCTTGCTCTAGGCAGAGAAGGTGTAAAAGGAGAATACCAGTGAATAGAAATTAGGCACTGAAAGTAATTGATAAGGAAGGTGAAGACAGTATTGCTTAATTCACTATTTAGCCTTGGGTGCTTAGATTTCATCTGGGTTCCAGACAAAAAGAAAAAAAGACCCACGTAAGTCATGGCAGAAAAAAAAATCAAAGAATTTCAGTAAAAAATTTTTAAAGGACACCTTTATTACTATTAAAAATTAAATAAGTAATCCTTTCATCAAACCTAAAAAGAGATGTTTTGTTTATATTCATATGTAATAAGAAGCTAGCAAGGCCTGACCTTCTGACCCTATACATAAATGTTTCATGTACCTTCCTGAGCAATCTCGTGCAGTCCTACTGCAGTGATTATCATAGATATGCACTGAGTTTAGATTCTACACCCCCAGGCATATCACCTCTGAGGATTTAGACACCATGTGTCTATCTAATTGTCTACTGGCCATACCAACTAGCCGGTATTCCAAAGTCACCTCAAACATGAGAGTTCGGCAAATTCACTTCCAGCTCCAATCCCACCAATTCTACAACAACACTTAGTATTTTACCTATCAGTTCAGGCTTTACTGAGTATCAAACCTTGATTTTTTTCCTGTCACTCAGCACCTTTCTGTGTTGGGCAAGCAAAGACAGCTATTTGGGTAAAAATGTTTCTTAATAGATGCAGTTGGACTGTGGAAGAGGAATATACACTCTGTGGCTCTATCACTCCTAATCCTAATAAAAGCCCATCGATCCCTCTCTAAGCACTTCCCAGTGTCTGAAGATACTTGCCCTTTTAATGCCACTGAGTAGAGTGGAATCTTTATCTAAGGAAACTAATTCAAATTATGTCTGAGGTAACAATATCATGGGTGAGGTATCTGTTGAAATCTTTGGCCCATTTTTTTAAATTGTATTCTTTGTTTTATTATTGTTGAGTTTTAAGAGTTCCTTGCATATTTTGGATAGCATTCCTTCGTGAGATATGTCTTTTGCAAATATATTTTCCCTGTATGTGGCTTCTCTTTTTATTCTCTTGAAAGTATCTTTCAGAGAGCAGATATTTTTCATTTTAATTAAATCCAGCTCATCAATACTTTCTTTCATTGATCGTGCCTTTGGTGTTGTATCTAAAAAGTCATCATCCAACTCTAGATCACCTAGATTTTCTTCTCTGCTATCTTCTGGGACAGTGGTCCCCAACCTTTTTGGCACTAGGCACCCTTTTTATGGAAGACAATTTTTCCACAGACTGGGAAGGGGGGCATGGTTTTGGGGTGATTTGAAGCACATTACATTTATTGTGCACTTTATTTCTATTATTATTACATTGTAATATATAATGAAATAATTGTACAACTCACCATAGTTTAGGGACCCCTTTTCTAGGAGGTTTATGGTTTTGAATTTTACTTTTAGGTCTGTGACACATTGTGAGTTAATTTTTTGTGAAGGGTGTCTAGATTCACTTTTTTGCATGTGGGCAATGTTGGTTGGAAAGGCTACCTTTTCTCTATTGTATTGCCTTTGTTTTTTGTCAAAGACCAGTTGACAATGTACATATTTATGTGGGATCTCTTTCTGGGCTCTGTATTCTAGATATATAGATGGCAAAAAAACACATGAAAAGATGTTCCACATCATCTGCCATCAGAGAAATGCAAATTAAAACAACAATGAGATACCACTACGTAGCTGTTAGAATGGCAGTATCAACAGAAAAGAAGCCAAACTCTGTAAAATAATTTAAAGAGGTTTATTCTGAATGAAATTTGAGTACCATGACCCAGAGCCACACCTAAGAAGCCTTGAGCAAGTGGACTAGCTATGGCTGGGTTACAGTTTAGTTTTATACATTTCAGGAATTACAGCTAAAGTCATAAATCAATACATGGAAGGCATACATTGGTTTGAACCGAAAAGGTGGGACATCTCAAAGTGGGGGCTTAGAAGTCATAGGTATATTTAGGGATTCTTTAGTTGACAATTGGCTGAAAGAGTTAGGCTTCATCTAAAAGACCAGGAGTCAGTAAAAGGAGTTAAGATAATGGTCTTCTATCTTTTATGTGATGCTATACTGGAATCAGGTTGGAAAGTAAACCACATTATATTGGGTTAACAAAACCTGTTTAGTGAGATTTTATCATTTGTAGGCGTGACTTACCCGGCCTCCTTAGAAAGGAATTTGGGCAAAAGAAAAAGATCAGAGTTTAGTCCTCACCAGAATCGAGAACACTGACAATACCAAGTCCTGGGAAGGATATGGGGTAATGAGAACTATCATTCGTTGACAGTGAGAATGCAAAATGGTACAACCACTTTGGGAGACAGTTTGCCAGTTTCTTAAAAAACTAAAAATATTCCCACCATATGATCCAGCAATCACATCCTTGCTATTTATCCAAAGGAGTTGAAAACTTATGTATACACACACACACACACACACACACAAATAGGTATGTTTACAAGAGCTTTATTCATAATTGCCAAAACTTGGAAGCAAACAAGATATTCTTCAGTAGGTGAATGGTAAGCAAATGGTGGTACATCTAGACAATGAAGTATTATCCACTGCTGAAAAGAAATGAGCTATCAAGCCACAAAAAGACATGGAGAAAATATAAATGCATGTTACTAAGTAAAAAAGGCTAGTCTGAAAATGTTACATACTATATGATTCCAACTATATGACATTCTGAAGAAGGCAAAACTATGGAGATAGTAAAAATATCAGTGGTTGCCAGGAGTTGGAGAGATGGGATGAGTGGGCAGAGCACAGAGGATTTTTAGGGCAGTGGAACTACTCTGTATGATACTATAATGGTGGATACATGTCATTATGCATTTACTCAAACCCATAGAATGTACAAAACCAAGAGTGAATCATAACATAAACTATGCTCTCTGGGTGACAATAATGTATCAATATAAGTTTATAATTTGAAACAAATGTATCACTTAATGGGAGATGTTGATAATAGGGGAGGCTATACATATTTGGGGGTAAAGAGTGTATGGGAAATCTCTGTACCTTGACTCCAATTGCAGGGACAAGGGTGTTTCTGATTTATGGCTTACACTCCCCTCCAGATATTGTTGGTTTTGCTACCAAATAATTTCTGCCAATAAAAATGAATTCTGCAACTCCTTTAAGTTGAGATCTCATAATATCTCCTTATGTCAGGATGTTTCTTCTCTATGCTCATGACATCCCCCCGATATCCTTCTATTTAGAAGACATTCCTTTGTATTATCTCTGCTCCTTGCCACTTTGGGCTCTTGGGGGATCCAAGTCTTATACACATAAAACGTGCACTGCACCAATTTAACGAATTATTTTATTGGTTGACTCTTTTGGTTCAAGGGACTGGAATCCAACTATAAACACTTAGGCAAATTGGAAATTTGAAAGGATAAAACTAGAGTGTCATAAATATCCACTGTTCTTCTTGGACTTTTGCTTCTGCAGAAATAGATTTTATCAGTACTCACTTTATTTCTCATCTCCGCTTCTCTCTTACTCCAAATTAACTTCTGTTCTGTGAGAAGGAGCAAAAAGTTCTGTTTCACTGACCTACAGGTTCAAATCCCCAGGGAGGTAATTATTTGCTTTCATTGGTTCCAGTTTGAGAAATCCCAGGAAATACTTCAAATTTGACACTTTGGGTCAAGTGCACGCCCTTGGATCTATCAACACTGGCTACACAGCAAAGTCACCAAGTAGAAAAAACACTGTTATTAATGGCCCACCATTTCTACAGGGTCATTCCCAGAGGATGAGAGATTTTCAGAAAGTTATAAAAAATGCCTCCTAAATAGCTGATCACTTTAGACTCTTCCCTGCTACTCCTGCTTTGTGCACCAGCAAGCCTTCACTGTTTCCAATTCTTCAGACACAACTTACTCTACATTTGACATTGTGTTCTTTCTGAATGGACTGATCACTCTCTATAAAGCCTCTTTAACATGGAAAGGTTTGCCTTATCCTCTTAAGTCTGAGCTTAACTTCTCTGTTCTTTCAGAAGTCTTCCCTGCTGTGCATGGCCAGACTATGCTCCATGCGTCCTAAATTATCCCATGGTACCTCTACTGCTCACAAAACTTTACTTTTGACTGTCTCCCTAACTTGAATAGACACTATTCCAGGGTAACGATCATGGTTTGTCACCAGTGAATGCCATGCCAGCATCTACCAGGTGCTTAACAAAATATTGATTGACCTTCTAAAAAATGATTTCTTTTTAAATCTGTTGTCTCAAGTTTTTTTCTCTCCTGCAGCCAGAACTATCTCTGATATCTCTCAGCATTCTAATCAACACTGTCCAAAATATTTATTAATAGCCCCTTTGATATAAACCAGTAGAGTTACCAAGAGGACTGCGACATGTAGGGAAACAAAACTGTGTGAGGTAAAGTACTTAAGAGCATTGGCTGTGCAGTCCAACTGCTTGATTTCATCTCCCTGTTAAATCACTTACAGTGTGACCTTAGATGAACTCTTCTGTTCCTCACTGTTTTCATTTCCAAATTAAGAATAGTAATAGAACCTACTATAAGTAGGTTCTATTTGTGAGAGCAAAGAAAGAAAATACATGCAAAACTCTCTGAGCAGTACTTGAAGCAATAATGATGAATAATGGGACAGTCTCTCATACTTTGAGTATATTTGATGGCCTATAGGTATATGGAAAATAGGTGTGGCACCTCTCAAATTACACATAACAGTAATTATGCTGCTAGTACTATTACTGCACATTGATGAAGGAAGTAAACAATCACAAAAGTTACTCTGAATTCCATAATTTATGCATTTGTATTTTATTAATCCCAGTATTACATAGTTAATCTGAGATGTAATTATCACATTTATTTACTATTTAAATAATGTTCTGTAAGTGCACTTGTGGGTTTCAGGACCACATGAACATCTTCTTGGTATTCAAGAGATTATAATTACAGCACTAGTTATTTTTACATCACTAGTCTTGCATCACTGATACTTACACTAGTTACTATAGGTGACCAATATTCACTTGCGTCTGAGAAAGGCAGAAAGAGCCGCTAAGTGCTCTGGATGCATTATAAGAGGCTACGGTAGATGCAGTGTAGAGGAGGAACTTGAAGAACAGCAGGATAACCTCATCAGGGATTATGAGTTCTGAGTAGCATCCACTGGGTAGCACCCCAGTGGATGTGCTGCCAGGAATTGTAAAGCAATGGGGAAGGGAAGGGAATATGTGGCGTGTCAAAACCCAGAAGGGTAGTGTGTTAGGGTCTCCACCCTGGAATAAATAGAATGTAAAGGAAACCATGTATGAAAGGTGAGATGAAGCTAATCTGTGGGAAATCAGACATCGAGATCAGCTACCAGTACCAACACAAACGAGGTGGAGTGAAGACAGACTAGTCCTAGAGAGCAGCTGAGAAACGGTTTTTGAAGATTCTTGGACCTCACTGTGACTCAGACTATCCGGTCTTATGTGACTTTGAGGGAGAAAGAGAAGCATGGGCCAGAGAGGGGCAATCTTTCTCTTAAAAGGACTGTGTTAGTGTTATATAAAAATCTAAGCCAGAATTTCTAGGGAAGAGTACAAACTGAAGCAGTCAGATAGTATTTTGTGGAAGCTATAAAATCTAAGTTCTGTGATGGGATGACTGGGAAAATGATAATGCCACAAACAACAGAAAAAGAAAACACAGAACAGAGTTGTTTCAATCCCTTGTGGAAAAAAGCAGAGTACTTGTCCTGGGTGAATGCATTTGTTCTTGTGATTTATAGTTTGACCCTTTCCATTTCTTCTGCGTCCGGTTTGCAAACCTTCAGGGACAACTTGGTTCTTCCAAAAATTCTCTTTGTGAGACACAACCAAATTGCGTCATTGTGATAGTCTATAATTGTACTCAGCTCAGGAAAATAACTTAATCTAATCACATACGTAAACCTGCATATTTTATTTTTCTATGTCAATAAAGAAATTGAGCTTAGAGCACACTAAATGTCCAACTGGAAAATTATTAAAGAATTTTTATTTAGATTAATTTTCAGAAATATTTCTAGTACAAAAAATCATTATTTTAATTTATTTTCCACCTCCCCAAATACTCTCCTCATTCATTTACTCATTTATTCATTCATCCATCCATGCAGTAAAATTTTTACTGAATGCATCTTACATACAGGGCACTGGGCTAGGTACTATGTCTCATTTTTATTAACCTCTGGATCCCAATTCAGGTTATAATTATATTACAAATAGATCACTTCCAGATCATAGAAGACTGCTAGAAGGTCAGTTTGCCCTTCAACAAACTCACAGCTAAATTCTCATATTTGCTATATTATTGAAATGGCCACATTATTCAGTGCAGATTACACTGCAAGGTTATGAATCTGGTACCACAATACAGTAGATTTAACAACAAGCTTAAGTAATACTGTGGAAGGGGGGAAAGAGTTAGGTAAAAGAATTATATATCTGATACCCAGGCTCTTCAGATCCTTGATTCAGATATTTCTAGTGCAACAAGACAAAAGATTGGTGCGGTTTTCCTCTGCAAAATTATAGACCACAAGAAATAAATTTTCATGGGTCATATTCATGTTTGAACAATAGTTTTTTTCATTGTTTCAAACGGGTATTCACTGCATTACAGGCTATAAAGGGATTTTCATCTGCTTTATCTTCTTGGCTTTTCCTGCTGTTTTTTAATTAAAGTTTAAAGAATTAAATGAACCAGGGATGCTGGGGTTATACCAGAATGGGAGAAGATCAGGCTGCCAAATCCACTGAAGTATAATGGGTCATGGGCTGATTTTGGAATCATCATTCACAATTATTTTTTTCTAGTTTAAAGATTAAACATTATGTACTTAAAAACTAGACAGATTATAGAGATCAGAGTTCCAGGTCAATGTCATAGAGTAAAATTATCTGGGACAAGGCATGCTTTTAAAAATATTTTAAGGCTATTTTATGCATCATCCCTGTCAATTTTGGCTATTTGTGAATAATAACATTTTTGATTTCTCACAAAATTTGAGAATATTGGATTCCACTTAAAATGGCAGTTTTTGGAACTTAAGCAGGTACATTCATATATATAAAACTACAATACATGAAAGCCTAATGTAGTGAATGAATATAGTTTTGCTACTTTGAATATTCAGTCCAGTTGAAAAATAAAATACAAATAGTTCGTGGACAATGCTTAGAGGCAAGTGGGAGTCGTCAGATGAGGAGGGAGTCAGCACCTTCCTAGGCTGGGACAGTGGCAGATCATGGCCCTAACCCCTACATCTGGGCCATGCAGGCCAGGCTCCTGCTTTGTCCCCTTTTGGACCTGCTAACCCTGCCCATGGTCGGGAGGAGATGGAGTTGTAGGGAGATGTTCATGGAGATAGGCACTGGGCTGCTGCGGCCTCTGCAGGCCTGACTCAAGAGCAGAAATCCACCTTTGTCAAATACATGTGTCATTCTTGCTGTCCTGTGCCTTGGCAGTGACCCAGCAGTGTGGCCATCTGGGACCAGGGTGGGTGTGGGGTCTGCAGCCAGCACTGAGAGGGCCTGGTGGTGTGAGAAGGTAGGAGGAGCAGATGAGCTAATAGGAGATGGTCAAATCAAATCCTCCTGCTCCTGCTTATGTCCCCTCCCCAAACCACCTCCAAGTGGCCCTGCTAGTCCTTGGTTGTTCCAGGACCAATCAGTAACCACATGAACGCTTGCTTACCCTTCTCAGAAAGTAAGGACAGGTCTTCTATGGTTGCCTCCAGCCCCCCTTTTCTGAAACTCAGAAGCCACGTGGTGACCATGGACAAGTCCCTGTTCCTCTCCAGGCCTCAGTTTCCCTAGATGCAAAGAAAGTGGACTGGACTTGGTGTTCTTCAATCCCTGGGATTTTTTTTTTCACTTGTTGCTACGACCCCATCCTTGGCTTTTTCTCTTTGGCTGCTTGGGTGACCCTCTGTTTCAAACATTCCATGGTTACTTGTTTCCCACAGGATAACCCTGACACTCCTGGACATGCTGCTCCAGGCTTTTCTGACCTTTTCAGCCTCAATTTTCACCATGCTATGTTCTCCTGGCCTCCACCCATTATAGCTGATGTCATTTTAGAATGAGGACTGAAAGCTCTAGCTGGCCTCCATGCTCTGAAGATGGCATTCTTCACTAGGGATATTGCCCCTCTCCCCAGGAGGCAGGGAGGTACTTCCCTGCCGCCCACCCCAGGCTTTCTTTCCCTAGTTCCCATGGCGTCTTGTATAATCACCTGCATCTAAACCATCTTATATTGGATCAAGATTGCTGACATCCAAGTCTTTTGACTTCTCTACCAGACTAGTCTTTTGGGAAGAGTAGGTCTGGGCCTGGCCCTCTATGAGGAAATGGACACTCCTGTGAACATGGTTCCTCTCCAAACACTTTCTCTAATGATAATTATTCCTACAAAGTTGAAGAGCATTTCCTCCCCAAATTAAGGAGAGTCTGAGAAAGAGTTCAGGAACCTTCAAGCCACTGTGAGCTTTTGGTTTTGAAGAAATATGTTAAAAAACAAAACCAAACATTATTAGTGAAGTCCAAAGCCACTAGGGAAAGAATCTCTTTGCCCCATGCATTCCCATTGTGTTTGTAGAGATGTGCTACTATAGGACTGCTATAGATTGAATGTTTGTGTCTCCCTAAAATTCACATGTTGAAATCCTAACCCCCAAGGTGATCGCATTAGGAAGTGGGGCCTTTGGGAAATCATTAGGTCATGAAGGCTCTGCCTTCTAGATTGGGATTCGTGCCCTTATAAAAGAGACTCCAGAGAGATAACTAATGCCTTCTGCTATGTGAAGACACAGTGAGAAAGCATCATCTATGAATCAGAAAGCAAATCCTCACCAGACTACCAAATCTGCTAGCACCTTGATCTTGGACTTCCAAACTTCCAGAAATAAATTTCTGTTATATATAAACCACCCAGTTTTTGGTATTTTGGCATAGAAACCCAAATGGACTAAGACACGGACTACTGAGATACATGTCTTATATTAGTACATGTAGGGATTTTATCTCCTAGTTTGTCTTACAGAAGTGACTTCTGGACCTTCTGATTTTCCCTACCTCCTTTCCCCCCATATTTAAAAAACATGAAAAGGCACAATAAAACATGTAAAGTATTGAAAAGCTTCAGTTATACAAGCTAATTGCAACTATTTTTGTTGTAGGTACATTGTTTCCTGCGTTTGTCCGTGCCTTTCATTATTGTAATGGCAATATACAGAAAGTTATTATAGTCTGAAGTTTACTTAATAGATTATTTCAAAACAAGAGAAAAAACATGATAAGTTTTAATGGATACATAATACATTGTATGGAAATTTCATAAATAGTTTATGAAATAGTTTAAAAATGCATATTTTTAGTGAACACTCTTCAGTTGAGCATACATTTTGACTTATATTGTCCCAAAATTTATATTTAAATTAATTAATATATTTAAACCAGTTATGTTTTCATAGGTTTAAAGACTCTTTGCTTGTTTTCAGGCATTATAGTATTAAAACTTATTTTCATTCTACAGGAATGAGAATAATATCTTATTCACATAATGGATATAGACTGTTTTTGCTTATGTTATACCAATTAACAGGAAAAAATACTCTGAGTTTGGAAGGAGATTTATTATTGTTTCCATTTTATATATGAAGAAACTGAAGATCAGAGAGGTTAAGGTATTTGCTGTAATTGTTAGAATGTACACTTTGCCCTAAGCTCTGGCCTCTAAAATACCAGTAGAAAAGGAAAAGTTCCACTTGACATCCCGTTACAATGACATAGAAAATATCTAGACCTTTATACACCAAGCTGCTATCAGTGGTTACATCTGGGAAGTTATTTTAGAGATGGGAGAGAAAGAAGAGTTATCTATTTTTATTTTATCCATACTGTACTATCTTCATCTTTTTTTTAAATTTCAAAATATTAAGGGGGGTACAATGTTTTTGTTACATCAATACCTTATATAATGCTTAAGTCAGGGCTTTCAGTGTGCCCCTCATAACGACAGTGTTCATTGTACCTGTTAGGTAAGTTTTTATCCCTCAACCCCCTCTCACTCTCCTCTGTTTTTGGTTTCCAATGTCCTTTCCATCTCTTTGTGCCTGTGTGTACCCATCCTTTAGCTCCCACTTATTAGTGAGGACATGCAGTATTTGCTTTTCCATTCCTGAGATACTCCACTTAGTATAATGGTCTCCAGTTCCATTCAAGTTGCTGCAAACAACATTATTTTATTCCCTTTTTATGGCTGAGTAGTACTCCATGGTATGTATACCACATTTTTTTAATCCACTCATGAATTGATGGGCACTTAGGTTGATTCCATATCATAGCAACTGTGAATTGTGCTGAGATAAACATTTGAGTTCAGGTGTCTTTTTGATAAAATGATTTCTTTCCCTTTGGGTAGATACCCAGTAGTGAGATTGCTGGATCAAATGGTAGGTCTACTACTATTTCTTTGAGGAGTCTCCATATTGTTTTCCTTAGTGGTTGCACTAATTTGCAGTCCCACCAACAGTGTATAGCATTCCTTTTTCTCTGCATCCACATCAACATCTATTGTTTTACAACTCTTTCGTAATTACCATTCTGACAGGTGGTATCTCATTGTGGTTTTAATTTGCATTTCCCTGATGATTAGTGTTATTGGGCTTTTTTTTATATGTTCATTGGCCATTTGTCTAGCTTCTTTTGAAAAAATCCTGTTCATGTCCTTAGCTTACTCTTTGGGTTGTTTCTTTTGTTTGTTTGTTTGTTTGTTTTATTTTTTTTTCTTGCTGATTTGTTTGAGTTCTTTGTAGATTCTGGATATTAGTCTTTTGCCAGATGTATAGTTTGTGAGTATTTTCTCCTATTCTGTAGGTGACCGATTTACTCTTTTGATTATTTCCTTTCATCTTTTCAGCATACACTACTCTTTACATGGAGGAAAACTTAATTAAACTAATGTTTATTTACATTGCAGAGATCACACTACTTATTAGTATCATAAACCTTACTTTTCAGTATATTCTTGATAATCAATGATAAGTATATTTTTTTTTCTGAGACAGATTCTCACTCTGTCACCTGGGCTAGAGTGCAGTGGTGTCATCACAGCTCACTGAAACCTCAAACTCCAGGGCTCAAGCAATCCTTCTGCATCAGCCTCCCAAGTAGCTGGGACTACAGGTGTGTGCCACCATGCCCGGCTAATTTTTCTGTCTTTTATAGAGATGAGGTCTCACTTTTGCTCAGGCAGGTCTCAAACTCCTGCCTCAAGTGATCCTTCTGCCTCAGCCTCGCAAAATGCTAGGATTACAGGTGTGAACCACCGCACCCAGCCATTAATGATATTTTTAAACCTACACCATTGTGCTCTATGAAGTACATTTTTACTAGTGTGCTCATTATTAAGCTAATAAACAACCATTTATTGTACATTAACAACGTACACAATAATGTGCTAGGTACCAGTTAAGGCCATAGTGAGTCCCTATATTTTTAACAGTACTCAGAACTTCCCATAGAATAATATGAAGATTTAACACATCTATATGACATGACTGACCAAATGAACATGCACTGACATCTGGGCTTTATCCCATTGATTTTCTGAGCATGGCCACATATGGAATTAAATTCCTATCAGATTCAACATTATTTTAGAGCAACCCTTCTATCTTGGGGAAAGAAAAATGAAACTAAAATCATTAACGTTTATGGGCATTGTTATGTAATACCTATTGGACTTAACGAAGAATAAAATGTATTCACATGCCCTTGTATTTCTGTAATGTAGTAAAAATACTCATGAATTTTGAGAAATTTATATTCATGAACCTTTTAATCAAAATGATGTATATGTGTTTTAATAGGTGCAATTTGCACACATTTAAATGTAGGAAAGTTTTGCTTTATTTCCTTTCACTCTCTTCCTCCTCTTCTCTCCCTCATGTAGACATTGAATTCCAGAATCTGAGATACAGGAGGGTTCTTAGAGGCCTAATTTCCTCATTTTGCAGATGAGGAAACTGAGGGTTAGAGAGGTGAATTGGTAGCGTGGATTTTATGAAAATATTTCAATACCGATCATCATGGCTTTATTTTTCTCTGTTCACTCAGAACTAAACATAGTGGTCCAGGTCTTGACAAGAAAAGTTAGAGTTGAAAGTGTTGCATTTTTTCAAATAAGGCAGTCTAAACACAAATAGGGTTTTGAGGGAGCTGCATTCACTGTTCACACATATTCAACGTTTAATTTATGCAAATATTTTAGCCTCTTCACATATGCTGCTTTTAACCTAAGTAATCTTAACTTTGCTTGGGTGTACATGTGAATAGAAGTTTGCATGTGACCGTGCACATACAAAATGATTGTGTTTCTAGGCTCAAACACTGTGTTAGGTATCAGAGATCTAAAGATAAATAGGACATGACTGACTACTGCCCTCTAAATATGTACAAGTATGTGGTGGCAGAGATATACATAAGAGAATTTAATATATCTGCTGAGTATTGTGATAGGTTTAGACTGCAACAAGAGAACCCAATTCTGTCTGAAGTAGCCTTTGATAGTAGTCAATTTAAAACCCTTTAAAAAATGATGTGATCCATATATGGGCTCTTGGTGGATGAATAAGAGTCCAGAGCTAAAGAGAGTGAAGGGAAGAAGGAATCACGTGAGCATGATTCACACAGTTCAACAGGCACACACAGCTTGATGTTCATGGCAAGCTACATGGACTTCTGTATTGGTAGAATGTGAATTTCTATTCATAGAATAATTGGGGAATAATGTGAAAGAACAAGGCAGTAAAGTAGACTGGAGAACCTGGGCCTTTTCCCTTAGGCAGTGGCAGCCACTGAAGTGTTTTAAGCAGGGGAGTAAGATGATTGATGCTTCATTTTACATACCTTTGTTAGAGGTCGGGAGAATGGGTTTGAGGGCACATGATTAGCAGTACTGGGAGTCAATGAAGATTTTGCCTCATTTCCAGAAATAGGTAATGGGCAAAGAAATTGAGCCAGTTTTAGTAGAAATGGAGGGAAGGAAAGATTGATACATATCAAGTTGGTGATTTAATTGGATTTGCTAATTAGCAAGAAAGTAAGAAGTATCAAGCCTCACCATGAGGTTTCTAATTGAATGGATGGTGGTCACTCAACAGGAAATATGGACTAGAGGAATACATGTAAAAGGAAGGATGATGGGCTTGGGAAAAGTTTATGAGGGACGTAAGGCCTGGACATAAAATTTGTGTGATATCAGTGTACATAGACACTTGAGATAATTACCCTTGGGGGAGTCTATGGAATGAGAACAAAGAGGATGTCAAAAAAGAGAACCCTGTAAAACACCAACACTGAAGAGCAGAGAAAGAACATCCAACTAAGAAACAAAATGTGCACTAGCCAGTGAAATAGAGAACCTACCAGTGTATTGTTTTAAGAAAGAAGTAATCTATACTGACAAATTCAGCAGAAAGGCCCAATAAGATAGGGACCTTTAGGATTAGGCTTTTGTAATATTGATAAATTATTTTAAATTATCAGGATACTATTTGCTTTTCTGATTCTCTGATGAACATATTGCATGAATCCACTAGGAAATTCTTTACTGATGAAAATGCACGGCCAGACAGGCCTGAAGAGAGTGGCTGAGGCTGATCTTCCAGACCTACCAGTCACAAGTGGATATTAAACACTTGAATGGTACTTGGTCCAAATTGAGATAGGCTTTAAGTATAAAATATATACTAGATTTCAGAAACATTGTATAAAAAGGTGAAATATCTCATTCGTAATTTTTATATAGATTACAAGTTCAGATCATAGCATGTTGAATATACTGGGTTGCATAAAGCATATTATTAAATTTAATTTCACTTGTTAGCTTTTACTTTACTTAATGTGGCCACTAGAAGATGTAAAATTACTCATGTGGCTTGCATGTGGCAGTGATATTATTTTTCAATTAGACAATGCTACTCTAAGCTGCACTTATTTCGCTTTGCTTGTGTTTTTCACAACATCCAGGACAGTCTTGTTTGACTTGTGAATCTTACATATCCATTGAATCCCAGCTCAAAAGCTGGCCTTTTATGCCAACTTCAGCAGCTTCAATCCACAGTGATCCTCCACTATCCAAATGCCCTTGATAAACCAATTGCAATTAAAACACGATTACATTACACGTGACATTTTGTTCTCTAATTTTCTCCTTGGAATGTCTATTTCTTTTTTACAATACGGGTGGTTCTTATTTTCTAATAATTTGAATTCATCATATTTGAGTTCTCCTTCCAAGCTACATACATAGATATGTATTCCATATATATGATAATACAAAGAACTTAATGAATCCATAGGTTGAAACGATAGGATCTGATAAAGGCAAGCTATTTCTGTCCACCAATGCTAAAACCAATATGGGGTAGAAGTTTCTGGTCAGTTCTATATTCTACATATGACTTGACTTGTGACATTATAATAACTGAAGGAAAATGATGAATATTATTATTATATTTTAAAATATGGGATATATTTAAGCTATATCATATTTAATAACACTAATGACACTGAATAGTTGAAATGTTTACCTAATAAGTTTCATAAGCCCTAGACATATATTAAATCAGTAGAAAGATATACCTTTTCCATAATATAGTTAGAATAGTTCTCTCTCTGTTTTTGGAATACAAAGGCATAATTTTTCCATAAAAAATTACCATGTACTCCCCAATTTTTTTTACATAATGTATTTCACTATCAGAGTCAAACTAACAGGAATGTAATTATTTCTCTCAAATTATACAAAGTCATTTGTTCAAAATATGCTATTTGTCAATACATTATTCAGTATTTTCTTCATTAGGAAGACATTACATTACTGTAAATTAATTCCAATTATAAAATAATTACTCAAGAAAAAGCCATACCAGAGAAAAGAATTAGCTGCTCCTTACTAGCCACTGCAATCACCTATTAAACATACAATAGATTCATTTAAACAAGTCAAGAATGAAAACCCAATTAAAAATCATAATTTGGTTTTGGTGCCAGTTTGAACCTGATTGAAATAATAAAAAGAATGTATGCTTACTCTAAAGCTGGTAACTAGCCAATGTTATTCCATGTATATAACTATCTATCTACCAGTCATCTATCTCCTTGATATTAAAATAAATTGACTCAGACTCACATTTACTGAATTGAATTATTTTTACTTGCAGAACTACTATTTTCCATAAATGAGAAGGCATTCATTCTTTTCTCCCATTCTGTCTTCTACATCCCTCTCTACATATTTATGCATAAATGAAGAAGGGATAAAACTTTAGTGTGGCTCTCTCACTTACTTTGTGCTATTTCTCCTCATCATATATAATTTACAAGGGAAGGATCACATCTAAATATAACTAAAAGTTTGCTTTCAACTGTGTTTGACACTATCCAGTTCCTCCCATCCACCTATGTACTATGAAACATGCCTAGGCAGAATGGTGGATTCTTGATGAAGCCTTGGCATAGAGCTGTGCTGGTGTCCTTACAATCTTTGTAGAAGCTCTCATGGCTCATATAGCCACACAACAGTGTCAAGGAAAAAACTCACCTATTACTTGACATTATCAATCAGCATAATTAGAATTTCATCAGAATAAATTTGGTTTCATTCAGATAAAAGTTCAGAATAATCTACTTCTGTAGACAGAATATATTGATTATACAATGTAGTTAAGACCATGGGATCAAATAAATAAAATAAAGTCCAAGGAAACATTATAAATAAAACAAATACTTAAATTACAGCATTGCAAAACTGTAGCTTTATTCTATATAAGCAACACTTTTGTTGTAGAAATAATTTTGTATTAATAATTAGTTCTTCCCAATGTACAGAATTTCAGAATTAAAAGAATGCTTAGAGTTCATCGAGCCCAATTTTCTCAACTAAAGACAAAAAAAAAAAAATTTGAGCTAACTTTTCCAAGAACATACTGCACGTTCTGTCATAGTGGAGACAAAACCTAGGTCTCTTGTCTCCCATTTGGATGTTCTTCTGCCATACGATGCCTAGAATACAGCAAGTTAGGACAATGTTCTAAGTTCTGGCTTTATGATAAAATACTAAAGCACTCAGACAATAATTCATGGTACAACCAGCGGAGGAAGAACGAAATGGCTCTACTGTATGTACTTAAGATAATGTGAAGTCCCCATCAATCTCTGAAGTCTGCTAAGCAAGGGAACTCAGGTCGTACTTACAGGTACTCACAGGCCACCATATCTAAGAGGGCAGATATTACATTAAAAACATTGTTAACTTAAATGAGCACTGGTGAGTAGAAACTCAGATTCCTGGCCTCCTAGCTGAGTCCTGCAACCTTGGAAGTGGGTGGGGGTGCACAGGGCAGATTCCCCACCTCCATAGAGCTGCTGTAGCACACTTGGCCATGGATGCACTGTCACAAGCACACAACAGCTCCATAGCAGCATGCTGTGCCCACCACCTCCAGGGACATCATATGAGGACACTTCCCTCACCCATTAGCTATTTCTGGAGGTTCAATTACTCTGGACCTTGAATGTGATGTGTTTACCTCGCTGCAAGGTGGATGTAAAAGAATGTTAATGAGTAAGGGGAAGTGTGGACAAGATCCTGGCCAACCTTAGGGCAAATCTGCTTAGCATCTCTGCCTCTGATTTCTTATGGATTGTATAGGTTCTGGCCAAAAATTTAAAACATGGTTTATTTTTTTACAACAGCCAATGGAGTGAGTTTAAGACTAATGCTGCTGCCAAAATGCCAAAACTAACTTTCCTCCACCCAGAAACTAATAATAAATCATGTTAACTTAAAACATTTTGACTTAAGAAACAGTTGCCTAGTTCTAGTTTCCCATATGTGGGCTGGGACAGAGCTCATTTTCTTATACCAACAATGTCCGTGAATGGGATTGCATTTTTTGCTTTCACATATGGAGTTTAAGCTAATGTTTACCTTTTTAAGATTACATTTTATATGAATTTAATGTGATTAATCTCATCTGTATAAAATACAAGTAAGAAATATGTAATTATTTTTCTGCCTCCATAGTAAAAGCCCAATATGCATGCCTTATTCAAATTTCTTAATTCCATTGCAAGGGATAAATGCTACAGAAAAAGAATTTTCAGAGCCAGACCATTTCAAGTATGGAATATTACACGTGGACGTCTGAAAAAGTCAAATCAAACTCCCTCATTAAAAAACATACAATATGTACGTCTTGCATGACATTACCAAAGAAACATGAACATGGATTTTCATGTTGTTTCTATTGTTTTTGAGATAACTGATGAATCAAAAATCAATTGTGACCTCTCCTCCCAGTAAGATTCTCTGGCATCAAACACTCTACAGTGACTTCAAAAAGCCAGCTTGGCAGGTGCCCAGGCAGTATAGGGAAAAGGCCAGGGCCACCAGCCTCTTGAACCCTGAGGAGGTG
Source organism: Daubentonia madagascariensis (assembly GCA_023783475.1). Taxonomy (NCBI): domain Eukaryota; kingdom Metazoa; phylum Chordata; class Mammalia; order Primates; family Daubentoniidae; genus Daubentonia; species Daubentonia madagascariensis. The sequence goes on along the minus strand of JAKFHU010000978.1, from coordinate 17,725,266 downwards.
AAGAGGGAAAAGCCAGTGGCCCTGCTGGACTCTGATTCCTGGGAACCTGACGTCCAGTGAGACAGCCCGGAGACTAAGGACCTAGTGGAGGTGCAGCCATGTCCTCCCACCCTTAGCAACTTCTTTTCCTAGCGGCAGGTCCACAGCCCCCTACAGCTTAGAGACCCTGAAAAGCAGTACCATCCTTGGCACCCATCACTTGAAAGTCACTACTTTTTTGGGACATCATATAGCTGTAAGGTATGTCCTGTCAGAAACACAATGCTGTCACCAGGAACTTGCCTCTACCTCTATAATCTGGGAAGTACCCAGGGATGATACTTTTCTTAACAAAAGCCACACCCCACCATTCACCTATTGTCAGGTCCATGAGGGGCATGCTCTTTGCTTTGCAGGCAGCACCAGCTCTTTATCCTGCAGGGTCCAGAGGAAGACTAAAAGACAGGATCTGGGTGAACAGTAACATAATTGAAGGAAGTGACAAGCAGCAACAAAGGATTAAAGATGTGAATAGAAGACTTAGATGAAGAAGAGGAAACGGATACCACTGGAAGGAAGAGAAATACTAGTAAAGATGACGAGATGGGCTGTGACTTAGGGATGGGAGAAGATGCTATGGAAGCTGAAGCTGAAGAGAACCCTGTTGTCTAAGAGTTTCAGCAGGATAGGGAGGTCTTTTATATTACATCAACAGGCCAAGAAAATCTCCTCCTCCTTTTTAATTTTAAACCAAGAAGGAGAAAAATTAGAATATGAATTTTATGAACAGGGAGACAGCACTTGTCTCTGCAGGGTGAGATTCAATTCAGCTGGAAAATAACTGGCAGCTGAAGCCATTCACTGGGGAAAGAAAATGGAAGCATTGATGCAGTGGTCACTGGAAGCTTGTCAGTCTCTCTGCATGTTGGGATTGCTACTGCATCAGGAGGCAGTATATCAGAAAAGCAAATTCAAGAGCTAGGAAGATGAGGTCGTTTATGACACTGGCGATGACGAATTCCTTGATTCAACTGGCTCAGTTGAGAAGAAGCATCTGAACAAACTGATGAAGGCTGGGGAGCCGGATGAAAAACCAGAGACCTATGAATCATTGGTTACAAAGTTAAGTGATGCTGAAAGGGAACAGTCTGAAATCTCTGAGAGGCTGAAAGCCTCAAGCAAAGTTCTATCAGAATCACCATCTCAGGATTCTTTAGACGTGTTCATGTCAGAAATGAAATAGGGGGATGCATTCATTAAACAGTGTGTCAGAAGAAATTTTACTTGAGCACTTTGAACTTGAGGAAAAGACAACAGAGACTTAAAAGGTTGATAAAAACTGTAAAGCCAGCAGAGATCCCAGAACTTAAAAAAACTAAAAATCAGACTAAAGCTGAAAAATAAGCTAAAAAGCTTCCAGTGACTCCCTTTGGTGCCATGAAAGGGGAAAGCAAATTCAAATAAAAAACTGGAAAGATAGGAAAGTTACCTGCCAAGCACCCAGAACTGCCTCTGATTCTAATGAAAATGAAAGATGAGTCTGAAGCGGAGGAAGAGGAGGCTTAGAAGAAGGAGAAAGAGGAGAATGTACATGAGAAGAAAGTTACATGAGAAGAAAAAAAAAACAGAGAGCAGAAAGAGTAGGCTGCAGCAGAACTTAGAACCAGAAGAATTAGTGCAGGGAATGAGGTATTTCACAGATTTTACACGTTGTCAAGAAACAGGAAACCATGACAATGTGTCTCAGCCAGATGGAACAGAATCATTATTAACGAGATTAGCAAAATAGTCTTACCATTCAAGGAACCCTCAGCATCAAAAAAATGTATGTGAGAAAAACAAAGATGGGTTGAAGAGAAAGCAAGCTTCCCGTCCAAGAAAATTTCCATCCACCCTTTTCTCCAAATGTCCAAAAGAAGACTCTAGCTACTGTGGATGGATCCCAACTGAAGGTCAAAGGGGTAGACAGCAGGACCCTTCTTTATGGCAGTATTAGTATTGATTGTTTCAGAATCCCAAAGGAAGATCTGTGGACCAAGTGGCGTGGGATATTTGGGATTCTATGTCAAAATATAGGGCCAGAAAAGGAGTTCAGAAGAGCATTTGTAACATGTGGTGACTCGTCTTTTCTTCCATGTTCTTAGTTTCTTAAATTTACCTACCTATTTGATTCTCCTGTATTTGGTATTTATGCTTAAACATGTTTGTGTACATACATAAATATGGACCCATATATTTTGAGGATTATTAAAGTGAGAAAGTTGAACTAATTAAAATGACAAGGCAAAAAAAAAATAGATGTCATGGAAGAAAAAAAATCTTTGGTATGCTGTGTTCATAGTTCTATTTCTCAAGTTTATGATTTCTTCTAACTTTAAAAAATTTATAATAAAACAAAAGTAGGATATTTTCTTTCTATATTACAAGTATCTTTTCATTTGGTAAAGAAGCAGATTCAGAGACTATATTTTCAAAATTTTCTAGTATGAAGTGATTTTTATTTTATTAGATATTCTGAGTATTTGATTTAAAATGTTACCTTAAGTAAAATTTGTCAATTATGATGCTTACAATAGCTTAGTTTGGGAATTTAGCATTTTTTTAATGGTCATGAAAGTATTTCAGTTACATGTTTTCAATGCACATTGTTTTTCTTTAAAGAAAAATAGATATCTCTTTTCAGGGTTACTTGTGGGCAAGGACAGTTTATTCACTGAGAAGAAAGATTCAGGCCATGAGGAAGTTTGGGTACATACTGTTGCACTGAACATGTCTTAACACATTTTTGATGGCTATCTTGTTTTTAATGTAGTGAAAAAACCCTGATGTTTCATATCTGCCAAGACAGCGTTTTATCAGGACATTTTCAAGTCGTATCCTGGTAACAAGTTTTTGGAAAATATTAAGGAGAGAAGTGAAAAATGGAGCTCAGCAAATGAAGATGACCTGGTAATAGAGCTATAATTGTCTCAGTAAGTTCAGGATGTACTACAAATTTAATGAGTACTAGTAAATGCAGCACAATTCAATTCCAAAATATACATTCTTGATCATCTTTAATTAGAAAATAAATTAAAATTATATTTAATACATGAAGAATTCAACTTCGGGTCGCAAGGTGATTGTGTCTAGGAGTTCCACCTGCATAAGTATTTTGTTTGGCTAGAGCAATGTGTGATTTATTTTGTTTTAAATTTTGATTTAAATTGAGCATATTATCTGTTTCAGTGTTTTTAAAATTGTGAAAGCTACCCACAGTAAGATTCATATTTTGCATAGTTATCCAGTCTCTCCCTCTCTCTCTCTCATTCCCCCTGTCTTACACACACATACACACACACACACATACACACAAATACAAAATAGTATTTACTGCTTACTGCATTTTGGTGATATGTTCTGACATTTTCTATTCTGTTCTATTCTATTCATTTTTTTTTCATTTAAAAAGTATTGTCTGTGGCCCACTGAACTCAATCTGACGTTGGAAAACATAGCCTACTTTGTTACCTTTGGAAAATGTCACACGTTTCATCACCTAATTTGCCCTTGAAGACATTTGGGTTTGTGAATCTTTAACTAAATTAGAAAAAAATCATTCCAAAATCTGAAGACAACATTTTCAGAAACTGACCAGCTGACCAAAAATGTAAGACAGGGAGGGGAGTCTTAGATTCTGAAAGGGAAGATAAATAATGTACATATTACTGTTTCATGTTAAGCACTTGGATTGCCAATAAGCCTTGAGAATTAGTGAGCATGGTTTTGGCTGCAAGGATAGAAATCCAAACATAAATGGCCTTAAACAGTAGGAATGTATATATTAAAACAAATTGACTTCTTCATTACTTAAGTCAATTTTTTAAAATATATATATTCCCATCATCATACATCCTGTATTAAATTGCAAAAACATTTAATATATCTTCAGCACATATCTAAAAAGCTGAAGTGATAAAAATATTTACAAATTCATGACATATTTTAGGAACAGCATGTGAAGCAAAAGGTTTGGTATTGAAAATTCATCTTCATGCAAGAACTGAATTCTCTATGCAAACATTCAGGAATGACAACCATGCGAGAATTTTGCTTCCTTATGGAAATACGCAGAGCACAGTTACAGCATGAAAATTTTAATTCAACAAGCTATATGTGAAGTTACCTTTCTATCTATCTTTTTGTTTGGTTTGTTTTTTTTTCTAACAGAAAGATAATTCCACAACAGCAGACCTGTGTCAAAGGCACAGAACAGGGGAATAAATTAAAAGATTAACAGAGAGCACTTCATATGAATAGGCAGTAACACGGGCTGGAAAACTTCGGAAACAAACAAAAACAGTGTTTAGGATTAGTATGTTTTATGATTACATTTAATTGATGCTAGCGAGACTGAAGAAACATAGTGCTTTCTAAAATACATTTTACTTCTTAAAACCTTATTACTTTGGAAGATTTTAGTGTTCCTCCCTGCCCCACTTCAAAGGAATGAACAAAACATAAATAATGTTTTTTTCAAATCTTGATAGATAACCAAATACACTTATGTACAGCAACCAAATTTCCTAAGTTTTTGAGATGGTCTCAATTTCAGTGTTCTGTTGTCTCTAAGTATATTTATACCTATCAGTTCATATTACCTGATTTGTATTATTAAAACACATTCACACTACTGCAGAGAATAATACTCATGAAATCATGGAATTTATTTTCCTAACCATGTTCTTTTGGATCCTTCCTATTGAAAACAAAACTTTCTTTATTTTCCTTCAACTATGTCCCCTTTTAAGAATTTGAAAGTATTGTTAACATTTGTTATAACCAGAAATATCAAAGTTTTAAATTTAAGGCAATGCCAACCTGAATTTCATGGGAGAATATCAAGTATAGCAGTGATACATTGTGACATGTCCATTAAACATATTAATAATTGTATGTTTTGCTTTATGTGTGTTCCATTTTCAGAGGGAAAACTTTTATAACTTAGGCCAATGAACTATCCAGGAAACAACTTTGCCTACTTGGTAACAAAGTAACTTTTGAGAACTTGAAAACTCAACCAGTGAATTTTTCATAAAATACACATGATCACAAACACTGCTTTCCTCACCAACTACTATTTTTGAGTCAATAAAAGTTGATATGTGTAACTAGAGATGACTTTTAATTTTATGGTTACTTGTTTATGCAGTGAAGAATATATGCACATTAGAAATCAATATTTTTAAAAAATCAAATTTTAATTTCACATTTTTATCAAATTAAAAGAAGCAGTATAGATTCAGGAAAGGCAATATAAGTGGTGGGTTAGCAAGCTGACTCTGATCACATTTTAAATTATTTTCCAATACTGGCTTTGCCACTTTATGGACTCTGTAATGATGTTGGTCAAGTCGCACACCTTCACTAAGCCTTAGTAGGGATCATCTTGTAAGCAGATTACGATGATAAAAAGAGTTATTTCTTTCAAAATGCTCAGTACATTGAAGTTATAAATATTAGCTGTTATCATTACTGTCAGCAGCAGCAGCAGCAGCAGCAGAAAGTGTTACCACTTAGCTCTCTTGTCTACGTATCATATGCCTTTGATTTTGTAGATGCCATATCCTTTTAATTGCATATATTTAAGTTGTACAGCTACTCACACATAGTGACATAGTTACTATAGTCAAGCAAATTAATATATCCATCATCTCACAGTTACTTTCTTTTTTTGGTGGCAAGAGCATCTAAAATCTATTCTCATATGTTTTAATTGATTTAAATGTCTTTCAAGTAAAAAGAAAAAATGCACTTAATTATCTAGATAAATTATTCTTAACAAATGAAAATTAAGAATTTAAATTTAATATCAGCCATAAGCGATAAACATTACTTGGATTTATGATACAATTCCATGTATTAATCCAAATGATTGTTATTTTACTTAAATATATCTTCTTCATTATTTACTAGAGATGGCATTTTAAGTGTGGTGGCAAAATTACAAGTGCAAAGATTTTAAAATATAGCATATTCTGAGAAAGTGGAAAAGAAGTGGTTTATGTGCAGAAATTTGAATACAAGGTTATATTAGGAGAATGTGACAAAATTATAGAGGGACCTGATGTTTAAATAGGGGCGAATACAACTGTGACACCATCATCCTCCTTCCCTATTTCCTCTCCTTCTATCCTTCTTTCCATCAATTTGTTCAACAAATATTTATGTATTTATTTGTTTATTTACTTATTTATATATATTTTCATATATATATATTTATATGCTGGTAGTCTTTTATTTATTTATTTATTTATTTTTTCCTTTTTTTCTTTTTAACTGCTATAGGTACATAATAGTTGTATATATTTATGGGGTACGTTTTATGTTTTGATACAGGCATACAGTATATAATCAATCAATTCAGAGTCATTGGAGTATACATAACCTCAAGCCTTTATCATTTCTTTGTGTTAAGTATATTCCAATTCCACTTTTTAGTTATTTTAAAATATACAATAACTTATTGTTGACTAAAGTCACCCTGTTGTGCTATCAAATATTAGATCTTGTTCGTTCTATCTAACTCTATTTTTCCAAGCATGAACCATCCCTACTTTATCCCCCACTTCCTATTACCTTTCACAGCTTTTGGTAACCAACATTCTGCACTTTATCTCCATAAGATCAGTTGTTTTAATTTTTAGCTCCCACATATGAGTGCCAACATGCGAAATTTGATTTTCTGTGCTTGGTTTATTTCACTTAGCATAATATTCTCCAGTTCCATGAACATTGTTACAAATGGCAGTATTTCATCCTTTTTTATGACTGAATAATATTCCACTTTATATATGTACCTCATTTTCTTTATCCATTCTTCCATTGATGGACACTCAGATTGATTTCAAATCTTGGCTATTGTGAATAGTGCTGAAATAAACATGGGAGTGAAGATATCTTTTTGATATACTGATTTTTCTTTCTTTTGGATATATACCTAGCAGTGGGATTGCTGGGTCATATGGCAGTTCTATTTTTAGTTTTTTGAGAAAACTCCATACTGTTCTTCATAGTAGTTGTACTAATTTACATTCCCAGCAACAGTGTACGAGGGTTGCTCTTTCTCTACAATCTCTCCAACATTCGTTATTGCCTGTCTTTTTGATAAAAGCCATTTTAACTCATGTGTGGGAGATCATTGTAGTTTTGATTTGCATTTCTCTAATGACTAATGATATCCAGCATTTTGTCATATAACTGTTGGCCATTTGTACGTCTTCTTTTGAGAAATGTCTATTTACATCTTTTCACCTATATTTAATTGGATTATTTGATTTTTTCTTATTGAGTTGTTTAAATTCCTGATATGTTCTAGTTACTAATCCTTTGTCAGACGGGTAGTTTGCAAATATATCTCCCATTATGTGAGTTGTTTCTTCACTTTATTGATTGTTTTCTTTGCTGTGCAGAAGCTTTTTAGCTTGATTTGATCCCATTTGTCCAACTCTTGCTTTGGTTGTCTGTGCTTTTGGGGTATTACTCAAGAAGTCTTTGCCCAGACCAACATCCTAAAGTATTTAACAATGTTTTCTTCAAGTAGCACCATAGTTTCAGGTCTTAGATTTCTTTTTAATCCATTTTGATTTGATATTTACATATGATGAGTGATAGGGGTCTAGTTTCATTCTTCTGCATAAGAATACCCAGTTTTCCCTGCACCATTTATTGAAGGACTGTTCTTTCTCCAATGTATGTTCTTGGCACCTTTGTTAAAAATGAGTTCACTATAGATGTGAGGATTTAGTTCTGCGTTCTCTATTCTCTTCCCTTGGTCTATGTATCTGTTTTTATACAATTACTGTGCTGTTTTGATTACTACAGCTCTGTAGTATAATTTGAAGTCAGGTAATGTGATTCTTCCAGTTTTGTTATTTTTGCTCAGGATAGCTTTGGCTACTCTGGGTCTTCTGTGATTCCATATAAATTTTAGGATTATTTTTTTCTATTTATGTGAAGAATGCCATTGGTATTTTGGTAGGAATTGAATTGAATCTGTAGATTGCTTTGGGTAGTTTGGACATTTTAACTATATTGATTCTTCCAATATATGAGCATGGAATATCTTTCCATTTTTTGTGTCCTCTTCAATTTCTTTCATCAATGTTACATAGTTTTTAGTTTAGAGATCTTTCCCTTCTTTGGTTAAGTTTATTTCTAGTTATTTTATCTTATTTGTAGCTATTGTAAATGAGATTACTTTATTGGTTTCTTTTTCAGATTGTTTGCTGTTGGTATATAGAAATGCTACTGATTTTTGTATGTCAATTTTGTATCCTTCAACATTACTGAATATGTTCATCAGTTCTAATAGTTTTTTGGTGAAGTCTTTAGGTTTCTCTAAATATAAGATCATATCATCTGCAAAAAAGGATTATTTGTCTTCTTTTTTTCAAATTTTGAAGCTCTTTCTTTCTCTTGTCTGATTGCTCTAGAAATTCCAGTATTATGTTAAATAACAGTGGTGAAAGTGGGTATCCTTGTATTCCAGATCTTAGAGGAATGGCTTTCATTTTTTCCCCCATTCAGTAGGATACTAGCTGTGGCTCTGTCATATATGGCTTTTATCATGTTGAGGTATGTTCCTTGTACATCTAGTTTTGAGAGTTTTTATTATGAATGGATGATGAATTTTATTGAATGCTTTTTCAGCACCAATTGGAATGATCATGTGGTTTTTGTCCTTCATTCTGTTGATATGATGTATAACATTGATTGATATGCCTATGTTGAACCATCTTTGCATTGCTGGGATGAATCCCACTTAATCAAGATGAATAATCTCTTTAATGTGTTGTTGAATTTGGTTTGCTAGTATTTTGTTAAGGATTTTTGCATCTACGTTCATCAGAGTTATTGGCCTATAGTTTTCTTTTTTGTTGTGTCTTGTCTAGTATTGGCATCAGGGTGATAGTGGTCTTGTTAAATGAGTTTGGGAGTATTCCTTCCCTTCACTTTTTGGAATAGTCTGAGAAGGATTGGTATTAGTTCTTTAAATGTTTGGTGGAATCAGCAGTAAAGCCATTGGGTCCTGGGCTATTCTTTGAATGGAGACTTGTTACTGCTTCTATCTCATTACTTCTTATTTGTCTATTCAGGTTTATTCTTGGTTCAATCTTTGTGGATGCTACGTGTCTACGAATTTTTCTATTTCTTCTGGATTTTCCAATTTATTGGCATATAATTGCTCATGGTACTCTCTAATGATCCTTTGAATTTCTGCTATATCAGTTGTAATTTCTCCTTTTTCATTTCTGATTATTTTATTTGTGTCTTCTCTCTTTTTTTCTTAGTCTGGCTAAAGGTTTGTCAATTTTATCTTTTCAAAACACCAACTTTTCATTTCATTGATCTTTTCTATCCTTTTTTTTTGGTTTCAATTTTATTTATTTATGGTCTGATCTTTATTATTTCTTTTCTTCACTAATTTTGGCTTTTGTTTGTTTTGTTTTTCTAGTTCTTTAAGAAGCTTTATTAACTTGTTTATTTGATTTGTTTTTACTTTTATTATGTGGGCCCTTATTGCTATAAACTTTCCTCTTATTACTGATTTTTCTGTATCCCATAGGTTTGGTACATTATGTTTCCGTTTTTCTTTGTTTCAAGAAATTTTTAAATTTTCTTCTTAATCCCTTCATTGGTCCACTGGTCATTCAGGAGCATACTGATTAATTTCCATGTATTTGTATAGTTTCCAAAGTTCCTCCTAGTATTGATTTCTAGTTTTATTCCATTGTGATTAGAGAAAATACTTAAGATGATTTCAATTTTTTTGAATTTTTTAAGACTTGTTTTGTGGCATAACATATGGTCTATCCTTGAGAATGATCCATATGCTAAGGAGAAGAACATGTATTCTGCAGCTGTTGGATGAAATGTTCTGTAAATATCTATAAGATCTATTTTGTCTGTAGTGCAGGTTAAGTTTGATGTTTCCTTGTTGATTTTCTGTCTAGAAGATGTGTCCAATGCTGAAAGTGGAGTGTTGAGGTCTCCAGCTGTTATTGTATTGGGGTCTATCTCTCTCTTCAGTTCTGATAATATTTGTTTTATTAATATATATCTGGGTGCTCCAGTGTTGGCTGTGTATATATTTAGAATTATTATATTCTCTTGCTGAATTGACCCTTTATTATTATTATTATATAATGACCTTCTTTGTCTCTTTTTATAGTTTTTGTCTCAAAAGGTATTTTATCAGATATAAGCATAGCTACTCCTGCTCTTTTTTTGGTTTACATTTGCATGGAATTTCTTTTTCCATCCCTTTATTTTCACTCTACGTGTGTCTTTATTAGTGAAATGCATTTCTCATAGGCAGCATATAGTTGCATCTTGTTTCTTTACCCATTCAGCCACTCTGTTTTTTGATTGAAGTGTTTAGTCCATTTATAATCACAGTTATTATTGATAGGTAAGGACTTACTACTGCCACGTTATTATTTGATTTCTTGTTGTATCGTAGTCCTCTCTTTTTTTCTTCCTTTCTTCTTTTTTTTCTTTGTATAAAAGTGATTCTCAGGGAAGGGAAGTTAGGTTGCATGGTATTGCATGTTCAGCAAGGGTGGGGGTTGGGGAGCCAGGCCTAGGAGCAATGTGGAAGCTCTGGGTGGGCTGCCACCCTGTCTGACCCAGGCTGGCTTCTCCTTCCTGTTCCATGGGCTCTGTGGCTCTCTCCATCTTCTTCCCAGAGATAGGAAACCTTTGCCCTTTCCTATCTCCCTTGGTCTGTACTCATGGCCAGGCCTGGCACCTAACTGCCTCTTAAACGATATCCACTAAGATTTTTCCCTTTCCTGCCTGGCTATTCCTCTCCTGTATTTTTTTTTTTCTTTTGACTTCAATGAATAGAGATCTAATCACTAGGGATGTCTTTTAAAAATGTACTAGGTAATAAGTCTGAATAACACTGTAACTATATGTGTTCCTTTGTGTTATATAGGCATATGTCAACAACAAAGTGATAGATTTATTTTTTACAAAGTGCCTTTGAATGATTTCTCTGTCCTTATATGTGATAGTTTTTACTACTAACTTTTTTATCCTTTCCCTAGAAAATATTTTTCCACTAGTATAGACTGATAATTCCAATTATGGTATCATTCCTGTTTCTGCTTTTACTAATTTGCAAGAAAATTTTTATCTTATTCTTAACATTCCTAACATTCTTTAATGGTACATAATTATTAATAATAAAGCTTTTAAGAATTATCTTCTGCTGTGATTGCAGAAGTTGTTAGCAGTAATCAAATGTATTTGCTTTTGGCTTTTCCTATTAACGTTGCTGTTTGGACAGGGCTATTTTTGGTGGAGGAAAAGGGGTGTGTGTGTTAAAATTTTTAAACAGAGTAGCTCAAAAAAAGTAATTTTCTCTGATAGTGTGTTTTAATTCTTGCTTTTTATTTTTTGTGCATCTGTTGTAGGCTTTTTTATTTGAGGCTACCATGAGGCTTGCAAAAGACATCTCGTAACCAATTATTTTAAACTGATGACAACTTAACTTTGATTACAAAAAACAAACAGTGAAATGAACAAAGAGAAAGCTAAAAAAAAATCTCTACACTTTTACTCCATCCCTTTCCTGCTTTTTGACTCTGTTGTTTCTATTTATATCTTTTTATACTATCTATCTCTTAAAAAGTTGTAATTATCATTTTTGATAGATTTATCTTTTATTTTTAATTCAAGATATGAGTGGTTTACACCACACAAGTACAGTGATAGAATGTTCTGCCTTTGTCTGTGTACTTACTATTACCAATGAGTTTTATACCTGCAGATGATTTCTTATTGTTTGTCAACATCTTTTTCTTTCAAATTGAAGAAATGCCTTTAGCATTTCTTGTAGGGGAGGTCTGGTTTTGATGAAATCACTCAGCTTTTCTTTGTCTGGGAAAGTCTCTATTTCTCAAGGATTAAAGTATTTTTTTCCTTTAACTCTTTAAATATGTCATGCTCCTCTCTCCTGGTCTGTAAGTTTTCTTCTGGAAAGTCTGCTGCCAGATGTTTTTGAGCTCTTTTATATATTATTTGTTTCTTTTCTCTTATTGCTCTTACCATCCTTTCTTTATCCGTGACCTTTGAGAGTTTGATTGTTAAATGTCTTGAGGTAGTCTTATTTGGGTTAAATCTGCTTCGTGCTCTATGATCTTCTTGTATGTGAATATTGGTATCTTCTTTAGGTTTGGAAAGTTCTCTGTTATTATTTCTTTGAAGAAATTTTCTACCCCAATCTCTCTATCTCCTCTTTAAGGCCAATAACTTGTAGATTTGCCCTTTTGAGGCTATTTTCTAGATCTTGTAGGCAAGCTACATTCTTTTTCATTCTTTTTTCTTTTTTCTCTTCTGACTATGTGTTTTCATATAACCTGTCTTCAAGCTAACTAGTTGTTTCTTCTTCTTGATCAATTCTGCTGTTGAGAGACTTTGATGCATTTTTCAGTTTGTCAATTGAATTTTTCAGGTCCAGAATTTCTGCTTGATTTTTTTTTTATATTATTTCAATCTCTTTGTTAAATTTCTTTGTTAGGATTCTGAATTCCTTCTCTGTGTTGTCTTGAGGTTCACTGGGCTTCCTCAACACAGCTATTTTGAATTCTCTGTCTGAAAGGTCACCTATCTCCATCACTCTGGGATTGGTCCCTGGGGACTTATTTAGTTTGTTTGGTGAGGTCATCTCTTCCTGGATATTCTTGATGCTTGTGAATATTCTTTGATGTGTGGGCTTCGAAGAGTTAGGTATTTATTCTAATTTTTGTAGTCTTGATTTGTTTGTATTCATCCTTCTTGTGAAGGCTTTCCAGGTATTCAAAGGGAATTGGATTGTGATCTAAGTATTTGGTCACTGTCACCATAGCAACACTAGGGCATGCCTCAAGCCCGGTAATGCTGTCAGTCTTTTAGACTCCTGCCTTGGTGGGCTGATTTTTGTTCTTATTAAGGTGCTTTCTTGTTTGAATAGTCATTCAATCTCATGTTCCTACAGGGGGATGATCACTGGAGGGTTCTATTCAGCCATCTTGCTCCAGCTCTGAATGACCCAGTAAATATTTATTGAGCAGTTATATGCTAGGCATATTGCCTTTGAAATATATAATGCAGGGCAAGGTAAATACACAGAGAGTAAGGAGTGTTACTTCAGTTAACGTAGTCAGGGAAGCCTCTCTGATGTGACACTTAGGCAGAGAAAAGACCTGAATAAAATGGTAGAGAGAGATAGAGAGAGGAGGGAGAAAGAGAGAGAGAAATGCACATATGTCTGAGGAGGCAAAGCAACAGCATGACTTATCCTTGGAATTCTGTTTTTCTCTTGAATCATATGGTTGCCACCACAAGCATGACTATATTCTTACAAAACTTTACTGCCCTAATCACAGTTGATTGGTCCATGTTGGTATCTGACGGAACAATCAGAATTCTTCTCTGGGATTTTTTTTAACATCTAACTGAGAAAGATACCTACTCTGTCTGCCGTTATGGGACCTATAAGATGGAAGTACAGAATTAAGCATCAGGACAATTATGGCTATGTTACCCACCGTATGGGGACAGTCAACGTACCATGAAAGTAAGGAAGGCAACATAAAAATAAGCCCAGATAAGAGACCAGAAGATTCAAGTTCATGATTTCAGTGTTCCTGATACATGCTTACACCCCAAATCTTACAGTTTGATTTATTAATCTTTTTCTCATAACCATATTTATATTGGCTCAGATTTTATGATTTACAGCGAAATGAGTTCACAAGAAGAACTACTGCATTAGTTTAAGTATGGAAATTTGAAAGTTGCTATTCATGCATAGTTGGTAGAGTTTGACAGGGACCAAAAATACCTTTCTATCTCTATGAATTTGGTACCAATTAAGAGATAAGCACATGTTTTCAAAAGAAAGAGGTAAAAAATGTTATGTATATTAACTGAAAAAAGATAACAACCTTGATTGGATGTACCTGGCTTTTCTAATTCTGGACTCAATAATCAAGTTTCCTATTTGGCCACAGGCAGAGCTGAGAAAACACAAGGTCTCCAAACAGTTGACTCCTTTAGCTTAAGGTATGAGCAGCAAAACAGGTGTGTGTTTTACAGATAGGCTGGCTGGCTCAGAAAGAAAACCTACAAGGAAGACTAAGCCTCCCCCTAGGGGCAAGATAGAATGAAATATTCAAAGACAATGTACTTGTTGAATTCCCACATGAGAACATGACATATAGTAGTTACTTTCTAAAATACAAGTATCTCCTTGAAACTGTAGCATGTAGTGGTAAGACTGTGGAATTGGACAGAATTTAAATTTCGTTCCTTCATTTCTTAGATAAGCCATTTACCTTTCTGGGTATAATTTTATGAATGTTTAAAATGGAGAATGATATTATCTACATTCCTATGATTATTGTGAAGGTTACATGAAGTGAGAGTGAAATATTTGATCTATTATTACATAAAAAGTTTTGGGTGTGCAATTTAATCTTTAATTTAATAATAGTTATCAAAATCGTGCTTGACATGGTTAGACTCACTTTATATAGAAAATGACATAATATTTATTTTCCTGAAATCTGATTATATTACACTCTAAGTCATTACATTTCCCTGCTATTGAAATTCAGTCTGTCATTACTGGTGCTCCATTAGATCCCCCAAAGTTATATGAAGATCTCCCATGCTGACATATGTATTGTCTAAGACTTATTTTTTGAGATTGGAGGCTCTATCTCTTCCTCATATCTCATAATCTTTGCTTAGTCTGGGGACCCCCACACTTAGGGCTCATGCTCCCTAGGTGCTTCATGCAAACTTTTCCCACCAGGAGGACCTACCACCAACCTGGAGCACTAAAAAGGCATGACCCATCAATCTCTACCATCTAAGGAACCTACAGAACTCCACCTCTAAAGTAACAATGAGTTTTTCTCTCTCCCCAAATGCTTTAACCACTCACCTCTTTAGTCTAACATAGTCCTATAAAGATACAGAGAAAATTGAAAGAGAAAAGCCAAATTGACATGTTGTCTATTGGTAACTTTGGCTTTTGGCCTTCAGTAAAAATCTTTGCTACAGAGGATTTCCATGGGTTTGATTGAATTCTTAGAACAGGAAAGTGGATATATGATTGAAAAATAATAAAAAAAATCAAAGCAGAAATTAGTACATCCACAAATTATTGTGACACAGTAATATGCTATTTATTCTTCTTATAGATTCAAAAAATGTAATGCTCACATGGAATCTGTCCTATAGAAGATTAACATTAATGGTATTCTTTATTTTTTATTCTTTTTGTTTTGCTTCTTTGTGTCTTTTTTGATAGAAATCTCATTAAGCAAAAACCATATTTTATAAATATTTTTAGTTTTTAGTTGTTTTAAAGTGTGTAATAAGAAAATATATACTTAACAAAATATAATATAATAAAATTAAAAATTTTAAACTTGATTTTTAGAATGGCTTCTGTACAGTATTTTGAGTTCACTGTGAATTGGAAATTATTTTTAGTGAGCTGACATAAGACTCCTATTATAATATCTATCTATAAATTGTTTCTAAACCAGTTATTTTTCCTTGAAAGGGGATGCTGACATTTCTTGGGAAAAAAGGAAACACTAACCTTTTAAAAACATATATTTAAATTCTTGATTACTTAAGCTGTTCTAAGAGAATAGGAGAAATTTTAAACTAGCCAAAAGAGAAAAACAAAACAACAAAAACAACTTCTACTATCAGCTGAAGCAGAAAGTTCCAAGTCATTGGAACTTACTTATTATATGTTTGAAAGATTCTTGGAGCTACACAAAGCTGAGTATTAATACATGAGTGAGCACGAGACGGACAAGACAGATGTTGCATTAACCAAAATTCATTGGAATTGGAGAGCAGCTGTGTGGTTTGAGATGGCCATCCTGGCACATAATTTATACAAAGACCAAAATAGATAATTCTTTACATTTTAGAAATATTGAGGAGAAAAAATCTAAATTCCATTGTAAGAGCTGACTAAAATCAAATTATATCCCCATAACAAAAGAGCAGTCAATCATAATATATAAGAATTAGGGTTTTCCCCAGGCAATAAATCCCAAATTCTCAGAGTCAATCCAAATGTAAATCACCTAGCCATCATTTTAAATCTAATATATCTTCATTAACATAAAGGTATAGATAGTCAATCCAATGCAAATTCCACCTCAATCATTATTCAGAATAATGCTATTAATTCACAAAAGACTTCTAAATTCTTGTCTGTCAAGAGAATTAATGCCCTGACAGCTCTACCCTGTATGGTAAGCTGCATGTTACAATGGAAAGAGAAAGGGAGTCGACAGGACTAGGTGATCTCAGCATCACTGTTTACCAGTGAAGTTTTAGGGGTAATTTTTTCTAAATTTCCTGACCTCTCATTCTCCCAGCTCTAAGCTGGGGATATCTACCCTTGCCATCTCAGTTCCTGTCTATTCATCTCTCATCTCTCTTGAAACCACATTGAATAAGCTTTCATTTCTACCACTCCACTAAGAGAGCTCATGTTAAAGTAATTAATTACCTCCATAGTACTAAATCTGGTGGTCAGGTCTCCACACACATTTTACTTGTTTGTCAACAACATTTTACAGAGAGAAACTCATTTAACTTGATTTTGTAGGACACCACTATCTTTTGGTGGAATTCCTACTTTGTTGGTGATTCTTCTCAGTCTTCTTTTCAAATTCTTTAGTTTTTTCTAAATTAAAAAAAATCCAAAAGAATCTTCAAGTTAAATGTTAAGGTACATGTTGTTTTACATTTTAAGAATATGCAAAGCATCTGAGATCTTATAGTGCACGTAATATAACAAGTTAGCTTGGTAGTGCTTCATATAAGTCAGTAGACATGAAAGTCCTGGGTCAGAGACAAAAGACTGTTAGAGCAATAGCAGCTCCCAGAGTAACACTGATGTGTCAGTTATCTTAGCCCCTATTCCCACAGGGTGATGTGATGAGAGCAGGCTGTTGTCTATAAACACAGTGGAGTGTGTTACAGGAGAGAAATACTTATATTAGGAAGCCGTGATCTTTATATAGGAGGCTGTTGGCAAATATGCCCATCCTCCCCCACCCCCAGAGAGAGATATTATTTTAATTACCCTGGAATGTAAGCATGTATGGACCAATGAGGGATACTATTTTCATTATCCTGGAATGTTAGAAAATCTGTTCAGAGAGAAATATCTTTTTTGGGAATTTATTTATTTTTAGTTATTATGGGTACATAATGGTTGTATATCTTTATAGGGTATATGTGATGTTTTGATACAGGATAATTGGCTTATCCAACACCTCAGGCATTTATCATTTCTTTGTGATAGGAATATTCCAATTCTACTCTTTTAGTCATTTTAAAGTATACCATAGCTTATTATTGATTACTGTCACTTTGTGGTGTTATCAAATATTGTTCATTCTATCTAACTATCTAACTATATTTTTGAACCCGTTAACCATCCCCCTTCATCCTCTCCTCCCCACTACTCTTCACAGCCTCTGGTAACCATCATTCTACTCTCTGTCTCCATGATATCAATTGTTTTTAATATTTAGCTTCCACATAAGAGTGAGAACATGTGAGATTTGTCATTCTGTGCTTGGCTTATTTTGCTTAACATAATGTTCTCCTTCCATATTGTTGCAAACTGCAGGATTTCACTCTTTTTTGTGGCTATATAATTTTCCATTGTGTATATGTACCATAATTTCTTTATCTATTCATCCATTGGTGTACACTTAGATTCCAAATCTTGGCTATTGTGAATAGTGCTGCAATAAACATGGGAGTACAGATATCTTCTCAATATACTGATTTTCCCTCCTTTGGATATATACCCAGCAGTGGGATTGCTGGGTCATATGGTAGTTCAATACAAAATCAACACGCAAAAGTCAGTAGCATTTCTATATGCCAACAGTAAACAACCGGAAAAGGAAACCAAGAAAGTAGTCCCAGTAGTAGCTATTTACAATAGCTACAAATAAAATATAATACCTAGGAATAAACCTAACCAAAGAAGTAAAAGATCTCTATAATTAAAACTCTAAAACATTGATGAAAGAAATTGAAGAGGACATGAAAAATGAAAAGATATTCCATGCTCATGGATTGGAAGAATCAATATTGTTAAAATGTTTAAACTACACAAAGCAATCTACAGATTCAGTGCAATCCCCATCAAATCTCTTTGTTGATTGTTTCCTTTGCTGTGCAGAAGCTTTTTAGCTTGATGTGATCCCATTTGTCCAATTTTGCTTTGGTTGCCTGTGCTTTTCAGGTATTACTCAAGAAATCATTCCCCAGACTACTGTTCTGAAGCATTTCCCCAATGTTTTCTTTTAGTAGTTTCATAGTTTCAGGCCTTAGATGTAAGTCCTTAGTCCATTTTGATTTGATTTTTGCATATGGAGAGAGATAAGGATCTAGTTTCATTCTTCTGCATATGGCTATCCAGTTTTCCCAGCATCATTTATTACAGAGATGACATTCTTCACATATATAGAAAAAATAATCCTAAAATTTATATGGAACCACAAAAGACCCAGAATAGCCAAAGCTATCCTGTGCAAAAATAACAAAATTGGAGGAATCAATCACATTACCTAACTTCAAATTATACTACAGAGCTTTAGTAATCAAAACAGTATAGTATTGGCAGAAAAACAGACACATAGACCAATGGAACAGAATAGAGACCCCAGAAATAAATCCACACATCTTTAGTGAACTTACCTTTGACAAAGGTGCCAAGAACATACAGTTATGTATGTAGCAGTGAATGTGAATTCACTTAAACTCCTTTAATGTGTACTAATATTTTTGTTTTATAGCAAAAGATTAACTTTTTAGACTTTTATATTCTGTTATGCCTGTGGAGGGCAATGGCTCAGATTTCAGTTTGATTATAAATCTTCCAATAAAATGAATAGTTGAGCATTCAGCCAGAGATGTAGTAGGCACAGAATTTAAGGCTGTCTTTCCCTAGTTCTCTCCATTCTAGAAGTTCTCCCCTTCACTCCAGTTGTCAAAGTTTCTCTGAGTTTCTTCCCCTGATTCTTCTGGCTAGAAAGATGTTGGGCCATGCCATGCTGTAACCACAGGTGTGGCATCTCTAGTGATAAAGCTGAAAAAAGAAGCAATTCATTTTGATCAAACAATTTACTCTAAATTTTAACTTCTCTTCAAACTCTGCCTAACTTGACTCATTCCTCAGAGTCCTCAGGCAGTTGTACTTTAGAATTATATCCAGAATTTACAATTTTTACCTATATATACCTACAGAAGGGTTGAACATAGTAGCATAATTATCCATAATGGAAAAAGAATTCCTCTCACCACCTCTGTGGTGTAATTTAAATAAAAGAAAACTCACATTTTTTTTCAGTTTTTTTTCCTAGGTTCTTTTTTAAAAATTTTATTTCAGAATGTTATGGGGGTACAAACGTTTAGGTTACATATATCGCCTTTGCACCACCTGAGTCAGAGCTACAAGTGTGCCCCTCCCCCAGAGAGTGCACACCGAACCCATTAGGTGTAAATATACCCATCGTCTCCTCTCCCCTCCCACCTGCCTGACACCCGATGAATGTCACTTTCATATGTGCACATAAGTGTTGATCAATTAGTACCAATTTGATGGTGAGTATATGTGGTGCTTGTTTTTCCATTCTTGTGATAATTCACTTAGGAGGACGGCTCTAGCTCCATCCAGGATAATACAAGAGGTGTTAGTTCACCATTGTTTTTTGTGGCTAAATAGTATGCCATGGTATACATATACCACGTTTTATTAATCCACTCATGTATTAATGGGCACTTGGGTTGTTGCCACATCTTTGCAATTGTGAATTGTGCTGCTAGAAACATTTGAGTGTAGATGTCTTTATTATAGAATGTCTTTTTTCCTTTGGGTAGATGCCCAGTAGTGGGATTTCTGGATCAAATGGTAGTTCTACTTTTAGTTCTTTGAGGTATCTCCATATCACTTTCCATAGAGGTTGTACTAGTTTGCAGTCCAACCAGCAGTGTATAACTCTTCCTATCTCTCTGCATCCATGCCAACATTTATTGTTTTGGGACTTTCTGATAAAAACCATTCTCGCTGGAGTTAAGTGATATCTCACTGTGGTTTTGATTTGCATTTCCCTGATGATTAGATGTGTTGAACATTTTTTCATTTGTTTCTTGGCCATTAGTCTATCTTCTTTTGAAAAGTTTCTGTTCATGTCCTTTGCCCACTTTTTAATGGGGTTGTTTGACTTTTTCCTTACTGATTTTCCTGAGTTCTACATAGATTCTAGTTATCAGCCCTTTATCAGATGTCTAGCATGCAAATATTTTCTCCCATTCTGTAGGTTGTCTGTTCACTCTAGTGATAGTTTCTTCGGCTGTGCAGAAGCTTTTTAATTTGAATAGGTCCCATTTATTTATTTTTATTGTTGCTGTGATTGCTTTGGGGGTCTTCTTCATGAATTCTTTGCCTAGGCCGATGTCTATAAGAGTTTTTCCAATGTTGTCTTCTAGAATTCTGTGGTTTTATGCCTTAGTTTTAAGTCTGTTATCCATCCTGAGTTGATTTTTGTGAGAGGTGAGAGGTGTGGATCCTGTTTCAGTCTTCTACATGTGGCTATCCAATTTTCCCAGCACCATTTATTGAATAGGGATTCTTTTCCCCAGTATGTGTTTTTGTCTGCTTTGTCAAAGATCAGATGGCTATATGAGGATGATAAATTTGATGGGTCTTGGCAGTTACCAAAAACAAGATATATAAAAGTTCAATCATTCTGGAAAGCTCCACTCTGCCTCTTTTCAATTAATCCTTCATTCTTACCCCAACATCAAGCTAGAAGAGTCCATTTTTAAAATTTCTATTGCCTTATAATAATTTTGCCTTTTCTATATCACAAAAATGAAATGATACAATATGCATTATTTTGTGTCTGGGTTATTTTGCTCAGTTTAATGCTTTTGAGATTCTTCCATATTGTTGTATGTATTAATAATTTTGCTTTTTTGATAAATGAATTGTATTAAACTGCAAAAATACACCAAATTTTAAATCTATTCTCTTGTTTATGGAAACTGGATCATTTCCAGTTTAATCTTCTTATTAATAAGGCTGATATGGATATTATTTTCCAAATCTTTTTTGTGGACACATACTGTTATTTCCCATGAGTAAGTACCTAGGATAAAAATTGCTAGGCTGTAGCATAGGCATAACACAATTTACAATAAACTCTCAAACTGTTCAAAATCATCAAACCATTTTATACTACCACCAGAAATGTGTGATTGGTTGCTCCATATCCTTATTAAAATGTTGTATTATTTCTCATTTTAATTTTAGTCATTCTAGTGTCCATTTAAAGTCTTGTTAGAAAAATTTCCATTGAAGATAGTTTTCCATATTTTATTGTCTTTTTACTATTAACTTCTAAAAGCTCTTCACATGTTTTGGGTATCGGTTCTTTTTCTAATATACGTATTTTGAATATATTTTTCAATCATTGGCTTGCTTTTTAATTTTATTAATAGTAATTTTGATAACCAGAATATATACTTCTTTAAATTTAGGAATTATATTTATCCTTTTTATAGTTAGTTCTTTTTGCATTCTACACAGTAACATTAGATTATCCAAAATCATTTAAATAGTCTTTTTTTATTTTCTGAGAAGCTATTTTCATATAGTCTGTAAACCTGAATCTTTACATTTTCACATTCAGGTTTAAATTTTAAATTTTTATATTCAGGTTTACAGGCTATATGAGTTAAATTTTGTTTATCAAGTGAGGTATGAATCAAGGCTTATATTTTCATATATTAAAAAGACTTGTTTCAAATCAGTAAAGACACTACAAGAAAAGAAAACTGCAAACCAAAATCCCTTATGAATATTGATGCAAAAATCCTTAATGAATACTAGCAAACTGAATTTAGCATCATACTAAAAGAATTATATGCTATGATCAAGTGCAATTTATTCCTTAAATATAATATATTAAAATTAATCAATATAAAACACTGCATTAACAGAAGCAAAGAAGAAAAAAATGATAATCTCAAATGTCATGGAAAAACATTTTACAAAATTCAATACATTTTCATGATAAAAACATTCAACAAATTAGGAATAGAGAGAAATTACCTCAACATAATATAAGCCTTATGTGCAAAAACCCACAATTAACATCATACTCAATGAAAAAAGACCAAAAGCTTTTCCTGTAAGATCACGACCAAGACAAGGATGCTTGATTTCACCACTTCTATTCAACATATTATTGGACATCCTCATCAGAGCAATTAGGCAAGAAAAACAAATAAAATGCAACTAAATTGGAAAGGAAGAAGAAAAATCATCTCTGTTCATAGATGATGTGATCTTATATGTAGAAAACAGTATAGATTCCACAAAAGAAAATTATTAGAACTAGTAATTTAGAAATAATAAATGAATTCAATAGAGAGGCAGGATACAAAGTCAACATGCAAAAATAAGCTGCATTTCTATATGCTAACAATGACTATGGGCTATGTTTACATATTGTAAATGGGTATTGAGAAGTGAATTACAAAAACAATTCCATTTACAATAGCATCAAAAAGAATAAAATACTTAGGAATTAACCCAACCAAGGAAGTGAAAGACTTTTATAATAAAAACCATAAGACATTGCCAAAAGAAATTAAAGAAGACATATACAAATGTAAACACATCCCACATTCATGGGTTGGAAAATAATAATTGTTAAGATGCCAATACTACCCAAACTGATCTACATATTCAATGCAATCTCCATCAAAATCCCAAAGATATTTTTGCAGAAATAGAAAAATCCATCCTAAAATTCATGTGGAATCTCAAGGGACTCCATATAGTCAAAGCTATCTTGAAAAAGAAGAACAAAGCTTGGAGACTCACACATCCTGATTTAAAAACTTACTATAAAACTAAAGTAATGAAAACAGTGTAGTACTGGCATAAAGACAGACATATAAACCAATGAAATAGAATAGAGAGCCTAGAAGTAAACTTTAATATATAGTCAAATGATTTTTGACAAGGGTGCTGAGACCACTCAATCGGAAAAGAACATCTTTTCAAGAAATAGTGCTGGGAAAATGAGGTACTCACATGCAAAAAAATGAAATTAGAACCTTACCTTACAACATACACAAAAATTAATTCTAAGTGGATCAAAGCCATAAATGTAAGAGCTAAAACTGTAAAAATAATTCTTGCAGAACAAAACACAGGGGGAAACTTCATGACATTGAATTTGGCAATGATTTATTGGATATAAGCCAAAAACATGGACAATAAAAATAGATAAATTGAACTTCATCAAAATTTCATCAAATGTATACATCCAAGGACATTAGCAATAGAGTGAAATATTTGGAAATCATTTATCTAATAAGGAACTAATATCCAGAATGTATAATGAAGTTCTACTACTCAACAAAAAATATGCAACCCAATTAAAACATTGGCAAAGGAATTGAGTAGACATTTTTCCAAAGAAGATAAGGAATGGCAATAAGCTCACATGAAAAAATATTAATCACTTACCATTAGAGAAATGCAAATCAAAACTACAATGAAATACCGGTTCACGTCTTCCATGGACTGAATTGTGTCCCCACAAAATTTGTATTGTAAAGTCCTAAATTCCAATGTGACTATCTCTGGAGATAGGGTCTTTAGGAGGTAATTAAGATTAAGTAAGGTCGTAAGAGTGGGACCTTAATCCAAGTGGACTGTGACCTTGTAAGAAGAGAAAGAGAGAGAGCAGTTAGATGACTCTTTTCTGCTCTCTCTACCATGTGAGAACACAGTGAGAATGTGGTCTTCTACAAGCCAGAAAGAGATCTTACCAGAAACCAAACTGGCCAGCCTCCAGAACTGTGAGAAAATAAATTCTTGTTGTTTAAACCATGCAGACTGTGATGTTTTGTTATGGAAGCCCAAGCTGACTAACACAACACCCATTAATATGTGTATTATTAAAAACAACAAAAATAACAAACACCCAGAAAATAAGGGCTGTCATTGGATAGAAAGAAATTGGAACCCGTGTATATTGCTGGTAGTAGTTTCAAATGGTGCAGTCTCTGCAGAAAACAATATGGCTTTTCTTCAAAAAATTAAACATAGAATTACCACATGATCTAGCAATTTTACTTCTGGGTATATACACCAAATAATTAAAAGCAGGGACTCAAACAGATATTTGAACACCCACACTTATAGCAGCATTATTCACCATGATCAAAAGGCGAAAGCAACCCAAGTATTCATTGACAGATGAATGGATAAACAAAATTTAGTACATATATAAAATGGAATATTATTCAGTCTTAAAAATAAATTAAATTCTGGTACATGCTATAACATAAATTACTTTGAAAGAATTATGCTCAGTGAAATTAGCCAGACACAAAATGAGAAATATTGTATAATCCCACCTATATGAAATACCTAGAATAGTCAAATGTCAAAATCATAGCGACAGAAAGTAGAATAGTTGTTACTAGGGGCTGAATGAAGGGCAGGGTGTTAATAGGTATTTGAGTTTTAGTGGGTACAAAGTTTCAGTTTGGAATGATGAAAAAGTTGTTGACGTCAACAGTGGTGATGTTTGTACAACAATGTGAATGTACTTAATGCCACTGAATTGTACACTTAAAAATAGTTAAAATAATCAATTTTATATTATGTACAGTCTACCACATTACAAAAGACTTGTTTCCCTATTAATTGAGTTGGCACATTGGTTAGCAATCAATGGACTATATGTGTATATATATATGTGTGTGTGCTTCTATTTTGTTTTTTTTTTTCCAGGACGGAGTCTCTCTATGTTGCCCAGGCTGGTCTCAAACTCCTCAACTCAAGTAATCCTTCTGCTTCAGCCTCCCAAGTAGCTGAGATTACAGGTGCATACCATTTTGCTCAGCTATGTGTGCTCCTATTACTGGACTCTCTATTCTTTATATTCTACCTATCTATTTGTTTATAGACTACTTACATTACTGTAACTTTAGAACAAGGTTTGATATTTGGTAGTCTAAGTCCTCCAAGTTTATTTTCCTTTTTTCAAGAATTTTTTTTCTATTTCAAGTCCTTTGGTTTTCTATATAAATACTTTAGAATTCACCCATTAAATTCTTCATGAAAAGCTAACTGGATTGAAACTGAGACTGCTGAATTTATAGATCAATTTGGGAAAAAAAGGAAACGAGAAAGTTTACCTATTTACGAGCATGATATATCTTTCCATTTGTTTAGGTCTTCTTAAATTTCTCTCAACAGCATTTTATAATTTTCATTGCAGTTGTCTTGCACACATTTATTTAAACTTATTTCTAGGCATTTTATGCTTTTAGAGATTAGTGTAAATTGTATTCTGGTTTTTTTGTTTTATTTTCCATTTTTGTAGTTGGTATATAAAAATACAATTGATTGTTACATTGACCTGTTATCTTGCAACTTTACCAATGCACTTATTAATTGGTAAAGTTTTTTGGTATATTTCATAGTTTTCTATAGATGCAGTTATGTTGTATGAAAATAAAAACAGTTTTATTTTTCCTTTCCAATATTCCTTTGTAGTATTTCTTTTACTTGCCTTATTGTACTGCCTAGAAATTTTGGTGCAATGTTGAATGAACATGTTGAGGGCGAACATCCTTGCATGGTTGCTAATCTTAGAGAAAAAGTGGTATTTATTCACTAAGTCTTTATTTTGGACTTCTCCTTCTCCCAATGTATCAACATGGATGAAAACAGCCATGAGTCTGTCTCTTCTCTCCTAAGAAATGCTTGCCCCTTTCTTAAACCTAGTTTTGTTAGATGTCTATGCATTTTCAGCTCTCTGATTAAACTTCATGATTTCTATTCCGTACTCGGCTCTCTGGTAAAAGAAAGCAAACAAAAAAAACTACGTAGTTCTGCTATGTTTTTGTTCTTCGCCTAGGAGCAACAGTTACTTGAGATTTTCTAGATCATAACCAGAAATACTAAGTTTAAACTTACCTCATGGCTTTAAATATCATCTATAAACCTATAAATTTCAAATTAATATCCTTTGTCCATAACACAGTGTATTTTTAGTACAGCACTCCAAATGATTCTTCAAAAGGCCTGATCATGTCACTTCTCTGTCCAAAGCACTCTAATGAGTCCCCATTTCCCTCCATGTACAAGTCAAGGTCCTTACAATGACCAAAAGCTATACTTGATTTCTACCTCAACCTCAGCTACATGATTTGTACCTCATCCTCCATATCTGTCTCTTTGACCTCATCTCCCACAATTTCACCTTTGTTCTTCATGCTCCAGCTACACTGGCCTCTTCACTGTGTCTGAAACACATCAAGGACCCGGACCCTCCAGACTAATGACTTTTCATTTGTTGTTCGTCTTCCCACAATGGTCTTTTTCTTCATTTGGCTCCATAACATGCTTTCTCTGCTCAAATAATCCCAACACGGTGACATCTGCCTATATCAATATCACTTACTACTGTTTGAAATAATACTTGTTATGCTGTTTATTACTTATCTTTCCTAAGTAGAAGGCAGGGGCTTATTTTTTCTGCTCTATTCCAAGTGCCTAGAAGATTGATAAGAATATAAGAACTAAAAAAATTTGTAGATGAACATAAAAATAAACAAAGGAAGTTTGGTTCTCTTGAACCCTGGTTCAAATGACTTATTAAAATAATGTTAGCTTTCGATAAAGCAACAAAAGCATTCTCAATGGCAACAATTATTTTTTAACGGACAAGATATTTCTACTCTAGATATAAATGTATAAGGCACTTATATTTCAGAGTAGTTCTTTTTTTAAGGACTTTTAAGATTGTTGTTGTGTTTTAATCACTTGTCAGTTAGTACCTTCATTTACCAAGGGTTTTCATTTTAAAAAGAAAAGAAAAAGAAAAGAAACATGAAGAAAAAGATTCTAACTTCCTTCAATATTTTATTACTAAATCTTTTATATTCAGAACAAATTTTTGGACATCTGTGAAGGCTAAAACAACTTCATTATCTCCCCCTTTCCCAAAAATGTTTTCATTGTGCTTGATATAATACATATTTAGTATCCTGGCATTAAGTAACTAAGTGATACGGAGTGGTGCAAAGATTTAGAAACACATTTCCTGTTTTAGAGTAAATTAAATATAAATAGAATTCTAGAAAACAATGAAATGCCATATCAATATATCTGAGTTAATTTTGTATGAGTTTTACACATCTGTGCAGAGAAAGCAGGGTGGAGAAGCATAGCTACTTCTGGGTGCTTTATTTCATGTGCAAGTACCACAGTGCTAAGAAGAGGGCCCAGTATGTAGTAGGAGCTATTTATTAACTGTTTAATATTTATTAACTGGTTACTATTTATTAACACTGATGAAGGAAGAAATACATATACACCTACACATACATATATGCATACACATATTTCATTATGTATATATGTACATATCAAGGAAATATATGTATATACACAGATATACATATATATGCATATGTGTGTGTATTTTTATATATGCAGAGAGAGAGAGCCTGTGTGTCTCTATGTGTATGTATAAATCTCTATCATCTAGCTGTCACATTTTCCATGAAGGGTTTTTTATTGTTGCTGATATAGCAGTTTCTTCAGATCACAGCTTCCCTTTTTTGCTTTCAATTACTATAAACTTTTAGAGCCCTCCATTTTTCTCCCACTAATGCAATTATTTTCCTCACTGAAAAAGAATGTGTCATTTACTGTCACCTTTTAAAAAATGACATCTTTAAAATAGTTTCCTTTTGTTTTTTATTGAATACACATTTCTTCTTGGAAAAAGGAAAATGTGTCATGACTAAACTGCCTTAGTTTTACCGTGTGCATGAGAGAGAGAGAGAGAAAGCAAAAGAGAGAGAGCGCACGAGAGCGCAAGAGCACAGTGTGTTGGATTTAAGATGTTCTAATCATTTGGTTCACATAACCCTTATGAAAAATGAAAACTGTTCATTTTTCTCTGAGTGCCTCTATTATTCATCAGGTGCAGCACCTGGAACCAATCTCAAGAAACAATTTGTCACTGTGTATAATTGCTATGCAGCATATTAGAATCAAATAATTCATTATGTTGGTTTACAGAAACAAAAAAAAGTAGTCAAAATTTCCTTTCATTGCCCCCTTTGTAATGACATCAGTGTTCTCTCTTCATTCAAGCTGGAGCTGAATCTACTCCCACTGGAGACAAATGAGGACATAAATACTGTACTTGTGCTATTGCCTTCTGATCATGCATTTTACTAGGACTGGAGAGTCTTATTCATTTAGGGATCAGAACTTGGACATTAATAGAGTTCATATGATACTTCAGCTTTGACAGAATAGCTTCTATGGACTTAAACTATATAAGAAAATAAAAATCATCTGTAATTCCACATTCATTATAATGAAAGAGGTGGTGGACCGGAGTGGCCTCAGAGGTTGCCCCGTGCCTGTTTTCGGCAGCGAGAGTTAGGTCCCAAGGAAGGCAGAGATAGGCCACTAAAGCTGAAGACAGACTAAGTCCAAGCTGAAAGGTTTGTGGAGGCAGGGCTGGCAGAGACTGGAGCAGGAAGTATTGGTGATTGGATCCTTCCAGGCCTTAACTCTGCCATCCAGGTACTCTGCAGAGTACCTCTGAGTGGCTCTCCCCATGACTGTTGGCATTTGCATCATCAGCTATTTCTGCGGAGAGCAGAAGAGTTCAAGTGGAAGTTGAGCTGGGGGAAATCAGTCCTGCCATAAGTAGGAAAAAAAAGAATTAACCCCTACCTTTAGCCTTACATTTCTTTTCAGCAATTTTGTATTGTAATTTTTTTCACTTATAATTTTTTATGATTTTTAATGGTTACATTTTGTAATGTAATAATATAAATATATATGAAATGATATACTATATTAAATAAATGTTATGTTTAAGGATATTTGATTTGTTTCATTTTTTGTTTAATTTTCTTCTTTTATTTGAGGAGGGTTTTTTCCCTTCCATATTACCATAGTTTTTTTTACCTGTTTCACTTTTATATCATTTACTTTCTCTCAAATTATTTTAATTTCTTTGTTCTTTTCCTCTACATCTTGTTGATTTTAAAATCCTATTCTCTAAGTCTTTTTTTTAATTTCAAAATATTAAGGGTGTACAAATGTTTTTGTTACTTGGATAGTTTTTATAATGCTTGAGTCAGGTCTATCAGTGTGCCCATCACCCAAATAGCATTCATTGTACCTCTTAGGTAGGTCTTTGCCCCTCCCTTTTCCCCTTTCCTCCCTTATGGATTTCCAATGACTTTTACTTCCCTCTGTGCCCATGTGTGCACATCGGTTAGTTCCATCTCATTGGAGAGTATATGTGGTGTTTGTTTTTCCATTCTTGATATACTTCACTAAGGATAATGGTCTCCAGTTCCATCCAGATTGCTGCAAAAGACATTAATTCATTTATTTGTATGGCTGTGTAGACTAAGACCACAAAGGCAATTATAGCAACAACAAAAATAAAGAAATGGGACTTGATTAAATTAAAAAGCTTCTGAATAGCAAAGGAAATAATCCACAGAACAAATAGACAACCTACAGAATGGTAGAAATTATTTGCAAACTATACATCTGATAAAGGGTTAATATGTAGAATCTACAAAGAACTCAAACAAATCAGCAAGAAAAACACAAACAGCCCCATTAAAAAGTGGGCAAAAGACATGAATAGAAGTCTTTCAAAAGAAGATAAGCAAATGGCCAACAAATATATGAAAAAATGCTCAGCGTCACTAATCATCAGGAAAATGCAAATTAAAACCACAATGAGATATCATCTTACCCTTGTCAGAACAGCTGTTATTAAAAAGTCAAAAAACAATAGATGCTGGTGTATATGCAGAGGGAAAGAACACTTGTATGCTGTTGGTGGGACTGCAAAGCAGGACAACCTCTACGGAAAACAGTATGGAGAGTCCTCAAAGAACTAAAAGTAGACCTACCATTTGATCCAGCAATCCCACTAGTGGGTATCTACCCAAAGGAAAAGAAGTCATTTTATCCAAAACACACACCTGCATTCGAATGTTTATTGAAGCACAATTTACAATTGCAAAGATATGGAATCAGCCTAAGTGCCCATCAATTCATAAGTGGATTAACAAAATGTGGTGTATATATATACCATGTTTCAAATTTTTGATATAGAAAATACTGAGATCAACATTTTAGACATAGGCATTTGTCTGAATTGCTGATTTTTAAGAAAGAAGTTAAATTACTACATTTTAAACATTTCTTGGTACATACTGCCAAATTTACACCCTTCATGCCCTTCACCCTCATACCCTTCAGATGTTAACAAGTTTACTTACTGTACATTACTATTAATATCATTTGACAATAGTTTCTAACTGATAAAATGAAAATAAATGATTATTGTTGCACTTATCTGACTACTTTTACTTATTAATGAGGTTAAACTTTTTTTATGTGTTTAACAACTATGTTTAATATTTCTATAAGTTTTCCGTTCATGTAGTTGCTATTTTTCAAATTGAAGCTTTAGTGTTTTACTTGTAGGTTGAAAATATTTTTGCATATTAAGGGTATTGATCATTTATTCTATTCTTGTAAATAAATTTTACAGGATCATATTTGTTTTCTTTTTCAATTCAGTCTTTGATGATTCTTGATATGTAGAAATTTTGTCTTTTATGCCTTGATATCAAGTGACATTTTGGTCATTTTTTTCTATTGCTTGATAGATTACAATACTCATAACTTCTAGTTTCATTTTATTTACATTGAACTCTGTAATCTGCTTCTAATTGGTTTGTTATGTTTAATTTTTTTATCACAAATAATTAATTTTCCTTGCATTATGTAGTAGTTGTAGTAGTAGCAATAATAGTAGGAGTTATAGTAGTGATAGTGCATATTTTTTATGTGCAAAACATGGTATTTAGTGAATTATTTGTGTTACTTTCATGAGTCCAATTACTTAATTAAAGGTTTATTATTACTGTTTTACAAATGAACAAATTATGTTGGCAGTATTTAGAAACATGCTACAAGTAGTAAATAAGAATTAATACTCAAATCTTAATCCTTTTCATTCTCCTAATGGCCCTGTTTTGTATATTCATCTTCATTTAATTTAAATACATATATTTTTCTCTTTACTAACTATTTTCTCATCTATTCTCATCTTTCTGTTTGTCTTTCATTCAGAACACCATGGCTTTATTCTTACTTGTTTTTAGAATGCTGTAAGCAGTCCAAGGGAAAATCTCTTGTTATTCCACTTAAAAATTGTCTTTTGGGGCTGAATCCTCAGAGTTAAATGGGGTTCAAAGTTGATAGCGTTGCCCCCCTCCACAGTGAGTCTATTCTAACTATTTGGACTAATGGTGACATGGTCTAAAGTTATGACAATATACAAACAAGATATATTTTTCAGGGGGATGGAGATCAGTTTAACTTACATCTTTGGAAGGTGTGAGTCAGCTTAAAAATATGGGACATTTGATCACGCACACATACACATATCAGTGAATAAATACTTATTAACCAATGCATGAATATTTTTAGAACATAAGCTCCTCAAGTTACTATCAGTCAAGCAACTGGCACGTGGTACATATGCAGATGGGTCACAGCAGCCTATCACCAGCTATGTATGTCAGACACTTCAGCAAGTCAGACACTTGTGAAACAGATGGTGAAGAAGATTATTATATATTCTGTATTTTTTAAACTTTCATAATACTATTTTGTCAGTGCAATAATTGGTATATCTTACTTTTCATTCATTTTGACTTTAAGATATGTCTATATGGACAGATAGATAGATACTAAATATAATCCTACCTTAATTTTCTGGTCACTTTTCAGGGTAGTTTAAAATCTATCTACTTAAAAGATAACTATCTCAGTAATTTATATCTATTTTGACAGCTTCACCATAAACCTAGGTAAGCTGTGCAATACTGAGGAATTGATGGATTCTACTCTGCCTCTAAAAAGAGAGAGAGAATTATTATGGTGTATTAAAAGAGCATGAGTTTTGAGTCAGGAAAATTCAAAATCATATCGTGGTTCTGCCACTACCTAGCTGTAGGAATATAAGCAAATTGCTTAAACTCTCAACATCTCAGCCTCCTTATAAATTTAAACAAAATAATAATATCCATTTTGTAGTATTGATGACCATGAGAGTGCTAATTGGTTAAATTAACTTAAACCGGGCCTGAGGCTGTCTCCATACCCTGGCGTTCCTACACAGAAAACTGCAACTTAACTTAGTATGTAAACAAACCGAAAGCAAATTTAGGAGTATAAGAAACAGCTAAGGGTCTGGGCGCAGTGGCTAATGCCTGTAATCCTAGCACTTTGGGAGGCCAAGGCAGGAGGATTGCTTGAGGCCAGGAGTTGGAGACCAGCCTGAGCAAGAGTGAGACCCCAGAAAAATTAAGTGGCCATGGTGGCGTGCACCTGTAGTCCCAGCCACTTGGGAGGCTGAGGCAGGAGGATCCCTCAAGCACAGATGTTTGACGTTGCAGCGAATTAAAGACACCACTGCACTTTAGCCTTGGATTCAGAGCAAGACCTTGTCTGAAAAAAAAAAGCTAAGTTTCAGCCAATCACAAGCAACCAACTCATCACACCATGCCCAAATAAGACAGATTCCTCATTACACTATACCCAAATAAGGCAGACACCTAAATGTAGCTAATCTGGTGATTTCTCTGCTTTGCTTCTGTGTTTGGCCTATAAAAACTTGCTGCTCACACTGCCAGGCAAAGCTCTCTGAACCTCTCTTGGTTTTGAGTGTTGGACAATTCATGAATCATTCTTTGCCCAAATAAAATGCTAAATTTAATTTGGCTAAAGTTTTTTATCTAACAAATAATACTACTAATAAGGGTGATAATGGTAAAATAGATAACACATTACATAAGTTATGTCAGTAGTATGCCGATTGCTAGATTATATGATATGTGTTTCAAATATATTATCTACCTTAATATTCTCAATAATTCTTTGAGATGAGTATTCTTATTCGTTTTACAGAGGAGAAATTGCATTTCAGAGTGCCTTA
The DNA here is from genome assembly GCA_023783475.1 of Daubentonia madagascariensis. Taxonomy (NCBI): domain Eukaryota; kingdom Metazoa; phylum Chordata; class Mammalia; order Primates; family Daubentoniidae; genus Daubentonia; species Daubentonia madagascariensis. The sequence goes on along the minus strand of JAKFHU010000978.1, from coordinate 17,692,093 downwards.
AGATCATGTTTATAATTATATGGGTATCTGCATTGAAGAAGAGAAAGTTAAATTCTTTAACCTGTCATAGATCCTTTATCTTTTTGCCACATACTCCAAGGACTTAACCTGATTCATTGTTGTTCAGTAGCTGCCATTATTTCTTATATCTTTTGACATTTTTTTTTCCCTTAACACGTGATTTAAAATTTCCACCTACCACCTGAACCAAAGATATACCTGGCTGCCCAAGAAGACAAGTAAAAAAGTATTTGTCATTGCAGAGATTTTATTATATTTCTTCATGGGAAATAGGAGTTAAAAAAAAACAAGAAAGAACATAATAGTGTATTTTTATGATTTCTAGAATTTTAGGTAAGTCTTCTAGTACATTATACAAGTTCTCCATATTTATCTCATAAAAAGTCCTATTGTGATTCCAATGACTCCACAATGTCCTTGAAAAAAATATGGCAACATTTATTTCCAGCATTTACCAAAAAGAAATAATGATTTTGATTACATATCAACTAGTAGCATTATTAAAAAAACATCAAATTTCAGAAAGTGACATTCACATAGAAAATTGTAAAGTGGTGAAAATAGATTGACAGAATGAATTAAAATATGAGTTTGTCATATATGGCCTTTATTTTGTTGAGGTAAGTTCTTTCTATATCTATTTTGTTAAGAGTTTAATCATAAGTAGATGTTGAACTTTGTCAAATGATTTTTCTACATCTATTGAGATGATTATGTGTTTTTTTTCTTTAATTTTGGTAATGTATTGCATCATGTCTGTTTATTTGTGTATATTGAACCATCTTTGCAATCCAGAGATCAAATTCACTTTGTCATCAGGTATGATCCTTTTAATGTGCTGCAGAATTCAGTTTGCTAGTATCTTCTTGAGGATTTTCCTGTTTATGTTCAACATTGATATTGGCCTGTAGTTTTTTCTTTTCTTTTCTTTTTTTTTTTCTTTGTCTTGTTTTGGTATCAAGATGATGCTGGCTTCATAAAATGAATTTGCAAGTGTTCCCTCTTCTTCTATATTTTGGAAAAATTTAAGCAGAAATGGTGTTAATTCTTCTTTGAATGTTTGGTAGAATTCACCAATGAAACCGTCTGGTCCTGGGCTTTTCTTCATTGGGAGGTTTTTGAATACTGATTTAATATGAAAAGCCTGCAGCTACTCAATGGGTAAAAACTGAAAATTTTGCCTCTAAGATCCAGGACAAGGCAAGGATGTCGACTCTCACCACTTTTTTTCAGCATAGTACTAAAAGTTCTAGCCTGAACAATAAGACAAGAAAAAGAAATAAATGATATCAACATTGGAAAAGAAGTACAAGTATCTCTGTTTGCAGATATATGATCATGTACCTAAAAAGACCTAAATACCCAATGAAAAAACTGTTAGAACTAATAAATGAATTTAGTAAAGTTGCAGAATACAAAATAAAAATACAAATATCAATCAGGTTTCTATCACAAACAATGGACTATCCATACAGGAAATTAAGAAAACAATCCCATTCACAATAGCAACAACAAAAAGTAAAAGGACTTAGAAATAATCTTAACTAAAGAGAAATAATCTAAACTGAAAGATTTGTACACTGAAAATTATAAAACGTAGATGAAGTAAATTAAAGAAAACACAGATAAATAGAAAAACATCTTGCATTCACATTTTGGAAGATTTAATATTCTTAAAATGTCCGTATTACCTAAAGTGATCTACAGACTCAACACAATCCCTATCAAAATCCCAGTGGCATTTTCATATAAATAGAAAAAAAATCCTAAAATTTATATGGACTCACAAAAGACCCTGAATAGCCAAAGCAATCTTGAGAAAAAAGAACAAAGCTAGAGGCGTTACACTTCCTGATTTCAAAATATCTAATAAAAGTATGATATCCTAAAAAGTATATTACTAGCATAAAGGCAGACATGTAGACCAATAGAACAGAATAGAGAGCCCAGAAATAAATCCAAACATCTACAGTCAACTGATTTTTCACAGGGATGCCAAGAAGCACACAATAGGGAAACAATAGTCTTTTTAATAAATGATATTGAAAAAATGGATAACCACAAGCAGAAGAATGAAATTAGATTGTTAAATCACACTATATATAAAAATATCTCAAAATATGTTATAAGCAAACATAAGACCTGAAGCTATAAAACTATTAGAAGAATACATAGATAAAATGCATTTTGACATTAGTCTGGGCAATGATGTTTTGGATATGACACCAAGAGCACAGGCAACAAAAGCAAAAATAGACAAGTGAGACTACATCACACTAAAAAGCTTATTCACAGCAAAAGAGGCAATCAACAGAGTGGAAATGCAACCTACAGAATGGGAGAAACTATTTGCGAACTGTATATCTGATAAGGGGTTAGTTAATATACAAAATATATAAGGGACTCGTACAAATCAATAGCTAAATAAATACATAACCTACTAAACAATGGGTCGAAGACTTGTATGAACACTTCTCAAAAGAAGAAATGAAAATGGCCAACAGGTATTTGAAAAGGTACTTAACTTCACTAATCATCAGGAAAATGCAAATTAAAACCACAGTGACATATTACCTAACACCTGTTAGAATGGCTATTATCAGAAAGACTAAAGATAACAAGTTGTGCCGAGGATTTAGAGAAAAGGGAACCCTAAAGAATATAACTTGTTACAACCTTTACCAAAAATAGTGTGGAGTGTCCTAAAAAAATTAAAAATAAAACTATTTTATGGTCCAGCAATCCCACCTCTGGGTATGTATTCAAAGAAAATGAAATCAGAATCTCAGAAATGTATATGCACTCCTATGTTCGTTTCAGCATTGCTCACAATAGCTGATATATGTAAATAACCTAAATGCTTATTAACAGATGAAAGAACAAAGAAAATGTGATTTTATACATATATATATATATATATATGTATAAACCCACATACAATGGAATATTACCCAGCATTAAAAAAAGATGGATATCCTGCCATTTGGGACAACATGGACAAATTTGGACAGCATTATGCTAAGTGACATAAGCCAGATGTAGAAAGACAAATACTACATGATCTCACTTACATGTGGAATCTAAATAGTCAAACTCACAGAAGCAGAGAATAAAATGGTGGTTGCCAGGAGCTAGGCGGGTAAGGAAATGGGAAGATGTTGGTCAAGGGATACAAAGTTTCGGTTATGCAACATGAACAACTTCTGGAGATTTAATGTACAACACTGTGACTATAGTTAATAATATTATATTGTATATTTGAAATTTACTAAGAGGGTAGGTCTTAAGTGTTCTCACCCGCCCCCACCCCCCCCACACACAAAGGAGATGGTAACCGGTACTATGTGAGGTGTTGGATATGTTAATTAGCTTGAGTGTGGTGATGATTTCACAATGTATATCAAATCATCAAGTTGTGTGTTTTAAATATATATAATTTTAGTTTCCAATTACAACTCAATAAAGAATAAAGCTGGAAAAACATATGGGCAGCTATGTGTAAATACATGGGTATTTTCTTTGGTATATTTAATTTATTTGTCACAGAATGCAGGGTTACCTTAGAAAGATCTTCACTATTTTGTGCACAAGGCTTATGGTCTCTAAAAGCTGGATAGTCCTTAGGATACGGGTTCTTAAAATTTCTACTTAGCAAATGAAACTATAGTGATTTGAGAAAATTTTACAATAAACTCTGTCCAGATACAAATATTAAGTTTCCTAGGTTATAGACTATCCGATACAGGGAAATATGGTGGACCTATTTTTGAATGTGGACATTTTATGTTTGTGTATGTTAAAAGTGATCCTTTAATCAACACTAGTTGAAATTTCTCATTTTTTCAGATGTCATGAGCCCTCAGTTTTAAACTTTAGCCTGCTCTATCAACCAAAACCTAATTGCAGAACCATAAAATTCATGAACTGATTATTACATTTCTCATTAGAAGTTACTCTTTTAAAAGTTTTATAGTTCATTTCATAGTTTTATGGTGTCAAGTTACCATACATGTTCTGACGGGACCTAAATTTTTGCACTATAGCCATTACACTCAAAATTTTCTATAACTTTCACGTATGGCAAAACATTTTTCATCTATTATCTAGGATGTTTATCTTTAAACATGTGCAAAAGTCTTATATTAGTGAGTCCTTAAAAGAGTCCCTTATCTATGAGCCCACACCAAAACTTTATTATTGTATCAGGCATATTTGTTCAAAAATTTATGATTGTAATTTGCTGTGTGCTATGTTATTCTTATGGCGAGTTTTTGAGGCTTTTGCCTGTGCCATTGGAACCATTTATTCAACACAATGTAAAAGTGTGAACTGCTGTGATTTTTTAAATCCAAATTGGGTCAGCAATTTGTATAATTGTCATTTTTTCTAGGCTCAAAATTTGACTCCATCTTTTTATTTCATCTAATCAGACAGTAAAATTAATTTGTTTACTAATAACCTTCTCTGGTAATGAATGTAATGTGTGCTGATTATCCCTAACCTCTAGAAATGGTATTTTCTATCCATTCTCACTGACTCTATTTGTTTTAATTCCTTGCTTTATCACACTTAAATTAGTACAGCAACCTCAAGTCCATCTGTTTTAGTTATCTAATGCTATGTACAAAACTGTCCATAAATTTTAGCATATTAAGACAACAAAGATTCATTATTTCACAGTTTCTGTGGGTCAGGAATCAGGGTGCAGCTAAACTAGATGCCCGTGGCTTGTGGTCCCTCATGAGGCTATAGTAAACCTGTCTTTCAGGGTCGTTGTCTCATTTGAAGGCTCAACTAGCAGAGGATTCTCTTACAATCTCGTTCACATGGTAGTTTTCAGGTAAGACTACCTGACTTAACACAGCAGTTTGCTTTCCCAGATCAAGTGATCTGAGGAAAAGTGAGTGAACCCAAGACTTAAGCCATGGTGTTTACATAAGCTAATTTCGGTAGCAACATACCATCGCTTCTACTATATTCTATTCATTAGAACTGAGTCACTAAGTCCACTCTATACTCAGAGAGAGGAATTCAGTCTCCATATCATGAAGAGAGGCATGTCAAAGTACCTGTAGGCATATTTTTAAAACCACCTTACCCAATCTATGTGTTATGGTCATAGTAGTGATCCTTAAATGCTACTATTCTGAACATTCCAAGATATCCTATTGACCTATTGCATTAAATTATTCCTGCACACAGCCTATGCATGGAAAAGCTGTACTTCATCCAACAAAAGAAGGATAATAATTTTAACTCTGTATTTCTGATGCAAACATACATGTATATATGGAAGAATCAGTTGTCATGTTGTTCAAATACAGTGTCCTAGCAGGAAACCTAGGAGAAGACACAGGTAATTCCTCTTCAAGGGATATTTTTATTCCTGCACTGCATAGTAATGACAACTTATATCCATTTTATTCTTATTATACATGTATGTTAGTCACTGTGCTGAGCAGGTTAGGTACTTTATTTCATTTAATTTTCAAATCAGTCTTAAGTTACTGCTAGCATATTTTCTATTTTGTAGATAAGGAAAACTAGGCTTGGAAAAGTTAAATAAATGGGCCTAAATCTTAATAAGTAGAGGTACAGGGATTGAAATACAGTCTTGTCTCTCAACTAATAAGCTCTTCTTTCTTCTTAAATGTTACCAAAGGGATGTTTCCATGATATGACATTTCTATATATCATATCAGTACAGAGATTCTCCTACCACTAGAGAATGACTTCTTTACTAACTTTTATAAACTGTAGTCAGCCTCTATTAGTTGTCCTGTGGCCCACCTACATAGTTCAACAGGATTAAACACTCTTTTAAACCACACTGTTAAAAAAGTTAAGAAAGATATTTATCAGGTTTTGGGACTAAAAAGGGAGAATAGAAACTATTAACTAGCCCTGACAATAAGGAAAGAAAATGGAGACAGTATAAAGGACACAGAGAGGAAAATCCTTTCAAAGTTGATAACCATATGAGGAAAAGATTATTAACTTTATGAAATCTCTTTCTTAACCTGGTATTGGAAATTTGGCCATCTTTGCATGCAGGTTCAGGAGATATATATATATTTAATTATATATATATATATATATATAATTAATGCAAAAAACATATGTATGGGAAAATGCTGTTTGAGCCCTCTCTTATTTACCTAAGTGTACATTTCAAATCAGCTGTACATTCTTTGATCTTGGAAATACTTATTTGTGCCTCATAAACTGAGTTTGAGACATATTGAGCAGCTTGCTCAAAAGTTACCTCACTAAGAAGTAACAAAGTCAGAAATAAAACCCATGTTTGTTTAACTTCAAAGTCTATGTTGTTTAACTATGTCACACTGTCTTCATAAAGGTAAGACAAAAAGATTGTTGTAGTCTTTCTAAAGAATTAGAATGGATCCTTACCCAAAATTTGGTTTACATGCCAAGTCAAGACTGATGATGCTACACACACACCGTGAGGGTATGTAAAGGTTTATTACACAAATAATGAGCTTCCTGGGGAGAGCAGGGTAGGCCTCCAAAGCTGGTCCAAGCATGTATTGAGAGAGCACGGGGGTCTGGTTTAAGGTTATACAGTGTTTAGGGATTGGGGATGCAGTGAGAGTTCCACCTCAGGCAGGGGTTTGTACAACTGTAAATTCCCACAGGCGCTAAAAGAAGGAGCACCTAGGATTTCTTATTAACTTGCCAATATGTTCAGCAGATAGGAAGAAGGAGGGGTGAGTATATTTTGGGTACCTGTGATGCAAGAAATTACCAGAGTTCTTTACCCCAAAATGGGCAACTTTGGACAAGGAATTGTTATTGCTGCCACAGACTGCGTAGCAAGATCTTTGGCAATGGCCCAAGAGTAAGTAAAAATATGCAGATGGGGCTTATTGTTGGCCAGGGCATCAGTGCTAAAATGACTGTCTAATATTTGGTCAATTGCACTGACCCTTGTGTCTGTCCTTTATGAGAGAATAAAAAGCAGCAGCTATCTGGTAAGCACGGTGAAGATGCTACCAGTAAAGTGTATGTAGCCCCATTGCTCCTTAATATGGTGTGAATGTGTCATCCAAAAGTTCATGTGTTGGAAATACAATCCCCAGTTGGATTATATCTATCTATCTATTTATCTCTATATATATTTATAGTAATTAATATTAAATTAAGTCATAAGAGTAGGACCCTAATCCAATAGGACTGTGGTTTTATAAGGAGAGAAAGAAAGAACACTCGGACACGCTTCCTCTCTCTTGCCGTGGAATGCCTTCTGCCATGTTGTGACATGGAAAGAAGGTCCTCACCAGATGTGACCTCTCAACCTTGGACTTGTTAGCCTCCAGAACTATAAGAAATACATATCTTTTCTTTACAATTTACCCAGTCTCAGGTATTCTATTATAGCAGTGGACTAAGACAGAAAACTTGTACCAAGAAGTGGGGCTGTTGTTATAATAAATACCTGAAAATATAAATGCAGCTTTGGAACTGGGCAATGGGTAGAGGTGAAGAGTTTGGAGGAGCAGGCTATAAAGTGCCTGCATTGTGGAACATGGAGTCCAAAGATAGGATAATGGAGCTTAATGTCATTTTCCCTGTTGGGTTTTGGACTTCCTTGGGACCTGTTACTCCTTTCTTCTTGCCTATTTCTCCCTTTTGGAATGGAAATTTCTATCCTATACCTATCTTATCATTGTATTGTGGAAGTAGTAACTTGTTTTGATTTTAGAGACACACAGCTGGAGGGAATTTGCCATGGGAAGAATCATGTCTTGATTCTCACCCATATTTGATTTAGATGAGACTTTGGACTTTGGACTTCTGAGTTAATGCTGGAACAAATGAAGACTTTATGGTTACTAAAATGGAATGGATGTATTTTGCATGTGAGAAGGACGTAAATCTGAGGGGCCAGAGGTGAAGTGGTTTGAATATGTCCCCCAAATTTTATGGGTTGGAAACTTAATCCTCAAATTCATATATTGATGGCATTTGGAGGTGAGGCCATTGGGAGGTAACTAAGATTAGCTAAAGTTATCAGGGTGGGGACCTCATGATGGGGCTGGTGGTTTTATAAGAAAAAGAAGAGAGACCTGAGCTTGCATGCTCTTTCATTCTTGCCATGTGATGCCTCCCACCATGTCATGACATAGTAGGTAGGCCTTCACCAGACACCAACACCATGCTTTTGGACTTCTCAGTCTCCAGAACTGTGAGGTAAATAAACTTCTATTCTTTATAGATTACTCAGTATATGGTATTCTGTTATAGAAACAAAAAATGGACTAAGACACTGCTAAGTAAGTTTAACACAAGGGACTCCCCAGGTTGTCAAAGGGTAAGAAGAGTGGTGGCCTTCTCTGGTACCAGAGGTTCTGACGAGGGGCTGAGCACAGGGGAGGCACCACCTCCTACCTCTGTGGTATGCCAGAGAGCCCAGGTTTGGCTCTATCATTAGCAAAGTGGTCTCAGTGGTCACGCCAAGCTTGTGGAGATGACCCAAGGTATGATAGGTAGATGGGTATGGAGGATCATAGGTTCAGGGCCTATGAGAACCTGTATTTCCAAGAAAGGCCAGTATTTTTCTAGAAATTGCTGCTCTTATGGTGTATAGTGCAGGATAAAGGAGGAAAGTTTCATGCATCAGAAATCTAGAGGCAAGTTATGGGCATAGTGGGTGATCCAGAGTCTTCAGGAGGTGTGAGAGAGGGTGGCTAAAATCTCTAACATGAAGGTGTCTATGGAGGTACTAATGGGAGTGCCTGTTGTATTACAATTTGCATAGATCTTAGAGCGCCTTTTTTGGAGGTGTCCCTATTCAAAATGGGCTGATTTGCAAGCAACAGCATAAATTGGCTTAAATAAGTTTTATAAATTAGAAATATGGTGTTTCTAGAATCCAAAAAGGCCTAATATATGTTGGGTGTGCTTTAGTGCTGTGGAGCTGAGAGAGTCAATAGCTATTTCTTTCTTTCTTTTTTTTGCTTCAGAGTATTGCAGGGGTACAAACACTTTGGTTACATAAATTGCCTTTGCACCGCCCAAGTCAGAGCTACAAGCGTGCCCAACTCCCAGACAGCACACACCGCATCCATCAGGTGTGAATTTACCTATCCTCTCCTTCCCCCCAACTTCCTGACACCTGATGAATGTTACTTCCTGTATGTGCTCATTAGTGTTGATTGATTAGTACCAATTTAATGCTGAGTACATGTGGTGTTTGTTTTTCCATTCTTGTGATACTTCACTTAGAAGAATGGGCTTCAGCTCCATCCAGGATAATACAAGAGGTAGTTCACCATTTTCTTTTTATGGCTGAGTAGTACTGCATGGTACACATATACCACATTTTATTAATCCACTTACGTATTGATGGGCACTTGGGTTGTTTCCACATCTTTGCAATTGTGAATTGTGCTGCTATAAACATTCGAGTGCAGACGTCTCTTTTATAGAATGTCTTTTTTTTTTCCTTTGGGTAATCCCAGTAGTGGGATTGCTGGATGAAATGGTAGTTCTACTTTTAGTTTTTGAGGTGTCTACATACAGTGCCATTGATGGACTAATCCTTTTTTAACCAAATAATTTTCACATATTTAGCTAAAGCAGCAGAGTCTTGTATTTTTTGTGGGAGAATGGCTCATCCCCTTTTTGTGAGCATTTGTATGTCCTAAATGAGTGTGTCAAATGAATGTCCTCAGAAGATGATGTCATCGGTGTCATTTCACACCTACACTCCTGGAGAAAGTCACATACAGTTAAGATCTTTGCCTACAAATATGCCCAGGCTGTGGAAGTAGCCTATGATTTGCCAGGTGAATCACCTGATATGCCCCTTCAGAGGTGAAGGCTAACTGCATCTAAATAGGTGTCTACATGGGTACTGAACAGAACAAATTAGCCAAATCTACAATAGTAAAAACTATTCATCGGGTGTTGGGCAGGTGGGAGGGGGGAGGAGGAGATGGGTAAATCCACACCTAAGGGGTGCAGTGTACACTGTCTGGGGGATGGACACACTTGCAGCTCTGACTTGGCAGAACAAAGGTAATACATGTAACCTAAATGTCTGTACCCCTGTAATACTCTGAAATTTAAAAAAATAAAATAAATAAAATAAAATAGTAAAAACTATTTTCCAGTTGTTGGTTGGATGGAGTTGGTAATTTTAAATTTCAATAATATTGAGTATGGGTACCTTATGAGTGGGACCACAGCATTAAGATTGCAATAATCCAGTATGTGGCACTGTTCATTCTTTTAAACTTAAAAAAATGGGCCAAATGAAGTTGTTAAATGGAGAATAAGTGGGGAGAAGCACTCCTTTTCTAATTAGGTCTTGTATAATGGGTTTTAATCCCTGAAAAACTTGTTTTAATTTACATTGGTTTGTATTAACTATTTTAACTGGGAGCGAGGGAGTAGATCCATGGGGTCTGATTGTGTCAAGTCAATTTGTACGTGCCAAAGACTTAATTTAATTTTAATTTATTACTCATGGATCACATTGTCCATATCCACTATGTCGTATTTTAGGGCTATGAGTCCTATGATCATGGGAATTTAGGCAACACGATAGTTCCAGTGGTTAAGATAAGACATAAGTGGTTAAGATAGTTTTCCCCTGTTTTATATTCAACAACTCCTCCAAAATTATAAGAGGTACTTTGTTTAACTTCAACGGGATTCCATACATGACTGTAATTTATAACCCGGTAATGTTTAAGGCCATGAAAGTTTGTCAATTGGTGCATTTCAGTAGATATTAAAGTTAATTCAGAATCTATTTTGTAGATGTGTACAAGCCAATCATCACTCTTTTTTTATTGTTTAAATTCTTGTAGTAAATTTTGCATTTCTAATTCAGTCAAATTGTAGATCTCTGTTCTATTTTTTTACTCCTTTCCCTGTATCCAAGTTTCTGTTTTTCTTTTACTCTTCCCACTCTTTGTCTCTCTCTTTTTCATTCTCTCTTTTTCTTGCTTGCTTGCCTTCTTGCTTTTCTCAGTAACTAGATATACTTCTGGGGGGGGGTTCTGAACTTCACCCTGATATTATTTATAAATTTCTTCCTTTAGAGAGTCTCAAACCAGTATCATTAAGGTTAAGAGGCTCCCCATGGCAATGTTTAACCTCTGGGTTACAACACAGAGGTTCCATAGGTGTTTTCCCCTGTCACCTTGAGAATCAGGGTGTTTTCTGGAGATATGCTGCAGCGGGAATTTTGTAGGGTCCTAGTGAGACATCTGCCTTTAGGATCGTGGGCCTCAGTAGTTCAAATCTTCAAATAATGAATGCTCTTCAAATAGTGACTGCTCTTACGCCGCACGAGCAATTGTCTATTGGGCCTGTATATTGGACAGAACACTCTAAAAAACAAGGACCAATGCCTGGCAAGATAGGTGAGACTGGCTGGTTACAGAGTAAAAGTCTTTTCTCAGAGCTTAGTGTCAGTCACAGCTTATGCTGAAATCAAGACACATGATTTAGGCTAAGACACACAGGTAGGTCTGGGATGGGACACACGTCCCAGAGCCACTTTAACGAGGATCCAAACTTACATTCCTCTCCCTAAATGCCACATATCAAAAATTCCTTCTTAGGTCAGTTAAACTTGTAACAGCAACCTGGTAGAATTGAGCAAAGGCAGCACAAAGCAGCACAGCTGAAAATGCTTGTTCATCAGCAGAGAGCAGAGCCAGACAGCAAGCCAAAGCAAGAGAAGAAAGACTCACTACCTCAGTTAGACCTTTTGAGAACGCTGTCTTTTTCCTGCTGAGACTTGGTTGATACAATGACCAAGAAATATTTTTAAGTGAAAAAGTTTGTTGGAACATAATGTAATAAAAAACTATACACACACACACGTACACACACACCCTTACAATTCCCCTACTCACAACCCCTCAACTTTTCACAGGTATTTTGAGGAGAATCTAGAAGAAATCTTTTGTTTATGGGTTTAGCCAAAAGAAAGCTAAATTTCTCTAAGGAGGGAAAGGAGTTGTAGGCAACAGGGGGACTTGTAAATGTGGTGAGGTTAGCTAAAGCCTGGGGCCTGCAGGGGTTGTAGAAGGGAGAGAAAGAAAGGAAGGAGAGACAGCATTTGAAGTGAGGAGTGATACTTTGGGGATAGCTCCATTTCTTTAAGAAAACTCCAGCAACATTTTGAATTATTTTTAAATGTTTCCCAAATCAAATCTAATTCCCAGATATAAAAACACGCCTGGAATAAGTGTCAAACTGAATGGAATTCAGCTCAGGGAGTTATAACTAAGAGTCAGCTTAAAACTGAATGCATAGAATGATCTAGTCAGTGTAAAAAATAACAAAATATAGGCCAGTAGAGGTAAGAAAAATAAAGAGAGCAATATGCATTGTACTTTTGATAGTAGATTTATTTTAGGATGATGAAAGGGTGGAATTATAAGGAATAGTGTATATACATATTTTGTAAATTTTGTAAGTTAAATGTATATTAATTTCTAATAAGGAAAACAAAACAACAACAAAAAATACATGGTCAATATTAAACACATCTTTTTGCTTGTTTAGGGAAGGACTGCAAGCTCTACAGGAAGTTCAGTGAGACTCCTGGCTTGAGTACTGAGAGTAATGATGTCTCTCTAGTCTGTTGTGCAAACTATCCCGAACATTGTTCCTAGCACAGATATTATGTAGTTCAAATTTAATCCTCAAAATGAATCTACCTGGCAGGTATTATTATCTCCTTGTAACCGATAAGGAACACGACACATGAAGAGGTTGAACAACTTGCCCAAGTTCACATAGCCTGTAAGTGTCAGAACTCAGATTTTAACGTGATGCTGACTCTCTCCAGAGCCTGACATTTAACAGCTTCACTCTACTGCTTCCCAGTAAAATTTATGAATATTTAATGGATGGGAGTGTATATATTATTAAAGAGCAATTAATGGTTGTAGATTAATTTTAATTGGAGAGATCCATGTTAAAAGAATAAATATGCATGCTATAAACCTTAATTGATCATGTTCATTTACAATGTTGCTTATTCTACTTAAAACTTCTTAAAATAATATTTTATCTTATCATTTTACACATATACTTCTCTTTCCTCTTCCATTAAAGGTTAATTAAGATGAAGTTTGAGTATCTTATACCATGTAATAATTAAATGAACATATTTGTAATTTTCTTAGGAAAATTTTTTCAAGAGTGTATTAAAATTAATGAAATGAAATATTGTCAGATAATTCTCATATGCATCATTTTCTTTTTATGCATCTATTCATCTAATACTGAGAAGTCTGTAAGCAATGCTTTCCCTTAAAGTCTAGATGGCAGCAAAGGTACAATTATTATAAATTTTATAAGTATTTAGAACAATATATTGACAAGTTGCTTAAGGGAAGCATAAAACTTTAAAAATTTTGCAATTTAATGAAGAAATCACATAAGGTTAAAATTGATAAGTGATTTATTGGTGTATTAGAGTATGTTAGGTAATTATTTCATACCATTTATGATGTAATAATTTTGCAGTTTTAATTTTAAGGAACTGGTCCTCAATATAAATAAGAGTTAATGAATGATATTTAACATAGATTATGTATACACATTTTTCACTTTTCCCAACTTCTTGATTTTTTGAAAGCCTTTAAACTTTCTGTAGGATAAAGAGAAATAAATGGGGGTGAGAAAACATTTTGAGACTATGTGAATTAAGAAATGCTAATGTGAACTCTGCCTCCCTGATTCCTTAGAGCAGCCTGCAATTACATTTATGAGATTAAAGGCATCAACTCTAGCAGATGAACATCTTTTAAAAGTATTGTAAGATAGCTACTCACTAATTACTCATTGATTGTACCATCTATTTAAGGCACTATCAGATTTAATATAAAGGAATAGGAAAAAGAGACAATGTATTGTCATAAAGTACATACTCCAACAAGGTAATTTGACTTTTTGATTCAGTCTTGTTAAGAGCAGAATGTTTCCTTCACATCCACTAAACTGCTTCCTCAGTGTCCTGGCAGAAGCACCTGGCAGGTTCAAATAGGGTAACTGAGGACAGCTAGTAAAGGGGCAGTGTACAAAATGCAGCCAAGTTACAGAGAAGGACCCCAAGGAGGGGGAACAACAGACACAAATCTTACCAGACTTAGATTTGAAGGTGCAAGTAGAGAAAGGTTATAGAGACCCAGATCTAGTAGCTGAAGCTTAGTTGAGGGCTGCTATATAGGAGCTGTGGTTTTTAAGGGGACCCAGATACCTGAAGACATCCAGCCCAGAGAAGCCAGGGAAATAATTAGCATGTCTCACTCTCTTCCTGGCCACAGGCAGATCCTCTGCTGAAGCTTCACTTTCACTGAACACAGCTTGAAGACCGAGGGTAGGGGAAGCTGTTGGGTGGTGGAAGCCATTGGGTGGTAGAATATACCAGGGTTCATTGGTCTTCTGCAGTGCAGGAGAGAAATAGAGATTGGTGGATTTGGAAGGGGGAATAGAAAATACCTTGTATAATCCTGTATTAGTTTGCTAGGGCTGCCATAACAAAGTACCACAGACTGAGTGGCTTAAACAACTGAAATTTATTTTCTCACAATTCTGGAGGCTAGAAAACTAAGATCTAAGTGTTGGTGGGTTTTGTTTCTTCAGAGGCCTCTCTTCTTGGGTTGTAGATGGCTGCCTTTTCACCATGTCCTCAAAGGATCGTCTTGCTGTTTATGCCCTAATCTCTTTTTCTTATAAGGAGATCCATCATACTGGATTATTGTCTACTCTAATGACCTTATTTAAATTTACTTAACTCTTTGAAGAACATATGTATAAATATGTCACATTCTGAGGTACTGGGTATTAGGGCTTCAGTGGATGAATTTGAGAGGGACAAAATTCATACCATTACAAACACCAAGTAAGTTATCACATGAAATCCTCTAGTGGTTATGGTACTATTTGAGAGGACGACAATGGTAACAGTAATAATAATTGATAACCCAAGATTATAAAAATCATGGCTAAACATAATTTTAAAAGGCTTTGAATTTTACTTTAAAAATGTATAAATTTTATAATTTACCTATTATGTATCTATTACATGAGCATTGTATAAGATGTTAATATACAAAAAAAAATGACCAATATAAAATAGTAATAAATCACGTAGAGAAAACCATTGACTTCTTTGGTACCATGAAGCCAATTATCTGCTCAAATGTGCTTCCAAACCTCCACAGTCCCAGGTTAGATCAGAATGCTCTGCAGCTAGACTTAAAATAGGTTCTTCCCTTTCCATGCTACACACCATGCCCCCCAAAAACTGTCCACTAGGTTAAGGTTTAACCTTTATCAACATGAGTGTCCTCAAGTTTTCTCTATTCTCCCTTTTTTGAAATAATCTTAAGAAAAGCTTGGTTAAATTGAACTTATTCTTAGTAAAATGATAAAGCTTAAGATGTTATCTCATTTGCATTTCAACAGGGAACAAAGCCTTATACAAGAATATCACAAATTCTGTTTTCAGAATACCAATATTCTAAGAGATATTAATCTATATTTTCTTTTTAAAAAGAAAGTTCTGTGTTAAAATAACTGTAGAAAATGGAACAAAATTCTTATTTCTTTGAGAGATTCACAAAGCCCGTGTGGTAGGTAATTTTAGGTGTCAACTTGACTGGATTAAGAATAGCTAGATAGCTGGTACAGCATTATTTTGGAGTATATCTGTAAGGGTGTTTCTGGAAGAAACTGGCATTTGAATCAGTGAACTGTGTAAGGAAGATCTACCCTCACCCAATGTGGGTGGGCACCATTCAATCAGCAAAGGGCTCACATAGGACAAAAGACAGAGGAAAGGCAATTTTTTTTCTCTCTTTTCTACAGCCATGATTACCTTCTCCTGCCCTTGGACATCAGAACTCCAGGTTGTCGGGCCTTTGGACTCCGGGACTTGCACCAGAGACCCCTGGGTTCTCTGCCCTTCAGCCTGTGACTGAAAGTTATTAAGTCAGCTTACCTTGTTCTGAGGCTTTTGGACTTGAATTAAGCCAAACTACTGGCTTTTCTGATTTTCCAGTTTGCATGCAGCCTGTTGTAGGAATTCTCAGCCTCCTTAATCATGTGAGCCAATTCCCTTAATAAATCTCTCATCTATCTATCCATTGTATTGGTTCTTTCTCTCTGCAGAACCCTGACCAATATAGCATGGTTATATATTTTTTAAGTCTGTAATAATATAAAAATTTTCTTAACCTTGCATTAAAACAGATAATCAAATTTAATTGAGCAACATCAGCCATCAGTAGGCAGGGGGGTGGGTGGGGAGGGGAATATGGGCTATTCTTCACCATGAAATTATATGAGAACTTTATAGTATGTCCTTGGAATTCCAGACAAAGCACTAAATATTGGTAACATACATCTAGTCAGATGAATAAGGACCCTTTATGTTATACTAAAGAGGGCAGGTAAAGAGTGTACTTGACATCAGGCATCACCCTATATTACATGCTGAGAATTCAACACAAACTTTTATGAAAGAATAACTTCTTATTTAGATGACAGTTGCAACTAAAGAGGATCCTTGTCTAATTCAGGAATGTGAACTGAGAAAAAATCCATACATCTGGTACTGCACTTAAAATCTCACAGGTTGGAAAGTTTCTGAAGTCCTTTTTGTATAATTTGGTAACCTAGAAGACATTTAGAACACTGTAGTGCACTTAATATTGTCAATTTACCACATATAATTCAAATTTCAATAGTAAAATAACATAATAATGTATGTAGAAAACACTAAGAAGTCACCTTTGAAAAATATAGGCATCAGTTTCTCATCAATTTAACTATATTTATCTAATCCTACAGGACAATTACATGACCGCTATGTCAAAAGGAAGATGTAGAAGAAAGACAAGATACATAGACTATATCATTCTAAAGAGTTGTGATTTTTATTATCGCAACTCCACTATCTGCGCGCACACACACACACACACACACAAATTCTCACACTAACACACACTCCTCACACAGTCACGTAAATTCCTATACTAAGCCACAAATAATGCTCTGTCTATTCACAGGGATTTCTCATGGTTCACAGTCTCTACTTAGAGTCAAAGCAACTTAATGAGAATTCCAGAGCATCTTGAACCTGTAACCACATATTAGGCATTGACTAAAATCAAGTGTTACTCTGTTCCTTGGCCTAGCCCCAAGGTTTTATTTGTTTATTTGTAATAATAATCAATAATGCTAACATTTTAGAACATCAGGGACTTTAAGACCAAATAAAGAGTTATTTATTTTCCTTTGTATTTAAATTAAAAAAATCTTACACAACATTCAGATATTATCACACTGACTTTAGTTACCTCCATGGGAGGTGAATTCTTTCCAATGCCTGCTTAGGCAGGCTTCTTGATCCTGTGGCTTGCTCACACCAAGCTTTTCCTAGAACCATAGGAACACTTACTTCTGAGCGAGGGAAGATTCTAAATCTTCTTACAGCCTCTCCTGGGATTAAATAACAGGCAGCAAAGAACTCCATTCATGACCTCTTCTTTAAAGAAGTCTTTAGCTTCTTTGAGATAGTCTCAATGGACAGATTCCCCTGTAATCTACAGCATCTGTGCTAACAAACAATAAGTACAGAAACATTTCTCTATGGAGCTCAACAAACACCACGTGCTTCTTTTGGTGCAAAAGTGAACTTTATTCTTCTGAGAGAGTTTCTTATAAATTTTGTTGTAATGTATTACAGAATAATAATTGATATTCACAATTTGTTATATTTATCTTCTTTTCTCTTACAAGAAAAAAACCTCTTAAAACACTATTGTTTCGGAACATTAGTCCTATAAATGGGAATTTGAACAAACATCCCCTGGAATGACCTCACTTTTTATAAATAAAGTGTGTGTGTGTGTGTGTGTATGTATAAAAGTATATATGTATATGAATATTGGTCAATGCATATAATCTTGCACAAATACTTACCCAGAAATGCTATCTAGATATAGCTGACAACCACTAGAACATGAATGTCACTCCTCAAATCTTGGTAAGAAAAAGAAAAGGAGAAAACTTTAAAATTCATATTTATAATGCCCATCCTCCGAGCAGCCATGAGAGATAACATAGTATGTAGGAGTACAATTTCCTATAGTGGTCTTTCCTCAGAGAGGGGCCATAGAAGGAGTTGACCCCATTAGGCTTCTGATGTGATGATCAGGAAGTTCTTCAAGTCAGGAGACACATGATAGCATATTTCTATGTGCCAAATAAACATGTGCGAAGACATTTTAAAACATTAACTGCCTATTGAGTTGTATTTAACTCATGCTAGTTCTGAGCCCAGGGCCTCATGAAGCACATGTGATTCACACATCTCTTCACCTTGGGAGCTGTGAGAACTATTTTTCATGTTGCATATAACTCACACACAGACAACAATAGAAAATAACAAATTTTTAATTAAATTAGAAAGGATCATTTTTTTTCAAAGTTTTATTCTATTTTTGTAATAAAACACCATGGCCCAAAGGAAAAAAAAAAATATTTTTCTAGTGTGGCAGTCAATGTGTTAAAAAGGAAACAAATATACCTCAACTGTAAAAGGCAGAAAAATTATATACACACGTGTGGTTTTGAGTGTTTCTATATGTGCATGTATATTAGAAATGTACAATATGTAGTTCAGCTTTAATTTTTAGGTGATATTTCTATGACTCATTATTATTACCCCATACACAACAGAGTCTTACCTTTAGAAAATTACAGCCACCACAATAAGAATAATTCTTTTTAACTGTGGTGAGATGATATCTCATTGTAGTTTTGCTTTGCATTTCTCTGATAACTAACGATGTTGAGCATTTTTTCATATACCTATTGGCCATTTGTATGTCTTCTTTTGAGAAATGTCTACTTAAATCCTTTGCCAATTTTTTAAGCAGATTGTTTGATTTTTTCCCTGTTGAATTGTTTGAGGTCCAGGCTTTTATCCAAATGACAGGCAATAATGAATGCTGGTGGAGATGTGGAGAAAGTGGAACCCTCCTACACTGTTGGTGGGAATGTAAATTAGTACAACCACTATGAAGAACAGTATGGAGTTTTCTCAAAAAACTAAAAATAGAACTACTATATAATCCAGCAATCCCACTGCTAGGTATATAGCCAAAAGAAAGGAAATCAGTACACTGAAAAGATATCTGCACTCCCATGTTTATTGCAGCACTATTCACAATAGCCAAGATTTGGAATCAACTTAAATGTTGATGAATGAATAAAGTGTTCATGATGAATGAAGGAATTCATTCACTGATGAATGAATAAAGACAATGTGATGTATATACCCAATGGAATATTATTCAGCCATAAAAAGAATGAATTTTTTTCATTTGTAACAATATAGATGGAACTGGGAAACATTGTGTTGTGAAGTAAGTGAAGCACAGAAAGACAAATCTCACATGTTCTCACTCATATGTGGGAGCTAAAAATTAAAACATTGGTCTCATGGAGACAGACAGTAGAATCATGGTTATTCAGAGGCTGGTAAAAGTAGTGGGGAGGGGAGATAAAGTGGGAATGGTTAATGGGTGCAAAAATATAGATTGATAGAATGAAAAATATTTAATAGCACAACAAAGTGACTACAGTCAATAATAAGTTATGGTAAACTTTAAAATAACTAAAAGAGTGGACCTGGAATGCTCTTAACACAAAGAAATGTTAAATGTTTGAGGTTATGATATCCCAATTACCCTGATTTGATTAATTCAAATTGTATGCCTTTATCAAAACATCACATGTACCCCATAAATATATACAACTATTATATACCCACAATAATTAAAAATAAAAAAAATTTTAAAAAGAAAAATTAAAAAAATTTTTTCCCAGTAGATATTTCTCAATATCTGCTGTGTGTTTAGTGCCTCCTAACATCAAGGTCATGTATCTCTTAAAGGTGATAACCCATCAGGCTACAACTAACATCAGATTATTCCTACAGAGAAAGTCCTTGCAACTTCATGTACCTAATTTAAACAAGCCAATCTATTCCGTACCAGGTGTGGACTGGAATATTGGAATGCTGCTCTCATAGATATTATTTTTGCAATCACTAGATACTGTGTTATGCTGAACGCTATGGTACCCAGTTAGCTGTGGATGCCTAAAGGGCTTTTTCATGCCTATGTATAGGCAACACAGATTAAAAGCACTTGATTCCTGTTGTAGCTTTAGGAGAGTTGATAGGAATCTATTATTAATCTCATTACCTAGCATCAAAGAGTTCTAGACTACTGGAGCTGACTAATTAATATACTGCTGAGAAAGTAATTACAATGTAGCAAGCACAACTACAAGCTGATATTCATCTTTTATGCTGACAAGGAGAATCTGCAAATATATCTTTTTTGTATAAAATAGAATTTATTATTTTTTTCTTACTTGATATTACAACTTGAAGAGCATTAAAGATCATTTATTTCGGCAGTTTTAAAATCTCTTCTTACAACGAGAGAGTTTAGAGGAGAGGAGAGAAGGCCATGTAGTCTGGGCTTCTGCCCTGCACACCCCGATATACCTTCTCCAACTGAAGCATCTCAACATTGACCTGCTTTACATATTAAGTTGCCACTTGAGCTGACATTTGGGTAAAATTTTTGCTGCCTAAGAAGTTTGATGGGCAGTGATATATTGGATAAGAGCAGTAACTTTGGAGAAAAGTTACCTGGGTGCAAATCTGTACTCTGACACTTTATAGCTATCAGATAACCTCTTTCTCTATTAATTTTCTCAACTGCAAAACAGGAATAATGATAGTGGCCATTTCATAGGGCATTCAAGGGAATTAAGTATGTTCCTATATATAAAGTGCTAAAATAGTGTCTGTCACATAAGTGCTATATGTTATCCCTCACCTAGACATGACACAGACCAATAATGCATATAAACTGAAAGAACTACCGAGATGAAAGGGTGCTTACAGATCATCTACTGAGACATAAGAGCACTAAGTATAGTGTTTCTATGGCTAAACAGTAACTGAGACAACATAAGAACCTAGATCCCTAATCTATTTTGTAGCAATTTACGTTAATTAAAATATCCCTCACTACCAAGAAGAGGTTAAAAGATATTTAGTCTAAATTTGGGAATGCTTATGCTCCCTGTTTTAAAAATTCAAATTTTTAAAATGAAAAGTTTTCATTTTTTAAGAGATAAGCTCTCATTTCTTTCTAGTAACACATTTATGTATAAAAGTATATATAGGTTTACTGATGGTGCTAGATAGATGGAGTGTTACTTTACCACGGCTAGTTATGTCTGACCACTCATCCTTCCCAGCTGCAGTCTGACCCTTGTTCTTGTTCTCGAAGTGGTACTTTATGTGAGTAATGTCTGGATCAGAGCCAAGCGCAATACTTGAAATAGGTCAGGTGTTCAGTAAGTTTTTCAGGAATGAACAAGGAAAATGACACTCTTCTTTCTGTTGATCCCATTTATAGCCCACCTTTTAGGGATAGTTGCATACTGCAGATGCTGCACACCACTGGACGTTGCAAAAGGAAGCAGGGCAAGGACTCATGTGGGCACTGCAATCAGCCTATGAGTCCCTTGCCAAGCCACCATGAAGCTGAGTCTACCCCATGAAAAAGGCTTTTTGCTTTTTGCTTTGAATAAGGGTGCCACAGACCTTTCAGCTATACATCAGTGGGGTTGTGTGTGCTGAGAGAAGGCTAATTTTGCGTTGTTGAGTCAGTGTCCTGTGACTGGCCTTTCTGGTGGCCTCCCATTTCTATGTGCAGGTAACTATTACCTGTCTGTACACATTTTTTGACACTAATTTGTCTGTCAGTACCTAGGTCGCCCTTGATTGCTTGTTAATTCTGCTGGTTAACTCTATTTTTGTACTTTGAACTGGCCTCATCCCATTTGGTCCATCACAATTGTATCTGCTCACTGTGCCTGAATTAGCTGCCCATCCCATCCAGCCTACATCTCTTCACTATTCCCTTATCAATTTTGTTAGTTTGGTGCCTTGCTTCCCAATTGTACTGTTTCAGACAATCTCATTCTGATATTCTTTTTCCAATTCTAGCCCTTTTTCAATCTACCTTTCTGCTCAGGTTCACACTGTGCTTCTCTGCTGTTTTTTTGGCTTTCATTCCCTAAAAGTGATCCCTAAAGGAACACTGCCACATGTCTTTTCATCTGCATTTCTGACCCTTCATGTATCATTAGAATCCCTATAAATAAATAGATCCTTCCAGTCTATGCCATCTCATAGCCACCCAAACTCTAGTTCCTACACCTTACTTACGTCTACACAGTCACACTGTCATGTGGTCTTTAAAAGATCATTATAAAAATCAGTTTTCTTAGGCTATATTTTAAAGCAAATATTTAATTTCCTTCTTTTTACCTCTGTAACACAGATATTCAGTGTTCAGTTTTAACTTTTATTTAGCAGTGTTTTCTTCACTAAAGAATCATAATTAAAGAAAACCATTTAAAAAATTCACAAGCTCTTACAGGCTCGGAGCAATTAGGCTAGGTAATTAGAAACATGATAAAAGAGAAGCTTGGGAAAAAGATTTAAACCCCTATTGAACATTTATATTAAGATATGAATAAGAAATAGAGAAAATTAAAAGCATAGTTTATATCTGGTGGGCAAAGGATAAAGCCAATTATTCTGGAACATGTTTATTTACCTAGATTTAGTTATTCACAATATGTAGAAAAATCAGATGTGCTAGAGGAAAAAAATAGGCGCTCCTTTTCATCTTGCAGGCAATAAAATATGCCCACACAGGAAAATAATTTTCTACCTTGCAATATTTTTCTTTTCAGTTATTCAAACTAAAAATTAAAGAGATATGCAATGTATTTCCAAAGCCAACCAGGTAAAATTATGTACTTTGCAAATCAGAAGATAAATTTTAAGAAGAGAGCAAGAACTCAGCATGCAGAAACTAATCTGGGAGTACATGTTTAATGGCATTGCAAAAGAAAACCATCCAGACACATTTCCTTGAATGAATGGGATGTTTCAGTTGTACATTGTTTGGTGACTTGAACTTGACCCTCCCTGTATCATTAGAATCCCTATAAATAAATAGATCCCTCCAGTCTATGCCATCTTATAGCCACCCAAACTCTAGTTCCTATACCTTACTTTCATCTACACAGCTTTGTTTTTGCCAAGGAATTAAATATATTTTTAAATATATGTTTTTTTAAAAAAAACAAGCATGTAAATTAATGTTTCCCACAACATTATTTTTTGATAGAGGTTTCAATTAAGGAGATTTCACAAACTTGGGACAAGGAGAAAAAGTACCTAGATTCCTAAAAGTAAAGATCTCCTCAGAGCATTATTTGCAATCTAAAAGGAACAAAACAAGACAAAACAAAAACATATAATCCTTCCCATTACTGAGAGGAGGGAAATTTTTTTCTGCCTAATTTCCAAAAAAAGAATATGAAAGTTTTGTTTTCTTTTCAGTAAGCAGTTTCCTGGCCATACTTCTTTTTTTTTTTTCCCCCTTAAATTGTGGCAAATATACCTAACATAAAAGTTACCATTTTAACCGTATTTAAGTGTACAATTCAATGGCATTAAATACATTCACATCATTATGCAATGGTCACTACCATCCATCTCCAGAACATTGCTATCCTCTCCAACTGAGACTCCGTAATCATTCAACACTAATTCCTTCTTCTCACCTCCACCTGCCTTCTGACAACCACTGTTTTACTTTCTGTTTTTAAAAATTTGACTATTCCAGGAACTTCATAAGAGAATTGATAAAATATCTGTCCTTTAGTGACTGGCTTATTTCACTTAGCATATTTATAAGCTTCATCCACGTTGTAGCACACGTCAGAATTTCCTTCCTTATTAAGGCTGAATAATATTCCATGGTATGTACGTATCACATTTTGTTTATCTGTTCATCTGTCATGGACACTTGGGTTGCTTCTATCTTTTGGTTATTGTGAATAATACTGCTATGGACATGGGTGTACAATTATCTGTTCTGGTTCCTGCTTTCACTTCTTTTGGGTATATACCTAGCATTGAAATTGCTGCATCATATGGCAACTCTCTGCTATTTATGCTGTTTTCTATAGCAGCTGCACCACTTTACATTTCCACCAACAATGCATGAGGGGTCCAATTTCTCTAAATCTTTGTCAAAACTTATTACTTGATATTTTTTTCCTTTTTTTACAATAATAGCTATCCTAGTTGGTGGGAAGAGTTATCACATTGTGGGAACAATTTTCCCTTTTAATAGGGTTTATAACCAACTGTACCTAACCAGTAAGAATAGACCAAAACCAAGTCCATGACACTTGCTTCATTCTTTTTTGGTCTAAATTTTATGTCTGCAGACATTTGTTTTTATAGTTGGGATTCCAGAGATATATATGATGATATATTATGAATTTTAGATTCTATTTAACAGTAGATAAATTCTGTTGGTGGGATTTAAACATAGTCAATATTGTGTAGATCTGATGTGAAAGTTATCGTACTGTGATCTATCATGGGCATTTTGGAAACTATCATTGCAAATACACAAATTTCTAATATAGGATTCCTCCTCAGTAGGGGTCCTGTTAAATAAAATATCATAATTTTGACAATTAATTATGAACCAGAAATACGGAGATTAAAATGACTTTGGACATCAGGAAAGCATTTGGTATATTTTATCTGAAAGGAGTCCTGCATGAGCCCGTCTGTTTCACGAGCAAATTAGTCAAAAGATGAATGACTTAATTTTGCTTCTTCTCTGCCTCAGGCTTATTTTAAATATCTCAAGTAGTCTAATGCAACTGGGCAATAACAAGACCAGGATTTTTATTTGCATGGTTACCACTCGCACTGTTATTGACATATAATTTAAAAATACAGCCTAATAATTTTCTCCATTTGCATCATAAATCATGTTTACATTTTTGTTACTCTACTAAATTCAAGTTCATAATATTCTCCATTTTGTAATTGTGGTTTAAATAGATGAGTTTGTTAGTTTTGATTACTTAGCAACTAAATTAGATTCTTTTTCCTATTTTTCACTTGTATATTGAATATTTGGAATGACAATTTTAAAAAATATGTTTTCTCAAATTATTTTACACCAACACTTTATTTAAATTACTGAATTTTACTGTTTTTGCTCCCGGAAGTTACATAATTTTAGAACATTTAGGCTAGAAGAAAACAAATAAACTAATCCAATATATATATTCTAATTTTGAAAAAGAGATAATTGATCCCTAGAAAGGGTAGGCTTTCTGACTCAAGAGGAGGCTCACTTGTCACATATAGGCTTGGATTAAACTTCTCACTGGTCAGGTAGTAACTGGTCAGTTACATCCTTTACACCAACTGCAATGCCACATCCCCCATACAAGGAAGAGTACATGAAGTAGACAACCAGATAAATGATATTCAAGTGTCAATTTATTTAATACTTAACCATTCTTGTTATAAATCTTTCTATAAAATGTATTCAGCCCTTTTTAATTGGTACACACAAACAAAAAAGATTGTAACACTCATTGAGTATTGGTTAGTACACAATGTTATATAGTATTATGTCCTTTCGGAAAAATTAGCTTGTAGGGAGCATATTTTCACTCAAATCCACATCCTTTCATTCTGTAATAAAGAAAGAGTTTGTGGCAAATGTTTACGGGCTGAGAAGTTTTCTCCCCACTCTTTGTGACTGAGATCCAGGAAACCAAGGGTGCAGAAACTCTGACCATTGAATAAGTGAGTTATTCTTAACATTATAATGGAAGAAACTTACTGCTGTTTTTTTTTTTTTTAGACAGCAATCCTGGGTACTAAATCACACCTCATGTTTAGGGTCCTGTGGAAGTGGGGTTAAGGTAGAAAGGGCTTCTCCCTTTGATGGTTGTTGATGTTAATATCTTCCTGAGCTTTGTCCCTATCAATCTTACCTTTTACTTATGGTTTAAAAACCATTTAAATGTGACAATAGTTTTATAAAATTGTGATCTCCTAAATCTAATAAAATGAAATAAACCCATTTAGAGTATTGTGAATAGGACACAACATTATGTTTCCCTATAGGCAAGTATCTCCTGCATTTTTAAAAATGTAATTCAGACAAATATTTGATGCATTTATATACATTTTTCTCACTCCAGAAAACAACTAAGGTGGTACCAGTAACCCAAAACTAAATATATACTATTATTTGCAAGATGGAAGATTCAGATATACAGTAGTACCCCTTTGTCCAAGGTTTTGCTTTCCACGGTTTCAGTTACCCACTGTCAACTGTGATCTGATAATATCAAATAGAAAATTTCAGAAATAAACAATTCATAAGTTTTAAATTGCTGCTTTTCTGAGTAGTATGATGAAATTTTGTGTCAGAACCTGAATCATCCCTTTGTGCAGCATATCCATACTGTATATGGTCCCTGTCCTTTAGTCGCTTAATAGCCCTCACGGTTATCAGATTGACTGTGCTGGTATCACAGAACTTGTGTTCACTTAACCCTTATTTTACTTAATTATGGTCCCAAAGCACAAGGGTAGTGATGCTGGCAATTTGGATATGCCAAAGAGAAGCCATAAAGTGCTTCCTTTAAGTGAAAATTTGAAAGTTCTCAACTTAATAAGGAAAGAAAAAAATCACATGCTGAGGTTGCTAAGATCTACCATAAGAATGAATCTTCTATCCGTGAAATTGTGAAAAAGGAAAAAGAAATTCCTGGTAGTTTTGCTTTTGCACCTCAAACTGCAAAAGTTACAAGCACAGTGTGTGATAACTGCTTGGTTAAGATGGAAATGGCATTAAATTTGTGGGTGAAAGGCATGAACAGAAACGTGTTCTGACGCCAATCAGGTTCAGTACTACCTGTGGTTTTGGGCATTCCCTGTGGGTCTAGGAGCATATCCCTGCAGATAGAAGGGACTACTAAATTTTACCATTTGATTTCCATGAAGCTTTCTATAGAACTGTTATCACAGGCATGTAATCTTGAAACATATGGACACAGATGGTCCTGAAAATGTTGCCTCACAACATGAATTCTGACCTCAGCCACAGGCTTTCCATATGCTTCCTCTAAAGGATGTAGCTCTTCCTGCTCTTCCACAACCTCGGGCGGTTCCGATGCTCTAACATCAGCTGGCTGTGCCGGTCCCCTTCCTCTGCCTGTGGTGGTGCTTCCTTACACTGTGCAATACTTTGTTTGATCACACATTTAATTTACGTTCTCTGAGGCCCACCAGAGACAACATTCAACCGCATCAGTCTTGGACATAATAATTGTAAACTACAGAGACAATGTTTGTTCTATTTATTTCTTAAACATTTGATGATTCTAAGTTCAATGTAATATTTAAGGATTGTGTAAGAGAGTTAATATAGCTTGTACCACATGTGCTTATGATGAATGACAGTCCAGAATGCCCAAGGTAGACAAATCCATAGAGTTATGAATCTTAATCCTATGAAAATCACTCACTTAATATTCCATTCTGACCAATACTCTGGAGCTCACTATTTTAATCTTCGTTGTGGTGATAATAATAATTGGTAATTCAGAAAAACCTAGGGGAAATAAACTATTCTCCAAATAAAAATTCTTTAAATTGTCCCCATACTATATTTTAAAAAGAGACACTACGCTGTATTTTTATTTGCAACGCAATGCCCAATTTCTGCAAAATTTTAAAATAGCAACATTAACTAACTTAGATTTTACATGTGCACCAAACACTAAATAAGTTTTGGAATTCCAATATTTAAGGGATTTCATTAAGAATAATATCCTATAACCCAACAAAAATATTTATGTTGAACTTCTAGTTTACTGAATATTAAAAATTATCCATAATAGGATCAGTTTTTCTAAATATAACCTATAATATATATATTATCATTTGCATAAGAGATATCTATTAAATTTTGCAGACAAATGCACACAATATCACTAAAACTGTGAAGGGCTGGGTCTTTGTAGTAAGCACATTCATTCTCAACAAGCCAGGCAGCGTGAGAATTTTTTCTTTGAAGGGATGGGTATCTGGTGTGATGAAATGTATTTAGAAATATTTTTGTGGCCAGAATTATGACAGACTCCTCTACTTAAATATGCTAAAAGCATATTGCTTAATACACATTTATTCATAGTGTGTTTGACCTCTAAATTACGTCCTCAGAGGTCTATGAGTTCCACATAAATTACGAACCGATGTTCTAAATTTATTCACTGAATCAAGATGAATATTGGGCCATGTTGTTTTCTTTATAGAACAGCCTTTATTTGCTTTTAATTTTTTCTAATACCACTTAAAATTATAGGTACTGAGAGTAAAAACCTAATTCAAAACACTAGTGTGTATATTTAGGAACGTTGTTTTTTCAATCATTCATATATTTAAAATGTATTTATTGGGAATCTATTCTGTGCTAGTTCAATTTAAAGCTATGGTGATATAGTGGAAAAATGATTTTAAGAATTCTGCTCTTATGAAGCTTACTTAATAGTAGTTGTGGAGTACACATAATGAATAATGACAAAAATAACTAAATCCCATAGTCATCTACACAATAAAAAATATTGTGGAAAAATGAAGCAGAGAATGAATGAAAGTGATAAGGTAGCCAGAGAAAGTCTCCATGACGTGGTGACCTTTGATGAAAAATTTAAGGGCGGTGAATGAGTGCAGCATGTGGACATCTAGAGGAAGGGCATTAAAAGAAGAGGAATCAGCAAGTGTAAAGGCCCTGAGGCAGTGTGTACCTAGAGTGCTCAAGGAACAGCAAGAAAGTCAGAGTAGTTGACAGAGTGATGAAGGGGAGAGATTGGAGAGCAGGCCAGAGAGGTAACCGTGTGTTATAGACTAGAAATCAGAGGAATAAAATATGTGTGAATTTCAGGGCTATACTCACTGAGACTTTGAGCAGGTCATTAATACTTCTAAGCTTTAAGTATCCATTACCCACATTCTCTGTAACTGTGGTCCCTTGGTTCCTGGTGTAATGTAGAAGGCAGATATAATTCAGCAGATTGTCCTGGTTCATGAAATTCAGTATGCCATGAGAGGCATAATTTCATCCCAAGAAGAACTCAGAGAGTGAGTTTTTCAGAGTGAATCAAATCTTATAAGCTCCAAAACACCATTGAATTCCCAAGTCACCTCTAAGTTATTTTCTAAGAAAACACAATAGATGCTCATATGCCAAACTGTCCTATGTCTCTCCTCTCCTTCACTGACCAAATTTTAGAGGGTTTTATATGGTTACTGTTTCCACGTCCTATCTCCTCATCACTCTGCAAGCCCACTCACTTTAACGAGACTCTTTCTACCAAGGTCATCATTGACTTCCCTGTAGCCAGATCTTATTTTACTTAATCTCTCAGCAGCACTAAAAAAATACTAAAACTTTCTCATTGAATCATTCTGCTATGGATTGAATTGTGTCCTCCCCCCTCAAATTCAAATGTTGAAACCCTAATCCACAATGTGATGGCATTTGGAAATGGAGCCTTTAATAAGTAGTAAGAGCTAGATGAAGTCAGAAGCTTGGGGTCCTCAAATGGGATTAGTGACTTTACAAGAGGAGGGAGCGATTGATCACTCTCTCTCTACCATGTGCAGATGTAGTTGGAAGGCAGCCACCTGTAAGCCAGAAAAAGGGCCCTCACCAGATCTGGCGCGCTGACATGACACCCTTATCTCAGACCTCCAGCCTCTAGAACTGTGAGACAATAAATTTATGTTGTTTAAGCATCCAGTCAATGGTGTTTTGTTACGGCAACCCAAGCTGACTAAAATTCACTCTTTTTTCTCACCTTTTAACTGGGCTTCTAACACTGTCCTTGATGTCTTCTTTCAGCTCTTGGCTGTTCCTACATTGCCTCATTTTCAGGCCTCATCTCCTTTTCCTGACCATTAAGGGACCAAGGGACTGGATTTCCTCAAAGCTCAGACACAAGCCCTCATTTCTTTGCATTCTCTACCCCTCTACAGATATGATCCATGTTTATGGCTTCCATTGCCATCTTGCTGGTAGATTTACGTGTACCTTCGGTCCACAATTCTTCTCTGACATCCATGCTATGTATCCAACCACCTACTTTGATTTCTCCTTGTACCACTTGAAGATATGTGCAAATTAAAATGTCCAAAACTGAACTCATGATCTTAGTAAGTGGTATAAACAATTATTGTGGATAGAAATTGAGTCATCCTTAATATTTCTCTAACCACTCACCATCAAATCCACCAATAAATACTCCAAATTTTACTTTCTGTAGATATTTCCAAATTATCACCTTTTCCTACCCTCAGTGCCCATTACCTGGTACAATTATTTCACCTGGTTTGTAATAACTTCCTAGTTTGTCACTCTGAAACTATTTTCCCACTCTTCTCTTCTTCACATTGCATTCAAATTAATCTACAAAACATGCAAATGCAAGCAAGTTATTTTCCTGCTTTCAAAGCACTTCTTGTGGAAGGCCTACAAGGTCCTACATGAACTGGCCCTGCTTTCATCTCCTGCCTTATTATGTTCTCCCTTGATCTCTGATTTCTAGACACACTGGCATTGTTTCACTTGTTATAACATGTCTTGCATTATTTCACCATAGTGCCTTCTAAATATTATTCTGTTTCCCTAGGATGTTCTTCTCTTCCTCCTCCACCAAATTAACCCTGTTGTTAAACATCAGCTCACTTACCACTTTTTGAATGATTCTCTCAGACTGTGCAATTCCTGCTGTAATTCACTTTTTGGCCTCAGTCACCTCTTATTCATGTCACTTAATGGAATAGCTCTTTACTATTTATTATTTATTCATGTATCTCTTTGATCAATATTTGTCTCTTCCAGTAACTTCATGAAGGTAGAGAATATGTCTGAGTTTTTGTTTTGTTTTTGCTCACTATTTTATGTTCATAACTGAAGCCAGTATCTGTCAGGTGGTAAGTTCTCAATAAATACTGCTTCAATGAATGCATTAGAGAAAATTAAATTACTGATGGGGGATATGGTGGATAGATATTTGTCAAAGCAAAGAACAGTTAAAACTATGAACTATCTCAGCCTTCCAAGAACCAATAGGAGTATTTGAATTTGCAGATCCCAAGTTGCCTTATTTATATACACCAGGGAGTGGTCTAAGTTTTTTTCAGGGGCAATAAAATGTATAATCAAAAAGTTATGGGGAAGAAGTAGTGGTATTTCCTAGTATATTAACTAGAAAATAATAAAGATTAAGTTATCTGGACATTGATACATTTTTGCCTTTACACAAATTCAGCTGAAATGAGACAGAGTAAGACTATCTGAGTCTCAGATAATCTTTAAGCTTAATCTTTGGATTCAGTATCATTTTTTGATATTGTCACTCAGCAAAGACATATTTTTATTTAGCTGCAAGATCATTGTCAGATTCACTTGATTTCAAAATGCTCCTAAATTTCCTGAAGAGTTGGAGTAATGTCTGAGTAGTAGTGACATTCTTAATTGGTGAAGATACTGCCTTATGGTTATATATCCATATTAAACCAGGAACTCCTTAAGGATAAATAATATAGCTTAGCTCATTTTTTTAACCTCAATATATAGCATATGTTAAACATTTTATTATTATTTATTCAGATCTGACTATTACCTTCTGAATTCTATTGTGTTTTAAAAAGCTTGGTGTTATCAGTAACAATAAAGCAATGATGTTTTCTGCTCTATTAGCATACTTAACGGTATAGGAGATATGCCAGGTGTCTCCAATGTAAGTAATATTGAGAAACTGATTCTTTTCTCTTTCTCATACAGGTGCTGTAGATAACTGTAATACCTTAACCTGTGAAAATTTTCGTGAGTTTTCTCAGGCAATTGGTTTCATAGAAAATTGCCTAGTGGAATATTCTCCTTATCTAGCATTCCCGATACAATCTGAAACAAGCGCTCTCAGAATGAAGTTGAATGAAAATATCTAATTAACAGAAAATACCATGTGATATTATGAAATAATATGTGTGAAGATTGTGTATAGACACTAATACTTTCCTCAGCAACTTCAGCTGAAAGTTCGATCACTTCATCCACACAGATTAATGTTTTAATCATTTTAACCCCTCTGCAGGAAGATATAAAATATCTGGAGGCACTTTTGCATCTGTATTTAGCCAACCATCATTTACAGACTCTTACTGTCTCACTTCTTTTCTCAGGTTCACTATCCCAGGGGAATCATTATGTACAGCAGGGGTCAAGTCTTGGAAATTGGAACCTGGCAGAAACAGCTCTCTGATTTGCGTCATCAAAGTTTCCAACTTTGAAGAATACATGGGCTCTTGTCCTGTTTACTGACTCCCCTTCCTGTTCCCTCCTTCTAAATTTACATTATGGCACAGCTGTCCTGAACAAAAAGTTGTTTAGTCGCCCTCTAAAAAATTTTGCTATAATGTGCAATGTTCAAAAATTATATTAAAATATATTTTTCTTAATAATTCTTTATGCTACTATTCCCACTCATCTTGCCTGCAATTAATTTTCTGTTGCTATTGATATTATTTGTGGTATTCTAATTATCTAGTGCAAAAGGAACTATTCCTATGGGGATTATGTAAGATTAAAATGTTATAGTCTGTCTTAATAAGAAAATTCAATTTTCTTATAAAACTATTTTTCCATTTTTCATTTTAAAGTATAATTATATTTTAATTTAATCATATTTAATTTGATTGCTAAAATTTAGTAAAAGATGATTTCTTAAGATCATGGAATGGTACCCAATATCCTCGGTGGAATCTACTGCAGACTCATTTCATGAGAGGGAGATGGAAGATGATTTGACTTGGATATATTGCCATTCCAGGTTGCTCTCTTTCAGGTGATTAAAATATAAAATAAAAGTACTATGAATCATATTTAGTTAGAGGAAACACTAGATATTAATTATGGAGGTGAAAAAGAAGAAACAATCTTAATTAAAGCATCTATAAAATACTTGTTTTTATAAGTAGGAATGGTTAGAGGAGATGCCTTTTCATTAATTTATTCCTTTGACAACTATTCATTGAGTTCCATAATTTGCCCAAATCTGACTATTCTAAGTTCTGAGAATATTTTCCAAAAAAGAGAGATGATTCCTGGATTTCTGAAGTGAATATTCTAATTCTAGTGGGGGAGATTGGAAACAAATACATATATATATGTTTGTTTCCATATATAGTGTATATATATTTGTTTATTTCCATATATACACACACATAGAGAGAGAGAGAGTACATACATAAAATAAGACGTCAGAATGTGGGAGTTTCCAAGAGAAGAAATGAGAAATGAGTCAGGGTAAATAGAAAATAGTATGGTGTAGGGGTGGGGAACAGCTATTTTAGAAAAGGGGGTCAAAGAACACTTAACCTGACATTTGAGAAGACACTTGGGTGACATGCATAGACAATCTGAAGAAAGAGACTTCCTCTCAGAGAAAGCAGAAAGTGAACATTCCCCAAGGAAGCTCTCAGCTTGGTATTTCGAGGAATAGTGAGACAGCCGCTGTGGCTACGTGGCAGTGAGCTAGACCCAGCATGGTGGAGAGTAGGCCCATGCGAGCAGGGCCAGGATGGCAAGGCCTCATAGATCCTGGTAAAACTGAACTTTATGCTGACAGAGAAGGGAAGCCACAGGAGGGCTTCGACAGGTGAGAAACATGACCAGTTTATGCTTTGAAAACATCCAGCTGGCTTCTGGGTGGGGGCGGGGGAGAGGATCAAGGGGCAAGAATGGAGGGCAGATGACCATTACGAAGCTATTGCGTTTGTCCTGGGGAATGAAGGTGCTTAGATTAGGTTTACAGTGGTGTTGGTAGTAAGAATTGAGCAGATTCAGAGTATATTTTAAAGACAGGGCCTATAGGACTTACCAATGTATTGGGTGGGGAATATAAGGGAGATAAGTCAGAAATGACTCCTAGATTTAAGATTTAGGCAATTGGACAGATAATGGTACCATTTACTGAGATGACGAAGCTGAGAGAGGATCAATTTTGGGGGAAAATATCTGAAATTATATTTTAGATGTGTTAAGCTTGGGGAAGTCTACTAGCCTTGCTTATTTGGCAATAAGTCAAATGTTCCTAGAGCACAGGGGAGAGTTGAAGATAAGGATAGACGTGAGGAAGCCTTCAGGGTATTGATGAGATTTAAGTTTGGGAGTCAGGATATAAACACCAATGGAATAAGTGTAAACCAGGATTTCTCAATCTCAGCAGTATTGACATTTTGTGCTGGATAATTCTTTGTTGTGAGGGGGGAGCCATTTTGTACATTGTAGGATGTTCAACAGCATCCTTTACCTCTACCAACCAAATACTACTAGTACCTCTTCCCCTTCATTGTGACAACCAAAAACATGTTCAGACATTTTTAAATATCCCCAGATATAAAAAACTGCCCCCCCCAGTTGTGAACCATTAGTGTAAATAGAGGCAAGAAGAGGACCAGAAGAGACAACACAATGCCATCTCCGGGCCACCTTATACTTCCAGGTTGAGAAAAAGTTGAGCAGCAAAGGAAACTCAGAAGGTGCAAAAAATGAGGTATAGAAAATTCCAAAGAAACATTTCAGTGAAAAGATAAAACAATTGACTTTATATTTTCTAATAAAATAATAGCAGTCCTAATACAGTAAAAATTCCTATTGACACAAGTGTTGGTAATAACAGTATTTCTAACTATATTAAGTAGAGTGATTCTTTTAAAAGGAGAGTCGTGCTGCTCCTCTGCATCAATGTTGCCTACCTTTTTAAAAGTAAAAGCCAAAATTCTTACAATGGTCCAAGAGTTCCTACATGATCTGGGTCCCCTTCTCCCTCACTCTTCTCTCTGATTTTATCTCCTATAACAACCCCCATGCTCACTCCACTCCACAGTGGTGACATTCTTCTGTTTTTGTGCACAGTGCCCATGCCCCATATTCAGGGCCTTTGCCTTCACTGTCCCTTCTAGTTGGATTGTTCCTCCCCAGATAGCTGAAGGGCTCCCCCCAAACCCCTTCAGTTTTGCTCAAATGTCTTCTCCACTGACCACAGTTTTCAAAACTGCTACTCTTTTTAGGGGGCAACTCCCTAACCCACCCCTGCTTTATCTTGCTTCCTTGCATTTGTCACCATAGAAGAAAAATGTGAGTTTTGTAAGGGATATTTGTCTGTGCTATTCACTGCACCTATAACAGAATCAATGAACAAATAAATAAACTAGGGTTTATTAGAGGCTTATAATGTTCCAGTCACAATTCTAAAAGCATCATAATATTATCAAATTAATTTTTTTGTCATTTAATTTTTTATCAATCATTTTTGTTTATTTCTTCAATCAACAAACATACTACCCTTAATTGTTCAACAAACACATTCAGTGGTTACTATATGTCAGTTACTGTGCTTGGGTCTGGGAATAGAGTAGCAGCTACACTTAGGAGAAAGACACATAGTCAACATTTTTAACAGGGTAGGATAAGGCAGGTGTTGTGAGGGAGGTCTGCCAAGAGACCTGACAAGCACAGTGGCACAAACCAACATTAGATGTAAGGGTTAGGGAAAGCTTTCTGGAAGAGCTGATCACTAAACTTTGTTTTAAAGATGATAAGAATTAAGCGAGAACAAGATACGCATTCTGATAACAGTATGTGGGTTAGTGTAAAACAGTATGGTCCATTTTGGAATCTTCAAGGAGGTTTCATCATGCATTCACTGGCGTGGCTAGGGAGGAGATTCAGGTACTTATCAAAAAAGTTTTCATATTCCTACATTTATTTAAGGGAGCCACTGAGAGATCTTCAAGCTATAAAAGGATATAATCACATGATCACATTTTAGAAATTTTAGTTTGGCACGCATTGAAGGTTTTACTGGCAAGGGGCCAGACCCGGAAACATGTAGGAGAACAATGGACTGTGGCATTTTTCCCATAAAGAATACAGCCTGAATAATAAGTGGTACTACAATGGGCAAGGTGAGGTGCTATAGAAGTTTTATTATATTAAATGACTGTGAGCCACAATTATAAATATTTTCTTAAGGCCCAAGTCATGTTAGGAAACCAATGGCCAATGCCATTTTTTTATTTCTGTCTACTGATTTTTTGAAAAATTCTGCCTTAGGGATAATGTGTGCAATTGTATATGGAAACAATAGAGATTGAGCTGCTAAATATTACTTATGGCTAATATTATAGGGTAAGATAAACATTTTTTCACTTAACTTATATTCAAATTTATTAGACATCCAATAAAAGCACAGGTTTTATATTCCAAATGTTAAATACTTAGAACACTGAGGCACAAATAATTCAATAAAAAATAATTCAATAAAAAGAAAAAAAATCAAAATATATTAAAGCATATATTTGTTTTTGTTTCTCAATATAACACAACTTGGTTTTGGATTTTTGTAGAAAAGTACATTAGTGATTGAGAAAACTGATAGCTCTATTATGTTTTAAAATAAGATCCTTGTAGCCCTTATTTAATAAAAGATTTTCTGTTGGTTCATCTAAATGTTGCCCTTTGACGAGCTTTAGACTTTATCAGTTTAAGGAGTGCAGCCCTCAGATTAACGGGCAGACTGAGGACCAGATGTCTGTTGTCAGGGCTGGAAACTCAATTAAAATGGGGGCCATGAAGGTGAAAGGAAGAGAAAGGGTCAACTAGAGCTAGTCTGAGCAGGGCACAGGCGGGTAGAAATCAGAGATTTTGTGCTACATTGGCAGATCTCTTAAGGAAGCTAATCCATAGATACTTTCATGAAATGCTTTAAAACTCCTGAACCATATGGGGTTTAGGGAGATATTAATCTCCCCAAAAATTTCAGGAAGCATTTGCTCTGAATGTTGATCTCAAAAGTCAAACAAGGTTTTGAAAAATCCATTAAGACTTATGTATTAATACAGTCCTTAAAAGTCTCAGTAACAATTTTTAAATCATATTGTAACACCTTTCTTCCTGTATATATTAATGTATGAATGGTCTGTCTACCTATGTATTTATGCTATTTAGTCAACAAACTATTGCAAAATTTTCCAACTGCTTTCTGTTTCTTTAGCCTCTCCACCTGTCATGCCACCTTATATATACTCCTGATTAATCTTTCTAAAGCAGTGCTCTGTCAATATTTTGAAAAATCTGTGAGAATCCCTAATTTATTACTGAATAAAGCCCAAACTGTCTTCTCTCAAAAGCAAGAATTTGTATGCTTTTATCCAATCGTCCTTGCTTTCATGTATTCATTTCAGCAAATATTTAACATGTACCCACTATATGCCAGATATTTATCTAAGCACTAATGTTGTACCTGTAAATAAACAAAGCCCCCAACCTCAAGGAATTCATATTTTAGTGGGAGGAGTAAAAGTACACATGAGAAAATATATATACACACACAGAGATAAAGGATGAAAATTACTTTGAAGAAAAACAAAGCAGTGTACAAATGGATAGGGATTAGTGTGGTACTGTGTGTGTGGGCTATCTTTTTTTGTAAATGGTATTTAGAAAAAGCTTCACTGACAGGTTAATTTTTGAGCAGAAGCTGCAAGGTGATGAATGAGTCTTGAAGTATCTGAGGGAAGATCATTCTAGGCAAAAGAAACTTCAAGTGCAACGATCCTGAAGAGACATCATGCTTGATAAATAAGAAATAAGCAAAGGCTGTGGTTCTGTGGCAGAGTGAATAAAGAGGTGCATAGTAGGTGATGTGGCCAGCGAGGCAATAGGGAGGTCAGATCTGGTAGGATATTGTAGGGTATTATGAGGCCTATTTGCCTTGGATGAGACAGTGGGAAGTCATTTAAGAATTTTACAAAAAGGGTGGTATGATACAATTTATATTTAAAAGGACCACTCTGGTTGGTGTGTTTTGAGTAGACTGCAGAGGGGAAATAAAAATTATGGAAATTATGAGTTCATAGATGATTTTAACATCAATGAACTTGTAAGCCCCCCAAGAAAGTTGGTATAACTAGAACCGGGAAGAGGTCTGTGGACTGCCTCTGGCCACTCTAATATTTATGCTCTGGCAGACGAGGGGGGCAGCAAGGGAGCCTTAAAAGGAGTGGTCAGCAAGCAGGAGGAAAACCAAGAAAGAAGGAT
Source organism: Daubentonia madagascariensis (assembly GCA_023783475.1). Classification (NCBI taxonomy): domain Eukaryota; kingdom Metazoa; phylum Chordata; class Mammalia; order Primates; family Daubentoniidae; genus Daubentonia; species Daubentonia madagascariensis. Next base: position 17,653,904 of record JAKFHU010000978.1, on the reverse strand, counting down.
ATTTCACATGAAGAAAGTGATCAAGGAGGGTCATAGGATAGACTGGGTTAAATGCTGCTGATAGGTCAAGTAAGATGAGGGCTGAGAATCTCTGGATTTAAATAAGAGAGAGGTTTTTGGTCTCTTGACAATACAATCAGTGAACTAGTACGGGTGAGAGCCTGGGTGGAAAGAACAAGTACAGTCATCTCTCTGGAGTAGTTTTCTCATTAAAAACTAAGCAATAAAATACAGATAGGGCGGTAGATGAAGGGTGATATAGGGTAAAAGAGAGTGTTTTTTTTAATGAAAGGAATTTCAGCATATTTACAAGTTGATGAGAGGGGGTTGGTAAAAAGATGAAAAAAATTATGAGGAGATGCTGAAAGGAAGTAAGGAGAGACTCTTGTGAGGGCATCAGAAAGAATGCATCAGCTATAAGTTGGGTCTCAGATGGGAGCAGGGACAGTTTATAAAAATGTTAGAGAAAGAAAAATATAGAGATAGGTTGGAAGGTGTACTGGCAATATGTGGAAATTTTATTCTGATAGTTTCCCTGATAGTTCAGGTAAATATTGAAAGAGTCTTCAGCTTTACATGGTGATGGATGAGAGACATGGAGAAATAAGGAGAGAGAAAGTGTGAAATAATTATCTAAGGTAGAGAGAGGTTAACGAGCCAGGCAAATGTAGGGCTAAAGAAATGTCGGCTTAGGGTAGTTGAGAAGGAGGATGCAAGCTGGAAAGTTGGAAGACAGAGAGTGAAATGCATAAAATTCAGTTTACTGAAGGGGATCAGTCATTATCACCAACAAAAGCTGCAGTTTCACAAAGAGTGTAGTTGGTTGAAATTTTAATACTGTGAATGATAAGATCATCATTAAAGTGGAGATGAAAGTATTGGGAGGCAAGGTATTGGAAAAATTACCTATAGAGGTATTGAAAACTTATCTATAGTTGTGACAGAGTAATTGTGGAGAATAAATCAGGAACTATAGTGTGGATGGAGTAAGGGAAATGAACCGAAACTCTGGAAAAGACTGCAACAAGGAAGTACAGTGGGTTAGATAATCTAATGGCCTGAGCTTCAAGCCTGAGTTTTTAAAAGGGTAGGGTGGATAACACTGGAGGAAGCAATGTGGGTGACCTACACCACTCCCAGGCCCAGCAGGACAAGGCATGTAGACGAGAGAACAGCCACTGGTGGAGAGGGCTGCAGTGGGAGCCTTGTCCTCAGGGAAGAACTAGGTATCGGAAAGAAGTGAATATTCACAGAAGCAACTGAAGATCTAAAAGATTTTTAAAATAAATGAACTGTTAGTTCCAGAGTGCACAAAAAAGGGTTTTGGGATCAAATGTCTGATAGATGATGAGGGTGACTTGGGAGACTCATATTTTTGATGAAGACTGATATTATCAGGAATGATGAATAATTTAGGGTGTGATGCAAATAGTCCTCAGGGTTTTTAAGGCAGATTGCACTGAAGAGGCTATGTGTATTGAGGGGGGTAGGAGTGGAAAGGGAGTGTAGGGGACATTACACAAGGGCATCAATACGAGCAGGTGAGGATCATTGGAGGAATGTCAGAAGCTGCCTAGAAAATGGCAACAATCATGATCCATATTTCATTTCAAACCCAGTGCTTTCCACTGCCCTGTGCTGAATTGTAATTGATAACTTTTGGAATCCTAGAACTCCTTCTTCCATGGTGCCAGCGGGGGGAATGGCAGTCAGGAGAAAAACAATCTCAGCAGTAGTGCTTGAACTTTGGACTATCTTCCTCACTATTGCGGTTGAAGGCATGTAGGTGGGAGGGGCAATAATATAAAGACAAGTTAAATTCTGGATCCTCCCTTTTTTATTGCTTTTCTTACTACTCCTTGTTGCACACATTATCTTCATTCTCTCCTTCTCCATTTTGGTTATTTCACAACTTTTTTTTTTGCAAATTTTACTCATATTATTTTTTCTATGTGTAAATACTAAATACAGTATTGTATGATGTTATCATCCTTCCACAGATTACTGAGAGATGTGGTTTATTTGACCGGAAAGGATACAAGCAGGTAGGATAAAATTGGAAATTCCAGCAATGTTAGTGGTTTCCCTTAAGAGATTAATTTCTCTTATCTGCAATTAATTATAGATTTATTGAACATCTCAGCAAATGTGCCACATATAGGATACAGCTGAGGTTTATAAATTAGCAAGCACGTATACACTATTGCCTATTGTTCTGTGAGCTTTTTTTTTTAACCCTGACATGGATACTTTGTATTTTCAATTTATAATATTTTCACCACTGGGCATCTGCACACTTGCATCACAGCAGAGATCCTTATTCTCAAATGAGCAATCAGAATAGGCATCATTATGTGTCACTGCATATAGCATTTTGTTTATATCTGTGTAAGCTCCATGAGGGCAGGGATACAAATCTGTTTTGTAAACTGTATAATTCCACCCAGTATGGTCCCTGTATATTTGATAAATATTTTTGAATAAATGAATAAATGAATGAATGTTGATTTTTAAAATATTGATGAAAGTGTTCAATAATAAATCAAGAATAAGGTAGGTAACTGAAAGAAAAACTTGAGAGGATTCCCAGACCACATTAAAAAAAATACCCTCAACTATCAGAAAAAAATTGCAAAAACCTTAAAATTAGAGGATAAATTAAGAAGGCAGAACATAAACCAAAGAGATATTTCAACAAGTAAAAATAAAGACATAGGAAGAAAGGAAATAATCAAAGACATGAGTATTTAGACTGAAAAGACTAGTCAAATACTGAGTAAGAATGAAAGTAACAATAAGGAAAAGATGCTCATTTAAATCTTGGTAAAATTTCTGAACTCTGAAAATAAAGTTAAAATTCTAAATGAGTCCAGAAAGAAAACAACTGTTATGGTGCAAAAATCAAAAAAGCATCATATTTCCCATTACTAAAATGAGTTTTTGAAACTCATTAAAAATTCTTTAAAATTATAAAGAAAAATATTTTAAACATATAGCTCTATATCTTGCCATATTATAAGTTAAATGTAAGAATATTATGCAATTTTGTGCATGCAAAACTTGAACTCTCTCTGTGGGAAAAAAAATAAAAAAACTTGCTTTATTAAAATAACTTTTTTTATAGCCAAGAAAGAAGAAAAGATAGATTATGTGAAACAATGGAGTTAATACAAAGCAGTTGTGAAAAAGAAACTCATTGTGACAGAAGTGATATGGGCCAACGAAGCAATATTTCCAGAATAGTGTCATAAGTTAGGAGGTTCCATGAAAAAAATGTCTTGGAAAGCAAATAGATACCCTACAGAAATTGTATGATTAAGGAAATATAGATTTGACAGAACTACTTGACTTAACAATAAGATTTGTAAAGATTTCCTATCAATTGATTAGAAAAATACAAAGAAACCAGAGAAACAAAGGGCAAAGAATATTTCTAGGCTAATCATAAACAAGTAAATTGGAACATTTCGCAAGTATAAGGAAAGATTTTTAAACTAAAAAAAATAATAAGGTCAGGTAAAATAATAATAAAGTATCACTTTGTTCTGGTTGGGATAAGAGAAAATGGTTTTCTCAAAATCGCTAAAAGAGTAGATTTTAACAGTTTTCACCACAAAGAAATGATAAGTATGTGAGGTGATTTGTTAATTAGCCTGATTTAATCATTGTAAACTTATATTGAAACATCACAATGTACACCATAAATATATACAATTATTATTTGTCAATTAAAAAATTAAATTAAAAAATAACCTCGAACACTGACAGGGAAAATGTATATAGTTCAAAAAAATTTTTGAAAGTAAGATGAAAATATCTAAAAATGTTTTAACACATATATCCTTCAAAAATCAAGAATATATGTGTATAAAAAGATGTAAATTGCAAGTTTATTGAGAGGAATATAAAGTGGGAAAAATAAGAAATGGTTGAATAAATGTACACTCTTGTGGAATTGTTAAACATGATGAATTGGAGCTGTAAACACCAATGGACTTGGAAGAATTTTCATTAGGTATAATTGAATGAGAAATGTTAGATGCAAAAAATATATATAATATAACGCATTTTTGTAGGAGGGAAATTAAGACATGTGCTTATATATGTATATATGCATACAAAAAGTATACATCTTTCTATATATTAATTAATACCTATAAGTATGTAATGGCTTATAGTTGGTTTTGTATTTGCATATGAGTTTTAAAAAACTATCAGAGAATAAATATCATTTTATTATCCCTAATGTGATTTAATAGATTTAGGCAAGGGACATCAGTGATTATTTAAATCATTAGCTGGAAGATCTAATAAACTAGGTATTTTTATGTTACCAAAGCATCACTCCACAAACAACTACGTGTTCTTAAGGGGAAAACAAACAGACAAAAACCACAACTTTTTAAAGGAGAGTTAAGGCTGTCACAACTTTTGTGTAGTCATTCTTAGCAATGCTGTTGGAATAGCCAGGCATTATGAGTATCATGATATGATGCTATAGAAGTACATTACTATGTGGTATTCCTTTTTCTTTCTAAAAAAGATAGTTTTAAAATAAATTTTTAAAATGAAAGTTCACATCTCAGTTAATATTCACAAAGTGAACGGTGATGTATAACCAACATGTACGAGGGAAAGAAAACTATTGTCTGCACCACAGAATCTCCCTTCACAGCCTCCATTCACTATCCCTCCTTCTGTAAGAAATCGCCCTTCTGATTTCACCATGATCTACAAAGTAGATTTTTCATAAACGTTTAATCTGCATTTGATTAATCTTATGGGTCTAAATTCTGTATATAAAACTATAGAGAAGAAAAGAACTTTCTAATTGACAACTTGAGTAAACAGTCTAATAAATCCAGAAAATGGTACACTCTAAAGAACAACTTGCCTGGTCTTTGCAGTGAGAGTCGCAGGTGGGAAAAATGAGACAATTGTTATAAATAAAAAGTGACATAAGAAAAATTACAATAAATTGAATTCATGGTCCTTGATTGGATCCCAACTAGAGAAAACCAGCTGTAGAAGACATTCTAGGAAAATTGAAGAAATTTGAATATAGACTGAGTATTTATGATATTAAGGGACTATTTTTAACTTTGTTGGTTTTGAAAATTTTATTGTGGTTATATAAGGTAATATCCTTGTTCGAGTTGCACACTAACATATTTAGGGGTAAAAGGTCATGGTGCTCATAACATACTTTAAAATATGGCAGAAAATATAGATGAATAAATATGACCAACTATTAACTATTGCCCAATCTAGACTAGATTATAACTATATGAGTGTTTATTATATTCTTTTCTCTCCTTTTCTATATGATTAAAATATTTTTAATATAAATTTTAAAGAGGACACCTACATATTACACAAATTAGGTCTACTGTACAATGAGAATGTATAGTTCAAATAATTCCATATTTACTTACATTATATATTTGAATTTTTGTACATACTTTAACCACAGACATTTTCTTCTTCACTTGATTTTATATTTGTATGTCTATTTAATTGATATTGTTGTTAATCGAAATCTTTCAAGAGTTTCCAAATGTCTTTACAAAGGATTTCACACTAAAAGATATATCTGAACTTGTTTCAATTTCAATATTACTGGAAACCACTTAATAGGCTTTTTTCTTCAAACTTCCATTTTATTTTGCTCTGTAGAAAATCAATACGAAGTTAAGAAGGGACATTTAGCTAATGTTACAAGATGTTAATTCTTCCTCATTTATAGATTTATCTACTTTAAAATGATGCTAAATAGACATTTTTTAATTTTAAAATGGAAATTTTTGAAAAGATTACTTTATATCTGAATTTTTTTTGTTGCATAGATTCTTTTTCATGTTTAAATGTTATTTGAATAAATAAATATCTCCCTTAACAGGCATATCTAACAAAAATATGATTAAACATCAAATATAATTATAAACAATAAAACCAAAAATTGGTAAAGGCCAGAAGCACTCTCAGCTTAATTTATGCTATGCTTTCAAAGGTCTAGTCTAGGATATTATTGAACTAGATGTTAGAAGATTTTTGTAATATATATGTTTTACAAGCATAAGTCATTTGTGGGTTGTAAATAGTTTGCTAATTATTTGATTATTGTCTTAGAGTAAAATCTTTAAAGTACAAGCATATTTGGTGCTTTGTTACTATGATAGTCACAGAGTAGCTTCTGTTTGTGGGGCCTCCAATTTAAGCTGAACTTTCACGTAAACTTGAATGATATTCTTGAAAGTTCACTAGTTAATATGGTATGTACTGAGATTTCTGTTATAAAAATACTACAAATATTTTATAGAGATCTGCAGCTCAGTTTGAACTAGAGAAATAAAATGGTTTAAAACATAGGCAATCTGATACTTTAGATCATTTCAGCTCAGTTAGAACCAATTCAAACTCACAGAATTAGTACCATTTATTGATTTGTTTATTTAAAGATATACACAGTTCCCTTGAAATTTCAATGATCTTAATTGTACCCACTGACTTTTATTTGGTTGCCTGTTATGGAGAGGTCTCATTGAGCTGCTGCTTGTTCTTTTCAGAAAATAGTGGATTTCAATTTACTTTTCCTCTGCAGGAAAATAGAAATTGGTTTCTCTGTGCTTGTGTACCTGAGATCAGAAAAGAAGTTCTGACACTTACAAACCCTACTTACAAAGATATGTCTTAACTTTCTTTTGATCTTTCATTCACTATCTGTATTCATGGATTTACTTAAATATAAGAATCAACTTTATTTACAGAATAAACATATTGATCTAAATTATTAAATGATAAAAATGTATGTACTATGGAATATTCATGCCAGGTAAGAGCCTCAAATGCAGCCTATATATTGTGATGTTGATGATAAGGCTTTGCCATGTTTTTTGTTTCATAAACGTTAGATGGCACAATTTGCCACAGTGATTTAAATTGTTTATTAACAATATAATTTCCATGTACAATCATAATACATGTGCAAATGACTAAATGTTTAGCATTATTTGAATTAAAGAAAATTTAATTTAGAAAAGATCATAGATCCTCTTCTATCCATCAAAGCAACAGATGTTTTTGGTGGAGTAATGCATTCTATTTTGTATTTTGTCGATACTGTTAGGTAGAAAAATATGCTGCTTAGTGCTACGGTGCATTATATTAATATAATGAAATGATGTATCTGCCCACAGGAAACTAATGATCTAACAGAAATATTAGAATAAGTCGAAAAATGACAAGCTGTCATGCTAGAACAGGAACAAGGTCAACACTATAGGTAGACATGTAAAAATAAATTGTTGTGTACTAGCAAGGGAACGAAAGTACAAACTTTTCTTACTAGATAAGGATACATGTATTCGTGGAAAGTCTGTGGTTTAAAAAAGAGACCTTTACAGTACCAAGACTATATTCAAAGTCTGAGAAATTTACATTTAAAATATCTCAGAATTTTAAACTAAGTTTAGCACACAAGAATGAAATTAATAAAAGTTAGTTATATTAGAAGAATTTATTTTCTTATAGCCCTGAACCTTGATGACAATTCAAGAATACTTTTAGCAAGGTATTTACCCTAATTAATCCTAGTTAATTATCTTAACATATCTATAAAAATAGAGGTGGGATAGGTGATGAGATCTTTAAAAGAAACAGGCAAAGAGCTAGAATTCAAAGCTATTTCCAGCCTTGTCTTGCCAAATGGCAAGGGACAAAAATAATGTCCACTAGAGAGGTATACTCTACTTCAGGAGAAAGGGCAGATAATTATCCTTTTGCCTGTCATGGATAAACTATGCAAATACTGCCTAAACATTTTATTAGTAATTTGGCTTTCTTAAAAAGGTGATATAGTAGGTATGTATTTTTAGTTTAATGGACATACATAACAGCAAATGAAATATAATTAGCTGGCATTATGGTTTATATATACAGTAATTCTTTATTAAACCTAGTTATTTAAATAAGTCTCTAAGAGCTTGATAAATTCTGGGGTCATTGAAAAAAAAGTGTTAGAACTTCTAATCTTGATGACCAGTATCTAAACTAAGGTTCTTAAACTATTTCTTTAAGGGCCTGTACAAACAGTGGGTTGTCTTATTCAATACTGCTTATAGAATGCTTAGTAAAGTTCAGGTTCTGTTTTAGATGTCGGTCTTATAATGCTGAGTAAAAATTAGGTGATCTCAGATCTCACAGGTTTAAAGAGCTTTGAAAAATATATTAAGTTTATTGAATTAGTAATACTAAATATGTTAAGATTTCTGTATAAAATATCAGGGATCAACAATATGAAAACAGAATATGATCAATGGTTGTGACTTTCATGTATTGCATTTTAAGTCAACATTGTTTTCTAAAAATAAAAGAAAAAAGAATGTTACGTAACCAAAGCATACTGAGTCTTTTTGTTAAGTTAACATAGCTTTTGATGTACTAACCAGATTAGAGGCCCAAGAGTACTGTTAAATTTAAGAACTATGTTTCCAGCTGCCAATACTCTGTCAAGAATCCAGATGGTGCTTTTGGAAGAACACGTTTTCAGTAACTTGGCAACATTTAATTCCATCATTAGTGAATAGAGCTTCATAAATTGAGTGGATTGTGTTATACCAAGAGTTTTAATATATTTAATTATTTTTACCACATTTGAAACTATACAAAGTATGGATATGCATATTTAAGATGAAATAACTTTCTAACAAAAGTTAATACTTAAGTATTAGTATTGAAATGAGATCTCTACTTCCTTCAAAACTCATTGAAATTTATGAAGGCAAATGCCTTGTCCTATTGATTATTATGCCTCTAATTTCAAGCTTCATTTTTAGTTGTTAACACAAGGAAATATTCTTTAGGGCAGGCAATCCAACCCTAGAAATGCGGGAGCATTGACCGAATCAGTGCCATTTGAGGTTAATATAACATGGTCCTACTGGGATCCTATCCCAGTGTTGCATGTTGAACTCTCTCCTAGTTCCTTCAAAATGCCTAAAGCCCTTAATACAAGTATTGGTCATTCCTGTCCACCTGCACTGATATTTGTGATGTTCTTTATAATGTCGAGGGATTCTCATAAATTCCTGGTTGCTTGCTTTTTTTTTTAACTCACTGTTTACTCAGTGATTATATTGAAGGATCCCAGACACTTACAGTGTCATTTTCACATCCACTGTGATACTTATTTTTTTCTTCCTGTGGCTCTGGGATTACCAGTTGGACAAGTATAATCATTCATTATGAATTTAAACAATTCTCCAAGAAATGTGAAAGTACATGGCTTAAAAGAGGCCATTACCGAAAGAGAGTGAATTCACACCATGCAGACAAGCATGGTAGAGCAGCAAGTAGTGAAGATCCCTGGCAATATGGGTCACTAACACTATAGCAGCTTCCCTAGGACGCAGATTGTGAGATGGAGATTAATTTGCAGGCAGTTTATTAGAAGAGTTTCTGGTTTCTCAGATCAGCATGGCAGAGGGAGACAGAAGAAGCAGGAGAGGGTAAGGGCAAAGAGAGATATCATCTGTGATGCAGTCTTGATGGAGGCTTCAGCCAGTGTCTCAGGGAGCTTTGAATTGGGAAGGGCCTTTCAGGCGTGTCCCAAGTTGGGGAAAAGGACCTGGGAATGTATATCCCCATGTCCTACCAGCCATTGGATGTAACCTGACTATTCCCAAAAGATCTGACAGCTGACGTCTTTTTGCCAGCAACACTCCCAGAAATATTTGAGTCCTTAGGGAAGAGCTGGGTGATGCATGGCTGCATCCATCCCAAATACTCCTTGGCCAATATTAACCAGTGAAATAGTCTACACGACCTCATTGACTGAGAACATGTATTATTGCTCAGAGAACGAGGAGAAATATATACAGTGTTATTTCATTGATTTTTTTTATATACACACATGCACACATACATACGAATATATATAAAATATAAATATATAAAAATATATAATTTTTTTTATTTTTTTTATAAATATAAAAATATAAATATATAAAATAGCCATTTTTAAGATGTACTTTAATTACTACTTCTAGTTATAATTGTAAGTACTTCTTACAATTACATACACACATACACATACCCACACTCCACACACACATATACATATACATATATATACACATATATACACATATACATATACAACTTTATTATTTCTGGAAAATATTTTATTCAAAAAATTTCTTGTAAGTGAGCCAGTAGTGAAGGTTGATATGAGTAGGATACATTTCAAAATACTTATTCAGTAAATGACAAAAGTAGATGCCATATAACATTATGTCTTCTCAGTTATGCTTATATCTAGCTTTGTACTACAGTATTTCATACTTAATTATCTATTCCTACTACTAGTTTACAAAGTTTTAGATGAAAGAGAGTCTGGATTCCCCTTTATAATCTCAATAACTTATAGTGTGAATTAAATATTGAAATACAAAATAACTTCATATGCCAGGATGAAAAGCACAGCTTTAAGGTGCTTCAAGCACTTCATTACTCATCTTGTAAAGCTTTTGAATATTTATATGTCTTTTTCTTACCATATTTTCTTTCTCATAAGAAATATTTATTTTTATTTTTTATTTTCTAAAATGATTTATAACTATCAAGTAGACATTCTGTGACATTTCTATGATACCTAACCTTAAAAGTGACATGTAAGCTGCCCTACTGATTTAACAACATGGCCCAACAATCTTTCAATCTGATGCTTAGACCACCATGGGTCTCAATTAGTTCCAGTTTTATGACAGTAATTTTTTTTAACATGACCTGATTTAGTGAGAAGTGAGCTGGACTGAGACCACCAATTCACTGAAGATTGGCCAACAAATAGTAAACAGATGGTAACAACTTTCACTCAATTCAAATGTGGGAGGGAAATCAAATAGTGACTTTAAGGTAGAAAGCTCTATACTTTTATTTCATTTATTTAATACTTATGCTTCCTAGGTACATGTTTGAGGTACCTATTTTTTAAGTATGGAAGATTATCAATGAAACTCTGTTATTAAAAGGTTACCCTTTATACATATACACACACACACATGTATATATGTATGAATTTCTGAAAATCTTTATTTTCAATTTACATGATAAACTACAAAAATGATTATTTTTAGAATTTAAAACATTTATACATTTGAAAATTTACTTTTCTTACTTATCTTTTAAAATTAGCAATATATATATAGAAATGTAAATATTAATACATTACATAATGCAACTTTGGTATGGAAAGAATTAATGATAATAGCTCATTTTGCCTCAGCGTGTACTAAGACTATATAAAAACCAATTAATGTAGACACTAGAATGTTATATCTATATAGGCAAAGACATTATTTACCTATTCATTGCTATAACTTCAGCACTTCATATAGTGCCTGTTTAATGGTAGGCTCAATAAATATTTGTCAAATAAGTGAATGGGTTTATATTTTAAGTAACATTTTACTAAATCTATCAGTGTAAAAATCTTTTATGTACATCTTTTTCAATAAGCCAACAGTTACTGAATAATATTTGGCTCATGGGTACAGAAAGAGGTGAAGGTATTAAGAGTATCTCTTCCAAAATGTATCATTTATTGCTGGTTAAAATATGTAACTAAAATATCATTTTGAAATAAATTTATGTAAATTATGGCACAAATCAGTGCACTCCTTTCCTGGGTTTAAATTAATTTTGGAAATAAGTAAATTTCTCTTTGCATCATTTAAAGGCACTATTAATATATTTCTTTTATATTGAAAATGTTGTGTTATATGTTAAAGGACATAACATAATGTCATTGGCAGTGTTCTTCATAATTCTTTTAAAATGCACTAAATGATATTCTGTCTGCATCATTAGGTTACCGTACAACAGTGTCCTTTGAGAATATGGTTTTGCTATCATTTCTAGTTGTAATTACTTCTCTCAAAAACCATACAGGCTTATTGAAATGACTTGATGTGTGAAGGTTGAGAAGACAATGCCTACGGTCATTGTAAATAACCACAGCTTTACTACATGGTATGTTTATTTCACATACGTTCACCCTTACAAGATGCCATATTTCTGAGTGTGGTTTTTTTTAAACCTTTCAGAATTTATGCTTTCTCCATAAAAGTCTGAAGTTAAAGATTTCCTGTAACTCAGAGTTTCTCAACCTCAGCACTTTTGACATTTTGGACCAGATAGGTCTTTGCTTTGAGGGTTGAACTGTGCATGGTAGGATGTTCAGCAATATTTCTTGTCTCATCCAATACATGACAATATAACACTCAAGTCGTGAAAATCAAAAACCTCTCTAGACATTGCCAAATAGCCTGTGGGGGCAAAATCACTTCTGGTTGAAAACCACTGCATAACACTTTCTTTTTATTGCAGGTGTGAGTGTGTATAAGAGAATTATCAGGGGAATTTCAGTGTCCCCCAGATTATAGCAGGCTCGAACTGAGAATGATATGTTAAGTGCTACACAACCTAAAAAGTGGTGCCATGGAGCTATCAAAAATGAGAACTAGACACCTCGATCAATGGCTTTCTTGGAGGTAGAAAGAGCTTTACTCTACCAAACATCACCCTAGTCATCCTTGTGTCCACATACTGTTCTATTACAGGAAAAGAGAATGTTAGAAAGGTGATTCTTTCACTTTTGAAAGTATAGCTTTTTTTGTGATAGGTTTCCTCACATCAGGAATGTGCCGAGAAGAGCCCCTCGAGAGCCTTCTGAAGTATCCATATGTGCACTGCGAAGGAGCCGATATTAAATTCTGTATGAATAGACAACATATGGCTTAACCAGTTACCTGTCATTGCACATATTAGTCTTTCCAGTGTTTGACTGTTATGCATAAAAATTCTTTGAAGATTCTTGTCTAATGGTGTGTTTGTGTGTGTGTGTTTTCATTTATTTTGTTCAAATATCAAGGAGCAAACTTTCTAGGTCAGGGAGGGATAGATGTATGTTCAAGGAACAGCCAAAACTTTCTGCAGAAGGCATCAAAGACCAGTTAGTGTTTTGTCATAGAGGCATCAACAAGTCATAAAGAGAGGAAAGTGACTTTACCTCCTTAGGCTTTTCTCTTTCCCCTCCCTGCTCCAAAACACTGGCACAACCATGGCCCTAATGACAGTGAAAAATAACTGCATCTTTAGAATCAGATATGAGATTAGAAATTTTAAAATGATCAGACCAAGTTTAATCACCGAAACCCACTAGAAGTTAATAAAACCTGCCACCAGTAATACTACAGTGTGGGAAACGAGGCCATGACAAACCATGGTTTAAAGAAAGTATTGGGGAAAAATTAAACTCTCTTATATTTATGCCTCAAAGACTTGAGATTAGTGAAAAAACTTATTTCACACAGACACTTAAATATATACACACAAACATATGAGAATATAGATGAAAAATTTCTAATATATAGGCAAAATTTTAAGATGTAGAAATAAAATTTATTTTTTAATAGACCTCAGCTTTGCTTTGGAACTGCCATTTCTTCTAATGGAGATAAAACGAACAAACAAAAATCCACCTGATAATTATGACTCTTTAAGTATCTCTGTCCCTTTTGGGTTAAAATTGAGTTTTTTTATAAAATTAATTTGAATTTAATATTCAAACCTACTTAAGATTTTTTTCTCTCTCTCTCTTCTTGCTCTTTTTATCACCCCAGTGAGGTCAATGAAGTGTCCGGGGGCATATACACAGTCCTGATGTCAGTGGGAAACATCTGGTCCATAGAGGCATGATCACAGTCATACGTAGGTGCACAGTCATGCTTAAGTTTTTCATCGTCCTCCTCTGTCCTCAGTTTATCTGCTGCCCAAGTCTCCATAGCTGGTATATTGAAGGTAAATGAGCAATTAGGGAGCCCAATGGCCTCCTAATGATAGAATTATCCAGTTCTTAATAGTGTTGTTGATGCCTCAACTCAGCTCTGTCCTTCCCTTGGTTCCCTAACTTGGAGCAATTTATCCCAGAACTTCTGATAGAGGGTGCAGCTATGGGCAAAGTTTAATTTAGTTCTCTGGAATTTTACTCAGGCTTTTGTGTGCATGGTTTAGTATAATTTGTTTAACAAATATCAGGTGCTATTTTCTTTTTAGAGTTATTGCTAATACTGCTTGCAATTTTTCTTATATTTGAGTTCCACTTGCTTAAATCCATTATGTAAATACTCCTTTACATTTTTTAACCATATAGTCAAATAGACATTTTCAGAATCTATTAATATTATTAAAGTACATATTTCACCACATATTTGAATTTTGCCTCCATGTTTTGTGAAATCTATTTTCTAGGCAGCACCTAGTTTTGCAATGCAGTATGGTATAGGTACCTAGAAAATGGATTTCTGAAAACCAAGGTAAATGATATATATAAAAGTAAAAATACTAAAAGTAAGAATTTGATTGAAATTTAGCAATAATATACTAGAATTACAACTAGCACTGTAAAAACACAACCAATACATCCCTTTATCATGCCACTATCCTCTCCAAGAGAATGATTTCAAAAGAAATCAAAGTATTAGATATAGGAAGAGAGATCAGAGGGACAGGATAATTGTCATTACGTTATATTCTTATATCATCTAAGAAAATAGATGTCTAATGTATAGTCAGCATTCACAATGTTAATTATTCATAAAAACAACGTTAGCCTTCAACCAATTGTAAAATGTCATTAGGTTGCCTCTGTTTTTCAAATATAAAATAAAATCCATGCTGAAAGATTTTAATTTTTTTCTCAAGAAAAACAAAGTTTAATTTTTTTCCAAATACAAGCATTGATTTTAATTTTCTTTTTTCTAACATTTGCTTCAAACTTACCATTTGTAAATGTTAAGAATATTTTAATTTTTCAATACTTTATTAATTATATATTATCCTTTTAAGGAAAAAACACGCAAATTAAATAGTCAAATTGAGAAATTTGAAATATGTTAGAAAATATTGTATTATTTGAAAATTATAAATATGTATTTCAATTGGCTCTTTTGCTTACTTTATTTTGCTTCTTATATTATAATGCTATTTTGTATAATTTAAATTAGTTATAGCTGCTGATTAGAGTATTCCTGGGTATTTCTGTGGGTGTTCACTATACAATTGTTTTGACTCCCATATGTTTGAAATTTTTCACAATAAAATACTTGAAATATATTTGGTTTTAATTATATTACTGAAATATTGTGGATCTCATATTTTCCATATAACAATATCACCACAAATTTAGCATCCTAAAAAAGCACAATTTTTTAAATGTATTTCACACAGCATTATTGGTTTTTCTGCATCAAGGTCTTACAAATCTGCAATCAAGAAGTTTTTGGCCTTGGGCTGTGGTCTTATCTAAGGTTTCACTTAGGAAGTGTCCACTTCCAAGTTCACATGGCTGTTGGCTGAATTCAGTTCCTTGACAATGTTCATCCTGAGATCCTTAGTCCCTTGCTTGGTGTTAGATGAAAGCCACACTCAATTACCATGTGGACCTCTCCATAGCACAGATTACTTCATTAATGCAAAGAAGGGTGAGAGAGAAAGTGCTGGTATGACAGAGTTAAGATTTTAGGTGACATAATCATGAATGTGACATCTCATCACCTTTGCCATATTTTATTAGTTAGATGCTAATAATGGATTTCCAACCATTTCTAACCCAACCCAAGTGATCAGTCCCACCCATATTTAAAGGGAGAGGATTACACAAGAGCATGAACACTAGGAGATGGGGAGAATTGGAAGCCATTTTACAGCCTGTCTTTTAAGACGACTTTTTTTATTTTCATTGACTTTAGAGAATGAACTTACGGCATACATTTTTGAAATAATTTTACAGAGTTTTATGTTTATATTACATGAAACTTCACCCCCAGAGTACAAATGATTTGTGATCTTTGATTATTCACTGGTAAAAAGAAGGTATGGTTTATAAATGAGTTCACTCATAGGAAATCCATTATTTTAACCTTTTTTCTGGGTCATTTATAAAGGGAAAGAGGGGAAACTGGCTTTGAACGATGACTATGTGTCATGTGTTGGTATAAGAATCTTAATTATGTCTTATTTTATCAGCATGGATATTGAAAAAAATATGTTGACCATCTGGCACCAAAGGTAATTTTACTAAAAAAAAAAAAAAAGACACTGTCTTGCTTAGTCCAGGAAGTACCTGCTGGTACTTGAGCTTTTAGGTTAGAAGGAATCAAATACATATATGCATACATATGTATATGCATGTATAAGTAAGCAAACAAAAAAACCAAATACCTCTCCTGCTTAAGAAATAAAAATTGTAGGGTCATATGAAAGACAAAGGAAGAGAGAGGGTACTAAAAGCAGGCTGATAAGCAACAACAGAAGCACAAGTGTATGGACTAAATTAGTGAGATATTTGAATGCTCAAGGACTTTTAGGACTAAGGATTCTAATCTTCCATATTTTTGTTAAGTTTCTTATATACTCAGAAACTTTATAAGGAGAACATGTTTAAATTACAAAATATTATACTAAGTTTATATTTAAATTTATTGAAGATATTTGCCAAATGACATTTTTGGGTAATGAAAACAAAGAAATTGAATTTAAAATCTGGCAAGAAGAGTAGAGAATAATTTGTCTGAAGTGAGATTCCAGGAAATTTGAGTCAGAGGTAATAAACAACTCCTCTTCCCCCCAAATTCATGGAAATCTCAAGAAAGCCTTTTGGCATTCCACAGAAGACATCTCAAGGGACAAAGAAACTTTGGGTGAATCATGCTCAAACTTACAATGACTGTGTGCAGGGGATATTCTAATTCTTGTTTTACAATGAAGATTTTGAATCTTCGGGATGATAATGATTTACCCAAAATCCCTCAGTTAGTAGTTAACAGATTAGGATTCAGTCCTCGGTGAGTCTAAATCTACATCAAATGTTTCTTCCATTACAATTTGGATGGGTACCCCAACGGAGGAAACTGGAAGCAACTTTAATGGTGTGAGGAAGGTTGTGACTCTTAATCCCATATTTGTGTGTGTGTGTGTGTGTGTGTGAGATTCATGCACAGTGAAATAATAAATGGTAGTAATCAAATAGTTAGTATTTTGGCAGTATAGTCAAGTTGCAAGGCAGTTGGTATACCACACACTTTTTAGTCAAACCTAAGTATAAAAACATAACAAAATGCGAACAGATCAAACAGGCTCTTTTTGGTTTGTAATGTATGACCATGATATTACAAGCAATAACAGATAATTTTACTCAAATATTTAATTAAAATAGCATGATTTTTAAGACTGGAGAGCATAATTCCTATGCATAGGTAACTCATGACTATATTACGTATTTATGTCCAGGAAGATTGTAAAATACTGTAACACATTTATCTCTAGCTCTGTTACAGATTTTTGGCAAATTATATGTAGCTTTTTTAATAAAGAAGAATATTAAAGGTATCCATTTTCCCAAAATAAACTGATATTAGTATGCTTGCAAAAATTGGAGCTTTGAACACCATTTGAGCAATTAAATGAAGTGACTTATTAATTCAGAAGAAAAGTTTGCATAAATGTGAACTGGTGTGTGGAGAATAATTAAATTGTAATTCCAAAAGGTTAATGCAGCAATTTACTTGTCCTGATTTTTTAATTTAGATAATAGTGCAGATTTTAGCAATATGGCAAATCAATTTATGACTTATTCTCCAATATACATGGGAATTGTACATCTGTGTTAAGGTTTTTGTATGTTACCTTACAATAATATATTTGATATCAATTATTTTTATATAGTGCATGCCAAATTGTATTAGCATTCAGTTTTCAATAGTTTATAACTACTCTGTGTGAAATGATAATAAAATCAATTTATATATAAGTTGGCTGATGAATGTCCTTGCAAAAGAACAAATAGTGAATTTATGTATAAATATGCCACAACATTTAATTTTTCTTGTTTACCACTCTTAAAGTCCCACTTTATTCTGGGCAAATTTTGTTGATTTCTTTCACATTTTCTTCTTTGACAACTGATAGTACTAATCATGTTTTTGGGAAAAAAGAAGATAAAGTATATATTCTTTATTTTCAAATGATAAAGTATCTGAGGAAATTCTTATTTACCAAATTGAATAAACTATAAATTCTCACAACCGAAATTAAAACTTACAACGTGTTGCTATATTATAATTACAGTCTATTTTTTAATTCTTCTACTATTATTGTTTCTTTACAGTTGAGACAGATAAACGCCTTTCAGTTTATTTTTTGCAGCACAATTCTAAAAGGTAAGAGTGTGTAGTATTTAAATTTTTATGCTGCTATATGTTGTATAAGCGCAATGTGATTTGGAAATCAATTTGAATTTGAAAACCTCTTCCTAAAAAATAGAGTGTTTGAGGGCCAATTTTATTACTTTGATAAGAAATGCATTTTTAGAATGTTATTTTTAAAGTATTTATCTGATAAAATGCACTAGATAATAAAGTATTCTTTTGAGAATTTTAGTGGTATATTATTGGAGAGAATTTTAAGTTATTGATGTTAAGTATATTGCCCAATCTATATGGTAATTTATTATCTTAAATTTTTAATATAATGTCTACTGATGGTTGCAGTTGAAGGAATTTACAATTGGACTCACAAATAAAATGTGAAATTTCTGCACAGTGTGTAGATAGTTGTTTCTTCTATATTATATATTTTTGGTACATTAAAACTTACAGATGCTGCATGTTTTTACTTAAGAGTGTCAGAAGACAAAATGTAAAGAATATGAATTTCTGATGGCAGTCTCATAATTACTGGATGATAATGAGACCTAAAGAATAACAGCAGGAAGAAACGGGACAGTCAAGAACTTTTTCTTCCAGTCTCCATATTTTCATCCCATACTTTCTTACCTAATATGGAAAAGCAGATATTAAAATACTGGCAATAAGACAGAACTTAGAGATTAAAATGTCGTAAGAAAATACACTTCAAAACCAGAAACAATCAGGGACTAAAAAAGACACTAAATACATAGATTTTAACATGAATAAAAATGTATGGTTAGGGTTAATTTAAATTGACATTTTTCTATTTACTCCTTTAATTCCACTCTAAAATAAAGACTATCTCTTGGCGATATTGTGGTTCTTTTTCTTGACATATGGTATTAAGCAAATTTTATATCATTTATGTTTTACATATACATATATTTATATATAAATACATATGTAATTCTGCATGATTATCTTTTAGGAAATTTTAATTATTTGTGGATGCCTTTACTTCATTTATGAACTTTCAGTTATTCGTGCAGATATGAGCTATACATGACTTTCAAATGCTCTTTCAAAGACAAGAGAAATGAGATGAAGTGTATTTATTTCATTTTGAATTAGTTTTTTCTGAAATACAATAGTAAGCAATATTAAATGTGTTAAAGACATTATGGAAACCTGGGGAACTTCATATAAGCTCATGTAAAGCATCCACAGCACCTAGGAGAATAAAGTGAAAATACTAAATCATCTTTGAAGTTCAGACATTTAAGTTTTCGAATGCATCATTTGGTATCATTGATATGAGCTCTAAGCAAATGTTACTTAGTGAACTACCTCAAGGGCTAACTAAGCTCTTTATTATTAATTATTTTATAATGCATATGGCAAAGTAGAGGTACTTACTATGTTTCAACAAAATGTTATATGCTAATATAACATCCTAAGTCTTATAAAAAATGTGATGAATAGATTTACAGAGAAAATTTCATCATTTCTAATGATCTCTGATATATCTCTGTCAATCTATTGCTCATTGCTAATATTCAAAACGTAAACGTGCCCCCGTAACAGATTGGTAAAAGTAATATCAACTAGGAAAACATTGATTATTTTCCTCACGAATATTGCTTTCAGTGAACAAAATCTGCTTGTGTTATTATAAATGAGCAACATAATATGAACTAAGATATGGTTTCATAGAATGAAATGGTGTTTCAATTGCAATTATTTTAATTTCATGTGGTATATATACATATATATTTAATTTTCAAATTTTATGGGAAAACAAACATTCATATAAAAAATCATGGATCAAATTGATTCATTTATTCATTCAGCAAAATATTCATTAAGCACCTACTATGCATTAAGCAGTTTGCTACATGCTTGGATTTGAGTAGTAAAATTGTCATACCAGACGTTGTGGTGCTTACTTTATATATATTTATATCATTACATATTACAGGCAGTGAAAAGTAGTATAAAGGAAAATAAATGAAGAGGATCAAGAGCACCGGAGTGCCTGCTGTTCCAGAAGAGGAAGTCAGGGAGGGACTCTGTTGAGCAGAGTCTAAATGAAGCATAGGGGTCCGGGAGACATCTGGTAAAGGAGCATTCCAGGCAGAGGGGACAGCCAGTACAAAAGTTTTAGGCAAAAACTGCCTTTGGATGTTCTGGGAGTAGCAGTGTGGTCACTGCAGTTAAGTCAGAGTGTGTATAGGGAAGAATGGCACCTGATAACTTAGGAAGAACTATGAGGCCTGTTGTGAAATTCAAGTTTTATTGTTGGTCAAGAGAAGAGAAGACATTGAAGGTTTTTATGAAGAAGAGGAACCAAATCTAAAACAAGTGTTAAAAAGAAAAACAAGCACCACTGGTGCTCACCATCAAATTGGTACTAACTGATCAACACCTACATCACTCAGGGCAATAATGGGCAGGTGGGAGGGGGGTGGAGGGGATGGGAAACTCTCACTGAATGGATGCGGGGAGCATAGTTTGGGGGGTGACCACGATTGTGGCTCTGACACGGGCAGTGCATGGGCAATATATATAGCCAAAGTGTTGTATCCCCATAATATTCTGAAATTTAAAAAATGATTAAAAAAAATAAAAAAAAAAGGAGATCTCAGGTTATATATGGAGAACTGACCTACAAGGGCACAAAAATGGAAGCAGGGAGATGAGTGAGTGAGATGTTTGGTCATCCAGTGAGAGATGGAGGTGTGTGTGAGGATTCCACTAGTGGGGCTGTTGAGAACTGGGTAGGTCCCAGGATGTGGGATTTATTTTGGAGAGATTTAATCCATATGGGATGTTGAGCAAAAGTAAGCAGTCCATATTATTAAATTAAATGAGATAAAATTTTTATACCTTTATGATTTGTCATGATCTGGCCTCTGTCTCTAGATCTAGCTACCTTGTTTGCAACCACATTCTCACATTTTATTTTCTTGTAATCACTTTTTTTCTACATCATATTTGTCTTTTTTTTCTTTTAATGCTTACTGCATCCATTCTCTTCATGCTTCCCAAAGAAAACTTCCACAAACCACTTCTAAACCAAGCTAAGGAACCCATCATAGGCTATATCAGACTTTTAATTTCATTGTCTCTCTCCCTCTTTCTCTCTCTCTCACACACACACCCCCACACGCACATACACACACTGCTATGCAATGCACACATACGTACATTCACACAGAATATATCTTATTTTCTTGCAATGTGTGTGCACTTTTTTCTTTTTTTCCACTAGACTTTAGGCTACTTTAGGTAAAAGATGTGATTATTTTCTTTTGTATCATTAACTTCTAGTTTAGGGCCAGAAACTTTCAGATGCTCAATAAACTTATCCATTGGGATTTTCCCCTTAATGTTATATTAGTTTTATAAAAAGACATTTTATGATGCCTAATAGAGAGTATTTAGTGTATATCAATTTAAATTACACAAGTATTTTTGAAATGTTGAGTACTTGACAGGTTTACATGTGACAACTTTACTAGTGCAAGTTCTTCTATACTACTTATAGAATGCTTAGTAAGGTTCAGGTACTGTCTTAGGTGTTGGTCTCATAATGCTGAGTAAACTCTGAGAATTTCTGGGGAGAAAGCTGATTTTTTTGCACCCAACAGAATGCAGGTGTATTTAGAATGTAAGAACTATAGAAGGTAATTTCTGCATAGGTAAATAAATCCTTCTGTCAACAAATATAAAGATCATGTATTTACAAAAATCTTTTATTTTGTTGAAAGAAATTTTGAGAATTATAAATGAGATTTGGTGAATGACAAAACTTAAAGCCCTTCACATTTGCTACTCTTATTTAATAATTTATAGCACTGCAATTTCAGCAACTTATTACAATAAAAGGAAAATCCTCATCCAGTAATGATAATAGACATCTTTTTTTCTGAGGTGTACTTGCAGACACTTTTCACATGCAGTTAATAACTTCTATGGTAGTTTTAAATTATTAATGTGCTTTTTTCCCAAAAAACCATAAAATGTGTTATTAAACCAATACAGTTCTTGAAAAAATGCATTTCTTTCTGCCCAGAGGTCTAAGATGATCTAGGTATAGAATGCTTTCAGTAGGTTCAACAATTCTTTTTAGGATTTGTGCTTCAAGAATTTGGAAGCTTTCAGAAAATATCTGTAGTAAAGATAGAAGATAGTTTAATATATAGCAACAGAAGAAAAAAAAAACCCAAAATTCTCATTATGTGCTCTGAAAATTGTGATGGTAATATTTGGATATTCTGCTATTGAATTAAAATATAACTTTTCAATTATTTTTCTTGCAGCATATGTGCTCCACAGAAATGCAAGATCCAGTAAACAGACAAGAAATACATTGTCCTTCAATAGCCATTTATCGGGTATAATCTATAGAAAACACTCTATTGCAACTCACAATTCAGGTTCATAAACAAGTAAAAGTTATTTAAAAGGAAAGATAACCTTTCCTGACATACAAATATCAAACACTTCAAAGATTTTATTTAACGAAATTAACAAAGACCCAGTAAGATGTTACAAAAGAGAACCCCAAATACTATATTTTATACTCAGAGAAAGAATGATGAAATGAATTTACAAATGAATCAAAGCTGGCAAAATGATCGGTGTCCACAGAACAATAATCAGTTACATTCACTAGGCAAAATTTGGACTTCTATGGGAAAGAATTATTTGTCATAGTATAAGGGTTTTTTCTATAACTTACAAACTTATAAAATATCTCAAAGATAATGAAATAAAAATAAAAACCAAAAACATAGAATCAGGCAACCCCAAAGACTGTGCTATAAACAACACACGGTTTTCCTTTGAAGATATCTAATATACTTTGGTTGTTTTAATTCTATCATAGCAGACTTGTCCTCATGTACTTAGTGCAGTATTTTGCCGTACATTTCAGAGTATGCAAAGTGAATGAAAAATATCTCCAATATACTGTCTAAATTTAAGTTATAATGCCATATTACCTTAGATTATAATCTTTTTCCCTTTGTGGTTAATCATCTTAAATTCAAAAATTTGTTCATTCTCATGTTCTTAATTCCATTCTTTCTAGAATTTCCCTTCTATTAATGCCAATAAAGAACAAAAAATAAAGGCATATAATGAATTCCTAAAGATGGGTATGTTAATATATGGAATTTAGTTCAGATTATTTGTAGATTTAATCATAGGGTTCATATTTAAGCAAGAGGAACGATACCTTAAGATGCTTTGGAAAGAGTAGCATTTTATTTTTTAAATTTTATTTTTAATTGACACATAATAATTGTACATATTTATGGTGTACAGTGTGATGTTTTGATACATGGATACATTATGTAAGGATCAAATCAGGGCAATTAGCATTTCTATCACCTCAAACACTTACCAGGTTTTTTTTCTGGTGAGAATATTCAAATTCCTCTATTCTAGTACTTTTTAAAATATACAATACGTTATTGTCAACTGTAGTCACCCTAGTGTGCATTAAAGCACCAGAACTTATTTCTCCTATCTAACTATAACATTGTATCCATTATCCAACCGCTCCCCATCCCCTCTCTTCCCTATCATCTCTAGCCTCTGGTAACCTCTATTCTACTCTCTACTTTTATGAGCTTAATTCCCATGTTTATCACAGCACTATTCACAATAGCCAAGATTTGGAATCAACCTAAGTGTCCATCAATGGATGAATGGATAAAGAAAATGTGGTGTGTATACACAGTGGAATAACATTCAGCCATAAAAAAGAATGAAATCCTGCCATTTGCAACAACATGGATGAACAGAAGACACAACGCCTAGAGAACATTATGCTAAGTGAAATAAGCCAGGTACAGAAAAACAAATACCACGTTATTTCATTCATATGAAATTTTTAAAAGTAGATTGGGTTCTAATTATAGGGGGAAAAACAGAAACAAATGAGAGACTGAAAGGCCATTGTGTACACTGTGGTAATTAACTTGGGGAAGAGGAATTGATGGGAGGGATCTATAGTTATGCCTCTCTGGCTATGTTATCTGTGCTTGGTTGTCTAGGGTTTCTTATTAACCATCCCTGAAAAAGGAAACTTCAGTAAGCATTTACTGAATAGACTTGAATGAATCTTTTACATGAGTTTACCACTGAACCACTATTGATGTAGATACCCCTACATGGGACTATTATGCTTTAAAATGCTTAAAGTGTTATAGTAAGAGCACATACCTGTGCATAAAACCCAGCACAATATCTGGGATTAAATATTTTATAAAACACATGTTCTAGGAATATATCAAAATTTTAAGGGGATTTTGTGTTTTAAATCACAGTTATTAAATTATCTGTATTTCATGGAACATTAATTATAGGCTTACTATAAGATTCTCCAGTGCAATGTCTTTTAGTTTAGTAAGATAAAATTTCTAAATCAAGTTACAGTATCTGGCACAATAATAAAGTGTCATGGATTTTAGTATTTGACTTGGACTTCCATTTTGATTCAGAGAATTTAGCTTGGTCTCTTAAATTGTCATCATTTCACTGTTAACATAGCATAACACTATATGCATGTAGTGAAAATAAGCTGACCTTGTTCTTCAAATTTAAGAAAAATAATAAATATATCACAGGAGAGAATTCTATAATTAAGAAATAAACCATTTTAATGGGATAAACTTTTTCTCTGTTTTGAATATATTATAAATCAATATATAATACACAATTTCCTATGTCATAAGATGTGGAGGAAATATCTTTTGGGTATTAACACATATTTTTGAGAATTGAGAAGTGTTAATCCATTTTACATTATGAAAAAATACTTAGTTTATAAGACAGTAAAATGTTTGAAAGTCACATATTCTAAAATTTTCTATTTCCAGCTTCTGATAAACAATGGTTCACTTAGCACATGCATTTACATCTCTACTTTCTATAAAGTCAGTTGTAAAAATATATCAGATGTCCTGATGGTAGAACATGAGTGACAAGAATATTTTCATAATTTGCTGAAAGGTATAGTTATAGGTATTTCACTGATAATAAAAGAAGCCAGTTAAGAGCGTGTATAAAGAAATATGCAGGTAACCCTTTGCAATAGGTGACTACAGAGAATGGGAGCAAAAAAGAGGCCAGAAGTGAATGTCACTGAAAAAAACAATTGTGTACACCGGCTAGAAGGATCAACATCTTTTATTCACTTACTATTCATTTGTGTTTAGAGATTAGTAAATTTATAACTTCCTAATTTAGTATATTTTAATTCTGTAAATTTTTAAATTTATAAGTAAGTTCTAAAATTATAAATATATAAATTAATAAATTAGTATTTTGTAAATATAAGTTGTATGTTTGTAAATTTGTAAATTAGTAACTTTATAAATTTGTAATTTGATAAATAAATATATTCATAAGTATATATGAAGATTAGTAAATTTGCCTCCATAATAAAACAAGAGAAATAAAATTCAACATTCTGCCTCTCACTAAATAGAGAAAGGAATGGCAACCTATAGTAGGACACTCTGTATTTTGCATTTGGGAGAGAATCCCATAAAACTGTCTGTATCATGCTCATGCAATCTCAAATAAGCTAGTAATACAAACCCAGGCTTGAGGGTCCCTCATACAGGTAAAAAACCAGCAATGGCCTATAGTGATTAAAAAACAAGTACAGAGATATGAAATACAACCACAAATCACCGGATAGACAAATAGAAAAATAACCACAGTGGACACATAGGTAATTCAAAGAGAACTTTAAAATCCAATGATATAAAAACATGATCAAATGTAAAGAATTACAGTGAAAGTGCTGGAAAGAATAATTAAAAGATCCATAAAAGTTGGAACTAATGGGGAAATATACTGAAAGCCACAGGGCTTCTAGAGTGTGCAGAAAACAATGAAGAAAGGAAATAGTTAAAAACATAAAAGAAGAAAAAACTATAGAGCTGAAAAGGGGCACATACTTTTGTATTGAAAGGGCTTTCTAAAAGTACCAACCAAAAGGTAGGAAAATGGCCCACCTCAGGACTCTTGTTCTGACAGTTTTTATTATAAAAAATTAAAATAAGATCATGACTAACATCTCACATAATGGTGAGCAGCTACATGCTTTTCCCCTAAGACCAGGAAAAAGGCAAATATGTTCCTCTTACTGTTTCCATTCTACATCATACTGGAAATCTTAGCTAATGTAATACCACAAGAAAAGAAATTAAAAGGCTTACAGACAAGGAAGGAACAAATAAATCTCTGTTTTTTGGCAAAAGACAGGATTGTCTATGTAGACAGTCTCAAAGAATCAACAAAAAAATTTCTGGAACCAAAAAAATTATAGCAAGATGGCAATAAATAAAGTTACATACAAGTCATTGCCTTTTTTTACCCATCAGCAATAAATAATAGGAATTTGGAATTAAAAGCATAACATCATTTACATTTGCATCAAAAATATGTATACTTAGATACAAATTTAACAAAATAAGTACAAGTTCTACATGAGGAAAACTACAAAACTCTGATGAAAGAAATCAAAGAAACAAATAATTGAAGAGATATTTCATGTCCATGGATAGGAAGACTCAATATTGTTAAGAT
Organism: Daubentonia madagascariensis; assembly: GCA_023783475.1. NCBI lineage: Eukaryota > Metazoa > Chordata > Mammalia > Primates > Daubentoniidae > Daubentonia > Daubentonia madagascariensis. The sequence goes on along the minus strand of JAKFHU010000978.1, from coordinate 17,627,046 downwards.
GTCAGTTCTTCCCAACATCATTTATATATTCATTGCAATCCCAATCAAAAGTAAAGCAGATTATTTTGTAAATATTGACAAAATGATTCTAAAATTAATATAAAAAGACAAAAGACTCAAAATAATCAACAAAATACTGAAGAAGAAAAACAAAGTTGGAGGACTGGCATGAGTCAACTTGTAGATTTACTACAAAACTACAGTAACCAAGGTAGTGTTGTATCGATGAAAGAAAAAAAATGCAATGGAAAAGAGAGCTCAGATATAGATCCACGCAAATATAGTCAACTGATCTTTTACAAAGGAGTAAAGATAATCATGGAAAGATAATCTTCACAATGGTGCAGAACTGGAACCCACATGCAAAAGATGATCACACAAGACTTATGCCTTTCACAAAATCACTTAAGATAAATATTTAATTAAATGAAATATAAAATTTCTAGAAGATCACAGAGAAATCTATTATAGAACTGGTTGACGAAGTTTAGAACACATCAAAAGACATTCCATCACAAAAAAATTGCTAGTTGGCTTATAAATCAAAACTTCTTTCTCTCTCTCTCTCTCTCTCTCTCTCTCTCTCTGTCTTTTCCATGTGAGGATACAGGCAGAGGGCAGCCATCTGTGAACCAAGAGGAGGGCCTTAACTAAGAATCCAACTTCCATCCTGCAGAATTGTGAGAAGTAAATGTTTGTTGTTTAAGCCAATAAATAAAAAAATAAATAAAAATAAAATAAAATTCAAAACTTCTGCTCTTTAAAATTCTCTGCCGAGAAAATGAAAGACAAACCGGAGTCTGGGAGAAGATATTTACAAAACATATGTCTGATAAAGGACTGGTATACAACATATACAAAATTCTTTAAAAGTTAACATAAGAAAACACAACTAAATTAAAAAATAGGTGAAAGATCTGAACAGATACCTCATCAAAGAAGATATACAGATGGCAAAAAATATAGGAAAAGATGCTTGACATGATGTCATTATGGAATTGCAAATTAAAACAACAGTGACATACCACTATAAACTTACTAGAATGGCTAAAAACCAAAACAGTGACAACACCAAGTACTTAGAAGGGTGTTGAACAATAGGAGCTCTCATTCTGTGCTGGTGAGAATGTAAAATGGTACAGCCACTTTGAAAAACTGTTCTGCAGTTTCTTACAAAACTAAGCACACACTTACCATACAATCCAGCAACTGAACTCTTAGGTACTTACCCAAAGGAGTGCCAAACGTAAGTCCTCACAAAAGCCTGCATACAAGTGTTTATAGCAGCTTTATTCATAATTGCCAGAAATTAGAAGCAACCAAGATATCCTTCTATAGGCCCAAGGATAAATGGACTGTGGAACTCCGTACAATTTAATGTTATCCTGTAATAAAAGGAAATGAGCTATCCAGCATGAAGACATAGAGGAATCTTAGATTCATATTGCTAAGTGAAAAAAGTCTATCTAAAAATGCTATATACTATTATGATTTCAATTATATGGCATTCTGGAAAAGGCAAAAAATAAACATAGTCAAAAGATCAGTAATTGCCAGGGGTTTGGAGGTTGGGAGGAGGGGAGGAAAGATGAATAGGTAGAACACAGGGAATTTTTAGGGCAGTGAAACTATTCTGTTTGATACTGTAATGGTGGATATATGACATTATGCATTTGTCAAAACCCATAGAACAGTACAACACAAAGAAGGAAACCTAATGCAAACTATGGACTTTAGTTAATAATAATGTACCAATATTAGTTCAACAATTTTAACAAATGTACCACACTAATGCAAGATAATAATAAGGGAAACTGCATGGGAGAGTGGGGAGATAGTATATGGGCATCTACTTTCTGCTCAATTTTTCTGTAAACCTAAAACTTCTCTACAAATACAATCTATAAACCAAAAAAAAAAATTAAAAATAGACTCAAATATCGTCAAAAAGTAATAATAAAGTCAGAGCAATTGAGGATGCTGAGAAACCTTTCCTACTCTATGGAGCAATTATCCCAGAGAATTTAGGATTTAATGTGTAGTAGGGATTTCTTCCCAAACAAGAAAAATTAAAATTGAAAAAGTAGAGAACGGTTAACGGAATTGTTTTAAATGGTATCATATTTGTGTAGTAGAAATGAAATTTTTTGGCTTCTCTAACCTTTCTTAAGTTTTAGTGTCTTACAACCATTAAAGACAACATGGTTGACTTTTTTAAGGTATGAATCACTCTAAGGGCGATAGATGATTCTAGAGTAATGTAACAAAGCTAACAAAATATTTTACAGTCAAAATACACTTAAAATGCCTCACCTAGTCAGAGTAATCCTAGGAGGGCTTTTGTCCTTAGCTTAAAGGTACAGTCTAAACTACTATACCCATGAGACCGCAAAATATAAAAGCTGAAATGAGAGAAGTTGATGAAACGTAACAAATCTGAGATAGATCATGTTTAGTCAAATAATTTTCAGCATAATTAATGTTTCTCCTCTCTGAGTTTATGGTGGTTGTTTCGGCTCCTGCCATCATGTTTGCATTCTATACAACTACAAGGAAGAAACAGGAAGAAACACACCTTCAAGTCTTTCAGGGCATGACCGGAAGGGCTGTGCATCATTTCTGTTCTCATTTGGAGATAACCAAGTCACATTGCAAAGAAAACTGGGAAACACATTCTTTTCTTAGGCCATGGGCCTAGATAAATTCTATTACATGAAGAAGGAAAAAATGGATGCATACAGTCACCTAAAATTCATTTTCATTATGGAAATCAATGCCTACTTCTCTATGGTAGAAAAATTTTATGTTTACTTGATCAAACAGTTTTGCTACCAAAATTGTGTTCCTAATGTTTCTGCTACATGGTTCTTAGGACAAGAAAAATATTCACCTCAGCTTCAGGGACTGTCTTCTATGGGAACTTCCAGGTGAGATTCCAGAGTTGGCATGATTTTTTTCTACTGAATGCAGTGGGCAAATGTTTCACATTTGGATGTGATATCATTGGTCTTCTTGAGCCAAAATAAACAGAACAAAACAAACAAAACTGTGCCTGTAGCATGTCTTGGGTTATTTCCCTTCTCAGAAGGCCAAATGTAATATATAATTAATGTTTTTAGAAACGAGGAAAATATCAGCAGCTGCCAATCCCTTCACCAAAGGTAGCACACAATCTAATATGCTATTTTCACCAGTCTTGTCAGGTATTATTATAAACAATAGAAACCATCATAAACAAAAACAAAGTTAATAATGAGAACAGAATAATTTTAAAGATATCAGAGGTTCATAGATATCAGAGGATCCAGCCCAGGCTGGAGGGCTGAGCTAGAAGACAGACAAATGCTAAGTGTGCTCTGAAGACGTTAGGGCCAGAATAGACCTACCATCACTACAAAGGAGTCAGTTTTGTTTTGTGCTATGGCCAGACATCAGACTTCCACCATTACCAGTTTTTATGTCACTGGTTCAATAGTAAAATATTAATTCAAGTCAGAAAACTCTAGGGGAAACAGGAAGTATTTGACCCAGTTATTTTGCCTTTTTCTTTCTTAAAGACTGAGGAATTCCTTCAAAGAGTGCCATTTTCATTGTATTAAGAGGGTATTTAAGGCCGGGCATGGTGGCTCACGCCTGTAATCTTAGCACTCTGGGAGGCCAAGGCAGGAGGATCTCTTGAGGTCAGGAGTTCGAGACCAGCCTGAGCAAGAGTGAGACCCCATCTTTACTAAAAATAGAAAAATTAGCCAGGCATGGTGGTGTGTGCCTGTAGTCCCAGCTGCTTGGGAGGCTGAGGCAGGAGGATCTCTTAAGCCCAGGAGTGTGAGGTTGCAGTGAACCATGACCACACCACTGCACTCTAGCCCAGGCAACAGAGTGAGACCCTGTCTCAGAAAAAAAAGAAAAAAATATGTATCTAAATGCTGACTAGTGAAAACAAGTCAGATATTGGCTATATCAGTGTAAACTCAAGGACAAACTTATAATTTCCCTGGAGGAAATGCTCCTCTTCTTTCTTGGAAAATGTGGGCTTTCCACCTTGAGATATTACAGATTTTTCTAAAATAACAAATTGCACCATCACTTAAAGCTTTCTGTTGTATCTTCTAAAGAGCAATATTCTACATCCCAGCAATTCTGAAGTGGTCCTGAGTCCCTCAATTATCTAGTGAGTGAAGGAGGAAGGAGAGAGAGCGTTCTTTGCGAAGCCTTGTCTCATAATGGAAACTTTCCAATGCCACTGCCATCAGGGCCACATGTTGTCCAACTTAGCACCATATGATTATATGATGGAGAAGGTCATGTTACTGTTTGAATAGCACACCATATAAATTCCCCATACTTTTCTGTGAAAAGTGTATGGACATCAGGATGTTTATAACACCCTTTAAGTTTGCTTTGTATTTTTTAGCAAATAATTCCTAAGTTCCAACACCTGGTTAAGCATGTGGTAAATAAAAGATAATTGTCATCTTAAGCTCCTGCACAGCACAAGCTTCCAAGCCCTTGAAGCGCTGTTCAAATACCATCTAACCCTTATTTCCAAAGCTTTCGAAAGCATGCACTACTCTTATGTTTTAGCTTTGCTTTTTATCCCCATGGAATAGCTCTTCACAAATCCATTAGAGTATATGTCCACCTCCAATAAATTCCTTAATTTTGTATAATTTGTGTGTTAGAGATATGACCAGCTAGTGTAAGGAAAGACCCTTTTTTGTGCTCACTTGTGGCTTTACTATATGTTATACCTATTTACCAGATTTAGAAAATATAGCATAGGTCAATGGACAACTTATTTCCTGTATTAAACTAATACCTATAAAAACAATCCTCAATTTCAGAGACTTAACCTATTAGAAGTTTATTTTTTAGCTCATATAATAATCCATAATGTTCAGTAATCTTCCACACAATAATTTAGGTATCCTGATTCCTTCCAACTTGTGGCTCTACCATGCCCTAGATGTTAGCATTCTCTGCTGGATCTTCTGCTTCTTGTGGAGAGACATGAGGAAAGAGCATGAAGGTTTTCATGGGCCAAGGTTGGAACTGGCAAATGCTACTTCCATCTGCATTCTGTTAGCTAAAACTCAACCACACAGCCAGGAATGGCGTCTGGTTCTGTAAGGGCCTTTTCAGGAAGGATGAGAGAGAGTCTGATAAATAACTAGCCAATGTCTTCTACAACGATCTAGAAAGACCAGCATCTTGGAGGCTTTGTGTCAATGCTCCTTGAAAGTTTAATCAAAACCTATTATGGTATCTCAGCAACAAGGACCTCCAGATAATTAATTTTTAAAACTATCCTTTTAAACACTGCTGTGAATTATCAAGGGCTTCTGTTTTCAAGCAGATAAACTGCCTTATGATAAATATATAATGTCTTCTCTTTGACTCTTTAGCCATAGGGGTCTTATAATACCAAGTCTTTAAATCCAGCTTTAAAAGTCCTGACTCTCTTGACAGCAATTTAGGGCAGTATGAACAGAACACTGTTTTAATGCATTTTTCCAAAATGTAATACTTCACCTAAGGCCTGCTTTATTCCACTCTATTGCCATAGAGAAAGCATTTGGCTGAAATGCCACAGAGTTGTTTGTTGTTTGTGTTAATCAGTAATTCTTTAATAAAAATCACTTGTTTATGTCTTTAAGACATTACACCTTTCAGAACTACTTTCTAAATTATCTGGGATGATATTTTTGTGATTCCAGATATCCACATCTAACATTGTGTTCAGAAAGGAAAGATTCAAATTCCCCCAGCCTCTCCTTCCATGCTACCCAAGTGAATAGGTGATACGATTTGTGAAGCCTGTTGGGAAAGTGTTAACTTTAGAAGTAGGATGTGTGTGCATGTGTGTCTATATGTGTGCGTGTATGTGCTTGGGGTGGGTAGAGAGTGAGACTTTACTTTCATTTCACAAAACTTAATTAATTAATTAAGAATTATTCTTAATTAATTAAGAATAATGCCCAAATGTCTGCCTTTATTGTAGTGCCTACTCTACTAAATAAAATATTTAATATATTACAGTTAGCCACTACTAGTCCATTGACCCTTGAATATCTTATTATTCCTGGCATAATGTCTCCATTGCATTCTATACATACCTGACAGCAACAATTTCTTTAGAATATTCCAGCTTCTTAGCCGTATAGCCAATATACAGATGGGTCTATAAAAGATTTAAAAATTATGATTCTTCATAATTACTTTTCTTATTTTTCAGCACTACTTGATACCAAGACTACACCTCTTTGATTTTACCCTATATTTCACTAATCACCCGAGGGTGAGGATTTCAGCATGAAGCTAATATGAACGGTGAGTGCCAGCATCACTATAGCATTTTAATACAGCATCTTTCCCAGTCTCCCTCAGATGGTACTCAATTTGGGGGAGTTTTCTTTTCTTAACTTGTCTTTATGTACGTTCCCACTTTCCCTAAAATGATAGTAAACTAAGGACTGGACTATGTCACTTCTACTCAGAATGTTGTTAACAGCTAATGTTTTAAGTCCAAAAGCCCTTTTTTTCCTGATTTTCTTGAGGAAGACAAACAGGGCTCTCAGGTGAATCATTGTGAGGCTGTGTCTGGGCAGTTCAACTACAGCCTCATGCTGTACAGAGCACCACACACTCTAGCCAATGGATCCTGCAACTGTGATTACCGCGGTCAACTCCTTTCCAACCTCCACTTATCTTTAACCCTGGGCACATTTATTTTTGTCCCTTAAAAATTAGCATTTATCAAGGTTCTCAGAATATCAGATGTGTAAGGAGTGCAAGTAGAGATGGATTTCATATTCATTCCAATGTATATGTTAGGATGCATGTAAAAGCTGACAATGAATAAAATACTCATTATGTGACTATTTGACATGATAGCTGACACATCTAGATAAACCAACCATTACATTTGCCATAATAAAAAAAATATTGTTCAAAATAGAAATGAGTTGTCTTAAAATATAGTGAATTCTTAGTCACTAGATGTGCTGAAGTAGATATGATGTGACTCTTGCTTAGGAATACTGTTCAGGAAATCTCTGAATTTGTTTGACGTGACTTCTACCAAACAGAAGTCTCCACTGCTCTTTACATTCAAGAAAAGAAAATTGGCAAAAAAGCTGGTGAGCTCTCAGGATCCAGGAGGTCTGAAGCACAGAGGTCAAGGTACAGGAGATAGCCAACAACAGAGCAAACATTATGGAAGTAAAAAGAATGACTTGTCATTTTCCCACCTGGAAGCGAAGAGCTAGAACATGATCATAGTGGGGCCAGCTCTCAGTCAGGAAGTCAGGATCTCAAAGATCAGACATAAGCAGGCTTTAGCAATGGTGTAACGGGCAGAAAGGAATCTAAAGAGGAAACTAATCATGTACTGCCAGGGTCATAGAGTCTGCCATATTAATACAATTTTCTACTCCAATAACTTCTCTTTTACTCTCTCTTTTAGGAATGAAAATTGTCTCAGGGCATGACTTTCCTAGAGCATACATGTGAGAATAGAAACAGGTGAATGCATAACAGAACTGATTCAGATATAGAGATGGCAGCACTAAGGGCGGATCTAGTAGCTTTCAATCCGGAGCTCTCTCTCTCACACACACACACACACACACACACACATTATTAAATACATAGCATAATTATTTCGGGCAGGAAAACTCCTGGATGAGAAAGCATTTTGTGCACCTTCTCAAATTTAATATTTTGGCCTTCCTCGATTATTTTGGCAGGTCTGTAGAGATGTATCTTTATCTACGTTGACTATTTCAGTATTAACATGCATGTGTCAGAATTTTGAAAACATACTGCAAGTTATAAATCATCCTGAAAACATTTGAGAAATTTGCCTGAGCTTAATGCAGCAAAGATTGAAACAGGGCAATGTTATAATCCTGAACCAGAACTGAAAGCCGTTAGAATCAAGAATGGGTTCGAAATTTTGCATTTTCTTTATAGGGTAGCTATTATTTTAACTTCTTTTCATGATGATAAGGAGGACACATAAACTTATCAGCAGGAAACAGGCTCTCATTTCAAAATTCCTTCTCATGTCCCACAGTGCAATCACCTAAAGCCAAGACGCAGCTATGCAGAACACAGATGAAGTTTCACTCCATGTTACAAATGCATTAACTTAAACATGTTCTGCAGGAGACCATTGGAAGATAAAACTATTATCCTTCCTACTATGAACATTGAAATTTTATTTTTTTCATTTAACTCTTGATAGAATAATAGGAAATTCAATTGTGGCAAAGAATTGCTATTAGAACTTTGAATCTTTTTTATGTACTATGAATCTGTAGCAGACATATTTTGAAAAGTGAACTCAAGGTCAAAACACTTGGTAGGGGGAAACAGAGAAGAGGAGTGGCGAGAAATAGGAGCCATCAATTTTAACGTCTAATGCAGTCAACTCAGTTAAACTGTAAGTGATTAAATCCAGTAGCTTCAGTCTTTGCAAGACTTTTAAAGAAGATTCTATACAAAATGCATAAAAAATTGAAAAAGCAGAAGTCTAAGTGAAAAAAATATTATTCCTCATGGGGCAAGGAGATAGTTCTTATCTTAGTTATTTCTCTCCTGATGACCCCAAGTTAGACTATTCAAGTAAAGACTTGTATTGATTTGTTTAACTTTTAGAAGCTAACTTCTGGGCACAAGTCCAAAACTGAAATGAAAAAAGGTTGCATTTAAAGTTCTCAGGTAAAATCAGAGGGAAAAAACATAACCTGAGTTGATATACTGCTGCTTTTTAAAAAAGTTTTTCCAGTGGAAAAAACACAGATACAAAGATAGAGATTTCGTTTTTAAAATTGATGCTTTAAGATTCACCGTGGACCATGGATGTATTCTCTCAGGCTTTGTCTTTACTCATTTTTCAAATCAAAGACTTCACATCATCCAGATTGAGTTTAGCACCCTATTGTGCACATAGCAGATTACAAAGAATAATTGCTAAAATAATTGTTCCAAGAACTTATAATTCATTGCCTAGTATACAATGAGTGTATAAGACATATTGTTAAATGAATAAATAAGAATAAGAAAATGCCTTTATATTAATTGGAAACAAATTGAATTTCAAAACGTTAGATATCCTTGGATGGTGCCGAAAGAAAGAAAGAAAGAAAGGAAGGAAGGAAGGAAGGAAGGAAGGGAGGAAGGAAATTAAAGAAAATTTTAAAAATGCATTGTAATATGTCTGTATCTATATACAGACATAGATATAGACACACTTTAGTTTTCTCAGTACAGGCAATGCCCAGGTTACGGGCGAGATACATTTCTGACAACGTCTTTATGTCAGATTTGTACCTAACTTGGATCCCTGATGAACAGTCCATATATGGTAATAATCATAATAATAACAATACTCTAACGGCTCATATGTGGTAATAATAATACAGCATAATAATAATAATACCCTTGTACTGTAATAATAAGTTACAGAAATTATTATGTTCTTTCTTTTAATTCAAACGAACAGCATGAAAACAAACAAAAAATTTAGATAGGAGATTAGGAGAAATTTCAAAGAGAATATTACAGATTAACACCTAATGTATCAACACTAGGCTAATAGGAACGTTATGCTTATTTTTATCTTCTAACCAAATCAATAATAACCTTTCCATTTCAATAATTAATCCACTGCCCTGCTGAGTAATAATTGATGCTTTCATTGGAGCACTGCCTTTCACATGTTCTGTTATTCTCACTTTATCCTTTGTAATTGTTCCCATAGTCAAGCAACTGAAGCCTAATGTTTTCCCAATGAATGATGGTGTCTGGTCTTTCTCCGAACGCTTAATTATTTCTACTTTCATTTCCACTGTAATCACCTTTCTCTTCGCTGCAGGCTCACCTGGATTTGCAGCGGACTTTCGTTTTGGAGGCCTGTTCATAATGGTAAACACAGACTCACAAATCGAATAAAAAATTAAGATAAAAGTGATGCTGTGTGTAAGCGACAGTATAAACAATAAGACTAGACACTAGCTAGTTTACGCCATGTGGGTTTGTTTACATTCATGGAAGAAACCAGTTCCCGAATTATTAATTTAATTATAAATTATCCTTACAGGGAGCCTTGGGAGCCAGTTCATAAGTACGGAACACTATAAGTCGGGCTGTTCATAACCCAGGTACTTCCTTCCTGTATATGTTTCTCTATGAGCTAGTTGATTCATGCTATATGCGATTATACATGCAGAGGGTGAGGCTGGAATTTGGAAAGTGGATATTAATTGTGTTCATGTTAAGTAATACGAATTTACTATACTACAATTCCCTCTTCACTTGTCAAATAAACTGCTTAGATTAAGAGTTTACACTGTCAATTCATTCGTTCATTAACTCCTGAGGACCTGGTGTCACCACCATCCTTCACTCAACACAATATAGCTGTGGACAATAGTCTCCTAAACACAGATTCAAATGACATACTTTCTTGATTTTTCTCGATTTCTCTTTTGTATTAGACCCTGACTGATGCTCCCAGCTTTTGAGTTAGTTTTTCTCAGATGTCACTGGATTTTCATCCTTTATGTGCTCTATGTATATTTTTTTATTTTTTAAATTTTTATTTTTATTTTGTTATAGGTCTCACTCTGTTGCTCAGGTTGGAGTGCAGTGGCACGATCACAGATCACTGCAATCTCGAGCTCCTGGGCTCGAGCAATCCTCCTGCCTAGCCTCTCAAGTAGCTGGGGCTACAGGTGTAGCCACCACCCCCAGCTAATTTTTCTTATTTTTTGTAGAGACGGGGTCTTACTGTGTTGTCCAGGATGGTCTTAAACTCCTGGCCTCAAGTAATCCTCCTGTCCCGGCCTCCTAAAAGGCTAGGATTACAGGCATGAGCCATTCCCCCTTCCTCCTTTATATTTTTTTACACGACCAGTTTCTATTCTCAGAGATTGTTTTCTCTTGCTTTATGTGCTGCTTTGGTGGATTCTTCTACAATCATGGTTTAACCTGCCACCAAAACACTAATGAATCTTAAACCTATAGCTATATCCCAGGGTCATATTTAATTGTCTGCTTAACACTTCTAATAGATTATCTCAGGTTCACATCATATTCAACAAGTCCAAAACTATACTTATCATTTTCTCTCTTGTGTTTGATTTTCATTCTATTTTCCTGCCTTAAATGATGATATCACCCTCTTATCATTCACCAAACCATATGAGTCATCACAGCGTCTTAAAACTTCTCAACTATCAACCACTTTTAGTTAATGTCAAATCCATCCTCTTTGATCCATCTTCATGGCCCTGTCATAGTCCAGACCCTCTCTGTCTCACCTGCATTATTGCCACAGCCTCCTTCCTGGTCTGGGTCTTCTATCCATCTCAAAATCACCTTGAACATGTGTGACACCGTGTTGGCTCTAATCACAATGCAAACTAAGTTATACCTCTGTTTTAAATTCTTTAATAATTCTAGATTTATTTAATTATAAAATTCAAGCTTCTTAGCAAAGTATATAAAACTCTCAATGAGCTGGCACTTTTATGGCATAATTTCCTCCGTTTTTTCACTCTCAAATGTTACACTCCAGCAATTTGAAACTACATATAGTTCTTCAAGTATAACATGGTACGTTGTACCTCTGTACCCTTTAAGATGATACTTCATCTGCTTGTAATATCATGTTCTTTCTCCTTCACCTGGCTACCTCCTATTTTCCTTTTAAAATTTAGTTCAGATGTCATGTACTGCGTGAATCTTTTACTAAATCCAGCACCATCTCTTGTCATATAATCTTTCACTGAGGTTGAGTCAAGTATACCTCCAATGTACTTGAATATAATTTGTGAATATCTCTATCAGATACTTATTATATTAAGTAGATATTATCTCCTCATATTTCTCTTTGAGAAGAATGTCCACTTCAGGAAAAGAAGGAATAATTTTATTTATTGTTATATACTTAATTCACTGGTTGTATAAACCTAGTACACTGATATATATTAGATATTCAATAATTATTTTGATTGGATTGAATTGTGCTGCACAGTATTGAAGAGTCCAAGGGGTGCAGAGAAAAATTCCGGGTGTGGTGTATTGTGATTGACTCACAAATATTGTGAGATGCATCTTTGTGTAATGGTTAAGAATACAGACTATACAGACTATATATTAAGACTGACCATAGCTTCAGTCGCATTGCTTTGTGAATGGGGGAAATTTCACTATTGCTCTAAGACTTCAGTTTTTTCATCCTTAAACTAGAAATACTAATAATGATAATAATAATTATAATACCTACTTTACATGCAGAAGTAAGTTCAAATTTTTTTGTGTTTTCTTTTGTGGATCCAGAGCATTTAGAGGCCTTCTTTAAGAAAAAGAATATAAAACTACATGTCTAAAGTACAAAAAAATGAATTTACTTATGAGAAAGCAGTCATATCAAATTATAAATTTTAACAGGCTGATAAATATTTTATCACATCTAAGAAAAATAACAGAATTTAAAAATTAACTGCCTCACTTACATCTGTACTATTTTTCCTCAATGTTTGGTTTCAAATATTTTTATTATTTCTTAATATAACCAGGAATTTGTAGTATTCTACATAGGGAGAGTAGAAAGGCAATTCAGTCTTTTTTCTGGAATGGCTTATCAATTTTTTTTATTATCAATGATTTCGTTTTTTTCAAATTCACAGCTCTCATGTGGTAATATGTAATTTACTGGTATTGTCAATTACAGGAAAGCTTTATTAAGTTTTTATATGATTAAGTGAAACACAGAAGTCATTTCTACTCTGGGATGACTGGCTAACAATAACTTATCTACCTAAAAAAGGCAATGCAAATCAAATGCTTCCCCAATTCAGTTTCTCCTATCTAGATCTCCAGGATGCCCACAACACATTATGGCAACCAGACACACAGGCTAACTTTGACAGATGATAATTTGAATTGGAAAGAATAAATGCTCTTATCAGATGGCAATTAAAATGTCTTATTTTTGGAAAAATTACCAAAATATATGACATTTAACATAATTTTAGTGCCCTTCCTCAGGCTGCGGAAAGAACTTGTGCAAGTGAGAGGAACAGAAGGTAAGACTCATAGTAGGGGTTGCTTGTATGATCAAATTTAGATAGTAAAAACAAAGCACTAAAAATAGTGTTGCACCCATTGTACATATACAAGAAATATTCATTTTATATGAATTATTTTGAAGGAATAAGTGTATTTGTCTCTACAAGCTAACTTAGGTCTTCAAGAGAGAATGTTAAAATTAATAGTATTATGTGTTGATACATTCCATGGAGATAATGAATAGTGGGTATAAAAGCACAGATCTAATCAGTTTAAAACACTCATTTGAAGAATTTAAAGTTGTATATTTCCAGAAACAAGTATTCCAATTTATTAATGCATAATGAAATGCTCTATTATAATGTAGACTGTAAAATCAGTGCTTTTGCAAAATCACAAAGGAATGTTTTTATCTGGAGACTTTTTGATGATCATGAAATTAGAGTTAGGCTACTTTGATTTTACTGGCTATTCAAATACATTTTTTTAAAAAATCTGATGCATCTACATCCATTTTGAGTATGTGTGAATCTATCTGACACTCACATAGGTAAAAAAATTTCTCTAGATTGTTGATCAGCATATCTCTTTACTGAACAATGCTGGGGACACAATCTCTTGGAATCCCATTTGTCTACGAGATTTTACAATAGGTGCCAGTATTGAATGAGAAATTAAACATCTGGATAGAGAAAGATAAATCATCAAATCTAACCTTTCTAAGAAGCAGGAAGAGGTGCTACCCATGGTAAAGCATTAGTTCAGAGTGTTGGAGTGACATTCAGCAGTAGTTTCCCTTGAGATGAAGCATGTGGAAATTTTTTTTGGTCTATTCAGGTCATTCTGTCTTCACACTAGATAGATAGTCTGGATATTTATATTATTCTAGCTTGAAAGGCATTTTCTTGAGGACGTTACTCTAATAGGTTCTAGTAACCAGTGTTGTTGAAAAAAGCTCAATGTCATTATGATTCTCATTACTACATACGTGTGTGTGTGTGGTGTGTGTGTGTGTGTTTATTTTGTTTTTCTCCGTCTAGGCTGTTATCTGAATTACACAATGGTGTGTAATTGTGGTAGGTCTTCATTCACTCTCTTAGAATGAAACTGGAAACTCGTTTATTTTGAAATAATCCAAAATTTTGTGTTATTTTGTAAAAAAAAAAAATCTATCCATCTACTCTGTCTTCTTCATCTGGAATTGATACCAAAGAAATGTTGGATAATCTAGATTAATGCTTTATATGTTTTTTCCCTAATAATTTCAATTCCCTTTACTTTTTGTTTTTCTTTCTGTGATTCCTTTTCTGTATTATCTAACCTGGTTTTAAATATATGTTTTAAAAATAAGTTATCATATTTTTAATTTCAAGGAGTTTCTTTGCCTTACCATTACAGGCCCCTTTGTGCAACATTTTGCCTTTGGTCTTTTTAGTGAATGTAGTGTATCCTTGTATTAATACACTGAGGGTATTAATTATAGTTTTTAATTTTTTTCTTCTTTTTCTTGTGACTATTTCCACTATGCATTTTTTGTTTGTTGTTTGTTTGCTTATTGAGGCAGGGAGTTGGCAAACTAGGAAGAATATATGGATTCTACACCTGGGATGAAAGACAAGATCTGACCATTTAGACAAGTGGTCCCCAACCTTTTTGGCACCAGGGACAGGTTTCACGGAAGACAATTTTTCCACGGTAGGGGGTGGGGGTGGAGCTCAGATGGTGATGCAAGCAATGGGGAGAGGCTGTAAATACAGATGAAGCTTCCCTCTCTCACCCACCTGCTCACCTCCTGCTGTGCGCCTCCCCACCCCTTTTCCTAAGTTTTTTCGGGGGGGGGAGGAGAGGAGATAGGGGTGTGGGGCTCTATGACCAGTCCCTAACAAGCCGTGGACCACAGGTTTAGACTTTCAAATCCTCTTCCTCCAGTTCAATTTCTGTAAAGAATAAGCCTTTATTATCTGATCTGTGTATAGGCACCCAAATGAGGATTTGGAAGCTGAGTATTCCATATAATTCAACATATTCTCATGGTTTTTTTTTTTTTTTTTTTTTTTTGCTTCATCCTGCCTATCAGTTCTAAGGTTGAGATTATTTTAGGTTTCCACAGGGTGAATGGTGTCTCCTCTGACTACTTTTTCTTCTTCCTGTATTTTAGTTATAGCTTCCTTTACCCTGTTAAATCAGTTTCCACTACTCTATTATGTCTCTGACTTTTCAAAATCTACTAAAAGCTTTCTCCAACTATTCTCTTTAAACTTCTATGTTAATACCTTTTTAGTTTTTAATATAATATCAATGCTTCTTGGGCAAGGAAGAATAAGAATAGATATGTTTTTAGTTATCTTTAAAAGAAAGTATCAGATGAGCTAGCTTTTTAAAAGTATATTCAAACTATGGAGGGTTTTTATGGATAGAAATGACTTCATATTTTCCCTAATATTTTTAGGAATTAGAAGTAATGTGTTGGATGGAAGAGATAGTACACATTTTGGGAGGAATGATTTTTTAAAGTATTTCAGGAATGTATACTCAGTTGCAAGCCTCCCTTTCCACATGCCGTCATTTATATATAGAAGCACAAACTCTATACATTTGAAGCGGCCAGATGGTAATTCTTCCCTTCATTACTAAAATGAAACAGGGAATGCAGGAGTTCTCTGATGACAACAGACCGCAGTATTTTGTTTTAAAACACAGTTTTGAAGTAAACATAAGCTTGCTTCCACCTTTTTTAATGTTTGTTCTCTTTTTTAGAACTACACTGACAGCAAAAGAAATGCGCTGAATTCAGTAACTTGATTTTTTAAGTTAAAAGTGAAAAGCTAAATAATATTAGCATAAACATTTGCAACTGTTACCTAAGAGAATTCTGATAGCTGCCTCGACTCTCTGTGTGAAATTATTCTTGCCTGGCATTTGTAATTGTTTCTGTCAGGAAAATGGAAACCTTGCAGATATTTACTAATGTGCCTTGGAGAGCATGTAACCTTGGAGATTTGTGTAACGTACCTTTGGAAATGGAAATTCTACAGATAGTTCATAAACTTAACTCCTTGACTCATGATAGCTAAATTCTTCTTGAGGCAATATTTGTCCTTGGAAAACCTGTTTGTTACTATTTTATTTATAAACAACAGAAGAAACTAAATGGTTAAAGATGACCAAATATGTTTATTAGGAAATTTTATGTAGATTATGAAGTTAAGATTTTGTACTTATGGTTACCATTTTTAACCCTATAAATAAAGTCAGAAATTAACCATGACTCAATCTATCATTCCTACATAAGCAATAATGCCATTATATTACATTACAACTAAGACATAAGTTATTTGGACTTCTCTGTAATGATATGAATAAAACTCACATAAAAGCTTTCTAAATAATATATTTTTTATTTGAAGTAAGTCTGTGATTCTATAAAGTCATAACAAATTTTACTTTCAATTTGGTTCACAGAGACTGAAACTACTAAAAATAACTGATTAGTCTTTTCAACATTTGAGCTGTAAAAAATTTGACAGTAAGAAAATTGGAGTAATGGAAAAGGTGAGCTCTATGGAGAAAAACAAATAGATATTGATATATTTGTACTTTTTAAGATTCTAAAGCTCTGGTGTTTATTATATTTTCTAAAATAAATCCCCTAAAATGTAAGTATTATTCTACACTTTCTTTTCTACCTCCCAAGAGTTCAGTGCCTAAACATGCATGATCCCAAGATGACTGTTAGGATTGGTTTAAGGCAGAAAGCTGCAAAGGTTATTCCACTTTTACCAATGGGAAAACTGAGAAACAGAAGTAATGGGGATAATTATATAGAAAGCAGTGTTGAAACTGGAGCACTGGCCCCCTACCAGCATAATAGCCTTCTCACTGAGCTAAACAAAACTACTCATTTTTAAAAAATCAAAATCCACCTTAATTAATAAAATAAGATTCAACACAACACAGATTTTTATTATAGGCATTTATTTTAGCCTCTTTGAATTTTAATCTGTATTTTAGGATTTTAGTTATAATGGAAGGACAGAAATAGGATGACAGTTAACAAAAGGATGTTATTATAATATTTGTTTTGTCAAAGGTTAGTTTCAGTTTCCTCAAGGCTCCGGAATATAGCCCTGTCCGTGGAAGTGACCAGAGGGACTACTGAAACAAACACCCACCTCTCCCCAGCACTTAGCAACAAAGCCAAGCTATTCCATGAATGCTTGTTTCTTCAAACTTAAAAGTTCCTTGGCTTCTCATTCAAAACGTGTTCTCTTATGAACATAAATATGAAAGTAAGCACCAATTCAGAACAGATAAACTGTGTACTTCTGGCCTCCTGTTCTGTTTTTCATTTCCCTAAACAATGAATAGATAGATTCAAACGCAGTTATTAGGAGCCAACCCTCTACCACTAGCAATAATAGTAGATTATTTGACTTCAAGGATACAAAATACAACAACAATTTTTGGAATAGATTATGTAAAATACTGCATGATCTCAATCATTAAGGAAGTGATTAATTATTAAGTATCAGTACTTCAGAAAGTAGAGATAAGTTTAACTAAAAACAAATGTATCACTTGAAAACACTATGATTTTGATTTTTTTTTCTAGATAAATCACTTTCAGATTATCTTATTCCCACTGTGACAAACGTGTAAGTGGCCCTGTGTTTCTCTGGTCACACAAACCTTTCTCCCTTGTAATCCTGATACAAGGTTAAGGGCAAGTAACAGAGCCTTGAGGGAAGGGGGTTGTTTTCTGTTTGCCAAGGTTCGAGAGAAAAATGACCCTGAAATTACTTGCGGAGTTTCTCATATGTGTGGTTAGAAGCAAAAATAAATACATAGATAGATGATAGATAGATAAGTAGATAGATCAGAAAATGATCATAATTCAGCCTCTTTTTAATGTGAAGAACATGTTTGGAGATTCTAATCTCTGCAGTTTTGCCTTTAGTAAAGGATGTGAAGGATTGGAAAGAAACAATACAACTGTCTGTTGTGTGGATATTGTTCCCTTCACCCAACTCCCCCAATCTTGGCATCTAGACTGTTTTGTTTTTATACCATAATTGTCCTATTTGAAGAGCTGCATCTACTTCACTGTACACCTCCCTTTTGGGAAACAACCACTCCCTCAGCCCAAGCCTTCCATCCCAGTAACAGCTGTTTCACAATCACTTACAAAGATCTAATAACTAGGCACAAAGAAACATCCTCTGCTCATCGCCCCATCATCTGTAGACTGCAGACAAACACACCAGTTAAAAAAAAGTAGTGGTGGTCTCCTGCAAAATTGTTGTTTCTTTGAGATGTGTCAAGGCAACTGAGAGAAAGAGGGACAGTTTCTTTCTAATTGAGTATGGACTCTTTGGAAGAAAAACCAAAATGAAACTTGCTTAATGTAATTACTTTATTGATTTACAAGTAAGTTTCTTCCAATTATTTCTCATACACATACTTCTTTACTTACTGAATTTCAGTTCTTTGTGATTATTTTATTTCTTAATAAAAGAACATATGCATAATTCCTGACCTCATCTTCTTCAAACTTATTTTCTAAACCAGAGTTAAAAAATTCTGACTTAACAACATAATAAAATAACTTTTGATACAGACAAAAAATATTTTCACTATTTACTGTATCCTCAGATGGTTCAGTTTTTATTGGTTTTTAATGGTCGTTTTTCTCTTTTGTTGTGGTATAATTTACAAATGATTAAGATAAACTTTCAAAAGCAACCATGTTTCCTGGTTGAAAAGTTTTTTGATGGCAGTCAGTCATTTATTTTGAATTGAGCATTTATTCAGATTGTTTTAAAATTGAACCTGTGGGCTGCAGTAGGGTTTCTCAACAGCAACATTATTGACATTTTGGATGGGATAATTCTTTGTTGTGAGGAGCTGTCCTGTGCACTGTAGGATATTTGGCAGTATCACTGGATTCTACCACTAGACATCACTAGTATATGACAATCCCCTAGTCATGACAATCAGAATTGTCACCAGACCTTGGCAAATGTCCCCTGTGGGGTAATATCACCCCAGGTTGAGAACCACTGGACTGTAGCGTTCTATTCTCTGTTATCATGTGGTAAGCCTGTTTTGAAAGCAAACTCGTATCTTTGGGTCTATAGAGTCTGCTATTTTATTGCTTTTGTTTCTACCATTATATTCCTCAATTGTGACATCCACTGCTCCTAAATTGGCTTCCAGAATCAATCTTTGCCCCTTGCTATCTCTTTTTCTTTTCCATTAATCCTGTAATTATACATGTTTCATGAACCTACTGTCAGAGGATTTAAGTGACAGGAATTATACCCCCTAGACTCTTAGAGGTTATGATAATTACAGAAGGTACAAACAACTATATACATCATGTTATAATTTATTAACATATCTATCCATTACTATATCTCATAAATGTAAATGTATTTATAGAATTTGTGAGCAAAATCTTATTATTAACAAAATACAGTAAAACAAAAAATGACACATTGCCCAATAACAATGACTTCCAGGTCCAACTATTTTTCCAGTTTCACAACTGAATTGATTGTTTTATCAGAAGACACTAAATCCTCCAAGAAGCTAAGCCCAGGCTAAATTCTCCATGTTAGTAATAATCTGTATTGGATCCAGAAAGCTAAATGTATCCAGGCATGAAAAAAGTCAAAGCAAAGATGCTATACCTTTTGCAATAGCAACAAAGAAAATTAAATATTTAGGAATATATCTAACTAAGGAGATCAAAGACCTATATAGAGAGAATTATGAAACACTGAGAAAGGAAATTGCAGAGGATGTAAATAGATGGAAAACCTTACCATGCTCTTGGATAGGCAGAGTCAACATAGTAAAAATGGCTTTGCTACCTAAATTAATTTACAGAATCAATGCAATCCCTATCAAAATACCAACATCATTTTTTGCCGATCTAGAAAAAATAATTCTACGCTTCGTGTGGAACCAGAGAAGACCCCGTCTAGCCAAAGCAATCTTAAGCAAAAAGAACAAATTGGGAGGCATCTGTCTACCAGACTTCAAACTATACTACAAGGCTATAGTAACCAAAACTGCATGGTATTGGCACAAGAACAGACATGTAGACCAATGGAACAGGACTGAGAACCCAAATATAAAACCAACCTCATACAGTCACCTGATCTTTGACAAATTCCAGAAAAACGTACACTGGGGAAAAGATTCCCTATTCAACAAATGGTGCTGGGAAAATTGGATGGCCATATGTAGAAGACTGAAAGTGGACCCACACCTCTCACCTCTCACAAAAATCAATTCACAATGGATAACAGATCTAAACCTAAGACATGAAACCATAAGAATTCTCGAAGAAAATGTTGGAAAAACTCTTATGGACATTGGCCTAGGCAAAGAATTTATGAAGAAGACCCCCAAAGCAATCACAGCAGCAACAAAATTAAATACATGGGACCTGATCAAATTGAAAAGCTTCTGCACAGCCAAGGAAACTATCACTAGAGTGAATAGACAACCTACAGAATGGGAGAAAATATTTGCATGCTACACCTCTGATAAAGGGCTTATAACCAGAATCTATACAGAACTTAGGAAAATCAACAAGAAAAAATCAAACAACCCTATTAAAAAATGGGCAAAGGACATGAACAAAAACTTTTCCAAAGAAGACAGAATGATGGCCAGCAAACATATAAAAAAGTGCTCAACTTCTCTAATCATCAGGGAAATGCAAATCAAAACCACAATGAGATATCACTTAACTCCAGTGAGATTGGCTCATATCAAAAAATCCCCAAATAACAAATGTTGGCGGGGATGTGGACAGGTAGGAACACTCATACACTGCTGGTGGGACTGCAAATTAGTACAACCTCTATGGAAAAGAATATGGAGATATCTCAAAGAATTAAAAGTAGAATTACCGTTTGACCCAGCAATCCCACTACTGGGTATTTATCCAAAAGAAAAAAAGACATTTTATAATAAAGACATCTGCTCTCGAATGTTCATAGCAGCACAATTCACAATTGCAAAGTTGTGGAAACAACCCAGGTGCCCATCAATACACGAGTGGATCAATAAAATGTGGTATATGTATACCATGGAGTATTACTCAGCAATAAGGAACAATAGTGAATTAACACATCTGGTATTATCCTGGTCGGAGCTAGAACCCATTCTTCGAAGCGAAGTGTCACAGGATTGGAAAAACAAGCATCACTGGTACTCACCATCAAACTGGTACTAACTGATGAACACTTACATCACACAGGGCAATAACATTCATCAGGGGGCGGGCGGGCGGGAGGGGGGTGGAAGGGATGGGAAAAACTCTCACTGAATGGATGTGGGGAGCACAGTTTGGGAGACGACCACGATTGTGGCTCTGACACGGGCAGAACAGGGGCAATGTGTATGGCCAAAATGTTGTACCCCCATGATATTCTGCAATTAAAAAAAAAAAAAAAAAAAAAAAAAAAAAGTCAAAGCAATATCTCAATGGATTTTTATAAGTGTCAACTTCATTGTTCATTTCTCTCTACAATTTTGCATTATCAAAGATAAATGAGGAAATGCATTAAGTTAATACTGTAATAGTAGCACTATATCTGGATATCTACTCCATTATTCAAATGTGTAATAGTATAAAACAAAACTTTTCTTACCAGACTCTCGGAATCACATAGCTGATGCTGCTAGATCATTCATTTATCATATCCTCACTTATTCTACATTGAATGTCTAAAGATTGGATGTACTTCTCATAAACTTAAAATCTAATTAAGTTCTATTCTTCTCCTTGTATTCTTTGGATGTATCTCCCTGTTTTTTAATATCTAAATGGGTTTGATTTTTTTTAAATCTATCTCCTTGATTTTATTCCACTTTTCCCTATTCTTCAGAAAACATGACCCTCCCTGCCTTACAACATGTCTAGCTTGGATTTCTAAAATATCTCCTAATTCATTTTCCTGCTCTGATACAATCTCTATACTACTATACACAGTGATCTTTCTAAAAGAAATAATCTGATGAAGTAATTTCTTACTTAAAATCTTTCAATAGCTTTCAGGACAATTTAAGATAAAATCTGAGGTCCTTAGTATGCCAGAGAAGGTTCTTTATGAACTGGCTTCTATTCTCCAACCTTACCTTTTATCCCTCGTCACCTGAGTCTCCTGGTGGAGTCATACTAAAACATTTCAAGTTGTGTGGTGCTCTGACAGCCCTAATTCCAGCTCATTCACCCCTTGATCTGTTTGGGATGCCATGCTGTCCATATTCACTGGACTATTTTCTGCCCATTAGTTGGATTAAATATCAATCTTGAATGCTTCTGTTCTACCTAGGGCTTATCTCTTTATAAGGTTTCTTATATTAAATTGTATTGTACATAGTTATAAATTTGTCTGACTCTTCCTTAGATGCTCAGCTTTTTAAGAACAGTGTTATTTGTTTTTCCTATAGCCTCCAATGTCTCACATTTTTTCTAACTATATCTAGGAATGGAGATGTCTGAAATAATATCACTGAAAGCCATTAAAAGGCATTGCACACAAATCATTGTCAGTATAGTGTAAAGAGCAGCAATTTTCTCATTCAAAGAAAACCCAGTATTAAATTCCAGCTCTGCTACATCAGTCTACTAGCCTGTGTACTTTGATGAGGCTAATGTTCTATTTGCAAGTTTTATTTCTTCACTTATAAAACTGTGACAAATTCTTTTTAGGTGAGATTGAGCTTAGAATAGAACCAGATAACATACATGAGGCATATGCTAGGTGTTCAAAAAATAGTGTTGATAACAATTGGTTCTGTTCCTAATTTCAACTCAAATTCCAAGTAGAAGTTAATATTCCTAAAAAAAATTAAATTGTAGTGAATTTTCAAAATATACCAGATTGATTTTAACTAAACTGGTCCTAAAAAATGAACATCTAGTTTTAAAAGAGCCCTAAAAAGAAATGACAAAAAAAGACAGTTTCAAGCAATAACAGGCAACATACTCATTTTACTGCACCTAATATAAGCCCTTCATTAACTGATGATAATAATAATGCAGTCCAATAAAAGAATAAAGGAGAATATTCAAAATAATCAGGAAGATTATTAGAAAAGAAAACATATCCAAAATCATAATTAGGAAACCATAGTTTATGTTTATAATGTCCCTGGAAATATTAACTAATAAAAGAATATGTATACAATTTAAAAATGAATAAATATACATATATTTAGTACACCTGCTAAAAGCTTTTTACTATAAGGGAATGCAATTAAGGCAATTTGTAGAGCACTGAGACACATGGGGTAGTTTCTGAAGGTCATCAGTGACATTTTACACAACACCTTAAAAGGAAATAACCTTCCAAAGCGTGCATTTGATCAACACTCAGTTCTTACAAAACATACTTTGAATGAGTTCATAGACATAAAATCAAAAGAACAATTAAGAATAGTCCAGCAGATAGGTTTAGACATTCTAGAGCAGCTGGTCGGGTGAAGAGCAACACGAGGCACTAGTAAAAGCATTTGGATTGAACAGGAGACGCTATTTATGCAGCCACATTTCATCAAGAAGAATTAGAGATGATTATTAGAGTATACTGCAGGTCTGGGTTTTGTCATACAGTGATATTAAGAACTAAAGATTTTTAATAAATTATTTTCTATCACTCTCAATAAATCCTTCTGTTGGTTTCATCAAGTGATAAAGAACCCTCCAGACAGATTGTAAAAGGCAGACATTTGAACATGATGATCAGAGTCAAGATCCTAGTGCCAAAATTAAGGCAAAATACAGGAAGCAGAAGGATTGCCAGAATTCACACCTAACAAGTCATATTTTTACTAAATCACTTTAAAAAACATGAACTTGATGACTAATAGATTCATAGAGCAGGATAAACAAAATTTAAGTGACTGAATTGTTAATATATTAATAATTATGTTTGCCTTTAATTTCAGTGTTTTTATATTTTTATCCATGCACAACTAGAATTCTAGGTGAATTTAATCATTTCAATTATTTTTTTTCACAAACATAACATATTACCCAACTTATTATATGGAAGAGACTTGGCATATTTATTTTCCACAAAACATCTAAAAGTTTCCAGTCTTTTTTTTTTATACTTTCAAGAGTAAATGTTAGCATATAAAGTATATATAGGTCCAAATTTTCAGTATTCTATTCAGCCATTATTTTCCAAGAAATCATGTGTGATGTTGCAAAAATCCCATAGGAATATTGCATGAACATGCCTATGTTCATCCCACTTTGCAATGTGACGGTTTTTCTTATCTAGAGGCGAAGTTTATTTTCTCCACCCTTTAAATTCTGGCCTGTTCTTATGACTTGCTTTGACCAATGAGACATTACCAATTGTGATGGAAGCAGAGGCTTAAAATGTACTTGTGCACTGAAATTACCCTCTTGCTGTGCTTGGACCCCCAAGACTACAAAGTGATAATTGCCAAACTAACCTACAGGTTTGAATAAGAGACCATGTGGAGGAGAACCAAGATACCCTGACTGCAGCCTGCCAGTCGCTGGACAGAGTGAGGACATCCTACATCATTCAGACACCAGCCACCTACTAGCTGCCCAGGGAAACATGAGACAACGCAGCAGAAATCATTTAAGCTGACCAAGGTCAGAAAAAGCACACAGCTGATCCAGAGAATTCTGTGGCCAACAAATATTTGTGTGTGTGCTTTTTAAAAAACAGTAACATTGGGGTGGTTTGTTATGCAAATATTGTTACCTTACAGGATGAATCATCTCCTAGGTCAAAAACAGAGCACCCTGATGCATGAATTTGGTTCTGACAAAGAAGTTCTTTAATGTAGCATGTAACAAAATTAAACTAATGATGTAATCACATTTGAGATGGAAAATAAATCGTCAAGATTGATATTACTCATTCTTATCGTTATGTCTGACAATACATAATGCCATATTTTACCATTACAATGTCATGGAGAAGAGTTTCACTGTCCTAAAAATCTCTTGTACTTCCCCTGTTCATCTCTCCCACCATCCTCCGAAACCCAAGCACTGGTATTTTTACTGTCTCTATAGTTTTGACTTTTAAAGGAAAAAATATAATTGGAATCATACCACAAATAGACTTTTTAAACTGGCTTGTTTTATTTAGCAATATACACTTAAGATTTCTCCATTCTTTCTGTGATTTGATAGTTTATTTCATTTTTTTTAAATTAATGATTGTATTTTTCAGAGCAGTTTTAGGTTTCCAGAAAAATTGAGCAGAAAGTACGGAAAGTTCTCATATATTCCATGTACCTCACCTGCACACATTAGTGTGGTGCATTTGTTAAAATTGATGAACCAATATTGAAACATTATTATTAACTGAAGCCTCTAGTTTTCATTTAGGGTTCATTCTTTATGTTATGCATTTATATGGGTTTTGACAAATGCGTAATGTAATATATCCACCACTACAGTATCATACAGAATAGTTTCTTTTGCTTAAAAAATCCCTATGCTTCACCTATTGTTTCTCCACTCTCCTGCCAAGCCCCTAGCAACCACTGATTTTTAATGTCCCCATAGTTTTACCTTTTACATAATGTCATATATTTGGAATCACACAGTATGTACCCTTTTCAGACTGTCTTCTTTTACTTAGCAATATTCACTTAAGGTTCCTCCATGTGTTTTCATGGCTGGATAGCTCATTTCTTTTTTTTTTTCCTGTAAATAATGTTTTGTTGTATGGATATACAACAGTTTGTTTAACCATTCACCAATTGAAGAGTATCTTGCTTCCAATTTTTGTCAGTTATGAACAAAATTATGAATTATGAATCTATAAACATTTATATGCAGGATTTTATGATGACATAAATTTTCAATTCATTTGGGTAAATACCAAGGAGCACAATTGCTGGATCGTATGGTGAGACTATGATTTGTTTTGTAAAAAGCTGCCAAGCTGTCTTCCTAAGTGACTGTACTATTTTGCATTCTCACCAACAATAAATGAGCATTCCTGTTATTTCAAATCCTCACCAGAATTTGGTATTGTCAGCTTTTTTTGGTTTTAGTTATGCTAAGAGGTATGTAGTTGGGTCTCAATGTTGTTTTTATTTGCAATTCTCTAATGACATTTGATACTGAGTATCTTTTCATATGCTTATTTACCATCTGTATATCTTCTTCAATGAGGTATCTGTTCAGAACTTTTGCTAACATTTTACTTTTGTTTTCTTATCTTTAAGTTTTTGGATTCTTTGTGTATTTTGGATATCAGTGCTTATTTAGATATATGTTTAGTAAATATCTTCTCACTTTCTTTGCCTTGTCTTTTCATTCTTATGGCAGTGTCTTTTACAGAGTAGTTTTTAATTTTAATAAATTTAACATATCAATGTTTTCTTTAATAGATTATGCTTTGGGGGTTACACCTAAAAATTCATTGCCAAATTCTAGGACACCTGGATTTTTTCCTATGTAATTTTCTAGCGACTTTATAGTTTTACATTTTATATTCAGGTCTATAATCAATTTTGAATTAACTTTTGGGAAAAGTATAAGGACTTTTTATTTTTATTTTTATATTTTCTTATATTTTTATTTATTCTTATATTTATTTTTGTGGCATATGCACATCCAGTTGTTCCAGTACCACTTATTGAAAAGTCTTCAATAGATATAGGCCTATTCAGACTATGCATTTCTTCTTGTGTGAATTTTAGTTGTTTATTTCTATCAGAAATTGGTTTATTTCCTCTAAGTTATCAAATGTATGGGCTTAGAATTTTCATAATATTCTGTTATTATCCTTTCACTATTGAAGGGATCAATGATGTTATAGAAAAAACATATTCAATGATACTTGTTAAAGCATGGTAAGGAAGACTTTATTCCGGACCATCACAGTAGGTATAAGGATGGCTGCAATGGGTTCTTGCAATGGAAGAGAGAGATTGGGCTCAACTCTGAATAAGCATGGGCAAGTATGAATTTATAGCCAAGTTGCAGGGTAGAGGTCAGTGGATGGAAAATTACTAAGAGAAAACATCAGGAATAAGGGAGATTCTCGCTAAATCAACCTAATATGATTCTTACTGAAGACAGACCAGGATGATCAGACGTCGCCTGGGGAATTATGGGGGATGAGAAACCAGATCATATACCGAGGGTGATCAGATATCAAGGGTGGAGGGTTCTTGCTAAACTGACTTAGTAGCGTTCTTTGCTAAAACTGGATTGAACAAGGAAGTACACAGAAGGGCCTAGGAGAAGGTTCAGGAGCCTGAATAAAGTTTGGCCAAACAAAGAATCTTTTTCAGTAGTGATGAGTCCTTTTTCATTCCTGATATTAGTAATGTGTGTCTTTTTTCTTCCTTTGTTTATTAGCCTGGCTAGAATATTATAAATTTTATTGATATTGTCAAGGAACCTGATTTGTTTTCATGTATTTTTTTCTATTGATTTCCTATTTTTCAATTTCATTGATTTCTGTACTAATTGTTGCATTCCTTTTCTTCTGCTTGCTTTAGGCTTAAATTGCTCTTCTTTCTGTAGCTTTCTAAGTTACAAGCCTAGATTATTGATTTTAGATCTTTCTCCTTTTCTAATACATGTATTCAGTGCCTGCATCCCACAAATTTTGAGAAGTTGCATTTTCATTCAGCTCAAAATATTTTAAATTTCTCTTGAGACTTGATTTTTGGCTCATGTTTTATTTTGTGTATGTTCTTTAATATCCAAATACTTTGGGATTTTTCTATCTTTCTGTTTTTGATTTCTAGTTTAATCTATTATAGTCTAAGAACACACTATTTATGAAATATACTTTTAATAATGTTAAGCTGTGTTTCGTGGCCCAGAAATAAAGTTCACAGGAGCTTGAGAAAAATGTGTATTCTGCTGTTGTTGACTAAAGTATCCTATAGAAGTCAATGAACTCAAGTTGATTGATGCTGCTGCTCAATTAAACTTTACTCTTCCTTATTTTCTCCCTTCTCGATATGTCAGTTGTTGATAGTCTGTTAAAGTCTCCAACTGTAATAGAGGGTTTGTCTTATATTTCTCTTTGTAGTTAATCAGTTTTTACTTTTGGTATTTTGACCCTCTATTGTTAGTAGCATATATGTTAAGGATTGCTACATGTTCTTTGAAGAATTTATCTTTTATCAATATGTAATATTCCCTGTTATATCTGATAATTTTCCTTGTTCTTTAAGTATTTCATTCAACTTTCTTCTTGCTTGCATGGTTCCTGAGGAGAAATTGATGTGAGTCTTATATTGTTCCTCTGCAAGTATGGTATCCACCTTTTCTCTCCCCTTCTCTCCTGCTTTGCTTCAGCTTCTTTGAAGATCTATGTTTTCTTTTCTGCTTTTTAAGTGTTATATACTTAGGTGTATATTTATTTGATTTTTTTTTCTGATTGATATTGGAAAATTCTTGGTTATTGTTATTTGAATACTTCTTTTGCTCCTTTCTTTCTTCTGGTATTCCAATAATGCATGTGAGCTCTAGACGTTTTGAAATTATCCCATAGTTCTCGGATATTCTATTCTGTTTTTTTCATTCTTATTTCTCTTTGCATTTCAGTTTGTAAAGTTTATATTGACAAACCATCAAACCCCTTGACTAATTCCTCAGTTGTGTCCAATTTTCTTATAAGCTCATAAAAATCTTTCCTTATTTCTGTTGCTGAGGTTCAGAAAACAAAATGAAGTTCTCAGCAACAGCCCCAGAAGTAAAAGTTTTACTTTGACCTTCTCCTGCCTACCTGTCTTTTATAAACAAATCCACCCAATACCATTCTACCCCAAGGCTAGCCATAAAAACTAGAATCCCTTCTCCCCAAAGAGGGTCACAGAAACCAGAACCCTTTTTCCTCAAGGCCAGCCATAAAACCTAAAAATATTACTCTTACATTCTCTAGGCATTTCTGTGTAAAAACTGGCCATAATGAAATTATCTGACCTACATTATTTGACTGTAGGACATAAGACCGCCTTTCCAGAGAAAGTCCCACACCCAGAAGAAAGGAACACATGCTCAGAGAGGCCAAGAAGAATCTAGACAGACAGGCCTTAGTGGGTTTCTCCACTCAGTCTATTAGCATTAAATCATACTTTTTTTGGTCTAATCATATTTCTACACAGCTATCCATAGTTTGTTGAACTTGAGCATAAAAATAGATAATTTCCCTTGTATCTTTGGGTCTTCATTCTAAAGGCTCCTGTGTATACACATTAAATAAATCTGTATGCCCTTTCTCCAATTGATCTGCCTTTTTTATGAGTTGATTTTTCAGCAAACCTTCAGAGGGTAAAGGGGAATTTTGCATTGGCCACTACACTGCTACAGCATTTTTTATTTCTAGCATTTCCTACTGACTATCGCAGAATTTCCATCTCTTTCTTACATTATCCAAGTGTTCCTCAAAGTCATGTATTTATTCCATTGAAGTCCTTAACATATTTAGGTTGTCTATCTAATAATTTCAAAATCTGTGTCTGGTTCTTATTCTTCCTTTGTCTCTTTAGACTAGGTTTTTACTTGTCTTTTAATATGGCTTGTACTTTTTTATTGAAAGCCACACATGCTGAATATATCTGATAATAGATATTGATGTAAATGGGTCTTTTCTTGTGAAGATTATGTAAATGTCGCTAAGAGCTGGTCTATGTTTCATATTTGTTATAGATGTAGGTGTCAGAGATTTCAGTGTTCACTAGTGTCCTTGTTTTTTCTGCTGTTTTGTCTTTGTGTTTCTCTAAGACTCCTTTTTCAATTGTTTCTTTCTTGCAACTCTCTCAGCTATAATCTACTAGTGTTTCCTGGAGTCTTACTGATGGGGTAGTTAGATAGGAGTCAGGACAGTTTTCCATAATCTTATCATTAAATTTTATTCTTTTTGTAGTCTGTGTCCCTGGCCTTCAGAAGTGTTTTCTTAGTTATTTTTTTCTTTCCTTAGGTGAAATGAGAAAGCTAGAGGGGTTTGAGGTTGGCTAAATGCCCTCTTTTAGGTTGGATAAAGCTTAGTAAAATCTTTTCCTTGGGAGAGTAGGCTTTTGTTATGGAGAATGCTCAGGGCATTTTCAAAATGATAAATTTCCCCCTACTAGAAACATGAGGGGCTTTTTCTAGGATCTTCGCCATGAGAATATGGTAGGTCTCTAAGAAGTAAAATTTGTGGAAATGTTGGGGCCCCACCTAAGAGTAGACCCACAGGAGTTTCTTACTCTCAAGCTAATCTAAACTGAGCCTCCAGCAATTCATCAAAATTACTTTTTAATTGTTTCTACCAGTTTACATATCCAGCAGTTTCTGCCCCAACTAAGTTGTAAGCTGATCTTGGCTGTGATTCTCAGTATTCACCTGTCTCTCCAGATTTCCCAGCCCAGCGGCAGTTTGCCCTGTGACCTCAATTTCCTCACAGGTCTAAGACAAGTCATTGATTTTTAGATTGCTGAGCTTTTTTTATGTTTTAAGAATGGGAGAGACAACTTAGAAGCTTTTTACATGTCCAAACTGAAACTGGAGTTCTCATTCATTGCATTTTTATTATGTGAATTTATATCAGGAAATTAAGTCAAAAATTCTGACAACCTTGATGGTTTGAATAAGGTTTCCATTTTCTAGAGATAGTTTTTAAAAAATTTTTTATTTTATTTTGAGCGACGGGTAACGATTAATAGTTCAGAGTCTGACCATCTACCTTTGTCCTAGAGATTTCATGATCAAGTAGGCACTTCCAAAGAGCCCTGCTACTTTTTACTGTGACTGACCACATTTTACCTCTAAATTTAAAATCTGCTACTTGTTCTCAGAAATCCTTTTCAGTGGAAATGTCATCATTTATCTACTTTCTCTGCTCAGTCACTAAAGTACTTTTCTGAGAAACTTGTGTTTCCTTTTTCCATGTATTTCTCGGTGTATTTTTGATGAAAATGTTTTCCGTGGCTTCCTGTGGGCCATAG
Source organism: Daubentonia madagascariensis (assembly GCA_023783475.1). Taxonomy (NCBI): domain Eukaryota; kingdom Metazoa; phylum Chordata; class Mammalia; order Primates; family Daubentoniidae; genus Daubentonia; species Daubentonia madagascariensis. The sequence continues at coordinate 17,595,990 of JAKFHU010000978.1, read as the reverse complement.
TTAAGTTTTTGCAGAGAAAGTTACACATAATGCATTTGTTCTAATATTTCTTACCATTCAAATTGCATTGAAAATTTCTGGCATTCCTGTTTCATTTAGCACAGTCACCAAGAAGTACAATTTTTAATAAAGTAACAATTAACAAATCAATTAATTACTTTAGATCTTTGTGTTAAGACATTGGCTTTAGAATCTCTAGTACTTGCATTCATATCAATAAATTCAATCACATCTGAAGCTCTATTTCTTCTTCTTGGATCTAGCTTCCTCAGAATCTACTGCCACATTCCACTGTTTTACAGTTAACTGATTAGAAAAATCTGTTAGAAAAGAGAGTATATCACTGTGAAAACCATTTCTTGATTTTTCTTTTTTAAATGTTCCCTGTTTTACACCAGATTCATTGTGGTATTTGACTCTGTTTATAAGTCTAGCAAGGTAACATGTTGAGGGTGGGATGTAAGAAGAATTGGATTTCCCTTGCCAGATAAATTGTTTCAGAAAAGTTTTTCACAGTGTCTTAATACAAGGCAGGAACAGCTGCACTGTACAGAGGTGGGGGTTACTTAGGCACAGTGAAATTTGTGAATTCAGGGACATTTGAGTCATCTGAATTTTCCCATATGTCTGTCTTTCATTCCATAGAGTCCATAGAGTTATATTCTTCCTCAATAATGCCCTAACTTTCCTTTAAGGAATCTGGTCAGTGTTTAAATAAAAAATAAATTAAAATCTAGCAATATATAAAACCAATTGTCAAGTTTAACTTTTGGCTATATCAGTGCTCTAGCAGCAAATGTTAAGAAATTCTTTAGAATGTTTATACAAATTTCATGTTCTCAGATTGCATCTTGATCTGAGAATTAAGGATTTTGAGTGTATCATTACTTTTCTTAAGCCTTCTTGCACAATTAAAAGCAAAAACCAATCCTATACTCTTATTTAATTTATTTTAATAACCTCTTGATCCCTCCATAGCCTTGTTTTCAACAACTATTTATTCAAAAAAGTTACAGGAAATGTATTTATTTGTTCTGCCACTGGATGTCATATGTTAAAGTCTCATACTAGCACCCATGCTAGCTGCATGCTTACTTTTTAAAGGATCAACCTGACCAGATAACCACCCATTTAATTGAAATTTGGTTGCCTAAAAATCTCTTACAGTCCCATGTGTGGATGTTATGCAACCTTATTTGTATAAAAAATGTTACTCTGCCTCATTTATGAAAAACTGGATTTATTAAAGTATATCAGGAAGAGCTTGATACACAGAAAGTATACAAGCTTAAACTTGAATCTTCTCCTCCAGAAAAACTACCCCAAGTCCAGCCAGAGATCTGGCCTCTTGAGTAAAATTTTGGTGTTGCTTTTCCCACAAAATGAAATGTGTTAACCTTTATGAAACCACTTTCTGTACCAATGGCTGCACCAATTCCATTTCTGCCTCAGCAGGAGAATCTCACAACTCCTGATATTCATCAAATCCTGTGTTACCAACTGTACTAGCAACTCAGAAATTGTTCCACAAAGTCCTTGCCACCTGGTACCTATTATGAACCAAATTTTTGTGTGCCTGATTGGCAGGTAAGTCACATACCCACATTTTATTTGCCAGGGGTTCTGAGAAATCAAATTCTGGTTTCTATTCCTAAGAGACAGGATTCATGGAAATTTCCCCAGTTTTGGAAATACTATTCAACAAGCCATCATACATATGACAAATATCAATTACAGTAACCAGCTATGACGTTTATCCTCACGCTTCTTGTGTTTATTCATTTTGGTTTTTGAGTCACCTTTGCTTTTGTTCCACTTCAATGGCAGCCTCTCACCATAGGCTTGCACTGCTGACTGTTGTCGTAACTGCTGGCTTCAGCATCCACTGTGTATTTCATTATTCCTGGAAGTTTGTCGTCTTTTTTTTTTTTTTCTCTTGGGTAGACCCCAATGTATGACCCCAGTACAAGCAAACAGTACAACTAAGCAGCTAATAGTAAGTGTGGCATGGAATTTTATTCATTGTGATTTCAGACTCTACATTATGACTGACAGTTTGATAATTTTTGGTTTTGAAAATTATCCCCCTTTATAAAAGGATTTTGGCTGCGGGCCAGGATGAATGGCATGAGGAGAGTAACAGCCTCAATAAAGAGCCCAGCCCAGGATGTTGGCATTGGTCTCTACCTTTGTAGGCAGTGGGCTGGCCACACCTGTTATTAAAAGAGGTGCTCAGGCAGCAGAGCAAGTACCAACAGAGACAACAGCAGCAGGAAAACTCCAGCTGCCAAGAAGAGCATATAATTATCTCTGCTCTCTGGAGATGATGTCTTAACTAAAGCGTGTTGAAAAATATACACGCTGGGTCCCACTTTCCAATGTGCTGATTTGGTAGGGCACCTATAATTTATAAACAAATAAACATGTTTCATGTGATGCTGTAGTATACTTCTTGTTTAAAAATACTGCTCTAATCAAAGAGGAGATACCTTTTTTGTGGGGATAAGAAAGGGAGAGTGGATATTTCATATTTAGTTAATGGCCTACAATGAAACACAAGAATAAGCGTAATTGGTGTGTATGCCTCAGCTGTAATCTCAGAAGATTATGTAGAAGTTTGAGGGAAAACAATGCAAAGTTGAAAGCAGTGTTCAGAAAGAATTACAGCTCTACTTCTTCAATATTCCAGCAATCAAAATACAGAAATGAACATAAAAATATGTGAATTCTGACCACAATGAACAGATTGCAATAATTTTATATTATTTTTGATTTATATAAGTTTGCTTTATATCTATGCTTCTTTAGCTAAATTCCCTTTATTAACAATATTTCTTCACAAGATAGCTAATTAGCTAAAGGCTAAAACTTTAGAAGGGAAACAGTTTTTGAACCATATTTTCAGAAGATGACTGATTTATGCTATATATTATTTAACCATATGGGATATATGCTTCCTATTATTTTGAATATGAATAATTCAATAAAGTAAAATATGGAGAGGAGCTCATGCATGTACAAATTTTAATAGAAAAAAATATTAGCATTTGATATTTCTCATCTTTTCTCTTTTTAGTTATCTTTCTTGAGGTTCTAAACCCTATATTCTAAATTAAAAAGTAATTAGACAAACATTATTTCTCACACACTTCGCTCTAACAGTTGTTTCTACAGGTATACTTTCCTACACTCAGATGATACAGATTTTTTCTTTCCTAAAGAAATTAACAGGATCTTTACAGGAGGAAAAACTATAGGGTTTTGAAACCGGAACAACAAAGATTGGAGGGAACAGATTTTAACCTCTATGTATTGAGGGCAGAGTTAAGTTGATTAGTTATCTATTTTTGATTTGGGGGCATCTGTGTTTTTGTTGACCCCTTTTGTTCAGTGCCTTGTGGATGAAGCTACTGAGCTTTTAATCGCATATGTTCTATCACAGTGTCTGTTAGAGATGTAATCACTCAACTGTCAAATCTATTTTCAAAAGGATTTTGGAGAGAGAATACAACAATTTATTCTTTACTTCTCTAAAATGATCTTTTCTAAAAATCACACTACAAGCTACACAGGGGATAGTGTAATATAATCTCTGACAGCATTAGTTTGCTAACCTTATTCAATAAAGAGATTCTTCTAACAAAGGTTTATTGTATTACCTCATCTCATGGTGGTATTACGCTCTTTGTAAAAAATATCACCTGCTCAGAGAAATGTAAAGAAAATAATATCCTTGAAGGGTAAACATGTATTCCAGTGTTTTCAGGGGAACATGAGCAATGCAGCAGGCATATTATGCTGTCACACTATCAGTTTACTATCGTACACAATACACAAATGCATACATTTCATTGAACCCAATCAGAATGAGAATATTTACTTGTCGTAAAGATTGAATGGCATAGATTTCCATCCAACTCTATCACTGGAGCATCAGGCAGTCTAAATTAGCAATGTCATGGAGTGTGGGTACAGTGAGAAAACATAAAGACCATGAAAACTAGAAAATTCTAGGTGATTTGCACAGACAGTAAAATCAAATTTCATCTAAGAAACAATAACAATGTTGTGGTGGTGCTTTTTAAATTACTTAGAATCACCCTCATGGTTTGAATGTTAGTTAATATTTTAAGATTCTGAATGTTTTATTCTGAAAGCTACTGTTCACCCCTTGAGTAAGGGAAAGGTCCCCACACAAATAGTACAATGGATAAGCACAAAACTCCTGACACCAATAAAGAGGAGAGAGCAATTTATTAGTCACTTACAGGGAGAGGAGGACACTGCATGCTATGCAGGGCCACACAGGGTTTGAACTCAGAAACAGAGTGAACAGAGGGTATGGGAGGCAGGCTTTGTAGTAACAAGAAGATGAAGTGACTCTTGATTGCCAAAGATTTATTTGAATAATTCTGCTGGCTGGCAGAGAACTTAAGCCCACTACTCAGGGATAAGCAGGCACTGTGCCTGGCCCCCGTGATAAGAAGTGTTGTTTGGCTAAGGCATCTTATCCAGGAGGCAGAGTGGAGGAAAACTGGTGGTTTGGCCATTTGAAACTTTCCTGGTTTTCCTAGATGTCAAAGCAACACTTAATGTTGAATTTTAATTTTAGGCCTCAGACCACATTTTTTAATAAATGTAGAGTGATTATATAATTCACATGATTCCTTTCTCATTTTGATAAGTACATCCCCAGTGAATACCATGTGGAATTAAATTAACCCATGAAGAATTTTAGTTTTTAAAATTTATGCTTACCTGGTTTTTTCATCATGGAAACATCATTTATTTCTGAAAGGAAATTTAGTTACATTTGAAACTTACATGAAATTCCCCTGGAAAAACAGTTGATATTAATAAAAACGTTATGTTATACTATATCCATGCAGCAGACCTGTGAATTTCCCATAAAGCAGATTAATAAAGAGAAATTACAAGTTGGGTTTAACACATGCAATAGCTTACATTCAACATAACTGAATTAGGTAATGGCTATTCTTATTCCTCAGTCTCTCTAGCAGAACGATGCTTAGCACTGTGGATATATTTCAGACATTTAGTCCTACTCTTCAAAATCATCCTCACTCTATTTGCTGGTTTAATTAATATGGTTTCTTTGTAAGACAATCAGATTCAAAATAGAAAACTTATCTGAAAATCATATATTATTTTATTAAATTTTTATCTAAGATTTTAGAGTAACTCCTCAAGAGTCATTCAAAAATGCCAGTATGTTTAGGAAGACCATTTGACATCACCATGATTTGTTCACCACGAAATTTTTGCATGTTACACTTCAGAAACCATTCAAGACACTGGCAGTTGTTCATGGCATTCCATTTTTAAAAATACATCTTCACTATGTTTTAGGTATGAACAGAATTTTACTCAGTGTATTCAAGTATACACATCATTGAGCTATATTATATCAGGAACACATCATTGTAATCTGAAGGAAATAAAATAGCTTTTCCTTGAAAATTTATAAAAGTATCTTAGTAATAAAATTTATAGAGTTAAGCACATAAATGAATTTCCCCAAAATAAACTATTGCCCTTGAAATTAACAACCTGTCCAGTATGTATGCTCTTCCACCTGAGTTATATTATTTTTAGAATTTAGAATGCTGACTGTAAAGGTGACCATATCCATGTTAAAAAAAAACACTAGCCCTAATGTACTTTAAATGTGTCAGAATTCATACTAAAATGTTGATGTGGTAAGAGATGGTCATACTCGTATTACTAGTTTCCTGTGCTACAGTTTAAAAAAACCTATAATTTTAAAAGCTTAGCACATGATCTATATCACTGTTCTCTTAATATATAATTAGATACAGAGTTTAACAACTTTACTATAAAATTGAATTTGTTATATTGTTTCAGTTGTCATACTGATTCATATAAGTAACAGAAAACCAAAGTTGAATTGCTTTAAAAAATAATGATTTCTTATTGGCTCATGTAGTTGAAATACCCAGAGTTTCACGTAGCTGAAACCCTGAGTTTCAAGCATGGGTCACTTCGGTGATGGGATACTTTCAGATCTGCTGTTCTCTATGGTCTGGCTTATTCCTTAGGCTTGCTAATGGGAACAGAAACCATGACTACAGGCTTTCCTGTACACTTCCAGAAGGAAGAGGGGATTTTCTTTCTGAACCATAGGACCTTTGGCCTAAGGTTTACTCTTACTGAGCCATTTTAGCCTATGTGGACAACCACTGTACCAATCACACTGGGCAGGAGAATGTCAGGTATTCACTGATGTAAAGCAGAGATTCTTTTTTTACTTAATGACTTTGGCCAGGGGAATGGTATTGCCTTGACTGGCTTACACCATCAAGGAACCTGTGGTAGTATCAAAAATAGATTAGATAAAATGGAACTTGAAGATAACCACAATATCTACAATAACAGTGATGAAACTTTACAAGTGGTATGCCAGTAGTTCTTCAGGAAATGGAAATAATATTAATTATAATTTTTACCAAATATTATGAACTAGAAAATTAATTATGTACATTTGTAGAATAGAACTTATACTCTGCACCCATTGGGGAAAATAAATTTGTTATAACATGATGCTTTTAATGGACAGCATTTTTAAAAGACAATTTTCTGTTATTCAGAAAATGTATTTTTCACAAGTAAAGAAAATCTTACAGGGATTACTTTTTTATTGTTGATTTTTCCAATGAACAAATACAAGTAATATAAAACAATATGGAAAAATGGGAATTAGTAAAGAATAAAATTAATATCATAGTTAATTCAGACTCTCAGAGTTCAATTTAACAATATATAGTGTATTTTATTTTAGTCTTTTTTCCTACGTACAAATATAAAATTTTAAAAAATTTTAGAATCACAATGTATAGCCTTTTTCTTAGATCATGCTTTCTTCACTCGTGATAATAAATCACAAGTATTTACATTGTCATTAAATATTCTTTCAAAGTCTGTTTAACCAGTGCATATTGCAGTTGATAGATTTATCAAATATTATATATTTACCATTCCCCCTATTGTTTAGTGATCATTCTCATGACTGTGATCAATATTGTGTAGGGATCAAAGGCCCCTGGCCCCCCAAATTTTTGACAAACTGTGGGGAGCAGAGGCCACTGTCCCTATAAATGTTTGCTGAAAAATCACTGACATGAGGCAGATTGATTAATAGGAGGAAAAGGACACAAATTTAAAGTGCATATGGGGAGCCTTCAGAATGAAAACTCAAAGACACAGGGGAAATTGTCCATTTTTATGCTTAGTTCCCAAAGTATGGACAGCCATGTAGAAATATGATTGGACAAAAAGGGTATGATCTTACACTAAAAAACTGAGCGTGGAAACCCAGCAAGGCCTGCCTATCCACATTCTTCTTGGTCTCTCTGAGCATGCATTCCTTGCTTCTGGGTGTGGGGTAGGGCCCTTTCTGGAAGGGGGGGTCTAATGACCTACAGTTAAATAAGGTAGGTCAGATAATTACTTTATGGCCAATTTTTACATAGAATAATTTTTGGTTTTGTGGGTGCCTTTCAGGAAAAGGGGTTCTGGCTTTTATTACCCAACTTAGGGAAGAGGAATACTAGTTTCTATGTGTAGCCTCAGGGAAAAATGGGAGTAAGAGGCAGGAAGATGAGCGAAGGTCAGAGAAGAAATTTTGCTTTCGAGGGCTTCACTTCGGGATACTGTTTTCTGAACCCCATCAACTTCAGGGGACATCCTTAGTCATAAACCTTTGTTCATGCCCTTGATTATTCACTACTTTAGGATTTGCCATTACTATTTTAGGAATATATTTTTCCAGCTTTACTTTTAGGCTGTTACTCTGCATGCTTTCCATCTTAATGAGAATCTCATTGAGACATGAATAGTTTAGCTACTCTGTTCTTATCCCTTTTGACTCTGATCTATAACAATTTAATAATTTCAACATTCACCTCTTGGATATGACAAATGCTAATTTGCAGATGCTTACAATTTTCAGTGCTTCTGAGATTAAAAACTAAAGGCAAAAATCTCATAAATGTCAGACATTCACCATAGAACCTACTGAACTGGAGGGAATGTCAAGGGCGGAGAATGAGAGAGGGCGACACTGAGAGGAAATTTGATAATGTTCCACAGCATTCAGCAGTATTTTAATTTTAAATTGAGGACCACTGGTTCAAACCAACAGTTGAGTTTATATTGCTACAGTTGTCTTTGACATAGAAGTCTAAGCATATTATTTGTATAACAAGGGCATATTCTACAAGCATCCTAGTTTTGAAAACACATTTTATAATATATCAGAGTTTAAGCTTTTAAAATGATACATAAAAAGTGAGAGCTTCTGATGGACAAACCAGAAACGCCTCAAAAATGGAAAAATTATTTTATTTAACAAAATGACATTATTGGTTACATTCTTATTTTATATACTTCAGAAGAAATATGAGTATACTGTTTTGGAATGTAAGAAAAGGTTTTATTTACATTTTGAATGCATATTCTAGTTTAGCTCTTTATTGGGTGAGATTTAATATTCCATTCATTACATGCTTTTGGATAAAGCAGTATAGTTTTATTCTTCTGCCTCTTTCAGTATCAAAATGGGCTGACAGAATAAATAAAATACTTTGTTAAATTTCAAGAGAAAATTCAATATCTATTGTCATTTTGAACGGCAAGACATTTATCTTACAAGTTCATATGGTGAAGTGAAAATGGAAAGCAAGCCTGGTTACCAAATATGGATTTGTCAATTGTGAGAAAGATACCCCAAAAATATAAAGAAAAATAATTGTAATTATCTGTGTTCAATATGAAAATTAATCTGTCCAAATTGCTTTTTTTGTTTCCCCAGCCTCTTGTCCTTCTATCTGAATGAAGCAGGTACTTATAATTACATGCAGTGGTGCACAGGGTCCTCCTTTCTCCCTGATACCAAGCTTTAATGAATTTCATTATTCTTTTTTAATTTACATACTCTTACAGAATAAAGATTCCCAAATCATTAACTAATTTGATATGTCTGAAATACCAATTCAATTGTCTGGTCCCCTGAGATTTTCAAATATCTTGTTCAAACTCCTCTTAACTTAGTTTCTTAATTAGATACACTGTGATGGATGGGCTTTTATATCACAGTCTCAAAGGGACAGTGAATCAGCCTAATTTTTATGACAATTTAGGAGACTTAGATTAAAAGTCATTTAAAACAATCAAGTCAGAGTTTGTGAAGAAATATTTAGGGTCAAATGAATATGTGTTAAAATTGTATATGATAAATGTTAAACATTTTGATCATATTCTTAGTGAATAATAAATATTGCTTAATGAAATTTAAAAATATGTGTTATTTGGTTTTAAGGAAAATACTATTTTACAAAGATACCACATTTATAGAGAAAATAATTAAGACATTAGGGATTGTAATAAACAATATGGTAAATAATTTGGGGATTTTCAAAGGATTTATTTTTCTCTTAGAGGCTAAAAAGCATACCATTTTTTCCAATATTATCCTTCTATTTTGACATTTACTTTTATGTAAAATGAATATAAAATAATATGTCCATGTTAAAAAATAAAACTGAACAAGAACTTTGCATATTTTGCTAAAAGTTGTGTATATTTTATACTATTATATGTGTGATTTTGATACTATAAAGATCAATGCAAAATATTAGAACTCTATTTTAGAGATCATGTTTTAGAGAATATGATTTAAACACTGCAGGAATTTTATGTATTTTTAAAACTTTAATTTTTTTTTGTTAATAAACTTAGTTCTCTGAGAGGGAAACAACAAGCTATACATAATGTCACTTTCTACAAACTAATGAATAAAAGGTACTTGAATGTTACAGTACTGATAATTTTAGAGGGATATTGTGAATATTAATTTTGTCATTTTATAAGGGCCTGGCAAGGAGTAGGTACTCAATATTCATGTGCTGTGAGAAAGAATTCTAAAGTACATTTTAATCATGAGGTTATCCACTAAATTATTCATATTTTCAGCCTGGCAAGGAATTGTACTGGTGGTGAAGTGATGCATTTTTATTTTAAAAAGCAGGATGATTAAAAACAAAAATTAATGAAACATTAATATTCTCACACATTTTTATTTGGTGTAATATAATAACCTATACACTAATTTTTATAGTATGCATTCTTTTGTATGTAACTCCCGTATGAAATAATTCATGTTAGGTGATGCCCCAAGCCAAAGTGATGATGGCTTTTATAATAAAGCCAATAAACTAATGTGCATTAGTTTAAAGCAACTGAGGTTTGGAATTTCCAGAAATTACCTGTTACAATCTCTTGGATGAAATAAGATGATAAGGTGGCAAGAACATCAAACCGGAATCAGGACTTGGGGTTAAGGTTTCTGCTTTTATTAACTTTGCACAATAATCTCAATTTTTGGGACATCAGCTTCTTTATCTGTAATCTAAGAAGACTTGGAAAGGCCCCATTCATCTGTAAAATTTAATGAGTCTGAAATTGTCCTTTTATGGCTTAAATATTATAATTTTATAGTAATTACATATCTGTGAAATGTGCACATGTACACAGAATATATTATACATACAATGCATTGAGTACATGATATACTAAATATATACATATATAGGATATATATATAGACTATATACTTTTATATATACATCATATTATATATATGTATGTATACACAGAAATATGTACATTTATATACACACAAAATTTAATTCATAGCTAATGAAAACATTCATAGTCAATAAATATTTTCTTAAAATATTACTGTTAATTTAAAAACTTTGAAGATAGATAAGACTTTCTAGATAGGTAGATCTAGAGATATAGATGCAGAGATGTAGATACACATAAAAATAAGTAGATCTATACATGTCATTTATGTGTATGTATATCTATAGGTATGTGTATCTTTCTCTCTCTCTCCTATACATAGGAAAGAGAGAGAGAAATATATATATAGGATAGACAGAGGGAAATGCTGAAAACCTGAGAGGTAGGTAGTATTCTTATCCTCCATTTATATGTAAGTCATAAATGAGGTAGAGATTGGTTTAGTAACCAATGTTGTATATAGTATGTAGTGAATCGGGGGTTTGTCTGTGCTTCTAACCACTGTTGTGTTTTTCATCTCAATAATTAATGAAGGTCATAATTTCAAAATTTCCATTTTTAAAAAAACCTATCTTCGATCATACCCTGCAAGCACCTTGTAAATACTTGGTTTGATTGAGAAGTGTAGTGGGCAAGCTGTACTGAGAATTTAGGGCGTTATGGGGTGTGGAAGGGGAAGAAGCATTTAAGTTGCCTGCAGAGATAGTTTCATATTTGTCACAATGACATCCCTAAGACTTTCAAATAAAAACACCACTGTGTTGAACTCTGCACGTCTGGAGAACAGAGGCTCTGTTTTATTAGCATGGTCTTGCGTAAAGCCTGACACATGGTAGGTTTTCGATACTGTATACATAGTTATAGCTTTAGGTAAGCATAAAAGACATACATAGCTGATGACATGGATGACAAAGGACCACGTGCACACTTATTATATACATTATACATCTTAAACTTGTGGCTTTCCAAATTTTTGGACAATTGCTTACTGTAGAAAATAGATGCTATACTCTGACCCAATACACATACGCTCACAACAGAAACAAAGTTCCGTTAAACCCTCATTACATGTGACTCTGTCTGGTTTGTTTATTCTGTCCTATTTCTTTTCTTTCCTTTTTTAAAATCCCAGTAAAGGCTGACATTAAAAAAAGAAAAAACAAAGACAAAAATCACTATTTTAAGCAATAAGGAGATAATATGATTTTTTCTCCAAATACAAAAAGGCAAATTACTTCAATAAGCAAGATTTTTAGCAAATTTATCCAAAGCAAATGAATAGCTAGTGTCATAGATTCATTTAAAATTCAACTCTGTAGCAAATTTAAGGAAAAATGTTCAAAGGTATAGCAAAATTCATGAATTTGCCTTAGTCATATGATTCTAGCATAGCAGAAAACAACATACATTAATTTGGTTAACAACAGAAAAAGAAGAAATATTATTTGATAAATGGCTGTAAATTTATGTTTTATTGTCAGTATATTAATGATCAATTATTAAATTAAAAATTTTCAAAAATTTCTCACAACTAGCAAAATGATCATCCAGTTTTTAAAAATTCTACCTTACCTAGTTAAAGGAATTATATATATTTAATTTTCATACATGTAAATATCTAAAATCATACATAAAATACACATTATATATTATATTTAAAGAATATATAATATATATCATCTTATATGTGTATATGTGTATATGTATGTGTATCTTCCAAAATCTTTCTGCACAAAGTAATACCATTTCCCAAGATTATATGTAATCAAATGCAAACGTTATCAGTTTTCTTTTGCTAGACTACGCTGACATGAAAAACAATCGCAAAATCTTTGTGGCTTACAGAAAGAAATATTTATGTCAAATGTTTTCACAGGTCAGTTTTACTCTGCATTGTGTCGCTTCTTCCTTCCACACCATATCTGGGACATACTGGCTTGGCAAGAGGGAAATTAGTGATGGCAGAACTTCATAATAATTCTTAGTGCTTGTTTTCAGAAGTCCCATTCATCAGTTCCACTCACATTCCATTGACCAAAGAAGTAACATGGCCATGTTTTTGGTTTTTTTGTTGTTTTATTTTTGTTTATTTTTTAATGCCAAGCTCTCCATAAACTAACATTCTATGGGTGATAGTAACGTCAATGTATGGAATATCATGATCCTTTCACGTGTAAGGACAATAAAAGTCAGTAGGAGGAAATGTGAGTCATTCTACAAGAAGGGACAGCAAACATTTACATCAATAATACAATCCCCCTTGGCAAGAATCAGATCTGGGGGAGGAGGATAGGGTGGTCAAGATGTTGAATTAAATTCAGAATTCTTATTAGCTTAATGTTAGATAGTTAGAAAAATATTAGATAGAAAAAAATCACAAAATGCAATTTTTATAACCATGAGAATAGATGAAACACCAAAATTCAATGTTTTATTATTTTAGAAAATAATCGGAATAAAATGAAAGCAATCAGCTTATCAGTTTTTAGCACATCTGATTATTAATGCTTACTAAAGATTTAGTAATAATCAAAAGATTATTAAAGATTACTAAAGTTTGCCTATTAAAATATACAATTAGATTTACAAGCTCTTATAATTAAATCTGATAATGGCATATTTTGAATGGTATTGAATATAATTCATATCCAAAATTTAAAATTCTCAAGATTTTAGTTAATATTTACAATTTCATTATCTGAATAGAAGACTTATAAATGTAAGTATCAATGTATATTATGAATATCGTTTGTACAAAGTTTACTTAAAATCTTCCAGGAGCATTTATGTCATATTTGCAGTGTTCAAAAATATTTAATTGGATATAATTTTGTAATCCTATTCAAGAATGTAATGAACACCTTTTATATATAAAGACCAATCTAGATGTTGCGAGGGATGCAGGAGAGGAAACTGTATCTTGGTCTTCTCTTAGCTACAGAAGTGGTAATGGAGATTATCCCAATGATGATCATGACAAAAATGTGTGTATGTGTGTTATTAGATAGTTTATTAGAAAAAATGGAAAAGAAAGGTCCACTTCACTCCCTTCAAGAAAATTACATCTCCCTAAAATAAATACAAATAAGAACCAGAAATAATTAATCTGGAAATGAAAGTCATGCAATAGAACATCCACAATAAAAGTCAAACCTAAAGGATTTGTTGCTGACGCTGCTGCTTTATTTATTCTTCTTCAAATGACTAAATGTTGAGATATGTTGTTGTATTATAAATAAAACAAACAAACAATCTTGGCTAACTAAAGTCTGAGCACTGACAAAGGGAGTATTCAATTTAGGACAGAGGCTTAACAGTTATAAAATTTCCTAGTCTGGTAGATACTGAAATATTAAGGCTCTTATTTCTTAAGTAAAAAATTAGCCTTGTGAACTAGTGAAAACTAATAAACATGGAAAAATTTTAGCAGGCATGGGAAAAAAAAAGCCATACAGAGAATCAAATACAATGTGACAAATCTGTATGTCCTTGGATTACAGTGGCAGATAAGAAATTACTTTTCATTTTCATTTTATTCCGTTGGAAAACAGATCATTTTAGGTTTCTATAGAAGTGATGATAAATGCTTTTGTCAAATACCCACTGTTTTATAATAAAGTAAAAAGTGACATTCAATAATTGTATTAAGTAAAACAAAATTGTTATATCAACATAAAGCCAAATTAGATGTCACAGACCAATACAGAAATGTTTTATTTAATAATGTAAATTGAGTATAGATTTACTTAGAGTCTGTCAGCCTCCAAAATGACCATTACTCCCAACAGATTTTGGTAACCCATTGTTGGCCATTATAAATTCCAATTCTGAGCCTTAGAATAGCATTACATCCTAAGGGAGATTTCCTCTAAAGGCAGTAGGTATTCCGCTGCCAGTCATATTGAGGTGGAAAAAGAGGTCTTAAGCTAGAGGGTGAGGGGAACTATTCCTATATTCTTAAGCCAGTGTAGTTATTTATGGACCCTATTGTGTGGAGAGACCCGAAGATTCTTGTGTTGTGCTAAGCTGGATCCCTGCCACATGGGATATTCCCAGGATCTAGATGGATACCCTAAAGTTCAAGAGAGACCACTTCTATAAAAAGTGTAAATTTCCCTTTATGTTTTACCCCTAATACACAGAAGCTTCCATAAAAATTTCTTAAACACCAGAGACCCAACTTAACCATTCTTTGAAAACTTAAGGGAGAGTAACATGTTGCAGAAAAAGTTGTTTTTTTTTTTTTTTTTTAAGGAGAGCTTCTTGGGGGAAATGTGGTTTTAAAAATTTGACAAAGAGATTCAGATATTATCGATGGAATATTGAAGGGATTTCAAGAAATTGAGGAAGAGAAATGCAGTAGAATAATTAACTTCCAATCATTTATATGAATGTAGGCTTAGAGTTTTCATAACTTGAAAATAAAAACATACTCTTTTATGAACTACAAGCTATAAAGAAGAATATAATTAAGGTTTAGCTTAATACATTCTATATAGGTAGGGCTCTACATGAAATTCTTGTGTTTGGGTGAGAATTTACCTAGATTTGCAGAGTTCCAAGCTTTTAATCTGAAATGAGGAGGTTCTTTAAAATGGAAGAATATGCACCGTGAAACAGCTGCGTTAACTCTCTTTGGCTCTCTGTGGAACACTGCCACTCAGCTTGTATCAGGTGAAGCTGGAGACAGCCAAAACACTGGGGTGTTTGCTCCAGCTCCTCCCATTCTGCTCCAAAAACAACAATTCTCAACTCAGTTTCATGAGAGCAGCCTACTGAATAGCACTGGTGTCTTTAGAGTTGACACGAATTATACTATCCTTTTGCAGACAGAATTGGCAACTGTCAATTCTTCTCTAACAAATATTTGAATTTTTTATGATTCCAGAGAGCCCAGGACTGAGGTGTATAGTGAAATATTTAGCAATTAAGTTCTGATTTTGTAACTGAAATTTATAAAAATACTTATCACGTGGTAAATTACTCAGAAGACTATTTATTGTGTTAATTTTCCTGAAAAATTTACCAGTAGGGAATATTTTCATATGGGAAAAATGTCTAAATCAATTGGATACATTTTCATATTATCTGTAATGGGTAATGTTATGATGACTATTTGCATAAATTTCAGCCTACAGAGTAAGATCCAAATAACCATTTTCAGACGATTTGTGTATCTATCTATGTATGCACCTTTCAAGATTATCTACTTGTTTATTTCATCTTCCAGATGATTTATATTCCCTTCTTATTTACAAAAAAGTCTTTAAACTTTTAGAATTTACTTTAAAGTATGTCTCCTTTGTAAATGTTTGCAAATAATTCAGGTCTATCTACAAACCTAATCAGCTGAAGTTAGCAAACAATCCTTTGTATTCAATTAATTGGTGCCTCTCTTCAGGTAAACAAATGTGTAAAAATCTAGATTTATACAATAAATACAATAGAACACAATTACTTTACATTTACTTTACTTTATTCATTTAAAAATTGCCACATTTTTCTTTACCTTTTCTCATGCTATTTAGACAGGTGACAAAAATTAACCATATTTCTGGAAAACTTGCATAAGTTCTTGCCCATCTTCAGCTAATTCTTAACTCAACAGTGAGAGTTTTCCTGTTCAAACATAAATCATATCATCTCAGATCATGCTCAAGTTCCCACAGAACTGCTTTCTCTGTTCCCCACTACTGTTCTGTGCCCATCTCCTCTTATTCTCCCCTTGTTATCCCGCTGAAAGTATGCTGGCTTCCCTGTTGTCCCTGGAGCATCCCAGACACACTATAGCTTTTATAAGTTTGTTCTCTCTGCCAGTAATACTCTACAGATAGTTATATTGCTTAATCCCATACTTTTTCTTTTTTTTAATTTTATTTTCTTATTTATTTCAAAATTTTAAGAGGGTACGAACTTTTTGGTTACATAAATTGCTTTTGTATCATTTGATTCAAAGTGTGCCCATCCCCAGATAGGATGCATTGTACCAGTTGGGTGTGAATTTACCCATCTCCTCTTCCCTCCTTCCACCTGCTTGATCTCCAATGAATGTTATTTCCATGTGTGCAATTTAATAGGGAGTACATGTAGTGTTTTTTTTTTCCATTCTTGTGATACTTCACTTAGAAGAATGGTCTCCAGTTCCATCCAGGTTAATACAAGAGGTATGAATTCACCATTTTTTTATGGCTGAGTAGTACTCCATGATATCCATGGTATACATATATCACATTTTATTAATTCACTCATGTATTGATGGACACTTGGGTTGTTTCCACCTCTTTGCAATTTTGAATTGTGCTGCTGTAGACATCAGAGTACTGGTGTCTCTTTTATAGAATGTCTTTTTTTCCCTTTGGGTAAATATGCAATAGTGTGATTGCTGGATCAAATGGTAGTTCTACTTTTAGTTCTTTGAGGTGTCTCCATACTACTTTCTATAGAGGTTGTACTGGTTGGCAGTTCCACCAGCAGTGTATGAGTGTTCCTATCTCTCCACATCCATGCCAACATTTGTTGTTTTGGGACTGTTTGATAAAAGCCATTCTCATTGGAGTTAAGTGATATCTCATTGTGGTTTTGATTTGCATTTCCCTGATGATTAGAGATGTTGAGCATTTTTTCATAAGTTTATTGGCCATTAGTCTATCTTCTTTGGAAAAGTTTCTGTTCATGTCTTTTGCCCACTTTTTGATAGGGTTGTTTGATTTTTTTCTTGTTGACTTGCTTGAGTTCTTTATAGATTCTAGATATCAGCCCTTTATTGGGTGTGTAGCATGCAAATATTTTCTCCCATTGTGTAGGTTGTCTACTCACCCTAATGTTTGTTCCCTTGGCTGTGCAGAAACTTTTTAATTTGATCAGGTCCAATTTATTTATTTATGTGGCTGCTGTGATTGCTTAGGGGCTCTTCTTCATAAATTTTTTCCTAGACCTATGTCTATAAGAGTTTTTCCAACATTTTCTTCTAGAATTCTTATGGTTTCATGCCTTAGGTTTAAGTCCACTATCCATCATGAGTTGATTTTTGTGAGAGGTGAGAGGTGTGGATCCTGTTTCAATCTTCTACATGTGGTTATCCAATTTTCCCAGCACCACTTATTGAATAGGGATTCTTTTCCCCAGTGTATGTTTGTGTCTACTTTGTCAAATATCAAATGGCACTATGAGGATGGTTTTATATCTTGGTTCTCTGTTCTCATCCATGGGTCTATGTCTCTGTTCTTGTGCCAGTACCATGCTGTTTTGGTTACTGTGGCCTTGTAGTATAGCTTGAAGTCTGGTAAATTGATGCCTCTCAATTTGTTCTTTTTGCTTAAGGTTGCTTTGGCTATACAGAGTCTTCTCTGGTTCCATATGAAGTGTAGAATTATTTTTTCTAAATCTGTGAAAAATGATGTTGGCATTTTAATAGGGATTGCATTCAATCTGTAGATCACTTTGGGTAGTATAGACATTTTAACAATGTTGGTTCTGCTGATCCACGAGCATGGATTCTTTTTCCATCTGTTTACCTCCTCTAATATCTCCTTCATCAGTGTTTCATAGTTCTCCCTGTAGAGATCTTTCATCTTCTTAGTTAAATATAGGCCTAGGTATTTTATTTTTTGTTGCTATTGTGAAAGGTATTGAGTCTTTGATATGGTTCTCAGCTTGACTGTTGTTGGTGTATATGAATGCTACTAATTTGTGTACATTGATTTTGTAACCTGAGATTTTGCTGAATTTATTTATCAATTCCAATCGTCTGTTGGCAGAATTTTTGGGGTTTTCTAGATATAAGAGGATATCATCAGCAAAGAGTGATAGTTTGACCTCTTCTGCCCCCATTTGCATACACCTG
The DNA here is from genome assembly GCA_023783475.1 of Daubentonia madagascariensis. Classification (NCBI taxonomy): domain Eukaryota; kingdom Metazoa; phylum Chordata; class Mammalia; order Primates; family Daubentoniidae; genus Daubentonia; species Daubentonia madagascariensis. The sequence goes on along the minus strand of JAKFHU010000978.1, from coordinate 17,577,521 downwards.
ATTTCCATCTCTTGTCTGATTATGCTGGCTAGAACTTCCAGCACTTGTTGAATAGAAGTGGTAATAGAGGACAACCTTGTCTGGTACCAGTTCTAAGTGGGAATGCTTTCAATTTTTCCCCATTCAGTATGATGTTGGTTGTGGGTTTGTCATATACGGCTTTTATCATTTTGAGGGAAGTCCCATCTATGCCTATTTTGTTAAGCGTTCTTATCATAAAAGGGTGCTGTCAAGACCATACTTCATTTAAGTCATTAAGCAAAGGTTGCCTTGTCTGTGAGGTTTCCATGCCCACCCTATTCTAAATTTTCACTGATTTTCTCCACCCTGACACCTTGACACTTCCTATTCCTCTTTCTTGATTTGATGTTCGTTCTTGGCATTTATCACTATTTAACATAATCTAATTTTACTTGTTTACGTTGCTTATGGACTCAGTTCATCTCTGGACGTGAGCTCCAACAAAGAATGTTCATCTGTTTTGTTCAATGCTGCATTCTAAATTCCTGAAAACAATTCTGACTCACACAGTAGTAGTTCAGTAAACTTTGTTAAATGAATCAATAATTAATATTCTGTAGATGGCATGGATTTAAGCATAGAGGCTGTGCAGGTTATCCCACTTGTCCTCTTTCTACTTCTCTCCCCTCTGCTCTGAGCCCAGAGAAGCTGACCTCTCTGACTGCCTTGACAGACACACACTTACTACTGGCTTTCAGCTGTGTTCAGTCAGTAGGAAGCACTAACAGGAAATTGAAGGGCAGAAAGAGAGAGAGAGATTTTTAGGTAATTACTTCCCTCATTCCCTTCCTTTTTCACTGCAGGGATTCTGTTCTGGGATACTGCCAGGATTGCTTTGTCAAAGGCCAAAGCTCCTCCTCCTTGACTTCAGTACTTTTAGATTCTAGAACCCTGTTGTCCCATTTGCACCTTTAGACCTGGTGGTGGTGATACCTTCAGCAGTTGTTAAATACTTCTTGTATATTTTATTAACCCACTCTTATCTCTGCTAAGAATTTCTTCGTTACATTCTCTTTAAACTTGTTTAACTTTCAGTTAAACCTTTCTGAGATTGCCATCTCTTTCCTGCCTGAATCTTGTCTGATAAACGTGCATTGGAATATTGAAAGTTAATATGAAGAACATGAGGAAGTAAATGTAACATTGAATTCAGAACCACTGTCAAATCGATATCTCCACGTCAGATGTCGGTGACTTAGCATGCAAATTACAAAGACCCATGAATGTCTTGGGAGACATTCGTGAATCAATCTTGTGTTGCCATCATGTTCACTGACCTTTCCATGGCTTCATGGTAGGAGGAATATGCTTTCTTACAAGTGGACTTTGAGATTGGCCATGTTACTTATTTGAGCCAGTGAAATGCTATTGGGTATTGAGAAATGCTATTGAGAAAAGAGTTGTCAAATATGCCTGGGAAAATTGGCTTGACTTCTTGTGTACCTGTGGTCAGCCATGAGAATAACATGTCTTGGATGGCCATTTGTCCAAGGCAGTTGTGGAGACACATAGAACAGATCTGAATCCAAACAAAGTTGAAGCTAAAAGCAGCCAACCTGTAGCTTGAGGCAGACCTTTCTCACCTAACCTTCAGTTCTGTAGGTGAAAAAATACATGCTTATGATTTTAAGGCATTGATATTTTAAGATTGTTATGCAGCAAAAACTTACCAATGCATTGTTTCTCCTCTTCTAACTGTTACTAAATAGAAAGTTAACAGAAGGTTAAAATTAGATTCAAGAGAATATTCCTTGTTCAAGTAAATTAGAGATAATGGCAATAAAAGGAAATGGCAAAATAGGATTTTGGCTTTGAATCATGAGAGATTAACTGGCACGAGACTTTTCCTTTGACTGTAAACAATTTAAAAATTGGAACACATACATGGAATGATTGGCTTTCAACACTGGACTACAGGTAATGCAGAACTGTGATTCATAGGAGAATAAACATATTAGTTGAGTCCTACCCTTCTGTCTTGTTCCTCTGCCTAGAGGAACACTGAAAGGAGCAAGCAGAACACAGTATTTATTGAGGAGGCAGAGATATGTTTTGGGACGGCAAATACAACTGATATAAGGGCCAAGGAAGAAGTTCTCCTTGACCTTTTGAAGTTTTGCTGAAAAATCCACTCATAAAAAGTAGACAAATTGGTGAAAAGGCATACAAATTTATTTACAGTGTATACATGGGAAGCTTCAGAATGAAGACCCAAAGATATAAGAGAAATTGTCTGTTTTTATGCTTAGGTTCAACAAAATATGGGAAGCCACGTAAAAATAGAATTGGATAAAAAAAGTATGAGCTAATGTTAATTGACTGAGTAAGGAAACCCAGCAAAGACCTGTCTGTCTAGATTCTTCTTGGCCTCTCTGAGCATTCAGTTCTTCCTTCTAGATGGGGGGCAAGACCCTCACTGGAAGGGAGGTCATATGACCTACAGTCAAATAAGGTAGGTCAGATAATTTCTTTACAGTTAGTTTTTACACAGAAAGGCAAAAGGAAAGATAGAGTAATATTTTTAGGTTTTACGGCTGGCTTTGGGGAAAAAAGGTTCTGGTTTCCATTGAAACTGTGTTTTATAAAATTAATAAGGGGCCACAAGATGGGAACTGTGGTAGGGGAAAAAAAAATATATATATATATATATAAATAAAACCAGACATTGTTCCTTAGCTTGCTTTCTTATAATTGCTTACTACTCAGGAGTCATATAGCTGATGGTCATAAAGACTCTTAGCTTTCTTCATTGCTCCCATAGATAACATCACCCTTGTGAAACCCAAGGCTAGTTTTTGAGATATCTTCCAGGCTCTGCATTCCAGTGGATGGGCTCACCCACCCAGACCAGTGGCCCATACCAAGGAACTGACTCAACTGGTCTTGCAACCCCCACCCAGGAACTGACTTAGCACAAAAAGACTATTTCTACTGATTTCCCTATGATTCCACTGTGAACCCATCCAATCAGCTGACCCAATTGCCTAGCCCTTTGCCCACCAAATTATCTTTAAAAACCCTTGCTCCCAAATTCTTAGAGAGGAGAATTTGAGAACTTCCTCCTGTCTCCTAGCATGGCACCTGTGACATTAAACACTTCCTCTGCTGTAATCCCTGCTGTCTCAGTGTATTGGCTTCCTCTTGAGCAGTGGGCAAGGAAGCCAGTAAGGCTATAACACAATGGCTCACCTTGGGAAACAGGGATTCTAGTTTATATGGCTAGCCTTGGGGGAGAATGGAACTGAGAGACAGGAGAGTAGGAGAAAGTCAGCAAAAAGCTTTGACTTCTGAGGCTGCTACTGAGGCCTTCATTTTGGAGTATTGCTTGCTGAGCTCAAAAGCTGAGATGTGTAGGCCAAAGTACCAGAGATAAGGGAGATGTGTAGAGAAAGAGTGCCACAAATATGCATATGGATGTGCTAAAAACTTTAGCCAAATACTAATCTGCTCATATGTAAAGTGAAATTCCCCAACTATGAGGAAAGAAAAACTGTAGGGCAAAGAACAATTAGTAAGAAGCTATGCACCAGTCATTTAGCTGGGCTGGGAATTGTTGCAGTTTTTATAGGCCAAAGTTAAGAGATCTCAGTAAATACTTTGGTCTCAGATGGTCACATCTTTGTAGCAGGGCTAAATTATCTCTAAAAGTAAAGTTACACTAGATCCATGTTAACAAAAATTTTTAAAAAGTGTCAAAGAATCTACTTGATCTGCAAGTCACATAAATGCCTTCTAAAGCAACCTTTAATACCACTTAACATAATATAACAAAATCCAGTCAACAATGCAATGTTTGCCACATCTGGCATTCAATAAAAAAAAATTACACATATGAAGAGTTGACATTTTAAGATCAAAAACTAGAAGTAAATGACTCAAGAAAAATAGACTTAAAATTGAGAAAGATGATGGAAGTTATAGACAAAGATCTCAAAATATTCTCAAAGATTTAAAGGAAACTTTAAACATAATAACTAGAGAAAAGTAACATATAAAATAATTAAAAAGAACTTATAGAAATAAAAACTACTATGTCTGAAATAAATATTCACTGGATTGGATTAATTATAAATTAGATAATGGAGAAATAAAGATCAATGAACTTGAAGGCAGAGCAATAGGAACTATCCAAAATGAAGCAAAAAGAGAAAAAAGACTGAAAATAATTAACCGAGCCTCCATATTATCTAGGACCATATCGAGTTGTTTAGCACATATGGAATTAGTACCATATGGAGGCGAGAGGGCGGTGGAAGCAACCAAACAGACATAGAAGAAAAAAAACAAACTGAAAAGGTAATATCAGAAAACTTTCCAATTTTAATGAAAATTATAAACCTATAGATAAAAAAGCTTAAAGAACAGCATGGAGGATAAATATAAAGAAAACCACACCTAAGAACATCATAATGAAATTTAAAAAAACTAGTATCAAACAGAATATTTTTAAAACAGCCAGGAAAAGACTCCTGTTAAAGGGAATAAAGATAAGAATACACAGACATATTGTAGGAAATCATATAGTCAGAAGATAATGGAGAACATTTTTAAAGTGCTGGGGAAAACAAACAAACATACAAACAAACAAGCAGTATCTCAACAGTTGTTCTGTTTTTTTCCCACTGCCAGAAGTTCTTTGCTTAACCTCAAGAATTTCAACTTATTCATGTGCAGATTAGTACTCAGCCCAAGACTGAAGGTGACAATGTTCTCTACCCAGGAAAAATGTCTTTCAAAATGAGAGTAAAATAAAGACTCTTTTAGGCAAAAAAGATAATATAAAAGATTGAGGGAATTTATTGACAGAACTGTACTATAATAAATGTTAAAGGAAATACCTCAGGCAGAAAGAATATAATACTAAAGGAAAATTTGAATCTATACCAGTAGTTCTCAAAATTTTTGCTCTCAGAACAAATTTTCATATGTAAAAATTATTACAGACACCAAAGAGCTTTTACCTATGTAAATTTAATAATACCTAAGACATTTAATATCAATTTAATTGGTTGAAAGTAACAATAAAGTCTATCAAATATTGTATTACTATATTTTAATGTAAATAAAATATTTTAATTAAAAATAACCACATATGTATAATAGTGAGGAGGAAAGTGGCGTTGTTTTATATTTTGAAAGTCTCTGTAATGCCTATGTAATATAGCTGTATTCTCATATTTATTTCTACATTCAGCCCATTATATTAATAATATCTTTTCATAGTTCAGGTATATGAAGAAAATCTGAAGTCTGGTCTTATGTAGACAACCTGTTGGAAAACTTAGTATTTTAAAAGTCTTTCCAGATAATTATGGATATTATTTTTTGATACAATGCCAAAACTTGACATGTGGTAGCTTCTTAAATGTTAATTTCCATAAAGAATCTGAAACCATATCAATGTGCATTTTGTACTTTGTTGTATTAAAATTCATGATTATATCTTGTACTTTAATTAATTCATATAACAAAAAACACTTGCACCCCCTAAATCTATTCAAATTTCAAAAAGTAACTTAAATAAAATCTAGTCTTAACTCTTAAAAAAAATGGATCTTTTTCAGGTGAGTGGTTTTATAACATCTTGCGTTTGGTCTTAAGAAATTATCAGTTCACAGAATTATACAGCTCTTCCAAATATATCAAAAATCATGTTCATATATGTATTGTTGAGTTGATAACATATGTAGTTGTATAATATATGATAATTATGGGCCAAAGGATAGGAAGCGGAAAATAAAAGTATACTTTTGTAAGATTCTACAATTTAAGTGTAGTGGTGTAATAATTTTTGAAGGTGGACTGTGAGAAGTCTTGAAAATTCCATCTACAAATGTAGTTTTATCTATTTCCCCTATTCTATCAATTTTTGCTTTATCTAAAAATAGATTAAGTGTATAAAAATTAAGATTATTAATCTTCTTCATAAATTGTCCACTCTGTCATAAAATTTTCCTCTTATCCATGCTAATTTTTCTTGCTCTAAATTCTACCATGTCTGATATTAATGTTACTACTCTAGGTATCTTTAGAATAGCGTTGGAATGGTGCATAATTTTCTATCCTTTTAGATTTAAAAAATATATTCATTTTAGAAGTGGTTTTCCTGTAGAAAACTTAGAGTTGAGTATTTTTTCCCACCATGACAACTTATTCCTTGCTCCCTGAGTTTAAATCATTTATATATAATACAGTTATCACCATGGTTATGTTTAAATATACCATCTGCTCTTTGTTTTCTACTTTTGCTTTTCTACTTTCCTCTAGTTTTTGCTCTTTTCCTGTCTTACTGGACAAATCTAATACTTTTTAGTATGCCAGTTTATTGCTACTATTGGCTTAGTAATTATATCTTTGTTTTTTCTTTTTGTTATGGTCCTATGATATTAAAAAATGCGTCTTTTTTAAGGAAATACACATTTGTTAATTTTAAATAAATGTAATAATATAAATTAAAGACTAATAGTAATGTCAAAGTTTGATTTAAAAACTAGAAAAGCTTTATTTAATAATTTAAAAATTTTTATTTATAGAAATCATTCTTATCTGCACTGCATTGGTTTCAAAAAAGTTTTATTGATATTCTTGTATTATTACTTACCTTAGGAAATAATAGAGGCATTGAAGTGCATATTTTCACAAATTCCAAATTAAGGCAGCAATAAATATTCATTATACAAATCATTGTATTAGTATGTAGATTTATTTTAATACTTTTACTTTCTATTGTAGGGGAAAGAAATATCTTTTCTTCCCATTTTAGGTTCACAACTGAGGCCCCTATAACAAAAGATAGATTAGCAAGAAAAAAGCATACAAATTTATTTACGATAAATTTTATGTGACACAGGAGCCTTAGGAACTAAAGACCCAAAGAAATAGGGGAACATGTATTTTTATGCATAGGTTTGATGAAGATGTGCAGTTGTGGAAAAATATGATTGGAGGACAAAGGCATGATCCAGTGATAATAAACTGTGGGGCGCTTAGGCTTATTTGCTCAGATTCTTTTCTGCGTCACAGTGTCTGCAGAGATACGGATGTTTCTTTCCTCATGACATAGGGAGGGTATCTCTAGAATGAGAATGTTATGACCTGCTTCAGGGGAGAGCAGTGGGAGAAGGACTGACAGTGATCTTCCTAAGGTTCTACAGCTTGCTTCAGGAGAGGACAAGGAAGAAGGTGACCTTCCTACTTTTGCTGTTTTCTCAAATGCCAAGGTGGCACATTTGGGGGTAGCATGCCCTTAACCCCATCACTATCAAATTTTTAAACGTCATGTTTTCTCACAGGTCTATTCTAAATAAAATTCATTGTCTTCTAAATCAAACCCCACAAAATTATGCAGTAAATTTCTGACAACTTTATCTGGGGCTGATAATTATGTAATGATTGTAGCAAACATCGAAATTATTTTGCACACAAATTCATGTTACAGATAAAACTTGTGCAAATCCAGAGCAATGCTGTGCTCAGATTGGTACAATTGAAAGATGTAAGAGCTAGTGATTAGAAACTGAAAGAATAAGAATAACCAAACTTGAATAAGACTGGAACACAGAGGATGACATTAAAAGCACAGAATTAGAAGGCAGAATGAATGCTAAACACTTTTTAGCATTGTCAAGAAAGTCACTGAAATATTCTCTCTGTGGGACATTTGTAGCAATAGCTAGCCTTGTACTAATGGAATAACAATGCATAAAAGTCATAAAAAAAGAACAAAAGGGGCAACTTACCAGAAGATATATGTTCAGTATGTAAAACCCCAAGAAAAATATGGTCCTAACTGCATGTTTCAAAAGGTAGCACATCAATCTATAAATAGGGGGAACAAAAAGCAAATAATTCAGAGCGTGTTTCCTTTACACAGATAAAACAAAGTCACAAGAAAAAGAACTTCGTTTGCTACTATTTCCATATGGAATACCATGGAAAGAAAGTAGAAAATAAAAAGCTTTGTATAATTTATATATTAATAAGAAGTATAGCTCCCAGCTATTTAGGTCTTTATATTTTAAAAAAGGTTCATTTTTGTATAGATAGTGAGATATCACACATAAAATATTAATAAGATATATACCTTTGTTTAAATGTGGAGAGAACAAAATAAAATGTGGCTAAAAGAATAAGAATTAACGTGTTATTTACATAAATGTTGAGTATTTTTCATGAAATGAAAGATATCTTAATGGCTTTATTCATGTCATTAGTGACTTTATTTACTCGTGTCTGACAAAATATACAACCAGTCTAGGCAAATGAAAAGTGAACGGTTACTGGTGACAGAAACTGGTTTCTAATGTAGTTCAATTCACTACATGCATTATGAGAATCACCAGGGTGCTTTTGTGCTTTGAGTTTTAATAGTGCCACATGAAAATGGGGCATCAGAAAATGTGTCAAATGTTGAAACAATTTCTTTCTGTCTTTCATCTGGTTTTATCTCAAAGTTTCAGGATGCTCAAAAGAATACATTAAAAATGTAGGAATTTTTATTGTATTCTGACTTTACCCTATTTCTCCCTTAAGGACAGAAGGAGTTGCAACCCATTGTAATTAATTACATATCATTTCAATTTAATCTGCTTTGGTTTTGCCCTGCTATATTTATCAGCTAGTCCAAGAATTGGCTAAATATGAATAATATCTCATTTGACAACATAGTATTTGCAATACTTCCACCCTCAACCCTAAGAGTCACCCATCTCTTTCTTCCAAAAGTGACTACTGTTCTGGTAGTTGTTAAATAAAGCTCTGACTAGTGTCAATCTGTGTTTCCCATAGAATTTTGAGGACTGGGGGAAGGCCATTTAAAAATGTACTTGAAATATATGAATAATCTAAGTAAGTAAATAAATGCAAGGTGAAATAGTATTATACAATCTGGCAAACATTTAAAAATATTAATAATTTCCAGTCTAAACTTTGTCAAAGAAAATTATCAGAATCTATCAAAGTTAAAATTTCATACATTTCTTGATATAGCAGTTCCATAGCTAGAAATGTTTCCTACTCATATACCCACAGAATAAATTTATTTCAGTAAAGTTATTAGCCAAAACTTAAAATGACCTAATTAATCTATAAAATTATATGCAAATATTATATGCATTTTTATAAATAATTAGAACATTATAAAAACAAGACAAAAGATTTCAATTAAATAAAAGAGTATATTATTATGTCCTGTTAAAAATCATTTTGCCAAAGATGCTCAGAGGTACGATGAAAAACCACATTTAGAGGGTAGTATTTCTATTCAATCCTTCACTAATTCACTCTTACAACATTAAGGGTAAAGTTTTATTTATTAATTCATTCATTTCATTATCTATATACTCTTTTAACGTATTTATTATAGGCACTAGGCTATATGCTGCTTATGAAAGAGAAATTCACTCTTTTATTTATTTTAGCTGGTCATTTTTGCAGAGTCTCAGCTAGTACAATTGGTGCCTATATGCAAATTAAAGATCAAAAAGTGACCTTTCCTTGAAGATTTGCAAAAAGACACCTGCTCTGGGTATATCAATGAAAAAAAAAAGGTATCTTCTGGGCAGATGTAGCCACATCACACAGGACACAAATTTGGCAAGGAAGGCAGTGGCTTCCTATAATCCTTGCTCCTGCTCCTATGGCCAGGCACTGTCACTTACAGTACACAGTTAAAACCTTATTCAGAGAAGCTAGAACTTGGAAAATATTACTGAAAATATAGAGATATGATTGAATCAATTTACTTTTACATTTTTTTATAACCTTATATATGTTGAAGTGGGCAAATATATTCCTATGGCCATTAGAAACTCATTTTAAAATCTTCTGGATAATTTAGAGTCTGGTTTTCCACCATTGCTCAAGCAGGTAACTTTATGATGTTGAACAAAAGGTAAGATACACCTCTGCTCTAGGTTGGTGCTACAGAAAAGCAAAGAATGTCTATGGGTAGTTCATTTAGAGTTGAATAGCAGGTTAAAGGCAGCAGAACTCCTGTTCTAATGATGTCAGTAAAGTTGTAATAGTAACCATGGTCAGATAAAAGAATTTCCACTGTCACTTTGAAATTTTTGACACTAGTTGTTAGGGAAGCGTATTTGGGCAAAACTGACTCTACACCCTGTTTTCTTCCCTTCTCAACTGTTGTATTCCATGAGATCTGAATTTGATAATGAACAAATTTAGTTGGGTATTGGGGGGTAGGAAGGGGTGAAAAAACTATCTTCTTTAAACGATGTTTAGTTTTATTCTGACTTCTCTTCCACATTCTTCAGGTATGTTCGCTAAAGGCTTAATTTGAAAAATACTTCCATTTTATTTTATTTCGATTATAGGTTAGTAGTACTGTAGAATATCTGAAGATGCAGAAATAGCAAAAGAGTACAAGAATGGTTACTAAAGAGAAGAAAATCAGTAGCTTTTGTTTCATCAGTAAAGAGATCCCATTTTAGAAATCAATTATGGTTTGCATACATATCTGTAATCAGTGCTTCTTTGACTTGAAATCCTTAATAACCCTATAAGAATATTGCTACCTTGTGATTTAATCACTGGAAAGAGGTACATGGCAAACAAGCTTCCTCTCCTTGCTTGTGTCTTTGACAAGTTATTAAGAGAGAGTTTTGCATTTAAATAGTCTACAAAAGGATTTATCCTGAGGCACTGGCATTACATTTTCTCATTAATTTAGCCATCAATATACATAAAATCAATTAATTATTTTATAGATAAAATACATAAAAGATGCCCTTTGAATGGTATTCCATGGGATCTGAATCTGTAAGATACCTTGTAAGGGTATCTTTTTATAAAATTGTAAAATTTGTATTGAAATTCTGTTGAAAATGAAATCTTATGGAATGATCATGACTTTCAGGCAACACTAATTAAGACTGAAAATTTGTAAGAGATTGAGTAATTAAAGTTCAATACAAATTAAGAAGTGAACTCAAGTTAAAGGAGTCAAGGAGTTTAATAATTCTATCTACTAATTCACGTTACTAGACGGGAAAGAAGCTGTAAAGATACAGCTGATAAGGTTTAAAAGCTACGCTTCCTCTTTAAATTTATAGGACTAAAAATATCAATAAAGAAACAAAGTAAGAGTTTTGACATTTCTTTTAATATCTTTCTTTACTGAAACTATGATATACTAAAAAGTAATTAGTATAGTTTCTGATATTCTATATTTTAAAATTTTATTTGGGAAGGATATATATATATATGTGTGTAAAATCACTTGCAGTATCAAAATAAAATCATTCTGAACTTAATTTTATATATCCTACTTAAAAATAGTTTAAAACCAAAGCTAACATTTATTAAGCACTTACACATTCTAAATAGTTTGTACAAATTGAATCCTATGATAAATTTCACACCACCACTATTATAACCTTCATGTTAAAAATAAGGAATCTAAAGCATAAAAGAAGTTAAGTGATTGCCCAGGATTACACCGTGAGCAAAAGGCTCCATCAAAACCCCACGCAATTGGGCTTCAGAAATTGTGTTCCAACCACTATACTATTTGTTGTAACCACAGTACAATATTACTTCTCAGTATATTACAGCGGTGATATTTTTTGTAGGCAAACAAATACAGTATTAATGAAAAACATCTTTGACATGGACTTCCTATTTTCACTTTCATAAAATATTAAACCTGTGTAGCACCACAAGGCAAACTGCTGAAACTCTTTAAACTTGTTTTCCATTATATCCCAATAGAATCAGATATATGTAAAGGATCACTAACTGAATTATTTCTATATACTGTTAAGGCATTTTTCCACACAATGTTTACACAGACTAAAATAAGTAAATTTCTACATTTTGATGTCCTTTTTGAAGGAAGACAGAAGTTTTTCTTTTAAGCAGAATATTTGGGTGATGGAGACCTACTAATAATACTTGTTTTATGAATTCCAGGCCTCTGCTATGCAATGGAAGTTTAAAATCCCTACAGGAAATTCACACCTAATGGGTACAATGCACACTGTCTGGGGCATGGGCACACTTTGATCAAAATGGTACAAAAGCAATTTATGTAACAAAAACATTGGTACCCCCATAATATTCTGAAAAAAAATCAGAATATTAAGTAAATCTATTAATAGATATTCTCTCACTCTTCCATACAGATGCTTTTCATTTACTGCTTCCTCTGTCCTTTCTTTTCCTTTTTCCCTTTTGTCTTTTTAATTGTTTTCTTATACTTTTTCTTTCTTTTTCCTTTCCATTCTATTGGTATTATCTCTTAACTCCTATGGTGGGTAATACAGGTTTTGTTTCAGTTTAAACTATATGCAAAGTATTACAGATAATGCTGTGATGATACTACTTAAGAATTTAATTTTGCTTTAAAGTATAATTGTTATATGAAAGTATTTTAAATAACACTTTTAATGAAGAAGAATAATAGGTTAATAGGTTAAGTGATGTTCCAGGGCCTCAGAGTTAGTCAGTCACTAGGCATGAAATAGAACCCAAATCTCTAGCTGTTCCTCAGCCTGGGATCTCCCTGCTACATTGCTCCATGGGTGCTAGAGCTAAGCTGAATCAATAAAAAATTAAATTGTTGTCACATGCTAGGTACTATTGGTATCAACAAAGATATATATGATATTTCTGCCATGTATTAGGAATCTCTAATGGTCACATGCACTACTCAAATAGAGTTCAGCTCAAGTTAGTGTATACTTATTATATATAATGGTTTTGAGGGTCAATGAGGGCTTCCCTATGCCGAAATATTTCCATCAACGCTTTTCTTCAGGCCTTAATATTAAAGTCATTATTTCCAGAGTTCAAGATTTATAAGTTTTTGAGAGGTCTCCATGTCCTTAGACTCATTAAAAACACATAATTTAATTCTTTAATAGACAGCTAGGACTTTAGTGTACACAATATGAGATGGACACCTGATAGATTATAGAAGACACTAAGAAAATTAAGAAAGAAGTAAAACACAGAAAGGGTAGAAAGGGGTCGGGGGGAGAACAAGAGACAAATTTTATGTTCATCACACTTTTAATTAGAGCTGATTTAGTTTAGTTACAAGTCTTACCTCATCTCTGAATCTCTGACTATTTATTCTCATTGGAGAATAACATTCACTTTTAGAGAATGTATAATTCACTTTCTCTCTAACTCACAATCAATACTAGATGTTTTTCTAAATTACTTCTCCTGTTTGAAATTGTCCAGTATTCCCACAAACTCTTTGCTTGAAAGCCTACTGTCTCAAGGACAGAGCAGTTAAAAAGCCAGCAACTTTCTGTGTTAGGCTTCCTCTCATTCATGTGTATCTGTGTATCCAAGTTTTCACATTAATTTACTGATTGATCCAATTCGTCATTCATTTAAAAAACATATTTTGGTCTAGAATATTCCATCGGGGGAAAAATAAATAAATACTCTTCTCAGGATTACATAAAATATGTAGGTAGATAGATAGAGACAGATTTTTAAAGTACAGATTAAAGTAATTTTAAGTTACTACTATACAATGATAAGTTTTTGTATATTCTAAGCCATTTTGGTGACCCAGATTAAAAAGCATGCATTTCTTTTTTGATGCTAATTGCTATTCCTGCCATTCATGTGAGCTTTCCTGTATACCGTCTGTCACTAATGCATTCCCCCACTACTTCACTAAGCAACTAACTTTAGCTAACCTAATCAAATAATTTAAGCCATGATGCTAATGACTAATGCAATCTTGATGTACAGACTAACAGTCATAAATACTATTAGGTTTATCATAGACTCATAGAATTTTAAAACTAAACAGCTAAACACATTCTTGGATAGGATCTCCCATAATCACATAGTACGTATGGAGATAATGAGGTTCCGAGTGCCTTTCCTAAGATTACTTGGTGACAGGGCAAGAATCTGGGTCACAATTACCAATTCTTTAGCCATTCAACTAATTGAATTTCTAGCTTATAGTAGCTCATTACTAGGTTTCTATGGAGATTTTAAATATCATGATTATTTGGAATGGGTGCTGGAGAAGAGAGAGATATTTTTGATTTAAAACCGTCTTAAAAATCACTCCACATAGAAAACACTGTTTGCCTTGCTGTCACCAAACATCAGGAGGGTATATTGTTAGTTTAATGAGTTTCTCCTCTTCTGAAAGATATTACCAAGTGCTTAGAATACTGTCCTCATTTGGGTTACTGAATTGCTGAAATGTTGTATTTCAGTGTTAATAAATTTATTTAATTTTATAGGATATCTGAAAGCAATTAAGAGTGGTCTTGAGGTAGAAGGCTGTCCATCCATCTGACTAACGATTAAACCATTGAATTTCTTGAATCTCAGTATCTGGGATTAGGAACTCAGAGTACTACAGGAAAACATATCAAGTTTCCCAAATAGAAAAAGGAGTTTGAATTTCAATGTGGACTGGCATGTCTTTCTTAAATAGAAAATATGGTCTCTGACATTAAAATGAAAAGTCGGCACACATAATATTATTTACACTACAGTAAAATGTTTTCTTGTCAAGCATTACAAATTCAGATTGCATGCCTTCCTTATTGAGTCTGTGCTTCTCTCTCTGATCAAACACTTTTATACCCAATGTCACTTAAAAGAAGTAAGCATTTGAATCTTCGTGTATTCTCCTAGCTGCTAAACAAGCTTCAGAAGCAAAGCCAGGCAGTGACCTTGAAATGTACCCTTTGCCATAATAGAATCATGTTTATTTTTTCCCCTGGTAGAGAGTTTGCAAGACATAATATTTCTCTTTTATATTCCGATCCTAAGTCAGATGCATTTTCTCTGGAAATATCTTTTAAAATAAGTTCAAAAACACTTTTTTGGAAAATAAAAAAGAAGCTAGTTTAGACTTTTTAATTTATGCCCAAAGCAGCAAAGGTAAGAGTTCAGAACATAATTAACTTAAAATATACCCTAGAACATATCTGACTCATCATGCTTTAATGAGTCTCCATAAGTAGATGATCTCTGCAACAATAAAACAGAATACTGATTACAGAGGCCTTGACTCCTACCTGAGTGGAAAACCTGTGGAGTATATTCCTGGAGCAAGTTTTAATGTCACTGAACTGAAATAAAAACAAAATTTGACAATTTAATTTCCTTGATTTGCCAATGAATAAGAAAGAGATGAGTCAATAAGATTTTAGTATGTAGGCAGAGGAATAATTTCTTCTTGTCATATAAAATATTCAGTGCTTGTTTAGGAAAAAAAAGGTTATATGTCTCACCCACGGAGTTATATTTTGTATTTAAAAAGCTAGAAATAAGATGGAGAAAGTGTGATGCTTATATATGGCCATAGATTATGTAATACAATGGATTCAATGTTTAAGTGTCATTGTTAGGCAATCTTTCCACAGTTCTTGACCTAGAAAATGCAGTAATATTCATTAGTCCATTGGTACATTCTTTAGTATACCCATTGCTTATGCAGTAGCAAATGCTGGTACTAAGAACTTTGAAATATTTGGCACATTATGTTAAAAAAATATGGTGTTCTTTTATTTGTAGTATGTATAACCATCTATTGGAAATTTGAAACTATAGAAACAGAAAATAAAGGAAAAGTATAGAAAAAGAAAATGTATACAAATGAAATTTATGAAACTTATTAATCTTCAATCTTTTAAGTATTCTTGCTGAGCTATTTGAAAATTTATTTTGCCTCAGACATTAGGGAATAGGTCCCAGGAGGACAGCTATGGGAATGTGGCTTCACAAGCCTGTATAAAACGTCTGTTTGAGATATAGAGTTGGTTCCTCCCCATGGAAAGGGAAAAGTAAAGAAAGACCAAAATACAGTAATTACAAAATTGATGGAATTTTTATTCTATATTCCTCTGACAGCTGAGAAGGAAGACTTTTAAGTAAAAGAGATGGTTTTAGTATTCCCTAACAAGGGTCTTAACAAACAAGGGAGCATGGAATTGCATTCTCCTGTATTGTTTATCTTTCAAGGAAACCTATATTGGTACCTAGTAAGAACATTAATATTACAATTGGTATAAGATTATTATCAGACCTTATCATCAATACTTAGAAAATAATATCAACTGATGTAACTACTTGTTTTTGCCAGTGGCAATGTAAAATCATAGACAGAAACAAAAAAAATCAGTATATTAAATCCATAATTAAGCTTTCATAAAACATTTTGAGTAAGTACTACTTGCTAGAGACATTGAAAGATAAATAAGGTACAGGTGGCCCCTGAAGTTCACCTGTGAACATAGGAGAGACACAAGCAAATAAATTATTATAAACTATAACCAAATTTCTATATGATTACAGAGAAGGAAATTACTAACTCTAGACAAATCAAGAGTATCAAAGAAGAATTCACAGAGAAGGGAACATTTGTACTGTTTTAATGTTCGAAGAGGAGTTTGATTCAAAGTTGGCTAAGAGGGAAAACATTTTAAGAAATTGTGGTAGCATGTGTATATTAAGTCAAGATATGGAGGGGTAAAGGAGTGGAAAAGGTGTGTAATTGTGGTGAGAAAATAAAATGCAGATTTTAGAACAGTTCAGGTGGTCATGTATTTATATAAATGATGGTGAACTAGGAGTGGAAGTCAAACAACTGGGAAGTTGGAAAGTTTCTCTTTTGTCTTAACAGCATGAATGATGGCAGGCTGTTGGGAATTTAGGTAGAGAGAAAGACTAAAGCAGGGCCAAGGTTCTCATGGAATATATGAGACCTTGAGGGGAGGTGGCATGTGGAATGGCCAGATGACATTGGCGAAAAGAGTAGTGGTTTTTCCAAAGTGCCCATGGTCTGTAAGTGGTGGCAGGAGAGAAGGGGAATTCTGGTCTACCTTCTCTTACCTTTTGTGTTTAGAAATCCTCTGTGTGAAGATTACATAGGAAATAAATGGATATTCTGTAAAGAGACTGAGGCTATTGGGGAGTCTTTTAGCAAAAAATGAGGGCAACAATTAGCCCAGGGGAATAGGTTAGGAAAAATCAGTAGCAGTAATGTGCATCATAATAGGGCTCTGAAGGAAATCAGAATATGTCTGAAGACATGCAACAAGAAAGGCTTGCAATTTGCTTCTGGATAGGGGAGGGTATGCGGACTTGACAGGATTTTTCTTATTGTTTACTTAATGTTTGAAATAAAACTATTTTGCATATATAGTTGCCTAAATGTTTGTAGAAGCTGTAGGATCCTGACCCGAAGAGAATGGTAATTGTGATAAAATTTTAAACTGAAGCACCAGTTTATTTTCCTCTCTGCCCCTTTTCTACCCAGGTGAAGTCTGGATTTTTCTTCCTTGAAATCTTGCTGATGCTCTAGCCTGCATCATTCTACCCATTCTCAGAGCTCCTGCAGTCAGATCTGTATGTCTTGTCTTATACTGTTCTCTAATAATTAGGTGCCTCGAGATGTGATCTTCAGAGTTGTATTTGCCATAATGATTAAAGCAGTGTTGAAGACATCATAGTTACTCAGTAAAGACCTGCCTAATCAAGTAGCTAAATGGCATGAGAATATCAAGCTAATGACTCAGTAGTTGGTTGTAGGTTATATGAGGGTCTTTTAGTTTGTTTATTCTTCTTAGAACATTAATCCTTATCCCAAAAATGTCTTGCAAAGTCCAGTTGATTCTTCTTTGTTAATCCAGAAAATTGCATTTATTTTACATTTATACCATAGAATAAACTGGTAGATTTAAATGGTTTGAAAATTTTCTAAAATATTTGATATACATGAGTTATACATCTTTTAGTACAGCTACAATAAAAACAGCAGAAAAATAATTAATCTTTATTTAGTGTGACTAAATATTAACAAAAGAAAAAAAGACAGCACATGAAAAAGAGATAAGTGGTTAGGAAAAAAGATAAGCTATTTTCTTTTATTTTAATCAATGTGTGTGGAGAAATGCATTAAACACATTGATTAAAATAATGAGTTTCCTATAGGGCAAACAAACCAACGTTCATGACCTGAGGTGATCACAGTGGTAGAATCAGTTTTAATTTAACAAATATATATGGAGTCCTAGCATAGGCTAAATACTTTTTAAGTCACTGGGATACAGTAGAGAACCAGACAGAAGAAATCCCAGCTTTTATAAACCTCATATTTTGTGAGATTAAATACAGGTTGAGCATCCCTAATTTGAAAATCCAAAATCCAAAATGCTCCAAAATCCATAATATTTTGAGCACCAACATGATGCTACAAGTGGAAAATTCCACACATGATCTCCTGTGATGAGTCACAGTCAAAAAGCAGTCAAAACATTGTTTCATGAACAAAATTATTAAAAATATTGTATAAAATTACCTTCAAGCTAGTATACAAGGTATATATGAAACATAAATGAATTTAATATTTAGACTTGGATCCCATCACTAGGATGTCTCATTATGTATATGAAAATATTCTATTAATAAAATCTGAAAAATCCAAAATCTGAAACACTTCTGGTCCCAAGCATTTTGGATAAGGGATACTCAACCTATAGATAATCATACAAATATATAATTGCACATTTATGAAAATTAAATTCTACTATATATATTCAATAATATATGTATATAAAATACATTTACATACCTATATATTAACTTTTATAACATATACTAACTTGCATCAAAGAAGTTGGGTATTCAAAATTCCAACATGATTTTTGCCTAATCATTTTTTGCTAGTATTAGTTCTTCATTTTAAAGACTTAAAAAATGTTAAGAGTTTGCAAATTATATTACTGCTGTGAATATTATTAGCTGTGGGTATCACTGAAAGGAAACTATTTAATTAACTTGTGGATAAATTAATAGGTCCACAGAGTATTCTTCCCCCTAACTATTTTGGGATCTGTCCTTGTCCTTCACAAGGACAATTGAAAACTCACTCTCAATTTTTAAAATATAAACTTCATCTCTTTATAAAACCATACTTTATATGATTGTTTGCTAAAGACTTGCCATTATCATACATAAAAATGTATTTGTTGTAGAAAAATAGTAAATGATTGCAAAAGCCCTTGCATTAATCCACAAACATTTAGATTCATTATGATACCTTTGGTGCTGGAATTTAAGTTACATTTGATGAAGCACATAAATTTGAGGAGATGTAACTATAAAAATTTCAAAACAAGCAGTTTAACACATTTTAATCTGCCTTTTAGATGCATGACTTAATAAAATCTTCAATTATTTGAATCATTTGCTTACTACTTTTTAAAATTCTATATCAATTATCCAGTTCTGGAATTAGCCTTTTGTTTTGTTAATATTCATAGATATTTCCATTGGTGTAACTTTTGTGCTTAGCTGAAGTTTAAACAGGCAATTTGTCAATCATACTTTTCTACCTCCTAGAATGCAGGTCTACATACCAAAGTGTGCCTTACGTTTCCCTTTCCTGGCTCGTGACACCTCACTCAAGCCTACTGGCCCAAGTAGTCCTACATATGCTTGCCATTTCTTCACAATTCCGCTGTTGCTACTTTAAAACATAGCCAAAAATTCTTTAAGACATTTTTCTCATAAAGAAAGTGTCTGTATATTATCCCTTTAAATATGGGTGGATTTGTGAATGCTTCAACCAATAGAATATGGCAGAAGAGAGTTTATGTGTCTTCTGAGGTTAGGGTATAAAAGACCATGTGGTTTCTAGTATTGTTTGTAGGAGAAATTGCTGTGGGAACATTTGCTGTAAAAGCCCTTCTTCATGTAAGAAGTCTGAGTAAAAATAAAATGTGTCTATTTTTTATTTTATAAAACTCTAATGACACCCTAATAAAAATGGCCTTCCAGCCATCCTTACCAAGACATTAGATGTTTTGGTGAACCTGTCTTAGGCATTCTGTCAATTGAAAAACACCTCCCTCAATGCCACAAGGATCAGAAGAATTATGCAACCCAGCTAGGTCTGAATTCTAGATGTACAAAATTATGCAATATAATAAAATCACTGTTGTTTTCATCCACTAAATTTTGTGGTAGTTTGTTATGCAGCAATAGATAACTGGACTCCCCAACAAAACTTTCCTTGTCTTATGAGTCATTTAGTTTGCTCACAGCTCTTTAGTTGGAAGAATGTTATTTGTATATTCATCTCATAAAACATATAATCAGATGCTAATGATTGGTGATAGAATTTTAATGTTTTCCTTCCTCTTAGATCATCCGTATATTAACACAGGTCAATACTTATAGCCTAATTACATAGTTGTAATGAACATATTATAGCCATCAGAATGGGAGAAGCAGAGAAAAGTTCTGGAGCAGAAAATTCTGTCTAGTGAATCATTAGAAAAGCCAATATAGGAATTTGTTATCTTGGTATACACCTACAATTAGATTTTTAACTAAATTTAAAGAACATCTACTCCACTTCATGCAGAGCATATTTTCTATTTTAACCACAAGGGCTTTTTTTTTTTTTTCAAAATAAAATAAATTGTTAATAAATAATTAACTTCTAGGCTGATTGGGCTGGTGAAGTTCTTTCTAGAATGATCTCAAACCCTCATGGTTTCCTTGGAAACAATATACAAAAATAAGTGGGAATATCGTGTGGGTCTTGTTTGTGAAGTTCAACTGCTCCGCACCTGCAGTGGAGAGACTATGAAGTACCACCCAGGCTTCAGGCTCGAATGACTAAATCAGTACAAAGGATTGATGGGAAGTAGAACATGCAGCTTTTACTTTCATGTGTGGCAGCTGTACATACCTCACACCGGTTGGAGGGAAGGGAAACTGTGTACTTGGGTGGTTACTGGGACTCCCAAAGAAATGATTATGCACACTCTGTACTGCCTGCCTTAAATTCTTCTATAAAATTAAGTAAACAAAATATTAGATTAATAATTGCTTGTGTCTTATTAGAGAATGCCTACTTTAGTGGCATTCTAGTTCCCAAACCCACACATTAAACAATCCATCCTGCCTCAAAATTCTAATGATATCCTAATAGTAAAGAGACATTAGAATTAAAATTTGTAAAGAGTACCTCCTAAATCTCCTCATGGAGTACTCATTGCCAGGGAACTCAGAGACAGAAGAGATGCCAAGTGTTACTGGATAGCGATAAAATTGGGCATTTGGGGCAATACATCGTGTCAGTAAATTATTCTACCAGGTAAAAATAGTAAACAACATTGAAGTAAAATACCTAAGTACTTGTATGGGCAAGGCCACATATAGAGCCTAATACATATTTGATGGTCCTGATGGGAGCAAGGCCCTTTCACAGCTATTGTGTGATTGATATTAAAATGAGCAAGAGAAAGCTATGAACCATGAGGACATCAGAGGATCCTGTTAAAGAGAAACAAACCTCCAAATCAATGGAGTCATGATCACAAGAAGAAGAGAGATTAGCTCAGATAGCTGTAGACATTTTATATTATGTCTCTCTAGTTAATTAAATTAGTGAGGGATAAGTGACTGTAACAAGCAACACTTACAGAAATAGATATACAGTTAGGGTAAAAATGAAATGCCAAAATGTGTAGCATTTTTCTATGTTCCTCCTGCATTAAATACTAAATCTTCTTCTATTGATTAACCTATGTCACATTACATGTGCAATAAAAGTTATCTGTGAATGAAAAAAATCATCTAATCACCAATGGTATGGTTAGGCCAAGTATGACTATTTCCAAATATTATTTAATAATGATCTGGATAACATAAAATTTATGTCATATTTATAGTAAATGTCAACCTTGGGAGAATTGAACATTCAGCTTATGTCAATCAAAGTTAAAAAATATGGTGTACTTCATGTAGTATCAAATAAAATGAACACATCTGAGACTAGAGAAAAACATCCAAGTAGATAATATTTGTGTTTCTAAAATAATACTACCCTTTCACCGCACATTATGGATAAGAGGTTGTTAAGAGTAGACAAAGAAGAACCACTTTAGAGACCATTGTAGACGCCCAGGATAGAGATGATTATAGCAGTGGGGTTGGAGAGAAGTGCTCAGAATCAAGAAGCATTGCAGGCAGGATCAACAGAACTCAGTGACTGGTAAGACTGGAAGGTGGGGAAGTGCAGGTGGCAAATATGACTCCTGAATTCTTGAATGAGCAACTTGTCCCATTATGGGTATGAGCAATGCAGTCTCCTAGGTACTGTGAAGGTCTCAGAGATGACCAAAGGATGGCAGAGAAACTTGCAATCTAGCACTAGTTGAAAATACAGGAATTTCCCATCTGAACTGCAATGGAAGGGAAAGATCACTAGTTAAGTGTGTACAGTTCCACTAACAACTCAATAGCTAGCCATTCATTTACCATAACTACAGTAAAGATGTTCCTAGTTATTCTCTTTATTACTATTATTTCAAGTATTCTTCTTTTTTGCAAATGTACCATACCTGTATATATTTATCATGCTTTTTGTAGTTTTATAACAATAGAAAGTCATGAAAACTTACACTCTGTTGATTTTTTTTTCACTCAGTGGTAATGAATGGTTTAGATCTAAAGCCCTGTTTGTAAAACTAAGTTACCATTTCTAATTTTATATATCTTTTTCTTTTTCAGATCACATTTTTCAAAATGATTGTCAGGGGGTTATTTAAATAAGAGATCTTGAGCTTCTTTAAACATAGACATATTCAAAGTAAATATTAATAACACTTATTTTTATCTGTAAAAGTGAAAGTATACAGTAATATTTTAAATGAATTATTGCCTGTGTTATGGAACCATTTATTCTTTTACTGACTTGAGGGATAGATTACTGTCTTATTTTTTAAGCACATACACAATGTTCCCTGTTTTAATTCAGACACTCGCTGGGTACTTTGTTTCAGGCATGTTGGTAGCAATGGGGATAAAACAAAAATTAAAACAGAGTAGGCCCCTGGCAGAGACAGATAATTAATAGCCGTTGCATTACAGAGCATCAGGGCTCTGAGAGAGGACATGAAGTGTTTCCGTCAGGGAAATGGCACATATCAAGGCCAAGAGGCCAGATTGTGCATGACTCGGTTCAGAAAATAAAAGGGATTATGACACCTCTGGGAGTGTAAGAGGAAGTGAGTAGAGGAGTTGAAATGTGAGGAAGTGGAAGAGTTACAACATGGCCAGGTGAGGAAGAAGCTTACAAGCCTTAGGTACATTTGAACTGTTTTCCTTGGGCAAATGGGCATTTCTTCACAAGTGTTAAGTAGGGAAGGGACATAAGATTCTCATGTTTTAGAAAGATGTGGCTACAACATGAAGAGTGAGTTGATAAGCAACAGGCAAGAAGAACAAAGTGAGATCCAATAGGCAGTTGCATGAATTTAGTCAGGAAATGAATGTCATCTGGATTAGGAGAGGTATATATGGTGATTGAGTGAATCTGAGTGGTTAGGAGAGATATTAGCCTACTGAACTGACACAGTTTAGCAGACTGGCTGTGGAAGGGGAGAAACAAGCACAGGTCTGGATGACACCCAGGTTTCTAATTAACCAAAGCATTTACTTCTGTAGTACAAGTGGCATGGGCACAGTCTCTTCTTTTAAGTTTACTGGGTCATTTAAACACTGCTTTAGTCACATAGATACAGTTGCTATATTCTTTCTTTATTTTACAAATCACAACTAAGCCTCTACCATTATGGGCACTAGAAATGCAGCAGTGACCCACAAAATCTTTTTATGTGCCAGTAATACAGATGAAGATGAATGTAGGTTCTTATCTTCTAATGTGCTAATTCAATCCCTGGTGGGCATTCTGCACAGTAGTAAAAAGTACAGGCTGTGAAGATAGACAGACTTGGGTTTTGAACTCTAATTCTGCCACTCATTGGCTCTGATGTTAATTAAGTCACTTAAACTTTAAGCATATGTTTCATCACAAATGAAAGGGGAATAATGGGCCTATCTCAGACTTTTAGTTAGATTTTCAGTTAAATTTGTTGCCATAAAGGTATTTTTACTCCTTTAAGTCCCTTGAAATATAACAAAAATGACTAGAACAATTAAGAGGTTGAAAGAGAGAGTGAGAGTTGCAATTTCCAGTGAAACAGAGAAATTACTTCAAAGCTTCATCACATATTTTGAAAAACGTAGTTGCCAAACACAATTTTTGTATTAAATGAGAGATGATGCCAGAGTCACATCTGCTGATCCTAGCCACAGGCTAAGTGAGCAATATGAAAGAAGAGACCCAGCTGAATGCCCAGAGAGGTTGGGGTGGATGTGTGGGGGGCTGAAGGAGGGATGCCACAGACCCCTTCCTTATTGTCTGGAACACAGCTTCTCAGCTGAGGGAATCAGCCTTGGCCTAAATCAGGGTGAAGTAGGAAGGAGGAGCCTTATGGAGCCTCAGCACTTGCCTATGGGAGAAAGCTAAGCAGAGACAGACGATGTAACAGGTGTTACAGAAAGCTTGTGTCCAAGGGACTCCACCCAAAGCAGAGCGCTGTGAAAACTAAGACCATCTGTGCCTCAAGGAAGAAGGGATGAAAGAACGTTTAGTTTTAACAAATAAAAATTAAAAAATACTGTAGTTGACGTTTTGACTGAAATAAATCTTTCACAGTATTCACTATAGGAGTTAACATCTGTGTGACATCTTTGGAATCAAGGAATTGGAATTCTTTTTAAAAAATACTTTTAATTAACATTTAACACATATACAGAAAGTTGCATGAAATATACTTCCAAAACAAACATTTATATAAATATCCAGTGACCACCCGGGTTAGAAATAGAAAATTGTCAGCACCCGGAGGCTTCCACTGTGTCCTTTTTTGATCGTCCACTCTTCCTGTCTGCCAGAAGTACCATATGTTAACTTTTATGAGAATGATTTCCTTTCTTTTCATAGTTTTGTCACTTCTCTATGTTCCCCCTAAACAATGTGATTTAATTTTGCCAGTTTTTGACTATTATGCAAATAGGTCATACCATATTCCTTCATAATGTTAACATTATGTTTTTAAGATTCACCCATGCCATTGCATAGTGGTAATTTATTCATTTTCATGATTGTATATAATATCTCATTATGAATATATATCCCAATTCACTTAATCTTTATCCTCTTAATGCCTGGGTTATATTTCTATTTCTACTTTTACTTTTTCTTTTAACAAGCAGAGGCATTTAAAATTTGTGAGATATTTTTCCTAATGGCATGACATGTTTGTCTTGAGTCAAAATACGGAACATAAACCAGTTTTAGAAAATAAACATCTCTCTGTTAAGAAAATTTATTCTATGTGGCTGGAATTAAAATCCATAGGAATTCTAAGAAAGATAGTCTCTCTTCATTATCAGAAATAGTAAAATTATTCTTCATGTACACAATATGTATATTGGAGTTAAATTGTAAAGTACAGAAACATTATGAAAATTTCATATAGCTTCCTGCTATTAGCAAGTCAAGATGGTATAATAGATGATGTATTAATAGTTTAGTCCAGGTTCTTCAGGTAGTAAGGTTGCCGGTCACTAAAGCTAACATGAGAATATGGCATTTAACTGCTAAGGGTATAATTAGGACATCTTATATTCTTACCTATGAAAAACTTCAGACAAATAACTAAATAAAACTTGTTCTGTGAAAAATGGAATGGAGAAGTAAGCCAAATGTTTTACTCTGTCTCTTGAAGACTGTAGTTTCTCTCATATTTTTGCCTCTTTCTATATTTCCCTGCAAATTTGTTTCTTTCTTTAACTTGCACAACTTCTCCTGGGAACTCCTCTTGAATATGATCCAGTGTTTCTGAATATATATATATAAACCACAACACTTATCTACATCATCTGGAAAGGTATCTGTGTCTCTTCATTCAGATCATTGAGAATGAAAATTTTCTTGTCACAGATCATCTTTCAGTATTCTTATTTACAGGAAATAAGAGTCTAATGTAACAAGTTGGAGCAGAGTAAGATTTACTGAAAGATATTAGATAGTTCTGAAATTCTTCTCGCCAAAAATCAAGCTTGAATGTTAGACAGCTAGAAACAGAACAACCAAAGGAAAAGCCTAGCCACACTACAACACTGCTTTTGCTCAGTTCCTCTGACAACAAGGAGTAGATGCTATAAACTCCATCAGCTACCTGAAGGGAACTGCATTTCTGTATCATTCACCCTTTCTAAAGATCCGATCTTTTTGCTTGTAAAAGTTACCTTGTATTGTACACATGAATATATTTGCTTGGTAAAATCATGTGTTGAATTCTAGCTGCAAGGGAGTCTGAGAAAAACAGCTTTTGGTTTTACAGGCTCTATTGCACAGCATCAGAACAAAGACTAGAATCCTGATATCCTAAACCTTTGAAAGTGCCTGTAAAAACATTAATCACAATCCAGACATAAACTGATATGACTGCAATTAATTAATCAGAAGTTTAAAAATGCTCAATTGGTTCATTTTATTTAATTCAGTATGTGGTATCTAAGCTCTATAGAAAGTGCCATGCACATAATAGTAGTAAATCAGGTTCTTTATCCTCCAAAAACTGACAATATGATTAGAAATAATGTTGGATTATTACCTTATTTTATGAAGTTTATTTATACCATTCACAGTCTCAATAATTACATTTTTATAGTGTACATATATACACACTATAATTAATTTTTCCTCCAATGTCAACCCAGTAAAGTAAATAGGAAGGACTATACTATAGTTGGCACATGACTTGGGAATAAGACTAGATGTTCTATAGGAAAGAAATGGCAGAAAGATATTTCTGGCTTGGACAAAGGCATGGATGTGTGGAAATATATGATACAGTTGGCCTTTAATCAAAGGTTTAATAAGAGAAGCAGAACCACTAAGAAGTATAGGTGTGGGTGTATGTGTGTTTATATATGTGTGCGAGAGTATGTGTGTGTGTGTGTATATATGTATATTTGTGGATATGTATGTGTCATACACATACAGACTATTATGAGCTGAATTGTCTCTCCCCAAAATTCATATGTTGAAGTCCTAATTCGCAGTACTCAGAACGTGAATTTCTTTGTAAATAGGGTAGTTACAAGTGTAATTAGTTAAGATGGGGTGATACAGGACTAGAACAGGCCCCTGATACAATATAACTGGTTTCCTTATGAAAAGGGAAAATTTTGACACAGAGACATGCCACAGGGAGATTGTCATGTGAACATGAAAGCAGAGATCAAAGAGAGGCGATGCCTCTACAAGGCAAGGAATGCAGATTACCAGCAAACAATCCAAAGCAAGGAGAGATATGGAATACAGTCTCTTCTGTAGCCAACAGAAGAAAGCAACTTTGATTTCAGACTCCTTGATTCCAAACTTCCAGCCTCCAGAACTGTAAACAATAAATTTCTGTTGTTTAAACCACCCAGTTTGTGATACTTAGTTGTGGCAGTCCTAGCAAACCCATACACACACACAGAGATTAGTTACAGGGATTTGACTTTATTCGCTTCTGAGAGCTGGCTAAACAGTTTCTTAAAACCGCTCATCTGCTGGGCTCTCTTCATGTCTCATGATGGAGATTTAGACTGAAAATCGACAGGGCCAGTAGCCAGGAAGACAAGATGGATGTAAAGTGAGAAAGAGCAAGAGGAAGCTGGAACCCACAAGCCTGAGCTGGAACCTGTGTCACTGCTTCTGACTTTTCATCATGGAATTAAGTGGGAGACTTTCATCATGGAATTAAACACACACCTGGCCCCAGAGTTGGAGAAACTGAAGGAAGATCCACGGGAAGGTAGAGCAGTTGCAGGCCCAGTGACTGCCTTATCCCAACACGATGAGCCAGCAGATAAGCAGCCATGCGTGTGAGCTATGAAATGGCTGCAGCTTCTCTTCAACCCTCTCTCATGGAAGACCCTAACCACAAACACACAGGGAAGAGAATTCTGGGGAAGGTAGTTTACCTGAGCCAAGTTGACACATTGCAAAGCCACCATACCTGGTAAACAGCAAGGAGTTTTGGATATTGTTGTCAGGACATGGGAAGTAGATAACTTGATCTTACAGAAAATTTTTAGTATTAATACTCAATAAAATAATTGTTGAAATCTCAGCTAATTTTCACTAATTTTCCTGCAATACTCTACATAAATATATATTTCCATCCTTATAGTGATGGCCTAATCAAATTCATGCAACTTGCCTTACTTTTTATAACCTGCCTCAAGAAATAACCCTCTTTCCCAATGTTGTTTGGAGTTGACTTGAATTGAAAATATTCCTATTTCACTACATTTTCTATTCTTTCCTCCTCCTCTTCTTCCTACTACCCAGTCATCACTAATAAGACTGTATTTAACCATTCCCAAGACCTTACTTTCTCTTTTTCCTGATGAAAGATTGGAATAATCAGTTGCATTAATTTTGCAATAAATTATTATTTTTTGGTTAGTGGTGTATTAATTTAGCTTACCCAGTCTAAGATCTATACATGTTTTTGTTTTTACAAACGGTGTTATACAACTCTTTGACTAGCACCTAGGTTTTATAGTTATAGACTATTTATAAATTCTTAATAGATTGCTCTTTAGAAGGTATTTCTCACCTCATTACATTGGTTACTTTGCTCAGTAACCTGTCTCTTATGTTAAACATCCATGTGACAAATGTATGTTAGAATTATTTAACTTCCCCAGGTAGTTCCTAATCCCCAAATTAATTTCTTTAATTTCATTCTCCACATTATTTTTTAAATAAAATTTCCTTTTATAAAAGTAAAAGCCATCTCAGGATGCTTATTTCATTTTCCTGACTCTTGCATATGAGTGCCTACCATATGTTTTGTAGTCACCTTTGATTCCAGGAGCAGAGACAGAAAGCATTTCACTACCATAAAATAATGCTGCTGTGTATGTATTAATATTTAAAATAATATTTATTATTTCTGCAAGTGCAATAGTCTGTAACACCACAGTGAATCAAGTCTATTTCTTCATTTACTGTAATTTTTTTTCTTGTAAAACATCTTAACTGTTTAATAATACAGAAAACTGGCATAGGTGGCTAAACTATGATGGAATCTAGGACCTATCATTTTAACACCTGAAAAGTAGGATTATAAGAAATCCAAACTCTTCAGAGGAGTAGCAAAAAATGGATGCTAATTGGAGAACCGCAGACAGGATGATAGTTTAAGTTGTGACTACTAAGGAAAATGGGAGATTCACTACCTAGAAAATTGGAAGTGACAGCAGCTGCCATAATGTCTTAAAGAATCATCATCAGAAATGTCTAACATCTTTATTCCAATTTTATATTTCATAGTTATTTCAATCTATTGAGTTAAATACAAAATTATTTTAAAAATTTATTTCATTTCTTATTATTTTATACCTCTTTTTCCAACATTCTTGCTGATATTTATTTCCAAACAGAGGTATTAGTCAGCTTACATCTGAGCAATTGAGTTTAGAGCCCAGGATATTCTCATTTGTAACTGGATAAAAGAATATTAAACAAACATGAAAACTTCTTCCCTGATGACAGTAAGAGACCAAGAATCATCTTAATATCTTACTTAGTAAATATATTAAAATTTTGAAAAATTAAGTAATATTTTTATCTTTAAGCAATTAAGTGGTTTATCTACAAATATGAGTATGCTGTAGGGCTGAGAGACAGACCATTCAATCTGTCATTTATCAGTTCTGTGATGATCTTAATCTTTTTGAGCCTTGGTTTTGTGATTTGTAAAGTTAGGATAATGTTTGCCTTTCAGGTTGGTTGGTGGATCAGTGATAATATGCACAAAATATCGGGTAGTGCCTAGTCCTTAGTAGGCATTCAAAATATTTGTTGCCAATGATATTATATGATAGATGAGTTAATCTGTGATTAAATTATAATATATTATATATAGTGTTATGACATAATTAGCATAATTTATGCTTTTTCCATGATTCCATGATCATGCAAAGAAGTCTTTCTATGGAATAAAACTGCACATTTAAAAATATTAAAGATATTAAATTTTTCTTCTATTGTCCTGCCACTATGGCACTGTGGCAGATGTTCTCACAGCTAAATAGTGACTATTTTGTATAACTTTAAAATGCTTCTGTTATGTGTTAATGTGTTGCTTGATGAAGGTGGCACACTTTTGTCTATCTTAGTACTCACACTGATTAGTTTATTAGAATCACAACAGAGAACATCAGATAAGCATAGAATTGAAAGTTAACTTTCATCTTTTGCTGAAAGCAGAAATGATTTTTAAGGAATTTCTGGGGAATAGACATTAAATATCTACTTAGTTACTTCTAGGAAGAAAGGGACACCCAACTTAATTTGCCCATCCTATATTCTAAACAGCTCTAGTTATTAGAAAACGTCTGATCTTTGCAGCAGCACAAACAGGTTTACATCTTCTTCCACATTACAGATATTAATATAATATTTCTGTGCCTGAAAGTCAAGTTTAAATTCTTTGGCGTGTTCTATAATTTTCTCTAATCTACTGACCAACTACTTCCCTGTACACCACATTTTAGCCACAGTAAGTGGCAAGCTGTTTCTTCCTTTCATATTTGCACTTACCCTCTCCAAGGAAAATTAGAAAGTATTTGAAACTTGCATTATCTTAACTATGTCTGAAATGACAATTTCATGCTATAGAGTAGCTCTAAAGTGTCATCATTTTTCCTTTGGTAAAATCCCATTTATAATTAATAATCCAAGATTCCTGTTCTGTTCTGTGGCACTTACAATGTTCCAAATTGAAAACATCAATTCAATTAATTTGTGTTAGGAAGAGCATTCTGCAAGAATGTGGTAATTTAGGCGTATTTGAATACAGAGAGGGTTAGAAAAAGTTTAGGGCAAAATGCTCTGTCCGAGAAGAGCAGTTTCATGTGGCATGCTGTGAAGTGGCATTCAAAGGCGGCCTGATAGCCTTAGTCACAGCTAAGAAACAGTAAAATGAGGCCGGGTGCAGTGACTCATGCCTGTAATCCTAACACTATGGGAGGCCGAGGTGGGAGGATTGCTTGAACTCAGGAGTTGGAGACCAGCCTGAGCAAGGGTGAGACCCCATCTCTACTAATAATAGAAAAATTAGCTGGTCATTGTGGCACACGCCTGTACTTCCAGCTACTTGGGAGGCTGAGGCAAGAGGATCACTTGAGCCCCGGAGTTTGAGGTTGCAGTGAGCTTTGATCATGCCACTGCACTCTACCTAGGGTGACAGAGTGAGACTCTGTCTCAAAAAAAAAAAAGTGTATTTGTTGGTTTAGAGGAGGCAGAAAATCTTAGTATTTGGCAACTTACTAGCATCTAATAGTTCCTAATTATTTTCAAGAGACAAATGATTGAATTTGATACTTAATCATGTATACACATTCCTCCATTTTATTTCAGTTAAATTACTCCTTTATTTCTAAATATTTAGCATTTGCTATTTTTGAAGTGCATTTTGCAAGTTGTTTGGGTCATTTAATAACTTTGACAAATTCCATCAGATAAAGACAACCAGGAACATACATGTAGTGAAACAAAGTCAGGTTGTTTAACTTACTGCAGCAAGGGAGAACACATACAATGAGGAACCACAGACTAGATATCTTAGTAAGAAGGAAGGGAGGTTTTTTTTAATAGAGTTTGGGCTGACATTGAATGAACAACTTTTAAGGATAATTCCAGGAATACAGAGGCATATCAGATGAGAGGAAATTATGAATAAGTTATTGATAAGAAAGTTACAAAAAGGTGAAGGGTTGTGTGACTTTGGTTGTGTCCTATTATCAATGTTTTAGTTTCTGATAGGAATATGACAGTCTGATTACTAGCAGACTGAGAAGCAGATTCAATATGCTATATTCTTGAAAACTAAACATGTAATATGTCTGAAAAGCCCTTATCTGAGGCTTTGCACCTAGGTGGGAAACTGAGGCTGCTTCTCTGTGTCAAAGTGACCTACAGGGCTCCGACACTGCAGACAAGAAGGGCATGTTTTATTCTTTCTGATATGATTACAAATAGCAATGTTTATGATAGTCTGTGATTTTGGAAAGTAAGTGTCCTTGATTTGGGTAAAGAAAAGTCATTCTATTGACAGATTTACAATTTTGCTCTGACTGGAATAGGACAAAAAAAGGAACAATTTAATTTATGTTCATGTTTATACCATTACATTATTTTTACATATTGGGCAACTACATAATTGGGTAATTGTCCTTTTACAATTACACTTAGTTTAAGAAAATTAAAAGTACACAGTGAAAGTGAAGAAAAAGTGTTAAATTTTCATTCTCAGAAGACAGGTTGAACAACCTTCAGGAGATAGATTGCTTTGAAAGACTGTGCAGTATTTGGCTTAATTGATTAATGACTTTTGAAATTTTAGCTTCAGGGACTTTTGAAGATTAATTTAAAATATAATATTGCTATTGATTAAAATACTAATTGCTCTGTTATTTAAGGGTTTTCTATCTCCTTCAAATGAACTTGTGCTATTTCCGGAAAAAAGTACCAGATCATCAACATGAGGTAGTCAGAAGTGTAACTTAATTATATTAAAATATATCATTTTAGCACCATTTATCTTTACTTTTCAAGGAAAAGGCAATAACTAATGGATGAAAATGTTATAAACAATGAAAAGTTAAAGAACACTCCATCTGGAGGTATAGAGTATCTTTCCTACTATACTTCCATGCAAATATTAATAATTTTTTGGATAAATGCAATGTCAGCATCTCTAGACTTTGAATAAGAGCAGTTTCTTTTGCTTAATGAGGTGATGTAACCTGTTAATATTTCAGGTCACTACCTTGAGAGCTTTCAGTACTTTAACAATTTAGACTCACAGAAAATGAGCAGAGGGAGAACAAATAGATCAATACAAGATTGCTGAGGTGATGACAAATTTGTAGCATTTCACTTTTCAACATAAGGGATCCTAAGAAAAGACAAAATGTACTGCAAAAATGGAAAAAAAAAACACTCTTTGCCAGGCAGTAAAGTTATTCTGTGATAAAACATAAAGCAAAATATGTGGTAAAATTGACATGCTGTAAAAGAACACTTATCCTTAATGAGATACACACAGGAAATGTTTTAAAAAACAATCTGCTATGTATTGGAATTTAGCAAAAGGCAGAATTATCCTATAGGTGTCCAATGAGGTATAGTTATGGAGACCTTGTCCTAAGGTGATTTCGTCAATAAGGCAATGAACTAGCAAGTACCTGGAGGCTAATGATACTATGATGCATCAGTAAATTTTGAATTCCATTAGCCAAGGACAAAACAAAAAATGATAAATATTTCATAACAAAGGTACAATCATGAAATAAAATTATATGAAAGTATTATAGTTTTAGATGTGATGATATTTATGGATTTACATCTTGAGGAGTACTACTATCATTTAAGCTACTATCAAAAGAAATAATGGATATGAAATCACTTTGTTAATTAAAAATACCTACACAAAGTAGTTGATATTTGACAAAATAAAAATGTGTACTATAGATTCTAAGTAACATTTAAAAATTTTAGTTCAATGTGAATTCCTATAATGCCAACCACAGGCTCAGGGAAGCCACATGCCTATATGAAACAAGTATTATCCCTTGGTCCAGCAGTGCCTATGGCTGCTAGTCTAACTCCGCTTAATTCCAGACATCACTTTAGCAAGTTCACTTGGCAAAAAGAACTAGGACTGTAGTGTCTATCTAGGCCTTTTTAGTAATAATGTGATTTGTTTTATAATATTAATCTGCTCAGAACTAAGGGGAGGAAAGAAAGACCCCTCAAAATTGCAATAATTCTTATTCAATGGGAACCTCGAGAAGTTAAATAATTTGCCCAATATCAGGGGTTTCTGCTTTGATACACTCTTCCCCCTTCCCTTTCTTTCTACCCCTTTGAATATACAGATGTCCTTGACTTAGGAAGGGAATACATCTGGATAAATCCATCATAAGTTGAAAATATCATAAATTGAAAGTGCTTTTTGATTTAAGTTATTTTCAACTTATGATAGGTTTATCTGGACATAACCCCATCATAAGAGAGCACCCCCATAAAGTTGAAAAATCCTAAGTTGAGCTACGGTCAGGGACCATCCGTAACAGTCTGGGAAGAGTGAACCTTGAGGCACTAATTTACTTTGGAACAGAAGTGTAGGGCATATAATTTCTGAGCTGTGTATCCTGACTTACACTATTGATGTAACTATTGCCTCCAACCTATGAGGCTGGCAAAGCTATCAAACCTCTCTGGACTAGTCTCGATCAATAATTTCGTGGAAAGAATGTCACCGAGTCTCATCCATCTTCTTTTTACTTTCCAGGCAACATTTTTTTTAATTTCATATTTTATTCATTTTCATTTCAAGACTTGCATTCCAATTTATGGTTTGCTTAAATTAGCCCCATTCAAACATTCTTTGTATTCACTTTCACCACGTTCATCAGCATTAGCATCTGGGTAGTCAGTGTGTTCCAAAAAAAAACAACACTCCAAAAATAAAATGCATTAACTAGTTGGAACTACATCTTGAAAAAATAATTTAAAATGACAAACACTATCTGTATCTCTGCATATCATTTAATACTTAGGCTTTTAAATCTAAGTCAAGACTATTTGTTGCCTCTATTCAGGGTCAGCTTTACTCAGATCCCATGATCAATTTTGACCTGAATCAGTATGAATTTTCAATAGTCTCAGCTCTACAGTTTGGGCATAAACATCAAGCCACATCTGAGGCCAGTCCCACTCTAGAACTGTGCACCCTGTTCTGAAAATTGCTCTTAAGTATTGGGTATAAGCTCCTCTCCTCTTGATACACAACAGTTTCTGAGTTTCTTTCCTAAGCCTTCTTTTCTTCTCTTTATGCCATTTTGTGTTAAACCTTTGCCCCAAGACTGGAAACTAGGAATGTGCACATTTAAATTCTGTTCCAGAAACGGACCCAATCAATTTTCCCAGGGCTGGGATGGGGACTTCTACCTCAAGGTGAAATTTATTTAACAAACAGATTTTGTGTTAAAAACTATTAAATTCTGTAGATATAACTTTGAATAAGGCAGATCTGACTCTACCATTACTTAAAGATAATGTGAGATAAAGACCAGTTATACAAAATTGGGTTATAGATGCTAAAAGAAAAAAAAAATCTTTTTTTTCTGTATTCTTATAACATTTCTGACATCAAGCACATGGGTTTCTTCCATAGCAACCAATTCTCTAATTCTCCGAATACCAACTGGGTGTTCTACAATTAGTTCAACTTTGACACTATCTACCAGGAGTTAGTGTCAGATCCCACAAGTTAATGCTCAGTCCCTCAAGACTGCCCGCACTTCAGATTGCAATCACAAGTCCAGGCCTCCCACACTTCTAACCAACCAGCTATAAATCAGGAGTTCCCACAACCCCTTCCTTGGGTTTGATAATTTGCTAGAATGGCTCACAGAACTCAGAGAAACACTTTCCTTGCATTTACTGGGTTATTATAAAGAATACAACCCAGGAACAGCCAAATGGAAGAAATGCATGGGGCAAGGATTTGGGGGGTGGGTGGACTTGGAGTTTCCATGCCCTATACAGTTGTACCAGTGATACAGCACTTCCATATGTTCACTAACCTAGAAGCTCTGTGAACCCCATCATTTAGGGTTTTTATAGATATTCCATCACATAGCATGATTGATTGAATCATTGGCCATTGGTAATAGAACTCAAACTCCAGCCTCTCTCCCCTCCTCAGTTCCAACCCTCTAATCACATGATTGGCAAACAGCCCCCACCCAAGAATCACCTCATTAGCATAAACTTAGGTATGGTTGAAAAGGGCTTATTAAGAATAACAAAAAGTGCTCTTCTCACCTTATCACTCAGAAAATTCCAAAGGTTTTATGAGCTCTGTGCCAAGAACTGGGGAAGAAGACCCAATATACACGTCCTATTATATTACAGTATCACAGATGCTATTTGGGAGAATAATGGGATGCTCCGAGCCCACTCTGACCATCTTCCTCTTTGGGAAAACGAATGTAGCTCTCTCTAGTTTTTCAGTTGTATGCTCTGTTTGCTAACTAGACATCCAAGTTCAATGCATGTATCCATTCATTCATTTATTCATAATTCATATAACATTTCAGTAAAGATTTATTAGGTTTCTATTTTATGCTAGCTGCTGCGCCAAGCACTAGATACGGTGATAACAAACTATTAATAATTAGAATGTTTCTCTTTAGCTAAACCACAATGTGGCATAACTTATATGAAGAGAAAGAACAGTTTGGTATGTGAAAGGTTGACCAAGAAATCATGTTGATTATGTTGATCTCTTATATCAGCTATTTGTCTAGAGATTGGATCTTACTTTTTAGAATGAATTTTCTTTGGTAAACTATGGCTAAGCCAGCCCCAGCCATTTCTCAGTTTCCTTTTTTGCCCCTGACTTCAACGGTTTAGTTCCAAGTTCTTCTTCCTTGTTCATTCTGTCTCCTACTCTACTTTAATAGATAGCCAGTTATGTCCTGGTGAATCCTATTGCACCACATACTAACTTGATTTTATTAATAGTATCTGGAAATAGAGTTTTACCAATCTTTAAAGAGTAGAAATTACATCAGAAAAAGTAAAGAAAGTTTTGGGAAACTAAAAAATGCCAATAATAATAGAATACATATATATTATAGAAAATATGTATTATGTATATATAATCTTATTTCAAACATTTTCCAGGTTTATAAGCTATGTTGAGTAATATGTATTAGAACATCCTATACTGTGGAAATATCCATTCTGCAATCCATTATTGCCAAAGTGCTATAGCAGTGATAATGATTGGACATTTTATTAATAGTTGTAGCAATAATTTGAGAATTGTATTGAGTCAATTTTGGTAATTGCTGCACCATTTTAGGAGCTTTGCATGTTTGAAAGAAAAGAGGAAATTGAAGCAATGTTGGCCAATATATGCAATCCTGGTGGTGAAGATGACTAATGGTCCCCCCAGTTTAACATTTCTACTTACATATTATAGAAATACCCCTGAAAAATGACTACCCAGTCAGCACACTTCTCAGTCTTTGCTCATCTAGGAATCGACATATGACTAGTTTCTTGGATTTTTTTTTTAACCAATGAACTATGAGCAGAAGTGATATGCGTCATTTTGAGGCCAAGGTTTTCATTAAGCTAGTGTTCATTCCTCATACTTCCCCTTTCAACAGCCAAAATTAAATTAGATATGGCTCTGAATATAAGAAACCTTGTACCTATATCACCACATGAAATAGAGTGATCTGAGCACATGGAACAATGCTTTGAATTCTGACATAAGGAAGAAATACATTTGTTTTATTTGAGGTATTAGAGTCTGTATTATAGACTCTAGATATAGGTATATATTATAGCAGCTAGTATTACCCTAACTAATAGATTTTTGGTATATATTGTGACAGTAAGTTAAGAAACATTGAAAATGAGATTTTTATCCTTATTCAAGCAAACCAAGCCTCAAATCTGGGACCAAATTTTTTGATGTGAGAAAATGATTTAAAAGGGTATTACAGGGTGAAACAGTAGTTTCTTGAGCTAGTCAGAGAGGGAGAAACAACTGACATCAAGAGTTTCTGAAAATGGGTACCTGAACTCTTACTAAATATTATTCCAAAAGTGTGTTTTATTGTCAAATATAATTGGAAAACAATGTATGTGTCCAACATCTAGAGTTACAATGTGCATTACTACCTTAAAAAATTTAAAAGACCTGAAAACAAACTGTTCAATATTTTTAAATCTTTTAAAATATTTTTCAAACTTACTTGACCAGGTAACCCTTTTCCCCTTGTAATACCTGTTAATACTCCTTTAGAATATGTTATGAGAAACATTGGAAGTGTTGACTACAATTTACTCTGCAATGAAGTTTAGCTTCACATGAGACCACGATAAAAGCTGATTACCAGATGTTAATGCCTATAGCTGCTTTTGAAACAGTGAATAGTTGGTAAGATCTGGGTCACAGGTGTCAGAGGCCAGGTGCTGAATCCTGATTTTTCCACTAGTTATATGAATGGGAGCAATTTACTCTGGTCCTAAATTTCATTTTTGCAAAATGTGTTTGTTATGAAAATTAAATTAGTTGATAAACATAAAGTTTTTATGTGTAGAGTACATGTAAGCACTCAACAAATGTAGCTGGCAATATCTGTTCCCCTCTTTAAAGAATCTAAATCTACAGAGGAGGAAAGAGAATCCCATGTATTAAAAACAAACAAAAACAAAAACAAAAACAAAACAACAACACAAGTCACC
Organism: Daubentonia madagascariensis; assembly: GCA_023783475.1. Classification (NCBI taxonomy): domain Eukaryota; kingdom Metazoa; phylum Chordata; class Mammalia; order Primates; family Daubentoniidae; genus Daubentonia; species Daubentonia madagascariensis. Next base: position 17,539,276 of record JAKFHU010000978.1, on the reverse strand, counting down.
ATCCCAGAGAGTAAAGGGGATACAGTGAATGGATATGCCTCCTTTACAAAATGAAAACAAGAGATTTATTAGTTAGGGAGCAAGATGAAAAGGGAAAACAAAGTAAACACAAAAAATCGTCTGTTACCATTTATGTGCTTTTATAATATTTCCCCAGTGTTCCTTTATTTTCTTCTTTTTACCACTTCTTTCTCCTAAAATTAATGGTAAAGAAAAGCCTTAGAAATTGTAAAAAATGTTCTATTTCTTGGAGAATGGGATGGAAAGGAAATAGGAAGGAAGGAGAAGCTGAGAAAATCCCTCGGTGCTCCTCAGATGAATGAAGCACCATGAAAAAATGGGAGGTGGTGGCCAGAGGGAGCCCATAGCTTAATTAAGTCTCACAGGAGAAACTAAGCCTGCATCTTAAGTGAGAAGAATGAATACAGAACAATTTGAGGACAGTTTGTATCAACAGGGGACTTCTCCCCTTGCTTCTACTCTCGGCCTTCAAAAGTGTTTTTAAAATCCCAATATGGGGTCTTCAGCCTTATCTTTTATTTTTTTTATGTCTCAGAAAGATTAAGAAGATTAGAAAATGGAATTTTTGATAGTGGAAGCTCACTTTGGAGAGACAAGAGCATTTATTCTGGAAAATTAGTGTCTAGGGGAAGCAATAGCAGCAGCAACAACAAGGGAAGTCAGGCAGACAATTTAAGACAAGATTTAATCCATGGGCTCAGTGCAGAAGAAGAGTCTGTATATAAAAAAACAGATTGGAAACTTGAGCAACCAGTCCTAGGCAAAAGATTTCAAACAGTAGAGAATTAAAGAACTTGAAATTTGGCATGTTTACTTATCTTTTACTGTGCTGCCTGGAACATTGCCATGGGTGGGGGAGAATGTGTTAAAGGCATAGATCAGATGTACATCAACACATGTCAGTCATTTACCAATCCCATTTGAACCAAACTACTAAACTCATGTCACGTAGGGACAGGAAAAGGATTCTGCAGTAAATATAGACAAATAGCCAGTACAATAGGGTGCATTTTATTTTGTGAATGATGACTTACCAAATTAATAAAAATAATCACATTTACCATTCAACTTTCCATAAATTGAGGCTCTTCAAGTCTTTTTGGACCCCTTCATGGAAAGCTAAAGCCTGGCTTCCTAGATTTATTCATCCATGCTTATGGTTTTAGTTATCATGTATATCCTGATGCCACAGATTTTCTCCCAGCCCTGATCTTTTCTCTAGTTCCTGAGTAATTTACTCAGCTATATCTATACAGTTATGTCCAAAACAGAGCTCTTGAGCTCCAACCTCAAGTCCATTTAGTTTGCCAATCAGTAAGTTAGGAATTACCCATGACACCTCCCTGTCCCTCATCATCCACACAAAATTCACTATTGACTCCTTCTGCATATCATTAAATAATTATTTAAAACATTAATTCCATGACTATGTAGAATTTTATTTTTGATCTAAAATTTATTTAATCATCTTCTCTTCTGGGTGTCTAAATTGTTTCTAAGTTTTCATTATTCTATGTGATGTATATCATAATATATAAGTTCATTAATGTATTAAATAATATAGTATAGGAAGATCCAACCATTGTTAATATAATGAGAACAGTTACATGGCTGGATACTTTCCAGACAGCCCTCATATAAATCATTTCATAAATTCCTCAGGATTTCTCTATTGATAATTTCAAACCTCCTAGAAGCCATGTGTTGTAACTATGAAATTGGTCTTTGATATAGGAGAGTAATGGTGATGCTAAATGTTCTGATTACTTTTGAAACTAATAGTGTCAAATTTTCTCATTGTTTATGCATTTGTAAATGTTTTCATCAGGAACACAAGAAAATTTAATGCGTAACAGACAACCGAGGTTAACCTTGTAGAATTACTTACATCATTTTAGGTAGCCCCTAGGGATCACCAGTAAATGTCTCTTTTATTGAATATATTAAAGCAGACACTTGTTTTGAGAAAATAATTCCTTAAAATTAAAAAGAATATTTGGAACATACGATATAGAGATGGGTAAAATATTTATAATTTTTTTCTAGAAATAGTTATCACCATAACAAGTATCCACGGAGTACTAACTATGGCTAGGAACAGTGCTAAGTGCTTTGCAGGTGTTTCCTCTTGATGATCTAATGCAATTGGTATCATTATGATTATCATATTGCAGAGAAGAAAAATGAGTCTCATATAGTTCAAAATATTTATCTATGGCTAGTACTGACAAAGAGAACCTGCTTTCAGGTTATCTTTCTGGTACCCATTATTTTAAAATATTATTTAGAATACCAGATATAGCTAAATTCAGTATCTTCTGAAAATTGGGAGCTCACTACAAAAATATAGACAATGAAAATTCTTTCATCTTTATTACCTACATATTCTTTCTGAATCAATTTATTCATATTAATGGATCTTATAGGATTTTTATTATGAAATAATAACATATAATCATAAGTGGATTTTACTAACATGAAAAATGCAGGACCTGGACTCTCATATATCTGTTTTCTTACATATAACAAAGTAACATAACAGAAATTATAGCTCTGTTATAGCTCTGTTACTTTACCAAATTTCTCTCTCTCAATTCCAAATTCTGCTTTTTCTCAATTAGCATATTAACTTTCTTTTCGTAAATGAGTAAACAAAGGCCATAGTGGTTACGTTTCTTTCTCAAAGCCAATAAATCAAGTCAAGGACAGATATACTTGCACGATGTAATCATTTCTACTCCCCACTGCACCCTGCTGGCACATGTTATCATCTTCGTGACTAAAATTTGACTCCTATATGATTCTATGAAAACCCATTAATTTTCAAATATCAAAAATCTCCATCACAGGCAAGTTACTTAAATATTTCAAATGCAACCATTCTTTTTTTGTGTGTCTTCTCCAGCTGCCATTTTCTGCAAATATTTATAGTCTCATTAATATTATTTAAGTCAGGAAGTCATCTTTGGAGAAAGGACTTTAATCTAGAACTCTGTAAACATTTCTTATCACAGAGATTTTTCTCTACAGATTTATCAAAGTTGAGAATATGGACTCTACCTGACCTCGGTTATGTTGGTGTTTGCCCTGATTAAGGAAAGGCAGGTGCTAAATTTAAGTACAGAGAGCCTGTACTCAGGTGTTTCTCTACTATAATAATTATTTTTATAAATGGTAAGTAAATGTCTTCACTTTGAAAACTAATCAAATCGTACAGATAAAGCAATGAACACTAGTTGAAGGCCCCTCCCTACACTTGTTATTCTTAGTGGTTTGTAGTGTGCATGTAGAGACCTATTTCTACACATTTGCATTTATAATGCATGTAATGGTCAAAAACATATTCTATTGTGTTTTACTGTAAATAAATATAATTCAGTTGTAGTGGAATTCAAATGTAGTGTTTTACTATAAATAAATATAATTCGATTTACTATTATGTATACTCAGTAATATGTATGAGATCTTTCCAAATCAGTATGTTTGGATCCATCACATTCATTTTTACTGCTACACAGAAATATCAGAAATTTTTATTTATGTTTTTTCTGAATTGCACTTCCTCTAATGAAAGTCTCCATCTTGTCATCTGTTATATGACTCTCCTGGAAGTCCATTTCTATAGTTTCTTATTTTTTCTCTTGTTTTTTAGTAATTTAAACTTAAATCCTGGTATGACTGTTACTTTTTTACTGAATGCCCGTCCTTGTATGATTTTTAAAAAAAGTAGAAATGATTTGTGGCTGTAAATAATAACTTTCTCCAGAGGAAAGTGTAGCTTATTCCAATCAGGAATTGAGTTTACTCAAAGCTCTCTTTCAGTTGTTGTGAGGATTTGTCTATTTTGATGCATTGTTACTCCTGGTGTGTAATTGGTCATATTTGAAAGTCTGGAGCATTTGCCATGTCCTTTCTACCATAGCAAGCCCTGAGATTGATATTTTTTCTTCCTGGCTCTGGAGACTGATGACAGGTCTGCTTCATTTTTCAGACTCTATGATGCTTTGGCACATACCTCATCTGGAGAAAAGGTTATCTTACATGTCTTCATGCGCCTTCTTTTCAGTATCAATATGCCTCAATTCCTCACTGTCTTGGTACATGTCTGATACCTGCAAACATATATTTTTCCTAGCCTTTCTAGAGTTTATCATATATAAGTTAGTCCTCCACATCCAGAAGTTCAAGTACCTTCACATGGCTTTTAAATACTTAAAGAATGTCCATATCGAAGAATATCACAATCATGTACCATTGGCACAGATAAAAATATCAGCAATATTCTAGGTTGGATAAGAAATCACACACATTCACTGCCATTAATATTTTAAGACTTTGTAAATTGTATATTATCTTTATAAGCAATTTAGCAATATGTATCAAATTTTGAAAGGCTCATATATTTAGATCCAGTATTTTCTCTTCCAAAAGTGTATCCTAATTGGCACTCATCAAATGTGCCTTATAATAAACCTGAAAATAAATTTCAGGACTCTTATGAGTAGAAAATTTCTATGAACTACCTGGATTCCACCACTAGTGGGTTGATCTGATAAAGTTTTTGAATTCATATAAGGTAATACTATGTAGCTACTAAAATACAATCATGAATAAAAACAATCCACAAAATATAATCTTTATAATATACTGAATAAAAGAGAAAATTTTAGGAAAGTGTGTTTAATATGCCATTATTTGTGGTTAAAGTGGTGTATTGATGTATAAGTGTTCGTGTTTGTGTGTGTGCAATTGAAATAGTGATTGCCTCAAGGACAAGAATGGTGAACAGAACTAGAAATCTTGAAATTAGGGATAAAAGGTCATCTTACTTTTCACTCTATTATTTTCCTTTACATGCTACTCTCAGTATTTGTTAACTTGTTTACTATTCAAATTTATTCAACTAAAGTAGGATAATTTGCTTCTGAGTAGTAAAGTGGAGTCAATCTAATCAGTGGGCCTATAGAACTGACAAAGGAATTAGAGATTGATTTTCATCTTTATTATCCCCTTAATGTCAGTGTTACAACTGTATGTTTACAATATGTAAGAACAATCATATGTAGATTCAACTCTACCTGGGTCATTTATATCTAAAGGAAGATGAGCAACATAAGGCTGATGATCAACATTCAATAAGGCTTTTTTTTCAGTAAGAGATTTATTGAATCATCTCATGACTTATGAAGATAAAATAATTAATATTTTAATTTTCTGCTAATATATTAGTGTGACTATGCATTTCCTTTGATTTATTTAAAAAAATCATACAAATCTTCATAGAACTTGTTCATGGGGATGAGTTTATCCTTTTTTACCTTTCTTGAGAACAAGTTTATATACCATTGTTGACAAAGTTTTCAATGTTAATGTTAGCTCATGGCTACATGGAGAGTACAAAGGTCAGAAAACTTTCAAATGGTTTTTAGCCATCTGAAGGATTAGTGAAGAAATTAGTATATAATTTATTAATCTGAAATCAAAATCAGTTGGCTTAATCAAGATTTTGGCTCAATATTTTGGATCAGGATTTTGAAATAAAACCAGATACTTTCAAGGCTAATATTTAAGACATAGAAGACCCCCTATGGTCCTTCATATGACAAAATTATTTTGCAAAGCATTTGAAAAGAAATATAAGAATAAAACAAAAAGACTGCAATTCCTCATATTATCACAGTCCATGTAGATAATTAACACATTATGAAATACAATTGGCAGTAGCTTTACAGTTTTAAAAAAGACACAATTTTGTCCTTTGGATTTGGAATTATGTATTGCCATGGTTATTATGAAACTGGTACTGACACCATTACGAAAGCTTAGTTCACCATCTCTAAGGATACAAGAGGCAAATCCAGTTTAATATAGTGTGAGTTACTAATGGGATTTCTTGTCCATTCCAATAGAGAAGAAGCTAATTCATTAAATAATATAGGTAATCATTTTCTGCTTTAAAATACCAGGTAAGTGGTAAGTAGAAGAAAGTAGAGACAAAGGAACATAGCCATCACATGGAATAAGGTATTCTAAAACCTAAAGTCATAAATCTAGAAACTAAAGTTCTCTTAAAAGTCAATTATCTAATTCATATCTCACTTTGATGCATAACTTTATTTTATTAACACACTTAAAAGTATTAATTCCTTTTTGTATTTTCACTATTAAAAGAGAAGGTGTCGTGCATGCAGAAACAATTAAATTTAATATATTTGGTTGGTATAAATTCACTAAATTTTAGATAGAATTAAATGTGTTTATATATCATAATATTTGTTGCATATTAAGTTTACTTAAAGCATTCTGGTTTTGATGAAATTAAGCCACAGTCAAAAAAACAAGATCAATATTACACCAATATTGCACTTGTCTATCAACCACTTTTGCTTTTATTTTCTTATTTACCATTGCAGATTAAAAACATCTTTTAGCTTTAATTGTTTCAGCATAATGTATTGCCTTCTTGCAGATATTTTAGGTTAGTATACAGAAAAAAATACCCTAAGAACTGATTGGGAATCTAGTCAATGTGAAGATAATTAGAATGACAAGTTCATCAGGAAACATGTTACTTATTATAATGACAGATAATTGCCTTTTTGAAGGTCATTTAATTTGGAAAAGATGAAAACAAAAATTTCATTCCATCACTGTTAAGTAATTGAAGTCAGTAACTTTTTTTATTTCTACTGGAAATGAAAATAACAGAAGCAGAATAACAACAACTGAGAAAGACTAATGTTTTCCGTGGTTATTGTAAAAATCTAAGTCTTTTTTAGGAGATATTATTGAAACATTGTAGATTTTAAACAAAGCTATGGAAAAAAATGTAACTTGATAGGAGAAACTTATAGGAGGTACTTTTCTTTAAGGAGCAAAATCAAGGTCTATGAGAGCAGAGATTTTGTCTGTTTTGTTTACTGCTGTATCTACAACATTGAATATAGTGTCTGACATGTAGTACCTTCTTAATATATATTTGTTAGATAAATAAAATAATATAAATTATCACCAGGTATTTCTGGCATAACAAATTTTTATATGGAACTAATTAGTCTTAAACATGCAACTTCTGTTTTTATGAAGAAATTATAATCACTTACTAATATTCAGTATCTAGTTCAAGCTTCGATGAACTTCAGTGCTTACAATGTTGCAGGGGATTTAATAATGCCCCACTCCCAAATTCGCCCCTCCCAGGCCTTTAGATGTGGCCTGACTTGTTAATTGGGTATCTTTACAGATATAATTAAGTTAAGAATGGCAAGAAGACATCACTTCGGATTTAGGGTGGCCCTTATAAGAAAAAAGGACACAGAGAGGCACAAAGGAAAGCCATGTAAAGACAGAGGCAGAGATTAGAGTTATGCTGCCATAAACCAAGCTGCCAAGCTGAAGCTACCAGAAGCTGGCAGAGACAAGGAAGAGTTTTCCCCTGGAAACTTCAGAGAGACCATGCTGTGCACTTGAGTTTGGATTTCTGCCTTCCAAAACTGTGAGAGAAAACAAATTCTTTTTTTTTTTTTTGCCACCATATTTATAGTAATTTGTTGTTGTAGCACTAGGAAATTAATACAGATGTAGAAAGCTAATATGTGCATTATTCTCACCCTTACAATAACAGAAAAATATAGATCTATCTATAATTACAAGTTTTATTAAATTCCTCAAAGCACTGAAGTTGCAAGACATCCAACTAATCCAAAATCTAAGCAGACAGGTGGCACCAAGAAAAGACAGGAGACAAATACTTACAAATACTTGATTCCTTGGGACAAATAACAGGAAGGTGCCATATGAACCACTAAGGACAATTCATCTAATGTTTATAAAGAATTGCTAAAGGCTGACTGACAGTGGCTAGTGTGAGAAAATAGAATGCATATGGAAACAGTACCCACAAGGGGAATTCATAGGGACTTTCACTCTTACTCAGTGAACTAACCAAGTGGTTATGAGAAAGACCTGAGGCAAAATGAAAAACAAGTGTAAGTCTCCCTCATGTTATTCAGGTGTGTGTGTGTGGAGGGATGAGCAGCAGACACAGTGGGAAAGGCATACAACCTCCCCTGGATACTTCTTCATTATCTCAACTTAAAAGCTTAAACTGATGGGAAAATATCAGCAAATCCAGTCAACATTAGGGTACAGGCTAAGAAAAAACTGGATTTCAGAGAAGAGGAGGGAGAAGAAAATTTCCTGACTCCAGACCATTAGAGAACCCCTACTTCTGGGTGAGGGACAGGATCAGTAAGAAGCCCCACCCTCTAGACACAGGAACACAGTTCCTACCTGGGATGGACGATAAACCAGAATGACAGCCAATGATTCTCCCACCCCTATGCCAGCAAGTGTCCATTAAAAAAGCAACAGCAGTCTACTGCTGGGATGGGGCAGAAGCATGGAAAAAGAAGCTCTCTCTCTTTACATAAAAGGAAGACCTTGTGCTGAGGGTAGGGCAGATACCATATTAAAAAAACTCTCTGGCATACCAGACCCCATCCTAAACACAACATGACCCTAGAGGACTATGAAGCTGTGAGGAATTGATAACAACCATAAAAACAACAAATCCCAGGCTCAGCTCAACTGGCTAGATTGATTAGTCCACCCACACTATAGGCCTAGCATAAAAGTGGTGTGGCCACAGAAACAAATAATTACTATTTATCTCAGTTTTATTGCTCTATAAAAGATGTCAGCTTTTAACAACAACATCAAAAAAATTGAGACACCCAAATAAACAAGAAAAAGCAAAGAGACAAAGCAATTCAAGAGACAAAGCAATCAATAGCATCAGTTTTAGCTACAACCGAGAAGTTGATATTATCGGGTAGGAAATATAAAGTAGCTATGATCAATATGTTAAATGATTTAGTGTAAAAGGTGAAAAAAATGCATAGATAATTTTGATAGAGAGATGAAAATTATACGAAAATAAAATACAATTTATGGAAATTAAAAGCTTGATAACACAAATGAAGAACGCCTTCAACAGGCTCAGCAATAGATTTAGATATAACAACCAAAGCATGGACCACAAAAGAAAAAATATGATAAAATGGAATTTGTAAAAAAGGAAGTCTTTCAAAGATACTGCTAAGAGAATTAAAATACAAGCCACAGACTGAAAGAAAATATTTACAAATAACCTATCTGATAAAAAAACTTATTTCTAAAATATATAAAGAGCTCTTACAGCTCATTAATAAGAAACAAGCCAAATGCAAATGGGTAAAGGACTTAAAGAGACCCTTCACCAAAGAAGATAAAATAATGTCACTTAAAATGATGTTAAAAATCATTAGTCATTTAGGAAATGTAACAAAAAACAAAAAGTGATACCACTACACAATTATTAGAATGACTAAAACAAAAAAAAATATTGAAAATGTAAAGATCTGGCAAGTACAGAAAGCAACTAGAACTCTCATATATCGCTGGTGAGACACAAAATGGTACAGTTAAATTAGGCAGTTTCTTAAAAAGTTAAACATAACGTGTTTAGCAATCTCACTCATAGGGGATTGATTGCTCAAGTAAAATGAAAATGTATGTTCACCCCAAACCAGTCTGTGATTTCATACAGCAGCTTTATTTATAATCATCTGAACAAAAAACAACCCAAATGTCCCACAGCTAAGGAATGGGAAAACAAACTATGAATATTATATCTCCATTCAATGAAGTACTACTCAACAATCACAAAAATGGAATAAATTACTGATACATTTAATAATTTGGATGAATCCGAAATGCGTAATTCTAATGAAATAAGCCAGACTCAAAATACTGCATCGTGTATGGTTCCATTCTACCTGACTCTCTCATTTCATTCAGATCTTTGCCTGAATGTCACTTCATCAGGAAGAGCTTAAAATATCACCCAGTCTAAAACAGCTCCCACATCCCCATCATACTCTACTGCTTATCTATATTTTACTTTCTACGTAGCCATTATGTATAGTAAATATTTAGCATTTACTATATATATCCCCCACTAGACTATAAGTTCCATGAGGGTAGAATCATTTTTATCCCCATTTGCCTAGAATATATATAGGTGTCCCATAAATGTTACTGAATAAATAAATGGTTAATACTGCAACACCAGGAGATTATTGATTAGTAGTTATGTCAGTAGTAGCTCCTATGTGATAATAGAATTTTGGTCTAAATATAAATCTAAGGACAGTGACCAGCTCTGAGAAGACAAATTGTAGACACAGACAAGACAGAGGAAGGCTTTCATTTGAATGTGTTCCATTATTAATCAAGCAGTCACACAACTGGTGGGGACAGGGGAATATTTATATTATACATTCATATTATACATCTAAGCCTCCTGAGAGTTTTCATGACAATATTGAAAGTTTACAGTTCATTTATCTTTGCCTAAAAAGTTTACTCACTGAAAATTGAGAAATATTAGTCAGGAGAGTTCACATTTTAAAAATATGCACATTTAAACATAGATTAGTAAACACCAAAAAGGGAATGGTTGCCTCAATATATCATAAAGAATGTTTTCCATGATGCCTGCATGCATTTAACATGCTTTATGGCATACACATTCCTGAGTCCCTAGCCATATACTGTAATTTGTATCTCAAAAGTTAGAGAATCTCTTATTTTAATAAGCTACAAAATGGAGATAAGTTGTTGTAGAATAAAGAGATATGGTCTTCTGATGTATTTTATCAGTGCAACTTCAAAAAACCAATTAAAAGGATTTTTATAACAAAGTCAGTGTATAAATGGGACAAGAGCTGCATAAAAATCCTCCCTAAAATCATATTGGTCTTAAAATTAATCAGTTGGTGAAGAAAACAAGCACGACCACTTAGTCAACAAAATTAGTAATGACCTAACAATGTAATCACTTCAATGTGATAGAATTATGAAATATATCTATTCCCTTTGAGACTATCTGGATTAAAACACATTTTACTTCATTTGATAATGCCTAATTTTAGTAATTAACAAATCCGACTCTTGGGAATGTTTCCCTTTTATCTAACTTAAATAGAGTAAACTAATAAGTAATTAGCTCGTCAAAATGCCTTGTAAGGTGTAATCCCTAAATTCCATCTAGATTCTCTTTGTTCTGTTTGCATCACTAGGTGTTTATTTTAAGCTATTTTTAATTTTGTGAAACATATCCCAATTAAAGATAGATAAGTAAATATGAGTAAATACTTCATTTAATATTATTCCTCTTGTAAATGGAAGAATAACCTCCCAACTCTTCAGAAGACAGCATTTCCTTCTTCAGTTTTCTAATTAACAAATTGCATAATTCTAGTTTTCTTTAATAATTTCCCATTTATTTTATGTTTCAAAATTTTATTTTCTAAATGACTTTCATAGAAATTCTCTAAATGTAGTACCTGGCTCAGTTCTTAAGTTATGAGACATATATATATATAAAGCTACCCCACTACTTCTGTCTTAGTCCCATCCTCTCCTATTTTCCAAGTTTTGTAGGAACCTTATATAATGAATTTAATGCTTCCATCTCCTTTCTCTGCAACCTCTTCCTCACTATATGATTCCTCCGCACAGGTCAGCTACATAATTTGCAGGACTTAATGCACAATGAAAATTCAAGTTTCTTGTTCAAAGTCAGGGATCAGAGGGTGTGATTACTACTAAGACATAATAAAGCTTTTTCTCTTTTTTGGAAGTCTTTTTCTTAAATCTTCATGGTATTTGCTATTTTAAAGTTGTTTCAAGCAAAGAAAAATTAAAAATTTAAATTATTAGCATAAGTTTTTTCATTCCATTCATTTTGTACGCAATGGTAGCTTTAAATGCAAATAGAACATTTACATCATATGAAGAGTCGTCCAATTACATTTTGTAGTTTGTCTTTAAACAAGCTGCTTGCACTCCAGCAGACCAGAACTGACAAATACAAGCTAAACTCAGGAGGTTGAAAGGAAAAAGAAAGAATCCCTCAGGCATGGCATCTGTCCAAAAAGGGCTTGCTCAACAGAAGCAAACTGAGTAAGCATGGGGATGCTCACCTGGTTAATGCAGGTCCTCATAGCCATGCAAGTACCCTGCTCTTGTACTCAGGACATGAGATTGCTCATTCCCAACAGCTGCCAGGTTCTGCCTCATGCCAGCCTCTGCACTCACATGCTTCAGAGCCAGGCATCTCCCCTTCCCACTGCCCACAACACAATCCATGATGGCAGGCCTGTGACCACCAAAGGCCTTTAAACTTCCACGCCTGGTTGCACTAGTTACCTGGATTAGGAGTGGGCAAGAGGATTACCCTCACCGAGACTGGCTGGTACCCTGTCAATCATGCCACTACTGCCAGGATGCACCAGAAATGTTCCAGAGTACACATCCTGACCCCAACAATCCCTGTGATAATACCTAAGACTCCCCCCAAACCTCACTTGGTTACTACCTGGGATGAAGGGCCCAGAGGAATACCAGGCAGTGGGAGACTGGGTGGCTAAACCATGGAGTAGAGTGGCAGAGAACAACAGAAAGCAGGACCTCACATGAGCTCAGGCTCCAAACCCCTGGCACATGCTCATGGTTCCATCAGATTTCACCTACAATTCACAAGTTCAAAGATAAAATGAGTAATAATTTCAAAAGAGTAATAGCAGAGCATTAAATCAACATGGGGCGCTTTTCAACATCAGGTATTATGTAACTATACTGTTCCCATGACCATGAAGCTGTTCTTGTCCTCATTTAACTGTACTCAAACTTCTGATGCATAAAAAAGTATTTATAATAGTTGTGAGTTTTTACTTTTGAGTGTTTTTACACTGGTGAATATTAAACTTTCTCCTCAGTATTTAGAGCACTTTTGTGCATTTCTTGTAAGGCAAATTTGTCTAGTGGTAACAAATTCCCTTAGTGTGTGCTTGTCTGGGAAAGATTTTATTTCTCCCTCATTTATGAAACTTGGTTTTGTAGGATAAAAATATGCTTGGCTGACAGTTATTCTGTTTTAGAAGACTAAAGTTAGCACCCCAATCCCTTCTGGCTTTAAGGGTTTTCTGCTGAGAAGTATGCTGTTAGTCTACTGGCTTTTTCTTTATAAGTTACTTGATGTTTTTGTCCTGAAGCTTGGAAGATTTTCTCCTCCACATTGACTTTGGCCAGACTGATGACTATGTGCCTTGGTGAAGTCCTATTCGCAATGAACATGATGACTGGAACGGTATGTCACTTATCAATATTAACATTGAATATAAATAGTCTAAATGACCAACTTAAAAGATATAGGTTGACAGAATAGATTTACAAAAAAACACACAAATATCTACTGTCTCTAAGAAACCCATTTAACTCATAAAGACTCTCACAGACTGAGGGTAAAGGGGTGTAAAAAATTATTCTGCATAAATGCAAACCAAAAGCGAGTAGGAGTAGCTATTCTTATATCAGATAAAAGAGACTTCAAATCAACAAAAGTGAAAAAAGACAAAGATGGTCATTATATGATGATAAAGGGATCAATTCAGCAAGAAGATATAACAATCTTAAATATATATGGACCTAACACTGGAGCTCCCAGATGCATAAAACAAATACTACTAGACCCGAGAAATGAAATAAACAGAAGCACAAACATAGTGAAGAACTTTAACACTCCACTGATAGAACTAGACACAACATTAAGGCAGAAAATCATCAAAGAAACATTGGACTTAAAGGGACTCTAGAACAAATGGACTAATAGACATTTACAAAATATCCTACCCTAAAGCTGCAGCATATACATTCTTCTCATCAGCTCATGGGACATTTTCCAAGATAGACCATATGTTTGCCCACAAAATAAGATTCAGCAAACTTAGAAAATTGAAATCATACTATGTACTTCTCAGACCACAGTGGAAGAAAACTAGAAATCAATTCCAAGAAGAACCCTCAAAACTAAACAAATATATGGAAATTAAACAACCTACTGCTGAGTGACCTTTGGGTCAATGATGAAATCAAGATGGAAATCAAAAAAATTTTTGAATTGAATGACAATGGTGACACAGGCTACTAAAATCTCTGGAATATAGCAAAAGCAGTGCTAACAGGAAAGTTCATAGCCTAAGTGCCTACATCAAAAAGACAGAAAGATCATAAATTAACAACTTAATGTCACGTCTCAGAGTACTAGATAAACAAGAACAAATCAAACCCAAAGCTAGCAGAAGAGAAGAAATAACAAAGATCAGAGCAGAATTAAATGAAATTGAAACAAAAAACTCAGTACAAATGATAAGTTAAACAAAAAGTTGATTCTTTGAAAAGATAAATAAAATTGACAGATCACTAGCCAGATTAACCCAGAAAGGAAGAGAGTATTCATGTAAGCTCAGTCAGAAATGAAAAAGGAGACATTACAACTAATTCCACAGCAATGCCAGTCAAGACTACTACAAATACTTCTATATACATGACATAGAAAATCTAAAGAAAATGGATAAATTTTTGGAAACACACAACCTCCCAACCTTGAATGAGGAAGAAATAGAAATCCTGAACAGATGAATGATGAATAGTAAGACTGAATCTGTAATAAACAATCTCCTAACAAAAAAAAAAGCCCAGGACCAGATGGATCACAGCTAAATTCTACCAGACCTACAAAGAAGAACTGGTACCTATCCTACTGAAACTATTCCATAGCATCCAGAAGGAGGGTATCCTTCCTAACGCATTCTATGAAGCCAAGCCAGTATCACAGTGATACCAAAGCCAGCAAAGGACATAACAAAAAACGAAAACTACAGACCAATACCTATCATGAACATAGATGCAAAAATTCTCAACAAAATACTAGCAAACTGAATTCAACAGCACATCAGGAAAATAATTCACCATGATCAAATGAGTTTCATCCCATACACCTATAACCAACTCATCTTCAACAATGCAAACACTCGAGAAAGGACCCCCTTATTCAACTATTCAACAAATGGTACTAAGAAAATTGGAGAACCACATGAAGAAAAATGAAGCTGGATCCCTATATCTCACCATACACAAAAATTAACTCAAGATGAATTAAAGACTAAAGTGTAAGACCTGACACCACAAAAATTTCAGAAAAAAGCTGAAGAAAAACTCTTCTGGACATTGGCCTATGCAAAAAATTGATGACTAAGACCCCAAAAGCAAATACAACAAAAACAAAAATAAATAAATGGGACTTAGTTAAACTAAAAAGTTTCTCCACAGCAAAAGAAATAACTAACAGAATAAATAGACAACTTACAGAATGGGAGAAAATATTCACAAATTATACATCCGAGAAAGGACTAATATCCAGAATCTATAAGGAACTCAAATTAGCAAGAAAAAAGCAAATAACCCCATTAAAACATGGGCAAAAGACATGAACAGATATTTTTCAAAAGAATATATACAATGGACAAAAAACACATGAAAAAAATGCTCAATACTACTAATCATCAGGGAAATGCAAATTAAACCGACAATGAGATGCCACCTTATCCCTGTCAAAATGGGCATCAATAATAAGTAAAAAAAACAAAAGATGTTAGCATGGATGCAGTGAAAAGGGAATACTTATATATTGTCAATTTTGGGGACTCAGAAAGTGGAAAGCTAAAAAGGGACTAATTGGTCAAAAATTACCTATTGGGTACAATGTATACTATTCAAGTGACAGATACACTAAAATCCCAGACTTCACCACTATACAATTTATTCTTGTATCAAAAATCCTTTTATATACTGCTAATCTACTGAAATTTTAAAAAAGAAATAGAGAAAAGAAGTCCTTAATATAATTCTTCCAGTGGCCACCATCTGTTTTATCACTTCCCAAAACTCAAACTTGTCAAAAATTTTCTAACACCCTGTTCATTTCCTCAAACTCTACTATTTTGTAAACTAATCCACTATAATTTCAGGTCCACAAAAATCACTCTTTTTAGGATAAGAATAATCCTCAAAAGGGATTTTGCAGAAATGATTATGTTAAAGACATTTAGATGGGGGTATTATACTGGACTGTCCGGACAGGCCAAATATAATCGCAGGATCCTTAAAAGATTTAGAGGAAGAGGAGGAGATGTGGCAATAAAAGCAGAGAATTGTAGTATGCAGTATAATAAAGACTCAAGTGGCCATTGCTGGCTCTGAAGGTGGATAGGTGTGGCCGTGAGCCAAAAAATGGGAAGGGCTAGAAAATGCATTGACCCTAGAGCCTCCACAATGAACAGAACTCTACCATAGGCTTGATTTTGAGCAAGTGAGACCCATTCTATAACTGACAGATAATAAGTGTGTTGGTTTAAGTCACTAAAGTTTATTGTAATTTGTTATAGCAACATTAGAAAATGCTGTTATAGCAGTATTGAAAAAAAAGAAGTATTTTGTATAAACACTTTAATTAGATCTTTATATTTTGATACAGATTGCCATTTCCTTTTTTACATGTAATTTAATTAGTCTGTAACAAAAATTTGTTATGTGAAACAAAACCTTGATTTGTTCTCCATTAAAAAAAGAGACAAACAAAATTTTTGAAGAAAGGATTTCTTAAAGTTAAGTTTCCCAGGAAAGTTTTTTGACTAATCCTACATTTTTTTCCTCATCCAGTTGGTCAAAGGCATATGATATTGGTCCATTTTGCCATTAAATTATGGTGCAGAGGGCCCCTTACTTTCATATTTATTTCACATTCAAGTTAACATAAGCAAAATTACATAGCCTGCAGAAAATGACAGGTGGGAAATAGTAGTAAAGAAAGACTAAAGTATCCTTAGTAATGTAACTTTTAAAATTTGTTAACTGCCAATTACTTTTCTATGTCTGGACTTTAGAACATAACACCAATATAACACCCCTAACTCACTTAGAGTAAACCTAAATTATAATGGGATGACAGTTTGCTTATTTCTCATATTTGTAAAGCATCTTGGCCTTATTTAAAAAGATAGTTAATGAATGTTCTTAGTGTAATCTCATTATTTGCTCAATTTAAATCTCATGGAGAAAAATCCAATCACACAAAAAAGCTAAATTATGTGACACAGTAGCATTAGATTTGAAATGTTTCCCAATCTGTAGCTAAGACTAGGCACTGTCCCTGTAACAAAAATGAACAATATAAATGATACTAGAGACACTTATTCTAAAGATTTATCAACTATTCAAAACTTTTAGAGATAGCTAATTAATTCAGGCAATTTAAATTGTAGAGATATTCTATTTTTTTACAGAATAATTATTTTTGTTCTTTGTTTTTGTTTTTTATGTTTTCAAATACTTGCTTGTTTCTACTGATAATGAATTACCAGGTATTATTCAATTTTAGGACATGAATCAATATATACTTAGTAATACCCATCCTATTTAAGTCATATACTAAATTTTAAAATGTATTGAAGAACAGGCTGATTTCCTGACTGCCAGGTAAAGAGCTTAGAAGTCGTCACTCAATCCAACAAGTAAAAAGATGAAAAAACTGAAAATTCAATAACTCTACTTAGATCCATAAGAGAAGTGAGATCACAGAGCAACCCACTAGTCCAAAGATTGTAAAGATAGGCAGATACAGAACACCACACCTACTGGAGCAGAAAACTATGAGCAGAAATCTCGTGAACCAGGGTAGGAAACCCTGAACTGTAATTGACAAACTGCTAGAGAAGTAGAGTGGACGAGCCTGAAAGATAAAAACTCCAAGGAACCCAGTCATGAGGCGGGGCCCTCTCATTTTTATGAGTTTTACCTCTAGGAATTCTATTAGCTTCTGACAGTGAATACCAAGGAAAAAAAATCTCACTGCATTTCCAGCAGGGAGAGGGGGAAAGAAACCATTTTTAAATAATCCAGAGCATTCTGTTCTTAACAAGGCCTGCCCTTACTTAGGAGAAACTATTTTATCCAAGTCTAGCTTGCTGGGGTATCACGAGAACCTAAATGATGTGGGGGAAAGGGTATACTCAACCCTAGTTCCCTCTGGCTATCCTGTCCCATGCAAGGGGGGAAAAGCAGAAGCTGAGAAATATTGGTAAAGTTACAGTCCAGAGGCACAGGCTCACCAAAAGACTGAGACCTACTCATAGACTATAGAACACTTCCTTTCTCCCTATACCTTACCACTACATTGCTACAGGCCTATTTACCACAGTTCCTTTTACCTAGTACATCATGTTCACCTTCCAACAAAAAATTACAAGGCGTAATAAAAGGCAAAACGCACACACACCCAGAGTTTGAAGAGACTCAAAAGCATCAGAACCAGAGTTTCATTTGGCAGGGATGTTAGCATTTATCCAAAAAAAGAAAAACAAAACCAGGATTAATATGTTAAGGGCTTTAAGGGAAAAAGTGGGCAAGATGCAAGAACAGATGGATAATATAAATAGAGTTGGAAATTCTAAGAAAGACTTGAAAAGAAATGATAAAAGTTTAAAAAAATTGTCAGAAAAATGAAGAATGCCTTTGATGGAACTCATTAGTAGACTGGCCTCAGCTGAGAAAAGAATTGTTGAGCTTGAGGATATGACTGACAATAGAAACTTCCAAAACTAAAAAACAAATAGAGAAAACACCACAAAACAGAACAGAATATTCAAGAACTGTGGAACAACTACAAAAGGTATAACGTGTGTAATAAGAATGCCAGAAGGAGAAGGAAACAAAACTCCTATACCTAGGTATATGATATTCAAACTTTAGAACATCTAAGATAAAGAAAAAAGTCTTGAAAGAAGCCAGAGGGAGGAAAAAGAAGCATCTTAATTACAGAGAGCAAAAGTAAGAATTATATCTGACTACAGCTCAGAAACCATGCAAGTAAGAAAAAGGTGGAGTAAAATATATATATAATGTTGAGAGAAAATACCTACTAACCTAGAATTCTGTACCTCACAAAATTATCCTTTAAAAGTGAAGGAGATATAAAGATTTTCTTAGACAAATAATAACAAAGGGAATTTGTGAATAGCAGAACTGCCTTTCAAGAAATATTATAAGAAGGAAAATGATGTAGGTCATTTAAAAATGTAGGTCAATAAAAAATATATTTTTATTATTTTAACTTGTTCTAACAGATAATTTTATTTAAAAAAATTGCATTTCATGATTATAGCTTATGAATTAAGTGAAATGAATGACATCAATAATACAAGGAAGAAAAGGGAAGAACTAGAAATTCTTTGTTTCAAGCTATTTGCACTACCCATGAAGCACTATACTGTTGTTCAAAGAGGACTTGGATTACTTATAAATTATAAATAAGTATTGCAAACTGTATATTACAAAAAGCATATATCTAAGTGCACACTAAGAAAGGCGAGAAAATGGAATAATATATAAATGCTCAACTAAAATCACAAAAGGCAAAACAGTGTAGAAGATAAAATAAGGACAAAAAAGGAATAAAAATAGAAAACAGTAAAAAAAATGATGCATATAAATCCAACTATATCAATAGTCACCTTAAATGTCAATGGTCTACATACACAAATTTTAACATATATTTGTCAGAGTGGATCAAAAAACAGGACTTAACTTTATATTGCCTACAAGAAACCCACTTTAAAAATAAAGCCACACATAAATTAAACAGAAAGTGACGAAGAAATATGTACCACACTAACACAAATCAAAATAAATTGGAAGTAGCTATGTTAATTTCAGATAGAATAGACTTCAGATAAAGTAAGGTTATCCAGGATATAAAGGGGCATTACATAATGATGAAGAGGTCAATTCTCCAAGAATATATAATAGTCCTTAGTATGTATATGCCTAATGACAGAGCACAAAAATACAGGAAAGAAAATCTAATAGAACTATAAAGAGGAAGAGATAAATTCATCTTATAATTGGAGACTTTAACCACCCTTTATCAGAAATGGATAAATCCAGCAGGAAGAAAATCAGTAAGGACATAACTGAAATAAGCACCACCAACAGTCAGTGGGATATAATTGACACTTAGAGACTGCTTCATCCAATGATAGTGCAATACCCACTCGTCTCAAGCTCACATGAAACATTCACCAAGATAGACCACATTCTAGGCCATAAACCACACCTTAACAAACGTAAATGTACAGAGATCATACAATGTCTGCTCTCAGACCACAACAGAAGTAAACTAAAAATTACTAACAGAAAAATAGCTAGTATCCCAAATACTTGGAGATTAAACAGCACATTTCTAAATAACACATAGGTCAAAGAAGAAATTTAATGATAAATTAAAAAATATTTTGCACTAAATGAAACTGAAAATGCAATTCATCCAAATTTGTGGAATGCCTGAGTACAGTGCTTAAAGTAAAATTTATTACCCCAAATACATATATTAGAAAAGCAACAAGATACTAAATCAGGAATCTAAGTTTCCACATTACAAAACTAGAAAAGGAAGGACAAATTAAATCCATAGTAAGCAGAAGAAAAGAAATAATAACAATTAGACCAGAAATCAATGAAATTAAAAACAGAAAATCAATAAAGAAAATTTTTAAAAACCCACAAAACTCTGGTTCTTTAAAAAGACCAATAAAATTAATAAGCCTCTTGCCAAGCTAACTAAGAAAAAAAGAAAAATGTAATTTACTAATATCAGAAATGAAATAGGGGACATAAATACAGAGCCCAGAGACACTAAACAAATAATAAAAGAAGATAATGACAAATATTATGCCTACAAATTTGATAATGTAGATGAAATGGAGTAATTCCTTAAAAGACACAATCTGCTGAATTTACACAAATATAGACAATTTAATAGTGGTCTATAAATGATCAATAATATAAACTTCTCAAGAGAAAAGCTAACAATGGGTTCGTGTATTCTACGAAAATAAGGAAGAAATACAAATTCTACAATCTCTTCCGAAATCCAACCTCATATAATCAGCAATGAGACATAGGAACATCTCATGATAAAACTCTACAAAAAACCTACAGCTAATATCATGAAGGCAAAAACCTGAAGCTTTCCCACTAAGATCAGGTACAAGGCAAGGGTGTTTCCTCTAACCACTGCTTTTCAACATCCTACTGGAAGTCCTAATAGTGCAATATGACACAAAAAAGGAAATAAGAGGTATACAGATTGGCAAGGAAGAAACAAAACTCTTTGTTCGTAGATGATATGATGGTTTATGCAGAAAATCTGAATGAATGGACAAAAAAATACTCCTGGAACTAATAATCACTTATAGGCAGGTTGCAGGATATAAGGTTAACATACAATAGTTAATCACATTCCCACATACCATCAGTGAACAATTCAAATTCAAAATTAAAACTACATTACCATGTGTGTAAATCTAACAAAATATGTACAACGTCTAGATAAGGAAAACTACAAAAGCTCTGATGAAAAAACTAAATAAATGGAGAGAGATTACACGTTCATAGATAGGCAGATTCAATACGGTAAAATGTCAGTTCTTCCTAACTTCATCTACATATTCAACATGATCCCAATCAAAATCCCAGCATGCTTTTGTGGATATTGACAAACTGATTCTAAAATTTATATGGGGAGAAAAAAGACCTAGAACAGTGTCTTGAGAGCCCCTAGCTGAACTGGTGTTCCAGTACCAGAGTAGCTAGTAACTCTGCCTTAACAGAAAATGAAGGGGAGCCAGACATGAATGTTTACAGTGTGCCTTTCGTGGGATACTTATTTTACCTGGTAGATGATCTACTGCCTACTTGTCCCACCTATGACTAGGGGTCCCTCATATAGGTAACTTACATATATATTGGCAGACGCGTTTGTGGTTCTTGTCTGACCCTTGTCCAGTTTATGCCTGCCTGCCCATTGCTTTGGCACTGAAAAACTGACCTTGTGTTCCTCCCAGTATCTGGGGAAAAACCCAGCCAGTAGTTGTCCCTGGTTCTTCAGATGAAAGGCACAAATTCAGTACACCACCACAATACGAAACAAGTTCAAAGATTTTTACTTACAGATCCTGGGTAGGTAGGGTACAAATAGTCTGGAGGGAAGTCTTCCATTCCTGGGTCACTGGGGGCATGAATGAAGAGTCTGACAGAGAGAAAGAGAGAGGGAGAGCATGGCAACTAGTGGTATATGTAAATCTCTCTAAATTCACAGGGAAATGCCTGCTTAAAGGAAACAGCAGGAAAAGTTGAGAGCCCAATCTGTTACACAAGAAAAATGCCACTAAGTTCTTATCTCTGGCCACCAGCTTGAGCCATTTGAATGTGGTGTTCTACTTCCAATGCCCAGGCAGCAATCTTTGCTGTGTCATTCCTGTTACAAATAGTCCACAAAATATAAGAAGAACAAAGTTGAAGGACTAACACTACTGACTTCAAGACATACCATAAAGCTACAGTAATCCAGACAGTGCAGTATTGATGAATTAATAGACAAATAGATCAATGAAACACTAAATATCTCATAAGTAAATGTACATAAATATAGTCAAGTGTATCTTTGACAAAAGAGCAAAGGCAATACAATAAAGCAAGGATAGTTTTTTCCAATAAATGGCACTGGAAATACTGGACATTCACATGCAAAAAAATGAATCTAGACACAAACATTACACCCTTGAAAAAAATTAACTCAAAATGGATCCTAAACCTAGATGTAAAATGCAAAACTATAAAACCCCTAGAAGATAACCCAGGAGAAAGCCTAAATTAATCTTGGATATAGCAATGACCTTATAAAAATAATTGATAAGCTAGTCTTCATTAAAATTAAAAACCTCTGCTCTGTGAAAGTCACTGTCAAGAGAATAAAAATGCAAACAACAAACCTGGAGAACATATTTGCAAAAAAGACATCTGATAAAGGACTATGTCCAAAATATACAAGGAATTTTAATATTCAACAATTAGAAGGTGAGCAAACCAATTAAAAATGGGCAAAAGACCTGCACAAACACCTCACCAAAGAAGATATACAGATGGCAAGCAAACATATAAAAAGATGTTCAGCATCATATATCATTAGGGAATGGCAAATTAAAATAACAAGATGCTACTTATACACCTATTAGCATAGCCAAAATTCAAAACACAAACAATAAGAAATCCTGTCATGGATAACAAACAGTGGTGCATCCAGACAATGGCATATTATTCAGTGCTAAAAATAAATGAGCTATCTAGTCATGAAAAGATATGGACGAAACTGAGTACATATTACTAAGTGAAAAAAGTCAATCTGAAGGAAGCTGTGTAATGTATGATTTCAACTGTATGACACTGTGGAAAAGGGAAAGTTATGGAGACAGTAAAAAGTTCAGTGGTTGCTGGGGGTTAAGGGGAAGGGAATGATGAATAGTCAGAGTACAGAGGACTTTTGGGATAGTTTTTAGGAACTCTTTAGAAAGATTTTTAGGATAGTTTCAGAAAACTATTCTGTATGATACTACAATTGTGGTTAAATGTCATTATAAATTTGTTAAAACCCATAGAATATACAATACCAAGAATGAACCCTAATACAGACTATGGACTTTGGGTGATGATGTGTCAGTATAGATTCATAAATTGTAAAAAATATAGCACTCTGGTGCAGGATATTGATAATGCAGAGGAGCAGGTGTCAAGCCAGGGGGTATATTTGAACTCTCTGTACTTTCTGTTCAATTTTTCTGTGAACCTGAAACTGCTCTAAAAAATAAATCTTATTATTTAAAATAAAAAATCTTGGAGAAGGTGTTTCCTTAATAATTTTTACTTTTTTAGCTGGGACAAACACAATGACTTGTGAAGGACACACTATTTGATCTCTTTTGATGACAAGTGGTAAATGTCATCTTATCTTGACTACCTCTGAATATACCACATACCTGGTAACATTGCCTTTACTTCTGCACTCAGACTGGAAAAAAAATATTGAGAGTTATATATAGTTTTAATTAACATGACATTGCCATTCTTCTTTTTTTATCTGCAAATACATCTAGTCATTCATTCTACAAATATTGAACACCAGCTGAAGAACAGTTATATGAGAGATTGGAAATACAAGCACAGATGAGATACACAGGAAGCCTACTCATGGCATACATTCTAATTGGTAAGAGAAAGATTATTTAAAATGTAAGCAAATAAATAATATAAATTATGAAATACTTACCAAAAAATTTTCAGATGAGATATCAGAGAATGAATGGAACAGAAGCATGGTGGCTATTTCAGACAGTATTAACAGAAAAGGCTTTCTGCAGACCACAGGCTCGGATAATCAGAGACAGGCAGCTATTCAAAGAGCCTGTGGAAGAACAGTCCATCCAGAAAGCAGTAAAGCCCAGGCCTGAGGAAGAAATGAGACAGATATGTCCACAGATAAGGAAGAAGTTTAATATGGAGGAATGGTTCAGAAAGAGTAAAAGCATAGAAAATAAGGTAACAGAGCTATGCCATACTTCATGTTGGCCATGATAGGAATCAAATTTTCATAAGTAATTGAGGTGTTTTCTAATTTATATTTCCAAATAGATCATTCTGGTTGCTATATAGAGAAAGGATGGGGTAGGAAGTAAAAACAGAAGGACCATTTAGGAGTCCTTTATATTTGTTCAGGTGAAAGATGATTATGGTTGGACTAAGTTAGTGGCATTATGGAAAAAAATAGAAGAATTAAATATGTATTCTGAGGGATTTGATGTGTTGGTAGGGAAAGGGGAAAATATAAGTTTTGATTTGGTATTTGAAACATAGGGCTGGATGAGATCATATCAAGAAAGAACATAGTGAGAAAAGACTAAAAAAACTTCCAACATTGCAATATTTAGAGTCAAAATAAAGGAAGAAGAACTAGTAAGTGAGGCTGAGAAATGCCCATTGAGGCAAGAGGAAAGTCAGATAAATGTTGTCCCACAGAGTGATGAGAAGAAAGAGATTCATAAAGAAGGAGGGGTTAACTGCGATCAGTGATGCTAAGGGGCCAAGTCAAATCAAGAATGAGAAGGAATTATTGCATATCGCAAGATGGAGACCACAGATAATCAGCATTTCAATGGAACTGAGGAGGCAGAATCTATATTGGAGTGGGTTGAGGAGTGAACTTAAACTGCTGTAGCTTGGACAGATGCAAGGAATCCCAGATTCCACTCCAAATACATAAAACTACTAAATAAAATTACAAACAAGTAACCAAAAAATGTGTATCTGGACTTAAAAGAAGAAAAGGAAATAATCAGTGTCCAGATACTCACAACTAATAATAAGAAACACAGAGCTATCAGGCTGTATGTCTTAAAGGCTGGAGTTATAGTGCTCCTGAAGGAGTATATATTGAGGCTATTTGACCCAAGCCTAGCAAATAGTTAGAATAAGGCTCCCTGCCTAAAGCCAGATGCTGGGAAATTACTACATAATGCTGTATAGAAATGAGAAAATATTCCTAACAAGCCTAGGGTTTTGATCTGGAAAAAAGCTACCCTGGAAAAAAAAATGCAACAATTATCTTGTATTGGCAGCAGGTACTGGACACAAATTTAACATAGAAACCTCAAGCTGAGACACAAACAGAAAGTGGTCTAAAAATGTAAAGGGCCAAAGAATATGTTTTAGACAATTGTAAAACTACAATTGTCATAAGTATAAGCATAACTACAACAAATGTGCTTGAAGCTTCCAAAAAAAATAAGCTTCTTCTAAAAATAAGGACAAAAAAATGTAGAGTGTATGAGGAAACTGACCACTAAGAAACATGCACACAATGGGAGAGTCTAGGTAGAAGAACTATGAATAATAAAATAATTTAGAGAGTCTTAAAAGGTATATTTACATTTTCTTAAATAATGTATTTAAGAATAGAATCCATTAAGCAAGAATGGAACATTGCCAAAAATGGACAGGTCATTTGTGAAAGGACAAAGCCTGATTTTAGGACAGAAAAATTAGAATTTTTATAATACTTTGATAGTCAAGTTAAAGAGCAGCCTAGACACAGTTGAAGATAAAATTAGTGAATTGGAAGAGAGATACAAGAAAATCAAGCACAGGGTATTGCAGAGAGATAAATGGATGGACATGATAAAACATAAGACATATGGAGGAATATATAATCTGTTCATACATAAAAATAGGAGTTTAAGAATTATTAACAGATATGAGAAAGGCACTACTCAAAGTGAAAATGACTGAGAATTCTATAGAATTAAAGAAGAGCTCAAATTCTCGTGTTGAAATGTGAGGGGAAAAAACAGACATTTTAGAAGAAGAATGATGGAGGAAAATGTCCTCAAGGGACTGCTGGAAACCAGTTAAGAAAGAGAAGTTAACATACAGAAAAGTGGCTGAGATTATTGGGATCATAAATTCAAGATTCAAAGATTCAAAAAGCAACAAAGTGGGAGGTAGGGGGTAGTGGAATATTGGGCTTTTATAGAAAATGTACAGAACAGGATGCTGCTGAGAATCCAAGATAAGAGGGCTGACCTGACAGCCTTGGGCTTTTGAAAGAAGCTGAGGTACTCAGAGGTGTGAGACATGGTAGGTTAATAAAAGTTTTTCAAAGGAAGTTGGACAATTAGTAAAAGTCATATCTTAGTACAAACTTAATAAAGTAAGGCATCTCTCCTTAGCTTGTAATGGAGAGGGAGGCATTTAGCAGTGAGGTATCAAGATTATCTTTGCAAGTGCACAAGGCAGATAACAGCCTCTGAAGAATGTTTTTTTCAGTAATATTTTGATGAAGATAAGGGACATCAAAGGTCATCAAGCAACTTCTCTCCTATAAATTGTTGTTAATGGTTTCTTGGGTGTAAGACAGTGAGGTTTCATTTGATATCCCTTCAAGTGAATGGCACCTTGAAATTGATCTGTTCATTACCACACCCTAGTTTTAGCAGAAAAGTCCTCATTCATTTCAAATGGATTATATAACTTAAGAGTAAAGTAGTAGATGACCACCTAGAAACAGTTTAATTTTAAACCTAGGCTATGATTACTAACAATACGAATTTAGTTATCTTCTCTTTTTTTACCAGTGGCTTAGCTAGAAACGCATCTGAATATTCTGCCAAAGTAATTCTTTTTTCAGACATTGAGCACCATGGGGAAGGGAGTTTAATATCAGCTCTTTGTTTACATGCAGTCTGACTCTGATGGTAAAATGTCACTGTACTTCTGCCATGATGTTACTCAAAGCAATTACCTTATTAAGATTTGTTTGGTTCATTTTAAAGATCAATAGTGTATGCTGATGAGAAAATTGCAATTAGAAAAAGGAACTGGACTTCTTCCAATATAATTCAAATGAAATCAATAATTTCACAATTTCAAAACCCTGCTTTCATCAAATTATAATCTATTTTAATTGACCTTTTTTCCTAAAATGCTTAAATGCTAATTATCTTAAATGACAATAACTTTAAAATTGGCTTTGAAATTGTAAATGAAAAATAATTTAATTCATTTATACTTTCTATATTATGGTTTTCAGGAGAAACAGAACTAAGTAGATATAGCTGTAGATATATAAAAAGAGATTTCATATGAGGGATTGGATCACATGATTAATCTGCCATCTGCAAGCTGAAGGACAAGGGAAGCTGGTGATATAATTCTAGTCCAAACCTGAAGGCCTGAGAACTAGGGAAGCCGATGGTGTGAGTCCTAGTCTGAGTCTAAAGGCCTGAGAACCAGGAGCACTGATGTCCAAGGGCAGGAGAAGATAGATTTCCCAGCTCAAGCACAGAGAGTGAATTCACCTTTCCTCTTGTCTTTTTGTACTATTTGGGTCCTCAAGGGATTGGATGATACCTGCCTACATTGGTGAAGGCGGATCTTCCTTACTTAGTATACAGAATCAAATGCTAATCTCTTCCTGAAACACCCTCACAGACACATCCATAAATAATGTTGTACCAGCCATCTATGCATCCCTTAGATCAATTGACATAAATTAACCATCATACTCTCTTTCCTTCTTTAGATACATTACTGCCTGGTATTATGCAATGTTTTCCTTCCATTTTGCTTTTATGTTTGAACTTTGAATCCTTATGTAGGGGCACAATATCATTCATTATATTCAATGAATGAAAGTTAAAATGGAAGTACAAATTCTCACTAGATTTACCCATGATTTTCCTCACCAGGTATTTATCAGTAGGCTCCTGATTTATATACTACCATCAATATTAACCTGGCCTCTTTTACACCTGACATAATTGAAAATGCTGACACTTGGTAATTTTTCTCTTCCCCTCTAGGGAATTGAGAGTTAGGCTACCTCTCTTCCCTGATAAAAATAGTATACTCTATCATGCATGCAAAAGTAATTGTGATATAGAAAATTACTATACAACATTTCATATTTTTGCTATTATCCCTGTGATAAGAGTTGTAAATTTATATACTTCTTATAATCACTTCTTGGAATGGAACCATGGAAGCCTTGATGTATCATGTTCAGCTAGTGGCAGATTTTTAAGACCATTCTTCATGAGTGAAAAAAGTGTTGCTACCTGGTAATTGGTAATGACTAGTGTCTATTATTCAGAATTGTCTAAGGGTCCCTTCTCACTATCTCAGAAAGTTTTTGACGGTGAAGTTTCAATGACTACTAACTGTAAAGTGATTAGCAGTTAATAAGGATCAGTACTCCTTACTTTCTGCTATAAAACTTTCTTTGTGATCTCTACTTCAGGTATTGTTTTTCTTCTTCTGAATTTGTATTGCATCTTGTTTTTCCTTTATGTCAACTTTCATACTCTATAGTTTCTTAGAATTTTAAAATTCTTATTATTTTTTCCTTGTAAGTTTCTAAAGTGTTGTTCTACTGATATATTTATGTTGGTATCACACTAAATACCAGGTCAATAGTAAAATATATTTATTTTGGGAACACCTGTCTAAAGATACTTAAGAAAGCACGAAGCATATTGATAATTATATGTGATTACATTGTCTACCTAATCACCCTCACTATAATAACCCTGTTATCTTTGTATCCTTCTATTTATTAGCTTCTACATCAGGTAAGTTATGTAGTCATGCATGTCTTATTTATGAAATATCTCCTAAATCTGTTTCTCTTCTTTATTTTCATTTTCACTGTCTAATATCAAATCCTAATCATCAATTTACAAATGGTTTTCCAGTCTTTTCCCCAAACAAGTCATATATTTTTCTTTCCAGAAGTAAGTTGTTAAAATACTAATCTTATTGATTCCAATGTTAAACAAAAAATTATTAGAATATTATAACATTCCCTTCATCTGACTGCAACCTCCCATTCTACTTTCATGTCTCAAAATTTTATACCCTATACTTATCCACACCAAATGATGAACTCGTTTCTAAATAATTTTCATGCTACAATGACAGCATTTGAAGTTCCCATTTCTTGGAATGCCTTTAACTGAACTGTTGTACCAGGTGTATTTGCTTCATTCTTAAAAATCCTCATCAGCTATCCCTCTTTTCAATGGATTTGTCACCTCCCCCATCCTCAGATATATTCTCCTCAGAAAAGCCTTTTGTGAATCACCTATGGTTATATTTCAATTCTCTATTCCCTTACCCACCATTATTTGTCTTTGTAGTACGGATCACTACCTCAAATTATATGATTATTTATCTTTTAAAAATTGCCTTCCTCATGAAGTTATAAGCTCTAAAAGAGTAGGGACTTTGTCTTTATTATTGATTTATTCCCAAATTTATTCCTCTTAAAATGATGAATAGTAGTATACAGTGTAAGCTGTGAACAACTGCACATTCAATGTTTAGGCAAGTATCTATATTCAGTTACATTTTAGATTGATTGCTGGAAGACTATAGTGTATTAGATGTCACTACCCTTTGTTAGATTTTATAAACATGGACATCGGAAAAATTTAAGTACCATAAGTGTTTTGTTCTAGTAGTAAATATTCTATTAATTTTAAAAACATAATTAGTTGTGTATTATGAAATAATATATCATGTTATTTAAATATTAATATTTCTATTGATCATTTTTATTCTGTATTTGATACTCATTGTTCATTTACTTCTCTCATAATCACATCAAATATTAAAAACAAATTATTTTCAATAAAAGGCATTATATTTCCTATTTTGAAAGAAAAATTAATGAATATACTCTGAAATATTAATGAGCCACATTATAATCTGAATGAAAAATATCTTAATATTGCTATTAGGAAAGCTAAAATTGCTATAGTATGCTTTATTATAATTCATTTCTGAATATTATTTGAAAAGAATCTTATCCTTTTTTTTACAAAACTGAATTAATGTTTAGAATGTTGCTATGCTAGAAAACTAGTGAATACTTATGTCATATATATATATAGCTTTAAATAAAGTATATTTGTACATTTTGGAGTTTTTATCTGGAACTTTCTGCCAAGTATCTGAGGTCACAGACTTCAGATGAAAACCTTCTAACCTGGGGGTGGAGTGGAGTCTGAAACACACACACACACACACACACCCACATCTATATATGCACATTCAAATAAGGAGATTAACTCATGTTCTCATATCTAAAGAGCTTGTTCTTATCTGCTTCCAGGAATCTCAGCAAGTAGGCAAGAAATCTTTTTGATTTCTTAATCATGAATAAAACTTACATTAATTCCTTTTAAGCATACTGTGTAGCATGCCAGCATTTCCTACTTGTGAAGCATGTTAAGCATGGGGCCTTATCTCACAAGTGATATACATTTTAAATTGCCTGACTTGTTTGCAGCTATTGACTGAGACATACATTGGATCAGATACAAAAAATTATAGTGAAGCAATACTGTAAAAACTAGCTTTATTGCCTTCTCCTGCAATTACTATGTTCATTCTTTGCAACCACTGAGATTTAACTGTATTTGAACTTGCTTTGTAATAAATGTTTTCAATGAGATGAGGCAGCACAATCCATTATATGTTTCTCCATAGACTCATAATAACTCCATTGTAGTTTTCAAGTTTTATGTTAAAGGTGTCTATAACATCAGCAGCACACAGACTGCATGGATTTAACAGAAAAAAAAATATCAATCAAGTAACAAAAATTAGTGCTGAATATGTTTGATTAACAAATTATTTTATGCAATGTCTCAGGTGTGTCTAAGAAAAGGGTAAAGAAATTTTTCACAAGTAAATCTAAAAGACAAAAAAGTATAATTATTTTAGCAATTATATTTATTTTAATCCAATTTCCATAATATGGTTTTGTGTAACATCACTGAAATAAACAAAGAATTTTGTCTGTAACATTTGTAGATATATTTTAAAATTTACTAGGCCTACTCAGTAAAATTTCATGTTTAAAATTACTTTTCCCAGCGTTTTCCATGTCATAAAGATTACTATTCTCTACATGATTATATATATAACATAAATCAAAGTTATAGACATTTTATTTTTTTCTAAATAGTTTTTTCATTTTCTTTTTTCTTTAAAAGCTTTATTTTTTCTCCCTTTCTTATCACATTATATTATTATAACAACAGTCTTCAAAAAATGTGTTTGACAATTTGTGGTCTCTAAATTCTAACCTTGAAAGTAGAGAAAACCCTTCTGCTGAACTTTTTCCTAATTTTTTTAATCTAATGCTTACATAGTTTGAAAAGCCAGGACTATTGTGACTATTGTATGCACAAATCTGAGTGTAAAAACTTCAAAGCTATGAGAACTCTGATATCAATAAGATATGTGGTTTTATTGAATTTCATGAAAGATTTCTCTAAAATGTTCGTGTTAGTTTAAGAACAATGGTGAAAGTAAAGTTTGACTCATTTTCTATTAGTGAACATTGGCATTTCATTTCGCCACAGCATGTTATCATTTATTTAATATTTACACAAAATACCTGAGATTTCATTTAAATATTTATCACTAACTCAGATCTCTAACCCTTAAGTTTTGTGTTACCACTTTAGCATTTGTACTGAAATGATCAAACTTCACTGAAAATGTAATAAAAATAAACCAACCATTATAGTTTGGCAACCATGAAAGCAAAAATCACAGGGCTCTATCTTCCAGCATTTATAATCACTCTTCCAAGAGGCAACTACTTTTAACTGTTTTTGAGTTTTATTGTTATGTGGTTTTCTTCAAACTCTAAATAAATAAATAAACATTATTAGTTTTTAGTTTGATGACAAAATAATTTATATTATATTTTTCTCTACCATAGAATAGAAAATTAATCTATTTTTTTCCTCACTCCACTTCTACTTTCCTCCTTTATCTAATTAAGACTTTTACTAATATTTTTGGTTTATATCTTGTTACATTTATAATTTTAGTAATATGCTCTAATCCTTATTTCTTGCTCTATTAAATTTGACCAATATTTTATGACTGTACCAAATTAGGACATTACTCCATCCACCTTCCATTTATCTCTCCTATTAGCATAAATTACTTTATGTTGTCTAATATGGGAGTAGCTAACTGACTTGAGGTCAGTTTGATCATGTTCTGGAAGTAATTCTTGTGTGTGCCACTGGAATCCACTCTTCCAGTTATCACAATATGTTATTGAGTACTTTGTGTTAAATTCGTTCCAGCCTAAAATATCTAGAGTAGATTCTGTTCTCTACACTAAATAGAGGCTAGTATTGTTATCATACAAGGTCTATGAGTTTGTCATATAATTTCCAAAAAGAAATAAGTATTATGTATACAAATTATATGCATAACTTCCCATAAAATAAAGTAGTGAGATTTCAATCACCATTCATTTGCTTCTAAATGATGAATGTTCCAAAAGTCACAACCAAAAATATTCTCTCCTTTGTTCTCTCTCTCTTGCTCTTTCTATTGATCATTCTTTATCTCTCTTTCTGTCCCTCCCCTCTCTCTTTCCTCTGCTTATACAAATTTTGTCATGTGGAAATACTCTCTTGAAAATTTTTATTAAATGATTACATAGTTTTGCCCCTCTACTCTCTCCCATTCTTTACCCTTGCTGATTGTGAATACAGAAGTCTCAGGCTGTGTTCTTGTATCCTTACTATTACAAGGGTTTTGTTTTTTTTTTCCTTTTCTGGTTAATGTTACATTAATTTCAATTATATTTGAGGAAAGCAGGCACTCAAACATGATACTTAATATCACATCTTGAACTACTGCTAAGTTATTGTTTTTCTATTCCAATATATATATATAAGAACAAATGTATCTTACAAATGCTAGCTCTCCTCTACGTTAACCATTTATATTAACATTTATAAATATTTATAAAGCATCTACTATATGATTAAAAACATTCTATTCATCCAGTGATGAGAAATCAGATATAGGTCTTCAAGTTCAGAATTTATGGCAAAAGACACATAACAAACAAATATTACATACATATGTATACAATCAGTTTTTAAAAAAAGAATACCATTAGAAAGTAATTTTGATTATGAGAACTCAGGAAAAGTCTACTAAGAAAATAACTTTTGAACTAAAACTCAAAGTTTACCAGCTTTGTTTGTTAATCTTATTCTAGAATTTTATCATTGCTTTTTTTATATCAACTTACATAAAATTTGTAAGCTCATGGTTTTCCCCTGATGTAAAGCATTAGTGTATTTTTTTAATACTTTTATCAAATCCCTGATACAATTCTTCTTCTAAAGTGTATTTTTTATTAATATTTGCAAAGCTATATTTGCAAAGAATATGTAAATGATTTTCTTACTAGATTGATGTATATTTTTTCAACATTTCAGCGCCCACTGATTTAGCATTTTTTCTCATCGGGGATAGTAGTATCTAAACCTGTTCTTTGTTGAAGAGTAATGTGAATGATATTTCTCTGTTACATATATTAAGAGCTATCTGTATTATCCAACAACATCTTGAATCTTCATTGACATCTGGTTACCTCAAGTTGATCCTTGATATTAACTATTTCTATTTAACTTGCATTTCTGGGCTTGCTATTGATGACTTACCTTCCTTATTCTTGAGAAAGTAAAGCAAGTTGTAGACTGGATATATGCTGTTTGAGTATTGTGGTTATATTCTACCTTAGTCTGTTGAAGTGCCTATAACAAAAATAACATAGACTGGGTGGCTCACAAGGGACAAAAATTTATTTCTTATAGTTCTGGAGATTAGAAAGTCCAAGATCAAGGTGCCACTAGATTTGGTTTCTGGTAAGGGCTGTCTTCCTAGTTCATAGATGACCATCTTTATTTTCTGTCACATAGAGGAAGGGTCAAGGCAGCTCTCTGAGGTCTCTTTTATAAGGGCACTAATACTATTCATGAAAGCTCTGCCAACAGTACTAATTATCCCCCAAAGGTCCACCTCTAAATATCACCACCTTAGGGAGTAGGTTTCAACACATGGATTTTGGGAGAACTCATTCTACATCACATTCTGTATACATTTTCCTCCTGTATATGTTCTGTCAAATTTCAGTTCAGAGTCTACTTCAGGAAGTTTGAGCTGCTTGTGCAAGAAGTAGGGATAAAAGAAAGCCCCACAATTTACTGAATTGTTTAAAATTAATAACTATTTTTCCTTGTTCAGTCAACAGTAGTCAGAAGTTGTAACTTTTGTTACCACAGTTTTGTTACATGTCTCACTCCACTTTAGCCTTTATGTTTTGCTCCACTGAGTGGGTTTAAATGATAATGCTATGTTGATGATGTATCTTTTATCTTTCTTGTTTTGCTATTCCCAGAGAGTGGAATGGTCTCCCAGTATGTTTTCTGGTTCTTACATGGCCCTTCTTACCTCTAGGTCCCAGGTCCAAACTACAAACTGTTGTTAAAAGTTTCACAGATCATCAGACCATGATTATGGATAATTAGTATTTTGGTCCAAATGATATAACCCCTAGCAAATAATCTTCCTAGTGTGTGTTATTTGTCATTTTCTAGTTTCAGAAAATGGGTTGTGTCAACCCCCTAGCTCATATTCTTTCTTTATGCCAGTCCACTTTGAGTTATGCAACATATATTCACTATAAGGACAGCATTAAACCATCAAAGACAAAATAAGAGAACATGGTATGCGTACATAGTTTGCAAAATCAGCACTTCATTCATTATTAATTGAACAATGTGTGTCTATATGTATGTGTGTATGTGCACACAAAA
This sequence comes from Daubentonia madagascariensis, assembly GCA_023783475.1. Lineage (NCBI taxonomy): Eukaryota > Metazoa > Chordata > Mammalia > Primates > Daubentoniidae > Daubentonia > Daubentonia madagascariensis. Next base: position 17,504,219 of record JAKFHU010000978.1, on the reverse strand, counting down.
CTTTAACTTTTCCATTATTTGCTAGTGAAAGCTAACTCTAGAAAAGGGAAGAATAGAAGAGAATAACAATCTGTAACACTTGAAAAATCAATTTGAAGAAATATGTGCTACCTATTAAATATAACTTCAAGTTCAAAACAGCACTTAGTTTCCATTCAGTTAAGCTACCATTTTAACTGTCCTTTTTCTCATCTTTGTGAAATAGTCATGTAAACGTCCTCAAACTCTCCAAGGATTAAAAATGCTTTAGCATTCCAAGCATTTATTCAACATCTCACAATTACTTATATTATACTTAATATTTTACTGGCCCTGAGTATGCTACTGAGGATAAAAAAGTGAACAAAGAATGGTTGACTAATACTTAATAACGAGGGAGTCTGTAAACGATGAATAGTATTGAGCTGATGAGGGAAAAAGACAGGAAAAACAACATGATGTATGCATTGAACAGTGGATCCTAGGAAATAAGTGTTATGAGACAACACAGGAGGTAGGGAGAAATTAAAAATAAGGTTGTAAAGGTAAGCAACTGTGAAAACATGGAAGGATTTTTATTCCTGATAAAGTACATCGGACTTCACCCTATATGGAATGCAGTGATAGAGAAAAAATTAAGCATCAAATTTATATGACCAGATCTTTATTTTAAGTAGATCATGTTAGCAGATTTTCCAGATTTGAAGGAGTTGACAATGGAAACAAGGACACCAGTTATTTCTGTGGAAAGTAACAAAGATTTGAAAGGGGCAGAGGATATTAAAAATCATTCATGTACCTCAATCCCTCCATCCAGCACGGAGGCTTGTCCATCAGATATAGTGAAAGCACAGGAATGTAAGGGAACCGAGATTGTGGGTGGAATAGAGTAGTTTTTCCTCCTGCAGTATTTCCCAATCACCGTATATGGTGTACATAGAATGTATGTTAAACTCATCATTTCCAAGATAAACCATAGAATTTCAACTCAGAATACTGCTACTAATGTAGTTCCTTCTGCTGAGAATGTTTGCTTCCTATCACACATTTTTTCTCTACGTCTTCATCCACTTGTGAAACACACTGATTCTTCGATCTTGTCTTTGGGTCTTAAACACTTGCCTCTTACGGGAGGCCTGCTGCACAATCCAACATAATTAATTTCTGTTTTCTCCATTGCCCCATAGTAATACATTCATTTGACACAATACATGAAAATGTGGAGGTAACCAATAACTGTTGGTTAAGAATTGAGTGATGAAATTTCTAAAAATGTGTTAATTACATATGATCAAAAGTGTGGGTGGAAAAGGAAACTTGGTAACACCTAATTTTGTCATTATGTCTTAGCCTCTATGGCCTATTCATGATAATTTACCCAAAAAATTACAAATAAAAATAAGAGGAATCATGCTTCTGTTTTATAAGGGGAAGAAAATGTGGAGAATCTTCATCATTTGACAAGATTGGTCTCAAGGAAGCATTTACGACATCTACAGAAACAGCATCTTCACCAAAATGATGCTTGAGGTAACTAGGAGCACTCTAATTAGGGGGAAAAAGCAGCATTTTAATTATAATCTTTATCATTTAACCTACTTTAATGAAACTCAATAAGAAGCTAGTATACATGCAAAGTATTATTATGGCCTACTTTATATAAAGTAAGAAGCCCAATGTGGCAAAGACTTTTACTTGTCCACAGACATTTCTTCTATTGGTCTTCCTTTAATATTAATAATCTTGATTCTTAGCTGAGCAAAAATTCCCCTTCCCCATCCCCAACTAGACATTTTTTTCCCAACCTACCTTATAGGTAGATATGGCCAAATGAAGAAATTCTGGCCAGTGTGATGTAAACAGATGTGAGCTCTGCAGTTCCAGGTACGCCTTTCAAATATACACATTTTGAGTGTCGTTTATGTTCCTTTCCCTGTTGACTGGGAAAGTGAGAAGTATACAAACCACTATGGGTGCAGAGATTGAAATCCACATGCTGAGAATGGCAGAGTCATTTTACAGGTCCTGGAATGTTTACCTCTGGACTGCTACCTGAAAGAGAAATATGGATCTGTCTTGTTCAAACTACTATATTTATGGATCTCAATGTTACAAGAGCTTTTTATAGATCAATACTAAAAAGACACAGAAAATTGTTGTAAAATAACTTTCTCTTTGAAAATACAATCCTGTTAGAGAGTAAAGTCACATAATTGGAAATTTTCACCATCAGTCTAGTGCTTAGGCTGCTAATAATAGTGTTTCTATATTGAGATTGTATTAAAAATAAATGTATTTTTCAATGAATTCGCATTAAATAATTATTATGGACTACTTAATGTGCCATTCAAGTAATCCTAGGAAGTACTACACTTCTATTTTGGCAAGTTAAGTTAGTCTGGAGTCATCTTGTAAAAGTTGATTTTGGGGAGAAAATTGCTTTTTGGTTAAAAATCAATGGCTATTATCTTCTGGGCCTAGTATTTGAGAGGCAGAATGATGTGAAAATATGTCACTGAGAAGGACCTGTCTCATTCATCCTTTTATATCCTATCTTCTTGCTGCTTCTGAGTAATAGGGCATTTTGTACATTTACGGAAGATAGTTAATGGATGTTATTGAAAGAACAGCACCCACAGGAGACTGAGAAGACTGACTGGGTTAAAGGAGTTAAGAGGGGATAAGAGGTTAACAGAGTTTAACAGGCATGACTCACAGACTGGTAGACATGCTGTCATTCCGAGATGCACTGTATTTGAAGTTGTCAACACTGAATGAAGGTAGATGATTATAAAAACAGATGACATCAAATAAAAATCTTCAGAACTTGGAAGTCTTTTCATTTAACAAAATTAGCCTTCTTGTTAATAAAACTTTACATCAAAAAGTGATTATAATACATCAGGTCAAAAAGGATAGCTAGAATTTAACAAGCTACTACATTCCTAATATAATAGAAATGGCTACTAATGTTGTTGTCAGTTTAATCTCCAAAACCATAGCTTTATGAAAGCAATTTTACACATATATTTACATTTAATAAATTTATATTGAGCTATAGGCAAGCACTACAGGAGAAAGAAAGACGAAAGAGTATGCCTCTGCTCTGCTGTGGATCACAATTTATTGAAATAAATTATCAAGTGTACAAACAAGATAAACTGGTAAGTGCTATGGTTTAATTGAAATGCAATCATTCCTTTTACAAATTGTGCATGTTAGCATCACATTCTCAGAGGAAAATATGAACTTACTTAGCACAGAAATTAAAAACTAAAATCTATACTACATTTCTCTAAAACAGAATTTAAAGCTCCAAACAATATTTGTCAGAATAAATCATACAGCAATAAATTTAACAAAAATATATACAGTCTAGAATGTGGAGAATCAGCCTAGGGAAAATTTAAGGTTTTTTTTAATGGAATAAATATTTAAAGTTAAAATTAGGAAAAATAATTCTTTTAGAGCAATTCTGAGGAAATTTTTGGAATATATCATTTCACAACTAGGTTGACCATAAAAAATACCATTTTTTAACATGCTCAGATGCACCTTACCTTATAATAACTCAGTGAGTTGTAGAACCTATTGCATTTTCTCCCCAATTATTTTTGAAGGGTTCCTGACAAATGTTTTCTTAGGAAAGAATGACAGACTGTCTTCTTTATTTTGTTTTTATGAAACTCTTATTTTTATCCTGTCATGAGAGGCAAATGGCAGGCAGAGCTATGATTTGGGTAAGCTACGTAACAGAGGCTCAATTTGCACAATTTATGATACAGCTTTCTTTAATCTGTCAAGGAATGCAGGTTATATGGTCTTTCAATAAAAGATGTAGGTTTGGTTATATATACTCATGGATTCTATCTTGGCAATCTTAAAAAGGTGCTGACAATTGCTGGAGCAGAAACTGTATATGATACTGAAAGCCTCAGAAAGCTGTCCCAGGTATTAGTAAAAATTTCTACCTAAATATCTTTGCCATATAATATTAAAAAGTTAACTACAGATGAAAATTAACTAGAAAACAAACTACATCAGATATGACAATTCTGTGTAAGTAGGCAGGTGATATTAGAACACCTTAATATTTGAAATGTAAAAGGTCATTCTTTACTATTGATACAAAGATTATTATTCAAATAGTAACATCAAGTATTATTTTTCAGTTTTGAAAACAGTTATTAAAATTTTGAAAATAGGTTGTATTTTCAATAGAAGTCTCACTGCCCTGGTTATAGAATATCTGCTTTCCTGTGAATGTTTAAATTGACACGTGTCTATCTAAATTATATAAGGCAAATATCAAAATTAATTTGTTAAATTGCGCAATGGATACTTCACATTGTTTGATTCTTTTAAACTTCTTTCAGTAGTGATCTAAAACATGACCTGCTCTTTTTTGAAAAGTGTACTGTTTTCTAGTAAACTTTGATCTTCTGAACGCTGGTTTTCATTTAGTCTGATGAAAAACCTTGTTAAAGGCCCTTTCACTGCCTGAGCTACCAAGCATGTCCACTTCTGACAAATCATTTCAATATTCTGCAAAAGCTGACATGGGGGGCAGAAAAAAAAAAAACTGTCAGGGAGAAGCTCTTTCAACATGGAACTTAACCCTGATAGTCATTATAGCACTTGTTCATTCATTACACCAACAAGCTAACCAACCAACAAACCAACCAACCAACAAACAATGGTGATTTTAGTTTAAATAGATTTTGACTTTTCCAAATCTCGCCAGATTTGTTGTTAAACTAAAGTGTCTTCTCTTTATAGTTTCTAAGTATATATGCTCTTCCAGTATCTACCTAAATAAAGTAAATCTTTCCCAAGAAAGAATGTCATTGCATATCTCTTTAAAAATATGTGGCTAATTTTCTTTGATAGTCCTCAAGAGTGAGTAAATTCCATTAGGTCATTCTTCAGTCTTCAGTACAAATACCATGTTTCTCTGACTGAGCTTCACCCAACCAAGTATTTCTTCTTGCAGTAACTAGAGGGGAAAGGTCAGCAATTAATGATGTCTGTGCTTAAGTAATACCTTTTGGCTGAAGATTAACATGTAACTGTAGGGATATTGATGCATTTGGCGATGGTGATAAAGATTAAATTGTTATCACATATTTATCATGTGAGCACACAAAATAGCATCATAAACCAAACTTTTAAAAGTTTAAGTACTTATAACTGATTTCTTAATAGTTGTTGTAACTTTATAAAAATAGAAACATGGCTACAAGTAACAAAAGAAAACAAATGCCTTTGAGGACTTGAGTCTAAGCCATCAGGTCTCCAGTTACTTTTTAATTTATTGTCTACAATAAGGTTGTATTTTAATTCCCAAAAATATAAATATTTTTAGAAATTTAATGCAGAATCTCAAAAGTAAATTTCTAAGTTATAAAATTCTTTTCAAATAATCTCAGATTTGTCACTGGCTTTTAAAACGTTTACATACATTGAGATTATCTATTGACTTCCTTTTTCAGTAGTTGAGGCATTTGCTCTTTTGCACCCTTTCCATACCCTAACCTCTTCGTATTGCTAGATCACAATACCACAGTCATTTTCACACTACTGTGACTATATGAATGTTGTGCAAAGCTAAGTCAAATAATATATTGATTATCATTTTTTTCAAAATATTTTTCCTGGATTTAATAATTGCCTCAATTTTTATTAACCATTTTCTAATTATTTCAAGTGTTCTTACAGTTGTGTGACATACTAATCATAATTTTTTAGAATGCTCAAACATCTTTGCAAATACTTACTTATCCTATCAAGTCCTTTTTAAAAATTCTCCCTCTGTTTGTCCTTTTATTTCTTTTCCTCTTGCTCTTATTCCTTATCCCTCTTCTTTCATAAAACCTACCTCCCCAGCCCTCTCTCCTTCTACTGACATCTGGAATGATTCACTGAAGGACTGAAACACAGTGCCATCTGGGACTTTCCTTCTTCTATGTCCTATATCCCGTATATTCCTTCTTTTTGCTTTACTATCTACCTCATTGTTTTGGAGTCCATCCTCCTCCATAAGGCTACAAAAAAAAGGAAACTGTAAAAAATTTCTATATTTTTCTCCAATGACTCATTTTTGAAAATGCCTTTATTTAGCCTCACTCTTAAGCTTTAGTTTTCTCAGGCACGGAATTCTTAAACCAAGAAGCAGTTTGCCTTGAAATACTGACAACATTACACTGTGGTTTTCTGATAGAGTTGTTGCTGAGAAGATGAATGCCATTCTTCAATTCCAAAAAGCTTTTAAGATTTTTCCTCTCATCCAAGGTGTTCCAAAACTTCACAAAAATTTGCCCCTTGTGTGTGTGTGTGTGTGTCTGTGTGTGAGATTTATTACGCAGTGCACACAGTAGTCCCAATCTAGGGATTGATCTCTCTTGGAAATATTTTTGTGTTTTTCTTTTATTAGTGCTTCCTGTTTCTGATTTCTTTTTATTCTTTCTTTCTTTATTTTTATGTTTCTATTGCCAGAGGATGTATTTGCTAAATTATCTTTCCTCTTCTAAAATTCATCTGTTGGTATTTTATTATTATTTTCATATCAGGTTAATTGACTTTATTTTCCAACTCTTCCTTTTTTTTATGTTTTTGGCATTACTTTTCCCTAATATTTTTATACTTTATAAGCTGTATTTTGTTACCATAATCCATCTTTATAATATCATACTATTTTTGTTTCACAGATAAAATATTTGCAGTGATTTAAATAATCATTTTGAGGCTTCCTATATTGTTTCTGTCACAAATTAAATCTCTTTTCTGTTGATGTTTGACGTTGCCATTGTTTTATTGTTGAGATTATTGTCTCTCTCCTTCGTGTTAGAGGCTTTCCTACATCCCGTGATTATTGAGTCCCTTCCTATTTAAAATTTAGTCTCTAAGACATAATTTAAAACTGAATTCATGGGTAGGTCTCTTATATAGAACATAAGCTAATTTAAAGCTGTGACAACAGTAGACGTACATAGAGTAATTAGACAGCTCTCTGTCTTCTTGTTGGGAGACTTTGAATATAGTGAACTATACTTCTTTGTAGGGTCCAGTTTCTTTATGACAAAATTCCCTAACACTTTGGTCCCCAACCCCAGGCCATGGCCCAGTACCGTCCGTGGCCTGTTAGGAAGGAGCCACACATCACCTGAGCTCTGCCTCCCCACTCCCATGCCCACTCCTGACTGTGGAATATTGTCTTCCATGAAACTTAGGAACCAGGCCACACAGCAGGAGATGAGCAGTGGGGAAGTGAGCAAATCTTCATGTGTATTTACAGCCGCTCCCCATCACTCACATCACCACCTGAGCTTTGCCTACCCCCCTCCACCCACCCTTGTGCTGGTCTGTGGAAAAATGTCTTCCATGAAAGTGGTCCCTGGTGCCAAAAAGTTGGGGACCAATGCCAACATTCTGGTTGGGGTGTTTATGGGATGGGGTGTGGGGAAGAGAAACCTACGTCTCACTATTAGCTTTCTTGTGCTACCATACATATTTTCAATCAATCTTCCTTCTTTTCTGTGCATGGTTATCTACCATCTCCATGGTATCTGCTACTTTTGTCCCATTTTTATGATTTTGTAGTAGTAAAATTGCTGTCTCTTTGTTATTCTTTTCTGTAGGGATTAGGTTTCAACTTTTTCCATTAGGTGAAGTTAGTTATCATGTCTCCGAGATCTGCTTCCTCTTCCTCGAAATTTTGTTGAAATGATCCATTTCCTATTTTCTACCCCTTAATTATTTTTTGTTTTGTGGAATTAAATAGTAAAGAATCTCTCCCTAGCCAACTTCTCTTCAGGCTCCTTTGAGCCCTTTCCTAGACAAGGCTTCAATGTCAGTCTATAAAGAGTTGAACAAACACTAACACAGTTTCTGATAATTCAAGGCTGTATACCTAGCATGACTCTAGCCCCCACCTTAAAGTGCTTTTCTGAGAAAACTCAAGGCTACCAGAAGAATTTACTGTTTGTTCCAGCCAATACCTGAAGATAGGCCCCCTGTCTCTGTGGGAGAGTAGGAGCTTAACTTCTATAAGTGCCAGTTAGCAAACCTAGATGGATGAATTATAAATAAACCATTTAATAAATGCCATAATTAAAAATTCATACCATGTCATAGAGAGTTAAAGACAAAAAGTAATGATGTGATTTAGAAAACTTATGTTCTTCCGAAATGGACAGGTCACTAGAGTATCACGTTACGCACATATATTTGAAAGTCCACATTAAAGCAATCACTAAAACACCTTGTGTTATAGTAGTCTTTAAAGTACTTCCAAATATTTTAAGTATGTTAGTGATAAGAGCAGAATATACCATTTCCAACATAGAATTTGGAAATAAGCATAAAGTCAAACATACAATAAAAATTGTCATGACTAAAATTTTAATTTATTTGTTGTAACTTTTGTTTATAATTGAAATGCAATTTTTAGTTTCATTTAATGTAATATATTGCCTCAGAATACTGTTTTGAATATGCAGTAATAAATATATGTGTCTTTTCCAGATGAACTCCTACTTAATGAGTGCTTGTACATATACACACACATTTGCAATAGTCTTTTAGTGAATTAACTCATTGTCAACTTTTATGCCAACATTATAGATTTAAAAAGTTCACTGCTAATTACAACCTATATGTACACCTTTTTTCATTGACAACACATTTGGATTTGCAAATATATATTTTTATAAAAATTGTAGTATGAAATTTATAAAATAGTTAATTTTTAGAAGTTATTTATGACAGATAAATTCATTTGAGATGGCAAAAATCTTCCAACTTTATCTTAGTGCATAGCATCCTTACTTATCATTTGGTAAGTAAGTTTTTAAAATGGGATAAAAGTAAAAATAAGACTACTGATCACTTATTTCTGCAGGGGAATTCATTTTATATAGTATGTTATAGTCAGTCAGTTCATGGGTTTAACCTTGTTATTTGGCGTTAGCTCTGAGAGATCTGAATGCTTCCAATATCTATTTCTCGTAACTAGAAAAATAGAATTTAATTTGTTTCATGTTTTCACCTCCTTTCTGACCATTTGGGTTGTATCCATAGGTGACCTTGATCAAATTTGTCCACTGTTTCAAGATTCCATGGCCTAAACTGGCTTCTAGCTCTTAACTAACTCTTCCTTTGTTTTTTGCACCTTCTACAATCCAGGTCACTTACTCAATTTGTTTTATGAAACTACCAATCTAATTCTCAATGAAAATCCCACAATTTTATATCAGTTTATTTTCAGATGTTGCCTTTTCAGGTTTTGACCTATAAAGTTAGATGTCAAGCACTCAATTATTTCTTCATATCCACTAAAATCTTTCTGGAATTGCTGAATTCTTCTCTGATGATTTTTTTTTGCTGATACACAACAGAGTCTTTTATAAGTTTATTTCAGATTATATAACATTTAAAATTATTAAGAATATGCCCTTTAAAGTGTATTCATTTATATTAGGTGATCTACAGAGACATTTCAGAGTAACATGATATATCAGTGGTCCAACAATTATATACAGTTTATTTTTATCATTAAAAAATAGTACTGGGAAGTTAAAATGATCTTTGAGAAGTGATATTATTAGCAATTTAATATTTTCTTTTAGAATTTTAAAAAATTCTCCAATAATTTATTATTTATATAATCAAAAAAGCATTGTTTACTAAAAAATAAAAGGCTCTTTGAAACAATCTCACAAATCAGGAGTAAATAAAGAATTAGGTTCAAGGTTTTTTAAAGAGAAAGCAGACGTTACTAACAAATTAAAAGTAATTTGAATGCCATGGAATAAGAAAGACTTCTATTGTTAAAAGCCTTTTAAATAAGATATTGCCTTAGGTATGGACACATTTAAATTAATTTTATAATAGAAATAAGGTTTATCAATTTATAAACATTTGCAAATATATTAAGAGCAATTTGGTAATAATATAATTGAGATTTAAAACTTTATTATTGCCCTTTCATCTTGTAACATACTTCAAATTGTGCTTCCCTAATAAAAACCCATGTAATAGTTGCAGTTTATTTTGTTTTTAAGCACCATTAGAAAAAGCACAAAGTTCCGTAGTTGCACCCATAGCTTGAACTTGATCCATTCTAAGTTGAAAGTAATTAATATTTATTAAATGAATGAATGGGTGATTACTTATTGCATTTAGCCTGAAGTTTTATAGCTCTTTTTTTTTTTTCTTCACACATATGGCAATTTTTTTTTATTTTCTGCTTTTAAATTATTTTTTTTTTATTTCAGAATATCATGGGGGTACAACACTTTGGACATACACATTGCCCCTGCTCTGCCCATGTCAGAACCACAATCGTGGTCATCCCCCAAACTGTGCTCCCTGCATCCATTCAGTGAGAGTTTTTCCCATCCCCTCCACCCCCCTCCTGCCTGCCCGCCCCCTGATGAATGTTATTGCCCTGTGTGATGTAACTGTTCATCAGTTAGTGCCAATTTGATGGTCAGTACCAGTGGTGCTTGTTTTTCCATTCCTGTGACACTTCGCTTCGAAGAATGGGTTCTAGCTCCAACCAGGATAATACCAGATGTGTTAATTCACTATTGTTTTTTATTGCTGAGTAATACTCCATGGTATACATATACCACATTTTATTAATCCACTCGTGTATTGAGGGGCACCTGGGTTGTTTCCACATCTTTGCAATTGTGAATTGTGCTGCTATGAACATTCGCGAGCAGATGTCTTTATTATAAAATGTCTTTTTTTCCTTTGGGTAAATACCCAGTAGTGGGATTGCTGGGTCAAATGGTAATTCTACTTTTAATTCTTTGAGGTATCTCCGTATTATTTTCCATAGAGGTTGTACTAATTTGCAGTCTCACCAGCAGTGTATGAGTGTTCCTATCTGTCCACATCCCCGCCAACATTTGTTGTTTGGGGTTAAAGCTCTTTTTGATTATTTATGTGTATCACTGTTTCTTTTATATAAACATGCTCTTTATCAATATTGTGTGATTGATACTGTTGTTTTATCTGATTCATCTGGAACAGAATTGCCAGATCTTCTTGATAGATATTAGTTATTGTATTTTAAACATGAGTCTTTTAAGTCATCATGTATTTATATCTGTAGTACCTTAAAGCAAAACAAGGAATGTTAAGATTACTAAGATATTTATCTTCTCCATTACATCATGGATTGAACAATTTAGATTTCTCCATTGAGATGGTTGTGTCATCTCTTCAACAAAGAGAATCTTGAAGCTCTAGTCTAGGAGGTTATAGAAGAACATCCTACTTAATATCTGTCTGAATGTCAGCATGGTATTGATCTAGGAAAAATAAGCTTTGATCATTTCTTCATAATTATGCACAATTAGATAGACTGACTTTTGTTATCTGATAGGTCTTATCTGATAAGACTAGCACTAGCACTAGGACTTTTACTCTCCAAGTGGTCAGACACCTTAAGGGGAGGGTCATATCTGATGTTTCATGAGTTTAGAGAGCCAATTGCACAATTTTCATATTTGAGAGTTAGATGTTGAAGGCAAGGAACATGTCTTCATGTCTCTGTAATTTCTCACCTGTTCTAGATAAAAGCTCAATGCTCAAAGGAAACTTGAGAAACAGCAAAAGAAAATAATTAAAAATTGAAAATCAAAACAAAAGGGTTTTGTAGTTTACCTTGGATTAGCTAAAAGATCATCCTGGCACCCAGAACTAAGAGAGGATTTGATTATTCAGAATCAAAATATTACATTTCTGGTACCCAGAGGGACAATGACAGAACTATTGTTAGGTAGGATTACAATTTATTCATGGTACAAAGAATAGATGTATAATCGATACTGAGCTGAGAGATGGTCACTTTGTCACCTCACTCACATTCACATAGTGTAGAGATAATGGCACCCATCACAGCAGGTACTGATTACGAACAATTACATATGATGGATGCATTTGGAAGATGCTTTTTGTAGAAGAGCCAAAGATAGATAAGTGACAATTATTTTTAAAATACAGGAAAGTAACATTTATTTTCAAATAATAATGAAACAATACACTTAGAAATTATTCTTTTCCCCCAAATCCAGCTCCAATTAATGTCTCTTTACTCAATTTCCACAATTTTCAATAGAAGAAAAGTATTTTAAGCTTTAGTGATAGGACTTGGAAGCCAAAGGAAAACTGACAGTAAAGTCTTCGACTAAATAAGTATATTTCTTATTTTAAAAAAGCTACAAATTTAGTTCAAGATCACTAGACATTTGTCCCTAATATCATTGAGACTTATTTTTAACTATGTGAATTTTTTTTTTTTAGTATCAACTCTTCCTAGTACTCCTTAATACACTACAGGTAGTGTTTGTACAAATCTGTATTCATAACATGGAAATGCATTAGACTGCACAAATAACAAACTTTGCTTTTGTTGAGATAAATATGATTTTTGATTGGTACAAGTTATAGATGGTCTCAAGAAAATTACAGGTATATTGTACTAATAGGAGATCTAAAATGAGTAGAAAACATCAATTATGAGCATCAGTGCAGTAAATTAGTTTATACACTTTGCTAGTTTTAAACAAAGAACTTTTGTTCTTTGTATTTCTAGCAAAGATTAAAGGGTAAAATGTAGTATGTCTCACCCTTTTAAATATTATAGATAAGCTATGACTAACAGGAAAGTAAAAAAAGTTTCTATTTTTATTGGCAATCATCTATTTTTAATTTATTATGACATTATTTTTAAGATTTCAACAATATGGATCATTTTATGTGTGACTTTTTACTACTTTTAAAAAATTCTTGTTATTGTATTTATGAATTTTTCTAAATTATGTGTTTTAGTAAGTTAAAATACATTGACAAAATAACTTTTGTGTAATTCCATATGTGGTAGTGTCAATAGCTTATCTTTATAACATTGGGAGAATTCGTAGTTATTAATCACCAGACATGTTTTTTCAAAAGCTTATTTTATAACTGAATAGACTTTCTCACAAGGCAATGAGCTTGTCGACATTTAAATGCAAATTGGTGTGTCATTATTAAACTCTATACTCAGGCACCACTAAATTACTTTTGACTCATAATTAAAGTCTTGTTCTAGGCATTTGAACTCCCTGCACTTAATAGAACAACCAACTGCTACATATATTTGAACACTGAGGACTGGCTTCATAAATTGCATCTCACACCATGATATTTCCTTGCTTATCAGAGAACACCCATAGCAAATTTAATCATTACCATCTTAAGCTACTTAGCAAATATTCTGATTATTAAATGTATTCATGCTAATATATATATATATTTTTCTAACTTTTGTTTTGTTTTGTTTTAGAGATGTGATCTCACTATGTTGCCCAGGCTAGTCTTGAACTCCTGAGCTCAAGTGATCCTCCTGCCTCAGGAGGACTACAGGCATGTGCTACCATGCCCTATTTTTAAAAGAAAAATACTTAGTCATTAATTATTATGCCCGAATCCATGACAGTAAATTACATTATACAGAAGAAAGACAAGTAGGAAAAAACCACAGCTCAGTTTGTTCCACACATTGAGCCCTGATTAAAAGAATTAAGTCATACGAAAAAGTAAACTTCCATATATATAAATACATATATGTGGCATATGCCATATATATAAGTATATATGAGTATATATGGTATATTTCAAGTAGTCCATATGAGACTATATGTATATTTCAAGTAGTCCAAATAATCATAATCAACCAAAACATTGATAGTTACTTACTGAAATAAAAGGTACTGTGTTGAGTTTCGTTTCAGAGATTATAATCTTTTTGAGGCGAAATTACCCTTTCATATGAAGATAATATAGAGCTGTGGAAACAATACAAAGTGCCAAACTATTTGTACAAAGAAAGACTATAGCAGAAGGGGACACTTTAGGATCAAGACGAAGACAGTTCAACCCTCACCTCTTACCAAATCAGGACTTTGTCTGCACAGCCTTCCCTCTCTTCTCTGAGTCATTGATCTCTACCCTTCTAATGGATTATGGGCATAAAATTATTTCAGTATTTTCCTTCTTAAAAGAAACACTTCCCTGCAGGTGCTTGTTAATTCTCTGCTTTTCTTTGCTGCAAAATATCTCAACAGAGAAATTGTTTTTGCTGGGTCATATCTGTCTCTATTCAACCCACTGTACTCCAGTTTCCGTCTCTCCCATATCCCTGAATCCATCTTGGTCAAGGTGACCAACCACCAAGACTTACCAAATGCAAGACAAGTTCTCAGTTCTCATTTTACTAACAACGCAACAGCATTAAACCACATTAATCAGTTTCTCTTTCATGAAACCTCTTTTCTTTCTTTCTTGACTTTCTTGCTTTTTTTGTGTGTACTGACAGGAAATTTACCTATCTATTAATATCTATCTATCTATCTACATGTCCATCCATCCATCAAACTAGCTTTTCAATGAAATTTGTAAGTGTCTGAGTCTGTTTTCTCTTGCTCTAACAAAATACTAGAGACTAGGTAATTTATAAAGAAAAAATGTTTATTTAGCTCACAGTACTGAACAGTGGGAAGTTCAAGTTTCCATGGTCACATCTGGTGAGGGTCTCATGCTGTGTTATAACATGGCAGAAAAGTGGAAGGACGAACAAGTGCAAGCAAAAAAGAAAAAACATGAGAAGTGATCTCACTTTATAACAACCTACTCTTGCAGGAACTAATCCATTCCCACAAGAACTAGTCCATTCCCGTGAGAACTAACCCAGTCTCACCAGAGAGACATTAATCCACTTTAAGAACCTAATCACCTCTTAAAGGCACCACCTCTCAAAACTGCCACATTGGGACCAAGCCTCAACATGAGCTTTGGTGGGGACAAACCATATTTAAACCATTGCAACATATGATTGGGAAAGCAGAAGTGAAACAGCAGACATGTTTGTTTACGCTTAGAAGGTCAGTGTGGAGTGAAGGGCCAGTGCAGTGCATTCACATGGTGTCGGATCTGCTAGAACATATTGTTGATTTGGAGCAGCATGTGGGCCTGAAGCCCCTCTAACATCCACCAAATGCCATCTTTATGCTTCTCTAACTCTTGGGTCAGGTGCATTTGCCCTCCAGTGTCTTCTCATTACACTCAGAGTAAATCCCCAATAGTTACCATTGCCTACAGTGCTCTACATGGATCATCGCTATCTTCATTTCTGATCTTCTCTCTTATCACACCTTAATGTTGTCGCTCCATTCAAGTTATATATTTTTTCCAGCTCACAAAATTTCCACTTGATATTCCCTTTGCCTAGAACGATCTTCTCTTGGATTTTCACATGGTTTCATTATTTCATTCCCTACACTCAGGGTGTTGCTCCAAATGTCACTTGTTCCAAATAAAGTCATTTCTCTGACATGTCTATTGAAACTAGCCATGCACTCATTTCTTTATTTCAAATTCATTTCCTACACACACACACACACACACATACACACACATACGTGTATGTGTATTTTTCTGCCCCCTTGTGCTAGAACAAGAATCAGCAAACTACAGCACATTGGGAAAATTGCAGCAAAACTTGTGAGCTAAGAATGTTTTTTAAATGTTTAGAAGATTGCACAGGATAGAGGAGAAAGAGAAGGACATAAATGAAAGGAAAAGGAATTTGACAGAGATCGCATGTGGCCCACAAACCCAAAATATTTACTATTTAGCCCTTCATAAAAAATTTCTCTATATGAGATTGTCTATGAGTTCCTTAAAGACAGTAACCAGAACCGTACCTGTCACATGGGAGTATTTGCCAGTTATTATATTTATTGAATAAGAAGTAGTTCATTCAGTCCTAAAAGCATTAAAGAAAATTTCATACAAGAAATAAGGCTTACACCCAACATGCAGAAATATATATTAGTTACATAAGTAAAGTAAAATGCAAGATGCTGTGGCATTTCTGGGAAGGAGAATAATGCAAAGTCACCAAGGTATAGAGCACACAGCACTTAACCAGAATATTTAGAAGGAAGTCCCAGTCATTTTTTTGACAGCTAAGAAATATATTTTGTAATTGGCATTATATTTTTACAAAATATTTATGTAGCTTCCTTTGTGTCATGCCTTCACTTGAGTAAGGTTCCTTCCTTAGTCAGGCTTTCGTCTGCCTGTGGCGAGGTTAGGAGACCGTATTTTCTAGAGAGTATGTTCTAGAAAGCATGCAAATGCAAACTGTAAGTTAAAATTTAAGTAAAAATGAGATTCTGCAGAAAGATAATAGTCTTAAGAATAGAAAGTGTTGAGAAAAAAATATATGTTGATTTCCTTTAAGTGTTGTTTAAAATATCCAGGACTATTCCAGGCAGAGCAGAACAGAGGGATTCTCTGACAAGATGATTTCCCTTTTCCTGTTGGTGCCTAAAGCATTTAGACTTGCTGATCTTCAGTATATACGAAATATTACATTGGGAAAGTAAATAAAAGAAAGGTCTGCCCTTTCCATACTGAGGGACTTATTGGTGAGACAGGGAAACAGAAGGAAGAAGAGAGAGGGTGAAAGAGGCTTGCGGGTGCTTTTCCCTGGACTCTGGGCTCATAGGTCCATGAAGTGAGGTAGAGGCACATAAAAGTCTAAATAGATATGGTGGAGCCTAAGTATATCTGAGCTTTAGCATGCTTCCCCAGGCATACTAAGAGGGTATTTAATACTTCCAGGCAGAGATGCAGATGTTCACATTTCTTATAAGTTGTGGGATAATGGTGTACCACCAGTAGATACAGCTAAACAGGTGAGTCTTGTAGCAGCTTCCTGGATCCCCATGGCCTGAATGAGCCTAAAGGAGATCAAGACAATAGCTGGTGCCTGGTGACAGGCATGGGAGTGCAAGGAGCCCTGGAAGACCATTGGGTTAGTATATACAGGCCCCCAAGAGTTGGAACTTGGATATTCGTAGCAAGAGTATGGGGCCATTGGCGTAAAACGGGCACCTACATTTAACCCCATACAAGCCAGGTGTGATCAGTCTCATAGGCCAGAGATTAGACAAATTTAGATGTCTGACTAAAAGCAAAGATCAGTGAAGATCCTTTGGACTCCAGTGAGTATCCTTTCCCATGTACATCCCTTTCCCTCATATCAAAATCAGGGAGAAGAGATAATATTTGTTAAAAAAATAAAGATTTAAAAAACCCCACAAAACACAAAACCTGAGCAATTCAATCCTAAAACTGTATTAAATGAATAATGGTTTAAAGAATACCATATCAAAAAATAAATAAATAAAGGATACCATATCAAAATTTTAAAACAGAATTGACTAAAGTTAATTCCCTCTCTTCACACCTACATCCCAAGTGAGAAGTTTTAAGAAGTACTGTTTTGGATAAGAAAAGAAAAGAAAACAAAAACAAAAACAGCATAAACTAGTGTAACAGTATGATATAACAAAGAAAATATGGATTGGGGTATTCATTCAGCTACTTAATGTTGTTGGTTTTTAATATTGATTCTAACACTCTATAACTAGACAATGTAATGAGCTTCTCTGACTCTGAATTTTTCTATTTCTTCAATCAAAATTATAGCATTTATTTTACAGAGGTTTTTTCTTTTTTTGAGATGGTCAAGTAATTTCCCTTCCCATAAATTTCCTAGAGCCTAATAGTTTCTCAGTATTTGTTGTGCTCACCCAGCACAACACTATGGGAAGTGTACAAGACAACACTTTAGGAAGCTGTTATTAATGCCCAATCATTTTCAAACAAAGGACATCACTACATATTTCTCATAGCTGTAGTAGTAAAATCAGATAACAATTAGAGAAATGCCATGAAATTATTTCATACGCTAAAAAATTTCTAAAATTAATTACCTAACATTGTACTAAGAAAAAAATAAACAATAATAATTCTATAATTCAGAAAACACCCACTCTTAATGTTAGACATTTTTATATACTTTCAGACAGATACATTCTAGCATAAGGTGTTTTTTTTGCATATATAGTTTTGATTTTTTTGAGTAAATACTTAGAAGGTTCATAGAATAGGTGGATATTTACCACTATGAGAAACTGACAAATTGATTTCCAGATGAATTGTCCCATTTTGCAGACTCACCAGTGATGTTTGAAAATTGCAGTTGCGTGCATTAACTCATTTGATCCTCCTCCACATCCTCCGAAATCAGTATTATCATAATATCTATTTACAACGACCAAGTCAGATTTTGAACACATCCTGTTTGGATCCCCAAAATGAGATTCTTACCACTGCATCACACTAGCTCTCCTCAAGCTCATTTTAATTCCATTCATCTGATTGAAAGACAGAAATTAAATGTGGCTGAGCATGTAATCACTTAGTTATCACGCATAGCCTTCCACTTCCTTCTCTCAACATTGGCTCATACACATGGTCTACTCCTTCTCTGCTACCTTGGCTTCTGCTTTAACATGTGCTGATTTTTATTCTTCATTCTAGGGGCCGACTGATCTAACTTCCTGGGCAGGTGGGGCTCCCTCTGCAGTTCTGCTTTTGACACTACTGTCTAAGTCTCTGACAGCCTCTTTGGTGATTCGCAGAGTCTCCTCACTGGAATGAGGAAAATCGTCTTTGCCTCCCATTTTTCCACCTTTTAGTGATCAGGCCACAAGACTTGCAGCCTCCTGTTCTCAAATTCTTAGATGTTTTAATAAAACAGCTTCTTAAGTGTTCACTCTTTGCTCCTCAGGCTTGTAACACATGCCCCTGTGTGCATGAAAGAGGCCAAAGAATGACCTTCGGCAGTACAAACTCTGACCTGTTCAGCCCCCCTACTACGTGGAACTTTTGCTTCTACTTCACTGAGCCAATTCTCAGGAAACCCTGTCCATCACTCTCCCTTCTTCCGTAAACATACTCAGAAACGCCAAAATCAGTGTCTTTTAAGCTAACGTGAAACTCAAACAACAAATACTCTTGGATTAAAAAAAAAATAAAAGCCAAAATAGGTATTTGATACTGTGCATACTTAAGAAATAAGTTCACATTGTTTTCTTGAAATTTTCAGTTTTCCAGTTGTATTAGTACTAAAGCCATGCCAAAATGGTGTAGAATGTCCAAGCATTAATATTGTGGTTCAGATACTCATTCTAGAAATACAATATTTTACCAAAGCGACAGTTCAGTTATGAAATGTAGCTCTTTTTCAGTCACTAAATGTTAGACTGAAGACAGTATTAAGGCTGTTAACAGGTCTTGCTCTTTTACAGAAATAAAATAGCTGACATGTTTCTAAAAGGTAATATATATCAGTAAGATTTTTTGATGGCATTGAAAATATGGCTTTGAAGTGATGGATTGGGTGTTATTAATTAAAACCTAACATAATGCTTTTATTCGAAGTTTTTAAAACATATAAAAAGGAAGTTACATTCATGTAGCCCCTACCTTGCAAGTAGTACTGTTCTAAGTACTTTACATTTTTAAACTCAACTAATTTTGGAACAAGTCTATAAGATAATCACCACTGTTTTTCCTGCTTTTACATGAAAAAAAATAAGACAAAAATATAAAGGGTCTCATCCATGATCATGCAGTTTTAAAGGTTTGAACACCCACTCTCTGGTCACAATGTAAAAATGACTAAGATCTAACCCCATAGGTGGCTTTCCATTCTTGAAAATTTTAACAAAACTAGGTTATCCTGGAACCCAAAATGGAAAAAAATTACTAATTTTGAGAATAAGGTTAATCATATCTTTGACTCTTTTCCCACAAACTGTTTTTGAAATATGGACTTGATCATATATGTAAGTGATTTATTTGCTAGTCTTGGGTGTTCTTTCACAGAATGGAGTAGAAGGACACATTTTTGGCTAACTTCCTTAACTAATTATGCTTTACTCTCATCCCAAAGGAGAATTTCCAAAACTGAGAATTAATAAATAATACTTTCATGCAGATCTAGTCCTCCTGTGGCAAAAAGGCTAAGTCATTCTTACTTTTTCAGTATGAAGATTAATACACAGGAAAACCACTTCTGCAATCAATTGTGGCCCGTAGGTGGTTGGTTAGATGGAAAAGTTAGTGAAAGTGGAGAACAATTAGAGAATTTTACTCTCTATTTACTATGTGACAGTCACTGTTCTAGTACTTTATGTATAAGAAGTAGCCTTATCAGTTTCAGGCATTTGGTAGACCTGGGCATTGATTTCTAATCTCTTTATTATATCTGTTTTCAAAAATAATGTCTAGGCTGAGTTGCTGACTTTCAGTTTAAACAGTAGAGTCTTTTGGTAACTATAGTGACCATAATATATCACCTAGGTTATTGACCTTCTCTGAAGTATTAACTGAGTTTCTTAACTCTTTGATATCCCAACTTTTTAATACATAATATATAAATAATTAATATTAAAATTTTTGAGAATAAATTAATGCATTAAAATGTGAGAAGTACCTGGAAGTCACTAATCCTTTGATATGCATAAATTATTTTACAAATAATATTTCCCCTTTACTAAGAAAGAGCTCTTGAAGAGATGTGCAAATGATTTTGATATTGATGTCCATCAGCTGTATTTATTGAAGCAATTATGCATTTTTTTAACAAGAGGAAGCCCATCTTCCCATAATTTTGATACAACCTGATCTTATAGTACATCTTTATAAGCACAACATACTTCTGAAGTTCATTAAATATAACTCCTGATACACTTCCTAGTAGGCATAGTAAGGAACACAGAAATTGTACATTGGAGAATTTTTAAAAACAGATGTTGATAGGGGAACTGCTTCATATAGACACTTTTAAAAACTGAAACATATTGGTATTGACTAAATATTAAAGAGCATCCTCCTTTCAATTCACATATAATCAAGACATTTACTAAAAGATAAGTCAAAACAAAACATTATAAAACAATATATATTTTATAATATGTATAAATGCAAATTTATAAGTGGCTTATGTATACCAGGTGATGGTGGTGAGTGCTTGGATACATAGCTGGGAACATTGATTATTTCCTTGTCCAAAGTTTCTCAACTCTGTCTATATAATAGTATTACCAACCTGGGAAGCTTAAAATGTTGATTATATGTTATGTTATCTTTTATATATGTAAACTATTTTTCAAAAAAGTGTTAAAAAATACTGATTAATATTGAGTCCAACCCTCAGCTTCTGAATCAATTGTCCGAGGGTGGAGTCCAGGCCTTGGTATTTTTTCTAAAGTTCCCCAGGGTATTCAATTGTGAGGCCAGAATGGGGAATAAACAAATTTCAATATTCTGAAGTATGGTTGGAAGATGGATGGAAATTGGAAAAGGATTTTAGGAGTAGGAAAAATAACTTTTTAAAGTCAGTCCAGATGATAAGAGACACACTCCCTTGACCTCAGACTTGGAACTATCCATCCTACCACGTCTCTCAAGTAATGCATTCCATCCCTTATTTAAGGTTGTTCATGTGTACTAACATTATTTTTATGTATGCTCTGACTCAAATTGCACCTTAAAATGAGGAATTTGAAGTATATACATGAGACTTCAAAAGCTTTCAGTGTTGCAAAGTTATAGTGGTAGAATTTGTACTTGAAGGCAGGCTATCCAACTTTGTAGTCAACTTTGAAGTGCTCTTCTTTGTAAGATTATAGTGTGGAAATAAACAAAATCCCCCAAGCAAGAACAACCAGAGGCTATTTATCAGTTTGCTATAGCAAGGGAGTTAGCTCCATCTTTCAGAGACTCAAAAACTTTATAGTGACAAATACAAAAAAAAAAAAAGAAGACTTCAGGTATGTTGTTAATTGGAGGTTGTTGGCATGGGGAACCTGCAAGCAGACTAATTAGGAGAGAAACATCTTATTTGGTTGATTTGGAGAGCATATTTGACTTTCTCCGATCAGTTCTAAGTTGGAAGCAGGGGCAAAAAAATAGGGAAGCTAGCAGTCATTGATCAAGTTCTGACAATTCTAGGTCATTTACTTCAGAGGTTATGGTTTGGCTTCTCACGGTTGGATGGTGCAGAGCTATGGGTCAGATTTCTATTGTCCTATGTGGTCTGCCCACTGTCTATATTTGTATAGTCAGTCTCAATAGGCTAAAATAAATCACCAGTATCCAGTGTCTTAATAGAATCTAGCATTTTTGGAAGTTGTGTGAATTCTTCACTGAAGAATGACTAACTGAACATGCTCAAATCATCTACTTCATTGCTTAGAAATATGCAGTGCATTGGGAAAGTATGGTTCACTTAAAAATTATAGAACAATCTTATGCAGTATCTACTCTTTTAAAACTATCATCTCCTATTATGAAAAGTCATGTAAGAATAGGCTAAACAATACTGAATATATTGGGATTTTATGAAAGCAATTTTATTGGAACTTTATATGTTTGATGTTGGCAAGAATGAGAGGGGTGACTAGAAGATATATTTCAAAGCATTAGACTTTCTAATTATGCTAACAAACACGTGTTTAAATCCAGGGGGTTGTCATGGGCTGCAGGCAAGTTTCCTGTTTTTATAAATAAGGTTTTATTAGAACATTGTCATGCCCATTCCTTGAGTATTGTCTATGGTTGCTTTCCATACAATCACAGAGTTGAGTAGTTGCAACAGCTATCATATGATGCACAGAGTCTAAAATATTTACTATTGGGCCCTTTACAGAATAAGCTTGCTGACTCCTGCAGGACATATCCAAATATGTGAAAACACAATATCTAAGTTTATACCACTAAATTAAGGATATAGAACCAACCCTTGGAGTTAGATAAAATTTACTAATCTCTTCTGAGCAAATTCAGATATTATAAAAACCGTAAAGGTTCTTTATTTTTCCCATTGTCAACATAGAATTCCACCAGTTCTTCAGAGGAAAAGACTCCTTTACAGCTAGTTTTCTCTTCTACTTAGAGGATGCAACTGGATCAATTAAATCTTTGCCATACATGATAATTTTAACACATCAGGTAATTAGAACATTCATTCTGCCTCACAGTTAACTCTGAGATTAATAAAAGTAATTTCATTTTCTTAAACCCACTAATCAAGGTTCAAATTGTTCCTGTTTTAATAGTAATGGAAAGGTGGCTGAACAAGAATGGAAATCATTCAGTTATATACATCAATTAGCTAATAAAATACTTTTCTAAATGTTCCTTTGGTAAAATATCTTAGAGACCTCGTATTTAAATTTGTCATGCAAACCATTTTTAAAGAAGGTGCTTAGTTATATAAACCTTTTCTGCTTTCTTTCAAGTTAAAAACATTTACTAATAACTATTCTTCTTTATAGACATATTTAAAATACACTATTGAGTGGTTTCACACTCAGGCACACTTGTACACACACATACACACACAAAATTGTATTTTTTGGGCAACACATAAGCAGTTTTACCAGATATTTAAATCTTTATTTTGTAAATTTCCAAACTCAAAATAAACAAATAAATAAGTTTAAAAAATAAATCGTGCTGGTATAAATCTCTCTAGAATATATTACTAGGATGAAAATAAAAATAATTTGTATTTTCACTTCTTTAATAGTGAATATATATTTTAATAACATTTGGAAGCATTTCATTATAATACATACTTCAGTGTCCCTGTAAAATAAATTTTTGAAATAAATTACAGTTTACTTTTTTTCTGAGTCATTAAAACCTAATATTATTTATTGTATTTTCCTTCAAGTTAGTAATATTTTGAGGACCTATCAAAATGCCTGAATAGCCCTAACAGAAATGGTTTCAAATTGCTGTACTTTTGCTGTTCCTTTTGTCTGTTTATCCATTTTTCTATTTCCCTTGTTGGAAATTACCAATTTATGCCAAATGTGTTTGATTTTATACTAATTCTATTTGCTGCTTCTTTTAAATTTCACAGAATACAAACATTTTAAGTACCTATGCACCTAACAAATAGGGTAGCTTCTGGTGATTAAAAAAAAAATCACAGTCACTGATCTCAGAGAATCCAATCTACTTGAGGTGAAGGTATATACACAAACAATTACAACCCTGTGATAAATGTTATAATATGTTTAATAAAAACACAATGGAGAGAGTAATTATTTCTGAGCATATTAGAATACAGTCAATTATTTGGAATTTCATTCCAGTGGCCATCAAAAAATTGCATCATGACTAAAGATTCAGTTTGTATATAGTTCTTCAAGGTATTTTTATTTATAATCAGCATGTTTGGTCCGTTACATTCATAAAAGAGGTAATGCATAATCATCAAAGTAAATGAGATGTCCAAAATAAAGCTACTGATTTAGAAAACAAATAGACTATAATAGATGCTACCTGTAGTTGTATTACAAGTGAAATTAACTTGCCTCATTGGATCTTTTTGACTTTTTTTCCCCCAGAGACCCACTTTTGTTATAAGTCTGAATTAGAAATAAATGAAATATTATTACAGATAATATAAGTTGTATGCTTATTTAATATCTATCTACCAAAAGATATTTTATACCTTCAGATATAATTAAGACAAGTGACTCATGGTTTTTGTTCTTACTTTATCTATCTACATTGATGAGTTTTACCCCCCAGAAATCATTCTTCTTAGTTTTTGTTATAAATACTGATTGCTTTACTAATGAATGCTATAAATAGAATGGTATATTCTATATTGTGACCTTATCATTATATAAAGTAAAGCCAAATTTTCAATTACTGTTTTGTGTTTCAGTTGAAGATTTTGGGGGTAAAGGGAAAACTTCCCCTTGGCCCTTGGAAGGTTCTCTGAAAAATCAACTCACAATAAAGCAGATTAAGAAGTGAAAATCTATACAAATTTATTTTAAAGTGTATACACAGAAACCCTCAGAATGAAGATTCAACTCCTCAATGAGGTACAAAGGTTTTTAAAGAATGGGGGCTTGAAAGCAGAAAAACAGGCTTGGGGAGGCAGAGAGGAAGAGGCTTGAACGGTTGGTCAAGCTGGTCTTGTGATGTGAATGAAAGCTTACAGGTAGCAGCCCTCAGAGAGAATAAATGAAAGCCCATGGTGGGGGTGGTGAACCGCAAAGTAGATTTAAGCTAATGGCATGATAATCAGCCTTAGGTTGTCCTAGGTCACCTTCCAGATCCCATTGTACCTGTACTGCTTGGCCCACGAGGACTAGCGAATCCTCTACATTCTTTTACAGTTGGTGCGAAAAATTGGCATATTCTTAGGTGTTCCCTCCTCCCCCAGATGGAGCAATTGCTAGGGATGCCCAGTTTTGTCCCCAGGGGGAGCCGGAGGTCCCTGGCTGTCTACCTAGCATTTATGTGAGCAAAATTGAGGTTGAAAATAAGGAAGCTTAAAAATGAATACCATGTAAAATAATTAACCAAAACAACAATACTATTTTTCCTAACTTATCTAATCAACTTATTGTCAAAACCACAAAGGGATTTCGGTGTTGGTCCAATTGCTCTTCCCACAAAGATCCAATTATTGAGGCAACAAGGATTGCCATGGAAGAAAGGAATTTTTTAATATAACAGACATCTTGTCAGGAGAACAGGAGAAGCTGCCTCAAATCCATCCTTCCAACTAATGGCGATCATGGGCTTTTTAAGGGGGGCCACGTGCATTGGGCCAGGTAGAGGGGGACATGATTCCTGGCATCAGGAATTCTGCCCTGGGACCTTCAGAATCTCAACTCCTTTATCTTGCAGAAAATCTATCATTTTGGGGAAACAACTCAAAATATCAAGTAGTTAAGGGAGAGGATTATAAAAAACATATAGGAGTCACTGAAATTTGTTCATGGAGCCAGTTACAAACCTCTCTTGCTAGTGATTATTTTAAAGGTTTTTCAGCTTATATTCTATTTATCAAATACCTTATTTTATGTTAGAAAATATAATATTGATAAAATTGGACTTACAGATGAATATGTATGTATAATTGCTTTTTGAAAAATACACACCTATATATTTCTGCCTCTTGAAACTAATGTGTCGATTAATAAATTGAATTCTATAGCCAAATCCAAAGTTACCATATTAGAAATAGAAAAAATGGAGGAAAAAAACAAGTAAAGTTAAATTTAGTATGCTATTAAATCTCTTCAGTTTAATGTAAGATGTCATATTTAAAGGTAGAAATTCAATTCTTAAATTTTTTAGTTAATACCTCTTGATCACCTTATATATGATCACATAAAACCATTCTATATAAAGCCATTTCAAAAGACATAATTCCCACATTCCAAGATGTTACATTCTAAAATGCCTTAGCTTTTCTAGAGGGAAAGTGTTATAGAAATCCTAATAAATAAATAAAGTAGTTAAGAAAGGTAATAAATTTGATACAGATATAGCCAACTTTTTATTATCTTGGGGGAAGATAGAAAATAAAATCCATAGATAATCCTCAAATCTGATTTTTGCAGTTACATTCGATCTGCTCCCCTGCTAAATAAAACCTTCAGCAGGGAGCTGATCGTGCAGACACATTGGCTGAAGTCAGTAACCTTGTCTCTCCTCTCCTCTAAACCAGTGTGAGGGAGAGGAGAAACGGGGGAAAGCTGGCAGCAAAAGACAGAGCAAAGATAGCAAGGTCTCTTCATCACTCAAAGAGACATGCTCAGACTGCAACTCTGACTGGCTGCCTCTCACATTGCTGGACACACATGGGCAGTTCTAGCCACCAAGTTCACTCTGTAATTACAAATTTAAAACAAGATTTTTGGATGGCCTCTGTAGTGTTGCCACAATTTGTATTTGACTCTGTTTCACAGTTGGAAAAGCAGCTAAAGGTAATAGAACAAGTCAGACAGAATTCTGTTTGCATTCCAGCTTTGTTATTTGTATCTGTGAGTAATGGACATGTACCTTAACTCCTTTGAACCTCAGTTTCCATAATACTTAAGATGAGTTTCTCAAACCTGTTACTGAAAGAAATCTCGGCACTTGTCCCCAAGACCACATCAGAAGAATGAGGACAGGTGGTTTGAGAGGGAAAGAGGAGTTTATCAAGGAGGAGGAGGGAGACTCCTGTGTAAAATGTCATCGTCCTAATCATAAGCAGAAATACAGGGAGGGCTTTCAGCTCTAGGCTATTGTTGTTCAACTACAATTGATGATTCTGATCATCCCATTTCTGTGGGAGACAATCCTATGACCTCTGCCTAGGACCTCTGCAGGAATCATTCTGTTGAGCCATATCCTGTAGCACAAAGAACAAAAGACATTCCTCTGCCCCTCCTGACTGCTGGGCTGAGCCAGGGATGCAGGTTTTCCTTCTCCAAAAGGAGTGGGGAAAGAAAACATTTTGCTGCTTTTTCAGGCCATCCCCTCTGTTACAAACCTACCCTGTAAGTTTTTTGTTTGGATTAGAGACTATGTAATTTTCCTAACATGGCACTTTAGATATAGTAGGGGCCCCCCAAAAGTATTAATTATTATTAGAACAATTAAGTTGAGTTCAGTCTTCCTTTAACAATAATAAGTTATTTGCTTAATTATAAGGAGTGGGAAAAATATTGTCCAGTTCTAAAATAAAGGCACCAGTGAATTCTTTCCAAAAATCTGTTAAATATACATTTGTAAGGTTTTTATTGTCTATGCATTCTCATTGGAAATAGTTTGAAACACATCTGTCTTCTTCAACAAATGTAGAATCTACAAAACATGTCTGGTGGATGGAAGAGAATTCAGGCTAAGATTGTGCTCCAAGTGTAAGAGTCAAGAACCATTTATATGCAGTTAAGTGATGCTTGTGGTACCTAAATCCTAGCACTGTGAAAAACCAAGAATGCCAATGTAGGATCATTAATTATGTGAAGTTCATGGCTTGTAACTCACTCTTGTCTTATAGGTAAATATAAGACTCATGGGTGAATGACCAATGGCTGAGATCGTCTTCTGTTGGAGTTAGCTTATGTGAAAGTGAGAAGGAGGAGGCAAGAATAAGGAACGTATTAGAGAGAAAGGAGCCAAAGAAAAAAAGAGAAGAGTAAGAGGAGTAGAAGAGAGGGAAGGATTCATTATCTGAAGGAGCAAGTGAGGATAGAGAGAAAGGCGATATGACCAACTCTCTCTTTTTTTTCAGAGACAGGGTCTCACTCTGTCAGCCAAGCTGGAGTGCAGTGGCATGATCACAGAGCACTGCAGCCTGGAACTCCTGGGCTCAAGCAATCTTCTTGCCTCAGCCTCCCGAGTTGCTAGGACTACAGGTGCATGCCACCATGCCTGGCTAATTTTTAAATTTTTTTGTAGAGACAGGGTCTCGCTATGTTGCCCAGGCTGGTCTCAAGGGATCTTCCCTTCCTGACTCACAAAGTGCTGGGATCACAGGTGTGAGCCACCTCACTAACTCTTTTAAATATCTTAAGTTTCTGTTTGCTTTACAAAAGCAATTTTTTGGTTATTTATTTTTACTAGAAACCTGACTTTATGGTCCTTTCAGCAAAAGAAACTCTAAAGGAGTGGCTGACAATACCGACTTCGATGCACTATGGCCATTAGAAATAATAAATTCTCTTTTGCCCTATCAAAATTTTAGAAATGCTTCTTATTGGAATGAAATAAGCTTTAGTGACCATTCAAAATAGGGAAGAGGAGAAAGCAGAGTACATGATGGAGATAAATTTTTATTTTCCAGTGATGCCTTGCTCTCAAAGCACTACCAATACATATAGCAGGGTATGGATGCTGATTTCCCCCCACAAACATTCTGGTTACCTGATATGCAACAGTGGAAAAGTACCCTTAAATCAAGGCCAAAGCACGCATATAAGTTGTGAGTTATGAGGTACTGAACCGTTTGAGCACAAAATCAATCTCTTCAATAGCCCCACACCCCATGGGTTTGGCACTGTGCCTGACATTCCTGTTTTGGGAATTCCTTTGAGTTACAACATAGTCTTTAGAAAAATCTTTGTTAAATCAAAGTATATTACTTGGGAGGCTTAACAACTCAGTGTCTTATCAGTTTGAATTAGATAATTAGCTGTCAAAAAGAGCCCCTAGAGAGAGAAACATAGGTTAACCACATTTAATTGTGCGAAAGAACAAACGGGGATAGAAGGATTTTTACAGATCACAGCCAGGTTACCATCTGAAATAGTGCACAGAAGGCCTTTAGATATCTACTGAAGAGAAGCCTACAAAAAGAAAAGACAGCATCAAACATGCCAAAGTCAGGACAGAGGGAAAAAACAAAGCCAAAAAACCAGTTGCTTTCTGATTTTGCCTTGACTGCCCCCGACCTGGATGAAATCTATTCATTTTTTGCCTTTGTTGTAATGGTGGACTATGAAAAGTGGCATACTGGAGAGATAAATGAGTGGCCATATAACAACACTAACAATACAACTCCTGGACCAGCCTCTTGGGCAATTTTTAAGGATAATCACATTGCAAATCCTCCTCAGGAAGAAAAACAAACAGAAAGAATATAGCAGAGTTCTCAGTTTTCTTGATAATTTTTTTCTAATATGTCCTTGCAAACATAAAGAAAAAAGAATGACTTATATCACTTTCTAAAATATTATAATTCCAATTTCTAATGTTCTCTATTCCTCCTACTTATTAAAGTTAAAAGGCCTGGACATCATATATAGAACAAACATAAAAGGACTCCAAGATGTAGAAGGAAGAAGGTACATCAGCAAAGAAATTCAACACATGGAGAATGACAGGGTAGTGAGTTCCCTAGGTTTTCTCTTTGCCTCATGTAGTCCAGACTAGGTACTGGAGAAGCCAGACACCTGGAAATGCTAACAGATGCAGACAAAAAACGACCTCCCCCAAACACCTTCTCTCTCTGGCCAAAAAGCCAGGGAAGAAAGAGCCTAGCAAGGCAGAAACTTTTAGACAATAACTATTCTATGCCAACCAAATGACACAAAAAACAAAACAAACAAAAACAAAGAAAGAAAACGTGACTTATTCCCAGCCCTGCCAGCAAAGGCTGAGTGGAGAGCCTAGATTCCACCCTTGCCTGACTGTTTAGATGTCCCAGCAGTCTTGCCAGGCTGGTGCTAGAGAAGTGGAGTAAAGAGCCCAGACTTTCATCACTGTTAGGCAGTAGCAAGTAACGTCCCCAGAAGTGACCTCCAGAAGTGTCAGTGGGGGTTGTGTGGGGAGCGTGGGCTTCCACATCTAACTAGCAGTAACAAGAATGGGGGCAAAGGAGGCCTGCTGAACATGAGATTTAAATATGATCCTAAGTCTTGTACTGCAATACTCAAAATATCCAGGCTTCAATGGAAAATCACTTGTTATACTGAGAACCCGGTAGATCTCAAACAGAATGTAAAAAGACAATCAATAGATGCCAACACCAAGATGACATTGATTTTAGAATAATCTGACAGTGATTTTAAAGCAGCTGTCATAAAAATTCTTCAGGGAGCAATTGTGAAATGCTTGAAACAAATGAAAAGAAACAAATGAAGAGAAAAAGAAAATATGAACAAGAAACAAATGGAAATTTTAGAACAAGAATACAGTGACTGGGAAAAATAGATGGGCTCTAAAGCAGTATAAAAAAATTGCTGCACTTAGTACTATCATCTGTCTTTATAGTTGTGAGTCTATTTTTTATTATGAAGATTAAAATTTTGCGAACAGAACATTTGCTCTCTCCTTCTTTTTCTTCCTCTCTCCCTCCCTCCCTCCATTTCTCTTTTTCTTATTTAAACTACTTCACCTGAAATGGTTTTAGCTAATTTCTTTACCAGGATACCCTTGGGAAAAGAGGAAGTTTCTCCTTGATAGTGTGTTTATTTATTAACAAGATCATAAATCAAAATTGTCGGATGAGCAAACAAATTTAATAATACATTGTCGATTCTCACATAAATTATATTTTGCTATGAAATATAGCATATAACTTTCTAGCTAGAACTAATTTTATAATTTACTCATTTTACTGACATTGAGAGATGATAATAAAAATTGCCTTCGCAAGAATTATTAAATTTGTTTAGTCAAAATTTATCTTTATAAATTTGTAACAACTGTATTTGATCTTTGACCTCTGAATTTTTCAAATAAACATAAAATCTGCTTCTTTATTGTCATTCAAAGAATAATAAGCTATTGCTGTACAAATCCAGCTTCTGTCACAAATATTTTCATGGCAACTTTGAAGAATATGCATAGTCAGATTTTTTTAAACTTCTTAATTTTCTTCATTTATTAACATTTGAAAATCACACAACTGCTTGAGTAGGAGTCATTCCTCATGGATATATGCATAGATGTGAAAGCTTACCTATATTTGTGGAATAAAGGAAAACTTCTCAGAGGATGCAAGATCGTGTGTGTATATATATACACCCACATACACACACACACATATATATACACACACACATATTCTTTTTAAACATAGTTTATATTTATAAAAGCTTATAAAAATCAGACCAGATCAGGTAACATGTACTTTCTACATCTATATGTTGCCATTTAAAAATGTTTGGTTAAATTCTAATCATAGTACCTGGGGTATAGATATAATTATTCCTCACAAACTCCCAATCATATTTCATAAAGTGAATATACTATAATATTTGCAGCAAGTTTCCTAGAGACATGTATTCCTTTTTTAAAATTTTTTACTAATATAGACAATACTAAAATAGACATCTTTGTGTATGTGCATAGGTGTCTTAGTCTGCAAGGGCTGCCATAACAAACTACCATGGACTGAGTTGCTTTTAAACAACAGAAATTTATTTCTCACAACTGTGGAGGCTGAAATTTCAAGATCAAGTTGTCTGTGGGTTTGGTCTTTCCTGAGGCTTCTCCTCATGGCTTGTAGATAACTATCTTCTTGCTATGTCCTCACATGGCCTTTTCTACCTATGGTCACATCCCTGGTGTCTCTCTTCTTATAATGACCCAGTAATATTGGATTGCAGTCCCACTCTTACGACCTCATTTGAACTTATTAAGGTTATTAAGTACGAAATGTCTGATTTCTGTAAGTACTCAGTTTGACAGTTGATATCAACGACATTTCACTTTGACACTTCTTGTTTTATTTTTTTTGTGAAGGTACATCCTCATTTTTTCAAACGCACATTTTGGCTTGTGATTATCTTTCACATTTTTTTAGAGCA
This sequence comes from Daubentonia madagascariensis, assembly GCA_023783475.1. Classification (NCBI taxonomy): domain Eukaryota; kingdom Metazoa; phylum Chordata; class Mammalia; order Primates; family Daubentoniidae; genus Daubentonia; species Daubentonia madagascariensis. Next base: position 17,472,198 of record JAKFHU010000978.1, on the reverse strand, counting down.
ATTCTTGTGAAACCATGGATAAGGCACAAATTCGTGTTATTTTTGAATATTAGTTCCATGTGGAACCAATGCAGCACAGACAGCTCAAAGTATCAATAAAGTGTTTGGGAAGGATGTGGCTAATGAATGCACTGTACGTTGATGGTTTGAGAAGTTCTGTTCTGGTGATTTTAATCTTGAAAATGAGCCACATGGGTGACCTGACACCAAGGTGGATAACAATGAACTGAAATCTATAGTGAAAGGGAACCCATCTCAATCTGTTACGTAGATAGTTAGGATCTCTAGCTTTTCTGGGGACAAGAGTTCCCTGCTTTGGTGCTGTCTCCAGCAATTGCTCCACCTGGGAAGAAGGATAAGGGCAGGCACTCCCTTATCCATTTTGGTGCTGTCCCCCCCCCCTTAATCCTATCCTGAACAACTGCTACACCTGGGGAAGGAGGGAATGCTTTATCAATCTGGGAATTCCCCAGCCCAGGCATGATAGGATATAGAAAGTGACCTAGAGTAACCTTAGGGTAATTATTATGCCATTAGCTTGAAACTGCATTGTGGTTCACCCCCCAGGTGGACTTTTTGATAGGGAGCTTGGATATGCAGATGGAATTTTGAGGACATCTGTTGATCATTTGATAACATCCCACACCTCCCGAGATCCCACCCCTGGACTGGGTTAATAAAAAGGATACAATCTGAGAATTCAGGGAGCGAGTGGATCAGTCAGTCAGTCAATCAGAGAGAGTTAGTTGATCTCTCTCTACTCATGGAGACAGACTTGTTTTGTTCTACAATAAAGAGCTGCTCCTGTGAAACTGCTTCCTGCCTGGGGTTACTCCACTATATTGGCCCTGTTGGCGATTTTTCCAAGATAATAGTTTGTATTTGACACTTTGGTGTGTCTGGTCCTTCTTTGCCCAAGAGCACACCAAGAATTGAGGGCAGACTACCACCCTAACAAACCTATGCATGAATTAGGAGCAAGGTTTGATGTTACTATTTCAACAATATTGGACCATTTGAAACAAATGGGCAAGGTAAAGAAGCTGGATAGATGGGTTCCACATGAATTAAACAAGCATCGGAAGTGAACTCGTCTGGAAGCTTGCTTTTCTCTGCTGTCACGACATAAAGGCCAAGCATTTCTACACCGTATTGTTATGTGTGTTGAAAATGGATTCTTTTTGACAATCACAAGTGTTCAGCATAATGGCTGGGGAAAGATGAAGTGCCAAAACATACTTCCAAAACTAAATATTCATCAAAAAAAGATAATGGTGTCAGTTTGTTGGTCCAGCACTGGCATTATTCACTACAGCTTCATGAAACCTGGTCAATCAATTACAGCAGATGTCTATTGCAACCAATTGGATGAAATGATGAGGATGCTTGTGATTAAGCAGCCAAAATTGGTCAATAGAAACAGGCCAATCCTCTTGCAAGAAAATGCTTGACCACATGTCACACAAACAATGCTGCTAAAACTACAGAAGCTGGTCTTGGAAACTCTCTGTCATCCACTGTTTTCACCAGACCTTGCACCAACTAACTACCACTTCTCCCAGGCTTTGGACCACTTCTTGCAAGGAAAAATATTAAATTCTCAACAAGCTATGGAAAATGCCTTTTGCAATTTCATCACCACTCACTTTCCAGGCTTCTTTGCTGCTGACAATAAACAAGCTACCATTAAGATAGCAAAACTGTGTTGATAGATTAGGCACATGCTTTGATTAATTGTACTGCTTCTTGTTTGAGATATAATAAGCTACACTTTTGATTCAAAATTGGACATTTTGTATTTTATGACCTAAATACTTCTTTAAAGGCCCTATCTTCAAATATAGTCATGAACTGGGGCTTAGGGCTTCAGCATATGAGTTTCAAGGGAACACAATTCTGTCCATAGCAAAAGGTTTTTCTCAGTTATTGCTTTCAGCCCTGTGGAATAGGTTCCTTAGAGTAACATTTCTGCTTTATATGTGGTACATGTTTAATTTTAATAGGTAGGTATTGCTTTTCAATAAGGTGCTAACATTTCTCTTTTCTGTCAGCAAATTTTCTTCATATCTCCACCAGGTATAGGTGAATAATTCTTTTTATGTTGCCTTCATTCAGATGGGATGAAACACCTCATTAACAATTTATGCATTGTCTTCACTGAGAGTAAATTTAAGATTCTTTATATTGATTTTTTATATGTATTTATTGGACATTTAGATTTGATCCCTGGGGACTCTTTATTGTTATCTTTTGTCCAGTTTTATTGGGCTGTAAGCATTTGTATCTTTTTCTTGTCAGCTTCCAATTACTCTTTGTACATTAGAGATAGTAATAATAAATTATTATGTAATTTTTCAGATTTATCATTTATCTATTGATTTTGTTTAGGGTATATAGGGATCTAAATATACATATATATATATAAATTGCTAGAGTCAATAATCTTCATTTTCTTTAATAATTTTTTAAAGTGGATTCTAGGTTTGTTTGTGAGGTATTCATGAGAAGTATTCAACAAATATTCTATTTCCCCTTCTTGGTATGTATTAGGACTTTACCTCCCACTTTTCTTTCTTTAAAGCCAGGCATTGGCATGAAATTTGTTTGGCCAATAAACTATGAGTAGAAAAGACTAGTCCTATTTTTAGGAGAAAGTTTTCAGAGCTAGTTACAGAAGCCAGTATCATTTATGATGGTTATTTTCACATTGGCTTTGGTTACAAGGTGGGATAAAAGTCCCAGAAAACCAATGATGAATATATAATATGATGAGATATGGGCCTTTCTTTGTCATAAGCCATTGAGGTTTTAAGATTGTTATAGCAGAAACTCTAGCCTATCTCAATTAACAGAGTTACCAACATTCCTCCAAACTCCAATTTACATTAGGTCTTTGATATTTAAAAAAAAAAAAAAACATATAATTTTGAGGAAATAAATCTTTTTAAGGTATTTCAAATTCTTTCTTATAAGTAAGGTAGAGATAAAGGTCAAACTTCATTTTATTCCATTTGTACAATCGGTGGTACGAGCAATAAGCAATCCATTATTTCCCATTAAAAAGTACTGTCTTTATTATCTATGAAGTTCTCAAAAATACTGTTTTCTCATTCTGGATTCTATACTCAGTTAAATAGAATGGTATGTTACTCTGGTCCTACACCGATGCAAACTGATTTGTGGCTTTATCCTGTGATCTAACATATTGCTACAAATTTTAAGATAGCTTGGTCTCCAATTGTTCCTCTTTTGCCATAACATTGACATTTATTAATTCATTTATTATTTATTTTTTCTGTTTTAAGTATTTATCCTTTTATATGAAATTTCAATTTTATACAAATCTAGGAAAAATAAAAATACAATAAAAAATCCTTTTTGGATTTGAATTTTCAGCTATGACATCACAGCTGGAATAGGGATTGGATTTCTCTTCCTGTTATACATAACTGAAAAACTGTACCAAATATATAAAATAATTATAATTAAACAATAATAACTCAAAGTCAGAGCCAGATGGAGCCCAATATATCCTCAATTAATTCAAAAGAATGCAGAAAAAAAGTAAAACAAGTACCAAAGAAAGCATGGAGAAAAGAGAAAACAAAGAGAAAGATGATAGACTTGAATCCAACCATATTAACAAATTACACTAAAAATGTGTGGTCAGTCCCCTTGCATAAAAGGCCCGGGTGGTTAGACAGTATATATATTTTTAAGAAAGAAGAAACTATATGCTTTCTATAGGAAATTCATTTTAAATAAAAGACACATATAAATTCAAAAGAAAAAAAGAAAAAAATGATATTCATTGTATATTAATCAAGGTTCAATGAGGAAGAGACATAATAGAATAATTTGAACAGGTAAAGTTTAATATGAAAAATGATTAATTATGGCCAGGCATGGGGCTCACACCTGTAATCCTAGTACTTTGGGAGGTCAAGGCAGGAGGATTACTTGTGGTCAGGAGTTTGAGACCAGTCTGAGCAAGTGCGAGACCTGTCTCTACCAAAAGTAGAAGAAATTAGCCAGGTGTGGTGGCTCCCGCCTATAGATCCAGCTACTGGGGAGGCTGAGGCAGGAGGATTGCTTTAGTCCAGGAATTTGAGGTTGCATGAGCAATGATGAGCTATTGCACTATAGCCTGGGTGACAGAGACCCTGTCTCAAAGAAAAAAAAGAATGATTATGTCAGGGAACTAGAGTAATGAGGGATTGGCTAGTAAGAAGCACAGAGAACTCTAGAGAATATAGAAATAGCAGATTAAAGGAGCAGTCACCACCTCATATAGTTGTGAAGGAAATACATCTTTTTAAGGGCTGACAGAGTGCACAGGAAAAACCTGTCCCTGTCATAGGTTAGATCCAGACCTTGTTGGAGAAAGTACAGCCATGACTCAGTCTATAGCAGAGAAGTCACTATGGTAATGCAGCAGCAGAACCTACTGGAAACCCGACTGATGAATCTTACTGGAAGTTCACTCCCTTGGGCAAGGGTTATGAATTTGTCTATAAAGGGACATATAGTAAATATTTTAGGCTTTGTGGAACATACAGTCTCTATCACAATTACTCAGTTCTGTAGTTGCAGTATGAAAGTTGCCAGTACAACTGACTAAATAAATGGGTATGGTTACATTCCAGTAAAATTTTATTTGCAAAAACACCTGGTGGACTGGATTTGGCATACAGGCCATAGTCTTCTAACACCTGCTCTAGAGTGGCAGGGAATTCTGTTTAAAAGATGGTTTCTCACTGGAGGCACTCTGCTATAAAACAGCTTGGGGGAAGTTGCTGTCTACTGGACACTGCAGGGCCAGGTGCCAGAGAATTTCACCTCAACACAAATGTTGGGTATCAGGGAAGCTGTTCATGCTGTAGGAACCATGTATTTTTCCAGGTAGACTTTGCCCAATTAACAAAAAAAATACCATTAGAATTCTAACTGAAGAATTTACATTATTTGGTTCTTTCATTCCTATAATGTGTCTCTCAAGGCCTATGTTTAGCAATAAGCTATTATTTATTTCTTCATATTGGTACTGCTTATTTCCTGATAAACTTATTTTTAAATATATCAGTGTCATTATCCCAACTCTAAACATTATCCATCATTGCCATAATATGCACAATAGGTACTGGATACAAATGATTGAGTGATTGTTTTGCCTTCTTATTTTTCAATTTTTATTTATTTGTTTATTTTTTAGAGATTGTGTCTGTCTATGTTGCCCAGGTTGGCAACATAGGCTCAAGGGATCTTTCTACCTCAGCCTCTCGAGTAGCTGGGACTACAGGCACGTGCCACCACACCTGGCTTTGTTTTGCCTTCTTCATTTAACTTTACTTTATAATTGTATCATATTTTTTTTTAATTGCCAGAGCTTCAAATTGTAGGGTTGTAATCCTACTCATATTTATTAAAATATAGAGTGGAATTTGAAAATACATATCTTAAGAAAATAAAATATCATTCTATTCCAAATTTATTATGTTTTAAAATCAAGAACAGATATTAGCTTCTAGAAAATACCCTTTTTACATCAATTAAGAGGATTAATTTTTCTCCTTCACACTATAAATACAAATTTAAAAGGAAGAAATTACCATTAAGTGATATCTATAAAATATTAATTGTTTGAACTAAAATATTGGTTAATAATTATTTTTGTTTTACAAATACAGTTTCAGAAGCATCCTTTTTATATGGATATGTAGAAAATGTAGATATATGCTGATATTGCAGTTTATTATCTACAAGTCAAATAATTTTAGACTATTCTGAACATTAGGTAAATAGTAAATTACCAGTGTAAGTAAATACATATATTTCTTAATATCCAAAAGTCAGCTACATTTCTTTTAATATTATTTTAAATATATTTTTAGTTCAAAAGAAGTACTTCAGATATAAATGAAAAGAAAATTAAAATGATTAATTACTCTATCAGTGATGAACAAAAGTTACAATGTCTACATACAGCATCTATCATGTTTTCTATTAGTTAGCTTTTCACAGCTAGTTTCCTTAAGATTTATATTCTGCTTCTATGCAATCATAATCATCAAAGAGAGTGTAATGAGACATCATCAATTTAATTTAAATTTTCAAAAGTGCCAAGTTGATTGATCTTTTAAAGTGCCACAGGGATCTTGAAGGTAAACATCCTTTTCAGCATTATTAGTTTAAATTCTCTGGTACAGTGGTTCCTAAGAGAGTATTATGAACACTGAATCTTACATAAAATTTTATATGCCAGTACACTAAATTATAGCATATGCTTGAAAGACTAAAATATAATTAGCACAGCCATGCAGGAAAATTAAGGAGTCAATATAGTGATTTCACAAGAGGTCTTTAAACTGTCTTGAATTATATAATTTAAAAATACCGTATCTTCTTACAAACTAATAAAAGCCCATGTTGCCATGGTCCCAATTAGGTAACACACAATTTAAAGGAGTTTGATAGTATATTGATAGTATATTCTATGGATTCATCTGTGTGATAAATAATTAGTCAAGCTTCTTCCTGATTATCAAGATATCAGTAAGTCATATTGGTACCAAAATTGAACTTGCTTCTCTGACTGTTTTTTGGGTCCATGACCTTCCTTTTTAATATCAAATGCTCCATATGGGCAATAGTTTAGGTCATTGACAACTATGTTCAGTAGAATTAATAGATGTCTCTCTATATAATATAAACAGGTTCACTACATATTTGGATCATGTTTTAGGTTGCTGAGGTGAAAAGAAAAACAGGTATTCATGCAGCTTTCTAGAAACAGATAACAGAAAAAAATATTAGTGTAAGAAAAATATTCTTAAAACCAAACCAAACTTTAAAACATAATTTGGATCAGTAAAAGCGTACAAAGGAAAAACAACACCAGTCATTTTAAAGGAGCTAATTCAATATAAGAAATCATTAAGTAAAAATGGAAGAATTAAAAAGACAAAAATGGAACACAGAAATATCACGTCAGTTTTCAAACATTGGGAAAGCAGTTACCAAAAGGAAGTGTTAGAATTAGTGATACTTTAAAAGTTTGAGAGAAGGATCCCTGGGCCTGGGACCCAGACCTTGCCGAGCGGGCTCCAGCTAGCTGTCACTGTCATCTCTGAGAATGCACGTGAGGCTGGTTCTGTAATTGTTGGAAAATTGAAAACTGCAATAAACTACTGTTAAAAAAAATTACAAGGGTGGTACTGACAGGAAGAGGAAGAGAAAAAAAAAAAAAAAAGGACAGAAAAAGGAAATAAACAAGAAGGCTGCATGTTCCTTCTTCCTTCTCCAAGCTTCCAGCTTCGTCAGTACTCCCTTTAGTTATATCCTTAGATGAAGTCAGTTAGCAGAGGAAAAATGTGGTTTGCAGAGTCACAGTCCCCTTATCACAAAGCTGACACTATACTGTAGAAGAGCAGGTATGAAACTGGGACACTATTTAACACTTGGCTTAATAGTATAAAAAATGCAATACTCTTAAAGTCAAGCCAAAACTTTAAAACATCACTTTATAAGGACATTTCTGTGAAAGGTTGCTATATTCTCTTCTCTAACTCAATATGAGACTACGTCTGGAGAATTCTAGTTGAGTGGATAGTTATAGTTTTTTTAAACTTTTTAAAAAGTTTTTTATTTTTAATTATTATGGGTACATAATACTTGTATATCTTTATAGGGTACATGTGATGTTTTGATATAGGCATGCAACGTGTAATAAATCAAATCAGGGTAATTGGTGCATCTATCACCTCAAGCCTTTATTTTTTCTTTGTGTTAGGGACATTCCAATTCCACTCTTCTAGTTATTTTAAAGTGTAGCATAACTTATTTTGGACCATAGTCACTTTGTTGTGCTATAAAATATTGTTTATTCCATCCATCTGAGTATATTTTTGCACCCATTAACCATCCCCACCACCCTGCTATATTTTCCGGCCTCTGGTAACCATCATTCTACTCTCTGTCCACATGAGATCAATTGTTTTAATATTTAGCTCCCACATATGACTGAACACATGTAATATTTGTGTTTCTGTGCTTGGCTTATTTCACTTCATATAATGTTCTCCAGTTCCATCCATGTTGTCGCAAATGGCAGGATTTCATTCTTTTTTTATGGCTGAAAAATATTCTATTATGTATATGCACCACATTTTCTTTATCCATTAATTCCATTGATGGACACTTAGGTTGATTCCAAATTTTAGCTGCTGTGAATAATGCTACAATAAACATGGGAGTGTAGATATGTTTTTGAGTTACTGATTTCCTTTCTTTTGGCTATATAGTCAGCAGTGGGATTGCTGGATTATATAGTAGTTCCATTTTTAATTTTTTGAGAAACCTTCATACTGTTCTCCACATTGGTTGCACTAATTTACATTCCCATCAACAGTGCACTGGAGTTCTCTTTTCTCCACATCCTCACTGGCATTCGTTATTGCCTGTCTTCTGGATAAAAGCCATTTTAATGGGGGTGTAATAATACGTCATTGTAGATTTCATTTGCATTTCTCTGATGACTAATGACATTAAGCACTTTTTCATATACGTGTTGCCATTTGTATGTCTTCTTTTGAGAAATGTCTATTTAGATCCTTTGCCCATTTATTAATTGGATTATTTGATTTTTTCCTATTAAGTTTCCTATTGAAGCTCCTTATATATTCTAGTTATTAATCCCTTGTGAGATGGGTATTTTTCAAATATTTTCTCACATTCTGTGGGTTGTCTCTTCACTTTGTTGATTGTTTCCTTTGCTGTGCAGAACTAGCTTGAGGTGGTCCCATTTGTCCAATTTTTCTTTGGTTGCCTGTGCTTTTGAGGTAGTACTCAAGACCAATGTCCTGGAGCATTTCTCCAATGTTTTATTTTAGTAGTTTCATAGTTTCAGGTCTTAGAGTTAAGTCTTTAATCCACTTTGATTTGATTTTTGTATGCGGTGAGAAAGAAAGGTCTAGTTTCATTCTTCTGCATATGGATATCCAGTTTTCCCAGCACCATTTATTGAAGAGACTGTCCTTTCCCCACTGTATGTTCTTGGCATCTTTGCTGAAGATAAGTTCACTATAAATGTGTGTATTTATTTCTGGGTTCTCTATTTTGTTCCATTGGTCTATGTGTCTATTTTTGCGCCAGTACCATGGTTATTTTGGTTGCTATAGCTTTGTAATATACCTTGAAGTCAAGCAATGTGATTATTCCAGATTTTCCTTTGTGTTCAGGATGGTTTGGGCTATTCTCGGTCTTTTGTGGTTCCATATAAATTTTATGATTAATTTTTCTAAATCTGTGAAGAATGAAGTTGTTTTCATGGGGATTGCATTGAATCTGTAGATTGCTTTAGATAGTATTGACATTTTAACAATATTGATTCCTACAATCCATGAGCATGGAATATCTTTCTATTTTTTTTGTGTGTGTGTTCTTTTCAATTTCTTTCAACAATGTTTTATCGTTTTCATTATAGAGATCTTTCAATTCTTTGGTTAAATTTATTCCTATTTACTATGTTTCATTTGTAGCTATTGTAAATGGAATTATTTTCTTGGTTTATTTTTCAGATTGTTTGCTGTTGGCATATAGAAATGCTGTTGATTTTTTGTGTGTTGATTTTGTATCCTACAACTTTACTGAATTTATTTATCTGTTCTAATAATTTTTTTGGTGGAGTCTTTAGGTTTCTCTAAATATAAGGTCATATTGTCTGCACAAAGGACAATTTGATTTCTTCCTTTTCAATTTGGATGACCTTTATATCTTTCTCTTGTTTGATTTCTCTAGCTAGAACTTCCAGTACTATATTGAATAACAGGGATGGAAGTGGGCATACTTATCTTTTTCCAGATCTTAGGGGAAAAGCTTTCAGATTTCCCTAATTCAGTATGATACTAGCTGTCTGTCTGTCATATATGGGTTTTGTCATGTTGACGTATGTTCCTCTATAACCAGTGTTTTTTTTTTTTTTTGGAGGGGAGGAGGGACAGGCTCTTGTTCTGTCACCCAGCCTGGAGTGCAGTGGCATCATCATAGCTCACTGCAACCTCCAATTCCTGGGCTCAAGCAGTCCTCCTGCCTCAGCCTCCCTAGTAGCTGAGGCTACCAGATGCACTACCACACCTGGCTAATTTTGTTTTTTTTTTTTTTAGTAGAGACAGGGTCTCACTATTGCTCAGGCTGGTTTTGAACTCCTGGACTCAAGTAATCCTACCATCTTGGCCTACCAAAGTGCTAGGATCATAGGTATGAGACACTGCACCCAGCCTATACCAGTGTTTTGAGAGTTTTTATCATGAAGAGGTGTTGAATTTTATTGAATGCTTTTTCAACATCAATTGAGGTGATAATATGGTTTTTGTCCTTCATTCTGTTGCTATGATGTATCACATTAATTGATTTACACATGGTGAACCATCTTTGCATCTCTGGGATGAATCCCACTTGATCATGAAGAATAATCTTTTTAATGTGCTATTGTGTTTGGTTTGATAGTATCTTTTTTTAGAATTATTGTATCTATGCATCTGTTCTCATAGAATGTGCTTGAGATTATTCCTTTGTCCTCAATTTTTTGAATAGTTTGAGTAGGATTAGTATTAGTTCTTTAAATGTTTGGCAAAATTCAACAATGAAGCCATCAGGTCCAGGGCTTTTCTTTTAATGGGAGATTGTTTTTACTGCTTCTATCTTATTACTTGTTATTGGTCTGTTCAGGTTTTGGATTTCTTCCTGGTTCAATCTTGGTAGGTGTTATGTGTCTATGAATTTATCCTTTTCTTCTAGGTTTTCCTATTTATTGGCATATAGTTGATCCTAGTAATCTCTAATGAGCCCTTGAATTTCTGCAGTATCAGTTGTAATGTCTACTTTTTAATCTCTGTTTTTATATATTTGGGGCTTCTTTCTTTTTCTCTTAGTTAGTCTGGCTGACACTTATTCAATTTTGTTTATCTTTCCAAATAAACAAAAAAAAACCACTTTTTGTTTCATTGATCTTTTGAAATATTTTTTTGTTTCAATTTCATTTATTTCTGCTCTGGTATTTATTATTTTTATTATGTTAATTTTGGGTTTGGTTCACTCTTGTTTTTCTAGTTCTTTAAGATGTATCATTAGGTTGTTTATTTGAAGTTTTTTCCACTTTTCTGATGTAAGCACTTACTGCTATAAACTTTCCTCTTAGTATTGCTTGTGTTGTATCCCTTAGGTTTTGGTGTGTTGTGTTTTTATTTTCATTTGTTTCAATGAATTTTTAATTTCCATTTTAATCTCTTCATTGACCCCACTGGTCATTCCAGAGCATATTGTTTAATTTCCATGTGCTTGTATAATTTCCGATGTTTCTTTTGTTATTGATTTCTAGTTTTATTCCATTGTGGTCAGAGAACATACTTAATATGATTTCAATTTTTTTAAAAATTTTTAAGATTTTTTTTTGTGGCCTAATGTATGGAGTATTCCTAAGAATGATCCATGTGCTGAGGAGGAGAATGTGTATTCTGTAGCTATTGGATGAAATGTTCTATTAATATGTATTAGAGCCATTTGGTCTACAGTGAAGATTAAGTCCAACTTTTCTTTGTCGATTTTCTGTCTGGATGATCTGTCCAGTGCTGAAAGTGGGGTGTAGAGTTCTCCAACTATTATTGTATTGGGGTCTACCTCTACCTCTCTCTTTAGCTCTGATAATATGTCCTTTTTATATCTGGGTGCTCCAGTGTTTGGTGCATATATACTTAGAATTGTTATATCATCTTGCTGAATTGACCCCTTTACCATTATATAATAATCTTCTTGTCTCTTTTTACAGTTTTTGACTTGAAATTTATTTTATCTGATAGAAGTATAGCTACTTCTGCTGTAATAGGAGCTTGATTATTAAGGGCCTTGAAGTAGTCTTCTTTGGGTTAAATCTGCTTGATGTTCTATGACCTTCTTGTACCTGAATATTGATATCTTTCTCTAGGTTTGGAAATTTATCTGTAATTGTTTCTTTGAATAAAGTTTCTGCTTCAATCTCTCTTTCTCTCTACCTCCTCTTTAAGGCCAATCACTCTTAGGTTTCCTCATTTTGTGGCTATTTTCTAGATCTTGTAGGTGTGCCTTATTCTTTTTTATTCTTTTTCTTTTTTTCTATTCTGACTGTGTATTTTCATACAGCCTCTCTTTGCGCTAATTAATTCTTTCTTCTCCTTGATCAATTCTACTGTTGAGAGAGTCTGATGCATTTTTCAGTCTGTCAGTTGAGTTTTTCAACTCCAGAATTTCTGCTTGATTTTTTTTATTATTTCAATCTTTTTGTTAAATTTCTCTGATAGGCTTTTGAATTCCTTCTCTGTGTATTTTTGAAGTTCACTGACCTTCCTCTCAACAGATATTTTGAATTCTCTACCTGAAAGGTCACATATCTCTCTCACTCTGGAATTGGTCACTGGTACTTTATTTAGTTCATTTTGTGAGGTCATATTTTCCTGGATGTTCTTGATGCTTGTAAATGTTCATTGGTGTCTGGGAATTTAAGAGTTAGTAATTTATTCTACTTTTCAAGGAAATTGTCTCATCCATATTTTCAAAGATATTTTCATAAAACTTTCCATTCTATTCTGATATTATTTTGCTATTTTATATACTAGTTTATTGCTTGGCTTCTTCTCTCCTATTTCATGTGATGTAAGTTCCATGAAAATAGAAATTTTGTCTTGTTCATTGCTATGTCCCAATGCCTGATAGAGCCTGATACATATAGTAAAATTTCCACTTACATTTTTTTAAATGAGTGAATTAACCATGTCATAGTGTAAAGGTTAAGGACATGGGTTCTACTGTAAAAATTACCTGGGTTTGAACAAGTTTCTCCATTTTCTATTGCTATGATGTTAGGCAAGGTGCTTAATCTCTTTAAAACCACAAATATTCACCTGCAAAAGATGATTAAACATAATTACTCTATGCAGTTTTTTATTTTTAATTCTAATTCTTTTTGAGAATTAAATTAGATAACATAAAAAGAGTTGAACACAATGCCTGTTTATTAAACTTAAAAAAAACCTTCAATTATTATTTTTATTTACCAGGTGCTAAATATATAATAATGAATAAGATATGGGCTTTGCTCTGATAATCTCTCCTAAAAAACTGAAGAATAAGCATCTTATTAAATAGGATATAATAGGTGTTATAAATAGTTATAGGTACAATGCATATACCTATAGGTACAATACCTATTTTTATTAGTTGTTATAATGAGTAATATTTTGGAAAGCTTTAATTATTTTTTCCATTTATAATACTGAGAAACTTTAAAATATTATTCTGGCTTTATGGTTCTCTATTTAACATGAAACAGATGGCATTTCTCTGGGTTTTTAAACGGATGTATAATCTGAAGGCTAGTTTTAGCATTTCTGTCATACAAATTTCACAGTAAGTAAATGGGAACTATTTCTTCCCCCTTCCCAAAAAAGTAAGTAAAATATCATTAAATAACATTTGTTGGAGGCCATTATTTTCAACTGAGCTCCTGCACTAGGTCCCAACTGATCAAACCCAAATGCAGTCATCTGTGCTAAGTGCCTGGCAAACAAACTGAAACTTTAAAGATGCAGGAAAATTCCCAAAAGGACCAGCTTTTCCTGAAAACAGGAGATACACAGGAACCAATTGGAAAGGGCCCTGCCAACCTAAGTGGCTTGATAAAGAAGTCCCCTCTGCTCTAACCCTTAAAAGAAAAGTAACTGGAAGTAACCTAATATTAACCAATGCACTTTTTTATTATTGTTTCCTTTTCCTTGTTCCTATCTTACAAAAACCAACTGTTCTGCTTTGTTCAATGCAGCATTCGTCCATTCCTAGATGTGATGTTGCCTGATTCATAAATTGCTAATAAAAGCCAATTAGATCTTTAAAATTAATATTTTTTTTGTAATTTTGCCTTTTAATAATAGTATCTAATATAAAGTTTAGGTTATCAATGTACTTGTGAGATTTTAATTTTACTTTAGATTCCTCATTCTCTAAACCTTGCTTTCACTCTTCAAATTTGATACATAGGTAAAATGGGGCCTAGAAATGTTTAAGATCAGATTAAAGATATGAAAAAATAGAGTGGATTTTGATCAGAAGAAATAAATTTTTGCCAAATGGACCAGAGCAGACACAAGTGCAATCCAAACTTAACCTCTATAAAGAAAAATATGTCAACTGATTGCATGGAAAAAAAAAAGGCAACTGAAATCTTAAGCATTTGGAAATTTATTTTCAATGTAAAGTTTTCTTAAATTAAGTTAAAATATCTAAGTTTATATTTGTGTTCACTATTTTCTAAATAGCCTATTTCTAATCCCAAAAATACAGATAAGAATTTTTTTTAAATAGAAAAGAACAATTTATAATTTGGTTCTAAAGATTTCTTGTTCATAGTGACTATTTTCCAATTTATTGAATTGGAGAACTTAAGGCATTTCTGAACCCTTATATCTCAGAAAGTTTGGACTCATAAAAGATATGGCTAGACTTGCATAATTGCACTTGGTAATAAATTTATAAATGCTTAATAATGACTACATGTTTTTGCCAGAGATCATATTGTATTTTTACTGTTTTAGTTTGAAATGAGAATAGTAAATTTTCAAACTTGGAAGATGGGAAGAGTATTCCTGTATGTGTATTTTAGGAGCTAGAATACAGTTTTAAAGAAAAAGTGGATTTATATGACTATTGGAGTAATTGCAGATGAAGCTAAAACAGCAATTGAGGCCAAATTATAAAAGGACAATCTGCCAAAATAAACAGTCTTGCATACCTCAGTGTTACTCTCAGTAATTTTCTAATTATGCATAACAGTTAAGGTTTGAATTATATTTGACTCATGAACAATGACAAACATTCATAAATTAGAGATCACCATTATCCTTCTATTGATGAAAAGTATTAGCAATTTGACACTGTTACAGAAAAAAATATTCAATAACTTGTTAAAGTAGAATAAGAAAGACTTTATTCAGGACCATTGTTATAGGTATAGGAATGGCTGCAAAGGGATTTTGCAGCGGGGGAGAGAGGTTAGGCTCAACTCCAAATACTACATGGGGAAGTGGGAATTTATAGCTAAGGAGCAGGGTAGGGATCAGTGAATGGAACATTACTAAGAGGAAACATCAAGAGTAAGGGGGATTCTGCCTAAAGGAACCTGACAGGATTCTTGCTGAAGACAGGCCAGGGCAAATCAGATATCACTTGGAGGATGGTGGAAGTTGAGGAACCTTATCAGATACCAAGAGTAAGGAATTCTCGCTAAACTGACTTAGCAGGGTTCTTTGCTAAAACTGGATTTTACTAGGAAGTACCCAGATGGGCCTAGGAGGAGGTTGAGATTTACAGAAAAACTTCAAATATAGTACAGAGTTGCCATACACTCCACATTCAGTTTCCCTTACTATTAACATCTTATATTATGTTGTACATTTGTTATAATTAATGAACCAAAATTGATATATTCTTATTAACTAAAGTTCATGCTTGATTCATATTTTCTTACTTTTACCTAATGTCCTTTTTCTGTACCCATATATGATACTATATTACACTAAGTTTTCATGTCTCCTTAGGCTCCTCCTGGCTGTGACAGTTTCTCAGAATTTTCTTGGTTTTTGACAACTGTGACAGTTTTGAGGAGTAGTAGTCAAGTATTCTGTAGAATATCTCTTAATGGAAATTTGCCTGATGTTTTTCTCATTCTTACACTGGGATTATGAGTTTTTGGGAGGAAGGGCACAGAGGTGAAGTGTCATTCTCATCACACACATCATACAAAGGTTACATACCGTCAACAGGACTTATCACTGTTGATGTTGACATTGATCACCTGGGTGCAATAGCATTTGTCAGGTTTCTGCACTATAGAGTTACCCTTTTTTCTCCCTTTTCATACTGTACTGATCCTTCTTGATCATGGTATCTGCATGTATTACTCTGGATACAATGTATCTATGTGTATTATTCAGAATTTTTCTGCGTGAGAGATTTATCTCTTTTTCCCCACTTATTTACTCAATTATTTATTTGTATCACTATGGGCTCATAGATATTTATTTTATACCTTGGTTTGAAATTCAGTACTACCTTATTTAGTTAGTTACTCAATTTTTTCCAGCTTTAGCCATTAGGAGCACTTATAGTTGGCTCTATGTCACTTGACGTGTTCCATCATTGAGGTGTTTGTTTATTTGTTTGTTTTAAAAACTTTGTTACTTTCATATACTGCCTACAAGATGCTCCAGACGGATTTTGTATATCCCCTAGCCTTAGAATCAGCTGAAGAGTCTTATTGCTTTTATTAATAATGGTATTATAAACCAAGATCTAGGCACTAGTTGTGCTTGTTATTACTGGGGTGACATTGGTTTCAGGTCTATGAAAGATTCATTTTCTTAGGGCTATATATAAAAATGTGTTTTCCCAAGTTTCTATCCATAAACCATGACATAAGTACCTTTGTCTTAGTTCAGGCTGCTAAAATAATACAACGAATGGCTTAAATAATAGATATTTATTTCTTACAATATTATGTGCTGCAAAATCCAAGATCAAGGTGCTAGCAGATACGGTGACTGGTGAGGGCCTGTTCCCTGGTTTGTAGGTGGCTGTGTTATTGTATTTTCACATGGCAGAGAACAGAGAGAGAAAGCAAACTTTCTCATACCTTTTTATAAGGGCACTAATCTTATTCATGAAGACTCCACCCTCATGGTGTAATTACATCCCAAAGGCCCCATCTCTTAATACCATCACACTGGGGATTAGGATTTCAACATATGAATGCCAGGGGGAGGACACATTCAATCTATAGCGCTTAGTCTCAGAAAAGGATATATGATGCTTAGGTTTTTCTTATTAGTCCATGGAAGCTGCTTATATTTGAAGTTAATGTCAACAATGTCAATTGAATTAAGTGTTTCAATAAGATAATCTTCTAAGATAACGTGAGTGTAGGATGGAGAATGCTGAGTGCTCACAATAGAACCCTAGAGTCTTTGGAGTGAAGATGATTTATGTAAAATGTAAGCTGATTAGATGATAAGTAGGTGATCACACTGCTTTTCATGGGGTGAAGAGCTACCTTGATACTGGCCTGCCTTGTTGGCATGCTGAACTGATTGTGTTTTTGTATTTAAACTAATGGCTAAAGATTGTAATCTCCTTAAGGAAAGACAGTTGTCTGAAATTTGCATTTTCTTTGCAGTTTATTTTCTCTAATAATAAATAAATTACAAACAAAATAATTTTGCTTGGATTGTGGGAGTATATAGCAGAAAAATAGTCAAAAATGTATAGGTAAAATGAAGTTGTTCTTTTATGATATGGACATTTGAGTTTTTTACTCCCAAATGTTCTGTATACAAGGGTATCTTTACACTTTAGTGTCTAAAACAAGTGTCACCTTTTTTGAATCATCCTTCTTTTCCAAAAATCTCTTTTTAATCTATTTGATAAGTATATTCTGAGAGTTGATCAAATATCTATTTATACTTAGAAAGCCAAATTTCCCATTTTTAGAATTGTTGATTAATGGAGAAAATATTTAATATTTGATGTACTAATCTTTGTAGGTGCTAAAAAATCACTTTAATATACTTTCATGACAAATATATTTTTTTAAATTTTCCCATGAGAAGATAGTTAAGTGTTAGAAATTCACATTGGGCTAGATGTTAAATATCATGGAGATATTATAGTTATTTTGAAAGATAAAACCTTAATCCACTGAGCAATGCAAGAATCTATAAAAGGATATTACTTACAATGCATATAATGACACTGGAAATCTACTGTTTATTTAACTAGACTCTCTGCCTTTCAGAAGTAGTCTTATCTCCTTAATCAAGTCCTCTACACAGCATTCTAAATTGGATAATAAACTTTAAAATTGCAAATCCTTCCTTACTTTCTGGAGAGTTTCTGGTCAAGGTTTTTATAATATATGTGAACCATAAAAATGAATCTCTTTTTTTCAATTTCCTATGTTCTCTGTTTTTGCAGATCTTGCTGGTATAGTCACAGACTTCATATGTGGGAACTGTCAAAAATATCAGTTGACCTGATATAAGTTATTGAACTGCATGTCTAACAGAATACCTAGTGGCACTTGCTTAAAACTCTAAAATAGTCTGTGATCACTGATTTACTCTTGTGTGTTCAATAGTTCAGAATTTGGTCTAACTTGCACAAAGGTTGGGTTTTCAAGTTATAAAAATTGCTCATTTTTTATATCAACTACAAATTTTTTTTGTGAGGTAAAATGGGACACTAAAGTTAAAAGTTAGCACAGGGCTGAGCACACAGTAAGTGTTCAATAAATATCAGTTATTATTATTATAATATTATTTAATACTCACAACCACCCAAATTAGTGACACTAAACTACTCATCATTTAATACATTAGAGCTGAGGCTCAGAAAAATTGACTTACTTTCCCATAGCTAGTAAATATATGAACTTATCCAGGGGCACAGATATTTCTGACTTCCTAGTCCCCTAAAATGTACAGGTAAAGATGAACAATCTCTTAGTCAAATTAAAGACTAATATTCTAATTATAAAGATGGATTTTTTTTTGTTTTTTTCCTTCTAAATGAATGGGCTTTTTTACAGACAACACAATTTATTTGTATTTCAATACCTGCCAACCGTATCCCTAAAGTGGAGAGAGTGGTTGCAGAGAAAAAAAATGGCTTAAGAAGGGAAATAGCTTTCACCTTCTCACCAGCTAAGTCAGGATATGGCTTACACTTCTGGAAATAGAGCAAGGGACACAGAACCATTCTGCAGCCTGTGTGCTCTTGAAAATCTGGACTGTAGATGTAGGCAGAGTAGAAGAGGCAGCTGGAATGGCATGAATGGTTGCCCCTAGAAAGAGCCACCAAGAGGAGCTTTCTTCTGTTAGGGTAGTAAATGCTGTAAAGACATTTAAAGGCTGAGTTGTCCATGAAAAAATTATCCATTGACACATAATATGTAGTCCAAAGGTGTTCACACTTTTTTACTTCAAACATAGCATTAATTCCTCAATTAAAAATCAAGTATCCTTTACTTGGTTTTTAATAAAATACCTGTTTGGCTTCAACTAATTTAGAGTATACTATAACGGCCAGAGGAAGAAAAATTCCTTCCAATGTGTCGGATATAAGGAGGACTCAGGATGAAAAATTCAAAAGGCAATTCTCCATCGTGAGTTGATTTTTGTGAGAGGCGAGAGCTGTGGATCTTGTTTCAGTCTTCTACATGTGCCTATCCAATTTTCCCAGCACCATTTATTGAATAGGGATTCTTTTCCACAGTGTGTTTTTGTATGCTTTGTCAAAGATCAGATAACAGACTTAAACCTAAGACATGAAACCAAAGAATTCTAGAAGAAAATATTGGAAAAACTCTTATAGACATTGGCTTAGGCAAAGAATTCGTGAAGAAGACCCCCAAAGCAAGCACAGCAGCAACAAAAATAAATAAATGGGACCTGATCAAATTTAAAAGCTTCTGCACAGCCAAGAAAACTATCACTAGAGCAAACAGACAACTTACAAAATGGGAGAAAATATTTGCATGCTACACATCTGATAAAGGGCTGATACTACAATCTATACAGAACTTAGCAAAATCAACAAGAAAAAATCAAACAACCCCATTAAAAAGTGGGCAAAGGACATGAACAGAAACTTTTCAAAAGAAGACAGAATAATGGCCAAGAAACATAAAAAATTGCTCAACATCTCTAATCATCAGGGAAATGCAAATCAAAACCACAGTGAGATATCACTTAACTCCAGTGAGATTGGCTTATATCAAAAAGTCCCAAAATGACAAATGTTGGCATGGATACATAGAGAGGAGAGATAGGACCACTCATACACTCCTAGTGGGACTGCAAATTAGTACAACCTCTATGGAAAGTAATATGGAGATACCTCAAAGAACTAAAAGTAGAAGTACCATTTGATCCAGCAATCCCACCACTGGTTATTTACCCAAAGGAAAAAAAGACATTCTATAATAAAAACATCTGCACTCGAATGTTTACAGCAGCACAATTCACAATTGCAAAGATGTGGAAACAACCCAAGTACCCATCATTACATGAGTGGATAAATAAAATGTGTTATACATATACCATGGAGTACTACTCAGCCATAAAAAACAATGGTGAATTAAAACCTCTCATATTATCCTGGATGGAGCTAGAGGCCATTCTTCGAAGAGAAGTATCAGAAGAATGGAAAAACAAGTACCATTTGTACTCACCATCAAATTGGTACTAACTGATCAATACTTATGTGTGCACATGGAAGTAATATTCAGCGGGTGTCAGACAGGTGAGAGGGGGTTGGAAGGGATGAGTAAAGTCACACCTAAGGGGTGCGGGCACACTGTCTGGGGGATGGGCACTCTTGTAGCTCTGACTTGGGCAGTGCAAAGGCAATATATGTACCCAAAGTGTTTGTACCCCCATAATATTCTGACATTTAATAATAAAAATAAAAAACAAACAACCCCCCAAAAATTAACATGATGAAATATTATACAACAGTTGAAAATGAATAAAGTATACACAATAACATGAAATATATATCATAGTGGATTTTTGTGGTCAACAAACGAGAAGAGGTAACAGATTATTGTGAAATATTTAAAGAAGATTAGCTGTTAAAGGAAGTGAGTCGGAGAAGCCCAGCTGCCCTAGTTAACAGGAGTAAGCACACCCTAACACTTCACACAAATCTGGTCTGCTGCCTATTTTTGTGAATAAAGTTTTACTGGAACACAGCCATGGGTGTTCATTTATGTGTTGCCTATGGCTGCTTTTGCACTGCAACAAGCAGAGTTGAGTAATTGTGACAGAGGCCATTGGGCTTGCAAAGCCTAAAATCTTTACTATATGACTCTTTGCAGAAAAAGTAATGCCAACCCCTGAATCTGGTTTGAGTAACTGGGTGAATGAAATTCACTGAGTTTGGAAATCCACAAGATAAGTAATTTACCTTGGGACATGTTGAATTGAAGGTATTGATATGAATCCAGAAAAATATTTGCCTCTTGATTCTTGAGTAAGTGTGTAAACTACTGAACCTTAGGTATTTATCAAATTCTGATACTTGGGTGGATCATTTGATGTCAACTCCAACATTTACTCTGACTTTAATTTCCTTTTTTATTTAGGGCACCAGGGATTTTTTCCTTTCTTTCTTTTGAGATCGACTATGTGTTCAAAATTTTAAAATAACTATAAAAGAAGATGTGAAATGTTTCCAAACACAAAGAACTGATAAATGTTTGAGGTTATGGATATCCTAAATACCCTGATTTGATCATTACATATTTATACATGTATCAAAATATAACATGTACCCAATAAATACATACAATTATTATTTATCAATAAAATTTTTTAAAAATTAAAAGGCAATTCTAGGCAATTCTACCAATAGACACATACATACACAAACATAATTTGAAATAATTTTTGTTAAGTCATACCAGCATTGACAAAATTAAGCTGATAACTTCATTTTCACGGTGTTTACATAGCATCACTGCAGGTGAACTTGTCTTCAAATATTATTAATGATTTTGCATGACTAGGCAGCACTACTTCCCATCCTCCACTGTCATTTAAACTGCATTCAAAGGGCAGGACTTACTGGATAGAGGGACCTCTTCTTTGGTACTTCTGTTAGATCTACAATCAGTACCTCATCCAATTAAATGTTTTGATGTCAACCAACATAATAGGCAACCTTAGTGTAATGATTACAGGACATCCCCACTAATCTGTTAGATAAAATTTATGTCTCACTTTGCCTTATAGAATTAATTTATATTTAAATAAGAGACTTCACAAGTTTTTTAGTGCCATCAATGTAGTAGAATTAAGGCTCTAGGATCTTATTTAAGGCAAGTTGAAGATTTCAAACACTACGTTTCATGTCCGGGAAATAAATCATATATTGAAAATAATGGATAGTTATTTTCCATTGCTACTTTTAATCTTAGAAATTCTTTTCCTCGTAATTACCTTTAACTCTGGAAATTTGGAGAAGAAAAAATTGAAGAATTTTGGATAAATCTGGGCAAGGGCAAACATGGTAAATTAAAATTTATAAATATCACAGCATTAATAATTTTAAATCATTAGAAGTTTAAAATTAAATTTAATATACAATATAAAATAAATAGTCTAATGTTATCCAAAAAATAGGGTGATTTAACTAAACAATATAAAAAGTAACTCTACAGGAAAATCCAGTGTTCTATCTTATGATGAAACAAAATGCATGTTGCATTTGGACCTAAAGTTTTCAATATGAAAAATAGCTTCATTTGTTTGAAGTCTTATAATCTGGTGGGATGAGGTAATATGACTCATTCAAGGTCAGTTTGTAGTAACAACTCTGATGCCAAAAACTGAAATGACAGTGTTGACACAGAATGTAGTTAAGGGGCAAAGATTGAGGAAACTTCTTTTAAATAAAATACTAAACCATCCTTGAACTAAATAAGTGGCACTGTTGACAACTGTTAGCCTTGAAAAATATAAGATTATGTCAGAATTTATTTTTCAGATGACTTCGGTTTCCAAAAGGGAGCTTTATGCATGCAGGGGTTTGTCAAAGTCTATGCATTGCAATTCAGATATGCCAAAAAAAAGAAGGAAAAAAAGCTATTTTCTTTACTTTCTAGAATTGATTTCATCTGGTGCTAGAGCCCCCTTTCTCACTGATGGGGTTGAAAGTTGGAGATGCATGTAAACATGTCCCCTCAAGGTAACTCAGCTCTTTGTGTTGAAACAGTCAGCAGTCTCTCTCTTTCTCTCTCTTTCTCTCTGGCTCAATTTAGTCTCAGCTTTGTAACTACTCTGCCCTTCAGAATTTCTTCTTAACACATTCTTCTCCTTCCTCAAGTAGCAACTTTTGTCAGAGGGAATTTTGTGTATAATTCTAGTGCCTAGCTTTCTGGCACCTTCTTTTTGACTCCTGCAGACCTCTTACTGTCTGTTCTTTAATGGTAAATGCTTATTCTGGTTGCTTCCTCTGCCCAATTAACTCACAATCTGTTCTCTAAGCACAGTCGGTGTTCACTGGTTGCCACCAGGGAAGATCAGCAATCCTCTTCTGCTGACCAGCAATTTTCTGTGCTTTTCTCCCATGGATTATCAGCCACGTGTCCCTTGGGGATGTTCACTCTTTGCTTCTACTACATAGTTCTTGCCCCTTATCAATATATACCTCTGAAAGGCAAACTGACTCTTCGTTATAGACTGCATTTTATCTGCCCCTGTGGGACTGATGAAATGTCTACATTATCATACCAGCCACTGGATTGGGAACAGGGGAGGTCCTGTGCCAGGTGATACCATTGCCCAATCACATGATCTGCCATTTATAATTCACTGTAGCCACACTACTCCATTTTGGCAAGAGATTCTTAGTTTTTTAAAATTTTTTAAAAATGAGGATGTAAGAGGAAAAAGCAACTACATTAACCACATTTTGTCTCCAGCTCTGGAAAACTTCTTATCATCCTCATATCCTCCAGCACCCAATCCAGAGTTTCAACAATATGCATGGGCAAAACAAACAAAACAATACAAAAAAAGATGTATGGGGAGGGGAACCAAGAAATTCACTGATCACTTGTCCTTTCACTTTTCATACTTTCATTCTTTGTCATCCCCCGGTAATAGATAGCTAGATAGATATTTAGATAGATAGATAGATAAAGATTGACATGGAGATTTACAGCTATCTGTCTATCTATTATTGCCTTTTTATCTTTCTATGATAGTCTACTTCTCTTAGCACCACACGGACTTTCCACTCTTCCCTTCACGTCTGGGAGGGACTACTTCACAGCATAAAGTTCTCTTCACCACATAATTTTTCAAGTAAAAGGGATGTGTAGTAGGCAGAAACGGGTCCCAAAGATACCCATGACCTAATCTTTGGAACCTGTGAATGTGTAACCTTACAAGGCAAAGGGGACTTTGTAGATGTGATTGAGGTTATGGACCTTACAATAAGGAGACATTTTTCCAGATTCTGCATTATCATAATGAGCCCAGTCTAAGTATCTGAGTCCTTCAAAGTGGAGAACTCTTTCAGGCTAGAGCGGGAGGTGGGGGGGGCGGAGAGAGAGAGAGAGAGAGAGAGAGAGAGAAAAGATCATGAAAAAGGCTCAAGGAGAAGCAACATGATAGTTTTAAAGATGGCAGAAGGAGATGAGGGGATGAGGAATGTGGGCCATCTCTAGAAGCTGGACAAGGTAATGAAAAATTCTCTCCCTAGAGCCCCCACAATAGAGCCTCTGTTTTTGACTACTATGCCCTACAGCCTGCCTAAACAAATTTATACCAACATGGTGGTCCAAAGCTAAAATTTTCTTAATGTGGGGAGCAAGACCCGATATTATCTGACCTCTTCCAGTCTCCAGCATCACTCCGTACCACTCCTCCTGGAGCTCTCTTCATTCTAGTGGTAATACATGACTTTCAGTCTGCAAAAGCCACTTTGGGCCTTTTCACGTGCTATTCCTTCTGCCTAAAATAACTTCCTATGAAGTCTTATTCATTCTTCATGTCTGAACTTAGAAGTTTTTCCTTCATAGAGGACATTCTGGACCACTCAATCTAATTTAAGTCTTTGCCTCACTTCTTTCTTTTATAAAATCTTGTGCACTTCTTGTCACATTTGCATGATTGTTTAGTACCTAACTCCTCCTCTATGCTGTATTTCAATGAGGGCAGGGAACATGTCTTTTTTGCTCGGGGCATAGAACTGTGCTTGACACAGAGTAGTTTCTTTGTGAATATTAGCACAATGTAACCGTCCAACTAATATGGCAACCTCCAGTGCTAATGTAGAGGACAGCAATGAGTATTTAAATATGCTTTTTGATTAATATTTTTATTTAGATGAAACTACACTTAGGATTCTAAAACTCTATCCATGATATATGGTGCAATCAAAGCTCAAGTGTAAGGATAAAATTGATAGTTAAGGTAATTTAGAGACGCTAAGGAGTTCTTATTTCAATTAAAACTCAGTTTGCATTTGTAAATCAATTTTTTCACATATTAAATTAGAATTTAGCATATAAAGTTTGTTATTATATAGATGATGTTAACTAGAGTTATGGATTATATTTTGAAAATAAAAATATTATTTTAACCAGTCTTTATTGAATTTTTACTGTGTTTTATGTTTAGTTCTCAAACATACTTGAAGTTAGATCTCTCTTTATCACTTCACCTCCTTCTCCAAATATACATCCCATGTCTCCAAAATTGTTAAGAAACTATTTTATGTGTAAATTTTGGAAATTGATTTATGTGTGAATTAGTATGTGATTTATAGTCACTTTTTGTTTAAACATCTCAGTAGGAAATGGTAAATAAAATTTATAAAATAATAGTTAAGAAATTGAAAAAAATAAGCTTAAGGTATACATATTGAGTTAAAATTAAAAGCAATTTGACAAACTATGTGATTAATAAGCAAGCCAGGGATGTTGCTTTTGCTGGTCATGCTATCCAGTAAGGACAAGTACAAAACAAGAGCAATTTATTAGTTGCCAGCAACTATTCAGAATGTTTTACATGTGCCATTTTTAATACTTGGAAAAACTCTAGGAGATTGTTCTTCCTACTTTACAAGGGAGAAAAATTATGTATAGAAGTCATGAAAGTAGTTGAACTCCTGAACTTACTCTTTAACTACAGATCTGTTTCTTTTTTCCAATACAAAATGACCTCTTGGTATGATCAGTGTTCAGTCTAAGTTTACATGTATCATTGTCAGTGTACTCATTAGTGTTATTTGAGTAAATTATTCAACAAAATTTCTTCACAGTTATTTAAATTTGGTTCACCAGACAACAAATAAATCAAAATGTTACACATTCTCATCCTTTGGGATTACTTACAAATAGCTGAGTGTGTGATAGCCATTATCCATTGTATGTATGATTTTTCTAAATTGTGTTTTGCCTAATATCCTATAACTATTTGTTTTTTATCTTAGGAATGGTTCCAGTTGCAAATTTCATAGTACTGCAACTCTGTTCTAATTCTTCCTGGAAAGTTTTTTTCTGGCATAGCATGGGGTGGGAGAGGGGCTGGAATCTAGTTAATCATCTAACTGACTTGATGTTAAGAATGTGTCCAAGCTGAAAGCATTTTATTTTTATAAATACATATGAAGCCATTATGTTTGACAGGTACCAGCTTTACACAGACTTCTGGCCCTATGTTTGACTAATCAACTTAATCATCAATTTTCTAAATAGATTTATTAATATTCAGATATCTTTGTCACACAATCATTCCACTTTTTTGCACTAAGTATTTGAAAGTAACCCATCTAAATGAAAATACTTAGCAATGTGGTAATTATAGATTTCAGTTTCTAAAAGCTATCAGAAATCTAGATTCCTGTCACAAAATAATGTACTGCATTATTCAGGTTTTCATTTTATTCCACATATATATAAACTTGTAAAATGATTCTATCAGTATATTTGTAATATCAACCTTTTATATTGCTTCTTTATTAATATTACTACTTTTATAAAGCATTTTGCCTGTGTTTCTAAGGTTGCTTTTTATCTAAAAGATATAATAAGCAAAGACACATTTTCTAAAAATGCTATAGCAAATTATAGCATTTGCCTTCTTATTTGATGGCAAATTTTATTTGGTCAACTAATTTTGATCTTTGAAGAGATTACTTTTAAACTTTTAAACGTACTACTTTATAAACTGTATTTCTATGATTTTCAGCAATAGCTTTTAGAGATATTTCTAAGGAGAAAGTCACAAGGAGACTTGATTTTATATGTTAAAATAAAAAGCAGTTCTACTGAAATATTTTGAAATTATTTCAATGAAAGTCTAAATGAAAAAAACCCTAGAAACTCAAGAATAACATGCCTCTGAGAAGATACTTTATGGAGAACTTGAATCAATATACTTTACAAATTTTTAAGATGCTATCTGTGATACTCTAAAACTTCAGAAGAAGTAGATGCTAGATGTGGATAGAAAATACAAGTGGCAACACAGAAGGGCTCTTCACTGTGTTTCATACACTTTGTCTAGAGGAATAAAAAGAGGAAAACCCAAAGCCTATCTTTTATAATAGTTTTTGTTTTGTTCACATGGCAAATTTTCTTCACATGGAAAATCATACTTGATTGTACAATAAGCTAAAGATATCTAATCTATAAAGTGCTGAGAAAAAGTTAACAAAAATCATTCTCTATAGAAGGAGGGAAGGAGGGACTATGAGAAGGAAGGAAGGAAGATTTAAAAGATTTCCAAACTACAAAATAAAATCCTTGGCTTAACCTCCAAGACTTCTATACATAGAGGGTATATCTTCTACCTCCATTTTTCAATATATATTTTTGCTGAACTAAAGATTGTGTTCTTGTTCATTACCTTATATTTTCTTAAGGGCCCAAAACCTTGTCCTTCTACCAGTCTTCCTCTCTTGATAAATGATAACTCTGTTCTTATAGTTTCTCAGGGTAAACACCTGGCAGACATCTTGACTTCTTTTTTTTTAGCATATCTTATCTGCTAGAAAATCCTATCAGATCTACTTACAAACTATATTTAGACTTCAACTTTTTTTGTTTTTGTTTGTTTGCTTTTGCTTTTTTATATCATCACTGGCACCACCCTGGACCAATACACCATTCTTTCTCCCATGCTGTTGCAATAGCCTCCCAACAGGTTTTCTCTTTTGACCCTTGAGAGTCCATTCTCCATAGAGCAGTCAGTGTGATCTGTTTAAAACATAAGTCTGATCATGTTCAACTGTGCCAAAATCCCCCTACTGTCTTTCCACATCAATGACAGTAAAATCCAAAGTTCTTAGAATGGCCTACAGGCCTTTGTACTTTTTGTTCCTGCTGATTCCTCTGATCTCACAGATATCATCATAATTTTTTTCATCACGCTTTTTGGACCTCTGCTCAATTGTCATCTAAGTAGAGTGGTCTTCCCTGACCACTCTTTATCAAATAACCACACTCTCTTCCCTACTCTCCTTCAACTTCTCAATTCCCCTCTGTGGCTCTTATATCTAGCTGATACATAATATTAAAAATAATAGCAAGTGTTTCTATGACATTATGTTCCATACACTATTCTAAGCACTTTATATTAACTCATTTAATTCTCATAACAACTCTAAGAGATAGTTTTATTATATCCATTTTACTCATGAGGAACTTTAGGCATGCTAATGTTAAGAATTAGTCCAAGAGAACAGAGATATAAAGTGGCACAGCTAAAATTCAAGCCCTTGCAATTTGTCTTCAGCATCTGTTCTCTTGTCCACTATGTTATGTACCTTCTAATATTATATTCGTGTTCATTTTTTATTGTTTGTCTTCTCCTTCAAGACTGGAAATTTCATGAAGGCAGTAATCCTTTTACTGGCTAATATCCAAGTTCTTAGAAGTTCTCATAAGAGACCTGCAATAAATATTTGTTCATGAAAGATTCCATTCCATCATTCACACTTTGAGATACCCTAACAAAATGTAGGATTGGCCCTACTCTTCGTATTTCCCAAACTAAAGGTGACATCAAACCTTAAAAAAACAAAGTTTTTGATTCTGGCCATATAGTTTTATTATATTTTACTCAAGTAGAGTATTAAGAGAAATTTCTCAGGCCACATCCAATTGAATAGATTCTTTTGTCATTATTTTGTTTTCACTATATTAAAATATTTTTTTAATTACTAAAGGAAATCTGAGGGAATTCATTATTTTCTAAGTATTCTATTTTTAATTGAAATTGTGTGTTCTTTTGGAGGGGGCAGAGCAAGATGGCAGAATAGAAACCTCCAGCAATTGTCCCTCCACATGAACACCAAATGCAATAAATATCCACATTAGCAAGCACCTTCAGAAGAACCAAAAATCAGGCGAGTGATCATACTACCTGGTTTTACCATTATATCAAGGAAAGAGGCACTGAAGAGAGTAGAAAACACAATTTTGAAATGCCTACACCACCCTTCCCCCATCCCCTAGCAGTTCCCTACCAGTACGCTGAGTGGAAAGAGAATCTGTGTGCGCCAGAGGCAGGCAAGTGAAGTGATTGTGGGACTTTGCATTGAAATTCAGACCCGCCCTGGAACAGGGAAACACAGCACAGGGCAGAATTCTGCCAGTGCCCACAGAGGGAACATTTAGACCAGCCCGGCCAGAGAGGAATTCTCCACCCCAAAAGCAGAATTCCAGCGAGCACTACTGCTGGCTGACATGAAGCCTGAGGCCTGGACTCTATTTGTGATGCAGTTGGGCCACAAAGACTGCAATTATTTGGCAATTTCTGTGGCTATGCTGGCTCACAGCCAGTGGATTTGGGGTGCATGAGACCCAGTGAGACACCAGCGCTGGTGGCCAAGCCATTGCCTATGTCACCCCCCCCCATTCAACTACAGGCAGTGTAGCTCAGGGAGTCTTCTGCCACTTGGGGAAAGGAAAGTGAAAAGTTCAGGGGACTTTGTTTTGCAATTTGAGTACCAGCTCAGCTACAGTAAAATAAAGTACCAAGCAGACTCGTGAAGCCTCTGAATCCAAGCCTTAGTTCCTGGAAGGCATTTTTGGACCTATCCTGGGCTAGAAGGAATCATGCTGCCCTGAAGGGAAGGATCCAGTCCTGGCAGGACTCACTACCTACTGACTAAAGAGCCCTTGAGCTTTGAATAAATATCAGAGGTAGCCAGACAACAGTCACTATGGGCTTTGGGTGAGACTGGGATGGCTTCAGGTGTGACCTGGAGCTGGTGGCCATGAGGGAGTGCCCACATCACTCCTTCTCCAACTCCAGCAGCCCAGCACAGAGAGTGAGAGAAGACAGTGAGAGACTTTGCCTGGAAATCCAGGGAATTTTTCTGTATCTTACCCAAATCCACCAAGGTAATACCACTAGGAGTCTTCAAGAGTCACAGAATTACTGGGCTTGGGGCACTCCCAGTGCTGATATGGCTGCAGGGACCAAAGACTTAGATTACAACAGTCAATTCCTTTTGAATATCCAGAAAGCCTTCTTAAGAAGGATAGGCACAAAGAAATCCAGATTGGAAAGATTAAAATAAATACCTAATTCTTCAATGCCCACACATTGATGAACATCCAAAAGCATCAGGAACATCTAGGAAAACAGGATATCATCAAATGACATAAATAAGGTACCAGTGACCAATCCTGGAGTGATGGAGATAGGTGATCTTTCAGACAAAGAATTCAAAATAGCTGTCCCGAATAAGTTCAAGGAAATTTAAGACAACACAGAGAAGGAATTCAGAAGCTATCTAAGAAATTTAACAAAGAAATTTAAATAATAAAAATAAATCAAACACTAATTCTAGAGCTAAAGATTTCTATTGAGCAAACTGAGAAATGCATCAGAGTCTCTCAATAGCAGAATTGGCCAAGTCAAAGAAAGGATTAGTGAGCTTGAAGACAGGCTATTTGAAAATACACGGTTAGAAGAGAAAAAAGAATTAAAAGAATTACAAGATGTAGAAAATAGCCTCAAAATGGCAAATCTAAGAGTTTTTGGCCTTAAACAGGAAGTAGAGGGAGAGAGATTGGGGTAGAAAGTTTATTCAAAGAAATGATAACAGAGAATTTTTGAAACCTAGAGAAAGATATCAATATTCAGGTACAAGAAGGTCATAGAACACCAAGCAGATTTAACCCAAAGAAGACTACCTCAAGTCATTTAATAATCAATCTCCCAAAGGTCATGGATAAATAAAGGTCCTATGGGAAGCAAGAAAAAGGAAAAAAAATAACATATAAAGGATCTCCAATATGTCTGGCAGCAGAATTTTCAGTGGAAACCATACAGGCCGGGAAAGAGTGGCACAACACTGGAACCCCCAGATATATAAAGCAAATATTATCAAAGCTAAAGAGAGAAATAGACCCCAATACAATAATAGTTGGACACCTCACCACTCAACTTTCAGCATTGGACAGATCATCCAGACAGAAAACCACAAACATTGGACTTAATCTATGCTATAGAACAAAAGGCCCTAACATGTATTTACAGAACATTTCATCCAATAGCTACAGAATATACCTTCTTCTCCTCAGCTCATGGATCAGTCTCCAAGGATAGACCGTATGTTAGGCCACAAAACAAGTCTTAAAAAATCAAAAAAATTGAAATCATGCCAAGTATTTCTAGTAAAACTAGAAATCAATCACAAGAAGAATATTGGAAACTATACAAACACAAGGAAATTAAACAATATGCTCCTGAATGGCCAGTGGATCAATGAAGAGATTAAGAAGAAAATTTAATAATTTCTTGAATCAAATGAAAATGAAAACACAATATATCAAAACCTATGGAATACAACAAAAGCAGTAATAAGAGGAAAATTTATAGCAATAGGTGCCTACATAAAAAAACCAGAAAAGCTTCAAATAAACAACTAATGATCTATCTCAAAGAACTAAAAAAACAAGAGCAAACCAAACCCAAAATTAGTAGAAAGAAAGAAATAACAAAGACCAGAGTGGAAGTAAATAAAATTGAAAACAAAAAATATAAAACATATTGATGAAATAAAAAGTTGGTGTTTTGAAAAGATAAATAAAATTGACACACCTTTAGCCAGACTAAGAAAAAAAGAGAGAAGACCAAAATAAATAAAATCAGAGATTAAAAAAGGAGACAACTGATACTGCAGAAATCCAAAGGATCATTAGAGACTACTATGAGCAACTATATGCCAATAAATTGGAAAACCAGGAAGAAATCTATACATTTCTGGACATATACAACCTACCAAGATTGAACTAGGAAGAAATTCAAAACCTGAATAAACCAATAAAAAGTATCAAGATAGAAGCAGCAATAAAAGGTCTCCATCGAAGAAAAGCTCAGGACATGATGGCTTCACTGCTAAATTCAACCAAGCATTCACAGAAGAACTAATACCAACCCTACTTTAAATATTCCAAAAAACTGAGAGGGAGGGAATAATCCCAAACTCATTCTACAAGGCCTGTATCACCCTGAAACCAAAATGAGACAAAGAAACAACAAAAGACAACTATAGGCCAATCTCTGATGAACATAGACACAAAAATCCTCAACAAAATACTAGTGAACTAAATCCAGCAACACATTGAAAAGATTATACACCATGATCAATTGGGATTCATCCTGGGGTTGCAAGAATGGTTCAACATACTCAAATCATTCAATATGATGCATCATATCAACAGAAAGAAGAACAAAAACCATATGATCATTTCAATAGATGCTGAAAAAGTATTCAATAAAAATCAACACTGCTTCTTGATAAAAATTCTCAAAAGTGGGGTATAGAAGCAATTTACCTCAACATGATAAAATCCATATATGAGAGATCCACAGCAAGTATCATACTGAATGGGGAAAAACTGATGGCCTTTACTCTGAGATCTGAAACAAGACAAGCATACTCACTTCCACCACTCTAATTCAACATACTACTGAAAGTTCTAGCTAGAGCAATCAGACAAGAGAAAGAAATAAAGGGCATCCAAACTGGAAAGGAAGAAGTCAAATTATTCTTGTTTGCAGATAATGTCATCTTGCATTTAGAGAAACCTAAAGTCTCCAGCAATAAACTAATAGAACTTAGTAAAGTTGCAGGATACAAAATCAACAATAGAAAAATCAGTAGCATTTCTATATGTTAACAATGAACAATCTAAAAAAGAAACCAGAAAAGTGTCCTGTTTATAATAGCTAATAATAAAATAAAATATCTAGGAATAAACTTAACCAAAGAAATGAAAGATTTCTATAATGAAAACTATAAAAAATTGATGAAAGAAATTAAAAAGGACAAAAAAAAAAGGAAAGATATTCCATGTTCATGGATTTGAAGAACCAATATTGTTATGATGTCCATACTACCCAAAGCAATGTGCAGATTCAATACAATCCTCATAAAAATACCAATGACATTCTACACAGATACAGAAAAATTCATCCTAAAATTTATATGGAACCAGAAAATGCCCAAAATAGCCAAAGCCATCCTGAACAAAAAGAACAAAACTGGAAGAATCACATTACCTGACTTCAGATTTGACTTCATATTATACTACAGAGCTATACTTACCAAAACATAAGAAAATTGGCATGAAAACAGATGTATAGACCAATGGAAAAGAATAGAGAACCCAAAAATAATTCCAAACATCTATAGTGAACTTGTCCTTGACAAATGTGCCATGAACATACAATGGGGAAATGACAGTCTCTTCAATAAACGGTGCTGGGAAAACTGGATATCCATATGCAGAAGAATAGACATTTATCTCTCACCATATACAAAAATCGAATCAAATTGGATTAAAGACTTAAATTTGAGACCTGAAACTATGAAACTACTAAAAGAAAACATTTAGGAAATGCTTCGGGACATTGGTCTGGGCAATGATTTCTTGAGTAATACTTCTAAATCACAGGCAACCAAAGTAAAATTGGACCAATGGCGGTCACATCAAACTAAAAAGCTTCTGCACAGTAAAGGAAACAATCAAGAAAGTGAAGAGACAACCTACAGAATGGGAGAAAATATTTGCAAACTACCCATCTGACAAAGGATTAATAGCTAGAATATAAGAGGAGCTCCAATTCTCAATAGGAACAAATCAAATAATCTGATTAAAAAATAGGCAAAGTATCTGAATAGACATTTCTCAAAAGAAGACATACAAATGGCCAACAAGTATATGAGAGAATCTTCAACATCATTAGTTATCAGAGAAATAGAAATCAAAACCATAATGAGTTATCATCTCACCCCAGTTAAAAGAGCTTTTATCAAAAAGGCAGGCAATAAAGAATTCTGGTGAGGATGCAGAGAAAGGGGAACCCTCATACACTGTTGGTGGGCATGTAAATTAGTGCAGCCACTGTGGAGAACAACATAGAGGCTCCTCAAAAAACTAAACATAGAACTACCATATGACCCAGCAATCCTACTGCTGGGTATTTATCCAAAGGAGGGGAAACCAGTGTATCGAAAAAATATCTGCACTCCCATGTTTATTGCAGCACTATTCACAATAGCCAAGATTTGGAATCAACTAAGTGTCCATCAGTGGATGAATATATAAAGAAATTGTGGTACATATACACAATGGAATATTATATAGCCACAAAAAGAGTGAAATCTTGCCATTTGCAACAACATGGATGGACTGGAGAACATTATGTGAAGTGAAATAAAGACACAGAAAGACAAATCTCTCATGTTCTCAGTCATATGTGGAAGTTAAATATTAAAAACAATTGATCTCATGGAGACAGAGAGTAGAATGATCATTACCAGAGGCTAGGAAGGGTAGCAGGGAAAGGGCATAAAGTGGGGATGGTTAATGGTGGTTAATGGGTGCAAAAATGTTAGATAGTTAGAATGAACAATATTTCATAGCACAACAAAGTGACTATAATTGACAATAAGTTAGGATATACATTAAAATAGCTAAAAGAGTGGAATTGGAATGTTCCTAACACAAAGAAATGATAAATGCCTCAGGTGATGAAACTCCAATTACCCTGATTTGATTAATTCACATTGTAGGCCTGTATCAAAACATCACATGTACCCTTTAAGGATAAACAATTATGTACCCATAATAATTAAAGATAATAAATAACAAGAAAATAAATTGTATATACATTCACTAGACCTGTATAATCAATATTTTTATGCGTAGCATGTTTTGAATAAACTAATGAAAATTATCAGAATGTGAAATAGTAACTCTAATTGTAAAGAATAATAACCTAAGGATCAAACCATATTAAAAATCAATTTAGGAAGACTTTGTTATATTTTCTTTATTTCCTAACGTTTTTAGGTGTACACTTTAGTTAATAGATATACATGCTAAGTGATAATTTCTCTTGCAATGGTTATTTTGCTGACAATATGAAAATGTTTTTATATCACCCATAGAACTATTCTATAATGAAACCATAATGACTTTCATGACTTATGAGAACAAAATGAACTTCTGTGACAGATGGCTTTACAATTGCTTGCCTTTTAAATTACTCTTACAAATTATTGGCAAACCTAGTAAAATAGAAAAATAAGGATGTAATATTTCATTGATGATGACATTACTAAAAATGAACAAATATTGATTATTTAAAGTTAAGTACATTTCCTTTGTTGAGAATAGAACCATTTTTACCCTGTCTGTGTACTGGGCATAGTGCTAGGCAATTTACATGCATTGTCATGTTTATTCCTCTTAACAAATATGTAAAATTGCAATAGTTATCACTACTTTACAAATTAAGAAAGTATGACTCAGAGGCATTATCTTGCATAATACCACACAAATAGGTATCTAGGATTCAAACTCCGTTTCTTCAGACTCCAAAATCTAGCCTGGCTACTTCAGAATCCTTTTTTTTTAATGGTAACAACATATCTAAATTTTTAAATGTCCACAAATGAGTATTTTAACACATTGTATAAGCCTGATTAAAAATAAATAGTTCTAACAAGCTGTGGTGGCCAAGAGACTGTACCCCTAGAGCCCCAACTTTAGGAGTGTACTGAGCAAATGTACTACATGTTGCCCTCTGGAGGCCATAGACTGCTCCCAGTCAATCACCAAGCACCGCAGCTTGTGCCTGTGAAAGACAGGACTCCTCTGAGGCTGACATTGGCCATAGACTACATGGTGATCTTCTTCCATCACTCAGGGTCAGACTTGATCTCTCTAACTTTTCCAAACCCCTTCACATTTTTCTCATGCATGCTTTTTTAAATAAAATCTTTATACACTTAATTTCATCTTGGCATGTGCTTTTGGGAGGACTTAGACTAATACACAAACCATTCACCTAATAAGTACAATAATGTCTGGCCTCTTTGATGACCTTACATGGGATGCGTGACTTTCCCATCTCTACATTCCCAATTTGTATCCCTCCTTAAAACTTAAATATTACCTTAAAATAAAATCTACCTTAGTCCCCTTCAGTCAAAAACTAGGTCACCTGCCACTGAAGTCTTATAAGAATTTATGTGTGCCATTCTAGTGGAACATTTACTTAGTACTTTGTCC
This sequence comes from Daubentonia madagascariensis, assembly GCA_023783475.1. Lineage (NCBI taxonomy): Eukaryota > Metazoa > Chordata > Mammalia > Primates > Daubentoniidae > Daubentonia > Daubentonia madagascariensis. Next base: position 17,436,008 of record JAKFHU010000978.1, on the reverse strand, counting down.
TAGAGATGTATGGGTAGATAATTTGTCATTTTTATTAGTTTTTAAAAACCTATTTAATCATTATATAACTCACTATGCCTAGTGCAATGCTTTATATAATTATCATTCAAAAATTCTTTGTTGGCCTGTGGCAGTGGCTCACGCCTGTAATCCTACCACTTTGGGAGGCCAAGGCAGGAGGGTCACTTGAGGCCAGGAGCTTGAGACCAGCTTGAGCAACATAGCAAGACCAAGTCTCTACAAAAAAATAGAAAAATTAGCTGGCCATGGTGGCACATGCCTATAGTCCCAGCTACTTGGGAGGCTGAGGCAGGAGGATCGCTTGAGCCCAGGAGTTTGAGGTTGCAGTGAGCTATGATGACAGCACTGCCGTATACCCCGGGCAATAGAGTGAGACCCTGTCTCAAAAAAAATTCTTTCTTTATTAAATAACTCAGAAGTTGATAAACTATAGCCCATGGCCAATTCCAATAGGTTGCCTGCTTTTATAAATTTGTATTGGAACACAGCCACACCCACCTATTTAAACAACATCTGAGGCTGCTTTCTCATTATAGCACCAGGGTTGAGTATATTCAATTCTCATTATTTGTGGATGTTATGTTCTGTAAAATCACCACAAACACCAAATTTATGAATACTGAGTCATTTCTCCTAGAAGAAATACATGGTTAGGTTCTGATGAGCCTTTGGTCACACCTTTCCATCAACTGATCAATACCTAACTTTGCTTTATGTTTGTTCTGTTTAAAATCAACTTATTTAATATGTATTGTTGATTCATTATCATTAAAACTCTGGCCAACAGCACTATCTCATGCCTGAAAGAAGCTTATCTAAAACATCTTTTCTCCATAAGGCACATCACAGTCTTCTTGTGGTTAGGAACACCAGACAGCATTTAAGCCCTATGCTTAGGGGCCATTTTAAACAGCAAAATCATCAACAAAAAACATAATATGAAAAAAATGTGGCACTAAATAGACCATGAAAAGGATACTTGTTTATGGTATTGAGAACTGAAACAAGAAGGTGGAATATTTCCTTGTTCTACCTCAGTTGGGAATATGTGTGTTGGACAACTCAAAGTTTTTGCTGCTCTGCTTATGTCCATGAATAATTGCAAAAGCAGGCAAATATTAGTTTGGGGGTTACATCTAAATTTTAGTGAGTAGGAAAATTCATAAATACAGAATCAGTGAATAATGAGGATTAATTGTAGTTGCAACTGAAGCTTTATGGCCTACAAAGCCTAAAATATTAATTATCTGGCCCTTTACAGAAAAAAAGTTTGATAACCCCTAGAGTAACAGAAAAGGAAACAGATTTGGAAAAATGTTGGTGGGAGTTTGAGGTTGCTTAAGAAAACTATGTTGACTTGAATATAAAAGTTACTATAGGAGTGCTAAAATCTCTTTCAGGTCCTGATTTCATTTATCGTGGATAAAAACCCAGAAGTAGGCTTGCTGGATCCTACTGAATGGTATGGTAGTTCCATTTTCAATTTTATGAGGAACTTCTGTCTGTTTTCCATTGTGGCTGCATCATTTTAGATTCCCACCAACAGTGTGCAAGAGCTCCAATTTGTCTGCATCCTCACCAACACTTGCTGTCTTTTGTCTTTTTGATAATAGCTATACTGATGGGGGGAAGTGATATCTCATTGTGATTTTGGTTTGTATTTTCCTGATAATTAGTGACACTGAGCATTGAAAAGATATTAGCACTCTTATGTTCATTGTCTCACTATTCACAACAGCCAAGATGTAGAAACAACCTAAATGTCAATCAACAGATGAATGAATAAAGACAATGTGGTGTATATACACACACGCAATGGAATACTATTCAGCCTGACAGAGGAAGAAAATCCTGCAATACGCAACAACACAGATAAACCTGGAGGACATTATGCTAAGTGAAATAAGCCAATCACAAAAAGACAAATTCTGTAGGATTTCCCTTATATGAGGTATCTAAAATAGTAAAATTCATAGACTCAAAAGAGTGGGATGGTGGTCGCCAGGGGCTGAGGGGAGGCAGAAGTTGGGAGTTATTAATCAATAAGCATACATAAAATTTCAGTTAAGCAAGATAAATAAGCTGTAGAGATCTGCCATGCAACATTATAGCTATAGTACTAATGTATTTTACACTTAAAATTTTGTTGAGTGGGTAGATCACATGTTATGTGCTCTTACCACAGTGAAATAAAATTTTAAAAATAGAAAGTCACTATAGTCTTTAAAATAATATTAATATATTAGAAATTTATTTTCCTTGCATACATATATCATCTATTATAAAGATCATTAACTTCTTTATTTCCTATAGCATAGTCTCATGTTCCAATTTGGCAAGCTATTTATTTAGAACAATTGACCCAGGAGTTACAAGTGAGTATAGCAATACATATACTTAATTTATTTAATTCAGAAAATCATCAAAACTACATGGCATTTAATATCCTGTGTAATTAAGATTTACATAATTTGTATTCTCCATTCAGTCTCTGGATGATGAAAGCATCTTTTGCCACATGGTGGATCAGATTTGTTTTTGAAATTTATCAGAAAGTATGCATTTGAGTTTATTGTTTGAATCACATAGACCTAATTAAGTAGAAATACTAGACTATTGTCATTAAATATTTGTTTTCAATAATTTGTGTTGTGTCTACTAAGTAAATAGATGTATAAACCAAATAACATTAAATTAAAATGGAAAGATTTTGTCATATTTGATCCACATTCCTATAGAGGTTGGTCAAGTTCATGTTTTTGCTCATGTAATTCAAATTCAGACACATATGTGAAACTCTGACAATATTTAAACCATGGAGAATATTTCTGTTCGTCAAATATAGAGTGTGCATTCTCAGTCTTTAAAAAAGTTTTTATTGAGAAAAAGTCTTATTTTGAAAACAAGTTTTTAATTAATTTTTAATCTTTTTAAAATCAGAGCATATAGTCAGCATTTAAATACACTATAATTTACTCAGTTTTTCTTTTTACTTTTCATGATAATAGACTAAATCAATTTTTTTAATTTTTAAATATGTTTAGTGATAGTCTAAGAAGTATAAATTAAAACATATGGTAGAATAAAATAGTACATTGATTAGGTCAATATAAAGCCTTATACATTACATTTAATGTTCTTCTGTTTCCTGAGAAAAGAGACGCTAAATGATTTTGTAGCTTTAACTATTGGTTGGTTTTGATGGCTGCTCCTTATTAGAAACACAGCAGCCTTTTCTGAATGCTTGCTTACATATGATATTTTACATGTTCAGAAAAGCTTGTGGCCAGCTTCTCCATCATCTAAACATTATTTATCTGAACGTTTCAGCTGTTCCCTAAGACCTTCAATGAGACAAGGTTGCATCACTCTGTAATTATAAGCAGCTATTTAGATGTGCTCTTCACCATTTATTCACTATTGTTTATCATAATTTTATGTTATTGAGACTGCAATGGCAATCAGATCCCCTCTTTTTAAACCAGATATAGAATTCACTACATCTTTTAGCCTATCATTTTATATGTAAAACAACTTATTTTTGTTGTCCAAACTACAGTAATTATTCATGTACCTTCTTTTATGTAACCAAGCTGTTCCACCTGCCATCTGTGTATATGCATATAATTACACAAGGAAGAGAATTAAAAGCATTTGGCCCTGTATAAATTTTGACTTATTGTTGCTGGTTTTGTTGTGAGTATGAAATTTGGTAGAGTATTTCTTCAGAATTGCTCTAAATGATTTTTAAATATTTTGTTCATCTATGCTCAAAATTGATGAAATGCTATATTAAACTCAAAACAAAAGAAAAATAACAAAAAAATTGTAGGGGTTGAAGATTTTTACTCCTGTTAAACTAACAAAAAAAGACTAGACTTTAAAAAAAACACACAGTTGAGGGCTGCATACAGCTAGTACATACAGAAAAAGTAAAGGAAAACGATTTCTGAAATAGAAAGGATCTATAAATAAGTCTGACAAATATGTTTAAACACCTGTAGAAATAAAAAATAAATATGATCTTTGCATCATTCAACAGCTCTCCTCACTCAAAAGCTTTAAGGTGATTGCTAAAATAATTAACGCTGCTGAAGTTCACTTTCTCTCCTACTATAGTTCTATGATAACGATTATCATGAAGACATCTTTAAATCAACGTGTATCATCAACTCAAAATCTGAATGTTTCACACTGAGTTCATCTCTTCAGCTTTTGTATATTAAGTGGCTGGTTCCACTAATTCTTCTCAAATAAAAATCTAGAAGCATTTTTTTTTTTGCTCTTCTCATGTATACTATGGGTGTAATATTGACAAATATACTGTCATTGGTTCTTTATTTCCAAGGTCTTTTTCAAGACCTTTTACAAATTTTATAATTCCATGACTTTCTATACTGTACACACAATCTATAGAAAAACTTATTTCTTTCTGAAAATATCTCTCAAATCTTCCATTACAACAATCTTATTCTGCATGCCTTTTACTTACTATTTTATTGAAATATTCTACTATACAATAGTGGAGATTTTGGATTCTTCAGCTGCAAATCCATTCCATATATATCTGATTCATTGTTTTATTCTATATTTATCGAGGATGATAACATGCTCTTGGGATGCAATAATAAATAAAACAAAAGTACTTGCTGAGTAGAATTTGTGTTGTTTTCAGGCTGTATAGGAAAGCAAACAGTTAATGCTGATTAAACTAGACTGCACTACAGAGGCTTGTCAGAGTTCAGAGCCGGGCAAGAATGATGATTCAGAATCAGCTTAAATAGCATTCACTTTGCTTTACTGTCCAACCTTCAAACAAAATTGCAAAGGCCTTGTGATATAAGAAGTCAATTAAAATTATATAAACAGCTCCCAGTATTTCTTTAGTTACTTTAGTTAATTCCACTCACTCAAGGTTGAATGAACAAAGAAACCCAAAGATTCATTCCTTTTCTATATCATTAGAGTGTAGGAAGTGCCATATAAATAATCAAGTATCTCTATCATACAAATCAATTCCTGTGGTATTGCAGGCGCATACATCCATGGATCATTTCTTGCAAGAGCCTTAGACATTCAGCAGATCTGGTCATAACTCACCATAATTTACTCTTTGGTCCCTCATCCCATTCCTTATTCCCAGTAAATATTCAACAATTCTCGATATTGTGAACAGATATTAAACCTTTAACCTGATGACAGCACAGACACCATCATAAAAACAGGTGATAAAAAATCACTATGCCAACTTCTACGTTGAATAGTCTATCACTAACGCAAATCTCCAGGTGACGCTTTTAGGTCTTTAGGATGTCCGATTTTCCTTACTGTACTATTCTTTCAGTAGTATTGTTTATTCTTCACTCAGCGGGGGTCATATCATGCACCTTAGTATGGCAATAAATTGTGGACATCAGCAAAAATTTCCAGCCTACAATGGCCAGTGTCATCCTTCTCTTTTTTTAAAAAAAAATTTTAACCTTGTTTTTTTGGCCCAATTTAAATATTTATTTACCACATATGTCAGACATTGTATTACATATTAAAGATGGGTAAGTCTATTTTCTTTTTGTCTTTTATTTCAAAATATTACCAGGGTTCAAATATTTTTGGTTACATGCATCAATTTTGTTATGGCTGAGTCAGGGCTATAAGTGTGTCCATCACCCAGCTCATGTTCATTGTACCCATTACGTAGATTTTGCCCCTCCCCTACCTTCCCCTGACCCCACATGATTTCCACTGAGTTATACTTCCCTCTGTGCACATGTGTGCTTATCAGTTAGTTACAATTTAATAGTGTGTACATGTGGTGTTTGTTTTTCCACTCTTTAGATACTTCACTTAGGATAATGGTCTCCAGTTCTAACCAAATTCTTGTGAATGGGCTTAATTTATCCTCCTTCATGGATGTGTAGTATTCCATAGTATACATATACCACGTTTTGTTAACCCACTCATGAATTGATGGGTACTTGGGATGATTCCACATCTTTGCAATTGTGAATTGTGCTGCAATAAATATTTGTGTGCTGGTGTCTTTTTGATAAAATTACTTCTTTTCCTTTGGGTAAATGCCCAGTAGTGGGATTGCTAGATCAAATGGTAGGTCTACTTTTAGTTCTTTGAGGAATCTCCATACTATTTTCCATAGAGGTTGTATTAATGCTAATTTGCAGTCCCACCAACAGTGTATAAGCATTTCTTTCTCTCTGCATCCACACCAGCATCTATTGTTTTTGGACTTTTTAGTAAAAGCCATTTTAACTGGGGTTGGGTGATATCACATTGTGGTTTTCATTTGTATTCTGCTCATGATTAGTGATGTTGAGCATTTTCTCATGTGTTTGTTGGTCATTTGTCTATCTTCTTTTGAAAAACTTCTGTTCATGTCTTTGGCCTACTTTTTAATGGGGTTGTTTTTTTTTCTTGCTGATTTGTTTGAGTTCTTCGTAGATTCTGCTTATTAGCCCTTTATCAGATATATAGCTTGCAAATAGTTTCTCCCATTCTGTAGGTTGTCTATTTGCTCTGTTGATTATTTCCTTAGCTTTGCAGAAGCTTTTCCATTTAATTAAGTCCCATTTATTTACTTTGTTGTTGCTGTGATTGCCCTTGGGGTCTTCTTCATAAATTCTTTGGCTAGGCTGATATCTAGAAGAGTTTTTCCAACATTTTTTTCTAGAATTCTTATACTTTTATGTCTTACATTTAAGTCTTTTATCCATCTTGAATTAATTTTTGTGAGTGGTGAGAGATATGGAAACTGTTTCACTCTTCTGTGTGTGGCTATCCAATTTTCCCAGCACCATTTATTGAATATGGCTTCTTTTCCCCAGTGTATATTGTTTTCTGCTTTGTCAAAGATCAGTTGGCCGAATGTGGATGGTTTTATATCTGGGTTCTCTGTTCTGTTCCATTGGTCTATGCCTCTATTTTTGTGCTGAGACCACACTGTTTTTGTTACTATAACCTTGTATTATAGTTTGAAGTCTGGTAATGTGATGCCTCCAGTTTTTTTTTCTTTCTGCTTGAGATTGCTTTGGCTATTCAGGCTCTCATCTAGTTAAATGAAGCATAGAATTCTTTTTTCTAGATCTGTGAAATAGGACGTTGCTATCTTAAGAGGGATTGTATTGAATCTGTAAATCACTTTGGGTAGTATGGACATTTTAATAATGCTGATTCTACTGATCCATGATCATGATATGTTTTCCATTTGCTTGTGTCGTGTACAATTTCCTTCCTCAGTATTTGGTAGTTCTCTTTCTAGAGATTTTTCAACCCCTCCATTAAAAATAGTCTTAGGTATCTTATTTTCTTTGTAGCTATTGTGAATGGTATTGCATCTTTTATTTGACTATCAGCTTGACTGTTATTGGTGTATAGGAATGCTGTTGATTTGTGTACATTGATTTTGTACACTGTACATTGCTGAATTTATTTATCAATTCCAGGAGTCTCTTGGTGGAGTCTTTGGGGTTTTCTAAATACAAGATAATATTGTCTGCAAAAAGTGATAGTCTGACTTCTTCTTTCCCAATTTGGTTACCCTTTATTTCTTTCTCTTGCCTGATTGCTCTGGTTAGGACTTCCAGCACTCTGTTGAATAGAAGTGGTGACAGTGGGCATCTTTGTCTTGTTCTAGATCTTAGGGGGAGTGCTTTCAGCTTTTCCCCATTCAGTGTTGTTGGCTGTGGGTTTATCATATATGTGTTTCATAATGTTGAGATATGTTCCTTCTATGCCAAGTTTGTTGTGGGTTTTTATCATTAAAATGTGCTGAATTTTGTCAAATGCTTTTTCTACATCTATGCAGATGATCATATGGCCTTTGTTTTTTATTCTGTTTATGTGATGAATCACATTTATTGATTTCCATATGTTGAACCATCTTTGCATCCCTGGGTTGAAGCCCACTAGATCATGGTGAATTATTTTTTTGATGTGCTGTTTAATTCGGTTTGCTAGTATTTTATTGAGGTATTTTGCCTTTATATTCATAAGGGGTATTGGTCTGCAGTTTTCTTTTTTGTTGTGTCTTTTCCTGGCTTTGGTATCAAGGTGACACTGGCTTCAAAGAATGAGTTGGGGAGGATTCCCTCCTTCTCAATGTTACAGAATAATTTCTGCATTATGGGTACCAGCTCTTTTTTGTAGGTCTGGTAAAATTCGGCTGTGAATCCATCTGGTCCAGGCTTTTTTTTTTGTTGGAAGATTTTTATTACTGCTTCAGTCTTCTTGCTTATTATTGGTCTGTTCAGGAGTTCTATTTCTTCCTGACTGAGTCTTGGGAGGTTGTGTGTTTTCAGGAATTTGTCCATTTCCTCTACATTTTCAAGTTTATGTGTATAGAGATTTTCCTAGTAGTCACAGACTATACTTTGTATTTCTGTGGTATCAGTTGTAATATCTCCTTTTTCATTTCTTTCTTTTTTCTTTTTTTTTTGAGACAGAGTCTCGTTCTATTGCCCAAGCTAGATTGCCGTGGCATCAGCCTAGCTCACAGCAACCTCAAACTCCTGGGCTCAATCAATCCTCCTGCCTCAGCCTCCCGAGTAGCTGGTACTAAAGGCATGCTTCACCATGCCCAGCTAATTTTTTCTATTTGTAGTAGAGACTCTTTCTTGCACTTGTCAAGCTGGTCTTGAACTCCTGAGCTCAAGCGATTCTTCCACCTTGGCTTCCATAGTTCTAAGATTACAAGCATGAGCCACTGTACCCGGCTTCCTTTTTCATTTCTGATTGAGCTTTTTTGGGTCCATTCTCTTCTATTCCTGGTTAATCTAGCAAGAGGTCTATCAATTCTGTTTATCTTTTCAAAGGACAAACTTTGTGTTTCATTGATCATTTGTATTGTTTTTTGTTTTCCATTTCATTTAGTTCTGCTTTGACCTTAGTTATTTCTTTTCTTCTTCTGGCTTTGTGTTTGGCTTGCTCTTCCTTTTCTAGATCCTTGAGATGTGTCATCAGATTGTTATTTTGTGATCTTTCTGTCTTTTTGATGTAGACATTTAAGGCTATGAATTTTCTCCTTAGGACTGCTTTTGCTAAATTCCGTAGATTTTGATAGCTTATGTATCCTTTGTCATTTAGTTTGAGGAATCTTGATTTCTGGCTTAATTTCATTATTGACCCAACAATTGTTCATCAGCAGGTTGTTTAATTTTCATGACTTTGTGTAGGATTGAGTGTTTCTCTTGGAGTTGATTTCTAGTTTGATTCCACTATGGACTAAGAATATACATGATTTCTATTTTTTTGAATTTGTTGAGACATGTTTTTTAGCCTAAAATATGATCTGTCTTGGAGAATGTTCCATGTGCTGATAAGAAGAATGTATATTCAGTAGTTTTTGGCTAAAATATTCTATAGATGTCTGTTAGGTCCATTTGTTCTACAGTCCCACCATAGTACAGTTTTTCTTTATTTATTAAATATTTTCTGCTTGGGTGATCTGTCCAGGTCTGTCAGGTGGGTGTTGAAGTTTCTGCCAATTATGATGTTGCTCTTTATCTCTTTGCTTAGACCTAGTAGGGTTTGCTTTATGAATTGGGTGCTCCTGTGTTAGGTTCATAAATATTTAGGATTGTTATGTCTTCCTGTTGAATTGCTCCCTTTACCATTATATAATGACCATCTTTGTCTTTCTTTACTATTGTTGATTTAAAGCCCATTTTATCTGCTATGAGAATGGCTATGTCTGCTTTCTTTTGGTTTACATTTGTGTGGAATATTTTTTTTTTCCCCTTCACCTTGAGTCTGCATGAGTCCTTGTATTTCCTGGAGACAGCAGATATTTTGGTTGTATTTTTTCATCCATTCAGTCAGCCTATGTCTCTTTAGTGGGCCATTCAGACTGTGCATATTGATTGATAGAATTGATATGTGGCATGCTGTTCTGTTAATCCTGTTGGGTAGAACCTTATTGGATTGTTTTACCTCTTGAGCTATTGTTTTATATGGTCTCTGAGCTTTAGCTTTTGAGTAGTGTTATACTGGTGGGTATCTATTGTGCTGTTCCATGTATAATGCAGTTCTGAGTATTTCTTGCAGGACATGTCTGGGCTTGACACATTCCCTCAGTGTTTGCTTATCTGGAAAATTCTTTATTTCTCCATCATATATGAAACTTAGTTTTGCAGGATATAAAATTCTAGGCTAGTAGTTGTTCTGTTTTAGAAGACTGAAGATGGGACCCCAATCACTTCTTGCTTGGAAGGTTTCAGTGAGAAGTCTTCTGTTGGTCTGGTGGGTTTTCCTTTGTAAGTTACTTGATGTTTTTGCCTCATGGTTCATAGGAGTTTCTCCTTCGTGTTGTCTTTGGACAGTTTGTTGACTATATGTATTGGTGATTGCCTCTATGCAATTAATCTCCCAGGTGTCCATTGAACTTATTGTACCTGGATGCCTAAATCTTTAGCAAGACCAGAGAAGTTTTCCTCAATTACTCCCTTAATGAGGTTTTCCAGCTCTTGTGCATTTTCTTCTTCACCCTTAGGGATGCCTATGATTCTTATAATTGGCCATTTTACATAATTCCATATTTCTTGCAGGTTTTGTCCCTTCCTCTTAATTCTTTATTTTTGACTAACTGAGTTAATTCAAAACAGTTGTCTTCAACCTCTGAGATTCTTTCTTCTGCCTGGTCTAGTCCATTCTTAAAACTTTCCCCTGTATTTTGTATTTCCTTAAATGTGTGTGCATATATATGTGTGTGTGTGTGTGTGTGTGTATATATATATATATTAGTACATTGATCTCTTTAGTGAATTTTTCATTCATTTACTGAATTGTTTTCTGGTCTCTTTGAGTTGACTTCCCATTTTCTCTTGGAATTCATTGAGCTTCCTTACAATCTATATTTGGAATTCTTTATCTGTCATTTCAAAATTTTCATTTGGTTGGTATCTGTTGCTAAAGTGCTGGTATTCCATTTTGGGGATGTCTTTTCTCTCTGATTTTTCATGCTTCCAGAGTTCTTTCACTGAATCCTTCTCATCTGGAGCAGCTGTTGCTTTTTATTTTTGGATTTTCTTTTGTTTAGATGGGGCTCCCCCCCTCACTTGTAAAGGTATGTTTGTAGCATATGTTGGGTAAGAACTTTTGGCTTTGCTTGTGGGTGCTTTGCTGGTGATCTAGATTATGGATGGATGCCTTGGTTATAGATATCATTAGTGTGGTGGTATTTTTAGTTGCTAGTTGTTTATAGTCTGTAGGAGTGGTGAGCTATGTGTGTGGGCAGATTCCCTGCCTCTCTTTGATGAGGTAGAATGGAGGTCTTTGAAGTCCTTTCTCTTTCCCCAGCCCTGTGGTCTTCTTAACATGTGAATTGTATTGGCATGCCCAGTTTAATATCTGAGACAGTTGGTGCTTGTGGATAAGGGTCACCCACACCCTATATGATTGAGTCAGTAAAATGCTGTAAAGGGCTTTGGAAATTGGCCTCCCTGTCAGTAGGTGGTACTTGTCAGAAGGAACAGGCTGCCATGTTGTTTTGGGTACCTGTGACTGGCTGTAGTCCCTTAGGAGAAGCACTCAAATGCCCTAGGTGGTGGGGCCCTGGAACTTCCAGGTGAGTCCTTATTCTACACTACAGCAGAGGCTGGTGGGGGAGTGATGTTGGACAGGGCTGGGTTGGGTGAGCCTTCCCTCAGTCTCCACAAATTCTTGTAAGGTAGCTGTTTTGGCAGGGGAGAAAAGTCTGCTCCCAGTTTCTGGGGAAAGCCGTCAGAAGTAGCCCCATTTGGCATCATGTCTGCTTGTGGGGGAGGGGCCATTTGAGCTTCACAATCTGGCTGTCAGGAAGAGGTTTTTCTCCCCTCTGCCCTTCTGTGTTCTGTGGTCTCCCTCCGGTGTCTGCCAGCAGGCAGGAGCTCAAACTAGATGAGCTTCCCAACAAGTGCACTGTAGCCTGGACCCACACTGCACTCTCTTTTCAGTTCTGCTCATGCGGGTTCCCTCACCTTCCGAGGTTAGCTCACAAATCTCCACTCCATGCCCCTGAGCAGCACAATTGAGTCTTAGGGGTACAGGATCTCATCTGCAGACCTGTCCTTGGGTTCCTGAAGATCATTCCCTGACTGTTCCAGGGAGAAGTGTGCTGGTCCCAAGTTGCCTATGGGGTGCTCAAGCAGGTTTGAGGACCCTCTGATTTTTAGATGTGCCCTGCTCTGATAGAGCAGCTGGGTGAGCAGCACCAGGGAGGGCAGGTGAGCAGGGAGCTCACAGTCTGAGCACCTCTTAGTCTGCTGCAGGTCTTTAAGAGGAAAGGTTGAGCCCCACTTTCTGTGGAAGCCCTGGTGTGATGAACACACCAACAGAGGGAAGAGCAATTCCTGTGAGACCCGGCTCTATCATCTCTCTGAGCAACCTCAGGTGGGGCAGGGAAAGGGGAGGAAGAGTCTGAATGGAGGAAAGCTAGCACTCTGGTTATCTCTGTCCCTCTCTCCAGAAGGCAGACTGCCCATAATGTCCAGGCTCTGGAATCACACAGATCCCTCCTGGACTCATTGGCCCCCTGTGTCTCCCACAGTCTAGGCTGGAGTTGTGAAATATTTGTGTGGGAACGAGCGAGATGAAAACTGAGGGACTGAAGCCCCCTGGGGAGGACAAAGGCACATGGTGGGTGGAGAAGCAATATGCCACCTGCCATCTCGGCTTGAGTCTGCAGTAAGGGTAAGCGGCCGCAAGGGTGCTGTAGCCTGGCGCTTTGTCCTCAAGAAGCTCCCAATTTACCAGGAGTAGCAGCTTTTGGGCTCATGAATCTAGAAGGGCTCTCCAACAGCTTGGGAGCCTGCTGACTGCCAGAGATGTGAGGGAGGGAGAAACAAACCGCTCCACCTACCCTTCTCCCTGGACTCCAAGCCTCTCAGCGGGTTGATCTCTGCTGATATCATGCTCCTTCTTGTTATTCTCTGCAAATTCTTCCCCTGGAATCTCTTGTAAGTTCTGACACATTTCCCTCGGGATTACCTGATCTATGTCTGTTTTTGTTTTTTTTCTTCTTCATCTAAAACTTTTCCTTCTTATTGATACAATCTGGTGGCTGATGTATCTGGTCTGCCATCTTAACCTTATTGTGTACTATTATGTTTATGCTTTTTCAAGAAAGTACCTATATAATTAATTTTTTGTTGATATGTAATAGATGTACATAGTTTCAAGGTACATGTGATAATTTAATACATTCATATAACTTCAACAGATCAAACCAGTGTACTTGGGATATCTATCACCTTAAATATTTGTCTTTTATTTATGCTGTTAATAGAAACATTTTAATGATTCTCTTCTAGCTGTTTTGAAATGTATGGTAAATTGTTTTAAACTATAGTCACTCTACTGATAGATTGAACACTAGTTCTTATTTCTTCTATCAAACAACATATTTGTGCATGTTAATTAACTTCTTTTCATCCCCCAACAGATAAGGATGTGGGAGATAAAACGTGTGGGAGGGAAACAGAGCCAAGGTAAGTCAGAAAGTCAGTCATTGTATTTGAAACACTGTATTGAACAACAGACACCATAGTGTCTTAAAATAACTTTATAGTTATTTTAAGCTTCTTTTATTCTTTGAACCAGAAGACTTTCTATTGCTTCCATCTGCTTCTTCCCACATCTATGCTGAGATAATGCAAAATGGCATGTTGGTGTTTCATCTTTACCTGTTGGTACTTTGGGGCTCATAAGGGTACCATATTACCTAGTTTTTTTGCAAATGCAGATAGTTTTTCTGTCTGTTTTTATATGGGCACTCTCTGTCTTCTTTCCAGAATCTCCTCTGTTGCATCTTGTGCTGAGGACTCTAAAGTCAGAATCTTAAAGTTTTCTCTAAGGGAACTAAACATGCTGCTGGCATGTTTATAGTACAGGCCCATGTTGGGGACAACAGGTTATTGGAGGTGATTGTAACACAGCTAGATTAATATAAAGTAAGAGATAGAGAGACAAGGTGAGGTTTATGTGAGTGGCTTCTCCTCTATGAACTTACTGCAAAGATAATTTAATTTTTATTCACCTCTTCCACATATTGCCCATAACTAGAAAATATTAAGGATAAAAGGATGACACTGGCCATTCTAGGCTGGAATTATTTGTTACTGTCTACAATTTAGCTCTATTCTGAGGTGCATGATATGACCCCCAATGAATGAAGAATGAAAAAACAACTGAAAGAACTATATAGTATGGAAAATCTGATATCCCAAAGACCTAAAATGGTCACATGGAAATTTGTATTAGTGGTAGACTATTGAAAGTGGAAGTTTACATTGTGATTTTTATCACTATAGTATTATACAATTAGAAAACTCCTGGACCATAGCACCTTCTAAAATCTGAGGAAAACAAACAGTTAATTTAAATGATCAACCCAAAATGATCAAGATTATGTCCTATCCAAAATTATTATAAGGAGAAAAGGACATAATAAAGAAGAATAGCATCCATACAAAGAGTTCTAGATCTCCAGCAACAGGCTCACAACCCAGTTAAAAGTATAACCTATTACTTCATAGAAAACCAAAAGGCATTAAGAAATTTGTACAATAAATGAAAGAATAACATAAATTTTAAAAGTAAACTCAGAGATGAGATGTCATAACTCAGAAAAGAATTAAAAATACAAAAAATAAATGTTTAGAAATACAAATCAAACTAGAAAAATTGTAAGAGCAAATATACACAACTGATGTCACCTCAAAATAAATAGGAGAAAGAAATGATAATTTTAAAAACAAAAAATCTTAAAATGATCTTAGTAAAATTTTTAAGGGTTAATAAAATCTAATATACAGAAAATGGGAGTCACCAAGGAGAAAAACAAATCAGGAAAATAGAACTAATACTAAAAATTTAAGTAAAAAAAACTCTGAAATTAAAAAAATTGAAACATTGAAACTCAGATTGAGGCAGACATCTGGTAACTGGGATTATTGTCCCAGAATTACCATTACTAAAACATACTGTAAGAAAATTGCTGACGAAATAAAAAGTATTTTTGAGCATCTAGGCAAAAAAAAAGAAGTAATATAAAAGAGAGAGAAAATTATGTTAACATCAAATTTTCAACAGAAACTCTTTTAGTCAGCAAAAAGTGAACTGACATTTAATATACTCCAGAAAATAACAGGTGAGCCAAAGACTTTCAAGTTCAAAGAATACAAAATAACTTTTAATTTACAAAAGTGAAAAGCAAACTATTATCAATGTGCAGGAATGTAGTAACTCAGTAGGATAATGGTATTTACATAATTAAATTGACTAGAAAAACATTGACGTAGGATGGTAGTAAACATTAAATACATAGTTAATTGTAGAGCTAAATATAAATGACAATAGAGACATAGTAAAATTATAAAAAATGTGGGAAGAATGGGAAAAGCGTATATAAAAAATATGTTTTAGTGATCAAATTTATACTGGTAATGCTATGTTGTCTTGAGACTGCTGTGTTTGTGATGTGCTTTAGTGCAAATTAATTATTATGAGATATTCTTATTCTATTATCCCCTGGGTCTTTGAGAACTAAGATTCTCAGTGTGTAAGAAAGGAGCTACAGATGCAACAGGGAAGAGATTAAGCAACAAAACCCTGCAGACTTGATTCGAATTTAAAATATCAGTATGAATACATGAAGTATTTTATCTTAAAAAAATTATAAATGTATATTTTCTACCTCCTTTGAAAGAAACTGACTGATTCAGGAGTGATGAGCATTCCTGTTATTCATACTATAGTCTTGTGATACAATTTGCTTCTAACAGAAACCAAGTTTTCTTGAATAAATAGCTCATTCAAGGTCTGAGGCAGCATAAAAGGAGCTTAGAACATCTTTGCATAAAATGAAGCAAGAAAATTATAAAAAGAAAATATATTATGATAAAAGGACTTAAAAACCTACTTGAAGAGGTTATTATGGGCTAAGATGGGACAATTTGATCTTCAATAAGAAGGATAATTGCAATGAATAAAACCCAAGAAATATGTTTATATCTATGAGTTTATAATCATGTTAAAAATAATTGTTAATTTTTGGAAAGTTATTATAATGAACAGTAAACCTATTCATTACAATAAAAACTGATAAAGAAAATGAATCGCTCATTTATTTTTCCTTTTCTATATGAAATCTATAATCAAGAAACTAAGGAGTAGATGGAGGAGTGTCTCGTTATAAAAGTATTTCACCCAGGGCAGACAAAGTTCAATTCTTTGCCTTGGGCAATGGTAATAAGGGTCTTCACTTTATAATGATTCGATATGCCTGTATATTAATTTTTTATTGATTTCTATAGATGTGTTTTATAATGTTTTTTAAAAAATAATGCTGCACAGGTGAGGACAGTCTCATTCATTTCACCAGGTGGCTGTACAAGTATTCATTGTCTGGGAAGTGATTTGGACTACTCACTGGCTTGGTTGCTTTCCTTCTACAACTAGCCCTGAGACCTGGAGGACCAGAAAGCCAGCCACACTGACAAGAATAGCAGGCTTAGGAAGGAAACCATGTGGTGAGCCTCGGGCTCAAGTCAAACACAGGTAAGGCCAGCACCTTGCCTTGAGGGCAGTTTATTAACAGCCTCTCAAGCCTCTTTCCCAGCTGCTTCATGCTCTGCTCCTCTCTGAATTGGTGTCATACTTTTGTGTGTTGTGTTGGGGTGGGGAGGGGAGTTAGTTGTGGTGAGTGACTCATCTATCACCTTCTTGGCAGCCACCTCTTGGGGTCATGCAGCAGACTAAGCTCAGGCAACCCCCACCCCCAATACCGCCAGGGCTCCAATATATGTCCTTCCCCACTCAACCAAAGACACGCAAAATAACTTCCCACTGTTTCAGTGTTTTGGCGTTTTGCTTATTCTGATTCAATTTATGTAGCCTGGAAGATTGTGAGTCTAGTGTGTGTGTTTGTGTGCTCGTGTGTATTAGTTCATCTTTATCTTGATTCCCCACATAAAACAAGAGCCCACTTTTGCCTTTTGTTGATGTGATAATAAATTAGCTAAACCAGACCAAAAAGGGCTTGTTTAAAGATTCTTGATAATAGTGACTCAAACTTAGCTTAAATTGCTTTCTCCTGGATTTTCTAACAAATTAACAGCACAAGAGATGTAAAATATTTATGAATAGAAACATAAATGTAAAAGGACAGAGTTCCCCTTCCGTACCATGCCTATCTTCTCACCAAGACTCTCCCTATTGTTAATTGCAGCCCACAAAGTGGCAAACTCATCCAGATAGCAGCAGGAAAAGAACCATGGGATCCTTGACTCTCATACTGATAAGCTGGACAAGGGGCCACATTAGCACTCAAAGGTGTACCTATTATCATAAGTTAATTCCTACTGGGGCCAAGGTGTATACTTCTGTGTTCCCAGTTTTTCTCAATCATTGCCCCATGGTAGAAACACCATTAGATACTACTACATAGTGTCATTATCCACATGCCATTATAATCAAACTTGAATTTTAATTATTTCCCTTGATACTGCAGCTATCAATATCAATATCAATATGGATAAGACATAAGGCAACCCAGTCCCATTCTGACTTTAAAATCTATGTGACCTTCCTTTTCTGTACCCTCCTTTCAAAATAACTTCATTTTTCATTCCACCTACTTGGATTTCACTCATTTTCTAAGTCTTAGCTCAAGAAGATTTTTCTAATTCTTGGAGTACACTCAAATTTCTTCTTTCTCTGAGCTCCTATTGTACCTTTATAAAACACCATGCAGTTTGTCACTCATTGTGTCACTTTCGAGTGTGTTACTGCGAACTTTCAATTACTTGCCTACTTCCTTATGGGAAGGCAGTATTCTTAAAGAGAGAAATGTGTTTTATTCTTATTTTTTATAGAGTTTAGCACCATGCACAAATGAGAGTTTAAAATAATTGTTGAATGAGTGAATATGTTTCAACTTTTTCATGTTCACTGTAAAGAATAAAAAAATTAAATGTCTACAAGAACTGAAAAAGCAGCACAATCTATTGAAACAACCTAATAAAATACTGCTATTTGCCTTCCTCCTCATTCCCTTACAATTCACATTACTGCCACTTACTTAGTGTTTATAATGTGCAAGTCACAACTTTTGATCCTTTGCATATATTATCTCAACTAATATTCAAAATAACTCTGAATAATAAGCATAATTATCCTCATTTTATATAGTAGGAAACTGATGCCCAGAGAGAGTAAGTAGTTTGTCTGAGACCACAGATAAAAAGGGACAGAGCATTGTGATTCTTAACTTCCCTGTGACAGGTGTGACTTCATACACAAATCTGCATCATGATCATGTTCAAATCTTGGTCAGGTGCCCAACTGCAGGGGTATTGAATTTGAATTTGGAAAAATGAATGAAAAAGTAGTGATAAATTTTAATTCATTTTACGGAAATAAACTGCATCTAAAATGCAGTTTTCTAGTACCTCATCCTTTTGGTGATAGCAACACTAGCAGTGAATGCCTGTATGGCCACTGCTACTCTGTCAAATTTAAGACTACCTTTGGAAAACAGTATGGAGATTTCTCATAAAGTAAAAATAGCTCTACCATTCAATACAGCAATCCTACTACTCAAAGGAAAAGAAATCATTTTATCAAAGAGTTACCTGAGCTAGTATGTTTATTGCAACACTATTCACAATAGCAAAGATACATAATTAACCTAGGTGTCCATCAATGGGTGATTGAAAAAATAAAATGTGGTAAATATATACCATGGAATACTACTCAGCCATAAAAAAGAATGAAATCATGTCTTTTGCAGCAACATGGATGGAACTAGAGGCTACTGTCCTCAGTGAAGTAACTCAGGAATGGAAAACCAAATACCACATGTTCTCACTTATAAGTGTGAGCTAAACTGTGGGTATACATGGTCATGCAAAGTGGA
Organism: Daubentonia madagascariensis; assembly: GCA_023783475.1. NCBI lineage: Eukaryota > Metazoa > Chordata > Mammalia > Primates > Daubentoniidae > Daubentonia > Daubentonia madagascariensis. The sequence continues at coordinate 17,417,083 of JAKFHU010000978.1, read as the reverse complement.
ATAATGGACACTGGAGACTCTAAAAGAGGGGTAAGGGATGAAAAATTACCTATTGGGTACAATGTACACTATTTGAGTGATGAGTACGCTAAAAGCCCAGACTTCACCTCTACACAATATATCCACGTAACCACAAAGTAACAAACTCATCCAGATAGCAGCAGGAAAAGAACCATGGGCTCGTTGACTCTTATACTGATAAGCTGGACAAGGGGCCACATTAGCACTCAAAGGTGTACCTATGATTATAAGTTAATTCTTACTGGAGCCAAGGTGTATACTTCTGTGTTCCCAGTTTTTCTCAATCATTGCCCCATGGTAGAAACTGCACTTGTACCCCTTAAATCTATAAAAATAAAAAGTAAAAAAGACTACCTTTATATCAATCCAATAACCTAATTTCAATGAAAGAATGGTAATCATTTATAAATCTTATAATTTATTTATAAATTTCCAAATGTTCTTAATGAAGTGAATAAAAGATGTTTTAATTTATGTTTAGTAGTGTACTCACATATGAATTTAAAATTTATATTTTATCTGCATTTGGAAAAACAATGTGCAGTGCTAACACAATTCTAAAAATAATCTACATGTTTTAAAGAAGCATTTTAATAGACTTACTATTGCAATGTATAAAAACTATAACAGGCCCTCCACATTGATATAAAATATATCCATTTACCCAAACTTTATTCATTTATACAAATAGATTTTCAAACAATATGTGATACGTATTATTAAGAAAGAGCTTTTATCACCATAAAAGATGATTCCAACTCTTCACCTATTTGCTGAATAGCCATACGTTTTGATAATTTTGTGTTTCTGGGTCAAATGGTTTTTAATTTAAAATAATATAAAAGAAAAAATATAAAAGATGTTAAGAGAGATATGATATAGATATGATGTTAATAAAAATATGCATTATGGGCAGAATACTTTAAATATTTTGGTGATCCAAAGCATGTGTTTCAGAATTAAATGCTAAGTACTAGAAATCCTCAAACTTACAATATTCTCTCTGTTCTATAGAAAAATATGATAAGAAAAAATGAAATGTGATACTTTAAAGTGGAGGATTCTGAACATTCTCAGTGTTAATAAAATACTTTAAAGCTTAGTGTCATCATTTAAAGTATATTAAAGAATTTGGGAAATATTTAAATTCCAAGTACACCTGATGATTTTGGAAACACCTGGACTGGAAGCTTATAGAATTTTTTCAAGATGCCCATTTGAGTCACTTTTCCTGCCAGCACTTAAGACTTCTGTTACTAGAAAATTGCTTTCAGAAATTACATTTAGAAATCATTTTCTTAATGTTCCTTTGACAGAATTGTGTTTCTATAAAAGAGTATGCTTACAGATAATATGCCCACAACATATTGATAGAAATTTTTAATAATCAAGTTTTATCATGAACCTAAAAACAAGCTTGAATTCTTCACATAAATAGGAAATAAACAGTCATCTTTATAATTGTTTTGCACATCGACACCTATCAGTCCAAAAATTCATAAAGAACATTTAGAAAATTCTGTTTCTATGAAAGCTATTTCCATTCTTAAATTTACATAAAAATACAGAGATATTCAATCTCCAAATTAAGAGGTGTAGTTTAAAAAGAACAGCTTTTACGAAGTTTTATCATAAAACTATGAAGTGTAGTTTTCATGTGAAAGAAGAAAATTATTGATCTGATATCCTATTCATTATGTTATTTCTGTAAAAAAAATAAGAAAATATTTATCAAATAAAATTTAATATTAGTATTTTTGATTAGCTATCAGTAGCTGCCAGCAAGGAAAGTATACTTTTTTAGTTTCTTAATCAATGCTTTGTTTCATTTTCTACATATCTCCATTAGCTTCAATACTTTGTTAAACATGATTATATCATTCTGCCAAAGTTTCTGACATGTTCCAGAACATTTTTCAAATATTTTTTTGTACTGAAAGCTTAATAGAACTTAAGAATTTATTAGATTTTCTTCTCCCCTTGAGAAAGAAATGGGCTGAACTAACATTTCATTCATCTCCCTTAATGACATCAAGATTACTGAGAGTAGAAAGAAAGCCTAGAAAAGTTTATAAAGAACTTTAGGATATTTTTGTATCTGGACGTCTTAAATGTTGGAAATCAAAGGAGCTACTGAAGAGTTGAAATACCCAGTGTGTCATCTATGTCATCCAACTTGAACCTAAAGAAGGAAAAGACATGCTCAGCTCAGTAGTTTTGCCTTCATTACTACTTGTCAGGTACACTTAAATCTAAGGATAGTGGTCTTAATACTTAGTATCTTTTCTATATTACATAGCAGGTGGGGTAATACAGCCATCAAAAATAATAATTAGGACATAGTAAGGGGAAATATATAAACATCAACCAATGTGAGAAAGGAATACATTTTCAGTAGAGACTTTTTAAAAAATTAGAACTGGAATATGGAGGGAGAAAGAGCAGGACAAAGAGCAAAAATAAAGAAAGAAGACAAGTGATAAAAATATATAAAGAAATGATAAGGGACAATGATGCTAGTAAAGAAAAATTCTACTATAGCCAGCCAGCATCAGATTCACGAATTGACAGAAGTGGGTATAGTTTCAGTGACAGTTGGGCAAGGAAAAAATACCAACATAAAAATTAGTGTGGCAATCTTTCTAAGTGATAGATAAAAACCAAATGGAAAAGCGTCACTTGTTCTGTGCAGGATAGCGCTACATTGCATGTATTACATAATATTATGGAATCAATTTCCCCACTGATCTGAAGTTACCTGTGTTAGTAAAGATAGAACCAATATCTTAATTACATAAAATTCTCCAATGCCTTTTTACAGAATTAGGCACCTAGTAGGGATTCAATATATTTTTATTAAATTAATGAAAGAAAAAACCTAAGAGAAATGCTATACTTTTTATCTTTGTGTTCATTTGTTCTTCATAGTCTTCCTACAATGCAAAGATATTTTTCAGCTAATGGAAAACAGTAAAAGATTTAGTAATTCATATATTTGGTAATGTTTTTATAGTGCATTTATTAGTCTATCCTGGTTAGCTAGAGGTAAGAAAACTTAATTGGGTTTCAGAGAACTTAGGATACAGTGCCATCTTTCCTCATTATGTTTCCCATAATCCACAAGAAGTTCCTTAACTTTTTAAAATTTTTCTCCTACCTCTAAAATTCTGTGTTTCTGTAAAGGGGAAAAAATTCTTCAGGGCAAATGTAGAATTTAATATTCTCTATGATCATTAACTTTGCCTTCTCAGTTGAAAGTGGTTAATAAATTTAAACTCCAGTAGTATTAAGAAAGTGCCAAAGGCAATAAATAAGTCAGCACACATGCATATTAGTAAGTGACTAATGTCTGGTCTAAAAGATACCAAACACCATAACTACACTTAGTAGGCTAGCCTACTAAATGTACCATATTTCTATGGTATATAATAAATCACTGAAGGATTCCACATCTGCTGCCAACAGAAATTATAAGGCTTACAGAGATGCAGGTGACCAATGAAAGAGCCAACAATGACTGCAATCATTTTTCTGAAAAAGCAGAATTGTGCTTATGAAATGAAATTCTTCGGCACATTCTGCACCCTGTGATGCTTGTAGACCCTAAAGAGAGGTCAAGGTTCTCACATCAAACCCAGCACTTTGTTTTTCACAATCTATGTGAGGATTAGAGATTGCTTTGGGTCAACCTCAAGTCTACTGGGCTACAGTAGTGAGGGTTTGAAATGTCCTGACAAAGAAAGTTAATGTTCAACTCAAGTGTGGGTGGTTTCTCCTATTGATTGTGTCTCTTGCAACAAAATCAGCTGGTGGTTGGTTTTGACATGGGTTTGGCAGTAAGGTACAGCTGAGGCATCAGGATTTATCAGGTAAATTCTTTTTTAGAGATAACTAATGAATTGTGCAGATCCTCTAGTACATGTACACCCCATAAGTTCCAAAATGGAATTATCAGGATCCCATATTACTGCGAATAACTTCACTATTGGGAACAAGGAAGGCTTATACAGGGCCATAAAGCCATATGAATACTAGAGATCTGATGAATAATCTCTTACCCTGGAGGGGAGAGCAAGATCTGGACTGGATGGAGATAAGAAATGACACTTGTTGACTCAGATTTGCTGTTTCTGTTACACTATTTCTCAGCCGTGTCTGAGGGTATGTCTGGTGACTTCTGGGGAAACAGAGTTAGGTCCTGTTTTAGGACAAAAATAAATGATGTGAAGAAATTTTAGTGCATTCACTGGACTAAAAAGATTACAAACTACATATTCAGACGAGGAGAGGAAAGTTTTGAGGAAATTTTTGAGGAAAAATTGTGTTAGGCAACATATTTCTTCCTGTTTAGCTTACAAGAACGGTCTTAGGAAATATATAAAAATGTAACAGAGGGAGAAAGAGGCCTAGAAAACTTCCACCTGGTGAAAGACACGTTGTGCACTAAAGAGCAAGAAATTGGTATTTTGCAATTCCCTACACATTGAATTTTGAAAATGTCATCTACCCTTATCTAAAAATAAATAGGTTTTGTGAGTGGACTGCATCCACATAATTTAGCCTTCAGATGCCAGGAAATTAAAGGAAAATTGAGCAGGTTTTACAAACGTAGAAATGACACTTCAAAGAAGAACCTAGCCTCAGGGAAAGATTGTATGCAACAGGTGTCAAAATCACAAATGTCTAAAATTTATTAAATTGGTTTTGGATGCCACATTCTAGAAGAGGCAGTTTATATCTTGGAGAGTATTTTTCTCTCTGAGATACAAGAAGCATGATGCCCTAATTAACCCCTTGATAGTTTCCCCCCCTTCCCAGGAGTGCTTTAGGATCACTCATGGTTGACAGCCTATCACAGACAAGGAATTGACTAGCATCTCAGGAAAGCTAAGCCAGTTACTGTGTTTTGCTTTTATTTTACCTTTTTCCACCAGTCTCCCAGATATTTGGTAATAACACTATAGGTTATTACCTAATAATATAGCTGAAATATATTAAATATATCTCATTTTGGGAACACAACAACTGCTAGGAATTGAATAAAGAATAGGTATTAAGATTATAAATGGTAATTATTTTAGTAGTGTAAATTCCTACTAACTCTCTGGGATTTTGGAAAAGTGGGCACAGTAGAGACATATGTTTGAGTTCATAACTTTTAGTAGGTGCTGAGTGAGTGAGTCATTTTAGATTTAGTAAGAGATTGTCCATACTGATATAGTTGGAAAAGTCATGCAAACACAGAACATGTTTCTGTATTCTCTGAAAAGAATAAATTCAGAGGAGAGGAAGACATTTTACAATGATTTTGACACTTTAGTATTTCTGTTGGAAAATAGAGAGAGATCCATTTGAGGGCCATTGACTTTTTTGTCAGCTGAAATAATCAATTTCATGTTTGAGGGTTTTTGTTTTTATTATTGAGGTATAATTCCCCTACCACAAAGTCCACCTTCTTAAAGCATACAGTTCAGTGGTTTTTAGTATATTCGTAGAACTGTGCAAACGTTACCACTACTGTCAGGTTTGGTGACCAGATGTCAGGTCCATGTTCCCTGGTTCTTGGTTCCCAGTACCGAAGAATGGTTACTGGTACCGAGTCGATGGAGCGAATAAGCAGACCAAGCAGAGGCAAGCAGGCAAAGTGCCAAAGTTTATTAAAGCATAGTTCATTCCGGAGAAGGAATGGGTCTATTCCCGAGAGTGAAGGAGACCCTGAGTTTAACAAGATTTTCCCTTTTATGCTGATTCCCTAATTTTGTTAAGTGGGGGGTGGAATATTCATGTTTTCTTGGAAAGGGGTGGAGAACTCCCAGAATGGCCAGTCCTCTCCTTTTCTATCCTTGTAAGGAAATTTCCGGGGTTTGCCGTAGTATTTGTAAACTCTCATGGCGCAGGTGGGTGTGATTTTTACTATGTTAATGAGGGTAGGTCATTTGAGGATACTGTCACCTTACTCGTAGGCATGCTCCAAAGATCCTGTTTTGTGGCCTTGGTCATATCTCCACTTTGTGGCCTTTCTACCTCTTTTTGGTTGGTCAGTCCTGGAAGACCTCCTGTCGTAGACCAAACATCTGTTCAGCCCTTGGAAGCCCCCTTGACATGTCATCCGTTCCTTCTTGTAAACCTCCCTTCTGGTCAATTTATTCCTTCTGTTGTAGACAAAGCATTTCCTAGTGCTATCTGTTCCTCTCCATCCTTATCCCTACCTAACACTACCTAATTCCAGACCAGTTTCATTACCCCCAGAAATGAGCTCATATACCTTAGCAGTCTCTCCCTGTTTTCCACTTCCTGCAGCCCCTGGCAACTGCTGACCTACTTTCTGTCTCTGGATTTTCCTATTCTGGACATTTCCCAAAAATGGTCATTATGTGACCTTTCATGTTTGACTTACTTACCATGTATTCGAAGTTCACTCATGTTTTAGCATGTATCAGTACACCATTCCCTTTTATGGCTGAATGATATTGTATTATGTAGCTATACCACCTATTGCTTAGCATTTACGAGTTAACAGACATTTGGGTTGTTTCCATTTTTTGGCTATATGGATAACGCTGCTAAGGATACCTGTGTAAATATTTTTGCGTGAATGTATACTTTCTATTCTCTTGGACATACATGTAGGAGTGATATTGCTTGGTCATACAGTAACTCTATGTTTAAATTTTTAAGGAGCAGTCAAACAGTTTTTTAAAGTGGCTACATCATTTTACATTCCCACCAGCATTGTATGAGGGTTTCAATTTTTCTGCACTCTTGCCTACACTTTGTTTTCCATTTTTAAAAATCATTATAGCCATTCTAGAGGGCATGAAGTGATATCTCATTGTGGTTTCAATATGCATTTCCCCAATGACTAAAGATTTTGAGAATCTTTTCACGTGTTTATTGGACATTTGTTTAGTTTTTTTGACATATGTCTATTCAAACAGTTTATCTAATTTTTAATTGGGTTATTTGTCTTTTTATATTGAGTTATGAGAGTTTGTTATATATTTTGAATACTAGATCCTTGTCAGATATATTTGCAAATATTCTCTCTCATTACATGGGTTATATTTTCAGTTGCTCACTAGTGTTCTTTGACACATATCTTTAAAAAATTGATGAGGTTCAATAACTATTTTTTCTTTGGTAGCTTGTGCTTTATGTGTTATATTTAATGAACTGTTGCCAAATCCAAGGTCACAGGCCTTGCACTTATGTTTTCTTCTAAGAATTTTATACTTTTATTGCTAATATTTAGATCTTTGATCAATATTGAATTAGTTTTTTATATGTTTCAAGGTAGGACTCCAGTTTCGTTCTTTTGCATGTGAATATCCTGTTTCCCCATGACTACTTGTTGCTATTGATTTATCTCGGCATCCATGATGAAAATCAATTAGCTATAAATATAAGGATTTATTTTTGGACACTCAAATGTATTCCGTTGATCTATATGTATATTTTTATGCCAATACCATAGAGTGAAGATTACTGTAGTTTTGTAGTAAGTTTTGAAACAGGGAAATGTCAGTCCTTCAAATTTGTTCTCTTTCATGATTATTCTGGCTATCCTTGATAGCTTTCATTTTTACATGAATTTTAGGATTACCTTGTCAACATCTGCAAAAAAGGGAACTGAGATATTGATAAGTATTATATTGAATCCGTAGATCAAATTTGGGAAATATTGTCATTTTAACAACATTAAGACCTCCAATCAATGAACACATGATGTCTTTACATTTGATGATGTTTTGTAGTTTCCAATGTATAAAACTTGTACTTTTATGTTAACTTTATTCCTAAATATTTTACTCTTTTTGATGCCATTGACAAAGGAGTTATTTTTCCTGACTTTAACTACAGATGATTCATTGTAAGTGTATAAATATACAATTGATTTTTTATATTGATCTTGTATCTTGGAATCTTGGTGAAATCCTTTACTACTTTTATCTGTATTGGTATCATAGAAAGAGTTGGAAAATATTTTTTGTAAGAATTTGTCAATGTTTGGTGTTAGTTCTTCTGTAAACTTTTGGCAATATTTACCAGTAAGCCCATAAGGTTCTGGACTATTTTTGTTGGAAATGTTTTGATTACTAACTCAATGTCTTTACTTGGTATAAATCTATTCAGATTATCCATTTTGTCTTGAGTTTGTGTTGGTTGTTGTGTCTTTCTAGGAATTTGTCCATTTCATCTAGGTTGTCTAATTTTTTGGCATACAATTGTTCATAATATTCTCTTATAATACCTTTAGATTTTCTAAGTTTGGTGGTAATAACCCCTCTTTCATTCTTGATGTTAATAAAGTTATTTTTTAATTTAAAATTGTTTCTCTTTTTTTATGCAAGCACTTACAAGTATAAATTTGCCTCTGAGCACTGCTTTTGCTCCATCCCATAAGTGTTGGTATATTGTGTTTTCATTTCATTCATCTATAAGTATTTTCTAATTTCTCTTGTGATTACTTTTTCATTGGTTATTTAAGAATGTGTTGTTTAGTTTTTACATATTTGTAAATTTCATACTTCCTTTATCTTATTGATTTGAAATTTCATTCCATTCTAGTTGAACATACTTATGATTTCAATCTTTTTAATTGTATTGAGGCTCATGTTTTGCCTAATACTTAATCTATCCTGGAAAATGGTCTATGTGTACTTAAGATGAATGCACATTCCCTTGCTATAGAGTATAGTGTTCTATAGACTTCTGTTATCTTATCAGATTATAGTAGTGCTCAAGTCTTTTATAACCTTGTTGATCTTTCTAGTTGTTCTATCCATTATTGAAAGTGGGATATTGAAGTCTTCATAAATTATTGTGGAATTGTCTATTTCTCTTTTCCATTTTGGCTTGATATATTTGGGGATCTTTTGTCTATCTATATATATTTAGCATTGTTTATATTTTTAATTGAATGAGTCTTTTTCATTATTAAATGTACTTCCTTATCTCTAGTAACAATGTTTGTCTTAAAGTCTGTTTGGTCTAATATTAATATAGACACTTCAGCTCTCTTTTGGTTACTGTTGAAAACTATATCTCTATCCATCCTTTTACTTTCAACCTATTTGTGTTTTTGATTCTAAAGTGTCCCTTATAGAATTCATATTCTTGGATCATTTAATTTGTTTATCCATTATGCCAAACCCTGGTTTTTCATTGGAGTATTTATACCATTTACATTTTTAAACTTATATTTCTTTTTTTTGTTACATTGACACAGCTGATGTTTTGATACATGTATGTGTATAAAATGTTCAAATTAGGGTATTTAGTGTGAGCATCACCTCATGCATTTATCATTTTTTGTGGTAAGGATATTCAAAATCCTCTCTTCTAGCTATTTTGCAAATACCATATCTTACTGTTAGTCACCCTTACCCTCCTGTGCAATAGAACACCAGAACTTATTCCTTCTATCTAATTGTAATTCTGTTCCTGCTGACTAACCTCTTTTCATGATCCCCTCCCTGCACTCTTCCCCAGTTTCTGGTAAATATTGTTCTTGTATATAAGCTGTTTACAAATAATGGAATTTCTCATTAGATAGGACTTACATCTGCCATTTTGCTATTTATTTCCCATACGTATTTTGTCTGTTTTGTTCTTCTTTTACTCCATTACTGTCTTCTATGTTAATAGATATTCTCTAATATATTATTTTAATATCTTTATAAATTTTAGTATAGTTTTTTATTTTCTTAGTGTTTACCTTGCAGATTATAATTTTTATCTTAATTTATTGCAATCTAGTTTGAATCAATGCTAATTTAATTTCAATTGTATACAAAAACTTTGCTATTATATAGCTCTATTTCATTGCCCCCTTCTTTGTTCTGTTGTTGCCATACAACAGTTGCATTTTATGTTATTGGTATTTACTTATTTATTTACTTGATGTTATTCTGAGCTAATAAGTTTGGGTGGACAAGAGTTAACAAAACAAACATTAAATTATGATATAAAATAGTGAGATGATTTTTGGCCTTGAATTTGGCATAACTTTTGAATAAGCTTAATTAAAATAATGTTTTGACTATTGCAGAAGTTTAGGAATTGTAGCCAATATTTATTCTTATAGACATTGGGAGATCTAACACCTAATTTCACTGGTCCTAGATAGGTATATACTATTGATGCAGATTGGCCCCATCTAGGTCTTTTCTGATCGATGTTCCACTGACCTCCTCTTGCAAGAAAGGTAAAAACTCTGCTGTTTAATTTGAGTTATGTCCATTATGTCGTTAGCGATTATAAACCTTCCCTCACAGGGGAGCTCCTAAAAAAGAACAGTGCCCAGACCCCAACAGAAGAGATTATAATTCATTTAGTTTCCAGTGGAGACTTGACATTATTTTTAAAATTCTTACAAGCAGCTATTGACAGAAGTTGTGTTAGATAAGTGAAAAACTGCCTCCAAGGACTTCCTAACCCCCCCCCCATCAACACACAAATGGTTAAAGGAGTGTTAATAATAGAAGGTCAGCATCTAGAATAGTTTCTTAGGTTCTGGTATTGAGCATAACTGTCAGTGTCCTTTTGAAGGCCTAAAATTAATGAACTGGACCATCAGTAGACTTTTGGGAGAATCCTACCTCCTCTTTTTCTGGTGTCCTTTTGTTCCTTTCCTTGAAGTTCAAATAACAAGATAGAAAAAAAAATAACATATAGTTTTCAGTTTAGAGGAAGATGCAGAAATGGAGGCTACTTGGCATGGTTTACCTCTAATTTTTTAGTTTTACTTATGCCTTAGCAAGACAATTTTTTGTAGCTTCACATGGTCTAACCAAGATTATAAGGGCTAAAATGTTTTCATACACATCTCCGCAAGTATCTGCAATGTGTGTCTTTGCTCTGTGACTATTTTGCACGTTTCTATTCCTCTGTGACCTTGTGAGACTATCTATGTACAGCAGCCTTTTCTTGGTCAGGATCCTGGACCCTGGACATCTTTCAGGTTTTTTCACCAAAGATTTCCACTAGAATAAAAGAACAAAAGCTGAACTTTCTAAGAAAATTCTAGACTGAACATGTTAACACTCTCTAAGTGAATATGCTGTGAGGAAATGACTTTGTTTATATATGTCAATGTCCTATAGTCAAAGACTATGAGGATCACACCTATAGTCAAACAAACTTAGGGCTATTTACTCATTATAACAGGTAATATTGCACACAAGGGGGAACTGAGAGATGGCACAGTAAAAGGAGATTAGAAAAATGTATTTTAGGATTTGGGCTTGTGTTAGGTGATTTGGGGGATGGTGCAAGAAAACAGAACTTTACTCTATATGGGATGTTGCCAGGAAACAGAGATGATTCTATGATTGAGTCTCTTAATTCTTCTTAAGAAGAAGGGAAGAATAGAGTGAAGGTAATGATTTTTTTTTAAAGCAGTAGTCATTTATATTAGCCAGAATAAGGGATGTGTTTGGTCATTTTTGGTGTTTGGATAATTTTCCTTTTTGTGTGTGTTCAGTAATGATTATGACAAAGTGGTCTTGTTTTTGCCCTGATAGGTCATAATCACAGATTATCCCTGTCTGATGTTGGTGCTCTGTGAAAACGTTTCTGTTAAACAGGAGAAAAGCATAGCCTATCTGTAAGTGCCGGGAGAGCTTGCAACAACACCAAGAGCTGATAGTGCCAGGTTAGCTCCCAGATGTCAATGTCTGTTTTTCTTTTATTCATATAATTTATAACCAAATATGTCACCAAGAGTAAGTTTATCTTTGTCAGATGCTGATACATCTTTTAGTCCCCTGTTTACCCGGCATTCATTATGTCTCACAGCCTCTCTGAGACAAGTTTCCCTACTGTTAATACAGATAAATAATTTCTTTCATTATTGGCACTTTATATTCTGATTGATGAGTTTTGTATATTCACAATGTTGAAGATCAATCTTGATAAAGACTTTCTTTTGCCAGACATGTTACCACACATTTTTCATCCTTATCATCCTTAGTACTTAGCCAAATACAAATGCTTCTGGTTGTATATTCTCTTCAATAAACTCACCTTAATGTTGTTCAGGTGCTTTCTTCTCTCCTCTCTCTGCTTTTCCTTGAAGACTTTTCAATAATACTTTTCTATATGATTAAACTCTTGTTTAGATATTTCTACTAACCTAAATATATCTTAACTGATTTAGGGATTTCTGGTGAGGACATTGATTCCTCTTGCTGACCTCTTGAGTGAAAGATCTTACTCTCCCCCCTCATTTCTCAGATCCTTCCACATTTTTTGTACCCTCATTCCATAAATCAAGTTTTTTGATTTCATGTAGAACTTCAGTCTCTTTAAAAATTGATCTTAGGAGGAAAAATAACTCTATTTTAGATATAACTTTTAGCAGGAGCGTTTGGTTATGGAGGTGAAAGCATTGGGGAATAGCCTTAATGAAGTAGATACAATTTTTTTTAAAAGATGGCTACACTAGTCTGTGGGTAAATTACAGGATATTTTTGTTCGTCGGGGAAGAAGAGAAATTACACTTAATTATGAAGGCGAGGGCAGGATGTCAGAGGAAAGCAAGATATAACAATAACACCACAGATGTTGGAGCACAAAATAAAAAGTCAACCCACCATTTTTAGAGGTAGTTGAAGGAATTTTAACAGCAGTCAGGTCTCTGATTTATTCTTACTTTTGTGTGTATGTGTGTGTGCTATACTCTTTCTCTGTTCCATAACTGGTAAAATCAGTTACACATACAGAATTGAACAGTCATAACTTGGAGTAAAGAAATTGGGGTTGCTATTATATACATATACAAATAATTTTAAAATATTACTCACATAAATATATAGTTGATGTGGTTCAATGATTTCTTTAACTTATTAATGGGAGAGCCTATAGGATAGTTAAGCTGGTTCAAATGAAAATTGAGGAATGAAAATTTTTATATACAGTGTATATTCCAAAGGGAAATAGGAATGTAACTTTTCAGGTAATCTTTTCTACTGATCAGAAATCTACAGGTTCAAGTCTGGACCTTAGTCAATATCAAATATTTAGTCAAATATAGGTATTCTTCTGTAGAAAATTAAATAATCCTTTGGTAGACGCATTAGAAAATGTCCCAATATGACATTGAAAAGATAAGCATTTGTCTTTTTGTCCTTAATTTCTAGTTTTAGATATGTTTTTAAATTCTCTAAATTGTTTTAGTAGCAAAGTGTCCATATTTCTTCAAAGTGGCATTGTAAAAGAGCACACAGAATCAGGAAGCTATGGAAAGTTCTAGAATTTTATTGAAGAAGGAACGTGGAACCAGAGGTCACTAGGGACAATATAAGGCTCTACTCATACCTTATTTCTACCCCAAGTATTCCTAAATCTATCTAGAGAAACAATGGTTTTCCTACTGTATGTTGAATGTGGGTTTACACCAAAATTTATCTCCAAGGACCAGATGATTTTGTTTGATATTTTGGGTTGAATATTTATTGAAAGCAAAAGAGAATACATGAAAATTAATAACTTCCTCTATTCACTGTATCATCTTCATAATAATCATAGCTATAGAGCTAAATATACTATTTTTGGTTTAACAATAAATAATATAGAAATACATGTATATGTTTAGGAATAAATAGTATAGAAGTGTGTGTGTGTATACATATACATGGATGCTATTTAGAACATAAAGCTCAGTGTGTCTACAATTCATAATGGTGTTTTGCATAAATCATATCCCATCCAAATTTTTAACTTAATAATTAAACAGTAAATTGTTTAATTAAATTATTATGTGAGCCAGGCATGGTGGTCCACATCTGTAATCCCAGCAACTTGGAAAGGATTTGCTTGGGCAACATAGTGAGACCCTGTCTCTAAAAAATATAATTAAAAAAGATTAACTATATGTGGTGGGGCACACCTGTAGTCCCAGCTACTCTGGAAGCTGAGGCAAGAGGATTGCTTGAACTCAGGAGTTCAAGACTGCAGTGAGCTATGATCAAACCACCCCACTCCAGCTTGGGCAACAGAGAGAGACCTCATCTATGAAATAAATAAATAAATAAATAAATAAATAATTTTTTAAGAGAGAGCTTCTAAGAATATATTTGAGGTGGGATTTTAACAAAATGAAGCCTCAATTTGGGCTGTTAATGGAATTAAGGTAAACAAACAACCTCATCTTGAACACTCTGTCCACCAGCAATAAGAATATTAAGCAAACAAACTAATAAACATTAAAACACCTTAGGTCTAATAATACGTTAATCAAGAAAACTATTCTTATAAATCTTTGAGCTAATTCAGAATTGGTAAAGTGTTACCAGCAGCCTATTTTTGTGAACGAATTTTTTTCCTAAACACAGCCATACCCATTCACTTACATATTGTTTAGGACTGATTTTGTCCTACAACAGCAGAGTTGAAGAGCTACAACATAGACCATACAAACAGAAAAGCCTAGACTATTTACTCTCTGGCTCTTTATAGAAAACATGTGCCCATTCCTGCCAAATAGAACCTTAAATCAGAGACCAAGACCAAGATGTTTTTTCTTGATAAATGGTTCAGTTTAACCAAGAACACTTGCTTAATTTTATATATGATTAAAATTAATGTCCAAGTGGCATTAAAATACTTGAGACAACAAAATAAGTGATGAACTAAAATATATTACTAAGTTGTAAAATTTATTAGGGATCACTCTGATTTTATTGATTTGTTATAATTCTTCAATGATAAAGATTCATATTTAAAGGTGAATTTTAAGTCAGTCATGAAAATTAAGTAGCTTCTTCTTTAATATCATACAGGAAAATTAACCTACATAATATATTTTAAAAATATACAAACATTTAATAACTTCTATAAATTTATTCATAAATCAATGTGAAATTACAAATCAATTTTTTATTAGATGTTGGCTCTCTTTTCCCATATATATATTTTAATAGTATTTTCTGTACTTTCCATCCTTCTTGTACTTTGGTGAAATTTACTACTGACCTATCTTCTAGCTCTCTTATTCTCTCTTCAGCAGTATCGACATCCTGTCAAGCTCATTTATGGAATTAGACATTTCAATTACATATTTTCAGTTCTAGAATTATAGTTTATTTTTTAATTTTCACAATTTCAGTTTTCTGATCAAACCTCCCATTATGGTATCTATTCCTTTGAGGATACCAATTAGAATTATTTTCAAATCTAATCTAGGTAACTAATATATAGGTCACCAGAGTATGTTTCGTCTTTTTACAGTGCTGTTTCTTGATATTCCTGATCTTTTTTGGTTGAATATTGGATCTTGTGTTTGAAAAAGTACAGCAGTTTTGAATGATATCATCTTCCCTCAAAGAGGATTTACTCTATCCTCATTCAGTAAGAAGCTAAAATATTTCTCCCCTTTCTGTAGGTTCATGCCACATTTTCCAGCCATATTTGAGTCTTTCTATGGTCTCAGCTTCCATCAAGCAGCTGCTCCCTGTGTGGTTTCTGTTTCTGCTGGCTGTCTAAACTTTAGTGTTCTCAGTCCTCACTAGGCTCTGGACTTGGTAAAACTGGCTCCTCTCTAGGCCCCTCCAGCTCTAGAGGTGGTGATCTCTACTTACTGTTGCTAATAGGGTTGCCTTACTGCTTCAGTTTTCTCTTTCAAGTCTTCACCATATTTTAAAAGTTCCTCCATTGATTCTTACCAGACAACCACCACCAGGAACACATTTTTGGTCCAAGTTGGGTTGATTATTTGCAGCAGCCAGGGACAACATACACAAAGGGAAGCATGGTGCATCTCAGAAAGATGGTGATAGGATAAATTCATTATAAGATTAGGGTTTGCATTAAGTGATATGGGGAAGATCCCCATATGGGGAAGAATCCAAGGAAAATTTTTTTTTTTTTTGCTCTGGAATTAGTGCTATCAAAAGTAGGGTTAATTATATTCTTGGTCACCTAAATATTTTTTATTTAGGATGTGCACAGAACATAGCAGATGTGAAGTTGTAACCACAGAGAAAGCTACAGCCACTCATGTTTGCTGGGAGAGAGACACGGTGGTCATTTTGTTGCTGTACAGTATTTTTATTTTTTTCTGTGCTCAGATGTGTTTGCAAAGTGATCTTGTTTTTGTCTCTCTCAATTAGAGTCATTTTGTACTGGTTTTCTTTGAAATTGTTTATGTTCACTAGGGACATATAAAGGCCAGCTTCCAGCTGTCAGCTAAAAGAGCTGCTTTTTTTTTCCTCACCTCTATTAAAATGTCTGTTGTGGGTTTTCTTCCACAGATTGGACTCTGACTGAATTAGGAGGTTTCATCAATACTTCTGTTTATAAAAAATTAAGTTATTTCATAGTATATACCTCTTTCATAGCTTTCATATATTCTTTCTCAAACCCTGTCATTGCATTAGGTTGATGAAAATTATACAACTGTCTGAGAGGAATGTAGACTAAAATGTCATATTTCAGCTAATTAGAAATCTGCAAGATGTTATATTAATTTAAAAGTAGAAGATACAACAAGTTTTTTACTTGAGTTGATGATAATTTAATCTTTCAGAATATAGGGGGATGGGAACAATAGCAAAATATATCTAGGTACAAAATCTGATTAGCAGGAAAGAATGAATGAAATCAAATGATGAGAGGTTTTAAGAAGTCACTCTGTTGTGTTGGGGTTTGTGATGTCAGGGAGAGACCTGTTCATGATCATACACAACTTTACCTTCTTTCCTACATTGTCCAGAGGCTGAAATGTTCTTCCTGTGTATTACCACTCACCCCACTTTAGCCCTTGATACAATGTCTTCTTATATTCTCTGGGTCCTGAATTTGTAAAGTATAATTTCATATATATATACACATATATATATATATATAAATACTCTTACCCTCTAAACCTCATTTCCTTATTGTCTTTGTTTCTTTTTTTAATCACCATGTACCTTTAAACTCATTTTAGAAACCTAAGAATCATCTTTGATTCTTTTATTTCTCCCCTACTCCCCTGGCTTAGCTTCTAAATAACTATGGAATCGTTCTGCCATTCACATGCCTGCTATCAAAATCTGAATTCAAAACCATATCATTTCTCTATTTTATTATGAATTGTATTAAAATTTCAGAGCTATATATAAAATAAAACATAATAAATCCCCTGTATCAAACATCAAATACAATATCAAATCTTAATATTTCTCCACATTTATGTGAGAGTAAACCAAAGTAAAGCACTGTGCATACAGTTGAATCCTGCTGTTTGCCTCTCCTCCTTCTTTCCTTTCCTCTGTCTCTCCTTCCTCTCACTCAGATCCCTGATAAAGATGCTACCTGGGCATTCTAGTTCTATCCTTACGTACCTTATATCATTTATTCACATGTATGCCAGGTCGAACTATTACACATAAAGTCCAACTAGGTTAAATCCCCAAGTTTAAAATGCTTAAATGGTTTCCTAACTCCCATAGCAGAAAGCCTGAGGCCCTTGCCATGGAATTTACCAGATCTGTGACATCTCCCTTTGCTTCTGTTATAATTTATGCTAAAGCTAAAGCACTACAAAAATGCTTCCATAAACATGAAAACACATATTTAGTAAAATGCTGCTTAATAGTAATCAATGAGTACTAGAATGAAAATTGTAACCACAGTGATAACCCACAAGATTGTCACTAACAAGCTATGTGACATTAGGCAGATAATTTAACCTCTGAGTGCCTCAGTGTCTTTTCTGTGAAATATGGCAAATAAAATCTAGCTGTCACAAAATGCAAACATATATACAGGGGGCATTTCTGAAAGAAATGTTTAAAATATTTAAACAATTAAATAGTTAACCAATCAAAAACTTGAAATTTGCATCTGTATTTTTCACCTAGGGATAGAACTAACATTTGTAAAGTGCTTATTAGACTAAATAATTTATGGATATCCCCTTCTAAAATGTATTATTAACACCATGAAATAGATGAAGAAATTTAGGCTCGAAACATTAAGTTCATTTCCTTAATCATTTAATCAGTATTTATTGAGTATATTGAGTACCTATTTTACACTAGAAAATCTTCTAGTGAATAAGGATACACCTGAAAATAGGTTAGGCATGCAAGGAATCACAATTAATAATTTATGGGCTGAGATCAAGCTCACATGAATCTTACTTCAATGTTGTTTTATATCACAGTTTAGCCTCGATAGCAGATTACCAGGGAGACAATCATGCTAAATAGAATGATACATTTTTTTAAAGCAAATTTTCTTCAATTTTCCATTTTTTTTGCAGTGACTTGAATTTCCCCTATTCTTTGCTTCTAGCTGTGACACTCTAAACTTGCATCCCTTTATACTTGGGTAATGCAAAAACTTCCTGATGGACATTCTTTCCTGTCTCCACTTTCCAGTTCATCCTGAATTGCAAATTGTGAAGGCACATCTCAGAATGCCATTCCCATGCTTCACGCAGCTCTATAGTCTTGTTTTTTTTTTTTTTATTTCATAAGTAGTCCTAGCTTCTCATTCTAAAATTCAAGGCTTTTCCTTTTATTAGTCTCTCAAAGCCTAACACTTACTACCTAGAATGTATGCCTTTTTTCCCCAGGGAGACAGAGCCGCTTCCCAGCCACTATTACCTCCCCACGTATGTCCTCCTCTGCTCAAGCCATTCCTGTGAGAAATGCCCCTTCCCTCCTCTTTGCCTAACCAGGTCATATACCACTATTATGGTTCATGTGAAGTCATACCTCTCTTATGAAGTCTTTTAACATCTTCAAATCAGAATGCTTCTTTTCCCTTACCAAATCACAGAATTTTAGAACTAAAAGTAATTGTAGAATTCTTGTCCATCTCTTAATTTTAAATGTGAATACAAAAGACCACAGTGGTTACGATTAGCCACCTACCTGTCATAGTACAATTATTATGTTAAAAGAATTTTTAAAATAAACAAGTAAATAATCAACCTCAAGTTGTTACATTTCCAGTTCAGGGATTTCCCTAATACTGTCTTTTTGTTTTTTCCTGTATCCATTGATTATATGATGTTTTACTGCAGTGTTTTAAAATTTGTTTTCCCTTTAAAAGCTTTAAAAACCACTTGAGATCTGGTATTATAGCATATGCATTCTTTAAATATACTTTAAAAGTATCTGTTTATTTAAATATAGTGTCTGGATTTTTGAAACCTGAAAATTTACCTAAAATAATTTTACAAAAATTACTATTAGACTTACACTTGGCAAAAGAAGAAAAATACCCAAATTATATAAGCTGAACATATACACACAAGAACGCATTTAAGTAATTTTTTTTTAAATGTGTTTTTTTAAGAATCATGTTTAAGGGACATATAAAAATACTTCAAGTTAATTTAAAAACAAATATAAATATATATTTATCTTGTGTTTTGTCCATCTACATGGTATAAGTTCCTTAAAGTATAGGAATACAATATTATTAAATATCCATTGGAATGTTTCTTTATTTCACAAATTTTACATTGACCAGTGCATAATATTTTTAGGAAATGCATATATATTTTTTAATATATGTACATATATTGCTATAAAAATTACCATTGATCTGTGACTTGAAATCTGATAAAATATACAAGAAGGGAAATATTTAAAAACAACATGTTTTTAAGGATGATTTATCATAGACAATCTAATAATGATTATGTTCATAATTATAGTATTTGTTTTGGCAAAAAGATTAAAATCCCTCCATATAATTTCTTGTTATTTCTTATAGAATTGTAGCAATAAAATACTTGAGATTTCATTTATTTAGATCTCCTTTATCCCAAAATTATTGAAATTGAGGTTAAATGTATAATATAATTTAATTTAAAATCCACACACTGCAGTATAACATAAAGCTCTTGTTTGAATTTCACTGCCTGTCATGCATTAAAAAACACTTATTTTAAGGATATGGAAGATGTTCCTGTAGTATCCCTAAGCACCTATTTTTCAGAAGGATTTGTGACCTTCTGTGCCACAGATGATAAGGAATTTCATTGTTCTGGCTGCCATGCTCAGCTTGACCTATTCATCCTAAATAAGCTAATCCTGGAGAGAGTTTTGCTTCAGGCATAAAATGATCAACGCAGGAATGGAAAGTAAACCTACCTTCACACTTGTAAAAACTGATATGAAGGCCATGATAGAGCTTTATATTCATGTAAATAAAGTTTCAGATCATACCTCTGACTTAAATCAAGACATCCAATTTTAAGATTTTCTGTCATCAACAATAATGTATTTGAGTAGAAATTGATGTCACATAGAATATAAAATCGTTCTCTTTAAATAGCTTTCAACTGTTGCCAAGGCTCTTATTCAGTGACAAAACTATGGAGCTTTATAATAACCAGGAAAATACAGTGTTAAAAACAATACAAATAAAAGGATAGCAAGAAATTATAAATATGTTGTTAAGGGCTCAGACTTCCTTTAGGGCTTGCTCTTGTAATTAATGCCAAATGGGAATTCAGAGTATAAAAATATCTTCTTTGGTAAAAGAAAAGTTTTGGCTATGAAGTAAATAAACTTTTCTCCTAATTCAGCACATCTCCCTAAATGCACTATTATCACCTACCATCTGGAATGAAGCTTTCACCAACTAATGATCTGCCTCATTAAATATCAGAAACCAAAATCCACAGTCCTAAAACCACCCTAAGCTGGAATCATTCCTGTTCTAAAAACCATGAACTTTTAATAAGAGCTACATCTAAGATAAGGCTTCAATTCAAGCCAACTTTGTTGGATCTAAGTACAGAATATCCAATATCAAAATTGCTTCACATAAATGTAGTTATATTGGTATAGAGAAACAGAAAGAACACTTTGCACGCAAGCATTATGTTTCTTCATTAACATATTTTTTATTTTAATGTAGGCAAGATTTCTCAAGGGATGCCTTTTCTTTGTTGGATTAAAAAACATTTAATTTATGCTTGAAAATATTTTCAGTAAAAGAAACATACATCACTCAGACAAATCCTTAAGCTTGAGTTGAGTGATTGGAGCAGAAATTTAAACGTTATCATAACTAATAGATATTCGAATGTTGTTAATTTCTCATTCAAGTGTTATAATGGTAACAAGAGAGTTAATCTTTTAAGTTGTATTTGAAAACCTGCAATTGATTGATTTATATAACATAGATCATAATGATCAGAAATTGTGACTTGCACAATTATTCAATTAACAAATCACAAAGTCAAAATCTATGTTCACAGGCGTAAAAAGTCAAACCAAAATATTGCGAGGTATCTCTCCAGATGCTATACCCATACTTTCTATTCTTATGTGTAAAAAATAAATAAAACTCTCTGATCACTCTATCAGAAATATTTTGGAGATTGTTGTAATAGGAAATTGAGGGAATAATACCTGTGCCTTTGGACAAAGATCATTTGTGCTATTTATTCCAAATGTGACTCTATAAAGTTAATAACCAACTTCATGCCATTGCCATTGGAATCTTCTTATATCGTACGTCTTTCAATACCTATTCACTGGGAGAATGGTGGAGATCTGTGGAGACTTAGACAAACGTGTGGATTTTGAGGAAGAACATTTCAGATTTTAGGCTGATTAAACATCTACTGCTTTTATTGTATATAAAAGTTTTAATCCAGCTATAACAAAGTAATACACACACATAAATTATAAATTTAGTTACTATGTAACCAGCAGCTTTAGAAATAAATTTGCCTGTATGCCTAAATGTATGCCTCTACTCATCAAGAAGTGAGCATGAAGTTTGTTTCCAATGGCAGCCTAACTTCAGATTTTTGTTTGTGACTCTGCTTTCTTATTCTGATGAAAAAATGGTCTTGTACACCATAAAATTACTTTGTGAGCATGCAAGGCACAGAGATTAACTTGAGTGATTCTTAGATGAAGAATGTAATTCCTAGTACAAAAAGCCTGTGGCACAGAATATGCTGAACCTCTTGCGTAGTACAGGACACCACCTTGTATAAGCAATCCTAATGGTAAATCTTTGACACATACTCCTACCCAAATTAGAGAGCATGGGCATGGGAGAAGTATTGTTATGATATGTTAGATATGTTTTGTTCTTTGCTATCACTTCACATTAAATAAATTCCTAAATCTTAATTTAAATATAATAGGAATTTATTTTAATCTTAGCATTTGTGTGTGTAGTGTTTAACTATCAAGCTGAAAAACATTGTAAATACTAAAGAAACATGAACAAAAAAGTTTAAAAAAATGAGTAACAACAAAGATAATGAAAATAAAAACCAAAATTAACCATAGTCCTATTATATAAAATGCCAATGAGAATGAATTGTAGGACAAAAGAACCAGCTAAGCATAGTGGTGCATTTCTATAATCCCAGCTACTCAAGAGGCTGAGGTGGGAGGATCTCTTGAGCCCAGGAGTTCAAGGCAAGGCTGGGCAACATAGTGAGACCCCATTTCAAAAAGAATAAATAAACAACCACCACAAAAAGAATCAACTCTCAAGATGAGTTAAAGTCCTTGTGCCAGTCTGGTCAAATAAATGTACAAATTCTTAGAACAACATTTTTTAAATGCACGAAATAAAATACTTAAGACATTAAAGCAAACCAATTCTATATAACGAGAATTGTATCCATGGATCTTATTGTGGTGTTTGAACCTCATATAAAGAACCACTGGATGATACAGTGGTAGTAGAAATGAAGAAGTACGTAGGTAGACTAGAGATATGCTTAAGATGTAGAAATTATGGAATTTTCTGATGGAAAATATTGGGTGGAGGTGATTGAGAGTGAGGGAGTAAAGAAAGAGAGTTTCAGAGACAAACCCTGGTGTGGGTAGATGCTGACAACCTTTCCATAGATGATCATAACTGGTTGGTGGATTTGGAGAGACTGTATGTCTATGAAGTGGTGATGGTGAAGTTCCACTTTGGCCCTGTGACTTTTGAAACGCCTTTGAGTTTTCAAAGGAAGATGTCAAATAGGCAGTTGGAAATATAAGTCTAGATTTCTGATGAGACTTCGTGCTAAAGGAATAAATTTATAAGCTTACAGCATACAAATGTGCTGTAAAGTCATGAACTTGAATAAAATCATGTAGAAGTGAACGTAGAAAGAGAAGAGGGTCCAGAACCGACCTGAGGTCATCCATCATTTAGGTGTTCAGCGGAGAAGGAACCATCAAAGGAAAAACAGTAGGAGAAAAAAGCTTTAAAAAGCATTTTATGGTGGAGTGGAGTGGGCAGAAATTGAAATGCTTTAGGGTGAGGAGTAAATCGAAGGTGAGACAGAATAAGCAACTGTTAAAAATTTTGGCTGTGAAAGAAAGTAGAGAAGAGAGTAATTAGCTGATGGAAATAAGGAAAAATAATCTGTATTTTAGGATGGGAGATTTTAGGGAATATTTAAAATCTACTAAAATTCATCAAAAAGGGAAAGATTGATCCTATTATTCAGTGAATAGAGCCAAGGAAGATAAAGTATGCCCTTAAAAAAATCTTTGAAATGAACATATTATAGCAGCTCACACACCATCACACCCACACATACACAATTGTATGGTCCAATATATTTGGCAAATCTTATTGTTGTTTCCAGATGAATCCTTATCAGACTTCTTAGATTTTCTAATATGCTAATGGTTATTTTGCATTTACAAAGGGGCATTAGCAGAGATGACTACCACGTACTGTGGTGCAGATTGTATACAAATCTAGTCTATGATGACATTCCTGAATGTTCCATTCATAACCCACAAAATAATACCTGAGTGCTCAATTCCAATACACTACTACTTAGTCTTATTTTAATACAGAAAACTTTTTTTTCTTATAAATCCCAAGGGACTGGAATCCAGCAGGGTTTACTTTGGTAATTGCTGACATTTTACTAATTACTCATTCTATAATTATAAGGTAACATGTACTAATTATTGAGAACCTATGACATGGCAGATGAGCATCACGCTTTACACGTATCAATTAAAATCAGTACACTCATATACAAATCAATACAATCTTATCAGATTGACATAGTTTTTAATAAGTCAGAAGACAAATGGTTTCTCTATTGCTTCACAGATAAATTTCTTCTTTCCAAAATGTGATGCAAATATCAATTATCTCATTGCCTATTTGGTGCTATAATGTACCACAAAAAATTCTCCATAAAATCACATTGACACTTAGGATTTTCCTATAAAAAAGGAAGTATGTCACAATCATTATTAAAGAAACTAAGAAACATTGGTTAGAGCAGTCATCCAAACATTCTTCTTACACGAAAAATGGAGAGTTGAGAAGAAGGCTAACTTTTTCCTACTTGTGGTATTTGCAGACACAGTCATAAGGCATCCCTGTAGAGTTGCAGAAATGATTGGCTTCTTTATTCCCTGTGAGAAATTTTTTCCATTTTTATTCCTTGTTGTTTTATTCCTCTGAAAGCCTTTTAAGGCTTGTTTACTTATTCACTTGCAGCTAAAACTTGTTTTCATAGGTAGGTGGTAAGGCTTTCTCCAGTGCCAGTTATAAGTAACTTTATCCTTCAAAAGAAATCACTTTGATATTTCCCCTATTTAGAATTATAATCTTCACATAGTATTTTCAAGAGCAATTTATGTATTTATCTGAGGGTTATCTTTGGCTTTGCTAAAGTTTAGCGCTTGGCTGGATATTTATATGCCAACATTTTTCTCCCATTTTTTGCGTGTTACCCAAATATCTTCAAAATACAAAGATATATATGAGAGAAAATCATTATTTGGTATTTTTATTTTTGAGTCAGTTTGTAAAGTCTTGCTGTGGAATCCACTTTCTAAAGGAATTCAGCTACAACAGAGTACCTTTATAATATAATAACCCCACTGTAGAAAACTGCTTTTGATTTTTTTAATAGAGAGGCCTATAGGATTTATATATACACAGTGGTTATGAGTGTTGGATTATTTTGTTGTGTGACTAAGTAAATCCATAAACTTTTTCATGTACAATGTTTATTTTAAATTGATTTGATTAAGCTGACAGACTCAAACAATATGATTAAAGTAGATTCAGAATAGATCAGCACTTTCCAAATAATTTTTTTTATGTTATAAATAATGCTGTTATACTTTGCTAAATGTTTAAGATAATACTATGGACCTCATTATGGCTAAGCAATCACTGAGTCCTTTATTTACTTAAAAATACAAGTAGATAACAATAAAGACAGATAGATAGATATTTCCGCTACTTGCAAGTAGCTAAAAATTATATCTCAAAATTTTTGACTTTATATTAGTAGGTATTTCAATAAGAGTTTGACTGCATTCTTGAGATTTGACTGCTGACAGCTTTCGAGCCTCTCTGCTCTCTTTTCTCATCTTGTCCCACATATGATAAGAAAACCTCCGTTGACTCCAGCAGGAAGTTCAAACCACACAAGCTCCAGACGGTAGGCAGGAACCCTCATTCCATCCCCACCTTCTAACCACAATAAAACCCTGAGCCACTAGCTATTCCCTCTCTGTCAACCCATTTTCAAACCTGGTTGAGAGCCTGCCTCCTCTCCTCAGAAAGCTTTACTCTGAGTAATAAATCTTTTCTTCTCCTCTTGGTGCATATGTGGCATCATCATATCAACACCCAAACTGGTGGATTGATTCTGCCCCTGGCATGTCAACCACAGCATAGGTACCAATCTTCTCAATATCACAACTTCACTCACTTTTCCACTTTGAAGTAGTTTAATTAAAATATGTAAGGCTTTTAATATGATAACATTTACTGTACTTTACAGTGTGACTAAGCTATATGTATACGCCTAAAACACCTTGCAACCTCACCACTTTCAGACGTCTGCCAGCATCTTTATACATGTTTCTTAAAATGTACTTTTTGAATCACCTGCATTTTAAATTACTTAGAAGTACTTTTTCTAAGGGCAGATTCTTGGGATGTACTCCCGATCTCCTGGAACAGAATCTCTGGGGATGTAACATAAGAATTGCTGTTTCTAGTGAGAACCTGAGGTACTTACATGTATTTTAGTTTGAACACCATGGGATTTGTTGCACCTTGGAAACACCTGACTGTATTTATTCATAGATTTACTCTATTTATTCAATCACATTTCAACTGTTCCACTCAAATCATGCTGTGTTTTTGTTTTTGTTTTTTGCTTTCATGTAAATTGTCATGAATTTCTTTGGGTGCAAGGGTTCTACCCAAAACAAATTTCTCAAAATCTTTAGAAACTTTTTGTGTCCATTTTTATTTCTATTATTATATGTATTCCATGAGGAACAATAAATTAAGCATGAGACAAAATAAAACCAAAAATAACAAAAGTATATTGTTTTCATTTTCAAATAATGTGAAGAACAGTTAGATTTCTGATTTTTTTATTGTTTCCTTTTTTTATTTTCAGGACATAGTTAAGGCCAAAATTATACTTACATTACACCTAAAATGTCTTTGAGGTTAAACAGATGGTCTCTAATAATCTCAAAGATTTATTAATTCATCTTTATGAAAGGATTGATAATAAAGTAATTAGTAGTGTTTAGTATTCATCATATTTTGGTTAACTCAATAACAACACAAACTGACCACGATGAAAAGGAGGAGGAACAAAGTAGGAAATATTGAAAAGAAAAGGAAAAAAAGAACATCTGTGAACATATGACTAAGAAACTAAGTATATTAAAAGATACAATAGTGAAAGTCAATCTTAAAACCGTATTAGAAAGGATAAGTCAGTCTTAGTCACACATACTGGTCATGAGCTCTGGAACATATAATTTTGGTTATGCTCAGTGGTATGAATGTGTCGGCAGTACTGAAACCTGGACATCCACTGCCGCTGTGAGGTCTGAGCCTGAGGCTCATTCAAAAAGATTCTAAAGGCAGACAATATTTGGAAACAGAATATTTTCTTCCAAAATTTTATGAATCAGAAACATAACATCAATTTTACAGAATTTTTTCTTGAAACCTTAAGATCTAGATGCATGATTAAGATCCGTTTCCTTTTGTTTTTCCTTTTTCTGTACATCCCCTTTTTTCCTTTTATCTTTCCAATAGCTAAATTTTCTTTTTAGTCTTCTCCATATATTCAAATAAAAAACCACAGTTATTCACATTTTATTAAAACCCCAACATGGTGACTTTTCAGGAAGGTCTAAGACAACGAATTTTTACTCCAAGCTACAAGGGTTTTCAACCATACTAAAGGTAACAAAATAATAATATGTAATTTGTAGTACAGCTCTTGATAGTCCACAGAACAAATGAAACAAATCAAATTATAGGGGCTAAACACCCCAACAAATTTGATGGCTAAATAATAAAATTATCTTCAACCGTATTTTTCATAGTGTATTTTTATGAACAAGGTTTCCTTCATTTTAATGAAGTCCAATTTATCAATTCTTCCTTTTGTGATTCATTAACTTTGTATCATGTTTTTGAAATCTTTACTGAACTCAAGGTAATGGAAGTATTCTCTTATGTTTTCCACTTGGACCATTTACTAAAGAAAATATATTTTCATCACTGTATTACAAAGAGTCATCTAAGTAAGTTAGATGACCATAAACATATGGGCTCCAAATATATTCTCTACTCTATTCCATTCCATTGGCCCATTTTTCTGTCCTTGTATGAATACCAAATTGTCAACTACTGTAGTTTTATAACAATTTTAATATCTGGAAGTATAGTCCTCTACCTTTGTTTTTATTTTTAAAATTGCCTTGACTACACTGCTCTTTGAATATATATAAAATTTGAAAAATAAGCATATTCAATTCAATCACAAAAATATTTACTAAGATTTTTATTTGAAGTCCATTAAGCCCATAGATCAGTTTAAGTACAATGATTTGGAATTTTAACATAAATATTTTCATTATCATTAAATTCAAAACATTTTAAAACTTTCATTGAGATTTCTTATTTGACACAAGGATTATTTAGAATTGCATTGCTTAACTTACAAGAAGTTGGGAATTTTCTTATCTTTTTTGTTGCTGATTTCTAACTTATTCCTATTGTAGTCAGTGAACACACTTTGAATCATCTGACTTTCTTAAAATTGAGAATTGCTTTATGGCTTAAATATGTTAAATGCTTCATGCGCATTTGTAAAGAATGTATATTTTATGTTTGTTGAGTGTGTAGGTATTCACAATTGTTAGATCTTCATTTGAGGAATTAACTATTGATTGCTATAATTTTCCCTTTTTATCTCATTTAATGCCTCTTATCCTAAAATTTACTTATCTGACATTAAAATTTGATCCTCTACTTTTTCTTTGTTTGCATTTTTTTCCTATAAACTCTACTTAAACTTTTATACCTAAACTGACAGTAAGTTCGTTTTGTGTGTCTCCTATAGATAGTATATGGTTAAGTCTTTGGTCCTTTTACATTTATTGACATAGCAGATATGTTTACACTTTTAGTTCTCTTATACTATTTTAAGCTTTAATTTCCCTTTTAATACCTCTTTTTAATTTGTCACACCATGGTCTCTTTGCTTTGCTTTATGTAATTGCTTCTTCTAATATTTAGATTTTATTTTTTGTTTCACTGATTATATACTAGACATATTTTTTTTTAATTTAAAAAGTTTACATTGATTTTCTACTATGAAAATAACAAAATTAGTATATGCCAACTTCCTCTCCTTTGGCCTGCATAACAGGTGTTGCCATTGCCCCGTCCATATAGCCTTGACTATTTATGGAAGTTAGCATAGCAGCAGTGGACAATTGGCAATTCATATCATACCCTGTGACTTTCTACCTTAAGGCATTCTCTGGTTTACTTGAGCACTCTCTACCCAAGTGTCCAATTAACATTTCCTGAAATAACATTCATCCAAGGAGAGACAAGAAGAATTGGTGGAAAAATACCACAACTTCCTTGCTCCATATTAGAACAATTCCTAGGTTTGCTTTATACAATTTCTTAGAGGGTCCACAGCTGAATAAATTCTTAAGTTACCCTCAGAAGTGCCCCTCTAATTAACAGGCTCTTTATTGGCTTTCTTAACTTCCCTGCTTACTTTCCTAATAATTCATCATATTTTCTGCTACTGCTTTTGGGGAAGGAGAAATTAAATAAGCTGATCTTTGAGGGAATTGCTACCAGAGGAAGAAAGAAGGCAACTGCCCCAGTCTTACCTCCTTATAAACATGATGAAAACAGGAAATCCTGTCTGGCAAAACTACCCTAATGCTATTTGCTAGGAGAAGAGTTCTTATGTATGAAATGCTTTAAGTAGAATGTTCTCGGTTTAAGCCTGTTTATTTATTGTCAACAAACCTAGAATCCACAGATTGTGTGAGCTATGACTCTCTGGAAAATGTCTTATAACCTATACAATGATGGAGGGCATTAAATGGAGATATTTCATAAACTAAGCTCTTTCTGCTGTGTAATATAACCCATATATCTCCTAGGAGATGTCTGCCATTACTCTAGGCTAAACAGCATGTGTACAATATGGGAAAGAAGGTCCTGGGAGCAGTTCCCAGTTTCCTAGACCTACCCCTGATTCACCTGTGGCTTTTGATTGCTTATTCTTTAACTTATTCACAAAGCTGGATATTGGGTAAGATCTCTGATTCTTTTAAATCTAGGTCTTTCTGTTAGTTTATCCCCTAAATAAATTAGGGGATCTAAGCCTTTGTGTTAGTTTAGCCTAAATAAATTATTTACTCAAATATTTGTCTCAGAGTCTGCTTTTGGGAGAACCCAAGCAAGGTAATTTCTTTTCCCTTCCCCTCTTATTATAGGTCGGGTTCCCAGAAAGCCCAGATTCTGAGACAAAGTTAACATGCAAGATATTTATTAAAACATACACTTAAGGTCAATAGTTGCATAAGAGATGTGTTCAGGCTCAGAAAACAATATCTCAAAATGAAGGCCTCAGAAGCAAAGGTTTTTCTCTGACCTTCTCCTGCCCTCCTGTCTCTCAATGCCATTTCCCCTGAAGCTAGTCATAGAAATTAGAATCCCTCTTCCCAAAGGCAGGTCATAAAAACCAGAACCCCTTTTCTTGATTTCCAGTTATAAATCCTAAAATATTCTGTGTAAAAACTGACCATAAAGAAAGGAATTATCTGACCTACCTTGTTTCACTGTAGGTCACAAGACCCCCGTTACAGAGAGGGCTCTGCCCTACACCCAGAAGGATGGAATCCATGCTCAGAAAGGTCAAGAAGAATCTAGACAGACAGACCTTGCCGGGTTTCCCCACTCAATCTTGTTAGGGGTGCTCATACTGTGGGCTGAGAAAGAAGTCTTGACTCAAAGATTAAGATAAGTTTTAAAGCAAAAAGTTTATTTTACTTTCCAAGAGAGGAAAGGGCACAGCATGAAATGAAGAAGAAATGCCGGCCCCAAGGATGAGTAGCTTGGGCTTTTATTGGAATTTTAAAGAGCAGAAAAGTTGTTATTGTGAAATGATAATGGAAGGCAGTTTGTTTTCCAGATTAGCTGTTTTCTATCAGGCTGGTCTTATCTGACTTCTTGGAATGTGGTCTGGCAGGTGCTGAAGAGGGGCAGGGACTACATGCCCTTTTTTGTTTCTTCAGTATTTTTCTAGTTCTGCAAAACAAACTCATCAAAAACAAGTTAACCCCCTAGGTGGTCAAGAAAGAAGCAAACACTGGGGCCAGCACACCACCGTGTGCAGAGATGTTTTTGTGTTAGACGATTTAGTAGCAATGCTATCATTTCAAGTCTATTAACATTAGATCATACCCTTTTTGTCCAATCATATTTCTACATAGCAGTCCATACTTTGTTGAATCTAAGTTTAAAAACAGACAATTTTCCCTGTTTCTTTGAGTCTCCTGTGCATATACATTAAATAAATTCTGAAGGCTCCAGTGTATATACATTAAATAAATTTGTATGCCGTTTCTCCAATTAATCTGCATCTTGTCAGTGATTTTTTTGGTGAAACTTTAGAGGACAAAGGGCAACCTTGGTCCCTACAAAGGGCTAGGGAGCAGGATTGAGTAGGAGAAACTGAGCTAGAATGTAAGCCCAACAACAGCCTAGACTGATGACTCTAGGAGTTCTGGAACTACAGTGGTCCTTCAGAGTTGTTCCTAGTTGAACTGAGATGGCCAGTCATTTATACTCTCATGACTATCAGTTATTGGATGTGGCAGAGTGTGACTTGGGACAGATGACTCTCTGCAGTTGAGGCAGCCCCTGAAGCAGCAAACAGCTAAACGGTATCTACCCACAACACTGTCAACCTCTTACCCAAGGACAAGTTCTCCATTGAAAGCAGATATAGGTGGCATATCACAATCATCCCTACACCTCCTGGTTTGTGATAACTATGCCATTTTTTTCCTTTTGTTTTCTAGTCTACTTTTTTAACCTTTGAATATTCTTACATGACATTCATTTTATTTTGATAGCCATCACTTATTTAAAATATCAACTTTAGAGTAAAAAACAGACAAATGATGCATGATCTGTCACCTTTCATGAGTTCTAAGAAGTGAGCGTACATCTCATTTGAATGAGAAATGTAAATTTGAAAATACTAATTAGTTTTGTTAGCCTTTCCTGAAATAATAAAGCTGAAGACAGCCAAAGTCTAATATAATTAGTTAAATTTACTAAAGATAATAGAAGAAATTTGACTTAAAATCATAGTATATTCAATTGATCTAGAAGAAAACATTTAAAATTCTATTGTAGCAATAATTTCTTTTGGCAACATCTATGCTAATGAGAGAATGCAAATATAGTTGATTGTCAGATATCCAAAGGAACAATTAAAAACATATCCAAATTTACTATGTGCTAAATTTTTCCATTATGTTTCATTTCTCTAAAAGCTGGAAATTTAAATATGCTATATACATAGGCCAACACTTAATATCTGCTTTCTCACATAAAATCCTGGAAATAAGCATCCAAAACTGTACCCTTCAGAAAAAATCTGAGCATAAGAAAATCTATAGTCATGAGCTTTCCATATTCAGATAGGTTCAGTTTTATCCTTTAGTAAGTGGAGATCCACTCAAAGTTTCTTGGAAGAGAATAAGGGAACTAGTAGTTCAAAGGGAAAAGTATTAGATATTAATTAGTGACAAAAGAAATAAGATGCAGTGGAAAATTTACATTGGTTCATAGGTTTGTATAATCAGAGAACAACGTAGAATGATACACAGTAAATTGTTAACAACTATAAACAGTGAAGATTTAAAAATAAGTATCAATCTTGTGTGAAACACTTTAGTATTGCAGAATTATTATAGAGTGTGAGTTTTCATTTTATCTCAATTATTGAAACAAAAATAATTTTTGAATGTAAACAAGTAGGTGACAAGGAAGACCTTAGTAAATACAATCAACAGGACATTGACAGCAATATTAGGTGCCTAATAAGTAAGTGCAAAAAGCAAAATATTTTTATTAAACTTTGATTTTTTACTTGGAAAAGCATATTGATTTTGACTGACTTAATTGAAATTATGAATACAAGGTTGGGGTTGTTTTCTTGGTGTTGTGAAGAAAACTAGAATATTTACTCCAAAATATACTACTTTGGCATATTGTGAAATAGCTATTCAAAGGGGCTATTCCAACCCAAGAATAGCCCTGAAAAGCTGTCTTTTGTGGAAGAGATTTGCTTCTGCAGAGGAAATCTACCTTAGTGAAACAGCAGATACAAACCGGCTGTCTCTGAGGGGGGCCCTTATCCAAATGAGCAAAGATTAACACAGGGAAAGAAACTGAAGATCTGATGGAGAAACTTCACCACAGGCTCCCATGCATTTTTTCTGAGGGCATCACTGAGATTGCCTGAGATATTTTCATCTGTGTAAGAAGAATGCCTTTGCTTGACACGTTTTCATCCCTTGACTCTCCCATAACCTGTGATTCCACTTGTCCTCCCTGCCCCCAGAAGCCCTAGGACCGTATTCTTTCTGTAACTTCAAGGTGGTATAAAAACTTCAGTCATCTTGCCCCTCCTTTGAGTATCATAATTTGCATATGTCTCCCATGTCCATATACAAGGTAATAAATTTGAATACCTTTATTTCTTGCTAATCTTTTATTATAGAGGTGTCACAGCTAAGAACATATGAGTGTTGGGAAATTATGTATTTTTTTCCTCCCCTTCATTTTGGTGAGCCAGCCAGAAAATTCCAGGATTCCACTCACTCTGGGACCTAAAGATGGAATCCTATGAGACCTGGCAGAAGCTGCCAGAAAAAGGTAAGATTTCTCACAAAAGTCAGCTTCTTGTAGATTTCTATCTGTGGTACTTAGTTGAGGGAGAAAGGTAAAAATTTTTCCTTGTTTGTTTTTTTTTTTTTTTCCAGTTTCAGATTGGCAGGAGAAAAACATTTATTAAAAAAATTAGTTGTTTGAAGTTGTGACCCTTTGGAATTGTTTTAGGTGTCCATTGGTTATTGCTTTTTAGACTCCCAGAGACGGTCTTGTCTTTCTGGTCTCTTTCTTTTGTGTGGTTTGCCATAAGGAGAAAAATCATGATAAGATTCTCCTTTTATCTTGTTTTCATGTCTTGAGAAGTTCGGTTTTGTAGCCGGTTAATTTATTCTCTGGTCTCTGACACCCCAAGGACATAGGTTGTTGGTAAGGTAAGGCAGCCAGCCAATTGGCTGGGGGTTTGAAATGTCTATTTGCTCGAATGTGCCAGCTCTCAAGTGAACTGTTCTTAGTTGACTCAACCTTCATTGCCTTGCTAATAATGATATCTCTGCTTTCTTAGGCTATCTTTGGGGGGAAAAAACTTTAGATCTTGGGGGGTACTGCATTTTTGCACCCACTATGGGGAAGTAATTCTTGCATCTGGTTATGAGCCATAAAAAGGCTTACTGGTTTTGAGTCTCAATTGAAATATGCAGTTTTTTCTTTAAACAGGTAAGGCTGGCTCCACCAGGCTCTGGCATAAGGATGGCTGCTTGAGTGGCAGAAAGTCTGTTACTTGTATATTTAAAATTTTTTTTTAATGAGCTCTATGGACAGAAGTCAGCTTAATTAAAAGCTTTTATTTAGACTATATATTTTTTTAAGCATCGCTGTTCTCTGTTTGGATCCCATTTTGTCCTATGGACATTTCTTAGCCTATTATACCCCTTTCTTGAATTCCTTTTAACTATATTCAAACTGTAAAATCTGCTTCTGTCTGTGTATTTGTGAATATTTATATATTTGCATCTATTGGAAGTGTATAATATTTTTCTACTAGGGTTTTATAAGAGCTCTATTTTATTTTGTTTAGGAAAAAAGAATAAATTAAGTGCTCATAAAAATTATTCTCTCAGAAACATAAAATTAACCTAGATTTTTTGTTCAAGTTCACATGACTTTAATTATCTTTGGTAAATAAAAATATTATTAGTCTAATTAAAACAAAATGCCTATAAATTTTAAATATAAGTATGACATACAACTTTTATCTCTTTTAGGTATTTAACATCATAAAAGTACGAGTTTGATCTACGAACACATGTACAAATGAGAGTACAATACAAAGTCCATTGCTCCATGTGTATCAAACACAACAGTAAAACAAGATAACTTATGTATCTTAACTAAGATTCTTGCTTTTTTAATAGTGTTCTAAAATATAGTACTATAAAAAGTGTTAAATAGGAGAATAACATTTTAAAAGCCACTCTTAAAATATTCCACCAGCACTGACTGATAGATTAGCTAGACCTACAAAGAAAAGAGGAATTTGTTGCTGATTTCCAGCCCCATTTAAAATATTGTTTTTTCTTGACATTCTGGCCAAGATGGGGCGAATTGACAGGCTTGTGATTACAGTGACTTTTAAATCAAGGCGTTTCTCTGATTATAAGCATTAACATTATCTAATGTTTTATGAAATCTTCCAAACATAATTGTTAAGAATGAGTAAATTAAATAAGATGTAAATGGAATTAAAGTTAAAAAATAAACTTTTCATAATAATTATGTTTTATGGTATGTTTACTTAAAGGTTTCCAAAACCCTTTAGTAAATTCACCCTTCGGGTGCTCCAGTGGCACAATCGGTTAGCGTGAGGTACTTATATGGCAGTAAATTCACACTTAGTATTTTGCTAACTTAAATTAAATGATGCATATTCATTGAATATACAGATCATTGTATCTGTATCATTATATCTTATTTCCAAATAAGGTATAATGCTAAAACATTAATTACCAAATATAAGTTTAAGCTTATATACATTTGGCTTCTTATTTCAGAAAAACAAAAGATATTTGGGTGTGTAAGTAAATATATTCTGTTCCACACTGAGAAAATGTTCTATGAAGAAGGCTAAGTTTCTAGAAATTATAAAATATATATTCATAAAATGTTTTGATACATAACAATCAAAAATTGCCTATTTCTTGGTTTTTCACTAGAAATTAGTTAATAAGATTTAAAATTTTAATTAGTATATGTAATTATAATAAAATTACCAGATATAAGAGAAACAATTCTGTATACAGAGTGTACAAGGAAAGTAAGATGTTATAAGGTATGAGGATGTGGTTTTTGATTTTAAAAAGTAATTTTGTCTAGTTTTGAGGTTATTTAAAGTTTTAAAAGTTGTTTCACAGTGAATGAATAAGGGAAGAAATAATATAGATAAAACTGAATGGCTAAAAAGTTGCAAAAGGGTTAAAAAATGAATCTTATGAAAGGAATTTTATATATGATCAAACTGATTAAAATTTAATGAATTTATTATATGTTTTTTTATATAAAAAGCATGCTAATACAAAAATAAAATCTGTTTTTTTATTTTAAACAAGATTTTGTATAGTATTGATACAGATAATAAAAGATTTTATCCACCTTTTTAGTAAACTGCAAAAAAACAAAAAAAAAACAGAAGAGAGAGAAAGCAAAACAGATTCTATGTGTCTTTATTAGGTCTTTTGGTTATTTGGAAAACTGATTCTCTTCTCTGTCAAAGAGTAAAAGTGTTTGCCTTTTGAATTCTTTTAATTATCCCTTTGGCTAAATGAATAACTATTATTTTACAGTGATTTATGATCCTATTTTAAGCAAGTGTTTGGAACCTTTATTTTTGACAAACTTACCAAAAATCAAATTTAAGTCTTTTTTTTTTTTTATGTCAAACTAATTTTGAGATGTTTTAGATGGCCCTGAAGCATCCAAAAGAGAGATAATAAACAGGCTTATTTGATATGTTAAATTATTTAGGAAGCATTGTCAGGTAAGCAATGATGTTTAACCTTTCAGTTACACTTATGTGGGTATGTTATTAATATTGTAACTGGTCCCCCACTGAACAAATTTCAATGACCCCTATATAATTCTCTCCCTTAACCAACTACTCGAACTTTGAGTTGTTTCCAAGAAATGGTGGATTTCCTCCAAAACAAAGGAGCTGAGATTCTGAAGGCCCCTGGGCAGACTTCCTGACACAAGATTTACCATTCTCCACAACCGGCCCCCAATGCATGTGGCCCCTTGTGAGATGTACCACAACCTGCTCCAAGGCACACGGCCCCTCTTTAAAAGCCCATGACATCCCTTAGTCAAAGAGAAGAATTTGGGGCAGCTTCTCCAGTTCTCCAATTCCTTTCTTCCTTGGCAATCCTCGGCTCAATAATTGGATCTTTCTGTGACGAGTAACTGGACCTAGACCAAAACCCCCTTGCGATTTCAACAACAATATGTGTTTCAAAATTGTATGAGATTCCTAAAATCTGATATGTCTTGGTACATGTTATTAGTCATTATTATGGTTATTATGTTAAATTTTTGTATGCCATGGAAAATAACAAATTTCCTTATCAATTGTGTCTATCAATGGCCATTTTAGATTTGGTTGCCCACAGTTAATTGCTTTATTCTGATGCTTCTATTTTTTCTGAAAGCTCTTTTTGAAACCTGAAGTATTGTGTATTCCAAGAGATTTATGAAAAGGATGGAAAGAACTCTGACAAATATACGTTTCTGACAACTTTGAGACCATATCATTGGACTGGGTAAAAATTCCAGAACTTTCATGGGAAAAAACAAGTTGGACTCATAAAATTGCTAACTTAACATCAAGCAGAATAAAAATTAATTACATGGGACTGAACTGATGAAGGGCTGAAATAATATTTTTATGACTATTTTTGCTTAAAACATTGCTGATTTTTAATGTTTTTTTTTCCAGGTAAAAAATTTTTTTTCATACAAGATTTCTATAGCTTTACAGCACTTTGGTAAAATATACCATTATGAGCAAAACTGAAACATTTACTCCTCTCTATATTTGATCCCTCAAGAATTCAGAAACTATTAGTTAGTATTCTTATTTTATGATAACATGGCTATTTGCATAAATTCACAAAGAATCTGTTTTTTTTTTTTTCCATAACAGTACATAATTGGAGACACTGGTTATTTTACCAAGGCTGTGACTGAAGTGTCATATTTTAAAATATTTTAAAAGACTGCTTTGAGGGACTGAAGTTGACTTTATAAAGACATAAACTTGGAAAAAGACTGGCCTGGTACTTTGTCTACATGGTTCCCTGAAAAAGTTCCTGGTCTTGCCATCAGTAAAGAATGTCACTTTCTGACAGGGCCAAGAACCTTATTTTGAGGACCTTGGGAAGAGAGGAATTTATCCAATTTGTACAGAGATTAGACATAGTCTGATGGTGAGTTTTTGGCTTGACTTCTAAGCATCCAGAGGCTTCAGCATTAGAAGAATTA
Source organism: Daubentonia madagascariensis (assembly GCA_023783475.1). Lineage (NCBI taxonomy): Eukaryota > Metazoa > Chordata > Mammalia > Primates > Daubentoniidae > Daubentonia > Daubentonia madagascariensis. Next base: position 17,379,367 of record JAKFHU010000978.1, on the reverse strand, counting down.
GGTATGTTCAGAAGGTGGTCAGGAATATGAATTTGCAATTTTAAGGAGGTGTGGAGACTTTTGAAGATGCAGAAAGGGGAGTCATTAGCAGTAATTGAAGACATATGCCTTAGTTTTTTTCTGTTGCTTATAATAGAATAGTTGGATCTGGGTAACTTATGAAAAAAGGAATTTATTTTTACAGTTATGGAGGCTGAGAAGTGCTAGCATGCGGGGGTACATCTAATGAAACCCTTCTTACTGAGAGGGATTCTCTACAGAGTCCCAAGGCAAGACACCTCTTAAAGGCCCCACCTCTCTATATTGCCACATTGAGGATTCAATTTCAGCATCGGTTGGGAGGGAGAAAATATTCAAACCATGACATTCTACCCCTGATCCCTCAAAATTCATGTCCTTCTTACATAATAATACATTCATTCCCACTTCATAGTCTCAAGTCTTAACTTGTTCCAGCACTAACTCAAAATTCCAAAGTCTAGAGTCTCATCTATGAGCCTGTGAAATCAAAATAGTTATCTACTTCCCAGATACAATGGATGTACAAGCATAACATAGCCATTCCCATTACAACACAGAGAAACAGACCAAAAAAAAGGAGTAAAAAAACCCCCAAGCAAATCCAAAACCCAGCAGAGCAGACATTAAATCTTAAAGCAGGAGAATAATCTCCATGTGCCACCTCCTGGACACGCTGGGGCAATGGCTCAGGCATTTCCACCTCTGTGGCTTTGCTGGGTGCAGCCCACACGGCTGCTTGTATCCATTGGAGTTTGGTGCTTGAAGCTTTGCCAGACAGACATTGCATGCTGCTGGTAACCACACAGTTCTTTGGTCCTGGTGGTGGTCCCACTCCTGTGCGTCTACTAGGCATTGCCTTGATGGATACTCTCTGTGGCAGCTCTGACCCCACATTCCCACTCAGCATAGCTCTATCTAGTGGGGGCTTTCTGCAGTTGCTCCACCCCTGTGACAAGTCTCTGCCTGGGTTCCCAGGCTTTCAGCAACATGTTTTGAAATCTGGCTAGAGGCTGCCAAACCTTCACAGCTCTTGCAGTGTGAAGGCCTGCAGAATTAGCACTAGGTAGATGCTCCCGGAGTTAGGACTCGTATCTTCTTGAGTAACTTGTATCTTCTTGAGAGGCAGTCCCATCTGCTCTGGGCAGCAAGCCTGTGGAGGGTGTCTTGGGCCATCCCCTGAAATAATTCTGCCCTCATAGGCCTTTGATTTTATAATGGGAAGGCAGTCTGGAAGATCTCTGAAAAGATTTTGGTGTCTTTTTTTTGTTGTTGTCTTGAGGAATAGCACCTAGATCCCTTTTATCCATGCTGATCTCTTTGGCAAATGGTCGCTGGCCTACACCCTTGGTTTTCTCTCCTAAAAATGTTTTTTTACTCTTTATATTGTTACCACTGTGGGCCCTTGGGCTCTCTATACAGTAGAAATCAACAAGAGGCCAGTCACAGACAAGGCTTTATTGCCATAAGTAAAGTGACGCTCTTTACTTAACTCAAGCAAAAGGGAGACAGCACAAAGGAAAGAGTCCTCAGGCTGGCTCTCTGAGGGGAGTTTGGGGAGAGTTGTAAAAAGGCTTAGGCAGGAAAAGGCTGACATGTAAGCATGGAAAGGTGGAGATTTTTTGTATCTGTGCAGTTATATTACATGCTTTTTCATGTGTCACATGTCTCATCAGCATGTTAAATCTCCACCCCTGGGAGTGATTTTTAGTATTAAAATGAAATTATAAAGTGGAAAAAGTTAGGATAAGCTTAGTGAGGGGGTTTATTCTGGCATGAGGCAGTTAAATACTTATAGGTCTGGTATCTTTGCAGACCAGATGTCTTATCATCTTGAGTCAGTGTCTTACTTCGGTGGTCTTGAAAACCAGAGTTAGCCCTCTTTGACTAATTAAGTAGGGTTATGTTGACTTGTGTGTTCAGGAGTAGGGACCCAAGCTCAGTCCCTATTCTGTGTCGATATGGCCAGGCTGAAAATTTTCCATATCTTACTACTTTGCTTCTCTTTTGATTATAAATTCCACCTTCAAATCATTTTTTCCCCTCTCACAGCTTAATATAAGCAGTTAAAAGTAGCCATGCAACAGCCTGAATGCTTTGCTGCTTAAATATTTTTTTCTGCCAGATACCCTAGTAGACCACTCTCAAGATCAGCCATAGTTAAAGCCCTTGAACATGGACACAGTTCAACCAAGTTTTTTTTTTTTGCCAATGTGACAAGAGTGGCCTTTACTCTAGGTTTCAATACCTTGTTTCTCATTTCCGTCTGAGACCTCATGGCCTTTACTGTCCATATGTCCAACAACAGCATTCTGGTCACAACCACTTAACCAATCTCTAAATTGTTCCTAACCTTTCCTAGTCTTCTTTTCTAAGAAGCCCTCACCAGAATCTAGGCTTTTTCTAGCCTTCTCTTCCAATTTCTTCCAGGCTCTACCCATTGCCAAGTTCCAAAGCTGCTTCCACATTTACAGGTAAGTGTTATGAGCAACATCCTGTTTCTCAGTACCAATTATCTGTCTTCACACATTTACTGTTGCTCATAAGAGAATAACTAAAACTGGGTAATTTATAAGGTAAAGGAATTTATTTCTTACAGTTATGGAAGCTGAGAAGTCCAAAGCCAAGGGAGCACATCTGATGAGAGCCTTCTTGCTGGTGAGGACTCTCTGAAGGGTGGCACAGGGTATTACATGGGGAGGAGGCTGAGCCTACTGGCTCAGGTCTCTCTTTGTCTTTTCCAGCCTCACTTCCATAATAACCATTAATCTATTAAGCTATTAATCCATTAATCCATGTATGGATTAATTCAGAGCCCTCATGACCCAATCACCTCTTAAAGACCCCACCTCTCAATATTGCCACATTGGGGCTTAAACTTCAACATTAATTTGGGAAGGAACAAATATTCAAACCATAGCAACATGGGAATGGGAGAGTCTGGGAGATAGCTCAGACAGAGGTTGTGCAGGGGGTAAGGTGAGGACAGGGTCAGAGGTACAGCTCTGGGACTCACCAACATTTATATGATTGGTTGCAACTATAGATGTTTTTAAGAACATGTAAAATGTGAGCTGCATTTTAGTCTATGTGAGAAAAAATGGTGGAGAAGAAATTTTCAAAAATGATAAAAATATAAAATTTGAGTCTGAAAATCACAAAATATATAAAACTTTGATGTATATGTATTTCATCAAATCAAATTGAAGACAGTTTGTATAAATCTCTATTACTTTATATATTGCTAAGAAAGGAAAAGTACTGCCATTAACATTTGATAATGATGTTTTCTTATGATATCAATTGTAAGACCCATTCTGATGTCAGAGGTGTTAAAATGTGAAAATGATGACAAATGGTGGTTGTGACTACGTATCCTATTACATCTTGCTTCATCAAGTACATCCTTTGTCATTCGTAGCTTCAGTCTTTCTGACTTGCTTAGATCATTCTTCTCTGTCTACACTCTACTTTATTCTCCTTTTCAGTATAAAACCAAAACAGTGCAAAAATAACTATAAGCTTCAGCTCAGATGAACTGGACAACTCAATTTACTCTGTTTAAATGGCCTTGACTTCTAGTCAAATCTCTTAAATTCTTTTCTTTTCTACCTGACTTGAATAAGATAGTATTTTTTAAAATAAAATTCCCCAGAAGTTATCCTCCTTGTATAAAATCTCATAAGGCCCCTCTTCTCACATTGTATATTATTCTTTGCCATATTTTTTCCTTGTGAAAATATTTTTTGGGGTATCTTATTTCCTCCATGAGGTGGGTAGGGAATGTTTCTTTTAAGAAAAGCATATAATGCATTGGAAAAACATCTATCTTGTGAGCAGGTAGCATATGTAACAGTTATGTGATAGTGGATAATATTCTTATCCACTTAACCTTTCTTAAAACTCAATTAACTGTTTGTAAAACAGGAATACTAATATCTATTTTATTGTATTTCACAGTATCATTGTGAGAAATTAATGCCTCTAAAGCATCTTGCATTGTGTTTAATACCATGTGATGAAAGTTAAGTTATTTAATTATTTCTCTAATTTATCTTTGTGTTTCCCATATCACCTTTCATGTTTCTTTATGTGGAGTAAATGCCATATGTTTTTATATATATGTATACACACACACACACACACTCACACAATCAATAGACTGCTTTAAAATTCCATTTCTTTCTGTACATGCCAAATAAGCACAAGCTCACACTCAACATTATTTTTACAGAAATGTGCATGGTCTCTGTAAAATCAATTAAGAAGTCTATACCTCTGGAGTCCAGATTTTAAAATAATAATACAAGTTATAAAGAAATGTCATTTTGACACAGTAGCCTTGTTAGCTACAAAAATGTGTCAGCATTAACTAAATAGCAAGCCTATGTACAGCAGAATAATTTTATAGAATCCGTTTTTTTACAGGGTGTCCTACAGCGGGTTGTATCTGCAATGGTCGGAATATCTGACACGGGTAGGGGATGAGAAGCAGGGGTGAGTGAGAGCCTCTAGAAAAGCCAAGCCACTTGCGCTACAGAACACCCAGCTCTATCTTAGCATATTGCCTATGACAGTTCATAAAAATCACAACTCTAGGATTGTAGATTTAAAGACCCCAGATCTCAATATTGCCACATTGGGGTTTAAATTTCAACATTAATTGTGGAAGGAACAAATATTCAAACCATAGCAACATGGGAATGGGAGAGTCTGGGAGATAGCTCAGACAGAGGTTGTGTGGGGGTAAGGTGAGGACAGGGTCAGAATTATAGCTCTGGGACTCACCAACATTTACATGATTGGTTGCAATAGAGTACAAAGGAAATGTTTTAACAGAGTCATTTTTTTTTTCTTTTACCTTCAAGTGGGAGAAGAAAATAAGTACTCTGAGATACAATTTAAATTGATTCATGAAATAAATGCCAGCATTTGTGTTTTACCCCGTGGCAATTATCCACAAATGGTCAATCGCTCTAGTTAAATAGTAAGTGAAGGACTAAGCATTTATGTGTTTTTAATGCTGCCCAAATAACATCATGAATCATTTAATTGTAATGCTCAAAGTTTTCATTTTAATGAGAACAATCATCATCACAAACAATTGTCAAGAGGCCTTGGTAAAAGTGCCTTTCCCAAATCGTGACATTGCCCACTGAGAGATTTAAGGGAGGCCTACAGAGCCTCGTCTCCATTTTTGGCAAATCATTTCCCTCTGCCACAACACCATCTCTCTCTCACAGTTTACACTGCCCAAGAGATTAATTGCTAGAAGGAGGCAATGATTACAATGGATTACTCCCATTACCCTAAGAGAACAACAGTACTAATTCAACCATTTGTTGGCAAGCCGATTTATTCATCTCTTACCCTAAATCTAAAACTTTAATGTGACCCATCATCATCATATATACTCCCTAATCTCCCATTCCTTCCTAATCCCACAGATATTTGCATTATATAATCCAGAACTCAAAACCAAATCTGCTATAGCTTCAAATACTTCTCCAGACATTCCTTTCACTTTCTTGATCCAACTGAAACGTGGGAGATTAAAAAAAATAAACCAGCCATCAGTCCTCTATGGTCCTCTAGAGTGGTGGCTGTTTTCTCCCCCATGCTTTGTGTGCCATGAGCCCTGGAGATGGTTCCCTCTTTTCTTCCACTTTCAGACACTTTCTTCTCCCTCCATTCTCAAACAAACTAACAACAAAAACCTGCTCTTGTCAATGGCCCTCAGAACATAGTACTTCCTTGTTACAAACATTCATAAATTCCATAATCTTTCTTAAACCTTGAAGATTTTAAAAGCTTTACACCAGGCTCCCTATATCTTGCTCAGTGAGTGTCCCTATCTTCACTCTTGGTTACTTAGGCAACCTTATTGACAAACCATTCAATTTATTGGTATCTGAATCTCCTCCTCTTCAAATGACTTTTTCTCTATCTGACCTCAGCTTCCCATGTTCATCTTTATAACCTAGAATCTTACTACCTATGTCTGCATACTACATTAAAAAAGCTCAATTTTAAGTACTTTGCTTATTAACACCAGTTCCTATCTTTTCTGCTCACCTTTAGCAGTAGCACTAAACTAGCAATACTCAGTTTTATTGGGGCCTTTAATGTATTGATCCTGATACTTTTCACAATGCATTATCCCATTCTTACTAGATACATCCCTCCGTATATAGCTCTGGTTCCATGTGACCAAGACAGTCGTAATGTTCCCCTATGTTGACTACACTTTAGATGGGTATCTTCTTGACTATAGGCTCTCTAACCTGTCTTTTCTTAGAGCATTTACTTTAGAAAACTTGCAGTTTTAAAGTCTTTTTTTGCCCCTTTGAGATGTAAATCTTCTCCAGGCTTCTTGCCAGTATTACAACCCAAGAATGTCTTTCCCAAGGACCTGGGAGTCATCCCTCTGAAACATAATAATCAACAAAGATAGCACCCCTATGCCTGAGTCACTGTGGGAAGGTAGTCATCTGACATCTTCCATGAGCACCAATTAGCAAAAACAGAAGTCCTAATCACTTTAATTAATTTACCAAAGATTCTTCTCTTTGAGTTGCTTATACTTCCTCACCTGCATTCCTTCTCAAATCCATTCCAATTAGGCTTCCTGCCTTTCCAAGGAAACCACTCATGTGAGTGTTATCCATGACCTCTGTGTTGCCAAAGCTTTTGGTCAACAGAACTTTTTCTCACCCTACTTGAGCTCTCAAATGACTATTCTCTTATTTTTAAAATATTTTTTTCACTTCATTTTGTGATAATATATTTCTGGTAAACTTCCAACATCCTGATACGTTTTTCAAGTCTCATTTGCTAGCTTCTCATCCTCTACCTAATTCAGAAATATACTAGTTCCCAAGGGCTGAGTAATTAGCTCTGGCTCTACCTTCTTTTCTATCCTCATTCATTACAGAATATCTCATACTGCCTGTTATTTAAATACTATTAGTGAACTATTTGGTTTATGTATATTTCTAGGTCCATCTCTTCTCTGAGCTCTGGTCCAATGTATCCAACTGACTACTTAACAACTCTACTTTCATCATAAATAGTCATCTCAAACTCAAGATGTCAAAAATAATAGTCTTGCTCCTCTTTTTTCTACCCCTCAAGTTTTTCCCATCTTCATTCTTCCTGTTTCAATAAATGGCAAAATTACTCACTCAGTTATTCACATCTTAGATTAGCAGTTATCCCTGAGTTATCTCTTTAACTTTCCTTTTAATCTTTTCATCTGTAAATCCTTTAAACATTACCTTAAAATTATGCCCTGAATCTGATCATTATTTACCACCTTTGCTGTATTCATTGTGGTCCAAGTCATTATCATCTTTCACCAAGACTACTGAAACTCCCTACCACCTTGTCTACATTCTTCTACTCTCTCCTTCTGTGTCTACCCTCCCACCACCACCACCACCACCACCAAGAATGATCCTTTAAAACTTTCGTCAGACCATGACATTACTTAGCTCAATACCCTCTATACCACTCCCATCAAGACCCCTAAACTTCCCTTTAGATTCAGAAATATGCTAAGACAAATAAACTTGTCCCATAAGGCCCTCCATAGTCTCTTTTCTGACCATCCCCTTGACCTCGTCTCCTCATGCTATTTGCCTCCCTCCCTCCACTGCAGCCACAGTAGCCAGATTGCTATGTCTCAAATGGACCAAGCTCATTCTGGCTACAAAACATTATAATGTAATTCCTGTTCCTTCTGCATTGAATGTTCTTTTCCCAAAAGATCACGAGTTTTACTCTAACTTTACTTAGATCTCACTCATTCAAAAATAGCCAATTTAATTCTCTATTATTTTATTCTGATTTAAGTTTTTTTACTGCACATACCACTACTTGACACAGTATTAATATTTTTATTTACTTGTGTACTTAATTATTTCCTGCTTTCATTAATAGAACATCCTCTAAAGGTGGGGACATTGTGCTGTTTACTGATTGATACACAGTATCCAGATTAGGTCTTGGTACATTGTAGACACTCAAAATTATTTTTAAAAGAAAAAAGAAAGAACAAATCAATATAAAATATACATTGGATGCCTATTATGTGTGAGGTTCTATTCAGATAAAAGCTAAAGACACATCAGGTCCAGTGCATGAGCTCAAGTAGCTCAACACCTAAGAAAAGAGACTATAATTTTCAGAAGATATTTTACAATATAGTGTCACAGAGAGTTAATAAAATCCTTGCTTTTGATCTTCAGCTTCATAGAGTCAGAGAAAGATGTAGATGTCATTCCTATAAGCATAGAAAATTTGTTTGTGTTGGGCAGTAGAGGTGAGATTGGTAAAGCATGATGGAGGAGGTAAGCATTTACATGAATGAGATTAGAGGCAAATAGAGATAATTCTCAGGAAGAATTTAGAAGTGAGGAAAGTTGTGAAAATGGAAGTGTAGGTAGTATAATAGAGGAACAATGAATAGAAAAATTTGGCAGAATAAGAAAGTCCAAATAATGTTTAAATATGTAGATTATGATTGTTAATAGAGAATCTTGAGTACCAAGTTAATGAGATAGACATAAAAAAAAGAAGGAAACTTAAGAAGATCAATCTCTTTGAATGTACAGAAGGTAATAGAAGCGAAATTACATTGCAGGGAGAACATTAAGAAGACAGTCATATAGATAATAAAAGATGAGGTTCTTGGTCTCAAACTAGTGATTTTTAAAGGATATTGAGAAATCACACTTTTAATAGTCCAGAAGGCTATAAAAACTAACTGAACCCAGCATGTTTTGGGTTCTTTGTTATTTAAGGCACATTTATTGATGTGTATTGATTATTGAATGTATAATTTTCATACACTAAAAATAACCTTTTTAAGTATAAGGTTTGATAAGTTCTGCAAATGTACTCTCGTGTAACAAAATAAAAATAACTAACATTTCCATCACTCAGAAATTTGTGTCTTAACTCTTTGCCCTCAATCTTCTGCCCTACTCCTGCCTTGGATAACCACTGATCTGATTTTTTTTTTTAATTTTTTACTTTTTTTAGACTGCTGTACTGTTGGGATCAAATAATATGTAGTCTTGTGTATCTGGCTTCTTTAACATAGCATAATGTGTTTGACATTCACCCTTATTGTTGCATGTGTCAATAGTGCCCTCCTTTTTATTTCTGAGTAGTATTTCACTCATGGATGTGCACTGGATTCTCTTCAATTATTGTCCACTTGATGGATATTTGAGTGTTTAGTAGTTTGAGGCTATTATGAATAAAGTTCTCATAAACATTTATGTACAAGTTTTTGTGTGGTCATATGTTTTAATTTTTCTTGGGTAAATAGCTAAAAGTGAGATTGTTGGGGCAAATGACAAGTGAATGTTTAACATAAGGCAGTGGGCTGCAACCTTTTTGGCACCAGGGGCTGGTTTCATGGAAGACAATTTTTCCACAGATTAGGGGGAATGGGGGGGATGGTTTCAGGATGATTCAAGTGCGTTGCATTTATTGTGCACTTTATTTCTATTATTATTATATTGTCACTTGCCACTCACTGATAGGGTTTTGATATGAGTCTGCACACAATTGATTTATTATGGTCTCCGTGCAGTCAAACCTTTCTGCTAATGATAATCTGTATTTGCAGCCACTCCCCGGTGCTAGCATCACCGCTTCAGCTCCACCTCAGATCATCAGGCATTAGATTCTCATAAGGAGCGTGCAACCTAGATCCCACGCACACACAGTTTTCAGTAGGGTTTGCACTGCATATGAGAATCTGATGCTGCTGCTGATCTGGCAGGAGGTGGAGCTCAGTGGTAATGCGAGCATGGGGAACAGCTGCAAACACAGACAAAACTTCCCTCTCTCACCCACTGCTCACCTCCTGCTGTGCAGTCTGGTTCCTAACAGGCCACAGACCAGTACCAGTCTGCAGCCCAGGGGTTAGGGACCGCAGGTATAAGGAACAGCCAGCAAGTTTTCCAAAGTGATTATACCATTTTGCATTCCCCAAAACATTGTAAGATAGTTCCAGTTCTTTCACATCCTATCAGCCTTTGGTATTATCATTCTTTTTAATTTCAGCCATTAGAATAGGCATGTCATGGTAACTAACTAAAATTTCAATTTGCATTTTCTAATAGCTAATCATATTACATATCTTTTCCTGTGCTTATCTGCAACATTTATACCTCCATTGGTGTACGTTCAAAATATTTATTTTATTGGTTTGCATATTATTAAGTAGTAAGGGTTCTTTATGTATCATGTATACAAATCCTTTGTAAAAAATATGTTCTTCAAATATTTCTCTGACCATGTAGCTTTTCTTTTCACTTTATTTAGTATCTTTTGAAAAGGAGAATTTAAAAAATTTTGATAAAGTCCAATTTATTGACAGACAACATGATCATCTATGTAAAAAATTTTTAAAAATTTATAAAAAGCTATTAGAACTAATAAATGAGCTTATTTTTCAGAAACAAGATAAAATATAATGGATATAATGTACATTATTCAGGTGAGGGTTACTCTAAGACTCCAGACTTCACCCATCCACAATTTATCAATGTAACAAAGCTGCACTAATACCCCTTAAATTTATACAAATAAAAAAAGGAAAAAAATAGTTTGTATTCCTATATGTTAGCAATAAAATTGAAAAAAGATATTAAATATTTTTAAAGTATCAAAAACATTAAATAATTAGGGATAATTTTAACACAATATATGCAAGATATGTACACTGAAAACTACAAAACATTGTTGAGAGAGATTTAATAAGAACAAAATATATGTAGAAATATATCATATTCATACTTGGGAAATGCATGAAGATGTCAATTTTTTCCAAATTAATTCATAGATTCAACACAATCTTTCTTACATTTCCAGTGGGCTCTTTACTTTTTTTATAGGAATTGATGAGCTGATTCTAAAATTTATGTGTAAACTCAAAAGTCCTAGAATAACCAAACAAATTTGAGAAAGAACAAAGTTGGAGGACTCATATTGCCTCACTTTAATTGAGTTACTATAAAGCTATAATTGTCTACACAGTGTGGTATTGGAATAATAAAAGACATATAAATAAGTGGAACAGAAAAGAGATCCCAGGAACAGATCAATGCATATGTGATAAATTGATTTTCAAAAAAAAAAGGCCAAGGTAATTCAATAGGAAAAGGATAGTTTTTTTTAACAAATTGTGCTGGGAACTTGGACATTGACAGGTAAACAAACAAACATTGAACAATAATCTTACACCATTACAAGAATTAACTCAAAATTGATCATAAACTTAATCCTAAATGTAAAACTTCTAGAAGAGAACATAGGACAAAATCTTTGTGACTTTGGATTAAGTAAATATTTCTTAGATAAAATGCAAAAAGGTAAAGCTAGACAAATATTGTAATCTCAATAGTAAGTGAAATATTTTGTAGAGCACTGTACAGCATAATAGTTACCTATTATTTGTGTGTAAAAACATTAGGGCCATCTTCTCTAAAACAAAATAATGGTAATTACATATTATCTAAGAGCATGTAAGTTTTACTGTTTTAACATAAATCTAAGACTTGCTACATACTTTAGAAAGTACACAAAGATAGAAGCCCAGGGTTTAATGGTCTGTAAGTCCTCTGAACCTCTGAAGATTTGGAAAAAAATGTTGGTTTTCATACAATGTTCCATGGACTCCCTCAGTTCTTTATATATGTCTCAAGCATTAAGTGAGGAAACAAGCTATGTAGGTTCTACCTTTGTATCCTCCTCAACCAAAGTATTTTTCTTTTGTCTTTTCAATTTATAAATTGAAAGTCCTTGAAGAACCTAATTATACAACATTTTAAAAGCCATATTATATATTATGGTGTTTTAGCTTTAAAAATTTGTCCATCCTCTACAAAACAAATGAATGCTAATGGCCTATTGAAAATGTTGACTTGAAACTTAAAACATTTCAATATGCTGTCAATTCAGTGAAAATCAGCATTTGTATTATAGTGGGAAGAACACTAGTACCAGGAAACAAGTCTTCAATCTTTACCCTTCTACTGGCTAACTGTATGAACTTAACTCATCCTGCCTTTTGGGCTCTTGTGAGTACAAATGCTCCTCCATTTATGGCAAAGTTGTGTCTGGGTAAACCCATCGTAAGTTGAAAATATCATAAGTCAAAATGCATTTAATACACCTAACCCACCAAGCATCATAACTTAGCCTAGCTTACGTTTAACATACTCAGGGCACTTAAACTAGCCTACCTTTGGCAAATTATCTGGCAATGCAGTACATTGTAGCATATTGGTTGTTTACCCTAGTTATTGCATGGCTAACTAGGAGCTGCATCTCACTGCTACTGCCCAGCACGATGAGAGAGTATCACAGCACTTTCTACTGAATATCTATTGCTTTCACACCGCTGAAGCCAAAAAACCATAACTTGAACCATCCTAAGTTGGGGAATGTCTGTATTAATTAATTTCATATAAGATTCTGGTTTTACGAGTCTAGTGAGAGCTTAGTGAAGAGCTCAAGGCATACATGTTTATTTTGAATTCAAAACGAGTATATCTGATGGAAAGCAATTCCAGTCTATTACTTATTTCATCCATTAAACATTAATTTATCAAATGTTTTTCAAACACGTTATCATACAATGTCACTTTCATAGAGATTGATGATAAATCAGCAATAAAGTAGATATACTTTCTGCCCTCAGGAAGCTATATTCTAGAGGAGCAGACAGATGTTAATCACATATTTATACAAATGCTGTGTGCGTGCGTGTGTGTTTACAAATTTGGTACACATTAAGTAAATGTTACCAGACGACATTATGCACCTCAGAGATGAACTGAAATGTAAAGAAACATTCAGTAATTAGAAAGTTGAATCACTCATAAAAGAAAATAGTTGCATATCATTATAAATTAGTAAAAAGGCTAAAATCACAATCATTTTAAAATAAAAGATGCCTTGTGTATTTAAAGTAAAAACAAAATGTGTTCCTTTGTGAAGACCTCTAGATAATTTAATGACTATATCAAAATAAATTATAATTGGTCTTTCTATGGTTGTATCTACTATGTGCTTTTGAAGTGCTCACATTGCTTGAGGGTATATTTCTTACATTCTTAATTATTACCACAAAGGTTTTCTTCATTAGTGATTTGTCCTCTCTATGAAGTAAAGATATGCTAAGTTAATTTCAGCTTAGCTTTTTTTAAAGGATCACCGAATTTGTAAACTACTGAGACTTTGCTACAATTAGGAGTGATAATCATTAATGCTTAGATTTATGTTTTAAATAGATAAATAGATACAAGTAATCACATTTTAAAAAAGACATTATGTTGGTGTTAGGTTGTTTGAAGCTCAAATATTTCTAAAGCCAAAATCCTTATACTATTATAATTATCTTATCATGCAGTCAAAACTTTTAGATGTGTCATGTTGAAGCATAAAGACAACACATCTACATACTAAAAATTAGTCAACAAATCAAGTTTTTCACAAAGTAATCTTCCCCTTTTCTCTTGTCTTAATCCAAACACTAACTTAAACCAGTGAAATTTTATCCTTTGTAATACAGGAAATATAACTGTTTTTCTACTAAAACAGTGTGTCAAACAGTATGTCTAAAACAGGGAAAATTAACCAAATGATTTTACTAACAAGAAATAAATGCTGGAATAATGCTTTTTGTACATGGACCTCATCTTCCTTCCCTCATTTAGGATCTTAATTGTCTCATTCTGAATGAATGACTTGCCTTAACTTTAGGATCAATGTAGTTAAATCTCAACATACCACCAGCTTAAATGCAGTATTTCTTTCTTTCTTTCTTTTTTGCTTTTTCTTTATTTCCTTTTCAATCCCCTAATCTACTCCTCCATAGATAGTGAGAACCAAGATCCAAAGACACTATTTTTGCTTCAAAATGTTTCTGTGTAAAGGCTGTAAGAATTTTGTTATAGCTGATATAATATTTAGAAAGAAAATTTACTTTTGAGTTAGTCTGGTCATTCTACTCAAGGAAACATGCATCTTTTAAACCTTAATCTATTGTCAGTGATTAAAAATCCATTTTTTCAGTTTCAATATTTATTTGTTCATAACTCTAAATTAAATGTAAAGGACAAAAAACCTGCTAATGATTTTGCAGCTTTTTTAGGATTCTCCCACTAGATATTATCCTGGTAGTAAATTAAAGTTTCAACTTGGAAATCAGCTGGCTTGTTTTGAATCCTGGCTCTTCTACATACTCTTTATGTGCCCCTGGACAAGCTACTTAACCCCTTTATGTCTCAGTTTCTTAATCTGTAAAGTGGGCCTAATAATAGTGTCAATCTCATAGGGTAAAGATTTAAACATTTTATACATGCAACTCTTAGAAGAGTCCCAGTTATAATCTTATCAAATATTATTATGAGCATCATGAAACCTATTGGTGACATCATTTGTTCATCCAAAAAAATGTTTATTTTGTGTCCTATAATGTGTCAAGTATTATGCTCAGTGCAATTTGTTATAATGCTAAATGTGCCACAAACCTATAGGCTGTGCTTGGTTTATGCCATGTACTTACTTGGAATACAGGTATAGTTTTTCAGGATATTTCTAAATATAGTCATATACTATGGAATGACATATGTGGAGAATATCTATATTGATAAGCTATAACATATATAGGGAAAATACACCTTTGGTGAACACTTATTTTTAATACAGAAACAAGTTTTGATGACAGTGTGGGAGAATGGGGATTTTCAGATATTATTGCTGGTAAAATGATAAATAATCTTACAATTTTATGGCAATATTATAGGAGGCAATTTGACAATATATATTTTAAAAACCCTTTAAGATTTGTGTACATTTTGAACTTAAACACACATGTTTAAAAGCTATTTCTGAAGAAATAATCAATTCTTGAACAGATATTCAACCACAGGAATATTAAACATACTCCTTTGAATATAAAAAAAGAAAGCACACAATGCTCAAAGATTGGAGAGTGGTTGAAGTAATTATGACATAACAACGTATGATAAAATCTTTGTGTCCATAAGCATTGTAAAATATTTATGGCATGACATTTGTAACATGACATAGCAAGGCATTCCAAAAAATAGTTACGGCATTGATTGTCTTAATTGGCCCAGTTCTTCAAACCCTCTCTCCTGGTATCCACATCTTTTGCTGTGTAATTTTGCAATGTCCTTCTTCTGCCTTAACCCTTTACTCTGGGCTCAACTTTTACATTTGCTATTGTCTATGGGAAATTAGCAGAAGATTTAAAAAGTGGTTTTGTATTTCCACTCACTTTTTTTCTTCTCTGTCTTCACGATGTGATCAGGCCCAGGTTATTTGGCTCCAACATATGGAGCAAAGTTGATTCTTCCCAGTTGTCTCAGTCAACACCAGCTTGGATCAGCTGACAGCCAGCTGACTCACACCTAAGACAGAGTAGGGCCAATATCAGCAGATCCACAGCTGACCGCAGATCCAAGAGTAAGCCCAACTAAATCCAGAACCGACCAGTGTTTCCACAAACTTGTGGGCTGAATAAATGCTTCACATCCATCTCTTGGGGCATTTGTCTCATCTCCCATCCTAGTGTTTCCCCAGTGTTGCTGAACCTCAATCCACTGTGAAACTCATCTGGTGGCCAGGCTTGTGGAACTTACAAATGTAGGTGAGCTGATTCTCTGGATACAGAACATTGTCCAGTGGAATTTGGAAACCAGGATATAAAACTGACTCCCTCCTCCTTCCTATTGGGTCAAAGGGTCAGTATTTTCCTAAGGCTTCCCTGAATATAAACTGCAAGAATGAAGAATCAACTTGCCAGAAAAATTTGCAGGTCGGTAACGCCTGCTCTCTGACTCTTCTGTCTGGCTTTCCCTTTCCCTCATCCGTGCTTTCTGTCAACTGTAAGACATTAGAAGTGTTGACACTTAACTCTTGTCTTATGTCTTGTCATTTGGGGAACTGAGGTCAAGACATGATCTTATGGTATACATGATTTTATCTCTTGCATCTTTCAGTCAACGTTATGTTGTTACATGTTTGCTTTTATTGCTATTTAGTATTTTTATATCAATATACCACAATAAATGACTGTGTCCAATGTTTGGCTGTTTCAGATAATCCTGCTATGATAGTCACTTATAATTATTCTCTTCTAAAAGTACACTTTTCTCTAGGTTATATTTTGAGGAGTCCACTTTCTGTACCAAACACTTATGCACCTTCAAATGATTATCCTTGAATTTTTGGATTGTGGCTAATAAATGGTTGAAAGTGAGTGTTATTAATTTATAATCTTATTGGCAATAGATGAGAGTTTCAGTTGCTCCACATTCTCATCAACTCTTAGTATTGTCAGATTTTTATTTTTTTCTAATCCTGTGGATACATGGTAGAGTATACAGTTTTCCTGGGATAGTCACGGTTTGTATTTGTTTTCATAGCATAATTATTATTAGCATCCAATATAACTGTCCAAAGTTTGAAGGACTAAGTTATGATCAACACGATATATAGTTTTATCTCATTGGAGTTTGAATTTTTATTTCCCTGAGTAATGAAAATTTTGACCACCTTTTTTTGTTGATTGCACATTTTCCAATCTTTTTAAAATTATGTTTGTCAAGTGTTCTGGGCATTTTCCACTTGGTTGTCTACTGTTTTTGCTATTGTCTATGGGAAATTAGCAGAAGGTTTAAAATGTGGTTTTGTATTTCCACTCACATTTACTGATTTGTTCTTTATATATTTTAGATACTGGTCCTTTGTTACTATAGAAGTTTGAAAAAGATCTTTCACTCTGTGGCTTATATTGTTACTCTCTTAATGATTTCTTCACATAAACAGAAAGTTTTATTTTCAAGAAGTCAAATTTATCAGTCATTTCCTTCTGTAATTTTTAATGAGTCTTTTCCTATTCTGAAGTATTCTGTATATTTTCATCTTTTTGTCTAAAATATTAAGTATTATGTTGAATTTTTAGGCCTACAATTCATAAGTCATGTAGAGTTGAATTTTTTTGCATGGTATAAGGCAAATTCTATTGTAAATGTATAAATGTAATGTATACCTGTGTTTATACATGTATACATATGTGTGTATATATATATGTATATATATAAAAAAACTTAGAACTCTTGGAAATTAAATATGTATACACATATGTATGTAAATATATAATTTCTAATAGTTCTAAGTTATTTTTATACCTAATTATCCTGATTTCATTTCTGCCTCTTTTTGGTAAAATTTTTTTTGTTTTTTAAAATGATTCATTTCTTTATTGTTTTGAACATCTTCAATTATTTAAAAATCCTAATAAATCTTTGCTATAAAATTGTTTCTTTTGAGAAATTGAATGTACCTGTTGTTGGTTTGTTGGGATATCACTATTAACGTTAGTTTTTCTTATCATTTTAGAATTTTGGTTTCCAGCATAATTTTGAGAAGAAGATTTTACTTATAAATTGTCATAATTTTATTGCTCTATTCCCCAGCTCCTAGTTCCTCACAACATCCTGGGTCCTCAGAGAGAGACATATTTTGTACTTTGTTACCAACTCATAATTTAATTTAGAGCCTCATCTTAAGGCTCTGTTTCTCATATGTTTCCATAGTTTGACAGGAATAATAGACAGATTCAGACACTGTTTTACTACATCTCCAGATTTTTTTTTCACCTGCAAAGGAATCTAGCCTACCTCTTAGATAAAAGTGGATAAGCACAGAAAGAGTGGTCCCTTGTCAAACGTTTAGCCCTTCACACTTCTACATTTAGAGCCCAGCAAGTCGATGGCTCTATTCTTGCTAATTTCTTTGTATTTCTGCTCAATTTCTTGGTCATGAAAATGTAAATCTTATTATTAAAATCGACTATAATGCTTTTTTATGTTTTATCTTTCTTTGCTTTTTGTTTGAGCAGAAAAATCTACCAGAACATCAACTCCCTAAGCCATTTGGGTAAAAGTCTGGAAGATATTTTTATTTAGAAGTCAGTTAGGAATTTTTAATGGAAGACATTTTTATTCAGAAGTCAGTTAGAAATTGAAAACATTCGGGGTATGCTCTAGTCCCTTGCTTTTATGGTACTACTAATCTTTACGCTCCGAACTTTATTTTGTAAGGAATAGACATTTCACTATAAAGCTTTACCAAATCTCTCACCTACCCCCCTAAACATCTGCTCTGTTCTCTTGATGGTACCTGATGGGGAGGATTTATTTGTGTTTCTACACACTGACTCAGGTACAAAGAATGGGGATCATTAGGAGGGCTTTTTTGTTTTGAATAATGAAATCACCATTCTGAGGATGCTTTAAATAAAACATTCCTGGCTTTTGTTTATTTTTTTTTCAGTTTTATTGAGGTATAATTGACAAATAAAAATTGCATATACTCAAGGTGTACAACATGAAAACCTTCTTGGCTTTTAAACAACATAAATACATGATCAAAACTTTCAAATATTTGTTTTTTATACCCTCAGTTACTAATAAATATTATTTTCTGGTGTCTAGGGAATAGGAACTAACTGAAAAATCTGTTTTGTAAAAAAACAGATACCAGATATCTATAGAAAAATATAATGCATTATCAAGTCTTAATTTCACACTATTATTAGAAAATACAAAACATGTACAAAGTGATCCATTTATGCTTACCCTATAAGTGGATATTTCTAGTCTGAAGGGCAGAAGAATCATATCCTTAAATTTTGTAGCTTCCATGAATTCCATGAATTTATATGCTAATTAAATCAACCTTATATAGCACCTTATTCTTATGCTTGACAAAACATAAAAAAGGCAGAACAGAAATATATTTTTCTTTAGCTCCTTAGGAAAAAGTAGGTCAAATTTAGATGTAGAATATCCACATCTAATTAACCACAAAAATCATTTTATCTTTTTACTCTTTTTGGCCCTATTGTAATAAGGCTAACTACAGAAATCAATCATTTCCCCCTTTTAATTACCTGGTTATAATTATATTCAACATAACAGAATAGAATAAAGTAACTGTATGTATTTTACAGGTCCACTTTTAGGAATTAAAGATACATGTATATAAAACATGATTAGTACTGTTAATTTAGTACTATGTAACACTAAATTTATTTGAAACATTATTAAGGTCTATTCTTATTGTCATGATTGCGTGAAGAAATTGATTTTCTTCAATATGCTGGGGCAGATTTTTACTTGTGACATTGGAAGCTTTTGAAGAAACTGCTAGATTCCAAAGTAGTATTCAAAAGAAATACTCTTTTCCTTTCATTGCAAAACAACTTCACAATTAAATTGGCCACTAGAATTCCCATCATCTCTCATTACTTCCCTTCTTTATAACCACTGTCATTATCTCCCTATAGTATTTAAGATGACACATTTGGAGTTATTTCACCTGCATTTTCTTATCTCCTCTTGAATGTGTAAGAAGCTTCTCAAATTTAATAGGATCAAAATGAAGCTCTTGTATCCCACCCCAACTATCTTCCACATAAATACATCATCATCACATTTGTTCAACAGCGAAGATTTTAGGACTTTTTCATCACTCAATTGCAATTCATCACCACATGTTGTCAGTTCCACCCCACCCCAAATATTTCTCAAATACGTTCTTTCTTTCCAACTCCACGGAAAGTCCCCAGTCTCAACGTTCCATGATAAAGCTTTGTACTGGTCTCCTTCTTATATTCTTCATTCATCCATTCTCAGAAAAAATTAGCATTATGAACTTCTGCTTAAACCTTCTGATTCTTAGTGCTTTTAAAATAAAATCCAAATTCATCTGACCTCACACCTTCTGACTCTCTAGCTTTGCATCTTCCTCTACCTCTCATTCTAGCAACAACCTCTGGCTCTATACTTGGAAACTCATTGTAGTCACTCCCTGGCATATGCATATTGATATCCTGATTCCTCCCTGAATCTTCCTCCTTCAGGCTCTTAGTCTTATTCTCTCTTTCAGGTCTCAGCACCCTTTGAGACTCTCCTGATTATTTTACTAAATAGCTTCCTTGTTTTTCTTATCACCTTATTAATTTTCTGGATGATAGAACTCAACATAATCTGTAACCAATTCAACTTTGTTTCTTGTTTATGGTTTTAATTCCATGAGTGAAAATCTTTACTTGTTTTATTTATCACTTCATTCTGGAAGCTGATATAGTATCGTTATGTAGTAGGGGCTCAGGAAATATTTGCTGCTTGGTTGAATTTGGGGGTTGCATAGTATAACTACAAATAACATACAACCTACAATCACAGCAATCACATTTCAAGTTCCACTTAATTTGCTTTTTGTCCTTAGACAACCCACTTAGCTATGTTGAGCCTGATTCTTCCTCCTGATTAGTAAGCATGTCATAGAATGTTCTTGATATTAAAATATACATAAAATAATGATCAGTAACATTTATTGAATGTTCAGTATGTGTAAAATATTCTAATAGGGATTTAAATGAATCAATTATGTTAATTGTAATAATAACTCTAAGTGGTGGACATTATTAAGGGTCTCGTTTTTTACATTGAGAAAATTGAATCTAACAGAGTTAAGTAACTTTTCCAAAGTCATGCAGCTAACAATCTTATTCCAGAGATACTAACTGTAAAGCTGTTGTGTTGGTGGTTATTGTGGTTTTAACTGAGCCACAAAAATATTACTAAGACTGAAATTACTTGAATTATACTCCTTTAACAAAAACTCAAAGTTTTAATATTGATAAAACATGAGTTCTGGGGCCTCTCTGTATTTTCTTGCATGCCAAGTGTGAATCATTATACCTGGTATTCTTATATCAGATCAAGAAATATTTTTTGACTATGCACCCCCTATTAAAGTATAATTTTGAATTTTAAAATTAGTATTTTAAATGACTCTTTTGAGTTTCAGTAAAATTTACATAATCATCAGATTTTGTTTTCTCAGATTTTTTTGTAAGTTGTTTGACATCTTATAAATCGATGTAAGGGCTTTTATTTTATAAAGCACATATAACTATTCCATCTTATCAGAGGAAATATATTCCCAAGAAAAACAAAAAAGTTTAAAATTCAAATTTCAAACAAACATTTATTTATTTATTGTCTTTGAATGTTTGTTTTGCCATTACATTCTGAGCTTCTCACCTGTCAATTCCGTAGAGCTAGGTAGATTAGCTGCATTATAGCTGAGGGCCCTGATTCTTGTTATCTGACATTTTCCTTCTCACAAAATCCTAAATGTCTATAGGTTTTCCATATTGTCCTTAATAATAAGATATGGAGAATACATAGCCATAAGAGATGATTGATGAAAATCTATTTGGGGTCACATTTGGTGCTCTGATAGTCTTCCTGCTGAGATGGCCTCCTTTCTGGAGAGTCGAAGCTGCGATATATTAATAGTAACATAAAGCCTGAGACAGGTAACCTTCATAATGCATTTAACAGCGTCTTCAATACACGAGGTCAAGAACCACAGACTCAGTTTCTGCTCTGACAATCTCCTATTTCATTGGCCTCTGATTTATAAACCTTTTCCAGATATATTGTGAGCATCTAGTGAGGGTAGCAACAACAGAAAGAATTTAAAACAGCCTTCATTTATTGATGAACACTCTTTTCTCCTTCCATACCTACTTTCACTGGAAAAGTTTTGAAGGACTGCTA
Organism: Daubentonia madagascariensis; assembly: GCA_023783475.1. NCBI lineage: Eukaryota > Metazoa > Chordata > Mammalia > Primates > Daubentoniidae > Daubentonia > Daubentonia madagascariensis. The sequence goes on along the minus strand of JAKFHU010000978.1, from coordinate 17,357,657 downwards.
CAAAGGACAATATTTTATTAATCCTTGTATCAGTAGCATTCACTCACTGTAACTTTATTTCTGTACAATAAATGATTTCTCCTGTAATTACAGACCCAGCTTTCTCCTCAAATACTTTACATCTGAAGTAATGTCTAATCAGTGGTGATGAAACTGGCATATGGAAAGCACCTCATGTATTATAGCAATGCAGAAATCCCAGTTTTATACCTGACTATTGAGCATGTCCTTTATACCGTGTCATGTATTTAAATGGGTTAGCTTGTTTAATATTTGGAACAAAATTATGAAGTATGTACTATTTTAAGCCCATTTTACATATGAGGAAATTGAGGTTTAGAGAGCTTAAGCAATAGTAAGTGATAGAGCCAGGATAATTCCAGATTCTGTCCAACCTCAAAATCTATGTGCTTAAGTCTTAACCATGACTTGTAGTGCTTTTCTATCATACCATAATAAACTGAAACTATCCAGATGAGTTTATTTTTTAGTATCTTATACCTTTACTGAAATCATATAATTATGCTATATATATTTATATGTATACACACACACATACGTCTTATATGGTAACATGCAATGTCTATAAATAGGTAAAATGAAGCAGATTGGAAGAAATAATGTCAATGCTGTATAATCCACCATTACGTAGGGGGGAGAAATGCCAGTGTTCCTTGTTGCTTGTCAGAATTGTTATAAATACTGCATTCTTTCTTTTAAGACTTAGGATATAGCATTCTTTACCGCTTTCAAACACTTTTTATCCAAGTGCATTAATACATCCTCCACTTTGCTGCCCCTGGGTTTTAATTATTAATATCTTGTCCTTTTTAACTGCACAGTCTTTATTGAGGGTCTGTTCTGTGCTGGGCATTGTACTCAGCACTAGGAACCTATGGATGAATAAAATACTGCTCTACCTTCAGAGATATTACAGACAAAAAGTGAAAAATGACAAATACACAGATACGTAGTATGCAGTGGAAATAAGCAGTAGGTAGTATATAATCGTATACGGTATGATATCTTCTTCATTCCATACTCTTCCAAAAATTGGGAAGGAAGATGAAAAAGAAGAGGAGGAAGAGAAGAAGGAGACGGAAGAGGAGGAGGAGGAGAAACATGAAGAGGAAGAAGATGAAATCACAAAGCAAGGCACTTGTTCAAGTTCAAACCATCCTCTAAAGTGCAGGTCAAGTTTCTCCACCGCAATATTTCTCTGACATCTGAAATTGAAAGAAAAATTTCCCTTTTCTGAATTTCCATAGTTTTTATTTTGTTGTTTAACATAAATTATTTCTGTATATGACTTACTTTTTCTGCTAGATTGTGAAACATTTGTTATATATGTTATTGATTTCCTAGAGGTATACCATGGCTACACTAACCCAATATTTATAGATGCCCATTATATATATTATGATTAATGAAATACAATTATAAATAGAATAAATACAAGAATGGAATGTCTTACATCATTATCTGTCAAATCCTAATGTTATTCAAGCATCTCTTCTTCTGTTGTTAGCAATGTGTTTGTGCCCTTTTTAAGTCATTCTATATTTTGCCTTGTATTATATTCATCTTTATACTGATATGGGATACAGTATATTTGCACATAATGCAGATTACACAGTATTTTTAGTTAAATTTACATTCTTATTTTTTATTTTATTTATTTTTAACCTCCTGGAATATATTCAAGTGTTGCAAAGATGTATGCTTCCAGCAAATTGAGTGAGGAACATTTTTCTTTCCCTAGAATGATGATGCTAATTAAAACCATAGCTTTTCTTTGACGGTTCTTAAATCATGCTTATGTTTATTTTTAGATTTTCCCTAATGAATAGAACATAGAAAATTATTTTCAGATTGGCAAATAACAGTAATTGTTTCAAACAGTCTATTTAGTACTTGCTACATATTTTTTATCATTTTGTATGTATACTCACATACTATTTTACAATCAATTATTTAGAACAGTAGGTTGTCCCCTCCCCCAAAAAGAATAAACTAATTTCAATTTGCCTTCTAACTAGAAACAACTGCTCATAATATGGAAATGTAATGAAAGCAAAGCAAGAATAGTTCACAGAGACTATTTCCATTATATTCACATAATATCTTTAAAAAATTACTACATTTCAGAGTTCTTTGCTAATGGAGGAAACAAGTCATCATAATTTCATGTAATCATGCTGTTTCTCTAAATAGTTTGTGACTTTGACAGGTCATTTTTAATCCAGCTAGCTGTTTACATTATATTAATGTGAAAAACCCAAACTACAAATTTGCAAGCTCTTGGTGCTGAAATAACGTCTGTCTTTAAATAGCTTACTTCTTGATTCACCAGCAAAACCATTTTAATCAGTTTATTGCCGGCGTCAATGTTCATTAACAGCAGGACAGGGTCGGTTTTAGTAAGTACAGTGAACTTTCTATCAGCCTATTTTCTGCATTGGTTCCTGCAATATGTGTAAGAATTAGACAACTAAACCCTTGTCACAACATGGACAGGCCAAGAAGGAAAAGTGAGAGCAGAGGCTAAGACAGAACAGGGACCTGTCTTAGGGATCTGCTGGGCCCCAAAAACTTGGAAATAAAGGAGAAATCTTGAGTCCCTCCAAGGGAAATTCTAGGTACCTATCTAGCCTTGAAAAGTAAATGGACAACCTGATAAAGAAAAAGATAGTAACAACAGTCTTCCAAACAAGTCAAAGTCACAAGGTGTTTTGGTTCCCTGCAGAAACTAAAAGGCAACACTTTAACATATGTTCTTGAGTTATTTTTCAGAAACTCCCACCAGATGGAAAATGCTGACCACTATCATGTAGACCTCAGATAAGAGGGAACTGAGGACTGAAGTCTGATGGCCACTCTTTGTTCTAAATTTCTTCCTGAGGGGCCTGGAAAGAGTCATGCTTACAGGGAAAACCTTAACATTCCTTTCTGCTGACCCCAGGTTTTAGACGAGGCCTTGCTTCCTTAACCCACTGCTAATTATAAAGAATCTCTGAATCTACCTATGACTTGTAAGTCCTTGCTTCAAGATATCCCATCTTTTAGGGCCAAACCAATGTATAACCTCCACATATTGATTTACAATTTTGTCTGCAACTTCTGCTTTCCTGAAATGTACTCTTGCCTTTAAAAACCCTTCTTGTAAAGCCATCAGGGAGTTTAGGTCTTAAGCATTAGCTGCCTATTCTTTCTGCTTGGTGCCATGCAATAATGGCCTTCTTTCTTTCACTGCAAATCTCAGCATCAGTGTCTGGCTTTGTTGTGCTCGATCAGTAAACTCCAATTTGGTTTAGTAACAAAGCATCTAATAATAAGAAGAAACAGGTCTGAACAAGAATTTGCAAATACCACCTGTGAGAAGATGATAGTTTTTACAGCTGCTCATTAAGAGGAAAAAACCAAGTAAGCATATTATAGTTATGCTTTGGAGCCAAAAATTTGGATAAGGAGAAATGTACCCTGCAAATAATTTGGATCCTCACAGGTACAACATTTTACTCTATTGCTGGAGGTGAGAAAACACACAGACATAGATACACACACACACACACACACACTTCAAATTAAATACAATTCTATACTAAAATCATCCAATTAATCTGTCTGTCTTCTCACTGGGTTGCAAACTTAAGACACAGATCTCATTATTTTATATCATTTTATCTCTAATCTCAAGTACCCTGCCTAACATATACTTGCAGATGAAAATACATTGGTAGACTTGAGATAAACTGAAACCGAGAAGTCAGAGAAAGAAAATGTTCTTCCCTAGGGAAGAAATGATGCTGAAGAACTCAATCAATTCTATATGGTCTTTCTCTCTGGAAATTTAGCACCATCAGTAGACTGAGAGAGAGTGAGGACTCTGCATCACATCACCCAGTTCTCTTCATTGTGTCACTTCTGTCTCCTCTCCTTCATGCTGATTATCACTGCAGATGCTCTGGGTACCAAATATTTCTTCATTTAAACATTTTAAAACAAATACATAATGCTTATTCATTGTAATCTGCATAAATAGGCATTTATATAAATATGAATATAAAAGAATAGTTCTAACTGATTGAATTAGGAGAATAAAGGCTGAGCAAATCAAAAGTGGACCTAGCTTCTCCAAACCAATATCTTGATTTTGAAGAGCTTTCTCCTATTTATTAAAAACTCCTGAGACTGCCTCTGCACTGGCACAAGATTCTAATATTCAGAACAATTATTGAGAAAAAGTCAAGTGTATCAGCCTTCTTTCTCTGTAGGAAACAACATGTGAGACCTAATATTTAGCTGAGTATCTCGGAATGTAGGAAGAAGAAACATTTCACGTTGTTCAACTTGCATAAGCAAAAATATGGTTAAGCTTAAAACTTAAAGAAGTACTTTGACCAAAGGACCAGCATGAAAGTTAAAAAGCTGCCATAGCATTAGACCACAATTTTAATGTAGCACTGCTTGGATTGCATATATTAATAAATAGCCTTGCTGTACTCTAATTGAAAAAATATTGGATAAAGTTTGTCTTAGTCACTATTACCATGTTGAAAACCACCCCAAAATTTAGTGGCATAAAATATGCATTGTGTTATGCTTACAAAGGATGTTCAGAACTCTGGACAAAATGGAATAAGAATGGCAGGGGTGGTTGCCTGTACTTTAAGACATCTGGGGACTCAGGTGGGAACATTGAAGGCTAAGGTACACTCATAGCCTGTGGGCTGGAATCATCTGGAAATTCCTTCATTCAAATATGTGGCAACTGGGCTGTGATGATCAAATGGTGTGCTCAGCCTGGGTTGTAGACTGGAGCTCCCATACATAGCCTTTCCATGTGGTTTAAGCTTCTCACAGCATGGCAACTGGCTCTGAGGAATTGAAGAGTGATGATTCCAAGAACTTGTAATAATTTCATCCAAAATTCATAATTTTCTTTGAAGATGGAGGTTGTATGGCCTTTTATGACCTATCATTGATGTCAAATAGTGTCACTTTTGCTGCATCCTATTGGTTTCAAGCAACTCAGTTCCAATTCAAGGGGAGGGAACATAGATACCACCTCAAAGCATTGGCAGTGGTATCTTTTTCACAGTCAATTTGCAAATAAACTATATCAATAAAATCTCCATTCATTATCCTCAGTTCAAATGTAAACATGTTAACACTTTCACTGAGAAAATACATAAACAAATCTTTTTTTAAAAATACCAGTACCTAATGTTTCTAAATTGAAGTTCTAAGAGGAATTCAAGGAGGGAGTCAAGATGGCAGACTAGAAGCAGCCTGCACTAGTCGCTCTCAAGGACAGGATCAAAAGTCGCAGGTAGATGTTCACCTACAGATGGACTGTCATGGAAAGAGCATTGTGAATCATCAAAGAAGTGACTGGAGACACCCAAAGTGAAGGAGAGAGAGAAGGGGTGATCCACTCAGCAGGATCAGAAGGTACCGGGGAAAGCTCCCACATGTGGGGAAGGGTCAAAGGAGAGAATCCCAGGGCTCCACACTCTGCCCACAGACACTGCAACGTGAGCTGAAAGGGGCTCCCCCAACCACTACAGGCCCCCATACTGATGAGAGGGCTGCTTGGAGACTGTGCAGCAGCACTGAGCCCACTGGCTTCTGATCCTAGGTCACTGCAACTAATGCCATTCTGAGCTCTCAGCCCGAGAGTGTATAGTCTACACAGGGGTCAGTTCCACTGTAGCTTCATCCCCATTGCCTGTGAAGGCTGGGGAGGGATTAGGGACAGCAAGTGCTTTCACGTGCACCACCCACCCCTCCTGCCACAGTGGGATACAGTCAAAGCAGGCACCCATGGCCCCCAGCATCCACCACCATCTCAATAGCACTGCCACTGCCACCTGAGTAGCACTGCAGCAGCTTCCCCAGCCAGACCTGAGTTGAGGGAGAGCTTAGCCACTATGACCCACCCAGCTCCCGGCCAAGGTTGTGTGACCTGACCACTGCTGGAATCCCACATGCTGCGTGTATCTCAGTGAACTTGTCCATGCCTCATGCCAACCGGCCACTGTGGCACTGCCCCACAGACTCACTCACCAGGGCCACCACTCCCTGTGTGCTGCTACTGCTCCTGGACCTGGGCAGAGTGAATGCCCACAGCCCTGACACCCATGGCCACCATTTAAATTAGCCTCACCCAGCCACCACTGCCACCCCTACAAGGAGAATCAAGAAGAACAAACTCCCATGCTACCAACCACCATGGAGAGGGACTTGCCCAGTCCCCTACCCAAGCTTCCAACAGTGGCCTGAGGACCAATGAACCACTCCACATGAATATCCCCCAGCTCTTGCTCAGACAACCATAGGGTAACAGGATGACACAGGAGAAGAGCTGTGTTACAGCCTTTCAGTGCATCCAACCCTCTCCTGCCTGGTCAGTCATTTGGAGTAGGACACAAGTGTGCCATCCAGGGACCTCTCTTTCTATTCACTAAGTAGGAGAGTTCCTAGCAGAGAAGAAGAGGTGCACCACAAACTTATTTGCCTGGAACTGAGAGAAGAGTTGTCAGATGAGAAGGAACCAGCATAAGAACTCTGGCAACATGAAAAAATAAGCTTTTTTGACAACCCCAAAGGATCACAATAGGTCTCCAGTAACAGACCCCCAATCAAAAGGAAATTTTTGAAATGTCAGATATGGAATTCAGAATATGGTTGGCAAATAAGATGAATGGGATTGATGAGAAAGTCAAAAACCAACATAAAGAAACTAAAGAAATAATTGAGGACATGAATAAAAAATTCTCTAAAGAGATAGATAACAATTGAAAAGATATAACATAGCTTAAAGAAATGAAAGATTCATTTAGGGAATCTCAAAACACAGCAGCAGAAAGCTTTAACAACAGACTAGACCAAACAGAAGAAAGAATTTCAGAGCTTGAAGACAAGGCTTTTGAATTAACTCAGTCAGACAAAAATGTATAAAAAAGAAGAATGAATACTTACATAGAGAAATACAGGACTATGTAAAATGAGCTAATATAAGAATCATAGCTATCCCTAAGGGAGAAGAAGAAAAAGCAAAAAGAATGGAAAACCTACTTGAGGGAATAATTTAGGAAAACTTCCATGGTATCACCAGAGATGTACATATCCAGATACAAGATGGTAATTGAACATCTGGAAGATTCATTGCAAATAGGACATCATCAAGACACATAGTCATTAGTCTGGCCTAAGTCAAAAGTAGGAGAAAATTCTACAAGCTACAAGATGAAATCAATAACTAACTACAAAGGAAAAACCATTAGGCTAACAGCAGACTTCTCAGCAGAGACCTTACAAGTCAGAAGGGATATGGGTCCCATTTTTAGTCTTCTTAAACAGAATAACTGCCAGCCAAGAATTTTGTAATCTGCAAAACTAAGTTTCATAAAACTAAGTTTCATAAAGTTTTCATAAAGTTTCATAAAAAATAAAGTCTTTCTCAGAAGGCAAACACTAAGGAAATTTGGTACAACTAGATCTGCACTGTAGGAAATGCTCAAAAGTGCTCTATACATGGAACAGAACAACCAATACAGACAAGGGTAAAAATGTCTGAAAGTAAAAGCTTGCAACTCTTCTAAAACAGTAGCACAAGGGAGAAAATGAAACAATATGATATCATTTGATATGATGAACAGAACAGTGTCTCACATAGAAATACTAACATTAAATGTAAATGGTCTTAATGCTCCACTTAAAAGATATAGACTGGCTAAATGGATGAAAAAACACAACCCAAACATATGCTGTCTGAAAGAAACACATCTAATTCAAAAGGACTCTCAGAGACTCAAAGTAAAGGAATAGAAAAAAAAATTTCATGCAAATGGACACCAAATGTGAGCTGGAGCAGCTATTCTTATATCACATAAAACAGACTTTACATGAACAATGGTTAAAAAAGACAAATACAGTCATTATATAATGACAAAGGGAGCAATTTGGCAAGAAGATAAAACAGATGTAAAAATGCTAAATATGTATGTATGTATGCATCTAACACCAGAGCTCCCAGATTCATAAATCAAACTCTACTAGAGCTAAACAAAGAAATAAATAACAGAATCATAATAGTCAGGGACTTTAACACTCCACTGACAGAACTGGACAGAGCATTGAGGCAGACAATCAACAAAGAAACACTGGGCTTAGGACCTAATAGACATTTACAGAATATTCTACCCCAAAACCAAAAAATATTCTTCTCATCAGCTCATGGGACATCTTCCAAGATAGACCATATATTAGGCCACAAAACATGTCTCAGCAAATTCAGAAAAATCAAAACCATACCATATATCTCCTCAGACTACAGTGGAATAAAACTAGAAATCAAATCCAAGATGAACTCTCAAATCTGCACAAGGTCATGGAAATTAAAAACCTGTTGCTGAAGGATCCTTGGGTCAATGATGAAATCAAAATGGACATAAAAAGATTTTTCAAACTGAATGAAAAAGTGGACACAAGTTCCAAAATCTTCAGGATATATATAAAAAGTAATGTTAAGGGGGAAATTCATAGCCTTAAATGCTTACTTCATAAAGACAGAAAGATCACAAATTAACAAGTTCCTGTCACACCTCAAGGAAATAGAAAAAGAACAAATCAAAACACAAAGCTAGCAGAAGAAAATAAATAATAACGCTCAGAGAAGAATGAAATGGAAATGGAAACCAACAAAAAATGCAAAGGATTAATGAAACAAAAATTTGGTTCCCTAAAAGATCAAAAAAATCTGTAGATCACTAGCTAGATTAACTGAAAATAGAGGAGAAAGAAGTCAAATAAGCTGAATTAGAAATGAAAAAGAAGACATTACAATTGAAACCACAGAAATACAAAATATCATATATGACCACTATGAAAACTGCTAGGCAAACAAAGTAGAAGACAGGAGAACTGGATAAAATTTTGGAAACACACAACCTCCCAAGGCTGAATGAGGAAGAAATATATATCCTGAAGAGACCAATAATGAGTAGAATAATAAAAAAAATCTCTCAAGAAAAAAAAAGTCATAGACCAGACAGATTCACAGCCAAATTTCACCAGACCTACAAAGAAGAACTAGCACTTATTTTACTGAGAGTGTTACATAACTTCAAGAAGGAGGGAACCCTCCTTAACTCATTCTATGAAGCCAGCATTGCCCTGATACCAAAGTCAGTAAAAGATATAAATAAAAAAAGAAAACTGAAGACAAATATCCCTTATGAACATGGATGCAAAAATTCTAAACAAAATACTAGCAAACCGAATTCAACAGCTCAATCAAAAAAATAATTCACATGATCAAGTGTGTTTCATCCCAGGGATGCAAGGATGATTCAATATAGGCAAATCTATAAATGTGCTTTACCACATAAACAGAAGTAAAAACAAAGACCATATAATCATTTCAATAGATATAGAAAAAGCATTAAATAAAATCCAGCACCCCTTCATGATAAAAACCCTCAACAAATTAGGCATAGAAGGAACATATCTCAAAATTATAAAAGCTATATATGACAAACCCATAGCCAACATCATACTGAATGGGGAAAAGTTAAAATCATTCTCCCTAAGAACTGGAACAAGACAAGGATGCTCACTGTCTCCACTTCTATTCAACATAATGCTGGAAGTCCTAGCCAGAGCAATCAGACAAGAGAAAGAAATAAAGGGCATCCACATTTGGGAAGAGGACAAACTATCCCTGTTTTGTAAAAATATGACTTTATGTCTAGAAACCCCAAAAGACTGACCAAAAGACTCCTAGAATTCATAAGTAAATTCAGCAAATTCTCTTGTTACAAAATCAATCAGTGCTACAAATCAGTAGCATTCTACACACCAATAACAGTCAAACTGAGAACCAAATCAAAGACTCAATACCATTCACAATAGCTACAAAGAAAATAAAATACCCAGGAATATAATTAACCATGGAAGTGAAAGATCTCTACAAGGGGAACTATGAAACACTGAGGAAAGAAATTGTAGATGACATAAACAAATAGAAAAACATCCCATGCTCATAGATTGGAAGAAACAATATTGTTAAAATGTTCGCACTGGCCAAAGTGATTTACAGATTCAATGCATTTCTCACCAAAATACTAATGTCATTTTTCACAGATCTAGATAAATTAATCTTAAACTTCAAATGAAATCAAAAAAAGAGCCCATATAGCCAAAGCAATCTTATGCAAAAAGAACAAATCTGGAGACATCACATTACCTGACTTCAAATTATACTACAAGGCTATAGTAACTGAAACAGCATGGTACTGGTATAAAGGTAGAGAAATAGACCAATGGAACAGAATAGAGAACTCATAAATACAACCATTTAGCTAAGACCAACTAATTTTCAACAAAGCACACAAAAACATACATTAGGGGAAATATGCCCTATTTAATAAATGGTGCTGGGAAAATTGGATAGCCACATGCAGAAGAATGAGACAAGATCCCTATCTCTCACCATATACAAAAATTAATGCAAGATGGATTACAACTTAAATGTAAGACCTGAAACCACAAAATTCTAGAAGAAAACATAGGAAAATCTCTCTTAGACATCGGTCTAAGCAAAGAATGTATTACTAATACCCGAAGGCAAATACAGAAACAACAAAAACAAATAAATGGGACTTAATTAAATCAAAAAAATTTCTGCAAAGCAAAGGAAATAAACAACAGAATTAATAGACAAGTTACAGAATGGGAGAAAATATTCCCAAACTATACAACCAACAAAGGACTAATACCCAGAATCTACAAAGAACTAAAACAAATCTGTAAGAAAAAACAAAATAACTCCATTAAAAAGTGGGCAAAAGGTAAGAACAGAGTTTTCCAAAAGAAGATAGACAAATGGCCAGCAAACAAATGAAAAAATGCTCAGCATTACTAATCATCAGGAAAACGCAAATTAAAATCACAATGAAATGGCACCTTACCCCTGTCAGAATTTCCATTATTAAAAAATCAAAAAACAATAGATGTTGGTGTGAGTGCAGTGAAAAAGGAACACTTATACACTGTTGATGGGATGGTAAATTATTACAACGTCTATGTAAAATCGTATGGAGATTCCACAAAGAACTAAAAGTAGACCTACCATTCGATCCAGCAATCCCACTACTGTGCATCTACCCAAGGGAAAAGAGTTCATTATATCAAAAAGACACCTGCACTCAAATGTTTAGCACAGCACAATTCACAGTTGCAAAGATAGGGAATCAATTGAAGTACCCGTCAACTGATGAACGAATAAAGAAAATGTGGTAGATATATACCATGAGTACCACTCTGCTGCAAAAAGGAATGAAATAACGTCTTTGGAAGCAATTTGGATGGAAGTGCAGAACATTATCCCAAGCAAAGTATCTCAGGAATGGAGAAGCATGTACTCCCTAATAAGTAGGAGCTAAACAATGGGTATACACGGTGGTATAAAGCACATAGGAAACTAAGAGGGGGGAAGGGTAGGAGGTGGGTAAGGGATAAAATGTACCTACCGGGTACAATGTACACTACTCTGGTGACGAGTACTCTAAAAACCCTTACTTCAGCATTATACAATTCATCCAGGTAACAAAAACACTTGTGCCCCTTAATATTTTGAAATTTAAAAAAGGCAAAATAATAAATAAACCTTATCTATCCAAGGATCCCACTATGGGCCATCCCCTTATGCACAGTAACTACTATCCTGAAATTTGTGTTTATCTTTGCCTTGTTTGGTTTTATGGTTTTTACTATCTATGAATATATCTCTAAATAATATATCTCTAAATATATCTATTTTTCTTCTCTATCTAAATGGAATCCTACTGATGACTAGCTTTTTTCCCTCACTATCATGTTGTTGAAATTTATCCCCATTGATGCTTTTAGATGTACTTTATTCATCATTACTCTAGTACTGTTTTGAATATATCACAATTCATTTGCCCATCTATTGTTGATGGGCCTTTGGGTTCTTCCTAGTTTTGAGCTTTCACAAATAATGGTGCTGTAGACATCGTTACAAATGATACTTGTCACAGAAAACAAAAATTCTCTGGAGTATGTATTAAAAAGAAGAAGTGTTAAGTTATCAGGTATGCACACTTTCAGCTTCACATGGATGCACCTTGGAAACATTATACTAAATGAAATAAGCTAGTCACAAAAGTACATATATTGTATGATTCCATTGGTATAAAATGCCCAGAATAGGAAAACTACACAGACAGAGAATAGGTCAGTGGTCACCAGTGACTAGAGGAGAGAAATAAATGGGAAATGACAGCTAAAGGGGATAAAATTTCTTTCTGGAGTGATAAAGATGTTCTAGAATTAGGTAATGGTGATGGCTGCACAACTCTGTATATATATATACTATTAATAAAAATCCCTGATTTAAAATGGTGAACTTTATGGCAGGTGAATTATATTTCAATAAAAAATTGTAATCTAGGGACAAATTGGCACACACAAAAGAAAAAGGCTGCTTTTTAAAAGAAAGCTTTGGAAAAGCTTATGTAATATCAATCTCCTCCTCCTTTTCTGCTACTTCCCAATGCTTTTGCTTTGTAGATTTGGTTTTTCATAGATGAAGTTGTCTAAATCAATGCCCATGTATAAAGAAGGAGCTTTGCCCTAACCTTCAAGGGGCTAATTAGTCCCCAAGTTCTTGGCGAGAGTGAGGAATCTGACAGTTGAAAAGGAGAAGGGAGAGGTCTCCCCTTCTTGCTTTGTACAACATTCTTTTAAAGAAAAGTAGCACCAGATGGACCATTAGTATATGGAGATGAAGAGTGAAGGCAAGTTCTCACCTTTCTACAACAGAAGATATCCTCCCTCTGCATCTTTCCTTCTGCTATCTTCTCTGTGATGGCCTCCCCAACTTTGTGTTCGTTTTGGTAGATGTAGGCCCCATCAATGTGTTGGTACCCCATTTCCATGGTAACCTCCACCAATGTTGCACAGCCTCCCACAGGGGTCTAAAATGATAAGAAGGTTGGGGTTAGAGAAGAGAGAAATGGGTTATTTCTTTAGTTTAATCATCATTAATCAGGACGTCTTGCATGTACATTGTTTTACAGCAAAAATGACACATTTCCAATTCCATGCTGTTGTGATTGAAAGATGATGCCCAGAGTCAGAAGAAACTGACCTCTCAGGGTCCTCCCCTTCCCCAGAAGGAGACTCCATCCACTGCAGATCTGTCCTCAGCTTTGTGGCTTCAGAAATGTGATTTGATCAATTTTACTTATGACAGAAGATTTCAAGGAAGCCTTGTTATAGGAGTACACTAGCTAATTGAAGAAGGCTAAATCAGAAACCAAAAGTTTAGGTAGACAAATTCAGATTATCCACAGAATGGAATACTACTCAGTAATAAAAATGAATGAACTATTGATACACACAACATGAATGAATCTCAAAATAATTACACTGGGTGAAAGAACCCAGGCTAGAAAGAATAAACATTTTATGATTTCATTTATATAAAATGCTAGAAAATAAAACTAGTCTATAGTAACAGACACAGAGTAGATTGCCTGGGGGGAGGGGTATGGTTGGGAAGAGGGATTACAAAGTGGCATGGGGAATACTTTAGCATTTGATGGATATGTTCATTGTCTTGATTGTGCTGATGGTTTCATAGGTGTATGTATATGTCAAACTCATCAAATTGGATACTTTGAATTTGTACAGTTTATTGTGTGCCAATTACATCTCAATGAAGCTGGAGAACAAAAGAAAAAAGTAAAGTAGAATTTAAGACTATTAAAAAGTATATATTTTCTTTTTATGTTAATCTCCTGGGAACTTTCTCAAGAGTGATCTTGCTTCAGTCCTGCTCTTAAGCAGCTGTCTAAACTTTCATCCAGTGCTTTCTATTAACTAAAAATTGGTGGGGCCATCTCAACAGTAGGATGATCTTCTGAACTGGCTTATGAACAGCCCTAATTCCTCAAACATTAATAGCCTTTCTACTTAAGGCCTACATTAATAGTCTTTCTGACAGAGACGTGCCTTTCCACTTACAGACTTGAAAAGCTCCAAAATGTTTTTAGGAGCTAAAAGTCAGGTGAGAAGAAATATATCATCAAGTGAATGCTGCCTTGAAATTGCCCAGTAGGATACCAGGTTTCTAAGAAAATGTCTGAAGTTAATTGCACATTTTTATCCCCTTTTACAAAGAAAGGTAGTGATTCCTACAGTAGGTTAATACTTGCACTTCAGAGCTAAATAAAAGGAAAATCTTTTTGAACTTGGCAAAGCACAGCAATTAATCTTGTCTGTTAGGATATAAATTAAATGTACAGCTACTAGTTAGGCTTTGAAATAAAAAAGCTAGAGTCATTTTTAAAACACAGTATGGTGCACACTAAACTCCAAATATAATGGGACCTCTTCATTACCTACGATAAAATTCATCTTTATCTTTTAAATCCTATCAACTCTTCAAAGTCCTATTTATTAGTCAACTACTCTATGACACCTTTCATATTATCCCAAGCTGGTGGCGATTTTACTTATACTTTCATTTTGCAACATGTATATGACACTTCTTATACATGCCTTGTATCATAGTTACTGTGGACATATATTGCATTTCTCCCATAACATTTAAATTCATTGTAAAACTTTACCAATTTTGTAAGACATAAAATACAATAGTTAAGTGAAAAAAGTACTTTTTATATGCATTTGAAATACATAGATGTTGCATTTAGTGTACAGAAGAGGAACTGCATTTGTGAAATTATACCATCTACCATACATAACAAGCAAAAGACAGTGCTTGTCTGTATGTCTCTTTCATGCACACATCCACATACCTTGCCTTCCCTACTCAATTTGTGTCTACATCTATATCTATAAATACAAATTTTATAACTTTTCTTCTTAATTTCTGTAAAAAGACAGAATTAATAGAATGATTTAGAAAAATAAATGGGTAAAAATATAGCCATACCATTAAACAACCTACTTTAAAAATGTTTCATTTAACATAAATAAAGGGTGTTATATCTTGCTTTGTAAGAAACAGACTGAGGCCAAAGTATCTTCTATGAGAATGTCTTAGTCCATTTGCCCTGCTGTAACAAAATACCTGAGACTGAGAAATTTATAAGGAACAGAAATTCATTTCTCACAGTTCTGGAGGCTGGGAAGTCCAAGGTCATGTCACTGGCAGGTTCGGTGTCTGGTGAGGGCTGCTCCATCAATGGTGTCTTCCCCCAGAGGCATCCTCACACGGCAGAAGGGGGGATTGGCAAGAGCGCCTATGCTAGTTTTCTCCAGTCCTTTTGTGACACAGTAATCCATTCATGAGGTCAGAGCCCTCATGACATAATCACTTTCCCAAAGGTTAATACCACCACCATGAGGATTATGTTGCCATGTGAATTTTGGAAGAGACATAAATATTAAACCCATAGAACAGAGTGAGTAAGATGTATCTAAATTTCCTTTAAAACATGCTGTGATAAAAATGTTTCCTTTTCAATCTGACTTTTATAGGACAAAGGTTTTACTGATATTTCCCTTCAAGATTTCTCCAAGCTAAAGTAATTTTGAGAGAAACGTTCTTCATATTTTCCAGATCCTCTCAAGGAAATTCTCTGCTTCCAGTCCTCACTATCTCCCGTTCTTTTCCTTGGCCTGCCCACCTTACATTTCTCTGCTGCTATCATGACTGTATAAAAAATAGTGTAAATACCAAAAAATAGCTAAATGACAATACCTTTGATGAAAATCATTCTGCACATCACAAACCTAGAAAACTAGATTTTCCCAGAAGTTCTAAACACAGAGGTCAATGGTAAATGACTTGGGGAGTTTTTTAAATTCTATTTTATTGGTAAGTGCTGTAGACAATTTTTAAAATTCAGGAAAATCAATATATAAAATGACCTGCTGTAAAATGTTGTAATGTTTAAAACAGATGAGAATGAATGGGATGATAATTAAAAGTAGTTTCCTGTTCTGTGTCCTTTAAGTAATATATTAGTCACATATTTATTAATACTATTTTTTTCAGGACTTGGGGAATGTGGTATGATCATAAAATGTATTATTTTAAATTAAATTTAGTGTTGGCTCCACATTGAACAATATTATGAATATATCAAATTCTTACTTTTTTGTTTTTGTATTATAATAGAAAACATTCAGATCTTTTTTAAAATCAGACAATTCAAACACTAGTCTCAGATCTATAATATACTGTGAGACATAAGGTCATTAATTAATGACTCTGACTCAGTTCCCTGATCTGAGGATAATAATATTTACCTCATGTATGTGTGTGTGCCTAGACACGCACACTTGCACATTCACACTCACACCGACAAACGCACAGGCCTCTGTCCTCCTTCCCTCTCTTCAGTGCCTAAATATTTCCTCCTTCATCTCTCATGATAAATACAATGCATTCATCACCATTCTTGGGATATTTTCTTTCATAACTATTGTATCTTCTTTCTTTTTACTTATTTCCTATAAGGGTTGAGCTCTTTCTCTCCTTCTATCTCTTTCTCTCTCTCTCCTCTCTCTGTATCTAGCTACCTACCTATCCGTCTCTTTTTTAGTTGAGAATGTCTTTCCTAAAAATCTGTACTACTACAAAAGTCTTCATACATCCCTGATGCCAGAGTATTTCCATTTCACTACATTTTACATAAATTGCTGGAAAAAATCTTTCTTAATCTCTGTCTTAATCACATCACTTATTTTAATTTCTGTAGTAACCTATCATGTTAGTAAAGCTAGGATTTTTTATTAGAAGACCATGATGTTGTAAGAAACTTTGCATTTATAGGTTTCCTTTCCTGTATATTAGAGAAATAATATCTACCTATAAAAGTCTTAAAATTAATTAAAAATATATGGGAAATATTTTTTAAATTTCAAATGACAAATGAGTGTACTCATATATGTAGTAATAAAATAAAGTACTTCAACTTGGCTAACAATACTTCTTTCTTGTATTGTCAATATATTATTTATTACTTTTCTTCATGCTTTAGCCATATGCTGAAAATTAGCCCCAAGAAAATTCCCTACATACTACGACTTGCTTTTACAATGTGAAATTCTCTATTACTCACTGGTATATGGTGTAATGAGATCTCATTAACAGTTAAGAACCAACATTTTACTAGTTCTTTGCCTTTATTTACTAATGCAAATCTCCAACTCTCCCGTTATTTCACAACCGTTCTTTGATGTGCCCAGCAGTATGTTTCATCTCTGTTCATGAACAGATTTTTCTACCAGGGGCCACCAATAACGTGTGCAGTTCTGCTTGGCATCATTACTTTTCCTGCCACTCTTCCAACCCTCCTGGATTTCACTCCTTCTGTACTGCATATGGCCATTGGGCTCTCTAATGACAAAATTCAGTCCTGTCTGTTCAGTTCAGTGTCCCTCTCTAGTTTTCCTGAGGAACCACCTTTCTCTAAGTCTATGCAATTTTGGAGGAGTTGATTTCATCCCTACATTTAGAGGTGAGCACATCAGAACACCAGGCACTGAGTGCCAAGGTAATAGATTTCATTTATAAGCATGTGTATTGTTTTCTTTATCTTTATTGTCTATATTTAAGGTATATACCATGATGTTTTAGTATAAATATATAGTGAAATAATTACTACAGACAATAAATTAAAATATTCAACAACTCACATAGTTATTTGTGCATGTGTATGGTAAGAGCACCTAAAATCTATTCTTTTAGCAAATTTTCAGTATGCAATTCAGTATTATTAACTATAGGTCTCCTGGTGTACATTAGATCTCTAGACTTATTCATAGTACATAACTGTACCACTTAACCAATATCTTCCCATTCCCACCCCCTCCTTGCCCCAATAACAAATTTTGTACTCTCTGTTTCTATGTATTCAACTTTTTTAAGATTTCACATATGAGTGAGATCATGCAGTATTTATCTTTCTGTTTCTGACTTATTCCAGTTAGTATATTGTCCTCCAGTTTCATCCATGTTGTTGCAAATGGCAGGATTTCCTTATTTTTTAAGGCTGAATATTACATTGTGTGTGTGTATATTTATGTGTATACATACACATATATATGCCATGATTTCTTTATCCATTCATCCATATAGGCATTTGTCCTAATCAGAGTTATTTAAGTTCTAACCCTGGGACTTTTGCTAGAAATTGTGCACAGATAATGCTCTCATTTCAGTTGACTGGGAACGTGGAAAAACAATAGCCTGAATCTACTGCTGGTGGCAGTAATGGAAGCTAACTCTGAGGAAAGCAGAGAAAAGAGACAGAGAAAGATTAATTCCTCATAATATCATTTGATTCTTCAAATTAAATTGTGCATGGAAGCTTTTCAACCACTGCATTTTCAATTACATGAATCAATTCTTTCTCTGTTCATCCTAAAGCTAATTTAAGTTGGTTTTGTAAGTGTGTGTGTGATAGTTAAAATAATCCTAAAGCTCAGTTCTACCATTCATTATATCTGAGGATTTCTTCAGGAAAGGGGCAGGAATAACAATTGTTTCTATATTGTTTAGTTCTCAAGAGTATGTTTGCATTCTAAGTTTATATAGACTCAGATAAAATAGTATGTGAATTTTCTTTTTTAGTACCTTTTGATTAGGGACCCAGATATGTATTCATGGGCTAGATGGTTTTGAATTCCTTCTATGCACTGACAGAAGTTTTAAGACAAATTCAACATGGCAGGCATTTCATTCCTTTGGATGAGTTCTCTTTAAGAGCCCTTTGGCATATATTGCAAATACTCTTCTGTTGGGCTCTCCCTATGAATTTGTTTCTATATACACTAGATGCAGACTGAGCTTTATTTAGCTTCTAATTAGACTATATCTTAGTCTCTACATTTTGCTTGACGTATTTGAATCTTTCTCGTACACTTAAACTATGCTTGTTTGCATCTCTGTTCTTTTGCATGTGCTTCTCCTGCTACCAAAAAAAAGTCTTCCATCTTTTATATTGCCCTGTATAACAGAGTAGCTATTTAAGTATAAATTAATTAAAATTAAATTTCAATTTAATAATGAATTCCTCAGCTTCACTAGTCACACATCAAGTGTTCAATAACCACATAGGACAAGTAGCTACTGTTTTGGACAACACAGATATAGAATATTTCATCATCACAAAAATTTCCATTGCACAAAGGTATTCTAGACCATGGCTTAACCTTTAAAAAAAATTTAAAAATATAAATGTCTTCATTGCACCCCAAACCCACTAAGCTAAACTACCTGGGTGTGAGTAAATATTCTGAGGACCTTATTGTTTTTAAAGAAAGCAAAATTGCCAAGTATTTAAGGCTACCTCCATTGAGCTTTTGCTAGGAACCATGCCAAGGATATAGTATGACCCACTCCTACTCAGACTTCACTTCCTCTTATAACCTTTCGGTAAATAAACTACCTGACTACTCTTTATTAATTGGCAATTTCTAATGCTTCCTATCTGTCACTTTTCCTCCAAAACTCAGTTTCAAGTTGGTAATACACAAAGACTTAAATCTAAACGTCAACAACTTGTTCTTTATAAGCCAACTCAGCCATTGTTCTGTGATCTTGGGCAAGTCCCTTAACATCCTGCATAATTTCTTCACCTATAAATGAATAGCAAGTGGAGATTAATTAAATTGTCTTTAATCTTTAAGAATTGGCTATATTTGCTTTTAATATCATTTTCTTAAAAGATATCTATTACTATTCTGCCCTTTATTTTTTTGAAAAATACTTTCAATTTAATTGAATAATTATTTAATTAATATACAAGTGATTTTTAGCAATTAATGTAGTGTGTTTCTTGGAGATGCATAGCTCTAATTAGAGCAAAAGAAAATTAGAGGAAATAGAGAAGGTGAAAAAGTCACAATAGAGGACTCCAGGAGAAGGAGAAAAATAAAAATAAAAGATAATTTTTATCTTTTAGTCTCTGCTACTTTTCATCTGTTACTTTCTGAATAATGTCTATTTGGTCATTAGTAATGAAAAAAATATAATTTTTCCTTCTCTTTGAGATAATAACCCCAAAGATGACTGTTTATAAGAGATAAGGTGATTATGATGATTATTTGTTGTATCACCCACCTATCTTATTACTATTTTTTATACTTGGTATTTAAAATCAGAGAGAAGACAACAGATAAAGAAAAAATGGCTGTTACAGGTTGAATCAAATAAAACCTTAAAGGAAATGTAAAAAAAAATAGCAATAAAATACAGTACCTTTTTTCCCTTTAATATTGTATTCCTAATACATTTTTATTTCTTTAGATCTACAATGTACAATGCAATTCTGACACTAATTACCCAGTGTTATGCCAAACTTTATGAGTGAGTTAAGGGCACAGAACTCCAAAAGACTGCTCCCACTTCAGGCATCAGCCACAAATTTGGGGGTTTTCAGACCACCCACACTTCGACCAACTGGCTACAAATTTGGGGGTTCCCATTATGCACTCAGGTTTGATAATTCACTAGAATAACTCAGAACTCAAAGAAGCATTATAATTAATTACTGCAGTTTTATTATAGCCAAATAAAGGATATAACTGAGGACCATCCCAGAGAAGAGATGCATAGGGCAAGGTCTAGAAGGGTCCCAAATTGGAAACTTCCATATCCTCTCTCCATGGAGTTAGGATAAATCACCCTCCTGCACATCGATGTATAGCAATATGCACAGGGCAGTGTTAACCAGGAACACTCACCTAAATATCTATGCCGAGGGTTTATATTGAAATTTCATTACATAGGCATGATTAATTGAATATTGTTCATATGATTGAATTCAATCTCCAGCTCCACTTTCCTCCCTGAATGTCAGGCTGATATGACCTGGTTCGAAGCCCTCTAATCACGTGGTTGATCTTTCTGGTGTGGCCAGTCCCCGTTCTGAGTTATACGGTTAGCACAAACCCAGGACTGGTCCAAGGGCCCCCCCATAAATAACAATAATACTCCTGTCATTCAGGAAATCTCAAGGGTATTTGGAACCAAAGACAAAAGCCAGACAAATCATTGCACAATAAATGAAATAGTAATTTGATCTAACTACAACTGCATAAATTTTGTTAGACTCTATTTGATAGCAACTTGTTTGAATGATGAAGGAAGAGTGCAAATTATATCATGTAATGGTAAATTATTGTAACTATATATTTTCACTTCAAACAGTAAGTCTATATTCAAAAGGCATTTTCCAATTTCTGTGGTGCAAATATTAAGTTTCCAACCTGCCATTCCTAAATGTGGGGTTGGGAAGAGATACACATGACCCTCACTAGCCTGTCTGAACTTTATCCAGCATTCCACTGGCTAAGAGTACTATACAATTGCAGATTTAATTCATGTATTTTGATGTATTTCAATGTTTTGACAGAGAATATAAGAATAGATATTAATCCATATGTATTTTAACTCAGAAGTTTGCTTCCAAAATTACAGTTTGTAAGCCAGCTGGATGTTAACCAGTTATGTAAGTTAATGTTTCAGATACTGCTTCCCAGTAATAGAGTTGAAAGACAGTATCTATTGGTCAAACTTCTTTTACTGGAGTACTAAAAACTTATTGCTCTATTATAGCTCTAATAACCCAGAGCTCTAGCTTCTAATTTTTATTTGTGTTCTACATAACATGGAAGGATTTTTTTTCTGATGCCAACTATAGTATTTGCACTCTTATGTGTAGTGCAGAAGGAAAAATGCAGGTGGTGGAATTTTGCCTAAAAATGACTTCTCCTGGGAAACCAGACATTTCTAAAGTTTTTAAAGGAGATAACTGGAACAAAGAGTAGGTTGTAAAGAGGTTATAAACCACTAGAACATTCCTGACTTAACTTTCTATCAACTATTCAAATGTCTTTGGTTTTCCAAATCTCTACATCATTACTACTATTCCTTCTACAGTGTTTCTCTCTTCCAATCAAATCTACTTTTTTTCCTTTTTTTCCTAAAATAACCTTTCCTGCCTGCATCATTTATTCAGATTGTGTCTGTGATTATTCTGCATGTCTGTGATTGTTAATTTTAGGTGTCGACTTGGCTAGGCCAATGTACTTTTTGGTCAAACACCAGTATAAGTGTTAATGTGAAGATTTTTTTTTAGATGTGATTGACATTTAAATCAATAGGTTTTGAGTAAAGCATATGATCGTCTGTAATGTGGGTAGGCCTCACCTAATCAGTTGAAGGCCTTACGAGTAAAGACTGAGGTCACTGAGGAAAAAGGAAGTCTGCCTCCACACTGCTTTGGGACCCAAGCTGCAAGATCATCTCTTCTCTGGGTCCCCAGCCTGTCAGCCTGCCTGCACATTTCAGATTTGCAAACCCCCACTATCACATGAGCTGATTCTTTAAAATAAATCTCTAAATATATTAATATATATTACATATCCTATTGTTCTGTTTCTCTGAAGAACTCTGACTAATACAGTTTTCATGGTAATTCCTTGCTTATTTCATTAGTAGTACAGCTATAGAAATACTCAAAGGCAAGGATCAAGTAAAACTTTAACATATATAGACGACAAGCCCATGTACAAGCAGCTTGTACTAGCTATCAGGCAATCAGGATCAAATTCATGACTTGTTTAAAAAGACTTTCCATTTTCATTTTTATCGAAAGAGAATTTCTAATAAAAAACATATACTCCTATAAAATATGACCTTTAATCTAAATGCAGAATGAATATGTCAGTAACAGCATGTACACAAAACATGTGAGGTCTGTGGAGAAATAAAAACATTCCTAAAAATGACAAACAAGTGCCACGCATTCATATACATAGTACAAGCACAATTTTCCATCCTTGATCAGTTCACTCAGATTATCTGAAGCACCTCATTGTCTGCCAGCTGTCAGACGTATTTTTAATTAGGCACTAATGGAGTAATATATGTATGTAAACCATTTAAATCCTGTTCCAGTTTGCAAGGACATCTGTGAGGTGGAAAGTGAGAATCCTTGATCTTTGCCAGACGTTACAAATTATAAAACTATAAAACATGAAACTCAGGTACTCAGAATGACTCAATTTAAAACAAGGGAGGGTGCTATTAAGAAGGTTAAAAAGGACATTTTACCATACTTAGTTGAAAATAAGTGGTTTCTTTTTCTCCAGTTTTTCTTTGAAGCTATATTTGTGCACTGCTTTAATGCTTTAGTTAATATACAACTAAGTGTCTGTAAGTATTCTGATATGCTTGAAACTTTGAGTATAATTTTGAAAAAAAGTATGGATTTTTTGGGTTCAATTTATTTCAACGAGTAAAGATAAGAAGGAAACTACTCTGTCATACAAAGTGCCTTACATGTAGCCAATTTCAAGAACTTTTTTACTTAATTTTAATTTGAAAATTATTCACAATTGCTGAGGGAAGTGAGTATGAGAAGAGCTTACCTTAGTCTTCCATGCATATTAAAACAAACATATTCTTCTTTTTTTTTTTGGCAGGGGATGCTTTAGTGCAACTGAGGTCAATTGTAAAGGTAGAAAATGAGGCATGCTATTTTTTTTTTAATTGCCCACTTTTGTGATTCAATTCTATGCCCTTACCAACTCACAGACATTTTTAGCAAGTCATAGTTTCTTTATTTATTTTTAATTTAAGTAGCTAATGATAAGAGATTCATTACTTCATTTGTTCTCCAGTGTCAATAAATTACTACATCCACATCCACATCTGCAGCCGTGTGACCAGTTCCCCATGACCAGAGTAGACCAGCAACCATGTGTGTAATCCATGGGAGATCAGAGTATTGCCAGGCCTAGACTAATTTTTGTGGTCCAATCACCCAATTGTCACTTAATAACACATCTTTTAAAAGAGCTACAGCTTTATGAACATTTAAGTGGGAATACTTTGCTCAAACTAAACTTGAGCAAATGAAGTATGATAATCTTTCCAATGAAGAATCATTGTTTTATGGTGCCAAATTCAATGATGGCAACTTTGGCTGCACATGAGACTCAACTGGAAAGCCTTATAAAGTAGCAATGACAGGACCCATCCCAGACCACTATAGCCTGATTTCTAAGACGAGATCCAGTCATGTTAGTTTTAAAAGCACCTATGGTTTGTCAGATACACAATTGACTTAAGAACCCCAGGAAGGTAATATGTGACAACAGTGACAAAGGCCTTAAGAAAAAAAGACTGAGGACATTTGAGGAGGAAGGAATTCTGCCTTTGGTTTGCTTTCCCATAAAATATCATTTCACCAAAGTATGATTTGAAAAACAACATTTAGATTCCATGCACAGAATAATGTTGCAGATTGGGAGGTATGTGCTCTGGTCCACCTGAAGGTCATCTTCAAATGATATTTCTGTAAATACAAGACCTTATATCTCAAATTTAGGTGTGCATATGTATCATCTAGCCTGCATGGTAAACATGCATATTTTGAGGGGAACCACAGAGTTTCAGAATCGAAAGATTGAGCTGATGTCCAGGAATCTAAATTTATGTAAATATCATAGGCAATTCTGATTCAAGTGGTCTGTGGGTCATTGAGAGACACTGACAAAAGGATTCAATTAAATCACTCAGAAGAGAATCTTTGGGGAAACAGTAAATAAGAATTAGCTTTAAAAATAATGAATATATTCGGCATGTAAAAGTATGTTGTAGAAAATGGAAAAATCTAAAGAAAAAGTCTCCAAATTTCCAAGATTTAACTCCTCCATGCTCTTTTTGCTTCCATTCTCTTTGAACTCTCCCTTTGCTCTCTTTTTTCCTATTCTCTTTTCCTTTCTCTTTTTCTCTCTCTTTTTCTCATCTCGTCTCACTTCTTTCTACTTTCGTTCCCGTATCTGGTCTAATTCTCTCTCTCTCTCCCTCCCTCCTCTCCCCCAAGGAGGGACCATTCTTCTAAGCGAAGCATCGCGAGAATGGATAAACAAACACCACCTGTACTCACTATTGAATTGGAACTAATTGATCAACACCCATGTGCACCTACGGTAGTAAAACTCAACGGAAACCAAGTAGATGGGATGCGGGAAGAGGGAACAGGTAAATTTACACCTAACAGGTGTAATGCACGTTACCTTGGTGATGGGCACACTTATAACTTTGACTCAAACTGCACAAAAGCAAAACATGGAATCAAAATGTTTGTACCCCTGTAATATTCTGAAAATTTTTTTTAAATTTATTTTTTTAGAATGATGGAAACTTTGTGCCCTTTAGTCATCATCTTCCTATTTTCCCCTCTCCCAGTCCCTGGTAATCATGATTCTACTCTTTTCATCTGAGTTTGACTATTTTAGATTCCACATATAAGTGAGATCATATAGTATTTGTCTTTCTGTGTCTGTTTTTTTGACTTAACATAATGCCTTCTTGGTTCATCCATGTTGAGGTATATGGCAGGATTTTCTTCTTTTTTAATGCTGAATAATATCCCATTGTATGTGTATACCACAACTTCTTGATCCATTCATCTATCAATAGACATATACATTGTTTCCATATCTTGGCTATTATGAATAACGCTACAACAAACATGGGAGTGCAAATATGTCTTTGAGATCCTGATTTCAATTCCTTTGGATACATATTCAGAAGTGGGATTGCTGGATCACATGATGGTCTATTTTTAATTATTTTTAGGAACTGTATACTGTTTTCCATAATGGCTATGCACCAATTTACATTTCCACTAACATTGTAAAAGTGCTCCTTTTCACCACATTCTTACTGACACATTATCCTTAAAAGGGACTTTGAAGATATAATTAAGGATCTTGAGATGAGGAGATTATCTTGAATATTCCCTGTGAACTCTTGTTATGGGCTAAATGGTGTCCCTTCAAAATTTATATGTTGAAGCCCTAAACCCCGATGTGACTATATTTGGAGAAAGAGCCTATAAAGAAGTGACAAATCTTAAGTAACAATGTAAGGGTGGGGACTTAATCCAATAGGACTGGTGTCCTTATAAAAAGAGGGAAAGATAGGAGAGAGCTTTTTCTCTCTCTCTCTATGCACACAGAGAAGAAGTCATATGAAGACATAGTGAGAAAGCAGCAGTCTGCAAACCAGGAAGAGAAGCCTCACCAGGAACCAACCCTGATGACTTCTTCATCTTGGAGTTATACCCTTCAGAACTGTGAGAAAATTAATTTATGTTGTTTAGGCCACCCAGTCTGTTGGCAGCTCTAAATGCTGTCACAAGTGTCCTTATAAAAGGAAGAACAAAGGGAATTTGACTACAGAAGAGAAATTAGGAGATGTGAAGATGGAAACAAGAAGTTGGAATAATGTTAGGAAGCGGTCGTGAACCAAGATGTGCTGGAAGCCTCTAAAAGCTAGGACAAGCAAGGAAACAAATTCTCCTCTGGAGCTTCCAGAAACAACCAGGCCTGCAGATAGCTCAAATATAGCCCAATGATATGGATTTGAAACTTCTGGCCTCCAGAACTGTAAGGTAATAAATTTGTTTTAAGTCACCAAGTTTATAGTAATTTGTTACAGCAGCCTTAGGGAACTAATACAGTATATATTTATCTGTTATTCACATTTTAGTGCTTTTCTTATTAATTCATGACAATTATAGCACATTATTCCCATATTCTGTGAAATGTAAGGTTCAAACCTCTTATTTACAAAATAACTTGATTCTAAAAAATATTATTAATAGAAGTCAATTGCCACAAAGAAGTGAAAGTGTTGATTTTATAATTCAAGAAGTGTACAAGAATGAATATTGCTTTAACATGAGGACAAAGCAAGTTAATAGCTGTCATATATGCTGCAAATCTTATATTTGCTCATGTGGGGCCAATGTTATCTAAGACACAAAGTCAAATTCAGGCAATGAAAGAGCTGAAAGTATTTGAATCAACTCATTGTACAGTTCAATATATTATATCATTTTATTATATATTATAGTAATATATTATAATTCAACATCTGCAACACATTGAAAATAGATTTAAGTCTTTGGCACATTTTAAATAAATTTCATAGTAGATGTTATTGATAACATACAACAAAACTATTTTACAAAGTTCTCTTCAGCCTAGATCCATAGCTCACATTAGTTATAATTAAAGTTATAAACTAAATTATAAATTTTATTATTCAAAACTTTCTCTAATTTTCTGTCAAATAAACCCAGTTAATGATGACACTTGTATTTCTCCTCTCATCATCCTCTCTGTCAGTTTTTCTTCCACCAGTAATTCTCTGCCCTTTCCACTATACATTCCAAGCCTTCCTTATAATAATATCTCTTTATTAGGCCAACATTCACAATAGACCACAAAAATGAAGTTAGAGAAGGGGAATTATCTTTAGTGTTTTAGTGGGAGATGAGATTTGTAAATATTAATAAATTGACACATTTTTCTCTATCATGTGCTTTTTAGGTGATCTTTGAAATAAAAGCAATTAAAAATAAATTATTAAAGTGGTGAACTGTAGATAATATGTTAATGAATATATAGAAATATGCAAAATCTACTTAAAGGTAGTAAAATAAGAGGGAAGACTTTCATGTTTCAAAGACAACTGGTTGAATATTAAATAATTCATTTCACACAGTTTTAAACACCTTTGCCTGGATTAAATGAGTTGATCAGAAGTTTGTTTATGTTATTAATGAAACCAAAAAAGTGTTTTTTATTCCAAATGTTGTTTCCACTAAAAAGGGGGCAGATTATAATGAAGATAACTTTTAATTTTTAATGTATTATCAGTATCAAGAATTTAGACAGAAGTCAACTTTTTCTGAAAAAATGAAGACATCAAATAATTTAGATATTTCCCTCAATGTGTAATAGAATTAAAACATACTAAAATAGTAGGAATAATTATGTATATTTTAAAGAGTTTGAGAAACAGTAAAGAAAAAAAGGTAGGAATAAATGCTAACAAGTTATGAATAATGATTGCCATTTAACATGTATTTATTGGGCACTATGTACAAATCTTTTGAGGAATAAACAATTATTATGATGTTATACCTCTTTTTAAGGATATGATAACCTAGCCAGATAGACAAGCATATGTGTAACTTATAGTGGAAAGCAGGCTTTCTTGTCTGCTAAAGTAGGTAATAAGTACCCCAAATTTCTCTAGGAACACATAATGAGCATGATTAATTTCACTTGGGGAAAACACTCCAAATGTACATTAAGACTCTTGAGTCATCCTGTAGAGGCTGAAGAAGAGGGCAGCAGAGATGCAGGTAACTACATTAAAGGCAGAAATGGGCATGAATGAGTAGTTAAGTGTGACTGGGAAATATGAAAGTGCAACCGAGACTCAGTGAAAGGCATATGCTGTAGAATTAAGAGGTTGTAGGAATAATTCTCAGAAAGAGATGCAGTTGGAAAAATTAACCATGTTATAGCACTTGTCAAGGACAAGACATAATTACATCTTTGTTTTAGGCAGTGAATAGGCAATATATGTAACCGAAGTGTTTGTACCCCCATGATATTCTGAAATAAAAAAGAAAAACAAAAACAAAAACAAAAAAAAGAAAAAATATTATTGGCTTTTTTATTACTGCCAATTTTTCTTCTCTACACATGCCTATCAAATGCATGCTATCAATCTCCCTGCACTGAATCTACTTTTCTTCACATAATTGGAGATGATTTTAAAACTGAAAAAATCATCTAGCATATTTAAAGCCAATGAAGAAGACTTTATCTAAGAAATTATTCCAAATATGCAGATATATGCAAGAACAAAAGGCAGAACCAATAGCTTATTAAGATAGTCCCACCCATATTTATAATTTGCATACAAAAGTATTTACTTAATTTTGTATTGGTAAACTCATCACATTATTAAAAATTATTACAACCAGTTATCTTGTGGATATAGATGTGTCTAGATGAGATAAGCTATTGTTAACACCAAAGTAGCTGATTGTTTTAGTGTTTGAATTAATATGACACATAGCCAATCTGATGAAGTGCAGAAGATGTAGTCATTACAATGTCAACTTAGAAGTTCTGTAGACACCTAGTATATCTCTTTACTTTCTATATAAAATATGACTCAATTAAGATGGTGCATTTGAAAAAGTAACCTTTGGAGTGTCTGGTGACATTTAAAGTGGGAGTTATGGCTCAAAATGGTACTGGACAGCAGTTTCAATAATGCATGCAATATGCCAATGATTTGTGATGATTGTTAACACCCTCTAAAAGGAAAGCTCTCTTTGGGTAATTATTTTTTACTCTTTAAGGATTAGTAATTATAAATCTGTTCGTTAGTTTAATCGGTCAAGAGCCTGCACTTAACAAACAATACGTGACATTTGATAATGTAGCCTCAGCAGAATATATAATCCCATTCTGACATTTAGATATATCTCGAAATAGAAAATTAAAATTTGGAAGCAACATATTTACTTATGTAAAGGAAGTTTGATAGATACATGGCCCATCTTTCTCTATTCAAGTTTCTTCAGACAATTTGAGATTAGGAAAACCTCAATCCATTTGTTTATTGTTGTTGTTATCGCCATTCTTTATACTGGGAAGAGGCCTAGATAAAATGAGACATTATCTCTCGTTACTGCTATAATGCTAATTAGCATGTGACCTTGGGCAATCATTTCATCTCTTTATATTTTAGTTTCCACATCTTTCTTAACAGGAAATTATAATAGCTATTCTATAAGGTTGTCTTCAGTTTTAATTACTAGGAATATATTTTTACAATTGATTGTATGATTCCATTTAATATATTGCTCTTTGGGCTAGAAAGCATTTTATCACAGACCTGTGAAGGGCAGTAGAAGAGACATTTCAAATGGATTCTTATTTTACCTGCTATTTGAAAATTTACTGGTTCTGGGTTAATGTGTCCAATAATTAAAATACAGTATAACACTCGCTCTCAATTGCTAATGGATAGACGTATTTTCTATGATTCCATTATGATCTGAAAGTCAGATCGTCTAATGACCCTGTTACAGATACGTTGCAAATATTTTAACCAATTAATGGCAATTAATGATGCTGGTCTCCAGAAGAGAGTACTGAAAAGGGCCTTTGCTTCCTCCTGAAGTTTAGTGGTACTACATTTCCCAATTGTGGGGCAAAAATACTATGGATTTTGGATGATCTTAGGTAGCACATGGATAGACCATTAAATATTGTTGAAAAAAGAGAAAGAGAAAAAGACCTAAGGAGAGAGATACTTCTTTATTAATTCTCTTTATTCTTTTCTGATGAATTCAAATATAAAAGTCTCATTTGATGCTAATATATTTTTAATATTTCTCTACCAGTTACTAATTTCTCTTTTTAACAGAGATTCCCTTAGGTTCACAACATTCGGCAGTCAGCAATATTTTGTTGTCGTTGCATGTATTGTTATGGAAGAGGATATTCATTTTAATTTAAGTGAATGATTAAGTTTAATTTAAAAATAAATGCATTTAATTAAAATATTAAAATACATTAGTCAATAAAGTAAGATGTGTGTAAAAATAGTCAACAATAGAGTTCTTACATAGATACGGTAAAAAGGAAAATTGGTTGTGTTAACATTAAAGAGGTAAGTTTATGAACTACTACTTTTATGGAAAAATCATGAACTTTAAAATGAAGCAGACCTAAAAATAAAGCTTCTCTCTTCTCCTTTTACTGTAGATAACCTTGACTAAATTATTGAAACTTTCTAAGTTTCAGTTTCCTCAGTAACTTAGAGAGCATGATATCAGTTTTGAAGTGATGTCATGAGGATAAAATTAGTTATAAGGTAAGGTATATGGAGTTTGGAGGGGCTGAAAAAATGTCAGTTTTCTCTCCCAGATTAGACAGGAATGGATGTGCTTTCCTTGGTTCACTGGGATGAATCAATATAGTGTAAAAAAGTTTAAATAGACAGAGAACAATATAAAGCACAAGGGAATTACAACCTTAATTTGCCCTTCTTTTGACACTTTCATTATTTAGTAATAAATAAGAAAAGAAGTACACGGATGGGGAAGAGAGAATCTAAATGAGAAAGAACTACATATTTAATAAGAATATGTTAATAAATTCCTACTACATTTGCTGCCATTTAAACAGCAGAAACAATCAAGAATATTTGTGCATAGAACTTAAATTTCACACTGACATCTTGTCATTTTGAAGATTAAAAATGAGCATTACAACACTATTGTAGTATAAAGTTAATATGATAATAAAACAATAAAAATACTATGTTACATTACAGAGAGGAGAGAGAAAATTGGACATATATAGCAAAACATTGAGAGTCCTGACTTTTGATCAACAAATTTACAATATTTACTGGGATTATTAAACACTGGAATCTGTTTTATAAACACTCAGTTTTAGAATAGTGAGCGTTAGATAATCTGAATGGTTGATTACTAATACTTATTACCCACCAAGGTTATCCCTGATACTAATACTGTAGTGATTTAATTTCTCTTCACAGTTTCTATTAGAAGACAGGCAAGGGGATCATAAGGAGAATAACCCAATGCCTTTTGTGAGGTTTCCAGTTAATTCTGGGGTTGCCTTCACTCATGATAACTTGCCTCCTATTATTAGAGCTAATCATGTTAAATATATTGTTTTCTTTGTGAGAATGGATTTTTAATAACTTCGTATTTATAATTAATAGTCTTTGAACATACTTCTTATGGTAATTTTTTAAAAAAATCTGAGTTTAAATTTTAATTTAGTCTTCCATTATAGAGATGTTTAAGAAGAGAAATAATAAATTGGTTCATAAAGGACATCTGGGTCTGGTGCTCACCTTTGCATATCCAGAAATTCAATTGATCAGTCTCTGCAGAACTAAGAAACACACATCAAAGCCATAAAGTCTGATTAACAAATTGGGATGCCAATTTGTGAATTTAAAATAGAAGCTTCCTTCACATCAATCTAAATGCCCCTGGAAGGGTTAAAGACACTTTGTTCTCATTATCAGTGTGTCTGTGCCACAAAAGTACATTAGAATTCACCAGGTGCTTTGGTAAGCAAAAACCGTGGCAAAAGGTATTTCATGTATTGAAGAATACTTTACTCATCATATTAAAATGTCTGATTATTTAATTGCATCTTTAGAAAAGGGACTATACTCTAGCAACCAAAATAATACATAAATTCATCAGATTTATTCTTTCTTTCTTTGACTTGGAAAAAAACCCATAAATTCTCCTAATCAATATTGTTCAAGAATTAACAAAACTGAGTATACCATTCATGTCCAAATTGGTACTAGAATATCTGAGATTATAAAGTTTCAGCTGGGCAGGGATAATAATTTCTGGATATCTATCGTCAGCCTAGTGACTATAGTTAATAATTATGTATTGCATATTTGAAAACTGCTAAGAGTAGATTTTAAATGTTCTAAACACAAAAATATAAGTGTTTGAGGTGATGAATATGTTAATTAGCTTTAATCATTGCACAATATACATATATCAAAACATTACACTTATAAGGTACATTATGTTGTACCTCATAAATATATACAATTATTTGCCTTTTAAAATAAATAAATAATAAAAATTAATACTTGAGACTATGATACACCCAAGCACATTGATTGAAATAATATAATGGTCTCAATAGCAATATATTTTGAAAACACATTAAAAATAAATTACTTATACAGATAGTTTACCTCAAATATTGTAAACCAGTAGTTTTCTTTGCTTTTGTTTTTAAAAGTGACCTTATCTCAAACTTATTCTTGAAACCTAGATAACGACCTATGTGGAGCCTACACAAACCTATACATGACCAATGCTTAATACATAGAATGTGCAGGAATATTTCAAATTGAATTTTATTATCACTGGTGCTTTTGGAGTATTACAGATTCAGTGTATATGTAATCAGGGCATATGTATAAATATAAATTCAGGGCATATGTTCAGTAAATTAATAAATGACTAATACCATTTAACCTAAATATTGTTAAAAATAAATAAAAAGCCTACAATGTATCTTTGTAGCATTAGAGCCAAAGTTCCCTGTGAAATCATGTTACTTACGTGCAATTAATTTTATTGAAGACAACATTTTACACTGAGACTCCTTGAATTCTCCAAAGTCTGGCCAGTTATAAACCAGACCTCCTACTAACAGTAGAATTTCTGTGCAAGTATTGCTTTGTAATTTCCCAAATTCTAGTTATCTAACAAACACAATTGAAAAACTCAAGTGCCAATTTTCCACAGCTGAATGTATTTCTCTGTTGCTCCATCTATGAAGGCTGTCATATGACAGAACCAGTTATGCACAGTGGGTTGGGGAAAGAAATCATGAGAGAGAGAAAAAAAAGAGATAAGAAAAATCTTCAGCATAATTAGAAAACCATATGTTTTCTCTCTGCCCTATTTTTTCCTGCACTTTAAAATATTCTCCTGAGTTCAATTATACTCAACTAGGCTCACAGCAGGTTGAATTTGAAGAACATTTATAAAAAGAGAATGAGCTTCATCCAAATCCCATAGCACTGGAAGATGGAAAAGTTAGCCAAAAAATACTGATACAGTTGGGGAAAAAAATAAGTATAGGTTTTGTTTAACTATATAAATGCTTTATTTGTAAATTTTAGTATTCTGAAGACTCAAAACATTATGTTTAAAAGAAGAATCATGTATTGATACATTAAAATATAGCCTTTTAGTGCTAATTGATTTTTAAATTCAAAGAGCTTGACTACATAAAAATATTGGAATTACGAAACATACAATTTTATCAAAGACTACAGATTTTCCTTATCAAAAGGAGATCATATAAAATATTTAACACTAACAAATGAAATATCTAGAACACTACTAACAGCCACAAAAATTTTGACAAGGCAAATCTTTTGGGAACCATTTCAAAATTGGTTTGTAATTTAAACAAAAATAAATACTATTCACTTTGAGATCACTCTTTTTTATTTTTCCAACATAAATCCTTGTTGATAACTATAAATTCTATAGCTCCAAATATAATTTTTCAATACACTTCTAGTCCTGTTTTTCTAGCAATGTAATTAATATTTTCCTTCAAAGGCTTGTTCGAATCCTCAGACTTTAGATGTTCAAAATGGAAGTAATCTTTCATTTCCATATAGTCCTCCTGTATCACAACACCTTTAGTTTCATCAATGTTATCCACATTTCTCAGCATTGGAGATTTCTTCTCTCTGTTCTATACATCTAATTAGTCATGAAGTCTTATTAATCTTTGCTTTATACTTGTGTAAATTATACTAGTGTAATTACACTTGTGTAAGCCATTGCAATTTTTTTACCTGCCACACTAAGTTGTTCATTGTGCTTCCAGTCTCTTCCTATTGTACTCAATGTTGCTCATGGTTCCCCCCCCGACCCCCGCTTAAGAAGGTTTTTAAAAATTGGATTAAAATTAAATTCTTCAACCCGCTCATTTATAGATTTCTGTAATGTCTATAATCCTCATGCTAGCCTGGAATATTTTTCTTATTATGTCTCATATGAGCCTTGTACCTGAGCAAGTATTTTCTCTTTACTTTCCCACCCCCTAAAAAACACCCACTTACCCACTTCTCGTTCTGTTCCCACTCTCACCATCATAAAAGCCATTGGCCATGCTAGTTCTTTCACCTTTTTCTTCCTCTTAAACTACAAAAATCACATACATTCTTCAAAGCCAAATGAGATCCTATTCCTTCCTGAAAAGTTTACCTATTTTATTCGCTCATGAATTCATTTGTTCATGCAGTCAACAAATATTGAGTGCCTAACTCTGGGTGTGTGGGAGAACCCAGACGGACGTGTTGCTATCATGAAGTATGCTGGTCATTGTCGATTAAAATTTTCCTTTTCCAATTTCTTTTGCCCATATAGATTTTTTCCTTTCTTTGTTGAACATCTTTGTACATACTTTGTAGTTTGGGATTTTTTATTTTATCTCACTTGTTAATGATTTCAAGTTCTTCTACAAGCTTGGAATCTAGATGTTGGAAGAGACCACGTGACTTACATCTTATATAAGCACAAAAGAGCCCAGAGCCTAGTATACAGCTAACACATGGTAGTGTCACAAATGCTTCCTAATTAATCATTTTATTAGAGTACCAAAAAGTCATTTTTGAAATAGTTTTACCTGCAACTTGCTATATATCATAATGGTCTAGTAAATCCCCTATGTATTAGTTCAATTATTAGTGCCCCTATTTTTTATAAGTTTAATATATCAAAGAGAAACAAGGATCATAGGGCAATTCAATATAAATATGACAGTAAAATTCCAGCTCTAGCAAAATAATTTTCTTAGTAAGTCTTCCTTAATAACCCTCTCTTCCAGTTTTAAATTCCAAAAAGAGAGAAGCAGCATTAGAGTCAATTTTCTTAAGTATCAAGTAATCTGTATCTTGCAAAAATGATAATTGCAGAGAGAAATGAAAAAAAAAAAGAATATTATATTTCAGCGATCAAAGCTTCTCCAGGGACAGGTTAGAAAAACTGAAGATCATAACAGATGTTTTTAGCTATCTAGTTAGCTAGGGCTATGATGCAAATAATTGTTACTGCCTTTATCTTTGAAACCAGATGTCTGATGCCCCATGAGAGACAACAAAATAATAACGATAATGGTATAGATGATTTTCAAGCCTATTGACGAGTTACAACTTAATATTGACTTTTGTCTGTATGACTGCTGACAGGCATGCCAAAATGTTGAGACCAGAAACGCTATTTTTCCTAAATTTTACTGGAACATTGTTTACAATTAAGACCTAATTTATTAGTAGTAATGGCTTTTACTGTCACAATATGCTAATAAGATTACAGAAATAGGAACAGGGAAATAAGAATCTCTCCAGAAAGTCTCTGTCAACTGATTTGAGCTTGAAAAAGTGTTAAATTAATTGCATGACATGTTTATCCCAAATTTCCTCTGTGGAAGCAGCCTAATGCCTGGCAGTGTTTTTGTTGCTCTGATTTTGTGGCTAAGCTCAGAAAAAGAATAAGGCTTTTAGTGGGATTTCTTCAGGGGCTCAATTCATTTTAAACATGGCACACTGCCTCCTGGTTAGCATGTTAACAGGCCAGAATTTAATAGAACAGGTTTACCTGCCAGAGGACAAAGGGTTCCAATGCCATACAGACCTTTGAAAATGCTTGACTGGCAAAATACTATCAAATGAAATCAGTCAGAAGATGAACCTGCATTTCAAAGTTTGCAAATAATACCATGGTTTGCTTTACCTGATGTATTTATTTATAATCTGATAGGTGTGGGGATTAGTTTTTGCCATTTTTTTAAATTGGTAATATTTTAAATACGGTAAGATTTAAAGGAAAACAATGAAGGTAAACAATCACCAACTAATCAACCCAATATGTATGGCTGCATTTTTTTGTCTTTTTTTTTTACTTCCTTTTTTTTTTTTTTTTGTTTCTCTCTCTCTCTTTTCTTTTCTTTTAGGTAGCTGTCATATGCAGCACCTCATTTGGATGTGTCTGGAATCATGGAAGCTTGACTACCCTATGTTCCACTAAAAATGGACCTTGAGAGCTTGTTTGGAGGTTCTAGCAGGGGAGCTATTCATATACTCTTGACCAAAGAACGGTCCTTCTCTATCTGGGAAGGTTGTTCTCTTCCACTGAGTGTGCAGCTTTGGGAGGGACACACATGGAGCAGTGAGGGAGAAAAGGAACACCCACCTAGCCAGCCAGATCAGCCAAATCAACCCTGATGATAAATGGAGTGACAGATGTCACAGCCAGATTGCCCTCATATTTGTAAGACTCCATTTTAAAATATTGTTTTTCCTTACATTTACATATGATTGTAAATAAAAACACATAATTTCCAAAATTATTTTTAAATTCTTTAAAATAAAAAAGATATGAAGACAACATTGATAAAATACCAAAAGTAGTATAGCAAATGATTAAGTATGCCTTCTGTAGATTTTAATTGATAATGGTGGAACGTGCACACTGTAAAAACTCAAATATATATGTAAAGATAGAAAGTCAGAATTTCGAGGAAACATATATCATGTAATGGAAACGTCATATAATTCATAAATTTATAGTACAACATATTGAAAAGTAAGTATTTCTGCCTATTCTTGAACTCCTTCATTGCTAGGGAACTTACTATATCCTTAGTGAATCCATTATATCTTTGGGTTACCCTGATTATTGGAAGGTTTTTTGGCTTGTATATTACTTATTACTTTTTTCATAATTTCTAAGACATTTATTCTACCTGAAAAACAGTAATTCTTCTTATAGTCATTGTTATGTATCAATTTTCAGATTTAATCTAGTGAGCATTAAAGGTGTTAGAATATAAGTAAAATATGTACCTGAAAGAATATATGGTTCTAAAAAAATCAATTAGTTAACAAAAAGCTAAGTCTCCTTTGGAGCCTCGGATTGTTTAACACATCTTGCAGATGAGAACTACACCAATATTAAGTTACTATGCAAACAAGTAAGCATCTTTTACCTTTTATGCAAAAATGTATAATGATATAGTGGCTACAGCACAGCAGGAAAGGCATTACCTTTGTGCTTAATCATTTTATTATCAGTCATTAGCTGATACTATGACTGTGGACAAACAACTTCATTTCTTTGAAACTTGGTTTTCTCATTTAAAGGTGGGGGCGGGGTGGACTACATAACCAACATCATTTTTATGACAGTAATGGTATGCTATTCAGGAAAAATGATGTCTAATGATACTACCACAAAACAATTGAAAATGGCAATATCTGTTTTACTGTATTACAGAATTCACTTTAAGGTAAGAATTTACAAAAACTTCATGAATACATATTTTTCTTTAAGGGACCAATGTTGTAATTGAGACTCAGTGGTAGAAGAATGTTTTATAAATATGTTAGAGGCAAATTTCACTTGTGTCTGATTTTACAGCAAGGATTCGGTGAAATTAAAGACCAAATATAACTGAGTATTAAGCATCATGCAGTAGTTAAAATAAATATGCGTAGTCAGAACACTTAGGTTCTTCTTTTAACTCTGCCAGTTATCAACCAGATTATCTTGGGTCTATTAAATTTATGTCTTATGAATGAAAGAGTTACAAAATAGTTGAAAGGAAATAGGAATATTCAATTTATAACAAAGCGTTACCTAACAGATTATTTCAAAGAACCCAAGGAAATTTTGCCTTTTATCGAAGAGCCCTATCTGAAATAAACTTATCTTGTTAGTTATAGTAGTAAACGTTCATTAACTGATCATATATATGTCATACACACACACCACCAATATATTTCTGAAATGTTTATATCTCCCTCTACATATTAATTACTCTACCAGGTTACTGTAATATATATATATATATATATTATATATATACACACAGATGCTCCTCCACGTATGATGGATAATGTCCCAATAAACCCACCAGAAGTTGAAAATATACTAAGTCAAAAGTGCATTTAATATATCTAACCTATACAGCATTATAGCTTAGTCAAGCCTACCTTAAACATGCTCAGAATATTTATATTAACCTACAGTTGGCCAAAATCATCTGGCAACAGAGTGCACTGTAGAGTACGGGTTGTTTACCTTCATGATAGCATGGCTGACTGGGAGCTGCAGCTCTGCTGTTGCCACCCAGCATCAAGAGAGTACTATACTGCTTTCTACTGAATGCATATAGGCTTCATACCATCTTCAAATAATTGTAACTTGAACCATCCTTCGTGAGTCAGGGACTATCTATATACATATAACTCTATATCATATTACATATATTCAAATTAAATATCTAATGATAAAATATATCTAATAACAAAACAATTTATTTCACTAATACTTTTTAAATGGAAATATGTGACATGATTGGCACAGTTGATGAGAGTCTGCTCAGCTCAAGAAAGTTTTAGAAGCATAGAAAGTGAAAATAATTAGTTATATGCCCATTTGGATGAGGAGGTGGGAGCAGGGAGTATCTGTGCATCTATAATAGGCTTTAGTTGCGTCTATATGTGGTGCTTATTGCTTAGTCATGCTATCACTTATCTAAGACATATACACACATTGCCTCAAGCTTTATAAAGTATTATGATTACTTGTCTTAAATGTATTTAAAAATTTAAAAAAAAATTCTGGCAGCTGTTGTCATGCTGATGCAAAGTTTCTCAGGAGTCTCCAAGAACTAAAGTAGTTAATTTGATAAAAATCTGTTCTGAGAGTATTTTAATATATTTATACATCCTAATTTAACTCCCGAACCACATGAAATAAAACCTCAGTGCTTTTTCCCATAAGACATGAGCATATAATATTTTAAAAGACATTGTGATGTTATAGCTTCTTCAATTAGGAAACATCTTGATTCTAATAAATGTTAGAAGAAAAAAGCTTTGCTGTTGGATAATTTCCAAACTCATTTATACTCAATTAAGAACTTTATTTTTAATCTACAGAACCATTCAAATTAGTAATTAGAAAGCATGTTTGAAAAAGAAAAAACAAAAGCCCACGTGCACATTGCTGTGAGAATAACAAGAAAGGAACAAACACTTTCTTTTTTTTCCAGCTGGTTTTCACCTTTTTCTACCTACATTAGAATATATTGAATGGAAATGAGCTATTTGCTAATACATGTAACATCAAAACACTTATAATTAGAAAAACACGGGGAGGAGGAGATGGGTAAATTCACACCTAACATGTACAATGAACACTATCTGGGTGATGGACACACTTAAAACTTTGACTCAAACTGTACAAAAGCAATTCATGTAACCAAAACATTTGTACTTCCATAATATTCTGAAATTTAAAAAAAAAGAAAAAGGAAAAGGAAAAAGAAAAAGAAAAACACAGTTGTTTAGCACATAAAACAATAAAGAAAATCTATTATATCAAGAAGGATGTGCAAAATATGCTTCTCATGAATCCTCTTTTCAATCACAGTTTATATGGGAAAAGTGAAGCAAATATCATATTCAGTACATTTGGATCTTCAAAAAAGGGCTAGTAATTATTTCAGAGTACAGTAAAAGAATCTGCCCTTCAGTCTAGAATCCTCTGAAAGCCATACACCAAGAGTTGGAACTACCATATATAGCTTCAGTACCATACTCTGAATTTTTTTCAAATTATCCACATTTTATAGGCTATTTCTCATTTTCTACAGAGCTCTCACTATAGAACAAAGTCACTAACAAGAAGCTTTTTTTTCCATAGCAATAAAAAAAGTTGGAAAACTATACAAGTGTAGTTGAGTATTCTCTGTATTGTCAACCCTCTGATACTTGATGTTATCTGCTTGGTTGTTAAATAGCTACAGCAAGGTAAAGAAAGTAGCTTCTCCTTCAGCTAAACATTTATGTCTTTTTTGGCTAAAACTCTTAAGAATAAAGTGTTATGAAAATTGTATTTTCAATTCTCATCATAACAGATAAAGTTGAAGCAAAATAGACCACAAATACTGTAAAACTATGGAAGGAAGAAAAAGAAAATAAAACTTGATCTATATTCAATAATGAATTTTGAAGACAAGCTATAAATAAAGTATTTGTGGCTGACATGTTCACTGAAATAATTGATAAGACTTTTCCAGTTAAAGTCAACTCACAATCACCAAATACTCTTCACTGCATTAAGCTAAAACCAGAATAAACATATATTAAGTGTGTTCTCATCTACTACACAAATAAGCATGAATCTGTGAGTGGCAAATATGCCAAAGCTTAGAATTTATTTTGTTTTTAAATAAGGATGAAATTGATATGATTCTGGGTTTCTTCTGAACACAAATTTTTAAGATTTTCTCTCATAGCTCAGATTTATCCTACATCTAAATTGTTGCATGTAGCTCAGTGCAAAGTAGTTAAGAAAAGAGTTTTTTCTAATATGATCATACCCAAAGCGGGTGTGACCAGAAAGTCTAATTATTATGATTTACATAATATTCTAATCTTGTTTAAACAAATATAATAAACAAAATACAATTTCAGAAATTTCACAATTATACTATCATCATCTTAGTGTACCGAAAATCCTGTGGATTGAAAATATTTTGGTGTGATTCAAATGTGACAATTAATCGAGGATAGCTCTTGAATATACGCCATAAGGCAGAGGCCATGATGATCCAGTGTTAACATTTTTCTTTCTTTTGATGTCCTTTTGATGTCCTTTAGTGTTGTAGTAATTAATCGGAGTGATCTACACAGATTATTGGTGTGTGTGTCTGTCTGTCTCTGTGTGTGTGTTTTCTAACAAAGAGATTTTGATTAACACTTCTTGATTCTTTCTAGCATAGGCAGGTGTTAAAAAGCAAAGCTTTTGAACCTGTGAAACCATCTGGCATCTAGTCAACTAAATTTCAGCCTCTGTGCTCATTATACGTTCATAGAATGGATTCCTTTTTTCCTAACTGTCCCGTATCAATAATGACCGAGAAAACTGAAGAGATTTCTTTTTTTTATTATACTTTGATTCAGGTGATTCAGATTTCATACAGGTAAGTCAAAGGTGTTATAGCTTTATCTTGGTACCCCAAAGAATATTGCTTTCAGTTCTATCAGAAATTATTTGTTTTCTTTTGTTCTGAATGATCAGAATATACTAAAAGAAGAAGGCAGCAGTGCAAGAGTTCCATGTTGTGTAATAAATTTCCTGTTTTATAATAAAAAATGTAAATAGTTATTAAGTGCTTACAATATTTTAGGCACTATTCTATGTCCTTTGGAAGTGTTCTATCATTAAAATTCACAACAATCTTATGAAAGAGAAATTATTATTTTTCCAAGTTTACTTCAAGACATTGAGGCTTAGGATAAGAAATTACTCATGGCCAGGTAACTACTAAGTGACAGTTTCAAGATTCAAATTCATGCAGTCTAACTCCAGAGTCTATGCTTTTAATCAATACTCAAAGCTGCCTCAACACAGATTCTGGTGGGACATTCAGACATTTTTCCTCAAAGTTATATATATGCTAATAGTATCTGAAAAACTCAGATTCTTTTAAATTGTAAGAAAAATGATTAAAAATTGAACAGTAGAAAAATTACATTATGGGTGAACTGTGTATAGGTTTGTAAATAAATAACACACGCATAGCAATACACAAAAATTGTTTTGCTTATTCTCTATTTCTCCCACTTTAAAAATCTTGTATCATGAGAAGCTGGGTCTCAGAACTGGATGAGGTTGTCATTGGTACCATCCTCTCTTTGGTTTCAGGCTTGTGTAGTAGTCCTCTCTGCAGAAGTGCTTTGCCTCCAGGGACTCCTTCCACATTTGCTTACATTGAATCTCTGCCATGAAAAACATTCTGTCCTTGCTGCTGATGCTGCTATTATTTTGTTGCCTTTAGACTCTTCTGTTTCCATTTCTTTGCATTTTCATTATATGAATGAGTTGAGGACACTGATTTCTGTTTAGGGAGGAAATCCTAAAGTTTTCTTTTTGTGTATTTATATTTTGTGTAATGTATTGCAACAATCTGTTTGGGTTCAATTTCTCTGTTCTATGTTACTTGCCATGCCACTTTTTACTGTCCTCCCTCTAGATATTAGATTTTAAATTGGTTTCTCAAATTGATCTTTATTACTGGCCTTCTGTTCACTAAGAATGGTTCGCAGACCTCTTTGGTACTGTCTGCTCAATTTTGGGAAGGAAGTGTGCTGCAAATGTTGGCCTGGTTTAGGGACATTTCATCAAGCTATAATGCTCACTCCTGGGATTCTGTCTTTGGGACTCACTCAATGCACCTGGCTGCTAGGTTCAGTCCAGCTCTGGGCCTGTGTTGACTGCACCAGCTTGAGAAGCTCGAGGAATGGACAGCGTGCACCAGCTCTGTCAGATAAACTAAAGTGAACGTTCTGTTGTTGCACAACTCAGTCTTTTGTGCAGGCTCTCTTGGTATTTTCACCTGCTGGAAATATCTCAAATTGCCTTTCCTTGATATTGGAGTAGGAAAATGAAAGACTGGACATATATTTAGAAGGAATAGAGTCTAAGCAAGTCGTTTATGTTTACTTTGTTTATATTTCTAAGTTTGGCTGCTCTATCCGAAGCAAAAGAAAATGTACGTATGGTCCAGCTTAGCTCAC
Organism: Daubentonia madagascariensis; assembly: GCA_023783475.1. Lineage (NCBI taxonomy): Eukaryota > Metazoa > Chordata > Mammalia > Primates > Daubentoniidae > Daubentonia > Daubentonia madagascariensis. The sequence continues at coordinate 17,314,555 of JAKFHU010000978.1, read as the reverse complement.
TCACATTCTACCCTGATAATTAAGAAAAGAAAAAAAATCTAATAACTTTTTTAAGAGACCATATGCCACTTATTTTCATTTCTTATAATATTTAATATTTCTCTGGGGAGATAACCTGTTCTAGGTGATTCCATGACTTTTTGCCAAAGTCCATATGTAATAATATTTGTCATCTACTTGAAAACACTTCAGCACCAATAATCCAACATACATGTGTTAGTTAATTTAAACCATATTAATCAAATCAGTTATTCTACTCAGGGATGCAAACTGCAGGAATGATCAGAAAGGGGTGGGGAGCCTGTGGCCTCAAGGCCACATAGGGCCCTCCAGATCCCCAAGGGCAGCTCCTTGACTGAATCCAAACTTCACAGAACAAATCCCTTTATTAAAAGTATTTGTTCTGTATAATTTGGATTCAGTCAAAAGGCTGCACTCAAGGATCCAGAAGGCCACATGTGGGTCCAAGGCCACAGGTTCCCCATCCCATTCTGACCTTATCTGAATCTCTGAACAACCACAAGCTTTTGCAAGTTGTCATATTGAAAGTCTGAAAAGGATTTTCAGTAGTGAAAATGGTGTTTTCTTCTGAGTATAAATAGATATTAGATTTTAGATGTCATTGGTGAAATTGAAAGTATTCAAGATTGTGATTTGCCTAAAATACTTTAGAGGTATGTTTGATCCTTGCATGACCAAGATATAAGAATTAAGGGGCCTAGTAACTTTTATTCTTAAAAATGACACCCAAGTGTCTATTCCTAAGCAGTCATGAGTCCAGTCATGTAAGGTATAATTTCTGGTTGCCATCTACCAGCTATAAAGATGAAAAATGTTGTTTCTGGAATATCATCACGACAGTCTTGAGTGAACCTCATATACAAAGTAGTAGCTGGTGCATTGAAAAGGGAAGAAAGCTAAGACTTCATCAAACTTATCAAACAGGTTGAATAAAGTATTTTGAAATTTCTAGGTAATAAACCTTTGTTTAATAGGTATCTGTATGTATGGTAGAATTTGGGCTGAAACTTGTTTTTATACATAGTGGGAAAGCTATGAAACTGTAGCTAAACCTCGTTTCCCTTTAAGATTTCTGAAGCTACCATGACTACCAAAAATAATCAAAGAGTTATCATGCATAATCAAATTGGTTTGCATCAGTTAGCAATTTATATCTATACTCCATCCTCATCCTGAGTATTTTATCCATAAATTATCCTTACATTCTTTTGTACTTGCAACTTCTTTCTTCACTGTTGTCATTCTATGACTATTTTAAACATACTTCTCTATGATATTTAGGAAAAAAGTATCTCTCTTGCTACTGAAAAGCCTGCCTTCCTTTCCTTCCAGTAGCTCTTTGAAAGAGTTTTCACTTGATCTTTCCATATCCTCACCTCCATGTGACTTTGAACCCTAAACTTCTCTGAGGCTTTCCCAGATCTCCACATGCCTCTTTATTAATTAAACCAATGAGAACTTTTAGCACTTTTCACTTTTTCTCTCATTTGGTCTCCTGGAAGCATTTGACACAATTGACCTCTCCCCTCTCCAGACTTTATGGCACTACTCTGTCCTCATTCGATCCTTTCATTTCTGATCAATAATTCTCAGTATCAATTGAGGGCTCATTTTCTTCTGTCTGGCCCTTAAATATTGATATTCCCTTAATAAACAATAAACCAGGCATTGTATTTACTGAGACATGTTAATGCTCTTCTCTAACACTAATGAGATGCATGCTGTGGTGTGCTTGCTTACCTGCAGCTTTCTGTTGGCTGTTTATCTGCAGGGGAGTATAAGTTCTGCTCCGCCAGGGCACTGTGAAGCCTTAACCTCCTATCTGGCTCTTATTTCAGTCAAAGGATTAAATGGCTTTTTGCCCTGATTATTTTTAAAATATTTAAAAATATGTACAGGTAAAGGGACTGTAAAAGTCTCAGTATTCACTACAACAAAGTCCATGACTTTACTTTGAAGATAAGGCTGAGACTGACCTACTTCATCAAAACAACAACAAAATCATAATTTAGCACTAGGAAGATTTAGAGGCTTGTCTCTCACAAAGTTGGAGAATCACTCTAAGGAACGGATGGAAAGAAATATGAGAGAGTTGACGAATAGTTTAACTTCTAATTTGAGTGACTACTAAATGATTCCTGTGAACAGGGTCTCTTAGAGTGAACTGTAATGACATTGTGAGGGTAATTCTCTGAGAGACAGAGAGCAACTGTGAGGAACAAGTTATAATTTACAAAACATAATCATAAGATTCTAAATTACTGACTTTCCATACAGTCTGAAATTGAGAGATTAAAGAGAGCATTTCGCTTGGTAATATATTGATAATGCAATGGTTTTGCTTTCATATTTGGAAAATGAAAACAGGGCTAAGAGAGACACAAAACAACACTGTTATTAGAGAAATTATAATATTTTGACTGTCATAAGTCATAAAACATTTTGGGTAAGATTTTTTCCTAAACCTGTGATTATATTAATTTACAATTTAGATAAAGTAGGTAGAAGATATTCCAAACTATTAGACATAATTTTAAGTAGTATTAAATCCATGTTAAATTAGGACTTGATTACTTCTATTTAATCCAAATTAGTGATTATTTTATAGTTTTCCATACTTTCTTCCATCATAATTGTTGAGTTGATTATATATGTAGACAATTCACAACAATTCACAAACTTATCTTTCTAACACAAATACCTCTGTTCCCATTAGTCAACTGTCTAATGAACATTTCTCCAAAGTTCTTCTTTAAAATCAGGAAATGCTTATGGATAACACTGTTCATCCTCTTTCCTAACACATCTTTAACTTCTCTTGTGTTCCACATCTCATGAAATGGCAAATGCACAAGCTAAAAACTTGAGTCATTGACCTTTTATTTCTGTCGGTGTCCACATTTAGAATATAATTGCCTTAGTTTTCTCTGGCTTCCATAAAAAAATACTATACAGCAGTTGGCTTAAACAACAGAAATTTATTTTCTTACAGTTATGAAGGCTGGGAAGTCCAAAATTGAGGTGATAGTTGATTCAGTTCCTTGTAAAGACTATCTTCCTGGCTTGCAGACAGCCACCTCCTTACTGTGTCCTCATGTGATGGAGAAAGAGAGCTCCGATGTCTCTCTCTCTCCTTTTACAAGGGCGCTGTCCCCTGTCAGATTAGTGCCCCACCTTTATGGCCTCGTGCAACCTTCATCATCTCTTCGCAGGCCCTATCTCCAAATAGTCACTTTAAGAGTTAGGGTTTCAATATACAAATTTTGCAAGGAAACAAATATTAAATCCATAACAGTTATGTAGTTTTCTAAATTCTACCTATGTATTACCTCTTAGTCTGGTCATTTCTCTATTTCAAGTCCTCATGATTTCTCACTTGCACTATATCAATAATTTATTAACTGCCTTCCTCTGATACCTGATTTCATGGTATTAATTTGCCCTTCATCAATACATGATCTCCACTACCATCTAAGTGATGTTTCTAAAAGACAAATCTGATATGTTATTTCCCTTCTTGTGAAGCAATTAAGGGAATTAATAACGTGCAGGCTCTGCAGTAAGAGTTTCTGATCTTGGCTCTACCACTTATTAGCTCTGTAGCCTTGACAAGTTAATTACTTAACCTCTCCCAGTCTTGGTTCACTTCTTTATAAAATAAGGATCATCATTGTGCCTACCTCATAAGGTTAATGTGAGGATTAAATGAGAAAATGCATGGAAGACACTTAGCACAGTGTTATCCACATAGTAAGCACTCAAGGTAGGCTGGCTGTTACCATTATTTTCCAAGTAAAGTCTTACGTGAATTCCCTCAGTTTTAGGTAAACTACAACCTCCTTTTTATAATATATGAGGACCTTCATGATATGTTCTCAGATTATGTCTCCAATTTTATTTTTTTGCTAGAAATTTTTCTACTTTTCCCTTAAGCAAATTATACGGACCAGTTTTTAGTTCTTTGCATGCCCCCATTGATCTGACCTCTAGGCCTCAGGAAGAAAACTTCACTCACACTAAGCGCTTTCCTCCTCCTCCAGTAGGTGTCACCTGCCCAATCATTCCTGACTCAGTCCAGGAGTCCTCTTGTCCAGCTAACATTCCTTGATTTCCCCATCTTATCTAGGAAAGGGTCTCTTCTCGCCACCCAGCACTCTGACAGCAGCCGCGTTTACCTCTTTCAGATCATGAACTACACTATATGATAATTTCTCTTTTATGTACCTCTTTTCTCTTCTAAGTTGTACCCTTTATGAAGATGATACCTATTCTACATGGTTCTTTTTGCTCATTTTTATTTTTCTTTTATTAGTTTTGTTTTTAAATATTGAAGTATAAAAAATAATGGGTAGTAAATAAATACTCTTAATGAATAAATTCATCCCACTACCCCCTCCTTTAAAATACCTATATTCTTATCTTCATAAACCAGTGGCCAAAATAGCTTGTTAAGTCTTCTCTTAAATTTATACTTAGCCTTACATCTCTTTATCCTGCTTTGGATCCCATAATGCAATAATATTATGTATATAATTTTGTTGTTGATTTTTCCCTTTCACTGTGACTCTGGAAAATGGATTCTTTTAGTCTCTTTTAGAGTACCAAAGCCGATTTTCAAAATAATTCAGTTGAAACAGAAAAGTTCTTATGTAGCAGAAAAATACTTCAAAATATTTTAATTCCTTTCTGTTCCTCCAATCTACAGCACATTCATTTTATAGTAAACTACTAATCTTCAGTTAGGTTTTCTGATGATTATTTTAGTACAAAAAGTACATGATTATACAAGAATAGACTTTTCTCATTTCTTCCACTTTTATAAAATGAGGATCATAATTATGATTAAATGCTACGCAAATTTCCGAGTAGAGGTTTGTGTTCATGCCATCATGAATTTATATATGTAATTTTTACTTCCATGCATACTCAGGAATACTCATTCCCTTGGGTTGCTGACTAGGTTGCAATTGTATTTTGTTATTCACAGGTATCTACCTGTTAGATGAGGTTATAGGTAAAATTGCAAGTCCCTACAGATAGCTGGTATAATCTTAGCTAAAAATAACTGAACATTTCTTGGGTGTTCGATACTGGATCAAAACATAGAGTAGAGAGAAGTGACCTCAAATTTAACACATCTTGCAATGCTGTTTGCCAACAGTAAATTACATCTGATTTTAAACAAGAGAAGGAAAAACTGCTGGCGACCTGTGATTGTGCTTCATACAAGGATCAATACAAAGGAGAATAGGCTTTTTAGCTTTTTCCAAGTTCTCTGATTTCCTGGAGCAAATTGGCAGTACTTTTTGGTCATTCTCAATTAATAGCACTCTCTCCCTAAACCAGAGAGTCTATAGTTCTGGCTAGCAGGGTGGAGGGGGGAGAGCTTCTCAAAGAATATAACAGGAGAGTTCCAGGCTGAAGGTTGCCTTGATTAAAAAAAAAAAAGCAATTGGTTTTCACTTTCTATAACTGGATTAGGACCTCAGAAATATGTGCTGGGAAAAGAAGGCAGAAAAAAATTTGTGTATTTTGCAAACCTTGTTCTGAAGTACACAAACTAGTGATTTCTAAAGCAATCTCAGGTCGAGAAGACACTAAACCATCTTTTTTAACCAATGTTTTAAAGACATTTTGTACAGACTTTTTTGTGTGTTTCCATGATGGTGAAAACACACCATAATCTTACTCTATTCCTGAATTCTTACATTTTTCTCAGCAAGACTTTTATGTTAAGAAAAAACACTGACTACTTTGAGTGTGTCTCAACGTTTGAGTTAGAGATTGGCTTAAAGTTAATTATTTTCGGGTAATCCTAAAACCCATGGCAATATAAGAAATGGATGATAGGTTCCAAATGGCTTTACCATATCTGCTGCCAAAGTGAAACATAGTTTATAGTGATAGGGAAAGAACAGGAGAGGAGAGCAGAGAAGAAGAGAGGGAGAGAAAATTAATGGAAAAGTAGAGAAGAAGAGAAAGGAAAAAAGAAAGAAATACATCTAATAAAAATAACAGTAAATTGTTGTGGACAAGATAGACATATGTTTTATCCAAATTATGAGCATTTGTGTACGTAATTTTAGCTATTACATTTAGGGAATAATAATAAAGGACATAGTAAGCACTCAATAAATATTAGCTATTAATGATAAACTATCACTCAGAAGCATGCACTCCATATGTTCCTAAGCCTTTTTTAGGTTAACAACAGTCACTTCCTATACCAACATTATGAATTTGCATGATAATCTTTTATAGAATAGTAATCAAACACAAATAAGTTTGCAGAATTGTTTGTTGCAAATAAGTTGGTGGAATTGGACTTGCTGAGTTTTCCTTATGAAATTTAGTTGTACCTTGAACTTTATTAATTCCTCCTTAATAAATTGAATGGAATTTGTGTGTTAAGATTGAACAAATACAGTGAAGTAAAATTCATCCATGTGTTAGATTTGAATATTTTCAAATATAAAAGAAAAAAGTAAAAGTAAGATAATTTCAGAGGTTTTTGCTTGAAAACAAGTATTTATTTATTTTTAAAATATTATTAAATGCTCCTCTGTGCCAGGTATTGTGTGTGCCCCTGTATATCAGTTGCTTTATAAAGCAGACATTGCTCCTATTCTTATGGCACTTATTACTTAGTGGGGACCATAGTCATTAACCAAGTAAATAAAAGCAAATACATAATTACAAAATGGATTTCTACAATATTTATAAAATAAATATACATGGGAGAATAGTAGGAAGTAGTAGCTGCTTACATGAAGGTGGTTAGGGAAACCTTATATGTATTAGAAAAATTTAAGCTGAAACCTGAAGGACAAGAAAGCCAGGTATTAATAGAGGTGGGGAGTAGAATGATCCAGACAGAGGGGATACCATGTGTAACTGCTAAGCGGAGGGTGAGAAGAGGATGACTTGATTGAGGAACTGAACTGACTATGGCTAGACTTTATGAGATAAAAGAGACATATATGATGGAGTTTAAAATGTATGATGCTCTTGTTGGATTTGTGTTAATTAAGACAACAAAAAAAGACTTCTTTGGCAAATACCTAGCTGTGTTCTACAAGAGGTAGGGGTAAGAGTAGGAAAATAAGAAAAAAAAAAAAAATAAGGGCTATGTCTTCCCTATTCAAAGTGTACTGTATGGACCAGGAGGATCAGCATTACCTGAGAGCTTGTTAAAACTGCAGAGTCCTGGAGCCCACCCCAGATTTAGGGAAATAGAATATTTATTTTAACAAGATCACAAGGCAATTTATATGCATATTATTATGGTTTGAGAATCCATGGTCTATGTGATTATTAAAGATGACTTGGATTTGATGGGGAGATGGCTTGAATGAAAATAACTGGATTGATTCAAGATGTATTTTGTAGTTTATTTAATGTAATTTAATGAGGTAAGCAATTTTCTAAACTATTCCATCAATGTACTCCTGAAAGACTGTGGGAAATAAACATTTCCTGTGCTGCCAGCCCTGTCTGAAAGTTTTCCAATCAAAGCTGTCTTATATATTTATTCTTTTTCTTTATTTCAAACAATGTAACATTTCAATTACACTCCATAGTTGATTTTTATTTTGTTATAAAATTATAGACCATTAATTGAAACATGATGAAAAGTTTGATATATTTACAATGTGGCTTTACATAAGTTTATACACTCTGAATAAACAGCCAAGCACAAAGATCTAACAAACTACAAAAGCACAGAATGCATTAAATACAATAACAAAAATCAAAACCTTAAGGACAATGATATTTGGATATATATCAGAAATAAATATAGCAAAGTTCATTCAGTCAACATTAAACAAACATTATTCTGTGCTGACTATGTGCCAGGCTATGTCTAATGTACTAAGGTAGCGTGAATAAAAGACAGAGACCGTCCTCTAAATGAAAAAATAACTTGAACTGGAATTGAATAGAATAAAATCATAGATACGAGAAAAATAGGAAAAAGACTCTTGTGTTTTTCTAATTTGAATTGTCCACCTTTTAGGTAAATGTGCATTCATTAAATATATTCAAAGAGTTTAGTAATTCAGAATGTGATTAACTCAAATGCAACACTAATCTACTTGCAAATCTGGCTCTCTGGGAAATGAGGAAAGATGGAAAGGCTGTTTGAAAATGGTAACATCTGACCTATTACAAGCTTGGGTGAAAAAAGAAATACTAAGACTGCTGCAACAAAACAAACCCATAAAAGCACAAAATGGGAGTGTAAGCCATTTACCTTTACAACAGCTGCATGGTGCAGATGAATCAAAGCACTGCCAGCAATAAACAGATCTGGTCAATGTCAATTTTCCCCAGGCATCTGGTATTGTCACTAGTGATTTTACCGAAGATTACCCATCAGTTAGTGCAGATTTGTTTTTTAATTGGCCCTTACCGCACCTGCCACATTTTTCTTGTTCTTGGTCCCTGAAGCTTTTGCAGAGAGAAAGAAGATGGCTATCTGGAGAATATATTCTTAAAGCACACCATGAAGGACATTCATGAGAACAATTAAGTTTTTAATAAAAGAGAAAAAAGTGCCCTTGTTTAATATAAGGAAAAGGAATATAGGACAATTATTAGTGAATTAGGAAGAAGTAGCCAAAGCATCTGCATTATAATTTCAGCTTTAGAAAGTGATCATTTTCACAGTGTTTCTTTTTAATTTCATATAATAGTCAAGAATGACATGCTGGAAATAAATTATGAACAGGTGGGCAGGGTGTCTGGAGGGCAACACCACTCATCAGGTTGACAAAGCAGCAAGACAGATCACAGGATAATCAGCAGGTGGGTAAAGAAGCAGCAGGCATAATGATTTGCTACATAATATTTGGCATTAATTACAACTGTTGAAATGCTGGGGGTGGTTTTGTTTTAAGGTGAAGAAAAAATATGTTTTAAAAGCTTATGTTACTTTAGTGATTTACATATTTTGGAATCATTTTATATTATAATTCTATTGTATTATGATATATGAATATTATACATTGGCAAAATATATTCTGGACCAAGTTTATAAATCCTTTAACAAGCACCTTGTTTGTCTTTCTCATAACTATCCACAATATGTTCTGGAAATTAATATATAAGTATAGATCCTTGAAGATATGAAAAAAAAATGGAAATGTTTTTACCTATTGGTTTATATAAATAAATGAAAACATATCACTAAAATGTAAATATTGCACAAATGACATAAGATATTCAAACTTTGGACTAGTATACAATACCAAACAAGCATAACAAGACTAAAAACAACAGATTCAAAGCTCCATTTTTTGGAGGAATCCATATGTTCTTACAAAAAGAAGTATCAATTACTAGTAAGATTAATGTACTGTGTTTCTCTCACACAAGTATATTATCAAATACAAGACTTACTCATCTCCTACTAAAGAAGAGTGTGCAGTCTAAATGATTCATTTTTCTTTTATTATCTTCTTTTCTTGTTTTGCACCATTTTATCATCATATTACTTTTATTTATTACTGGTTTTGTTATCAAGAGAATATTATAGATGTTGTTTTTCTACTACATATGCAAAATGAAATAGGTAGAGATAGTAGTCAAGGGCAAAGAAAAAGTAACTGTTTCAAGCAAAGTTAAAGTGATTAGCCTGGAGGCTGTTTCACAGAGTTGGGTAAGGCCAGTATAAGAGTGTCTCCCCAGTCAAGAGTACACATCAAATGGTCATGCTGGCCTCTAAGCCACCAAGAGTGCATGAGACTGGAGGGCTGACAGGGGTATTGACATAGTGAGAAGATGCTGAGGAAGACAGAGATCAGTTAGTAAATAAGAAAGATTTTGCAAAATGATGGGACCATCTCTTTGAGTATTGGCTTTATATGAGTGCAGATCAGGAAACAGAGGGGCCGTGCAGAACAAGCCTCCCCAAAACCATGTATTCCTGAAGCACAAATCATCTGATAAGGTAAGGAATGCTAATAAATTTAAACTAAAGAATAGTGAAAATATCAACATTTTCCAAAAAAAATCATAAAAGGGAAGGAAAAGAAGAGATAGGGAAATAAAGTGTAAGAAAACTAGCTTCTAAATGCAGGCAGGAACAGGAGTGGATTGAGAGACAATGCTGAAAAACCTCAAAATTTTTTCCCAAAGGAATATTGGCTTTGGTTTTTTACTTGATAATATAGGAGAATGTATTTGTACACGAATACTGTTTAAGTGTTTTAAGAGATGACAAAGAGAGAGATAAAGAAAACATAATAATTCATTTAAAATTTTTACTATGTTTCATAATAAATCATTGACCTGTGTTGAAAAGTTTTCATGTTCTTCAAACATCATTTAAGTCTTAATGAGAAGTATTCATTTAACATTCAACCATTTCCCATTAGGCTAGAGATTTCAGCATATGTGATCAAAAGGAGAAAGCATGCATGTTTTACTTATGTTAAAATGTAAAATTCATAAGAAAACATTAGTACCCAAATGTTTACAATTAGTAAACTGCTCTGCAAAATAAATTATTTTCTTTCTGTATTTACAAGTTGAATTTTTAAATGGCTTTAGGTCTTATTTAAATGCGTAGAACTGTATGTGTACCTTGATTTCCCAAAAATGACTCCATTCTCCATAGCCTGGGCTGCAGGTGTTTCTTGGAAGCACCACTGTAGATGGATAAATGGGAATAAAAACTATTCCATTTGTACGGTGGCTACTTTTCAGTTCTCAGATAAGCTTTTGTCACACTGTGCGTGAGAAGTAGGTGGAAAATACGAAGGCTGTCTGGAAAGTATCCAGCCAAGTAACCATTCTCATTATGTTAACAAAGGCTGGATACTTTCTGGGCTACCCTTGTATCCAGGATTGAAAATTGGTCTTTCTATCTCCTATATCTACAGGGTGATTGGTTTAATTTAAAATTTGAACAACTGTCCATTGATATGAGGAAATTGACCTCATTCTCACATTCAAAGGTAGTTTTAGAAATATATTTCCCATATAATGAGTTAATAATTGTTAAGCACATAGAACAGAGCCTGGTTTGTATTTACTATACATGTGCTTATAGTACTTGTTATTGATTGATTGTGCCTTGAAGAAGATCTTAGAGGTACCTAAGAAGTCAACAGAAATTTTATTTTGGTAACATACAACACTTTTCAGTAGAAATGCAAATCCTCACTAAATATTTACTGTGGTAAACTGAAAAATACCCCTCCACACACAAAAGATATCCATGTCCTAATCCCTAAAGCCTGTGAATGTTACCTTATATGTATCTCTCTAACCCTCACCACCTAATACATAAAGAAGTCTCTTTGTAGCTTCAATTGAGTTAAGGATGTTGAGATGGGGAGATTCTCCCGGATTGCTCTGTGGGCCCTAAATGCAATCCCATGTACCTTTATAAGAGGGAGGCAGAGGGAGATTTCCTCACACAGAGGAGGTGATATGAAGACAGAGCAGAGGGATTTGAAGGTGCTGGCTTTGACGATCAGCTTAGTCACACCACAGTCTGTCCTTCCCTCCAGGTCTTGTTCTAAATCACTGGATACAATCGTCATCAGGAAAGTGCCGTTTCTTTGACGCTAATTAGTTCATTTGTGTTGGAGTGCTCTTATATCAATATAGTAATATTCTTACATCTGAACACAGATCTTGCTTTTGAGGAGTATCATGACCTACTGGAATCTGCAAAGTTTCAGCTGCTTTTCCCTCTTGAATGGGGAAAGGAAACTAATACTGCTGCTGCAATCCTCCCATATTGTAGACCAGAGAGACAAAACATGTTAGGCAGAGTCCCTGACCTCCAAACCTACTGTACTTACTTTCCAGGTGACTCAAACCCAAGCTAACTACTGTTAATGGCACAAAAGGGTAGCACCTGAGGTCACACTCACGTTAGGTGATCAATATCTATACCTACATCTATCCAAACTCCAGGTAGATGGTATGGGAAGATGTTTGCTATCTTAAATTGGAGGCAGAATATATTTTCTCATAGAACAATTAGCCAATATATTGATTAATGCCGAGAGTTACCTCAGTTGGAATTGAGAAGAGAATTCTAGTCTCCATTCTCAAGTAGCTCTTGTTATGATATAAAACTCTTGGATTAAACAATATTAAACTCCTAAGCTAGGTCTCTTTGTTTTGAAGTTTTATTATTCATAAATCAACATGTAGGATTTTTTTTTCAGGTTTTGGTATGATCAATGCATTTTTGAACTTGGCAAAGAAGTCAACTCTCAAAGGGAGATGTAACACAGTTCACAAAAGAGTGTGAAATTATGAAAAGATATTAAGGAATACTATCTAAATATGTCTGAATTCTGACCAAAGGCAACAATAATATCCCCATCTCCTAGAATATGAGTTAATTGGCTGCTAAGGAAGTGCTAAGACTATAAAAAGTGGGGAATGGATGAAGTTTATTTTTTTGTTGTTTATTATTTTTTAAATCTCCCAGAATCCACTTCAAATGGAAATATTAATAGAATGTCTTTTTAGAAGTAGGGTGGAAAACACATACCATACTTCTTTCATGTCCAATCATAAATCACAATATCAAAAACTAAAAGCCAATAAGATTTTTTACTTTTGTTGTTACCCTAATACTTAAAGAGAAATGGTTTCAGAAATGAGACGTAGAACAGAATTATTTTCTATGGATTAATAATTACGATAATAATGTTGATACATTATTAGGAGTACATTTTGTGTTTAAAGTACATTATGATCACATTTTAACATAAATGCATGTACATGAATACTCATATATATAAACTCTATCTCTCTATATATATAATCTCAGGTGTATAAAACACACAGAAGCACTGGTGTTGGTTGGAAAGCATACAAAACTTAAGAGACTGGGCTTTTAAACCCCAATGCCTAGCCTATAAAGCAGTTCTGCATTTTATTACCTGTTACTTTGCAGAAGTCACTCAACTTCTCTGCACTTCAGTGTCTTCACCTATAAAATAGTGATGATAAGAATATCCACCTCACTGATTTGTCGTGAGAATTGAGTTAGCTAATACACACAAAGCACTTGGAACAGTTCTTGCTCATGTAAAGTTTTTGATAAGTTAGAATTAGCTCCTATTAATCTTTACCATAATCTTCTGAAACACATATTTTTAATCCCCATTTTCTATGGCAAGAAACTGGTGGTGTTTCCATAAATTTACCAACCTTTTATAACTAGGAAGTGGAGAGGAAGATCTGGGGTACAATGCCAAATTTCTCTTTCTCTCTCTCTCCCCCACACACCTCTGGATTAATTCACAATTATTAATAGATTTCCTTACTATTTGTACAACTGATATAATTTATCAGGTGGTGTATGTCCCTGATCCATTTTCCTAATTTGAAAAATAAAGAAAATTGTAGTACCTGGAATATGATAAGTGCTCAAAAATATTAACTCTTACTGTTTTCTAATCGTTAAACTTACCATTTGTTCTTCATTGTCAAAGGCTTTATGCCCTTATTCACTGCTTCCCCAACATTCATTGTCACAACTAAATCACAAAGAACTTTTACATAAAAGTTTTGTAACAAAGAAAAAATAGAGAGAGAGAGATCGTGTGTTTGTGGGGGAAATATTCTCAATTATTAAATAAACTTCATAATAAACTTTTGAAACACAATATGCTTGTGTTTAGAAATGTGAATATCATTTTATGCAATTCTTCCTAATTTTAATAATTATCAATCTTTTTTAGTTTTTTAACCCTGGCCTTAGTCCCAGACTTTAATTACTATTCTTTTTCATCCTGCCCTGAATTTTACCTTACAAACAAGTCTCTGCTGGGATTTTCCTGCCTCAATATATCTCAGCCAACTTGGCATATAAAGTGTGTCTGCCTGTCCATGTTGTTCCCACATTGTCCACTTTCCTAATCTCCCACTCTATCTGCTAGGAGAAGAGCACCATTTTAAACATTTGCCTCTCCTAACTCTCCTATCTTTTCTTGATTTCCAGTTACCCAATCTCTATAGCTCAAAGAACTAACTTTTACACTGCACTTAATAATGAAGAATCAACTCTCATATACATTTCTATTATAGCTAATGCTACCTAAAATAATTTCTAAAACATTGTAAATTACTTAAGCAACATAAGAGTGTATGTAGTAAGTTCCTTAAGAAAAACTGCTCTAAGAAGGAGTCTGTTAAAAAAAATCCAGAATATCTTAGATAAAATATGATGTATGTTTTCTAATAAAAATTCTGTTTTCAAATCTTAATCTTACAGATGTTCTCAGCTCAAGATCAGGGAATTTTGCATTTGTGGTTTGTAGATATATAATAAAATCAGAATTCTACCAAGACTAGAAATCTTATTTGCATATTGCTCAATATAAAATTTACTAAAGTCACAGTGTTGATACCAATCATTTCAAAACCCCAGTCAAACCTAGAAAAATCAATTACATTACTGAAAATGAGAACTTTAACAATGAATACAACTCACTAGATAATTGTAACAGCATTCGTAATACTGAAAATTTTTATATACATCTACTGCATACTTTATGTACAGTAATTTATCTGTACATAATGTATAACCTGCCTCTGAAATAAGTATTAATACGTCCTATTTTACACATTTAACCTCATGCATATAGAGATTAAATGCTTTGCCCGAGGTCACATGTGCTGTATGCAGCAGAGATGAGGTTTAACCCAGATCTTCATTCCAAGATCTGTACTTGCAAACATCTGTCTAGCTCCTGTGCCTCCTTCAGCTACTGTCCCATTTCCTTAATAAGCAGCCACTTTTAAAGAATATGTTTGACTTGCTGTGTATACTTCATCACCTGACAATCTTCCATTGAAATGAGTCAAATTCAGCCATGCCTTTCATGGGTATGAAAACCCGTTGAGGAAAAGACTCTTTCTCTGTCATCTGGAGGCATTTACATACAGGGGCTGTCATGCACACACACACACACACACACTCACTCACTTAATGTGAACTGCCTCCATGGCCTCATTTCTACTAGAGAACCTTTCAGGAGACCTTTAACACATCACTGACTGACATTGTATTTTGGTCTAGGTGTTTAAAAATCAATGAGCTTGTAAGTCTGAAACCTACAAACTTGGCTTCATTTTGTACCATCCATTGCTCAAAATTATTTCTAGCAGAAATTTGACTCCAAGTATTTCATGATGCAAATAATGGAAAATGTCTAGTTCAAAATTTCTTCCAACAGGGTAATGGATTGACAATCTCTTCTCAAATATATTTAAAAGTCTGCACTTTCATATTCCGAATAGAGCACTAAACAAATCTGCAAAGCCCTTTTAATAATTTCTCTCTGCAGATTGCACACAGTGTTTGAATCAGGAGGTTTTGATTACATGAAACCACTGAGAATAGAATTGTTAATTCCTCAGACACATGAACAGAATGAAAGGGAAATCGTCAGTGAAAAGATGATTAAAGACTTAAAGGGAAATGGATTAAAAAGTGAAAATTGAAGAAAGTAAAATGACAAGAAGCAAGTTTATTTGGATATGTTTTTATTTTCCTAAATGCACAAGTAAAATTAATATTCACTCAGTCTAGTACAACAATGGCTCAGTGTCCCTGAAAAGCCAGGGAATGTGATAATCTTGACAAATAAAGTCTCAGATTAACTGATGGTTTAAGATTTTATCTACTCTCACTTTAAAAAATCTCTTTAAAAATATATGGCATTTACTAGTCCATCAATAGATAACACTAACATAAAAAAGCTTTTCTGTATGATTCAAAGTCAGTATTTTTAAAAATGAATAATTAGCATTCAGTTTCCCTATGTTTAAGTTGTATTCAATGTATATTTTCATGCATTATATATTAATACTCTTAACGTTGCCTTTTTATGACTAAATGAGACTTCTGTATATCAGCTCTCGAATAAGCATGTTGTTGAAAAGAATCTTTGCAGTGTTTTCTGGACTACAGTTCAGCATGCTCTCTCCCCCCAACCTTTAGCAATCACCAATCTATATTCTGTTCCTATATTCTCTATATCCTCCATAGATTTATCTATCTGTATATTTCAAACAAAAGGAATCATATAATATGCAACACTTTATGACTGGCTTCTTTCACTAAGCTTACTATTTTTGAGGTTCATCTATGATGTTGCATGGGTCAGTACCTTATTCCTTTGTGTGGCTAAATAATATTTCATTTTCTATATATACTACTATCTGTTTATCCATTTATTTGTTGATGGACATTTGGGATGTTTCCACCATTTGAGTATTATAAATCATGCTGCTATGAACATGTATGTGGAAGTATTTTTTTTAGAACCTATTTTCATTACTTTGGGTATGTGCCTAGAAGTGGAATGGCAGAATCTTATGCTAATTCAATAGCTAACTTTTTGAGGAACCACCAAAATGTTTTTGACAGCAGTTGAAACCTTGTATTTTCCTACCAGTAATGTATAAGAGTTCCGACTTCTCCATATACTCACCAATGCTTTTGTAAATTATTGTAGCCATCCTAGCGAGTGTGATGTGGTACATCATTATGGTTTTGATTTGTGTTTCCTAATGACTAGTGATGTGGAGCATTTGAATATATTATTTGAAGAAACATCTATTCAAGTTCTTTGGCCATATTCTAATTTTTCTGTTTGTTTTTTTGTTGTTGTTGAGTTGTAAGAGTTCTTCACTAATGCCTGATAAATATCTCCTGCTTAACAAATGTATTAATTCTGAACGTGAAACTGTTCTAGATTCCCTTTCATACTTATTTTCTCTAAAAATTGAAATGAATTTGGGCAGAATGGACATTTTAACAATATTGATGCAATTCTCATCAAAATACCAATGTCATTTTTCACAGAATTAGAAAAAACAATCCTAAATTTCATATAGAATCAAAAAAGAGCCTGAATAGCCAAAGCAATCCTCAGCAAAAAAGAAAAAAAAGTATCACATTACTCAACTTCAAATTATACTACAAGGCTGTAGTGATCAAAACAGCATGGTACTGGTATAAAAATAGACACATTGATCAACAGAAGAGAATAGAGAACCCAGAAATAAAACCATACACTTACAACTAACTGATCTTTGGCAAAGCAGACAAAAACATACATTGGGGAAAGTATGCCCTATTCAATAAATGGTGCTGGGAAAATTGGATAGGCACATGCAGAAGAACGAAACTGGATTGCTAGCTCTCACCATAAATGGAAAATTAATTCAGGATGGATTAAAGACTTAAATGTAAGACCTGAAACCATAAAAATTCTAGAGGAAAATGTAGGAAAAACTCTTCTGAACATTGGCCTAGGCAAAAAATTTATGACTAAGTCCCCAAAAGCAAATGCAACAAAAACAAAAATAAATAAATGGGACTGAATTAAGTTTGCACAACAAAGGAAATAATCAATAGAATAAATAGACAACCTATAGAATGGGAGAAAATATTCACAAACTATACGTCCAAGAAAAGACTAACATCCAGAGTCTACAAGGAACTTAACAAATCAGCAAGAAAAACAAAAAACAACAGCAACAACAAAAAATGACCCCATTAAAAAATGTGCAAAAGTTATGAACAGACATTTCTCAAAAGGAAATATACAAATGGCCAACCAACATAGGAAAAAGTGCTCAACATCACTAATCATAAAGAAAATGCAAATTAAATCCACAATGAGATACTAACTTAACCCCGTCAGAATGGCCATTATTAAAAAGTCAAAAAACAATAGATGTTGACGTGGCTGCAGTGAGAAGTACTTATATACTGTTGGTTGGAATGTAACTTAGTATAACCTTTATGGAAAACAGTATGGAGATTCCTCAAAGAAATAAAAGTAGATCTACCATTTGATCCAGGAATCCCACTACTGGGATCTACCCAAGGGAAAAGAGGTCGTTATGTCAAAAAGACACATGCATTCATCTGTTTATCACTGCACATTTCACAATTGCAAAGATATTGAATCAATTGATGAGTGAATAAAAAAAATTGGTGTATATATACATGTATATACTGTGGAGTACTACTCAGCCATAAAAAGCAATGAAATAATGTCTTTTGCAGCAACTTAGATGGAACTGGAAGCCATTATCTTAAGTGAAGTATCTCAGGAATGGAAAAACAAATACCACATGTATTCTTTTATAAGTGGGAACTACACAATGGGTATACATGGTCATGTAGAATGGTATAATAGACTTTGGAGACTCACAAGGGGGGCAGTGGGAAGGGGCAGAGGGATCAAAAATTACCTATTGTTACAATGTATACTATTTGGGTGATGAGCACACTAAAAGGCCTGACTTCACCACTTTTCAAATTCATCTGTGTATCAGAAAACCACTTATACTCCCTAAATCTATTGAAATAAAAAAAATCAAATCAGACTTGAAGTAGTAATTTCAGAATTTTGTTTATTCTTAGACCCAGCTATAATATTTCTGCATATGTTTCTGATTTATACATTCAGTTATCATAATATCATAATTGTTTTCTAGGACTATGTACTTACTTTCCTCTGTAGCCTCCCTATTTACCCTCAACTCAAGCTTAAGGGAAAAAAAGATGTAGCATTCTTAGGAGACACATTCTTCTCTTTATGAAAACTGAAAGAAGTTATTCTTCAATCAAAAATCATTTTTATCATTATTTCCAAAATCATAACATGAGGAGTTGTTTTATGCTTGTTTAATATAAGTCAACTTCATTTTCTCCTACCTACATTTCCCTTCGAGAAACAAACAATAAATGAAATATAATGACTTTAAATTTTCATTATTAAAAAATGGAAAAAATGCATGTTCTCTGGTAAAGACAATAAATTCAATGTCTTAAAAATTGTTTCAGTTTCTGATTTTCTTTCTCCTATATGCAAATTCATCACATATAACTAAAAATGTTTTCTTATTTGAAAACATTTCTTATTTCCTTCTTAGTTATATTCTCTCTTTCCAAATCTCCCTATTTTGGAATATAATTGTGCTACTGACTAAGTGATGTGGAATGGGATTTTGGTTTTATTAAAAGGGATCTAACAACTTATTTTACACAACAACAAAACCATTTTTGCATGAAAAAAGGAGCTCAATAAACCGCAGGAGCCACTTTCAAAAATCTATCCCCTGAGAATGTCAGTGAATATTCTGATATTGTTTAATTAAATGTAAAGCTCTTGATTTTAGGAAGATGCTTATTTCTCATTACTTTATTATAAGAAATCTTGTATGATGACCACATACAACTTAATATACTTGGCTCCTGTGGATTCTACACTAGTTTTGTCTCCTTGATGAATAGGTTAACCTGTGAAAGTGCTAGTATTTTTCCTGTTGAAGGAAAGCCTATTACACTTGCCCATATAAGAGTAAGAGTGGCAGAGAATATAGAATCTTGCATCTGGAAGGGGTTAGCCTTGCTTCCTCTATAATGGCTTCCAATCATTCCTTCTAAAAAACCCAGCCTTACAGAAAAAAAACTAGACGTTCATGCAAAACTCTGTTAAATTAACAGTTCATCATTTTATAGTACACTATAATAGAACTCCATGTTCAGTCATGTGCTTTCATTCACACTGCTGAAATCTCATTACAAAGTCAGTCTTAGACATATGG
Organism: Daubentonia madagascariensis; assembly: GCA_023783475.1. NCBI lineage: Eukaryota > Metazoa > Chordata > Mammalia > Primates > Daubentoniidae > Daubentonia > Daubentonia madagascariensis. The sequence continues at coordinate 17,294,926 of JAKFHU010000978.1, read as the reverse complement.
TTGAGTCTACAGCTACTTACTTCTTAACGGAAGACTACAGTTAGTCTCTCCTTACCTCATTTATCAAATATGCACACAAAATGTGGTATTATATGACAACTTCATTGCATTTTTTTCTTCTTCTTTTCTTTTCTTTTCTTTTTTTTCTTGAGATTGAGTTTATTCCAAACATATTTGTCTACTTTCCTGGACATTCATTCTCAGACTCAGGAACTATAAAACACAATGCCAAATGCAAATTTCAAATAAATTTTATGTCTTTTATAAATATTCACCTCCCCAATACACATGTATATTTAGACACAGAGCAGGCTTGTGGAGTCTTTGGAAAACCCAGTCCATGAAATAAGTTTGCTAGTCCATAATACATTACATACAAATAGGGGCAATTTGGAATTTGTTCATAAATATTTTCATATATATTGCTTCATTTGCTCATCATAATAATTTGGGGGGGTGAGTAAGATTATTATATTTCATAAATATAAAAAGAGATTCAGATTATTTTTAAAAAAAACAAGTAAAATTTATCACAGTGGTTCACCAATATTAATTATTAAACCATAATAGCTGTCTTTATTAATGATAAATAAATCTATAGCAAGTATCTTAGTCCATTTTTATATTGCCATAAAAAAATCTGATGCTGGGTAATTTATAAAAAGAAAAAGATTCATTTGGCTCATAGTTCTGCAGGCTGTACAAGAAGCATCTGCTTCTGGTGAGGGCTTCACTCATGGTGACAGGTGAAGGGGAGGCAGCATGTGCAGATCACATGGTGAGAGAGAGCAAGTAAGAAAGGAGGAGATGCCAGACTTTCTTCAACAATCAGTTCTTGTAGGAACTAAGAGTGAGAACCTAATCACACCCACGAGAATGACATCAAGCCATTCAGGAGAGATCCACCACCATGACCCAAACACCTTCCACTAGGCCCTACCTCCAACACTAGGGATCAAATTTCAACATGAGATTTGGAGGGGACAAGCAAACCACGTCCAAACTAGAGCAAGTTGTTAGTACCAGGAGCACTATTTGAAAAGCTCATTTATATCATTGAAGAGTTGTGGCTAGTATGGTTTTGGGGGCAAATACTTAGGGGATACACTGCTAGGTAAAAATCTACTGGAATTTTGAGCCAAATCTGAATACAAGAAATATTGTCCAGGTTTGGATGAGCAAAAACTTGTAATAAGGGAAGCCATTTAATTCCTTTACAGGCCCAGCAGGCTCCCTCCCTCTCTAGGCCTGTATTTCCTTTATTCCTATGGAGGGAAGTTTTTGTGGCTTAATGCAATTTCAGGTGGTGTTCATAGGAGCATATCATATTATAGTCAAACAAGCGTGTATGTTATCCATCTTGCATTCAACACCTAGATAAACCAAATTGATTATGGGCTTAGCCCAGCATTGTCCATGATGGTGTGAGATGTATATGTTTAGGAAAGTAGGCACATTTTGACAAATGAAATTTATTGGGGAACTTGGCCAGCGAGAGGTATTATGCTATATGTACTAAAATTGGATTACTGGAAGCAAGCCCAGCAGACAGTTGTATGTATTGCTGTGGCTAAGGCTATACGCAGATTGGGTTTTGTGGGCAATGGTATGTTCCTTTTCATTGAGATTGATGCTTATTGTTTATGAGTTTTCTGTCAATTGCCAGTAACACTGGTGTGTTTTCATGAGTGTGGGATAAGCTTCACAGGTACTCTCTTGGTTTGAAAAAAAATTGTTAATTTAGACATGCACCAAATTAGATCCTGAGCTAAGGAGTATTCATATGTATGATGTTCCAGATGTACCAAGGTATTTAAAAAATAAACATCAACTGTGTTACATACCTGGCCCTTTTCTTTTCCTATTTATTGCAGCTGTATTTCAGTGGGAGGCCACTTGCTCAATTGTTTCCCTTCCATTCCGGAGGAAAGTTTTCTACAGCACTCATTTGTATATCTTTAAAAGCCTCAGGGTTTATTACCATGGGAGGTGGCAGTGTGACTATACCAGTAAATTTCTCCCCAGGTTGAGAGGTAATTTTCCTCAAATATTTCCCCAATCCTTATTAAGGTAGTCTTGGTAGGCCTGGCAGATTGTGTATAGCTATAAGCAAGTTACTGTCACTTTGGGTAGAAAAATACCCATGCAGAGAGCAGTTAGATTTCTCCATTGGATCTAATATATTTTTCATAAGAATTGTCTTTACTGTGACACCCAAGAGTGGTTGTTTACATTGGGCAGTCAGAATTGCGATTTTTGTAGAACCCACTTTCATTGAGTATTATATAAAATTTGAAGTTGGCATTGTGACGTTAAGTTAGGGAGGAATGCACAAGCTAGCTCTAGTCCTTGACTTTTCAGATATGTCTTGGACCAGGTAATATTATGTCTATACATTGCCTTCCTTGTTTATATTGATTAGCAGCACAAGCAGGCTGTAGCCCTGGAGTTTTAGAAATGCCTTGGCCTAGGTAATATTATGTTGTATACATTTTCTTCCTTGTTTATATTGATTAGCAGCCAGGGAGGAAGTTCACTGGAAGGTGTCCATAGATTCATTGTTGGTGCAATTTCTTTTCGCCTCAACAACTTGGGCTTATACTGGAGGTAGAGAAATCATTATAATTAACAGGCAAAAAGGCTAGTAGTCCTAAAATTGTGCATTGTTGGCAGAGTCTACATTTATCATGTCGGGTACTGGTAAGAGCTATAATTTTATCTCTGTAGCCACATAGAGTTTGTAGGTATTGGCTCTGGATTACATTGTTTTTAATTCGATTGTCCAGTCACGAGCTTCTGGTTGTAATATTGGGTACATGCTATCTCTGGGCATTTCTTAAGTGAGATTTAATATGTAGTGGACCTTTGCTCTATTAGTTTGAAGACACTAGCTAATAATAAACAGCAGGCTTCATCTTATGTCAAGAAAAACTTGACCCATAGGGCTTGAAGGCATTTATGAGCCACAAGGGGTATCTTAGAGTGCTCTTTAGTTAAAATGTGTACTGCTAGTAGCAGTAGAGAGAGTAGGAGGTGTGCTGATGTCAGTGTTGATGTCTGTCATGTTAGCAGAATTAACTAACCCAAATAGCCAACAGCATGATTCCTCTCATCCTCAATATGACTGGCGTTGTGTGTCTCCCATTGTGGCATGTGGTTTTCAGACATAACTAGTCAGCAGTAAGGTACAGATTACCAGGGCTAGGATGATCTGCCAGTGAACATACAGTCATTACTGTCACAGCTAGAACTTTCCCAGGTAAAGAAAGGGCACTGCAACAGCATGGGGGTTAAAGTCAGAGGCCATCTGTAGCCAGCAGGAAGGAGGACATATGATTGTCCCCTGGTATCATCCAAATAGGGTCACCCAATCTGGAAGCAATTAGTTTCATCTTCTGGGTATCAAGAGAAGGTCCACAATGTGTACAATGGAGCTCCATATGTAGACAGCAGATGAGCATGGTTCTGTCCCTCAAACCATATAGTGAATGATTTGCTCAGTTGACATTGGATGGTGAGCAGACACTGGCTGACCATGGTCACACAGTCTGTGGTCCACATCAGGTGCTTGTCAAGATTGATGGGGAAGTGGTTTTGCTTTTTTGTGAGGAAGAAAGGACAGGTGAAAAGGCCGGGTAAATGTTCCTTTGCTGGAGGTGACAAAGTCAAATCCTTCATGTTTGTGAAAACTGATAATTTGTGTTAGTAGAGAAGCCACAACATCTCTATTGGTGTTCTCATTTTTTGCAAATTCAAATGTGGTGTAGTCATGCCATAGTGGTTTGAGTTTAATGCAATCAGGATATGGACAGTATTTTTGACAACTTGGGAGTCCTTTGTCCTACAGGTTCACTCAAAAGTCCCTGTTTTAAAAGTCCATGATTTATTTCTATGATACCTGCTGCTAATGGACCATAGGGTAGGTGAAAAATCCAAACAACGCTATTTTGTAGTGCCTGTGGTTGCATTTACCTTGTAGTGAGGTGGGAACATTGATCTGACTGAATAACTTGTGGCACTAGCAAAGGCTATAAAAGCTATTTTGTTAGTGCCTCAGTAACATTAGCAGACGTCCGTGCCTAGAATGAGTAAGCTAATAGAAGGTCCTTGTAAATATCCAACCTTGTTAAGACATATTTGATGACTCTTATTGCTGCAGAGAGAGACCCAGTAAAGTCCACTTTCCAGTTCTGATGTGGCCCTTCTCCTCTGTAAATTTCTCCTCCCATGTGGTGGTCCCAGTGTCTAGATTTCTGGCATGTGGCACAGTCACTAATGACTTGTGTAAGTGCATCTATGCTGGGTGGACTTCTCCATTAAAAATTTATTTTTTTGTAAACCCATTGTACCCAAATGTCCTGAGCTCTCATGCACCCACTGAATAAAGAGGTAGGGGTGGCTCATCCCAAACTCTGAGGATTCCCCTTCCTTCAAGAGGTTTATCTGTTCGGTGGTTTGGTTAGTTCATTAGTTTTGAGATTCTGTCGTGCCTCCTCTGTGATTTGTTTCATATGAGGTGAGGTATGATACACCAAGATAAGCAGAGTGGGGGGCCACTGTGGCAATTTTCCCCCATCTTCTTACCCCAAATGTCTTGGCCTTGCACTTTCCAGACCTGATTTTCCAAAGTCCCTATCTAGCCACTAACCAAGAGTCAGGAAAAATATGCACTTTAGGAAAATGTTTGTCAAGGGCATCTTTTATTGCTAGGAATATTGCCCACAGGTTAGCTAGCTGGATACTTTTTCTATCCCCTGTATGGAAATGCAGTGTTTGAGTAGGAGTGACAGGCTCTGGCTGTCCACTCTCTGGTTCCCTTACACACCATGCTTACTTCATCAGTAAAGAAATACCATTGTTGTTATTTTTTGTTTTGTTTTGAGAGTGCTGGCTATCCTCCTTCCAGTTCCTACTGAGCAAGAGGTAGAGGAGTTTCTGGAGGTTTTGGCAAGTTAACCTCAATGTCAGGCTATATGTAGTTATTAAATATTTTCTCATGGAATGAAGACACTTCAATAGAACCAGAATTAGCTCAATTCAGTAAATACAATTTTCATTTTAATAAGAAGGCCTCTGTTGATGAGCCAATTTATAGGGAGCTTTTTCCATCGCCCAGGGAATGATTGAAATTTCAGTACACAGGGTAATAGACTCTGCTCTATAAGAACTTCAGTTTCAATAAGTGCCCAGTTCATCAGCAATTGTTGCTTCTCTTGTGGTGAATATCTCTGGGCTGAGTCTGGGAGCCACTTACCCGAAAAGCCCGTAGGCAGGCATTTACCTGTCCACTTGGTTCAGAGACTCTTAGGAAACAAAGGCGGAGTGGCTGAAACTTGTAACTGTTAAGTCCTGCCCTCAAGGTTCTGTTGGGAAAGCTGAAGGGATAGCCTCCTCTTAATTTATCTAGTGCCTGTTGTCACTCAGATCCCCACTAAAAAGTAGAAGACTTAGGGGTGACTAAATGATGGGGGCCAGAAAAATTGGAGGCACGCCTAGGCATATCACAGCTAAACTTCTGAAAACAAGCAACAGAATACTTCTAGGCACAGCCTGTGGAGGAAGTGTGATATGCTACTCTGGGAGTAAAAATAAAATAAGGCCATTAGTTGCTATCCTATATTAGTTTCCTAGGACTACTATAACAAATTATCACAAACCTGGTTGCCTGAAACAACAGAAATTTATTCTCTCACAGTTCAGGAAGCCAGAGATCCAACATCAAGGTGTGAGCTGCCACACTCCCTCTGAAAATACTATGGGAGAATCCTTCCTTGTCTCTTTTAGCTTTTGTTGATATTGGCCTGTAGTTTTCTTTTCTTGTAGTGTCTTTGTCTGTCTTTGGGCTTTGGTATTAGCACAATACTAGCCTCAAATAGGAGTTCCTTGGCTTGTTTCAACAGAACTCCTATATCTGCCTCCATCTCCTCATAGCCTTTTTCTCCCTGTATCTCTCTGTTTATCCTTTCCTTCTCTTGTAAGGAGACCAGTCATTGGATTTAGGGTCCACCTTGAATCCCAGATGATTTATTCTAGAGATTCTTAACTATTTCCAAATAAGGTCATGTTCTGAGGCTCTGGTAATGGTGAACTTTGAGAGGACACTATTCAACTCACTACACTTCCCCAAAGATATAATATAAGCTATTATATAATGGAACTTTAAATAATAAAAGGAAAATATGCCGCCACTGATTTCTACAACCAACTGAAAATATCCTCCATTAATGAAGGCAAGTTTAAGATATATTTATTGGTATAAACACTGAAAGAATTCATTAAAATCTGCATACACTGAAGAAAATAGAAAAAATGAGTTCTGTAGGCAGAAGGAAATTATTCCCAGATTCTAAGGAGCACAGATATGTGACTAAATCTAAATAAATATTGCTAAATAGAATGTCTGTGGAAATTTAGAAGAAGTAGTAGAAGAAATAAATGGATTTAAAGTGTTTATTATAAATTGTCCTGGGAGTGGTAAAAATAATAATTTATATTTACATATTTATGTTAAGAATGAATTTGATCATACAAGAGTAACTCCAAAATATACTAAAAAATATAATAATATTATAAATATGCTAGTAAAGTCAGAAACAGACTAAAGAAAATGTCTTAAAAAAGAAAATAATAAAGAAGAGAAAAAAAAGCACAGTCTGGAAGAGACATATAAATCAATTTGTATTTTTACTACTGTATTGGTATTACATTAAACATATACTGACCAAATACTCCAATTAAAAGGGAAGCATTTTATTATAATATAAGGGAAAATTCAAACCTATACTTTTCACAAGATATGACTTCAAAATCATAGTCAACAAAACCAAAAATTAACTAGTGGTACAATATCAAACTGTAAAGCTCTGCTCAGCCAAGGAAACAATCAGCAGAATGAAAAGACAACCCACACAATGGGAGGAAATATTTACAACATATATATCTGATCAGGATCTGGAAAAGATATATGCACTCCCACATTCAGTGCATTATTATTCAAAATAGCCAAAATATGGAAACAACGCAAATGCCCATCAACTGACGAATGGATAAAGAAAATGTTGTATATACATACATAGAATATTATTCAGTCTTAAAAAAGAAGGAACATCTTCCATTTGCAACAACATGGATGAACCTGGAGGACATTATGCTAAGTGAAATAAGTCAGTCCAAGAAGGACAAATACTGTATGATCTCACTTATATGAAGTATTTATAATAGTCCAACTCCTAGAATCAGAAAATACGATGCTAGTACCAGGAGTGGGGATGTGGAGGGAATAAGGAGCTGCTGTTCAATGAGTAGAAAGTTTCAGTTATATAAGGTGAATAATGGCTAAAGATCTGCTGTATAACATAATGCCTACAGTTCACAAAATGTTATTATGCACTTCAAAACTGTTAAGAGGGTGATCTCATGTTACGTGTTCTTAGTCTAAAGATAAACAAACAAACAAACAAAAAGTACACAAGGAAACTTTGGGAGGTGTTGGATATGTCTATTACCCTGATTGTGGTGGTGATATCAAGGGTGTTTGTATATGTTCAAACTTATCAAATTGTAAACATTAAACATTTGAAGTAGTTTTTGTATCAATTATACTTTAATAAATCTGTTTAAAAAACAACTTTAAACAGCATTAAAAAACCCAAACATCTTGGAATATATGGATGTGTAATAACAAAGGATGCATAAGATATCCATAAAATATTAAGATAAATTAACAAAGATCTAAATACATGCAAGAATATATCATGTATTAGAAGTCTCATCATTAGAAAATTATAATTCTCCTCAAATTGGCCTAAAAATCAAAGCAAACTCAATAATCCCGGTTGGGAATTCTGTGTATAGGTATAGAATATGACAAAGTGATCTAAAATTAAAAGTAAGTGACAAGAATAGTCAAGATAGTCTTGTAGAAAAATAAAATTAGATATTTTACAAAGTATAATGCACAATGCTTCAGTAATAAGAGAATGTAATAATCACACCAGGATAAGAGTAGAGACCAATGGAAAAGAACACAAGATTTTTAGACGGATCACAAAAACGTATTAACACATGATTATGAAAAGGTAGCACTCAGATGTAAAGGTGAAAATGTTTTATTTTTTCTTTGGGTCTATATAATGAATTAATATTAACTCTTTCCTCATATCATAAAAAAATCAGTTACAGTAAGAATGTCATCTAAATGTGAAAAGTGAAATTATATAGGATTTGAAAGTTAACAAATTATCTTAAAAACTTGAAATAAGCAAGTATTTCTCCAATAGTACAATAAAAACACTAACCATACAGGAAAAGATTGATAAATAAGACTATGTTAAATTTTAAAAGTTTTATTTATGAAAAGATTTCATTAGGTGAGTGAAAATGCAAGCAGCACAATGAAGAAGACATATAAAATCTATTAGCTATATATAATACACATTATATAATGTATATAAAATATTTATATAATACATATAAGTATGTATATAAATATATTTATATATTATACAATACATATTTTATAATCTATTACATTCATGTAGATATTGATTTATCACATAGCACTGTATAATTGGAATTATAGTTTTAGATATAGATATATAGTCTGAAGAGAAACACATATAGAGATAGAGAGAGATGACCAAGAAAGGACTCATAATAAAAACTTATGAAGAACTCATATAACTTAGTGGCATGACAAATCATGATTTGGGCATTTTTTTTGTATACTATACGTCAAAATTATTTATTTAAAAAAGAAAGAAAGAAAAGAATTCCATTATAATTCTGTGGGGATAAATAAGTAGTGTGGGGAAATATGGCTAACCAAATAAACAAATAATAAATCTGGATTCTGTCTAACATCATATAAACATCCACTACAGATGAATTAAAGACAATTTTGAAATGAAATATGTAATGTAAAAAGAGGAACATGCATGAAACCGTGTTTGTGATGGGAGATAGTATAGAACTTCTTAAACTTTTAAAAGCATAAGCCATAAAATAAAATTAATTTAATCATATACAAAAATATTTTTTCAACAAATAACACCATACATAAAGTTGAGATGTCAGTTAAAGAGAATATTTACAATGCCTGAAATGAAATAGACACTGCTATCCATAATATAATAAAATACTTTCAAATAAAAGGACAAGACAGGACCACCCATTTTTAAAGATAGGAAAGGACATGAATAGATGACTTATGGAAATCCATAAAGATCAGGAGAATAAGAACACAAGTTAAATATATTAGTAATCATACTAATATGTACTAAAGCAAAGTTTTAGTTTTCTAGTGCTATGCAACAAAGTACCACAAACTTGCTGGCTTTAACAACAGAAATGTATTCTCTCATAATTTGGAAGGCTAGAAGTTGAAAATCAAGTTGGTAGGGTTGATTCCTTCTGAGGGTTCTGAGGGAGAATCAGCTTCATGCCTTTCTCTTCGTTTCTGATAATGGCCAGGAGCCCTCGATGTTCCTTGGCTTGTCTCTGTCTTCACATGGTGTTTGCTCTGTGTCTCTGTGTCTTCACATGGCCATCTTCTCATAAGGACATCAGTCATACTGGATTAGGTCACACACTACTCCAGTATGGCCTCATCTTAGCTAATTATATCCCAAATAAGATCACATTCTGAGGCACTGGGGGTTAGGACTTCAGCCTGTCTTTCTCAGGGAACACAATTCAACCCATAATTGATATCAAGGAGATACCACTCTGCACCTATTAGATTGAAAACTGGAAAATGCTAAATGAGTCCGTGTAGATGGGTCTTTTGGAAACCTCAATGTTGGCTTTGGGATTGTAATTTTTTGTGCAGCTATTATAAAGACCAAACTGGCACCAGATATTTCAATTAAGTGAAACTATACACTAAAATGTAGAAATTATCTTTCTGGGTATCTACTAAAAAATACAGAAGTAAAAAAAGCCAAATATTAATATTCCATATTTTTTACAGCAGCAGAAATTAAAGGCAGTTTGGGGCTACATCCTAGGAGGGGCAGACAAATGACATTGTATGAATGCTCAACATGGAGCACGACAGAGCATTTAGAAAGAAGAGAGTAGATGTACACATGGAAATATGAATCTATATTTCAAAAAACAGTGTTCAAATAAAAAGTAAAATGAAGAACATAATGATTCCTAACCCAATATCATTAACATATATTAAAATGAACTCCAACAAAATAATAAAACTTGTTTCACAGGAACACATACAAACAACAGCATAGGAGTTAAAATAGTGTGATCAGCATAAAAGGGAATGGACAAGCAAAGGTTAATTACATAAAGTAGGACAGAGGAATGATGATAGGGAACAAGCAGTGGGTCAGATTCAGTATGTCAAGTCATATCAAGGAGGATGATAACTTACAAGATGAGGGCCAGGTCCTTCCTTGAAGTCAGAGACATTCTTATACTCCCATGATGTGAGTGCTGTAAGGAGGGAGTTATGTGACAAGGACCTGAGATCAGCATCTGGGAGGTGAAAGTGGTCTCCAGTTTACAGCTTTCATGAAAACAGGGACTTTACTTGTATAACCACAAGGATTATGTCCACAGCCATGTCAGCTTGGAAGAGGACCCAGAGTTCCAGAAATAAATACAGCCCAGCTGAAACCATTGACTGCCACCTTGTAAGACCCCAAACAGAGGACCCAACAAGACTGTGCCCAGACTCCTAACTCATGGGACTGTGAGATAACTGTAAGGTGTTTTAATTCTCTAACTTTGTGATCATTTGTTACTTATTGATAGATAGATAATACAATGGGCAAAAGAAAAACAGCAAAGACACTCTACTCTTGAGGTCACAAAAGCAAAGAAAAATGAAATAAAGATGGAAAGAAAATAAAGCTGTTGTGCTTTATTGGTGTTATTTTTTAGTAGCCTGCTAGCTTCCTCAAGCAATAGACTAAGTTTTTGCTTACCTTCACATTAATTCACCATTTATTGGTTAGTTCATACAGGATTTTATCAGTTGCTATACTAGATAGGTTGGATACTAAAACTAACAAATACACACACACACACACACACAAACAAAAAACAGATAAAAGGATATGGTCACTGACCTTAAAAAGTTTATTTTATTGGGGCAAACAAGAAATTACAACATCTTTGTGTATTTATAATAAGCAAAAGAGTAAAAAGAATAACATACTATAATTCTCTTTGTAAACCTGTGTTTACATTGAATTCTTGTCTTCCTGATACTGTTTCTAGAGGCTCTCTCTCAAGCTCTCTCTCTCTCTCATTAGTTACCTTTATCTTTGGTAAGCTGAAAACATGTCAAAGTTTCAGAAGATAAATTTCATTTTTTAATGTTTCAGAGAACAAAAACATTACTTAAAAATCTGCCCTCTAGTAAGGAATGATGATTGTGTTTATTGCACTGGGATAATCAATCTCCTTTGGAATACAAAGCTAGAACATTCCTGAAGTTTATTGGAACAAATGTCCCAGACTTGTATTTCCCAAAAAAAGACTAAATTATAGGTTTGTTTTTTTCTTAAGACTTCCTCTGGAAGGTCTACGTACCTTACTTTTGGTAAAAACTGGGATAATTTGTATTGAAGCTTACTGAGAGGCTAGGTTAATCAAAACTGTATTTGTCAAATAAGGCAATGACTAGAAATGCCAGAATAAAATACAACTACTCAATTTGTAATTCGTGTTTGAGCAATAATGCATATTAATTGCATTTTTGCTTTTTCATTTTATTGGTCACATATGTGTATAATTACTAATTTAATATTTAATTGTCACTTTTAGAATATAATATAAGGTGGTCTTTATTAAAAGGAAATTACATTGTTTTGTTGAAATCTAAATTTGACAATGGCAAAGCTTCATATTAGAACCTATTTTATTTTTCTTCTGGGCTCTCAGAAATAATTTTATTTTTCAGGCCCTTACAGTAAGGTTGTATGACTGATTTTTGGACAATAAAATATGAGCAAAAATGATATCCATGACTTCCAGACATGACTAAAAATTTACTTGGGAGAATTTCCACCCTATTTCTTTTCCTTTTGCAGTGACCAAGGAAGTCATATATTGAAGCTGGTAGCATCGCAATATGGAAGAAGTTTGAGTATTTAAATGAGTGTATGTAGGAGAGCCCTCATTGACTGTATTAGACAGAGCCATGAGAAGCAATAAAATGTTATTACATTGAGTCACTGATATTTTAGGTTTATTTTACTGCAGCATAGCTTACCTTACTCTAGTATAATAATCAATATTGTTTTATTTGCTTTCTAAAGTTACAATTGCAAACGTGATAGGGGTTATATTATGTTTGGTTAGCAGAATATTTTTAATTCACGTTGTATGCAGAATAGACTATTTAGTCATTACTACCTTGTTACTATGCCCTTCTTCACTACTAGACTTAACTGACTGTCCCTGGAACACATTTGGGCTTGTACAACACTGCTATGAAATGAGTCTTATTTAATGTTATCTAATGCAAAGGAATGCCAACTTTTGTGTACTGTTTAGTCTGGGCTGTAAGGTAATTTTCTGTAAATATGAGTTAATATGTGCTTCTCAAAGACACAAATAACAGTAACAGTTGAAAAACTCTAAAATCTGAAATCTTCAAAAGATACTGCACATGATTTAAGAAAAAATACAAAAATAGAACCTGAAATATGAAACTATTCCACCTAGGTTGAAACTAGATTTAAAAGTTAGTATTAAATATGCAATGTACTTTGTAAAAATTTATAAGACTGTTAACAAAAATGATAAATAAGTGACCCCAGGCCATCTTGTAATATTTATAAGTATGGGATTAAGGTTTCTCAGAATCAAAACTATATTTCCTGAGCATGTAAACTAAAGTTTATGGGATTTAATTAAAGTGGGCTATGGTCCCAGGCAGGATTATGTTACTTCCACTTGCTCAAGCAGTGCTAAAAGTTCATCACAAAACCTTTTTGAAGTACTATTAATTTTATTTTCATAAAGAAATGTTATAAACAGGGGATGGATCAGAGGCAGAATACTATACGAAACCATCCCTAATGGAGAAATTTCAGGTATTTTTTTTATTCCCAGGTGAATATCTAATTCTTTCTTTCTCATCAGTTCCAAGAATTGTTTTGGGGAATATATTTCCCATCACTTTATTAACTGGCCCTTTTCTTTCAAGGACTTTAATAATAACTATTGCAATGAAACAAAGAGTACCCCAATCTATAAGATTTTTCACTGAAAAATATTGTAGAAAAATACCATATAAGTTAAAAATATTACCATATAAGTTGAAAAATATTGTAGATTTCTTAGAGTCATTGTCTCAAATCAATAATATTGACACTCTTTCTTAAATGAACCTAGGGGAAACTCTTTTGAATACTTCTGAGAATTACCTGCTGGGATGATTTTATTAAATAAAATGTAGCTAAATAATGCTAAATTTCATGGAGTCCAATTCCCTGATATGAGCTATTCCCTCAAGGCCTCAAGTGTACACTATTTACAATGCACACTTTATGTCACCCCTTCTATTCTTCTTCTGCCAATATATCTCTTCCAGATATAACACAGGCAATTCCTCTTTAGTGCTTCTTGCTCTCCTATACTATACTAATTGCTTAGGTGATTCCCCCCCCCCAATTTCTGGAGAATCTGTGCAGAGATCTCCCCAAAGCTGTTCTCTAAAAACCAAGAAAACTTGTAATGTATTAGAATAAATACATAGACATGAAGTCCACAGATAAGAAGATCTGTGTGTATCTAGCCCCTCTACATCATCACACTATACTTACAAACTGTTTTATAAGAATAAGCAATAATTTGTCTTTATTAGTTTATTTACTTGTTCTACAAATATTTATTAAGTAGGCTGAGATCTTAAGCAGAAAAAAGGCCTAGAAAGATGATTCTAACTCTTGAGGCTGCTTTTCTCCTGTGTCAGAATAAATAATGATATAGTTGGTAATACTTTGGATACAATAGGCGGAAAAATAAGTCCATGATGATAGATGTAGATAAATGAATAATAAGAAAGTTCTATAAGAAACAGAATATTTATATAGTTTCAAAGTCCCTCCAGCCAATTAATTATTAGTTACAAAAGGAAAGGTTGCTGCATCTGATAACTCCTGTTGAACCAATTCTGTGATAACTACAAAACAACCGCTAGGTGGAGATTTGCATTTAGAGGAAAGAAATAGCATTATTTCCCATTATATGTCTTTTTTCCCTGAATGCAGATGTAAATCTGCCAATTTAGGAAGGCTAAAACTTGGGGGGAAAAAATCCTCAGTCTTACTGGCTTCAGGAAACAATGGTGTTGGGATCCACAACATCTGTAGTATGTGAAAGAAGTTCCACATAATAGAGAACCAGAGATAAACAGTGTCAAATTATGTGAATAAACACTGTTCAAATTTCCGACTGATCTCTAAATTATGTATGTTCAAGATAGACGCCAAGAATTCCAGCTAAATTTTAAAGACCTAATGAAAATTTCATGTGTTGTCGAACACAGGGAGACATAAATTGTATTTTGAGTCAGATCAATTTAACCGTATGCTAAAAAAACAACAAAATGGTCTTCTGAGGAACATAACAGGATCTAACATACATGAACCAAGCACAGTGTCTGATATGTAATAGGTGCAAAAAAAAAAAAACAAAAAAACAAAAAAAAAGTCTCACCAGGATACCATATATTAAGACATAAAAGAAACACAAAGATGTGAAGCAAACTCAAAAAAAAAAAAAAAAAAACTCACAATCAATAAAGGATGCCCTGAGATAGCATACTTGTTGGAATTGCCAAAGATTTTAAAGCAGCTACTATAACTTCTCATGGACATAAAATTAAATACTCATAATGAATGAACAAATAGGAAATATCAGCAGAAAAATAGAAACTATGTTGTCTGCCTGAAAATCTATTTTATTCCCTTTCATTTTTTATAATGTATTCCCATTGGATAAAGAATCCCATTTTGACTGGTATAGTGGGTTGAACAGCACCCCCCCATAAAGGCATCAGATCCTAATCTGTGGAAACAGTGAATGTTAACTTATATGGTAAAGTTTTGCAGATGTGATTAAGAATCTCGAGATAAGGAGATATCTGGGTGGGTCCTAAAAGCCATCACAACATCCTGAGGAGCAAGAAGAGAATAGACACACAAAAATAAGGTAATGTGAATATGTAGGCAGGTATTAGAGTAATGTTCCCACAAGATAAGAAATGCCAAGAAATGCCAGCAGACACCAGAAACTAGAAGCAGCAAAAAATGGATTCTCCTGCAGTGTCTCTGGAGGGAGGGCTGTTCAGCTAACACCCTGATCTCAGACTTCTTCTCAGAAGTGTGAGAGAATAAATTTCTGTTGTTTTAAGCTACCAAGTCTTCAACAGTTCATTGCAGTAGCCCTAATAACCTAATAAGAACTTTGGTAAAGAATGTGGGGTGCTGCTATTAAAAAAACCCTAAAAATGTGGAAGTAGCTTTGAAATTGAATAAAAAGTAGAGGCTGGTCAAATTTTGAGGCACATGGTAGAATAAATCTAGATTGCCTTAAACAGACCATGGATAGATATGTGGGCATTAAAGGCATTTTTGGTGAAGATTCACTAGGAAGTAAGGAATATGGTAGAGAATACATATACCATTATAAACAGAATGTTAGGAGAAATATGAATGATAAAGGTGCTTCTGGTGAGGGCTGTGGCTACAGCTGTGTGAAAGGTAGAATTTGTAAATAATGAACTTGGATATTTGGCTGAGAAAATTTTCAAGCAAAGTGTTCAATATGTGATCTGGCTTCTCCTTGCTGATTATAGTTAAATGCAATAGAAAAGAAAAAAATCAAGGAGGGAATTGTTAATCAAAAAGAAAGCAGAATTTGATTAATTGGGGTGTTTTTGGCACATCCAAATTGCTGAGGATGCTAAAATTAAGAAATTCACTATTGAAAAATGTGCTCTGGAAAGAACAGGTGTGTGCCTGGACAAATTTTTGCTGAAGGGATTAGGCACTTGAATAATGGATTCACTCAACTATCTTATCAGAAGTCAGGAATAGAAATGTAATTATCCAGAGAAGGTCTTTGGGGTACATGCTTGTCTAATCCTTGTGGCAGAAATGGAAAAATCATAATGATTTTGAGAATTTTATGCCAGCATAAACACTGTCATCTTGGATTGAGATGGACATAGAGGGGATAAAATGAAAGAATGTTGTCACACTCCCAAAATTCTACATGTGGAAAACAAACCGATGAAGCCACTCAGCTACTGTGTTACCCTTCAAGAAAAGGGAAAGATAATGCCAAGTGTGGATCCCTGGGCTCAGATGGCAATCTTTGGGCAAAGAGGGCTAATCCCTGCCTTCGGAGGACAGATCTTTGGGCACAGAGGCCATGTGGTGGGCATAAGGGCTGGAGCTTCAAGCCACAGAGGATTATTACCAGGTCTGAACCTAATGGAAATGGTCCTGCAGATTTTGAAATTGCTGCAGACTGCGATCTGTTTCATGCTTCTATTTCTCTCTTTTGAATTTGGAATGCCTAGAACTGTTATCCTATGCCTGCCACACCACCATATTTTGAAAGCAGATAACTTGTTTTATAGTTTCACAGGTTCATAGACGGAGAGGAATTTTGTCCCAGGATGGATCATATCTACGGTCTTACCAATAAATGAATTAGATAATGAGATTTGAGACTTTTAAGCTAACTATTGATAAGTTTTTGAGATGGAGTATATGTTGCAATGAGTAAAATTCACCAGTGAATCCGTGTTGTTCGACATTTTCATTACGGGAAGTTTTTTGATCATTAACTCAATCTTTTTCCTTGTTATTGGGCTATTCAGATTTTATATTTCTTCTTGAAGCTTTTTTGGTAGTTTGTGTCTCCCTAGGAATTTTTTCATTTCATCTAGGTTATCTAATTTGTTGACATAAAATTGTTCATAGTGTTTCATTAAGGTCCATTTGGTTTTTTACAGTAAGGTTGATAGTAATGTCCCCTCTATTATTTCTGCCTTTTGTAATCTGTGTTTTCTGTTTTTTTTTTTCCTTGGTAATTATGGCTAAAGTTTGTCAATTTTGTCAACTTTTGGTTTTGTTGATTTTATCTATTGTTCTATACTTTATTTTGTTGATATCTGATCTAATATTTCTCATACATGCTTTGATTTTAATTTGCCCTTTTTTATTTACTTTCTTAGGCTACAGGTTTAGGTTATTGACTTGATACCTTTTTTCCTTTTGTAATTTAAGTGTTTAAAACTATAAATTTCCCTTGGGTCACTGCTTTCATTGTGTCTTTTATGTTTGGATATATTGTGTTTTCATTCATCTCAAAGAATTTTCTAATTTTTCCTTTAGTTATTTTTGGCCCATTGTATACTTAGTATGTGGAAATATAATTTCCACATATTTGTGATTTTTCAAAATGTATTTCTGTTACTTATTTCTAACCTCATTTCATTGTGGTTGGGAAACATAGTTTGTATAATTTTAATGTTTTAAATTTTATTTAAACATTTTTTATGGTCTAATGTGTTCAAACTACATTTTTGAAGAATATGTATTCTATTGTTCTTGGGTAGATTGTTCCACAGATATTTGTTAGGTCTGGCTGGCTTATAATGGTGTTCAAGTCTTCTATTCTCTTGTTGATATTCTGTCTAGTTGTACTA
This sequence comes from Daubentonia madagascariensis, assembly GCA_023783475.1. NCBI lineage: Eukaryota > Metazoa > Chordata > Mammalia > Primates > Daubentoniidae > Daubentonia > Daubentonia madagascariensis. Next base: position 17,277,231 of record JAKFHU010000978.1, on the reverse strand, counting down.
TTATTTAAAGTGGGGTATAAAAGTCTACAAATCTTACTGTTGAATTGTCTATTTCTTTCTTTATTTGTCAGTTACTACATGACATATATTTTGGCCATATCATATATTTTGGGACACAATGTTAGGTCCATAAGAATCTATATTTTTAAATATCTTAATTAACTCATTTATCATTGTAAAATATTCTTCTCTGTTTCTAGTTATAATTTTTGTCTTAAAGTCTCTTTTGTGTAATATTAATATAGCCACTCCACCTCTGCTATCGTTACTCTCTCATGGCATATCATTACATTATTTTACTTTCAAACGAATGTTTTTGAATATAAAGTGTATCTATCGTAGGCAACATACACCTTGCTTTTGAAATCTGTTTCTCCAATCTCTGCCTTTAGCACTTAATAAGAATATTGTTCTCATACTTTACTTTAGTCCTTTAGACATGGTTTCCTTTAGCTTTTTGAACACATTTAAAGTAGATAATTTGAAGTCTGTGTCTACTTAGTCCAAAGTCTTGTCACCTTCAGGGTCAGTTTCTATTGATGGTCTTTTTCCCCCCTGTGGATTGTCCATACTTTTCATGCCTCAATTTTTTGTTGAAAACTGGACATTTTAAATTGTGATATGTGACAACTCTGGTAATCAGCATTAGCCTCTATCCCCACTGTTTATTGTTGTTCCTGCTTATGGGTTGCAATTATTTGCTTGTTTAGTGACTTATGTGAACTAATTTTGTAAAATTTGTGTTCTTTGTCATGTGTAGCCACTTAAGTCTTTAGTGGTCTAACTTAGTGGTCAGCTAACGATTGGATAAAGTTTTCTTTAAATTCCCAGAATTAATCAATCTCCCAGTCTTTGCCAAGGGGTTCTGTGTGTTTGGGAGCATGCCTTCAACATCAGCCAGGGGAATTATAATTCTGCCTTAGCTTTCATAATCCTGCTTTTGCAGTCTCCGTGTCAGCCAGAGGCGAGAGCATAGGACCCTGTCAGGTCTTTCTCGATCATGCACACAACCCTATGAATGTGAGTGGCCTTCTAGTGTCCCAGAAAAATGTCAGAATTTTTCAAAATCCCTGTCAACATCTCAATCATCAGCTTTTTATTTTAAGCTTTCTGAGTAGTTTATTGTTTGCCCCAACTCTTATCTATCACTCAGGCAGCTACAATGTCAAACTATGTGCCTATGTTTTCTAAAACTTCCGCTGGGTAGAACAGGATGCACAGCAAATAAAGACAAACCATTCAAGAGTGGTCTTTCAGGGAACCACTAAACAGGTCGAATAGTGACAATTCATTGACAATGATGGTTTGAAAGAACTCTAGCTTCATGCTTCTTTTTCAATCTGATCCTGGAAATGTAGACTTATTTTTAAGGCTATTGCTTACCTGGGGAACAGAGAATGGGATTAGGACATAATCAAAATGCCACAAAGCTCACTGTTTTTACTGAGATTCAGCCATGTTCTTGACTAAACACTTTCCAGATTTCTACAAACCTTTGGTTAATTTTCAGGGTTCTGTAAAAGCTGATTCTAACAATTTTTCTTGTTTTTCTTTTCATTGATTTTTATGGAGGGGTAAATTTTTAGACACCTTATTCTGCCATTATCATAATGTCACCAAATCATACTCTGATATGTTAGTTCTATTACTACAGTGTTTGCTTTTCTTCTTCAGGTATTCCTATTACACATGTGTTCAATATCCTTTGATTGTCTTTTATACATATTCCCTTCTCTCTTGTCGCTTTTCTCTTCATTTCTTTATTTCAAAATTTATTTTTATCCTCCCTGTCACTCATCTTTCAGTTGATACATAATTTATTTTTTATTCTTCATATTTGAGATAATTTTGTCTTTTTCTTTTGCCTCTTTTAGGAGGTCTCTAGGTCCTCATTTCATTTCTCCCTGCTGTTTGTCTATTTTTATTCTCAATATTTGAATTTCAATTTACAATATGAACATATTTTATCCATAATCACTTACAATTATGAAAATATTATATTTTACCTCAGGGTATTATGTTATAGATTTCCTCACATTTTTATAATATTTCTGCATGCTTTTGAATGTCAAAGGATTTATATTGAAATTTTGTTATAATTTCCTTTTATGAGTTCTTTTTTCTAAATCTTTCTTTTTTTTAATCTCAGGATATTATGGGGGTACAAGAGCTTTGGATATGTTTATTGCCTTTGCACCGCCCAAGTCAGAGTTATAAGTGTGCCCATCCCCCAGACAGTTTGCACCACACCCATTCATTGTGAATTTACCCATCTTCTCCTCCCCTCTCCCACCTGCCCGACACCAGATGAATGTTACTTACATATGTGTACACAAGTGTTGATCAATTAGTACCAATTTGATGGTGAGTACCTGTGGTGTTTGTTTTTCCATTCTTGTGATACTTCACTTCTAAGAATGGGCTCCAGCTCCATGCAGGATAATACAAGAGGTGTTAGTTCTTTTGCTTTTTACTTACCTTATTGTTTCTTTGCATTTTATCTTCCTGAATCATCACTATCAGAAGATCATAAAAATTATGATGTGGGTGGGTGCAAAGGATTTGAGGTAGCTTTTGTAGTTTTTGTGTTTAAGCAACAACCCTTCCTCATGTGATATTTCCTGTTATTTTCTGTCTTGTTGATGGTTCTAGCTACAGTGTTCCTAGAATATGTCAAATAAGATCCTGTCTCAATGCTCAATGGCTTTTTCTCCAGATATACGCACTGCTTGCTCCCACATTTCTTTCTTCTCTATGATCAAATATCCGTAATGCAGAAAGGCCTTTTGTGGGCTAAAATAAAAACCTTCTGCTATGGTCTAGATATTTATGTCCTTCAAAACTTCATATATTGAAACCTAATCTCCAATGCAATAGCATTAAGAAGTGGAACCTTTTGGAGGTGATTAGGTCATGAGGGCTCTGCCGTCATGAATGGGGTTAGTGTGCTTATAAAAGAAACTCCAGGGAACCTCTTTGGGCCTTCCAGTATGTGAAAACACATAGAAGGCAAAATATTTAAGAGTAGCACCTCACCAGACATTGAATCTGCTACCTCCTTAATCTTGGACTTCCAAGCTTCTAGAACTGTAAGTGGTATATTTCTGTTGTTTATGAATTACCCAGTTTAAGGTATTTTGTTATATCAGCCCAAACAGACCAAGGCACCCTCCTATTCACTATTTTCCTTATTGTGTGTGTGTGTATGTGCATGTTTCTATGTGTGTATTCACCTATCAACACATGGCAGAAACAATCAAATTATACATGTACTTTTCTGTCTCCATAAATAAAAGCTTTATGGTGGTAGTGACTTTATTTTATATATTGTTACATCAACATCTAGAAGAAGTCAGGCACATAGTCAGAATTCAATAAATATTTCTTGATCAAATGATGAGTGTATTCTTTTATCTATGTTTAATAGATATGTTTATTTATCTTAATCAAGTATTGGGTTGAAATTCAGAAATGGTCTTTCTATGTACTATATTTATTAGTAACCTTTTTATTAAAGAAAATTATAGTAAACATATATGAGATTGATATGATAGCAATTCTTAAAAATGTACTATATTACATTGATATCATAGCAATTTAAACATGTGTACAGTATTAAAATGGTCAGTGATCTGAAAAATTAAAGTTCTCTTATCTTTTATCTCGGGTAAAATTTCCAGAATAAAATACTAACCAAAAAATGTAAGTTTATAGATACAAACTGGGGACAAATTCTAGTCTCAAATATCATCCTAGTTAAATATTTTTATCCACTTGGTCACACTAAACTGACTTTTCAGTTATAAATTTCAATCTTTGCTCATATTAAATGATATGCTCCATATTGTAAATCATATAATTATCTGTAAGTCATAAAAATGGCTAACTCTTATTGAATGTGTTCAATGTTTAGACCGGTTTCAGTGCTGTATTCAACAGTCTTTCGAATGGGGGCTTTTGTAGACCCCATTATACAGAAGAGGAAACAAGTATAGGGTAGTGAATTACTTCCTCAGCTAGAGACCTGTCAGCTATGAAATCACTCAGGAAGTTAATAGAGCAGAGGCTGTGCTCAGACCACCAAACTCCAGTGCTTTTCCCTCATAAGCCTCTGGTGCCGCAAGCCTCTTAGTTACATTTGGCATATCATGATATCAGTGATATCAACTGTTGCATGAAGCAAATGCAGGGCTTATTTTTAATATTATAAAATCATATGTGCTAAAGTTAAACAACTCCCAAAATAAATTTCAACTGAATTTAGCAAGTATGTTTAAGCTAGTGAATTATCTATAATCAATACTTAAGTTTAGGAAATGACTTAGAATATTTAACCAATAATAATATTCCCTTTTAATAAATACCTCACATAAACTTACATAATAAAAAGAAAATAAGTTAAATTTGAACTGTGTATAGGACAGTAACTGTATATAGTACATAGATAAAAATGCCTACTGGGGACATATAACATCTCTGAAAAGTATTACTAATAAAGTATCAACTAACTGTGATAATCATACACTGAAACCAAAGCTAACTTATGTTTTATGTTAAATGCTTATTATTGATAAGTAACACCACATGTTTAAAATAAAATTGTGCTGTTTGGATGATTTTGTGAGAATATAATCAGTAAAACATTAACGCTCTATGTAGACATAAAGATAAGTTTTTAGAAATTAGTACAATAAAAAGCTCCAAGGGATTGCTATCCTGATCATGACTTCTACTAACCATTAAAACACAAATAAGATTTACTGGTGAAGTTAGTCTATATAAGTAAGTTGGTATAACCTATCCACACTTGACCAGTGGAATTCATAAATGTAAAGACAATGGTGAACTATATTGAAATGACATATTATATGTGTAATTTCTAAATAAATTTAAATTGCACTTCCTGGGGTAAAGAAATGCCCATCAAAGCAGCAATAAGAATATTCCTGCATCAGTCACCCAGTGAACCCCCTTGTCCATACATCATGTATCCATCCTCTATTCCTGTGGTCCCCAACCCCTGGGCAGTGGACCAGTACTGGTCTGTAGCCTGTTAGGAACTGGGCCACACAGCAGGAGCTTAGCGGTAGGTCAAAAAAAAAAAAAGCTTCATCTGTATCTACAGCAGCTCCCCATCACTCTCATCACTGCATAAGCTCCACATCTTGTCAGATCAGTGGCAGGTTTAGATTTTCATAGGAGCACAGACCCTACTGTAAACTGTGTATGTGAGGGATCTAGATTCCACGCTCCTTATGAGAATCTAATGCCTGATGATCTGAGGTGGAGCTGAGGCGGTGATGCTAGCACTGGGGAGCAGCTGCAAATACAGATTATCATTAGCAGACAGGTTTAACTGCACAATAAATGTAATGCGCTTGAATTATCCCAACACCATCCTATCCCCTGCCCCCTGGTTGTGGAAAATTGTCTTCCATGAAACTGGTCCCTGGTGCCAAAAAGTTTGGGGACCGCTGCTCTATTTGATCTATCATACAAAATGCAGCCCAGGTGATTTTTTGGAAATGCCAACCCCTGCATGGCTGCCTCTGGTTTTCTCAGTAATGTCCATACTGCTTTGCTCATGGAATAAGTCTGATATTTCCCATCATACTTATCTGAGCCTCAGATTTGCACAAATTAATTCTATTTTTATACATCAATCTGATATCTTATTCTGAAATCCCACTGTGTGTTTTCAATTCATTCTGCATTTTATTTGTTCATCCAGTGGCTTTCCAATTCAGTTAGTGACCAAATAAAGTTTTCTTTTAAGCTTACCTTCTTCTACTTTCTACTGGCCAGAACACTCACACCTATGGAATTATCCTTTCCAGTCCATGAGGAAAACATAACCCTTCATTTTGTGGTTGTCTCTTTGTCCTCTGCTGTTTGACTAATCTCACATCATTTTGTGTGTATGTGGAGCGCAGGGAGTCGCTTCTTCAATATCTGAAACTGTCCTCTCAGCACAGGTGATGTTTGTTCCTGGTTTAGATAGGAAAAGACTTGCAGGTACTGTTGGTGCATATACGTGTCCAAAAGCACTCTTCTATTGACAATTCCAGTCTTGTAGATATTCAGCCTACCTCATTTCCTATGCAGCCCCTGGAGTTGCTCCTTGACCAATCATTTGCTCCCTTGGAGTGGGCACATCTTAATTTCATTGAAAGATTATATGCTGAATTTAAGATCAAGGAATGCTTATGGGTTCCCTTCATGCTAGTTTCAGGTCCTTAAGACCTGGGACCCTTCCTCTGGGATATGGCCTGTGAGACAAGGGAGTTCCCATTATATTCAGCCTACTTCTTACTTTCCTCATTCCTGCATCCTCTCCCCTCAGAGATTGAACACCTTTTAAAATAATATCTATGAGACAATGGAGAGAAACTGTCCTGCCAGGCATATCTTCTTTAAATTGTCCTACATAGGACACCCAGCCCTCCACGTTTCACCAAAGAAGTCTGAAATCTGCCTGATTTTGTTTGCTATATGTTTCCTACCAACTCCACCCTGTTGTAAATGGATATGTCTTGCCATGATGTCAATAGTATTTATTGGTTAAAAAATAAAAAGCAGAAAATTGTAATCATTTTGATGTCTAAATTTAATGGTCTTCCATAAAATTAATATCTAATATTAATCTTACATCTTTTAGAGAGAAGCCTTCCCCAAGATCTGTACAGCATCACTTCCTCCTTAGCAAGCTAATATACTCAAATTAATGCCACTGTCCAGTCTCCCTTCCTTTCATTTCCTGTCTCCGTCTCCCTCCGTGCCCTTTAGCCATGTGCAGATACTTGCAATTCTCTAAGAGAACTAAGAAATCCCCAACGTTCTGTCACTTAAATATGTTACTCTCCTTGTCTGGAGTATTATTGCATTTCTTTTCTGCCAAGTTAATTTACTCTTTTTTTAGATTCTGTCTAGAAAAGTCACCCACCTAGAAATACTTCCATAACCTTCTGTCCCTCCATCACTGGGTTACTTGCACCATATTGCACTAGTCTGCTCAGTTATCTCTCTTGCTCATTAGGGCCGTCATGTAGTTCTGTTACGTCCTCTTCTCCTGTAGCCACGAAACTAGCAATGTCACAGATCGTGGCTGTTCTTTCAGCAAGGTCATAAAGTAAAGAAGAAATGCAATGACTAACAATGGACATGCTAAGTCAGTGAAAATTAAATCTTTGTTGTTATGAACCATTACAATTTTGAAATAGGTTGTTGCTACAATGTATCTTAGCCTAAGATGACTGATACAGCCATAAATATATTGAATTAGTTGATTCACTTAGAAAACAACTTCAGAATATATCTTTAATTAAATAAAATGAAGTGCAATTACCAAAATATATTAACATTCTTATACTGTATAAAAATTTTCCTCTTCATATCAAAAATTAAGTAAACCAACATCCACATTTAATATTGATAAGGTTTTTGAAGGCTTCTATAGACTCAATACAGACAGACAGGCAGAGAAAGACAGAGAGAGAAGTTGAGAGAGAGAGAGAAAGCTTGAGAACAATGACAATTTCTAGTAATAAAATACTGATTAAAAAACTCATACACTGTGAGAACCAAGAGGAACCTTAGGAAACAGGATGACTATGATATCCTGGTTGGGATCCTGAAACAAAGCAAGAACATTAGGTTAAAACTATGAAAATGTGCATAAATAAATCTGAATAAAATGTGGACTTAAGTTAATGATAAGATATCAATAGTGGTTCATTATTGGTGACAAATACATCATACTAATATAAGATGTTAATAACAGGGAGAACTGTATGTGAGTTATATGGGAACTCTATGTACTATCTTCACAATTGTTCTGTGAACCTAAAATTATTCTAAAATAAAAACAAAATTTTAAAAAGTTGAGGCACTTAGTAAAAAAAGAATTATAGAATATTTAAATACTTAATATAATATTTTGCTGAATACATTAGTAAAATAGCTAAGTGTGTATTTAGAAAACACTTGAAATATGTTTTAATATTTTAAAAATATATTCTTAAGAAAAGATCCTTTCAGGTATTTCTGAAATATGGACTAATAGAAAATATTTTCAAGTGAATATAACTTTGTAAAATATCTTTTTAAGAAAAAGTAAGGGATAATATTTAATGGTACATTTATATTTTATATAATTAATATATACATTTTCTACTGGGGAAATATTTTAGTAGTTTTTAACAACACCATTTAGTATACTTCATATTTTACAACAGGAGGGTACTAATCACTTTCATATTTTGAAAGTTTATAGCTGCACTGATAATTTTTCAGCCCACAGTATCTCAAAAAAACTATTTGGCCCACAGTATCCCTAAAGCACTAATTAAATGCAAAGTCAAATAACATTTCTTCTAATATTTTGAAATACATATGTAAATATTTCAGGTAAAATAAGTCTTTTAAAATAACTTGAAAAAGTAACTTACTAATGTTTTAATTTTTCATTATATTTTTATGCTTTATAATGATAATTATTTGAGTTATCTTTTAAGTCTGGAATATATTTTATATTATTGTAGATTATATCTTTATCAGTTAGTTCTTTTCTCCCCTTTGTGAATTGTATTTTTACAGATGAATCAAAATATTTTTCTTCAAAATTTATTTTGGGTGAGCCAAAATTTTCTTTATAAAATGATTTACCCTGGCCAAAACACTCTTTTCCAAAAATTCTATATTTTAAATATTTAGGTTTTCTAGTATATTTATTTTCCTCTATTTGTATGGGGGCATTATTAAAAAGAGCCACAGATATGCCAATTAATAAGTGTGTTAGCAAAATAAAACATAAAAGATTTTCATAGCTTCACATGGTTTAAACGGCTACTTAAGCATCTTTAAGCCCAGTGAAAACTAAACCATATCAGGAATTGGTGGCCACTTGATGCAGGTATAGTAAGATAAAAGGAGTTTAGCAATTTTCTTAGTAAAAATATTTATACCATTTAAAAGAAAACAGGATCTCTATTAAACTTTCTGAATTAAAACACATTTTTATGATAACATTTTGACCTGAACAAGTGCAAAGTAGAGCTTGTGAGCTTTGTATTGAATAAAGTTAATACTGTTCTGAGTATCAAGTATTATAGGTCTAATCCACATCCCGTTATTATATTACCATGTGTTATCAGGTTAAGTTATACTCTCAAGGCGTCTCTTTCCATCATGAAATTAAGATGTTGTCAAATATCATTTAGAAGTTGTCTTTTAACTCTACAAAGTTTAACATACCATTTTTTTCCATTATTAGCTCTATTTGTTTACATATCAATTTTATTTTCTAATATAAATCATCTTTATATTCCTAAATAAATTACATTTGTCCCTTTTATTTTATAAGTTTTCCATTAGTTTTTGTGTTCCAGTGTACCGCATGCTATTGTATGACTATCAAATTAATTCATCATTTAGCATTTCTTGCTAAATGAATTCTGATTTTGTATGTGTCTATGATTCTGTTGTAACTTATTGGTCAGAATTCGGACACATGGAAGTACCTATTCCCAAAGGGAACTGGGAAATACAGTTATTCAGATGCAATTGGCATAGTCTAAAATTAAGAAATCTGTTAATTTGAAAGAAAAAAAAAGAATGGCTATTTTGTAAATAGTTAACATTCTCTTACATGTTTGTATAACTATAGATTTGGTATTATATCCTCCTCTAATAGATGGTAAAGAAAAATCCTAGCATGACTGGTATGCATCTTACTATAGTTACCTTCAAAAACATAAAACTAAAGGTTACCCATTATCACCAGGAATTTATCGACACCTTAAGTAATTAATCAAATACAATCACACATGCCTATCCTCTTTTCTCCTTCCATCTGTCCTTTGGCATTCCAACCAAAACATGAATCTATTTTTGGAACTTCTTTGCATGAAGTGGCACCTAGCTTATCACTAAAGTCCTCCCAACTGAATCGGTACCTTCTCTCACATACTACACATCTCAAGCCTATCATGTGGGGTGGTGATCTACTTGTTTTACATTGCCATTTCTAGAATTACTATTCTTCTACTATTATTCTACTATTACTATTATTACTATTATTATTACTATTTATTCTGATTTTTCAAAACAAAATCATCAGCTTCCTCTTCCAGCCGCATATACTAACAAGTATTGTATTTGCTGTTCTATCATTAGACAACTAAAGAACTGGACAGGATATATGAAATAATGGTTCTCAAAACACTGAACATCAACGAATGAAGAACAGTGATACATGAAAGACATGCTTAACAGTTGTCCCACATTATTTACTGGAAAGTTTACAGTTGTCAGTGCAGGCAGTGAGAACTTAGAGCCCATAAATCTTCTTGAGCTGAGAAGACAGAGTTGAGAATTCAGAGAATTCAGTCATTTTATAATGATAATGGGGTCAAATAAAGAGGAAACAACAGCCCTCATATTTATCTGCCTACTAATAGAATTTCATAGTGTATAAAGCAAAATTTGGTATACATGAAAAGAGAAATATATAAATGCATAAATACATAATTATATTTGGAGGTTTATATAACATCTCTCCCAATAATTAATAAGATAATTTGACAGGAAATAAGTAAAGATAAAGTAGACTTGAACAACATTATCAAAGAACTTGACATAATTGACTTTGTAGAACACTAAACCCAAGAAAAGAAAAGAAAATATTCCTTACAATTGCATTTGAAACATTTACCATGATAGACCATATTTTTAGTCATAAAATAAGCCTCAATAAATTTTTAAGAATTCAAATCCTACAGCATAATTTCTATGACCCATATTAACACGAAGACACAATCAGAAATATAGCTGTAAAATCCACACATATCTGGAAAATAAACAGCATATTTTAGTAATCCACAAGTCAAAGAATTAAAAAAAAAGCTGAGATAGTAGTTTTGAACTGCATGAAAATGAAAACACTCCATATCAAAATTTGTGAGATGCACCTGTAACAATAATTAGAGGACAATTTATAGCATTAATTTATTTTTCCCCAGCTTTATGGAGGTATAATTGACAAATAAAAATTGCATATATTTAAAGTATACATTTTTTTGTGTGTGTGGTGAGAACATGTAAGATCTACCCTCTTAGCAAAGTTCAAGTATACAATTTAGTATTGGGTTATATTTAAAAAGAATGAGTTCAAATTAATGACATAAACTTTGACCTTAAGAAAACAGAAGAAATAGGCCAAGAGCAGTGGCTCACGCCTTTAATCCTAGCACTCTGGGAGGCCAGGCAGGAGGATTGCCTGCGGTCAGGAGTTTGAGACAAACCTGAACAAGAGCAAGACCCCATCTCTACTAAAAATAGAAAAAATAGCTGGGTGTGGTGGTGCGGGCCTGTAGTCCCAGCTACTCAGGAGGCTGAGGCAGGAGGATGGCTTGAGCCCAGGGGTTTGAGGTTGCTGTGAGCTAGGCTGACGCCAGGGCACTCTATCCCGGGTGACAGAGCGAGACTCTGCCTCAAAAAAAAAAAAAAGAAAGAAAGAAAGAAAGAAAATAGGAGAAATATAGCAAATTAAACACAAAGTAAGCAGAAGAAAGAAAATAAATAAAGAGAAATATTATAAGAAAAGTAAACTACATAAAAATATCTCTCATAAGCATAGACCCAAAGTTTCTTTTAAAACTCTAATAAATCAAACATAACAATTAAAAAAATCAAAATGCACTAACTGGAGTTTATCTTAGGAATGCAGGACTCTTTTTACATTTGAAAATTAATCAATGTAGTAGACAATCTAAATGGTCTAAAGAAGAAAAAGAAATATATGATTGTGTCAATTCTTGCAGAAGAAACATTTGATAAAATTCAATATACAATCAGGACCACAAAATTTATAAAACTATCTGCATCTTTCTCCACATTTTCATTTTATGCTTGCATTAAAACAGACGTGGTTTCTCTATATATATCAAACATGGATCCCTCACATGTGTTCTTGATCCCCTCTTCAGTCCTTGAGGACGTGTATATATAAGGAATCCCTTCCTCCTTTGCATCATTGATCTCCTGTGCTTTTACAGTACTATTTGTAAATGGTATCTCACTTTCTTAAGTCCTTTTCTTGCCTCAAAAATTCTATTCTACTTTCGATTTTTTTATCCTTACATAGAATAATTTTCTCTGAGAGATCTTAACTCTTTTCATCACCTTTTCTAGGTCTTTGCTCAAAAATTACCGTCTCAAAACAGCCAACTCTTTCCATCCTATTTGACATTATATCCACTAGCCTCTTTTTGTAGTTCTTCTCTTTATAACACCTCTTATCTGACATAGTTTATATTTTATTTATTTAACTTTGGCCATTTTCTTACCATTAGAAAGTAAGTTCCAAGAGGCATATATTTTTAACCATTTTTTCCCCACTACTCTATCATTAGAGGTGAAAGAGTATCCTGCATATAATGCACACATTCAAATTAAAGGACCATGATTTAACCTTTTAACAACTCTCAATGCACTTGGATACTCTCTTGTTTTGAAACATTTCTTTTTTATGAGTTTCTCTTGCATCATGTTTTTTATGTCTCTTTTTAACCATTCTGGAAAGTTTTTCTCTCTCTCATTTGCAGGCTTTTTGCTTCACTCAAGTACTGTATGTCAGAGTTCCTCTCTCCTCATGTACACATCCTCCTTGGTTGATCATTTCAGTTAATTTGACTTAAATACATCTTAAATACAGAGAATATCAAATTTTATCTCATTCCCAATCCTTTCCTCTCAGACCCAGACTTATTTACCAAACTCCCTTCACTTAGAAACCTCACAGGCATCTCAACTTAGATAGGTCAAAAGGGGGATTATTGACCCTATTCCTACACCTATGCTGTAGCTTTACCCTACCCATGTCTTTTTCTCTCAGTCCTCTTATTGCCAGCAAATGTCAGCTCAGTTACTCAAACTTGAAAGATATTCTTGATTCCTTCTTTTCTTTCTATGTTTCCTGCTCCATGAAATAAAAATGAATGTGTCCTTTTCGATAGATTGGATAGATTCTGTTGATATATAATCACTTGAGATACTATCATCTGCCTGACTGCTGCAATTGCTTCCTTATTTTTTTTAATAGCAAATTCATTTCCTATACAATCCACAAGAAAAGCAGAGATTTGTTTCAAAAATATGAAGCTAACCACAGTCATGCTGGGTTAAAATTATTTGTTGGCTTTCCATTACACACCAAATAATACCCAAACTCATCCATGTGATATACAAAGTTCTGAAATTTCTGACTTTAACTATGTTTCCAACTTTATCTCTTGCCATTTTTCTTTTGGATTACTATACTTTTCCTTGGACATCTTTTAGGTCTTTAACATGATGACTTTTTCTTCTGTTTTTACAAACTTCACACTTATGGCTTCCTTTACTTTGAACGTTCTTACTACTACATTTCATATCACCTCTTTCATATTTCAGATTTCAGTTTAAGTCATCTTAGAGAGGCTTATTTTTAATTTGAGCAGTTCTTGCTTTCTTTTAGCCAAATCTCACTGTTCTTCTCTTCTAATATGCTTTAATAATTTATTTCACAGATATAAAAATATAATTACCATATACATTTAATGGTTTATTGTGTCTCCTTCCAGGTACACTGTAAACCATAGCAAATGAGACATTTCAGAGCACAGATTGTTTAGCCAGACAACCTGGTTCTGACTCTTGATGCTATTACTTTCTGACTGGGTAATGTCAAACAGTTTATTTAAGTCCTCAGTGCCTTGGTTTTGTATCTGTTAAATGAGGATTTTTGTGAAGAACAAAATAGTTAATAGAAATAAAGCACTAAGAACTATCTCTAGCACATCGTAGACATCATGTAAGTTTTTTATAAAGATTGTCACTGAAATTGTACTTATGATTAAAAAACACATTCTTAATATTAGAATCTTGGCAACCCAGTAGGAACTCATGATTTTTTTAAATTAATGAATATATTATTCCACTCAAAGTTTACACAACCTTGAAAGATGTGTTTTCAATTTTCAGATGAGAGTATCAAGAAAAAATGTGTGTTTCATTTATAGATTCTGATCAATTGTATCAAAAATTAACAATAAAAATACATTCATTCAGGTAGTTATTCCTTTAATCAGACAGACATACAACAAGCCAGTTACTCAGGTCTTCATTCGGTCAACCCATCAGTCACTCATTCAAAAGAATCATGTCAGTATTTGAGGCTACGGCTGGGGATATAAAGACAAATTTGGTACTGTGTTAGACAATATCCTTTCTTCAAGTCTCTTACAGTTTAGTATCCCCATACTCTAGAAAGTTATCTCTAACACTTGTGGTAAGTGCCTGGATGTACATATGGATAGTGGGTTAGCTGAGCAAAAAACAGATATGCAAAATTAAAAGTAAAAGAGGCTACTAAGAGGACATTCATAGCTTAGAAAATGCAGTTTAAGTGGATACTTGGAGACAAAAGTGACTGAACATCAGATAGACTTCAGCACCTATCCAAGACAAGTAACAGGTACTGGATTTACCTCACCTGAAACAAAAAATCAGACAAATCTATAAACAACGATTTTCAAGACATTGGAAAATAAGCAATGAAAGAAAGTTGTCCCTGTGTGTTATGAGTTGAATTGTGTTCCCCCCCAAAACATGTTGAAGTCCTAATGACAGTACCTGTGAATATGACTTTATTTAGAAACAGGGTTTTTACAGATGTGATCAAGTTAAGATTAGGTCATTAGACTAGGGTAAAATCCAGTATGACTGGTATCCTCATAAGAGGATAATTTGGACATAAAAACACAAAGGGAAAACACAGCCATTTGAGGACAGAGGCAGAGACTAAAATGAAGCCTGTAAAGCCAGGGAATGCCAATAATGGCAAACGTTAAAAGCCAGACTAGGGAAGGAAGAATTGTCTGCTTCAGGTTTCAGAGGGAACACCTTGATTCCAGACTTCTAACCTTCAAAATTATGAGGCAATAAATTTCTGTTGTTTTAATATAACCAGTTTGTGGTACTCTGTTATGGTAGCCCTAGGAAACTAATACAAATTTTGGTACCAAGAAGTGGAGTGCTGCTGGAACAAATACCTAAAATTGTGGAATTGAATTTGGAATTAGTTAATGTGTAGAGGCTGGAAGAATTTTGAAACATTTGACAGTAAAAGCCTGGATTGCCTTGAACATATTGATGGTACAAATATGGATGTTTGATCCTTGTTATAACATGGCAGTGAACTTGGCTAAATTGTGTTCTTCTGTTTGATGGAAAGTAGAATTTGTAAGTGATGAACTTGATATTTAGCTGAGAAAATTTTCAAGCAAAATATAGAAAGTGCAGGCTGTTTTCTCCTTACTGTTTATAGTGAAATGTGAGAGAAAAGAAATAAATTAAAAAATGAGCTATTCAGCATAAAAAAGCTGGAACTTCAAGATTTGGAAATTTATTATCCTATCCATATTGCAGAAAATGAGAAAGTGCTCTGAAAAGAGCACCAACGTTGTGCCCAGGCAATTTGCAAAAGAGATTAAATACGTGACTCGTGAATCTGGTCAAACATACCAGCAGAAATCCACTCAGTCTGCAGCAGCCACAGGGGCCAGCAGGTCTCAGGGGAACTATGGGATTCCCAGAATTCTAACACTCAGAGCAAGCCACCCCTAGGGGAAAGGAGAGTGCCACGTGCCAAAGTGCACCTTGGGACAAAGGAAACAAGTGAGCAGACCCACTTGGGAGCTCCCAACTTGGGAGATGAAGGTGCTTATGCCCTTCTCAGCAGAGACGCGGGTGCGGAGCTAGATCCCGTAGGGGAAGAGAGTGGGCCCACCCCAGAGGCCAAGAAGCACCGCTGTGTGGGAACGGACATGGAGACGGGGACTTCTTCGC
This sequence comes from Daubentonia madagascariensis, assembly GCA_023783475.1. Classification (NCBI taxonomy): domain Eukaryota; kingdom Metazoa; phylum Chordata; class Mammalia; order Primates; family Daubentoniidae; genus Daubentonia; species Daubentonia madagascariensis. The sequence continues at coordinate 17,261,346 of JAKFHU010000978.1, read as the reverse complement.
TCACCACCCAGTGCTGCAGACAATGCCACAACTGCTCCCGTGGGCTGTTGGTGTGGGTGAGCTGGGGGATGGTCATTCCAGGGCATGGTGGGGGGCAACATTCCCACTGATAGCATGTCCACCATGCCCAGACTGCACAGAGAGAGGGGCCCACACCCTTCCCTTCAAGGAGTGGCAGCATTTCTGTGGCTACCCTGCCCAGGGAATCTCAGCCCTGTGCTGCACATTGCCAGATCCTCTGCAAACATTCCCTAACACCTACCTAGACTGCAGCGGCCACACGGGCCAACAAGTCTTACAGGAATTTCAGGATTGCCAAAGCTCTAATACTTAGGACAGGCTGCCCCAAGAGCAAGAAGAGTATAGCACGCTGGGGTACTCCTTGGGTCGAAGGAGAACAGAGCGTTTGCTCTCCTACATTTGAGAATTCTCACTAGTGAGCTGAGGGTGGACATGCAGTACAATGCTGAGCTCTGTAGAGAAGAAGAGTGGATCTCCCCCAACAACCAGGTGGTACTGGTGCCCAGGAACAGACACGGATATGGGGACTTCTCCTCTTCTGTCTGCTCACTCCTTCTGACACAGCCACAGCTGTTCCTGCAGGGGATTGGAGCACGAGCATGGGGGGAGAGTCATTCCAGGGCATTTAGAAGTGGCTTCACCCCCACTGACAGTATGCACACTGCACCTGGGCTTGCAAGAATGGTAGGACCCATGTTCCTCCCTTTCAAGAGTGGCAGCTTTCTGCAGTAGAGTAGGGGGTGAGCAGTGAAGCTGTTTGCTTTGGCCTAAGGGAAGAAGTTTTGCCCCGAGGCCATCTAAGCAGAGAGCTGCAGGACAGACTTTTCCCACAGACCTCAACAACATTACAGCCTGGAAGAAAATGACAGTGTCTATCTAAACTGAAAGTCTGGAGTCCTGGGACAGTGGTGCAATAGGGAAGTGGATCCCATGTCTGCTTACCCAGGCCGTGGAGCTGGTTCAGTCCTATCCCTCCTGCTCCCCCTCTCCCCACCCTGGCAGAGACCTCAGCATACCTCAATGTCAGCTCCCCCCAATTCCCCTGTCAGGGCTGGTAATCTACTCATCACTGAGATGTACAAAGGTGAGATCAGTGGTCCAGCTCCATGCAGAATTATCTCCCCTTCCAGAGCTAAGCAGGGAATGAGAGCATTGGACATTCCACAGACCGTCTCGTTGCCTGAGCAGAGACCAAGCACACACCCGTTGGCTCTTGATGCAACCGGCTCTTACACATAAATGACATCTACTGACCTAGTGATTGAACTGCAGTCCAATACACTACTAATATAATCAGGATCTGAGAAAGCCAATGCAAACCAGGGAACACATACAGAGGCTTGGACCCCTGAAAGTACCCAGAATTGAAGCCAAGTGAACAAATACCACATGCATAACAGGCATACCCTCAGGGAAAAAAATTTTTAAAAATTGAAAAGTCCCATCCAAACATTCAAAAATATAAAGTGATAGCTTCTCCAGATGAGAAGGAACCAGTGTAAGAACTCTGGTAGTATGAAAAAACAAACTGTTTCAACACCCCCAAAGGATCACCCCCACTGCTCTCTAGCAATGGATCCCAAAGAAACAGAAAAATCTCAGAAGACAGATAAAGAAGTTAAAATATGGGTTGTAAGGAAGCTCATTGAGATCCAAAGGAAAATTGAAAACCAACACCAAGAAACAAGAAAAATAACACAGGATATGAAGGGAAAATTTACTAAAGTGATTGATATTTTAAAAATTTAAACAGAATTTCTGGAAATGAAAGACTCATTGAAGGAATTACGAAATACAGTTGAAAGCTCAAACAATAAAACAGAGTAAGCCAAAAAAAAAAAATTTCAGAGGTTGAAGACAGGTCTTTTGAATTAACACAGTCAGATAAAAATACAGAAAAAAGAATTAAAAGAAATGAGCAAAGCCTACAAGAAACATGGGATTATGTAAAGCATTCAAACATACGAATCATAGGTATCCCAGAGAGAAAGAAGAAAACAGGAAAAATATGGAAAACCTATCTGAGAGAATAATTGAGGAAAACTTCCCTGGTCTTGCAAGAGATTTAGACGTTCAGATACAAAAGGCTCAGTGCACACCAGGAAGCTACATTACAAGAGAGACTTCACCAAGGCATATAGTTAACATGTAAAGTTAACATGAAGGAAAAAATTTTTTAAATATCAAGACAAAAATGTCTAATTACCTATAAAAGAAAGCCCATCAAACTAAGAGCAGGCTTCTTAGCAAAATCCCTACAATCCAGGAGAGACTGGAGTCCTATTTTCAGTATTCTCAAAGAAAAGAACTATCAGCCACAAGTTTTGCATCCTGCTAAACTAAGCTTCATAAATGAAAGAGAAATAAAGTTTTTCTCAGAAAAACAAACACTAAGGGAATTAGTCACCACTAGACTGGCCCTGTAAGAAATGCTCCAGGGAGTCTAAACATGGAAATGAAAGGTCAATATCACCATCATAAAAACAAATAAAACCAAAAAACTCACAGGTCTTATAAAGCAATTTCACAATTGAGAATGCAAAATAATTGGTTTACTTCATTATGACAGAAAAAGAACCTCACATAGCAATATAAACTTTGAACATAAATGGACTAAATGCCCTACTTAAAAAACATACATTGGTGGAATGGATTAAAAAAAAATCAGAACCGAAGCTTATGCTTTCCTGAAGAGACTCACATAACTGATAAAGACTTTTATATACTCAAGATAAAGGGGTGGTAAAAGATATTCCATGAAAATGAAAACCAAAAGTGAGCAGGGGTAGCTATAGTTACAGCAGATAAAAAAGACTTTAAATCAACAGCAGTAAACAAAGATAAAGAAGGTCATTATGTAATGATAAACGTATCAATTCAATAAGAAGATATAATAATCCTCAATATATACACAATAAGAAATAAAAATATTATGGAAATCAATAAATGAACAAATGAATGAGTGGGCAAATGAATAAATAGTATGATGTAAACTCTTGAAAGCTGTATTGCTAGCTTAGTGATAAGAAGATATGCTTAAGGGTTTAAGCAACTTTCTCAGGATCATGAAGTTAGAATGTGTGAATGTGTAACAGAATTAAATAGAGGTGTGACTTACACCAAAGTAATAATGAAGGCAAAAAGAATATTGCACTTGGACCTGTAGAGAATCTTCACAAATATAGTGACTGTCCTATATCTCTGAGGGGTGATGCTTAGTAAATCACTGTTTTATCTTTTCCTTCTCAACACTTCAATACTAATTGTCTTCTGTTAATATATATGTTCCATGAACATCAGAGGAAAGAGTAGATTTAACCCAAAGAGTATATAGTCAACAAAAATTCGATGCTGCTTAATAATTGAAAGAAATAAAATTAAGGAAACAAAGATATGAAGAAAGTAAGAAAATAAATTTACTTTTTCTTTAAAATCAAGAAATTCTGACACACTCTTCCTTTAATTAAAACCTGAATACAAGTGTAACTTCAGCAAAAACTTCTTAATTGGGACCAAGCCATCAGAGAAGTAGATGGCAGGTGCTAGTGTACTAGTCAACAGAGACAATGATCATGCTGACTTAGGTGACAAAGCTGCTATTGCAAGTGTTACCTTGTGAATAGAGTGACATTGGTGGCAATTAAGGGGGAAACACCTATCTGACAGAGAGGGCAGTAAAAATGAACACCAGCAGGAAGATATAACATGAAGTGAATTAACAGAGGGCAAGAGAGCTAGTTTCTAGAAAGAATAAACAAACTATTTTACCTAAAATTACCACTGATCTTTGTTAATTGGCTTAATGGAATCCACTAACAATGATAGTTTAAAGGATGATAAATTATCACATTGCTGCAATTAAATATACAATTATGATGGTAATTCTTAGAATTTAGTGTTTGATAGCTTTATCTTTCAACTATCAGTAGCATATTCACACCCCCTGTGATTCTCGGAAGCTCTTCAGAATGCTGTGCAGGATTACAACACGTAGGCAATATTTTTCTTTATTGCTTTCTTCAACCACAGACCATCAGGACCTACACTGAATCACTTGTGCCTGTGCTTTTCATTTGTAAGTGTCAGTTTAAAAATGCATTTCATGTCTTCTCTAAATGGTAATCCCATATTTATATCTCTTTTATTTATTTTCTTTGCTTCAATTTGTTACTACATACTATCTTATTCAGGCCTACCAGATTTTGGTGAAAAATATAGTAGATACAAAAATGGAATAAAAAACCTTTATATTTGTAGAAGTATTTTCAATTACCATCAGTCTTACACAAAACTACAAAGAACATAAGTCAGGAATTATTATCCCTATTTTATAAATGAAGACCCAAGTGCTCAAAGAAGTGATATATCTTATATGAAGGCACACTGTTATACTTTGCTACATTTTAAACACAAAAAGTTAATAGAATCCATAAAAGTCTCAGCACAAATTTTATCAAATTCCACTTATGGGACTTCACCTGCTGTCACTGAGGTGACCTGCCTTCATTTCTCAGGGGTAAATATAGCAAGCACAAGATTCCCTTTACACTACCTAGTAGTAAGTACATTGATTCAACATGGGCAACTAGATCAAGTGAATACTCTGTCATAGATGTAACTCTTACCTTGTTGAAAAACCAAATTGCTAATTCCTAATGAAACGTGTATGTGTGAGTGTAGACACACACTCGTATTAGAAATATATACATTTATATTTTAGTATACATATACGTATTCCTGATTTATCAAAGTTCATCCAAAATATAATTCCTACATATTAGTGGTGTCAGTACTCTCAGATTTGTGCTGAATTGGTTAAGTCATTTCTAATACACCAAAGAAAATATGTTTCCTTGGAGAGTTCGAAAAGACCAGGCTAAAATTTGGAAAGAAATATAATAAATGAATTTTTATACTATTTATATCTCCTTTTCTGTAAAATGTCCTTTATAGAAGTAGTAGATTTAGTCTAGGTACACCATAAAATTTCTGACACCCATTGCTAAATTAAATCAAAGCCAAATGACCATATGGTTAAATTATTCACCATGGAATACTTCTTTTTAAAATTCTTTTTACTTAGGCTACAGCAGTCCCCAGCCAATCCTGATGCATTAAGAATGTCTGACACATTAGCATATTTTATAATTGGACTGAGAAATGATGTTACTATTAATTTATTTTTGAGATATTAACTTGCTTTTAAAGAAAGTACTATGAATAAATGTCAGAAATATTTATTACAACATTTATGATTGTTATATCAGGTATGCCCTTGAAATTCTAAGCTACATTAACATGAAGATTACTGTGCCTTTGAAGAAAGTTCATTTTGTATCAAGGCAAATTGTAGTTTGAATCATGCTATGGGCCAGGCCAATATGGGTTAGTAACAAATGGCACATTCCCCCCAAAATTTACTGCTATTAATATAATATAGTTAATGTAATATCACTATTAGTAGTATAATAAGAATAATTCAGAGGAATTGGTAAATAGTTGATATTGGTAAACATTGATATTGTTTTTTATGAAGCTGTATTACAATTTTATTTTATAGAATGGTGCTTAGCATTTAATTATGTATGGTAAATGTTTTTACTCTAATAATTCTACATAAACCTTGTTTTCTTCTAAAATTTCAAATTATTCATGGTAAGGTAATAAGCTGCACATCCCTCCCTTGTAGCATCTACTTTTATTAAAGACTTAAAATTATTTTTTACTTCACTTTTTTAAAATAAATTTTTGAGGTGGCTTAGATAATACCTGTTGATTGTTAGACTATATAAAAAAAAGGTTTGACACCTTAAACATATGAGATACTAATAAATAATTTATCCATCAATATAGAGTCTTATGTTTATTATAGGCAAGCCTGTGGACTTAAATATACAACTTATCATCGTTGGTAAATTAGATTAAATAAATCAAATGTACACAGAAGTGGCCATTGACATAATGAGACTTAGGTCATTAGTGAGATCTACTTGCCTCCTAATATTTCGGTACCAAGAATAGAGCTTTCCACAGTTTATATCTTATATGTTTTTAAACATACACATGCACACTCATTTACAAGTCCTTGATAAATTAAGTCAGAATACTAAATAAGACAATATTTAAGAAAAAATAAAAGTTTATTAAAATAGAATTTTCACCTTTTCATTGTGAATATGCAAGGGGGCAGGTGGGGTGAATAAAGTGGATGTAAAGTCAGCATTTCTTGTGGTCTTTAAACACACTATTTAAACTTCCTATTTCTTAAGAGCTATAAAAGGACTAGTGTTCCCACAGAACACCTTTTAGAAAATGACGACCTAGAGGATTTCTAATGCTACTCTTGCTGTTTGGAAAAAATCCCTACTCCTGTTTCTTGTGCTTCTACAGTTGTATATTCAATGTTTACCACAAAATAGTTAGGAAAGAGCTTATTTATTACTTTACAACTCAGAATGACAGATAGGTAGACAGAGAGAGAGAGAGAGAGATTGATAGAGCACCCCTGGAAAAATGATGTATTAACTACAGGATCTTACCCAGTTTTAGCTATAGTTTTTTCTTTTTTCCATTCACCAGAGCTTTTTCAAATATTTAAAGAAAAAGAGATAACAATTTATAATATATAATTGCACATAAAATGTATTCACTTCATTTCACTTTGCTTTTTAAATCATAAAAGCACCATTGAAGGACCAGAGCATTTTTTTTCTTCCATGCCCATGGCTTATAGCACTTTAAAACAATGCTGAAGATCGCATTAGTACTTAGGAGAGTTTCTGAGTTGCTACAAGGTACGTTAGTTTGGGGTATTTGGAAAGGAGATTCTGAGGGAAGAGGAAGGTGCAAGAAACAATGACTGGGGACTGGGAATTTAAAACAAGGGTGGGAAGCTGTCATTAAAGGATGTCTTATTTAATCAACGTCTGCTGTGGGTGACCAGAGCTTAAACCCAGAGGGAAACTGTAGGAAATATTGTAAATTACATGTGTCAGAATTAACTCACTGGATGGATGAGGGAGCTGAGATTTTATATATCAACCCCTTTCAGGCATTAGTTGTGGAATGATCTGAGGGCTGTTCATTCCCAGGCACTTAAGACCTGTCATGTGCTGGTTGCCATCTTCTATGGCTGACAAAATTTCTTAGGCACAGAGGAAGATACTTGCAGGTAGAAATCCACCAAAGCATGTTGAAATTTATGAGGGGTTGGAGTGTGGCCCTATCAGCCTCTGGTAAAGTCTACCTTTTTCATCACTCAAATCCATCTGTGGCCCATCTTACATTCTTTTCATCCTGTTATTACTTCTTCAAGGTCATGACCAGTCACAGTTTCTAAGAAGGATACTTAGAAAGATTAATAGGCAAGCAATAGTTCCCCCTAAGGCAATAAGTCCTGAGGTCACAAATAATATTCATTATATCTTCTTCTACCAGAAATTTTAGAGTCTCTTTACCTTCTAACAGAACTTTTCCTGATATAAGTTGCTTGCCAGTGGAGTACTCCAAGCGATGTGCTGGTATTGCTTAACTGCTCACTCCTCAAGTGTACTTCCAACCTGAAAGTTAGTTATTTTGTTTCCTTATGGTTTGTTAACAGATAAGACAAAAGTGAAACTGCAAAACGTATGTCAAAACTTCATTCATTTGTCGTGACATGAACAACAATTTTGTTGAGTCAAACAATAGTTTTTGAATGCTGGAAATACATTTTCTCCATTATTTGTACTAATCATTTATTTATTTATTTATTTTTTTATTTATTTGTTTTTTTAATTTATTTTTTTAATTTCAGAATATCATGGGGGTACAACACTTTGGCCATACACATTGCCCGTGTTCTGCCCGTGTCAGAGCCACAAAATCATTATGTAAGTTATAGACCTCACACATGTTGACATGTAATCTGCACTCTTGACATTTTCTCCATCATTTTTTAAAATCTAGACCAGGGATCAGCAAACTTTCTCCATAAAGGAACAGAGAGTTTCTTTTTATATTTTCAATTTTTTTGGCCACCTATGGTTCTGTTATATATTCTTCCTTTTTTTTTTTAGTTTGTTTTTAATAACCTTATAAAATGTAAACATCATTCTTAGCTCATGGTCTTTAGAAGAAAAAGGCCACAAGCCAGACTTGGCCTGGCTATAGATGGTTGACATCTGTTCTAGACAATCAACAAAACAAAAAATCAAGGTCTGATTTGTACATTTACCAATTTCCATGGTGTAAATACTCCTACTATGGCCAATTTCAAGCTATTCTTGTAAGACTGGAAAGAAAGGTATAGTAGCACACACTATATACTATTCCTGATAAGCAAATAAATAAATAAATAACGATCACAGAAGCATACATAAAATGTAGTGAAACAACTAAGGCAATAAGTTTTGAGTATTTATTACCTTTGGTCTTTATATAATTTCTTTAATTGCAAGTTTAGGTAATTTAATTTTTAGACAATGACTATGTTTAACAACCAGCTCAGAAATTCTTACTATTTTAACAATTCTCTTTCATAAGCTGGTCTGAGCTACCTCCAGCACATTACTGGGAAACCCCAACCTTCATCTGGCTGCAATTTCCTATTTTTGCTTATCTACTGATAAAAAAATAATACTTGCCTCCCTTATGAATCTCTTTGTTTCCAAATCTCCTCTTCTTTGTTCCTATCATGTAATAACAACCTTATATCCTCATAATAATCCATATCAATTACCCAGCCAGTAGGTAACTCTTTTCTTTGCCTATTGGTTTGTTGGCATGAGAACCCCATCATTCCTAGATAGTAGTCATAATTTTAGGTTTAGTAGAATCCTTACTGTTCCCATTGTAGACCTGTCTTTCCCATTGAAAACAGGACTTCTAGACAAGTTGTGATTAAAATTGAGGTGACAGGAAGAACAAATTCCCCAGGTGAACCACTGGGATTAATGGTGAGAAAAGCAACTCCAACTTCCACTCCTTGGTTTCCAGACCAACCACTAAAGTTGATATATATTATGGTTGAAATATGTACCATATTTTGCATCTTGTAGGACAGAATACAAATCTCACAGGGGATCATCTTAACCTGTGTCCTTAGAGAGCTGTTTTAGTCAGTTTGGGCTGCTATAACAAAATACCATACATGGGATGGCTTAAATAACAGACATTTATATCTCAGAGTTCTGGAGTCCAAGATCAAGGTGCTGGCCACTTGGGTTCCTTGGTGAGGGCCCTCTTCCTAGCTCCCAACTTCTCACTATATCCTCACATGGCAGAGAGAGAAAGTGAGAGAGAGAGAGAAAACACACACACATGCACATGAGCTCTAGTTTCTCTTCTTCTCATTTTAAGAACATTAATCCCAACATGGGGCCACCAGCCTCATGATTTCATCTAAACTTAAGGCCCCATGTCCAAATATTATCCAAATACTATATCATTGGGGCTTATGGCTCCAGCATATGAATTTGGGGGGGGGGAACACAAACATTCAGTCTCTAACAGGAGGACATTTCATAGACTATCCGTCTGACAGCTTCTGAGTGAAGGAATTTATGGTAGAACCAGAGGAGTAACATTGTCACAACTCCTCCACTGTAAAGGAGTGGTGATTCCAAAGCAGGATCTGAAGATGATAAATAAGACATTCTGGTGAGCCCTCAGATAATGATCTGAGTGAGACACTACAAGCAAGGGAGGCACATTTATATGCAGAACAGTAAATATACATCTCTTCCCTCTCCCTCGTGGAAGAGCTATGCCATAATCAACCTGCTACCACCTGGCAGGCTGGTATCCACAGTGTCTGATATAATATCACAGTCTCAGTCTCTATATGTTTCCTATGGTCTAGGCATTCATATCACCAGTAGCTAGATCTGTTTTCATGAGAGAAAACTCAGTGCTGTTGGCCCTATGAGTAGCCTCTTTTCCCACCATTGACTAGCCATTTTTCCACCATGGATGCTCTCTGTTCATGGGGCCACTATGCCATCACTTTTGTATTACTGTTAGTTCAGACCATGCATCTAAAAGCCATGGAAATATCTGGGAATTCCCCTTTCTCCAGTTAGTGATTCTCTGATAAATGGCTGTAGTTACTTTGGAGGAAAGGTTGGGAAAGTTTCTGCTTTGTACTCTTTCCATAGTGTTATGAGGTCCTTTGTCAAGGTTATCTGGGCTCCACTTAATTTAATGAGTTCAGGTTCTGACACTGGTTCATGTCTGGAAACTTGCTAAGATGTCATGATTTTCTCCTTGGTTGATATTGGTTTTAGGTTATAGAGACTTCTCATGTATCTTGCCCCTAGAAACACAACAGTCTATTAGCCATTGCTACAAATCTTTGAGAGTCATTTTTTCCCTGCTTTTATTCTGCTTCTTACAGTAACATGTCTACCTTTCTTCTAAAAGTAAAATGTTGCCCCTTGGCCTCTGCTATTGAAGAGTCCCTCATAATTTCCTAAGAGATAAGTTCTATAACAAGTTCACTACCATCAACTCTGGTGTCTCAGGGATACTCATGTCCCCATAACATAGACATTATTGTGTGTTTTATTGAACAGTATGTCTCTACTGCTTCCTGGGAAACATGGTTAGCTATCTCTTCTCTGGTCTTATGTAATATATTCATACTTGCATGCTCACCTCATTGAGCCTTTTGATCCCTTTTTTAACACTTTGCCAAATTAATTTTATCATTTCTACCTTATTAACTTTGAGTCATTTATTTTTTCAAGCTCCAAATAAAAATTCCAGCAGTGTATTGGGACTGGCTCCTGGTGTACTTTCCAGTGCATAAGATCCTGAGTTACAGAAGAGTGTGTTTCATCAAGAAATTCTCCTTATCAATCATTATATTCTTCCTCTCATGCATCTCCCTTAAAATCCATTCCTAGGCATGGCTCTGTAGACTCAGGGGACTTACCTGGGACATGAACTATATTTTCTTTTATGTTCTATTGCTCTCATAATCAGGTTCTAGAAGTAGTTTTTCAGGCCAAGTTGCCCTCTAGTTGAAAGAAATGAGAGTCTTATTATATGTTTGGAGATAATTGTTGGTGGTTTAAACCTATAATTTTCTTTTTTCAATGCATTAATGATACTTTACAACACCCACCCAACCAAATTCAAGGTCATAATTACCATTGCCAGCTTATCTTTTAGATGCTAGAGATATTGCATATTTTTGTCCTAATAAGCTGCTATACAGATTTCCACCATATCATCATACTGTACAACATTTGACATTCTTAGTAATCTTGAAGTTATAGTATGCTAGAGACTGCCACCATCAGCAATATTGTCCTTTTTGTCATCAGTTTTGTTAATTATTCAGCCTTTTATGATAATATACGTGTAAGCAATTTATTTGGCAGGTGCAAGGAACATAAGTTTGGAGTGGGCAATTGATAAATGAAGGAAAAACAGTCAATTAAGGCAATGAAGTGTTCATTATTAAGCCAGTTATGCCTATAAGGGATGAGTTTATTTCTACAGGGAGACTCTGGTAAGTAGTTTAAAACACATGGTTCAGAATTCTCTCATCAGAGGAGAGATGGAGGTGGGACATTTATATACTAATTCTTATCAGTCACGGTTGAGGGCTGCTCCAGAAGAGTTGTTAATTTCTAGTACTTTAGGCTATTTGCACTCACAAAAACAGAACTATTTACCATAGTGTTGGTAAAAAACTCAGGCACAGAGATGCAGATAGAGTACTAACAATCAGACTTCGTTATATATAATTCTATATAACTTCTTGTCAATGTGGCTTACTGCTACTTATAAACTGACTTGCATTAAAAAAGTTTTTCTTTTTAAAAAGTTTCACATAAGGTATATTATCTCTTGAACACATTGGTCCTGAGAAATTATTTTTTGTTGCATATAAGTGGTAAGTAATTTTTTATATATATAAAAATAATTATTTTCATGGAGTAATGCATAATACATATACATAATATATATTCATAAAGGAATCTATATATGCAATCTCAGAAAAAAATTTCATTATTTTATAAACGGATATAGATATTTACCTGTCTAATTATAAAAATATTACACTTACATTCTACTATAAAACTGATGATTATTGAATATAGTTGCATGGTTTCAGAGATTTATATTATAAAGACTTAGAATACACACAAACACAAACATGTATTTATCGATATTTTGCTCTAATCTTTATTTTCTTTGAAGTAAAATTAGAATAGTCACTCCCATTTTTTCAAAAATCATATACATCAAGAAAAAACATTTGCTATATCTAAACTTACAGTAAATTTTCCCAAGATTACTTGAACTAAGTGAAAATAAATAATTACCTAAACTTTTCTAATTATTGCTGTGTGCCAGAAGTCTTCCAATATATTATGGCATTTAAAAACACATTTTCTAATTCCTAGGCACTTTTTTTTGTTCCAAATTTTAGTTCTTTAAGGTAACAATATCGGAAGGCATTTTGAAGATAAACACAAAGGCAATTCAATAATTGTGACTCCTTTTTACATAGTGGAACCATCTTCAGGGATTTTATCCTAAAATGCCTCTTCATTTATATCCTTAAGCATTTCACCTATTGTGAGTTTTCGATTCTTATTAAAAAGAAAAAGAAGAAGAACTGCTATTCTTTGACCTTGAGCTTATTCTAGCATTGTGATAGAGAAGTAGTATTTTTACAAGCTTTAATACTTTTTAAGGCAAAAATGACCTTGGTACATATTTTATGAATGTCTCATCTCCACCGCTCATCTTCACCTACCAGGCAACGTTGGCTTTCAAGGAACTCATAGAAAAAGAAATAAATTTGACATATTACTGTGATAGCTTCCATTATATAGGATTTTTGTTGCTATTTAATAAAAAAGTTTCTTAACTTTTAATTTAAGTTCATTGCTCATTATTACATACTTCAGTGAACCACCAGAAAGAAGTATGCATGTTTCCTGAAAACACAATTATTGACTTTCTATTTGAAATTTCTGAAGAGAAGGAGAAAAAGCTTAAATGAAATTTTAAAATGTACAAGTTGTCTTAGTCTGTTTTGTGCTGCTATAATGTACCTGAGACTGGGTCATTTATATTGAACAGAAATTTCTTGGCTCATCGTTCTGGAGTCTGAGAAGTCCAAGATAGAGGGGCTGGCATCTGGTGAAAGCTTTCCTGCTGCATCATACCATGGTGGAAGGGCAAAGAGAGAATGAGAGAGAGCAAGAAGGGGGCCAAACTCATCCTTTTATAAGGAACCTACTCCCACGATAATAAACTCACTCCTACAATAACAGCATTAATCTATTAATGAGGGCGGAGCCCTCATGGCCTAATCACCTCTTAAAGGTCCCATCTCTTAATACTGTTACATTGGGGATTAAATTTCCAACACATGGTTTTTGGGGAACACATTCAAACCATAGCACAATATATTTTTGAATATGTAAAATGAGCATACCCAGAGTTAAATAATTTTGGAGAATTTATCATTAGTTTTTTATATATAATGAGTCAAAGTTTATTTTTTGCTAAGTCTCCATGGGTAATCATTTTTTATACACATACACACATAAATGCACTGAATTACTATTCTCATCTAATGAAGATGTCAATTCACTAATTGGATGTGTATGTATAGACCCATATCATTCACAGCATCTAATATTCTTTGATATATTTATTCTAACTAGGATCTGACTAGGCAGCACTCAAGTAAGAGTTGAAAGAGGAAGTAAAAAAACAAAAAACAAAACAAAACAAAAACACCATCTAGCTGTAGATGATGATACTGGCCCCAGTATCATTTTTGTTAAGGCTAACACAATGGTACTAACAATAGCAGTTCCTCAAGCAGCAGTAATTATAATGTCATAGTTCTAGCTTAGGGGAAGTAGAAGATTTATATATTCTGGATAACACCATGATCCCACGTTTGCCCTTTGGATCCATTTCTAAATTAAATTTTCCTCTTTTTTTCTTGACACTGACTGATACAGGGATGTTGAGAAAAAGTTTAATTTTTTTGTTTGTTTGTTTTAAGAATAAAGTTTCCTTTGTTTTTTACTTCTTCCCTCCTTCCTTCCTTCCTTCCTTTCTTCCTTCCTTCCAACATCTGCAGAGGATCATATATACACATATATAATACATATATTATACATATATAAAAATATACATGTATATATATGCACATACATAAGATATGGTCCATTTTTCCAAGAAGTTTATAGTCCATAGTGATAAACAGTCATTTATTCAAATAATTTCACACAATTGTGTAGCAAATATCATAGTACAAATATGTATAAAATGCCAAATGAAGAAGTAATAGATAAGACTTATAGGTGAGTTATTGGAAATAAATCGTGAAAAACAAGTTCAAGTGATAATTGGGACAGTACACTATGGCTTCATTATTTTTAAGACTTCAGTTCTACCTAGCAACACTGAAGGACAAGGCATAAAAGGAAAATTCTTATGAAAGTTCAGGTTTATAAAATTAACACCGTAACAACTCACCTCCGTCTTCATAACACGTAGTTATTGATCTTTCTCATTCTCTAGATGCTTTTACCGCCTATCTACTTCAGCTTGATGCAACAGTCATCTAAATAAAATCTTTACATGAATACATTTCTTACAATATCATAGTTATCCCCCCGATACATAATTTTTCTTCCTTAAGATATGTAATTTTCTGCACACATTATTGTGATGAAATTTTAAAAATATTTTAACATGTCTCTTTTAGAATTTCTTTATTCAGAAAAAATAAAAATAACTATTTATTATTCTTTGAATATAATACTAGTTTTATACAAGGAAGCTTGTTTTTAAATGTCTTTCAACTTAGCTTTTTAAAATAAAATTAGTTTATTTAATTTTTTAGACCAATTTTATATTAATAGAGAAATTAAGCAGAAATTACAGTATTGAAATCAGGAATAATGCGATATTAACTTTTGGGCAACTTAAACTAAAGTTGTTTTCAGTACATGATACAATTTAGAGCAGTGTTTCTCAAGTTTGGAACTATTAACATACTGGACCAGATAATTTTTTGCTGTAGGAAACTTCCTGTGCATTGCAGAATATTTAACAATATTGCTGAACTTTACCAAATAAATGCTAGTAGTATATCATGCCTCTTTGAGTGATGACAACAAAATATGTCTTCAGATATTGCCAAATATCTCCTTGAAGGCAAAATTGCCCCTGGTTGAGGACCATTGACTTAGAAAATTGTTATATTTTTCAACAATTTTTAATAAATTTTAAAACTATATATTACATACCAGGATATTTTGATTTAAATAAGTGTACCTACATACATTATTTCTCTAACCTATTACCCTCAAGTAAAGTATACACAAATTATAATGTATAAACAAAGTAGCTTTGTCCTTGAATAATACATTGCTGCTTCTAGAAAAATGTTCATTCTATTGTAAGCATGCCAATTTATTTCAAATTCATTAATATATTATTCTTTCATTAAAGAAAAATGCACAGTATCAGCAATTGGATATTCAAAATTATTTTTAAATGTTTGTCTATAATTAGAGCCTCTAAATTTCAAGCAACTATTTTAGTAACTAATTGATAAACTCACATGGTTTAGAGTTAAAATATAGATTAAATTCTAATGATTCTGTGGCCTTAAGTAATTTGGCCAACCAAAATGAAACAGAGAGTGATTTAACAAAGCTTCCAATAAGATAACAAATCTGCTTGCTCTGATTTCTCAAATCTTCTTTACTGTATCTGTCATGTCTGCAGCAATAAAACCTCCTACAAGCAAGCATATGCCAGCAAATTAATAAATAAATAGAAAAAAGAGTTGTTCAAAATTGTCAGTCATATAGACAATAGATTAAGGGATTAAGATAAATGGATATAGATTAAGAAATGGCAGGGCTTTTTATCTTAAAACATGAACAACCACTTCTACAATTGCTTACCAGAGAGACTCCTAAGAGTAAAATGTATACAGAGAAGAAAGTTAAGCAAGTGTACTGGAAAATAAACCTTAACTGTTTTCTCAAACTTTAGAATAAAACCTCAATGAGCAGGACTGAATGGATGAAAAACAACTGCCTAGGCTAGAGTTTAGCTTTGTGCCCGGAACCAAAGTAAATTCCACCCGTGCTTATCCTTGCTTCTTGGATGTCTTTATTCTGATACTCCTTTAGCTAGAAAGACAGCGCAAGAAAAAAAGAGTCCAGACAGAAATGAGTAACAATATATAAAAACCGAAGCTTGATTATAAAATGTCTTTCCAATACACTAAAGACAACTGACTCTTTAAAATATAGGTCATTCTCTTTATAACATGTCCCTGTTTGTGTCAGGTATTTAAAGTCTATTTAGTCTTATGTTAGTTTAGCCATTCCAGGTTTCTTATGGTTGCTATTTGCATGATATATCTCTTTTCTGTCCTTTAACTTTCTACATATTTCTATCTTTGAATCTAAAATTTATCTCCAGTAGATAATATCGACTTGATTTTTTTTAAATTTCTGCATTTTGATTGTATTGTTTAATGTACTCACTATAATGTTATCATTGATATAGTTGGATTTACATTTGCCATTTCACTTTTTGTTTTCTGTATGACTATTCTTTTTTGTTCCTCTATTCCTCATTCACTACTTTCTTTTTATTAAATAAATATTTTTGAATCCAATATTTTAATTACTTTAATGAATTGTTTTATATTTTGTTGAGTTATTTTCTTAGTGGTTGCTATATGGCTTAAAATTAAAATATACGTGTAACTTTATCAGAATCTACTTGAGATTTAAACTGTCTTAATTCCAGGAGGTTATAGAAATGTTTCTCCCATGTAGCACTATTTCCTCACACTGTTTTTTTTTTTTTTTGCAATTGTTAGTATATATATTACATTGAAAAATGTTACAAATCCAACAATACCCTGCTAGAATTATTATTTTATACAATTTGATGTCCTTCAATATAGCTGAAAGAGAAAAGGAGAACAGGTATATATTTATAGACCTTATTATATTAACCTTTTTAATAGCCATTTATAGTCTACTTTATTTGCATCTATGAATTGAAGTTACCACCTAATGTTATTTCCTTAGTTCAATACAATTTTCTTCCCACCTATCTCCTTTGTGCAATTATTGGCAATATACAAATATTATATTTCTGCATGTTAAAGGTCAACAATACAACTATATGTGTATGGTTTAATACAATTGATTTTTAAATCAATTAAAAGAATAAGCATGAATTTATTCTGAATTTTATAATTACTTATTTACTTTTCTTGGTTTTCTTTGTCTTTTAGAGTGGATTGAATTTGAATTGAGTGCCCTGTCTGAGGGCATTTGCTTTTACTGTGAAGAACTTCCTTTCAAATGTCTTTTAAGAAAGATTTGATAGCAACTTTTTCATTTTGTTTTGTTTTGGTTTTAGTTTTGCTTTTTTTGTGAATGGTTTTTTTGTCTTCATTTTTGAAAAGTTTTGCCAGATATTGTATTCTTTGTTATTTTTTTTTGGTCTTTTTTTACTTTGTGTATGTTATACTACTGCCTTCTTACATCCACTATTTATGATGAGAAAAGAGTTGGAAAAAAGTGATATTTCTACCCTGATAATTAAACAACTAGAAAATGAGATGTTTTTTGTAGATGGATATAAAAAGACATGGATGTCAGAAGATATATGAGTCATCACCAGACACTGAGGGAATAAGCCTGGAAATAACTTAATAACAACAAACTCAGATCAGAAATTTAAAGAAGATTTTCCATGTCCACAAAGTGAGGTGGGAAGACATATATTCGTATACTAGTATTACTACCTCTGATTGTCAGTATTCACCAACCTAGCATACTCAAAAACAAGAGGGAATAATCATTGCTAATATAGTTTAAATGACAGCGTGGTCTAAGGAAGACTTCAGATTTGTTGGTAATATAAAAATTATAGAAATGATATGTAAATCTAATCTGTGGAATTTTTTAAATCAAGAAGTTTACATAGGGAGTTATATATTAAAACATACAGTGAGTTTATTTCTCCAGATAATATCATGCTCAAATTAGTGAGTTTATGTCTCCAGATAATATCCATGCTCAGTTTATTAGTCATGATTCAGAAACTGAGTGGCAAAAATAAAATAAAATATAAAAAAAAACATTCAAATTGAAATATATTATGGAATCTAAGAAGAAAAAGGGGAGTCTAAGGAAGACCTGTACTAATTGTTAAATATTTTCAGAAAATGTAAGTATTTTAAATACTATCTTGAAAAAGATATAGATCTTGAAATATTTATAGTGTAAATATTTTCCAACTTTGCAGTAGGAAATTTCTACCAATTGACGTTGAAGTTTACAGGAATATGAACTTCTGGAAACATTTAAAATCATTATAGTAAAACTAAATGTGGCAAATTTTTCTGTTTCATTATTCATTTTCTCTCATTATTCTATTGTTGCAATATATATTATAATCTCTAGTTAGGAACACCAGTGGTTTTCCAAAATGTTCTTTGTATCTGATTTAGATGATACATTGCATGGATTAGTGAAGGGAATTGGTGCATAAATTATAAATTATTTCAGTATTTGCATTTGATTATAGAATTTGCATTTAAATATTGTGCATGTATTGGATGCAGTTCTCTTCCTAGTATATTTTTATTTTAAATCAGCCATTTCATTTAATTTTATAAAATTTATTGTCAGTAAATTCACTGATTATATCTGTTTTACGGAGAAGGAACTGGAAACACAGGGAGGTTAAGTAAAAGCTAATAGGTAGAGAATCTGAAATGAAACCTTTGCAGTCATGCTCCGGAGTTTCTTATTCAAGTATTAAGCATGAAAGAAACTAAAAGAAAGAAAAAAGAAACAGAGTGAGTGTGAGAGAGAGAGGGAGAGGAAGGAAGGAAGGAAGGAAGGAATGAGGAAGGAAAGGGGAAGGAGGGAAGGAAGGAAGAAAAGAGAGGAAGAGAGAGAGGAAGAAAGAGAGAAGGGAGGGGAAGAAGGCGTGAAGAGCATGAAGGAAGGAAGAAAGGAAAACAGAAAGAAAGAAAAAAAAGGAAGGAAGAAAAAATATTATAACAGCACATGGAAAATATCCTTAAAATAATTTCAAGTTATTGAATGACCAGACATTCAATAAATAGAAATATAATTGAATATGGGCAAGCAAACTTGTCAATGGAATGAACCTTCCAAAATTCGAGTCATTTTCCTGGTAACATAAAATCTGCTTTCAAATGGATTAAAATTTTTGCTAAGAAGTTAATGAAAATATTTTTTTAAAAGGGACATGAATTTGAGGAAAGAACAATGCCCTTAGAAATCTAGAACAAATTGAGTTGTGAGAGATGCTAGAGATAACAGGTAAAAGGATTAACTTTGGAGAGCAAAGAGGTGAAAGGGGAAAAAAATGCTTTCTGTTCAGCAGAGTAAGAGGTGGTCCCTCAGTCAGGCATACACAATCTCCTTGTTTATTTGGAAATGCCAAAAATGTACATGGTGACATGACCTAAGAGGGCACCATCATGATGCATAGAGCATTAAATGAAGGCAGATGAGGCAAGGATATGAGAATGCCATACCTGTCACCTACTTTCAGTAACAGAAGTCATCACTTTGTGTTGTAATTATTGGCTTACTTCTCTGACAGCTTGATTGTGTCAAGCTAAAAAGACAACAGAAAAATATTTCTCCAAACATATTGAGTTTATTTGCGAGTGAGCAAAAAAGGATTATAATCTGGCACGCACAGCTATGACAAGCCACAGGTGCCACTGGAGAGGGAAGGGGAAGGGAAAGTTTTTATTGGCAAAAGGGAAAAGCTCATGCAAGCTACTTGGAAACAAAATTCATTCGTTCCAGAGGTTCAAAGCAAGATTTGGCATCACTTCATTGGTGGTACTGCCATTGCTGAGCAGGTGTCCTTCTGAAAGCATCTTATCTGAATTGCTGCAGTCATAAAGAACATCTAGCAATAAAATTTGTCATAGAATTATGTGCATATGCACAAAACAAGCAAGTCATGAAAAGCATGGGATATATGAAAAACATGAAGAAATTTTTTATAGTTTTTTTTTTAAGTCCTTGAGACAGTTCTTATCTTAGACATATAATTATGAGCTCCCCTCCTTCATGGTCTCCCAGCTTCAATTTGTCTGGATCTGACAACAGTGACTTCATCTTGGTATCTGGTACTTTCACAAGTGGCATAAAATGTGCTCATTAAGGGCAGGGATTTTGTGTCTTACTTATTTCCAACAGCTAGTATGGTCAATGGTTACTACATTCTTATTTAAAAATAGGTGAAAGATTGCATAACTAAAATTGATGTAAAAGGATTCTACTAAGGAAAAGAAGAGAAGGGAAAGAAAGTATAAAGGAGAAGATATTTAATATTAAATATAAAACTATATACATGTATAATATTTCTTAAAACAAAAGTACAAGGTTTTTGAAAATTTTATATAAATGACCCATGGATATGACTCATTTTATGAAAGAAAAATTATTTAAACTTTCTGGCCCTATGTTTTCTCATCAGTAAAATGAAGAGGCTGAACTAGATATAAACTTTAAATTTTCTTCAGCTCCAAGTCCCTTTGGTTTCATAATTCATTTTCAACACACCACTATAATGAGTTGGAAATACAAAATTATTGAATGAAGTCTTCCCACACAAAGGCAAATTTCTGCGTTTGACACCTAATCTTCAAAAGTCATGTGAGCAAATGAGAAATCCAATGAGGAAATTAAGAAGACAATTCCATTTGCATTAGCATCAAAATGAATAAAGTAGTCAGGAATAAACTTAACCAAGGAGATGAAAGCCTTCTACAGTGAAAACTGTAATACATTGCTGAAAGAAATTAAAGAAGACATGAACAAATGGAAAGACATCCCATATTTATGAATTGGAAGTCTGAATATTGCTAAAATGTCAAAGCAATCTAAGATTTAATTTAATCCAATTCCTGTTAAAAGCCCAATGGCATTGTTTTGGTAGAAATAGAAAAATCCATTTTAAAATTGAGGTAAAATCTCAAGAAACTCTGAGTAGCCAAAACAATCTCAAAAATGAAAAATAACACTGATGGTTTAAACATCCTTATTTCAAAACTTATTTTCAAGCTATAGTAATCAAAAAAACAGTGTGGTACTGTCATAAATATAGAACAAAGTAATAGAGTAGAGATCCCAGAAATAAACCTTCATATATAAGGTAAAATGATTTTTGACAAAAGTTCCAGGACTACTCAATAGGGATAAGACAGTCTTTCTAACATACAGTGTTGGATAGGAACATGCAAATATCCACATGCAAAAAATGAAGTTAGATTCTGACCTTACAACACATACAAAATGGATCTCAAAATGGATCAAAGACAAAAATGTAAAGCTAAAACTACAAAATTCTTACCAAAAAAAAAAAACCTAGGGAAAAAACTTCATAACATTTGATTGCAATGATTTCTTGTGTGTCACCCTAAAAGCACAGACAATATAAGAAAAAAATTGGTAACTTGTACTATCAAAAGTTAAAACTTCAGTTCACCTAAGTACACAATCAACAGAGTGAAAAGACAACCTATGTAATGAGAGAACATATTTTCAAGTCATATATCTGATAAGGGTTTAATATCTAAAATGTGTAAAGAACTTCTATAACTAAACAACAACAATAACAAAAAGCCTGCTTCAAAATGAAAGTGGACAAATATCTTCAATAGACATTTCTCTAAAGAAAATATGCAAATGGCCAACAATCACATGAAAATATGCTCAACATCACTGATTAGGGAAATACAAATCAAACCAAAACAAGATAACATTTCACACTCTTTTGAGTGGCTACTATCCCAAAACTCAGAAAATACCAAGTGTCAATGAGAATGTGAAGAAATTAGAACTCTTGTGCACTCTTGGTGGGAATGTAAAATGGCACAGCCACTATGAAAAACAGTTATTGTGGTTCCTCAAAAAGTCAAATACACAATTGACCTATGATCCAGTAATTCCAATTCTAAGTATATACCCAAAAGCGTTGAAAGCAGGGTCTTGAAAAGATATTTGTATACACATGTTCATGGCAGCATTAT
This sequence comes from Daubentonia madagascariensis, assembly GCA_023783475.1. Lineage (NCBI taxonomy): Eukaryota > Metazoa > Chordata > Mammalia > Primates > Daubentoniidae > Daubentonia > Daubentonia madagascariensis. The sequence continues at coordinate 17,239,229 of JAKFHU010000978.1, read as the reverse complement.
TCACAATAGACAAAAAGTGGAAGCAACTCAAGTGTCCAAGTGTCCATTGATGGATGGATGGATGAATAACAAAATGTAGGACATGCATACATACAATGGAATATTATTCAGCCTTAAAAAGGAAGAAAATTCTGACATATTCCTCTGACATAAACCTTGTGGACAATATATTAGTGAAATAAGCCAATGACAAAAAGATAAATATTATCCACTAATGATTTCACTAATATGAGATACCTAGAGTAGTCAAATTTACAGAAACAGAAAATCAAATGGTGATTGTGTGGAGCTAGGAGGAGAGGAGAATGGGGAATTTTTAAAATAGGTATTATGTTTCAGTTTTGAAAGAATAAAAGAGTTCTTGAGATTGGTTGCACAACAATGTGAATGTACTTAACACTAATGAACTGTACACTTAAAAATGGTGCATTTTATCTTCTGTGTCATGGTTAAAAATAATAAAAAATCCTAATTAAAAAATAAAAGTTGATAAAGTAATTTTTCTACCTTCTCCTATTAGTTGCTTTCATTTTTGTCAAATCCAAACATAATTTTAAATGAAGTAGATGGCTTCTTTCTTTTTTTTTTAATTATTATTTTTTTTTATTTCAGAATATTATGGGGGTACAACACTTTGGCTATACATATTGCCCATGCACTGCCCGTGTCAGAGCTACAATAGTGGTCATCCCCCAAACTGTGCTCCCTGCATCCATTCAGTGAGAGTTTTTCCCATCCCCTCCACCCCCCTCCCACCTACCCACCCCCTGATGAATATTATTGCCCTGTGTGATGTAGGTGTTGATCAGTTAGTACCAATTTGATGGTGAGTACCAATGGTGCTTGTTTTTCCATTCCTGTGACACTTCACTTCGAAGAATGGGTTCTAGCTCCAACCAGGATAATACCAGATGTGTTAATTCACTATTGTTCCTTATTGCTGAGTAATACTCCATGGTATACATATACCACATTTTATTAATCCACTTGTGTATTGATGGGCACCTGGGTTGTTTCCACATCTTTGCAATTGTGAATTGTGCTGCTATGAACATTCGTGAGCAGATGTCTTTATTATAGAATGTCTTTTTTTCCTTTGGGTAAATACCCAGTAGTGGGATTGCTGGATCAAATGGTAATTCTACTTTTAATTCTTTGAGCTATCTCCATATTACTTTCCATAGAGGTTGTACTAATTTGCAGTCCCACCAGCAGTGTATGAGTGTTCCTATCTGTCCACATCCCCACCAACATTTGTTGTTTGAGGATTTTTTAATATGAGCCAATCTCACTGGAGTTAAGTGATATCTCATTGTGGTTTTGATTTGCATTTCCCTGATGATTAGAGAAGTTGAGCAATTTTTTATATGGCCATTGGAAAAGTTTCTGTTCATGTCCTTTGCCCATTTTTTATAGGGTTGTTTGATTTTTTCTTGTTGATTTTCCTAAGTTCTGTATAGATTCTGGTTATCAGCCCTTTATCAGAGGTGTAGCATGCAAATATTTTCTCCCTATGCAACAAATGGTGCTGAGAAAACTGGATGGCCATATGTAGAAGACTGAAACTGGACCCACACCTCTCACCTCTCACAAAAATCAACTCACAATGGATAACAGATCTAAACCTAAGACATGAAACCATAAGAATTCTCGAAGAAAACGTTGGAAAAACTCTTATGGACATTGGCCTAGGCAAAGAATTTATGAAGAAGACCCCCAAAGCAATCACAGCAGTTACCAAAATAAATACATCGGACCTGATCAAATTAAAAAGCTTCTGCACAGCCAAGGAAACTATCACTAGAGTGAACAGACAACCTATAGATGGCTTCTTCCTAATGACAATCTGTTCATGTTCTCCTGACCTCTTTCCAATGTATGCTTTCAACACTATATGCTAGCTTGGGTTCAGGGTAAAATTTTCTGATGTGTTTAATCACTTTTTCTGCTTGAAGGGTGAGCTCATACACTGAGGAAAGACACAAACACTGGGATTATATGTTTGCTAGTTCCACTTGGTTGAGTGTGACTAAGACAAAGTCTTCTCTTTTATGAGTACAGGACTGAGACTGGGCAATCTGGTTCTGTGGGGGTTCAGAGACCACTGAGGACAATGCATTGTTTATGTCTTGGATGGACAGTTGAGGAGAATAACATAGACTCCTTTGGAGAAGCAGTGGTTTTAGTCAAAGCTCTCCAAAAGAATTCAGTGAGTAGAGAGAAAAATGTAGGCCCCTCTCAGGACTTTCCTTTTGTTTGTATTATTAATAAAGTGATCAGCTTCTTGAGTAAGAACTGAGCAGCTCCATCTCTTTTCTATTTATCTGTCCTTTCTGCATTAGTGTTGGTCTTAACAACAGCACCACTGGCACCTGGCTTATTTTCTCTTCCCTAAGATGTGAGTTGCTCACCTGTGCAGCTGTTTCTTGCTGCTCTTCCATAGCCAGTGCTCGCAAGTAGATGGCCTTGGTCCAAATTGCACGGTTGAGAGTGAGAACTGCCCGTGGGTGAACTTGCCAGCCAGTGGAGCAAGATCAAGGAATCCGGGGGTTAATGGCAAGCACTAATGAAGTAATTTTTAACATTAAAATTCTAATAATGCTTATTTTTTCCTCTTAAAACATAATAGACATTTTCTTGACTGACTGTGCAAAACTTTCTGAGGTTTTCAAAGGGAAGAGCTGCTAACGAATACTCCCTGTAGGGGATATGTTTTCTAGTTGGGGGTCTTCCCTCTTTTCATTGCATCTCTAAATGAGTAATTAGCACTCTCCCTGCTGATTTAGAATAATGGAAACCTTGACTAAAAAAGGTCAAAATTTGAAAACAGATCATATTAGATTCTAACCTTTCTTTTGAAAAGCTTCATTCTTTAATTTGCACTGGCCTATGAAGAAATTAATTGTTCTCATTTCCAGTATTCACACTTTGGTAGAAAATCAGAACCTCAATTAAATTAAATTAAGTTATTCTTCTTTGGATAGGTGGCATTTGTCACAAAATTAAGGACACTCTTGAAAATTTGTCTATAAATTAAATACTTGTGTAAATAATTTAATAAAATATATATCATACTTGTTTCTCTTATTATACAAAATCTTTATCAGATATTCATTTGAAAGTATTTTATATATACTTAACAAAAAATTATATTTATCTTACATATTATGTAAAAATCCAGAAAATATAAAATTATATTATGAAGCTAAAGATGATACATGATTTTTAAAAACAAGATATCTACTTGAAATCTATTGACATGTTATATACTTTCATCAACTAAATAATACAATACTGAGCAATTCGTTTACTGCTTCATTTTAAAAAAATTGCCAAGCACTGGTCATGTACAGAAATGTATGTTGGGAGAAAAACAAAATTTTACATTTGATTGTCAGTCAGGCTTTTTGCCAGCATCTCTCATTGAAATAGCATAGAATATCTTTGTAGTCTTGTTTATTATTCTAACATTAACTCAGTTTACTAACATATTATTGCAGTGTAACATATATTAATGCCCTTATAAAATATTTACCAAAATATATGTAAGGATTTTAGATTGCTATGACATGTAATGATGTAGTCTTTCTTGTTTAGGATCTTTGCTTGAGCAAGCATAAATGCTAAGTTTGTTTCAGCAAAAATCTTAAGGCATTTAGTCTTCGTAACAATCAATGAGGCACAAAATATTATTATCCCCATCTTACAGATGTGGAAACTCATGCAACACGGGTTGGTGAAGTCGCAGACCCAAGATGGTAAAATAGTAGAACCCAGCTATTTCAGCTGCAGAAGCTGTGTTGTCGATCACTACATTGTGCTGCCTCTACAAGTAGGAGCTAGAAAAATAGAGAATGTAGGCAATAGTCTTCTAGAAAAAAATGAAAAACAAACATGAAGTCCTCAGGGTGAGAAAATTCACTACTCTTTAAATAAATTTAATTAGTTATGTGAAAAAGGACTGAAGATTTAAGCTAGTCATACACATATAAAACCTTGTAAACTATAGTAAGAAGATTAGATTTTAGCTTCAGAGCAATGGACTTTGCAGAGGAGACATTTTCTGCTGTCTGGCAGCAGAAAAGGAAATGTGCCATATTTACATTTCATTAAAAAGCAAAATTTCTCTGCTTTTCTTTGAAGAAGGTTTAGAAAACGGGCAAGGCTATGAGCAGTGAGCATATTTGGTAAAATATATCTCATTTATCCATGTGTGAGAGCATGGCAGAATCAACCATAGAAATTATAGTGAAAAAGGGAGGAAGTAAATAGACGCAAAATATATTGATGAGGTGATATTTAGGGGCTTAGTGATACATCAGCTTTAGAAAATGAGGGAGGGAATAAGCAGGAAAAGGTAACTCTTCTTTGCTACCTTGGAAAACTTGGTAGCAAAGAGATGCAGATCGTAAGTAGACATTAAGAGCTCATACTCTAGCTCATTCAGACCTGCTCCAATCACAGGTACGTTAATTTGGCAAGTAACTCAAATTCTTATCTGTATAATGTAGTTATGTTTTAAATATCTTATAGTGTTAAAATGAGAATGGAATCAGATGCTGTATGTGAAGTGCCTTACACAGAATGTGACATGAATTATACAGTGAATATTTATATTGTTAGTATTATTATTATTTTGTAGAAGAAATAAAATTAAGGCTTAGCAACTTACCAAAGTCACACAAAAAGTAAGTTGCAAAGCAAATACTTGAATCCATATCTGTCTGAGGTCAGTGCATGAATTCTAACTATTCTGTCTGGATTAATGTTATTTACAGATCAAATAAGATAGAAGCCCTTAAAGCTAATGTGATTGTTCAGAAATACACTCTAGAATTTTGTAAAAAGATCCCAGGACAAAAATGTAAGGAAAACCAAAATTTGGGAGATGAGAAGAGGAAAAAAAATACAAAGCAAATTTATGAGCATCCAGGTTTGTAAAAGGAAATCTAGGATTTTCAAAGATAAGAGTGTTTCATGAGGAAGGGAAGTGTCATCGGTGTCAAAGGTGACTGAAATAACAAGTAAGATAAGGTTTAAAAAATATCCATTGGGCTTAAGCAAGGTTGTTGCTGTTTTTGGGAGAAACACTAAAGGATAACAAAAATTGAGTGCAAAATGCTTTCTGAATGATAATATAGTACTTAAAAGCAATATTGTCTATTATTTGAGAAGCAAGGATTTTTGTCAAGTAGCCAACCTTTAATTACAATGGAGAAAAAGTACTTGAAAAATGATTGTTCACATGTCCAAGAGAAAGTTCAACAACAACTTTATTCACAAAAGCGTGAAAATGCTGTTTCATCCTTTTTATAAAGCTTCTAATGAAAAACTGAAAATAAAATAACAAGACTTCATTCCAGTGATAATGACCAAACCTAGAGTGAGACATAATGATATCACATTTCCAATTTAAGTTCTACAAATTAATATTACATATTTGCAGCATTCTGCAGGACTTGAGTGGCTCGACTTAATAGACTTTATTGTAACATGTTGTACATATTCAGAATTTTGGATAACTATTTCACCACAATTAAACACTATTGTCAAAACACAGAACACTTTTTAAAATGTTCATTTATTAAATTAATTTTCCAGGTTATAGATTGTTGTTCTTCAATACTGAAACTATAATTTGTGTATTGAATTTCACAGTTTTGTCACTCTTGTTATGTTTTTCTTTCTTGCCTCATCAAAGTTGATTTGCTCTTTACCACAGGCTATCATCTCCAGCAGTATATATTGATTCTTCCTCACTAGAAATTTAAATTCTAGATGAAATACCGTCTCTGTTTTATAGTTCTCTGGCTAACTACGTTTCAGATACTTTTGTGGATCAGACTCTGAGATGTTGATGTTATGAACATCATTATTAAGTATAAAGTTTTTCAAAAGCTATATGGCTCACTTACTTATGAATAACTGTGATTAGTCCAATGAATACTAGTGTGATGCAGATGTTAAAAAGTAAATCAGGTTGCCATGTTTATTATAAAATAGACTTTATTTTTAGAACAGTTTTAGATTTACACAAAAATTGACAAGATAGTATAGTTCCTTTATGTTCCACACCCAGTTACCCCTGTTAAAACTGTACATTAGTATGATACATTTGTTACATACAATTAGCCAAAATTGATAAATTATTATTATTAATAAAAGGCCATACTTTGTTCAACTTTATTTAGTTTTTACCCAATGTCCTTTTGCTGTTTCAGGATGCCTTCCAGGATACCATCTTACATTGTTATCATGTCTCCTTAAGCTTCTCTTGACTGTAACACTTTCTTCGACTTTCCTTGTTTTTGATAACCTTGACAGTTTTGAGAGTTCCTGGTAAGGTACTTTTTAGAATGTACTCAATTGGTATTTGTCTGATGTTTTTCTCATGATTATACTGGGGTTATGTGTTTTTGCAACGAAGACCGCAGAGATAAAGTGTCATTTTCGTCACATCATATCAAGGGTGCATACTGACAACATGACATTACTGTTGATTTTGACCTTGAAGTAGTGTTGTCATATTTCTCCACTGTAAATTTACTTTTTTTCTTTGCCCTTTCTATGCTGTACAGTCAGCCCTCTATACCTCCATATCCCTGGGTTCTGCATCCATGGATTCAACCATCTATGGATTAAAAATGCCCGCCCCCCAGAAAAAGGATAGTGGCATCAGAACTGAACATGTACAGACTTTTTTTCTTGTCATTATTTCTTAAACTAGCAGTCACCAACCTTTTTGGTACCAGGGACCAGTTTCACGGAAGACAATTTTTCCATGGACCGAGGGTGAGAGAGGGGTGTCGTGAGGCAGGGGAGGTGGTGTGAAGCTCAGGCAGTGATATGCTGCCTGTTTCCTAACAGGCCACGGACCGGTACTGGGTCATGGCCCAGGAGTTGGGGACCGCAGCCCTAAACAATACAGCATAGCACCTATTTACATAGCATTTACATCATATTGGGTATTATAAATAATCTAGAGAGGATTCAAAGTGTATGGGAGGATACACTTAGGTTACACTAAAATATTACACCATTTTATATAAGGGACTTGAGGATCTATGGATTTTGGTATCAACACAGGGTTCAGGCAACAATCCCTCACGGATACGAAGGGATGATTGTACTCTCCGGGAGGAGACCTCTACGAGAAGTCCACACGTGAGTTAGGAGTTATGTTTGCCCTCCTTGAATGCTGAAATTCTTCCACAATAAAAATCTGTCTCATCTTTCTTGTTTTTTGTTTATTCAATCATTTATTTACATCAGTATCGACTCATATATTTATTGAACATTTTGGGTTCAAATACAATACTACTTTATTCTGTGGTTCAAATTGTTCTGGCTTTAGGCATTGTGAGCTCTTTTGGTTGGTTTCTTGGTCCCTTTGACATATTCGCATCACTGATTTTTTTTTCTTTTTTGAGCACTTCCTTACTTTCCAGCTCATGCTTTGCTACAGGGCTTTTGTTGCTTCTACGTTCTCTTAGTTGACATAGGAGTTAAATATGCCTGTGTGTACTAAAGTGCGTGTATATACACATATCAATACATATTTCTAAATTTACCAACTGTATCTATAATAAGCTCAGCATGAGTTTATACTGATATGTCCTACTCTAATTTATTATTACGTGAATCATTTGAGCTTCTTACCTTCACTTTTCTGTACACACCTACTCCAACAGTGAGAAATATGGTCCCAATCAACTGCCACTTATTTACCTAATTGTTCAATTAAAGTATACATATAGTTTACTAAAATTGTTAGCCAGTACTCACAGAGAAAAATTTTATCAACTAGAGTTTTCTTTTTCTTTTTTTAACTTTTAAACTCACTCCACTCATGTCCAAACTTAGTTAAGGCAACACCTTTTTCTCCCACTACTCTCAGTGGGTTTGTTTTGTACACACATCTGTAATAGAATTAGATTCTTTCCTTACAGTCTGCATTCCATCTTGGGATCCCCTGGCCTCCTAAACAAGTTTTTAAATAATTTTTTATACGTTTAGGGTCATTCTTCATTCAGTAAGTTTCTGTAGGTTTTCAAAAATGCATGACATCATTTATGTACCATTATAGTATCAAAAGAATAGTTTCCTCACGCTAAAATGTTCCCCCTGTGCTTCATTTATTTTAACTTTTTCTCCTCCTTGTGAGGCTTTTTCAAGCTCTGACCCTTTATATATCTCTACTTTTGTCTTTTGTAGAAGGTCATATAGTTGGAATTACATAGTATGTAGCCTTACCACATTGGCTTCTTTCACTTTACAATATGCATTTGTTTTATCCATGTGTTTTTGTGACTTGATGGTTTATTTCCTTTTATTGCTGAACAGTATTCTATTGTGTGGCTCTACCACAGTTTGGTTATCCATCCTCCTATTTTATTTTATATTTATTTTCATTCTTATTTATTTTTTAATGAAATATATATTTGTTATTTTAATTTTACAGAACATTCTAGTAGCTTCCTATGGCTGCTGAAACAAAGTGCCATATGCTGGGTGACTTTAAACAATAGAAAGTTCTCCTCTCGCAGTTCTGGAAGCTGGAAGTCTGAAATCAAGGTGTGGGCAGGACCATACTCACTCCAGAAGCTCTAGGGGAGACTCTGCTCCATGCCTTTCTCTTAGCTTCTGGTGTTGCCAGCAACCCTTGACTTTCCTGTGTCTGCCTTTGTCATCTTATGGTGTTGTCCCTGTGTGTCTCTTCATATCATGTTTCCTCTGTGCTTATCTATTTCTGTGGCTCTTCTCTTCTTATAAGGACAGCAGTTATCCTGTGTTAAGGGCCCCATCCTACACAATGATAACCTCAACTTACATCTGTTTAGTTTCCCTATTAAAGGAAATCTTGCTTATATCAATTTTGGGGTGTTGATGAATAAACTGCTATAAACACTGATGTGAACATTGATGTGTAGATGTAAGTTTTCAATTAGTGAGTAAGGCTGACATTTTTTCATAGGGATATTTTAAAATAATGAAAATTTCAACAGAAATTAACTAATAATACACTTGTGCTGGAAAACTTCCCTTTGGATAGGTTCTTTAGCTAAGACTCATATATTGATTATAAAGGTCCTTAATGTACTGGAGGTAAAAGTATTTCTTTCCAAAAAGCAGAGAAGTAGCTATAAATTAGAGTTCCAAGTAACAAATACAAAAAATGAGAGCAAGCCAGGCCAAAATCATCTGGTAATTCTTCAAACAACTACATATGAAATCACTGGATTTGACACTCCCTTTTTTCTCCATTGTTAAACAAACAAAACAAAGCAAAACAATCATAAAAGCAAGAAAAACAAAAAAGCCTAGAATCTTTAAATGGTGATTTCTTTGTTCCGACCACAATTTGAGAACCACTTTCAAAAACAGTGCATGACATTAATGGAAGGCATGTAAATATCCAGAATAAGGACCTTTTAAAATGAGTAAAATATACTAAAGTACACCACTTCCAGAATAAATCTATCTTTTCTTGGAAATTTTCTCCTTAGCAAAGTTTCAGTCTTCTGAATAAAGCTTTCATAAATCTTCACCTTAAAACATAACTATCATTCAAATGAGGTACCCATTGGGAAAAGAGACCTACACAAAGACACAGAAAGTAAACCACAGCAGGGTTTACTTTTTAAAAAATATTATTTATGTATAAAAATTCAATAATTACATTCATGGAAAAGTGAGATTTTAGATGTCTAATTATATTTTTAAATTGTTTCAAAAGAAAAGCATATTGTATTTAGAATATATTTAACAGCATCTGTCAAAAGCAGTCAAAGATCCATAAAGAAATTTAGGCATGCATACCACAAAATAAAATTTCAATGAATATATTAAATAATATAATGTATGGTTAAATGCAAACTTTATTTTCTAGATAATGCAATCATAACTATCTCCTCATAATGAAATAAGAAAGAAAATAAACAATATGAAAAAGAAAAGTTGAGATGTTCAGAATCCATGTTTCTTCACAGGGGGAAACAGAAAAAATAGAGTGAAAAACAATTTACTAAATAATGGAGGATATAGTCACTAATAAAAAGAAATAATAGAAGTGGTGTTTTCTATTGAAAAGAGCCTCTGAGTGCCAAGTATGATTATTTGTTTAAAATTTTTCATGTGTAATAGGCAGAATAATACGTGAGTTGCCTCTAGAAGCTAAAAAAACCAAGGAAAGGAAATCTCTTTTAGAGCCTGCATAAAGAATTGCAGCCTCGCCAACACCTTGATTTTAGCCCAGTGCGACCTGTGTATGACTGCTAACTTATAAAACTGTTAAGATAATTATTGTTTTTGTTGTTTTAAGCCAAAAAGTTTGTGGCAATGCATTACGGAAGCTAATATACCCTGTCTAGATTAGATACATCCTGTTGAAATCTAGTTCATTGCTAAAGAGAAAATTTTAAAAGATTCCAGATTTGAGAAATGAAAATCAGTGGCTAACTTTCAGAATTTTCGTTGTCAACACTAAATGGATGCTAGAAGTAAAAAGGGAAATAATATCAAATTTCTTTGTATAAAATCCTTTTACTTAATTTTCAATTAAGTGAAATAGAAAAAGTCACAAAAGAAAATTTAGACATGGAAGGTTTCCAAACTCATAATACCAATAAGACTTACTATATTTACATGCAATTCCACAAAAAATATTTTATTAAAGTAAAAATAGAAATGTCTGAAGTTGATAAAATGTATCTGCCAAAGATCAATAATAAATACATGTTTAATGAGGATATATCATCCTTAGGAAAAAAGAATGCAAATCCAGAAGGTTCATTTACTTTGCCTTTTGGTTTACTTACTAAGAAGTTGGTCCAGCAGGTCTGATTTAGCTCAACTAAAGAACAGGCTAATTCCAGTGTCAGATCAGTGGTTTTCCCTTTTTTAGAGGTAATTTTCTCAATGCGAAGTTCCTCCCCCTTTTTTTCATAAATAACTAGCTGTTTCACTGCTCTCTTTTCTCTATAAATGTGTAGAAGCTTATGGGATCAGAATCCCTCTCTAGGAGCTCAATCCATGGCAAGTCCAGTCCAGCAGTATCCATCTTAAGCACATTGCTTTATCACGTAGGCTTAGGATATTATTTTGACTCTTTTTCTTTTATTATATGGTTTTAAAGGCTACAAACTTCCTTTCATGTACTGTTTTGCCTACATCTCACACAATTCACGTGCAACAGACTAGCTGTTTAACATTTACCCACAGGATATTAGTAGAAAAAATGAATATTACAATATAATATTTAATCTTCAATGATCTTATTTTTTAATCTTGACCAACAAAAGTCAATTTACTTATGTTTTTTCCTCAGGGAATATTTATAGAAATTGATGATATTTCTAGCAACATTGTGTCAACATGTTTCGCAGGATAAAAAAATCATACATAGTATGTTCTGTGATAACAATGCAATTAATGGAACAATAACTAGAAAAATTGCACATCTGGAAGTTTCAAAATAGACTTCTAATTAACGTTGTGGCAAATAGTAAATCATAAGAGAAACTATTGAATGTTTAACTGAATAATATTTTTAAAAAAGTTAGTCCTGATTGCTTCTAGATGTTCTTTAATATACATAGTTTAAATATGTTTAATAGCAGCTTGAAAATAAAAAAAGCCTCATTTGTCGTAAGCATCAAGGTTCAAAAGTCTTTTTTTATGCACATTGTTTATAGATATGGTAACATATAAGCAACCATGGAAAGAAATAAATCAGTGTTATTATATTGTACAATTTCCAATTAAATAAACTACAAAACCAGAATTGCAATTCAAAGAGTACTTGCCATTTTGCTTTAGCAGTACACCTTGCAGTCAGCAAGTTGCTTATTTTCCATGTAAATTGCTTTCTTGAGTGCTCTAACAGCATATATTAAAAATAAACAAAAACATAAACAGAAACCTCAATAATCATAGCTTAAAACAGTGGAAACTCAGACTGAAATATTTTCAGGAGTTGCTTTTAGTCTAGCTCACATGAAATGCTCTTTAATTCTACTTTATTGCACTTTGAAATGTGCTACAGTGTAACTATTAAAGGAACTTCATAATAGATATTGAATTGAATAATATTAGAAATGCTGATTCAACATTCCTTGTCACTTGTGACATTTTATTAAGTTCTAGATGATTTTTAGGAATTGGGCATTAGTCAACAGACCTCTAGTTTTAAAATACTCATTGACTTACATTTTCATTATGTACAAAATACGTTTAAACTGCTTAGTAAGCAAAGGTTCATTAACATTATTGAGTGAATCCTATTTGAAATAACCCCCATTAAAAGATTAAACTAGTATAAGAATACATTTTCAGCATTAAAAAATGCTTTGGGAGAATGAAAGGTTTCAACATGAATATAATAACTGTTGAATATCTAAAAGCTAAAAGGTCAAGGAAGTTCATGTTTAACATTAAAGAAGTATGAGCATATTGCAGTGAAGATGTTATTTGACGATTTTATTTAAAAATACACATTTTATTTTAGAACAGTTTCAGATTTACAAGAAAATTGTATGACATCCCATGTACACACACACAGTTTCCTCTATTATTAACATCTTACATTAGTCTAGTATATTTGGCACAATTAACAAATACTGATATGTATTTTTAACTAAAGTCTATACTTAATTCAGATTTCCTTAGTTTTTACCTAATATACTTATTCTGTTACATTATCCCATCCAGGAGACCACATTGCCTTTAATGGTCATATCTCCTTAGGCTTCTGTTGACTGTAACAAGTTATCAGATCTTCCTTGTTTTTGATGACATGGAGAGATATGAGAACTGGTCAGATATATTGAATCAATTTGAATTTGTATGAATATTTTCTTATGTTTAGAATGGGTTATGTGATTTTGGGAGGAAGATCACAGAGGCAAGGTACCATTGTATTATATCATATCAATGGTGCATAATATGAACATAATTTATCATTGCTGATGTTAACCTTGATCACTTGGGCAAAAGTGTTTGCAAAGCTTCTAAACTGTAAAGTTACTCTTCTCTCCCACCATATATATAATGATTTTTTGAAAAGAAGTCACGATGTGAAGTTCACACTTAAGGAGTAAGAGGTATGCACCTAACCCTTAAAGGAGGAATATCAGAGTAAATTGTTTGGAATTTTTCTGCATGAGAGATTTGTCTCATTTCTCCCACTTATTTATTTATTCAATCATTTATTTATGTCAGCATGAACTCATGGATATTTATTTCATGTTTTGGTTACACTACTACTTTATTTTCTTGTTCAAATTATTCCAGCTTTTTCATTTGGCTCCTCTGTCCTTTTTACATACTCTAATCTGTGTGTGTGTGTGTGTGTGTGTGTGTGAGTACTTTCTTAATCTGTGGCACTACAATATACTCCAGACTCATTCTGCACAATTTCTGTCCCAGTCCTAGAATCAGATATTTATCTAAAGAGCCTTGGTTTCTTTTACTGGAGAATAATATTGGAAGCCAAAGTCAGATGTTGTCATTGAACTGGGTTGTCATTGTTTCTAGATCATCTCAGTTAAGTAGGGAAATATATGTGTGTGTCCTAACCAGTGTATACACACATATCTATGCATATTTCTCTTCTGTGGGTATAGATAATAAGGCAGACATGAGTTCACACTGATATGCCCAACTCTAAATCATTACCACATGGATAATTCTGCCCATCAACCCTTGCTTATCTGTAGGCACCTTACTCCACCAGTGAGGAACCTGGTTCTAATCACTTGCCATTAATTTACTTAATTGTTCGTTTTCAGTATATGTGTATAGTAATATCAGAAATGTTAACATGTAACCTCATTGGAATAACTTTATTAACTAGAGTACAATACTTACGTACAGTTTCTTATATGTTTACTCTTTAGTCCACTCCTTTCTAAAGTTACTTAGGTCAGCACCTTTTTCCTCACACCCTTCAGTAAGATTGTTTCATATATTTGTAATACAGTTAAATTCTTTTGTCACATTTTGCATTTCACCCTAGGATCACCTGACCTCTTTTTAATTTAATTTTTATACATTGAGTCACATTTTGTTCAGTAAAGTTTTACATGTTTTGACCCATACATAGTGTCATATATCAATCATTACACTATCATTAGGATAGTTTCACAGCCCTAAAATATTCTCTTGAGTTCACGTATTTAATCTTTTCTCCTCACCACCATACCTTGATATTAATGTCTCTATAATTATTTTTTCCAGAATGTAATTTAAGTGTAATCTTACAGAATATAGCCTCTTCAGACTGGTTTCTTTAACATAGCAATATGTATTCAAGATTCATTCATGTCTTTTTTGTAACTTTGTAGCTCATTTTCTTTTATCACTGAATAATATTCCAATGTGTGATGCACTGTCATTTATCTATTTCCCTGTTAAAGGACATCTTGGTTGCTTTCAGTTTTTGGATATAATGAATAAAACATCTATAAACATTCACCTGCAGGATTTTATGTGGACATAACTTAAAATTAATCTGGGTAAATAGAAGCACTATTGTTGAATTGTATGGCAAGATCACATTTAGCTTTGTGAGGAAATGTCAAATTGTCTTCCAAAGTGATTGTATCATTCTGCATTCCCACCAGCAAAGAATGGGAATTTTCTCTTGCTCCACAGTGCAGTTGACAGTTGGTCTTGACTGTTTTGGGATTTTAGCCACTCTCATAGGTGGGTAGCGGCATCTAATTATTGTTTTAACTTGTGATTCCCTAATATCAAATGATGTTCAGTATATTTTTATATGAGTATTTACCATCAGCATATCTTCTTTGATAAGGTGTTTGTTCCAATCTCTTGCTCATTTTTAAATTAAATTTTTTGTTTCTATTATTGAGCTTTAATAATTATTTGTACATTTTGTAAACAAGTCTATTGAAGATATGTAATTTGCAAATATTTTTCCTAGTCTGTGAATTGTATTTTCATTTTCTTAACATTTTCTTTCATACAGAGGAAGATTTTAACTTTATGAAAATCCAATTTATCACTTTTTTTCATTTATGGGCCATGGGTTGTTTTGTGTGTGTGTTTTATGTAAAAACTCACCACCAAACCCAAGTAAATGTACATTTAATTCTGTGTTTTTCTCACAAGTTTCATAATTATGCATTTTAGGTGTATGATCAATTGTGAGTTAATAATTGTGAAATGTGTGAGAACTCTGTCTAGGTTAATTTTTTGCTTCTGGATGCCCAAATGTTCCAGCATCAGTTTTTTAAAACACTATCTGTTCTCCATGAATTATCTTTGCTTGTAAAAAATCTGTTGACTTTATAGTTGTGGGACTATTTCTGGGCTTCTTATTCAATTCCATTTATTTATATATCTATTGTCTTGACAATACTGCACTATTTTCATCTTGATTATTATAGCTTGTAATCAGGTAGTGTAAGTCCTCCAGTCATGTTCTCTTCAGTGTTGTGTTGGCTATGCTATTTTGCCTTTCCGTATAAATTTTTGAATGAGTTTGTTGAGATCTACAAAATTCTCTGCTAGGATTGTGTCTATAGTCATGTTGGAAGAAGTGACATATTTACAATATTGAATCATCTAATCCCTGAGCATGAAATATGCTTTCATTTATTAAAATTTTCTTGGACTTTTTTCATCAGTGTTTTATAGATTTTTTGCATTGATCTGGAATGAATGACTTATATATGGCTGAATGTTTCATCCTATGTTCTTGCTATGCTCACTTATTTTTCCAGGATTTTTTTAGTTGAATCTTTGGGAATTTCTTACATAAGCAATTATGCCATCTGTGGATAAGGCAGTTATATTTCTTCATTTACAATCTGTATATTATTTATTTTATTTTCTTGTGTCAGTTTCTTAACAACTAGTTTCCTTCTAGTACAATGTGGAATAGGTGGGAGGACTTCCTTAGATTTTCCCAATCTCAGGTGGAAAGTGTGTTGTTTCTCATCAGTAAACATAAGTTTAGGTGTAGATTTTTGGTTTGGTTTTGTTTTTGTTTTTTGTAGATGTTGTTTATCAGGTTAAGAAGGTTCTCCTCTATTCCTTGATTTCTGAGAATTTTTATCATGAGTTGGTGTTGGATTTTGCCAAATGCTTTTCTGCATCACTTAATGTAATTGTATGGTTTTTTTCTCTTTATCTTGTTGATGCAGATGAATACATTGTTAAATTTTCATATTCAACTATTTTTGCATAACTAGAGTGAATCACACTTGTTCATCATGTGTACTTACTTTTATACAAGGTCATATTCAGTTAATTAATTTTTGTTCAGGACTTTTGCAGTTATATTCATGAGAGATATTGATCCATGATTTTTCTTTGTTGTAGTATCTTTATCTGTTTTCGGTATTAGGGCAATGCTGGCCTCATAACATGAGTTGGGAAGTGTTCACTTTGCTTCTACTTTCTGGAAGAAGTTGTGTAGAATTGATATCACTTCTTCTTTAAATGTTTGATAGAATTCACCAGTGAAACCATCTGGGTCTGGTGCTTTCTTTCATGGAAGTTTCTTAATTTTTGATTCAATAACTTTAATAAGTGTAGGAATATTCAGATTATTTATTTCTCCAGTGCACGTTTTGGTAGTTTGTGTCTTTCAAAGATTTGGTGCATTTCATCCATGTTATCAAATTTTGGTGTGTAGGATTTTTCATAGTGTTCCTTTGTTATAACGTTAATGCCCATGGGATCAGTAGTGATGATGTCACTTTTTCCAATAGTGTTAATTTTGCTTTCTTTCTCTATCTCTGTAATTTCATTTATCTTTACAAAGAACCAGCTTTTAATTTTGTTGATTTTTCTTATTTTTTCTCTTTTTATTTATTTTCGCTTTAATTTCTTGTGTTTAAGATTCAATTACTCTTATTTCTTTAGTTTTCTAAGGAGAAAACAAAGGCTACTGATTTTAGGGTTTTCATCTTTTCTAACATATTTATTTAATACAATAAATTTTCCTGTAATTACTACTTTCATTAAGTTTCACAAATTTTGGCAATTTATAATGTCATTTTTATATTATTCAAAACATTAATTAATTTTTCTTGAGACTTTTTCTTTGACATGTGTTATTATGAAATGTGTTGTTTGATTTCTAAATATTTTGGGGGAATTGCCTTTCTGTATTTATATTATCAATTTACTGAGTTCTGGTTCAATTTCATTGTTGTCTGGTAAGATAAAATATGATTTTCATTCTCAAATTTGTTAAAGTGTGCTTAATGGCCCCTAATGTTGTCTGTAGTGGTGAATGGACTATGTGAGCTTGAGCAGAATGTATATTTTTCTGTTGTCAAAGGAATATTCTATAAGTGTCAATTCTATCATGTTGATTGATAGTGTTTTCAGGTCAACCATATTTTTACTGATTTTCTGTCTGCATGATCTATCAATTAATAAAGGAGATATTGAAGTTTTCAACTCTAATAATAGATTTGTCTATTTCTTTTTTCAGTTCTATCAGTTTCTGCCTCAAGTATTTGGACTCTACTTCTGTGTGCTTATGCCTTTAGCATTGTTATATGTTCTTGGAGTATTCATCCTTTTGTCAATACATATTGTCTCTCTTTAACATTGGAAATTTTGTCTTGTTCTGAAGTGTGCATTGACATTATTTTAAGTATTACTTAAAAGCATAAACTATTAATATATAACTTTCTGAAAGGGTATCAACATAAACTAGTTTTTCTCTTTTTGTCAAAAGGAAATTTTGTGACTATCTAATTCTTCTCTCCAAATACAAAAGAAAATAAAAAGATAAATACTTATAACAGAACCACAGTATTCCACATCCTAGACCAAGTTTAACAGTAACTTCAATAATTTTTCTTTTCCCTTTTCAGCACTTTTAAACATTCTGGACCCAGATGGATCTGACTTATGAAGATATACAATAGTAAAATATGTAATAATGTCTCAAATAGTATAGAAATACAAATATCTATATGACATTAGATACAGGTCTTTCACAGATGTTCACCATGCTTAACTGTATGGTTTTTATAACTTCAACGTATTTCCCAAAGCAAATGCCAAAAGGCTTCCTTTCTATTTTTTACTTCATAAATAAGGATTAATTTAATGTATATATTCTACAACTTTATATTTAAAGGCAGAGATTTATTTAAAATATGAAGTAATGAGCATGATGACAAAGCAAGTCACTAACAACAGAAATAAATGAATTTATTCCTGTTTTGAATATTTGAGGGTATATCAACTATAATGTTCTTCCAAAATGATATATTTCATATGTCCCCTAGATGATTAGGTAAAAGTATGGGACCAATGGCTCAAGTTCTATAATAAAGATTTTTTAAAAAATTTAAATATAATATTTATGATTTTTTATTACTTTAAATACATTTTCAAAAAGTGAAGCAATAAAAATTGTGAGTCATGAATAGAGATATGCATTTACTAGATGTGTTACTTTCTTCTTTGAGCACAAGTAAGAATAATTTCTCCATCACAGAGAAGTTGTACATATAAAATAACTAATATGGCATACTCAGAGAACATAACATCTGCTTTGATATTTGGTAAATATCAATTTTGTCATTTTACATTTCTGTCTAAACATTTAATTTGTGAACTACCCTTGTTCTTATGCACTCAAATGGTACAGTTTTTCTTGACTTGTTCATTATATAAATTTACAGGAATATAATTACTTAATTTCTGTAAATTCCCCATTTTGTTTCAGCTGAAAATGTTTACATGGGTACATAACCATTTTCAAGCACACTGTGTTCAGTAAGCACTGAAAGAATATTTTCCAAGAATATGGAACCAAATTTGAAAAAAATGTAAGTAGGAAAAATAATTCTAAAAGCTACTTTTTAAATATAGAAAAAATGACTATCTGCTATTCCCAAATCACAGCTAGATGATTAATCTCAGATTTACATAAAAATTTTGTTCATTTAATAGAAATAGAGTGATTAGAAATCTTCTTGATAAGAAATTCAAAAGAGTATTAATGTAGGTCCATATCCTATATTGTGTTCATTATTGTGTTTTTCTTTGCACATGCATCTGCAGAGAATATTTTCCAAATAATAAATTCATTTTTAATGAAGATTTAAAATGCATCAGAACTAAGTAGTGCTACTTTAAAAACAATTATAAAGAGGGGAAAAACATTTGGTAAAATTCAGAATATCACAAAAGTAAGTACTATAGTTCCCATCTTACAATTCAAATTATCCATGTAATAAGGTTTTTATTCCCTCAAGAACTGACAATTACCTAGTAGGGCAATTCATATTTATAATTTGTAAAAGGTATGATGTAGAACATTCCATAATGCCTGTTCAAACTTATTTTATCACAGAAAAACCAAATACTTTTTTTGCCATTGTCGCTGCTTCACTGCTTAGAGGCATAAACTTTCTGGCTTTGCTGTTGTAATAGATATTTAGGAAACAAACTTTGGAATCAAAAGGGTTTGCCTTAGTGTTCTACATGCTGGCGAATATGATACTTCCCACATTTATAGCACTTTCAGTTTACTATTGGAGAAGTGGATGGCCAATGCCTGCAGAAGACATGGGGAAATCCTTGTACCGTTACCTATGACCAGAAATGGACATACACTGAAGTTTGTCTATTGAAGGGGTTACGCAAATGTTCCAAAGCATTTCAGCATCAGAGGAGCATAGCTGTGACAATGTCTAGCTTATTCATCCCTTTGTCACATGCAGTTCTAAATAGATCCTGTGCCTTGCTTCTCAATTCTATTTCCTCATAATTTTCTTTCAGCCACAGATAGACAGTTAAAACAGGATTATTTTCACTTTGTTTTTAGAAATTTTATCTACCATTATGCATTTTTTTAATTTGTGGTAATAATTATTTATTTATTATTTAATATGTACCAGACCATGTGTCCATCTCTCCTCCTTCTCTTTAGCACAGTCTGTCAGTCTCTACAATGATAAAGATGAGCTCGTGCTATGTACCTTCTTGTATCTGGCCCACTCTACCATACGTCCAGGTTTCTCTCTGCTCAGGGAGGGGAGGAATGTCTAGCGGTGAAGTCAATGCTCTCCCACACAGAGTGGGCTAACCATCATTCTTCCTATAATATGCGAAGACAACAATTTATCATCTTGGGGTTGAATTTTTTCTGAAGATCCCACAGTACATGTTGACTGAGATATATATTTTTACTATTAATCTGACTTAGATCCTACCTGGGAGAAATATAACCATTGTCATATTTTGTTAAGCATATATTCACTGCATATTTAAGATTGTTGTCTTTACAAGGGGCAACCTTACTGGCTTAGAAGGAGCTAGTGTGCAAGGAGTCATTCCCACATAATTGCAGGATTGTTTGTGAATCTAAGTTCATATACTACAGATATGTTCTGTGCCCAACCTTTCACATTATGCCTAATGGGGAAGGCAAACAAGTGCTACTTATTCAGTGTAATGTAGCCAGCACACCTCATGAATTGGAGCCAGATTTCCTTTTTGTGAATCCCTCTGTCCCTTAATGGATCCAATTTTGAGCAAGTTCTTCAACATCTCTGTTGTTCATTTTCCTCATTTATATAATCTTGAAGATTAATAATTTATCTCCTCAGGTGATTGTTAGGATTAAGATAGTGTGTGCATGTGTGGTTATAAATTGTTTCAAATATACGTGTGTATATATAAATGTCAAAATGTTATATATATATACACATACATACATACTGTTTTCTAACGTATGTGTGCTCACATGCATGTGTGTGCATGCACATTAAGTCCTTGTTTTTAATGCCTCCCGTATAGTAAATACTAGATTAATCTTCATACAAAAAACTGCCTAATAATGGACATTTTTTAAAAAATCATAAGAATTCTGTTTCAACCATGCCCTAAACACAAAATGTAATTACCCGTCCCCACAAAAGGCCCCCAACTAATAAGACATTAACCATAGTCAAAGGCATGCAGAATATTAGAAAAAGTGCTATTCATAAGAAAAATGACATTATGAACATATAATCCAGGAGAAGAAATGACGAAAGCAAGGCGTGTGTTAAATTAGATAAGGTGCATTTGGAATATGCATTTCTTTAATTCAGAGATTCTTACACTTTAGTCCCCATCAGTCATCTAGAAGGTTTGTTAACAGACAGATTGAAGGATACCGCCCCTAGACTAATTACTAGGTGCAGGCTGTTTTAGGCTGAACCAAGAGGCTAGTGAAAAGTTCCATGGGAACTTTCCCTTTAAACTTCCCCACCCCCTTTGAGGACCCGCCTAGTCTGGCCCCACCCCCTTTGAGGGCCCGCCCAAACCTGCCTATAAAAGGGGCTAGATGCCCGCCATGTTGGCCTCAGCCTGTCTGTATGCGGATGCCCTAATAAATTTCTCTCCATCTACCTCAGCCTCATGCGTTCCTCCCTTGGCGTTTCTAACATTTGGTGCCAAAACCCGGGAGGGCCTCGTTAGAGAGGTGACTGGGGCATGGCTCCCGTCCCTAGCTCGGGCTTGCAACTCCGGGAGCGCAGCAGCACGGTGCAGTTCCTCACGGTGGGCGGCGCCGGCGCACCCCCTCCTTGGCCCGGCGCACCAGCAGGAGCACCGGCAGCAGCGGCAGCACACGCGGCCCCAGCGGCAGCTGGTCCTGGACTAGACTGTGGGACCAGCCTGCACCTGTCCTTCCCAGCTGCCCTCCAGAGCCATCCAGGGAGGACGCAGGATGGAGGGAACCTTCGCCTTTCCATCGCTGACGTCACGTTCCACAGTGGCCAACTCCTGGGTGAGTGACTCCTACCCTCTCCTCTCTTTCTCTGTCTCTGTCTCTCTCTCACACTCACACACACACACACTCTCTCACTGTCGTCTTCCAATTTGCCCACACTCAAAAGTCCTAGCAGTAGGCCAGAGGATTCCCGCCTTCGGGCCATAGATTCTCCAGATTTGGGGACGCTCAATTTGAAGAATGTCACTCTCTCGTAATCTTCCCGTCTGCAGGGTCGCTTGCACATGGGAGATTCCCTCCAGCGTTGGTAGGTCCGTCTCTCGCTCTCACCCTCAGGGACATTTTATTGTTCTACAATATGGGCAGCAATGTACACCTCCAAAAACCACCCCACTAGGATGTCTCCTCAGGAGTCTGGACAAACTTAGCCTCCAGGGGGATATCAAGCCCAGTGTTTAATCTCTTACTGTAACACAGCCCAGCCACAGTATAAATTAGATAATGGCTCCCAATGGCCCGAAAACAGCACTGTCAATTTTAACACATTACGTGACTTAGACGATTGCTGTCAGTGCAATGGAAAGTGGTCCAAAGTTCCCTATGTCCGGGCCTTCTTTACCCTCAGATCCCGCCGCTCGCTTTGCCAATCCTGCTCTACCTACTAAATACTGCTCTTGCACTCCAAACCCCCTTCTTCTCCTTCTTCTTCCCCACCCAACTCTAATGAAGACCTTGATCCTGCCAACCACCGGCCTCCCCGCCATGCTTCCCCTCCTCCTCAAGCATCATCTCCTGAAAACCCAACAAACCTACCCTCCCCACCACTCCAGTACTCCGCAAGTCCCCCTCCTCAAACCCCTACACCCATTCTCTCTCCACCTCACAACGGGTACCCAACAACACAAGCGGCTGGGCCGGGAGCATCCGCCACCCTTCCTCTCCGAGAGGTGGCGGGGGCCGAGGATATCGTTTGGGTACATGTCCCTTTCTCTATGTCTGACTTTTCTCAAATAGAGAAGAGATCAGGTTCCTTTTCCACAGACCCCACTACTTACACCAAAGAATTTGAATACCTCACCCAGTCTTATGACTTGATGTGGCATGACCTCTTTGTTATTCTCTCCTCTGCCTTAAACCTAGAGGAAAAAGAAAGAGTCTGGATGGCTGCCCAGACCCATGCTGGTGATATTCATCAGCAGGATAGCACTCAGCTCACGGGTGCAACAGCAGTGCCCCGGGAAGACCACAATTGGTATTATCAAACCAGAGCACCTGGCTGCGGTCACCAGGCCCACATGACCTCTTGCCTTATCACAGGCCTCAGAAAGGCTGGACGAAAGGTGGTCAACCATGAAAAACTTCAAGAAATCAGCCAAGAACCAGATGAAAACCCTGCTCTTTTCCTATCCCACCTAACAGAGGCTTTACAAAAATATACCACCATAAACCCTACCTTGGCTGAAAGTGCCTTAGTTTTAAATACGTATTTTATCTCTCAATCTGCTCCACACATAAGATATAAATTCCAAAAATTAGATGAAGGCCCTCAAACCCCACAAAAAGATCTCCTAAACCTGGACTTCAAGGTCTTTAATAACCAGGATCAGGAAAAAATATTAGAAAAACAAAAAAGAGACAAAGCTAAATACCAGTTGCTGGCTGCAGCTATCCAGGGCTCCACCAACAAGGCACCAGTCTGTAAAGGAACAGGGCCAAAATACCCGGGACAAGAATGCCACCTGGACCATGCTTTAGATGTGGTAAAGAGCATCCCTGGGCAAAAGCTTGCCCCAACCCTAGGCCTCCTCCTGGCCCCTGTGCTAATTGTGGCAGAAATGGCCAGTGGAAAATGGATTGTGACCAGACCTCTCAAGGCAGAGTCCCATCCCTTCCCTCTGGACAACAGGGACTCTTCTGACCTCGACTTTCCTGACCTTCTTGGCCTGGCTTCTGAGGACTGATGCTATCCGGGCAACATAGCCCCCACCAAAATAACTCCAGCGGAGCCCTGGGTAACGCTGACAGTAGCAGGTGAGCAGATCTCTTTTCTTATTGATACAGAGGCAACTTACTCTGCTTTATCTGAATTCACCAGCTCCACTTACCCCGCCAGAACATCCGTCGTGGGAGTTGATGGCCTAGTCTGAAAGCCCCTCTCTACCCCACCGCTTGACTGCTCACTTCTTAACTCCCCTTTACCCACTCATTTTGAAAGGGAAGGTACCCATAGAACTTTTCACTAGCCTCTGGGTTCAGCTTAAGTGTGGCGCAGAAGTTTGCATTTCTAACTGTTTCATATTTGACCCTAATGCTGCTGGGTCTACACAGAAAACATACTAGGAGGATCACTGCTCTAACCACAGCTAAAACTTCAGGTTGGTGTGGTAGCACTGTAAAAGGAATAGCATAAAACATTGAAGAAGTTGCATTGACCCAAATGTGTTTTAAATATCCACAAACTTTAGGATCTAGAGTTTTACCAGTATTCACAACTCAATTTAGTATGATTATTTCCATTCTCATTTCTTTCACACAGATATAAAATAACTGATTTCACAACTAGAATAATAGGCTTCTCTATTACTGATTTGTAGAACTTTGTGATATTTTCATATAAAAATAGTGATGGAAGCACTACTCTTAGTTCTAAATTAGGGATAAATTAACATCCATCTTCATTTTTATTTAAGCAAGTTAAGACTAATCCTGCCTAGAGACCTGGAAATATTTGATTTTAATAACTGGCCACCAGATTTTTTGATATGATTTAAATAGAAATGGTGCTTTTTAATTTAGACTTTAGCATAATATAGACATGTTTAATTTATGCATTTTAAATTACATACTTAGTAATAAAGATTTCAATTACTGAAAAGGTATTTCAAAAATGAGTTAAGGCACTTATAAAAGTATTTTAGGTATGAGTTTTGATTGACTTTTGGAAATAAATTTAGCATTAATTACCAAAAATTTAGACATAAGACATTCAATCTATAATTCAAGAGTGTCTTAGCTCAGGGTAAACTGAGCTATGTAACAATGTACCATAGACTGTGTGGCTTACAAACAACAGAAATTTGTTTCTCACAGTTCTGGAAGATGAAAGTCCAAGATCAGGGTGCCAGTACAGTAGGGTTTTGGTGAGGGACCTCTTTGGGGTTGCATACTGTTGTATTCTTGTATCTTTCTATTGTGGAAAGAGGCATGGAGATTTCTCTGGGTCTCTTTTGTAAGGATACCAGTATCATTCATGATGTCTCAACCTTCATGATCTAATTTACTCCCAAAGACCCCACTTATTAATGTCATCACATTGAAAGTTAAGGTTTCAACATATTAATTTTGAGGGAATACAAACATTCATTCCAAAACAAAGTACAAATGGATATTCACCAATAATTCAATAAAAATAGGTAAAAGGATATTTCTCCATGAAAAAAACATAGCAGTCTTACTGAGTCCTGGTAAGCTTAAATAGAAATTTCCATAAGAATTATATATAATACATTATTCATTAGTATTAATGTATGAATATAAGCCAATTCACATTAGTCAAATATAAATAAAGTTAACATTAGGTTTCCATTTTGTAGTGATCAAAAAACAGCTCACATTTAAGGCTAGTTTCTTCCTTAATATATTCTTCTAGAGTCTAGGTCCTGATATGGTAGCATAAACCCAATTGTTCTTTTTCCAATATTAGCTCACACCTAGAGGCATTTAAAACACTTAATATCAAGTAGTACTTACTTGTATGTTAACACATACAGTTATTAAAAGATGTGAAGAAATTTTTTTAGTTCATACACAGGAAAGAGCTTTCTAATAGTTTAATGGTCCAGACAAAAAAGCTGAGAACATAGAGCTATTGTCTATCCCCTGCTTTTAGGAAAAATAGAAAATGTCATTCTATTGGGACCAATATTTTTCAGAAAATGAAAAAGGGAAAAATTATTAACATATGTCCCCAGATTTAAGGAGGAAACAAAGGGATTTGCTTCCATTTTCCAATAATTTATCTATTTTTTAATCAATTTATCTATTGATTTTCAGATACTTATGACTCCAGTGACACTCATGACTCTAATTGTAAATTGGATTTTGTACTACTCAAAGCTCTAAGTAATATGCAGATATATTTGCTAGTATATGTTTGAGCATCCATGATTGTAGGCGGGTCTGGGTTATGTTCAGTACAAAGAAATGAAAGATATTTTAGCAGTCATGAGAAATTTTTATAATTCTTTTTAAAAATATGAGTGCTTAATGTTTACTATTTTCTTTGCAATGTTCTGTAAACATAGATATAAATCTTTACCATAATTAAAAAGTATCAAATTATCTCAGAATAAACATTTTTCATGTAATTGATATCAATAATTACAGTTTGATCTTCAGTAACAATTATTCAGGTGTTTTCTTAATGTCAGAAAACTTTTTTGGTTCACTGAGGTCATGATAAATATACAACTATATCAGCTTACTTCTGAAGTATATGATGACATATTTTTTAAAAATTGAAAATGGAAAGCATTGAGCAAATATTTTATTGTAAAAAATCTTAAATATTAAATAGACTTATTGATTAAAAATAATTAATTTATCTATTGATTTTCCTAAAGAGAGATGAATGACTTGGAATGTGCTATGAGGAGAAAAACTTCTCAGCAATTGACCATAAATGGTGAAAATTATTTAATATTAAAAAAATAAAATCTCTAGAAATGTTCATAAGGGCATACAGCAAAAGAAGAAGCATCTATTCAAGAAAATCTTCTAAATATTGGCAAGAACATCAAAGGTTGATGAAACATATGCCAGCATCTATTCCTTTCTTCCTCAGCACACCCAGTCCCCAGCTCAGCATAGTGGAAGCTTCACTGTGGTTGAGTATGGCCAAGATTGGGCTGCTTCTCTCCCTCCCCCCATCTCATAGTAAAGGTATCTCCTTTTGTGGGGCAGACTGCCAGCATTTTTCATCCCTCTGTCAGCTCTGGGTGGCAAAGGCTGAATTCCAGGGGATTGTGGTTAGCCAAGAGGTTGGGAGTTCCCTTCCTTTACCCAGACCCGTCTTGTAGGTCAAAGGCTGTTCCACAGGTGTGGCCGGCTGAGAACCTTGAGGTTCTGATCACCCTTTCTGAGATCACCAAGAAGACCAGAGCTTACCAACACCCTGTACTCCCAGAGGAGCAGGCAACTGTCCTCTCCACTAGATCCTGAGCAATGGTAAAGACTTTTCCCAGAGAAAAGAACACACTGTAAGAACATACAGCGACACACCTCTCCTCAAGGAACTGACTTTATTTTGAAAAGAATGTAGAGAAGTTCAAGTCTAAGGGAACTCTCAAAACAATGGAGACTTAATAGTAAGCAATTAAGAGAAAGCTAGTAGCTTCATAAGAGCAACAATGTAAATCATAGTGCAGCCACTTTGCTACCTTTCTAGATTAACCAGGAAATTAGACATCTAAGAAGAGCCTTCATGAAGCAAAAAATAAACAAAATAAACCTTCAAAGCCTGATCTCAGTGTGGTCATGTAAAGAGACATTCAAAGAGCCCTTCAAAAACCACTATCATCTTTTTCAATAGATATAAAATTATATAAAGTAATAATTATAATAATTTATTGGGATTGTAACATATATAAATGTAACATGTATTATAATAGCATTAAAAGGGGAAGAGGAAAGATACTAATATATAAGAGTAATATTTTGACATCTCACTGGAATTAAATTAGTATAAAGCTGAAGTAGCTTCTGATAAGTTGGAATGCATATGGTAAAACCTAAAGCAAATACTAAGAATATATATATATAAATGTGTTCTTTATATATATAAAAATGTTTTTTATATATATATAAATGTGTTTTTTATATATATATGTATATAAATTTTTTTATATATGTGAGAAAGTGTGAGAAAAATAAACAAGACTATGAGTTAATTCAGGTGGAGTAAGAAAAGGAAAAAGTTCCTTGGGAAGAGTCCCATACTGGTAGTTGCAGTCTATAATTAATATTGAAGCTTTTGTTCTTAGTAGCAGGTCTATGGATTTTTATTACATTATTCAATGTAAGAAATTAATTAGATGACTAATAAAACTGGTCTATTAAAAAATCAACATTGAAAGTGTGCCTAAAGGAAAACAATTGCTTCATGCCTTAGGTTTAAGTCTGTTATACATCATGAATTAATTTTTGTGAGTGGTGAGAGGTGCGGATCCTGTTTCAGTCTTCTACATGTGGCTGTCCAATTTTCCCAGCACCATTTAATGAATAGGGATTCTTTTCTCCAGGGTATGTTTTTGTCTGCTTTGACAAAGATCAGATGACAATATGAGGATGTTTTTTTTCTGGGTTCTGTGTTCTGATCCATTGGTCTACGTCTCTGTTCTTGTGGCAGTACCATGCTGTTTTGTTTATTATAGCCTTGTAGTATAGCTTAAAGTCTGGTAAAGTGATGCCTCCCAATTTGTTCTTTTTGCTTAAGGTTGCTTTGGCTATTCGGAGTCTTTTCTGGTTCCATATGAAGCACAGAATTATTTTTTCTAGATCTGCAAAAAAGAATTCTAGAAGAAAATGTTGGAAAACTTATAGATACCAGCTTAGGCAAAGAATTTATGAAGAAGACCCCAAAAGCAATCACAACAACAACAAAAATAAATGGGACCTGATTAAATTAAAAGGCTTCTGCACAGCCAAGGAAACAATCAGTAGAGTGAATAGACAACCTACAGAATGGGAGAAAATATATGCATGCTATACATCTGATAAAGGGCTGATAACCAGAATCTACAAAGAACTCAAGCGAATCAGCAAGAAAACATCAAACAATCTCATTAAAAAGTGGGCCAAAGACATGAACAAAGCTTTTCAAAAGAATATAGACTAATGGCCCATAACCGTATGAAAAAATGCTCGACATTTCTAGTCATCAGGAAAATGCAAATCAAAACCACAGTAAGATATCACCTAACTCCAGTGAGAATGGCTTTCATCAAAAAGTCCCAAAACAATAGATGCTGGTGTGGATGTGGAGAGAAAGGAACACTTATACACTGTTGGTGGGACTGCAAATTAGTACAACCTCTATGGAAAGTAATATGGAGATACCTCAAAGAACTAAAAGTAGACGTACCATTTGATCCAGCAATCCAACTACTGGGTATTTACCCAAAGGAAAAAAAGATGTTCTATAATAAAGACATCTGCTCACGAATGTTCATAGCAGCACAATTCACAATTGCAAAGATGTGGAAACAACCCAAGTGCCCATCAATACATGAGTGGATTAATAAAATGTGGTTTATGTATACCACGGAGTATTAGTCAGCCATAAAAAACAACGGTGAATTAACATATCTGGTATTATCCTGGATGGAGCTAGAGCCCATTCTTTGAAGCGAAATATCACAAGAATGGAAAAACAAGCGCCACTGGTACTCACCATCAAATTGGTACTAACTGATCAATACTTACGTGCACACATGGAAGTAATATTCATCAGGGGTTGGGCAGGTGGGAGGGGGATGGAGGGGATGGGAAAACTCACACCTAATGGGTGCGGGGCACACTGGGGGATATTCACGATTGTAGCTCTGACTTGGGCAGTGCATAGGGAATATATGTAACCAAAGTGTTTGTACCTCCATAATATTCTGAAATAAAAGAATAAAAAAAAAGAAAATTATGTATTTTCACTGGAATGCATACTCAGAGCCTTATCTCTTTTTCTACTTCATCTTGACTCACTCAAAATCATAACACATGTATCATATTCATTGTGTTTCCACACCATGCTAATTAGTAGTAAGACAATATCTATTCAAATAGGAAATATCAATAAAAAGATAGAAATTATAAATAAAATAAATTAAAATACTGGAGGTGAAAAGTACAATAACCATCTAAAAATTTTAGTAGAAATATGGCAGATTTGATCTGGCTGAAAAAAATTAGTAAATTTGAAGATATGTCTATAGAGATTGTGCAATAGGAAGGAAAAATATTTAAATGAATAAATAGAAAATAAAAAACAAAGAATATTGAATGGGGCCTCAGAGTAATGTGGGACACCATTAAGGACAACAGGACATAAATAATGGGGAAAAGAAGATACAGACAGAAGCAAACAACAATATTTGAAGAAATAGGGGCTGAGAACTTTAAAAATTTCAATAAAAACATTTATCTAAAAATTCAAGAAGCTCAGCAAACTCTAAGAAGGATAAAAGCAAAGAGATACACACTCAGATATATCATAGTTACAATGCTGGAAGATAAACAACATATTGAAATCATTAAAAGAATATCAACTCATTTTACACAAGGGAATCCTGATAAGATTGATACATTATTTCACATCAGAAAAAACTGATGTCAGGAGGCAGTGATATATTCAGAGTGCTAAAACAAATAAAAATATTAACCAATAGTCTTATATTCAGTGAAACTATCATAAATGAGGGCAAAATATATATTCTCAGATAAATAAAAACTTTGAGAATTTTTGGCTGGCAGACCTTCTTTATCAGAAATACTAAAGGACATTCTTTAGGCTGCAAGCAAGTGGCCCTAGTCAGTAATGTGACTCTACCAAAAAACTCAAAAGAATACTGGTATAGGAAATTATATATGTAAATTTAAAAGAGCGAATAATTGCTTTGTTTAATTTAAAAGAATATATTGTTCATACTTCTCTTAATTAATTTTTTTAAAAAACTGAATAACTGTTAAGTGCGCAATAGTGCCAGACTTAAAATATATAAAATATAATATGTTTGAAAATATCAGAACAAAAGAGGTAGTATGGAGCTACATTGTATTAGAGTAAGGAAATTACATGAAATGTTAGGTGAAATCTAAGGAAAGAAGTGAAGAGGACCAAAACTAGATAAAAATAAGATATATAAGAAAATATAAGATATGTATGCTCTCCTTTCTATGTTCAGCTTCATTAAAAGGCACAAAATTAGTAATAACTATAGCAGTGCGTGATTAGGTTAATAACATATAGATTTAATGTGTATAACAATAACAAAAAGTAGAGGGAATAAATCATTATGGGATATATACATGAAAAATGAGATTTATATCTATGTATATGTATATATGAAGCCCAATGGCAGATGAAAATTAAACCTTATAAATAATAATATTAAATGTGAATAGACTAAATAATTTAATTAAAAGGCAGAAATTTTCACACTGGATACAAAAATAAGATGCAAGCATATGCTGTCTATAAGAGACACACTTTAAATTCAGACACAAATATTTTGAAAATAAAGATTGAAGAAAAATATACCATGCAAATAGCAATCATATGAGAGCTAGAGTAGCTATACAAACATCAGACAAATAGACTTTAAAACAACACACACACACATATAAAATATGTTATAAGAGCTAATAAGGAACATTTTATATTATAAAAGGGTTGATCCTAACAGCAAATCTTCAAAATAAATGAAACAAAACTAATAAAATTAAAGGACCATATAGATAACTCCAGAGTAATAATTGAATATTTAATACCCCAGTTTCAATAATGGATTGAACAATTATGCTATAGATTAACAGGAAATAGAAAGCTTGAACACTATAAACCACCTAGACTTAAAACACATCTATAGAACGCTTTACCCAATAATAGAAGAATACAGATTCTTCTCAAATGGTTACAGGACATTCTCTATTTTAGATCATGTCATAAAATATTTAATAAATTTAAAATGATTGAAATGATAGAAATACAGAATTAAATTCTAACTCAATAAGAGAAAGGTTTAGGAAATTTCCAGATATATGAAACTTAACACACTCCTAATTAACCAATGGGTCAAAGAAGAAATTATAAAAGAAAATAGAAAATACTTTGAGATGAAAGAAAAGGAAATACAACATATCAAAATTTGTGGAATGCATTTAAAGCATTGCTTAGAGAATACAAGTATATTAAAAAAGGAGAAAGACCTCAAATCGATAACATAAACTGCAACCTTAAAACACTAGAAAAGAAGAGCAACTTAGAAGGCAAGTAGAGAAAGCAAATAGTATATAACAGTGAAAATAAATAAAATATTATTTATTGTTTTATTTATCCTTGAACATTAAATAGAGACTATTTAAACAATAGAGAAAATTGGCAAAAACCAAAAGTTGGTTTTTTGCTTCTAGGTGAGAAAATAAAATAGGCAAACAGAGCTAGAAGTTCTTTGTTTCTCAAATTCTAAACTAAAATTAAATGAACTATCAAACAAAATACTCATTTTAAATTAGGCTTTCCCTAGTAAATTCTTTTATAATGGTTATTGATTCTCGTTCTTCGTATATTCTTCTGTTAGTATAATGCTTAGGTCTTTTAAAACTCTCAAGTGTAGCCTATCATTGTTTGAAGGACATCCACTGCAGAAAGAAAAAAAAATTGTGGAGTGCTGATGGACGTTTTTCAGTTTCTATTTCCTTGCTGGTGCTCTTAGTTAGCTGACTGTGATCTCAGGCTGCCCTGTACACTCAGACACCTGTTCTCAACATTGCTTAAATTAGAAAACTTTTTCCCTGATTCACATCACTGAGCTTTCCTGCCACTAACTTTTGTGCTCAGTTTGTGAACTCTGCCCATTCCCTTGTTTCTCTATCAACATCAATAGTCAAAGCTCTTAAAGACTCAACTCTGCAACATTGTAAGAGTTAAGCTGTGTTAGGTAACTACTCACGCTGGACAGGCAGTTTTACTGATTTTAGTTATCTTCAATTTTATAGAAATAAGAAATCATAGCTTTTAATTTCTTACACTGATTTTCTAAAATGCTTGGTTAAAATTGTATTTAACAAAAAGCAGGTGAAATTTGAAATGTTAGATTAGATTTTATCCTCTTAATAATGTTTGGGAAAATATTTAAATCATAATGACAACCAGAATAAATATAATAAACAAATATCTAGGAGGAATAAAATACATTTTACATTCAAACTATGCATTACTATAATAATGTTAGTTACAATATTTCCCCTAATATTACTAAAAAATGAGAAGAAATTGCATTTGTAATCACTTAGACACATCTAAATATTTACATTGAAATTTTGTTCACTTAATTTATGACATGATTTTTATAGGAAGTTGAATTTATTTGTTCTTTTCAGTGAACTCTATGGACTTAGCCAATTAAATCTGTTACTGTAAGTTGTATAATCTACTTTTTAGTTGTATCTCAATCTGTTTGTCGATAAATGTGGAACTAAGAAATTACAATCCAAATAGAACAAAAAGCCTCATTCTTCTCCAATCTCAAAGAAGCTTTTTAGTACTTTTTCCAACTATGATATAGTTGGGTTGCGGTAAAGGGGATTCTAGTCCAAAGAAGGTTTTTTTGTAGCTTAATTACCACAAAGTTCTTCAGCTATCCTAAGTATTTGATGTATCTATTACTGTATGTTTACTGTGCCTCTGAACTGTCAAGTCACTGTAATAGATCCTGAACAGGTGAGATAAAAGCAAAGACTAAATCAAAGTCATAGAATCCAGTAGTTGTGTGTGCTTATGTGAGAGCATGCATTTGTGTATGTGTGTGTCTGTGTGTATGCATACATATGTTTATACATGCATGCATGTGTATGTGCCTATTAGTTGTTCAGGAGAGTAGTTTGGAAGAATGCATAAATTTTATTAATCAAGACTGGAAATGGCACTGTAAAAATGACCAATTCTTATTCATTTTTTAATCAATAAGTTAGTCTTAAGAATGGGGAAACATTATGTTTGGTAGATATCAATTCCAATTTGCATGTACCCATGAAAATTGTACGTAGAAATCTTGTTACTGTGTTATTTTTTTCCTTAGTAGAGTGGTTGTTTTGCCTATGTAGAGAAAGTGAAAAGGTTATCTGAAATAAAACTGCATGGAATTATGAGGAAAGAAAACTAAATATATTTTTAATTTAAATGAGGAAAGAAAGAAGTCTGAGAAATGTGAAAATATAAGTATTAAAAAAAGCATATTATGCAGAGGAAAATGTCTTTATCAACTTTTTCAAGGCCTTACCTGAATTTACAATTATTTTTTTAAATTTCAATAATTGTTATTCTGAATCGAAGGGAACAAAATGGTATTGAATTCTCATTGTTATATTATGTATATGTGGATACATAAAAATCTTCAAATATGTCAATTTCTTATAGAATAATTTTAGTGCATAAAATAATGCAGTAATTATAATGAGATATTTTAATTCTAGGATTATATTTATTCATTCAAAAATATTATTTCTCTATTATATACTGGAGATGGAAGGCTGTATTTAGTGCTGAAAATATACTTTCTTTAAGGGAGTTGAAAGTAAGGAAAATATTGGTCATTTTTTGTTTTGTGTGCATTATATATGTAAATACATACACAGTACATCCTGTGGTTTTAGGACATACTCATTATTTAGAAAGTCTATAGACATTTCCTACTTTTATTGTTTATTATTTTGTTTCCAAATGCCAACTATTATTTTTTCTTCTTCATAAATGTGATTATCAAGAATCATTTACTATTTTTATGGCTTTTTTCTTTTGAAGCAGCCATAATTATTTTAAATCAGTTTAAATTTTACTGTTTTAGTTAAGACATTCAAACTGAGATGTCATCAGCACTGTTAGCTTCTGAACCAAATTATCAGAAACATTGGGAAATAAATACTTTTTACAAACATCAAATAAAATAAAACTAAAAAGATGCTTATTTTGATGTGTATGGCATCATATTGAATTACATATGTTATCCTCTTTTTAAATAATTCTCTTTATCATTATTTTAGATGCTTTTTATAAGTCACTTCAAAGGTTTTTCTCAAAAATGTTATCAGATACTGCTACAAAAATGTAAGATAGTATTGAGCTCCACTTCCACATGGGGAAATTCAAAACTGGATGGTAAGTGATAAAACCAGTGTTAGAGATCGTATGTCTTTACTTTTATTCTATACCTCTTTACACAGTAACACACAACATCCACATATGAAATCCATGAAACTTTCCGGTGAAATGAAACAACTTGGGACTTCTATTTCATATACTTTTTGAAAAGTAAGTGGTTAGAAATTTTGTGTGTCACCATTTCTTGATTCAACCATGACAATAAACTAAATTTAGTGGTGATTGGTAGTTCTCTACCTAAGTTCTAAAAATATATATGAGGAGTGACTTTATATTGCAGACTAATGTTGAATGCAAAATTCAAAAACAACAAGGTTAGTAAGGATATTTTCTCACCATAATTTTTAAAAGCAAAAGTTTACTAAAATTACAATCTTTCAAATTATCAAGCTATTTTAAACTAATGGTTTAAGATGTTAAAAAATCATAATTTAAATGTATCTATAATTTTTACCTTTGTAAAATTTACTATGTACTTATCATTAAGCACAATAAAGATAGTATTCTTTCATTCAGTAAATATTTATTGAGTATCTTCTATTGTAATTTCATTGTCTGGGTCATCGAAGTGCTCAAGATCCAGGGTATGAAGTCACACATGCATGTGACTAAATGTTTGTATCTATTTCTTCTAGATAAGTTTTGACACTGATGGAAGACTGTTCCAGAAGGCTGAAAAATATGACATATTTGCAATCAAGGTGATAGGACAGATTTTTAATTGCATCATACAAATAAATAAAAACTAAACAAAAAGATACAGGAAAGCACTACATGCATATGAAATGCCAAAATTGAAAGAATTCTTAATTCAAATAATATATAGTCTGTTTCCTAAAAAGACATCCACATGCTCCCCTATCTACTCTTTGAAAAATTCATTACCAGGAAAAAGTTAAAAATAATGTATCAAATATATGAAACACAATTGATTTGGGCCCACCTGTTCATAGTACATTAGGACATGCTATTTGCTAAATGGGCTGGAAAAGAAAGTGTATTATGCTAATATGCAAGAAGATATACTTGTGGCATGTTTTTCATGTAAAAATGTGTCTAGAATAAAGAGTAAAAAGTAAAAACTACTGTTGCATCTGAAATCAAACTTTCGTCAGTCTTCAGAACGCTTAAGTCTGAGTCAATCTTGTAGATATGCAAAGTGCAGCAGATGGTCCTTAACAATTTATTTTTCGTTGCTGGAAGCATTCTACATATTACAACATTCTGAATTATTTGCTGATCGAACAATAGAGAACAAAACTGATTTCTCACTCATTTTAACCATGTCTGCTTTTAGCAAACATTTTAGTTTAAACTGAAGTTAAAAAAAGAAATATTAAAAGTGTAACTTGACTCAGTGTTTACAAACTGCATTACTTTCCAAGCCCATTTTTAATTATCACTTTGAAAAATACATAAAGACAACCAATTTGATGATGAGAATATTCTATAATTACTTCTTATCATGACACTTAATGTGAAAAAACACAAACAAAACAGTTCACACATTAAAGACCTTTTTACCCACCTATGACAAGTAAACGTTCCTCAACTTTCACATTTTCTCAATCTTCTAAAAGTTTTTGGAACGTGTATTTTCTTAATGACTCTAGTAAATATATAGATCCTGAAGTACTGTTTAGGTTCACTGAAGCATTTCAGTCTAAAGAAATACTTTCCACCAACATCAGAAAAAAACAACATACTTGTTTTTAGTAAATACACTACACTTCTGTAATATTATAGTTAATTTTTTTTGATTTACAACTGCCAAATAAAATCTCTATAACAACCAATCAGAAAAGAATGCCAGTTTAATGACTATAAAGTCTCCACACAGCACCATTATGAAGAACAATGAAAAACAACAGTACCAAAAAGGATCTGACTGTGTACTACTGAGTGGTAAAAATATATATTTCATAAGCAGAGAGTGCTTATCAACCAGAAATAATTTTGGCAAATTCTTTCAGTTGAATGTTCTCTCTCCTTGAGATTTCATGCTTTATTATGATACCCTCCCACTACTAATACGAGTCTGAAAGTAAAGTGAATGCGTCCAAAAGTACTAGCAGTAACTTTTCATACTCTCAAGGAATTGTAAAAAAAGAAAGGAAAAACCCAAAATTCATACCTTTTAATTAACTAGATCTTTCAAACTTTCAGTCTGCTCCTCCATTTTAATAAATACTGCATCACTCTACTTTTAATGTAATGTTTATCTTTTGCTCTACTTTCAAATGGAGAAACAAAGAACAAGTTTAACAACAGTATGAGACTCTGAACTCAAGTATTCTAAGAGTCAATACAAAGCATGAAAACCTGTTCTTGGACAATAATTGTCCAAAGTTAATGCAGAGGCAATTATCAATGGTTTCTTAGCCTCTAAGAAAACATTGTAGATTAGAATTTTCCATAAGCAAAAAATCTTTACCTGACTACATAATTTAGGGCATGAATTACAAAAGGGAAGAAATTCATTAATCGGACCTGCGGAAAGTAACTTCTGAAAACATGATTTTAGGCCATTGGGCATATTATGGACATCTACTAAAATGTGCTACAATAGCATAACTTTCCCACTCTTCTCTGAAAGTGAGAGTTTTTGACCTTGTCTTGCCACAGAATTAATCAATATTCTAGATTTACTTTGTGAATTAGGAATGCTAACCTTTGATGAAGACATTTACACAACTTTTCACATGGTCTCAAGTAAAAACAAAAGTATTCTTTTGGTTTCTGTTATTTAGTAATTTTACGAGTGGATAGCCACAAAATTCAATTGATTAAATATAGTTTTCAAATTTGCAAATGACATGTTGGCTCCAAGAAATAGAGATGCAAAATTTTCTCTCACAAATAGATTGCCACTGTTTTTGCCCATTGCTAAATCATGGTCCTGCTTTTCTTCCTGATCTCTCTTTTATTATCTGTTCCCTGTCTTTCCTTCAATCCCAAGTTCTTGTCCTGTAGGTAATTGTGTTACTAAAGCCTTTATCTTTTATAGTGAAATGCATAGCATTTTCAGCATGTATCCTTAAATATAGAATTGTCATGTTACCTTACTTACTTTATTAGGCACTATAGTGATTTTCACCTTTTATTATTGTATACATTTTTTTTTATTCAGAAAAACTTTCCATCCATCATATAATTTGAGTCATTCTACAGGAAGATTTCTTATACTTTGTTATTGCCACAGAAGAAGCAGAAGATCTGGATCTAATACTAACTGGCTTAGTTCTCCGAGTTATTGTGCAGAACGTTAAATAGTGCTGGAAAAGGTATGAGACTCTGGACATTAGTATAGTGATACCCACATGTGATATTTAAAATTCATACATTATGTAAAGGATGTCTCACCTGAATTTTGACTTGTGATATATTTCCTGGAAAAAAAATAAACATGCTTTATTCTCTAAACTTATAAACATATTTGGCTCTTCACTAGGTTACCAATTCATTGATAAGTCTCTAAGTTGCTTTGATAAGAATATGATTATATTGCTCATAAGAGAAAAACACCAGCTAGTGCTTAAGATACAAAGCGTATCATCTCACCCAGTAAACTCACCCTTGTTTACTTGAATTCTAAAGGCAGTAATAAGAATGATGTAACCTTAGGTTAATAGTACATAAGTCATACCTAAAACACCCATTTGGCATAAAAGTACAGTCTGCCTCACTAGCATTAAGAAAAACAATATCAGTCTATATGCATTTCCCTGGAGTACACTAAGCTGTCTGTAGACCATCTCTCATATGTCATAAAGTTACCCTGACCCCATTAGTCTCTTTGAGATAAAGAACATTCATGAGCAAAATATCATTTTGATGCACAGGTCAAAAATAAAAAGCAGTCAAAGGCACTAGACAGACTATCAAAACATGGAGAAAATGTAGTGCCTGTATTGCCTCTATTGGCTGTGAAGTCACTTATTGGTGCTCAGGCTGGTTAAGGAGCCTTGTTAATTAGGTGCATGGCTCCTCAACTATTTGATTGATGAAATTATTTGAATAGCATCTTGAATAAAAATGTATAAGTGGCAAGCAATAAATTATTTGTAGTTTTCTTGATTGCTCTTTCATTTGGCATCCTTGAAGCTGGTCTTGGCTTCCTTTTGTACCAAGGCCTACATTCCAAGTGTTAATAAAAATATAATTGACAGCTGGCTGAAACACAATACTGAATATGAACTGGCAGGAATGATGAAGGAACCAAAAACTTCCTGATGCTGTTTCCTATTCTATGTTTTTCAGTTGTAATGGCTTATTTGCGTCGGATTCAGATTTTTGGTGCAGGACTCTGACAAAAAATGTTCTTTTGCCCTCCAATTTGAATTAATCAACAAATTCTAGATATTCTGGGGGGTGGAAAATGGCGATCTGATAGCATCCTACCACCGCACCGCTCCCAGGGAAGGAGGTGAAGAACGCCAGCGGCTGCCTGGAAGCACGGACCGCTCACTCCAAAAACAGCATTGCGAATGACAGAGAAACAACGTCGAACGCCCAGCCCAAGAAAACAGGTACAAAATTTTCACAAAGATCGGAGGGCGCACGGAGCACAATAGAGCCCAGAGCGCGGGAAGGACGCGCTCGCCAGGTTGGCGCAGCACGACCGGCCCCCCAAGCAGTTACGCGCCTCCCCATCCACTCAGTCAGGGACAATCCCAGAGTTGGGGCAGGGCGGTTGCACAAGACAACAGACGCTGTGGAGTTGCAGTAATCACGAAACCCAAACACAACCCTCAGCTGCAGTATACAGAGACCGCGCAGGGCTGGGGATCACGCTGGGCGGAGATTCAGCTCCCCGGGACTGCGCGGGAACCAGCAGACCGGCACTGCGTCACTGGAAGTCAGCGGGACTGGGCCCAGGAGTTTAACGGGGAGCGGGACACGCCCTTAGAGGCTGCTAGCAACTGCCACTGCGGCCAGCGGAGAAAAACTGCGCTCCTGGCCCGATCGGAGCCCGGCTGTGGGCCAGGCGGGCGGCGGCCGCCATCTTTACAGCCGCCCGCGGGGAGCTGTGAGTCCAGTCTCTAGCTCCGCCCCTCCCCGGCCCGGGGCCCTTCTGCTGGGGCGAGACAGGCTTTGCCTTTGGTGGCCAGGGTCAGCTGCATCCGTGGGTTCCAGGTGGGACCAGATCCTGGAACTGTAGCCGCGGGACCTTTGGGTATTGGAAACAGTTTGCAGCTCGTCCATCTGGTTCCGCTACCCCAGCTCTGGCCTCCGACAAGTCCGCTACATGCTGGTCCTAGTGCCCGCCCTTCAGGTCCCAGCCCTCCTGTACCCCAGGGATCGCTCATTTTGAAGGTTGCGGGCTATAGTGACTCATTTGGTATAACTGCTGGTTCCCATGACAACCAAATACCTCAAGAGCCACAGGCTGAACTAGAGCAGATCCCCATAACCCTGCCCACTTCAATAGGGAATTTCGCGCCACCAAGAGCGCTTCCAGCGGCCACTACTCCCCCCTCCCCGTGGGAACATCCCCCCGGTGCAGACTGCTGGGATTAGAGACGGCCACCCGCCTCGCCTTGGGGTCTAGTGGTGGAAAAGGGGTGCACAATTGGAGATCCCCCTATCAACCAGTATCACGCGGAGACGCACATCAGAAGGGCAGACACACGTGGCTAGATGAGCAACCTCTGAGCTGTGTAGAATTTTCCCAACTCAGCTCTCACACTGCAGCCAAAAGAAATTTTGTTTCTACCTGCACCTCAGGAGGAGCAGGGTCAAAGTAACCCCTAGGAGCTACAAGGCCCCTCCCAAAGCACGGGGCTTTCGCATACCCCAACTGGGGAAGCAGAGTCTGCCACGGATATAACAGAATACCTAGCTAATAGGGAGTGGAGGACTCATATCCTCAAGTACAATTCATTAGCTCAGAGCCCAAGCTGGGAGGTCATTCTCACCACACTCCACTGGGAAGAGGAGAAGACCACAGGTCAGAGTTAACTCAAGATCCACCAAACTTGCTAAAATACACCTAAAGCAATACAGGCCACTACTTCTCTCCCTGGCTTTGCCAAGGAACAATAATTGTGGGCCTGGTGACAGGGCCATAAACTAGCTCTAACACCCCCAGCTCTCGACCAAGAGGCCAGATGAGAAAAAAACAGTGAAAGAACTCAGGGAACATGAAAAATCAGAGTGAAAAGTCACCCCCAAAAGAAATTATCAGTTCCTCAGCAGTGGATGCCAACCCAAATGAAATGGGTAGAATGACAGAAGAGGAATTTCGTTTATGGATTATAAGAAAGCTCAATGAAATTCAAGAGAAAGTTGAATCCCAGCACAAAGAAACCACAAGAAAAATGCAAGAAATGAACGAAAAATTCTCCAAAGAAATAGAAATATTATGGAAAAATCAAATAGAAATCCTAGAAATGAAAGAAGCATTCAAGGATCTACAAAACACAGTGGAAAGCCTTAAGAATAGGCTGGACCGTGCAGAGGAAAGAATTTCAGAGCTAGAAGACAGCTCCTATGCGCTAAATAAATCAGCCAAAGAGAAAGAACACAAAAACAAGAGGCAGGAAAAAAGCATACAAGAAATGTGGGATTATGTAAAGAGGCCAAACATAAGGATCATAGGTATCCCTGAGGGAGAGGAGGAAAATTTGCATGGGCTGGAAAATTTATTTGAAGGAATAATAGAGGAAAATTTCCATGGCTTAGCCAGAAATCTTGATATCCAAGTACAAGAAGCACACAGGACTCCTGGGAGAGTCAATGTGAAAAGGCATTCACCACGCCACATAATTATTAGACTGACCAAAGTAAACACAAAAGAGGCACTCCTCAGAGCTGTAAGACGAAAAGAGCAGGTAACCTACAAAGGGAAACCGATCAGATTAACTGCAGATTTCTCAGCTGAAACCTTACAAGCCAGAAGGGAATGGGGAGACATCATCAATCTCCTAAAACAAAACAAAGGTCAACCCAGAATTCTGTGTCCTGCCAAATTAAGCTTCTTGTATGAGGGAGAAATAAAGACGTTTCCAGATAAGCAATCACTGATAGAATTTGCGAAATCCAGACCGGCCTTGCAAGAAATGCTTAGACCTGCATTATACACTAAACAGAGCAACAGACACCCACCTATGTAAAACTACGCAAAAGCTAAAACCCCAGAAACCAGATTCCACAATGACGCAAGAGATAAATCAAAAGATACCACTCAACAGAATAATCAGAAATTTACCCCAAATATCAATTCTCTCAATAAATGTAAATGGCTTGAACTGCCCATTGAAGAGACATAGGCTGGCTGAATGGATTAAAAAATACAAGCCAAGTATGTGTTGTCTTCAGGAAACACACCTTACACACAAAGACGCATTCAGACTAAAGGTGAAAGGATGGAATACAATTTTCCAGGCTAATGGAAACCAAAAGAAATCTGGAGTAGCCATCCTCATTTCAGATGACATAAACTTTAAAGCAACAAAAGTAAAGAAGGACAAAAATGGACACTATATAGTGGTGAAGGGAAAAATCTCACAAGAGGATTTAACAATCCTAAACATTTATGCACCCAACACAGGAGCACCCAGGTACATAAAGCAAATACTGCTAGATCTAGACAATGTAATAAGCAGCAACGCCATAATAGCAGGGGACTTCAACACCCCACTGACGGAACTGGACAGATCCTCCAAACAAAAAACAAATAGAGAATTAAAAGACCTAAACAGGACTACAGAACATTTGGGCCTAACAGATATCTACAGAACACTCCACCCAAATAACACTGAATATACATTCTTCTCATCAGCTCATGGAACTTTCTCTAAAATTGACCACATCCTAGGCCACAAAACAGATCTAAAAAAATTCAAAAAAATAGAAATCATACCATGTATCTTTTCAGACCACAGCAGAATAAAATTAGAAATCAATACCAACAGAAACTCACATCGTCCTCCAAAAATGTGGAAACTAAACAATCTATTGCTGAAAGATTATTGGGTCAAGGAGGAGATTCAAATTGAAATCAAAAGATTCTTCGAACTAAACCATAATGGGGACACAAGTTATCAAAATCTGTGGGATACAGCAAAAGCAGTCCTGAGAGGAAAACTTATCGCCCTAAATTCCCACATCCAAAAGACAGAAAAGTCACAAATCAGTAAACTAACGAATCTTCTTAAGGAAATGGAAAAGGAAGAGCAAAGCAATCCTAAAGCCAGCAGAAGAAAAGAAATAACCAAAATCAGAGCAGAATTAAATGAAATCGAGAACAAAAGAACAATACAGAAGATCAATGAAACGAAAAGTTGGTTCTTCGAAAAGATAAACAAAATAGACAGGCCACTTGCCAGGTTGACCAGATGCAGAAAGGAAAGGACTCTAATAAACTCAATTAGAAATGAAAAAGGAGAAGTCACAACTGATACCGTGGGAATACAAAACATCATCTTTGAATACTACAAAAATCTCTATGCCCACAAACACGAAAACGTGGAAGAAATGGACAAATTCTTAGAAACACACTACCTCCCTAGGCTCAACCAGGAAGAAACAGAATTTCTAAACAGACCAATATCAAGCACCGAAATTGAAGCAGTAATAAAAAATCTACCAACAAAAAAATGTCCCGGACCAGATGGGTTCACACCTGAATTCTACCAAGCCTACAAAGAAGAACTGGTGCCTATACTGCAGAAATTATTTGAAAATAGCCAGAAGGATGGAATCCTGCCAAACTCATTCTACTAAGCCAATATCACCTTGATACCAAAGCCAGGAAAGGACACAACAAAAAAGGAAAACTACAGACCAATATCTCTTATGAATATAGATTCAAAAATTCTCAATAAAATCCTTGCAAACCGAATTCAAATGTACATCAAAAAAATAATCCATCATGATCAGGTGGGTTTTATTTCCAAGATGCAGGGATGGTTCAACATACGCAAATCTATAAATGTAATTCACCATGTAAATAAAAGCAAGAAAAAAGATTATATGATCCTTTCAATAGATGCAGAAAAGGCTTTTGACAAAATCCAGCATCCTTTTATGATAAGAACTCTAAAATGGCATAGATGGCTCATTCCTAGAAACTATTAAAGCCATATACGATAAACCCACAGCCAATATCATACTGAATGGGGAAAAATTGAAGGCATTCCCCCTTAAAACAGGCACCAGACAAGGGTGCCCACTATCTCCACTTCTTTTCAACATAGTGCTGGAAGTCCTGGCCACAGCAATTAGACAAGACAGAGGAATTAGGGGCATCCAGATGGGGGCAGAAGAGGTCAATCTTTCACTATTCGCAGACGATATGATATTATACATAGAAAACCCCAAAGATTCAACCAAGAGATTACTGGAATTTATAAATTAATTCAGCAAAGTCTCAGGATACAAAATTAATACACACAAATCCATAGCCTTCATATATACTAATAACAATCAAGCCGAGAAACAAATTAAAGATGCAATACCTTTTGCAATAGCAACAAAGAAAATTAAATATTTAGGAACATATCTAACTAAGGAGGTCAAAGACCTATATAGAGAGAATTATGAAACACTGAGAAAAGAAATTGCAGAGGACGTAAATAGATGGAAAGCCCTACCATGCTCTTGGATAGGCAGAGTCAACATAGTAAAAATGGCTTTGCTACCTAAATTAATTTACAGAATCAATGCAATCCCTATGAAAATACCAACATCATTTTTTGCCGATCTAGAAAAAATAATTCTACGCTTCGTGTGGAACCAGAGAAGACCCCGTCTAGCCAAAGCAATCTTAAGCAAAAAGAACAAATTGGGAGGCATCTATCTACCAGACTTCAAACTATACTACAAGTCTATAGTAACCAAAACTGCATGGTATTGGCACAAGAACAGACACGTAGACCAATGGAATAGGACTGAGAACCCAAATATAAAACCAACCTCATACAGTCACCTGATCTTTGACAAATTCCAGAAAAACGTACACTGGGGAAAAGATTCCCTATTCAACAAATGGTGCTGTGAAAACTGGATGGCCATATGTAGAAGACTGAA
Organism: Daubentonia madagascariensis; assembly: GCA_023783475.1. NCBI lineage: Eukaryota > Metazoa > Chordata > Mammalia > Primates > Daubentoniidae > Daubentonia > Daubentonia madagascariensis. Next base: position 17,194,554 of record JAKFHU010000978.1, on the reverse strand, counting down.
GGTGGACCCACACCTCTCACCTCTCACAAAAATTAATTCACAATGGATAACAGATCTAAACCTAAGACATGAAACCATAAGAATTCTCAAAGAAAACGTTGGAAAAACTCTTATGGACATTGGCCTAGGCAAAGAATTTATGAAGAAGACCCCCAAAGCAATCACAGCAGCAACAAAAATAAATACATGGGACCTGATCAAATTGAAAAGCTTTTGCACAGCCAAGGAAACTATCACTAGAGTGAACAGACAACCTACAGAATGGGAGAAAATATTTGCATGCTACACCTCTCATAAAGGGCTGATAACCAGAATCTATACAGAACTTAGGAAAATCAACAAGAAAAAATCAAAGAACCCTATTACAAAATGGGCAAAGGACATGAACAGAAACTTTTCCAAAGAAGACAGAATAATGGCCAGCAAACATATAAAAAATTGCTCAACGTCTCTAATCATCAGGGAAATGCAAATCAAAACCACAATGAGATATCACTTAACTCCAGTGAGATCTGCTCATATCAAAAAATCCCCAAATAACAAATGTTGGCGGGGATGCAGACAGATAGGAACACTCATACACTGCTGGTGGGACTGCAAATTAGTACAACCTCTATGGAAAAGAATATGGAGATACCTCAAAGAATTAGAAGTAGAATTACCATTTGACCCAGCAATCCCACTACTGGGTATTTATCCAAAAGAAAAAAAGACATTTTATAATAAAGACATCTGCTCTCTAATGTTCATAGCAGCACAATTCACAGTTGCAAAGTTGTGGAAACAACCAAGGTGCCCATCAATACACGAGTGGATTAATAAAATGTGGTATATGTATACCATGGAGTATTACTCAGCAATAAGGACAACAGTGAATTAACACATCTGGTATTATCCTGGTTGGAGCTAGAACCCATTCTTCGAAGTGAAGTGTCACAGGATTGGAAAAACAAGCACCACTGGTACTCACCATCAAACTGGTACTAACTGATGAACACTTACATCACACAGGGCAATAACATTCATCTGAAGGCGGGCGGGCGGGAGGGGGATAGAAGGGATGGGAAAAACTCTCACTGAATGGATGTGGGGAGCACAGTTTGGGGGATGATCACGATTGTGGCTCTGACACGGGCAGAACAGGGGCAATGTGTATGGCCAAAGTGTTGTACCCCCATGATATTCTGAAATTAAAAAAATAAATTAAAAGAAAAAAAAATTCTAGATATTCTTCTTGCTATCTAATATTAAGAGCATAAAAGATGTTATAGGCTTCTCTGAAAGGAGAAAACATTCTGATTTTCCTCAACTGTCATTCTCACAACACATAATACTTCTGCGATACCAGATTTATGGTGATATTTCGTCCACACTAAGCAATCAGTCAATTCTGCAGATAATACCAGCTCAGTGTCCTCTAATTCAATTCAATACTGACCCTATACACCTGGAAGTAGTGTCAGATTACATAGGTTGGGGGCTCAGTCCCACAAGACTACTCTCATTTCAGACGCCAAGTGCAAGGTTATCATCTATACTTCTGACCAATGGGTTATTTATTGGGGATCCTACAACCCCCTCCTTGGTTTTGACAAATTTGCTAGAGTAACTCACATGACTCAGAGAAATACTTTACTCACATTCACTGGTTTATTATAAAGACTATTACAAAGGATGCAGACAAAAAGATGCATAGGATGAGGTTATATGGGAAGGAATATGGAGTTTTCATGCCGTTTCCATGGAGCCACCCTCCAAGAACCTCCATATGTACAGCTATCTGAAAACAGTCCAAACCTAGTCCTTTTGATTTTTTATCAAAGTTTAATTACATAGACATGATTGATTAAATAATTGACCATTGGTGATTAATTCAACCTTCAGCTCTTCTGCTCTCCCTGGAAGTTGAGGGGTGGACTGAAAGTCCCAACCCTCTAATCATACCTTGGTCTTTCCTGTGACCAGCCCCCATTCTGACGCTATCTAGGTGCTGCCAGCTACCAGTCAACTCATTAGCATACAAAAATACATCAATTTTGGTTATTCTGATGATTTTAGGGGTTGCATGCCAGGAAACGGATGAAGACCACATATCTAAATTTCACAATATTACAGCTTCAGGGGAAAAAAAGAGAATATTTTCTCTTATGTGTCTTGGAAGGGTGAACTCTGCTGCTGAGAGGAGGAAAAGGTACATCTGAAGGGAAAGAGATGTTAAGGATAAACTTCAGTACCTCAGATTACATAAAGTTGATATTGCATGTTACAAGATGTAAGTCAGAAATATCATGAAGATATTGTAAGAATAGCATGTACTTAAAAAGTTGATTATCCATATTAAGTAATTTGAACTAATTAAAAGAATAAGAATTATAATAAGGGCTTTATGTGATGATTTTTACAACTATTGCATTTTATTTTTATTTCTATGTATTCAGAATTTTATTTGTTTTCCTTATACATATTAGAGGTGAAATACTATCCTAGATTTTCACATAGCCAGATTTTCACATACTTTAGGTTGGAACACAGGAAACTACTATTTTTTAGGGTCAAAAATTGTTGACTATTGGCAATTTCAATTTGTTCAACTTATATAATACATATATATTTTTTAATATTGAAATCACTGTCATATACTCAAAATATGGTTACCCTTTTATTCCAACTTTGCCACCAAGGACTGTATATGATTCTAGAAATAAACTAACATCATTGCTTTCATGTTTTCTATAAGCTTTGAATATGGTGACACTAAAATATATGTAGTTGCAGAGCTCTGCTGACACTGTGAAAAAGTAAAACTTATGTTATGCTGCCTATTTATGGCCTTTTCAAGATATTTAGCACTACTGATCTATTGAAAGAGCCAGGCCAATTTCTAAATAGCCATGTTTTATCTCAACATAAATGCTATAGAGTCAGAAGCAAAAATCTATCTTTGAATATGAAATTCGGTTACTGAAGACTTGCTCTGATATTTAACCCAAATTGTGACAGTGGATTTAGGTCCTGATTTGTTAGATTTAATTTCAACATACAACACACACACACACACACACGGAGCTTGTATAACCCGATCCCTATTGGAATAATTGTTAAAACAAACAAAAGTAGTGCTTATCAGTTTTATCTATACCTATAGTAAAGGTAACATCATAACATTCTGTATCATCTGTGTCATGAAGGAAAAAAATAACAGTAGTATGTATATAACTACCTTGTACAATGCAGTTCTTAAGTGTATTTCACAAATACAAATTTTATGAACCAAATTATGTACCATAAAAATTAGCTTCTCTTGAAAGACATTTAAACCCTTATAATAATGCGACCATATTATTAGGAATTTTCTTGAGAACAAAAAATATACCATATTATAGTGAAACCTATACTGAAACCAAATTTTGATATACCTTAAAACTACATGTACAGATATGAAAATACATTTAAGTTTTCTCATATCCTATACTAATTAAATCAGAGATAGAAATAGTCAGAAATTATTTTTGTGACATACTCAAAGTATACCAGTATAAAAATTTATTTAAAAAGAGAAATAATAATATATGACATATTTAGATGATACATGGTCCTATTAAATTACTTATTATTATTACATAAAATAAGTAACACTATACAAAGCTGAGCTTACAAAAGTCAGCAAAATGTAGTGACAAAGTCATTGTAGTGTCTGCTTGCTGGGAAAGATACAGGCAGGGAAGAGTCTTATGAACTAGCCAGCTGAATTAGAGATTGCACTAGGATATTTTAAGGTATTTTATTTGGAGCACTTGGGAAAAGTTAAAATTCACCCAAAACAAGAAAACCTTATGAAGAAGGGGAGAATTTTTGTTCTTTAATCTCCATGTGTAGCTGGTTAACTTTATTGATAGCACAGAACAAAAGAAGTCACGTAAAAACAAATACTTCTAACTCATTACGCTTTATTTGCTTTCTTGTTTTCGCTCATACCTTCCTGGCTTTTGAGCCAAGTTTTAAAACTCTGTTTCCCAAAATCCCTCCCAAATGCATCCCTACCTCCTTATTTAGGAGACTTATGGTATATAAGATACCAATTCGTTAAAAATTTGACGTTCAGGCACAATGAATTATAGTCTTTTAAGGATGAGATGGGAATATAATAAATTATTGAATATAATTTTACATACATTATATCATATAATCTTTACCACACTGTGAAGTAGGTATTTTTTATAGGTGAAGAAGATATGTCTCAGAAAATTACTTTCATGATGTACATCAAATCTGTCATCAAATTCTCTGTTCCATCATTAATATATATCTAGAAACAGAGCACTTTTCTACCATTGCCAGCTTGGTCAAAGAGACCACCGATGCTCACCTAGAATATTGCAATGTTCTGCTTCTGCTTCCCCTACCCCATATAGTCTACTATGAACATAGCAGAGTATTATAAAAATAAATTCAGATATGTCACAAATTAGTTCAAAATTCTCAAATGGCTTCCCCTTTCCCTTAGAGGAAAAAATGAAAACCTTATTGTAGTCTGCAAGGATCTATATGATTTTAACTTTAACTTTTATCTTTGTTTTCCATAGGTAATACTATTCAGATTTGTTTTTGTTTTCTTTTTCTCTTCCTCAAACAAGCCCCTTTGCAAGTGATTTTTTCCTTGCAAATCTGGTCTTTGCAAGTGATTTTCCTCTGCATGGGAAGTGTTTCCCTCAGATATCCATATGGCTTAGTATTTCATTTGTTTTTTTTAAAAATTCTTTAATATTCATTTTTTAAATTTTTATGATGTAGGGGATGCAAGAGCAGTTTTGTTATGTGGATGTAGGGTATAGTGGTGAAGTCTGAGCTTTTAGTGTAACTATCACCCAAATTGTGTACATTGGACCATTAAGTAATTTTTCATTCCACACCCCCCTTCCAACCTCCCACCATCTCACCCTTCTTAGTCTCCGATGTATATTATTCCACTCTCTATGACCGTGACTACAACTATTTAGCTCCCACTTATAAGTAAGAACATGCCATATTTAACTTCCTGTTTCTGAATTATTTCACTTAAGTTGATGGCCTCCAGTTCTATCCATGTTGCTGCAAAAGACATGATTTCATTCTTTTTATGGCTGAGTAGTATTCCACGCATATATAAACATTTTCTTTATTCAGTTACCTGCTGATGGACACTTAGACTGATTCCATATCTTTGCTATTGTAAGTAGTGTTGCTATAAACACATGAGTGCATATATATTTTTGATATAATGATTTCTTTTCCTTTGAGTAGATATGTAGTAGTGGGATTGCTGGATCAAGTGGAAGTTCTATTTCTAGTTTTTTCAGAAATCTCCATACTGTTTTCCATAGAGGTTGTACTAATTTACATTCCCAGGCACTTTTTGTCTATTCAATAATATCCATTCTGACTATTGTAAGATGGTATCTCATTGTGATTTTAGTTTGCATTTCTCTGAGAATTAGTGATGGTGAGTTTTTTTGGTACTCTTACCGGCCATTTGTATGTCTTCTTTTGAAAAATGTTTGTTCATTTCTTTTGCCCACTTTTTAATGTGGTTCTTTGTTGTTTTTGTTGTTGTTAAATTGTTTGAGTTCATTACAGATTCTGGATATCAGTCCTTTGTCAGATGTATAGTTTGCAAATATTTTCTCCCATTCTGTAGGCTGGCTGTTTACACTGTTGATTATTTCTTTTGCTGTGCAGAAGCTTTTTAGTTTAATTAAATCCCGTTTGTCTATTTTTGTTTTTGTTGCATTTGCTTTTGAAGTCTTAGTCAAAGGGCAATGTCCAAAAGAGTTTTTCCTAAATTTTCTTCTAGAATTTTTATAGTTTCAGTTTTTACATTTATGTCTTTAATTCATCTTGAGTTAATTTTTGTGTATGGGGTCCAGTTTCATTCTTCCACATGTGGCTGTCCAGATTTCCCAGTACCATTTATTGAATGAAGTTTCCATTCTTTAATGTATGTTTTTGTCAACTTTATCAAAGACCAGTTGGTCGTAGGTGTGTGGCTTTATTTCTGGATTCTCTGTTCAGTTCCATTGATTGATGTGTCTATTTCAATACCAGTACCCATGCTGTTTTTGTTACTGAAGCTTTGAGTGTAATTTGAAGTTAGGTAATGTGATGCCTCCAGCTTTATTCCTTTTGCTTAGGATAGCTTTGGCTATTTGGGCTTTTTAAAATTCTATATGAATTTTAGGATTGTTTTTTCTAATTCTGTGACAAATGACATTGGTATTTTGGTGAGAATTATATTGAATATATAGGTTGTTTTGGGCAGTATGGTCATTTAACAATATTGATTCTTCCAATCCATGAGTATGGGATGTTTTTCCATTTGTTTGTGTCATCTAAAATTTCTTTCATTGGTGTTTTGTAGTTATCCTTTTAGAAATCTTTCACCTCCTTGGTTATGTGTGAATATTTCTAGGATTTTTTTTGTAGCTATTGTAAATGGGATTGCCTTCTTGATTTGGTTCGCAGATTGATTGATACTGAGGTATAGAAATGCTACTGATTTTTGTACATTAATTTTGTGTCCTGAAACTTACTACATTCATTTTTTAAATCGAGGAGTCTATTGGCAGAGTCTTTAGTGTTTTGTAGATATAAGATTATATCATTGGAAAACAGAGATAATTTGAATTCCTCTTTCACAATTTGGATGCCTTTTATTTCTTTCTCTTGCCTAATTGCTCTGGCTAGCCCTTCCAGTCCTATGTTGGATAGGAGTAGTGAAAATAGGCCTCTTTGTCTTGCTCCAGTTCTTAGGGGGAATGCTTTTATTTTTCTCATTCATTATGATGGCTGTGAGTTTGTTGTATATGGCTTTTATAATTTTTAGGTATGTTCCTTCTATGCCTATGTTGCTGAGAGTTTTTTATCGAATTCTTTTTCTGCATATATTGAGATGATCATATGGTTTATGTTTTTAATTCTATTTATGTGGTGCATCATGTTTATCAATTTGCATATGTTGAACTATCCTTGCATCACTGAAATAAAACCCACTTTTATTTTTTTTGTATTATTTTTTTCATGTGCTGTTAGATTCAGTTTGCTAGTATGTTGTTGAGGATTTTTGCGTTTGTGTTCATCAGAGATAATCATTTGTAGTTTTCTTTTTGTGTTGTGTTCTTACGGAGGATTCCCTCATCCTTGATTTTTGGTAACAGTTTCAGTAGGATTAGTATCAGTTCTTTTGGACGTGTCTGGTAGAATTCAGCAGTCAATCCATCTGGTTCTGGGCTTTTTTTGTTGTTGTTGGAGAATTTTTTTACGGATTCAATCTCATTACTAGTCTTTTGTCTGTTTAGGATTTCTACTTCTTCCTAGTTCAATCTTGGGTGGTTGTATGTTTCTGGGAATTTATCCATTTCCTCTGTGTTTTCTAGTTTGTGAGCATAGAGTTGCTCATAGTGTCTGAATATCTTTTGTATTCAGCATGTGTTCTTTTGTATTTCCATGGTATCAATTATAACCTTTCTTTCATTTCTGATTGTATTTATTTGAATCTTCACTTTTCTTTTTTTGGTTACTTTAGCCAACTATCAATTTTATTTCTTTTTTCAAAGAACCAACTTTTTGTTCTGTTGATCCTTTGTGGTTTTTTTTTTTTGGTGTCAATTTCACTTAGTTCTGCTCTGATCTTTGTCATTTCTTTTTTTCTGTTAGCTTTGGATTTGTTTTTTTCTTGTTGTTCTAATTTCTTGAGGTGGGATATTAGGTTGTTAATTTGTGATCTTTCTATTTTTATGATGTAGGCATTTACTGCTATAAACTTCCCTCTTATCACTGTTTTTGGTTTTTTTTCTGTATCCCAGAGGTTTGGGTATGGTGTGTCTCCATTTTCATTCGTTTTAAAACATTTTTTGATTTCCATCTTAATTTCATCATTGACCCAAATATTGTTCAGGAGCAGGTTGTTCAATTTCCATGTGTTTGTATGGTTTCAAACATTCCTCTAGGAATTAGATTCTAGTTTTATTCCACTGTGGTCTGAGAAAATACTTGATATGATTCGGATTCTTTAAAATTAATTGAGACTTCTGACCTAACATAGAGAATGTTCCATGGCAGGCACAAGTGAGGGCCCCCTACTGGGGCTGAAGGGCAGTTCCTTGGTCACTGGGGCAATGTTTCAGGGAAGAGCAGAACCACCTTTGCTGCGCTAAAGAGCCCAAACAGGGAGGGAGGGAAAGCCCAGGCTCCACAGCTCAGCAGGATATGTAGTGAGACCTACCCAGCTCCCATTCCTAGAACCAGTGGGTCTCCCACCCACAACTCACCACTGGTAGCAAGCCAAAACAGCCCAGCTGAGTCCCAAGCTGTCTTTACTCAGATTGCAAAATAGCCCCAGGCCACAAGACCCCCTCCCTGGAACAGAAACCACAGCTTTCAGGCCACACCCTTGAAGTGACGGGGAAAAGGGGCAGGGGTGCCTAACTCCCACGCCAGCAGCAAGAGCCCACTCCCCACTTGTCTTTCAGTTATGGCTATGGGAGTTTGTCCTTACTTGAGATTAGATTGCTAATCTCAGTTGAGAGCCTCTCCCAACCTATGACCTCTGCCCAAGTTAGCGGATAGATTTCTGTGAGATCCCCTATTAGTAAGGATCAGGAATGGCTTCCTTCCAGGAATGGGCACCAGGGTCTGGAAACACCAACAAAGCACTTTCCAGTGTCACTTCATCCCACAGACTCCCCACCATTCATCAAGTCAGGTCCAGTGCTGGGTAGGTCAAGGAGGTCCCTAGTGGCCTGGTTTGCCCAGCTACCCACTGGATATGTATATCACAGAGACAGTCTCTCCCTGCTTTCACAATCTGAAGACACAGTTTTCTGGCAGACCCATGACACAGGCTGCTGCCCACTGCTTCTTTCAAAGTATCCGAAGTTCCTTTCACTTTTTCTGTTAAGTGCTCATGGGTTTTTTTTTGATAGAAGTTCACAGTGTGACTCTCTATACACTATTTTTCTCTTTACAAGTGGATGAAGCCTGCTAACACAGCCTCCAAGTCACCATCTTGGAAAATAAAAAATTGTACCTCATTTCATACAAGTCTCTGATCAAGGGTTACCTGGACAATAAACCTTCACTTAACTCTCCTATAAAAAACAGAAAACCCAGCCCACTCTATTCTCTAGCTTTCAATATCCCCTTTACCCTTTTATTCTTTCTCAGTAGCTATTATTATGAATAGTATATTATCTGTACTTTTTTATTTGTTTATTATATGTCTTTCTGACTAGAATGTAAACTCCATGAGGGATGAGACTATCACATTCACTGCTGCATTCCAGATGCCTAGCAGAGTGCACATACCTAGTAAATACACAATAAATAATTGTTGATTTAATTCATGATTTATTCCTTGCCAGATGTTCGGTCTAAGATAGTCATGATAATTTCAACTCCTATGAAAGGATAGTTTCGGAAATGATTTTGTGATACAAATACAGCTAATATTATATAAAACAGGTGTCTGGGGGATTCTGGGAAATTTTTCTTGTTCTTCCAACAAAGAGACTTCAGAAGGGACAATTTTCCTCTGCCTTTACTCTTGATTTGTGGAAATTGATATCTGGAAATGTTGTGGTCATCACTTTACAGGCCTTTACATGCCATGAACTCTGACGAGCTCATAGAGGAGAGTTAGAAATGACCAGCTAGAAATTTGATGTCATTTTTGAGCTCTCAAATCAATCATTGTCGAGGATACCCTCTCGCTGAGCTTCTTGTTACATGAGATGACATATTTGCTTACTGATTAAGTTTGAGTTAGAGCTCTCTCCTATTTGTGGCCAAATCATTATTCCACTATAATCAAAGGCGGGATCTATTTTCTTAACTTATGAACCAGAGCTTGTTATGTGACTTGCTTCTGCCTGCGATACAACTGTGACAAAAGTAGAAACTTACCAAAGCACTGGGAAATTGTAGCTTTTGTGCTTGCTACTTTTGGAACCCTGTAGCCAGTGTCCAAGCTAACCTACTTGATGAGACACACTGGACAAATCCAAGCTAACCTATTTAATGATGAAGTACACTGGATAATGAGAGACACAATTGTTACCATTGAATCAAGTAACAGCCAACTGCCACACTGTGAGTAAAGCCATCAACTGCTAGCTGATTGCTGACACATGAATGAGTCAAGTCAATCCCAGCAGAATTGCTGCTTAGCTGAACTAAACCCACATTACTGGTCCACAGAAATTTGAGCTAAACACGTGGTTAATGTATACCACTAAATTTTGGAGTAGATTGTAACACATCAAATCGAAGTGATACAGCATCTTGATAATATACACAGTGACAAAGTAGGGTTTATTTGTTTGCTTGCACAATTATTATTTCTACACTACCAATTGTAATATATTCACCACACCAATAGTTTTATATTCAAAACTTATACATCTAGACAAAGGTGAAGTTAAAAAGGGATAAATGGTGATAATGAAATAGACTGAAGCAAGTATATTTTTGTTGATTATGTATGGACAGACAGACCAGGCTGTAATACCACACTCAGAGAATTCTCTGTCATAAATGCCACAAATCAAGAAAACTTAGAAATAATAGTTCTATTCCTCACATAATATTTCCAGAGCATCTTTTTTGTTAAGAGACACTTCTTATGACACATTAATTCAAGTGGGTCCTGGACTACTGCTTTCAGGTTTGCTGGTGCATAAAACCTTGTTCTTACAGATGAAATGGCATCTTGTAAAGGAAGCTGCCTATATGCTTAAGCATCTTGTCATTTGGTAAATTTGCTGACCTGTAACAAAATTACAAAACTCAATCTTGAATATATAGAATAATGCATGAGTTTTTCAGCATGCTGATCTTGTTTCTTGAAACTGGGCTGACATGGCTGCCCTGACTCACCTCTCTGGCTTGCTCTAGGGCTAGACTCACTGGTTTTCTAACTTGATTAAATATTTTTGACTTGGTTTTATAATTGCTATGCCCAGGTTAACTCTCGGTTTTTAAGGTTTTGTCTTAGATGTAGATTAACTTTTCTTTTTCTCCACTTCAGAATATGTCAGACAGACTATCTCACTTGGGTCAGAACCTATCAGTCGCCAGGCTCTTTAAATATTTATTCTGGGTGTTTGAACATTGAATTAAATCTTACATATTATGTAGTTTCCAAAACAAATGTGTCATAGAAATATTTTTCTAGACTAAATGAAAAATATTTGAGTAAAAAAATTAATATACAAGTTTGGATGGAATTTTGAATTATCAACAATATAACAAAAATGGAATCACTGACATCAGTTTTAGTTCTTGATAGTTTTTAATTGAGGAAATTTTTAAAATTCTTTGAGTCCCTATTGTCTTACCTCTACAATGGGAGTAATAGTGGTATCTAGAGTATCTAGGTTGATCTTTGGCTCAAGTAAAATATATAAACTTACACTGAAACTTGATTGAAATACTAAGGCATTACTTAATTCAACAAACAAAAAAACAACTTTTTTGTTGCATATTTCTAGTATAACTCTAACAAAAATTGTTTAGGCTCTATGTGAAAATGACCCACTTGCTATAGTGAACATCAAATTGTCTGAAACAATTTATGTTCAAAGTTTTGTTGAATTTTTCTTAACATGTTTGGCTTAGTAAATTCAAACTTTCATATGCCATCTTCAGGTTCTTAAATGTTGGCGTGGATATGGAGAGACAGGAACACTTATACATTGTTGGTGGGACTGCAAACTAGTACAACCTCTATGGAAAGTAGTATGGGGATACCTCAGAGAACTAAAAGTAGAACTACCATTTGATCCAGCAATCCCACTACTGGGTATCTACCCAAAGGAAAAAAAGACATTCTACAAAAAAGACATCTGTAGTCGAATGTTTATAGCAGGACAATTCACAATCGTAAAGATGTGGAAACAATCCAAGTGCCCATCAATCCATGAATGGATTAATAAAATGTGGTATATGTATACCATGGAGTACTACTCAGCCATAAAACAAATGATGAACTACCTATTATATTATCCTGGATGGAGCTAGAGCCCATTCTTCTAAGTGAAATATCGCAAGAATGGAAAACAAACACCACATGGACTCACCATTAAATTGGTACTAATTGATCAACACTAATGTGCACATATGGGAAGTAACACTCATAGGGTGTTGGGCAGGTGGGAGGAGGAGGAGGGAATGGGTAAATCTACACCTAGTGGATGTGGTAAGCACTGTCTGGGGGATGGGCATGTTTGTTGGGCGATGCAAAGGCAATGTATGTAACCAAAGTGGTTGTACTCCCATAATACTCTGAAATTTAAAAGAAATGGTACACTCCAATGGGGTCTGTTAATGTCAGTCTGTAAGGCCATATATTTGTATAATAAGACTGAGTTTCGTTCATCAATATGTTCTTGCAGGAAAAGAAGGATTCATATTTTGTTATCTGCTTCTCATATTAATTAATAAACTACTAAATATTAAGCAAAAATACCTAACCATAATTTGTGGCTAATTGCTAAAGTTATTTTTATAGGGTTATCACTGTAATTTCTAAAGGGTAAAACAAGATGGCTAAATCAGTGTACTTATACTGTTTAATTTGACATAGTTATTATGCTATAAATTTTACAATAAAGTATAGCTTTGATGTTCCAAGAAAGATGGAAATTAGCAATAATAAAATATAATGTGAGAATAAAATTGACGTGAATATTTTGAAAGAGCATTAGAGTATGATCTTTTTTACTGTCTTTAAATATGAGACAAGGTGCTACATTTTTAAGACTGTTGAGGCAATTTAAATAATAAATTACAATCTTTTGTATATATTATCAAAATATTCAAAAAACTAAAAAATGTGACAATAGGTTGAGAAGGGAATTTGTAATAATATTTGCTTAAAATAATTGATATTAGAAAACAGATCAAAAGCAGTTAGTATAAAACCACAATAATGAGAAATTGGCCAGAACACAAGGTTATTCTGATCATATGAAATCTTTAAAATGATCTGTGAAGTCAATGCTCATGCAGAATACCAAAACAGTATAAATGCCTCAAGGAAGAGTAAACATAAAACAAACTGAAAGAAGATTTTAACTGAGACGCTACAGCTTTCTTTAAATTGTCTAAATCAATGAGAATTTAAAATAAGTAGGCCCTAATAAAATATGACTAGTGTTCTCACAAGAAAAGGAAATTTGGACATAGACACATACAGAAGAAAGATGCTGTGGAGATAACGGGAGCAGATGGCCATCTACAAGCCAAGCAGAGTGACCTCAAAAGACACCATTCCTACAGACACATCGACCTAATACTTCTAGTCTCCAGAACTGCAAGAAAATAAATTTATGGTGTTTAAGCCACCCAGTCTGTGGTACTTTGTTATGGTAGTCCTAGAAAACTAATACACATGTTAGTAAGTGTGATATAGTACAACAAAAATCAGAATTAATTCTAAAATTTGTATGATTTTGTGTAGGCTTCATAAACTTTGGATTCTAAATCTCCACTGAAAGAAAGGGAAAAACATTTTACAGTAATTTAAGGCAGTGGTCCCCAACCTTTTTGGCATCAGGGACCAGTTTCATGGAAGACAATTTTTCCATGGAAAGGGTGGGGGGCGTCGAGCTCTGCGGCCGGTCCCTAACAGGCCACATACTGGTACCAGTCCATGGCCCAGGAGTTGGGGACCACAGATTTAAGGTACTAAACTAGTAACCTATATAAAATTGTGTACATTTTATACACAATTTTTCACTATATTCATCCAATAGTGAACATTTCACAAATGCTGCAATTATTTTTCTTTTATAATTTCCAACTTCATCTGTAATTTTATACTTTGCACTTTGTATACATATGATATTTGATTATATTACCATTTTTATACCTGATTTTAGACTTTCAACATTATATTTTTTTAGAAATTTAAAAGTTTTCTTTAAAATTATACCTTCTTATTACTAATCTTTAACGTATGAAAGAAAATAAATTTCATTTGATTTCTTAAAGGATGGCTTATATATATTAAAATATCCCTTCCTGACATATATTATTATGACTAAACTTACATGGTTTAAAAATTTGAGTATATAAGAACTAAAATACTAAAAAATGAAAATGAACAGTTTATTGTGTTTTATTTAGTTAAAGCTGAAAGAAGATATTGGAAACTCTCAACATTCCACCTCAGTTGTGCAGGGCACGTAGTAAGCAATGATGGTATCAATTGTTAAGTCTCACTTGTAGAAACTGTTGTCTAGCAGGTGTGAGTAGAATCCTCAACCTCATGACGTGAGAGTTGGGGAGTCAACGTGCTGCAAAGAAGAGCACAAATTCCTACTTGAGGCAGTGCTCGTACAGTTGTGGCAGAGAGTTAGAGCAGGATAAGCTGCTTATTTTAATCAGGGAATTCTACCTGAAAAATAGATTTTGGAGGAATAGTGAGTTTGCTGCACAGAACCAGAGATGAATATAAAGATCTAAATAAATACACACACACACACACACAAGCCCACACGTGCATATCTACATAAAAACAGCCCACAAGCATCTCTACAATTGCTTATCACTTTCAATGACATTTAAAGTAAAGTAAAATTTGTGAAACAAAAAATGGAGAAATGGGATCATATGAAAAAGGAACTAGAGAACCTATAAAAAGAACACAGAAATGATGATGCAAAAAAAATTAGCCATAATTTAAATGAGCAGTGGAATTGATACTGCATTTTAAAATATAAACTAAGAAAAGATCTTGGACAAAAGGAAGCCAAAATTTACAAGAGACTCTTTAATTCTAGGTTTTGTTATAAACAAATGAAGGGAGGAAGGAATTACAAAATTAAAAATGTTGTGGTGAACTTACAGGACTGTATAAATAAATAAATAATCCTATAGTATCCTGGCCGGTGAACCAAAGCATCAGAGAAAAAAAAAAAGCAAAAAACAACAACAACAACATAATGCCAACAAACAAACCCACACAAAAGCCCTGTATGCCTAATATCAAATTTCTCTTCTAAAATCTCATGTAGCAGAAGACAATGAAGGACAGCCACAAAAAATATATAACATTAGAATTTGTTAAATTGTTTTCATATATTAGAATATCTAAAGGCATTTGCAAATGTATTAATATAAGAATAAGACTCAAGTCCACGTGTGAATGGCAAAACCACCCACCGACAGCAACATTTTTTTCTAGAAATAGTTCTTTGATTTGTTATATTGTGTATTTCCCTCTCCCTCTTGCTCTGTCTTTCATTCCTTCCTCCCATCCTCCTTCCTTTTTCCACCCCTCCATTAAAATGTGAGTATCATGGTCTTCATAGTGTGAGCCATAACTTTTTTCTTTCCCTAATCTTTTTTGTCTAAATAAAATAATTTGTAGAAAAAAATGATTCTTTATAGAGGTATAATTTACATAAGGTAAAATACACAAATCTTAAGTCTGTAGCTGGATGACTTTTACATATATCTACACATACGTGCCCACTACCCAGATAAAATAGAAATTCAGAATTTTAAAAAAATTTTTAATTGTTATGGGTACATAATAGTTATATATATTTATAGGGTGCACGTGATGTTTTGATACAGGCATACAATGTGAATTAATCAACTCGGGGTAATTGGGGTATATAACACCTCAGGCATTTGTCATTTATTTGTCTTAGGAATATTTCAGTTCCATTCTTTTAGTTATTTTAAAGTATACCTTAACTTATCATTGATTATAGTCACTTAGTTGTGCTATCAAATATTGTTCATTCTATCCAACTCTCTAACCACATTTTGGTACTTATTAACCATCTCTACTTTATTTCTTCATACACCTATTGGCCATTTGTATGTTTTCTTTTGAGGAATGTCTGTTCAGATCCTTTGCCCATTTTTAAATTGTATTACTTGATTTTTTCCTATTGAGTTGGTGGAGCTCCTTATATATTCTAGTTATTAATCCCTTGTCAGATGGGTAGTTTGCAAATATTTTCCCCCATTCTGTGGGTAGAATTTTTTCTTTACCCCAGAAAGCTGTCTTTCCTTTCCATTCAATATCCTGAGTAAATACTACTCTAACATCTCTAGATCACCAGGGCCAGTTTCATGGACAGGTGGCCTGTACAGTCACAAAAGTCTTTATGTTTTGAAGAGTTTTTAAAAAATCTTTATTTAGAGCTTTTGTGTCACTGTCTTGAAACTGTTAATGGTTTTTGAATTAAGGATTCTGCATTTCTATTTTGCACTGGGACATGAAATCATGTAGTTGGTCCTGATGACTTTTGATTGTTCTTGGACTTCCTATAAATGAAAACTTACAGGATATAATCTATGTAATTTAATATTATAAAGTCTATAATGTATTTGAGATTCAGACATGCTGTTGCATATACTGAGGTTTGTCCTTTTGCATTGCCAAATGGCATTTCAATTCATGTGATAACTATACCCTTCATCAGATCTTTACTCAAGCCTCTTAATTAACTTTTCTTGCTCAAAGCGGTTCTCAATATTTCCTTTACAGTGTGGGTTTGTGTATCAACTGCCTCTTCCAAACCTACACGTCCCTGTATTTGTGTATTCTTTATTTTGTTTCTGTTTTGCATAAAATGGAAGTAGTTCTTTCTGAGTTCATTTTTCCTCTACTAATTCGATAAACGTAGCCAATACAAATTGACTCATTATGGGTGTTATTAAGTTTATAATATTTTCATAATTATTAAGTTCATAATATGCCTTCCATACTATCACAGGTGATAGTTTACCAAAGTTTTGTAAATAAACTTTCTTCATTCCTGTAATTTTCTTAGCACCATCTGACTACTTGACGCCTATGTCACTTCCAATTATTTTATGTGTGCCTTATGACCACATCCAATTTCAAGGTCTCAACTCCTGTTTTTTAGAAAGGGCTCCGGGCCACATTTTGACTTTCATTGGTCCTAGGACTTTTGTGTTCCCCCTCCTCCATTAAAAAAAAAAAAAGTCATATATATTTTATGGCTACATAGATATAAAGATGAATATAAACAGGCTTGATTATATTCTCTTTTTTTCTGATTTTAAAAGAATGAAGACATTTTTCCAGGTCCCTACAATAACATAGGCCTTAGGCACTGTGACAGCTGTGCTTAATGGATGAGTCAGCCTTGATTAGATTATAATACGGTAACAAAAGATACCCTGAACTATGAGGGACTTAAACCATAAACGTGTACTTCTTCCTCATGCTACATGTCTATGTGAGGTAGGCAGGTGCTGTGATCTATTATACACTGACTGTGAGACCCAGGCTATGGGGCTGTCCCTGTGTACAACACTGCTCATCACTGTGGCGAGAAAGCATGGCAGCGTGAAGAAGCTCACGCTGGAGCCAGACTCTCTATGCTAAGAAGCAGGGTGAAGACTCGACTACACAAGCCATTTTCCTATGCTGACACTCACGGTATCTTTGTCCCTTTGCCCATTCTTCTTTCCCCTACAGGAATCTTCTATTAGTGGCATTGGAAATTAATAACTTGGCATCCTTTTGAGATAGCCTCAATTAATTGTATCCTCATTTTCCTAGATTATTTTTGAGACATGGATTTTCTATACCCAAATAGTTCAAACAACTTTCCTCTTGCCCCCCAGGTTTCACGCAGAGCTAATTTGAGCTAGAAATACCCAGGAAATCAAACTCCAAAATTTTAACACCTCTGCCATCCATTTTCAGGACAAATAATACTCCTGAACACCTAAGACATCTCAGACTCACAAATTGGTATTTTTTTTAACCCAGTGATGATATTTTTTAAATTCATAAGCATATTTTTCATTTTTCTTTAATTTTTCTTCCCTCTTTACTCACATACACACAATTTTATAGATTTTTATTTTCATGTATATGCATTTTTTATATCTCTAAGTTTTTTTTTTGTTTTTTTATTCTAACTTCTTTTATAGGCAACAAATTGTGGTGAAACATATATGTTATACCATATTTTTATTAGTTGTTTTCTTGTCTATCTCTCTTGCTATACTGTGAAGTGTTATGATTTACTAATTTATATTCCTAGCATCTATTATCACATTAGAACATACTAAATTTTGAATTAAACTTGAACAAGACATCCAGATGCCATCTATTATTAAAAAGGCTAACTCTATATTTTTGTATCCCATGGTAAATCACACTAAATTGGGAAGACTTATTTTTTGTTTACAAGGTAATAAATGAATATCTGGTCACTAGTCCTTTTTAGCCCTAAGACTACATAATTCATACTCTTCTACCTTTCCAAAATCATTTTATGCCCTGCTTTTCTGCTTCAACCCATATAGCACCACAGTTTACTGCTCTGTGAACATTCCGTGGCTTTATACAAGGTTGTGCCTTTACCACAAGTTGTTACTTCTGCCTGGGTTACCTTTTTCTGCTTGTCTTCCTGGTGAGATCATACATCATTTCAAATATTATCTCAGTATCAGAACTTTTCAGCAGAGTTCTATGTGTTCCCCGAAAGCTTTATACATACCTCTATTATAGATTTTAATATCTTAAGTTGCTATTAGTCCGTGTGATTCTGTGCTTCATAGGATCACATATAATACAAGACAGGAAATGCAAAGGATTCATGTTTGTATTCCAAGAACTGTGTTCAGTGCTTTTCAAATTGTAGATGTATAATAATATATGTTGATTAAATTAATCTGTACATGTGTGGATGAGCCTGAGAAAGAACAGAACAAGGCAAAGAAGAATTCTGTGTGTGCATATGTATAATTCTGAATATCTGGGAATATTCCTCTTCTAAAGTGCGCCGCTCAAACACTAAATCTGAGCACATAAAATACAAAAAGAAAAGAGAGTATGAATAGTCACTAATTGATGAAAGAGTAGATATCAATGGGCTCACAGGGAAGACATCAATAAAAACATCAGCTTGTCACAGTTGGGGCCATTAATGTAATTTGCATCGACAACAAACTACATCTAATAACTACCACTCCCTCCTTCAAGGGTAACCATTATACTTCTAAAACTGTAGATTAGTTTTGTCTGTTTTTGAAATTTATATCAATGGAATCATATATAATTTGTTTACTTTGGATAATGTGTGAAGGAAGTTCATCCTTATTGTTGTTTATTTCCCTAATCCTTCAATTATTATTGCTTTATATTATTCTATTGTCCTAATATAATATAATTTATCCATTCTACAATTGCTAAAGCATTGGATCACTTCTAGATTGGGGCTACTAGAAATACTCTTGTTATAAATATTTCTACATAGGTCTTTTGGTGAACATGTCTGCACATTTCTACCAAGTAAAATTGCCACTCAAATGGCAGAATTACAGAATTGTTACTACACGTACCAGCAATGCCTAACATTCATGTGTCTTATAAGGTGGTTTTTTAAAAAATGACATTTGGCAAGAATACTTTTATGATAACAGTATAGTAATTGATTTTCTGAGCTATATGGGAGAAGTTAGTATATTCTTTTCTGTATTTTCTTAAGATTTCTTTTAGTAATGATTAGTAGAGTTTGTAGTTTTCAAAGCCAAATGTTGGAATTCCATTTATCACTTAAGTTAGAAAGGCAGTCTGAGAAACTCAAAATGTGTCATATGAAATGCAAAGGGACAATACGAGGTGATGATGGATATATAGAGAAATAGAAAATTGTATATTAGAAAGGCTCTTGAGAGTATATTGTAAAATGTTGGATGTTAAGTTAATGAACACCATTGCTTTACTTTGAGTAAGAAAATGACATGAAAAAAGTCTTACCTTGTCAGATTGATTTGGTAGTTACATGCAGGATAAATTAAAGGGGAACCTTAGATTCAATTAGAAAGCTTCTAAAACATTTAAAATTAGTGGTTTCTCAGACCTAAGGGAAAAATGAAAATAGAATGTGTGGTTGTATGTATTTTTATGTGTGTGTTGTGAGGAAATAAAGCAGGCAGATATAAGAGACAGTTTGAGGGAAGAATTAGCCAGACACGACAACTAATTATAGGTAGCAATGGGGAACAATGCAAAAAAAAAAATTTGATCTTGGGTAATGGGAAAGCATATAAATTGGACATTCAGGAGAGGTGTTCCATTTCACAGGAAGAATGAGTTTGGTTTCAGACACACTGAATTTTGTCTGATCTTCACATCTCAATATGAAACTGATTAACAACCACAAGCGAATAGTGACCTAGATATGCAGACTGAATAGCAATTAGTTTAAGAGAATAAATGGGGACTCTCAATACACCCCATGCAATTCTAAATAAAATTAAAAATACTTGAAAAAGAATTGTACAGATATTTAAAGAATGTTCTTTCCTTGAGACTTATTTGTAGACTCATTGGTTTAATCACATTACACTTTGAAGTATGTAATATATAAATAGAATTCCAGCAAGAAATCAAAGCTCTTTTTCTTAAACTCCTTACAAATAATAATAATTGCCAGAATGCAATAAGAGCCTACACACCTCAACTTATAAGTCTAAAGCCAGAAATATGTGGTCAGTTTAAATTAGCTATAGGATGTCATTACTGGGCAGATGATTGAATTCTTTCTAAACTAGTTTAATGTTAAATTAATTTTTTTACACATGACATTTATGCCTACGGCCAATTTTACATAAATATGTGTATAAAATGAAATGTATATTTTATAGTTTTCTTTTAATCTTTTATTACGCTAAATTTTTTTAGAATTTGCATAATTATCTTTTTCCTGGCTCTAGTCATATATTTTGAATTTGAATCAAAATTTTCATGAGTTATTAGTATTAATTTATTTTTCATATACAAAATATATACTTCAAGTTTGCACTCTCACCAAAGTAATAATAATTACAGTAACAGAGATTGTTTTTCCTAAGCATAGATTTCTGAAATTCTTAAAGTATTAAGATAATAAATTTTTAAGTATGATTTTTATATTCAGCTAAAAAGAGGCATATCAATTCTACTAAAAACAATACAGCACTAATTAAATTTTAAAATACTCCATCTATGTGCAACTGCAGGAGACTTTAAAGATTTCCAAAAGCTCTTATTTATGCCATTTTTATATCTAGCTTATATTTATAAAAGCTTTATCACAGTAATACAGATAAAATATTACTACATCCGAAATACTCAAATTAATGTTATATTTTGAAACTTTCTGAACAAAATATCAAAATATGATTCTAATTATTAAAGTAAAAACTTAATAATATGGGAGAAAATTAAACTTAATATAAATAGGAAAAATATATTAAAATTAATTAAAACATTTTTTGACAAAAGGATTTGTGCAAATATGTAAATAAAGGGGGAAGAGACATTTCAGTAAGAGGCAAATATCATTTTACCTTATTTCAATGATTTAGCATTGTAAACTAGCAAATTAACTGTTTCTTGGTTTATTTACATCATTGTTATATTTATTTAATTATAAAATGTACGATGCACTGAATTTTCTTTTGATTTTATGCTTTAATCAGAAATATTGATTGCATACCACAATAAACTTGGCCATATGATAGGTGACATTGGGATACAAATAAGGATAAACACACTGTAGTTTTATCATTTAATCTTGGAGAAAATTTATAAGAGAAAATTAGTGATAATGAAATATATTTTTATGTTCATGTATATTTTATCTAACTTAATATCTCTTAAGAAGGAGAGAGCGCAAATAAGACTTGGACTAGATGAAAATATCTATATACAAAAGTGAAAGTATAATCACATTCAACTACTTATGCTCTGCACTAAAGTGGTTGTATTAAGCTGCATAAAAAATGACCACAAGTTCAGTGGCTTAACACAACATAAATTTGTTATCTCACAGTTTCCTTGGGTCAAGAGTCTAAACATAGTCTACCTGATTTCCCTGTTTCACAAGGCTGAAATCAAGATGTTGACAATTGCTTTTTCATATGGAGCTTGGGACCCTCCTCTGAACTCACTCAGGTTGGCAGAATTAAGTTCCTTTTGGTGGTAAGACTGAGCCTGCATCTCCCAGAGACACCTCCTCCAGAGTAATTCACCATGTAGCTGTTTGCTTTCTCAAAACCAACCGAAGAACATCTCTACAGTTTCAAGTCTCCTTTTTTGGAGAATGCCTGGAAAACATCCAGGATAATCTCCCTTTTTATTGGCTTTAGATCTTAATTACATAAGCAAAATTTCTATGGTTTTGCCATGTTCTTTTGATTAGGAGCAAGTTGCATCTTTATCCCACATTGAAGGAAATTAGTCAAATGGTAGAAAATTAAGATTAAAAAAAAATCTCAAAAACAACCAGAAGGAAAAATAAAGCTTGTACAAGTGAATAACAAATAATTTATAATACACTAAGCCCTAATTTAACATCAACAATAGATTCTTGGAAACTGCAACTTTAAGTGAAATGACAAACTGTGTGCCTAGGGAACTTCTGTTTATATCAATTAGCTTATGGTAAAATTTGTTTCATTATATAATACATCATTTGGTTTCATTATATAGTACATCATAAATAATATAATAGCACATTAAAAAGTTGCTTGGACGGAGGGTGTTTATATTCTACTAGACAATGTGCTATTTCTCCTGTAGTCCAATGGATGGTGAGACCAGGAGTGGCCTACTGTATCTATGCGTTTAGTCTATGAGAATCTTCTAGTTGCCTGTGTTGAGTAGTTCTATTCTGTGCTAGTTTTTTACTTTAAAAGTTTTAGCATTATGTATTAAAGAGCTGAGAGTTAGTCAAATTAAATAACTAATTAATTTCTCAATGCCATACTTTTTGTAACTTTAATACCTCCAAATAACTTGAATAGTTTTCACCATTTAGTGAATAAATGAAATATATCAGTTTGTTCCCTGAAAGATTATGCTGTCACATATCTCTAGGAATTGTGGAGGAAGAAAGGGTACTGGTTAATACACCAAATTGCTTTCTCCTTTGCTCCATCTCTCTTAAGATTTTTTAATCTACTTTAATGTACCTACACACTAACTTCCTACTTTACCAATTAACAATTCATTACCTAATTATCTCCTCCAGCTGAGCACTCTACTTCTTTAGAATAATTTCTTCCTTGTTATCATTTCTGTAACAGTATTATTTGTACTCTTTAGTAAGTGATTTCTAGTAATTTGAATAGCATGCAAATAATTCAGCTAATTTATAGCAGGCATTTTCAGTTTTCCTTAGAATTTTGCTATTGAAATAAGTATGCTGTAATTTTTACTGCCATGTCAGAATTATCAGTCTGTCTCAGAATTTTACAAAATGTACTAAGGCCTCTTTCCAAGCCAGAATTATAAAAAGAAATCCAGGATATTACACATATGGTGAAACATTTCACCATTTATCACCAATGACTTATGGAATAAATACCCTGCGTGAGTAATATGAATCTGAGTATTTAGACAAATGAAACAAATACATTCCCATTATAAAGACTTTTTATAAAAGTCTATATCAAATAGTCATAATGGAGTAATGGTACTGGATTGGCCCTCCCACTATAAAGACAACTGTGAGAGAAAACTGTTTCCAAGCAATGGGCAACAGAGAGCACAAGGCTGTGATCCCTGTATAGAGAGAAACTTAAGAGTTTAACCTCACAGATTCCCAGCCTCATGTCTGTGGAAAATTTCTTAATCAACCCTAACTCAGAGCTGGAGTCCCAGCAGAATATGCATTTCCACAAAGCTGAGGAGCAAGTTATGAGAATTTGGGGCTCCTCAAGTGGCTGGAATTTGTGAGACAAAGCATCAGAGAGGTTGGACCCGCGCAGAGAAGGAGCTCCGTAGGTCGAGATGAGACTCCTGCTGGTGCACAAGGGCTGGGATATATGCGCACGAGATGAGACCATTCAACTCTTGTCACATATTAGCATCGGAAGGGTTGTATGGTAATGGAGCAGTGGTGGTCCTGAAAGAAGGCAGCGCTGGGCAGTGCCCAGGGATTTCTGCCCTGTCATTAGAGACATCTCCTTAACGTGTAGCTGATACGTTTAAAAAAAAAAAAAAAAAAGCCTAAGAATAGGAACCACATCCTAACAAAGCTGAAACCTAAGCCCTGACCAAACTCTAAGGGAATGCAGAGTGTGGAATTTGAGTATTGCTGACTTTGTGGGGTTGGAATACACCCTGAGCTTCTGTTTGGTTTATACTAACGAAGTGTAAAATCTGGCCTGAGAAAATCCAAGAGAGTTCACCAGCAACTAAACTTTCAGTTAAAATAAAAATCTTAAGAAAAAGAAAACAGAATTCTGCACTTCTACAAGATATTCTTTATATTGTCTAGTATTCAGTAAAAAATTAACTATCATCAACAAGGGTGCCAAGATGATTTTGTGAGGAAAGAAGAGTCTTTTCAACAAATAATACAGGGACTCCTGCATAGACACATGCAAAAATATGAAATTAGACTACTACTTCACATCAAATACAAAAAAAAAAAAACCTCAAAATGGAACAAATACAAAAAAAACCCTCAAAATGTGATCTATAAAATATAACTCTTAAGAGAAAACAGGTAAATATTTTGAGCTTGAATAAGGCAATGCTGCCTTAGCTATGACACCAAATTGTAAGACTCAAAAGAAAAAAATTAGTTCCACTGAACTTATCAAAATTAGACACTTCTGTGCTTCAAACAATACCATCAAGAAAGTGAGTTGGCAACTCACTGAATGGGAGAAAATATTTGTAAATCATATTTCTGATAACATATATGTATCCAGAAGATATAAAGAGCTCTTACAATTCGGTAATATCAAGACAAAATACCCAATTAAAAAATGAACAAAGGATCTGAATAGACATGCTCCAAAAGAGATATACAAATGACAATATGCACATAAAAAGATACTCAACATCATTAGCTATCAAGGACAGGTAAGCCAAAACCACAATTAGATACAACTTCATGTGCACTAGGATAGCTATAATCAAAAAGAGAAAACAAAAATATATGGAGAAAATGGAACCCTCATACATTGCTGGTGGAGATGTTAAATATTACAGGCAGTTTGGAAAATAGTTTGGCAGTTTCTCAAATAGTTGAACATAGAGTTATTATACAATCTAGCAATTCCACTCTTAGGTATTTACCCCAAATAAATGAAAACATATGTTACACAAAAATTTGTGCATAAATATTCATGAAAATATTATTCATAATAGCTATAAAGTGAAAACAACCCAAATATCCATAAATTTGACTAATAAGGAGAGGGTGGTTTATCCATGCAACCATTTAATATTTGTTAATAAAAAGGAGTGAAATAATGATGCATGCTATAGCATTAGATGCACCTTGAAAACATTATGCTAAGTGAAAAAAGCCATTCACAAAAGACCACATATTGTAGGATTCCATTTATATTAAATGTCTAGACTAGGCAAACCCATAGAGAATGTTAAGTAGATTAGTGGAAGTAAACAAGGAGAGTGACCTCTAAAGGGCACATGGTTTCTTTTAAGGGTAAACATAATAATGGTCAAAAATTGATTGTGGTGGTGGCACAACTCTTTAAATACAATAAAAACCATTGTATTGTTTACTGTATAGAATTCAATCAAAATTATGTGAACAGTTATTTGCTTATAGTGATACAACAGTAAGAGGGTATTGTACTATATAGCATTTAGCAAATTCTTCTATCAAGATGTGTGTGTGTGTGTGTGTGTGTATATATATATATATAAAAATAATAATTTATGGTGAGTTTCATCCTGGCAATAACTATCTTGCTCACCCTTGGATCTGTACCTGCACCCAGTCAAGTGTCTAACACAGCACAGAGTATAACTTCAAAGATCATAAAATTATCAAGAGAAATAAATTTCACAATAAAATAATCCCTAAGCAGTTCCTTGCCTAATATCAAGTCTTAAAAAATAAAATAATGGGTAACTTAAAATTGTGTAAGTTGGGAATAATATCAAAGTATATTTTCAAGGTCCAGTTTGGGGGCAAAACTTAAAAACAAAAGAGACTTTCCATAATCCTGTTTCTTAGAGTATACTTCTCTGTTAATAATTTTAAGCAGTAGGAAAAATTTAATTTCCTGGCATTCAGGAAACTTTCTAATATTTCTTTTGTGTATTTTTTGAAAGCCCACATTCACTTATTTCTCTTTTTTGGCCTAATTTTAATCAGTCAATAACATTAATAACATTAATAATAACAATAATATTAAACAAAAGAAGTTTTTAAGTTTAAAAAACTGAGAACTAGATTTCTGATTATGTTATATTTATGCTGTATAAAATATGAAAATCTAACTCTTTTTATTCAACTATATTTATTCTATTTTGTTTATATTATAATATAGGATGGAGAATAACATAAGTTTTACCATGTTAACTTGAATTACACATTCCTTGAACTATCATGGTTTTATAAGGTTCTTTTCCCCCTTTGGTCATTTGAAAATATTTATGTATTTGAAAAAATCAAATTTCATCTAAAATATTTTGTCAGATGATTGGATATTTCTTTAGTACAGTATGATTTCAGTAAATTTTTGTGAATTCCATAATTCATTTTAATACTTATCTGATAATTTTTATTTTATTTGGTTATTTTTTTTTTTTTTACACTGGCAGATAGAAGAAAGAAACTTATTCAGATTTTTTAAAAAAGTTTAAGTCTATACAATTACCAAACAGATGGCAAAGTAAAAGTAAATTGCTCACATTTCATTAAAATGCTTTTATCTTTGTGGATCTTAGCAGTGACACATAGCTTTTAAACACATAAGGTAAATATGATTATAATACATTTGGCTGAAAGTAAATGAATGGCATCTGTATTATATATAATACAAATCTTTCACATCGAGGTTATTTAAATTTATATCAACTAATTAGTAGTTTTATTTATCAATCCATAAACTACTGGTTCTTATATATCCATTAACATATCCAAAAATATTTGTTGAAGAGGGGTGGGACAAGATAGCCAAATAGAAACCTCCAGTGATTGTCCCTCCACATGAACACCAAATTCAAGCACCTTCAGAAGAGCCAAAAATCAGGTGAGCTGTCACAATTCCTGATTTTAACGTTATATCAGGGAAAGAGGCACTAAAGAGAGCAAAAAAGACAGTCTGGCATTGTCTTTGCCACCCCTTCCCATCCGCCTGCAGTGCCATGTCAGCATGCTGAGAGAGAATCTGTGTGCCTGAGGGAGAGAGACTGATGTGATTGTGGGACTTTTCACTGGAACTCAGGGCCACCCTGTCACGGAGGAACACAGCACAGGCTAGAATTCTGCTGGCACCCGTAGAGGAAGTATTTAGACCAGACCAGCCTGGTCAGAGGTATGTCCTCTGCCTTGAAACCCAAGTTCTGGCTAGTCCCACCACCTACTGACAAAAAGCAGCTGGACCTGGAACAAATTTTGAGGCAGTTACGCCACAAAGCCTGCAGTCCTTGAGCAATTCCTGAAGCTGTGCTGGCTCAGAGCCAGTGTACTTGGGGTGCACATGACCCAGGGAGACACCAGTGGTGGTGGCCAAGCCAGTGCCTGTGTCACCCCTCCCCCAATTCCGTGCAGTGCAGCTCAGGGAGAATCGTCTTCTGCTTGGGGAAAGGAAAAGGAAGAATTCAGAGGACCTTGTTTTGCAACTTGGATACTAGCTTAGCCACAGTCAAATAAAGTATCAAGCAGACTCCTGAAGTCCCTGATTGAAGGCCTTAGCTCCTGGGTGGCATTTCTAGACCCACCCTGGGCCAGAAGGAAACATGCTGTCTTGAAGGGATGGACCCAGTCCTAGCAAGATTCACCACCTGCTGATTAAACAGCCTTTGGGCTTTGAGTAAACATCAGAGGTAGCCAGGCAACAGTTACCACAGGCTTTGCGTGAGATGGGGCTGGCTTCAGGTGTGACCTGACACAGTCCTAGCTGCAGTGGCCAGGAGGGAGTGCCCACATCACACCCCCTCAACTCTGGCAGCCTAGCACAGAGAGTGAGGGAAGAGAGTAAGAGACTTTGCCTGGTAATCCAGGGAATTCTCACATATCTTACTCAAGTCCACCAAAATGGTACCACTAGGAGTCTGCAAGATTCACAGCATTACTGGGCTTGGGGTGCTCCCAGTACAGAAACAGCTGTAATGACAAAAGACTTAGATCACAATATTCAATTCCCTTTGAATATCTATAAAACCTTAACAAGAAGGACAGGATCAAACAAGCCCAGACTGTAAAGGTTGAAACAAATACCTACCAAGCATAGATGGACATCCACAGCACCAATAACATCCAGGAAAATAGGACCTCACCAAACTAACTTAATAAGGTGCCAGTGACCAATCCCAGAGTGATGGAGATATGTGACCTTTCAGACAAAGAATTCAAAACACCTGGCTGGGCACAGTGGCTCATGCCTGTAATCCTAGCACTCTGGGAGAATTTCTTGAGATCAGGAGTTTGAGACCAGCCTGAACAAGAGTGAGACCCCTGTCTCTACCTAAAATAGAAGAATTAGCCCAGTGTCTTGGCACGTGCCTGTAGTCCCAGCTATTCGGGAGGCTGAGGCTGGAGGATAGCTTGAGACCAGGAGTTTGAGGTTGCAGTGAGCTTGAAGTTGCACTGAGCTATGATGATGCCACTGCATTCTCTACTCAGGGCAAGAGTGTGAGACTCTGTCTCAAAAAAAAAAAAAAAAAAAAGAACAACTGTCCTGAACAAACTTAATGAACTTTGAGACAACACAGGGAGGGAAGGAATTCAGAAGCCTATCAGATAAATTTAACAAAGAGATTGAAATAATAAACAATCAGGCAGAAATTCTGGAGCTGAAAAAGTCAATTGACAAACTGAGAAATGCATCAGAGTCTTTCAACAGCAGAATTTGATCAAGTAGAAGAAAGAATTTGTGAGTTTCATGACAGGGTATTTAAAAATACACATTCAGAAGAGAAAAAAAGAAAAAAGAATAAAAATGAATGAAGCACATCTACAAGATCTAGAAAATAGCCTTAAAAGGGCAAATCTAAGAGTTATTGGCCTTAAAGAGGAGGTAGAGAGAGGGATTGGGGTAAAAAGTTTATTTAAAGAAATAACAACAGAGAACTTTCCAAACCTAGAGAAAAATATCAATATTCAGGTACAATAAGGTCATAGAACACCAAGCAGATTTAACAAAGTTACCTCAAGGTATTTAATAATTAAGCTCTCAAACATCACAGGTAAAGAAAAGTTCCTAAGGGAAGCAAGAAAAAAGAAAAAAATAACATTTAAAGGAGCTCCAACACATCTGGCAGCAGACTTCTCAGCAGAAACCTTATGAGCCAGGAGAGAGTGGCATGACAAACCAAAGTGCTGAAGGAAAACAAACAAACAAACCTTAACCCTAGAATATTATATCCTGTTAAAATATTCTTCAAACATGAAGGATAAATAAAGACTTTCCACACAAGCAAAAGCTGAAGCATTTTGTCAACACCAGAACTCCTACATGCTAAAAGGAGTTCTACAAAAGGAAAGAAAACACATTAATGAACAATAAAAAATCTTCTGATACTACACAACTCACTAAGTACACAAATACAGAATACTACATTGCTGTACTTGTATAAGCTACTTATATCTTGAGTAGAAAGACTAAAAGACAAACCTATCAAAGATAACTGCAGCACTTTTTTGAGAGATAGTATAAAAAGATATAGATGAAAACAACAAAAAGTTGAAAAGCGGGGGGGATGGAGTTAAAGTGTAGAATTTCTGTTAGATTTCTCTTTGCTTGTTTGTTTGTTTGGTTGTTTGTAGGCAGAGTTGTCATATGTTTAAAATAATTAGTTATAAAATGTTTTCTGCAAGCCTCATGATAACCTCAAATCAAAAAACCTACAACAGATACGGAAAAATAAAAAGCAAGGAATTAAAATACACTACTAGAGAAAATCACTTTTAACAAAGGAAGACAGAATGGAAAGAAGAAAGAAAGGGAGGACCACAAATCATATGACAATGTGGCAGTAGTAAGTCCTTACCTATAAGTAATCACATTAAATGTGAATGGATTAAACTCTCCAATCACAGACATAGAGTGTATGAATGGATAAAAACAAGAGCCAACTATATGTTGTCTACAAGAAACACACTTCACCTATAAAGGCACACATAGACTGAAAATAAAAGGATAAAAAAAGATATTCCAGGCAATGAAAACCAAAAAAGAGCAGGAGTAGTTATACTTCTATCAGATAAAATAGATTTCAAGATAAAAATTGTAAAAAGAGACAAAGAACATCATTATATAATGATAAAGGGGTCAATTCAGCAAGAGGATATAAGAATTCTAAATATATATGCACCCAACACTGGAGCATCCAGATATATAAAGCAAATATTATCAGAGATAAAGAGAGAGAGAAACCACAAAACAATAAACGTTGGACACCTCAATACTCCACTTTAAGCACTGGACAGATCATCCAGATAGAAAATCAACAATGAAACATTGCACTTAACCTGCGCTGTAGACCAAACAGACCTAATAGATATTTATAGAACATTTCATCCAACAGCTACAAAATTCACATTCTTCTCCTCAGCTCATGGATCATTCTCAGGGATAGATCATATGTTAGGCCACAAAACAAATCTTAAAAAATCCAAAAAAATTGAAATTATATCAAGTATTTTATCTGACCAAAATGGAATAAAACTAGAAATCAGTAACAGGAAACTATACAAACACATGGAAAGTAAATAATATGCTACTGAATGACTAGTGGGTCAATGAAAAGATTAAGACAGAAATTTAAAAATGTCTTGAAATAAATGAAAATTAAAACACAACATATCAAAACCTATGGAATACAGAAAAAGTAGTAGTAAGTAGAAAGTTTACAGCAATAAGTGCCTACATCAAAAAAGCAGAAAAGCTTCAAATAAACAACATAATGATGCAACTCAGAGAACTAGAAAAACAAGAGCAAATCAAACCTAAAATTAATACAAGAAAAGAAATAATAAAGATCAGAGCATAAATAAAATTGAACCAAAAAATACAAAAGATCAATCAAATGAAAAGTTGGTGTTTTGAAAAGATAAACAAAATTGACAAACCTTTAACCAGACTAAGAAAAAAAGGGAGAAGTCCCAAATAAATAAAACCAGAGACAAAAAAGGAGATATCACAACTGATACTGCAGAAATCCAAAGGATCATTAGAGACTATTATGAGCCACTATGTACCAATAAATTGAAATACCAGGAAGAAATGGTTAAATTCCTAGACACATACAACCTGCCAAGATTGAACCAGGAAGAAACACAAAACCTGAATAAACAAATAACAAGTAATGAGATAGAAGCAGTAATAAAGTTCCCCATCCAAGAAAAGCCCAGGACCTAATGGCTCCACTGCTGAATTCCACCAGGCATTCAAAGAAGAACTAATAACAATCCTACTTAAACTCTTCTAAAACACTGAAGAGGAGGTAATACTCCCAAACTCATTCTATGAGGCCTGTATCATCCTAATACCAAAACCAGACAAAGACACAATAAAAAAGGAAAAGTATGGGCCAATATTTCTGATGAACATAGATGCAAAAATCCTTAACAAAATACTAGCAAACCGAGTTCAACAACGCATTAAAAAGATTACTTATCATGATCTAGTAGGATGTAAGGATGGTTCAACATATGCAAATCAAATAATGTGATACATTCTGTCAACAGTAGGAAAGACAAAAACCATACGTTTGTTTCAATTGATGCTGAAAAAGCATTTTGTAAAATTCAATATCCCTTCAGGATAAAAACTCTAAAAAAAAAACCCTGGGTATAGAAGGAACTTACCTCAACAGGATAAAAGCCATTTATGACAGACCTACAACTATTAATAGTATCATAATAAAAAATTGAAAGCCTATTCTTCAAGATCTGGAAAAATACAAGGATGCCCATTTTCACCACTGTTATTCAACATAGAACTGGAAGTTCTAGCTAAAGCAATCAAACAAGAGAGAGGCATAAAGGGCATCTAAATTGGAAAGGAAGAAGTGAAATTATCCTTGTTTGCAGATGACATGATCTTAAATCTACAGAAACCTAAAGACTCCACAAAAAAACCTATTAATATTAGAACTGATAAACAAATACAATAATGTTGCAGGATACAAAATCAACATACAAAAATCAGTAGCATTTCTATATGCTGACAGTAAACAATTTGAAAAAGAAACCAAGAAAGTAATCCCATTTACAATAGCTACAAATAAAATAAAATTCCTAGGAATAAACTTAACCAAATAAATGAAAGAGCTCTATAATGAAAACTATAAAACATTGACGAAAGAAATTGAAGAGGACACAAAAGATGGAAAGATATTCCATGCTGATGGATTGGAAGAATCAATATTGTTAAAATGTCCATATTACCTAAAGTAATGTGGAGATTCAATGCACTTTCCAGCAAAATACCAATAACATTCTTCACAGAAATAGAAAAAAAAATCCTAAAATTTACTTGCAAGCACAAAAGACCCAGAATAGCCAAAGCCATACTGAGCAAAAAGAACAAAACTGGAGGAAAGACACCACCTGACATCAAATTATACTACAGAGCTGTAGTAACCAAAACAGCGTGGTACTGGCAGAAAAACAAACACATAGACCAATGGAACATAATTAAGATCCCAGAAATAAATCCACACATCTATGGTGAATTTATATTTGGCAAACTTGCCAAGAAAGTACAGTGAGGAAAGGAGAGTCTCTTCAATAAATGGTGCTGAGAAAACTGTATATCCATATGCAGAAGAATGAAATTACACCCTTATCTCTCATCATATACAAAAATCAAATCAAAAAGGAATAAATAATTAAGTCTAAGACCTGAAAATGTGAAACTACTAAATGAGAACACTGGGGAAATTTCAGGACATTGGTCTGGGCAAGGACTTCCTGAGTCATACCCCCAAAGCACAGGCAACCAAAGCAAAATTGGACAAATGGGATCACATCAAGCTAAAAACCTTCTGCACAGCAAAGGAAATGATCAACAAAGTGGAGAGACAACCCACAGAATGGGAGAAAATATTTACAAACTACCTTCTTACAAGGGATTAATAATGAGAATATATAAGGAGCTCCAACAACTCTACAGGAAAAAAAATCAAGTAATGCAATTAAAAAATGGACAAAGAATCTGAATGGACATTTCTCAGAAGAAGATATACAAATGGCCAATCAGTATATGAAAAAATGTTCAACATCATTAGTCATCAGAGAAATGTGAGTTAAAACTACAATGAGGTATCTCTCCCCAGTTAAAATGGCTTTTATCAAAAAGACAGGCAATAATGAATGCCGGAGAGAATGTGGAGGAAGGGGAACTCTTGTACACTGTTGGTGGGAGTGTAAATTAGTGCAACCACTATGGAGTTTCTTGAAAAAACTAAACATACAAGTACTGTAGGACCCAGCAATCCCACTGCTGGATATATACCCAAAGGAGGGGAAATCAGTATATCAAAAATATATCTGCACTCCCATGTTTATTGCAGCACCGTTCACAATAGCTAAGATTTGGAATCAACTTAAGTTTCCATCAATGGAGGAATGGATAAAGAAATTGTGGTACATACACACAATGAAACATTATGTAGCCACAAGAAAGAATGAAATCCTGCCATTTGCAACATGGATAGAATCAGAGAACATTGTGTTAAGTGAAATGAGCCAAACACAGAAAGACAAATCTGGTATGTTCTCACTCATATGTGGGAGCTAAATATTAAAAACAATCAATCTCATGGAGACAGAGAGTAGAATGATGATTACCAAAGGCTGGGAAGGGTAGAATGGAGGGGTGGATAAAGTGGGTATGGTTAATGGGTACAAAAATATAGTTAGAATGTAGAATATTTCATATCACAACAAAGTGTCTATAATGAACAATAAGTTAAGGTATACTTTAAAATACCTAAAAGAGTGGAATTGGAATGTTCCTAACATAAAGAAATGATAAATGCCTAAGGTGATGGAAACCCCAATTACCCTGAGTTGATTAATTCTTATTGTATGCCTGTATCAAAACATCACATGTACCCTACAGATATATATAACTATTATGTACCCATAATAATTTAAAATTTAAAATTTAAAAAAAGTTGAGTCTTTATGATTATGTGAAAAAATAAAATTTTAAAATAAAATCACAATCCTAGCTCTAAAGATTTTCACATTTAGTGTATAATATTTTTAAAGGAAAATTTTGATAAGATATTATAAATGCTACAGTAGTTTTGGATGGTATTGGCCCAAAGATATGGCTTCCTAAATTTATATATTTATAATCATAATAATTTCCATAATTCATAATCAGAGATGTTGAGAAATACAGAGATGGCATTAGCTTATTGATTTGAAGTTCTCAAAAGGAATTTAGAACATCTGTTGATACATAATTATAAAGAACATACACCTCCAGGGGTACACAACCTGAGTGCACATCAACTAGAAACACAAATGAAAAATAATATACCCAACTATCTATGATAAAATTTATAAGTGGAATTAGTAGAGCAAGGAAAAGCAAAACATTTGGGTAAATGTCTGGCTGGA
Organism: Daubentonia madagascariensis; assembly: GCA_023783475.1. Classification (NCBI taxonomy): domain Eukaryota; kingdom Metazoa; phylum Chordata; class Mammalia; order Primates; family Daubentoniidae; genus Daubentonia; species Daubentonia madagascariensis. The sequence goes on along the minus strand of JAKFHU010000978.1, from coordinate 17,159,959 downwards.
TTTTCACATTATCTTATAAGGAAAAAAAAAAAAAAAACAAACCCAAAGCTTAGGCACAGCGTAAGGAAAGCTATGCATGTGTATACTGTATTGTGTTTAAGAGATGAACTATGTGGTTCTCTGCTCTACTGTAATTAAATGAGATGTGAATACAGTCATGTGCAAAGAAGAGACAGACTTTATTTAGACAGATAAAATATAGGAAGAGAAGATTTAAAGGAAAATGGAAGAAAACGAAAAACTAAAAGATTAAGATCTGAGAAAAGATGCCTGTTGGAAGATGAAATTTTCTACCTTCCTTATGCCCTAGAGAAATTTGTAGATTCCTGTACTATGGTACTTCATTTCATTGTTGTAATTATTTGTGTACTCCGGTCTTCTCAAGTGCACTGAAGAATCCTCCAGGGCAGAAACCATATTTCCTTGTCTATATATCCACTGTTTCTGGTATAGTAGCTGACACAGTTGGTTCCCAATAAATCTTGGCTGAGTTAATAGATTGCCTGATTACAGAAGAGATGGCAGACTGAATCTGTGTTTTATCTCTTGTAGTAAAGGCTTTTGGTTCCCCGCCCAGATAACTTTAGCAGCCTGCCACTTTCCCTACCCATAAACTGCTGTGTTTGTGGGCTAATGGTTTACACCTTCACCCTTCTCCGGAGACTTGCCCCTAGTTTAAAGGAGGCTCACAAGATGTTGTTATATACTCACCCTGGACAGCAATTTTATCATTTGAAAAAACTGAGGTAACAATGATTAACTTGCAGTGTTGCCAAAATAATTAAAAGTATAAGATTCACACACATGCCCAATTTAATTGTGCACAGTAAAATTTGTACAAGCATGTACAGCATCCCAGCCATAAGTGGTACATATTATTTCTAGGGAAAGAAATGTTTCTAAATTCATGTTGCCTTATTAAATATTCATGTCTTTAGTGAGAAAAAATATTGTAATATTTTTCTGTAATTGATTCTCTTCTAAAACAAATCTTCAATTTTAGAAAATATAGAAATTATATTGACTTCCAAATCACCTTTATTAGAGAAGCAATATATCATTTCCTACACAGAGTTTATGAGACTAGTTAATATCAAAATGTTGGAAAAGTGACAGGACAAACAGCAATTTTGTTACTGCTCTCCACTCAAAGCAATTAATGCATTCAAATAGATTGGAAACAACTTTCTATTATCAGTTGAAATATTTCATAATGTCACCTACCTACCGTAATAGTTCAAGATGCTGAGATTTATTTGAATATCAACCTGGATTGTGGAGAGTTCAATTAATTATTATATTTGGTTTGGCAGTCAGTATGCAACTCGTATTTCAAGTTTCTAAATAGAAAAAACAAAAAACCAAAAAAAACCCACCTATAAGCAGAATAGCTTTAGAATGCTGTAATGATATTGCTAACTTCCAGGTCAGTCAGTGACAATTTCAGGGGAAAAAAAGAGGTAAGTACAGACAGAGGTAAGTAGAGAAGCTTTCTTTCCTTTTCTGTTTTCTTTTCCTTTCTTTCTTTTCTTTCTTTCCTTTCTCTCTTTCTCTCTTCCTCCCTCCCTTGCTTCCTTCTTTCCTTCCTTCCTTCCTTCCTTCCTTCCTCTCTCTCTCTTTCTTTCTTTTTTAATTTAGAAGCCACAAAATAGAACTTCCTCTTTCTTAAGAAGTAGAAAACTATTGTTGGAGATACCAAAGATGTTGCAGTATTTGTTACTTTGGGCCTTCAAAATCCACTTCAATGATTCAAGTATTTATTTTATTTTTATTTTATTTTATTTTATTTTATTTTATTTATTTTATTTTATTTTATTTTATTTTATTTTAATTTTAATTTTAATTTTATTTTTGATGAGTGATTCTGTTTAGCAAAGAGGAAGTATGGGCCCTGTGAAAGGAACAGGTTGAAAATTTCACATTCACTGAAGCAGTAAAATTGGATTAACCATTGGATTAAGGAATGCTTTTTTACATCCAGAGTAAGATTAAAGGTCAGAATTAATGTTGATGTAGCTGCATAAAAACCACTGAAAGTTAAAATTGAGCATATTACTTGAAAATAAATGGATATAATTTTCAGTTATAAAATCAATCATCTTTCCATGACATTATTTGAAAAATACAGTATTGTAAAAAATAAGTTCAAGAAAAAAGCAACTGGCTCCTGAGGCACAATAATACCACACCATACAGAAGGCACTTATGGAAAAAAGTCAGAGATACACATAGATGAAGAAAAGAATTGAACTATACCCATTAGTCTATTATATCTCTTTCCCAGTAATTAAATTTTGTGAACACAGTACGGTATTTTAAAGTAAGTGTTTCTTCATATGTAGCACTTTTCTGGGAGCAATAAAAATATTATAAAAGCAGCAAAATATGTATAAATATTACCTTCACTTTTAGAAAATAACCAACTTTCCCAGGTAAATGCAGACGGTTAGGTTTTAAAAAATGAAGAGCAATTTATTGTGACAGAGAACATGAATAACTTGCTGTAAACCAAATGGGACAGGTTTCACTGCTTAAATTCTGGTAGTACAAATTCATTTAATGTCAGCAGAGCCAATTCTAACAGAGCTGACACTGGAATGATTCAGAAGCTAATCCCATTATGTAGTCACCATGGAAAGTCAAAGCTTTCGTGATATCTAGAAAACTTATGTTTCCCAGACGTAATGCTGTCTCAATTTTTAGTGAGAAATATCAAACAAAATATGTTTGTGAAGCTTCTGTGAAATTTGGCTAGGTTTATATTTTAAAAATAGAAATTTTATTATAAGTGTTTTAAAATATAATTGTCATTCCACTTTTTTGAATTACTTTTAAGAAGAAACAAAAATTCATATAAAAATTCCTGAGCAGTCAATAAAAGACACACACAAGTTTATTCTCCTGATAAAAAATAAATGTGTGCTATAATTTGAAGTAGCATAAAATAATATTGTTAAGTAATTTTGTTAAGAGAATGCATTTTCTATCACCTATTAGTTTCCTATAAGTATACACCTGATTCATGATTAAGTTTATAATAAAATATTTATGTGGTATGTTTACAAAATAGACAACCTGCATTATCTCCATCTTTTTCTTGTGTTGATTCAGAGAATTTGGAATAAATATTATCATGGTCAGAAACCATAAGAAGAAATGATGTAATCTGAGAAAATTTAGTCTAGTTGCACAGCATGTGAATATGTATCTGAATGTATATGAAAATATATGTGCAATGGTTTTGAAATTGCCACGATAATTTGAAACTCCCATCATCAAGAGGTAGGGTTATCAGGGCTTTTTTTGCTATTGGGTTGTAGGAGTTACTTATATATTTTGGATATTAATCCCTATGATACTGCTTTAACTACTATATCTTTGTAATATATTTTGAAATCAGGAACTGTAATGCCTCCAGGTTTGTTCTTTCTCAAGATTCCTTTGAATTCTTGAGAAAGAATTCAAGCAAAGCGCTTGAGTAGACATTTCTCCAAAGAAGACATACAAATGGCCAACAAGTCTAAGAAAAGATGTTCAACATCACTAATCATCACAGATTTGAAGTGTAAATTAAGATCACAATGAGGTATCACTTCCTACCTGTTCTGATGGCTTTTATACAGGAAAAAAAAACCCAAAAGATAACAAATGTTGATGACAATGTGAATAAATTGGATTTTTTGTACATTAGTGATGGCAATGTAAAATGGTGCAACCACTATGGAAAACAGTATGGAGCTTCCTCAAAAAATTAAAATAGAACTACCATATGATCCAACAGTCCCACTTCAGAGTATATATTCAAATGAATTAAAATCAAGATCTCAAAAAGATATCTGCACTCCCATGTTTATTGCAGCATTATTCACAATAGCCAAGATATAGGAAAAACCTAAATGTCCATCATTGGATGACCGGATAAAGAAAATGTGGTGCAGTAGAATGTTATTCAGAACTTTAAAAAGAGAAAAAATTCTGCTATATTCAACAACATAGATAAACCTGGAAGGCATTATGCTAAGTAAAATCAGCCAATCACAGAAGGAAAAATACTGCATGATTCCACTATAAGAGATATCAAAAATAGTCCCACTCATAAAAGCAGAGTAGAATGGTGGTTCCCAGGGATTAGGGGGAGGAGGAAATAAGGAGTTGCTATTCAGCGGTCATAACACTTCAATTCTACGAGTAAATAAGTTGCAAATATCAGCTGTACCACATTTTGCCAATAATTAACAATGCTGTATTGTACACTTAAAAAAAATCTCCTGTTAAGTGTTCTTACCACAGTGAAAACGGGACAGGATTTCAACTGCTTCAACTAACACAAGTAACATTATGTGACTTCTGAAACTAGGTCCTAAAAGGCTGTGTGGTTCTAACTTGAATGTTTGAAACACTGGCTTTGGGGAATTTACTCAGTATGTTTCATCTTGGAATCTACCCACCATGATTGGGTAAGCTCAAGCCACATGAAGACATGAAGTGTTGGGTCTCTGGTTCAAAGATCCAGGTAAGCCCTTAGAGTTGTCCTAGTCAAGGGACCAGATATGAAAGTGAAGGAGGCTCCAGATGATTCCAGCTTCCAGTCTTTGTAGTCATCCCTAGTTATAAGGGAGCAGAGGCAAGCTATCTCTGCTGTGCCTTGTCAAATTCCCTGACTCACTGGGTTTTTTTTTTTTTTTACTTTTTTTGAGTTTTTCCCATCCCTTCCACCCCCCTTGCGCCCGCCCGCCCTCAGATGAATGTTATTGCCCTGTGTGATGTAAGTGTTCATCAGTTAGTACCAGTTTGATGGTGAGTACCAGTGGTGCTTGTTTTTCCAATCCTGTGACACTTCGCTTCGAAGAATGGGTTCTAGCTCCAACCAGGAAAATACCAGATGTGATAATTCACTATTGTTCCTTATTGCTGAGTAATACTCCATGGTATACATATAAACATTTTATTGATCCCCTCGTGTATTGATGGGCACCTGCGTTGTTTCCACATCTTTGCAATTGTGAATTGTGCTGCTATGAACATTCGAGAGCAGATGTCTTTATTATAAAATGTCTTTTTTTCCTTTGGATAAATACCCAGTAGTGGGATTGCTGGGTCAAACGGTAATTCTACTTTTAATTCCTTGAGGTATCTCCATATTCTTTTCCATAGAGGTTGTAGTAATTTGCAGTCCCACCAGCAGTGTATGAGTGTTCCATTCTGTCCACATCCCTGCCAACATTTGTTGTTTGGGGATTTTTTGATATGAGCCAATCTCACTGGAGTTAAGTGATATCTCATTGTGGTTTTGACTTGCATTTCCCTGATGATTAGAGACGTTGAGCACTTTTTTATATGTTTGCTGGCCATTGTTCTGTCTTCTTTTGAAAAGTTTCTATTCATGTCCTTTGCCCATTTTTTAATAGGGTTGTTTGATTTTTTCTTGTTGATTTTCCTAAGTTCTGTATAGATTCTGGTTATCAGCCCTTTATCAGAGGTGTAGCATGCAAATATTTTCTCCCATTCTGTAGGTTGTCTGTTCACTCTAGTGATAGTTTCCTTGGCTGTGCAGAAGCTTTTCAATTTGATCAGGTCCCATGTATTTATTTTGGTTGCTGCTGTGATTGCTTTGGGGGTCTTCTTCATAAATTCTTTGCCTAGGCCAATGTCCATAAGAGTTTTTCCAACGTTTTCTTCGAGAATTCTTATGGTTTCATGTCTTAGGTTTAGATCTGTCATCCATTGTGAGTTGATTTTTGTGAGAGGTGAGAGGTTTGGGTCCAGTTTAGGTCTTCTACATATGGCCATCCAGTTTTCCCAGCACCATTTGTTGAATAGGGAATCTTTTCCCCAGTGTACGTTTTTCTGGAATTTGTCAAAGATCAGGTGACTGTATGAGGTTGGTTTTATATTTGGGTTCTCGGTCCTGTTCCATTGGTCTACATGTCTGTTCTTGTGCCATTACCATGCAGTTTTGGTGACTATAGCCTTGTAGTATAGTTTGAAGTCTGGTAGATAGATGCCTCCCAATTTGTTCTTTTTGCTTAAGATTGCTTTGGGTAGACGGGGTCTTCTCTGGTTCCACATGAAGCATAGAATTATTTTTTCTAGATCGGCAAAAAATGATGTTGGTATTTTGATAGGGACTGCATTGATTCTGTAAAGCACTTTAGGTAGCAAAGCCATTTTTACTATGCTGACTCTGCCTATCCAAGAGCATGGTAGGGCTTTCCATCTATTTACATCCTCTGCAATTTCTTTTCTCAGTGTTTCATAATTCTCTCTATATAGGTCTTTGACCTCCTTAGTTAGATATGTTCCTAAATATTTAATTTTCTTTGGTGCTATTGTGAAAGGTATTGCGTCTATAATTTGTTTCTCAGCTTGATTGTTATTAGCATATATGAAGGCTATGGATTTGTGTATATTAATTTTGTATCCTGAGACTTTGCTGAATTCATTTATCAATTCCAGTAATCTCTTGGTTGAATCTTTGGCGTTTTCTATGTATAATATCATATCCTCTGCGAATAGTGAAAGTTTGACCTCTTCTGCCCCCATCTGGACACCCCTAATTCCTCTGTCTTGTCTAATTGCTGTGGCCAGGACTTCCAGCACTATGTTGAAAAGAAGTGGAGATAGTGGGCACCCTTCTCTGGTGCCAGTTTTAAGGGGGAATGCCTTCAATTTTTCCCCATTCAGTATGATATTGGCTGTGGGTTTATCGTATATGGCTTTAATAGTTTCTAGGAATGAGCCATCTATGCCTATATTGTTAAGAGTTCTTATCATAAAAGGGTGTTGGATTTTGTCAAAAGCCTTTTCTGCATCTATTGAAAGGATCATATAATCTTTGTTCTTGCTTTTATTTATATGGTGAATTACATTTATAGATTTGCGTACGTTGAACCATCCCTGCATCTCGGGAATAAAGCCCACCTGATCATGATGGATTATTTTTTTGATGTACATTTGAATTCGGTTTGCAAGGATTTTATTGAGAATTTTTGCATCTATATTCATAAGGGATATTGGTCTGAAGTTTTCTTTTTTTGTTGTGTCCTTTCCTGGCTTTGGTATCAAGGTGATATTGGCTTCGTAGAATGAGTTTGGGAGGATTCCATCCTTCTGGATATTTTCAAATAATTTCTGCAGTATAGGCACCAGTTCTTCTTTGTAGGCTTGGTAGAATTCAGGTGTGAACCCATCTGGTCCGGGACTTTTTTTTGTGGGTAGATTTTTAATTACTGCTTCAATTTCGGTGCTTGATATTGGTCTGTTTAGAAATTCAGTTTCTTCCTGGTTGAGCCTAGGGAGGTAGTGTGTTTCTAAGAATTTGTCCATTTCCTCCACGTTTTCGTGTTTGTGGGCATAGAGATTTTTGTAGTATTTGAGGATGATGTTTTGTATTTCCATGGTATCAGTTGTGACTTCTCCTTTTTCATTTCTAATTGAGCTTATTAGAGCCCTTTCCTTTCTGCTTCTAGTCAACCTGGCAAGTGGCCTGTCTATTTTGTTTATCTTTTCAAAGAACCAACTTTTCTTTTCATTAATCTTCTGTATTGTTCTTTTGTTCTCGATTTCATTTAATTCTGCTCTGATTTTGGTTATTTCTTTTCTTCTGCTGGCTTTAGGATTCCTTTGCTCTTCCTTTTCCATTTCCTTAAGATGATTCATTAGTTTACTGATTTGTGACCTTTTTGTCTTTTGGATGTGGGCATTTAAGGCGATAAGTTTTCCTCTCAGGACTGCTTTTGCTGTATTCCACAGATTTTGATAACTTGTGCCCCCATTATTGTTTAGTTTGAAGAATCTTTTGATTTCCATTTGAATCTCCTCCTTGACCCAATAGTCTTTCAGCAACAGATTGTTTAGTTTCCAAGTTTTTGGATGAAGATGTGAGTTTCTGTTGGAATTGATTTCTTATTTTATTCTGCTGTGGTCTGAAAAGATACATGGTATGATTTCTATTTTTTTGAATTTGTTTAGATCTGTTTGTGGACTAGGATGTGGTCAATTTTAGAGAAAGTTCCATGAGCTGATGAGAAGACTGTATATTCAGTGTTATTTGGGTGGAGTGTTCCATAGATATCTGTTAGGCCCAAATGTTCTGAAGTCCTGTTTAGCTGTTTTATTTCTCTATTTGTTTTTTGTTTGGAGGATCTGTCCAGTTCCGTCAGTGGGGTGTTGAAGTCTCCTGCTATTATGGTGTTGCTGCTTATTATGTTGTCTAGATCTAGCAGTATTTGCTTTATGTACCTGGGTGCTCCTGTGTTGGGTGCATAAATGTTTAGGATTGTTAAATCCTCTTGTGAGATTTTTCCCTTCACCACTATATAGTGTCCATTTTTGTCCTTTTTTACTTTTGTTGCTTTAAAGTTTATATCATCTGAAATAAGGATGGCTACTCCGTATTTCTTTTGGTTTCCATTAGCCTGGAAAATTGTATTCCATCCTTTCACCTTGAGTCTGAATGTGTCTTTGTGTGTAAGTTGTTTTTCCAGAAGACAACAGATACTTGGCTTGTTTTTTTTAATCCATTTATCCAGCCTATGTCTCTTCAATGGGCAGTTCAAGCCATTTACATTTATTGAGAGAATTGATATTTGGAGTAAATTTCTGATTATTCTATTGGGTGGTGTCTTTTGTTTTACCTCTTGCGTCATTGTGGAATCTGGTTTCTGGGGTTTTAGCTTTTGCATAGTTTTACATAGGTGGGTGTCTGTTGCTCTGGTTAGTGTATAATGCAGGTCTAAGCACTTCTTGCAAGGCCGGTCTGGATTTCGCAAATTCTATCAGTGATTGCTTATCGGAAAACGTCTTTGTTTCTTCCTCGTATAAGAAGCTTAGTTTGGCAGGATACAGAATTCTGGGTTGGCCTTTGTTTTGTTTTAGAAGACTGATGATGTCTCCCCTTTCCCTTCTGGCTTGTAAGGTTTCAGCTGAGAAATATGCAGTTAATCTGATTTGTTTCCCTTTGTAGGTTACCTGCTCTTTTCGTCTTACAGCTCTGAGGAGTGCCTCTTTTGTGTTTACTTTGGTCAGTCTAATAATTATGTGGCGAGGTGAATGCCTTTTCACATTGACTCTCCCAGGGGTCCTGTGTGCTTCTTGTACTTGGATATCGAGATTTCTGGCTAAGCCATGGAAATTTTCCTTTATTATTCCTTCAAATAAATTTTCCAGCCCACGTGAGTTTTCTTCCTCTCCCTCAGGGATACCTATGATCCTTATGTTTGGCCTCTTTACATAATCCCACATTTCTTGTATGCTTTTTTCCTGCCTTTTGTTTTTGTCTTCTTTCTCTTCGGATGATTTATTTAGCACATAGGAGTTGTCTTCCAGCTCTGAAATTCTTTCCTCTGCATGGTCCAGCCTATTCTTAAGGCTTTCCACTGTGTTTTGTAGATCCTTGAATGCTTCTTTCATTTCTAGGATTTCTGTTTGATTTTTCCGTAATATTTCTATTTCTTTGTAGAATTTTTCGTTCATTTCTTGCATTTTTCTTGTCGTTTCTTTGTGCTGGGATTCAATTTTCTCTTGAATTTCATTGAGCCTTCTTATAATCCATAAATGAAATTCCTCTTCTGTCATTCTATCCATTTCATTTTGGTTGGTATCCATTGCTGAGGTACTGATGGTTTCTTTTGGGGGTGACTTTTCACTCTGATTTTTCATGTTCCCTGAGTTCTTTCACTGTTTTTTTCTCATCTGGCCTCTTGGTCGAGAGCTGGGGGGTGTTAGAGCTAGTTTATGGCCCTGTCACCAGGCCCACAATTTTTGTTCCTTGGCAAAGCCAGGGAGAAAAGTAGTGGCCTGTATTGCCTTAGGTGTATTTTAGCAAGTTTGGTGGATCTTGAGTTAAGTCTGACCTGTGGTCTTCTCCTCTTCCCAGTGGAGTGTGGTGAGAATGACCTCCCAGCTTGGACTCTGAGCTAATGAATTGTAATTGAGGATATTAGTCCACCGCTCCCTATTAGCTAGGTATTCTGTTATGTCCGTGGCAGACTCTGATCCCCCAGTTTGGGTATGCGAAAGCCCCGTGCTTTGGGAGGGGCCTTGTAGCTCCTAGGGGTTACTTTGACCCTGCCTCTCCTGAAGTGCATGTAGAAACACAATTTCTTTTGGCTGCAGTGTGAGAGCTGAATTGGGAAACTTGTACACAGCTCAGAGCTTCCTTATCTAGCCATGTGGTTCTGCCCTTCTGATGTGCGTCTCCGCGTGATACTGGTTGATAGGGGGATCTCTAATTGTGCACCCCTTTTCCACCACTAGACCCCAAGGCGAGGCGGGTGGCCGTCTCTATCCCCAGTAGTCTCCACCGGGGGGATGTTCTCACGGGGAGGTGGGAGTAGTGGCCACTGGAAGTGCTCTTGGATGGCGTGAAATTCCCTATTGAAGTGGGCAGGATTATGGGGAGCTGCTCTGGTTCAGCCTGTGGCTCTTGAGGTATTTGGTTGTCATGAGAACCAGCAGTTATACCAAATGAGTCACTATAGCCAGCAACCTTCAAAATGAGCAATCTCTGGGATACAGGAGGTCTGGGACCTGAATGGCGGGCACTAGGACCAGCACGGAGTGGACTTGTCGGAGGCCAAAGCCTGGATAGCAGGACCAGATGGACGAGCTGCAAGCTGTTTCCAATACACAAAGGTCCTGCTGCTACAGTTCCGGGATCTCGTCCCACCTGGAACCCACGGATACAGCTGACCCTGGCCACCAAAGGCAAAGCCTGTCTCACCCCAGCAGAAGAGCCCCGGGCCGGGGCAGGGCAGAGCTAGAGACGCGGCTCACAGCTCCGGGCGCGCGGCTGTAAAGATGGCGGCCGCTGCCTGCCTGGCGCACAGCCGGGCTCAGATTGCGCCCAGAGCCCAGCTTTTCTCTGCTGGCCGCGGGGGCGGCAGTTGCTAGCAACTTCTAAGGGCGTGTCCCGCTCTCCGTTAAACTCCTGGGCCCAGTCCCACTGACTTCTAGTGGCACAGTTCCGGCCTGCGGGTTCCCGCGCACTGTCCTGGGAAGCTGTATCTCCACCCAGTGTGACCCCCCTGCCCTGTGCGGTCTCTGTATACTGCAGCTGAGGGTTGTGTTTGGCTTTCGCGATTACTCCAGCTCCACAGGGTCTGTTGTCTTGTGCAACCGCTCTGCCCCAACTCTGGGCTTGTCCCTGACAGAGTGGATAGGGAGGCGCGCTTGAGGGGCAGGTCGTGCTGCGCCGACCTGGCGAGCGCGTCCTTCCTGCGCTGTGGGCTCTATTGTGCTCCGTGCGCCCTCCGATCTTTGTGAAAATTTTGTACCTGTTTTCTTGGGTTGGGCGTTCCGCGTTGTTTCTCTGTAATTCGCAATGCTGTTTTCAGAGTGAGCGGTACGTGCTCACATGTAACCGCTGGTATTCTTCACCGCCTTCCCTGGGAGCGGTGCGGTGGGAGGACTCTATCAGACCGCCATTTTTTCGAGAAATCCGAGAAAATAAGATTTTAAAAATGAATTAAAGTCTGGAAACCAAACATTGATAAGGGCCTTGTACCTATCAAAGCAAGTGCTGTGAGTCAGAAGCAGTGATAGCGTCCGACTACCGACTCACTGTTCTTGATCATAGTAAACAGATTGTTGTTTTATGGCATTAAATTTGGGATGATTTGCACATAACAATATATATTAACCTAATCTTATATTATAAGAAAGTTATAAACCCCCATCTTAATTTCTCTAAATCAATTGAAGATTTTTCTTGAAAGTAGAAATAAATTTCCTTTGATTTACATATAATTCTAAGCCAAGGCTCACTTTGAAATGAAGAAACATATATAGAGTAATTAGTAATATGTAGTTTGAAGTCTGTGATCTAGAAGCAGAAAAGGAAAGACACAATCTAATAGCCCCAAATAAACAGGGGAAACAAATCAATATATTAGAAATTTTACATTAAAATGGACATTTACAAAATGTCTTATAATTAATGAAAAGGATCTTTCATTTAAATATGATCAAAGTGGAAATACTAAATTGTTACGAATTTTAATATTGGTTACATTGCTATCTTTTAGTAATGATATTTACATAATGCTTGGAGGTATAGCCTAATATTGTTAAGAGTGTGTGGGTGCATGCGTGCACACACTCAAAGAGACAAATATTTTACTACTGAAGAAAAACAATAAGAAAGTAGAAGATATAAACACATAAAAATTTGCATTGCAATTCATTTTATAAAAGACTTGAATGAGTGACCTGATACATAATACATAAAAATACATAATTTTTTTTATGGACTTGAAAAGTTTAATTAGCAGGAATGATTGTGACCTCCCTAGGGATGTGACATTTAATCTGAGACCTGAAACACTGAATGCAACCAACTTTACAAAGTGCCTGGAGAAGATAGTTTCAGGTGGTGGCATCATGAACCACTAAAGCTCTTCCATAAGAAAAAACTTCTTCTTAATGGAAGGAGAATTGAATAGCAGCTTAGTGAACACTAGTGAGATAATGCATACCACATATTTTATACAGTAAATATTCTATCTCAAAAACAGTGACTATTCTTATTTTTACGAAAGATGTGCACTCAAAGACTGTCAGGCAGTGTTTATAATGTCATTAATATTTACAGGAAATCCATTCTTGCCATTTTGGATATTGACTGGGAATTGTTTGTATTGGCTGATTTTAAAATGTGAGGAAAACACAAAGAAAGGATTGAAAAAAAGTGACATAGTTAATATCCAGTCTAATTTATTTAAGAGAAAAGAAGTATCTGTAAAAGGCAAAAAGACAGGAAGCTATATAGTAACAGATTTGTAGAGACCATGATAGCAGCTTCCTAGGGTACTTTTTAATCAACACTAATTGGGAAGGAAATTTACTGCTGAGAAAAGGGCATCTTTTACCTGAAAGAAAGTAATCACCTCTAGGTATTATTTTCTATTCACTAGAAAGCAGTAAATGTTCTAAACTTTCACTTAAACTTTTTCTTTAAAAGATTCTTAAGTTTTTAAATGTCTTTCAACAATTGGATCAAAGACAAGAAACTGTGAAAAATGTAATCAATAATTTTTAGAATGATCATAATGGATTGTACTTATTCTTTTTCAAAAAAGATATAATATTCAAGTATATTTAAATCTTTAAAAAATTTACTATTTCTTTAAAAATTGTGTTCATTACAAAACACATTAGAATATCGAACTAAATCAAGGAAATATTTTGAGATCAAAATGTCCCATGTGTGTTTGTGTGTGAATGTGTTTTGTATGTATTCTCATTTTTAACATTCTTACTGTTATTAATAATGTCTTTAATAATGACAAACCAAACCAGAATATCTTATATTTTGATGTTACTTAGAATTAAAGTTATATGTAACTACTACTTACTTATTAACTAGTACTTCATTGTCCTGTAATGAAGTCATCACCATGTCAAATTCATTCTTCCTTCTCCCTGGCCTTCAGTCCATCTTCTCTGTCTTGTGCCATAGTCAACATGTATTTCCCCAAATTTCACGTCTCAATGGCTAGATCTTGTGTTCTTGCTGCCTCTAGTCTTTTCTTCATTAATTGTTCATGTCCAATTAATCTTTATAAAATTACTTTATCCAGGACACTCTCCTGTTCAGTAAACTGTAAGAACACTATTGTTATTGAATCATGTCTTGCCTTAAAATCCTGACATCCAGCAACCTTATAGTACATCTTAAAAAACCTTCTGCTATTTTTCAACATGAATTCTACTTTAGGTAGAAAGTGTCTTACTATTCTCTCTTCACTGTGAAGACATGTTCCAAGGAAATAAGGGGAAGTGAATTCCCACATCTCTTTTTAGAGGAAGGCTACAATCCTTAATACTCTCCTGCACTCATGGAAAATGTGTCCTAAATATATAAAATTAACTTTCCATTTGCATGTGGGTTTGACTTTTCTCCTTAATCAAATGCTTCATTCAACTGAATGTAAAAAAAAGTTCTAAATATACTAAAAGACAAATAAATGAGTAAACATTCCACTTATAAGTTTGTTTTCTCTTCTACAGTGTGCATAATATTCCTAATAATTTAGCGAAGCAACTCTAGGAAACATGATCTACTTGGAAAATAAAAATATTGAAGTACTTCAAAGATATTATCGGATAACCATTCATTTTCTGCTTTTTACCCTATTTTTTTGTCTTCAACTCTTTAGCTCAGAAATACTATCTCAGTTGTACCAACCCATTCTTTAAAGGATTTTCAGGTGTTGCTATTTCTGTAGAGTGTTTAGTTATAGCATATTGTTTAATTTTCTTGATAGTTATTACTTTGGATGACTTATCACTCAAGCTGCAAGCCCATAAAATACCAATTCCCGAGTGCTATACACTTGTTATAGAATTTGTATTTCTTACCATCCACATAAACCTACCTGCGTAACTCTTACCTGTCCTTCTTCTTCAGCAAAGTTAAGGTATTAATTTTCTGGGGTTGATGATATGGAAAAATTGTTATAAAGTAAGATAGAATTAATGAAGGAAATATCCATTTAATTGCTCAAAATGTTTATTGCATTCTCACTAGGTATCTAGCATTGTTTTCAGTGCTCAGGATATAGTCGTAAACAAAACAGAAAAAAAAAATCAGTCTCTATCCTCCTGAACCTTTATTCTAGAGGATAAAGACAAACAAAAACAAGAAAAACAAGAATAATATAGACGACATATATTAGTGACAAGGGATAAAAGTAAAGAAAGTGTGAAGGAGAGATATTACAAGTTAGAGTGTGTGTGGAAATTTTTGATAGAGTGACTATAGAAGGCCTAACTGAGAATAGGAATTTTTGAGTAAAGATCTGTAAGACAAAAGTCTTTAGTAAAATGCGTGCCTGGTGTACTCAAAGAGCAGCAAGGAGGGGGTAGAAAGAACAAAGGTGGAAATAATAGCAGGTGTGATTGATGCAGTAATAGGGATTCAGGTCATGCAGGGTCTCGTAAGTACTTTGGTTTTCACTATGAGGCAGACACAAAGCCATGAGGAGTGTTTAAAGAAAAATAAAAACATGATTCCATTTATAAGGTACATGTTAAAGTTCTGGCAGCTGTGCTGAGAAGGATCAGGAAGGCTAAGACAGAAGACTGGATAAACGACTACTGTAATAATTCAGACAAGAGATTCTAGTTTCTTAGAGCAGAACAAGGACAGGGAGCAACGTAAAAATGGTCAAATTTCAGATATATTTGCAGGATATTGTCATCTTGATTTACTGCAGGCTAGATCTATAAAATGAAAGAAGAATCAAAGATGATAAGATTAACTGGAGTAATGTCATTGGCATTAGCTGAGTTGGAATGACTACAGGAGTAGCTGAATTGGGGATTGAAATATCATGAACTCAATTTTTATACGTGATGTATAGTAGTTATTGAAATAGGTAGATAGAGATAAACTCTGGACTTTAGCTTAAGGGTCCGGTCTGGAGGTATACGTTTGAGAGTCATTAGCATCTGAATTGTACTAAAGCCACAGTTCTGGTTAAAATCACCTAAGCAGTAAGTGTAAACAGAAAAGAGACTGGGTCATGCATTAAGCTCTGGGTCATTTGACATTTTGTAAGTGCAGTAATGAGGAAAAAACAGAAAAAATACAGTAACAACTACTTTCCAAAATGTAATGAGGAAAGTCAGGTGACTGTGTTATCCTGGAGGCCATGAGAAAAAAAGGGTTTAAGAAGCAAAGAGTAATCTACTGTGACAATCACGTAGGGTAAGCATTGAGAAATCACTGTCCAGTGTAGTAACATGGGGATCATTGGCAACTTTGGTAACAGTAATTTCGAGTAGTGGTGAGCAATAGCTATTCTGTTTTTTGTTTTGTTTTGTTTTGTTTTAATTAATTCAGAATTTTTTCTTTACTCCAAGTGGCAACAAACTCTCTCTTTATGTAGAACTTCCTAATCATTCAACATTTTTCTACTATTAAGAAATATTTAAGTATATAGTGATCCTTCCTATTTAGGTGTAAGCAACTTTACTTTGAGACACATCTCTAATTTAATTTCTTTACCTTTAAAATAAAATTTTTGGTGCTTTAATTATATCTCTTATTTTGAAATATAGATCATGTTCTTCATATTGCCCCATTATTTGGTGAACTAAAAAAATTAATATATCAATGAACTCAACAATTAATGATAGACATTGATTTTTTAAATCTCCCCCCAGCCAAGGGAGGGAAACTCTTCTTGCTCTTCTGAACACAACTCTGTTTTATTCTATATTTGCTAAAAAGATAAAATTTGGTTGCATAAAGTTATTACACTGTAAACATAAATTCTTTAATTATACTTAGAGCTAAACTGATCATAAGCTTGTGACAAAACTTTAAATAAAATCATATAATTAAAGTAATGCTGAAAATATAAAAATGATATATTTGTGTATTTCCACATATGGGTTTAAATGCTACTGCTTAGCCATGATTAACAAACATATGATAGAGCAAACAAAATGTAAATTTTTTCCTCAACATGTAACTGAAAGAATTAAATCCTAGAAGCAGGATTTATTGATGATTCATGGAAATCAATTTCTTTAAAAGACATTTTGAGGACATAAACAAGCATTGTAGTTACCCAAGGCAAAATTAAGCATAAAAACATATTGCCTGTAAGGCAGAACAAAATCACATCTTGCAGGGAACAATATTGCAGAGTCGCAGCATGAGCCTTAAATTCTATTTCACGGAAGAGACTGAAAAAAACAAAAACACATTAATAATAAGCTTCTGTCCATGATCACAGAAATCTAAATTTCCTGGCTTGGATATATATGCTGGAGTAAGAAAAGTACACTTGTTATATGTTTTTTGAAAGCTAACTGGTATCATGTTTTCAGTATTTAAATTACCTCTTATGCATTTATTTACCTTAAAAATAAATTGGTTGTTATGATTAAGTATTAGGCCTATTTACTTACCTTCCTTTTTTAAGTTGGCATAGAGAAAATTCTGTTGTTTTGCTCTTTATAAGACATGGAGGAAAAAAACTGGGTTTTAAAATGATTTCATGGTAGTATTTGAGGTAGGTGATGATCTCATGGTACAGTATATAGTAACATACGTTTGCAATATCAAGTGATCCTTGTTATTCATTTTTCCTTGAGTGTATGTGCCTGTAATGTCTCTTCTCCCTCCTCTGCCTGCTGTAACTGCATTGCTTTAACTCAGCATAAAGGCTTGAGTTACTAGTTTCTCTTAAACCATGCAGAAATTACATCGTATGGCTGAACTGGTGCATGAGTAATTTGGACTGTACCACAGCCGCTGGAGTGCACTACCCTGGAGTATTTATTTAGTCATCCAACAACATAATCAGCCCTGGGTCTGAAAACCAGCCTACTTTCCAATATGGGATTTTTACTTTGCCTCACACTTTGTTATTGTGTCACCTGGATTGCTTTACTATTTTTTTTTCTAGTTCCTTAAAAGCACACTTTTCTGCTCTCAGATAATGAAAAAAGCAAAAGAATAGCAATATCCAGAAAAAACAGCTGAATACACATAATTATCATGAAACTTCACACTGTGTTATATTATCTCTGATACCATAGAGCTGATGTAGTATATTTAGTTTTAATATCTTGGAAACAGCATGGATTCAAATTTGTGCATTCGTCAGTCCCCATAGGAAACTATTTCATTTTCCATAAGTTTCTCTTTCACAGTTATCAAGAATATATTCTTTCTTTGTATCTCAACTGTACCTTTTTGCTATGATTTTCTATAGGTGCTGGAAAGTTTTCATTGAAATCTTTCTGAAATTCTGGACTCATTCATCATTTTATCTTTTCATGAAATTATTCTGTTTAAAGCTTTAAAAATGTTATTTTAGCTTCAAAATGATTTTATTTGTTTAAAGACAAGGAAATTTTGGAAACAAAATTTCCCAGAATTTCATTATAGGTTTCCCCTGTGGAATTTACAATTCAGGTTTTAAGTTACACTCTTCTATGTTTGGGTATTTGATCAATTGGGTAAATAATTCCCCCTAATATCCCTGAAAATTTC
The DNA here is from genome assembly GCA_023783475.1 of Daubentonia madagascariensis. Classification (NCBI taxonomy): domain Eukaryota; kingdom Metazoa; phylum Chordata; class Mammalia; order Primates; family Daubentoniidae; genus Daubentonia; species Daubentonia madagascariensis. The sequence continues at coordinate 17,141,946 of JAKFHU010000978.1, read as the reverse complement.
TATGCTTATTATTATTAGCTGCTTTGGCAGCAACTTTTGAGGAGAATCAATCCTTTATAGCTTCCTTGATGTTGAGATTATTTAGAAAAGTACATGGCTTGACCCTAGCAGATGTTTTGAATTTGTTCAAACACTGTGGTCTTATGTTCCTGTTCCATGTCTTTTTATTCATGAAGAAAATATACTAAACTGTAGGACAGTTTACAATACAATAATAGCACTTTCTCTCATTTAATAGTAAGGGTACATTACTAGATTTACAAATGAGGTTAGCTGCTATTCCTTTTTATTTAAAACTTTTAAAGGTATATAGTCAGCCACTACTATTCTCCTTAAAAGATGAAGATGACCTCTGATACTAACAAACTTTATTCTGAAAGAATAGCTTTGACCTTGGAACCATTAAATTCCAATATTGATAATGGGTAAAATTCAGGCAGAAATTTTACCATCCAAAACTTGATATTTCACTGCTGGACTAAACTATAATTTTTATTTTAAACTGCTAACGTATCAGAGCAAGTCATAAAACCCCAGAAAGCCCCGCGAAAATACGCAATTATTGTGGAAGCAATACAAGGGGACTTCACTCATTGACAATCTCTTTAATGGTCTTTTTGACATTTTCCATTTTATATAACTAATACCTTGCATACTGGATACCACAAAATAGGCACTCATAATATGTGTGGAAATAATGAAAAATTAATCAACCAAAGTCTAAATTCCCATAATGTAAAAGTGTTAGCTGCTATAAGTTGAAAGGTGGAAAGGAGATTTTGAGTGGAAAGAAAAAGTAGATATACCAATGATTTCATTTTACCAACAGTAAAGCAATATAGCATATTATTGGTGCAACAACAAATAAAAATATGAACATAATCCTTGATGATTTTACAAAAGTTATCTAAAGAACAAACAAAAAGACTATGCTAAGAAGATGGTCTCCTTTTTTTTTTTTCTGATTCTGAACATAGCAGGCATTTTCTTCTTTTCTTTCCCTCAATATTTTACCAAATACATTAGATTTTCCAGATGTTCTATCTTACCTTCCATCATCATATCTGATTTTCTCTGTATCCACTTTATTTTTATTCATGTTTTAGAATAGAATTAATGAATTAGAATTAATGTAATTAATTAGAATTAATGTAAATTATATGAATAAAATATTATGTTTAGAAAACTTTATTTCTCATGTCAGAAAAAAATATATAGAAAAATCTGAGTGGAAAAGGAATACAGATATACATATATATCATCTATATATATTATTTATTGATAATTTAACATACTTAGGGTCTAAATGATCTTGTGAAAATCTTATCCCTTATTAATGTTTTACTTAAGAAAGGATAGCTGTCATTTTAACAGAAAAAAATCGACAGTCCTTTTGAAATAAAAAAAATGTGTCTTAATATTTCATTGTATTAATGTTACCTGCCATGCATGAAAAATTTTAATTTATATAGGCACTTTTTTTAATACTTTGTAGTTAAATTCCTTTTGGCACTAAAGAATGGATTATAATCTTTTGCATTTTATCACTAATAATTTCAAAATTATTACTATCATTAATTTCTAGTATTAGTGCTTTGAAATATTCTTTGTTTTTAAAAAATCTATATGTGTGTATGTGTGTGTGTGTGTATTCCAGGAAAATATTAACAAAGTAAAGAAGTTACTTTGAAAATTCTTATCAATTGTGAAGTATTTGAAGAATGGATTTTGACTCACTAAGTCATACAGAATGTAAGCTTCATCTTGAAAAGAATTTTTATCTTTTTATTATAACTGACACTTGCCCAGTACCTGGAATAATGTTTGATACATTTAAGTAACTCCATGCATATTTAGTGAATACATTGATTAACATACTAAACATCCTAATATCCTTTATTTGTTTAAAACTTGAAGCTTAATATTATCTCTTTCACACAGTTATATTGGGTAGGCAGGGGAAGTGTAAGCAAAATTAGAATATTTTGATTAATCATCTTAAATAATTATTTAAAATAAGCAAAAAAATTAGCTAAAATTACCATGTGAGATTACCTGCAAATATTCATTTATCTATTTTTTGGCTTCTTTTTACATATAAAATAAGTGGCAAGCATAGTTAATGTTAGGAACTTTATTGGCTTGGACTTAAAACCTACTCCTTACTTTCTTTCTTTATAGAATTCATTTTCTTAATATCATGTTTTTTTCTTCTACATATTTTTATGAGTTGGATTTATTGAATTATAAATACTGATATAACCTTTATTCAATAGATTGTGCCACATAAAGATGGAATAAATTGAAATATTAGGGACTTGTGTGATATTAAAATATGTTTGTATGTTAATTCCAGGAGTTCCAATGATATTGTGAAATTTAGTGTAAGTTTCATCTATTCAAATCTGTTAAGTTCTGGACAATGTTTTAATACTTTTGTGCATTTCAAAATAATTTCACATGCTTAAAAGTAGCTAGATAATTTAAATAGTTCTTAAACTTAGATGTAACATTAAAACCTATTACATTTCTAAAAGTAAACATAGGAGAAAATCTTCACGGCCTTGAAAGAGGAGCAAAGTTTTCTTAGAATACAAAAAATCAGACCATAAAAGAAAAAGAACACTGATAAATTGGAAATTGTTTTTATAAAGATATTGCCAAGAAAACTCAAAGCCAGCCACAGACTGAGCAAAAAGATTTACAAAATATATATAGGGTTTATATTCAGAATACATAAAGAACTATTATACTTAATAATTAGAAAAAATAGAAAATGGACAAAATATTTTAACAGAAATTCTACAAAAGAAGAAATATGCATGACCAAAAAACACATGAAAAGATGCTCGATGCTATAAGCCATTAAGGAAACATAAGTTAAATTCATTATGAGATACTTCTATACAACTATAGAATAGCTAAAATTTAGGGGAAAAAAAAAAGCAAAAGTGAAGACATTAGTCAGCAGCAATGATGTGGAACAACAGGAACTATCATGTATTGATGGTAGGAAAAAAAAGTTACAGCCATTTTTGAAAACAATTTGACATTTTCTTATTAAATTCTACCTACGCTAACCATAAAACCAAACAATTCCATTATTAGGTATTTATAAAAAAGAAATGAAAGAGAAATGAAAACATATTTTTACACAATGACTTGTACAGAAAGGTTCACAGAAGCTTTATTCATAATAGCTAAAAACTGATAACAACTCGAATATCCATCAATAGGGAAATGAACAAACCAATGTGGTATATCCATTCAATGGAATATACTCAGTAATAAAAAAACATTAATTGCTGTTGTATACAATTACATGGATAAATCTCAAAAACATACTGAATACAAGAATACACACACAAAAGAGTATATGCTAAATTATTCCATTTATAAGGAATTCTAGGTAAGTCTAATCTACAGTGAAAGAAGATTGGCTACTTGGAGTTAAAGGTGGAGAGTTTGCTTGAAATTATATTCAAGGAAATTTTGCAGGTGATGGAATGTTCTATATTTTAAATGGTGGTGTTTACACAGGTTCATAAATTCGTTAAAATTTATTGTAATGTACATTTAAAAAGAATCCTTAGGTTTCGCCATATATGGTATATTTTGATTCTGGTTGAGTCAGATTAAAGAATATCTATATTTTAGCTTCACAGTGTTTTATAAAGTGAGAAGAATACAATATTTGGGAAAATTATGGATTCTTGTCACTTGCTATGAATTACTGTATGGGATAGCTACATGACTGTATATCTTTTACTTAAAAAAGGAAGATGTATAATTCTGTAACCCCCATTCATATCAAAACATGCATTTTCTTTTCATTTTTAGGTTTTATTCTACAGTCTTTTAAATTAATTTCAATTCAATACTTTTTCATTTAATCTATGTAGTTTATTCCCAATATTCATGTGATAGCTATCATTTTATTAAGATAATCATTGGTATCAGAATACAAAAGAAAATGCTGTCTTAACCCACTTTGGGGGCCCTGGCTGGAGCTGGTTAGTTCCCCTTTTCAAGTAGCTGAATGTGTCTACACCCCAACTGCTTTATTTGGAGGGCAGAGATGCAGCTTTCACACTCTAGGGCCACTTCACACACGTCCTAATCATCCCAGGCCAGGTACAAGACAACTAGGAACAGCACTGATGCCTGGAGGCTGAGAAATTATCAAATTAGTCAATCCACAGGGAGCCTATGAAACCTAACTAACCCCACTCCATTTGCCATAAGTAAGCTCCCCCTACAGCTAGTTTGCTGTTACCCTGTTTTAGGGTGCAACCTCATATTTGACCCTGCTTGACAGGTTTCTTTTATTTAGTCTGTCAGTAATGGAGATCTGCTTTTCATCTACTCTAGTCCCATTGTGTTCTGTCCTGCCATCAAAGAAAATTTAAATATTATAAAACCTTTGGAATATATTTACAGATGAACCTAGAATTACCTAGCATTTCAATTTAGCACAAGATGTTATTAAATGCTTTCATTTTATACAAATAGCCTAAATTAAAAAAACCCAAAAATCATTGGGTATATATTTGTAAATTTAGTTTGGAGATTGTAAAATCCATTGTGCTCAATAAGTTCACAGCCCAAATATTAAGAAATGTGCTATTTTTAAATATATTTTCATACATGGCCATAAATTCCCACATACCTCATATTGTAAAAATTGAGGCATTTTTAGACTACAAATAAATTAATTATTACCTGGATTCTCATTTTAGGAGATATAATGACAAATTGAAAGACCTGCAGAGATAATAAAGGAATTAGAAAATGAAGAGTTATAGAACCCAGCTCAAAAACTCCCACTTTTATGAGAAATTCCTTGTTATTTATTCCTCATGTAATAGCTGCAATTTGGAAGGATGCCTTTGAATGGATGAAAAGTAGACTCAAGATAATGTTGACAAAATGTAGAGTGCCATTTATGTTTCCTTATGCAAACTTCATCCCCATTTATTTTAATTATATCACCTTTTTTTGAGTAATCTTTCAGGCCCACTTGGCCAAATGAAGGTACAGCAAACTTTTCGTTATTCTGGGGCCCACAAGTGAATTTGAGAATTTTGCCACACTTCCTCTCAAATTTTAGACTTTTCATGAGTTGTTATATCTTTATAGTGGTTGAGGCAACACAAATATTTATTGATCACTGGATATTTGTTGTTTATTTTACTAAACACAATTCCACATGGCCTTTCACTTAATCCTTACAACTCACAAAATGAATAGAATGACCCATTTGTTAAATTTCCAATAGTTAAAACCGAAGAGGCAACAAATGTTATAGAATCACAAGCCTTTTAAAAGGTTACTCTGTAATCAGTAGAATCTAGTTCTGTTGTTAAGTCTAAGTCTAAATCAGGTGTGTGATCTTTAATAAATAATTTTGCTTCTGTGTTACTTAGTATTTTCATCAGCAGCATTGAGGATGCTAGAAAAGAAAAACGCCAAAATTCTTTCTGCTCAAAAATTATTTTAAGTCAATTGTTAATAATTGTTATAATTACAGTTAAGTCAAAATACTAACCCTTTTAAGAAATTCTGTTTTGTCTCCTATTGTATCTTTCAGTTTTTTTCAGTGGCAGCAAGCTTTCACTATCCCTAGATGAAGATTTCTACAGTCCTAGGGAATTTTCTTTCTCTTTTCTCTCTTGGTTAACAGTTAATACTGGTAACTTTAAGTCACAACATAATACCATTTTAATGATTAGAATCTCTATGTTCCATTTAATATGAAAACCACTGAACTTGACTAAGCATAAAATACGATATTCTTTCCAGCATGCTAATATTGTTGCAACAAGAAAAATTCATGTAAGGCCTAAGGCCTCATTTATATTTGGTAAAAATTAAATATTAGCTATTGTTAAATATAGGCATTTCAAAACTTTGTGTATAACACTTTATGTAAGTTTCACTATCTGGAACCAAGGTTTAGGCTAAAATAAAATTTTGTATGTGGAACATACTTATTTTATTGAGTTTGCAGAATATGTAGAACTCAATGAGCAGAATAGAAAATAAATAACAGCAAAGTAAGTTAAAGTTATATATCTTAATTTGAATAGTTAGAAGGCCTGATTTTTAAAGATGTGCTCCCTGTTAACGGTTTGTATAACTTTTGTACAAGCATCTTCAAAAAGATGATTTCTTTCTTTCTTATTCAAATAACATTTCCATGGCTGTGGATTAAACAGAAAGAGCCAAAATATTTTTATCAAACTTGAATCAGAGAAGAGTGTCATATTTTCATTAGTGGTGTAAAGATAAACATGAATAAAATAGGGAGGCAATGGATATTTTCGTCTTCTTGCATCCCAACAAATTATTCACCTTAATTCCCCATTTTACCTACCCATAATCAGAATATTCTTAATAACTTTTAACTTTTTCCTGTCCCTACTCCCTCTTAATGTATCACAGAGTTAAGCATTTGAGGCTTTACCTCTCATAACTGTGCTTCCAATTTGTCCCTGAAACTATCACCACTTGAGACCCTGATTACCTTACATCTCTTTAATTCTACACTACAAAAACACTTTCAGGCTATATCAAGAGTGCTTCTGTTAAAGGTAAAAAAATCCTATTAGGCTGCTTAAAAATGTATGAGGATAATTAAATTATTCAAGTAGATTTATCTTAAGTATAATTTTTTAGTATGTAAAATTATAACCACTCAACAATAAAATTTCAAGGTTAAATAAATTTTACCTCATGTGAATGCTCTTAAAAATTGGTCAAAGTCTGATACATTAGTTGTACTGACTGATAAACTATTCCTCATATTGAATCTTCTCATAAAATTGTTGTTAGCCACTTATAATTGCAATGTGTGGATCAACAGGAAAATGGCCTACTTTGATTCCCTAACATTTGCCCTTTGATGCATTTCACATACATTTGAGATAACCAATAATTGTAAGTAGATCACTGGTCTTCTTAACCTATAGTACATTTAAGAGAGTAAATTGCTTGAATGGGTATCACATATGGTTAATGATATGCAAATATGAAATCTGACTCTTTATAAGCATCAAACAAAATTAAAAATTCTTTCAGAAGAGTCACTGAAAAAATGCAAATGAAAAACAGATTTGCTTCATGCACCAGAAATGTTTGCAACTTGTCCTCATGAATTATGTATATAGATGGCTAATCACAGCCATTATATTTTACGAATCTCTGTAAATAGCAACTTGATGCCCTGATGTTATGGGAACAAAAATAGCAGAGTATTGAATTGGGATTCAGAGAACCCTCACCTGTTGCACCTATGCTTAGTTTTACATATCATCTAATTGTTTAAGTTTTATACTTTAGGGAAAAGATAGGTATGTGGGATAAAGTTTTATTCATAGACACACATATTATTGGTGTCTATACTAACAGGTCAAATAGCTATTTGAGAAGTGTAATCTTCATTACAAATGGGATTACTCAACTAAGTGTGAGTTTAAAAAGTAGTAAAAATACTTTATCTTATTTTTTTCTTAGTCAGACAATAAGATATTTATTTGTACAGGTTATTTTCCAAACATTATGTAGTAAATTGTGGATAGGAATAATCACCCCAATTCTTCACATCTCCTTATGTCCATGACTTTAGAAAAATGAGTTTGCATCTTCTCCAATCAAGAGAGGGAGACTATGCATTACCCCTTTGAATTTGGGTGCCCTTGGTTTTGTTTTGGCCAATAGAATGCCATAGGTGTAATGTGTCAGTTTCCAAACTAGTTTTCAAGAGGTCTTGCAAACTTCTGCTGTCACTCATAGAATTCTGCTTCTATCATGAAGATAACCTCAGACAAGCCTTCATCTTATGTATGTGATTGAGTCCTACAGAGACCAGAAAATCTGTCTAGCCAAGCTGAGCCAAGATCAGCTGAACAACCTAGTTGGTCTTTGAATTTGTAGATGTAATAAATGGCTGTTACTTAAAGCTCCTAAATATTGAATTTATTACATAATATATTGTGGTATTAGATAACTGTGACACATTTAAAATTAGTAGCTCAGGTTTTTCATTCCAGCATTTCTTAGATATTCTATGACCACAACATTTATTATTTAATTTATTGAGACTTATCCTCTATAGCAACTAATGTTATAACTATCAAAATTTTGGAAGAAGGGAGTGTAAGTAATATAACCCCCCATTTCATAGGTAGTAATCAATTTATAAGCCTTCAAAATAATAAATCAAATAACAGTAACATGCATGTGTTTCCTACAGTAAGGAGTTTAGTACTAGAAGAGGGGAAAACACAAGTTGCCAAAAACAAAGAAAAATGAGAAAGATAGAAAAAGAAACTTTTTCAAAATAACCCCTCCTGTACTACTTAGAAATTTTATAATATCAGTTACCTATAGAACTTAAAAATTAAGAAGGCAAAGCTACTAGCCTAGTTCATTAAAACCAAAAAACTCACTATAAATGTTAGAATGTTTTATAATAATACAACAATATATCTATACTGTCAAATGGGAAAAACTACTTTAATAATGCTTATATAACATTCAAGTTTCATAAAGAGATACATATGGATTAAAAGTATAGCCAGTTATATAGTACAAATGATTATAAAGATCAAAAAATTATCAATAATTGTTCATTATCCCCACAATACTTGTTTACTAAATATTGTATTTAAAACAAAACAAAAATGAAGACAAACAATATAAATTTGGTATAAAGTTGTAAAAAACTAAGCATATCTATTTCTTAATTTTTGACACCTTGCAAAATTTCTTTACATGGTGCTTGAATTTGCAGGCCATTCTACCCTGTTTTCCAAAACACTTCTAGGCTAACATAGTATAATCGTAGCAACATGAGGCAAGAATTCTAAAGATAACTTCATCATGACTTCTATACTAAGAATTATAGAACTTCTGTTTTAAGTTAAGAATGCATTTCTACCTAAAGTGATTTACCGAATCAATGCAGTCTCTATCAAAATATCAACATCATTTTTTGCAGATCTAGAAAAAATAATTCTATGCGTCTTGTGGAACCAGAGAAGACCCCGTCTAGCCAAAGCGATCTTAAGCAAAAAGAACAAATTGAGTGGCATAAATATACTAGACTCCAAACTATACTACAAAGGTATAGTAACCAAAACAACGTGGTACTGGAACAAGAACAGAGACATACACCAATGGAATAGGACTGAGAACCCAGATATAAAACCATCCTCATGCTGTCATCTGATCTTTGACAAAGTACACAAAAATATACACTGGGGAAAATAATCCCTATTCAATAAATGGTGCTGGGAAAACTGGATAGCCAATACAGAAGACTGAAACTAGATCCACACCTCTCACCTGTCACAAAATCAACTCACAATGGATAACAGATATAAACCTAAGATGTGAAACCATAAGAATTCTAGAAGAAAATGTTGGAAAAACTCTTAAGGACATTGGCCTAGGCAAAGAATTTATGAAGAAGACCCCCAAAGCAACCACAGCAGCAACAAAAATAAATACATGGGACCTGATCAAATCAAAAAGTTTCTGCACAGCCAAGGAAACTATCACTAGAGTGAACAGACAACCTACAGAATGGGAGAAAATATTTGCATGCTACACATCTGATAAAGGGCTGATAACCAGAATCTATACAGAACTTAGGAAAATCAACAAAAAATCAAACAACCCCATTAAAAAGTAGACATAAACAGAAACTTTTCAAAAGAAGACAGAATAATGGCCAAAAAACATATAAAAATTGCTCAACTTCTCTAATCATCAGGGAAATGCAGATCAAAACCACAATGAGATATCACTTAACTCCAGTGAGTTTAGCTCATATCAAAAAGTCCCAAAACAGCAAATGTTGGTGGGGATGTGGACAGATAGGAAAACTCATGTACTGCTGGTGGGACTGAAAATTAGTCCAACCTCTATGGAAAGTAATATGGAGATACTTCAAAGAACTAAAAGTAGCACTACCATTTGATCTAGCAATCCCACTACTGAGTATTTACCCAAAAGAAAAAAAGATGTTCTATAATAAAGACATCTGCACTCAAATGTTTATAGCAGCACAATTCACAATTGCAAAGATGTGGAAACAACCCAGGTGCCCATTAATACATGAGTGGATTAGTAAAATGTGGTATACATATGCCATGGAGTATTACTCAGCAATAAAAAACAATAGTGAATTAACACATCTGGTATTATCCTGGATAGAGCTAGAGCCCGTTCTTTGAAGCAAAGTATCACAAGAATGGAAAAACAAGCACCACTGGTACTCACCATCAAATTGGTACTAATTGATCAATACTTATGTCACACATGGCAATATTATTCATCAGGGGGTGGGCAGGTGGGAAGGGGGTGGAGGGGATGGGAAAACTCTCAACAAATGGCTGTGGGGTGCACAGTTTGGGGCATGTCCACAATTGTAGCTCTGACTTGGACAGTGCATAGGCAATGTATATAACCAAAATGTTGTACCCCCATAATATTCTGAAATAAAAGAAAAAAAGGAAAAATAAATAAATAAAAATACATTTCCGTAACTGAAAAGAAGGAAATTAAGAATCTGTTCGTTTATGTCTGCTGCGTTTTGTTGTTTTATCAGGAAGATTGCTGAGGTCTTACATCCATTTGAAATATCTCTTTCAAAATCCATAGGCATAATTTGTGGTAGTTATGTTGTTACTGGATACTACAAACATGTTTAAAACACTGTCCCAGAAATATTTACATATTATTTTATTTTTCATTTATAGAAATTTTTTTAAGTCATGTTATCATTCATAAATTCAATTCAATTCAGTATTATCTATTTTTCCTTCACTTTTCAGTATCTGACATATTACTGCATATTTATTTATTACTGCTTGTCTCTACCACTAGAATGAATCCTGCATGAAAGCATGAATTTTTTTGAATCCTTTATTACTTTCTGGCTTTCCAATATGGGGACACATGACTAACAATTGTACATTCCCCAATAATTATTATTGAAAGAAAGAATGAATTCAATTTAATACTATTCAATTCACTGAGAACTAAACCTTCTTGCAGATGCTTAATGAATGAGGCATGGTTCTTGCTCTCAAGGATTTCAAAAATCAAGTATAGGAGGTAGAGGCATTTAATAAAAGTGAAACTGTATTCCTTGCTATAAAGGAGAAATGTATAAACGAACGGACTTTTGAAGGAAACGATGAATTTTGAAAGGAAAATAATGACAGTTTATTTTTGAGATTGATTCTAAAGAATACAAGTACCACATGTGTGGAAGGTCATTCCAGATCAACATAATCACAAAATAAAGGCATGTATTTTGGGGAGACAGCATGGCGTGATGAGCGATTGGCAGTGTTTTAGCATATAGTAAAGACACTCATAAGCATTTATGGTGGAAAAGCAAATTGAGGCCAAACTAGCCAAAGACTTGAATACTGTGGTGAGAAGTTTGGAAGTGTTGAATTTTTAATAAGGAAAGAAATGCTGTTGAAACTCTCTGAACAGGAGCATAACTTTATCAGATGTGTGTTTTCGAAAATTAATTCTGTTATCAGTAAAATAGATGGATTCGAAGCTGAGGAGACAGTCAACAGGGATACCAGCCTGCAGGTGATTGCTCTGGGTTAGTTTAGAGAGAATGAGAACCGGAATTAGTATCAGGGCAGTAGGAATGGGGATAAGGAAAAAATTTGGAGGTGATATCAAAAGGGATTGTAGACCAATTTGATATATTTGGTAAGAGAGAAGATTGAAAAATGCCTCCAGAGTCCTAGACAACTAGGTAAATGATGAAGCTGTAAATTTAGATCAGAAACCGAGGAGAAGCAGTCTAAGCATGCCGATTCTTCCCATGCATGTATATGGAGATATGCAGTTTCCTCCTTTCCAAAATCTCCAATGAAAACCCCTACCTTATCAATCAAAACCCTCCAAATTTTTAACTCAAATTAATTTTCAATCTCATTTCCAACAGTCTCTGAATAGACTTCTGTTTCTATTCATTTCTGTTCTTTTAATTTTCTTAGGTGTCCAAGATATTTCACCCTTGTCAGTCTATCATATAATAACTTGCACACTACCCTCTATCAAGGAACTCATTGATTAGATCACATTTTCAGTTAACACATATTTCCTGATCAGAAACTGCATGCAAGAAGCAGTGCTAAATTATGAGGATAAAAAGATGAATAAGGTAAAGAAGAAGCAGACTTCCAAGAGAAGGTTATGGCCTATTCCAAGAACTAGGTGAGTAAATCTATCTTTATAAAGAAGTATACCAATTGTAGTGGTCAAGTGTGTATTCTGAATTCTTGCTTCATTTCTACCTTTCAAGCTAATGACTTAGCATCCAAGACCTAATGTCTTCTTTCTTTATTTTTTTATTAGTTTGTCTCACAGTGACTTCTCTCAGGTCTAATCATAAACATACTAATCTATATTATTCTGTTAGATATTTTTAACTGAAATTTTTATTGAGATAACTGCAGATTCACATGCACTTGTAAGAAATAATAAAGAGACAGGTTTCCCTAATGATGACATTGTGAAAAACTATAGTACAGTATCTCATCCAAAATATTGTAACTGATGCAGATTCAGTTTACTTACTACAATTTCAGATTACTCCAGATTTACTTATATTCTTGTGTGTGTAATAACTTATACACAATTTTATTGCCTGTGTCAGTTTTGTACCCCATGACAGTCAAGATACTGAATTGATCCAACACCTCAATAATCCCTGTGTTGCTCTTTCATAACCACACCCACCTCCTAACACCTTCCCCACCCTTGGTCCACAACTAGGGCAACCACTAAACTGTCCTTCATTTCTAAACTATCTTCATTTCCAAAATACTGTATAAATGGAAACAAACAATATGTCAGCTTCTAGGGTTCGCTTTTTTCCACTCAGTATAAGATCCTGGAGATTCATCCAGTGAGTCTGTATAAAAATCGTTCATTCATTTTTTGATTGCTGAGGAGTATTCCACAGTGTAGATGTACCACAGTTTGTTTAATCATTCACCTTTTGAAGTACATCTGGGCTAATACAGTTTTTGGCTTTTATAAATAAAGCTGCTAACATAAACATGTTTTCTGTAGTTATTCCAGCTTGAGTAGCTGGAGAATTTCTGTAATTGATTTTAAATAAGTCACTTAAATTATAATAGTAAAAAGGCTGCTACAGGTTCTTATACAGATTTTGTTTGAAAATAAGTTTTCATTTATTTGTGATAGATGCTCAAAAGTTCATTTCCTGGGTAATATGAGAATTGTATGTTTAGTTTTATAAAAAAACTGCCAAACTGTTTTCTAGCCTGGTTGTACCATTTTACATTCCCATAAACAAAGCACGAGTGATTCCATTTCTTTGCATCCTTCCTAAAATTTGGTGTTGTCACTATTTTTTATTTTAGCCACATTTTAACCACACTCACATCTTTGTGTCATATCTCTTGCATATTTCGAGTAATGGCAAATGACTTCAATAGCTATTCTGACTTTAGTGGACAACATAACTTGCCACCAGGATCCTCCAATAAAAGACGGTTACTTCAACTGTTGGGACTGTTGTAGGAAGACAGCCAACAGACAGAAATCCTCCTTCGCCTTAGAGACAGCCTCAGTTGAAGAGATTATACAAGGTTGCATCTTTTCCCAGGGGAAACCACATCCAATGACTGACTGATGAGGAAATTTAACGATCTTGCCATGATGGCCATACTTGGGACAACACTGAAAGACCATTTTAGTTATAAAACTCCCTGTGGAGTTCCTGAAAGTACATCTCAAATTGATTGCCCTTTTCCCTCTCCTATTTTCTTCTAGTCTTTTATACAGATTTTGATATGAAGGGCTCTCATTGACATTCTGCACACTACAGTCTATCTCTGACTCAACTTCTCAGACAACTCAAGATGATACAGGAACATGGACCCCAAACTGGGGTCTGGCCTGAAGGGCAAATGGGTTTCTGGCTGGAAAGAATTCAAAAGCAAGCTGACAGAGTAAAGCAAAAGCAAGTTTATTGAAGTAACAAAGAAACAGAAGGAAGGCTTGCTCCATAGACAGAGCAGCGGCTATCTCTCAGAGCAACAGAGAGTAGTATTCTGTGGATTTCCGGGGTCTTATTTTACACCTTCTATTTAATTTTATGTTAAGTGGAGGGAGGGTTATTTATAAGATTTCTGGGAAAGCGGTGGGGAGTTCTTGGAGCAGAGGGTCCCTCCTCTTTTTAAAGCATGTAGGGTAATTCCCGGGAGTTGTCCTGGTATTTGTAAACTGTCATGGCACTGGTGGGAGTTTCTTTTAGTATGTTAATACATTACAAGCAGGGTATAATGGGCAGTCAGGGTAACCTGAGGTTGTTTTTCCTGGCCATCTTGATTCTAGGTGGCTTTGGCTGACTTTTCTGCCATCTCTTATTTTATCAGAGACCTTCGTTCGGGTCTTACGACTCTTTATTAAGCAGGGCCTGCTGGTTCCCTACCTCAAAACTATACTCTTGATACAACTTACTTTTTCACTGTTCATTTTACTTCATGTTCTATTATGAACTTCTGAGATCCAGTATATATTAGAAATCAGCAATTATTTTCTATTTCTGCTGCTTGTTAAACCTCTGTTTCTTGCCTCAGACTTATCCTTTCACTTTTTTTTTTTTTTTTTTTCAGTGATACTGGCTCCCGGGTAGGGGATACCAGTTAGGGGCTCTAAAGGCACAAGGGAATACTGGAAAGGAAGGGACACACTCCTTTCCATTTGCTTCCTGGCCCTGTCAGTGTCACCATAACACAGCAGTGGTTGTTCATCCTGCCAGGAACACTTGATTATAGTAGCAGCAGTTGGTTCCAGTTGGCAGTTTGTCCACCTTACCAGAACCAGCCCTATCATGCCCCTCAAAGATACCTGTGCCAGCCACAATTATCCCTCCTCAGTAGTCTGAATCCTAGCTCAGGAGGCACTCTCCTTTATATTGCATGGTTTTAATAATTTCAAATTCTTCTTTTTATTCTCCAGTGCTAGGAGTGGCAGCTGGTTTCTGCAATTACTAATTCCATAATCCCTCAATATTCCCATATGGCCCTTATCATTTGCAAATAGCTGGTTAACAATATTATATTCTGCCTGTTTATGGCTCCTGAGATCCTGACTGATATATCATTATTTTTATATAAAAGAAGTTAGTAAAGTTCATGAGTTAAAAAGCAAACTTGTTTTCACAACAATAAAAGGTATTTGGGTATAATGTAAAATGAAGAAAGTACAGCCATAAAAACACAAAAGTTTTTGTTCAAATAATCTGAAAATTTCTTAACAATTTTATGTTTTAGTTCAATTATATAAATAATAGATTTTGAATAAAGCCAATATATTTTTTGATTTAGTTATCTATGTACATTTTGACCATATGTGCATGTGTCATATAAGCATATACAGAATATCTTTAAAAAGACATTAATGTGAGTGTCTAATAAGTGATGTTTAAAAACTATGAGATTTTATATAGATATATGAATATTGATTGTTAGAAAATGATAAAAATTGGTAATCTGAGCTTTTATAATCTATGATTACAACTGTGAAAAATAGAAATATTTTCTAACTTTCTTTCAGTGAAAGATACTACAAATTTACTGTATGAAAATAATTTCCTATAAAAGTAGCCTTTAAATACACAAAATTGGAAAGATGTAGGAAAATGAATAGAATCTATTACTTGATCCCTTTTATTCATATGTATACACATAACCACTACCAACACTCTCTAAATAATCCTCTCTTTCAGAACAAAACAAAAAATTATATTTTTTCTCAAACATAAGAAGATTATAGAACTTATTAAGTGTCTGAACTTGCCATTACAAAGTGTACTGTAAAAAATTGTGGTCATTGTTTAACCATTTTATCAACTTCATGTGTGTTGTGAGGATAATTTGAGGTTAATGTGTATTTCTCTATGAAAATTATTTGAAAATTTAATCTTTCTGAAGAATTATAATTGATTAGTGTAATTTTAATTTAAAATTGTTTTGCAATAAGGCAAGATAGGTAAGTACATTTCTTTCTTTTTCTTTTTTTGGTAAGTACATTTCATTCAGAGCATATTTTTACATCTACCTTTATACTTTTCATGCATAAACATAGTACTTGACACAAGGAACCTAAATAAATATTTACTGAATGATTCAATCTATTTCCCATATGTTTTTGCAAATGTCATTATTGCATTATATTTATATCTTCAGAAGTAGGATTTCTTTGTTTATTAATCACAGAATTGTAATTGTAATACATTCAGTGCTACTGATTTTAGATCCTAATTTTTACAAAGGTTTTCGGTCCAGATTTCTGGTGTTAAATATAAAAGTAGTAATAATAAAAAACAGAGTGAAAAAGTGAAGCAAGAGAAGCAAGAAGATTCTCTAGGAACATTAACCAATTTCTGTTTCTCCCCTTTGTTATACAATGTAAGTAGTTTGGAAATGCAATCTTGCAGTACTCTAATAATTTTTAAAATAAGAAATCAGGAAAGTTTTAGAATTTATTATATTATTGATTATTACTAATATTGAATTTATTAAATTATTATATGTTGTTGCTATAGTTAAACTTTTTCAAATAATTGAATTTGTTTATAGTTTTTTCTGTCTTAAAAATTACTACTCAGTGGGAACTTTGCAAATGTTTATAACATTGTCTCTCAATTTGAAACATCAAATATTTTCAGGTAAACAGATATTTAGGTCATTTTAACCACTTGAGTTAAATGAATAATAATGTCACTTTTTATATCAATATTTACATTTATTATTGACCATTCTTGATCAAAGTTGGAAGTTGGAGGGATGGAAACTAATTTGCCAATTATTTATGACACCAATTCACTAGGGTTTTAATCTAGGGGATGAGTTAAATATGTAACATAGGAAAACTTAGGAGACATTTGTGCATTTTTATCTTTAAAAAGTTTATTTCTACAACTTCTCCTTTGGCAGTCCATTGCAACTTGTATGTGTAAATGGACTAGAGTTACATATTACTGCATTTTCTCCTTGCAATCTATATTATTTTCTTGAATATAAATTGAGATGCTATTCAATTCTATGTAATTTTCTTAATGTGTTAATAGGTTATAAATAGAAACATGAAAACTTATGGAAACTGAAGTTTATTGTCTGATTCAAAAGCAGTTTGGATGCTGGATGCTGTAGTGTGCACCTGTAGTCTCAGTTACACAGGATGCTAAGGTGGGAGGATCACTTGAGCCCAGGATTTGGAGTCCAGCCTGGCCAACATAGTGAAACCCCATCTCTTAAAAAAGAAAATGAAGTTTGGTAATTGCATATATTTGAAATGTGCATGGAGGGAAAAAAATTAAATATTATGAAACCTTAGAATCAGATACTTTAGCACTGAGAAAGAATCATCCTAAATTCATCATTTACATCTTTGATAAATTGTAAAACACCTTGCTAACAAGGAGCCTGAGGCAGTCAGAAGTGTGAATGCAACTGTGCCGAGAGCCTTAAAACTAAGCCACCCACTAATTATTTATTTTATATATATATATATATATATATACACACACACACACACACATTTTTACAAGGTTGTCTCCAGATTTTACTTTAAAGCTTTTTCAAAGTATTATTTACTTCAAAAAGATTGATCATGTTAAAACTTCCCCAATGACTTCTCATTGCAATTGGAATAAAACTCAAAAGCCTCACTACATCCTATAAGACCTCTTATTATTTGCATCCTGTTTTAACATTCTGACACCTTACTTTTTTTTAACAACTCAACCCCTAGTTTGATTGTTTTCAGCCACATTTGTAAAAACTGAGATGAAACAGTTTTCTGCTTCCTGTGTCAGTAGATTGTCAGTGTTTGCACCAATAAATTCTTATAAACCAATTTATCCTAATAGATGGTTTGATTATAAGAACTGATAGTATGCTTATAAAGAATTCTTAGTTGTATCCCATTATCTTTTACTATTATTTTACAAATAGTTCTTGTACTCCCCTGACTGGAATGACATGGCTAATCCCCATTATCCCATATAGCAAACCCAATAAACATCTTTCTCTAACTTGCCACGTTGCAGACACCATTAAAATTAATAAATTAATATGAATAATAAATTCAATTTTGCTTGGCTAACTGAATTTTGTGTTGTTATTTATGGGGCTATCAATAGTCCCAGAGGCCCCATCAAGATCCAGCTAAACCACCTTGTTAACAATATAATTGCTTCTTCCCTAAAAGATGGGATTCTTTCCTGTCTGGTGTCACAAAGCCAGTATACTAAACCGAGAGTGTCAAGCAGGTTCATCTTTACTCGGTTGACCAAAGAATAGAGAAGCAGGAGCGTAGCTCACAAATCAGCTTCTTCTTGTGCTGGAGGTGAGGGAGTTAAAATATAGGATTTCTTTTAATGAGGGGGTTGGGTATTAATAGCAGTGGGTGGAATATTCATATCTTTTCTGGGAATGGGTGGAAAATTTCTCAGAACCAGAACACTGCCTCCTCTTTGTCCTTTTATGTCTCTTCTGGCTGTCATCATGATGATTGTCAATTGCCTTGGTACCAATGTCATTTAGTATGGGAATTAGATTATAATGAAGTTAGAGGTTCTTCAGAGGTCAAGTGAGCTGCCATCTGGCATCCCACCAGTTTTAACTGGTTTGGTCAGGAGAGGAACCTTTGACCACACCGTATATACACCCTGTTTCTTAGAGATAAACAGAGAAGCGGGAAGGGGTAGGAAATCAGCTATGTCACGTAGACATTACACTGGGTAACAACCTCAATATGAAAACTCAAGAAACTTAGAAGCTATATTTGATCCAGTTCAGCCTCTTGAGCCCCCCATGCAGGTGTCTCTCCATTTGTGATGTGGTTTGTGATGGTGAAGTAAGTTCAGGATTAGTTCTGAGCTCCAGTCTCTTTTCACAAATTCTCTATGCTGTCTCCAAGAAATGAAGATCCTTCTTTTAGGGATTCTTGATGAGCAGATTTGAAATAACTTATCCTTGGTGGAAACCTGCCTTGTTATTAATGACACTCTGTTTTTCCTCCCACATTCTGTTAGGAGTGTATAAAAAGGAAGGTTTTAGGGAAGACGACAAATGCAAGTTCAGTATGTTTCTGTCTTGATTTAAATCCAAGGGCTAATGAGTAATATCTTAACAGGAGAAACTTTGCCTTGAATTGTTTATCAAAATATTGTGAGAACATTCCTCAGTCTTGTTTTATCCATGAGGATCTACTTGTGAGAAAAATCTCTTCTCTACATTTTCCACCTCCTGATAGACGACCTTTAGGATGGGGATCTGAGATATAGCTATACGATCAATATATTTAAATAATGCTTGTCAAATGCTTATGGATTTATCTGAATTTAAGTCCATGTTTCCTCCTGGCCAAAGTTCTCCTTCTTATATGTATTTTCATCCTACTGTTATTGTATATGCATGTTTCTCTTAAAATGGCACAATTCTATTAAAGATAATTTAGAATTGCAATGGCCACCTTAAGGAAACTTTTATATGAATAAAATAGTTTATTAAAGAAATATCTGAGAACAAAAGGAGAGCAAAATTGCAAACATGTAATGGTCTGCATTGTTTGGAAACTCAAAGTCCAAAATTGAGTTCTAAATAAATTTCTTGTCTAAGATCAGTGACTAATATGAAAAATGTTAAAATACGTATTTTTGAGTTTCTCTCAAGTTCAACCTAACTACCTTTATTTTTCACCCATTCTAACCTTCACCATTCTGCTCTTATCCCTTCTCCTGACACTCATCTTTTCTTTTCTGGTTGATAGGAATCCCCCATAACTTAGCTGTTCCTTAAATAAAATAGTCCTTTCTTACTTCCCTGTGGTACCAGAACAACTTTTTAGAAACAATTTTGGTGCCATAGGTATAGTTCTGTGTTCTGCTTTATATAATTTCTTTTATTATGCAATAGTTTTGTTTGTTTTTGTTTTTTTCTTGAGAACATCAACAGTACACTTGGGCAGTTATTTCAGAGTTTATTGAGGAATCCACTTACTTTTTGCAATTCCTTATTTAAGACATGTAACTTTAAGGAACTTTTATCTTTAGCATCCGAAAATTTAAATTTTCTTACAGCTTTACTCTTATGAGATGAACTTTTGCTATTTTCTAAAAAAAAAAAGTGAACTGAAATGTAAGATAGGTTTCATCTATCTTTTTAATGTTTTAGATCAGAAAACATACACAGTTGCCAAAGAGAAGTTCCTATTTTGTCAAAATTAAGTTCACCATGCAGGACAAGATTTATCCAGGAAGTAAATCTCTGACCTCTGAAAGGCTATAAGACATTCACAACTATCTAAGAGTTCATCAAGAATATTCCCGAGTCTTATCAGCTACTACAGGCTGGGTGTTCCCAACTTTTCTGAAATTTGCTGACAATAATAAATGTTGTCAAGGATGTGGAACAACAGACATGCTCGTTTATTGCCAGTGGGAATGAAAAATGCTACAGCCACTTTGGAAGATAGTTTTACGGTTTCTTATAAAGTTAAACATAGACATAGCATGCAATCCAGCAATCTGCCTCCTAACTGTGTACCCTAATGAACTTTAAAAGGTCACACAAAACCTGTATGTAAATTTTTATAGCAGCTCTACTCATGATTGCCAAACACTTGAAACAACCCAGATTGACTACTACAGCTGAATGTCCTCAAAAAAATATGGTACATCCATGCAATGTAATACTGTTAAACAAAAAAAAAGGAATCATCTATTGATTCAACTAACAGTATGGTTGAATCATAAATGCATTTTGTTAAGTGAAAGAAGCCAGACTTAACAAACTACATATTATTGAATCCTATTTATATGAAATTCTGGAAAGATAAAGCTATTTAGGTGGAAAATAGATTAGTAGTTGTCAGGAGTTGGAAGAGGAGAGAGTGGTTGACCACAAATGGGAAGCACAGAGACACTTTTAGCGCGAAGGAATTGTTTTATACAGCAGTGGGATGGTGGATACGTTGCTCTATGTCTTTGTAATAACACACAAAACGACATATCACAAAGAGTAAACCTTATTTTATGCAAACTAAAAAAAAATCCACCAGAATGTGTGGGAATCCCTGGATGAAATGCCAACTGTACCAGACAAATTTAACTGTGTAACAAAGATATGAAAAACAACCTGACGGGCAAGGAGGAAGGGTGCAAGGTGAAGGAAAGGAGCTGCCTGAAGTAACTGCAAAACAGTGTTTTGATGGGGATTTTAAAGCTAACGACAAAAGAAGCTGTACATAAATATGACAGATTCCAAAAGTTCTGTATGTCTTACAACTTAGAAATGGACAGTTTATGATCTAAAATAATAAGCATTTGTTTAAAAAGCTATTATGTGGAAGAACGCAATGACATTAAAGATTTATGTAAAAGATTTGAACAATTTTTTCATAAAATGATTGTAAAGTCAATGACAATTATTATTTTGTGTGAACATAATCAATCATTCAGTTACATTTACATAAACTAGATAATTTACTTATATTTACTAAGTAGATATTTTCCTAAATTTAAATCATATCCCTGAAAATTGATACAGTCAAATTGCCAAAAATCTGCTTTTGGGTGTCTTTCATTGGCAAAATGTGAAATTGTCTTATTTTCAGGGTTCTCTTAAATTTGGCTATGTTTTATAAATATTTGCTTTGGTGATTAAAACCAAACAGCCCATATATAAAACTTTATTGGCTTGAGCCTGTCTTGTTTTCCCGTTTCTCAAGAGCTCACGAGTCTTTCTTATTCATTATCAATTCATTCAGCGACCATTCCTTGTGTTCCTATGCATTTGAGTATTAAACACTGGCTGAAAATACAGACACGAACAAAATAGTTAATAATCCTTCCTAATAGAATTTATGTATTTTGTTTTACCCTTAAACATCAAGGCTATTTATGTTATTTGGTTTAGAAATATATGTATTTTATAATCTATTTTTCCAAAAAATGATACAATATAATAATATCATTCCCAATTGTGACTACTCTAAACAGAAAAAAAAATTATAAAGATACATTACATAATCATATCAGGTTTTATAGACAGTACCCCACTTTTGTAAATTTTCTTATGAAAAAATTATAACTTAGCAGTAATGACTAAATATTTATAATAGATTAAAACTTTATTTCTGGAAGTATTATGTAACTTCTACCCTTATACCCCTAGAATTTACCATTTATAGGCCATTTAATTTTTGTGCATTAAACTGTCAGGACAACTTTAAGACTGATGACTCTAATTTGGTATGCAGCTCAGAAACTCATAGAGGATAGAGTTTTGACAATATTCATTATGATAAATTTATCAGCAAAGAAGTAGGTAATTTTATTTGAAAATTCACTACATTCATAATTTTAAAAGCCTTAGCAAAAACAAATTTAACAAAAAATCTCTTTAAAAATGGCATTTTTAATATAGACTGTATACAGTGCTTGCATTTGAAATGTTTCAAAATTGTTTTATATTTTGTTTTTATTTTATTTTGTGTTAAGATTGGTTTTATATTTGTGGTGTGAAGTTAATTTTGAGAAATAATTTCAATGTATGTTATTGGTGGCCAAGGGGAATGGAGTTGAGTTAGTTTACAGGAACAACTCCCACGTTGCCAGCACGTAAAACATAGCTGTACATGATATGCCAATTTACAAGCAAAATTTGAGAAATATAAAAGGAGATCCAAGTTCATTTTATTATATATACTGAAAGTAATCATAACATACATTTTTAGAGGAAAGTATTATTTTACTTATGTAAGTGTAGTATTTTCAATAATAGAATACAGTGAGAAATCATGAGTATCATATAACATTTTACTAACTTTTAATATAGCATAAAATTACAAAGCTAAAAATGTACAATGAATATTGGTAAATAGCAGGCAAGAACACACAAAAAAAATTATTGATAAATGAGATTCCATACTAGAGACTAAATGCAATTTCAATGAATACCAAATCATCAAAAATCAAGCCATATATATAATGTATGCATGTATGTATAGATATTACATTTGAACATAATTCTAATAAAGTATATGCATAAAAAGCAAATATATTAGAGTGTATGTATATATATATTGATATGGGCATGCATACACACATGTATATTATATATATTAGTAAAGTATGGTTTAAAGCAAAATATAGTATAGCAATGGCAATACCTCTATTAATTTTGACCTGTGTATTATGTTAGTAACATATTTTAATTTACCATATTAAATTAACTTCAGATTCACTTGTCATTAGCTCTGTGAAAACAACTTGATATTAGTTTAAAGATTGCCAATAGCATGTGAGTGTTATATAAGTGTTATGATACTTTTTATTATAAAATCCTAAGGCTTATTTGACTATACAGAAAACTTTGTCTGTCATGTACTGTCTTCCAGAACAGATCAGGCATTTTATTTATTTATTTACTTTTTCAGTTTGGTAGGCAGTTTATTATTTTTTCATTAATTCATATATTCATATATTTTTGTTTATTTTTTCTTAATTTTGAATAAGTTATTACATAGTTCAGAATTTTAAAAATACAAGAAAGTATACAGTGAAAAGAAAATTCTCTTTCATTTCCCTTTTCTGTTAGATTTTCCATTTCTGCCTTTACTTTCTACTTTTCAGTATTATTAAAGTTTGTTATTGTTATTTACATTTATATATTTTTAGTATATTTAATTTATGCACTTAAACATGCATAAATTTTATGCATTTATTTTACTCCAGCTATTAAAAATTTGAAAATCAGCACACTTACACAACCTCACATATTTATGTATATTTCTTCATTTTCTTCTTATTAAAGTTACATTATGTTCTGTAACCACAACTCCTGCTTGTCTTTTAGTCCTACTCAATAAAAGAGTTAAATACGTAAATGTCTCTTGACTGTTCATTTGCCATTTTTCTGTTAGTCAATGACATGAATTCTTTGAGATTTTCTTTAAAATTAACTTGTAGTTCAAACGAACTTACCAGGAACTCTTTTTTCTTGTGATTTCAAAATATTACTCCCTTGTCCCTGTTGCATTCATGTCTGACCAGTAGTTTAGCTAGCTATAAATTTATTAAGTCACACTTTCCTTCTTTGAAGATTGTCTAGATAGTTTCCCTACCCTTATAACATTGAGTATTGCTTTGGAGCAGTTTAAGGTCAGTCTATTTTTTCACCTTATAAAATAATTAAATTTTTTTTCTGGCTGTCCAAAGCATTTATATATATGAAATTTGAAATTCAGTTAACTTGCCAGGTTTTATTTTATAGTGAGTAATTTTAGGTCAACTTCTCCTGGGATATAGTATTCTCTTTAAAGAACTAGATTCAAGTGTTCTTTTATATCCAAAAAGCTTTGTTTTTCTAACTGAGTCTCTAAATATTTTTTCTTTGTTTTACTATTTTGATCAGACCAATTAGGCGATAATAGTTAAGGGTTTATTAAACTTTGTTCAGGAAAAGTATTTCTTTTTTTAATTTTCTCTGTATCTTTTTCATTTTATTCTGACTTTATTTTTCTTAGTTTTTAAGTCTTGTCCTCTGTTTTTCCTTACTGTGATTTTAGCAATGTCTATAATGTTTGTCCTGCCTCCAATTTAGCCTTTATTTCTAAGAGAATTTATTTTATTTCATTTATCTTCTGTCTCAACAGCACGTTTTATTTTCTTCTCATCATTTCTTCCCTATGAAAAAATGTTTAATGCTCTTGTGTTACTAAGATAATTGCTTCAATCATTTTATAATATGTTGTGATATTTTGGTGTTGACTTTTAGCAGATCTACAGCAACATTTTTGCGGTGAGTGTTTTTCCTTTTCTTCTTCATTTTCTTTCCTATTTCATTATATTTACTTTGTATAGGTCTACTATTCTTTCCTCGGAATTATTTCTCTTCCATGAGCCAGGTGATTCTTCCTGGGGGAGAATCTAGACTCACGTTGTTGCTTACTAGACTCCGCTCATGTTTTAGGATCATTTGCGAGTGAATGAACGCCCCCCTCCGCCCCGCCCAGCCAGTCAAGATTAGCAGCACAGGACCGCTCACAGTGGTGGCATTTCTCCTCCTCCCCGCCACAACAGTCTATTCCTATCTAGACGATCTACAAGCCCCCGTGTTCATTTGTCCCTGTTTGCCAAGCTATCAAATCAACAACTTAGAGTCAGTCTTTGCCTTAATTTCTTTTGTTGAAGCTATGGCTGTTACTTTATACTTCAGGGTGTACTATTTATTCGATAAAGTGTGCTACGTATGCTTTTACAAGATTTGTAGCCATGAGTATCCCGATCAATACATGTCTGCACTCATCATTCAATCTTCCTTTTTTTTTTATAATCTCAAAAAGTTTTTTTTTTTAATTTCAAATTATTACAGGGGTACAACTGCTTTGGTTACATAAATTGCCTTTGCACCTCCAGTCAGAGCGACAAGCGTGCTCATCCCCCAGACAGCCCGCTCTGCACCACTTAGGTGCGAATTTACCCACTCCTTCCTCCCCGCTCCCACCTGCCCAACGCCCTGTGAATGTTACTTCCCGTATGTGCACATAAGTTTTGATTTATTAGTACCAATTTAATGGTGAGTACATGTGGTATTTGATTTTCCATTCTTGTGATACTTCACTTAGAAGAATGGACTCCAGCTACATCCAGGATAATACAAGAGGTAGTTCGCCACTATTTTTTATGACTGAGTAGTACTCCATGGTATACATACGCCACATTTTATTAATCCACTCATGTATTCATGAGCAGTTAGGTTGTTTCCACGTCTTTGTAATTGTGAATTGTGCTGCTATAAATATTTGAGTGCATATGTCGTTTTTAAGAATGTCTTTTTTCCTTTGGGTAAATACCCAGTAGTGGGATTATGGATCAAATGGTAGTTCTACTTTTGGTTCTTTTAGTTATCTCCATACTACTTTCCATAGAGATTGTACCAGTTTGCAGTCCCATGAGAGATCCTATCTCTCTTCATCTATGCCAACATTTGTTGTTTTGGGACTTTTTGATAAAAGCTATTCTCACTGGAGTTAAGTGATATCTCATTGTGGTTTTGATTTGCATTTCCCTGATGATTAGAGATGTTGAGCATTTTTTCATATGTTTGTTGGCCATTATTCTGTCTTCTTTTGAAAAGTTTCTGTTCATGTCCTTTGCCCACTTTTCAATGGGGTTGTTCAATTTTTTTTTACTGATTTTACTGAATTCTATATAGAACCCATTTTGGACTTCAGAGTTTCAGGTATCTCTTGATTTCTATGCAGCTGACATTTTCATTTTTTATTACCATTTTTCTATTTATTTTTTGGTGATTTCCAAGAGAATAAGATGAAAACAAAGACTTTCTTCTACAATTTAAAACTGTCTGTTTTCTCAAACATTTAGAAATAAAAAACCAAGGTTTATTAGTCAAGATTTGGCCTATATTATATTGATCTTATCAATATAAAAAGGATGCATTTGTACTTCATCCTTATGTTTTCTACTCTCCCTTATTAGGTAATTTATCTTTGTGTATCATTTTTTATTCTGTCTATATTCTGTTTCCATTTTTATCCACCATAAATTTCTATCTTTCACATACTGCCTCTAATTTCTCTAATTTACATTTTTTTCTATATATGTATCTATTATGTGGCTTTCATAAGGGCAGACTCTAATCCTTCCATCTCTCATAATTAACAGACTGGCAAAAATTAGTTCATAAAGACATAGAGTTAAACTTTGTCATTTCTTTAATTTATACTTGCATACACATGCACCCACTTATACTCATAATTCATAGTTTGTTCAAATAATAGTAGCTTCCTATTTTTTTTCTCCCACCTAGATTTCACTAGGCATATATATTTCCCACCAATTCCTTTCCTTCCCTTATTTAATCCAGCTAGCCTGTGGATTAATGTCAAATCTGGGTACTTACCTTGGCAGAATAGAATAGGAGTCCACCATAATAATATAGAGGAATGTATTAAATTTATTTTGTCTGCTACAGGAGCTTTCTTAATACTACTGATCAAATGATTTTATAAATACTATATCAAGAAATAAACACATGTAACTTTTTTTAATTTACAGATTTGGAATTCTCTCCTTTTTGGTTGCTTTTACTTATTGTCAGAATAATGAAGTTTCATGAGACATAAATGAGTCAGTAAGTGAATTCTAAATTCACCAGTGGATCTCAGTTGCAACGATGTTTTTACATTATTCTTGAAAAAAAATGAAAGTCCTAGAAATCCTAGATTCCTTTAATAGTTATACTATCCTGAGTATCACTTTATGTTTTTTCAAGTAGATAGCTACATTTGAGAAAAAGGATCTTTTTTCAAAGTACATAATATTTAAGAATGGTTTTGATGTTAGTTTCAGTGCCCTGGAATTACACAAAAGGGTTTGGGCAAAGGATGAGACAGGACTTGAGGATCTCTAATCTTGAAGAATGTCTCCAGTTTTTTTTTTTAGGAAGATTATAAAGAAGAACGGTATTACAACTTCTGAGCCACTTATGCTCAAGATATTGTTACATATCTCTAAGATATCAGAAGACTAAAAAATGGTAACCAGAGGGAAATGCAGAAACAAGTGAGAAACCAGATGAAAATCTGTATTTGGAAAGGATTACCTGACTAAACATTGTTTCTGGATCCAAAGAAATAAAATCACAATCATAGAATAAAATAATAAGGCAAAACTTTTGGAAAAAGTTAGTATGAAATGAAAGAAAGAAATGAAACTTGAAGATTAAGCTGATAGATTGCATTCTTTTTATGATACATATTGCAGGAAATTGTTCATGCAAATTAATGCTGTTTGCATATTAATGGAATGATTGTGAGTATAATTTTACATTATGAAATTATCAAAATTGATCTTGAAGATGTAAGCTTTTAGCTATTAGAATTTAAATTCAAAATCATAAACACTCTAAGTAGCTAACTTCCATATTTGAATGAAAAATGCTTCTATTTTCTGAGTTGCACTAATCCAAATTGTAAGAGTGAATTAACTAGAATAGGCTATTATGATGAAACAAAGATAGTGAAAATGTATAATGGTTCACATAAAAAGAAATTTTATTTCTTGCTTATATGCCAATTCAGGCTCTTGCTCATATTCTAGTGCAGGTCAGGTTCTTATAGGTCAGATATTGATGTTGTAGGAAGAACATCAATTATCATCTTTCTAAGCCTGGAGAGGATAGGAATTGTGAAAGGAATCCATCAGAATAATTGTCACTCAGAAGTTGTAAAACACAATTAATCCTTTCTATAAAAAGAAATAGAGGATAGTCACACTTGACTCTATGCTGGTTGAAGTCCTGTCATAAAGCAGATGCTTGAGTTATCTTGAAAACAGCATATAAAAGGGCATGTTAAATATTAAGCCCAATATTCCCACGAGAAAAGAGTGTTGTTAAATTACTAACAATCGAGGCCTATAAAGAGTGTATAATCTATCATTTTTTATTTTAAAATTTGTGTTCTTTAAATAGACAGAACATTTGGACACCTTTTTGAGTTGTGAAATTTTAACAAGATGTTTTCAAAAGAAGAGACATTTCTCTACATTAATCCTTGCTTCTACTGAAATGGAGCTTACAAAGGTCAGCTGCAGATAGAACCTTCCTGCCCCTCCTTTTGCTGTCATACCTATGGAACAGCAGGGTCCTCCAAACGAAAGGGCAGGAGTGATGTTCCCTATAATGAATAGTGCTATTTTGTTACTTGACCTTCAAGACAGCCTGAAAATTTCAAGTCAGAGATCAGTGTGGAAAAGCAAATTGATGAGCGGGAACACTGTAATCTTAGCTGATAACTCTCTAAAAGGTAACCAAAGCTATTCCTTTGCTCCCTGGATAATGGTAAACTTTTCAAAGGACTTAAAAAAAAGTCTGGGAGTATATAAGGAAAAGTGAACCTTTTGAGTGGCCTTTTCAAGACCATGAGTCATGTCAAGAATCTTGAAACAGTCTGTCTTCACAAGTGGCTATTTAAAATGCTGAATATACCCCAAATTAGAAATGATTCTCATATGAGACTGTATGTAAGCAAGAGTCTTAAGGACTGAGGCTTACTCTAAGTCTAAAAGAACTTCTGGAAGAAAAAAATCATAAATGGAAAAAGAGTAGCAGAAGTCCATATGAGACACGACCTGATTTAGATCTTAATTAGTGGAATTTGGACTGGGGTAGAAGAGGGCATTTTCAGGTATAACTCTGAGAAAAACACAAGCTTGTAGCAAAAGCAAAGCAGAAAATAATTGAAAACATCTTATCTGAAGTTTAACTTCAAAAAATAGGAAAGGGAATAAAAAGGTTCATAAAATGAGCTAGTTACATTTTTATTTTGTTTTATTTTTTTCTCTTAATTCCTACTGACTTAAATCTTTTTGGCTTTATATGAACATGAGGATATTTCTAGCAAGGTAAAAGGCAATCATTATACATGAGTTCATGTGAATTTAAAAATATAATTAGTCTAAAATCACAACATTTATATTGACATAGATTATAAAAGTAGAGTAAATAATATATTTACTTTATATTTATTTGTAGAGTAAATAATATAGCTTACTTTATCTAGATAACAAGTTTTATTAATCATTGATTTTGTTTCAGTGAATATTTAATTCAAATTAGCTTATATACTATATGACTAGTAAAAGGGGAATGAAGTTACCATAAAATGAAATCTATATTGATCCTTATGGCATTTTTCTAACACACTTATATTTTCTGCTCCAAAGCAAAGCAACTAAAGACAGAGAACACTAAACAACTGGCCTCAACAAACTCTGTACTGTGCACAATGCCCATTCAGTCCCATGGTCTTCCTTTTGTCTTTGTTTGTCTTAGTTTGGCCACATGCTCTGCCCAGGAAGTGCTGATGGCACTGTTCTCCCTTATATTTGTACATTTTAACTTTTTTTTTATAGCTCAGCCCTATCCCTTCTTTGTAACCATTCAAACAAGCTACTTTCACCTTTTTTGTAAAGGTAAAGCCCTATATTAATTTTAATATTATGTTATATATTAGGACTTTGGGATGTTGTTTTTGCCGTACTAGTGCTTTTATTACTTTTATCAGGATTAAGTCATAAGTTAAAGCTCTGGTTGCAAAGTTTCTTAGGATTTGACTTGGTCAGCCTCAAACGTGTTTCTTCATAGGTTTTGATATATTTCACATGTGTATTTGCATCATACTACTTTATTCAAAATACATATATTGTATTATTGCAAATTGTCTGTATATAGTAAAATGAAAGGACTCGGAAATGGCACTGCATTTGACTCCTACTACAATAGTTAGTTATGACTAACATTATACTTAGTAAAGTCAAAAAGAGAACATCAAGCATCATTGATCCTAAATTTTAATTTTTCATTTTATATGCTATAAAATTTTTTACCACAAAGTCACTATAAGAAAACATATAGGAGCCAGGCACAGTGGCGGTGCCCATAGTAGCAGCTACTCAGGACACTACAGCAGGATTGCTTGAGCCAAGGAGTTGGAGGCTGCTGTGCACTATGATCAAGCCTGTGAATAGCCACTGAACTCCAGCCTGGGCAGCATAGCAAGACCTCATCTCTTAAATCAATAAAATAAAAAAAGAAAACAAATACAAATATGAAACTAAAGTTTACTTCTTTTCAGTTATCTTATGATTGTGTTCAATGTAAATTGTTGATTCTTGACAATCAACTTCTATTTTAGAAATGGAACAGAAAGCTTGTACTGAAACTACATGCTTTCATGAGTTATAATTATATACTGGATTGTGCCTCATGACACATATGAGAATAATTTTATGCTGGAATCAACTCTACAAAATGTTGTATGCATGCTACCATTGTATTTACAAGTAATTTCATTGGCTTTTATTTAAACTGTAAGACAATAACACTAAAAGAAGAGGAAAATTGAAATTATTTACTTCCTTATGTACAACAAATTAAATATCTATGCAAAAATCTCTGGATATACTGATCTAGAATAAATAGAAAATTATTCGAGGTGGGGGAAAAACTAAAAGGGAACTGAACACAGGTTGAAAATTCCTCTTCATCTATCACAAACTAATGGTAACATTTAAATGACAGAACTGGGCAAACTTGGTTGCTATAACAAGCTTCAGAGTCAGCGGCAGAGCTGAGAATGCAACATTCGTTCATTTTTTGAAACAGTGTTCTGACAGAATAATCTGAACTCAATGTATTTCTTACATGGAAAAGATGTTTAGAAACTTAAAAAGAATGATACCAATTTGATAGGACTTCTGCATCTGCAGATATCTGTAGCCTCTTTTTGTCAACATAGGGACTAACTTTCTTCCATTGATCACAAAACTGGGTTAATTATTTTACTACTAAAATAGTCAACTATTGAATTCTTTGTGGTTTTGGATTTTTTTTTTCCTTTTTCTAGCTGCTCATATGTTAAAAAGGTATAAATTTGGAAAAGGCGAGATTAAACATCTACTCTAGTGGCACACTGGGTACTGGGAATATAAAGCTGCTGGTTATAAAGATGTAATTATCACAGTTTTGCCTTTATTCTCTGTGGTAAATCATGTGTAACATTTAATCTAATCCCATTAGATTTAGAAGAGTTGCCATGGAAATCAGAATGGTTCAGAGCCAGAATTATTAATAATATTTTTCTTTGATCTTATAACAGGTGAACTAATAATCCACATACATAAATTTAAAAAAATCTTAACTACTGTTTCTAGCTGGTTTTGCCATTAACTAATTGTGTAAACATATATTTTTATCTGTAAAAAATATTTTTAAATATTCTAGTTTTAAATTGTCTGTATTCTTTCATAAAAGAGAAGTATAATTCATAGAGTTATCTAGATTATTTCCTCTTCTCCAATTTGAATGGTTAAAATGCCAGTTTAAAAAATCCCATTAATTTCTCATAAATCCACACTTTCATTGAGGGCAGTGATACATACTCTCTCTCTCTTTATTTCCGTTCCCGGAATCCTCACATTGGCATCTTTGGTTACAGTTGACCCTAGTGAAATATACAGCCCAGGAAACATTTTCCAGCTCCAATAGACTGGTAATATAAAAATTTATAAGAGAAGAGATGAGAAACAAGAAATAAGTCCTCTCCACTTTCTTCAGAAAAACTAGCATTATATCAGGTTCAAAGCAGCAATGGTGCTGAGGATTCCTCATGCATTCAAGACAGTGTTTACTTTATCTGCAACAATTAGCACTGCCTGCAAACTATGCACACAGAATACATTACTTAATTAATTTAAGTTAATTATATGAGATATATATCTAACATTACATTTGTTGTATTATAGTTATTCCTGTAGTTTCCTTCACTTAAAAGCAGAACATAATGTTTTGTGAGCACACACTAGACACAAAACACTTTGCAGGGGAACATTTGACACTCAAAGATCAAGCATGTATGATTCACTCCCAAAACACAAACTTTTGTTGACAGGAGCTATTACCACCCTGATAAAGATGAGAAACTAAGGCTAAATGACATTGTGACTAGCTGACATTCACAAAGTTAATAAGTGGTAAAACTGATATTTAAATGGTAGAGCTTGCAAAAACTATTGGTCAGCAAAAGCTGATAAAAATGTGCAAGTCTTAGAGCCAGAGAAAAAATAATGGAGTGTTAAATGCTGTATATTAAGTTGTAAGTCTTACCTTAGCTTGGGATTTTTTCAGGAATCGGTCAAGTAATAATAAAGATTAGTAAGCAATTGGGGATTGGCGAAAATTTCTTTTTGAAATTTGGAAGGTTGTAAACACCACTGAAGCCTCTCAGGGTCAAACATGATGAATGATGCCTGGATTAGGCTGTGGTTGAGGGTTCTGTTTTCCTGGCATCTTCACCAACTCTTAGTTCAGTTGACCCTGAACAACACAGGTTTGAACCGCACGGGTCCACTCACACACAGATTTTCTTTAACTTCTGCCACCCTGGAGACAGGAAAACCTTCCCCTCTTCTTGCTCCTCCTCCTCAGCCTCCTGAACCTGAAGACAATGAGAATGAAGACCTTTACAATGATCCACTCCCACTTAATTAATAGTAAATGTATTTTCTTTTCTTTATGATTTTCTTAACAACATTTTCTTTTCTCTAGCTTACTTTATTGTAAGAATACAATATACATGTATATAAACCATGTAAAATATAATACACACAGCATACAAAATATGTGCTAATTGACTGTTTATGTTATCACTAAGGCTTCCGGTCAACAGTAGGCTATTAGCAGTTAGGTGTTGGGGGAGTCAAAAGTTATAAAAAAAGTGGATTTTGACTGAGCAGGGGGTTGGTGTCCCTTACTCTCATGTTGCTCAAAGTGTAGAGCATAATTGTATAAGGGATCGGGGTTGTTTTTATGCATTGTTATTAATTATACAACTGCCTGTGTTTCCTAATAATTCTGAAAGTTCTGATTTGAAATTGTTGCTAAAGAAGCATTTGTTTTTCATTTACTGTTAAGAATTCAGAATTTTTTTAACCAGGAAATATATTTTTCAATAATAAACCCTATTATAAAATATAAAATTAAACAGAATTTTAAATTAATTCATCACAGTACCTTCTGAAGAAAAAAAGAAATTCTAAATTGAGTTCTTTAATATCCAAATAGCCTTATTTGTTGCCTACACTTATGTATATATTGTTCTTTCGGTTTAAAAATGTCTTTTTTTCCCCTGACTCAAAAGAATACATCTTGTGTGCCTTCCTTTCCACAGCAGCCTTTTCCTGCCTTCTTTACTGCAACGTCCAAAGTGGAATGGGTTTATTCATAATTGCAGCAAATGTAGAATCTTATGTTTCCAGTGAAAATTTCCATTGCCAATCTTAACTTTTTGTCTTAGTTTGTTTCTACCAATCAAGGAACAAATTCCCTAGCTAAAGCTACACATAGACAGACTTCCTGTTTAAATCTTATTTGTACAATGTGTTCAATTTTAAATGCCTGCAATCTTAATCTGTATGAAGTGTAATAAACACCTGAACATCTGAGTAACCACATTTTTTCCCCGTTGTAACTTTTATTGAGATATTCTATCTGATTGAATAAATCATAACCAGGAATGAAATTCCCTGGAGAGTAATTTGTAAATCATAAAACAGGGAAATATAACCAACCACCAATAATTCATTTAATTCTATGCTAAAATAATCTGTATTTGTATAAAATGACATAATGTGAAAGAGAACTTGACTAGAAAATTTGGACCCCTGGATCCTAATGTCATTTTTGCTTTCCACTGATTATATGACCTTAAGAAAGTCATCCTTGCTTCCATGGGTCTCATTGTTCTAAATAGTTAATTAGATAGATCTTCTTAGATTTTTTTTTCTACCTCTAAAATACCATTTTTAAGTTAATAAATTTCAATATAAAAACTTACTTGTTCACTTGCTGCTTTTAAAACACAAACATGGCAAACATGAGCACAGTAAATGTTCTTTAAATATTGACCATGCACACATAGCTTAAAACTGAGTTTCTAGGCATATTACATTACACAGTGAGTGTGGCTACTAAGTTATTTTTGTAGTAATAATTAAAAGATACTAATAATCTCCAAATCTCTAAATTCTAATACCTAAATTTCTATAATCCTAGAGAATCTGTTTATATGTGTTATTTAATATGAACTCCACCAAAAATCTATGACACTGGATAGGTATTATTATCCTCATCGTATTTATAAGGAAAGTGAGACTCAAACTTGTTGAAAGGCTTCCTATTATTAAGGAACATTTTAATTATAATTATAAGCATGAAAACACACATTACTGGTTCAAAATTTCCTGTTTCTTATTGTTCTAACCCACTTATTACTTATAAAAGTAATATTGATAATGTCAATAATAAACCTAGATGGTTTTATTTAAATATTTTTCTTTTTTCTTTTTTTAAATTTTTAATTATTATAGGTACATAATAGTTGTATATATTTATAGGGTAGATGTGATGTTCTGATAGAGACATAGAATGTGAATTTAATCAAATCAGGCTAACTAGGATATCCATCACCTCAGGCATTTATCATTTCTTTGTGTGAGGAACATTCCAATTCCTCTCTTTTGGTTATTTTAAAATATACCCTAACTTATTGTTGATTACAGTCACTTTCTTGTGCTATCAAATATTGTTCATTCTATCTAACTGTCTAATTATATTTTTGTATCCATTAACCATCCCCACTTAATCCCCCTCTCCCTGCTACCCTTCCTAGCCTCTGGTAACCATCATTCTACTCTCTGTCTGTATAAGATCAATTGTTTCTAAATATTTTTCTTAATGTAATATATTTATTTGGAAATGAAATATTATGATTTAAGGTAGTTTGTGCTAAAGGATAAAAATTGAAAGTCTTCCCTTTTTTTCTTAAGTGGAGCTTTGGAGTTTTGTCATAGCCTATAGCTGATACCATTTTTTTAATTTCCATTATGCATGAAATGTTTTTATACAGAAGAATCAAATGATGCTATATGTGCATGTGTATGTGTTTAAATTTAAACAATGAATTTAAATTTGACAATAAATATCACCAAAACTTATAGAAAAAAAGTAGGTCAACCACCAAGTTGATTTTCTCCTGGTAGAATACTTAGGAGAATTCTGAACTACTTTTGTATATGTGGCCATGGACCTGCCAATCACAAAACAGTGATAGCACAGAAATAAATGAACTGTAAATATACTGTTAGAGGCATTCTGGTATCCAGCCGAATAAACTCAATCACATTTCAGTAGGCAGACTGAGTCAATATATCACAACAGATGGATGCACAAAGGTGATCATGGGAATGACTTCAGAACAAAAGACTCAATATAATTTGAAGTATTTGGGGGCATATTCCAGAGCATGAGCAAAAATGCACATAGTAAAGAGGCTAGTTCTTCAACAAACACTATGTATAAACCTCTAACAGTTTTCCTTCTTCAGTTATGGAATATATATCTATCAATATAAACATTTCACCATTCAAAACTAACACAGTTTCTGAGGCATATAGTATTATACAGTGGAAAGTTATGCAATTATGTGTAATTGTTGAAACTGTTAATGTTTCTCTAGTCCACACATATAGATTTAGTTGGAATACTAAATATACTAAATATTAAAAAAATTTCATGAAAAGCCCTTTATAAAAAGGACTTTAGATAGTTCAGTCATCCTAGAATTTAGTATATTAATTAAATTCAAATAATTCATTAACTCTGTTCAAGTTATAGTCATATACATTTATTAATTCAGTAGACTTAAAAAGCAAGTACTATTGATTGATCTACATATATCTATGTTATTTTCACTATAAATGAATAGGATGCAAAATAAAAGGTATATTTAAGCAAATGCTAAAAAGAAATTTTTCATTACTTTAGTCTTCTATAGCTCTAACATAATTACTTTGGAGGTCCTTCTTTTTGTTAAAACAGCATATCATCCATCTTTTCAATTTTAAACAGGGTTTACAGTTGTCCCTTGGTATTTTGGGGGAATTGATTCCAGACCCCTGCCGATACCAAAATCCGCAGATGCTCTAGTCCCTTATATAAAATAGCATAGAATTTGTATATAACCTCCATTTACCCTCTTGTATACGTAAATCATCTCTAGATTACTTATAATACTTAAAACAATGCCTACATGTCACTTTACATCTGTGAATTCAACATAGTACAGCATGCAGCAAATTCAAGTTATGCTTTTTGGAAATTTGTGAAATTTTTTTCAGAATTTTTTTGATCTGCAGTTGGCTGAATCAATGGATGAGGAACCCATGGATATGGAGGGCCAGTTGTATTTAGCTTGCCTTCAGAGGTGGCAAAATTCTACTCCCAGATGGCAGCCTGACAAGCTCCACAGATGCACTCATCAGCAAAACAAGCAAAGCTGGGGACGACTATTAAACAACCATTTGACGTCTGTGGAATTTTCCCTAAAGGTATAAAGTATATGAAGAAACATTTACTCAAGAAAATCTAAAACTCTGTAAGTATAGCCAGAGTCTGTGGCATTTGATCCATGACCTCCTTACCTCTGTTATCAAACCCAAAATGGGTCCAGCCTAGGTCCCATGACTCACTGTACAAAGAACCAACTATTGAGACAAGGAGGATTGCCAAGGAAGAAAGGAATTTTAATGCAAAAGATAATTGTCGGGAGAAATAGTCTCAAACCCACCTCCCTGACTGACTAAGGCCAAGAGCTTGTGAACTAAAATTTAAAAAAAGCCTTCCCCTCCACCGGCTGACTGAATGGACCCCTTCCTGGCCAAGAGGATATCCTAAAACTAAATCGTCTGCCACAAGGAGGAGGTCAGACATGCCTCACCACGCCCCCCTCCCTTCTTGGAGATATCCTTTGTAACTCATCGACAGGCCTAAGGCGATGCAAGACAAACCTGCAGGTCCCCAATTTACACAACAAATATGTCCAGTGACTTGTCTCATATCTAAAACATTCCAAGCCTTTAGACAAAGCTTCATTTTTTAACCAATTACAAGTCAAGGAGTCTTTAAACCCACCTATTACCTGTAAGCCCCCACTTCGAGATGGCCCGCCTTTTCGGGCCAAACCAATGTATGCCTTCCACGTATTGATTTATGACTTTCCCTGTAACCCCCATCTCCCTAAAATGTATAAAACCAAACTGTAACCCAACCAGAGAGTCCACTTGCTCAAGGCTTCTTGGGTGTGGCTCCAGGTCATGGTCCTCAAATTTGGCTCACAATAAACCCCTTTAAAATTATTTTAGTAAGTTCAGCTTCTTTTCTGTAGACAAGCTTTTATAGTGGGTTGGTGAACGCAGTTCAGGCGGCACAGGGTTGGAACTTATAGTGTCTTCAGGTGGTCTGATTCAAGAATCAGCTGTTGGTGATGGATAGTGAGTCCTGTGAAGAGGCTAGGTGAGTCTGGTTGTTAGGCTTGACTGGTAAACAAAAAATAACTTAGGTATGGGGTCATTTTTCAAGGCCAATTGCACCTCCCGTCCTCCCCCAGCTCAGCTAGTTGAAAGCTCTATTCCAGGTGGCTGTAGCCAAAAATATGGGGCTTCCTCTCCCCCTCAGATTCTCATCAGCTCTCAATCAAGGCTTACTGTGTCTTAGACGGAGGGGCAGGACATCAGCATTTCTCACTGTCTCCAAATATAACCAGAAGAGGTTAAATATTTGGTGAGTGCTGCCAAGTGTCCTGGGCTCCTTTCCTGCGCTCGGCCCCTCCCAGAGGACAGAGGCTGTCCCCTAGGAGTGGATCTGGGCAGCTTGTCAGGCAGCCATCTGGAAGTGGAAACTTGCCGTCTCGGAATTCAAACTGAGTACGGTACTGAGAGTACTGATTTTACAATTGTTCTTGGAAAAAACAAACCAGAGGTACCACCCCACTCAACATCCAGAATAATGACTTAGAGATTTTAACCAAGAAAGAGAAGCAGTCCGTAAGAAAAGAGAGCTCTGAAACTCTCCCCAAAGACACTAACTTTATTTGAAAGAGAGAGAGGGGAAACTGAAGCCTAGGGTGTTCTTAAAAACAATTGCTTTTCTTAATTTAGAGCAACAAAATAAACCATAGATCAGCTAGTGTACCAAAGAGAATCAGGGAAAGAGACAGCTAAGAAAAGTCCTTCTGGGTTTAAAACAAACCTCAAAGAAATGACCTAAAAATTACCAGGGCCTATTTGTAATTGGATCAGACTGCTGAGGAATTGATGCCCCAGGGCATTGTTGTAAACACTAGAGCAATCACCTAGTTATTATTGAAGCTTAATACCAATTAAGGTAAAGAGCTAAACTGAAAAATGAGGAGGGGGGACTGCCAAAGAGAGAGACCTGGTAAAATCACTCCCATCCCAAGGTGATTTTGAGCATGCCCAAAGCTCTGCCCTTTATAAAACTACAGAAAGACTTCACAGTGCAAGGGAAACTTTCCTAAAATAGCTGCAAGGAAGACTTCCCTAAAGTAGCTTATCTATAAATGGCTTAGCCAAGTCACAAATAAATAAATAAGGAAACAATAAAACAACCCTCAGAGATGAGGGGAATCAGTATCCAGAGTTACTATATCAAATGCCCAGTTCTTAAATAAAATTATGAGACATACAAAAAAATAGGAAAGTTTGACACATACACAAGAAAAACATCTGCCAACAGAGACTGCCTGAGAGAAGGACTTGATATCTGTTTAAAAAAAGACTTCCAAGGAGCCATTATACATTTGTTCAAAGAACTAAAGGAAACCATACTTATAGGAGTAAGGGAAGGCATGAAGATAAGGTCTCTTCAGATAGAGAATAACAGTACAGAGATAGACAATATCATAAAGAAAAAATGGAAATTCTGAGTTGAAAAGTACAATAACTGAAATGAAAAATTCATTAGAAAGGGTCAACACTACGTTTGAACTGGCACAGAAAAGAATCAGCAGACTTGAAGACAGACTGATACAGATAATGCAATTGGAAAACAAAATAAAATGAAAAATCAACAAAGCCTCAAAGAAATGTGGGATACTTTGAGGTGTCCCAAAAGATGCATAATGGGAATACCAAAAAGACAGAATAAAGAGAAAGAAGCAGAAAAAAATATTTGAAAAGTTAATGATCGAAAGGACCCCAATTTACTAAAAAATATTTATCTGCATATCCATGAGGCTTAACAAACTCAAAGTAGCATAACTACTAAGAGATCCATGCCCAGACACAGCATGATAAAAATACTGATAGACAGAGACAGTTTATTTGTATGCTAGATCCTTATCCTAGATTGTTCAATACCACTAGCGTGCTAAAATAACTATAGAATCCTATTTACAAATCTTATTAACCAAAGCTATCCCTTTATTCTTTAGCATTTTAAAATTAATTCTGTATTGACTTTTACTTATATCCTATAGAAAAGCTTTTCACGTCTTCTCCATGCTTCTTGAGCTTCCATGCCAATTATGTTTTCTTATTATCACTTTTATTGTATTCGAAAGTTGATGTCATATAGCATGAATTTCTCAGCTTATTTTATCTCCAACTAGAAATATCTATTGCATATCTTTACTCATTCAATATTTTGTTCTTGTGTCAGAGTAAAGCTTTCTCTTCTCTATGCCAAGACCATTCTCTCAGTTTATACTTTTAACAGTGTTTTTACATGAAGAATACATTTTACATCACCAATTTTGTAATATCCTTTCATTTTTAGTTCTCCTAATTTACCTGACCATTTATTTCTTCTCTTCTCTCTGTGGAACTGAGCCGGTGAGGGCTATACAAATAAATGAACAAACAAAATATTTATGATTTTTTTGTCTTAATGAGTTATCTCTTGAACATCTGAAACACCTATAATAATCCCCTTGGTTTTTGTTTCCTCACCACATGCTCAGGACTATTTAATTTCTGACTTTATTTATATTATTTCTTTCCCTCTAAGTTCTTTGGATGTTTTTTTATTTGTTTAATTTCTTTCACAGACTGTTTTTTACTTTTATTATTCTTTTATTATTAAGTTCTAAAATGGTTGCACTGCCATCAGAGTCTTTAAAGTTTCTTTATATATTTTATGATCTGGTATGTAGTATAATTTTCAAAAAGTTTCCAAAAGTGATAAAGACTTAGTTGTTGATCATTGCATTTATTATGTTGGGTATGCCTTGATTTGGGTGATTCAATATCCTACATATTAAAATATGCTATTTAAATAATTTTTACCTTACTGATTTTTCATTCTCATAATTTACTTAATCATTGTTTTGCACATTTAAAAATATGTTATTAGGCATATGCATATTTAGAATGCTTAGGGTGAACCAAGAAAATTACCATTATATAAAGACACTCTTTTCCTAAATAATACGTTTTGCTTGTGTTATTCATTATTAGTATAGGTACTCAGATTTATTTCAGTTATGGTTTTCCTTTCCTGTATTTTTCCATTTTTCTTACTTGTCTTTTGTATTTTGTGTATGTCTATATAAAATATACCTGCAATAACTGTAGTATAAAAGATGATAGACATTTATTTCATTTTCTTATAAATGTTTGGAAGTAAGGCAAGAGTTTTTCAAGCCTCTACTTCGATCAAAGTTGTTAGTGTTCAAAGTCACTAGGCTCTCAGATTTAAAAACAAAACAAAACAACATTGAGGAAAGTCAAGATAAACTCTCACCTTTAATTTTTTAAAAATCTATCTCCCTTTTACTCCAAGCTTATACAACTTTTTATATAATGTTGCAGACTTTCTATGTACCAAATTATAATATCATCCACTGCCTTAGCTAGAAGCTACACTCACAAATCTTTCAGGACATGTCCCTCTGTCATTGGGTTGCTAATCAAGATACTTTGAGATGATTTGCTTACCTTTCTTAGAAGCTCATTTGTCCAGCTGATAGAACCTATGAGGAGGCACTGCTAAATTCTATCTAGGGTTGTGATAAATGATCTTATTGATTTATTTGATCTTCGCCCTAAGATCACATTTTACTGACAGAATCTTCTGTCTTTATCTTTGCCCATTTAAAGTATTTTATTGGCTAGAGAGCCTGCGAATTTGAAAATGTTTTATTTTCAACTCAGAAAGCTTTGGTTTGGAAACATTTTTTCTAAA
This sequence comes from Daubentonia madagascariensis, assembly GCA_023783475.1. NCBI lineage: Eukaryota > Metazoa > Chordata > Mammalia > Primates > Daubentoniidae > Daubentonia > Daubentonia madagascariensis. The sequence goes on along the minus strand of JAKFHU010000978.1, from coordinate 17,100,238 downwards.
TTATGCTTGAAACAGAATAGTTTCTTTAGTTCATATCTCTCTTTACATACATTATCGTAGGCAGCCAATATAAGCCAATCATTACTTTTAGCATTCTTCCTGAAGATTTCCTTAGCCAGAACTCCAAGTTCATTAGCTATATTTTGTATTATCCATATTACTGCAGCAGACAATTTCACGAACTTTTCACTGAGACAGACTTTTGAGGTTCCAGAAGCTACATGCTTATTTTTTCCACACTCCATTCAAAATCTCACTAAAGCCTTTCCCACTTCTATCTGCCATTCAGTCTATAGTGAACACCACATGTTTAAGTTTTCATTACACCAACACTATTTCTGTTTTCAGCTATGTATTTCTGCTTAACATACTCACCAAAAACTTAGTAGCTTAAAATATATGTGAATTTTATATATATTTTTTCACAACTCTGTACATTTCTCGAAGGTTTCTTCTCTCCATCTTAGTGCTTGGGGTTTTTCATGCAGCTACATTCAGCTGGGAGCATGACAAGTTTACCATGGTTTGCCTCCACATGGTCTCTTTCTTGTGATGATTTCTTTTTTGTGATGATCTCTTTCTTGTGAAGACCTCTCTTCACGGCCTTTCTCTCCAACAATATAGCTTGGAATCCCTTACAGCATTGTTGCTGGACTTCTAGGGGGAACATTCCAAGAGGATATTCCCCAATATGTAAGCACTTTCTATGTCTTTGCATACATTATGCTTTCTAATCTCCCAGTGGCCAAAACCATCCACATGGAAAATCCTAGACTCAATGAGGAGGGGCTATATATGGGCATGAATATCAGGAACTGAGATTTATTGGCTGCCACAATTAAAATAGTCTTTCTCTAAGTCTTTCACTTGTTCTTTTTTTCCTTCCCGTTGATTGTAGAAATACCCAAGTTTTCCTTTCATTGATTGCTTGTTCCTTCAACCATTTCCATGAAATCTTTGAAAACTGATAATCAATCAGTTCCCAAATTGTATTTTCAATGACATATTGCACCAACTTCTTACATGAACTACTAATGTTTCTATAGCACTGACTTTTCTGGTCTTTGGTTTACATACTATTCAACCTTTAAAAGTGTATTGCTTCATAGTACACATGCCGGTCTTTCAGGTGTCTTATTAAAGAAATGAAGAATTAATATAGATTCTTTCAGCAAACAAGCCAAGAATAAAATTTTACTCCCATAATCACAGGGTATCTAAAATATTTTTAAGGTTTTACTGTTTTACTTATTTTCTTCTTCTTAAGTAGATATGGTTCAATCCAAAGTCCCATTCTGTAAAGAGCCTGTTTTAAAATATTGGTGCTTAAATAGTTACTTATATTTTATATCAATTATCCTACATATTTGCCTACATATTCATATGACCTGAGTATTATAAATCATGAATAGAGGCAGGTAAAGTCATTTGTATTTTAACTAATTTTCAACAAAATAAATCTGGAAACATAATCCTAAAATAGACTTTTTTGTGGCCTGATTATTATATTAGAATAATAGGGTTTTTTTCTTCCACTGTTTTTATCATTACATGTATGGTATGCACAAGGATAATTCTCTTCCAATATTAATGTATAATTTGGAGTAATACCATTTTCAAAACAGTTAATCAGTGTATTATACCAGAATATAAGCTGCTAGTAAGCAAAGGATTTTTATCAATTTTGTTCCTTGCTGTTATTTCCATTGCCTAAAGTAGTGTCTGGCCTATACGCAGAAGTGCAATATGTATTGAACAGATGAATAAAAAAGTAGAGGCAGAAAATAATGCATTCACATATTCTAAAATCATATTAGGAGCAAATGTAAGGATCATATCCAGAAAATTTAATTTGTGAACACCTGTTTCAGTAACTAGAGAAAAAAATATCAAATACAGATTCCTAAACAAGATGCTCAAAAAATATCTGTATAATAAATATTGGCAAATGTTTATTTCGAGATTTGTTTTTCTACTTTAATTCTGTCTTAAGTAATTCAATCTTTCTTCCTTTGTTCTTTATTTCTTAAACCCATATACACACTCACAGGTTTCCATACCTTCAGCTATTTCAAACACCAAGAAAAGTGAACCCATGCACGCAATTCCTTTTGCTTTATTTTTAAATTCAATGTATGATTTATATTTTAAGTACTGATTAATGTAGGAAAAGTGGCATATCATGAAAGAAACAAACAAATCATTTTTCTTTCTGCTTACTTTTCCTAATTGTCATTCTGAATCCCCCCAAAATATTTTAAGCATACGTCTTTAAATATCATAATATATACTGCTTATTCAGAATTAATTTTTATTTTAACTAAGCATTTTCTTACAGCTAAAATATAAAATGCCTGAAGTAATCAATGCAATAATTCTAACTATTAATACAACACTTTAGAATTTAATATAAATTATATTCAATTTAAAGCTACACGTACGGTATAATTTTGGGTAAGGCAAATTGTTAATTTGTATATTTCAAAATGCAAGTCCCTTGATAAACACTCAATTTATCATGGAGGGACTCTATCTTGGTTGCTATTTTCTATTTATTTTGGGCCTAGTGGTAATTTTCACTATCTTGTTAACTTTTTATTGGATATATATTCAATATATCCCACATAGACCATTAACGCTTCCGAAGCACTACCTTTTCTAATCTTTGCATACATACTGCACCTTTGAAATAAATCCTCCATGATTATATATGTGTTTGTGTGTATGTGTGTGTGTGTATTACTGTGAATAAGCTATTTCACCATTATTCCATTATTGATTGGCATATTGGTAACTGGATGTCACCCTAACTCTCTAAGCTCACTTGCATGGTAGATAACTTGTTTGACTTGTCTTCATTCCCAGTATGACAATCAGTTTGAACTTACATTATATGTTCAAGGTAATTTACTTCATTGAAATTATGAAATATTTTAAACAAATTAAATGTTATAAATACAAATAAACATATCCAAAATATTCAGCATTCCTGTTTAACAGATGCCTGATACATGCTTTAGGCACCTACATTACAGCCTCATTTTTTTCTTATACTTCTTTTTTTTTAAAGTCCTGGCATGGTGGCTCATGCCTGTAATCCCAGCACTGTGGGAGGCTGAGGCAGGAGAATCACTTGAGGCCAGGAGTGGAGACCAGCCTGGGCAACATAGCAAGACCCTGTTTCTACAAAAAAATAAATAAATAAATAAATTAGCTGGATTTGGTGGTGCATGTCCATAGTCCCAGCTCCTCGGGAGGTTGAGGTGGGAAGATCACTTGAGCCTGGGAGTCCGAGGCTGCAGTAAGCTATGACCATGCCACTGAACTCCAGCCTGGGTAACAGAGCAAGACCCCAAGTCAAAAAAAAAAAAAAGTCATCCCACTACCTATTTATTACCATAGTCTCATTGAACTATTTACCCTTCTTTTTTTATTTTTAATTTATTTTATCTTAAATAATTGGTTTGATTTTTTTAAAAAGTTACACAAATGATGTATGAACATATTCTCATTGTAGAAAATTTAAGTAATGCTGATGGATATGAGGTAAAAAATTACAGGCTTTCTTTACTTTTTTTATTTTAAAATATAAGGGGGAAATTTTTGTTATAGAAAGCTTTTATAATGCTTAATTCAGGGCTATTAGTGTGTCCATCAACCAAGTAGTGTTCATTGTACCTGTTAGTAGGTTTTTACCCCACCTCCCCTCTCTCCCCTCCTCCCTTCTTGATTTACGATGACTTTTAGTTCTTTATGTGCCTGTCGATTAGTTCCAAATAATTAGAGTATAAGTGGTGTTTGTGTTTCCATTCTTGAGATGCTTCACTAAGGAGAATGGTCTCCAGTTCCATCCAAATTGCCACAAAATACATTAATTCATTTCTCTTTATGACATTAATTCATTTCTCTTTGTGGGGTGTGTGTGTGTGTGTGTGTGTGTGTGTGTGTATATATATCTATATATATCTATCTCACAGTTTGTTAATCCACTCATGAATTGATGGGCCCTTAGGTTGATTCCACATCTTGGCAATTGTGAATTGTGCTGTAATAAACATTCAAGTGCAGGTATCTTTTTGATAAAATGATTTTTTTCCTTTGGGGAGATACCCAGTAGTGGGATTTCTGGATCAAATGGTAGGGCTATTTTTTGTTCTTTGAAGACTTTCCATACTGTTTTCCATAGAGGTTGTACTAATTGGCAGTCCCACCAACAGTGTATAAGTATTCTTTTTCTCCGCATCCATGACAGCTATGCTCTGCCATTCTGGGCTACTTGCTGCCATTGTTCTTGGCCTCACAGAGTCTGGAGTACTGCTGAGCCCCATCATCCCAGGTTCTAGAGTCACTATTGGACAGTGCCTCATGCCCTGGGAACCAAGTAGTCACTAAGCCTTATTGGCTCAGGTCCCTGAATTGTAGTTGTACCCTGCTTCCTGGGTGCAAATCCCCAGAACACCCCTTCTTTCCTGGAGTTGGGCCAGTGTTGTGGCCTGCCCACTGGGGTAGAATCACAGCTACAACCTGGCCCACTAGCTGCTAATGGGTACCTCAGAGTCACAGATCCTGGCTCTGTGTGCAACCATCTTCCAACTCTGCCACAGAGAGAGAACCTGTACCTGAAGATCCAGGTGCCATGATCCATTCGTGAGATACTAAGCCTAGGTTCCCAGCCCCATAGGCGCTCCAAGTACCTGTACCTGGAACCTAGAACCATCTCTTCAGTTAAATCTCTCTATTGTGGGGAAAACTAGAGTAGGAGGTCTACAAAAGTCCTTGATACTGAGGACATTAACACCCTACTCTGCTACCACCACTGCCACACATTTCTATAGCCAAGGCCACTGAGGAAACCACAATTATTGCTGATGTTCAAAGCAGCTGAAGAAGCTGCATGGAGACTATACCACTGCAGTTGTCTGAAATAGAGTCACCACACTCTTCCCAACTGTCACACTAAAACCCAAATGTGAAAATCTTTCTCTACAAAAGCCATTCTAGAAAATTTGGAAGACGCAATTTTTCTTTCAGGTGCACATATATAAGCATCTGAAAGAAAAGTCAAAAGAGTCACCACACTCTTCCCAACTGTCACACTAAAACCCAAATGCAGGTGAAAATCTTTCTCTACAAAAGCCATTCTAGAAAATTTGGAAGATGCAATTTTTCTTTCAGATGCACATATATAAGCACAGGGACATCAAAAACAAGAAAAAGCAAGAAAATATGACACCATCAAAAGAACTTAATAACTCTCTAGTAACAGTCCCCAATGAAAATGAAATCAACCAATTTTCAGACAAGATATTCAAAATGGTGATCCTAAGGAAACTCAATGAGATACAAGAGAATACAGATAGACAATTCAATGAAATCAGGAAAAGAATTTATAATATGAATGAAAAATTCAACAGAGATTGAAATTATAAAAAAAACCCAGAAATATTTCCATTGAAGATTTCAATAAATGAAGTAAAAAAATATAATGGAGAACTTCAACAGCAATAAATGAAGTAAAAAAATATAATGGAGAGCTTCAACTAAAATCTGGATCAAACAGAAGAAAGATCTCTGAACTTGAACATAGGTCATTTGAAACTACACAATCAAAGAAACATGAAAGAAATAAAAATCTAAAAGAGGAAAGAAAGGCTACAAAACTTATAGGATTTGATTAAGCCAACAAATATTTCTATTACAGGAGTTCAAGAAGGAGAAGAGAAGGAAAAGTCATAGAAAACCTACTAAATGGAAAAATAGCTGAAAACTTTCAAAGACTGGAGAGATATATGGACTTCAAGATCCAGGAATGTCAAAATTTACAAATAGATTCAAACAAAAAAACTTCCCAAATTCTCATTACAGTCAAATTATCAAAAGTCAAAGGCAGAGAGAGAAGTTTAAAAACAGCAAAAGTGTCAAGTCACATATAAGGGAATCTACACTAGAGTACCAGATTTCTCTGAAGAAAATATATACCACATAAATATATACAATTGCTATATGTCAATTAAAATTGTAATATAAGCAACAACAAAACCCCCAACATTGAGAACATAATCCAATTAAAAAGTGGGAAAAGTACTCAAACATAAACTACATCAAAGGAGATATATGGATAACTTAAAAAGCACATGAAATTATTTTCAACATCCTTAGCCATTAATAAATGCAAATTAAAACTATAATCAAATAGTGCTATACACTTATTATAGTGGCTAAATAGAAAACATTGACAATGTTAAATGCTGATAGGAATTTGAAGCTACTGGAACTCACATACATTACTGGGGACAATGCAAAACATTAAAGCCATTCTGGAAAGTTAGGCAGCTTTGTACAAAGTTAAACTTGTATCAGAATTCCCACTTCTACTTATTTATATTAGAAAATGAAAACATAAGTTTACACAAACACCTCCATATGATGGTTCATAACAGTTGTATTCATAATCACCAAAACTGGAAAGAAATCAAATACTTTTCCACAAATGAATGTAAAAACACAATGCAGTATATTCATATACTAGAATGCTACTAAATAATAAAAAGTAACAAACTATTGATATATACAACAACTTGGGTGAATTTCAAAGGCATTATACTGAGTGAAAGAAGCCAGTCTCAAATGGTTAAATGTTGCATGATCCCAGGTACATGATGTTCTGAAAAAGCCAATACTGTAGTGATTGAGAAGAGATTATTGACCACAGTGGGTGGGAAGAATGTATAATTATAAAGGGGTGAGAAAAGAGTTCTTTGGAGTAATAAAGTTGTTCTTTTTCATAATTATGATCATGGGTACATGAATCTATACATGTATTAAAATTCATTGAGTTTAATACAATGAAAACCAGTCAATCAAAACGATGCACGCTTGTACTCACACACATGCACACATGTACAACCACACAAACTAACCTCTAAATTGCTGGAATCCATTTTCTTTCATATTTTAGAGCTAAGGATCCAAAGACCATCCATCTCGCAATTAAAAGCTCCAGAACAGAGTGAAAGAAATGTATGAGCTCTACCAACTCAAAAATTATCTGACTCTTTCCTAATTATTTTCAAGTGAATGGCACCATCACCCTGCCCTATCTGCCTAACAGAGCAAATTTTGTTCCCTCTACAATGATTGATAATAGCATCTAGAACCTTTATAGTTCTTTATAACAATTCTGTCATAAAATCATGCAATCAAGCAAAGCTATCCAATCAGTAACTGGGGGACATGCAAACAAGCAGAACTATTTTACTGATAACTAGGAAAAATTATACCATAAAATAGAATTGAATCCCTAAATTATATACATATTAGAGTTAGAAGTCAAAGACTTCAAAATAACTACAACTAATATGCAGAACATAGAGAAAATCTGAACAAAATCCTTAGCATAAGTGATCAAGAACATAAAGATAAAATTGCCAATTCCAGAAAGAAAAAATAAGGCTACACTATATATTCTGCATACTAATGATATAAAGGAAAGTTATTTCTACAACTTTACAACATTTTTTATTTTAGATGTAATGGACAAATTTTTTACAAAATACAATTTATCAAAGGTAATAGAATAAATAGAAAATCTGGCCATTCTGATATCTGTTAAAGAAATATAATCTGTTATTTGAGGCCTGGATAGCTTAACTGGTGAATTCTTCCAAACATTTAAGTAGAGAATTGATTACAAGTCTGTCAATATCTCTTGCAGGGAATAGAAAATGAAGAAACATATCCCAATTCTTTGGAATCTAGCAAAAACTTCTGGTCAGATAACGACTTGAAAAGCACGGTAGTGATGATAATGATGTTTCTGGACCTTCTTGGTTACACAGGTGTGTTCAGATGGTTAAAAATCAGTGAGCTTATGGTATGGACACTTTGCTGTGTGGGTGTATGTTACTTAATAAAAATTTTAAGAAATGATGATCTGAAAAGTGGTGAGCCTCCCTAACACTTTGACTCAGACTTAGTAGCATCCATAAACTAGTTAATTTAACCCAAAGAAGGTAACAGACAATCCATTTTTTCTCCAAGGTTTTGGTGGGCTCAGAGGATAGACTGATGGACAAGGAAACAGAAAGTCTCAGTTAATAATTATGCCTGAAATAATAATAATAGTAAAATTCTTATGAAATATGAAGGTTAATTACAGCATCTTCAAGTAGTAGAGTAAAAGAAAGGAGTAGAATGTGGGATCAAGGTATTAAGGCATCTTATTATATGTGTTGGAAGTCAACATTTGCTGGCATCCCTGCTGTATTTGAACAAAAATATTAAATACTGCCAAGACCACTGCAGATTATTGTGAAATGAAAAGAGCACACACACACAGACTTTTCACACATGATTTGTATTGTTTACTAAAATTTGACTGCAGGAAGAAATAATGGGAGTGACCATCAGCCAGTAACCCCGTGATTATAACACCACAGTTCACAACACATCAATTTTTACAAATTTCCTTTTAGATTAGAACATCCAAGTTTCCCTCAGTCCCACTCCTTCTAGATATTGCTTCTTAATCAACAGGAGAGTCAGGACCTTTACTTCACAAGAAAACAAACTATAAAAGATTATTTGCAATGAAAATATAAAATATTTATAATATATATTTGAAAAGATGTTTAATATGCATTTTGGAAAAAAGAAAGGTAAATATTTGAACAGGAGTCAAATATACGTTTGTTTATGTATGATGAATTTATATTTGTCACAGTGTAGAAAATGGCCTTGCTAGACATTCAACATAAAATGCGAATCAGAAACAGATTCAGGTCCAAATCTCAAGTAGTTTATATTCTAGGAATCCCATTTCCAAATGTCCAGTAGAAGAAAAATTTATCAGTGTGATTTATACCAGCTGCTCCATCAAAATTTGTTTTCATTTACATAACAAAATAAAATGTTTCTAAGACATAATAGTTCAATTCAAGTGTTCCTGGGTAGTAGATGATTATATTACATGCAGATTCAAAGATGTAGGCTCCTTCCATTTTATGACTCAAATTACCAAGGGCCAGAGAATTTCTCTGTAGAACGGGAAGAAAAAAACTAGTAGTTTTTGATATAGAAGAAGACATATTCACTGGAGCTCAGAAAATAAAAGTGAGATCATATTGAGAGAACACGGATCATGAAAGACACACAAAGGTCAGACATGGACCACATGTGTGATGGTCTAGAGAGAATGACTAGACATGAAACCCCACGTTCTCCAATCTTCACTGTAGCTAATTTTCAGCAAATCTTCATCTCACAAACAAAATATTGGAAATGTATTCTAAATTATTTCAAACACATGTAATACTTCTATCAAGAATTTATAGAAAATTATTAGAAAATATAGTATTACTGATAATATATTAGTCATTTAAAGCACAACTTGATGCTCTAACTAGGTTTTTTTGGGGTTTTTTTTTGTTCATTTGTTTGTTTTTACCTTTTCATCATATTCAGTTAGAACTCTGGATAACCAAAGTTAAATAATAATATTCTAATTTTCATGAAAATACAATTTATGCCTAACTATATACTTTGATACTGAAATGGAAAAGATGATACTTTCCAAGTATGCTATGTCATGTCAATCATCCTTTGCCTCTTGTACTTCTTGTATAGACTTTATCATATGGTACAGCTGAAGTGCTTGAGGAAGCACCCTATTTAATCCATTTAGTCTTTTCTTAGTCTCCATGAGCCATTTCCCTCCTATGCTAGGCAAATAAGGCTCCTGAAATGGAGTGAGTAGAAATCAGAACTGTGCTTCTTCCAATGATCTCTTTTTGCCCTCCTGGAATAATACATAGTCATTTGCTGCAAAATGACATTTTGGTCAATAACAGACTGCATATATGACGGTGGTCCTATAAGATTATAATACAGTATTTTAGCTGCACATTTTCTATGTTTAGATATGTTTAGATACACAAATATTTATCATTGTGTTATAATTGCCTACAGTATTCAGTACAGTATCATGCCGCACAGGTTTGTAACCCAAGAGCAGTAGGCTAGACCATATAGCCTAGGTGTGCAGTAGGCTATACCATCTAGGTTTAAGAACACTGTATGATGTTCACACAATGACAAAATTGCCTAAAGATGCATTTCTCAGAATGTATCCCCGTTGTTAAGTGACATATAACTGTATTGCATAATTTTACTATAAGGAAGGGCTTGCAAAAGTTTCCGTTTGTAATAACATCATAATTAAATTTGGGTGAAGGGAAGATTGGGACATGTCATGTAATAATAGTATGTCAGAGTCTTTCATTCATACTTAACATACATTATCATCATGTCTTCATGTAATGGGGATGAAACAATAGAATATCTTCCCAATTTTCTAATTTATGGCATAACCGTTATCACAGCCTGCAAGGATCTCCATATCTTCCAAGTTATGCCTTTGGGCCTCTCTATTCTGCATGAAAATCATGATATATTGAGGACTATGTCTTAATAAAATACCCTCTGCATGACGTGGTTACTTGCTATAACTCATAGCCACATGTACCATCTTCACTTACAATACCTACTCAGGTTTTCAGGAGAATATGAAGTTTCTCATTAACAGAAATAAAAAGAAATATATTTTATTTTATCTCAGACTTTTCTATTTTTTTCTCTTCATAAGTGAAGTTTTCAATAAGGATGCTAATAACAGCGAGGAAATAGCAATTTGTGCTTACTTTTATGTATTTTTTTAATGTTTTTCATTCTCTGTCTCTTTCCGTGGCCAAGTCTTTCTGGTCTAAGTTTATATCTTGAAAATTGCCCTACAAAGTTATTTAAGAATTTTACTACTTCATCCCAAAGATGCCTAGGAAGCAATCCTGAAATCCAATTCTCCTCAAGTTTTTCTACTCATATCTCTTTTCTGGCTAAAAAGTGCTCCAGGGTCTGACAAACAATCGTGCTGCTATTACCAAGCTGTGCTAACATAAAGGGTTGATTTGTCAAACTAGATCTTACCTAACACTAAATTTTACTAATGATTCAAAGGATAAAAGCAAGAACCTGACAAACTTAGAATATTCCTGGAACTCAAAACCTTTGCAACACAAATCCGTGAGAAATAGCTGCCCAAGCGTTTCTTTTTCCTACATCAAGTTGTGAGATTTGAATACTGTATTCAGAAACGTTGTTTAAAATGTAGCTGTTTTTAGATTTGGGAATCCTCCTGTGTTTACACATCCATAAAATAATGCAGAAAAGAAATGCTTAGTTGTGACTATATTTATCCTTCATATAACCAGGCCTCACATAGTCTATGCTCATTAAAAATAATCAATTTAGGCAGATGGTGTATATCTTATTAAAATATTCCGTGAGAAGAAACTTCTGTATATATTTTTACTAGTATATATTGTCATTCTGGATTGTTTTATTGTCAGTTTGTTTAACCTAGGAACTATATTTTTCAAAATTTCTTCATCAAGCAAACTTAAAAACTATTTCCAAATCTCTACTTTAAAATAAATTATTTTATTTTTTCCATTTTTTAATGAAAATTGGGAAAGTATAAATTATGTAACAACATAAACTATTCTAAATGTTTTTACAATTGAGAGATTGACGGGAGTGAAAAAGTCACATAGAAAACTGCCTGTATAATAGGAATCTTGAAAAAAGTTATTCTGAGAAGCAAGTAGATCTTTGGCATATAAGAAAGGAGGGATAGATAGATAGAGACAATAGATATTTACCTTTATGCTTAGTGGTCTATTAAGTGGAGCCATGATTCCAATATTTCTATTTTTTAGTTTCTGAAACCAAGATGAGTTTTTACTTACCACATAATGACATCATAAGCTTAGTAGTATGGAGAATTTTTACTATATAACTGGAAAAATTCTTATTTATAAATATTAGTCTTCATATAAAATGTCTACTTCAGTTAAATTTTCTTGAATTTAATTTTAAAATGACCATAATATCATAAAATCAGAGTATGAAGTTGAAATGAAAATGTGTAAGTGGTATAAAGAAACTATAACACCAATCACAGTTGTATTTGAAAGTCTCATAATTGTGCTTCTTAATTAATAGACAATGATTTGTGGTTTTGTTCAAATTATTAAAGTATTTTATTGAAAGTGAAATTTATTTATTAATAAAATAATAGTAAAATATGCTTGGAAATTATTCTGAATGTTTATGGTCTCCTAATAGATGAATTAATAGAGAATCTTAGAACAAATACCTTGGCCTTAGATTTAATTAGGTAACACACGAACTACAGCTGAACTACAGTGTAGTACACAGTGTGAAGTAGAATTTTTAATGTAAAGGTTAATGACTTAATTAACCACATTTAAATGTTTAATTCAAAAAATGCTCAATCAGTTGACTATAAAGTTCAGCCATATTTGTCCTTTTTGCTTGTTTACCCTAAAATTTTTTCCCCTCTGAAGTTTGATAAATGAGATAGCACATAAGATTAGAGAGAGGAAACACAAGGATTTGATAATGCTGTTTGCATCTTATTATAAGAAATTTGTAATCATAAGAATTCTCGAAGAAAATGTTGGAAAAACTCTTATGGACATTGGCCTAGGCAAAGAATGTATGAAGAAGACCCCCAAAGCAATCATAGCAGCAACAAAAATAAATACATGGGACCTGATCAAATTAAAAAGCTTCTGCACAGCCAAGGAAACTATCACTAGAGTGAACAGACAACCTACAGAATGGGAGAAAATATTTCCATGCTACATACCTGATAAAGGGCTGATAACCAGAATCTATACAGAATTTAGGAAAATCAACAAGAAAAAATCTAACAACCCTATTAAAAAATGGGCAAAGGACATGAACAGAAATTTTTCAAGAGAAGACAGAATAATGGCCAGCAAACATATAAAAAAATTGCTCAACTTCTCTAATCATCAGGGAAATGCAAATCAAAACCACAATGAGATATCACTTAACTCCAGTGAGATTGGCTCATATCAAAAAATCCCCAAATAACAAATGTTGGCAGGGATGCAGACAGATAGGAACACTCATACACTGCTGGTGGGACTGAAAATTAGTACAACCTCTATGGAAAGTAATATGGAGATACCTCAAAGAATTAAAAGTAGAATTACCATTTGACCCAGTAATCCCACTACTGGGTATTTACCCAAAGGAAAAAAAGACATTCTACAATAAAGACATCTGCTCTCGAATGTTTATAGCAGCACAATTCACAACTGCAAAGATGTGGAAACAACCCAGGTGGCCATCAATACACGAGTGGATTAATAAAATGTGGTATATGTATACCATGGAGTATTACTCAGCAATAAAAAACAATGGTGAATTAACACATCTGGTATTATCCTGGTTGGAGCTAGAGCCCATTCTTCGAAGCGAAGTGTCACAGGAATGGAAAAACAAGCACCACTGGTACTCACCATCAAATCGGTACTAACTGATCAACACTTACATCACACAGGGCAATAATATCCATCAGGGGCGGGCAGGCGGGAGGGAGATGGAGGGGATGGGAAAACTCTCACTGAATGGATGCGGGGAGCACAGCTTGGGGGATGACCACGATTGTAGCTCTGACACGGGCAGTGCATGGGCAATATATACAGCCAAAGTGTTGTACCCCCATAATATTCTGAAATAAAAAAAACATTATTGCAGCTCCAAATTAAAACATTTTTTAAATTAAAAAAAGAAATGTGTATGTTAAACTAAAATATATTATACAATCTGACAAATATTAGTAATCTAATGATGATAAAGACCCAAACTCAAGGCAGCTTTTATAGCCATTGGTATATTACTCCGATTTCATTTAAACTGTTTTTAATGTCTGGTGGATTGCAAATTAACTGAATACTAAGGAATCCAAATAATTTTAACAAATTTATTTTCCAATTAATGTCTTGTACCTCAAAAGAGTATTTCTACTCCAAGCTCCTTAATAAAGTATCACACTCACCCTCACAATGGAAAACAAAAGAAACATGCATGAATACACCACCAGATGTTATCTCTTTCTCTCTCTCTCTCTCACCTATTTATGTTCTTTGCTTTTGAAACTTGAATAGTTTTATTTCTAGCATAAGGATGTGGGGAAACATCTTTTAAAAGATCATATCTACTAATTGCTATGGGTAGTTTTAGAAATAATAATATGCTATACAAATTCTATGCTAACAATGAGGAAATTATACTTGGAATTTATTTCATTATAATATTTTAAGTGTATAAGCCTTTCCATTTAAGTAATAATAAAAAAGTAGCCTAAACCTATTATCTTGCTTATGAAATGGAGATTAATATCAATTTTAGTAAAATGTACATAATAATTTCAACTGGTTATGTAACTCAACATATACCTATCTTTATGGTTTCTGTTTATTTTAATATCTTGATTCATCTCTATCATTTGAGTTTTTGAGTTCCAAACCATATATTTCCCTTTATAACTGTCAAAACCACAATTTTCCGTTGGAATGAATCCACATTAATTAGCTCTATCTGCTTCCACCCACTGTATTTCTTTTATGTACAAATGCTTCTTACATTTCTGGCTTAAATACAATTTGTTCATCAGCATCAAACACATCAGCCATGATGCTACACTCAAAAAACAAAATTGCAGGATTATTCAGAGAAAACAAACATTTGACTTCTTTTCAAAACTGTTCCCAATTATTTCTCAATTCAAAAGAGAAAATTGAAGTCACACTTCTATTACTGTAACATGGAAGCAGTATTTCAGAGAAGCCAGAGGAGACTTGAGTCAATCACAATTACTTCTAAAATATGGCATGAATAAGCTTTAAAGAAAAAGACTCTACACTTCAAGTACATGCTTCAATTATGAATTGAGAGTTAAATTTACCTTCTGGGATAACAGAGATTGAATTTAGTAACTAAAGTATAGCTAAAGGCAAGGTATAAGGTAATTTATCCTATAGTACTTTAAAACATATTTCAAGTCTTGAAAATTACTCATTACTGTGTAAGTATTATGATCAGAGAATTGTACCATTTTAGGGTTTTCATATAACTACCAATATGAATTCATTAAGACTAGGGAAGGAACAGTAGTTGAATTTTCATCCATAATTTATCTTTCTATTTTGACTTTAAATATATGTGATCATAAATAAATAACTATAAGTTTAAGAATTTGTTTCTTTTTAAATGATTTCTATTATTTGTTTTACTAATTCTAATCCTTCACATAAACAAAAAACTCATGCCTACTGCATTTCTTTTTAAATTTGAAACTGTCTCTTGAACTTTACAATGCTTTTGCCACTACTAATCATTACAGAAGTGTTTATTTTCCTGTGAATGATGAATTTTTCTCTCTCTTGCTGACTTGAGAGAATTCTGATTTTGCCCTCCCAGTTTTTTCCGCATATATCCCTCTCAGATGCTTATGGTTTACTAAACAGTTTTCTTAGGTGCTGATGATACACTATCTAGAGAAAAGGAAGGGGTAGAAGACATAGAGGTATAAATCTAGGACTGGGAGGAATCAATTAACAGGAAGTTTGGAGCAGTACCTGTTGTGAAGACCAGATAAGTCTGCTTCATGAGTTTATTCAGAGACTGGATCAGGTGTTTCTATGTCTTTGTTCCATAAATTTTGCAAGTACAGATTTTGTTCATCTTGCCAAAATGGGTTTACCACCATCACATCTCATTACAGATGTAGGGCTACCAAAACAGGGCAGTAGAAGGTGAATAACCTCACTATGAAAATATTACACAGAAGTTGCACATATCACTTCTGCTTACATTTTATTTGACAAAATTTAGTCATATGGTCACATTGTGCTTCAAGGTTTGCTATTTGGCCATGTGTATCTCTTAAACTTGAGATGGCAGTTTCCATTACTAAAATTAAAATGAATAGAATAGATTTTGGAAGACAATTAATACTACCTGCTGAAAAATCTTTGGCTTCTGAGCTTTTCTGACACTCATGAGTGTTTAAATGGCACCCAACTCAAAACAATAAATACCCACTAAAATTACTTAGAGAAAACTGTGAAAGCCTGTGTTTATTCCCATCCCAATCCTATTACTCTCACCAGAAGCAATCATCACAATCTTCATTTAATACTTTATGTTTCAACACAAATGTTTTTGTATATTTAAGATACTTTCCTATTTTTTTCAAATAAATGCTTATAATTTAGCGGGGAGAACTAACTCACTACACACTGTTGGGAAGAGGTGAAGACAGCAGGTCAGAGATAGCACAAGGTGTACACCAAACCTGCTAGAATACCACATAGGTAACTCAAAACCAGCACTCCTCTCCCTAGCACATTCAGGGATTGATTTTCGGGGACCCAGAGACAGGCCCATAAGCCAGGCCTAGCACCCCCAGGTCTAGACTGAGAGGCCAGATGAGAAGGAATCGGAGAAAGAACTGCAGAAACATGAAAAATCAGTGCAAAATGATACCCCCAAAAGGAAACAAGAACTCCTTATCAATGGATACCAACCAAAATGAAAAGATTGAAATGACAGATGAAAAATTTTAACTATGGATTGTAAGGAAGCTGAATGAAAAACAAGAGAAAATAGAAACCCAACACAAAGAAACCACAAGACAGTGCAGAAATGAATGAAAAATTCACTAAAGAAATCAAATTATTACTAAACAAATCAAACAGAACTTCTGGAAATGAAAAATTCATTCAAGGTAATACAAAACATAGTGGAAATCCTTAAAAATAGGCTATATCAGGCAGAAGAAAGAATCTCAGAGCTTGAAGACAACACCTTTGAGTTAAGTCAGTCAAAGAGAAAGAAGTGAGAAACAAGAGGGCCGAAAAAAACCTACAAGAAATATGGGATTATGTAAAGAGGCCTAACATAAGACATCCCTGAGGGTGAAGAAGAAAATGCACAAGGGTTAGAAAACCTATTTAAGGGAATAATTGAGGAAAATTTCCCTGGCCTTGCTAGAAATCTAGATATCCAGGTACAAGATGCTCAAAGTACTCCTGGGAGATTCATTGCAAAGAGGCAAACACCACGACACATAGTCGTCAGATTGGCCAAAGTAAACATGAACGAGGCCCTCCTATGAGCTATAAGGTGAAAGCAACAGGTAACTTACAAAGGAAAACCCATCAGACTAACTGCAGACTTCTCCACTGAGACCTTACAAGCCAGAAGGGATTGGGGCCCCATTCTCAGTCTTCTTAAACGGAATAATGGCCAGCCTAGAATTTTATATACTGCAAAACTAAGGTTTTTTTATGAGGGAGAAATAAACACTTTCTCAGACAAGCAAACACTGAGGGAATTTGTCAAGACCAGAATGCCCTGCAAGAAGTACTCAGAACTACATTATATAGGAGGCTGCGCAATAAACACCCACCAGTGTGAAATCACCCAAAAGCTAAAGGTCAGAGCCCAGACACCACAATGGCTCAAGAGGTAAAACAAAGCAATAAAGTTCTACTCAACAGGATGAACAGAAATCTACCCCACTTACCAATTCTTTCAATAAATGCTTTCTTTTATTTTTGATCTACCAGGAAAATGAGAGAGTAGTGGCTACCAAGAAAAGAATGTACACTGGCTGAAATTTATACTAGTGGGGTCAATTACTTGTGTTAACATATTATCCACAAAAGCACAGAGAAGAGTAACTGGACAATGATACCACATAGCACCCATATATCATATCCCAAATTGCCAGATACTCTTTCTCCAGACAAAGAATATAATAAATAAATGAAGAGCACCACACAGCAATTAATTCCTAGCATTCAGCATTATAGGGAAATAAGTAACATTTTTATATAAAGAATCTATTTAGCAGAGAGTGAGAAAATAATATTGCTTGTAAAGTGAAAGATGTATATTTTGAATGAATACCAATGCTGATTTTGTTTCCTTTCTATCAAAAAGATTAAATGTTCTAAAATACGTGTGTATAGGGGCCAAATTATTCTTAAGAGATACAAAACATCATGAAGCATTCTATTATGGCAAAACTATAAAATATGTTCCTCATATTTTATGACTTAATGTAATTATTCAAATGAGAGCACATATTCTTATAGTGTTATTATTGATTTTTACCAACAAGAATATGAGCAGATATTCTAGTACTGAAATATTTACTGCAGGGAAATGAATGCATAGTACTTAATTTACTTTTGAAATTTAAGTTTGAGTATTAATAGTTCACAGGTATGTTTCTTAAATAGCAATTCCACTTACAAATATATTTTACGTTTCAATTTGTCTCAGGGTAGAAAGATATATTAAATGAAGAATTATTTATGTCATCATTAAGATTTGGTATTATTTAAAAAAAAACAACTCCAGACAATAAGGCACTACATTTGTATAAAAATAATGAATTTTTTCAAATAATCATTTTATACTGGCAATATGCAAATAATTTGTAAGAATAGCAGGAATAAATAAAAACAAAGTAGTAATTATTTAAAGAATACCCTTAAAAGGCAGACTTTATCTTCATTTATTCTCCTATTTTTAAAGAGTATTTCTAGATTTCAAGTAAACACACAAAGGAACAATTTTTTGTGTATTAAATGTTAACCAGTTCCAAATTATGAACTACATCTTAAATGTGGAATATTCTGTTCACCTGTAGGTTACTGGTAATAAAACTGAGAAAATCAACTCGTGTAAGTTACATTAATTATAACTTACAAACATTATTCTTTGTGCCAAGTTTATAATTGAGACAGTTATTTTCCAGGAATTGCAAGAGCAGCTGTGGGCTATAACCAAGAGAAGTCATCTTTGCATTTTTCACTGTTGCTTGGTAATTGCCTAATTTTTTCTTTGATATTCCCTCATATAAGAATTCCAATTACAAATATGATGTTTTCATCCTACCCTGTGTATTAATCCTAAATTCACTGCTTTAAAATTTTTAACCTGTGGGCATAATGTTTTCTTCCATTTAATTCATAGTAATAGAATGCATTTACTGTGAGAAGGCAAAGACCTATAACACCCTAATAAACATACAATCTGACTTTAGAAGCAGAAACAAATGTGGACTTCATTACTGACAGATGATTGATGTACTCATCACTATATATAATTCATTTTATTAAGCTAAAAGGTGCAAGTTATCTTTGATTTATGTATTACCTCTGAACAATATTTTTGTTAGCATAACATACAGGCATATGGGGAATAAAGGGAGCACATTAATACACATGGAATACCCTTGCCCCCTGAAATAAAGTTAACCTTTTTAAATAAACACTTACATGGAAATATTTATTCATATTTTTAATCAAGAAGAGCATTAACTTCATTTTCAATGTGTTGTATAATTTCCTCTGTGGGCACTACTAAATCACAGTTTACAGGGTTTAAATACATCCTCAAAAATCTCAGCCAATGGCCAGTGTAATAATTGTCCATTTCTCTAATGAGACTTGTTCTGTAACAGGCATGGGCTTTAAGCTGTATACAGAGATTGTATAGGTCTTTGGGATATCTTTTGGGGAAGTGGCATGTAGCAAATTTTACCCATTAAGAGGAAAATGGAATTCTTAGTGATGACAAGTGTAGACTGCAGCAGAAGTGATGCAATCTGTTCACTGGATTGTTTTAATTTTCCTATTTGGAAAAAATACATAGATCTATTTTTTTCTTGCATTTATGTGGGGCCCAGAACATATCTCTAACCAAGAAAAAGTGGAAGAAAGTGAAATAGTTCACCTTAGGCCTAAATCCTAAAATCTCCTATATTGTCTTCCATTTTTGCTGTGTGTGTGTGTATGTGTATACAAGCACGCATGTGCTTTCCTTACCGTTTACATATAAGCTTGCCATATATATGAATGCCATATATATGTGAATGAATGAAAGGCTCAAGAAAAACTCATACTGCATATTCCAATACAGTAACCACATGAAACCTATTGAGAAGTTAAGTTCACCAGGGGAACTTTAGTTTTAATTTTAATTCATTTAAACTCAAAAAGCCATGTGCGGCTAATAGCTACTGTATCGGACAACACACCTCTAGAAGTTGGTGGTGTTGAAGTTTGGAAGAAGCCAGGATCTTAAAACATCACATGTTTAATATGTTTAACATTAAGAATGTTACCCACTGAACATTCTAATCAGACTGTGTTGAAAGAAATAAATCTACAATTTTTTAACACAATGAAATGTTTTGATTAATTCTTACCAGAGTAATCTGAGTTAATCAGCATGACTACTATAAGGGTAATATCCTGTTTATATTGATAATCTTAGAATTTGGTACAGTTTCCCACACATGTTTTGTTAGATAAATGGTTACTTTTTTGTTTTCAATATACTCCATAGGTATTAAAAGAGCATTTGTTCAAAAATAATATATGACCTATTCAGCTATTTTAACTCTTATATGTATATGTGTATATATGTATGTATATTTTCTCAATGTCTCATGACATTGAGAATGACTATTTGTATTTTAAAGAATATTCATCTAAAAAATTGCACAGTTTAATTTTCTTTTTTATTTTGCATGTAGAGGTTTAGTGATTAAGTTGAACTGGTAAGAGAGTTTTATGACCCTTTAGTAAGGCAGTTCAATGTAACAGAACCAAGCTAAAATAATTATTTGGTGAGCTTTCCCTTGCAATTTCAAATGTTTCTTCCATGATGTCTGTCAATGACGTATACATGATTTGTCATTTTATAAAGGTTGGGTGTTTTTGTTAGCAAAACTCAAGGAGTAAAGGATTAAGGCATGTAAAAATTTTGTGGGATAATTGGAACCCATGAAGATGAGAGTCTGTCAGTTGAATGAGTCTCTTCCAATAGCACTGCTCTTTTCCTATTAATAATGAATTTAATGACACAATTAACCACAACTAAGTGAATCCTTTCATCTTGATATTAGATATTCCATGCATGTGGTGGGCATGTGGACAGTGAAGGGGTGATAGGTATTCTCTAGGAATATTTTCACAACTAACATTTCTATAGTACCTTCCCACTGATAATATCTTCTTGGAGGCAGTATGTTGCTATCATCTGGTAATTACTTTTGCTTGGTCATTAGAAATCCAGGTATACTCACTATGTCATAATCTAGAAATCTGGGAGTTATTCTAGCAATGGATCTGCCGCATATATACAGAAAATGATACAGAAATACGGAGAAGGCCTTCCACTGATAATTGCTCACTGTGACTTTTCCAGAGAAATTCTGGCCTTATTATGGAGACTTTTTTTGAGACATAACCTGATATGCAATTTATGAAGCAAAAATATAGTTCATAAAAGATGCCTAATTCATTACTGTTAGAAGAATTTGTCTTAGAGTAAATAGAGCAATGCCATGGAATTTCCTTTCTTTGCAACTCACGAATACAGTCCCATAAGAAAATTAATAATAAGGCCTTATTTTTAAATACATTTTAACGTTTTTATCTATCTTTTTTTTTATTTCTCAATCAAGGTCCTTCTTTTTTTCTTATCCATTTTATCTTTATTTTTGTACCAAGTTGCTTTTGATTTTGAAGACATATGGATTTCTATATCTATGTTTTTTTCTCCTTTCATTTACAAATTAGCTTACTTGGGTATAAATGCTTTTATCCATAAGTTGGAAAAGCAGAATAAGCAGCATAACCAAAAATGGTACCCATTAAAGACAGGTATGCATAGAAACTGGATTACATGCAAATTAGTAACTTATGGGAAAAGGGGCACATTCTACTTTAACAGGAGGGAACAAGAAGATGGATGCTAAAGCAGGTAGCTTTATAGGATAGCTTGGTAGGATGGGTGGGGCTTGATAAGCGAATCCCATAATCTGACTTTCGTGTGCAAAGTGCTCTGCTAAAGAAAACAAAGCATTCAGGACAAAATAATAGATAATATTGACCTTAAAATAGCACTGAAATACTTTAGACAATGGAAGATACATACTCAAATAGCAATACTAATATTTAATATCTTATAGGAGCCATGAAGCAGTCATTCAGGTTTGCAATCATACAAATTTGACCACACCCTCCCCTGCTAGTACCAAGGAGAGGACGTTCTTTTCTTATGTTGGATACTTATGTCCAGGAAATATTCCAAGTTGATGTATAATTGATGTCCTATTTACAATATATTGCCTGCTCAAATTGCACATTTCTTTACTTTGAATGGACTAAGAGCTAAAGAATTTACCTCCTTTCATGACAGACTCTATTACGGTCAAGAGACTTTTTCTTAGAAAATTAAGTAAAGAGTAAGCCTATTATCACTGAGTTTATTGAAACAAATATAGCCTTTGCTTCAGGCAAAAGTCTATACAAATAAGTTTGATAAACCTAATTACCACTTTTTATAACACCTTTGGGCCACTGTGAAATAGAGTCCAAACACCACAAAGTGAATGGCTGACTTTCCCCAAAAGGCACTAGGACATTGAATTAATTGAATTTTTTCCAAACAAAGGGCAGTTTCAATTTTTCTCAGTCTCTTAAGACATAGAGAAAAGCAGAATTTAAATATGTCCTGATAGTTCTTCATTTCATCCCTTAAATCTTCAAATTCCTTATATTAGCATCTGTGGTATCATTAGCTAGAAGGTTCAGTGACTTTACATTACATTTTCTTTTTACCTTAATACCATTAATTGCGAGATATTCCAGTACCTACAGCACCTGGCTTATGAGGATATTCCCACTGCTGTCACGCTAATGCATTGCTACATAACCTACTGTCTGGCCTGTTTGACCCCCTGTTCCAATGCCTAACCATGGCCTCACCTACTTAACACTCCCTACCCCTCATTATCTACATTAATTGCAGATTAGTTTTGGTAAAACTAAATTGTATTTATGACACTCCTTATACTTTTATGTGTTATGTTGGCATCAAAAATTTCTTAGGACTGTTTTTATAGCTTATCAGAGTCTTACTCCAGTTCCCAAATGTACATCTCTCTGTTATTCAACGTTAGCTTAATCATTAACTAAACTTAGCCATTTATAAATTTTTACTCAGAATAGAACTGTTGCTATATAGTCTTTATTAGGAAAGTAAACTTTATTGCAGTACAATATCTCTTTAGAAAACTGTTCAAATCATTGTGTACACCTCAATGAATTTTCATAATCAGAATATATTTGTTTAATCAGAAGCAAGATCAATAAATCAGAACCTTAGGGGCACTCCAGAAGCCCCTCCTTTATGACTCTTTCCAAGTACTTAGCAGACCCCCAGCCCCCAGGGTAACCAGGATCCAGACCACTAAAAGTTTTTCTGAACTTTATACTAGAATCATATTGTATATACTTTTTTATTTGTCTACTTTCTCTCAAAATTATGTCCGTGAGATTCATCCCTGTCGTTGCTTATACTTGCACTTTTTTTTTTTATTCTGTTAGGCTTGAATTCTCAGCTCTTTGTTATTGCTTAAGATAGACAATGTTTAAAATGCTATTTCCTGGTCCCAATTCCATTTACCGCCAACATTTCTGTTACAATTGCTGAATATTTCTGAAGTCCTAGTTCAAAGGCTTCTTCTCCCATGATATAGTCCTTGTCACGCTTCTTCCTTCACTTCTGTTGCCAGCCGTGGGATACTCCTTGATATGCTAAATAAGCATGAAATATTTATGGTACTTCTAAGATTGCACTCTACAATCTTCTCAGGTTCTTCTTTTCCTCCTTCCTCCTCCTTATTTTTTTTTTCTATTTTTTTTTTAAATTTCAGAATATTATGTGGGTACAACACTTGGCTATATATATTGCCCCTGCACTGCCCGTGTCAGAGCCACAATCGTGGTCATCCCCCAAACTGTGCTCTCTGCATGCATTCAGTGAGAGTTTTTCCCAGCCCCTCTACCCCTCTCCCGCCTGCCCGCCCCCTGATGAATGTTATTGCCCAGTGTGATGTAAGTGTTCATCAGTTAGTACCGATTTGATGGTGAGTACCAGTGGTGCTTGTTTTTCCATTCCTGTGACACTTCGCTTCGAAGAATGGGTTCTAGCTCCAACCAGGATAATACCAGATGTGTTAATTCACTATTGTTTTTTATTGCTGAGTAATACTCCATGGTATACATATACCACATTTTATTAATCCACTCGTGTATTGATGGCCACCTGGGTTGTTTCCACATCTTTGCAATTGTGAATTGTGCTGCTATGAACATTCGTGAGCAGATGTCTTTATTATAGAATGTCTTCTTTTCCTTTGGGTAGATACCCAGTAGTGGATTGCTGGGTCAAATGGTAATTCTACTTTTAATTCTTGGAGGTATCTCCATATTATTTTCCATAGAGGTTGTACTAATTTTCAGTCCCACCAGCAGTGTGTGAGTGTTCCTATCTGTCCACATCCCCGCCAACATTTGTTGTTTGGGGATTTTTTGATATGAGCCAATCTCACTGGAGTTAAGTGATATCTCATTGTGGTTTTGATTTGCAATTTCCCTGATGATTAGAGAAGTTGAGAACTTTTTTATATGTTTGCTGGCCATTATTCTGTCTTCTTCTGAGAAATTTCTGTTCATGTCCTTTGCCCATTTTTTAATAGGGTTGTTTGATTTTTTTCTTGTTGATTTTCCTAAGTTCTCTATAGGTTCTGGTTATCAGCCCTTTATCAGAGGTGTAGCATGGAAATATTTTCTCCCATTCTGTAGGTTGTCTGTTCACTCTAGTGATAGTTTCCTTGGCTGTGCAGAAGCTTTTTAATTTGATCAGGTCCCATGTATTTATTTTTGTTGTTGCTGTGATTGCTTTGGGGATCTTCTTCATAAATTCTTTGCCTAGGCCAATGTCCATAAGAGTTTTTCCAACGTTTTCTTTGAGAATTCTTATGGTTTCATGTCTTAGGTTTAGATCTGTTATCCATTGTGAGTTGATTTTTGTGAGAGGTGAGAGGTGTGGGTCCAGTTTCAGTCTTTTACATATGGCCATCCAGTTTTCCCAGCACTATTTGTTGAACAGGGAATCTTTTCCCCAGTGTACGTTTTTCTGGAATTTGTCAAAGATCAGGTGACTGTATGAGGTTGGTTTTATATTTGGATTCTCAGTCCTGTTCCATTGGTCTACGTGTCTGTTCTTGTGCCAATACCATGCAGTTTGGGTGACTATAGCCTTGTAGTATAGTTTGAAGTCTGGTAGATAGATGCCTCCAAATTTGTTCTTTTTGCTTAAGATTGCTTTGGCTACAAGGGGTCGTCTCTGGTTCCACATGAAGCATAATATTATTTTCTCTAGATCGGCAAAAAATGATGTTGGTATTTTGATAGGGACTGCATTGATTCTGTAAAGCACTTTAGGTAGCAAAGCCATTTTTACTATGTTGACTCTGCCTATCCAAGAGCATGGTAGAACTTTCCATCTATTTACATCCTCTGCAATTTCTTTTCTCAGTGTTTCATAATTCTCTCTATATAGGTCTTTGACCTCCTTAGTTAGATATGTTCCTAAATATTTAATTTTCTTTGTTGCTATTGTGAAAGGTATTGCATCTTTAATTTGTTTCTCGGCTTGATTGTTCTTAGCATATATGAAGGCTATGGATTTCTGTGTATTAATTTTGTATCCTGAGACTTTGCTGAATTCATTTATCAATTCCAGTAATCTCTTGGTTGAATCTTTGGGTTTTTCTATGTATAATATCATATAGTCTGCGAATAGTGAAAGTTTGACCTCTTCTGCCCCCATCTGGACGCCCCTGATTCCTCTGTCTTGTCTAATTGCTATGGCCAGGACTTCCAGCACTATGTTGAAAAGAAGTGGAGATAGTGGGCACCCTTGTCTGGTGCCAGTTTTAAGGGGTAATGCCTTCAATTTTTCCCCATTCAGTATGATATTGGCTGTGGGTTTATAGTATATGGCTTTAATAGTTTTGAGGTATGAGCCATCTGTGCCTATGTTGTTAAGAGTTCTTATCATAAAAGGATGCTGGATTTTGTCAAAAGCCTTTTCTGCATCTATTGAAAGGATCATATAATCTTTGTTCTTGCTTTTATTTATATGGTGAATTACATTTATAGATTTGCGTATGTTGAACTATCCCTGCATCTCGGAAATAAAGCCCACCTGATTGTGATGAATTTTTTTTTGATGTACATTTGAATTCGGTTTGCAAGGATTTTATTAAGAATTATTGCGTCTATATTCATAAGGGATATTGGTCTGTAGTTTTCTTTTTTTGTTGCGTCCTTTCCTGACTTTGGTATCAAGGTGATATTGGCTTCATAGAATGAGTTTGGGAGGATTCCATCCTTCTGGATATATTCAAATAATTTCTGCGGTATAGGCACCAGTTCTTCTTTGTAGGCTTGGTAGAATTCAGGTGTGAACCCATCTGGTCCAGGACTTTTTTTTGTGGGAAGATTTTTTATTACTGCTTTTATTTCGGTGCTTGATATTGGTCTGTTTAGAAATTCTGTTTCTTCCTGGTTGAGCCTAGGGAGGTAGTATGTTTCTAAGAATTTGTCTATTTCCTCCATGTTTTCGTGTTTGTGGGCTTAGAGATTTTTGTAGTATTTGAGGATGATGTTTTGTATTTCCATGGTATCAGTTGTGACTTCTCCTTTTTCATTTCTAATTGAGCTTATTAGAGCCCTTTCCTTTCTGCTTCTGGTCAACCTGGCAAGTGGCCTGTCTACTTTGTTTATCTTTTCAAAGAACCAACTTTTCGTTTTATTAATCTTCTGTATTGTTCTTTTGTTCTCGATTTCATTTAATTCTGCTCTGATCTTAGCTATTTCTTTTCTTCTGCTGGCTTTAGGATTGCTTTGCTCTTCCTTTTCCATTTCCTTAAGATGATTCATTAGTTTACTGATTTGTGACCTTTCTGTCTTTTGGATGTGGGCATTTAAGGCGATAAGTTTTCCTCTCAGGACTGCTTTTGATGTATCCCACAGATTTTGATAACTTGTGTCCCCATTATCATTTAGTTCGAAGAATCTTTTGATTTCCATTTGAATCTCCTCCTTGACCCAATAGTCTTTCAGCAACAGATTGTTTAGTGTCCAAGTTTTTGGATGAAGATGTGAATTTCTGTTGGAATTGATTTCTAATTTTATTCCCCCTGTGGTCTGAAAAGATACATGGTATGATTTCTATTTTTTTGAATTTGTTTAGATCTGTTTCGTGGCCTAGGATGTGGTCAATTTTAGAGAAAGTTCCATGAGCTGATGAGAAGACTGTATATTCAGTGTTATTTGGGTGGAGTGTTCCACAGATATCTGTTAGGCCCAAATGTTCTACAGTCCTGTTTAGGTCTTTTATTTCTCTATTTATTTTTTGTTTGGAGGATCTGTCCAGTCCGTCAGTGGGTGTTGAAATCCCCTGCTATTATGGCATTGCTGCTTATTATGTTGTCTAGATCTAGCAGTATTTGCTTTATGTACCTGGGCACTCCTGTGTTGGGTGCATAAATGTTTAGGATTGTTAAATCTTCTTGTGAAATTTTTCCCTTCACCACTATATAGTGTCCATTTTTGTCCTTCTTTAGTTTTGTTGCTTTAGAGTTTATGTCATCTGAAATATGGATGGCTGCTCCGGATTTCTTTTGGTTTCCATTAGCCTGGAAAATTGTATTCCATCTTTTCACCGTGAGTCTGAATGCATCTTTGTGTGTAAGGTGGGTTTCCTGAAGACAACAGATACTTGGTTTGTATTTTTTAATCCATTCAGCCAGCCTATGTCTCTTCAATGGGCTGTTCAAGCCATTTACATTTATTGAGAGAATTGATATTTGGGGTAAATATCTGATTATTCTGTTGGGTGGTATCTTTTGTTTTACCTCTTGCGTCATTGTGGAATCTGGTTTCTGGGGTTTTAGCTTTTGCGTAGTTTTACATAGGTGGGTGTCTGTTGCTCTGGTTAGTGTATAATGCAGGTCTAAGCACTTCTTGCAAGGCCGGTCTGGATTTCGCAAATTCTACCAGTGATTGCTTCTCTGGAAAAGTCTTTATTTCTCCCTCATATAAGAAGCTTAGTTTCGCAAGATACAGAATTCTGGGTTGGCCTTTGTTTTGTTTTAGGAGACTGATGATGGCTCCCCATTCCCTTCTGGCTTGTAAGGTTTCAGCTGAGAAATCTGCAGTTAATCTGATCGGTTTCCCTTTGTAGGTTACCTGCTGTTTTCGTCTTACATCTCTGAGGAGTGCCTCTTTTGTGTTCACTTTGGTCAGTCTAATAATTATGTGGTGTGGTGAATGCCTTTTCACGCTGACTCTCCCAGGAGTCCTGTGTGCTTCTTGTACTTGGATATCGAGATTTCTGGCTAAGCCATGGAAATTTTCCTCTATTATTCCTTCAAATAGATTTTCCAGCCCTTGCAAATTTTCTTCCTCTCCCTCAGGGATGCCTATGATCCTTATGTTTGGCCTCTTTACATAATCCCACATTTCTTGTATGCTTTTTTCCTGCCTCTTGTTTTTGTGTTTTTTCTCTTCGACTGAGTTATTTAGCACATGGGAGTTGTCTTCTATGTCTGAAATTCTTTCCTCTGCATGGTCCAGCCTATTCTTAAGGCTTTCCACTGTGTTTTGTAGATCCTTGAATGCTTCTTTCATTTCTAGGATTTGTTTGATTTTTCCATCATATTTCTATTTCTTTGGAGAATTTTTCATTCATTTCTTGCATTTTTCTTGTGGTTTCTTTGTGCTGGGATTCAATTTTCTCTTGAATTTCATTGAGCTTTCTTATTATCCATAAATGAAATTCCTCTTCTGTCATTCTACCCATTTCATTTGGGTTGGTATCCATTGCTGAGGAACTCATGGTTTCTTTTGGGGTGACTTTTCACTCTGATTTTTCATGTTCCCTGAGTTCTTTCTCTGATTTTTTCTCATCTGGCCTCTTGGTCGAGAGCTGGGGGTGTTAGAGCTAGTTGATGGCCCGGTCTCCAGGCCCACAATTATTGTTCCTTGGCAAAGCCAGGGAGAGAAGTAGTGGCCTGTATTGCCTTAGGTGTATTTTAGCAAGTTTGGTGGATCTTGAGTTATCTCTGGCCTGTTGTCTTCTCCTCTTCCCAGTGGAGTGTGGTGAGAATGACTTCCCAGCTTGGGCTCTGAGCTAATGAATTGTACTTGAGGATATGAATCCACAGCTCCCTATTAGCTAGGTATTCTGTTATGTCCGTGGCAGACTCTGATCCCCCAGTTGGGGTTTGCGACAGCCTTGTGCTTTGGGAGGGGCCTTGTAGCTCCTAGGGGTTACTTTGACCCTGCTCCTCCTGAGGTGCAGGTAGAAACACAATTTCTTTTGGCTGTAGTGTGAGAGCTGAATTGGGAAAATTCTACACAGCTCAGAGGTTGCTTAACTAGTCGCGTGTGTCTGTCCTTCTGATGTGCATCTCTGCGTGATACAGGCTGATAGGGGGATCTCTAATTGTGCACCCCTTTTCCACCACTATACCCCAAGGTGAGGCGGGTGGCCGTCTCTATCCCCAGTAGTCTCTACCGGGGGGATGTTCCCACAGGGAGGGGGAGTAGTGGCCACTGGAAGTGCTCTTGGATGGCACAAAATTCCCTAATGAAGTGGGCAGGATTATGGGGAGCTGCTCTGGTTCAGCCTGTGGCTCTTGAGGTATTTGATTGTCATGAGAACCAGCAGTTATACCAAATGAGTCACTATAGCCGGCAACCTTCAAAATGAGCGATCTCTGGGATACAGGAGGGCTGGGACCTGAAGGGCGGGCACTAGGACCAGCATGTAGCAGACTTGTTGGAGGCCATAGCTGGGATAGCAGGACCAGATGGACAAGCTGCAAACTGTTTCCAATACACAAAGGTCCTGCCGCTACAGTTCCGGGATCTCGTCCCAACTGGAACCCATCGGATGCAGCTGTCCCTGGCCACCAAAGGCAAAGCCTGTCTGGCCCCAGTGGAAGAGCCCCAGGCTGGGGCGGGGTGGGGTGGAGCTAGAGACGCAGCTCACAGCTCCCGGCAGGCAGCTTTAACGATGGCTGCCGCAGCCAGCCTGGCACGAAGCCGGGCTCTGATCGGGCCCGGAGCGCAGCTTTTCTCCGCTGGTTGTGGCGGCGGCAGTTACTAGCAACCTCTAAGGGCGTGTCCCGCTCTCCGTTAAACTCCTGGGCCCAGTCCCGCTGACTTCTAGTGGCGCAGTGCTGGCCTGCGGGTTCCCGCACTGTCCCGGGAAGCTGTATCTGCGCCCAGTCCCTACCGGTCCCTCCGTAGTCCTGCGCGGTCTCTGTATATTGCAGCTGAGAGTTGTGTTTGGCTCTCGCAATTGCTTCCTCTCCACAGGGTCTGCTTTGCCCCAACTCTTTGTCCCTGACTCCTTCCTCCTCCTCTTTCTCCTCCTTGTTCTTCTGATGCACTATGCATTATAAATAAGATACTAGATACTAGGAGATAGCGTGGTGAAACAAAATGGACAAAGACCCCTTGCTTTACATTGCAGTTGATGATTGCACAGATATTTCTATTCCATCTTTTCCCACATACTGGACTCCAGGTACAGGATAAAAAAAACAGCATCATCACTAAAGGCAAGGCATATTTCACAGTACAAAGGAATATGGAAAAATTATGATACTAGCAATCACCCAGAAATTGTGAAATTCTATATCAATGAATCTCTATCTAGTTCACATTGCCTTATGGACATTCTTCAAGCTACTCTTTCCCTATTATGAAACAAAACCCAGCCCTAATAGCCTCTGTAAATACCTTTATCAATTCATCAGGACAAGATGACCTCCCCCACCACTTAAAATTCAGTTCAGATATCATGATTTAGTGTTATACATACCAGAAGAATGTGAAGATGTTTATTATTCACATAATAAGACTTTCTGGAGGGTGCAAGACAAGGTCCCAAAAAGGTCAGAAAATGACAGGAGAGAGAAGGGAAAGGAGACTAGATTGGTGGTTTTGTGGTGGTTAGGAGGTGGGGCTGGAGGGACAATTCCTGCACACATGCTGGGGCTTGCCTGGATTGAACTTCCTGCCAGTATCAAAGTGGGGAACACTAGATTTTCTTATCAGCCTGCTCTGATGTAGGCAGAAGGGGAAATAGAAATGCTGGAGATTGAAATCTGTAAGCAGTCAAACATAAAATTGTCAGACTCTATTTCAGTGAACTTCATGATTTTGTCATAAGATTTCAAGAATTCATTAACTTTTTATGCCACTACTCTCTATTTCCAATATCCATAACAGAATAGTGGTCATATTGTTTACTGAAAGGATAAGAAGAGTATTTGACTCTATCATTATGATGGATTAATCTTCTAGTGTTGTCAAAAATGTCAGGAAAATTATAGAGAATAGAGATTATTAATCCAGAGAAATGGGATAGGGGAGGTAAGAGAAATCTGCTGTGCTGTCAGTTCAAGGACATTTGACTTTTAGCAACTGTAACTGAGATAACAAGGGGTATGTGAAAGAGAGAGAGAAAAGAACAGAAAAATGGTAAAATTATCTTGACTTTTGTAATGAAGTGTTATTGGAGAATCCAAATAGCAATTCAGAATATAGTTGTTTGCATATAATGGGAAGAGCTAATACATTCAGGTTTTTATTTTCATGAGTTAATACAAATGAGTCTTCTGATTTTTGCCTAAAAGCGGAGGAACAAAGGTTTTTGGTGGCGGTTTTTTGTTTTGTTTTGTTTTGTTTTGTTTTCCATATGTGCATCAGACTCTGGTGAGAAAAGATGGAGAAATAAATGATAGTACAATTTCTATGTCATCTTCTTTCCGTTCCTGGCCTCGGTGAAAGTATTAAATCAATGGTGTGTCAGGTAAATGTTTGATAGTCATACTCCCCTCAAAAAAATTTATAAAGAATCCTGATTTGTAGTGTATATACTTGTTTCCGTGGTGTAAATACTCCCGCCATGGTTGATTTCAAGCCATGAACAATATCTTTTAAATCATTGGGGATGAATACTATGAGACAAATAAGCTCACAAATGTTTCTGAGATTTTGTTTTTAAGCGGTATTTCTTTGGGGCCTCCATACCAAAGACTAACTCAGAGCTGAGACAGCTAGAGCTGTCCTTCTGAGGACTTAGGAAAGCTACCAGTAGGCAACAGCTGTGCTGTACTGAACAGCGTTCTCCTTGGGCGGAAGCCACATGGAAAGCCATCACGAGGATAGTGAAGCAGAAAAACATGATCTGCCCTCCTCCTAACTGCCATAGAGACTCAACCCTGCTGATCCCCAGGAATACTTGAAGATATACAGGCAAGCATTTAGAGGGCCTGGGAAATCAAATTGAGGCTAAGAAAATATAATTATAATATCAATTTTGAATTCACAGGCTGGTGAAGGGAGGCTTTAACAAGAAAAGCTACTGACATTACTATGGATTTTAAAAAACTGTACAGTTACAAAAATGTAGATAAAAATTAAAATTTAGATTGAGAATATGAGTATAATCCTGATTATAATTAATAGTACATGTTTTTCAATCATGTATAACATTCATAACACATAATAAGGGTTATTATTTTTTAAATATGAAGGCTTAGTCTGATATTTGATTTAAACTTGGTGATATATGTTTAATTTTTATAATTCATTCTATGTATGTTATGTGCTCATTTTCTCATGTAATAATGTGATTGCTCATTATTTAAATAAAATACAAGCAAACACTATTAACTGCAGTAATGTTCATCTTTGCTGTGCCATGAATTATGTCAATTAGGGAGATAATTCAGCTCTGAGCAATGGAAAAATTAACAAACAGTGGGTGAAATAATTAATGTGTATGTTTTGTTTTATATGAAAGGTCTTTCATATTCAGTATATGAGCTCCTTTCATCATCTTGTCCCATCATTCTTTGGGTAAGACTTTAAACTTTCAGGTTACAATATGGCTATTACAACTTTTTTTAAAAATTTCAAAATATTAAGGGGGTACAAATGTTTTGTTACATGGATATCTTTTATAATACTTAAGTTGGGGCTTTTAGCATGTCCATCACCAAAATAGTGTTCATTGTACCCAATAGGTACTTTTTTACCCCTCCCCCTCCCACCCTCTCCTCGTCTTGATTTCCAATGACCTTTACATCTCTTTGTACCCACGTGTGCCCATCGATTAGCTCTCAATTATCAGAGAGTACATGTGTGTTTGTTCACTTAGGATAATGATCTCTAGTTCCATCCAAGTTGCTGCAAAAGACATTATTTCATTCTTTTTTATGGCTGAGTAGTACTCCTTTATATATATATACATATATATATATACACACACACATATATACATACACACACACACATATATACACACACACACACATATATATGTATAGGGTCCTATTTCACTCTTCTGCATGTAGATATCCAGTTTTCCCAGCACGGTTATTGAATAGGGCTTCCTTTCCCCAGTGTATATTGTTGTGTGCTTTGTATGATTTTGATTTTTTTGAGTTTGTTGGGATGTGTTTTGTGGCCTAAGATATAATCAATCTTGGAGAATGTCCCACGTGCTTCTGAGAAGAATATATGTTCAGTAGTTGGGGGTAGAATGTTCTATAAATGTCTATTAGGTCCATTTGTTTTAGAGTCCTGTTTAAGTCCAGTGTTTGTTTATTTATTTTCTGCTTTGATGATCTGTCCAGCTCTGTCAGTGGGGTGTTGAAGTCCCTGACACTTAATGATGCTACTGTGTATTTCTTTGCTTACATCTAGTAGAATTTGCTTTATGAATCTGTGATCTCCTGTGTTAGGTGATCATATATTTAGGATTGTTATGTCTTCTTGTTGAATTGCTTCCTTTACCGTTATTTAATGACCACCTTTGTCTTTTTTTTATCATTGTTGATTTAAAATCTATTTTATCTGATATAAGAATGACTAGTTCCAGTTCCATTTGCATGAAATACTTTTTACATCCCTTTACCTTGAGTCTATGTGAGTCCTTGTGGGGTGGATGTATTTCTTGGAGGCAGCATATACTTGGGGTGTGTTTTTTCATCCATTCAGCCAGTCTATGTCTTTTACGTGAGACATTAAGACTGTTCATGTTCAGTGTTAGTATTGATTTGTGGGATACAGTTCTATTCATCATGTTGGATGATATCTTTTTCTTTTATTTCCCTTTTGCGCTATTGTTTTATAAGAGCTGTGAGCTTTAACTTTCAGATGTTTTTTTTTTTGCACTTGTCAGTATCTATTGTGCTATTCCCTGAACAATGCAGTTTGGGGTATTTCCTATAGGGCAGGTCTAGTATTGACAAATTCCCTTAGTGTTTGCTTGTCTGGAAAAGTCTTTATTTTGCTATCATTTATGAAACTTGGTTTTGCAGAATAGAAAATTGTTGGCTGACAGTTGTTCTGTTTAATAAGGCTAAAAATGGGGCCCCAATCCCTTCTGGCTTATTAGGTCTCTGCTGAGAAATCTGCTATTAGCCTGATGGGTTTTCCTTTGTAGTTTAGTTGTGGCTTTTGGTCTTGCTGTTTTTAGAACTTTTTCCTTCATTTTGACTTTGGCCAAATTTATGATTATGTGTCTTGGTGATGTCCTATTTGCTATGAATCTTCCTGGTGTAAGATTCCCTTCTTTTATCTGGTTATCTGAATCTCTGGAGATACCAGGGAAGTTTTCCAAAATAATTACCTCAAATAGGTTTTCCATGCTTTTTGCTTTTTCTTCAGGGATACTTATAATTTGTATATTGGTTCACTGGTATAATTGTTCATTCTTCTTTATTCATTTTTCTGCATCTTTGACTGTGTTAGTTCGAGAGCCATGTCTTCAAGCTCTGAGATTTTTTCTTCTGCTTGATTTAGCCTGTTGTTGAAGCCTGCTGCTGTATTTTGAAATTCCCTAAGAGACTCTTTTGTTTCTTTTAGCTATATTATACCCTCTCTTATGTTGTCTAGCTCTTTAGTGACATTTTCTTTTTTTTCATTGATGTCATGAAATTTTTTTTTAGCTTCTTTTTGTTGGTTTTCAATTTTCTCTTCAATTCCATTCATCTTATTTGCCATCCATACTCTGAATTCTATTTCTGACATCTTGACAATTTCCTTATGGTTGGGGTCCATTACTATAGATCCACTGGGATCATTTGGGGTATCAAACTGGCTTGTTTTTTCATGTTACCAGAGCTCTTGTGCTGGTTGCTTCTCAACTGAAACCTCTTCTCTCAGTTCAGGACTGATACATATTCAGAGCACCCATTCTCCTTTGCTGGGGACTCTTCTAGTTAGAAGAAGGAGAGGTCCCTAGATGGCACTTTTGTGTCCTACTCTGGAAGATTGACTTGGCAGGGGAGGGGCAGGTGCAATAAGAGCCTGTAATATAGCTGCTCTGTTTTGTCCTGTTGCCCTGTAATTATCACAGCTCAAGCTGGTGCTGGATGATCTTCATGCAAAATGATGTGTTGTTCCCCAGGCCGCTGTTGGGGGCTGGGTGAGACCCTCTCCACAGAAGCTGGCATTGCGGGGGATTGCTCTGCCTGGTTCTCCCCATGGACATGACAGTGGTAGCTGGGTGAGGCTATCTAGACAGTGGTTGTGGTTGTTCTGGCTGTGGGTGTTCACTCCAACTGAATCCCGGTGTGATGGCGGCTTGAGGCTGGCAGGCAGCCTTAGAGGCAGGAGCAGTTCCCGCCAGGCAGCAGATAGGAGCCTCGGGGGTGGGACCAAGGGGCCTGATAGCAGCTTAGAGCTTTGGAGATGGGTCTGCGGTCCTGGTGGCAGTGCTGGAGCCTCATAGACAGAGCCATGGGACCCTGAAGCAGCTATGGAGCCTTGTGGGCAGAGCTGCGGGCCAAGTAGCAGTGCTGAAGCCTTGGAGGTGTAGCCCCGGGGCCTGACAGCAGCAGAGAGCCTTGGAGCTGGGGCTCATGTCTGATGAGAGCACTAGAGCCTCACGGGCAGGGCCGCAGCACTCTGTAGCAGTGCTGGAGCCTGGCGTGGAGGAGGTAAGGCCATGTGGAGCTTCAGGTACAGAGCCCCAGGGTCCTGAAGCAATACTGGAGCCTCACAGGCAGGGCGTGGGGCCCACTAGCAATGGGGGAGCCTGGCGTCGAGCTGTTGTGTCCTGAAGCAGTGCCCTTCCTTCCTCCCTCCCTCCTTCCCTTCCTTCCTTTCTTCCTTCTGCCTTCTTCCTTCCTTAGTTCCTTCCTTTTATACTTCCTTCCTTTCTTCTTTCCTTTCTTTCTTTTTTTGTCTGAGAAGGGAAAAACATCCCCAATAATCTGCCATCTCACTGACCAAAACTGTGAACACAAAACACTCCTAGGTTCAAAGGGAACTAGATGCTGGATGTTTGCTTTCCACCCTCTATAGTAGAACAGAGCAAGGGAGAAGGAGGGTGAAATAGCTTTTGCAGGATTTGACTTGCAATAACTATCATGTGAATCTTATAGCAGTCATAGTTGTTTGCCTAAGTACCCAACTTCTATGCTGAGTGTACAGAAACAAAGGAAAACAAACCAACTCCTGGAGCTGCAAGCTGATCTAGTGAGGACATTGTTGTCGTCACCACCAAGAAATAAATGCTACAGATTACTCTGCTTACACTTTGAAGGTTAGCTTGGATGGTGACAATCTGTGCTGTCACTGATGCTAAAGGATCAGTCTTCATGAAAGACATGAAATCTGTAGTGCCATAATTGGTATGTAGGAAAAATACTGGGGAGCCAGAAAACTTGACAAATGCCCACTACCAATCCCTTTGGGACTCTCAAGAAAGTCATGCACCCTCGCAAGAAAAAAGGCACAAATGCTCATGAGCAATTGTTATTACTGTTAAGCATAAAAATCCAGAATCTAATGTTGCAATTTCAGACCAGTACATGTATAAAAAGCCCCCTCTAAGATATGCTTTTCTTCAGCATTTAGTGAGTATCGAGTAAACAGTCCGAGGTAGCTCTGGTAAAAATATCCTTCGTCCTCCTACTCTCTAGCACCTTGAAATTCTGGGAAGCCTTCTTATTCTCTTTTCCCAAAAGATTTCTCAAATCAATTTGACATTTTTTTGATACCTTAATCCATCTATCCTTTGCACGTGAACTCTTTCCTATATTCTCTCTTAAAGCATTGACCCTCCCACAAATCCACGATTTTTTGAGTGATATTTCTAAGAAAACTGTGGCTTGTTCCTTCTTCTCTTCCCAAGACAAAGAAGTAGAAAGATGACACAGATGACACAGTACAATGCTCTAGCAAGGGGGAAAAAAAAGAGAGCGTTCATGGGATTTTTAAAATTTATTCATCAGTGTGTGTATCATAGGATAAAAAAATGGTATTGCAATTTAAATATATTCTATTATGTAATATTTTATGTATGTGAAATTGTATTCATAGTATGCAAGTTCTAAAACATACTAAGAAAATTTTACCCATTAGTGTTGCACTCAATTTGAGATCTGGAATATTAGTGATGAGTTTGCATTTACTTGTGTGCTCCTCCATGTCCCATTTTGTTGCCTTTTGTCAAAGGTGGTTGCTTATCAGAAATTACCTCCCTATTACAGTTTAATCATAAATTGTATATATTCCCAATCAATGTATTTTTTATTGTGCTTGTTTTCAGACTTTTACAAATGTTATCTCAATTTACAGATGTGTGAGACTGCAGCTGGTCTTTCTCACACAGTACTGTATTTTTAGTTTCAGTAACATGTTTTAGGTAACTGTTGTATATTCATATTCCCTGATGTACAATAATCCGTGGTATGGATACTATTCTATTAATAGAGTTATCCATTATCTAACTAGTAAGTATTTTTTGTAGCTTTATTCCCTATAAGTAATGCTGCTGTATGTACTCTTGTATGTGTTCTGTACTTTACCAAAATGTCTTTAAAATTTATTTATCTGTATGAAATATTTTGTACTTAGAGTACATGTGTTTCCAACTTTATGAGATAATACAAAATTCGTTTTCAAATTGTTTTTATCAATTATAAACTCTCAACAGCCATGCATGTGTTTTTATTATTTCTTATCTATGCTAACATTTGATAATAAAAAAATTCTCAAATTTACAAATCTAGAGATGGTAAAATTCTATCCTGTTTTCAAAATTTACATTTCTTCCAACACTAATAAGGTTTAACATATTGCAATTCTTGTTTCCTTCTCTGTGCAATACCAGTTTCTATCTTCAGACCACATTTTCCTGAGTTGTTTAAGTTTTTCTTTTTGACATGTAGTTTTTGTATATTTTGGATATTATTATTTCACTGCTATACTTCCCAATTATTTTCTCTTAAATACTGCTGTATCTTTATACTGTCAATAGAAGTTACCAATTGCAAAACAATCAACATTGTTAATGTTTATCTTTTTAATTTATTCATTTTTTGTATTTTTGCAGAATTCTTTTCTTTATGAAATTGAGATTATAAATATGTTCTACTATAATTTATTCACTTGATCTTAGTTTTAAGCTTTTAGTTTATTTGGAATTGATTTTTGTGTGTAGTATAAAGTAAGGATCCAATTTCATTTTCATCTCCTAATTGGTAGATAAGCAATTGTTCTAGAATAATTATTTTAAAGATTTACAATATTATCACTGCTATAAAGTAGTATTCATTATATCTTTTGCTCTCTTTTTGTAGGTTCCTATAATGACTCATATTTTACTTGGTACATCCATGAGGCAACACCACAATGTTAAGTACAATAGTTTTACAATGCGTATTAATGTCTGCAAAGGTTAGTCATTTCAACATATTGTTCTCCTTCAAACTATTTTGAGGTGTTGACATTTTCATATAAATTTTAGAGTTACTTTCTGGAATAATCTCACAAAGTTATCACGTGGATTTGCACTGGATCCACAAAATGACCCGGGGGGTATTAATATATTTACAATATTTAGTTATCCCTGTCAAAATATCTGGATAACTCTTCTTGATGGCATCAGAAAAGACAGAATGCACATCTAACACACTATAACATTAGCAGAAATGTTAAAGTAAATTTTAAAACTTGGTACGTTTTTGTTGCTTCTTTCTACATTAAGCAAAATTTTGCAAGAGAAATGTGAACAGACTAGATACTACATACTGCCTGAAAATTGCAATAGATGCAAACAATTCTGCTAAAGTTGTTTATGGCCTACAATGGAAAATTTTGATGGAAAATTTGGAAATTTGAAGACATTTGGCTTCATATTGTAAGATACAGCAGTCATAAGTGTTAGTCTTATGAAAAGAAAAATATTTGGCCCAATCTTCTAAACACATCTCCTGTTATGATTTTTTACCCTGTGATGGGAGTCAATGCAGAAGAGTCAGACCTGGAAGGGACTTATAGTCCCCCCTAGCTGCTTGTTTCACCTAGACACAATAAAGTGGAGAGACAGAGAGGGATGAACACAGAACAGACAACTAAATATAAGACACAGCCCTCAGTCTTAAAAACTGCATGTAAACAAGATGTGTAGTTACTTGTACATAGAAGTGAACAGAAGCAAATAGAGTATGTTTTTGTATGAATTAGGAGTTATATTACCAAGAATTGTGTTGTCAAGTCAAGAAAAACCTGACGTGCACTACTTAAAATTGTTCAACTCTTGAAGTACACACAGGAAGTAGCCTAAAAAGTTGTATATCACCCACTCACAACCTATCTGTGGATTCACAGCTCTAAATAACTCTGAAAAAGTCGTAGGCATTATCTTTTCAAATATTGCTTCTCTTCCATAGTCTTTATTTTCTCTTTTAATGGCATATGATTAGCCAATTTTATGTCTTTTCATTCCATCCCCCTTGCCCTATAATATCTATTGGATCTTTTTGTATTTAAATCTCTCTGTGCTTCATTTTATTTAGTCACTCAAACCTAACTTCTAATCACTTATAGGTTTTCAATGTGTGTAATCTACTCTGAATTTTTTGTTCTAGGACTTTAAAAAATTATTTTACTCTGTGTGTGTGTGTTATGTGATATACTATTGATATACTTGCCAAATATCACAGGCCATTCTATAATCTTTCATTTCTTTTTAATTTTTGTGATACTTTCTTTTATTTCATTTGCTTTTCCTACATAATAATTTTATGTTCCATATCTTATAATTACAATATTTTAAATATCTGAGGGACTAAAACTGGCTGAGCCTTTTTTTTAACTTTATTCTCCAGAAAACAGCAATGAGATGAATATTTGCTTTCAGGGCTCCCCTGTCTTTTAATTTTGCTTACCGTCTTGGTGTTTTTGCTCTTATTTTGGTACTCTGCGTGCCATTTTTTTTTTTGTAAATTTATTTTTAGTTTCATTTTAGGGGTCCACTAGGGAAGCTTATAATGTGCTAAGCCATACCTGTTGCAATTTATGTAGTATATACTTGCATTTTAGTGGGATAACTCTTCAGAGTATGTGGTTTACCATACTGCTACCAAGAGTGAATTGTTTTCTGCCTGATCATATTATAAGACACATAAATGGACTCATCTGATTATTTCACATAATTAACCTTGAAATTTAGTTAGCATAAATACATGGAATACCTATTATGTGCTGTAAGCTCTCCTTGATGCCAATTATACAAAGTTGATTTAAAAAAGGTGTCCCAGAATCTTTTGATCCTTATTCAGACATGTTATCTATTAAGTTATGCAAGATGAATAAGTTCTGGACATCTAATGTACAATAAAGTGGCTATAGTTATCAATTCTTTATTGTATACTCGAAATTCGCTGAAAGGTTAAATCTTAAGGGTTCTCACCTCAACAAAAAATAAAAAGGAAAGGAAAATAAAATGGTAACTACCTGAAATGATGGACATATTAATCAGTTTGAATGTAGAGATTATTATACAATGTATATCAAATCATCAAATTGTACATCTTAAATATGTACAATTTTAATTGTCAAATATACCTCAATAAAATTAAAAAATAAAATGAAATAAAAGGTGTCTCACTACTTCCAACATTTAAAGTTCACCTGAAGTAACCAATATAAAATCAACCAACTAGCAAAATACAACATGAAATAATAAGATAAAATAAAATAAAATAAAATGTTAAAATGGTTATTATGACTCCAGTATTTTCTCTTGCTTGCAAGCCCAAACTTTGATATGTAGGGTTTAAACAAGGCACTACAGAAGTACAAGGAAAAGAGAACTTGAATCTGCCCATAGGAGTCAAGGAAGGCTTCACAGGAATAGTACAGATTAAGGAACAAATGAGAAAATAAATATAATTTGAAAGTCATCCCATCACCCAGATAAGAAAGGCAAAAAGATAAAAATAAAATTTAAAAAAAGTCATTTAAGAATAAGTGAAACTATAAAGTTTCACAGGGGAGAGAAGTCATACACTAAAACATTTCTATTTTATTATCTCATCATTGGGGAATTAGTGAAGAATTTGGATTGCCAGTAAATGACAAGAGTGCCATGAATAATGGGAAACTAAAAGAGAGTTAGTAAAGGCAATAAAGAATGGTTTAAAATAACCCTGAAAAAAGATGATGAGCTTAGAAGTTGTTGGATCGGGGTGAATACAGGGTAACAGATTATTATTAATTGATTAAATGTTGAATGGGGAAGGCATCTGGGATGGTTTCCTGTTCAAAGTCTGGGCAAGTAAATAAAGGAGGGTGTCATTCATCAAGATGAGAAATACAGGAAAAAGAGAAGCAGATTTTTGAAAGTTTTTAGTTCTGGATTGAATTGGAGGTGATCATGAACATCCAGGAGATTATATTTATTATTAATATTTAGTTGAATATATAAAAATGCAATTTAACATTAAGTGAGATAAAATGAAATGGGAGCTAATTGATTTTTTTAAGTTTTTGCATAGATTTTCTTTGGAGAATATATAAAATACAAAATAAGAATGCACCAGAGTCTTGGGCAAACCAGTACTTATGGGATAGACAGACAGTAAAAAATAGGCCCACAGAGGAAAATTACAATGATAAGATTATGGTCCTTCCTAGCCTTAGTGTGATCATTGTTACATTTTGTATATGTATACTCTCAAAATAACTAGATTTATTTTAGATAAATATTTGTAGCCAAAACATGAATCTTTTTTCAAGTTGCCAAATTATTTGTGTACTTCTACGAGATTGGTACGTGGATGATGTTTTATCATACTATTTTAAGAAATTGTTTTATTGTGCTTAAAATTAAGCAAGTGGTCTTTTGAATATTAAAGCAAAGCCTATTCTAGGCCTCTGGATTTTGAAAAAGAGATAAGAGTTTCTTAATGTTCTCAGTTTTGATTGTCATCCTTTTTATCATTACTTCCCCTCCCCTGTTGCTCCTCATAAGTGTGCTCACACTGGAACATCTCATATTCATGAATACTATTAGGTTTGAAATCCTTGTATGTGATGAAAATCCAGTTGCATTTAATTTTTCTCTTCTTTTTAGGACATACATTATACATAATAAGTCTCTTTGTTCTCCAATTCTAAAGCCACATAATTTGTGGTTTCTTAGCAACAGACTAGAGAGTATACCAGATACATTTACGTGCTTGATTTCTGAACATTAGACAAATTGCACATCATTCAAGGAGTGCCTAAAAGTATTTTCTATAGTCAACAGGACTGTTTAAATGGCTAAAAAAAAAGGTTTAATACATTTTGTTTAGCTTATTTTTAGGAGATTCTCAAAATATTTCATTGTACTTGTTATAAAAAATAGGTTAAAGGTTGAAACCACTCTTCTTACCAAAATTCTAAAAATAAACTTGAATATTACGAGAATGATTAGGACTTAAATTAACAGGAGTGCTGGCTAAATGTCAGATTTAAGACAAAGGTGAATAAAGTTCTTTTAAAAGGAATAGTCCCTGATCATTAAGTATATTTCCAGAAATTTATGAAAATACTTGTAGACCCAATAACTTTCCTGATTTATTTAAGGTAAAAGATAAACTTTGATTATTTGAAGCAGAAATTCACTAATTAGGATATCTATCCAAAGATATAATTCTAAACTCTGAAACTAAAAATAACTATTCTTTTTTCCCCAAGATCAGGATTGCTTTAGTTTGGAAGCCTGAAATGGGAAAAGAGCAGGGG
The DNA here is from genome assembly GCA_023783475.1 of Daubentonia madagascariensis. Classification (NCBI taxonomy): domain Eukaryota; kingdom Metazoa; phylum Chordata; class Mammalia; order Primates; family Daubentoniidae; genus Daubentonia; species Daubentonia madagascariensis. Next base: position 17,057,291 of record JAKFHU010000978.1, on the reverse strand, counting down.
CTGTGAGTTGGTTGGTACATTAGTGTCCTGTGGTCACTGTAACAAATGGCCACAAATTCAGTTGCTTAAAACAGCAGAAACTTATCATGTTATAGTTCTCGAGGCCTGAGTCCTGTGGGGCTAACATCAAGGTGTCAGCAGGGCTGGTTCCCTCTGGAGGCTGTGGGGGAAGAATCTGTTTCCTTACATCCTTCTGCTTATACTGGCTGCTAGTCTCCTTGGCTTGAGACCTTCCCCTTCATCCTTAAATCACATCACTCCAATCTCCACCTCTGTCATTGCATTGCCTTCTTCTCTGATTCTGACTCTACCTGGGTTCCTCATATAAGAGCCATGGGTACTACACAGAACCTACTCAGATAATCTGGGATAATACCCCTTCTCAAAATCATTAATTTAATCACACCTGCAAAATTTATTTTTTCATGTAAGGTAATATTTATAGGTCCCAGGAATTAGTACATGGACATATTTGGGGGGCCGTTACTCTGTCTACTATAGTTGATTTTTTCTATATTTGCCTTCCTTCAATTTCTCTTCTCTCAAAGGAATTTTTTCTCACAAAATCTTCCTTTTTCTTTGTGTATTATCTTTTTTACGTGTCTGATGTCACATAGGGGTCCTAGATCTGTGAAATTAGATTTTATAATCTTTGAAAAAAACTGCATATGGACATTTGCCACTGCACCTTCAATTTTCACATGTGCTTTATTTCAGAGCTTACTTATCATATAAATTTTAATATTTATTTTTATATGAAAACCTAGAGAAAGGGCATCTTAGGCATAGGGAAAAATATGTTCAAAAACTATGTGGCATGTATAAACTTGACAGTCTTGAGGGAAATAAAAAAGTTTTGAGGACTAGAGTAGGGTTGCTGGATAAAATAAAGCCCATTCAATTAAATGTGAATTTCAGATAAAAATACCATTTTTGGTTATTTTTTTAGTATAAGTATGCCCCAACTGTTATGTGGAATATACTTATACTTTAAAAAACAGTGTGGTTTTGTTTTTGTAGTCTGAAATTTAAATTTAACTGCATATTTGGTTTTTTTTTTTTTAATTTTTTGCTAAATATGGCAACCACAGACTACTAGTTCATGGTAAATAAAGGGTGTATTTTAGATAGGAAGTCGGGGTTATACCATGCAGGGACCAGAGGTCAACATAAAATGTTTGTGCATTTTCTACATACAATTCAAAACTATTGGAAAGTTTTAAGCATTCGAATGATATCTTATTTGTGTTCCAAGATGATTACACTGGTGTCTTGGTGGGAAATGGCTCATAACAGGACAGGCTTGAATGCAAGAAGACAGTATGAGTAGCTGTTTGTCCTGGTGAGAGACACTGGTGACTTGAATTTGGGAGGTGATAAAAGGAGAGCAAAGTGTCAATTGGGAGACAAGCACTCCAGCTCAATTGGGAGCAAGGTGGTACTGGATAGGAAGATAGCTGAATAACTTATGTTCAAATAGGGTAAATAGAAGATTGGAAAAAGCTTCCCAAACCTCAAGCCTGAGTATGTTAAGTGATGAGCAGGAAGTTCTTTTCTTCTGTAAAAAGCAACCCTAGAGAAGTGATAAGTTTCTCTCTAGTAAGAAATTAACAATAAGAAGGAAATAAAGTTTCGGTATCTGTAACATTTATTAATGAGTGAAGGAGTTACAGAATGTTAGCATACATCTTCAAGAAGATCCTCTTTCTAAGTTATTATGAAGATGCCTGGGAATATATTGTATTTACCAACTCACAAGTAGATCTCCAGAAACCAACTGTTTAAACTCTAGCACCATTTTACATTGGAAGTTCAATTTTTTGCCTTATTTTTATTAGCCTTTTCTTTCTGTAAACAGATACGCTATCAATGTTTCCTTTTTGAAAATTATAACAATGTATTTTGTAGACAATTTTAATTTAAAGAAAAAAACATTGATACCTAGGAATAGTATGATTAGAGCAAAGGAAACAGTATGTTGGCCTATCCTAGGGCTAATACAGTATCTAATATGTTTTCCTTGATTTTTACTTTTGACACTTCTGGGAATGTAAATTCTTACAATTTTGCCTGCTGTCAGTAATTGGAGCAGCAAATCTCTCTTCTCCAACAAAGATAGTCCTATAACACTTGTACTTTTACAAGAATAGCTGAACTGCTGTTAAATCAAGCACCATTAATCACCAAGAAAAATTTCTTTCATTTTCTTTCTTGTTCTTGTAAGCTCCCTTTATTTATTTTTTTCTTCTAAATTACTTGAACATAAAGTTTTTAGTATGAACTTCAGAAAACATTAATGTTCAGTAAAAAATGGAGTATAAATAGAATAGTCTGTTTCAAGTATTTAGTAGTATTCACTATGATGAATATATTTTTAAAAATCACTAGTAGGACACAAAATTAGCACACAAGATAGTTTCATTTCCACTTATGTCTTTCCTTATTATATATTATAAGGATCTTATTGTTATCATTTATTAAATTGAGTCTTTAACTTTAAAAATGTTCTGTGTCCTTTGATGGTTATATAGCATTTGTTGAGAATATTTTACTAAGGTTCTCATTTGACCTTCAATTTTGTTTTAATAGAAATTATTTTGATTGGTTTGTCTTGACTTATAAATTTCTACTGTTTGTGTTCAAACTATCCAGTATTGCTTTTGTAAAAACATTTGTAATTTGTGTGGTTTAAACATTTTTTCTCAATTTAAAATGTAACTGTTAATTATTTCATTCTTGTTTTTCCTAATGACTTTATTTTTATTTTTTGTTACTTTTATTTATTTATTTTTTTATTTCAGAATATTATGCGGGTACAACACTTTGGCTATATATATTGCCCATGCACTGCCCATGTCAGAGCTACAATCGTGGACATCCCCCAAACTGTGCTCCCCGCACCCATTCAGTGAGAGTTTTCCCCTCCCCTCCACCCCCCTCCCGCCTGATGAATATTATTTCCATGTGTGACATAAGTATTGATAAGTTAGTAACAATTTGATGGTGAGTACCAGTGGTGCTTGTTTTTCCATTCTTGTGATACTTCACTTCGAAGATGACTTTATTTTTAATATCAACTCACTGTTATGACTTGTGGACTTTATATGTTCCTTTTTTACAAAAGAATTATGATGAATGCTTATATAATATTATCTTCAAATAATACAATACCAAACATTTCAAATGTTTAGGCTAATATTTAAAATAATATTGTTGTCAATACTGGGATTTTATTACAATTATTGAATGTTGAGTATGGGTATATCAGATTCTGCACTATAGTGCTTATTTAAATATCATTAATATTACCTGTTCAATCAGTAGGATTATTGAAATCCTAAAGTCTGAGAGATAAAAAAAGATAGAACCTTCAATTTTTAAAATGATTTTTATGTTATATCACCCAGAGTTTTTCTGGGATCCATCTAGCCATTCAGCTGAGAAAGGTGTGTGCTGGCATCACATTCCTGTAAGTCTTTCTAAAGCTCCACTTCTGTCACTGTGACCATACCCAATACTTATTTTTTATATGATCCCTTTTTGACATCTGTTATTTATAGCAATTGCTCAAATTATTTTTATTTGAAACTATAATATAAAATGTTATAAAATGTTAGACTCCATTTTCTGAGAATTTATTCTGTGTCCAATCAAACTATATTTAATTCTCACAACAGGGTAGTTATTAATATTCCTATTTTACAGATGACAAAACTGAGACTTAGAAAAATTAAGAAATTCAGCTAGTAAATAACAGTAATAGAATGTTAGTCCCGATCTTTACACCGTGTACATTTTGACTACCAGCCCTCTAGAACCCATGAATGCCATTATACCTGGTCTATTTAATATAAAAAAAGCCATGTTGACTAGATGTTGATGATCAGATATGCAACAAACACTGTCCAGTCTTACTGACCCTTAAGATTTTCAAAATCTCCTAACAATGATATGATTCTAAAATATTACTTCAGTTCCAAAGATATAGAGATTTATTTATAAATTATATTATTATAAAAGGATTTCCTTGTGTTAAATATTCAATTGACATGATAAGAGGATTGGTGGGAAGGTAGATTTAGCCTTCTGAGACTTGTTAATTGCATATCAACCAATAATTTGCCCATGTCTAGCAATATCAATAAACAGAATGATTTATTAAGATCTAAGAATTCAAGAGAAAAAGACTAATGAATCTGTCTTTTGTTTGGAATCAACATATATTTATGTTATTGGCTAAAATGAAGTACCAAACACACTGGTAGATTTGAATACAAATTATTTAAGTCTACTCTTGGTAATTAAAATCATTGATTTGTTGAACATCAAATATATTGGTCAAATGAAAATGTACTTTTTTAATAAGTATCAAATGGGCAGATGAAAAATAGGGATATTAAAAGTCTACTGACAAGAGATAGGCAAGAGTTAATGAACTGTGGTCCCTACATTTCATCAATTGTCACATAGCTTCTATCTAGTGATAAAATCAATACAAGTGCTTTCAGATACACAGCACTGCTTTATTGAGAACTCTAACCTCAATATGTCATCAAACAGGTATTTAAACATCAGGCAAGATGTAGAAAAGCTTCAAGTGGTTTTGAACTTGTAAAGCTTGAGAAAAGATTTATATATTTTACAGATTTATTTTCTTCTAGCTCTAATGCACAGTTTCAGAATATATCAATCCATCAACCGTTCTTCTCCAAATGATGGTGAATAAATTGTAGGCAGAAATTTTATATACTATATGTTACATTGGGTAGTTAAATGAATGCCCTGACTTAAAGAACATATGAAAAATGTATAACTTCCAGAGTAAAGAGATAAGCCTCCTATCCAAGTATCTATTGCTAAGGTATATGATTTTTAGTGTAAAAATTAAAGCCACCTTAAAACATTTCACCTTAAGTAATGTGATTTATGTGATTTTCTGCATCAATACTCCCCAAAAGCAGTGATCTAAAAGTTATAGATTGGCTTAGAATGAATTTAAATTGAAATCAGATTTATATGGTGTGGAGAAATTTTAGTTCTAAAATAATCTTTTTTTGGCTCAATGTGTTAGGAATAAGAATTGGTGTATAAACCTCCCACATGATTTCTGGTATAGGAAATGTAACTCCTATTTGGAGAAATTGTTGGTCCTCTAAACATTAAATTGGAAAAAGATTGATTTATTTTAGTGCCCCCTGGGGTTTAGATATTATTTCATCAGTATTCATAGCTAGAACTAGAGAATTTTGTAGCTAATTCAAAATTGATTCAATTTCAAAAGAATGTAGATGCTCAGAATAAACCAGAATAATACAATAGATGATTAAGATAATGTGTTTATAATTTTTTATAACATTATAATTTTCTACATGCTTTCAAATGGTATCTTAATCATGCCAGCAATAATAATACATGCACTATAGGTAAAGTTGAAAGCAGTATAAGACTGAAGATCACAAATCAAGTAAGTTTTCCTATTTAGCCAATTTAACCTCATATATACATTTTATTTAATCCTTATAGTTTAAGAAACTAGGCAACCAGGTAGTATAACCTCTGTTTTACAAACAGAGGACTAACTAGAACATTGATCAGATCAAATGAACACAATTAAATATTTTTCAAAAGGATTATACCAAGAGTCTCTAATTTTTAGTCCTGTTCTAGTTTTATTGTCTCTAGAGAGAAGGCTAACTGGACATTTTTCACCTATTCCATTTCAGAAGAAAAAATTTTTTGGTCCATATGTCTTAATAAACATACAATACAGGCACAACATCTACACGTGAAGCATATAACTGCATAAATATTTATAGGTTCTTATAAGATAATATAATTGGTTTAATGACTGGCCAAGATGTATTTTATAATATTAAAATGTATAGAAGTAACCAAAGTTAACAGTCAGTATTTTGTTAAATGAGATGACTAAGTAATATATATTAGTATTGTAAATGTACTTGAAGTATTATGTTTAGAACCTTTTTTAAAAAAATTAAAGAGGTACAAAAGTTTTTGTTACATGGATATCTTATATAATGCTTAAGTCTAGGCTTTTAGTGTGCCCATCACCAGAATGGTGTTCATTGTACCCAACAGGTAAATTACTAACCCTTGCCACCTCGCACCCTCCCCGCTTCTTGGTTTCCAATGTCATTTACATCTCCATTTTCCCAGAGTGTGTTTATCATTTAGCTCCCAATTATTAGAGAGTATGTATGGTGTTTGTTTTTCCACTCCTGAGAAACTTCACTTAGGATAATGGTCTCCAGTCCACCCAAGTTTCTTCAAAAGACATAATTGAATTCCTATTTATAACTGAGTAGAACTCTATTTATATATATACATAGTATATCTCATATACATACACACACACAGAGCCCACATTTTCTCTATCCACTCAAGAATTGATGGACACTTAGGTTGATACCACATCATTACAATTGTGAATTGTGCTGTAAAAACATTCAATTGCAGGTATCTTTTTGATAAAATGACTTCTTTTCCTTTGGGTAGATACCCAGTAGTGGAATTGCTGGATTGATTGGTAAGTCTGCATTTGTTTCTTTGAGGAATTACCATACGGCTTGCTGTAGACATTGTACTAATTTTTGCAGTTCCACTAACATTGTATAAGTGTTCCTTTATCTCTGCATCCCTAACAGCATCTATTGTTTTTTGACTTTTTAATAATGGCCGTTCTGGCAGGGGTAAGGTGGTATATCTCACTGTGGTTTTAAATTGCATTTCCTTGTTAATTAGAAATGTTGAGTATTTTTTCATGTTTGTTGGCATTTTTCGATCTTCTTTTGAAAGTCTTCTGTTCATATCGCTTGCCCACTTTTTAATGGGGTTGTTTGTTTTTTCTTGCTGATTTGTTTGAGTTCTTTGTAGATTCTGGATATTAGTCCTTTATCGGGTGTATAGTTTGCAAATGCTTTCTCCTATACTGTAGGTTGGCTATTAACTCTATTGATTATTTCCTTTTCCATGCAGGAGCTTTTTTATTTAATTAAGTCCCATGTATTTATTTTTCTTATTGTCATATTTGCCTTTGAGATCTTAGTTATAAATTCTTTGCCTATGCCAATTTCTAGAAGAGATTTTCCCACATTTTCTTTTAGACTTTTTATTCGTTCATGCCTTACATTTAAATTTTTTATCCATCTTGAATTAATTTTTGTATGTGGTGGGAGATAGGCATACAATTTCATTTTTCTGAAATGTGGCTATATAGTTTTCCCAGCACCATTTATTGAATAGGCTTCCTTTCCCCAGCATGTGTTATTGTCTGCTTTGTCAAAGATCAGTTGTAGACAGATGGTTTTTCTTCTGTGTTCTCTATACTGCTCCATAGGTCTATGTCTCTACTCTTATACCAGTGTCATGCTAATTTGATTACTATAGCCTTATAGTATAATTTGAGGTCAGGTAAGGTGATGCTTCCAGATTTGTTCTTAAGATTGCTTAAGATTGCTTTGGCTATTTGCGCTCATTTTTGGTTCCAAATGAACTGTAGAATTATTTTTTCTAGATTTCTGAAATATGATGTTGGTACTTTGATGTGGATTGTGTTGAATATATAAATCACTTTGGGCAGTATGAACATTTTAACAATGTTTATTCTATCAATCCATGAGCATGAGATGTTTTTCCACTTGTTTGTGTCATCTCTGATTTCTTTCCTCAGTGTTTTGGAGTTCTTGTAGAGATCTTTCACTTCCTTGTTTAATTATATTCTTAGTTATTTTATTGTCTTTGTAGCTACTGTAAATGTTATTGAGGATTTGATTTGACTCTGAACTTGATTGTTGGTATTATATAGAAATGCTACTGATACATTTATGATGATTTCATAACCTGGGACTTGGCTTAATTTATTTTTCAATTCTAAGAGTCTTTTGGTGGAGTCTGTAGGGTTTTTTAGATACAAGATCATATTGTCAGTGAACAGAGATAGTTTGATCTCCACTTTTCCAATATAAATACACTTCATTGCTTTTTCTTGCCTGATTGCTCCAGCTAGGTCTTCCTGTAATCTGTTGAATAGAAGTGGTGACAGTGGGTCCCCTTGTATTTTCCAGTTCTTAGGGGCAATGCTTTCAACTTTTCCCTCTTCAGTATGATGTTGGCTGTGGGTTTGTCATATATGGCTTTTATTATTTTTAGGTATATCCCTTCTATGCCTAATTTCTTGAGGGTTTTTAACATGAAAGTGTGGTGAATTTTATCAAATACTTTTTCTGCATCTATTGAAATGATCATGTGGTCTTTTTTTTTGCTTTTGTTTATGTGGCGAATCATGTTTATTGATTTGCATATGTTGAAACATCCTTGCATCCCAGGGATGAAACCCACTTGATTATGGCAAATTATCTTTTTGATGTGCTACTGAATTCAGTTTGCTAGTAATTTTTTGAGGATTTTTGCATCGATATTCATAAAGGATATTGGTCTATAGTCTTCTTTGTGTGTGTGTCCTTTCCTGGCTTTAATATCAGGTGACTCTGGCTTCATAGACTGAGTTGGGGAGGATTCCCTCCTTCTCAATGTTATGGAATACACACCAGTAATTTTTTGTTGGTCTGTTAGAATTTTGCTGTGAATCCATCTGGTCTGGGGCTTTTTTGTTGTTGTTGGGATATATTTTATTAGTGCTTCAATCTCACTGCTCATTATTGGTCTGTTCAGGATTTTTATTTCTTCTTAATTCAGATTTGGGAGGTTGTGTGTTTATAGCAATTTATCCATTTACTCTATGGTTTCTAGTTTGTGTGTATAGATGTCTTCATAGTATTCACAGATGGTATTTTGTATTTCTGTGATATCGGTTTTAATGTCTCCTTTTTCATTGCTGATTGAGTTTATTTTAGTGCTTTCCCTTCTATTTCTGGTTAATCTGGCTAGTGGTCTATAGATTTTGTTTATCTTTCAAAGGTACAATTTTTTGTTTTATTGATCCTTTATATTATTTTTTTGTTTCCATTTTATTTAGTTCTGCTCTGAGTTTTGTTATTTCTTTTCTTCTGCTGGCTTGGGTTTGGTTTCCTCTTCTTTTTCTAGTTCCTTGACATGTGACATTGGGTTGTTGATTTGTTATGTTTCTGTCTTTTGGGTCTAGGCCTTTTAGGCTATGAACTTTCCCCTTAGGACTGCTTTTTATGTATCCCATAGATTTTTGAAAGCTTATGTCCCCTTTATTTTTCAGTTTGGGAATTTTGATTCCCGTCTTAATTTAATTGTAGAACAAGGGATCATTCAGCAGAAGCTTGCTTAATTTACATGACTTTGTATAGATTTGAGTGTTTCTCTTGGCATTTATTTCTAATTATTTGCCACTGTGGTCTGAGAAGATACATGGAATGATTTCAGTTTTTTTGAATTTGTTGAGACATGTTTTGTGGCCTAAGATATGATCAATCTTGGAATTTGTTCCATGTGCTAATGGGAAGAATGCATGTTCAGTAGTTTTTGGGTAGAATGTTCTGTAAATATCCACTAGGTCTTCTAAAGTGCCGTTTAAGTCCACTGTTTGTTTATTTATTTTCTGCATCGAGGTCCTGTCCAGTTTTGTCAGTGGGATGTTGAAGTCCTCAGCAATTAAAATGCCACTGTGTATTTCTTTGCTTAGATCTAGTACAATTTGCTTTATGAATCTGGGAGCTCCTGGGTTAGGTGCATATATATTTAGGACTGTTATCTTTTCTTGTTGAATTGCTCCCTTTACCATTATTGAATGACCATCATTTTCATTTTTAAAAAAATTTAAAGTGTTGAATTAAATTAAACTATTAAATTATTGATTTAAAGTCTATTTATGATATGAAAATAGCTATGCCTGCTCACTTTTGGTTTCCATTTGTATGGAATATTTTTTTCCATCCCTTTACCTACAGTCTATGTGAGTTCTTGCAAGATAGATGGGTTTCTTGGAGATAGCATATACTTGCAATATGTTTTTCATTCATTCAGCCATTCTATATCTTTTAAGTAGGGCATTAAGACCATTCACATTCAGTGTCAGTATTGATACATGGATATTGTTCTGTTCATCATGTTGGATGATAACTTTTTGTTTTGTTTCCCTCTTGCGCTATTGTTTTTTAAGAGTTGTGAGCTTTAACTTTCAGGTGTTTTTTACACTGGTGGATATCTGTTGTGCTGTTCCATGTATAGTGCAGTTCTGGGTATTGCCTATAGGGCAGGTCTAGTATTGACAAATTGCCCTAGTGTTTGCTTGTCTGGAAAAGCCTTTATTTTGTCATCATTAATGAAACTTAGTTTTGCAGAATAGAAAATTGTTCGCTGACAGTTGTTCTGTTTAAGAAGGCTAAAAATGGGGCCCCAATCCCTTCTGGCTTGTATGGTCTCCACTGAGAAGTCTGCTGTTAGCCTGATGGGTTTTCTTTGTAGTTTAGTTGTAGCTTTGGTCTTGCTGTTTTTAGAACTTTTTCCTTCATTTTGACTTTGGCCAAATTTATAATTATGTGTCCTGGTGATATCCTATTTTGGTATGAATCTTCCTGGTGTAAGATTACCTTCTTGTATGTGGTTATCTGAATCTCTGGTGATACTAAAGAAGTTTTCCTAAATAATTTCCTCAAATAGGTTTTGCATGCTTTTTGCTTTTTCTTCTTCTTCCTCAGGGATACGTATAATTTGTATATTGGTTCACTTCACATAGTCCTGTATTTCTATGAGGGATTGTTGATTCTCCTTTATTCTTTTTTCTGCATCTTTGACTGACTGCGTTAGTTCGAGAACCATGTCTTCAAGCTCTGAGAATTTTTTCTTCTGTTTGGTCTCACCTAGTGTTGAAGTGTTCTAATGTATTTTGAAATTCCCTAAGTGACCCTTTCATTTCTTTAAGGTATGTTCTATCTTGTCTCTGTTGTCTATCCCTTTAGCAAGTTTTTTATTTTTTTCATTCATGTCCTGGAACATTTTTTTGTTTGTTTCTTTGTGTTGGTTTTCAACTTTATATTTAATCTCATTCATATTATTTGTCATTCATACTATGTATTTCATCTCTGACATTTCAACAATTTCCTTTAGGTTGGGGTCCATTGCTGAAAACCTATTGTCAGCATTTTTAGGTGTTGAAACAGCTTGTTTTTTCATGTTGTCAGAGTTTTTATTCTGATTCCTTCTCATCTGAAATATTTTCTCTCAGCTCAAGACATATAAACTTGCAGTGCACCTGTTCTCCTCTCCTGGGAACTTCCTATTTAGTACAAAGAAGGAGAGATCTCTGGATGGTGCAGTTGTGTCCTACCTTGGAGGATTGACCCAGCACAAGATAGGAAGGTGCACCGTGAGCATTTAACACTACCGCTCTGTTGCATCTCCTGCCTCAGTGTTCCCCTGTGATTATCACTGATGGTACCCATATTGCAGAGTGAGTAATGCCCCACCTAGTTCCATCAGCAGGAGTGATTATCAGCCTAAGCCAGCTTGAGAGCTCTTCCAGTGAGAACTGAAGGCAGCAGTATTTGTCAATCTGCATGGGCTTGAGTGCAGCCTCACTCATGCCTGCAGGTGCTGGAAATTGCCCATGCTGGCTTGGAAACTGCCTCATTCAGATGCACAGGCAGCAGTGCCAGCTTGAGCACAGCTCTGCCTGTGCCTGTGGGTGGTGGCTATTGATGGTCTATGCCAGCTTGAGGACTCCCCGGCATATGCCCTGCCCTGCAGTGGTGGCGATTGATGGCCCACACTAGGTTGAAGGTTATCCCCCTCAGAACCACAGATGGCAGCATTTTTGGTTGGGCACGGGTTTGATTGGAATTCCCCCCATGGGTGGGCCATGATTATCAGCTTGCACTGGCTTGAGAGCTTCCAGAATTAGATTTTCAGGCTGTGGTGTTTGTTGGCCCTTGCAGCTTGAGCATAGTTCCACCAATGCATGCTAGCAATGGTGATTGACAGCCCACACCAGCTGGAGGGTAGCCTCAGTCAGATTCATGGGCAGCAACATTTGTCTGCTGGGCATGAGCTTGAGTGCAACTATGCCCACACCTACAGCTAGGTGGTGGTGATCGTCATCCTGTGCCAGCTTGAGAACTGCCCGTTCAGATCTTCAGGGGCCAGTGTTTGGTGGCTAGGCACCAACTTCAGCACATCCCCACCCACATCAAAAGGTGGCAGCAGTTGTGGCCTGCTCAGGACCCTGGTAGCAATGGGGGCATGCGACTCCTGCCAAAGGACTCACAAGAGTGCCTGGCCTCCGTGCTCTTCGCCCCTGGTACTTGCAGGGGCAATGGACAGGCAGCAGCAACAGATCTGATCCCTGAGTAGAAGCAGTGCTCTGGGTCTAGGATTTTGAAACTGCACCAGTCACAGCACCCAGATTTTGCAAGCCAATGGGTCAATGCTCTGCCCTCTCTCTAGAGCAGTGCCACTTCTCAGTCTCCCAGATATCACCCCATGTCAGTCCTGCAGCGGAGGGTCCCTTCTATAGCTTGGATAGAAATGATCATGTGGGGAGTGTGGAGCCCCAGGATTCTCTGTGCCTTCTTCATGTGTGCACTTGTCTTCCCTGTGTACTTCCAAATCACAAAGCAGGTCACCTCTCTTTCATCAACCTCTCTTTCATCTACCTCTCTTTGAGTGCCTCCTGTCTCCTCTTCTTTGATTCACAATGCTCTCTTAGATGATCAACCTGAAGGTGGATGTCCACTCTCCACCTTCAGTCCTCTCCATTAGAGTGGTGTGTGCAGGCGGCTTCTGCTCCACCATCTTGCCCGGAACAAACCTAGAACATTTTTTGATTATTAAGATAATAAAAATAAGACTTTGTTTTCAATGTAAAAAGGAAAACAACTTAGAATCTATGAATCTCAATTTATATTCATAAAATACTAACTATATTAACACTACATTCCCCACAGTGGTGGCATAATTACTTTATAAAAGAAAACATTGGGGGAAATATAACAAGAAAATTGAAAAGGTTTTGGATGACATTTAATATATAATGTAATTTAATAAATATATTATAAATATATATGAAATAAAAAAAGATGTCATAAGTTTTCAGTATTTAGAAAAGGTTAATGTAATACTGTTCCTCCTAAATATGATTTTCTTGCCTTTAGAAAGTTTATTTCTCTTAAAATTTAAATTTTAAATAAAAACACATATTTTAACTGTTTTCCAAATGTTATGAAAATATAATTTTATTATTTCTATACTTTCTTTTCCAGTGTAACTAAAAATACAAAGGCAATTATGAAAGTTTCCACTATTTTAAAAGTTTAAATAAAATAACATCATGTAAGTTTGTTTTGGGATAAAATCTGCTACTTATCAAAATTAGATAAAATTGTAATAAACATATCTTTGAATAAATTATCTTGATTTTGTTTAATGTTAGATTTGAACTCTTTGTAACTTTTTGAAAATAATTTAATAAAAATGTCAGGATATTAACATCTTCAAAACTTTTGAATTGTGCACTAGGTCTTAAAACAGAAGGCCAAAAGTTACACATACCCCTTCCAGTAACATTTCCTTGGTCAGACAAGTTAACTCTATACTTCCAGTTTTCAGTACAAATATACAGTCTGGAAGTCATTACTCCCCATCCTCATAACAAGAAAAAAGCTGAAAAACCAAAAGTCGATAACTCCTTTAGTCCATCAAAAAATTGAAATCAAAGGGTAAAACACTGCCTCAAAAACTGAAACAACAGGCAGATACATAGAATCATAATCTTGAGGAACAGAAACAAGCATTAGAGCTAGAATCAGGTAATAATATTAATAGTTAGAGGGTGGTTGACTAATTGCTGAAGACTAGTATGGACTAGCTTGAGATTTAAAAACTCCTGGAAGACCAGTATTAGGGGAATTGCCACACTTCATGGTTTTCTCTCAGTGAGCTCCACCAGGTTCTCACTGTGAAGATGGGAGAAAAAAATCCCCTCTGCTTCCAATACAAGAAGGAGAAAAGTAACCGTTTTGAAATATGCTCAGAGAATTTTGCTCTCCTTAACAAAGGTATGTCCCAAGGGAGCCTGACCTTAGTGGGTTTTCCCAGAGCCTAACCAAAAGGGGAAGGAAAATACCTACCTTTAGCCCTCTCTAGCCTTCCTGTGTCACTTAAGGGGAAGAATAAAAAATCTTGTGAAGGACACAGCCCAGGGACACAGATTTAATAAAAGCCTCAGTCGTAACCAAATCTTAGGGCTTTTCTTCCACCCACACCTCTTATTACCACATCAGTCAGGCTTCTGTATAATAACTTGTGATTACAGCTGAAAACAACTGCAAGACTCAGATCCTATTTAAAAAGGAGTCTGTAGGAAAACCCAAGACAATGGGGCGCTGGGGAAACAAAAACAAAAATACCACAGAAATTTCAGCCTCTGACACCTACAGCTACAACAAATAGTAAATGCAGCATAACTCCTAACTAGATATACAAAAAGCTTCATACCAAAATTCTATTTACTACCGTTTCTAAAGTTAACATTGCTGATTTTGAAAATTCATTATAAGAACAATGTATATCACTGGGAGCTGTGCCAATTATAAGTGTGTAGGTGCATGTGTATATTATTTACACAAATTAATAAATGTATAAATCAATGCATGTGAATAAACAAACTTTTAAAATCTATACGATTTTATTTTCTGTTTTGCTACTGCTAACAAATATACAACCTCAAATATAGAGACAGTAGCTTGCAAGACTAGTTCATAACAGTTTCACATGATTAATATTTTTCTGAAAATGTCCTGGTTAATCATGGATTACATATGATCTTACTTTGTCAATTTTAAGAGGAGTTTTTCTTAATCTAAGCAAGTTATTAGCCACAGAATATTCGTATCCTATTACTCATTCCTTCCATCAATTCATTTAAAAGCAACACGGAATCTCAGCTCTTCCTCCCTCCCCACCAGAATCAAAGGCATAAACCCATGTTACTGAAGAAAATTAGAAGTATTTTACCCCAAAATATATTTCTTTGACATATTTTGAGATGGCTTCCATAAATCTCACAGATAGAAGTAACACTGAAAAAGCTGTGTTTTGTGGGGGGAAATTTACATCTGTAGAGAATGCAGCCAGGTCTATTTTCCCTCAATCTAGAAAAGATTAACTGAGAGTCTGACATCTTTTAAGGTTTAAAAAGAAATATTTACCATCTATTCTCTCTGAGGGCTGCTACAGTTAAGGTTTCATGTGCGTAACAAGACCACCTTTGCTGGCTACTCACATCTCTTCCTCCCTCCCTCCCACACCTATTCTGCTTTCAAGCTCCTATTGTTCAAAAACTTCTGTACGTTATTGCAGAGTAGAATCTTTATTTTCTGAGGGTTCCTGTGTATACATGCTAAAATACATTTGTATAGCTTTTCTCTTATTAATCTGCTTTATTGTGAGTTGATTTTTCAGTGAACATTCTGAGGGTGAAGGCGAAGTTTTCCCTTTGCCCCAACATTATCATTTAAAAAGAAAATCAACAAGATGGAGGAACAAAAATACATTAATTGCATACAAAAATTAAAAAGACAAAATATGACACTTCAAAATGTAACCAAAATGACGTTTAACCTTTAATAAGCTTAAATATATCTCCACTTTCTTTTTTGGAATCCTTGCTCTGTCTCTGTCTCAGTTTTCTCTCACTTTGCCTCTGTTTCTGACTCTCTCCCTGACTCTCTCTCATTCTAATATTTCCCTCTCTTCTTCTCTCCTCATTATTTATTTACCTGAAAATAATAAGACAATAAGAAACTATGTACTGCAAAATCTGTTCTTTTTGTTTCATTCTGCAAGTCTACACTAGGCTATTATAGTTTTTATAGGTAGGTAGATTTATTTATTTAGGTGTTTGAAGAGAAACATAGTTAAGAAATAGATATTGTACTGTGAAGGGAGTGTTGCTGCCCAACCAGGTTCATTTGCCTGCTGCCCAAGAGAAAACCAATACTCTGAGACAGCAGGATTTGCAGCAGAGAAAGACTTTATTCCACATAGTGTTATAGCGGGGAGATGGGAGAAATTTCTTAAATCCACCTCCCAGAGAATTTGGGAGACAGGATTTTTAAAGACAGTTTGGCATAGGCAATTGAGTCTGCTAATTGGCTGGGTTCGGAGCAGATCCACAAGTGTGTAGAAATTGTCGTCTTTGCTGACAAGGTTCTTGGGTGGGGGTCACAAGACCAGTTGAGTCAGTTCCTTGGTATGGGCCATTGGTCTGGGAGCGTCAGCCATTCCACTGAAATATGAGACCTGGAAGATATCTCAGAAACTACCCCTAGGTTTCAAAAAGGTGATGTTATCTATGAAGAAAGCTAAGAATCTTTATGACCACCAGCTATGTAGCTCCAGATTGGCAATTATAGAGAAGCAAACGGGGGACGGTGGCTAATTATTATCATTATTTTTAGCTAGGCCTGTGCCTTATTTTTAGCTAAGCCCTTACCACAGTTCTTGCCTTGCAGTTGTAAAGGCAGTTTCAGGAGGAATGAGGAATATTTTTCATCTGGAAGAAAAAATTATCCTCACATGAACTAAAATAAAATATTAAGCCCCCCAGCTGAATGAATGGACCCCCTCTTGGCCAAGGGTATGGCAGAAAAACCCTAAAGCTGAGTTGCTGGCCATGAGAAGGAAGGTCAGACACACCTTGTCATACCCCCCTCCCTTTTTGGAGATATAGCTTGTAACAATAAGATACTAAATCATTACCCAAAACTTTGGTACCCGGGCTTTATTAGATAACCTATCAGGGGCAACTAAAGTTTAAGCATGTGAACAAGTTCCAGTTTTGTCAGAAGTATTTGCATCCAATCATCTTTTGTAAGCTGGTGAGTTTGTGTTACTAGCTCATGGCTGGAGTTCTGAGATAAAAGCTATTGGAACTTTGTGTGCATGTGCATGTATGTATGTGTTTAGATGTGTTTTGTGTATGTATGTGTGTTACATGCTGTGTCTACATGGTACCAGACTGGCTTATAAATAAGGGAGCATTCATAAATTAATTAAACCCAAACGCTTTTTTAGTTCATGTGAATTTAGTAATATTTGGTAAATAAGTTGGGTTATTAAAAAGAGGAAAATAGTGTTCTTGGTAAAGTAAAAATAAAAATGTCTTCAAATTGTCAGCATACATTTTTGCCTGGGTTTACTGGTCATTTTTATGTTCTTAAGGTGTTAGGGTTTGACATGAAGATTGTAAAACTATAAATCCAGCCAAAAATATGATCTGTGTTTGTGTGATTTTTGATAAATAAAACTAATATTGTTGGTTGAATGATAACAGCTAAATCTCCTGAGTTATAAGCAAAAATGCCCATGTGTTTAACTTTAAGTTTCTTACTTAGGTGAAAATATGGGCATGCCTAAACTAAAATAAGTGTCAGTAAATTATAATAAGTAAAACATCAAGTAAGTAGGAGCACAAAAACAGAAACTTATGATAGTAATTTTATGAAGATATTTTGGTTTTGGTCTCCTAATCCCAGTTGGAGATGCAGTTTCTTCCGGTGACTTCAATGTCTGTGGAAAGGTACACGTAAAATCTGTTTCTCACTCACTTTTTTTATCATCTGATGTTAACAGTACTGAGGGATTTAAAACTGTCCTAGGAGCTGCAGTTACAGGAGCATAAATTGGAGCTTCAGTTTTCCCTTTGGTTTCACCCACACTTGATTTGTCTTACTCTTTACAAGCTAGCCAGTTATGTGTACATGATATTGCCATAGCAAAGTCTTTGCCTAGAAAAACATTCCTAAACTGTTTATTTTTGTATAGTAATTTATTTTAAGATAAATAAATGGTTATTAGAATCCAAAGAGAGTCTCAAAACAGTCTTATTCTGAAAATATCACATGTACTCAAATTTACAGTCAAGGTGGAAAATGTTTTGAGACCACTTAGATTGTTTTTAAAATAACTTCATCTCAATTCTCATGTTAAAAAAAAAAAACATGTTATAACTTTGTGTCATTATTTCAGGTGCTAAGGATTGGTGTTGGAGGTTTGTTCAGTCTACAGTTGGGTGATATCATATCAATTAATTTTACTCTGGGATGCTGCTATTGTGGAAGTATCTAATTAGTTAACATCTTTAAACAGGATGTGTTCTAAAACTTTGACTATATTTATAAGACTTAAAGAAAGATCTTACATTGTTAGAATAGCAAGTCTTACTAAAATACTTACGTTAATTTTCCTGATAGGTTTTCTAAGTTTAAAAGTAGTAATTAAAACTATATTTTGATTGTTTCATGGTCTTCGTTGTATATCTAATATTAACAGGCTGTAAAAATGGTTAATAGAAAATAAGTTGAAATTATAACTGGGATGTAATAAAGATAAATAAATTAGGTAAATGTAAATGTGATATACGCTTCTGAATAAAATTTTTATCTAATTTGGAATCTTAAAGTTTTCTTAAATTAAACAGTAGACACTCATTTAATGTCTGAGTCATTTCTAGTTAACAAAAAATTATAGGGAAACGTGCTTAAAACTTATAAAAATGTTTTTCACCTAGAAAATACTTATATGTGATACTTATATATGACAAACAATTCAAGATCTCTTACTTCCTAGGTTTTCACTAAGGTTTGAGATTACTGAGAGTTGAAATGTCTAGTTAATATATATGATACTGCTGGTGCTCAAAAACACATACCCCAAAATGTGGCATTTTGACATGCTAGCCTAACTAAAGAAGACTCAATGTCTCACCTCCCCCCTACACCATAGGTTCTTCCAATAAAAAAAAAAAGTTTAAATTTTCCTTATCTGCCTAAGATCCAGATCCACTTAGGAGAACAATTTTTCTCTTTTTACTTCTGAATTATAAATTTAATACAATTCAAATAAAACTTCAAGTAGGAGTTTTCATGGAATTTGACAGAATTAATATTAAAGAGTAAAGGATAAATAAGTGCTAAGATCATTTTGAAGATTAGTATGATGAGGATATTTGCCCTTGAGTTATTAATACATCATAAAACTGTAGAAATTAAAACTGTGTAAAAAAATAAAATCTTAAGCCTCCTAGATGACTGGATGGACCCACTCTTGGCCAAGGGGACCCCAGAAAAACCATGAATTTGATTAACTTGCTGTGAGAAGAGAGGTCAGACATGCCTCATCATGCCCTCCTCCATTTTTGGAGATATTCCTTGTAACAATAAGATACTAAATCATTAACAGGCCTAAGGCTGTAGAAGACAAAGCTTAAGCCACACCTGCAGGCCATCAATTTACTTAACAGATCACTTGAATTTTAGTAAATGTCCAATGGCTTGTGTCTGATTAACAAAGGTTCTTATCTTGTGTTAAAACTTTCCAAGACTTTAGACAAAACTTCATTTCTTTAACCAATTACAAATCAAAGAATCTTTAAACCCACTTATAACCAGTAAGCCCCTGCCTTGAGATGCCCCACCTCCTTGGGCCAAACCCAATGTACACTCTACATGTATTGACTTAGGGTCTTATGTGTAATTCCTGTCTCCATGAATGTATAGAACCAAACTGTAATGCTATAATGCAGCTACCATGGGTATATTTTCAAAGGACCTCTTGAGGCCATGTGCTCCAGGCTAGTCACAAACATTTGGCTCAGAATAAACAAAATAACTACCCTGACTAGGAAATTTCACAAAACTTGTTTATAGATTTGCAGTCTCTGGATTCTACTGGGGGAAACTCATTTGAGAGCAATAAGAGCTACCTTTTACAAAACATTTTTTAAAAGTTATAAATCATGGAATGCTGAATAGACATAAAAAATGTTATAAATCACAAAAGTCAGAATTATTGGATCACCAAGGAATTACATTAAATCAAGGTTACATATATTAAACATAAAGCATATCCATAATTTATTTATTCCAAACCATATATTTCTATTTGTTCACATCAGTGAAATATAAATGAGATGGAGAAATGAATTAGTTATGAATCACTGTCTATTGAATGAATGCTAATGTTATAATTATTGATTTTTGTATGATTTTGTCTTCAAATTCTAAAGAAAATATCCTTCAATTCATGTTTAGTCTTTTTATTACATTATTTTTCTGAATGTATATTTGTATTTTTTGGTAGTCTAGTCTATTGGACTCTGCAAGTATACTCTGAACACCTATTCTAACCTTCAGATTTCAAGATCATTTTTTTCTTGTTTTTTTTTTTTTTGAATAGCTAATCAGTTTTCAAATCAAAGATACAGATACAAAAAAAAAAACTAACATTTTATAGTCATTAAGAAACTTCAACAAGCTGAGAAGCCAAGAATGAAGGAAGGTAGCTCTAAAAATCTCAAGATGCTATTGATCTTGTCTTTGGTGGTACTCTATTGCTGGCAATGTTTGACTAGTTTCAGAAAAACTCTATGACAATGATTTTAAAATCTTGATCAAATATAAATATCTTATGTGTGAAGGAAATCTACCGAAATAAAATTAGAAATATTTTACCCCAAAATGTTACGGCAACCAAAATCAGATAGACAGGGAACACACCACGCAGCATACTAGGACGTAGAGAGAACAGTTTTATTTTATGCCGGCAGGCTCAGAGGGGACTCTGCCACCAAATTCTGAGCATCACACTTTAGATGTAATGACCTTTTATAGAGGTCTATACTAGGAAGTGTACAAATAAGGAAGTTACTGTAATGTACAGATGAGGAAGTTACTGTAATGTCCAGATAAGGAAGTTGCTGCAAGGGAGCTGCTGAAAGCTGATTACAGAAATGACAGTTGCAGTCGTTAAGCAGTTTCAAGGACAGTGGAATTTTCCATTTCCCCATCAAAAATATATTTCTTTGACATATTTTGAGATGGCTGCCATAAGTCTCAGAGATAGAATTAATACTGCAAAGCTCTTTTGTAGGAGGAAATTTCCATCTGTAGAGAATCTCCATTAATGCAGCCCTGTCTTTCCTTATGGAACCTAGAAAAGATTAACTGAGCATATGACACATTTAAAGATCTGAAAGGAAATATTTACCAGCTATTCTCTTTGAGGGCTGCTACCTGTGAGGCTTTATCTGAGTAAGAAAACCATCTTTGCTAACCAAGTTTCTTTTCTCCTTCCCATATCCTATCTTGCCACCAAAAACCTATTTGGCCATGATCCAAGCCCTCATTCCTTAAAAACCTCTGTACCTCTTTGAGGAGTTGAGTTTATATTATAAGTGCACCCACGTATACATGTTAAAGTAAAAATGTGTATGCCTTCTTCTTCAATTAATCAATCTGCCTAATGTCAGTGATTTTTCAGTGAACCTTTATAGGGCCAAGGTCCTTGGTCCCTATGCCACAAAGAAAATGAAAATTTATGGGTTGCAAACAGGTGTTGGAAGAAAATTCAGAATGGCAATAAGGGAGTTTGGGATCTCCTTTCTCTTTGAGGTGATTTCTGATTCAAAAAGTGAAAGTAGTAGCAATAAATTGAGAAGCTGAACAAAGATTTCTGCCATCTCTTGAGACTTTGGGGGGACACTTGAAATGAAGACTTTGTAAATTTTCCAACCTATTGATTGGGACTCTGAGGGGTCCACATTGG
Source organism: Daubentonia madagascariensis (assembly GCA_023783475.1). Taxonomy (NCBI): domain Eukaryota; kingdom Metazoa; phylum Chordata; class Mammalia; order Primates; family Daubentoniidae; genus Daubentonia; species Daubentonia madagascariensis. The sequence continues at coordinate 17,035,742 of JAKFHU010000978.1, read as the reverse complement.
GATGAAGGATGAAGCACAAATAGAACACACTGTCAAGGACTGAAGACAGACTACATGTCATCTTAGTCTCCAACTGGGAAAAGGGATAGGAGACTGCTAATACTCAAAGAATAACTGCCTGTCCCAAGGAACCATAAATTTTCTTTGAAGAAAGATGACAACCAGAGCCTCAAATTCTATTTTTTTATAAACAAGATTCATCATCTAGTTAAGAAACAACCAGTTTTAGAAGAATATCAAACTTTAAAAAATCAAAATGTAAAGTGCTAGGAGGTATTTGTCAACAGAAAAGAAGCTGAACTCTGTAAAATAATTTTAAAGGAGTTTATTCTGAGCCAAATTTGAAAACCATGACCCAGAGCCACACCCAACAAGCCTTGAGCAAGTGGCTCAAGTGCTGTGGTTAGGTTACAGTTTGGTTTTACACACTTTAGGGAGATAGGGGTTACAGGGAAAGTCATAAATCAATACATGGAAGGCATACATTGGTTTGGTCTGAAAAGGTGGGCCATCTCGAAGTGGCAGCTTACAGGTTATAGGTAGGTTTAAAGATTCCTTGACTTGCAATTGATTAAAAAAAAGAAGCTTTGTCTAAAGGCTTGGAATGTTTTAGATAAGAGACAACTCACCGGATATATATTTGTTGTGTAAATTGGGGACATGCAAGTTTGTCTTGCATAGCCTTAAGCCTGTTAATGAGTTACAAAGGATATCTCCAAGAAGGCAGGGGGGCATGGTGAGGCATGTCTGACCTCCTCCTCCTGGCAGACAATTTAGTTTTAGGATATCCTCTTGGCCAGGAGGGGGTCCATTCAGTCAGTCAGTGGGGGGAGAGCCTTTTATTTAATTTTAGTTCACATATTTTTAAAATGAATTTTCAGACATGGACTTTAAAACAACTATGATAAGTAAATCCAAGGAATTAAGAAACAACAAAGAAAATAAAGGCAGAAATTATAAAGTAAAAGCAAATAGGAATTTTTAAAATTGAATAACTAAAATTATGACTGCAATAGATTTAATAGCAGATGAGACTAAAATTATGAACTGAATTATAGACTTAAAATATTCAGACTGAAAAATAGAGAGGCAACTTTATGGAAAATACGCAAGAGATCACATTTGATATGTAGAACAAAATGAGAGAACTACCAAAAATGTAATTACTTTTGCAGAGGAGAAAAGTGAGAACAGCACAGAATCAATCAATGAAAAGATAATGAGTTTGAAATTTCCAAAACAGATTGTACTAATCAAGTCACATATCCAGCAGAATAAATATAAAGAATGCCACACCTAATCTCAGGGGAAAAAAAAAGACCTGCTGAAAATTAAGATATGCTTAGGTTTAATTCTGCTGTAGTGTTTTTTCTATGATATTTGTCTTATCTCTTTTTTTTCCTTTGTTTAACCTTTCTGGCCTTATTTTGTATGACTAAATTTTTATATTTTAGTATTCAATTTTCTCTTTATTTGCTTTTCAGTATAGCTTATTTTTAAGAAAACATATTTTAGTATTTTTTTAGGCTTTACAATATGCATTCTTGCTTTATCACAGAATTCTAGTTGGCTGTATTTTATACCTGAAGGAAATAAGAAATATTTTCCCCCAAAATATGGCATTTTGGCATGCTAAACTGAATGAAGAAGCCTCAAGTTCTCTCTGATCTTCTCTCCACCACCATTAGCTCTCAGAAAAAAGAAAAGGTAAAGTTTTTATCTTCCTAAGATCCAAACCCACCTAGGAAAACAATTGCTCTTTTGTGCCCTTTGTAAGACCAGGAATGTGACCGCACCTGAACAGACTCTTTAAGAAGATAATGTCCCCTCTCAGACTCATTCAAATTCCAAAGAGAACTATTTATAAATTAATCTTTGTTCCCTACCCATTAATCCTCCCTAGCAATTCTTTATTGCCCTCAACAGAATTCCTATTCCCATTCCATAACTCATTTTACCAGAAAGGAATATAAGCTTCTAAACCCCAATGGAGAGTTAAATCTTCATTCTGAGGGGTCCCATGTATACAGGTTAAATAAATTTGTATTCTTTTCCTCCTATTAATCAATCTGCCTCAGGTCAGTGATTTTTTTTTCAGCAAACATTTATAGCACCAAGGGCTTTTACTCCCTATGGTTTTATGAACTGTTAGATAGATAGTGAGGGACCTCCAGCTCTCCTACAGACAAAAGCAGGTGCCCTACCTCAGTGCTGCCTCAAGCAATTGCCACACTTGGGGAAAGAGGAACACTCTGCCATTCTGCACAAGAATGCAAGGAATTCCCCAGCTCTCAGGCCAGATAGCCCAGGCACAAGAGGGTCCAGAAAATGACCTAGGGTAACCTAAGGTTAATTACCATGTCATTCACTGTCCATCAAAGTGGTTCAATGGTGACATTTGAACCATGAGGAGGGCCCAATCCAGACATATAAAACAGGACCCCAGACCATAACCAGGACCTCTTGTTGTGACAGAAGGTCTTTGTCTGAGGTGACTGTATCTTGCTCTTGCTCTATAAACCCATTTTGCTCTTCCTCAATAAACTTCATTTCATGCTGGTTTTGCTACTGGGGTGTCTGGTCATTCTTTGGCCAAGAGCACACCAAGAACTGAGAACAGACTGCCAGCCCGACATCTTGATGCTGTGACTCAGATCACTCTGTCTGGGTAAAGCCAGCTCGCCTTTTTCCATGAAAACTCTCTTGCTTCGGCTTTTCCCTCCTTGCAGCCCGTGCTTGAGGGGGCGCTGGTGCTTGCTTTCACTTTTCCACCCTCGCCATTTCTCAGACTGCACGATTGGGTTTTCAGCTACACCTGAATGTATGATAAGGAGTTTGGGGATGCATCACTCATGGTAGGGGAGAGGTCTTTCATTTTGTTTCACTCCAGGGAAGAAGGCTTTGCACTGCAACTCTTGTGTTTCTGGGCTTTGTGTTGGATTTAATAATGTACTTTTATTTCTGATCTAATGGGATGTTTATGATCTCTTCCCATGTTAAGGCTAAACAATGTTTCCTTCCCCTGGTTTTGTTGGCACTAAGCCAGCTAATGCCTGGCTCACTTGTTCGGAGTGAGCTTGTACACCGGGTAATAAGGAAAGTGGGATTTGATCAGTGCTTACTTTGTAGGGTCCTTTTAGGACCCAAGGGATTATACAGCCCATGGACATGCCTGTATATAAACAGATGTGGGTTACCTTAAGGCATCACTTCTGTATCTATCCCCACCATGTCTCTCCCATGTGGGGCACAGTTAAATACTTGCACCCCTGGTTTTATTGGGCCTTTCTCCTTCACCTTCAAGCTGCTTCTTTCACTCCATCCCAGGAAGTGCCTTCCTTATCATGGCTGGACACTCAATCACTGGTGCTAGTACTTTTACAAATGACCAGGTCATTATACCAACAGATATCATTGTCCTGGCACTTAAAAAAAAAGAGAGAGTCCCTTAGGTGTGAGGGGTGGTACACAGCCCCTCTTCCTAAAAATCGGAAAGGAGTCATCTGGACCAGTTCCTTGGCAAAATGGCCCAGGCCGTTACCTGGGGATGCCTAGCTCTAATAGATCCCAGCTGGCAGAGTCTCTCCCTTGCACCCCCACCTTTTAAAAATTTTCCTCCTTACTTTCTAGATGGGTGCACAGGGATCAAAAATCCCTTCTAATACCCCTTTGGGGGGGCATTCTCTCAAACTGGGACAAGTTTGGTCCAGACACTCTGAAGAAGAAATGTTTAATCTTCTGCACAACCGCCTGGCCATAGTACAAGGTGGGCAACAGAGAATAGTGGCCACCACATGGGACTCTAAATCACCCCACCATCTTAACAATTGGACCTCTTTTGCAAAAGGGGAGGAAAATGGGCCAAAATACCATATGCACAATCTTTCTTTTATTTACAGAAAAAACCTTGGTGGTGCAAGGCGTGTTCAGAACCAAGTAAGAATATGATGTTAAGAGATCCTCCTCAGGTTCCCACCGGTTCTGCGCTGCCCCCATACCCAGGGAGGACTAAAGGGGGCCCTACAAAGGGGAAGGTGGTGCCATCTCTACCTCTACCAGGGGGAAAGACAGCTTGGCTCCTACCCTTGGTGGAAGTAGTGGGGGAGTTGGGCCCAACCCTGGAAGGGCTGAATATGTGGTGGTCATGGAAAGATGGATACTGGAAACAGTGGCCCTGTTGCCTAAGACTTCAACCCAGAAAGCTGAGCTGACTGCTTTAACCAGAGCTCTTCAGTTATCCAGAAGAAAAAAAGGTAAACATTTATACAGACTGTAAATATGCTTTTATGATTGTGCATGCTCATGGTGCCATTTGGAAGGAAAGGGGGTTCCTGATGGCAGGAAGTAAGGATATTAAGTATGACACTGAAATAACAGCCCTGATACAGGCTGTGGATGAGCCCAAGTGGGTGGCCATTGTGCATTTTCCCGGTCATCAAAAAGGGAGACACTTCTGCTGAAAAAAAAAACCAGAACTGCTAAAGAGGCCACTAAAAGTTATCTGTTCCTTGAGGCATTGATACCCCAGCTATATTTAGATCAAAATAACCCCCCTTTAAAACTAAAGACTGGGGACCTGACATTTGGGATGGCACAGCTAAGTGGAGACAGAATTCTCATGGACTCTTCTCCTACCCAAAGCTTTGGTTTGGCCTCTTATGAGGCATCTATGTGGATGCACACATTATGGGAGTGGTGGGACCTCATTTAAGAGGACCCCTTTTGCAACAAACTCTTTATGTTTTGGAAACACTCCAAAGACAGAAAAGCAACCTGCTGCACAAGGAACCCAACATGTGGTGACCTACCCTTTCAATGACTGGAAACTTGTATTAGTAGATACCTTTTCAGGCTGGATAGAGGCTTATCCTACCATAATGGAGAAAGCTTCTGAAATTACCAGAATCCTTCTGAAGGAACACTTTCCAAGGTATGGACTCCCTTCCTACATACAGGGTGATAATGGATCCTCCTTTTTATTGCAGATAACTCAGCAAGTAAGCAAAATTGATGCAGGAAACCCATCTAAAATGGGATAGGGTGTTGCCACTTGCCCTTCTCTGGATAAGGATAGCCCCTAGAAGCAGGCTTAAGTTAGGCCCTTATGAAATAGTTTATGGGAGACTCTTCCTAAGACCTCAAGGCAAGTATGGTAATATAACCATGAGAGGTATAAGGGACCCTATGAAGTGCCTGTAACAACTCACATCTCATTGAAATTGTCAGGAGTAAAACCATGGGTCTATCATACCAGAGTAACAAAGTGTCCCATGGAGGAAGAGGACCCAAGCCCTCAGTGGATGGGCCAGGCTTCAAGTGATCTAAAGTATCTGTTTAAGAAGAAGGAAAAATGAAAATGTTGACATTTTTGATAACCTTTCTTTGGTTATTTGTTTTGTCTATAGGATGGACAGACAACTCCTTAGTAAGGATTTCCTGGGCTATCACCTCTCATGCTGATCTGTCTCACTGTTAGGTTTGTCATCCTAAACCTCATTCAGTGCAAGTATTCCTGCATATGATTTCTGAATTTGTAGAAGCCAGTCTCTCAGATCACCTATAGGGCATGACTAGTAGCTCCGTACTCAGAAGTCCCAGGTTTCTTTCTTACCCAGCTCTATATCAGACACTGTGTGCAAGGTGACAGTAAGGACCCACAGTCCTACCGGTGTCTTAGATAAGAAGTAGAGTAAAATCTCTTTTGTCAGGTGTCTTCCTCTGTTTCTCCTTGTCAATTCTCACAGTTGTAGTTGTTGTTTATGCCCTTTTTCACCTGGTAATCTGTTGAAATATTTATTTATTTATTTTTTCTGTAAATCTACTGCCAAAGCTTTGCAATGGCACAAATAAGTACAAATCTTCCATCTAAAACATTGTCCCAATTCAGCAGGAAACAACTCGGTGACTGTTTCACCCTTTCTCCCATAGACATGGAAGGGTAAAATTGACAGTGGGGAATATGTAACAGAAGTAAAAGCCTGAAAAAGAGCAAAGTGTTTTACTAGCTGTCTCTTTAAACGCCACCCCTACTCCTTTTGAGAATTAAAACCTGCATCCCTTCCTGAGGCCAGTAATCAGAAGGGCAGAGGAATGTTCTTTGTTCTTTGTTACTAGTATCTTAAAGCATAGAGGATGGCTCATCAGAACAGATGTCACAAGATCATCACCAGAGATGCTATAGTTGAACAGCAATAGCCCAAAGCTGAAAACCTCCTTTTATAAGCTCTGTATTTGTACTAAAAGGGAGGACAATGGTACTTTAAGACAAGAGTCTGACATCCTCCTCCTTTGGTGGCAAATTAATAAAATTCTCTTTCCTTTTCCTCAAACCACTTGTCCTTGTCCTTCATTTGGCCATGGGGACAAGTACTGAACTTTCAGTAACACTATAAGTTTACTTTAGAAACTTGGATTACTTTATAAATTATAAAATGTTAGCTTTTCCTCTTTGATTTAGGATGACAATTTAAAAATGGTTAATATTGTAATGTCTTTAGGCAAACATCATAACTTTCTCTTTTCCACTCACTCTAAAATTTATTGACCTATGGTGACCAAAATGTGAATACTCTTCATCATTCCCTATGTAATATTTTCCACTAGGATGGAAACAATATTGAGTAACCTTCCATAGTTATAAGCTTTTCAAACACTTACCAAGCATAAATGGCTAATTAATTCCATAAAACATAACAATTTGTTTTACAACCAAGGTAACTAGCTATTGCCAGCTCTATCACTGAATAAAACTTAATAAGGATAGCAATATAGAATAATTCACATAGTCAGGAGGTACCTCAGTCAAAACACATGTAAAGCAGTATAGTAAATATGCTCACAATAATAAAAACTTATTTTATTTAGGTCGGCAACTTAATTTAAGTCTGTGCCTGTATGTCAAAATCATATTCTCTCTTAAATACAAGTTTTAAATAATTCATTAGCCTATTCCTGAGAATTTTGAGATATTCTGCATTCCAATGAGAATGAAAAAAAATTCATTTAAAATAAAGCAAAAGCACATGATGAAGTAAATAATACTCAAAACATACATAAATTAGCTTTGAGTTAAAGTAATTCTCAACCTAGAATATCATTCTGGGGATATACAAATATCCAGTTCCTCAGAATGTTTCAAATTCAAACTTCAGTATATATTCTGATCAAACAATTTAGATCTGACACATGTGAACTGAATTTATTATACAATTACATTTTCATTCAGTTATATACTTTAAGGAAATCTAAATATGTGTTTCTATGGCTTCAATATGCTTCATTTAATCATTTACAGTGAGTCGGTCTGTTTCCACATATATGTGTATATATACTATATATTATAGACATATTTATACTTTTTGTAAACATTATATAATTATGCTTCCAATATGTTTTCCCAGCACATGTATGTATCAATATATAATATATTTTCATATCTATATCAATCTTATACATATGATCTACACATCTATATGTACTAATATATAAAATCATACATCTTATATATATAAATGCCTATCGTATTGTATGTATGTCAACAGAGGTAATTTAATATATATTATATAATTGTACTTCCTACAATAATGAAGTAAAGATAATTTAAACAAATTATATTTCCATTTTTATACCATTGTAGAGATACTTATAATCTATTACAGCCTTATTTTTACTTATGATTTCATAGATTAAGCATTTAATTTATAAAACTAGACAAAAAACCTGTAGACATATTAAATTTAGCAGAGTTTATTTGATTAAGGAATGATTCATAAACAGGGCAGCACTCAGAACAAAAACGAGGTTCAGAGAGCTCACCTAGCAGTATGCCAGTGAGCTTTTAGGCTGGAAATAGAAACAAAGTAGAGAAATCAACTGATTGGATACAAGTAGGCATCTGCCTTATCTAACCATGATGTAATGAGGCAATTGCCTTATTTGGGCATGGTGTGATGAGTTGGCTGCCTGTTATTGGCTAAACCTGGCTGCTTATGCTTGGCTAGAACTTGGCTGTTTGTTATACTCCTAAGTTAGGTTTTCATTTGTTTATGAACTAAGTTAGGTTGCAGTTTGTTATATAGGAATTCAAAATATACAGACAGCCTCAGGCTAATGGCTTCCTGCTTATTTAATTAATAAACCTAAAATACACGCCTCTGGAATTGTGTTAATTACTGCTATTTTTTGAATACATACTTGGAAAATCAATGTAAGAACTTGAAAAGGTACCAATAATTCCTTTCAAAAAAGATACTAAATAAACAAAGATAGTTTTATAAGCAAGAACTAATATGACTTTCAAGGATTATATTATTTCCATGTTCTATAAACTCTTCTTGAACAAAATGTAATGGGTTGAAAAAAGCCTTTAGTCCACTTTTCATAAACCATTATAAACCAAATCAAATAGTATGCAGTAAATTCTGAATCACTATTTATAAAATATTCAACAGGAAAAAGTTCTAAAAATATTAATATATCAAATGGAATTTTATGAATCTCTTTGAACAATTAAAGAACAATTATACTGTAACATAGTCGTCACCCCTCCTCCCGTAGATATGGAAGTTTACAATTGAGAATGGGGAATATGTAACACAGGAAATGGCCTGAAAAAAAAAAACAACAGCAAAAGATGTTTTCTGTGTCTTCAAAACTTCCCCCACTCTTTTTGGGAACTGAGACCTGTATCCCTGCCTCAGGGAGGTGGGCTGGAGGGGCAGCAGAATGTCTTTGTTCTTTGTGCTTCAGGAGATAGTTCAACTGACCTGTCAGCTCCATCCCAGGCCTGGTGCTTGGCCTGTGGAGGTCTGAGTGGGCCTCCCAGGTGGACAGAGGTCATGGCTTTGTCTTCGGCGTAGATGGGACAGTTAGAATCATTAACAACAATAGCCTAGAACTGAGGGTCCTCCCTTTAAAAGCCCTGTATTTCTGCTTGTGTACAGGAATTTGGACTTTGAGACAATAGTCTGCCATTTTCCTCCTTTGCTGGCAAAGTAATAAATTTCTCTTTCCTTCTCCTCAACCACTTGTCTTTGTTCTTCTGATGTGGCCTTGTGGGAAAGTGCTGAGCTTTTGGTAACAATATGACCTTCGGAATTGAACTTGTAAAAAGTGATAAAATTATGTAAAAGGTAGAATCACAGATAAATCATCTGAAAAAATAAAATTACCACATGACATCTTATTTTTATTATCACACAAATATTTTAAAATAAGTATACTAAGCACATAATGGCGTGGAGAAATGCATATCTATATATCATTTCACTTGGAAATTTTTACACGTTTTTTCAACAATTGTCAATATTTATTAAGAGCCTTCAACTAACTTGATAAGAGTGCCCTGTAATTCTATTTCTTAGAGTATATTCTAAGAACATAATTCAAGAGATATATCCAAATATATATGTGAGAATGTACATTGCAATTTTATTTATATATGTAAAAGCATATATTACCTAAATATCTAATAAGGATATCATGATCATGATCACAGTGATAATGATAAGAGCTAATATTTATTATAAACTTGCTATATAGTGAGCATTAAATATTTTCTCATTTAAGTTCTCATTAAAAACTCCAATATATAGTTATTTTAAAGAACAACCTCAGAATCAGAAAGCTAAAATAACTTGCTATATACTATTTAATGGAAAATTCATGAAGATGAAATTTAAACCCAAATTTCTTTATCCTTTAATAACTGTTTTTATTGCATCCCAGTAAAACATTAATAAATATTGATTAGAAACATTATAATAATTTTATGTAATAACATATAGCCTTTAAAACAAAGAAAACTATTTAATAATATTGAGGAAATTCTTAGAGTATACAGGGGTTGAAAAGGAAAATAAAAACTTCCAGGACCACCCCCTCCAATTTCTTATGCAAAAGGGAAGGTCAACCCTGGAGACAGTTATGAAATACCTCCATCCAAATGCATAGTTGTTACTAACATTATGCATTAGCCAGTTCCCCACAGAGAGGTAAAAGTCCTTAGGCATCTACAAAGGAATGCCCCCACAGATCATTCTTAAAAATATTTCTTTTTTGTTGGCTTCCCATAAACAAGACATACCAATTGTATCTTTAGGTCTGTAATCTAAGCCTAGCTGCTAAAGTTGACTCTTGTTCCATTCCACACTGATACCCTTTGTTTCAAGTTTATTTTCCCAGGTGGAGAATAGAGACAGGATGAGATTAATCATTCCTCTGCCCACCCAGAGACATAAGCATACTTGATTCTTTCTTTACTCTCTTTTTATCTTTAAATATTCACTTTATCTTATGTAAAATTCAGATTTACTGAGCACTAATTAGAGCCTGACAAGAATGTAACCATTTGCCTCACTGCCCATCCCCTCCTCCTTTTTCTTTCTATACACCCTCTCCCCTTAAATACTGAGTTCCCAAATCCATCTTTGTAGAGCACAGATCACAGATGTTTATGTGGTTTGCGCTTTCCCAGGTGCGTCCTCAACCTTTGGCTTAATAAACCTCCATGGATTGAGATCTTTGTCTGAGTCACTTATTTGGGGTTGTCAGGGCAAAGAGAACTTCCCTACCCCTCGGAAGGTTCGAGTTTAAATCTGCTGAAGTGAACTGACAATAGACAGATCAATGTTCAAAAAAGGAATAGAAATTTATTAATGTGTGCATGAACACATGAGGACTGTAAATATGAGACTCAAAAAAGAGCTACATGACTAAAGTTTTTATATCACCCTGGGGTTACAGAAAGAATAGGGTCCTGGAGCTTCTCGGGGTGAAGAGGGGAAGTGGCATCACAAGTTATGAGACAGTGAAGGGAGGAAAACAGATCAAGCAAAGGCTGTCTGGTTATGCAGATGAAAATCTCCCAGGTGATCTTGGAGCTGTCCTCAGAAAGAATAGATGGTAGCCTGTGGTGACAGTGTCTCTGTCCAGCCTTTAAAAGTATCAGATTTTTAGTCTCTTTTCACTGTGCATTAATCTTTTCTAGACGCTAGATGGGGCAAATAAGGGGGTCTTAGAGAAAGTCTGTTTACATCTGCTGTTTATTTCAACAGGAAAAAAGGGTTAATATTATTAATATGCGAAATAGAATCTTATAAACTACAGATTTTGTTTCTGTACGGATGCAGGTCTCCCCCATAAAGGATAGCTTTTTAGAGCTATTTCTGTGTTTGTAGCCACTCTGAATAACCATCTTGAAATATGCCAAAGAAATATTATTTTGGGGTAGCGTATTTTGGTTTCCTTCCAGTATATATTTTTATATTATTACCTTACAAAAACATGTTAATATAAAATAAATTGCATAACTCTATAAATAATTTTTTCCTATCTAGATTAATGTCAACATTACAGTGCATACATGTGTGTGTTTTCGGGGGGAGGCGGGAGGAGAGAGAGAGGGAGAGAGAGAGATTTTGAGGTTGAAAGAGAAAGAGAAAATTCAGTAAATTAAAATCAGCACAACCCTGCTCTTTTGGAACTTACATACTTGTGGGGAAAACAGGCATTTGTGGAAATAAATTTAAAATATGTCAGTTTTTATATTCAATATATGTGACATGCAAAAAAATAAAGCAAGGTAATGGGAAAAGAATGGGACCTAGGGAGCTGACATTTTATGTAGATTGGTCAGGAAAGGCTTTGTGAAGAGTTGCTTAGGATGATTTGGGTGGTCTAGATGAAAATGGCAGTCAGGGGATGCCATGGTGACAAAAGGTTATTTGTGACTTTAAGAAGAAGAGACAATGCCATGACATTATCTGAAGAAGATTATCTCATTAAGATAACAGCAAGTTCAAAGGCCCTGTGACTGAAGTCCGATTCATTTGTTCGAAAACTAGCAAAAAGCAATGCTGCCTGGAGTGTAAAAAATAAAAGAACTAAAAAAGAGCCCTATTTGGGACTAGGTCATGTATGGCTTAGTAGGCTATTTTTGTGAATCTGGAATGTACTTTGAGTGAAATGAGAAGCTTTTGATGGGGCTTGAACAAAAAGTGTCATGTTTTGACTTATGTATATATAGCCTTAGTTCTCAACAATTAAATCAATGATGATATCAATAATTAGTTTAAACCAAAAAACTTCTAATCATATTCATGCCAAAACATTTGATAAAATAAAATGATGTACACTTTGAAAATAGAATTCATTTTATTAATTTCACAGATAAACTCAGATTTGTGAATAAACAGAAAAAATTGTATCTATTTAGTTAGTTTTTTCCCCACTTTTAAAATAAAGTATATTTGCTTATAATTTCACTTGGAAATATAAATATATTACTAACATTCATGAATATAGCTTAAGGCTAAAAATAATAAAATGTATTTTATCTAGAACAATTATTATTAAGAAACATGAGCAACAAAAAAATTTGAATAATTTCTCACTTTTTTCCTTTTTACCTTTAGATCTTTTATTATATAGAGTAATTAGTTCATTAATATATAGGGTAATTAGACTATATTGTAATATCCAATTTCTTTTAAAAATTTGAACAATGAATGGCTCACTTATTTTCTTTCAATATGTATATTTTTCTCATTGCTTTTTGGGGACACATTCATTTGTGTATTCCTCATTTTTTTAATCTTTTCTTACTAAGACTTAATTTTTTTAAAAAACTAAGACTTTACTTTTCAGAGAAGTTTTAGGTTTATAGGAGAATTGAGTGGAAAGTACAGAGTTTTCATGTGCCCTTATTTCCCCTGCAGTTTCTCCTATTAATAACATCTTTTATAAGTGTGATACATGTTACAACTGATAAGCCAATATTGATACATTATTATTAACTAAAGTCTTTAGATTACATTACAATTTACTCTTTGTGTTGTACATTTTAGAGGTATTGACAAATGTATAATGGCATGTATTCAACTGTATAATAGCATACAGATAGTTTCACTTTCTTGAAAATTTCCTATGCTCCACCTATTCATCCCTCTCTTCTCCCTACCCCCTACTCTGCTAAACCCTGGCAACCACTGATCTTTTTACTATCTCCATATAGTTTTGCCTTTTTCAGAATGTCATATAATTGGAATCACATAGTATATAGCCTTTTAGATTAACTCCTTTGCCTTAACAATATGCATTTAAGGTTCCTTCATGTCTTTACACGGATTGATAGCTTGTTTCTTTTTATCACTGAATTATATTCCATTGCATGAATGTGTCAAACTTTATCCATCCACCTACTTAAGGACATCTTGGTTACTTCCAAGTTTTGGCAATCATGAATGAAATTGCTATAAACATCTATGTGCAGGCTTTTGTGTGGACATACATTTTCAAATCATTTGTGTAAAGAACAAGAACCATGATTGCTGGCTCCTCTTATAACAGTGTGTTTAGTCTTGTAAGAAACTGACAAACTGTCTTCCAAAGTGGCTCCCACAGGTAGCAATGAATGAGAAATCCTGTTGCTCCGTGTTCTTGCCAACATTTGTTGTTCCAGAGTTTTGGATTAATCATTTTAATAGTTGCATAATAGTATCTCATTATTATTAGAATTTGCTTTTCCCTAATGAGATATTATTCATCATATTTTTAAAAGCTTACCTTGGTGCTAGCTATTTTTCTAGAACTCATTAATATAGAACTTCACAAAGATTGTCCCTACTCATTTTGATGGGGAAAAGAGGATCAAAAAATAAGAAAATAAATAATATAATGTGATATATATTTTAATATAGCATAATATTTAAGACTTTATAACGTATGATATTTGATAATCTAAATAATGATAAATGCTTTGAATAAAAGAAGTGTGCAGTAAGGAAATGCATGTAAGTAGACCTGGGGGCACTTGCTGTAGTTCAAAAGAGGGGGGATATGACAGTGGTGTGAGCTAGGGTGTAAACTGTAGAGTTAGTAAGTAATGCCCACAATTTGAAAGATTGGCTTAGATATGTAGTATGAGAAGAAGAAAAATTAAGAGCTACTCCCTGATTTTTGGCCTGAGCAACTAGATGTATGGTGGTGTTATTTACTGAGCTAGGAAGAACTCAATATAAGAAGTTGGGGAAAAGCTGAATCAAGAGTTTCTTTTACAGTCTGTTAAGGTTCTATAAAGACTGAAAATTCAGCATAAAAGCCACAAAAATTGCTCATTAATTCAACCATTATTTCTCATTTTTCTAACGTAGCCTACTACTATTACTGGAGTAACACATGTAGAACACAATTTTATTACAGAAATGTAAATTATTTCAGTGTTTGGAAAGAAGAGAGAGATAAAAGAATTTAAAACTGTCTTCTTGTCTACTTATTCATATCCCTTGCCAACAGTGGTTTAATACCCAGATGCTTGAGAAGAAAAAAAAGAAAAAAAGAAAAAAATCTAAAGCACATCCAAGATCTAAAGATGAAGCAACAAATTTTTATCTTTAGATTTCAAACTATTTCTACTATAAAGGCTCATTCATACTGTTCAAACACAGATGTCTCTCCAGTTAAAACTTTCCCTGTACTTGACTTAACATAGTTATATATTTTCTGCCCAAATTAAATTCCTTTCTATCTCTTTCTGATTTGCATTTTAACAAGATCATTCTGGCAGTTGCTACTAAAGAATAACTTGGAGTTCCAGGAGTGAATGCATGAATTCACACTTGAGGCTGTTGGCGTGGTTGAGTGGTAGACAACAGACAATGGTTCAATTCAATGATGACACTGCAGAGGTGAAGAGATTCAATACAGTTGCTGATCATTTAGACGGGGGTAGTGAAGACAGGATGGAATATAGGAGAGCTTTCAGATTTTTGACTTTGAGAAAATGAACAGATTGTGGAAACTATGATAGATTAAATTTTTAAAAATCTACTAAATGAAATTTATCACTCATTTTGCTGGCACTTCACATTTCAGAGAAGCCAATGAAATATCATTTGAGAAAATAATTAAATATCTTAAATTTTGATTGACTTTAAAATGTTTTTCATGGATTATATTTTTGTTTTTATTTTGTTCTATAAATATTTTTAATAAATGGAAATGAACATATTTCATAGGTATCTATATTATTTGTTTGTTCACAGATTCTGGGTTTATTTTCTTAAGAAAATTTTCTCTATTGAGAGATTATTAAAGTATTATATAAATTCTCTTCCCATTTTAGTAGTTTTTATTTCTAATTTTGACTTTTAATTCAGATTAAATTAATTTGTATATGGTGTATGAAAGGGTACTGTGATGATTACAACTTGACTGGGCTAAGAGATGCCCAGATAGGTGCTAAAATATTATTTCTGGGTGTGTCTGTGAGGATGTTTCCAAAAGAGAATAGCATTTGAGTCAGTAAAGTGAATAAAGAAGATCATCCTCACCAATGTGGGTGGACATCATGCAGTCCACTGAGTACCTAAATAGAACAAAAAAGCAGAGGAAGGGTAAATTTGTATTTTTTTAGAGCTGGGACATTCATCTTCTCCTGCCCTCTGGACATCCAGTTTCTGGTTCTCAGCCCTTCAGACTTGAACTGAATTGCACTACAAGCTTTCGTGGCTCTCCAGCTTGCAGAAGGCAGAGAGTACGATTTCTTGGCCTCCATAACTGTATGAGCCAATTCCCATATTAAATCTCCCTTATAAATCTATATTTATCATATTAGTTTTTTTCTCTGGAGGACCATGACTGATACAGGTACTAATTATTTTTTGTCTTCAAAATGGTTTCCACTTATGTGAGAACTTTATTATTAACTTCAGGGTCAGGCTTTTCTAATACACGTGTTAGCATATTATTATGGATTAGTAATATTTTGTAAGAAATTTAGGGTTTAAATATATATTGAAATATATGTAGCATAAATATATGTTGAAAAATGTGCAAAGATGAATTAGTGATACATATCATATTTCTCATATTTTTATTGTTTGATTAATAGGAAAATGTGACCTGGAATATTATTTTCTTCTTCATAATTACACAAATAATCTATAATTCCATGTTATTTTCTATATGAATATTACTTTTAATCAACTGTACTAAAAAAGTTATAATTAAAATTTAAAAAAAAGAATCTGATCTATATATACATGTATAAATTCTAGAATATTCCAACTAAACATGTTTGTTTCATTTTAAATAAATCCTCTTTTAGCTGAAAAAATATATCTCACAATTTATAAAACATTTGCTATATATTTTCCTGCTATTAATAATAATAATATAGTTACTCTTTTCAAATGTACAGTTTCTGTGAGACAACTCTCTGCTTTATGGCTCTTTACTCAAATGACTTTTGTACTTTTTTCATCCCTGAAAGATAAGCATAATTACCACTTTATTTGGAGTCTTTTTGAGTATTCCTGCTAGGCTTCACTGTAGCAAGTGGGCCTACATTCTCCTTCCAGGACATTTCTCTGCCCAAATATCTATTCAATATTAGATTCCTACATATATTCATTTCTTTCTCTCTCTCTTCCTTCCTTCCTTTCTTTTCAATTTATTTATTTATTAAAGAGTTCACCTGGGTATACAAGAAGGGATTTCACTTAAGTAATTCTTCCGTCCCACTACATACATGGTGATTTTTGTTTCCTTATTCTGAGAATATTGACGGAACAGTTCTGCTGAATGTAGACAAAACTCATTCTCAGAAGTATAAATATAAAATATCTATAAGCCACTGTTAAAAACTACTCAATGCCTGCTCATAACCTATGCAATAAATCAAAATGTGCACAAACTTTATAGATAAAATTTTTATAGAAACAACATTTATAGTGGTGAAAAATTGGAAACAACTTTCTTAGAAACTTTTGACTTAATTTTTATATAACTGACTTTATTGTTACCATGTAAATTGCCAAAGCATAATGTGTAGTTCCAAATATTTTAATTTTGTTTTTTTCCCCCATAAGAAATAAACTTAGTAGTTTTATTTTCCATCAATTGCATTAAATACAATTAGTCTTAAATAATATAATTACAAAGTTTTCTTTTCAATTAGACTGTTATGTACTTGTACCAAAAACTGCTTGTGAGTCTGTGTACCATATCTAAACAAGTGTCATTATGACCTAAAAGCTTTGTGCCTTTTATGTACTTCAGTCTGAAACGTTTACTGCTACTATTACATTTTGCAATTACAGTGAAGTGAGGCAGAAAATAGCAGCTCAAAAAATGTATTCATGTAATGAAGTTGGAACCATTACTTTCAAGGCTGTTGTTATTTTAGTAAATATTTAATCTTTCTAGCAGCATGGGTTCCTAATTGATCTTTAAGTATTATTGTTCCTGGACATTTCTAATAGACTTCTAATTGCTACATTAAGGCAGTTAGCAAATAAAGTGTAATGGATGGTGGAGACTTTTGCAGTACACTAAATCAACAGAATATGGCAAAATTTAGAATTCATTTTTATCTTTGAAATTTGAATCAGAATACACTAAAGTACACATATATGTCCATCTTATTTTGAAGAGTTCTACCAATCTAAAGTCGGGCATAGAGAATGTATTCCATTTATGCTGTTAGATATGTACAATAAATTTTTAATGTGTGATTAAAAATCTTTTTTAATAATAGTTATTTTTGGTAAATCCCATGTCCCTATATATTTCATCTTCAGTTTTATTTGGATCACTTTTAATCTCTCTCTCTCTCTCTATCTACTTGACTGGTAGCAAGTGAACCACTTTCATTAATTTATAAGGAATTCACTGAGCATTTAAATAATATGCAAGGCAATGTAAACTAGAGAAATACAAAATAAAAAGTCTTTCACCTATTGCTAATAGTAGTTACATAGACACTTGAAAGACAAAACATTCCTACCTTTCCTCACGTACTTTAGTTACTAATTTTTCATCTCAGTTACCCTCCTCTGCATGCAATTGTTGTAGGTACCAACATTCTTAAAATGTGATATTCTGAATGTATCACGGTTTTCCAGAGGAATTCTAACCATTGTAGTACCTGAAATCCTGTATTTGTCTAATAGTTGATATAATACTTCCAGCAATAAAATTTTTAAAAAGACTTACTTACTTTTTCTTCTGAGAAACCACAGGTTTTCTATGGAGAAGCACTGCTCTTCTACACACAGTCAGGAGGCACTTACCTCATGGGGATGGAGATTTTTCCAGACATAAGCACATTATGGAGTTATGGCGATTTTAGCCCCACCTCTACCTTTTCGTGGAATCATCAGAAACAGAAGTTTTGTTCCCCCTGTCTCCAAGATTATAATTTGTAAGGATAGAGTGTGTGAAATCTAGTTTGCCAACACATATGAAATGCCAACCTGAGTAAAAACACAATACAGGTGGAAAGAAACTAGACAGACACAGCTAGAGAGACAGTGTTCTGGTGACTCTGAGCTCTGGTAGCCACCTGAAAATTATGAAGCACTTGACTTCCTAGTTCCATAAAGTGAATCCGTGAGTTCACTTTATTCTTTATATGACAATTTTTAGTTATATTTTTGTCACATAAAAAAGAAAAAAAACAATAAATAGAATAAGTAAATTGATAATGACTCATAGGCTGGTAGCAGTGATCTATACAATTTTCTAAAATATCTTGGGTTGGGGATAGGAGGGCAGAGGATTTTTTTTTTTTTGGTAACTAGAAAATCAGCAACTGTAACTAAGAGATAAAAAAATGTGTGGCTACTGCAAACATATCTTGTTGCTTAGATCACTATTGATGCTAAAGGTTTTGATAATTTCAGAGAAAATATAAGATGTTGGGGGGGGATTAGTAACAACCTATAAAAAAGAGACAAATGATTGTACCTGGCATATCTGAAATGAGAAAGGGAGTCTGCTCTCAGAAAGAGGACACTGTGTCTGAAGTTAGTGAACTAAGATGTTTGAAGGAAAAATTATCATGTATCTTGCAGAGTTTGAAAGGTGAGATTCTCTTCCTAAAACTCAAGGTGGTGTAAGAAAAGGAAGGAAGCTAGAGAAACAATGGGCCACTGGACTGAGATCCATTTCAGCTGTTTCCTCAGCCAGTGTAAAACTCCATTGTAAGCTATTAGAATGCAGCAAAGGGGAAGAGAAAAGCTACTCCCATTCTTTCAATGAAATGGCCAAAATGGCCAATGTCAAAGTCAATTAGCTTCAGGCATGAAGAGTGAGGGGAACGTCAATACCTATTATTTAAAGACAAAAATTCCAAAGGCAGATTTTATTTTAGGATGACAAAACTCAAGCTTTGACTATTGACAACACATATATTGGGAAAAAAATAAAAATTGATCAAACAATTACTGATGAATTTTAGGGAGTTACAATCTGTCAAACCTAAGCAAACATGATGGGATGATGTTTGAAAATAAAACAATATAGAGGAAAGAAGAGCAGAAAGAGAAAAAGAAAGAGAGCTGATATCATCCTGTGAGCGCTGGTAGCCAAATCTACTCCTAAAGTCTTAATTACGAAGTGCATTAATTAAAAGCACTTAAAACAAGACCATGCATATAATAAGTATTAATAATTGAAACTGTCTTTGTCAACATGAATGATGGGACTGTAGACCACCCACATCAGCATAACTTCATTGTTTCTTTCAGGAAACCTATGCCCAAGAAAACTATCAACCAATAAATAATTTCACTGTTTACCCGAAATAACTTCACTGTTTACTAGCCCCTGTCTCCCCCGTCCACACCATGCTGAGTTCAGTTTATAATACTTGAAACAAAAAGACCTCATAAATGCTGCTTCTATCATCGGTCTATCTATCCATCTATCTATTTTTGTCAGGCCTTCTGTCATTAAATGGTTGAAAATTAGAGGAAAATTTAATATCTCTAAACATGGAGGAAAGACAGAAACTCCAAGATAAACTATGAAATTGAAATTGAGCCTGGGAGAAATGTGCATATTTTAGAAATTATTTTCATTGCTTCTTGAAGGAAAAGGGGTTGAAGTGTAAATACATATCTATAATTTCAAATAGTACTTCTATTTAAATTAAGATAAAACTTTTTAAATGAGTTACATTTTCCCAAGATTTAGAAGATAGTTCAGGCGTCTTTGAGTGTATAAGATCACAAGTCCCCCCACCCTGACTTTATTTGACTATTATCAGATTTCATAAATTCTAACCATACATGTTAGTATGTTTTAAACTATTTGATCAAATTAAATTAAAGTGTCACTTATTGAAGAATTATCTTTTATTTTGACATAACTCATAGTATTGATATATTTATAATACATAAGACTCAATACTTTTTCAGAAAAAAGATAACTTAGCGATTAACTTTCTTCATAATTAACCTTCACAGCTTTTATATGGATAGATAAATGTGCTCATAAAAGTATTGAATTATTTTCTTGGTTAAGTTAAATATCATTTTTGTTTTTACCCCTGAGGGATAATTTTTTTCCATGTATTCTTTTTTTTTAATTTTTAATTTTTAATTTATTTATTTTTTTATTTGAGAATATTATGGGGGTACAACACTTTGGTTATATATATTGCCCATGCACTTCCCGTGTCAGAGCTACAATCGTGGTCATCTCCCAAACTGTGCTCCCCGCACCCATTCAGTGAGAGTTTTCCCATCCCCTCCACCCCCCTCCCTCCTGCCCGCCCCCTGATGAATATTATTGCCCTGTGTGATGTAGGTGTTGATCAGTTAGTACCAATTTGCTGGTGAGTACCAGTGGTACTTGTTTTTCCAATCCTGTGACACTTCACTTCGAAGAATGGGTTCTAGCTCCAACCAGGATAATACCAGATGTGTTAATTCACTATTGTTCCTTATTGCTGAGTAATACTCCATGGTATGCATATACCACATTTTATTAATCCACTCGTGTATTGACGGGCACCTGGGTTGTTTCCATAACTTTGCGATTGTGAATTGTGCTGTTATAAACATTCGCGAGCAGATGTCTTTATTATAAAATGTCTTTTTTCCCTTTGGGTAAATACCCAGTAGTGGGATTGCTGGGCCAAATGGTAATTCTACTTTTAATTCTTTGAGGTATCTCCATATTACTTTCCATAGAGGTTGTACTAATTTGCAGTCCCACCAGCAGTGTATGAGTGACGTTGGAAAAACTCTTATGGACATTGGCCTAGGCAAAGAATTTATGAAGAAAACCCCCAAAGCAATCACAGCAGCAACCAAAATAAATACATGGGACCTGATCAAATTAAAAAGCTTCTGCACAGCCAAGGAAACTATCACCAGAGTGAAAAGACAACCTACAGAATGGGAGAAAATATTTGCATGCTACACCTCTGCTAAAGGGCTGATAACTAGAATCTATACAGAACTTAGGAAAATCAACAAGAAAAAGTCAAACAACCCTATTAAAAAATGGGCAAAGGAAATGAACAGAAACTTTTCCAAAGAAGACAGAATAATGGCCAGCAAACATATAAAAAATTGCTCAACTTCTCTAATCATCAGGGAAATGCAAATCAAAACCACAATGAGATATCACTTAACTCCAGTGAGATTGGCTCATATTAAAAAATCCCCAAACAACAAATGTTGGTGGGGATGTGGACAGATAGGAACACTCATACACTCCTGAGGGATAATTTTTATTGATTTTACTTGAATTAATAATTATGAGTAAATCATGCAATTAAAATTTGAGGTCACTGTATCTATGAATTTCATTGTATCACAATATTTTTCTTCTCTGAAATTATGACTAGTAATTAATTACTAATGCCTACTTCATTTTTGCCTACTTCATTTTAGATTTAAACTTTGTCAAACAAAAATAGATAATCAAAAGTTTCTGGAAACATGACAGGTTATTATTTGAATAAAAAATTATTCATTTTGTAATATATTAACTAATTTAACAGATTTTATTAAACTGCGATTGAGACTCAAATTTACAGGTTAGAAATTCATTATTATACTACAGCTGAGGTGGTTTATGTTCAATTTAGGGAAGCTTTCAATACCATAAATCTGAAACGATGAGTTGGTCACACCCACTCACCACTAGAGTCAAGAAAAATCTCATTTTCGTTGAAATTACTTATTAAATTCGGTCAATTTCTAAAGGGTAATTTATTTCCTCGTTATAGTTGTGATAAGAGTGGTGGCTACAGAACTGTTTAATTGTGAAAAAAATACATGCTGAATAACTGGCTAATTAAAGTCACTAAACTTCTCGATGTTTTTCCTAATTAAGCCTGAGGGAAATGAAAGGGATGTTTTCAATTACCATAAACCATATAAATATAGTGATTGCTGAAATATGAAGTTTGTTCTATACATCTAAAGATTTTGAAGTCATAGTGTATCCAGAGAGAAATAACTCAATCTAATAATTTATTTTGATACCAAATAAGCAAATAAGTTTGTCTTTAAAATATGTTATGTCATTTTGAAAGGATAAAAAAAAATTAAGGATGAAGGAAAAGATGGTTTCAAATTATAAGACTCTTTATGTCAGAGATGATATATTATGACTCTTTAAAATGACAATATCTAATATGGAGTATGGCAAGAATTTTTTCACTATTTCATAGTGGAAGGGATATAGGTTTAATTCCTTAAAATAATCAGAATAGGGGAAAATTTCCAAATGGAAAGAAGATAAAATGAGTGAGAATATATATTATTAATTATAATTAATTAAATAGTAACAGGTGAGTCATTCACTTGAAAAATTTTAACAGTTTTTTAGAAAAGTTGTTAAAAGTATGAACTTTTTTAGTGAAAAGTTTCTTGGTGGAAATACATGAGATGAATTTTTGAATATTTGAATCAATTGATTGGTTCATAATTACTTGTATAGTACTGTTGATCTCCCAAAATAACACCAGAGAAACTATTAATAGGACAAAACTGAATGCACTGCAGTAAGGGAGAAAACCATCTGTGTCATTCTTAGCACTATCTCAGAAGAGAAAGTCAGAAGTGGGATAAACATAGGACTTTGTGGTCTGGTCAAGTAGTTTAAGGTGGATCTTCTACAGGAGAGTTTCTTTGGATTTATCTTTTGGCATTTGTTGATGTTATTAGTGATAATATTAAGATTGGACAGAGTAAGGCAAGGATCTTGAATGAATGTTGATGAGCAAACTGCTGTTTGGTAAGTGAGCTGTTTATTGTCTTTGATAAATTGATCTGTAAGAATTTCTTCGAGTAAACAGTGAAGTTATTTACTGGTTGATAGTTTTCTTGGGCATAGGTTTTCTGAAAGAAAAAATGAAGTTATGCTGATGTGGGTGGTCTATAGTCCCATCATTCATGTTGCCAAAGACAGTTTCAATTATTAATACTTATTATATGCATGATCTTGTTTTAAGTGCTTTCAATTAACTAATTTAATCCTCATAATAAATTTGTGGATTATATTCTGTTCTTACCCTTATTTTACAGATGAGCAAACTGAGTATCAGAAAGATTCAGTAACTATCCAGGGACAAACCACTATATAAACATTTGTATATGAATCTGTTAACAACATTTGTCTTCGAAGCAGAGAAAATGGAAAGAAGTAGGGAGGTGAAAGGAAAGTTGAAAAAAGGGTTATTAGATTCTATTGATTTTTCATAATTTTAATATTAAGTAAATGTATAAAACATTGAAAATATAGGAATGAGAGATGACATTAAAGTATTTTTTCAAATTTTTCACCTCAAATGTTTGCCAAGATTACAGTGATCAAATTCTTTTTATTTCAAACACTAATATTTACAAGATCAACTGAAAATATGATTCAGAAGAGAACTTTGCCAATATAGTGGCCTATTCCATATCTGTAAATGTCATTTTGAAAGTATATGAAAAAATGTGCCTTTAATGTTTTTGTTTGTTAAATTGTGAAAATAATTTATTTCTGCACATTGGTAAATGTAACAGGTGTTTAATAGGGGTATGCTTAAGATCTTATTTTTGCAAGTGTTATTTCAAATGGGTGGATTACTAGAACTAAAAACTGTGATCTGCTATTGCAAGAATTTAAAACTGGAATAAATAACAGAATGACTATATGTACATCTTACATGCCAAAAGAATAAAAGGATGTATGATGCCATAAGTTGAAAAAGTGCTTAATCACAATAAAATAAAATAAAATTGAATTTTGTTTTCTAATCACAACAGATACATTCTTGGAAAGGTCTCTGATGCATTATTTTATCTAATGTGTCTAAAATTTTATAGTAGAAGTAGCATAGAGTTACAAACATTGGTATAACTAAATTAAAATAGAATTTTATGACCAAGTTAGACAGAAGGGGCTTTTACTTTATGAGTGGAATAAGGCAATTTTAGAAAATGAAAAGAGACTGATCAGAAGGAGTTTAAAAAGGCTGTTGGGGTTTTTAAGGAATAACAAGAAGTCTAGGGTGCCGGAAGTATAGATTTCAAGCAAGAGAACAAAAGTGGCTGTCTAAAGATAGGTCAAAAAGAACCTTGAAATATGGAGTTTGGATTTATGCTCTTTCCAAAGAACTATCTATGAATATATTTGAGTAAGAAGATAAAATTATATTAGCCTTTTAGGAATATTAAAATATTAGCAAAATCTGATACTGTGGAAAATTGTTTGCAGCATAGGAAGTATCAAGGAGCTCAATTAGGAGGCAACTGATATTCTCATCAAGGGATATTCAGTCTGAGTGAGATTTGAAATCAAACTGACCAGATTTCTAATAATACCTTTGCCAACTAGTACCTACAAGGGACTTAATCACACTAGAAATTGAGTGATAGAGGATTATGTGAAATAATGCTTGAAAATCATTTAGAACAGCATCTGGCACCTAATGACCACCAAGACATGGTACTACATTGTCTCTATGTGGATGTGGGGGTGGGAGGAGGCACACGTGCACCCATGCTCAATCAAAATACAATATAGGGAATTCAAGAGTCAGTTCACAATCATAATTACCATTAATGATTATGCGGAGTAAATAGGAGATTGTAGTTTCCTCAAGACAGAGAAGACAGAAAAAAACGCTTAAGAGAAAAGACAGAATTTGGCTTTGGATATGTTGAGTTAGATGTGACAGCAGGAACATGTATAACTGATCTGCAGAAGGATTTGACGAGGGGTTAAGAGTCCAAAGATGGAACAATAGGGAAGATGAAACAGGGCACAAGAGTATGGATCTGCATGATGAACTATGAAATAGCATGTTGAATACCTGAATATGATATTCCAACTTTTGGAAGAAAAAAAGAAGGCACTCAAACAGCTATAACTAGTAGTCATTTTTGAAAATGCATATGTGAAGGTATTGCATTAAGTGGGAAAATGTATCAAGCAGAGAATTTGCCACTCACATCAGTGTGATATACCTAAACAGAAAAATAAAAGACTGGATTCATAACATATTATTTCCACTAATGTTTTAGCCAACAATAGCTAAAACATAAAGAAATCTGATATCCTAATGTGTAGTTTATTTTAAAATATGTTTGATAATGTAATGTTTTTCTTTTAGGTAATACAATAAATCTAATAAAATCCAGAATAGATTTGTACTTGAAAATTGTGAGGTTTTGCCCAACCACATTTGTATAGGAGAATGGATATTTTCACTACTAAATTTCATTTTATCTTTATTGCGTTTATTTCTTATTCATATAAAATGTTTCTTGATATAAAAATTTAATACATATTTAATAAAAAGAAAACCATGGAATATGCAAAAATAAAATTAGAATAATTTTGAGAGTCTTTCAAGTATTAGATATTATAATAGGACTAGATTATGACTAAAAATAATGAAACAAATAAACAAATAACAAAAATCATTGCTCTGTCAGCAAAGAGTTCACTAATAAGACAGAGGAAGTAAACCCACTCTGTTGAAGCAGAGGCACTCATTGATTATTCCATTTAATCTAATCATGGGCATAGCTACTATCTCAAATATAAGTGATTTATTCTTTACTTCAACATTTTAAGATTGAAACAAATTGGATTAAAGGTTAAGGCACTGGCATTCATGATCTTTTTTGCTGCCAAAATATTTAAACAGAAAGAGACCTTAGTAAATTCTACATCACTGAAATACTAGGGATTTGCAAAGCATGACCAATAAGCAGTGTTTAACAAAAAGAGTACACAGACTACTGGTACGGTCTTGTGCTTTACAAAGTAATCTTGAAGCAATTTGTAATTTCTGGAGTGAGAAAAAAAGGAACTAAAACATTGGTTTTACATTTATCAAATCTAAAATACACAAATAGTCAATATTTCCACTCATTAAATTTCATTTACAGAAATCACTAGAGCTCTAGAAATTGTATATGTGCTACAAGGACTGTGTTGACCATTTGTACTAGTTAGCATATGTTAATAAAACATATTTCATCTCAGTTTATTATTTTGTCACATCAATAATGGCTATTATTAGTATTTGTTAAATATTCACTTTGTTGATATTTTCATCTTGCCTCAGAGCTCAAATTCATAAAAGTAAATCAATGGCTCAAAAATGGTTTATAGAAGTATCATAGCAGTGATGAAATTGAAACATAACTAGTATAATGTAGAATTTAATTGTAAATATAAATAGTAAGGAGATTTTAGGGATAAATTTATTTTATCCCCATCTTTGTCCTCTGAAAGCTCAGAAAGATCACTCCCGTTTTCTTGTCCTGCAGACAGCTCCCCAAACCCTTGACAATCTCCACATTCAAAACATGTTCATTCATATTCTTGACTAACTTTGGGCTATGAGAACTAGAGATGTATGGCATATTTGGGAAGCAGAGTCCTTAAAGTGGATGTTGACCCTACTATATGCCTTCCTAAAATACCCTAGTACCCTTTAAGACCAGAGGTAATTATTATTACTATTGCCATTAACTTATTATTTAATGACTCCTTGAAAAGGGGGTTCTTATTCTCATTTCTAGCCCCTGCAAAGCATCCACTTTATCTAGGGATGAGGTGGGGAAAGCAATGGGCGTGTTACCAATTAGTCTAAGATTTGCAAGCCACAAATAAAATTATAAAAGCCAGATTTCGTTGGGTCCCAAACCTCAATAACATCCTCATTTCCATACCTTCCAATGCCACTCATTTTGCCATTGTTAACCTATGCTCCGATTTCTTCTGCATGCCCCTTCACCTAGCTATTCTCCTTTACATGGGAAAATCAACAACATACTTGGATAGTCATGCACCAAAGATTACAGATGACTCCAGTTATCTTGCTGGGTCATTAAATGCAAATCCGGGGGACTTGGTCTTCTCTTGCAATTCAACCCTCATCTAATATGTAAATGACTTTCTTCATTGTTCTAGAAAATCCAATAATCCTTTGAAAGACACCCAATACCTATTTAAAAATCTTGGGTCTGAGGGGACATAACGTATCAAGAGATAAAATTATCCTCCATCACCTACAATGGTAGAGCTAATGGACTAATAAAATTAGAGATTGCTAAAATGAAGAAAGAACTTAATTTCCCTTGACTTAAGGTTTTATTCCTTAGGTCCCCATATAAAATAATAACTGACTGACACTTATGAAAATTCCCTGTTTTGCCTGGGCTCTTGAAGATTCTAACTTAGTTGGTTCAGACATTTTAAAATATTGCGAGGCACTTATTAGGTATATAAACACCTACCATTAACAGACTGATGCTGCTTTTCTCTAGTCTTTCCATCCAGACCACTCTACAATCTAGAAATTGGGAACTTAGTTCTATAGAAGGAACATCACCAGAAAATACATCTGTAACCCTGTCCAAAGAGCCCTTATATCATCCTCTTTACCACTAACATTGCTGACAGACTCCAGGAGGTCCAACCTAGATGTGTGTCTCTCAACATGCAAATGCTACTCTGAGGGCAGTCCACTCCATGGACACCTTAAACCGTGGCTTTCTCGAGATCCCTCAGAAACAAATGGCACCACAAGGTAGACAACTTTCTCAAGAACTTTGGACCAAGCAGATGAAAATAGGACTTGGTCATCTTCCCCTCAAAATGTTGAAACACGGTGCCTTAGGATTCCCTTATTCACTTCCTATTTCCACTATTTTTGTTGTCTTTCTTTGCCGTATCCTCCTTCCTGTGTATCTCCTCCAATATTGCTATCCAAATAATTCTTCTCCCCCATTTTGCAACAAGCTTTCCAATAGTGGGCCTTACTTTGTATAATCTCCTCCCCACCTCACCCAAGCTGTTTCCCCATTAGTAATCCCACCATCCTCACAAAGATCTCAGAATTTATGGAATTCATTCACTCAATTCATAGCAAAATCTCACAATTCTATTTCTGATTGCTAGTTATATACTCTCTTTCCTTTAGCAGCATCTAGATTCCTCTAAGTTCTTATGCTAGTTCATGTTCAGGGGTATTTATATTATCACTCAGAGGTCCTTTAGGTTTTCTCTCTAGACTTAAACAGGAACTTTCTTCAACTTCAAAATGTTTTCAAAAGAGCCACCTATGCTTTCACCCAAATATAACCAAGGGCACTTTCATGGGCCTAAGCATTTGTAACTATACATGCTGTGCCACCAATGAAAATACCTACATTTTTATTATGGAAGACAAGAGTACATATTCCTTATCTTGTTATATGCTATAATAAACCCAGATAATCATAAATATGATTTCATCTGATATGCTTGAGATCATTCTCGCGTAAACAAAATCCCAAAAACTTTTTTCTTCCCAATTGGTCAGGAAAATATCTTCATCAAAAGGCTTCATATGGACTCCAAAATACAAATTCAGGTGTCAATTATTATCCTAAAACCTGGATGACCCCTAATGAGACATTTTATTTGTGCCAACTGTGAGTATTGGTATCTGCCTGCTAATTGGACTGCATCCTGGTATCTAGCTAACCTTATTAGCTCTTATCAAATCTTTAATCAGACTACCTCTTTTCTCATTTTAACCACTCTAGTACATGGGATTTTAGTTTTCCAGGCACTGATGAGCCAAAAGATCTACAAAAATGCATTACAACAATATGCTTTGGTACAAAATACCAGCTCCAGAAGGAGGTTGTGACCTTACTTTCTCACAAGATTCTTGGTCAGCTTAGAATAAAAGGCCAAAATATTGGGAGTAAACTTAAAAGACTTGACTATTGCAGCAGATTATGTGTTTTTTCCTGGACATGCTGCCATATGGTCAACTCAAGAAGTTCATTGGAATTCCAGAATTTGCATTGTTCTTCTCTGGGAAAAACCCAAGATTGTGAACAATCTTACCCAATCCACCAATAATGTTGCCAGAGAATTGTGGTAACTCCAGTGGGTATTTTTCTACCATCTTCTGCTGCTAGGCAGCTCCTGAGGGAGCTCTTGAACAGTGGTCAGAAGTGACAGTTACACATATGTTCCATGAGACTTCTCTGATGTCTATGGCAATAGCCAAAAATATTTAGACAGGAACCTAGGAAATTAGTAAGATTGCCACTCTTGTCCCCACTCTGCAATCTATGATACATTGGGACCAATGTCCTGTTTCACTCCCTTATTCAATCTTTACTATTGTTATTTTTATTACGTTCCTACTCATACCTTTTGTCAAGTTCCTGCTCTCTCACTCACTCCACTAACTGTCAGTCAGACAACAGACATAACAGGTGATACAACTTGTCCTTCAAGGCCAACAAGAGCATGAAGTCCAGCCCCGAACACCACTTTGGCTAGCTTCAACCTCACCTTGATTCTTATTTTATCCCTAATCATGTTTAAAGATAGACTTTGCCTTAACCAACAGAGGGGACTAACCAAGTGCTCACAATTACCCACTAACTTGGCTTAACCAAACTTTAATCAGGTTTTTATCCTCCTTAAAAGATCCTAAACTTTGGCTCACCCTTAAGCTTACCCAAGCAGATATCTTCCCTTAATAGCTCATTCTGAGCCACAGAAATGCATATTTCCTAATAAATCATTTTGATCATGCTGCCTGTTCACCCCTATCTTTTGCCATGATTCTCTGAAAAGTTCCTACTCACCCTGATTACTCCTCCCTATAAAAGAAAGCCTTTTTCTGTTTGATTTTGAGCTGCCTGCACATTCTGAGGTTGGAATATTCTCTGTATTACAACAGTCTTTTCTAATAAAATCTCTCCTTACCTAGGTCTGAATTTATTTTTATTTGATCAAGTCTACGCTTTAGTTTTGTAATAATTTACTAACAAAATTTACTGTCCGAGTGCTGAAGGTTTCTGTTTTACCAGAAAGTTAATATCTGTGCAAATGCTCTGGGAGTCTACAGACAAAATGGCTTTTCATCTTGGGGCTGGTGCTCCCCACACAAAGGTCCCCCCACCTCATTCCCAGGGCTGCAGCCAACACTGTCACTTATGTTACTTCTGTTGCTGTCACCCTCATCTCTGTTATCTTTTTTATCCCACGTCATTCCTAGGACATTCTGTCTGGGCCCCACAGCCCCAGGTGTGCAGGCATGTGTGTGTGTGCTGGGTGGCTATGTCAGCTGCTCAGGGCTTATGTCGCTTACTGTTTCCCCTCAATACTCCTTAACCCTCTTCTCATTTACCATGCCCATGGACTGAGCCTACACGTGCTGCTACCCATCATACCTCCTCTGCTTACCTGCACACTTTATTTCCAATAAAACTTCACAAAACACAAGTTCAAAGATAAAATTATTAAGAAATTATTAAGAATTATTAAGATGGTGACAGCAGAACATTTAATCAAGTGCAGAGACATTCTTGAAGGTAGGACTGACTCTTTGTGTCTACACTTGCTTCAGATTCATGATACCAATTTTGCCTGGGGAGTTTTCCAAAGGATTGGCATCAGGACCTAATCAAGGTACAACCCTTATGCCCAGTGTAGGAGACAACCACAAAATCTGCCTGGTAATATTTAACAAAAGCTACAGACCAGTGGTTGCTATGACTACTTTTCCCTGTTTATTTTAGAGATTTTTAATTATAGTTATTCTGTCTGTGTTCAATTATTTAATATGAGGTAATAAAAGAAAGTGTTTTCTCAATTAGAAGTTGTCTGGAACAGGAAATACATCTGGGCATTGTGTTTGGGGCTGTTATTAGATGAAACTTTTTAGTGTTCTCTTTTGAGAAAGAAGATAGTTACATTTTGTGTACAGAAAGGAATATGAGCTTAATATGAATATTTTTGGCCTGAAGTGTGGACTATTGTCATCATTAAGGCTATTCATAAATGTCCTATTCTCTTGTGCTGAAGACAATCTGAGATTACTTTTTGAGTTCACTAGAACTCAGGCGTTGTTTTGGCTAACAAATTGCCTAAATTTTTATGTGACATATTTGGGAAGAAGGTTTTAAAGCCAGGCACCATATTATTTATTCCCTGCCTTTGTGATCATGAAAATATCTGTTATGTTGTGCCTCTGTGAGCTAATGTGCTCAGGAGACAAATATGATCAAGTCCCTTTGCTAAACCAGAACAGACATATGCACTGAACTAAAAAACAATATTCATGTTCTAAGCAACTGAAAATTTGTTTAATATCCTACAGGTAATTCGGAATGATACCAATAATAAATCATGCATCACAATGGAAAGATAGCAATGATGAAAAAAAAAAAAACTAAAGTAAGGGCCAGGGTGAATTTTAAATTGGGAACAGGCGTCAGAGTAGAATGCACTGCAGTGATTTTTGGTTATCTTTAAATAAAAACCAGTTATTCCCCTTATAAGCTAGTTACAACTTTCAAGAATAAAAAGGAAATGATGGTTTGTGGGGCTAAATTAGTAAATGTTGTCACTCAAAACAGTGAAGAGACCAAATCTAGATATATCATTTAACGTTGCAGTCTAGGAGGAAAAACAAAAATTAGTATGTTATATTATTAAGTAACTTGCAAAACAAAATTTAAAGTTAGTAGAAAATAAACTCTAAAGAAAAAGCAGAATCAGTTCTTACAAGTTACTTTTTCTCATATTACATTTCTATGACATATATATTATCACTGAGGTACAACCTATTAGAGCAATTAAAAGCTAACAATTTTCTTAAAACAAAAGATATGTTTATAATGGGACAAAATCACAATTAGACACATATATGAGGAAGAAAAGCTTAATGACATTTTAATACGTTTGTTGTTAATTAGTGATATTTTTTAAGACACTATTTGGAGTGGAAAATAATATTTTTGTTTAAGTACCAGTGAGATATCAACTATGTCACAACAAGGGAGGATTTCCTACAAAATTAAAGATACTGCACCTGAATTTTAAACCATTTTCTTATATATTCAAAGAGAAAATCCAGAGGCCAAACTATGTTTCTTGATATTTTTTCCATGTTGAAGAACATTCTAAAAATTGTAATCACTAGTGCATCCATGTACATCTCTCCAAATGAATGATGTTTATAAGTAGAGAGTAAGCACTGAAATGTTATAATATTAGAATAAAAATTATATTTAGATTGTTTAAAAATAAAAAATGATTTAAAAATTGTTCATAAAATTATTTTCAATAGAAGCAATTTATATGATGTAAAATAATTCCCCTCAGTTTGTATCTCAGTGATATATACATGTTTAGGTTACCTTGAGTAACCTAAACTGATTGACTCAGGACCATTTTGCTTTATGAAGTTTTCATTTAAGAAAAATTATTTTATTTGCCATCATCTAAACTACAATATGTAAATTGAGGATTTACATAACATCCACATTAATTATGCCTTTCTGACCTTTATGTTTACTTTATTCGTAATAAATTTTCATCAGAGACATATGACTTACCCAAGCTTGCTTTATTTATTATAACTATTTAGCTAGATGGAATCAAGCATAAGCAAAGATGAATTTTAGCATCTTAAAAAGAGCATGGTAGTAGTAATAAGGACAAGTTACATTTATTTAGCTTTGTGCCAAGGACTTTGCTAAAAGCACCACACAAATTATTCATGTAACTATCACAAAAGCCACTGTTATTCCCTTTCTAGAGATCCATAAACTTAGGTTTGGTGAGGTTATGTAATAGCATTGCTAGAGATATGTGCCTAATCTCAGCAGTCCGTCTCCAGATTTATATTTTTAATGAAATTGTCTTCTTGTGTCTTACCGAATCACTTTTTCTTGCCTACCTGGGCTTTCATTCAACATTCACTGAAAGTAGTTATATCAAAGTTATTATAATTATGTGGATTATTGTAATACAACTATTATCAATTTCCTTGTCTTTACTCTTTTCTCACTCTGATCTTCTAAAATTGCATAGCATCACATTATCTCTTACTCAAAAATCTTAAGTTGTTTCTCATTTTTTATCAAATAGTCTAAATATTTTAGCATTTGAGATCTTTCACAACAGTAATAATTTAGATTTTCAAAACTTAACTACTACTTTTTTTCCCGCATAAAATCTCTACAAAATTTTCATGCATTTAAAATGGGAGTACTATGGAAGGGAGGGATAATTTTATTTAAATACTCATACACCTCACCTATCTGCCAAGCCCATATATTGCAGTCCTTTCCATTCTTCAAACACTAACAGTAATCTTATTTTACAACTAGAAATAATTTACCTTTTGTCTGACCTTTGTGAATTAACATTTATTTAATATATTGCAAGTATATTTTTACAAACAAACTTATTTTGATGAAATCTTGTAAATATTTGCTAAAGACCTACTCAATTTGAAGAACTGACTTAAGATCTAGAAATACAAAGGCTTACCAGTCTGAAGTCTCAGAAATACTTAAAGTTCACGTCAATTTTATTGTACATTTCATATCAACAAAATGGCAGTTGTGAATTTGGGAAAAAGTACTAGTCACTATGTATGTCTGTTAAATGTGAAGTATAAGGTTCAAATTGAGAAGGTCATTGAATTGATACATGAGATTTTATTAAATATAACTTTTAGAAAATCTCAAGTGGCTCCTGGTGTTTGGGACAATATCCCATACTTAAATATTCAGAGAAATAAGGTGTATCCAAACTTAAGTGAAAAAGGAAGCCAAAGCAATATTAAGTGCAACAGATCACAGTGTAGTTTTTTGGAGGTCTTTTTCTCCACCATCCCTAAAAGCGGTTCTCTGTGCTTCTTGATGTTATCAACACATGATCATTTTGCTGGACTACAGAAGCTGAATTTTGTACCTTACAACGGTCTGTTTATATGTGGAGCTTATACCGCCATTCTGTAAGATTCTTAAGAAATAATCTGTACATTTAACACTTCCTTTAAAGTGATTGTTTAGAGATGATAGTACCTTCATAATTCTTAACCTAAGCTAAATATCATTTCACTCAGACCGAAGGTATCTCTGATGGTTCATGACTCCAGATGGCTGGTAAGGATAAGAAATAAATTATCAGGAGTTCTGTAGGTAAACTCTGAAAACTTATAAGTATATTTTTATGTGTTCCTGCAATTTAATAAAAGATGTTTTTTCCTCTAAAGTTTTACTCTGAAAGAAGCAGTCATATTTATTTAGATATAACATTACTTAAATTAATAATGGTGAAATTCATTATTTTTTTGCCCTTCCTAGAGAGGGACCAGATGAATTTTAAAGAAGTTCAGTTCTACATATCTTTATGTTTATATGTAACCCTACATTGCTGATGGTCAAGTATAATATAACTTATCATGAAAGTATGGCAAGTTGTCAATAAATATCAGTTTCCATTTTCTGAAGTAGTGTGGAAAGGAAACATATAATATGCACGTGTTCTAGGTGATTCATTGAAATTTTTTAGAATAACATCTCATAATTGTTCCATAAAATACTAGGGCCAAATATTTTTAACATGTTAACATGTGCTTTTTCTTTTTTTTCTTTTTCTTTTCTTTTCTTTTTTCTTTTTTTTTTTGCGATAGGATCTTGCTCTATTGCCCAGGCTAGAGTGCAGTAGCATCATCATAATTCACTGCAACCTCAAACTCTTGGGTTTAAGAGATCCTCCTGCCTCAGCCTCCTGAGTAGCTGGAACTACAGGTATGTGCCACCACACTTGGCTAATTTTTCTTTCTTTTTTTTTTTGTAGATACGTTGTCTCGCTATTTTGCTCAAGCTGGTCTCGAACTCCCACCTTCAAGTGATCCTCCTGCCTCGGTCTCCCAAAATGCTAGGATTACAGGCACGAGCCACTGTCCTTGGCCTAACGTGCTTTTTAAAGTAAAGAATTAATGATTGTTTGTTGGATAAATAAGTCTGGAAATTCCCAGGTTAAACAAAATCAAATACATTTCCTTACTGCAGGCATTCTCAGAGCCTTTAATATACTAAATTATTTTGTGGAGGAGAACATAATTGGCAGCATTTTGAAAACCAATTTGCCCTTGGAAACCATTGCTCATGAAGTTTGTGTTAGATCTGTATTTCATAGAACACATATTTATAAATATTACTCTAGTAAATGGCCACATTGTAAAAGTGACTTTGTCTTTTCAACAGAATCCAAGCAATGTGACTTGGCCAATGAGTGTTAGATCAGGGTTAAGTAACTATTTAAAATAATTTCATATAAGAAGCTAGTTATAAGGAGCAATATATTACTTTCAAATGTTGGATAAGTAACAGCTTCCAAGAGAATATGACCTAGTGAATTCACTCGAAAAGTAGGTAGCTAATAATTATTAATATATCACATGATTGCTACTCAGTTTAAGTTGCCAGTGTGGGAATGTGACCAGGTGAAAGGAAAGGTAATTCTCTTACAGAAACCACGCATTTTGATTGAGATCAAAGTTGACTTTTCAATCACATTAAAAAAACTGATATCCTAGGAAGACTATTCAGGGAACTGAGGATTTATGCAGTCAAAATGTGTTTAATCCAATTTAATTTGTGATATGTAAAATATAAAAATTGAGCACTTTAAGGAGAATTATGATATAAATGCAAGAGAAATAACTTAAGAAATGAGACTAGCTATAAAAAGTAAAAATGTCAGGTCTTAATAGCTGTACATTTCTGATTCAGGGCTAATGAACGCAGTCATTATAAGGTCGGGGAGATTCAGCAGAATGGAAAGTCTAAGAGGTCGGTGGCTGGGAAGCTAGCTGCTCCATTAAATTATTGACTAGATCACCTTGATGACCTTTCTGATTGGAGAATGAGAGGAAGAATCTTTAGAAAATTGTGGATGGAGACAGACCTCTGGTCTCTTCTTAAAATTTCTTTTCATTCTTACAAAAAAGAAGAATAAAGAATATATGAATGTAAGCTAAAAAATAAAGTTCTTAGATAAGTCTAAAGATAAGAGATAAGCAGCAACTTATAATGGGACAAAATAACTCCATATTAGAAGCTTGAGGCTTCAGTGAGCTGTGATGATGCTCCTGCACTCTAACTAGAGCAACAGAGCGAGATTATGTCTCAAAAATAAAAAGAGTAAAATGGGTTGGTTAAAATCCTCCAAGAATTATTGTTTTATGGACATAAAAATAAGAAAGGAGCTCTAATCTTAATAGACAGAAAAATCACACATGACTTCACAACAGTCTTATCAAGGTTGATTTTACATCAACACAATACAGGAAGTAACAATGGAAGGTGTTTCACCATTGGAAGGAAATTTACTCTTTAAACTTTACTTAAATCTGAAAGAATATTAAGGACTTAAATCAGAAGACATTCTAATTTCCACCTGACCTTATTTGCTTCATTCTTCTCCAGGCTACCTAACCACCATTCATTTTACCACGTGTCATGAACCTCAAAATGAAATAAAATTTTCCAATAGCTCCTTATTATCATCTGGGAGTTGCATATCACAATGCCCAGTAAGGCATGTAAATTTTTGAAGTGTGCAATATAAGACAATAGGGGATGTCTGGGAGCAGTGGGGAATGTTGCAAAATTGGACAGCATATATTTTGTTTAAGGACACTCTGATTCTCTTCCATTCTCTTTTAAAAATTTTGTGTGAACTTAAAAAAAAGCCAATATCTTCTGGTCAGAAATTATTTTGTCTTGATGACGATGATGTTATTTATAATGTGGAGCAATTTGTTGGTGTTTCAATCTCTTTAAGTTCAAGTTACTAAGAGCCACGTGTTCAGGGGACAGGTTTGAGGTCTGGCATGCTTTATATTCAGATGAATCCTGTGGTTCTTCTAGAAATCAATACATTTCTGAAAGTGGCATCCTTCTGTATTCTTTAGAGAAACTAATTTCCATTTCTTATCTAGTGGGCAGACACAAAGGTTGTGTGCCTTTTGTGTGTAAAATACATGCGGAAGATAAATGGATCTCCCATTCTGTATAGGGATGTTAAGTCAATCTAATTTACTCCCGCCATCTCCTGTAAATGGAATATTTCAATTTTAGAATTCGCCTGGTTTAGAAAGAAGCAATTAGTTGCATTTCTATCTGTACTTTTCTCAGTGACGTCTAGAAACTGTAGCTTCCTCTTTGTAGCTACAAAAAAAGTTCTCCCTGAACTACTTAACTTTTGATCTCCAAATTTTGTTGTGATTGATTTTCAGTCAGTGGTCCATTTCCCAATGTGGTTGTTGTTATTATTAATAATAGTAGTATTTTACTTTATTTTTCTTAGTAAGATGAGGAACCAAATGAGTTTTTTACTTTACTACATTTAGCCATAAATAGTGTATTTTAATGATTTATGAGTATAGATTTACTCAATCTTTTCAACCCTTCTCCTGGAGATGGTCAGTTAGATTTCTAAAAAATTTAATATGAACAAAACTGTAATTTACTTCTTAGACATTTTTTACAGTCATGTGTCACTTAACCACAGGGATACATTCTGAGAAATGCCTCATTAGGTGATTTTGTCACTGTGCGAGCATCATAGGGTGTACTTTCACAAGCCTAAATGGTATTGCTTACGCCACAGCTTGGCTATATGGCCCAGCTTATTGTTCCTAAGATATAAACCTGTACAGCACGTTACTGTATTGAATACTGTATGTGATAGTAACACAATGGTAAGAATACTTAGTTGTTTGCTAATGTCTAATGATCTACTTATGTTTCTTTTTATCCTGTCACTCTGGATCCATATTCTGATGCATTACATTAAAATTAGAGTACCTCATACTGATAGAAGAGACTGGACTCAAGAATTCAATACCACTGCATTAATGCCAAGCCAAAGGCTC
The DNA here is from genome assembly GCA_023783475.1 of Daubentonia madagascariensis. Classification (NCBI taxonomy): domain Eukaryota; kingdom Metazoa; phylum Chordata; class Mammalia; order Primates; family Daubentoniidae; genus Daubentonia; species Daubentonia madagascariensis. The sequence goes on along the minus strand of JAKFHU010000978.1, from coordinate 16,997,743 downwards.
AGGCAATGGCATGTCTCTCATATTCTTAGATCTGGAGTTTTCCAATCAGTGTGTTGTTATTCACTGATGTGCCTCTGATGGCTTATGGTTGTGGGATGTTGACTGCCTTTTCCTATAGGTGCCATTATTTAACAAAGATTGGTAATTGCTTTAAAAAAATAATTCATTTAAAAAATTTGTATTTCTTAGAATTATTTCTATATTTTGGATATTAACTTATTGTTTATTATAGTTGAAACAGATACTTTATCCCAGTATCTTGATTACCTCTGAGTTTTATTGCTGTTTACACTTAGGGGACAATTTTTTGTTTGTTTGTTTTGGTCACCATTATTTTCCGATTATGGAGCACAAAAAGCTGCAAATCTGGCCAAAGTCTTTATAGTAGGGGTTTGGACCTTTCAAGTTCACTTTAATCATTAGTTTTCTGCAGCTTAGCATTTCCTATGTTTCACTTCTAAGAAAGAGTTCATTTGAATAAAGCTATAGGTTTCTCATTTAATGAGTTTTTACATACTAAAATATATATATTTTGAATAGGTCAATTTTAAGCCTATATATTTGCATTAAATGGGTAATTTTCTTTCAAGGATTTCCCTATCTATTGCAACACTATTATGACACTGTTAATTAGTGTAACTTTAAAATATGCGTTAATAGATAGTAGAATAAATTAGGTATCATCGCTCTTTCTTTAATTAAAGAGACTTAGATATTGTTATCTATTAATTCCTTTAAATAAATCTAGTTTATTTGCAAGGCATGTTAAGTTGATAAAATAAATTCTTTGGGGTCTTAGTCATAAATCTTTCTAGCTGATGTCTAGAAAATCTTTCCTACTTTTTCTTCTAGAATTTTTATGCTTTCATTCCTTAAATTTAACTCTTTTATCCATCTTGAATTGTTTTTTGTATATGGTGAGAGATAGGGATCCCATTTCATTCTGCATGTGGCTATCCAATTTACCCCACACCATTTATTGAATAAGGCTTCTTTTCCCCAGTTTATGTTGTTGTTGTCTGCTTTGTTGAAGATCCATTTGTTGTAGCACTATGGTTTTATTTCTGGGTTCTCTATTCTGTTCCATTGGTCTATGTCTCTACTTTTATACCAGTAACATGCTATTTTGTTTACTGTAGCCTTGTAGTCAAGGTTGGAAGTCAGGTAATGTGATACCTCCAGATTCGTTCTTTTTGCTTAAGATAGCTTTGGCTATTCGGGCTCATTTTTGTTCGAAATGAAGCTTAGGATTATTTTTTATAGGTCTGTGAAATAAAACATTGGTATTTTGATGGGAATTGTGTTCAATCTGTAGATCACTTTGGGCAGTATGGACACTTTAATGATATAGATTCTACCAATCCATGAGCAAGGGATGTTTTTCCATTTGTTTGTGTCATTGGTGATTTCTTTTATCAGTATTTTGTGGTTATCCTTGTAGAGATCTTTCACCTACTTTGTTAAGTATATGGCTAGGTATTTTATTTTCTTTGTGGTTATTGTGAATAGTATGGAGTCCTTGATTTGACTTTCACCTTGACTGTTAGTATGTAGAAAAAGTACTGATTCCTGTAAATACAGCAGCAGCAAAAATAAATAAATGGGACTGAATTAAGTTAAAAAGCTTTTGCACAACAAAGGAAATAATCAATAGAATAAATAGATAACCTATAGAATGGGAGAAAATATTTGCAAACTATACATCCAACAAAGGACTGATATCCAAAATCTACAAAGAACTCAAATCAGGAAGAAAAAAATACCAAAAATCCCATCAAAAAGTGGGTAAAAAATAGGACAGAAGTTTTTCAAAAGAAGATAGAGAAATGACTTACAAACATGAATAAATGCTCAACATCACTAATCATCAGGGAAATGCAAATTAAAACTACAATGTGATACTACCTTACCCCTATCAGAATGGCCATTATTAAAAAGTAAAAAAAAAAAAAAAATAGATGCTGGCATGGATGCAGAGAGAAAGGAACTGTTATACATTGTTGGTGGGACTGCAAGTTAGCAAAACCTCTATGGGAAACAGTATGCAGATTCCTCAAAGAAATAAATGTAGATATACCATTCTACCCAGCAATCTCACTACTATGTATCTACCCAAAGGAAAAGAAGTTATTTTTTGAAAAGACACTTGCACTTGAATGTTTATCATAGAGCAATTCACAATTGCAAAGTGGAACCAACCCAAGTGCCCATCAAATCATGAGTGGATAAGGAAAATGTGGTATATACCATTGAGTACCACTCAGCCATGAAAAGGAATGAAATAAAGTTATTTGCAGCAACTTGGATGGAACTGGAAACCATTATCCTAAGAGAAGTATCTCAGGAATAGAAAACCAAACACCATATGCTCTCACTAATAAGTGGGAGCTAAATGATGGGTGCACATGGGCACAAAGAAATGTAAAAGTCATTGGAAACCAAGAAGCGGGGGAGAGAAGGAGGGGAGGTGTGGAATAAAAACTTACCTATTGGAAACAATGACCACTATTCTGGTGGCATGCACACCAAAAGCTCTGACTTAAGCATTATACAAGGTATTCATGTAACAAAAACATTTGTACCCACTTAATATTTTAAAATAAAAAAATAAAAATATTCTTCATATTACTTAAAAGAATTAACAGATAAGTTAATTCGCATGGTAATCTCATCACATTGGGTTTCATATCTCATATTTTATATCATGTAAGTGATACATCCTTCCATTTGTATAATTCCAAGATATTTTATCAGAAGTACTTATTGAATGCTACTTCAATGACCAATATAATTCTTGGGAAAAATGAAGTTTATCTTGTGCTATATTTTTAATGTCTGTGTTCTCCCAAAATTTATACATTGAAACCTTATCAATAATGTGATGGTATTAGGAGGTGGAGTCTTTGGGAGTTGATTAGGTCATGAGGGCAGAGCCTTCATGAACAGTATTTGTACCCTAATAAAAGAGGCTTCAGAGAGTGCCTTGCTCATTCTACCAATTAAAGAACACAGCAAAAAGACATCATTTATGAACGAGAAAGCAGGCCCCCACAAGACACCTTTATCATGGACTTCTCAGCCTCTAGTACTGTGAGAAATATTAATACAATCTGTTGTTTATAAGCTACCTAATTAATGTTATTTTGTTATGGAAGCCCAAATGGACTGAAACCTTGTGAATTTGTAATGCACATTATAGTAGATATTCTAGTACCGAAATTATCATCGTATTAAAAGTAAATCACTTTTGGTTTAATATATCTTGCAAATGAAAATAGACAAAAATAGCTAAGAAAAACTTAAGAATATAAAACAAGGTAATATAACTTGGCATATATCTAAGCAATGTGTGATATTGAATCAAGGATAGACAAATATTATCTATTTTTCTCAAAGGCAAACTAATTCATTTATAAACCACATAAATTTTGATGTGGAAGACACTGCCAATCAATAGAAAAATGTTCATATTTTGAGTAAAAAAAGCTGGGTCAACTCAATATCCCTAAACAAAAAAAATAACACTGATCCCTACCTCACATCATACATAAAAATCAAATTCTGGAATGATTATAGATTATATTTTTAAAATATGAATGAAAAATAATAAAACTCTAGAAGATAAGATAGAAAAATATCTTCAGGAGCTTCAGAAAGAAAAACATTTCTTAAACATTGCACCAAAAGTACTAAGCACAAAGGAAAATATTACTTAATGTATAAACTTGGTATTAAAAACTGATCATCAAAAGACACCATCAAGTGAGTGTCAGGCAAGGATAATAACAGAAGAATACGGAACATATAATCACATTACATGAAGATCTCATAAATCAATAAGCAAAAAGAAATTATTCATTAGGGAACAGGCAAAAGGCTTGAACATGAACTTCATACAGGAAGCAATTCAGATGCCAAAGTATATAAAACGTACACTTCTTAAAAATCAGGAAAATATAAATTAAAACCATACTAAGATACAATCATTCACCAAGATGGCTAAAATTAAAAATGTCAGTAATACAGAGAGTATAAGTTGGTATTTACAAAAGCTGGAATATCTATTGCCTAAACATAATTACTTAAAGTATAATAGATATATAGTCAAAGGAATTGTGTACACAGAGCTAAATATATATTTGCAGGAATGTTCATGGAAGAAGTATTTTAATAACCAAAAATGAAGGAAAATATCATCAACAGTAGAATAGTATGGCCAATTGAATATCCCAAAGATAGCTCCACCAATATATTCCAGCCCACATGCTGTTCTTATAATATGACATTGATACATCGCCATCAAGACATGGAATCTGTGTTTCCTTTCCTTGTATGTGGGCCAAACTTAGTGTCTCTCTTTCTGTTTACCCATGAATAGCAGTAGCCATGCAGTATGAATGAGAGGTCACATAGTGTGGCTGTGTTTAAATGTTTTGTCCAAAAGTCTCTGCTAAAGCCTTAGCTAACAGCCAGCATTAACTGCCAAACATTTAACTAAGTTTTCACAAGAAGCCCCTGGGTTTCAAGTCTCCAGCTGAGGCCCCAGATATCATGGAAAATAGTCATTCCAGTCATGCCTTGTCCAAATTTCCTGCTCATTGAATTTGTGAGCATAATAGTTGGTTTATGTCACTACCTTTTGGAGCTGTTTATTAAATAGCCATGGTAACTAGAATGAATTCCTGCAACAGAGTGATGTGCTACTGTGAACAACACATGAAACAATGTGGGAATGAATTTGGAAACTGCATTGTGTAGAAGCTGAATGAGTCTTGTGACACTGTTGACAAAAGCTGTTTAACAGTTCTTACCAACATAGTAGAAACCTGATGGCTAACAATGAGTCTGATTCTGAATGATTAAATGAAATCGAGGAAAATTTTATTGGAAGTTGAAAGAAGGATGACTCTTTTTATGTAGTACTGGAAAGTTTAGAAACACTTTTGTGTAGGGGAATAGGCAAAATAGAAAACGTACCTAATGAATTGGATGAGGATATTTCCAAGCAGAGTGTCGATGGTGCTGTCTGGCTTCATCTAGTTGCCTATAGTAGAATTAAGAGATAATTGTTTTCTGTGATGTAGCAAGCAACCCTTTAATCCTTGTTCCTAACTTAACTGTCTGGTTTTGCATACCAATTTTTCATTACCAAATGCTCTGTGCTCTATCCACACTGGGCATGTGACCACACTCATAACATTAAAACTTTCTTGTATTTTGTTATGAAATTAAAAGGGATAAAAATAGACAAAGCAGATAAAAGCAAAAAAAAAAGTATATCAAAGCAAAAATAAGAATAATATAACAAGTTAAATCTAGAAGGAAGGTCAGCATGTGGACATAAATACCCTACAGTATTATAACCTGGATAGAGATTGGAACCACATATGTGGTTTTTGATCCAGAGAATTTTTTGATCCAGAGAATTATATATGCCAGACTTTTAAGAAAATTAGTTGTCTGGATATTCAAATCTCAGGGACACTTTTTCTCTAGGATTCATGGAAAGTCTGAGGTAGTACAAAAAGTCCTCATAAACATATATGACATTTGTAGATTTCACATATGTTAGGAACATTTTATAATACAGAATCTTTTCATTTTGCAGAAATATTTATTTGAATTACTTGTGTGAAACTTTTCAGGTGGTAAGTCTGATTCATGGAACTGAATGACTTAGGTGATGAGTGGGTCTGATTCGGGAACCCGGGAACCTGCATTTTATTTGCCTACATTTCATTTCCTCCATTTCATATACATGCATTCATTGGGAAAAGAATAATCTTTAAAAATATCCCCAACTTTTCATAATGTAACTATTATGAATATTATATCATGTTCTCTACCATTGATCTAATAATGCTTCTCAGTGCAACTGAAAGTATATTTCAAAGTGCAATTATAATAAAAAATTATATGTGGCCTCCAAACCAATCAGCTTGTTTTGGTCAATTGCGACAACTATATAATATGATCAAATGTATAGTTAGACAGAATGCTTAATATGGAAAGATGTTTATGACGCCATGAGTTCATCCTTCACAAATATCGATAGAATTGTTATTTATTGTTTTTGATTTTGTTTTTGTTTATTTGTTTGCTCTATTTATTAATACTGGAGGTCTTGGTGGTAATTTACTATCCAGACAAGGTTATAAAATGACAGAAAATACTACTTGGATAGGATCAAGAATGACCATGAGGGGAAATAATTGATAACTGTAAAGTTGGCAAATTACACGATAAAAAATCAACAGATGTCAGTTATTTGTATCATCATTATTATCATCATCATCAGTATATTTATTTGGTGCTAATCATAACAATTTATTTCTAAGCATTGCTTACAAGGGAACATTTAGAGTAGTAAATATGCTATTTATAATGTCTCCTCTCCAGTATTAAGCATTTCTTGCTTCTGACACCGGGGGAAGCAAAATAAAACATAAACATCTAATGCTCATAAAACATTTTGGAGTAATTATTAATCTTTTACTAATTGTAAATGTGGATACTTATTTTAGAGTCTTGTTTTTCTAAGTGTACTAATAGTGAACACCATCAAGTGCACCTATGGTACTTACTATGTGCTAGACATTGTTCTAAATACTTTGTGTGTATTAATTAACTTAATCTTCCAACAAAATAGTTGGGTAGGTTCTTTTATTAACTTCATCTTACATATGAAGATAATGAAGTTCAGAGAATATAAATCATTTTCCAAAGTCACACGAGACACTGAACTATTTATTAAACATAACATCAAAAATATTATTTTATTTTTATTTCTGTATAAAATAAAACTTCAAAAATTATGTTGAAAATAGCAGTTACAGATTATAATCTTGTTTTTTCCCCTATTATAAAGAAATTTATTTAATATTCCATGACTCTGTGTGAAATTGATTTTTTTGTTGTTCTTTAGAAAAATCTATGAATATTTTATGTCAATATTTAGCCTATATTGAATGAATGAATGCTAAGTTTTTATCAAGTGCCTGATAAAATAATATCTATTTTTCTTTTACTTGGTAATGAATTATATTGATTGTTTTTTCTGTAGCCCACTTTTTCCATAAGAGTTCTTTATGTATCAATCACAGTTATTTTAAATTCCCAGTCTGATTATTTTAATATCCCTGCCATATATGAGTCTGTTTACAATGCTGCTTTGTCTCTTCAGACTGTTTTTTATCCTTTTATCATATTTTGTATTTTTTTTTTGTTAAAAGCTGAACATAACATGTTTGGTAAATGCAACTGAAATAAACAGGCCTTTAGCGTGAGGTTTTATGTTTACTTGATTTGATTATATAGTTTGTGTTTATGGTTTGTTGTTTCTGTAAAAGTAAGAGGCTAAAATTTTCACTAATGTCCTGGTTTTTGATGCCTATATTGTCTTTAGATTTTCCTAGAGACTACTTCTTGAATAAAGTCTGAGCCTTGAAGTTCTCTTCACCTGTAATCCCCTTTCTTTATGCAGGGCTCCTGTTTACGTGGTGGTAAACTATGGAGGGAGGGGAAGCATTCTGTATTCTTATAGTTAGTTCTCGTTCCTTAGTAGGCCTGTGCCCCCTCACTGTGACCTTCACAGGTGCTTCTCAGCTTCCTCACTTCTCTGTTAGGTGAGACAGAAAGTGTAATAGAAGCTATAATTGGGTATCTCCCTTCCCTCGTGTCAAATACCAGAGGGGGCTCAAATTGGGTATCTCTTTTTCCCTTCATCAGTTAGAATTAGGTAAAATAATTCCCTTGAGGCCAGGCCTTTGTTAATGAGCAAAAAGTGCTGTGGGGGTGTATTTCAAAATGGTTACTTTTCCCCTTCTCCTGCTGGAAGCATTAGGGCATTTTTCTTTCATCTTTACCCTGAGAACCTTGTGAAGCTTCTAGATATAGAACTCATGAGTATATGTGGGTATCTCCTAAGGTTTGTCATCCAGAATTTTTTGTCTCAAGCTAGTTCACACTCAGTGTCTGGCAATTAATCAATTAACCCTTAAGTGTTCCTACCAGATCTGACTCAGTACCTCCCAGTTGTGGCTTCTCCTCCCTGTAAGTTCTGATTCTCTGTGTTTACCTGTTTCTCCAGCTTTCAGGACAGGTGCTAAGAAGAGTCATTGATTTTCAGTTTGTTCAGCTTTTCTTTCTTTGTGAGATGGAATGACTTTCAAGCTCTTTTCATGTAGGGTGAGAATAAATATATCTACTTTTATTATGTATATATGACTGTTAATGTTTTTCTTAGCATTTAATTCATTTTTTTATTTATTGAGCAATTATCATTTGATACATTCTTATCTTGGCATTTGGGTCACAACAGTGACAAAACTTCCCCAAAATATTTTACTTTTATTCTTACCATTGTCCTCTAAACTCTATGAGTTTAGTGTGGTTAGTGGGTCCTGTTACCTCCCTCATTTTTGAAAGGGATATTCTGACTCCTCCTTTATTTAAAACAGTGGTCCCCAACCTTTTTGGCACCAGGGACCGGTTTCATGGAAGATAATTTTTCCACAGATGGGGGGGGATGGAGGGGGGAGGTGGAGCTCAGACGGTGATGCACAGCCAGGTTCCTAACAGGCCAGGGACCCAGTACAGGGCCACAGCCTGGGGGTTGGGGACCACAAACAGAAGACAGATTCAAAACAAAATTGAGGACTAAGGAAAAAGAAGTCATGGAGCTCCCTTCATGTCTGCAATTTAAGCTGCAGGTATAGATGTATTCTTTTATTCTAATTTCAATTATTTCACAGCCCAATATACCAGTAGATGTTTGCAAAGATGTCTCCCATAAAAAACACAATATATATGCATAAGAAACAAATAGCTAATCTTCACTCAAATTCGGTGTTACAGAATTGAGAATACGTACCTAAAGTAACAAGTGAATTGCATTGGAAAATACATAAGGTTATTTGCAGTAAAATGAAAAGATGAAATGACTGGTAAGAAATGAATAATTTGAGGAAAATAGTCATAAATAAAAGTAAAATAAATTTAAAAATTAAGAGCATTTCAATAAGTTTAACCAAGTAGGATGCCTTAAATATCTTCCTCCCCATCTCTTCAAGTACTCAAAGTATATTTAACTTGAATTGAACTTTTTTGAGGGTGAATGATATGTCAAAGTCCTGATCATTGATTTGAAGTTGATACTGGTTCAGAGTAGAGAATATCCATGAAAGTCACCCCCTCCCAGACAAACAACCATTCTACTCATAATATTCATGTTTTCTTAAATGATCAGAATTTTTCTTAAATGTCTTGTGACTATCTCTCTTAAGGGTGTAGTAAATATGACCATGACCACTGCTACATAGATACTGGAAAATTTGCGATCCAGTGAAATAAATCTCCCTTAGAATCATAAGTAAAACCTATCATAAGAAAGGGACAAGGAAATGAGGACAAACAAGTTGTATTAAATCTAGGCTAAATAGAATAGATATTTTTAAATAATTTGACCTTTAATATCTACAAAATAATCTATGCAAAAAACAGATGGGATAAATATCATCCAGACCTAATAATTATTCAATTAACAAAAATGTAAATGCAATCTAAAGCTCTATATATGATATGCTCTGTTAATATCAATAGTTTTTCAATAAACACATTATATATTTAAAAGCATAGTCAGGTTGGCAAAGTTTGGCAAAATGCAAATAGGAAAGAAATATTCTACTTCAAATAATAGAAAGTTCTTACTATTCTTAAAAGGAATTCTTTCCACGCAAGTTTTCTGTGGAATTGTATTGAGCCTTTCTCAAATTCAATACTACCTACTTTTCATGGGTATACTGCATCAGGATGGTCTGTCCTTGAAAATGTTGCAGACATTAAATATTAATGCCCATGGAGTATTCCTGGTGTAATAACTTGTTTAGTTAATGCAACAATTTTCCCATAAATATATTTATAACCCTGGCCTGTCAATATCAGTACAATCTCAAGGATATGTCAGTTTTTAGAGAAAATACAAATGTGACTGTAAAATTTTTGCAGGCCCTGACTAGAAAATGTGAAAACTTTTGAAAGAAATCTTCCACTTTTTGTGTACTTCACCTGAAATTTTGTGTTAATCGAGTAGCAAAAATAGTCTCCATAATATTTTTAGATATGTGACAGTATTGAATATGTATCCAAGGTATCTTAGTAACTGAATCTTAATGTACTTTCCCATCTTGACATTTTTTCTATAAGAATTCAGCTAACATTACCCTAGAAACTGTTGTCTAAAAGTAAACATTACTTTCTAGATTCCTTTTTGGCAATTGAGAAAGAACAAGCAGTTAGAAAAAGCTCTTGTAGAAAAGAAAACATCTCAATATGAAATGCAGCTTGTGGGATGTTCAAGCTGTAGTACCTGGTGAGGAAAAGAAAATTGATTAAATATTACTTAGCTTTTCTGAAAGATCTGTAATCTTTAAAACTATTAATTTCATTTGTGAAATTTTTATTAAATATGTGTTTGAGTTTATTTTTATAATTTTTCATTAGTAAAACATAATCCATTAATTTGTTTATTCAAAAAGACCCCTATAATTAATCTATATTGTTGTTTATGCTGGCCGCATGGAGATAAAATGAAAACCCTGCCCTTGCAGAGCTTACCTTCTCGTGGCGGGAGGCTGACAAATATTTATCATAAATATGTAAATTATATTTTGTCTTCACATTTTTTTAGCACTTTGTGCTGTTGTTTCTCCATATCTCCCCACCACTGGGCTAGGTCACTGATATCTTTGCATTACTAAATCCAAAAGACTGATACTTTTTCAATATTACAATAAATTTGATCAAACCTTTGAAATCCTGACTTTTCTTCCCTCTAGTAATCCTTGCACTTTTTAAAAAGTAGCTAGTTAATTTTCAATCTCAATTACTCCTTCTCTGGTTTTCCATGAGCCATTGATGTCTTTGGTACTCCTTCGTATAATACGTACAAGACCTTTTTTTTTTTTTTGAGACAGGGTCTCACTCTGCTGCCTGGGCTGGAATATAGTGGCATCACCATAGCTCACTGCAACCTCGAACTCCTGGGCTCAAGGAATCCTTCCATCTCAGCCTCCTGAGTAGCCAGGACTACAGGGGCATGCCACCACGCCCGACTGATTTTTTAATTTTTTTGTAGAGACCAGGTCTCACTATGTTGCTCAGGCTGGGAAAAGCTCTTTTCCATTCTGCTCATCATCATCACAGTACATGCCAGACTCCTCCCTTTCTTCAATCTCATCCTTCTAAGTATTCCCTATCATCAGGTAATTAGCACTGTCTTTCCTACTTTTGAATGTTTCTGTACTTCATTCACTTTTCGCCATTCCAGTATGACTATCTCAGATTGTGCCACCAGTATCTCTCAACTGGATGATATCATTTCGATACACAGTTTCTTTTTACTGGTCTGTCTGCTTCTAAGCTTTTCCTATTCCAATCTCTTTTGCATTCAATTAGAGGAAGCTTCCAAAGTATATCTCTCTTATCATCTCTCAGCTTAAATTTCTTGAATGTAGTCCAGAGCCATTAGAACAGTTCATTAGCTGACCCCTAGTTATTTTTCTAGCTTCACCTCTTTTCATTTCCCTGATTTATCCTCTAATGTCCAAATGTACATTTCTCCGGTTAGCTCTTGCAGCTGAGGAAGCTCCTTCCTCTTCTTGGAATAGATTTTCCAAATCTTTCCACAGGTCTAATCTCTACTTAATGAAGTGTACATCTAAAGAGCACAGAATTTCATGCCAGACAAATCTGAGTTCAAATCTTAACTCTGTCATTTATACTGTAATATGAATTGGAAAAGTTAAAATGAGGGCAATTGTGGTACTTATTTGATAGGGTGGAGAGAATTAAGTGTCATAGTATATGTCGAGCTCTAAGTGCGATTCCTGCTCAGAGGGCAGGAGTCAGACATCACTTACTATCCTCCGTGCCTGTGGTGCAGTAGTTAGTAAATGTGCACTTCTTATTAGATATCAGTTTTTTAAATTGCAACTGTTACTTGAACAATCATTATGTAGATGTTAATAATTCCACAAGATAATTTTATTTACAGAATATTCAGCTTTAATTTTCATTTTGCTTGAGCACACTGAAAATGTCCAAAGTTGTTTGGAATGAACACAGACAAAAAATTTAATCCATTTAAAAATCTAAAATCCTGCTGTACAACCTGCTCTGTATTATTTGAGGTATAAAAATTAGCAGACAGCTTTACATTTTTCATAGGTGACCTCTTTTTCTGATCACACAGCCCATGAGGGATTAGAGACCTCTGAAAATTAAGTGGTCCTTATAATTAATATACCAAGGATGGTTTCTACACATACGTAAAAACAGATAATGGTTTCTTTATGTCCTTTCCTCCCTGCCTTTGTTACTGACTAAGAGTTTTGTAATTATCTGACCACAATGTAAATAGATCAGATCAGCAATTTAATATCACTCATGTACAGGGATAAATAGCCTTTAATATAATTACTGGCACCTATTATAACACAAAATGTGAGATGACGATCATGCCCCTTGACAACATGCACCTGAAATTCATATTGTCTCTTACCACCTATAGTCAGATTGTGGGCAGTAAAGAGATAGGGACAAAATAATGGAAAACTCAATACATATCTCATTCTAATACCCCCATAACAATCAGAATATATATATTGCTGCTGTAACAAAGTACTACAAATTTCATGGCTTAAAACAACACAAATTTTCTATCTTAAAATTCTGTAAGTTAGAGATCCAACACAAGTCTCACTGGGTTAAAATTAAATACCAGCAGAGCTTTATTCTTCTCTAGAAGCTCTAGAGAAAAATTTGTTTTCTTGCCTTTCCTAGCTCTAGAGGCTACTTGCATTCCTTGGTGTTTAATCTTCTTCCCTTGTCTCCAAAGTCAACAAAGGCAGGTTGAGTCAGTTTTACATTGTGTCAAGATGGGGTCTGCTATACTCACACATCCCTTCATCTCTGACTCCTCCTTCTACTTTTAAGAACTCTTATAATTACATTTGGCACACCCAGACAATTTAGGAGAATATCCCTATTTAAAATCTAGTTGATTAGTACATTAGTCATGTTTCTCTAGAGAAACATAGCAAACAGGATGTGTGTATATGTAGAGAGAGAGATTTAGTTTAAGGAAATGGTACTTGCAATATGGGGGCTGGCACGTCTGAAATCTGTAGGATAGGCCAACAGACTGGAGACTTAGGGAAGAGTTGATGTTGTAGTTCCAGTCTGAGACCAGTCTGGAGGCAGAATCCCCTCTTCCTCAGGGGATCTGTCTTTTTCTCTTAAGGACTTCAACTGATTGGATGAAGTCCAACCACATTATGGAAAGTAATCATCAAAGTCTACAGATGTAAATGTTAACCACATCTAAAAAAAAAATCTTCATAGAACTTCTAGACTGGTTTTTGACCAAATATTTGGATACTATGGCCTAGTCAAGTTGAATATAAAATTAGACATTAGGAGTAGGAACCTTAATGTTTCTCGTAAATGAAATCTAACATATCTATAGGTTTCCTAGTTTTAGGATGTTGACATCTATTGACCATTATTCTTCACACCACAGAGAAGGTATGTGTGTGTGTGCACAGACATAGGTGCATACCTGTGTGTGTTTGTACCTCTCCTTTGCTCACAATTCATTGTGTAATGCCTTATACACAGAACCTTATGGCATAAATAGGTAAGTATGTCCTATTTCACCTTTCCCCTAATCTCTTGCTTCTTAATTTGCTAAAACAGTTTAAACTCAATCCTTGGCAATATGTCTTCTGTTTCATTTGCTGTTCTTAATGCTTCTCTTTTTGTTGCTGTTTTTGGGGTTCCTCCCCTTTTTTCCTTATAATCTGGAGTGTCCATTATCTTAAGAACTTTGTGATCTAAGCAAATCACTTCAACCTGTCTAAAAATGGATATCCTCATCAGTAAAATGGGCTCAATAATCATTGAGATTTTGATATAAAATAAGTAAGACAATGCATGTACGGATGACTCAAGTAGAGGGTTTAAACTGCATGGGTCCACTTATATGTGGATTTTTTCAATAAATATACTGGAAACTTGTTTGGAGATTTGTGACACTTTGAAAAAAACAGACAAATTACACAGCCTAGAAATATCACAAAAAATACTTAAGAAAAACATACGTATGTTATGAATACATAAAACATGGATACTAGTCTATTTTATCATTCGTTCACTACCGTAAAATATACACAAATTTATTATAAAAATTAAAATTTATCAAAAATTACACATACAGACTGTACATGGCACCATTTTCAGTTGACAAAAATGTAAACACATATAATGATGCAGTATTAAATCATAACTGCATGAAATTTATGGTAGTGCATACAGTACTACTGTAATAATTTTGTAGTTGCCTTCCTTTTGCTATTTCAGTGAGCTCAAGTGTTGAGACTATTCACTTAAAATGCTGTGTGATGCTAATCATCTCCATATAAGCAGTTGGCTTTCCAGTAAATTACCTATCAGAGTAAAAAGTGATCTCTCAAGACTCTTGCATATTTTTCATCATGTTTAGTGCAATACTGTAAACCTTGAACAAAACCATGGAACCCATATGAAGTGCCACTACTGATGCTGGAAGTGCCCCCAAGAAACAGAGAAAAATCATGGCATTGTAATAAAAAGTTGAATTGCTTGATATGTACCATAGATTGAAGTCTGCACCTATAGTTGCCTGCCATTTCAAGATAAATGAATCCACTGTAAAGACCAATGTCAAAGAAGAAAAGAAAATTTGTGAAGCCATTGCTGCAGTCATGCCAGCAGGAATGAAAACCTTGCACTATTGGGTAAATACCTTTTAATCTCATATTGAAAATGCAACTTTTTATGTGGGCTCGGGATAGCTATAAGAAAGGGATACCTATAGACTATAATATGATTCAAGAAAAAGTAAAGTCATTTTATGACAAAAGCAAAAAGAAGGCAAAGGATATAAATCTGGATAATTTAATGCCAGCAAAGGATGGTTTGATAATTTTTGAAAAATGTTTGGCTTGAAAAAAAGTCAAGATAACAGGAGAAGCAGCTTCTGCTGACCAAATTCCCAGGCAGGATTAAGAAAATAATTGAAGAGAAAGGATATCTGCCTGAAGAGCTTTCTAATGCAGAAAAAAGTACCCTATTCTTAAAAAAATACCACAAAGAACATTTAATAGTGAGGAAGAGAAGTGAGCGCCAAGATTTAAGGCAAGAAGGGACAGATTAACTCTATTGTTTTGTGAAACACAGTTGGATTTATGATCAGGACTTATCTCATCAGAGAAGATGCTAACCCCAGAGCCTTGAAAGGCAAAGGTAAACACTGGATACCCATTTTTTGGTTTTACACAAAGAAGGCATGGACTATGAGAATGCTTTTTCTGGAGTGGTTCCATGTCTCTGAAATCAGGTAGTACCTTGCCACTAAGAGACTGCCTTTTAACATTCTTTTGATATTGGACAATGCCCCTGGCCACCCAAAACCCCATAAGTTCAACAGTGAAGGTGTCAAAGTGATATACTTATCCCCAAACACAAGGTCTATAATTCAACTTACAACATGAATGTACAACTTATACATTAGGGAAGTTGTAAGAATGTTTAAGGCTCATTACACATGTTACTCTATGGAAAGGGCTGAAAGAGAATCCTAAGAGAGAGAACATCAAGAAAGTCTGGAAGGATTGCACCATTAAAGATGCCATCATTTTTACAGAAGAAGCCATAAAGGCCATCAAGCCCAAAACAATAAATTCCTGCTGGAGAAAATCATGTCCAGACATTGTATATGACTTCACAACATTTACAAGAGAACCAGTAAAGGAAATCATGAGAGAGATTGTGGGTATGGCAAAAAATGTGGGAGGTGAAGGGTTTCAAGATGTGGATTTTGGAGAAATTTAAGAGCTAAGGGACACCCCATCGGAGGAATTAGCATAGGATGACTTGATGGAGATGAGTGTTTCCAAACCAGTGCTGGAGGAGGAAATAGAAGATGTGAAAGAAGCAGTGACAGAGAACAAATTGACATTAGACAATCTGGCAGAAGGGTTCTGATCATTTGAGCCTGCTTTCAGCTTGTTTTACAACATGAAGCCTCCTATGATATAGGCACTGAAACTAAGGCAAATGGGGGAAAGATTGTTACTGTATGGAAACATTTTTAGAGAAATGAAAATGCAAAAAATCAGACAGAAATTATGATGTATTTCCATGAAGTTAGACCCAATGTGCCCGCCTCTTGCCTCCCCTTCCACCTCCTTCCCCTCCCCCAACTCTGCCACCTCGGAGACAGCAGGATCAGTCCCACCTTTCCTCCTCCTCAGACTACTCACTGTGAAGACAATGAGGGTGAGGAACTTTTTTATGATGATCCACTTCCACTTAATGAACAGTAAATGTGTTCTCTCTTCCTTATGATTTTCTTAATAACATTTCCTTTTCTCTAGCTTACTTTATCGTAATAATACAGTATATAATGCATGTAATATACAAAATATGTTGTAGTTGACTTTTTATATCATCAGTAAGGCTTCCGGTCAACAGTAGGCTATTAGTAGTTAAGTTTTTGCAGCGTCAAAAGATAGACGTGGATTTTTGACTGGGTAGAAGGTCTATACCCCTAACCCGTGCATTGTTCAAGAGTCAACTATATCAATCTTACACTTTTGAGAATTTTTGCACAGTCAATATTAATGCTTTTACATATTTAGTAGAAATATTTTCCCAAGTAATTTTTTACATATAAATATTTTCTAAATCATATTTTTTCTATGTAACTTTAAATTTAATTTAGTACCAAATACTAGGTTATTGCTTTGTGATTTTGTGAACTTCATTGAAAATTGGGTGGCTATTCCTGATATTAAAATCTACTAAATATTCATCTATACTTTTTTATTCATGTGTGTGTGAATGTTTTCATTTTTATGTATTACTTTTGATGGATAAGGTCTTTGTCTGTTCTGTAGTTCTCTTACCATGACTCCCAGAGATGCCTGGGAAGCTGACCTGTAGCAGTGACAATGCAATGTATTCATTAAATCATACTTTCTTTTCTTCATGAGAAATCAGATAGACTTTATTTTCCAAATCCCTGGGGTTAGGTGGCACTATATGACTGAGTTCAGGCCAAAGGCATGAGCGGGTGGAGGGTGAAGAAGAATGGACGGCACTTTCAGGTTGCCCCTAATAAAACTTTTGGCATAGTCCTCTGTGCTTTCTCCCTTTAGGCCTTTGACAGTTGGCCAGATTATAAGGCGCTAGGGAGTGGTAGAGCCCCTAGGTAGAAGCAATCTGTATTCCTGAGTGCTTGTACGGAACAGAGAGCATTGGCCGTCATCGTACTAGGACTTGAATGAGAGTGAAGCAAACTAAATACAAATAAAACCCAACTCTTTTCAATTAAGTCACTAAACAGGTTGTTGTAGTAGTTAGCTTATGTTAATTAATAAATGAACCTTGTTCTATTTCCACTGCTCCAAATCCAAGAAAGTACTTAAATTAGGCTGCTTTGGCCTGGGAAGGCTAAAGGTAAAAAATGAATTTTGAGTTGTTGACTGAATGGAATGTTCACTTTACAATTAAATAATACATGTGTAACTATTATGAACGTACCTGCCACACAGAAAGGGGTTACTATGTTTCAATCCTTTGAAAGTTTATATAGACGGTAGATATTAACCATTTGCCAAATTTAATGGCATTATCTTCCCAACAAATGCTGTGTTCACACTGAATATTATCTTAACTAAACATTGATATGATGACTCCCAGCATATAGGTAGATTTTAACAGAACTGTTCCGCCCTTATTTCTGTGAAGCTGCGCTTGAATTAGGAGGACAAAAGAATTGATGTGACCCTGATTCACTCAGGGGTTGTCACCTGCAGCTCATCTCCCCTAGAAGATTTTTGAAACTGAAAGCTTGCAATGCCATACAGCTTAGAAAATTTTATTCAGTATTCAGCTATTTATTCTTGATCCTTTGATTCACTAACTTTCTTCTCTCTATCATTTAGGTAAATAAATCTTATCTGATTTATCCAAGTAGTGTACAGGGCATCCCCTACAGTGTCTGCATGTCCTCTTTCCACAGTCTGAACATCATATTCACCCATATCAAGACAAGTTGAACACTGACTTAATTTAGGTAGATTTTATTTTTGTGCTTGGTACAAACTAATGACTTAAATTGATATAAAGGCACTCAATTTTTCTAAACAATTTGTTGAAAATTAATTTCCACAGAAATTTGACAATTGCATTAGATTAAGGGTATACCCCGCTGAGTATGCTTGAGGATTATTTCTTTCCAGTTTCTAACCTATTTTTTTATATTTAAAACTATAAAAGGAATTCATATTTTCTGATTACATACATTCTACTTCACACTCTGTCATTTCCAGTCATCAGGGAAACCACTGTTAACACTTGTGAGTTTTCTTTCCATGTGTTATAAAAAGATACAGAAAAAGATTAGACAGAGTATATATATAATAAAATGTGTAATGTTACTTTCTTATATCCCAGGGATGATAGATTAGAGTAGATAGCAAAAAAGAGAATGTTAGCTATAAACCCTTTGTCACTTTTTACAAAAATAGAATCATACTATGTAAATTATTCTGAATCTTGATATAGTAAAAATTTATTAGCTTAATATGTATCAATTTATCAACATGGAAAAATTTTACTTTTGTAAATGATTTGAAAACACATAGATGTGTACTATATAGATGCAATGATTTTTCTAACAATGGACGTTTTGAATGATTTTTTTTTTAAATATGAACCAACCTGATACATATCATTGCCACATAAAATCTTTATAGTTGTGTTTTTCCCTGTGTGCATTGTTGAACTCATCTCTAACATCTTGAATGGAATAATTAAATTATTTTTATTACTTCTATCTTATGGCAAAATCATTTTAACTTATACATTTATATATAATTGTAGGCAGTTTCAATTTGCACAGTCCCTATAAGCACAAATTTCAGTTACCATGGTATATCAACTGTCATTGCGTATAGTGTAAACTTGGCTGCTAGCTCTCCAGTTCACAAATCAGTATGTAAATAACAGATGTATGTCATGACTAGTGACCAATCATATCGCTTCAATCAAGGTCAGTCAGTATCGGGTCACTATTAATCTGTTATTCTGCTCTCACGCAGACAGCAAAGTGTGTAATGTTACTTTCTTGCATCCCAGTGATAAACCCACATGACATTTTACAAAAACAAAAAATCAAAAGAGAATTGGCAAAGATGAAACGCAACAAGCAAAAGTGATAACGGTGAAAGTAAAATTTAAATTGAATTTACATGGAATTACAGAAGAAATAGCTGACCATGGGAATGTAGACACTATTGCTATTCTAGAGATTCTACACATGCAGCCAAGGAAACTTAGTTAAGATCTTATCAACTTAAGTGAGAAAAGTGATTGTGATCCAAAAAAGTGGTGAAGATGTCCAGAGGAATGGACACAGGCAAAATCTTCCCATTAACAGAACTCATAGATATTTCATAATATTGAAATTGCAAAGGGTAAAATGGTAGAAGCTTACCCAAATTTAGAAAGGAGTTATGATATTTTGCCTAAGCAAGGGAAAATGTTTACTCTGTATCATAAATCATATTGTGAGAACAAAGAAGGAGATCATTGTTCCCACTTTATAGAGGTTTTTTAAAAAACAGGAAAAAATAACACTATAATTCTTAGTGTGGCTAGTATTGAAAATTACAGTATAATATTAATAAATATCTATTAGTTTTACTGGTTTTTGTTTTCACTTCTGTATACATGTGATCAGCAGTTAGAAAGTGTTTAATGTTTTAAAAACAAAAACAGTAAGGGTTACAGAACAATCATCATTTTCACATTTTTATTTTAGTAGATTTATGGGGTGAAGTGCAGTTTGGTTACATGGATATATTGTATAGATGTGAGGTCTGGGCATTTAGCATACCCATCACCCCAGTAGTGTATATTGTGCCCAATAGGTAATTTTCACCCCTCATCCCTTTCCCACCCTCCCACCTTTGGAGTATTCAATGTCTATTATTCCATTCTGTGTGACCGCGTGTACTCGTAGTTTAGATCCCACTTTTAAGTGAGAACATGCAGTGTTTAATTCTCCATTCCTGAGTTACTTCACTTAGGACAATGGCCTTCAGTTCCATCCAAGTTTCTGCAAAAGACATTATTTCATTCTTTTTTATGAGTAATATTCCATGGTGTATAAATATTAATACACACCCCCACACACATTCTCTTTATCTAATCATCAGTTGGTGGACATGTAGGTTGATTCCATATCTTTGCTATTGTGAATTGTGCTATGATAAACATAAGAGTACAGGTATCATTTAATACAATGACTTCTTTTCTTTTGGGTAGATACCTAGTAGTGGGATTGCTGGATCAAATGGTAGATTTA
This sequence comes from Daubentonia madagascariensis, assembly GCA_023783475.1. Taxonomy (NCBI): domain Eukaryota; kingdom Metazoa; phylum Chordata; class Mammalia; order Primates; family Daubentoniidae; genus Daubentonia; species Daubentonia madagascariensis. Next base: position 16,977,270 of record JAKFHU010000978.1, on the reverse strand, counting down.
TTTTTCGTTCTTTGAGCAATCTCCATACTGTTTTCCATAGAGGTTGTACTGATTTACATTCCCATCAACAGTATATGAGCACTTCCTTTTCACAACATCTGTGCCAGCATTTATTGTTTTTTAACTTTTTAGTAATGGCCATTCTGACTGTGGTAAGGTGTTATTTCCTTGTGGTTTCAATTTGCATTTCTCTGTTAATTAGTGATGTTGATAATTTTTTTCATATGTTTGTTGGCCATTTGTATATCTTCTTTTGAAAAATGTCTGTTCATGTCATTTGCATATTTTTAATGTTTTTTTTTTCTTTATGATTTATTTGAGTTCCTTGTAGATTCTGGATATTAGTCTTTTGTTGGATGTACAGATTGTGAATATTTTCTCCCATTCTTTATGTTGTCTGTTCACTCTGTTGATTATGTCTTTTGCTGTGAAGAAGGTTTTTAGTTAAATTAAGTTCCACTTGTTTATTTTTGCTTTTGTTGCATTTCTTTTGAGGGTCTTAGTCATAAATTCATTACCTAAGGCAATATTCAATGAGTTTTTCCCTGGTTCTTCTAGAATTTTTATGGTTTCAGGTCTTATATTTATGTCTTTAATTCCTCTTGCATTAATTTTTGCATATGGTAAGAAATAGGGATCCAGCTTCATTCTTCTGCATGTGGCTATGTACTTTTCCCAGCACCACTCATTGAATAAAGTGTCATTTCCCTGGTGTGTGCTCTTTTCTGCTTTGTTGAAGAACACTTGGATGCATGAATTGCCTTTATTTATGGGTTCTCTACTCTGTTTCATTGATCTATGTGTCTACTTTTTTTCCAGAACCATGCTGTTTTGGTTGTTATAACCTTGTGCAATTTGAAGTCAGGTAATGTGGTGCCTGCAGTTTTTCTCTTTTTGCTAAGGTTTGCTTTGGCTATTCAGACTCTTATTTGGTTCTATATGAATTTTAAGGTTGTTTTTTCTAATTCTGTATTAAATGATGTTGATATTTTGATGAGAATTGCATTGAATCTGTAGATTGCTTTGGGCAGCACAGTCATTTAAACAGTATTGATTCTCCAAGTTGATGAGCATGGATGTTTTTCCATTTGCTTGTGTCATCTAAAATTTTTTTCTTTAGTGTTTTGTAGTTATCCTTGTAGAAATCTTTCGCCTCCTTTGTTATATATATTCCTAGGTATTTAATTTTTTATAGCTATTATAAATGGGATTGACTTCTCGATTTGGTTCTCAAATTAATTATTTTTGGTGTATAGAAATGTTAATGATTTTTGTATATTGGTTTTGCATACTGAAAATTTTCTGAATTCATTTCTCAAATCTAGGAGCCTACTGGAGGAGTCTTTAGGATTTTCTAGATATAAGACCATATCATTGTCAGACAGTGATAATTTGGATTCCTCTTTTCCAATTTGAATGTCTTTTATCTCTTTCTCTTGCCTGATTGCTCTGGGTAGGGCTTCAAATCCTATGTAGGAGTGTTCAAAGCAGGCATCCTTGTCTTGTTCCAGTTCTTAGGGAGAATGTTTCCAATTTTTCCCCATTCAGTATGATGTTGGCTGTGGGTTTGTTGTATATGAACAACATGTGTATTTTATTATTTTGATGTATGTTCCTTTTATGCCTACATTACTGAGGGTTTTAATCATGAAGGGATGCTGAATTTTATCAAATACTTTTTGTGCATCTATTGAGATGATCACGTGGTTTTTGTTTTAAATTCTATTTATGTGGTGAATTACATTTATTGATATATATATGTTGAACCATCTTGCATTGCTGAGATGAAACCCACATGATCATAGTGAATTATCATTTTGATACACTGTTGTATTCAGTTTGCTAGTATTTTGTTGAGAATTTTTGCATGTATATTCATTAGGGATATTGGTCTATAGTTTTCTCTTTTTGTTGCATCCTTTCCTGGCTTTAGTGCCAGGGTGATATCAGTTTCATGGAATGAGTTGGGGATGATTCCCTCTTTTTGATCTTCTGAAATGGTTTTAGTAGGATGGAATCCGTTATTTGCATGTTTAGTAAAATTCAGCTGTGAATCTGTCAGGTCCTGGGCATTTTTTTGTTGGGAGATTTGTTATTACTGACTCAGTCTCACTACTCATTGTTGGTCTGTTCAGGATTCCTATTTTGTCCTGACTCAAGCTTGGGAGGTTGAATGTTTCCAAGTATTTATCCATTTCCTCTAGATTTTCTAGTTTGTGGACATTGACATGATCTTTTGTATTGTTGTGGTATCAGTTGTAATGTCTTCTTTTTCATTTCTGATTAGCTCATTTGAATCCTCTCTCTTCTTTTCTTGGTTAATCTAGCTAGTGGTGTATCAATTTTGTTTATGTTTTCGAAGAACCAACTTTTTGTTCTGTTGACCTTTGAATTTTTTTTTACCCAATTTTGTTTAGTTATCCTCTGATCTTTGCTGTTTCTTTTCTTCTGCTAACTTTGGGTTTTGTTTGTTTTTGTTTTTCTAGTTCCTCAAGGTGTGATGCTAGGTTGTTAATTTGTGGTGTTTGTGTCTTTTTGATGTTGACATTTAGTATTATAAGCGTCTCTCTTAGTACTGCTTTTGCTATATCTCAGAGGTTAAGTTGTATCAGTATTATCATTCATTGTGAAAAATTTTATAATTTCTGTCTTGATTTCTTTCTTTCTTTTTTTTTTTTTTTTTTTGGAGACAGTCTTGCTCTGTTATCCTGGCTGGAGTGCAGTGGTGTCATCATAGCTCACTGCAGCCTCAAACTCCTGGGCTCAAGTGATCCTCCTGCTTCAATCTCCTGAGTAGCTGGGACTACAGGCATGTGCTACCACTCCCAGCTAATTTTTCTGCTTTTTATAGAGATGAGGTCTCACTCTTGCTCACTCTGTTCTCAAACTCCAGACCTCAAGTGATCCTCCTTCCTCAGCCTCCCAGAGTGCTAGGATTATAGGTGTGAGCCACCGTGCCTGGCCTCTATCTTGATTTCATTGTTGACCCAAAGATCATCCAGGAACAGGATGTTTAACTTCCATGTGTTTGTATAGTTTTGAAAGTTCCTCTTGGAATTAATTTCTAGTTTTATTCCATTGTGATCTGGGGTGATATTTGATATGATTTTGATTTTTACAAATTTATTGAGACTTGTTTTTTCACCTAACATATGGTCTATCTTGGAAAATGCTCCATGTGCTGGTGAGAATAATTTATATTCTGCAGTTGTTGGGTAGGATGTCCTGTAAATGTCTGTAAGGTCCATTTGTCCAGAGTCCAATGTTTCTTTGTTAATTTTCTGCCTTGATATCTGTCTAGTGCTGTCAGTATGTGTTGATATCCTGCACTATTATCCCATTGTTGTCTGTCTTTTTTCTTAGGTCTAGTGATATTCGTTTTATGAGTTTAGGTGCTCCAGTGTTATGTGCATATATATTTAGGATTGTTTTCTCTTCTTGTTAAACTAATCCCTTTATTATTACATAATGGCCTTCTTTGTCTTTTTTTACTGTTTCCTATTTAAAGTTAGTTTAATCAGATATAATTATAGCTACTCTTGCTCACTTTTGATTTCCATTTGTGTGGAAAAATTTTCCACCCCTTTATATTGAGCTTAAAAAAATCTGTAACAGTTAAGTGAATCTCTTGAAGGCAGCTGTCATTTGGATTTTGTTTTTTTACCCATTCTGCCAACGTAAACCTTTAAGTCAGGCATTTAGCCTGTTTATGTTCAAAGTTAATATTGATACATAAGGTTCTGTTCCTGTCATAATGATACTTGTTACCTAATTGCTTTGTATTCTCAACTGTGAAATTGTTTTTTATAGGGCCTGTGAGTTTTATGTTTTCATGTGTTTTTATGCTGGCATCTACCTTTCGTTTCTATGTTTGGAACTCCCATGAGTATTTCTTCTGGGGCTGGTCTAGTGTTCACAAATTCCTTTGGCATTCATTTGTGCGGGAAATACTTTATTTCTCTTTCATTTATGAATCTTAGTTTAGCATGTTAAAAAATCCATGGCTGACAATTCTTTCCTTTGAGAATATTGAAAATAGGACCCCAATCTCTTCCGGCTTGTAAGGTTTCTCCTGAGAAGTCTGTTAGTCTCATGGGCTTTGCTTTATAGGTAATTAGACAACTCTTTCTTGCTGCTTTAAAAATTTTTTCCTTCATGTTAACTTCACATAGTCTGATGACTATGTGCCTTAGTGTAGACCTTCTTGCAATATATCTCCCTGGTGTTTGTTGTGCCTCTTCTATCTGGGTGTCCAAGTCTCTTGCAACACTGAGGATGTTTTCCTCAATTATTCTCTCAAATAAATTTTCCACACTTTTTACTTTTTCTTCTTCACCCTCAGGAATACCTGTGACTCATATGTTCGGATGTTTTTCCTAATCCTATATTTCTTGAAGACTTTGTTCATTTTATATAATTATTTTTTTCTTTATTTTTGTCTGACTGGGTTAATTTCAAGCTCTGAAATTCTTTTTTCAGCTTGGTCTATTCTATTCTTTAGGCTTTCAACTGCATTTTTAAATTCTGTGAATGTGTCCTTCACTTCCAGAGGTTCTGGGATTTTTTTGTTTGTTTTTTGAAGATCTATCTCTTCAGTAATTTTTTCCATTTGTGCCCGGAGGTATTATCTTTTGTTTTTTTTGTGTGTGTTGATTTTCAACTTTCTCTTGGATCTCATTCAGCTTCTTTACAATCCTTATTTTGAATTGTTTATCTGTCATTTCAGAGTTTTCATTTTCTTTATTGCTAGAGAGCTAGTGTGATCCTTTGGAGGTGTCAAAACAGTCTTTTTTTTTTATATTTCCAGAGTTCTTATGCTGGTTCCTTCTCTTCTGGAGAAATTGTCAATTCTTATTTTTGAATTTGCTTTCATTTGGATGGAATTATTTATTTATTTATTTATTTTTCCCCATGAGGGTGTGCCTGTAATGTGTGTTGTGTTTCTTTGTTTAGCTTCGACTTTGGGTACTTTCAGGGGTTTAAGGCTCTGTGTTTTTTCCTTGGTTATAAGTATTCTATGTGCAGGGGCTTTCTCAGAAGAGTGGTTGTAGTAGTGATGTACTGGGCTGTATGTAGTTCAACCACTAGTCCAGTAGGTCACACTTATGTGTAAGAGCCAGCTGCCCCAGGAGCTGACAGGTGTGTGCTTGGTCTCAGCTTGCTCAGGCAGTGGGGTGGTCTGTGGATTACCTGATATCCTGTGTGCTGTGCTCAGCCCTAGGGTAAGGGACAAAGGTGGTGAATGTGGTGTGCCAAGCTCACCCTCCTACACCCCAATGACTAGAGGAAGTACCAGTCCTGAGGACTGGTGTGTTGTGTTGAGGGCAGGTTGTGTTGAATTGTGCTAAGGTCTCTGTCAGCAGGCAAGGAGCATGAGGAAGGAAGGATCTGAACCCCTCCATGGCCTAGATAGGTAGAGATGGGCTCTGTCTCCTATCATACCACTGTCCTGCTGCTAGCGACTTTCAGTTTAGATAGATACTGTTATTTTCTCCAGGCCAAAATGTAGCTGAGGGACATGGAAAATACCTGTCCTGCAGCTCTCTGCTCCAGATAGCCTCAGAGTGAAGCTTCTATCAGCCCAAAACAGACAACTTTGAGGCTGGATTATACTCTACTGCAGGAAGCTGCAGCATGTTAAAGGGAGAGGTGTAGGCCCTGCCCTCTGTGCAAGCCCAGGCATGTGGGCACGCTGTTAGTGGAGGTGCAACCACTCCCAAATGCCTTAGAATGACCATCTCGCGGTGCACCCACAGCAGCCCCTTGCAGGGACAGCCAGGGCTGCATCAGCAGCAGTAGGTGGGAGGAAGGATGAGAAGTCCTGGAATAGAGGAGGGCATGCACTCTCCTCTCTTTTGTCCTGAGGGCCTCCCAGCATGCTGTACTTTCCTCTGACCTAGGAGCAGTCCACCCTGGCCCCCTGTGTCTGCCACAGTCTGAGTGGGTGCTGGGGAATGTTTGTAGGGGATCCAGCAATGCAGAGACCCAAGGGCTGAAATTCCCTGAGTAGGGCAGCTGCAAAACAGCTGCCTCTCCATGTAGGGAGGGAAATGGACCACTCCCTTTTTGTAAACCCAGGCATAGTAAGCACACAGTGGGGGAGCAGCCCCCACAAAAAGCCCAGAATTGTCCAGCCCCCAATGCACTTGTGCCAATCGTCTGTTTTCCCATGTATTTATAGGATCATTTTGCACTACTATTTTTATAGTCCAGGTGTGACTTTTCTATATTACATGTCCGTATAGATAAGTTTAATTTTTGTTCATGCTAGGTGTTTCCTTCTGAAACACAGTTAACATTCACGAGATAGTATTATCTATTATAATTGAGTGACCAAAATAAAGCAAGTTTACACTGCATATTCTAGAATTTTACATAAGCCAAGACTGTTTTACAAAACAGTAAGCTTATAAAAATTGAGTTGATACCAACATGTTGATGTATCTTTTTGAATCTCAGATGATTCCTGACAATTGAATTAATGCTCTTCTGATGATGATAACGTTCTCATGATAACCTGGAGTCTTATAAATAAAATATCTGTATAAAATTAAGAACTTTTTGGCAATTGCAGTAATGTTTTAGGCAACCTATCTCAAAAGTGTGCAATTAGACAAAAATATAATTACTTTATTAATTATGATTTTATTTTATGTAATCAGAATAAAACAATAAAATTCTTTTTAGTCTAAAAATAAAAAAGAGACAGCAAACACAAATGTAGGGGTTTCACTTGTAAACAAAAATAACATATATTTAATAAAGTTTTACACCCAGTTGAGCAATACATTGGCTAAAATTTTAAATTGTATATTTGTTTGAATTCAATAATCTATTAAATATAGATTCAAAATCTTATTTTTAGTAAATCACCTAATTTCTCTAGGCTGATTTTCACCAATTTAGTCACATAGTACAGATTGAATATCCCTTGTCTGAAATACTTGAGACCAGAAGTATTTTGAATTTTGGATCTTTTTGGATTTGGGAATACTTCTATTAGACTTACTAGTTGATCATCCCAAATCCAAAAGTCTGAAATCTGAAATGCTCCAGTAAGCATTTTCTTTGATCATCATGTTGGCACTGAAAATGTTTTGGATTTTGGAGCATTTCAGATTTTGTATTTTCAGATTTGGATGCTCAACCTGTAATTCCTAAATGCATTCAAATTATTTTATTATATATATATTTTTTCATGTTACCACTTATGACTATGTGGGAATCTATATGAGTATATCGAATATATGCCTTATCTACTTATGTTTCATATGCCCATCTTGGCAGTGAGTATAAATTGGCAATCTCTACTGTATATACATTCCCTAAATCCTGATACAACTAGTATGCTTGATTAATATGACATCATTTGGTATAATATCCATCAATACTTTTTTTCTTTGATTTATCCTTTATCTTCTCAGCCTTGAGAAATTTTTCAAAACACGATTGTATTTGTAATCTTTGTAACTATAAAATGTATTTTCTTTAAACTCCTCTAATCTGTGCAAAGTAATATTTTCTACTTCTTGTCATTTTGAAATATCAAGTTCTGATTTTGAAAGGTACAAAGATACCAAAGACATTAATATCCCCTCATGTATCAATATTTTGATTCAACATAATATATGAGTGTGTTTGTGGGTATATATATCAAATGTATTACAAGGAACAAAATTTCATTTGCTGATTTCTTATTTATATTATAATTGGTTGACAAGAGTTGTAACAATTAGAATTACCCAGTGTGCAGATTTCTCCTGATTACATAGAGTGGTCACCCATTTGGACAACCCTATAAAAATTTAGGGATTTATGAAGCTTTGCAGGATCCAGAAACTCATTTTGCATTACTACATTAGTCATTCTATGATATAACATTAGCAACAATATATTACCTTTGTAGCATGGTTTCACTAGCATCCTTTCTTCTGTTGTTTTGAAGAATCCCAAAATTTGTTAACTTGAAATTCTGTAAGCTTTTTAGAACATGAGCATTTATTTATGTAATGTAGTGGTTTTATTTGAAATTATAATTTCAGATTACTATCTAAAAGTTTGAAGGCAAAATAATTAAATACACAGTGTTTTATTAAATGATTTCTAATCTATTAGCCATATAAGTCATACATTATTCTGGCAATACTTGTAGGATGTGTGATTTTTGCTTTTAACAGAAATATATAGCAGTGAAGGAAAACAAATATTTGACTACATTTTAGTAGACCTTGTAAGGCTACCAAATTTCCATTGACATATGACTTATAGTGTTAATATTTTTAACCTTGCAAAAGATTTAAAAAAATAGATATAATTTTAGCTGAACAAACAACACCCATTATCTGCTTGTCAACAGTTGATAAATCATTTATTTTTCTGGCCCAATGTGATACTCAGTAAGCAATAAATGCCTGGTACTAGAATCAGAGTGTATTGCTGTATATCATTCAATGACAATCTACAGCAATTTTCAATTACTCTAAGGACAGATTTTTTTTTTAATTGACTTGACAGAAAGTCCAAGAAAGATTTAAGAAATATCTTGTAAGTGCTGAGCTCAAAACTTAGCACCAAATATCATCAATCTATATTCTACCAAGACCAGGAGATTTACCAAAGAGTTACATTGAACTTACATAAGTTATTTTGCTACAAATTTTGATGCTGTGTAGTAAAAGTTCTTATATTTCTCAAATTATTGGTATTGTAAATGGTTTCAAATTTTGACAATGCCTCCATTAACCACCTGCTCACTTGATTAAATTATAAAACTGGGAAGCAGAACTCCTTTTGTCCCTTGAAGACAAAATATGTCTGTTTGGTAATGAGTAACATTAGAATTACTTAATGAGGAAATCTTAATACTGCAAAAATGTGAAAGTGAATTAAAGCACATATAATGGGGCAATGTTTGGTCATTAAAGGACACTGTTCTAATTAGCATTTCTTTATTTGTTATACTGTGGTGGAAATGATCAGACACTTTGTTCTGTGATTGCATTACAGTAGGTTTATGCAGAGTTAACAAAAGATGAATAAAATGAGGTAGATATTTTCTTGTATTTGTAGTTATGTAAAAAAGTAACAAAATTACAATGATTTTACTTGGAGAGATAATAAACATGGCTTGTTTAATAGTGAAAAATTATACATAGATATTGGTTCAAGTTTTTAAAAAATGCTTGAAATCTTTATGTATGTAATTGAATTGTAAAATGTAAATCAATACCAATCTTTTTAACTGCTGAGATTCCAATTGCATTAACATGAAATTATCTAATATATTTTTTTTTGACACCATCTGGCCCTTACTTCCTATTAAGTGATTAGTCCTCATTGCAAATCTGAAGTCTGAACAATAACTTTGCATGTAGTGCTGCCTTAACATTTTTTTATTAAAGACAAATGTATAGAACAATGAATACTACTTATACACAGAGGTGACAATACTCTTACTGATCCTGATACAACAAAAGCCACAGGGGTACTCCGTGCTGGAGCTGCAAGTTTATACTCATTACTTCACAATCACATGCTTAGTACTTTTTCTTAAAGCATGGAATTGGTGCTTCTGGAATCAGACTACAAGTTGACTTTGAGTTGCTGAACTTCACGTTGAATTCTGTGCCAAAAATAGAAAACTTAGTGAATTTTTAGGATTTTGTGTTGGCCCTAGAGTACTAGTTGAGACTATCTTATTCCATATGGTGATGGTCACTTCTTGAGAACAAAGTTGTCTTCCTATTTGTGCACTTTGTTCAGAGCCTCTCTAATCTACTCTGACATGTGGCTTAACTTTGAATTCCAGAAAGTAAAGAAGAAAGCAACTTTTCTTAAGCCATGGAGGGGAGAGAAATGTAATTAAAGTCCCCTTGTATTTTTCCTGTTGGGAAGTGTTTTCCTACAGTCTTCATTGTTACAAAATGACAGGAAGTAACCTACTTGAATTTTTTTTTTTACGATAAAAAGATTTATAAGCTAACCATATGTCTAATGAAAAAAAAAAACTCTTCTAGATTACCAATATAGAAGATTACTGAACATGATGTTATTTCTTTATTGGGGTGTCATTCTCTATTGGAAATCATTAGAATCAGTTAGATGCAGCCTCACATTTCAGCTCCATAGCTGCAAAAGTTGGGCATATTCATGGGACAGGGGGATAGAACAACAGATACCTGTAGGACTGCAGTTTCTGGCTATTTATAGTCAGAGAAGGAGTATTTTTGATTTCTTTAGATAGTATCTGCAACATTATTACAGATAAACATTGAATTAATAAACAACAGAGATTTACTTTCTTAAAAATGAAGGTTGTTTCAATAACAATGAACATATTCCTGTTGCAAATATCTAATGATCATTCAGAACACTTTATAAGGCTATTGTTAAAGTCTTTTAATTTTACTCTTTCATGCAAATAAACTTTCTGGAAGAAGTGTAACATACTAATTACAATCATACCTTGGGTGAGGCACAGCAGATTTGAGTCTTGTTTTTGCAGATTTGTAAACTTGCGCCTGTATTTTAATTCTCTGAATAAGGTTTTCTTATCTGTATTATGAAGGTAATTATATCTTATGGCATATGGAGAAAAAAATAATACATATAAAATATGTTTAACACATTTCAATGTTGTTGTAATCATGTGGCAGTGTTACTGAAAAAAACAAAGTTAGGTGAAAAAAAGATTAGACTTATACTGATGATCTGTTCAAGTGAGTAACAGAGCTGATTAAATAATTTTTTTCCTTTAGATATCTTAGTTAAGTAATAAAGAAATTTACCTTGGAATGTTAACAAGAATTAAAATCAAAGGAAATACCTTCATCTTACAGAGAATATTGACTATGGCAGATACTATACTGATTGAATTTAATAGGTTATTTCCTGGAGAAGTTACATGTCTACTTTATCTGTCCAGATTCCTTACATATGTTATTTGATGTGCTTTCTATCCACCAAGAGTTTGTTTATTTGGCTTGTACTGTAATTTTCTGCTGAAACCTACTGAGATGATCATGTGTTTTTTTAATTCTTCATTCTGTTATTGTGATATATCTTATTAATTTATTTTCATATATTGAACCATCCTTGCATCCTAGGGGTAAATTGCACTGGGCCATGGTGTATGATATGATCCTTTTAACGTGATGCTGAATTTTGTTTATTTTATCGAGGATATTTGTATCTATGATCATTACTGATATAGGCCTGTGATTTCTTTTCTACTGGAGTTTTTGTCTGGCTTTGCTATTAGAGTAATGGTGCCCTCATAAAATGAGTTTTGAAGTGTTCCTTCCTCTACAATGTTTTGGAAGAGTTTGAGAAGGATTGGCATGAATTTGTCTTAAATGTTTGGTAGAATTCACCAGTGAAGCCATCTGGTCCTGGGCTTTTTCTTGTCGTCAAGTTCTTGATTACCGAGTGAATCTCCTTACCAGTTATATGTGTGGTGAGACTTTCTATTTCTTCATGATTCAATCTTGGTAGATTTTATGTCTCTGGAGTTTTATCCATTTCCTCTATGTGCAAATTGGGCAGCATATAGTTGTTCATAGTTTTCTCTTATTCTTTTTATTTCTGTGGCATCAATTGTAATGTCTCCTCCTTCGTTTCTGATTTTATTTGAGTTTTCACTGTTTTTCTAATTCTAGCTAAGGGTTTATCAATTTTGTTTATCTTTTCTTAAAAAAGCAAACTCAAAGTCTCAATTTTTACAATTGTTTTTCTATTCTAAATTTCATATATTTCTGCTCTAATCTTTATCATTTCCTTATTTCTACTATGTTTAGTCTTAGCTTGTTCTTTTTCTAGTTATCTGAGGTATAAAGTTATGTTGTTTATTTGTGATTTTTCTTTTTCAATGTCAATATTTACCACTATAAACTTCCCTTAATACTGTGTTTGCTGTTCCTATGATTTTTGGTATGTTCTTTGTTTTAGTTCGTCTTAGCATATTTTCTAATTCCCCTTTTGATTTCTTCTTTGACAATCCATTGGTTGTTCAAGAGTGTGTAATATCCACATATTTGTGAAATTTTCTATATTCCTTCTGTTTTTGATTTCTGATTTCATTCCATTGTGGTCAAAAACAATACTTGGTATGATTTCAATCTTCTTAAATTTGAACTAACTTGTGATCTATCCTGGACAATATTCCATGTGTGCTTGAGAAAAAGGTATATTCTGCTGCTTTTGGGTGGAATGTTCTGTATATGCCTGTTAGGCCAGTTTGGTCTGAGGTGTTCAAATGTGCTATTTATTTGTTGATTGTCTGTCTAGTTATTCTATTCACAATTGAAAGTAGAATGTTGAAGATCCCTACTATTATTGAATTGCTGTCTATTTCCCCTTTCAGTTCTGTCAAAGTTTGTTTTATATATTTAGGTCTGTTTTATATATCTGACACTGGGTGCCTGTATATTTATATTTTTTATGTCTTCTTGATGAATTGACACTTTATCATTATGTGGTAATGTGATAATACACTGTTCTATCTCTTGTGATAGTTTTTTACTTGAAGTCTATTTTGTCTAAGCATAGTCACCCCTGCTCTCTTTTGGTTGCTATTTTCAAGAATTATCTTTTTCCATTCTTTTACTTTCAGCCTGTGAATATCCTTAAATCTAAAGTGTATTTCTCATAGACAACATATAGTTGGATCTTGTTTTCCTTAATCAATTCAGCTACTTGATGTCTTTTTATTGGGGAATTTAAACCACTTACATTTAAAGTAATTATTGATAGGGAAGGATTTACTATTGTCATTTTGTTAATTATTTTCTATTTGACTTGTAGTTCTTTTTTTCCTCTTTTTCTTTCTTAATGTTCCTTTGTGTTTTGTTAATTTTTTTACTGATATGATTTGATTTCTTTCTCCTTTTTTGTGTAACTTCTATACATAATTTTATTTGTCCTTATCATGGGGCTTCCATAAAGTATCTTACAGGCATATATCTATTTTAAGCTGATAGCAACTCCAATTGCAATAAAAACTCTACACTTTTGCTAGCCTCCACACTTTATGTTATTGATGTCACTATTTATATTCATTTATATTGTGCACCCATTACCATGTTTTATGTATAGTTATTTTAAATTCTTTTATCTTTTACCTGTGTACTATAATTAAAAGTTATTTACCCATCACCATTACAATAATGTACCAATCTGGATTTGTCTATATATTTACCTTTAACAATGAGTTTTATATTTTCTTATGATATCATTTTGCTACTTAGCATCCTTTCATTTCAACTTAAAGAACTCCCTTTAGCAGGTCTAGTGGTGTTGAACTTCCCCAGCTTTTGTTTGTCTGGGAAAGTCAGTTTGTATATCTTGCAGTTCACTTTTTTGAGGTCATTTCAGCTTTCTGGATCTGGATGCCAATTTTCTTCCCCAGATTATGGAAGTTTTCAACCATAATTTCTTTGAGTATGCTTTCTGATTTTTCTCTATCTTTCTTCTCCTCTGGGATTCCCACAGTGTATATTGGTATGCTTAATGGCCTCCCTTAAGTTATTTAAGCTTTCTTTACTCTTTTTTGTTCTTTTTTCTTTTTGCTCCTCTGACTGAATAAGGGCCAACGAACTGTCTTCAAGTTCACTGATCCTTTATGCTGCTTGATCTAGTATTCTGTTGAAGTCTTCAGTGAATTTTTCAGTTCAGGTATTATGTTCTTTAGCTCCATGATTTCTGTTTGGTACTTTCAGGGTTTTTTTTAATCTGTTGAAATTTTTACTTTGTTGTACATTGTTCTCCTGACCTCAGTGAGCATATTTTGGATGGTTATTTTGAATTCCCTGTCAGACAAATTATATTCTATTTCATTAGGATTTTTTCTAGATATTTATCTTGTTCCTTTGTTTAGAACATTTTTCTCTGTTTCTTCATTTTAACTGTCTTTGTTAGTGTCTGCAAATTAGACAAAATAGTCACCTCTCCTAGTCTTCACAAACTGGACTTGACCAGGAGAAGATCTTCACTGATTAGCCTGGCCAGAGATTCTGGGTGCTTCTCCAAACTTTGTACTGGTCTAACCTGCTTTCTTTGTTCTTAGTTTCTGCCCTGCATATAACTTGTGCCAGGCCCATGTATTCTCTTAGACAAGTGAGACTCAAGACATTTCTTCAGGTAGCTCCCAGAAAGGTTGAATCCTTGAATGCTCTATCCAACTATCTCTCTCCCCAGAAAAAAACTGAGATTTGGAGTTTTTCATCTACTTGCTCTTTGCTGAACCAGGGGAAGGGTTATGGGGCTATGGTGACAGCCAAACCTATTGCCATCTCTGTTCTTCCTGGCTCCAGGCAACTTGATTATGTCAGATCCCATTAGCACAAAAAAGACAAGGACAAAAAAGAAGCCAGTTCTCTGGATAGTCCCCCCAAAAGTTGGGGCACTGGATAGGTTGTCTACCTCTCTCTCTCCTCAGGGAGAAGCTAGAAGCTTAGGGGTTTTCCTCACAATCATATGGGACAGTGTGGGGAGGGTAGGGATTATGGAAATAGGGTGTCTCAAATTTCTCTACGGGCTTCAACTTGGGTAGTTTGCACTCACCCTGGGTATAGGAGCCTCTATATTTGTTTCTGAACTTCTCAGAAAAAAGGAGTTGCCCATGGATTCATGTTGAATTAGTGTATTTGTGGGAGGAAAGAGAGTGTAGGGTTTTCTATTACACCATCTTGCTGGCATCACTCCCCTTCAAATTAAGTTTTAAAATAACAGTCTGAGAGGTAATGTCAGGTAGAAATTTCTACTCATACACTCCAGATGTGTTGATCCCTGATTTGCTGATTCATCTGATAAACAATCACAAAATCGTTAACTTGTTCAACAATAAAAGATGGGACCTGTGGTCTTTGCCAAAGGAGAAGTTTCCTTTCTTGAATAGCTGTTCTCTAGATGTTCAGTTTAATGCATCACTGAAAATGAGTCATCAAATATTACCTAAAACATTGGCACTGATCTTAGTTTTGATCCAAGGGATGCAAGCCTATCCAGGCAATGAATTTGGAATTAAAACCTTGTTCCTTCTGTCAGTGATACCTGTATCTCATTTAAGCAAATTTTTATGAGTAATTTGTGAAATTTCCTCTTTGTTGTAGAACTCAACTGATTTCTTGAGGTTAACTGGAGTTATGTGCAGGCACCAATATAGAGAGTCAAGAAAAATAATGAAACAGGAAAAAATGTTCTAAACAAAGTAAATGAGTATATAGTATAGTCCAGAGCCACTAAGAAGTTTATATTTTTCCCAGGAGGCTGGTCTTCTCAAAGATAACTGTCTGAGAAAAAATTTAAAATGAAGATTGAAGAAGGTATTTGAATTCTAGTATTTATACTCATTGCAGGAGAAGGTTATACTGTACCTAACTTTCTCCATGATTTTTAATAAAAGTGAAAATCTAAGAAATAAATGTGTACTATAGTACCTTAAATTGGAAAGAAGATTGTAGATTTAAAAAAAATCATCCCTAACTTTATATTAGATAAACAGAGGCTAAATGCTATCTGAATGACTTATAATTTTCTGGCAATACTAACAGATTTTTCACTACCAAAATACCGCTATAATAAAGCCTACTTGAAGGTGAATGTATATTGTTATTTGTATGTTGAAATAGTGTCATCTGGTGATTGATGAAAGCCCTACAAATGTAATATTTCTTTGTCACTCTTGGTAACCCCATGCTAAGTTTTTTCTTGCAAACCTTCTTAGGTCAATTATCATTTTATCAACATGTTTAATACTTCATATACTTAGGGACCATACAGATTATGAGTGATTTCTGTGATTAATATTAATGTGTAATATTTTATTCCAACTCATCAATTAAATGAAAGATTCGGATTGTCATCTACTTCGGGTGAAAAGGCATGAAGTTCTGCTTGAAATAAGTAATGCTTAATAGATGTCAAATTATTTAAATTAGAAGAGTACCAACACACACAGAAATATATAGAAGCAAATGAGGAAAGCCCCAAAGTGTTATAGAAAATTTCTTATATCAGCAGTGCTTTAATGGCAGAAAGAAATGAATAAAACTCTAGTCATGTGCCACAATGACATTTCAGTCAATGATGTACTACATATACAATGGTGGTCCCTTAAGATTATAATAGAGCCGAAAAATTTCTATTACCTAGTGAAATTTTAGCCTTCATAACGTGGTATCACAGTGCATTACTCACATGTTTGTGGTGATTCTGCTGTAAACAAACCTACTGTGCTGCCTGTCATATAAAAATATAGCAAATATAATTATATGCAGTACATAATATTGATAACGATAAAAAACAGCTCCATTACTGGTTTATGTATTTACTATTCTAACTCTTTATTTTTATTTTAAAGAATACTCCTTTTACCTTTTACTTATATTAAAAAAAGTTAACTGTAAAACAGCCTCAGGCAAGTCCTTCAGGAGATTTTCCAGAGGAAGGCATTGTTATCATAGGAGATGACAGCTCCATTCTTGCTATTGTCCCTGATGACCTTCCAATGGTACAAGATGTGGAGGCAGAAGAGAGTAATATTGGTGATTTTGACCCTGTGTAGGCCTAGGTTAATGTGTGTGAGGAGGGTTATATGTAGCACTGGTCTGTTTTGCTATGTCTGGGTAATTCTGAGATCTTGTATTGGGAAGTACAATTACCTATCGAGATCTAAGTTTAATTCCTTAAGAATACCTTTATCAGTTGTTAAAATAATAAAAATAAAATTTTATTTGTCTATATGCCAACTCTCAGGGTTATTTCTAATTAGTTTTTATCAGTAAGGAAGGGTAGTATGGCTAATCACTCCCACCGCATTGAGACAATAATATTACGCATAAATATTTTCCCTCTGGATTGCTTTTTTAAACAAATTGTTTTATCTTCCTTATATAGCATGCTTCCTTCAAACACCAAATTAATATTTAATAATGAGGCACTAAAAGCTGATTGAACGTTTGTGCACATGGTGGAATTTATCTAACACGGGATTTCTCAACAGCACACTATTGGCATTTTAAATTGGATAATTCTTTGTTATAGGAGGTTGTCCTGTGTGTTGTAAGATATTTAGCAGCATCCTTAGCTTCTACCCACTAGATACCTGTAGCATCCATCCCTTCAGTTAGGAGAATAAAAAATAATTCCAGACTTTGCCAAATATAACCTGGGGGCAACATCACCCCTGGTGGAGAACCATTGATCTAGATTGATATTGGAAACGGTTGGCAACATCTTTGTAAAACCCACAAATGTCATCACTACTAGGGGTTTTCATTTGAATATTTAGTTTCTCTAGGGAAGAACTGGCCCTGGCACAATCCATCCTCTTTCTAACCTCCAAATATTTGATCGACATGTCTGCTATTGATGCATATCATTCTATAATCTTTGTCTCTTTAAAAATTACTTTACTGGCATTTCAAAGGTGTTTTGAGCAGAAGAGGAAGCAAATGTGTAATAGATTGTGGGTTAATTTGCAAGTTTAAATAGAATACAAGCAGAATTGGTAACCCAAAACTGAACAATCTAGGTTGTTTATTCACTTATTCACTTAAGAAATAGTGAATGTTTAAAATTTGCATGATTTAATGTTATCTATAAGACTCTAGAGAAGTAATGACATTAATCTCAAGAATAGACGATTCAGATTCATATTTTAGAATTAAAGGTTACTACAAATGTCTCTTGGTTTAGAAAAAACATAGATATTTTTAGATTATATGAGAAATCCAATTTAATTTTTTTTAAATCTCTGAATGTCTATATTCAATCAGTCTGAAATGGCCTGTTCATTTTCTTATTTATGCATAGTTTGTGGCATAAACTATGTAAAATACCTAATAGAGTCTTCCAGATAGACATGACTAATTTCAAATACTTCCTATGATGGGATGAATTGTTTCCCCTCAAAATTTATATGTTAAAGTCCTAACCCCTGGTACCTCAGAATGTGACTGTATTTGGAGGCAGGGTCTTCAAAGGTGTAAGTAAATTAAAATAAAGTCATTAGTAGGCCCTAATCCAATATGACTGGTATGCTTATAAGAAGAGGGAATTAGGTTGAACACACACATGCAGGGAAGAGCATGTGAAGACACAGAGAGACGACTGATATTTGCAAGCCAAGGAGAGAGGCCTCAGAAGAAAGCAACCCTAACAATGCCATGATCTTGCATGTCTACCTTCCAGCAATGTGAGAAAATAAATTTCTGCTGTTTAACTCACTTAGTCTGGGGTATTTTGTTATGGCAGGCCTAGCAGACTAATATACCTCCTAAAACCTCACTTAAATGGCCGTAAAGAGAAAAAAGAGCATAAACCTACTAAGAAAGCAAAGGAGATAAAAGTAACAAAGGTCACTAAAAGGCCACTAAAGATGATGGGGGAGCCCTGAAAAACACTAGTCACATCACCGAACTTAGAAAGATTTCAAAATTTGCTGTAGAAATGGAAAGGTGAGTACAGCTGAAAATAGGAGGACAGATCTAAAGCCATTAAAAAAAGTAAAAGCTGTAATATGACATTCAAAAATAATATCAATAATGTGTTTATTTAAAAAGCTGGAACATCCCTAGACTCTCAACCTCCCCTCCTCTCCCAAAACATGATATCATTTTACCCTATCAGAAGACTTGGAGGCATTAAACCAGGAGATTGTACTCAGAAGCAAAGGCATTAGGAAATTTGCTACCAAAGACAAGAGAGATAAGACATTCATTCTAAGTAAGACCTACTCCCCTCTACCCCCAGCCCCTGCTCAGCCCTTTCTACCACTGTCTACAGAATAATGGCCGCCAGGCATGCTACTTAGGCATGATATTGGAATATTCATCCTTGAGTAAGTAATAAAGATATTTACAAAATAATATATATCTGTAGTATGTGCTACACATTTACTATACTATACATATATTTATATTTATCTATCTACTCATATTTATCTATATTACTATGAGCTATGCATATATTTCCTAAGTTAAACATATAATAATTATTAACCTTAGTAACAATTCTATGAATTAGATACTCTTAGTACTATTTTACTTTCTGTTTGTCCCCAATATAATCAAAGTTCCAAGAGGGCCAACAATTGGAGATTTAGCCATTTTTCTCACTGATATATTTCCAATATTAAAATGCATGCTCCACAATAGTAAGAACTTAATAAATATTTGATGAATGAAGAAATACTTTAATTTTTATTTCATAGATGAGAAAACTAAAGCATATGGAGGTTAAGTAATTAGCTTAAGCTATAAAAAATAGTTGAAAGTCATACTTAAATCTTCTCACTACCCAAAGCCTATAGATATTAATATTTGGGAATCTTCCCCAAAGAGCACATCTTCATTGCCCACCACTCTATGAGGTATAACCATGGATTTTTTTGTTGTTTTATATTGAGTTATTATTTAGATGCAGTAAATTTTACATAGTTTATTTGCACAAGTCTATGAACTTTGACAAATTTTTATAGTCATGTAAATTCCCTCCACAGTGAAGACAGAGAATAGTCTTACCATACAAAAAAATAATCATGTGCCTCTTTATAATCAAACCTTTGTTACTATCCGCAGCCCTTGGAACCACTGTTTTGATTTCTGTTTGTATACTTTTGCCTTTGCCAGAATGTAATATAAATGGAATCATAGAATATATAGCCTTTTATGTTAAGTTTAACATTTTTTTTAGTTTCCTTCTTTTTGTTTGTTAAGGTACCAGTATTTCATTCTTTTTATTGCTGAGTAATATTTTATTATAAGAATATATCACAGTTTGTTTTTACTTTTTGGCAATTATGAATAAATTGGCTATAATCATTGGCATGCAAGTTTTTGTGTGGGCATATGTCTTTATTTTTCTTGGGCAAAATATCTGGGAGTATTAGATTTCTAGGTCATATGCTAAGAGCAGGTTTAATTTCACAAGAAACTGACAAGCCATATTTCAAAGGGGCTGTTCTATAATATTTTGCATTGCCACCAGCATTGAATGAGGGTTCCAGATGCTTCAACATTTCCCCAGCAATTAACATTTACAGTGTTTTTCTTTTTTCTTTATTCTGCTCATCCCTTCACACTTTTTTTGGCCATTTTTATAAGTTTATAGTCATATCACATTGTGGTTTTAATTTGCATTTCCCTAATTAAGCATATTTTCATGTGCTTATTTGTCATTCCCACTCATGAATGTTTTATTCAGACAAACCTAGGTCTGAATCTCTACCCTGTGTCTTTAAGAAAATTTTTATTCTTGTTCAGTTTATTTACTCATTTTTAAAATGCAATAAAATGTTTTTATGAGGAATAAGTTGGTTCACACACACAAAAAGTATATCCTAGACCATGATATTTCCACAAACCTTATTTGATATGTCACAGTTCCGTTGAAAGACTATCAAAACCTACTCATTGCCAACAGGACAAACTATGATTTAAGCCTGTTCTTAATTTACTTGACAGACTTTGCTCTCTCCAGTGTTACTTTTGATTAATCACATTACATCCAAGTTAGGGAGTATGCCATAAAGTTTTTTTATTATTATACTCGAACGTATTTGCCTCTTCATTTCTGTATTTTTACCTGTTCCCTCTTCTCTAATTTATATGCACATTTCTTATGTCTCTGAATCTCAACGACTTTTAAGTTTTACATCAGTGGAGACTACGTCTGTCTTATTAACCATTAGGTGTGTCCCTGGAAGCTTGAGTAGAGTGTGGCAGTTGTTATGCTCAATTTACTGTTGAATGAATGAAGGAAAGAACATACTCCACTGGCATCTATTGTTCACTTTCTGCTCTACCTTAACAGTATTTATTTTTCTCTGATAACTAATATCATTTTTTTTTACTTTAACTCTCATTCAGTGTGACACATTGAAAAAAATTTTTAATACCATTAGGTTTTTCAAAATGACGTAGGTTAACCATATTTCGGCTACACGTGTTCATTCTCTGTTTCTTCAACTAGATTGAAAGTTGTTTGAGAACAAAAAAATGTTATGTCAAATACCTTGAAATTTGTAGACCCTTGATAAAAGTATAATGAAGAAATTTTTCATTTTCTCCTGAAGAGAATAAAATACAAACAATGATATAAGTTAGCTTTCTTCATAAAAATAATAAGATTAAGAAGATGGCTTGGAGATCACAGGACTTACAGACAGAATTATTGATCATAACACAGTATTTATATATAGGCAAACAATTAAAAAGAGAGAGAGGAATATAGTCATTAAAGAAAAGAGAAAACTCTCCCTGGTGAACAAAGAAAATGAGGGAAGGGAAAACGCCTTGGAACAATCAGACAAGACACACTTTCCAGTAAGGATTTATAAGGCATGGAAACAGATTTTTTTTTTAGCATTTATTCTTTCTCATGTCTGTAGACACTTTTTCTTTAAAAAATAAAAGACAAATTGTACTGATATTCAGATCAAATTACAAAATACAACTGAAAATAGATTTCCAGTAGTTATTTAATAGATGATGCAGTGGAATTTCCCTTTCTTCACATTCAATGTACGTTCTGGCTTCTTGCCCCTTAAAAGTTAATATATGAGATTTTCTTTAATAAGCTAACCAGAGGAAGTAACTTTTTAAAAACGCTTTATCCAACAGGCTATTAAAATAGTATAGCTGATCTTGAATATATGTGTCCCAGGGATTACACTCAATTTATTTCTACTTGATTGTGCTTTGAAAATGACTGCTTGCTGTGCACACCCTGCCAAACCTAATGATGATATGCCTGTTCCAGGAATCCTTCAGATTGGCGTCCTTTGTATCTCCAGGGGCCTCTTAATGTTTTGTTAAAAGCACATCAACAGTGAGCTTACTTTGATTGAAATTGCCACAGTATGTATGGTTTTACAATGATTTTTAAATTATAAAAGGTATTTTTATATAATTGTGAACATTATACTTGACCCATAATTATAGAAAATTTCACATGTGTATTTCAATCATTATAGATTTCACATGAGTTCAACTATTTTTTATCTATCAAACCCACACAGCAGGCTTTCAAGAACAAATTTTGGACAATCTCACATTGAATTTTTTCATTACATATATCATCACATGTTTATGTAGCTGAAATATTCCACAAAAGCTTATGGTCAAATAATTCAAGCGACCTGAAAATGAATTAGGTTCATAAAGTTCACCAACTGTATAAAATGAGAAGTGGGCACAATTTTCATCAGGAACCACACCATCTGGTCTGACATATTTACTGTCTTTCTGATTTGGGGGACACTGGTGCAAAGCAGCTTGTGGAGTAAGAATCCCTGGGATGGTATAACAGCTCTTCAGCTTACTAGCTGTGTAATCTTAATCAAATTGGGTTGATGTGGTGATTAAATTAAATTAGATTTGCCATGTAAAGTGCCTGCACATAGCAAACACTTACTTAATGTTTGTTATTAGTTATACTAATTGTAACATTCTACCAACTACAGGCAGCATTATATCAAGGGGAAGACAACTGGATTGAAATTGTGATGCAATAAACCAAAAATCTAGTCCTGCCATTAGTATTAACTTTTTCAGAAATTCTGAGAAAGCAACTGAAGTTTTCTGGGCTGCTTCCGTAAATTGTTAGATGTATAAGGAAGCCATTGTCATTTGAGTTAAGCCGATATTTTCTCTTCATATTTTTCCCTCCTCCTAATGATAATTACCTTTAGTGGAGTTTTATGTCATTCTTTGTTCCTCATTCTTACAGACAAAAGACTTGAATTGCTTTTCCCAAAAAGAAGTCAATTGTTTTAAATATTTTTGATTTCTCTTTCTAACCTTGTGTTTCTTCCCATGTTGGAACAGTAGGAAAAGCTAATGTTATTGGCAAAATATGAAACATCTATTTAAATCTCATAGTTTCAAAGGACTTTGGGTTTTACCTAGAAAAGGTAGTATAGACTCATCTCAAATTCTTGGACTTGTGTTCAGGAACAATGGGTCTTGTGCTTTCAGTTTTAGTAAAGAAAGCCCTCAGTACGCAGAATAGAAGAGAGCTGAGTAGCCATATTTGGGTACCACACTCAAAACTCAGTCTCTATTGCTGTCTACACTGTACAAAAAAACTTCTGTTGTTTGTTTTTTATGCAGATTTCTTTCACTCGTTTCCATCAAAACATGTATGTTCTTTTTAGAATCATGTTCTAACAAGTACAATTATATAATTCTCTAAATAATTTTATATTGTACGAGACCAAGAAGAAGAAGGAAGAGGAGGAAGAGGAGGCAAGAAGAAGAAACAAAAACCCCAGATAATAATGATTCCTTGTACCAGTTTGTTCAAAACCTGTAACCCACTATTTAAATATATTAACTTTTTGTGGATTTCTCTGCTAGGTAAAATGCTGACTCAGCTAATGAGCATAAACATTATTAAATGCATAAACAAAACTTTTAAAATATCAAACTACTAACGTATTATCACCAATAAGTAAAACTAACATCCAGGATCAACAGAAAAGTGCAAACATAAAAAATACTTTATGTATGAAACTCCACGTGGCAAGTCAGCCCTTTCTTTCTCAGGGCTTAGGCAGGAGTAGAGAAGGGCATCCAGAGCTCATGAGGACCCCAGAAACATGTTTCCATGTCTAAAACACCATCAGCAAGAGTGAAAATGAGACTCCCGAGCTCTGCGTGGCACTTTGCCCCTTGCCACGCTGCTTCTCCTGAGGAGAGAGGAACAGAGCACTGTGTGCATTTCTCTACTGGCAAACAGGCAAACGCTCTCGGCCCCAACCATCCCAACCTGCGTGAGAAATAATAAAGATGAGTCCCATTATCACTTTCATCCCTGTCCTTACGATCATCACAAGAAATCCCAAACTCCCAAGGCATCATTCATCACCCATCTCTTGCATATCTAATTGATTCTGCACATTCCTACTCTAACCCTACATGCACCCTTTCCCAACTTCATCACATTCAATGCCAATAAAATTAAAATATACACTATATTTAACTTCTCTCAGTGTTTATTTTCTTCAACTGCTACCTCTAACTGAAATCTCTATCTCCCTTGAGAATATTGCTTTTGCTGAAAGCCTCTCAAGTAGCTATATTTTGTTTTGGTTTTTCCCTTCCTAACCACTCTTACAATTGGGCTTGCAATGGGACAGCTACATCCCTTATTTCTATTGCCAATTCCAGATCATTGTCTTATTAGCCACATTGATTCTTCAAAACAGTCAGCACTGAAGTACATACCATTAGACCACACCAACTGTCTTCAATAAGTTAGATGATTTCAAAGCATGTGATATCTACAACATTATAAATATAATCAACCATTTAACAGCATTCTTTAAATATTATTTGCTTTTTCTGGAGGAAAACATGATTCTTACTTCAGTTTTCACTAGAGCAGTGCTATCCAAATTGCAGTTCAACAACCAGTGCCAGCCCGTCATTTGTTTTTAATATGATTGTGATATAATAAGTATAAACATTGAGAAAATATTTTAAAAATTTATAGTAGTTTGATAAAGGAAATTCTTATCCATTGAATCTTATATTTTTAAAGACTTGTACTATTTATGAATTTTTATATTTTTAGTCATTTATTATAGCTTCAAAAGGTTTCCATCTGTAACAGTTTGGGAAAATAGTAATCACAACAAAAATGAGATGCACATAACAACAAAGATCTCCAACCATAGTGAAACAAATGAATAACTTAGATTCCAATGCACAACTTTGTCCACTTGAGTGCTGCACTGCCCAAACCACAAATATGCAGAGGCAGCTTCAAGCAAAAAATGTATATCATTTACTTCTAAGCAAGTATCTAGGCTCAGGGGAATTTACCCAGGCAATGTATCTTGACCTAACAATTCAATGTGTTTAAGCCGAAACAAAGTAGACACTCCATGCTCCTTGGTAACGATCTACCAAATGGCTTTCAACAGGTAGAAGGGAAGGTTGATCTCAGCCCACGATGGCTAAAAGAAGATGCTGGTCTTGAAATATTGAAAAGGTTTACTCACGTTGTAAATAAAACAGACTGACTCCAACATTTTTGGACTGAGCAAATCGGTAATGCCATCTGATTAACTGTACAAAGACTAGGTTTGTGATATGTGAAAGATCAGGAACTCAGTTTTGTACACTAAGCTGAACAACTTTGATTTTTTGACTCTGTAAATGATCCTTTGACACCAAGTTTAATATCAGGCATGGGGGTACTATATGCAAGTCAATAGCTCAATTTCATTTGTGTTCTTATATATGCCAACAGAGCAATGCTAGTTTGCATAATAATTTAAGTACATTTAGTTATATTTCACTTTTTTCTTTAGAAAATGAGAGAAAATAACAGAGTAAGTGATACTTGTAATGATACCAATAATGAAGAAAAACATGGAGAGCACTAGGCAAGCCAAAAGAGGCAGCAAACCTTTGCCTTTTATGAAGTGATCTTTGGACTTAAGTGAAGAATAATAATTACATTTATGAATTTTTACAAAATTCTGGGAATATATATTAATGATTTTGCCTAAAACTGAGAATTTGAAGCATTTAAATAATTATATTCAAATTATTTAAGAAAGGAGCTTTCACTTATCCTAGTACTGTCAATTTTATGTTTAACTTTTGCATTTGCAATTCAAGTCCATATTTTCTTTGGTTTTTGTGTATGGAAATATGGTAGCTAGCTGTCTAGACTTGATCTGCAGAGAAACTATCACAGTCTTTTGAAACCATTTTATCTCATACAATCAAGTTAGATGCATTATCTCTCAAAATTCTATTGCTTAGTTTCTTAGCTTTGCTTTCACAAGGAACACAATTGAGGGAACAAACCCATTAAGAGAATATTTCAAAATCCTCCTTTGGTGGGAAGGAAATATTTTTTCTGACATGTTTATCGGAGAGGTAGAGGCAAATATATTTCATGCTCTGATTCTGAAATATCTCTATAATTATTTTATAATTTATTTTCTTTTTTTTCAATTCATATGGATTTTATTTCTTTTTGTTGCCGTGTTGCACTGGCTATTACCACTATTACAATTTCCAGAAATCTTGTTGGGTGGCTCCAACAATAGGCTTTATTAATTCAGTTTAAATTTGGAAACAAAGTAAAAATTTTCTGAAGTTTTTTTTCTTTTTCCCTACTAGCTTTTATTTCTGCTTTCAGTTAATCTACAGATGTCTTTGGTGAGGAGGTAGTTCATGGTAAAGCAGAGTTCTGACTTTTGCAATGAATTGCCATTATCATGGGGGAAAGGCCGCTTTACTGTATCAGTGCACTAGATTACTAATTCTACTGGATTTAGAATCAAGAAAAAGGAGATGGAAGTTTTACTTTAGAGAATATAGGAATTATTAGAAAGCTAACTGGGGGGAGGAAAAATAATCCATTTTTGGTTCCTTGCATGAAAGACCCATATATATATATATATATATAGCCTTAGCTTATAACAGAATGACAGAAATAAGTTAAAATATTAGAAGTAAACATATACAATCAACTGAGAAAACAGAATGAAGCTAAAATTTAATTTACACTTACAGTAAACAAAAGTCAAGAAACATTTTAAAAATTAAGAAAATATAATATAAAAAGTAGACTATGTGCTAAATTTAAAAAGAGATTATAAAAGTCCTAAAAGGCAAAAAAATTTCAAATACAATGAAACACAAATTAAGCAAAAGAATACATTAAATAACCAACAATTTTCCCTACTTGCTCTGCCCTTATAAACAGATAAAAATTTGTCATTGACTTAAAATAATTAAAATATAAGTTTCCTTTATATTGTCATCCCTGGGCTGCAATTTGTTGTTGTGTTTTGAGTTTAGGGCCAAAGAATTTTTAAAAATTTTAATTGCACAATTACAAAATGTACAATCATTTCAATATTCAAGCTATATCAATAATAGTATATATGACAAAAATTTAAACAATCCTATTTGTTTCCTTTACACTACATTAAAATTTAAAAAAAATAATTAACAGCTTTGTTCATTTTGCTCAAGAAGGCTTTGACTATTCATTCTCATTGGTTCAATACAGATTTTAGGATTTTTTTTTCTATTTCTATGAAAAATATCACTAGAATTTTGACAGGGATTACATCAAATATGTAGATTGCTTTGAGTAATATAGACATCTTAACAAGATTAATTCTTCCAATCCATGATAATGGAATATATTTTCATTTATATAATATTTGTCATCCTCAATTTCTTTCCTCAATGTTTTATAGTTTTCAGTGCACAGGTCTGTCACCTCATCGGTTAAATAATTCCTAACTACTTTCTCTTTTGTGTTGCTAATATAAATGAGATTGTTTTCTTGATTTCTTTTTCAGATAGTTTATTTTTAGTACACAGGAATGTTACAGGTTTTTGCATATAGATTTTGTATTTTGCAGTTTTACTGAATTCATTTATTATTTCTAATAATTCTTTGATGGACTCTGTAAGGTTTTCTATATGTTAAATCATGTCATCTGCAAACAGAGACAAATTCACTTCCTTCCAAAAAAAGAACAAAGCTGGAGCTATCACACTACCTGATCTCAAATCCACTACAAAGTTATAGCAATCAAAAGAACATACTACTGCACAAAAACAGACATATAGAACAACTGAACAGAATAGAGAGCCCATAAATAAAGTAAAAAATTTATGGTCAACTGATCTTCAACAAAGGTAGTAAAAACACACAATGGGGAAAGGAAATCTCTTCAATGTATGGTTTTAGTAAAACTGGGTGTCCACATGTATAAGAATGAAAATGGACCCTCATCTCATACCATATGCAAGAATCAACTCAAAATGGATTAAAGACTCAAACATAAGACCTGAACTCTAAAACTATTAGAAGAAAACATAGGGAAAAACTTCTTGACACTGGTGTTGGCAAAGATTTTTTTGGCTATGTCCCCCAAAGCACAGGCAACAAAGGCAGAAACAGACAAATGGTATTGCATCAAGCTGAAAACCTTCTGCACAGCAAAGGAACCAATCAACAGAATGAAGAGACAATTGATGCCATGTAAGAAAATATTTGCAAACCATACATTGTATAAAGCGTTAATATCCAAAATATGTAACAAATTCAAACAATACAATAGCAAGAAAATAATTAACCTGATTAAAGAATGTGCAAAGTGCCTGAGTAAACATTTTTCCAAAGAAGACATACTAATGGTCAACAGGTATATGAAAAAATGATGAACATCACTAATCAATAGGGAAATGAAAATTAAAACCACAATGAAAACCACTTCACACTTGTTAGGATGGCTATAATCAAAAAGAGAGAAGATAACAAGTGTTGACCAGTATGTGGAGAAGAGGGAACCCTTGTACACTGCTGGTGGGAATGTAAATTATTACACCCATTATGGAAAACAATATGGTGGGTCCTCAAAAAATTAAAACTAGAACTACCATATGATCCAGCAAGTCCACTTCTGGATATATATCCAAACCAAAATAAATCAGTATTTTGACGAGATATCTTCACTTCCATGTTTACTGCATCATTATTCACAATGACCAAGATATAGAATCAACATAAGTGTCCATTAATGGATGAATGGATGAAAAGAATGGGCTACAAATACACAATGGTATACTATTCAGCCTTAAAAAAGCAGGGAATCCTATCTTTTGTGACCACACAGATAAACCTGGAGGACATTATGCCAGGTGAAATAAGTCATACACAGAAAGATAAATATTGCCTAATCTCATTTATATGTGAAATCTAAAAAACGTAGAACTTGTAGAAGCTGGGAATAGAGTGGTGTTTACCAGAGGCTAGGGTGGGAAATGATGGGGAGATGTTGGTTGATAGGGAAAAGTTTCAATTAGATAAAGGGACTAAGTTCTGGAGATTATTGTATATCAGGGTGACTATAGTTAATAATAACATTACATAGTTGAAAATTGCTGAGAGTATATTTAAAATGTTTGCACCACATATTAGCAGTATGTAAAGTGGTGGATATGTTAATTACTTTGACTTAATCATTCCACAATGTATATATATCTCTCAAAACATCATGTTGTACACCATAAATACAGGTAATTTTGTCAATTTAAAATTTTTTTAAATTAAAAAAAAAACCTCTTTAACAGATGGTTAAAAAAATATCCATAGTACTAGCTAGTGTGTTGTCGCTGCTAGAGCCTCAGTCTTTACAAAGGCTTTTCTCTCTTTTTTTCTTTCTTTTCTTTGAAAAAGAAATACACAAAATCCCTTTGTTTCTTGGGTCAAAATGTCTTTTTCTAAGAATGTATAGTCCTGGTAAATGTACTTCAAAATAAGCTGTTTAATTATACCATAATTAGCAATTCCTTGTACCAAAGCTACAAGGGTGACAGGAAGCTTACCCAAATGTGAATTTTTTAATAATTCTTATTATAGCCTTAAAAAAGCAAAGAATCCTATCATTTGCAATCACATGGATAAACCTGGAGGACATTATGCTAAGTGAAATAAGTCATACACAGAAAGATAAATGCTGAATGATCTCACTTACATGTGAAATCTAAAAAAAGTAGAACTTATAGTAGCTGGGAATAGAGTGGTGTTTACCAGAAGCTAGGGTGGGGAATCATGGGAGAGAAAAAAGTATATTAGATTTCAAACCTGTTTAAAGATGGGATTTTAGCTATTTTAAGCCTTTTTCAGATATCTCCTTTTAGCCTGGTGATCACACTATAACTGCACTTTGCTTATTTCTTTAATTAACTGAACTTCCAAAAACTTCTTTGAGGTTTTAAGTATTTCATCCAAAAGAAAATTTCACAGGATATAAAGGATTTTACATAACTGCTTGCCCCTTAATAAAGGGTGTCTAAAATTCATGCACCCTATAGCTCAATAGAAGTTCAGTTCAAATGACTCTGTTTGCTTATTCAGGTATTTTTACCCGAGAGAAAGCTGTAAATTTGAATGAAAGTAGTAATCAAAGGTAATCCTTGTATGAAAACAAAGAGATTTTTATTTTTTTTAAGTTTTGAAAATTTCCACTCAATTTAATTCTTCTTTTTGCTCAGCCCCAAATCTTGAAGTTCTTTTTTAACCATGTCTTTCTTCTACATATCCCATCCAGTTTATCTGCAATTACAGGTGTTACAGCCTTACTGGGTTCACTGACTGCTACTAAAAAGGAACCCAATACACCAAGACAGCAGGGGTTACAGCAGAGAATTTAATATTGCAGGTGACATGTGAGAAGCCAAGAGAAAGTTCTCAAATCTGTCTCCCTGAGAATTTGGGAGAAAGGGTTTTTAAAGATAGTTTGATGGGCAAAGGGCTAGGCAATTGGGTCTGCTGATTATCTGGGTTCAGGTTGGAACCATAGAGGTGTAGAAATTGTCTTCTTGTGCTGAGACAGTTCCTGGGTGGGAGTTGCAAGACTGGTTGAGTCAGTTCCATGGTCTGGGTCACTGGTCTGGGTTGGTCAGCCATTTCACTGCAATAAAGGGCCTGGAAGATATCTTGAAAACTAGCCTTAGGTTTCACAAGGGTGATGTTATCCATGGGGATAATTAAGAAAGTTAAGAATCTTCATGATCATCAGCTATGTGACTCCTGAGTAGCAATTATAGGAAAGCAAACCAGGGGATGATGGCTGGTTTTTATGTGTGTGTGTGTGTGTGTGTGTGTATGTGTATATATATATATATAAACTATACTTATACATTTGCAGAGTTCTAGCCCCTATCACAGTTCCCACATTGTGGCCCTTTATTAATTTTATTGAGGGTGTTTTCAAAGCCATCTCTATCTGTGATACATATATATATACACATATATATACACACACATACATATGCACACACATATACACACACACACAGAATCTAAATACTTATACCATTCCATCTCAAAGCAGCTTCATCTCTTACTTGAACTATTTCTATATGCTCTTATATGAGAATGGTTTCCCTGCTTTTACCCTTGCCTCAAATAGGTTATTCATATAATAACCAAAATGATCTTATTGAAATATAACCGATACTGTTACTCCTGACTTAAATCCCTCTAGAACCTTCCTGTTTCATTCAAAAAAGAAAGGAGTCTACTCTCCTTATATAACTGGCCCTCCACTGAACAAATTTCAATGACCCCTAAGTAATCCTCTCCCTTAACTACTTGAACTTTTGAGTTGTTTCCCAGAAATGATGGATTTTATGCAAGACAAAGGAGCTGAGATACTGAAGATCCCTGGACAGACTTCTTGATGCCAAGATTCACCATCACCCACAACCTGCCCCCAATGCATGTGGCCCCTTGTGAAATACTCCACGACCTGTCACAATGCACATGGCCCCTCCTTTAAAAGCCCATGATCTCTGTTAGTCGGAGAGATGTATTTGATGCACCTTCTCTCATTCTCCCGACAAGATGTCTGTTGTATTAAAAATTCTATTCTTCCTTGGCAATCCTTGTTGTCCCAATAATTGGATCTTTGTGTGACAACTAACTAGACATAGGCTGAAAATCCTTGCGGTTTCAATGACACTTACTAAAGTTCTTCAGGGTCCTACATACTTTTTTCAACAACCTCTCTGATGTCATCTTCTACTCATCTCCCTCTGCTTGATTGGCTCCAACTTTATATTCTTCTTTGTGATTCCTCAGTTACATCACAAATATCCCCTCCCACCCTACACAGTGCTGGTCCCTGTGCCTTGGCTGTTTATCTCAATATCCACAAGCCTTGCGTCCTCACTTTATTTGGGACTGTGCTAAAATACTCCAATATTAAATGATGACCCTTTATAAAACAACATCTTTCACTCTCCACCTGTCCTGTTTTGTTTATTCCATATATAGCTACTTACATTCAACATTACATTTTTATTTATTATTGTCTGTCTTCTTCCACTATAATTCTCTTGAAGGCTTATTTTATTTCATAATATGGATTATTAAAATTAATTAAAAATAATAATACATCTCAATTTTCTTATCTTGTTACAATTGCCAAATATAAAATATAATTAAAAATATTTTCCAACATTATATGTAATATACATCAATTGAAGTAGGCATTAACTTACTCTATCTGTTTTAATTTTTGGTTTATTTCACATTTCCCAAAATTTTACAAACATCCTCTTCTTACGCAAGTTAGCAAAGTGGAAATGCTGAAGTTTGTGAACTTTAGCTGACAGTTTGAGTTCTGCAGTTTATCAGTTAACAGCTGTGTGCCATTGTCCAAGTGACAATTTCAAACTCATTTTTTTGTATTTGCTATTGATATAGTATTATATGTCGAAATTACACTTCATAAGATTTTGAATATTGAGGATTAATTGGGAAAATTCATATTAAGTGTTGAGCATTTTATTTGGCACAGAGAAGTCTTAATAGACATTAATAATTCATGTTTGGTATTGATGCAGTAGATAAACACATATGGATAATGAATTATGTTTGAAAAATGTCAAAATCTCTACTAAAAAGGAAAAATGACAGTGGTTTTCCTCCAGGAGATTTGAAAAATAAATCATATTGTAATATCTAAAACACTTGCAAAGCTAATAATTAGGTTTATCTTGTGCTTGGGCTGTCATCTTAATATCATGTTCATTGTCATTCTTAATATTAGTATTATAAGTTATCATGAATCCTCTCACAAATGTCTCAAGCAAAAGTAGTTTTAATTCCTGGCTGAGAAAATTTAAAGTATGTAGAAATTTATAAAATCACTTCTGGAATAAATGTTTTCCTTGAGGAGCAAATGCTTATAGAAATATAAATAATAATTATTTTTAAATACTCTGTTTGAAAACACAAATTTTACAATTTTGAACATAAATATATTTTCTTGTTTAGTTTTAATAGTACTACAAAATTTGAATAAAATGTATTTTCTGTTTTTAGCTTGTTACTTTATCTAGTCATTGAACATTTAACATATTTAAGCAAGTACAGTCTGAAATATATGCATGCTATTATAAATAATACATGGTACACATTTTTAAATGACATTTCAAAAGTTATGTCAAAGAGGTGAAAACATTAATATACAAACAGATTGACATTATGAAAGTGCTTCTCACCTATAATGACATTAAATACATTTAGAGAATTGTAAAGGGTAAAAGAAGAGAATAGCTGTGTAATTAACTTGAATTTTTAAAAATTATAAGAATGTCTTAGGATAATTACTCACTGAAACCTAGAAATAGGAAGGATGATTATTTTCATGAGACCATAAAAAATGAGAAAAAAAGAAGATGCACAATTTGAATGATACACACTATGAGAGAGGAAAGAAAAGTAAAGAAGTATAGAAACCCAGATATTAAATGAAATGAACTAGATTTTTTTAATTTTTAGATAAATGTTGAATTTTTCATGCACCTGGAATAAATCCTTACTATAATGAATTTTCAAATAACAAGTGGAAGCCCTGAACTCACTGCCAAGTTACAACATAGTCATACTGAGCTGTATTTATCTCATGAATGATTCTTTGAATTTTTACATCATTAGCTCTGTGCTTTTTTTGTTTGCTTACATCTATTCTTTCTATTATTCTATTGCAATGCTGAAAACACCACTCAATATATTTCATGTTTCACCGTCTACAAAGGTTATTGTTTTCTTAAAATTCTCTTACAAAAAGAAAATATAGGCTTATGTATCTGCATATTCTTGAGTCAAGAAGGTGCTTTGTGGCTCACATTTCTTTTATTGTTAGGAGAAAAGAGTTTCTTAACACCAGTTTTCATTGACTTTATTAGTAAAAGAGGTATATTTTTCACATGGAAAAATCATAACTATAACTTATTTCATGTATAAATGAATATAATTGTATAAAATATTTGCCACTGGTCCTGGGTTGAATATGAAAATGATATGAATCTTTTTATCAACAGTGTTGTTGTTTAGTTTGTGATTATATTTGGAGAAAGCCTTTTATTAGAGAGATAACTACCATGCAATATTCTTGATGATATGACATAGTATAAATTTCTAGAATGTGAGTCATGTTTATTGTACATGAAAATCCTTCAATCCCAGTTTAATGGTATAATTGACTAGGTAAATTAACACTGTGGTCACCAAGAGGAAATATGAATTAATCTGTTTGATGTTGTCTAAATATTAAATCTTAAATTCAGTAAATATCTGTATGTGTGTTATACATTGTTCTACTTTAAAATTCAAATTAACATTTTTATCTATCTCAAATAATGCCATTTGTAATATGTCAATAGCTGTTTCATTATGTGTGAAGATACAAGATTTATCTTTCTCAAAGGGGGTTGGGGTCAGGAAGTTTAGGAAGAGAGGACATTTTTTTCAGGATTTGATTTGGAGTCAACCCTATTGCTTGAGAGCAATAATAAAAAATAGCAGCCACCTAAAAATGTGAAAATGAAACGCTCTATTATATGACATTATATTTTAATATTTATGTTGGATGGTATTTTAGAATCTCAGAACAAAATGGCAAATAAACACAATTTCTGCCTTCATTCAATGAGAAAGCAGACACAATAGATGATTATGATGCGATTTTTTTTGGTTTTATAATTGGAGAAGAGAGAAAAGACAGTGAATGACATACCATGTTTGTAGCCTAAAAAAATTCATCCAAACTTTAAAATTACCTAAAGAAAGGATTAACCATTCTGTTAATAAAGGAAATTTACTATACTTATCTGGCAGTGATGATTTCATGTCAAAGAACATTTCAGCTTTTAGAACAAAAATATTAAGTCATGATCCATGTACTTGAACAATTCACACTGTATGGGGGAAATATACATAAAAAATGAAAATGCAATATTACACAATAAGTTTATTATAAAATTACAAATAAAAGCCAGGAAATATACAGGCTAGAGTGGATAAATGGACCTGAAAGACTAAGATAACAATATTTCTTAGAGAAGTGAATACTTGAGTTGATTCATTATTTTTTAGATCACATTAACTTTCAAAACTCAGTAACTATTTTCCACCCTACTTACCTCTGTTTCTCAAAAGTGGTAAAGTTATTTTTGAATTTTCATATATTAGAGCTAATAAAATAAGAGAAGCTATTTGTCTTACTATATCTTCAATAAAGTTCTGAAAGATAGGCCTTGACAGCAAGAAATAGATTTAAAAAACATTCTGAGCACATTGTTTCTGAATATTAAAAGGCCATAAAGTTAACAGATAGATTTTAAATAAACATATGAATGATATTCATAGGAGGATAATGTAAGTATAAATAATTTATATATCTTAAGTTCAATATGATGTCTTTTCTATGAATCTATAGTTGATAATCAAATTTATTTTTATTTATTTATTTATTTATTATTTTTTTTATGTCAGAATATTATGGGGTACATATGTTTTGGTTACATAATTTGCTTTTGTACAGTTTCAGTCAAAGTTATAAGTGTGCCATTTACCGCAGGTAGCATGCATTGTACCCATTAGGTATGAATTTACCCATCCCCTCCTCCTCACTAACCTACTTGATTTCCATTGAATTTAACTTTCATATGTGCACATAAGTGTTGATCAATTAGTTCCAATTTAGTATTGAGCACATGTGGTGTTTGCTTTCCATTCTTGTGATACCTCACTAAGAAGAATGGCCTCCAGTTCCATCCAGGTTCTTAAAAAAGATCTCCTTTTTTATGGCTGAGTAGTACGCCATGGTATACATATATCACATTTTATCAATCCACTCATGTATTCATGGGCACTTGGGTTGTTTCTACATCTTTGCAATTGTGAATTGTGCTGCTATAAACATTCAAGTGCAAGTGTCTTTTTATAAAATGTCTTTGTTCCTTTGGGTAAATACCTAATAGTGTGATTTCTGGATCAAATGGTAGGTCTACTTTTAGTTCATTGAGGTATCTCCATACTACTTTGCATAGAGGTTGTTCTAGTTTGCAGCCCCACCAACAGTGTATGAGTGTTCCTTTCTCTCTGTATCCATGCCGGCATCTCTTATTATGGGACTTTTTGATAAGAGCCATTCTCACTGGAGTTAAGTGATATCTCATTGTAGTTTTGATTTGTATTTTCCTAATGATTAGAGATGTTGAGCATTTTTTCATGTGTTTATTGGCCATTAGTCTATCTTCATTTGAAAATTTTTTTTCATGTCTTTTGCCCACTTTTTAATGGGGTTGTTTGATTTGTTCTGGCTGATTTGCTTGAATTCTTTGTAGATTCTGGCTATCATCCTATTATTGGATATATAGCATGCAAATATTTTCTCCCATTCTGTAGGTTTTCTTTGTGCTGTATGGAATGTGTCCTTGACTGTGCAGAAACATTTTAATTTGATCAAGTCCCATTTATTTATTTTTGTTTTTGCTGTGAATGCTTTTAGGGTCTGCTTCATAAATTCTTTGCCTAGGCTGATATCTATAACAGTTTTTCCAACATTTTCTTCTAGAATTCTTATAGTTTCATGCCTTAGGTTTAAGGCTGTTATCCATTGTGAGTTAATTTTTTGTGAGAGGTGAAAGGTGCAGATCCTGTTTCAGTCTTCTATATGTGGCTGTGCAATTTTGCCAGCACTATTTATTAAATAGGGATTTTTTTTCCCAGGGTATGGTTTTGTCTCCTTTGTCAAAGGTCAGATGGCAATATGAGGATGGTTTAATACCTGGGTTCTCTGTTTTGATCCATAGATCTGTGTTTCAGTTTTTGTGCCGGTACCATGCTGTTTTGTTTACTATAGCCTTGTAGTATAGCTTGAAGTCTGTTAAAGTGATGCCTCCAGATTTGTTCTTACTACATAAGGTTGCATTGGCTATTCGGGGTCTTTTCTGCTTCCATACGAAGCATAGAACTATTTTTTCTAGAAACGCAAAAAAGGATGCTGGTATTTTAATGGGGATTGCATTGAATCTGTAAATCACTTTGGGTAGTATTGACATTTTAACAATGTTGATTCTGCCAGTCCATAAGCATATGTATTTCCATCTGTTTACATCCTCTTCAATTTCTTTCCTCAGTGTTTCATAGTTCTCCCTGTAGTGATCTTTCACCTCTTTAGTTAAATATATTCCCAGGTATTTTATTTTTTTTGTTGCTATTATGAAAGGTATTGTGTCTTGATTTCATTCTCAGCTTGGCTATTGTTGCCATATTTGAAAGCTACTGATTTGTGTATGTTGATTTTGTAACCTGAGACTTTGCTGAATTTATTTATCAATTTGAGGAGTCTTTTGGTGGAATCTTTGGGGTTTTCTAGATATAAGATCATATCGACTGCAAAGAGTGATAATTTGGCCTCTTCTTTCCACATTTGGATACACTTGATTTCCTTCTCTTGTTTAATTGCTCTCACTAGGACTTTCAGCACTATGTTGAATAGAAGTGGTGATAGTGAGCAACCTTGTCTAGTTCCAGTTCTAAGCAGGAATGCTTTCAATTTTTGCCTGTTCAGTGTGATTTTGGCTGTGGGTTTGTCATATATGCCTTTTATAATGTTGAGGTATGTTCCATCTATGTCTATTTTGTTAAGTGTTCTTATCCTAGAAGAGTGCTGAATTTTGTCAAATGCTTTTTCTGTGTCCCTTCAGAGGA
Source organism: Daubentonia madagascariensis (assembly GCA_023783475.1). Lineage (NCBI taxonomy): Eukaryota > Metazoa > Chordata > Mammalia > Primates > Daubentoniidae > Daubentonia > Daubentonia madagascariensis. The sequence continues at coordinate 16,939,713 of JAKFHU010000978.1, read as the reverse complement.
TGATATGGTCTTTGTTTTTGCTTCTTTTTATGTGGTGAATTACATTTATAGATTTGAATATTTGAACCATCCTTGCATCTCTGGGATGAAGCCCACTTGGTCATGGTGAATTATTTTTTTGATGTGCAGCTGAATTTGGCTTGCTACAAGTTCATTGAATTTGCCTATATATTCATAAGGGATATTGGTCTGTAATTTTTTTTGTTGTTGTTGTGTCCTTTCCTGGCTTTGGTATTGAGGTAATATTGGCTTCGTAGAATGAGTTTGTGAGGATTTCTTCCTCCTCAATGTTATGGAGTAATTTCTTCAGCATATGTACCAGTTTGTCTTTGTAGGTTTGGTAAAATTCAGGTGTGAGACAATCTTGTCCAGGACTATTATTTGTTGGAGGATTTTTTTATTGCTGCTTCAATTTCAGGGCTTGATATTGGTCTGTTCAGGAGTTCTATTTCTTCCTTATTACACCTAGGGAGGTTGTGTGTTTCCAGGATTTTTCCATTTCCTCCACATTCTCAAGTTTATGAGCATAGAGATTTTTATAGTATTCAGAGATGATGTTTTGTATTTTCATGCTATCAGTTGTGATTCCTCCTTTTTCATTTCTGATTAAGCTAATAGGATCTTTTATTTTGTGTTTCTGGTTAATCTAGCAAGAGGCCTGTAAATTTTTTTTCTTTTTTCAAAGAACCAACTTTTTTTTTCCATTAATCTTCTGAATAATTCTTTTGTTGTAGATTTCATTTAGTTCTTGTCTGATCTTGGTTATTTATTTTCATCTGCTGGGTTTGTGATTGTTTTACTCTTCCTTTTTCAGTTCCTTGAGAAACTTCATTAGATTGTGGATTTGTGATATTTCTGTCTTTTGGATGTGGGCATGTAAGGCTATGAATTTTCCTCTCAGGACTGCTTTTGCTCTATCCCACAGATTTTGATAGCTTGCGTCCCCATTATCATTTAGTCTGAAGAATCTTTTGATTTCCATCTTGATGTTCTTTTTGACCTAACTATCATTCAGCAGTAAGTTGTTTAGTTTCCATGACTGTGGGTAGAAATGGGTGTTTCTGTTGGAATTGATTTCCATTTTATTCCACTGTAGTCTGAGAAGATGCGTGGTATAATTTCTATTTTTTAAAATTTGTTGAGACATGTTTTGTGGCCTAGGATGTGATCAATCTTAGAGAATGTTCCATGAGCAGATGAGAAGAAGTTATATCCAGTAGTTTTTGGGTAAAATGTTCTGTAAATGTCAGTTAGGCCCATTTGTTCTAGAGTTTTGTTCAAGTCCATTATTTCTTTGCTTATTTTCTGTTTGGAGAATCTGTCAAGTTCTGTTACTGGGGTGTTGAAGTTCCTGGTTATTATGGTGCTGCTGTTTATCATTTTGTTTAGATCAAGTAGGATTTGCTTTATTAATCTAGGCACTCCTGTGTTAGGTGCATAAATATTTAGGATTATTAAGTCTTCTTCTTGAATTGTTCCCTTCACCATTATATAGTGACCATCTTTGTCTTTCTTTACTCTTGTTGATTTTAAGTCTATGTTATCTGAAATGAGAATGGCTACACCAGCTTTCTTTTGCTTTCCATTTTTATGGAATATTGTTTTCCATCCTTTCACCTTGAGTCTAAATGAGTCCTTGTGGGTTAGATGTGTTTCCTGAAGACAACAGATACTTGGCCTGTATTTTTTTTTTTAATCCATTCAGCCAGACTATGTGTCTTGAGTGGGGAGTTCAGGCCATTCATGTTTATTGAAGGAATTGATAAATGTGGTAGATTTCTGTTCATCCTGTGGGGTAGACCCTTATGTTTTACCTCTTGAGCCATTGTGGTAACTGGGCTCTCAACTTTAGATTTTGGATGATTTTTCATTGGTCAGTGTCCGTTGTGCTGATCAGTGTAAAATGCAGGTCTGAGTACTTCCTGCAGGGCAGGGCTGGTCTTCACAAATTGCCTCAGCGATTGCCGGCCTGAGAAAGTATTTCCCCCTCATATAAGAAACTTAGATTTTCAGGATACAAAATTCTAGGCTGGCCATTATTCTATTTTAGAAGACTGAGGATGGGTCTCCAGTCCCTTCTGGCTTGCAAGATTTCAGTTGAGAAGTCTGCAGTTAGTCTGATAGGTTTTCTTTTGTAAGTTACCTGCTGTTGTCACCTTACTGTTCAGAGGAGTGCCTCTTTAATTTTACTTTGATCAACCTAATGACTATGTGTCTTGGTGATTGCCTCTTTGTGATGAATCTCCGAGGGGCCCTTTGTGCTTCTTGTACTTGAATATCCAGATTTCTAGCAAGTCCAGGGAAATTTTCCTCAATTATTTCCTCAACTAAATTATCCAACCCTTGTGTATTTTTTTCTTCAACCTCAGGGATTCTTATGTTTGACCTCTTTACATAAGCCCGCATTTTTGGTAGGCTTTGTTTGATCTTCTTGTTATTTCTGTGTTCTTTCTCTTTGACTGATTTGTTTATCTTATAGGTTTTATCTTCAAGCTCTGAGATTCTTTCTTTTGTCTGATCTAGCCTATACTTAAGGCTTTCCACTGTGTTTTATAATTCCTTGAATTAATTTTTCATTTCCATAATTTCTGTTTGGTTTTTCTTTAATACTTCAATTTCTTTAGAGAATTTTTCATTCATTTCCTGCACTGTTTTTGTGGCTTCCTTATATTGGGTTTCTGTTTTCTCTTGTATTTCACTGAGCCTTCTTACAATGCATGTTCAAATTCTTCATCTGTCATTTTAACCATTTCATTTAGGTTGGTATCCATTGGTAAGGAGTTATTGATTTCTTTTGGGGGTATCCTTTTGCTCTGATGTTTCATGTTTCCAGAGTTCTTTCACTGAGTCCTTCTCATCTGGACTCTTAATTGAGATCTGGGGGTGCTAGTGTTGGCATATGGCCCTGTCTCTAAGTCCCTAACTATTGATCCCTGACAGTGCTGGGGAGAGGAGTGCTGGTCGTGAGTTGCACTTGGGGTATTTTAGCAGGTTTGATGAACCTCTTGGATTACCTCTGACCTGTTGTCTTCTCTTCCCAACCGAGTGTAGTGATTTCACCCCCCAGCTTAATGTTTGAGCTGGTGGATTGTATTTGTAGTTATAAATTTGCCACTCCCTAATTTCTTGAGATGAAAGGCACTATGATTAGCTATGGGGTTGTTCCCCCTGTCCTTGATTATGCCTATGGTAGGTTCTGGTCCCCCAGGTGGGGCATACAAATGCCCCAAGCTTTAGGAGGAACCCTGTAGCTCCCAGGGGGTTGCTTGGTCCCTACTTCCCATGAGATGGGGGAGGAGCAAGACACGACATTATGACTGGAATGTGAGAGCCTAAGTGAGGGGCTTTGCTAAGCCTCAGAGGGGCTCAGAGTTTGCTAGGGGGAGCCACTGATAAGGAGTTCAGGGCAATTTCTCCAAGCCTAGAGAGCTCCTCCCACAGGGAGGGGCCTAATCATGTGATTGCTACCACCCTGAGCCAGGCTTTTTTCATCCCAGTCCACTAGCCCGGTTTCTCTGCTGGGTGGGGCATTTGCCCTCCATATTTTCTCTCTGAAACTCCACAGCACTCTCCCCTCTGATCAGTCCACATGTGTTCCCTCTCCACCCAAGACCAACTCTCAAACTGCCCCCATTTCATTTGTCTGCCCCGCTGGTGTGCACCTTCACATGATACTGGGAGGTAGGGGGATCTCCAGTTGTGCACCCCTCCAAGGTGAGAGAGGTAGGCTTTTCTGTCCCAGAGGTCTCCACCGAGGGCATGCTCCCACTAGGGGAGAAGTGGCAGGTCACAAGCCTCTTGGGTCAATCTGCACTCCCTATTCTAGTGAGTGGTGGAAGGGGCTGCTGCATTCAATTGCCATGGGAACCAGGGGCTAAGCTAATTCTCTCCAAGGGTCACAGCCTTTTGCAGTAAGGCAGTTCTCTAGCAGGGGTGGGGGATGGGGTGAGCTCATATACCCCTGCTCCTCTGTGCCCCTCCTCACCCTCCTGTTGGATATGGCTGTGAGGGCTCTCTTGCCACCTCAGCCTGGAACTAGAGCCTCTCCCCTATATCTCTGTGCCCCACTCTCCCAACCAGGAGGCACCAGGTTCTGCCTGCGTGTCTGAGCCACCAGTAGTTGATCCTGCCAAATGCATGTGAGCAGGAAGGAAGATTGCAGAGTGCATCTGTCCTGTGGGCTAGGCCAGAATTGCACCCCTATTGCTGAGAAGCAGGCCTCTGAACATAGAGCACTCCAGCTGCAGCTATGCTGGGGGGAGGGGCTGCGGTCTCCCTGCACTGCTCTTCTGTCTGGGGTCCACGAGGTCATGCCTGTCTGTCTGAGCCATCAGTGGGCAATCCCACACAGCACCACCACAGTAGCTCTGCTCTCCAAGGAGGGTTTGGCTGGGTGTGTGTCCCTGTCTCTGAGAGACAGCCCTCTCAGTGCAGAGCATTTTTGTGGTTGCTATGGGGGGGTGGTTACAAGCCAGCTTGAGCCAAAATTACTTTCTGGGATGACAGGAATGGAGGAGGTGCAGAGGGGGAGGTGTCCAGATGCAAGAATGCCTGCTGTTTGGTCCTTTGTGACACTACCCCTTGGGTTGAGAGCTCTGTGTCCTGCTGTTGGCCGGAAGCACCCAGAAGGAGGAGGGGATCCCCCTTACCCTTTCACTCGGCTCCAGGGGCTTCCTGGATTTGGTCCATGCCACTGATCTCTCTTCTCTATCCTCCTCCCTCTCAGCTTCGCAGCTCCTCTAGGTGGGGTCCCTGAACTCCTCTGCTGTTTCTCCCTGTGGTCCACATCTGAGCAGTAATTTTTCTCTGCTCTCCACAGTCCAACCCTCTACTCTTCTTCCAGGACAGTCCGACAAGCTGTATCTCTAGTTGGCCATCTTAGCAGTCTCCTATTTCACCCATTTATTGACAATTCAAATTATTTTTTGGTTTACAACACATCTCAATTTCTTAGGTTTCCATTTAAAAAAAAGGTAACGTCTACAGATGATCTTGAAACCTGCTCTATTCTTTTCTATTTCTGTGTATGACTAGAGGTTCATTATCTAAATTATTGAGCCACTGTCTTTGTCTCCACTGAGTCAGGATATTTCTGGCAGGGGTGGGGAACATTTGCCTTAAGGCAGAATGTGGCTTTCTAGGTCCTTAAATGCAGCCTTTTGACTGAATCCAAATTTTACAAAACAAATCCTTTTATTAAAAGGGGTGCAGCAGATAAAGACTAAGCCTTTCCTCCTCCTTTGGTGCTTAAAAAAGAACAATCTTGAAATCAGAAGGCCGCAGGTTCCCCACCCCTATGTAAGTTATTTCTCTTGAGAAAGGAAGGATGTAATCATGGTAACCCATATCTGTACACTAGTTATTCCTACACATTTGTTTAGACTATTAATTAACTTTAGAGAATATGTAATGATTCAATTTCCATTTGAATGTTTCTATTTCATACAGATTTTCTTTAATAATAAAGTTTACAGTTTTAATACTGAATGTTTATGTGGAAAATGCATTATCAGCACCAACATACACCCATGCAAATATACATATAAGGGTGTGAGTATATACATACACACACACATATATATATAAAATTGGGGTGTGTGTGTGTGTATATATATACACACACATATATAAATCATTAAAGGATGCTGAGGTTACCAAGATTAGAGGGGACAACATTCAAAGAGGAAGAAACCACAAAATGAAGAGCTGACTTTCTGCAGTAGCTTTCTTCTGAGCCTTGCCAATAGTAAACACAGGGCAAAATTGTGATAACTCATATTTTGCCTAGGAAACAGCTGCTTGTATGTTTGGGTTTAAAGCCTTGATTTCATTTTTTATTTCACATTTATTTCTCCTTCCATTTCTTCTTTTTAACCAATCAATTGCTCCATTTATTTGTTAGTTACCTGCACTGTCATCATTGTTTATTGGTTTCTGTATTAGTTTCCTGTGGGCTCTGTAACAAATTATCACAAATGTGATAGCTTAAATAACAGAAATTTATCCTCACAGCTTTGGAGGATAGAAGTCTGAAATCAGTTTCGCTGAGCCAAAATCAAGGTGCCAGCAGGACCTTTGTCCCTTAGGAGCCTGTAAAGAATTCCTTCTTTGCCTCTTCCATCTTCTGGTGACTGTCAACATTCCTTTACTTATGACTATATCACTGCAATTTCTACTTCTGTGGTCACATTGCCTCCTCCTCTTCTGTGTGTAAAATCTCCTTCTGCCTCCTCTTATAAAGGTACTTATAATTGGATTCAGAGCCCACTCAGGTGACCCCAGATGATCTCTCAAAGTCAAGATGTTTAATTTAATCACATCTCAAAGATCTTTTCTCCTTATAAGGTAACATTTCTGGGTTCCAGGGATTAGATGTCTCTGGTTGGCCATTACTCAACCTACCACATTTACTCTAGAGATGATAGCATGCATCTGTGATTTTGCATGACCTACTAAGAATTAAAATGTTCTAAATATGTATGGATCCCTGAACTCTTTAATGTTATATATTTCCTCCTACTTGTTGCCCCTGATAACCGTTAGGAAGTAAATGATATCAGATTTGCCTTCCTACCTGTAAGCAACAAGAACAAACCAAAATACATAATATAATCCTTTTGAGACACTGATCAGTTGACAAAGGACAGTGTCCACTGAGAGACTTTGGTGGGGGACGTGAGTTGTGAGTGTTAAAATTGTCCCAGCTTATTTGGCTGTAGGAGAGGAAAGGGAAACTGTGGCAGAGTCCAATAGACTCCCTAACCTGAAAAGATGAAGCTGAGATTCAGGGGAGGGCAAAGCACCTAGAGTTCAAAAGAAAATTTTCTGACTCTGATAGGGGAGAGTTACATTGAGAAAAAACCCCTGAATATTTTCAGAGGTGATCCCTCAAGAACTCAGCAGAATGATATTCAGTGCATGTATGGGAAAAAATTACACATGGACAGGAAATGTAGAGACTTAGAGAAGTGGTTCTCAACAAGGAGAATTTTGCCATCACCTCCCTTCCAGGGGACACTTGCAATGTGTGGAGATATTTTTGGTTTTCACTACTGAGGAAGTGCTACTGGCATTTAGTCTGTAGGGCTTATTTTCCTATATTTCACAGGACTAACACTCCCCCAAAATATAAAACTATCCCAGTCAAAATGTCAATATTGCCAGGGTTGAGAAACCACAGATCATAGGGGACAGCACCTGCATTACACAGGGCCATGAATAGGGCCTGTTCCCACCAGTAAGCCTAGAAAAATGCATAATTCATGTGTGATTAGAAAGAGTACTAAAAAAGTCTTGCCTGAGTAGAAGAGAATATTTAGAAGTGCTCTGGATCCACATAGCAAATCATAAAATCAACACCCAACAGAATCAAACTATTTCCAAGTAACTTAAGTATATATTAATACTGGGAGAAAGGTCAAGGATTATTTATAGAAATATAAAAATATCCAGCACCCAACAAGGTAAAATTACCAATGTATGGTACCCTATGAAAGATTATGAGGTATCCAAACAGGCAGAAAAATATGGTCCATAATGATGAGAGTAATCATTCAATCAAAACTGAATAAAAAATAAGATATAAGTTACAATTATCAGAGAAGGATATTAAAATATGGGTTATAGCTATATTTCAAAGGTTCAAAAAGTTAAGTAGAGGCATGGAATATATCTTATTGTTTTCATGTCTCTTGATTTAATCGGTATGTTAAACTTCAAGGCCCAAAAAATTGTTTTGCATAGTCAATATTTAGATTTATACACACATGTAAGCTTTCTATGTTCTTCACTCCTTTCTTCATTTGTTATTTTCCCTTCAGAATAATTTTTTCATCTTGAATAATTATTTCCATTATTTTTATAATAATGGCATGTTGGTGTTAAATTCAGTTTTAATTTATTTGAAAATTATTTAAATTTTACTTTTGAAGAATTTTTTTGAGCATAGAATTCTGGCATTCAGCAATTAGTGATGTTAGTCATTATTTCTCTCTCTCTCTTTATCTATTTCTCTCTCTCTCTTTATCTCTCTCTATATATGTGTATATATGAATTGCTGTTATGCTAGAGAAAGAATTGCTTGTATATGTACAAAACTCATTTTTGGCATATACACATATATTATATACCTATATATGTATAATACAAAACTCAGATTCCATATAATGTCTTTTCAATGAAGAAAACATACAATTCTTAATAGTCTCTTTTATTACACCAAGACATGGTAGAAGTTTTTTGTATTTATCTTGAGTCAAGCAGAATTCTGGGTATAATTTCCTTCCTCTGTCATTTCTGCAAGTCTAAAACTACAGCCTGGATTTTTACATTGCTCTGGCAGGACTTCTGTCTCCCATATCCACTCCAAGAGCTATGGAGACAGTCCACATTGTTTGTCATTTTATTATAATAGTAATTTTTTGGGGAAATAGCTCAAGAATTTTCATGATTTTATTTCTTCCTAGGTGATTTGATGTTGAGTATACTTGGGAGTAAATTGACTAGGGATTAAGTGAAGAGTAAGAAAAGAAAATGCAATAAGGACACACCCTAAGGAACTTCAACATTCATTTATGGTATGAGATTATAGCTCAGTAATGGATCCAGTTTGGAATAAACTAGTAAAGTATGAGAAATAATTGTAGCCTGTGCAGTGAAGAATGAAATGCAAAGAATATTTAAAGAATTAGAAGGTGGTCAAATATTTGAAATGCTGCTAAAGAAGTCTAGTAAAGTGAAAAATGAAAAATATCAATTTGATTGAATTACCTGAGAAATGTCATTTCCAGTGAAGTGGTGGAGAAAAAAGCAAAAAATAGGGTAATTTCAGAAAGGAGTTAGGGGATGGGTAAGGAAGAAGAAATGTAACTATTCACTCAATAATCATTGAAGAATAATTAAAATTACATGCCAAGATACATTACTTGGAAAACCTAACTTTCTGCACTAAAATGCTTTGATTTTTTTCAAGTACTCCCCTTATGTAAAAATGTCTTATATCGTTTGCCTAAATCTTTTTATACATACCAATAACATAATCTGTTATGATAAAACATTATTATATCTTAAGCATAACAGTTGCAGATACAGCTGAGAGATGATAGCAAATGTCTATTGACAATTGTCTATATAATTTACTTTAAAAAATGTGTTCTGTTTTATAGAGTTGATGTATTTCCAGAAGTAGGCATTGATTTTGTTTTCTACGAACCATTTCATTAAAAGCAAAGGGAAAACCACCATTGTATTCTAAAAGCAAGCCAAGGAAATATGAACCAGAGTGATTAATAATATGATGAAAGTATGATTAGAAAATATGATTAAAGAGCCTTACAGGCCAGGTTCACGCCTGTAATCCTAGCCCTAGTCCTTTGGGAGGCTGAGGCAGGAGGACTGCTTGAGGCCAGGAGTTTGAGACCAGCCTGAGCAATATAGAGAGACCCCATCTCTACAAAAAATCGAAAACTTAGCAAAGCATGCTGCCACACACCTGAAGTCCCAGCTACTTGTGAGGGCAAGGCAGGAAGATAGATTGAGCGGAGGAGTTTGAGGTTACAGTGAGCTAAGGTGACACCACTGCACTTTAGCCCAGTCAACAGAAAGAGACCCTGTCTCAAAAAAAAAAAAGTATGATAAAATATGATATAAGTACAAATATGATAAAAGTAAATAGCAAAGACTAGAAAGAGAGCCAAAATTTTAAACTTATAACATTGTGTAAACCTTTTCTTTAAAATGTAACTCTGCAGCAACTTCAATATCAAGAAAGTTAACATGAAGACATTCAAAGTAAAATTTTAGTCTGCTAAATACAGGTTAAAATGGAGATAAAGCATGATCATATATATTTTTAAACATAACTATTTGAAATGCATATTCATAAGAACTAATTCATCTAACTCCAATCATATCTTATTTTAAGTTCACAAGCACCAGCAATTTTTGCCTTTATTATGAGGAAAGAACAATCACATTAGAGAGCCTTGTCATTCTGCCAGTAATGAGTTCAATATGACATTTTGGAATGTGCTTTGCTGTGACTAGAATAGCAATGTTGATTTTACATTTAAAAAGATTTTTCAAAACACATACAGTGAGAACAATTTCACACAGGGATTTATTTTTTTGCTCATTTCAATTTGAATGTGAGTTAAATTCTAAATTATAGTAATTGTGATCTGTTTTCATGTTACTATAAAGTTTCAAATTGTGGGCTAAGTCTTATTATGAAAGCAGAATCTCATCAATAGAAAATTATTTTCAAAACTGCTATTATTGATTTTTTAGTACAAGATATTTGCTTTATATCCATGGCAAATTCCAATGATTATGCATTAAATCAGAAGCATTAAAATGAACACAATTGTTATAGTTCAATCATAGCATGGAAGAGAATTCTTATTAGTCTGACCTTTTTAAGCTACTATATCTATTTAGAGTTGAGATATGTATGGATTCTCTCATAAGGACATTTGTGGAAAATGAAAGAGAAGACTATTCTAATACAATTTATTTCTGATCAGTATTATTTTTCTGTATTTTCCATTCTATAGTTTTTAGAAGCTGTCATGTCATAAAATAAAATGACACTAAGTATTGTCGAAACAAAAATTGCACGAGACAGAATTAAACAGGTAAGGAGGACTTTGTCTTGCAATAGGTGAAAAAGAAAATAAGATAGCCTGAATTTAACTCAGTTGAAAGAAAGGGCAGGAGAGTTTTTAAAAACAGAGTTGGGAGGATCTTGGGGCATCTGTGTTTGCTAATTGTCTTTACCCAAAGGAAAGCACTTTCTCATGTCTTCCTGACAGGACTTAGGCTTCCAAACTGAAGTTAGGCTTCTAGCCTCCCACCATCCTTTGTGATTCTATTTCAAAAGAATTGTCCTCAGGTCCTGGAGACAGTCTTGGCTTGTAAAACTGGCAAGAGGCTTTTAAAAAGATTTACAAGTCAAAGGGGCAGAGAAAGGATTTATAATTACAAATTTTTTAAAGTAAATCCTCCATGAAATGAGAGGGAAAAGACCTCCCTGGTTAGGCTATGTGAATTTTGTAAGGGCTGGGGTGAGACAGAGGTCAGAGCCCCAGAGGCCAAAAGAAGTCTGGCTAAAGTTTAGTCAAGCTGAAGCGAATGTTAAGGTCATGTTGGTCAGTATTTATTTTTAAGTATGGACAATCTAGAATTATTGATTCATGTTTTAAAAATAAATAGGGTTTTCCATAATATAAGAATTAAGTTCAGCATTTTGCTTTTCAAAATGGCAAATAATATACCGTTCTTTTCATTAAAATGCAAAAAGAGGCATACATTGCGGTAAGGGGCATGGACTGAAAATGGCAAACTGACTAGATGTTCAGCAAAAGCACCTGTATCCCCAAGTCTCCTTTGCAATTAGGTTGAGGCCAGGTACCTGTGTTCTCAACTATGAGTGCCTAGTTTAACATGAAAAAAAAATTAATTTACCTTAATTTTAATATTCAACACTAGATTTTTATAATTATTTACATTTAAAACCAGTTTCATTGTTGAAAAATTATAAATGAAAATAAGAAATTATAATAAAGCCATTTCAAATATTCTGAACCATCTGGACAGAGCTACTGATACGATATTGTCATAAACTGGGTAAACCACACTGAAGAACCCTAACATTTTCAAAATTTAAAAACATTTACTTGATACTTTTGTTTGAATAGTTTTACTTACTATTATTATATGTTATATATCATATCTGGAATATAGTATTTTTTCAAGGACAATTTAGAAAAGGAGATGTTTGTACTAACTGGGTTTTGCTTTTGATTCATGACCACTAACTTTCCACAGTGGATAATACTTCCAGGACATATATTTTCCCACTTCATTTATCCTATCACTTGTCAAGATGACACTATATAATTTCTTTTTTTCCTCCTAAAATGCATAGTAACTTCACTGAGAACATCAAAGCAATTAGAAAAGAACTTCTGCATGTTCCCACCACTTAACTACTACTATATTTTATCCATATGTTTTACTCTGGTTTTCTTTAACTGTATATGAACTATCTCTGATCCCATCTTGTGTACTAGACATCATTCTTTCTTTTCAGTAAAAAACTATTTTATGTACCCATAATTAAAAATTAAAAAAGAAAAAAAACATTGTTCTAGAAATTCTCCCTTTTCTTTCTTGACACATTCTAAAATTTTCCTCACCCTACTAAAGTATTCCCATCAGCATATACTGACACATACATGCTCACACACACACATGTGCATATATATATGAAAATACAAACATCAATATACAAACATATTTGCCCCATGTTGCAAAAAACTACCTGATCACATTTTTCTAGCACATTTCTCTATTCCCCTTTACATAAGATTGCATTAAAAACCATGTACATTCACTGTGTTGAATTCTTCTCATCCAATTTTCTCTTATCCTTACTCTAATCAGGGTTTCAAACGCATCACGTTAGCAAAAGTACATCTGTAAATTACAAATGATCTCCGCATTGTCAATTAAACATATTCATTTTACTTGATCAATCAGAAGAATTTGATACACTTTCATTTGCCCTTCAGGACATCATAATCATCTGATTTTCCTCCTATCCAACTTGCCAAACATTTCTTCTCATTCTTGTTTGGCAAGTTTTCCTCTTCTTCCCTATCTTCGACTGCCCCAGGATGCATTTGTTGAAAATGTTTTCTTTTCTTCTTTTCTCTACTGCTGTCTATCTACCCTGACTCCCTTTAAGATCTCATGCATTATCATATCTTTAAATAAAATATATATTTTTACTCCTTCCAAATTTATATCTCCACTGTGGATATGTCCCTTGAATTTCAATTATGTATATTCAACCTAATTGTCACTACTATGTAACATTTAAAATACACATCTTAACATTTTCATGTCCTAAATTTAATTCCTGATTTTTCACAAAATACCTGCTCAGAACACATGTTTTCACCATATCAACTAATGGTAAGTCCATCCTTCCATTTACTCAAGCCAAATGCCTTTGAGTTATCCTTGTCTTCTCTCTATATATATTTCACCTTGTATTCAATTTACCAGAAAGTCTTTTTTGGCTTTACATTCAAATATATGCATAAGATAGCTTCTCATTACCTTCCTTGTTTCACTCTGTTCTAAGGCACCATCAAATCTTGTGTGAATTCCCACAAGAGCCTCAAAATTTGTCTCCATGTTTCCACCTTTGCTTGCTGACATCTATTTTCAAAAAACACCCAGAGTAATTTTCTAAAGCTAAAACTAGATCATATAATTTCTATAATAAAAAATTCTAATGCTTTCTCATTTCTCACAAATTAAAAGCCATAGTTCTTACAGTGAATACAATTTGCACCAACTGTGGTCTCTTCCTGGGATGGTCATTCCCTAGATATATGCATTGCTACCTTGATCATCATCTTCAAGTTCTTGTTCAAATGCCTGTTTCACAATTGGGATTGTTTCAAATATTCCTTTTTAAATTATACTTCTCACCAACCCCTGATCCTTCTTACCTTGACTTCTCCTACTTTTTAATAAACAACATACTTTATATTTTATTATATTTATTGGTAATTATCTGTATTTTCCTATAGAATCCAAATTCTCTAGAGGCAGAATTTTTTTTTTTCATTTGCTCATTGATAGTTCCTTGGATCTGGAATAAGTATCCTAAATAGTCTTTGAACACCTATCCTCCCTTTTTGCTCAGTTGGTATGGATCCCAGCAGTCAAAGGCACTGGATGGACCGATCTCCTAAATATACTCACCTCTCTAGTAACAATTGGAAGTTCAAGTTTGTGCCCAATATTAGCCAGTTGATATCAAGCTAGATCATTTGTTGAACTCTTGGAAGAGAAAGTCTATTGATAGGTGGAGCTAAAAAGATATGAGAGTTGAAACTGTTGTGACCACCTAGCAAACATAAAGTGACATTCTGGGGAGGCCAAGGCACCTGAGGGCATGAACAGAAAGATGAATAGGGGGAGCATGTGCAGACACAGATTTGTACCACATCCTAATCATCTATGAGGGATAAAAAATATAGGCATTGGTGGAGCAAAAGCTATTGCATTTTGCCATGAAATGAACCTTTGATTTACCTTTTGTTTGGTCCTTGAATGTTTTTTATTTGTAGTTGTCAGTTATATATACCCATATCTTTACACTTAACACTCTTCATTTTTTCAGATAAAGGATAATAACAGATTGTGGAAATGTGCTTACCCTAAGTTATCTTCATCTCTCAATTTTTCTTAAATAGGTTGCCAAGACATCACATTAAAATATGAAATTAAAAATATCTCTTATATCTGCTACCATTAATATCTATGATAAAATTTTAAACAAGAATAAGAATGAAAACATCACATGCTCAGTATATTAAAAAAAGTTCTACATTTAAATTGAAGTTATTAAGTTTTGTGAAAAGCCCAGTTTATTGTCTTATATTATTAACTCCATTACAAACTGGCACTGTTCCAAACAACTGTTCTTGGGGACACTGACTAGATGTCTGGCATAAGGGAATTGATTATCACTCTCATGTTATAATGTTGTTAGTGAGAATTGAATCATGATGTACATTGGCTGGATGAAAAAAGATAGGGGAATATATTAAAGAAACTTCTATCTGTTAAGTCATTCCTGCTTTAAACCTATTCAAAAGATAGATATGTTTGTGTATTTAATCATGTTATTTCATCATGTATTAGCATTTGTGTATGAATACTATACTCAATATTTCAGAGAACTCTAAATATTATGAACTATATTATTTTCAAATGGATCCATTGGTAAAAACTAGTTGACTATAATTGTTGCAAGGCAATGCAACCCAAGCACTAACTGCCATTTTCTCTATAATATTGGGTGAAATTATGCTCATAGAGAAATAATTGAAATTGAAGTGTTAGGTTTTCTTTTCAATATGATGAACTTAATGTTAATTTGCATTTACTGACATAATTATAAATATTGCTTCAGAAAACCTTAAAATAATTAGTATTTAACACTTATATCCTCTATGATAAAAAAGTAGTTCATAAAAACAAAGATAAAGACAATTTATCTTTTATAGTTTTATCAAAACTATAAAAGACTCAACTTATTTGCATTGTCTCTTTAATTGCTCTTGGCTACCAATTATATAAGAATATATCTTCTATGTCACTGGCATTATGCATCTATACTATTCCACTGGATGGATTTTGGGATTTTTTTTAATGTCTGAAAATGAGTGCTCCAGTAATGGTGACAAAGGCAGGTTGTATACACTTACCTACTTTATAACAATTCTAGCAACCTTGCAAAAAGGGTAAATTATTTCCAAATTTCTAGGCATTACTGTGATTTATATATTGAATATATTAAGATAATATAAATATATGAATGAAACAGTAAACAGGGAGAGTTTGATAAATTATATACTGTATTATACAAAATGAAAAAGATTGTAGTGAAAGTATATGCAAGTTAAAAATAAAGACGTAAGTGCATAATATTTGAGGACAAGATTTTTTTTTTTATGTTCAGTCATTAAAATATCCAGCAAGCCCTGAGACATCCTTTATTTCACCCAAGCAATGATTTTCTAAATCAACATGTGTTTAAAAATATATAAAGCAATATTAAAGATGGTGTAAGAGAAATGAGAAATATAGTCAAAATATTAAAAAATGCATGGGAATCTCCAAATTTAGGAGAATGGTTTCCTTTGAGTAGCAGTTTTGGGGCATAAGTTGAGAAATGGAATATTGGGGCTTCAATTATTCCATAATGTTTGTTTTCTTTTTAATTTTTATGGATATATAATAGTTATATGTATTTATGGGATACATGTGATATTTTGATATAAGCATACAATATGTAATGATCCAATCAGGGTATCTGGGATATCCATAATCTTAAACATTTATCATTTCTTTGTGTTAGGAGCATTTCAATTCTGCTCTTTTAGTTATTTTGAAATATACCAGAAATTACTGTTAACTATAGTCACTGTATTGTGCTACTGAACTCTAGGTATTATTCCTTCACTCTAACTGCATTTTTGTACCATTAACCAAATCCCCTTTTTGTTCCCCCCTCCCCACTAACCTTCCCAGCCTCTGGTAATTATCATTCTACTCTCTATCTCCATAAGATCCACTTTTTTAGCTTCCACATATGAGTGAGAACATGCGATATTTGTTTTTTGGTACCTGGTTTATTTCACTTAATATAATGTCCTCCACTTCCATCCATGTTGCTGCAAATGACAGAATTTCATGTTTTTATGGCTGAATAATATTTAATTGTGTATATGTACCACATTTTATTTATCTATTCATTTGTTGATGGACACTTAGGTTGATTCCATATCTTGGGTATTGTGAATAGTGCTGCAAAAAACATGGGAGTGCAGATATCTCTTCGATATACTGATTTCCTTTCTTTTGCATATATATCCAACAGTGGGATTGCTGGATCTAAAAAAGATAAAAAATAATTGTTATGATTTTATATAGTTGAGGGATTTATACATGACTTTTCTTTATACTGTCATTTCATGTTCTGGTTGATTAGCAATAGTAATATTTTTAAAAATAATATGCACCAACAATCAGTGGTCTGTTTTAAATTATTTAATCTTCAGATTTGGTGTGAAAAATAGTATAGCAGGTGTTCATTTTCTTTCATAAAACTGATATGACTTTTCTCATTTTGGAAAAGTAAGAATAAAAAGACAGAATAATATATTATGTTCAAAAGTGAGTTTTGAATACACATACATCAAGAATTTAACAATGCACTTACTCTTTCAACTAAATAAACCTATATGCCTAAATAAGGCAGAGTGTTTTATTCAATTTTAACCCAATCCATAAAACTGAATCTTAGAGCAATAAAAGTGAATAAGAGACAAATCCTTCACTCCTAAAATTATTGTTTCAAAATTTAAAAATTTCATCGATGTTATTAAATATTTAAAATTTGAGTGTAATTTTCTTAATGTGTTCCAAAATAATCACTATATTTGCTTCATAAAAGGATAGTAAATTCTCTCATTATATTTGTGTGTGCATTTTCTATAGCTATTCTACAATTTTTAAGAGATAGCAAAATTTTTCAGCTACAAGGGTTTCATAATTCCTTTGGGATTATGCTCAACTTAATATATATGGAATATTTAAGTGTATGCAATAGAAAAGAAAAAGTTGGAAGAAAAACTTCAGTTTTATAACCTAGAGCATTTATTTTTTCCTTTAAAACACAGAAAATTTTCTCAAATACTCTTTACATCAAATAAGTTTTTAGCATGGCAAGACTAAAGAAACCAGTTATTACCAAAGATAAATGTCCAAAGTGGGCTAAAATGAAAGTTAAAAATTCAATCAACTTTAGAAACTTCAAAGTCTCCAAGAAACAATACTTCTTTAATATATTTTTCAGATACTCTTTTTTCATAGGAAATATACACACACATTCTGATTCCAGATGCATTGTCATTTCCTCCCAAAACGTGAATCCTCTTCTTTGAAAGAAGCGTGTATGTGAAAATTAATTTTTTCTTTCCCAATTAATTTATTAAAGCCTGATTTTAGGCAGAACTACTGACTAACTAGTTTTAAATACACCATTAAGAAAATCTACTTAAATTAAATAAGAAAATCATTACTAATCAGGTTCAAATGACAGCTCTCTAAGAATCGGATTGTGTAGTTACAATCTGAAAACATTCACATTTACAGATGGTGTCCCTAACTATTCTCCATCAGCTTCTAATTTCATCTTTTTCTCAGTGTCCTATCCTTCCCTTTACCTAGAATTCCCTGTTCCTCATTGCTGACTTCATGAAGACATTCTGGATAACATCATAGATTTCTAGGTAATCTATATATAATCTACAAAAATAGAGAACATTTTGCTCCTTTTATCTAATATATGTATTACCTAATTTTAATCTCCTTTCTTACTGTATTAACCAATACATCTAATTTAATGATAGAGGCTGCAGTAGGAAGTTTTGACTTAGTAAGACTGTCTCTAATGTTTTGCTTTTAGATAGTATTATGGCTTTTGGCCTTAAGTATAAACATTTTAATGTTTTTAAATTAAAATTAAAATTCTAGTTTACCAGGTAATTTTAAACAGAAATAAGTGTTGAATTTTGAATCCTTTCAATGTCAATGAGGTTAATCATGTGATCTTCTTTATCAACTTATTAATATAGTGGCTATATTAATTGATTTATAATATTGAATCATATTTGCATTTATGGAATAAATCATACTTGGCAAAGATGAATAATTTTTATATGATGTTGCATTCTGTTTGCTTATATTTTGGATTTTGTATGGCTATAAGTGAGTTTAGGCTACTTTGGCCAAAGTACATAATCTTTAAATATCAATACTATATTACTGCATATAAAGAATTTAGAACATTTTAAGTGTCATTATTTCTCTGGTTTTCTAAATTGTGTTTCACCTGTGATCTTTTTCTGGACTAGAAGTTTGGGGGTAAATATCATCTACATATAAGAACTATGAAAATATGATCTATAATGAGGAGAAAAACAATTAATCAACCTGACCTAGGAATAATTCATATGATAGAATTAGGAAGCAAGAACATTACAACAATGATTATTAACATTGCATTTCATATGTCAAGAAGATACAGGAAATATTGAGCATATTTGCAAAAACATGGAAGCAATAACAAAGCCCCAAATCAAACTTGTAGAGACGAAAACCATAGTATCTAAGAGAAAAACAACACTGCATGGAATTAACAAGAGATATGTTACAGGAGAAAAAAAAATAGGAACTTGAAAAAACAGAATTAGAAACTATATAAAATAAAATATAGAAGTAAAAAAGGCCAAAAACATTGAACGTAGCAACAATTAGCTGAGTTACTTCAAGCAACCTCATATAGATCAAATTGGAGTTCTTTAAAGAAAAAAAAGAAATGAGGTTAAAGAACAAACATTTGAATAAATATGCCTGAAAATTTTTTAAAAATGTGATAATAATAAACTTATAAAGAAACTAAAATCAAAAAAGAAAATGTAGACAACATGAAGAAAACTACAGCAAGCCATTGTATAATCATAGAGCTTAAAACCAATTGTAAAAAGAAACTCTTAAAAGAAGCAAATACAATGACCTTTACATCTCTTTGTGCCTGGACTATTGTGGTGACAGGTACACCAAAAGCCCTGACTTAAGCATTATACAAGATATCCATGTAACAAAAACACTTGTACCCCCTTAATGTTTTGAAGTTAAAAAACAAATAAATAAATAAATAAAATAAAAGGAGCAAACACACACACATATACTCTCACACAAACACACAAAGAAACATCACATACAGAGTAATAGAAAACAATGTAAGTTAGAAAAAGCATTTTTCAAATATTAAAAGGGAAACAAACAAGAAAACCCGCCAACTTAGAGTTCTATCATCAGTAAAAGTATCATTCAAAAATAAAGGAAATAAAAAGGACCTTTTTTTTTTTTTTTTTTTTTTTTTTATTTTATTTTATTTTATTTATTTTTTTAATTTCAGAATATCATGGGGGTACAACATTTTGGCCATACACATTGCCCCTGTTCTGCCCGTGTCAGAGCCACAATCGTGGTCGTCTCCCAAACTGTGCTCCCCACATCCATTCAGTGAGAGTTTTTCCCATCCCTTCCACCCCCCTCCCGCCCGCCCGCCCTCTGATGAATGTTATTGCCCTGTGTGATGTAAGTGTTCATCAGTTAGTACCAGTTTGATGGTGAGTACCAGTGATGCTTGTTTTTCCAATCCTGTGACACTTCGCTTCGAAGAATGGGTTCTAGCTCCGACCAGGATAATACCAGATGTGTTAATTCACTATTGTTCCTTATTGCTGAGTAATACTCCATGGTATACATATACCACATTTTATTGATCCACTCGTGTATTGATGGGCACCTGGGTTGTTTCCACAACTTTGCAATTGTGAATTGTGCTGCTATGAACATTCGAGAGCAGATGTCTTTATTATAAAATGTCTTTTTTTCTTTGGATAAATACCCAGTAGTGGGATTGCTGGGTCAAATGGTAATTCTACTTTTAATTCTTTGAGATATCTCCATATTCTTTTCCATAGAGGTTGTACTAATTTGCAGTCCCACCAGCAGTGTATGAGTGTTCCTACCTGTCCACATCCCCGCCAACATTTGTTTTTTGGGGATTTTTTGATATGAGCCAATCTCACTGGAGTTAAGTGATATCTCATTGTGGTTTTGATTTGCATTTCCCTGATGATTAGAGAAGTTGAGCACTTTTTTATATGTTTGCTGGCCATCATTCTGTCTTCTTTGGAAAAGTTTTTGTTCATGTCCTTTGCCCATTTTTAATAGGGTTGTTTGATTTTTTCTTGTTGATTTCCTAAGTTCTGTATAGATTCTGGTTATAAGCCCTTTATCAGAGGTGTAGTATGCAAATATTTTCTCCCATTCTGTAGGTTGTCTGTTCACTCTAGTGATAGTTTCCTTGGCTGAGCAGAAGCTTTTCAATTGATCAGGTCCCATGTATTTATTTTTGTTGCTGCTGTGATTGCTTTGGGGGTCTTCTTCATAAATTCTTTGCCTAGGCCAATGTCCATAAGAGTTTTTCCAACATTTTCTTCGAGAATTCTTATGGTTTCATGTCTTAGGTTTAGATCTGTTATCCATTGTGAATTGATTTTTGTGAGAGGTGAGAGGTGTGGGTCCACTTTCAGTCTTCTACATATGGCCATCCAATTTTCCCAGCACCATTTGTTGAATAGGGAATCTTTTCCCCAGTGTACGTTTTTCTGGAATTTGTCAAAGATCAGGTGACTGTATGAGGTTGGTTTTATATTTGGGTTCTCAGTCCTGTTCCATTGGTCTACATGTCTGTTCTTGTGCCAATACCATGCAGTTTTGGTTACTATAGCCTTGTAGTATAGTTTGAAGTCTGGTAGACAGATGCCTCCCAATTTGTTCTTTTTGCTTAAGATTGCTTTGGCTAGACGGGGTCTTCTCTGGTTCCACACGAAGCGTAGAATTATTTTTTCTAGATCGGCAAAAAATGATGTTGGTATTTTGATAGGGATTGCATTGATTCTGTAAATTAATTTAGGTAGCAAAGCCATTTTTACTATGTTGACTCTGCCTATCCAAGAGCATGGTAAGGTTTTCCATCTATTTACATCCTCTGCAATTTCCTTTCTCAGTGTTTCATAATTCTCTCTATATAGGTCTTTGATCTCCTTAGTTAGATATATTCCTAAATATTTAATTTTCTTTGTTGCTAGTGCAAAAGGTATAGCATCTTTAATTTGTTTCTCGGCTTGATTGTTATTAGCATATATGAAGGCTATGGATTTGTGTGTATTAATTTGTATCCTGAGACTTTGCTGAATTCATTTATCAATTCCAGTAATCTCTTGGTTGAATCTTGGGGTTTTCTATGTATAATATCATATCGTCTGCGAATAGTGAAAGTTTGACCTCTTCTGCCCTATCTGGACGCCCTGATTCCTCTGTCTTGTCTAATTGCTGTGGCCAGGACTTCCAGCACTATGTTGAAAAGAAGTGGAGATAGTGGACACCCTTGTCTGGTGCCAGTTTTAAGGGGGAATGCCTTCAATTTTTCCCCATTCAGTATGATATTGGCTGTGGGTTTATCGTATATGGCTTTAATAGTTTCTAGGAATGAGCCATCTATGCCTATATTGTTAAGAGTTCTTATCATAAAAGGGTGTTGGATTTTGTCAAAAGCCTTTTCTGCATCTATTGAAAGGATCATATAATCTTTGTTCTTGCTTTTATTTATATGGTGAATTACATTTATAGATTTGCGTACGTTGAACCATCCCTGCATCTCGGGAATAAAGCCCACCTGATCATGATGGATTATTTTTTGATGTACATTTGAATTCGGTTTGCAAGGATTTTATTGAGAATTTTTGCATCTATATTCATAAGGGATATTGGTCTGAAGTTTTTCTTTTTTGTTGTGTCCTTTCCTGGCTTTGGTATCAAGGTGATATTGGCTTCGTAGAATGAGTTTGGGAGGATTCCATCCTTCTGGATATTTTCAAATAATTTCTGCAGTATAGGCACCAGTTCTTCTTTGTAGGCTTGGTAGAATTCAGGTGTGAACCCATCTGGTCCGGGACTTTTTTTGTGGGTAGATTTTAATTACTGCTTCAATTTCGGTGCTTGATATTGGTCTGTTTAGAAATTCAGTTTCTTCCTGGTTGAGCCTAGGGAGGTAGTGTGTTTCTAAGAATTTGTCCATTTCCTCCACGTTTTCGTGTTTGTGGGCATAGAGATTTTTGTAGTATTCAAAGATGATGTTTTGTATTTCCATGGTATCAGTTGTGACTTCTCCTTTTTCATTTCTAATTGAGCTTATTAGAGTCCTTTCCTTTCTGCTTCTGGTCAACCTGGCAAGTGGCCTGTCTATTTTGTTTATCTTTTCAAAGAACCAGCTTTTCGTTTCATTGATCTTCTGTATTGTTCTTTTGTTCTCGATTTCATTTAATTCTGCTCTAATTTTGGTTATTTCTTTTCTTCTGCTGGTTTTAGGATTGCTTTGCTCTTCCTTTTCCATTTCCTTAAGATGATTCATTAGTTTACTGATTTGTGACTTTTCTGTCTTTTGGATGTGGGAATTTAGGGCGATAATTTTTCCTCTCAGGACTGCTTTTGCTGTATCCCACAGCTTTTGATAACTTGTGTCCCCATATCGTTTAGTTCAAAGAATCTTTTGATTCATTTTGAATCTCCTCTTTGACCCAATATCATTCATCAATAGATTGTTTAGTTTCCAAGTTTTGGAGGAAGATGTGAGTTTCTGTTGGAATTGATATCTAATTTATTCCGCTGTGGTCTGAAAAGATACATGGTATGATTTCTATTTTTTGAATTTGTTTAGATCTGTTTTGTGGCCTAGGATGTGGTCAATTTTAGAGAAAGTTCCATGAGCTGATGAGGAGAATGTATATCAGTGTTATTTGGGTGGAGTGTTCTGTAGATATCTGTTAGGCCAAATGTTCTAGAGTCCTGTTTAGGTCTTTATTTCTCTATTTAATTTTGTTTGGAGGATCTGTCCAGTTCCGTCAGTGGGGTGTTGAAGTCCCCTGCAATTATGGCATTCCTGCTTATTATGTTATCTAGATCTAGCAGCATTTGCTTTATGTACCTGGGTGCTCCTGTGTTGGGTGCATAAATGTTTAGGATTGTTAAATCCTCTTGTGAAATTTTTCCCTTCACCACTATATAGTGTCCATTTTTGTCCTTCTTACTTTTATTGCTTTAAAGTTGATGTCATCTGAAATGAGGATGGCTACTCCAGATTTCTTTTGGTTTCCATTAGCCTGAAAAATTGTATTCCATCCTTTCACCTTGAGTCTGAATGCGTCTTTGTGTGTGAGGTGTGTTTCCTGAAGACAACAGATACTTGGTTTGTATTTTTTAATCCATTCAGCCAGCCTATGTCTCTTCAATGGGCAGTTCAAGCCATTTACATTATTGAGAGAATTGATATTTGGGGTAAATTTCTGATTATTCTGTTGGGTGGTATCTTTTGTTTTACCTCTTGCGTCATTGTGGAATCTGGTTTCTGGGGTTTTAGCCTTTGCATAATTTTACATAGGTGGGTGTCTGTTGCGCTGGTTAGTGTATAATGCAGGTCTAAGCATTTCTTGCAAGGCCGGTCTGGATTTCGCAAATTCTATCAGTGATTGCTTATCTGGAAAGGTCTTTATTTCTCTCTCATATAAGAAGCTTAGTTTGGCAGGATACAGAATTCTGGGTTGACCTTTGTTTTGTTTTAGGAGATTGATGATGTCTCCCCATTCCCTTCTGGCTTGTAAGGTTTCAGTTGAGAAATCTGCAGTTAATCTGATGGGTTT
The DNA here is from genome assembly GCA_023783475.1 of Daubentonia madagascariensis. Lineage (NCBI taxonomy): Eukaryota > Metazoa > Chordata > Mammalia > Primates > Daubentoniidae > Daubentonia > Daubentonia madagascariensis. The sequence goes on along the minus strand of JAKFHU010000978.1, from coordinate 16,915,792 downwards.
CCCTTTGTAGGTTACCTCCTTTTTTTGTCTTACAGCTCTGAGGAGTGCCTCTTTTGTGTTTACTTTGGTCAGTCTAATAATTATGTGGCGTGGTGAATGCCTTTTCACGTTGACTCTCCCAGGAGTCCTGTGTGCTTCTTGTACTTGGATGTCGAGATTTCTGGCTAAGCCATGGAAATTTTCCTCTATTATTCCTTCAAATAAATTTTCCAGCCCATGCAAATTTTCTTCCTCTCCTCAGGGATACCTATTATCCTTATGTTTGGCCTCTTTACATAATCCCACATTTCTTGTATGCTTTTTTCCTGTCTCTTGTTTTTGTGTTCTTTCTCTTCAGCTGATTTATTTAGTGCATAGGAGCTGTCTTCTAGCTCTGAAATTCTTTCCTCTGCATGGTCCAGCCTATTCTTAAGGCTTTCCACTGTGTTTTGTAGATCCTTGAATGCTTCTTTCATTTCTAGGATTTCTATTTGATTTTTCCGTAATATTTCTATTTCTTTGGAGAATTTTTCATTCATTTCTTGCATTTTTCTTGTGGTTTCTTTGTGCTGGGATTCAATTTTCTCTTGAATTTCATTGAGCTTTCTTATAATCCATAAACGAAATTCCTCTTCTGTCATTCTACCCATTTCATTTGGGTTGGTATCCATTGCTGAGGAACTGATAATTTCTTTTGGGGGTGACTTTTCACTCTGATTTTTCATGTTCCCTGAGTTCTTTCGCTGGTTTTTTCTCATCTGGTCTCTTGGTCGAGAGCTGGGGGTGTTAGAGCTAGTTTATGGCCCTGTCACCAGGCCCACAATTATTGTTCCTTGGCAAAGCCAGGGAGAGAAGTAGTGGCCTGTATTGCCTTAGGTGTATTTTAGCAAGTTTGTTGGATCTTGAGTTAACTCTGACCTGTGGTCTTCTCCTCTTCCCAGTGGAGTGTGGTGAGAATGACCTCCCAGCTTGGGCTCTGAGCTAATGGATTGTACTTGAGAATATGAGTCCTCCGCTCCCTATTAGCTAGGTATTCTGTTATGTCCGTAGCAGACTCTGATTCCCCAGTTGGGGTATGCGAAAGCCCCGTGCTTTGGGAGGGGTCTTGTAGCTCCCAGGGATTACTTTGACCCTGCTCTTCCTGAGGTTCTGGTAGAAACACAATTTCCTTTGGCTGCAGTGTGAGAGCTGAGTTGGGAAAATTCTACAGAGCTCAGAGGTTGCTCATCTAGCCACGTGTGGCTGCCCTTCTGATGTGTGTCTCCGCGTGAAACTGGTTGATAGGGGGATCTCCAATTGTGCACCCCTTTTCCACCACTAGACCTCAAGGCGAGGCAGGTGGCCGTCTCTATCCCCAGCAGTCTCCACCGGGGGGATGTTCCCACGGGGAGGGGGGAGTAGTGGCAGCTGGAAGCACTCTTGAGTGGCGCGAAATTCCCTATTGAAGTGGGCAGGATTATGGGGAGCTGCTCTGGTTCAGCCTGTGGCTCTTGAGGTATTTGGTTGTCATGGGAACCAGCAGTTATACCAAATGAGTCACTATGGCCAGCAACCTTCAAAATGAGCGATCTCTGGGGTACAGGAGGGCTGGGACCTGAGGGGCGGGCACTAGGACCGGCACGGAGCGGAGTTGTCGGAGGCCAGAGCCGGGGTAGCAGAACCAGATGGACGAGCTGCAAACTGTTTCCAATACTCAAAGGTCCCACCTCTACAGTTCCGGGATCTCGTCCCACCTGGAACCCACGGATGCTGCTGTCCCTGGCCACCACAGGCAAAGCCTGTCTCGCCCCAGCGGATGAGCCCTGGGCCGGGGCGGGGCGGAGCTAGAGACGCGGCTCACGGCTCCGCGCGGGCGGCTGTAAAGATGGCGGCCGCCGCCGGCCTGGCGCACAGCCGGGCTCCGATCGCGCCGGGAGCGCAGTTTTTCTCCGCCGGTAGTTGTTAGCAACCTCTAAGGGCGCGTCCCGCTCTCCGATAAACTCCTGGGCCCAGTCCCGCTGACTTCTAGTGGCGCAGTGCCGGCCTGCGGGTTCCCGCGTTCCCGCGCACTGTCCCGGGAAGCTGAATCTCGGTCCCCGCCCAGTTCCTCTCCAGCCCTCGGCAGTCTCTGTATATTGCAGCTGCGAGTTGTGTCTGGCTCTGGCTACTTCCTCCTCCTCTCCACAGGACTCGCCGGCCCGAGCAACCGCTCTGTCCCAACTCTGGGCTTGTCCCTGACTGCGTGTATGGGGAGGCGCGTAACCGCTTGGGGGGCAGGTCGCGCTGCTCCGACCTGGCGAGTGCGTCCTTCCCGCGCTCTGGGCTCTATTGTGCTCCGTGCGCCCTCCGATCTTTGTGAAAATTTTGTACCTGTTTTCTTGGGCTGGGCGTTCGGCGTTGTTTCTCTGTCATTCGCAATGCTGTTTTTGGAGTGAGCGGTCCGTGTTCGCCGGCAGCCGCTGGCGTTCTTCACCTCCTTTCCTGGGAGCGGTATGGTGGGAGGACCCTATCACACCGCCATTTTTTCCCCTAAAAAGGACCTTTTTTTAGACATGTAGAAGCTGAAAGGGATAATCACCAACTGACCTGTACCAGAGAAAATATTAAATGAAAACTCTCAAGCAGAAGGAAAGTAATAGCAGATGGAATGAAAGACACAAGTAACGGTAACTGTGGGGAAATATAAAATACTTTTTTATTTTATAAATCTCTATACAACATAATGGACTGATTAAATATAAACACTATATATTGTGGGATTTATAATATATATAGAAATAAAGTGTCTTATAGCGTAAGTATAAAAGCCAGGGAAAGATATACTGTAGTATATTGTTGCAATATTCTTATAATTTATATGATGTAATATTATATTACTTGATAGATTATGATATTAAAGTACTTTAATATTAATATAACACTTATGCAATCACTAAAATAACACAAAAGAGTTATAGGCAACTGGCAAAAAAAGGAGGTAAAAATAAAATCATAAAAGATTAGTCAAATTATTCAAAAGCAGTTAGGAAAAAGAAAAAAAAAACAAGAGATGAGATAAATAGAAAACATATCAAAATCATTGATTTAAACACAAGCATATCAAAATTGCATAAACTATACATAAAATATAAATCAAACACTCCAATTCAAAGGAAAAGATAGTAATAATAATTTTACAACTACATTCACTGACCTTAATTTCATTTAGAAAAAAATTGCATTTCAAAAGAATACTGCCAGTAGCCAATCTGGCCTTCAGAGCCTCTCGGCTGCAATTTGGGCAATTTTCCAAAGATGGCAGCCATTGTTTGCCGAGATAATTTCAGTGGTCAGAATGCGATGAAGCCAGGGCTAAAATTAAGGGGAACCATATGGGGAAACTAATCAAATGAGCAAAGAAAACACTCAAGCACTTAGAACGGTGACTGCCACATGAAATAAAGTGAAATAATTGTTGAAGAAAATAATTTTTTTCTCAAAATTAGGTTGATAAAAGTGATAGAAAAATGCATTTGCAATTGTTTGATGCTTTTCTCATAGCTATTTTAATGTTGGCAAAATAAACTCAATAATGCCTTTTGTTAATAAACACTTGTTGTTGTTTACAACCTGTATACCTCTCTGAGATGTAGCTCTATTTAAAGAGGTAGTGAGATACAGAACACACATGAGTGCTGTAGTGATTTTAAAAGATTTTCATCCCAACTTTTATGATAGGTTTTACACTTCAGTAATATGTGAGCTTCCAAAAAGTTCTAGGAACCTTCATTTAGGATATTGCATGTGGTATTGAGATAAATGTTCAGCTTTTGAGGCACACATATGATTTCTTTCATTTGATTCTGAGTTGTGAGGCCAGCTTCATGGGAGCAATGCATCAATTTTTGCCAAGAAATCCTTAAAGAAGTAAATCTTCTTTGGCAGAAAAGATTTAAAAGCCATCACTAAAATCTAGTGCCTTGGCAAGATACTGTTAAATGGTGAGCTAATTGACAAGGATTTGTACAGCAGCTTCAGCTGAGTCAGTGTGATTTTTGGCATGTCAAAAAAGAATAAGGCTTGAAAGAAATGACAACCTTTGGACCAAAACTAAAAGTATTGAAATTTTGCTGCCCAAATTCTCAAAATTGCTGCTGGCTGCTTCTTGCCTTTGTTCTTACTGTATTCTCTGCCTGCAACTCCCCTAAAGTCATCATGTGGTTTATTCCCTTAGCTAATTCATGTCTCTGCTTAAATTAACATCTCAGAAAAATTTTGTGAACTCATTAAAATTGCATGACTTATTCTGCTTTATTTTTTGTCATGGTTATTATTAATATGGGGATTTTGCTAGATATTTTTTCTCTTGTGTGTGGCCTGTATCACTTAACAGAGTGAGAGCTTCATGAGAGTAAGGAAATTATTTTTAAATATTATATTTACATTCTCCTGTAAAGCCTCACATTCCATAACTAACAAGCAATGTCATTTTCTCCAACTGAGGTGGTAAAATTCTTAGAAAGTAACTTTGTTTGCATTCATTTTGGTCTTGTCACCAAGGGGCTTCGAAGTCAGGTGTGAATAATTAAGCTAACATAATGGAACTTGGCTTGTTCTTAGTCACTAATCATCAGAATTTTGGAGATTCCACATGTGTAACAAATAAAAAACTCTAATTTTAATAAATATTAATAAGAAATGAAAATAATAAGGGAAATCTGCTAAATTCTGATATTTTTCTCACTCTATGACTGTTTCTTATTTTGATACAAAATATTGACACTTTATAAAATATTCTAATCTATACCACCTTATTGGCATTTGTTATCTTTAGCTGTGCAAGGGAGACAATTATATTGGTGATACTAGAGGCCACCAATGAATTATATATACCTCCCGATACTCATTCTTTGCCATATTCCCCTTCCAATAAATGTAGGTGTGGCCTGAGATGTGCTTTATTCAATAAAATTCAACAGAAATAACACTATGTACGTTTCAGTTGTAGGGCTTTAGAACCCTGGAAGCTTCTGCTGTTGCATTTTGGGCACCCTGGGCGTGCATGTAAGAAGTCCATCTGTACAGCTGGAGAGACCGTGTAGAAAGATGTGGTGGCAAAGGCATAGAAGCAGGAGGAGGGATACTGAGGCTACATGTAGAGAGAAACAGAGGACTAGGATTAGTTTCCTATGGCTGCAGCAACAAATTACCACAAACTAGGTAGATTCAAATAACAGAAATTTATTCTCTCACAGTTCTGGAGGTTAGAAATCAAAATCAGGTGCCAGCTGAGTTTATCCCTACTGGAGATTTGGAGGAAGGATCTGTTCCATGCCCCTCTCCTAGCTTATGGTGGTTACCAGCAATCTTTGGCATTATACGCATCCCTCCAATCTCTGTCTCTGTCTTTGCATGGTGTTCTTCCCTTTGTGCATCTCCTCTGTGTCTCTGTGTATGAATCTCCCTCTTCTTTCTCTTATAAAATACTTGTTATTGAATTTAAAACTCACACTAATTCAGTATAGCCTCATCTAAATAATTACATCTGCAAGGACCCTATTTCCAAATAAGTTCACATCTGAGGTTCTAAGTGGACATGCATTTGAAGGACACTATTTAACCCAGTACACCAGTCATTTCAGTGAGACAGATTAGTTCAGTCTTGACCCTCTAGCTGAAAGCAGCCACACCACATGATCTCAACCCATACTAAAGGACGATGAAAGAAAATATTAATGGTTATTGCACTACACTGCTATATTTTGGAGTTGTTTGCTATACAGCAATATATACAGCTGGTCCTTGAATAACACCATTTCAATCAGTGTCGTTTCATTATAATGTTGATGAGAAAATAAAATCCATTCCTTGTAGGGGCCACTGTCTGTATGGAGTTTGCATGTTCTCCTTATATCTGCATGGGTTTTCTCCAGAGACTCTAGTTTCCTCCCATATCCCAAAGATGTGCACGGTAGGTGAATTGGCATGTCCACATTGTCCCAGTGAATAAGTGTGGGCATGTGTGTGTGAGTGCACCTTGTGATGAGGTGGTGGCGTATCTAAGGCTGGATCCCTCCTTGGCCCTGAGCTACAGGGATAGGCTCTGGCCACCCGAGACCCTGAACTGAAATATGTGGGTAAATAATTTTACTTGTTTTCATTAATCTTTCTCAAAGTATGTATAGCTCTCATTTATTTCAGTGTTTAATATTAGAAATGTTTTGGTCTTTATTTAAAAGTTTGGTGATGTTTTTGTGACCAGAAATATGCCATAGCAACTTAACTTTTGTTCATATCAATTAGCCTATGGTTAAATTGGTTCCATAATAAGCTTTTTCACTAAAGCCAAAGTTTCCAAGAACCTGTGGATAACATTAAGTGAAGACTTACTATAATAGAAAGACTGGTAAAAATTCTTCCTCTAAATTCTTAAGGACTTATGTTGGGAGTATACAAATATATGAATACCTATATAAGTGAATGACTAAGTAAACAAAAGAATGAACAGGGTCGCGGTGTCTAACTTTGATATGTTGACTGTCCAGCAAAGACATTATAAACAAAAGCACCACAGAGAAGCACTATTTAAAACAGAGGGTGACTTACACATCCAGAGTCACTATTGCTCATGGTGGATCAATGTAGCCAAGTTGTAAAGTCATCTGTTTATACTAGCTAATTTTACCATCTAGGTTTACAGTTAATTCAAAATGTCCTTTGAAAAAAGACAATTAAATTATTAGTCAGTTCGAACTTTTACTTACTGATCAACTCTGCCAGCATTAGCTAGTGTTTATTTAATGCTGATTTATAAAATGTTTATGGAAATGTATCCTGCCTATTGCAGCCACAACACTTGGATCAACAGTTTCAATTTTCCCTTTTTGATATGAGTATAAATTAGAAATAACTCTTTCCTGTCCCTCCTCCCCAAGCATTATTGTACATGATAACTTTACAAAAGTAATCCTTTGGTCTGTTTTATTTTTTTGGAATGGGAGTCACAGTTCTTTATGAACAACTCTTTCTTTCAGGCACATGCCTAAATTTATTTATTTATTTTGTCTGCATTGTATTTTTAAGAACTTGAATCTTCTAAAACTTTATAATTGAAAAATATAACCTACCTTGATGAATCACTTTAAGGACTGGTTTTTGATCTGTTTGTATATTTACTGATTGATTGATTAGCTTATTTAAAACAGATCTTATTCTTTAAGCTAGAGTTGTTCTTTTTCTAATATAAAAATCCATGAACTTTTTTCCCCCCAAATTCATAACTAATTTTCCCTGTTAAAAAAATCTGGCACTAAAATGTTATTAATTTTACTAAGAATGACAATCTCATTTTCCAAAACTTTGTGGAGATAAAAAAGTATGGAAAAATATTTAGATTTCTCAAAAAAATGTATGTCTAGTACAATATATTGACTGGAATTCAGAGGGGAGATTTAACAAGGCAAATCTCAGTCTTCTAACAATAAATTTTTCAACATTATTGAAAAAGCAAATGTAATTTGTACTCTGTCCAAATTATGTTGTTAATATTCTTCCTCACTTTAAAATATATAGGACATGAGTATCAGTCATTCATTTTATCGATGTTAGATATGCATATGAAAAAGTTCTCTAGGAATGGATGTGTTTTGCCCTCTCAGGAAAAGAACAACTATATGAAAATAATCAAATAATAATTTTATTCTCTACCCTGGTTTTTTAAAAACAGAAAAAAGTCCTTTTTCTTAGCTACATGGCATCATTCTCTCTGACCTTCAGTTTAAAAAAATTCAAATGAATTTTATGGTGAATAAATTGTAGAAGTCATATGTAGATATATATCTGAAATTTCACTAATGTGTTTTAACTTTCTTTATTCAAGCAGAAGCAGCATTTCTTTTATTATTCTTTGGAATCACATAAAATCACCAAACACAACTATTAAATGTAATAGCTGTACACATTAGAAATTCAAGGTTGAAGTAACTAGAATGAAACAGCAGATTTTAAAGGAGCAAGACTGTCACTTAGTGTCAGTGTTAAAATTCCATTTATCAGCTCCATTAACTTAATGGTCAAAAAAAAAATTTTCCATACTTGCTTCTCCCTGGTGCACATTCGATCTCATACACATCTAAACTAATGCTAATAGAGAGTAAAGTGATGCTATCAGCATTCTTTTATGTAGCTTTTATTGTTTTCCATAAAATTCTGTCACTGGGATAAAACTAATGATTTTATACATCTGGCCCAGCCATACAAACTCCAATTTTTACTTTTCTAATTTTCATTCAAACCTTCTCTTTCATTCCTATAACTTAGAGTAGTTTTGCCTCATGAAAGTTAAAATATCAAAAAGTCAGAAACCTCATCAAAGAAAAAAGCAGGTCCTTCACCACCTTTTGGTTGTAGATTTCATGTGGACCATTTTAGATGACTATTTACCTCTCCAGTCCTCATTTATATTGCAGACAGCCACACAATAGACTTTCTGGTATTTAATGCTGAAAAACCCAATAGGTGATGTATAGTAAAATTTTACTGCTTGTCTCGGTAAAAAAGGGAGCAATTCCTATACCTACTTTGCAGTTGAAAAGTTCAACCTTTATCTGTTTAGCCAGCTTTAATTCAAGAATAAGTCTCTTTCCACAGAAAGGAGAAATGCTGAGACATCAAGCCCTTTATAGCAATCCCTTGTGCAAGCTGATTTGCTTGCTGATGCACATGCATTTTTTTCCTACTCTCAGGAAGTTTAGATTGTTTCATTTATAAGGAATCTTACCTGATGAATGTGTCAATAACTCACCTCTTTCTGGCTTTGCCAATTTCTGTGTATTAGTTTATAAATATTAAGTTTGCAATTTTATTACTCAGTTGTATACTTTTTAAACTTGATAAAATCTCTTGAGAGGCCTAGATTATATGTAGAATATTTGAGTAAAATGTACAAATTAATTTTGACATGTAGTTTATTGCCACAAATCAGTATGTCACAGTTGTGCATACTTGATTATAGAAGCAATTTCTGTAATGCTCAGAAATGCTTTTAATACACACATATACTTCCAAAATACTTAACTAAGCTATACTCGCTGTTGTTTTGCTTTAATGGCATTTATATACATTAAAGATATAAAAATGATTATTAAAGAAAGCCTCTTATATATTTCCTGGCTTTATTCCTACATTGGAATGCATATAGTCTGTTAACTTGTTTGTGATAGAACTTATATCTTTTTTTCTTGACTCATTTGTTGGCAAAGAATAGCAGATAGAAATTGTCTTTTATACCCTCATTCCACTGCTTATATGTTGTGTAACTTTGGTTCAGTTACATAAAAATTTATCATTGTTGTAAACAATTATTTCAACTGTTCGGAGGGATCATAATAACTCCTTTCTTCACAGGGTTGTGTGAAAATCAAGAGAAATAAAATATAGTGGCCTTTTTTTTATAAAAATCATACAATGTCATACTTAAAATGGGGAATAACTATACTAAAATACATACCAAATTAATTCAAATATGTTTTCTCTTAGACATCTAAGAATATCATATATGATGTATACTAGGTAAAAACAAAACAAAATCACATAATATATTTAGAGAACCTATAGTTTTCTCACTACTATAAATGGAGCCATTAAACACATGTAAGAAAAAATTTAGGTCTTCCTGAGGACTAAAGGACTAAAGTCTAGTTTTATTATAAATAAAAATATTTACTTATAAGTGTCACGGATATTATTGATCTGGTAGATAAGTTTTGCACATGGTGTTAAGTGAAGAACCAAGATGATGAATTTTTGGTTAAAATACTATGGGAAAGAAGTAATTATTTTTTCATATTATAGAATTTCTGAATTTTTACAAGAAATAAGGTGAGCTTTAAGGAATAGTGGGTCAGTCCTGTTCATTTTGTACATGTGAAAGACCTGCATTTAATTTGAAGTGCATTGCAGCTCCTGAGGTTCTGCCCTTTATATTTTTACTTATCTTCTGTATAGCAAGGAGGTATGTATGATTTCTACATCATTTTCATATTTCGCTCAAATGCATTTTACCAAATTTAGATAGAAAATATGAGATGTGACTAGTTTGCATTTTTAGCTTTTTTTACCGGGTACATTTAAAACTTGCCAAATGAAATTTTAATCAGTTGGCAAAGTATTTGAAATCTAGCACTCACCTGAAAAACAATTATTTAAGATCATGCTTTGCATATTAATCATGCTTTCCTTTATGAATAGCCTTTACGACTTAAACATATTTTCCAATTTTTGATAAAAGGTTCTGCTCTAATAATTCTGGGATGAGTACAAACATTTAGGATGTATGTATCTTCTCCATCTTTGTGATTTAAAAAAATAGGTATATATAGAATTTCACTGTATAACATAAAATTTATGGTAGCAAAATTTGAAAAGAAATCATACATCCAACAAACAAGCACATTTAACTAGATTTTTGCATATAAAAACATGAGACAAGTATAGATATTATTAGTATGTAACAAATGAAATAGTTTTTGAAAAATATTTTTAAAAAGTGAAAAGTAGATTAAAACCTAAACAATTTGATTTTTACTAAGGTTTTGATCCGAAACTATTTTTATATTTTCTATCATTGATTTTTTTAAAAGATATTTTAGTCATGATGGGAAAAATACTTCAGACAACTGTGTATGGTTTTGATGTTAAATTACATTTAATTCCTGGAGGGAGATAATAAAGATATTACAAGGTGAGGGTAATATAGGCAGATATATTATAAAATATAAACAAAAATATTAGTATATAAATTTAACCTTTAAATTAACTCCTCCCATAGGAGAGAAGAGATACTTGCTTTTATTGATAAAAATGATTTAATAAAATACACATGTTCAATCCTTCACGATCTAGGGGAAAAATATCTCCATAACTTCAAAAGAAATCTATTAGAGCTACCTTTAATAATTACTCTGGTACTTAATTTATAATAATAAATTTATTAACAGATCCACAGACATTTTTGGTAAACCATCAGATCAGATGGAGGTACACATTGAATAAATAAGACAACTGACATCTGAGGAAGCAGAAAACATGGAACAGAAAAAAACATTACAAATATTGTTAATCAGAACTGCTATAAATTTTAAAATAATGATGTAACAATCATAATTAACTGACAGCTATGAGTAAAATCAATTAGTATCAAATATAATTATTGACATTTAAACATACTATTGCTATTTTCTTTAAAAAAAGAAAAACAATAAAGTATAATAAACTGATAACCACACAAATGATTTAGCTAAATATATGATCATTAAGGACTGTTTGGCAATTAGTGTACAACCTTAAAAGTATAATTTAGTGGACAGTTTTGGAAGGAAAGCTTTCAAAAGTGCTTGGAATTTAGAAACGGATTAAAAATTATTTTTCAAAAAGGTCATGACAAAGAACTCGGAGGACACACTGGCTTGAGATATTTTTTTTCTTGGTTGTAATGAAAATTTAAAGGTGTATGAGAATATAGACACTGAAAAACTGAATGGAAATAAAGTCTCTGATCTCAGAAATTCATGATTTAATGTTGTCATACAGGTTATTTTTCATTAGTTCAGAAACTCTACTAATAGAAATCCAGACTATGATAATGTATTTAAATGATATGTATGTGTGTGTGCACATACAACTATTCAAGGCAACGTTTGAATGTAACTTTAATTCTTAACTTGCATTTTCCTTCTCTTTATTTTTCTCTAAAACCTTTTTGTTTTGTTTTGTTTTGAGACAGGGTCTTGCTCTGTTGTCCAGGCTAGAGTACAGTTGTGTCATGATAGCTCACTGCAACCTCAAATTCCTGGGCTGAAGCGATCCTCCTGCCTTAGACTCCTAAGTGTCCAGAGCACCACATCTAGCCTCTCTACAACCTTCTTAATCAGCTTAATTTATTTATTTTATTCCAACACTCTCTTTTCTACATGTCCCTATTTCTTAAGCATCTATCTACCTATCTATCTAGGAAATGAAAAAAATGTAAAACAATACAAAGTGATTTTACTGAAAATAAAAGCATAACTATTTAACAAAGGAAATGCTGTAACTTATAGCTCCATGCTAAATTACCAGTATGTCAAAAAAATTCAGAAAAAGGTTTTTTATTAAATTTACCCTGAAACTCCAAATATAAGAATGTATAAAACCAAGTTTCAAAAAACATTTACTTTTTATGGATATGATAATTGTGACTTCACTGTATTGGCAAAGAGACAAGTCTATATTAATTGCATAAAAACGGGCACTTCTAAATTTGCCTTACTCATTAATTTAAATTTGCATTAAGCAATTTACATGTATGCCATTTTCACCCTTGCTATTTCCATGCTTTAATTAGCTTAATTTAACTGGAATCTCCAGATAGGTCACAGCTCTCAAGTTTAATAAAAAAGAGTAAAATGGGTTTAATAGAAATTCATAAATTATCAATGTTTTTTACAGTAATACATACATAATTTATATCTTGATAATACTCAGTACATTTTGTAATATTCAAATAAATAGAAGAACTACTAGTATTACATATAATATCCTTATTAGCATGTCTTTCAAGATATAAGAAAAGTAGTAAGCTGCAGCCATTAAACATGGTTCTATAGGACTTATCTTTTTGTTATGGGACCTGATGTTGGCTGACTTAAGAAAATAATTGTATATTAAGGAAATAATAAAGTTAAGGCCACTCTCAAGGACACCAAAATTTACCTAGGAAACAGATGGCATATAGACCCAGTTCAAATTACATCCAATAATTTATTCAACTACAGTTTGGTATTATCACAGAAGTAATTAGACCTTAAGAAAATGGAATTTATCATCAAGATTCTGTCATAAAAGTGATATCCTTTCACAAATTGGTTAGCAATAAGGGAATTGAATAGGATATAGAGATAAAAAATTCAAAAACATAAAATGACAAGAAATGATCACAAATAACAAATATGTATTTAATCATTTGAAGAAAGCATACAGATTATTTTATCATTAACCACATTGAGAAAGAAAAACATTTCACTTTAAAATTTAAAGAAATGTTAACTGGCTCATAAAAAATTGATTTTTAAAAAAGACTATACACATTGAAAAATGTTACACTAAGGAAATGCCAAATAATAAATATATGAAAAGGTTAATACATCACTAATAGTAAGGTCTGTGCAAATTAAAACAAAAAACTAATAAAATACCACTGCCTCCCCAAACTATTACCCACATTTTTTATGGCTTATTGTTACCCTGCAATGTCAAGAGCACTGCAAACTATGCATTGTAACTCTGATGAGATAATGGATTATCATTTCTCTTTGAAAAAGTTTTCAGAAGTACTATGAAAATAAAAATGCAGATAACCTGAGCCAGAATCCTACTTTGTGTATTTAGCGTTATTATTTGTAGCAATATAAATGGAACTGGAAGACATTATGTTAAGTGAAATAAGCCAGGCATAGAAAGATAAATATTGCATGTTCTTACTCCTATGTGGGTGCTAAAAAAAGTTGATCTCCTGGAGGCAGAGAGTAGAATGATGGTTAGCAGAGGCTGGGAAGTACAGGAGGGAGGAAGATATGAAGTGAGGTTGGTTAATGGGTATAAAAATACAGTTAAATAGAAAGAATAAGTTCTAATGTTTGACAGCACAGTAGGGTGAGTATAGTTAACAATAATTCATTGTATATTTCAAAATAGCTAAAAGAGATGATTTGGAATGTTCCAAACATAAAGAAATAAGAAATGTTTGAGGTGATGGATATCCCAATTACCCTGATTTGATTATTACATGTTTTATGCATGTATGAAAACATCACATGTACCCCAGAAATTTGTACAATCATTATGTATCAATAAAAAGGCTAAAAAATGAAAGAAAAACTAATATAAACATATAGTTTATATTTATAAATATATAAATATTATATTTATATATAATATAAAACTTGTACATATAAAAAAAGGTTCATTTCTTGTGGCAATAATATCACAGGTGTATGCATATGTACAAACTCATCAAATTGTATATGTTAAAATTGTGGGGTTTTTTTTGGTTTATCAATTATACCTCAATAAAACTGTTAAAAATTAAAAGAGATGGAAATAGAACTTGCCCATGAAATTTGTTTTACCAATAGAATGTTCAATATAGAAAATTGTGATCATGTTTAGATTTTGCAGATTCAGACAGTCTCAAAATAATTGACACTGGTAATGATGAGAACTGTCAATTTCCATGTGAACAAATATTTTTTGTTCAAAGTGATCAACTGAGTTCACATGTTTTTTGCTCTCCATCTTTAGGTCCTGTTAAAATACCCATAAACTACAAATAATTACCAAACTTAAAACTATCACAGCAAAAATACATGAAAAATTCATTAATGGAATAATGGGACGGGTAGCAAATGGAATCCTGATGAAATTAATTGGAAGAAGCCACAAACAATAATAAAAGGAGTAAGAATCTAGAGCAGTTAGGGAATCTCCTTTAGTTGAGTCTGTTATGCTCTGGTTCAGATTCCACCATCGTATTTGGATTTAGCAGTAGGGCTTAAAATGGAAGTATTAGTTTAAAATCTATCTGAGGAAGAGCTGTAAACTGAAGTTGAAGAAATTTTCAAGACTATTGATATAGAAATAGAAGAAGTGCATAATAAGTAAAAAGAAACAATCCAACAAGCCTATCTTCCAAAAAAATAGAATCCTAGAATGAATAAACAAAGAGAATAGAGAAATGAAATTATCAAATAATAAAGCAAATTTCCTTATCATAATTATTTATTCTTCATATTGAAATGCCCAGCAAAATGATGGAAAAATTAAATTTAAAAAAATCCATAGAAATTGCATGAAATTTCAGAAGAAGACACAAAAGAAAATACTAAAAAATACAGAGCAGGAAAACAAAAGAAAACCTCAGAATAATATCAGATTTCCCATCAGCAATACTAGAAAATGGAATACAAAGAAGAAACTGATTGCTCATGAAATTGTCATCCAAATGTGAGACTATGATAATACGTTACCAGACATGACATAGAAACATTCAGAAGACTTATCACCCAAGAACTCTTTTCTTAGGGAATTATTTTACGATGAGTTCCAACAAAGCAAGTGGTTAAACTAAAAAAGTAAGAAACATGGTATACAGCATCCCTGAATTTATCCCAAGAGAACAGTTAAGTGGAGTCTCAAGGCAATAGCTGTGTAGTCAGAATATATTTTGAGAATGCTCCAATTAAAAAAGAATTTTAATCTTAGCATATTTAGCTCAAAGTAAGAATAATCCAATATTGGTTAGAAGGGGGATTATGTCATTAACTTAAATCAAAGCAATAATTTTTAAGATGACTATTAAATGGGAAGAAAGACATGATATACTCATGATACAAGGAGATGAGACTGATCAGCCAATGTCTGTGACATAGAATGTAGATGAAAGCAGGTTAAAATATGAAAAAGTGTAAATGAATCCATAGCCCAAAATATGTTTAAAGGGTTTGAAATGAGGAACGCAATATATTCACTGAAAATTTTCGAGAATGTCTGGGCCTAAATTCAAAAGCTGACTGCATACAATTAGGTTAATTAAAGATATGTATGTGTAAAAACTATGGGAATTGTCACCTCTGCTTTGAGCACAGGGTTTTAAAATGATTTCTATAAAAATAATATCCTCTGAAATGTGAAGACTTCCAGAGTGCTTTATTTCTGAGATGATATTTTCTTCATTTGTTTTTCATTTAAGGTACAATGCAAGCTGAGTTTGTGTACCCTGTTGCCTATTTATATTTATATAATGTACTACTATATTAATGTAATTGTGTTATCGTGATTATACATTGCATTATATTTAAATATATATTTAAACATGTAAATATCATATTTACATGTACATATTGTTATTATAATAAACTATGATTCTTGAAAAACACCATAGTTATGTTAATCACTTTTCCTGCTCTGAGAAGAAACATGTTTCTATAACAGCAGAAGGAATGTGCTCATCAGCTATCCAGCAGTTAGTTCATAGATATAAACACAAAAGGAGGATGTAAAATATTCCATTGGTCTTTGAACAATGCAAACGTTAGGGGAGGCAACCCCCTGCCCAGCCAAAAATCTGTGTATAATTTTTGACTTTCCAAAATCTTAACTACTAATAGCCTACTTTTGACCAGAACCCTTAATGATAAAATAAACACACAATCAATACATATTTTACATGTTATATGTATTGTATACTGTATTATTACAATAAAGTAAGCTAGACAAAAATATTATTAAGCATATTATAATAAACACAAAATATGTTTACTATTCATTAGGTGGAAATGGATCATCATAAAGGTCTTCATTCTTGTAATTTTCACATTAAGTAGGCTGAAGAGGAGGAGGAAGAGGGGTTGGTCTTGTCTCAAGGTTGGCAGAGGCAAAAGAGTTGGAGGAATTGGAAGGAGAGGCAGGATAGGCAGGCACACTTAGTGTAACTTTACAGAAATATATCTTAATTTGTCTGACTTTTTTGTATTTTTATTTCTCTAAAAATATTTCTATACAGTATTAATCCTTCTTTGACTGTTTGCTTTAGTTTCAGTGCCTGTATCATAGAAGAGTCCATGTCATAAAAGAAGTCAAAAGCAGTCTTGATTACAGAACCTTTCTGCCAGATTGTCTAATGTCAATTTGTTTTCTGGCACTGCTTCTTCTACATCTTCTTCCTCATCTTCTTGCACTGGTTTGGAAATACTTATCTCCATCAAGTCATCTTCTGTTAATTCCTCTGGTGGGTGTATATCAGCTCTTGAATTTCTCCAACATCCATATCTTGAAACCCTTCAACCCCCTCCTCACACCATTTTTGCCATATTCACAATCTCTTTCATGATTTCCTTGATTGGTTCTGTCATAAATCCTGTGAAGTCATGCACAATATATGGAAAATTTTTCTCCAGTATGAATTTATTGTTTCAGGCTTGATGGCTTTCACGGATCATTCTATAATAATGGTGGCATCTTCAACGGTGTAATTCTTCTAACTTTCATGATATTTTCTCTATTGGGACTCTCTTCCATCACACTGCCAATTCTTTCCATAGAGTACTGTGCATAATGAGTTGTATGATCTTTATGACTCCCTGATTTAGAGGCTGAATTAGAGTTTCTGGGAAAATAGACCACTTTGACATTTTTGCTGTTGAATCTATGGGATTCTGAGTGGCCAGGGGCATTGCCTAATATCAAGAGAACTTTAAAAATCAGTCCCTTGCTGACAAGGTACTTCCTAACTTCAGAGACAAAGCAATGGTGCAATCATTTCAGAAAAAGGGTTCTCATTGTCCAGGCCTTCTTGTTGTACAACAAAAAGATGAACCACTGGTGTTTGTCTTTTCCCTTCAAGTCTCTGGGGTTAGCATCCTTATTGATAAAGGCCATCCTGATCATAAACCCAACTGCACTTGCACAAAAGAGTAGAGTTAGCCTGTCCCTTCCTGCCTTAAACACTGGTGCTCACTTTTCTTCCTTACTAATAAATGTTCTTTGTAGTATTTTTCTGTTTTTTAAAGTAGGGCACTTTTGTCTGCATTGAAAAACTCTTCAAGCAAATATCCTTTCTCCTCAATGATTTTTTCTTAACGGTGCCTATGGTGCCTGCGAACTCATCTGTTGCCTCTCGATAGACAGAAGATCTTTCTCCTGTTATCTGGACATTTTTAAAGGCAAATGTCTTTCAAAAATCATCAAACCATCCTTTGCTGGCATAAAAGTCTCCAGCTTTATATCCTTCACCTTCTTTTTGCTTTTTCTCAAGTCATATTAGAGTCTATAGGTGTTCCTTTCTTATAGCAATCCTGAAACCACATAAAAGCTGCATATTCAATATGAGATAAAAATATATTTCCCAAAAAGTGGAAAGTTTTAATGCCTGCTAGCATAGCTGCAGCAATGGCTTCACACATATCCTTTTATTTTTTATTTTTTATTAATAAAATGGTCCTTATGCTGGATTCATTTATCTTGAAGGAGCGGGCAACCATAGTGGCAGAACCCATTCTACAGTACATATCAAGCCATTCAACTTTTTCTTGTAATGTCATGATATTTCTCTGCCTTTTGGGAGTGCTTCCAGCATCACTAGTGGTACTTTGTATGGGTCCCTCTGTGTTATTCAATGTTTACGGTATTTCACTAAACACGATGAAATAATGAAGAGGAGAGAGAAACTGCTATGATATGATTAGAGTCACAGGGCATTTTAGGGGGGATACTGGCAATAGTTGAGCTCCCTGCAATAGCAACAGGAGGAGGCTACAAAATTATAACAGAAGTCCAGTATGTACTGCACTTATAATTTCATACTGCACGTTTACATTTGTTTACATTTCTCTTCACAGGGAATGGTGCCGTGTATGCTTTATTAGAGTTTATGTGCAGAAGTTTTGATAAGTTATGCCTTTTTGTAATTGACTTGTGTGTACTTTATGGTAGCAAATGATGAAATAGATTAATATCTATATATATTTTATGCATTCTTATCTTTTTCTTACTTTTTTATATTTCTAGGCTATACAGTTTATCTGTAATTTTTAAAAAATTTGTCATGAATCTCCAAGAATTTTCCGATACATTTATTGAAAACAATCCACATATAAGTTGATCCATGGCAGTTGAAACCCATATTATCCAAAGGTCAATTTATAAGGAAACTGAGGAAGTAATCTATCAAGATCAATACCATTAAAGTACTGATCTAGGGTAAAACAGAAATAATTAAGCATACATAAAGAAATATTCTAAATCTTCCTTGTAACTCTGAAATTAAGACTGCATATTGTGTTATAAAAGAATGCTATGATAAAGAATCATCACAAAAAATAATTTGAGAACCTTTATTTTAAGTAGATTGATTATTTACTATGTTGACTGTGTTCCATATGTTTTGTGAATATTCTATTTATATCTCTTTTTTGGGTGCATTTGCATTTTTGTATTGAGTGATATATTAAAGATATTTGGGTTCTGTGTTATAAGGTACAAATATCTTTACAGTTAATTATTTTTCTTAATCCAGTTATGAATTTTTAATGTTTAAAACTTGTAAATTTTTACAAGATTGACAATATATAGAATTTGTTTGATTTTTTTCTCATATTTTATGCTCTGAAATTCCTTTCCATTTCACAATTAGAGAAAAATTCATTACATACTACTACTTTTTTTTAACTTTGGAACTTATGTGATTCTTAGTATAATGTAATTATTTCATTTTTCCTAAAATAGTTAAACAAATATTCTTATGCTCTATTAAATAATGTGTCTTTCACCCTCAGATGTGTTATGTGATATGTTAATTTATAAATTATTGTTTATTTCTATATGACTCTTTATCTTACATTTGTATATACTTTATTGGCTTTACACACCATTTTTGTTTATATAGTGGCTTTAGTTCCATAATATGTTTTAACTAGTTGATAGAGAAATAAATAAATATTATACAAACTTCCTGAAAGTGATGGCCCTTAGATCCTGAAAGATGTTGAGAATTTATCTAGTGTGTCTTTGTCAGAAGTATCAACTTAAAGGTACATATACTTCCCCCAGACACCATTAAAATAGTGAGGTTGTTTAAAGTGCTTACCCAGATTTAGAACATTTAAAAACAACTCGTAGGAGAGAAACATCTCTTAGTCCTCACCTACCTTTGGCCAAAATGTCCTGTAGATGTAAATAATGTGGCACAAATATGTTAACATTCACATGGAAATTTTACTTTCTATAAGTACAGTGTCTTTAAGCATGTAATCAACTGAATTTTACTCTTCAAGAAACAGTGTTGACATATATGTGTGTATATGTATGTATATGTGTGTGTATGTAATAAACAATAGAAAATCAACTCAACTATGAGAAATATGCTATCAGTGTAATTACTAAAGAATAAAAAGTTTGATTTTTACCCTAGCTTATACTGATCGTGTGTGGTTTTGCCAAAGTTTCCTATATGATTCTAAAATATAGCAGAAAATACTCATATGATCTATATATGATATAATGATACTTTCAGGACAGTATATCTAATAATCCAGTGTGTGAGTTGATAGCATTTATACTATAATCTTTAAATCTGGAAGTGCTTCCTACTAGACTGTTTTATTTATATTCTATATACATATATATATTTCACATATATGTCATATATATATAAGTCTTTCTGTTTCACATATCCATTTGCTGTCGCTACACTTTCTAGTGGAAAAGAAAAAATAAAAGAGGGGACTATTTAGCTATAACATAATCAAAATATATCAATATTAAGTAAATTATTATTTTACCAGCTTCTGCTGCAAGTGTCTCAGAATTTTTCTAGTCTAAACCTTCATATAGTTTAAAATATAAATATATAGTTTAAAATATAAAAAAGCTTCCTATAGATATGGATATAAGCATATGTATAAAGTCACTGATTTTATATCAATAATCAGTTTGTTCTATTTAATATAATCAACACTTTACTCTAACATATTTTATAGCAACACTATAGGACACTGATATTTAAAATTAAAATCAATTTTCAATGTATATGATATTTAAGAAGCTAATTTTCAAGTTACAATTATAAAATATGTTTTTGCTGTTAAAGTAATTCTGAATTTTAAATGTGGGTTTAAAAATAATTCATATTTCCCTATCTGTTAGAACAAGGATTAAGATGTATTACCAGTTTCATGCCTAGACATTGGAAAATAATTAAAACTAAGAATTTTTCTTATATTTCTAAACTATGTAATACACGCAGTTATCTTTATAAGAGTACTATTGATACAACTTTGCTTTGTTTTAATTACCTAACGGCAATTTTGTCCCCTCTCAGAGATTTAAGAATGCACGAACCCTTGAATCTTCTTTATGTAGTATGGTTCTGCCGTCTTACAGGTACATCAATCCGTGCCTCAGGCTGCGAGAGAAGCTTTGCTAAAGAATTTGAACTATAAATTTCAATTCATGGTGTCCACTTCACTTTGCTGACAGAGGTAACATTGAATAAAACTAGTAAGTTCCATTAACTTAATTTTACTAACTAAAGTTTTATGTAATCTCAGAAAGGCTCTGAACTGTTTTTTCTTATAATAGTATATATATTTTCTCATTATGTAAATTATATTTTTATTAATTTTTACTTTTAATTGTAAGTTGACAACATATAATTATATATATTTATGTTGTACAAAGTGATGATATGATTTATGAATATAATGTGGAATAATTACATTAAGCTAATTAATATGCCCATCACCTCAGATATTTAGCGTTTTTTGTGGTGAGAACATTTGAAATGTACTCATTCAGCAATTTTGAAATGTATAATACATTATCATTTACTATATTTACCATGCTGTATAATGCATCTTGAAGTAAAAAACCAAAAAAACCCCTTTTTCCTCTTGTCTAATTGAGACTTTGTACTCCTCGATCATCATCTCCTCATCCCTTCCCCTCACCCTAACCTCTAGTAATGACCATTCTACTCTCTACTTCTGTGAGTTACGCTATATTTTGAACGTTATTCACAAAGACTAAAAAATGTGCAATGATACAATACTATTCACCTTATATCCTCTTTAGGGATTTAATGGAAAAATTATGTCCCTTTTACTTTAAGCTCTATGGACAGATTTTAAGCCAACTTCATTTATTAATAAATAGCTGTAATACAAAATTCTGACTTTTCTGGTGTAATAAAAGAGGTTGTATTTTAATTGCAGCATCATTGACAACTGTTTTTCCTCTGATTTACCTACAGGACATTGACTGTGATAATTATCTTCTCATACTTGGATGGTATTCTCATTCTTGTCAAAAGTTGCTGTGAACCCAGTAGTAGCAACAGATAATTAATGTCTATGGAATGCTGCATAAATGTCTGAGAAAGGTTTAATGGGACAGTGCATTCAGTTCCAGGAGAAGAGACTCACTGAATTTCAAAACTGACTGAATAACTATGCACAACTGAATTGACCATTACCAAGCATAATTTACAGGGAAACGGTCTCTGCCAGATGATAGTTGATATGTGGCCTGAGTCTTTTATCATTAGAGTGACTTTTTTGGTGGGCAACTTTAATGTGACGGCTGCTTAATTGAAGGTGTTATGAAGATCACACCGATGAAACATAGTCATCAATGAGAAACAACTTAACAGTTTCTTTCAGCTAAATATGTTACTTCCATTATGCTAGTGTGTATGTTGCATCAACATTTTTATGCAAGATAACAGCATCGCTTCAAAAGAAAAACCTGAAAATTCAGGATTGTGGATTACGTGAAGTACTGTGGGAAAAAAATTTCAAAAACCAAGATCTATGTACACATCTGAAGATCGTGGAAAGGAAGAGGAGAGCTTATGTAACATAGTTAATAAGACTAATTACAGTATTAGTATAAGAAATTAAATAATAATGTACATCCTAACAACATTTTAAATAAAGCTAGTATATGATACTCCATGTTCTCCTCAAATACTATTTTACTAGTGCAGCCTTCTTGACCATAATAATTAAAATAATTCCTCCTGACTAAAAGTTCTCTCTTCTGTCTCCCCTACATTATTTTTATAGCATGCATCACCATCTGAAAAACCACCTCTTTTAATTGTTATACTTGCTTACTGTTTGCCTCCGCTCTTCCTCACACCCACACTGACATGGTGAGAGAACAGGGGCTTCATTCTTGTTTGGTATTGTATCCATAAGGCTAAGAACAAATCATGGCACAAATAACATTCAATAAATGGTTGTTAAAATAATAACCACTATTAATACATGTCATTAAAAGTTAAAGTTACTAAAGTAAGCAAAATATACCAATAAAAGCCTTTACCTTTTAAAAAAATACACTACTCTAAAGAGGTTTATACCTGTTCCAGTCATTATTAAATCATTGCCTTTGCTTATTAACTAAATCAAAGGCACTTTACCTGCAATTTAAAGGAAAATTGTATATATTTATAGATCAGAGGAACAGAACATGTATGTCATTTAGAATTATTTTATATGCAATTTACAAAAAATTCAACTTAATCAACTAACATAATAATTGATTGGCTCATATTGATACAAAGCCAAAATTTAAGTCAGGTAGGAATTGATCTGACTGAAAGTGTTACAGAAAACGTAGTTTCTTTTCAGTTTTCCTCTCTGCCTTTCAAAAGACTTCTTCAGCAGGTTTCCTTCATAAATACCAGTTGGTTGCCAGAAGCTTTTGTGGACTAAAACTTTAATGTCTAGTGGGAAAAGAACGTGTCACTCCTAAAACGCTATTGAGGAAAGTGAAGAATTTTCTTTCCCAGACTGTCATAAAACACCTTTAAAATAACCCATGGCTGAATGCTGGGCACCAAAAGCATGTGCCTATTGCAAAGATTTATTTCTCTTTTGGGTACTGGTACTTTAGCTTACATGTCTTACTCATTGCCAATCAACAGGTAAAATTGAAGCCCCTAAAAAGTTTGAGGGACATAAACAGATAAAGGTCATTCAGAAATTCTGAGGCATTTTTCATTTTTCTGGATTTTTTCATGTGTATATAGTGAAAGAGGAATGAGGAATTGTTAAGAAGCTTCTAGAAACAGGAAAAATAATAATTAGAGAATAAGACTTATAAAAGGAACTAGGGAAAATTTAATTTATATAAGATAAATATTATGACTTACTTAGTAAGTTTAAATAATGGAAGTATTAGTTCTGTTTTAGCCCCATTTAACTGGATTCTTTCATCCCAAATTCCTACAGATTGCTACTTGTTACCTATAGAGAACGTTTTAGTGTAGTACATGTGATAATATTATAATAATGAAAATCTCAATGTTTGAGAACTCAGACATCATTCATTTTGCTTTATTCATTAACTTTACGTCCATTAAGTCATTTCTTCATGGGAACAACTTCAGTTTATGTTACATAAAAAATTAAGTTTTAAGAATTTTAGTACTTGCACAAATTCAAAGAGCTAGTGAATTTTCAGCAGCAGAGTTTGATCCCAAATCTTTCAGGCTGCAATAACCATGTTGCGTCTCATAATTCATAGATAGTGTTGTCTGCTTAGAATGTTTATCAAATTTCTCAGATTCCCTATTGCTTTATTTTCAACTATCTTAGTCTATTGATCTTCCACTAACAATTTAATAAACATGTATGGAACTATTACAATGTGCACACATTGTACAGGATGCCAAGTATCTAAGAAAAGAAAAGGCCACTATCCTTAGAAAGCCCACAGTTTGTTGTGGAAAATAAGAAGGTAAATAGATAATTACATAAATATTATATGAGTGATTAAATCCTCTCCACTGTGAACCAGGCAGTTGTACTAAATAATTCATTGAAAACAATCACAAAAGCTGGAAAAAATATAAAAGTTGAACTTAAAGAAATCAGAATGCTAAATAGGTAACAAAGAAGAAAATAAAGCATTTCTGAGAAAAAATGAAATTACTTTTGGTTTCAAGTTATCTATATACATTTTCATATGCAAAAGGTGGCACTCAGTAATTAGGCATACAGTGGACAGCAAAAATTATCATTGAAAATAACAATAAAGACACAGCCACATAAGATGGAGATAAATTATAAAAGACATATAGATGAATATTTTCAAAACTCTTGAATAAAATCAGATTAATATATATGTATTTTTAATTTCAAAAAATTTAGAGTGTACAAGTACTTTTTGTTATATGGATGAATTGTATCATGCTGAAGTCAGGGCTTTCAGGGTACCGGTCACCAGAATAGTGTACATCCTACTTGTTAGGTAGATTTTACTCCTCACCCCTCTCCCCCCCTCCCCCTTCTTAGTTTCCAATGTCCATTACAGCTCTTTATGACCACACATATCCTTTGTTTAGCTCCCACTTGGAAGGGAAAACATGTGGTATCTGTTTTTCCATTCATGAGACTTGAGATATTTTGGATAATGGTCTCCAGTTCCTTCCAAGTTGCTACAAAACACATTATTTCATTCCTTTTATGGCTGAGTAATACTCCATAGTGTCCTGTGCATGTGTGTGTGTACGAGGTCTGTCCAGAAAGTATCCAGCCATTGTTAATATATATTACATGGCTGGATACTTTCCAGATAGACCTCGGGTGTATGTGTGTGTATCTATATACATCATGTTTTCTTTATCCACTCATCAGTTGATGGGCACTTAGGTTGGTTCTATATCTTTGCAATTGTGAATTGTGCTGTGATAAACATTTGGCTGCAGAGGTCTTTTTGATAAAATGACTTCTGTTACTTTGGGTATGTACCTAGTAGTGGGATTGCTGGATCTAATGGTAGGTCTACTTTCAGTTCTTTGAGGAATCTCCATACCGCTTTCCATAGCAGTTGTACAAGTTTAGATTCCCACCAACAGTGTGTAAGCATTCCCTTTTCACTGCAACTGCACCAACATCTATTGTTTTTTCACTTTTTAATAATGATGATTCTGACAAGGGTAAGGTGGTATCTCCTTGTGATTTTAATTTATATTTCCCTGATAACTAGCAATGTTGAACATTTTTTCCTATATTTGTTGGCCATTTGTCTATGTTCTTGTGAGAAGAGTTTGTTCATGTCTTTTGCTCATACTTTGATGGGGTTATTTTATTTTATTTTATTTATTTTATTTTTTGCTGATTTGTTTGAGTTCCTTGTAGATTGTGGATGTTAGTCCTTTGTCAGATGTAGAGTTTTCAAATAGTTTTTTCCCATTCTGTAGGTTGTATGTTTGCTCTGTTGGTTATTTCCTTTGCTGTGCTGAAACTTTTTAGTTTAATTAAGTCCTGTTGATTTATTTTTGTTGTTACTGTATCTCCTTTTGAGGTCTTACTAATAAATTCTTTGCCTAGGCCAATGTGTAGAAGAGTTTTTCCTACATTGTCTTCTAGATTTTTTACGGTTTCAGGTCTTACACTTATGTCTTTAATCCATCTTGAGTTAATTTTTGTATATGGTTACAGGGAGCCAATTTCATTCTTCTGCATGTGGCTCTCCAATTTTCCCAGCACCACTTATCAAATGGGGAATCCTTTCCTCAGTGTATGTTTTTGTCTGCTTTGTTGAAGATCAGTTGGTCATAGTCATATGGTTTTATTTCTGGGTTTTCTATTCTGTCCCATTGGTTTATGTTTCTACCTTTATGCCAGTACCATGCTGTTTTGGTTACTATAGCCTTGTAACATAACTTGAAGTCAAGTAATGTGATCCCTCCAGATTTGTTGTTTTTGCTTAAGATTGCTTTGGCTATTTAGGCTCTTTTTGGCTCCATGTGAAGTTTAGGATTGTTTTTTCTAGATCTGTGAGAAATGACATTGGAATTTTGATGGGAATTTCATTGGATCTGTAAATCACATTGGGCAATATGGCTATTTTAATGATGTTGATTCTACCAATCCATGAACTTCAGATGTTTTTCCATTTGTTTGTGTCATCTGCAATTACTTTCATCAGTGTTTCATAGTTGTGCTTGTAGAGATCCTTCACCTCCTTGGTTAAGTATATTCCTAGGTATTTCATTTTCTTTGAAGCTATTGTGAATGGTATTGATTCTTTGATCTGACTCTCAGCTTGACTGTTATTGGTATATAGAAATAGTGCTGATTTGTGTGCATTGATTTTATAACCTGAGATGTTGTTGAATTTGTTTATCAATTCTAAGAGTCTTTTGGTGGAGTTGTTAGGATTTTCTATATACAAGATCATATCATCAGAGGAAGGGATACTTTGACCTTCTCTTTCCCAATTTAGATGTCCTTTCTTTCTCACTCTTGCCTGATTTCTCTGACTAGCACTTCCAATACTATGTTGAATAAAATCAGTGATAGTAGGCATCATTGTCTTATTCCAGTTCTTAAGCAGAATGTTTTAAACTTTTCCTCATTCCGTATGATGTTGGCTGTGCGTTTGTCATAGATGGCTTTTATTATAGTCAGGTATGTTCCTTCTTTGCTTAGTTTGCTGAGGGTTTTATCATGAAGGTGTGCTGGATTTTATTGAATGCTTTTTTCTGCATCTATTGAGATGATCATATGGTCTTTGTTTTTACTTCTGATTATGTGGTATATCACATTTTTTGATTTGTGTATATTGAACCATCCTTGCATCCCTGGAATGAATCCCACTTGATTGTGTTGGATTATTTTTTTGATGTGCTCTTGAATTTGGTTTGCTAATATTTGGTCGAGGATTTTTGCTTCTGTGTTCATAAGGGATATGGGTCTGTAGTTTTCTTTTCTTTTTTTTTTTAATGTCAGTTCCTGCCTTTTATATCAGGTGATACAAGCTTCATAGAATGAGTTAGGGAGGATTCCCTCTTCCTCATCATTATGGAACAGTTTAACTAGAATTGTTGTCAGTTCTTCTTTGTATATGTTGTAGAATTTGGCTGTGAATTTATCTGGTCCAGGACTTTTTTTGTTGGGATATTTTTACTACTGCTTCAATCTTGTTACTCATTATTGATCTGTTCAGTATTTCTGTTTCCTCCTGATTCAAGTTTGAGATATCATACTTTCCAAAAATTTATCCTTTTCCTCTAGATTTTCTAGTTTGTGTGCCTAGAGGTTTGCATAGTAGTCATGGATGATATTTTGTATTTCTGTGATATCAACTGTAATATCTCTTTTTTCAATTTTGATAAAGCTTATTTGAGTCCTTTCTCTTCTATTTCTGGTTAATCTAGCTAGACGTCTATTGATTTTGTTTATCTTTTCACAGAAACAACTTTTTGTTTTATTGATTCTTTGCATTGATTCATTAGTTTCCATTTTGTTTAGTTCTGCTCTGATCTTATTTCTTTTCTTCTACTAACTTTGGGTTTGGTTTGTTCTTCTTTTCCTAGTTCCTTGAGGTGTGACATTAACTTGTTAATTTGTGTTCTTTCTATCTTTTTGATGTAAGCATTTAAGGCTATGAATTTCCCTCTTAACACTGCTTTCTCTGTATCCCATAGCTTTTTGGATGCTTGTGTCATGTTTGTCATTCAGCTTGAAAAATCTTGTGATTGGCATCTTAATTTCATCATTGATTCAAGGATCATTCACTAGCAGGTTGTTTAATGTCCACAACTTTGTTTAAATTTGAGGGTTCCTCTCGTAATGGATTTCTAGTTTTATTCCATTGTGATCTGAGAAGATAAATGGAATTATTTAAATTTTCTGAATTTGATGATACTTGTTTTGTGGGATAACATATGATCTATCTAGGAAAATTTCCCATGTGCTGATGAAAAGAGTATATATTCTACAGTTATGGGTAAAATGTTGTAGATATCTGTTAGGTCCATTTGTTCTAGAGTCCCATTTAAGTACAATGTTTATTTGTTGATATTCTGCTTTGATGCTCTGTCCAGTTCTGTCAGTGGAGTGTTGAAGTCCCTTGTAATTATGATGCTGCTGTTTATTTCCTTGCTTAGATCTAGTAGAATTTGTTTTATGAATTTGGGCACTCATGTGCTAGATGCATATACATTTAGGATTGTTATATCTTCTTTCTGAATTGCTCCCTTTACTATTATTTGATTACTGTGTTCATCTTTTTTTTTTTTTTTACCATTGTTAGTTTAATGTCTATTTTACCTGATATGAGAATAGCTACTCCTGTTCACTTTGGGTTTCAATTCACATGGAATTCTTTTTCCATCCCTTTACCTTGAGTCTAGGAGTATCCTTGTGAGTTAGATGGGTTTTTTGGAGACAACAAATAATTGAGGTGTGTTTTTTCATCCATTAAGCCACTCTATATCTTTTAAATGGAGCATTAAGACTATATATATTCAATGTTAGATTTGATATGTGAGATATTGTTCTGTTCATCATGTTGAAAGATACCTATTTCTTGTGTTTTCCCTCTTAACTTACTGTTTTATAAGAGTTGTGAGCTTTAACTCTTGGGTGTTTTTGATTGGTGGGTATTGATTGCTCTGTTCTATGTATAGAGCAATTTTGGGCATTTCCTGTAGGTCTGGTCTAATGGTGACAAATTCCTTTAGTGTGTTCTCGAATGGGAAAGACTTTATGTCTCCTTCATTTATGAAACCTAGCTTTTCAATATAGAAAATTCTTGGCTGGCAGTTATTCTGTTTAGGAAGACTAAAACTAGGACCACAATCCTTCCTGGCTTGAAACATCTCTGCTGAGAAGTCTGTGGTTAGTCTGATGGATTTTCCTTTGTAAGTTAGATGTTACTTTCATCTCCCAGTTTGTAGGATTTTCTCCTTCACTTTGACTTTGGTCAGGCTGGTGACTATGTGTCTTGGTGATGTTCTATTTGCTATGAATCTTCCAGTTGTTTGATGGTCACCTTGTATCTGGATATCTAAACCTCTTGCAGTACCAGGGAATTTTTCCTCTATTATTCTTTATTCTATTATTATTGCAGTGATTGTTCATTTTTCTTTGTTCTTTTTTTCTACATTTTTTACTGACTGGGTGACTTCAAAATCCTTGTGTTCAAACTCTGAAATTTTTTCTTCTGCTTGGTCTAGTCTGTTGTTAAAAGTTTCTGCTGTATATTGAAATTCTCTAAATGACTCATTTCTTTAAGATTTATTATCTCTTTTCTAACATTATCTATCTCTTTTGTGAATTTTTCGTTCATGTCTTAAATTATTTTTTGGTTTCTTTGAGATGGTTTCCTACCATATCCTCAATCCATTCATCTTGCCTGCCATCCATAATATGAATTCCATATCTGTCATTTAAATAAGTTCCTTCTGGTTGTAGTTCATTACTGGAGAGCTATTTTGATCCTTTGGGGGTGTTGAGATCACTTTTTTTTTCATGTTTCCAGAGTTTTTATGCTGTTTCTTTCTCATCTGGGACCTCTTCTCTCAGCTCAAAACAGATAGCAGTTACAGTACACCTGTTCTCCTCTGCTGGAACCTCTATTGCTTGGTGGAAATAGGGATGGGTCCCTCGATGGTGTTCTTGGGTCCTACTCTGGAAATTTGAACAGGCAGGAGAGGGGCAGATATACTGTGAGCCTTTAACACTGCTGCTCTGCTGTATCTACCCTGTTCCCCTGTGATTGTCACAGGGTTGCTGAGGTAGGGTGGGCCCATGGTGCAAGATGCTATGTGAAGCAGGGCTAGTCCATGGGATAGGAATGTGTACAGGATGGATAGGTCTGTCAGACTCAGCATGAATGCACATGGGCCTGCACTGCTGAGGTGCCAGGCACATGGCTGAGGCCAGGCTCACATGGGGTATAGCACAAGCAGAGGGCAGAGTGAGCCTGCAGGGTGGAACGGGCACCCAGGGCAGAGCAGGCCCCTAATGAGGAGCTATCCATGGGCTATGGCACCTGCATGGGATGGAGCAGGCCTATAAGGCATAGTATGAACACTTATGGGTTGGGGTGGCCATGGTGGATGTAGGGGTATGGTAGCACATGTGCAGGGCCTAGCATACGGGGCACCTGCATGGGATGGTTTGGGCCTGTGGCATGTGGTTCACTCATATCCAAAGGTGGTGGCTGCACTGGCTTTCACCCCACTTGGGGCCTCCTGGGCTGCAGCATGGTGGTCCAGCCAACCCAACAGTGGGCAGTGGGCACCAACAGCAATGGGCACATGCACTACCCAGTTTCCATGGGAGATGTAATTGAGCAGGAATATCTAGGCCACAGTAGCAAGTGCCAGGCCCAAGGTCTGTTCTGCCCAGATCTCCCAGTGGTGGTGGTAATGGAGTTTCATGTCACTTGCCCATGGGGTGCACATGAGCACTGGTAGTACCCACTTCCTCCCCGCTCAGCAGAGGCAAGGGGGAGGTACCAGTTGCAAATCTGACCCCTAGGCAGAAGCAGTGCTCTGGGGTTGGGATGTTACAATGCCGCCAGCCACAGCAACCAGGGCTCAGCAAGCCAGCTATGCCTTCTCTGTGAAGCAATGCAGCTGTACAGCCTCCACTTAAATCTCCATATCATTCTGGAGGCCTGCTGTGGTGGAGGGGCCCTGCTGCCATTCTGGTAACAGTATCCTCAGGGGAAGCGTGGAGCCCAGGATTCTCTTTTCTGTCCCTTCTGCATGGGTGGGCACCTTCCCTAGGGACCTCTGGTCCTGCTGAGAAGATCGTGCCGCTCTTTTTCACTTCACTCCCGCCTCCCCTCCATGGACTGCTGGTGCTCTTGCTTAGATGACTGATGCAAAAGTGGATGGCTCTTTGCCACTTTCAGTCCCCTCCACAAGAGCAGCGTTGTGCAGGCTGCTTCTAGTCTGCCATCTTGGCGCCCCATCCAGATTAATGTATTTGATGAAATGAAAGATGAATATTGAATATTTCAAGAGAGAATGGAAAATGTGAAAGAGAAATGAAAGATAATTCTATACTTAAAAATACAAATGAACTTAAGAACAAAATGTATGAACTTATCAGTCTATATTAAACAGCTGAACAAAGATGTATATAACTGGAACAAGGTCACAAAAATATAACTGGAATGAAGCAGAGATAGGATAGGAAGGAAGGCAGGGAGAGAGAGAACAGAACTAAGGGTGTGGTTTTAGTCAAATTCCAGCCTGACTCAAAGGAAGCACCGAGAAGTACACTTTCATATTTCCACACCAGTTATTCATGAACCAAGTGCTGTCGAGGCAAAGTGAGTGGTAGATGGGGTATGAAAACTCCTATGCCACATGTATGCAGAAGCAAAGAAGCTCCAGAGCCTAGGGGCTGTTCTCTATTGAGAGTCACACTTTCAGGTCATTAAAAGCAAAAGCCCACTGAAACTTGGTGAGAGGAATATGGGACCAATACAAGGGATCATTAGGCTAATAGGTGAAATATCAGCAATGGTTGCTAAAAAGAAAAAGAATGATTAAGTCATCCAGACCACCCAAATTGAGGGAGAGAGACAATCCTGATTCAGTCTGAATGAAAAAGCAATTGATCACATGAAGCAAAGGTTTAGAGATAAGGGTAGCTGGCAGATAACTGGAATAGGTGATGAATGATAGGCAAGAATTTTATTATTCCTGAGTATACTTGGAGTGGGGAGAGGTTCTTTATTCCATTACCTAATTTCCCTATACTCTGTTTCTACAACTATTGAGACATTTGAGAATGTATATATAAAGTTAAGTTTTTAATGACCTCTAAAGATATCCCTGAGGAAAAAAGAAGAAATCAGTTAACTATACAGAAAAGCTAGATCAGCACACAGGACTAATTAATCAAAAATTATTAAATGCACTAAGGCATATTTAGTCACAGCAAATAGTTCTTGCCCACAAGTGATACATGTCATTGTAAGACAAGACAGAAAATTTATATTACCATGTATAAATACATACATTTTCAAATACTGAATAATGATGTAAAAACCTAAAAGAATAAACAGGGAATGTGATAGACAATGCCTAAGAGAGGGTACAGTGGTAGCAGGTCTTGTAACTTTGTACAATGACACACCATTTTGCATCCACTAGACTAGCTATAATCACAAAGAAAGATAATTACAAGTGTTAGTAAGGCTATGGAAAAATTAGAACTCTCATACATTTCTAGTTGGTATGTAAAATTATACAATTGCTTTAGGAAAAGCTTTGTACTTCCCTCAAAAGTTAAACACATTCTGGTCCTACAAGTAAGGAGCCTAGAACTTATCACTCCCATCCCAACAAGAAAAAAGCTGAAAAAACTGAAAATCAACAACTCTTCTCAGATCATCAGAGAATTGAGGTCACAGAAAAAAACTGCTGTCCCCAAAATTGAAGAGACAGATAGGCAGATATAGAGAATCATAATTACCAGAACAGATGTCCAGAAACAGAAAACACTAATGAAGCCATACCTGAGGTGAAAAAATTTAAAGGTGCAATTGACAAATTTCTGGAGGCCCAGTGTGGACAAACTTGGTAGTTAAAAACCCTGGTGGGACCATTCCTGGTAAGGGGGATTCTACACTTCTGCAGTGAATTTTACCTCCAGGAACCATACAAGATTCTTGGTTTAAGGTGGATAAAAATCCCATCCTGCTTCCTGCAGGAAGGGAACATATGTAGCCCTTTTGAAATACACCTGGAACATTCTGTTCTCCTTAACAAGGTTTGCCCTTAAGGGAAACTATTTTATGAAAACCAAATTGACTGTGGATTTACCAGAGCCCAGTTGACCTGGTAAAATGAAATAACCAACTGTAGCTTCTTCTAGCCTTCCTGTCTGACCTAAAAGGAAAAAATACTCCAAGAAAACTAGACACAGGTGAGAAGCTCACAGCTCAAAGGCATAGGCTTACTAAAAGACCAAGACCTAATCATAAGACTATAGAATGCTTCCCCTCTGCCACACCTTACCTCCACATCAATAGGACTTTTGTAAAACAACATGGGATTACAACTGAATCAATTTCAGGTCTCAGACCTTATTTAAGAAGAAATCTGTAGGGAAACCCAGAGACAACAAGCAAGTCAAAAACAACGACACTTGGTAAAATTTTAGCTTCTGACACATGCAGCTAGAACAAACAGTAAAAATAACCTAACTCTTGGCCAGATAAACATAAAACTTCCCATTAAAGACTTATTTACCTCAATTTTGTTTACCCAATACATCATGTCCAACTTTTAAAAAAATATATAAAGTATACTAAAAATAAAAACCAGTTTGATGAGACAAAGCAAATAACAGAACCAGACTCAGGTGTGGCAGAGATTTTGGGAAAAAGTTAAGCATAAATTTCAAATACAATTTAGCAATATCACTCCCAGTTACATACCAAAAAAATTAAAACCATATATAGTCACAGAAAAATGTGTGTATGAATTTTCTTAGCAGCATTATTACAGCCAAAGAGTGGAAAGAACCTAAAATGTTCATCAACTGATGAAGTGATAAAATTTGGTATATCCATGCTATGTGATTATTCAGCCATAAAAAGATGAACTATTCATTCATGCTATAACATCATAAAGTATGAAAATATTATTCTTAGTAAAAGAAACCACCCAAAAAAGGTCACATATTATATGATTATGATTCAACTTATATGAAATATAAGACTAAACACATTCATAGAGATAAAAAGTACATCAGTGTTTACCAGGGGCTGATGAGAAGGGAAAATAGGAGTGACTGCTAAAAGACATGGGGTTTCTTTCTGGGGTGATGAAAATGTTCTGAAATTAGATAGTGGTGATGGTTGCATATTTCAGTGAATAATCTAAAAACCACTTAATTCTATTCTCTAAAAGCATGAATTTTATGGCATGTAAATTATAAGTCAATTAAAATATATCATATTACAAATAAAATGTGATTTATAAATATAAGAATTATATAGTAAACTGGATTATATACACAATTTACTGGTTATAAAATATTTGAAATCATAATATTATGTTATCTACTATATTATAAATCTCTTGAGGGCAAAACTGCTTTCTCAGTGATTAAACATACCTTAATACTGACTAGATAATGACGTAAATAATGTTTTTAAATTGAATGACTTAATATGTAAAAATGTTTTTCTTTCCATACTGATCTCTAAATATAAAGACCACAACCAAAATTAAAACTAGGATTTGTTTCTAATAATTGACAAAGTATTCCCAAAAGTATTTGAGATAGGACAGACCTATGAACAGCTTGTCAATTATTGTGTTGTGAAAGTTGGCATCAAATATGGAGTGAAATAAAGCTAAATGCCGACATGATACCAAACAAATAGGTCCAGAATAGTTGGAGTAAAGACCTAAGTGTGAAAAAAAATATAACAAGTCATATGTAGAATATTTTTGTACCTTATGGGTACAAAAGTTTTCTTATACTATTTAAAAATTCAAACCAGATGGTAAAAAATAGTAGATTTCATTATACTAATCTCCATCGCTTCTATACCAAAATGGCATAGTTCTCAAAACTGACCAGTGACAGATTTGAGCCTATACCTTGCAATGTTTTTAAATGACAAGTCGTATGTGTTTAGAATATTCACACTTATTCAATAAATTATTATTTTAATTAGTTATTATACATTAATGTTTAACATAATCATTATGTACAAGAAACGTCCACTAATTTCAAAGAGACGGGAAACACGATGCGAAAAAGTGGACAAAGATTTACAAAAAACAAGACTGATGAGATATTCAATTCACTG
Source organism: Daubentonia madagascariensis (assembly GCA_023783475.1). Taxonomy (NCBI): domain Eukaryota; kingdom Metazoa; phylum Chordata; class Mammalia; order Primates; family Daubentoniidae; genus Daubentonia; species Daubentonia madagascariensis. The sequence continues at coordinate 16,880,674 of JAKFHU010000978.1, read as the reverse complement.
GGTATCGGATACCTACAAATATAAATTGAAATAATGATGAGACATTGTTTTATGCTCCTCAGATTAGCCAAATTTAGAAAACTAAAATATTCCAAGTCACAATGAGCATGGGGAAACAGGAACTTACATATATGCATAGTGGGAGAGTAAACAAACATTACCATTTCACTTAGTAACATTTAGTATGCATATACTCTATGACCCAGCCAGTAATCACTTGCCAAAGCATTTAATCCCTGAGAAAATTTCACTCTTTTTGGAGACAAGATACCTGTGCATCAAGGGGGTAATGGATAAGAAAAATAAATATGTATGCCTGTTTACAATATCATGCAGAGTTAGAGGCAAAAAATTAGACGTACATAGAACCACATACATACATCTTTTAAAATAGTGTAAGTTTAAAAATAGGACACAACAGAAAAAGGTGTGTAGTATAATATCACTCAAGTAATTTAAAAACACTGCTTATAAACTATTCTTATTTTAAAAATGTTCCTATTTAAAGACATATATAAAAAAAACAGTGGGCTTATGTGTAGGCAAAGGGGGAATATGAATCATTATCAGGGACAAATGGGAGGAGGAAACAACAAACTACTAAAGGAGAAAGCCCTTGATGGGCCCCAGGAGGAAAAGGAAATGTTGAAAACTCAGGAGAAAAATCACAAGAAATTTCCGCAGGACAGATGAAGAAAGGAAGGGGTGGAGTAAAAAATGGAGGAATGGAAAAAAAGAAAGGAAGAGTCTAGAATTTGTTGTTAGTTATATCCTTTTCCATCTCCTCACCATCTTTCCACACGTTTTTTCAGATCATAGGATTTTGCCTCCATCAAAAGCCTTTTAGAAACATACTTTACATCTTTCCAGTCCTTAGTCTACTAAGTTCTTTAAAGTTTCAGATGGGCATGAAAACCTTTTATCTTTTAATTTGGGGGAAAATATCAATTATACAGGAAAAATATAAAATCTTCAATGACATGCAGGCTTTCCTAAATGTGACTTATACTCTTAATTTCCTCAAAACCATGTTGAGTTGACTTAGTAGATACCATTCCCACTTTTCTCTCTAAAGTGATAGGAAAAGAAAATTGCAAAATTAACTAAGAAAGCAGACGTTTGAACCTCATTATTTGTGATCTGATTTAATCACAATGTTATTTGGAGGATAATCATCATTAAACATACCTTAATGAAATCATTTATGCCTTTAGTTCACCTTACTAAATAAAAATAGAGACTATAGTAATCAAATGCATGTATGCATGCATGCATTCATGAATTAATGAATGAATAAAATTACTAAGAAAAATAAAACTGGTACAACTATCACTTGTAACAAGAAATTGATAGTTCAGTCATATTTTAATTAATTTATGCATTGACTGCATTACAAATTTGTGCTTTCTCCAGATCAGTGCTGACAAGTTAGAGGCTCAGATATCCATCCAAACTTCTGTTTAATAAGAGCATTTATACTAATTTCCCATGTAAGAAGATTGTTCATATATTAGTATAAGGAATCTAAAGAAGAAGAAAGCAAATTCAGCATGTCACACCAGAATGTTTTTTTAAATTTGTACATGAAGCATGCTACATATATTTTTATATGTTTTCATAATACTAAGTACTTTCCTTTACAATGTTTGCCATGAGTCCCCAAATGAGAAGAGATTGAATACAGCTTCTCTATTTCTTCTTAAATGTTTGTGTAGGCAACCAACCTAAGCAATTTAAATGTGTTGAGTGGAAGTTAGAAGTCCTTTGATAAATGTTTTGTAAACCATCATTTCTACTCCTAATTTCCTGACCAGTTTTATTCTCTCTTATGTTTGACATGAGCTTAGAAATTTAAAATTTTCCAAAATTAAAAATGCTCTGGAATTTTTCAGGAATTCGATGTTATTTTTAGATTTATTTTTGAAAAAAAAGGTCATTTTTATGTACTGACTTGATGTAGATATAGGTTTCTTCATTTTTTCAAGTCTTATTGATATTGTGCAGCTAAATTTTATAACTTCTACCATTTGTTAATTAGTTTTATAGCTATAGATTTGATAGATTGTATTGCCATTGTGAATGAGAGTTTTTAAATTACGTTTTCAGTTGGTTTAAGTGTCAGTTTAAAGGATGTGCATATTATCTGCTCCTGGAAATCTTGGAATACATTGTTTGAAACCACTCGTGGAGTACTCTGAGGGATAAATTTTTATTGACTGTCTAATATAGTGGTCTCTTCTGATTTTTACATGCATTTAATCAGTTTTGGTGTACTTTATTTTTCTAGGAAATCATTCAATTCTATATAGACTTTAACATTTTGACATAGGGAATTATTTATCCTGTGATTGGAATTTATGTACTTTTATTTACAATATTTTCTTTGTTTTTAGGACTATTATATAGAAGAACAAATATTTATAAAGTTAGAATTGGACCTCTTAAAATGGATTTCACATAAGATTTTCTACTGGCTTTCTCTAGAAATGACAGAATTCCTTCCTAATGACCTGAGAACTTCATCTGCTAACACTCATAAAAAGCTGATCCTTACGTGACCGGGCAGCGTCTGGCTGCTAAACAAGCTGGCACCCAGTGGGACTTGACTAATGTCACTTCCAGTGGCCTGGCAACCTGATTTTGGCTTTCCCTGCTGTCACTCCTGACAATTTGAGTTCCTTCCTGAGTTTACTAGCTGGGAATCTGACACCTAATAATACAGTGAAAGTAATGGCAATATTTCATCACCTGTCAGTTGCCTAAGTCACTTGAACTCAAGTTACAGACCTTTTCTGACTGCAAGTTTCTGGGCTATCTAACCAGAACAAAAAGAGTAAGTGCTGAAATCCAGACTGTTAATCAGAATAAGATGGTGTAGCCACCTTTCAGAGGAGACTTTCTGGGTTCCCAAATAGAGATGTTTTTAAGGTCTCTACACTTAGTAGAAATACAGAGACAGATAACAGTGTAGCCACTCTTGGAAGTTTTAGAGTCCGTTATCATTTGAATGACACAGTAGAGTACATGCAGAGAACTGCTCTTGAACACCACTGAAGAGGTATCCTTAGGTTAAACCTCCAATCTTGTCCTTTCCCTGTTCAGTGCATAATTTTGCCAAGTCAGAAAAATTTTTTTTAAATTAGTAATACCAAGAGTTGTTTAATTTAGTGGCATGCTATAATAATCCTTACAATATAGATCACTTTTTTCTGGTTAAGTGAAAAAGGAAACATTTGTCTGGCTGATTGGTTCAATAACTGCCTAATATGTGAACTTGGTCCACATAGATGTTTATAGATTTTTATCAGGTTGTGATATATCACTGTAATTTTGTATGCTTTTACACTCTTAGAGGTAGCCAAGAGCAGTTTTATGTTTGAGAACTGACTTCTATCTAGTCAAATCAGGAAAATTATAAAGAAGTCCTCCAGGTCAGGTGTAAGCACATCCCTTGAGCGAAGTTTTATGTATTTTTTCTCACGTATCAGCAAAAACAGTATGTGACTAGTTTGATCTTAATTGAAAAGAGTAAGTATAGACTCCAGAATTTTTTTTTATTTTTAGAGGTTTCCGTCATAACCCCAACTATTTTTCTCAATACGTGTTTACCCCTTTGAAGACTGACAATTTTGAGTGTTCAATTGCTGTTGTAATTGTTTTTGTACAACCATCATTAGTATTTTCTATATTGAAATTTGTTCAAACTTCTCCATAGCTATGTTATTCTCTAGTTTATTCACATTAGTTTGTACTTTTTAATTCTCTATTTTCTTGATGTTATCTGTTTTATAGTTGGCTTAAAAGAACCACCCATTTGTGTTTTTTTCCTAACAACTTCATTTTTTGTCTCTTTAATTTTACCTTTCATCTATATCAATTCCATCTACTTTCTTTCATTTTGTTGTATACTACATCAAATATTGTTAAGTTAAATAACTAAATTATTTATTTTTGAGCTTTATAAATAGGTTCAAGAGTTTTTTTATAAGAATAGAATTGTTAGGTATTAGAGACTACTTAAAATTTAACTATAAATGCGTATAATAAAAACTAAAGAATCAATTGAGATGTAATTATATAAGTAAAAAATAAATATCTCTTTGTTTCTTTAAATCCCATTTTAATAATTAAAACTAATGTTTTTGTACGTATTTTGCATATATGCCATATATATGTGTGTATATACATATAATATATAGGTATATGCACATACATTACATATACATAAATTTGTACAATCTATGATATATTAATATTTTATAGTGTTTCTTGTGTTTCTTGTTACTATTTTTGAACATTGTATTATATTTTGGACTCCTACCTAATGTGGGTCCATAGAGATCAACCTCATTTATTGGCTGGCATGCATACTAATTTGTCATATTTGTGAATGTTTCCATGTTTTCAACTATTTTTCCATTGCAAAAATATTTTAATAAATATTCTAAAACTTAATATTTTGTAACTACTCTATTAAATATGGTGGCCAATGACACTTGTAGGCTTTTAAAACATAAATATGATTTATCAAAAAATAAATAATTCATTTTCTCAGTCACAGTAGTAACTACATTTAAAATACTTGATAACTGTATGTTGTTGGAGAATATCATATTGGACAGAAAATATATAGAACATTTCCATCTATGCTGAAAGATCTATTGGCCAGTATCGATTATACATTTCATCAAGTGTTATTATTAAATATATTTTGAGGAGTAGGGCTTCATGTGTGTGTTTTTTGTACACTTTAAATTTACATGTAGCCTAATAAAAATGATTGTAGAGTTTAGCAATCACACTAATAATGCGTGAAAGTATCTCATTTTTCATATATTCAACAATAGTGAATGTTTTTTCTGTATTTTTCAAAATGAAAAAGGTTTCTTGTTACTATAATTTGTGTTCATTTGATTATCAGTGAATCAACAATTCATATTCATTGAAATTTACATTTCTGATTCTTTAAATTTTTTAAATTATCTTTTTTATATAGTATTTTGTATAGATTATATTTTTCATTCACACAGATTAACACAATAGCAGGCATACATTTACCTTCTTAACTCTATTCATCCATGTGTGCATTTTTCAATATTTTTTATCTAGAATCAGCAGCAAATAATATTATGTATGCCATTCCTGAATTATCTTGGCACTATTCAATCTTCCTTGCTTCTCAGTACTTTTTTTCATAGTACTCAGGTTATTGTTTCTCCATATTCATCCCAATTTAGGAAGACCCATCTAGCCTTGTGTCTTAATAGGATGAGGTAATTGACCTTGAATTCCACTTCCAGTCAACTGGCACAGTTTCTAGATTCTATTTTCAAATCTGTAACAGAAGGGAAGGTTGATGTACACAATTCCCATTCCAATTCCAAATTTCTGGCAAGTCTTTATCTTCTGGTCCTGCTCTACTTTGATTAAGTGTTTTTCTGAACATTGTTTCCAGGTTTTCTGGTATTGAGCCAATGAACTGGGCCAATGTTGTACACTGAGGATTACATTTGTCAGCCAGCATTGCTACCAGTTTCTGTTTTCTTTGCCCTTACTTACAGCAATTTACCCAAGGGAGGTACCACTCTCTCAACATGCACTTTGCCATCACCTGTTTTTCTTATGTCCTTCCAGTGATTAGGAGTGATTTGAAATCTCTGTTTTAGGGAACAGCTTCCAAACAGCATTTTAAATAGGATCTCTGCTTGTCAGAGTTTCTGTGTCATGGAGTTAATTTATCAATGGTGGTAGAATTATGAAGCATCTTATTTCTAGTAAGATGAGCTCTCAGAAAATGAGGAATTTATTTTAGGAGTTGAAGACTGGCTCTGTATCTTTCTATTTTTCTTCCATGTAGCTCTAACTACTTCATATTAGTGTCAATTCCAACAAGATACCAATGTTGGGTTATCTGTCAGAATTACTATAAAAGGTTGCTAAGGGTTTTAAAATATTTTACTGAATCTCTATCAGTATTTAATGAATAGTTGTAGGAGGGTCCCTTGAGGTCTGCAAGCCAGCTGTCATTTTGAACCAGAAATCTCTGATCATAAAATTTCAAAAAGAATATCTTTTACTATAGCTGACAGTAAATAATGATAAAGTTAGTGTTAAAGCTGCTCTGTGAGGCAGAGATTCATTTTAAATGGATTTGATATGTCAAAACTCCTCCTCAATTTGAAAAGTCAAGGGATTGTACTGAAATATGTTAATTTCAAGGATTCTTCTTAAAGAAAAAGCAATATGAAAAAATTCCTTATTGACAAAAACAAATTTCTAAACCATTCTTTTAAAAGTGGATATATTGGACATGCATATATTTTATGGATAACCTTTAATTTCTAAAGAAAATATTTTAAATAGAATGTCCTAAATTATTATCTGCACTTAATCTTTTATGTTACCAAATTGTTCATCAATTGAATCAGCTGTATTTAATACTGCAATACTTTAGTTGCCAAAATATGCTTGTGTATAGGAAACCAAAAAACACTCATGTCCTGCCTAAATATTGTTTGAGTTACAAGTAATCATGCAAAGTGTTTAATTTTAACATAAGCAAATTCTTTTGTGGAAATAAGAAATGTCCTTCGAATAATGTTCTAGACTAAGTGACAATGTTATATGATATGGCAACAGAACTCTTTGTCAAATGTTCTCCATATTTTTGAGAAAATAAGTATACAGTTTATACCATAATTCTACATTAGTAACCTGGTAGCATATATAAAATTAAATGTGATAAAATAATTGCTCTATTTTATCATGTTGTCAATCTAACATGTAGGAGAAACACAATAAATTATCTCATATTTTCCTCTTAGACATCCTGCAAAGGAAGAGATTTATAGCACTGGTTTTTTTTTTGATTTATTTGTTTCTTTTTTTGTTTTTTGTTTTTCTGGATGTGGTAGCTAAAATTGAGGTATACTTGAGTGATTTGCCAAACTTGCAGAGTAAATGTCAGTGCTATAATCAATATGGTTGGTTTCAAGAGACATTGGCTATTTAAAACCCAGCAATTAAATGCCTAAAAAACCTATAGAAATATTGTAAAGGTACTGTTAAAAAGTATAAAAATATTTTTTAAAATATAAGTCTAACTTAAGGTAATTCACTCTGTATTGAATGTTATTCACAGAAATTTTGTAGTTTTCTCTTTTGTAGTTTTTTTCTTTAATATCATCCAAATTTTCAAAGTTCCCCTTTCTTTGTATTTGAGACTTAGATGCTTATATCTGCAACTTGATAAACTATCAATTATCTGCACATGCCTTGGAGAATAAATAAATGGTATGGAAAATATCTGGCATTAGTCTATCTAAAACAATTATTTCTAATTTGGATTAACAATTGCATAGCTCAACTCCACTGATACATACACCTAGAAAATGATGTCTAAAAATGAAAGAACTATATGTATATCTCTTAGAGTTTGCAATCTTGACAGGGGACATTTAGGAGAATTGTGACTCCAGATTATTCAACATGTTACCAAGAGTAGGCATCTTTACATATAGTTGTTTCAACACCTTTCTCATTACGTGTTCTACAATAAAATAATTCTTATAAATTAAAAACTAAAAGGGTTTTGGTCAAGATAGTAACATCCATTTATTGTTTTTATTCTAAGTACCAATCAAAGCTCTCTAGTTTAACAGCTACCTATACATTTTTATTCTAATGATGAATGTTACAGATCATGTGATACTAGCTCATGTTGATATTAACCCAAAAATCTCAATATGTTAACACAAAAATGTTTATTTCTAGCATACATCATACAATGATAATTTATTATCCTTCTCTTTGTTCACTGAAGTAAATCCATGATTGTTTTATTTTTTTATTGACCCATAGATATCTATTTTACCTTATAGTTTAATTCAAGAAAAAGAGAAGGAGCTCATTGTTATTATACAATAGCTAATGATGTTTCAAAGGGATTATTAAGCAATAGCAAAAAGGGAAAGTGGGGACAATACAGACTTGATATTAATGATGTATTAGGTGAGAAGGACATAACATTTTCATTTCTTGACATGGTAGAATGAGGGAAACTTATTCTAGCCTGTATATCATTTGAATTTAGGGATTATTGTATATTCTTTGGGATATTTTCTTGAGCTTCAACCTACTGCTGTCACACTTCTCTCCATTCTTAGAGGTAGGGTGCAGGCCTTTATTATATACTTCATGCCTTGGTCCCACTGACTACAAATAACAAGTTTGAGGGGGACCTATGAACCTTGTCCAAATGGGGAGATACATTTAATTAGTTAAAAGTTTTTGTTAAACTTCTATTTAACTGATAAAATAATTCTAGTTCCTTAATGACGTATCCATTTGGAACATTATATTTAGATTTTCTAAAATATCCACAAGCTTTCTAGCATATCTAAAATGTAGCACTTAGGAAGTGTTTTCTGCCAAATTAGGTCCATTCTGGACAGTGAATTAATCAAAATCATAGCTAAATCCCTTGGAAAATGATTCATTACTATATACTGTCATTGCTAGAGTCAAGTGAGAATTTTATGGTGATAATCGGGAAGTGGTAGCTTGTAATTTATCCACCATTCTAATTTAATATCAGAAGAAAGTATTAAAATTGTTAAAGTTGCCAGCTGTCCATAAGAAAAAAAGGAGTCAATAAATAAGTGAATTAATGCAAAAGGCAAATCAAATGAGAAGTACAGATCAACAGAGAATGTTGGCAGAGCTTGAGTCTGTGAAGAGAACTGGGCTGGCAGTTATCAATAGTGAAATAATACCATATCCATTTTAATTCATTTTAATAAGCTGAGGGTTAATGCACAAATACGGGCTTGAGATAAAGTCATGTTGTATAATGGGGAAAAATAAATCTGGCTATAGATATATCAGAACTCTAGAATATGAGTATAAGGCATGCATAAAGTAAAAATAAATCAATGATACTACAGAACTCAGGTGATACAGAGATATGTAATTGAGTTAACACTAGTTATGATGATTAAACCACTATATTCTTGTGTTTAGCAACTGATTTAAATGTAGGGAAAGTAATCAGTGAAGCTGAGGTCTGGAGAGTTTCAGATAATAGGTTTAACTTTTCCCAACAAGAACAAATTATTAGTAGACATGGGTATAGAATATAAAAAAGGCAGAAGCAGGGGAAATGAAATAGAGTGGACATAGAGCTGCTCTTCATCTTTCCTTCTGAATCTTCCTCTTTATTCCTGATTGCCCTATATTATAAATGATATTCTCCAGTTAAATTTTTGACCAATATTTTGCAATGTTCTTATTCTTAAATACTAATGGAAAAGAGCAATTCTCCTTGCTCTTATATTCTGGTTGTGTTGTATGAACATTTTTTTTTTCAGTGAAAGATTTTATGCACATGTTCTTCAAAGTAGTAACTGTGGTGCCATTCCAATTGATGGAACTAAGATCAGGTGCAAACTATACAACTGAGCCAACCTAGAAGTAGAGAGTGTATAATATAGTATGGCATAAAACATTGAAGTGTGACAGAAATATTGCCCCAAACCTAAATTGAATAAAATTTATTTTGGATAAAGGCATTTACAGCATAGTTTAGGGGAAGAAACTAGCATTTCCATTAAATGAAAAAGTAATTATAATAAAAATGTGTATGTTTATTTTTAAATAAAATTTATTTTCCACACAGTTTTAGATTTACAGAAAAACTGAGAAGATAGTGCAGAGAAGTCCCATATACCTTGTACCCAGATTCCGCTATCATGAATAAATACCTTACATTAATATGGCACATTTATTATAATTAATGAAACAATATTGATACATTATTAACTATCTATATTTTATTCAGAATCTATATTTTATTCAGATTTCTTTAGTTTTTGTTTTTACCCAATATCTAATTTTTGTTCCAGGATCCCATCCAGGATCTCATCATTGTTCAGGTGCTTTATAGAAAAACCTTCAAATGGGATTTATTTTCTCATGATTGGACTATATTGTGTTTTAAGGAGGAAGATGATAGAAGTAAAGTGCCATTTTCATCACATTATATCAAGGGAAAATACTATCAACATGACTTATTACAGATGATGTATTGATAAGATTTAGATGGGAATAAAACTGTTCCTGGAAACCTAGTCATTCACCTTTTTTGTTGATTATCAATGAAGTCATGTAAAATTATTTTTAACTAGATAACAAGGCATACTTTTTTTCCAGAAAAACAAGGATTATGTAAATGATCTTTTGTCCTACAAACATCTCTACAAAAATATAAATCTTGAAGTGGTCTGCTTAGAGCTACTTTGATTAAGATAAGTTTGAAATATAAAAGTAGCAACACAAATAGAGCCACAAGGCTAAATTCCTATCTGAGAGTATGTGTCAAATCCTTAGAAAAATTTAATTTCTTTTTTCAAATTTTTTCACTCTCCTGGTATTCAGGAAAGGAAAAAGGAAAATTAGGACATAAAGAAAAGGTAGCTGGTGGAGATGCAACCATGTAATTTTGGATATTCAGTGAAAATATGAGCTACAAATGGACCTGTTATCTCTCTCTACAACCGTTGAGGACAGCAAGAACATTTGCCTACCTTGGAATTTGGCAGTGGGTAGAGACAAAAAAAATCTCAAAGAATTTGAAGGCACAATATCCGCTATCTAAATTTGCAGGCCAAATTCGTAAGTAGTAAGTAGTCTTTAAAATATCAAAGAAACAGCGGTAGTTTAAGGAGGCCCTGGAGGAAGGTTTTTGGGTATCTGAAGACAATGGTGGTTGCCTAAGTCTACTTCTCCCAGTATTCACTCCAAGATATTATAAAATACTATCAATAAAAACACAACTACACAAAATGATACCTTGAGCATAACTTTAAGATAACAACTGTCACAAATTCAAAATAACTATAAGCAAGCAAAAAAGTCCTGGTAGGTAATTACTCCTCTTCCTGCCCAAACTGCAGGTGTTTGTGATGAGCAAGAGCAGGGAGAGAAAAATCATAGGGAAGACAAAAGAGGAGAGCTGGTACAGCATACATTTGATCTAAAACCACTTCCAGAAGGAGTAAACTTACATCCTATATGTGGAAGTACTAAAATGTATAATGTGAGGCAGGTTAATCAATCTCAGCACTATTGACATTTGCAGTCAGATAACTCTTGTGGAGAACTGTCCTGTACATTATAGGATATTTAGCAGCATCCCTTACCTCTGCCCAGTAGACACTAGTAGCAAACCCCAAACACCCCGGCTTGGGTTGCAACAACCAAAAATGTTCACATGCATTGGCCAATGTCCCATGTCCCATGTGGGGAAAAATCATCCCCCTTCCATAGATAACTGCTGATATAAAGGGAAATCTGTGCAAATTAATGTGTCATTCTTTAAAAAGCATAGCTTTTGTAGTATTTTCAAAGAGAAAACTTGATGGAGTGCCACCCTTTGGCAAATGGTTGTTGGAGAAGAAAATAATTAAGGGGGGAAAATATAAGGTCTTTCATGACAAAAGAAAACCATAATTTAGAGTATATACACATTCTATTCCTTTACCTTTGAAAAAAAAATCTACTAATGAATCTGGACTTGTTTACCCTACCAGAAGTAAATGTCATTAAACTAGGAATTTTGAAAATCGCTCAAAATTGACCACAACAAACACAAAAAAATAAATTCATAAAAAGAGATTTTAAAAAATCAGCAATGAGTTTAAATATACCTTAACTAATAAAAAAAATTCTTCCTGAATAAAATTACCATAAATAAAAAGAAAACTGTAAAACAATACTTGAACTGAATTAAACATATTCAGTATAATTACATATAATGATAAATAAATACATATTTACAGATAGGAAAATCACCTTGAGTCAGAAAAAAAAAGAATGAAGAAAATCAGAAAGAAATGAAAAGAGAGTTGATTAAAGTCATGGAAGGCATAAAATAAAAAGAGAATTTAATTTTCTTTTTTCAAAGTTTTTTTTTTACCAGTCAAAGCACTTGGAAGTAAAAGAAGTAAAACTCTCAGTGATAAAGACTAAATTGCAAGAGAGAATAGACCTAAATTAAAATATAATAAAAGACATTGAAGAAAAGCAAGAAGATAACTGAGAGAATAAAATGAGATAAAGAAGAAAGTAAAAATATCTATACTGAATTCTACTGCCACACAGGAAACATGCAATTCCTTTTTCAAAAAGACATTCCAATATGTCATCCATTTATTTCAAAGTTTCACAACCATGGCAATAATGACGTTTGGACCAGACCATTTTTTGTTGCAGGGGGAGGGTTCTACTTTTGTGCAATATAGAATGTTCATCAGCACTGCTGGCCTCTAACCATTAGATGCCAGCAGCTCCCCCTCCCCAGCTGGGACAACCAAATGTGTCTGTAGGTATTGCCAAATGCTGGCAATCCAAGGGCTGGGGCAGGTTAATCACTCCTGGTTGGGAAGCAGGGATTTGGTGTATAAACGATGAGATAACTTGCCTTACTAGACGTTAAGGATTAGAAATTAAACGATGTTACACAGTTAATAGAGCAAATAATGATATAAAGACAAGAGAAACAGAATTAAACATATATGGAAAATTGTTTTATTTAGGATAGATTAGCAATCCAGAATAGGGGAAATGTTTCTCAATAAATGGTTTTGTGTTAACTGCTTATACCTATTTTAAAAAAAAATGGAATTGGATATGTTCCTTTTCCTGTTTATAAAACTTAAATCAAAAATTACTAAATACATTAATGTATTGATAACTAAATATATAATTGAAAAAATAAAAATATAATACATATATAAAACATAACATAAGATAATGCCATTATGAATCAAGGTAGGAAAATATTTCTTACATAAGTTATAAAAATACTTACTATAAAAGATTATAAGACATACATTTGAGCACAGCTAAATAAAAAAATTCCTGTTCATACAAAAATACGATAAAGACAAGTATTGAGCCAATGAATGTGAGATAACACATTTATAGATATATAAAAATTTATATCTATATAACATATATAGATAATAGATAGATAGATAGATAACAGGTAGATAGACAAGACAGATAGTTGTAGACATAGATATCCTGACAAAAGATACAGAGAACAAATCAGAACATTGAAAGAGCTCTTTCAGAGAAAGAAGAAGATGAATACGCAAAAGCAAAAGTGGACAAATCACTAGAAAAGGCTCTTCATATAGGCTGATAAATATTTGAGAAAATGTACCACCTCATCAATAGTCAGGGAAATTCAAATAAAACCAAAACAGTATTAAATGTTGGTAGAGTATGGAGAGATAGGAACACATATGGTTTTGCTGAAATTTAATTGACATATTCACTTCTGGAAATAATTTGAGATTATGCAGAAACACTGAAGTGCAGCTATATGAGGAATGTTGAATAACTGAAATTATCTCGTTCTTCTCAGTAAAATATTATTTCACACTGTTGTCAATCCTAAATTAATCCTGTTTCCGCTTGCTAATCCTAAATTAACTAACATCCGCTAAAACCTTAATTCCAGTCTTGAAGGGCCTTCATTCTGTCCCATGACAGTGTTTCTCACCTTCCAAGGATTTAAAGAATCAGCAAGCCATTGAATAAAGCTGATTTTTACTGGCCTTCCTTTATCTAACCTATAGATTCTTTAAGACACTCGCTGCTTGACGCAGCAGTGTATTTAAGCTGTTATTACACTGCAATGCTCTTAATAAAGTGGAGAACAAACCACTTTTGCTTGAATTTTCTCCTTCAATATTTGTGATCCAGAAATACTATTAGTTTTTATATATTCCAAAAAAAACTCTAGTATGTAAAAAAAAAGTCATTGTAAAATAATATTCATTGTGATCGTGTTCTTTGCAGCTCCTACTGGAAAAAACACAAGTGTTATTTAACATTATAATGGATAAGTAAACTGTAGTATATTCATAAAATGAGATACTATATAGAAGCAAAGAAAAAGTAAAACTGAGTATTTTTATTTAGCTATGTTAAATTGGAACAAAATATTTAGTGAAAAATGAGTCACAGAAAAATCCTATATTATGTAAAATTTAAAAATTAGAAGTCTAGACAATATATGTATATGGATACCAAAACCTTAATTCCAGTCTTGAAGGGCCTTCATTCTGTCCCATGACAGTGTTTCTCACCTTCCATGGATTTAAAGAATCAGCAAGCCATTGAATAAAGCTGATTTTGACTGGCCTTCCTTTATCTACCTATAGATTCTTTAAGACACTCGCTGCTTGACACAGCAGTGTATGTAGGAAAAAATAAAGAAAAGCAATGTGTTTATAAAGCAAAATCTGAACAGTGTTTTTCGTTATGAGGCTGGGGAAGGGGTGAGATCAGCGAGTGAGGTGTAGGTGATATTTCAGAGATAATGATTACACTGTATTTTTTCAAATAGGTGCCTTTTGCATTTTTGTTCTCTAAATCCCATATAGTTTATAAATAATTTTGTATATACTCATTATTTAAGAAACACTTAACATGAAAATATGGATTTAACAAGAAAACAAGATATGTAGAGAGAGTCTAGAAGAAGGGAGGAAGAAAAGAAACAGAAGAAGAAAGAAGAGATTGTCTCATGTCCTTCTTACATGGATTAAAAGTGATAAACTCTGGGAAAACCCTTTAAAGCACAGTTGTCTTTTTCCAACTGCAGCATTTGCTTCCTAACCATCAAAGGGCAACTCATGGTCAAGAACTGTTTTAACGCTGTCCATGGGACTCAAAGTCCTGGGCTGGGACTGCATTATTGCTGAATATTATAAATAGATAGATAGATAGAGGGGTGTGTGTGTGTGTGTGTGTGTATCAAAGCTGTTTTTTTGTTGTCTTTTTAATATTTCCTATTATTTCATTGATTTTCTTCATGTTTAATTAGTTTCTGCACTCAGGATTTTTAAAAGAGATTCCATTACATGGAAAATAACTGTTATACACAATTTTGCTTCTATTAGGAATAATTCAATTGATAGAGGTTTATATATGATAATTTAAAATGACAAATAATTATGTTTTGAGACATTTAATGCTCTTAAATTTTAACATAATATACAATAATCCAATTGGATAGCTGCTAAGATTGGAGTAAAGTCTTCTCAGTGAAAACATTACCCAAAAGCCACACCACTACTATTAAAGGCTGCATTTTGCCATTATCAAACTGGATTACAAGCATGAAATCTTTCTTTATTATAAGCAATAAAAACAATTTGCCTGAACCTATTATACTACATCTAATTTATTAATCATACCTTCAAGTACAATATGCTTAATAATTTATAGTTTTGAAATACTTCTATGTGTCTTTTATTTTTAAAGAGGAACACAACTACTAACATATGGAAAAGTCATTATTCCAATTAGAAAAATACTGAAGGCCTAGAGTTCATTCAACAAATCAAAATTTAATTAGCAATGTGTCAAACTACAGATACCTGTTACTATAGTATATGTTACTAAAATGAGATGTTCATTTATCATTGATGTAGCTGTGAAGAGTAGGTCACAAAGGCACAATAAAAATGAAATTAAGAGTCCACATGGCACTGGAAGACAACCAAAACATCACTTTTACTATGACCTCAATAAAGGAAACATGTCATCAGATTTCTAAACAAAGCGTTGCAGCTTTTGTCATTTTTATAATTGGCTTGTGTATTATGATTAAAAGGACCTAAACAGTGGTAAAATCACAGAGTTGACTTTCACTGACTTACATCTTTTAATTCAGATATTTTTTAAATAAGAGAAGACATTCACAAGGAATTTTAGTTTTTGTGTTCTGTATGTGCTTTAATACATTTGTATAATTACTATAGATAATGAAAGTTATTACGTCCTTTACCCTAGAAAAACTAATCAATATTAATGTTAGGCAAATTTCCCAGCATGAAACAAGTTAGTCATAAAAAGCAAAGACTAAAACTAAAAGAAAAAGAAAGAAAGGTTCATAATTTGTGAACTGCATAGGAGTAATGATTACATAAATATATTTTGGTGGTATCATTTTATGTTAAACACACTTCTTCATAAATATTGTAAGATAATATGTGCATCCAAAATGTATATGTGTGCATTTTATGTAAATATACCAATTAAAATTAATTAATATATTTATTGAATACTAGTACTATGCTGATTTATATATAAGATAATGTATTTGCAAACTATTCCCTAACTTTTGGTATGTTCATATTATAAAATACTGTACAAAAGTTTTTTTTAAAAGGAAACAGGAATGTGCCAAATAGAAATAAATGTTGAGATGTGTCATTGACATAGGAAAATTTGAGTTTCAGATAAATATTTTTTATTTGAGATATAGAGATATCAAAGTAACTGATGACAGAACATTGATCTGAGTAAGGTTGACTTTAAAGTGTCTTAATTTTTTTTTATTAACTAAAGTCCATGCTTTATTCAGATTTTCTTAGTTTTTACTTACTGTCCTATTTTTTTAAATTTCAGAATATTATGGGGGTACAACACTTTGGCTATATATATTGCCCATGCACTGCCCGTGTCAGAGCTACAATCGTGGTCATCCCCCAAACTGTGCTCCCCGCATCCATTCAGTGAGAGTTTTTCCCATCCCCTCCACCCGCCTCCCACCTGCCCGCCCCCTGATGAATATTATTGCCCTGTGTGATGTAGGTGTTGATCAGTTAGTACCAATTTGATGGTGAGTACCAGTGGTGCTTGTTTTTCCATTCCTGTGTAAAGTGTCTTAATATTTGAAAGACAACAGACATACAAGTAAGATGAACATTTCATAAAGAGGGCCATATTCAATCTGTTACTAAAGGAAAGTTGTATTCAGATATGTCAAGGGTATTCTGTGTAGTGAAAATATACAACTTAAGATATTTTGTGTAAAAAGTGGTTATGAGCTGGAGGAATGTTAATTGTATGATGAGCCAAAAATTAAATAACAAAACAGAATTAAATAATAAAGTAATGAAATTGAAAACTTGGTGTTGAGAAAAGACAGAACTTGGTGTTGATAGAAGGGAAACAAATATTTTTATTATAAAAGGTAAAGCCAGTATGGTTTTTGAAGGGGTCATTAAAAATTATAACTATGCTTTAAATTAGCTATATGTCTACATTTAATAAGCCAATGCTTATTTATCTTCTCTTTTAATTAATGTAGCCCCGTGGTCTTCAACATACTTAAAACTACCTTCACTGCATATTTTTTTAAGCACTGTTTATTTCAGAAGGAGAGTATCAAAAGTCACAGAATCAAAGAACCAAGACAGGAACTCCAAAGATGAGAAAAATTTAACTATATAGTATTTAAGAGTTGTAGTCTCTGGAACCAGATTTGAATCTCTGTCACCACTTCTTGGCTGTGTGATTTTGATGAACTTTTTAAGCCATTCTTTATCTGTGTTTTCCCATTTATCAAATGCACATAACAATAGCAATTATTTCAAAATATTTTAAGAGTATTAAATTCATTAGTATATTTATGGTACCTACAGCAATGCCTGTTAAATAATAAAAGCTCAATAAATATTGACATTTTTTCACCATGTTCTTTATTCTCACAAGGTTTGGATAAACAGAACAACAAAGATTGACATATTCCAACATTATAATTCTATAGTATCAATTAACAAAAGACTTTACTATAAAATAGCTGCCACTGTATTTTGTAACTAAGGGTTTAGCAATAGGTTTTCAAGGTTTTTAAGTGCAAAAGTAAGATACTTATAAATATATGTATATCACATTCTCTCTCTTCTGTCCACATTTACATCACATTTGTTAGTCTACATTCTTGAGCATAATAGCTATTCAATGCACATCATACAAAATTACTTCATTATGTTTTTATTGATTCCTGTCTTTACTCAAACACAACCTGGCTACTATCACCTGTGCTGATTTCATAACATACAAATTATCAAGCTAAGAACAAAAAGTGTACATATATGTCATAGTTACTCTTACCTTGGAGTAACTAGAAAGCATATAAATAATGCCTTTTGGTACTTCCCCAACCAGAGATGAGGTTATTTAAAAATCTACAAGAAGAAAATGATCATCTCTGAAAACCTCACCGGGGGGTACTACTGCTAGTGACCTTGTATTCCTTGGTCAGAAGAATTTTAGTTTTATTCACAAATATGAATAAGATATGAGATAGAAAAAATATAAAAAATACACATCAGAATCTCAAGACTGGAAGAAATATACATGTTCTTTGTCCCAAATCTATTCCTGATGCTTCAGAACTAATGTAGGACCATTCAGCTGCTAGGGAAACAGATCAGGAAGGAGGAGAGTTTATGCCATTTTCAGCCATCCAACTCTAAGTATTATGGAATTTTTAAAATGCCGCTCCATATATTTTTAGCTTTCTACTCATACTGTTCTCTGGAATAAAATGCTATGTAATCACTTTCTCAGTGCATTGTCGTAAGTGTGTAATGGTAGACTGGTATATTAAACCAGCATCTACTTATTTTTCTATGCAACATTGTATTATGTTTGGAACTAGCATGGAGAAATGGCATGCTTTGCTTTGGATTTTTCATAGAAAAACACTAAACTTGGATTTCTACAGTGCTTGTAAACATTGTAAATTCGTCATCTATGGATACTATGAAGACCTCTATGCACAGAAACTTGAAAACATTGAAGAAATGGATAAATTCCTGGGAGCACACAACCTCGCAAAGCTCAATCAGGAAGAAATCAAACTCATGAACAGACAATTATGAGCAAAAAAATCTTCCAACAAAAAAAAGCCCAGACCAGATGCTTTTACAGCTGAATTTTATCAGACCTACAAAGAAGAATTGGTACCCACACTGAAGAAATTATTTCATAACACCAAGAAGGAAGGAATGCTCCCCAACTCATGCTATGAAGCCAGTATCACCTTGATACCAAAACACAACAAAAAAAGAAAACTATAGACCAATATCCCTTATAAATATAGATGCAAAAATCCTCAGTAAAATTCTCCCAAACCGAATCCAGCAGCACATAAAAGAAATAATCCACCACAACCAAGTGGGTTTCATCCCAGGGTTACAAGGACAGTTCAACATATGTAAATCCACAAATGTGATTCACCACATAAACAGAAGAAAAAAAAAGATCGTATGATCAGCTCAACAGATACCGAAAAAGCATTTGACAAAATTCAGCACATTTTTATGATAAAAACTCTTAACAAAATAGGCACAGATGGAACATATCTCAAAATTATAAAAGCTGTATATGACAAACCCATAGCCACATCATACTGAATGAGGAAGAGTTGAAAGCATTCGCACTCAGAACTGGAACAAAACAAGGATGCCCACAGTCACCACTTCTTTTCAACATAGTGCTGGAAATCCTAGCCAGAGCAATCAGACAAGAGAAGGAAATTAAGGGTATCCAAATGGGGAAAGAGGAAGGCAAACTATTGCTCTTTGCTGATGATATGATCTTATACCTAGAAAACCCTAAAGATTCTACCAAGAGACTCCTGGAATTGATAAATAAATTCAGCAAAATCTCAGGTTAAAAAATCAATGTACACAAATCAGTAGCATTCCTATACACCAACAACAGTCAATCTGAGAATCAAATCAAAGACTCAATATCTTTTACAAGAGCTAAAAATAAAATAAAATACCTAGGAATATATTTTTAAAAGGAGGTGAAAGACCTCTACAAAGAGAACTATGAATCACTGAGGAAGGAAAGTGAAGATGATGTAAACAAATGGAAAAACATAGCATGCTAACGGATGGGTAGAATCAACATTGTTAAAATGTCCATACTACCCAACGTGATTTATAGGTTCAAGGCAATCCCCAAAATACCAACACCATTTTTCACAGATAGGAAAAGTAATTCTATGCTTTTTTTGGAACCAAAAAATAGCCCAAATAGCCAAAGCAACCTAAAGCAAAAGGATCAAATCTGGAGGCATCACTTTACCAGAGTTTAAGCTGTACTACAAGGCTATAGTAACAAAACAGTGTGGTACTGGCACAAAAATAGAGACATAGACCAATAGTACAGAACAGAGAACCCAGACACAACACCATGCACACATTGCCATCTGATCTTTGACAAAGGAGACAGCAATATACACTGGGAAAAAGAATCCCTATTCAATAAATGGTGCTGGGAAAACTGGATAGCCACATGTAGAAGACTGAAACAGAATCCATATCTCTCACCACTCACAAGAATTAATTCAAGATGGATAAAAGACTTAAATCTAAGACATGAAACCATAAGAATTCTAGAAGAAAATGTTGGAAAAACTCTTATAGATATTTGCCTAGGCAAAGAATTTATGAAGAAGACCCCAATAGCAATCAAAGCAACAACAAAAATAAATAAATGGGACTTGATCAAATAAAAAAGCTTCTGCACAGCCAAGGAAACAATCAACAGAGTAAATGGACAACCTACAGAATGGGAGAAAATATTGCATGCTATACATCCGATAAAGGGCTAATAACCAGAATCTACAAAGAACTCAAGCAAATTAGCAAGAAAAAATCAAACAACCCATTAAAACTTGGACAAAAGACAAGAACAAAAGCTTCTCAAAAGACAGACTAATGGCCAATAAATATATGAAAAAATGCTCAATGTCACTAATCATCAGAGAAATGCAAATCAAAACCATAATGAGATATCACCTAATCCCAGTGAGAATGCCTTTTATCAAAAAATCCCAAAACAATAAATGCTGTTGTGGATGTGGAGAGAAAGGCAAACTTATACATTGTTTTTGGGACTGCAAAGTAGTGCAACCTCTATGGAAAATAGTGTGGATATTCCTCAAAGAACTAAAAATATACCTACCATTTGATCCAGCAATCCAACTACTGGATATTTACCTAAAGGAATAAAAGTCATTCACCAAAAAGACACTTGCACTAGAATGCTTATTGTAGCACAATTCACTGTCACAAAGATGTGGCACCAACCCAAGTGCCCATCAATTCATGAGTGGGTTAATAAAATGTGGTATATGTACACCATGGAGTACTACTCAACCATAAAAAATGAATTAATACTTTTTGCAACAATCTGGATGTAACTGGAGACTATTCTCCTGAGTGAAATATTGCAAGAATGGAAAAACAAACACCACATGTACTCACTATTAAGTTGGAACTAACCAATAATCACTCACCTGCACATATGGAAGTAAAACTCAACTGAAATCATGCAGGTGGGAGGGGGGAAGAGGGGATGGGTGAAATCATACCTAACAGGTACAACGTACACTATCTGGATGATGGGCACACTTGTAACTTTGACTCAAGCAGTACAAAAGCAATCCATATAACCAAAACACTTGTCCCGCCGTAATACTCTGAAATAAAAACAGAAAACTTCCTGGTAGCAGATAAACATGTTTTTCTCCATCTGTCACCAATGTTCATTACCTCTTTAAACTGTAGGTGACAAGAACTGTCTTTGACTAAAATCCTGAGACAAAAATAGATGAAGCTACACCTGAACCTAATAAGGAATTTGAATGAATATCCCCTCAAAATGCAACAACAACAAAAGATTAAAAAAAGAGTGAATTCTGTAATAGTTAAGTGTACAACCAAAGGCAGATAGAAAATAAACATAAATAAGTTGTAGCAGTGGGAAAAGAAATCCACTGAGTCTGCGCCCTCACATTTTAGAACGGTTTCCCTGAACAATTCTGCTATGAAGTGAATATATGTTAAAAGACAGGGATCAAGATGGGGCCCTATCACCAGGAAAATAAAAAGGAGAAGAAGAAGAAAAAGGACAGGGAGTGGAGTGGGAGGGAAGGCCAAGGAGAGGGGCAAGGGGAGAAAAGGTGTGAGAGAATGAGAAAACAATCAGACTTTATCAAGAGATGCACATTTGCAAGCAAGGAAAGACAGTCAACATTTTGAAAATAATTTTAATACACAAAAGAGAAAAATTAATTTCTGTACACTGAACATGTTATAGATTCATTTCCAGACTTACAGGAAAATGTTTGAAGAAAAATATTAGTGCTTAAGCATAAGCAAGGTGAAAGCAACTGCTGCGGAAACTTCCCTCATTACTCCAGCAAGAATCCAAGGCACTTAATACACGTTTACTGGCTGAGATTGGAAAACCTTCACATCTCTACAGTTTTCTAGTGATGAACTCTGAAAGTGACTGACACTTAAAGGAAAGCTCTGCTTTCCATTCCCATTTTGATATTTCTTTACCTTTTGATTTTAGAAGGAGATATTTTTATATTACTTGCTCTTAAATGTGGTTATTACAAATCTGTCAGGTGTCAGGGTCATATTTACCCACAGAGCTTGTGAAATTGTAGATGCCTAGGCCTACTTTGTGGGGCTCAGATTGGGAACTTTTAGTAAGAATCTGAGGATGTGATTATCCTGAGGATAGCTAAGTTTGAGAATGATTAATTTATTACAGCAATAAATCATTAAAGAAATTTAAAATATCAATTCAAATATTGAATATTAATAATGTGCTTTTATTTTTTTTATTTCAAAGTATTACAAGGGTACACATATTTTTGGTTACATGGATTGCTTTGGTAATGCTTGAGTCAGGGTTAAAAGTGTGCCCATCACCAAGATATTGTTCATTGCATCTATTAGGAAGGTTTTTGCCCATCCACTCCTCCTCTCACCCCCGCTTGATTTCTATTGAGTTTTACTTCCCTCTGTGCACATGTGTGCTTATTGCTTAGTTCCAATATAATAGTGAGTACATGTGGTGTTTGTTTTTCCATTCTTGCAATACTTCACTTAGGATAATGGACTCCAGTTCCATCCAAGTTGTTGCAAAAGGCATTATGTCAATATTCTTCATGGCTGAGTAGTATTCCATGGTATACATATGGCACATTTTGTTAATCCACTCATGAATTGATGGGCATTTGGGTTGATTCCACATCTTTGCAATTGTGAATTGTTCAGCAATAAACATTCAAGTTCAGGTGTATTTTTGATAAAATTACTTATTTTCCTTTGAATAAATACCCAGCAGTGGGATTGCTGGATCAAATAGTAGGTCTACTTTTATTTCTTTGAGGAATCTCCATACTGTTTTCCATAGAGGTTGTACTAATTTCTACACCAAGCATGTATAAGTATTCCTTTCTCTCTGCATCCATGCCAGCATCTATTGCTTTTGGACTTTTTAATAAAAGCCACTCTGATTGGGGTAAGGATGATATGTCATTGTGGTTTTAATTTGCATTTCCCTAGTGATTAGTGACATTCAGCATTCTTTCATATGTTTATTGGCTTTCGTCTATCTTCTTTTGAAAAGCTTCTGTTTTTGTCTTTTGCCACTTTTTAATGGGTTGTTTGATTTTTTTCTTGTTGGTTTGCTTGATTTCTTTGTAGATTCTTGTTATTAGTCCATTATCAGTTTTATGGCTTGTGAATATTTTCTCCCATTCTGTAGGTTGTCTATTTGTTCTGTTGATTATTTCCTTTGTTGTGCAGAAGGCTTTTAATTTAATCAAGTGCCATTTATTTATTTTTGTTGTTGGTGTGATTACCATTGGGGGTCTTCTTCATAAATTCTTTGCCTAGGTCAATATCTTTAAGAGTTTTTCCAACATTTTCTTCTAGAATTCTTATGGTTTCATGCCTTACATTTAAGGCCTTTATCCATCCATCTTGGATTAATTTTTGTGAGGGGTGAGAGATATGGATCCTGTTTCATTCTTCTGCATGTGGCTGTCCAATTTTCCCCACACCATTTATCAAACAGGGATTGTTTTCCCCAGTGTATATTGTCTGCTTTGTCAAAGATAAGTTGGCTGTATTTGGATGGTTTCATATTTGGGTTTTCTGTTCTGTTCCATTGGTTTATGTCTCTATTTTTGTGCCAGTACCATGCTGTTTTGGTTGGTTACTATAGCCTTATAGTATACTTTGAAGTCTAGTAGTGTGATGCCTTCTTATTTGTTCCTTTTACTTATGATTGCTTTGGCTATTCAGGCTCTTTTCTGTCTGGTTCCAAACAAAGAGTGGAATTATCTTTTCTTGATCTCTCAAATATGACATTGGGATTTTGATAGGGATTGTATTGAATCTGTAAATTGCTTTTGGTAGTATGGATGTTTTAACAGTGTTGATTCTACCAATCCATGAGCATGATATGCTTCTCCACTTGTTTGTGTCATCTGTGATTTCTTTCCTCGGTGTTTCATAGTTCTCTATGTGAAGATCTTTCACCTCCTTGGTTATGTATATTGATAATTTCTAAAAATTAAAATTCTGGCCCTCAAAAATATTTAGAACTCCCAAAGATTATTTTATTGAGAAAATTTAACATATGTCAAATGTGAGTTAATATGAGTTGTCTTTGAACACGGTATAAGGTAATTCTTTACTTCAGAGACAGTCAAAAGTGATACTTAATCTGTCATCACCATGAAACATTTGTGTTCTTAAATGTGTAGTTGTTGTTTGTTGTTATCTTTTGACAATTATTAATGCACTTAACCAACAATATTAGACATAATTTAAATCATTTTTATTACTTTTAAAGCAAAATTTAAATAAATTTGTTTCACTATTCATAAAGATCTGTTTACAAAACAATGCAGTGTTTTTTGATATAACATGCATTTTTCTACGGGAAATAATAGAGTCTGTCAAAACCTTTATGACTTGACTATTGTAAACCATTATCATTGTCTTATAAGCTGAAATAATTGAAACTATAGACTCTGCACTGACCTTTATTTTGGGTAACTTCCTTGATGAAGACTTTAGTTTCCAAGTACAAATCGATTATACTTTATTATAAATCATCTCAAGATATATACTGTGTAAATTTTAGGATCATACTAAAAACGTGCACAAAAGCAAAAGTTCAAACTTTGCTTCCTACTTGTATTAAGACATTTAATTAAAACAAAAAATGGAATTTATTTTACTTAGGCTTCTTCATAGCCACATTTTTTTAAGGGCTGTGGAGTTATTGTAGTAGGAGTAGTAGTAGTAGCTTCACAGTGGAATAGAATTGGCGTGTATTGGACCTGGTTTTCGATTGACAATTGTGTGCATCTCATACCAACTGTCTTTTCAGGGACATCATGTTTGCTCATGTTAGCTTGAAAACAACCATAGTGGGAGTATTGATACCCTGGAAATAGGAAATGCTAAATCATATCCCACTCCTTGACTGCCTGAAAGCTGGTTTACCAGTATATACATAGAATATTTAGTTTTCTCTGTGAAAGTAGTTGAAACACTCCAGTTTTTTTTAGAACCGACACTTACTTTTATTGTTTAACTAGAAATAAGAAGTGAAAAGCCTAGCAATGTCTTAACAGAATCTTAGCATTTTACTTTATTTTGTAATTCTAGAATACGTTCTTTAACACTAAGATAGATGTGAAATTAGACTGTGCTTTGTTATACCTTGTCAACATATTACCATTCAATTTAGAAATTAAATCACAAGATCATTAATATTACTGTGTTCCTTTCAATTTGTATTAATTCAACATTTATTTTACAGATGTTAACTAGTAGCCTGTTGCTACCATTTATGCTTCAATGGTTAATATGATGACTATATTTCTTGTTTCAAAAAACTTAGAGTGTAAAGTCAGATACTATATATATAACAATTATAATACTAGAAGTACTAAAGTAGGAGTTTAGGAAGAATGTAAGAGAAACACAGAACCTAGTCTAAGTAGAAGTTTAGGAAGCATGTAAGAGAAATATATAACCCATTCTAAGGAAAGTGGTATTTAAATTGAGTTGTGAAGAATGAATTGGCATTAGCTAATGCAAATACATTGGAAAGGGAGTTTCAAAGAAAATGTATAACATTTGGACAAAATGGTTATAATATATTTGAAGGACTGGAAAAATTCCAGTGTTATTGGAGCATAAATCCTCAAAGAAGGAAAGGCAATAAACTACATGTTTACATTAATAAGGTGAGATTATGTCAAGCCTTTTAAGTAATTTAAACACTGACCGAAAATGATTACCAAATATTTGAGTTTGGTAAAATTACTCTGGATCTAATGTGGAAAATGATTAAAGAAAAGGAAACACTAATAGTAGGAAGACCATGTACAAGTATTTTTATAGTAATCCAACTGAAAAATTAGATGAAGGGGAGTTAATGGAATAGAAATGACCTATTAGAAACACTGCAAGGTTAGAATCAGGGGCCATAACTAGAAGACAGACAACCCAAGGGAGATATTTGGCTGGACATGTATATATAAGTATTTTACAGATGACAATTGAAATCATGTGAGTTGATGTGTTTTCATAGGAAGGTTAAACCATGAGAAGTGAAGAGTCAAGAATAGAGCTTTGAAAAACGTCATTTTTAAGAAACAGGCTAGGGAAAGAAACAAAGGGTACAAGAAATTGCCTAACCAGAAAGAATAAATAAATCCACTAGACTAATCTGTGACAAAACACTGAAAGAAAGGGTTTGTTAAAGGAGAAGCCAAAGTAGTCAATATTCTTGGGAGTCTGGCTTTAGCTAATGTCACTGGGCAATATTAGTTAAGTTTGTTTAATGACAGGTGGGAGCAAAAGTGGGAATTGCAAGGGAGAAAGCTCACGTGGATATATCTTTTAATATTATTGCTCTATTTGTCAAAGCAAAAGTGAATCTTAAAATGATTTCATTGTCAAAATTTGGTTTTACTTGCTCATGTTGAAGAAATTTGAGAATGTTTATGTGTAGGTAGGAAGAGATTAATAGAAGAGAGATAAAATTATTTGGTATCAATCAAATGAGGGTCATTGATAAGAAAGGAAGAGGAAAAAGAATCCAGACCACAATTTTCCAGAAAAAGAGAAGCAGTATTTATATTGAGATTGGGAACAAGAAGAAAGAACAGACAAAAGACCAGTCTCCTTCATTTATTTATTTTTTTGAAAGTGAGATTTAAGGTATTTCAGTGTTCTGAGATTTTTCTTTTTCAGCCAACACAAGTTCTCTTTGTGCCATCTGTGTTTATGTATTTTCTTTCTTGCAGCACACAGCAACCTGTGTGTGTATGTGTGAGTGTCTGCATGTATATTTTAAAGGCAGCAAACCGCATTGATCCAGGCTTAGGGTATTCCCAGGTGTTGGACTAGAAGAAAATGTGGAAGTGAACAATAAAGGTAAATCTAGGTAAGAATGTGTAAAAGGATTAAACAGGGAGCCATAAAGTATGGGTCAATATTTATATTTTCACATTTTAAGTTTGTTTAATTTTATATACCATCAATTTCCTTCTTTCATGGATATAACATATTTTTTTTTCTCTCTAATGACATTAATTTCCTCTTACATCCAAAGAAAATTGCCTAAGTTTCCTCTTGGAAACGTGGTCTTAGTCTTAGGCTAAGTTTTGGTCTTAGTCTTTTTTATTATGAACTTTGCTTCAAATGTTTTGTAATCTAATGCTCATAATATCCATATTACAACTAAGGATTTCTGTGTGTTGTTTTCACTTGGTGGCTAGCAGGCTTTACATCTTTACCACAGGGCTATTGACTGAACTATTTCTTTTCTTGACCTTAAAATCTAAGTATCTTTGCTGTTGTTGTTGTTGTTTTCTCAGACTGCTTAGATTATCCTGATAAAAACATTCCATTTTCCTTTGTTTAGAATAAGACTGGTTACCACTGTTCATGGCACTCAGTGAGGGGCAGGGCCATGCATGTTAGTCTTCTATATATAGACTTATGCTTTACTCCTTTTTTTTCTTTTCAGGTGGTACACCTTCAAGCATCTGAACACCTGTCATGGGTGAAGGAGAGACTATGACACCTACTGATGTAACTACTACATCAACAGACTTTCAACCAATTCTCCTGTTTCTAGCGCCACGTCAACTTAACTTTCAGAATCACCTGACAATAACCATTCTTTAGCCTTGCATATTTCTAACTCTTCCACAAGCAGTTTTGTGTTTTTAATATTTCATGCTTGTTCATTGCAGTTATCATATATCCATCTGCCTCTCACCTTTGAAAGTTGTTTTTGTCCTGTTCTTTCACTTTTTTTATCCTTGAAAGATTTTGCCTTAAGAAATCACTTTATATTCACTTTACTAAAAATTGCTCTAAAAAAATATTGAAAGATAATCACAAGCCAAAACATGCATTTGAAAGACTGAGGATGTACCTTCACAATAAAAATAAAACAAGAAGTGTCAAAGTGGAATGTCAGAGATATCAACTATCAAACTTAGTACTTAAAGAAATCAGACATTTCATACTTAATAACCTAACAGTATTTGAGGAAAGAACATAGAAAATTACTCTGCTCAGTCTTAAACGTCAAAAAGAAGTGCTACGTTGTTTAAAAATATGCATAGATCAACATGATAAGAATGACCATCCAAAGGGGCATATATATTTTTTATTCATTTGAATTTTTTTCTCTTATTTACCTCTCTCGCCCTTTCTCTTTCTAAAATTATGCATATATTCATTGTCTACATGTATTCTTGTTATACCTAAAAGTTTTACAAGTGTTTTTTCTGGCTTAGAATAATTCTTTTAAATACTATTCATAAATTACATGTATGGGATTTTAGTATTTTAAGCAAACTCCCCATGTATCAGTATGTAGAATTTTCCATATTTCTGGTAATTTTATTATATTCTTAAGGGAAAATATGTGTGAGTTTTTCTAAACAGCCTGGCCTTTATAGAAGCATATATCATGAAAATTATTATGTCATTGTATCATTTGTTTCTCAAACAATCACAGAGGAACATATGTAACTATATCATTGAATTTTAAAATGTTCATAAACATTGCCCCAAAGTATTACTAATTAATACTTATTTAGCATAGTTCACTGAGATCTGTGGATATGGCTTATTTCCATGTCCAACATTTTTAAAGAAAATTATAACTAAAAAGTTCTTTGTGTTGTGTAGAACTCATGAAGAATACTTTGCCATACAAGGTACTTTATTCAAATATCAAATTGGCACATTCTCAAACATAACAATTTATTCTTGATTAAAAGTGTGCTTTATTTTGTTTGTAAATTTGTTTATATAATTTATTGTGCCACTGCTTATGAACTCAGATCATTAAAGGAAAGGGGGAAAAGGACTAGTTCTATTTGTATATAGATAAATTTTCTACATAGTAATCTAAAATCTGGAATTCTTAATGTTCATCTTATTTATTTTTTTACAATTCATGATCTATTCTGTGAATTCTTTGTGTCAAAACACTATCTGATCTTTAACTTTTGACTCAAAAGCTACCTCTTACTCCTAGTCTTCCCTGAAGAAATCAGTTGAAAATCATGTATCCCTTTTCATTACACATAACAACACTCCGCATGTATTTTGTGGTTTCTCAGTCCATTCGGGCTGCTGTAACAAAATATCTTAGACTGGATAACTTATAAATAATAGATATTTAGTGTTCACAGTTCTAGAGGCTGTGAAGTCCAATATCAAGGCACCAGCAGATTCGGTGTCTGGTGAAGTCTTGCTCTCTGCTTCATAGATTGCTGCTCTTGCTGCAGCCTCACATCATGGAAGGGCTGGAAGAGACTAACTTGCTCCCTTAAGTCCTTTTATAAGGGCAGTAATCCCGTTCATGAGGGCATAACCCTCCGACATAATCACTTCAAAAAAGTCTCCAACTCTTAATACTACTGCACTGAAGATTAAGTTTCAACACAAATTTGGAGGGACACAAGCACATAGTATTCATCACCTAAAAATATGTACTTAATGAGCATAAATAGAATGATATCAAGTTTTAGGGTATTATATAAATAGGAATAAGAAAGAAGAAAGGAATAAAAAAAATTGACACACATATAAAACTCTTTCTGTTGAATATTCTTTAGTATAAAAATATTTTATAGTAAAATATTTTTTATGGTTGTAAATGTTCCTTTCTTGAGGAAAAGTATCACAAACTTGAGTGTATCCATTAATCAAATATTTTGATTTTTTAAAGTAATTTAATGTCAACATAAAGGCAATGGATGAGTCACTTTCAGATAATAACATATATTAGAAGGTGGAAAGCATATTTAAAAACAAAACACAATTTTGTTACTAAAAATTGTTAATATTTTATTAGTGTTCATTTTTGGAAATAAATGCATAAACATAACTTATCTCTTAATATAGAAAAAAATCAGCAATGAGGTAGATTAGCTTTTCTCTTATGTATGGAGTTTAGCTATGCAGCACTACAATGAAAGTTTTGGAATGAATTTGTGTATATACACTGAAAGTTTTTCTTCCTTCCTTATAGACTAAAGATTCCCTGCCATCTGCAGGCTTAAACTATATCTTTTATAAATTATGATAATTAACATTCACACACAGAAATGCAGTTGTGCATGACAATTTTCATTTTTTAAAAGACAACAATTTTCAGTTTAAATGAAATCTCTTGCATGTTTTTTGAGTTTTGTCAATTATGATTGTGAATATCAACACTGCCCTCAAAAATATCAAAAGATCTGGTACAAGACAAGGATGCCCCCTGGCCACACTTCTTTTCAACATATCCTAGAAGTCCCAGCCAGAGCAATTAGATAAGAAAAATAAACAAAAGGCATCCAAATTAAAAACATGAAAAAGTAAAATTATCTTTGTTTGCAGATGGCATGATTATACATATAGCAAACCCTAAACACTCAACAAAGTAGCTGTTAATGAATGAATTCAGTAAAGTTTCAGAATAAAAATCAACATAAAAATTATTCACATTTCTATACATAAACAACAAACTATCTGAGAGGGAAATTAAACAAAAAAAAATCCCATTTGTGATTAAAAAAAAAGAATAAAATTCTTAGGAATAAAGTTAACCAAGAAGTCAAAAGACTTGTACACTGAAAACTATAAAATATTGGTGAGGGAAATTTTAAAAAAATCATGGACAAATGGAAAGACAGTCTGAAGGAATGGATTGAAAGAATTAATATTGTTAAAATGTATGTACTAACTGAAGTGATCTACACATTCAATATGTTCTATATCAAAATCCCATGGAATTCCTTACAGAAGTTAAAATAAAACCAATACTAATATTCATATGTAATCACAAGGATACCACATAGCCAAAGCAATCCTGAGCTAGAAGAACAAACTTGGAGGCCTCACACTTCCTGATTTTCAAATATACTACAAAGTGACAATAATCAAAATAGTATGGTACTAACATAGAAACAGATATATAGACCAATGGAACAGAATAGAGAATGCAGAAATAAATTCACACATCTATAGGTAACTGATCTTCAACAAGGGTATTGAGAACATACAATGGGGAAAAGATAGTCTCCTCAATAAATCATGCTGGGAAAACTGTATATTCACATGTAGAAAAACAAAACTGAATACTTATATCATATACAAAAATTAATTCAAAATGGATTAAAGATTTAAACATTAGACTTGAAACAGTAAAACTACTCAAGAAAACATGCAAAAAAATTCTTGATGTTGTGAGTAATGATTTTTTTAATATAACCCCCAAACCACAGGCAACAAAACAAAAAATAGAAAAGTGAATTAAGTCAAACTAAAAAATTTCTGCACAGCACAAGAAACAATCAACAGAATGAAGAGACAACCTAAATATTTGCAAACCATATATCTGGTAAGGGATTAATTTCCAAAATATATAAGGAATTCATATAACTCTATGGCAAAAAACAAGCAAATTTTTAAAATGGGCAAAGGACCTAAATATATATTTTTCCAAAGAACTTAAAAATTGTCTACAGGTAAATAAAAAGGTACACAACACTATTAATCATCAGAGAAATGCAAATCAAAACTGCAGTGAGCTATCACCTCACACCTGTTAGAATGGCTATTATCAAGAAGACAAAAGATAATGTACTGGTGAGGGTGTAAGGAAAATACAGCCCTTCTATACTATTGTTGGGAAAGTAAATTGGTACAGCCATTATGGAAAACAATACGCAGAATTCACAAAAAATTAAAATAGAACCACCATATGATTCAGCAATCCCACTTCAGGGCGTAATTCAAACAAAATTAAATCTGTATGTTGAAGAGATATCTGCACTCTTATGTTTACCGCAGCATTATTCACAATAGCCAAAATGTGGAAACAATCTAAATGACAATCAAAAGATGAATAGATAAAGATAATTGGGTATACACACATATAAATGATGGAATATTTTTCAGCGTTATAAAAGAAGGAAATCTTCTTATTATAATAACATAATAATGTGGGCATTTATACACAGAGAATGAAGAGATTTATTAGCACTTAATTACTGATGAAGAAATTGATGTACAGTCAAAGTGAGTTAATTTCCCAAAATTACACAGGTTGTAAAGCTGGAATTTGAACCTAGAATTTCTTGTTTCTGAATCTTTTCATTTAATGATTATGTTATATTGCTTCTCTTGCTTAAAATATCAAATTATATCTGCAAAATTGAGAGAGGAGAACAGACCTTCCCCCCTACCCTCTAAGGAGCAGGGATATAAATTCTTTTTAAAAAATGATTTTAAGACCAAAAGATATTCAAGACAATTGGAAGGGAAGTTTGTCAAAAACTGTGAAAATTCTGAGATTTCTTTAGTTGTTAGCCTGTGAGTTTCATAAATGCTTGTAGAATATACCAGACTCCTAAGTCAGAAAAAAAGAACTTTATTACCCTAGGCAATGAGAAATTCCGTCCCCAATGTTCCCTTAAGATGATGACTAGTGGCCTAGAAGTTTGTTTCCAAATAATGGGTCTGTGTTGCAGGTTAGGAATCTTGAACTTAGTAAACTCCAAATCTCATACAGAGGATGCTAGAAAACTGTTCAACCTTTGCCTTGAAAACAAAAAAAACTGTCTTCATTATCCTGGTCAGGAAAAAACAAATCTGTCCTCTGCCCAAGAGTGAGACACTAACTCTTTTCCGAGGCTTTTTGCTGTGCAGATATTTTTGAAAAGAACGTCCAAGAAAAAAGCTGCCACAAACCATGTAGTAACATGGTGGAGAATTATGCCCCAACAAAGTCAGAAAGTTCAGAAATTTCTTCTGAACATCATATAATTATAAAATTTGGATCTTACCTGACTTTCCATATGTATTGAAGGGAAACCTAACTATTCATTAGAATAAAGAAAACTTTTCCTGACCTTGAGCTATGAAAATATTTTGTTATGAGAACTGTGTACTAGAGAATTAGTACACAGTACACTTAAATCTAATTAAGTATTTAATTTATATCAACAAAATTAAATGATATCCCACACGTAGTTGTTTTCTGTATTTGTCCTCAATAAAGCCAAAGACATCATAGCAAAGAACAGCTATATAAAATCAATTTTTGGTGAGTACAAAAGCTGATGAGAGCTATATTGTTGGTTGGCAAGGGATTTAACTGAGATGCAATTTGTTATATCTATAGAACAATGTATATCTTTTTAGTTTAATATACTTGAAGTAGTACATTTACACAAATGATAACATTCTTCTAAAGTAATTAAAATCAATCATTCCTTGTTGTTGTGTCTTAAAATTGAATCTTGCTTTATTACCTTCATTTGCCTTGTTTTAAAGGGTTTCATGTACTACTCTGAATTATTCTACTTTTTAAATCAAGCAACATGTTTTGGATCACACTTGAATCTTGTTCATGACAGGAGAAAATAATTTTCTTCATAAGAATTTTCTTAGGGTTTTATAAAAAAGCAACATTTTTGAAAGAAAATAATACTAGAAGTAAAAAAAAGTAATTTCTCTAAGAAATTTTTATTTTTTAAATTAAAAATCTTCCTTCCTGATATGCAGAAATTATCTGATTATAACAACTAATAAAATAATCTTAAACCTGGCACTGTGGCCTATGCCTGTAAACCTATCACTTTGGGAGGTTGAGGCAGGAGGATTGCTTTAGGCCAGGAGTTCAAGATTAGCCTAAGCAAGAGTCAGACTCCATCTCTATTAAAAAATAGAAAAATTAGCTGGGCATAATGGTGTGTGCCTGTAGTCCAAGCTACTCGGGAGGCTGAGGCAGGAGGATCACTTGAGCCCAGGAGCTCTAGGTTGTAAAGAGCTATAATGAGGCCACTGAACTCCAGCCTAGGCAACAGAAGGAAACCCTGTCTCAAAAATAAATAAATTAATAAAATAATCTGGCAAAATGTAGCAGCAACTATCACATCAATACATAAAACTCAAAACTCTCTATATAACACTTTAAAATGCCTGAACTCAGAAGAGAAGTTTTCAGCTTCTCAGATGCTACTATAATTTCCTGTCTTCTTTTTGTATATGCAAACCATGATAAGAATTTGGAATTAATCCAAGTGAGTAAAGAGGAAATTTATATTGAAGAGCCATTTTAGTTATCATTCATCATTGTCTTACAGCAAATTTAACATGATTTTGTTTTTCTCTTATTTCATTTAATTAACAATATTTACAACAATATTTCAAGATCAAGGAGTATTGGAAAAAAGAACTCTGTAGGCAAAATAGATTTATCAAAATTTCCATTCTAAAATTCATGTAGCTGACTTATATTACATATTGTATTGTCTCAGAGCCTTTCCTACCAAGAAACAAAATTAATTAAAATCCAGTAGCTGATTGGGATTGTAACAATAGACATCTTAATTCCATACAGAAGTCTCAATCAGCCTGGTACAGAGGTGAAATAATTTTTGTATACATTTTATTAGAGATACATATAAAAGCTTACAAATATAATCAAATAACTCTACAAGAATTTTTAATAAGCAAGGAAACAATGAACAGGAAGATGGCTAAACCTTCAGGACATCTACTCTAAGGTATATGCATCTTATTAGGGTCTGATTATAAAATTATACTACAACCAAGTTCAATAACCCACGTTTATAACGATGTACCTGAATATTTGACATGAAACGAAACAGAGAGGGGAAAAAAAGAACTACGTTTAAGCACATTATATGTAATAGACTTTTCCATAGACATTACCCCAGACAATTCCAACAACCACATATGATGATACTTCCACTTCACAGGTACTATTTTCTGAATCTACAGATTAGTAGGGAAGAATTGACATCTTGACAATATTGAGTCTTCCTACCCATGAATGTGGAATCTCTCTCCAAGTATTTAGTTCTTCTTTGATGTCTTTTATTAGAGTTATAGCCTTCCTCATATAGATCTTGTACATATGTTGTTAGATTTAAACCTAAATATTTCATTTTTAAGGATGCTAATGTAAATGGTATTGTCTTTTAATTTAATTTAATTATTTATTTATTTACTTTTTATTTAAAAATATTACAGGGGTACAAACGTTTAGGTTACATATATTGCCTTTGCACCGCCTGAGTCAGAGCTACAAGCATGTCCTTCCCCCACACAGTGTGCACTGTGCTCCTTGTCTTTTAATTTCAAGTTTCACTTGTTCATTGCTGGTACATAGGAAAGCAATTGACTTTTTCATATTAATGTTATAAACAGCAACCTTGCTATATTTGCTTATTATTAGTTCAAGGAATTTTTTTTTAGTTATTTTGAATGTTCTACACAATCATGTCATTTGCAAAGTTTTATTTCTTCCTTCAAAATCAGTATACCATTTATTTCATTTTCTTATCATAATGAATTAGCTAGGACTTTCAGTACAATTGTCAAAAACAGTGGTGAGAGAAGACACGCTTGCCTTGCTTCTGATCTTAGTGGAAAAATGTTAAATTTCTCACAATTAAATGTAATTTTAGCTGCAGGGTTTTTAGAAGTATTCTTTATCAAGTTGAGGAAGTTTCTTCATCTTTTATTTACTGAGAATTTTTATCGTGAATGAATGCTGGATTTTATCAAATGTTTTTCTGCATTTATTGAAATAATCATGTGATTTGTCTTCTTTAGGCAATTCTTGTGATAGATTACATTAATTTCAAATATTGAATCAGCCTTGCATACCTGGAGTAAATCCCATTTGGTTGTGGTATATAATTCCTTTTATACATTGCATAACA
Organism: Daubentonia madagascariensis; assembly: GCA_023783475.1. Taxonomy (NCBI): domain Eukaryota; kingdom Metazoa; phylum Chordata; class Mammalia; order Primates; family Daubentoniidae; genus Daubentonia; species Daubentonia madagascariensis. Next base: position 16,844,688 of record JAKFHU010000978.1, on the reverse strand, counting down.
TGGTTTTTAAGATACTGAAAAAATTAAATTATTTAATATATTCTCATAGTCTCTCATGAATGACTAATATAAAAAATAGTTTGGTCAGTGACTTTTGTCAAATAAATATGAGTTGGTTATTAATTTTTCTCCATAATTTTTTTTTCAGATTTGAGTAGAAACAACATTGAAATAAAACAAGTTAAAACGGGGAAAGACTGCACTAGATTAGGAAGAAAAACATGACCTTTTCAACAAAGAAATATTAAGCTAGACAAACCCTTATACTATCAACTTCATAGAATCATCTTCTATTACTTTTAAGGAAAATCCAATACAAAATATTCACAAAGTGAAAATGTAAAAAGTTACTAGAAGAAAATACAGAAATACTCATTAAATGAACTCCTCCCCCCAAAAAGAAGCCAAAAGCAGAGGAAATCAGTAGTATAACTCTAACATTAATTCAATATGTCTTTAAAAATTGCAGGTATGAAAACTACTATGGATCAGGAATTCAAACACCCAGTATAAAAACATAATACCAACTATAGGAATGTGTGAAACAAAGCGGATCAAATCCAGGAAACAATTTAAATAAAAAATATGAAATAATCTCAGCAACAAAGACAAAATAGCAAAGACAAAATGACAAGGGAGAATAAATACAATCAAATATAAACTAAGGAAGAGATGAGAAATCAAAGGAAATAGCTAAATAAAGTAAAAAATATAGATGTGCAAGGCTAAATATACCCGAAAAAATATTAAAATTTTTAACTTTTTTTTCTTAGTTGAAGTCAGATCAAGTGGATAAAAGTATATAAGGTCATAAATGAACTTACCCACTTAATCTAAAATAGTTCTTATACATGTAAAAGCATCTGTTGATCAACAAAAATAATTCATTCTTAAAATTAGCAATATTTTGCAAAAATAAAAAGAAACTTTCTTTATAAGGGAGGAAATATAGAAGACACTACAATCTAACTAAATATCCCAACCTGTTTTCAAAAACATTACTAAAACACTTACAAGAAAAGAACTATACTGTTGAGCAATAAAACTATTATTTTTATTACCAATTACCATATTTATTTCCAAAGAGTTGTTTTTCAATATTCAAGTCATGTACAATTTGCATGCCATACTAAAATTTTTATACTCAGTACATGTCCTAGCAAATAATCCACAGCAATAAGTAAATGCTAGCATTTATTTTAAATTATAATCCTAAATTAAGGTTACTTCCTGAAATGTCTATCTAAAATTATTTTAAATAATAATGAAAAATAAAAGTAATTTTCTGAAATGAACTGTAACTTCTGTAAATTGTGTTTCCCAGTAAACCAACTCAGAGATGGAAATTTGCTTGCAGCAAGTTTGGTAGAGAAGGCTTTCAGAAGCAAAACTATGAGAAATTTAAGAAAACAGTTTTGAGTGGAAGGATAAGTTGAACTGTGATGCAGTCACAACAAAGCTTATAGCAATGACATGCAGAATTTTGGAGAGAGGTTGGTACACCACTACATCCACTGACATCATCCATAAGCTGTTTAGCTTGCTGATAGCTTGTTTGAGAGGATATATTAACATGGTTTATTAACATGTGCTTTAATTTCAACTTCTAAAAATATATTAATTTTAGTGTACAAGTATAATACTTATTGAGCAAAATGTAACTAGCTCTATCTTAAATATATACTAAAGAAATTCAATACAGGTAAACTATTATCCAGCAGTACAAGAAGGTAACAATTAGAAATTTCCTGGTTTCAAACTAACTTACACAAATTATTTTTAAATGATATTTATAACATTTATAGTCTTCCCTTTGGGGATTCCTTTTCTTTATAATGATGTTTCTTCTTAAATGAGTTCTTGAATATTTCCCATGTACTAAAGACCATTATTCCAAATGGTGTCATGTTTTAAATAACTGTATGCATTAATATATATTTTAATAAGGTATATACTAAAATATAAATTATATAAAATAGATCTAGAAATGTTTTTTGTTAAATAATAGAAAAAAAAACTATTACATGCACAAAAAATATCCTATATAGCAGTGGTGGCATAAATACAATAATGGAACCAATTAATAGTTAATATTTGTTGAAATTGTTTAGAGACAATTTACTTATACAAAGTTCATATAACTAAATATTTGCTAGATAAATGATAATTTATTAAGTATATTTTCTGTTAGACACAAAATTTCTCTTCTTCTTTATTCCTATATTTTCTTCTCCAGTACTTCACTTTCCCTGTTGAACAGATCAGAGCTGGGTTGCATAAGATAAGTGGCCATGCCTAATGCATAGTCTTCCTTTTAATTGCATGTGAAAATTAATTTCGATTTTGAAAGTGATTGTTAACCTACCTTGAAGAATGCCATTTTTGTAAAAGCTCTGAAAAATATCTACAGGACTTTTCAAAAATAGAATTATAATATCTATACTTTTTCCCCCTTGAGTTCCTTTCATTATTACTAAAAATTCCAGCATAAAATAATTATTTATCTCACCGTGGTATCAGGGCAAAACTTGTAATGAGTATGGAATAACTAAGCCATATAATTATCTACTCAAAAGTCTAATTAAAGTAGTTTAAGAATTTCCTTTTCCTTTCTTATTTTACAAATCAATGTTCAATTTAATGCTATTCTTTGTTGTCATTTGAAAATAAATACAATTGTAATGCAATGGGTTGGCTACACGAGACTGCTCAGTATTAAAATTATGAGATCAACATATTTTCCTTTATTAAAATGACAAATACTTTTGTATATTACAAGCAGTTGTTTTAAATATTTTGAAAGATTAATGTTATACCCTTTTTTTCACAGAACTAATCCTACAATAATTTGCCAATTGAAAGACATATTAAGATGTTTAATAATCACATATTTTAACAACCATATGCAATGTATGAATGCATATATGTATGTAATTTTAACAGTTTTATTAAGGTACAAGTAATATACATACAAAGAACTGCACATATTTAACATGTAAAATTTGATGAATTTGGACATATGCAATAATCTGTGATACTATCACCACACTCAAGTTAATTGGCATATCTAACACTTTCCAAAATTCCCTTGTGCTCCTTTTTGTGTGTGTGTTTGTGTGTGTGTATGTGTTAAGAACAGCACATGAAATCTACTCCCATTTGAAGTGCACAATACCATATTGTTAACTATAGGCACTATGTTGTACAGCAGATCTCTAGAATTTATTCATTTAGCATAAGTGAAACATTTTACCCCTTGAACAAGAATTCTCCATTTTGGTCACCTCCTCTTCCCTGGAAATCACTATTGTATTCTTTGCTTCTATGAGTTTGACTATAATAGATACCTCATGTAAGCAGAATTTGAGCAGTATTTGTTGTTATGTTACTGATTTATGTCACCTAGCATAATGTCCTTCAGGTTCATCCATGTTTTTGAAAATGGTATTGGAACCCATGTATACTGTTGGTGGGAATATAAAATGGTGCAGCAATTATGCAAAATAGAATGGTGGTTCCTAAAAAAATTAAAAATAGAATTACTATAAGATCTAGCAATTCCACTACTGGGTATTTATCCAAAAGAATTAAAATCAGGATCTCAAAGAGATATCTGCACTCCCATATTTATTGTAGCATTATTCAAAAGCCAAGATATGGAAACAACCCAAGTCCACTAATAGATGAATTGATAAAGACAATGTGGTATATACATACAGTCAATATTATTTAGCTACATGTAATATATTTAAATGATCCATCTATTCAGAAGGAATAAATTATTGCTAAGAGTAGGCCGAGCATATTTTCTTTTAAATAGTAGGAAAGTACAGTGATATCATCACAATCAATCTTCCGTGTAGCAGTGATATCAGAAATACCTTCTCTCATTTCTTCATTTCGGTGTTCTTTTGCCATTCATTCCCCCAACCCTCCACTTCCTTCAATGTTTTCTCGCAAAATTGCTTATAAGCAATTCACAAAGGTGTGGTAATTTGCTCCAGCAAAAATAATATCTTTATTTTTTTTTAAAAAAGGACCTCCTTATGGAGTATGGATATTTGAAGGGCTGGTCTAGTTTTAGATTTTCCCATTATCCCTTTAAGCTGAGTGTTACAGTGTCTATTTCACAGATAAAGAAATTGAGACTTGGCAATTTTTATTTAATGTGCCTGGTAAGTATCGTATTTGACATTCCAATCAGGTTTGATGGACTCCATAGACAGTTCTTAATCACTTTAATAAAGTGACTCTTAAAAGTGTCCACTAAATTGGAGCAGGTTAAATATTTGATGTCGGCAATTCTGTTCCCTATTATTCTATGTTGAAAGGTTTTGATCCATTTCTATCTTTAAAGTTAGTGAGAGTCTCAAGTGAGCCCTTGATTGTGATGCTCTAGCATCTCTTACTCCCTTCATTTACCTAGCAGTGAGAAATTTAATGAATATATAAGATTACTGAAATATGAACTTATCATCATGCATGCATTAAAATTACCTTTACAAATACAATCATTGGCTGAATGAAAATATTTCTGCTTACCTTGTAGAACTATCTTTGATCTCAGTGCTATAATTTAGGAGAGTGTCAACATGATTGTTTTGCACTTGGTGGTCATTTTTAAGACTCCCAATAGTTTCTGATTATGTAAATCAGTCTTCATGGAGGTCTTTTCATTTAGAATGTGTCATTATATATTCCTGAAATGACTAGCTTCAAATCAGGGCAGACACTGGAGATCAGTTGTTCTCAAGAATAAGAAAAACAGGAATTATACACTCCATAGCATTCATCTGTCAGTTCAGATATACCATTCATTGCTGAAAAGATAGACACTTATACCAACATGCTGCTTGGAAAGTCAAATAATAGTAAGAGCAATGACAAAACAGCATGTAATCACTGGCTAACTTCTGTGGGTCAGGCAGTGTGCCACATGCTCTTTGCATGCATTATCTTTAATCTTTGTAATAATCATTTAGTGTAGGGATTATCATCCCTAGTTTATAGAGTAACAGGTTTAGCAAAATGAAGTGATTTTTCTCAAGATGTACAGAGCTATTAAATTGGATATTTGGAATTGGAACCCTAGGACATTTTTTCGTAACATCCAGAATCTTGAGGAAGCCCACAAATAAAAAGATCATACTATATGTGACATTAAAAATTATCAGAGAAAGAGTTTTTTTTTCTAATATATTCTATCACTTGACATAAAATTGTTTATTCACATAATAGTGAAAAACAATTCTCGGTTAGGTCAAAGTGCCTCAGGCTGAATTTCATATACAACCGGTAAAAGAGTCTTTTGCATTTTTGCTTATTATGTGCTCTCCATTTACCTAGTCTGTGATCCACTCTGTAGGTGGGATCTTTTTCTTCATTTTCATGGTCACTTTGAGTGGTCGTATCTAGGCTAATGTTCTATCTGGCACATCTGAATCTCTAGCTCAGACTTAGTTTGTAAAGCCCAGTCTGTGAATCAAATTTCAAAATATGGATATTTGTCTGTGGAAGTATTCTAGTGCTTACAATCTAAGTGAGGTTGAATTGGATTTATCATTGGTAACCCAGTGTCATGGGCTGAATGTTTGTGGTTGTGTAGTCCCAAAGTTCTTTTGTTGAAATCTGTTCCCTATTGTGATGGTATTTGGAGATGAGGCCTTTTGGAAGTAATTAGACCATGAGGGTGGAGCCCTCCTAAATGGGACTAATACCCTTATAAGGGGGGAGGCCAGAGAGGTAGCTTTATGTCTGTTCTTCCATGTGGGGATAAAATGAGAAGTCCGCGATCTGCAACCTGGAAGAGGAAGCCTCACCAGAGCTCAACCGTGCCAGCATCCTGATGTCAGACTTCCAGGCTTCACAACTGTAAGAAATAAATTTCTGTTGCTTATAAGCCACTGAGTCTATGGTACTCTGTTATAACAGCCCAACTGACTCAGATACCCAGTTTTGTTCTTCTCACCCTAAACCTATCTTCACCTTATCCCCCAAACCAAATATCTGGTAGACATTGCCAGTTTATATGCTTTATCATTAAATATTTCCAACCAGGGACCAAGTTCTGTTAAATTTATATGATTATTTATTGAATCTATCACCTTCTCTCTTCTCTTAACCATCCGTCATTCTTAGTCTGTCCGTCATTCTTACTGATAAACACAAATGAAAGTGTTTATCATTTTTCATCTGGTTTGTTTAAATACTTTTTGTTGTGTCTTCCTTGTACACTCTTGTTTTCTCTCAGCCTTACTATATAGCTTCCAGATTGAACTTTTTCAATGCAAAATAATCATTTCAATGACAGCTTAAATCATGTCAGTGGCTTCTTACTGCCAATATAGTACATTCAAATCTGCAGTATGGTTTGTAAAGTCTGCATTACCTGGTTAGATTCTAGTTCCTAGTTTCATCTCTCCACATGTTTTCCTTCATAACCTATTGTGGTAGGCAGAATAATGGCCCTGAGGATGTCCATGTTTTTATTTCTGGAATTTGTGACTATGTTAACTAAGATGGCAAATGGGACTTTGCCAATGTGATTTTAAGATGTGACTTTAAGTTGGAGAGACTATCTTGGACTATTCAGTGGGCCTAATATTAATATAATAACATGGCCCTTAAAAGTGGAAAAGGGAGTCAGAAAAGAAGGATAAGAGGAAGACGGGATTATAGGAGAATGGACAGAGAGATGTGGAGGCCTTTAGAACCTGGAAAAGGCAAAAAAATAGATTATGTCACATAACCTTTATAAAGGACACCTGCAGACACCTTAATTTTAGCTCAGTAAAAACCTGGCTTAGATTTTTACTGCATAGAACTGTCAGATAATAAATCATTGTTGTTTTAAATCACTACATTTGTTACAACAGCCATAGAAAAATAATACACCTACGATCCAGAGTACCGTAGTACTTGCATTTTCATGAGTCGATTGGGTTATTTCACAACTTCATAACTTTGTTCATTTTTTTCTCAATTTCATCTTCTTTTGTTTGAAATTATTACCTAAAGTTTAGATATTTATTATATATGAAAGCAGGATTACCTCAACAATTATACATAAAATTTGTTTTTCTTTGATATATAGTTAGACTTGAGCACTGTCTTCTTTTTTCTGCTACCATATCCATACATATTTTTGTCATACCAGTTATTAAAACTTTTTCACACTTACTTATTTATCCATTTCTTTCATACCTACCATTGAATCCTAGGCAGAAAGATATTTCTCTCTGCCAATTGCCTAGTATAAATCCTGGTGCATAGTGAGTAAACAATTCAAGCTTGTTAATTTTTTTGAAAGAAAAAGAAAAAGTAAAAAAATAAAAAGAATTGATTCAATGATTCTGTGTAATGTTGATGACCTATTTTTACAATGAACTAGACATGTTCCTGAAAGAAGTATGCACTTACCGATTGTGATTATCACCAAGTTACCATTTCCAAAAACTGTTCTGCAACTGTAGTGTGTGTTTGTGTGTATGTGTTTGTGTGTGTGTGTGTTTGGGGGAAGGGTTGTAAAGAGGATTCCATATATGAAGGCAACAAGATGGCAGAAAATCCTCTCTGAAAAGTACTGATTTAAATCAATAAAATTAAAAACATGCAACTCATCTATACTGTTAGAATCATGTGATTTTAGGAAGAAGTCAAATGTTTTCTCAGGATATTTTATGAAAAACAGGTACAGTTCAAGTGGAGCTACATATGTTATTTCTGGATCCAGAATTTTGGCAATTTACATAAAAACAGAACTATTCCATTTGAAACTGAAGAATGTCTACTTACATTACATGTTTGTTTAATTACTCTACTAATAAATTTGGTTCCAAAACTTAAAGGTAGATAAGACTTCATAGCACTTAAATAATCCAATTTAATGTCCAAAGTGACAATGTTCACACAGTCAACATCTAACAACAAAACAGGCAGAAAAAAAGTGTTATGAAAACACCCATTTTTTTGTACTGGAGAATCTTTCTGTCATTTTTCAAATTTTATTTTGTGTTAAGGATCTTCAGTCCAGAATTGTTGCTTCTTTTGGAATTCTCTAGTATTTTAGAGAACACTGCTTTATGTATTTCTAGTATAATAAAATGTTTTTGTGGTATTATTATGTTAACAAAATAACCTTGATCAAAGATGACAAAATTAATATGTATTTTTATATTTTAGGATATAAGTAGTTAGAAACTCTGATTTCCCTTTTTAAGCTACTAAACCATGGGATCTCATGTTCTCTTACAAACATAGGTATTTTTCAATCCATAATAAAACTGTGCCAATAAGAAAACAAAATCCTCCTTCATATTTTTCTGAGAATATCTAGTGTTGATAATTTTCATTTATACATCCATCCATTTAACAAATACTTTTTGAGGTCTTGCTGTGGGCTAGGTACTTTCCCAAGACTCAGAATGTAATAGTGAATAAAATAGCCAATATTCTCTAACTTCATGAAGATTACATTTTTGAATTAAAAAAAGATAGAAACAAGCGTGCAAATTCACAATTTGTTATATCATGTTTAGTGCTATGAAGAAAAATAATGCAAAGGGAGAGAACTATGGAGTGTTGGTATGGTGCTGAAATTTTGAAAAAGGTGGCCAGCCAGGGTTGTTTGAATTTTACAATTATAAACTGTTGAAAACATGTAGAAATGCTGGTTTGATTAAAATAAATATATAAAAAATAATTTACTTAAATAGTGCTGTAATAATCAAAGAAAAGTTAATATAAATTATCATATTTATTAAAAAATGTATGGTTAACAAAAGATGTGCATGTCCATTGGAATAATTTATATAACTTGGTCAAGGACATGTTAACAATATTAAATAAATGGAAATATTCAATATTTATTGAATTTTGAATACTTAAAAACATAAAGGTGTTACTATTTAAATATTAATATTTTATATAAAAATCAATGTGTTTTCATCCTAATGCTAATGGTGTTTTCATAGAATTAGAAAATATTATTAATATATAAAATAAGAGTAAAAAATAGCTGAGTCAAATTTGAAGACAAGAAGTGGTAATTTCCATGACAAATATGAAGTCATTATTAAGCTAATACAATTAAAGCTGTATGGTATTGCTACATATATGAACACACAGCATATTAAAACAGAGGAGAGATGAGACCTAGGCTCAAGTATGGGAAGCTGGTAAATGTGTGATGGAGAAAGCACTGCAACTCAGAAGGAAAGCACAGACTCTGCAAAATGGTGCTCAGACAAATGGACAAAGTAATTAGATCTTTACTTGCACTTTAAAATAAAAATAAACTCTAAGTAAGCTAGAGATCTTTCTGTAAGGAACAAAGCTTTAGAATATGTAGAAAAAGGTTGGAGACTATTATTATGATATGAAGTTAAGGAAGATGAGAGAAAAGACATGAAAATACAAACAGAAAAATAAAGATCATTAAATTTGACTTCCTGTGTAATAGGTCAAGGGCTCATAAACAGAGATAAAAGGCAAGTTCCCAACTGTGATGGGATTTTTTTCTGATCCTTTAACAAACATTTAGCAATTATCCAGACTGTATCAGGACCTATTACAGATCAATAAGTAAAATAAAAAAAAATAGAAGTCAGCAAAGGATATGAACAACTATTCTCAGAAGAGGAAATCTGAACTGTCAATAAATATAAGAAAATATTTTTAATTGCTTTAAATGTCAATGAAAGAAAAAGTTTGAGTAAAGTTTTAAAATATAACAACCAATAATATATACTATTTATGAAGGTACACATAGGTGTTGAAAGAGTATAGAATGTAGACATAGGAGATATCCAGCTACTGCAGGATCATAGGTATTTATGGCAGGAGAGGCAGGATAGCATGTAGTGTTCATACAGGCTGTGGTGTTAACCTTGTGAATATGTTTAAAGTCTCTGAAGCATAAATGATAATTTGTAACTGATAGATATTTTTATTATGTGTATGTGGGTGTGTTCAAAATAGTTTGATTCGATAGGCAAATATTAAATTTTATATATATATATGCTTAAAAATAAATTGTTAAATGGAATAGAAGGATAAAAATGGAAAGTAAATGTTGCTCACTCCCTACCCCACCTGTGCTCCAGAATTAAGTCAAATACACCAATTTTTACCATTTGTGTTTTTAGTTATTCAGGTAATTATTGTCATAACTAAATATTCAACAATAAATTAGTTTAACTGCTTTGTCTCTCATCTGACTTGGTCTTTCATAATATCATACTAATTTATCCACATCCACATATATAAATAGTCCAATTATCAGCTTCTTACAAAATTTATCATTTTCAGAAATTCTTTAGCATTCCCCAATGGGTTTTGAGGAGGCAGGGTATACAAAATCGTGTGTTCAAACCGTTATGTCCAAATGTTACAGTAGTTTGCAAATTTCTCTAAAATCTTGGATAAGAATTTCAAACTGTATTTGAAGTAGATAAATGGAAAATCCTATGAAGCTACTGCCTCTTGCATTTTTTCTGACTAGAGGATTATAAAAAAATGAGTAACTAAATAATTTATTTTGATTTACACTTTAATGAAAAAAATTCCCAATTTCTGAAATTTCTGATTTAGAGCCTTACCACATAGCTCCAGAAAAACTGTCCCTTGTGTGTCATTCTATCTTCAGGTAAACAGTGAGAATGAAAGGACGCTGTGGTCAGATACAGACTGTGAGGTATTTAAGAAGACTGACCAGGAAATCTTTCAAGACTTTTTACGTTGTATTAGTCAGGGTTCTTCAGAGAGACTAAATAAGCAAGAGAGAGAGAGAGAGAGAGAGTAGAGTAGAGAAGAGAAGGGAAGAGAAGAGAAGAGAGGAGTGAGGTGAAAGGCAAGGTGTTAGGGAAATTGGCTCACATGATTTTAGAGACAGAGAAGTCCCATGATAGGCCATCTGCAACCTGGTGAACCAGGGAATCCTGTAGCATGGCTCAGTCCAATTTCAAAAGCCTCAAAACGCTGGGGAAAAATGGCGGTGTGATAGGGTCCTCCCACCGCACCGCTCCCAGGGAAGGGGGTGAAGAACACCAGCAGCTGCCTGCGAGCACGGACCGCTCACTCCGAAAACAGCATTGCGAATTACAGAGAAACAACGCCGAACGCCCAGCCCAAGAAAACAGGTACAAAATTTTCACAAAGATCGGAGGGCGCACGGAGCACAATAGAGCCCAGAGCGCGGGAAGGACGCACTCGCCAGGTCGGCGCAGCGCGACCTGCCCCCCAAGCAGTTACGCGCCTCCCCATCCACTCAGTCAGGGACAAGCCCAGAGTTGGGACAGAGCGGTTGCTAGGGACGGCGAGCCCTGTGGAGAGGAGGAAGTAGCCAGAGCCAGACACAACTCGCAGCTGCAATATACAGAGACTGCCGAGGGCTGGGGAGGAACTGGGCGGGGACCAAGATACAGCTTCCTGGGACAGTGCGCAGGAACCCGCAGGCCGGCACTGCGCCACTAGAAGTCAGGGAGACTGGGCCCAGGAGTTTATCGGAGAGCGGGACACGCCCTTAGAGGTTGCTAACAACTACCGGCGGAGAAAAACTGCGCTCCCGGTGCTATCGGAGCCCGGCAGTGCGCCAGGCTGGCGGCGGCCGCCATCTTTACAGCCGCCCGCGCGGAGCCGTGAGCCGCGTCTCTAGCTCCGCCCCGCCCCAGCACGGGGCTCTTCTGCTGGGGCGAGACGGGCTTTGCCTGTGGTGGCCAGGGACAGCTGCATCTGTGGGTTCCAGGTGGGACGAGATCCCAGAACTGTAGCTGCGGGACCTTTGGGTATTGGAAACAGTTTGCAGCTCGTCCATCTGGTCCTGCTGCCCCGGCTCTGACCTCTGACAAGTCCGCTCCGTGCTGGTCCTAGTGCCTGCCCTTCAGGTCCCAGCCCTCCTGTAACCCAAAGATCGCTCATTTTGAAGGTTGCTGGCTATAGTGACTCACTTGGTATAACCGCTGGTTCCCATGACAACCAAATACCTTAAGAGCCACAGGCTGAACCAGAGCAGCTCCCCATAATCCTGCCCACTTCAATAGGGAATTTCGCGCCATCCAAGAGCGCTTCCAGCGGCCACTACTCCCCCCTCCCCATGGGAACATCCCCCCGGTGGAGACTGCTGGGGATAGAGACGGCCACCCGCCTCGCCTTGGGGTCTAGTGGTGGAAAAGGGGTGCACAATTGGAGATCCCCCTATCAACAAGTATCACGCGGAGGCACACATCAGAAGGGCAGACACACGTGGCTAGATGAGCAACCTCTGAGCTGTGTAGAATTTTCCCAACTCAGCTCTCACACTGCAGCCAAAAGAAATTGTGTTTCTACCTGCACCTCAGGAGGAGCAGGGTCAAAGTAACCCCTAGGAGCTACAAGGCCCCTCCCAAAGCACGGGCCTTTCGCATACCCCAACTAGGGGATCAGAGTCTGCCACGGACATAACAGAATACCTAGCTAATAGGGAGCGGAGGACTCATATCCTCAAGTACAATTCAGTAGCTCAGAGCCCAAGCTGGGAGGCCATTCTCACCACACTCCATTGGGAAGAGGAGAAGACCACAGGTCAGAGTAAACTCAAGATCCATCAAACTTGCTAAAATAAACCTAAGGCAATACAGGCCACTACTTCTCTCCCTGGCTTTGCCAAGGAACAATAATTGTGGGCCTGGTGACAGGGCCATAAACTAGCTCTAACACCCCCAGCTCTCGACCAAGAGGCCAGATGAGAAAAAACCAGCGAAAGAACTCAGGGAACATGAAAAATCAGAGTGAAAAGTCACCCCCAAAAGTAAATATCAGTTCCTCAGCAATGGATACCAACCCAAATGAAATGGGTAGAATGACAGAAGGGAATTTTGTTTATGGATTATAAGAAAGCTCAATGAAATTCAAGAGAAAATTAAATCCCAGCACAAAGAAACCACAAGAAAAATGCAAGAAATGAACAAAAAAGTCTCCAAAGAAATAGAAATATTATGGAAAACTCAAATAGAAATCCTAGAAATGAAAGAAGCATTCAAGGATCTACAAAACACAGTGGAAAGCCTTAAGAATAGGCTGGACCATGCAGAGGAAAGAATTTCAGAGCTAGAAGACAGCTCCTATGCACTAAATAAATCAGCCGAAGAGAAAGAACACAAAAACAAGAGGCAGTAAAAAAGCATACAAGAAATGTGGGATTATGTAAAGAGGCCAAACATAAGGATCATAGGTATCCCTGAGGGAGAGGAAGAAAATTCGCATGGGCTGGAAAATTTATTTGAAGGAATAATAGAGGAAAATTTCCATGGCTTACCCAGAAATCTCGATATCCAAGTACAAGAAGCACACAGGACTCCTGGGAGAGTCAACGTGAAAAGGCATTCACCACGCCACATATTTATTAGACTGACCAAAGTAAACACAAAAGAGGCACCCCTCAGAGCTGTAAGACGAAAAGAGCAGGTAACCTACAAAGGGAAACCGATCAGATTAACTGCAGATTTCTCAGCTGAAACCTTACAAGCCAGAAGGGAATGGGGAGACATCATCAGTCTCCTAAAACAAAACAAAGGTCAACCCAGAATTCTGTATCCTGCCAAACTAAGTTTCTTATATGAGGGAAAATAAAGACGTTTCCAGATAAGCAATCACTGATAGAATTTGCGAAATCCAGATCGGCCTTGAAAGAAATGCTTAGACCTGCATTATACACTAAACAGAGCAACAGACACCCACCTATGTAAAACTACGCAAAAGCTAAAACCCCAGAAACCAGATTCCACAATGACGCAAGAGGTAAAACAAAACATACCACCCAACAGAATAATCAGAAATTTACCCCAATATCAATTCTCTTAATAAATGTAAATGGCTTGAACTGCCCATTGAAGAAACATAGGCTGGCTGAATGGATTAAAAAATACAAAGCTAGTATCTGTTGTCTTCAGCAAACACACCTTACACACAAAGACGCATTCAGACTCAAGGTGAAAGGATGGAATACAATTTTCCAGGCTAATGGAAACCAAAAGAAATCCGGAGTAGCCATCCTCATTTCAGATGACATAAACTTTAAAGCAACAAAAGTAAAGAAGGACAAAAATGGACGCTATATAGTGGAGAAGGGAAAAATCTCACAAGAGGATCTAACAATCCTAAACATTTATGCACCCAACACAGGAGCACTCAGGTACATAAAGCAAATACTGCTAGATCTAGGCAACATAAGAAGCAACAATGCCATAATAGCAGGGGACTTCAACACCCCACTGACAGAACTGGACAGATCCTCCAAACAAAAAACAAATAGAGAAATAAAAGACTTAAACAGGACTCTAGAACATTTGGGCCTAACAGATATCTACAGAACACTCCACCCAAATAAAACTGAATATACATTCTTCTCATCAGCTCATGGAACTTTCTCTAAAATTGACCACATCGTAGGCCACAAAACAGATCTAAACAAATTCAAAAAAATAGAAATCATACCATGTATCTTTTCAGACCACAGCGGAATAAATTAGAAATCATTCCAACAGAAACTCACATCTTCCTCCAAAAACTTGGAAACTAAACAATCTATTGCTGAAAGATTATTGGGTCAAGGAGGAGATTCAAATTGAAATCAAAAGATTCTTCGAACTAAACGATAATGGGGACACAAGTTATCAAAATCTGTGGGATACAGCAAAAGCAGTCCTGAGAGGAAAACTTATCACCCTAAATTCCCACATCCAAAAGACAGAAAAGTCACAAATCAGTAAACTAACGAATCATATTAAGGAAATGGAAAAGGAAGAGCAAAGCAATCCTAAAGCCAGCAGAAGAAAAGAAAAAACCAAAATCAGAGCAGAATTAGATGAAATCGAGAACAAAAGAACAATACAGAAGATCAATGAAATGAAAAGTTGGTTCTTTGAAAAGATAAACAAAATAAACAGGCCACTTGCCAGGTTGACCAGAAGCAGAAAGGAAAGGACTCTAATAAGCTCAATTAGAAATGAAAAAGGAGAAGTCACAACTGATACCATGGAAATACAAAACATCATCTTTGAATACTACAAAAATCTCTATGCCCACAAACACGAAAACGTGGAGGAAATGGACAAATTCTTAGAAACACACTACCTCCCTAGGCTCAACCAGGAAGAAACAGAATTTCTAAACAGACCAATATCAAGCACCGAAATTGAAGCAGCAATTAAAAATCTACACACAAAAAAAGTCCTGGACCAGATGGGTTCACACCTGAATTCTACCAAGCCTACAAAGAAGACCTGGTGCCTATACTGCAGAAATTATTTGAAAATATCCAGAAGGATGGAATCCTCCCAAACTCATTCTACGAAGCCAATATCACCTTGATACCAAAGCCAGGAAAGGACACAACCAAAAAAAGAAAACTACAGACCAATATCCCTTATGAATATAGATGCAAAAATTCTCAATAAAATCCTTGCAAACCGAATTCAAATGTACACCAAAAAAATAATCCATCACGATCAGGTGGGCTTTATTCCCGAGATGCAGGAATGGTTGAACATATGCAAATCTATAAATGTAATTCACCATATAAATAAAAGCAAGAACAAAGATTATATGATCCTTTCAATAGATGCAGAAAAGGCTTTTGACAAAATCCAGCACCCTTTTACGATAAGAACTCTGAACAATATAAGCATAGACCGCTCATTCCTAGAAACTATTAAAGCCATATACGATAAACCCACAGACAATATCATACTGAATGGGGAAAAATTGAAGGCATTCCCCCTTAAAACTGGCACCAGACAAGGGTGCCCACTATCTCCACTTCTTTTCAACATAGTGCTGGAAGTCCTGGCCACAGCAATTAGACAAGACAGAGGAATCAGGGGCATCCAGATAGGGGCAGAAGAGGTCAAACTTTCACTATTCGCAGATGATATGATATTATACATAGAAAACCCCAAAGATTCAACCAAGAGATTACTGGAATTGATAAATGAATTCAGCAAAGTCTCAGGATACAAAATTAATACACACAAATCCATAGCCTTCATATATGCTAATAACAATCAAGCTGAGAAACAAATTAAAGATGCAATACCTTTCGCAATAGCAACAAAGAAAATTAAATATTTAGGAACATATCTAACTAAGGAGGTCAAAGACCTATATAGAGAGAATTATGAAACACTGAGAAAAGAAATTGCAGAGGATGTAAATAGATGGAAAGCCCTACCATGCTCTTGGATAGGCAGAGTCAACATAGTAAAAATTGCTTTGCTACCTAAATTAATTTACAGAATCAATGCAATCCCTATCAAAATACCAACATCATTTTTTGCCAATCAAGAAAAAATAATTCTACGCTTTGTGTGGAACCAGAGAAGACCCCGTCTAGCCAAAGCAATCTTAAGCAAAAAGAACAAATTGGGAGGCATCTGTCTACCAGACTTCAAACTATACTACAAGACTATAGTAACCAAAACTGCATGGTATTGGCACAAGAACAGACACATAGACCAATGGAACAGGACTGAGAACCCAAATATAAAACCAACCTCATACAGTCACCTGATCTTTGACAAATTCCAGAAAAAAGTACACTGGGGAAAAGATTCCCTATTCAACAAATGGTGCTGGGAAAACAGGATGGCCATATGTAGAAGACTGAAAGTGGACCCACACCTCTCACCTCTCACAAAAATCAATTCACAATGGATAAGAGATCTAAACCTAAGACATGAAACCATAAGAATTCTCGAAGAAAGCATTGGAAAAACTCTTCTGGACATTGGCCTAGGCAAAGAATTCATGAAGAAGAACCCCAAAGCAATCACAGCAGCAACCAAAATAAATACATGGGCCCTGATCAAATTGAAAAGCTTCTGCACAGCCAAGGAAACTATCACTAGAGTGAACAGACAACCTACAGAATGGGAGAAAATATTTGCATGCTACACCTCTGATAAAGGGCTGATAACCAGAATCTATACAGAACTTAGGAAAATCAACAAGAAAAAATCAAACAACCCTATTAAAAAATGGGCAAAGGACATGAACAAAAACTTTTCCAAAGAAGACAGAATGATGGCCAGCAAACATATAAAAAAGTGCTCAACTTCTCTAATTATCAGGGAAATGCAAATCAAAACCACAATGAGATATCACTTAACTCCAGTGAGATTGGCTCATATCAAAAAATCCCCAAATAACAAATGTTGGTGGGGATGTGGACAGATAGGAACACTCATACACTGCTGGTGGGACTGCAAATTAGTACAACCTCTATGGAAAAGAATATGGAGATACCTCAAAGAATTAAAAGTAGAATTACCGTTTGACCCAGCAATCCCACTACTGGGTATTTATCCAAAAGAAAAAAAGACATTTTATAATAAAGACATCTGCTCTCGAATGTTCATAGCAGCACAATTCACAATTGCAAAGTTGTGGAAACAACCCAGGTGCCCATCAATACACAAGGGGATCAATAAAATGTGGTATATGTATACCATGGAGTATTACTCAGCAATAAGGAACAACAGTGAATTAACTCATCTGGTATTATCCTGGTTGGAGCTAGAACTCATTCTTCGAAGCAAAGTGTCACAGGATTGGAAAAACAAGCACCACTGGTACTCACCATCAAACTGGTACTAACTGATGAACACTTACATCACACAGGGCAATAACATTCATCTGAGGGTGGGTGGGCGGGAGGTGGGTGGAAGGGATGGGAAAAACTCTCACTGAATGGATGTGGGGAGCACAGTTTGGGAGATGACCATGATTGTGGCTCTGACACGGGCAGAACAGGGGCAATGTGTATGGCCAAAGTGTTGTACCCCCATGATATTCTGAAATTTAAAAAATAAATTAAAAAAAAAAGCAAAAAAAACCCAAAAAATCCAGAGAATAATGAAAAAGAAAAAAGCCTCAAAACCAAGGAAACCAATGGTTTAACCATCCGTTCATAGCTGAAGGCCCAAGAACTTGGGAGTGGGGGCCACTGGTGTGAGTTTTAGAGTCCAAAAGCCAGAGAACTTGGAATTCTTACATGTAAGGTAAGAAGAAAGTTGAATTGGTTCTGGAAGAGAGAGCAAGAAATTTCCCTTCTTCCATCTTTTGTTTTTTTTGCATCTGGGAGCCCAGCCAACTGGATGCTGCCACCTACATTGTTGGCAGATCTTTCTGACTCAGTCCACCTGCTCACATATCAATCTCTTCCTAAAAGACCCTCACAGACACACTCAGAAATAATGCTTTAACAGCTATATAGGTATCCCTCAATCCGGTCAATCTTACACCTAAAATTAACCATCACTTGCATCTATAATGAGATTATGATTATAGTCTGAAAGAATTGAAATGAAATGAATGGCACCAATTATGAAGTTTTAGAAATTGGCAAATTATTTACTTTAGAAAAGTGTACATATTTAAGGTTGTATCCTTAGGCTTACATGTCTCTAGGATGAAGACAACAGCCAAGAGCAAAATTTCTGTCATGAAAGGCATTAGAGGGTTACATTTTGGTTAGCCCCACTGAGTGCAATAATTGGAAAAGGTAAGAGATCATAGGATTTCCCAGTACAGACCTAAAAGAAAATTAGAAATTATAGTGTGGGGATAAAAACTATAAAAATTTTGCAAACTAGTATAACCTTTGTAATTTCCCATGTGTGTTTTTTTTCTGTTCTTTTTCTTTATATTAGTAGTGATTTATAGAAAATACTTGCATTAAGGATTATGTTAGATAAGGGGCTTTATGAATGGAACAGAACACTATGTTTCAAAGTCAGTGTTTGTGGATACTTTAATTTCTGTTTACACTTGCTAGTTCCATTATTTTATAATAAGCCCTTATTTTTGAAGTCCTTACTTTTTATGTGCTTGTCTGATGCCTTATATGAAGGTCTTCTAAAGGATTCCACACTTGTAGTATAAGATCTATGTAAAATGAGATACATTTTATGAAAAGTGGAATTGTGCAAAATTTAAATTGTGTTATACCTAGCACTAATAAACTCTCATGCTATTTGCAAATTCAGAAACAATGTGAAAGTCTTCAGAATTATAAATTAATGAGCATTTTCAAAGCTTAGGAGTGAAATGAAGTATAAATCAGGTTTATACAATTGTCACATGATGATGAATGTTTCATCTCAAGGAACTAGAAAAGGAAGAGCAAACCCAGTCAAAGCCAACAGAAGGAAAGAAATAATGAAGGTCAGAGTAGAGCTAAATTAAATGGAAAACAAAAAAATATTACAAAGGATCAAAAACCAAAAAGTGGCTTATTTGAAAATATAAACAAAATTGACAGACCTCTTGCTAGATTAACCAAAAAAAAAAAAAAAGGACCCAGATAAGCTCAATCAGAAATGCAAATGGAGACATTACAACTGATACCACAGAAGTACAAAACATCATCCATGAATACTATGAAAATACACATACACATAAATCAGAAAACATAGAGGAAATGGACAAATTACTGAAAAACATACAAACTCCCAAGACTCAATCAGGAAGAAATAGCCTCCCAAACAGACCAATAATAAGCAATGAGATTGAAACAGTAATAAAAACCTCCCAACAAATAAAGCCCTGGACCAGATGGATTCACAGCCAAATTCTACCAGACCTACCAAGACGAGCTGGCACCCACTGAAAATATTGAGAAAGAGGAATCCTCTCCAACTCATTTTACGAAGCCAGTATTATCTTGATACTAAAGCCAGGAAATGACATAATAAAAAAAGAAAACTACAACCAAATCCCTTATGAATATATATGCAAAAATCCTCAATAAAATATTAGCAACCAAATGAAACAGCACATCAAAAAAATAATACACCATAATCAAGTGGGCTTCATCCTAGGGATGCAAAAATGGTTCAACATAAGTAAATCAATAAATGTGATTTACCACATAAACACAGGCTAAAAAAAAACCCCATATGATCATCTCAATAGATGCAGAAAAAGTATTTGACAAAATCCAGCATCCCTTCATGACAAAAACCCTCAACAACCTAGGCATAGAAGAAACATATCTCAAAATGATAAAAGCCATATATGACAAATAAACAGCCAACATCATGCTGAATAGGGAAGAGCTGAAAACATCCCCCCTAAGAACTGGAATAAGACAAGGGTGCTCACTGTCACCACTTCTATCCAACATAGTGCTGGAAGTCCTAGCCAGAGCAATCAGGCAAGAGAAAGAAATAAAGGGTTTCCAAATCAGGAAAGAGGAAGTTAAACTATTGATTTTCATTGATGATATGATTTTGTACCTAAAAAACTCCAAAGACTCCACCAAGAGACTCCTAGAATTGATAAATAAATTCAGAAAAGTCTCAGGATACAAAATCAATGTACATGAATCAGCGTTTTTATATACCAACAACAGTCAAGCTGAGAGTCAAATCAAAGACCCAATACCATTCACAATAGGTACAATGAAAACAAAACACCTAGGAATATATTTAAACAAGGAGGTGAAAGATCTATACAAGGAGAACTATAAAACACTGAGGAAAGAAATCACAGAGGACACAAACAAATGGAAAAACATATCATGCTCATAGATAGGTAGAATCAACATTATTAAAATGTCCATACTACCCAAAATAATTTACAGATTCAATGCAATACCCATCAAAATGCCAATGTCCTACTTCACAGATCTAGGAAAAATAATTATATGTTTTGTTTGGAACCAGAAAGAGCCTGAATAGCCAAAGCAATCTTAAGCAAAAAGAATAAATGTGCAGGCATCACAATACCAGGCTTCAAACTATACTACAAGGCTATAATAACCAATACAGCATGGTTTTGGTACAAAAATGGAGACATAGACTAATGGAACAAAATAGAGAATCCAGATATAAAACCACGTACCTACAGGCAGCTGATCTTTGACAAAGCAGACAACAACATACATTGGATAAAAGAAACCCTATTCAATAAATGGTGCTGGGAAAATTGGATAGCCACATACAGGAGAATAAAACAGGACCCCTGTCTCTCACCACTCAGAAAAATTAACTCATAATGGATAAAATACTTAAATGCAAGGCAAGAAATCATAAGAATTCTAGAGGAAAATGTAGGAAAAACTCTTCTACACATAGGACTAATACCTCAATGGTAATCACAGCAACAACAAAAATAAACAAATGGGATTCAATTAAACTAAAAAGCTTCTGCACAAATAAGGAAATGATCGACAGAGCAAATAGACAACATACAGAATGGGAGAAAACATTTGTAATCTATATATCTGATAAAGGGCTGAAACCAGAATTTACAAAGAACTCAAGCAAATCAGCAGGAAAAAGACAAAGAACCCCATTAAAAATGGGCAAAAGACATGAACAGAAGCTTCTCAAAACAAGATAGACAAATGGCCGATAAACATATGAAAAACTGCTCAACATCACTAATCATCAGGGAAATGCAAATTGAAACCACAATGAAATATAACCTTACCCTAGTTAAAATGGTTTTATCAAGAAGTCCAAAAACACTAGATGCTGGCATGGATACAGAGAGAAAGAAACACTTACAAGAAACACTTATATAGTGTTAGTAGGAATGCAAATTAGTACAACCTCTATGGAAAACAGTATGGAGACTCCTCAAAGAACTAAAAGTAGACCTACCATTCCATCCAGCAATCCCACTACTGGGTATCTACCCAAAGGAAAATAAGTCATTTTATCAAAAAGACACCTGCATTGAAATATTTATTGCAGCACAATTCACAATTGCAAAGATGTGGCATCAACCCAAGTGCCCATCAATTCATGAGTGAATTAACAAAATGTAGTATATGTATATTGTGGAGTACTACTCAACCATAGAAAGGGATGAATTTATGCTGTTTGCAACAAGTTGGATAGAACTGGAGACCATTTTCCTAAGTGAAGTATCTAAGGAATGAAAAAAACAAACACCACATGTACTCCCTATTAAATTGGAACTAACCGATCAGCACACATGTGCACAGAGAGAAGTAAAACTCAGTGGAGGGAGGAGGGGATGGGTGAAATCATACCTAATGGGTACAATATACACTATCTGGGTGATGGGCACACTTATAATTTGACTTAAGCAGTACACATGCAATTTATGTAACCAAAACATTTGTACCCCCGTAATATTCTGAAATTAAAAAAATAAACTCAGTGGAAATGAAGCTGTGAGGAGGTGGGTGGAGGGCAGGGGCAAAAACCAACCTACTGGGTACAATGAACACTATTTGTGTAATGGGCACACATATAGCCATGACTCAAGCATTACGAATGTGATCCATGTAACCAGGAACATTTGTACTCCCTTAATATTTTGAAATTAAAAAAAAAGAAAAGAAAAAGAAAATTCAACTGGCATAAAGAAAGGTCTGCCACTATTTTTCAGAATATATACGTCAATATGTTTACGTCTATCTGAATATCTTTGATAAGTGCTGGTGACAAGTGTGCTGTTATTTTAATATTAACTTTTAACTATAATTAATTGATTATAAAGAGTTTGTAAAATGAGTCATTAAGAAAAGGTGTTAGTTCTAGTGCTGAAAATATGCTAAAACTCAATAAATTTTTTACGGAGTGAAAAGGCCATGCACATCAAACAACTGAGATTCTAAATTCTTGTCGTGTATAATTACCACAAAGAAACAAGAGCACTATTGTACAAGAGAAATATTTTTATGAGAAACTAGAGATCTTTCAGAGTACATTAGCATTTCATCTAAAGTAACTAATTCTCAAAATATAATTTACCCATTGATTTACATACAGTTTTCTGAATTTATAAAAAACACTGTTGCAGTTGTCTTTGTTGCTCATAATCACATATTCTAAGAACTATCTACTTTTCATACTTTTAAATACTAGATTTCAATCTAGCATTGCATTCATATAAAATAACCTCATGATTTATAGGTGACTACTTAAAATTGTTCTGAACCATTATATCTCACAGCTCACAGTGAACTGTTAATAGAGATTTAGCTAAGCATTTTTTGCCCATTCTTCTTAGATATGATCTTAAAATAATAGTTTTATATAAAATATAACTTATTCCAGGATTATTTTCTGTATTATAATTTAGCTGTTCTGTTTTACATAGCAGAAATTTTTCTCATTCTCAAAATACAGATTCTCTTTTTTTCATATTTTGCTTTTTGACCTGTGAAAACTATTCCTGGAAATATAGTCTTTAGATGAGTCCCAGTATGTAGTTTTCTTTAACCCTCCTTATTTATGCTTCATGTTTTATTTATCTTTCTAATTAGAAACCCAGCCAGATTCAAATGCTGAAATCAGCAAACAGGCTAAAGGGACCCACATTTTGTCTTTTGGAGACTTAGGTGTGCATAATCAGTGCCCCTTGTAGAAATGCACAACATGAGCTAATTTTTATAAAACCGGAGCAAGTCTCTCATAGAATTTTATAATACTGTAAAACCTAATGTTGTGTTAAATTATTTTTATATATTCAACAAGGACCTTAGGTGGAGACACAGCAGCGAAAGGTACAGTCAATGTTCTTTGGATTTCATTCTATAAAGGATACCCTTTAGTTTTCTAACTTTATTACTCACTAATAACAAAGATTTAAATTATTTCAACAAACAATATCTTAAATATTGTAGTGCACATGGTTTACAATTTTTAAAATTTTTTTCAAATCAGCTACATTTTAGAGCTGATGCATTTCCTGTAAAAGAGATATTCATTGTGAACCAAAAATTTTGCCTTCTTTAACAATAAAAGTGTCTTTTCATCAGCCTACAGTTTCAGACTTTTAAATGTTAATTAGTTTTTTAAAATATTGTTAAGCTTTCAAAAATAAACCACAATTTTACCCTCCCTTTGTACTTTACCTCATTTCAAACCAAGCTATCCTTTTAGTGAATATCCAATCATAGCTATAGTAATAACAGCAACTTGAAACTGAACGAGTGAAAAGTTCACAGAGATTTCTTAAGATATTATTTGTCCTGAAGTGAAAAATAAGACAAAACCTAAAATAATAGCTTCTTTAAGTATAATACTTGATATTTTGAAAAATTATGTGGTTTATACAAAGTCACAGAGACAGGAAAAAAGGCATTTATGACTCTAAATCAGATATCCTGAACCAGCTTTTACTCCCCTTATAACTAAAAAATTTTGTCAAATACCAAAATGCCTATCCCATTCTTATCATATTTTTAATTTTCTGAACTGGCAAATCATTACAGTTATTTTTATCATGTACTTTTTACCCCCTTATTGTCAGTAATACCAGCTATTCTGGTTGCTTATGTAGAAGCTAACAGTCATTATATTCCTCAACCACTCCTCTACTTTCTACATCTAAATTGTATCAAATTTTATTTGAAATTGCCTCATAGATTTTCCATTCTTTTCCATTCTTACTGTCATTATCCTGGTCTAGGTATTTTGTCAACTGATCATTGAGTTATTGATGTAATATTTCTGCCCATATTTCCTCTGGCCTCAACCACTTTCAATTCTTCTGGTACTAATGAAGAGCCACTTGCTGCTGGAAGACCATTATCATCTTGCTACTGCATTGATCCAGATCCTATAAATGCTTTCTGTTTCCTAAACAATCACAATGTGAGCCCATGTCATTATTCAACTTTCTATCTGAATTATGTGTTAAGCAATGAACTTTGATCTAGTAAGTGGTTTTCTCAAAGCCCCCTGAACATATTCCTCACACCTGACTATGTGTCTTGCTTATTCTCATGTTTCAACTTAGCAAAGTCCTCCCTATTCTCAGGTAAACTATATTTCACCCATTAATCAACAAAAGTCCCACTTTCTTGAAGAAGCATACTCTGTCAGTAACTTTCTAAATTCTAGGGAAATTGACTCACAGACTCTGATAGCAATAACCCCTATTCTGAGGACTTTTGCCTCTGTAAAGCATAAAAATAATTAATATTCCAATCTCATAAGGTATTGTATTACTTCTGAAAATACAACCTTTCTTTCAAATAATCCAGACTATTATGTAATATATATAGATGTACATATACATAAATATTTATATGTATATCTTTTTAAAACTAGAAGGCAAAGAATTTATGAAGAAGATACCAAAGGCAATCACAGCAACAACAAAAATAAATAAATGGTACCTGATTAAACTAAAAAGCTTTTGAACAGTCAAGGAAACAATAGAGCGAACAGACAACCTATAGAATGGGAGAAAATATTTGCATGCTATACATTCAATAAAGGGCTAATAAACAGAATCTACAAAGAACTTCAGCAAATCATTGAGAAAAAATGAAACAACCCTATTTAAAAGTGGGCAAAAGACAGGAACAGAAACTTTTCAAAAGAAGATAAACTAATGGCCAATAAACACATGAAAAAATGCTCAATGTCTCTAATCATCAGGGGAATGCAAATCAAAACCACAATGAAATATCACCTAATCCCAGTGAGAATGGCTTTTATCAAAAAGTCCAAAAACAACAGATGCTGGTGTGGATGCGGAGGGAAAGGAACACTTACACATTGTTGGTGGTACTGCAAACTAGTACAACCTCTATGGAAAGCAGTGTAGAGATACCTCAAAAAACTAAAAACAGTTTTGAATATTCTCCTGAAACATAATTTAGTATGAGTACCTGAGAGCGCAAAGGTGTCAGGGCTCTTCACTCTGTTCCTGTAACAAATGATGTAAACAGAAGGACAAGTGAGAGTGTGTGGATGATGGGATTTCGAAATGTTAGGAAAACCTTTGCCTAGGAATAAACATTTAAACAGACCACTGAAGAACAGAGATAGAAAGGGAATTCAATTATGCTTATGTAGGGAGGATTAAAAGATGCTGGTATAGCTGGAGCCAAGCTCTGAATATGTTTCAAAACATACTCTTGAAATATATATTACAGGGCAGTGAGAATTCATAGAAGGATTTTAAGCTAAATATGATGGAACTTAAATTACATATTTAAAATTGTTGCAGTGTTTTTAAAGTGTAGTGTTTAACTTTAGTTTTTGAAATTGATGTAAGAGCAATAAAGGTGGGTACAGGAAGTGTGGGTACAGAAAACTGATACGAGGCAGGCAAGGTTGGCTATAGGAATCTCAGTTTAGGGCCTACCATCATACAGTTCAGGAGAGAAAAAATGAAATTTATGCTAGAGTGGTATACAAATGGAGAAAAGTAGAGTAATTTGACTTGGGAATCCATGCACTCAACATAAAATTGAGTACCTACTCTGTATCAATTGCTAGGGAATATAGAAGGTAAAAGAGTAGATTTTTTAAATTTTCTGCTAATGGAACCTAAGTTTTGCTGAGAGAAAAGAGGAACTAATCACATACTAGATTATTCTGAAGCAATGGAAAAAAATGTTACCAGAGCCTGGAAATACAGGATATTGAGGAAGTAAGTTTGTTTTCAATTTGAAATACATTTTATATGATGTCAAATTAGGTTTTCAACAATATAAAATATTCTTTTAAGTTTATTCATGCACTAAATACAATTTTGACAACACAAGAAAACTGGTGTATGCACATATTTGCAAAATAGAAATATGTCATGTTAAAAGAATTGTTTTGGCTTAGTATAGGCAATGTTTGTAGTTCTATTTTCCTCTCTTGGGTTATTGGAGAAATGGATTTCACTTATTTATTACAATGGTAACATATTTTAACATCAGTTAATTTCATATTTTCCTACAGAAAAAAAATCTATATTTACATACAGATTTGCCATGAACAATTCTCTTTTTTGTTCACATGTTAAGTTTGTTTTGATTGTGCATAATATTTTAAATCTTTAGTTAGTAAATCAACCCTGGATTCATATTGTTCATCTCATAAATTATGTTTTTAAATAAGTTAAAGACATACTTTTATGTTAGTCCCACTATGAGAACATTTTGAGATTGTAAAAAAGCATTATTATTCTGAAGTTTAAAGGGTACACAAAATTGTTAAAATATTTGTCTGTACATTTAGATAATATAAATTTGTAATGAAATTTTTTTTCTCTCTAAGGCAAATCTAATCATATGTGACACATCTCTGAATTGCATTTTACCAATTTTGAGGTTGATTTTGCTTTAATAACTTTGTAAGATAGCTCTTTTGGTGACTACTTTGAATAAACTTTGTATTAAACCTCTTGTTAGAAGTTCCCTTTTACAGTTGTCAAAGATAGTTTTATTGTATTGTTTTTGAAATATTAAATAAGATACACCTTATCTCTAGTCTCTAGCTATAACACTTTTTACACTAATTGATTTAAAGTGTAATGTAATAAGTAGAAGCAAAAGTAGGGAAAATGAGTTGAAGAGGGAGAAAGAAGGATCACTTTTCCCACCCATTCATATGGGATAGCAATGAGTTTAATGATGTCTAAATTATAAAGAAGGGAATAAAAATAGATATTATGCTATCTTATAACCATCACTGGGAAAGACAATATGTAGTTATTAAAAGATCAGTTAAAAGGTCTTATAAGCATCTATATTAAATGAAATATCCTAAAATGTCTACCATGCCTATTTAGCTTTGTGGCTATATACTCCTCATATGTACTGGTCCTTAAGAGATTTAAACACTATATTCAAGGTAGATTTAATCCTACTAGTTCAGGTCAGTGAGAAATTATGTATAAATCCTATACAGTTTGGAATTCAGAAACCTGTGATTGAGGTAGTTAGAAACAGCTGCAGTCTTTACTAAGCTGTGTGCTTGTGTAAATAATAATCTAGGAACTTTCCCAGGATTATAAAAATAAATTCTTCAGAACATAAGCAAATGATTGTAGATGAAAATTCAAGTGTTTCCATATGTGCATATGTACAAGTGAATACTATATTTCATTTTACTTAACCATGATATAGTGTAAAAATACATTTTGTCTTATAATTCATAATTTAAATTAAAAAAATGTGTAGAAGAGCAATAGATACATGAAAATGGAATCCTAAATATATGTGTGTATATAAATAATACATACGTGTTTATGTGTATTCCTTTAAAAAGGCAGTAAAAGAAAAACAAAAGAGAAAAAATAAGCTATAGGTAAAAAAAAAATAGCAAAATTGTACATTTAAATACAACTGTATCAATAATTACATGAAATAACCTTAATTTTAATGTAATGAATAGAAAAAGATATACCATGAAAACAGAAAAAATGAGAAAGCTGAATCAGCTGTAATATTATCAGCTAAATAGACCTTTGGACAAGTTAGAAGGTTATTTCACAAGGATAAAATAGTTAATTCAGTAGGAACATATAATAATCATAAACTCATATTCTTAATAACCGAGCTTCTAAATACAAGAAATAAAATATGATAGAATTAAAGAATTATAAATTCACACAATCATAGGCAAAGGTTTTAACACACCTGTCTCGGAGAAAGTTATAAAACAACTTGACAAGCAGTAGAGAATTAGATGTATGAATAATGATATCAACTACTTCAATGAATTTATATGTATTGAACACTAAACACAATTGCAAAATGCTTTTGCAAGTGCATCTGATACAGTTAAGAAGATCAATCGTATACTAGGTCATAAACTAGGTCTCAAAAATTTTTAAAGAATAAAATCAAAGGAAGTATGGTTTCTGACCACATTAGGTTAAATTCATTACCAATAATTATAAGTCAGGTGGAACATATTTAGAAATTAACAACATATTCTAATCAGCTGTCCCCAACCTTTTTGGTATCAGGGACTGGTTTCATGGAAGACAATTTTTCCACAGACCGGGGCTGCGGGGAATGGTTTTGGGATGATTCAAGCTCATTACATTTATTGTGCACTTTATTTTTATTATTATTATATTGTAATATATAATGAAATAATTATACAACTCACCATAATGCAGAATCTAATGCCACCTCTGATCTGACAAGAGGCGGAACTCAGGAGGTGAAGTGAGTGATGCAGGGCACCTGTAAATACAGATGAAGCATCACTTGCTTGCCTCCTGCTGTGTAGCCCAGTTCCTAACAGGCCACAAGCCGGGGGTTGGGGACTGCAGTTCTATTTTTTTTTTTTTTAATTTCAGAATATTATGGGGGTACAACACTTTGGCTATATATATTGCCCATGCACTGCCCGTGTCAGAGCTACAATCGTGGTCATCCCCCAAACTGTGATCCCCGCATCCATTCAGTGAGAGTTTCTAAATAACCCATGGGGCGGGGCATAGTTGCTCACACCTGTACTCCCAGCATTTTGGGAGGCTGAGGTGGGAAAATTGCTTGAGGCCAGGAGTTTGAGGTTGCAGTGAGCTATGATTGGGCTACTGCACTCTAGACTGTCTGACAGAGCGAGACTGTGTCTTGAAAATAAATATATTAATAACCAATCCATGGATTAGATAAAAATCAAGGAAAAATTTAAACAATGTTTTGATCTTAATGAAAATGAAAATAAACCATATCAAAATTTGTGGGATGCTGCAAAGCCTGTACTTAGAGGCAAATTATACCTTCAAATTCTTATACAGTAGTAGCCCTCTCTTATCCTCAGGAAATATGTTCCAAAATCCCCAGTGGGAGCCTGAAACTGCAGAGAGTACTGAACCTGGTTGCTGTCAACTGGAACATGTTTCTGTTCATGTCTTCCATCCACAAATTTAATGCCTTGTCCATCTTAGCTAAGTACTTATTATGCACTGTGGTTGTAACTTTTGCAGTTTGAGGTGCATCAGCAAAATACATTTCTTTTTCCTTCTTCACAATTTCACGAAAAGAAGATTTGTTCTTACCATAGATCTTGGCAACTTCTGCATGTGATTTTTTTTTCTTTCCTTATTTAGTGGAGAACTTTCACTTTTTCACTTGAAGGAAACGCTTTACGGCTTTGCTTTGGCATGTCTGAAATGCCACCATCATTACTCTTGGACTTTAGGACCATTATTAAGTAAAACAAGGATTATTTTAACACAGGGACTGAGATACCACTACAGTTGGTCTGATAACTGAGGCGGCCACTGAGTGACTAGCGGGTCAGGAGCATAGACAGTGTGGATGCACTGGACAAAGGCCGGATTCACGTGCCGGGTAGGAACAGAGCAAGGTGGCATGAAATTTCATTATGCTACTCAGAACAGCATGCGATTTAAAATTTATGAATTGGTTATTCTGGAATTTTTCATTTAATATTTTCAGACGATGGGTAACTGAAACCACGGAAAGTCAAACTGCGGATGGAGGGGTATATTGAATTAGAAAAGAAGAGGGGATAAAAATCAATGGTACATCTTTCCACCTTAAGAGGTTAGAAAAAGAAGAGGAAGATCAAGGTGATCTTCATTTCATGGAAATTTTGGCAGTTTTTCTGCAATAGCATATTCACATGTATTCTTATGTGGGAAGATTTTTAACTTCTAACAAATTCTTTAATAGTTATACTATTATGTAGGTTCCTTTTATTTCTTCATTCAATTTTGATACAACTTTTTTGGTATTTTTTATTTTTCTTATGCTTTTAAAATACTTGAAGTAAACTTTCATATTATTTTTTAAGTCTGAGGTCATACCTCTGTTTTCATTCATAATATCATTTAGTTACACATTCTTTCTTTTTTACTTATTCAATCTTACAAAAAATTTGCCTTTTTCTCCTTTAGTTTCTGCTTGTGTCATTTTAGTATGTCCTGTAAAATCTCACATTTTATGCTGTTCTTCTGTTTATACATTCTTAAGTTTAACATATAACTCATTAATTTTAATTTCTGATTCATAATTTATTTTTAAATAAAATATTTTTATTTTATTAGCTGTATTTTCTTTTATAAATAATTCAGGATATGTTTTCTTCAATGTATCATAAGTTCTTTTATTCCATAAGTATTGGTGCATAATATTTTAAATTGATTCTAGGTATTTTTAAAGTTTCTATTATTTTTGTCTTCTTTAATATATGCATTATATAATACTATTTTTAAAAAAATACATGCAGAGATATTTATTATCACTTTGTTATCAAATTCAAACTTAATTGTGTATTGGTAGGAAACCAATGCAGGTAAGATTCATATTCTTTGAAGTTTGTTAAGGCTATGACCTAGAACTTGAACAATTTTATAAAGGTAATTTTTACTTAGGAAGAATGTGTTTTTTATAACTATTGTACAAAAATTATACATATGGCTATATAGTTTTTCATATCTTGTATATATTTTATACAGTGTGCTTTATCTATCTATATTTATGACATCTGTTGAATTCTCCTCATCATAATAGTGAATAAATAAATTTCTGTGCTTCTCTCACTACTTGATTATTACATAGTAGTGATTTTATTTTGTGTTCTATGATCAAAATTTGTTACACATTCTAAGTGAATTGAACTTGTTATCATTATGCACTGATATTAAATAATGACTTTTTTCTAAGTCCCTTTTATCTGATATCAATATAGCTACACACATGTGTTTTTTGTTTGTTACTTCATTTATTTTTGTTTTTCAGTGTTCTTAACTGATTTTCCACACATGTAGTTTAACCTTCATATGCCCTTGGCTTTCTTGCAATGAATATGCTCCTGCATTTTTAAAACTTTAATGAAATAATCTTTATTTCCAAACTGATAAATATAATTCATTAACATTATTTTAATTATTGATATATTCTGACCTGTTTTGCACTTAATTATTGATATATTTAGATCTGTATGTTTGACATCATAATTTATTAAATTTTTATCAAATTTTGTTTCTATTTAATTCCTTCATGCTTCATAAATATTTCCTATATCTTCTACTTAATAAAACAGTAACTTTGGTATATTTTAACTTTGTGCCTTTTCCCCAACCCACACATAATGTTGATATTATCTTAAATTTTCATTCTGGTTTTTATAAAAATATATTACCATAATCTTTTTAAAAACTTCCCTATTTGTTTTAAAGAAATCAGTTCATTTTTGCAAAGGTATTTTACTAACTTCACTTCTGATGTCTGTTGCAGCACTCTGTGGGATTGATTGCCCTCACATTTAAATGACTTTTCCAAAAAAACTTTCCTATGTGAGACAATAAAAGATTTAGCATTTTTTCACTATAGTCAAGTTTCAATGATAATATGATTAGATATAAAATTTTGGATTCAAAGTTATTTCCCTTACTAATATTAGTTCTTTATTAATATTTAATGGATAAATTGGTATTTAGAGTCTATCTTTGTGATTAAACAGGGCCAATCAGAAAAAAAAATCCTTAGTTAATAGTTGCTACCATAGGCACTCCACCCTTACCTGGTGAATAGAATTCTTGCCCTTTATACGTTGGGATAATGTAAAATAACTAAGTGTTTAGTTTTACTTCTGCATTTACCTAATTCCTGAATTAATAAACTGATTCTATACATATTTTACATGTTTCCTCCAGACCAGGCTGAAATATTAGGAAAACAATGAAATAAATATTAGTTGGATATGACACCAAAAGCACAACACATGGAAAAAAGTAGAACATTATGAAAGTTAATTCTTTAACAAATGGTCTTTGAATAGCATCATAAAGAAAATTTTAAAAATTAAATTTAGCCCATGAGGATATAGTTTCAAAGCATATATATAATAAAATACTTCAATCCAAAATAGCAGCACATGCAAAGATTCTCTATATCAATAATTATTAGGAAAATGTAAATTAACCACAATGAGATGTCACCACAGGCTTATTAAAAGGACTTAAACGACAAGAACAAAATACCAAATACTGGTGAGGAGTTTACGGAGCAACTGAAACTCTCATATGTTCCTGGTGGGAATGTAACTAGCACAGCCTCTATGAAAAACACTCAATATATTTCCTTATAAGTTTAATCCTGTACTTATTATAGGGTCCAACAACTCCACTGCCACATAATCAGCCAAAGAACATTTATGCTCACAAACCCTTTATGTGAATATTTATAGCAAACATTTTAACAATTTCCCAAAACTGGAACAAACTCAAATGAACTTCAGCTAATGAACAAACAAAATGAGGTACATCAATAGGATGGAATATTAGTAATTAATAAAAATAAACAAACTGCTGATACATGAAACAACATGAACAAATCTTAAATGCTGTATACTAATTAAAAATCTAGACTCAAAATCCTGCATACTCTATGATTCTATTTATACGAGATTCTGACCAAAGCAAAATTATAAAAGCAGGGCTGGATTGGCTAAAGCTGTTGAATACAAAGGGAAATCAGAGAATTTTGGGGGGTGATGGAGTTGTCCTTTACCTTTGTAGTGGTGATCACATGACTGGACTATATCTGTTTTTCAAGCCTCCTATAACTGTACGCTAAAAGCAGTGACTTTTTCTGTATGTGTATTGAACCTCAATAAAATTAAAAAGAAACAGTGAGTGTGTGTGGCTGTGTCTGTGTGATTTAACTTGGTATATTTTTACCTCAGTTCCTTACTGAATGCTTGCCTTGATTATGTCTCTCTTTTAAGGAAACAAGATGACTGAGACACTAATTAAATTTTATAATGAAATGGAACTGTTCTATATCATGATTGAGGTGGTAGTTACAGTAGGGTATACATTAGTCAAAACTCAAAAATATCACACTAAAAAGGGCAATGTTGAATGCACATAAATGATACCTAAACAAACCTGCTTACATATTTTAGTGGGCTAATATTGAGAAAAATAATACATATATGCATACAATTTCCTTCTAAAGAAGGAAATTTGTGATTATTAAATATATATTATAATAAGTTTATATATATATTCACATATAGAAATTACAAAACAATGTATACTAACAAAAACATACAGGTGTAGTTTGAAATTATCCAAAATATTCTCGATTTGTCTATGGCCATACCACCCTGAACACGCCCCATCTCATCAAAATATTCTTGATTCTATTTGACAAAGAAAATTGACATTTGTTGTATTGATTAATATAATTTAAAATATTATTTTATGTGCTGTACAAATTTGACTATCAATGACTAGCATTAATTTTCTTGAAATTTCTAAAATTAAGAGCTAATTATATTGCTGAAATGATAGTCTTTGAGAATTATTATAATTATAGCTAATTTTGCCTGAAGTGTGGATTTAGTGTCAAAATGTTAATCTATGAGAATTCAATTCCTGTTATTTTTTCTACCAGTTATATTTTCATTTACAAACAGTTGCCTCTTAACCATTGACTCTCATTTTAGTTCAATATATTAATCTTATTCATACACTTTTAACAGCAGTGAGTGGCACAAGGATGCTTATTATTTTAATGATTTTAATAAGTATCAGGAAGATAACAGGTTTGCCACTACATGCAAATTCAAGTATTATATGGATAAGTATTATGATGACTTTTCTATGATGTGAATTTGATGTAGGCTTAATGAAAAATTATATGATTCACCACATATTTATACATTTTAATTGAGTTAAGATTTTTAATAAGTTGAATCAAATGTTACAAAAGACAATCTATAGAAAAAGTGCAGAATTTGCACAGTACAAGGTAAAATATGTATAAATAATTGAACATGTATATACACACACATTTAAGTTGGCACTTTTAGTGCAAATCTATTATTCTATATAAACAATATCTCTATTCTTGAAACAGTACACACACACTGCAATATAGACGGTTCTTTCCTGTTTTCAAAGCTGTCCTTTTAGTGGGAGTTAAAACATTACGTTAATTTTGTTGCCACAGTTGCTTTTTTTGTCCTGCAATAACCACCTAAATAAGGACAATTAATTCTGATATGTTACCAATTAATTTGGAAGAAGAGATAATTTTATTGTTTAGGGAAAGTATTAGACATGCGTTCGGAGGCTGGTGGTAGCTGCCTCTCCATCTTCCATAATGCAAAGAAATAACAGTGAAAATCAGACAGGTGCAGAAAAGAGAAATGACAGGAGGCAATGTCATTTTTAAGTTATCCCTAATATCTAGTTGGAAAATAAAGTCTTTTCTATAGCTAGGCTGTATAACTCTTTCTAAATTAAGTCACTGTCATCTATGTCTTTCCAATAAACAATATTTTTCTAAACTAATTCAAGTTATATACCATCAATTTGAATCAATAATTATGACTGACATGTCAGCTAAATATAGTCTGCTAATTAACCTTGAATAATTAGTTGTCCTAAAACTAGAATATCAATTTATACTACAACAATTCTAAAGCTATCTCACCAATGCACCACACAATTATTACTTATTCTGATAGTTACTTGTGCTCGGCTGTATACATTTTTGTACACATTTATTCCTTTTTTAATTAATAAACTTTAATTTTAATATCACAAGCCTACAAAAGACATTAGAAATTTTAGGCTATTTTGAAGTGTATCTAGGTTTTTGAAGTTGCTTATGTAAACATTAATGGAAATTCATACAATTGCAGTTACTAGATTTAAAAGACTGTTATGAACATAAGAAAAAATCAAATTAAAAAATAAATTTAAAACATTAAAATTATACTTGACTATATATAGACTCATGCATAGTACTTAAATAACATTATCAAATCTGTAAGAAAAAGATATTTCAGCAGAAAAATGTGCAAAAGACTTTAACAGTTACATGCAAAATAAGATATCCAAATGGATATATTGCTCAGCAAATCTTTGTAAACACACCCATGTTACCACTACTCAGACCAAGAAATAAAATATTATCAGCACTTGGAAGTCTCCTTCATACTCTCTTGCAGTTAGTACCACTTGATGGCAACCAACATCATTTCAGCTATCACTATTAAGGAGTTTGTCCATTTTGTATGAATAGAAGTGGACAGCATGCACTCTTTATATCCTTTCCTGCACTTAACATCATGTTTATGAGATGTGATCATGCTGTTAGTTACATCACTAACATGCTTTTACATTGCTGTAATGAATTCTATTGTATTAATATCTTTTGATTTATTCGTCTATTTAATGGTTGCTGGCATTTGGGTCTTTGTCAGATTTTGACTCTTATGAGTAACATTGCTATGAACATTCATGTGTTTACTATTTGGTACAGGAATATATGCATGTCTCAGGGACATTTCAAGGAGGGACACTGCTGAATCATAGCATATGCAGAATGTTTGATCAGACTTGATAGATAGTGCCAAAATTTTGCCTAAAGCGGTTGGACAAATTCAAATTCCTACCTGAAATGTATGAAAATTCCAGGTGTTCCACATCATCACCAAAATTTGGTTTTGTTCAGCACTTTTTCTCCACGTTTTGGTGCATGTGTAGTGTCATTTCATTGTAGTTTCAATGTGTATTTCCCTGATGACTAATGAGGTTGAACACTTTTCTCATGTTTATGGGGCAATTAGATCTATGATTTTGTTTAATATTTCTTTATTTATTGTGTGTGGGTTTTTATTTTATTTCAAAAAGTTTAGAAGTTACAAGTGTCTTTTGTTACTTGGATGAATGGTATCATGCTGAAGTCAGGACTTTCAGTGTACCACCCATCACCAGAATAGTGTACATTCTACTACTAGAAAGGTAGATTTTTCTCCCTCATCCCCTTCCCACCCTCCCTCCTTCTTAGTTTCCAATGTTCGTTACTACTCTTTATGACCATATATGTCCTTCATTTAGTTCCCATTTATAGGTGAGAACATATGATATCTTTTTCCATTCCTGAGATACTTCACTTAGGATAATGGTTTCCAGTTCCATTCAAGTTGTTGAAAAAGACATTATTCCGTTCCTTTTTGTGGCTGAGTAGTACTCCATGGTATATATCTACCACATTTTCTTTATCTACTCATCAGTTGATGGGCAGTTTGGTTGAAGTATCCATTTAATCTTTTGCCCATTTTTCCTTAAATTTTCTCCTTTTGTTACAAAGTTGAAGATGTTCCTTATGTAAATACTAAATATGAGTTCTTTGTCAATATATATCTGCAAATATCTTCTCTCAATTTGTTGCTTGCATTTTCATGTTCTTAATAGTTTTTTAATTCTAATAACTTTAAATGTTGTTTGCATTTTAATAAAAATCCATATAGGCCAAAAAACTTATAGTTACCTCAAAATAGCCATTTATTTTAAATTTATTTTATTTAAAAAGCAATATAATTGTAGCACAAATAAAATATTCCTTAAAGATTATTAAAAACATAGCAATTGAAAATTTCACTAATCTACTAATCTTTTCCTAATATTTCATTTATTTTCTATTTTGTGATCTCTATGCCCTCTCAAGCAATATTTATTTTCTTGATTAGAGAATTTTGGGTGTTCTTGTAGTCTTACACAATTTCCTCATGGTGCACTTTTAACTGAACATATTAAGAAGTATCACTTGTGATAAAAGGTCCATTTTTATGACACATAGGAGGAAAGAAAAGAGTCTCCTGATAGAGGGAAGATATTATTGTTAAGGCACTCTAACCCTGGGGTAGCCATTAAGAGTAGTGTAAGTTAAAATTATTTTTGTTGTTTTCTATTGTTTAGTAAATACCATGTCTAGTTATTCACATAAGAGATGGAAAAATATGTTTAAGCCTTGAATTTAATTTTCTGTGTGGAAATCATGAGCATGGTACCTATCCCTATGTAATAAGGTAATAAATTATATTTCTGAAGCATCCTTATTATAGTCTTCTTAGCCTGTGAATACTTTTGCCCTATTATATTACCTTAAATTAATCCCCATTTATGACTTCCAAAGGTGTTTCAGTTTACCTGAGTTAATTAATCCTACATAATCAGAGATTCTTAATACCCTTGCCATTAGTCTAACTCAGTAATGGATTATCCAGCAACAAAAATGCACAATCTATTACTTAAAATGAAAAGTTAACCAGAATTTTGCAGTAAGAAAATTGACAACACATTTTAATTTCATGATACAGATATCATGAAAAATATCACTTTGTATTATATAATGTTTGTACCATTTAATCAATACATTGATTAGCAGCCTAACAGATTGAACTAGCTCCTGTTTATTATCTTGAGAGAAAACACCAAAAATGAAATTAAAATATACTTGGTCAATTAAATTAAACTGTTTAATTAGAGCAGATGTAGATGTATATTTTACTGTGGATCAAATATATTTGGCCCTTTCCTAAATATCAGACGGATTAAAATGACTCCATTTAACTACATGGTGTAGACTCAGGCTTAGAAACTCCATAGTTTATTTACAGAAGGTTAAATCACTTGAAAATTTTTTTTATACAAGTAATTTTTTAAAATGCATTAATAGCAAAACTGTGAATATATTAAAAAGTTCCTTGATGCTTATACTTCTTCAGTACCAAAACTTTTATTTTTAATTCTGTTAATATTTTTCCTTTTTTCCCTTCTTCCTTTTTTGATAAAGAAATGCGTATCTGGAAATTATGCTATAATTTCCATGAAACAAATCAATACAGAATTATAAAATTATTAATTTTTTTAAAATTTCAGAATATTATGGGGGTACAAACCCTTTGGTTACATATATTGCCTATGCAGTGCCCAAGTCAGAGCTACAATCGTGCCCATCCTAAGCAAATGACAAACAGAACCTTACACCATTTAATTAAAGTTAATTATATTGTATGAAATTTTTCACTTGTTCAATTTAGTGGTATTCTAATTGACTAAAATATTATACGTTATTTTGAAATGGAATATCTTAGAGCAGTGGTCCCCAACCTTTTTGGCACCACCAGGCACCGTTTTCATGGGAGACAATTTTTCCACAGATGGGGTTGGGGGGGACAGAGGAGGGGTGGTAGGGGGCCAGCAGGGCTCTGCCGGTCCCTAACAGGCCGGGGACTGGGACTGGTCCGTGGCCCGGGGGTTGGGAACCACAGCTTTGGAGTATCTTCAAGATCATTACCTTACATTTCAAGGTTTTTCTGTTGTACTATTTATATAAATTTTTTTTTTGTTTTATTGAGACAGAATAGACATATAACAAATTTCAGGTACTGAAGGCATGAATATTGATAAAATCTTATCTCATACATACACTCCTGTGAAAGCATTACCACAATCAAGGTAGTGATTCTGTCACTCATTAACTTCATGTTCCTTTATCATTCTTTCACCCTGCCTCTTTCTACTATCCTCAGGCAACAAATGAACTGATTTTCTAGATGAGTGTGCGTTTGTTAGAATTTTATATAAATGAAATCAAACATTATGCATTCATTTTTGTCTGGTTTCCTTCACTTAGCATAACTGATATCTATCTGTACTGTATGGTTGATCAGTACTTCATTTCTTTTTATTGCCTAGTAGCAATTGGGTTTTTTTTCCTCCAGTTTAGGCCTATTAAAATAAAACTGTTAAGAGCATTAATGTATAAGTCTTTGAATGGATATGTGATTTCATTTCTCTTTAGTGAATTCTCAGGAGTAAAATGTTTTATCAAATTGAATGTATATGTTTAACGTTTTAAGAAACTACCAAGCTGTTTTCCAAAATTATTGTACCATTTTACAATCCACAAACAGTGTATACAGGTTCCACATGCTCCACATCTTGACAACACTTCAAATGGTCAATCTTTTTACATTTTTTGTTGTTCTGGTAGGTATATATTGGTATCTTGTTGTGGTTTTAATGTGTATTTCACTAATGACTATTGATATTGAGCATCTTTTTGTACTTTTTTGCTATTTTTATATCTTTTTTGGTAAAGTATATGTTCAAATATTTTGTTATTTTTTATTGGATTGTTTGCCTTATTACTGAATTTTAAAAATTCTTTAAATAGTCAAGCTTAAAGCTCTTTGTTGAATGCATAATTTTCAAATATTTTTCCCAGTCTGTGGTTTGTATTTCATTTTATTACCAGTATCTTTCAAACAGCAACGTTTTTAAAACTTATGAAATCTAATTTAGTTTTTCTTTTCTTTTGTGGGCTTTTTGTGTCTTATTTAGGAAAATTTCCCCAAAGTTCAGGTCACTATAATTATCTCATGTTTTATTAAAAAATTAGCTCTTACATTTAGTTTTATGATGTGCATGAGAGTAAAGGTTGAGGTTCTTTTTTTTTTTTTTTACATACTATTATCAAATTTTTCTTGGGCTATTTGAAGAAGAGATTATCTTTTGCTGATTGAATTGCCCTGGCTCTGTTGTTGAAAATCAATATATGACTCTATATCTGGACTCTTTAATTTGTACCATTGATATATGGATCTATCTTTAGGTAAATAGCACATTGTTACGATTGTTGCATCTTGGAATAAAGTATTGCAAATTTTATAATTTTGCAAAGTTTTTGGCTATTCTAAGTCCTTTGTATGTCCATATAAATTATAGAATCAGCTTGTCATATTTTACAAAAAACAAGTGTGCTGTAATTTTTACTAAACCTTAGTTGAATCTCTAAATAATTTGGGGG
Organism: Daubentonia madagascariensis; assembly: GCA_023783475.1. Lineage (NCBI taxonomy): Eukaryota > Metazoa > Chordata > Mammalia > Primates > Daubentoniidae > Daubentonia > Daubentonia madagascariensis. The sequence goes on along the minus strand of JAKFHU010000978.1, from coordinate 16,804,343 downwards.
GAATTTATATCTCAACAGCAGTGAACCTTCTATTCCATTAACATAGTCTATATCACAATATATGTGGTTCATTATTTTTGGATGCAATTTGTTTAAGAATTTTAACATGAATATTCAAGAGGAAATGATGTAAATTTTTCCTTATAATAGCATTCTGTGGTTGTGCTATAAGATTAATGGTGGATGCAGAGAATAAAATGAGAAGTATCTCATTGCTTAAATGTTTGCTAGAATTTACCTCTGAAGGCATCTGAGTTTGTAGTTTTCATTGTAGAAAGGTTTTAAACTACATGTCCAATTTATAAAACAGTTGTAAGGTTATTCAAATTGTCTATATTTTCTTGAGTCATTTGTGTCTTTGAAGGAATTTGATCATTTTATCAAAGATGTCATATTTTTGACATAAGTTTACATAAAATTGTTCATAACACTCTCTAAATATCACTTTAATATCTGTGGAACATGTACTGATGTCACTCTTCAAATTCCTAATATTCACAACCATGGCTTTTTCTTCTTTCCTGACAAGTCTGGCTAGAGATTTATCAACTTTATTGATCTGCTCAAAGGACTTGATTTCTGCCCCCAAACTTTATTGACAGTATACCTGACAAATAAAAATTGTATATATTTAAGGCGTAGCATGTGATATTTTGATGTACACATACACTGTGAAATGTTTACCACAGTCACTCTAGTTCATATAGCCACTCCCTCACATAGCTACCTCTTCTTTGTGTGTGATAAGAACAATTAATATAAACACTTAGCAAATTTTCTTAGTAAATTTCAAGTACATAGTATAGTGTTATTAACTATAGTCACCATGCTGTACAATAGATCCTCAAAACGTATTTATCATGCATAACTGAGCCTTTCTACCCCTTACCAACATCTCCTTATTTCCCCTTTCCAAAACCCCTTGAAATCATGATTCTACTCTCTGATTTTATGAATTCAACTTTTTTACATTTCACATATAAGTGAGATCATACAGCATTTGTCTTTCTACGTCTACCTTATTTCAGTAGCATAATGTCCTCCAGTTTAATCCATGTTGTCACAGTGTCTGGATTCTCTTCTTTTAAAAAAATTAAATTTTAATTATTATGGGTACAAAATAGTTGTATATATCTATAGGGTACATGTGATGTTTTGATTCAGGCAGGCTTAATAATATTCTATTTTATTTATGTGTGTGTGTGTGCATGTATGTATCTTTCTCTCATTTTCTCTATTCACTCATCCATGAACAGACAAGAGGGTGTTGCCATATCTTGATTGTAGTGAATAATACTATAATGATCATGGGAGTTTAGATATTTCTTCAACATACTGATTTTATTTCCTTTGGATATATACCTAGAAGTGGGAAAATTGGATCATATGGTAGTTCTATTTTTATTTTTTGAGAAACCTTTATAGCATTTTCCATGATGGCTGTACTAATTTACATTCCCAGGGGTTTCTCTCACTCCACACCCTCATCAAGACATGACACTCTCTGTCTTTTTGATAACAGTCATTCTAATAAATGTGAGGTGATATCTCATTGTGGTTTTGATTTGCATTTCCCAGATGATTAGTATCTTAGTTCATTTTGTGTTGCTATAAAGGAATACCTGAGACTGGGTAATTTATAAAGAAAAGATGTTTATTTGGCTTAAGGTTCTGCAGGCTGTTCAAGAAGCATGATACTGGCATCTGCTTGGCTTATGGTGGGGGCCTGAGGCTGCTTCTACTCATGGAAAAAGTGAAGAGGAGCCAGCATGTGCAGACATTGCATGGTGAGTGAGGAAGCAAGAGAGAGGGGGGGAGATGCCCACATCTTTTTACCAACCAGCTCTCAAGAGAACTAATAGAGTGAGGACCCACTCACCCCTACTCCAAGGAGGACATTAATCTATTTTTCAGGGATCCACACTCAAACACGTCCCATTAGGCCCCACCTCTATCATTGGGGATCAAATTTCAACATGAAATTTGGAGAGGACATATATCCAACCTATAGCAATTAGTGATATTAAGCACCTTTTCTTATACCCATTGGCCAATTTTATGTCTTCTTTTGAAAAATGTCTATTCAAGAACTTAAGCTATTTTTTCTTTAGGTTACTTTTTTATTTTTTTATTTTTTAATTTTCATAATATTATGGGGGTACAAACACTTTGGTTACATATATTGCCTATGCACTGCCCAAATCAGAGCTACAATCATGCCCATCCCCCAGAAAGTGCTCCCCACACCCATTAGGTGTGAATTTACCCATCCCCCACCCCCCTCCCACCTGCCTGACCCCCAATGAATATTATTTCCATGTGTGCACATAAGTATTGATCAGTTAGCACCAATTTGATGGTGAGTACCAGTGGTGCTTGTTTTTCCATTCTTCTGATACTTTGCTTTGAAGAATGGGCTCTAACTCCATCAAAGATAATACCAGAGGAATTAATACACCATTGTTTTTTATGGCTGAGTAGTACTCCATAGTATACATATACCACATTTTATTAATCCATTCATGGATTGATGGGCACTTGGGTTGTTTCCACATCTTTGCAATTGTGAATTGTGCTGCTATAAACATTGAGTGCAGATGTCTTTATTATAGAACATCTTTTTTTCCTTTGGGTAAATATCCAGTAGTGGGATATCTTGATTCAAGTGAATTTAACACTTGATTCATAGATTATTAAGAATCATTTTAATTTACAAAATTTGGGGATATCTTTTTGTTAGCAATTTATAGTTTTATCCTATTACAGTCTGAGAGCATTCTTTATAAGATTTATGTTTTTGTGAAGTTTTAAGGTCTGTTTTATGGCTCAGAATATGGTCCATTTAATGAATATTCCATGTGTAATTGAAAACATATGTATTCCACTGTTCTTGTTGGAGTATTCTATAAGTATCAATTGGGTTATATGGTTGATATGTTTATTTAGGAGATGTATATTCTTACTGATATTCTGTCTATTTGTTCTGTCAATTCTGAGAGGACAATGAAAAAGCAATGTCCAATGACTGGATTTATATATTTTTCCTTGAGGTCTTTCAGTTAATTAGTAGAGCTGAATTTTTCTTACTATTGTTTGGCTGTGCCTGCCTGCCTAGGCACATGTCTTCCTTTGATTTTAGACTAGTTTGTTGCCCTGTAACCATAGCTCACTGATGGGTTGAAGAAAGTTTGTGAACTTACAGTTTTCTATCTTGCATGCATATGTGTGTTTGTGTGTTTTGGTGCATACGTGTGTATTAAGTTCAGGAATGACTGACAATTTTTCTCAGTTCTCTACATTCTCAAGTAGAAAGCAAGAGAAACTATCTTCATATTTTAAAGTGATTTTTGCTAGGTAGGGGATTTTACATTATGACTTTCAACACAAATGCACATACACACTAATACTTTCAAGATGTTCCCTAACGGGCTTCTGAATTTTCTTGTTTCTGGACAAAAGTCCATACACTTAACTTCATTTCTCTGTATATGTGTGCTTTTTACTTCTCTGGATGCTTTCATGATTTTCTGCTTATCATTGATTTTATACAAGCTGATTATGATGTGCTTTTTGTGTAGTCTGTCAGATATATTTTGCATTTGAGGGGTTTATAAAAAATTTTGTTGATATTCTTAGTTCTGTGATTTTATACTTTTATTCAAATTTGGAATACTTTTGTCCACTATATATTCAAATATTTATCTTCCTCCCCTGCTCCTCCTCCTATATTCCTTGAGGATATTAGAAAAAAAAAATATATATAAACACACACATTTGGCCACTGGATATTGTTGCACAACACACAAATGCTCTGTTGTTTTTGTCTAGTCTTTCTTTTCTCTCTCTATTTTCTGAATAGTTTCTATTGATACACATTCAAGCTTGATGATTTTATCTTCTGAAATGTCTAATCTAACATTAATACTATCCAATTAATTTTAATTTATCTATTATAGTTTTTACCTCTAGAAGTTTGGTTAGGATCTTTATTATATTTTAAATGCCTGTATTTATTACGTTTGATCTCTCCTTTATCTTCTTGAATACATAGAATATAGGCTCAGCAACTATTTTTTCTATTAATTCTATTATTTATTTCATTTTGGGTCTGTTTCAATTGATTGATTTTCTCTTCATTATTTTTCTGCTTTGTTTCATGTCTGGTGATTTTGTTGGGTGTCTGAGAATGTGAAATTTACTTTGTTTAGTGCTGGATATTTTTACAACCCTATAAATATTCTTGAGTTTTTTGGGTTGCAGTTAAGTTAATTGGGAACAGATTGCTCCTTTCAAGGCTTGATTTAACCTTTATGTGTGGCACTGCAGCAGCCTTTAGTTTGGAGCTAATATGACCCCACTTCAGAGCTAATAATCTTCTGAGCATTCTGTTAGATGCCACGGAATCATGAGATTTTCCACTTTGGCTCGTGGGAATATGATCTACTCCACTCCCTAAATTTGCTCTGGAGATTGTTCCCTCTTCTCTTTTTGAGTGGTTCTTTCCCTAGTTTTGGTTAGTTTCCTCTCATGTATACATTCATCAGTACTTAGCTGAAGATATAAACGAGACTTTCTGCAGGTGTTCAGATCAGAACTCTCTCTCTTTGTGCACCTCTGTCCTTCCCAGGACTCTTGGAAACTGCAGCTTCATTGTTCTCAGACTCCCAGCTCCACCTTTTTAGCTCAGGGCTGCCTTCTCAACTCTGTTTCCCTTCTCTGTGCTGCAGTCTGGACACTCGAGTGAGTAAACTGTGGCAATTTTAGGGATCATCTCATTTCTGTCTTCCCTCTGAGGAACTATTATATTTCTTGTTTTGTGATTCCGGATGTCCGAAGTCTGAAAACTGTTCTTTCTTACGTTTTTTTCTAGCTGTTTTAGTTGTTTCAAGTAGGACTGTAAATCCAGTCCCTGTTATTTCAACTTAGGTGGAAGTCCCTAATTAATTCTTAAATCACACTTATAAATTATGTGTTTATTCAATGAGAAATGTGGTTTTGAGAAAAAAGTAAAGATAATCATGTTTTATGTTTTGTATAGCTTCCAATGTCCTTCCAAGTAAAAATTCTTCTGTTTCAGCATTATTTTGAGATAATTAATGTGTACTTGTGAAAAATATTTGGAATTTTTCTAAAATGCAAAGTTACATTTTGGAAAAGGAAAAATAAAGCATAATATTTCCTAAATTGGGGAGGGGATTCATTCTTAAGTTTCTTAATCAAAAGTGAATGAAAACTATTTAGCCAATTCTCAATTATTTTTAAGTTTATGTTCTTTTTTTTAAAATTTGATTCTCATACCATGTTATAACAATGTGCAAAGAACCAATTAAGTGTTTTGTTTTTTTTTTTAAATCTGTGTTTGTCATTTGATAATGTCTTTACTGTGCGGGAAAACAATATAAATAATGGAACAGGTATTGGTAAGCAACATTTATTTGACACTGCATATAGTGAAAACACACTGTAGAATATTTTTGTGTGCAAATTCTAGGTTTATAACATGCATTAAAAGGTATAAGCTTATAGGGACCAACAACACAATAATAATACATTAGAATGTATAGAGCTATATATTTTTCCCTCAGAGCAAATGAACACCAAAAGATTTAAATTCAGACACTCTGATTTTCAGCTACTTTTGAGTAATAAGAAAAAAATTGTGAAGACTTTGTTCCATTATAGAAGAGTCCAGTCTCCTTTTATTATATGGATCACTTCTCAGTTTATCAGTTTTAATTCATATATTATTTAATTCAAACCAATTATAAAATTATAATTATGTTAAAATAGAATGGGACTTAAGAAAACAAAACTTTAAAATATTATTAAACACTATGTTGGCCTATTATTTTATTTTATTCTTGTACTTTTACAGAAAGATACATAGAAATGCAAATGCTCATTGTAATTTATAATCCTCTCAGCAGATGTATATGTACATCTATGGGAACAAATATGTTCATTAATATAATTACATAGGAATATTAATGATGGTGATTTGTAGACTTAGTCAGTAAAAATGTATTATTAAAATTTCCATCTCTCCATAAAATCTGTATGTAATGCTAAATGTTAACATTTGAAATGAAATGAAACAAATATAACTGCTGTTTAACAGCTGATATGTTTCTATTTCTTCTAAAAATAATAAAAGTAATTGGAGATTCTTCTTCCTCTATAGCCTTCATAATCATTTAAGTACCATTTACCATGCTTTTCATTTTCAGGGGCTTAAAAATACTGTAGGATTTAATATAAAACTAATGAAGTCTAAAAATTAGAGTTAATCTTACTTGGGGTATTTTCAATTAGGTTTACAGGAATCTTTTATTACCAATTCTAAATCTCTCAGACCAAGCATATGTAATGGTTGGTAAACTTATTGATTTAGATTCTAATCTAAACAGTATATGTCATTGTACAGCCATTTTATCTTGCAACTATACATAATCTTCTTTCTCTAAAACCTAGAATGAAGTCATGTGGCAAGCATTTTAAAATAGTTTATATGCAGAGTCAAGTCTAAGTAAAATTACAAAGTAGTCTAAGTTTTGTTTCATCTTATTAAGTCTTTGCTTTTATGACCTCTTCTTCTATGAGACACTCTCACTTTTTCTGCCTGAAGTTTAGTTTTTGTTTTCCCATTTCCTCTCCATCAGAAATGGATATAATGATCTCAGATAATAACATTTACTGTGAATGTATCTTTGGGTACAATAAATAAATAGGAAAGGATAAAAAGAAGAAATAAAGAGATGAGAAAAGAAAGAAAAATCTTTCCTTATTTAGAGAAATTTAAGTATTTAAGCCAAACAGAATGACACCATTACTAAGAGAGCTCAAAATATCAGAAAATTAGCAAAAAACATTGTGTTTGTGACATAATGTAAGCTCAAATCTAGTTGAGTTAGCCAAGAATTCCTCTTCCTATATCTTGCATTACTAAAATAATTCAATAAATGTTTTTGAGCATATGCCATGTGCACAAATCAGTAGAAGACAAAAAATATGTGGAAAACATATCTTTAGAGAGACTTTTATTACAAGTGTCAAAGTTGGACAGTTACTTTTCACGATCTTCTTGGAATGGCAATTTCTGATGGGTCTTATATTCATTGACATTATTAAAGCAAATAACAAAAAAATTGTTATTGGCCTATAACTATTAATGTTGTTTAAAAAATTTACCTTTGAAAAATAATGAAAACGTCATAAAAATATTAATCATGCTACTTCTAAGAATTTTATTAGAGTGTCCTACAAACTTTACAAATATTTCTACTAAAATTAGATCAAGCAAGAAGGATAATTTAATTAAAATCTTATTTTAAAAATTTGTACAATTATCACTTTTCTAGAAATTGGGAATTCTATTTCCCTGGCCTTTTCTAACAAAGAAGAGGTGATAATGTTGATGCTAAAATCAGAGCAAGTCCAAATTTCTCAAGAACAAAAATGTATGTATAATATGCCACTCCATATTTTAATCTTTGTGTAGAATTTTGACAAACTATTTTTCAACACACTCTTTTTTCGTAGTGAAAGATAGGAATCAAATAAAATCATGCATTAGGGACTTAGGATAAAAAACCCCGATAATTGTTAAATGGGAACTTTATCTTTTAGCAACATTTCTTTGCACAGAGGAATTACCAGCCACTGAGGTCTATGGTCTAATAATGCATCGTTGGATCTGATCAGTCCTAAATACAGAGATTTGGAAACATCAAATCTGTGATACAGAAAGACAATAATTCAAACACTGGTAAGGCAGTGCCTCCTCATAAATCTACTGAGAACAAACAGAAGCCAAAGCAATGACGTCTCTTTTTAAAATCTGGGTTCCACTATCTTCACGTATTAGCTTATTTTATCAATCATCTTGCATGTAACAAATGTTACATATTCCCTCCCACCTACATTGTTTATTAGGTGTATCAGATCATCCCATATGACAGAACTTGTGAATATATCCATGTATATGTATATGTTTTTTGTTTATAAATGTAAATATATGTGTGCACACACAACTCACATATATATGTATAAACATAAATATACCAATATATCTAGTTGCAATCCAACACCACATTGTTCATTCTAGGTTTCACTTTTCCTATTTGTAATTCTATTCTCCAATTGTGAAAAACCTGGCTCCTATGATCTTAACATATTTATTTATTTTTTCAATAGATATTTCATTCTAAGCATTTCATGTGTTTACTTATATTGTAGATGGTACTATTTTTCTTTCAATTCCCAATTGTTCATTGATAGTATACAGACACATGTTAGATCTTTGCATATTGACCTTATGTCACCCTCTGCATGTGTATAAGTTTTAAAAATAGACTTTATTTTTAGACTTGGTTTTTGTTTGCAGCAAAATTGAGCAGAATGTACAGAGAATTCCCATATACCTATGCCCCACACACTCTCAGGCTCTCCTAGTATCAATATCCCATACCAGAGTGGTATATTTGTTACAATCAATGAACTGACATTAAACATAATTGTCACCCATAGTCCATAGTTTATATTAGGGGTCACTCTTTGTGTGGTACATTCCATGGGTTTCTGACAAAAATATAATGACACAAATGCATGATTACAGTATTATATAGAATAGTTTCACTGCTATAAAAATCCTCTGTGCTCTGCCTATTCATCCCTCCTGCCACTCTAACACCTGACAATCACTCACCTTTTTATTATCACTATAGGTTTGCCTTTTCCAGAATGCCATATAGCTAGATCATATAAGATGTGGCCCTTCACTGGCTTCTTTCACTTAGTTTTCTAGGCATTTAAGTTTTATTCATGACTTTTCATTGCTTCATAGCTCATTCTTTTTAGTACTGATGAATATTTCAGTGCCTGTATGTATCACAGTTTATTTATCCATTCACCTACTGAAGGACATCTTGGTTGGTTGCAAGTTTTGGCGACCATAAATGAATTTGCTATAAGTATCCGTATGCGGGTTTTTGTGTGGACATAGGTTTTAAATTCATGTCATGGAGCACTATTACTTGATTACATTTTAAGAGCATGTTTAGTTTTGTAAGAAACCGCCAAACTGTCTTCCAAAGTGGCTGTACCAATTTGTTTTCCCACCAGTAATGAATGAGAATTCTTGTTGCTCCCCATCCTTCCCAGCATTTGGTGTTGTCAGTGTTTTGTATTTTCACTGTTCTAATAGGTATATAGCGGCATCCTATTGCTCTTTTAATTTGTAATTCCTTAATGCCATATGATGACAGGCATATTTTTTATATGTTTATTTGTCATCTGTATATCTTTTTTGGTGAGGTATCCTTTCAGATCTCAGTTTTTAGTTAGGTTGTTCATTTTCATATTGTTGAGTTTCAAGAGTTCTTTGTATATTTTATTTTTATTTTTAAATGTTTTTTAAATGGACAGATAAAATTGCATGTACCTATCCTGTACAACATGATGTTTTGAAGTATCCTGTACAACATGATGTTTTGAAGTATATATACACTGTACAGTGACTAAATCTAGTGAATTAATTTATGCATTATCTCACATAGTTATCATTTTTGTGGTAAGAACACTTTCCATCCACTCTCAGCATTTTTAAAGAATATAATATATTAACTATAGTCACCTCATTGTACAATAGATCTCTTGAACTTATTCCTCCCATTATTTACTGAATATTTTACCTGACCTCTTCCACAATTTTTTGTAATTCAAATCATTTTCTAATATTGGACTGTCCCTCTGCTAATGTTTCAAATTATCTCCATTGGTTTCCTTTCTCTTTCTTTCTTTCTTCAGATAATTCTCAAACAGAAATTCTGTAGTTCCTCTCCTTACTGACACTTTTCTACCCACATCTTCCCCAAATTCTTATATGTTCTATCATTGAAAACTATCAAGAAATAATCACTCTCAACCTTTTAAATGGCAAACATAATTTAATAAAAATAATAACCTTTTGTGACCATTTCATTAAACATATTGTTATGAAGTATCTGTCTTTTTACTCCTTGCAATTTTTCCTGATTCACTATTTAAAAAACACAGAGAGATTGAGAAGGCAAACCACAGATGGGGAGAAAATATTTGCAAAAGACATATTTGATAAATGATTGTCATCATTTGGGGCCAACTAGAACTATTTGAAAAGTAAGTGCTGAACACCTACCTCATTTTTAAATTACATGTATAGGACATTAAAACTTAAGCACCATTATGTTACTACAAAACTTTTGCACATTCTTCTGTAAATTCAACTCTATATCTATGAAATATCACAAACAGGAATGCTTTTCAAAGTGTGACTCCTGTTTCAGAATCCACAAGTGACTATTAATTTAATTCTGTAAGATTTAAAAAAAAATTCACAGAAAGAATATAACAAATGCAAAAACATATCAATATTTATGGAGGAAGACTCAATATTGTAAAATGGCAGTCTATAATGTATAAATTTAATACAATCAATCTTTCCTTTTTTTAACAAGACTATTTGTCTCTGGAGTTATTTGTTTTAAATGAAAATAGTCATAAAAATGTTTAAAACAAGTGCAATGATAGGGACTAGAACTACCCAATTGTAAAAAAAAATAGATAAATTAAATAAATAAGCTTAATTATTAAAAGTTATATTTGCTGCATACACAGATTAAAAAACAAACAGTGAAATATAATTAAAATGGGTTCTCCATGTTCTGTCCTCTTTCCAGAATTCCAGGTTATCTTCAGAATAAGAAACGCATAGTTGTCCATGCCACCCACTTTTTATATCTACATTGCTAAATTCTTGCCCAGCATAAGCCTCAGACAAGTTGTGGCTATAGCATTAGGATTTTTCATTGAATAGAGATCAGAAAGCTCTCCAAGCATTGTTTAGATTATGTCATAGTTTCCTTGTCATTTAATCTTTCTCAGACGAGTCCCAGTGACTCCTGTGAATAAGGTAAAATAAATGCTGAGCTAGCATAAATACAGAGACGGATAATCCTAGGCATACTATCAGAATCATCAAGATTCCTGGCTGACCTAAGCCATGACTAAATTAAGTTGGACCTCTCTTGATATAATACTTTTTCTACTGGAGAAATTCAAACTTGTTATGGTCTGAAGAAGTTTGACTTTTCCCCTTTCTTTTTTAATAACCCTACAACACATCTGGATTAATTTATGATTTTTATCCTATGATAGGGACGTTAACAGGAGGTCATCAACAAACTGTAGTGCTCTCACTTCATGCAGCTTTTATGACTCCCTGCTTACTTGAATGTAGTTCTCTAATGATCTGTCTCTTTTAGTGGAAATGATAAAACATGCATTAGTAATATCAGAGAGTGTAAGGAAATTTGCCCACAGCCCCACCTTTGGTAACACCTCAGGGTCACTGCAGGGATAATTAGAGTTGAGACATTTAGCTCTCAAAAATAATTTCAAGCCTCCAAATCACATTTATCTTTTAAACAAGCCAGATTGGAGCATCACAGGGTTCATATATAGGGCATATAAATTCTTGTTCTGCCAAGACTCTCAGTTTCCTGTTCACAGCTGTTACTGCTGTGTGGGGTAGACGTCACAGTTTGCAGTTTGGTGGAGGACCTACTAGCAACTCTATCTGGGAGCCAAACCGTCTGAGTTCTCTTGGCCTCAGATACCTGTATCCTTCTATTCATCAGTAATCTTTCTTGGATTCTCAAATATTTAATACAACTGCCATCCTGCCATACATGTTTTGAGTACTAATTGACAATTGACTGTATAAATGGGATCCTTTTAGCATAATAGCTATGGAATTCTAACTTATGTAAAGGTTATCACAGGTAGAGCCAATTGGCCAATATAACCGGCTATTAATAAATGTCAATTATTACTCGATATGATTCCCATATCACATTAATATTAGCCTCTGGTAACTGGATACGTTTGTTTATTTGCTGTCATATACTAATTTTTACTACCTTGATTTAAAAAAATTTCTCCACATCCTAGACAGCATTGGTTATTTTTCATTTTTTTAAAAACTTGTGGGTTTTTTAAATTTCAAAATATTTAAGGGGCTACAAATCTTTTTGTTACATGGATACCTTTTATAATGCTTAAGTCAGGGCTTTTAGTGTGCCCATCACCTGAATAGTGCTCATTGCAACTGATGAGTAAGTTTTTACCCCTTCCCTCTTCTTGATTTCCAATGACCTTTACATCTCTTTGGGCCCATGTGTGCCCATCAATTAGCTCCCAATTATTGGAGAGTACATGTGGTGTTTGTTCTTCCATTCCTGAGATACTTCACTTAGGAGAATGATCTCCAGTTCCATCCAAGTTACTGCAAGACATTATTTCATTACTTTTTATGACTGAGTAGTACTCCATGGTATAAATATACACCACATTTTCTTAATCCACTCATAAGTTGATGGGCATGTAGGTTGATGCCACATCTTTGTGATTATAAATTGTGCTGTGATAAATATTCGAGTGCATGTATCTTTTTGATAAAATGATTTATTTTCCTTTGGGTAGATACCCAGTAGTGGAATTGCTGGGTTGAATGGTAAATCTACATTTATTGTTTTGAGGAATCTCCATACTGTTTTCCATAGAGATTGTACGAATTTGCAGTCCCACCAACAGTGTATAAGTGTTCCTTTCTCTCTGCATCCACCTCAGTACCTCAATGTTTTTATTCAGAGCTAAGATATTCTTATTCATGCTAATGCAATTTCTGGTATTAATAATGAAACCAAGGATCCTGATGACCAATTATTTCTTGGACTACACTCTGGTTATCCTACCACTGGCACAGAGGGCATCTATACTTTTTCTTTCTCCTTTCAATTTGAAGCATGAAGATAATCTCACTGGATTTGTCCTCCTATTCAAGTTTGTCTGTTACTTTAGTATGTATCTTACCTATTTTATACCCTCTGTTTTTCCCCTAAGGATAGAATATCTGTTCTTGACAGCAGGCGATTGTGCTGGCAAAAAATTTGGTCTTTTTTTCCCCAAAATTCATGACCTTTCTTTTAGGTAAAATTCATAGCCTTTCATTTTGTAAAAATAGTATCTGACCTCATTCATCCATGACCAATTGGCTTCACTTTTGCATTCTTGTAAGCTATTATCAACATTTTTCTGTCTAACTTCTGGTGTTTGCCTTTATTTTCTCTTTATGATATTCTTTATGATAAATAGTCTATATATCTGTTTATTTTTCAGATATTTGAACATTTATTTTCCTTACTTTCTCTAAATTCAGACACATACCTTCTTTATAATAATACTCTTCCAAATTTATCTCATATGTTAGAGTGTTAATGAGAGTTTTTACAGAGAATCTCTATGTTGCTTGTGTTATATCATCAGAGTTTCTTAATATTTTCTTTAATTTAATTAAGGTACATATTATGAAATATATAGCACTTCATCAATGGTCTTAATTCATGATAGGGTAAAAATAGGTAAAATTTCAGCCTTGGGCATAATATAGCTTTTGAATTATTTTAATTAATATACCAATTTGACCCTGTTGGTGGATTTTTGTGTCAAAGTATACTGTGCTCACCAGCGGTAGCAGGAAAATAGATAAAAAATTTGATGATATTAGGGGTATGGATTTAAGAAGTTTGTCAGTGGTAGCCACAATCCTGATCAAAGTTTGCTCAATGGTTAGTTCCTATAGCAGCAGAGAAGAAAACAACGGAAAATGTGAGAAATTATGTTTACCTCACATTTCCTTTTTGGTATGAAAGGATCTCTACTAAAGACAAATTCCTTCGTCACATTATGTTCTTACATCATCTTCCACAAAAAGAAAATGGTGTGTGACTCCTTGGTGTGTGCCTTACTTGGGTAGACCTAAAATATTAATATTTTATAAATACAATCTTTGTCTTGAAGTGCTACAATGTTATCAAAGGGGATCCAAAGGCTTCCAGTTAATTGTATAGAACTGAATAAATTCTCAATCCCAGATATCTCTATGATAGTCTCATTGCCAGAGAAATTGAACAAAGTAGAGATTTGGGCAGATTTTTTCTTCTCTTTTTGACTTGTTCCAGTGTGAAACAGCTTTCCTGAGTAGACGTTTTGGCATTCCTGACACCAAATTCTTATAGGATATCTGATCCAAGATCTAGAGGTATGGGGAAATGGGAGGAAGGGGGTGGTAAAAAGGATGGTAGAAAACTAGCAAGTCATTTTTGCTCCCATGTTGAACCATATTTTTTAGCAGTATCATCAGCACTCAAGTACCTCCATTTTACATTCTAGTAACAGTGAACAGTAGTTTGTCCTGTAACTTTAGCACAATTGGATATTAAGTTATGTGTGCAGTTCAAATATGACTCAAATTCCCATTGCAAGGGAGATTTATTTTTGTACAATGCTCTTACGTTGACTTTTCACTGATTTGTGTGTGTGTCGGGGCAGTGGGTGAGGGTGCTGGAAAGTGAAGTGGCAATGGATAAAATAAATGCAGTACCTAAATGGAGAATTATCAAGTGACTCTGAAAAATACAGACCTCAATCAAATATCCAAACAGAGAAAGTCATTCAGTGATTTTTTCTTCTCTGGAAATTATAAACCTTGTAGTCATTTACAGTTGAGTGAATTTCAACTTACAATTTATAACGTATATATGAGCCTGTGTGTGTGTGTATGTGTGTGCATGTGTGTATAGAGCCCCTGTATGGGTTCTTCTTCATCTGTAGAATGTGTGAAGGCAAATATAGGAAATGTTTAGTAAGGTTTAACCTGGTAGATTTTATTCAGTATTTCAATTATTGGATTGGGGAGGTAAAAACTGTTATTCCAATGCTTTTATAAACTTCTGTATTCTTCTATAGACACGACTTTCACCTCTTTAACTTTATGTGGACTGAGTTTATAATTTCTGTGATCCAGTCATACATTACTATTCTCTTCATGTTTTCCTAGCAGCAACAATGATTTGTATTCAATGCAGTTCCTATTCAACTTGGCATAATTTTCTATTCTTAATGCTAAAAGGAATAAAAAAATATAGTGCATTTGTGCCTCATCCTCAACACCAACACAGCATGATATTAGAGAATTATTGCCATGAAGACTGTGTGGTAAGGAGGGCAATGTAATTTTTCCTTTCCTTGTCTATGAAGGAATAAAAACCATTTACATATTATTAAAGAGCAAAACATATTAAGAATATAAAAATTCAATTTAAAACAATATTTCTATGTTAATTAAGAATATATATATGCAATTTCTGCATCTTTTATCAAAAAGCATTCATTCATGAAAAAAAGTGATACTTAGCATTCAAGGGATATTTTAATGTAGGAGACCATTACGAGGCTGATATAAAAGTTTTGTTTCTGTTAGTGGGTTTTAGTCCTAACCACACTTTGTAAAATGAGCAACGGTTGAAGGATTTCTTAATAACATCACAGGAGCTCATTCCACAGCTTTCCCCAACCTGCAGAGCCTTACCATGCTATTTTGGTTAAAGTCCAGTTTGGATAATTAAATTCGGCCTGCATATCTGAATTCTTACAGTTTCCAGCCCTTTCTGCAATCTTCTGTTATTTCCTGTTTTGAATTGATGACTGCTGTGCCCTGTGGAATAGAGGATGCATAATGGGACAGGAAATTATTCACTCTGCTTCTGTTACAGTTGTGGTAGCATAACAGTCTCCAGTTCTATTTTTCATTTCATTGTAACATTTGTGAAATAAAATCACATTTCCTTGCTTCTGGTCTGCTGGGAAAAATAAATTCCACGATAATCTGTACCCATTCAGTTTCTATTAAAATATTTATTTATCTAACTGCAAGCTTAGATACACCTTTTGTTTACCAATTATGTATATAGAAAATATAGTATACTTTCAAATATTTAAAGCAAAATTTTCAAAATTGATATTTTTTCAAGTAAATCTTGACTTACTAACTTCAAATAGCAGCCTGGTTTTCACAATTTGAATGTGCACCATTAAGGTGCCCTGTAGAAAGCTATACCTATAATATATACTTAGTAAATAATATCTACCATCTGTGTTTTAATGCAAACTCAGAAAGGTCATATAGTTAAATCTTTGGGGCATATGCCCATATTCATCCTAGACAAATTTCAGTGGTTCTAGTACCAGCTCATTTTCTTCTTCAAAGATCATTTTGGGGACTGCAAATCAAAACCACAATGAGGTATCACTTAACTCCAGTGAGAATGGCTTTTATCAAAAAGTCCCAAAACAATAAATGTTGGCGTAGATGCGGAGAGATAGGAATGCTCATACACTGCTGGTAGGGCTGCAAACTAGTACAACCTCTACAGAAAGTAATATGGAGATACCTCAAAGAACTAAAAGCAAAGCTACCATTTGATCCAGCAATCCCACTATTAGGCATTTACCCAAAGGAAAAAAAGATGTTCTATAATAAAGACATCTGCACTCGAATGTTCATAGCAGCACAATTCACAATTGCAAAGATGTGGGAACAACCCAAGTGCCCATCAATCCATGAGTGGATTAATAAAATGTGGTATATGTATACGATGGATTACTACTCAGCCACAAAAAACAGTGGTAAACTAACACCTCTTGTGTTATCCTGGATGGAGCTGGAGCCCATCCTCCTAAGTGAAGTATCACAAGAATGGAAAAACAAGCACCACATACACTCACCATCAAATTGCTACTAATTGTCAACACTTACGTGCACATATGAAAGTAACATTCATCGGGTGTTGGGCAGGTGGGAGCGGAGAGGGGGGATGGGTATATTCACACCTAATGAGTGCAGTGTGCCCTGCCTGGGGGAGGGGCATGCTTGTAGCTCCGACTCAGGCAGTGCAAAAGCAATATATGCAACCTAAACGTTTGTACCCCTGTAATATTTTGAAATTAAGAAATAAGTAAAATTAAATTAAATTAAATTTCATGAAACACTAAAAAAAAGTATTCTGAAAAGAAAGCAGTATTTCATTCATGTTAATGACAATGCACCCTACTCAATCTCTGCCCTCATTTCCTGGCTTCAGAAATTCTTTAATTCCCACTCTGCTGAGTTCTAAATTAACATGGAGTATGTGGGGTAATAATATAAACTCTGTATTTTCTTTCTACACAAGGTAAACCACAGTTTATATCTTATTCTAAAAGGAAAAAATATTACTTTTAGTTGTACTAAAAGTATCATATAAGTAAATGTGAATATCCAGAGGGTTTGGAGGAAAGGCAACATTGTCAAAGAAAATATATGGGCTCCAGCAATGGTTAATATTTTATCATAAAAATCCTCTGAGTATAATATTAAAAAATGAGTACTTTGAGATAAAATATTAATTTATACCTTTTAAAGAACTGCAGGTATATAGTTCACACAGACTTAAATTTATTTTCTAACTGGATTTTTCAAAATTAAATATTTACATATGTATATGTTTATATTCAATAATATTGAATAGAAGATATTCTTTATTTGAAACAATGTATTTTCATATTTCATCTCATACTAATCAATCCAAGTTAAAAATAAAGTTGTAGATGTTTCTTATCTTGAAATTTGAAAATGTTAAACCAAATATATTTTTCTCCCAAGTAGAGATATGTATGTGTTGTATTACAGAAAAATTTAAGTGTGTATGTGTGTGTGTGTATGTGCTTCCTCTCTCTACCCCATTTGGGTAGGTGGACGCATATATCCCAATTTTAGCCTTCAAGGAAACATTAAGCCTCTCCCACCTCGCTTAGGAGAGATTCTATGAGGGTCAAGAAAAAATTGGTATCATTGTATGAGTAAAAGTTTTTCTTTTTTCTTTCTTTCTTTTTTTAATAGCAGTAACCGAATGACAGTGTATACTTTCTTCTTACTGCTTATTTTTCCCTCCAATATCTTTAATAAAATAAGCTGAGTCTGCAGGCATCACCCAGTTGGGCAGTATCTCTACCTTAATAAACTAACCTAAGGCCAGAATAGGATCCAAAGGAGAAGATACAGGCTTTTGCCTACACCTATAACAAAATGATAAAAGGATACCATCAAGAATGACACCCAACCCTGTCCAACTGACCAAAATAAAAATAATCTTCTGTGTTTCTTGAATGCCTGGAACATATATCTTTTAAAAATCAGCTACTGGTGAGAGTGGCCATGGTAGATGACTTGTAAAGGATTCAGTAACCTAACGTGTGTAATCATCTATTCCTTTGTCCATGTAAGCGACAGTAGTTCTTCTGCCTTGGTATTAGAATCCTTTATCCTTAACTTTTATTTTTTGAAAAAATTATAATTTTCTGGCCTGATATAATGACTTAACCTTCCAGCTTCAGATCCTTTGATATATGTAACAGTGTATGTGTAGTAGTAAAGAACAAAGGCTGTTGAGTCAGACAGACTCGTATCTGAACCCCAGATCCACCACATGTTTAAACACTCTGAGCCTCAATTTTCTTATACATAAAATTTGGATAACAAAGTCTAACTCAAAATATTGTTGTGAGATAACATATTTAAAATATTTAAATGTTCAATAAAAGTTACGTATTATTATTTTAATTAATAAATTAACATTAAATTATTTGAGCACATAATTATAATATTTATCAACACTAGTAGTTTTACGTTATTAAGCCATATTATGTCTTATGTATTTGTCTGAGTCTTTACTAAATAAAAACCTTAAAAAGTAGGTTTTATTCATTTCCTTTTATAACCTATTTATTTTATAGAGATATATTACTTGCTAAATATCACCCCATCAGTAAGTGGAAGACTTGAAATAACTTGCTTCTTAAGTGAAGGATCACTTGGATACTTCACTAAGAAGCAATTTTGTAGAAGTGAGCCACATTTATTTAATATTTTGAAATGATATTTGAAGCTCTATTAGATGACTATGGTTTAATACTTTTTCCTCTTACTTAGAACAACATTTTTCCAGTAAACACCAAACAAATCAAGTCTTTTCTTGCAAAAAATTTTTGTTTTTCATGTTGATAGCTTTGGGACATCTCTGATTTAATGAAAGCTCTTGTTTACATTCTCTCCCTGAGCACACATCTGTTGATTCTAGTTCTTTCATCTAGAGATACAAAAATAAAAAATAAAATAAAAGCCAATCATTCATTCTACAAAAATTTTTGGAGTGCCTGTTATGACCTTCAAAAACTTAATGACACTTTCTGCAAGCTCATTTCTTGATCTAAAAGTTAAAGTAATATAACCAAGAATCACAAGTGGTCCTGAGAAAAAAAAATCAGTGATTCTGAGACAGAAGTCACACTTGTGACATAAGAAAAATCCTCAAGTAAATGGAATTAAGACCATAGGAGAATAGTCTAGTGATATTTTCTTTATATAGTGGCTAAATTTTATCACTAAGTACTTAGAAGAGACACTAAAAATTGGTCACAGAAGTAGAGCATCAATATAATCTCCTGAGATTTTTTATTGCATATATCAAGTGATTAAATGAGAATGCCTGTATGAAGTTCTGAGAAGTTTATCTGGCATATAGTAAATATTTAAACAGGTTTACTTTTATTATCTATATATGCATGGTTAACTGAGTTTTATGATAAAATACGTTTAGTTTTTATATGATAATGTGGGTTCAATGTTTTCAATAATGCTTTTATCACAACACCATCCTCGGTTTAAGATCTTTTCTAGTTATTTTTATGTGGGTACATCCACTGGCTAAATTATACCTGACTGGGTCTATCAACACATTCATTTCCAGAGTGGGCAAAAACAGGAAAGAGGCCCCTTTAGTGGAATACTACCTGCAAAGATTTAAGTCTATCTGAATGTAGGAAATAAACATAGACTAATCTAAAAATGATAGCTTGTGACTATTACAGAATATTTGAATTTATCTCCTTATAAATGGGATAAATGGAAAATATTAACAAAGTACTTACTATAGTTAAAAACATACAAATATATATTTATGTATCACTCTGATGTTTTTGCCTTTGACATATACGGAAATAATTTAAATTGTGCCTATGTCTTTACAGCTAAAAAATAGTCATCAACATTACACTTTCCAAAGTATCCATAAACAAATAAACCTGACTTTTTTCTTTTTACTAAGAAAAAAGTAACCACATATACTAATTCTTATGAGAGCAGGGTTATATAGTACATAAATCATTTAGTCTTAGTCTGAAAAATCAATAGATAATTTTTTTCCTGCTACACATCTGTTCCCTTAGGTCATGAAAGAACTTCTGTTACCCCTTCTAAGCAGGCAAAATCAGATAGATATTTTGATATTAGAGTTCTAGAAAAATCCTTTCTGTGAACTTTACAATCATATGGCTTTGGGCAGTGTTCAGATTAAGGTAAATATATATATAACATATACGTAACAAAAATCACATTGTACCCATAGATATACACAATTAATATTTGTCAAAAATAAATGAAAAAAGGAAAAGAAAATGAAAAAAAGAGAAAACATTGATTTGATACCATTCTGTCTTTAATTCTCTAAACGAAGCACAAATATTGAGGGTTTAATAAGTTAGTTAACTTGGCTACACTTGTACATGCTTTGCAATTATACACAACTTCATAGGTTGTGTATAATACATGGGTTTATAGTCATAAACAAGCTAGGCGGCTTGGCCAGGATGCTCTTCCCTTTATCTCCTGCTCTTTTTATGTCAATTCAAGGGTAATACTTATTTTTGAAAGTTAATTTTTTTAATTTTGAATTTTTTCTTTTAAGGGACACTGGAAGTCATTGTGGATTGATTACCTTAATAGACAATGGTTAGTGAAATTGTGAAATCGTATTTCTAGATGTAGAGTCAGGGTTGCAACTTTACGTTTACCTTTGCTAAAAGACATTGAATAAGGGACTTTTCTTCATTTTCTCATTTGCGCAAAATAGGTTAAGTCATTTGATTCAGACTGAACAGAATTTCAACATGAATCTCTTCATTTCATAGCTATGTAACCAAAAGAAAATTAACTGTCTTAAATTTAAGATATTCATTTGCAAAATGGGCATCATAATAACCCTATGTTATAAAATTTCTGTAAAGACTACTAAAAGCATCTGAAATGATTTAGTGTTGTGCTTAATATGTATTTAGAATTAAAATTTTTAGCCATTACAAATGGTTCTCAATGGCCATCCACCAGTTTCAACTTTTGCAGTTAAAGGGAATTCTCCAAATTATGAGGAATAATAACATAGCATCAGATACGTAGACTCATTAGAAAGCACCTTGTCATTCTATGCAGAAATCTGTGTCCTTTCAGTGATTTTCCAGAAATCCTAGTTTTATCAGCTTTCAGTTTTGACCCAGTCCACATAGCAGACTGTCTTAAATTACCACAGTATAATGTATTACTGTATTATTTATACTTTAATTCATACACATATTCTTGTTTTTGCCTGCCCAGAAACTTTTTATGATTCTTCTTTAATAGTATCCCTAATTTGCTTTTGTGATATAACCTTCTGTTTGTTATAGTCTTGACTGAAATGTGCAACAAAGTCATAATCTGCCCCCATATGCCTCAGATATTTGAACCAACTGAGACACTCAATTGCTCTCTCCCTAGATTATGAATCTCATTTAAGTTAAAAAAAAAAAACAGGTAGAGTTGGGTGGACCACGTTCTTCCCAAAGGTAGTACAAGGAGCATGCTTTTATTAGTCATTGAAAACTTGATCCCTTATCTTCACTGGTTCCTTATGTTTTATATATACACACATACACACACACTCTTACACATATACATACACACATATACACAAATTGCATATATATTATTTCATGATATAATAGATATTTCTTGATAATTTTTTTTGCTATCAGTTTTTCAGAGATAGTTTTTGGTTTCTACCCATGATCATATGCAATAACTAAGAAGTAATTATTTAATGCATGTACTTTAATTTAATTTATATTTCTCTCATTTTTTATCCAAAGGTTTAGATTTTGTTCAATTTTTCACTCACAAAAATGATGGGATAAAAATATCTGTCACATAGATTTTTCTATATTTTCTATAGTTGACACAACCATTTCTATATAAATATATTGTTATCTTTGTAATAATTATTTATGATGACAGGACTTAGAAATGATGTATGTAAAATGTGGTTGGAATTGAAACATTTTGTAGATAATCAGAAGTCCTCATAGAGTTTAGGTAATGTTATAGGCAAATAAGAATCACTGTGAGGTTTTAAGAAAAGAAACACTTTGACAGTAAAGCAATTTAATATATTTTGTAAGATAGGCTGGTGTTGCAAAATAATGAATAGAAAGTTGTTGCTTCAGTTAAGTTAAGAGTTGTTTATGAGTAAGGAAAAAAACAGGAAGAGGCAAATTTAAAAGCTTTAGCTGCACAGAAATAAATATTATGCTCTCAGTGCTAAACAGATTAGATATGAAAAGTGACCACACTTTGTGTATTGCTTGTGATTATGATCATATCCTGTCACTTCTAAATAATGATTTTATTCATATTTCCCAACAATATTCAATACAATTTGACATATATGAGCAAAAATTATGTAAACTTTTATAAATATGTTTTCTAAAAACATGAACTCTTACTTTTGCTAATCGTGATACCATAATTACTATCACAATGCATTATATTCCCAAATTAATATTTTAATATACTTGTGTATGTGTGTGTGTTTGTGTTTATTTTTATATATATATATGTTATAATGAGGTACAAAGATCTATCATACACAAAGTAAATTAGAGTTACTTTGATAATAAACAGGCTTTATAGACACTCAAGCTTATAAATTTTATAAAAATGATTGTGTTTTCCTCTTATTTAAATCCTATTTCCAACAGTAGCTCACATTATCCACGTACACTGTGAAGACATTTTAATCCTGATTCAGACTATCTTTCACATTTGCTTTCTGTCAGAAAAATACATGTCCTGACATCATAAATTTTACCCTACAAACCTTTTTCTTTACTGCTCTCATCCTATTCAGAGCCATGCTACTCATCTCTTGACAGGATGCAAAATGTAACGGTCATAAAAGTAAAGTCTGCTAACTTTCACTCCTGACAATTTGTCAAAAGGCACATTAAAAAATAATTGGAGAGAAAATGCACAGATTTTTAGAATGTATTGAGTCATTTTTCTTCAATGCTTGACTGGTCAGCATGTAAGATACCATTCTGCCCATTACTAACAAGCCGAGACCACCGCTTTAACAAAAGGAACAGCACTATATCGCACTCATCTTGCTCTTGAGGTTTGTTGCCATAGATTTCTGATTTATCTGGAAAGTCAACAAGTAAAATGGTCCTTTAACATGGCTAGTTTACATTTCCAATTTTACCCTTCATTTAAATACACAGTTTTCCCAAGCTTACTATTAATAGTAATATCACAAATACCACCTGAAATGGAGATAATAAACCCAGAATATTTTTCCTTGTGTATTATTTCATTAAGAGTTATTAATAAAATTTTAAAGAATTCAACTGTTATATATGTTATATGCTTAGTCTATCATAAATAAATTTAATAAAACATATATTTTAGTGACACTCTTAGTCATACATATCCCATGAAAGCCTATAACAAAATGAAACAAACGGCATAAATTGATGAACTCTATGAAGAAGTAAAATTAATATTCTTTGGAACTTCAACAGAGAAAAACAAAACTTCTACTTTAGGGAATGAGGATCTAGGAAAAAGAGATAAGTAGCAAAAAAGAACAAGAAGTTAGAATCTGAGTTCATGTGCTATCTAAAAAAGTGGAATAAGAATGATATGTTCTCTTTTCTTCTTAAAAAATATTAACATAAGTAAAGATTATTTCTTTATTATAATTATAAAATTGTATCTGGATGAAATATGGATTACCAGTAATCAACAAGATTTTAAATAACCAACAGGATTACTAATATTCCACAAGTTTTCTGTAGCTGCAAAACAGTAATATTAATCAAACTACAGAAATAGTTACCACAAAGTCATGTTAATTATTTGCAAATTTATCATGACATATGTGACTTTTAGAGATAGGAAATAGAAAATTTCTTTATAATATTCTAAGAAGCTAATTGGTCAAGATGCTAAGAATTACACTGAAAATGTTTGATATATTTCTGAATGAAACTAATGGAAATATTGTTAGGAAAATTTCCTGAGTATTCACAGGACAATTTTGAGATAAAATATTGTAGGGTTAAAAATAACTCAAGTGATATGTATCATTAATGAATATATACCATTTCCTGTAAAGTGTTAATGTTTAAAATAAAAGTGATATAATGTTCCTTTTGCCTTTTGTTTTGTGAACCTTCCTCTTTCAATTAACTAAGTAAATTAAATCTATATTTTTTAAATGATTTTTTGCAGGTTCAATATGTTTTTAAAAGACCATTTTTGGAAAGGAACATATTTTCAATTGGTGATTATAAAATGCATTAAAGTCTTATATGAAGAGAATATTGAGCAAATATCAGGAAGATTCCCCTTTTTTTTTCCACCTTCAAAATAATTAAACAATTAATTTTATAAAGCATTAGGGAAACGAATTTAAAACTCCTAGAGGCAAGCATTTATCAGTGGGGCTTTTCAAAAAAGTCACTCTATTTTCTTTTTAAGAAACATGAAGTAATGGTCAGCTATTAAACGATTGCTTTCATAAGACATTTATACACAAAATGAAAGACATGATAACTTGGCAAACAAAACATATTATCTAGTCTACATCAAACAGGATTGTCCAAATCCCCTGATATTTCACTTCATTTTTTTGTCAGTGTATTAACTATTTGTACATTGCCTCAATTGTATTTGGTGTACCACAAAGGCCAAAAACTTGATTTAAGAATACAATTGAAAATTGAATTAATAAAAAATTGTCACACTAAGAAAATACCATATTAGAATTAATTTAAGGGTTCCTTGAAAAATATATGTCTACTATACAATGTGGTCTATTTTATAAAACTTATACTTTTATATTTATCATAGCCTTGATTTTTAGTGATTTGATTGGATCCAAGTTAGGTTATATAGCTAGTTCTCTATTTAGTAATTGTAAATAGGTTAGAAAGTGTAAAAAACTATCAATGATGAGGATGAGTAAAAATAAGTTAGTTCTAAGACTGATGAACAATAATTGTTTTTTAACATAAATATTTCTACTCTATAAGATTTTTAAAATTATAATTTCTGGAGTTTATAGGAGAATTTACTAAAATAATAATAATTTACTTAGAACTCTTGCTCTGATGTCTCAGAAATCAACTTTATGCTATGATACAGATGTATTATAAAACAGTATCAGCTGTGATATAACATTTTAGGAAAAAATCACGTCTTCCATGTCATACCAGTAACAGACATGTATCTCTGAAGAGTTTTAGATATCTCTTTATGAAACTTACACATATTTGAGATTAATATCTAATGCTGTGAATACTTTCTTTTTCATTTTAACTTGAGAAACATAACAAAAGTAAATCACGGGAATGAGATTTATGAGAGTGACAGAATGGGATGGTTTGACTGAGACAGTCAGATTGGACATATAAACTGAATGAAATATGAAATTGGCTCACCTTATCCCTAATTTAGCTTTAACTACTACCACCTCTAACTTTAAATCTGTTTTTCCCCATGATGATAGCAGTCTTTTAAAGCTTTCTTTTACTCGGCTGTGATAATATGTCCCAGTCTCATTTTGTACTTTCTTACTGACCCAGTTCTGGAATTAGTCATTACATCAAAAAATGCTTTTAGTGGTAAAATATACTTAGGAACCATAATATGAGCTAGTGATTCTACCGTTCTCCTTTATTAATTGTTGTTTCTAGATATTTTTAATAGAAGCAGAAATTATATATCATGTGTGTGTGTGTAACAATAATACTTGGTGAGTTTAAATGATATTTGAAATTCAAATAGGAATATAGGACTTTGTTTGTTTTTACTGAAATTATTTGTTTTATATTTGCATCTATTTAACCTTAAAATTATGATCACACTGAAGTTAAAATCACTTTTCTGCCTAGATCAAACCCCTCAGTATTCACCTGTATTATACTTTTTGAATATAAAAATTTGTAGTACATAGTTAAAGTTTACAGGGTGAAAATAACTGCATTAGCAAATACACTAGTACACTAGTGTAGACAAACCAAACAGACTTTATGAGAGCTGACATTTCATAATATCCTCTCATTCAAATACAGTATCTTTATACATTTTGGCCACTGTTCTCTTTTGTTGATTTCAATTTTAAAATTTAATCTTTGCAGAGACTAAGTTTTGCAATATTCAGTATGTTGATTTGGCATTCCTTTCAATTATAAATTCAATATTACACATTTATATAAAAGAGAGTGTTAAAACATATTAAATATGTTTTTGGTTATGTTTAAACAACATCAGACATTTTGGAAAGCATATGGGATATGTAAAAATAGAATATCAAATTTCTTAGATGATATCTTGACAAGCGTTGTTAGTTGGCAATTGCGTTGCATGAGATTCTTAAAATTCACCAAATCCAAGTCTTTGTGGATGTTGTTTTTGCCAGAAGGTAAATAATTCACTAATTATTAAATTATAATCAAAACCATAATGTAATACTTTTTAAATTTTAATAAGTCTTGAGAAATATTTGTATTATTTCAGTTTTTTTGGTCATAACAGATATATCTTTCTAGGAAACTACAAATGTCAAAGCTGTCCCATATTTAATAGCTGTCCTTTCCTTGTTTTGTCTTGGAACTAACAATGGGTATTTATAATTCAGAAACAGACCATAATAGAATTTTTCTGTCTTTTTCACTCTTTCTTTACTTATATCTTGCATTCACTTAACACCTAATCTAAATTAAATTAACCTAATTCCTTTTTATTAAAAATTGAGTTTGGATGGAAAAATGGCAGTCTGATAGAGTCCTCCCACGTCACTGCTCCCAGGGAAGGAGGTGAAAAATTCCATCGGCTACCTGCATGCGGATTGCTTGCTCCAAAAACACCATTTTGAATTTGCAGAGAAACATCGTGGGACACTCAGCCCAAGAAATCAGGTGACTGGGAGATAGATTCACAAATATCAGAGAGCACAGGGAATACAACAGAACCCAGGGCATGGGAAGGACACGCTTGCCAGGTCAGCACAGTGTGACCTGACCTACAGGTGGTCATGCACCATCCCCACAGACTTCCCATCCACTCAGTCAGGGACAAGCCCAGAGTTGGTGCAAGGCTGTTGCTCGTGACAGCAGCCTCTGTGGAAAGGAAGCAATTGTTGGAGCCATACATAACTCTTGGGTGCACTGTACTGGGACTGCTCAGGGACAGGTAGGGACTAGGCTAAGATACAGCTTCCTGGGACAGTATGTGGGAATGTGCAGATGGGCACCTCACTACTGGAAGTCAGCAGGACCAGGGCACAGGAACTGAATGGAGAACAATGTTACACACCCTTAGGGGCTGCTGGCAATTACCTCTATGGGACCCAGGCTGGTTGAGAAGAGCTGGATTCACAGTGTGATCTGAACCCTGCTGTATGACAGACTGGCATTTGGCAGCCATCTTTAAGGTCTCCCACCTGGAGCTGACTGTTAGATAGGTCCCTAGCTTCACCAAACCCCTGACCTGGGGGCTCTTCAGCCTGGGTACAACAGGCTATGCCCTTGGTGGCCATGGATAGCTGCCTCTGTGGGTTCCAGGTGGGACAAAGTCCCGGATCTGTATCGGTGGGACCTTTGTGTATTGGAAATAGTTTGCAGCCTGTCCATCTAGTCCTGCCTCCCTAGTTCTGGCCTCCTATGTGCCCGCTACATGCTGGTTTTAGTGACTACTTTTCAGGTCCCAGCCCTTCTGTACCCCAGAGATCGGTCATTTTGAAAGTTACTTGCCATAGTGACTAATTTTGTATAAGTCCTGACTCTCATGGCAACCGAATGCCTCAAGTGCCACAGGCTGAACCAGAGCAGCTCCCCCTAATCCTGCCCAATTTATTAGGGAATTTTGCTTGATTCAAGAGTGACTTAAGTGGCCACTATTCCCCCCCAGTGGGAACATCCACTTGGCAGAGATTTCTGGGGATAGAGATGCCCACTTGCCTTGCCTTGGGGTCTAGTGGTGGAAAAGGGGTGCACAACTGGAGATCCCCCTATCAGCCAGTGACACGTGGAGATGCATGTCATAGGACCAGACACATGAATTGTGGGAAAACTCGAGAGCCCACAAGTGGTCTAAAGGGAAAAGTGCCTGAGCTTGTGGGCAGGGAAGAAAAAACCTGGCTAGAGACCTCAGCAATCCTACCAGTGGGCCCCTCCCATCAGAAACAGCACTCCAAGCCTGGAGAGAGAGAGCTATGAACTCCATAGCAGCATCCCCCCAGAGGCCAGGTAAGCAGCCTCCGAACTGTGTAGAATTTTCCCAATTGAGGTCTTGCACTGCAGCTTCAAGCTATTACGTTTCTCCCCCAACCTGGGTAGGTGCAGGGTCAAAGTACCCCTCAGAGCTACAATGCCTCTCCCAAAGCTTGGGACTTTTGTATACCCCACCTGGGGGACCAGAGCCTGCCATGGACACAACAGAATATCTAGGTAACTGGCTACTCCACAGGAACTATAATCAATGACAGTGGGAATTCCACAGCTAAAAATATTGCCTTCTATCTCAAGCTATTAGGGAGCAGTGGATTCATACCCTCAAGTACAATCCACCAGCTTGGAGCTCAGGCTGGGAGAACAAACTCACTACACTTCACCAGTAAGAAGTGAAGACAGGTCAGAGGTAAGCCAAGAGGTCCCCCAAACTTGATAAAATACACCTTAGGCAATACAGACCAGTACTCCTCTCCCTGGCTCTGCCAAGGAACAATCCTTGGGGACTTGGACACAGGGCCATAAACTAGCCCTAACACCCTCAGCTCTCAGCCAAGAGAACAGATGAGAAAGAATCAGTGAAAGAATTCAGGAACCATGAACAATCAGAGTTAAAAGTCACCCCCAAAAGACTTCATTAGTTCCTCAGCAATGGATACTAACTTAAAAGAAATGGGTAGAAAGACAGAAGAGGAATTTTGTTTATGGATTATAAGAAAGCTCAATGAAATTCAAGAGAAAATTGAATCCCAGCACAAAGAAACCACAAGAAAAATGCAAGAAATGAATGAAAAATTTTCTAAAGAAAGAGAAGTGTTACGGAAAAATCAAATGGAAATTCTAGAAATGAAAGAGGCATTCAAGGATCTACAAAACACAATAGAAAGCCTTAAGAATAGGCTGGATCATGCAGAGGAAAAGATCTCAGAGCTGGAAGATAACTCCTATGTGCTAAATAAATCAGTAGAAGAGAAAGGACACAAAAACAAGAGGCATGAACAAAGCATACAAGAAATGTAAGATTATGTAAAGAGGCCAAACATAAGACTCATAGGCATCCCTGAGGCTGAGAAAGAAAATTTGCATGGGCTGGAAAATCTATTTGAAGGAATAATAGAGGAAAATTTCCATGGCCTAGCCAGAAATCTCAATATCCAAGTACAAGAAGCACACAGGACTCCTGGGAGATTCAATGTGAAAAGGCATTCACCACACCACATAATTATTAGGCAGGCCATAGTAAACGTGAAAGAGACACTCCTTCGAGCCATAAGGTGACAACAGCAGGTAACCTACAAAGGGAAACCTATCAGATTAACTAAAGATTTCTCAACTGAAACCTTAAAAGTCAGAAGGGACTGGGGACCCATCCTGAGTCCTCTAAAACAAAATAACGGACAACCCAGAATTCTTTATTCTGCAAAACTAAGCTTCTAATATGAGGGAGAAATAAAGACTTTTCCAGATAAGCAATCACTAACAGAATTTGTGAAGATCAGACCGGCCCTGCAAGAAGTGCTTAGACCCACATTGTGCACTAACCAGCACAACAGAAACCCACCAGTGTAAAACTACCCAAAAGCTAAAAGTCCAGAACCCAGATTTCACAATGGCTCAAGAGGTAAAACAAACAAGAGTATACCCAACAGGATAAACAGAAATCCACCCCAAATATCAATTCTCTCAATAAATGTGAATGGCTTGAATTGCCCACTGAAGAGATATAGGCTGGCTGAATGGATTAAAAAATACAAGCCAAGTATCTGCTGTCTCCACGAAATGCATCTTACACACAAGGACTCATTCAGACTCAAGGTAAAAGGATAGCATATAATTTTGCAGGCAAATGGAAACCACAAGGAATCTGGGGTCTCCATTCTTATATGAGATATTATACACCTCAAAGCAACAAAAGTGAAAAAAGACCAAGATGGTCACTTTATCATGGTGAAGGGAAAAATCTTACAAGAAGATATAAAATCCTAAATACTTATGCACCCAACACAGGAGCACCCAAATACTTATAGCAAATACTGCTAGATCTAGACAACATAATAAATAGCAATACCATAATAACCAGGGATTCAGTACCCCACTGACAAAACTGGACAGATCCTCCAAACAGAAAATATGGAAAGAAACAGTGGACCTAAACAGGACGCTAGAACATTTGGCCCTAGCAGACATCTACAGAACACTGCACCCAAATAACACTCAATATATGTTCTTCTTATCAGATCATGGAACTTTCTCTAAAATTGATCACATCCTAGGCCACAAAACAGATCTCAACAAATTTAAAAAAATAAAATCATACCATGTATCTTTTCAGACCACAGCGGAATAAAATTAGAAATCATTTCCAACAGAAACATACATCTCTATCCAAAAACATGGAAATTAAAAAACCTATTGCTGAATGACCATTGGGTTGAGGAGGAGATTCACATGGGAATCAAAAGATTCTTTAAACTAAATGATAATGGGGACACAAGTTATCGAAATCTGTGGGATAAAGCAAAAGCAGTCATGAGAAGAAAACTTATCACCTTAAATGCCCACATCCAAAAGACAGAAAGTTCACATCAGTTAACTAATGAATCATCTCAAGGAAATGGAGAAGGAAGAGCAAACCAATCCTAAATGCAATAGAAGGAAAAAAAAAAAAAACCAAGATCAGAGCAGAATTAAGTGAAATTGAAAACAAAAGAACAATACAGAATATTAATAAAATGAAAATTTGGACGTTTGAAAAGATAAACAAAATAGACAGGCCACTTCCCAGGTTGAAGAGAAGCAGAAAGGAAAGGACTCTAATAAGCTCAATTAGAAATGAAAAAGGAGAGGTCCCAACTGATATCACAGAAATGCAAAACATCATCTTTGAGTACTACAAAAATCTCTATGCCCAAAAACATGAAAACGTGGAGGAAATGGACAAATTATTAGAAACACACCACCTCCCTCAGCTCAATCAGGAAGAAATAGAATTCCTAAACAGACCAATATCAAGCACTGAAATTGAAGCAGTAATAATAAATTTTCCAACAAAAAAAGTCCTGGACCAGATGGATTCACACCTGACTTCTACCAAACCTACAAAGAAGAACTGATGTCTATACTGCAGAAATTATTCCACAACATTGAGAAGGATGGAATCCTCCCAAACTCATTCTACGAAGCCAATATCATATTGATACCAAAGCCAGGAAAGGACACAACAAGAAAAGAAAACTACAGAACAATATCCATTATGAATACAGATGTAAAAATTCTCAATAAAATCTTAGCAAACTGAATTCAAATGTACATCAAAAAAAATAATTCATCACGATCAGGTGGGCTTCATCCCCGAGATGCACGGATGGTTCAACATACGCAAATCTATAAATGTTATTCACCATATAAATAAAAGCAAGAAAAAAGACTATGTGATCCTTTAAATAGATGCAGAGAAGAGTTTTGAGAAAATTCAGCACAGTTTTATGATAAGAACTCTGAATAATATAGGTATAGATGGCTCATACCTCAAAATTTTTAAAGCCTTATATGATAAACCCACAGCCAATATCATACTGAATGGGGACAAATTGAAAGCATTCCCCCTTAAAACTGGAACCATACAAGTTTGCCCACTATCTCCAATTCTATTCAACACTGGGCTGGAAGTCCTTTCCAGAGTAATCAGACAAGACAGAGGAATCAGGGGTGTCCAAATGGGTGCAGAAGAGATCTAACATTCACTCTTCATGGACGATAGGATATAATATCTAAAAAACCACAAAGATTCAACTAAAAGACTACTAGAATTGATAAATGAATTCAGCAAAGTCTCAGGATACAAAATCAATGCACACAAATCAGTAGCCTTCATATACGCCAATAACAGTAGAGCCAAGAAACAATTCAGAGACACATTAACTTTCACAATAGCACCAAATAAAATTAAATATTTAGCAACATATCTAACTAAGGAGGTGAGTAGTTTAGTAGTTCTCTCCTATATAGAGAGAACTACTAAACACTGAGAAAAGAAATTGCAGAAGATGTGAACAGATGGAAAACCCTACCATGCCCTTGGGTAGATAGATTAGACATTGTTAAAATGTCTATACTAACTAAAGTGATTTACAGAATCAATGCAGTCCCTATCAAAATACCAACATCATTTTTTGCTGATCTAGAAAGAGTAATTCTATGCTTCGTGTGGAACCAGAGAAGACCCCATATAGCCAAAGCAATCTTAAGCAAAAAGAACAAACTGGGAGACATCCATCTACCAGACTTCAAACTATACTACAAGGCTATAGTAACCAAAACAGCATGATACTGGCACAAGAACAGAGATATAGACCTATGGAACAGGACTAGAACCCAGATAAAAAACCATCCTCATACTGTCATCTGATCTTTGACAAAGCACACAAAAACATACACTGGGGAAAAGATTCCCTATTCAATAAATGGTGCTGGGAAAACTGGATGGCCACATGTAGAAGACTGAACCTAGATCCCCACCTCTCACCTCTCACAAAAATCAACTCATGATGGATAACAGACTTAAACGTAAGGCATGAAACCATAAGAATTCTAGAAGAAAATGTTGGAAAAACTCCTCAGACATTGACCTAGGTAAAGAATTTATGAAGAAGACCCCCAAAGCAATCACAGCAGCAACATAAATAAATAAATGGGACCTGATCAAATTAAAAAGCTTGTGCACAACCAAGAAAACTATCACTAGAGTAGACAACTTACAGAACAGGAGAAAATATTTGCATGCTACACATCTGATAAAGGGATGATAACCAGAATCTATAACAGAACTTAGGAAAATCAACAAGAAAAAATCAGACAATCCTATTAAAAAGTGGGCAAAAGACATTAACAGAAACATTTCAAAAGAAGACAGAATAATCACCAGCAAACATGTAAAAATTGCTCAACCTCTCTAATCATCAGGGAAATGTAAATCAAAACCACAATGAGATATCACTTAACTCCAGTGAGATTGGCTTATAATGTTGGTGGGGATGCAGATAGATAGGAACACTCATACACTGCTGGTGGGACTGCAAATTAGTACAACCTCTATGGAAGGTAATATGGAGATACCTCAAAGAACTAAAAGTAGAACTACCATGTGATCTAGCAATCCCACTCCTGGGTATTTACCCAAAGGAAAAAAAGACATTCTATTAAAAAAAAAAATCTACACTCGAATGTTTACAGCAGCACAGTTCACAATTGCGAAGATGTGGAAACAACCCAAGTGGCCATCAATACACAAGTGGATTAATAAAATGTGGTATATGTATACCATGGAGTATTACTCAGCAATAAAAAACAACAGTGAATTAACACATCTGGTATTATCCTGGATGGAGCTAGAGCCCATTCTTCGAAGCAAAGTAACACAGGAATGGAAAAACAAGCACCACTGGTACTCACCATCAAATTGTTACTAGCTGATCAACACTTATGTCACACATGGAAATTATATTCATCAGGGGTCAGGCAGGTGGGAGGAGGGTGGAGGGGATGGGAAAACTCTCACCTAATGTGTGAGGGGGATATCCACGATTGTAGCTGTGAGTTTGGCACCGTATAGACAATATGTATAACCAAAGTGTTGTACCTCCATAGTATTCTGAAAGAAAAAGAAATAAATAAATAAAAATTGAGTTTGTTTTGAGAAAAAAACAAACAAACAAAAACCTCAATGACTGAAAATTAAGTAGCAGAATTACTTTGTTAATGCTTCTTGATATTAACACTGGTTGTCTGTGACCATGGGAGGTGAGACCTGGATATTCTATTCTTTCCTTATATGAAATTCAATAAAGACACTTAATAGTTTGTTCATTATCTCTCTTATCATTCCATATGCCTAAATGTAAATATCTCAACATTTTGACTACATGAATGATTTTCTTAATCAAATAGTTCATCTAATGTGTAAGTATGTGAGCAGCATATACAAAATAATGCATTTTTAGAAGAGCAGTGGTCCACTGAAATTGTTTTCCTACTTCCCTATTTTTTATTAAAAGTAAAATACATAGGTTTTTTTTTCTATTAACTTCATTCAAAACAGAATTGTGATATTTTAGAATTATATTTAGGAAAGAAAGTACAATCCATTGCATTTTGTGGTTCTGTAATCAATTTGTGTTTTACAATAAAAGGAGCAAGTGCTAACCAAATATTAGTTTATTAAGTATGAAATGTCTGATTTCCTTAAGTACTAATTTTGACAGTTGATATCTCTGACACTTCTTGTTTAATTTTATTGTGAAGCTACATCCTCATTATTTCATATACATGGTTTGGCTTATGATTATCTTTCAAATTGTTTCTAAAGCAATTTTTGTGAATCCATAGATAAGCCAAACATTCATGTTATTTTTGAATATGAGCTCCATCATGGAACCAATGCTGTGCAGACAGCTTGAAATATCGATGAAGTGTTTGGAAAGGATGTGGCTAATGAACGCACAGTATGTCCATGGTTTGAGAAGTTCTGTTCCGATGATTTTACTCTTAAAAATGAGCCACATGGGTGACCTGAGACCAAGGCGGATAATGATGAGCTGGAAGCTCGAGTGGAAGCGAATTCATCTCAACCTATATATAAATTACTATTTCAACAATATCGGACCATTTGAAACAAACTGGCAAGGTAAAGAAGCTGGATAGATAGGTATCGCATGAATTAAACAAGCGCCAGAGGAGAAATTGTCTCGAAGTTTGGTCTTTGCTGTTACAACATAAAGATGGACCATTTCTACACTGCATTGCTTCATGTGATGAAACATATATTCTTTTTGACAATTGCAAGTGAAGTGTTAGACACAATGGTTGGAGAAAGATGAAGTGCCCAAACACAGTCCAAAAATGAATATTCATTCAAAAAAGCTAATGGTGTCTGTTTGGTGGTCCAGCACTGGTATTATCTACTACAGCTTCGTGAAACCCGGCCAGTGGATTACAGCAGATGTCTACTGCAACCAATTAGATGAAATGATGAGGACGCTTGTGATTAAGCAGCCGAGATTGGTCACTAGAGTCAGGCCAATCCTCCTTCAAGACAACACTGGACCACGTGTCGCACAAACAACACTGCTGAAACTACAGAGGCTGGACTTGGAAACTCTCTGTCATACGCTGTGTTCACCAGACCTTGCACCAAGTGACTACCACTTCTTCCAGGCTTTGGACCCCTTCATGCAAGGAAAAATATTCAATTCTCAACAAGTTGGGGAAAACGCCTTTTGTGATTTCATTGCCACTCGCTCTCCAGGCTTCTTTGTTGCTGGCATAAACAAGCCACCATTAAGATGGCAAAACTATATCGACAGTTTAGACTCATACTTTGATTAATTGTAATGCTTCTTGTTTGAGATATAATAAACTAATCTTTTGATTCAAAATTGGGCATTTCATATTTAATGACCTAATACATTATGAATCAACCCTCTTTCCTACATTGTCATTACATTTGCTAGTAAATTGTCATCAAATATGTCAATAAGGACAGGAAATAAGAAGTTGACATGACAATTTATAATGTTGGGAAAAGAGAAAAAATGCAAAACTCTATAACTTTTTATTTCTAGTTGGAACATAGTTTAATGGAATACTGTTTTGACGTTAATTGTTAATTGCTCTCCCAATAACCATTCTTCCCTTGTTCTACAGCAACAAAATGTTTAGCTCAGCAGCTGGCCATTCAGAATAAGCACTAAATTTCAGTCTTCCTCTACTCCTTGAGGAGGTTTGAAATTTCTGAGAAAAATAGATCTGAAAAATAATTTTATATTAGTAAACAAACTTAAAAGTCAGAAAAAGTTTGTGGTAAGTAAGATAAGTTGAAATAATATAGACATGAAATGAGATGTCTTGTAACTAAGGAGATTGTTAGACAGTCTTGTTTGCCAGGGTAGTACAAGTTAAAATCTATTGTCCTGGCACAATATTTAATGTGGCAATGCTCTCTTTAACTTCCAAAAGCTTCTCAATTTGAAAAACTAATTCTATGATAAACCTAGTTGCAATCCTTGTGTTTGTAATGGTTTGCTAGAGAGTGCAATTTGGAAGACACGATGGAAACAGAAATGTGAAAATTAGGGGTAAACCAGCTATCCAATTTGCTTCTGAAGTATATGTTACAATTTAAATAAAAGGACAAAAAGAATATTATGATTTTGTGTGCTAGCATCCACCTCTATGGACACTAATCTAATGAGATCTTTCTAAAAACTGCTTCTTATGAACAAGTATGTAGCAACATCATCATTTTGTGAGATTTCCAGGTGGGGACAGAGCCAGTAGTCAAATTAAAGGCATACAATGTGAATTAAACAAAACCACCACATGTATCCTATAAAGATATACAACTATTACATACTCACAATAATTAAAAATCAAAAATTTCAAAAAATAAAATAAAATTGAACCTACAGGAATAAAAGAACAAATTAAAGTTCTGGGAGAAGATTATACACAGTCATATATTTTGGCCTTAAAAAATGTGCTCCCAGTCTGAAAGAAATTAAGGTTTATTAACAAAAGAGAAGATTCACAAAATCTGGAGACAGAAGATAATGCATCTTAAGCTGGGGTATAACCAGGCCTTCCTGATACCAGTACTTTACCTAGAGTGTTTCTTCAACACATCATTTACTTTCTCTAATCAAATTTGTAATGAAGAGATGGTGTTTCAAAAAAGAGAATGCTAGTGATTAGAATTTTAAGTCACTGTGGTGCTTTGAAAGTCAAATCATTGTTTTAGTTTGTATTTTAGTTTGTATCTTAAAAATTAGGTTTCACAATGAATGCAGAAGGTAATTCTACATATCTTGATTTTTCTCTGTATACCTAGTAAACTCAGATCATATTCCATGACTTGTGGAGGAAGAGATGTAAAGATGTAAGGATGTATCATAAGAATATTCCCTCTGTATGGATACAGTAGCTTCTACTACATAGAGGGCATGATAAGGGCAGTTAGGCCTAAAGTGACAGAAAGAAGAAGCGTGAGACAGAGGGAGATAGAGAGAGGGTGAAAGAGGGAGAGAAAGAGAGAGATATTTTCCTGTGCAAAAAGGTAGACATAATTTGCCATTTTTTCTGTTTGTTTACATCTTAAAAAAAAGAGACAGAAAGACAGCATTAGCTTCAGGTTTTTATTTTAAAGCATGTTATTTTGAGCTTGTCTGAGAAACATTCACAGACCAGTACAAAGAAGGAACAAGAAATCGTTAATGAACAATTGTATCAACTGGTGCAGGAAATAAGCAATTAGAACTTGTATGAAGAAAAATCAATACCCACATGTAACTTCTTGCAACAAATTTCAAAGCAATAAAAGTAAGGGCTTGCTCTACTAATGAAAGTTAGATAACTCCTGTTGACATATTCAATAGAATAAGATAAGGACAATTCCTGGCTGTTAAACAATAACTAGAAAATTTAGGTTGATATATCAAGGTTTAAAATACTCATAATGTAACTAATTTTTACTGAATCCATATGAAAGGTAATATAAAGTATAATTCCTTGAACATGTTTTATCATTGCCTTGTAATATTTCTCAATTAGATTAAATATTGGTAAGTTCTTAATTCAGTGTTCTTTGAACTTTGAAATTAAATTCTACTTTATAACGAATGTTCTTAATATAATTAGGTTATACACACACACTATTTTAACCGTATTACCTTGGGAGAAGTTTAGTGAAGCCAGACATAAATCAAGAAAAAGAAACCAGAAAGACACTTACATTTTGTTACTCACAGTTCCCTAGGGAGAACACAGCACTCTCTGAAGTGCTGTTCAGAGGAAGCACCAGGTCTGTCATGATGCAATGAGAGAGACGGGAACTATGTGCCAAAGTTTTTTGTGGTTATCACAGGAAGGAACAGGATAGGTAGGGTAGGCAGGCTTTGTTTTGGCTAGTTTGAATAATTTCAGCAGCTCAAGGGAAAATATTCTTCATAAATGAAATGAAATAAAGATATTTGTGACAAATGAAAGATTGGAGAATTTTTCACTAACAAGCTTGCACTAAAAAATGGCAAATAAATTAGAAGTTAAAGAAAATTGTTTAGACCAAAAGCAAATTATATCATATAGAAACACAGATATACACAAAGAAATAAAGAGCAATATAAATTGCAAATAAATGGGTAAATGTATAATACTTTTATCAGGTTTTATAATTTGTATAATAAATTGGCTGTTAATAGAAAAAGTAAATGAAAATATTGCCAAATATATGAAAATTAAATGCAACATATCACACAGATAATAAAAAATGTATACTATTTTAGATATTATTTAATTGAGCTCTTTGACCCAATACTCCTTATCAATAGATTGTTTAGTTTCCAAGTTTTTGGAGGAAGATGTGAGTTTCTGTTGGAATTGATATCTAATTTTAGTCCGCTGTGGTCTGAAAGATACATGGTATGATTTCTATTTTTTGAATTTGTTTAGATCTGTTTTGTGGCCTAGGATGTGGTCAATTTTGAGAGAAGTTCCATGAGCTGATGAGAAGAATGTATATTCAGTGTTATTGGGTGGAGTGTTCTGTAGATATCTGTTAGGCCCAAATGTTCTAGAGTCCTGTTTAGGTCTTTTATTTCTCTATTTACTTTTGTTTGGAGGATCTGTCCAGTTCGTCAGTGGGGTGTTGAAGTCCCTGCAATTATGGCATTCCTGCTATTATGTTGTCTAGATCTAGCAGCATTTGCTTTATGTACCTGGGTGCTCCTGTGTTGGGTGCATAAATGTTTAGGATTGTTAAATCCTCTTGTGAAATTTTTCCCTTCACCACTATATAGTGTCCATTTTGTCCTTCTTTACTTTTATTGCTTTAAAGTTGATGTCATCTGAAATGAGGATGGCTACTCCAGATTTCTTTTGGTTTCCATTAGCCTGAAAAATTGTATTCCATCCTTTCACCTTGAGTCTGAATGCGTCTTTGTGTGTGAGGTGTGTTTCCTGAAGACAACAGATACTTGGTTTGTATTTTTTAATCCATTCAGCCAGCCTATGTCTCTTCAATGGGCAGTTCAAGCCATTTACATTTATTGAGAGAATTGATATTTGGGGTAAATTTCTGATTATTCTGTTGGGTGGTATCGTTTGTTTTACCTCTTGCGTCATTGTGGAGTCTGGTTTCTGGGGTTTTAGCCTTTGCATAATTTTACATAGGTGGGTGTCTGTTGCGCTGGTTAGTGTATAATGCAGGTCTAAGCATTTCTTGCAAGGCCGGTCTGGATTTCGCAAATTCTATCAGTGATTGCTTATCTGGAAAGGTCTTAATTTCTCCCTCATATAAGAAGCTTAGTTTGGCAGGATACAGAATTCTGGGTGACCTTTGTTTTGTTTTAGGAGATTGATGATGTCTCCCCATTCCCTTCTGGCTTGTAAGGTTTTAGTTGAGAAATCTGCAGTTAATCTGATGGGTTTCCCTTTGTAGGTTACCTCCTTTTTTTGTCTTACAGCTCTGAGGAGTGCCTCTTTTGTGTTTACTTTGGTCAGTCTAATAATTATGTGGCGTGGTGAATGCCTTTTCACGTTGACTCTCCCAGGAGTCCTGTGTGCTTCTTGTACTTGGATGTCGAGATTTCTGGCTAAGCCATGGAAATTTTCCTCTATTATTCCTTCAAATAAATTTTCCAGCCCATGCAAATTTTCTTCCTCTCCCTCAGGGATACCTATTATCCTTATGTTTGGCCTCTTTACATAATCCCACATTTCTTGTATGCTTTTTTCCTGTCTCTTGTTTTTGTGTTCTTTCTCTTCAGCTGATTTATTTAGTGCATAGAAGCTGTCTTCTAGCTCTGAAATTCTTTCCTCTGCATGGTCCAGCCTATTCTTAAGGCTTTCCACTGTGTTTTGTAGATCCTTGAATGCTTCTTTCATTTCTAGGATTTCTATTTGATTTTCCGTAATATTTCTATTTCTTTGGAGAATTTTTCATTCATTTCTTGCATTTTTCTTGTGGTTTCTTTGTGCTGGGATTCAATTTTCTCTTGAATTTCATTGAGCTTTCTTATAATCCATAAACGAAATTCCTCTTCTGTCATTCTACCCATTTCATTTGGGTTGGTATCCATTGCTGAGGAACTGATAATTTCTTTTGGGGGTGACTTTTCACTCTGATTTTTCATGTTCCCTGAGTTCTTTCGCTGGTTTTTTCTCATCTGGTCTCTTGGTCTAGAGCTGGGGGTGTTAGAGCTAGTTTATGGCCCTGTCCCCGGGCCCACAATTATTTTTCCTTGGAAAAGCCAGGGGGGAGAAGAGGGGCCCTGTATTGCCTTGGTGTATTTTAGAAAGTTTGTTGGATCTTGAGTTAACTCTGACTGTGGTCTTCCTTTCCCAGGGGAGTTTTGGGAGAATGACCTCCCGCGGGGGCTTGACAAGGATTGTATTGAGAATATGACCCCCTCCGCTCTCTTTTGCTGGGTATTTGTTTGTCCGTGCAGACTTATTCCCATTGGGGGGGCAAACCCCCTTGTTTTGGGGAGGGGCTTTGCCCCTGGGGTTACTTGACCCTGCTTTTCCTGGGGTTTCGGTAAAAAACCAATTTCTTTTGGCCCAGGTGAAGCGGTTTGGGAAAATTGCAACATATCACACAGATAATAAAAAATGTATACTATTTAGATATTATTTAAAACTGAATGATAATACAAACAAAATATATCACAGATTGTGGGACAGAATTAAAGGCATGCTAGAAACACAAGTTCATAGTTTGAAATATTTATATCAGAATTGAGAAAGTTCTTAAATAAATTTTCTAAGTTTTCTCCTTAAAACGCTAGTACAGTTTAATAGCAAGTACATGTGGTATTTGTTTTTCTATTCTTGGAGGAATGTAAAACTTAGTGGAAATCAAGCAGAGGGGAGGGGGCAGGGGAGGGGCAAAAACCTACCTGATGGGTACAATGAACACTATTTGGACGATAAGCACACATAGTTGTGACTTAAGTATTACAAAACCAATCGATGTAAGCAAAAACATTTGTACCACCTTAATACTTTGAAATAAAAACAAAAATAATAACCCCCTGGCAATCTTAAAAAAAAAAGAAAGAAAGAAATTGACAACCTTCAGAAGGGCGAGGGCACTGATGACTATAACACTATGGAAAATATCTCCCGGGAAGGATGTCAGTGCCTTGATGTTCCATCATTTAGACAGAAGGGGATTAAACTGGCTTCAAGTGACTCATCCAAGAGTGGATGCAATAAAGATCTCTGAGGGTGGAGCCCAGGAATCCCCCCAGGTGCTAAGCTTTGGGGTGTAGTTTTAACTTCATTGGATAATTCTTTAGGCTCCTTTCATGGTACATCCAAGATTTTGTAAAAGAAAAAAGGCTGCAGAGATCAAATTCCAGCTTCCCCATATTACTTAACTGCTCGGCCTGGGAAAGTTGCTGAACCTCTCAGCGCTCTCTTCCTGCATCTTCAAGTGGAGATAACAGGAGTGATGGAGAAGACTTAATTGGGGAAACAAGAGAATGTATGTTGAGTGCTTAGAGTACGTAATAAATGCTCAGTAACACACACACACACCACATATACACACACACAAAACCTAGTACACAAAGAGAAATAGAACCCAAATTATTTAGGGCTGAGTAATATTTCACTATACACACACACACACATATAGTATACATATGCACCACCATTTCTTTATCATCTGCTCATCTATTAACAGACACTTAGGTTGTTTCCATATTCACAATCATGAATAATGCTGCAGTGAACATGGGAGTGAAGATAGCAGAAATCTTTACAAAGTGGTGATTTCATTTCCTTTGTGTATATGCTCAAATGAGAGATTGCTGGGTCATATGGTAGTTCCATTTTTAATTTCTTTAGAATCTTCCATATTGTTTTCCATAATGTATGTACCAGTCTTCATTTTCACCAAAAGTGTGCAAGAATTTCCTTTTATCCATGCTCTTACCAACATTTTCTATTTTTTGAATTTTTTATAAAAGCCATTTTAATGAGTGTTAGGTGCCATCTCATAGTGGTTTGGATTTGCATTTCTCTTTATGATTAGAACAGAGAACAGAAGCAATTATTGAAGGCTACCACTTCATCAAATGTGTCTGCACTGAGAGCATCATTCTTAGTGGCTAAGAATGCATTGAGTGCATTCTTAAAGAGTGCATTGCTAAAGCTAAGAAGCCCTTCACTACTGATGAAGAGTTGATCCTGCTTGATGCTAAGGACATTTGCCATGAACTTTTAGGAGAGAGTGCACTTCAAAATGTGGCATGTGTTCCTCTTTTGGCTAATACCATAACTAGATGAATCAAGGAAATATCAGAGGATATTGAGGCACAATTGTTATTGAGGATTAATGAGTCACTGTGATATGCAATCCAGGTTGATGAGTCTACCAATGTTGAAAACAAGGCAACGATGCTTGTTTTTGTGTGATATATTTTTTAGGAGTATGTGCATGAAGATAAGTTATGTGCACTTTTGTTGCCAACCAACAACACGGCTGTAGAACTATTCAAGTCTTTGAATGATTACATATCAGGAAAACTGAATTGGTCATTTTGTGTAGGTATATGCCGGACAGAGCTGCTGCCATGACTGGCCAGGTTTCTGGTTTCACTACTTGGGTCAAGAAGATCACTTGTAAATGTAATTCTACACACTGCATCATCCAGACAAATGCCAGCCATAAAATGTCACCTGAACTAAACAACATTTTGCAGGATGTTATTAAAATTATCAACCACATTAAAGTACATGCTCTTAACTCACATCTGTTCACACAGCTCTGTGAGAAGATGGACGCAGAGCACACACATCTTCTCTTATACACAGAAGTGAGATGGCTTTCTAAAGGTAGATCACTGGCCAGAGTTTCTAAGTAGTGAGAGCAGCTCCAGAAATTCCTTTTAGAAAAACAATTGCCACTGTCAGTACATTTCGGTGACACAGAATTGATCACAAAACTTGCTTACTTGTGTGACATATTCAACCTGCTCAACAAACTCAATCTGTCATTTCAGGGTAGAATGAAAACTGTGTTTAAGTCAGCAGATAAAGTAGCTGCACTCAAAGCCAAATTGGAAATGTGGGGGAAATGAGTGAACATTGGGATTTTTGACATGTTTCAAACATTAGCAGAGATTTTGAAAGAGACTGAGCCAGGGCCTTCTTTCTCCCAGCTGGTGCATAATCACCTATCTCAGCTTTCAAAAGAGTTTGAGCATTACTTCCCAACTGCAAAAGACTCCTGAACTGGGAAGGAATAGATCCGTGACCCATTTGTGAATAAGCCAGGTGAATCGACTTCGTCTGTGCTAGAAGAGGATCAACTGCTTGAGATCACAAATGACGGTGGCCTTAAAAGTACATTTGAGACAACTTCAAATTGCTGTATGTTCTGGATTAAAGTCAAGGAGGAATATCCTGAGATTGCCACAAAAGCACTGAAAAGCCTGCTTCCATTTCCAACATCCTATCTTTGTGGAGCAGGGTTTTCTGCAGTGAGAGCAGCCAAAACAAGATTATGGAGTAGACTGGACATAAGCAACAGGGTGTCACTGTCTCCCATCACCCCCAGATGGGACCGTCTAGTTGCAGGAAAACAAGCCTAGGGCTCTCACTAATTCTACATTATGGTGAGTTGTATAATTATTTCATTATATATTACAATGTAATAATAATAGAAATAAAGAGCACAATAAATGTAATAAATGTAATGCACTTGAATCATCCCAAAACCACCCCCCCACCCCACCCCAGTCTGTGGAAAAATTGTCTTCCATGAAACTGGTCCCTGGTGCCAAAAAGGTTTGGGACTACTGTGTAGGACATTATGCCAGGTG
This sequence comes from Daubentonia madagascariensis, assembly GCA_023783475.1. Lineage (NCBI taxonomy): Eukaryota > Metazoa > Chordata > Mammalia > Primates > Daubentoniidae > Daubentonia > Daubentonia madagascariensis. The sequence continues at coordinate 16,760,106 of JAKFHU010000978.1, read as the reverse complement.
AAATAAGCCAGACACAGAAATAAAAAAATATTTTATGATCTCACTTATATGTAGAATCTAAAAAATATATACAGAGATAGAGAAGAACACAGTTGTGTAATGGTTACCAGGGGTAGGGGTGGGGGAGGAAATTTGGAGATATAGGTCAAACTGGCAGCTATGTAAACATGAACAAGTCTAGACATCTAATGTACAACATGAGGAAATAGGTAATCAAATTGTACTGTACTTCAGACTCATGCTAAATGAGTATATTTTAGCTGCTATTGCCACAAAAACAAAATAAAAAGAGTAACTATATAAAATGAATATGCTAATTTGCTTTACTATTGCAACGTTTTTGCTACCTGTATATTTCCCATAAAATCATGTTGTATACCTTAAATATATATAATAAAATTTATTTAAAACACAGCAAAACACCCAAATTGTTTGGAGATAAAAGATAAAAAAGGAAATAAAATATGCCTCAGTAAAATAATTTTTAAAAAGAAATGAAAGGTGGTCTCATACTCAAAAATCAATAAATACAAATCACTACATTAATAAAATAAAGGAAAAAATAACACTATCTTAATACTTGACAAAAGGCTTTAATAAAAATTAACACATATTTAAATTTTAAAAATAAAATCAAACAATTGGAATAGAAAAGAACTCCCTCAATCGGATAATCAGCAACTATGAAAAAATACCTCAGGTAATTCTTAATTTTGAAAGACTGCATGCTTTGAATATAAAATTGAAAACAATAGGATGTCTGTTCTTAACTCTTTAGACTGGAGGTCTTAAATAATGAAGAAATTAATAATTTGATGAAATTAGAAGGTACAAGTGTCTCCGAAGTTAATATGATTGTGTTTGTAGAAAATCCTAAGCAACAACAATAAAACACTACATAAAGTAAGAAATTATTTCACTAAAGTCTTTGCACATGATTCCAACATATAACCAATTTTGTATTACATAACAGCAACAATTCTTATTTCAGAATAAAAGTTAAATAGCAATTTCATTTAAATAACATTGGAAAATAAAACACGAGATTAATTTATGAGAAATTACATGAACCCTCTATACTTAAAACTCTCAATTATACTAAAAGAAAAAAAAGAAGACAAATAAATGAAGAGATGAACTAATCTTCATAACTAGGAAGATTCAAAATTGTTAATACGTCATTTCCCAAAATATTCACTTCAACATTCCAGCAGTCTTTTTGCAGAAATTGGCAAGCTGAGTTTGAACTTTGTCTTATACTGAAAGAACATTGGATAGCTAAAAGAGTCTTGAAAAAGAAAAATCAAGTACAAAGACATATAGTGATTGACTGTAAGATTTATTATATTAAATACTACTGTTAGAATTTAGTGTAAGGAAAGAAAATACCCAGCTTAGAATTTGCAGTACAAGCAAGCAATGATTAATTTTCCTAAATACTAATTTAACTTCATCTACTGCCTTCTACCAAAAAAAGACTAGCAAAAAAAATGGATAAAACCAACTCTGCACCTTTATCATTGCACTATCCATTGCTAATTAAGACATTTTCACACCTATAAATTTATTCTCCAATATTTCCTATGGAGTCCACACTCTCCAGCAATTTAATTTCACTAAGCTTACCAACTATCTCCTTTCTCTTCTCAAATTCCCAAATCCATCCACCTTGATTTCATCCTCTCATACAAATATGGCCAGTAATTAAGTTGTCATATCTTCAGACAAAATTTTTTAAGAATGAAAAGAAAAAATTCAGTTTTGTGCCATTAAATATGCAAACCCACATGTACACTCCTACTCCTTATTGATTATTTTGTAATAAGATTCTTCTTTCCTAATTCCAATGTAACTGTCTGTGTTTTTGTTCGCATTCTAGTCTTTTTTAGCTAGTCTTTTTAATGTTTCAATGATCTTCTGTTTCACTTGGGGATCCACACTTTCCTTTTATTGGCTCTTTTCCCCTAGCATTCTCCCACAGACACCGCGCTCTCCCTTCCTCATTCTAACAATAAAGTGTTTTCAAGAACTGTTTCAATTGCCATATTTTGACTCCTCAGACTACCTCCAAGCCTTATTTGCTCTGAGCTTCATTCTGTTTTTGACCGAAAATCACTAACATTCAGTATTCCAATGGCTTTTCATCCTCATACAACTTTGAACTCTCCATTAGAATGTTACGCTTCTCAACATTAATTTGCTTTGTACTGAAAATACACTCACATTTTCCTTCTTCTCTCTCCAAACCTTTCACACGTATCAAGTTCTTTTCTTTGCTTAAGGTCAATCTGGGAATTTCCCGATATTCAATCCACGCTCCTTTTAGCTTTAACCTTTCACTGATATGCATCTTCTTACATGACGATTGTGATTCTACGAGCTCCGACTATCTATATTTCGATCTAATTGAGCTCATGCCCTCATGTTAATATTCTAATACTGTCACGGGTTTTAACAGCCTCAAGCGTACTTTACAAATGAACCTTTCTTCTAAGTATTTTCATCAGTATTCTTCTTTTAGTCCAAGTGCTAAGCTCTCAATTTACTCCTTAAATACATTTCCTTCATCTAACTTCCTACGCTTCACAGTTTTGACCTACTCTTTTCCAAGCTTCCTTATTTATACTCCAAAAAGTCTAGTTTCTTTTTATAGATGTATATTTTTACTTATGACTTCTTATCCAATCAGCAGAAAGTCATAAGTACTATCCACACAATCAATTAATATCAAAATTAAAATAGATTTATTAATCTCCTTATACCTAAGAACCTAGGTGGAAATATAATCCAATATGTGCACTAACTCAATGCTTGTTGAACTTGGTTTGGGGAAGATAATTGTTCTATCCTCTGCATATGAGCAATAAAATACATGTAAAGAATTATTAGTTAATAATAGTTTTACAGTATTGACAGTTTCTGGGAGAGCAGATTAAGCATAATGGCAGGTGCAAACTCTATGTTGCATGGTGTGAAAAGTGTGTGGTTGGTGAAGCAATGAAAGCAATTGATAATTATGGTATTTTGAGAAATATGATAATGAAAGCATAGAATAACCTACAATGGATATTTGAATAGCAGATCAAGGGACCTATTCTCAGAAAACATATCTTTTGATAATACTGTATTTCACATATTTTATGATGAGCTGGTAATATAATGAAGAAAAAGACACAGTCTTGCCTTCAATGAATTTATCGTTTAGATGTATAAAAGATAAATGAATTGACAGTTGTAATACTATGTTATAAGTGCTAAGTTAAGGCATATACAAAATTTCATGGGAAACTTCTCATAGATTATGATTTCAGAAAGAGAAAATGCTAAGATAAGGAAAATTATAATGAAAAATGTGCAGTAATTCAAGAGAAGGATAATGATGACTTAAGATAGATAGAAGCAGTTAGAATAGAAATAGTACTTGGTTTGGAATGAGGAAGAGGGAAGACTAAGAAAGACTATCACAGAGTTGGCAAGAAGCAGAAGCATCTAATGCCGTCGACCAAGAGAAGAGAGCACTAAAGAAAGGAAGGAATAATCAACAGAAACTGATCTTGCAGGTGTCAAATAAAGTTAAAATTAAATTGAGTGCATTATTTGACAAGGATGTGATTATTGGTAACCCACTTTTAGTATATAAGAATATTAAAAAAAACTTTTTTTCCCTTTAAAAAGAAGATCCTATCAACAAATTAGGGGTTGGATAAGAATATGAGAATGACAGTGTAACAGGAGCTGTTGAACAGATTTTGCTATTTAGAGGAGACAGGATAAAGAACCCAAGTGCACTGAATATGGAGAATATTTCTAAAAATTGACCAAGGGATTTACAGATAGACTATAATTTAATGGATAACTTACAGACTAGATCATTCTTGCATAAATTATCAGACATGCAGTACATTAACTTTTTTTTTTTATCTAATAGTATTTTGAGACTTGTACAAAGATTTTCCCAGTAGAGGAAAAAAACAAAGGAACTTCAATATGAGCAAGGGATTTCTGTTACTGCAGTTACTTTATTGAACATTAAATAGAAACCTGAGAAGTATTAGAAAGGCCACAGGAAATGAAGAGAGATACATATGTAGAGAAGATCAATATATCTTAGATCAGTGTCAAAATATATTGATCAAAAATTATAATGGCGATTCTATATCCATACATAAGAGAACAATTTTATCCCTAGAACAAAAATTTGATTGATTTTCTAAGTTGAAGTAGGCAGAACTTGCACTAAAAATAAGTTTAGAGTTTTTAATTTTCTTTTATTTAAGTCATTTAATTTTTACCTTCACACTCATTACCAAGACAGCAGTATATAAAATAATATGAACAGATGAGATGGAGCTGTCTAATAAATGACTATAGCATCATTTTAAAAATATTCTTTTAAGAATATTTTTACATGTTTCTGTCATCAATATGAAACTTTTGCTAGGGAAGAACATATATATCAAATAATTCAGTAACTGATAAATTTCTTTAACACATCCTTTAAGAAATTTTCAAAAGAAATGATAATATTCAGAAATTTAATTATTATACAGTAATGTGACTTTAGAGATTTTTATTTTACTTTTATTAAAATAATTTACAAAGGATTAGACCTTATTTGAAATTAGTATGCAAAAACACAACTAAGGAACTAGACACATAAACTGGGTTCTGTCACATGAACAAACATATGCAGCTTTAAATACAGAGTATACATAGAATGCTCATGTAGTATAAACAAAAAAGTAACAAATTTGGCTGAAGCTACTGTAAATATTATGATACTCAATTTAATTTATAATTTAACTAGAATATAGCAAGGACAATTTGCATTCCTTGGGGTTACTTATACTATGTATAGCCAGATAGTATTCTTGCTCTAGCTCTGCTTTCTAGTTTTTGCTTTTGTTCCTAAGTATGCATTCAATTATAAACATTATTGGCTATAAAAAAAATTAAATAAGAATCTACCTGACAAACCAGCATTATAGTTTTTCCAGGAATACTTGAACAATCTGTCTTTTAATTAGCATCTTTTTCTAAAATAGTTTATATTCTGGTAAAATTGGAATCAAATGAAAAATGTTTTATTATCTTCTACTGTGTTTTTAGAGATTGCCAAGTTTATTTTTGCTGCCCTATAAATAAGTGGATGTAATAAATAACATATATAACTATATGAAATTGATAGCTCTTATTTGATCAAGAAAATACATTTAAATATTACATTGCTATCTTTAATGTGCTTTTGTACATCCACATGCCTCTTTCTTCAAAGTACAGGTATAATTAACAAATGTATTGATATATAATTTAAGCATTATATATGCAAATGTTAGTAAATGAAAATAAAGTATTCAGTTTGAAAGTGAAATTCCAATAAATATTTAGGCTGAATATGTTTGTTAACATTATTATTGAATTAGTATTTTTGTCTTATTACCATAAGACTATGAGAATTATGACAATAATAATGAGAATTCATTAACAATAAAAAAAATAATATTTAGATGAACAAATGTGATTATCAAAATAATGCAATGCCAATTTAGGATAAGGTTAGGATAGATATAAAAAGAGACAAAATGAAATAAATTATCAATATTTTCCTTGAAATCATAGGCACCATAGTGTCCCCCCTTCTCTGTGGTTTTGCTTTCTATGGTTTCAGTTACCCATAGTCAACTGTGGTAAAAAAATACTAAGTAAAAATTCCAGAAATAAACAATCATAAGTTTTAAATTGCATGCCATGCTGAGTAGCATGATGAAATCTTATAATATTCTACTCCCTCCCTCCTAGAACTCGAATCATTCTTTTGTCCAGTGTATCCATGCTATACATACTACCTGCCCCTTAGTCACTTAGTAGCCATCTTGATTATCAGGTTGAACGTGGCAGTATTGCAGTAAGTGTTGTGTTCAAGTAACCCTCTTTCAACTTTATAATCCTAAAGTGCAAGACCAGCAATGCTGGAATGTTGTTATAATTGTGTTATTTTTTTATTAGTTAGTGTTGTTAATCTCATGCTGTGCCTAGTTTATAAATTAAACTTTATCATAAGCATGTATGTATAGGAAAAAATATATATAGTGGATGCCTGTAACCACTCTATGCTGTTAGGCGTCTGCTGGGGGTCTTGAAATGCATCCCCTGTGCATAAGGGAGGATACTGTAATTATTCTTGTTTCCATAAGGCAAAAAAAAGAAAGTTACATATGATGATCATAGATTTTTCAATTATAGATAAAAAATATTGTAGAAACTAAATAAGAAAAAAATACTTTTTTAGGATAACATAATTTCTTCTATCAGTAGGTTATTTGAGTTTAAAAAGTGGTAGTACCACTTTTGTCTAATCATATAATATTAGATTTGGTAATTTTTATTTGGAAAATTCAATAGAAATCTTTATAAATAAATATTTTATCATTGATGAATTTCTGGCTTTTAATGGGAATTTTTTTTGGTACTATAGTGAGTATAATTTGTTCTTCAGATGATCAAGAGTTGGTGTCTTATTTTGTATGCTGCAGTAATCTATAATTTCTTGTAACTATAATTGTGACAAAAATTTAAGGGATCAATATTGATTTCTCAATTCTACAGATTTGAAATTGAAAAAAAATGGGAAATCCTAAATACTGTGATAAGTAATGTGGATAAAACATGAATATAATATTTTGATATTACCTAGCCAATTATCTAGTAAAAGAGATGGGTGTGTAAATAAAACACGTTACAAAACTACTATCGCTTGGTATAACTGATGTTTGAAAAGCTGTTTGGAAAAATTAAGAAGACCTATTCACCCTAAAAATAGCATGAGCATATAATATAGCCAAAAGGACTTAATTTTGTAAGAAGGTAAAATTTGAGTAAGATGTGAAGGATAAATGACTTTATCAGGTTTTACCCATGGTGAATTTCAGGCAAAATAATTTTTTCTAGTTCTCCATTCCATAGCAAGTATCACCTCTCATGTAAATTATTTCCAGGTTTTTCTTTTCCACAAATTATAGGCTCCTTTTCTTATTCACTTTTGCATCTAACTCTCTTTTAGACCTCAGTAGTGACACCTTGTTAATTCTCCAAGAACACTTGCCGGCATATTATTGATTTAAGCTAAGGCATTTGTTTCCTTTACATTCTTGCCAACATGTGCTATCTTTCGTCTTTTTGATAGTAGCAATTTTGACAGATGTGAGGTGATAACTCATTGTGTTTTTAATACGCATTTTCTTAGTGATTAGTGATTTTGAACATTTTTTCATATATCTGTTGCCCATTTGTATGTCTTCTTTCGAGAAATGTCTATTCAGGTCCTTTGTCTAATTTTAGTTGGGTTATTTTTTTCTTCCTATTGCATTTTTTAAGTTTCTTATATATTTTTTATTTTAACCCTTTATTAGATGTTCAGCTTGTAAATATTTTCTTCCATTCTGTAGGTTGTCTCATCAGTCTGTTAATTATTTGTTGTGTTTTTATGTTTTCTTTTGTTTTTGTTGTGCAGAGATTTTCAGTTTAGTGCAATCCCATTTGTCTATTTTTGTTTGTTCTTGTTGCATGAGTTTTTAGGATCAAATCTGTAATAAAAAACCATTGCCCAGACCAATGTCATACAGTTTTTTCCCATGTTTTCTTCTAGTGATTTTATTGTCTTACATTTGAGTTGATTGTTGTATATGGTATGAGATAATGGTCCAGTTTCATTCTTCTGCATGTGAATAGCCAATTTTCCCAATACATTTTCTTGAAGAGACTGCCCTCTTGACATTGTGTATTCTTGGCACTTTTGTCTTAAATCAATTGACCATAAATAAGTGAATGCGGTTTTGGATTCTCTATTCATTTCCATTGCTTGCTGTGTTAATGGACAGGATATGAAGGTAAAGGAACCCTTGTACACTGTTGGCAAGAATATAAATCAATACAGCTATTATGGAAAGCAGTATGGAGGTTCCTCAACATATTAAAGATAGAGTTACCATCTGTTCTAGCAGTCCCACTTCTGGGTACATATCCAAAGGATTTGAAATTAGTATCTCAAAGAGATATTGGCACTCTTTTATTTGTTGCAACATTATTCATAATAGCTAAGTCATGGAATCAACCTAAGTGTCCAGCAGTGGATGAATGGATAAAGAAAATGTGGTGTATATACACAAGGGAATACTATTCATCCTTGAAAAAGAGGCACATTCTGTCATTTGTGGCAATATGGATAAACCTGGAAGACATTATGTTAAGTAAAATAATCTAGGCATAGAAAAACTAATACCTCATGTTCTCATTAATATGTAGTATCTAAAATAACTGAACACATAGAAGTGGAGAGCAGAATAATGGTTACCAGCGTTTGGGGATTGAGGGGAATGGGGAAATGTTGGTGAAATGGTAAGTTGTTTCAGTTATAAAGAAGTAATGAATAAGTATTTTAGGTGATGGATAGGTTAATTAGTTTGATTCAATCAAACATTTGTATACATGTATAATATCATAGCATTACTTTGTTCCCTATAAATATATACAATTACAATTTGTCAATATCCAATAAATAAATAAAAATAAACTAAGGCATCTGGAATCCTTTACAGTCAAATTTCATTCTATGATTTTTATTTTCCATTTTATATCCAAGTTTTTTCTTATATTCCACAGTACAGGAAATGGACAATCAATCAGAATATTTCAGTAGTCATATTTCATATAGGAAATAGGGTAATCAGCCTATTTCAGGAGCATAGTTTTTCCTGAGATTTATGTATAACATTGTGTCTTTTATTAAAATAATATATAAACACACACAGTACAGAACATTCTTATGTTTCTGACAAAATAAGAGTAAATAATTATAATGAAATCTCTTTTATAAATCATATTTGTACTAAATATGAATATCTATAGTAAGAAAAATATAATGTTTAGAATTTGACTGGTCTTCTAAAACAAATATATGTGAAATATGTTTTTGACAGTTTTAACAGTTTTTACCAATGAATTTCACCTTTTTTTGCATCTCTAAGACCAAATACTTCTAATTAAACTGTAAGTATATGTGTTTCAGAGGTGTACTGAACTAAAGATAAGCACATTTAGGTGATGACTGTGCAGTTCTAAGGACTGACATCAATATTTAATACTAGTGATTTGTTCGCTTTGCTTGCATGTTACAAAATGAAAAAAAATTTTAAGCAACATAACTACATTACATCATCTGGATTTGAATTTTAGTGGGTGTATAAATTTATTAAAATGTTGATAATAGGCTATTTGATTCAAAAGTTTAATTCACATATACTTATTAAATGCTAAAAATAGAATGTTTCCTTATTCTAGAAAATGTGCTAAGTACTGTGAATTCCCAAAAGACATTCTACAGGGAAGTGGAGTCTAATGAGAAAGATCAACTTTAAAAATGTATACAGTAAAATTATTTGTATATATACAAATATGTATACAACTGTATACAGTAAAATTATTGTAATTATTAATATTAAAATAATTTCTTTTTTTTCTTTAAACATGAAAGGGGCTTTTTCTTGAGTTTTGTTCTTTTTTTTTATTTCAGAATATTATGGGGCTACAAATGCTTTGGCACCGCACAAGTCAGAGCTACAATTGTGTCCATCTCCCAGACAGCATGCCACACTCATTAGGCATGAATTTACCCATCCTTTCCACCCCTTCCCACCTGCCTGAAACCTGGAGAATGGTACTTCCGTATGTGCACCTAAGTGTTGATGAGTTAGTACTAATTTAATGGTAAGTACATGCCGTTTTTGTTTTTCTATTCTTGGGATACTTCACTTAGAAGAATGGGCTCCGGCTCCATCCAGGATAATAAAAGAGGTATTAGTTCACCATTTTCTTTATGGCTGAGTAGTACTCCATGGTATACATATACCACATTTTACTAATCCACTCATGGATTGATGGGCGCTTGGGTTGTTCCCATATCTTTGCAATTGTGAATTGTGCTGCTATTAACATTCGAGTGTAGATGTATTTTTTATAGAATGTCTTTTTTACCCAGTAGTGGGATTGCTGGATCAAATGGTAGTTCTAGTTTTAGTTCTTTGAGGTATCTCCATATTACTTTCCATAAAGGTTGTAATAATTTGCAATCCCACCAGCAGTATATGAGTGTTCCTATCTCTCCACATCCATGCCAACATTTGTTGTTTTGGGACTTTTTGATAGAAGCCATTCTCATTGGAGCTAAGTGATATCTCATGGTGGTTTTGATTTTAATTTCCCTGATGATTAGAGATGTTGAGCATTTTTTCATATGTTTGTTGGCCATTAGTCTGTCTTCTTTTGAAAAGTTTCTGTTCATGTCTTTTTCCCACTTTTTAATGGGTTGTTTGATTTGTTCTTGCTGATTTTCCTGAGTTCTATATAGATTCTAGTTATCAGCCCTTTATCAGAAGTGTAGCATACAAATATTTTCTCCCATTCTGTAGGTTGTCTATTCACTCTGATGATAGTTTTCTTGGCTGTGCAGAAGCTTTTAACTGATCAGGTCCCATTTATTTATTTTTGTTGTAATAGCATCAAAGAAAATAAAATACTCAAGAATATATTTAACTAAGGAGATGAGGGACCTAATATTCGGAAAACTATGAAACACTGGGGAAAGAAATTGCAGAGTATGTAAACAGATGGAAAACCATACCATGCTCATGGATTGGCAGAATCAATATTGTTAAAATGTCCATACTACCCAAAGTGATCTACAGATTCAATGCAATACTTGTTAAAATACCAACATCATTTTTCACAGATCTAGAAAAAATAATTCTTAGCTTCATATGGAACCAGAGAAGACCCTGTATAGCCAAAGCAACCTTAAGCCAAAAGAACAAATTGGGAGGCATCAATCTACCTGACTTAAAACTATACTACAAGTCTATAGTAACCAAAACAGTATGGTACAAGGTGCAAGAACAGAGACATCGACCAATGGAACAGGACTGAGAACCCAGATATAAAACCATCCTCATATTGCCATTTGATTTTTGACAAAGTAGACAAAAACATACACTGAGGAAAAGAATCCTTTTTTAGTAAACAGTGCTGGGAAAATTGGATAGCCACATGCAGAAGACTGAAACAGGATCTGCACCTCTCACCTTTCACAAAAATCAACTCAGGATGTACAACAGACTTAATCCGAAAATGTGAAACCATAAGAATTCTAGAATAAAACATTGGAAAAACTCTTACAGACATTGGCCTAGGCAAAGAATTTATGAAGAAGACCCCTAAAATAATTTCTTGAAGTCAGAGAGAAGAAAACCTACTCTGGTCTTAGAAGACCCCCAGGCGGATATGTGGGCTGAGTCATAGAGGCTGAGGAGATGCACCCCCGGCAAAGTGACCAAAGTGACCGCAGACAAGGAAATGTGACATGGATTGGTTTAGGAGATTACTATAAGCTACCAAATAATATTCCAACATAAATTGCAGTCCTGAAAGTGTAGAGCTGAGTCTGATATATTGGTAAGGAACAATTCATTGATAAGCTTTATGTCACACTAACTGTGTAGGAATGTTATTAGTAGTTCTAGAAACTTGATATACGTAAGAACTGCCTCAGCTATCTGTTAAAATATAGATTTCCATTATCTACTCTCAGACATTTTAGTGCCCTTTAATGTAAATCTGAAGTGCATTCCAGGAATTTTTATCTTTGTCAGGTAAGCAAGATGATTCTTAGTTATGTGGTTTTTGGACAAAGTTTGGAGAATATAGTTGACAAGCAGTCATCAAAGGATTTTAAGTCATCAAAGGATTTTAAACAGGAGAAATGACATTTAGATAGATCACTCTGATTTCAATGTGAAAAGTGGATATGAGATGAACAAAATTGTAAAAGAGAAACTAGTTGTAGTGTAATGCAATAATTTTGATGGGACATAAAGAATTAGATTATGGCAGTATACCAAAAATGAAGAGGAAAAATGGATTCCAAAATAATTGAGAAATTTATATTTGTGAAATATAAGCATCACTTTCTTAAGAGGTAAAGAAAACAGGTTGTTTTAGAACCTCGGCTAGTTCTCTGGCTCATGTGATTAGCTAGATAGTCATGACATTAAATTCAATAAGGCATATGACAAATTATGGCTTTAAATTGGTGTATTAGACATATATTTCAATCTCTTCTCATGTGAAATGCAGGAGAAATTAAAAAGAAAGAAGTAAATTTTTAAAAAATCTAGCAACACAAACATTTGAGCAAACCATCTATGAATCAGAAAGTGGAAGAATTTCCTGAAAGGTGGACAGCAGACAGAGAATAACAACAAGACATATGTGCAGAAACGTTTTATTCTGTAGGATGAAAACAGCATCGAGGAGGTCTGAAGACAGATACAGAAGCAGGGAGCTGAATGTGCACGTGGGGCAAACATCAGACTAGCTAGTTGGACTAGATACCTCATCATTTCCAGTTAGGGAGTCCAATCCAGATGAAGACCTCTTCTCTCACTTAGAACCTCTACATCTTGTAAAGGCACAGTAATATATAGGTCTTTACGTGGGTCTAAGAAATGTGTGCGTGTTCAGGTGTCAAGGAGATCCAGGGAAGGCCAACAACCAAATAATTATTTATTAAAGTAACCTCCTCTGCGGTACATCTTCTAACCCCTCTCTCCATGAAATGGAGACCAAACAATAGCATATTCTATATCCCCTGGCCTGCAAAAATAGAGTCAAGAGATCCCTTAAAGATGAGTGCAAAATAAACACAGCATATACTTGAGTAAAAGCAACACCTTATAAGAGAGTTAGGAGATTCAAGAGGAGGAACACATATTAGAGAAAAAATGGAGATAAGAATTTCTTTTTGGGTAAATTGTTTCAGGTGAATGTAGAAAATATGTGACATTATAGTTGTCCAGTTGAAAATAATACATGAGTTTAAATCTCACCAAAGCGAATAGGGCTGAATATATTGATTTTAAAGAAACATTTATGTAGTTCATGGATAAACATATTGATATTCATGTATAAGTTAAATTACTGAATGAAACTGTCAAAGAATAATGTTTATTAGATAAGAATGGTGGGCCCAAATAAAATTTGGAGTAGTCCCTAAATGTGACATCTGTCTTTACGTCTTATAATTTTCATTACTTACCTTAATTTGGATTTTTTCAGAAACAGACCCTGAGAGAAGAATTTGAGAACAAAGAGTTTGTTTAGGAAGTGAGCCTAGGGTACATTAGCAGTGAAGTAATAGTATGATAGTAAAGAGAGGGCTATGTTATTAAGCAAGTCCTCCTAACAGGGGCTTCATTGTGTTGAGGAACTCTGCAAGACTTGGTATTTATCCATCAACTCCAACAGATAACCCTTCTGCAAATCTTTTAATATAAATCAGAGATAAGCATGAAGAACTGCACTTAAGAATGTTCATTGTGATGTTATTGGTAACACTTGGAAAAATATAAAACAAATATTCAACAAAAAGGAATATTGCCATATCACATTGAGGAGTATGTAGAGAATGACTCATAATCTCACAGCCTGAATAACAAAGTTACAAGAAAGCGGATATACCTTTTCTAAAGATAACTGCTGATAATATTTTAATACATGTTATTTGAATATTTTAGGTATATACACATATAGATATATATGTACATGTGTTTGTGTACCTAATCACCTCTAGTCATGTTTTAATTTTTCTATTGAAGTATTTTTGGAATGGTCTTATATATTCATAAGTATTCTCTATATTAATTATTAAAAGCAAAATCAAAATTCACATTAGTCCAATAAGCTGTGTACTATACTAGCCTAACTATATAACAGTGTTTACTTTTCCTTTTCCTTTTTGTTGAATATTTTGTTTCATTTTTTTCAAAGTGTTACCAATAACTTAACAATGAACATTCTTAAGTATAGTTCTTCATGCTTATCTCTGATTTTCCCCTTTAATATATTCCTAAAATGAGAGGTGTTAGTCTTTGACTACATATATCTTAAGGCAGTTTGATTCCAGCATATATTTGTAACAGCAGAGTATTAAAACACTCATGTCAGATCTTGGTAGTTTCTTAAATCAGTGTGGTCTGCAAACGTTATTGATCACATAACCTGTAAGAAATGTTTTAAGCAACCATTGTCACTTAAAATTTACATATATTTATTGCTATATGAATATAAAGCATACATAAAAAAGTATAAAAATAAAAGTATTAATATAAAATAAATATAATAAGTCCTAGTGGTTTCCTTAAACATTTTTGTTATTATCTTAGACACTGTCTTTTCCACATTTTTGATTTCCACTCTTGGTCTTCACTTTCATCTATAAGCATTAGTGTTATTTATGTAATGCAGCACAAGAAAAGTTAGTGAATGGGCTCAACCTCCCCTTAACTGAAAGAAACATGCCTAGATTATTACTGTCCTGGAATATTATCAAATGGCTGTAGGGCAAATGAGTCTCCTCATCTCTATGGAGCAATATACTGTCTATAGCTTCTGAGGCAATCATCCATTAATCAAGCTTGCTAGTGCTTTTTCGTTAGAAAGCCTGGGGCTTGAAGAAACATAAAAATATTTATGAAGAATTGTCTCCCAAAACTGGTGACCACAGTAGCAGGAGAAGGGAACACATCTTCACCAAAGCCCCCAGGGATGGGACTTGTTGGGTATTTCTTAAATTGCTTGTTGAGCTCTTTAGCTACAAAACTTTTTTCTGCATTTCATTATAATCTTTTAATATTTTTATTTTCTCTCTTTCATTTTTTTCTCCTCAAATATTTAATTTTTAAATTGCATTTTCATAAAACATTCATTTCATCTGCTGTAAAGATTCTTGTAGCCCTGGTCACCACATTGAGAATGGCCCCTTCACCTCCTGTTGCTCGAGCTAAACTATCAGCTTTACATTTTCCACCTGCTCTGGATGGGGCAACAGCAGTGGGACCACTTCTGAGATCTGTGGTCTCTTTTTCCGATGTGACATGGGAAGAAGGGGGGGTTGAGGGAGGAATCATGAAAATGAGTCAGTCACCATGGGGAGGCTATCCATTTTAAATGTTGCATTTGACCAGAAGAATGTTTTTCTTTCCTTTTAAGAAGTTTTGATTGATTACAATGGCTCAGAAAATTATGGGCATCTATGCACCTCCCCAAAACAATAAACTGGCAATGAATATGATGAATTAGTCATAAACCCAAGCCTGCAAGTCATTACTGTTTAAAAATTGACAAAGTGCATCATATTTTGAAATAAAAGGCTATTATAAAGCATTATTAATAAAAAAATCTCTTTTGCTTATCAGAGTTGAGTGGTAGTTTTAACAAGTTGGTTTCCACAAAAGCTTTAACAAGATGAATGAACTTACAACACTGTCAGACACAGCTAAGAAAAACTTCAAAATAACTGACCAAAAAAAGGAGGCCCAAGAGACTTCATCCATTCATCCTCACCGCCACAAATACTGTCTAACAGCACATCTAGTTTCTCTGATGTTCAGTACAAGAGATTAGATATCTGACACTGTATTTTTACAGGTAAATACAAGAGTTGCTTGTTATAAAATGGTCTCTTGAGAAGTTTACAATACCTTTGCATCACTTTCAAGTAGAAACAAGAGCTCAAAAATATACCAACTGCAACTACATACATTCTAGCATTCTCCTGCCTCTTACTGTGAAATTTGTAAAACTCCTAAAATACAGTATAATTTTTATCCCTTTATGGCTGTTTTTAGCTTTATGTATGTGATAATATTGGGAAAAATGTTAAAGGATCCTTTGGTTGAATGAAAATAGATTTTATTTATGATTAACCAAATAAAACTTTAGACCAATTATTTTTAGTATGTGAACAAAAAAATAAACTTCATTCAACAGCTTTTTTTTGTGATAGTATTAGGAATATCTTGCTTTCAGAAATTTTTAAGAGATGAAAGGTAGATGAGTTAGAAAGAGTTCACTATGATCAAGAAACACTGCTCCTTGTCTGTTGGTTTTGACAGTTCACTGACAAAATTATTTACTAATTTTATATAAAATATGGAAGCTTCCTAGAAAGTTACAGTGATTTTTCTACTTGTTTATATAATGCTTAGCCTACAGAAATTTAAAAATAAATGTTAGTTATTATTATCATAATTATATAAATCTATTTCTTCCACTGGTGTTCTGCATCTCATGCACACCTCCATTTTCAGAAAATTTTCTATATTTATACTCTGTTTTGTATATTTTTATTCTATTCTGTTCTATTGTTATCATTTCATTACTATTAGTATTTAATAAAAGTTAATTTTCACATGAAATGACTGAGGAATGCTTGTGACTCTCTCATGGCATTCTCCCATGCCACATAAAGTTGCTCAGCTCATTTCCAGGACAGCTCAAAAGTACAAGAGAATGGAAAAACAAGCACCACTGGTACTCACCATCAAATTGGTACTAACTGATCAACACTTACATCACACAAGGCAGTAATATTGATCAGGGGGTGGGCAGGCGGGAGGAGGGTGGAGGGGATGGGAAAATTCTTACTGAATGGAGGCAGGGAGCACAGTTTGGGGGATGTCCACGATTGTAGCTCTGACACGGGCAGTGCATGGGTAATATATATAGCCGAAGTGTTGTACCCCCATAATATTCTGAAATAAAAAAAAAGAAAGTACAAGAGATTTGAGCTATTCATTAGAATTCTCATATACCTGAGGCAAAAGAGCCAGTAGATCAATGTCCACGCTTCCTCATCCATCAGCCAAACCATTCTGAGGCATGATTTCCATGATATCTCAGAAAGTCCATTGCTGAATTAAGCCTTTGTTGCCCAAAATGATAATTCACACCTTAACCTACATTTTATTGGTGTTTCTTTTTTCCCAATTCTACTTTCCTTTACCTAAGTGGAACTTGCTTGGATCCCTACTCAAATATACTAGCTTCCCCCAGATCTTTAACTCTGGGTCTGCTTTTGGGAGAGTCCCAATCTAAAAGAATTTCCATGATATTAAATTCAGTATAAACCCTTTCACTCTTACCTTTCTTTCCCTTTGAGTTATACTTGATGTGCTCAAACACTTCTGTGTTTGGAAAACACTATTTTATTTCACTTCATTGATACCACATTCTTCTGGTTTTCTTCCTATAACTCTGGTCAGTCTATTTCTTTTTACCTGCAGGTAAAAAAGGTACTATGTCCTCTTCTCTTCCTACTGCTCAGACTTCCTGGCCTTCTATTCTCTCTGTATCTTCAAATACAATCTTTAGATTTATCATTATTAACTATTTATTTTTATCCTACATGTATGTTCTAGGCTCTTTACCCGAATTATCAACATTCCACTGGTCCTTCACACTTCTTAACAAGATTTTGAGGTGTTTATTGCCTGCAATCTACCTTCCAATATGTTTTCTGCTTTGTCTCAAAAAATGACACCCCAGGGACCCCTTTACTCTCAACAGCAAAATGGTAGCCATTGTCATTGTCTCTTTTTATTCACATCCCACATGTAACCAATCATCAAATACTGCACAGGAAAGCTTAGATATGTTGTTTTTGTGTTTGCTTTATTCTTCATTTTCACTTCATATTGCCCCTTCTACTTTCTCATCTTTGGAATTAACGCCAACATTATCTTAATCCGACAACTGAAAATCCTAAATTTTGGTCTGTCTTAGTCTGTGTACTATTGCTTAAAACAGAATTACTGAAACTGAGTAATTTGTAAAGAAACAAAATTTATTTCTTACAGCTCTGGAGGCTGGAAAGTCCAAAGTCAAGGGGACAAATGAGAGAATTCTATAGAGTCCCAAAGTGGCAGAGGGTATCACATGGCAAGAGGCAGGAATGTGCTAGGTCAGGTCTCTTTTTTGTCTTATAAAGTCACTAATGTCACTCCTATGATAACCCACTAACTCATGAATCCATTAATGCATGAACGAAGTAATCCATTCACGAAGGCAGAGCTCTCATGACCCATTACCTCTTAAAGGCCCACCTGTCAATAATGCCACATTGGGGATTAAATTTCAACATGAGTTTTGGAGGGGACAAATATTCAAACTATGGCATTTGGTCTTTCCACTATTGCCCTATCCAAACCCATTATTTCTATCTCAGAAAGTTTAAAATGTTTTATATGGTTGCTCATTATCTATTTTCCATCCCATATCACCCCATAATTTAATTAGCATTAGGCATATCAAAAGACCATCCATCCTAAACTCCCTTGAGCATCCTTGTCCCACACTTCATTGGGAATTTTGTTATTCTATCATTTTTCCTGAAATATTCCTATCCAATTTCTCTTTATTCTGGCCAACAGTTTAAATTTCATATTCATATAATTTCCTCAGAGAGATTTTATCTTTCTTTCATAGGTCCCTTTTTTATAGTTTTACTTGGCATCCTGCAATCTTCCTTTCATATTACACTTCAAAGTTGAAATTTCCCACTTAATATCTTCCTACTGCATTAAACCATACATTTTACAAAGGCAGAGATCATGCTTATATTGTTCCTTGCTTTATCTCAAAGGACTAGAAAGTGAATTGATTAATAGACATATGGATTTTTAAATCCACCTATTAACATAAATCTAGAAGTTTGAATTTAATACTTTAGAGATTGAGTGATATGAGGCAATTAGAAGACAAAACCTCTATCTAAAGAATTGAGTGATTGTTTTAATTTGTTTTCTGCCATTATAACAGCATGCCACAGATTGGATAATTTATAAACAATAGGAGTTTGTTTGGCTTTCAATTCTGGAGGCTGGGAAGTCCAAGATCAAAGGGCAGTGTCTAGTGAGGTCCCTCATATTGTGTCATCCCATGGCAGAAAGTGGACGAATTCCCAAGATAACTGACCCACTCCTGTGATAACTGCATTAATCCACTCATGAGGGCAGAGCTAATCATCTCTTAAAGATTCCACCTTTTAATATCATCACAGTGGCAATCAAATTTCAACCTGAGTTTTGGGGGGGACATTAAAACCATGACTGAAGAAGTATAGACCTGAGACTTTGAATTTAAAAACTAAAGGTGATAAAAATCTAAAATATAGATTAATTTATACAGTTTTTGAAACCTAGCAGGATAGGTGAGGAAACATAACATGGAGGAGAAATATATCAGCAATACATTGAAGACTTCAATAGCAAAATGGGAATAATTGGAAGGCCATTGTAATACCATAACAAAATTTAAAAATGAGAAGGAAACAAGTAAAAATGATAAAGACAAAATTAATAAACTAAAAAATTATATAATAGAAAGTATCCAAAAAGCAACTTTTTCCCTTGAAAATAATAATAAAAATCAACAAACTTTTGTTGAGACTAATCAAAACTCTGAAGGACAGAGAGCGTGAAAGGAAAGGGCACTCATACACAATATCACAAATAAAACACCACATCTTTAGTCAATAAAAGTAACAATTTAAACAACTATTCATTTATCAGCATGGATCAATCTCATAAATATGTAATTCATCCACAAAATTTACTCTAAGTAATTATCTTGTATTAACAGAAATATATGGAATATGATATTCATAAATGTTTAAGATCTTTCAAAATAATAATATACAGTCATCCTTTTCATCCATGGTTTCACTTTCCACACTTTCCATTATCAGCATTCAACTGTGGTCCAAAAATACTAAATGAAATATTCCAGAAATAAACAATTCATAACTTTTAAATTGTACTCTGTTCTCAGTAGCTTAATGAAATCTCAGCTCCTGTTCTATCCTGCCCAGAGCATGAATCATTCCTTTGTCCAACACATCCACACTATATAGGCTATAGCTTGTTGGTCACTTAGTAGCCATCTCGGTTATTTGACTGACTGTTGCAGTATCATGATGCTTGTGTTCAAGTAGCCCTTATTTTACTTAATAATGGCCCCAAAGCACAAGAGTTGTGATGCTGGCAATTCGAATATGCCAAAGAGAAGCCACAAAGTGCTTCCTTTAAATGAAAATGTGAATGTTCTTGACTTCACAAGGAAAGAAAAAAATTGTGTGCTGGAATTGCTAATATTTATGGAAAGAATGAATCTTCTATCCTTGAAAATGTGAAGAAGGAAAAAGAATCTTGTGCATAGTATATATAGGGTTCACTACTATTCATGGTTTCAGGCATCCGCTGCAGGTCTTTGAACATATCCCCTATAGGTAAAGGGAGACTACTGTAATGTATATGAATACATAAATATATAGACACACATAGTAACTATATATGGCAATGATAAATACTAAATGTGTTACCACTAGGAATTGAGGAAGAAAATTACAGATAGGTGCCTAATAGGATTCAACTGTACCTTTAATGCTTTATTTATTAAAACAAAAGAAAACATGGGTTTTAAGTAAATATGGCTTAATATTAACAATTGTAAAAATGACTGGAGGGTTTATGGATGTTATTCACATTATTCTTTCTAAAAGTCTGAATTTTTTGAAATATTTTACATTATAAAAATTAGTTAAAATTACACTTCCAAAAAGATTCAGTAGATATACCTTTCCCTATACTTCCTGACAAGTGCCACTAAAAACTCTGGACATTATATATAAAACATGAGAAGACCCTGAAAGGTGGAGAGAAGTAAGCTTGGCTAGGGGGTCTCAGGACTCAAAAACTGATGCACAGTGAGCTCTGTGGGTTTTATTTTTGCCTAATATTTCATGCTGTGTGCTGGAAAACCCTATAACACAGGAATGCCAATTGGCACAGACAAAATTAGCCCCAAAATGCCTACTCTCTTTAGATAAATGAATAGGAAATGGAAAGCCTAGAAAAACAGAACTTTAAGAAAATAACCTCTCTACTGCAGCCACCAACAATTGCCAAGTTGGTAGCCTAGACTTTCAAATTTGCTAGGTTGTAACAAGTTATCCCAACCCCCTTGCTGGAGAGGTTTTAAAGGGGGCTGCACAGGGAACTGGGACTATATCTCCATGAGGTTAGAGCCAACTCCCCTGATACCCCTTCTGGCATGGCAATGGAGACCATGTAGGGAGCCTGGATTTCCACCCCCACCTGGTGTTAATCAGGAACCCCTCTCCCTCCCCACTAAGTGAAGTCAGAGGAGACATGGGCAGAGTCAATACTTCCACCATCACCAGAGTGTAACAGCACCACTCCCAGTGTAGTGTCACTGGAGACTACTTGGGGAGCAATGACAAATTACTTCCACTCCTCTTAACCAGGAGGGTATCATTGAACTCCTGGTGTGGTACAGGAACTCCCACCACAGACCATGTTAACAAGGCATACTCCCCCTTAGGTCTTAATGAAAACAGAGTAGGGAACCAAGGCTTCTATCATCACAGCTAAAACAGAAGATTTAAGTAAGAGCCAGAATCTCATAGTGTAATACTCAAAATGCCCTGGTTTCAGTAAAAAACCAGGTATTATACCAAAAATTAAGAATATCTCAAACTGAATGGAAAAAGACAAGCATTGCAAGTGCCAAGATGACAGAAAGGTTAGAATTGTCTGACAAAGATTTAAAGCAGCAATCGTAAAATGCCTCAATGAGCAGTTACAGACATGCTTGAGCCAACTTAAAAAATTGAAAGTGTGAAATTTGTCAGAATCAAAATGGAGTCTCTTGTGTTAAAAACCTGACAAATGGAGACAGAGAAGGCCATGAGGAAGGGTTCTCATGGATACATGCCTGATGATAAGAACTATCTCAAAAGACTGAAAAACCCACAACCTTGCACAAAGGTCATTGCAATCTCTCATACAAAAAATAATTCTATGAGGACATCTACCCAACAACTGCCTGTTCAACTTCAGACTGGTGCCACTCTTTTTATTGATACTTGTAGTCAAGAATAATTATCTTAAAACAATTATTTAATTCTCCCCACTTTTCCTTTAAAAACCTTAGACTTCCTTAACTTCCCTGAGTACGCGCATAGTTTATAGGCCCCAATCCCTTCTGTCTGGTAAGGTCTCCACGGAGAAGTGGAGATTAGTTTTGCTTTCATCTTGCTGCTTATAGAATTTTCTCCTTGATTTTGACTTTGGCCAAGTTGACGACTATGTGTCTTGAAGATGTTCTATTTGCTCTGAATCTTCCTGGTGTTTGAGGATCACTTTGTATATGGATATATGAATCTTGGCTATACTGGGGAAGTTTTCCTCAATAATTCCCTCGAATAGGTTTTCCATGCATTTTACTTTTTCTTCTTCTCCCTCAGGGATACTTATAATTTGTATATTAGTTTGCTTTTCATAGTTCCCTATTTCTATGAGTGACTGTTCATTCTTCTTCATTCTCTTTTTTTCATTTTGAACTGACTGGGTTATTTTAAGAGCCTTGTCTTCAAGCTCTGAGATTATTTCTTCTGCTTGGTTTAGCCTGTTGTTGGAAGCATTCTGCTGTATTTTAAAATTCCCTAAATGACTCTTTGATTTCTTTAAGTACTATTATAGCCTTTCTTATGTTGTCTAGCTCTTTAGTGACCTTTTCATTTTTTTTGTTGATGTTCTGAAATAATATTTTGGCGTCTTTTTGTTGGTTTTCAATTTTCTGTTCAATTCCATCCATCTTACTTGCCATCCATGTTCTTAATTCCATTTTTGACATTTCATCAATTTCTTTCGGTTGGGGTCCATTGCTATAGATGCATTGTGATCCCTCTGTGTTGCCAAATTCTACTGCTTTTTCATGTTGCCACAGTTCTTTTGCTGGTTTCTTCTCAGCTGAATCTTCTTCTCTCAGTTCATGGCTGATAGGTTTGCAGGGCACCTGTTCTTCTTGGGCAGTCTCCTACTTAGTGAGAAGGATAGGTACTTAGACGGTGCTTTTGTATCCTACTCTGAGAGATTTACCCAGCAGGGGAGGTGCAGGTACACTGAGAGCCTGTAATGTAGCTGTCCTGTTTTGTCCTGTTCCCTTGTGATTGTCACAGGTCAAACTGGTACTGGATATTCTTCATGCAGAGTGGTTCATTGTTCTCCAGGTTGCTGTTGGAAGCTCAAGTTGAGGGCTGGACAAGATCCTCTCCACAGATTCTGGCATTGTGGGGAATTGCTCTTCCCAGGTCTCCCCATGGAGGTGACAGTGGCAGCTTGGTAAGGCTACGTAGGCAATAGTCATGGGTGTCTGGCTTTGGACATTTTCTTAAACCAGGTCGAGGTGCAATGGTGGTTTTAGGCTGGCAGGTCCCTGGACGAGCATTGGGAGAAATACTTTGCATTATTTTTGTGTAAAAAAATAAAGTTTAATAAATATTAAACATCTATGCCTTGTTCTTTCATATTTTATGTGTTTTGGTTTGGTTAGTTATTTGGTTGGTTTAGATTTTGCATTGTGCTTCTTTGCAGCGTTTTACAAGTTGATCTGCTCAGTCTCTGTTTCTGGAGCAGTAAATTTAGTGACCTGTGCCAGGGACCAATGAGTCTGACTCTTTTCCTAATTTATTTCTTGGCTCTTATTTTCACAGTGCCACCCCAATTCCTAACATGTGTTATAGTTGAGAATTGATGGGAAAGGATGTACCTTGGGTCCTCATTACATGACACAGCTCAGATTTACCAAGCTGCCAAGAAATCCTGAATACCCAGAATTGACTAATAATTAAGTGGTACTTTGGTTTTGTATTTAACATTTCTCTTTGAATGATAGAAGTTGTGCTTTCTTTTACTTTTAGAGAAACACATTAAAAAGAAAACAATATCTGGGTTGGGTGTGGTGGCTCACACATATAATTCTAGCACTTTGGGAGGCCATGGTAGGAGGACTGCTTGGGGGCATGAGTTCAAGACCAGCGGGAGCAATACAGCGAGAACTTGTCTCTACAATAAACAGAAAAATAAGGTGGGTGTGGTGGCATGTTATCTGTGGTCCCAGCTACTTAGGGGGCTAAGGCTGAGATGGGAGTAACACTTGAGCCCAGGCATTTGAGGTTGTGGTGAGCTATGATGATACCACTACACTCTAGTCCATGCAAGAGAGCAATACCCTGTCTCAAAAAAGAAAAATCAGTACTATAGAAAATTATCATAAGGAGTCTGGTTCCATTTTTGACATTATACTACCACCAGCTTTAAAGTCCTATCACTCAGCGTTTTGTTTACCCCACAATTGGGCAAGCCAATAGGAATCATGGAGACCTCCCTTTCTTGGTACCAGTGGGATGTTCAAAACATAAAAGCCCAGGGACCCTACTCAGGCCACTCACCATAATAAACCCAACCACATGCTCATCCTTGCTCCCTCATCCATCTTCAGATGAGCTTGTAAACTTCTGCCTTACTCATTATGTAATGAAGAAAGCTTTTCATGCCCTCTTACTGTGAGTGTGGGGTCATCAGTCTTGACATCCAAACCAAATTTTTAGTGGAAGGTTGATCTTTCTTTGATGGCACAAACAAAAAGACAAGACAGAGAGAGAGAGAGAGATCTTTGTACAGGATGCAGAAACAAAAATGAAACAAAGGTCTGCAATTTTACTAAAATATTCAATATTTTGAAATTCAAAATTTACTGATTTATTAAAAAATATATAAAGTTAAAGGAATATCAGTTGTTTTGTGCACCTTACAACATAGATTTTGATTAACTTAAACACCTACTAAGCTATGACAATTGACAAGGCTCCATGGCCTGCCTTAATGAATACTGGGTCTCAAATAGATTTAAATCTATTGTGATATCTGGAGATCACAGTAGATTTAAACAAGGTACCCCTATACTCTTAGAGGAGTTACTGAGTACAAAATAGAAGAAAAACAGGTATGCCTTTATCATTCAAATGTTGCCTTGCTTAAAGTCCACATAGTGGTAATAGCTGTTGTCTTAAAATATTCCATAGTGAGAATGAAAACTCTGGACCAATGAACAATAAATTGAAATAAAATTAAATATTTGGCACTCACAATTGGCTCAGAAAAAATGGGATCACATGGAACTCCTTTTTACCCAGTAAAAATTATTAATATAGCCCAATATGGAATAAAACAATGCATGTAAGAATTAAGACCCATCATAGGACATCTTCTAAAGAAGGTGCCATTGTCTCTACCATCTTTCCCTTTAGTAACCTAATTTGGTCATTGCTCAAATCTGTTAAAATTAATGTCTCCTAACAATGGGTTTGTTACTACAACATTTAAACAACAGAAATTTATTTTCTGTTTAGAAGACCAGAAGTCCAAAATCAATGTGTTAGCAGGGCTCATTCCTTTTTGGAGGTTCAAAGAGAAAATCTGTTCCATGCCTCTTTCCTAGCTTCTGCTAGTTACAGGCAATTCTTGGCATTCCTTCATCTCTGGCAGCCTGATTCCAATCTCTATTGCTATCTTCACATGGCACTATCCCTGTGCTTATCTGTCTTCATATTTCCCTCTTTCTATAAGGATAACAGTCACTGGTAAGTCTACCAGTAAAATCCAGTCATAGGTCAGGGTAAGCCATCAGTCTTCCAGTAAGATCTCATCTTAACTTAATTACATCTGCAAAGAACTTATTTCCAAGTAATGTCACATTTATAGGTATCAGTGTTTAAGACTCAAACTTATCTTTTGGAGGGATACAATTCTACCCACTGCAATTGCTGACATCTTTCGAGCTTCACCTTTCCCTAAATCTCTCTTACTGCACATCTGAGGAAGAAGGTAAGAAGAGCCATGAGCTCCTTTCTTTCCCTCCCTTGGTGCAGGTGGAATGTTCAAACCATGCAAACCTAGCATCACCAGTGGGAACCTTCAGCCCCAGTGTAAACCTTAATCACAAAAATCCCCAAGGTACTAATCCCCTCCTTGATCTCTCAACCCTTTTTAAACCAGCTTGAAATACTGTTATACTCTTTTTAGAAAGCTTTATTATGTGAGAAATTAGACTTTCTCAATTGGTGAGTTTGTGGTATTATTAGTCTTGACAGCTAAATCAAATTTTGGATTGGGAGTTGATCTCACCCTTTTTGGGGGCAATCACAAGATACAAATATATTTACTTTCTTTATCTTTTTTGTATATAATTCAGTTATCTTTATATTGATAACTAGGGCCATTGATGAGGATGAAGAACAAAGTAGAATTTCCCTCTGAGGCATTCAAGGTGTTACATAACAAGATTACATATGTGTGCACAGTAAACATCATAATTAAGCCCCATATACAAATAGAGAATAAAAAAGTAGAACTTGTTAAATACATTTACAAAAATCAATCAAACTTAAAGTTCCCATGTGATTTCAATTCCAGTTAGTTATTATTGACATTAGCTTTTCTAGCTATATAAGATAATTGAACATTAACCAAAAATGCTATCATAATTGACTAGTTTGTATGACACAGTGTTCTTTATGAGTTGAGAATGAAGACATATTCTTACTTTATAGTTAAAATTACTGAAATATTCCATGTTTTTCTGGTATTAAAATGACATGGTGGGCTGAATAAATCTGTGGCTATGTTTACTTACATGACAAAAGGGACTTTGCAGATATGATTCAGGTAATGGTCTAGAGGTAGGGAGATTATTTTGCATTATTCTGGTGTCCTAATGTACTGACAAGGTTCTTTATAAGAAAAAATCAGAAGGATCAGAGTTAATAATCAGAATATGGACAGCATTTACAATCTAGAAAACCTAAAAACTGGCTTCTCACCTAAAACCTGCAGACAAACACAGCATTCTTTATTTTAACTTAGTGAAACTGATTTCAGACTTCTGATTTCCAGAACTATAAGATAATAAATTTGTAAAGTCACTAAGTTGGTAGTAATCTATTACACCAGAAATAGGAAACTAATATAAGGTAAATCAAAATCATTTTGACAAACTAAGAAAATAGATTTTCTCATTATATAGATATATCAAAACAACAAGATTAATAATAAATTATTCAAGCTTATCACTTGTTTTCAGTTTTCTTACACTTATCAGAGGTTTTGTTTTGCTAAAATTTCTCTTTCACTTGCTTTCTGGTATGTTGTTGTCATTGGTAATTTAGTCTTCAAAGAATTTTGCTATAGCAAATATCTTGTTTTCCCTTTAGAGGTTTGAAAGCGGTCACTGGGTGCTTATACTATGCTCAAATATTCTCTCTACAATTCCTTTCACAATTGCTATTTATTCAAGAAGTGAATATTTGAGCTATCTTGTTGATTGATGCCTTGTTTTGCTAAAAACATAAGAGAACAAGGTATTCTCCTTTACGAATACAGCTCAATATTATACAGACATTACTTTTGTAACCCTAATTGCAGTGTGGTTTTCTCTATGTAATTTTAGATTAGGATCCACCATTTCTAAACTCCTTGATCAAAAAATTAGGAAAACTTTTCCTTAAAGAAGTTAGAAATAGTAATGCAAATGAAGGTTTTAGTTTTTATGAAGCAAAAACACACTTTGATTATTTTCTTAGTCAAACAAATATGTAGGAACTACGGAAATTTAATAGCAACATTTTCTTCCTTTTATGAATAGAACTTGTTTTCAGGCACAGCTGAGTAACAATTTAATATAACCACATATGTACTTCAAAATTTTCTAGTAGTCACATTTTAGAAAAGTAAAAAGTGGGTAAAATTAGTTTTAATAATACATTTTATTTAGCCTGCTATATCTAAAATGTTGTCCTTTCACAACTAATCTGTAAAACGTTATTGAGATTTTATATTTTTTATACAAATCATTTAAGATGTGAGGTGTATTTCATACTTACAGGACATGTCAATTAAAACTAGCCACATTTCAAGTTCTCAGTAGCTAATAAGTACCATAGTGGATGACAAATACATGTAAGAAAAGTAATCGAGAAAAAAATAATCTTGAACCAAAATAATTGTAATGAGTAAAATTAAAAGTCTAGAGGTATAGAAATATTGTTTCACATAATATAAAATCCTCCCAATTTTTCTTCATTGGTTTCATCATTTTTATCCTCTAATGTAATTAGATATATTCCATGCAAGGATTTGACAGGTTAACACCATTTCCGTGTCTATGACATGTTAAAGATTCATAGAGCACAAGGAATCATATTACAGATTCAGTTTGATAAAAATAAAGAGACAAGGAAAAAAGGACACCCAGTAATTAGAAGAGAAGTGTTCCTCCAGTAATAAGTAGTGGCAAATATTAATATATTGTACAGATTATTATGATGACTTTTTAATTCAAATGTTATTCAAGGTTAATGAAAGGTTTCATTAACCTTGAATAATATCAGAAACAAACAAAAAAGATAAACTTGTTTATCACAAGAATATTAGAGACTCATGGGCCAAAACAACTTTATAAATAAAAAAAAGTATATCAAGATTATTTGAAAAGGATAAAAAAGAAATTGAATCTGCTGTAACATAGGAGACTATCCTAGCTGTGACACTCTTTGAGGTTAATATTTGGAAATGTTAGACAATTAGACTCTGATGTTTCGATAAGAAGATGTCATATCTATGCTACGGATAAGAAAATTCCCACTGAAATTTTATCAATGTTTATATACTTTTGTTGAAAAAGTTCTTTCTAGAAGAAGCTCTATTAAAGCAATTTTATTAATTCCTACTTTATTGACATAATTTTTGACATGAATTTTTTGATGTAAAGATAAGATTGAAAAATTTTAATTGATTCTTTATTCAATCTATGTTATGTCTTATTCATATCTTCCTTAATCGTGATTTTTACTGAAACCATTACCACAAAATTCAAATTTTTGGACAAATTTTGTCAAAAGAATTGATCTTTTCCTCAATTAAAAAATTGAATTTGAACATATTATTTCAATTTATATTGGTGTTAATATTAAATAATTTTTCTGAGAGAATATTATTTAAATGTTACTGCATTAACTGTGGTACTTAAGGTTTGATTGCTTACAAACATACAGCTTATTACAGGAAAACTATATAAGATAGCAATTACATTTAATTAAAGAAATAAATCACAGCCAAAGGCTATCATGGAGCAAGGAATCTGGTGACACTAAGTATTGCTTCTTATTGACCTCCCTGTGTAAGAACACCGTCTGGATGCAATTTTTCCTTCAGATCAGAAATGATAGATATGTGCATTGAATACCTGCAAACCAGGAACAACAAAATGAAATTTCTTCCAGGTGTTTTTTTTTTTAATTTCAAAATATTAAGGGGGTAAAAATGTCTTAGGTTACATGGATCACTTTTGTAATGCACAAGTCCTGGATATAGGTGTGGCCATCACCCAAATAGTGTTCATTGTACCCATTAGGTAGGTTTTTGCCCCTCCCCTCCTCCTTCCTTCCCCACTGGTTGATTTCCATTGAATTTTACTTCCCTCTGTGCACACGTATGCTCATTGGTTAGTTCCAATTTAATAGTAAGTATATGTGGTGTTTGCTTTTCCATTCTTGAGATACTTCATTTAGGAGAATGGTCTCCAGTTCCATTCAGATTGTTGCAAATGGTATTAATTCATCTATTTTTATGGCTAAGTAGTACTCCATATTATGCATATGCCACATTTTATTAATCCACTCATGAATTGACAGGTGTTTTTATATGTTGCTGGTTATTATTCTTGCTCTGCAACCAGCCTGAACAGCATGGCCCTAAAGGATAGGAGAGAAGTTGTCTCACCCAAACAAGTTAAAAATCTTCAATTTCACTGTAATCAGTGAATAATTCCTGAAAGTTGGGACAAACCTCTAATTCTTTGGAATTATGTCTACAAGAGACACTTACTCAGTATTTTTCATGCCTTGGCCTGCAGTCAGTGTCACAGAGTTTCATTTCTTATATTATTAGCACAAGTCAGGCTAATTACAAACCTGTTGGAAGGAATCTTCATAGCACAGCTACCACTAAGACATGATAATTGTATCAGTTTAGAAAAATGATGACAAATACATTGCAGGCAGTTTTGAGCATTACCAGTTTTTGTTAGTGTAGATTTTTAAATAATTGATATTCACTAAGAATTTCATTAAATGGTAGTTTTTAGTTATTTATTGGAGCAGAGGCATAGGCCATTAGTAAGTAAATATATGATGGGGTACCTGGGTCTAAATATTGGGTTCAGATATCTTAATTTTGAAGTATTATCATTTCTAGGTTTCTTTACCCATAATTATAGTTGTAACCTCTAAAGTTTCCATACTGTAAATCTGACACTCTCTATTAATTTATCTTAGTATTATCATAACCAGACAATTGGAACCTAGTGAACCCCTAATGTGGATGAGTTATGCAGTCATCTTAGAATGCCATGGTAAGAAGGACTACCCTATACAGTTAAACCATTGATATAATACATTTTTGTTTTAGGGGTGGATGGATGGATAGATAGATAATAGAGTGACAGATATATAGATGGACAGATATAGACAGAATCTCTACCAAACAGTGTAATGGCTGCATAAAGTAATAACATATTTATAATGAGTATATTTGTAAACAATGAATTAAATTATTTATAAACAATGAACTAAATTTTACTTTAATATTATGCAACACGGTATCAAATAGCGTTTGCTCTATTTTTGAGCTCATAGAGGATGCATTACTTGTAAAAGATTGAGTATATAGAATGTGAGCACATAGACTGAGCACATAGATTGTGATTTTGAGATTGGCTCATATTTCTCTTTCAGGGAGAATTGTTATACATACTATATTATATCAAAAACTTATGAAAATGCTAAATTTTCTAGAAATGATATAGCTACTTTAGTCACTGGAAGGCCTCAAATCTACAATTCCCAAACTAAGGGGAACTTAGAGAAAACTTACTAGAATTTCTATTCCTGGAAAAAGATAGTATTTCAGTCTAAAAAAGCAGTGACATAAAATTATGTGAGTGTGTGTTGGAGGGTGTGGGTGTGTGCATGTGTGTGTTTTCCTTAGTTCCACAGGGATTGATCTGTGTTCAATTTAGAAATATCTCTTAGGCAGTGAAGAACTGATTTCTGTATTTGGTATGTAAAATTTAGAAGGCAGTAAAAGAGATCTGTATTACAATTTTTACACTTTAAAACATTTGCTCTCTGGAGATTTTGGCAACAAAATTTACCAATTCTTTTACAATGAAGGGTAAAAAGAAAACAGGCTTCTGGAATCAAATCAATGTAAGTGTCCTTTCCCAGCGATTTTGAAGCAGTGAGATGCTCATGAACAATATCACTCAGGAAAACTTGTAATAAGAAAACCAAAACCAAAACCACAAAAACTAAGCTTACTCTTTCACTATGTCAATGGAAAATACAAATACTTTATGAAGTAGAAACTCAAACATTGCCACAACCTTCAATAAGTTTCTAAAAAATTTTTAAAGTCCACATATCAGATATAGCTCTTTAGGAACTAAAGTGAAAAGAAATATTCCCAATCTAATGGTTAATTTCTAATTAATGGCTCTAATGATAAATTTCACTATAATGGTAAATTTCTAAAATTAGAATTGTGGTGTTTCAGACTGGAGCTTGAAAGAAGATGTTTTGCATTGATCTCACAGGTGTTTTGGGTTGCCTGAAGTCAGAGTGATATGATTGAAGGGAAAGATAATATTAAACAGTGGGAATGTTGGGATGCAATATTGCCCTCTTGATATCATTCTCCCTATTAACTATTAGAAAGAATTAACTGTACCAAAAGTAACCACTTATGAAGTGATTGTAATATTTTGAAAGAAATTTTATTTCACCTATGTAAAATAATACTTCATTCCAACATCAAATACACCTTCATATAGTGAAGAGTTATCCTTCCAAGTATCTTTGTTTATTTCTTACCAGTATTTGGTAACATGTTAAAGAAGCATGCTACATAAATACATAGTAGTATGGCTACCTCGTGCTGCATTTTGTCTCATTTATTTCACCTGTTAATGAATGAATATCAATGTATAAGTGAGGCTTGAGCAAAATTTAATATTTTAACCTTTTAAAAAATTTTAAATGAAGGCAGTGCTATATTCATTCTATTTTTGTCTCTCTTTTCTCCAAAGGCTCACTCTTCTGGTCCTTTTAAAAATGTTTTCTGGCCACCAAGAGGTACTCACTATACTCTCCCATGCAGGATTGTTTACTTTGTTAATGCTTCATCATTTGTGTGTGCGTGTGTGCACCCATGTGTGTATCTGTGTGTGTTGGGGGAGTGTATCTCTTGTTTGCCATCAAATTTAGCCTTTCTATCCATTTTCTTAATTTTATTTTTACTAAAGGTATTTAATTAACATTAATGCTATTTTATTTATGGTTAGCAACATTTTGAAGTGATTTTCTTTTCTAATAAATAATCTTAGTTTTATTCAAGTTCTCATTTCCTTGATGGAAAGCAGTTAAAAATTATGCATCTTTTAGGCATTCTGATAAGATATTTGGGAAATTGATCCCTAAATCATCAATATCACTCAAATCATTACGACTCTTCTACTTAATTCTTTGCATGGCTACTCTGACATTTGAATTTGACAATCACGCAAATATTTTAAAAAATAAGCTCTAGAAAGACAAAACCAGTTTATTAAGCAGTTTGTCTGTGGTAGAAATTATTTATGCTACATCTTTATTTAGCAAAGCAAGTATCTTTTCCACTAACCAGGAAATGTAACTTTTAGGTTGAATTAAACTAATAATTCAGTTTGTATTAATTTTTGTTTCTCATAAGTGGTTTAATATTAAGTTCAATTTTTAAAAATGGGAAAATCATCTGAATTATATTACTTAATATTACTCGAGAATATATCCTGCAACAATAAAATCTATCAGGGATATGGCTAATTTATATGCTATTGGAAACCTCTAATGAATTTTAGTGGGTACCATGCATAACATTTTCAGCGATTTATAAATATCAGAACTTTTTCAATCTGGTAATAATTTTTAAGCTATAGATTATTTTCTAGATGTCTCATTCCTCATTATACTTATTTGAGAATTAGTTAGTAGTGCTGTCACTAGAAAAGTATTCAAAATTCTTATTGACATTCAAAAAATTACTAAGATAAAAAGTTTTGAAACATTG
This sequence comes from Daubentonia madagascariensis, assembly GCA_023783475.1. NCBI lineage: Eukaryota > Metazoa > Chordata > Mammalia > Primates > Daubentoniidae > Daubentonia > Daubentonia madagascariensis. Next base: position 16,727,137 of record JAKFHU010000978.1, on the reverse strand, counting down.
ATTTGCTAAAGTGATTTTAATATAAAATGCATTGCACCAATTAGAAATGTTACCAAGAACTGGAATATCATTGACCAAAAGTTGGCAATATGTGTTATGGTTATAATCATTTAATTATCACAATGTTAAACCATGACTTCTAGAATTGATAATATTAGTCTTGAAGTCAAGGTACATGGGGAATTAAGATAGTCTATTATGGATATTTTGAATAAGGAAATCAATCAAATTAAAATCTAAGAATATTAAAGGCCATGACATACAAAAGTACATTTATATAAGTATATAATAAAAGAAATTAAATTCATATACCATAATGGCCACTGATAATAGCCTGTCGTCCTATGTTAGAGTCCAAGCAAGGTGAATATTCAAAATATTTGTGGTCAAATAATAGTCATTGGTTATGAAAGCCTAAAGTTGCAAGATAACTTTACATGGGGCATAGTCTCCTTTAATTAATTAAATTCACCAGGTATTTATAAATTATCTTTAAAAACATCTATTTTAAGACAGATTATATTAAAGCCACCTGTTCTTATTTATTAGGTTATTATGTATGAAATGTCCAATTTCCTTAAGTACTAAATTTGAGAGTTGATATCTCTGACATTTCACTTTTATACTTCTTGTTTTTTGTTTATTGTGAAGGAACATCCTCAGTCCTTCAAGCACACGTTTTGAATTGGGATTATCTTTCCAATTGTTTTTTAGAACAATTTTTGTGAAACCATGGATAAGTCAAAAATTCATGTTATTTTCAAATATGAGTTATGTCGTGGAACAAACGCAGTACAGACAGCTGGAAATATCAACGAAGTGTTTGGGAAGGATGTGGCTAATGAATGCATAGTGCATCGATGGTTTGAGAAGTTCCCTTCTTGTGATTTTAATTTTGAAATTTAGCCACATGGGCGACCTGAAACCAAAGTGAATAATGATGAGTTGAAAGCTATAGTGGAAGTGAATCCACCTCAACCTCCCTGTGAATTAGCAGCAAGGTTTGATATTACAATATTGGACCATTTGAAACAAATCGGCAAGGTAAAGAAGCTGGATAGATGGGTTCCACATGAATTAAACAACCGTCAGGAGCAAAAGCGTCTTGAAGCTTGCCTTTCTTTGCTGTCATGACATAAAAGGCGAACCACACTTTTGATTTGAAATCAGACATTTCATTAAATGTGTGTAGTTGCATTAAATAAAGTGTAGTTTATTATATCTCAAACTAGAAGCAGTACGATTAATCATAGTATGTGCCTAAACTATCAACAGTTTTGCCATCTTAATGGTAGCTTGTTTATGCCAGCAGCGAAGAAGCCTGGAGAGCGAGTGGGGATGAAATCGTGAAAAGCGTTTTCCACAGCTTGTTGAGAGTGGAATATTTTTCCTTGCAAGAAGTGGTCCAAAGCTTTGAAGAAGTGGTAGTCAGTTGGTGCAAGGCCTGATGAATATGGTAGATGACAGAGAGTTTCCAAGTCCAGTCTTTGTAGTTTGAGCAGTGTTGTTTGTGTGACATGTGGTTGAGCATTGTTTTGCAAGAGGACTGGCCTGTCTCTATTGACCAATCATGGCTGCTTAAGCACAAGCATCCTCATCATTTTGTCCATTTGGTTGCAGTAGACATCCACTGTAATCGATTGACCAAGTTTCATGAAGCTGTAGTGGATAATACCAGCAATGGACCACCAAACAGGAACCATTAGCTTTTTTTGATGAATATTCAGTTTTGGACCGTATTTCAGTACTTCATCTTTATCCAGCCATTGTGCCGAAGGCTTGTGATTGTCAAAAAGAATCCGTTTTTCATTGCACATAACAGTACGGTGTGGAAATGGTTCACCTTTATTTCTTGACAGCAAAGAAAGGCATGCTTCGAGACAATTTCTCTTCTGACACTCACTTAATTCATGCAGAACTCATCTATCCAGCTTCTTTACCTTGCTGATTTGTTTCAAATGGTCCAGTATTGTTGGGATAGTAACATCAAACCTTGCTGCTAATTCATGGTGGGTGTAGATGGATTAGCTTCCACTACAGCTTTCAGCTCATTGTTATCCACCTTGGTCTCAGGTCTCCTACATGGCTCATTTTCAAGATTAAAATCACCAGAAGGGAACTTCTCAAACCATCTATGTACTGTGCGTTCATTAGCCACATCCTTCTCAAACATTTCATTGATATTTCCAGCTTTCAGTGCTGCATTGATTCCATGATAGAACTCATATTCTAAAATAACATGAATTTTTGACTTATCCATGGTATTACAAAAATTGTTTTAAAAAAAATTGGAAAGATAATCCCAAGTCAAAATGTGTGTTTGAAAGACTGAGGATGTACCTTCATAACAAACAAAAAACAAGAAGTGTCAAAGTGAAATGTCAGAGATATAAACTCTGAAACTTAGTACTTAAGGAAATTGGACATTTCAAACTTAACAACCTAATATAACCTTTTAATTCATATGTCCTATTTATGTTTTAAGTGTGTCCCTTATAGCTAGTCCATAATTATATTTTCTTTCTTTTTCTTCACCCTTTGCGATCAGAATAATTTACCATTTATATATATTTTTGGTGATGACGATATGTTTGTATTTATTTCTCTCATATTATTCTTTTCTATTACTTTCTGTAATATTCATTTGCTATATTCTTTCCTATTATTGCAATTTCATTTTTCTGTGTCATTTTAAGATATAAAGTTTGATATATTTTAATTACCCATAACATTTCAGTTAAAATTAATCATTTTCACTATTGTCCTGATCTGTACAGGATTCTTAAATCTCTTTAACTCAGAAGCCTCCTTCCCATGTTGTATGTTCTTCTTTTTCAATTATTTAGTTCTGTTATTTTTTAATGGCATAATTTAGATATTCATGTTAATACTTTATGCAGGTAAATCTCTCTTTAGAGTTGCCTAAGTGTTTATCATATTCTATGTCCACTTTTCTGCTTCTTGGATTTTCCTTCTAAAATAATTTTCTTTCTTTGAAATATATTATCCAAAATTTTCTTTAGATATGGCATTTTGGAAGTTAGTTTCTCTGTAGCATACTTTGAAATATCTTTATTTTTACCCTAATTATTTAAAGGGAATTTCTCTGGGCACACAGTTTTAAACCGACAGTTATTTCATTCTTCGTGCTTTGAAAATACCAATACACAGTTTTCTGCCTTAAATTGTGTTGTTTTGACATTCTGCATAAGCCTAGCTGTTTATTTGGGAGTAAGATTGGTTTTCCTCATGTCTAATTTTAAGATATTCATTTTGTCTTTGCTTGGGTAATATTTCATAATGATATGCCCAGCACAGATTTATTTTTATCTGTTCTACTTCAAATTTGGTGACCTTCATGGATCTCAGGAATCATGTCTTTTATCAGTTCTGAAATTTATCAGGCCTGGGTTTGAATGCTTAATCTCCTCCATTCCCTCTAGTCATTCAAGAACTCCTCTCACCTGTGTGTCTTACCACTTTTCACTCCATACCTCTTAACTTCTTTCCATTGCATAACTTTTTCATTGTATCTTTGAAATGAATTTCAGGTGATTTATTAGGCTCTATCTTCAGTCACCAAATGTCTCGTCAGCTGAGTCTGGAATGTTAATCCCATGTATGGAGATTTTTATTTTTGTTACTTTTATTTTTAGTGATTTTTAACTTCAATATTTTATTTCCAAAATTTCTATTTTCTTCCTTTTCTTGACAAATATTAATATTTGATAGTTTTTAATGCCTTTTTCATTCCCTTCCTTACTTTTAAATTATGATGAACATAAATATATTCTATAACTAATAGTTCCAATATAGGAATTCCCCATTGCTTGTATTCTGTTGTTTAGTTAATGTTCAGACTCTCAGTCACATTGACTTCTACATTTTTCTTAGACTTCATTTGAGAGTTCATATTCATTGTGGCTTACTACATTGAATACTGTAAGATTTAGTTTGAATGTGAATTTATGTATAGAAAACTCTATTTGCTTCAGTCAGACACAAAGGACACTAAGCCGCTTGGCACTACTTTAAATTCCTATCTAAATTTATAATTATTTGAATTATGATTTGGAATCTAACCCAAATCCTATGTAAAAGTCAGTTGGGGTTCTGAATCTTCAAGGATGTCCTATTTTTCAAACAAGAATTTCAACCTAGTATATCCTTTCACTAGAGGCATAGAACTTTAGGAATCTCAATTTTATGCTGAAATCACTCTGCACTATAGCAATTCCCCATATTGCACACTCAAGTATTTGTATATTGCTCCCTAAAAAAAGGGAAAAAGAAGAATAAAGGAAGCCTGGAGTTTCCTAAGATCTTCAAGTCCCTTCATAGTAGCTGCTGGCTTTGGCTTACTTTCATTTATATTTATCTTTATCTTGCTCTTTTTGTCTCTTATAATTTCCTTTCCTTTCTTGCAAGTTTAGCCACATATTTTTAAATATATGTATTGCTATAGTTTATCATACATTTAATATTTTTGCAGGAGGTATGTTTACAGGATAGTCTATAAATTTGGAGGAAATTGTGTCAGCTATATTTTGCAGAATGAGAAACCATGATTTATTTAATGGCTTGAAAAATAGTCATTTGTATATCTCAGGTTTTGTTCCATGAAAGGGTCCTATGTGCAAAGTGGCCCCCAAACACAGAAGGAGCTAAGAAGCCAAAGAATGAGGCAGATAAATCCAGTTTGGTGGTACAGGGTAATTTACTGGGGAACTTACAGACAGAAGCATGGTCTTGGGTGGCAGAAAGACAGATCTCTGCACAAATACTCCCCCATCCCAGGGCTAATATTCCATAGGGAAAAGGTGTGCATACTCTATAAAGACAATTAAAGGCAATCCTGTCTAGAACAAGCAAGAATGCCATGTGCATCATAACCTACAATTTGTGTGATAACATCAAGGTAGCTTTGATTTAAAAGCACAATTTATATTGAGTACTTTGATTTAAACTAAGGGCAGTAAATAAAGTAGGAATCAAGAGGCATTCATGGGACTGGGGTTAATCATAAATCAACATGGCAGATTACCATCTGAGATGGAGTCACTTTTGTCTCCACAGGTTTCTACGGCTCAGCATTTTGAGCTGGGGCCCACCCACACAAGTAGGTGGGCTCGCCTGGGAAGTTCCAAATGGTTCTTCAGATGTACCAACTAATCTCAATAGCAGCAGGAGAGAGCAAGCCCTAATGAACAAGAAGTTTTCAAGCCATTGCTTCTATTCTGTTGACTACTATCTCACTGGCCAAAGTAGGAGACATGGTCAAGCACAGAGTCAACAGTTAATTAAAAAGACTCCACCCATTTGAGGAGAAACTACAATGTCATATTGAAAAAGTACCTGTGTACAGGTGGGGGAATACTCATTGCTAGGTTTGCAATATACCACCAAAAGAGAATTTCCTTATTATTGATTTAAAATTAATTTTCTTTATGTGACATTTATTCCACTCTTTTAAATTATTAAAATGATAATTATTAACCACTTAATGATCTGAAAAAATTAATATGTACTTATGAAGCTACGAGGATAGGCAAATACCATATAATCATTGTAATATCATTTTAATTAAGGAAATGTTTCAATATGTATGCATTTTACATAACTTTTAATTTAAAATTATTTTGAAAAATATTTATATGATTCTGTTACCAGCATTTATCAGATTAGATATCCTGAAGAGCATAATGATGCTTAAGGGAATGAACATATATGATAAGCTTTAAATGAAAATAAAGAAAATGATAAACACAAAATTAAGCATAGGAGTTATTTATAAAAGGTGGAATAAAAGGTTCAAATCAGGAATAGACTCAAAGAGATTCCAAATTAATGATAATAATCCCTCTCTTAAATTGGACAGTGGGTACCTGAGAGCCTATCGTGTGTTTTATGATAAAATATAACATTGCAGTATTGCAGTATATGAGGATACTGATTTTGTTTTTAATAAAGTTTATTGAGTGAAATGGGGAGCTATATTTAAAAGTTTGATTCTTTACCCATAATTCAAATCATATGCAAAAACCAACTCAAGTATAATTGTAGATATAAGTATTGAAAGAAAAGTTGTAGTGTTGCTAAAACAGAAATAAAATATTATTTTCATGACTTTCAGATGGACACATTTAAAAATAATTTTATTTGGTAATTTTTCTCCTTCAGTTTTTTTTAATGTTTAGATGATTACTGTAAATGCACTTTTCTTTATTTTGCTTAAATGTACCTGAGTAGATTTCCTGGTATCCTCTGATACCAGGAATACTGATATTTATTCATCTCTGGGCATTATTAAATGGTAGTGTATGAACAGTTGGATGGAATGATCTAGTAGAGCAGAAAATTGCGAGGAAATTTCAGAAAATTGCGAGCAAGCCTAAACATAAATCTTAGAGGAAATAAAAGTATATTATATAACAGTAGAGTAATGTATGCATCTAAGAAAGAGAGAGGTTAACAGTGAAAAATATATTAGTTGGCCACACTAAACACCAGTGATTCAAATTGTGTTTTTGTGATTTCTGCAACATGCTTGATGACTTCAATAATGCCTATGCCATCTTCACCTTATCAGAGACTATGATTTTTTTTAATCAAACTTTATCAGTTTCTTATTGCTGCTGTTAACAAATTTCTATAAACTTTATGGCCAAAAAACCCCCCAAAACTTATTATTTTACAGTTCAGAGGCCAAAAGCTGAAATCAGTTTAATTGGGCTACAGTCAAGGTGTCGGTGTGTGGTCTATTTCTGTAGTTCCAGAGGGAAAACATGTTTCCTTGCTTTTTCCACCGTCTAGAGGCTCCCAGTATTCCTTGGCTTGTGTCCCTTCCCTTCATTTCTTTCAATTACATCACTCCAATCTCTGCTTCCATCATCATATCACCTCTTCTGACTCTAACTTCTCAAGTGTCTCTCTTACCTTGCTGTGATTGCATCAGGAACACTGAAAATTGAGGATAATTGCAGGCAATCCATCTAAAGAACTTTAACTTAGTAACACATACAGAGTAACATTCACAGGAGTAGTGATTAGGACATGGACATCTTTGTAGGGAGGGGGAGCATTACTCAGCTTATCACATCAAACAATCAGTGCATATTGCAAATGAAAAACAAGGAACTATTTTTGTGCGTGTATGTTTGTTTTTAGTGCAGCCTTAGTCTTAGTCAAGATGAGTAAGATTTAGCATTGTGATTTTAACAGACTAATTTTAATGAAATTTCTGCAAGTGTTGTTAAATCTTGTGAAGTAACTACCTTGGCTTATAAGCCCAGGCATAATTCTATAAGGGCTAATACTATTTTTTTCGTATAATTTCCTTTCAGTGCTAAAAACTCATAGATTATCTGCTGCCTTCTCAAAACTGCCCAAAAATAGGCAAAACAGTAGCAAAACAGAAAACAAAAAGATGACAATAATGATGGCAAAGGGAATGAAAGATTTGGCTAGAAATTGGTCATTTAATTGGTGTTCCTGAGTCTAATTAAGACAGTGACTCCAAAGGCATTACCCATAAGAGGTATTATTTAATTTAAGCATTGAAAATCATAATTTCATTTGGAAAACATTTTGGGGACCTAGACAGAAAGAATGCCGAGGTCTGAAGAAGTTGTTAACATCAGTGTCAGCTGAGAAATGTAAGGAAAGAAAGTTATAATCAGCTTTCAAGTTTTAATGATTTCACTCACAAATCCCTACTAAATTTAACTACATTTCAAAGCTTCCTAATTGCAGGTCTTAATAGAAAAATCTAACACTTCAGAAAATAAGATTCAGAAGGCAATAAAAGTGAATAACCTAGGAATAAATATAAAATAGCTAAGTGTTCAGGACTTGTGTTTGAACAATTATAAGACCTTATTTCAGGATTTAAAAATATTAAAGGGAAAGCAGTATCATTTAGGATTGGACAACTCAATGTTGTAAAGATTTCATCTCTCTAAATTAGCCTATAAATTCTAAAAGACTTTAATTAAAGCTATCATAGGATCTTTCAAAGTTGTGGAAAATATGGCCACAATTCATCTAGACAATGAAAAAGTAAGAAGCTGGACAAATACTTCAATGTGACAGAGTGACATATTTTTACCAGATATTTACACTTCATATCCAGCATGTTACACATTTGCAGAAAAGGAATGACTGACCAAAGTAAAAAGAAATCTAAACCATACTCAGTAATACATAGAAATTTAATACATAATTACAAATGGATAATAAAGGTACCTTTATATTTGTATAGTGAAAGGAATATATAGAAAGTTAAATAAACAGTCAATTGAACAAAAAGCCTGTGTGATGGTTAATTTTATGTGTCAACTTAACTGAGCCACTAAGTGCCCAGATATTTAGTTAAATATAATTTGGTGTGTGTCTGTGAGGATATTTCTGGATGAGATTAACATATGTATTGGTAGACTGAGTAAAATAGACGGCCCACCCCTATGTGGATAGGCCTCATCCAAACCACTGAATGTTTGAATAGAACAAAGACAGAGAAAGGAAGAGTTTGCTATATCTACCTGACTGTGTTCAAGCTGGAACACTGGTCTTCTCCGGCCTTTGATCTCAGACTTTGACTGGAACTTATGACATCAGCTCTCTTGGTTTTAAGGCATCCTGACTTAGTCTGTAATTACACCATCAATTATCCAGCTTGAAGCTGCAGACATTAAAACTTCTCCATAACCTTTTGAGTAAATTCCTTATAATAAATATCTTTATTTTCTTATATTTATCTTATATAGATATAGGAATATATATTCTGTTTCTTTGGAGAACCCTGACTTATTCACCCTAGGAACATTTTTTTTACATACATTTAAATAAAATTTTTTTGTTTGTTTCTTTATTCAATACCATCTAAAATATGTTGACCCTTGAACAATGCAGGAGTTAGGAGCACTGACCCCTGATGCAGTTAAAAATCTGCATATAATTTTTGACTCTCCAAAAACTTAACTGCTAATAGCCTACTGTCCACTGGAAGCTTTAACAATAATACAAACAATTGACATATATTTTGTATATTACATGTATTACATACTCTATTCTTACAATAAAGTAAGCTAGAGAAAAGAAAATGCTACAAAGAAAAAGAAGAGAAAGTATATTTATTATTCATTAAGTGGAAGTGGATCATCATAAAGATCTTTATCCTCATCAACTTCATGTTGAGAAAGCGGAGGAGAAGAACTTCAAGAGATCACAGAGATCACTTTTTACTAAAACACACAATTTACTGGAGAGACAAACTGTTCACATGGCGGTGATTAATGTCACATGATGTTTAAGTGGATACTGGAAACACTTTGGCTCACCGCAATAGCAACAGGAGGTGACATCAGAATAATTGCACTAGTACAGTGTGCACTACAGTTAATTTTATGTAGTTATGATTTAATGCTGCATTTACATTGATTACTTTTCTTTCAATTGCCAATGGCACCATGTATGGTCTGCAGGTGTTTGTATGCGTAAGTTTTGATAAATTTTAAATTTTTATAATAGATCTTTGTATATTTTATGGTAGTAAATGATAAAATAGAATAGTATCTACATATGTTTTATGTATTCATGACATACCTAACTTTTTTCTTATTTTTTTTGACTTGTCTAGACTATGTAGTTCATCTGTTTTTTAAATTGTGGCAAATCTCCAAAAAAATTTCCAATATATCTATTGAAAAGATTCCTTGTTTAAGTGGACTCACACATTTCAAATTTGTGTTTTTCAAGGGTCAACACTAATGACAAAAAATAAAAGATAAAATCAGCACAAAATTTAATCTCAGTAATGACTTCGGTGAGGTCAGAAAGGGTGGGGAACCTGCAGCCTTGGGGCCATATGTGGCCTTCTGGATCCTTGAGTGGAGCCTTTTGAGTGAATCCAAATTTTACAGAACAAATCCTTTTATTAAAAGGGGTGCAGCAGAGAAATATGAAGCTTTTCTTCCCTCCTTTGGTGCTTAAAAAAGAACAATCTTGAAATCAGAAGGCTTCAGGTTCTCTATTGCCAACAATGGGAAAGGAAAAAATGTAAAACATCCAAGTAATATACACATTTTTATATAAGATGTTTTATATACAAGCATAAATTTAGATATATACATAAGAAAGAAGGAAGGAAGGAAAGAAGGAGAAAAAAAGAAAAGAAAGGTAATGAGACAGAATATGTTGCTATAGTGCTAGCTAGCTAAATAGATAGGTGGATAGAGGGACAGCAGGAAAAGGCTTGTGTTTTTATCATGAAGTATTTCCACACTCTTCTTTAGCTCTAATAAATTTAAATAATCGCAGTCAGTAAAATTTATAATTTTATTCCCCATGTCTTATAAGACTATATCCATGCGAGGCAGTCACAGAATAGCAAGAAGTGAGAGTCAAAAGTTTTGTACCTCTAATAAAACATTCACTTATTTATTTGCCGAGTGATACCAGCATTTTACCCATAAAATTTTGTGCTGATTATACTTTTAATTGTGTGGTTCTTAACCCTGGTTACACATTAAAATGATGAATGGCATATTTTAATATATCAATGCCTATGCTCCGTGCCAGAGCAATTAAATTCGAATATCAGTTAGAAAGGCCCTGTCAAGAATATTTTTTGAACCTTTAATTGATGTATAATACATGAACAAACAAGTACACACATCATGAATATAATTAACATTTAATTTAAAATGTATCATAAGAAATTGCTTCAAAATTTAAATTTCCATTGTTTGTATGATTATAGTATAAAGGAAAACTCTGCTTAACTATTAATGTTTCTTTGTCATTTTCTATTTTCTTAAGATCAATTTAATTGAACTTAAAGAGATCAAAATGACTCTAAAAGTTCAAGTTAACTATTTAGTAACAGTGTATGCTACCTTTATTCTTATATAAGTAAAATTTTATACACTGATAGATACACTGAAGTATAATTTGAAAAAGAGTTAGCTCTCCATATCCATGGATTCTGCATCCAACTGTGTATCAAAAATATTTGGAAAAAAATGCATGTGTAATGAACATATACAGACATTTTTCCTTTATCATTAGTCCCTAAACAGTACAACTACTTCCATAGCCTTTACATCATTTTAGGTATTACAGGTAACCTAGAGATGATTTAAAGTATGTGCAAGGATGTGCATAGGTTATATGAAAACAGTAAGTCATTTTAGATCAGGGACTTGAGCATCCATGGATTTTTTTTTATGTTTGGGAGGTCTTGGAACCAATTTGGGGACTTTGTTAAATAAGTGGATTTTAGATGCTCTTGCCACACGAAAAAAAGTAACTAGGTGAGACAATAGATATATTAATCTGCTGAACTGTAGTAATCATTGTACTATCTATATGTATATCTATGTATCTAAATATATTCCATAACATCATGTAAACTTCAAATATGCACAATAAAATTTATTTTCAAAAATAAAGCATAAAATTAGACAAAGTTGGCAAAAACGTTAAATATCTTAAAATTTTTATAAAATTATTGAGTTATAATATATATACCAAGTCCACACATAAGTGTATAAATTGCACATAAGTTTACAAATTCATCATATATGTTAAAATTTTATATATATAAACACACCCATACATATTGTTTTTTCTCTGAATGAAGACTACCAGATGAAGAGATAGAATATCGAAAGCTTCCAAGACACAAAAAGTTTTCATTGTTCTACTTCTTAGCCAAAACCTACCAACAAAAAATAACTACTTTTCTGGTTTCTATCACCCTAGATTATACTTTTTTTTAAATTTCACAAAACTAAATCATATAGTCTTTTGTACCTGGCTTCTGTAGTTCAATATTATGTCTATGAAATTTATCCATGGTTTGCATATATAAATTTTTTTTATTGTTGTACATTATTCCATTATTTGTATATAATACAATTTATTACTGCTCATGGAAATTTAGGTTGTTTTTATTTTGGGACAATTGTGAACAAAATTTCTATAGGCATTCTTTCGTTGTTTTGTTTCTTTTTTTGTTTTTATTTATTTATTTGTTTTTTGCATAAATACACTCTTTTGCCTTGTATATGTACCTAGGAATACAGTTGCTGGATTGAAGAGAAGTATGTGTCATTTTAATAGTACTGAGAAACTATTTCAAGATAGTCAGGCATTCCAAAATGATTTTACCATTGTTTATTCTCATTGACAATGTTTAAAATTTGTCTATTTTCCATCAGGCTAGGATTCGGTGTATTTTTGTTTGTTTTAATTTTCTCTATTACTCTGGGATTTTAGTGGCATCTCATGGTGGTTTTAATTTGCATATCCATGATATCTGAAGATTTAAAGCAAATGTCCTTTCCTTTATTGTCTATTTTCTTATCTTCTTTTGTAGCATTTATTAGTTTTTGCCAGTGTTTTCCCCGATAGGTTAGGTTTTTACAAAATTCTTCCTTGTTAATTTATAAAATTTGTTATACATTCTAGATGTGAATCCTTTGTTAGATATACACTATTAAAAATACATTATTCATGACAAGTGTTAAAGATGGTTAAGCACACTTTATCCAAAGGGAGAACTATCAAAATATGTATGGGGAACATTGCAATGAGATTTTGCAATAGGGGAGAGATATTGGACTAAACTCCAAGTTCAGAGTGGAAAAGTGGGAATTTATAGCTAAGGAGCACAGTGGTGGTTAGTAGATGAAAAATTACTGAGAGGAAATAACAGGGGTAAGGGAGGATTTTAGCCTTTTAGGCTAAATAGACCTAAAAGGATTCTTGCTGGAGGAAGGTCAGGGTGATCTGATGTCATCTGGGGGGTGGTGGAGGATGAGGTACCCTACTAGATTTAGGTGATAAGGTAAGGATTTCTGGTTAAACTGACTTAGCAGGAATCTTGCTAAAATGGGAAAATGTAGAGTCAAACACGGAAGTACAAAAGTCAGGTCTACTTAAAAACTTCAGGGAAGCCTAAATAGAGTTTAGTCAATGAGAGAAGCTTTGTCGATACTCTATGTCAGATATCGTGAGTATTTTCTCCCAGTCTGTGATTTTTAATTTCAAAATATTAAGGGGGTAGAAATGTTGTTACGTGGATACACTGTACAATGCTGAAGTCAGGCTTTCAGTGTGCCAGTACTGAATAGGTAAGTTTTTATCCCTCACCTCCCTTCCATCCTCATCCTTTCTTGTTTCCAATGTCCTTTATAACCCTTTGTGCTCATGTTTACCCATCACTTAGCTCCCAATTATTAGTGAGAACATGTGATATTTGTTTTCCATTCCTGAGATATTTCACTTAGAATAATGGATTCCAGTTGCATCCAAGTTGCTGCAAAAGACATTATTTCATTCCTTTTTATGGCTAATACTCCACGGGGTGTCTATGTGTGTGTGTGTGTGTGTGTGTGTATACACACACCAAGCTTTATTTACGCATTCATGAACTGATGGGCAGTTAGGTTGATTCCACATCTTTGCAATTGTGAATTGTGCTGCGATAAACATGTGAGTGCAGGTGACTTTTTGATAAGATGATTTCTATTCCATTGGGTAAATATTGAGTAGGGGTATTATTGGATTGAAAGGTAGTCCTACTTTGAGTTCTTAGAGGAATCTCCATACTGTTTTCCATAGGGGTTGTTAGTTTGCAGTCCCACCAACAGTGTATGGGCATTCCTTTTTCTCTGCATCCACACCAGCATCTATTATTTTTTGACTTTCTAATAAAACCATTCTGACAGGGATAAGTTAGCATCTCATTGTGGTTTTAATTTGCATTTCTCTGATTATTAGTGATGATGAATATTTCTACATATGTTTGTTGGCCATTTGTCTATCTTCTTTTGAAAAAATTATGTTCATTTTTTTTTGCCAACTTTTTGATATGGTTGTTTGGTTTTTTTCTTGCTGACTTGTTTGCATTCTTTGTAGATTGTGGATATTAGCCCTTTGTCAGATGTGAAGTTGGGGAATATTTTCTCCCATTCTGTAGGTTGCCTTTTACTTTGTTGATTATGTCCTTTGCTGTGCAGAAGCTTATTAATTTAATTAAGTCCCATTCATTTTTGTTGTTGCCATATTTGCCTTTGGGGTTTTAGTCATTATTCTTTCCCTAGCCTATGACTAAAAGGTTTTCCTGTGTTTTCTTCTAGAATTTTTAAGGTTTCATGTCTTACACTTAAGTCTTTAATCCATCTTGAATTAATTTTTATATATGGTGAGAGATAGGGGTCCTGCTTCATTCTTCTGCATGTGGGTATACAATTTTCCCAGCATCATTTATTGAATAGGGCATCCTTTCCCCAGAGTATGTTTTCAAAGATCAGTTGGTCACAGCTATAAGGTTTTATTTCTTGTTCTTCTTCTCTGTTCCATTGGTCTATGTCTTTACTTTTATACCTGTACCATGCTGTTTTGGTCACTATAATTAGAAATCTCTTAATGTGGTGCCTCCAGATTTGTTATTTTTCCTTATGATAGCTTTGGCTATTTGGGCTATTTTTTGTTCCAAGTGAAGCTTAGTATTATTTTTTCTAGGTCTGTGAAATAAGATGTTGCTATTTCTATGGGAATTGTGTTGAATCTGTAAATCACTTGGGGCACAATGGACATTTTAATGATGAGTCTACCAATCCATGAGCATGAGATGTTTTTCCATTTTTTTGTGTCATATGTGATTTCTTTCATCAGTATTTTATAATCCTCTTTGTAGAGATCTTGCACCTCCTTGGTCAAGCATATTCTGAAGTATATTATTTTATGTGTAGCTATTATAAATGATATTGAGTTCTTGATTTGACTCTCAGCTTGATTATTACTAGTATATGGAAATGCTACTGATTTGTGTACATTGATTTTGTAGCTGATACTTTGCTAAATGTATTTATCAATTCTAGCAGTCTTTCAATGGAGTCTTTAGGGTTTTCTAGATACGATATCATATCATCAGCAAAAAGGGATAATTTGACCTCTTCATTCCTGATTTAGATTCCCTTTATTTCCTTCTCTTGGCTGATTGCTGTGGCTCTGACTTCCAGTACTCTGTTGAATAAAAGTGGTGACAGTGGGCACCCTTGTCTTGTTCCTGTTCTTAGGGTGAATGGTTTCAAGTTTTCTCCATTCAGTATGATGTTGGCTGTGAGGTTGTCATATCTGACTTTTATAATTTTGAGATATGTTCCTTCCATGCCTAGTTTGTTAAGGGTTTTTATCACGAAAGGGTGCTGAGTTTTATTGCATGGTTTTTCAGGATCTGTGAAAAATCATGATCATGTGAGATGGTCATATGGTCTTTGTTTTGCTTCTGTTTATTTGGTGAATCACATTTATTGATTTGCACATGTTGAACTATTCTTTCGCCCCTGGGATGAAACTCTTTTGGTCATGATGAATTATTTTTTGATGTGCTGTTGAATTCAGTTTGCTTGTATTTTGTTGAGGATTTTTGCATCTGTGTTCATAAGGGATATTGGTCTATACTTTTCTTTTCTTGTTGTGTCTTTTCCTGACTTTGGTATCAAGGTGATACTCTGTCTTCCTAGAATGAGTTAGAGTGGTTTCCCTCCTTTGCAATGTTATGGGATAATTTTTGAAGGATGGGTGACGGTGATTCTTTGTAGGTCTGGTAGAATTTGGCTGTGAATCTGTCTGGTCTAGGGTTTTTTTTTTCTTGTTTTTTTTTTTTGGTATATTTTTCATTACTGCCTCAATCTCACTGCTCATTTTTGGTGTGTTCAGGATTTCTATTTCTTCCTGATTCATGTTGGGAAGGCTCTGTGCTTCAAGGAACTTATCCACGTCTTCTAGGTTTTCTACTTTTTGTTCATAGAGGTTATTGTAATATTCATGAATTATATTTTGTATTTCTGTGGCATAAGATGTAATGTCTCATTTTTTCATTTCTGGTTGACATTATTTGAATCCTTTCTCTTCTATATCTGGTAAATATGGCTAGTGATCTATTGATTTTATTTATTTTTTCAAAGAGTCAACTTATTTTGTTGATCCTTTGTATTTTATTTTATTTTTATTTTTGGTTTCCATTTCCTTTAGGTCTGCTCTGAGCTTATTTCTTTTATTCTGCTGGCTTTGGGTTTGATTTGTTGTTCTTTTCCTAGTTCCTTGAGATTTGATATTAGGTTGTTAATTTGTGATCTTCCTGTGTGTGTGTGATGTAACCATTTAAGGATATGAACTTTCCTCTTAGCACTGCTTTTTCTGTATCCCACTGATTTGAAAGCTTATGTCCCCTTTGTATTCAGTTTGAAGAATCATTTGATTTCCATCCAAATTTCATCATTGTATGAAGGATTGTTCAGCAGCAGGGTTGTCCAATTTCTACGACTTGGTGTGGATATGAGAATTTCTGTTGTAATTGATTTCTATTTTTTTTCCACTGTGGTCTGAGTAGATGCATGATATGATTTCAATTTTTCTGAATTTACTGAGACTTATTTTGTGGCCCAAAATATGATCAATTTTGGAATATATCCTATGTGCGAATGAGAAGAATGTATGTTCTGTAGTTTCTGGCTAGAGTGCTCTATAGATTTCTGTTACATCCATTTGTTATAGAGAGTTCCATTTAATTGCAGTGTTCTATGTTGATTTTCTGCTTTGATGACTTGTTCATATTTGTCAGTGGGGTATTGAGCTCCCAGTGATTATAATGCTACTGTTTATTTCTTTGCTTAGTTAGATCTAGTACAATTTATTTCATGAATCTGGGAGCGCCTGTTTTAAGTGTTTATATATTTTGGATTTTTATGTCTTTTTGCTGAATTGCTCCTTTTATTATTATATAATGACCATCTTTTTTACCATAGTTGATTTAAAGACTATTTTATCTGATATGAGAATGGCTACACCTACTCACATTTGGTTTCCTTTTGTGTGGAATATATATTTTTCATCCCTTTATTTTGAGTCTACATGAGTCCTTGTGAGTTAGACATATTTTGTGGAAATAGCATATACTTGGGTTGTGATTTGTATACATTCAGCCAGTCTATGTCTTTTAACTGTAGCATTAAGACTGTTCACATTCAGTGTTAGTATTGCTGTGTAGGAATTTGTTCTTTTCATCATGTTGAATGATACCTTGTTGTTTTGTATTCTTTCTTTTGCTACTGTTTTTTAACAGCCATGAGTTTTAACTTTTGGATGATTTTGCACTGGTGGGTATCTATTGTTCTGTTCCATGTATAGTGTAGTTTTCAGCGGTTCTTGTAGGGTAGGTCCAGTAGTGCAAATTCCCTTAGTGCCTGGTTGTCTGGAATAGTCTTTATTTCTCCATCATTTATGAAACTCAGTTTTGTAGTATACAAAATTCTTGGCTTGAAGTTGTCGCTTTGAGAAGACTTACATTGGAGCCCTAAACCTTTCTGGCTTGTAAGGTCTCTACTGAGAAGCCTTATGTTAGTCTGATCGATTTTCCTTTGTATGTTAGTTGTTACTTTTATCTTGCAGCTTGTAGGATTTTCTTCTTCATTTTGACTTTGGCCAGACTGATGATGATGTGTCTTGGTGATGTCCTCACCTCCTGTGAATCTTCCAGGTGTACTTGTATCTGGGTATCTAAATCTCCAGCAATACCAGGGAAATTTTCTTCAAATATTCCTCCAAATATGTTTTTCATGCTTTTTTCTTTTTCTTCTTCTTCCTCAAGGATACCTATAATTCTTATTTCAGCTTGCTTATTGTAGTCCCATATTTCTCTGAGGAATTGTTCATTCTTCTTTTTTTTTTCCCTGCATCTTTGACTGACTGGGTTAGTTTGAAAGTCTTGTTTTCAAGCTCCAAAATTATTTTTTCTGCTTGGTCCAGCATGTTCTTGAAGATTTCTGTTGTATTTTGAAATTCCCTAAATGACTCTTTAATTTTTTTAAGTTCTGAAATATCTTTTCTTATGTTGTTTACCTCTTTAGTGAGTTTTTCATTTTTTTATTCATGTCCTGAAATTTATTTTTGGCTTCTTTGTTTTTTTTTTTTAACTTTCTCTTCAATCCATTCATCTTATTTTCCATACACACCCTGAATTCCATCTCTAATATTTTGACATTTTCTTTTACATGTGGTCTGTTGCTAGAAACCTATTGTGATCCTTTGGGGATGTTGAAATAGCTTGTTTTTTTTTTTTTTTTTTTTTTTTTTCATGTTGCCAGAGTTCTTATGCTGGTTCCTTCTCATCTGAAACTTTTTCCCTCAGGTCAAAGCAGATAATTTTGCAGTGCAAACTTCTCTGCTGATAATTCTCCTACTTAGTGAAAAGAATATGTCCCTGGAAGGCACCACTGGGTCCTGCTCCAGAAGATTGACCCAGTGGAAGAAGGACAAATGCACTGAAAGCTTATAACACAGCGGTTCTCCTGCATCCTTACATTGCCCTCTGGTTGTCACAGTCCAAGCCAGTGCTGGGGGATATGTGTATGGCATGGTATATTGGTTTCTAGGCTGCTATTGGAAACTATGGCAGGGGGCTAGGTGAGTCCCTCTCCATTGAGGCAGGTTGCATAGGAGTTTGCTCTGCTCAGGCCTCCCCCTGGTGGTGGCAGTAGCAGCTAGGTGAAGCTGTTTAGGAAGTGGCCCTAGATGTCAGAGCTATAGGAGTTTGTTCCACTCAGTTCCAGATGTAGTGCTGGTATGTGGCAGGAGGTGGGTTCTGGTGAATGGGTCTGCAGCAATTTGCAGAAGGCAGAGTCACAGCAACCAGGTAGCGCAGGGTGTGGTTGGGGTTGTCAATGTACATGATGCACTGTGTTGCTGGGCTCACAGTGCACAGGACCACTGGGGCTTGTGGGGTACAGGGCCATAGTGTCTTGGTGGGTCTTGAAAACTTGTCCAGCACCAGGGAAGGTTGTGGGACCTTGGCAGGTGCCTGGTCCCACATCACGGGACTTTGGTGGGTACGTTGGAGGGTCGGGTACTTTGGCCATCATCTTGGTGGGTCATGGGACAGTGGCCAGCAACAGGGTGGCTCATTGGGCCATAGAGGCTGGACAGCCCATAGTTGGTAAAGCTGGGGAATCACAGTGGTTGGGACTCTCCTTCTGCCTAGGTCTGACCACAGCAGCTGCTACAGTGTTACTCAGTTGGCAGTGGCAATGCTTTTGAAATATTCAGATGGTGGTTGCAGATGCTGAAGTAATGGGTACCTGCTCTATTTGGATCACTTGGAGGCAGCCAGGGTGGTGGTGGTGAGGTGGTGCATGGTATCCAGTCACAGTGCATGTGAGAGCCTCCACTCTTGCCACTCCCTTCTTTGCCCAGCAGGGGTAGTGGTGGGCACTGTAGGTGGCTGCAGTAGAGCTGACCCCTCTGTGGGTGGGGCATTCTGAGGCTGAGGGCTCAGAATGGTGTCTGTTGCAGGGACCAAGGATCAGAAGCCAGGAGGACCACATTGTGCCTGCCCTTCGGTGCAATGCTGCTATGTAGTCTCCAAGTAGTTCCCTGATGAGTTTGGAGGCCTACTGTGGTGGGGGAGCACCCTCGCAGCTCAGGTTGCAGTGCCCGCTCGGGGAGGTTGAAGCCCCAGGGATCTCTCCCCTGACCCTTCCCCACTTGTGGCCACTTCCCCCATGTACCTTCTGATCTTGTGGAGTGGATTACCCTGCCTTTCTCTCCTTCACTTTGGGTGTCTCTAGTTGCTTCTCTGATGATTCACAATGCTCTCTCTGACACAGTCCACCTGTAGGTGCACTTCTACCTGCAACTTTCAATGCTGTCCTTGAGAGCAGCAAGTATGGGCTGCTTCTGGTCTGTCATCTTGGCCCCCCTTGTCCCAGTCTGTGATTTTTGTTGTTTATACATGGTGTTTTTGAATAAGATAACTTCTTTTTAAATTATATTCAGTTAATCAATATATTATACAAGTTTGGTGCTTTGTTTAATCTTATTTAATAAATCCCTACCTACTATAGGTCATGGAAAATTCTATGATTTATGTTACCAAAATCTTCTAGCCTGGACAACATTGTGCAAAGTTTTCTCTCAGTTCTTCCCCATTAAGAAAAACTATAAACCCTTGAAATGCAATAGACAACCAAAGTAGAAATCTGAAAGTTTGGGTAAGAGAAAATGAACTTGTTTGAGACATCAAGACCAGAGGAACAGCACAACAGCAGAGCATCTTGTGCTCTCTTCCCCTCTTCAAAACAGGAAGAACATCCAGACCCAGTGTTTCCTGACTTCTTACAGAGGGTAGCTTAGATAATGGGATTCATTCCATTCCATTGATTCCATTCCAGGATCCAATATGAGTCCCTATTAATGTATCAGGTGAGCCTATCCTGACACCATGGCAAAGTGTATTGATTGGAAGCTCTGAGCAGCTGAGGGAAGCACTCCTCTTCCCTTCTCTGTCTGAGACTCCTCTTTTCCATTGAGAGATTTCCAGGCAAGTAGGGCAGAAGAGGCAGGAGAGACCCAGGTATAGTGAGAGGCCTAAATGGAAGGCTGTATGTCCCTGTCATTCCAGATTTCTGCTTTCCTGCTCAAGAGACACCACCAGGACTACTGGGTGCAAGGGTGGAGCATCTGGAGGGAGATTCCACCCCTATTAGCCCCTGACTCAAGACACCTTTTAGGCCAGAATAGGGAAGCTGCCTCAGCCTCCTAAGGTAGCATCAGCAAGGGCTAGTAGGAACCCCACTGGCACCAGGTAAGTCAGGTAGACCAAACTGTCACTGCAAAGGTCCTGAACATTAAACTGCCATTGAAATCACAGCCCAGAAACTAGGACTAAACACAGTGATTGCCTGTTAAAATAAAATATTTAAATAGAACTCAAGGTGTCTTAATATAATATACCAGATGTCTAAGATACAATTTTAAAACAAAAACAAACAAAAACTTTATCTATGTTAAATAGAAATGAGTAAATCACAACTTGAGTAAGAAAGGAGAATCAACCAATGTGAACACTATGATTAATAAGATATTGGCATTTTGACATGAATTATAAAGCCGGGTCTGAGTTTTATAACAGACTTTAGAAAACCTACATACTGTATAAAATGTCAATGAGAAATTCTCAGATTTCTTCCATAGATCAACTTTAGATATTTGATCTCCTACAAATTAAAATTTGTATTTAAAAAAACCTTATCTATCTGCCTAAAACAATGAATTTATAAATAACTATTTTCATTATTATAAAACTAAAAACAAAAGTTAAATTTGTATGGTTTCTGAAGTATTTTGGTCCACTAAATATAGCAATGCAAATGTATTGCACCATATATAAATGTTATATTTCTAGTTATATATAAGAAAATTAACTTAAATAGAATGAATTAAAAAGAAATTCTGTAACTATTGATTTCTGATCCTTACATTATGGAAATGCCTTGTTTTTATTTGGTGAAGCAGAACACATGTCCTTGAATCTATTTTCACTGTATAGATGTTATTTTTACTGATTATTTTTGCATTCAATTTTATGTATTTATGCAAATATTTGGGTATGCTATCTCATTTTTCTTAACTGCTAAACTAATCCTACTTAATCCTATAAGTATAAAATAGTTCTTTCTCCATGAGTTTATTAACATGCTAAGATATATCAGTTGAATATGTGGCCTTGTAATTTTAAGACCTACTATTTTAAGACTTGGTTATTCTCATTTAACATATGTGACACTAAATTCTCATATAAACTCCAACTACCCTGCTTAGTCTCCTTCTTTATCCCTGTATAAATCCTTCCTTTTGCCACACTGTTTTTCCATCTACATAGGGCCTTCTACCTATGGAAGTTTATATAGCAGAGTGGTTAAAGGTATGAGCTCTTAAAAGGTGACTAGACTCCCTGAACATAAATCTTCTTTTTTATGATTAATATATAACCATTCCACATATTTATGGGATACAATGTGATGCTTCAATACATATATAAATTGTGTAATGATCAATTCAGGGTAATTAGCATATCCATCACTTTTAACTTTTGTTATTTCTTTGTGATAAGGATATTCAAAAACCTCTCTTCTAGCATTTTGACATATATATTATTGTTAACTCTAGTCATACAACTATGCAATAGAACACCAGAACTATTTCTCTTATCTAACTGTAGGTTTGGACCCCTTGACCAATCTTTCACCATCCCCCACTCTCCCTCCCCACCTCTGGTAATCACTATTCTACTCTACTTCTATTAGGATAACTTTTTACATTCCACTTATGAGTGATATCATAAATTCTCATTTTATTATTCACTTCTTCTATCTTCATGAACTTTAGCAAGCTTATTAACCTCTCAGTTTTCTCATCTATAAAGAAAGGTCAATAACATGCTTGCCTTGGAGATAAAACAGGTAAAGAACTTAGACCAGTGTCTAACAAATAGTGGATGATCAATATATATCCAGCAATTATTATTCTTTAAAATACACTGGAGCATCATGGCTGTGGAATATTTCATAAAAGAATAATTTATAAGTATAATTCCTTATGTGTTTTCCTTGTCAAGCACTGGTTCCAAATTCCAAGCCCCAGTATCTTGCTGTGTGTATCAGTCTGGAATGATAATGTATACTTTCCCTCTCTCTATAGCTGAGTCATGTCAAATTAATAATATCTACATAAAAAATATTCTTCTGGCTCATTCTATAGACTTCAGAGATTTATTATTGAGATGAATATATCATTAAATATTGGAGATTATAATCTGAATAACCATACTCACTTGAACCATATACCAATTCAATCAGTAAGTCTTGACAGTTCATCTTCCATAATATTCTCACATGTTCCATCCTATTAAAATAAACTTCCTATCATTACCTGCCTAAATATGTTTGTATTATATGTAAATAATATATTCCAATTTCACACACACACACAAGGTAAGAAAATTGCCATATTTTCCATCAACCAAAGATATCTACTCTTAATATGCCTCAATAAAGCTAAATTAATTTTAATTTAAAAATATATACTTTTGATTTGTGTTTTAAGAAATACTTGTAAACTGCTTTTAAAAATCAATATATTGTCTGCTTTGTCAAAGATGAGATGGCAACATGAGGATGGTTTTATACCTGGGTCCTCTGTTCTGATCCATTATTCTATGTGTCTATGTCTGTGTTCTTGTGCCAGTACTATATTGTTTTGGTTACTATAGCCTGTAGTATAGATTGAAGTCTGGTAAATTGATGCTTCCCAATTTGTACTTTTTCATAAAGGTTGATTTGGATATATGGGGTCTTCTCTGGTTCCATAGGAAGTATAGAATTATATTTTTCTAAATCTGCAAAAAAATGATGTTGGTATTTTAATAGGGAATGCGCTGAATCTGTAGATCACTTTTGGCAGTACAGACATTTTAACAATGTTGATTCTGCCAATCCATGAGCATGATGTGTTTTTCCATCTGTTTACATACTCTGCTATTTCATTTCTCAGTGTTATGTAGTTCTTCCTGTAGAGGTCTTTAACCTCCTTAGTTCAATATATTCCTAGGTATTTTTGTTGTTGTTGTTGCTATAGTGAAAGGTGTTGATCTTTGATTTAGTTCTCAATTTGACTGTTGTTGGCATATATGAATGCTAGTGATTCGTGTATATTGCTTTTATAACCTGAGACTTTGCTGAATTCATTTATAAAATCCAGGAGTCTCTTGGTTGAATCTTTGGGGTTTTCTAGATATAATATCATGTTGTCAGCAAAGAGCAATAGTTTGACCTCTTCTTTCCCCATTTGGATACACTTGATTTCCTTTGTTTGTCTGATTCCTCTGGCAAGGACTTCTAGCACTATGTGGAATAGAAGTGGTGATAGTGGGCAACCTTGTATGGTTCCAGTTCTAAGCAGGAATACTTTCAATTTTTCCCTATTCAGTATGATGTTGGCTGTCGTATATGACTTTTATCATTTTTAGGTAAGTTCTGTCTATGCCTATTTTGTTAAGCGTTCTTATCATAAAGGGGTGTTGAATTTTGTCAAATGCTTTTTCTGAATCTATTGAGAGGATCATATACTCTTTGTTTTTACTTCTGTTTATGTGGTGAATTACATTTATAGATTTGCATATGTTAAACAATCCCTGGATCTCTGGGATGAAGCTCCTTGGTCGTGATGGATTATTTTTTTGATGAGCATCTGAATTTGGTTTGCTAGGATTTTATTGAGAATTTTTGTATTTATATTCATAAGGGATATTGGGCTGCTGTTTTATTTTTTTGTTGAGTCCTTTCCTGGCTTTTGTAGCAAGCTGATGTTGGCTTTGTAAAACATGTTGGGGAGGATTCCTTCCTTCTCAATGTTATGGAATAATTTCTGCCAAACGGGCACCAGTTCTTCTTTGTAGGTCTGGTAAAATTCAGCTGTGAAACCATCTGGTCTGGGACTTTTTTTGTTGGGAGATTTTTTTATTGTTGCTTCGATTTGGTTACTTGATATTGGTCTGTTCAGGAATTCCATTTTTTACTGAATGAGCCTATGGAGGCTGTGTGTTTCTAAGAATTTGTCCTTTTCCTTCACATTTTCAAGCTTATGTGCATCCAGATTTTTATAGTATTCAGAAATGATATTTTGTATTTCTGTGCTATCAGTTGTAATTACTTCTGTTTAATTCCTGGTTGAGCTTATTAGAGTACTTTCTTTTCTGCTTCTGGTAAATCCAGCAAGAGGCCTGTCAATTTTCTTTATCTTTTCAAAGAATCATCTTTTTGTTTCATTAATCTTCTATATAGCTATTTTGTTCTCAATTTTATTTAGTTCTGCTGTGATCTTGGTTATTTCCTTTCTCTGCTGGATTTGGGACTTGTTTGCTCCTCCTTTTCCAGTTCCCTGAGATGATTCATTAGATTGTTGATTTGTGATCTTTCTGTCTTTTGCATGTAGGGATTTATGGCTATGAATTTTCCTATCAGGAATGCTTTAGCTGTATCCCACAGATTTTGAAAGCTTGTGTCCCCTTTATCATTTAGTTCAAAGAATCTTTTGATTTCCATCTTGATTTCCTCCTTGATCTATCATTCAGCAATAAGTTGTTTAGTTTCCATGACTTTGTGTAGAGATGAGTGTATCTGTTGGAGTTGATTTCTAATTTTATTCCACTGTAGTCTGAAAATATGCATGGTATAATTTCTATTTTTTTTAACTTGTTGAGAAACGTTTTGTGGCCTAGAATGTGATCAGTCCTAGAGAATGTTCCATGAGCTGATGAGAAGAACGTATATTCAGTGGTTTTGGGGTAGAATATTCTGTAAATGTCAGTTAGGCCTATTTGTTCTAGACTTTTGTTTATTTTCATTGTTCCTTTGTTTATTTTCTGTTTGGAGCATCTGTCCTGTTCTGTCAGACGGTTATTGAAGTCCCTGGCTATTACAGTGGTGCTGTTTATCATTCTGTTTAAATCAAGTAGGATTTGCTTTATGCATCTGTGTGCACCTGTGTTAGGTGTGTAAATATTTAGAATTCTTATGTCTTCTTGTTGAATTGTTCCCTTCACCATTATATAATGTCCATCTCTGTCTTTTATTACTTTTTTTAAATTTGAAGTCTATGTTATCTGATATGACAACTGCTACACAAGCTTCCTTTTGGTTTCCATTTGCATGAAATACTGTTTTCCATGCCTTCACATTGAGTCTGAATGAGTCCTTGTGGGTTAGATATGTTTCCTGGAGACAGGATATATTTTGTTGTATTTTTTTATCCATTCAGGCAGCCTATTCTCTTGAGTGGGGAATTCAAGCCATTCACATTTATTGAAAGAATTAATAAGGGGGGTGGATTTCTGTTCATCCTGTTGAGTAGAACTTCATTGCTTTGTTTTCTCTCTTGAAGCATTGTGATATCTGGGCTTTGACCTTTTGCTTTTGTGTGATTTTACACTGGTGGCTGTCTATTGTGGTGATCCATGTATAATGCAATTCTGAGTACTTCCTACAGAGCATGTCTTTTCTTCACAAATTCTCTCAGTGTTTGCTTGTCTGAGAAAGTCTTTATTTCCTCCTAATATACAAAACTTAGTTTTGTAGGATACAAAAAACACACTGGGGAAAAGAATCCCTATTCAATAAAAGGTGCTGGGAAAACTGGATAGCCACATGTAGAAGACTGAAACAGGATCTGCACCTCTCACCACTCACAAAAATCAACTCACAATGGACAACAGACTTAAACCTAATGCATGAAACCATATGAATTCTAGAAGAAAATGTTAGAAAAACTCTTCTAGATGTCAGTCTAGGCAATGAATCTATGAAGAAGACTCCAAAAGCAATCACAGTAACAATAAAAATAAATAAATGGGATGTGATCAAATTAAAAAACTTCTGCACAGCCAAGGAAACTATCATTAGTGCAAATAGACAATCTACAGAATGGGAGAAAATATTTGCATGCTCTACATCCCATAAAGTGCTGATAACTAGAATCTATATAGAACTCAGGAAAATCAGCAAGAAAAAAATCAAACAACCTCATTAATAAGTGGGCAAAGGATATGAACAGAAAATTTTCAAAAGAAGACAGAATAATGGCCCACAAACATGAAAAAATGCTCAACATCTCTAATCATCAGGAAAATGCAGATCAAAACCACAATGAGATATCATTTAACTCCAGTGAGAATGGATTTTATTAAAAAGTCACAGAACAACAAATGTTGGATTGGATGCAGAGAGATAGGAACACTCATACACTGCTGGTGAGACTGCAAACTATGAAAAGTGGTATGGAGATACCTCAAAGAACTAAAAGTAAAACTACCATTTGATCAGCAATCCCACTACTGGGTATTACCCAAAGGAAAAAAAGACATTCTATAAAAAAGATACCTGCATTTGAATGTTTATAACAGCACAATTCACAATTGCAAAGATGTGGAACAACCCAAGTGCCCTTCAATCCATGAGTGGATTAATAAAATGTGGTATATGTATACCATGGAGTACTACTCAGCCATAAAAAATGGTGAACTAATGCCTCTTGTATTAACCTGGATATAACTGGAGACCATTCTTCTAAGTTAAGTATCACAAGAATGGAAAAACAAACATGCATGTACTCACCATTAAATTGGAACTAATCAATCAACACTTATGGGCACATATGGAAATAATATTCATCGGAAATCAAGCAGGTGGGATGGCAGAGAAGGGGATGGGTAAATTCACACCTAATGGGTACAGTGCACACTATCTTTGGGATGGGCATACTTACAAGTTTGACTTAAACTGTACAAAAGCAATTTATGCAACCAAAATGTTTGTACCCCCGTAATATTCTGAAATTTGTAAAAAACCCTCAAAATATTGTCTCACTTTTTACAAGGCAGTAACTCTGGAACTGCTCCATACAATATGCCTATATAATGTGTATTTAAATGAAGTTCAATCAAATAATATTAAATTTATATCTTCAGTTTCACTAACTACATTTTAAGTGTTCCACACATGCACGTGACCTTATGGTACTATATTAAACAACATAGTAGAAAATTTTCATCTTCATAAAAGGTTGTATTAGATAGTGTGGTGTTTTTGTTATGGAAGGGTAGCTCTCATTCCAGTGTCTAACAGGTCATTCCAGCCATCCAGCTGTTGGTTTTATGGTGCCTTGCCTTGGTCCCTTGTTTCATCCCCACCCACATGCCTTCTCCAGGTAAGCCCTCCAGGTAAGCTGAGTAGCAGGGCCAATTTTTATGGGATGGGGTATAGTGTCAAATCTCAGTCTTGAGGACTTTATAATAAATCTTAGTTTGATCAAATTCTTGGCCAATAAGTTAGAGCTATTTTATAGGGAGTCTGTTGAGCATACCTGAGCACACTTCTACACTGAATAGGTTTTATCTTCTCTGGAGGTCTTCATCTTCCTTCCTAGAGGTCGCTTCCTCTGCTGAATTTCTATATAAGAATGGACTGAGGCTTTTGGATCTCCTTAAAAGATTCAGATTGTCTAAACCAATGTTAAATAGCAGTTCAGAAAGCTATTTCTGAAAAATTGGACCTCCACGAAGTTTTCTTTTTCTTTTTTTGCAGTGAACAGTTAACTTAATAAATATTCTTCAAAATACTAAAGAATTGCTATTGTCTCCTCAAACCCTCAATAATAGTCTCTTACTCTTGATGCAAAGAAGAGGCACTAGAGGCTATGGTAGAATCACAAGAAAAGATACAAGCAAAGATTTAGTAGGTATGAGGGAATGTCCAAGTGACACAGACAATAAAGTAACTAAAAACTCTCTGGATGAAAATTTAGTGGCAAAACTAAACTCAGAATTTGAGTCAACCTGCTCTGAAACATAAAACTGCATCTAAATCTAGTTAAGGAACAGTCAAATGTAATTGGAATAATTTTTGAAGCAAAGTTAGAAGACTATTTGATCACTACCAAAAAGGCAAGAGAAAGACAGAAATTGGAATATATCATGTGGACTTTGGAAGGAACAGCAACATTATTTTTGTGAGCTGCATTAATGCACCTGACTTCTTCCATATCTATCAAAAAAATCTCAACCTTAATTTTAAGATGCTCCGTTTTTATAGGTGAGATGAAAATGCTACATCACTGGGTATGAAATAGCTTCCACAAGACTATCTGTTCAAATATTCCTTTAGGACATTGCCTGAATTTTCAGGTAGTCTATTCCACAGGAACTTCTTGCAAGAGGTATAGTATGCAACCAGTTTTTTTGTCTGTTCATTTCAACATTCTCCATTTCTACAATATCTGTCTTCTTGTCACTGACAAAGTTGAATTGGTTATTGCTAGACATGAGGCAGATAAATCAACATTACCTGTTCATTGGCTTCCTAGTGCCTGAATAAAAGACACTAAATGAAAAATTAAATAAAGGTTCTCCACAAGAGAGTTGTTCACATCTTCTAGACACTAAAAAAGCTATGGAATAGAAAGAGTCCTACATTTTATCATGGCATTTAGAATTAAAACAGATGGTAAAGGAAACAGTAGGGTGTGGCCAGACATTATTCTTGGATTCAAAATGTTTGCTGAGATTCAGGCATTCACAAAATTGTAGAGAAAAAAGATTAAATGCCTGTATTAGTGGGAAAAAAAGACAAGCCCTCAGTTGGACTGAGGCTAAATACAAAATGTCTAAATTCCTAATCAGACTGAGAAAATTTATGGAGCAATCTTATATTATATCTGAAGAAATGTGACATAGTCCTAGACTCAAAACAGGTCTAGGCTCAAGTTATCTCAATTTTTCTTCATACACAATGTCATAGATTAAATAGAAAAAAATCCACACAAAGAAATAATCAAGCTTATGTAGACAAAAGGAATATGAAAGAAATCCAAGAGAAGAAATTTACATTAATAGCAAACAAATAGGGGAGCAGGTGATGGAGTTATCTTTAGTACTTGAAAATAACTGCATTTAATATATTCAAGAACAACAAAAATATAAAGAATTATGACATATGGCTTAAATCTATAGAAAATAAACAAATGAAAATTCTGAAACTCACAAATCTAATAACAATTTAAGAACTCAAGGGATGACATTAAAATATATTAGACAAAGATAAAGAGAGAATTTTTAAACAGGATGATAAAGGAGAAAATATATCTAGACTGAAGTTTTGAGAGTACAACAAAAATAATAATAAAATAAAATAGAAAATATAAAGAAGAGCCTAAGCAATAGGAAACCTTAGAAGGTCTACAAGTCAATCTATTAAGGCTTAAAAGGTAACCAGAATAAAATAAAATGCTATCTTCAAATCACTGAAAGAAAATTATTGGCAACATTGGATACCATGTGCAGTGAAAATATCCTTCAAAATATGGGTGACATAAAACCATTGTAATTCATAGGAAATCTGAAAGGTTAAATACCAGCAAAAACACAATTCATAAATTATTTGTAAACAGAATATATACAGTTCTCAAATCACTGAGAATAAAGGATAACCCAATACATAAAAGACTTGAAGCAGCACTTTACAATTAGGAAATCCAACTGGCTAGTGAATAAATTTTTATGAATAAATTGGCAAAGAACTGACCTGAGTACAGTGCAGTTGGACAGTGGCAGACATTACTGTGAGACAACTAGTATTAATATTATGCATTACACAGCCAAATTATCCAAGTTTTCAGAAAAATCTATAATCTAGTATATTGCTTTGTTTGATACTTCTAGTCAGCCTTCTTAAGGGCAAACTGCCACAACCTTCAAACTTCATATTTTCTTATGTTTTCATTGTTATGAACATATTCAAAAGGCCTTAAGCCTATTATGTAATCAAGCCATAAGATGTAGTTTAGTAACTAAATCTTTTAATCCATGAAAGTCTCCAGATGGAGCAAACATAGATAAGTTGTCATTGAGGAAATAAAGATCTGCTGGCAGTGTCATTTGTGAGTTTCTCAGGAAAATTTTGGCAAGGAAAGTAGTTCTAAAAACCTAGATTATGGAAGAAACACTATTTTTCAAAAATAATATTGGAGAATTCAGAAATTTCTGGGGAAATTCAGGAACAGTTATCAAAAACATTATCAAGAAAGAAAAGCATATTTGGATTTTAGAAATTTAAAAGGAACCAAAAATTTTTGAAAGTGAAAACTGTAAAAATTTGAAAGTGAAAATTATATAAATTTTAATTGTGATAAAGCTCCTAAATTGTACAAAGTCTTTACGTGTGCTTTTAAGAATTATTTAACAAGTCTAATTGTATAAATATGGTAAAATGTATGCTTATACACTGTTGTTACAAAGACTGCACATTATTCAAACATTAATATCACCCCCCAGGAATGTTGGCACATGGCTCAAAATAAATGTGGATATTTGATAGAATATTAAAGGTTTATATTTTTTTCCTATTCTAAAACTTTTTAATAATACTTTGATGAAAGCATTTAATGCATGCTTAATTTGGGGGGATAACAGAAATATCAAAATATACAATTATTAAATAATATCATAAATAATTCATAAATCATTATTAAGTAATATTGTTAGGGTATTAGGTTTATAGCACTATCATTAAAAATACTTCAAATATATAATTTTGAATAAAATAAAACCTTTGCAATTTAGTAAAGATTATTATTAATAAAAGTCTTGAATATATGTTTTAAAACAAGAGGTTGCATGAGTAATAGATGAGCAATATGATTAGTGGCAAAACAGTGGTGAATGATCTCAGGATCTAGTCATATCAGTTGTTGAAAAGTTTAATAAGTCAATCATTTAAAGCAGAAGCTAAAATAGCAGACATAATCTTGTTTGCATTAATGTAGTGTAAACAACATCACAGAAAATAATCACCCAACAGCAATCAGTGTTGAATAAGACAACCCCAGGAGGATTATATTCATTAATAGGAAACATGCTATTTATCATTAAAGCACTAAACTTAACATAGCCCAGAGTTTATAGTAAATATTTGTGAACTTCAGTACTAAAGCTCATTCAGAAGTTAATAAAGCAAATGGTAAGATGTGAGAAATCCATGTCACACAGACATCATTCAAAATAACTGGACATGCTTAACAAGACAAAGTTCAAGACAAGATGTGAAAATAATTAAAATATTGAACTACCATCCTTCCTTCAACAAATATGTACTAGTTAATTGCATTTATACCAGGTCTGGTGAAAGACATAACCCTTGAGAGAGTAAATTAATCCTATGTTGTTTCAGGTTTGAAAACTAAGACAGAGTTCAGTTATACTTGAGGTAGAGTTAAATAATAATGGATAAAGCTGCCTGCTATCTCCTGAACTGAAGATGTTTATGTAAATCCTGAATGCCCCTTTGCTGTACTGTATATCTTTTGAAGATATTTGGTATGGGTCTTAATTGTTCATGAATATAACCCTTCATTAACATTGTCGAATTTGGTAAAACTTTCATCACTAGTTGCATATCAAAGCATAATTATGCTTTAATTCCATGACTTACCCAGCATTCGTTTATCCATCATGAGCCATATAATTTTTTCCTTAATTGATATGTGTTTCTAATTATTTTCCATGATTACTTTGTGATAGTTATAAAACTCTTCTAAAGTACAGCATTTGCTCTTTTTTTCAAGTTTCAGTTAAAATAGTACTACCTTCATCATGTTTCTTAGAAGCCAAAAATGGAAATAAATATCCCACTATTGATTTAATAATATCTATTTCATTGCACAAATATTTTCCACTTTGTAGCCTACATTTTTTTCTTTCCAATTAAAATGTAGTCTTCTAAATGAAGATTTTTGTCTGAATAACTCTGGCAATTATAATTTAGGAATGAGCAAGAAGACTTTTGGAGGTTTATTTTTGGGGGGTGGAGGGCAGGCAGGGTTTGTGTGATGGAAGTAGGGGATGAGAAGTTTGATCATAGTAGTTCCCTCTTAATCACGTTTTCACTTTCCCAGGATTTCAGTTACCCATTGTCAAGTGTGGTCCAAAAATATTAAAAGGAAAATTCCAGAAATAAACAATTCGTAAGTTTTAAATTTCGTGCTATGCTGAGTAATGTGATGGAATCTTGCACCTCTGGCTCAGTTTCTTCTTCACAAGAATATGAGTGAGTACAATAAGGTATTTTGAGAGAGAAAAAAAGAGACAGATCACATTACATAACATTTATTACAGTATATTGTCATAATTGTTCTATGTTAGTATTAGTTATTGTTACTATCTTACTGTTCCTAATTTATAAATTAAATTTTATTATAGATATGTATATATAGGAATACACATAGCATACATGGCGTTCAGTACTATCCACAGTCGTAGGCATCCACTGGGGGTCGTAGAACTTACCCCCACGGATAAGGGGGGACTACTGCAATTAATATGCATTGGAGTTAAATCCCAAGAAAAGCTTTTAGCAGTTCAGTGGTCTTCTTTATGCTTGAAGTATACCCATGCTAAAATAAAGTACTAGTTATTGTGCCTCTATTCCCTAATACCAAAATATAGGGGAGGTTTTTTTAATGTCTGTTCAGATTTGAGAGGCAGTGTGTATTGTTCTTGGGTATATTGTTTCAACCCATTTATCAAGTGATTAACAAGGCTGCCAGTTTTGAGTGAGACCTGGAGTAATAGAGGGCTCTGCAGCAGGCCCAGATTTTAATGCCATATGCCCTCTTTTATCCATATAACACAGCATATCCAGTGGTACAGATATGTCTATGTGGATAGGGAAAGTCTATGTGGATTTTCAGCACAGATCACTAGGATTCAAGGCCATTACTTCTGTGGCAGAATACTACTCTCAAAATGAAAAGTAAATTCTGATGTGTAAGGCTGCATATCTACCCACAGTGCAGCAATTCACTATGTGGCTGGAGCTATACACCACGAGCCAAGTATTATGGGATGCAACAAATCACAAGATCGGTAAGGCAGAAAAGCAATCCTTTGTACAAATGAAGTGAGAAGTGATACATTTGGGGTCAGGCTTAAGCAGGTCCCTAAAGGATGAATAAATTGCATTAATATGAGCAATGGTGTGGAAGTCAGCCAACATTTCTCTTTGACTTCCCAAACATTTGCACAATGGGCCCATAAATTGAGAGGCTATGGCAACAGAGAATGAAAGCTTTGGGGACAAAGAACATTGACTGCCACTCACCAAGCCTGACCTACAAACTGTTACTGCTAAGTGCCTAAGCTGCCAACAAGAGAAGCTGATGCTGAGCCTTCAACCCTGCACTATTTCTTAGGATGATCAACTAGTCTCTTAGTGGCAAATTGATTATATTGGATACTTTCATCATGGAAGGAAAATCTATTGTATTATTGAAGTTGAAACATTCTCTCTCTCTCTCACATATATATATATGTACATACACACACAAATATTCATATATATTTCAAAATCATGTCTGACTGCATAAAAAACTGCACAAACCTTAATAAAATTGATCATCTCCCACCTCAAGTGTCTTCTAATATTTTTATCAGTTTTATACCTACTATGCACCTCCTTCTTGAGATAAAAATTATCAAAATAAAAATATTCCAATTGCTGACACTTTTTATTAGCATCCAATCCCAGAATGAAACGAAGCCCGGATTTCTTAAACTCTTCCCCCAAATCATATAATAGAAGCCCAAATCAAATAACAAAGTCCCTTCCCCTCACTGTTCTATCCTTTCCTTATAGAGATGCCCCATGACTGTGTCTACCCATTGTGTGTAGTCTTCTTGTCACAACAAGTAAAAATAAAACCAAATTTGTCACTTGTAGGTGTGTTCCCAGTGGTCTTTGCCTGAGTGGACTTGAAAGTTCTCAGGAGGCTTGGGGGTTCCCTTCCTCCATGGCAGAGAGTAAGGGTCTCCTGAACTTAGAGCTGCAATTATCACTAGGTCACTTGGAGTTTATTTATGATGCTCCAGTTATTATGGTTGTATAGCAAACAATCTGGAAACATAGAAGCATTAATTCTCTATAAAATTTATTTTCACAAATCTGCAGGAAGGCCAGGGTTTAGTAGAGACAGCTCATCTCCTCTGCTCCACTTGGAGTCAGCTGAAATGGATCAAAACCTGGGGGTTAGAGTTACCTGAATTATCTGATAACTCAGATTTCTGGCTTCTGAGCTAGGAAGACTCACACAGTTGGGTACTGGAACAGATAGATGTTTTTTGGCATCTTTCTTTATTATCTTTATTTCTATATGAGCTCTAGAAATGCTCTCTCATCATGGTGGCTCACCTGTATCTGGATTTCTTACATGGTGTTTCATGGCTACAGTGAGCATGAGAGAGGGCAGGGGAGGGATTGTATCAACTTGATTTTTATGACATAAACTCAGAAATAACACTGTCACTTCCATATCATTCTATCAGTTAGATACAAGTCAGTAAGACAAGCCCATATCCAAGGGAAGGGAAATAACGCTTACCCTTTCTGGGAGTTGAAATAATCTGAGACATATTTTAAAACCATCTCAAAGGATCAGTAGGCAAAAGAAAGAGTTGCATTACTGTCTGTAATAATCAGCTCTGATTACCATGAGGAATTTGAGACACTGCTACATATTGTGTGGAACCATCTGGATCTACTCAGGCATCAATAGTGCTTCATGACCAATGAGATCTATGATTGGCTAATTGTAGCAACCATGACCTGAGAATGGCAAGACGATTTAGGGCTCAGACACCTAGGGGATAAGGGTCTGGATTTTAACACCAGGCAAGTGAATTAGAACATCTAAAGTAGTGCATCAGGAAAAAGAAGGAAAATTATGAGGCCTTGGTACAAACTACAGCAGTTAAGACAGTAGTTTGAGCTTAAACTATTTTTAAAGCCTTAATAGAAGGTATGGAACTCAACTCTCAAGCAAGAAGTAAGGACAACTCGATCTCAATTTTTAGAATGAAGTCCAATTATTAAAAGTATGTATATGTGAATATGATTGACATAAGAAATAGACTGTAGGGCTACTCAAATTTGTTCCCCTCCCCATCTGCTGCTTTCTCAGTGGATTGATTGAAAATTCTAGTTTACTTCTTTCTTTGCAAATATTAAACATATGTCTTAATATATTCTTATATGTATTTTAATAAAAGTTAATACTATATTTTTCTTTGAAATTTTCCCATAGGTTCTCTTAATATAACACTTAAATTATCATTATTTTCAGGATATTCTACAATGTTGGTATGCATTTCAAATTTTACACACAGTGATTTAAGAGTAATTAATTTACTGTTTGATGCTCTTTGCATCCTGGTTTTGCTACTAATTGGTAGATTTAGTTTTCTAGATTTCTGGAAACTTCTAAAAATAAAATTTTACAACTTTAGATATACTGAAAAATTATGAAGGTATTACAGAGAGTAACCAAACCTCCCACATCCACGAACTTCCCCTAATATTAGCATCTTACATTAGTATCCTTTAGCATTATGAAGAATTTTTATTAATATACATTGTCTAATTTGTCACAATTAATGAACCAACATTGCAACATCAGTATTAACTAAAGTCCATACTTTTTTCAGAGTTTCTTAGTTTGTCCCTAATGGCTTTTTTCTCTTCTAGGATCCCATCCAGGATATGCCATTGTATTTACCAGGCATGTCTCTTTAGGCACCTCTTAACTGACAGTTCTTAGGCTTCCCTAACTCTAAGGACTTTGACAGTTTTGATCAGGAATTTCATAGAATGCCCTTCAGTTGGGATCCGTCTGATGTTTTGCTCATGATTAAATTGGAATTGTATTATTAGAAAGAAATCCACCAAGGTAGCTAGAAATTATCTCTTCGTATCAAGGCTATATATTATCAACATGGTATCATGATCTTATAACATGAACTTAATCACCTGACTGAGGTAGTGCTCGCCAGGTGGTTTCTTCACTGTAAAGTTAGCACCCTCCCCCCACCATATTCTTTAAGGAGTAGAAAGTTATGATTCACCTCTTTGAGGGCAGAGTATCTACATAAATTATTTGGAATTCTGCATGAGATATTTGCCTCTTTTCTCTTATTTATTTAGTCATTTCTTTATGTTAGTACAGACTTATGTATATTTATTTTATACTTTGGATTATAGCCTGATACTACTTTATTTTCTTGCTTAATTTTCTCCAGATTTGGCCATTGAGGCCCTTTCAGTTGGCCCCCATATTCTTTTGATATAGCACAACCATTGCATTATTTTGATATTTCTTTACTTTCTAGTACTATAAGATGTACCATGCTCATTTTGCGTATGTCATGGCCCAGTCCTAAAATCAGCCAATTCTTTAAAGAGCACTGGTGACTTTTATTAGAGAATAGTATTTAGAAACTAAGGTCTGGGCTAGTGGGCTCATTGTTACTAGATGTTATTATCCTGTCAATGGGGTATTATTGCCCTCTAAGCCCTTAGAAATTATTATTATCTAATAATTTCTAGTTACCTTTAAATTTCCCTGAAAGAAAGACTGGGATGCCTAATATCGGATTCTTGTTAGCCTTTGCATATTATATCTTTTCATTTCCTCTTTTTTCAATTTTATTAACTTCCTTTATTTTAGGTCTGTCTTTTTATACTCTTAAAGTTATAGTTTTATTTTGTTATAAATACAGATAACCATTATTCTTCAAATGTGTGAATTTAGCTCACACCCATACCCATATGTAAATGTTAAATACATCTATTATATAAAATGCTTCCTACTTCAGTATCTTGTTAAATAAGTTTCCTATTGTAGTATATTTGCCTAATATTTGATTTTATTAAAAACAAAATTAAGAAGGCTTGTAGCTTCTTAAATTATATTTATAAATATATGTCACAGAAATATCATTCCTATAACTTTAAATATGATCCATTAATTCTTTATTATGAACATAATTTTATATATTTCCTTTCTCTTATATGTTTATATATTTCTTCCCCCTGATTTTATTTGATTATATGATTATTCTTAGTTTTCACCTTCATATTATTATTATTATATACAATTAAAACTCTTTTTAATTCCTCATTTCTTAGGAAAACCATTTACTGAAGTGATGAGTATACAAAGTATACTTATCTATGTAAACACCACATACAATTGCTATCACTGCAATTATGTCTTTAATGTAATATTTGATATGACTATGGTCATAAGACTATGGTACAGTAGTGTTAAAGAAGCGGTGTGAAATATGCAATTGAAATTAAGACTGAAAACATTATTTTTGTATCAAGTTATCTATCAACCAACTATGCAGGTTCTCCTCACTCTACTCCTAAGCTTCCTCCTCCGTATACTAGAATCTGGCTATCACTGTGGATGTTTGAGGAGCCATGGAGTCAAGGATAGTTATTTAATTTTAGAACAAAATATACTAGGATATGCATCTATATTAATAAATACACCAAGTAAACAAAAGTAACAGACAACTTGAGAAATGTGATCAATATGATCGAGAGAAATCCTCTCAATACCAATCTGCCTGGTATTATAGCCAGTAATTGTGTTAGTATATTAATTCCATTCTTCACAGCAAAAATATATTGTAAAGTTGTATATTCTAATAATTTAATAAGTATTAAATAATATAGAATAATTTCTAAATATATTCAATGAGTTGGTGATCTCAGAGCTTTCTTTAGAAACTGTGCTAAAAGAAATCAGCAAAAAGCAATCAGAATAAAGCTTTTCACAAAATGCCCACATTAATGTCTAACAGAAAGAGAATAAAAATAATGTGTCTTTCACCACTTCCATAAATAAGTTGAAAAAATCACATACAATTTTAATGCAGTTTTCGTTCTCTGTATAAATTAATTCATTAACTCTTTTTGAGATAAATTTAATGTTGTGTTTATGTCATCTTATCTGTAATTAATACAATCTTTCCCCTAGAATGGCCTTATTAAATATTAGTTGGTTTAGGTGTGTTCAAAATTTAAACAATGCACACAGGAAGCAAATTTAAAAGTACGTGTAGAAATGAATGTATCTCTCTGTGAATCAGGTCAGAAATATATTGATAGCATCTCAGAATGACCCTAGGAATTATTTGCATAATTATCTAATTGTTTGTTTCACTCATTAGACTCTAATACCAAAGAAAGCTTTAGACCATTTTCTCACCAATGACTGTGCCTGGCACTGAGTAGTATTTAATTATTTTTTGTATGGATTAAAAGGAAGGCATTGGACTATCTAAGTTAACCAGCGTCTGATTATTCATGTCTAAATGATGAAGACTGAGGATTGAAGATTTTCTCCAAACAACCACTCTTCACTATATGAATGGTCAATTACCTCTGCTCCATTACTCCGCTTGGGCTGGCTTCCCTCCACTCACTCTGTTTGTGTATCACATATAATCACAGCAACTACCACATTAAACTTTGTCTTTGTGAACTGATGTATTCTTACACTAATATGAATAATCAAGAGTTGACTAGCAGCATAAAGTGAACTTGACAATTTATTCACGAATATTAAGTGGATGTGTTTAATCTGTTAGGAAATCTCTGACCTCATTCTTTTGAAGTACAATCTTCCTCAACCTCTCCAGCATTCACCTATGTCTTCATGATAAATTACATCAAAGATGTTTTCTTTTAGAAATTTTATCTTTTTCTAATAGTCATGGATCTATATTTTTTTGTAAAATTGATGTCACTTTATCACAGTAATTTTATCACTTTCTGTTCTTCTTCTATATTATAAGCAAAATTAATAAAGAAAATCACTCTTCCATATTGTTCTCCAAAATATGGTTTGTTTTGTTTAAGCAAGTCATTTAACCTGACATTTTTTCTTTACTTTTTTAAAAATTATTTTTGTTTATTTATTTATTTATTTTTAGAGGGAGGCTCTTGCTGTGTCATCCAGGCTAGAGCAGAGTGGCATGATCATAGCTCACTGTAGCCTCGAATTCCTGGGCTCAAGCAATCCTCCCATCTCAGCTTCATGAGTAGCTGGGACTATAGGCACAAGCCACCATTCCTGGCCATCTGATCTCTTTTCTCATCAATATTTTATTGCATCAGTTACATATATTTATATTACTATAATTGAATCTCATGTTATAGTAATATAAATATCTTGTTTCTGGTTAGAATAATTTTTCCATGCATGGAAAAATGTGCTTATGATAAATCTATGAACAAGACAAAGATCCTGATCTCATAAAGGTTACAATTATGTGTATAATTAATGCCAGAAATATTCCATGAAGAAAATATAAACTAGGGTAAAGAATTTATTTTTTATGTGATTAGGTTAGTTCTTTCTGAAAATGTGAGGAATGAGTGAAAACCTGAATGAAAGAGCGACAGCCGCATGTCATCTGAGAAAAAAGTGTCAGAGAGTGCATTTAAAGTGATACAAATAGATTAGAGCCCAAGGTTAAAGTGAATATATTTTAGAAGAACAGAATATACCAGACCCACATCCCTGAGTGCAGGATGCCTAATTAAATCCTAGAAAAGGAGGAGGAAGTCAATTCTACAAAGCTCTTAAATTTTTCCTGAAAGACCTCTGTATTTGCAACACAGAAATATATTTTGAACTCAACAAAAATTACCTTTTTGGGATTTTTAAGTCAACTTTAGCTTGCAGTCTTTTTAAAAAAATTTTAATCATTCATTTGTGTCTTTTATTTAAAACATATGTTCATAATTCCTAGTTTGTAATTGTGAAATCCAGTCAGCTGAAGATCAATAAATCTTAAATACCCGCTAACTCTTCCAACATTTTGGAATTCAATTTGAGCTAAACATATATGAGTTGAGAGACCACGGAAAACTTAATAAAAATATATTTTCAAACATATTCTTAATTATATATATATACACACATATACACATATGACCATTTTCTTTTATTTGGTTAATGGTTCCTATGTTCCTTTCCCTGCTATGTATATATTTTAGTTAGCAAAGCTTAGGTAATTAAACCTGTGGTTTGAAAACATATTTTTCAGACTTTTTAAGTTTTTCAAAAGGAGAAGAAAATTGAAAATGATCATTGAGAAGGCAATGAACATTATCTGCTACAAACACTTCCTCATTTGCCAGGCTGGGATACTAAAAGTAGATAGAAATACTTCTCCATTGTCTTGTATTCAGAATTTGGTTGGCTCATATAAAATCTTGATACTTGAGCTCTCAGATTTTACAGCACACTTGCAATTAAAGTCTGCAAAGGTGAGTGTCTTCTCTAGCTATCTACCAAACAGTGCCCAAATTTCACTATATATAACAGATTGTATTTTTCATAATTTATATAACTGTGACTGTCTTTTCATTGAGGACTGAATTTCCGTACCAATTTTCTTATTTTATGTAAATTTTTAAAGCTGACATTAGGGAAAAGAGCAGAGATAGATATGCCTTTAATGTTTTGTCTTTATCTGGATCTTTTTCATCATTTTATGCAATATTTTAAGAAAATATTGATATTAAAATATCTTAGTTTTTCATTCTAACACAATTAGTTTTGGCTCAATTAATATATGTGCTAATAATCTTTCTTCGTTGTTGACATTGACTAATTATTTATCAATTCATGAAATTATGCAATACCAAATACGGATAAATGAAGAGAACACATCAATAAGTGTCATTTTAAAATTTCACAGTATTATGGGGGTACAAATATTTGGTTATATGGATCACTTTTATAATGCTTGAGTCATGGTTATAAGTGTACCCATCACCCAGTGTTCATTGTACAAGTTCAGTAGGTTTTCACCCATCCCCTCCTCCACCCTCCCCTGTGCTTGATTTCCATTGAGTTTTACTTCCCTCTGTGCACATGTGTGCTCATCAGTTAGTTCCAATTTAGTAGTAAGTACATGTGGAGTTTGTTTTTCCATTCTTTAGTTACTTCACTTGGGATAATGGTCTCCAGTTCCATCTAAAGTGTTGCAAAAGGTATTAAGTCATCCTTATTCATGGCTGAGTAGTATTCCATGGTATATATACACCACATTTTGTAAATCCACACATGAACTGCGGGACACTTAGTGTCATTTTCTTGAGCATGTCAAATGTGAATTTTCCTGTACTGCCAAAAGAACATCATGGCACCTCTCATCACCCAGGCATTCCTTCAGACTCTGTTCATCCTCTGTATTAGTTAAAACAATGATTCATTCTTAACGTAAAATAGCTATTACAAAAGGGAGATGATATCACATTCAACATCTGCTTTGACATTGCTCCAGAGAGAATGAACCCATATAGTCAATTACAACAGATTTCGATTTGACTTAGATTTCTCAATATAACATGAGTTGACAAAAAAAGTATATGTATATGAATGTAAACATATTTAGTTCATTTCTTCCCCTGAACCTGCCAAAATGAAATATTAATGATTTAGCCTTTGGATGCAGCATTTTTTCTCTTTTACTTCACTAAATGATATTATCTTTTGCTTTAGATAGATGTAAACACTAATGAGAGAAAATTAAAATTAACGTTTAGCACTCAAATCTGAAATGATTGATCAATCTAGAATAAAGCTCTAATAAATTAGGTGCTCTAATAAATTTATCTGTATCTTAAGGTGTAAAAGATATTATTGTTTTCTTTTCCTAGTTATTTATAAACTTCATAATTTTCTAACCTACTTATTATCTTATTTAAGTAATTTAGGTAAAAAACATAAATTAATATTATTATATGTGCCGCTGATATACTGCCTATAAAAATATAAATGTGGCCTGCCGTCTGAGTTCACTGAACTCATCTTATCATCGGATAGTCAAGATAAATTTAAAAAGTCAATGTAATTCCATGAGTGCAATGATAGAAGTGTTAGCAGCTTCCTCAGGTTGTTTAAGATAAAATGTTTTTAGTATAGTGCTACTCGAGCTATAGTCCAAGGCTATAGTAACCAAAACAGCATGGTACTGGCACAAAAACAGAGACATAGATCTATGGATAAGAACAGAAAACCCAGATATGACACCATCCTCATATTGCCATATGATCTTTGACAAAGCAGATAAAAACATACACTGGGGTAAAGAATCCCTATTCAATAAATGGTACTGGGTAAGATGGGTAACCACATGTAGAAGACTGAAACAGGATCTGCACCTCTCACCACTCACAAAAAACCTAATTCACAGTGGATAACAGACTTAAACCTAAGGCATGAAATTATAAGAATTCTAGAAGAAAATGTTGGAAAGACTCTTATAGATATCATCCTACACAAAGAATTTATGAAGAACACCCCAAAAGCAATCACAGCAACCACAAAAATAAATAAGTGGGACCTGATCAAATTAAAAACCTTCTGCACAGCCATGGACACACTCAATAGAGCAAATAGACAATCTAC
Organism: Daubentonia madagascariensis; assembly: GCA_023783475.1. Taxonomy (NCBI): domain Eukaryota; kingdom Metazoa; phylum Chordata; class Mammalia; order Primates; family Daubentoniidae; genus Daubentonia; species Daubentonia madagascariensis. The sequence continues at coordinate 16,684,417 of JAKFHU010000978.1, read as the reverse complement.
AGAATGGGACAAAATATTTGCATGCTATATATAAGATAAAGAGCTAATAACCAGAATCTATAATGAACCCAAACAAATAAGTAAGAAAAAAATCAAACAGCGCTGTTAAAAATGGGCAAAAGACATCAACAGAAACTTTTCCAGTGAAGATAGACAAATGACCAGCAAACACATGAAAAAATGCTCAATGTCTCTAATCATCAGGGAAATGCAAATCAAAACCACTATGAGATATCACCTAACTCCAGTGAGAATGGCTCTTATCAAAAAGTACAAAACAACAAATGTTGGCATGGATGTAGAGAGAAAAGAACACTTACACACTGTTGGGGGGACTGCAAACTAGTACAACCTCTATGGAAAGTAGTATGGAGATACCTCAAAGAACTAAAAGTAGACCTACCATTTGATCCAGCAATTGCACTACTAGGTGTTTATGCAAAGGAAAAAAAGACATTTTATGAAAAAGACACTTGCACTCGAATGTTTATAGTAGTACAATTCACAATTGCAAAGATGTGGAAACCACCCAAGTGCCCATCAATACATGAGTGGATTAATAAAATGTAGTATATGTATACCATGGAGTACCACTCAACCATAAAAAAAAAAAAATGGTGATCTAATATCTTTGTAACAACCTGGATGGATATGGAGACCATTCTTCTCCATTTTGCAAGAATGGAAAAATAAACACCACACATACTCAATACTAAATTGGATTATTAGATCAATATTTATGTGCACATATGGAAGTAAAACTCAACAGAAATCAAGTAGGTGAAGGGGTGAGGGGAGAAGGGTAAATTCACACCTAATGGGTACAATGCACGCTATCTGGGTGAAGGGCATACTTATAACTTTGACTAAAACTGTACAAAAGCAAATTATGTAACCAAAACGTGTGTACCCCTGTAATATTCTAAAATAAAAAAATTAATGAATGTGTAACTAATGTTTTAATTTAGTTTATGAAATTATTTTATACAAAATATCAATTTCTTCTATTCTCTTTAATCCTCTTTTAAAGATCTCAAAATTGATAATGAGAAGCCTGCATTGAAGCAGTTATTTAAAGAATGTGACTTAATTGTCATAGCTCACACTTAGCCAGACAAGCCAAAGCATAAATATTACAATTGCTATTTCTTTAAAGGACAAGGACAAAAACTCAACGTTTGAGAATAATTTATGCCACAGGCAGCACATCTTGAATGTAAAGCAAAAGAATGTCTCTGAACTTGCTGAACTGTTGTCAGTCACTTGTCTCAGTATTAAACAAGTGTTACTAATATTCATAGATTTTCTCAGGGAATAGAAAATTCTTTCTGTGCTCTAGCTATAAGAGAAAAAAAAAATAGCTCATATTCCCCCAGGCTGACAATGTTATTTTGAATTAAATATCCAGCTTATCTGAACTAATCAAATTAAAATCATGTAAGCTCTCCCATTTAATTTGCTTTATATTGTTTGTGAAAATGCATTTGGAAAATTTAAACCATTAACAAGAAATCCCTAATGTCATGTTTTAATTATACATATATAAAAATTTAGAATTATCATATATTGGTGGTTTTTAATAAATTGGATTACATTTCTCCTGTTTCTTCTCGTCACATATATGATGAAGGAAAACGAAAAGATGCAAATAAAAAAAGACTCCATAATTTCACCATTCAGAAGTAGCCATTATCTATATATTGGTACATTTTCTTCCTTAATCTCTTCAGTCTTACTCTCTTTCTCTGCTCACCCCCTAACTAAGGACACTGTCCGGCTTCCCTTCAATCTGTCCCTGTGAATGTTCTGAGAGGGCTATGGGCCACTGCCTAATATGTGCCTACTGTCAGGATCCCTGCGACCTTGTGCTTTGGTCTGCTATTCATGATGTTGCTATAATAGTTTTGTGGTCACCAGACTACAGGGACCCAGTTTTCCTCTACTAGTACTACCCACCACTACCCCTGCAGTGGTTTTTCTCTTAATTCCAGAAGCATGAGGAAAGACTGCAACATCTCAATTGATATTAAGAAATGTTTGAGAACAATAAAAGCAAATAATATTAGGTTATTAAGTATGAAATGTCCAATTTCCTTAAGTACTAAGTTTGACAGTTGCTATCTCTGACATTTCACTTTGACACTTCTTTTTTTATGTTTGTTGTGAAGCTACATCCTCAGTCTTGCAACCGTATATTTTGGCTTGTGATTATCTTGCAAATTTTTTTAGATCAACTTTTTTTGAAACCATGGATAAGTCAAAAATTCATGTTATTTCTAATATCAGTTCTGTCATGGAACCAATGCAGCACAGACAGCTCAAAATATCAATGAAGTGTTGGGGAACAGTGTGGCTAATGAACACACAGTACGTCGATGGTTTGAGAAGTTCCCTTCTGGTGATTTTAGTCTTGAAAATGAGCCACATGGGCAACCTGAGACCAAGGTGGATAACAATGAGCTGAAAATGTGTAGTGGAAGCGAATCCATCTCAACCTATGTGTGAATTAGCAGCATGGTTTGATGTTCCTATTCCAACAATATTGGACCATTTTAAACAAATGGGCAAGTTAAAGAAGCTGGATAGATGGATTCCCCATGAATTAAATGAGTATCAGCATAGAAATCATCTCAAAGTTTGTCTTTCTTTGCTGTCACAACATAAAGGCGAACCATTTCTATACCATGTTGTTATGTGTGATGAAAATGCAAGCTTGTTTTTGAAATGCAAGCTTTTTCATGAAACCTGGTCAATCGATTACAGAGGATATCTACTGCAACCAATTAGATGAAATGATTAGGATGCTTGTGATTAAGCAGCTGAGATTGGTCAATAGAGACAGGCCAAACCTCTTGCAAGACATCCCTTGACTACATGTTACACAAACAACACTGCTCAAACTACAGAAGCTGGACTTGGAAACTCTCTGTCATCCCTCATACTCTCCAGACCTTGCACCAACTATCACTTCTTTCAGGCTTTGGGCCACTTCTTGCAAGGAAGAATATTCAATTCTCAATAAGCTGTGGAAAACGCCTTTCATGAATTCATTGCCACTGGATCTCCAGGCTTCTTCGCTGTTGGCATAAACAAGCTACTGTTAAGATGGCAAAACTGTGTCAATAGTTTAGGTGCATACTGTAATTAAGTGTACTGCTTCTTGTTTAAGATATAATAAACCACACTTGTGATTCAAAATCAGACATTTCATATTTAATGACCTAATATAAATTCCTGGCATATTCAAGGTCCCTTTGCTGAGCCAACTCTCTATCTGATGGTAGATCACTTCAGCTTGACCAGGGGAGACTAACCCACTGGCTCCCCTCCTTTTCCTGCCTGCCGTCTAACCCAGTCCTTGTTTAACAGTTTGGGCCAAATTTCTTCTTTTTCTATCAAGAGGAGAAATAATCCTCCTCTTGAACCTAAAATTCACCTATTAGGGCTTAACTCTTAATAAAAATGGAACCCTTTTTTTAGCTGCTTTATTGAGATATGATTGACATACAAAAAGCTTTAGATATTTAACATACACAACTTGCTGTGTTTGGAGATAATTATATGTCCATTTGTTTATTGTAGGAAAAATTCCATAAAAATCCACAAGGGTACAGTCTGTCCATATAGCCCTATGACCCTATAAACCATCACATCATAATATGAAATTATTAAAAAGTTCATTTATTCAGTTTTACGTAAAAGTGTGTATGAATAAGATCATGTTGGGCTATGAAAATCTAAATTGGGTGTTGTATGCTTCTTTTCATTAAATAGAGAATTTACTGTTTTTTTTTTCTATCCGTCTTTCCCTATAGACATGTATGATATCTTATTCAATTTGCATTTTAACAAATCATTTTTAAATGATTTTTAATAGTTATTTATGTTAAATATGATTGCTTTTATGTCAAAATATATGTTGAATGATCCCTTAAAGGTTTTATCAATGTTGTTTAATTTCTTTAAAGTACTTATTATCTCAACAGCTATTTAATGTTCTTTCTATATGAAAATAATACAATAATATTAGACAAAGGGATTAAAATGATACATTTTTAATGGTTCCTGTTAATTCTTCAAAAGTATACTTAAGAAAAAATTATACTTTCTATAGCCATAAATGGCAGTGCCAAATGAATTTTGAAAGTAACTTATGTTAATAAAATTTTTATAAATGTATAAATAAAAATATTATAACATTTGTTCATTGATTTTATTATTAACAAGGTATTACTGCATTTTTATATTTATTGGGCTGTTATGTTTATGTCCATGAATAATTTATATATCTGCCATTATCATAGGATTTATGTTTTTAATGATTTTAATATTGTTATATAATGATACTAATATTTTACATGTTTATAAAGAGTATATTTTGCTATTTGTTTTATTGATTTTATTTATGTCATTCTTAATGTATGCATATTTTAATTTTTTATAACCAAACTTTTAATGTTTCATTTGTTTGCTTTTGTGTTTAAAAACGTTATATTAGTTATCTATGCCAGCATAACAAATCATTTCAAAACTTAGTGTCTTATTAAAACGAACATTTATTATATCATACTTTCTATGGTCAAAAAGCTGGATGTAGTTTACATGGGTCATATGGCCCTGGATCTCATAAAGCTGCAATTAAGGTGTCAGCCAGTACTGCAATCATCTCAAGGCTCAAGTGGCAGAAGATAATCTTCCAAGATCATTTAAATGGCTGTTAGTAGTTCCTCACATTTTGGACAGTGACCTTAGTTCCTCACTGGCTGGAGGCTTCTCCATAGGACAATTCATGAACTGTCATCTGCTGTTCATCAAAGGTAGTAAGTAAGAGAGCAAAGGAGGGTGAGAGATAGCAAGTGATAAGGAAGTTACAGTCTTTTGGTGACCTAATAATATTCCATCACTTTGTATATTCTATTGTTTAGAATTAAGTCACAGACCAGGCAGTGGCTCACGCCTGTAATCCTAGCACTCTGGTAGGCCAAGGGGAGAGAATCACTTGAGCTCAGGAATTTGAGACCAGCCTGAGCAAAAGCAAGACCCTTTCTCTACAAAAAATAGAAAAAAAAATTAGCTGGGCAGGTTGGTGCGGGCCTGTAGTCCCAGCTACTCAGGAGGCGGAGCAGGAGGATGGCTTGAGCCCAGGAGTTTGAGGTTGCAGTGAGCTATGATGATGCCACTGCACTCTAGCCTGGGAGACAGAAATGGACCCTGTCTCAAGACGGGAAAAAAAAAAGAATTAAGTCACAAAATATAGCAGATACTCAAGGGGAAATGGTTTCATTCGTGTGTGTGTGTGTGTGTGTGTGTGTGTATATATAGTCAAATATCATTAACAGTATATTAAAGGCTGTCTACCATATAGGCCTTTCATGATCTTATAACCAATTTTATGTGAATGTATGTGTGTGTGTATATAACATCCTTTTCGGACTTTTGTTTTTTCAGTAGATTTTCATATTTAATTTGCTAAGACATTTTGATATAAATATAAAAATTTATTTAGATGATAAAATTGTGTTAAACATGTTATATGTGTACTCAAATATACGAAATAATGAAGTAAGCTTTCAATAAACACTGTTGCTTTTCCCGTTAACTTGATTTATGTTTACTATGTTTTCTTTTTCTCTTTTTTAATGTCATGTATTTTAATTCAGGGAATTTATTTTTAAGTATTATCAGAATGGAAAGTGGAATTATTAACACTGAGCAGAAGAATAGTAAATTATGGATCATATTTCACTAAAATCTTTGAGGTGTACTTTACCCATATCCTGCAATGCCATCTTATTGAAGTTTTATAATTATTATGGTCAGAGGTATTCAAACTATGTAAAAGCTTGTAAAGTAGAATTATTTTTTATAACTCTACATGAATAAAAAGATAAAATTTAAGGTAATTACTTAAGATAAATGAGACTCATTATTTAAGTCTACAATTTCCTTGTTGTACATGTGATATTCTCAAGACCATATGCTGCTATTATTCTTTTTATATTTGAATGAAGAATATACATATAAAAGTAATTTTAATTAATGGTTCTTCTCAATCTTCTTCACATTGATGTAGACAATCTGAATATCTACTTCTGTTTACCCACAAAAGAAGACATTGTTTTAACCTTTTACAACTGAAACATTTTCTTCCTTCAATTTTAGAGAATATATTATTGTAAAAATATGTATAATTCCTCTGTTTCATGATTTTTTATTTCAAGTATTTGATTCAATATTTTAGTATGCTAAGTTTACTTTAGTCTTTAGTATACTGTTAGTATTTTCCACTCCTAAAATGATACACTATTGAATAATCGAAAAATATATCAGTTATGATGTTTATTTTAAAAACTACAAAATTGCTATCCCTAACTAAGGCATTTGGTATAAACATCTTTGGAAAAAACAGAAAACAAAAAGCAAACAAACAACAAAAAAATAGACTCATAACAGTAGGCTATTTATTGAGTTCACTGCTTAAAATATCCTTCTGTCTATCCAAACTTTTCAATTCTTTGTAGAATCTCTTGATACTTCTTAACTAAACTGTAAATTTTCAAGAAGTTTCAAATGGTTTCTTTTTAATTTTTTCAACTCTTTCACTCTAAACTTAAGCTACTCTCTAGTATGCCACAATAGTTTAAAAATAGAAAAATTATCAGCTCTCCTCTCTGCTTAAAATTTATCAATAGCACATGTCAAACTATGAACTATTTTACATGACTATGAGATTTTTCATAATTCTGAAAAATTCCTTATCCCTCCAAAGGCAGAATTAGCCACTCCTCCAAGTTCCTGTAGTTACTAATTCACTCCTTCTTCTAGTTGTTCACACATTTATTTTTTCATGCATGACCAGACAGTGTGCTAGGCACTGGGGATGCAATTTTGAGTAAAGTCAGTACTTATAACAAATTGAATAATTTATTCACATGTCATTTATACAACTCTTATTCTCAAAAAAAGTTTATTTAAAAGCCTGAAGAAAACACATCTATCTGCAACAATTAGCATAATGTATGACTTCTAAATTTTAAATAAAATAAACTTAGATTGCATTATAATGTAACGTCCACTCCATTATGCTTCCATTTCAGAGTATAATTTCCTGTTTGTGACGTAATCACAGGTATATTGTCATATCTGTCATCTCTGTAGATTCTCTCCTATGCATGGAGTATTTCTGTTTTATTCAGCACTGTATTTCCAGTAATAAGTATACTATTTATGCTTAATAGATGTTGAGTTTGAAATTTAGTATTTTTTTTCCTCTAAAACTTCTTACACATCCAGAATGTCTGTTTCAAAAGTTACCCAGACAAGAATTTCAGGTCCTTGAATGATCAGTAACAGTGTGTCAGGCAAATGACCAGATTCCCAAGCACACCAGAAAGTGAATACATCTCTTGCTCTACTTTCACATTTCCTTTATATCTAACTAATTATTTATGGCTTTCCACACCAACTTTACCATTTGATAACATTAGAGAAAATTAGAGTTTAAGTAAATCCATACTGAATCATCACCCCAAACTGTTTGATCAGGGTAAAAATTATGTTATATAAGAGTTGTATTATATATAAATGAAGTAAAACACTAGAATTCTCTGAAAAAAAGACAGATTATTTTGTTCTGTTCTCCTACAAAAGTAAATAAGTAGTGCTGTCACAAAGAATAAACAGAACCTGTAATTATTGGATATTGAAAATAATACCTTACTTCTAAAATTGAACCCAAACTTTGATGCAGGTCATTTACTGTGGTTGAGATTGCTAGGTTTCCATATAAAGACAAATATGACTATTAAGGTTTTTAAATTTTCTTCATCTTCAATGTAATGTTTTCTTCCCCATTTGTTTGATCAAGAAATCATACATTAATAATAAAGTAGATATGATCATATTTTATATATCTCTTTTGACCTAAGTATTAGTAAAACCAGTTCAGGGCTTCAAGCCCAAAATAAATAATATCATCATATGAGAGTCATAAACCAAGTGTGAGGATACCAGGATCTCTGGCACATTTATCATTTTGGTTTATTTTGGTCATGTTAGTACACTTGGTATACTCAGGAATTACATATCTTTAACATTCAAATGACACTCCAAAAATTGATGAATTGATACATAATGTAGTTTATTATGATTTTCATAGTCTTTAGAAATTATTTCCAGTTTATTGGTATTACCACATATTCCCAAAAGAAATTAAAAGGGGAAAAATAAAAAAGAAAGACAATCACTGCCTTTGGCCAAGGATACATCCTTAGACATTCTGTTATTCAGTAATAGTTTTCCAGACTTAACATTTTGGTGAACTTTTAGGTTAACACAGGTTTTTTTTCTTTTTAAAGCTAAGGTTAAACTACATATTTCATTCTGGCAAAAGCCAAAATACTTTCACCTCAAAGAAAAGGTGACATTTCCATTTTGTAAAGTCTGCTAAAAATGCCACACAAGCTAGAGTTTTAATCCATGTCAATGAGTTATGCAAAGATTGATTTTAAATGTAGCATTTTATTGCTATAGAAAGAAAAAAATAGCCTTTCCTTTGAAATAAGATTAAATAGATATGTAATGGGATTTTAGTTACAGAGTTGAATTTTTACAGATATTTGTTGGTTATGCTGTATGAAATTTTCTTTCCACATTTACTGTCTGCCTAAAATATCAGCTATAAACGCCCTGAAGGGCAGGTGCTGAAATGGCAGACTGATACTTTATTCCATCTGTGTAAAAGGTTAGTACCACATTGCTACGCTTAACATAACCTTAAAAGTCCATAACGTAAATTCTCTTTCAAGGCCATTTCATCTTTAAATATGATTTAGTGAAACATATTCTAACAAGTCAAACATATACGATAGGGTCTTGCCTTATTTTCATTAAATAATTAATCACACGCTGTATAGTTGCCATAATTTTGTAAGTTTAGAGTAGATTATGTGTGTGTGTTTGTGTGTGTTAAAAATCCTCGCAGCAAAAATGTAGTTTCCCATCTTTAATTCTATTTTTGCATAGTGTATTTATCCTTATAGGTCATTCCAACAACTTACAAATACTGAAAATAATATTGAAATGGGTATAGAAGAGTTTTATTTATTTCCTAGTTTAGATAAGCTTTACTTCAGCTGGAAAAATTCCACAAATTTCAACTGTATATATTCTCCTATAACCCTTGCAGACAATTTGATTTTCAATGTTCATTTGATATTTTCTATTTTGAAGGTTTCTTTTGTTAGTATGGATGCCAGTTCATTAGAAATATTATAAAATCTGTTCTTATACTTCCTTAATATATATAATTCTATACACATTAAAATAATTTTTCATTGTTAGTATTCTTTTTTTTGTTTAAATATGCTAAAATACTAAGGGACATTTACTTATGAGCAAATTCTCTCAGATTCTGAGCCCATCCTATTCTACCTGTTTCCACACACACACACACACACACACACAAACATGTTTTCACAATCTTATTTTCTATACTTTGTTGTTTCTTCTTAGTTCTGCCTCTTCATATAATAATTTCTTACTCTGCCAGACAAAAGCAATCACTCTCCATATGTTTCATCCGATTTACATACTTCATTCATTAAACATATTCATCCCTGAAATACATTAACAAAATTTCAAAAGCAGTTATTTCCAATGTCTGCATAGATGGTCGGAAAAATCATTCTTTTCTGTCAAAATTATCCTTTGCACTTCTATTCCTCCTTTCTTATTTAAAACATAAAATGATTCAAATAATGTTAACTATTATAAATGCTACATGGGATTTATATTGTGTACAATTTTGTTAATGATTAACTATTTTAAAATAGAAGGATATGATTATATTACAATATATGGTTTAAGGGAGAAGAAATATAATCCATGCACAAAATTGCTGTGTAATTAAATTAATTGTATACTTAAAATAACCATTGTCTCTTGAAATCTATTTAAATTTTAATTTAAAAAATAATTCTTTTGAAGATTGTGGCTAAGCAAATTAAAACATATTTAATATAAACTTTATATATCTTTATATATCTGAAAATGTGTTTAAATGTGTTAATAGCAAAGTTTTAAATAATTAATTATTTAATTAAATAAATAAAATAAAATTAAATTAAATTAAATTAAATTTTCAAAATCAACAGCAAGTTTATTGACATAAGATATTATGAATTTTAGTAATATTATTTGTGATTCTGGCAAAGTCCATCCCAGAAATAAGTTGTAACTGATTATATAAAGCAGTCAAAAAAAAAGAGGATGCTCTAGCTGATGCCCTCTCTCACTTCAACACTGTTAAGTTTCTCGTCTTGTAAACTCTGAGACCTGGCATCAAAGCTGTGTATTCATCTTTGAAAGGCCAAGGGCAAAAACAGAATAACCATGAGCATGTGGCACAGCTTAAAAGTTAGAGGTTAATTTATTATTTTTAATTTGGAAAATGTAAAAAAAATTGCCCTAAGACCTTAGTCTAAAATGAAGTAATATGATTTTTTTATATTATTGAACAACCAGACACAAAAGTCCCAAATAACACAATAGCCTATCAAACATTCAGTAATTAGTAAGTTCTCTTGGATCTCATTGCTATTATGAGGAGCCACATAAATCCTTGGGGTTGGGGAATCTAATTATATATAGCTAAGGATAAATCAAGGTAAATCTATTGTCAAACAGAAAGCAAGACCCAATAATGGGACTCAGACCTAAGACAATAGCGCAAACTTGAAAAACCAGAAATTGTGTGGCTTTTTAAGTTAGCATCAGACAGGAACTGTCAAAGGGATGGACATAGGCAGGTTCCCAATGAAGTGGAGTGGACTATAAACTAGACCACACTAACCCTATGTGAGTTGATCCCAAATTAGTGGTTGATGTCTGGTTTTGTACTTGTCTCCTGTGGCCATTTTACTTATCTTATTGAAAGCACTGATTTGGGTAATAAAAAAGATTAAATGTAAATAAATATTGACTTTTCCTTTCTAAAAACCATTAATTAAATTTAAGTTTATCAAAAAAAAAAAGTTAAGGTGACGGGTTTAGTCAGGCATTGATTAACAGATTCTCCAGAGTTATATAGTGTAAATATCCCATAACACTTATTCTTAAAACAGAATGAAAGACAGTCTATAGAGAATGCATTTCAAATATTAGCCACCATTCTGTGGGGGAAGAAGACAAACTATAGAGGAATATTGTGGAAAAATGTTAATATATAAAAATTATCAGCTCTATATAAACTCCAGCTTCCAGATCTGCAGTTGAATATTAAGTCCCTTAACTGTGTACTACTTTTTATATTTTTCAATCTAAGAAATGGTCTTTCTTTGTAGACTCAATCTTGAAGCTTTTGTAATTTTGTATTAGGAATTTGTGAGAATAATGTGTGAATAGGTACTATCAAATATTTGTGGAGTGATTTGTAGGAGAATAATAGTAACAGGTGGGTTTAGAATAGCACACTAATCATAATGCATCATGCAAAATAGTGCAGCACTGATGTGGTGTGTTGCGTGTGTGTATATGGAGTGGGGAGGATTCATTTAGAAGGGTGAAAGAAATTGAATTGCATAAATAAAAAATGCATTCCTGGGGTAGGAAAATGAGAGATTACTGTGAGAAATGGGGTGGTAGAGATCAGGCTATTTTACTATCTCTGCAGTGATACTTGAGAAGTATGAAAAAAGACTGGGCTGTTTTTAAAAAGATAATCCTTAGAACTGGACACTGCTCTAAGACTGAATTTTTAATCATGTCTTTAACAGTGTTACAGTGATAAAATTGACTTCTGTTTGTTTAAGATGACAAGTATTTACTACTCATTTACAGGCTTGTGGATTGGCTGGGGATCTGTCCAACTCAATTCAGCTGAGATAAAACTTGCTGGCTTCTGCTCCACCATGTCTTCAAATTTCAGGGCTGAGAATGAGTGCATAGTCTCTATATAATACATGCTTTTTGTATTATGGAAAATAGAAACGCAAGAAACTGAGCAAATTCTTGCAATTATACTAAAGTTTCTGTTTAGATGGTGAAATCTTCATTCATTCATTGCTTAAAATAAGTCACATGGCCAAGTCTGACAATGAGGAAAAATGCATATTATATGTTGGGTGACACCGGGAGTCACTAAGCAAATTCTGTACGTGTATGCTCCTCTTGTAAGAGAAAGAGAACGTAATTGGAAACAATAAAACAAATTACTATTTCCTTACCTCCTCCAACAAAAAGTAATATTGGATACTATTGAAAATACCTGAGGCACAAACTCCTTGACTTGAGTATTTTCAAGTAAAATTAAAGAATTAATAATTTATTCAATCTTTTATGAATTCTATTTCAGAGCATTTTTTGTAGTTTATGGCAAATTTTCTCTTCATAAATGGAGTTTTACTAATAATTCTGAAAGAAATAATACTTTAGTGGAATATTTGATTCAGAAAAGGATCATTAATGCATAAAACCAATAAGAACATATTTTGGGGGATGTTTTTCAATGAAGGAAAAAGAATATTACCATATAAAACACAAATCAATCTTAGCTTTATTTAATATGCAATAACCAAACATAATGTCCCATTGATATAATGTATTACAGAGCATATAATAGCATATGGACCTAATCAAACTTCTAGAAGTAAGGTCCATTTATCAAATAAGGAGTGAGTAGAGACCAATTAAATGACAACATGAGAAAGCAAATAAACAAATTCAGAATTTAACAACTTCTATAAGATAATTTACACCTTCTTTATCAAATAACGACATAAGTCTTAGGATGTATTATCTCTGAATTAAAGAAGAAAAGGGATCTAACAGCAAAGGTTATGTGTGACACCTGTTTAAATTGTAATTGAAATAAAACAACTGGAAATATAAATTTGGTAGACAAGAAAATTCCATTTTGGATTTGTTAATAACAAATATCAAAATGTGTCATATTTTATTTATGAAAATGGCTTGGTGTTTTATAAAACAACATCCATATTTATTAGAGATTCATATTGTTTGTTAAGAGTGAAATAACTTTAGTATCTGATATTTATTTTAAAATATGTTAGAAAAGAAATAAAATGTTGATGGAATAAATGTGGCTAAATCTTTCTGCTAAATTATGGTTGCTGGTTTGTTATATTGTTTCTTTCTACTTTTAAACATATTTAAAATATGTATAATCCATTATTTTAAATTTACTTACAATCTGAATTAGTATAATATTGAAATTATCCCAGTCTGTATGTTTTAAGGATAATTTAATCAATTTTATGATGTATTTCATACATGCCAATTATGGTTCACACTAATCTTGGCTTTCATCTCTTGTTTTTAGCAAGTTAAATTTTCCCGTAATTTGAAAGAACTTCTCTGTATATTTTTTATTTTATCTTTTCAAAGTATGAAATTAAACCTCTGTTCTTGCACATCATAGCTTCCCAAGATTTCACAATTATGTAAAAGATTAACTTTTCATTTATTACATCACTTATAAAAATGATGCCCAGCATTCATGAAGTCTGTAAAAACATAAATAAATATAATTTGAGTACCAGTACATGTGCAATGTCTAATTTTACATTCCACCCTCTGTCTCCGAGAATAATATTCAATATGAGCTAAAAAAGTTTAAAGTTCAAATATATTGGCAAAAAAATAGATTAACACTTTTATCTACTATATACAGTTTTAGTTATAAATTTCCAAGTTCAATTTCTCACATGAACGTGGAATTAATTTGTGTTTATTGTCACTGTAAGCATGATGGGACACACTACAATTTAGTCCCATATATTGTCATTACAGATTTAGAAATATCATTTTAAGTCTCCAAAATTAGACATAAAATGATTTTTTTTCTTTTCTTCTAAAAAATTGAGTAAAGCTTCTACAGCTCTTGTCACAAATTGTCACAGAGGCATAAACAACACATTCATATTCTTATGGTTCTATATGATCGAAAATCCAACTCAAGTCTTAGTGGGCTAAAATTAAGGTATTGGCAGGGCTGCATTCCTTTCTGGAGGTTTGAGAGAAAAATATAATCCTTTGTGCTTTCCATCTGTTAGAGCCTTCCCATATTCTGTGGACTGGGGCCCCTTCCTCTATCTTCAGAGTCAGCAATATTGCATCTCTCTTTGACTTTCCTCTGTAGTTACATCTTCCTCTGACTTTTTCTTCTGCCTTCCTCTTCCACTTTTTTTTTTTAATTTCAGGTAACCTCTTTCAATCAATGCTTCTTTTTGTATAACATATTTCTGTTAAGGGTAAAGAGCTGCATTTAAAAAATGAAGTATTTAAAACCATATTAGAATATTCTGTTTTATGTCATTATTATTTTTCATTTCAAAATATTACAGGGGTACAAATATTTTGGGTTACATGGATGCATTTGTAATGCTTGAGTCAGGGCTATAAGTGTGCCCATCACCCAGATAGTGTTCATTGTACTCATTAGGTAAGTTTTCGCCCATCCTCTCCTCTCCCCTCCCCTCTGATTGATTTCCACAGAGTTTTACTTCCCTCTGTTCAAATGTGTGCTCATCGGTTAGTTCCAATTTAATAGTGAGTACATGTGGTGTTTGTTTTTCCATACTTTAAATACTTCACTTAGGATAATGGTCTCCAGTTCCATCCAAATTGATGCAAAAGGCATTAAGTCATCCTTCCTCGTGGTTGAGTAGTATTCCATGGTATACATGTACCGCATTTTGTCAATCCACTCATGAATTGATGGGCACTTGGGTTGATTTCACATCTTTGCAATTGTGAATTGTGCACCAATAAACATTCATGTGCAGATGTCTGTTTGATAAGATGACTTATTTTCCTTTGGGTAAATACCCTGCAGTGGGATTGCTGGATCTAACTGTAGGTCTACTTTTAGTTCTTTGAGGTATCTGCATACTGTTTTCCATAGAGGTTGTACTAATTTGCAGTCCCACCAACAGTGTATAAGCATTCCTTTCTCTCTGCATCCATGGAAGCATCTATTGTTTTTGGACTTTTTAATAAAAGCCATTCTAACATGGGTAAGGTGATAGCTTATTGTGGTTTTAATTTGCATTTTCCTGATGATTACTGAGGTTGAGCATTTTTTCACTGGCAATTTTTCTATCTTCTTTTAAAAATCTTCTTTTCATGTCTTTTGCCCACTTTTTAATGGGGTAGTTTGATTTTTTCTTGCTGATTTGCTTGAGTTCTTTGTAGATTCTGATTATCAGCCCTTTATCGGATGTATAGCATGCAAATATTTTCTCCCATTCTGTAGGCTGCTTATTTGCTCTGTTGATTATTTCCTTAGCTGTGCAGCTTTTTAATTTAATCAAGTCCCATTTATTTATTTTTGTTGTTGCTGGAATTGCCACTGGGATCTTAGTCGTAACCAAATCAGCATGGTATTGCAATAAAAATAGAGATGTGAACCAATGGAAAAGAACAGGTAACCCAGATACAAAACCACCCACATACAGCTAACTTATCTTTGACAAAGTAGACAACAACATACACTGGGGAAAAGGAGCCCTGTTCAATAAATCAAGACCCCTATCTCTCACCACTCAGAAAAATTAATTCAAGATAAATAACAGACTCAAATGTAAGTCATGAAACCATAAGAATCTAGAATAAAATGTAGGAAAACTCTTGTAGATATCAGACTAGGCAAAGAATTTATGACTAAGAACTCTTCCACTTTTAAAGAACCTTCTGATTATAATAGGCCCATGTGTATAACGTAGGATCATCTCCCTATTTTAAGGTCATCCTTTTAGCAACCTTCATTACATTTGTGACCTTAGCTCCCCTTTGATGTGTAACCTAACCTGTTTTTCAAAGTTTCTGAGGATTAGAACATGGACAACTTGTGGGGAGGATATTATTCTGCTACTACAATACTACTAAGCAGTATGTGCTGTTAATTATGGGAATAAGTATCTATTTTTCTTATTCTGTAAAAGAGTTTTGAACATTGCAAAAGTATTTCTGTCCTAAAATCCCATGATATCCTTCTTCTTAGGACCAGATGAAAAACATGTGCATATCCTAAATAGTTCATATCCACTTTTTTCTCTTTATACTAGTGTTTATTACCTTCCCCCAAACACAAGATATTTGTTTTTTATTTCCCTTGGAAAACCCATGTATACCATCTCTTATTTCTACGGTTTGGATATGGCTGGTTTGTCCCTACCAAATCTCCTGTTGAAATTTGGTCCCCAGTGTGGTGGTATTGGGAGGTGGGGTCTAGTGGGAGACGTTTGGGTCCTGGAGAAAATCCTCATGGGTGGCTCGGTGACATTCTCAAAGTAGTGAGTGCTCTCAGGAGACTGAATTGGTTCTCATGGGAATGCCTTGGTTTCCCATGAAAGTGGGTTGTTATAAAGCTGGGATGTCCCTCAGGTTTAATCCTTCTCACATGTTCCTGCTTCCCCTTTGACCTCATCACCATGTTTTGATGCAGCACAAAAGCCTTCACTAGAAGCTGAGCAAAGGCCAGTGCCGTGCTTCTCGTACAGTCTGCAGAACTGTGAACTAAATAAACCTCTTTTCTCTATAAATTTCCCAGCCTTAGCTATGCTTTTATTGCAACACAAAATAGACTGATGCACCTATGAAAATATTCTTGTTTAAATATTTTGTAATTGTATAATTTATTAAAGGCTCTCAAGAGCTCGCAGAGTATGCAAATAAAACGTTTCTTCTTTGTCTTCTCCTTCTTTTCTTTCTTCTCCCACGTCCTTCTTTCCTTCTTTCTCTCTCTTCTCCTCCTCCTCTTGCTGTTCTTCTCCACCCTTAATTCCTCCTCCTTCTTCCATTTGATCTTTCTGTTCCCCTTTTCTTCCCTATCACCTTCTCCTTCTTCTCCTTCATCCTGAACTTCACAAAATGTTTTGATAGAATTGGCTTTTGCCACCAAATGCCAGTTGTCTAGAGTAGTGGGTCATAATCTGTTCACACAGTTTGAACAACTGTTCTGAGGACATCAGCTTCAAAACCATTATAATATAAGCATAAGTGACATATAACACTTTTTAAAATTTCATGTCCAAAAGTAAAATCATAACACTTATCACTCTTTGAAATAAAATACTACCTACCACCTATGGGAAATGTAATATTTTCTATGACATAGCAATCAATTTGATATGAACCCTATTTTTTGATAAGGAAATTCTTAGAGGAACTTCAAACCTATTTTATACTCCTCAAAGGTCCCCAAAATAAATCACTTTGCATTGCATGTTTGGAATTTTGCTGCTATTCACATCTGTTAGCCTCTTTCTGAATACATATGTCCTTGTGAGACTTGATATATATAATTGAGATATATATTCTGGTATTTTAAATGAACTAATAACAATAAAGTTATTATCACAATGCAAGCAATGTATTAGTGTAATGTTGGGTAATATTGAAAAATATAAATTGTTAATTGCAGGGAAGAATTTTATTTTCTAAAATTTTTTAGTAGTAGGAGAATATAACAAAAAATGAAAAATTTGGAACTCTTCATATTATCTAAATTGATGAATAAATTTTACTAAAAATGGAAATTTGTAAAACCCATTATATATAAAGACTAAATATTGGTGAACATAGTTTGCGACCTTACAAAGTAGGTACTTTTATCATATTCACTTTAAACATGAAAAAACTGAACCCTAGTATGTTCCATAACATTCTCAAGGTCACACAAATACTATGTGGTGAAAGTAGTTTTCAAAATATTTACTGATTTCAGAAGCAACACTCTTAAACATTGCATAATGGTCAGGGCTCATATTTGAACAATACAAACAATACAAACCAGTGAAAATACTGTTTACTGTTGATTTTGTGGTGGTGGTGTTGTTTTTAAAAGGAGTTCTAGGACTTTTAACCTAGGAGTGCTGAGGTGCCATTTTTTTCTACTAATGAGAAAATAATTAGGATAATAACAGATGAATTTGACTGGGAGCCTTCATTTTTCTAAGTAGGAAGACCAAAATATTTCAAGAATTGGTGTGGCTATATATTGCACAAGAATATAATATACAGCTGGAGAAATTTTTCATATTTTATACCTTCATAGGCACAACACAGAACAGAGAATACTTTGTTTCTAACACCTAAAACTACTCATGTTCCCTTTTAGTTGATACTATTGTGAAGTAAATGTTATTCTGTCTTCTATCATTATAGATTAGTTTTGCTGGTGTTTAAATTTCATATAAATGGATTCATACACCATGTGCCCCTTTTGTTTGGCTTTTTAAAAATCATTTTATCTATGAGTTTCATCTGTGTTGTTTTGCACATGTGTTTTTATGTATAAAAGCACCCATTTTTTATTTACCAATGATTGTAATTACTAAACCATAGAAGTATGTGTGTGTATTTAGCTCTTTTCTTTTCTTTTCTTTTTCCTTTCTTTCCTTTTCTTTTTTAGAGCACTGTTAGCTTCATAGCAAAATTGAGAGAAAGGTGCAGAGATTTTCCATATAACCTCTGCCCCTACACGTATACAGCCTCCCCCTTTATCAGCATCCCTTACCAGAGTGGTACACTTGTTACAATTGATGAACCTACATTGACACATCATTATTACCCATAGTCCACAGTTTACATTAGGGTTAACCCTTGGGTGGTACATTTTATTGTTTTGGAAAAATGTATAATGATGTTTCCAACACTAGAGTATGGTGCTAGAGTATATTCACTATTCTAAAAATACTCTGTGCTCCGCCTGTTCATCCTTCCCTCCCCACAGTACTTGGCAGCTACGTATCTTTTTAATGTCTCCATAGTTTTGTCTTTTTCAGAAAGTCATATAGTTGGAATTATATAGCATGTAGCCTTTTCAGAATGGCTTCTTTCACTTAGTTACATGCCTTTAATTTTTCTCCATGTCTTTTCATGGCTTGATAGTCATTTGTTTTTAGTGCTGAATAATATTCCATTGTCTGGACTTATTATAACATAGTTCGGTAATTCACTCACCTGCTAAAGGGCATCTTGGTTCCTTCCAACTTTTTGCAACTGTAAATAAAGCTGCTATAAACATCTGTGCAGAGGTTTTTTTATGGACATAAGTTTTCAATTCCTTTGGATAAATACCAAGGAGCACGATTTGTTTATTTATTCTTTTTTCTGAAATGACAAAAACCTTTTCTACAAGTCTTCATTCAAGTCTTCATTCTTCTTTCTGAGCCCTCACCAGAATCACCTTTAATTTCTGTATTTCTACCAATAATCTCTCAAGTCAGTCTAGGGTTTTTTTTAATCTTTTTTTTCTATCAAGCACATCGAAACTCTTCTGGCCTCTACCCATCACCCAATTCCAAAACTACTTTTATGTTTTTAGGTGATTGTTACAGCAGCAGCCCACTTCTTGGTACCAAAATTTCCATTAATTTCCTACAGCTGCTGTAACAAAGTACCATGAATTAGTTGGCTTACAACAGAAATTTAGTATGTCACAGTTCCGGAGGCTGCAAGTCTGAAATCAAGGAGACAGAAGGGCTATGCTCTTCTGCAGTCTCCAGGAGAGGATTTTTCCTTGTGTCTTCCAGCTTCGGGTAGCCCTAGGCACCCCTTGGATTGTGGCATGACTGTGACACAATTCAACCCATACCAAATGGTAACCTACATATTACAATAACATCCTTGATTTGTTTAGTTTTCCATAAAAAGTATTTTTATATAATCCTTATCAAAACAAAATTGGAAAAATGCTTAAATCCATTAACTCATCCCTCAATTTTTTAATTATAATTATTTTTAAGGCTTATAAATCTAATATAATATTTTAATTACTTTTTAAATAGCTGTTTTGCTAAGATTTGTCCACTTGGTTACCTTTTTCAGGGATCTTAATTCTACTCTGCAATGTTATGCATCTATACTGCATTATTTTTTTTTTAAGCCTAAGAACTTCCTTTGTGTGACATATTTTCTCATCTTTTGTTTGTTCAAAAATGTATTTAAGTCATCTTTGTGATTAAGAATAATTTTTCTGGGCTTAGAATTCTAGGTTAGATTTTTTTTTCCCTTAGTATGTTTGGTTTTGACTTTCAGCAAATTAAAGCTGTCATTCTATCATTTTCCTGATTTTATAGTCTCTACTAAAAAGTAAGTCATGAACATTTGGTACTTTTTTGAAGGTAATATATATCATTATTTCTATGCCTGCTTTGAAGATTTTCTCTTTTTCTTTTTTAATTTTTAATTTTATTTTTAAGACCTTCTCACTAATCGAACATGTTCCTCATACTCTATTTTATTTTGTTTCCATTATTTTTCTCATTTTTGTTGACTTTGGAATTTTCTGTTTCTCTGTTTAAATTTATTATTCCTGTCTGATTTTCTATTATATTTTCTATACACTACCTATAATGAGTTCTTCATTACAGGTAGTGTAATTTTTTTGTTTGTTTTAGAAAATCTTTTTCAATATTTATATATTTTAATGTTTTGATGAAATCTTGATATTATCATAATTTTTTTTCACCCCACTTCTATTTTCTTTTATACAATTATTCTAATTTTAAATGTTTTATCTGTTAATGCTGATATGTAAATACTCTGTAGGTCTGATTTAATTCCCTCTTGATTATTGGGACACTTTCTCATGTCTTTGCACATCTACCTTTTAAAAAATTTCAGTTGGGCATTATATAAAATAATAATAGAAGTTGTAGTACATATTTTGAATAAATGACACACTATCCAGGTGACGTAACTCCACTTTTGATCTGTCTCTTTTTCTTACACTTGCTGTTCCCTGCCTTTGACTGAGGTTTGATGAACTTTATCTTCTCATCCTTGAAAGACTATGGGATCTTCAGTTCTTTGAATTTCAGACATATAGAAATTAGTTCTTAAGACTTACACACACTTCAGCTCCCAAATCTGGCAGTTGCTTTAAGAAGATAAAGGCTGTGTATTTGACAGCTATTCCTCTCACTAGAAGATTTTAATTTCCTATATACCATGTGACAACAGCTTTATTCTCAGCCCTTCCCCAGTTTTCTACAAGTAGCTCATATCTCATAAAATGTATTTTGTTAAAAGTTTTTTTGATTCCTTAATTTTTCACTGTGCAAAGCCAGAGGACTACGGAGCAGCCAGAGGACTTCTTTAGTTTCTCTTTCCCCAGAAGAGCTCCACTGTATGAGTTAAGCTCAATCCTCAAAATCTACACCAAAAAGAGGCAGGTGTGCCCAGGGAATAAAACAGCCTGTGATTGTCAGCTCGCTTTAGATCAGCTCCCGTATTCTGGGACTGCAAGCCATTTTCTCCACATCTCTCTAACATCTTTTAATATGCTATTAATGCGACTTTCCAGCCTTTCCTAATTCTTAGTGCAGTATTATTGGGCTGTAGTAATTTCACTATATCCTAATTAGGAGAGGAAGCCCTACAGACATACTTGTCTATATGCAGGATTCTTAAAAGTAGCATAATTTTTATACTGTGTTACCATAGATTAAATATTTTGTAATTGAATGACTAATTCATGAATCACATGCAATAATAAAACTCTTTAAAATAGACTGCAACCATTGAATAGTCAAAATAAATTTTCAGTTGAAATTATGACCTAAACCTCAGGCTAAATTGTCAATCTTGTTTCAGAGTTAGTTTGTTTTTCTATCTCAATACCACTAACATATTTTTGAAAAGATAAAGAGCCAAAGAAATAGTTTTGCCATCCAAGGTCTATTTTTATATCTAGAAATGAACAGTAATTATATGAACATTAAAGATCTTATTTCATTATTATAGCCAGCTCCTACTATCTCATGTTCACTACTAAATTTATTAAGACACGTATAGTGAATAACCAAAACAAAACAAAAAAATGGAATCAGTTATCAAGACTTCCTGTGGGCAGAATACAGTTAGAAAGACTTTAAGAAAATTTTGTGAAAGCCAGTTTAATATTTAGTAAAGTAACTAAAGAAATTTAAAAGGAAATTTTGAGGATGTCTTTGACTTTTAGAAATACACAAATCAATATTATAGACACATAGAGCTGTACAGCTATTTTTAATTTTTTCATGTGTTTTAGATGTTGGCAGTTATTTTATTTTTCTTTGTGGTTGGTGTATTGCTTAAGACACATGTTTTACTGCTTTACTAAACATTCTGCTCTTTAAAAATCTATTTAAACAAAATAATTATATCTGTCTCACATAAGAGTTCAAATAGAGCTGAAATGGTGGCTCCACAGTGTTTGGGATACGGGATCCAGTTGTCAAATTGCTCTGCCATCCTCAACATCCATCTTCTTTCCACAGTTCAAGATGAGATGCTCCTACAACCACTTCTGCATTGCAGCCACAGGGAAGGAGAGAAGTGAAAGTAGAAGACACAAGACCTTCAGTTGTTTAAAAAGAAGACATCGGCCTAGGCAAAAAATTTATGAAGAAGACCCCAAAAGCAATCACAGCAACAACAAAAATAAATAAATGGGACCTGATCAAATCAAAAACTTCTGCACAGCCAAGGTACAATGCACACTGTCTGGGGGATGGGAACACTTATAACTTTCACTCAAACAGTAAAAAAGCAATTTATGTAACCAAAACCTTTTTATTCCCATAATCTGTAATAAAAAAAGAGTTTTATGAAAGTCTTAATAAATTATATCCATTGGTTTCCCCTAAAAAAATAAAAATAAAACTACTTTTATCTGCCAAAAAAAACTACCTTTAATTCTATTACTTAATTCAGAGGCCAACTGAAAAAGAAATTTTATAACAGATTTTGACATTAAACAAATTTTAAATATTCCTTAATTGTGAACAGGAATTAAATAACAGCTATTGAATTAGGGATGATAAGCCTTCTTAAAACTTTTTTGTAAAGGTGGTATAGAGGTACTTCATTATTTGAGTGAAAAAGACACAAGAATTCCCCACAAGATATTTGAAATATGCACCATGAGAAAAATTAGCTTATATGCAGAAGAAAAGTATATAATCAAAGAATAACAAAACTGTGTTTTCACATGATAGTGTATAAGGAGA
The DNA here is from genome assembly GCA_023783475.1 of Daubentonia madagascariensis. Lineage (NCBI taxonomy): Eukaryota > Metazoa > Chordata > Mammalia > Primates > Daubentoniidae > Daubentonia > Daubentonia madagascariensis. The sequence goes on along the minus strand of JAKFHU010000978.1, from coordinate 16,661,399 downwards.
AGAAGAAAAAGCCAGAAAAATTAGATGTCATCATCGGAAATGAAAAAAAAAAAATCTGAGGAGAAATTCCTACATTCTTTGAAGAATGGGTAAGTACCTCGATTCAGATTCTTAGCGTAATTAACGCAAAATTGTGAGACCATGTTTTTGTACCAGTCAAAGGATGTCCTTTGAAGATTAGATTAAAAGTATTTCAGTAATTCTGCAATTTTACAAATATTATATTTTAATAAAAGGAATAGGAATAGAAATGTGTTTTATAGGGGCTATAATATCATAATGTGAGCTCCTACCTTAAAATTATAGTAGTTTGCATTGGCTCTGATACATCTCAGATCACATCTAATCACTCAGCAAAAGTGCATTTTAATGTAAAAGGTTGTGAGGATGACATACAAAATAGAGCTCTTTTGGGAACTATATCCTGTAGGAATATTAAATGGCCATAATTACAATTATTATTTCTGTAAAGCTATGTGAAGAACATATGCATATGTTAAATATAGTGCTTTATTTCCATGGAGAAACCTTTTACTATGTCCAAAGGAGTAGCAAGTACAAGACATATAAAAATTCATACCTGAGGCATTTTACTTTTATCAAAACTATACTTGATATTTCCTTCTTCACAACCTGTTTGAAATTATTTCACCTTGTCATTGTTTTCCTGGTCATAGGTCTTTTATTATTCTATTAGTAGTCATTAAGCTAAGCCACTCACATTCTCACTTGATCTCTGTTGTGTATGATAAGCCATGACAACTTCCTCTACAGGCTAGCAAGTTTTTTAAGAGCTCTTTTGTGAAAGTTGAGAAGACATCACTTCTCTTCTGAAAATCTACTTTCTACCACATATATTCTCTTCTGTCTTTTCACATAAATCACACTTTTCTTGTTCCCCAATTTTGCTGTATTTTTCAGGCTGTCTACTGATTCTTTCTTTTAAGGCTGATAAAATGGTTTTATTTGTTAAATCTACTGGTTTTTCTATCTCATAGAATATAACATCTGCAATTAATACATACGTTGTCTCTTGTTTTCCTAGTTATTAAAATTACCTCTTTAATTTATTTCCTTGTATTATTACATTGATCAGGAATCTAACTGTGGTAGAATATAATGGTCATTGTGGTTATGGTGGTGACAGTGAAAATTCTAATTTGGTCATGGTAATGATGCCAGAATGTTCAAAGTATTCCTAGAAGATATATGTAGATTTTTGTTGTACAATTTTATCATTAAGATAGTTCATTTTTAATTCTGGTTTCTGTGAGTTTTTATAAAACATAGATGAACTTTTCCAAATGCTTTTCTCTCTCTCTTTTCTTAAGCTAACTATATGAAATTTTGCTTAGAGACCATTGGTATAGTAAATCACATGGGAAGTGTATGCTTTCTTTTTTTGCATTTTTTTTTGTTGTTAAATTATCCTGGCATTCCTGGGGTAACCCTAATTATTCTATAGTTTATACTATTAGACATTCATGAAGGAAATTATATATATATATATATATTCATAAGGGAATGATTAATAATATGGTTGTATTTTAATGATTGTATTCTTGTTAGTGTTAGAATACAATAATGTAAGAAAATGGGTACTTTAGTTTTCTATATCTCTCTATTTTTAGAAAACTTACATGTCTTTAGGGCTGCTTGTCCCAAGAAAATATGGTAAACTCTGCTGTTAAGCTGTTGGTGCTTAGAGTTTCGGGATGTGCAACAATTTTGATTCAAATTTACATTTCTTCCTCTCCAAGTTTTCTTTTAAATTTTACCTTCTACTAACTTTGGATTTCACATATTCTAGAAATATGTCCATTTTGTCTAATACCTTGAGATTTCTTGACCCATTTTTAGAAATGTAACATATACTTTTCATTCCACATTTTGGTTTATTTGTATCTTCTCTATTTTTCATCATAAAATGATTATCTACCATATTACTTATTCAAATCAGATTTTTTCATTTCTCCACTATTAGGAGAAGAAGTCTTACTTACTTCTGCACTTACAGTCTAAATTTGTTATTTGTTTTTCTTTGCTGCTTTCTGGCTTCTGGGTTTCTGGTCTTATCAACTAGTTTCATTTTCTTGTGTTTATTGGTTATAGTAAGCAAAATAATGACCCACCCACCCCAAAGATTTTCACATCCTAATCCCTGGTGTCTGTGAAGCATTACTTTACTTGGCAAAGGAACGTTGCTGATGGATTGAGGAGAAAGACCTTTGGATGGGGAGATTATTCTGGATTACTCAGGTGGGATTACAACATAATCACATGGAAGAGAAAGGAAAAAAAGTGTGTCAGACAGATACGACATGAGGAATCGACTTGACTCAGCAACAGCTTGACTTTGAATGCGGAAAAAGCAAGCTACAAACCAAGGTGTATAGTAAGGAAACAGGTTTTCCACTAAAGCCTCTACAAAGGAACACAGCACTGCTGACCCCTTGATGTTAGCACATGGATGCACACATCTGATTTCTGATCCACAGAATTGTAAAATAATAAATTTGTGTTGTTTTCAAGTTACCGTCTGTAGTAATTTTCTACAGCAGTAATAGAAAACTAATACGCTGGTAAATATAACTGAAGCTGTAGATGTTCTTTTAAATACTACTCCAGCCATGTCATACAAATGTCACTTAGTACTTAATAGTGTGTAATATTTTCATACATTTCTTAATTTCACTTACTATTTTTCTTCTTTAGGCCAAGGGCTATTTAAAAATGCATACTTTAAGACATATTGAATATTTATAATTATCCTGTTATTGATTTTCAAATTATTGTAATGTGATCAGAAATCATGGTCTACTTCTTTAAAAATTATTGAATTTTAATTTGTTACTAATACATGGTCACTTTTTCTGACTATTTCAATGAAGCCTTGGAAATAATTATTTTTATTTATTTCACCTGCTTGGTCTGTTTTTTCAGATTATTTTTCTGTCTATTGCAACAGTTACAATTAAAATTTGTTTCTCAAGTTGTACAAATAGGAGTTGGTTCTCAGCTCCAACTTGTGCCATCTAGAAGAGCTAAGGAGGTAGGATTATGGGAAGTAACAGACATCCGTCTTCAAGGCAAAGAGTGTGCATGTATACCCTCACAAAATAATGATATTTTTAAAATCACTATCCTTCCATTGTGATCATTTTGCCTTGTGCTGTGCAGCTCAATAGATTAGAAATCTCATTAGATAACCAGTGAATTTCCACATACTGTCACCTACTCTCAATCTCAGTATCACTTGGGAACTCATTAGAGATTATGCCACTGATCCCAAGTCACACATGAGTCAGTGCTGGGCAGACTACTGCTACTCTGCCCTAACGTGGTGACAGGTTAAGGTCTGACCTGCCCAGGACCATATGGGGGATTTAAAGGGTATGCCTGAAAAATTCCCGCTGACTTATGAGAATCAATCACTTTTAGTTGCCACCTTAGGTTTCTCAAAGTGTTAATGAAGGGGGAGCCAGAAGACAGTATTAGTTCATCATCTTTCCAGTACCTGAAAGTTCATTATATTGCTATGAATTATAAACCAAACTAAATATTTTGTAGCTCTACTGAATAAAAACCAAATAGAAAGCAGAATAGTCATTCTAACATAAAATCTCTATAAATAATTTTTACTTAATCTCTTGGTAGTCATTTAAAAGATTTTTTCTGAGAAAAAATTGATTTTTAAAAACCCGGCAAATTTCATATACTTAAAAAGATATTTTAAATTTTGTTTTGAAACGTTATTGAATATATTAAAATCATATTATTATAAAATTAAAAAATAGTATGTTTATTGGGAATTGTCAAGTGCCATTAAGAAGCAAAATCTGAATAGAGCTTTCTGGAGGAGTCCACCGTTGGGGTGTTGGTTGCATTCTGTATAATATGTTACAGAGTCTGAAATTTTTACTTTTAATTGAAATAAGTTCTAGAAAATATCCTTTCTGAAGGTCAGGAAACGTTATATACAATTGTTCCCTGATAATGGGCAAATTCATCCTGAATTTTAGTCATACACATTTCAGAGTTAATAAGAGGAACTGGTGGCTTTCAAGAAATTGAGTTTAAAAAAACAGTTTAATCATAGCATGATGAAAAAACTTGGCAATAGATAATCTTTTAAATTATGAAAAGCAACGTATACAAGAGCCAGTAGCAAATAAATGACATAATTTGTTAATATGCACGTGTATTTTTCAAATGTTACCCAATTCTCAACACTAATTTATCTATTATGATAATATGTATTTTTAAATTTCAAAATGTACATAGATGTTTATAAGACTTAGAGCTATTTCTCTTCCAAGGAAATTATCTCAGTGTATTTTTTTCTGTCTAAATTTATGTGGTTATGATAATCCTGATACATTTCTTATGTGGTTAGAAATTAATCCTAGTCAAGGACAACTGCATATAGGCTAATATGGGAAAGTCTGGCAACCTATTGTTTAAACCAGCACTGGCCAATACAATAGACTTTCTCTGAGGATAGAAACATGCTATAATCTGTATTGTCCAATATGGTAGAAAATAAACATATGTGACTGTTGAGTACTTGGAATGTGGCTAGTTTTACTGAGGAAATGAATTTTAAATTCAATTCAATTTAATTTAAATTTATAAAATCACATGTGGATAATGGATACCATATTATTGGACACCACATATTTAGACTAAAAACTGAGAAGCTTTTTGGTTTTTTACTGATGTATGCCAATTGCCTAAAAGAGTGTCCGTCACTTTGTAGACTCTCACAAATAATTGTTAAATAAATGACTGCAAGGGTCGTATTCCAATATATTTAACATTTTAGCATTCAGTTTAGTACAGCCACTGACCAAAGGGCACTCACTGTTAAAAAAGAAAACATCTTGTACTGTGGGTACTGATACAGATGAACTAAACACACACAGCTAACATTTGAAAGTTGCCCCACTGGCAAACTGTATTTTAACTTATCATTAAATAAGCCAGTCATTTTCTTCCTCTTGATGGATAATGAATAAGAGACTCTAAGAGAGGAAAGTAAATTCAGAAATAAGAGAAAAAGCAGGGAAGAAATAATATTAGAGAAACATATATAGAGAAGAGGAGAAAGGGGAAGTGAATAAAGGAGATCATAGATTATGCAAGTGAATAGAAACAATAAATACCTCAGAGTACTAGAACTCTTATACTACAGAAATATTTTATTACATACCAGAGGACTGTTTTCTAGTTTTTTTCCCATATATGAAATAAATGCTATATTCTAGTATTGACATTGCTGAGACCCCAGTGATTATTAAGCTTCCTTATTACTTACACATGCATGTTTATTATTAAGATAATATATTCATAAAATAAATAAAATCAGTATGCCTCATCCTTATAACCTGAAATATTCTGATACATGATTTGTATTCATTATTTAGGTATATGTTCTAAAAAACTCTGAGAATTCCAAATATTATATTTGCTGCCTTCTTTCTTTTTTATTGTTTATTTTTTTATTTCAGAATATTATGGGGGTACAACACTTTGTCTATATATATTGCCCATGCACTGCCCACGTCAGAGCTACAATCGTGGTCATCCCCCAAACTGTGCTCCCCGCATCCATTCAGTGAGAGTTTTCCCATCCCCTCCACCCCCCTCCCACCTGCTCACCCCCTGATGAATATTATTGCTATGTGTGACACAAGTATTGATCAGTTAGTACCAATTTGATGGTGAGTATACGTGGTGCTTGTTTTTCCATTCTTGTGGCACTTTGCTTTGAAGACTGGGCTCTAGCTCCACCCAGGATAATACCAGATGTATTAATTCACTATTGTTTTTTATTGCTGAGTAATACTCCATGGTATACATGTACCATATTTTATTAATCCACTCGTGTATTGATGGGCACCTGGGTTGTTTCCACATCTTTGCAATTGTGAATTGTGCTGCTATAAACATTCACGTGCAGATGTCTTTATTATAAAATGTCTTTTTTTCCTTTGGGTAAATACCCAGTAGAGGGATTGCAGGGTCAAATGGTAATTCTACTTTTAATTCTTTGATGTATCTCCATATTACTTTCCATAGAGGTTGTACTAATTTGCAGTCCCACCAGAAGTGCATGAGTGTTCCTATCTGTCTGCATCCCCACCAACATTTGTTGTTTGGGGACTTTTTGATATGAGCCAATCTTACTGGAGTTAAGTGATATCTCATTGTGGTTTTGATTTGCATTTCCCTGATGATTAGAGAAGTTGAGCAATTTTTTATATGTTTGCTGGCCATTATTCTCTCTTCCTTGAAAAGTTTCTGTTCATGTCCTTTGCCCATTTTTTAATGGGGTTGTTTGCTTTTTTCTTGTTGATTTTCCTAAGTTCTGTGAAGATTCTGGTTATCAGCCCTTTATCAGATGTGTAGCATGCAAATATTTTCTCCCATTCTGTAGGTTGTCTGTTCACTCTAGTGATAGTTTCCTTGGCCGTACGAAGCCTTTTAATTTGATCAGGTCCCATTTATTTGTTTTTGTTGCTGCTCTAGTTGCTTTGGGGGTCGTCTTCATAAATTCTTTGCCTAGGCCAATGTCCATAAGAAGTTTTGCCAGCGTTTTCTTCTAGAATTCTTATGGTATCATAACCTAGGTTTAAATATGTTATCCATAGTGGGTTGATTTTTGTGAGAGGTGAGAGGTGTGGATCTAGTTTCAGTTTTCTACATGTGGCCATCCAGTTTTCCCAGCACCATTTATTGAATAGGGCATCTTTTTTCCAGTGTATGTTTTTGTGGAATTTGTTAAAGATCAGATGACAGTATGAGGATGGTTTTATATCTGGGTTCTCAGTCCTGTTCCAATGGTCTATGTTTCTGTTCTTGTGCCAGTACCATGCTGTTTTGTATAGCCTTGTAGTATAGTTTGAAGTCTGGTAGATTGATGCCTCCCAATTTGTTCTTTTTGCTTAAGATTGCTTTGGCTAGATGAGGTCTTCTCTGGTTCCACATGAAGCATAGAATTATTTTTTCTAGATCAGCAAAAAATAATTTTGGTATTTTGATAGGGACTGCATTGATTCTGTAAATCACTTTAGGTAGCAAAGACATTTTTACAATGTTAATTCTACCTATCCAAGAGCATGGTAGGGTTTTCCATCTGTGTACATCCTCTGCAATTTCTTTTCTCAGTATTTTATAATTCTCTCTATATAGCTCTTTCACCTCCTTAGTTAGATATGTTCTTAAATATTTAATTTTCCTTGATGCTATTATGAAAGGTATTGCATCTTTAATTTGTTTCTTGGCTTGACTGTTATTGGCATAAATGAACGCTATTGATTTGTGTGTATTGATTTTGAATCCTGAGACTTTGCTAAATTCATTTATCAATTCCAGTAATCTCTTGGTTGAATCTTTGGGGTTTTCTAGATATAATATCATATCATCCACGAATAGTGAAAATTTGACCTCTTCTGTCCCCATTTGGACACTCCTGATTCCTCTCTCTTGTCTTATGGCTATGGCCAGGACTTCTAGTACTATGTTGAATAGAAGTGGAGATAGTGGGCAACCTTGTCTGGTTCCAGTGTTAAGGGGGTGTGCTTTCAATTTTTCCCCATTCAGTATGATATTGGCTGTGGTTTTATCATATATGGTTTCAATAATTTTGAGGTGTGAGCCATCTATTCCTATATTGTTAAGAGTTTTTATCATAAAAGGGTTCTGGATTTTGTCAAAAGCCTTTTCTGCGTCTATTGAAAGGATCACATAATCTTTGTTCTTGCTTTTATTTATGTGATGAATTATATTTATACATTTGTGTATGTTGAACCATCCCTTGATCTCAGGGATTAAGCCCACCTGATCGTGATGAATTATTTTTTTGATGTACACTTGAATGCGGTTTGCTAGGATTTTATTGAGAATTTATGCATCTATATTCATGAGGGATATTGGTCTGTAGTTTTCTTTTCTTGTGTCCTTTCTTGGCATTGGTATCAAGGTGATATTGGCTTCATAGAATGATTCTGGGAGGAATCCATCCTTCTCAATGTTTTGGAATAATTTCTGCAGTATATACACTGGTTCTGCTTTGTAGGTTTGGTAGAATTCAGGTGTGAACCCATCTGGTCCAGGACTTTTTTTTGTTGGAAGATTTTTATTACTGCTTCAATTTCAGTGCTTGATATCGGTCTGTTTAGGAATTGTATTTCTTCCTGGTTGAGCCTAGGGAGGTAGTATGTTTCTAAGAATTTGTCCTGTTCCTCCACATTTTCATGTTTTTGGGCATAAAGATTTTTCGAGTATGCGAAAATGACTTACATCTATATTCGAAGATGACATTTTGTATTTCCATGTTATAAGTTGTGACCTCTCCTTTATCATTTCTAATTGAGCTTATTAGAATCCTTTCCTTTCTGCTTCTGGTCAACCTGGCAAGTGGACTGTCTATTTTGTTTATCTTTTCAAAGAACCAACTTTTCATTGTATTAATCTTCTATATTGTTCTTTTGTCCTCAATTTCATTTAATTCTGCTCTGATCTTGGTTATTTCTTTTCTTTTGCTGGCTTTAGGATTGGCTTACTCTGCCTTTTCCATTTCCTTAAGATGATTCATTAGTTTACTGATTTGTGACCTTTCTGTCTTTTGGATGTGAGCATTTAAGGCAATAAGTTTTCCTCTCAGGACTGCTTTTGCTGTATCCTACAGATTTTGATAACTTGTGTACCCATTATCATTTAGTTCAAAGAATCTTTTGATTTCTATTTGAATCTCCTCCTTGACCCAGTAGTCATTCAACAACAAATTGTTTAATTTTCATGTTTTTGGGTGAAGATGTGAGTTTCCGTTGGAATTGATTTCTAATTTTATTCTGCTGTGGTCTGAAAAGATACATGGTATGATTTCTATTTCTTTGAATTTGTTGAGATCTGTTTTGTGGCCTAAGATGTGATCAATTTGAGAGAAAGTTCCATGAGTTGATGAGAAGAATGTATATTCAGTGTTATTTGGGTGGAGTGTTCTATAGATGTCTGTTAGGCCCAAATGTTCTACAGTCCTGTTCTGGTGCATTGTTTCTTTGCTTATTTTCTGTTTGGAGAATCTGTCCAGTTCCGTCAGTGGGGTGTTGAAGTCCCCAGCTATTATGGCATTGCTACTTATTATGTTGTCTAGATCAAGCAGTATTTGCTTTACGTATCTGGGCGCTCCTGTGTTGGGTGCATAAATGTTTAGGATTGTTATATCTTCTTGTAAGATTTTTCCCTTCACCACTATATAGTGTCCATCTTTGTTCTTCTTTACTTTTGTTGCTTTAAAGCTTATATCATCTGAAATAAGGATGGCTACTCCAGATTTCTTTTGGTTTCCATTAGCCTGGAAAATTGTATTCCATCTTTTCATCTTGAGTCCGAATGAGTCCTTGTGTGTAAGGTATGTTTCCTGGAGACAGCAGATACTTGGCTTGTATTTTTTAATCCATTCAGCCAGCCTATGTCTCTTCAATGGGCAATTCAAGCCATTCATATTTATTGAGAGAATTGATATTTGGGGTAGCTTTCTGTTTATTCTGTTGGGTAGTTTCTTGTTCTGTTTTACCTCTTGAGTCATTGCGAAGTCTGGGTTCTGGAGTTTTAGCTTTTGGGTAGTTTTACATTAGTGAGTGTGAGTGTGAATGTATCTGTATGGGAACTTAGGTTTGTATTTTGGGAGCTGAAATTATACACACACACATATATATATATGCACACATGCAATAATTACTATTATTACTATTATTTCAAAAATTCTCTGTGAAATTTGGGATCAAACAGATTAATTTTCAGACTATAATTCACAAAAATTATCAAGAAAAGGAAAGGAATTAAGGTAAGTAAATCCTTTTTGTAAATGACCTTCAAGAAATTTAACTTTCTTATTCATGGGACACATAAACCCTTCTATCAACTGTTAATATATTTTATTCATTCCACATTAGTTCTAAGAGATAATTGATATCAACATGATTCAGTCACAATTAAGTATAAACAGAAGCAATGCAAAAAATAGCCAATTATTTTATCTTATTTAAGTGCATTTGAGTAAGTTTATTTTATATTTTCATAAAACTAATATACATCTACAAAAATATTAAAATAAAAACAACATGGATAAAAATAACCATTTTATAAGGCACAACTCAATAAGTGTTAAGATTTTGGAGATAGTGGAAAATAAAATTATAGGACATAGCTTATACATACACATATATGTATCCAATAGAAAAACAAATAATATCTATATATCTGTATTTACATGTAAATATGTATATTCATATATAAATACATTGTGTATACAATTTCTTCCTGTAAGAATTAATTTTAATCTGTCTTATAATGGGGGTTTACAACAATTTTATATTTTGCAAATGATGATAATTATCTTTTCTGTTTTAAAGCAGTTACTTTTAAATAAACATTTACTCAAATTTAGAGAAATTCCTAATAATACTTTGTCCCCACCTTTCCCTCTCCATGCCAAGATGGTGCATTTATTAGGAGAGGGAATTTGCTCCCCTGGGGAGTGTTAGCAGAAGTAACTGATGCTCATGACTCTGGTACTAGCTGTTGTCTAGGACCAAATATTTTGAGGACATTTGCTTTGAAAATTAGTAATCCATATAATGCCTCTTTGAGTTCATAGTCTTTTGAAAAGGGTCTCTGCCTCATGCCCAACTATGATGTTTGGGAATTCCAAATCTGCTGAAAACCAAAAGAATAATGAAGAAACAGAACAGACATTAGGCTTTCTCTTCCTAACCATACTACATTAGGAAGAAGCCAGAGAACTCCCAGAGTTCCATATGGACATAAAGGCCTCAGCTCTACCCCAGCCCATTTATTCTGCATTGTTCCCAAACTCATTCTTTAGGGACAATAGTGCTATCTATTAATGAGCTATTCTATTTTTTTATTATTTTAGTTCATGTATGGTAATACCTTCTGAAAAACCTTATGATTTTGTTTGTTTTTTGCACATTTATATTTTTATTCAACTTGGAATGGTTTTCTTGGTTGTGTAGCATACATAGGAATGCTCATCAGACACCCTTCTGTCAACTACAGTTCCATCTCTGAAAGTTTATATAAGATTGCAATTTTGTTTCTTCATATACTTGGTAGAACTTCTTGGTAAAATCATTTGAAGGAGGAGTGCTTTGCTAATATTTGAAAAACCAATGTTTCCTTAGTGGTTATAGGATGCCATTTTTATGTATTTTTAACTTCAAGTTTATCAAGATTTGCTTTCAAAAATGTGTATTTTTATTTAAAAACATAAATTAAATGTCACAAAGTACATAATCTCTTTTTAATATTTCTAAAGTATTTATAACAGTGTATTTTTCACCTGTTTCTCATGACTAACATTGTGATTTTGCTACCGTTTTATTTTTCTTGATCAACACCATAAATTACTGAAAAAATAAGATTTTTTTCCAGAGAACCAAATTTTGATTTTGTGGACCCTCTCTGTTACATATTTCTTTTATATTTTAATATTTTGTTTTATAGTTACCTCCATCATTACACATTCTTTGGCTTTATTTTGCTGTTATTTTCCTAATTTGGGGGATAGATTTCTAACTAATTTTCAGTTTTTAAAAATTCTATTATAGGTTTTTTTTATACATGCTCCTATTATTTATAAATAAAGGCAGATTTATTTCTGCCTTTCCATACTCTGTGCCTACTATTTCTTTTTTTCTTTTTCTTCTTTCTTTCCTTCTTTCCTTCCTCCCTCCCTCCTTCTGTTTCTCCCTTCCACCTCTTTCTCTCTCTTTTCTTTCTTTCTCTCTCTCCCCCATTTCTTCTCTCTTTTTCTTCTTATTGTGCCGGCCCGGTTCTCCTGCATAATGTAGACTCAAAGTGGAAAATATATAAATCTTAGCCATTTATTTCCCCTTTGAAAGAAAGTGAAATTTTATCAGAAATGCTTTTCTTTAAACAAACAATAGCTTAATCAAGGTACAATTGACATATAATAAACTGCACATATTTTGATAAGTTTGACATGCATATACACCTGTGAAACCATCCACACTATAAAGATTGTGAATGTATTCATAACCCCCAATAGTTTTCTCACAGCTCTTTGTAAACCAGTTCTTTCCAACGTCCATCCTGCAAACCACTGATCCACACTCTGTCATTATAGCATTTTATATAAATTTTATTTAAATGAAACCACACAACATGTGTTATTTTATGCCTGGCTTTTGTCACTCAATAAAATTATTTTGAGATATATTCCTGATATTTTGCATATCAGTAGTTCATTCTTTTTTATTTCTGAGTAGAATTCCATTGTATGGATATACTACTGTTTGTTTACCCATGCACTTGTGGTTGAACATATGTGTTGTTTCCTGTTTTTCCTTACTATAAATAAAGTACATCTAGGAACATAATTTTACATGTCTTTACATCAATATGTGTTTTAATTTATCTAGGAGTTGAATGACTAACATAAAAATATATAAGAAGGTATAAGACAGTTAGTTAAAACTGTTTCTTTGCATCCTCAACAATTCAAAACATATATCCTTGGGTATAATGCTTAGTAGGTATTTTTTAAATGAATATTAATCAAAGGAAAGAATAAGTGAATAAATGTGTGTGTCTTTTCTGACAGGTTTAGAGCATTGTAGCAGGGGTTTCTGAACACACTCACGCTTCACTAAAGTTAATAGCTTTTTTTAAATTCACATGATTTGAAAACCATCACATATTTAAAGATCACTGATAAAGGCAAATTCATACATAAATAATTGAATTGAGAGTTTTCAAAAAAATTTCATAAACAGAGTAAAATACAAAAAGCCTTAATAGCAGTTGTAACTGGAGATTGATAGGATGGGAGGGAGAAAGCCAATGTTTCATCTAGAATTTGGCATTATAAAAATGGCATTTAGATATATGTTGAAGGTATTGCTCCCATTCCATTTCTGATGTTTCTTTCTGTTTAGAGGAAGCTTATTATAATAATATAGGACGAATATTCTGCTAGGTATATTTGGGGGACATACATCTGGAGTATTCTCTATTCAGTTCCTCCCTCTTTCTCTTTGGGAGTTATGCTGTTTGCAGTAAATTCACATTCTACTTTGCTACTTCCTGTGAGGGGTAGGCTAATTTTGTGAAGTAACCCCAAATTCTAAGAAACTTTGACATTAAATATGCATTCTGATGGTATAGCTACAGAAAAACTATTTGTCTTGCTTTCTGGTGTCAGATTTATCAATAATAAAACCGATATTTGAGTGGCACATGTGAATGTTTTCTCTTTTTGTTTTGGTATTACCTACAAGTGGTTTAGTATTAAGGTGGAAAACAAGAATATCTTATATTGGAACTCTGATATATTCATTGGTTCTTTCAAATTTTACTGCAAAACAGAGAAAACATTAAGGGAATAAAACAACCTCTTTAGAAGATAAGAATCAAGCATTCTGTTAGCTACATATTTGAATAATGGTGAAGTTATGTGGAATAAATTAAATTCCTTTAATTAAAAGTATTAACACCAAAACTGTTGATTATCATCTATAAAAAGCCTGGTCTTTAATCAGATCTTGGTTTAAATTGTAATTATCTTTAAATATCATTACTTATTTTTCTGGGTTTTTGATCATCCAAATATGTTGTAATTATTTTTCCAGATAAAGATATTTCCATAATATAGTTGTACTCCTTTGAAATACAAACTTGATGGAGATTAAGCAAAGAAAGAAAGAAATATGGCAGGGGTAAAAATGCAGGACAAATATATCAGCATGTCAGTTTTCTATCTGTCTGATATTATGATGACAACAGATCTGTTAAGGCAAATGCTTTCCTGACAAGCTATTTAATTAGAATTACAATCATCTTCCCAGAAATGATCCTTAAAATAAATTGTCTACTGTAAATGGATGAAAATAAATAGTTTGTCTCTTCCCAAATTTCCTGAAATAAAAGAGCCAAAGACAAAAAGTCTCATAAATACTATAATTTTCAAAATGGAAGTGTGAAAGGAACAGTTAACAATATATAACATTAAGTGTTGCTGTGGTTGGGAATTTTTTTCCTTTTCCCACTTTTTAAAAAAAGATTTATAAGAATGGCAGAGTGATTGTTTCTGTCACAAAATGATATTAAGCGGGTATTCTATTCACAATGACTCCACTTTAGCGTAAAATGAATGTGCCCAGAATTTTGTTTTTGTAATTAAATGTAATGTAGCACAATGTAGCACCATGTAAGAAATCCTAAATGGCTTCAAATCATAAAACCTGTATTTACTATCAGGGCTTAGAAAACACTTTAATCTCTTTCAGGCCATTTTCTCTTCTATAAATTAGAGAGAATGTTTTTAATTCATAAGATATTTGTGAGAATCATAAAATGCAACACCACTTAATATAATGTCTAGGATAATATGGCATAGAAATAAAGAAAACATATTTTTAATGTAGTGTGTAACATGCATTTTATTTTGATGGAAATAAATTTAATTTTGCTTTTCTATGGCCTTAAAATTTATGGGTTAAAATTGATTTAATGACACTTATTAAATAAGAATATATATGGAGTAAGGAATCATGGCATCTCAGAATTGATAGGGATGCTAAGTGTCATTGTTGCCCAAATTCCCATATGTTTAACATTTTCTGCTTATGATTTTATATATTCATATCAATATATATTTGAAAATCATAGAATTATAAATAGGAAGGATTCTTATTTATATATTATTCTTATATTCTCCTAATTTAAATATTCTGCATATAATAAAAATTACAAAAATACAAATTAAAAATTAAGAGTGAAATTAAATAGATATTGTAATACTTTTACCCATGTACTAATGGAAAAATTGCAACATGCACTTCACTGTGGAGACTACCGAATGGTATGCATATTTTCAACATTTTTATTTTGTCTTAAAAATAAAGAGCTAAATTAAGCACATAATCTACCTTAGATTATTGTGAGAATGGATGAAATTATATTTTAAGCTTAGCTTTTTCCTTTACTGAATATAATTTTTAAAAAATGTTGGTGATGCATTAGGTATGGAGATGTATTAGATTGATTCATCTAATTACTGATATTTGGATATTTGAAAAGTATAGCTATATTTGAAGTATACATGAGTTTTCATACAACATATACATGAGTTTTATAGAACATCAATTAATAGTTCCATATTTTACCAAAGACAGCAGAAGAAAAGAAATAACAAACTCAGAACAGAACTGAATGAAATGGAAACCAAAAGACAAACAACAAAACAAAGGATCAATGAAACAAAAACTTGTTTCTTTGAAAAGATAAACAACATTGGTAGACCACTAGCCAGATTAACTACAAATAGGATAGAAAGAACTAAAATAACCTCAATCAGAAATGAAAAAGGAGATATTAAAACTCATACCACAGAAATACAAAATACCATCCATGAGTACCACAAAAATCTCTACACACACACTAGAAAACCTAGAGGAAATGGATAAGTTCCTAGAAACACACATCCAAACATCCAAAGCTTGAATCAGAAAGAAATAGAAATCCTGAACAAAACAATAATGAGCAGCAAAATTGAAGCAGTAATAAAAAAATCTCCCAACAAAAACAACAAAAAAACCAGACAGATTCACAGTCAAATTCCACCAAACCTACAAAGAAGAACTGGCACCTATCCTACAGTAATTATTCTATAACACTGAAAAGGAGGGAACCCTCCCTAACTCATTCTACAAAACCAGTATCACCTTAATACCAAAGACAAGAAAGGACACAATAAAAAAAAGAAAACTACAGACCAATATCCCTTATGAACATCCTCAACAAGAGGATTAATCAGCACATCAAAAAGACAATTCACCATGATAAGTAGTTTTCATCCTAGGAATGCAGGATGGTTCAATATATGTAAATCAATAAATGTGATTCACCACATAAAAAGAACAAAGACCACATGATCATCTTAATAGATATAGAAAAAACATTTGATAAAAATCCAACATCCCTTTCATGATGAAAACTCTCAATGAACAAGGCATAGAAGGAACATACCTTAAAATTATAGAAGCCAAATATGACAAACCCATAGCCAACATCATACTGAATGGGGAAAAATTGAAAACATTCCCCCTAAGAACTGGAACAAGACAAGGGTGCCCATTATTACCAGTTCTATTCAACAATGGTACTGGAAGTCCTAGACAGAGCAGTCAGGCAAGATAAAGAAATAAAGGACATCCAAATTGGGAAATAGGAGGTCAAACTATCCCAGTTTGCTGACAATGTGATCCTGTATCTAGAAAACCCTAAAGACTTCACGAAAATACTCCTAGAATTGATAAACGAATTCAATAAAGTCTCATATTACAAAATCAATGTACACAAATCAGTAGCATTTCTATATACTAATAACAGTCAAACTGAGAGCCAAATCAAGGCCTCAATACCATTTACAACAGCTATAAAGAAAAAAAACACCTAGGAATATACTTCACCAAGGAGGTGACAGATCTCTTCAAGGACAGCAACAAAACACTGACAAAAGAAATCGCAGATGAACAAACAAATGGCAAAACATTCCATGCTCATGGATTAGTAGAATTAACATTGTCAAAATGTCCATTTTGCCCAAAGTGATTTACAGATTCAACACAATTACCATCAAAATACCAACATCTTACTTCACAGATCTAGAAAAAGTAATCCTACACTTCACTTGGAACAAAAAAGAGTCTGAATAGCCAAAGCAATCTTAAGCAAAATGAACAAATGTGGAGGCTTCCACATTATATTACATTATATTACCTGACTTCAAATTATATTTGAAGGGCTACAGTAACCAAAACAGCATGGTACTGGTACACAAGTAAAGATATAGACCAATGGAATAGAATGGAGAACCCAGAAATAAAACCATGTAGCTACAACCAACTGATCTTTGACAAAGCAAACAAAACCACACACTGGGGAAAGGATGCCCTATTCAAAAATTGGTGCTGGGATAATTATATAGTCACATTCAGAAGAATGAGACAGGACCCATATCACTTTCCTTATACAAAAATTAACTCGAGATGTATTAAAGACTTAAATGTAAGGCATGAAACCCTAAAATGTCTACAAGAAAACAGAAAAAACTCCTCTAGACATAGGCCAGGGCAAAGAATTTATGACTAAGACCCCAAAGGCAAATACAGCAGCAACAAAAATAAATATGTGGGACTTAATTAAATTAAAAAGCTTCTGCCCAACAGTGGAAATAAATAACAGAGTAAACAGGAAACCTACAGAATGGGAGAAAGTATTTGTAAACTATAATTCTGAGAAAAGACTAATTTCCAGAATCTACAAAGAACTCAGACAAAACAGCAAGAAAAAAAATATCATCAAAAAGGGGCAAAAGACATGAACAGAATTTGTTCAAAAGATGACAGACAAATGGCCAAAAGATTATGAGAAGATGTTTCACATCACTAATCATCAGGGAAAGGCAAATTAAAACCACAATGAGACGGGTCAAACCCGTCAGTTTGACCATTATTAAAAAGTCAAAAAACAACAGATGCTGGTGTGGATGGAGAGAAAACGGTATGTTTATACATGTTGGTAGGACTGCAAATTAGTACAACTTCTAGGGAAAACATCATGGGGATTCCTCAAATAGCTAAAAATAGACCTACCGTTCTATCCAGCAATTGCAATACCAGGTATTTATCCAAATGAAAATAAATCATTTTATCAAAAACACACCTACACTCAATTGTTTATTGCTGTACAATTCAAAATTGCAAAGATATTGAATCAACATAAGTGCCCATCAACTGATGAGTGGATAAACAAAATGTGGTGGGGGTGTGTGTGTGTGTATGTATGATGGGTGCCCAAGAGCACAAAAAGTCATAAATGACATTGAAAACTAAGAAGGGAGGAGGGTGGTAGAGGAATGAGGGATAAAACTTACCTATTTGGTACAATCAACGCTGTCCAAGTGAGGAGCCCACTGAAAGCCCTGACTTCAGCATTAAAGAGTGTATTCATGTAATAAAATATTTTGTACTCCCTTAATATTTTGAAAAAAAGTTTAAAAGAAAAATATAGTTTCATATTTTAAGTATCTCATAGGGTTTTAAGTGATATATTCATCAAAAGAGCTTCACTACCTCTGATGATGTCATAACTAAGTGCTATAAAATAAATGAATAGCAAAAATATAATTTATGTTTTCATATATTGGATTTATGTACAAAATTTTATATGGAAATATATTATTTTTGGTAAAATAAATGCACTGTATATGTTACAAATTTATTTATACCACATTAAATGAGGAACTGGACAAAACCCCCATAAAGAATAAAATTCTATACATAATCATAGCATTAAAGTAATTAGATTATATAAATCTTCTATGCTATAAATAATCTAAAAATTCTTAAAAGAAAAATGTTTTAAATAGCCAATAAAATATTGTCTGCAAAACTTGAAAAAACTTTAAAATGTGCTTTTTAAAATTATATTAATTAAATTAATGTTAATTAATTAACATTAGGGGGTCAATTAAAACCACAAGGTGGAATTCTAAGAATTTATTACAGATATTTTGTTATTTGCTGAGATTTTGCTAACATATAATTTAATAAATATTTTCCCTTTCACTGTATTTAAGTTTGTCTTATCTATAGCTGCCTCAGCATGTGGTTAATATTCTGCCCAGTTGTTGGGAAAGACCCTATTTCTCCTGCCATTGTTTGTTATGTCAGTTACATGAAGCAACAACTTAAGAGAAAGAAAACCTAACACATAAAATCTGATTTAGGAGCAGAGAAGATAATAAGCCAGATGCTATTAGTCATTCACCAATGCTGTCTTTTGAAAAGTCTGAATAAAGTCATTTTTGACAATTATGAGTATTCAAACTAGAAGAAGATGGTATAAGAAAATTGATATAAAAGCAATATAAAATTTCTGTTTCCATGAGGAAATTTCAGATACCTTGAATAACTCTTCTGCAAACTTAAAAAAAAAAAGAAATAGTCAAAACATATTTTAAACAGGATTGCTGAAATAACCATGAAATAAGACTAAAAAAGCTAAAAAAGAAACCAAAACAAGAATTCTATGAGGTAAATATAGCTAGTTTACAAGCAAGTATATTCTGAACCCTGTTGAAATTTAGTTTGTTTTGAAGGTTGTATAATGATTTCAGGATAGCAAGAAAAGACTATGCCCTCCCAAATGAGCAAAGAATAAGCATATTTCTAGACTTCAGCTCTGTCCAGGTAGGATATAGTAGGTCATAGCATCCTAATGCTTCCCCTGCAACATACAGTAAAAGACAAGAAAAATTACAAAGATAGTAATAATTTAAAAGGCATTGTAGCACTCTAAAACCAGGGAGGATTTGATGAATTACAACTAGGGGACAATTTCAAGGTGACCTTGGGAGGTTTTAAATCCCTGAGGGCATTTCTGTTCAAAGACACAGACATAATAGGATCAGGCTTAGCTGACACAGAGGCTCTCAAATAGGAAAAAGAGAAAGTTATCTTGAAGAACTGTCATGATAGACTGGAAATTAGAGAAACCCAAAACCTTAAATACCAGGTTCCCTCAATTTATTGAACTGTTTGGACTTACTGCAAAATGCCAGGTTCTTAGTCTGAGGACCTATAAAATGGCAGAGTGAAATCTACAATAATCTAATGGTGTCAAAAAGACAAAGTCCCACTAAAAATAATGTACTTTTGCTACGGGCAACTATGAAAAAATATTCTACATATCAATTTATTTATCCCATAGGTAATAGCTAACGGAAACAAGTACCTTTCTGAAAGATACAGCTGGTCTCCATCACAAGATATTTTGAAGCTGGAAGAATGGAAACTAAGATAAAAAGAGCTAAAAGACCAATGATAGAAATCTCCAAAGAGGTACAAGTGTGTGCATCCCCCGGAAAGTGTGCACCGAATATTCTGAAATAAAAAAAAACAATCCCCAAAGGGTAAAATTATACCCAAGGCTTTCAAGGCACAGAAGTGAGATAAAATTGGCAGCCACCCAGCCAAAACATTGCGGGGCCATAGCCAAGGAAAAAGGACAAATCAAAGGTGAAATGAGCTTAATAAATCTGCAACTAACTTAGCGTCTCCAAACTCAATCTCTAATTTAATTGGTTCAGAACCTCTATCTAGGTGTCAAACACACACACACACACACACACACACACACAAATGCACAAGCATACATTTACCTTATCTAAAAATAGGCAAGAAAAAAATAATAAAGGATTAAAAACTGATGGAAAAATAGAAAAGACATAGAATGGCACACTTAAACTAAATCATATTTATAATTACATCATATATAATATAAATAGCATATATACTCTAAAAGGAAGAAGTCATCAGACTAGGTAAATTTTTTTTTAAAAAACAAGACCCAATTACATACTTTTACAGAAACCCAATTTAAATATAAAGATGCAAAGTAAAAGAATCAAAAAGACATACCATGCAAACTAATGTGCTATATGACTAAAAGAAAGGATCTAAATAAGGAAAGAGATTTTCTCAATAAAATAGAGACATTTCACAATAAAAGGAATGGTTAGTTTGTCATGAAGACTAAACGATTTTAAATGTAAGTATGAAATAGATAGCTAAGCTTCAATATATATGAAACAAAATTTATACAACCAAAAAGATATGAAGTAAAAGTCACGATTGCAGTTGGAAATTTTAGCATTTCTCCATCAGTAATTGGTGAAGCAAATTATAACATTATAGAAGATTTTGACAACACTATCAACCAATACATGACCTAAGTTATATTTATCAAACACTCTATGAAACAAATTCAGAATATACATTCTTTTCAAGTGAACACAGCACTGTCACCAAGATAGCATATATATTAGTTTATATATCATATCACAATAAAATTCAATGGCCTGAAATTACGCAGAATACATTTTTTACTCAAGTGGTATGAACTTGGAAATCAACAGCAGAAAAAAAGAGCTCAAAATATATCCCAGTATACCCAAACTTGTGAAGTTTTAAAAACCCTGGCAAATTTTAACTTTGTAAATAGAATAAAAGCAACAATAAGAGTGGAAATCAATGAAATGCAAAATCATAGAATAAAACAATAAGAAAATATAATTTATATTTTGAAAATATTAGTAAAATTGCCAATACCCTAAGAAGACTGGAGAGACAGACAGAGGTTGGGAGGGGGCGGGGGACAGAGAGAGAGAAAGCAATAATTGTGAATACTAAGAAGGAAAGACAGGACAGTGGAACTTCCAGATTGACTGGGTGAGGAGCTTAGCTGACTCTCTTTCCAGCTAAACCACCATTTAGTGGGTGAACACTATAAAGCAATGTTGTTTTAAAGGGCTGGAAATTGACTTGGGCATACACAAGTCAAAAAACATTTTTTTCAAGGAATTCTACTAAATCTTGGTACAAACAGTGGCAGTCTATAAAATTTGAGCCAGACCTGCTCTCATGTCCCTCTTCTTAGCTTCCTGGGTTTCAGAAGTTCCACAAGTGGATGTTGCCAAGAAAATAGGGTATTCCTTTCTCCCAATCCCAGCCATAGGACTATAATTTCATACCAGGAGCAGCAGGCCAAGGGTATCTCGCACCCCATCTGAAAGATCTGTGTTGTGGAAGCTGTATTCCAGGAGGACACAACTTAAAAGACTGTGGCTTCCTTCCTTCTCCCAGCTTTTACCCATAGGCCTGATCCCTTAATGAAGGTGTAGTAGGCTGAAAATACTGGGGCTCCTATTGTCAATCCCCTCAGCTCCCACTTATACAGTAGAGCATCCATGTTCAGAAGTGAAAGCTGAGACGATGGGGGCCACTATCCTGCCTCCTATGCCCTGCCAGTGTGGCAGATGTTTCACTCCAGGATTACCAGTTGGCCTTGCCTTCCTGCAGATCTAGTGCAGTAGCACAGAGGTTCTGATCAGGGGGACAAGCCAAAACCAGAGAACTAGCATCTCTATAGCTGAACTCAGGACACTAACTTTATTTGGAACCCTAAAGGGAGGAATGCATGCTCCTCCCTTAAGATGCTGAAAACAATAGAGGTCTTAGTAGTGAGCAGTTAAAAGAGGGCAGGTTCTATGAAACTTATAGCAACAAACAAAATGGTTAACCAGCCAGGCTTTAACAAAGAGAAAACACAGTTAAAACGGACTCAGCTAAAATAACGTTCACCCCCTGGGTCTGGTAGCCTGGACTGTGCCCACTGAGGACAACGAGAGTAAGCACTTCAGAACTACTCATCCCTGGCTGAACATGATGCAGACTGAAAGTATTCCTCATAACACTCACAGGTCCATCAGCACAGTAAGGAAGCCCTACTAGCTCAAAGGGCTTAATCACAACCTTGGCACCCACCAGAATGTTTAAAATGAAAAACAAAGACACAACTCAAAACTCATTTGAAAAATATATTCAAGATGTGCAGAAAATGGAACTTTCACACATTGCTGGTGATATGAAAATAATTGTACTAGCTTCTTATGGCTGCTGTAACAAACTACCACAAACTTTGTTTAAGCTACCAAGTTAAAACAATAGAAAGTTATTCTCTCACCGTTGGAGACTTCTAGAGGTCAGACAGCTGCTGGTTACAAGGTGTCAGCAGAGTCATACTGTCTATGGAGGCTCTATGGAGGAGAATCTACTTCTGGCCTCTTCCAGTTTATGGTGACTGCCTGCATTCCTTGGCTCATGGCTGCATCACTCCAGTATTTAAGGCCAGCATCTTCAAATCTTTCTCTCCTACATGCTCATATCACATCTCCTCTCTTTGTATGTCAAATCTTCTTCTGCCTCTGTTCCAAGGATGATGTGATTGCATTTAGGTCCCAGGCAGCTAATCCAGGATAATTCTTTCATCTAAAAATCTTTAATTTAATCATATGTGCAAAGAATTATTTTTCCAAATAAAGTAATTATAGGAATTAGGACCTGATTTTTTTGGGGAACCATTTTTCAGACTACCCAACAGAAAAACCACTCCAGTAAACTATTTCACAGTTTCTTATTTAGTCAAACATACCAACATTCATCTACCCTAAGACCCAACAATTCTATTCCTAGGTTTAATATGAAAGAAATGAAAACATATAAACCTAAAAAGACTGTATAAGAATATCTTTCAGCTTAATATGTAGCACCCCAAAAGTAGAAATGGCCCAAATATTTGTTAACAGAAAGTGGATAAACAAATTGTGAAATATATGCACATACATACACAGATACACACTCACATAAACTATATGTACATATGTGTGTATGTGTGTGTGTGCATGTGCATGTCTGTAGGTTGAGCATCCCTAATCCAAAATGTGAAATCTGAATTGTTCAAAAAAATGAAACGTTTTGAACTCTGATGTGAAACATGTCACAAGTAGAAAATTCCACACCAGACCTCATATGACAGGTCACGGTGAAAAGGCAGTAAAAATTTTGTTTCATGCACACAATCATGAATAACATGGCATGAAGTTAATTTATGTCTATGTGTATAAGTTGTAGAACACAAATGAATTTTGTGATTTTGTGTTTAGACTTATATCCTATCCCCAAGAAATCTCATTATGTATATGCAAATATTCCAAAATAGTAAAAATCTGAACTATGAAATACTTCTGGCCCCAAGAATTTCAAAAAAGGGATTCTCTCTCTCTCCCTCTCTCCCTCTCTCTCTCTCTATATATATATATATGTAAAATGGAATCTTTTTCAGCAACAAAATTGAAGAAATGAGAGATCTGCATAACCACATACAGGATCTCACAGATATTGTATTGGATAAAAGAATGGAGGTGCAGTAATATATACTGTATAATTCCATTCAAATGTGGTTGAAGAATAGACAATAGTGATCCACACTAATTACAATGATAATAATCATTGCCTAGATGGAGAGTTACTGGACACAGGCATTGGAAATGATCTGGAGGGATGGACACATTCTTTAATTGCATTCGTTTGTAAGTTACATAGTAATTTTGTCAAAATTTATCAAACTATATGCTAAAGAGATGTGTATTACATTGTATGCAAACTATATTTCAATTGAAAATATATTCACATGCATATATTATTTGATTCAAATTCCACTTCAAGAATGTTTTTCTACAAATTTGTTTACAAGTGTTCGAAATTACACAGGAAGTGGTTATTCATTACTGGGTTGCTTGCAGTTTCAACAGTAATTGGAAACAATGCTAATGTCCATCCATAGATAATCTGTGAAATAATGATTCCTGCTTCATGAAATTAAAATATATGTAGATTAAACAATTTAGCAAGATATAGAAATATATGTATAATATATATCCATTGTGTTAGTAAAAAGCTGTGAGAAATATGTTTGTGATGTTATATACTAAAAAATTATCCTGATGAAAGTAAATGAGAATGACAGACTGTAAAAATAGGATGATAACTTAGCAGATCTTCTCAGCAAAAAAAGTGAGATGTGTTTTTTTTTTATTCCTTTGTATATTTTTGGTGTTTCAAAAATATAAACATATTATTGATCCAAAATAAAATTTTTAAAAGTATATGGCAAAAATGGAGTCATAAAAATATCCCAAAGCTGTTTAAAAATCAGAGATACTAGGAGCAGAAAATTCTAGAAGGTATATTCTGTTCCATGAATTTAGATAAAATATAATAGCATTTAATAACATATGTTGAACAATTACTATATGTCAGGCACTGCAAGATATTAATACTTACAAACTTCAAAAATATTAACTATTGAATTTATCCTCCAAATGCTATGACTTAGATAATATTTTTATACCCATTAAACACCATCAGAAGGTTACACTGCTAGTAAGTGGAAAAGTCAAAATTAAACCAGATCCCAGTATGCATTACAATTCTTTTTTTGGCTTACACATCCAGAAATAAATATTCTAGTGTTAAACAAATTGCATTATGAAACAATAGGCACGTAAATTACAATTTTTTTGAAAACCAATTTCATGTAACACAATTAAATAAATTAAAATTTATTATAATAAATTTAATAATAATTTAATAAATGTATTAAACTTATTAAATAAATTATTTAATAAATTTAATAAATTTTGCCTGAGGCTTAATGCTTAACTATGACTATTTCATAGATATCATATAATATTGTCTACTACAGTCTGAGTGAAAACACCTATGTTTATGTCAATCCTAGTTTTTTATGCAAAGTTTTGTATTTGTTCTGAACAAAAATCAAAGCCCTGTATCATTCAAAACACTCAACAGAAAAGTGTCTTCTCTGGGTGCTTATCCTACCTACACTTAATTCATCTATATGCTAAGGATGCAAGGAGGTTGCTAGATATTGCCCTCTCAGAAATAATACATAGCACTAGGCTGATAAAGTATGATATCTCAGCTAATTTCAGTTTGAGGATATGAATTAAAACAAACATACACAGAATTCAACATACTTCAATGTACATGAATAAGAAGAAAAGGGAAGGATCAGTTGAAGTATGCATGTCATAAGTTGTTAATTTTATCCTGAAAATATTTTGCAATTTCAACACTGTCACAGAATAAATTCAACTTTTTTATATTGTCTCTTCTGAGGAATTGGAAGTAGGGGACATTTTAATTATCTATGCCACTTCTCACCAGCACTTGAAAATCTGTCCTTAGAATTATCTCAGCTATGAGACACTAAGAAGAACCTAAGGATACATCTCTTTGAGGGTCCCCAAAGTTGAAATATTTTGGGCATATTAGAACTTTCTAATTATTATTATTATTTTTTACAATTTAGAACATTTACAGACCATAAAGCTAGTTAGGATTCAGGAGAGTTTTTGTTTGTTTGTTTGTTTTTTCAGAATGTTACGGGGACACAAACATTTTGGTTACATGAATTACTTTTGTACAGTTTGAGTCAAAGTTATAAGTGTGTCCATCACCCAGATAGTGTTCATTGTACCCATTAGGTGAATTTACCCATTCCTTCCTCCCCTTTCCCACCTGCTTGATTTCAATTGAATGTTACTACCAAATGTACACGAGTGTTGATCATTTTGTTCCAATTTAATAGTGAGTACATGTGTTGTTTTTTTTTCCATTCTTGTGATATTTCACGTAACAGGATGGTATCCAGTTCCATCAGGTTGTTAAAAAATTTATTAGTTTACCATTTTTTATGGCTGGGTAATACTCCACAGTATACATACCACATTTTATTAATCCACTCATGTATTGATGTTGACTTGGGTTGTTTCCACATTTTTGTGATTGTGAGTTGTGCTGCTACAAACATTCAAGTGCAAGTGTCTTTTTTAAAAAATGTCTTTTTTTCCTTTGGGTAAATGCCCAGTAGTGGGAATGCTGGATCAAATGGTAGGTCTATTTGTACTTCTTTGAGGTATCTCCATACAGCTTTCCATAGAGGTTGTACTAGTTTTCAGTCCCACCAACAGTATACAAGTGTTCCTTTCTCTCCACATCCACACCAGCATCTGTTGTTTTGGGACTTTTTTATAAAAGCCATTCTCACTGGAGATAGGTGATATCTCATTGTGGTTTTGACTTGCATTTCCCTGATGATTAGAGAAACTGAGAATTTTTTCATATGTATTGGCCGTTAGTCTATCTTCTTTTGCAAAGCTTCTGTTCATGTTTTTTGCCCACATTTTAATGAATTTGATTTTTTTCTTGCTGATTTGCTTGAGTTCTTTGTATATTCTGGCTATCAGCCCTTTATTGGATGTATAGCATGTAAATATTTTCTCCCATTCTGTAGGCTGTCTATTCGCTCTATTGATTGTTTCCTTGGCTGTACAGAAACTTTTTAATTTAATCAGGTCCAATTTATTTATTATTTTTATTGCTGTGATTGCCTTTAGGGTCTTCATAAATTCTTTGCCTATGCCGATGTCTATAAGAGTTTTTCCAACCTCTTCTTTTAGAAATCTTATAGTTTCATGCCATAGGTTTAAGTCTGTTATCCATTGTAAATTAACTTTTGTGAGTGGTGACAGGTGGGGATCCTGTTTCAGTGCTCTACATGTGGCTATCCAATTTACCCAGCACCATTTATTGAATAGGGATTGTTTTTCCCAGTGTATGTTTTTGTCCGCTTTGTGAAAGATTAGATGGAAATATGAGGATGGTTTTATATCTGGGTTCTCTGTTCTGATCTACTGGTCTATGTCTCTGTTCTTGTGCCAGTACCAGGCTGTCTTGGTTACTATAGCATTGTACTATAGCTTGAAGTCTGATAAAGTGATGCCTCCCAATTTGTTCTTTTTGCTTAAGTTTGTTTTGGCTATCTGGGATCTTTTCTAGTTCCATACAAAGCATAGAATTATGGAAAACAATATTCCATGCAAACGGAAACCAAAAGAAGGCTGGTGTAGCCATTCTCATATCAGATAACATAGACTTAAAACCAGCAAAAAGTAAAGAAAGGCAAAAATGGTCATTATGAAATGGTGAAGGGAACAATTCAACAAGAAGACATAAGGATCCTAAATATATATGCACCTAACACAGGCACAACCAGATTCATAAAGCAAATCCTACTTGATTTAAACAGAATGATAAACAGCAGCACTGTAATAGCCAATGAGTTTAACACCCAACTGACAGAATGGGACAGGTCCTCCAAGCAGAAAATAAGCAAAGAAACAATGGTCTTCAAGGGAACAGTATAACAAATGGACCTAACAGACATTTACAGGATATTCTACCGAGAAACCACTGAATATACATTCTTCTCATCAGCTCATGGAACATTCTCTAAGACTGATCACATCCTAGACCACAAAATATGTCTCAACAAATTTCAAAAATTAGAAATTATACCATGTATCTTCTCAGACCACAGTGGAATAAAATTAGAAATCAATTCCAACAGAAACACTCAACTCTACACAAAGTCATGGAAGTTAAAGAACTAACTGCTGAATAGTTATTGGATCAAGGAACAAATTAAGATGGAAATCAAAAGATTTTTCAAACTAAATGACAAAGGGGACACAAATTATCAAAATCTGTGGGATTCAGCAAAAACCGTCATAAAAGGAAAATTCATAGCCATAAATTCCTACATGCAACAGAAAGAAAGATCACAAAACAACAATCTAATAAATCATCTCAAGGAACTGGAAAAGGAAGAGCAAACCAATCCCAAACCCAGCAGAAGAAAAGAAATGACTAAGGTCAGAGCAGAACTAAATCAAATTGATAACAAAGAAGTATACAGAAGATTAATGAAACAAAAAGATGGATCTTTGAAAAGGTGAATGAAATTGACAGCCTCCCACTAGATTAACCAGAAACAGAAAATAAAGGACCATAATAAGCTCAATCATAAATGAAAAACAAATTATTACAACTTATACCACCTAATACAAAATATCCTGTCTGAATACTATAAAAATCTCTATGCATATAAACTTGAAAACATTGAGGAAATGGATGAATTCTTGGAAACACACAACCTCCCTAGGTTCAATCAGGTAGAATTAGAACTCCTGAACAGACCAATATCAAGTAACAAAATTGAAACAGCAATAAAATATCTCCCTAACAAAAAAAAATCCTCACACCAGAGGGTTTCACAGACAAATTTTACCAGTCCTACAAAGAAGAACTGGTACCTATGCTGCAGAAATTACTTCATAACATAGAGAAGGAGGGAATCTTCCTCAACTTGTTCTGTGAAGACAACATCACCTTGATACCGAAGCCAAGAAAGGACACAACAAAAAACTACAGACCAATATCCATTATAATATAGATACAAAAATTCTCAATAAAATCCTTGTAAACCAAATTCAGCCGCACATCAAAAAAATAATCCACCATGACACCATGATCAAGTAGGATAGTTTTTTTCTTGGGAAATGGGTGGAACCTAAGGAGACAAGAAAAGATGTTCAGGAAGAGATACAAGCTAATTCACCAGAGGAGTGAGTACATTATGTTTAGGGGCACATTTTTTTTCTGTGTAAAAATATATAAACTAGGATTTCCTTGTATTAAATATACTCTGAGAATTGGAATGCAGTATCTACTGAAGAACAAGATTTTAAAATTTAGATTCATATTTAAATGAAATTTATTAATTCTCAAAACACTTATCTAGTACTTTTTTTAGCAAAACATGTGAGCACTGTATATGCAAAGGATATTTTGATATAATAGGGAAGGAGAAAATATTATTTTGCTATTCAGAGGAGAATGTTTTCTAAATTTGGAACATCCTTCAGATAAACTAGTGAAATTTTGGAGAAAAGCAAATGATAAAGGAAAATGCTTCACTCCACTTAGCAGAAAAATCTGTGCAAATATTTAATAACAAAATTCATATTTCTAATTTCAAAATACATATAACTTTAGTTTGAATACACAGTCTATGTATTGGCTGCAATGATCGTGAGAGTATGGCATAGTTTATTAATCATCCCCACACCCCATCCTGTACCTCAGAGCTGAGGGGCCACTATTTTATTTCTGAGGAATTCCAGGTCCTGCTGAAGAAACATTTGTTTGTTTTTTGCTGCTGTTTTTTTGCTTTTGTTTTTTTTTTCCAGAAAGTGACACGTGTATGTGGTAGCCACATGCTGCCTTTGATATAGTGAATGGTTATTGTGGCCCAGGAAATTTAAAAGCTGAGAATATAAAACATTGATGGAGGAGGCAGAGGACCCATTTCTTCTCAATGGAAACTACAGTAGTGTATAGTAATATCCTAAGCTTTCGCATTCATTCACCACTGATTCATTGACTTACCCAGAACAACTTCCAGTCCTGCAAGCTACATTCATGGTAAGTGCCCTATACAGGTGTACCATTTTTTAAATTTTCTATGTTGTATTTTTACTGTACCTTTTCTATGTTTAGACACATAAATACCTACCATTATGCTATAGTTGTCTACAATATTCAGTACAGTAACATACGGTATACCTCTGTAGTCTGGGAGCAATAGGCTATACCATATAGCCTAGGTGTGTAGACTGTACCATTTAGGTTTGTGTAAGTACACTCTACGATGTTCACACAGTGATGAAATTGCCTAGTAATGCATTTCTCAGAACTTATCCCTGTCATTCAGTGATATATCACTGTATTTTATAAAATTCATTAATGCAGCAATGTGGCTCTAGGCTTTTTTTTTTAATTGATAAGTAAATCAATCTTTTCCCTTATTATATGCCTATTTCATATTGTTTATTTTTTTCTTCAGTCAGTTCTGGTTGTTTAAATCTTTCTAGAAATTTTTTGATTTTATTTAAGTTGTCTAATTCATTGGCATACAATTGTCCATAGCATTTATTTATAATCTTTTTTATTGCAGTAAGGTTGGTAATAACGTCCCCTTCTTCACATCTGATTTTATTAATGACATTTGCCATGGCTTGAATGTGTTTCTCCCCTCCTTTCCAAATTCATGTATTGGAAGCCTAATTCCCTATGCAGGAGTGTTGGGACATGGGGCCTAATGGGAGGTATTTAGGTCATGAGAACTCTACCGTTATGAATAGATTAATGCTGCTATAATATGAAAAGGATTTTGGGGGAGTAGATTCCCTCTCTTCTTGTCTTTTGCCATGTGGGGAGTGCTGTTTTTCTCCTCTGGAGGATGCAGCATTCTAGGTGCCATCTTGGAAGCAAGACCAGCCACTTACAAGACATAAAACCTTGATCTTGAACATCCCAGTCTCCAGAACTGTGAGAAATAAATTTCTGTTCTTTATTAATTACTCAGTTTCAGTATTTGTTATAGCAACAAAAAATGGACTAAGACAGTGTTCATAGAACATATTTTGTATTATTTATATCCTTTTATATTTATTAAGGTTTGTTTTATACTCTAGCATATGGTCCATCCTGATTTATGTTGCAGGTGCAGTTGAGAAGAATGTGTATCTTGCTGTTTTTGGGTGAAGCACTCTATGCATATCACATCTATAAATGTTACAAACTGAAAAAAACATTGTGATAGTTATTACTTTATATAATTTCATGTTTTTTAAAGAAAAGAAGGTAGGAGAGAAATTATATATTGATAGCTCTTGTTATGTTAATATTACCATTCTTATTCTTTTCATTTGTTTCTGAGGACTGAAGTTACCACCAGAGTCAGTCATTTATTTAGCCCAATTCTTTGTGTTGTTGTTGTCAAATATGTTATATTTCTACATGTTATATGCCAAACAATATAGCATATACATATTGTTTTGTACAATAATTACTCTTTAAACCAGTTAAGAGAAGAACAAAAAAAAAAGATTTTTTTTGCCTTTTGCAATTACATATTGATAATTACCTTTACTATTTCTCTTTGTTTTACTTTGTAGATTTGAATTACTGTTAGGGCCACGTAATGGCAGCCTGAAGAACTTTCTTTAGTATTTTCTGTAAAGTTGGTCTGCAGCTACATATCACATTTCTTCTCCCAGTTTTTGCTTTTCTGGGAATGTCTTTAGCTCATTTTCATTTTCTGAAAGAAGCTTTACTGAATACAGGATTATTTGCTGAGTATTTTTTTTTTTCCTTTGAGCATTTTGAATGCGTTATTTCTCTCCATTGTCTTCTCCTTAGTTTCTGGTCAGAAATCAGCTGTTAATCTTGTTAGTCTTCCTTTGTATGTGATCAATCATTTTTGCCATGCTTCCTCCAACTTTTACTCCTTATCTTTGGCTTTCAGCACTTTTAATGTAATGTGTCTTTCGTGTCTCTTTTTTCATTCCTTCTCTTTGGCTACTCTCATTATGCATGTTGATGCACTTAATGGTGTTCACATTTCTCTGAGAATTTGTTCATTTATTTTCACTTTTTTTCTCTGTGTTTTGGATTGTGTAATCAATATCAATGTACCTTCAAATTCAATAATTCCTTCTTCTGCCAGTTTAAATGTATTTGCAAGGCCTTTTAGTGGATTGTCATTTGTTATTGTATTCATCAACTTCAGAATTTCTATTTCTTCTTTTTTGTAATTTCTCCTTATTGATATTCTCCATTTGATGAGACCTTGTTTTTTATACCTTTCTTTCCTTCTTTATTCATGGTTTCCTTTACATCTTTGCATACATTAATAATGGCTACATTGAAGTCTTTGTCTCTTAAATTCAATATATGGTTGCCTTCGTAGGCAGTTCCTGTTACTTGATTTTCTTTTTTCTGGTGTATGTGTCAAACTTTCCTGTTTCTTTTCACTTCTTGTAATTTTTGGTGGAAACTGGATATCTTAGATAATATATTGTAGCAAATATGGATTTTGCCCCACCCTTAATCCCTACTTGGGTCTTTGTATTGTTATCTGCTTATTGGCATGTTTATTGTCTGGTTGGATTATTTTAGTGAAGTTTATTTGCCCACTGCAATATGAAATCTCTGATATTGTTCCTCAGTAGACATAGCCCCAGATATGTAGAAAATAACCCTGGGAAATCAGTGGCTTTGATGAGATTCTCTTCGACTTAACCCTTTCCTTGACCATAAATAGCTGTTAAACACCAGGAATGGCTGGCTGATTGCTCTACTGTTTTCCACGAAGCTCTGGGGCATAAATTGCATCACAAATCACTCCAATCAAATTAGAGTTCTTCAATAAGAACAGAATTTCAGCCTTGCCAATATTGTAACTGTATAGATGAATTATTATGAATATAAATTCTAATATAAAAATTTCAGATATTGTATGCCTTATAGGAAGTTTCTAGATCAGGGGTGGGGAACATTTTCATGTTGCAAGGCTGCATTAATTTAGCTGTAATCAAATAAGGCCACATTCAAGAAAGTTCAATTAGATATACTTAAAAATATAGATTATTTGTAAATATATAACTATTATGCACTTAATAGTTTCAAAGAATAAAAACTATTTGTTAATTTTAAAGTTAACTAACCTTTTAATGACTTTGTTTTGTCTGCTTTTTGTTGGAAAACATTTGAATATTTGGTTGCAACATGGCAGTCTGAAGTTTCAGTTGATCCTCTAGATAGGTATCAGTCATTTGTGAAATTAAGGGTGTCTTGATTTGGGTTAGGTATGGAAATGTAGGTTCACAGCAATAAGTGGTCGAAAAGCAAGAAAGCATTTTTCAGGCATGTTGGCAAAGTTGTGGATATTCTACTGCATTTTTCCATATTTCAATTGGATCTTTCTTAGCATCAAACAATGACTTTAAAATGCTTCTGCACAGCCAAGGAAACTATCACTAGAGTGAACAGACAACCTACAGAATGGGAGAAAATATTTGCATACTACACATCTGATAAAGGGCTGATAACCAGAATCTATACAGAACTTAGGAAAATCAACAAGAAAAAATCAAACAACCCCATTAAAAAATGGGCAAAGGACATGAACAGAAAATTTTCAAAAGAAGACAGAATAATTGCCAGCAAACATATAAAAAATTGCTCAACTTCTCTAATCAACAGGGAAATGCAAATCAAAACCACAATGAGATATCACTTAACTCCGGTAAGATTGGCTCATATCAAAAAATCCCCAAACAACAAATGTTGGCGGGGGTGCAGACAGATAGGAACACTCATACACTACTGGTGGGACTGCAAATTAGTACAACCTCTGTAGAAAATAATATGGAGATACCTCAAAGAATTAAAAGTAGAATTACCATTTTACCCAGCAATCCCACTACTGGGTATTTACCCAAAGGAAAAAAAGACATTTTATAATGAAGACATCTGCACGCGAATGTTTATAGCAGCACAATTCATAATTGCAAAGATGTGGAAACAACCCAGGTGCCCGTCAATACACAAGTGGATTAATAAAATGTGGTATATGTATACCATGGAGTATTACTCAGCAATAAAAAACAATAGTGAATTAACACATCTGGTATTATCCTGGTTGGAGCTAGAACCCATTCTTCGAAGCGAAGTGTTACAAGAATGGAAAAACAAGCACCACTGGTACTCACCATCAAATTGGTACTAACTGATGAACACCTACATCACACAGGGCAATAATATTCATCAGGGGGCGGGCAGGTGGGAGGGGGGTGGAGGGGATGGGAAAAACTCTCACTGAATGGATGCGGGTAGCACAGTTTGGGGGATGTGCATGACTGTAGCTCTGACACAGGCAGTGCATGGGCAATATATATAGCCAAAGTGTTGTATCCCCTTAATATTCTGAAATAAAGAAATAATAAAAAATAAAAATAAAAATAAAGAGATACATTAGGTATAAATAACAACATGACAGATGCACAACATCATTATTGATATTTGAAATATGCAGAAAACCACAATGAGATACCACTTTACACCCACTAGAATTACTGTAGGGGAAAATAAAAAAGTTTCAGACATAATATGGAAAAACAAACCAAAAAATTTTTGTTAGTGGAGATGTAGAATGGTTTAGTCGCTTTGAAAAAACAGTTTCACAGCTACTTAAAAAGTTAAAAATAAACCATATGACCCAGTAATTCAGCTTCTAGGAATGTATCATAGAAAAATAAAAATATGTCTACACAAAGATATGCATATATTATTCATAGCAGCATTGTTTATAATAGGCAAAAAGTTGAACAATCAAACTTTCCATCACCTGGTAAATGAATAAATAACATGTGGTATGTACTTGCAATAGAATACTATTTAGTAATAAAAGGAATACATGTTACAACATGGATGTACCTCCAAAGCATTATGCTAAATGAAAGACAACAATCTCAATAGATTTTATATTGTGATTCCTTTTATATAATATGTCCAAAAAAGGTAAATTTATAAAGAATCCAAAAGGGTACAGGGAATAATTTATGAGTGAGGAGAATATTCTGGAATTGCATTTTGGTGGTAGGTGCACAAATCTATACACTTACTAAAAATCACTGATCTATATATCTACAACAGGCAAATTTTATGTTATGCAAATCATACCTCAATAATGCTGTTAAAAATAAATTTTGCAATGTTTCAATAGTATATGGCTATAGATTTTACAAAGAGAATAATCCAAAATAGGGAAATGACGACTGATAATCTTCTAAAGAGTTTTAAAGGAAGAGTTTGATGTGCTTTTTTCATGGTGTCAAAGGTGAATTACAGACTTTATATAAAACTTTCACCCTCAAAAGAAAATATTAACAACACAGATATATTTCACTCTATAGTCTCTCTTAATGCTCTTTTATCCTCATGTGTCAGATTTAATAAACCAAAATTTTCAAAGAAAATAGCAAACTTTAAATCCCAATTCTTCAAGGTTACTTTCCTTCAACTTCATTCACTATTTTCAAAATTCCCTAAATGGCAATCAACTACAATCACAGTAAACACATCTGTCAGCAAATGAATATTTTAAAAATTACCGTTTCAAGATACTTTGAAATTTACTAGACATTATTTATAAATTGGATTCATGAATGCATAATAAAATATACTATCTCATATTTATCTCATCTTGTTTTCTTTTCCTTTTGTGTGTATGTGTGTGTGTGTGTGTGGCCTGTAACTATTCTAATTAAAACAGAATAATATTTATTTTCTTGTTAAATTAGGAAAGTTTACTGGCTTTGGGGAATTTTATACATACTAGTTTCTGGCATACTTGCTACCAATTGGTAGAAAACTCTTCATTGCTTTCAATATTTATGTGTAACATTGCTAACATGAGTATTTTTCTTACCAAATCAAAATAATTGTTAAGGCATTTTACCAAGTTGTTGAGAACTAACTAAGCTTTTTATCAAAAATTAAGATAGGTGAAATTTCTAGATATGTAAGCTTGGACAATATATCCTATCTTAGACTCTACTTTCACATTTTTTAAAATGAATATTAATTCCCTTTGTGATAAGTAAATTAAGATAAAGTTAATATATAATACCTAGCCTAATACCTAGAATCATTGTAATCACTCAGTAAGTATTAAGCTTTCTTTGCTTTCCCTTTTGTCTGAGGGTTCTAGCTATATCTAGAAAAAGAACCCAGACTTTTAGAATATGTTCTTTTAATTATACACCTGAGATTGGATATTGTAAAATAGATACACTTTTAAATACGAGGTTGAGCTTAATCTGTCCAGAGCACTGCTCTTATGATAAAGTCAAGGAAAAAGAGTGTTTACCCAAGGACAATGTGAATTACTCTACGGTGTAAAGAATGGATCCAGGTAAAAAAAAAATTAAAAAGAAAAAAGTGAGAGAGACATGAAAGCTTTGTAGGTGTTAAGAAATATACAGTATGACTCTGCACAAGTTTTACCTGATATATATTGCTATGCTTTGAATGTTTCTGTCTCCTCCATAATTCACATTAAAACTTAATTTAAAATGCAACAGTATTTGGGGGGGGGGGCCTTTAGGAGGTTATTAGGCCATGAGGGCTCCACCCTCATAGGTGAGATTAGCAACCTTATAAAAGTGCTGTAATAAATAAGCTAGGCCTTTTTGCCTTTCCATCTTCTGCCATGTGAGTACCCAGCAAGGTGCCCTCTTGGAAGAAGAGACTGGGCCCTCACCAGACACTGAAACTGCCAGTGCCTTGATCTTGAACTTCCAGCCTCTAGAACTGTAAGAAATAAATTTCTTATCTTTATAAATTACTCAGCCTCAAGTATTTTATTATAGTAGCACAAACAGACTATGACACCTCCCAAAAGGAAGCACAATTGTGAAAAGCCAGATTGGCTTAGGTCAATATAAGTTCTGTAAAATGCAATTCTTACCATTTTAGATGTATAATTAAAGATTTAAATGGAATTTTAAAATTTAGCTTCCTACTTCTTTCTTCATTCATTAAAAAACCTTTATATGAAATTATTACCATAATTAGGGTGAAAGTTTGATGTCTCAGGAAATTACTTTACTCTATCCCCAAAACACAATATTTAGATTTAATTACTATGAGAAAAATTTCCAGGCATATCATGGCAAAAACTAACAGAACACTGTTTATCTTTATCTCCCTCACTCCTATAACTGCCTCTTCATCTCTAACAAATAACAAGAAAAATTAATGCATTAACCGCACCCAGGTAATTTGGTATTAAATTTATTATTGCTACTGGGTTTCTTTTTTTTTTTTTTGAGAGAGGGTCTCACTCTGTTGTCCCAGCTAGAGTACAGTGGCATTATCATAGTTCACTGCAACCACAAACTCCTTGGCTCAAGTGATCCTCCTAACTCAGTCTCCCAAGTAGCTAGGACTACAGGTGAACATCACCTTGCCTGACTAATTTTTCTATTTTTGGTAAAGATGGGTCTCTCTCTTGCTCAGGCTGGTGTCTTGCTCAGGCTGGTCTGGAACTCCTGAGCTCAAGCGATCCTCCTGCCTCAGCCTCCCAGAGTGCTAGGATTACATGTGTGAGCCACCACACCTGGCATGGGTATTATTT
This sequence comes from Daubentonia madagascariensis, assembly GCA_023783475.1. Taxonomy (NCBI): domain Eukaryota; kingdom Metazoa; phylum Chordata; class Mammalia; order Primates; family Daubentoniidae; genus Daubentonia; species Daubentonia madagascariensis. The sequence goes on along the minus strand of JAKFHU010000978.1, from coordinate 16,623,974 downwards.
TTAATATACTTTATTATATCATTTCTTTTATCTTCTGTATCTTTTTCCAAGCCCAATTTAACTTTGTTTTTCAAGCAGACTAAAATTAATAATGACTCAGACAAGCAAAGCTATTCATTTTCCATCAAATATGCTTCACACTGCTTGCCCCCATTAGTTGTATTTTACTATTTTGTTTAATAAAATGATGGTGATAACAAAAATAATGATAATGGTAATGATGACAGTAATAATTACTAATACTTATGAGGTGCCACCTTGGAAGCAGAGACTGGGCCCCCACCAGGCACTGAATCTGCCAGTGCCTTTATCTTGGGCTTCCAGCCTCCAGAACTGTGCCGAAATAAATTTTTGTTCTTTATAAATTACTGAGTCTCAGATATTTTGTTACAGCAGCTAAGACTCTTACATTTATTTATTATGCCACTAAGGAGATCTATAAATATTTATCTCCCTCACAACATTTAATATAAATACTTTTTTTTGTTTTGTTGCGTCATTCACATTCTTGTCCTCACAGCATCCCTCCCTCTTTACCCCCATGCATGAAACACAAATTAAGTTCCTTTGGGCTGGTAACTGTAAGTCCCTTGGGGGCTTAGTCACGATTACAGATTTCAGAACAAAAAGGAAGCAGACATGGCAAACGGAAAATTAAAGCAGGCACAGATACCCTCTTGTCTGGGAGTAGATCATTGTTTCAAGAGTGCATGGTGCTAGAAGAAAGATTTTACTCCGCATGGATAGCATCGGGAAGGTTGAGGAAGGGTCAAATATGAGGATTTCCAGGGATACAGGTGGGCTATGTTATTGCTATAATATAATAGATAGTGCAGGGACAACCAGAGAGACAGGCTCAGGCTTAATATTAAAGAACATTTGCTAGTAGATAGGAGGAATTAAGTCAAATGTCATTCATTCAGAGTTCAGGATTTTCCAAGAATTGGAATACAATTCAAGTAGAACAGAGTCCTGAGTAGATTTTAAGAATAAGAAAATAAATGAGGTCTTCACTTCCACAATTATAGGACTAACAACAAAACAAGGTCAAAACCCAATTACTAGAATCGTAATACAAAGGCAGTGCCTGAAAGTCTGCAAGTATAACTCAGTATTTCACCTGAGAGAGTAATGTAGGACTTCTTAATTTCTTCTAAATGAGTCAAGGCAGCCTTCTGGATCCTAGGAGATGGATTGATTGTGGAATATCTAATAACATCTCAACTGTCAGCACAGAAGAGCTTTGAGAGGTAGAGTTGGTCAGATTCCTTCAAACAAATCTTTCGAAAACGGTATATCAAGTTTTCACCTCTGTAATGCTTTTAAAAGGCACTGGGATGATAAGACAACATTTTTTTAAGGTTGAATTGCACCAACTTGAATTTTAAAAAGCAGATATAATTGATCATAAGCTTCTAAGACTATCTTCCCTTTTATTACCATTCCTTTCTAATACATTTTTTCTGTCACATTTTATTAAAAATGAGCTTGCTGTAAAACATTTTTTGATCTTCAATACTTGTGCTTTTGAACACCTCAGTTCTATTTCATCTTCTCCCTAAGATTTCAGCCTCTATTTTTGTAACATGTTAGGCAAAGTGAAATTGACATTAAATCCAAGGGTACACATCTTGTCTCATTTACACTTAGTATTTCTATACTTGAAGGGAGGAAAAAATACCCATGAATGAGAATATCTTCCTTACTCTTTCAAATGCACCCAATGAAGTAATTGCAAGTTTTTTTTCACATATCAAGCAAGCCTATAAGGGTTTTTATTTCAAATTTTATTTTTATTTTTCTTTAACTAGTCTGTTTTATCTTAAGCATAAGTCTTATCAAAACTATTACTTTTAAATTCATACTTTAGTGATATAGAATTTATGAATTTTATACTTTTAAAAACAAGGATAACAGTAAGGTGGGGGTAGAAGAATGGTTAAAGAGTTTTTTTTTCTAATAGAATGCCAAGTTAACACATACAATTATCCATGAGATTAGTGTGGATTCCCCTATATCAAACCAGTAAAACATACATCAACATTTTAACTAAGATCATTTGAATAAGAACTTAAAAAGCAGTAGTGTACTGGTTTTAAATTACTTTAACAATTTTTCCTTTAAAATAATTCTACATTAACCTATGGACCTTGTTACATTATTCTCTTAGTTAGATAATTATTTTTCAAAGTAAATCAAGACAATTCTTAGATTTTGAGGAGTTGATCATTTTGATCATTTTTGGCTTTATTCTTTATTGTAATCAAAATTTCCAGGCAGTGATTAAATTCATTTATATTTACACTTATTCAAAATATGTATTTAATCTATAGTGTACATTAGTGAAAAGTAGAATCAGATAACTTTGTTAATTACCTATTGTTCATATACACACAAAGCATTAAATAATATATGCTATAGGATATATAAATAATTTGGTATAATATTACCATCTAATGAGAGCTTTTCAGATGTAAATTATTAAAGTATGCAGAATTCTATTCACTCTATGCAAATGTTAATGTATAGCTTTAAGACCATCAATGAAAGCATACATTTAATAAAAAACGTTATAAATAATTTTTAACATGATACATTTAACATTTTTTTGATTCTTAGGTTTGTAGTTTTACAAAACTAAATGAACATCTCTTAAAAGCTGGTAATCTTCTATGTTAGTGATGTCAGTGACCTGTGGTTTTAAATTTCTGATATGAACATTTAAGGCTTACAAAATCGGTAGGTAGATTAAGCCACATTAATACTGAAACTATTTAATAGAAAGAAAGAAAGAAAAAAAGAAAGAAAGACAGACAGACAAATATTTCTAACTCAGTGTTAATAAGAAAAAGTTCTCGGGATCTTGTGAAAATGAAGTATTTATTTTCTTTATTTTCTTTCATCAGCCATCAGGATTGCAGTGAGCCTGACAGCACCTCATGAGAATGCTATCCTTACTAAGTAGGTAGTTCTATAGTAACTTTGGAGTAACTTTAAATTTCATGAATACAAATACTTTCCTAAATTGTTTGGTTTACTGAAAAATGAAATCATGGAGAACAAAGGAGGAAATTACTTTTAAAAAAGCTTTTCTTGGTTATAAAATTAAGCTAAATTGCTGTCTATGCTGAGAAAAAGGGAGCCATTTCCAATTACTCTAAAAAATATCTGATGCCAAACTTAAAATAAGATGTACTTGTGTTCTACAGTTCATTGCAATTGATTTTTAAATTAGAAAATTTGAATAATATTTTGCAATGATTTCTTTCTGATTAATTTCTTGAAAGTATTATATTTTCCAGTTTATTAAAATTCATTTTAATGCTTTACTACTTATCTATGTTTTCAAAGTCTTGTAAGTTTCTATTTTGTGTTTTCACTCAAGAAGAATGCAGAGACAGGCCACTGGGAATTCATTTACATAAGTACAACCTAAAGTCTTCTGCAGAAAGTGGTGAAGAGAGATTTCAGTCTGTCAGTCAAGCCTTTAATGCACAGATATTAAATGGCTTTAAAAGCAGAGACAGATCGAAAACAAAACAAACAAAACAAATAACTACTAGGATTCAGAATACTTCAAAAGGTATGGAAATTTTCCTGTGTAGTATAAAAGGAAACAATGGATTTGTGAGTCAGAAGAAAAAAGAAAAATTAATGTTCCTATTAGGCTACTTTCTCTATGTTTAACATTAGTAAATACCTAAATTTATTTATTAATAATGTATTATTTACTTTATCTTATTTTATCATTTATGTTAACCTCCATGATAGTGAAGAAACTAATATTTAATAAGACAGGTCTTGCTAATTACCAGTCATTTCAGTAGATATTTTAAATTAGTTAACTTATTGAATAAATATAATTATCTTGACATGTTTTTTAGTGGCCTCATCTTAATTCACTAATCCTCCTCACAGAGGATCAGAGATGGACATAGGAACCTAGCTCATAGGCAACTTAGCTGGGCTCTGAATTGAGTCTTTCTGAATTTAAAGTTTATGATATTTCCACTGTAGCACATCACATCCACGTGAGCAGTTTGTTCTTAAAATAATAAGCATGGTGAAAACATACAATTAAAGAATTGGAGGAAGTCCGTAATCTGGGGTCTGTGATTACTCAGTTATTAATCATGCAGTCATTTCACATCCTCTTTTTGTTTGGGATTATAGGATGTTGTTACTAGGCACACAGTTTTGATTGACTATGGTGATTTGTTCTGTTTCCCATGGATTTTCTGAGTGAAAGCCATAAACTCCAGTTAGTTTCCTCTTGCTTCTTATGCATACACTACTTTAACCCTAATCTTATACTTTTCTTTGTGAATGATAAAATTTCACTACAAGTGACTTAAAATTGTATTTATTATTATGCTGAATTTATGACGTCAAAAATATCAAAAATAATACTTTTAAGATAATTCTAGAAAAGTACAAAGACAAAAATACCAACAATGACCATATTCCTTTGATTTAAATGCTGATGCTTCAAAATGAAATGATCCAATATTATTTTCTTTCTCAAATATGTTCTACGTAAAATAGTAATAATAATTCCATCTCAAAACTTCTGAGACTAAGCCTCCTTGAATATCTTTTCTTTTTCCTTTTCTCTGTCTTTTTCTGTTTCTCTCTCTCTCTTTCTCTAATGTATATATATTCCAGCTTTATATGTATTTGTCTAGCTTTAAATTCTCCATCTACTCATCTACTTACAAAGTTTCTATTTCTTTTGAGCCTTCCCCTAAACAAAATGAACCAAATGAATTTAATTTTCCTGAGGTTTTTTTCCTTATGAAAAAGAAAATCACATGACACAACAACTTCCTAAAATTACTAGTCCAGAAGGGAGATCTACAGAAGTTAAATTGAAATCCTCATCTAGAAAGAGATTGAATCTTATAATCAAAAGCTTTTCCTAAAGCACGAGCACAACCACAAGCAAAATGATTAAAATCTTGCATCATAATTCAGGATTTTGCTAGGGGCATTTTTTTCCTAGGCTACAAGATTTATATAAATTATTTGATTTTTAAATTATTATATCACATAGAAACAGTGTTTAAGTAAAATAAGAAAGGATATAAAACAATATTCTAGGGTAGAAAAAACTAGGAAGGTAAAGGGGTTTGTGGGTTTTTTTTTTAAATGGATTCAGACTTGAAATAGGGGATTTAATCAGAAAAAATAATAACTATATTGGAAATATAAATCACCAAATTAGAAGGTTTCCTATGTGTGCCTGAACATTTTTAAAGAGCCCTAGAAAATGAATAAGTTATTATTCAAAACCATTAATGTCCCTTTACATAAAGTACATAACTCCTTCTCCCCTCAAAAAGTCTAAATGTCCTCTTTTTCCTAAGAATAAAGAGGAAATAAATGAAACATAAAATATGTAAATATTGCAAGCATGTTCCAAAGATTAATTGAAACACAATGCTATGTATCAAAACTTTAAACCAGAATTTTAAGGATATATAGTTTCCTTGTGGAGACATTCTGGTAATAAATAGAAAAACCTCTCTAACTATTGTATGAATATGAATAAATCTAAGGGTTACTCTTATATTAGTTTCCTGTGGCTGCTATAATAATTACCACAAACTTAGTGTTTTATAAAATCATAAATTTATTATCTTACAGTTTGGGAGGTCAAGAGTCCAAAACCAGTCTTTCTTGGGTACAGTCAGGTGTAAAGCAGGACTGGTTTATTACAGAGGCTCCAAGACAAAATAAATTTGCTTTTTGTTTCCAGCATCTATAGCCAACTGCATTCCTTCACTTGTGATCACTTCTTCCATCTTCAAAGCATAGCTCCAATCTCTCTTCCATCATCACACCTCTTCTCTGTGATTGTGACCCTCTTGCCTTCCTCTTATAAGGACCCTTGTGATTTTAGCGGGCCCACCTAAGTAATAAAAGGTAATTTCCCCATTTCAAGGTCTTTAACTTAAACACATATACAAAATCCCTTTTCCCATGTAAAATTAGATACTTATAGTTTCTGGAAATTAGAATGTGGACATCTCTGGGATGATATTATTCTATCAAAATTCTGTACATCTATTTTCTGGCCAGTCTAAAAAGTAGTGCAAAGCTTCTAGGTAAAGTAATAATTATATTATCTCTGTAATGATGTGTTAGGTGAAGGAAGAATATTATCTAAGGATACATTACAAATAATTCAAAGTTACTCAAGACCAACTACTAAAAGAATCATAAGATGATTTCTGATATTAACATATTTGTAAGGCAATTGCATCAAATTTTTCTGAAATAACAATGCTTCTATATGTTTGACTAAACTAAGATTTTGAAACCAACTCCGTAAGATATATAAATGAAAAAGGTCCTCAAATAATCTCAAAATACTCCTTCAACAATGTCATATCAAGATATGTATATCTATCTATCTATCTATGTACATATATAATGAAAACTTAAGCCAAGTTCTATGGTGTCATCTCAATATGCTATATATTAAGATGCATTGTCTATTCCTTAATCCAGTAGCTAAGGCTTATTTAACAATTTTAATCTCAGCTAAATTAATCAATATATCTTTAGGTCTTAAACTACGATTACCTTTAAATCTAATGTTACCAAATGTAATACAATCCCTATTGCTAATGGAACACCTCTAACATCTTCCAGACAATTAATTAATTATTGTTACCTTTTTTTCTCATAATACTATCTGCTAATGTAATACTGTGATTCCAGAAATACCATTTTGTTTACCTGATGAGGGAGATGCTCACAATAATATTATTGTAGTATGTTGAGTGTCTACACCAAGTATATATCCTGTGGACACTGTTGTAGTTAAATAAATACTGACAAAATCATTTCTTGTTAGGTCTTACCTAAATAATGATGGACAATTTTAGGTTAGTTTTACAATAACTACTCCAGAATTCTTTGAAGAATCCAATCTGTTATCAAATTTCAAATTGACCCAGTGGCCAAACTTATGATCTTTCTGGGGCCTTACAAATTGCTATACAAGCAAGGCTAAATGTATACATTAATATTCATGATGCTTTTAATGTAGTTCATGATTCTGACATGCTTTAGCAACAAAATTATTAGTTAACCTCCTCAAGTACCGTGTTAGAAAACGGACAACAAATATGTAAATTATTTAATGTCTCAATGCTTTCAGCAAAAATACTGCATACACAAAAATAATGGCCCTGGCCTGCTGTAAAAAAAATATACTATAAGAGTTGGAAAAAATCCTTTAGCAAATCATTATGCTAAACAAGCTATTCTAATTCAATTTTTTTTGCAAAGACAAATCCATGACGATATTTATAGATTTCATCATGGATGCTCAATCTCTGACTCAGGGAGTCTGAAAAATACTAGGAAAAATCTAGTTATTAGATCCATCATAAAATAATCTGGCAAATCCAGGTGGCTGTGCATTGGGACCAGAAACCTCAAGTGGACAAGTGGACATTTGCTTAAGTACTCCATGAGACAACTCTTTAAATATAGCCAAACACTGCTTGAAATACCACTCTAAAATAGTAATTCATGACTCATCTGTAACCATCCTGATGCTGGAAAAGTTGTGAAGGTGGCTGGCACATGAACAAGAACTACATCCTAAGATAAGTTTTGAACATCTCTAAATGAACTTTATGTTACTTCCTCCCACTGTGACTTATGAAAATGCATCAATCAATATGTGTTTATTTTCTAAGTTGAAACATTCACCTATTTAAAAAGCCACAGCACACCAGTGCCTTAAAAAACAATCTATAAAAGTCCCTGGGTCATTCTGATTTATTATGTAATGATGAAGAAATACATTTCACTAGAATAGTTATGTATAAACAACACAAAAGATTATTTCATACTCAGGAGCTTCACTTTACTTATTATGCCCAATAATATGGGAAGAGAAAAAAATAAATGAAATATTAAAATAGAAATTTGTTGAACTATCAAATAACCTTGAAATTGCGCATTTTAAAGTGCTTCTCTGACTTGTTATGACTCTGCATTCTTACCTCTGAGGAAGTTATAGCTTGCCTTTCTAAGAACCAATCACCAGTAGGCTCACAGGACTAGAATGCATACTTGAATTCCAATCTTTTACATTTTAATCTATCTAAACATTGTGAGGAACTTTAGAAGTATAGTCATTCCTATCATTAACATGTATGAGATACCTGGACTCTCAAACTACCTAATCATCCCCTATATGACTACTATGTATCTTTGAGCAGAGATAGATTGTTCTTGATCTTCGATCTAAAATACTTTACGGGGCTCTCTTAATTAAGTTAACATAAGCAACATTTATCTTCCAATGTATTCTTAGCAACTAAAATGTCATCAACCATCCTCAAACAATAAGAATTAATAAGGTACAATCATTAGCTATCTTACTTAGAGAACCTCCAGAAAAGCAGCAAAGGTTAACTGGTGATTCAGCAACCATAGGAAAGCAAATGGTTTAATAAATTAGATAACTTCCATTTGAGACCATCAGAGAAAGATTTTTTCTAAATACTGGGAAACGATGATTGCTACCCTCTTTTTCACACTATTCTTTTGGTCCTTTTGATTGTATTTTCCCTCTCTACTGCTTTGATGAAGAAAACATTATACATTTATGACTTGAGCTATCATTTTTCATATTATATTACTATTACTACTAATAATTTTCCATTAGTTTTTGCCTAATGTCTTTTTTCTCGCAGACCCCATCCAAGATGCCACATTACATTAAGTTGTTATGTGTCCTTAAGTTATTTTTGACTGTGACAGTTTCTCAGACTTTCCTTGTTTTTGATCATCTTGATAGTTTTGACTAGTTCTGGTCAGATAGTTGTAAAATGTCTATCAATTGAAACTTGTCTAATTTTTTTTCATTAGACTTGGGTTATGAGTTTTGGAAAAAGAAAATCATAGTGGTAAAATGCTATTTACATCACATCTTATCAAGGGTACATGTTATCAGCCTGAGTTATGACTGATGTTCATCTTGATTAATTGGATGAGTTAGCATTTGTCAGGCTTTTGCGATTTAAAGTTACTATTTTTCCCCTTTCCATACTGTCAACTTTGAAAAGAAGCCACTCTATGTAGCCCACACTTAAATAGTGGGGATTTATGCTATGTGTCCTTAATGGCAGAATAGCTACATAAATTATTTGAAATTCAACTGAAAGGGAAATTTGTCTATTCTGTGTTATTTATTCATTCATTTATTAATTCATTTATATCAGTATGGAACATGGATGTTAATTTTAAAATTTAGGTTATGATCCAATACTATTTTATTTATTTTGTTGTTTAAATTATTCCAGCTTTGGCTATTGGGTCCTCTTTCAGTTGGCTCCTATTTCCTGTGGGCATAACCCCACTATTGTAGGATTATATTTTGTTTTTTTGTTAAACACTTTGTTATTTTTTGACTCTACAAGTTGCTCCAAGTGAAACTGTGTATTTTCTTCTCCAGGTATAAAAAGCAACCATTTTCCAAGGAGACTTGGCTCCTTTTGTTGAAATGGTATGAGAAACCAAGATCTGGGTGCTAAGCATGCTTACTTGGTTATTATTGCTTCTAGACCCACCTGGCTAACAGATCAAGAAACTATATGTATGTATACTAACCCTTGTATATTCACATGTCTATAAATACTTCACCATTTAAACATCTGCATCTATATTAAGATAGACATAAGTTCATACTGATGTTTACAACTCTAACAAGTATCACAGGAATCATTCTAGTCTTCCCTCTTTGCTTATCTGTAACTTCCCACACTAACAGTGAGAAACCTGGCTCATAGCACCTGCCATCCATTTACTTAATAATTCTATTCTAGTATGCATGTATCGCCATTCAGATATTTTCAATCCATACCCCTGTGGGAACAACTGTATACACTAGAGTCCAGTGCTGATGTATAGATTTTGCCTTTAGTCTTATAGATTTCTCTCATTTCCCAAATTATTTAGGTCAGTAACTTTTCTGCTGCCACATTGAGTGAGAATATTTCAAACGTTCTTTCCATACTAAGACCCCATGACATCTTAAATAATTTTACAAAATTTGCTTACATTAAGTTTCACTCTTTGTGCTGTAAATTTCTATGGCTTTTGACAAACTAATAGTGTCATATATCCATCATTATAGTACTACACAGAATAGAGTCAACATCCAAAAATTGCCTTGTGCTTCAGCTATTCAACCCTTTACGCTATACCCCAGGCACCTTCTGATCTATTTGCCATCTCTATGGTTCTACCTTTTCAGGAATGTCATAAAAGCAGAATAATACATATTTTGCCTGTTCAGACCACTTCTTTCACTCAGAAATATGCATTTAAGGTTTACCCATGTCTTTCTGTGACTTGATATCTCATTTCCTTGGTTGCAGAATCATATTCCATTGTATGGATGCATCAGAGATTTTTTTTTTTTCGCCTATGCACCTATTGAAGGATATCTTGGTTGGTTCCAGCCTTGGACAATTATGAATAAAGCTGCTATAAACATTTTCAAGCAGGTTTTTTGTGGACATAAGTTTTCAAGTCAGTTGAGTAAATACTTAGTGTTTGGTTCTTGGATCATATGGAAAAAACTATGTTTAGTTTTATAAAATTCCTCACTTGTATTCTGAAGTGACTGTACCAACTTGACTTTCCAACAGCCATGAGTTAGAGTTTCTGTTCCTTCACATACTTGTGAACAATTGGTATTGTCAGGTTTTTAGATTTTAGCCATTCTATAGGTGTGTAATAGTACCACATCATTGTTTTAATTTGTACTTCTCTAAGGACAAATGATGTTGAGCACCTTTTCATATGCTTACTTGCCCTTTATCTTCTTGGTAAAGTGTCTGTATCTTTTACCCATTTTTTAGTTATTTATATGTTTTATTTTCTTATTGTTCATTGCACATACTATATAAAACTGCCTTATCAGTTTGGTATTTTGGAAATATTTTTCTACAATTTGTGGCTTGTGTTCATTGTCTTATCTATGTCTTTCACAGAGCTTTGTTTTTAATTTCAATAAAGCCCAACTTGCAACTTTTTCCCATGGGTAGTGCTTTTGTTGTTTAACTAAAACTCATCTCCAACCTAAGATGTAACAAATTTATATCTTATGTTTTCTTCTAGAAAGTCTATAGTTTTGTGTTTTTATTTAGGTCTCTGATTAATTTTGAGGATTTTTTGAAGGTATAAGTTCCACATCTAGGTTCACTTTTTGTTTTGCTTTTGTTTTGTTTTCCATACGAAGTCCAATTGTCCTAGCTCCATTTTTGAAAGAATCCATTGAATTGCCCTTATGCCTTTGTTGGAAAGCAGTTGACTATGCTTTTTATGAGTCTATTTCCTAGCAATTCCATTCCATGAATGTGGAATATCTCTCCTTTTATTTATCTTCCTTGATTTCTTTCATTATAGTTTTGTAGTGTGTTCATGATGATCCTGGACATATTTTGTTAAATTTATAAATAAGTATTTTATTTTAGTGCTATTTTAAATGTTATTGCTTGTTTTAAAATCCCCAATTTTAATTGTTTATTGCCAGTATATAGGTTAGCAATTGACTTTTTAAAACAAATATTTTATTTTTTTACAGCAGTTTTAGGTTCACAGCAAAATTGAGTGAAAGGTACAGAGTTTTTTTATATAATCCCCTGGCCCCACACACACCATCACCTCCCCCATTGTCAATACCTCTCACCTCAGTTGTACATGTGTTATAATTGATGAACCTACATTGACAAATTATTATCACCCAAAGTCTATAGTTTATATTAGGGTTCACTCTTGGTGTACATTCTATGGGTTTAGACAAATGTATAATATCATATGTCTACTACTATAAAATCATACAGAGTATTTTCACTGCCCTAAAACCCCCTGTGCTCCACCTGTTCATCACTCTCTCCCACCTAACCTTTGGCAACCAAAAATCTTTTTACACTATGTATAGTTTTCATTTGTTGAGAATGTCATAGAGTTGGAATTATACAGTATATAGACTTTTCAGATAAGCTTCTTTCTCTTACTAATATTTAAAGATTCCTCCATGACTTTTTATCACTTGACAGCTCATTTCTTTTTAGTGCTGAACAATATTCCACTGTCTAGATGTATTTCAATTTATTTATCTATTCAATTATGGCAGGACATCTTATTTGCTTCCAAGTTTTGGCAATTATGAATAAAGCTTCTATAAACATCTGTGTACAGGTTTTTTTGTGTACATAAGTTTTCTACTCCTTTGGGTAAATACCAAGAAATGTGATTGTTGGATCTGGGTCAAGAGTAGTAGTTCTGTAAGTTTGAAAATCTTGGTATATAATTCTGGATCACATTCCTTTCAGTTCTTATAAATTTCATAATCCATTTTTGTGTAGTAGTTTTATAATGACTGTAGTCCAGAGACTTAAATGCCTTTTGAAAGCCACTCTTCTGAAAATAATTCTAGAAATAATTAAACAACACAAAAGCATGATAAAATCATGTTGACAAATGCTCAAACAAAATCAGTCCTTCTTAAATATTTTCTTCCGGAAGAATCAAATAAAATAATCATGTTCTGAACAATCTCTAATTGTTTAATCTGAAACTTTGGCTGAGGAGTGACCAAAGGGGTACTGGAGAGATCAAGAATAATGAGTAAAATATTTTCAAAATAAAGAAAGGAAAACACTGAACATTCTTTGTCTGTAATTACAAGCATTCACAATATAATCAAAGAGATAGAGGGAGAAGTAGTGGGGGATGCAAGTGAGGAGAGAGAGAGAGAGAGATTTATATCTTTACTAATCAATCAGCAGAAGCATCCTTAATTGTGCATACCCTAAAAGAAAGCCAATCAGTAGCAACCCCTCATTTCTGAATGTTAACCAAACAGAAACAGCATTACTTCATTAAATCTATCTCCTTGATGAGAGCCAATCCCTAAATAGTTCTGCTTCTTTCAATACCTGGATATATTCATCCCCAAATGACATATGTGTGTGTGTATATATATGTGTGTATATATATATATAAGATCAGTTCTTAGTTTGAATAATCTGTACATTGAAACTATATTTCCTTCTTGTTTAGCAAGCAACACATTTGTTTGCTTGAGATAAAAGCAGTAGCCTATTATTTGACATGACAAAAAATATCACAATATTAATAACATTTCTATATAAAGCAGGTGCCATTGTTTATACAAAACGGAGATGCACCTAAGTTACCACAAAGAAAAATGGGTATATTACATAATATACACGGTCTGGAAATAAAACTAAAACATTAACTGAGCAATTTAAGAGACAAATCAGCTTTTTTCTTGTGTCACCCATGCTTTATTTTGTCACAAACTCTCAGATTTTCCTACATATCTGCTTCATTTTTTTCTTATTACTAAGAACTATACATATTTAACATTACATTTTCCTGTTATTTCTTAGTTTAGTTTACATATGGTTAGAAATTTTTTTGCCATGTCTTTGGCAAAAAATGCTTGTAATTACAGACAAAGAATGTTCAGTGTTTTCCTTTCTTTATTTTGAAAATATTTTACTCATTATTCTTGATCTCCCCAGTACCCCTTTGGTCACTCCTCAGCCAAAGTTTCAGATTAAACAATCAGAGATTGTTCAGAACATGATTATTTTATTTGATTCTTCCAGAAGAAAATATTTAAGAAGGACTGATTTTGTTTGATTCATTTACAAAATACCAGTTAAAAATCCTAAATGGATGATCTACTCAATCTTCCATTTATAAAATCAAAAAGCTATAATCAGATTAGCCCAGGTATTTTATTTTTCATGGAGAAAACATACAATATGGGATTGGTTTACCTTGAATTAGGTATCTTTATCTAAAAGAGATCATACACTGAAAATGGAATCTTTGAGAAATGTTCTTATTTATCTTATTTATCTTCTACATCTTCTTAGAAAATCTATTGTTTTTTATTCTTTTCTTTTTCTTTCTTTTTTTTTTGATACAGAGTATCACTTTGTCATCGTGGGTAGAGTGCAGTGGAATCATAGCTCACTGCAACCTCAAACTGCGGGGCTCAAGCGTTCCTCCTGCCTCCACCTCTAAGTAGCTGGGACTACAGGTGCGCGCCATGATGCTCAGCTGACTTTTCTATCTTTAGTAGAGAGGAGGTCTCACTCTTGTTCATGCTGGTCTCAAACTCCTGAGTTCAAGCAATCCTCCCACCTCAGCCTCCCAGAGTGCTAGGATTACATGTGTGAGCCACCGTGCCCAGCCAATGGAAATCTGTTCTTATAAATGGAAAATGCCATTACACTTAAATGTCATCATGTAGTTCCCTTATGAAGAAACTGTGTTTTTTCACTTGAATATAAAGTTACAGACAAAAGATAGGTATGGTCTGTTTGGTTTTGGCCAGTCTCAGTTTGTATATATTTTTCAAGTTTATTTCTAACAGTATTCCCCTTCCCTCCTAAAATTTCTCAGCTGGAAACTTTTATGTCATGCTACGAAAGAATCAATGTTCTGGACTTCCTTCTTGCCACAAGTGATTAGAAAAGTGAATGAAATAAATTAAACAAATGTTTTTGGACATTATATATTAGGCAACATGTGATCGATGTATCTAAAAAAATGGAAAAAAAGATTAAAAAAGTGATAATTTTTTCATCTCTGTACAGGAACAAAAAACTCAGGCAAAGAATGTTTATCTCAGCTAAGGAAAGAGGTATTAGAGTTTGGGAAGATTTATGTGATTATTATTTGGAGCAGATTGACAGAAATTAGGAAACTATGTGAAGAAAGATATGTACGGTAATCAATATATAAAGTAATTTTGTAAATATTAAACCATGACTACATAGGTAAAGCTCCATAAGTCTGGGCTAAGTACAAATAATTTGCAGCTGAAAAATTCCCTGAGGTCACAAAAGTCTGAGAGATATTCAAATTTCAAGCAACCTGAGTAGAGACTATGCATGGAATATCTGGGGCATTTAGTCGAGATCATAGAAGGATCCCACTTTGAGAATAGGGCTAACCTAGAATTAAAGTACAGGTTGCTTTAGAACTTCCTTATGATATATTCACTGGAGCTCGGTAGATTTCAACTCATTGTGATTTTGCTACCCAGAAAAATTTCTAGGAATGTCTGAAGGCATTTTTGATATTCACGATAGGTGTGGGGTATGCTATTGGCATCTAATAGGTGAAGGGAAAGGAAGTTGCTAAACACCCCACAATGGAAAGGATAACATCCAAAACAAAGAGTTATTTATCCCAAAATATCAGTAATGCCTAGGTTGAGAAGCTTTATCCTCTCTAAATATCACAAACTGACAGTACAAGGGTGGAATCTTGTCCCTCAAATGTTTTGTTTGACAAAATAAATAATAATAAGGACAATAATTATAATTTAAAAGGTCACTTCTTAGTATTCAAATTTTAAGAGATTTGTGTTCTTCATAAATTTAGGGCCTTAACTTCATATTTACTAGGTGCTAATAAGAAAGACACATGAATAAGTGGATTTTCATAACTGCAATTATTTGAAAACAGGTGCAATCCAGAAAAATCACTCAAAGTATTTATCGAATGTGATTTGCATTATTATTTTTGACAAAAGAAAAACACATTTTAAGTAAAATGTCTACAATATTTATTTTAACCAAAACAATAATTATACTATAGATGACTATTTTCTAGGAGTTCCTTTTTCCATAATTATTTTATCTGTGAAGGATTCAAGTTATTTGTATCTCTAGAACAAACCTGTAGGGATATGAGATGAAAAATTATTAAAACTCATTTGCTTATATTGATATCTATAGATTATAACAGTTTCATAAGCAAAGCATACAGATGATTTCATTTATATGGTATTAATCTTCACAACCACTCAAAACCTGAAATAGTATTTGTTTACCAGGGTTACCTTTTTAAAGTTAGTGTACATAAATGAAGTAGTTCTTCTTATGTAAACATTACTGTAAATGATTATATAGGAGGATCAAATTCTTAAAAGACAGCCCTTGCTTGAATAAGTATAAGGCAAATTTTGTACACTTTCCATTTTTCCTAGGCAGTGGAAATCCTGTAGAACTCAATTGCCATGGTCACACACGTTTTCTGACTATTTAGGGAATAGTTTCAGAAAGAAGCTATAACAAAGCTTAGAAAAAGTTCTTAACTATATTTTCTACTCAGTGAAGTAGTTGGTTATGAATTTTACAGTTGCAGCTAGAAACAAAAAATAAGGCATGGAAATAGTGGTATTTAAATTTATATAAGTGAAAGTACTCAAATTTTGCTGTGTGATAAACCACTCTTCAAAATTTTTTGTTTACTTAATTTTATGTGATTGTTTTATTTGGTTTTTAGAATACCAATGAGTTCAACAAAATCTTTGGAAGAGAAACAAGCATAAAATAAGAAGTTAGTATACTATAAAACCACACAAATAAAAGTAGACAACAGTATATAAAATAACATATAGTTATAAGTAAAATGAACTTTTGTATTAAAAGTCATGTATAAATGATATTCATCACAAATATGCTCATTTTATCTATTTATTTCAGCAACAAAAAATGAAATAGCCATCTCTACTTGCTTCTTTTAAAAAAAGTCCATTTTCTCCACGTCTGAGTAAGTTCAGTGTTTTCTTTCATACAGCTTCTTTTATATATTTTGAAGTAAAGATTAAGAGCTAAATCCTTTCAAGCATGTTAAGCCATGGGTCATCATCATGAACTAATGTTCTTTAACTTTTCATATAATTCCTTCTCAATGCAGGCTGACCCACTGTACCACCCTCAGTGTATGATTTTTATTGATATGAAATCCTCCTCTGTCCAGTTTAATCAGATCCTACAAATACATGTCAAGCCCAGGTCATGAAAAAATGGGATTAATTCCCTTAGCAAAAACTCTGAGTTCAGCTAAAATGATTAAATCTTACATCTCTACTACATGAAATATCTAAATTTGTATACAAGTAAAAAAAGCTTTTAGTTTATTTTTTCCCTGCAGATTTATCCACAAAATGCTCAGATCCAATTTCCCATCACTACCCTTTCTCAAAAACATGTTCATTGTAACCTTTGGAATGATCCTTTCCATGGATGACAAAATCCCTTTCATGTTCATATTCTTTTCTGAAATATTTCTTATATTCTGTTTTCCCCTCACCAAAATGGATGCTTCCTGAGAGAGGGGACCTTGTCTCTCCAGTCTTCTCCACCTAGAGGAAAACCTGGGACACAACCTGCACTCAATGTTGAGTGAATTGATGAATAAAATATTAGTAATAATAGCCAAGGTTTATATGGTGTTTATTGTGTACCAGGCACTTTGCTAAATGCTTTACATATATCAACTCACTTACTCCTCACAAGAACTCTTTGAATGAATATATTAGGAAATGAGGCATAAAATAATCAAGTAATTTACTCAATTTCACATAATAAGAGGTGGAGCTGGGATTGGAAACCAGGCAGTCTGGCTCCAGAGTTCATGTTTTAATCACTATACTCTCTTAATATTTGAAAATTTTAATCTTAGGAAAAAAGAGTGATTTTTCCTCATTGTGAAGCACCTTAAGACTTTAGATTTATCTATGTAATGTACATTGTCTTATTTGCTGAGATAGGTGTTGGTAGCCTACTAAAGGGACACCATCTCATAATAACACAGACGTGAGACACACCTATAAGATCTCCTTCTCAAAACACCAAAGAAAGGCGATCTCATTCAGCTCAGTATGATTTCAGCCTGGACTGAACCACATTGACTCACCCGAAAGCTGCATTTTTGCTGCTTTCTGGTGAAAGTTGCAAGTAATGACGCACTATCTCTTCAGAAGAATGTTGGTATGAATATGGTTATTTCCCTTCTATATTTTTAGCTTTAGAACAAGGTCCTAAAACAAAGATAGTTTAGAACAAATTACTAAAGTTTAAAAAAATACTTTTTTTTCAAGTGATATGCATCAAGTTTTCCCATTAACAACATCTGATGCTGTTCTTTAAGGAAATGTAAGTTTCCTGTTTTAGGATAGTCCTTCTCAAAGGACAAGATTATGTTATTAGGTGTGCACCTTCACTTTTTCAGGCTTTCTGGCAGAGTGTGAACACATATCTTAAGTTTGGACAGTTACATTAACACAAGGATGGTTCATATGTAGATAATACTACAAAAGAATCAAATTTGGACAGAATCCATTTTCTCAGCAATGGTTGTAGCACAACAACATCCAGATTCCAGGGGAAGTAATGGTGGAAGTGCCAGCACAGCATCCAGCTTTGTTTGCCAGCAACAATGCAGGTGCCAGTAGGACATCCCACAGTCCACAGGCAGTGGACGTAGTATCCTTAAATAGGCAGGGTTTTTGGCATGATTTTGGATGAGATTCCAGCCACTAAAACCTCTATGTTCTTGTGAATAAATACGTTGATAGGGATTTACTGGAAGCAAATAAATGAGTAGATGATAACATTTTAATGGTCACAAACTGAGAAATATAGATATGGAACATATAGGTAGAGATCGTGTGTATGTGTGTGTGTGTGTGTGTTACTGGTGTATTACTGTTAAACCACCAAGGCACCCTCCATGTTACCTAACACCCACTTTCTAGAACATAAAGCTGTTCAACTCCTAGAAGGGTATCTTCCCCAATGTCAGCTAAGAAGTAAACATGGAGGCCAGTGAACAAATAATCACTTTCTAGAAGGCAGAACTTGGGGCTGCAAGACAGACTGGCCAAGAAATGTACTTCACAGCATTAGATATTTTGGAGATTTTAAGGAAAGTATATTCTCAATCTGAGCTGAATATTAGTGAAAGTTAGTGTTTTCTTTCCTCCTGGATATGAACAGAAATGCATTGTACCCCAGTTGTTTTGAGAAGCCTCTTACAACCAGGAGGAAAGTAGACCTCTGGACACAGCTGACATAAGGATTAGAGAGAGCCAAAAGAATAATGGAAAATTTAACACACAAATTGTATTGGGCCAAGTTCAGATACCCACCCACCTTTGAAATTCCAACTATTTTGCCAAAATTCTCTCTTATTCTGTAAGCCGACTTTATTACCTCCTATTACTTTGCAAACTAAAGAATCTTAAGTGATAGACTTATTATTCAGCATGTATATTAATCTATTTGGGGGAAGATATCTTTTTAAACCACAAGGCCCTGAAACACGTTGCTTTTGTTTAACACTCTTATTTTATGTATGATTGTACAATATATGTGTTTATTTTTGTTTACCTTTGTGTATAATAATAAGATTTATTTTTGTGGTTCTATTTAGTTTCATTCAGCCACATTTTTCTTTTCTTGTATCTTAGTCTTCTGATTCATATATCACACTTTCTTCAAATGGCTTCATTCAGAGCAGTAGTAAAACTGCGTGTGTGAAAGGGAATATTTTTGAATGGTAAATTAAACTTTAGGGAGGATGAACAGAATCTTGTTCTTGCACTGCTGGATACCTGTGTGTACACAGCAACTCTATTTGCTTGGATTTTCCAAAGGAGAGTAAACATTTTAGATTATAAATCTTTTATTTTTTTAACATGTACCAATTACCTAGATTCTAGAGCCAATAGAATTTTATTAGAGAGTCAGAGAGAGAGAGAGAGAGAGAGAAACCATTCAACATATACAGCCTCAGTTAGTCCTTGTGTGCAGGCTACATTTTTGCTCCTGTATTCCATTGTGACCACTATAGTTGTGTCCAGTGTGACCACTGAATTTATGTGCAGTGTCTCTTCAAGCTGTTCCCAAAATTACATGCTGCTACTCAGGCTGCAGTTACTTTGCCAATAATGTATTTTTTTCCTCCTTTTTAATAGACTATAAATATATATTTTAAAATACAGCAAAACAGAAAAATTTTCAGAGTAAATCTCTTTAAATATTGACAGATTTATATATGTGTGTGTGTATATATGTATATACATTTATCTCTGTCAATCCTCCATGCCAATCAAGATAGAAAATTTCCATCACATCAGAAAATTGTGACACTTTGCACTCACCTCACTCTCCGTGGTAAATACTGATTTGATTTATGTCCTCATATTTTGTTTTGCCTGTTCTAGAATTTTGCATAAATAGCATCATACATTATGTGTTCTTTTGTGTCTGGCTCCTGTTGCTATACACAATGTCTGTGAGATGCATTGATGTCTCTGTATTTGTCAGCAGTTTGTTCATTTGTATTTCTGTATGAAAAAAAGTTAGTATGGGCATTTGTACACATGTCTTTCCATGACTTATATTTGTATTTCTTCATGGTATATAAATACATAGGAATATACTTTCTGATTTACAGCATATGTTATTTAGAACTTTTAAAAATATTGCTATGCTATTTTGCAAAGTGGTTATACTTTTTAAAATTTCTACCTGAAACATATGAAAAATTTCCAGTTGTTCCACATCCTTGTCAATGATTTGGATTGTCTTTTTCTTTTTTAAATAACTATTCTATTTGGTTTGAAATGGCGTCACATTGTGGATTTAATCTATATTTCCTTGATGACAAACAATATTAAAATCTTTTGAAACGTTTATTAGCCATACTTATTAACTTCTTTGGTGAATGGCCTATTCAGGACTTATTAACCATTTTCTTCATTTGCTTGTTTGCCTGCTTTTTGTTAAGGTGTAAGAATTGTTTTACATTTTTCTCTCTTTCTCTTTATCTTTCTCTCTTACACACACACATCTGCTCTTTAAAACCACTCCCTAATATTAATATCTACATTTTATATGCAAAGCTATCACAGGTAAAGTATTAAATAATATTGAAAATGATTATATTGTATTTGAAAATAATTAAATACATGTCAACTAAGATGATAAGACTCTTTCAACTGTAGTAAAGTCTATAGATGCCTAAATAGATTCCTATGTATTGAAGAGCACAGAATGCAAAAAGATACTTTTTAGTACTGATATAAATTGTGTTTGATATACTTAATTTGTTCTCTAGAAAATATTTCAATAGGAGAAGACTAATTTTTTAAATTTGCTTTGACAAAATGAAGAACAACAAATGTTTTGGGGGGAGAGGAATTATAGAGTCTGGAGTTTCAAAATCAGATACCCTATTCTCTTGTTTATATATTTTATACTACTATAATTCCTCAAATCTCCTAGAAATGATGTTTTTAAAATAAGCCATTAATTATTGGTATAAAGGAACGCCCATTTTACTTTTTTATAATTCATAACCAGCTGCTGTCACACAATTGATTTTTGTGGGAGAAGCTCACCACTGAGCAAGCCAAAACTGATATACTATTCTGAAATTTAAAAACAAAAAGAAAAGAAAACTTTTTTCCAGCTCGACACAATTTGTAATAAACCTATTTTCCACTGTTTGGAAAATTCTAGTATTTTACACTCATTTGTTTAAAGCAGGAAAAGAAAGGGTCATGATATTTAAAATATTCTAGATGTAAAACTAAATAATTACTTCATAAGTTAAATGATAAATTGAAGCAAACCCACATTTTCAGGAGCATTGACTAATTGTATGGAGTGATTTGTGATATAAATAATTTTGAAAATTACTTACCTAAGATCTTGTTTCATAATAAACTTCTCTCTGATAATAGAAAAGCTTATAAAAAAGCCAACTAAGTCTAACATCCTTTCCATTTGGAATAATTAATCCTAAGAAATTATTTGAAATAATTATATTCTTAGGTAATTAATTTTTTCAATTTCCTTTCCTGTTTTGAACAATACCATAGATAAACACACTAAAAATAATATTTGAGGGTAAGCAAATTAAGAAATATTGATATCAAAGAAAATTGGCTTAAAATGTGTTTAACAGTATTTATATCATAAATTGTTAACATGGCACATTTAAATATTTTCTCTATAAAGTGAAATAAGAAAATGGTCATGAATAACCACAGGAGATATAAAAAAACTGGACTTCGCAAAGATTTTAAAAAGCATATATGATGGAGGTAGGCAAATAAAATTATATTACAAATAGTACTAGTCATTTATTACACATAAAACCTAAACCTATCTTAAATAGTTAATTTTGTATAAGTTGTATATATAAGTTATGTTCTGTTAAGGTCAAGGAGCAAAAATTAAAAGTAAAAATAAAAAAGTGGGGGAGTTTTCATAAAGCTAAATTTTTCTTAAATATTAACACATTATTGTGAATTTGGCAGTTCTCATCTTTCTGTTTTTATTATTTCATTGTAAAGTTTTTTCATTTTTTAAAACCACTTTATTGAGATATCATTGACATATAAAAAGCTGTACCTATTTAATGTGTGCATCTTGATGAGTCTGGGGCATGTGTCCACTCATGAAACCATCACCACCATCAAGGCCATAAATACATGCATCACCTTCCAAACTTTCCTCCTGCCCCCTTTATTTTTATTATTGTTTTTTTCTTCTTTTTTGTGATAAAAAAATTTAATATTAGATCTCTTCTCTTAAAAAATTTTAAGTATACAATATAGTATTGTTAACTATAGGCACTGTGCTGTGTAATACTGTAGATTTCTATTAATAGAATTTATCTTGCAAAATCAAAACATTGTAGCCTTTAACAATCACTTCTCCTTTTCCCTCCCCTCCTCGGTCCCCACAACCATCATTCTACTCTCTGCTTCTATGGCTTGGACTATTTCAGATTCCACATTGTCTCTCTGTGCCTGGTTTATTTCATGTAATATATTGCCCTACAGGTCCATCCATGTGGTCACAAATGGCAAGATTTCCTGCATTTTAAGGTTGAGTAATACTTCATTTCTCATGTTTACCTTTCTCACATTTCTCCCATTATCTATGAATTGATATTTAAGTTGTTTCCATATCTTGGCTATTGTGAATGATGGATGCTACAAAGAACATAGGAGTGCAGATATCTCTTTGGGGTCCTGATTTCAATTCCTCTGGCTATTCCCCAGAAGTGGGACTGCTGGATCATATAATAGTTCTATTTTTAACTTTTTGAGGAAACTCCATACTGTTTTCCATAATGGCTATACCAATTTACATTCCCAACAACAATGTATAGGGGTTTACTTTTCTTCACATTCCAACCAATACTTAATCTTTTCTGTTGTTTTTTTTTAATTGTCATTTCAACAGGTGTAGGGCTCTCATTGTGGCTTTGATTTGCATTTCCCTGATGATTAGTAACGTTGAGCACCTTTTCATATAACTGTTGGCCATCTGTATTTTTTTTTAAATAAATGTCTGTATTTAAGTCCTTTGCCTATTTTCTAATTGAGTTGTTTGCATTTTTACTATTCACCTGTATGACTTCCTTGTATATTTTGTATATTAACCACTTATTAGATACATGATTTGCAAATATTTTCTCCCAACTCATAGGTTGCCTTTTAATTTTGTTGATTGATTTCTTTGCTGTTCAGATGCTTTTTATTTGATGTAATCCCATTTGTTTATCTTTGCTTTTGTTGCCTGTGCTTTTTGAGTCATATCAAAAAAAATCATTCCTGAGATCAATGTCAAGGAGCCTTTTCTCTCTGTTTTCTTACAGGAGTTTTACAGGTTCAGTTTTATGTTTAGTCCTTTAATCCAGCTTTAGTTTGAGTTGATTTTTGTGTATGGTGTAAGATAGGGTCCAATTTCATTCTTTTGCATCTGGATATCCAGTTTTCCCAATACCATTTACTAAAGACACTATCCTTTTCCCATTGTATATTCTTGGCATACTTATCAAAGATTAGTTGACCAAAAAACGTATAGATATGGGTTTATTTCTGAGTCCTCTATTCTATTCCATTTGCCTATATGGTGGTTTTGTGCCAGTACCATACTGTTTTGATTTCTGTAACTTTGTAATATAATTTAAAATCAGGAAGTGTGATGCCTCCAGCTTTGTTCTTCATGTTCAAGATTGCTTTGTCTATTTAGAGTATTTTGTGTTTACATATAAATTTTGTGATGGCTTTTTTATCTATATGTAAAAAATGTCTTTGGAATCCTGATAGGGATTTCATTGAATGTGTAGATCACTCTGAGTAGCACAGACATTTTAACAATATTAATTCTTTCAATCCATGAACAGGGATATCTTTTCACTTATTTGTTTGTCTACTTTAATTTCTTTCATAATGTTTTATAGTTTTCAGTGTACAGATCTTTTACCTCAGTTAAATTTATACCTATGTATTTTATTCCTTTTCATGGCTATTGTACATGGGGTTTTATTAATTTATTTTTGTAGTTTATTTATAGTATATAGAATTGCAACTGATTTTCATATGTTGATTTTGTATCCTTAAACTTTACTAAATTCCTTTATTAGTTTTAACTTTTTTAATTAAATTTTAATTTTTAATTATTAGGGGTATATATTAGTTGTATATATTTATAGGGTGATGATTTGATACAGGCATACAAGGCCTCAGTTATCCTGATTTGATTATTACCCATTGTATCCCTGTATTTAACAGTTTTTTTGATCGAGTTGTTAGGGTTTTCTATATATGAGGTCATGTTATCTGCCAACAGAGGCACTTTTACTTCTTTCTTTCTGATTTGAATGCCTTTTGTCCTTTCTCTTGTCTAATTGCTCTAACTAGAAATTCCAATACTATGTTGAATAAAAGTGGCAAGATTGGGCAACTTTGTCTTGTTGCTGATTATAAAGAAAATACTTTCATCTTTTCATCATTGAGTATGATGTTAGCTGTATGATATATGGCCTTTATTATGTTGAAGAACATTCCTTTTTTACTTTATTTTGTGAGCAATTTTATCATAAAAGGATGTTAAATTTTGTTAAATATATTCTCTGCAACTAGTGAGATGATCATATGATTTTTATTTTTTTTCTGTTAATATGATGTATCACACTTACCGATTTGCAAGTTTAACCATCCATTCATTCCTGGGGTAAATCCTACTTGATCATGGAATATAATCCTTTTCATGTGCTGTTGAATCCAGTTTGCTAGTATTTTGTTGGGGATTTTTGCATGTATGCTTATCAGGGATATTGACCTATAATTTTCTTGTAGTGTTCTTGTCTGGCTTTGGTATCAGGGTAATGCGGGCATCATAAAATGAGTTTGGAAATGTTCCTTCTTCAATTTTTTTGAAATAACTTGATTGGTGTTGATTCTTCTTTAAATGTTTGGTAGAATTCATCAGTATATTCATTTTAGCCTGTACTTTTCTGTGTTTTGGCAATTTTTTCATTACTGATTCAATTTCCTTACTCATTATACATCTGTTCAGATTTGCTTTTTCTTTATGGTTCACTCATGGTAAATTTTATGTTTCTAGGAATTATTTCATTTCTTCAAGTTATTAAATTTGTGAGTGTATAATTGTCCATAGTATTTTTGTATGATCCTTTGTATTTCTGTGGTATGAGTTTTAATACTCCTCTTTCATTTATAATTTTGTTTATTTGAGCTCTTTCCATTTTTTTCTAGGTTAATTTAGCTAAAGTTTTGTCAATTTTGTTTATATTTTTTAAAAAAGGGCGCTTAGTTTTATTGATTTTTCTATTGTTTCTCTGGTCTTTATTTCATTTATTTCTACTCTAATCTTTGTTATTTCCTCTCTTCTGCTAACTTTGGGCTAGTTTATTCTCCTTTTTCTAGTTCTTGGTGTAAAGTTAGGTTTTTTATTTGAGATCTTTCTTTTTTTAATGTAGGCATTTAATACTGTAAATTTGCAGCACTTGTTTTGCTCTAAGTTTTACTATGTTTCCTTTTTTGTTTAATTCAAGATACGTTTTGATTTTCCTTTTGATTGTTGTTTGACCAATTTGTTGTTCTAAAGTGAGTCTCTTGTAGGCAGCATATAGATATAACTCATTTTATTATCCATTCAGACACTCTGTTTTTTGATTAGAGAATTTTAATCCATTTATATTAAAAGTAGTTATTGATAGGTAAGAACTTCCTATTGTCATTTTGTTAATTGTGTCCTGGGTGTTTTGTAGATCTTTTGTTCCTTTCTTCCTTTCTTTCTGTCTTCCATTGTGATTTGATAATTTTCTGTAATGGTATGCTTTAATTCCTTTGTTTTTACCTTTTGTGTATATACTATAGGTTTATGCTTTGTGATTACTATGAAGCTTACAAGAAATATGTTATAGTCACAACAGTCTATTTAGCTAATAACAAGTCAATTTGATTGCATACAAAAACTCTGCATTTTACTTCTCCCCCAACACTTTTTATTTTATTGATATCGAAATTTGCCTCTTTTATATATTTTGTGTCCATTAACAAATTATTATATAGTTAATTTCATACTTTTGTCTTTTAATTTTTATACTAGAGTTAAAAGTGATTTATGAACCACCATTATAGTATTAGAATATTCTGAATTTGACTATACACTTACCTTTATTAGTGAGTTTTATAACTTCATAATTTTTATGTTGCTAAATAGAATCCTTTTGTTTCAACTTAAACAACTTCCTTTAGTATTTCTTGTAGTGTAGGTCTAGTGGTGATGAACTCCTTCAGCGTTTGAAAAAAATCTTCATCTTTCCTTCATTCTGAAGAACAGCTTTGCCTTATATATTATTTTTTATTGGCTTGTATATTATTTTTGGTTCTTTCACTTTCAGCACTTTTAATGTATCATCCTACCTTTTCCTGTCCTGCAAGGTTTCTGCTGAGAAGTCTTCTCAGAGCATTATGAAGGTTCCCTTGCATGTGATGGCTTTCAAAATTCTCTTTGCTTTTGACTTTTGACAAATTCATTATAATGTCTTAATGAAGACTTCTTTATGCTCAATCTATTTGAAATTCTTTGGGCTTGAGGGATCTGGATGTTTATTTCCCTCTCCATATTTGTGAATTTTCTTTCATTATTTATTTTTATAAGCTTTCTGACCCTTTCTTTTTCTTTGCTGTATCTGAGACTCCCATTATGTGTCTATTAGTTTGTTTGATGGTGTCCTATAAGTGCCTTTGGTGTTCTTTACTCTTTTGTTCTCTTTTGTTGTTGTTGTTCCTCTGATTGGATAGTTTCAAATGAACTGTCTTCAGCTTTGCTGATTTTTCTTCTACTTGGTGAAGCCTGCTATTGAAGATTTTTGTTCAGTTTTCCATTTCAGACATTCTATTCTTCATCTCTAAAATTTCTGTTTCATTCTCTCTCTTCATGTTGAACATTTTATTTTGTTCATATATTATTTTTATGATCTCTTTTAATTGATTACCTGTGTTCTCTCACAACTCACTGAACCCCTTGATTATAATTATTTTGAATTTTTTTTCAGGAAATTCATAAATCTACAATTCTTTGGCATCAGCCCCTGGAAGTATATTTTGTTCCTTTTGTAGTGCCACATTTTGTTGATTTTTCATGTTCTCTGAACCCTCGCATTGCTGTCTTTACACTTGATAAAGCAGTCACCACAAGGCTTTACTGAATGGTTCAGGAAAGAAATATATTCACCAGGGATCCCAGCAAGAGATTCTGGGGTTCTGTCAGATATTTTCTATGGATGTGCCCACTTCACTCTTGTTCCCTCTTAGAGGGGAAGGTTTAGGATTATGTGTCTTCTTTCAATCCCAGAAATTCACACCTGGTACTGAGAGTCTCCCATTTATTTTCCCTATGGCAGTGCACTGAAGTGTTCGAGATTGTCTGCCTTATCCCAAACCAACAAAGTTGATCTGGTTGATTAGATCTGCACCAGCTGTTGATCTCCATGTGTTGTCTCCAGGAGTGCATGGGGCCTTACAGAGATGTGAGTGCATCCTCCATGAAAAGGCATATAAGATGCTGGGGAGGGATGCCTACTGGCTAAGAGAATCTGCAGGTGATCAACTTATAAGTTTCATGGGTAGGACTCTTGGAGTTTGGTAGCTGGTTAGCAGGATCCACAGCATGCTTTTGAGAACCATGTGCCATTTGCTTTGAACTCCCACTCTTGTTCCTTGCTCCTAGTTGCTACTCTCATATGATTAAGCCATGCCCATCCCCTTCAGTGTTCTGGGTTGGGTGAGACTGAAGTGGACCTCCTAGGCAGTACTCCACTAGTCTCGGGAAGGTAGGCACTCACTTCACTTTTACTTTCCATGTGGGAAAAGTTGTGGTATGAAAGGGCTTAATTTGACACCAAGCTGTGCCACATTTGGGGAGGGGTGTCATGGATAAAGACAAACTACTTTTCTTACCCTCCTCAATGTGTCCACTTGTAAATATTTTGCTCCGCTGGGATTCTGGAGCCTCTCATTTAAACTCCAGTGCTCACATGTAGATATTGTTGTCTGTGGGTGGTTGTCAAAATCTATGTCTCTGTTGGGGGATGAGCTCTAGAGCCTCCTATTCTGTCATCTTGATGACATCACTCTTTATTTTTAAACTACAATTATAATTCCTAGTCTATTTATGTTGTATATTTCATTTAGTTAAGATTTTTAAATTTATTCCATTTTATTTCATTTTAAGACATTTTCATGACATAGAATTATTCCCCTTAATTTATAATCATGTCAAGTTGATGCTTATTGTAATGATATGTTTAAAAATTATGTTACTAAGATTTACCACACTTTAGGTGATCTTTTGCAACTACCATTGTTTTATTAAGTTGTGACATACAATTTTAAATTTTCTTCATTGTGAAGAAAATATAAAATTTGTTCTATTAAAAATTTGAATGCCACTACATTCTACATCACTTATGTTTCTTGGTTAAATTCAATGGTTATTAACTCTGAAAACTGGATGTTATAAGAAATATATTAAGGAAGTAAAGCTAGATGATAGTTTGGAGGTTCAGTTTTGAGATTAGGCAAGAAGTTTCTGCTGTCTAGGGAGTAGGAAATAGAGCAGGTGAGTTTGTAAAGATACAAGTGGTGAGCTTAGTTTTACTATGATGGGTGACCTACATTTCTTACCCATATTGTTGTGTCACCTGAATAGGATATAAAGTCCTAGAAGAGAGAGTCTTTGCTTGGTCAAGTAAGCATAGATCAATACTACTCACTTGTATTAGGAATGCTTGAGAGAGGAAAAATTAACCCCTTAGCCTAGAACTATTTTCTCTCCAATGCTGTACACACTAGAGCAGAGAAAATTTTCAAAAGGAAATTGACAAATGTACAGTATGCAATATAAATATGCCACAATTAAAAAAATCAAACAATTGAATAAAATTCAATCACATTTACAAACATTCACAACTCTTGGAGAAATGAAATAAACATATTTAAGAGTATTAGTCTATGTTATTCAAGTCAGTGCAGGTATCAATATATTAATTTTGAGTTCAAAATATTAGTCAAATGGAGTATTTTTTCAATAAAAGGGACAGAAAGAATAAGTAAAATTTAGAAGAAAAATAAATTAAAATATTCTTTGTAGGTTGATTTGGCAGCTATCTCTAAAACTCCAGCCAGATCATCTGTATCAAAGCATTCCCTGAATATGAGTTTTACTTCATACTACAAGTGGATGAACTGCATGAATGGAATTACTAGATCCCTACTGAATGGTGCTGTTATGTAGACAAGTAGCAAAATAAAAAGATTATTCTGCTTGATCCGTATTTGATGAGCTTTAATAGGTATGGCCTTCATTATAAAGATATGACTGGGCTTGATAGACTAAGTGAAGTGGAGAGTTGAAATGTTATCTTGAAAATTTCTGCAAAAATAGAGCGCTAAATTAGATTAGGAACCAAAACCTAATTTAGAGCTGAAAAAAATAGAATTGGAGATCTATTTTGTTCATGTTTGTCAGATAATTATTAAATATTTCCTTTGCTTAAGGATATGCCCATTTTTTCTCTACACTCTTAATGGAAATAATGTGGTTGAAAAAATGCGTTTTTTAAAAAATGAAGCATCTTAGGATGGGCTGGTTTACAAACATTTACTGTTTATTGTGTGGAGAGCAATGCATTGGGCTCTGGCAGTGAATGTTTCAGTAAGGGAAGATACATGAAAAAGAATAAATGTAATTTTATTCATAATAATGAAATGTAAATGTAATGTTTCTTCATAATTAAAGATTAGGTACTAGATTATTGCAAAGAGAAGTATTAGTTTTCTATCTACTTTTATTTCAGTATGACCTAAAGTTTTATTTGATAGAATATTTATGAAACACACCACTAGGACAAAATCTTTTGGATAATATTGTCCACCTAATAATAGTATATATACTCTATTTAATGGAGCCTTTCCTATATTAAAACACATTGCTAAATGATCTGTGTTATGAGTCGTGAGGCTATGAAAGCATAAGTCATTGTGTCGCTATTAATTTTCACAGTATATTTGGTGTAAACTGTGCTAACATGAAAATCAATTACAAACATTTAAGTATATTACCTATTGTATAATCAATTAAAAATCCAGACAATACAAAGACAAAAACACAATTTAAAGGAGCATTCATTGATGAACTTAATATATGTAATCAATATTTTTTTACATCTTTTAAGAAAGTTGAGCTGTTTGGTCTACTTTTTAAAAAGCACAAAAAAGAATTAGGAAAAGAATAAATCTCAGGAATATGTGTGCTTGTTATTTCATTCAACAAATATATTTGATCATCTATAATTTTATTCCAAACTTTGTGCTAATATGATGGGTAAACCCAAGACAAGTAATAGATGGCTTCAGAGACCTTACATGGAAAAAATTCAGATTTATCTGTCACTGTAAGTAACCAGTAAAAGTATCACGGATGTTGTGAATTATGCAATTACTATGTTTCTGTACTTTTCCTTGTCTTCTAAGAATCTCTAGTAAGAAAATTTGGCATAAGCAAAAAGGACTACTGGGTGTCTGAAGTGAAAAGCAGCACTTTTTTAGAGTGGAGTATTCTGAATGGTCTTTGATTCTATCCTTTCAGGACGATTTTTATTTAGTGGTTAGAGGAGAAGTACCTATTTAGCGTCTTTTTTTCTCCTCACTGTTTCTCTCCCTCTCACTCTTGCTCTCTTCTGTTTTTTATACACTGTTTCTAAAGGATGCCACAACACCTATTCCTATGTATAGCAGTTATCTATTTTTGTATAAAAAAATCACCTTAAAAATTAGTGGTTTAAAACAAGATACATTCATTATCTCATAGTTTCTGTGAGTCAGAAATTCAGCAAGTATGAGCTGAGTGTCTCTGGCTCAGGGCTGCTCACAGGGTGCAGTCTGGGTGTCAGCTGGGCCTGCCGTCATCACAAAGCTTCACTAGGGGAGGACCCCCTTCCAGTTTCACTGAAGTGGCTGTTAACAGGCCTCAGGACATACCCAGCTGTTTGACAAAGATACCGGTTCTTTGCTGTGCTTGTCTTTCTATAACTCTACCTGCAACATGGCAGCTGGCTTCCCACAGAAGAGTGAGGGAGAAGGGAGCATGGAGTGGGGGGAGCTGAGCAAAAGGAAAGACACAGTCTTTAAAGCTAATCTCAAAAGTGACATGTTCTTACTTTTTCCATATTCTCTTCTTTAAAAGCAAATCAAAATTGCCAAATCCAATCCACACTCAAAAAGAGACAGTTGTACAAAGTCATGAATGACAAGAGGCATGGGTCATTACAATCCATTGTGCAGGTTGTTCACCACACCACGGAAGCAACAACAACAAAAACTGTGTACTTTCTAAAGAATTATATGAACTAATATACTACATTTGGATGGATTTTAACCATAAACATCTTATACCTAAATATACTGGCCAAAACCAGGAGTAGCTTAGAACAAAAAATAGATAATAAAAAAATGAGTAGCTTAAATGTTAATAAATCATTAGATCATATTCTCTTTCCTGTGGAGAGTGTCTAACAGTTATTATTGCTGATAAATAGGCTGGTATCATAGGTCTTCAGCAATTAGCTTTTCTTTTCTTTTTTTTTTTATTTGTCAAAATTTTACATCTATCTCAAGAAGAAGATTGTTTCTTACCTAGAATCATGGTGGTGAATGAACCACATCAGAAATGTTTTAAATCTAACAGTGTTGTTTGGACAGAAGGCAATAAATAATGTCAAGAAGACTGGATTTATTTAAGATATCAGTGACAGAATTCTGCTTCATGATTCCAACACATGAACTTTCCTAACTACTCTGATCACAGACCTTGCCAAGTTCTGAGACATGCATATTTTAGAATCAGTCTCTGGCACTTTCTACAAGAAAAACCATTTAAATGTCCTGAGATTTAAACATGTACCATGTCTTTGTTATTAAAATTAAATGAACCATGATACACTTCTATGTCTTTCATCCTTGAAGATTTATAGTATATATTTTTAAAATATATTGGTAGGGAAATGGGCATGCTAATGCATGGTTAGTAGGTATGTTGGCAATTCTGTGTGTACTGACTTGAAACGGTTTCCCAGATATATTTTTTCATTAAAAAATTCAAAACACAGAGCTATTCTTTAGGCATGCTATCATGGTGTGTGTATATATATATATAAATATATATATACACACACATATATATGATATTAGTATGTATATAATATGTATATTCATAAATCTATGTAATATTTCAGAATTAGTTCTTTGGAGATAAGTATATCAGATTTTGAGGATTACTTTTCACTAAATAGTCTCGCATTTTTAGATTTTGATCACTTTCATGTATTAAAAATTGAAAACAATAATAATATAAATAAATCAATAAGATATTACATGATTATTGCAGAACCAAAATATGATACCTATGATTTAGCAAAATATACTTTTGTTTCATTAAATTACACATTGGCCATTGTTATAGCAGCTCTTAAAGAAATCAAAATTGATTATTCCAAAAGTTTAAAAGACACTTTTTCTGCAAGCATTTGTTATAATTACAAACCAATTCATGATTACACTGAAAATATTTTATTAAAATACTCAGTTCTTGGGGTGAGCCAAGATGGCCAAATAGAGACACTGCTTGTTGGATTGTCCTGGCTGGAAGGTAGAATGTTGGATAGAGGAGAATGGAGAACAGGTGCAGCTCAGGTGTGGATCACAGGGAGAGACAAAAGAGATGTCTGGGCACCCAACCAAGAAAAATTACAAAGCTGAGAAAAAAGAAGAAAGAGAGAAGACAGTGTCATGGACCAAACCCAGAGAAGCTCTGAGCCCAGTGAAAGAGTAAGGGGGGCTTCCCCTCCCCCACCTAGGTAACTTCAGTGAACAGTGGCACATAAAACAGATTGGGGGTGCTTTCACCCTCCATGAACCCAGGCACAGTGGCTAAATAGGCATAGAGGGCTGAACCAGAAAACTCCAGGAGTTTGTGGGTTCAAAAGGGACACTCCATGGGAGAGAGCCATGAGAGACTGGAATGGCAGCTTTGCTACACCCAGACACTTCCTCCTCTGCACCTCCTCCAATCACAGAATCAGAGAGAGTAACTTTAACTCTGGCCGTGTGGTAGCCATAGCCCCTCCCCTTCATTGCAACTGCGAGAATACTCTGAACCGAGAAGCACACAAATGGCTGCTTCTCTACAGCAGATGCGTGTTCTCAGCCCAGCCCACCACTGAGAGTGGGGCTGCTGAAATTTGAGACCTTCCTGCCCACTGGCGTTTCATGGGATCACAGGCTGGTGGCTTAAACAGGCAGGCTGGACCCAGTACCACCTGGAAACAAGAGCAGCGCATGAAGTCACAAGGGAGAGATCTCAGTTCTGGACTCGGGTGGAGAGGAAATCCCTCACAGACATATCCAATGAGAGAGGGTGGAGGGCTGCTGAGGAATGGGGATCTGTGAGCATGTCCAGACTCCATCCCTGCTGGAGAACTGCCATATTGGATAGGGGTGTGGCACTTGGAGGAATTAGCTTAGCCCCTGGTTCCCATGACAATCGAATGCCTTGGGCACACCGGCTGAGGGGAGCAGGGGTCCCTCCCCCAACTCATTACAATAGGGAGTGCAGCTTGAGCCAAGTAACTGATAAGCAGCCACTTCTCCCCGGCAGGAGCGTGCCCCTGGCAGAGGCCCCTGTGGACAGACAGGCCTACCTTTCTCCCCTTGGGGTCTTGTGGTGGAACAGGTGTGCACAATTGGGGATCCCCCTACCTGCCAGCATCCCATAGAGATGCACACTAGTTGGTCAGACACAAGACTGAGGTGTAGTTCAAGAGCCAGTCTCAGGCAGTGAGGGAAATCACCTGGACTGATGTGATGGACAAGTGCTGTGGAGTTCCAGGGAGAAAATAGAGAAGGCGCTCAACCAACCCCACAGAGAAACTGTGCTAGTGGACAAGGGCAAAAAGAGCCTGGCCTGGGGCTGTAGTACACAAGCAATTAGGCCTCTCCCTCAGGAATCGCCTTACTGAACTTTATACCAGCCTTTCCACCTAGTGGCCAGATAAGCAACCTCTGAGCCCCACTGAGGCTTTGTAAAACCTCTCAGGCTCTTACAATCCAGCCATGATTTGTTTTGCTCCTCCTCCCACCTCAAGGGGAACAGAGATCAAACAACCCCCTGGGAATTACAGGGTACCTCCTAAAGTTTGGGCATTCATGTGCCTTACCTGGGGGACCAGAGATTACCACAGGCACAAAAGACCAAATCAACAGCTGGCGCTTCTGTGCAAACTTCAATCAATGACGGGGGAACAACCCCATAGTGGCTGATTCATACTCATAAGTCCCTCCCACCATCCCAGAGATTAAGCTGAGGGACACAACTCACTACACTCTGTTGGGAGGAAGTGAAGACAATAGTCAGAGGTAACCAAAGAGGTTCATCAAACCTGATAAAACACCCCATAGGCAACTCAGGACCAGCACTGCTCTCCCTGGCACAATTAGGGATCAATCTTCAGGGACCCAGAGACAGTCCTCTAAGCCAGGACTAACACCACTAGGTCTTGATCGAGAGGCCAGAGGAGAAGGAATCTGTGAAAGAACTCTTTAAACATGAAAAATCAGAGTGAAAGGACACCCCCAAAAGAAAATAATAACTCCTTACCAATGGATACCAATCAAAATGATAAGATTCAAATGACAGATGAAGAATTTTGAATATGGATAGTAAGGGAGCACAATGAAATACAAGAAAAAATAGAAACCGAACATGAAGAAACCACAAAAAGAATGCAGGAAATGAGTGAAAAATTCACTAAAGAAATTGAATTATTTAAAAAAAAACAGAACTTCTGGAAATGAAAAGTTAATTCAAGGAAATACAAAACACAGTGGAAAACCTTAAGATTGGCTAGATGAAGCAGAGCAAAAAATCTCAGAGCTTGAAGACAACACCTTCGAGTTAAATCAGTCAGTCAATGAGAAAGAACTGAAAAATAAGAGAAACGTACAAAGCCTACAAGAAATATGGGATTATGTAAAGAGGCCTAACATAAGAATCATAGGCATTCCTGAGGGCAAAGACAAAAATACACAAGGGTTGGAAAACCTGTTTGAGGGAATGATTGAAGAAAATTTCCCTGGCCTTGCTAGAAATCTAGATACCCAGGTACAAGAAGCCCAAAGGACTCTTGGGAGACTCATTGCAAAGAGGCAACCACCATGACACACAGTCATCAGAATTGCCAAAATAAAAGAGAAAGAGGCAGTCCTACAAGGCATAAGGCAAAAGCATCAGGTAACTTACAAAGGAAAACCTGTCAGAGTAACTGCAGATTTCTCAACTGAGACCCTATAAGCCAGAAGGAATTGGGGCCATATACTCTGTCTTCTCAAACAGAATAATGGCCAGCAGAGAATTTTGTATCCTGCAAAATTAAGTTTTTTATATGAGGAAGAAATAAAGAATTTCTCAGACAAACAAACACTTAGGGAATTTGTCAAGACCAGACATGCCGTGCAGAAAATACTCAGAACTGCATTATACACAGATCAGCACAATAGACACACACCAGTGTAAAATTGTGCAAAAGCTAAAGGTAAGAGCCTGGATAACAAAATAGCTCAAGAGGTAAAACAAAGCAATAACGTTCTACTCGACAGGATGAACAGAAATCCACCCCACTTATCAATTCTTTCAATAAATGTGAATGGCTTGAACTCCCCACTAGAGACATAAACCGGATGAAGGTACAAAAAAATACAAGCCAAATATCTGCTATCTCCAGGAAACACATCTGACCCACAAGTATTCATTCAGATTCAAGGTGAAAGGATGGAAAAAATATTATATATAAATGGAAACCAAATGAAAGCTGGTGCAGCCATTCTCATATCAGATAACATAGACTTCAAAACAATAAAATAAAGAAAGACAAAGATGGTCATGATATAATGGTGAAGGCAACAATTCAACAAGAAGACATAACAATGCTAAATATCTATGCATCTAACACAGGTGCTTCCAGATTCATAAAGCAAACCTACTTCATCTAAACAAAATAATAAACAGCAGCATTATAATAGCTGGGGACTTTAACACCTCACTGACAGAACAGGACAGATCCTCCAAGTAGAAAATACACAAAGAAACAAAGGAATTAAACAGGACTCTAGAACAAATGGGCCTAACAGATATTTACACAACATTCTACACAAAACAACTAAATATATGTTCTTCCTTGTCAGCTCACAGAATATTCTCTAAGATTGGTCATATCTTGGCCACAAAACATGTCTCAGCAATTTTTAAAAAGTAGAAATTATACCACATACCTTCTCAGACTACAGTGGAATAAGATTAGAAATTAATTCCAACAGAATATTCAATTCTACATAAAGTCATGGAAATTAAACAACTTATGGCTGAATAGTTATTGGGTCAAGGAAAAAGTTAATATGGAAATCAAAAGATTCTTTGAACTAAATGACAAAGTGGACACAAGTTATCAAAATCTGTGGGATTCACCAAAAGTGGTCCTAAGAGGAAAATTCATAGCCTTAAATGCCTAGATCCAAAAGACAGAAAGATCACAAATCAACAATCTAATGAATTGTCATGAAGAACTGGAGAAGAAAGAGCAAACCAATCCCAAACCCAGCAAAAGAAAACAAATAACTGATGTCCAAGCAGAATTAAATGAAATCGATAACAAAAGAATTATACAGAAGATTAAAGAAACAAAAAGTTGCTTCTTTGAAAAGATAAACAAAATTGACAGGCCTCTCACTAGATTTACCAGAAACAGAAAAAAAGGACCCTGATAAGCTCAATGAGAAATATGAAAGGAGATATTACAACTGATACCATGGAAATACAAAATATCCTCTATGAATACTCTAAAAATCTCTATGGACATAAACTTGAAAATATTGAGGAAATGGTCGAATTCTTGGAAACACACAACCTCCGTAAGCTCAATCAGGAAGAAATAGAACTCCTGAACAGACCAATATCAAGTAACGAAATTGAAGTAGCAATTAAAAAAAAAAAACCCACCAAAAAAGTCCCAGACCAAATGGTTTCACAGCCAAATTTTACCAGACTTACAAAGAAGAACTGGTACGTATTTTGCAGAAATTATTCCACAACATCGAGAAGGAAGGAATCCTCCTCAACATGTTCTAAGAAGCCAATATCACCTTGATACCAAAGCCAGGAAAGGAAACAATAAAAATAGAAAACTACACACCAACATCCCTTATGAAAAAATTCTCAATAAAATCTTAGCAAACCAAATTCAGCTGCACGTCAAAAAAGAAATTCACCTCGAACAAGTGAGCTTCATTTCAGAGATGTAAGGATGGTTCAATATACACAAATCTATAATTGTGACTCACTTACATAGGAAAAAAAACAAAGACCATATGATCCTCTCAATAGATGCAGAAAAAGCATTTGACAAAATTCAGCACCCTTTTATGATAAGAACTCTTAACAAAATAGGCATTTGATGGAACACACATCAAAATGGTAAAAGGCATATATGACAAACCCTCTGCCAACATTATACTGAATGGGAAAATAGAAAACATTCCCTCTTAGAACTGGAACCAGATAAGGTTGCCCACTGTCACCAGTTCTATTCAACATAGTGCTAGAAGTCCTAGCGAGAGCAATCAGGCAAGAGAAAGAAATCAAGGGTATCAAATGGGGAAAGAGGAGGTCAAACTATTGCTCTTTGATGATGATATGATCTTAAATTTAGAAAACCCCACAGATTCTGCCAAGAAACTACTGGATTTGATAAATAAGTTCAGCAAAGTCTCAGGTTACGAAATCAAGGTACACAAATCAGTAACATTAATACACACCAACAACACTCAAGCTGAGAATCAAATCAAAGACTCAATACCTTTCACAGTAGCAACAAAGTAAATAAAATACCTAGGAATATAATTTACCAAGGAGGTGAAAGACATCTATAGGGAGAACTATAAAACACTGAGGAAGGAAATCACAGAGGAAATTAACAAATGGAAAAATCTATCATGGATTGGTAGAATCAACATTTTTAAAATGTCTATACTACCCAAAATGATTTACAGATTCAATGCAATCCCATTAAAATACCAATGTCACTTTTCACAGATATAGAAAAAATAATTCCATAATTCATATGGAACCAGATAAGACCCCTAACAAACAAAGCAACCATAAGCAAAAATAACAAATTGGAAGGCATCTCTTTACCAGATTTCAGTCTATACTACAAGGCTATAGTAACCAAAACAGCATGGTACTGGCACAAGAACAGAGGCCTAGACCAATGGATGAGAACAGAGAACCCAGATATAAAAACATCCTAATACTGCCATCTGATCTTTGACTAAGCAGACAAAAACGCACACTAGAGAAAACAATCCCTATTCAATAAATGGTGTTGGGAGAATTGGATAGCCACATGTAGAAGAGTGAAACAGAATCTGCAACTCTCACCACCAACAAAAATTAATTCCACATGTATAACAGAATTAAACGTATGACATGAAACTTCAAGATTTTCAGAAAAAAATGTTGGAAAAACTCTTATAGACATCAACCTAGGTGAAGAATTTATGAAGAGGACCCCAAAGGCAATCCCAGCAACAACAAAAATAAACAAATGGGACCTGATTAAATTAAAAAGCGACTGTGCAGCTAAGGAAATAATCAATAGACCGAAGAGACAACCTATATAATGGGAGAAAATATTTGAAAGCTATACATCTAATAAAGGGCTAATTACCAGCCTTTACAAAAGACTCAAGAAATCAGCAAGATAAAATCAAACAACCCCATTAAAAATTGGGCAAAAGACATCAACAGAAGCTTTGCATAAGAAGATAGACTAATGGCCAAGAAACATATAAAAAAAATGACGAATGTCTCTAATCTTCAGGGAAATGCAAATCAAAACTGCAATGAGATATCACATAACTGTAGTGAGAATGGCTTTTATCAATAAGTCCCAAAACAACAGATGCTGGTGTGGATGCAGAGAGAAAGGAACACTTATACACTGTTGGTGGGACTGCAAACTAGTACAACCTCTATAGTGAGTAGTATGGAGATATGTCAAACAACTAAAAGTGGACCTAGATTTTGATCCAGCAATCCCACTACTGGGTATTTACCCAAAGGAAAAAAAGACATTTTATCAAAAAGACACTTGCACTCAAATGTACACTGCAGCACAATTCACAATCTCAAAGATGTGGAATCAACCCAAGTGTCCATCAATACATGACTGGATTAATAAAATATGATGTATTTATAACAGGTAGTACTTCTCAGCCATAAAAAAATGGTGAACTGATATCTTTTCTAATAACTTGGATGGAACTGGAGACTATTCTACTAAGTGAAGTATCACAAGAATTGAAAAACAAACACCACCTGTACTCACTATTAAATTGGAACTAATTGATCAACACTCATGTGTCCATATAGAAATAATACTCAACAGAAATCAAGCAGGTGGGAGGGTGGAGAAGGGGATGAGTAAAGTCACGTCTAACGGGTACAATGCACACTATCTGGTGATTGGCACACTTATAACTTTGACTCAAACTTTACAAAAGCAATTCATGTAGCCAAAACATTTGTACCCCAGTAATATTCTTAAATAAAATGAATAAATAAATAATACCTTGTGTGTTTAATATGCATATCTATACAAATTAAGAATTTCTTTTAATAGGGATTGCGTTGAATCTGTAGATCATTTTGGGTAGTACAGACATTTTAAGAATGTTGATTCTGCCAATCCATGAGCATGGTATTGTTTTCCATCTGCTTATGTCCTCTGCTATTTCTTTCCTTAGTGTTTCATAGTTCTCCCTAAAGAGGTCTTTAACCCTCTTGGTTAAATATATTTCTAGGTATTTTATTTTCTTTGTTGCTATTGTGAAAGTTATTGAGTCTCTGATTTGGTTCTCAGTTTGACATTTGTTGGCGTATATGAATGCTATTAATTTGCGTACATTGATTTTGTAACCTGAGACTTTGCTGAACTTATTTATCAATTCCAGTAGTCTCTTGGCAAAATCTTTGGAGATTTCTAGATGTAAGATCATATTGTCAGCAAAGAGTGATAGTTTGACCTCATATGCCCCCACTTGGAGTCCCTTAATTTCCTTCTCTTGTCTGATTGCTCTGGCTAGGACTTCCAGCACTATGTTGAATAGGAGTGGTGATAGAGGGCAACCTTATCTAGTTCCAGTTCTAAGCGGAAATGCTTTCAATTTTTCTCTGTTCAATATAATGTTGGCTGTGGGTTTATCGTATATGGCTTTTATAACTTTGAGGTAAGTCCCATCTATGCTTATTTTGTTAAGCACTCTTATCATAAAAGGGTGCTGAATTTTGTCAAATGCTTTTTCTGCATATATGGAGAGGATCATATCATCTTTGTTTTTACTTCTGTTTATGTGGTGAATTACATTTATAGATTTTGTATGTTGAAACATCCCTGCATCTCTGGGATGAAGCCCACTTGGTCCTGATGGATTATTTTTTTGATGAGCATCTGAATTTGATTTGCTAAGATTTTATTGAGAATTTTTGTGTCTATATTCATAAGGGATATTGGACTGTAACAGGATCCTCACCTCTCACCTCTCACAAAAATCAACTCACAGTGGATAACAGACTTAAACCTAAGACATGAAACCATAAGAATTCTAGAAGAAAACATTGGAAAAACTCTTACAGACATTGGCCTGGGCAAAGAATTCATTAAGAAAACCCCAAAAGCAATCACAGCATCAACAAAAATAAATAAAAGGGACCTGATCAAATTAAAAAGCTTCTGCACAGCCAAAGAAACTATCACTAGAGCAAATAGACAACCTACAGAATAGGAGAAAATATTTGCATGCTATAGTTCTGATAAACAGCTGATAACTAGAATCTATATATAAGTCAGGAAAATCAGCAAGAAAAATATCAAACTACCCCATTAAAAAGTGGGCAAAGGACATGAACAGAAACCTTTCAAGGGAAGATAGAATAATGGCCAAGAAACATATGAAAAAATGGTCAACATCTCTAATCATCAGGGAAATGGAAATCAAAATCACAATTTGGTATCACTTAACTCCAGTGAGGATGACTTTTATCAGAAGGTCCCAAAACAACAAATGTTGGCGTGTATGTGGAGAGATAGGAACACTTATACACTGCTGATGGTACTGCAAACTAGTACAACCTCCATTGAAAGTACTATGGAGATACCTCAAAGAACTAAAAGCAGAACTACCATTTTGTCCAGCAATCCCCCTATTGGGTATTTACCCAAAGAAAAAAAGACATTCAATAATAAAGACAGCTGCACTAGAATGTTTTTAGCAGCACAATTCACAATTGCAAACATGTGGAATCAACCCACATACACATCAATCCATGAGTGGATTAATAAAATGTTGTATATGTATACCACGGAGTACTACTCAGCCACAAAAAACAATGGTGAACTAACACTTCTTGTGTCATCCTGGATGGAGCTGGAGCCCATCCTCCTAAGTGAAGTATCACAAGAATGGAAAAACAAGAACCACATGTATTCACCATCAAATCAGTACTAATTTTTTGATCAACACTTATGTGCACATATGAAAGTAACATTCATTGGGCTTTAGGCAGGTGGGGTGGGGAGAAGAGAGGATGGGTATATTCACACCTAATGGGTGTGGTGCACACTGTCTGGCAGAGCGGCACACTTGTAGCTCTGACTCAGGCAGTGCAAAGGCAGTATATGTAACTTAAACATTTGTACCCCTGTAATATTTTGAAATAAAAAAATAAATTAAAAAAATTTATTTTGTCTTATTTATTAATGTTCATTTATATATTATATTTCTTTATTGTCTTTTACTCATAGCAATTTTAATGTATTCTGTGACTGTTAACAGAAATATTTCCTTACAAAGAATTCCAGAGCATTATATTTCATGGTCTTATAACCTCATTAGAAAATGTAATTCATTTTTTATATCCTGTAAACACAAATGAGGAATCAAATATCTACCTCTCCTTGTTACTCATTAACAGGTTTTTCTTTTAAAACTCTAAAAATGCATATCTGTGGGATGTTTCTAAGGGCTTATCTGTAAACCATAATTGGACATTTTCAATCTGCTAAAGTTTAATTCTAATTTTTGAGATTATTTCTTTGCTTTCTTATTACTTAAAATTGTATTCCTTTAATATCCATATCCAATTTTATTAAAGATAATTATTTTTCACTTAGGAGGGCTAAGACATCCAGTTTCAAGAAGAATTAGACCCATATCTATTTAATTTTTTTCAGTGAATTTCTCAAATTTGTCTCTAATGTTGAATGGTAAATGAAATTAATGGTCCCAATTCTTCAACTCTTTGTTATGTAACTTTTCAGTGTCTCCCCATTTTGTCTTTGGGATAAGCTATGAGATTTGATATGGCATATAGATTATAGTGAAAATGATACGTGATCAGTCATGTGCCTAGGCCAAGAAAGGCATTGTTTCTATTTTCTTTCTCACTCTGTAGTCATCTCCAAGAGAAGAATAGGTCCAGAATAGCCAGATGGACTTAATAAAAATGTGAGAAGCATGTGGAATAGAGTGGCCTCAACTCTTTCTCCTCAAGCTTTCTCACCTTAGCCTAACTCACAAGCATACCTGGCTGAGATCAGCAGAGCCACCACACAAAATCCTCAAATGCATGAAAATAAATGCTTATTATTGCACACTACTGAAAACTGGGGGCTTTTTATTGGTAGCTTTATTTTATTTTATTTTATTTTATTATTTTATTTTATTTTATTTTTGAGACAGAGTCTCATTCTGTTGCCCCAGATAGAGTGCAGGGACATTATCATAGCTCACTGCAACCTCAACTCTTGGGTCCAAGTGATCCGATCCTCCTGCCTCAGCCTCCTGCATAGCTGGTACTACAGCCTCATCCTCACACATAGCTGGGACTACAGGCACGTGCCACAATACCTGGCTAATTTTTCTACTTTTAGTAGAGATGGGGTCTTGTTCTTGCTCAGGCTGATCTTGAACTGTTGAGCTCAAGAGATCATCCTCCCTTGGCCTCCCAGAATGCTAGGATTACAAGTATGAGCCACCATGCCCCACTGGTAGATTTTATTTTACAGAGAAGTTTTAGGTTCAGAGAAAAATTCAGTGCCAAATACAAATCCCTACATAGCCCTTGTTGCCACATATGCATAGGTTGTTTCCAAACTATCAACATCTCACACCAGAGTGGTATATTTATTACATTCAATGAAACTATATTGATGCATCATAATCACTCAAATTCCATAGTTTACATTAGAAATCACTTTTGGTGTTGTACATTCTATGGATTGGACAATGTATAATGTATCCAACATTATAGTACAACACATAACACTTTTATAGTAGTTTCACTCCTCGAAAAAATTGTCTAGGCTCTATTTATCCCTCCCTCTCCTATAACCCCTGGCAACCGTGGATATTTATACTATCTGTATAATTTTGCCTTTTCCAGAATGTCATATAGTTGAAATCATATAGTATGTAGCCACTTCATATTGGCTTCATT
This sequence comes from Daubentonia madagascariensis, assembly GCA_023783475.1. Classification (NCBI taxonomy): domain Eukaryota; kingdom Metazoa; phylum Chordata; class Mammalia; order Primates; family Daubentoniidae; genus Daubentonia; species Daubentonia madagascariensis. The sequence continues at coordinate 16,580,100 of JAKFHU010000978.1, read as the reverse complement.
CATTTATTTAATAGTATTAATAATATACACTTAAAGTTTCTTTATGTCTTTCCATGAGTTAGAAGCTCATTTCTTCTTATTAGGACTGAATAATATTCCATTGTCTGAATATACCATTATATTTAACCATTCACCTACTGAAAGACATCTTAGTTGCTTCCAAGTTTGGGCATTATGAATAAGTTGCAATGAACATCCACATGCAGTTGTTTTTGTGGATATGAGTTTTCAACTCATTTGAGTAAATACCAAGGAGCTCAATTGCTGGATCCTATGATAAGACTATATTAGTTTTCCAAGAAATGACCACTGCCTTACACCATAACTGTACCATATTGCGTTCCACTAACAATAAATAAGAGTTCCTTTTGTTTCATATCCTACTCAGCATTTGGTGTTGTCAGTGCTTGGACTTTCACCATTTTAAAAGGCATATAACAAGATAATATTGTTATTTAATTGAAAATTCCTGATGGCATATGATGTTGAGTATCTTTTCATATGATCATTTGCCATTTGCATATCTTCCTTGGTGAGGTGTCTGTTGAAGTCTTTGGCCAATTTTTTAATCAGGTTGTTTGTTTTCTTATCGCTGAGTGTTAAGAATTCTTTGTATACTTTAGAAAATAGTTCAATATCAGTTGTGTCTTTTGGAAATATTTTTCTTAATCTGTGGCTTGTCTTCTAAGGTTTTGTCAGTGTATGTCTCAGATGTGAGATCTTAATTTTAATAAAGTCCAGCTTATCAATTATTTCTTTCATGAATCATGTTTTGGTATTGTACCTAAAAATTAATCATTAAATCCAAGATCTAAAATTGCCTAGAAATTTTCTTCTTGGAGTTTTACCATTCTGAATTTTACATTTAGATTTATGATCCATTTTGATTTAAATTTTGTCACAGGTGTAATGTCTGTATCTATATTCATTTTCTTTCTTTGCATGTCAATGTCTAGTCATTCTAGCACCAATTTTCTCCATTGTATTTCCTTTGCTCCTTCATGAATGATCAGTTGACTGTATTTGTATTCATCTACCTCTGGGCTCTCAATCCTGTTCCATTCATTTTTTTGTCTATTCTCTCATCAATACCACACTGTCTTGATTACTGTAGCATTATGGTAAGTGAGGGTGGTTTTTAATGTAATAAATGTTAACTGATGTAGAAGTGTCAAATAATCATGTAATGATAAACATAACTCAATGTCTATGTATTTATGAAAAGTTTATCTACATTATGCTAGTTAACACAGTTGACCCTTGAACAATGCCAGTTTAAATTATGAAGGTCCATTTATATGCAGATTTTAAAAATAAATATATCGAAAAATTTTTTGGAGTTTTGTGACAATTTGAAAAAACTCCCAAATAAAAATATACATAAGAAAATTTAAGTTAGATATGTCATGATTGCAAAAAATATACATGGATACTAGTTTATTTCATTTACTAGCATAAAATATACAAAAATCTATTACAAAAAGTTAAAATTTATCAAAATTTACAAACACAGACTGTAGATGGCACCATTTGCAATAAAGACATATATAAACAAACATGCAGTAATGAGTCATATCTGCATAAAATTAACCATAGCACATATTGTACTACTGCAATAATTTTGAAGCCACCTGCTGTGAGCTTAAGTGTTGTGAGTATCTGCTTAAAATGCCAAGTGACACTAACCCTTTCTGTATGAGCAGTCTGTCTCTACAGTAAATTGTGTGTCATAGCAAAAAGTGACTTCTCATAGTTCATGCATATTTAGTGCAAAACTGTAAATCCTGAATAACATAATGGGACCAATACAAAATACACTGTTGATGCTGGAAGTTCCCCCAAGAAGCACAGAAAAGTAATGACATTACAGAAAAAAGTTGAATTGCTTGATATGCACCGTAGATTGAGGTCTGCAGCTGTGGTTGCCCTCCATTTTAAGATAAACAAATTCAGCATAAGAACATTGTAAAAAATGAAAATGGAAATTCATGAAGCTGTCACTGCAGCTATTCCAGGAGGCACAAACCTTGTACTTTTTGCAAAATACATTTTTATCTCACATTGAAAATGTAGCTTTTATGCAGGTGCAGGATTGCTGTATGAAAGGGATACCTATATATTCCAATATGAATCAAGAAATAAGACAGTCATTATATGGCAACTTAAAGCAAAAGGAAGGTGAAGAATCTAAAGATGGAGAATTTAATGCCAGTCAAGGATAGTTTGATAATTTTAGAAAGAGGTTTTTCTTTTAAAATGTCAGGCTAACAGAAGAAGCAGTTTCTGCTGACCAAGAAGCAGCAGACAAGTTCTCAGATGCCATTAAGAAAATCACTGAGAAAATATATCTGCTTGAAAACAATTTTAATGCAGACTAAAGTGCCCTATTCTGGAAAAAGAATGCCACAAAGGACATTGATTATTAAGGATGAGAAGTGTGCACCAGAATTTAAGGCAGGAAAGGATAGGCTAAGTCTACTTTTTTGTGTAAATGCACTCAGGTTTATGATCAGAACTGCCCTTGTCAATAAAGCTGCCAAACCCGAGTCCTGAAGAGAATAGATAAATATTAGCTGCGTCTTTTGGTTGTACAAAAAGAAGTCCTGGACAGTGAGAATCCTTTTTCTAGATTGGTTCCTCAATGCTTTGCCACTGAAAATAACTTACCAGTTAGGTACTGCCTTTTAAACTTCTTTTGATATTGAACAAAGCCCCTGGCCACCCAGATCCTCAAGAGTTCAACATTGAAGGTACTGAAGTGGACTACTTTTGTCCAAACACAACATTTCTGTTTCAGCCTCTGGATCAAGGGGTCATAAATACATTTATGGCTCATTACACATGATACTGTATGGAAAGAATTGTCAATGCTATGAAAGAGAACCCCTATAGAGAGCATATCATGACAGTTTGAAAGGACTGCATCATTGAAGATGCCATCCTTGTTATAGGAAAAGACCTAAAAGTCCTCAAGCCCAAAGCAATAAATTCCTACTGGAGAAAACAGTGCCAGATGTTGTGCATGACTTCACAGGATTTGTGACAGAGCCAATCAATAAAATCATGAAAGAGTTTGTGGATATGGCAAAAAAAAAAAAGGTGGGGGATGGAGTGTTTCAAGATATGGATATTGCAAAAATTCAAGAGCTAATATACACCCCACCAGAGAAATTAACAGAAGACTACTTGATGAGGATGAGTGCTTCTGAACCAGTGCCAGATGTAGAGGAAGAAAATGTGCAATGGCAGAAAACTAATTGACATTACACAATTTGGAAGAAGGTTTTCAATTACTCATGCCTGCTTTTGACTTCTTTTACAACATAGACCCTTCTCTGATATGGGCTCTGATACTAAAGCAAATGGTGGAAGAAGGATTGGTATGGTATAGAAACATTTTTAGAAATAAGAAAAAGCAAAATAGATAGAAATTATGATGTATTTCCATACATTTACACTGATTTATCTGCCTTTCCTGCCTCCCCTTCCACCCTTTCCACTTCCTCAACCTCTGCCACCCCTGACACAGCAAGACTAGCCCCTCTTTTCCTCCTCCTCCTCAGACTAATCAACATGAAGATGACAAGGATGAAAACCTTTATGATGATCCACTTCCATTTAATAAATAGAAAATAAATTGTCTTTTCTCTAACTTACTTCATTGTAAGAGTACAATATATAATACAATTAACACAAAAAAATGTGTGCTAATTGACTATTTGTTATTAGTAGGCTTCCAGTCAACAATAGGCTATTAGTGGTTAGGTTTTGGGGAAAATCAAAACTTATATGTGAATTTTTGACTATGCAGGGGGTCACTGTCCCAAAATCTGCTTTGTTCAAGGGTCAACTGTACATTTAAAATCGGTCACCAAGTTGGATAGTTATTTGCTTAATAAAGTAACCATATAACTTATAAAAACTCTGAAACAAAGTAAATTGTATCCAGTTATTCAAAGATCAGAATGATGCTTTAAAAATTAATTTTATGTATGTTTTTACAAAGAAACTCTACTTTGTCTTGAATAATAAGTATTCTTGAATAATGAATGGGGAGAGTTCATGAACTTAAATTTCTTAAATTATAATTATACAATCAAATTCATGGATTAGTTACAAAAATGCTTTAAATAGTAGAATGTGTTCTATGTGCCTGTGGGGGATTTTTCTTCCTAAAAATAAATGATATTTTTTTATAAACCAAACAACATACTCTTCTGTGTTTTTGGTGATGGAATATTTTGTTCTACTGATACATAAAATGTCATCAAAAACATTACAACTAAGATAAAAGCATTGAGAACTCTTACCTACAATGAGAACATAATTCCTTCAATGACAATTCATGACTGAATAGAATGAAAATAGGATGAAAATGGAGGTTCCAAGAAACATATTTTTAGGCAAATTGCACTAAAAATGTAATGGATAATAGAAAACTGCCTTTAAAGATTTTCTGGTCATTTACCTCATTTCTGAGGAGCTTGTCTTTGTTTACAGAAATTTGTTTGTATGTTGACTATATAAAATCTTCAAAATATTTGGAGAAATTATTTTAAAAAATCAGTGCATTTTTTTAAATTTGAAGACTACTTCTTTGTAACTCAGTAGAGATGAGAAATTAAGTAAGATGAAATAAATTAGTACATAAGAAATAATGCAGGAAATTCAGAGAAAATTAATAATGAGAAAAACCCTTACCTAAAAGAAAGTTTTTATAAAAGAAATCATCAATCTTTAAAGCAATTCTATCATAGCCGGTCTTTAGTATTTGTATAGGTCTTTTTTTTTAAATTACACAATGGGAGAAGATCTTGACTCAAAAGTTAAAGGTTCAATAAACCTTTAGTTTAAGTCTTCTCTTTATCTTATTGCTAAACTCCCTTTCACTTGTTATGCTTATTGAGAATGTTCAGAATTGTAATCCAAAAGCATTGACTTTTTCTCACTCATAAATTTATTGACCACCTAAAAGTTTAGTATGATTAATATACATTGTACACACTTTTGATACTTGTGTAAGAAAAACAGAGTGTGCTTATTTCTGTCTTATATGCAATCTCCCACCTGATGTGTAAACACCAAAGAGAGATGTAAGTATAACATCTATTTCTTTCAATCCTCTTTCAATACCTATCATGGGATCTTATACAGGCTAAGTGACCAAAAAACAATAATGATTATGTAAAGGGAAAATTCAGTAAGTTTCTTGATTAAAAATGAAACATGATTTTTTAGATGTTGTAACCCAAACAAAACTGGTAGAACTTTTCATTTCTATTTTTAATTCTTAGGTTTGTTTTGCAAAACATTTTATCTTTTTTACAATATTTTCTTTTATATTCTTAATTGATAGGCTAGATTTTATTAAAAGTTAAAATTTCTGTTCTGCAAAAGACACTGTCAAAAGAATGAGAAGATGAGCCACAGCCTGAGAGGAAATATTTTCAAAAGACATATGATAAAGGAATGTCAACAAAAATTTACAAAGAACTCTTAAAACTCAACAACGAGAAAACAAATAATTCAATCAACAAATGAGCAAAAGACCTGGACAAACACCCCACCAAAGAAGAAACAATATGATAAATAAACTTTTGAAAAGATGTTCCACATCATGTCACCAGGAAAATGAAAATCAAACAGCAAGGCACCATACACACCTATCAGAATGGTCAAAATCCAGAACACTGACAACATCAAATGCTGGTGATGATACAGAGCAATAGCAACTCTCATTCACTGGTGGTGGGAACGAAAAGTGATATAGCCACTCTGGAAGACAGTTTGGCATTTTCTTTTATTTAATTTTAAAATATTAAGGGGGGACACAAATTTTTGTTACATGATGCATTCTATTGTGTTGAAGTCAGGGCTTTCAGTGTGCCTGCCACCAGGACAGGGTTCATTGTACCCAATAGGTAAGTTTTTTATCCCTCACTCCCCTACCACCCCTCTCATCCTTCCCCCTTCCTAGTTTCCAATGTCTTTACAACTTTTTGTGCCCATCTGCACCCACGGTTCAGCTCCCACTTATTAGTAAGAACATGTGGTGTTTATTTCTCCATTCCTGAAATACTTCACTTAGGATAATGATCTCCAGTTTCATCTGAGTTGCTGAAAAAGGCATTCATTCATCCATTTTTATGGCTAAGTAGTATTACAGGGTATATATATGCCACATTTTTTAATCAACTCATGTATTGATGGGCACTTAGGTTGATTACATATCTTTGAAATTATAAGTTGTGCAGCAATAAACATTCAAGTGTAGGTGTCTTTTTGATAAAATGATTTCTTTTCCTTTAGGTAGATATCCAATAGTACAATTGCAGGATCAAATGTTAGGTCTACTTTTAGCTCTTTCAGAAATTTCCATACTTTTTTCCATAGAGGATATATTAATTTGCAGTATCACCAACAGTGCATAAACATATTGTTTTTTCCACAACCACATCATCATCTGTTCTTTTTTGGCTTTTTAATAATGGTCATTTTGACGGAGACAAGGCAACATACCATTGTGGCTTTAATTTGCATTTCTATAATAATTAATGATATTGAACATATTCCCATATGTCTGTGGGCCATTTCTTTATTTTCTTTTGAAAAACATTCTGTTCATGTCTTTTGCCCTCTTTTCAACAGAATTGCTTGTTTTTCTTTTGCTGCTTTGTTTGAGTTCTTTGATAGATTCTCAAAATTAGTACTTTTTTGGATGTATAGTTTGTGAATATTTTCTGCCATCCTGTAGGTTTCCTGTTTACTTCGTTAATATTTTTTTTTTTGCTATGCAGAATTTTCAATTTAATTAAGTACAAATTATTTATTTTTGTTGCTGCTGTATTTTCCTTTGGGTTCTTAGTTATAAATTCTTTGCCTAAGCCTATGTCTAGAAGAGTTTTTTCTATGGCTTTTTCTAGAATTTTTATGGTTTCATGACTTTTGTTTAAGTTGTTAATCCATCTTGAATTAATTTTTGTATATGGCAAGAGATATGGGTCCTGTCTCATTTTTCTGCATGTGGCTATCCAATTTTCCCAATACCATTTATTGCATAGGGCATCCTTTCCCCAGTGTATGTTTTTGTCTGCTTCGTCGAAAATCAGTTGGCCATAGCTATATGATTTTATTTCTTGGTTCTCTATTGTGTTCCATTGATCTACGTCTCTACTTTTATAGCAGTATCACGCTGTTTTGATTACTATAGCCTTGTAGTATAATTTGAAGTCAGGTAATGTGATGCCACCAGATTTGTTCTTTTTGCTTAAGATTACTTTGGCTATTTGAGCTCTTTTGTGGTTCCAAATGAAGAACTTAAGATTATTTTTTCTAGGTATGTGAAATAAGATGTTTCTATTTTGATGAGAATTTCATCAAATCTGTAAGAAAAATGACCATGATCAATTACACTGAATGTGTAAGAAAATTGACCATGATCAAATGGGGTACATCCCAGGGATGCAAGGATGGTTCAACAAATGCAAATCAATAAATGTGATTTACCACATAAACAGAAGCAAAAACAAAGACTATATGATCATATCAATAGATGTAGAAAAAGCATTCAATACAATCCAGAACACTTTCATGATAAAAAAACCCTCAACAAACTAGACATAGAAGGAACATATCTCAAAATTATAAAAGCCATATATGACAAATCCATAACCAACATCATACTAAATGGGGAAAAGTTGAAAACATTCTCCCTAAGAACTGGAACAAGACAAGGGTTCCCATTGTCACCACTACTATTCAAAATAGTACTAGAAGTCATAAACAGAACAATAAGGCAAGAGAAATAAATAAAAGGCATCCAAATATGGAAAGAGGAGGTCAAACTATCCCTGTTTTCCCATGATATGATCTTGTATCTAGGAAACTCTGAAGACTCCACCAAAAGACTCCTAGAATCGATAAACAAATTTAGCAAAGTCTCACGTTACAAAGTCAATTTACACAAATCAGTAGAATTTCTATATACTAATACTAGTCAAGCTAAGAGTCAAATCAAAGACTCAATACCACTTACAATAGCTATAAAGGAAATAAAATAGTTAAGAATATATTTAAGCAGGGAGGTGGAAGGTCTCTACAAGAAGAACTACAAAACACTGATGAAAGAAATCATAGATGGCATAAACAAATGGAAAAACATCCATGCTCATGGATTTCTAGAACCAACATTGTTAAAGTTTCTATTTGTTTATAATATTTTAATCTTTAAACCAATAAATGTCAAATGGCAATATCATCATTTATTACAACTAGTCTTCATGTTATTTTATATACGTTTATTATCTTGAGACACATTGTTTTTAGTCTTCCCTTTATCTGGTGTCCTAGTATATTTAAAATTGTGGAATGTTATCATTGTCCATTTGATAGAAGACGAAGTTTTAAAATGCCTTATCATTCAAATTTAGTAAAACAGTAAATATATATATATATATATATGTATAAAAACAGAAATGGAAACTGAAATATTAACATTTTTTGCTCTCATGTTATTGGGTTAATTTAGAATTTAATTCAAAAAATATATGTGCACATGCACACACACACACACACACACACACATATATATATGCTTTTCAGGGCTATTAACAAACTCAGTCAACTACACAGTCTTTTAACTTACCACTTTCCCATTCCTGTATTGGTACCACTACTACTGCATAAGCCAAAATTCCATCTGTGTCACATCCCAGTTCATCACCAATGAAATCTTGTGCATTATGATAATACTTTATGCTTGGAATTTTATCCACTCAATTTATGATTAACAATGGTTATATATAATCACTACTTTTACTGTGATTAATCTTATTATGGAAAGTCATTATGAAAGTGTTTTTTCCAAAGTCTATATTAGCTCAGTTGCCTTCAAAATCTTGAGCCTGAGGAAGGAGTCATGTGCAATTTATATTGGCATGTGATCCATGGAAACAAGAGTGGACAACTAGAAGGATAAAAGATAGAAGAAAGGAAGAAATAGTGAGTTATCAAGCTTCTTTTCACTCAGAGTAAGTGGGTATCAAGCAAGGGACTCACTGAGGATCCATCTTGGATATGTTTTGACTTTTCTTCCTAAGAAACAGAAAACATAGGTACACTAACTCCCCACCATCATTTTACAAGATTCACCCCACAGGGAATTAAGGTTGTTAAAATTCCCAAGTTTGTAAAATGCATCAGAATATGTGTATATGTTCTAGGCTGTCCCATGTGGTGGTGGGAAACAAGTTTTAGAAAAGAAAGTGAGAAATATACTAATCACAGCTAAGATGGAATGCTGTCAGCACACATATAGTTACTATAGCAACAGATAGAGTAAATAGTTATCTTGAAAAGAGAAGTTGAAGCACAAGAGATGTCCAGTACCACTTTAGCTACCATAAAAAAATAAGGCTTTTATGGGATTGATAAAATAAATTGAATTTTCTAATACTTTCAGCTTATGCAGATCAATAATTTAGAAAAGATATGATATTTAACAAAACTTTCCCTAGCTTTATCTGATTATATTACCATTACGTTTTGGAAGAGAAATATTGATTATATTAAAATTATATCATTGATTAAAAAGACAAAAATATTTTAATGAATGTTTTCAATTCTACTCATATTAGCACAAAAAGCTGCTTTCAGAATCAAACACTGATGGCAGGAGTGTTAATGTGCAGCACCTGATTACTTACACTTAAGAGATTTAATGTGCCATAGGATTCATGAATACTCTCATGAAAAAGGTGAGAGAGATGTCAACCAAAGTACCTGAATGCAAACAAAGGTTTATCAAAGACATCTTTGCAGTATTTCCTATATTATGGAGAGAAATTTTTGTAAGCCCTTTCAAAAGAAAACAAGGAAAGTGTGCTTGAAAGAAAACAATAAAATATTAAAAAATTGAAAAAATAAATAAGTAAATATTAAACTATCAATCTCATTATTCTATTGTAAACATCACAATGATGGTCTCATATTGAACAATAAATGCATTTTCTTTTGTTCTGAAAATCTTCACATTATATAACAGAAAATATTTTGCTTTAGAAACACTGATTATTCCATTGGGAGATAAAATATTTTCAAAAGATAAAGGATAAAAAAAATCTTTAAAGAAACTGGATTTAAATATATATGATACCATAAAAGAATCCCGTGCCATAAAATGTACAGAAAAAAGGGGATGAAATTGCTGTTTGCAGGAATAAAATAGTAGCATTTTATGGATTAGAGGAGTTTTATGATACTGCCTAATGATTTTCTTTGTTTGACCAGTGTACAAACACTGCAGCATCTGCAGTTTTCCATGTCTAAATTGAAAGTTTGCTCACATGCATGGCTTTCTTCCAGTTATTTTATGAACTGCAAGTTTATTAGATTTCATTGTTTAAAATGCAGTTTCTTCACATTTAAGGTGGCCCACATCACCTCACTGTGGATCATTTCTTTCATGTTGTGCTTGTACTTAATGGCTGTGTCTATACATCACAAAATAAAGTGGTGACTTGGAAACTACATATTTTATCTATTTTATTTATGACTCAAGAAGGGATCATGAATATCTAACTCTACCGCAGCCAAAGCCACTTAAAGAAAAAGAAACTAAGAACCAGGAAATTTAAAGAGTTTCTTCAACATCTCTTTTCTGTCTATTAAATTTATTTTGCCTCATTCTAAGACATATTGGGTAAACTCACAACTAAAATTAATATATATAAAAGACCCCAAATCATCTATATTGACTAGATTAAACAAAAAACATAGAAGTATATTAATTTAATCTTCAAAAACCACAAAATTAATTGATATGGAAAGAAAAAGTGGAATCAATTACTTTAAAAATCTTAGTTCTTAGATGTAAAAACAGAGCTAGAGAGGTGTTAAGTGAATAATCCAGGATTACACAGCTAATGGAGAATTATAATCTTAACATACTCACATAAATTTGCTGTTCTTTGTATCACAGTATAACAAGACTTTTTTAGTTCAAAGCTCTGGATTTCTAAATTTTTCTAATAGCATCTCTGTGATAATTAAATGTTTAATTATAAAGCAGAAAAAAAGAAGTAACTTATTATTCCATTACAAACCTAAGCTAATTTTTCCAGAAAGAAAAAAAAGAGGACAATGCATACTTTGATTACAATATGAAATTTTTATAAGGTTATTTTCTTCAAATAGACAAATTAAGCAGTTGTGAAAGATATTAACAGATTCTAATGAACATTAACTTTAAAATTATTTTTCTATGGTATAAATTAACTTTAAAATTATATTTTTTGGTCTAAATTAACAGGATATTGTACATGTAATGTATTTCAGAATAACACAGTTATTTTAAACCAGGCAAAAAACAAATAAATAAAGCACTAGCAAGTTTCACAAAGTATAAAGATGATCTTGATGTGATTATATTGAAAAGTGCTCAACACATCTCTTGTGTTAACTGGAAAAGCACTGTAAAAATATTCACTCTAAGACCTCAAGTTGAGATCCAAGCACACAAAAAATATATAGAAAAGCATACACTAGCTTCTGCCAAAGGAAAAAAAATTTGGGATGACCCAAATAATGACATAGAAGGCAATTACGGAACAAAAAGGGAAGACATTGACTGAAATAATAAACAATAATGGTAAGAGATGGGAATTATGAGTTTGACACATATTCAGTTTATGAATGAGCCAAATATCTTCAGGTTTACGACTTATTAAACCTTTGCAGGCATTGGAGGATTAAGAAACATATTATTTCTAAGTGTCAATACTGGGTGCATTTTAAATATTTATTACCAATACTACCCTTACTTTTCTTTACCACTTTCTCTTGTTTTGTCTCTTTTTTTTTAACTTGTTCCCTCCATCCTCCCTGCCTCTCCCTCCCTCCTTTCCTTCTTGATTTCCTTTACTTTTTCTGCCATTCCTTTTTTTCCTTTGTCTTGTCTTTCTTTTTTTGTTGCTGTTGCATGTGCTTACTTGAGATGACTCAGTAATTTTTATCAATGTAAAATATCTGCTCAAATAATGCCAAGTCCTCAGACACTGATAACATTTATTCTGAGCATGACTGTTCAATGGTATTTATTTTAGGATTGATAAATAAAACACAGAATGGCCAGTTACATTTGAATTTCAGTTGAGAAACAAATCAATTTGTAGTGCAAGTACATCTCATACGATGTAAACTTGGTGTTCTATATTTGAATTTGCTAATCTGTTAACCCTAAATTTATTTAGTCTATAATATTTTGTATAAAACAACAATAATGCTAGTAATAATAATAAAAATTCACAAATCCAGTAACTTTTTTTTTGGCCCCACACATCTGAATTTTCTGGAATACTGTAAATTAAGAATGTGGGCTTTAAACCCAGATAGTTCTGGATTTAAATCAAGTGTAATTCTGATCAAATCACTTTACCTCTAAAGGCTTATTTTTCTCATTTCAAAAACAGTGGTAACAAAGAGCCATATTGTGAAAAATAAATGATATTATATGAAAAGTAATGGAAAGGCAGTTCTTGTTTGTAAGATGCTAATTTAAAAAATGAAATTAAAGTATTCATCCAGAGTATACCACAACTGAAAGGTTTTACTATGGTCAGACTAGGTAAGGTTGTATATTTATTACAACCTGCTTTCAAGGAATTCACAATATATTATAGAAAAACCTAAACAATCATTGTAAAACAATGTGGCAAATATGGAGGTATAAAAAGCATTATGCTCAAATTATAAGGACTGTAGAAGTTATTTCTGATTTGAGACTTAAAAATTAGCAGAAATTAATGAGAATAAAGGAATAGAGAGGACATATTTCAATCATGAGGAGAGCATGAGTAAAGTGCCAATATCATACATACATGTTATAAGCAATTAAATACCTCTAATCCTAAAATGTGAGGAAGACAGTATCAAGAGACAGGGATAGAGAGTCTATCATGTTCAAAGCAAATTAATGACAGTACAGTGTAACTTTTAAGAGCTCATTAATTTTCACATTTAAATTATGATTTTTCCAATTGTCTTTGGGCAATTTTCTGCCATGGAAAGTTCCATGTAGAAAAAGAGAAAGGGTGTGGATAAAAGACATGTAAAACAGGAAGCACCTAGTGCTTTTGGTGCAGGAATAAAAGATGCTGAACATGTCAACGGTGGCTTACAGAATCACAGTTTCTTACATTTTGAAATTTGCCTGGGATATCTAAATAGATATGTGCAACTGACATTTGGACTCAAAATGTGAGGCTTAAGGGTTTGTATTAGGGTTCTCCAGGGAACAGAAACAACAGGATATATTTAGATATATAGAAAGAGTTTTATAATGAGGGACTGACTGAGAAAGCTCACAATCTGCACTCACCTGGAGGCCCAGAAAAGCTGTTGGTGTAGTTCCAGTGGAAACCCAAGACCTGACAACCAGGGAAGCCAATAATGTAAGTCCTGATCCAAGTCTGAAGGCCCAAGAACCAGGAGTGCTGGTTTCTTGTCCAGGGCAAGAGATGGGATATCTGAAATAAAGCAGAGTGAGTACATTCAGCCTTCCTCCACCTTCTTGCTCTATGCAGGCCCTCAGTGGATCGGATATGCCCACCCACATTGTTGAGGGCAATCTTCTTTACTCATCCGAGTGATTCAAAGGCTACTCTCATCCAGAAACACCCTTAGACACATCTAGAAAGAATGTTTTACCAGCTATATGGCCATAACTTAGTCCAGTCAAGTTGACACATAAAATTAACCATTACAGGGATGATGCCTTACCTAACAATTTAGTGTGGAGATAAATCAGTAAATTGAGTGATTGCTGAAACACATTTAGATAGGAACCCATTTATCCCTTCTAGTAGAACAATGTGTAAATGAGAAAAAAAGAAATTCAATAGTATAAGAAAGAACCTTTAGGAAACTCATATTTCAGAAGTTGAGCTAAGTTCTTTCTCTTCCTCCTTCACCTTCTCTGCCTGAAAAATTCAATCTTAAACACACTAAATGTGTTTAAGGGAGAAAGAGGAAAAGCTTGTAGGCATCTTGGGGAGGAGGGAAGGTTTGAGGAGGGTAGAGGAGAGCTGGAGGCCCAAGCAGAATGAATAAGTCATAGTGTCTGGGAGGCCTAGCCTGGTATGGGGTGCCAGAGCCTGAGCAGTGAGAGAAGTGCAGGGGAGGGTGTCAAAGTCGGGGTGGGGGGTAGATGTGCTCTCTGGCATGAGGAGCCTGGATCTAAGCCCCATGAAGAAGGGAATCTCCATAGATGAATGCTCTTGTTTGTTGCATTGGAGCATAATCAAACTACAGGACAAACAGGATGGGGTGAAGCAGCTTAGCATTGAATGCTGGAGTCTAGGTAGGTTGGGAAGAACGTCCTTTGAGGAGAAGGTTTTGGAGCGATAGTTTGGTGACTGAGCAAAGTGAGAACATCTATTGTTGGAAGTCCAAAGCTAAGTGTCTCAGGAGAGGTCTAGCACAAAGCAGTTGACTGGTTCAAGTCTGAATGTGGAAGAGGCTCCATAAGAGAGACAGTACAGGGTGTGCAGACCCAACAGCTGGCAGGTGTTTTGGAGCTGCAGAGGGTAAGGCATCCACAAGAGAAGATTAGCTGTGTGAAGGAGATAGTATGTATGGGAGGTGTTTAACAAATATTAATATCTAGGATAATGGAACAATCTTCTCACTGCAGTTAGAATTAAAATTATGGAAAAATGTAGAAAAAAATGAACTTTGATTGATTTGGATGGGAATTGGACGAACTATTGCTAATGCTTGTCTTCTGTATAAAGAAGTAGATGTAAGATACCTACAGATATAAATGTGTATGTTTTTGTATATATGTATGAATGAATGTATGTACTTATATTCTCCAGCTCTTTCTATAGAGAGAGCCTGGTAGCATAAGCATAGTTAGCATCCAGTTCTTCACTTCTACATACCGTTCCTCAACAAAAGAAGCTAGAGCTTCTTGGAGAAATGACTGATTCCAAAGCATGAGACATGGAAAGAATAAGAAATTTATTATATCTATATATTTATATCTATATAGGTAGATATAGACATATATATCCCCCAAAGGAAAGAAGTGCTAAAAAAATGATAGATCAAAAGGAAAGTACTCCTGCTAGACAAATCTGGGACTATTGGAGAATCAAATAATTAAGAATAGTAACAAATTTCACAATAAAAAACAAATAATAACAGATAACCCGTTTGTCAAAACTTTCAAGTATAGAACCTCAGAATTCTACAAATGCCTTCAATGCAATAAATATGATCAATTAGTATCATATGGTTGTAGATAGCCAGCAATGCTCGGCAGTAACTGTCTGTGTGAAAAGGAATTTTCATAGATAAAAATGTATAAAATATCATTACAGATCATCATTAACTGTATTTGCAATCAACCTTGAAGATAGGAAATATTAACTTTAAACCCCAATCAAGCAAAATACTATCTCCTAAAAAGAATTTCTTTATTTTAAGTGGATCTGCATCATAAAACAATTATTACATTTTGAATTCCATCAATAAAAATTTGTGGAAATCTGTATACTTAACTTCTTATGTATTATCTCCAGTTCTACATCTTAGCCAACAAAGCCTAAACATTTTGTTATCTGTTTACTTGGATAAAAAATTCCGAACCCCAGTTTTAAATCAATTATATATTTTGGTAGGTATTGGTCATTTTACAAGATTGAATTTCAATTGTGCAAATACATATTATATATTTCATTTCCTTATCCATAAAGTTAATAAAAAAAGAAGAGAATATCAGAAGGCATTAGAGTTTAATAGTCATTGTCTATCAACATTCTCTACTGTAGTTGTGATAATTTGCCACTACATATACTTGATCTACTACAGTTTAAGTTCCTGTAAAATGACCTTTCAACGAATATCAGTGGAAGTGTGGAGATTATGTAGGGAGAGACAGGAGAGTAATTCAATGAGGATAGAGTTGCTACTCTAACCACAAGAAAGATATAAACAAGCCCATCAAAATACCTGCTGTAAGATCCAACAATTTCACTCTTTAGTATTCATCCAAATGAATTGAAAAATTACTTCTACACAAAAAACTTCACATGGATATTTATAGCTGATGTATTCATAATTACCAAAACTCACAAGCAATCAAGACGTCCTTCAGTAGGTGAATGGATAAACTGCAGTAATTCCAGACAGTGGAATATTATACAGTGTTAAAAAGAAATGAGCTACTAAGCCATGAAAACACATGGAGGAATATTAAATGCAAATCACCAGGTGAAACAAGAAAATCTAAAAAGGACATACACTGTATGATTCTAACTATATGACATTCTGGAGAAGGCAAAACTATGGAGACAGTAAAAAGATTCATGATTGTCAGGGGCTGTGTGAGAGGAAGGGATGAATAAAGCATAGATAATTTTTAGGGGAGCAAAGCTATTATGTGTGGTACTATAATGGTGGATACATATCATTATGTATCACCCAAACCCATAGAACATGCAACACCAAGAGTGATCCTTAATGTAACTATGGAATTTGTGAGATTATGATACATCAATGTAGATTCATTAAATGTGACACATATACCACTCTGGTGCAAGATGTTGATAGTGGCGGAGGATGTGCACGTGTGGCATCCGGGGTTATATGGGAATTCTGTACTTCACACTCAATTTTGCTCTGAACCTAAAAGTGCTCTGTGAAATAAAGTTTATAAAAAAATACCGACTGTGTACCTAGCACAAGGATTGTACTCAGAAGGTAGTTATGACAACCATGCTGAGTGAATGACTGTTTGAAATCACATTGCATAATATCAATTGTACTTAGCATGCTAATCACTTGTTACTGAACATAAAACTGGAGGACTGGCTACGTCATGTCCAATTCTCATTCTCCTCATTACCGTTCTGATAAGGCAGATCTGACTTAGATGTTTTACAGCCAATTTATGAAATATATTCATATTTAATTAATTAATATTAATGCAAAAATATATACAACTTTTAATGTAATTTCCCTAGTTTTTGCACAATTGAGAGGTAATATGAAAATATGAATACTGTTTTGGACTCGGGTGGACCTGGAGTTTAATACCTATTATCCTTAACTAATTTGTAAATTTGTCTTTACCTATAAAATTGGAATAAAAATTTCTTCTTTATGATAATGTACTTAGGGTTAAATGGAGTAATGTACTTTAAATCATCTAGCAAAATTATGATACTAATGCTGCCTCTCATATCTCATATTTTTGTGTTCACCCTGTGCTTATTACAGATATTTTTGTTCCCATTTGCTTTTTTCTCCCTATGCCTTGATTTTTGTAAAATTCATGTCTCCTTTCTGTTTTTCAATTAAATTATTTCCTTCTTATCTCTTAAAATTTTGAGTATATAGCTGCTTCTCTACATTTGTGATCCAAAGGGGATATTTTCTTAAAAGTCAAATGTGTAATATTAGATATGAAATCCTGGAATAAAATGAGTGAATGCTGCGTTTCACCTTACCTGATGAGAAAGTACAAGTATAAAAAATTCATGATTGAAAATGAGAAGTTAATGATGACTAAATCGCCTAAGGATAAAGAAGTAATTTGACAGATAAGAAATTTATTGTGTTTTCAAATAGAAAGAACTTATAACAATCAATTATGCTTATACAAGTACCTTGAATTTTGTGAATTAAAAAACATTTTAATGCTGTCATAGAATATAAAACAGAGGATAAAAGACAGAAAATTAGCATCATAGTCAATACAGAGAAACTCCATGTCTCCCAGGAAACATTCCCTAATATTAAAGAATGCATGAATTGGGGGCAGAAGGATGAGGCAAGAAAGAAGTTGTCTCTCATAATATAATTCATCAGAATATATATTAATAAATGTTTGAAATTATCATTATTCAGTAAATTAAGGAGAACAAATTATTAAATTTAAGTGTTTCTTTTTAACTTTCAACCCAAATGGTAGAGGAAGAGATACCAGTCTTCACTTCCCCATTAGAATATATTTGCAAAATAAATAGCTCAGAGAGGGCTCAAGGGTTCATTAAAGAATCTGCAACAACTCAGTAAAACAAAACAAAACAAAACAAAACAAAACCAGAGCACATTTACGTAGAAAGGATTGCTGATGAGATTGGCAAACCTGAGATGCCAAGAGAAGGATAGGAGCAAAGAACAAAGGTTTAGGCATTGGTATCAGCCACACATTGGGAACCACCACGTTTTCCAGCAGATTGCTCTGCAGAGGACATTGAAATCTCCTGCCACTGCAGTAACCAACAGTCATTCCTAATGGGAAATCCTAGACAGATAGATATGGCTGCACTCCCCAACACCAGGAAGCAGTTGCTATTGAGCTGTTTGGGAAAGAAGCTAACATGTCATCTAATTTCATGCATGTTCTTCCTCGATGGCTGCAGCTGATCCACAAATACTCATAAACAAGCCCAGGTCCTGTGGCTGTACTGGGCTTACCCACACCTCAGACATGAGAGCCATTGCCATGGTGAGCTGCTTTACACTCTAGGCCTCAGAACCAAGCCTTCACTATGCGGTCCCTCACTTTAGGTACTGGCTTAGCTACCATGATGAGCTAGATTCTGCCTCACCCCCAGCGCTGCTCTAAATTTGCACACCTGTGCTCACATTCTTGGTTCCCTGGCCACTTCACAATCATCCTCCCCTCACATATAGTTAACAATGTGGCAGCAGGGGTGCTTATGCCCTGTGTACCAGTGCTGTTACTATCCTGGCTCCCATTGGCATCACTCATCAGATAATGGTGACACTGACACTACAAGTGAGTTCACAATCCAGACACAGTGCCAAGAGGGATCCTTTGAGCCACAGCTTCTCTGGTGGCAGACAACGGGATAAGGAGGACCTTAGCATTCATTACCACTGAAGATCTCAAGAATCCTCATGACTATTGTTGCTATTCATAACATTGGCCACCAAAAATGCCTGGAATATTCATCACCTGACAGCGCTGCATAAAGATTAATAGCTGGAACACTCCCTGGTGCCGGAACTGTTCCACCCCATCTGGCAAGCACCCTCACAGCTCCCCATAGGGAAAGCACAACTACCCTGTAAAGTTTGTAAAATTTGACTGTTCCACCAAATAAGCAGACATCAACATAAGGCAACAAGAAACATGAAAAGCCAGAGAGACATAACACTACCAAAAGAACACAATAAACTCACAGTAGCTGAACCCAAAGAAATAGACATGTAGTAATCCCTTCTTATCTGTAGTTTCACTCTCCACAGTCCCAATTACTCACAGGAAATGGAAAATTTCAGAATTAAACTATTCATAAATTTTAAATTGCATGCCATTATGAGTAGGCTGATGAAATCTTACACTGTCCCACTCTATCCCATCTGGGATATGAATCATCTCCTTTTTCCAGCGTATCCATGCTGTATATGCTACCTGCCCATTAGTCATCTATGTCATCTGCTCCTGACATTTAACCACGAACATTTTTATGGCTTGATTACATAGGATCACCTGAAACAGATGGTTCTCCTCCTAATGTATTGTTAGAAGTTCAATAGTAACCTAATGCTACATCACAATGCCTGTATCATTCATCTCACTTTATCTCATCACATAAGCATTTTAGCATCTCACATCATCACAAGAATGATGAGTACAATATAATAAAATATTTTGAGAGAGAAAGAGAGAGAGAATGCAAGAGTAGGAACATTCACATAACTTTTATTATAGCTTACTGTTATAATTGTTCCATTTTATTAATAGTTATTTTTGTTAATCTCTTACTGTGCCTAATTTTTAAGCCAAACTTTATTATGTGTATGTGTGTGTGTGTGTGTGTGTGTATATATATATATATATATATATATATATATGAAAAAACATAAGATATATATGATTTAGTACTATCCATGATTTCAAGCATCCACTGAAGGTCTTAGAATGTAACCCCCATGAATAAGTGGATGACTACTGTACACAAACTACCTGACAAAGTATTCAAAATAATTGTTTTAAGGAAGCCCAGAAAACTTTTAGAAAATACAGATAAACAATTAAATGAAATTAGGAAAACAATAAGTGACCAAAACAAGAAATTTAACAGAGAGTAAAATTATAAAACACAAGCAAGCATAAATTATGGAGTTAAAACACAAAGAATGAAATGAAAAATGCAGTAAAGATCATCAATATCAAAACTGATCACTCAGAAGAAAAAATCTATAAACTCAAAGACAGTTTATTTGAAAATATACAGTCAGAAGACAAAAAAAAGAAAACAAATAATGAAGAGGGATGAAGAAAATTTATGGGATTTATAGAACAGCATCAACAGAGCACATTTTTGAGGTATAGCAATTTCATAAGGAAAGGAGAGAGATAAAGAGGTAGTAATATTATTTAAAAAATGGAAAAATTTACAAAATTTGGGGAAGATAGAAATATCCAAGTATAGGAAGGTCAAAAATCCCCAATCAGGTTCAATACAAAGAAGAATACACAAAAACATATTATAATCAAATTGTCAAAAATTGAAGACAAAGAGAGGATCTTAAAAGCAAGAAGAGAAAATAAGCAAATCACATAGAACAGAGTTCCCATAAAGCCGGAAATGTAATTCTCAGCAGAAACCTTATGGAGAGAATGGGATGATATGTTTAAAGTGCTGATGGGAAAAAAGCCCCGAAAACTGAGAACACTGTACTCACAAAGTTTGCCTTCAGAAATGAAAGTGAAAAAGAGACTTATCTAGACAGATAAAACCTGAGGGAATTAATCACCACCAGACCTCTCTTATAAGAAATGCTAAAGGCATATCTTTAAGCTGAAAACTAATGGCACTAATTAGTAACATGAAAACATATAAAAGTATAAAACTCATTGGTCAAAGTAGATACACAGTCAAATTCAGAGTGCTTTCATATGGTAGTGGGGGTATATAAATCACTTAAATTTTTAGTATGAAGATTAAAAAACTCTTAAAATTATAAGAGCTACAGTAATTTGTTGAGGAATATACAACATAAAGGGATGTAAATTGTGACATCAAAACCATAAAATGTTGGGGGGTATAGAGTAAAATTGTAGAGTTATATAATCAAAGTTAATTGTTATTGGCTTGGAATAGCCTATTATGACTATATGAATTTTTTTTTGGTAAACTTCACATTAACCACAAAGAAAAGTTTATTGTAGATACAGAAAAGGTAAAAAGTGAGGAATCAAAGCATACCACTAGAGAAAATGATCTAATCACAAATGAAGAAAACAAGAGAGGTAGAAAGAAACAAAGAATCCACAAAACAACCAGAAAATATTTATCAAAATGGCAGTATTAAGTCCTTACCTGTTAATAATTATCTCGAAGGTAAATGATTAAATTTTTCAATGAAAATACATAGAGTGTCTGAATAGATTAAGAAAAAACAAACAAAAAACAAGACCGTACATACACTGTCTACAAGTGACTCACTTCACCTTTAAGGAAAAGTGACAGAATAGAAAAAAATAGCTATGCAAATGGAAAGCAAAACAGATCAGGGGAAGCTATACCTATATCAGATAAAGTAGACTTTAAAACAAAAACTACTAAAAGACACAAAGAAGGTCATTATGTAAGGGTATGCCAATTTTTCAAGAGGATATAATAATTGTGAATATATATGCATGAAACATTTGAGCACCTACATATATAGAAAATATTAGTGGATCTGAAGACCACTAATACAATAATAGTAGGGCCTTCAAAATCCCACTTTCAGCAATGGACAGATCATCCAGACAGAAAACCCATAAAGAAGCATTGGACTTGACTACATTTCAGACCAAATGGACCTACTAGATATGTACAGATTATTTCATCCAAGAGCAGTAGAATACATATTCTTCTCAAGTGTACCCAGGACATTCTCCAGCATAGATCATATGTTAGCCCATAAACAAGTCTTAATAAATTTAAAAAGATTGAGATTATATCATGTATCTTTTTCTACCACAATCATATGTAGCTAGAATCAATAATAGGAGGAATTTTGGAAAATTCATAAATACGTGGATATTAAACAACGTGGTCATTAGCAATTAATGGATCAAAGAAGAGATTAAAAGAGAAATTAAAAGAATATCTTGAGACAAACAAAAATGGAAAGGCAACATATTGAAACATATGGGATACAGTAAAAGGTGTTCTAGGGGAGAAAATATCCAATCAAAAAAAAAAAAGAAAGAAAGAAAGAAAGAATGACTAACCTAATGTTACACATCAAGGAAGTAGAAAACAAAAACAAACTAAACATAACATTAGTAGAAGGAAGAAATAATAAAAATCAGAGCAGAATTAAATGAAATAGATACTAGTAAACAATATAAAATATCAACAAAACTAGGAGTTGATTTTTTAAAAGATAAATAAAATTGACAAATCTTTAGATAGGCTAAGAAAATAGAGAAGAAAAAGGAGACATTTAAGAGATACCACAGAAATAAAAATGATACAAGCAATTATTATGAATAATTATATGCCAACAAATTACATAACCTAGAAGAAATGGAAAAATTTCTAGATACACATAATGTACCGAGATGGAACAGGAATCATGAAGGAATAGAAAATGAAACAAACCAATAAGAAGTAAGGAATTTTAATCAATAATAAAACTCTCCCATCAAAAAAACTCCCAAGACCAGATGGATTTACTGGTGAATTCCACCAGATATTTAAGATACTATTAACCATCGCCTCAAACTTTCTAAAAACTGAAGAGAGGAAAACTACAAAACCATTTAAGACAAGAAATTACGCTATCCAAATCTGTACAAGAACAAAAAGAACAAAAATACGCAACATCTGTGACATAGAACAAATATTACCAACAAAATGGATTTATTGATTCAGCAGTATTAAATGATTATCACCATGATGAAGTGTACATAATCTTGGGAAGCCAGAAATTCAACATATACAACCACAAAAGAATGTAACACAAAAAAATAAGAACAATAAAAATGTCTCAACATTATTAAGGAAAAAACTCAAAAATTAAAGGTATTAATAAAATAGCTACATATTTAGGAAGGAAAAAAAATGAAACTTTTCTTTTAAACTAGCGAATAAGACAAGGATGTCCATTACCACTTTCTTTTAGCATAGATGGAAGTCTACTGAGCCATTAGGCATTAGAAGATGAAATGAACCCATACAAAAAAAAAAGAATTTAAATTTTCTCTATTTGCAGAAGACATAATTTCCAACATGCTTTGGTGGAATACACATTCCAACAAAAAACTGTTGGAACTAATAAGAAAAAATTCATGGAAATAGAAAAATCAAACTGAACAACACAAAAATCAGTAGCATTTCTATACAGTAACAATAAACTATGAAAAAAAGAATTTTTTAAAATCCCATTGATAGTACGTAAAAAAATGTAATAAATATTTAGGGATAAATTTAACCAAGGAGGTGAAATATCTGTACAGTGAGAACTAAAAAAACACTGATAAAAGAAATTGAAGAATACACAAATAAATGGAAAGATACCCCATGTTCATGGATTGGAAGAATTACTATTGTTAAAATGTCCATACTACCCAAGTATTCTATGGATTCAAGGCAATCACTATCAAAATTCCAATGACATTTTTTACAGAAATACAAAAAAGTAATCCAAAAATTTGTACAGAACCATAGAGGATCCAAATAGCCAAAGATATCTTGAATAAGATTAAAGATGAAGGCATCACACTACCTGGTTTCAAATTATACTACAAAGCTATAGTGAGAAAACAGCATGATAATGGCATAAAAAAGACACGTAGACAAATGGGACAGAATAGAAAGTGCAGAAATAAATGCACACATTTATGGTCAACTGATTTTCAACAAGTTGCCAGAACACACAGTGGGAAAATGACAGTTTCTCCAATAATATAAAGCTGGGAAAACTTCATGTCCTTTGCCCATTTTTTAATAGGGTTGTTTGATTTTTTCTTGTTGATTTTCCTAAGTTCTGTATAGATTCTGGTTATAAGCCCTTTATCAGAGGTGTAGCATGCAAATATTTTCTCCCATTCTGTAGGTTGTCTGTTCACTCTAGTGATAGTTTCCTTGGCTGTGCAGAAGCTTTTCAATTTGATCAGGTCCCATGTATTTATTTTTGTTGCTGCTGTGATTGCTTTGGGGGTCTTCTTCATAAATTCTTTGCCTAGGCCAATGTCCATAAGAGTTTTTCCAACATTTTCTTCGAGAATTCTTATGGTTTCATGTCTTAGGTTTAGATCTGTTATCCATTGTGAATTGATTTTTGTGAGAGGTGAGAGGTGTGGGTCCACTTTCAGTCTTCTACATATGGCCATCCAATTTTCCCAGCACCATTTGTTGAATAGGGAATCTTTTCCCCAGTGTACGTTTTTCTGGAATTTGTCAAAGATCAGGTGACTGTATGAGGTTGGTTTTATATTTGGGTTCTCAGTCCTGTTCCATTGGTCTACCCTATTAAAAAATGGGCAAAGGACATGAACAAAAACTTTTCCAAAGAAGACAGAATGATGGCCAGCAAACATATAAAAAAGTGCTCAACTTCTCTAATCATCAGGGAAATGCAAATCAAAACCACAATGAGATATCACTTAACTCCAGTGAGATTGGCTCATATCAAAAAATCCCCAAATAACAAATGTTGGCGGGGATGTGGACAGGTAGGAACACTCATACACTGCTGGTGGGACTGCAAATTAGTACAACCTCTATGGAAAAGAATATGGAGATATCTCAAAGAATTAAACGTAGAATTACCATTTGACCCAGCAATCCCACTACTGGGTATTTATCCAAAAGAAAAAAAGACACTTTATAATAAAGACATCTGCTCTCGAATGTTCATAGCAGCACAATTCACAATTGCAAAGTTGTGGAAACAACCCAGGTGCCCATCAATACACGAGTGGATCAATAAAATGTGGTATATGTATACCATGGAGTATTACTCAGCAATAAGGAACAATAGTGAATTAACACATCTGGTATTATCCTGGTCGGAGCTAGAACCCATTCTTCGAAGCGAAGTGTCACAGGATTGGAAAAACAAGCATCACTGGTACTCACCATCAAACTGGTACTAACTGATGAACACTTACATCACACAGGGCAATAACATTCATCAGGGGGCGGGCGGGCGGGAGGGGGGTGGAAGGGATGGGAAAAACTCTCACTGAATGGATGTGGGGAGCACAGTTTGGGAGATGACCACGATTGTGGCTCTGACACGGGCAGAACAGGGGCAATGTGTATGGCCAAAATGTTGTACCCCCATGATATTCTGAAATTAAAAAAAATAAATAAAAAAAATAAATAAATAAAAATAAAAATAAATAAAAAATAAAAAAAAAAAGCTGGGAAAACTTGATTTTCACATATAAAAGAATAAAGTTAGATCTACATCTCATAACAGAAACAAAAATCAACTCAAAATGGATTAAAGACTCAAACATAAGCCCTGAAACTATAAAACTTCTAGAAAAAAAATTTAGGGGAAAACCTCCATGACATTGGTCTGGGCAATAATTTGTTTTGGATATGATACCAAAAGCATAGGAAACAAAAGTAAAAACAGACAAATGGGAGTACATCACATTAAAAAGCTTCTGCACAGTCAACAAAACAATCAACAGAGTAAAGAGACACTCTACCCAATAGGGGAATAAATTAGCAAAACATATATCTGATGAGGGGTTAATATCCAAAATAAAGAAGAAACTCAACAAACTCAATAGCAATAAAGAAATAATTTCAAAATGGGCAAATGACCTGAATAGACAATTCTGAAAAGAAGACATACAAGTGGCCAACAGTTGTATATAAAAAAAGGCTTAACATCACTAATCATCAAGGAAATGCAAATTAAAACCACAGTAAGATATTACCTCATATTTGTTATTATTATTAATAAGATGAAAGATAATAATCGTGTGGATGTGGAGAAAAGGGAACCCTTGTACACTATTGATGGAAGTGTAAATTACTGCAGCCATTATGGAAACAGTATAATGTTTTCTCAAAAAATTTAGTAATAAATCTGCCATTTTATCCAGCAATCAGACTACTGAGTATATATCCAAAGGATATAAAATCAGTATGTTGAAGAGATATCTACAGTCCTATATTTATTGTGGCACTATTCAGAATAGGCAAGATAGTGAATCGACTTAAGTGTTCACAATGGATGAATGGCTTAAAATTGTGGTATATATGTTGGAGTAGGAGACTAGGAGACAAGGCTGAGATTGGATGCAGTGCTTGAAGATTGGGTGCAGGTGTTAAAGTAAATAACCCTTAAACAAAAGGGGCTGATAACTAGAGGCAAGAATAAGCTTTGACCAGCTTGTCAGCTATCTCTGCTACCTTACATGAACTTTGGATAATTATAATGCCATTTACATTTTAGTTTTAAAATTTATCTTTCCTTGAAATCACCATGACAGTTCCAAGACAACCATATAAAGTGTGAAAATGAGAGGGAACCCAATTCCAGGAATACTACCCAAATTTTTAATAAAAGCCCACCTTTTGTCCTTGAATATTCCTCCTGTCAATGAGTAAGACTATTAAAAAAACCAAGACCACTTCTTCTCAGTGCAGGTGCTCTTTTTGCTCATGCTCACTGCTTTTCCTGAGAGTGTACTTTCATTTTCAATAAAGCTTTCACTTGCTTGGCTTACATGATGTGTCCTGAAATTCTTTTCCACTGTGAACACCAAGAACTTGGGAAAACCTCCACTCAGAGGCCAATAACATATATACACAATGGGTAATATTCAGACTTAAAAAATAAGTAGGTCCTATCATTTGCAACAACATGGATGAACCTGGATGACATTATGTTAAGTAAAGTAAGCCAGTCACAAAAGACAAATACTGTATGATCTCACTTATATATGTGATGTAAAAAGGTCGAAATCATAAACAGAGAGCAATATACTGGTTACCAGAGACGGGGGTGTGAGGGCATTTGGGAAGCCTTAGTCAAAGGACACACAATTTCAGTTAAGTAGAAAAAATACATTCAATAACTCTATTGTACATTATGGTGACTACAGTTAATAATAATAAATTGTATATATGAACATTGCTAAGAAAGTATATTTTAAGGGTTTTCACCACAAAAACAATAATGAGAGATAAAGCATATGTTAAACAGCTTAACTTAGCCAATCTACAAGGTACCCATATATCAAAACATTATACTGTACACCATGAATATATACAATTTTTACTTGTCATTTAAAATAAAGACATTTAAAAAATACACTTACCTTCCAAAAATATAATAAGCAAAAAGAAACAATGATATATGGCAGGGAACATTAATTATGCAGCTGAAAGGCCAAATTGCAGAATATTTTTAAATGGCTGTGAAAAGGAAAAGGAAGAGGAAGAGGATGAAGAAGCAGAAAGAGAAGCAAAAGCAGCAGCAGCCACAAAGACCATATGTAGTTTACAAAGCCTAAATATTTACTATCTGGCTCTTTATAGAAAATATTTTTTCTGATCTGGATGTATGATAAAATAGATGTCATCTATTTTAATTATAATTATATTTAATGTTTTCTATTTCTGATGTGAATTTTATAAATAAAATATTATTTTATTTTGGTTTAGTGTGGGAAGGAGAAATAATAATTGCTTTACTATGTTTAAATATAATTACCTTTTTTATATTTCAGTCAAAATAGGAGAGAATTTTCAGTTTAATCTTGAAGAAGAGGTAGATTAAAGGCAAGAACCAAAATGAGTTGGCCTCAAGGGCTATGAATAATGAAAGTCAAAACTGAGTGGTAGTGACAAAATAAAAAGACAAGGTTTCATCATTAACTACATATCATTAACTAAGAACAACAAAATAACAAAATTGTACTTGTGCACTCATGTACACATACATAACATGAACACAGAAGAATCAAACAATCATAATAGGCGCTCAGTAAATAGCTCTTAAATATCATCATTTACATATTGCAGTTTAAAATAAACATTGAAGTAGATAGTTTACGTCTAGTTTAAATTAAAACTAATGATATTCGTTGTTATAATAAAAATATGATATTCTATTAATGTTATTTAATATGTTTATGATTTTTAACCTAAATTAATTGGGCAATTAATTCTGTGTAGTGGATGCTGTAACATGAATTATCTGCAAAATAGAAACTAGCAACCTGAGAGTTTTCACTGAGAATTTTTGGGGATGCCATTTCACTTGTAATGAGCCTGGTGGAAAGTGAAGGCACAGGCCCGAATTTCAAGAATGCTGCCTATTCCCACAGAGATTCTACCATCACCACCATCACAACAACAGACACAACAACAATATTATCTACTGAATATTCATTATGTACTAGACCAGTTTTGAGAGTTTTATGTAGATTCTAAAAGAGCTATATAGAGGTTATTACTGGTCGAACAGAAGATATGTACTACAAGGTACAGATCGTGATAGCAGAAAATGCTGTGTAAGATTATTTTAGCAGCATAACAAAAAATGATTTTTCTTTAAGTGATTTAATGTTGGCTAATGCTCATTTAGGAGAATATTTAGACTTTAAGCTACTGTATTTTCCCTGAGTAATGCCAAATGGCAATTTTTCTTCAAATCATTTTCTCTTAAAAATATTGTGACAAATGACCTTTCAAAGAGTGAATTATTCGGCTAGGCACAGTGGCTCACACCTATAATCCTAGCACTCTGAGAGGCCAAGGTGGGTGGATTGCTTGAGGTCAGGAGTTCAAGACCAGCCTGAGCAAGAGTGAGACCCCATCTCTACTAAAAATAGAAAAAACATTAGCCAGGTGTCGTGGCACATACCTGTAGTCCCAGTTACTTGGGAGGCTAAGGCAGGAGCATTGCTTGAGCCCAGGAGTTTGAGGTTGCTGTGAGCTAGGCTGATGCCATGGCACTCTAGCCCAGGTGACAGAGCGAGACACTGTCTCAAAAAAAAAAAAAAAGAAGAATTCTTGAAATACTTCACTTAGGAGAATGGTCTCCAGTTCCATCCAGTTTTTGCAAAAGGTATTATTTCATCTTTTTTATGGCTGAGTAGTACTCCATGGTATATATATACCACATTTTATTAAATAGGAATTAACTGAAGAATACACATCTGTACAGAGGGAAGTAAAACTCAGCGGAAATTAATTAGGGGAGGGGGCAGGGGAGGAGGGGACTAAACTAACCTAATGGGTATATTTGGGGGATGGGCATACCTGTAGCTGGGACTCGAACATTAAAAAATGATCCATGTAACCTAAAACATTTGTAGCCCCTTAATATTTTGAAATTAAAAAAACAAAGAGTGAATTATTGTTAGCTTGTTGGCATCAGTTTTCCAAACATTGTCGCTCACTAAAATTATTTGGAGCCCCTTGTGCCAATGCAAACTATAAAAGTTTTACAAATATATGTCCTTATGCCAGTTATAATAGTAATATTTGTCATAAATAGTTTATCCACAAAAGAATTATAAAATATTAATCAAATATAAATATTTCAGATTTAGGAAAGATGAAATTCAATCATAGTTGTACTCAAAATGGATATTTTTAAGATTAATTCATCCGTAATATACTTTGCCATTGACATTTTCCCTGGAATCAAATATATTTCATAATGTCATAAATCCATAGGAAATTTTATGTGATCACCTGTTCTTACATCAAAGAGAGGACTACATTATGCATTGAAATACTAAGTATGAAATCTCTTATTTCCTTAAGTACTAAGTTTGACAGTTGATATCTCTGACATTTCACTTTGACACTTCTTGTTTTATTTTTATTGTGAAGGTACATCATCATTCTGTCAAATGCATGATTTGGCTTGTGATTATCTTTCAAATTTTTTTTAGAGCAATTTTTGTGAAACCATGGATAAGTCAAAAATTCGTGTTATTTTCAAATATGAGTACTGTCATGGAACCATTGCAGCCCAGACAGCTCAAAATATCAACAAAGTGGCTAATGAATACACAGTATGTCCATGGTTTGATAAGTTGCATTTTGGTGCTTTCAATCTTGAAAATGAGCCATGTGGGTGACCTGAGACCAAGGTGAATAATGATTAGCTGAAAGCTGTAGTGGAACTGAATCCATCTTAACCTATGCATGAATTATCAGCCAGGTTTAACATTACTATCCCAACAATATTGGACCATTTGAAACAAATCAGCAAGGTAAAGAAGCTGGATAGATGGGTTCTGCATGAATTAAATGAGCATCAGGAGAGAAATCATCTTGAAGCTTGCCTTTCTTTGCTGTCATGACATAAAGGTGAACCATTTGTTATGTGTGATGAAAAATAGATTCTTTTTGACAATCACAAGCATTTGGCACAATGGTTGGATAGAGATGAAGTGCTGAAACACAGTCCAAAATGGAATATTCATCAAAACAAGCTAACAGTGTCTGCTAGGTGGTCCAGTGCTGGTATTCTCCACCATAGCTTCATGAAACCTGGTCAGACAGTTGCAGCGGATGTCTACTGCAACCAACGGTATGAAATGATGAGGATGCTTGCGATTAAGCAGCTGAGATTGTTCAACAGAGACAGGCCAATCCTCTTGCAAGACAACACTCGACCACATGTCGCACAAACAATACTGCTCAAACTACAAAGGCTGGACTTAAAAATTCTCTGTCATCCACCATATTCACCAGACCTTGCACCAACTGACTACCACTTCTTCCAGGCTTTGGACCACTTCTTGTAAGGAAAAATATTCAATTCTCAGCAAGCTGTGGAAAACTCCTTTCACAATTCCATCGCCACTCACTCTCCAGGCTTCTTTGCTGCTGGTACAAACAAGCTACCATTAAGATGGCAAAACTGTGTCAATAGTTTAGGTGCATACTTTGATTAATTATACTGCTTCTTATTTAAGATATAATAAATGAACTTTTGATTCAAAATCAGACATTTCATATTTAATGATCTAATATTTCAATAGGATAATTTTAAATAGTCATTAGCCTGCAGAGCCATGTCAGTTGGAAGTCTGGTAATGAAGAAAATTCATTAGAAAATAATTCTACAAAAAAGACACCAGCACTTGAATGTTTATAGCAACACAATTCACAATTGCAAAGATGTGGAAACAATCCAAGTGCCCGTCAATACATGAGTGGACTGATAATATGTGGTATATATATACCATGGAGTACTACTCAGGCATAAAAAATAAATGGTGAACTTGTACCTGTTATATTAACCTTGTATTAATGGAACTGGAACCATTCTTCTAAGTGAAGTATCACAAGAATGGAAAAACTAACACCACAT
Source organism: Daubentonia madagascariensis (assembly GCA_023783475.1). Classification (NCBI taxonomy): domain Eukaryota; kingdom Metazoa; phylum Chordata; class Mammalia; order Primates; family Daubentoniidae; genus Daubentonia; species Daubentonia madagascariensis. The sequence continues at coordinate 16,548,756 of JAKFHU010000978.1, read as the reverse complement.
GTACTCACCATTAAATTGGAACTAATCAATCAACATTTATGTGCACATATGGAAATAACATTCATTAGGAGTCAAGCATCAACATGGATGAAACTGGAGGCCATTATCTTAAATGAAATAATTCAGACACAGAAAGACAAATATAGCATGTTCTTACTTATAAGTGGGAAATAAATAATGTGTACACATGGAAGCAGAGTATGGAATGATGGACAATGGAGACTTGGAGGGGTGGGGGGTGGGAGAAGGTGGATGATGGGAGGTGCTTGGTTGGTACAATGTGCCTTACTCCAGTGATGGATGCACTGAAGGCTCTGACTTCACCACCATGCAATATATTAATATCAATGTAGCAAAACTGCACTTGCATCCCACAAATCTATACAAATTAAAAAAAAGGAAAAAAAAAAAACTCTCAAGAAGACTCAGCTTCTTTCGACTTATTTATTTATTTATTTATTTATTTTCTTTTATTTCAGATTATTATGGGGATACAAATGTTTAGGTTACATATATTGCCTTTGCACTGCCTGAGTCAGATCTACAAGTGTGCACCACCCCCAGACAGTGTGCACCTCACCCATTAGGTGTGAATATACCCATCCCCTTCTCTCCCTTCCCACCTGCCAGACACCCTATGAATGTTACTTTCATATGTGCACATAAGTGTTGATCAATTAGTACCAATTTGATGGTGGGTATATGTGGTGCTTGTTTTTCCATTCTTGTGATACTTCACTTAGGAGGATGGGCTCCATTTCAAACAAACAATTCAATTTTCTTGCTCATTAATGTGTTGAAAAATCAGAAAAAAAAATTAAAATATAAGCATTTTTGGAAAAAAATATTAATAAATTAACTGCCTGAGCCATTTAGTGTTATAATCTCTCAGATCACAAAACCACCCTTCTAAACTCCGCTTGTGGTGTTGGGGACAGAGACTCTGCCAACTGTGTTTCTCCTTTGCTGCTGAGGGAGGTGTCTGTAAGGGTTTACACAGAGAAATGTTCTGGAAACATGAGAAAGGGAGAAAGAGTCTTGCCCTTTCCTGGTATTATGCAGGACCAGAATGAATTCAGCAATGGCCCTTTATCCTGGCAGAGGCATTTATGTCCAATGTCCAATTTTCCTTGTATTCTCCCATAATCAACTTTGAAGTGCTCCCTTAGAGGTGGAGCCTCCAGCCCTGCAATGCTCCCTCCTCAAAGGTATCAGCATCAGCTGGTAGCAGTTCCAAATCAGTGGTTCAAGCCTCCACAGAACCTCTCCTTCAAACTTTTCATTTATAACAACCCAAATTCTTCTTTTTGCTTGCTAAATAATTTCTAGAATCACTAGCCATATGTTACCCCAGATTCCTTTTCTAGCCATTCACTTGTTTTTTCAACTGGTTAATGAGTTCTTTGTATCAATTCTCCTTTGTTAAAACAAAAAATGAATGTTGTAGCTTCTTTTGTATTTACTGTACTGTGGCTTATACCATCGTTACTTAAAGACTTGTCTTATTAAATATCTGAACAAATTTTTTATTGCTAAATTAAAATTAAAGCAGAAGGAAAAATAACATTTTTTAGCCTTCTTTGCACTGTGTCCTGTAATGGATTAAAAGTGATCAATAACTAGAAAGAATAAGGAAAAAAATGACAGAAGGATATATTTTCACACGGCTGTTTTTCAGTTCTTAAAATATTTATGTATTAAATTGTTATACCTTAATACTTTGCTTTATAAGACAAATTAAATATGAACATGCTTGTCAGCATTAGTCAAATATTAAAAAACCGTTATTTAACGATGCCTGGAGTACAGTACCTGTGTATATGGGAAGACAGAGAAAATAAATAGGTTCCATGCCAAAAAATAGAATGAGGATTAAGATGTTCCAAAAATTATGAAGAAAATTCAGTAGGTTACAGTGTTTATTAAACAAACGTTTGTCCCTCTGTCACCTGGTCTCATAAAAAGAACAGAAACTTTGAGATTTTTATCTAAATTCTTTGTCAAATTGACCAGTGCTGGGAATGTAAGGCCTCTGTGTCACGTTATGTAGGTAGGAGCTTTTGATCTTCCAAAAAACCACGGCTAAAGATTGACCCTGCTTTCTCATGTTTTCCTGGATCAGTAATTATCAGGAAAATCAGTGTTCAGACAACACTTATTAGAATGAAAATAATATATTCCAATACATATTTCCTCCATTATTGCCTCAAATAAGTACTGTATCTTTAATAGAAATGGGGAGGAAGAAGGAAGGTAAAAGAAAGGTATTCCATGCGTCCTATTTTTGATGATGGCATTTTTATGCTTTTGATTATGGGCAAAATTTCCGTTTGATAACCCTCTTGCAAGTTAGAAAGCAAATTATGTATCTGAACAGTTATTGAGATTCTAAGTGATCTTTGTGCAATTCAGACTTATCATTATCAGTTACACCTTCTATAAATTTATCTCTATTTGAAATTCTTAAAATATTTGTTTAAGTGAGGTAATTGATTGTAATGAAAATCAATCTTCCAATTAATTAATCAAGACACTCTCTTCTGTAGATTTTCCATCAAATTTAATCTCTAAAGAGTTTACACATGAATACCTTATTTATATATTTGTTTAGGATTTTATCTTTGAATAGTCTATAAAGCAAATATTCATTGCTTACAAAGGAAGAGTTAAATTCTCTATTCTTATAATTGATTTTTAGATAGGTATCATAAAGTTCACAAGTAAAAGTAAGCAATTGTGATTTTGGTGAATTTTCATCTAAAACATTTCCTATCTACTTCCTATAATTTCAAATGAAAAAAGATATAGGTCAACTAATGAAACCAACCTGAGTCATAAAAAGCAGAAAAATGGTCCTATCAAAATTTCATAAAAATATAAATGATAAAATTTCTTTGTTTAGAAAAAGTATTTTAAAATTAAATCTCTTGGAAATTTGGCACAATTTTAAACTATTTCCCTTTTTTTATTTTAATTTCAAATTGTCTTAGAGATTTTCAAGAGAAATTTTAACTGTTTATCCTTAAAGCTTTGATATACGTTCTTAGTTCACCAGTTGCTTTCAGTTTTTGGTACTTTAATGGAGGTTTGCATGAAAAGTGCATAACATACAGGGATGTAAGATGAAAAGTTTTAATGTGCTACCTAGAAATGCTGACAGATTATTGCTTTAATCTGATGAAATCTACTTTATTCCTTATGGGAGGAACGGGAGCCACAGGAGACAAATACCTTCCTTTGATTTTTTCCATATGGCTTAAATTCATAATGAAAGGATGCTCTGATTTTGGCCCTTTAAAAATTGACAAGCCAACTGACAGCTTCCACAGCAAACCAAGCATGTTATAGTAGCCTAAAACTGGCAAACATACTTTTCCCCAGATTCTGTTTCCATTAATTTAGCTACCTTTCTGTTTATGTTTCCCTTGCTATATAATTATTGAGCATTCATATAGGGGTTCTGGATACTTTCATCTGCTCTGCTTTTTTTACTGACCCAGTTGAACTTCTTTACTTGAGACACAAGGAAAGATATATGATAGAGACTCAGAGAAGAAAAATGCCTTTGATAGTTTCTTTCCATCTTGTTGATTTTCTTCAAATTGACTATACTAGCTAGAGCCAAGCATCAAGGGTTCTAGCTACGCTATTAACTCCAAGGTCTATAGCCTTATAAAAACTGAATAATCTCTCTTGGCCTCTGGCTATCCATCTTTAGTGAAAAGCATTTAGATTAATTTTTCTCTATTTTCTTGCAATTCTAACATTCTTATACTTGAAATTAGCTCTTTGTACAAATTAATTTCCACTTAATTATTTGAGGTGCACTCTAAATTTTCAGGAATCCTGTTTTTTTATTTAAATAAATCTTTACCTTTTTATTTAAGTGGAGTAAAAAACAATTGGAGTGGAGTAGTTTTTCAATAAACATACACATTGAAGATATTATAATGTTTGTTTTCTAACAATGTATTGTTAGGTGAACTATAGTGGTGGTGTGAATTTAAGGCCTTGAAAAACAGCATCAGAATTTAAATGTGTTTCAGTTGGAAGTGAGTATGTCATTTAAATTGTTTGACGAGTATAAAGACTAGACAATACCCAGGGCCAGCTGGCCAGCTAATGATTGTAGCAATAATTCTGTGGCAGATGATGAAACCCTGGGCTGAGTTGGGGAATGGAATTTATCATGGGATTATGCATCTCAAATATTGGAATGAAGTAGAGAGAAGCAATGCAAAATCTAATAGGATTTTCAACTTTACATGGCAGAGGTGGGAAATTGATAATGGAAGCTTTTTGGAGAAAAACACAATAATTTGATCATAGGTATATACTGAAATGAAAGTGAGAAAACCAAACAAGTTATCTGGCTTTAAAGTGCCAATTTAAACTTGTGTATGTGTAGTTGCAAGCAGTTGTCATTCTGTAATTTTTTGCTACATCTCCTTACATTAACATACTCCATTTTTACTATGATTATCCTTACAATATCTGTAAATTTATTTCTATCTTGAAATCCTTAAAGATTAAAAAAAATCTACACTTTTCTGTAGATTTGATTAAACTGTTAAGAAATAAATGCTTTGGGTCCTTTTGTTACGACAGAGGGGTCCGTTTGCCATCCTGTGGTGAATGTGTCTAGCTCCTACTCTGTAAACCCATATCTTTTGCTTGCTCTATAAATATATCTTGTCCTTCCTTAATAAACTTTGTTTCACACTTGCCTTGCTTTTGATGTGTCTGGTCATTCTTCAGCCAAGAGCATACCAAGAACTGAGAACAGACAAGATTACCAAAGCTGAACCTGGATATTTTGGTGCCATGGCTCAGATCACTCTGCCTGGGTAAGTTAGCTCACTTTTTTCAGACTGCACGGTTGAGTTGTTGGCTAAATGTGGATCTGTGATAAGGAGTTGGAGGACACATCCCTCGAGGTAGGGGAGAAGTCTTTCATTTTGTTTCACTTTAGGAAAGAGAGCTCTGTGCTGTAACTCTTGCACTTCCGGGCTTCATGTTGGTTTTAACAGAGTACTTTTTTTTCCAATCTGATGGAGTACTTACAGCCCCTTCCTGTGCTAAGGCTAAACAATGTTTCCTCACCCTGGTTTATCGGGACTTTCTCCTTCACTTTCCAGTTGCTTCTTTCGCTCTAGCCCAGGAAGTGCCTTCCTTATCATGGCTGGCCTTATTGTCGCTGGTGCTAGTACTTTTACAATCAACAAGGTCATTATAACCAACAGATATAATTGTCCTGGTGCTTATAAAATGAGAGGCTCTTAGGTTTGAGAGGTTGTGCACAGCCCCTCTTCCTACAAATTGGAAAGGAGAAGTCCAGACCAGTTCCGCGGCTGAATGACGAGGGCCATTACCTGGGGACACCCAGCTCTACAGACCCCAGTTATTCTCCCTTTCCTTTCCCCTACCTTTTCCCCTCAAACTGGGAAAGTTTGATCCAGACATTCTGAAGAGAAACAAAATGTTTAATCTTCTTCTGCACCGCCTGGCCACAGTACAAGCTGGACAGCAGAGAATAGCGGCCACCACATGGGACTCTAAATCACCCCACCATCTTACAATTGGACCTCTTTTGCAAAAGGGAAGGAAAATGAGCTGAAATACCATATTTACAAACTTTCTTTTATTTATAGGAAAATCCTCAGTGGTGCAAGGGGTGTTCAGAGCCAAGTAAGACTATAGTGTTAAGAGATCCTCCTCAGGTTCCCACCCATTCCAAGCTTCCCGCATACCCAGGGAGGTCTGAGGGGGAATCCTACAAAGGAAGGGTGGTGCCATGTCTACCTCTATTTGTTTTAATGCTAATGACTAATATTTGGAGAAATTAATTCTAAAAGATTAAGAAAAAATGCAAGTTCTATACCTTATGACTTTTTTTTACATTTAATGTAAAAAAAAAAAGCCAAGTTCTACACTTCATGCCATTCATAGTTGAATTCTTAAGCTTCACTTAAAAATAACTACATACCACATGATTTCAAATGTCCTTTCTCATCACAGTATGGTTATTTTTAAAATTCAATTTGTGTTAACATGATGTTAACTGAATTTAAAGTGTCAAGGCATTATAAAATGTACATTTCTCACAGAGTGTTAATTTTATCTAAAAACAATAGAATATGTCATCATTAAGTTGATGATCAGATATGGAAGTAAATTCAATTAAATTTCAAAACAAAATACCAACCAGATTTCAAGATAATTGAAGTATGATAGATTTCAATTTGAGACATCTGTTATTTAAAATGCTTTGCATAGTCAACTAAACTTGAATATAAATGCACAAATATGTATGGTTTTTTTGTTGTTATTGTTACAAAAAGTCCAGTCAAATGTGCAATATATACAGATGTATCAAATCAAAATCAGGCAAATATGGTCAAGTTAATTTTATATTTCCTGATAAAATCAATTAGGCTACTCAATCAAAATAATTAATTTGATTTGTATTCTGGATACACATAGATTCTGAAAAATATAACATATAATATTTACATTTAAATGTGAAAAATAGATTGATTTTTTAATTCTTAAAGATTTTGGATAGGTATAAATAGATGAAATGATGTAAGACATTATCAACCCATATTTTTCAAATGATGTTCAAATAGTAAACAAGATTGTTAATTATAACAATTAATAAAAATAATTCAGATTACAAAATTATTTGTGCTGTGAACCATCTGTCTATATGTTACCAAGTTGTTCTCTGTGATTCTCAATAAGCAAAGAAGAAAGAAGGAAAGAAAGAAAGAAAAGAAAAGAAATTGGAGTCAATCCTGAAAAGACAGCATCTTGTTATTGATTCTTTGAAGCCTTCAACTTACTAAGTTCACTCGAGGTATCTCTGGAATAAGATGGAGCTAGTGTAGGAAAACTGGGAATCGGCAGTGCATGTCTGAGCCATTGAGAAACAGGGTAATGGAGAGCGGCACGTTTGTGACATAAGAGCTGACTTGAGGTCTCATATGTCTTACCTGAGAATACCTTCGAGTCACCTCAGAAATGGCTGTACCAGCATGTGTGTGTGACAATGAGAAGACTTCCTGACTCTCTGACCCTTGAGAACACAGAAACAATCTGAATTTGTTTCTAGACAGAATGATTGAGGGAAGACTCTTCTTGCATCTAGAGTGAACTAGGTGACAGGAAGGATGTTTATCTATGTGTACATGTGTCTATAGAAATTCAGTAAGAGCCAAACTACTGTTCCATTTAATGATTATTTGTATGTAGCACCTCAAGAGAGATTAGCTGCTTGTCTGGACTATAGAGGATATACAATATATAGAAGAAAAGGAAAATAATTTTCAAAAATCAAGAATCAAAGGTTGATGGAAGCTTTGAAAGCCTTGAACACGCACCACGTGCTGAAGTGACACTAATAGAAAAGTTAAATAGGACAGTGAACAACAAAATAATAAAACTCTTTGGAAGATCCAATTGGAGTACACACACATGTGTAGGCATACACACACCTGCACATACACAAAGCACAAAGATAGAAGAATTTTATAACCACAAACACATTTCATATATAAATTATTAGGTACATTGAAAATAGTAAAATCTACTTTTGAAAAGAAATTAATTGATTAGAGGATTAAGAATTATGTCATAATGATAACACTTGAAAATGAAATGAGATTAATGACATAAAATATTAAGAGATATAAATGAAAGATGCAGGAGACATAACGTGAATAATGAAAGCTCCGGGAAAAGAAAAATGGACAGATATGAAGGAATAACAGAACCAACAATAGAGTAGAATTTCTCTAACCTGAAGAACAACCTGAATCTGTTCATTGAAAGGCTCAGAGTAATCCAGGGAGGATAATTTAAAAGAAAAATTAGACAAATACTACTAAAATCCTTAACTTCCATAGACAGTAAGACAAAAACAAAAGTGTTACAAAGTCCAAGACATATAAAGACAAGTTACTATGAAACTTCCCCTAGAAATTGACCTAGAAATTAACACTGTTAACACAGAACATAAGTCAAAAATCACAGTGTTAAAATATGTTCATTTATATTTAATGGTCATGAAAAAGTATATAAAATATTGTATGGAAAATATGAATTTTAATATAATTACACTTGGCTTAGCAAGATGGTCAAACTATGAAATGGCCCAAAGCTGGATAGTCTGAATGATAAGCAAATTCCCATCTGTTATTTTGTGTTTACTCTGAAGCAATAGGACATTAAATAGATGCCCACATTATGGATATTCTCTCTCAATTCATAGGAGAGAAAGTGTCAGTATGAAAAATGTAAAAATAATTTTTACTCAGTTGTAATTAAAAGCCTTCTTAAATAGAAAATGGGCAGAGAATGCAAATTGGCAATTCATAGAAGGGAATATTCATAGGCCAAACAAACATATGAAATGATCCACAAAACATCTCTAGTTCCTGAGGATGTACATATTAAATACAGCTTTTTCATTTTTTAGACTGGCAATAATTAAAGAGCATGAAAATTTCCAAGGCTTATTAGCATGTGAAGTAGCAGATATTCTCATGAATTCCAGATGGAAATGTATTTTGCTACATTGCATTATTGTAAAACAACCTAAAAATAATAATTATACATACCTGCAAGTAAAAATATATTGGTCATTAAATATGAAATGTCCAATTTTGAATCAAAAGTGTAGTTTATTATATCTCAAACAAGAAGCAGTACAATTAATCAAAGTGTGTGCCTAAATTATTGACACAGTTTTGCCATCTTAACGGTAGCTTGTTTATGCCAGCAGTGAAGGAGCCTGGAGAACGAGTGGTTATGAAATTGCCAAAGGCATTTTTCACTGCTTGTTGAGAATTGAATATTTTTCCTTGCAAGGAGTGGGCCAAAGTCTTGAAGAAGTGGTAGTCAGTTGCTGCAAGGTCTGGTGAATAATGTGGATGACTGAGAGTTTCCAAGTCCAGCTTCCGTAGTTTGAGCAGCGTTGTTTTTCACAACATGTGGTCTTGCAAGAGGATTGGCCTGTCTCTACTGACCAATCTTAGCTGCTTAATTGCAAGCGTCCTCATCATTTCATCTAATTGGTTGCCATAGATATCCGCTGTAATCAGTTGACCAGGTTTCATGTAGTTGTAGTGGATAATACCACTGCTGTACCAACAAACAGACACCATTAGCTTTATTTAATGGATATTCCGTTTTGGACTGTGTTTTGGCACTTCATCTTTATCCAACTATTGTGCTGAACACTTGTGATTGTTAAAAAGAATCCATTTTTCATCACATGTAACAATACGGTGTAGAAATGGTTCACCTTTATGTCATGACAGCAAAGAAAGGCATGATTCAAGACAATTTTTCTTCTGATGATCTTTTAATTCATGCGGTACCCATCTACCGCATGCTGATTTGTTTCAAATGGTACAATATTGTTGGAATAGTAACGTCAAACCTTGCTTCTAATTCACATGTAGGTTGAGATGGATTCGCTTCCCCTACAGCTTTCAGCTCATCATTATCCACCTTGGTCTCAGGTTACCCTGAGATCGGCTCATTTTCAAGACTAAAATCACCAGAGTGGGGCTTCTCAAACTATCGATGTCCTGTGTGTTCATTAGCCACATCCTTCCCAAACATTTCGTTAGTATTTCAAGCTGTCTCTACTGCATTGGTTCCACGACAGAATTCATATTAAAAAATAACACGAAGTTTTGACTTATCCGTGGTTTCACGAAAATTGCTCTAAAAATTTTTTTTTGGAAAGATAATCACAAGCCTAAACATGTGTTTGAAAGAATGAGGATGTCCCTTCACAATAAAAAAAAACAAACAAACAAGAAGTGTCAAAGTGAAATGTCAGAGATATCAACTGTCAAACTTAGTACTTAAGGAAATCAGACATTCCGTACTTAATAACCTAATATTTGGAAGATATTTCTAATAGTTTGTAGATGTGCAAAACAGGAAAAATTTGAAGGCACATCGGTAGGGATATGTTTGAGTAATATTTTATTTATAATACTGATGATGATGACAATAGCAAATATTACATAGCACCTTCTATGGGCCAAGACCTTCTTAAGCACTTTATAGCTAATATTTTATTTACTCTCCCAACAATTGCATGAGTTAGGTAACATTATTATTTCTATTTTATAGAGGAAAAACTGATGCAAAGAAAATTTAAATAACGTACACAAGGCCACATTAATAATAAGTGGGGGAGATTGGATGAGAATTCAATCTGTTTCTGAAGTCTATGCTCTTAAACACTATGTATAATTAACATATAATTGGACATTTGTACACAGTTTAACATAATGACCTAAGTCTATATTTACTAATTTGGTACTGATTTGGAGGATTGTTTATGATTTATTTTTAAGTGAGAAACCAAGTTAGAGAGAAAGTTTTATATATTTATATATATATACATACACATATATATTCACGTATATATATAAAAATAGAGAGAGAAAGAGAAAGGGATATGTAAAAAACAAAAGTTTTATAAAGACACTAAAATGTCAAAAGCACCCTTAAATTTGTGTATAAATACTTGAATATTTATGAACAAAAAGAAGGATCTAGAATCTTATATATATTATGTTTTTGACATTAGTTTGGGCAGGTTGACTAGGCAAAAAGGAGTAAATGGTGAAGAAAGGGGTAATAGAGTATTTCTACTTGGCTATCTTTGTGGTGTTTTGATACTTGCAATAGACACATATTAGTGTTTTTGTTATTGTTCTTGTGGAGAAATCTAATAAAATATTATGTATTCAAATATATGCTAAGGCACATACACATAGATACAGACACACTCACATTTATATATTTACACAAAAAATAAAGTTTGAATTAGATTCATTACTGCCTGAATTGAATTACAAACATTATATTCCAAACAATTTACTTAATATCACTCTTTAGTTCCAGACATAAACTTCCATGTTCAGGAAATCTGATACTTTCATTGAACATGATAACAACATCTCCTAGCGTGATGCCTGCCATATATTAAGCAATCAGTTAATGTTTATTTGAAGCAATTTAAATTAAATATAAAATTTTCATCTCTAATTGTCAAATACATATGCAATACAGAGAAAGGTACTTCATTACATTTAATCAATTTAGGGTGGATGCCAGCAAAACTCTTAGGTGGTAATGTATTTGTGAATGCTTTGTTTCCCTAAAATATTATTGTCTTGAATGGGAATGCCTGTGTCTTATTCATCTTATATTGCCTTCAATAACTAGATCAACAACTTTCACAAAACTATTTTTTTTTGTGAAGAAGAATATATTGCATAATTTAATTGAATTGAGCCGGATGCATCTATGTGTTTCTGGAGGAATTGTATGATGCACTTTTGATGTTTTCCAAATGAATACAATATGATAATCATTCACATTTTAATTCAGTTGTTAAAAACATGTAAATTTGTAAGCTAAGAAAAATGTACAAATGGAGCAAATTAAAACAATACTTTTGGCTTTTGTAACTTATTCCATAATACTTTGAAAATAAATCAATTGAATAATGAATCTTTCTATTGTTTCATCACATTAAAAAGAAGAGTTATATGTTCAAATATCCTCATCTTAACAAAATAAATAACTGTATATCATTAGCCAATTGATTTTCTACTGTAATAGTTCTATCTAAATTACTTTTTCTATTAATATATGCATAAATATTCCCATCTCTCAGTAAATTTTCAAATATTGTTCAAATTATGTTAAATTTTTCTAATTCAAAAATAGATACTCTAAAATAGTGGTTATTTGCTGAATATATATCCTGTATATTCATATTATAGGCAAAATAATAAAAATCCACTGGAGTGCTGTAGAATGACTTTGAAGTCTGACCCTTTTTTAATAATTCTTTGAAGAAGATTATTTGATCAAGTTTATGGGAAAAATGGAAAAATCCATGAGAAGATATTGACTAAGATTAAGAAAAATGTGAAGTGGTTGTAGAACAAGGTTGGGCTAACCTTTCTTTCATCCTCTTTGCACCAAACAAACTTAGTCAAAATTTCCTCCTACTTTCACTTTATTATCAATGTAGTTGAACTGCTGGTGGTTCCTCCCTGTGTATTTCTGTGTTATGGACATTGGTACTTTCTCCATGCTTCTTAATAACTTATACACATGTATGATCTGTTTCTCTTGCTAACACTAACCTTAAGATTTTCTACACTTTCCATAGGATTGCTCTATCTATCTATCCATCTATCTATTTATGCTTATTTGCTATAGCCAAAAGAACAGTCTCCCTACCTTCCCATCTAACACTCCAATCCCTCACCCAAAGCTCTTGAACCATTTCCCACTACTGGTATGGGTGATTTTCTCTCTGAGTCAGCTTTGTTGTCTTCAAATGCACGGTATCTTTTTCCTCATAGAGAAACTTACTGCACTCAGGCTCATATTTATAATATGTGCCCTAAAGTAGAAGTGATTTTTTTTTTCCTGAGATCAAATGGGAACATCTCTGGGAATGGTATCTGATTACCAAGCTCTTACTAGAGTTCCTCTCATGAACTGATGAATTAATAAAATTTTAATAAATGAATGAGTAAATAATCATAGATATGGCTACATGCCCACTCTTTGGCCTGGGGATTATGTTATTTCTTTCTTGGACTCTGCAATAGCCAAATAGTAAATATATGTGAAAAGGCAGCATTCCAAAAGAAGCATTTTGATTTTAGATCACAGTGGAAACTCTGGATAAATAAAAAAATAGATGTCAACTAAATAAATATGTATATAATGTGTATATGTAAATCAAACTTATTAAAGTATAACTCATATAGAATAAAAGACTTCCATCTTAACTGTGCATTCCAAAGAGTTTTCACAAATGCACTTGTGTAAATCATCAGTGCTGTAAAAAACAAAACTTGTTTGTTGGTGTAGAGTGAATGAAAGAAAGTTTAGCCCAACTTTGTTCTATAATCACTTCACAGTGTTCTTGATCTTATTCAGTATCTTCTCATGGATTTTTCCATTTTGCCCTTTTGGCCTTTGTAACTTATTCCATAATACTTTGAAAACAAATCAATTAAATAATGAATCTTTCCATTATTTCATCACATTAGAAAGAAGAGTTATTATCTTCAAATATTCCCATCTTTACAAAATAAATAGCTTGTATATCAAGTAGCAGATTGATTTTTCCTAATGGTTCTAACAAATTTTTAATTACCTGAAAAAGTTTTTTTGTGTCTCTCTGCTGTTCATTCTTTCTCCAACCCTGGCCCCAGGTTACCAACTGATTCTTTGTCTGTCACTATGTATTAGGTTTATCTTTTCTATACTTTCATATAAAGAAAATAATATTCTTTTGTGTATGGCTTATTTCACTCAGCATAATGTTTTCAATAGATTGTTAATATTTACTGCTGAGTATACCACAACATGTCTATCTATTAACTTATCAACAGGCATTTGGGTTCTTTGGGGTTTGTTGCTATGAAGCAAAAGCTGATACAAACATTTATATGTAAGTCTTTCTTTATAGGTTTTCATTTCTCTTAAGTAATTATCTAGGAGTTTAATTTCTAGGTCATATGGTGAACATACGTTTACCTTTAAAAGAAATCGTGATGCTCTTTTCCAAAGTAGTTGCATGATTTTAAATTCCTATGAGCAACATAAAAGAGTTCCAGTTGCTCCACCCTATTGCCAAAACTTGGAATCATATTTTTTGAAGATTTGTCCTTCTCCATTGAATTGCTGTATTACTTAATCTTACCTATGTGAGTTTATTTCTGGACTTTCTATTTTTCATCTGTATATCTATCCTTATACCAGTATCACTTAGTCTTCATTGTTGTGGCATTATAGTAAATCTTAAAATCATGGAGTATAAACCCCCATGCGTATTCTTTTAAAAAATTGTTTTGACAATTCCAAGGGCTTTGTATATCCATTGAAATTTTGAATCAACTTCTCGATATCTACAGAAAAAAAGCCAGTACAAGTTTTTGTAGGGATTGCATTGACCTCTGCATCAATTTGGAAAGGGTGATCAATTTAACTTATGATTCCCCTAAACCATGAGTATACTGTAGCCTCCTTTACTTGGTTAGGTCTTTTTAAAATTTCTTACCAATGTAGTTTTGTAGTTTCTCAAAGAGAGAAATACACGCCTGTAATCCTAGCACTCTGGGAGGCCGAGGCAGGAGGATCAGTTGAGCTCAGGAGTTTGAGACCAGCCTGAGAAAGAGTGAGACCCTGTCTCTAAAAAAAAAAAAAAAAAGAGAGAGAGAAATACATATAATTTTTCATATTAACCATGTGTCCACTAACCTTGTTAAATGTATTGATTAGTTCTAGGCAATTTTATTTTGATTTGTTTACTTAGAATTTTTTTACATACGTAATTATGTCATCTGCAAATAGTGTTACTTCTTTCCAATATGGACACCTTTTATTTCACTGCCTCCTTAATGCATTAGCTAGAACATAAAGTATCATGTTGTACTGAAGTAGTGAAAGTGGACATCCTTGCGTTCTTCCCAATATAAGTGGGCAGGAGAAATTAAGTATTTCATCCTTAAATGTGAAATGGGCAGATAGCTATATATATTTCATAGGTGCTCTTTATCAGGGGGAGGAAGTTTCCTTCCATTACTAGTTTCTAAGAGTTTATTTATCATATCTATTGTAGAGTTTTGTCAAATGAATATTATAGCTGCTTTTAGATTTCTATTTATTAATGATTTTTAATAGTTGGATAATAATGTGTTTTAGAGATTTATACATTTTTAATGTTTAAGTTTTGTTGATGTTTTCATGATATTTTTCACAGTTTACCTTTTTTTTATTTCAAAATATTAAGGTGGTATAATGTTTTTGTTACATGGATAGCTTTTGTAATGCTTGAGTCAGGGCTATAAGTGTGCCCATCACCCGAATAGTGTTCATTGTACCTATTAGGAGGGTTTTTGCCCCTCCCATCCTCCTCTTCCTCCCCCCTGCTTGATTTCCAATGACTTTTACTTCCCTCCATGCACACGTGTGTCCCTCGGTTAGTTGCAAATTATTAGAGAGTACATGTGGTGTTTGTTTTTCCATTCTTGAGGTACTTCACTTAGGATAATAGTCTCCAGTTCCATCCAAATTGTTATAAAAGACATTAATTCATCCTTTTTATGGCTGAGTAGTACTCCATGGTATACTTATACCACATTTTGTTAATCCACTCAGGAATTGATGGGCACTTGGGTTGATTCCACATCTTTGTGACTAGGAATTGTGCTGCAATAAACACTCAAGTGCAGGTATCTTTTTGATAAAATGATTTCTTTTCCTTTGGGTAGATATCCAAGAGTGGGATAGCTGGATTGAATTATAGGTCTACTTTTAGTTCTTTGAGAAATCTTCATACTATTTTCCATAAAGACTGTACTACTTTGCAATCCCACCAATAGTGTATAAGCATTCTTATCTCACTGCATCCATGCCAGCATCTATTGTTTTTGAACTTTTTAATAAAAGTCATTCTAACAGGGTAAGGTGATATCTCATTGTGGTTTTAATTTGTATTTCCCCAATGATTAATGACATTGAATATTTTTTCACGTGCTTCTTGACCATTTGTTCTTTCTGCTTAAGATTGCTTCGTCTATTCGGGCTCTTTTCTGGTTCCAAATGAAGTGTAGAATTATTTTTTCTATATCTGTGAAATATGACATTGGTATTTTGATCGGGATTGCATTGAACCTGTAAATCACTTTGGGTAGTATGGACATTTTAGCAATGTTGATTCTACCAATCCATGAGCATGATATGTTTTTCTATTTGTTTGTGTCATCTATTTATTTCCTCAGTGTTTCATGGTTCTCTTTGTAGAGATCTTTCATCTTCTTGGTTAAGTATATTCCTAGGTATTTTATTTTCTTTGTAGCTCTTGTGAATGATATGGAGTCTTTGATCTGATTCTCAGCTTGACTCTTATTGGTGTATAGTAATGGTAATGATTTGTGTACATTGATTTTCTAACTTGAGACTTTGTTGAATTTATCTATCAATTCTGGGAGTCAATTGGTGGGGTCTTGGGGGTTTTCTAGATATAAGATCATAGCATCAGCAAAAGCGATAGTTTGAAACCTCCTCTTTCCCTATTTGGATACCCTTTATTTCTTTCTCTTGCCTGATGACTCTGGCAAGAACTTGAAGCACTATGTTGAATAAAAGTGGTGACGTGGGCAACCTTGTCTGGTTCCAGTTCTAAGCAGGAATGCTTTCAATATTTTCCCATTCAGTATAATGTTGGCTGTGGGTTTGTCGTATATGGCTATTTAAATTTTGAGGTATGTTCCATCTAAGCCTATTTTGTTAAGAGTTCTTATCATAAAAGGGTGATAAATTTTGTCAAATACTTTTTCTGTGTCTATTTAGAGAATCATATTGTCTTTGTTTTTGCTTCTATTTATGTGTTGAGTCACATTTATAGATTTGTGTATGTTGAACCATCCTTGCATTTTGGAGATGAAGTCCACTTGGTGGTTGTGAATTATTTTTTTTGATGTGCAGCTGAATTTGGTTTGCTAGGATTTTACTGAGAATTTTTGCATCTATATTCATAAGGGATACTGGTCTGTAGTTCTCTTTTTTTCTTGTGTCCTTTCCTGGCATTGGTATCAAGGTACTGGCTTTGTAGAATGAGTTGGGGGGGGGGGATTTCCTCCTCCTCAATGTTATAGAATAATTTCTGCAGTATAGGTACCAGCTCTTCTTTGTAGGTCTGGTAGAATTCAGTTGTGAATCCATCTGTTCCAGGACTTTTGGTTGGAAGTTTTTTTTTTTTTTTTTACTGCTTTGATCTCACTGCTTGTTATGGGTCTGTTCAGGAGTTCTATTTCTTCCTGATTGAGTCTTGGGAGTTTGTGTGTTTCCAGGAATTTGTTCATTTCCTCGACATTTTCATGTTTTGTGCGTAAAGATTTTCATAGTATTCACAGATGATATTTTGTATTTCTGTGGTATCAGTTGTAATATCTCCTTTTTCCTTTCTGATTGAGCTTATTTGGGTCCTTTCTTTTCTATTCCTGGTTAATCTAGCAAGTGCTCTATCAATTTTGTTTATTTTTTCAAAGAACTAACTTTTTCTTTTGTTGATTCTTTGTATTTTCTCTTTGTTTGTTTTCCATTTTGTTAAGTTTTTGTTCTGACTTTAGTTATATCTTTTCTCTGCTAGCTTTGGGTTTGATTTGCTCGTCCTTTTCTAGTTCCTAGAGATGTGCCATTAGGTTGCTAACTTGTGATCTTTCTGCTGTTTTGATATAGGTATTTAAGGCTATGAACTTTCCCCTTAAGACTCATTTTGCTGAATCCCATAGATTTTGATAGCTTGTATCTCCTTTCAAGTTCAGTTAGAGGAATTTTTTGATTTCCATCTTAGTTTCATTATTGACCCAATAATTGTTCAGCAGCAGGTTATTTAATTTCCATGACTTTGTGTAGATTTGAGCATTTCTTTTGGAATTGATTTCTAGTTTTATTCCACTGTGTACTAAGAAGTTACATGGTATGATTTAGATATTTTTGAATTTGTTTAGACATGTTTTTTGACCTAAGATATAATCAATCTTGGAGAATGTTCCATGTGCCTATGAGAAGAATGTATATTCAGTAGTTTTGGGGTAAAATGTTCTGTAAATGTCTGTTAGGCCCATTTGTTCTAGAGTCTCATTTAAGTCCAGTGTTTATTTATTTATTTTCTAAATCAATGATCTGTCCAGCTTTGTTGGTGGGGTGTTGTAGTTCTCAGCAATTATGATGCTGCTGTTCATCTCTTTGCTTAGATGTAGTAGAACTTGCTTTGTGACTCTAGGAGCTCCTATGTTAGGTACATATGTATTTAGGATTGTTATGTCTCTTTTTTATTTTTTCCCTTTGCCACTATATAATAACCACCTTTGTCTTTCTTTACCATTGTAGATTTAAAGTCAATTTCATTTGATATGAGAATGGCTACACCTGCTCTCTTTTGGTTTCCATTTGCAAGGAATATTTTTTTCCATCTCTTCACCTTGAGTCTGTATCATTCTTTGTGGGTTAGATGTGTTTCATGAAGAAAGAAGACACTTGTGTCGTATTTTTTCATCCTTTCAGCCACCCTATGTTTCTTGTGTCAGACATTATGTCCATTCATGCTGAGTGATAGAATTGATATGTGGGATTATGTTCTGTTAATTATGTTGGGTATTACTTTATTGCTTTGTTTTTCCTTTTGTGCCATTGTATTATATGAGCTGAGACCTTTAGCTTTTGGGTAATGTGACATTGGTGGTTGTCTATCATGCTGATCCACATGTAATGCTGTTTTGAGTATTTCCTGCAGGCAGGTCTGGTTGTGACAAATTCCCTCAGTGTCGGCTTGTCTGGAAAAGTCTTTATTTCTCTTTCATATATAAAACTTAGTTTTGCAGGATACAAAAATCTAAGCTGGTGGTTGTTATGTTTAAGAAGACGGAGGATGGGGCCCCTATCCCTTCTGGCTTGTAAGATTTCTGGTGAGAAGCCTGTGGTTAGCCTGATGGGTTTTCCTTTGTACATTACTTTATGTTTTCACCTCACAGCTCACAGAGAACCCTCCCCCCATAGGAAAGCCTCACAAAATCAACACGAAGAATTCCTCCTTCATGTTGGTTTTGGCCAGTCTGATGACTATATGTCTTAGTGATTGCCTCTTTGCAATGAATCTCCCAGGTGTATGTTGAGCTTCTCGTATCTGGATGTCTAAATCTCTAGCAAGACCAGGGAAGTTTTCCTCAGTTATTCCCTCAAATAAGTTTTCTAGCCCTTGTGCTTTTTCTTCTTCACCCTCAGGGATGCCAACAATTCCTATATTTGGCTGTTTTACATAATCCCGTATTTCTTGTATGTTTTATTCATTCCTCTTGATTCTTTGTTCTTTATTTTTGACTGACTGGGTTAATTCAAAAGAGCCGTCTTCAAGGTCTGACATTCTTTCTTCTGCCTGGTCTAGTGTATTCTTAAAGCTTTCCACTGGTTTTGTATTTTCTTAAATTAATTTTTCATTTTCAGAAGTTTTATTTGTCTTCTTTTGAGATGTCTATTTCTTTAGTAAATTTTTAACTCATTTCCTGAATTGTTTTTCTGGTTTCTTTGAGTTGGTTTTCCATTTTCTCTTGGATTTCATTTAGCTTCCTTACAATCCATATTTGGCATTAATTATCTGTTATTTCAATATTTTCATTTTGGTTGGGATCCATTGCTAGACAGCTAGTGTGCCCCTTTTGGGGTGTCATTTTGCTCTGATTTTTCATGTTTCCAGAGTTCTTGTGCTGATTCCATCTCATGTACAGCAGGTGTCACTTCTTGTTTTTGGATTTTCTTTTGTTTAGATGGGGCTTTTTCCCCCTCCCACTCTTAAGGTTGTGTCTGTAGCATATGTTGGGTAAGAACCTTTGACCTTTCTTGTGGGTGCTTTGATGGGGTGTATGTTCTGGATGGATGCCTTGGTTGTAGATATCCTTAGTGTGGTGGTTTTCTCAGTTGCTAGTTGTTTGTAGGCTGTAGCAGTGGTGAGCTACGTGTGTGAGCAGATTCCCTGTCTCTTGTTGATGAGGGAGGATGAGGTCTCTGAAATCCTTTCTCTTTCCCCAGCCCTGTGATCTTCTTAACAGCATGAATTATATTGGGATGCCCAGTTCAATCTCTGAGACACTAGGTGGTGCTTGTGGGTAAGAATCAGCCACACCCTGTATAATTGAGGCAGTAATGCTATAAAGGCCTGTACAAGTTGTCCTCCCTGCCAGTTGATGGCATATGCCAGAAGGAACCAGCTGCAGTGGATTTTTTGGGAAACTTGTGACTAGCTCTAGCCCCTCAGGAAAAGCACTTGAATGCCCCAGGTGGTGGGCAGGGACCTGGAGCTCCCAAGGGACTCCTGTTTCTCCACCACAGCAAAGGTGTGTGAAAGAGTGAGCCTGGGCAGGGCTGGGTCGGGTAAGTCTGCTTTCAGGCTCCACAAAGGGAGCTGTCTTCACAGGGGTCAAGGGTCCAGTCCCAGGCTGGTGGGGAAAATCACTAGGGAGGGGCTGAAGCAGCCCCACCAAGCCAGAAAGTCTGCCTGTGGGAGCGGGGTTGTCAGAGATTTACAACCTGGCTGTCAGGAATGGGCGTCACTCTTCTCACCCACCTCTACCCTGGCCAGAGGCAGGAGCTCATACTAGCTGAGCTCACTAGCAATGTTGCTGTGGGCTAGGAGCTTCCCTGTCCAGGATCTCGCCCCAGGCCAAGAGTGAGGCTTTCCTATGGGAGGAGGGTTTCTCTGTCAGTGTGCTGTGGCTGGGACCCACACTGCACTATCCTCCCAGTTCTGCCCACTTGGGCTTCTTTGCATCTCAAGATTAGTTCACAAACCACCCTCCCTGCCCCCAAGCAACATGACTGAGTCATGGGGGTATAGAATCTGGCCTGTGTTCCTGTCCCTGTGTCCCAAAAATTCAGTCCCTGACCATGCCAGAAAGAAATGTGCTAGTCCCAAGTTGCCTATGGACTGCTGTAGTAAGTTTCATGTATCTCTGCTTCAGGGTTTGCCCTGCTCTGCTGGAGCAGCCAGGTGAACAGTACCTAGGAGGGCCAGTGGGCAGGGAGCTCATATACCAAGCACCCTCTGGTCTGCTGCAGGTCTTTAAGAGCAAAGTTGGTAGCTTCCATGTGGTAGGCACACCAACAGAAGGGAAACAGCCACTTCTCAGAGTCTTGACTCAATTGTCCCTCTCAGCAGCAGTGGGTGGGGGAGGGCCAGGGGAGGAAAAGAGTGTGAATGGAGGAAAGCTAGCACTCTGGTTGTCTCTGTCCCTCTCTCCAGAAGGCAGCCCACCTGGAAAGTCCAAGCTCTGAGGTCATGAAGATCCCCTGGGACTCACTGGTCCTTGTGGCTCTTGTAGTCTGGGCCAGAGATGGGAATTGTTTGTGTGGGAAGCTGTCAGACAAATACTGAGGGGCTGAAGTTCCCTGGGAAGGTCAAAGGCACACAGTGGATGGAGAAGCAATATGGTGCCTGCTGTCTCAGCTTGGGTCTGTGGTTATGGAAAGCAACCCTGAAAGGTCTGGTAGCTGGGTGCTTTATCCTCAAGAAGCTCCCAGTTCACTGGCAGCAGCATCCCCTGGGCTCGTGAGGGTAGAAAGGCTGTCCAGCAGTTCAGGAGCCCACTGACTTCCAGAGGTGTGAGGGAAGGAGAAACAAAACCCCCTTCTCACCATGCTCCAAGCCTCTTGGGGGTTGATCTCTGCTGATATCTTGCTCCTTCTTGTTCTGCTCTGCAACTTCTTCTCATGGAATCTCTGGTAGGTTCTGGCACTTTTCCCTCATAATTACACCTGATCTGTGTTTTTTTGTTTATTTGTTTCATCTAAAACTTTTCCTTCTTTCTGAGATGATCTGGCAGCTGATGTCTCTGGTCAGCCATCTTGCTACTCTCTCTTCATGATTATGATTGTGATTGTTCTTGGGTGTCTTTGAGCTTCTTCAATCCATGGCTTCATACTTTTTGTCAAATTTAGAAAAGTTTTAGCCATTATCTTTCTTTAGAAGGTGGAGAACTTTGTTTTGGCAAACATTTACATTAATCCATGATCATTTTAATCCTTTCAAGGTCTCTACTTAGGCTTCGCTATTTTCATAATAGAGTAACCTTCACTACATATATAGTTCATCTCTACCACTTAGGTGTGACCCCTCTAAGGTCTCCACTAAAGGTCCCAGGAAATCATTGAGGACTATCGACTCTGGCTGATTGTAGCTCAAATATGTCTCTTCTTCCTCCTTATTTGAACCCCAGTAATAACTGAGGTTACCAAACACCTCTCTTTGTTTCTGACTGGGTTTGTGAAGTTTCTATCTATGCATTCACAGCCTAGTGATCAGCAAACACTCAAGAGGAATGTCTAAGCAGATGTGTGGAGCTCTTTCTCTGTGTATCATCTTACTTTTTATACCTCTGCTCCATAACTTCCAGGTATCTTAGCTTCATATTCTGATCTCCATCTCTTCACTTCAGTGAAGTCATTGTGCTTTGTGGCTCCCCTGACCCTGCTTGGAAATCACCTCCAGAAAGAAGACATCTGCATTACTCACTTATTTAGTTGCCCTTCTCTCAAAGATCACATTCCTCTGCTGGCTTGTTGTTAAATGTCTGAGAAAAAGTTGTTTTATATCTTTTGTTGAAGTTCTTAGTTTTTTTATTGTTAGAGGATGAATCTAGTTTTTGTTACTCTATCATATCCGAAAATGGAACTCCAGGTATTATAATTTTTAAGTTTTTAAAATTTGATTGTTAAACTAAATTCTTCTATATGTATACTTACCATTTAAATTCCTCCATTTCCATATTGCCGCTTCATAGTACTGGCATTAAATTTTCTTATTGATTTATATGATGTTTTATAGATATGTTTGAAGTTTCTGTCCTATATGAAACATTTTTTTCTTTTGTATTTTGCTTTCAATTTTGCTCAAGTAGTTTTGAGTTGTTTTATTTGCAAACTTTCAAAAACGTGTATCTACTCATATTCATCAGTTTTTATTCTGTGGCTTACCTATTGAATTATATTTAACAGGCTACTTTAAATTTAAAGTACATAAATATAACATATTTATAAATTTTATATTAGTAAGTTAAGTTCACATTTAAATATGTGATTTACCTGTATTTTATTTTGCTGTACAATGTATGGAACAGATAGGGACATATTTCATCAACAATCCACATCGCTCATTTTCTATTTCCCTGCCAGGGATCATATACTGTAGGGCTGATTTGCATCTAGGTTGGATTATGTGACTACACTTCATCAATGGAATATGAGAGGAAATACCATGTGTTACTTTCAAGCCACAGTGTTGGGGGTTTGACTTTGATCTCCCTTCTTTGTTTGTTTGCTGAGTGTAGAACTCTTCAAAGTCCTTTTGTATGGCAGAGGTTAGAATAGATAGAGCCTGAAATATAACTGCTCTCTGATGGGGAAAAATTGTCTGTGCTATTACCCAGGTCATTACACTTTTATAATATATCTAATATAGCCATTAGCATAGCTAATAATGAGATTAATTAAAAATGGGGTCAATATATTTTTTAAACAATTTGTTACTTATTTCAACATCATTTATTGAATGATTCATTCATCCACTTAATCATAATGGGGTTATCACTTTTCCAAGCAATTAGCCACTTGTCACATTACAATTATTTGAGTGATTCATATATCCCGTTTTAAAACATCACCTTTTCACAAAATAAATTTTCTTTCATAATGAATCTTTTTCATAAAATTTTCATATACAGTGTTCTATTTATCCATCAGTTTGTATTTCAGAAGCACACTATGTTTAGCATTATGCTTACTTAATAGTCTTTAACATTTGTAAGGGAAAGTTTGCTTTAACACTTTTCTTTTGACTATTCTTATTTCTTTATTCTTACAGATGACTTAAGAATTTTTTAGCAATCAGAAAACATGTCATTTGAAATTGTGTTTAACTGATAAATTAATTGGGTGGGAATTTTTTATTATTGAAATATTATTTCTTTTCAGAAAGCTATTGTTTCCTATTTACTTAGATTTTTTCATTTCTTTAGTGACATACTCTGATTTGTAAAACTCTATGCAAAAGAATTGGAGATCACAATACTAAGGTTCAGAAAGGAAACAGTAATATTAATGACAGTGAAAATTTTTATTCATTAGAGTCTGTTGGAATTAATGTAACTGAGCAAAGAACATCATGGCCTCACATATCTGTTGGAGAAATTGTGTCATCGTAAGTGTACATTCCTGTGCATTGTGGAAGAAGACTGGAATCAATTACTGGATCAATATGGATAATATACCTTAATGTGTTTTCAACAGATGGAGAAGTAAAAAACACCACATATTTCTGTTTTGCAGGTAAAATTATTCAGTTACCTGTACTATAATCAAAAGTTTAGGTGTAAAGTATAAAAATCTAATGTTAATTACATTAAATTACAGTATTCATTCTGAAAGCATCTTCCTTGACTTTTCTTTCTTGTCCAACATTTAAAGTAGGCATTCCTTTACACTCACTCCTTATTTATCCTAAAATTTTATGCTCTCTAAACATGTTCTCTAAAACTGTCAAATATAAGTGCAAGGCACGTATACTTAATGTTTGTTCCTAGTTTTAATCCCTCAGTCGTTTCAGGCCTGAATGTCCAAACTGCTTCAACTATGTATCTATCTCTATGTCCCGCAAATATTTCCAACGCCAGACTCTAAAGAGAAGTTAACTTGATTCTCCTACAGATATTTTTTGCCTCCTGGTTCTTTGATAACAGAATCACCAGCATTTCATGTTATCAGACAGAGCATAAAAGAATTGCTTATATCTCTGCTTCTTTTCTTATTCTGAGATTTCATGGCTAATCCTTCAAATCAATTCCACTTTTATTATCTTCCAAATTTACCCTACTTCCATTTGCTTTATTTTCTCGGATATTCATTGCCTTTTACTTGATCCTCTCTAATAAGTTCTAAATGGTCCCAGTGATTCCAGGCTTTCCCTGCAATCATTTTTTTACCCTCTGAAACAAGTTTTTCCCTTCTGAAACATAATCTTATTCAA
Organism: Daubentonia madagascariensis; assembly: GCA_023783475.1. Lineage (NCBI taxonomy): Eukaryota > Metazoa > Chordata > Mammalia > Primates > Daubentoniidae > Daubentonia > Daubentonia madagascariensis. The sequence goes on along the minus strand of JAKFHU010000978.1, from coordinate 16,524,119 downwards.
ATAAACTCTTAATTGCTCTCAAAAGGTAATATTTATTTTTTCTCCAACCTCCTTTTCCTATTGTACCCCAGAATTATCCTCATATTAATTGATATTAATCTATACTATACCTCTAATGTTGCCTGAATTTTTAATACTAGTGATAATATTCAATTTTCTCTCTTGGCCTGAAATATTGGAGAATGGGAAATAGTTAACCTCTGCTTTTTTCTCATAATTCAGACTTAATAATTTTAGTCATCTGGTCTCCACTGATTACTAGAGTATGTTCTCTTTTCAGTTGCCAAATACAAAATCATAATTTTAGAATTGGTAAAGAGAAAAATGATTTTGATAAAAAAAATTAATTTTCTTCCCCATGGGGATGCGGAAATCTATTTTCCCAGTCTCCTTTGCAGTTGAGACATATGTCTATGTCAAAACAATCTGGGTGTGGACTCTAATGCTGTATATCATTTCCAAATATGGTGTAAAAACAGATGGAAGCCATCCATGCTTTCTTCTCCTTTGCTATATGACCATAAATGACATCTGTTTGATATGGCATTGTTACAAAATGGAGGAATATAGCCTGAACTTCATCAGATTTGTAAACAAGAATGAATCCTTCTTTGAGTAAAAAATAAATATTGGAGTGTATCCTTCTTTTGTAATGCTTAGCCCCCGCCACCTATAGCTTACACTGCTAATTCACACACACAGTCTCATATTTTCAGAAAAAAGTCTCAATTATCTACTTTACTATTTATTTTTAATAGGTTTTATGTAAGAGAATGTTTAAAAGTTGACAATTTGTAAATATTAACTTACTAAAATGTAAAGGTTTCTTTGGTATGCAAGTCCTGATATTTTTAAAGTATGTTTTAAATCTCTAATACTAGCTTCTGTTGAACTGTGTTATCAGATATCTCTTAGTACAAGTGTTTCATAAAGTACATTTTAGGGAATGCTTTTTGTATTAATATTTCCATTCATCAACTATGTGTTTCTCACCTCTGCTCTAAGTGTAGCTTTGCGCTTACATAGAAATGTTTCAAATTTAGGCAAACTCCACTGATTATAACATTTAGGTGATTTTTAATGAAGTTTTTCATAAATAAGACATTATATCAGATTTAGCCAAAAATTTTATAGCTCCAGTTCTGGGAAGCATAAACAGTTATATTTATTTTGTTAGTAGTATTACTTATTCTAAAAGTCAAAATTATTTTTGGATACAAAATATTCTGGAATACTGATGCTTATGCTAATTTTTTTAGAGTGATCTATATAAAAGAAGCTCGATATTGTTTAATTATACTTGTATGGGACTGATTATACTCATGTTAAAATATCAATTTTCAAAATATGGGTGATACATTTTTCCACCTATACTTGTTTATTGTTTAAATATAATTATTTCTCTATAGGAAATGAAGTAGTTTGGTAATTATTTTTGTTCTTCTAAAAATAAAAAATTGCAAGTCTTTTAAATATTGTATTTTCTCTCATTGGTTCTTATCTATATTTTTGTTTTATTTATTGCTTAATGATTGCTTAATGAAATTTAAGTATTCATACTTGTTTTATCATAGTCTACTCTGATTACATCACTTCACATGTAAGAAGGTTAAAAAGTATGCTTCCATTTTCCCCCTCCCATTTTGTCCAATTATTGCCATACATTTTACTTCGACATGTATTATGAAAAATTACTATTGATTTCTTTTGAATAAAGGAAACAAAAATAATAGTATTTTATCCCCCTGTGTAGCATTTTTAGCAATTTCTATTAATATTTTGGGTATATCCAAGTTTTCTTCTGGTATTATTTTCTTTCAGCTTAAAGAACTTCATTTAACATTTTTTTGTAGGGCTGATCTTATGCTAAAACTTTCTCTCAGTTTTTATCTAAAGTGCTTTTATTTTTATATTTTAATGACATTTTTACTGGTTTTATAATTCTATATGTATTTTTTTCTTTTTAGTATTCTAGAAAATAACATTCCAATATCTTAGAATTCATGTTTTTCTGTTGTTTCTAATAAGAAGCCATCAGTAATACCGAACATTCATTCTCATGTAAAATGCACCTTTCCGGTTGCTTTTAATACTTTTTCCCCTTAAAATTTAGTTTTCAGCAATTTGACTCTGCAATGCCTACTTGGGGTCATTGGAATTCCTGAATCTGTAAATTTATAGTTTTTGTTCTAAGTTGGAAAATTATCAACAATTATAACTGCATATATTTGCAATTCAATCTTCCTCTACTTCCGAGATTATACTCACATGTGTATTAGAACATTAGATACTATAACAGAGGTCACTAGTGTTTAAATCATTTTCTCTTTTTTTTAGTCATTTTTCTCTGTGTTTCAAAATCTATTGATCTATTTACCTGTTAACTAATCTTTTTCAACAGTATCCAATCTGATGTGAAAGTACCTATTGAATAATTTGTTTCAATTTTTGAAATTTCTGTTTTAGAATTTTATGTCCTATCTTGTCTATAACTTCCATTTCTCTTGCAAGAGTCCTTATTTGTTTACTTATTATGCATATATTTTCTTTTAAATCCTTAAACATGTGAACAGTAGATGTTTCAAAGTTACTGCTTAGGAATTTCCAATATCTCTGTGATCTCTGGGGCTGTTTCTACTGGCTATTTAATCTTACCTCCTCCCCATTTTTCTCTCTTTTGTTTGTTTTGGGTTTTTTGTCTGTTTTTGCCACTTAACATTCCTGCTTTTTTGTGTGTCTTAAAAATTTTGATTGTGTTATGCACAACATGTTGCTATGTTGTTAAAAGTGGATTTTGTATTCCTCCTTTAAAGAGTACTGATTTCTATTTTGGAAAGCTGTTAACACTCAGCTTCTTTAAAAAGGAGAAGAAAGTAACAGAATGAGGTGACACAAGTAGAAAAAAGTGCACTACGATAGACTTAATCCTAACATATTCATAATTATCTAAAATATAACTATAGTAAAGGTATCAATTTAAAGGCAGAGATTGTGATACTTGGTTAAAAAATGGGAAAATTTACCTATCTAAAATTTTAAGATATAATTTAAATATAAATACATAAACACAAAGATACATTAAAAGACTACAAAACATACATTGCAAATAGTAGCCGCATTATATCATGCTAGTAAAATAAATATTTAAAAAGTCTAAACATCAAATGTTATCAAGAATATAGAGTTATGTGTGTTCTCATACACTGCCTATGGGATGTTAAAAAGGGAAAACCATTTTGCAAAATGATTCGACATTTCATATATAGTTAAAGAATAACTTATTATTTGAATGAGCAATTATTCACTATGTAGGTACATGCCAGAAATGAAAACTTATGTCTACATAAAAATTTACATGTATATAGCAGTTTACAAATAGTTGCCTGAAGTGGAAACAGTTTAACTGTCCATCAATAGGACAAGATAAACAAATTGTGGCATATTCATAGAATGTAATTCTACTTAACAATATAAAGGAATAAATTACTGATACAGCAAATGAGTATCACACTATTTTGTTTAGACATTCTGCACACAAAGAAGTGTTTACTGCATGATTCCATTTATGTAAAATTTTAGAATGGGGAAAATAACCTATAGTTAAATATCACAAGAGAAGTGATTGCTTTTTGTCTGGGTTCTTACAGGGAAGGGGCATGAGAAAACATTCTGGAATGATCAGAGGTCTGGAAATGTTTCTGTAAAGTGGCAGATCACATATATTTTAACCTCTCTGGATGATATGGTCTCTGTTGCAATTACTAAACTCTGCCCTTGTATTGCAAAAGTAGCCCTAGACAATCATAAATGGATGGACCTACCTGTGTTCCAACAAAGCTTTTTTTTCCTTAACAAATCAGTCAGTGACCAAATTTAGCCCATTGAATATGGTTTGCCAACCCCTGTTCTTTATCTTGATAGGCTTATAGGTGTCATGACTGTGTGCATTTGCAAAAATTCATCAAAATGTATTACATAGTGTACATTTGTCTCTATAAATTATGTCCCATAAAAGTGTATGAAAATTCATATTTTTCTAGTTCCCCAAACTCAGAAACTAGAAATTATTATCCTGCAAATGGGCTCACTGTCTGACACAAATAGAAACCAATAGTATGACACTCACTTTTGAGAAAAGAAAGGTATTATTGTGAGGTTAGCAAGCAAGGAGACAGGACATGGGCTCAAATCTGTCCCACCAATTTGTGGTCTGCAGCAAGTTTTAAGGGGTCAGGGCAAGGGAAAGGATTTAAGAATGTTGATTTGGCAGAGTCTGATTGGAGGGCTTCAAATTTGACCATTATGATAAGGTACATTGAGGCAGATTTTAGCCCTGGATCTGCCTAGCCAATAAACCCCTGGCTTCTGAAAGAGTTTTGATGGTCAGATTCCTGTCACGTCCTAGTCTTCTTGGTTCTGCATGAGTAGGAGACACCTTTGGATTCAGGTGTTGTTAGATGTCAAAGCTTTTTCCATCACACATGCCTGGGCTACTTGGCTTGCAGGTTTGGGTTCTGTAATACTTACAAGGTAACTTGACATTCTGTCTGCCAACAGAGTAGGGGCTAGTTACAAAATCTTGCAGTTACGAAATCAGTATAAATTTGCTATATTCCTTGCCTCATATTCTGATAAAGACAATAGTAACTAAAGCAAAAGACCATGAGATAGATAGAGAGAACTAAAATAGCCACATATTTTAGCAGATCATAAATATACATTTCCCTTAATTTCAAATTGTCTTGTGCAATGCACTATAGATATTTTTTGTTGGGGAAATATAATTAAAATAAACGTCTTCTCCCAGCCCAGAAAAACTTTCCACAAAGGCAGTAGAGAAAGAAAACAGTTTTATTATTGAATAAACATTAAGCCACAATGTGGTGCACATCACAGGCTATCTGCTAAGAAATTGCTAAGACAGAAAGAAGTCTCATTTTTTTATTAGGTCTTTAAATATGAAATGTCTGATTCTGAATCAAAAGATTAGTTTATTATATCTCAAGCAAGAAGCAGAACAATTAATCAAAGTATGCATCTAAACTATCAACACAGTTTTGCCATCTTAATGGTAGCTTGTCTGTGCCAGCAGTGAAGAAGCCTGGAGAGCCAGTGGTAATGAAATCGTGAAAGGTGTTTTCCACAGCTTGCTGAGAATTGAATATTTTTATATTATAATATATAGCCAAAGCAGATACAATCCATTATATATTTGTTTTCAAGATAAACAATAACTAGTCCTCAAGTAAGAGGACTCCGCAGCATCATTGGTCATGCACAGTTCAATTAAATTTATTTGGCAATTGGAGTGACCGTCTGTGTTAACTGGCTTAAACTGGCTAACACACTTCTAATATCATTATGACGGGAAATAGTCTTACATCCTGGAGCAAAGGACCCGCAAAGTTAGGCTCCTATTCTCCCACAGACATTGGGAGATAGAGGTATTATCTCCCTTGATGTTTACTGCTGGGGCTCAGAAAACAGTACCCCAAAAGGAAGGCCTCAGAGGCAAAAGTTTCTCTATGACCTTATGTTGTCCTCCTGCCTCTCAGTCTCATTATTCCTTGGGGCTAGCCACAGACACTACCATCCTTCTTCTCTAAGGTGGGTCATAAAAGCCAGAACCCCTTTTCCTGAAAGCCAGCCATAAAACCTAAAATTATTCTGTGTAAAAACTGGCCATAAAGAAATTATCTGACCTACCTTGTTTGACTGTAGGTCATAAGACCCCTATTCCAGTGGGGGTCCTGCCCCACACACAGGAGGAAGGAATCCATGCTCAGAGAGGCCAAGAAGAATGTAGACAGACAGGTTTTGCTGGGTTTTCCCACTCAGTCTGTTAGCATTAGATAATACCCTTTTTGCTCAATCATATTTCTACAGGGCTGTCCATATTTTGTTGAACCTAAACATAAAAAGGTACAATTTCCCCTGTATCTTTGGGTCTTCATTCTGAAGGCTCCCATATATACATGCTAAATAAATTTGTATGCCTTTTCTCCTATTAATCAATCTGCCTCATGTCAGTGATTTTTCAGCAAACCTTTAGAGAGCCAAGGGCCTTGGTCCCTACATTACATTTTAAAGAGATGGCACCCAGGTCTTTGAGAAAAATATTCCTGAGTTGCAAAGCCAGCAGACTGCCTATGTAGTCTTCAAAAGGATTTATATATATTTCAAAGAGATGAGAACATATTTATAATAAGTTTTCTGAGGTAAATGCACTTAGAAAAAAGAGGAGAGGAAAATCTCTTTCTTTTTATTTTCAAGAGGGAGACTTAAGCCTCTTATTTTTAATTTGTATTTTTCTTTACATCTTTAAATGAAAAGAAAAAAATTGTGTTCTTTAAATATGTGAACATTTAAAATATTACCAAACAGGCATATTAGGTCAGAAGGAAGAAATAATAGTTCAACAAATGAAATTGGAATAATTTGTTACCCTTGTAGAAAAAATAATTTGGGATGCTATATCATATCTTACAAAAAATATGGGCAAAAGTCATGAATAGTATCTTCCTGGAGAGAATGCAAAAATTGTTATTAGATATATAAAAATATACTCATTTTGACAGTTATTTTGAACATAAAATTAAAGCCAATAAACAATGGTTCATGCCCACTGAGATAATCAAAAAGAAAAAAAAAGTCCTAAAATACCCAAGCTTTGGCAAGAATGATTAAGATTTGGAGCTGTCATACATTATCACTGAGAGCTTAAGTGATAAAAATTTTGGATAAATTACTTGGATAAGCACTGAACATTTCTAATAAGTTGAAGTTGTGCTTATGCTATGACTCCTCAATTTTCCTGGCGTTTATGTTTATATATTCTGATACAATTTTTCACCTTGCACTGTGACATAGGTACAACAATTGTAGTACAGTCTTGCTTGTAAGAAAACAAAGAAAACAGGAGAGGACACAAGTTACACATTCAAAAAAATAAGTAAATAAGAAAGAGAGGAAAAGAAGGGAAATGGGAAATGGAGAAAAGGAGTAAGAGGAAGAGGGAGGGAAGGAGGGAGGCAGGGAAGATGGAAAAGAAGAAAAAAGTCTTGTGGAATATTCATACAATGAATTTATCTAGGTAGTGAAAACTAATGAGTTGCAACCACAGTATTCACATGATAGCCTGTGGGTACACATAGCCAGGAACAATCCCTCCCATCTCTGTATTTGCATAACACTTCTTATTTCAAGAGCTGGAGTTCATTCCTCCCCCCCTTGAATCTGAGCTGGCCCTGTGACTCAGTTTATCAAAAACATGCAGTAGAAGTGCCATTGTATAACCTTAAGTCTAGTCCTTGATGTTGCCATTTCGTATTTTTGGAAGGCAGCTCCAGTAGTGGAGAGAGAGAAGTCAAACGGAAACAGCCTTAGAGGTCCAGAGACTACAGAGGAAGAAAGGGAAGCCCCCCACGTTCCAAACATCCCTTCCATCCTGCTGACACACCCGACGTGTTAGTTAGCGCTAATAACTTTAGCTCCTCCAACTTAATTGGAGTCATTTTTATGCTTTCTTCATTTTTGTATTTTATTTACTTTATGTTGAGATATAACTAAAAGTACAATAAAGTGCTTTAATCTTAATATATAATCAAATATTTTTTCCCTGTGAACCCCATGTTACCACTACGTCAAGACAGAATATTTGCTGCTCTGCGAAATGCTCCCTTGTACCATAGCCCAATCTAAAAATTATCCCTGCTGCAAAGATAAACACCAGTTGATCTGTGTTGTATGCCCTATAACTTGAACCATATTTCTTCCTCTTTTTAATCTTTTTTTGATAAAGCACATACTCCAATAGCCCTCTAAGAATGAATTATGGAAAGTAAAATGAGATCTGAAATATGCTAAATTATATTTTTTTTCTATAATCACATTTGATTTTTAGTTTGATTGGCTGCAGACATCTAAAATATTTTTGTCTTAGAATATTGATGGCATCGCTTCACTGACATAGATTTAATTGTTCTTTTTGAGAAGTCAAATGCCATTTTGATTTATGAGCATTTGTTTATGATACTTTTTCTTTCCTTTCCAGATGCTAGTGATAACATCTCTCTGTCCTCAGTATTCTGAATTCCATGATGATCTTTGTCAGTGAGAATTTCTTTTCATTCATTTTTCTAGGCGTTGTGTAGGGCTCTCAATTTGGAGTTTCAAGTCTGTTAGTTTTGTGAAACATTCTGGGTAAAATATTTGATAATTTACTTTTTTTTTGTCTTTTATTTCTCTGTGGCACAATAAAATCTCAGATATTAGAACCTGAAGTTATTTTTTTTAATTCCATTTATAATCTCCCCTTTGCTAAATCTTTTTACTTTGCTATTCTAGGATCTATGAATTATCCCCAATTTAATTTTAACCAACCCATTGGAGTTTTCATTCTTGTGTTTTTCTATTAATATTTGTAATTAAAAAATTATATATATATTCTATGTGATGTTTTGATATATTATACAATGTGGACTTCAAAAGGGTTGAAATCATAGAAGTAGAAGGTAGAATGATGGTTACCAGAGGCTGGGGCAGTAGGGAAGGAGCAAGGGAGGGAACGGGGAGCTGTGGGTCGAAGGGTACAAACAAGTTTCAGGTAGACAGTAGGAATAGGTTTTGAGATCTATTGCACGATAGGGTGACTACAGTCGATAATAATGTATTATATATTTCAAAATAACTGAGAGTAAATTTCAAATGTCTCACCATAAAAAAATAAGTCAGTCAGGTGATGGATATCTTAACTAGCTTGATGTAAGTATTTCTGAGATCTTAAGGTATCTTTGTCTCTGTATCTGTATTTTCAAATATCTTTACTTATCATTACTTATTGTGGATTCGTTTTTTCTATGTATGACACATCTTCTCTGCGCCTAGTGCTCACCCTTTTGCTGCTGCCATTCACCTTCCATTTCTACTGTTTTTATGTGTGTGTTCATTACACAGCTCCTTCTACAGTTAGTGGGATTTTGTGAGAGGAAAACTGAATATTTTTTTGTTAAATCTTTTCTGTTTACCAGAAGTACATGAACTCCTAAAAATTTATTAGGAAGATAAAGCAAAAGAGAGTGCAATTACTGGAGATATATTCAGAAATATAGTATACCTTTTAATGTTTGTGTGAGTGAATTTTCTTTTGTCCCCTGTGGTTACGTATTTCCCTGGAAAATTGCTGTATCTGAGATATTAGGTGTATTTCAAAGTCAAATAGTTGAATTATCTAATTTGCATTTGGTATGTGCCTATCACCCAAAATAAGGCCATTAATATCTATCAGAAAATGCAAATGTTTAGATAGATGAAGTTGGGTGATTTTAGCACACAACCCTTGGTAGGAGAAAAATTAAAGTTAATAACTATCTTTTTGTACAGTTTGTGGTATGACCTACATTTAACATTTTATTTTAATCCAGCTTTAATATACTAAAAACTGGAAAATATGTATCATTCAAATGTAGGCATTTTATATAGTAAGTTACTGTTGTCTGTTTCTGCACCTGTGGAGTTGAACCTGTCACGTTCATAGGAGGAATCCTGAGGATGATGGTGTGATGTAAAAGGAAGACGAATTTAAAATTGTGACCCAGCTGATGTGTAAATACAAATGTTTTAATCAAAAATCATCTCAATTGTGTTAAATATCACTTATTTAAAAATGTAAATGCTTCATCTATGCATATATTAATTGTGATTTCATTTTTTACTATTGAAAGGAAAATCACATATCTTAGATACTTCATCTAATTATTTGTTTTAATTTATGTGCTTTTTGAAAGCTGTTTGATAAATCTTTTAGAAATTAAATTCATTTAACTCTGTAAGTAGGACAAATAATTTCTTTTTTTCTTTTTAAGTTTTTCTTTCTAAGGTTCATGGACAAGTGATTTCTGATATAGTTAGGATAGTCAAGCAATAGGTGCATAGTAGTCCCCTTTATCTGTAGTTTTGCTTTCCATGGTTTCAGTTAAGGACAGTCATTTGTGGTCCAAAAATACTAAATGGAAAATTCCAGAAATGAACAATTTATAAGTTTTAAACTGGGTGCCTTTCTGATGAAATCTCATGCTGTCCTTCTGGGGATGTGAATCATCCCTTTTTTCCAGTGTATCCATGCTGTATACACTACTCACCCATCAGTCACGTAGTAACTGTCTTGGTTTTCAGATCCACTGTTATGGTATCGCTGTGCTTGTGTTCAAGTAATCCTTATTTTATTTAATAATGGCCCTAAAGTGCAAGATGTGGGGAATTCAGATATGCCAAAAAGAAGCCATGAAGTTCTTCTTTTAAATGAAATGGTGAAAATTCTCAACTTAATAAAAAGAAAAAAATATATGCTGAGGTTGCTAAGATTTATGGTAAGAACTAATCTTCTATCTGTGAAATTGTGAAGAAGGAAAAAGAAATTTGTGCATAGTATATATAGGGTTTGGTATTATCCACAGTTTTAGGCATTCACTGGGAGTCTTGGAACATATTCTCTGAAAATAAGGAGGAACAACTATAGCTTTTTACAAATTGGAAATAATAGTTCTTAAATAGTGAAAATAAGAAATGAAGTATTATTGTCATTACTGCTAAACAATGATAAAATAATTAAACCCATTATGTAACTATCTGAAAGATCCATAACAGGGTTCACTCTGGGAGTGATTTTAAGCTGTGCATTTTTAATTTTTTTTTGGTCTTTCCTTCTCTTCTTGGGAGTCTAAAATGTGTGTTTACAAATATTACTGACCTAACGGAAATTATTTAGCTCAGACCTAGAGAACATAAAGTTGCTATAAGTTCAAAACACACAATTTACTTACAATTGCATTAATTCTAGCCTCTTCTAGTTAATTAATGCAATATTTCCTAAAAGAGATTCTCTCAAGTGATGAAGTATTACAAGCTACTCCAGTTATAATTATTTTAGTAATTTCACAAATCTTCAGAGTGTGTGAACAACCAGCGGCCAGTGTTTCAACTGTTAGATGAATAAAATAAACCTGACTGTTTCATCTAAAAAGTATTACAGGTTAGTCATAGAACTCATGTGTTAATTTTCAGGTAAAGATCCAGCTCCCATAATTAATTATACTTGTCTGAGCAGTAGCTCACTTTTTCATCTTCCAAGTCCAAATGAAAAGTGTGGACAACATCCAATTAACTAAGAAATTTCAATCCAATTGCTAAACTTAATGAAAGATTGTCTCATTAAACTGACAAGATAAACATGCCCTTCTGGTTACATGTTAAAAAATCTTGTATCCAGGGATAAAAATAATGGATTTATAAAATTGTTTTGTTGGTGGTAGTGGTGGTGAGAGCTGTAAAGAGAAAATATTATTTTAGTTTTGGAGAAAAGTATTATGAAAAAAAGTGAATTTAAGTAAAGCACCAATTCAAAATGAGTTTTATAAAATTTTATTTTAGGGTTGGTTGGTTTAAATTGAGTAAATTTTCTTGTGGCTACCTTATTTTAAATTATGTACAATTATCCAATCTTGGGTCAGAGAACGAAAGGGTTCAAGTTAGGTTTAGAAGTATTTTGGCCCTTACATTTGCCATATGAAATATTTCATTTAATCCTCATGAAATTTCTCACAAATACTCCCTTTTTACAAGTAGGGAAGTTGAATCACACACAAAAAAATTATCTAGGTTGCTCTATGTTTTCAGCCGATATTTGGTCCTAACTATAGTTGTTTCCAAAGCCTGGCTTCCTTACATTTCTCCAGGATGCAAAGTACTTGTTAGTATATAAAAATGGCAAATTTTAAAACACCCAAACGTATTGAGTTCCCAGTGTCGGTGAACCAAACATTTTTTTTAATGAAAGAAGATATGCTTTTCTCTTTTCTTCTATGACTCAACAGAGTTACTGAGTTTTTATTTTATGCCCAGCATCGTTCTAGGTGCTGTTGCTACAGTGGCACAGGATGGGAGGGGCAGGTGAGATGGGCTTTGTGTAATCAGAAACTGATAATTAAGATAAGACCTGACTAACAAGGTCATATTTTCCATATCCCCACTTTTATCTAGCTTGTTTAAAAATATGGTGATAAAATTTTCAGACAGAAGGAATTGCAATAGAAACACGTTAAAGTAGAAGGAAGTTTGGTGTGTGAGAAGGAAAAAAAATGGAAGCCATTGCATGTGGCTGGACTGTAGCACTTAGAGACTGTTAAGAGCTCACTTTCTGCTATGACATCCTCCATTCCTTCGAATTTGTCTATTCTACAAATTACTTTTATATCATTACGGATAATTGAAATTTCTACTTTCACACATAATTTTATATCACTGAAATGATTTGAATAAAGCAATTTGATTAACTAACATAGAATAACATGTGACTAAATTATAACTGTTTAATCTTTATAGGAACATTACATATTACATAAAGATGCTTGTGGATTCAAATCTAGCTATAATTCTAAACAATTCAAAATATTCAGAGATCACAAATTTTAAGTAATATGAACAGAAATATTTTGAGAGATGGAGACCTCTTGAATTTAGGACCCCTTACTTGGTTCTGCTTCTCACAACTTTGTCCCTCCTGGCACATTGGGATAAAGTTAGATTTTATCACAATAGAGAAAAAGAACTGTATTATTATTATACCTTACTAAGTGGTGCATCACATAAATAATTTAAACTATTAAGCTTTAGTTGCCTAGATAATTAAAAATTGATATTAGTACTCTCAGTTCTACTCCTCTTGTTTAATAACATTTCTATTATCCAAACTAGGCACCTAAAATGTGAATTGTCTTCAATTTCTTCCTCTCCTTCCATATTCAACCAGTATCAACGTCTATTGTTTCTACACTCTGAATACCTGTCTAAACGCTATACATTTCCATGAAGATGGCTACTATCTTAATTACATTATTTCTCTCCCCTACTTTGGTTTGGAATATTATAATAATTTAATAATTGATGTCCTTCTTGTCAACATTTCTCTGCTTTCTAATTTAACATAAATCCTACAACCATTTTTTCTAAAGGATAAATCTGATTTTTATCACTATATTACTAAGTCCTGTACTTTTGATAAACTCCAAACTTATTAGCGAAATATAAACTATTTAATTGTGGTATTACACTTATTTATAGGTACTTTTACAAGCTTAGCTTGTAACATTTTCTCTCTGCCACCACTCATACTGTTTTCTAAGTTATATGTAATGCTTGAAATATCCAAATAATAAGACATGATACCTTCATTTCTAGAAGATTTATAGGGATATACGTCTGTCAGTCTTGCTCTTGCTCTCTCATTCCTGACCTAGCTCATACTGAAACAATTACACAAAAAAATCATCAAGGAAATATTTACTTTGCCATCCATAAGTTTACTTCTACAATACCATGCCAAGGTACATTTTATGTTTCCCCACCTTTATCCAAACAAACAGATTAGCAATTTTACATTTATCCACATTTTTGAAGCTTCTCAAGGGTGAGTAAGTAAGCAAATCAAACACCCCCTCCCATTTAGCAGTATTGAATGAAAGGGAAATAGCACTTCTCATCGAAGCACAAAATCCATTTCAGTGATGTCTCATCAAGGAGTAGCTCATATAATTTACAAAGTAACAACTTAAAGTAACTTTGATTGACTATCTCTTTATTTTGGTTTTGTCCTTACGAACCCTCCCTGCCATTCCTATCATCCTTACTGACAGGATCATTGGTGTAACTTGGTGTATACCTGGAACCCTTCACATCTAATTTTGATTTTTGCCAAAGGTACAAAAAAGCAACCAAGGTAACAAAATGACTGTCTTCCGCTGTGCTTAAATTTTTTGTAATTTTTCTAGCTCTGGGTTGACCTTAAACTTTCTTTATATGATTTTTCTCGCATCAGTGGTCACAGTGTTTAAATATATTGAAACCAGGATGGAATGGATTATTGCCTGACATTTGAGGTTCTTCATTTCCCCTTCTTTCTTCTTCTCAAAGCCTTAGCTATCATCTAAATTACGGAGTCAAGGATCATTTCAATTGATGTAACTGAAGCAATTACACAGGTTGGAATATTGAAAGAACTCATGAGTGTCCACAGGGTGTACTTATAAAGGTTAAGAATATTGGACAACGAGAGAGAGAAAAAAACAAACAAACAAACCAACAGAAAAGTGCAAGTATTCCAGGTGTACCTTACAAGGACTTTCTATAGGAGTACAAGATGCATTTTATCTTTGCAGTGAGAGTCACCAAGACACATGAGAGAGAACTTACTCAGAGAACCCGAGTATAAGGTTACTTAGGAGCCTTTCATTCCCCACTGATCACATAGTTGAAACCAGACTACACAGTTACACAACTGTTTAAGCCAGGTGTATACTATCAATATCTTTATAATAAACAGTGAAAGGTATTTTTGGGGGTGGTTTGGATTTAAACATGATATTATAAGTCACTAGTTGGTACATTTCCTTCTTCTCCTGGACCAGGCTCTATAACAGAGTTCCAGGCATCCCTGGAGATAAGAATAGAATTATCACAGTGTAGCCACAGGTTAACTCTATCCTGGCATGTATGCCTTACACACATTTGACACAGTAAAATTTCCAAGAATTCCCTATATTTATGGAGTTTTTGTTATTTTTTCCTGGGTATATGGCTTTTGTTTTATTTTTACCATTTATTTATTGCAGTGTGTGGCCTATTACCAGGCACCTTACACGTGTTTTCTTTTTAAATATTATTTTCCCTGAGCCTTCATTCCTCCCCATTTCATACTGTGGCCCTTCAATGTCTTAGTTTCTTTCGTACCTCTAATAGGTATAAAGTCAGTACCATTTATTGAGAGGTTTAGTAATGTCTACAAGATAATATATTAGGCACTTCTGCCTAATTTACTTTTCTGAATAGTAATTTTGGGGAAAGGGAGCTAATGTCTGGGATATGTACAGTATAACAGAGGCTTGCTAAAACCTATTTTTATACCAATTCAAGAGTAATTTATGTTATGAAGATCTAATGAAAATAGTACTATGAAGGGCTAAACCTATCATTTAATGCAAGTTCTTAAATATTTTGAGAAGTTTTAATATTGTGGTTTCAGTAAATTAACATGTAAGTGTGGGAGGGTGAAATCAGTAATTCTGAAGCAAACACCTCAATAATTAACATTTATGGTATCCTTGTGTGACAGGCACTGTTCTAACCACTTTTTATCTTACTGAATCAACAACACTGTTAGGTAGGTGTTACTACTAACTGTATTTACAGAGGAAGAAACTTAGGCACAGAGTGATTCTGATAACTCACTCATGATTTCATAGTAATTGAGAAGTAGGACTGGAATGCAAACTAGGTCATCTGGCTCTACAGTCTTCAGTCTTAAACACAATACACTGGACAATTTCCTCCTGCAAAGGTCAGGGAACATGACGAGGGAAATGTGAATAAAAGTGAAGTACCAGACAAGTGAGGCAAAGAAAAGGAAGAGATGAATTGTAAAGTTTTAAAAATTTTGTTTAAGAATTTAAGGGCAGCTGATTAACATGTGACAATCGGGTTGTTGCTATTAATAAATTTTTGCCAGAGTTAGTATACAAATGCCTGACTATTTATTTATTTACAGTTTTATTTATTTTATTTTTAATGGAAGAGTGCAGCTTCCTGATTGGAACCTTAATCACAGTGGTCAATGGCTTAACTTTGTGGTATTCAATCAATCATGTGCTTCAGAATCTTGTTTTGAACCTCAAAAATATGGAGAGATACCATGTTTAAACATTTTAAAAGATTCCCAGGTATGTCTAATTAATGGTCATGGATAAGATTGATTCATTTAAGGACTTATATCCTGGACTTCCAATGAAGAGCAGAAGTGGAACAAACAGGAAAAGGTGCAATCATTAGATATCACCTTCTTCTTTTGAAAAAAAAAAAGTATGAGTATTGTGAAAAGCAAGATTGAATTTTTTATGAAATAGTTTTTTATTAAGTAAAACATATGGACCCTACTTTGTGGACTCAATAGAATTTAATATGATTTTCAGATATCTTAAAGTTTCTTGGTTTTTAAATATATTTAATGGCATTCTTCAGGAACTTCAACTTACGTTGTTTTTCAACATATAATTGTTGAGATCTTTGGATAATCTAAGATTAGAGAGATGAGCACGGTTCTTCGTTCTTTGCATTCACACTATCTTTATATTTTCAATGCTTTTAATAAGCAAATAATTACCTAAGTTAAAATATTTGGGGATTAGTCTTTCATTATTTATAGCCTCTTCAAATTATTTTCTAATCACTACAAAAACCCTCATAATTGAGACATTTTGCATATGCAAATAACTGATATATATGTGTAAGTATAGGTATACCTCAGAAATATTGCAGGTTCAGTTCCAGTCCACTGCAATAAAGTGAATACCAAAATAAAGTGATTATCAAAGTAAAGCAAGTCACACAAATATTTTGGTTTCCCTCTGCACATAAAAGTTATGTTTGCACAATACTATAGTCTATTAACTATGCAATAGCATTATATCTAAAAATAACTATGAATTTAAATTGATTAAGTTAAAAATATTATATTTCTAAAAAATGCTAACAATCACCTGAGCCTTTAACGAGTCATAACCTTTTTGCCGGTAGAGGGTCTTTCCTCAATGTTGATGGCTGCTGACTGATCAGGATGGTAGTTGCTGAAGGCAGGGGTGGCTGTGGCAATTTTTAAAAATAAGACAATGAAGTTTGTTGCATCAACTGATTCTTCCTTCCACAAGAAACTTCTCTGCGGCATGTAATGCTGTTTGATAGCTCACTACCAACAGTAGAACTTCTTTCAAAATTGTAGTCATTTTCAAACCCTGCCACTGCTTTGTCAACTAAGTTTGTGTAATATTCTAAATCCTTTGTTGTTGCTTCAACAGTGTTTATAGCACATTCATAGGAGTAGATTCCAATTGAAGAAACCATTTTCTTTGTTCATTCATAAGAAGCTACTCCTCATCCATTCCAGTTTTATCATGAAATTACAGCAATTCAGTCACATCTTCAGGTTACACTTACAATTCTAGTTCTTTTGCTATTTCTGTCACATCTGAGGTTATTTCTTCCACTGAAGGCTTCAACCCCTCAAAGTCATCCATGAGGAATAGAATCTACTTCTTCCAAACTCCTGTTAATGTTGATATTTTGATCTCATCCCAGGAATCACAAATATTCTTAATGACCTTTAAAAGGATGAATGCATCCAGAAGGTTTTCAACTTACTTTGCCCAGATATATCAGAGGAATCACTATCTGTGATAATTATAGCTTTAAAAAATGTATTTTAAATAATAAAACTTGAAAGTCAAAATTACTCCTTGATCCAAGGGCTGAAGAAGAGATGTGTTAGCAGGCATGAAAACAATATTCATCTCTTTGTATATTTCCATCAGAGCTCTTGGGTGACTAGGTACATTGTCAAGGAGCAGTAATATTTTGAAAGGAATCTTTTTTTATGAGCAGTAGGTTTCAACTGTAGGCTTAAAATATTTAGTAAACAATACTGTAAACAGATGTGCTATCATCAAGGTTTTGTTTATCTATTTATAGAGCACAGGCAGAGTATGTTTAGCATAATTCTTAAGGGCCCAAGGATTGTTGGAATGGTAAATGAACATTGGCTTCAACTTCATATCACTAGCTGCATTAGCACCTAGCAAGAGAGTCAGTCTGTCCTTTGAAGCTTTGAAGCCAGATATTGACTTCTCCTTTCCAGCTATAAAAGTTCTAGATGACATTTTCTTCCACTATAAGGCTGTTTCATCTACATTAAAAATCTGCTGTTTAGTGTAGCCACCTTCATCAATTAGCTAGATCTTCTGGATAACTTGCTGTAGCTTCTACATTAGCACTTGCTGATTTACCTTACACTTTTATGTTATGAAGATAACTTCTTTCTTTAAATCTCATGAAGCAACCTCTTGCTAGCTTCAAACTTTACTTCTGCATTTCCTTATCTCTCTCATCCATTATAGAATTAAAGTAAGATAGGGCCTTGCTTTTGATTAGTATTTGGCTTAAGGGGATGTTATGGCTGGTTTGATTTTTTATGCCACTACAATTTTCTCCATATCAGCAATAAGGCTGTTTCACTTTCTTATCATTTGTGTGTTTACTGGAGCATCACTTTTAATTTCCTTCAAGTACTTTTTTTTACATTCACAAATCGGCCAACTGGTGCAAGAAGCCTAGCTTTTGGCTTATCTCAACTTTTGACATGCCTTCTTTCCTAAGTTTAATCATTTCTAGTTGATTTAAAGTGAGAGACTTGTGACTTTTTCTTTCACTTGAACACTTAGAGGTTACTGTAGGATTAATAATTGGCCTAATTTCAATATTGTTGTGTCTCAGGGAATAGGGAGGACTAAGGAGAGGGAGAGAGATGAGAAAATGGCCTGTCAGTAGAGCAATCAGAACACACAAAATATTTATTGGTTAAATTTGTTATCTTTTATGGGTGCGGTTCATAGTGGCACAGGAAAGTAATTCCCAATACTGAAAATCACTGAAGGTCCAAGTGGATCCTTGACTCCATGCAAAAAGACTTCAAGAGTGAGCCTACAGTATAAAGTGAAAGCAAATTTTATTTAGGAAATATAGAAGATCTACTCCACAGACAGAATAGAGGCTAGTTCTCCCTGCGGAGGAAAAGCACCTTTGGGTTTTTTTGTTTTTATGTTTTTATTTAAGTACTGGCTTAATCATAGGCTTAGCAGGGGAGAACTAATCATGCTATCTCTTGGAAAGGAGTGGTGATTTCCTAAAACTGGGCATGCTTTCCTTTTTCTATTTTCTACTTTCTACTTTTTCAATTTCTAGAATTGTCATGGAGTCTGTGTGAATTTCTTTTAGCATGCTAATACATTATAACTAGGGTATAATGAGCTGCAAGGTCAAGCAGTGTCTAATTTCCTTGCCATCTTGGTTTCCACTGGTTTTAACTTGTTCTGTCACCACATCCTTTTTTTGATTAGGGGGTTTTGACTCTGTGTTAAGCAGTGCCTGCCAGTTCCCTATCTCAATAGTGCCACAGAATAGTTACAATAGTAACATCAAAGATAACTGATCAGAGATCACCAAAAGATATAATAATAATGAAAAAGTGTGAAACATTGTAAGAATTACTAAAATGTGACACAGAGACACAAAGTTAGCACATTGTTGGAAAAATGGTACCAATAGACTTGTTTAATACAGGGTTGTCACAAACTTTTAATTTGTGAAAAATGCAATATCTGTGAAGCAAAATAATGTGAAGAAGTGCAATAGAATGAGGCATGCCTGTAGTTGTAAATAAAATACTGTTAAAGAGAATTACATTCCTTCAGAAAGATATGCCAAAGTATTAATAATTACAATGTTAGTATAACTATAACGCATGGCTGCTGACAGTCAACATGAATATATATTAATCTCAGAATGCACAAACTGTTTCAACAAAAATATATTATATAATGATAAATTGCATTGTTATATAACATAAAGTTTACAAAAAAATACTCTTTCACTTTTATATTTATCTGTAGGAATTATAAGAGAAACAGACTGTGAAATGCATCATGTTTTCTTACTTATCTGTATATTACTTATGCTTCTGTATTATTTATAATCCTGATGAAAAATATTAAAACATTTTTAGAATGCTAATTTAAATTAATAGCAAAAATTGTGAATCTAAAAAAATTTAATCTAAAAATACTAATTTTAAAACAGAAAAAACTTTAAAATGAAAAATAATGCCTTAAATTAAAAAATTACTTAATGATCAATTAAGATATTTTCTGTTGCAAGTGATAGAACATCAGACTAAAACCATCTGAAAGAAAACAGGGAGTGTATTGAGTCATGTAAGTAGAAAAATCTAAGGATAGTTATTTAGATAAATCCAGGGTTCAACTGGAGTTAACAATATTTTGTTCCTTTCTCTCTTTTCTTCTCTTGTTACTGTTCTGAGTGCACTTTCCAATATCAAGTGGTAAAAAGATGATATTGCTGCTTCAGGAATCTTAACCACTGAAACATTAGATCTAGTAGTTAAAAGCTTGACTCTCTTCCCAAAATTTTCATTAAAATATTATATCATTGCACACACTATTTAATTTAGGTCTAAGTTGTATGTTTTTCTCCCAGAGAGAAACTAATTGTTAGATTAAATTTTACTTAAACACTATGGGGTTGTTTGATTTTTTTCTTGCTGATTTTCTTGAGTTCTTTGTAGAATCTAGTTATTAGCCTTTTATCGGACATATAGCATATGAATTATTTCTCCCACTCTATAGGTTATCTATTTGCTGTGTTGATTGTTTCCTTGGCTGTGCAGAAGTCTTTCTATTTAATCAAGTTCCATTTATTTATTTTTGTTGTTGCTATGATTGCCATTGGGGTCCCTTTCATAAATTCTTTGCCCAGGCTGTTATCTAGAAAAGTTTTTCCAACATTTTCTTCTAGAATTCTTATGGTTACATGTCTTAGGTTTAAGTCAGTTATCTATCTTGAATTAATTTTAGTGAGTGGTGAGAAATACGGATCCTGTTTCTATCTTCTACATGTGGCTATCCAGTTTTCCCAGCACCATTAAAAAGTGAGCAAAAGACATGAACAGAAGCTTTGCAAAAGAAGACAGACCAATGGCCAATAAATACATGAAAAAATGCTCAATGTCATTAATCATCAGGGAAATGCAAACCAAAACCACAGTGAAATATTACCTAACTCCCCTGAGAACAGCTTTCATCAAAAATTCCCAAAACAACAGATGCTGGTGTGGATGTGGAGAGAAAGGAACACTTATAGACTGTTGGTGGAACTACAAACTAGTACAACCTCTATGGAGAATAGTACGGAGATTCTTCAAAGAACTAAAAGTAGACCTATCATTTGATCCAGCAATCCCACTACTGGGTATTTACCCAAAGGGAAAAAAGTCATTTTATCAAAAAGACACTCGCACTAGAATGTTTATAGCAACACAATTCACAATCGCGAAGATGTGGAATCAACCCAAGTGTCCATCAATTCATGAGCAGATTAATAAAATGTTGTATATGTACATCATGGATTTCTACTCAGCCATAAAAAAATGAATTAATACCTTTTGTAACAATCTGGATGGAACTGGAGACCATTCTCTTTAGTGATGTATGACAATAATGGAAAAACAAATACCACAGTACTCACTCTTAAGTTGGAACTAACTAAACAGCACTCATGTGCACAGATGGATGTAAAACTCAATGGAAATCAAGCAGGTAGGAGGGCAGAGGAGGGGATGCGTGAAATCAAATCCCATAGGTACAATGTACACCATCTGGGTGATGGGCACACTTATAAATTTGTCTCAAGCAGTACAAAAGCAATCTACGTAACCAAAACATTTGTACCCTCGTAATAGTCTGAAATAAAAATAAATAAATAAAAGAAAGGTATAAGAGACTTAAAAAAAAAAAACCTATAGGTACAGGCATTCTCTCTAAAAAAAAATTTATCACAGGATTACCATAAGAAGGGTGAGTAGAGGAGAAGTGGGGGAAATAATAAATGTACATTCTGGTTTATCTTCATTGAAACATAACACATATACACACTTATTTACCTAAACACATAGATTTCTCCCATATAAGCACATATATAATCTGCTTCCCCATAGAATACAATAGTTTGCAACTTGTAAATATGCCCAATGAAAGCAACTAGGACAGCTATATAAATTACAAAATTCTTACTTTGAAAATAGGAGAGTATGAGATGTATATTTTATGAGATGTTCATTCTAGTTAATCTTTATTAGAAGTTAACATACATCCACACACAATAAACAAAATTGAAGTAAACTAAACATTTAAGTAGCTCTTTAGCACAATGAAAAGATCCCAGAAAGGAGCTTAGAAATACTTGAAATAGTAATGAGCATCAGAAAGGTGGATATGTAATAACTGTAAATAGATGTTAACTTTAAAAGTAATTTATATTTGAAAAATTAAATTATATTCAAAAATAAAATAGACATGCATAAGGTGGTGCAGGGATAAATGAAGTTTAAAATGAAGGACAACGGAAAGGGTCAATATATTTGTTAACATAAGTGAATATGGACTGACTACAGGCAAAACATATGAATCGAAAATTTATGGCTGGTTAAAATATATTTAGTAAATTAGGATCTGTTTCAATGCTGCTAAAATCATTTAAGATCCTAAAATTATCAAGGAAGTAACAAAATTATAATTTGCATCTGAACATATAATGACAAGATGAAAGATTTTTATTCTGTGAAAATAGCAGAATAAGAATTTCTGAAAATTATTTCCTATGGAAATCAATAATAAAACTGGAAAACAATATCAGAATCCATTTTTCAGCCCTGTGCAAATTAACTGAAGGCTTGCAGCAATCCAGAAAAATGAGATAAGAATGGCAAGATTTGTGACATTTTAACTTGCCTTAAACTAATCCCTTTACTCTCCAGTTCCTCAGTAGTCTTAAAATATACCCTGCATTCATGGTGAAAATCAGCCATCTGGAAGTCACTGGAGGAAGTCAGTTTAGGTAGGAGATCTTGCAAAGCTTCATTTTCAGAAAATTGTGATTTTGACCTGTCTTGTGGTTTTCTGGAAGACCTCATTTACAAGAAAGTCTGTATTTGACCCGAGTTGGAGATTGCCCATGCAAAAGTTGATTCACCATGTTTATTTTTTGAAAACAATCATAGGCAATTGATTAACTTTGTGGCTGCCTGAAACAATGGATGACAGTTGGTAAAAACAAAATACTAAACACAAAGCTTAAAAGAAAAAGCTGGAAAATGAAATGTTCATAAGGACTTTGAAAAACATCATATTCCCAAGTATCTAGTGTGTCAGGTGCTTGCATAAGGTTGTGCACATACCTAGGGATAGTGCATGTTTAGAAAGCCTTAACCTCTTACCTTGGGCTCATATTGAGGTTCTATACAAGCAGGAAGTAAAGCCTAAAGCAGAATTGTCATCTACATGGGTAAGTGTTGAAGGTATGTTCCAACAAACACACAGATTCAAAGTACTAGAAATTTATTGGCTTTAGGCATCTAAAAAAATCTCTGTCCAATCATTAGGTAAATACTGAGCAAATTGATCAGAGACTTCCATAGCCAACAGCAACAAAAAAAAGAATGAATACTTTATAGCATAGTTTCAGAGATATCACTAAGCAAACAATAGCAACAACAAAAAAAAATAACAACAAAACTTGGAGTGGTGATACTATTTTCCAGAGTAGCTATATTATATTATTTTACATATCCAATATTCAACAACAACAAAAATAAGACACATGAAGAATTAAGAAAATATGGCCTATACACAAGAAAAAAAAAGCAATAAATACAAATTTTCCCTGAGGAAGCCCACATGTTGGATTTTGTAGATAAAAATATTAAACAAGATATACAAAATAAATTATATTAATAGAAAAGCATAAGAGAAAAAATGTGATGTTCTCAATAGGTACACAAAAAAATTTGATAAAATTTAACATACTTTCATGATAAAAATACTCAGCAAACTAGGAATAGAAGAAAACTTTGCCAACCAATAAAGGACATCCATAAAAACCCACAGTTAAATTCAACATTAATGGCAAATGACCAAGTTTCCCCTAACTTCTGGAACAAGAAAAGTATATCTGCACTCACCAATTTTATTCAAGATGGTGGTGAAAATTTTAACCAGATCAATAAGGCAAAAATGAAATTAATTAATTAATTAATTAAAAAGTAAAAGAAAAAAAAGGAAAGAAAGAAAAAACGTTGATATATTCAGATTGGAAAATTAAAAGTGTAACACCTTACATTTGCAGATGACATGACCAAATTTATAGTAAGCTCTAAGGAATCTACAAAAAGATTAAAATTAGTCCTAGTAAATGAGATCAACAAAATTGCAGTGTACAAGGCCAGGATACAAAAATCAGTTTTCTATCTATATACTAGCAACGGAAAACCTAAAATAGAATTAAGGAAATAATTTTATGTATAGAGCATCAGAAAATAAAATATCTTGGAATAAATTTAACAAAAGAAGTAGAAGACTTCTACAATAAATATAAAAAACATTATTGAAATAAATTAAAGAAGATCTAAAGAAAAGAGAAGATATCCCATATTCATGGATTGGAAGAATTAATATTGTTAAAATGTCCATACTACCCAAAGTAGATTCAATGCAATATAGTTTTTAGCATATAAGTTCTTTGCTTCCTTGATGAAGTTTATTCTTAAGTATTTTATTCTTTTTGATCTTATTATAAAGGGAATTTTTTAAATTTCTTTTTTGGATTGTTTGTTATTGCTATGTGGCAAATTCCTTCTGGGTTTTTCTCCAAAAGAATTCAAATCAGCATCTGGATGAGATATTTACATTTGTATGTTTACTGCAGCATTATTTACAAATTTGAGGATGTGCAAGCAAACTAAATGCCTTTCAAAGATGAATGAATGAAGGAAATGTGTATGTACATTCAATAGAATATTATTCAACCTTATAAAAAATATCCTGTCATATGCAGCAACATGGATAAACCTTGAGGATATTATGCTAAGTGAAATAAGCCAGACATAGAACAATAAGTGCTACATGATTTTAGTTAATACCTATATAAGATATCAATGTAGTCAAACTCATAAAGCAGAAAGAATAAGGGTGGTTGCCAGAGGCTAAGGGGAGAAGAAAATGGGGAGTTGTTATTTAATGAGTCTGAAGTTTCAGTTATGAAATATAAAAATGTCCTAGAGATCTGCTATATAACATTGTACTTACAGTTAAATATATTGTACCCTACACTTAAAATTTTGTTAAGAGTTTAGATCTCATGTTATGTGTTATTTACCACAGTAAAATGTAAATTTTATAAGCAATCTTAATTTTAATTAACAGTAATAAAACAAATAGAAAATGACATAAAAATTTATATATGAGACCTCTGCATTAAAAATTGGGGGAGAAATTTTGAAATAATTAGGTATATTTGCAAATTAGAAGACTCTAACTCATAAATATGTCAGTTATTTCCCAAATGACTTACATTTTAGTGCAATAATAATTCAAATCACAGCAAAAATTTAAAATATATAAGCTGATTCTAAAATTCTTATGGAAATAGAATAGTTCAGTAACAGCCAAGAAGATAATGAAAAAAACAAAACAAAGCTGGAAGATTTACATTACCACATGAGGACTTTTTACAAATCTCTGGAAATTGAAATATAATTAAGTAGTTAAGAAAGCCTAGACACATTGAAGAATGCAAACATATAGAGTCTAGAAAGGGAATTATGTAAACATGATTACCTAATATATTAAAAAGTTTATATTGCCATTAATGCAATAGAATAAGGAAAAAGTGATAGTTTTTAAGCAGTGTTGGCACTTAAGTGGTTATCAATCTGTAATAAAATAATATCCAACTCTTTCATCACTTCATATACAAAAATATAAATTAAAAAATCCAGATGGATTGAAGATCTAACTATGAAAGATAAATTCATAAAATATTTAAAGGGAGATGAAATGATTTTTTATAATCTAGAGTAAGCATATATTTCTTACGCAGGATACAAAAAGCACCAAGTACGAAAGAAAAAGCTATAAATTAGATTATGTCAAAATTAATAGCTTCAATTATCAACAGATACCATTTTTACAATGGCATTGAGGCAGTCCAAAGAGTGGGAGAAAATATTTGCAACATGTATATGGAACAATGGACTTATATCAAAATATGCAAATAAATTTGACAAATTAATAAGAAAAGGATAACATGGTATAAAAGTTGCAAATTATTATAAAAATATTTTAAAAGTGGATATCATCTGATAAACAGATATAAAGTCAATGATTTTTTAATGTCATAGGTCACTAATGAAATGCAAATTAAGATCATGAGATATTGCTGCATGTCCTCCAATATAATTTAAATTTAAAATAGGAATACACCAAGTGCCTCAGTCAGCTGGGGCTGCTATTACAAAATACTATAAATAGGGTAGCTTATAAACAACAGTAATTTCTCTCTCACGGTTGGAGTTTAAGAAGTCCAAGATTAAGATTCCAGGACATTTGGTGTCCAGTGAGGGTCTGTATCCTGGTTTACAGATTAAGGGAAAAATACAAGTTCCCCCACCACACAGAGGAAAACACTATGTTAACTGGGAGTGCTCAGAATTGTTAGAAAATAGATTAAGCAAATACCACAGATAAATACAAGACACAGGAGATAGGCTTCAGCACCAGCTTAAATCAGCCTTAAGTGCTTTAACTGTCCTATAGTACCCTTTAGCTAATTGTAATACCCAAATCCCTGCCTAATAGAGAATTACAATATCATTAACGTAATATGGTTGTATGAAGGCACGTGGTGATTGTATTGCATATGCTTACTTTTTTAAATATGTAAACATATGATAATGCAATGAAAGAGCACAGCATCACTCACCGGAAAGAGATTTTAGGTGACACAGTGGGTATGTTAGGCAGGGACCAAATCTTCAGGTGGCAGATACAGGCCGGCAGAGCGGTTCCTTGGAGTGGAGATGCCGGGGAAGGGACTGCAGGAAAACACAGCTAACAACCGCAAAGAGCAGAACTTGAGGTTTTGAGGCATACACACCTGTGGAGCTGCAACTTCGTTATAAGAACACCTGTCAGTCATGTGTATCTCAATCATCTGGTAACATCCCACACGGGCTAACATTCCCGTAAGCCCGCCCCCGGACCAGGCCAATAAAAGGAAACCACCTGGACGTCCTTAACATCTTTCTCCACTTGCGGAGACTGAGTGGTTCCTTTCTCTGGAATGTAGTTTCGCTTTGTGTAGCTTCCTTCTTTTCTACAATCGTGTAGCTTTCTTCTTTCTTCCTTCTTTTCTACAATGAAAGCTGTTTGTGTGAAGTTGCTTCTTGTCTGTGGTCACTCCGTCACACTGACCCTGCTTGTGAATTTTCCAAGCAAGGAGCCAAAGAACCAGGACAACAGTCCGCCAGCAGGCCAGACCTGACAGGTAGGCTATGTGGATTTTACTCTCCAGAAAGATCCTGTGCCACCCAGGAGTGAGCGTCCTGTGTAAGTTACCTCTCATAAACTCATTTAACTCACCAAGCTGGACTTGTCCAGGTCATTCCTTGTCATCTCAATTTGGAGGGCAGTTTTTCTATACCTTCCTGGGATTTTCCAGAAACAGATGGAGCCTTCTTGCTGTGTCCTCACATGGTGGAAGGGACAAATAAACTCTCCCTGGCGTTTTTTCCAAGGGCACTAATCCTATTCATGAGGTCTTCTGTCCTCATAATCCAGTCATCTCACAAAGGCCCCACTCCTGAATACCATCACTTTGGAGGTTAGAATTTTAATATATAATATTGGGAGAACACAAATATTCAGAAGATAGCACCAAGTGGTGATAAGGATGTTGAAAAATGAGAATGCACATAAAATGCTGGTTGGAGTATAAATTGGTATAACCACATTATTCCTGTTTGGTAGTAGCCAAAGCTGAATATATATATGCTTTAAGATAATACTTTCACTTAATAATATATAACCAATGAGTGTATATATCTTCAAAATATATGTGCTAAATTATTCAAAACAGCACTATTCATAATAGCTCCAAATATGCATCAATAATCAAATGGAAAATAAATGATCCACCACACAATGGAACATTGTATAGCAATGAGAATGAATAATATACAAATAAGTGCAACTATATGAATGAAACACAAATATGAACTAAAAAAAAGAACTCAAACACCATATGATCATGTTTATGGAATGTACAAGAAAAGCTAAAACTATGCTGTAAGAAGTTCAGATAGTGGGAGGTTTGGGGGTCCAGATTTGAAAAGAAGCAAAACAAGCATGTCTGGAGTTCTGTTAATGTTATATTTCTTGATTTGAATGTTGGTTACATGAATATATCTAATTTGGGAAATTTCAGTGAGCTGTCCATTTATGACAAGAACCAATTTTTCTGTATGTACATTTTACTTCACGGAGAAATAAGGATAAAGAGGGATATAGACAAAGAATAACCTCTGTGTACTTGTATATGTGATGATGATGTGGACCTAAATAACTTACTCTACTACAAATTTCAAAAGTTTCATTATTTATTATGGTAATTAAAAGATTAAGCATTGGTAAGAGTAACCTAAAAAATAAGTATAATTAGAATGTTGTATTAAAAATTAACTATTAAGCTATTCAAAGAAAATTATTAAAGAAGGGATATCTTCAGCTAATGATAAATGAATTATATAATTAATGATTATAACAAATAACAAATATTTTAAAAGGTTCACATACATCATGCTTGTTTCAGTGAAATTAATAACATTCTCATGATGAAGTGCAAATACAAAATGTTTTTATGGTGTATCAGATAAATAGAGTTAAATCCAACCATCTTTTCATTCATTCAAAATATGTTTATTAGGACATGTTATTGAACATAATGGAAAGTTGTAAAAAACCAACATACCAAGCTAAATTTTAAAAAAATTAATTGTATAGTTTGTCATGAATTTATTTAAACAAAAATTTGCAACCATAAGATCAGGATTTGAAATTTACCTTGGAGAGAAAGTGGTAAATATAATTAGCTACTGAGAAATTACTTTAGTAGAAGATAACCTTTCACACAGAGAATTATATAACATAATGACAATATTTATTGCACTCTTGCTGTGTGCCACAATCTGTAATGCTCTTTGCAGACATTCCCTATGAGTCTCACATTATCATTCAGAGCCTTACTCCTTTACTGCATTTTATAGAGAAGGAAATTGAGAGATACTCAGTGACTTAAAATTAGTTCTGATCCTCATATCTGTGTTCACAAGTGAATGATTCTAGTACTGATTGTGCATCTGAATTTCATATGGAACTTTAAAATGGACAGAGTTAGGTAATTATCAAAACTCATTAAAATTAACACTTAAGGGTTGAGTGCTAGGCACCTGTATTTTCATAAAGTTCCACAAGTTGTGAATTTTACTTGCCCTCACTCCCACTTGTATACATTATTCTATGTGTGAGTTTCATAATATATTTATTTACTCTTTTTCAATAATGGTGTTGTCTTTGTTGTTGCAGCTGTCTGTGTATTCTTCAGAACATCTCACTGCTTTTGCAGAGTGCTGTTAAGAAGTCAGATTATTGATTCTCAACTTGTGTGGCTATACTTCTTTCCTTACTTCAGGTTTACCATTTTCCCTAATTCTGCTGTCGTCTTACTTTTGGATTGAAGGTTACGATGTCATGCTTTGGCTACATGTACTCTTCTACTTCTGTTCTGCCAAGCCGCCAATGTGAATTGATTTACTGAATGACTGAATTGACTGTTTTTGATATAGCTAGCTATAGTCAGTTTTAATTTAAACTGTGATTTAGCATTGGACACTACTGTATCAAGTCCCTGAATTACTATCCCATTCTTAACAAGAATATGGCCCTGTTGTTACACAGCCATCTCACTGAGCTACCATGATAAAGACTGAGAGGTTTTTGGATCAGTTGGCAAAGTTCTATGTCTTGACCAGGGTGTTGATTATAAGAATGTCCAGTTTATAGTAAGTTATTAAGTTATATATGGGTTAAATGTGGTTTCCTGTATCTGTATTTTTATTGTATATGGAAAACTTTCAACAATCAAAACGAAAGTAATATAATAATGCAGGAAAAAAGTAGAATTGGGGAGAAATTTGGGAAGATTATTGCAGTAACCTATGTAAAAGAAATTGGAGAAGGAGGTAGCAACAGTAAAGGTACTTTATTCTCTATATGGCAACACGGGTAATGTCTAGCTCTCTAACTGCACTCTACCTATCTCCCAAAGTTGAAAATGGCTGGGGAAAAACACACAAATATGATAGATAATTAGCCTTCACAAAAAGCCTAGCATAGATGGCAGTCTTACAATATTTCTCTAATTTATTCACTGGCCTTCTCTTTGAAGTAACTATTTTGTACTATTTCTTCTCCAATCCTCAGTAGCTCACATCCATAACCCCAAGTTGCCCTAAACTGATGATCTTATTTACTATTTTATGGAAGAAAGCTACCAATTACATGAATCTGTTATGCTACATATAACTGTATTCATATATTTTGCTTCCTCACTATCAAGGACTTTAAAAATGGTATCCTTCTACTTTTGCATAAGAACAGATCCCTTTATCCTATTAAAGAATATTTTTGGTAATTTTCTCCTCTTCCACATCATTAATTGTTTTTGTTTTATCAGCTTAAAAACATTCTATTATTAAAGTCCATGAAAATTGTTCTACTCATGTTCATACTAAATATAATGGTAATTTTTTAGTCCTCATTGCACTTGATTCATCAGCAGCATTTGGCACAGTTTATCAATCTTTTTTTGATTGATTCACTTGCTTCTAGTTACACCACAACGTCCCGCGTCTTTCACTTACCACGCTCTCTAATCTTACTCAGTCTTCTTAGCTGGTTTTTCCATCTTTCTGACCTCTGCATACACTAGACCTTAATTTTTTTTCGCTTCTATTTTTGTCTATACTGCTGCTCCTTCAGTGATTATACCTAATCTCATGGCTTCATACGCATTTCAAAATTTAAGTGGCTCAAACTGACTACTCTTCCTGAATTAATTACACACACATGCACACCAGCAACAACAAAACACTTTTTTCTTCTGCTTTTTTATACTATGACAGAAATGATTAGTGGCTATTATCCAGTTTTTCAGGCCAAAATTCCTAAAGTTAGCAGTGAAAAATCTCTTTCTAACACCACATATGCAATCAATGACCACTTATTGCTGGCTCTAACCTTTCATCCAGAATCGAGGTAATGCTCATTATCTTTACTATTGCTACCTTCTTCTACTCCATAGGTTACTGCAATAATCTTCCCAAATTTATCCCCAATGCTATCAATTGTCTTGCATTAGTCTATTACTTGTGTAATAATTTACATTTAATTTAACACATAATATTTATTTCAGATGATTAATTTTGTACCAATAAAATTAACATAAAAAGGAATAAACTGATAGAATATTTAGGAACTTCTAAAGATTTATATCCAGTAAGAATAAATTTAGGAATTGTGGAATCTCTGCAGAAATCTGAAAATAATAGCAGCACCAGACATATTGTCATGTAGAAAGACAGCTTTGATTTGTTTGAGAGATAGTTATGGTTGGAACTCTTCCCAGACCACTCTGATTTGTGCATGTGAATTCAATCTAAATTAGTGGCAGTCTGACATAATTGTAACTGGATGTGAATTAATGTTCACTGTTTCAGGGAGAGACTTGAAAATATGTAAATGAAACGGTTGCATGTTGCTAATGATCATTATTTATTCAATGCCATTCATTTCATACAGGAAGAAATGAATAATACTTCTGAAATACACAGATTTTCCTAGGGCTGTGCATAACTATATTAACAGAAAATTTCAGAACCTTATTCTAAAATAATAGAATTGCAATAACTGTCAGACTTTTTTTTGAGGAGCGCAAGGGGCATAATTGTCCTATAGTGATGACCGAGAATTCTTCAATGCTTCATCCTCATTTTGCCTTCTTTCATTTCCTCTACACATATTACAGACACTTAAAAGTTAGGAAAAGCATCCTCATTCTTAAGGAGAAGGTATAAATTAAAAAAATTTAATATCATTCCATTTTAAACTGCAAAATAAATGTATTAAGAACAAAGTTTCATTAAACTGCAAAGCCACCTACAAAGACCTTCTCAATTGTAGGTTTTTCTATACTTTACATAAAATACGGTTTCATTCGAGTGTATCAGTTTTGAAATATAAGGAAGAAAAAACCCTTTGAAATAAAGTATATACTAAGAAGACCTACTCAAATATTTTAACTTAGGTTAATTATCAATTGTTATTTCCAAAAGGTCAATGTCTAGAATTATTTGTATTTTATAAACATTTATTAATTAGGTACTATTTGCAAAGTAACAACATTACCTACAGACATATTATAATACATTCCAGGGTTAGCTTTTCTACTTTGTATGTGCATACCTTGAAACCATGAAAATTAAATTACTTAAAAATAAAACTAAGCAGTGAGAAAGTAGGAAAAGAATGGGAGTTTAGTCATTTGATACATAATGTGGATATTAACTTCCTTCCACTAGAGAAAGTTCTAAAGGGAAATGTCATCAGTTTAATTTCTGGCTTTGAAATACCTTATATGTAATTTATGTTCTAAAATTTTGTTTTTAAAATCTAGATCCTTGTGTTTTTATTCCATTTTATATAAGTCATTGAGAAAAGATTTAATACTTTATAGTATTCAACATGTGAATTTTGGGGGTCAGGGCATAAACATTTGGACCCTAGCAATAGAAATGTTTGATTTCTCTAAGTCTTATAAAGCTAGCAAGAAATATAATAAATTATTCAACATGTATGGATTTCAATATAATAAGAATAAAATTAGCTGATATGTCGATATATATATATATTATATATATATTATATATATCAATGGCTGTTATATTATTAGTTAATTTATATGTTTGTTGGCCATTATTCGGTCTTCTTTTGAAAAGTTTCTGTTCATGTCCTTTGTCCACTTTTAAATGGGGTTGTTTGATTTTTTTCTTGTTTATTTTCCTAAGTTCTGTATAGATTCTAGTTATCAGCCCTTTTTCAGATGTGTAACATGGAAATATTTTCTCCCATTCTGTAGGTTCTCTGTTCACTCCAATGATAAATTCTTGAGACTGTTTTTGAAAAGAGTTTACTTCTTTTCAGGAACTTTTGAGGTACTCCGTAACAAGTGAGCAAGTGACAGAGTAATATAAGGTGTGGCTGTGAAGGTAGGTGGACATTAAATTAGCTTTTGGCTTTTGGGTTGTGCTAAATATTTGGGACATTTTATTAAGATCAATGAACATAAATTACATTGCTTTAAGAAATCACAAACTTATGAGTTAAAACCACTCTGTAGGTTGTAAATGAAGTGAATTTGAAACACAAAATAGAGAACGAATACTTAGAGACCAAATAGAAAGTTGTATCTATTACCTAAGAGAAGTAAGATGACAATATGAACTGGGGAGGTAGCCCAAAGTATAAAAACAAGTAAATAGTATAGTAAAATGTTCTGGAGGTAAAATCAAATGGATTGGTTGAATGAAAGAAATGTACGTGCTTAGGATGATTTTTCTAACTTGAACATCTGACATCATAATGAATGGTAGAAGTATTTGTAAGATAAGGTTCCTGGAGGAGTACCCTTTTGGAGGAAGGACAACAGAAGGTGTTTATGCATTTATAATTGGACATATAGAATTTGAGGTGTCTATGTGAAATTCCACTGGAGATATTAACTGACATGTAGATGTCTAGGTTTGGGGCTCAAAAAACAGATATAGGCAGAGTTAGAAAATATTTGCATATTCTCAGTGAATAGGCTGTAATTCAAGTTTTGGGATAAGATGAGTTTGCCTAAGAAGGAAATGTAGACCACGGTTTCTCAAACTTAGGACTGTTGGCGTTTGGCCTGGATAATTCTTTGTTGGGGTGGAGGGACAGGCTATCATGTGCATTGAGGGATATTTAGGAGCATCACTGGCCCTTCAGATATCCATAGAAATGAACCGCCCCCCTTCCCCAACACCCCATTACTAGTACCATCACCTGTTATAACAACAAAAAACGTCTCTACATGTTGCCAAATGCTCCCTTGTAGGGAGCCTCCAGTTGAAAACACTGGTATAAAGTGATATGATGAGATGGGCAATTCAGGGCCCTGAAGAAGAGTAATATTTTAAATGCTGACTACCAGGAGAAACCAGTAAATATGTTAGCAAAGTGTGGCCAGGCAGATAATCCAAGAGAGCGTACATCACAGACTACAAAGAGAAAGACTATTTTAAAGAAGAAAAAATGAATATATTGTCAGATACTGCTAATAGGTTAAGTCAAAAAAGTCTAAAAGATATTCAGTTTAATAACATAAAGACTTTGGTGACTGTGAAAGTATTGTGCATAAATGCTATTCTAAACAAAATGTGTGTGTTCTAATAACCATACAATCTCAAAAAAATTACCCTTATTTCAAGGTTAATTTCTTTATTAGTTATAAACAAAAAACTTAAAAAGTGAAGTGAGAGAAATAATCATATGAAAATATTTTGTTTGCCTAGTCTTCCAATATCAGATATTTTCAGCCAAATTATTTTTAAAAACTCCAAGATCTATGGAAATCATCACCTATTAGAGATTAGAGATCTGTCTTATTTAAACCTATATCTAAATTATTAAAAATTATATTTATTATTATAAGTTTGGAAGGAGGGACAAAATAGTAAAAAAAGAAAAATTCTTCCATAACTAAATGAGGAAATACTGAATGAAAAATTGTGAATGATGCTAAGTTACCTCAATGCTCTATAAAACAAGGATACATAAGAGTAGACTGAAGTGGCAATAGTAGTTCCCCTGGAAAAGAAAGATATAGCTGTGGTAATTTATGTTGATATTCCCATAATCTATTAGATGCCATTTTAAGTTGGAATAGAAAAACAATCTATTCAGAAATAGCCTATAATTATAAATATTTAGATAAATTATTTTTTATCTTTAGTGCTGTTATATTTTACATTGCTGTTTATATAATGTTTTAAAGCACGATATATGAGCTCTAAAACTTCTCAAATAAATTTAACCCCTATTTTGGCAAGTCTAATATTTGCTTAAATATAGGATCAATGGGAAAAGGTAAAATAAACTAGAAAGTATTATGGACTCTGATTTTATGTTTGAGAATTTAAGAAATGTACTTAAATTTTACAGTGATTAATTAGCAAGACTTAAATAAGAATCTAATTTTTCTAAAACCAAATCAATCGTTGTTACTATTATTCTGTACTTTCTATTTTGATAACAATGTTATTTCATTCATTGTTGTCTGACATTCTAAAATCTGGTAATTGCTACTATTGCTGATAAGGATGCATGATAAAGTGCCAGAAATAAAATAAGCAACTTTTAAAAAAATGTATTCCATATTATAACTATACAAACTATTTTTACATATTAATGCATGGTCACTTCTATTTTTCGTCCTAACTTTATCTTAGTGTTCACCTACTGAAAAATTATCTATTGTTATTTATGTGTATTTAAAATCCATGAGTATACAATTGCCACACAATTCCAGTGGCAGAAGTAGTCATGTAATTAAGTGCACAAAGAAAACAATTTAAAAAGTACAAGAAAGCCACAAAAATATGTTTCTGTATAAATTTCAAGTGTCATGCATTTATTCCTTTATCATAACGCATATGAAATTTCAGGCATTATACTGCGGCGAGTAAGCACATAAAATGCAAGTTCAGTTTGCCTGTTGGCAATGACGTTGGCTTCCCCACTTACTGAGTGTATTTTTCTATTACTGCTGTAACAAATAACAGCAAACTAGTGGGTTATAAGAACACAAATTTAACATCTTACAGTTCTGTAGTTTGACATGTGTCTCGCTAGGCTAAAAGGTGTCCACAGGGTTATGTCCCTTTCTGGGGGTTGTACGGAAGATTCTATTTTCTTGCTTTTTCTAGTTTCTAGAGGTCAGTCACATCCCTTGCTTTATGTCCCCTTCCTCCATCTTCAGAGCCTGCAATGGCTGGTTGAGTCTCTCACACTGAATCACTGTGGCTCTCCGTCTTCCTCCTTTCTTTTCCGCTTTTAAGGACCATGTAATTACACTGCGCCCACGTGGATAATCCAGGATAATCTCTTTATTGTAATGCTAACTGATTAGCTAGTTTGTTTAGCTTGTTGCCATCTGCATGCAATCTTAATTTCCCTTTGCCATGTAAGGTGACTTATCAAGAGGTTCCAAGAATTCATGCCATGGACATTTTTATTTTGGGGGGGGGCATTATTTTGCCTGCAACAACAAGTGACATTTCAAGTAATTTACATCAGAAGTTTATCTTAAAGATTTAACATAATACGGTATTTACAAGCAAGTGCTGTATAAATATTATTAGTTATCATTCTAAATTTGACGTAGGAATCTCAAATTACAAAATTTCCTTTGACGTTAGGTGAAGCTTTCTGCTTAGTTTTAAGGAGTAGAACTATTCAAAATTCCAGATTATGTAAAGTAAATACTCTCAATTTTACAAAAGTTATGTTTTGAAATTTACAAAACAATTATTAAAAAAAACTGAATATTACTCATAGAGTATTATATATATTATAAAATCCAAATAATATGGCTTTTGCTTGACTTAGTTCATTTTCTCTGCAACTTCCCTGAAAAATACCCTGGGACCAAGTTCTGGAGTGATTGTAGGTCTTGTTTAGGTCCTACATACATCTAAATACACACATATGTATTTTAAAGAGTACTTCCTCACCTAGTTTAACCTTAATGTGCTATATTAGGGTAAAAGCTTATAAATACAATTTTATATTTGTTTTTAAAAAGATAAATCATATAAACTTCATTAAACTTTTGCAAATGGAGACTTCGTAATACTTCTTGAAGATTTTTATTTTTGTAAATACAAATGAAATACGATTTTTCAAAAATTCTGTGAATGTATCATCAGAGTAGTTGAACATTTTTTTATTCCTGTTGCCAAATTTTTGTAAGAATTATAAAAGTTTACCCCATCTACGTTCCTGCCTTAGAGAGAGATCGGTGGAAATTTCATAACCTCAGTTCTTATGAAGTTCTTCCGCCACAAGGAACAACTTCTAACACTTCAGGAGAAAGAAATGTTTATCACAAAGTAAAGCACCTCCTGAGTCAGCCTATTCAGCAAGATTTGCTGCCACTTTTATTGAATTCCTGAGGGTTTTATTCCTCGAGTTATTACTCTCAAATGTATGAGCAAGAAAAGGCCAGAGCCCTGTAAGACTTTAATGTGTCTGTTCATGTAAATGTTTACTAAACCTAAGAACAATGCAGTAAGTCAAAGCAGTGCTGTCCAGTAGCTTTCTATTTTTTCGTTCTCCTTTGTATCCCCTGGTGGCTAAGGAAGATTTGAGTTCAGATCCTATATTTGACGCTAGTTTTTGACACTGTGTAAGTAACTTAATATTTCTGAAGATATTTTCTGTAGTGAAGGCAGTATCATAACAACTGATATGATGGTCTTCATATGAGGTTAAATGAAATTACCTATGCAGATATTTTTTAAAGGCCCTGGCCCAATTTGAGTTTTCAATCTGTTACGACTTTTTTAGCATATTTCCAAATGCTTCTTTTCTGTTCTACTACTTTTCTATTAAATTGTTCTACTTTGACTCTAGATTGATCTGAATTTTATCAACCTCGCTCAGAAACAAAACACCCTCTATGGTATTTACCATTCCTTGACAGCCCAATTTTAAAATCAAGCAAAAAGTATTTTGGAAAAATCTAGGGCAAAGAAAAGAATCTAATTCCTACAGCGTTTTTTCCTGCTTTTATCATCTGTTAGACAGCAGTTTTGTCTTAGTCACACTGAAAATTCCTTGCATCAAAATATTACCTATAATTAAATAACTTTATCAACCTATGTAAGAAGACTGAATTTGAGTAAATTTTATATTATCATTGGGAGATCAGAGAATTTATTACAAACAAGCATTTAGGTAGACTAAGTCAAATGTAGCACATTTCCACACTAACACAAACTCTTCTTACAAACCATTCCATAGCTAAAAAGGCCAGAACTCTTTAGATAAATGTGTATCCTAAACCATTCATACCGGTAAGAAGGGGGAGGGGATGGTTCAAAGAGTAGGTTTTCAATTAACAAATTGACATTAGGCCAGGACCAAGAGAGCAACACTTTTACATTGACATATTGTGACATGAGTGTCCCAATAATGAGATGGTCAGGACCTCATTTTTGTCTCAGTGAAATAGCTTACAGAATAGCATGCTACTTCCATAATTATGATAAGCAATAATTACAGGATCAGAATTTTAAAATCTGCATGGCAAGAGCAAAACTTACAGCAGGATAGAAAGCAAAAGGTAATAGGTCTGAGAAAAGGTTCGTTTTATTTTTAACTTCATTATGCACTTACCACAGATGGGATGTTGAAGAGATTTTTTTAACTTGCAATGCACTATAGGTTAACAATAGATGTAATATTGGCACAATTATATATCTCACCATCAATCTTAATACTATTTCACAAACAGGTGGATGAGAATGTAGCAGCATTAATTTTTATTACAATTTTATCCCCAAACATGTGACGTTGTCTCAAAAACAGAGAAAGGCCAAAGCTAGGATTTATTAATAGTGTACTAAAATAATCATTTCTTTCCTTTTATTAATTTTTTCTTGCCATTTAGTTACAGTAAATTAATAAAATTAATAAAACTTTACTTGAAAATATGAAAAAATAGCAATAATGTTATTTTTAATTCAACAAGAACTTATTGAGTGACTACTTTGTTCCAGTTGTATACATGGAACTAAATTGAGAAAATAAACAGACAATATGTTTTCTAACCCAAACTATCATAAAATCAAATATCAGCTATATGACACAGGGAAAATAATTTAGCCAATCTAAGCTTTAATTTTCCTGTATATTAAAGGTTCAATTAAAATTCAATACATTTTAAGTAATATGATAAAAGATAAAGAATCCTTTGATAAAAAATATTATTTTTTTCTTCTATCCTCCCACTCTCATCTCAACCATTCTATTCTTTTGTGCCAAAAAAATTGGTTTGGTGCATGATATGCTCAAAATGGCCGTTAGGCAGTCTTCACTGCTGATTCTTTGAGTCCCTGGTTGAAGCATTTTGCCCTTGCATCCTAGACGTTTCAGATCCACTAAGCCCAAGAGCATGAGGACTAGAATCAAAATTTTTGAAGTAATAATTAAGTGTGTTGGTGAAATGAGCAACTCATAATGACATCCCTTGATTCATGGACAAGTGCATTTTGCACTACAGGAGACCCTCCATCAAATATTGGCTATTGTTTCCACATACGTTGATAACTGCCTCCTGATACTACAACCCTTAGAATGTTGTCTCCA
Source organism: Daubentonia madagascariensis (assembly GCA_023783475.1). Lineage (NCBI taxonomy): Eukaryota > Metazoa > Chordata > Mammalia > Primates > Daubentoniidae > Daubentonia > Daubentonia madagascariensis. The sequence goes on along the minus strand of JAKFHU010000978.1, from coordinate 16,485,045 downwards.
TTCTAGGGATGAAATCAGGTCACTCAACATTTCTATCAAGTTAGCTACTTCTGGGTGACGGAGTTCCTTGTAAGACCAGTGGATTTCACTAATATGAGTCCATTGTCACATTTCCTCATAATAAAATACAACACTGTATGGATTGTCACACTAACAGGTAAGACTTCGTCTAAGTACACAGTGATGATACCGGCAGAAAATCAATGGGCAGAGAAGACAAATCCATGACTGAGAATGTGACTCTCCCTATGAGCACAAAGTCCTGTCCTCTCCATGACAAAAAGAATAGAATATAATTAATTTACCAAATGGTCACTTGCTGAGACCCAATGTGTGTGCTGGTTAAAACAGCTCCCTGAGACCAAAAAAAAAAAAATTATTTATAGTTTTTGATGATTTCCTTGGTGTAAATATTCCAACCATGACTAATTTCATGCTACCAACACGGTATCACTAAAAATAAAGTTGAGAAGAGGTGACTATAATTGGTTTTTGAGATCTAGTAGAAGCTGGTTCCAGCATACCACTGCTGTTGGCAGTTTGCATATTCAGTTGTGGCAATAGCTATATCCACCATCGTGAGGAGAAGACCTTTTAAAATTTTTTTGAGACCATCCCTGTGCTCCTCAAATAAATAAGCAACCAATCCTGGAATTCATTTGAAGACTGCATTCCTGGGGGCAGTGAAGTGTATGCAAAAGGATGAATAGTCATTTAAAGGGCAAATAGAAGATATCCAGTACATAGGGGAATCCTAAGTACATCTATAGTGAGTGATAGACTTAGGGTGGAACTCTGAACAATATGACTCTAGAGCCCATTATCTAAGCCATGCCTTATTTATTCTATCAAGAATCTATAAAATAAATATTATAATTTAATAATCCCTGAAATGTATATGGATATAGATATAGATGAACAAATGTATTTAAAAGTGATACAACTTATTTGGATGAGTACGAAAATGTACATTTTAATACATTCTAGGTCACAGTGACTTCTATGCTATGCAAAACATAATTTTCCGTATTCTCGAAAACTTTATTTCCTGTTACGGGTACTCAGATGCCAGATGAATAAGGACAAATTTGTGGCACTACTGATTAGTCTGGTGTTGCTTATCTAGAAACATAAAAAAATAAATGTACTGTGAATTAGTGGGAGGGTCAAAGCTGGATGATATAAATTAGAAAATTAGAGTATATTGACATCTCTGAACCACAAGAAAAATGATATACCCAGCAGTTTAACATGGGCAAGTTGATAACTCTAAGATTGATTGAAATATCTAGTGCCAGTAAAAATGAATTATTACACTACTGAAGTTTTCATCTTGACTGATACATTTATCCCAAATAGTATAGCACCCTTAGTTTGTTTCAGACTTTGCACAAAATTGTGGAATGCCCCTTCAGCAGACCATGCTACAATATCATTCATCATACCTCATAAGGCAAAAATAAAAATTAGGGCACGAAAAGACCAAAATCAAAGAGTTTCAGAGAGACTTTTATTCCAGACTAAATGCAACGTTCTAACAATATTTAAGAATTGGTCACCTTTTCTCTTCCCTGTCTCTGCACTGGAAAATTTTGATTGTGTCTTCTGTCTGTCTTGAGTTGTAGGTTGTGAATTTTATGTTCATTTTAGGGACAGTTGATAGACCAGTGGCCAATAGTTGAACCTCTGTGGGGAACTGAAAAGATGGAGTGACCTGAGCTGTTAATTACTTTTCTGAGAGCAGAGGGCAGAGCTTGTGATTGATGACAAAAGCTTTTCCCAGATTTTCCAGAACTTAATCCAATTAGATAAGACCTTGCCAATGCAAATAATATTAGATCTAAGAAAAAAGTATAGACATCTCTTACACTATTACAGAAGCCAATATGTAATAGAAGGAGCCTGAAAATATCAAAACAATGACATATGATTTACATATATTATTAATTTCCCCTCAGCTAAAACATTATGAATTTGGAAGTAGTTTTCAAGTTCCTCACTTAATAACATAAATAATACATTTATTGTCAATTCTGAACATTAGAGAAAAGAAATTGGTAACATGTTTTGAACTACTTGTAAAATTGGAATGCTACTTGTAAGTTTAAGCTTTCCCAAAAGAGAGGGTAAAATACAATTTACATTGGAATCATTTCAACATTAGAAAATGAACTTTTTTCAAGTTATAAGAAATAAGAAAAGACACCCTCAAAAATATTAGTGATTGCTTTCTACTATGTGATTTCTTGATTAATCTTTATGTAATTTTATATCATTGTGTTACATGTAGTAATTTCAAATGTGGGTCACTTTTACAGCAGGAATAAAATTAACTTGATTAGCGTTATGTTCACTGGGGAAATGGGAATATAAAACAAGCACTGTAATTATTAAAATGTAAACAATATCGTTTCAAAAGCAGAATTTATGTCCGGGAAAAAAGGGAACCAAAATTTTATGCTCAAATTTAGAAAATCAATGAGGATTAATTATATATTACATTTTATATAATTTTCAAGAATGGAAAAGGTTTTTCACAATTCTCATATTCTCGTATTTTGCTTTGTAATTGAAGTCTGGGGCACAAGTAGTACGATAACTTTAGCCATGAAAAGGGTATAATTTTTATATATATATATGTAACTGTGTGTATGTAATCGTGTGTATGTATGTGTGTTTGTGTTATCTTTGTTTACTATTATTATTATTTCAGCCTAAATTCAGAGCAAAAATAATTGCCTAAGGCATAGTACAAATATTCCAATTTGATTTTCAACAGTAAATAGTCTGTTCTTTAAAAAAATATATGATGTTATTTCTAAAACTGTAAGCTGTTTAGGAAATGAGCATCAAATGAAACAAACAAACAAGTATTATCTTGGGCTTTCATGATAGCTATGCTAATAAATCAAGCTTTTATTTGTATTATGTGTTTAAATTTCTTTTTATTTTCATGTCCTCAACATTTATCTGTATTCTTCTGCATTAAGGAAGAAATTAAATTAAAATACTTAACAAATATTTATTACACTTGCTTCCAATCTTCCACCTGTCTTTCCTTTTTTCTTGTGTAATTCTTATGCTCAAAAATCTACTTTAAATATTCTACATATAACAAAAGGTTCATTTTTTTCCCTGATATTTATGACCCAATATTCTTTTTACATTGTATCTATCTAGTCATTTGAAGTTATTAATCTAAATGTTGATCAACTTCCATGAACATAACACTTTACTAGGCAATGAAATGAACTAGTCATCTGGTTCAATTTGCTCTGTCTTCATTGTTCCCAAGTAATCCCATTATATTCCTTATTTCGTTTTTTATTTTTGCCAACAAACACTTTGATAGTTTCTTCTCTCATTTACATTTGTACAAATCTCAAGTCCTGCTGTCACTGTGAGGTTTTACTTACATGAGTTCAAACTGTCTTCTTTCTCTTTGCATGAATAATATATTCTCTCTGATTTGGCGTTTGTTTGTATACTTTTATATAGTTCTTTATGTCTTGTGCATTTGTTGTCACTGGTTCCATGCATCAAGCAGATCAAGTTTCTCATAAAATAACTTCAATGTTTAGTTAATATTTATTCTGCACCAGTAAAAGAATCCCATAGTGAACTAAACATATAGATATGGTAAAGTTTCTGAGCTCAAGCAACCTATAATTTAATATAGAACCATTTAATATATTTCTCCTTATTACCAGAAAGTAGACAAGTACATAGAAAGAATTAAGTACATCAGTGATGTTGTTTACGTGATGAAAGAAAAATGTGTATCAAGGTTTATACTGAAATATAAGAGAATGTTATAAAAACATAGTAATAGGGGCAAAATATTTTGAATCTTGCATTATAGATGAATTTAGACATAAAAAGTAGCGTATGTTTTTTTTCCTTTATTTCTAAGACAAATGTATATGCCTTAGGTTTTCTGAAACCCTTGGATGGAAATTTTACTTGATTTATAATGTCAACTGTGAGGCATTTAAGTAGGTAGGTGTTAGAAAGGACTTACAGGATTTGGGTTTGTCTGAGTGATTTAGGGGAGCGCCCAAGGAAGCAAAGGTTTACATTGAATTGAGTGCTGTCAGAATGAAGGGACAATTCCAATTGGGTATCCCAGTAAATCTTCCTCTGGAGAGGGCAGACTAGAGTGAAGCTAACCTACAATTGGTAAAGATGCATCAGTTAGCCATTCATATTATTCCTGTAATAGAATGTTTTTATTTTATGTCTTAGAAAATGTTTATGTTTTATTTTTGTTCAGACATGATCACAGGGTGCTCTAGTTTCTGTCTTGATCCATCGTGGTCACAGAGTGGTCTTTTCTGATGTTGATGTTCTGTGAAATAATCTTCAATTGGAGAACATCAAAGTCTAGCTGAAGTACTATTCCAGCTACTGAATGTCAGGGGTTGCTTTTTGCCTTCTCAATAATATAGCTTAAAAAAGTAAAATTATTTTATTTTGATTATTAGAAAATGTTCTTAGATCATGCTGCACATGAAACATCAGTATGCTCAGAAGTGAATCAGGCTTTATATTATATATATATATACACACACACACATATATATATTTATGTATATATGGTAACGTTGGATGAGGTTATTAATAAAAAGGGCACTTATTTTTAAAAAATTAAAAATAGAATACAATTAACAATTGCTTATTTTAATGTGAATATTATGATTTGATTTGATTTTTGCTTAGCACTGGGTAAAAATCAGAGATTCATTATAATTTTAAAGACCTTATAACATAATTCCATATTCACAAAGCTGTCCTCTTAACAGCCTCTTAGATGAACTCATTCAAGATGTGGAAACAACCAGCGATGGATTCAACAGTCTAAATTTAACACATTTTCTGTTGTGGTATATTATGATATAGATTTAGCCATTGAAAATAAATTTCTTCCTAGAGGCATATTGCTGTTTTGATGCTTGAAATTAAATCTAGTATTGCATTTATGTAGTTTGGGTTACTATTCCAACATTTGGAATGAGAAAACTGAGGCAGAAGGCTCTTACATGTTTTGCCTGAAGACTCAATGAAATCCAACCACCTATTGCTAATATGTTTTATATGCTCAGGCCTGTTTCACGCTTTCAGTTATTTAAAGGGAAAACATTTTCAAAAATATTGCTAATATTTTAATGACAAGTAGTCAAATTAGTAAAATAGAAAAGTAATTCTGTACCTGTAGAGCCAAAAATAAGTATTTTCCTGTGCTTAATTTTTTATATAAGTGCAGAAGCACCACAATGAGAAAGCATATTTAAATTATGAAAATAATGTATTTCCTTTGATAGGATGCATATAATTTTACAACTTAATGTTGATCACTATCCGTTAAGTGTCTTGTGTTTGAAACCTTATAACCAATGGTCACATTTCTCTAGATAAAGGATTTGAGGGTGAAGATTTGAGGATGAAAATTTTTACATTTTCATTTTTTCAGTGTATATGTACCTATGTTTTTCCAGTGACTTTCATACAATGCTCTCTACCCTGTGTCTGCAAAAGGATTGAGAGTAGAATCAACACTGCATTATTTTAAAATTAAGGCATCTAAGACTTTTTTTTAAAAAAATTTAATATGGAAAATATCTATAATTCCTCCTTTGTGATATAGAATGTTTGTATATTTTCTAGTTTCCAAAAAAAATTGATAAAATCCTCATACTCTAAAATTTGCCAATTAACATTTTACACAAGTCTGCCCCAGAAAATTTGAATATAGCGCAAGTTTTTATTCTTAAGTAACATTATTAATCTTATTTTCTTGCTTTTTTGTGATTGCTGTGTAGTTATATTGTGCCATTGCTCTCCATTGATTTCAACCATCTTTTTTCTGGTGATAAGTTTCTGACCTCCCTACGTTTTTGCTAAAGACATTGCAAAAAGACAAAAGTGTGTCTTCGGTTTCTGCTTTATCTGTATCAGTTTATAGCAATGATCTCTCGCGAATATTTTCAATCATCAGACCCTGATTTAAGAGGCAGAAGAGATAAACTACTAGGTATAAGACAAGGGGTATTTTTCTTTATCATGAGTTAAAATATAGATCTCTGGCTTGTGTTTACTAATAAGTTTCAGTGAGACTTAGATTTCATTTCTTTCATGCATCAGCATAGAATCAGAGACACAAGGTTGAAAACTACTTAATATTACTAATGTTTTTCTATAATTAAGTTGATGGAATTAATATATGTCTTTATAATAACACTACTTTTGAATGGCTAACAATTATTCAAAACTTAATATATACCAGGCTCTACATTAATTATTTTACATTGATTATCTCACTTAATTTCTATAAGGTAGGAGCTGTGATGTCAGAAGTATTTTTTAAATCCCATTCATAATGGAAAACTAATGTTCAGATTGGTTGATTAATTTGACTAAAGTTTCTTAGAGAGTAAAATGTTATGTTGAGATTAAACCACAAAGAGCAAATGTTCATAACCATTACTATTTCTTGAAATTTACCAAATTAATTCACAACAGGCAATCAAAATTCAGTATTATTATATAATGATATTATTTATTTTATGACATGCTACTATTTCTCAGAGAATATTCTTGGGAGTTTTATGTGATTCATTACATCTCCAAAATTGAACAATAGGATAACTTGCCATGTGAATATTACTTACTTTTTTTCTCCCTCTTAGTTGCAGATAAGCCCTAAGAATAAAATGTCCTTTATTCTTCACTCCTCCACCCTATTATATCTCTACACTGATGATTTTCAATTTTCTCTATCTATTCATTATTTCCAACTGCATTTTTTGTAGTTTACTCAAACTCAATAAAAACAAAACTGAAGTTATTGCCTTTATCCCAAAACACTGTTTCAAATATTTTTGTTGTTGTTAGGTAACAATATTACTATCCATTCAGTTATGCAAATAGAAACGTCTAAGTCTTCAAATAGATTTGTTAATATCATATGCATACCTTATTTAAACTTTGAAGTTATTCTTAATTTCTTTGCCATTTCCTTTTAGAAAATCGATCACTCTATTTTTAATTCAATTCTATAACTGAAATGTGTCTCAAGTCTTTCTTCCCTGTGCCTAATCAGTCATATTTTAAGAATGTTATTTATTTCCTAAATGTCATTGATTAAGAACTGTCATCATTGTGTATACAGCATCCCTTCTGTATAATTATGTACTCATTTTTTTGTTATCAGAATTTTTATTTTTTGCCAGTCTCATGTATATGAAATGTTATCTCATTGTGATTTTAATTTGCATTTCCTTAATTATGATGTACTCATATTTTGTTTTCATTTTTATTGAATAAATATATTTTACTAAATAAAATTTTTAGAATGCAAATGTTATATTACCCTGTTATAATTAATAGAAATTTATCTCAATTGACATAAAAGAGGGAGAAATTTTTAAATCTTTATTACTCTCACTTTCAAGAGGGTTCTTTTCCCTTTATGCTGCCAACTTCTGTCCCCCATCCCTTCTGTCCAACACACACTCGTACTCATTTCTCTTCAGGGAAGATGAATTGATGAGTTTATTAGGTTCAGGAACACAGCACAAGTATTTACTTCCTTTCTTTCTCCCTTCTGCACAGAGGTAACATATTTCTGCTTTTCTATCTTTATTCCTAAGATTTACAGGAGCACAGTCTCATCTGGAGGATGACTATAGAGTTTGGAGTGCTATATTCAAATCAGATAGATATTAAGGATGTGGTTCATTAGCCAGAAACCTTGAAAAAGAGACTAGGAGTGCAGTAACTAAAATGAGAACTAAAAGGTTAATGATTTGGGGATAGAGATGATAAAGTACTAATGGTCATATGGAATTTAAGTTACCTTTAAAAGATTTGGGTGGACATATTCAGAATGATAGTTGATGTCTAGATATAAGTTGAATTTTTGAATTAGGTGAATTTGTCCAAAGAAAAATGGTAGAATTTTGCAGAAAAAAGGTCAGGAGATATTATCCCAGAGGTTACTACAGGGCAAGTAGTTGGTTTTAAGTAAATAAGAAACTAATTCATAGAAACAAGGCTGCACACACAAGGCATTAGTCACACATGAAGTATGCACAGAACTTATTAAAACTCTGACCATATGGGCTTTGGCAATCAACCTGGAGACAAAAGGATCTTTAAAATGTAGTCTGAGGCACTTTGACCTTAAACTTCAGAGGCACAACTTAACTTGGTGTTGCGAGAAATACTGAAGTAAGAAAGGATCTTTGTAGGCATATATATGTGCATGTGGACATGTGTACTGTTTTCTAACCTAGGTCTGTAGTCAGATTCTTTGGAGTGCAGCTGTGATACAGAATATTCTTGTGTGATGTTCTTACTTTCAGTAGTTGGTGACAGTTGACATGCACCTCCAAATCTGTTCGTATTTTATGTTATTTTGGGCTACATTTAGAGCTAAGAGGACTTCTTGATTCATATGCTTACATACAGGATATAAGTGTCATTGCCAATTGTGTCTCTGGATGGCTCTGACCAGGACCTAAGATGATCCTAGTATGTAAACAGAAGCTTCTTCAATAAACAGGTTATAATAAAATAAAAATAAATGAGAATTATTAATGTAAAGGGAATATATGATATAAAAAATTAGTATCTTAACCAAAAAGTATGAGAAATTAAAGTGACTTTTTGCATTTAACTTTAGAAAATGCTGCTATCCTCAAGTGTGTTGGAAAGGAAACAAGTTAATCGTAGAGTAGACAAAACTCAACCTTATTACAGAAGTTTTTGTACATCATAGAAAAACTTTATACCAGAATATATGCCATTACTTAAAAAACAACAAAAACAGGAATAAATCAAATATAGCCAACAAACATGCTACTCCAGGCTTACACAAGCTGAGAAAAAGTTAATAGAAGTACATGGCAAAAGGAGTAGTCCTTACTAGACTCTAAAAATCCCTTCATTATCTTCAAAATCCCTCATTATCTTCAATTTAGAAATAGGATGAAGATTTTTCAGCTGAAACAAAGTTGGAATTTGTTTGGAGGCACATTTCACAGGCCTAGTGAATTTATGGCTATGTGTATACAAATGTATTAACATATGTGTATATGTAGATATATATTAATTTACTGTAGATAGAGAATTAGTAAATACTTAATGTTAAATAATGCACTAGAGTATCAGCAGTAAGAACCCAAAATATAGATGGTCATTGAAAATTCTTGAATATTCTGAAAAAAAAATGGTTCCTTGAATAAGAAATTATTTGGGGCTGTCAATATTTTATACTTCCTTACTTTGCAAGAATTTGGAATATCTTAAACACATTTCCATATAACAGTAGGATTCCCAGTAGATTATTTCTTCAAAGCCAGCAACAGAAAAAGACAAAAAAAAGCAAGACTGGTGATACACCTTCTGCAATCACATATACACAATCATATATACCCCCTCATGTTTCCATGATTCTGTTAACTAAAAGAAGGCAACACATCCTGCCCATAATCAAAGGAGAAGATTATACAATGGGTGAACTCCAGGTCATCAGGCATACATGTGCCCCCTTAAAGTCTGTCCCTTCTACTTATCCCATCTATATTATCCTATTTAAATATCATTATTTGACCTGTTATCTAAAACCTGCCACATTTTGGACACTACCTTCTTATAGAAGTTTATCCTTTCATGGCTTATCTTATACACAGATAACAGTAATTTTATGAAAAATGTTAATTTTAATAGTAATAGTGTAGAATTTTCAAAGAGGTAATATTTAGTTTTATGTTACTATGTGACAAAATATAGAACATTTCATATTAATTGCAACATACCTATATATTGCAACATGTACATATACACACACACACATACATACACATATAAAGACCTAGGTAACTCAATTCTCTTGTATGAATAAATTCTCCCATATGAATAGAATTATCCTTAAGGATGAAATGATTAAGGATATGTTTTTAAATGCCCCCTTTTTAATGGGCTTATTTGATAGAGTTGGTGGAATTATAAGACAAATTGTAATTTGTCTCACTTAGACTACTCAGAAAGGGAATGATACTTACATACTTCCATGTTTTCATAATGTATTGGGCTATATTTTGTGACATTTGTATGACTAGCAATATTAGAATGTCAAGCAACTTTAATAAAGAAATGTATCAGAGGTAGACATGGCAAATGATATTACAGCTAATCATATAAAGAAAAATAAAACAGTTCAAAGTGTTTCTTTATATGCCTTCTTAGTTAATTTCGTATTAAATATCATTACTTAATGAAAAAGCATATTGTATTAAAATTAAATTGCCAAGTTTATGTGTTTAATTAAAGCTCAATTAATGTTATCAGTAAAATATAAAACCATTTGAAAATAGCATAGATTATAACCTTACAATAAAGAAAAAATATTTCTCAAACAATAGTGTATCTACTTATATAGTGATAGCTCTTATTTTCTATCCTTTGCTTCTGTCTGAAGATCCAATACTACATAAGAAATAAAGTCTCATATAGCACCGTGCTATCATAGTAACTGTAAAGTGAATGGTTACTCCTGAGATGATGGAATGTCATCTGGGATAAGTGCCTTTGGCTTTAATAAAATGAAGTGAACAAGCAAGGAATAGCCCTGGAGTCACAACATTAATGAAAGATGTATGTTTTAACCATTAGGGCAATTATTAATTTCCTCAATAGGAATAAACAAATATAAGTAGAAAATCAAGATGATTTAATAGAATGAAAAGACAAGTCACAGATTGGGACAAAATCTCTACAAAAGCCATATCCAATAAAGGACTGGTATCCCAGATATACAAAGAACTCTTGATACTCAACAATAAGAAAATAAACAAATCAATTAAAAAATGGGCAAAAGACCTGAACAGATACTTGACCAATGCAGATACACAGATGGGAAATTAGCATATGAAAAGATATGCAGCATAATATGTCATCAGGGAATTGCAAATTAAAACAACAATGGTACCACGAGACACCCATTAGAATGGTAAAAATTCAAAAAATTTACACCTAATGATAACAAGGATATGGAGCAAAATAAATCAAGTGATCTAAGGGAGACTCTTTCCTTGGCTCTTCCAGGTTCTGGTGGCTCCAGGTGTCCCTTGACTTGTGGCAGAGTAACTCCAATCTTTGCTTTCCTATTCTTATGGACTTCCTTTCTGTATGTCCATGAGTCAGATCTCCCTCTGCTTTTCTTATACAAGGGCATCTACCATTGGATTTAGGGCCCACCCTAGTAATCCAGGATGATCTCATCTTAAGATCCTTAAGTAGGTTACATCCGCAAAGATGCTTTTTCCAGAGAAGGTCACGTTCACAGGTTCCAGGGAATACAGAGTTGGTATATCTTTTGGGGGACAATATTTAATCCAGTACTGACAGACAAATCTGTAAATATAGTTGCGGATTTCATTGTCCCGTTCTGAAAACTGGTAGAACAAGTAGATAGAAAGCCAATAAAGATATAGAATACTCACGTAAGCCATCATCCAACTTGAACTAATTGAAATTTATAGAAAAAAATCAACCCAACATTAGCATAATATTAAGTGTACATACTAGCATTAACCAAGACCTTATTCTGGGCCATAAACCAAGTATAAATTGAATAAATTTATAATTTATAAAAATTTTATAAAATTTTATAAAATTCAATAAATTGAAATTTTAAAGGTTTGAATTGTATCGTCATGTTGTGTGACCATATGAAAGTGAATATAAAAGACAGATATCTAGAAATTTCCCAAATAATTAGAAACTAACACATTTCTGAATAAATAGCGTACCAAAGGACATGCTAAAAGGATACTTAGAATTTTGTTTCTAATGGAAATGAAAACATAACATTTCAAAATTTGTCCAAAGCAGCTAACACATTTATTTGAAGGAAGTATATAACATTTAATGCCTATATTAGAATATAAATTGCATGCATTTTATTTGTGTTTGTGTGTGTGTGTGAGAGAGAAAAGACAAAGACATATATACCCAAAAAACAAGGTAGATATCTTCAAAGGATAGAAGCAAAATATAGATACAAAGCAATAAATGGGAACACTTTTATATGCTTTCAGCATTCAAAGATAGCCACTGTGACAACAGTTCAGATTTCAATTCCTGCAGATTAACAAAGGCTAAAGCGATGATTACCACACATGGAGTGAAGCTTGGCTCCTTGTGTAAAAACTGGGGCTAGTGTGAGTCTTTTCCATTTATTAATTAAATGAATGCGTTTTTTCCCTGAGGTTTTTATTGAGTTTTTTGACTGAAATGTAGTTGGTGGGAACTAAATAGCCGGCAATATAAGAACTGTGTGAAATTACTTCCAGGCTAACTGGACTGTATCTGAGATGTATTTTGCAATTCCAAAAGACTAGAGCACTAAGGCATAAAGAAATTTTGGTGTTGTCTTCTGTGATCTGTGGGCCTGAGTAAGAGCACCTCTCAAACCATGAAATAAACTGAAATCTATATAGAGATATATAAACTCCAAAGAAAGTAAAAAACCATGTAAAATTTTAAAATAAATAAACCCCACTGAGATGAATTTGCAAATGCAAAACTCATAGCCAATGAAATAATCCAATGTCATGAAATATAGAAATCTCAAGAAAAAGTAGTGTATCTTCACTCTCAAGAAAATAGATACAATAAATTCCAAAAAAAATCTTAAAATATGGTGGTTAAAATATAATAGAAAATGCAATCCTTAATACACATTGTCTAGACCAGCTGTCCCCAACCTTTTTGGCACCAGGGACTGGTCTCATGGAAGACAATTTTTCCACAACTGGAGAGGGGGGAGGTGGAGCTCAGGTGGGGATGCCAGTGATGGGAAGTGGCTGTAAATACAGATGAAGCTTAGCTCGCTTGCCTTGCCTGTGGCTCACCTCCTGCTGTGTGGCCCCCTGTTCCTAAGTTTCATAGTTTCCTGGAAGATAATTTTCCCACGGATGGGGGCTGGGGGGTGCCTAGTACCATTCTGCGGCCCAGGGATTGAGGACTATCGGTCTAGGCAATAAAAAATACTTAGAAAATTGAAGAATACTAATGAGGAATTTATCTAGAACACAATATAGAGGTGTTAAATAAATTTAACTACAAAAGAGAAATCAAAAGAAGGGAAGATTGGCTGAAAATCATGTCTGTCTAAGTGGAGTTCCAGAAGTAAAAGATAGAAAAATAATGGTGATTTCATAGTCAAGTTTATAACTGAAAATTTCATAACACCGAAGAAAGATATCTGCCTTATTAAAAAAAATGTAGATCAAAGGCTAAAGAGGGTGGGGGAAATCATAGCTAGTTCTGGTAACAAATATCCTATTAGATATAAATGGAAAAGCCCTGGGGATGCATCAGAAATGGAAATGAGAACAGACTTCTCAAGAAATAGCCAAGAATGTCATAACCCACAATCTACACATTAGGTCTGAATGACCCAGCTTGTTAAGTGTCATAATCATTGCCTGTGTGGTAATTTGTTTTTCCCATTTGGCAATCATATAGCTGATGATACATTAAAAACAACACAACAACAACAAAAAACAAAGCTAAACCATCAGTTCCATTTTCCTTGTCTCTGATGTGTGGCCACATGAGCTACAACAATCACTTGACCTTGGTTATGTTTGCATGATGAAACGAGAGGTGATGAATAGCTGATTTTACCTGTGTGCACTGGTAATTTGCTGCACGAAAATAAACAAAACTAAAGGTAACGCTGTTTCAAGGTAAAGTATTTATACTCCCAATTCTGAAAGCAGGGCCAAACCTGCCTTCAAAGATAAACAAAGCCGACCCTAGTTAAAGTGTTAAGGACAAGTTTTCAATCAGTAATATACTACTGAAATAGGGAATAGAGTCCAGAATGAACTGAACTCTGATTTGTATAAAGGTGACTGAGCGTTTTACAGGGAGAATGATGGAGTGGAGGAGGGGTTGGTGAGTGTGGACTCTGTAGATTCAGGGAAGTAAAAAGTTTTAAAAAGCCTAAAGGAGGCTTTGGCCTTATAAAACCAGTCTGGGTTTGCTAACTGGCACTTTGCAAAGTTAGGCTCCTATCTAACTCCCAGATACTGGGAAACGGAGACCCTTAGGTGTTGGCTGGCAATTCTCTTGGTTTTCTGAGATGGGCACTTTAATCAGGGGTCAGTTCATCCTGGAGATGCAGCCTTGAGCTATTAGAGACTATGTTAGTGGTTTCACAAGTCTTTATGGGTCAAGGTTGAAACCTGGTAGAGAGGAGGACTCATAACAGACTGGTTTAAGTCTGGCCTAGAATCTTTGTTGCAGGGTAAACACAAGAAATCTTTACCCATACATATTGGAGGAAAACTGAATATTCAACAAAGATAAGGAGAAAAATCATAAAAGAGAAAAATAATATTTTAAAAGATTCAATAGAACAAAAATTAGACTCATCACAGAACTTTCATCAGCCACAAAATTTCTTGATAATGCTGAGGCTAAACACACATAAACACACACACTCACACATACACACACAACTGCTACATTTGAACTGCATAACCAGATGAACCATTATTATTTCATTCCAGGGCTAAAAAACATACACTCACACACACACACACACACACGTGCTCTCACTAATAATGGTAAAGAATCCATTACATCAAGAAGGTAAGTGAACACAGAAAGGTGGGCTGTACAAAATAAAAGCATTTGTGATTAAATAACAGAATATAAAGACATCAAGTGATCACTATGCCTAGGCTGAAGTCCTTATGTTTGTAAACATCTGCATGGTTAAATATAAGCATATTGACATTTATCAACTAATAAAGTAGTCCTGCTCCCATAGTGCTCTGAATGCAACTTTAATCTCTTACTTTAGCACCTGAGCCAAGGGCAGCACCTTCATTGGAGGAACTGGGATCCCTATTTACTATTTATCCTTTTACTATGTTCCTAGGAATTTGTGCATCCTATTTTTTTCTTCACAGATAGTTATCTCTTCTGCATTGACATATGTGGACAAAAATCCCAATTATTTAGTATTTCATGATAAAATTTCTCTTGATTATCCCACTAGCTAATAAATTGACATTGCCATTTTTCTCCAATGCTAAAAGATTGACACAGGTAAATTAGTTTTCAGTGACCAAAAAGTGGCTACTTTTAAAGCTTAAAAAAAATAGTTATTAGCATCTAAGTATATTTAATTTGATCCATATTGGACAAGTAAATATAGATTATATGATGTGTTCATAGTTATATAATTTATTTCAGTATTGAAATCATTAGACTAAATTAAGTGAGTAAATCTGACATGAGGATGATGATTATAAATACTTGTGTTGATTAGTGTGAGATTAAAAAGGATAAGAGTTGAAAACATATGATTTATTTTTCTCATTTAGCATTATAAAATAAACACATGCAATTTACTAATTTTTAAAATATGAACAAGGGCAATTAAAAACATTAATTAAAATACAAAATAAGACAAAGATTTTCTTCTTTCATGACTAAATTTATACTGCATATCAATTTATTGGCAGACAACAGATATGTCTAAACTGTGTGAGCTTCCTCTTGTTGAAGAAGCAATTTAATGGTTTAAAGCACTTTTAAAATGACATAAAGAAACCCAAAAATATACTTCTAAGAGGTTTTCTATTCCCTGTACATTTTATATACACTTTTGAAAAGCAAAATATTTGGATATTTGGATTCTCACAACTGTGTACACATACATGTTTTAGCAATATAAAATCATTAACTCACATTTTTAACTGTAGAATTCTAAGTCATGAATCAGTTGAAATAACATCGTTAACATTAAGCTTCTGCTCCTATTCAAACCAAACCATTATTTTATTAAGTAGATGTTTTGAATCCTACTTAAGCAGTTCTTAAATCTGGAACTACAGTTCACTGTATATTTTTCTACCAATATTTTAAGGGATAAAAAGTTTTCCCTTGTAATTTAATAATTTGTATTTGAAAGCTTGTGAAGAGTTTTTCTCTATGAAAATTTATTAAAGAAGTTTTTATATAGAAAATGTAGCTTTAGCTGGCAAATAGGCCTTTTATACTCAAAGAAGAAATGAGTTCCTGTGGTGATAAAAAATATTTCTTTAATAGTAATGCACAGTTTGTCAAACAATGCTATTAGTTTGCTCACCAAATTATTACATTGCTTCTACATATGTGGTCAGGGTTCAGTTGCATATTAGAAATAAGTAGATTCCAACTGAAACATTCAGTTTAATTGCCAATGCTCTAAATCAAAAAATAAATGAAAGCTTTATATTTCAAGGAAGGGTGGTATAGACTCCTTTGTAAAATATCAATAGTTTGTTTTTCTTTGGTACTTGGACAATTGAGTCCCAGAATTCTTCACAATTGTCTTTAGGAAAAGTGAACTCAAGAACAAAGTTAATATCAGGTACTGCAGTTTTATCTACATGTCATATTATCACATTATATTGACTTTATATTTTTCCATTCTTTTAAAATCATATTTGTACTCTCTATTCTGTTAAATCTTTTACTGACCAAATAAATATTGTTTTATTGGGATAAAAGTTTCCCTGATTCCAGTAGTACTTGAGGATGACTAAAAGATGACTATATTTAAGTCATAATTTTGAGTACTATGAAATAAAAACTGTATCATTATTATTGGTTTTCAGTTTTGATCCTCTCAAATTATTTTAATTTTTGTAATCATTTAAACAAAATAATCTACATCTGAAAATAAATTTTGTTCATACAAATTTCTTTAAGAGTTGCTAATGAACTCAGTAAATTTAGGGTTGCCTATGATTGTTAGTGAAAATTATCAGTGATATTTTAGTGGATGGTGAGGCCTTTATATTTTAATTATATATGGAAAATCAATATTTTCTTAAAAATCTTATTAATACATATCTGAGTAATGTCATAATTCACATGTATCTGAAAATTGATTTGTGTATCAGAAATTAAGAATGACAATTTTTATTTTAACATTATGGAACTATAAATAATTATCCATAGATTTCTTCTTACTGTTCAAAACTTTTTTGCTATGCAGAATATTGTGAAAATACATTGTATTTTTCCTACATATATATCAGTGTGGCCTGTTGTTTTTACTAGGAGTAGTTAGAATACGCTTATAATCAGCATTCAAAGATTTTCTCAAATGTAGCCTAGATTGCTGGGTTATTCACCAATATAGGAGCTTGCTTGCTCGGAAGTACTCAGATACAGGCTCAATTGACTTGCATGCAGACATCTTTTCAGGAAAAAAAAAAAGATTGTATGCTATAGAAGAAGACTGAGAAACACATTTTTAACAACTATAACGAAACTACTGAAAACAAAAATTATAACAGCTTTCTGGGAAAAAGTAAAGTGAGTTAGCAAAATAGGTGAAACAGAAAATAGAATGCTAAAATGCAAACATAATTGTAAACTAGACTTGGGTAGGATAACACCGTATTATATGAAGTGAAACTGATATCTGAGAGCTTGTGGCTATATATTGGCCAAACATAATAAACTGGGACTCAAGTTTGGTTAGTAGAATGGATGTTAAAAATAAATAGGGTATATTTCACATAAGCTTCCTTTTTTTATGTATAAGGAAACCCTTGTTAAACTATTCCTCAAGGCTAAATACAGAATAAAAGATTCAGATATATGTTAATTTGTAGCTGGCTGACATTGTTTGAACCAAAGAGCTGTATATCAAATTGATAGGCATAAAATAATTGGACAACATGGTTTTTGTAAAGAAACTGCTGTTTTCAAAATGTATTGGAATTCATGACCATAGATGTTTATTTTCCTAAGAGAAATTATTGTGCCTCAGTAGGTATGATGCTTCTGCTCATAGTGATCAGTAGTACAAAGGTAGAAAAATAAGCCTCAATTTGTAACATATGATTTTAAATGTGCTGGTAAGACTCCATGTGGGCATGTAAGTTTGTATGCTTTTCCCACAGTAGAGATGAGCAGTATATCTCACAAAAAGTACAGTATATCAGTTTTGTAACTTTGACATATTTTAAACTGCTATACAAATACTGTATACCTTTTGATCTATTATTTTTATACATTGCTTATGGTAAATTTTGGCTGCCATCATCCTGATTATCTTCCATATTTTCCCCAATATATTAGGATTCCAGCTTCAGTTTTGCTGTTCTTTTCAGGATAAGATGTACCTTCAGGCATCTGTAAAACTATTGAAGAAGCAATCCCTCAACTGATGCCCCCTTCTTCACTAATTTAATTACATTTCCATGAATATGCTGATGTTCCAGAATAAAATAAACTACTTTGATTTATTAATTTCACTTAGAAAACTTTTTGAAATTTTACAAAATCATTAATGATAAAAGATTTTTTTATCACAAGTGTGCATGGGCCCATCCTTTGTATGACAGTTATTATAAATACAGTTCAAACCCTTGACAGTTCAAACCATCAAAACTTGATGGTTACAAAGATTATATTTGATATGCTATGATATATACCAGAATAACATTGTTAAAGATTCAAATATGTGGTTTAACAGGAAATTATATTTAAGATTTAAAAAGTCTGGGGAAGAGCCTGGGGCTCTCGGTAGTTCCCAGGTGATAACACTTTGAATGTATAAATAAGAAATATGAAAAACCCCCAGTAAAGGGAGAGGTTTGCAAGTGGGTAAATCTGTATAGACATTGAAGTAAGAGAAATTGATAGCTATGGTCAAAAAACTGCAGGCAAGAATTTAGAGTATATAATATGGTACAAACAACAGCACTTTCTGGGGTTTTGGTTTCATTTCCATTACTTGTTTCGCTTAGAAATTGTTGAAAAATTCAGTGCCCAAAGAATTGTAAGTATTCTCATCTATTATGGGATCTTTCACATTATCTATGATAAGAACAACAACAAATATTGTGCCTCACACAGGTTTGGGCCTTTCCTGGGATTTATATTAACTTTTAAAACAGAATGCTTTCTATATCTGTGCAAATTGTGGTATAGCAAGTAAACAGCAAACAGAATAAAGATAATATGTTTGAATTGTCTTTTCTTACCAGAAACTGAGAATTTCCCAGATATAGAAAAATCTGAGCTTAACAAAGATGTTTTTATGCAAGGGATATTCAACAAATACAAATACACAAATTAATGAAAATGTGAAATAAATTATACCACAAGGTAACTTTGTGGAAACCACACAGACAGGTCTCTCTGTTTTCCCATGTATGTTGTTCTTTATGGAGAAATATAGTAGCAGAAATATGCACTCAAATATGTATACAACTACAAATTATGGCAACTTTTTAAAGAAAAAAAATTTGGAATAAAAAGTTTTAGATAAATTAATATCATTTAAAGCCTCTATATTGTGGTAAATTGTTTTTTACATATAGTATGTGTGTATCTATTTATATTATGGTATATTACATACATACTTTATATTAATATTTTTATCCTAAAGGATAAGGAAAATTCATAAAATATATCCTTAATAAGGTGTCACATTTTGGTGCCATTTCAGCCTGAATGACTTTGTTATTTCTTTTTTTTTTTTCCAGAATATTATGGGGGTACAAACATTTTGGTTACATAAATTGCTTTTGCACCATTTGAGTCAAAGTTATAAGTGTTCCCATCACCTAGATAGTGTGCATTGTACCCATTAGTTGTGAATTTACTCATCCCCTCCTCCCTTCTCCCACCTGCTTGATTTCCAATGAATGCTATTTCCATATGTGGACATAAGTGTTGGTCAATTAGTTCCATTTTAATGATGAGTACATGTGGTGTTTGTTTTTCCATTTCTTTTGGGGCAAATCCAATACCAATAATTTCTCTCTCTTTCTGTCTCTCTCTCTCTCTCTCTCTCTCTCAAATTTTCAATTCTCTTTCTTTTTTGAAAGATACCTTCATTAGTTGTGTAATTCATGTTTTCTGTATTTAGACATTATCTAAAGTGACTTCTTTCATGAGCTCCTTTAAAAGAACATGGATGGGTCTTTATTCTGCATATCAAGTATTCTTTCCTCAGAGCCTTAGAATTGCCACATACTTCCTTTTTACTCTGGCTGAGGTTCCAACTTCTGGCTCTATCTTAAGTATTGCCCACTTCTGCCCCCTGGGAAATTCCCATGCATCCTTGGCCCACACCGTATTCCTAGAAACAGCCTTGTGTTTTGTTGTGCCTTGCTGCCACTTGTTGATTCATCCAAACTCCCTCTTTTTTGATGACTCACTAAATCCCTCAAATTTCAGAATCATGTTGTACTCTCTAAATGATCTCACTAGAGTTCCATCTAATTTGAAGGTTGCATCAGAAGATATCAATTTGGCTGACACATTCTCTGAACTTTTCCACATTCATTTTCCATCTTTCATTACAAACATATGTTACACATATCCTCTGTAGAAGACCATGTCTTCTAAATATACAAATAATACTCAAACATGCCCTGATGTTATTCTTAACTTTGTCAACATATATTTATGCTTCTTGGTAGTGTTATGTTTATTATAATAAATGTAACATAAACATACAGCATTAAAAATTCCTCTTTGTAGTTTTGTAGAGATATGAATAAATATGATGGTGGTTTTTGATTTCAAAATATACGTTGTTTTTTTTTTTTCAGTCTCTTTGGTCAAGTTATCATTTAGGTAATGACATAATTTATGTAAATGTTAGCTGGCAAATTTAAGATGTTATGGGATCATATTTCCTGGCACATCTATTATTAATGCTCAAGGTACTTTTGTAGCAGAAAGACATTTAATCTGTTGTTTGACAGTAACTGTGGGCGTGGCTCTGTGGCTCATGCCTGTAATCCTAGAACTTTGAGAGGCCAAAGTGGGAGGACTGCTTGAGGCCAGGGGTTTGATACCAGCCTGAGCAACATAGGGAGCCCTCATCTTTACAAAATATAGAAAAATCAGCCAGGGATGGTGGCCCATGCCTCTAGTCCCAGCTACTCGCAAGGAAGAAGAAAAAGGATGGCTTGAGCCCAGGAGTTTGAGGTTGCAGTGAGCTATGAAGATGCCATTGTCCTCTAGCCCGGGCAACCGAGTGAGACCCTGTCTCGAAAAAACAAAAAAAGAAAGAAAGAAAGAAAGAAAAGGGAAAATAATAATAACTATGGAGGGCATATTATATTAAAGCTTTCTGTTTTAAATTCTTTTTAAGTGTATAATTTCCTTTTTGTTTATAAATTAGACATAAAAATATAACTCTTTATTTCTCTTTTATTTTCTAATTTTTGAATGACATGACTTCATTTATAAACAAAAAGCCATATAGATGATGCTCATAGAGCCAAGATTTTATCTGTTATCATTGCTAACTGATTATGATACAGGTTGGTGTGAATTTGTCCTGGTAGCATTCATTTCTCCAGAGATTTTAGCCAGAAGTTATTTTCTTTAACAAAATATATTTTGTCAGGCATCTTGGAGGACGGAAGAAGGATGAAGAGGAAAAGCAGGGGGAGGAGCAGGAGGAGAAGGAAAGGGAGAAAGAGGAGCAAGGGAAGATTATGATTGTTTACTAACAAGCTTAAAATCTGACACATGAAATAGAGGATGGGCGCTAGACGATAAACAGGAACGAGTTAAAATTCATTGTTCTTTATTAAGTAAAATTTCTCTTTTCATTGAGCTCGAAATTTGTCAGTTCACTTAAATAACTTTTAATTAATTGTTACTAGTGATTCATTTGTGATTTGATTTACTTGACTACTGTTTTACTTGAGATAGTTTGTCAGTTGTTCTAACAATGAATAATTTTACATTTGCAGGAAGTTTCAGACATAATTAAAATGCAAATACTTTAAAACACCAACTCTTAACCATAGTCATGCAATAAAATAGTACATTTGGGGACAATTGTGCAAATAATAAAATGCTAAATTTTCCCAGAATTGATATTTGCAAACTTAAATATCAATGTTTAAGGTATATACCTGCATTTTCAAAATGATTATCTGTGAATTAGGATTAAGAACAATGATTCAAGCAAGAGCGCTGAGAAAACTATCATAGCGTGTCCTTTTATTCAAACCAGTCAATGTACTCTTTCTACTTTTCATTGTATTTATTTAAAAAGTCATAGGTCAATAAAGGAAATGTACATAAGAGTGTTTTTAAAATTATACTTCCACCTGTACATATATCCGTACTAAACCGTCCTCTGTGGCTCTGCTTGAAAACCTGAAACTACCATTGGGTTATGACCCAAGTTAATGAATGACTTGTAGGAGAATTGAAGTGATCCATCCAGCAAACAGCCAACCGTCAGATGCATGAGTGAGGCAATGCTTTATTACCCAACCACCAGCTGATCTTCCAGTTTTTCATAGACAAGTGAGAAAGCCTATTATCAATCAGCCAAGGTGGCCAAGAATGGAAGATATTAACACAGAAAAAGTTAAACAATTATATAAAAAATATGTCCAGTATATTTCAAATTATAATGGATAGAGAAATCACAGAAAAATAAATCCAATCTATAAGAAAATTATAGATATTATATATTATATTAACTAGTGGTTAAGCACAAATAATTATTGAAATATAGTGTTTTTTTATCCCCCTTAAGGCTAAATTAAAAATATGTGTTAACACAAATGTTGGTATGGGTGGGAATGTGAGCACACTTGTGCAAAACTTGTGTAAATGCAAACTTGAATGTTTTTGGAAAGCATTCAGCCAAAATCTATTGAAAATTCCTATATACTTCAAGAGTATGTGCATTAAAAGGGAAATTATTAGGTCTTCCTTTATAAAGCTTTGTATCACATTATTTTGTTTACTAGTATTTTGTTCCAATAACATTTATATTCATTTTAAATACAAAAATTCAGTATATAAAGGAATTTAATCTTTAAAAAATACTCAGATAAAGGTCTGAGTTTGAGGCAACAGTCATTGAATATAGTGATTTTTAAAATTTCATTAAAACAAAATTTTCTATTTATAAATACTTTATTCACTGATTTAGACATTCTTTCCACTTTCAGCTAAGTTTATAGGAATAGAGTTCTAAAGAATAATGTAAAGTCTAATATAGGCTTTCTACACTCACAAGATCAACATGTTGTAGAAGAAAGAGAAAATAAACAGTAGTTGAAAAATTCTATTTTGTTGGAAATAGGAGTACATATGGGTAATATTTAAACCAGTTTTTGGGGTGGGGGATAGGGGATAGGTCCTAAGAAAATCATTTCTAAATAAATCCATAAATTGACAACTTTGGTGGAAAGAAAGAAGCCTGTGGAAGGAGAAGAAAATACAGACTATGTCAGGCAAAAAGGGTAGCATTTGAAATGATGCAGATGTGTGAGAGAGGCACACTGTGTTCAGAGACCTAAATGTAGCAAAGTGTTCAAAGTGTTAGGAAATGTACAGAAGTGTACCAAGGGGTAAATGGGATCAGGATAAGGAAGGACATTGTAAGTTGTGTGAAGCAATTTAAACTGAATTCTGAGGGCACTTAGTTATAGGTTCTGTGTAATAAGTAATTCTAATTGAAACATGGAATTTGGGGATAAAAGCACAAGGTTAGGAGTTTTATTAAAAATTAGAACAATCTGCAAAGGATAGCAACTATGGAAATAAAGAAAAAAATCAAAAGCCACTTAAAGTGTGGTTATTGGTACAAAATTGTTACTTATTTCTGGATACAACCGCTAGAAATGATAGGTAGAACATTTCCAGGTGATTTTCTTTTGATATTGTTACATTATTGTATATCATTATAATCATTTTAATTGATTTTTAATTTCTATGTTTATTTTCAATATTTTAAAGCTGTACTGTTTTGTAGAATGTTTTGAATATTATTTCTTCATTATAGGTTACATATTATATTTTCATCAGGATAAATATTAACTATGGAGCGTTCACAAAAATATTTTCTCCTGTAGTCTGGCAATTCTGATATATAGTAGCAGCTAAATTTGTCATTTGACTTACATCTTACACACTGAACTGACTATATAATAGGATCCATTATTTTCTTTCTCAGACTGTTTCTAAATAAAGAATCGGAGAATGGTTACAGGAGAATCAAGGTATCCAATACTTAAATTTTAAATTAAAATGGGCAGTACAAAAAATATGAGAAATTTCCATCACATGGAGAAAATTTGCTTAAAAATGAAACTAACACAGAAGAAGGCAGAGTCAAGAAAAGAAGGGGGAGACAGACACAGCAAGACAAAGAGATTTAGAGTCATCCCACTTAATTTGAGCCCCTTGGTTAAGCCACATATAAAGCAGATATCGTTCATTTTCTTCGTGGTAATGTAAGCCAATACTGTCTTTCATTCTGCAGTAATTTGCACGACATTCCATTCTATCAACAGTCCAAAATGTATGGATGAAATTCTTTAACATGCTTATATTCTAATACACCTCTTATAATATACCTCATGCCTTCAAGTATTTAAACTATTTATTATATACGGGTCTTGAACTTCACAAATAATTTCTTTTTGAATAATAATTGTAAGCTGACCAATTGTATCATTTGAACAAAATTTCAATAAAGTAATAAAGTACCCACTTTTCTATTTATTTAAATGATGTTTTCTAAGTTAAGAGATTGTTAGATACATAAGACTAATTCAGAAGGAAAAATCAGAAATAAATCACTCTACTATCTAAAAAAGGTAAACTATTTCGTAGAAAAGTGAACTTGTTATGCAACAGGACCACTCTTTCATGCACAATAAGAGTACATGATATTGCATGATATGATTAATGTATTTTAACAGAGCTGTCAAATCGTTAGGATCACCCACAGAAAATCATCAGTGAGATATGGCAGACAGGACATTGACAAACAATGTTAATATTCCTCCCATGGTGTGATTAACTGAAAGTCATTTTAACTTGGCAAATTTTATCAAAAATAATATTAAGCCATAATATAGATATACATTCTCTATATGAATGCACTGATAATACAAATTAAACAGAAATAAACACAAAATTATTACATCTGGATTTTTAATCAATTTTCTAAAATTTACATAGGAGCAAAAATATTGTGCTTAACATTGTAGTGCAATTCTACATATGTGTAAAATTAAAAGGAATGTGTAGACTAAACACCTATACCCTTGTATGTCTTTGATAGTATTTTGGAATTAAATTTTGTTAATTTCAGTAAAAATAGTATTTAGAAACTACCAAATATATGAGTCATTACATTAGGTGCTCAGAATACGAAGATATTTATAGAAATTCTCTACACATCCAAAAATGTTTATAGAAATTTTCTGCACAACCCTAGAAATTAATCTAGGGATATACAGAAAATTAGCAGGTGCAATAATAGAGGTATTAACCAGGTGATATAGGAGGACTGATGCAGAACCTTCAGTTCTTTTAATGGAGCTATCCTGCAACATGTGTTTTGAAAGATGATTTGTATAAGCCCATCAATAAAGAGTGTAGGAGAGGGGCTTTTCAGAGAGATCAGCATGAGCCAAGAAAGAAAGTTTTATCTAAGAACCAAAAGCACTCAATACAGATGTCACTAAATATGGAGGCTGAGGTGTGGCTGGAGTTTAGACTAAAAAGTTAGCTCAAGACTAAGCCAGGGAGGCTACTTCATTCTCACAAAGGAACTTGAGGTTTATGCCACGGACAATGGCTTATAGCATACTCAAGCAATCACATTTCCTTCTAAGCAGTGCTGTGTAGAATGACTTGAGGGGTTTCTGCAACCCTGGATGATGATGTGTATATAGGGAAGTTGTAGAAGATGGTCCTGGCTTTTGACCCTCAAAGTGAGTTCATAGGTTGGGCATGTGCCACATGTGTTCAGAGCCTCTAGTGTTATAATTTGTTGATACCTAACAGGTGACCCTATGCCAAGGGGTCACTTTGTTGTTTAGATAGTGTATTTATCCTAACCTAATTATATAGCACGTAGGGAGGAAGAACAAATTGCACAGTATACAACTCTGAATGAGCCTTTGCCCCATCCATGGTACGTGACCCTCCTTTTTTCCAGGATCAGGAAACTTCTGCCTTTCTAGTGGTTTCCTACAGTGTTTATGTTAGATTCTGGGATCCTTCTACTCTTCTTTAACTAATTGACATATCCAGCAGATTCAGAAGACAAAACCAGCATCCCACATTAGTTTGTTCTTTTCCCGGGACTTTACTCTGTATATGAAAAATTATGAAGAATTGTTTAAAAATTCAAATAGATAGATTTTAGGGTCTTTCTTGTTGATACTTAGTTTTACTGCATTGTAAGCAGAAAGTATAGCCTATGGATATCTTTATGTATTTGTGTATTTTCCAACTTTTAAAATTTATTGATATTCAGGAAAAATGCAATTAGTTTTGCAAATGCCAGTAAATGTGTTGTGAATATAAAATAATTTGTTTTAGTAAACTATTTTATGTATTTCTGTGAGAATATATTCTCCTTTACTTTCATTGCTTTAGGGTCAATAAATTTATTGCAAATTTAGCTGTTGAAATCTTCTATACACCACATATATTGATTTGTCTTTTTAAAATATTTTTTAAATCATATGGACTTAAAAAGAAATCAGACATATTCCCTGTTTGGTTTTGTTTATATTCTTATAGAATGACTGAAAACATCTAAATGGATTATAAA
The DNA here is from genome assembly GCA_023783475.1 of Daubentonia madagascariensis. Classification (NCBI taxonomy): domain Eukaryota; kingdom Metazoa; phylum Chordata; class Mammalia; order Primates; family Daubentoniidae; genus Daubentonia; species Daubentonia madagascariensis. The sequence continues at coordinate 16,458,392 of JAKFHU010000978.1, read as the reverse complement.
GCAGTATCAAAAAGATATACAACCATGAAATCGAGGCTGGGGAAGGGTAGAGGGGAGAAAGGGATGAGGAGAGTTTGGTTAATGAAGGCAGAAGTACAGTTCGATAGAAGGAATAAGTTCTAGTGTTCGATAGTGCAGTAGAGTGACTATAGTTAACAAGAATTAATAGTGTATTTCAAAATAGCTAGAAGAGAAGTTTTGAAATATTCTCAACACAAAGAAGTGATAAATATTTGAGGTGATGGCTATCCCGATTATCCTGATTTGATTATTACACATTGTACGCATGTATCAAAAAATCACTTGCACCCCATAAATATGTACAACTATTATGTATCAATAAAAATAATAAATAAAACACAGAAACAAATGACCTATCATTTGCACAATTAGTATAGGTTTGTTCACAGTGTGATTAGGTAATATTGTATGGAAGTGAAATATTTGAGTTGGGTATGAAGAATGGGGAGTAATTAAGTAGGAAAAGATGTGAGGTTGACCTTCTAGGTAGAACAGGTGAAGACTAGAGAGGAAAAGAGAAAATTGCAAGGTATGGTGCCATTTATCAGGGACTGTGGCGTTAGTGACAGAAATCCAAACTAAATTGCCTTATGCAATAAAGGAAGCTATTGATTCTTACATACCAAAGTTCTTTGTTAGGGTGGGTTTAAGTGCTAATTAATTTGGGTGTTTTTTGTTTGTTTGTTTTGTTTTGTTTTTTGGTTTTCTTTGAGATAGAGTCTCGCTCTGTCATCCTGGCTAGAACGCAGTGGAGTCATCAAGTTCACTGAAACTCAAACTCCTGGGCTCAAGTGATCCTCCTGCCTCAGCCACCTGGGTAGCTGGGACTACATGCATCTGCCACCATGCCCGGCTAATTTTTTCTATTTTTAGTGGAGACAGGGGCTCATTCTTGCTCATATTTTCTTTTTATATCAAGACCAGTTCCTTGCATAGACATTAGAAACAAATGGAGCTATTTAGGGGACAGAGAGAGTAGTTTTGCTTCCCAGTTGTCTCTCATAAGAGTAAGGGGAAACTTTCTGAGACATCTGCAGTAAACTTGTCCTTGAAATCATCAGCCCAAATTGAGCCACATAGGCATATTTAAACAAACCATGGCACTATTTATTTGACTCTTCTTAGAAAAATAAATCCTTGCTCTTCAGGTAAGGTCATTTCTCCAAATCACAACTCCCCATTGCTCAGTGGCATAGAGTGAATAGATTTTGTAAAGTTAACCACAGTGTCCAACACAGGGTATTCTGGGAAACATAAGTAGGTGGTTTTGACGATAGCAACAGAAATATAAGCTTATTATCTCACTGAAGTCCCCTTTTAGATATATTAGGAAAATGTTTGCTATTACATGTGCTATTCTTAATGATCCAATACATGTAATTTAAAATATAAAGGGTAATATAACTGGCAAAATTTCATGTTGCCATGTTTTTAAAAAACTCATAAGAAAATATGTATTAAATTGATTTCATTAAAAATAATATGATAATCTGAGTCTTGGGGGTTCCTCATGACATTGTGATATACTTCTTGAGAATTCAATGATTGGTACTTGTGATTTTTGTTTGGGCAAAACTAATTGTTAAGAGTAACAGATATGTCAACTAGTTGCAAAAGTTCTCGTGTATTTTTTTTTAGTTATATCAGAAATAATTTGTTTAAAAATATCATTTTTAGACAATTATGTGCATGAATAATCTCATTTTTGTATTAAGTTTTGCATTATATTTATTAAAAAAAAGTATGAGGCTATTTTTGCATTCCTATATTCACCATCAAACCAATGTGGTGATCACATTCCTTAAACAGACACTGTCTAATGGAACTATCGCCAATGAAGAAAATATTGACTAATCTATGCTGCCTACTACAGTAACTACAAGCCACTTGACTATTGAGCACTTGCAAAATGGTCAGTGCAACTGAAGAACAGAATGGTTAATTTTATTTAAATTTAAGTAATTTAAATGTAAAGAGCCACAAGTGTATAGTTGCTACCATGTTAAGCCAGCACATTCTCAGACTAGAGAGTAGCTGTTTTGAACGCATGCCAAGTAGGGTACACTCAAGAACACCTAACTACCAATATGTTGTAAATTATGTGTATAATAATATTGATAATCTACTTATTGTGGGAAAAACTATAGGAATAACATGAATGAGAAAAGGATTATAGTATTTTTTCATTATGGAAAATATTTTCTAAACATATCATAAACATAAAGTCAGTAAATTATATCTTACAATATCAACATGTAACCAGAAACAATAATTGAATCCACAATGCTTGCTACAAGTACAATAAATGCCATCTGCATCGTTTTTAACAATACAGTTACTGTTTTTAAAATATATGCTCTTTACTCTTTTCATGCATTGTGCATTTCATGACATTAGATTGACAATCATTCCACATATGACAAGGCATTAATGTATATTACATCTCCCTATTTTAAACTCATCTGTTTAATAACCTTAATTTCATCTGCAAAGTTATTTCACAGCAGTATATAGATTAATGTTTGACTGAATAAGCAGGGGATGATAATACTGGAAGGACAACTTTAGTTGCTTACAACAACTTGTAATATCCATTCCCCAGGGAAGAGGGAGGGAATGTTATATAATAAGTAATTATTATTGAGTAGAGTTTATTGCTTTCTACTTTAAAAAAACATATCTAATAATGGCTGCTATATCAAAAAAGTAACACTATATAAAGACAGCAAGGGTAACTAATTACTATGTCATATCAGAGAATCCTTAAAGTGACTAGAAAAAGTGCTATTTTACTTTCATTTGGAACCTCAGTATTTTATTGTCAGGGTAGAATTTAATAACCTGCTTGGTTTTTTTTATATAGTTGATTTTGTAATTTTATCTGTGATTTTTGAGGGCCAATCTGTGTATGATAGTCAGCTAGTTTCCAGACATAAATAATACACATCCTTTTACCTCTAGGCATAGACAAGTGACTTTATATGCAATTTTAAATAGTCATGTCTTATCAAATTCAAATTTATCAAATTTTATCACTGATTTATGGGGGATGGCTTTAGACCTGCATTCCATATATCAGTGGTTTAAAATATTCCAGCTTTCTGGTTTCCTCAAAGCATATCTAATTGTCCACACATGGCAGAACTGGCCTTCACCATATGGTCAAACTATGCATTCTCCCAGATTTAAATAAATGAATTCTAACAAACCATTAGTTATTCCTGTGCATGTCTACACAATTTAGAAATGTGATTTTTAAAAATGGCACATGGCTAAATGTAGTTAATAATCCTGTATTGTGTGCTTGAAATTTACTAAAACAGTAGATCTTAAGTGTTCTCGCCATACACACAAAAATGGTAAATAGGTGATGTGATAGATACGTTAAAAAACTGGCACGGTACAGTGAGTTTTTTTAGACTCTTGAATCTTTAAAATTGAAGAGCCAGTTATGTGAAGAAATTACAAGTTGATTGTGCACATAGGGTATTTACAATGTGTATTGTGCACATACACATATGTAAGTTTGTACTTTCAAGGCTTCTTGATGTTTTTAGTTTTCAGTTTTGTATGAGGTGCTTGGTTCAAAACCAAAGAAAGGATAACTATTACTTTTAACATGTAAGATACTTTTAACATGAAATAAAGAAAATTTTATTGTAATATACTTTAAGAAACATTGGTTTCTAGGTAATGTGTGCGTTACTTGATTTGTTTTGGTAAAAATGTGGAAAACAATTTTACTAAAGGTATATTTCATTATTAATTTTGTGTTTTTTTCCCCTGTTAAATGAAATTGACATAATAATTATTCAATAACAAGAAAACCAGAAGTTTTTAGTTAAAATACATTGTTATTTCTTACCCTTACAATATTTTTAATGAATTTTATTTTAAGTGGACTAAACATTAGTTACTCATTTGGCACTTTATTATGTAAAACTATTTTTATTTCTATATTTAATAAAATAAAATCTGTGTATTATGGGATTAGAATACTATTTTAACAGTTATTATGAATTTAGTGTCAATTAAATAGCTTCTATCTTTGGAGAAATAGCCTTTATAGAGGGGAAGGAAATATAAAGCAGAATACTGGGTTGAATTTCACAACATAGCATTCTAATTTTTGAATTTTTAGTCAATATAGACTATCTTATATTGTTTACTGGTGGTAAAGATTGTGTAGTCTGAATGCCATAGTACTTTTTCAAAGTCCTCTAGGCATGTTTCACAGGTATTTAGTAATAAATTGACACTCCTGCTTATCCTTGATCACATATAACATTTTTTATTTAATGAGAGCAGTTTTCCAGTCATTCTACTTTTGATCACCTAAAAGGAATGGAGGAAGAAAACATAATGCGACACACCAAGTGCCATAATTGGTTGTTGACCTACATGTTCTGATCCCAAATGAACAATATCCTTAACCTCCTAGATAATATGCCAGATAAGAAAGGAACCTTTTCTTTAGGTGAGAAGGAGTAAAAAAAAATAACTCAAAACTGAAATAGTATTTAAATGTAACTAATCACAATTGCATGTCATCTATGAGGTATCACTAGTTTGAAAGACATCAGTAGCCCTACAGCTATAATGAATAATGAGTAGGAACTCAAAGTAAGGCTATTTTCAAAAACCAATATTGTCACTACCCTTATGTCTTTGATGATACCTCTCTTGGCTGATAGATTTTGGAAAATGAAAATTATGGTAGATTACTTGTAATCTATTGATCATTTTGATGTGTTTGTTAAATTACAATTTCCATCCACAAGTAGTCATTGACTGGTGATTGATCTTTGTCCTTCTTTGTTCTACTAAATGTTCTAAAGATTGATAAAAGTTATTCCTTGAGGTGAATTCAAAGATTATGCCAGATTATCATTTGAGTTAGGTTCAAATATATTAATATCATTATTTGATTTTTGAGATAAGTAGAGATAGAAAAATAAAAAATATAGAAATTTAAGTAAGAGATCACCTGAAAAATTCTTCAAATTGCCATGCTAAGCTGCAATTAAATAAGCAGGTAGTAATATTTCTAGAGGATCCTTCCACGAGGAATGCTTGATATAGTAGATTTATGTAGATGTAAAGATTACTCACAGCTACGCAGCAGTGACAGACCCTTGGTAGTGCCACTCATTGGGAGTAGAAATATGGGTATAATTTTGAACAATTAAAAGCCATGTTTTATCAACTATGTAAAAGAGAGATCCTCAAGAGGAAGATAGACTTATTGCCTCTCTGGTAGTTAGCAGCAGTAGTTCACTGTAGTTTAATTTGAGAAATTAAAAAAATATATGATTAGTCTTGATCTGAGAGTGCCGTGGGAACAATTCATACAAAATGCATATGTCAGAAATGATTGTGGTGCATTATAGCTCAGAAACTGAAAATGGCTCTAACTATGTCTTACTGTGTATTTGCTTTGTTTTATCTTGAACAGGGTATCTATATCATGTAGTGACTGTAATACTGTGCTGTAATGCTATCTGTGCAATTTTTGACAATCTATTTTACCTCTCTGAACCTTATTTTTCTGAAAGAAAATAGGCTTTGGAGCTGATTATACCGAAATTTCAAATGAGGCTGTTTACCTTGCTTGTCTAATAGTCTTATATAAGTTTTGCAAAATCTCTGGATACCATTTACTTCATCTGAAAAAAAAAATGTGTGACTATAGCATCTAGCTTTCAAATATTTAAAATATGCAGATAACAGATATGTATGTATTACATTTAGTAGTGTGGGTTCTTGGTCCCACACCCTTGAATCTGGGTTGTTTTCTTTTTTTTTAAATTTTAAAATATTAAGGGTGTACAAGTGTTTTTGTTTTGTTTTGTTTTACATGAGTGAACTGCATAATGCTGAAGTCAGGGTTTTTAGTGTGCCTGGGTTGTTTTCTGATTGATTTTAACATTGAGTCATGGAGGAGGGGTGCTCTATGACTTCTACAGCTGCCTTATAAATGGCATGTACCTTTCACCTGGTTGTGTTGGTATTCTCATTAACTGAAGGCTCCCTCTCCGGGTATGCCTTTTTAAAACTCAGAACCCATGTTGTGAGATATCCAAACTAAATAGATTGGCACCATGAGCCCTCCAGTCTAGAGTTCCAGCAAAGCTAATTTTTCAGCCTTCTCAGGCTAGTTGGCAGATGCATGATTGAAGGACACATCTTTAAAGTAGATCCTCTAGTCTCAATGGTTTCAGCCCTCAGCCATTTAATTCTTCGTAGTTGATTTATGTATTTCATGATCATAATAAAATAGTCATTGTTTGATGCCACTAAGATGTTACTATATTAATAACTCACAGAATTATTATAAAAATAACAAATTTATGGAAAACATGAGTGTTATAAAAATAAAATATATAAAATTATATGAATGTGCATAGTATATAGACAAACATATCTAAAAATCTAAATTATGTTCATTAATGACTAATTGGACCATAAGATCTTATTTAAAAATTAGAAGCGTTTAGACTATGCCCTGTTATTCTGGGGTTGATATTATTAATGTATTAGGCACATAACATTCTCTGGTACCAATTACTCATTAGTGCCATTATCAGAAACAAATGCTGGACTAACTATAGAATTAAACAACATGGAATATGTAGTAACTGTGACCTGGATTTGTCTTTTTACTCTGAATGTCATTTATTTAAGTCCTGGGTATCGGGGGTAGAACTTAGCTCTGATATTGAAAGTATGCCAATATATTGAAAATAAAATCCAAGAACTAATGCTCAGGAACAAATTACATTCTACAGTGGAAGTACAGCTGTAAGATATGCCAAGAGAGAGCTGAGATGCATTATTCAAGTGTGCAAAATGACTTCTTCATGAGGATTTTGTAAGAGATGAATACTAAATCGGCCAGGCTACAACAGGAAGATCGTATGTTAGATCAGAAGTAGACACTTTAGTTTCATGAGTCATTGACTTGGAAACTGTCTTAAAGGTATTAAGGAAGGAAAAGAGAAAGAAGAAAAAGCACAATAAAAAATAGGATATCTATCACAAACTATGTCAGTAAAGGTGAAAAAATATCATGATGCATGGAATCGTAGAAATAGAGAATCCAATTTATCAGGAGAAACTTCCCACACCTGGCACTTTTTGACACACAAAAAAGTTGCAATAACAACCTTTTCTCCCTGAGTTAAGATCCCAGCATCTACAAAAAATAACACAGTGATCAAATGTTAGACATAAAAATATTATGTGGTTAAACTAATATATTAAATTTGAGTTTTAACTTTCTCGTATAAAGTTATTTATCAATTAATGTGATATGTCAATCACAACATATCAAAAAGAAATATTAAATATAAAGCATTTTATAAATAGTCATCAAATTAGACAATAAAATAACTAAGCAGTTTAGAATATATTTCTATAAATATGATTCCGTATTATGTGACAAATCGAAAAACATATATCAAAATTACTTACCCCAATAATACATTTTATTTGTCACCATATTACAAATAAACACCAAATAGAAAAAATATATATATTTATATATATTCATATCAACAAAGTTGTAGTGCTTCTCAAATTATTTTTAGACACAAGAACACTAAGGAAAAAGTAAAAACAAACAAGATTGCCTAGTTTTGTGACAACAGAAAAGCCCTGAGCTATAAATTCAGAGTAAGCACGTAAAATAGAGAACATTGAGTCAGCCTTACTCTTTTATTGATATTTCCTTTCTTATATCTTGAGAAAATATCTTGAGGAAATTTTTTAGGCCAGGTCGAAAAAGTCTCAATTTAATACAGCAGCAAATTCTCATACAAATCGAGCAATTCTCTGATGAAGTTTCTTCTTAATTAAATTGAAACATAATTATGTTAAAGAGAGGCTAAAGATAACATCAGTACAGTATTTCTGTGTTTGTTTGTGTATGTTGAAAAACAACCACATATAACTATGCAAGGAAAGATCATATTTTCAACTAATATGAGGTGAGTCAAAAACCGACATTTAAAATTATGCCTCATTGATTTGTTAAATATGAATATATAGATAAACAAATTTATAAAGGCACTAATACTGCCTTTTCTGTAATTTCGTAAGTGATTATGTATACCTCCTGTGCTAAGTGTAAACCTCAATTCAGTAATCTAATCTGAGATTAAATTTGAGAAAGAAAATATATCAGTTTGCTAGTTTTTACAATTTACTCTCTGTATCTTATTACGTATACATTAAGATTACAGTCAGCAATCCTAAACATTGAGAATTAGATTAGGAAGATTATTATGTTCCTAATTATTAGAAGATCATTATTTTCTAAGAATGAGCTCAGCTGGAGTCTCAGTACAGATTGCTGAAAGCAAAATACATAGTTGGAGGAAGGATTTAAATGTGCTACTAAGCATGCTGTCACAACACATGACTGCATGGAAATGAGAACGGGAAAGGAATTTTAATTAAAAAACAAATGTGTTTTAGGAACTGTGTCTAGAAGAGAGGAAATAAATAATAAATAAATAAATAAGTTTCAATGTGATAAGGGTAATATATATAGCAGAGTGCCAAGGTAGGCAAATCATAGACATCTACCTCACATCCAGGTATGAGGGAATGTCTCCTAGAAGAATTTAAATGCTTGACTAGTTCCTTCAAGTGTGAGAAGTAGCTAGGTGAAGAAATTCTTGAGGTAGGAAAAGTTACTGGCATTGCAAAGTACATGTAAAGATAGGTCAAACTATAAGACATTTTGAGGAAACGGCAAGTAACTTGGTATGTGTAAAGATTGAGGGATACATTTCAGAGAGGTCAAGAGAAAGAAACAAGATGAAATATATATGTGTATATATATATGTGTGTATATATATGTGTATATATATGTGTATATATATATGTGTGTGTGTATATATATATATATGACCCTGTATGTTTGGCATCTTTATTTGCTAAGCTAAATAGATTAAATATAATGTTCAAAAAGCTTGGAAACTCAAACTATTTAAGGAGATAAAATCCCATGATGAGACTCATGTTTTCAGAATACTTGGACAGAATTTAGAGCACTTCTCTCCTCAGTGGATTATGCAAAGAAAAAAGTAGGAGAAAGAAAATAACAGACCTAATGGTTACCATACAACAAGTGAGTATTTAAATAGTCTCTGCAAGCACATCCCAGGAAAGTAAGTCAGAAAGGACTTGGAAGCCATTTAGTCCAGCGCTCCTCAGCCCTGGCTGCACGTTAGAATCCTCTGGGGAGTTTTAAAAAAATATGAATGCCAGGGCTAGATCTACTCATCAGAATCTCTCTGGGTGGGGCCCCGACATCATCTTTGGATTTAAAAGCTCCTTGTGACTCTCCAGGGAAACTCTCATGTGGTCACTCTATAGTCAAAGTATTTTTTTTTTTTTGCCTTTTTTTGCCACCATCCTCACACTGAAACCACTTTTGTGATCACTATTGCTTAAAAAGAGAAAATCTACAGAATTACCCACCAGATCTCAAGTCCTCTACCTAAAAGTAGCACATGTTTCAGTGACTAAAACAAGTTACATAGTCACACCTACATTTGGCAGAGTGGAGCCCATATGTCCACAAGGAAGAGAACCAGAAATGCCAGCGTACAATAGTAATGTCTACCACATTTTTTATTGTTTAATTATCACTGCCCACCTTTTCTACAACTTTCAAATAAACATCATTTGATTATAGAACTTTACTTCCATGTAGCCTTTGTAATTCTTTCTCCCTATCCCCAACTGTTTGTCTCTCTGTTCTGTCTCACTTTGACTGTTTTGCTTTTCTCTTTGTCCCTAGCAAGTTACTCCTTTTATTTACAAATTACTTTATTTCTTTCTGAACAATTTTTGCCTCACTGAATGAAGGCCAAATGGGTCAAAAATATACAGTATATTTAAAATTGGAATTTATTTTTAGAATATCATCATGGAATTATAAAAAAATATGTTTGTGCACACACAAAGGTATGTATGTGTGCAAAGAATTTTTATTAGTGTTTATAATGTCAAAAAAGCAGAGATTGTATGTTACTAAATTTTGGAGATTGTTTAAATAAATGCAATATAACTATTATACCTAAAGGAAAATGCAGTAGCTTAGATAACTAAAGTAGTATATCATTATGTTATCAAAGTAGGTTAATTATAATGTTAAAAATATATTGTAAAATTATACATCTTTATATGTAATTAAATAGGTGTATAAGACAGAGATAGAAATATATGGTGGCTGTCTGGAAGGTATCCAGCCATGTAACCATTCTCGTTATATTAACAATGGCTGGATACTTTCCGTACAACCCTCATATATATGCATATCTTCTGTACATTTCATAGTGATTATCTCTGATTTATAAAGTTAAGCATCATTTAAATTTTCTTTTTAATATTGTTCTATACTTGTCAAACTAATATCAGGTTATTATCGGAACAGAAAGTCAATTATTCCAAGTAATGACTGAGGCTCACTCACTTTACAGGGTTGTTATCTATAATCTCTTGTTCAATAGGTCAAGTTTCTCCCTAGTACAAATTTTCTTATGTCAGAAAAGGAATCTTATGCTTCTTTGACCTCATTCAATGGAAATAATATATAATCTACTGGCTTATTTTATCATAAAAATTTGGAAAATGATAAAAATGTGAGTAAATAAAATCCAAATGTAGTAAAAATATAAATATAGGATTATAATTGAAAATAAATTTTGTACATATAAAATGAATAATAACACATCTCATAAATTTATTCAGGGCAATTGTGGATTAATTTTAGATTATCTATTTTTCTTCTGTTATTTTGAAAGAATGATAATAGTGAAAAGTAAGAAATGGCTATAAATTTTTAGGATAGAACTTAGTGTCATTTCTCTCAAAATTATCTTATTTCCCATTTAATCAATTAGAAAAAAATGTGTCTCCCCATAACATCAGACAACAGCTTATATCAAACAAATTCTATTACAGAGAAAAACTAAAAGTCAGTATAAAATGCACACGCTTGTTATTTGAAGACATTGGAACAAGCCAAAGCAGCAGAGATTTAAGGGTTCAAGTTAATTACCACAGGAAAACTTAATTTAGGCAAGTCTGCCCTTTGTAAATAAATGTTGAAAAATTGATAAGATTTAAAATTGATGTATAATAAAAATTCCAGCAATCCAACTATAGACTAGTAAGATTTATGTCATCATCAGTAATAATGGTATTGGTAATAATATCAGTAGTAGCAACAACAACATCAAGAATAGCAACAATTCTTATTAACATTATGAGGCGACTTCAAAAAGTTAATGGAAAAATGCAATTAAATGACAAAAATAAAAAATATATACTTTATTTCTCAACATAAGATTCATCGAGTTCAAGACTTTTTAATCAGTGATACCATTTAGTCTATCCCTAAAGAACTGAGGGTCCTGGGACTTGAACTATGTCAATGCAATTTTTTACATCATTAACCGTAGAAAAATGGGTGCCCTTTAAAGATTTTTTTTAAGATTAATTGACAAAACAAAGTCAGAATGAACCAAATAAGGACTGTAAGGTGGATGCCTAATAATTTCCCATCAAAACTTGCAAAATTGTACTAGTTTGATGAGAGGAATGATCAGGAGCATTTTCTTGGTGGAAAAGGACTCTCTGGTGAAGCTTTCCTGGGTGTTTTTCTGCTAAAGCTTGGACTTTCTCAAAACACTCCCACAAGAAGCAGATATTATCCTTCTTTGGCCTTCCATAAACTCAACAAGCAAAATGCCTTGAGCATTCCACAAAACTGTAGCCATGACCTTTGCTCTTGACCAGTCTGCATTTTCTTTGACTGGACCACTCCCACCTCTTGGTAGCCATTGCTTTGATTGTGCTTTGTCTTCAGTATCATAATGGTAAAGCCATGTTTCATCTCCCGATGTCCCATATGGGATCCTGGAGGAGAAAAATGACATTAGGTAAAAACTAAGGAAATCTGGATAAAATATATACTTTAATTAATGATAATGTATCAATATATATTCATTAACTGTAGGAAGTGTGCTATACTAATGTGAAATGTTCAAAATATAGAAAACTGTACAGTACATGGAACCATTCTTCACTATCTTTGCAATTTTCCTGTAAATCTAAAACTGTACTAAAACTAAAAGTTTATTTAAACACATACAAACACAATCAGGCAAAACCAGAAATAAAAACAAAATCCCATTTCTCATGAGTTTATATCCTATTTGGGAGGATAGATTATAAACAGACATATAACAAGTATATTAAATATGCATATATATTTATGTAATAATAATACTTTGTTGGAAAATAAAACAAGGCAAAGGACCAGAAGAGAATTACAGGGATGTTATTTCAGATAGGTTGGTTAGAGTAGACCACAATATGGAAGTTAAATCTGAAAGAATTGAGTTTAAAATATTGTCTCATGTAAAAAGCAAAAAAGAGAATGTCACAGTGGGAATGACCAATTCTGCAAATTACAACTTAGAAGTTGAGAAAGGTGAAAGTTTAGCACCAAGTTTTGATTTTGGACACTCTTGGGACAGGCAATCATGCCCCTTGGCAGCTTGCCAACACTTGCATGGTATCATAAGAGTGTGCCTCAGGCCTGGAAAATTTCCTTACACGAAGATAAGGAGACCTCACAGTTTGTTCTAGGCTTATCACTTTATCTGTGAATATCTTTCCCTGTTCCAGGTTTGATGAGTACTTCTTTGTTCTGCTGAAGGGTGTGCAGCACATGGCATCTGGTCAACCCCACTGCTAAATCTGTTCCTGGTAGACAGGGAACAGGATATTTTGCCTGCAACACAAGAAAGTTGTGTACAGACCGTCTCCCTGTGCATGCTGCTGAGTGAGACCTACTAGCTATGGGGAATGGTGCTCACTATTGAGGGTGATCTTGCTCTGTCTCTTTTCTATGTGATAAAGCATTGTTCCATGTAGTGCCTGTGTGAGTTGTGTCTTTCTTGGTGACCCTGACACCAGCAAAGAGTGCAGTGGGTTGACATTCTGGGACAGCTGGTCCTGGTGGTGGGCATTTTTATGCTCTTTACTGCCCTCCACCTACTGGGACTCCTCAGGATGTGGTAACAGGCATCGTTTGTTTGACAGATACCATGTAAGTTTTGACTCTAAAGAGAATGGTTAAAGTGGGGTGTTGAAGATGGTCATATGATTGGCAAAGGTTCCAAGGAGAATTGGAGGTGCAATGGAGCATACAATGAGTATAGACAATTTTTTTCTGGAGTTTCACTTTAAAAGAAAATTATATTTAAGCTTAGATGTTAAGGATCAGTATACATATACTCGGTGACTTGGTGTGGAGTTTAGAAATGATTTCTTACAGATGGATCAGAAAAAAAATAACAGAAGTAGAAAAGGGCATAAATCATTTAGAATTGTATATGTGGAAAACAGTGATGTGATAAGTTGGATCATGTAAGTCCTAATCAAATAAGGCCATGTTTTTTACACATTCGAGTATTTATACATCATTAAGGGTACTTGTTTACAGTGCTGATTTCCAAGATACCAATGTGAACATAATGAAGCAGTGCTTTTGTGGACTTTGTAATAGATTTTGGTGTTTTCTAAGTGCAATAGTAAGCCTTTTGCGTTTTTGTTTTGGTTTGTTGTTTGTTTTGTTTGAGGGTAACATTTATAATTCAATAACCCCAAAGAATGGGGAATGCATTTTATAAGGAAAATGGATGTCACTACACTACTAGGAAACAATTAGATTGGTCAAAGAAAGATATCATTAGTTCAGGCCATGGTGATATTAGGTGGGATTTAAAAATGGAAATGGACATAGATGTTTGGAAGCTAGAATGGCTGATAAACGAAAATGAAAGTCAGAAGAATAGGTAATAACTTTTACATGGCTGGGGTAAGAATACGCTTTTACCAAATTGTGTACTCTGGAGTGTCAACAGTTCTGGAGGGATAATTCTTATGTTCCATTTTGGACATGTTTATTTTAAGGTTCCTTTGTAACTTCTAAGTGGAAAAGGAAAGTAGGCAGCTAAATATATAGTTTTGGAATTCAAAAAAGAGGTCTGAACGGAGAAGTAGATTTTGGAATTACCTACATATCAATTATTATCAACACACTGGGAAATAATCGGTTTCCCTTAGGAGGGTATACTGAGAAGAGAAGATAGTATGATACAGGGACCCCAAAAAATGGCCTATCCAAATATATTGGAAGAAGAACACAAAGAATCAGGGGTGAGTAGGAAGAATGTGAGAAAAGGCAGTAAGGGGACAACCATGAAAAATGCTTTTGAAAGACCAAGAAAATCAGTGTTACAAACTGTCCCTGTGATTTAGGAATTTAAATTTATAAGACCTTTGATGTCTTTAGAGAAAATGTGCTGAGAAGTAAATTTAGACTGTCTATCTGTCTGTCTATCCATCCGTCCATGTGTCTATCTTCCCCCACCAGTTGGATTAAAATTTCCTTAAGAGTAAACATTATATCTCTGTAATTGTCAATATCTGCCCCCTCCCCACAGCATCTTACACGCAATTGATGTTCACAGCTCTGGCGTCGTTTTATTACTATGTACAGAAAGCTTAAAGACAGCACAAAGTAAAGCTGTAATATAATAGTAATTAATTGTTTAATCTTATTCACTTAATTCAATCATTTATATATCATTTATATTAACCAAATTAGCTTCAGAGCACCACATGCACTGATATTGATATATATATAAAATATATATACACACACATATATCAATATGATATAAATATATATGTTTATTTATTTTCAGGCAACCTCTGCATTGGAAAATAAAATGTAATTATTCATGCAAAACATATCAAATGCAAAAACATTTAGCTCATCAACGAGAAAATCTGTAAGTATTCATTCATTATCTATTCTCTTCATTTTTTTCTCTTCATGAATTAGTGCATTTCCAAAAATGGCAAGATTTTTATTTTTATTTTATGTAAAATCTTTTATTTAGAGTAATTAACAGAAGCTGTCTCCTTTCAGTTTTATCAAGGAAAGAAAATTCCTACTAGAAGTCGTATTTCCACTTCTTTTTTTTTTGTTTATTTGTTTTGTTTTGTTTTTTCCTTTTATTTCAGAATATTATGGGGGTACAACACTTTGGTTATATACATAGGAACACTCATACGCTGCTGCTGGTGGGACTGCAAATTAGTACAATCTCTTTTCGTTTTAATATACTTATTGACTATTTGCTATGTACTTTTAATTTCATATTAATTTTGTTTGAAATTGTTTATTTAATTCAATTCTCATGCAAATCCTATGACATAGTTATTTTTATTGCCACCATCTGACAGAAAAGAGAAAGAAAGTGCAATAATATTAAACCAGATGCCAATTACTCCATTCTTTTTGACTCCTTCATACAAGTTATTCCATTTTTTAAAATGGTATTTTTCTGGCCATACATCTAATTTTTAGTGCTTATATTGCAAGGCTCACTTGTGAGCAGTTGAACATTCGGCTTTCTACAAATATGCAGATAATTGGCAAAAATAACTTGTGAATTGTAAGAATGTATCTATAGTCTAAGTTAAATGTATTCAAACAGTGAAAGATTTTGTTAGGTTTTTCTAATAACAACTTTAAATATATTGTATATTATTTAAATAATCTTCTATGTGATGAGTAGATTTAATAATTCTATACATTTCTTACATTATTTAAAATCATAACAATCTACTATAAACCTGAATAAAAAATTTGTCTGAGTTCCATTTCTTTTATATTTAGTTACAGAAATATAGTCCTAAGCCATATGGCTGCTGAAAGAAAATGAAAACTCGCATTCTATTTTGTGTTCTCTTTTGATAATATGCTTTACTTTTTGGCTTGTGAAGCATATTGCAGACTTTCAGGCAAGGGATAATTGCAAATTATTAGTAGCAGGTACACAGACTATGTATTTCCAAATTTTGTAATATACAAATACATTAAGACAATGATTAATTTTTTATCATTCAGTTATTCCCTCATATGAGTACATAATCATGACATTTTATGAGAGATAAAGCCTTTATTTTTAACATGTCATTTATTTAATAAAACAAAATATTCATACTAATGTCTACAAATAAATGAGATGATTGATTGATCTACCTACCTACCTATCTATCTATGTATAGTGTTGTGCCTGGCATAAAATAAAGGCTCTAATAAATGGAAGATGCCATAAGCATGGTTGTGATTCAGATTAAAAACCTATAGTAGTTATGAAACAATAAAACATGTAATATATTTTAAATACTTTTTATTGGTTTCATCTCCTCTTGCCATCACCAAAATCATCAGGAAAGAATGCTTGTATCTTTTAAGACATGAATATAAATGTAAACAGGTAATAAAATTGAAATAAAAAGAGTATTGTTTAGAATTGAAAATAATAGAAAAAAGCAAATTCTCAATGATTGCTTTACAATATTCAAAGTGAACGATTTATTGCAATTAGTATATCTAAATTAGTTGTGACTGCTAGTTTTCTATCTAAAAATTCATCTCTTTTGCTGCAACTCAATAAAGCATATCAAAAGTCAAGTAGGGGTAATATTAGAGAAATAACCCAGGTGTTCACTCTAATTTATTTCAACAGATCATCAAGTATTTTATTCAGTGTCAACATTTTATTGTACTTGTTCTAAAATGCAGCAAAATAAAGCATAACACTTGTGCATTAAAATATATGCATATTTAAAGACCAATGTTAAAATTCACACCTTCCTAGTAAAAGATTATCCAAAGCCTTCTTGAGAGGTTACCCTATCACTTGTTATATTAGGCTTAGTTATATAGCATCTAGTGTTACATGGCTGCTTTAATTAATTATATCCTCAAAATCATTATTGATACTATGCATGAGAAGAACTTATCCTGTTCTTTTCAGACAATTTTCTATTCTTTACCTTTTTATTCTTCATACTATATGTAAGAGTCTTTTTGTCAAATTCCACAAAAACACCTTGGGGCCTTCAATGGAATTACATCGAGTCTATACATTAGTTACTACTAATACCACAGGCCATCACGATCTGTCACCAGGGTCATGTTAATAGACTTGTAACTAGTACTTTGCTTTTTTCCCCCTCAACAATGGCTTATCGTCTTATTCAGAAAAAAGGAGAAATTTCTGTAGTGCCTAGACTATAAGATGAGCATCCAGTTCTGACTTTATTTCCTACTTTTCTCTCTCTCGCTCCATCTGTGCCAGCCAGTCTCTTGGATGTTATCTTAACCTGTCATATGTCAGACACGTTTAGCCCTCAGCACCTCGCCTCTGCTTACAATAGTATTTCCTTAGTTAGTTACACAGAGATCTTGCCCAACAATTTAAACTTTTACCCACTCCTACCATATCTTTTCCACTTTTCAGTTTTAGTTTCTTCCAAGTAAGTGATTAATATCTGATCTAACATGTATTTTACTTATTAATACACTTATTTCCTGTCTCCTGTCATTAGAGTGAAAGCTACATGAGGGCAGCCATTTTTCTTTTATTCACTGTTACGTTCCAGTTCCTAGAACTGAATCTGACAGATAGTGTGAACTTTACAAATGGTTATTAAATGGATACATAAATGAATGCATAAGTAAAAAAGTGTACCAATGAATGGCTATTATCAGATTAAAAAGGAGAAATAACATAGATATTTAATGTGCTAGAGAAATGCTTTGAGTAAAATAGGATTTAACATGAATTGCTTAACATGATTATGTATAAGAGCATCTATACATAATCATCTATAAAAGTGCTGTCAAAAGATTATTATTTTTTTGGTTATATCCACCATAAAATTTAATCAGATATTAATTTTGCCATGTGTTTTAGATCTTTAACAAAATAAAACATTAAAGACATTGCTAAATCTCATTCCTATCTTTCCTTCTTTCTCTGTATATCGTTTTATGATGTGTAAATATTCTTTATTTGTTTTAACTGCTGTATAATATTCCTTGGAATGACTGGACCAATTTATCCATTCCCCTCCTGAGACTCACTTCCTTTATATACAATAACAGTCCTTCAGTGAACATTATAGGATGTGTTTCCTTGTATACTTGTGCAAGACTTTCTTCAGGGTAGATACCTAATGGTGAAATTTTTGATGGGATGCAGTTTTACTTCTTCAGTTTTTGCAAATATTGCCAAAGTGAACGTGCCAATTTACATTTCACCCACCAACCATTAAGTTTGATTTTACCACATTGTCATTAGCACTTCTTATCAGACTTATTAATTTTGACCAATTATATGTATGTGAAATCACATCAGTATTTTAATTTGCATTTACTTGATCACTGTCAACTTTCACTAGGTTATACTGCAGTAACAACCTCCAAATCTTCTTGACTTAAAATAACAATGGTTTATTTCTCGCTCATATTGCAAGTACTGGTGAATTGGCTGTGGCTCTGTTCCATGTCATCTTTATTTTTGAGCAAGACTGAAAGAGTTCCAGCCTCTACCTGGAAAATGCTGGTCTCACAATAAAGGGAAAAGAAAACGTGGCAGAACCACACTATGGTTCTTGAATCTTCTGCTTGGAAGTGGCATATATCATGTTAACTTACATTTCACTGGCCAAGCAAGTCACATGGTCAACGCTGATGACAGTATGGTGAGCAAGTATCCTCTTAGGAAGAGGGAGGTAAATAATTGGAAACATGAAAACAGTATTACTTTTACAACATGGAAACAATCCTACCATTTACAAAAGATGAAGCTGAGCATATGTTTAATTTAGGTTTCTAGGATTGCTCTGTACTCACTATTAAATTGGAACTAATTGATCAGCACTTATGTGCACATATGCAAGTAAAACTCAATGGAAATCAAGCATTTGGGAGGGGGGAGGATGGAATGGGTAAATTCACACCTAATGGGTACAATGCACACTATCTGGGTGAAGGGCACACTTATAACAAAGACTCAAACTATACAAAAGCAATTTATATAACCAAAATGTTTGTATCCCTATAATATTCTGAAATTTTAAAAAAAGAAAAAAAAAGATTATTAAAACACTTTTTAAAATAATTAATTAAATTTAAATATTGATTAATTATTTGTAATATAGGAAATACAAATGGGTTTGAATAATAAAACAAATTAATTGTCATCATGATATAATATTTTTAAAAAAATATATTAAATACTTAATTATAAATTAGGCCTAGAACATTAGACTATTTTTTCCTATATTAATAATGCCCTGAGATTTTATGACCAATAGACAAAAAAAGTTCCTGTTCTCTCTGTCTCTCTATGTATATATTTATATATACACACACATATAAAATATTAATAGTAATTTTTATAGAAAAGATCATTCATTTTGTCTTTATAAGTTATTGCTGATTTCATTCTGAGATTATGATTAGTTCAGAGGAAATTCCATTTATCGTATTTTTTAAAGTGAAAATATAATTTTAGGCCTATAGATAAAAAAAGTGTCATTCTCAAATTGGCATTTAATACAATTTATGTTATTTGATTGTCTTCTACCTGATTTAATGACAAAACTGCAGAAATATACTAAATCAGACATTTATACAGCAGATCATAAATGTAGCCAGAACATCTCCTTTTTAATCTAAATTTGTCTCTCTTTTTTCCACACGATGGGTATGCTTTGAAGATATTTCTGTTCTCATCTGAGCAAAATGTTTCCAGCCACACTATTAAAAAGGTTATTGAATAAAATCTCCATGTGGTATCCCCCCTTCAAGACATCCCCCACTGATCCTTACTTCCTTCATGTTCAAATCCTTATGTAGTCTCCTCTCATATGGTAATGTGTTTGGTCTGTGTAACCGAGAAAATGTGGAAGTAGTGATGATATGTCACTCCTGATATTAGGTTATGCAAGTCATATGTTTATTCTCTCTCTCCTTCTCATCACTTGCTTAAGTTAGTCCCCATGTCCTCAGCAGCCTATGGAGAGTCCTTCTTTGGGAGGAACTGAGGCTTCCTTCCAAGAGCCCAAGAGAAATGAAGGCCTCCAGCTAATAGGTAAGTGAGTAAGTGGAACGTATTCCTCCAGTCCCACTCAAGCCTTCAGATGACTCATTAAAAACTTTGTGCCAGAATCATCCAGCTAAGCCAGTGCACCGCAACACTGTATAAAATAATGATTTTTAAGCTACTAAAGTTCAGTAATTTTTAATACAACAATGAAGGGATGATTAATATACTATGTTATAGATTTAACATAGTATATTATAAGATCTCTTTCTATAATAAGATAAAGTTGAAAACAATAGCTTTCCAGTGTTGCATATACTTGAAATTAAGAAACATTTACATAGATTTTCTTTTTAGTTTTTTATAGATGAAAAACAATTATACTTATTTTGCCACTATTTATATTTTCAGTGAAACATTTATCAGTGGATCAGTGGAATAATAAACTGTGACAGATAATTCTTATAATACTCTCCAGAGACATGAGAGGAACAAATGACAAAATTATATCAGAAATACAGTTGATCCTCATTATGCATATTGCAGTTGATCCAACATGCATGGATTCCATATTTGTGAATTCACCTACTGGCTAAAATTTATTTTTAAGCCCCAAATTCATACTCATGTCACTTTGTGGTCATTCAAGGACATGTTCAGAGTGGTGAAAAATGTTAGTCACCCTATGTTCACATTAACAGCTAGGTGGAACAAGGGGACACTCTGACTTCTTGTTTCAGCTCTCATACTATAAGCAAAGTCTTTTTTGCGGTATACTTAGTGTCACCCTTTCCACATTTTTGTGTTTTATGTTAACGATTTCACTGTTTAAAATTGCTCCTGGGCATAGTGCTGAAGTGCTGTCTAGTGTTTTAAGCATAAGACTGTTCCTTACAGAGAAAATACATGTGTATTTAAATATAGTTGTCTTTAAACAGGAACATGCACAAAAAAAGGTTATGTATTGATCAATTGATGAAAATATTGTGACCAATGGCTCATGGAAACCTAACCTTGCATTTCCCCTAGAAGCAAGGGTTCAGTGTTTGTGGCAACTTCATACGATATAATTATTGAGAAAAACAAGAACGGACGGCATTAGTTTTGATTTAAAGTGAAATAGGACATGAAGATATAACCGAAATTTTTTACACAACAATATTCTCACTGAAAGTATTGAATTTTACTACTGTATAAAATATCTGTATGATGTGTATTGTGATATTGTAAGAGATACTATTCTTTAAAATTACTTTGAAATTATTTAATACAGGAAAACCAAGAGTATTCATGTTCCATAATTCTCAACTAAGACTGAAAAAGTTTTGAAATAAGCTTTACCTAGACATAATATTTTTGTTAAACTTA
This sequence comes from Daubentonia madagascariensis, assembly GCA_023783475.1. Lineage (NCBI taxonomy): Eukaryota > Metazoa > Chordata > Mammalia > Primates > Daubentoniidae > Daubentonia > Daubentonia madagascariensis. The sequence goes on along the minus strand of JAKFHU010000978.1, from coordinate 16,437,003 downwards.
GAATGTCACATATTTGTTTTAATTAAAATAATTTTAAACCTTCTTTACAGTAAGAATCTAGATGAACAGATTACTCTTAAAATTCTTCCCTTAATATAAGATTATAAAGCTTTAAGTATTTTAGTAAGAAACAATTGTTCTTCCATAAGAATTAAAAGGAACTTTATATATATATAAAGGATATATATATATATAAAACTATCCTTTTTCTTCAGCACATTTCACTGGTGCTATTTTTTTGTTTCTGTTTTTGTTTTTGTTTTCCAGAATCACCATAATTCCCTAATCCTTTTCTCAGATAGCAATGTAGAAAGGACTTTGTTTCTTTTATCTTTTCATCATGACACATCCTCAGGAAGTACTGCTTATCCTTATATCTATTTTTTTCCCATCAAAATTAGGATCATGGAAATGTATTTATATAATATTTTGAGTCATTTTTTTCTTTTAAAGGTTTTTTTCCCCTCTTTATCGCATTTCTATGTAATGTTTTGGACCAAAATGTTCTTAAACTTCTTTTCACCTTAGGCTTCAAGTTCAATGAGTAATCAGAATTAAATAGGTTTTGTATTATTAGGAAACCCAAGTAAGAGCTTTTTGTAGAACCTGTTTTAATAATTATGAAAATCCACATATCATTTATGTTAAGTTGTGTGCATGGTATGGAGGAGTGTGATGTGTGTGCCTTGTGTTCTAAAATCATCACTTTAATTTTTAATTAATGTTTTCAGTCAGTCAGTCAGTCATTGATGTATTCATTCACAAGTGATCACTGCTAAGGATTTTATTAGACCCATGTTCCCAAACCACAAGTAAGTATAGTTTTAAAATTCTACTGTTTTATAAGTCAAGAAACAAAAGTGTGTTACTTTATTGTGTCTATAATAGATAAACTTACATATAATGATTGTGGCTAAACACTAGGGTGCTCAAGGATAGTATTTCAAAATATAACGTTTGCCCTCTAATTTAGCAACACTTAGGTATGACTGTTTATTCATCCTCAGCACTAAACAAATTCTCATTGCCTCTTAAATTTCTAAAAATGTATATTTAAAGATACCTTTGGAAGTTGTATTTATTTCTGCTTAGTGTAATAGACAGAGATTCTAAAGCAGCCACCCATTATCTCTGCCTCCCAGCGTTCACACCATTATAGGAGTAGGACCTGTGATTTGTTTCTAACCAACAGTATATAGCAAAGGTGATGGGGATGTTGCTTCTGTGATTGCATTACATTATGTAAGACTCCATCTTGCTCGCAGACTTCTTTTGGAGGCTCTCCTTGCTGACTTAATGAGGTTAAGTGGCCAAGTTGGAAAAGCCCATATGATAGGAACCACAAGCAGCCTCTAGGAGCTGAGGCAGATCTCCGGCCTTCGTTCTACAAGACGCTGGGCCCTTCAGTCATACAACTGCAATGAAATGAATTCTGTCAATAATCTGAGTGAGCTTAGAAGTGAATTCTTTCCTCGGAAAACTTCCAGATGAGAACACAGCCCGGCTGATACCTTGATTGTAGACTTATGAGATGGTAAGCAGAGGAACCATCTAAGTCATGCTCAGACTTCTTACCACAGAAATTACAAGACAATAAAAAGGTCTTATTTTAAGGTGTTATTTTTGTGGTAATTTGTTAGCAATAGCAAAAGTTTAAAACAAATAAACATATATAATAAGTTTAAAATGAAATTGGGAAAAGTTATTTCCAAGGCTTTAGTTGTCTGGTTTCTTGAAAACCAGAAAAGAAATAGTAGGATAAGGAATTGACTGCATTTTTTTATCATTATAACTTCTTAATGTAAAAACAGAGCACTCCAAATTTTTTAAAGCTCTTAACAATGTGAAATTAAGAAAGACTCAAAACCACATTTTAGGGACAGAAAGATAGGTGAGAGGTAATGGAAATTAGAAAAACAATAAGGAGGAAGTAGTTACAGAAAATACCTAGGAGAAACAGTACTTTCAGTCTTAAAGAATGGGGTAATTAAAATCATGGAACACTGACCACCTATTAGACAATGGAATGACACCCTACAAAGTGATTTTTCCATTATGTATATAATTCAGTCCCTAAATCTTGTGACTTATAATCATAGGTAATAATGACTAACTTTGTGATTAACCTTTACATTCACATAAATGGCTAACATATAAAAGGAGAAAGTTTAGAGCTAATTAGGGTCTTCTCCACTCGCGGAGACAGACCCATTTCCCCTTAGGAAACGTCTATACTTTCTTCCCTGTACTATCCTATAACTTCACTACTTCCAATAAATCCTTCACACAACTTGCTGAGTGTCTGTCATCTCTCTCTCTCATGCGGGCCCGGCTTGCGATTCTTCCAAGCCAGGAGCCCAAGAACTGGGGCAAAACTTCAAAGTCCTGCCGTGGACACTAGACTGTGACACACATACCTACACAAACTGAATTATCATTTTCCACTTCAAAAAACAAAAGAATAAGAAAAAAAGAGAAACTTGAATATCTGTCTTAAAACTTTAAATAAAAAACAAAATAAGAAATAGCTCCAGGCTTGCATTAAAAATGATGTTCATAATAATTTTAGGATACTTTATAAGAAGTAATTCCTAGTGGATAAAATTAATATTTTCTGCATAAGCTTTTAGTAATGTTACAGATAAATTATATGAAATAATGTTTTTATGACTGAATATATATCAGATATATATTTTTAATGAAAACATGTAGTTAGGTAACTGCCTGGTTTTATTTAACGAATCAATATTGAAACTATCAAGTAAATTAGTGCATTCATTCTTTGAAAAAAATAGGATATTTTGCATTGTCATATCAACTACAGGCATGCCAATAGGCATCCATTACAGGGGGAAATAATTCCTCTGTAGAATCAAACTGATGATTAAATTGCTTACTAATTAAAATTAACCAGGAGTTAAAAATGGTCGGTTAAATGTGTGGCTTTAGTTGACACGTACCATTTTTAATATTCCAAAACAGGAGTGTATCATTATTCTTTTACCAAGATGCAGTATAACATAATTGTTAACAGCAAGAGCTGTAAGTGTGATAGTTGAGTTTGGATTTTAAGTCTCCTCATTGTCTTGTGAAATCTTGGATATGTTGCTTCACCTTTAGAAGACTCAATTTTCTGAACAGCAAGATGGGCTAATATCTAAAGGATAGAGTTACAGAGAGTATTAAATCAGACTTATGCATATAAAGTACTTGGCATAATTCCTGACACATAGTTCAATAAGCCAGTGTTATGATTGTTGTAACTGTTACGATTACTATTGTAATCTTCACTAAATTTATGCTTTCTCTAAAACTCTGGGCTATTATAAATGCCAACTAATTTAACCAAGTAAATGACTCATTATTTCAGTAATTTAAAACAAATAAAAAAACCCAATTTGAATCTTCACTCCCATTCTGAGGTAAAACCTATGTTCCTCCTGCTTTTCAAAACATTTTGAAATGTATTTAATGATTCTCAGATAGAAAAATAATACAGTAAAAATATTTTTACTGAGGAGAAATTAAGGGGGTTTTAATACTGCTATTTAGATTGGTACCTCACAAATAAATATATGTATATGACTATCAAACCCCTGAATCTTCTATATTGCAAAACATATATAAGTGGCATATAATGAATTGATTTTATTGTTGTTATATTTTCAGTTATTTATATTACCTAGTGAAAATTATTTTAAGAAAGTAGAGAAAATAAGGAAAACTATGCAGAACTATAAATCATGAGATCATAGGTTTAGAAGGAAAAAAGGAACTTAAACATTTAACTGATGAATGAAAATCAGGGGGTAAGTTGGCATTTCTTCAAACTAACCCCATGCTTAATGTCAAAGCACCTTAATTGTTCATAGCACATTCTGCCAGGGTTTCATATAAAGGCATTTCAATTTAATTTAAATTGGCTGAAACAATCAGATAGCTTTTTCTCTCCTAAATGACTTGCTTTGCAATGACTGTAAAAGCTGTTAGCTTTTTCTTTTTAAGAGCAGGTATGAGGATTTGTCTCTTGAGATACACACTAATTATTAATGAAAAGGTTATGAAAATTGAACATGACTTTCAGCCAACACAGTAACACATCCTCCGTTAAGTGACAAATGACATTAAGAGCCCTTGAGAAGCAGGTCCCTGTCAGAAGAAGGAGATTCGTGTTAGTGTAAAGGGAATAAAATATTACCTTTATAAAGAAGTTTAATTTCATTTCTTACCTGGGGATTACAGTAAACTAAAGAAAAATTGTTGTTCAAGAGAGAGTTATGACGTCTGATTCTGTTAAACTCTTGTCTTACTTATCAGTCATCTAAAGAACTACATAATATTTTTCCATTTTCTTCAAATTCTTCCAAAGATTTTTATTCACTATTCAACTCTAGTCTATGCCTTGTGATTATGACATATATGTCTCCATGTAATTTATCTATTTCCTTTAATTTATGGTGCCACAAAATCTTTAAAATTTATGATGACTTGATTGCACATTTAAGTATCACATCTTGGATATTGCTGTTATTCAAAACTGCTGCACCTCTCAAATCCCCTCTTTAATCATGGACTTGGTCTTTCTAATAACAACTCCCTTTCCCTTTTCTCAAATGCCTACTGTTTCTGTCCTTCAGCCTAGTTTCTGTGATTATGTAACCTCCAATTCAATCAAGATAACATAGTTAGACATAATGCACTTGCCTTTTGAATCCTCTATCTCTCCACAAATTCCCTGCTATTTTTGCATTTATGATTGTTAACCATAAATACTCTAGTATTGTTAGCTAGAGAGCATTTTAGGGGAAAGTAGAGAAAGCAGGCTGGCTGGTAGGGTCTACCAAATGTTTCATAAAGTTATTCCTTTCTGTTTTATGTACACTCTCTCTTCTTTCTCTTTAAAGGAGAAAGGTGATACAAAGCAAAGGGGGACCAAAAGTGCCCAACAGCTTTGTGATCCAAACAGATGTTTATATATTGAAGATGGGGAGGCTTTGACAGTGCTAACAGTTCTTTCCAAGTAAAACATAGAGGAAAATAAGATCTATGAGAAACATGGAGATCTTGGTAATGCAAAAAATGTGATGTTCAAAGAAATCACCAAAAGTTCCCCAAAATAGTTACTTGACTATCGAAGCTTTGTTCTGCCAGTGACAGTCCCAAGCGTGTCTTCTTTAATGTGGAGGCGGATTTCGTCTCTGTCAGGTTTTCACTTGGCCTTTTCCTCATATGACTTCTCACATATATTTGTTCTGTTCTTATCCACAGAACAAAGCCATCTTTGGTAAAAATGAATAGAAAGCACCATGTTCCCTAACATATGCCAGCCAATGTGATGTTGCCATGGTGATAATAAAAGCAAACACATTGTTAAGGAAAGTATTACAAGCTTTGTAGGTAAATATCTTCCATGTAGATGTGCAACCGACTTCATCTTGTAATTCACAAGTAGCTGGGGTGACAGAGAGAGAAAGCCAAAAGCACACACTTCACTGATGAAGGAGTTAATTAACCAAGAATACAATCAACTTTTATTTTGATATTTAGAAGTAAATAAATGGCACCCCAGTACAGATAGGGTAGCATAAGAAAGACAGGTATTTCATGACCAAGTATTTTCCTATAATATTCTTTGGTTTTTCTCTCAGATTCACTGTGCCAAAAGTGAAATTCAGGTTGTAGGTGATTAATCTTAATGACTTCCATTTTAAGTGATGTGTAACTTTTTTTTTTTTGCCTGCTTTCAAGATTTTTGTCCTTATCTTTGGCTTTCGGTATTTACCTTGATGTGTTTGCTTATGGATGTCTTTTATATACACGGAGTTTGTTGAATTTCCTAGATGTGTAATTTTTTTCTTCAGGTTCACTAATTCTTTCTTTTGCCAGTTATATATACTGCTGAGCTTCTCTAGTGAGTTTTTTAAATTTTAATTATTGTGCTTTTTAACCCCAGAATGTCCCTGAGGTCCTTTTGGCTTACCTTTCCAATCGTATAGCCATTGCCTCACAAGCCAAGGGTTATTGAGCCACAGTGTTCTCCGCACACCGCATGAAAGGAGAGCCTCTGATTCATTCATTGTGGTTGGGTGAATGAAAGTAACCCCCATCTCTCCATTACATTCTGGTGAAACGTAGCCTCAGCAACAGGCGTCTTAGGGCAGGGTGAAAATGATAAAGCCCTGCCCCTTCTGGGGAAGAAAAAAAAACCTGCGGCTGGAGGATGGGAGGAGTAGAAACCCTGTGTTCTTGGCTACAGAACTCTAGAGTGGTATCTCTACATCACTGAGCTGTGAAAGTAGAGGGAAAAAGTAGTCTTGGTTCAAATACTACAGACTCTCACCTTTCTTATCAAATTTTTTAGATTTTCTTGAACAGACATTTCTTTATTTGCTATTTGCCCCTTGGACCACTTCCAACAACTTTATTTGGTAATTTTCTTTGGAAATCTCAGCAGTTTCACTGGGGAGCTGGTCAATAGAAAAATCCTCATGCCTTCATGATGAAAGTTGATCAAAGAATTAATTTCTTTAAATCCTCTAATTATATTGTACCCAGATTCTACTCCATCAAAATCCAAGTGTTTTTAAACAGTTTCTTTTTCTTGTTCTATTACACGAAGCATGAGAAGCACCCTTTCCACACCATCTCTTTTAAAAATCAAATATAAAAACTAAACCACAATTCTGTCCCTTACATGATAATCTTTACTATGTTTCTCTCTTTTCTGATCACTTATGGTACTAATCACTGTGTATTACATTTTGAATATGTATCTAATATTCCTGAACCCCCATCAAATACACATTTGTATATTGCAGTGACTGTCTATATAAACACTCCCATCCATATCACCATATTTAGGAAGCATGGTTTCCTGGGCAGACTGGACACAATAAATATTTTTGATATGTTTCTAAATAATAATTCCTACTTTTTAAAAATTCTGGAAGATTTTATGTAGAACTAGAATTATTTCTTCCTTAAAGCGTTTGACGGAATTCACCAGTGGTATCCTCTAGTCCTGGAATTTCTTTGTGTAATGTTTTTTAACTGTAAAACCAGTTTATTTAGTTGATAGACTTGAGACTATTAAGTTGTATTAATTTTTTTGAATTGACAGAGAAAATTATATATATTTATCACGTACAACATGACTTTCAATATATATATAGTGGAATAGTTAAATCTAACTAATTAACATATACATTACTTCACGTTTAATCTTGAAAAGGCTTTGTTGGTTTTTGTCTCTCAAATAATTTTTTCTAATTCATTTAAGTTGTTGATTTTATTGGAATGAAGTTGTTCTTAATATTCCCACAACTATCCTGTTAATATTTGTAAACTTTAGAGTGATGTCATCTCTCTCATTCATGATATTGGTAATTTGTGTCTTCTCCATCTTTTCTTGCTCAATCTGCCTGCATATTTAGTAATTTCATTGATATTTTCAAAGAACCATCTTTTGTTTTCTTTGATATAATGATTGTTTTTAATTTTTATTCTACAAGATTGCTTTCCACTCTTGTCTTTATTATTTCCCCTCTTTCCAATCATTTGCTATTCTTCTTGTTTACAAAGGTGGAAGCTAAAGTCGTTGCTTTGAGATCTTTGTTTATAATATAGGTGCTTAGTGCTATAAATTTTCCTATAAGGATTGCTTTAGCTTCATCCAATCAATTTGTATAAAATATTGCTTGTTTGTATTGGTGAACCACTACCACGAGACAAAAGTTTTATAATCTTTTTCACAAGATTATGTTTTCCTCTGATAATGCTTTTCTCTACTGCTTGCTTTATGTCCAATGCAATTCTATAACACACACTTTTTGTATAGTTTTGTCTGGTAGTTAATCACATACAATTTTACATATACATTTAGTATTTCAGTGTTTTTTTAATGTATATATCCTTTATATTTGAAATGATTTTAATCTATTTAAAGGTGAAGACTGTGTCTTTTTTTCCCCTTAGTGTGTCCACAGACCATCTAAATCCATGTATACAAAAAAAAACCCATTAGAATTAAAATGGTTGAATTAATTTGAATCAAAACATGGTCTGAATTTATAGTGAAAGAAAAGTTAATTTGAAAAAAGTTTAAAACAACGAATTTTCCTTTTATATAAGATTTTCTCTCAGTATATTAGAAAAGGTGATATTCTGCTATATTCCATGGCAATGACCATCCCAGATAGCAGCAGTTCAGATCTCAAATCTTCATGGCATTCAAACATAGATGCTTTTTGTTTGTTTGTTTTAATGTCATGAGGTAAAAAATGTGGAGAAACTTTACATTGAGGCCTGAACAGTTACAGTATTTCCTATGCCAGCACTAAGCATATTTATAAGTGACAAAGGAGCCTATTTCCTTTAATAAATGCATCTATGTGTGTGTGATATGTGAGCGTAAGTCTGTATTGACACTTGCTATATCAATTTCCTCACCTGTAAAGTGGAGATAATAATAATATGTATTGCAGAGGAATGTTTTATGTATAAAACTTATAATGTTTATGACATTGGATTAAACTGTATAGTACTTGATAAATTAATGATAAATAAGTTATTATTATTCCATTACCTAACTGAGTTTTATTATTCACCTTCTCTAAACTTCAGGGTTTTTAAAAAAACATTATTTGTAATAAGAATAAGAAAATATTCTTGTAAAAATAAATGAAATAATCTGTTTAATGTGGGGATCAGGATTTGCAAACTATGTAGCCCATGGACCAAGTCAAGCCAGTCATTCTTTTTATAATTAATGTTTTATTGGATCATGTCATACATATTGATTTATGAATTGTCTATGAATGCTTTTACAGTACAGCACCAGAGTCGAGTAGTTGTGACATAAATGATGTGGCCCACAATGTCTAATATATTTTCTATAAAAAACCTAGTGTCATTGCTTTACAGAAAAAAAAAAATTTGCTTACTCTTGGCCTATGTCATAGTATATGTTCCATATCAAGTGGGTAATCTCCTTTCTTCAAGCTAATAAAATATTTTAATATCTAGCAGCAAAAGGAATTTCTTTTATATTATTAATATATTTATAGAAGATTTACATTGTTCCTATATTAACAAATTAAACTGTCTCCATTGTAAAGTTAGAAATCTGTTGTAAGAGATTATTAATATTTCCCAACATCATGTATCTATAAGTTATGTTTGCTGGAATTTGATTTAGGTTTTGTCTGATTCCACAAACATTATAATGTTCTTTTTATTATAATACATTGTATTAGAGAAGCAAATAGTTTCCCAAAATATTCATAGAGAATTTAAATCGCTATTCTCCAGTAAAATGATATTGAAATAGATAACCATTACAGTATGCCAAGGGTGTTAAGTTAAATAAAATAATATTTATAAATACTGTTATTTTTCTCCACCAAAGACATATCTTATCAAGGAAATTGTTTTTTTCTCTTTTAAGAGAAAACAGTTTTTAAATTTTTATCATATTGGATAAGAAATGAAATTAAGAAATTATTTAGAAAGTCCACAAACCTATGAAAGCCTGGAGTTAACATGACGCCTTTAGTTTAAATCATTCTTACCTCATATAATATATTTTATCAATTGTTTTTTTTGTTTTATCTTGTAATAATTTCTCTTGTTTTAACGTTCCCACTTTCATTTAAAGTTTTCCAACAGTATTTAAAAAACCAAACAAATATAAAGATACTTTTTCAGTCAACAAAGACACAGCTAGCATTAACAGTGTGCAATTATTTCCTATAATTCACAATTGTGAATTCAGTTGTATCAGTTTTACAATTGTATGTTTTGAAATCTATAACATGTTCAGATGCTACAGAAAATAAAAAATGTGTATCTCTTGGTTTTAGTTTTTGTTGTCAATTATGGAAAAAAGCTATCAAATAAATGCATTCCTAGTATAACTGCAAATCATTTGGGAAATTTAAAAATGACTTAAAATTTACAATATAGGAAATATTCAAGTATTGCTAGAACTAATACAGATCAACAATGGCATAAAATGACAGTATTTATCTGGCTTTTTCTAATGTTGGAAATACCACTTATTACTTGTCCTGTAAAATAATGAACTATTGATTTTTTGCAAGGAAGATGCTGCTAGTCATCATGTGCAATTCTTTTTATAAATACTCACATTATGGAAATTTAGACATAGCATTATGAACATTAAAGACTGATAGGTGTAAATAAATGTATTTGATAGATTTACAAGGAAGTAACCAGGCATTCAAATATTGTGACTAAGCGAGATATCAACCACTTTTATCTGTATAGTTATTTGTGGCACCACACTTAGTGTTAACAGTTCTTATAGCAGATCAGTATTCCAAATGCTCTCTATTACTCCCCCCCACCCCACTAAAGAAAACTACACAAGATAAATGAGAAATAAGTTTAAATTCAGGTTGTTTATGGCATTTGGATCAATAACTAGCACTCTTAAGATAGAAAAATCAAATTTACAAAGCAGTCTTTCTGACAAAATTGGATGTTGTTCCTGAAAATATGTAGTTTCTGATACATTAGGGATGCAATTAATAATAGCTGGAGGTTTAGTATTTCATAAAACCCCTACAGAATAACAAAATTCTATAACTTATGTATGGCAAAGAGGAATGGTGAATTTGAGGAAGGCTATCAATCAGTTATGATTTATTTTAGAAGCTTTGGATAACATTGTAGCTATCTTTACTTAAGGCAGACACTGTTGGCAGTGTTTTTATCCAAGTAACTGGATGTGGTTGAAAAGCTTACATGACTCCAGTAGTCACAGTAACAGACAGAGGTAAAAAACTAATATTGTTAAATACAATTTTTCTTAATGCTTACATTTTTCTCTGTCCTGACCATTTTCATTCCCATCGTAATTTTACCTTTTTCATTTCAACAAATTTGAGAAATCAGTGCAATTTCTCATGTTCCATGCCCTTAACCAAGAAGGGTTTTCTATCAATCATTTATATAATAGACTAAAAGAAAGCCAATGTTATTATGGTATTATTTTTCTCAGAAATATTTGATAAGACTAATATTTCCTTGGAAAATGACTTATTTTACTCCTTTTAAAAAATATTAGTTTAAGATTATAAAAGCCGTATATGACAAACCCACAGCCAACATCATACTGAGTGGGGAAAATTTGGAAGCATTGCCCTGAAGACCTGGAACAAGATAAAGGTGTCCACTGTCACCACTTCTATTCAACATAGTGCTGGAAGTCCTATCCAGAGCAGTCAGGCAAGAGAAAGAAATAAAGGGTATTCAAATCAGGAAAGAGGAGGTCAAACTATCACTTTTCACTGATGATATGATCTTATACCTAGAAAACCCCAAAGACTCCACCAATTGACTCCCAGAATTGATAAATGAATTCAGCAAAGTCTCATGTTACAAAATCAATGTACACAAATCAGTAGCATTTTTATACACCAATAACAGTCAAGGTGAGCTTCAAATCAAAGACTCAATAACATTCACAATAGCTACAAAGAAAATAAAATACCTAGGAATATACTTAACCAAGGCGATGAAAGATCTCTACAAAGAGAACTATGAAACACTGATGAAATAAATAGATGACATAAACAAATAGAAAAACATATCATGCTCATGGATTGGTAGAATCAACATTGTTAAAATGTCCATACTACCCAAAGTGATTTACAGGTTCAATGCAATCCCCATCAAAATACCAATGTCATATTTCACAGACATAGAGAAAATAATTCTACACTTTGTTTGGAACCAGAAAAGAGCCCGAATAGCCAAAGCAATCTTAAGCAGAAAGTACAAATCTGGACGCATCACATTACCAGACTTCAAACTACACAACAAGCCTATAGTAAACAAAAGAGCATGGTATGGGCACAAAAATAAAGACATAGACCAATGGAACAGAACAGAAAACACAGATATAAAACCATCCACATACAGCCAAGTGCTCCTTGACAAAGCAGACAGCAATATACACTGGGGAAAAAAGCCCTATTCAATAAAAGATGCTGGGGAACCTGGATAGCCATATGCAGAAGAATGAAACAGGATCCTCACCTCTCACCACTCACAAAGTTAATTCAAGATGGATAAAAGACTTAAATATAAGGCATGGAACCATAAGAACTCTAGAAGAAAACATAGGAAAAACTCTTCTAGGTATCAGCCTAGACAAAGAATTTATGACTAGCAACCCAATTGCAATTACAGCAACAATAAAAATAAATAAATGGAACTTGATTAAATTAAAGAAGCTTCTGCACAGTTAAGGAAATAATCAACAGAACAAATAGTCAACCTACAGAATGGGAGAAAATATTCACAAGCTATACATTTGATATAGGGCTAATAACCAGAATCTAAATGGAAATCAAGCAAATCAGCAAGGAAAACAAACTCCATTATAAAGTGGGCAAAAGACATGAACAGAACTTTTCAAAAGAAGATAGACAAATGGCCAATAACATATGAAAAAATGCTCAATGTCACTAATCATCAGGGAAATGCAAATTAAAACCACAATGAGATATCACCTTACCCTGTTAGAATAGCTTTTGTTAAAAAGTCCAAAAACAGTAGATGTTGGCACGGATGCAGAGAGAAAGGAACACTTATACACTGTTGGTGGGACTGCAAATTAGTGCAACCTGTATCAAAAACACTATGGAGATTCCTCAAGGAACTAAAGAAACCTACAATTCCATCCAACAATCCTACTACTGGGTATCCACTCAAAGGAAAAGAAGTCATTTTATAAAAAAGACACCTGCACTAGAATTTTTATTGCAGCATAATTCACAATTGCAAAGATGTGGAATCAACTCAAGTGCCCATCAATTCATGAGTGCATTAACAAAATGTAGTCTATGTATATCATGGAATACTACTCATCCATAAAAAAGGATGAATTAATGCCTTTTGTAACAATTTGTATGGAACTGGGGACAATTATCCTAAGAGAAGTATCTAAAGAATGGAAAAACAAATACCACATGTACTTGCTATTAAATTGGAACTAACCAATGAGCACACATGTGCACAGAGGGAAGTAAAACTCAGTCGAAATCAAGCAGGGAGGGGAAATCAATCATGTGCTATAAGATGTTATGTGTGGGGAGGCTAGAAAGGAGGAAGGTATTTGTGATTTGACGCTAATGTTTTTGTTAAATAATGGCACTCATGAACAGCCTACCTAACAGGTACATTGAACACTATTCGGGTGATGGGGTCCCTAATGGCCATGACTCAAGCATTACTAAAGCAATCCATGTAACCAAAAACATTTGTACCCCCTTAATACTTTGAAATAAAAAAATAATTTAAAAAATAAAATGAAATGAAAAAATGTTAGCTTAGAATGCAAGAAATGAGAGATTTTTGTAGACAATTATTATTGACAGCACAGATGGACCCATAGCAAGATTTTATCTTAATTGTCAATTTGAAATGTTATTCTCCAGTCACCATATTTAAGTATTGTTATCAAGTATTATTCTCTATTATAGATTGCCATTGTCTTCATTCATTTAAAATTTTTGATTTTTAATTTTGTACTTGTTTGTCATTTGCTTATCTTCTTTTCACAATGGATGATGACTTTCACAATAAAAGTAGCGATATTTGTTAAAGTCATTAATGTATATTAGTTATAAGGAACTAGGGATGATTTACCATATTAGTTATTAAGTCATGACATATAAACCATCATGTATGTATGTGTGTATGGTGTGTGTGTATTATGTTTATGTATGCACGTGTGCAAATATGTAGAGAGTTTGATAAAGTTGGCCCCACAGTCAATTGAGAAAGTTGTTTAGAAAACTGGGGTGAAATAAAAATGTATCTCCACATTACATCATTAAGCTACTATCCTAAGTAGTAGAAGGAAATATAGAAAAATATACTTATAACCAAAGAATGTGATAATACATTTGAAACAATGCTCAAAAAATCCAAGATTATTATAATTGATATTAATTAGTGTTATTACATCAGAGTAAGAGTCTAGTTAAATGAAGGACACAATCAGCAAAGTTTTCAGACAGAGGAAATAGTGGGTAATGAATCCTGAATATATAAAATCATGAAGGGGATAATATTGGAAAGTTAATAAGAATACAATTTTATATTTCAATCTAATCTGATCTAAATTATAAAGCTGAATAAAGTCAAATATTGGTAGGATTGTGAAGAGAAATGACAATTGTGGTATTGTTGGTCTTTTTATATCTAGCTATTTGAGTAGGTTAAATAGATATTTTTATTTTAAAAATAAACATCTTCTAGAAATGTCCAATTGTTACAGCTATTCTATACATATCTGTGCATATATTAGTATGCAGGCAAATTAAGAATTCACATAATCCATGACCCAGTATTCCTGAGTAGGTATATGCAGCTGAGAAAAACACAAAACTTAACATTCTCTTGGCGTTATGTACCAGGATGTTCATCCCAATGTTATTAGCAATATCAGGGAGTCAGCAGTAATCTAGGTTTCTATGACTGCAGGAGTTATTAAGTAAAATGTGGATGTACACTAGCGGGAACGATGCAGCAGCAAAAACTAACAGACAATATGATAAAGTCATATGTTTAGATGTATATGTAGTTTTTTTTAAAGGAAGACTAACCAAATTACCTATGAAATGGTGAATAGGTAAACAAAATATTCTATGTTCACACAATGGAATACTATATAAAAATAAAGAGGATTGAGTGCTGATATTTTTAACAACAAAAACCTCATAATAAGTGAAAAATCCAGACACATGTGACTGCACATTATATGATTCCAGAGGCTTTATTAAAATGATACGAAATTTGGGTGATAGAAGATAAGTAAGAGATCATCTGACCATTGCTAAAAGAACTGGTAATATTCATGTGCTATAAGATCTTATGTGTGGGGAGGCTAGAAAGGAGGAAGGTATTTGTGATTTGATGCTAATGTTTTTATTAAGTAATGGCACTCATGAACAGTTTCTATATTTTAGGTGAAATATTATTACAGCATTGCTAATGCAAAGATAAATATGTGCGGAATTGCAGCATGTTGGCCCCTTTTGGTATTAGGAAATAAGATATAATTTATTCTCAATCTGGTACATTTTGGCTGCCTTCCACCTATTTCCAGAAGATAAGATGTGCAGAGTGAATATGAACTGGTATCAATTACTTTCTTAAATGTATTAGGAAATTTGATATTACCTCATTCCGCCTGATCCAAAAGATTTCTCATTGTAGCTCTATAAAATGTTGGGGGTGGGTCATAGAAAAAACTCAGTGTGATATATAGTTTATGTAGTGGCTTATTTGTCCATGATTCTGTTGCTAGTTTTTATCCTCATAGCACAGCACCAGCATGCTCTAAGGGAATAAACCCACAAGGAAAGCTTTTCTGCATATACATGTGAATAAATGCTAAGCTTCTGAGCATGCTATATTTCAAAGAGTGGTTGAACATATTCTGGATTGGAAAACATTACGATTCCTTGAAAGAAATCCTTAAAATCACTTGTGCTATTCATAAGTATTTAAAAATTACTTAATTATTAAAAACCACTTTATTTTTCAATTTAATATACAACATATTTTTGAAACATTGTTCTATGATATGTAGAAGAGCCCCATTCAAATTTAAATTAATAAATATTAACAAAATTTATGATTTTTTCCAAAAGGAATGTGTTCATGTGTATGTCAGAATATTCTTCTTGGGAGCTCAAATAATTTTATAGTCATATTTTCTCAATCCAAATATAAATAAGATTAAAATTATAACTTAATAAAGATTAGTTTAATACAGGCCACTTTTAGAGCTTCAAAATATTGACATCGTTTTTGCTTGAAATATTATGAGTTTATTTTGGTCACTCTAGAAATTTCTAGGTCTGTATTATCATTCTCTCTACCTAAGGCTGCTTTTACTTTGTGGATTTGGCATAGTGAATGTTCCAGTTTCAATCCCTGTCAACAGAAATAAGTTACTTAAAATTAATACCTAATATCAGATAAAGACCATGGCATTACAAGAAAATAAAACTACAGAACCATATTTTTCATGAAAATTGATAGGAAAATCCTTGACAAAATATGAGCAAGCTAAATACAACAATATAAATATAATGCTTCATGAATAAGTAGATTTATCTCAAAAACATACATATGGCCGATGTAACATTTTAAAAGAAAAAATATGTGATTAACTGAATCAATGCAGAAAATTAATTTGATAAAATTTAAAACCCATTTATGGTGTATAAAAATCTTAAAGCCAACATCAGTCTTAATGACTGTATGCTTCCTACCTAAGATCAAAACAAGTCAATTATTTAAGGGTGTCCCCAAAGTCACCATACATAGGGAAAATGGGAAATTTTAGCTAAATGTACTTTTATTTACAAAATATTCATTTTACAAAATTTTTCCTTTGTATGGAGACTTTTGGGACACCCCGTATATAATTTGAAAGTTAAATATACATGAACTGTAAGACCCAGAAATCTTACCTTTAGGTATTTACCCAAGAAAAATGAAAACCTGTCTTCAGACAAAACATGAAAACAAATATCCATAGCAACATTAGTAATAATAACCCCAAATTAGAACAATCCAATGTTTTCATCAACTGGTCAATAGATTAGCAAATTGTAATATAGCCAAATAATTGAATACTGATAAAATGAAATAACATAAATTCACAAACATGAATAAATATCCAAAATTTTTTTTGATAGTGAAGTAGGTCAAATACAAAAAATTACATACTCAGTGGTTCCATCAATATAAAATTTCATTAAGACAAAATTACAATGATAGAAAGTAGATTAGTGGTTGCCATGGGCATGGGGTCAACTGCAAAAGAAAAGGAAATTATAAAACATGATTAATCTGTACATGTAACCTCATTAAGTGGTTTGGGTTTTTTCTGCACATGGAGGCTGAATCTCAAGGCACAAGGTTTAACTCTCTGGTAAAATGCCAAAATATTGCAAATTCATTATGAGGATGGTATGAAAACGTTGAAAAAATGGTGATCAATGTAAAATTAGGTTAAAATCCTGGAAATATTATGTCAGATGGTGGAGGAAGTGATTAAAAGACTCAGAAAAATGAGAAGAAAGGAGCAAATATGCTCTATAAGCCCAGAATACCAACTAGATAATTATATTTAATGGAAATATCTATAGAATACACCATTTTCAAGGCTGTAAGGAATTTGCTGGTGAAAAGGACACCAGCATTAGTAAGAAGGTCAGTGGTGGCTCTCCTTTGTTGTCCAGAAAGGTGGTCAAAGAGGCTATTGTAGAACTTGGATTATTAATAGCTACGAGTATCATAAGATCCTAAAATAAAAGAGCCATGTGGTAGTACTCAATAGTCTTGGGCAATTAGATGCAGTTTGTGTGACAAAAACATACGGCATCCAAGAGACATGTTCTTTAGTTATGAGAATGGTTAATATTATATAGTGTCCCTAGGTACAAAATAGGTGAGCATTTAACTAAAGTATTACTCAACTAAATGCATAAAATTCTATCTAATTACATCAAAAATGGATGATTAGGTGACTGACATAAAATTCACAGTTCCTTTTCAGACTTAAGTCAAATTTCAGATTCAGATGCCAAAGATTTTGGAGAAGTATGGTTTGGGTTGCTATAACAGAATACCATACTCTGGTGGCTTGAACAACAGAATTTTTTTATTTCTCACATTTCTAGAAGCTAGAAATTACAAAATCAGGGTGCTAGCATGGTTGGATTTAGTTAAAATCCTCTTTCTGGTTTGCAGATGATGTCTTCTCATTGTATCCTCACAAGGCAGAGAGAAAAAGATCTCAAGGCTCTTCCTCTGTTATAAAGTCATCAATTCAATCATTAGGGCCCCAAACTTGTGACCTAATTGAACCCTATTACTTTTCAAAGTCTACACCTTTGTGTGCCATCACACTGGGGATTAGGGTTTCCACATATGAATTTCGGAGGGACACACACACAAACATTCAGCCCATAGCAAGAAGATTGTGATCCCAGGATGAAGTAGGAAAAATATTCACAGTAATGATTCCCATTCCAGTCCATTTTTGAACGACCTTGAAGTCATTTTCTTGGGTATACTGGGGAAAGAGGAATACCCAAATATTATAAGGCCAGTTGGACACAAACTAGGAGTTAAAAATTATATTTGCAGACAAAAACTCATCGTGATCCTCTTCCAAGATCAAGTGCATATAGAAGTCAGGTTGTAAATTGAATTCCGACCAATATCTGGCTCAAACTCTGTCTGTAAGTCTACTCAACCCAGGGTGGTTATTATTGCAATCCTACATTTAAGGACATGTGGTATATTGTACTTTGCAATTCCTCTGTATTTTAGGAAGTACAGTGGCTGGTAGGCTTCTTTGAGCTCTGGAGACATCATATTTCATAAATGGACATACTGTTTAAGCCCATATTCCTGAAGTCATGGAAGGTTGCCTATCTGGAGGGGATCCAGAGCAGAAAAGTATACTGTAGAAGATCAGGCTATGGGGTAAGGAGCACTATCACTTGGGCCAGATGCTCAGGAAAGCCTATGATATTAAAAGTATCAGTGGTGAGAAAAGAGGCCTGGTGGTATTTTTAGCAATCCCATGTGATTAAATCACTTTGGTACGCTCCAGAGACAGGATTCAACCATGGAATACCCAATAGAAAGAGATCATGCATCCGAAACTGTCCTTCAGCTGTTTAGTTCTGTCAGACCCATCAAGTCGTAAGTTTAGTTGAGCCCAATAACAACCTGTGGACATGTGCCTCTTAAACTGAGCGTGAGCGGGGCTAGAGGACATGAGGAAGTTGCATGATACTTATCCTAGATTCCCCATATCATCCAATAGTTCTACAGTAGTTTCTTTCTCTCTGTTCATTCCTATGAACATAAGGAGTATCCCTTAATACCAAGTGACAGAAAAGAGCAAAGCCTGAGCTTGAGTAATGCACAGGTAGGCTCAGTATTTGGGCGAAAGCTGAAAATTGATAGCAGTTTCACTAGAGCCTCATTAGGCTTTAAAGTCAGTAGCAAGGGAAAATCTCCACAGGGCAGAGATTGGCTTGTTACACATGGTTATTCACTTTGTGTGGAAAGTGATGTGGCCACAAGTTTGAAAATACACAGATATGGGCAATGGTAAATTGCCTGGATGACTTGTAAAGAGCCTGGAAAGATAAACATTCCAAGATTAGACATGAGAAAATTGTAGAGGGGAAGAATTCAGATGAATACAAATTAATATTCCACCATGTTTTGTGTCAGACTCATTTTACAAGAAAAGAAGTGCAGAAGCTAACCCATGACGTTGATATCTAGTGGTTGTATTACATAACATACTACCCAGAAGTAAATGGCTTGAGAGTATTGGCAGAACCTGTTGAAGGCACAGATGATGCCAACTTAGAGAAGATATGAGGATAGGTTTCCATCCTATAATATACTGGACTCCTTGAATCAAAACCCTTTATGTGGCACTGTGTTTCCAGTTGGTGGTTTCAGCCACCAAGTAATGGAAGCAGGAGTGGCCCCACTTACCAGCACTCCAAAAGACTTGGGGGAATTTTTTCTTTACTAACTACAACTGCAAGCTTTGTGAGGTTCTGGTCTTTAAAGCAGGAGCATTCCTCCAGGAGAAAGAGAAAGTGTCTCATTGAACTTCTTTCCATGAGCTTCAACAGGACACTTAAAGATCCTTATATGTAGGAGCCAGCTGAGGAGTCAGCGTTGTGACAGGGAAAATTGACTCTGATCATCAGAAGGAGTTAGGGATACTGTTGTGCAATGGGAGAAAGGAGGATTTTGTTTAACTTTCAGGCTACCCACTTGAGTACCTATTGACAGTTATGATAGCCAGGTATTCATATAACCAGTGATGAAACTACAGACACATGTTGGGTGAATTTATTTATTGTTTTAGCTGGAAAAAATATTAAATCATAACACTATGGCCATGCAACCATATAAGACAGATAAACTTGCCTACACAAATTATTTTAAACTTCTGCTTAAATGGTATTATATAAAAAATTTTTGTACTCTTTGCTTTTCTAAATTTGTCTGAATTGTTTCACATAACCTAAAAATTTCACATGCTTTTATGTTTTTTAAAAGCCTTGCATTCCCCTGCTCAAGGAACTAGTTTTCTTTTTTATTTCTTCTATAATGTGATGTACATTCATAACCTTGGGAACATACTTTTCAGTGTTGAAATCAAGTGCCATTTCATCTGGTTTGACTTCCAGATTATTGAAACAGGCTTCCCATAAGGAGAAGCAATCAATGCAGGAGGTGTTTGTTTGTTTGTTTTTACATTTTGGTAGTAGGCCCGGGAAATAAAAACTTTGTCTTTTTATTAAGATAATTTCCTGTGCTTCATGTTGTCTTTATTAGATTTTTTTATTACTTAGGAAAACTGAGCTTTGAAAGACTTAAGGTTTTTGTTTTTTTGTTATGTTTTTAACATCCATGTAACTTTTTACATTTGCTTTTGAAATTTTTTGATTGTCACTCTGGTTAAGTGAATGACTATTATTTCACAGTAACCTATGATCCAATTTTGATTAAGTGTTTTAAGCCCTTTGACAATTCAAGTTTTTTCTTGAATGATGTATTTGTACTGATTAAGTCACATTTCTATCTGAACCTCTTTATAATTAAGGTTATGTGTTTTAGACAAACCTAGTTGGGTTTAAAAGCATAGTGTGATGTATATGATGGTATCACAACATTCTACTCATATAATGATATGTCGTCTTCACATTTACTGTTTTGCCAGAAGAAAAAAATTCAACTATGGAAAATATGATGAAAGATGTATTTGTCCATTCAACAAATATTTATTGAACATTTGCTATGTGCCAGGCACTGTTCTTAGAATTGTGGCTACATGTGTAAACCAAATAGTCAAAATTCCCTGACCTTAAAATGCTTTGCATTCCAGTTGGGAGAACATTAAATATAATGATATTCTACTGGTTCTGGACAGCATAAAAATCAAGGTTTGGGTTAAAATAAAACATGAAAGTAAGGAAAAAATTTTGTATGCCTTTATTTTTATAACTTTGTATGTTAGTATTTCTTTTTCTTTATTCTTTTTTATTTTAAAATATTAAGGGGTAGAAAGGTTTTTGTTACATGGATAGCTTTTATAATGCTTAAGTCAGGGCTATTAGTATGCCCATCACCTGAATGCGTTCATTGTACTTATTAGGTAGGTTTTTACTGCTCCTTTTCTATGCCTCCTTCCTGATTTCCGATGCCTTTTACTTCTCTCTGTGCCCATGTGTACCCACAGATTAGTTCCAAATTATTAGAGAGTACATGTGGTCTAAAACTAACCATAAGCATTTAATTCATTCAGTGGCCTCAGTTAATATCTATAATGTTGGTATCTCCATTAATGTGAAATAATTTTGACTCTGGAAACATCTATAATTGTTAAAAGTAATTTTATATTACTATAATAGATCAGTACTTTTGTAAATTTAAAAATTTTTTTAAGTACAACTAGTTTGAAAGATTAAATTTGGCACAAATATCTGCGGAGCAAGGGGAATGTTTTGCCTGTCTTTGCCCATCTTTGTCTATCTTAATGCTTATCCTAAAATAGAAAACATGTGATTGAATGAAAGTTCAAAGCAGGTAGAGTTTGGCCATTGATGCCGAATCTTCCAAGACCCTTAACAAGTGCCATTACATCCTGTTAAATACAAGCTTGCTTGCCACCTCTACCAATTTCAGGGTCAGCTCTTGTCTGTGTATATTTAGTAGGGGCTTTTAAAATGTGATACATTACACTGTTCTCCCATAATAATTGAGAGTTCTGAAAGTTTAATTCTCTGAAGAATCTGTCTCAAATTATTCAAATACATGTTTATTATTTACTCATATATTATTCAATTTAAATAGTTTTCTTCTAACAAAAACTTATAAAACTTCCAAATCTGGTTTTGCATGTCTTCATGTATTACCTATAAATAAAAATCAGTCTTACTTTCCATTGATAATTGTTTAAACCTTCTTTTCTTCTTTTCTACTTACATTATTCCTGTTCATTTTTGTTAGTTATTATCTACAGTAAAGAGAAATCCCAAAGTAGCAAAACTGCGTACATACATAAAATTCTCAAAACAAAATAGCTAGTATAGTGCTTCACATAGTTACATATTTAACACATTTGGTTGAATGCAGTGATTAGATTTTATCAAAGCATGTAAATGTTACATGTTTTATGGCCAAACCATAAATTGTTACAGCTATTTTAATGGATCAGGTCAATGATGTTAAAAAAATCCATCATATTGGATATCACTGGGAGAGAAAAAAATTACTGAAGCAGAATTTGCATGCTTTAGAGTCCCTTGTATTGCTATATTATGGACAACTTTTGAGCTGGAATCTCTTATAAAAGCAATATTCTGTCTACAAATTTCGATATGAAGAAAATTTAGCTGATAATTTTACTTTCTACCATAGTAAACACCACCTGGAATTTAAAAATAAGAAAATACACTGTTGGGGGTAATATGATAAAGTTTCTGACAATGCAGTATGTTTTACTTTTCCCATCCTGAACAAAAGACATTAATGGAATATTTAATCAGCATAATTTATTTAAAAAATCAATCAATATGAATAGTGAATTAAATTAGTGAAATAACCTAACACAAAAGATAATTTTTATTTTTCCAGATCTTTAAGTAGATTTTATTTTTCTTGTACAATTCACATTTATTCCTTATAGGTATTCCTGGTTCATGGAAGCTTTGTTTACTTTCCATGGATAAGATAACCTGAATATATACTTATTATTACTGCTCATGCTTATCATAACTGAAAACCCATTCATTTAATAAAAATAATGTGAAATATTTTTGTTAGTGCTGAGAGGTGTGGATCCTGTTTCAGTCTTCTACATGTGGCTCTCCAATTTTCCCAGCACCATTTACTGAATAGAGATTCTTTCCCCCAGTGTATGTTTTCATCTGCTTTGTCAAAGATCACATTGCAGTAAGAGAATGGTTTCATGTGTGGGTTCTCTGTTCTGATCCATTGGTCTATGTCTCTGTTCTTGTGCCAGTACCATGCTGTTTTGGTTACTATAGCCTTGTAGTATAACTGGAAGTCTGGTAAAATGATGCCTCCCGATTTGTTCTTTTTGCTTAAGGTTGCTTTGTCTATTTGGGTTCTTTTCTGGTTCGTTATGAAGTATAGAATTATTTTTTCTAGATCTGTGAAAAATGACATTGGTATTTTAATGGGGATTGCACTGAATCTGTAAATCTCTTTGGGTAGTATAGGCATTTTTACAATGTTGATTCTGGCAATCCATGAGCATGATATGTTTTTGCATTTATTTATATCCTCTGTGATTTTTTTCCTCAGTCTTTCCTAGTTTTCCCTTAGAAGTCTTTTACCTCCTTGGTTAAATATATTACTAGGTATTTTATTTTCTTTGTTGCTATTGTGAAAGGTATTGAGTCTTTGATTTGATTCTCAGTTTGATTGTTGTTGGTGTATAGGAATGCTACTGATTTTTGTACCTTGATTTTGTAAGCTGAGACTTTGCTGAATTTATTTACCAATTCCCAGAATCTCTTGGTTGAATCTTTGGCATTTTCTAGATATAAGATCATATGGTCAGCAAAAAGTGATGGTTTGACTTCTTCTTTCCCCATTTGGATATCCTTGATTTCCTTCTCTTGCCTCATTGCTCTGGATAGGACTTCCAGCACTATGTTGAATAGAAGTGGTGACAGTGGGCAACCTTGTCTGGTCCCAGTTCTAAGCGGGAATGCTTTCAATTTTTCCCCATTCAGTATGATGTTGGCAGTGGGTTTGTCATATATGACTTTTATAATTTTGAGGTATGTTTCATCTATGCCTATTTTATTAAGAATTCTTATCATAAAGGTTGCTGAATTTTGTCAAATGCTTTTTCTGCGTCTACTGAGAGAATCATATGGTCTTCGTTTTTACTTCTGTTTATGTGGTGAATCACGTTTATAGATTTGCATAAGTTGAACCATCCTTGTATCTCTGGGATGAAGCCCACTTGTTTGTGGTAGATTATTTTTTTGATGTGTAGCTGAATTTGGTTTGCTAGGATTTTATTCAGATTTTTTTACCTATATTCATAAGGGATATTGGTCCATAGTTTTCTTTTTTTTGTTGTTGTTGTTGTTGTGTCCTTTCCTGGCTTTGCTATCAAGGTGATATTGGCTTCATAGAACATGTTAGGGAGGATTCCTTCCTTCTCAATGTTATGAAATAATTTCTGCCATATAGGTACCAGTTCTTCTTTGTAGGTCTGGTAAAATTTGGGTTGAAACCATCTGGTCTGGGACTTCTTGTTGGGAGATATTTTACTGATGCTTCAATTTTGTTACTTGATATTGTTTTGTTCAAACAATGCACACTATCTGGGTAATGGTCACACTTATAACTTTAACTCAAACTGTACAAACGCAATTCATGTAACCAAAATATTTGTACCCCCATAATGTTCTGAAATTTAAAAAAATGTGAAATAAAAATATAAAATAATGATACCCTTTTCCTAATAGAATAACATAGAATTAGAAATTTCACTTCTTAAATATTTTGTCCAGAAAGAAAAAAATGTGACAAGTCATGAAACATGATGCCCGAAAGATTAGTGGAGAAGCAAGTAATGGAAAGTCTTGTATATCATACTAAGGGCTTTGATTGTGTGAACTGGAAAGACATTGGAAAGTTATAATCATACGAGTGACCATGTAAGAGTTGTATTACAGTAGGACCACTGTGAATGCTGTGTTAACAATAAAAGGCAGAAGAGAAGAGCAGAAGCAGGAAGATAATTTAGGATGCTGTTAATGAAATTCAAGGACACAGACATGATAATACCATGGACAAAGATAATGGGCATAGAATATAGTATTACATAAAGTTTGTGCCAAGGCCTGTATTCCGAGCGTATGTGAGAATAGAGTTGTTATTAACTTCAAACAAGAAGCTGTAGGAGAAATTATATTATTGTTTTGTTTTGGTTCTTTGTATGTTTCCTTTCTGGCAAGGGTAACAGGAGAATATACTTGAACATGTTAGCTTGGATCTGTCCTTTAAACAGTCAAATAGACTTTCTGAGTACACAGTTGGATAAATGAGCCTGGATTCAGGCAAGGGCTCAAGGATTGACATATATTTCCAGAATCATCAGAATAATGTGGGATTTTTAGTAATGGGACTGAATGAGATCACCTAAGGTATCACTGCAGTTATATAAGTTCTTCAAAGAATGAACCCTTTGCCACTTTGAACCAAGGTCAAAGTGACTGAGGTCACTTGGTCTCTTTTAGCACATGAAAGAGAACATAAGAGACTAAGAAAACAGGCCAAAGAAGTTGAAAGAAAAAGAGAATTCGATGTCTTGAAATCCTTAATACACTTAAATATTAAGTGTTTAAGTACATTTGAAATTGTTAAACACATTTTTGTAACAAAAATTTTTTTCACTAATCTTTTTTCCATTTTTATTGTGGTAAAATGTGCATAGTATGAATTTAATATCTTAACCATTTTGAAGTATACAATTCAGTGGTATTAAATACATTCATAATGCTGTGCAACCATCACTTCTATCCATGTCTATAACTCTTATCATCTTGTAAAAATAAAATGCTTCCTGTTAAACAATAACTACTTATTCCCCACTTCCCCTAGCCCCTGACAATCACCACTCCACTTTCTGTGTCTATGATTATGTATATGCTTAGTACCTCATATAAGTGAAATCATACAGTATGTGTCCTTTTATAATTGACTTATTTCACTTAGCATAATGTCCTCAAGGCCATCTATGTTGTAGCATATGTCAGAATTTCTATCCATTTTAAGGCTAAATAATATTCCGTTGTATGTATGTACCATATTTTGCTTATTCATTCCTGTATCAATGAAAATGATTGCTTCTATGTTTTGGCTATTGTGAATAATGCTGCTATAATCATGGTTATACGGATACCTCTTTGAGACCCTGCTTTCAATTCTTTTGGGTATAAACTCAGGAGCAGATTTACTGGATGATATGGTAATTCTATTTTTAATTTTGAGGAACCATCATTGTTTTCCACATCAGCTGTATCATTTTTCATTCTCACCTACCATGCACAAGGGCTCCAGTTTCTAAACAGCCTTGTCAACACTTGTTATGTATTTTTGACAGTTGGCTAGCAATGGGAGGTGGTGTCTCATTTTTGTTTTGACTTGCAATTTCTTAATAATTACTGATGTTGATATAATTCACTATATTAACAGAAGGAAGAACAAAAACCACATGATCATTTTAGTTGATATATAAAACAATGATTAGACAAAATTCACCGTACTTTCATGATAAAAACAGGCAACAAACTAAGAATACAAGGAAACTACCTGAACATGAATAGCCCACAAAAAAAAATCATACTCAATGGTGAAAACTTTTTTTCTTAGATTAGAAACAAGGCAAAGATGTCTATTTTTGCCTTTTCTATTCACCATAGTACTGGAAGTTCCATCCAGAGCAATTTAACGAGAAAGAAAAATAAAAGGCATCAAAATTTAAAATGAAGAATTAAAATTAACTTTGTTCATAGATAATGTGATCTTATATGTAGAAAACTTAAATATTCCACACAAAAATGTTAGTACTAACAAATGAATTCAGCAAGGGAGCAGGATACAAAGTCTACACATAAAAATCAGTTACAATTCTGTACACTAACAATGAACAATCTAAAAAAGATATTATAAAAATAATTATATTGACAATAACATAAAGACAAAATGCTTAGGAATTAACTAAGGATATGAAAGACTTGTGCAATAAAAAGAGCAAAACATTGCTGAAAGAAATTAAAGAAGATAACAAGTAAATAGAAATACATCCATGTTCATTAACTGGAAGACTTAATATTGCTTAGATGTTAATACTACCCAAAGCTATTTACAGATTCAGTGCAAACTTTATCACTATCCCAATGATGTTTTTTGCAGAAGAGAAAAACCACTCTCAAAATTCATATAGAATCACAAGGGACCTTGAATAGTCAAAACAGTACTGAAAAAGAAGGACAAAGCTGGGGACTCACACTTCCTGATTTCAAATTATACTACAAAGTATACTAATCAAAACAGTGTGACACCAGCAGAAATATAGACAAATAGACCAATGGAATAGAATAGAAAGCCAAGAGATAAACCCCCACAAATATAGTCACATGGTTTTTGACAAGGGTGATAAGACCATTCAATGGAGAAAGGACAGTCTTTTCAACAAATAATGATGGGAAAACTGTATATTCATATTCAAAAGAATGATGTTGGACTCTTACCTAACATATACAAAAATTAACTCAAAATAAATCAAAGACCGAAATGTAAGACTGAAAACTATATAACTCTTAGAAGACAACATAATGCAAAAGCATCATGATATTGTATTTGGTTCTGATTCCTTGGCTATGACACAAAAGGCATAGGTAATAAAAGAAAAACATAGATAAACTGGATTTCATTAAAGTTAAAAAAATTGTTCATTGAAATACAATATCAAGAGTAAAAAGTCAACCCACAGTATAAGAAAAAATATTTGAAAATCATATATCTGATAAGGAATTAAAATCCAGAATATATAGAGAACTCCTAAAACTCAACAACAACAAAAACAAACTATCCAATTTAAAAATGGGCAGAGTACTTTTCTTTTCTTTTTATTTTTACCCTATAAGTCTAGCACTACCCCCCACACCCTGCTGTACTACAAATAAGTTTGCAATGAATAGTGTCACTGTGTACATTGTGTTATCCTTTGGAAGGAATATTTTGTTAGTGTAAATTCCTAAGATTGTGATCACTATGTTCAATGATATAAACACTTGAATGGCTCTTAAAACATTTGCCAAATTGTTTTTCAAAAGTCTATAGCAATTTCATCACTACCTCACTGTTATCACTACTTTATACTTTTGTTTGTTTAATTGGTGAGCAACAGCCTCCCAGGGCCTCAACGGGACTGGGTGTCTTTCTCTTACCCATAAGTGTGAACTGCCCATGCACGTGCTTTTTCTATTTGGGTACTCTATAAGGCTTAAATACTTTTAACAGGAAATTAATTACCAAACCAAACTTACATTAAAACAATAACCACCTAGATTCCAAGGGTTTTATTATAAGGGAATAAATAAATTGATAATGAAAACAATAATAAACCAAAAAAAAAAAATGTGCAGATGACTTGAATAGACATTTCTCCAAAGAAGATACATGAATGGCTGATAATTAAGCACTTGAAAAGATGCTCAACATCAATAATTTTCAATAAAATATGTTTTACTCTAAACTTAAGTAATTTATTTAGTAAAAAGATGTAAATAGTCTCCTTTTTCCTTTTTCCTTTTTCATTCATTATAATATGTTTTGCCTAAAAGCTGAAAAAACCTGAAAAAATCTCATCCATCTCTGACTAATAAATCTGTCCAATAAATTGTTTTTATGATGTTAAATAAAGTCCATTGTTTCATATAATATTATTAATTGATGTCTGAGAATATATTATTATTTATATACTTCACACTATAATTTAATTGTCAATATTTCATCAACCTAGTATACATTTTGTAAGTATCAAAGAGAGAAAAGTACATCAATAATTTAAAAATTTATGCTACTGAAATCCCCAAAGTAAAAAAGACTCCATTAGTTATTTCTGATATTTTCTTTTTCATGGATAAATAATAACCCTTCAATAATTTAGATTTTTAAAAAGTTTCCTGCTAATACAATTATACATATTTAATTCATAATGATTTGATTTTTATAGTGTTCCTTTTCCCATTCCTGGCATTAATTGAACTGTCACCAACTCTGAGTAAAGGTAATTTTAGTTCTTGTATAACATACTGTAGCATGTTATAAAATTTATATCTGTAGGAATTTTAAAATAAAGTAATATACAAAGGTGAAAATTCCATGATAGATAGGGTAGTTATAGTTTTTATGGTTGCAAAATAATTTAACTAACTGAAATTAGTATGCAGCCCTTTTTTAAAAAAGCTTAAGGAAATCAAAAAACTCCAACATCACTCTGTTGTTCACATATTCCTGTAACTTTAGAGCACTTACAGTTTTATAGACAATTTATGATAGTAGTAAAACTGTTTGATAGCAAATCCTAATTTTAGTAGAAATAAATGCAAGATCAATAATCTTAAATGTAAGGAATCTAATCTTGATCAGCATACAGCATCAGAAGTCTAGAATTCTATCCAGATATAGGTAATATCCTTTTAGCAACTTTTAATATTTTGATAAAGCAGCAAATATTGGTAAATTCAATGTTTAAGTTCATTTTATTAGATATTGAAGTTTTAAATACCTATGTGTCAGGAGTGACCAATAGTTTCATAAACTTTGTGTGATGCTTCAGATTTTGACATAGGTTTTTCAGTGATTTTTGTTGTTGTATGTATATTAAGCCTTATTTGAGAGATGAATATTTTGTAGGTGTGTGTTGATATTTTATAAATTATACTTAAGTGAATTAAGTTTCTTTATATTAGCGAGCAGATTTTTGGTAGTGATATAATGGCATAACAGAATTCAGAAATATAAATTACTTCATCTTTCTTTTTATTTTCTCTCTGTCTGACCTATGAAAAGATTCTTTTGGGGGACAGTAATAAGAAAACCAGGGAGAATATAATTATTTATTGTGTATTTGTGAGCCCTTTTCATTTTTTTTAATGTCACACGGATATCACAAAGCAAGACATGTGGAAGACAAAAATAGCACAAAGTGATATTCTAAGAACAATGACTCAGTTTAGTCCCTTTCGCACACTCAAATGGAACAGAGCTGTATATCCCATGATCTTTCAAGGCTTAATCCTGATGTCTTCCACTTACTCTGTGAAGTAGAAAACAGAACTGTTTGCTAGAAATGGGGCAGGGGGGGCAGTGCTATGTTATACATGAAGGGATTTGAGGATTCTTTTATTAGGTAGGGCACTTTAATTGGGTACAAAAATAAGATTGTTAGGGAAAATATAATGCATTTTAACCTGTAAATAAAATTTTTACAAATTAAGGTGTTATCTAGTTGCTGGGAAAAGGTGACCGTAAAGAAAAGACTGGAATAGGGTGAAGAAGCAAGTGGTGTGGATATTGGGAGGAAGAGAACTCCATTCAGAGAGAAGACAAAATGCAGTCTCTGAAGCAGGTAATTGATACTGACACCACAAAAGTATTGGTTCATCAACAAATGTGATAAACAACATGGGTTCTCTCTAAGAAATGGTCATTTATCATGCACTTGCATTGCAAAATCAGGTGGAAAAGATGTAAATAGTAAGTTCACAAATTTGATAATACTGTAACAGAAAGGTAACACTTTGAATAACATTTTTTTCTTCTTACTAGGAGCACATTCCATCTTAGTAAAAAGAGATCATAGACATTGAGCATAGACATTGATTCCATCTTAGCAGAGATTATAGATCATTTTGGTTGCCTACAAAGGTGTATTTTTGGTTGAGATAAATGTATGAATCAAGTGAAATGCCTCCTATATTAAGCTAAATGGTGGTAATATTTTCTCATGATAAAATTTTGTTTTATTTTTAAGGTATTTTACAAGGCAATACTCTATGTCAACTTTTCTCGACATAATGAGACAGGGTTATTGACACTCAGAATTTGTTAAAAAGCATTTAGAAGCTGCATTTCATTAAAGTGGTGAGCATGATTTGAATAGATTCTTTGGTGAGTAAGAGAGTCATCAACAAAACTTGCTGCAATTCAGTGAACATGCCAAAAGACAAATCAAATACCCTAACAGAATACTGCTTGCCTGGCTTTCCTGAAAATGGTCTGGGGATCAGGTTTGTCATCTTATAAGGACCAAATCAAATACCATCTCTTCTGTGAGGGCACATCCACTTGAAAATGGTATTGTGTTTCACTTACTTTCAAGAGCACTTTGATTTCTATGATGCCACTTTTTAATTCTCTTCCTTGAATTTGGATGATTTATGTCTCCTCTTCACCTATATGATATTACATTCTTTAGAATAGGAACAATCTGCTTATTTTTGTGTTTTATTTAGCCCCAGCAAAATGTTTTCCTCATTTAAACATCCATTAAATATGATTAATTGGACTAGATAGAATTTATTTTTAAATGTATTAAAGTCATTAAATACTTAAAATGTAGTATCTTTCTTTAATAAGTCAATAAATCACTCTATTTCTCTGTGTGTGTGTGTGGGAGCGCAGTTGTGCATGCCCATTTGTCTTTCAGATTTCACATTTTCTAAGAACACTTTCACATATGTAGAGAAGCTTTTCTGACAGGGAATGTTAAGGGGAAGAGAAGGAAATATAATCTCCTTTTAGAGATTATGTTTGGAATGGTATCTATGTTTCCACCTTATTAAAGTATATTTGTTATAGACAATGTAAGTCGTTACAAAACTCAGATGAAACACAATACATTACATCATGTACAGATATTTTTTAAATTGCCTAACAGACAGCAGCTCTCAGGTCTTAAGATATTGCAGCTAGCAGGGAAAGTACAGAAGAAATTAATGACCAAACCCGCTACAATGGTCTAATTTCAAAATAAGACTGTGTGCAATGTTGGAAAGTATTAAATATCTGCCGCTTCGATATGGTGCTCAATGAGGAACCCACAAGAGTGGTAAGTATAGTTTTACCCCTATACTCCTACCTTATTTTTAGTCTATGGCCCAGCATCTTTTTGGCTACAAAGAAGTTATGTGTTTTATGTTCAAGCAATAAAGAACCACTCCTTATTCTTTTGATATGTAGAATGAGGTAGTGTTCATATCTCTGATGCCAGCCGTTTAAAAAATCTAGGAATAGTTTAAGATGCATAATCTGTGCTGTAAATAATCTAAATAATCTGTGAGTATCAAATATGTACATATAGGAGATGTAATCTAATTAATAATAAACAATGTTGATTAAAAAATACCCTACATCATATTGTGCTCTTATTATGTGATGACTATTGTGTACAATGCAATTTCCTATATATAATATATACTATAAAATATAATTTTATGTGGTATCACAAAAATATTCTTATATGAGGTTCAGAAAGAACCTTGTCATTTTACTTACATTTCTTTAACAAGGACTTATATCAGATCTGTTTACTTATAAAGACATTTATCATCTATTATGCACAATGATGCTCATATATATTTATAGCATATCTACTCTATTAAAAAAGAAATAAGAATGCATATTCTCCTTGATTCTCCTAGTAGAGCAATGTTTCTTAACCAAGTTGAAGCGTATGAGAATCAACTAGGAAGATTTATTTTTCATAGCACACTATGATGCTCTCTTCCATTTTCCCTGTCTGGATGTTGATAACTCTTCAGTAACAGGGGTATGCATTAAAACATACGAGATGTGACTGAAGATCTTCCTGATCCTCTTCTGCACTGTCTCCCTTCCCATTTGAGAAACACAGCTATAGATTTTAATTCAATAATATCAAAATATGCTTATAACATAATTGGAAACAATCCCCCCTTCCCCTCCTATATGCCCTGTATTCACATAGGTATCCTATGAAAAAATGGCTGATTTAGAAACAATCCTTTTATGTCGTATACCCTCTTGTTCATGCATTGGTGATCAGTTAACAATCATGGATTCAAACCCCTAGAAATAATTATTTCAGCTCTTAGGGCTATCATAAGTAGAAATTCAAAAGCTTGTCAAGTTGAAACAAGACAGGAAAATATTAAGATTCATCTTGATAAATGAGCTAGTAATATTTAGGAGAATCATACACATTTTATTTTAGAGTACAGCCAAGAAATGTGAATACAGCATATACAAACCATAGTATCTTATTATATTATATTAAAGTGTTTGATCAATTTCTGCCAATTCCTTCTGTATCAACAGAATCCAGGGGATCGAAGAACTTTTAAAAACAGTTTTCTGGAGTTCAGTTTTCATGTAAATATAATCACTACAACACCCCTGCCTTATTTTAGATGAGGAATCCTAAAAACTGAAACATGCACTATCTTAACTAATATAGCTATCAATTTTGAGGATTAAATAATATAATGGTCTACATCTGTGGTTTAAGAGAAATAATTCAGATTATTTATCTGACATTTCCATTCCTGCCCCTACTTTGTTGTAAATGTTCATCAATTGATTAGGCAGGCTGGGTCACTAGATTAAGACTGTTTAGGAGAGATATATATTAAAACATATTAATACACACCTCTCTGTCCTGGAGAGAATGGTAAAACTTTTAGATTATAAGCTCATAATCTACAGTAACATAGTGGAGATTATGTAGAAATAAGGGTTATTAAAACACAATATTTTTTAGTATGGGTACATAATAGTTGTATATATTTATAGGGTACATGTGATGTTTTGATACAGGCATATAATGTGTAATAATAAAATCAGGGTGATTAGGCTATCCATCACCTCAAGCACTTATCATTTCTTTGTGTTAGGAACATTCCAATTCCACCATTCTAGTTATTTTAAAATATACAATAAGTTATTGTTGGCTATAGTCACCCTATTATACAATCAAATATTAAATCTTATGCATTCTAACTATATTTTTGCATCCATTAACCATCCCCACTTTATCCCCACCCTCTCCGTGATATCCTTCCCAGCCTCTGGTAACCATCATTCTACTCTCTTTCTTCATGAGATCAATAGTTTAAATTTTTACCTTCCACGTATGAATGAGAACGTGTGAGATTTGTCTTTTTGTTCTTGCCTTATTTCACTTAACATAATGTTCTCTGGTTCCATCCATGTTGTTTCAAATAATAAGATTTCATTCTTTTTTATGGCTGAATAATATTCCACTGTGTATATGTACCACATTTTCTTTATCCATTCATCCCTTGATGGACATGTAGGTTAATTCCAAATCTTGGCTATTGTGAATAGTGCTGCAATAAACTAGGGCAGATAACTTTTAGGTACATTGATTTCCTTTCTTTTGGATATGTACTTAGCAGTGGGATTGCTGGGTCATATGGTAGTTCTGCTTTTAGTTATTTGAGGAATCTGCACACTGTTCTCTATAGTGGTTTTACTAATTTACATCCCTACCAACAGTGTCTGAGGGTTTCCCTTTCTCTGTGTTCTTGCCAGCAGTCATTATTCCCTGTCTTTTGGATAAAAGCCATTTTACAAGGTGAGATGATGCTGTATTTACTAAAATGAAAATTATTGTTGGGTAAAAAAAAATGAAGACTAGATATCATAAGAATAACTCAATTATATGAGTTTCGAATGAGATAAATTTTAGAAAATCCTTCCACTCTGAGTATACATATCATGGTTATTACTGATAGATTATATTATTTTGGGGGCATGCCAAATAGTCTAACTTACAATGATTATTAAGTATGCACAGACACTTATCTTAACATGATATATTCCATGTATCTTAATGACTTTATATGTGTATAAGTGTGTGCATATTTTCATGGATGAGGAGCATGGGAATATGTCTGTGCCTGATATTTAGGCAAAGAGATATGTATGTTGATTGTGAAGGTTCCGGAAGTTTCAGAGTAAATATGGGCTATCTATGTAATGTTTTCCTAACTTTAAGTGTAAAAGTATTAAAATTTCTCTTTGGATATTTGATGAAATCGTGAAATGAGATGAATCAGTGAAATTCTATTAGCATAACTAATTTGTGTGAAAATTATTTTTTCCTGAGCAATAGGTATAGGTTCTGTTTACACTATAATTATGGGAGAAATGTGATTTTGTTATTGTCCCTCTGATAACAATTAGAAAAACCAGGCTAAATATTAAACAAACACAGCTAACAGGTAACAACGTAATGAGGATTTGCCTGGCCAAGATAGAGGAAGAGTAAGAAGGGCCAGAGAATGTAGCACACTCTGTGATTTGACTTTTTTCCTGGAGACAATTGCTGATTCTTAAAGTAGTTCATAAGGCCAAGTAGTTGAGTGAATATGTTAGTAGCAGACTCAAGATAATTGGAGGAAGAAAAAAAATATTGGAAATCAGAGTATACCAAAGAGAGGGGCCTTTTAATCAATTCATATTTTAGTATAGAACCCCAAAATTCTATTTTAGAGCATGGGTGAAGCAGAAAAAAGGTCAACCCTTCACAAGGTATAAAGTACAGTTTAGAAGCTCCTTGGTTTTTGCCCTAAGGTAGAAGTCTACAAACTATGACCTTTGGGCCAAATTAGGCCCACCACATATTTGTGTAAAGTCCATAGGATAAGCATGATTTTAAAATTTTTATTTATTTTTTTAATTATTTTTTAATTTTTAAAATTTTTTTAAATTTCAGAATATTATGGGGGGAAAAACACTTTGGTTACGTATATTGCCTGTGCACTTCCCAAGTCAGAGCTACAATTGTGAATATCCCAAGACAGTGTGCCCCACACCCTTAAGGTGTGAGTTTTCCCATCCTCTCCACCCCCTTCCCACCTGCCCAACCCCTGATGAATATTATTTCCATGTGTGCACATAAGTATTGATCAGTTAGTACCAGTTTGATGGTGAATACCAGTGATGCTTGTTTTTCCATTCTTGTGACACTTTGCTTTGAAGAATGGGCTCTAGCTCCATCCAGGATAATACCAGATGTGTTAATTCACCATTGTTTTTTATTGTTGAGTAATACTCCATGTTATACATATACCACATTTTACTAATCCACTCATGTATTGATGGGCACTTGGGTTGTTTCCACATCTTTGCAATTGTGAATTGTGCTGCTATAAACATTCAAGTGCAGAAGTCTTCATTATAGAATGTCTCTTTTTCCTTTGGGTAGATGCCCAGCAGTGGGATTCCTGGGTCAAATGGTAGTTCTTCTTTTAGTTCTTTGAGGTATCTCCATTTTACTTTCCATAGAGGTTGTACTAATTTGCAGTCCCACCAGCAGTGCATGAGTGTTCCTATCTCTCCGCATCCCCGCCAACATTTGTTGTTTTGGGACTTTTTGATATGAGCCAATCTCACTGGAGTTAAGTGATATCTCATTGTGGTTTTCATTTGCATTCTCCTGATGATTTGAGAAGTTGAGTAATTTTTTATATGTTCGCTGGCCATTATTCTATCTTCTTTTGAAAAGTTTCTGTTCATGTCCTTTGCCCACTTATTAATGGAGTGATTTGATTTTTTCTTGTTGATTTTCCTAAGTTCTGTATAGATTCTGGTTATCAGACCTTTATCAGATGTGTAGCATGCAAATATTTTCTCCCATTCTGTAGGTTGTCTGTTCACTCTAGTGATAGTTTCCCTGGCTGTGCAGAAGCTTTTTAATTTGTTCAGGTCCCATTTATTTATTTTTGTTGCTGCTGTGTGTGCTTTGGGGGTCTTCTTCATAAATTCTCTTCCTAGGCCAATGTCTATAAGAGTTTTTCCAATGATTTCTTCTAGAATTCTTATGGTTTCATGTCTTAGGTTTAAGTGTGTTATCCATCATGAGTTTATTTTTGTGAGAGCTGAGAGGTGTGGATCTAGTTTCAGTCTTCTACATGTAGCTATCCAATTTTCCCAGCACTGTTTATTGAATAGGGGTTCTTTTCCCCAGTGTATGTTTTTGTGTGCTTTGTCAAAGATCAGATGACAGTATGAGGATGGTTTTATGTCAGGGTTCTCAGTCCTGTTCCATTGGTCTATGTCTCTGTTCTTGAGCCAGTACCATGCTGTTTTAGTTACTATAGCCTTGCAGTATAGTTTAAAGTCTGGTAGATTGATGCCTCCAAATTTGTTCTTTTTCCTTAAGATTGCTTTGGCTAGACAGGGTCTTCTCTGGTTACACACGAAGTGTGGAATTATTTTTTTCTAGATCTGCAAAAAATGATGTTAGTATTTTGATAGGGACTGCAATGATTCTGTAAATCACTTTAGTTAGTCTGGACATTTTAACAATGATGATTCTACCAATCCAAGAGCATGGTAGGGTTTTCCATGTGTTTACATCCTCTGCAATTTCTTTTGTCAGTGTTTCGTAGTTCTCTCTATATAGTTCTCTTACCTCCTTGGTTAAATATGTTCCTAAATATATAATTTTCTTTGATGCTATTGTGAAAGGTATTGTGTCTTTGATTTGTTTCTCGGCTCAACTGTTATTGGCATATATGAAGGCTACTGATTTGTGTGCATTGATTTCTACCCTTAGGATTTGCTGAATTCATTTATCAATTCCAGTAGTCTCTTGGTTGAATCTTTGGGGTTTTCTAGATATAATATCATATCATCAGCGAAGAGTGAAAGTTTGATCTCTTCTGTCCCCATTTGGACACCCCTGATTCCTCTCTCTTATCTGATTACTCTGGCAAGGACTTTCAGCACTATGTTGAATAGAAGTGGAGATAGTGGGCAACCTTGTCTGTTCCAGTTTTAAGGGGTAATACTTTTAATTTTTCCCCATTCAGTATGATATTGGCTGTGTGTTTATCATACATGGCTTTAATAATTTTGAGGTATGGGCCAAGGGACCTAAACAGGACTCTAGAACACTTGGGCCTAACAGACATCTACAGAACACTCCACCCAAATAATACTGAATATACTTTCTTCACATCTACTCATGGAACCTTCTCTAAAATTGAGCACATCCTAGGCCACAAAACAGATCTCAACGAATTTTAAAAAATAGAACTTATACCATGTACCTTTTCAGAGCACAGTGGAATAAAACTAGAAATCATTTCCAACAGAAACACACATTTCTGTCCAAAATCGTGGAAATTAAACAATTTTTATTTATTTTTTGTAAAAACTTTATATTTTATTTTTAAATTTTATTTTGCTTTTAATTAACACATAATTGTGCATATTTATGGGCCACTGTTTGACATTTCAATACGTGTAAACATTGTATAATGGTAAAATCATGATAATTAGTATATCCATCATGTCACACACTTCTCATTTCATTGAGGTAAGAATATTCAAAATTCTCTCTTCTAGCTAGTTTGCAATATACTATATGTTATTTTTAACTATACTCACCCTATGTTGCAATACAACATGAGAACTCATTCCTAACTGTACTTTATACCCACTGACAAACCTCTCCCCATCCTTACTGCTCTCTTTTCTGCCCAGCTTACAGTCACAACTGTTACCACTATTCTACTTACTTCTTGTGGATTATGTGGATGCTTGGCTTATTTCACTTCAAACAGTGTCCTCTAGTTCTGCGTTTCCCAACTTCCTGGCCGTGGATGGCAGCGGCCTGTTAGGGACCAGGCCGCAGAGCACCAGCACAACCGCCCCCCTCTTCTGCCCCCCTGTCCATGGAAAAATAGTCTTCCATGAAACCAGTTCCTGGTGCCAAAAAGGTTGGGGACTGCTACTCTAGTTCATCCATGTTGTCACAAATGACATAATTTAATTCTTTGTAATGGCTGAAAAGTTCTCCTGTGTGAGTGTGTGTCTGTTTGTGTGTGTGTATGTATAAAACATTTGTTTATTCATTTAACCATTAACGGACACCTAGGTTGATTCCATATCTTGGTTATTATAAATAGTGCTGCAATAAACGTGGAGGTGAAGATATATTGATTATTTTTTTAAATATACAACCAGTAGTGGGATTATTGGATCATATGGCAGTTCTCTTTTTCATTTTTTGAGGAAACTTCATTCTGTTTTCCATAAGGCTGTACTAATTTACATTCCCACCATCAGTGTATAAGAGTTTCCCATTCTCCACATCCTCAGCAGCATTTGCTATTTTTTGTCTTTTTTGATAATAGCCATTCTAACAGGTGTGAGGTGATATCTCATTGTTGTTTTGATTTGCATTTCCTTGATGATTAGTGATGAACGTTTTCATATATACCTGTTGGTCATTTTTATGTCTTCTTTTAAGAAATGTCTACTCAGATCTTTTGCCCATTTTTTAAATAAGATTATTTATTTATTTATTGCTATTAAGTTGTTTGGGTTCCTTATATTATCAGAATTTTAATCGTTTTTCAGATGCATAATTTGAGACTATTTTGTTTCATTCTGTAGGTTGTCCTTTCACTCTGTTGATTGTTTCCTTTGCTGTGCAGAAGCTTTGTAGTTTGTTGTAATCCTATTTTTCTATTTTTGTCTTTGTTGTCTGTGCTTTTGAGGTCTTATCCCAAAACATTCTTGCTCAGACAAATGTCATAAAGTGTTTCCCCTCTGTTTTCAAAATGTAAAAGAAACTATTAGTCTTTTGGGAAAAAAGTTGCTCAGACAGTTCAGAAAATTGTTTCTTTGTTCCCAAAGGCTAAAATGTTTACTATATCACTCTTTACATAAAAGTTTTCTGACCACTGTCTTATAATGATCTGAAATTACTAATGTCCCTAGCCTAGATACATTCTAGAAGCAAAAATAAATTTTCTGTGGGTGAAGATAATACAACTCAAAGTCCCAAATAATCCCTACCTATTTTTCACATAAAAAAAAGTTTCCCACTTAATCAAAAATCAAGAAAACATATGTAGAAATTACTGACTGTAAAATATAAGGAGATACAAAAAATACAAACATATCTAATGTAGAGGCAGATAATGTAATTATCAAACACAGACAAAAATAACCACGGTTAACATAGACTGGGTATTTAAAGACAAAAGGAAATATTTGGCAAACAACAGGAGATACACAAAATAAAATTTCAATAATTGAATTTAAGAACTTAATAAATATACTTAGCAGCCTATCAGATACAGCTTTAAAGAGAATTAGTAAACTGAAAGATATATCAAAATAAAATATTTTATTAAAATATGAAGGGGCAGAAATAGAAGGTGAAAGGAATGACAGATTTAAGAGGTGTAACACTGGTGTGGCTGAAGTTCCAAAAGGAAGGAAAAGAAAGAGGATGGAACTGGAGAATATTCTAAGAGATAATTACTTAAAATTTCTTAACACTGAAGAAAAGCATCAAGCCACAGGCTCAAAATCCATTATGAGGACCAAATGGGATATAGCAAAAAAAGAAAACAAAGAAAGTCAGCCATAGGCACATTCTAGTAAAATTGATAGAAAAAAATAAAGAGAAAATATGAATAGTCAGCAGAGAAACAAGGCATACTAATTTCAAAGGGCAACAATACAACTGCAACTGGCTTATAAACAAAAAAAAAAATTATGAAAGGCAGAGAAAATGGAAATAAATCTTCAAAATCCTTTATAAACACACTGTCAAAGTATAATTTTATTACTGGATAATAAAATGATCAGATGACTCATTTCAGCTCCAAGAAAAGGCTTAGTAGCTTGTTTCTGACCAAACCTCCAAAAGAGAAATAAGAAAAAGCTGTATGATGTATGTTGAAAAATGAAAAACATCATAGATATACCGAACAGTGAGAAACCAATATGTAAGAATAAAGGGAAGCCCGAGATTTGAGAGTAATGTTTACATGTTTTTTTTTCTATTCTCTATTTGGTGGTTCAAAAGCAGTGGCTGAGAGGCTGAGATGTGGAAGAATTCAGAAGGACTCCTCAGACAGTCTGTCACTGGACAAACCTTGCCTTCAGTCGTAATTTCAAAAAAAAAAAATTAAGGACATTTCCCAAATGTCTTGCCTTTGTGTCCTTATTAAATGCTTTGTTCAGTCTCATCTCCTCAGAATTAAGGGAATGTATCTAGCCCTTGATTTATGATGATTGGCCATTGGTCAAAATCTAGAAACATAAGTTTTCAAAGGCACCATCCTTATGAATATTTCAGTCCTCACCATTAAAAAGTGGGCAAAAGACATGAACAGAAGCTTCTCAAAAGAAGAAAGGTAAATAGTCAATAAACATATGAAAAATGCTCAATGTCATTAATCATCAGGGAAATGCAAATTAAAACCACAAAGAGATATCACCTTACCCCAGTTAGAATTACATTTATTAAAAAGTCCAAATACAATAGATAGATGCTGGTGTGGATGCAGAGAGAAAGGAATGCTAATACAGTGTTGGTGGGACTGCAAATTAGTACAACCTCTAGGGAAAACAGTATGGAGATTCCTCAAAGAACTGAAAGTAGACCTACGATTTCATCCAGCAATCCCACTATTGTGTGTCTACTCAGAGGAAAAGAAGTCTTTTTATTAAAAAAGACACATGCACTCAAATGTTTATTGCAGCACAATTCACAATTACAAAGATGTGGATCAACCCAAGTGCCCATAGATTCATGATTGAATTAACAAAATGTGGTGTATGTATACTATGAAGTACTACTCAGCCAAAAAGAATGATGAACTAATGCCTTTTGCAACAATTTGATTGGAACTGGAGACCATTATCCTAAGTGAGGTATGTCAAGAATGGAAAAACAAACACCACATGTACTTGCTATTAAATTGGAAATAACCGATGAGCACACATGTGCACAGAGGGAAGTAAAACTTAGTGGAAATCAAGCGGGGGGGGAGTGGAAAGGAGGGGGTGGGCGAAAACCTACCTAACAGGTCCAGTGAACACTATTTGGGTAATGGGCACACTTATACCATGACTCAAGCATTATAAAAGTGATCTGTGTAACCAAAAACATTTGTAACTCTTAATATTTTGAAATAAAAAATTAAAAATGAAGAGATTACAGGAAAAAAAAGAAAATATTAAAAAGTGCAGGTAAAAGAGAGTAATCACATGATGCCGAGATAAGAGAATGATGGATATCAGAGGAAGTAACATTCAAATCATCTTTTTTTTTTCTTTTTTGAGACATTTCACTCTGTCACCCAGGCTGGAGTGCAGTGGTATGACCATAGGTCACTGCTGCCTTGAACTCCTGGTCTCAAGCAATTCTCCTGCCTCAGCCTCCTAAGTAGCTGGGATTACAGGAGCGTACCACTGTGCCTGGCTAATTTTTTTATTTTTTGTAGAGACAGGGTCTCACTATTTTGCCCGGGCTGGTCATGCCTCAAGCAATTCATCCACCTCAGCTTTCCAAACGCTGGGATTACAGGCATGAGCCATTGCACTTGGCCCTTCAAAACATCTTAATACAGTTCCCCGTTTAAATCAATAACAATTATAATATTACTTTTAATGTATTTCATATATGTTATATTAATAATAATGAAATCATTACTTTTGAACATTATTTTCAAGGTTATACCTAATAGGCTAGGACAGAAACATGAAGAATCATAGTAATTTTTATTTATTTACAGTGCTTTTATTCATCTACAAAATCTAGATTCTAGCAAAAATATTAGAAGTCATGTGATACATTTGAATGGTGACTTTGTATAAGTATTTTCAAAAATGCGTATTTTTGTCCATATTGGAAATAAGCCTCTGTAAACACAATTTTAAAATATAACAAATTGTAATAGTCACAAAATCAGAATACATTATAACAAATTTACAATGAAGTGAACAAAAACTATGTGAAAACAACTGTGAAATCCTATTTGACAGAATATAATAGATCTACCTAAATAAATAGAGAAAT
Source organism: Daubentonia madagascariensis (assembly GCA_023783475.1). Classification (NCBI taxonomy): domain Eukaryota; kingdom Metazoa; phylum Chordata; class Mammalia; order Primates; family Daubentoniidae; genus Daubentonia; species Daubentonia madagascariensis. Next base: position 16,394,453 of record JAKFHU010000978.1, on the reverse strand, counting down.
AGTATTTTTCTAAATGAGTAGATTTGCTTTCACTAAAGATTAACTCAAATCCAAAGAAAAATTTATGGGTTTCTAAACTGTAATTCATATCAGATCCCAATAGTTTGCTTTTTCACAGAACATATGTGTTGGGAAAGGCAATTTCATGCCAGCAGTCTTTTGACCTGTACTGGGCGATGTCAGAATAGACCTTGGGCCTGGAACATTTCCTTAGTAGGAGATGAAGAGCCTACATGGCCTGTGCTAGGCTTACTGTATTGTATGGGGTTATTTTTATCTGTTATAAGCCAAACTTCATTCCTGTATTTTGCTAAAGTATGTGCATTATATGGCCAAACTCACTGCTAGATCTGTCCTACACAGGGGGTCAGAGGGATGGGGTCCTTCTACTGCATCTGGAGAAGGATAAAAATAGCCAGTTGCCCTGCATTGGCTGCTGGGAGAGAGACTCGCTAGCCATCTAGGACCTTCACACACTATTGAATCTGATCTTGCTCTGTCTCTTCTCTCTGTAAGTAAAGCATTGTTCCATCCAGAGTTTGACTGTGTTGGTTCTCTTGGTGACTCTGACATTCAGATACAATACGCAGAACTGTTATAGTCCTGCCTTGGGACTGGTAATTGGTGCACAATATTCTGCTTAACAATATGAATATAATTTGAATATTTTGCCAAAAAATGAAAAAAATAGATCATCAAATGCTAAACTTTAAGTTAAAGCATATATAATAAAAAATATGAGGGCGTCAATGGAAATGACAACTAAAATGTGGAACAGAAAATAGAGTCCAGAGATAGGTCCAATTATATGTCAAATTTATGTGGAACAAGGACAGCATCTCAACTAGTAGGGAAATTATGTTAATTCAAAAATTGTAATAAAAGTTAACTATATAGAATAAACAATGCTATACATTTTATCCAATATACACAAATAAATTTCAGGAATATCATAGAACTAGCAAATATTTGAAAAAATCTATGAGATAATATCTATATTTGTGATTAAGGGGAAAATTTTGAGAAAAAGAAAATTCAGAAAACTTGAAAGGAAAGAGAGACATATAAACTTACAGATTTTTTCCTACTATATGGTCAAATTCACAAGAAAGTCAATGCATAGACAATTAACTGTGAATACGTTTTGATATGTAGGGCAGATCAGGTAATTATTAGAAAGCTTGTTAAGTGAAAAGAGAAGGCTGGAATATAAAAACACATTTTTATTTTAAATTAGAATTATGTATGTGCATACATTGTTTTTAAGTAATCATGAAATGGGAATGAAACCATACATCCTAGGATATGCACGTTGCAATCTGAGGCTGATGAGGTTGAAATTGGAGGGGGGGAGAATTATTAAGTTATTCTTTTATAACATTACATCTTTGGCACTTTTTACAATAACTTTTTTTGTGACAATTTTAATATAATGACTAAAGATTTAGAAGAAAAAATAGCAAGGAGAAATTACACAAGTTTTATATTATGACTTTATATGAGTGTCTCAGGATCTAAATATTTGCTTTGGCCTCTTTACTTCAGGTACTTTCTGGTGATGATTCATCTGCCCCTCTCTATACCAAAGCATGAATATAAATTACCTGAAATAGAAAAGTTGATTGCTTCCTGGAGTGTTCCTCCCTAGGAGATAGGTCCTTTGAAAGTGTTCTGCATTAGAAATGTATTTCATCACACAGCATTCAAATTTGTTTTAAAATGAGTAAACATGAAAACATTGTCATGAAATAAAGAAAATTTGGTGAAATTATTGTAATCTCCAAGGCATTTTCACACTGATTAATAACACAGCAATTTAATAAGAAATTCTTTGAGAATATTATATTATTTTTGGGATTTAGGGGCAATACAGTTTAAGGCTTAAGAAATGTATTTTTGGTAGGCTGCATTTATGTTGAATGTTTAAATGTTTACACTACTCTGGGCTATCTAAAGATTCCATCCTACCAAGTCTGCAACTTATGTTCCATTATTTTAAGTTCTTTTTGCTCTCAATGGATATTTGAGAGCAAATATCCATTTGCTTTCCTTGCTTTACTTTGCCATTAGAGATTTAATTTAACTCAGATTTTTACGTTTTACACAGTAGCTATTTAGTGTCAGACACTCTTAAAAGGTATGTAATTTGGGCCAATCTATTTAGCTTCCTTGATTTAAGATGTGAAACAATAATACTTTCCTCAGTGGATAATAAGGATTTAATGAAATTTTGCATAAATAATTTATAACAGTGCCTGAAACACAACTGGTGTTTTGTGAGTATGAGTTCTTTTACCTCCTTTTAACATAACTTGATATTCCTATCTACATTTCACATGGACAAACTTATTTATGGATTAGTCCTTAGAGCTTGTAATTGTATCCCAAAATTCTAACCCATGTGCTGTTAAGATAGAAGTTCAAAACCTCAGTTGTCATACATAAACCGGAGCCTTAAGAAATAAAACCTCAGGATTGATATCAGAAATTCCTTCTTAGACTGTGGTAGCAGTTTATACTCCCACTATAAGCAAAATACACACCATGCTCATAGCAACAAAGTGGCATTATTAAAAAAAGGAACATGTGGAAGGTCCTTCCTTCATTGTTTGTCTTCTTGTTCAGAAATGCAAAACTTTTGCAAACTAGAAACCTGGGAATTTGCACTTCTTTGCATGAATTCACCTTCTCAGGATGTGTATTCATTTTTCCCACTCTTGTCTGCAAACCCACTGCTGAATCTGCCACCTGTTATCATTTGTTTTCTTTTTTCTATCAGAAGACTGTGGCTTTCAGCAATCAGCTGGAAAGGGAGATGAATGACAAAGGACAGAGTTCAAATGTATTCTTTTTTTTTTAATTTATTTTTTTATTTGAGAATATTATGGGGGTACAACACTTTGGTTATATATATTGCCCATGCACTGCCTGTGTCAGAGCTACAATTGTGGTCACCCCCAAACTGTGCTCCCCACATCCATTCAGTGAGAGTTTTTCCCATCCCCTCCACCCCCCTCCCTCCTGCCTGCCCCCTGATGAATATTATTGCCCTGTGTGATGTAAGTGTTGATCAGTTAGTACCAATTTGATGGTGAGTTCCAGTGGTGCTTGTTTTTCCATTCCTGTGACACTTTGCTTCGAAGAATGGGTTCTAGCTCCAACCAGGATAATACCAGATGTGTTAATTCACTATTCTTCCTTATTGCTGAGTAATAGTCCATGGTATACATATACCACACTTTATTAATCCACTCGTGTATTGACGGGCACCTGGGTTGTTTCCATAACTTTGTGATTGTGAATTGTGCTGCTATAAACATTCGCCAGCAGATGTCTTTATTATAAAATGTCTTTTTTTCCTTTGGGTAAATACCCAGTAGTGGGATTGCTGGGTCAAATGGTAATTCTACTTTTAATTCTTTGAGGTAACTCCATACTACTTTCCATAGAGGTTGTACTAATTTGCAGTCCCACCAGCAGTGTATGAGTGTTCCTATCTGTCCACATCCCCGCCAACATTTGTTGTTTGGGGATTTTTTGATATGAGCCAATCTCACTGGAGTTAAGTGATATCTCATTGTGGTTTTGATTTGCATTTCCCTGATGATTTTTTATATGTTTGCTGGCCATTATTCTGTCTTCTTTGGAAAAGTTTCTGTTCATGTCCTTTGCCCATTTTTTAATAGGGTTGTTTGATTTTTTCTTGTTGATTTTCCTAAGTTCTGTATAGATTCTGGTTATCAGCCCTTTATCAGAGGTGTAGCATGCAAATATTTTCTCCCATTCTGTAGGTTGTTTGTTCACTCTAGTGATAGTTTCCTTGGCTGTGCAGAAGCTTTTTAATTTGATCAGGTCCCATGTATTTATTTTGGTTGCTGCTGTGATTGCTTTGGGGGTTTTCTTCATAAATTCTTTGCCTAGTCCAATGTCCATAAGAGTTTTCCCAACGTTTTCTTCGAGAATTCTTATGGTTTCATGTCTTAGGTTTAGATCTGTTATCCATTGTGAGTTGATTTTTGTGAGAGATGAGAGGTGTGGGTCCAGTTTCAGTCTTCTACATATGGCCATCCAGTTTTCCCAGGACCATTTGTTGAATAGGGAATCTTTTCCCCAGTGTACGTTTTTTTGGAATTTGTCAAAGATCAGGTGACTGTATGAGGTTGGTTTTATATTTGGGTTCTTGGTCCTGTTCCATTGGTCTACGTCTCTGTTCTTGTGCCAATACCATGCAGTTTTGGTTACTATAGCCTTGTAGTATAGTTTGAAGTCTAGTAGATAGATGCCTCCCAATTTGTTCTTTTTGCTTAAGATTGCTTTGGCTAGACGGGGTCTTCTCTGGTTCCACACGAAGCATAGAATTATTTTTTCTAGATCAGCAAAAAATGATGTTGGCATTTTGATAGGGACTGCATTGATTCTGTAAATCACTTTAGGTAGCAAAGCCATTTTTACTATGTTGACTCTGCCTATCCAAGAGCATGGTAGGGTTTTCCATTTATTTACCTCCTCTGCTATTTCTTTTCTCAGTGTTTCATAATTCTCTCTATATAGGTCTTTGACCTCCTTAGTTAGATATGTTCCTAAATATTTAATTTTCTTTGGTGCTATTGTGAAGGGTATTGTATCTTTAATTTGTTTCTCAGCTTGATTGTTATTAGCATATATGAAAGCTATGGATTTGTGTGTATTAATTTTGTATCCTGAGACTTTGCTGAATTCATTTATCAATTCCAGTAATCTCTTGGTTGAATCTTTGGGGTTTTCTATGTATAATATCATATCGTCTGCGAATAGTGAAAGTTTGACCTCTTCTGCCCCTATCTGGACGCCCCTGATTCCTCTGTATTGTCTAATTGCTGTGGCCAGGACTTCCAGCACTATGTTGAAAAGAAGTGGAGATAGAGGGCACCCTTGTCTGGTGCCAGTTTTAAGGGGGAATGCTTTCAATTTTTCCCCATTCAGTATGATATTGGCTGTGGGTTTATCGTATATGGCTTTAATAGTTTCTAGGTATGAGCCATCTATGCCTATATTGTTAAGAGTTCTTATCATAAAAAGGTGCTGGATTTTGTCAAAAGCCTTTTCTGCATCTATTGAAAGAATCATATAATCTTTGTTCTTGCTTTTATTTATATGGTGAATTACATTTATAGATTTGCGTATGTTGAACCATCCCTGCATCTCGGGAATGAAGCCCACCTGATTGTGATGAATTATTTTTTTGATGTACATTTGAATTTGGTTTGCAAGGATTTTATTGAGAATTTTTACACCTATATACATAAGGGATATTCGTCTGTAGTTTTCTTTTTTTGTTGTGTCCTTTCCTGGCTTTGGTATCAAGGTGATATTGGCTTCATAGAATGAGTTTGGGAGGACTCCATCCTTCTGGAAATTTTCAAATAATTTCTGCAGTATAGGCACCAGTTCTTCTTTGTAGGCTTGGTAGAATTCAGGTGTGAACCCATCTGGTCCGGGAGTTTTTTTTATGGGAAGATTTTTTATTACTGCTTCAATTTCGGTGCTTGATATTGGTCTGTTTAGAAATTCTGTTTCTTCCTGGTTGAGCCTAGGGAGGTAGTATGTTTCTAAGAATTTGTCCATTTCCTCCATGTTTTCGTGTTTGTGGGCATAGAGGTTTTTGTAGTATTCGAAGATGATGTTTTGTATTTCCATGGTATCAGTTGTGACTTCTCCTTTCTCATTTCTAATTGAGCTTATTAGAGTCCTTTCCTTTCTGCTTCTGGTCAACCTGGCGAGTGGCCTGTCTATTTTGTTTATCTTTTCAAAGAACCAACTTTTCATTTTATTAATCTTCTGTATTGTTCTTTTGTTCTCAATTTCATTTAATTCTGCTGTGATCTTGGTTATTTATTTTCTTCTGCTGGCTTTAGGATTGCTTTGATCTTCCTTTTCCATTTCCTTAAGATGATTCATTAGTTTACTGATTTGTGACCTTTCTGTGTTTTGGATGTGGGCATTTAAGGTGATAAGTTTTCCTCTCAGGACTGCTTTTGCTGTATCCCACAGATTTTGATAACTTGTGTCCCCATTGTCGTTTACTTCGAAGAATCTTTTGATTTCCATTTGAATCTCCTCCTTGACCCAATTGTCTTTCAGCAACAGATTGTTCAGTTGCCAAGTTTTTGGATGAAGATGTGAGTTTCTGTTGGAATTGATTTGTAATTTTATTCCGCTGTGGTCTGAAAAGATACATGGTATGATTTCTATTTTTTTGAATTTGTTTAGATCTGTTTTGTGGCCTAGGATGTGGTCAATTTTAGAGAAAGTTCCATGAGCTGATGAGAAGACTGTATATTCAGTGTTATTTGGGTGGAGTGTTCCACAGATATCTGTTAGGCCCAAATGTTCTAAAGTCCTGTTTAGGTCTTTTATTTCTCTATTTATTTTTTGTTTGGAGGATCTGTCCAGTTCCGTCAGTGGGATGTTGAAGTCCCCTGCTATTATGGCATTACTGCTTCTTATGTTGTCTAGATCTAGCAGTATTTGCTTTATGTACCTGGGTGCTCCTGTGTTGGGTGCATAAATGTTTAGGATTGTTAAATCCTCTTGTAAGATTTTTCCCTTCACCACTATATAGTGTCCATTTTTGTCCTTCTTTACTTTTGTTGCTTTAAAGTTTATATCATCTGAAATAAGGATGGCTACCCCGGATTTCTTTTGGTTTCCATTAGCCTGGAAAATTGTATTCCATCCTTTCACCTTGAGTCTGAATGCGTCTTTGTGTGTAAGGTGTGTTTCCTGAAGACAACAGATCCTTGGCTTGTATTTTTTTAATCCATTCAGCCAGCCTATGTCTCTTCAGTGGGCAGTTCAAGCCATTTACATTTATTGAGAGAATTGATATTTGGGGTAAATTTCTGATTATTCTATTGGGTGGTGTCTTTTGTTTTACTTCTTGCATCATTGTGGAATCTGGATTCTGGGGTTTTAACTTTTGCATAGTTTTACATAAGTGGGTGTCTGTTGCGCTGGTTAGTGTATAATGCAGGTCTAAGCACTTCTTGCAAGGCTGGTCTGGATTTCGCAAATTCTATCAGTGATTGCTTATCTGGAAACATCTTTATTTCTCCCTCGTATAAGAAGCTTAGTTTGGCAGGATGCAGAATTCTGGGTTGGCCTTTGGTTTGTTTTAGGAGACTGATGATGTCTCCCCATTCCCTTCTGGCTTGTAAGGTTTCAGCTGAGAAATCTGCAGTTAATCTGATCGGTTTCCCTTTATAGGTTACCTGCTGTTTTTGTCTTACAGCTCTGAGGAGTTCCTCTTTTGTGTTTACTTTGGTCAGTCTAATAATTATGTGGCGTGGTGAATGCCTTTTCATGTTGAGTCTCCCAGGAGTCCTGTGTGCTTCTTGTACTTGGATATCGAGATTTCTGGCTAAGCCATGGAAATTTTCCTCTACTGTTCCTTCAAATAGATTTTCCAGCCCATGTGAATTTTTTCCTCTCCCTCAGGGATGCCTATGATCCTTACTCATATCCTCAAGTACTATTCACTAGCTTAGAGCCCAAGCTGGGAGGTCATTCTCACCACACTCCACTGGGAAGAGGAGAAGACAACAGGCCAGAGATAACTCAAGATCCACCAAACTTGCTGAAATACACCTAAGGCAATATAGGCCACTACTTCTCTCCCTGGCTCTGCCAAGGAACGAAAATCGTGGGCCTGGAGACCGGGCCATAAACTAGCCCTAACACCCCCAGCTCTCGACCAAGAGGCCAGATGAGAAAAAACCAGTGAAAGAACTCAGGGAACATGAAAAATCAGAGTGAAAAGTCACCTCCAAAAGAAGCCATCAGTTCCTCAGCAATAGATACCAACTCAAATGAAACGGGTAGAATGACAGAAGAGGAATTTCGTTTATGGATTATAAGAAAGCTCAATGAAATTCAAGAGAAAATTGAATCCCAGCACAAAGAAACCACAAGAAAAATGCAAGAAATGAATGAAAAATTCTCCAAAGAAATAGAAATTTTATGGAAAAATCAAATAGAAATCCTAGAAATGAAAGAAGCATTCCAGGATGTACAAAACACAGTGGAAAGCCTTAAGAATAGGCTGGACCATGCAGAGGAAAGAATTTCAGAGCTAGAAGACAACTCCTATGCGCTAAATAAAACAGTCAAAGAGAAAGAACACAAAAACAAGAGGCAGGAAAAAAGCATACAAGAAATGTGGGATTATGTAAAGAGGCAAATGTATTCTTTAGTTTCAGGATTTTAGGAAAGTTTGTTGAGAAAAACCCTCATAAAATAAATGTCAAGGATGGTATTCTGTCTGGTCTGAAAGAGAATCAGAGAATGAGGCGGGATAAGAGGGTATCATCCCTCAATCCACATGGTTGTTCTACCAGAATGCCACTTGGCATGGGAGTTACATTAATGATTGGACAAGAATTCATCCTCATTGATAGACCTTATATGGGTACAATTTCACTAATCAGAAAGAACAATCAAGTTTATTACAAATAGGATATCTTTTTAGGAAACTTTGAGCTTGGATAAATCTCCACACATTGAAGATTGATAAAAGGAATAAAAAATAAACTATGAAAAATACTGTAGTACAAGGCACAGACAGCATCAGCCTAAATATATAAGGGAAGCATACGGTATCTACAAAGTATTTAGCCATGTGAAACGTAAAGGGCTACATCATTGCTTCACTTAAACCTGAAAATCACCCTCCAGACTGGGTGCTTTTATTACCCCAGTTGTATATATTTAATATTAAGTACAATGAGTAAATAGCTCACCCAGAAATTCACAAGAAGTATATATGGGATCCAGTATTTAAGTCCAGAGAACACAAATTCATACTCATCCCTGCATAGATAGTTATATTTTGTTTGAAGATTTTTTTTTTAACCATTATGTCCCTAAACATTTTTGACTGGAAGCTATTGCATCCTTGTAGTTACATTCTTAGAGAGCCGTGTGAGAGATGTCAGCAAAACAACTGGTCAAATAGACTAATTCAGCATATATTTATTAGACATATGTGCCAGCAGAAATCCTCATCCCTGTATGAGAGGTTATCTTCATAGTCTGGGCAAAAGCTAATTGCTATCATGAAATTATTATATTCTTTCAGTATTATGAATATTAAGATTTATACCCAACGATAGATTATTAGTTAGTACTTTAACAGCTTCATGTAATAGTCAATATAGCTTATGTAGAATGGCACTGACATCATTCTAGAGTGGTTGTTTAGAATGAGACCAAATTTTGTCAGGCCTGAAGCTTCAAGAAGTAGGGATGACTTATTTGAGAAGAATACACTATTGCACATACAAAATTACATTCCAAAGCATGTATTTATTCCCAGTAAGAAAGAAAATCACAACAAATTATAAATTTGGCAAATAGAAAACAATCATTGCAACAATAAAAATTAAGTTTAATTTCTTGTCTTCTTGAAATACCTATGCAATATATATATCCTTCATTTTTGTTTTGTTTTATGCTCATTGATTGTCTCTTTCTAAAACAACACTTTTGTAAGACAATTTCTACAGAAAGAAGGGTAATTTAAGTCAGCCTTCTATATGTCTGATCATATATTTTATCATTATTTACATGAAGAACAATTCTTTAAGCTTCACAAATAGATTTTGTTGATGTCATGTAAACTTTTAAGATTGTTTCTAAAATTGGGAATTTTTCTATCAAACTTTTTTTCAAATTTCAGCTGTAACAGATAAAGTCAGTGTTTGTATTTTTAAAGTTCACTGCCTTACACACACAGAAATTCTAAAAAATTTTATTTGTGATTTCCTATCAAAAGAGAAAAAATTGTTACTTCATACATTTATAATTATACACACTGCGTAGTTGAAAGCATTCTGATTTGATTCCAGTTTGGGCTAAATATTGATGAGAAATGAATACACCATTTCAAAAGTATGACGATTTGGAGAATTTTTCACATACTGCTTTCTCACAAGCAAATATTTCATGTCAAGTTTATCCTCTATTATCCACATATTTGCAGGGTCGAGTACCATAAGACAAACATATACTATGTTAAAACCTGTGGTGCTGCACGTCAATAAAATAACACTAAATAACACAACATACTAGGTTGAAAACATATTGAACCTCAAGTAAATAGCAAGTTTGCAGGTCTTCAATACCACTTTTAGTTTCAATAATTTCCTAGAAGGACTCAACAGAACTCACTGAAAGCTCTCATACTCACATTTATTCTATATTACAATGAAAGGATACAGATTAAAATCAGTAAAGAGACAGACAGGGCAGAGTCCAGGAAAGCTCCACTTTTGGAACTTCCAGTTGTCCTCTCCCTGTGTTATCATAGACGTGAGTAACTATCTTGGCAACAATATGCAACAATGTTCAGGCCAATCAGTGAAGCTCACCTGAGCCTTGGATCCAGAGTCTTTAATGGATCTCTCACATGTAGACATGGCACCACATAGCTGACCAAGCCACCAACACTTCCAGAGGTTGTGCTGATCCCAGATGATCCAAAGGATCCACATCAAGTCACATTGTTAGACTATCTGTCTTAGCCCAAGGCTTTCCAGTAAACAAAGATATTTTTACCAGGCAAGATATTCCAAAGACTTAGATATTGCCTCCCAGCAGCCAAGGGCAAAATCCAGATCTCTTTTTACACAAGGATAAATTTTTTTACTACACAGAGTGATAGAGCCTGAAGTTAAAGTTCTATTGGTTTCACAGTAAATCTGGTACTGCCAGGAACATAAGTGATTAAAAATATCTGTTGAATAAATGGATTCTTTCTATTTTTTCTGTTCTTGCCTATATCTTTTCAGTCTTAAAAAAATCTATGTTAGTTTGAAAATCTTCTAAACTATCTGTGTTATTAGAATAAAATAAATGTTTATATACAAAACAAAATGAAATGAAGATATGACAGGGTACTCTTAGTCATTAAAAAAGGTTTAATGTAAATACATCAATATTACAGATTCCATGTACAAAAAATAAATTAAGTGGATAATAGTAAATGTTCATTTACAATACTTCAAACTTATTATGAGTGGTTCCAAAGTAATTATATATATACATATATATATACACACACACATACATATTTTTATATATACATATATATATATATTTTTTAAGAGACAGAGTCTCCCTCTCTTGCCCAGGCTAAAGTGCCGTGATTATAGATCAATATAACCTCCAACTCCAATTCCTGAATGTAAGTGATCCTCTTGCCTCAGCCTCCTGCGTGGCTAGGATTACAGGTACATACCACTACGCCCAGCTAATTTTTATTTTTTACTTTTTGTAGAGACAGGGGCTCACTATGTTGCCCAGGCTGGTCTTGAATTCCTGGCCTCAAGCTATCCTCCCACTTTGGCCTCCCAAACTGTTGGGATTATAGGCATGAGCCACCAAGCCCAGCCTCATAATTATAATTTAATTGTGACTTCTCTTGTATCTAGTATTCCAATTACTTTATGTGATACCTCATTCCCCCAAAACAAATTTTAAGTGGTTTTGGTACATTAAATGAATGTTTTGATTCCCTTGAATGTAACACATTGCCTGGAATAGTTCTGATGCTTAATAAATATTAATAGAAGGAACCTTAAAAAAATTAATATAAGTCACTTAATGAATGACTTTGAAGTTATGGATTTAATAGAGTAAGTGATCTAGGTTTAGTTAATAAAATGAAACAAAATAAATGTACTTGTCACAGTTTTTATTTGAAAGCAAGAGAGAATAAAATTGGTTGCCTTAAGTAGAAATATGGTTTATTGAAATAAGAATTTCTGTGAAGTCTGGAGATCTTTGTTCGGAAAATGGGCAAAGACAAATGGAGGCTACTTATCCAGATCATATATGATCTACAAATATATGTAGCAGAGACATTCCATAATATTAATAGAAATATCCATATAGTAGAAACATCCCATAATGAGTAAATAAATAAATGACTTGTTATGATTAAAAGGGGCAATTATTCTGGCATTAGAATTCCACCATGTACATATGACAGCAATCTATAGATTTTTCTGAGCTCAAAGTTGATCACTTCTGGAAAATTTACTCCACTGTGGTGCTACTAAACATAGTATGTCTATTGTCGACCCCATGCATAGTCCCCATTTCATCCACCATGTTCAAAATTTTTGTGAGACTGTTGTTTATTATAAATCAAGCGAGAATGGCAATCATCTTCTCCAACAGATTATTGAAAGATTGCCCTACATTGGGCAATATTTGCTGAGTATTCACAGAGTAGAAGGGCTGTCCAGAAAATATCCAGCCATTGTTAGTATAACAAGAGTGGTTTGCATGACATCGATGTAACCTGGCAGCCAAAGAGAGCGGACTGCAGCGCGCATGTGTGAACAATGACGACTTCTCTGTGCTAGTCAGCAGGGCACTAGACATGGTTGCGTGTACTGTGTGGCCGTCCCATTCAAAATGACTCACCATCAAGTTGGTACTAACTGATCAACACTTACGTCACTCATGGCAATATTATTCAACAGGGGGCGGGCAGGCGGGAGGGGGGTGGAGGGGATGGGAAAACTCTCACTAAATGGATGCGGGGAGCACAGTTTGGGGAATGTCCACGATTGTAGCTCTGACACGGGCAGTGCATGGGCAATATATATAGCCAAAGTGGTGTACCCCCATAATATTCTGAAATTTAAAAAATGACTGAGTGAGTAGAGGAACAAATCTGCATCAAATTTTGTGTTAAGCTTGAAAATGTCTCCACGGAAACTATTCAGATGATTCAGAAGGCTTTTGGGAACAATGCAATGAATGCAGCACAAATAAAAGTGTGGCACAAACGCTTCAAAGATGGTCAAGAATCTGTTGAAAGTGATCCACTTTCTGGAAGGCCTGCAACAAACAGAACACCTGAGAATATCGAACATGTACGAGTTAGGTTAAGAGACACTGGGAGAACTGTGTGAGGTCCCAAGTTGCCTACTTTGAATGGGACTGAGGCGTCATTGTCCTATGTACAATGTTTCTTGTATCTTGTATCTTCTTCAGTAAATGTCTCTATTTTTCACATTACATAGCTGGATACTTTCCATACAGAGCTCGTATATGGAAATACTCTTTTTTCACCTTTTGATCTCTGTGAAATTTACTCTTTCTCTAAAAATTCTTGACATCAATCCACTAATCTTGCTTATTCCAAAATTCTTAATTCTTAAGATAATCTATTAGTCAATGACTCTGAATTTATATTGAATTTACTTGAAAGTGTTTTTCCTTCAAGAAGAAATGGGTAATGAATTATGGCACTTTATTTTCCCCACTGAAAGAATTTTCTTCTCCACTGTCTTTCAGATCCATCCATGAGTGGATCTATTATACTTCAGGAAAGCAGTCAATTTTCAGTTGTTAATGGTTTATGCAGAGTAATTTATGCAGGGTAACCCTACTCCAGTTCACTGTCATTAGGAACACCACATGACATTAATAAGATTTGAAGGAGGTATCCTCAACTGCCCCTGCAAACTGCCAGCAGGGCATGACTTTGTTCCACAGGACTATAAGCCACTCCTGTGATTTTATATTTAGAACATGGCATAGTTTTACAAAAACCTCCAAGTATATCTTAACAAATTTCAAAAACCTTGTGTAGGCAGGTCATAAAAACCAAATGACAGAAATTTTATCTCTGGAATAGTTTTAGATTTATTTCTTCTTTTGTGCCACATTCAAAGTTGCTGTCTTTTGGGGTAATAAAACAAATGGGTCAAAACAACACAACACTATCTGATATTGTTACGCAACATAATCACAGAGACCCATTAAGTAATTTGCATTAACCATAAAGTAGGGGCTGAAAAGTACAGCAAGATATATTTCCAGAATCTTCACTGAGGTTTCAAGTTCTTATTTTCTTTTAATTTATCTCCCATACCCTAATATGCATATGCCTTCAAAGAAAACTGTATTACCTACTACTTCCTGTTGTCCCTTTCTTACCAGGAAGATGTAATCAGCTCACGATCTGGAATGTTCTTTGGAATGGCAAAATCACTAGGTTTTACTGCATCTTATATTACATCACAGAAAAATAGAACTAATATAATCTTGTGGCAAAGCCTCTTGAGATAATTGTGATTCCTGAAAGATGGAAGCAAACTCAATCTAATTCTCTGCTATTGGGATAGAAGAGGTTAGCAGGGAGGTGGGGATTTGGGGTGAGTAGACATACTTTAAATTCAGTAAGTGAATGCCAGATGAACTTGTCTTTACAATGAGCCAATCATATAAGATAACTGGGAATATGCTAAAATCACAATCTCTGAATCTCTCAAGTTGTCTCAGTGAAAAGAAGAAGAGTAGATATGAACCAAGTCAGTACATGTAACAGGATTACAACCAGATGAAAATTTTAATGAATATATTTAACTTGTTAAAGACAAAATATATTTAAAACCATGAGATAGTTTAGTTTTAAAGAATCCAATTTACTATGGAAATTACTGTGGACAAAAAGAGATCTGAACACAAAGATAATAAACCTTATAAAGACACAGTAATTAAAAAGGTATTGGAAAAATTAGAGAAGGCTTAATACAGCTGAAGGAAACAGTGTACTGGAAGACAGAATTGAGGAAATAAAGCAAAATGAAATAGAAAATGGAGAAAATAGAGATAAAAATATAAAACATACATTAAGAGGCATCAAATAGACTGAGAAAGAGGAATAGAAAAAGAAGAAATTTCAAGGAAATAGTATCTAAGAACTTCCCAGAATTGATAGAGTACATAAACATACAACTGAATAATGAAAAAAAAGTAAAGCCATACATGCTAATACCTTATGAAACTAAAGAAAATAAAAGAATATAAGAATACCTTAAAAGCAACTATAGATAAAAATAAAAGCACTCCTAAGAACGACAATTAAAACGTAATGGACATCTCAAAAACAAAATAGAAGTCAAGACAATGGAAAATTATTTTCAAATACTGGAAAAGTTTTTATTCTCAATCGCATACCCAATTATACTGGCTTTCACAAATGGTGCAAATTCAATTTAAAAAAAAGAAGCACATACAACACTATTAATATCAGACTAAATATTATTAAGGCAAGAAAAGCACCACATAATAATCAAGGAAGAATCTATATAATAATAAAAGTATCAATTCAGAGAATACCCTAAGAAATATAATATAAAGGAAATATCAGCACACCAAATAATAAGTACATTTTTTTCTCAGAATATTAAAAAATATTAAAGTGAGAAAATCTATTAATATGTTACAACATGTGGCAGGGACTGCAAGCTATTTCCTGGTATCCGTTTGCCTCTTCTTTCATATGACTAAACACAACCTACTAGAGTTATTAGACCTACCCTTGTCACTAGATATGGCCATGTGAATTAATTCTACATTTTTTTAATTTATTTTTTTAATTTCAGAATATCATATCTTTAGGATGTTGAGTGGAGAGTTTATAATTTGTATATTTAATTGGCTGAATGCAGAATTTTATATAATTTCCCCATTTTACCTATGAATCTGGTTGTTCAGTAGGGCATGCATAATTGGTTTGTGAAAAGGAAAACAATACAATATTTTAAAGTACTTAATTTTATTAACATATTTAAAACTAATTTTTCTCTAATTCAAAGAAAAATGTTTATTCAATGCTTAAATGAACAAAGCATTTTTACTAGCTCCTAAGCAAAGCACAAAGGTGAGAAAAATGGCCCCAGCCCTCGGGAGATGATTCATCCTACAGGAGGCAGAAAGAAGACATGTGTATCCCTAATTAGATGAAGAAGTAAAAAAATGTCATCGGAGAAGCCATAGTGCTCCCAGAGCCTAATAGTAATAGGTAATGCTCTTTATATGGAGTGACCTCTTCATGGAGAAGATGTATTTGATATGGTCCTTTAAATATGACATTTGCAAGTCTGATATGTGCACAATTTTCATGGAAGCAGCTACTCTGTAACATGTTGGTTTATAAAAATTATTTTATTTTTTACATTTATTTAGTTCACATCATGTGCTGGCAACACTTTGTCTTTGGCCATCTTACTCAGGAAGATCCTTAAATCTTACTGAATATTTAGTCATAATAAGTTACTTATTATAGATGATCTACATACAAGCATCAATTAATCATAGAAAATAAGGTAAACGTACAAAATATATGTTTAGATGGTTTAGTCAGAAAAGTTGAATTACAGATATATAGGTACATTTTTAAAAAGTAGTTATACAATTATATTTTCAAATATATCCCACATTTAAAGAGTAGATGGTCTTGGTTTCATTATGGCTAAAGATTTCTTTTGTATATGAAAAGGTGATTCATTTACTGAGGAGGATCATGCATTTAACATTTTCTCCACTTTACACTTGTTCAAAATATACATATTTCAGGACCTATTCTAGAACATCTTTGAAAAGACAATTTGAAATATTGCTTTTATTAATACTCTGTGAAACTGAGAGCATATATAGACACTTAAAAATTGGAGTTGGTTACCCACAAGAAAAAGCAGATGTTTGGACATATGTCGAGATGAGTACTCTGAACTAGAAATTCAAATCTCCTTCTGGAAAACTTTTTGTGCTAACATATG
Organism: Daubentonia madagascariensis; assembly: GCA_023783475.1. Taxonomy (NCBI): domain Eukaryota; kingdom Metazoa; phylum Chordata; class Mammalia; order Primates; family Daubentoniidae; genus Daubentonia; species Daubentonia madagascariensis. The sequence continues at coordinate 16,377,834 of JAKFHU010000978.1, read as the reverse complement.
GTAGACAATGAATCTTAAAAACTATTGGCTATGGACTTGACAGAAAATGGGATTAGTTAAGATTTATTTACAGAGATTAACCAAATTGAGCATAGAAACTGATAGAATTGGCTATATTCCTCTGATTTTCAAATGACTGGCAAAAATTCCTTCAATCTTTCCAAAAATTGTTTAAACTCACTGAATTTTACATGCAATATAACATTTTTAAACACATTCTCTGTCTTTGTTAAATCACGGAGAACACTTTTCCTGCCTACAACATCATTAACAGTTCTAAAAAGAATATAAATTTGTAGTTCCCAAATTGTGGAAAGAAATGCTCAAATTTGAATAATTTTACCCTCTTTTCTTCATTATCATCAAAAATGATGGATTCAGTGCATAACAATATTCACACTTAAATGGCATTAAGTAAAATTATATCCTTTCTTTATTGCTGATGATAATTACATAAGAAAATACCTCTCCATTTTTATAAATTTACATTTATGTAACTTAAATGTTTAAAATGAGTGCATATTTGGCAGTATTATTTTAAACAAGCCCACCAAACTTACATAGAACCAATATGCATTTAAATGAGATGTAAAGCATGGTTTTTATTTTCTTTCCTGAAGATATGTCATGGGTATGTGGCAAAAATAGTAATCTCTAATCATTCTTCCCTCTGTTTAAATGCCACTTTCATTTTTCATTTCTTTTCTTTCTTTCTTTTTTTTTTTTTTTTACTATTTTACACTAAACATGTTTTGAAAAGCACCAGAAACTTGGAATACATTTTCAGCACCCTCTACAGGAATACTTCAAATTTAACAAATAACAGTTTCAACAATGGATGATAGATAATAGATTCTCCATATACTTAGGAACTGAAATTACAGCTAAAACCTGGGTAATCAGCACTGCTTGGCTCATGGACTTTCTTGAGGAAGAGTACCCAATCATAGCAACTATTTTAGTAAGAGCCATAATGGAGTTAAATTATCCAAATTTCCACATGGTCCCAGAATTAATCTCTTGAGGGCACAGCGGGTACTTTAATCCCATTCTTCTCTACAAAGCAGTAAAAAATTTTCAATCCTGTTTGGAACTAAGTATTTGTGAAAAATGTATAAAACTAATTTAATTAAATCTGGGATCTCTTAATAGATTAGTGTAATAAAGAACAATGTAATTGTATGTATTTTGTATATTCTAGCCCAGAATCTTTCCCTACACATATTTATTTTAGCCCAGGATTCCCAACCTTTGAAAAGCACACCTTCAAGTGCTCCCTGGTGCTGAATACCAGAATTACTTTGAAAACTGTTTTTATCTAACTGTATTTGTTATCTTGACCACAATTGCAAGCCAAGGTATTTTTTTGTTTTGTTTTGTTTTGTTTTTCTTTGTTTATGGGCCCGTTGATAATTATGCCTATTTCTTATGGAGTGGCAAGGCATGTTTATTTTGAGTAAATGTGCTGAGGAGATTCTGAAATCTATGAAGTCCCCTTAAGAGTCACTTTTCTAGACATAGTCTGTCAATCTCTGATCTCCTCCTCCCAGTCTTCAACTGGTTATGATCTGTGATTGATCTTTGGCCAAGCAGGGAACATAGAAATGCATTTTTATTAGTTCAACTAATTATAAACTTGCTTTTCCAGGTATTGTAAGGTACTTTAAAGTTTCACAAAATTTAAATATACTTTCTAAATATAATTTTTCAAACTTTAAAATTTCTGTAAAATAGTAAAAACAATTAATATGTCTAAACACACATTGATTTTGAAAGTAAAATCTGCCACTTAGTATCTGTGTGATTTTAGATGATTTAATTAACCTTTCTGAGACTCAATTTTCTCATCCATTAAAAGGAAATAACACCAACTCCTCCGAGCTATGGTATATGTAAAATTCCTCAGCACTCAATATTATTTAGTTTTCTGCTTCTGCTTCCAAATCAATCTCTCTTCAAAAAGTCAAACATTAACCCTGCTACATTCCTGAGCTAAAAAAAGAAATTCTGTGGTATAATTAATCTAAGAATCTATTCACATTATATTTTATTTTAATTATATATCTTGGGATTACACAAACAACTTGGGGATGGTGTTGACAAATTTTCACACTAGAAAAATAATCCCAAAAGCAACATATTCACTATCAAATCAGACAAATTGATGCCCATAAAGCACCTTCAGGATTTGAGTGAAAGATACTTGAAATATTACAACAATTTTTAGTATTTAATTTAAATATTGATACTACCTCACAAATACATTTTAAAAATGAACAAAAAGTTAAGTGCAGTTTACATGGCCTTTATTCTACTATTATTAATATTATTTCTATTATTTCTGTGCTAACAAAATTAAATTTCAAAGTGGTAGAACCTCATGAAAAATGAGGGAGGTTTGGTTTGCAAAGAAGAGTCATACTTTCAACCATGCCTCTCAGCTAATTATTTATATATTGTGCCTGAAATAGTAATTAGGAATTGTTTTGATAAGGATGTAATTAATCTGCCAAATTCAACTGAATTGCATTAGACAGATTGCAGTAGATCTCCTGTTTAAGTATTATATTATGCCCAAATTGTAGGACATTGTATTTATGGAGTCATGGTAGCACAAACTTTGGGTACTGGGTCCTAGTTTAACTTAAAAAAATTATTATGGGCAGTGCAAAGGCAATTTTTGCAACCAAAGCATTTATACCCTTGTAATATTCTGAAATAAAAAAATTATTATGAAAAAGATTAGTTTTACTTAGCAAGGCTGTTGAACCAAATAATATGTGAGATTTCTTAATTCTAAGACTCTATAATTACAATCTTCTTCATTCGTATGGAGATCAAAAGCATAGTAATTTTATTGGAGTCTGTAAATAAATTGCTCAGTTTTCTAGTACATTATTTGTATAACTTGGATATTTAACGAAAAATGGAGGAAAATGTTCTGTGAGGGTGACCTTAGTCTGGGTTATCCTTCCAGACAGTGACTGGTTATCAACAATTTTATATAAAAACAATGATGAGTATTCTGATAAATAGAAAACTCAGGAAAATTTGTGATAAGTACCGACTTCTTTCTCAAGTTCAAAAACATTCAATGCCACATTGGCTTCCTGTATTTCTAGTACAAAAGAACTCTAGAAATAGCATCTGATGTAGCAGCATGTGTCTGAGATTACGAGACTATATAAGGAATTTACATTTGCTTGCTGGTCACTATCAGGAAGGATAACTCAGATTAACTTCAACACCAAGAAACATTTTCCCTTCATTTTTTTACTTGGATATTATTTCAATATCTGCTTCTTCTTCAATTTCTTCCTCTTGCATATAATTTTCACACATCCCTCCATTTAGCAAATATAGCCATTTTTACTGTCTTTGAACTTATCTCCACTATTATTTCAATAAATCTCTAAATTTTTATCTTATTTCTCTATCTTTACAATAAAAACGTAATCAATATCAAAGCATAAAATTAAAAACAGATTTGGATTTTGCATAGGATGTAGAAATCTATTAATAGTGTCACTGCCACCCTCACCCTGCAATTAAGAAAAACTGAATGAACTACAAAATAAAAATTTTTTTGAAGTCATCAAAGATCTGAGGTCCACAGGCAACCAAGTATTAAAATCCAAGGCTGGATAGACTCTGTCTTTGCAGGGACATATTGTCTGTCAGTATTTGTTCACTTGTGGCAGAGCACATGAGGAACATGCCACTGCTATACATGAACATAAGTGAGTAAGAAGAATTGAGTAAAATTTTGTTGCTGAAGGATAATTGGGAGTTGACATGACCATATTAAATCCTTGGAAGTCTCTGACACAAAGTGATTTTGCATTCATTCACAGGCTCTTTTTCATGAAACTCCACCAGGTGCTCCAAAGTTTAGGGATAGGAATGTATCCTGGAGAGAGCCTCCCTCAGTGTTGCACATGTGCTAAGGGAATCACATGCTGATCTAGATGCACCAGACTCAATACAAATAAGATGTTAGAAATATCAGACAGTTGCTTAAAAATAACTATAATTAGGAAGATAAAGGGAATAACAGAAAGAAGGTAGACAACAGACATGGAAAGATAGAGAAATTCAGTGGCAATAAGGACACTATAAGAGAGTACAAAATGGTATTTCTAGGAATAAAATATGCACACTCACACACACCACACACATACCATAACAAAAATAACTCTTTCAACAGTTTATTGGTATACTCAACATAGCTAAAGAAAGAATCAGTGAATATGAGGATAGGAAAACATGTAAAAATAATTTATTTAAATTGGAAAAAGAAGAAAAAAGAAGAAAAAGCAAAATAAACAAAACCTTTTTTTAAAAAATTAGAGCATGATGGCACTGCACAAAAATATCAACCTAACGCGAGTTTAAGTGAAGTCCCTGAAAGGAAGGGAGAGAGAGAAGTGCAGAGAAAAAAGTATACAAGAAAATAATGGCCGAGAATTTTCAAAAACAATAAAGGACTTTAAAATAAAATCCAATAGGTTCAGAGAATCTCAAGTGAGATAAACACAAAAATATGTAGCAATAAGAACAACACAGTGATAAAGCACAGTCCAACTGCTGAAAGCCAGTGATAAAGAGAAAATCTTGAAGACAGCAGAATATTACATGCAGAGAAAACAAGAAAAGAAAAAGACTTTTATCGGACTAGTACAAGCTGAGAGAATTCATTGAAATCACATCTGATTTAAGAAATATTAAAGGCTTCTTCCTTATGTAAAATCGATGTGACACCAGAAAGAAATCTGGATCTTTCCAATGAAATAAAGATATATGGAAATGGTAAAAAAAAAATAAATAAATAACAATAAACATATAGTTTTGCCCCAATTGTAGAAATTTGGCTCTATAAATGAAAAATAGTAAAAAGTTCATAATTAAGTGGCTAATAATACAAATAAAAGTAAAATGTATTATTAAAACAGTACAGAGGAAGAGATGGATGAATTAGGTTTATTCTGTTGGAATTTTACTACTATCTTTTAAAGCTATAATTATAGGCTAACAGTGAGTCATAAATGGAATGAAAAAGAAACACTAAATCTAAAAGCTAGAATGCAAACAAGAAAAAAGGAACAAATAACGGATAGAAGAAATTGAAGAAAAATAAGAATATGGTATAATTAAATTTAAGCATACCAATAATTGCATTCCATATAAAAAGTGTAAATACACAATTAATGATATTTAGGCCAAATTGGATTTAAAAAACCACATCGATATGTCATCCATATTGAAAACCAATTTAAGTATACAATATTGAAATGTTAAAAGTAATAATGTGAAAAATATAATATGCAAACATTAAGCACATAAAGCTGAAGCAGCTATATTAATATCACAGAAAGTACAATTCAGAGCAAGGAATATTACCAGAAATAAAGCAGTCAGTTCAAGGATCAAGATATAACAATCCCAACAAAGCTTAAAATTTATGAAGCAAAACTTAGTGGAACTGAAAGAGAAATTTCCAAAAACCACAATTATAGTTGGACATATTAATACTAATTTCTCTGAAATCACCAGAACAAGTAGACAAACAGTGAAAATATGAAAGATCTTATAAACACAAGTTGACCTAATTGACACTTATAAATTTTTCCAACAAACGAATGCAAAATGCACATTTTAAAAAATTCTTTTGGAATTTACCAAGAGAGAACATTTTCTAGTCCATCAAACAAACCTGAATAAATTTGAAGGAATTGAAAATAGTGTATTTCCTGACTACAATGGAATTATACTAGAAATAAAAAAATAGAAAGATATCTGGAAAATGCCAAGTATCTAGAAATTAAACAAATACTTTTAAATAGCTACCATTTACATCTGGTATTATCCTGGATGGAGCTAGAGCCCATTCTTTGAAGCAAAGTACCACAAGAATGGAAAAACAAGCACCACTGGTACTCACCATCAAATTGGTACTAACTGATCAATACTCAATATGCACACATGGAAATGATCAGGGGTCAGGCTGGTGGGAGGGGGGTGGAGGGGATGGGAAAACTCACACCTAATGGGTGCGGGGCACACTGTCTGGGGGATGTTCATGATTGTAGCTCTGACTTGGGCAGTGCATAGGCAATATATGTAACCAAAGTGTTTGTACTCCCATAATATTCTCAAATTAAAAAATAAATAAATAAATAAATAAATAGTTTAAAAAATAAAATTTAAAAAAAGAATTTGAAATACTTGGATAGATAAATATTTATATTTTTATCAATGTATTTTTCACCCTATTAATAGCATCAGTCTGTAAATTTATGCAAATTGCTACTGAAATGATTATAACTAACTGGCATAGTCAATAATTATGTGTTTATTAAAAATAAATAAATAGCTCATAGATTAAATGAGAATTCTCAATGGAGATTAGAAAATATTTCGAATTGAATGAAAATGACAAAAACATACCACAATTTGCAGGGCATAGGTAAAGCAGAGCTTAAGGAGATCGTGTTAGTTCAGCTGTTATAATAAATTACCACAAATTCCATGGCTTATATGAAACAGAAATTTCTTTCTCAAAGTTCTGGATGCTGGAAGTCGAATATCAGAGTGCCAGTATGGTCAGGTTTTGGTGAGGGCCCTCTTCCACGTTGAAGATTGACAACTTTTCCCTATGTCCTCACATGGCGAAAAGAGAGCTAGTTGTAACACTGACATCTTTTTATGAGGGCATTAATCCCAGTCATAAGGGATCAACCCTCACATCCTGCCTAAGACCCCACCTCTAAATACCATCATATTGTAGATTAGATTTTAATATGTGAAAATTGGGGGACACAAATATTCAGTGCATAACAGAGATTTTATAGCACTAAAGGCTCATATTGAAAGAAAGAATAGTCTCAAATCGAGTATCTAAACTTCCATGTTAAGCAGTGATTAAAAAGGGAGACAATTAAACCCAAAGCAAGCAGAAGAGAGGGAATAATAAGGATAAAAGCAGAAAAAAATGAAATAGAGAACAGAAAATAATAAAACAATAAATAAAAATAAGAACCGAATCTTTAAAAAAAAATCAGTGAAGTTGATCAATCTCTAGCCAGAGTGATCAATTAACTCAAATCCACAAGAAGAAATGAAAAGCATTGGAATGGTAAATATGTCATTAAATAAAGTATATTTATATATAATTTTTCTCCTTTTTAATTCTATTAAAATATATGATTACATAAAGCAATAATTATAATACTCTGTTTTTAGGTTTATAGCATAAATTGAAGTAATGTTCATAGCAATAATAGCATAAAAGAGGAGAGTGAATATGGAGCTATAATATAAAAAAGGTGCTTTTTTTGGAATTATGTTAATATTAATGTGATGCAGATTGTAATATATTAAGAATCATTTTGTAAATCATAGAGCAAATAGACACAAAATGAACAGAGGAACAAATATTGCACACCAAGAAACATTTGTTTTACATAAAAGAGGGGACATAAAAAGAGTTTTACATAAAAAACTAAAATAGGAACAACAAAGATAAGAGACATAAAAAACAAATAGCAAAACGCCAGTTTTAAAGCCAAATGTATTAAAAATTACATTAAATACTCCACTGAAAAACAGCAATTGTAAATTTGGATGAGAAAGCAAGAACAAGTATACTGAGGGGAAAATAGAGACATCTTTAGATTCAAAGATGCAAGTTAAGATTTATCATTATATTACTATTTTATACGTTTATCCATATCATATTATATCTTAGATTTAAAGAATACTTTTATGGGGTTAACACACCTTAAGAGGAATTTGCCTTGGGAATTAACATTACAAGGGAATTATGAAAACAAAAGCCATTCAAATAACAGTGTACTAAAAAAAAAGTCACAGACGTAGATAAGGACATCATTTTTAAGTACATAAAATGTCAAAGTGCAGATACTTCATATTTCTTACAAGACTGTCAAAATATTAAACTTTGTAAAAGGATATTTGTATTTAGCAATAATATTATTTTTGAAGAATAGCTATGTTGTCAGTGTTCCAGCCTCAAAAATGGTCTGGCGAATTTTGAGGCGCATATCGTGTATAGCACAGTGAGACTCTCGGAGAAAGGGATAGGGGCTCTGATACTGGTTCCTGAACTTTCCAAAAGAAAATATTGAAGTACTTTATAGTGTCCTACTAAATAAAAGTTCTTTGAAATGTTCTGTGTTGAAAATATCTCATAGTCATATATGATTGGAAATGTTCCATAGACTATATCCTCTGCAACAGATTCACGGTTCAAATTAGCATGATGGAATAGTCCTGCAGGAAAAGAACCATGACTGTGTTCAATGTACCAGTCCCCTTACAGTTACTAATACCCCATATAAATCATTTTCTTTTCAGTGTCCTTCAAAACATACTGAGGTAAACATAAACATACAAATACTTTTAATTTAGTGTTCATTAAAATATATCTGAGGGGCCTTTATGTTTCAGTACTTTAATAGAGTACCCAGTACAAATTGTACATTTATTTGTATTTTTGTTATATTTCTCTGTATCTATCTATATAGATATCTATCGATATCTATCTGTGTATCTATTTGTCCATACAGTGAGATAAGTGATTCAATGAATAAGTTATTTCATTCCAATTATGAAACAATCACAATATATTGTATTAGTTTAATATATATCTGAAAGAAAGATCAGTGCTAGTCTGCATAAGAAAACTAGAGCCATCACGCCCACCACAAACAGGCAGCTTATTTTGTTTTCCTATTTGTGCATTATTATTTTTAAGTGAGCTATCTGAAGTGAATACATTTGAAACAAGAATATAGAAAAGAATAATGGAGTATGTTTTGCCATACTTCTAGAAGTTGGCATGAAGAACATTTCCTAGAGAGAATCAGCATTATATAGCATAATACTGTTGCTTCCTGGAATGCAGAACACAAAATTTAATAGCAGTGGTGGTACAATTTATTGAAATACAAATTAATTGATTTATTGTTTTTTATAAATTCTCTTTCTTTTGATTCAAATGGATAGTCAGGCTTTGTGTTGTCTTGTTCTAGGCAAGCCATAGCAGAGTTAAATGAATAAAAACTACATAAATTCCAAGGGTGTTTCTTAAGAACAAATTATATTGGACATATAGGAAGAAAAGGAAAAGGGCAGGTGGGAGGATGTCTTTGAGGACAACACAGAAGTATAGATAAGACCTCTGAAGTTGTGACTCCTGAGTGAATTTGAGGAGTTTCAATGCTAGGCGTAGGGACTCTAAGGTTTTATAAAGGACCTCACATTCTATGTATAACAAAGAATTGGGGGTCCCAGATAATTGAATTGAGTAGTCTTTGACAATATCACTATCAAAAGCCTCTATAATAAAAGAGCTTCTCTTACATTTTCACAAACCTATGAAGCCTCCTGGATTCCTAGGAAACTTTACAGAAGCTGAATAAAAACAAGTGATGCTGACACTGATTATCCTGACAAACTAGTACTTTAGGACTCACAGATAATTAAAATTTATTTAATGAAAATGCAGAAATATGATACTCTATGATTTAAAAACTTGACTTTGCACAAAATATTCCTTTAAGAATATAACATTTTAGGTATGTAGACAATTTAAAATATATAGTTAGACAAAATTTTCCAGTTGGTGAGTAAGTCTTATCAAGTAAAAATAAAAGTTGGACATTAGCAACCGTAAGAAAAAAAATTGCTGTAAGACTTCTGTTGTTCTTTTACACATACAGGTCATAGATGCTTCAAAGAGAGCTAGGGACTGACAATATTGAAGAAACTTAAAAAAAGTCTAATCATACAAGCAAAGCCAGTCAGAGTAATCTTAACACAAATTTTGTGGCTGGTAAGACTGAAGACTGGAGCTAATATTCATTGCAATTATTTATGTAAAGCAGCAGCAAAGTAAACTGAAGTGGTTTGAAAAAAATACATGGTTAACTAAATTGTATGGCATAAAGGTTTGCATATAGATGCAGATTGTTTAAGAAAAATGCCTGTTAAACCTTCATTTTAAAAAATAAAATAGCCTAACTAGTATTTAATTCTATGGAAGTTAGGTTTATGGCTTGGAATTAGTGGGTGATTGCAAATTGGAAGCACAGCTTGTTTATTACACAAAAATCCACACTTTTGATGGTCTTTTTTATTTGTTTTTGCCTCATAGAAAATTTAAGTTGTGTAAGAGTATATGAAATGGAACAATTGTGAAAGAAGGAATTTATCTCGAACTAGTTACTTCCTAGGAGAATGATATTACATTGTTTATGAAATTGTTCCAATTTGTCATTTGCTTGCTCCTCCATCTCAGTAATTGTTTCTTGAAAACCAGTTTTTAAATATAGAGGTTTAATTAAGTGCAGATCCAATTTTGTAAGGAAGAATACTTCATAAGTAGTATACTGAATTTTCTATGGCATTATAGGATGGGGTTCATAAGATCGTTGCCCAACTTTTATGAATCAGTAAGTATTATATATTGGTGTTACAATGATTTCCCAATATAAAATTCTTCATCAATATTTCACCTGATGGTATTAACTGCCACTGATAATCAGTGCCTAGGATCTGTTATTTCATTAGATGTTACAAAATAGAGATTTGCTAATCTTATCATTTTTCTGGATTAATTAACTGGGAATATTATATAAAATAATTTCTTTTATTTGTTATTTAATTAAGATATATTTCAGAGGGGAAGTTAGGATAAGTACTTAATTATTTTTCTTGATTTATTTTGTAGTATTAAAATGATTTCTTTCAATATCCATGTAGATTAATGTGGGATATTTTTGTAATTTTTTGAATATATGTATTTATTTAAACACATAAATTTTTAAAAAATACATACTATCTTCAACTTATGATGGCTTTCTTTACAATTTTTTGACTTTATAGTTGTGTGAAAGCAACGCACATTCAGTAGAAAATGAACCTAGAGTACATATACAATCATTGTGTTTTTCACTTTCAATACAGTGTTTAACAAATTATATGAGATTTGCAACACTTTATTATAAAATAGGCTTTGTGTTAGATGATTTTTCCCAACTCTAGACTAATGTAAATGTTCTGAGGACATTTAAGGTAGGTTAGGCTAAGCTATGATTCCAGGTAGTTTAGGTGTAGTAAATGCATTTTTGAGTTATGATATTTTTAACTTGATGGGTTTATTGGAGCATAACCCCATCATAAGTTAAGGAGAATCTGTATATTTATGTATTAGGTTATTAAGTGAAATGTCTGATTTCCTTAAGTACTAAATTTAACTGTTGATATCTCTGACATTTCCCTTTGACACTTCTTTTTTTATTTTTATTGTGAAGGTACGTCCTCATTCTTTCAATTGCATGGTTTGTCTTTTGATTATCTATCCAAAAATTTTTAGAGCAAATTTTGTGAAACCATGGATAAGTCAAAAATATGAGTTATCTTCAAATATGAGTTCCATCGTAGAACCAATGCAGCACAGACAGCTTGGAATATCCATGAAGTGTGTGGGAAGGATGTAGCTAATGAATACACAGCGTGTGATGGTTTGAGAAGTTCCGCTCTGGTGATTTTCATCTTGAAAATGAGCCACGTGGGCGACTTGAGACCAAGGTGGATAATGATGAGCTGAGAGCTGTGGTAGAAGTGAATCCATCTAAACCTACATGTGACTTAGCAGCAAGGTTTGATATTACCATACCAACAATATTGGACCTTTGAAACAAAACAGCAAGGTAAAGAAGCTGGATAAATGAGAACCACATGAATTAAACGAGCATCAGAAGAGAAATCATCTCAAAGCTTGCCTTTCTTTGATATCATGACATAAAATCAAACCATTTCTACACCGTATTGTTAAGTGTGATGAAAAATGGATTCTTTTTGACAATCATAAGTATTTGTCACAATGGTTGGTTGAAGACGAAGTGCCCAAACACAGTCCAAAACTGAATATTCATCAAAAAAAGCTAACAGTGTCTGTTTGGTGGTCCAGCGGTGGTTTTATCCACTGCAGCTTCACGAAACCTGGTCAGTCGATTACAGAGGATGTCTACTGCAACCAACTGGATGAAATGATGAGGATGCTTGTGATTAAGCAGCCTAGATTGGTCACTAGAGACAAGCCAATCCTCTCGCAAGACAACGTTCAACCACATGTCACACAAACAACACTGCTCAAACCACAGAAGCTGGACTTGTAAACTCTCTGTCATACACTGTATTCACCAGACCTTGGACCAACTGACTACCACTTCTTCCAGGCTTTGGACCACCTCTTGAAAGGAAAAATATTCAATTCTCAACAAGCTGTGGAAAATGCCTTTTGTGATTTCATCGCCACTCGCTCTCCAGGCTTCTTTGTTGCTGGCATAAACAAGCTACCATTAAGATGGCAAAATTGTGTAGATAGTTTAGATGCATACTTTGATTAATTGTACTGCTTCTTGTTTGAGATATAATAAACTACACTTTTGATTCGAATTCGGACATTTTATATTTAGTGACCTAATATTTATGGTATTGTTTAATCTAATATAGTCATTACTTTTTTATCCTTTGCCCTTTTTGGGGGACATCAGCAGCACTTTCAAGTCAGTTTCTACTTCATTTTTATATGATACCATGTGTTGAGAGTTTCCTTGCATTTGGGCATGTCTGCAAGTGGTCCTACTTCCCTTTATTGGGAAATAGTATTAAGAGACCAATTGCAGTCGTGCCTCACTTAATAATAGGGATACATTCTGAGAAATCTGTCTTTAGGGGATTTTGTAGTTGTGTGAACATCGTAAAATGCACTTACACAAACTTAGATGGTGTAGCCTACTACATACCTAGGCAATATAGCCTATTGCTCCTAGGCTACACACCTGTACAGCATGTTACTGTACTGAATACTGTAGGCAATTGGATAAGTATTAGCATATCTAAACAAATCTAAACATAGAATAGGTACAGTAGAAATATGCTATTATAATGTTATGGGATCACTGTCACATATATGGTCCATTGTTGACCAAAACATTGTTTTGTGGCACATGACTACACTGTGTTCTAGATGAGATCATTGTTACAGGATTTTCATTGCTTCTTGGCTTTTTATTGGACAGAACTAGAATATATTTTAGAGGAAACAAATGATGAAAATAATATCACCAATTCAAATTTAAGATTAAAGTTTTGTTACATGTATTCAATTTTATACTTTTATTTCTTTTTTATTATGTGAAGCATATTGGTTGCTGATAACATTATCATAATAATTTATTTGTTATATTTTACAATATGACTAGAATGCTTTTAAAATAAAGAAACAAATGCGACAACTAACATTAAGGCTACCAAATACAATTTAATATTGTCTTATAGTTTCCTTTCATCCTGTGTGTTCTTATTTCAGTCATCTATTGTTGCATAACAAATTATTTAAAAAGTCAATGTTATTCGCAGACGATATGATATTATACATAGAAAACCCCAAAGATTCAACCAAGAGATTACTGGAATTGATAAATGAATTCAGCAAAGTCTCAGGATACAAAATTAATACACACAAATCCATAGCCTTCATATATGCTAATAACAATCAAGCTGAGAAACAAATTAAAGATGCTATACCTTTTGCAATAGCAACAAAGAAAATTAAATATTTAGGAACATATCTAACTAAGGAGGTCAAAGACCTATATAGAGAGAATTATGAAACACTGAGAAAGGAAATTGCAGAGGATGTAAATAGATGGAAAGCCCTACCATGCTCTTGGATAGGCAGAGTCAACATAGTAAAAATGGCTTTGCTACCTAAATTAATTTACAGAATCAATGCAATCCCTATCAAAATATCAACATCATTTTTTGCCAATCTAGAAAAAATGATTCTATGCTTCGTGTGGAACCAGAGAAGACCCCGTCTAGCCAAAGCAATCTTAAGCAAAAAGAACAAATTGGGAGGCATCTGTCTACCAGACTTCAAACTATACTACAAGGCTATAGTAACCAAAACTGCATGGTATTGGCACAAGAACAGACACATAGACCAATGGAACAGGACTGAGAACCCAAATATAAAACCAACCTCATACAGTCACCTGATCTTTGACAAATTCCAGAAAAACGTAAACTGGGGAAAAGATTCCCTATTCAACAAATGGTGCTGGGAAAATTGGATGGCCATATGTAGAAGACTGAAACTGGACCCACACTTCTCACCTCTCACAAAAATCAACTCACAATGGATAACAGATCTAAACCTAAGACATGAAACCATAAGGGTTCTCGAAGAGAACGTTGGAAAAACTCTTATGGACATTGGCCTAGGCAAAGAATTTATGAAAAAGACCCCCAAAGCAATCACAGCAGCAACAAAAATAAATACCTGGGACCTGATCAAATTGAAAAGCTTCTGCACAGCCAAGGAAACTATCACTAGAGTGAACAGACAACCTACAGAATGGGAGAAAATATTTGCATGCTACACCTCTGATAAAGGGCTGATAACCAGAATCTATACAGAACTTAAGAAAATCAACAAGAAAATATCAAACAACCCTATTAAAAAATGGGCAAAGGACATGAACAAAAACTTTTCCAAAGAAGACAGAATGATGGCCAGCAAACATATAAAAAAGTGCTCAACTTCTCTAATCATCAGGGAAATGCAAATCAAAACCACAATGAGATATCACTTAACTCCAGTGAGATTGGCTCATATCAAAAAATCCCCAAATAACAAATGTTGGCGGGGATGTGGACAGATAGGAACACTCATACACTGCTGGTGGGACTGCAAATTAGTACAACCTCTATGGAAAAGAATATGGAGATACCTCAAAGAATTAAAACTAGAATTACCATTTGACCCAGCAATCCCACTACTGGGTATTTATCCAAAAGAAAAAAAGACATTTTATAATAAAGACATCTGCTCTCAAATGTTCATAGCAGCACAATTCACAATTGCAAAGTTGTAGAAACAACCCAGGTGCCCATCAATACACGAGTGGATCAATAAAATGTGGTATATGTATACCATGGAGTATTACTCAGCAATAAGGAACAACAGTGAATTAACACATCTGGTATTATCCTGGTTGGAGCTAGAACCCATTCTTCGAAGCGAAGTGTCACAGGATTGGAAAAACAAGCATCACTGGTACTCACCATCAAACTGGTACTAACTGATGAACACTTACATCACACAGGGCAATAACATTCATCAGAGGGCGGGCGGGCGGGAGGGGGGTGGAAGGGATGGGAAAAACTCTCACTGAATGGATGTGGGGAGCACAGTTTGGGAGACGACCACGATTGTGGCTCTGACACGGGCAGAACAGGGGCAATGTGTATGGCCAAAGTGTTGTACCCCCATGATATTCTGAAATTAAAAAAAGAAATTAAAAAAAAAAAAAGAAAAAAAAATGACAGAAAGGTATTTTTCCTTATGATTCTGTCGGTTAGAGGGCTTCAGTTGAGTGATTCTAACTGTTGTCAGATGGCGTCAGTTGTAGGCTTTCAGGTAGGAGCCTGGCTGGGGTAATAATATCCATAGTGGCCTCAGTCTGGCTACTGGTTCATGGGTGAGGCCCCGTTTTCTCATCCACACAACTTAGAACACCTATGAGATCCTTAAGGATCTCTCTTCATGTGGCTTCTCAATTGGCTTCTTTGCATGGCAGCTGGTTTCCAATAGCAAGAAGACAGAAGTTCCAGTAGCTTTTAAAGACTATAATTTTTTGGCAAAATATGTTACAGAAAAAAACAAACAAAAAAAAACAAGGTACAGAGATAGGTCAGATTCAAAGGAAAAAAAAAAAAACAACTAGATTCCACCTCTTGAAGGGAAGAGTGGCAAGATGGCTTTGAAAAAGGGTGGTGTTATTAGAAGAATCATTATAGGCATGGTGGGAAAAGATCTACCACAATTCCCAAAATGAGGAATCCAAGGGTCTGGTAAACAATGAGTAGATGTAAGAGTAGCCTCTTCCACTATCACTTCCAGTGACCAGTTTCGGAAATATATACTTTCTTTCCTTATATACTTAGACTCTGCTGGAATAGAAGTCCTAATGTGAGGTGTTGGGTAGTACTTATACTGGAATCCAGTAAAGGTTTCACTAAATCTAAATCTGTAGCTGCATTTTAATCAAGAGCACACCATGACAGTATACCAAAGGGGAAAAAAGAGATTCTTCATGGGAAGGGATGAATTGATTCTTATTATGAGCAGACATAGTTTCTGATACATATTGGCATAAGGAGGAGTCAGTTTAGAATCCATGGTCTTAATATGGGTGTCTCACCATAAATGTTCAATTGCAAAAGCCATGGAATGGCAAGGGATTGATAAACAATGGTTTAAAATTCATAGTTACTCCATAAAACAAATAACTTAGAGCAGCAGAGGTTCTGATCATGAGAAAGGATTGGAGAGAAAACTAATAGAGGAGGGGGACACTGGATATCACTTGTTGCCTCAGGACCAATTACAGCAGACAGAACTGAGATCTTGTTCTGTTCTTATAAACATTTTTCTATTTAATTTAATTTAACTTAATTATGTTATAAATTGTTACTATCCTCCACCTTCAAAAATCAATGATCAGATTGATTAACCCAACCAGAACATAGGTAAATCTCACAGAGGAAAACAATGGAGAACACCAGATATTACTGGTGTCCTGGCTGTTGATCCTTACCAGAGTATATTGGCTTGACTTCCTAAGACATGCATTTCTTCATCTGGGGGCATTATCTGACTTCCAGAACCTGCTTTGTCACCCATGGTACAGGCTGAGAGTTTCAGGGAACAAATTCTGCTAGTAAAAAACAGTGAATAATCACTGACTGAAATTGATGTATAAATACATCAAGTTCTTTACGCCTTAAAGGGGGCAAATCTAAGGCACAGCACATTTTATTGCCACAGATTCCCTCCCCCAACAGACACACACAGACTTTTACAGACTTTTCCTCGAAGCAAAGGTGGTGTCCACCAGGGTTTAACAGGGAGGATCTGAGTGAATCAGGGGAAAGTTACCCTACAGTTCTGGCAGGGAAAGGGAAACAGTAATCATTATGTATTCCCACCCGTCAGGCCCTTCTTCATTAAGGAATAAAGCTCTTAATGTCATGAAGAGCATCACCAGTTCTTCAATAATGAAATCTTGTCTCAGCTGGGAAAAGAGAATTCCATTTAGCCCCAGCCCTAGTCTAGTCCCCGTATTTCACCTAAGGAAAAGAAAAGTGGAAGAAAATAGAAAGGAAATCCATAATATCCAGCTAATAGGGCTACCAAGATATATACAGGAAACTTTGCAGACAGGGAAGAGATTAGGAGACAAGAGGTGGAGGAAAGCGCCACCCCTGGATGCTGAAAAAAAAATGCTTGGGAAGGCCTGTGATGTATTCCAAAGATTGAGACTTAATCAGAATATTTGTGAATGTTCCTCCTTCCCCACATTCTATTGTCATTCTAATAAACTCTAGTTATAATAATTGTATTATCACAACTGGAAGAGCTGCTACAAACTCTTTCAGAGGAGCACCACAAAAGGAAATACCAAAGCCAAGGCAAAATGTCATCAATAGAGGAATTTGAAGCTGCTGGTGCCCAAAGATGCAACAGGCATTTAAAACCACCCAATTCAACTTCCAGTTTCTAGTTTCATATATAGGGAGCTTAGAAGACTCCACTCGTCCTAACAATAAGTAAAAAAGCTGAATACACTGAAAAGTCAACAATTCTTCTTGGCTACATAAGAAAGGGGAAGATACAGGGCAAACTTCACTGCACCCAAGATTGGAGAGACAGACAGATGAATACAGGGAGACAAAGCTTACTAGAGCAAAGACTCATGAGTGGAAACCACCACAGGAACCAGTGCCAGGGTAGAAAACACTGAATTGTAATTGAATTTCTGGAGGCTCAGTGTGGGCAAGTCTGAGAATTATAAAAACTCCAAGGGGACCCAGTCATAGGGCAGCTCCCACAATATTGTGAGCATTATTAATATGTCCAGGAGCCCAGCCAGGTACCCACAGTAAATATTGGAGTAAAATTCTTTTGTGCTTCCTAGAGGGAGAGGGAAAAGAAACCATTTTGAAGTATACCAAAGCGCTTTGCTTTTTTTTTTTTTTTTTTTAACAAGGCTTGCCATCAGGAGAACTTAGTTAACCAAATCCTAACCTGCTGGGATATTATCATTGTGTTACCAATCTGGAGGAAGGGAAATACTCAACTCCAACCAGGTTTTCATGTGGAAGAAGGAAAATACTTAACTCCAGCTCCCAGTAGCCTTCCACTTAAGAGAAGAGAAATATTCAACTGCTATACCATTCTAACCATCTTGTCCCACCTAAAGGAAGGGAGAAAAAAACAGAAATACGCAGTATGGGGACTGCTGGATCAAATGGTACTTCTACTTTTAATTATTTGAGGTATTTCCATACTACTGTCCGTAGAGGTTGTAGTAGTTTAGTCCCACCAGCAGTGTATGAGTGTTCCTGTCTCTCTGCATCCATGCCAACATTTATGGTTTTGGGACATTTTGATAAAAGTTGTTCTCAGTGGAGTAAAGTGATATCGCATTGTGGTTTTGATTTACATTTCCCTGATGATTAGAGATGTTGAGCATTTTTTCCTAAGTTTCTTGGCCATTAGTTTACCTTCTTTTGAAAAGTTTCTGCTCATGTCTTTGAACTTTAATGTAAATTATGGACTTTGGCTGATTATGATGTGTCAATGTAAATTTGTCCGTTGTAACAAATGTACCCTCTGAGGGAGAATGTTGATAATGACAGAGGCAATTGTGTCAAGGCAAGGGTATATTGGTATTCTCTGTATCTTTCTCTCAATTTTGCTGTGAATCTGAAACTGCTCTAAAAAATAAACTGTATAAAAGGGCACATATTACAAACAAGAAAAATCTATGATTGATAATCTAAGATTCCACCTTAAGAAACTAGGGAAAAAAGATCAAATTAAACCTAAAACTATAAAAAATGAAATAATCAGAGTAGAGTAGACAATAATAAAATTAACACAGGAAAACAATAGAGAAAATCGATAAAACAAAAAAAGAGTTTTTTGACAAGGTAAATAAAATTGCTATACCTCCAGCCAAGTTAACCAGAAAATTTATACATGCACACACACACACATCAGAAGTAAAAAGGATTCATAATAGCATGAGATGATAAAACATAGATGTCTACTGATCCCATAGACATCAAAAAGATAATAAAGCAAAAAGATCAACAACTCTATGGCTAAAAACTCAATAAATTGATAACATGTGAAATGGAAAAAATTCTTGGGGAAACAAACTACTAAAACATATTCAAGGAGAAATAGAAAACTGAATAGCCACATCTGTTAAAAATGTTGAATTAGTTTTTAAAAGGTTTCCAAAAGGAAAACACCATGCACAGATGGTTTTTGATGAAATCTGAAAACATTTATAGAAAAAAAAAAAAAACAATGCTTTACAGTCTGCTGCAGAAAACAGAACTCTGGCAATACTTCCCAAATAGTTTATGAGGCCAACATCACCATAATACCAAAACCAGACACATACAATAAAAACAAATGAAATTACAGATTAATATCTCATGAATATAGATATAATAAGATTTAAATATGAGCAAACCAAATGCAATAACATATAAATGCATTATATAACATGATTGAGTAGAATTTTCTAAGGAATGCAAAGCTGAATCAACATTCAAAAACCACTCAATGTAATTAATCATATTAACAAACAAAATAAGAAAAAAAGAGTTCAAATCAATAATACAGAAAAAACATTTGTCAAAATTAAACATTTGACCATGATAAAAATTCTCAAATAATGAGGAATAGAAGGGAACATCGTTAGCCAGTCTGTGGCTTCTCTTTTTATACTCTTGACAGTGGCTATTGCAGAGCAATGCTTGCTAATTCCCCACTCCTTAAATTTGGGCTGCACTTAGTGACTGGTTTCCAAAACATAAAGTATGGAAATTGGGAGGAAGATGAAAAATACAACTAATTTTACAGTAAAAAAACATAATGAACACCACCTCAGCCAGGTGATAAATTTTAACATCAAGACAGATAAGTCATGTTGATAGCATTTACACTGGATATGATGTAATGAGAATGGCACCTCACCTTTATTGTCTTCCCATCCCCCAAAATCATAATCCTCATCTAACCATAATCAGACAAACTCTAGTTGAAGGATATTCTATTCTATAAAATACCTAACCAGTGTTCCACAAAACCATCATGGTCATCAAAAACAGGGAAAATCTGGAAAACTGTCATAGACCAGAGGAGGCTAATCAGCTATGAGACTGAACAACACATGAATACAAGTATTAAATCAATATATTAATTAAAGGTACTGTGGTATGGGATCCTTGACTAGAAAAATGCCCCTAGAATAAACTAGGCAATCTGAATAGACCATGGATTTATTTAATAGTAATAGCAATAGCAAAAAACAGGATAATAAATATAAAAATTGTAAAATATGAACATAATGAAATATACAATACTTAAAATTAATGAACTAGAACTGCTTATATGAATATAAAAAATTTGAGAAAAAAATTCAATGGAATATCTGAAATCCATATGTATACTGGATACATATATATCATATACAAAATGATATATTAAAGTTTGATTCCATATATTAAAAGTATGATACAATTTATATAAATACTAGGATATGAAATAGGTTTAAACACATACAGAGATAGATGATAGAGATAGTTATAGATATAAATATATATATATCCTATATTAGTGTATAAACTACTTCTAGAATAATGAATTTAAAGCCATTCCATTCTATTTAAAAAAAAAACTGAAGTGAACTGGGAAATAATTAAAATTTTGCAAAGCAGAAATGAAGGCAGTTCGTTGGCTGTTGAAATGTTATCTATATTTCTCTACACCTCTGAATTTCTCTGTCATTAAAACAAAACTAATCACCTCACCAAAAAAAAAGAGTAAAATTAATTTTTATGGTTTGAATATTTGTCACCTCCAAAACTCAGGTAGAAATTTATCCCCGATGTGGCAGTATTGGGAGCTAGGCCTAGTGGGAAATGTTTGGGTTATGGCAGCAGATCTCTCATCAATGGCTTGGTGCTGTTGTTCAGGTAGTGAGTGAGTTGTAGCTCTTATGAGACTTGATTAGTCTTCTGGGGAATAAATTAGCTCCTGAGAGAGGAGAACAGGATGCCCCTCAGGTTTGGTCCCTCTTTGTTCATATCCACTACTCCTTTGACCTCCACCGTTTAACACAGCACAAAAGCTCCCACCAGAAGTTGAGCCGGAGCTGTGGCTCTTATACAGCTTGCGGAACTGTGAGCTAAATAACCTATTTTCTTTATAAATTACCTCAGCCTCAGATATTCTGTTATAGCAGCACAAAACAAGCGAAGGCATTAATTATTAATAATATATTATTGTGGCTGTGAATTAATGAACCTAGGGAACATGCCCTATATATTTTTGTCTTGTTTTTTGATTTTTAAGCAGTACTCTTAGATATTAATTAACATATCTAAAACCATAAAATTCTATGTCACAGAAACAAAAATGTAATTTAGAATAAAATATATAACATTCTGAAATTAAATAATAATATACACTTGAGTGCTATCAACTAATGCCACCAAAATAATTCTAGTTTTGACCTCTCCATTACTATATTAACATTCTGTTAGACATTTTTTCTCTGGGGTGTTCCCCTAGTTACATGAATTTCAGCTCATCAGTAGACTTGTCATTCTCACTAAGTCCTCCTTTTCCATTTTATTAGATTAAAATATCAGAGATTAAAATGATCTGTTTGTATGCCCACCTCCCATAGTACACCATTTATCTCCTTGAAATCGTGTTTTCTTCATTTTTCACACTTAATGCCTATAGTTCAACTAGTTACTGTCAAACAGAATTGAATTAAGACAGTTTTTCTATGTAGGTTAAGAAGAAAGAATGTATGAATGTATAAGTACTAGATGCCTAAAGTACAACATGATGGTTCTTTAAAAGATTATAAATTAAAAGTTGGTAATAATAATTTTATTCTGAAAGCTATGCATGCAGTGTAAAGATATGGATTTGAATAAAATAAATTATATAACCACACAGAATATCAAGTGGAAACAAGTCATATTAGTAGTCATATTAGTAGCACTTCAAATACTAATTTAATAAAAGTTATATAATGAATAAGCATAGAAACATAAGTATTATATAACAACAAAATTTTCATAGATAATTATAGTAATAAATATGTAATAGTAATAATATCTAAAACTATGTGCCAAGTGATCTTTTAAGATCATATACACACATTACATATATATACACATATGTATATGTATATATATTATATGTGCTTAATGTGTGTGTGCATGTGTATACATTGGTGCTCTTCAAAGGCTATTTGGGTAAGAAAAGGGAACCACAGATAAGTTAAATTACTTACTCAATGCCAAAATGACGAGGAGGTTAAGCCAGTATTTAAATGCAACCAGTCCACTTCTAGATCCTAATTCTTTGCTAATACACCCAGACCCATCACAAATTGGTCCGTATAGTAAATGATTAGATTTGATACAACATTAGCTAGCAAACGTGAGTGAGAGTAATACAAAATAATTTGGACTACATTATTTATTTGAAAATACAAGTGCTTATTTTCCTCAAATTTATTTTCTATCACAATGATCAATCTTCACAAAGGAATTTGGCAACTTAATTTAAAAATATATATATATACACATATAATGATGCTGTCAAATACACAGATGAGATGCTAACTATGAAGAACAAATTCTACTATGAATAAATAGCAGTGAAAAGCTGCCCACATATATGCTGAGTGGGACATAGAAGCACATCAGTTTTATTTCTTATACATTGTGGATTCTACAACTCATTCCTGATACATATTTCATCTAATTGATTTTAATTAATAAAATTGTTAGTATATAATTATAAGTTATGAAAATATAATTGTGTGGCAATGCACAGTACCAAAAACACCAACAACATGCAAATTAGAAAAATGGATAGGCAATTAGGAGATAGGTAAATGGTTTATTTGATATTTCAAAATATATGTTTTATGAAATGTGCACTACTCAAGTGAAAAAGAACATAGGCTTTGGAGTCAGAGAAATTTGTTGGCATCCTGGCTCTAGTATTTATTACCAGTTTGGGGCCACACTATTCTGTCTCTCCAAATCTACTCTTTCTCTTCTGAAAATGATACCAAATTTTATAATGCAGATTTGAAGGTTTAATTAAATAATGTTTAATGTGTCTGGCATTCAGAATTAAATAAATAATAACGTTTTGTCAACTGACACTGATTTTTCAATTCCTAATTTCTATTCCTATAAAAATATAGGAAAAGAGTCACTCATGAAAGAATTATTAGAAACTTATGAAATATGTAATCAATAATAGATAGATGAAATACATTTAAACTTCAGATTTCTTTACATGGTCCTGCATAAGACCTCAAATTATCTCTCTAGTCGTATACCTTGATACAACTATTGGATGTGATGCTTCAGTCACAATGAACTTTTACTTTACCAAATATTTAATCCTCTTCTATTTGTTCAGAGTCTGGGAAGATTGGGCTTCTCTTACATAAACCTCCCTTTTCCTGTAATTGAATTATCTACCTCTTTTTCATTATTTTTAATTCAGCTGTATCTTTCTCCAGAAAGCCAATCTTGATATCTAGGTTATGTGTCCCTACATTGTATTCCTATAGTATCCAGCATTTTCATTATAATAGCATGCTTAGAGTACTGGTTTAGATATGTGTACTACTCCTCACTAAAATAGGATCAAAATGGGAGCAGGTACTGAGTTTTTAGATCAGAACTTGGTAGAGTCCTCATATAAAGACTTCAAGAATGTGTGGACTGAGGATTAATGTCAAGATTGCTTTGCTATTTCCATCAAAAGGTTAAGAAGTTATTAAGAGGAAAAACTATATTTTTGTTAATAGAAAGGATTTATGAAAAAGGATGAATTTGTAATATTTTGAAGGATGATTAGAATCTTAAAAAAAGACAGATAAGGTCTGGAAGGCATTCAAAGGGGAACAAATGGCATCAGGAAAGGCAAAGAGGTAGAAATATTTGAAAAACACAGTTTTCCCTAATGCCTTTGAAATGACTCTCATATGATTGAATGAGTGCCCTTAAGCCAGATTCAAGGCTATATCCATTATGCAGATATAATTTTATAACCTTATTTTCCAAAGATGTGAAAGGTCATTCTCTTGTAATAACCTGTTTTCATTTCCCTCACTTTTGTGAAGGAAGGGGGATTCAAAATAGAAGGGATTCCTCTGGTTACCTGTTAGTTAAAGACAGTTATCCATGAAGGCTGCATTCATTTGGTTCATGTTATTATTAATTAATGGTTTAAAATTAGTATATTGTATTTATTTGGTAAACTATGTTTGCACAAAAATGCAATAACATCATTTATATTAATATTATCTCTTGTAAGGGATAGTGGTTTGCTGTCATACACCATTACTTTATCATAATTTCTCATTTGATCCTTACATATTAGAGAATGTTACAATTTTCCTCTTTGCTGAAAGGATGTTAAGTTTTAGAGATGTTGAAGCTGTGTGTTTAGTGACAGTGATTGGGGCTAGAAATAGCACAGCAAACTCAAAGACCAAAAGGCAATATATATCATTAATTACTTGTAATCTAGAGCTATACTGGGAAGTATTTATTTTGCCATCAGATTATGAATCTCTGTAGATTTTTTTCTATTATTTATTCTATTTTAGTCATGATATTTGTGATGTATGTACAAATGGGAAGTGGTTTTATTATGCATGAGTTAGATTTCTTCAATGTATAGTGTACCTTTGAAAATCCAGCCCTATTTTTCATTCCTGGCATATAGTAACGGTAAATACCAATTACTATGTTAAGCAGTGGAAGCAGAGAGTTGTACAAGATATGTGTTCAGCCAGGAGAACTTCACAGTTTTTTGTAGAATACAGATTAACAATTACAATCCATTGCTTTATGTATCAATATAGAGGTGGTTGCCTCAGGTTTTGTCTGCTACAGCCTCTTTTTTGATCTGAGTGGTGATCATATCACG
Organism: Daubentonia madagascariensis; assembly: GCA_023783475.1. NCBI lineage: Eukaryota > Metazoa > Chordata > Mammalia > Primates > Daubentoniidae > Daubentonia > Daubentonia madagascariensis. The sequence goes on along the minus strand of JAKFHU010000978.1, from coordinate 16,352,675 downwards.
CTTTTCACATTACTGTAACTCATTCATTTTTAAGCCATTCTATTTTCTGGTTAAACTTCAGTGGAAAAGTTTTTAGAAATCATATCAGCTATTCAAAATGAACCCACATGTAATAAAAGTGTTACCTCTCTGATTTCCTCTTTAGCCTTGAAGAATTCCTGTGGGTCCACCTGAGTAATCCAAGATAATTTCACAATCTTGAAGCCAGATAATTAGTAACCTTAATTACATCTGCAAAGTCTCTTTTGCCATATAAATTAACATAGTCATGGACATAACAATAAGGGGCAATGGTCATGGGGAGAAAAGAATGCCTATCACACATGCATTTTGTTGTTTAGATGGAAAACGAGATCTTGAAATTGGACATTTCTATATGTTAATACAATATTTTATTTTCAAGCCATTTTCATCTTCACAAATTACAGAGATAAATCTTTCAATTGAAAATGGAATAAATATTATTTTCATATGTCAATGTTTCTTACAAATATTTAGCTAAGAATGTACTTAGTTTAAAAAATTAGTAGTGAATGGAGTCTTTACAGTTCACATGTATACTTTCTGACATCAGAAAACAAGAGTTCTTATAACAATGTATTTGAAGATATCTTCATTGATGAACTCTGTCAAACATTAAAAAAATAAATATCAGTACTTTACAAAGTCTTATAATTGTAGAAGAGAGGGAACACTTCTAAAATGATTTTTGAGGGCATTTTAGCTTGATCAAAAGATAGAAAAAGACATAATAAGAAAAGAACACCATAAACAAATATGTCTTATGAATATAAAACTATTTATACATTTTGAAGTAAAATGAAAAATTATCATTCTTTTTTTTTCTAAAATTCCCAACAGGATACTAGCAAACAGAATCCTATATCATATAAAATAGTTAAAGTACTGTGACTAAGTGGGATTTATCCCAGCAACTCAAGGTTAGTTTATACCCTGAAAACCAATCAATATAATACACATTTTAATAGAATAAAGACAAAACCTACATATCAATCCATGCAGTAAAAGCATTTAAGTAAAATCTAACACATTTTCAATGTAAAAACACTATAAGTGTAGAAAGATAAGGGAACTAACTCAGTCTCATAAAGGGCATCTAAGAAAAATGTATAGGTAACATCATACTTGATGGTGAAAACCTGAACGGTTTTCCTTGTGTTTGTCCTATTTTGCATGCGTTAATATTCTTAATTATACACATTGATATTTCTTCAAGTAGGGGGAGTTTCCAACCCCATTACTTATTCAAATATTTAGTCTCCATCTTTCTTTCTGTCCTCTCCTTCTGGTATTCCCATCATGCATATATTGGTGCATTTAATTATGGCCTTACACTTTTCTTAGGCACTGTTCGCTTTACTTCATTTTTTTAAAATATTTCTTTCTGTTACTTTAGACTGCATAGTCTTTATCAATCTACCTTCCAGTTTGCTGATTCTTTTTTGTTCCACCAGCTCAAATCTACATTTGAGACCCTTTAGTGAAATTTTATTTGGTTATCATACCTTCCACACCACAGAGTTTTAGAAATGGAATCTACTGATGTTCAGTGGATGCTAAATCAGAAGAGCACTTCTGCCTCAGAGAGTTGGAAGAGTTGAGAGTAGCCATTCAGCTGCCAAGCCCCCTGGAATAGTTCTTCACAACATGGAGTGGGTGAGGGTAGAGTTGCAGCCTTTAGCTTGAAGTCCAGAGTATTCCATATTCTTAAAAGTTTTCATAAAGTTTTTGGAATAACTGCCTCTCAATTTCTTGTAAGTCCTATGTCCAATCTCCAGAAACATTGAATAATTATTTTTTCTGATTCTGAAAAGTTTATTGAAAGTTTCTCTGGCATCAGTTTTTGCCAAGCTCCTTACACTGTTGTTACTAACCAGGTATTTTAAAATGTGGGATTACTTGATATTAAATTTACAATTGATCCAATTCTTATTTGTGAATAAATATCCAGCAAAAATCTTTAATCTAGATAAAAAATACTCTAGATATTTACATGCTTTTGTACATCATGGTAAATATTTAGATATTTTGAAACTTACAAATTATTTAATTGCTCTTGTTTTTTTAGAGGTTGATTCGTGTTGATTTAGCCTTACATTAGCCCGAAGTTGGACATATAATTATTATTTAGCACTTACAGAACACCAGCTGGGAATAGGGCACAGACTATCTTTATCACTTCAAATATGTTTTAAAAATAGGGTTTTAATTGTATAACAGTGGAATTGATTGTAACCTGGTGGAGAAGTCTGTCTTAATCTTTCAATGAACAATATGAACAATTCTTCACTCATACCTTCACCAACAAAAAAATTAAGTATTTTAGTAGAAAGTTATAGGAAAATTGCTAGGAGGCATGAGATTATGTAAATCTCACCTACTTTCCATACTTGTGAATACCACTTTAAAGATTGATATAAGCAATTTTCCATACAAAGATAAATTATTGCTATTTAGAAAACAGCCAAAAAAGGTGAAGAAACAGATATTTGTTAGATACCTACCGCATGCCAGTGTCGATACAAAAAGTTAAATTATTTGAGAGGAGGGTAGTACAGTGAAAATTATAGCATATTTGAAATTAATAGGGTAAAACTTTAACTGTAACACCTTAGTCAAGTTAGTTATACTTTCCGATTTTAAATTTTCTTATGGGAGTGATAAACTGACTTTGCATCATGTAAGGATCAGTATAAATGTACATATTATATACAACAACAATAATGTTCTATCCCTTCTAATTATAAAAACAAATTGATCCCAATTCCTATTGTTTGTGGTTGTTGTTGTTATTATACCCTAGAGAGAGAACTACTATTGCCTTATTATTAGAAGATAGGTTCTGAAATATTGTTACAGTCTTAATGTCACTTCTTAACTATGACAAGTTTTTTTTACCTGCTTGAACTTTAATTCTTTGATCAGTATTATGAGAAACATAATATTCCCAAGGAATGTTGATAATGATCCTTGTAGGTCTGTTTTCTGGACAATAGCATGCAGAAAAATACTAACTTGTGTAGTTTATTCAGTAAGTCAAATGGAATAGGAAACAATGGGCTTACAATGGTCATATTTACATGATATTTGACTGTGTTCTGAAAAATATAGGATTTTAAATTAGTAAATTATATTTTTATATGCTCTTAAAATTTATAACTATATTTATGTGCTAGTTAAATCATCCTAAAATCTTCTATTGTAAGTATTGTCTTTATAAATGTTATTTTTAAATCAGTTATACTTCAAAGTAATGTAAAATATCAAAATTTTTAGAAGTCTTGCAATTATTAATCATGTGAATTGTTTCTTCTCAAGAAATATGAGATTTCTATAAATATTTATCTTTCTAAGGAGCATCTGTTTCTTAGGAAAGCATACCAAATGAAAAGTTTATATACTGAATTGAAAAAAAAACTATTAAAAAAACTATTTTATTGAAGTCTCTTGAACCCAGTTGAAGTTCATGTGGAGACATAATGATTTCTGTTATTCTATTTATTTATTTATACTTTACGTCTTACAAAGCATTGACTTTTGTCTTCTAACAGCAGAAATAGGTTATCAAGAACAATAAAGTCCGATTCAGTAGGAAAGGTGAAAGTCTTTGAGAGATTGGTAACAAACAAATCTTCCCAAGAGATAAAAGGTGAAGGGCATAAAAGTGTTTTACTTTACAATAGTTTGGAAACACAGACTGATATTTAGAATTTCATCAGGAGCAAACAAACAACCGTAATTTTATTTTAGTGCTCTAAAAGAGAAATATATCAGGATCTATAATCTTACTGTGATAGTATTCTTTTTATTGATCCAAAGGCCAAGGAAATCAATAATTTTCATATACTCTTTGCTAATATTTATAATAAAAATGACTTTATGTGAACAGTAATTAATTGATATTTGAAAATAATCACAATGCCAGGATTTTTGAAAAGGTGAGAACATAGGTTTGGCTTACCTGGAATTTATCATGGGTAATTTTTATAACATTCCCTTATTTATTAAAATTTTTTAAAATCTTGCATCTAGATTTCTTCTGTAACCATCTCTACCAGGTTCTTAATTATAGTAATTAGCTAACCCTGAAGGAAACCATTAATATATTATGCTTTAATCTGACTGATATGAACATCACAAATAAAAGTGTCTATTTGTTCATGTATTTAATGCATTATCTTTAACTTACAGCTTCAGAAAATGCAAAAATTTTAATGGAGAAAATTGAGAAACTATTCTGTGGCTAAACTATTTCTCTAAGAAATATTTACTTGAGTCTTAAAAGGGAGTATGATGGAGAGAGTACAGTTTGTAGCCAATCTACAGTTTGTATCCTAACTCTACCCTTTAGAAAGAATGGGGCTTTGAGCACCTACATCTATCCTATAGGAAACACTCAATAAATTCTCAAAATTACACCACTGCATTCTTTGAAAACTCTGAATGGAATCTAGATAGAAATGAATGAAGTTTAATCTCTTGTTTTGCTTCATGTGTTCCTCTGCTGTCCTGTTCCACATTGTTCCATTCTACAGTAGTACAACTTTGTTTGCTTTCATTTATTTTTATCTCCCTCTAGATCTATTTCCCATATAACTATTTTTTCCCCAGGTAAGACATTATGAAGCACTATATCTTTCTCTTAGGAATCACAGATCAATAGACACTCATTAAATTGTTCAGGATCCACAAATAACATACGGATTAATCAAGGGTAGCCCTAACATTATGGGGGCTTGTGCAAGAGTACAAACTGAGGCCAAAATATGTCTAAAAAAATTTCATATGTCTAAGAAATTTAAAGTTACAAGTAAAGCTAATAAACTTTTAAATTTTTTTCTTTACGTATGTTCATAAATAGACCTCTATGCCAACAAAATGGACAAATATGATTAAGCTATGATTTTATAAAACTGAAAGTCAGAAAAATATCAAATGACTGAATACAATAAATATTGCATATGTCTTGGTGGCCTGTTGATATACTAACAATGTTTGTATTACTAATAAAATAAGGATATACACAGTATATAAATACTTGCTATTTGTTCCACAGAAATTATTTTGTTGCCTATTATCAGCAAATTCTTACTTGTTCTAATCATAATTAGTACAAAATATGTTATTAGTAATTACATAGAGGTTTAAAATTGTAATAGATCTCTAAGTGTACAAAATTTAAATATATTTTCTTTTAAAAAATAAGAGTTAAGGTATAAAAATGCATAACCTTAAAGATGTTGCAAGCATGTTTTCACAACAGTTTTTTTCTCCAAAAATATTTAAAATTCTGCATTAAAATTGATGGGTAAAATACGAATTATAATTAATGTATATAAAATTATAAAATCAAACTTATTTAAATGGACCTAATGCTGTTATAGGATATTTGACAATTGTATTAAAACTGTTTGGAATTCTAGTTTCTGATCTAAAGAATCCATTTCATGTTTCACTTATTATGTCTAGACATTTATATCAAAATTTAAGGTAAACAATAAATAGTTAACATTGAAAATTTTCTTGCCTCCATGGTCAATTACCACCATAGAAAATTTCTTACATATACTACACTAATTTTTGAGTATTTCAGAAACCATTGATTGGAGTGCAAATAGGTATGAAACTTTGATATTTGGCAAGAAAGCTTTGCATTCATTGAATCTGATAGGAGGATATGACAATTCAATGTTCTCCATTGTCAACTATAGCAAGCCCCACAAAACTTCTGGATATTTGGAACTGTTGCCTTTTGTGTCAAGATCACAGGGCAAGTGATGTGAAAAAATTTCCCTGAGGCCTGAATGTTGTTAGTCATGAATATGGGCATGTTAAGTCTCCTAGTAGCATCATGCCAACACAGGCTCTGAATCCCTAGTGAAAGAAATGTCCCTTATGATCTTTGGATGTGTGTGTGTTGTGATAGGCAGTGTCCTCTATAGCACTGTGCCCTCTAAATCACAGCATCTGAGACAGTATCCTTCTTCACTGGGCCTACGTGGGTTACCAGGTTTGATGGACTAACTACCTGATTTTTCTGGCCTCTCGATGCTGCTTCTGAGTAACAAACATATTTCTGTCATTTCTTTATATTTGTTTGTTATTTTGTTTGTCTGAGGACTAGGTACATGCTATAACGGTGGTCCCCAAAATCACTTTTTTGTGTTTGTTGTTGTTCACCTGCCTTTGGTAATATATTTCGGGTCTCCAAATACCATGAGGACTTTTATTTTTACTTCTGACCACCAGGTCAATTTTTACAATGGTTGTATTTCTAATTTTCTTTTTAAAAATATTAATTATGTTAATTGACAAAAATTGTATATTTTTATCATGTATAACATGTAGTTTTGAAAAATGTACACATCGTGGAATGGATAAATCAAGCTAACTAATATATGCATTACCTCACATATTTATCATTTTTGCATGTGTGTTGAGATATATTACTTAAATTCTACTGAGCGATTTTCAAGAAAACAATATATTGTTATTAACTATGGTCACTATGCTGTACAAGTCTTGAACTTATTCCTCTTATCTAATTGAATTACAGCAGCAACCAAAATAAATACATGGGACCTGATCAAATTAAAAAGCTTCTGCACAGCCAAGGAAACTATCACTAGAGTGAACAGACAACCTACAGAATGGGAGAAAATATTTGCATGCTACACCTCTGATAAAGGGCTGATAACCAGAATCTATACAGAACTTAGGAAAATCAACAAGAAAAAATCAAACAACCCTATTAAAAAATGGGCAAAGGACATGAACAGAAACTTTTCCAAAGAAGACAGAATAATGGCCAGCAAACATATAAAAAATTGCTCAACTTCTCTAATCATCAGGGAAATGCAAATCAAAACCACAATGAGATATCACTTAACTCCAGTGAGATTGGCTCATATTAAAAAATCCCCAAACAACAAATGTTGGCGGGGATGTGGACAGATTGCAACACTCATACACTGCTGGTGGGACTGCAAATTAGTACAACCTCTATGGAAAAGAATATGGAGATACCTCAAAGAATTAAAAGTAGAATTACCATTTGACCCAGCAATCCCACTACTGGGTATTTACCCAAAGGAAAAAAAGACATTTTATGATAAAGACATCTGCTCGCGAATGTTTATAGCAACACAATTCACAATCACAAAGTTATGGAAACAACCCAGGTGCCCGTCAATACGCGAGTGGATTAATAAAATGTGGTATATGTATACCATGGAGTATTACTTAGCAATAAAAAACAATGGTGAATTAACACATCTGGTATTATCCTGGTTGGAGCTAGAACCCATTCTTCGAAGCGAAGTGTCACAGGAATGGAAAAACAAGCACCACTGGTACTCACCATCAAATTGGTACTAACTGATCAACACTTACATCACACAGGGCAATAATATTCATCAGGGGGCGGGCAGGAGGGAGGGGGTGGAGGGGCTGGGAAAAACTCTCACTGAATGGATGCGGGGAGCACAGTTTGGGAGATGACCACGATTGTAGCTCTGACACGGGCAGTGCATGGGCAATATATATAGCCAAAGTGTTGTACCCCCATAATAATCTCAAATAAAAAAATAAATTAAAAAAAATAATTGAAAATTTATATTCTTTGACCAACATCTCTCCAACCTATCTACCCCATTCCACCCCTAACCCCTGATAACCACCATTCTACTCACTAATTCTAGATGAGTTCAACATTTTTAGATTCCACATATCAGTGAGATCATGTGATATTTGTTTTTCTGTGCCTGACTTATTTCACTTAACATAATGTCCTCCAATTCCATTCATGTTGCTGCAAATGATAGGATTTTACCTTTTTATGGCTGAATAATATTTCACTGTGTATATATGTCACATTTTTTAAAAATCCATTCATCCTTTGATAGACAGGTTGATTACATGTCTTGGCTATTGTGCATAATGCTACACTGAACATGGGAGTGCAGATATTTCTTTGACATACTAATTTCATTTCTTTTGAACATATACCCAGTAGTGAGATTGCTGAATGAAATGGCAGTTCTATTTTTAATTTTTGAGAAAGCTCCATACCATTTTCAGTAATAGCTGAACAAACTTACAATACATTCCTACCAACAGTGTGAAAGGGTTCCCTTTTCTCCACATCCTTTCCAACACTTGCTATCTTTTGTTTTGTTGACAATAGCCATTCTAACGGCTGTGAGGTGATATCTCACTGTGGTTTTAACTTGCAGTTCTCTGATGATTAATGATCTTGAGCATTTATTAATTAGTTGTTTAAGTTCTTTGTATGTTTTTGATATTACCCCTTATTAGATACATGGTTAGCAAATGTTTTCTCCCACTTCGTAGGCTGTCTCTTTTCTCTATTGATTGTTTCCTTGGTTGTGTAGAAGCTTTTTAGTTTGATATGGTCCCACTTGTTTTTGTGTTGTTTTCTTTTTGCTATTGTTGCATATGCTTTTGGGTTCATATCCAAAAAATCATTGCTCACACCAATGCAATAGAGGTTTCTTGTTTTCTTCTAGCAGTTTTACAGTTTCAGGTCTTACAGTTCTAAGTATACATAATGTCCCCCAAAACCCAGTGTCCATGATTTACTGAATATTTTCAAAGACTTTCTTCTCTTTATCCTCAAAACTGCTCTGGTTTTATAGAATTTCTTGGCTACAATAGCTCTATTGGCCAGTAACCAGCAAACCAATATTCGCTCATATCCTACATTAACAAGGTAACTCTATGTTCTCATTTGCCCTGGACAGTCCAGGTTTATGCTTGTCTAGAATAATTTTTTTTATTTGAGAATATTATGGGGGTACAACACTTTGGCTATATATATTGCCCATGCACTGCCCGTGTCAGAGCTACAATCGTGTTCATCCCCCAAACTGTGTTCCCCGCATCCATTCAGTGAGAGTTTTCCCATTGAGAATTGGCTCATATCAAAAAATCCCCAAACAACAAATGTTGTCGGGGATGTGGACAGATAGGAACACTCATACACTGCTGGTGGGACTGCAAATTAGTGCAACCTCTATGGAAAGTAATATGGAGATACCTCAAAGAATTAAAAGTAGAATTACCATTGACCCAGCAATCCCACTACTGGGTATTTACCCAAAGGAAAAAAAGACATTTTATGAATAAGACATCTGCTCGTGAATGTTTATAGAATAATTTTTAATAAGGACCCTTTCATTCCTAAGTCACATAGCTTTTAGGATGTTATATGGTCACCCTTAATATAAATCTCTATGGTCTTTGAATTCCCTCTGAATTCCACATTTACAATGATTTCCTCATCAGATCAGATTAATGCTTTTATCTTGTTCCTGTTATTTTGAGCTGGCTGAAACATCCCTCAGAGTAGAATTAAAAAGAAAAATCCTTAGAAAAGTGAACCCTCATTCCATATTTCTCCACCCCAATTTTTGCCATCTACTGGTTCACAGCTGTTTTGACAATCCAATTCTGCTAGTTAGAAATATTAAACTGTTTCTTATCCAATCACATTTTAAAATTTTCTCTATATATTTTGCTTTTTCACAAAAACCAATTTATTATACATGTATAATATGTACATATTATAAAATATAATAAGCATTTTTTCACATATTCTCCCCCAAATTTGGCTCATATTTAATTTGTTTTATAATAAATATTTTAATTATCTATTAAGCTAAAGAATAATTTCTGCTTTGTCATCATCATTCTATACCATTGACCCACTAGTTCTTCCAAAGGTAGATCTAAATCAACCAAAAAATTTTAGTGAGAGAGGTGGGGGGAAGAGAGAGAGAGAGAGATCAGTTGATAATTATTCTTCATTCCTTATCATTTTTTCAGGAATATGGTCTTACTATTATCATACCATCAAGTAGGATGATATGATTATCTAATCTGAAAAAATATGTAACATATTTATTATTTTTATTTTCATAATCACCTTTTTATTCCTAGGTATAAGGAGACCACCAAATTCAGTCAATCTTTAAGTTGCTTCTACAAATAGATAGTCACATATTATCTCATTACTTTATTCTAACTTACACAGTAGGATATATAGCTACATTTTTTTAAATGATTTTTTAATAAAATTCAATTTTAAAAGGTTGATACTAACACACATTTCTGTTATTTATACTACTAATAATTCGAACATCTACATCTTGAACGTCGTGTATGTAAGATTAGCTAGTTTAAACAAAAGATAAACCCAATTTATAAGGCCATTTTCTAGGATTTTTGGACATGTCATTAACTGCTTTTATCTTTTCTTATGATTATGAGAAGGAAATGATAACTTTACGTCAAATTTCTGCTTAGGCCACTTTTCTCTCAGAGAAACTACTTTTAAAAATATTTTCCTATTTCCTCTTTTAAAAAGTCCTTTATTTCACAGTTATAAGTAAGGTGAAATGTTTGTATTTTAAAGGCAAATTCAAAAAATGCAACTAGTTAAACAGTGAATGACAAAAAACCCCACATTATTTAACATTCATATATTATTTTCATTTTAAGGAACTTCTAAATTTAAGTAAGTTTTTTGGAGGTATCTATCTAAACATAAGCAGACCTCACATTTAATATGCACTAAATTGTACATGACAACAAAATTATATTATTTCTCAATGTCCTATGGCTATCCGTACAACTACCATTCTTCTAGTTTTCTATGATTTAAAAAAAAGAAAAAGTAAATGTTATATTATAATTTTTGAACCTCATCTTTCCTTCATTTACTTCCTAATAATTTTTAATTTTTTAAAAAATTGTGAACTCCTTAGCACATAGAAATGTAAAAAGTGTCAATGAATAATCACAAAGGTAACTGTGATGACCAAGAGAGCAAGTAAGAAGGCTTTTCTGGACTTCAGAAGACTTCTCATCATATCTTCTTCCCCCACAAGGGGAACCACAGTATCAATTTCTAAAGAATAATTTTTTTGGTTTAAGAATTTTTATAACTGTCATCATTCAGTATATATCTTTTTCAGTTTGGCTTCATTCCCTTAATATTATGTTTGTGAACACAGTCTATATGGTATAGTATTACCTAATTAATTTTATTCTGTAGAGTATTTAGTTATGCAAATATCCCACAATTTATTTATCTTTCTCCTAACGGGCATTAGAATTTCAGAGTTTGTTATATCATGAAGGACACTACAATGGACATTCTAGTACAATGTAATTTTGAAAATGGATATTTACATTTCTGTTGAGTAAAATTCCAGGAATGCAATTCCTCAGTCATAATGTTGGTGCACAGTCAGCTTTGGTAGATAGTGTAAGATAGTGATCCAATGTAGATGTGCATATTTTCATCGAACAGTATTATATGATAGCTCTGCTTACTCTACGGCTAAAACTTGGTATTGTCTGCCTTTTTGTTTTACTCATTCTGATGTTGGTGTAGTCATAGAGCATTGTGCTTCACATTGCCTTTCTCTGATGATTAATTAAGGTGATATTATTTAAATACTTACTGGACATTTTGGTTGCTTCTTTTGTGAACTGTCTATATACCTTTCACTCATTTTTTATTGGTACATGTCTTTTTACTCATTGGTTTGTAAGAATTCTTTATATGTTTTAAAATGTGTCTTTTGTCAAATAGATTTGTTGCAAATAGTTTCCCACATTATGACTTGCATTTTCACCCAGTTAATGTTGCCTTTGACAAATAGATATTTAAAATTTAAATATGGTCTAATATATATAACTTTGCCTTTATGGGTAATGATTTTTATGTATGATTTAATAAATATTTACCTACCACAAAGCTATAAATATATTTTAAGGTTTATCTAAAGCTTACATTTTTTAATTTAATTTTTAACTTCAGATTTAGATTAGAATATATCTAGAATTGATATTTCTGTATATTGTGAGATATGAATAAATATTCATTTTTCTACATGAATTGTATGTACATGTGTTATTGCATTCTGTATTATGTTCTGTTGATCTATTTATCTATCCTTGTGCCAACACAACACTGTTTTAATCACTAAAATATCATAATAGGCTTATTATCTGCTAATGTAAATCCTCCAGCTTTGTTCTTCTTCTTTAAGAATTCTTTGCTTTACCTTTTTTCCTACACATCCCCATAACTTTTATATTTAATGTGTTAACTTAAACAAAGTGATATCTTGGGATTTTTATGGGGATTACATTGAAGCTATGGATTAACTGAGAGAAAACAGAAATATTTATCACGTTTAGTCTACAGATACATGTACTTTGTTTATTCCTCCATTTATTTAAAATTCTTGTTTTTACAATAATATTTTGTAGTTTTTTTATTGTGTTAAAATATACATAACATTGAATTCATTGCTTTAGGTATTTTGAAGTATACAGTTCAATGGCATTAAGTACATTCACATTGTTGTGCAATCATTACCACCATCATCTCCAGAAGTTTTCCATCTTTCAAAACAGAAAACCTGTGCTTATTAAACAACTACTCCCCATTCTCTTCCTTCTACCCTCTGGAAACCACCATTCTTTTTGTGTCTATGAATTTTACTGTTCTAGGAACCTGATGTAAAAGGAGATATACAATATTTATCATTTTGTGGCTGGTTTATTCCACTTAGCAACATCTTCAAGGTTCATCCATGTTGTAGCATGTGTTAAAATTTCCTTCTTTTTTAAGGTTGAGTAATATTTTATTGTGTGTGTGTACATATATATATATACACACACACAATACATATATATATATAAAACATCTTGTTTATCCATTCATTTGTCAAAGGACACTTGGATTGCTTTCACCTTTCAGCTATTGTGAATAATGTCACTATGAACATAAACATACAAATATCTGTTTAAGTCTTTGTTTTCACTTCTTTTGGACATATACCCAAAATTAAAATTGCTGGATCATGTGGTAATTGTATGTTTAAATATTTGAAGAATTGATGTATCATTTTCTATAATGGCTACATCATTTTACATTCCCACCAGCAATGTGGTCCTGATTTCTTCATATCTTCAACACTTGCAATGTTCTGACTTTTTGTTTTTTTAGAGTAGCCATCCTAATGAATGCAAAGTAGTGTTTCACTATGGTTTCGATTTGCAATTTCCTAATGACTACTGATGTTAATCTTTTCAAGTGTTTATTGGCCACTTGTATATCTTCTTTGGAGAAAAGTCTATTCAAGTTCTATGCTAATTTTTAATAGGATTGGTTTTTTTGTGGTTGTTGACTTGTAGGAATTCTTTATATATTCGGGATATCAATACCTTATCAGATACATGATTTACAAATATTTTCTCCCATTCTATGGGTTGCCTTTCACTTTGTTGGTAGTCTCTTTGATGCACAAAATTCTTTAATTTTGGTGCCATCTAATTTATTTGTTTATTTTTTGTTGCCTGTGCTTTTGGTGTAAATAACACTAGACATATTGTTAGATATCAAAGAAATATCACTAGCTTATTATTATAGAAAGTACCAAAAATAGATTGTTAATGCTAAAGGAGTAATTACAAATTCAATATATCATCCATACCTTGTATATTTCTAAATATGAATTACATGGCAGTAGTTAAGAAAATATCTATGGTGAGAAAAAAACAGATAATGAGATCTAAGTAAAGATTGATGTTGGTCACATAGCATTTTTTTCAACTACATCTTACTTCCTTGTCCAAAAATGAGATAAAAGAATAATATATTTTAAATCCCCAATGAAAACTAGATGAAATATCTGTTTATTTAAAATGATTTTTATAATCACAAGTTTTAAAAAAAGAAACTTATCTAAATTGGATTTTCTAAAATATTATGTGAGTGGAAGAAAAAAAGGTTTTTTCATGTTTTCATGAATTTTATCTTTCAACAATATCTATATAACTCTTTGTATTTTTATTGAGATCTTATGTAATTGGAACAATTTACAAATTTTTATAAAAAACAATATTATATATTTATGTAATTTTATTTTTAATATTGGCTTCAAAAGGCTCAGCCATCCCTACTTTTCAACCTCTTTTAGTTTCAAGCTTCAATCTCTACTAAATATAAATTATTCATGTCCTTACTTCAATTCAAGACTCATTTACTCTCTTTCCTTGCTTTTTTCTTTTCTTTCGTCCCCCTGGATCCTGATTCCTTAAGGAAAGTTCAAGGAGTCTTGGTAACACTCCTTTTACCCGTAACATACACCAAATATAGATAGAAAGTCTTCAGAAGCAGTTCAGATGTAGTTGAAATATTACTGGCAATTAGATTCATGTTAGGCTGATGGCTTCTTATCTATCCACACACATATTTCAAATGTTACTAGCATTATTCTAGAATGAGTTTTGCCTTATCTGACAAGCTTTGGAAAGGTTTAATTTATAAATAAATATATATATACATATTTATATATGCTCTGTCTTTATATATATGCATTATATATAAATTTTGTCTGTTTCAGTTATAAAATAAATACGCAATTAATATTTATATATCATTAAAACTAATATTAATAATTTGTGTTATTTGTTTATTTATTAAATATACAAAGAGCAATGAACTATTCTTTGAGCTTTATTTGTAGTTTATCATTTAAATCTCACAAAGACCCTATGAAAATGGGGTAGCTATTATCCTTACTTTACAGAAGATAAAATTTAGCTAGATGTGGTTAATTAATTTGTCCAAATATTGCAACACTTTAAAAACAATGAAAGTTAAAAACACAATGTGTATTATTTGAAGTATATCCTTAAAAAATATATTCTTAAAACTGCAAAAAACTCTAAAATCCATATATAAGACATTAGATAAAATCAAAACCCGAGTTAAGGAGCTAGAAAAGAAAACAGAGAGATCAGTTTACATGAATATGATGAATAAATATAAAGTCACTTAAGGTCTAAAAAATATAAATATTTATTTATACAGTCAAAATTGAAAAAGAAAGCTTTCAAATAAGAAATACAAGAGTTGAAAATTATGCAGTAAAATCGTGAGCATAAACAACTTCAGCCTTATGAAATTATTTGGAAAGTTAATGGAAAATTAGTTATTTTCAAAATAGTTTTGTAGAGTAAGGAACCACTCTTGAATGATCTAAAGCCTTAGACAAGATAAAATGTGAAAAAGCTAGATTGGGCCAAATTGCCATCAGGAGGTGATTCTTCACTCAAAAAATAAGCGAGAATACATCCATAGCTATTTTATGTCATCATCAAAGAAAAATAAAAACTGTGCTTAATGATAAAAGATGTTATTTTGAAGGTGTATTATTAGCTACAGCATTATATTCTCGTTATAAATGGTAAGAACTTTTTAATATCTGGTTAACATTCTGTAAGCTTACTTGGTAATACAAAAAGAAACATCATTTTCCAGCCACAGGCTTTGTTAAGACCTAACAAAAAATAGCCCATTAGTCCATCTAATTTTTGTAGTACAACATATTATGAGGCTTTTTCCTTCTCTAAAATTTATTTTCCTCACTCTTTAAATATTATAGTGATAACTTTCTCTTTTAGAGGCAGATTTATCATGACACATACATTTTTAGGGTCCTTCACATGTATGGGCCCTTTCCAGGGTCCTAATTTTTGTTTATATCTCTATAAATATTTTTTAAATTTTATTTTTCTTAAAAAGTGCCTCTAAAGGTGTAAGCTTCAGGCCTCAGAAAACCTGAGTATTGCAAGTAATGATAATCAAAGATATCTAAATGCTTAAACCTCCACTGCTCATGCGTTTAAAATACCACAGCCAATAAGATGTTGAAAGCAAAGAGTCATTAATTGATTGATGACATGCACTAGAGCTTTCTAATGAGGGAAATAATAAGTAGAAATGGCCGTAATTAGTTCTAGGAATAAAAATTAATAAATTCCAAGTAAGTTAAATCAGAGTCACTATTACATTTTGCCAATATAACCTTCCAGAATATGGAAAACTGTAATATTTTCCCACACGGAACAATTTTGATAAATCATGTGTCTTGATTGGGAAAAATGTAACTTTCTGCCTTCTGCAAAATTTCAGAGACTATAGATATCAGGAGAAATTAAATAAATTATACTGTTATAACTAAATATTATACCTACAGGAATTTCTAATCAGTTTCATATATCTTAAGAACAGATTGTCCATTGGCAATAATTGTTATCTGAATTAATAGCCAATATAAAATAATCCCTTACACACTAAAATAAAATCCTTGAGAGGCAATATTTTAAGTAAATTTGCACTGTTCATGAGTAGAAAAAAATCAATCCAGCTTTCTGAGTAGAACATAAGAATTCTTCCCAAGAACTGCTTAATGTGACACATTCATATAATTAATGTTTTATAAAGGAAATTTCACAGAAGACACTCGAGGCTAGGCAGTTTTATTATCTCTGGATATAATGTACCACATTCTCAGCTTATTACTTTGGATTTTAGGTCTTCTTGTAGTGCAGGATATTACCGTCAAGCAATAAACAGTTGTGCATAGATTGCATAGATCTAAAGCTCCCTGATCAACCACTTTTTAAAAAAATTGTATTTTCTAAAACTATTGTCATGCTTGATGCTTCTCTCTTCCTTCCAAAGGTCTGTTGTTCCTGAATTCAGAACTTTTGGTACATCTGGATCCTGTCTTTCCATTCCCATAGCTAACCCCCTTGTTTAGCTGTTCATCAAATAACACTTAAATAACAGAAACTGACCCCTAATTTGTGGTTCTGTCTCAAGTCTCTTTTACGTGTGATTCATAACATCAAATGTCTCTCTCATATATCACTTTCCTCTATTCCTGAGAGGGGAGTGAAACAACAGCAACAGTAAAACATGTATAGTTCTTTATTTTCTAAAGGGAAAACACTTTTAAGTTCTAAAACTCAAGACTTCCACGATCTGAATTCAATTTGTCTTTCAAAAATTATATTCGCCTACACCAAGCACTGTCTGGGGGATGGGCACAATTGTAGCTCTGACTTGGGCAGTGCATAGGCAATATATGTACCCAGAGTGTTTGTACCTGCATAATATTCTGAAATTTAAAAATTAAAAAAAATTATATTCCAATGCTGCCATCAATAAATCTTTAGTCATTAAATATCTCCAGCATGTTTTATTAATTCTAATATTTTCACTTACACAAAAACTCATTATTTTACACACTCAAGATAGTCTTCTCTTATGGGACTTCTTCAAGGCCTGCTTTATACCCTACCTTCTTCTTGGCTGCAGTTACCCCAACTCTGAGAAAAGTTTTTACTATTACTCCTATAGCACTTTTTTTTTTTTGCTATAAATCATTCATTCTTTATTTAGGGTTTATTAAAACTACTAGAAGGCACAATAGTCAATGTTCCAGAGAAGAATTTCTGAAAGCTACGTGGAGAAACAGTATAAGTTGATACAACAAACATCCTGTTTGTTGCATCTGGTGCTTTCAATGGTTTAGACAGAATCATAAGCAGGAGGAAAAATGTAACGGTAAGTTTATATGAAGAATTACTAGAAGGATAGAGAGCATTTAAAGGATGGATACTCAGTTTCTATTCTCATATCTGCTGGCTACCAGTCATGGATTTTTAAGAGTTGGGTTTTCTTAGAGCAGATCAGAAACATACAGTAAGTCCTCATTTAAGATTGCTGACACTGTGACCTTAAGCAAAATGATGGATAACAAGAACAATTTTTTTCTCATTGATGTTAGAAGGAAATGAAGTTATTCACGGACCTGCTGTATATCTTTCCCTTAAAAGTCATCATTTCCAAGAATCTATAGATGGCATTAAGTGAGGACTTACTGCATTTCTAGTTTTTAAAAAATTTCAGAGTAGTAAATTGGAAGATTTCTAAATATCATCTATATATAGGCATTTGTAAAGTTTAACTTGATGAGTTCAATTTAATATTTTATCTAAGGAGTTCTTTTTTTTTGGAAAAAAATTACAATTGGAAAAAAATTTGACCTTAGAAGGAAATTCATAGGTAAAATAATATAATGATGTCCAGCTTAATTTTTTCATGGAATCATTCAATATTAGAGTTGAAAGAAGACATTCAAGACATTTTATCAAATACCTGATATTGATACTTATTCAACAGCAATGCTAACAGAATTTAATGTAAGTAATTGAGTAATGCCAGCTCATTCATACTGGTTTTTGTTTTTTTTTTTATTCAGAATATTATGTGGGTACAAACACTTTGGTTACATATATTGCCTGTACACTGCCCCAGTCAGAGCCACAATCATGAATATCCCCCAGACCGTGCATCCTACACCCATTAGGTGTGAATTTTCCCATACCCTCCACTCCCCTCCCACCTTCCTGACCCATAATGAATATTATTTCCATGTGTACACATAAGTATTGATCAGTTAGTATCAATTTGATGGTGAATACCAGTGGCGCTTGTTTTTCCATTCTTGTGATACTTTGCATCGAAGAATGGGCTCTAGCTTCATCCACGATAACACCAGATGTGTTAATTCACCATTGCTTTTTACTGCTGAGTACTACTCCATGGTATACATATACCGCATTTTATTAATCCACTCGTGTATTGGTGGGCACCTGGGTTGTTTCCACATCTTTGCAATTGTGAATTGTGCTGCCATAAACATTCCAGTGCAGATATCTTCATTATAGAATGTCCTTTTTTCCTTTGGGGAAATACCTAGTAGTGAGATCGCTGGATCAAATGGTAGTTCTACTTTTAGATCTTTGTGGTATCTCCATATTACTTTCTATAGAGGTGCTACTAATTTGCAGTCACACCAGCAGTGTATGAGTGTTCCTATCTGTCTGCATCTCTGCCAACATTTGTTGTTTTGGGACTTTTTGATATGAGCCAATCTCACTGGAGTTAGTGATATCTCATTGTGATTTTGATTTACATTTCCCTGATGATTAGAAAAGTTGAGCAATTTTTAATATGTTTGCTGGCCTTTATTCTGTCTTCTTTTGAAAAGTTTCTGTTTATGTCCTTTGCCCACTTTTTAATGGAGTGGTTTGATTTTTTTCTTGTTGATTTTCCTAAGTTCTATATAGATTCTGGTTATCAGCACTTAACAGATGTGTAACATGCAAATATTTTCTCCTGTTCTGTAGGTTGTCTGTTCACTCTAGTGATAGTTTCCTTGGCTGTGCAGAAGCTTTTTAATGTGATCAGGTCCCATTTATTTATTTTTGTTGCTGCTGTGATTGCTTTGGGGGTCTTCTTCATAAATTCTTTGCTTAGGCCAATGTCTATCAGAGTTTTTCCAACGTTTTCTTCTAGTATCCTTATGGTTTCCTGTCTTAGGTTTAAATCTGTTATCCATTATGAGTTGATTTTTGTGAGAGATGAGAGGTGTGGATCTAGATTCAGTCTTCTACATGTGGCTATCCATTTTCCCAGCACCATTTAGTGAATAGGGAATCTTTTCCCCAGTGTATGTTTTTGTGCACTTTGTAAAAGATCAGATGACAATATAAGGATGGTTTTATATCTGGGTTCTCAGTCCTGTTCCATTGATCTATGTCTCTGTTCTTGTGTCAGTAACATGCAGTTTTGGTTACTATAGCCTTGTAGTATAGTTTGAAGTCTGGTAGATTGATGCCTCCCAATTTGTTCTTTTTGCTTAAGATTGCTTTGGCTAGACAGGGTCTTCTCTGGTTCCACACGAAGTGTAGAATTACTTTTTCTAGATCTGCAAAAAATGATGTTGGTATTTTAATAGGGATTGCATTGATTCTGTAAATCACTTTAGGTACTATAGACATTTTAACAACGTTGATTCTACCGACTCAAGAGCATGATGGGGATTTCCATCTGTTTACATCCTCTGAAAATTCTTTTCTCAGTGTTTTGTAATTCTCTCTATATAGGTCTCTCACCTCCTTAGTTAAATATGTTCCTAAATATTTAATTTTCTTTGGTGCTATTAAGAAAAATATTGCATCTTTTATTTGTGTCTCAGCTCGACTGTTATTGTCATATGTGAAAGCTATTGATACGTGTGCATTGATTTTCTATCCTGAGACTTTGCTGAATTCATTTATCAATTCCAGTAGTCTCTTGGTTGAATCTTTGGGATTTTCTAGATATAATATCATATCATCCATGAAGAGTGAAAGTTTGATCTCTTCTGTCCCCATATGGACACCCCCATTCCTCTGTCATCTTATTGTTCTGGCAAGGACTTCCAGCACTATGTTGAATGGAAGTGGAGTTAGTGGGCAACCTTGTCTGGTTCCAGTTTTAATGGGGAATGCTTTCAATTTTTCCCCATTCAGTATGATATTGGCTGTGGGTTTATCATATATGGCTTTAATAATTTTGAGGTATGAGTCATCTATGCCTATATTGTTAGGAGTTCTTATCATAAAAGGGTGCAGAAATTTCTCAAAAGCCTTTTCTGCATCTATTGAGAGGATCATATAGTCTTTGTTACTGCTTTTATTGATATGGTGGATTACATTTATAGATTTGCTTATGTTGAACCATCCCTGCATCTCAGGGATGAAGCCCATCTGATCCTGATGAATTATTTTTTGATGTACATTTGAATTTGGTTTGCTAGGATTTTATTGAGAATTTTTGCATCTATATTCATATGGGATATTGGTCAGTAGTTTTCTCTCTTATTGTGTTCTTTCCTGGCTTTGGTATCAAGGTGATATTGGATTTGTACAATGAGTTTTGGAGGGTTCCATCCTTCTCGATGTTATGGAATAATTTCTGCAGTATAGGCACAAGTTCTGCTTTGTAGGTTTGGTAGAATTCAGGCGTGCATCCGTCTGGTCCAGGACATTTTTTTTGTTGGAAGATTTTTTTAATACTGAATCAATTTCTGTGCTTGATACTGGTCTGTTTAGGAATTGTATTTCTTCCTGATAGAGCTGAGGTGGTGTGTTTCTAGAATTTTTCCATTTCCTCCACGTTTTCATGTTTTTGGGCATAGAGATTTTTATAGTATTTGAAGATGATGTTTGTATTTCTGTGATATCAGTTGTGACCTCTCCTTTTTCATTTCTAATTCAGCTTATTTGAGTCCTTTCCTTTCTGCTTCTGGTCATCTAGCAAGTGGCCTTTCTATTTTGTTTATCTTTTCAAAGAATCAACTTTTTGTTTTATTAATCTTCTGTATAGTTCTTTTTTCTCAATTTCATTTAGTTCTGCTCTGATCTTGCTTATTCCTTTTCTTCTGCTGGGTTTAGGGTTGGTTTGCTCTTCCTTTTCCATTTCCTTGAGATAATTCATTAGTTTTCTGATATGTGAACTTTCTGTGTTTTGGATGTGGGCACTTAAAGTGATAAGTTTTCCTCTCAGGACTGCTTTTGCTGTCAAAATCTGTCTCAGGACAGATTTTGATAACTTGTGCCCCCATTATCATTTAGTTCCAAGAATCTTTTGATTTCCATCTGAATCTCCTCCTTGACCCAATAGTTACTCAGCAATAGATTGTTTAATTTCCATGTTTTTGGATAGAGTTGTATGTTCTGTTGGAATTGATTTCTAATTTTATTCCACTGTGGTCTGAAAAGACAAATGATATGAGACCTATTTTTTTAAGTTTGTTGAGATCTGTTTTGTGCCCTAGGATGTGATCAATTTTAGAGAAAGTTCCATGAGCTGATGAGAAGAACGTGTATTCAGTGTCATTTGGGTGGAGTGTTCTATATATGTCTGTTAGGTCCAAATGTTCTAGAGTCCTGTTTAGGTCCATTGTTTCTTTGCTTATTTTCTGTGTGGAGGACCTGTCCAGTTCTGTCAGAGGGGTGTTGAAGTCCCTGGCTATTATGGCATTGCTATTTATTGTGCTGTCTAGATCTAGCAGTATTTGTTTTATGTATCTGGGTGCTCTTGTGTTGGGTGCATAAATATATAGGATTGTTAAGTCTTCTTGTAGGATTTTTCCCTTCACCACTATATAGTAACCATTTTGTCTTTCTTTACTTTTGTTGCTTTAAAGTTTATGACACCTGATATAAGAATGGCTACTACAGCTTTCTTTTGGTTTCCATTTGCCTGGAAAATTGTATGCCATCCTTTCACCTTGAGTATGAACAAGTGCTTGTGTGTAAGATGTGTTTCCTGGGGACAGCAGATACTTGGCTTGTATTTTTTAATCCATTCAGCCAGCCTATATCTCCTCAATGGGCAATTCAAGCCATTCACATTTATTGAGAGAATTGATATTTGAGGTGTATTTCTGTTTATCCTGTTGGGTAGACTCTTGTTTTGTTTACCTCTTGAGCCATTGTGAAATCTGGGTTCTGGACTTTTAGCTTTTGGGTAGTTTTACACTGGTGGGTTTCTGTTATGCTGGTTAGTGCACAATGCGGGTCTAAGTGCTTCTTGCAGGGCAGGTCTGGACTTCGCAAACTCTATCAGTGATTGCTTGCCTGGAAAAGTCTTTATTTCTCCCTCATAGAAGAAGCTTAGTTTTGCAGGATAAAAAATTCTGGGTTGGCCATTATTTTGTTTTGGAAGACTGAGGATGGGTTCCCAGTCCCTTCTGGCTTGTAAGGTTTCAGTTGAGAAATCTTCACTTAATCTGATAGGTTTCCCTTTGTGGGTTACCTGATCTTTTCACCTTACTGCTCAAAGGAGTGGCTCTTTTGTGTTTACTTTGGCCAGCCTAATAATTATGTGGCTTGGTAAATGCCTTTTCATGTTGAGTCTCTCCAGTCCTGTGTGCTTCTTATGCCTGGATATCAAGATTTCTGGCTAGGCCATGGAAATTTTCCTCTATTATTCCTTCAGATAGATTTTCTAGCCATTGTGAATTTTCTTCCTCACCCTCTGGGATGCCTATGATTCTTATGTTTGACCTCTTTACATAATCCCACATTTCTTGTATGCTTTGTTCATGCCTCTTGTTTTTGTGTTCTTTCTCTTTGACTGATTTATTTAGTGCATAGGAGTTATCTTGCAGCTCTGAGATTCTTTCCTCTGCATGATCCAGCCTGTTCTTAAGGCTTTCCACTGTGTTTTGTAGATCCTTGAATACCTGTTTCATTTCTAGTATTTCTGTTTGATTTTTCCATAATACTTATATTTCTTTATACAATTTTTCATTCATTTCTTGCATTTTTCCTGTGGTTTCTTTGTGCTGGGATTCAATTTTCTCTTGAATTTCATTGAGCTTTCTTATAATCCATAAACAAAATTCCTCTTCTGTCATTCTACCCATTACATTCAAGTTGGTGTCTGTTGCTGAGGAACTAATGATTTCTTTTGGGGGTGACTTTTCACTCTGATTTTTCATGGTTCCTGAGTTCTTCCACTGATTCTTTCTCATCTGGCCTCTTGGTCGAGAGCTAGGGGTGTTAGGGCTAGTTTATGGCCCTGTCTCTAAGACCCTGAGGATCATTCCCTGACAGAGCCAGGGAGAAGAGTACTGGTCTGTATTGCCTTCGGTGTATTTTAGCAAGTTTGGTGGACCTCTGGGTTACCTCTGACCTGTTGTCTTCACCTCTTCCCAGTGGAGTATAGTGAGTTTGTTCTTCCAGCTTGAGCTCCAAGTTGGTAGATTGTACTTGATGGTATCACTCCACTGCTCCCTAGTAGCTTGAGATGGAAGGCAACATTTTTTGCTGTGGGGCTGTTCTCGCTGTCATTGATTGTAGTTTGTGTGGGTGAGCCAGTTATCTAGATATTCTGTTCTGCCAGTGGCAGACTCTGGTCCCACAGGTGGGGTATATGAAAGTTCCAAGTGTTGGGAGGGGCCTTGTAGCTCCCAGGGGTTACTTTGACTCTGCTCCTCCTGAGGTGGGGGGAGAAGCAAGATAGCTTATAGCTGCAGTGCGAAAGCTAGGGTGGGTGAACTTCTATGCAGCTCAGAGGTTGCTTATCCCGCTGCTAGTGTGGACTGCTGCTTTGAAGTTCAGAGGTCTCTCTCTCCAGGCTTGGAGAACTGCTTCTGATGGGAGGGACCAGCTGGTGGGATTGATGAGGTCTTTAGCAAGTTTTTTCTTCCCTGTCCACAAGCTCAGGCACTTTCCCCTCTGATTGGACCACTTATGGGCTCTCGAGCTTTCCCACAGTTCATGTGTCTGGCCCTCTGATGTGCATCTCCATGTGTCACTGGCTGATAGGGGATCTCTAATTGTGCACCCCTTTTCCACCACTATACCCCAAGGCAAGGTGGGTGTGCATCTCTATCCACAGAAGTCTCCACCTGGGGTATGTTCCCACCAGGGGGAATAGTGGCAGCTGAAGGCACTCTTGGATTGAGCGAAATTCCCTAATAAAGTGGGCAGGGTTGGGGGAGCTGCTCTGGTTCAGCCTGTGGCACTTGAGGCATTCGGTTGCCATGAGAACCGGTACTTATACAAAATGAGTCATTATTGCAAGCAACCTTCAAAATGATCTCTGGGGTATGGGAGGGCTGGGAACTGAGGAGTTGGCACCAGGACCAGCATGTAGTGGGCACATAGGAGAAAGCCAGAGCCAGGGAGGCAGGATGGGATGGATGGGCTACAAACGCTTTCCAATACACAAAGTCCCACCAATACAGATCAGGGACCTCGTCCTACCTGGAACCTACAGAGGCAGCTGTCCGCAGCCACCAATGGAGTAGCCTGTTGTGCCCAGGCCAAAGAGCCCCCGAGCCAGGGATGGGGTGAAGCTAGAGACCTATCTAACAGTCAGCTCCCGGCAGAAGACATTAGCGATGGCTGCTGACTGTCAGTCTGGCGTACAGCAGGGCTTAGATCATGCCGTGAGTGCAGCTTGCTTCAACTGGCCAGGGTCCTGTGGAGGCGATTGCCGGCAGCCCCTAAGGGCATATCCCGTTGCTCTCCAGTCAATTCCTGTGCCCTGGTCCCACTGACTTCCAGTGACGAGGTGCCCATCTCTAGATTCCTGCATAGTGTCCCAGGAAGCCGTATCTCAGCACAGTCCCTACCTGGCCCTGAGCAGTCCCTATACAGTGCACCCGAGAGTTCCGCATGGTTCTCACAATTGCTTCCTCTCCACAGAGCCTGCTGTCTCGAGCAACAGCTTTGCACCAACTCTGGGCTTGTCCCTGACTGAGTGGATGGGAAGTCTGTGGGGATGGTGCGTGACCACCTGTAGGTCAGGTCGCACTGTGCTGACCTGGCGAGTGCATCCTTCCCGCGCTCTGGTCTCAATTGTATTCCCTGCACTCTCTGATCTTTGTGGATGTATCTCCCTGTCACCTGTTTTCTTGGGCTAAGTGTCCCACAATGCTTCTCTGTAAGTTCACAATGCTGTTTTCAGAGTGAGCGATCCGTGGGCAGGCAGCCGATGGCATTTTTCACCTCCTTCCCTGGGAGTGGTGAGGTGGGAGGTCATTATCAGATCACCATTTTTCCCTTTTTTCTCCTATAGCACTTTTAAAGATCAAAATAATAGTTCGGTTTATTTCTTAAAGTCTATGTCAAGTTTAAGCAATTTAAAATAATACTGTAAAGCAGGATTACGGATTACCAGTCCTAAGAGGGACTCCTATTTCATGGAGAAGAGCAAAGATTATCACTATGCCATCCACCAAGAATAAGACTCTGAGCACTTCAGCCCACTTGTATTGTGGGCTTTAGTTTTATTACTTGCCTTAGTCTGGTGAGATAGAACACTAACACACGTTACATTAAGCAGGCTTATTACTTGTAGATAGGCAACAAGGGACAACTGAATAGTAGGATTTGTGAAGAGATAGTCCCCCAAGGCTAAGGAAATCTTCCCAGTGTGAATAGAGTCTTCATCTTGGTGTACCTCACTTGCACTGCTGCTGAAGAACCCAAAAGCAGTCTGCCTTGGGTTTTATACCCTGGAGGAAACAAGACAAGCTGGGCTAAAGCATTGAAGGGCATTCTACTCTAGGAGGGACAGGAACAAAGCCTGGGCTGTATCAAGCAGTCCCTCCTATTTTAGAATTTTGCATTCTCAGAACATTCTACAGTTATTCTAAGAACTTTGGGCAGGAAGAGGGGAAGAAATCTGGGTCAGCCAAAGCTATTTGAAGACGGTACTGCAAATACATTCATTAAAATAATATAACAAATGTTATTTAAAAATTCATTTTGATTTATAAAAATTTGCCATGCATGGAAAGTGGTATTTGGGTTGTGGATTTATCTGAGATGGGTCTAATTTTCTAGCCTCCTGTCATGGTCAGTTAGAGGAAGCCAGGATTAATATAAAATCTTACAAAAAGGCAAAAATGACAAGAACCAAAAGGTAAATCTTTGTTAAACACTTCATAATTTCCAATAGTAAAACAGAAATATCTTGATCTGTACAAATCCAAAAGATAGAGTATAATTACAGACAATATTAGGGATCAGGAACAAGATAGGACTAGATCAAGTACAAGGTGAATCTAGGAGGGTACTGACACTCTGGTGATATTAAAGGCTTTATTGCTTTAACTTACATAGTTCATTGAAGGATCAATAATTATTAAATGTATTAGATGCATTTCTCTAGGCATAAGTAATAAATATAAGAATATAGATATGTGAATATTAGCATAAAATAATTATTGATATAAAACATATATAACTAAATATAGTTCATACCTTTGCAAATTAAATATAAGATATTATAATTTTCAGAAAATTTACCTATCATCAACATCTGTTCTTTTGTGACAGGACAGAAAACAAATGAACAAAAACATCCTCAAATCTATTTTGAAATCCAGATTAATTATAATCACAAAATGTCTCCCAATCAGATTAAAAAAGAAGAGTAATTTATGTAGAACCACTTTATATGCCCGTCCTATGCTAGATAGCTTCATGTGTATTTCAATATATACAAAATGTCATGATATAGTGTAGAGAATAGTAATAGCTCATTCTTCAATACACATTTCACACAAAATATTCAAATACAAAAATGAAAATTATATTCTTTGTGGCACTGTTTCTACTTTTTATATTTTTAAAGTGTTTTAAATGAAGTCTGGATTGTCAGACCCTTTCTCAAGAGAAAGTGGGTAACTGGTGGAAAGTATTAAAAAAGCAAACATTTAAAGCATCTGAAAATTGTCACAAGGCCATACAAGAAATGTAGAAAATTTTATTGAAGAAAATCTAATATTGGTAAGAATATGAAAGGCTGTGGCATTTGCAAGATAATGCTCTCTAAACCCAGCCACCCAGCTCATTATGATAGAATTCCTAACTCTACTGGGTATAGACAAGATCACAAGGCTCTCTTGCCATTCAATACCAGTTTAGGACTACAGTATCTCTCCAGGAAAGGCAGGACGTCAGAATTTCTTATTCTTCCCAGCTCTGTATTGCAGAAATTCTATTCCAGGTAAGCGACAGTGAGAGATCTGGGGCTCCCTTTCTCCACTTATGTCACACACCCAAAGAAGAAGCTCTGTACCAGGCACAGCAGACCAGAAGCACTGAACCTCAACCATCCTTACTCAACATCACTCATATGGTGCATGATTTATGTCAAGAAAGACATGCTGAGAGGACCACAAGCTACTATTTTTTCCCAGTGTGCTCATTATAAAGTAGAGGTGTCTCTTAGACAATTGGGCCATTGTCCCTGCCTATGTCCCAGCTATACAGCAGTGGCACACAAGTGTTACAAAAGGGGAGAGGAAGGCAGTAAGAACGGAAAGTTGTGAAGCTCTGCCCAAGAGAATAGGCTTTGTTTAGAAGAGATAATGAGAAAGTTAAAGCATAAGGACACTGTTGAAAACAATGGAATTTCGTAGTAAGCAATTAAAAGGGGGCTGGTGGCCATGAAAGCAACAATCTAAACATACAACTAGCTAGAATTTTAAAAGAAAACCAGGCAAAACAAAAACAAGAACAAGCCAAGAAGAATCCAGTTGGGGCAGATTATGCCTCAAAAAATGACACTAAAGAGTACACCTGAAAAACTTCTAAATGCAATTGTATCAGACTATGGAGCAATTTATGTTCTAGGAAATAATTCATCTTATACATGGATCCAAAACAAGATTAACAGCTAATTTCTCATCAGAAATTAGGTAGGCCAAAAGAATACTATAGTATAACATATTCAAAGTTCTAAATGAAAAAGTTTATCAACCAAGAATTATATATCTAGCAAACCTATTTAAAAAACTGAGACATATTAACTCTAGCATACCTTCCACATCAAAAAAAGTAGGAAAAGCTGAGCCACACTTGTTCCACAAACCTCACCCCGGCCATGGTGCCTTACAATTGGGAGAAAATCCCCACCCCTGCCATCTTTCTAAGAGGCAAAGAGTTTTGTTCACACATCTAGCATATCAAATTTTATGGTTGCCAACTGAGGGACTGGCTCTTAAATCAACTAGCTCTTGGAGCTGATAAGGCAGGGCGTTTGTGAGTCCTCCAGGACCACACAGAACAAAGAAGCAGCTTTAAATTTAAATAAAAATAAAAATACAACTTACCAAAACTTATGAGATGAAGTAAAAGTACTACTAGGAGGGTAGTTTATTGTAATAAACACCTACATTGAAAAAGAAGAAAGATCTCAAATAACCTAACTTTACACCTCTAGGAACTAAAAAACTAAGGACAAACTACACTCAAAGCTAGAAAAGGGAGAAAATAATAAAGATCAGTACAACACTAAATCAAACAGAGAATAGAAAAGCAATAGAAAAAAAATCAAGATGAAGATTTGGGGTTTTTTGGGAAAAAATAAACGAAATTGACAAATCTTTAGTTAAATTAAGAAAAAAGCGTTCAAATAAATAAAATCTGGCATTCAAATGCATGTCTCAGATATAAAAAGGATTTTAAGGGATGATTATAAACAATTAAATGCCAAAATTTAGATAAGCTAGAGAAATGGATAAATTCCTAAAAATGTACAACTGAATCAAGAAGAAATAGAAAGCCCAAACAGATCAATAACAAATAAGGAGAATACAGTAGTAATCAGAAAGTTCCCAACAAAGGAAAGCACAGTACCAGATGGCTTCATGAATAAATTCTACCAAGCATTCAATGAAGAATCAATATCGATTTTTTTAACTCTTCCGAAAATAGAAGGGAGAATACTTCCAAACTTATTTTTTGAGGCCAGCATCACTCTTATATCAAAGCCAGACAAAAACACCACAAGGAAAAAGAAAAGATATAAGTCAGTATCTCTTATGAACATAGATGCAAAGATCCTCAATAAAATACTGCCAAACCAATTTAAAAACACATCAAGAAGATTATACATCAAGAGCAAGAGGTATTTATCCCCGGGAAGCATGGTTGGTTTAACATACGCAAATCAATCAATATGGTACACCATATCAACAGAATAAAAGATAAATCCACATAATCATCTTGATAGATAAAGAAAAAACCTTGACAAAATTCAATATCCATTCATGATAAAAACTCTTAACAAAATAGGTAAAGAAGAAAATTTCCTCAACATGATACAGGTCATTTATGAGAAGTCCACACCTCCCATCTTTGTAAATGAGGAAAAACTGAAAGTCTTTCCTATAAAATTCAATACCACAGAAGGATGGACACTCCAGCCACTTTTCTTAAACATAGTAGTGGATAAACTAGCAAGAGCAATCAGTGAATAAAAAGAAATAAAACCATTCAAAGCAGGGAGGAAAAAGTAAAATTATCTCTGTTTGCAGATGACATGATCCTGTATGTAGAAAACACTGAAGAGTCCCCCCCAAAATTGTTACAATTAATAGACAAATCTAGTAGAGTTATAGAATATAAAAACAACATACAAAAAACAGCTGTGTTTCTCTATACAAAAAATTATCAGAAAAGGAAATCAAGAAAACAGTCCCATTTAACATAGTATCAAAAATAATAAAATACTGATGTATAAATTTAACCAACGAGGTGAAACATATGAATACTGAAAACAATGTAACATTGATAAAATATATTGAAAAAGACACAAATAAATGGAAAAATACCACAAGTTCATATACTGTAAGAATTATTATTATTAAAATGTTCATGCTATCCAAAGCAATATACAGATTCAACACCATCCCTTTCAAAATGCCAATGGCATTTTTCACAGAAATTAAAAAAAAAATTCTAAATTTTGTATGGAACAACAAAAGACTCCAAATAATGAAAGCAATCTTGAGAAAGAAAAACAAAATTGGAGGCATCACATTTCCTGATTTCAAATTATGTTACAAAGCCATACTAATAAAAAAAAAAGTATAGTACTGGCATAAAAATAGATGAATATGGAAAGAATAGAGAGCTCAGAAATAAATCAAAGCACATATAGTCAACTTATTTTCCACAAGGGCACCAAGAATACTCAATAAGGATAGAGTAATCTCTTCATTAAATGGTGCTAAGAAAACTGGATATCCACATGCAAAAGAATGAATTTGGACCCTTATCTTTCACCAGACACAAAAATCAACTCAAAATGGATAAAAGACCTAAATGTAAGGCTTAACACGTTAAACTTTGTTAAACTAAAAATCTTCTGACAGCAAAAGAAACTATCAATGAAATGAAAAGGCAGCCTACAGACTGAGAGAAAATATCTACAAACCATATATCTGATAAGGTGTTAATATCCAAAATACATAAGGAGTTCATACAACTGAATAACACAAAAATGTCAAACAATGTGATTTTATTAATAAAGTGGGCAAAGGACCTGAATATACATTCGTTTCAAAAGAGATATACAAATGGTCAACAAGTATATGAAAATGCCTTCAACATTACTAATTATGAGGGAAAGGCAACTCAAAACCACAGTCAGCTATCATCTCATACCTGTTAGAATGACTATTATCAAAAAGATAAAAGACAACAAGTATTGGTTGAGGGTGAAGAGAAAAGGAAACCCTTATACACTGTTGGTAGGAATGTAAATTGGTACAGCCACTATGGAAAACAGTACAGATGTCATTCAACATATTAAAAACAGAACTACCTTATAATCCAGCAATTCTATTCCAGGTATATATATACACAAAGAAAATAAAATCAGTATTTAAAAGATATATTTTCACTCCTATGTTCATCAACATTTTGCAATAACCAGGGGATAAAATCATGAACAGATAGATGGATAAAAATTGTGAGATATATATATACATTCACACATATATTATTCATCCTTATAAAGAACATTATGCTAATTAAAATGGATGAAACACAGAAATAAAAATACTGCCTGACAACACTTATATGTGAAATCTAAAAAACACAGAAGCAGAGCATAGAACGGTGGCTACTATGGACCAGGGAGTGGGGGAAATGAGGAGATTTGGGTCAAAGTTTAAAAAGTTGCATTCCATCTTTATTGAAGCACTATTCACAATAGCAAAGATATGGAATCAATCTAACTATCCATCAGTGAATGCATGGATAAAGAAAATGTGTTATATATACACAATGGAATACTATGCAGCCACGACAAGAATGAAATCCTGACATTTGCACCAACATGGATGGAAATGGAAGATATTATGTTTAGTGATATAAGCCAGGCACAGAAAGACAAATATTGCATATTCTCACTCATATGTGGTAGCTAAAGTTCGATCTCATGGAGGTAGAGAGTAGAATGATAGTTACCAGAGGCTGTGAAGGGTATGTCTGTGTGGGTGGGGATGAAAAAAGTTTGGTTAATAGATAATGCAAACATACATTCAGAAAGAAGTGGTAAGTTATAATAGTCAATAACAAAGTAGGGTGACTATATATAACACCAATGTATTGTATCTTCACTCCAAAGAATACTCAATAAGGATAGAATATTCTCAAAATAGCTAGAAGAGAAGTCTTGAAATGTTCTCAATACTTAGAAATGATAAATGTTCAAGGTGATGGATTTCCTAAATATCCTGACATGATCATTATATATTCTATGCAAGTAAAATTTTGATCTTTAATATTGTTGGTAAGAATGTAAAATGGTATAGCCACTCTGGAGAACAGTTTGGTAGTACCTCAAAATGTTAAACATATATTTACTCTGTGACCAAGTAATTTAATTCCTAGGTATACACCAAAGAGAAGTGAAACCATATGTCTACATAAAAATGTATACAAAGATGTTTATAATATCATCATTCACAATAGCCAAAAAATGATAACCACTGAAATGTATATCAATTGATGAATAAATAAGTAAAATGTGGTATATCCACATATTGGGATATGATTTGCAGTAAAAAGCAATGAAGAAACATATATGTTTATATACGCTGTAACATAGATGAAATTTGAAAAAAAAATTTCTAAGTGAGAGAAGCCAGGCACAAAAGACCATATGTTCTAGGTTTTCATCCATTTACCATATCCAGAATAGGCAAATTTATTGAGACAGAAAGTAGATTAGTGGCTTCTGTCTAAAAATGGGGAGTGGTTTGGTGAAAAATGGGGAGGGACTGCTGATGGATACAAGATTTATTTTGGAACGATAAAAATGTTCTAAAATTTTGTTGATGGATTTACAACTGCATAAATGTATTTTAAAAAGTTGAATTGTATAATTTATGTGTGTGAAGTGTATAGTATGTGAATTATATCCCAGTTGCTAAAAAATGACCTTATACTTAATATGGCAAATAAGACGTGAAGTTTGATTTCACTCTCCTTTTTTGGCAACAACAAAACAGTTTCTTGCTCCTAGAAGACAGTCACAAGAAGAATTGCACTCTCTTCATCATTAAAACATTAGATTTCTGGATTTGACTACTAGTGTTACTGTGGTCACCTAGCTACAGACCTGAGAATAAAGTCAAAACCTAGGACAAAACAGTGATTTAGAAAGCACTTAACTAGACAGGCATGGTGGCACCTACCTGTAGTCCCAGCTATTCTGGAGGCAAAGGTGGAGGCAAGAGAATCATGTGAGCCCTGTAGTTTGATCTATAATAGTGCCCTGCACTCCGGCCTGGGCAACAGAGCGAGACCCAGTCTCCAATAACAGCAAAAAATACTAGAAACACTTAACCATAAAAATACATTGCTGCATCTCATCAAGTAATTTATATATGATTATGTAAGCCCTGAATGCTGACATGACATCTCTCCTTAAGGTAATAAAAGCAGCATTGTCCTAGCTCTGAGATCATCATTCAGGCAGGTTCCTCACTCTGTTTTTCCTGTTTAGAACATCAAACATCAGTGCATTCTTAGCAGTGCATTCTCAGGAGGAACTAAACTTGTGGAAGTTACATTCACCTGTTTGCTTTTACCTTCATACTCTGTACCCATTATATTTCTCATTAGATGTATTGATAACAAGTTAAAGTAAAAGCAATTTAGGATGAGTCCAAGTTGTTGTTAATCTCAACTTTTGAACATGGTTGACATTACGTGTTTTGACTTTCCCAGGTGAGTTTGGAGAACCTTTGATGACATCAATATGCTATGAGATCAATGCACTCTGAAGGAAAAACACATTCAGTAGTTTTAATCAAGCTAATACTAAATATTATATATTAATCATTAGGGTACAGAAAATTACCACTTATAATAAACATATAAACAATCAAAACAATCACCAGTAAGTCCTTTTTATCAAAATATACTGGTTTTTATGCCTTCACTTGGAATGATACAGTTATGGTGTTATCTCTCCTAGATTTGAAATAATACTTTTTTAATTTTTTTCTCTTAACATTTATAAATTAATTTTTATCACAAATTCCTTGGTGTATGTTTATATACAACTACCAATATAGTCCATATTTTACCTTTTTGCTGGACTAGCGACAGTTATTTAAACCCCTAGCAGTGAAGAGGAAATGGAGAGAATCTCCCAAATTTCAAAGACAATTGATCTGTGGAAGAGGTAACAACTAAGAGACGCTGTAACATTTATTATTGCCACTTTTAAAATTATGTTAAGGCAGGAAGAAAATAGGGGAATAAGTAGCCTGATCTCTTTCTTTTGCCTTAGACTTCTTGCTAATGCTTTGCACTGTGGGGGGAGGAAAAAAAAACAGTAAGCCATTAGACATGGTTACCAAAATGATGCGTTTGTTCAGTTTGGCCACATTGGACATACAGCAGAACAGAAAAACAAAAACAAAAATAATGAATAGCACAAAAAACAGGATGACAAGTTGGAAAACATAAAAAAAAATCAGGTAGAGCATGAGATTTATAAAATAATCAATAAGATAATGTCTCCCAGGTCTTCCCTTTTACCAAAAAATAGACTTGACAAATTCCCTACTTTTTTCCACCCCAATAAAAAAATCAGAGAAACTTGGATATGAAAACATTTTCGCTCCTACCACTCTTAAAGGCCAGTTGCAGTGGCAACCCTCTGTGTTGCTTCAGTGACATCCAGTTTGAATGGAACAAATGAATAATTTCGATCGATATATAGCATCTGTTAATAATTAATGCAAAATAGAATTACATGTGATATTTTATTTAGAAAATTTAAATATCATCCAAGCCTGTTAAATTATATCCCTCTATGGTGAGGATAACCTTTAGATAGTAGATATCCACAAAGAAGGTTTGTCTTTGTACTATGAACATATTCAATCTACTTTAATTCTCTATCAGTTGAAAGGTCAAAATCCTCCACGGATCTGAATTACATGGGTGACAGCAAACAAAAGCAATATTTGTTTTCCTCTCAATCAAAAAAAAAAAAAAACAGCGTTCTTTCAGCATAATTGTGTCAAAATTTTAATTGACACTTTCAATTCTATTATATTCCTGGAAAATATACCCAATAATTCTTCTGTTGTTGTTACTGATTTTATAAAAATATAAAAACTTCTGTATGATTTTTTGCAATTGTCTTGTCAAGAATGTCCTATTTGAAATTTCTGCATTTCTTAGACTTGCTAAGAAGGATGATTTCTTCAGATGTTTCTTCACACAGGAGAGGAGGAGATTGAACGCTTTGAAACAAGAAACAGAACAGATGAAGGCAAGGCACTTGACTCTTATGAGCTGCTGTTACATTGAAATTAAAGTACTAATACTAGTCAATACAAATAATATATAGTTGTCTCATACTCTCACACAGTTTCTTCTTTACTGGTGCAAACTGTTTATTAAATGCCTTGGGCAAATAAATTATGCATATTAACTCATGTAAAGATTAAATTAAATATATATGTTTATATATATTTCTGAGAAAAGAAATTTCTGAGAAGAGAAAAATTGTGTAAAATATAAGTAGAATAATTATTTTAATATTAGTATAAGCTATATGCATCCACACTTATAGGTATTTTTAATTTTAAAGTACAATATTTTCCATTCCTAGCAAGCTCATGATAAATTACATAAACAAGTTACTTCACATATTATAGATAGTAATAACTGTTATAAAAGGTTTAACTTTGAAGTTAATAGAAAATTTTTAAGAAAATTTACAATTTTCAAACTGGCAGAAATATTAGTAATGCACTATTTCAATAAAAAAGATACCACTTACATACAGATCATGTAAGAGTGTGTGTTGATTCTGTTCTTCAAGCTATTGTCACTGTTTTACTTAAGAAATGTAAATTTACTCTAGAACCATATTCTTTTCTAGGAGAAAAACAGAATGGCTTGCTAGTATCTTTGGGGGGCTACCTTTTCCTGATATTATTAATAAAGTGTTTCTGTAAATTAATGAGATAAAATAAGAGATTATTTTTCATAGCAAACCCCCTCTGTTAGCTTCTCTGCAAACCACATATGCTAGCCCTGCTGAAAAATTTTTCCAATTCTATTTGCCTTTTCCACCCTCATTTTCCTCCCAAATGCATATTTTTCTTTGAGTATCAAGCTTCTCAAATCTTTAAGTATTAGAAAATTTCTTACTAAAATAATTAGGAATAATCATTAGTTTCATTAAAACTATAAATATTTTAGGATACTGTTAAGAATTATCATATATCATTAGCTTATTCCATTTTATTAATTATATTTGCATAAATATATAAAAGCAAGCGTCAGAAAAACATATGTGGAAAGAATTAAGTGCAGCTGTGTATTTACCACAGTGTTTTTTCTATGGCTATTTCTAGTCCAAGTGGGAAATATTATATAAATATATACCACCTGTGCATAGAAAAGAATTTTAATAATTAAAATGAATTACTTTGTTCCTATGTTTACAAGTTTTTTTTCTGGTTTTCAAAAATATATTAAGATAATTAGAAAGATTATGAAAATAAAATCTTAGCAGTTATGTTTTTAACTCTGGGGAATGAATAAACAACTTTTTTAGTTTATGTTGTAAGCAATGAAACAGTCTAACTCTTGAGTCATATTAATTACAGATTTGCTGGATCTAATTTTAAAAGAAAAAGTATAATTAAAATCACTGTTTTCCTCACATGTTTTTTTTTGAAGGTATAGAATAGGGAAGTTTAAAAATAATATGATTTCAAAGTCCTCAAGTATAGGGTTAATAATTTATTCAATTTTAAGTATTTCCTCAATCACATTTACCATTAAAATGTATCCTTTTAGGCCCATCACTTACTTATTGTATGATATTGGACAAATTATATTCCCTGCTCTTCAGTTGCTCATCTGGACTGTATTTTGGACCAACAACAAAGGTTCAGAGTTTTGGCTATGGAGCTTGACTGCTGCCGTACAGGTAACCTAAGAACTTATGTGTAACTTCCTGTGTGTGTGTGTGTGTGTGCATGCGTGCATGTGTTTGTTCCTCATTAGCTTGGGCAATTTATGGGGACTTGTCTAACACACACGTAGAAGAGTTTATCTTCTATTCAATGAGATCACATAATACCCCATGTTTTTGGTACGTTTCTTTTAAGTTCCATGAAATGCTTTTGTGAGCTCAGCTGACATTCTTGTTCTTCCTAGAATTCAATTTTAGAAAAATTAAGTGACATAATAAGCACATTCTTAAGTGACCAAGCCTTACACATATTTGCTTAAATGAAA
Organism: Daubentonia madagascariensis; assembly: GCA_023783475.1. Lineage (NCBI taxonomy): Eukaryota > Metazoa > Chordata > Mammalia > Primates > Daubentoniidae > Daubentonia > Daubentonia madagascariensis. The sequence goes on along the minus strand of JAKFHU010000978.1, from coordinate 16,315,832 downwards.
ATAAAAAAATCTATAGAAATTTTTTCAAATTTATTTTTTAATTGATCTCTCAAATTGTCTGTATTGATTGTGTACAACATGATGTTTTGAAATATATATACATTGTGCAATGTTTAAATTTAGCTAATTGATAAATGCATCCAGTCACATAGTTATTTTCATGGTAAGAACACTTAACATCACTCTTTTAGCATTTTTCCAGAATGCAATATATTGTCATTAACTACAGCCATCATGCTGTACAGTAGATGTCTCCAATCCATTCCTCCTATCTAACTGTGAATAGGTATCCTCTGACCCACGTCTCTCTAATCTCTACTCCACACTAACCACTCCAGCCTCTGGCAACCAACAGTCTACTCTCTGCTTCTATAAGATCAATTTTTTTAGATTCCACATATAAGTGATATCACGCAGTATTTGTCTTTCTGTGTCTGGCTTATTTTGCTTAGCATAATTTCCTCCAGGTTTGTCGGTGTTATTGGAAATGACAGAATTTCCTTCTTTACTATTGCTAAATCAGTATGTCAAAGAGAAAGCTGCACTTCCATGTTTATTGCACCATTATTCACAATAGGTGTGATACAGAATCAACCTTAGTGGTCATCATAGGTTGAATGGACAAAATTTATATATATATATATATATACACACACACACACACTCAGTGGAATACAATTCAGGTATAAAAGAGAAGAAAATTCTATAGGAACTTAAATAGAAATTTTGTGAAAAGACAGCTTTTATTGGAGAACACTCACCTGAACTGCTTGCATTTTTAGGGATTGTTTTCAGTTCTGGAGACCTTTCAAATATCCACATGCATTAAATAGATTTGTGAGTTTAGCATCAGGAAAGTTTTCTGTAAACCTAATGTCAGGTGATATGACGTTCAAATGAAACTTAGCTTTCAATATGTTCATCATAGTACTACAGAAAAGCACAACTCTTCAAAATTGTTAAGAGCCACAGTACTGTATTGACAAGGAGAAAAGATTTATTTGTTAAATTTAGCCTCTCTATTGCTTTCCTCATTGTTTGTCTAACTACAGAGACTCCAATCTAGAAGATATTTTTCAAATATATAGATGATGGAGAGTTAGATAGTTTATGAAAGTAACGGAGAGGCAGAGAAGTAAAAAGGTAAAAGAATGCTCATTTTCAGAAACTGTCATAGCATGATAATGTGGTAGCTCTCCTAACTATAAGATAACTTTCTCTGATTAGAATTCTAGAAGTGATGTCAGAAAGGTGGCTGACTGTTACTTGGCACTTGCCCACCCCCCACCAAAAGGGACCAAAACAACAAATAAACAACTCTATTTTGACCAGAGTGACTAAGGAAGTACACTGGAGAGCACCAGGGGAACAGTGAAATCCTGTGGCACATGGAAGTCCAGGACAGCAGCATAGAGAGGCGAGTAAGGCATCCAGCCTCTTCCATACTATCTCCCTTGCTGAGGTCAGCTCGGAGTCAGGGGAACTTCTTACAAGCAAAAGATAAGCCAGATATCCCTGGTGGTCCCCATTGCTGCCACAGGCTCCAGCTATTTTTGCCAGAGTCCCCTAGTACTCAAAGGTCCTGAATACTGTTTAGAGAGTAGCTGGAAGTTCATGCAGCTGCATTGCTTCAGAGTAGAAGCCCACCTTCAACAACCCCCACCCCCACAACCTAAGCTGCTACAGCTCAGGGCCATCTTGAAACTGAACCCACTACTAGAGTGCATTCTACCTTGGGGCCTAGGAGTAGCTGACCCTCTATATCCCTGAGGCCTTGCTATCATTTCACCACATTTACATAAGTGCCTAAAGCACCATGATCCCAGATGCCTGGAGCCTAGGCCAGATGAAAGAACAAAGACCCCAGCATCTGAACCCAGACAACATGCCATTACCCCAGTGAGCAGGTGGACCTGCACCGTGGGGGAGTCACCAAAGAGCCATGCAGCCTACTGTGCACATGTGTGTCCACACCCAGCCCAACACCAGGTCCTATGACAGACTGCTGCAGAGCTGCCCCGGCAAACTACATTTTCATGCACTCACACCTGGCCCAACAGCCAGTCCAGTGCAGTCTTGCCCCCTTGAACAGACTGTCACAAGGCCAATGGCATCACCATGTTCTTATGCACCCATATCAGGTCCAACAGCCATTTGTGTGTGGCCCCACAGACACACAGAGACTATTACAAGCCCACATAGCTGTGTCATGCCTGCTTACCCCCACTCCTAGCCCAATAGCTGTCTAGGGGTGGCTGCACCACCACAGATAGACAACCACAAGGCTATCTGGAACCTCTATGCCTGCACATACTCAGCCCAACATCCAGTCAGGCAATAGCCCTGTCTCCCAAGAAAGAGAGCTGCCCACCCTCCAGGCCAGCCACACCAGAGTGTGCCTAATCAGGTGATAGCCACCATCTTCCCAGAGAGCCAAAAGACAGTATTTTGCCACCCACATGTGCCTAGAACAACAACCAGCTCAACTACCTACCCCCAACAAAACCATGCCACTGCTATCACAAACTCCCATAGTCTAGGCCATTGAGGCAATCTCAGACATTGCTGATGATGGTTACAGCTGAAGAAACTGCACAGAGACCACACTGCTGAATCTATCCAGAACCAATGCACCATACCCAACTGACACCCTAGGACCCATCTATAAAAAAGTTTCTCCCTACATAAGCTACTCCATAAAATTGAAAGGTGACTATTCCACTAGATTTGTGGGTAACAACGTAGGGACAGAAGAAACATGAAAGACCAAGAAAACACACACCCTCACAGTAAAAAATAAGTCTCCAGTAACAGACCAAAAGGAAAGGGACATTTACAAAATGCCTGAAAACTAATTCAAAATAATGTTCTTAACTCAGTGAGATACAGGAGAACTCAAACAATTCCATATAATCAGGAAAATAATTCAGGACCTGAATGAGAAATTTAATAGAGATAGAAATTTTTAAAAATCCAAAAAACAAAGTTTAGAGCTGAATAATTCAATGAATTAAATAAAAATACAACTGAGAGCTTCAACAATAGACTAGATCAAGCATAGAAATAATTTCTGAACTTTGACAGGTCTTTTCAACTAACACAGGTATAATAAAAAAAAATGAAGAAAGCCTATGGGACATATGAGATACAATTAAGTGAACAAATTTTTGCATTATAGGAGTAAGAGGGAGAAGAGATGGAGAAAGAAATAGAAAATCTATGTAACCTAATAATAGCTAAAATCTTCCCAAGTATTAGGAGGTATGGACATCCAGAATCAGAAAGATCAAAAGTCCCCAATTAGATTCAACCCAAAGTGATCCTCTCCAAGGCACATTATAATCAAACTATCAAATTTAAAGACAAAGAGAGAATTCTAACAACAGCAAGAGAAAAAAAAATCACATATGAGGGAATCTTCATTAAACTAACAGCAGATTTATAAGCAGACACCTTACAGGCCAGGAGAGAATGAGATGATATATTTAAAGTGCTCAGGAGAAAAAAAAAAAAAAAAAAACTGTCAAGAGAAAATACTGTATCCAGCAAAGCTATCCTTCAAAAATGAAAAAGAAATGAAGACCTTCCAAGACAAACCACAGCTGAGGGAATTCCTCACCACTAGACTAGCCTTCCAAGAAATGCTTAAGGGAGGACTACAACAGGAAAGAGGACAATAATTAATACCATGGAAAGACATGAAAGTATAAATCTCACCAGTAGAGGTAAATTCTTATATCAGACTCAGAATGCCCCAGTGATGTAATGGAGCTATGTGAATTTCTCAACTATTATATGAAGGTTTAAAGTCAAAGTTGAAAGTAACAACATCTACAATTCGTGGCTATGAAACACACAAGAGATAAAGAATAATACTCCATGGTATACATATACCTAATTTTATTAATCCACTCATGTATTGATGGACACTTAGGTTGTTTCCACATCTTTGTGATTGTGAATTGTGCTGCTATGAACATTTGAGTGCAAGTGCCTATTTTATAAAATGTCTTTTATTCCTTTGGGTAAATACCCAGTAGTGGGATTGCTGGATCAAATGGTAGGTCTACTTATAGTTCTTTTTGTAACAACCTGGATGGAACTGGAGACCATCCTCCTAAGTGAAGTATTGCAAGAATGGAAAAACAAACACCATATGTACTCACTATTAAACTGGAACTAAATGATCAACACTCATGTGTACATATGGTAGTAAAATTCAATGGAAATCAAGCAGGTGGGAGTGGGGAGGAAGGGATGGGTAAATTCACCCATAATGGGTACAATGCACACTATCTAGGTGATGGATACACATAACTTTGACTCAAACTGTACAAAATTAATTCAAGTAACCAAAACATTTGTATCCTGGTAATATTCTGAAATTTAAAAAAAGAAATAAAAAATAATTAAAGAAACAAAAATATAAATTTGGGTTGGGAAACAGAAAAATTCTAGAGTTTTTTTGTGCAACTAACGTTAAGTTGCCTTCAGCTTAAAATAATCTATTTTAACTACAGGACTCTTTATTTTAGCCCCATGGTAACCACAAGAAAGAAATTATAGCAGATACATAAACAAGAAAGAAAGTAGACAAAGCTTAGCACCACAGAAAACCACCAAACCACAAAGGTAAACAATAATAGAGGAAGAAAGGAATAAAAGATCTATAAGACAACCAGAAAACAATTAACAAAATGGCATGAGTAAGTCCTTTCTATCAGTAATAACCTTCAATGTAAATGGATTAAATTAACCAGTTAAAGAATATGAATGGCTGAATAGATTTAAAAAGACAAAACAGTACATCCTGCCTATAAGAGACTCATCTCTCCATTAAAGACGAACATTGACTCAAAGTGAAGGGATGGAAAAAGATTTCACATAGACAGAAACCAAAAGCAAGCAGCAATAGCTATACATATACGAGATAAAACAAACTAAAATAAAAACAATAAAAAAGAAAAGGAAGCTCATTACATAATGATAAAGGAATCAATTAAGCACAAGGACATAGCAATTGTAAATATATATGTACTCAACACTGGAGCAGCCAGCTATATAAAACAAATATTATTAGACCTAATGGGATAGCTAGACTGTAAAAAAATTATATAAGGGGACTTCAAGACCCTAATTTTAACAATGGATAGAACATATAGACAAAAAAAAAATCAACAAAGAAACATCAGACTTAAACTGCATCATAGGCCAAATGGAGCTAACAGAATTTTACATTTCATTGCATTGCAGCAGAATACACATTCTTCTGAGCTGCACATGGAATATTATCCAGATGGCTCATATGTTAGGCCACAAAGCAAGTCTTAACAAATTTAAGAAGATAGAGATCATACCAAGTATCTTATCTGACCACAATGGTATATCACTGGAAATCAACAAGAAAAACTCCAGAAACTGTACAAATACATGGAAATTGAACAACCTTTTCCTAAACAACCAATGGATCAATAAGGAAATTAAAGAAGAAATTAAAAATTTCTTCAAGACAAATAAGAATGAAAACACATAATACCAAAATGTATGAGACACCAAAAAAAGCAGTTCTAAGAGGGAAGTCTATAGCAATAAACACCTACATTGAAAAAGAAAAAGATTTGTAATAAACAACTTAATGATGAACCCTTACGAAATACAAAAACAAAAACTAATAAACACAAAATTGGTAGAAGGAAGAAAACAATAAAGCTCAGAGCAGAAATAACCAAAATAGAGTTTTAAAAAAATTCAAAAAATCAACAAAGAGTTGGTCTTTTGGAAAAATAAACAAAATTACAAATTTGTAGCTAGACTAACTAAGGAATAAAAAGAGAGAAGAAACAAATAAAATCAGAGATGAGAAAGGAGACATTACAATGGATACCATAGAAATACAAAGATCATAAGAGGCTATTAGGAACTATATGCCAACAAATTTGATAACACAGAAGAAATGGATAAATTCCTGGAAATGTACAACCTACCAAGATTAAATTATGAAAAAATGTAAAATCAAAGCAAACCAATAATGAGTGATGAAATTGAATCAGTAATAAAAATTCTTCCATCAAAAAAACAAAAAAGCCCAGGATCTGATGGTTTCACTCCTAAATTCTATCAAACATTTAAAGATCTAAAACCAATTCTCCTCAAAATACTCAGGAAAATTGAAGAGGAGGGGACACTTCCAAACTCATTTTATGAGGGCAGCATTACCTTGATTTTAAAACTAGACAAAAACACAAGAAAAAAAGGAAAGGTCAGGCCAATATCCCTGATGGACATAGATGAAAAAATTCTCAGCAAGAGACTAGCAAACCAAACCCAATAGCACATAAAAAGTCATTATTCACCATAACCAGCAGAATTCATCCCAGGGATGCAGGTATGGTTTAATATATGTAAATCAATAAATGTGATACGCCACAGTAATCGAAAGAAAGTAAAAAACCATAATATCATTTCAATCGAAACAGAAAAAACATTTGACAAAATTCAACATCACTTCATGATAGAAACTCTCAACAAATTAGGTATAGAAAGAATAAACTTCAACACAATAAAGGTCATATATGACAATCCCATAGCTAACATCATAGTAAATGGGGAAAAATGGAAAGCTTTTCCTCCAAGATCAAGAATAAGAACAGGAATGCCCACTTTCACTGGTTCTATTCAACATAGAACTGGAAGTCCTAGTCAGAACAATTAGGTAAGAGAAATACAAGGCATCCAAATAGGAAAGGAGGAACTCAAATTGTCCCTGTTTGCAGATGATATGATCTTATATATACAGAAAACCCTAATGACACCACCAAAAAACTATTAGAACTAATAAATGAATTTAGTATAGTGGCAGGATGCAAAGCAAACATATAAATTAAGTAGTATTTCCATACACTAATAGTGAACTATCTGAAAAGAAATTAAGAAAATTCCATTTACAATAGCTATAAAAAAGTAAGACACTTAGTAATAACTTAACTAAGGAGGTGAATGATTACTACACTGAAAACTATAAAACATAGATGAAAGAAATTGAAGAGAACCCAAATAAATGGAAAGATATGCATCACAGATTGGAAAAATTAATCTTTTCAAAACAGCCATACTACCCAAAGAGATCTACAGATTTAATTAAATTTTTATTAAAATACCACTGACATTCTTCATAGAACTAGAAAAAAAAATCCTAAAATTCATATGAAACCAAAAAAAAAAAAAAAACCAAATAGCCAAAGTAATCCTGAGAAAAAGAACAAAGCTAGAAGTATCACGTCCCTTCACTTCAAAATATACAACAAAGCTGTCGTAACCAAAACAGCATGATACTGGCGTAAAAATAGACACACAGACCAATGTAACAGAATAGAGAGGCCAGAAACAAATTCATGCACCTACAACTGATGGATTTTTGACAAAGGTGGCAAGAGCACACATTGGGGAAAACATAGTCTCTTCAAGAAACAGTGCTGAAAGATTGTATATTCACATGTAGAAGACTAGACCCTACCTCTCTCTATATATAAAAATCAACTCAAATAGTTTAAAAACTTAAATATTAAACCAGAAACTATGAAACTACTAGAAGAAAGCAGGGAAATGCTTCATGACATTGGGCTGGGCAAGGATTTTTAAAATAACACCTCAAAAGTACAGACAACAAAAGCAAAAATAGACAAATAGGATTACATCAAATTAAAAAGATTTTGTACAGCAGAGGAAAGAAGTAACAGAGTGAAAACATAACCTACAAGACAGAAGAAAATATTTGCAAACTATACATCTGACAAGAGGTTAATATTCACTGGAATATATAAGGAACTTAAACAACTAAACAGAAAAAAAAAACCCTCAAATAATCACAATTACAAAATGAGCTAAAGACCTTAATATACATTTCTCAAAAGAAGACATACAATTAGCCAATAGGGTTAAGGAAATATGCTCGCTATCACTAACATCACGGAAATGCAAAGCAAAACCACAATGAGATACCACCTCATTTAGGTAGAATGGCTATTATCGAAAGACAAAAAAAAAGTGTTGGTGAAGGTATGGAGAAAAGGGAACACTTACACAGTGTTGGTGAGATTGTAAATTAGTACAGCCATTATGGAAAACATGGAGGTTCCTCAAAAAATTAAAAATAGAACTACCATAAAATCCAGCAATCCCACTCCTGAGTATATATCGAAAGGAAATGAAATCAGTATGTCAGAGAGATATCTGCACTCCCATGTTTATTGCAGCACTGTTTACAATAGCCAACATATGGAATCTACTAAGTGTCCAACAACAGATGAATCTATGAAGAAAATGTGGCATATATACACAATGGATTACTATTCAGCCATAAAAAGAAGGAAATCCTGCCATTTGCCACAACATGGATGAACCTGGAGGAAATAAGCCAGACACAGAAAAGACTAATACCTCATGATCCCACACATATTTGGAATCTGAAGTTAAAAAAAAACGGATATCATAGAAGCACATAGTACAACCATGGTTACCAGAGACTAGGGAGGGGAGAAGGGAGAAGATGGGGAGAGATTGGTCAATGGCTAAAAAGTTACTATTAGATAGGAGGAATAAATTCTAGTATTCTATTTCATGGTACCATGACCATAGTTAACAGTTAATTGTTACATATTACAAAATAGCTATAAAAGAGACTTTGGAATATTCTCACCAAACAAAAAAGATGAAAAATGCAGGAGGTAATGGACACACTAACTACTCTGATTGGGTCATTATGCAATGTAGATACATATGGAAATATCAAATTGTACCAAATATATATATACAATTACAATGAATCAGTTAAAACATGTAAAACATTTTTTAAAAAGAATTCGATAACATTTTAAATGAATGCTGACATATTTTTCAGAATGTGCTTGACAAAGAGGATTTCAGAACACTTTCTTATTTTTAAACTGAACTTTTAAATTTGTACAAGTTGAATAATTTTTTTAGAAATTGACTGTAAATAGGCTTGTCTGATAATATAGTATTATCTGGTGCCTTCAGGCAAGTTTGATAAGCAGTTGTTTCTTTCTGATCTTGATAAATCATCACATTCAAAGCAGATGCATTTTTTAATAATCCTAAATTTAACTTCTTTCAATCCTTTGCATTTTTTCTTCTAAACTGTGTATGTTATGTCTTAAAAAGCATTCAATTTTATATCAATAAAATATTTCAATTTATAAGTTAAAGAGTTTTTTCTTTTAACTAAGCATTCTAAGCTACCATAAGGGTAAATTTGAATGCGAATTGCTATACCTTTGAAGAATAGTTATATCATTAATCTGTAATCAGCCATTGACATATTCATTTGTTCAAGAGACCAGCTGTTGGTAGGATAATTTTCCTAAAATTAAGAAATCAATATTATAACCGAATGTAGTGTTTGATTTGATGCAAAGGGGAATTAGTAGTAAAACTAGAATGTGGCACTTCATGAAGAGATGACATTCATGTAACCTTAACCCTTTACACAAATAAACCTGAAGTTAAAAATGTTTGGTACTTAGAAATAGTTTTTGTCACCTTGCAACATATGTCCTGAAAGTTCTTTATTAATCTTTTATATAAAAGTAATATCAGAAAAATTTAACTGCAAAGATAAAAAATGAGCTAATAAGTATGTTTCTAGTATGAGTATCTGTGACTAAATTAAAATAAATCCAGTAATAATATATAAGTAAAATTCCCCATTATGGGTCATTTTATGATGATAAGATAATATTACTATCATAATACAAATTGGTTTTTGATCCAAAATACTTGCTAACTGTAATGATTTGAAAATATACAAAATGTTAATCTATTCAAATAATTTAAGTTATGTAAATCAAAGGTAAAGTATTTAAATCAAAAGAAATCATTTAGGAATGTAGATTATTTTGGTCAAATGAGTCAACACGAGGTGATAAATTTTGTATAATGTATTCTTATAGGAGATAAACACAAAGAATACACAGAATGATTTTTACTGGCTAGTTTTAATATCTTCATTGAGGAAATCATAATCAGATGACTTCTAAAAGTGTCAGTCAATTGTGTACACATTATGTAATAAGTATAAATACATACACACATACACGCACATATATGTCAAATAAAAATAAGTTTTTTTAATTTAAACATGTAAGAAAAATCTGATCATAGAATTAAATGATGAAATTACTTCACTTGGTTAGAATAAAAGCTCTAGAAATGTTGATTTTATGATTAAAGATCACTTCTTTATGGTAAGAAAAGTCTATTCTGGTAGGTTCCAATTTGGATGACAAATCATCTTTGATTTAGGTTTCTAAATTATTTTTAAACATAGTCTCTATTAAAATATTTAATTGAAATACTTTAACCCTCTGCATTTATAAAGATAAACAAAAATGTAAACTTCCACCTTGTAGTGCCTTTCCAAGCCACAATACAACTTTACTAATGAGCTCACTGAGCAAGTATTGAGCTAGCTGGGGCAGGAAAATATCAACACTCACATTGTATATCATCCTATTCACATGTTTTTACAGTTTCTTTTGCAATTGGGAGACCTAAGGAAAATAATCATGGGGCACGGGAAATCTCATATCTGGTGACTAATCATAAATATACTTTTCCAAAATCCCCTAAACTGTATTAGCTTCAATCCTAGAATTTTGCAACTTTTTTTTTCTATTCCTTAATGATACTGTGATAGTAAGGTAAAACAAGCAAACAAAAAAAAATTATAAATTATTTTACTTTTCTTCCATTGAGATAAGGAGTCTGTTTTCTCCCCTTGAATCTGAGCAGGGTTGTGACTGCTTGGAAAAATGGAATATATTTTTCTGAATTCCAATTGCCCACTATATTCTACTTAAATATAAAATCTATGAGATAAGGAATATTTTCTGGCTTGCATCACATCCATGTATCTGGTAAAAAGTTCAGACACTGTCATATTTATTTCAGATACTGAATATAAATTTCTTGAATAAATAAATTAATAAGCAAATGGTTAAGGTTCATACATGGGGCTCCTAATAAAAAAGCCCTTTATGAAAGTATTGCTGTTTTTAAAAATTTGAAGATACGTATATTTCTAACATATATGATTCTTACAATAAAATCAAATATATATATTAACTTGAAGCGAGAAAGAATGCTTATTCCAACATTTCATTCTTTTAAAAAAAGTCATGAATTTTTAAAAATTTGTAGTACTTAGAATGATGCTCTTTATAGATATAGTCATGAAGTAAGATATATTGTTTAGTTGACATGTTGTTCAAAGTAATTTTATTTAAATACAAGGCATTAAAAAGTATGTACCCCTGGCTTTGTTTTTGTTTTGGTTGGTGTGAGGAACTGGGCTCAGCTGGAAGAGAGTTGACCTGCCAGGTATCAGAGTTGCCAATTAAAGCACCAAGCCGAAAATGAAAGAATTAAGTCTTTAAGCACACATTGCAATTGTATAAGCAAGAATCTAAAACCAGGAGAAACATTGACTCCTCCTGTTCCATTGTCACCCATGGATGATGCACCTTGTGGACCCTGAAAAGAGACTCTGCAGGGGAGTGTGTGAGAGAGGAGAGCTAGGACTGGAAAAGTGCTGGGTACTGAGTCAGAGTGGGGGAAATTATCTCCAGGTTTTCCCCCCTTCCTCCCAAATGGAGACCTCTGCAGAGGCACCTGAAGAGACACTGCCCAAGGCCTCAGATAAGAGAACTAGTAATGAGGATGCTGGTAATAGGAGTTAAAATATGCAAGAGTGTGACCTGCCAGATGGCCTGTGACCTTGACTGCAACTCCCTTCAGAGACTGCAATGCACTCGCTGTGGACCAAGTCAGCTTTCTTCCTTGAGGCCTATCAGGTAATGCTCTTTAATTGCCTATGGTTAGGCCTGAAAAATGACACAGGTGTTTAACCAAGAGCTGGATTCCTCAATAGGGAGCCAGGCCCTGTGGTGTTTAAATATATTTTTCTGCTTATGTGAGAATAACAAATTGCTTTTAAGTGGAGCCCTAACAATGACTAAAAACTGTATTTGCATGTCAAATACGATCCCATTTCTGAATATTTGGTGCCTTACCTGTTGTTTTTAAAATACAACTGACAGAACATCAGGAATTCAATTTAATGGCTGATGTACTTGAACAAAAAATGAGTTTGGGACAAGATTTTATATTTCATAACATTTTGCTTTATATTATATCACATTTTACAAAATCATCAAATTTTAGCACTAAAAGACTTCTAAGAGATGACCTGTATCAATTAAAGAAAAATAAATAACTAATGTTGTCCAGAAGCAATTATCTATTTTGATTATTTAATCTTAAATTATATTAAATAAAACCATAACCCCTCTCTATAAAACATAAAGTATTTCTGCTATTACATTTATCTTTATAAAGAGTGTTAATTTCTTCAAACACTTCACTAACTTGTAAATAACCTCTAACGATGTTCTCACTATGGCTATCATATCCATGGCAAAGACACAATATTGTAAAATGTCACATGTCTGCGGCACATTCAGTGTATATACAAATTACAGTCAATGTATATCTCAGATATGAAAGGTATGTGTAATTTACACTAACAGCTTAAAGATTCCCTTGTTCCCTACTGGACAATGATAACAATAAAAATATTGTCAAAAATTCCTGCAATAAATATTCATCTATTTTTTAAAACCATAAAAAGAAGGAATTTTGCTTTTCTTTTGCTTTTTGTCCTCATATTGTCAAATAATACTTTTATTACATGCTCATATTTGTTTACTTTGTCTACATTTATCATTCATTCAACAAATATTTTTGAGTGCCTACCAAAGCTGGGTACAGTTCTAGGTGCTGGAGAGTTTGCAGTGAACAAGACAGACTAGAGTGTGCAGTTCTCTTACCATAACTGGCAAAGTATGCCTCTGTGAGACTGATATTTTAAATCAGTTCAAATTAGATATCTTGACAGCAGGAAGACTACAAGAAATTGAGAAAAATACTCATTCATCAGATGCTATTGACATTGGCAAGAGTTATCTATCATTTTGTATTCCTCATGACTTCTAGATATCAGTAGCAATCTGATATTATGAGCACTGGCAGATATGGTAGAGAAGTGATTTTAATTGGATGAAAATAGTGGGAAGTCAATGGAATGACTTACATCGTCATTGGACATCAACTAGTTTTGACTCTTCTACAGGTCAGTAGTACACATTGGCTTCAATAGCCATTGAATATGTTGCCTAAGTTCAGTCAGATAAATTATTTTAAAAGGTTATTGTTTTTCTTTATTTTATTAGCTGTACTATTCAGCTATTTGATAAAAACCATAATGTATATCACTTTCCATAGCAGATTAATATTTATTTCTGGTACAGCAGAAACAATGTCAAATATAAAATTCTTCCCTAGAAAATAGCAACAATCCCACTTGGAATAGTAAGAAAATCATATCAAATGAACCAGCTGTGTACCTTAAGTACCATCAACATGTTAAATTAAAAGTCAGCATTTAAAATTTTTAAATCAATTAATTAAAATTGATAAATATAAATTGTATATATTTATCATATAATACATAATGTTCTGAAATATGTACTAATAAAAGGATGCTCTATATCTACATTTCTTTTTTTCAGACTTATATTTTGTTCATGCAGATTATCTCAAATTAGTTTACTTCAAAATCTTGAGAATAAAAGCAAAAAGCAGCCACATTGAAGACAAAATTTTATGATAAAAAGTAAAATGTGGAGCCATAAGAAAATAAATAATCTTATCATTCTTAATATTAAAAATCATATAACTACATTTATTGAACAAATACAATTACTAAGTTTTAGACATATTATTTTGTTTTTACTTAACTGAGTCCTCATTACACCCATGTGGAGTGGGTCATATATCATTCCTAATTTTGAGATAAGTAACATATATCTCAAAGTGGTCATGACACTTGCCTGAGGTTATACACTATTAAAAGGTTGAAGCCACTTTTATCCCACTTCTGTCTGTACTCGGTAATATTTTATTAGTACACATCAGCTCAGGGCACAAGACATTCAAAATGATAGATAATCCATGCCAATGTAAACAGCTACAGTGTACATATTTCTCTAACTTTTTTGCAGTTCTTTCTACTGTCTAGAGTTCTCTTTAGAACTGACAGGAAATGGCAGGCATATAATTCAGAGGGATATACTTTGTCATGATAAGAAAATAATATATCTTGAGTTTTTATTGTATATACTGGTTAAACCATTTTCTGTTGCAATTTTAATATAAAATTGGGGTTGAACTTAGAGTATTTATTTCCGTTATATTGTTATAACTGTATGCTATAGTTAAATACATTTTGGAATTTCACTCATTATTATGGAATTGGGTCCTAAAAAGACAAAGATGGCTTTGTAGATGTTAAAATAATTGTTTTCTTTTTGGTACCTGTGTATCAATGAGAGTAGGAGCTAGATGTAGCAATGTATGAGTAATACATTGTCCTTATTTTCAAATCTCTTAACATGTAGAGGGGTGTATAGACAAACAGCTAGGCAATGATAAATCAGAGTAAAGAATAAAACAATTTGTGGGATGCTATTGCAATGCATGGGAGAGGAACCAACCCTTCCCTAGGAACACATGGAAACATTGACCAAGTCATTAGTATGAGGTAGATTTAAGAGTAGCCATTTGGAAAAATGTGGGTTTTTCGGTTTTTTGGTTTTTTTTTGGTTTGTTTGTTTTTAGAAAAATAGAATAGCATGTGTACAATCCTGGAAGCAAAAGGAAACAAGGCTCTTCTTTGGAATTCCAAGCAATTGTGTATAACTGGAGTGTGGATTGTGGGAGGTGAGAGTTGAAGGTTGGGGAAGAGAGAGAAGTGTAGGGTAAAGAAAACAGATACAGTCTGTTTAGGGGTAGACATAGGGAGAAGTCTGAGGGACAGGTAGCAAAGGGTTTTATATGCTAAAAAGTTTGGGCATTTCCTATGAGCGACAGGGAGACTTTGAAGAGGTTTCAAAATAGAAGTAGCATAATCAGATTTGAATAATAAAAAGTATCACTCTGGATGCAAGGTGGAGAATACGTTAGTGAAAGGTGAAACTGAAAACAGGAGAATAATTAATAGGCTGTTATAATAATTTTAGTGAGAGAAGATGCTAAACTTAATCAAGATAGATATAGAGGATGTCAAGAAATTTAACTGATTTTAGTGATATTCAGAAGATAAAATTCCATATACTTCATAATAAAATTGAAGTGAAGATTATAATGATCAGAATCAAGCACCACATTATGATTCTCAATTCTGTAGACAGAATGTGCATTGGTCTCAGTGACTGAGATGGGGACCACAGGAAGATGAGAAAATTAGTTGGGTGGAGCAGAGAGAATTTCCTACTGAACATACTATATTTTAGGAACCTATAGTACCTCTAGTACCAAATAATTATGTGGTACTTAGGAATAAGATTGGACCTGGTGATATATGTTATGAATAGCAAGCCATATTTTAGTAAAATTCCTATTCTGCAGAAGTATTCACAAATTATTTAAAATCCAAAATTACAACAAAAACAAACCCCTCTTAAGAGAGCAACTAGCATTTCCCTTAAGCATGACCAGACCTCAGAACCCAACTTGAACACACAAGCTGGGTACTGTGGCTCACTCCTGTAATCCCAGCACTTTGAGAGGCTGAGGTAAGAGGAGTGCTTGAGATCAGGAGTTCAAGACCGGCCTGGCAACATAGCAAAACCCCATCTCTACATAAAATAATAATTAGCTGGGCACTATAGTGTGTGCCTGTAATCCCAGCTCCTTGGGAGGATGAAGTGGGAGGATTGCCAGACTTTGAGGTTGCAGTGAGCTGTGATCCCAAGTACTGCACTGCGGCCTGGGTGACAGCTGGGTGACAGCGCAAGACCAGGAGTAAAACAAACAAATAAAACAAAACAAAAACAAGAAACAAGAAAAGAGAGATCATTTTATGGAAATACTTCATTTATTCCATAAACCCCTCTGAAAGTGATCTAGAATGTATGTATTGAAAGCATATATATTTAATAAAGATATTCAAAAGTAATTGTCAAGAAATATAAAAAAATAATTTCCTCATGCAGATGAATAAATATTTAAAACAAAAGTTTTGAGTTTGGGCAGAGATTTTAGAAAGGAGAGCACATTTTTAAGTTTTTTTCTCTCTGAATTCTCAGAAAATGCCACATTTTCATTTGATTATTGTTATTTTAAGTCTAAATATGGATTTCATTGACAGAATGCCAATGTATAAAATAAGCTTATTAAAAATGTTGACTTTGAAAAGAGCAGGGGACTAATAATAAAGTATTGAGAAATACTACATTGCTGATTTAGGTCATATAACAATTAAATACCAGATACTAGCTGAGGGGGCTGTGTGTGTGTGTGTGTGTTGATATGTTTGTTTCCATTTACATTTGTCTCAAGATATTTTTTACATTTCCCTTTTAATTTCTTCTTTGACTCATTGGTTTTTCAGGGACATATTATTTAACTTCCATATATTTGTGAATTTTCCAAAATTCCTTCATTACTTTTTTCCAGTTTCATTCCATTATGGTCACAAAATATACTTTATATGATTTCAATCTTCTTAAATTTGTTAAGACTTGTTTTGTTGTCCAACATAGGATCTATCTTGGAGAATGTTCTGTGTGCCCATGAAAAGAATGTGTATTTTGCTGCTGTTTGATGAAATGTTCTATGTATCTGTTAGGTCCATTTAGTGTGAAGTGTTGTTCAGGTCTACAGTTTTCCTACTGATTTTATGTCTGGATGATCTGTCCATTGTTGAAAGTGCAGTATTTGTAGTCCCCTACTGTTATTGTATTACAGCATATCTTATTATACAGATCTATTAATATTTGCTTTATGTATTTAGGTACTACCATGTTGGGTGAATATTTATTTAAAATTGTTATATATTCTTGATAAATTGACCTCCTTATGTAATTCTTTGTTACTTTTTACAATTTTTCACTTAAAGTCCCTTTTGTTTGATATAACTATAACCACCCTTGCTCTCTTTTGGTTACCATTTGCCTGAAATATCTTTTTCCATCCCTTCACTCTCAGTCTATTCTGTCCTTACAACGAAATTGAATCTCTTATAGGTAGCATATTATTGGATCTTGCTTTTTCATCCATTCACCCACTCTGTGGCTCTTGATAGGAAAATTTAGTCCATTTACATTTAAAGTAATTATTGATAGATAAGGACTTACAACTGGCATTTTGATAATTTTTTACTGACTGTTCGTAGTTCTTTTGTTCCTCTCTTCTATTTGCTGTCTCTCTTTGGGATATTTATAGCTGTATTCTTTGACTCCTTTCTGTTTATCTTTTGTGCATCTACTAAGGTTTTTTTTTTATTTGTGGTTACTACAAAGGTACATAAAACATCTTACAGTTATAATATCTTAATTTAAGTTGAAAATACCTTAGTTTCAATCATATCCAATGACTCCACACTTTGACTTTTTCCCTCACCATTGATGTCATATTTTACATCTATTTATATCTTGTATCTTTTAAACAACTGTTTATAGCTATAGATTTTTTAAATATATTTGTCTTTTAACTCTTATATTAGACTCAAGAGGGATTTATATACCACCTATACAGTATTAAAGCATTTTAAATTTTGACTATATATTTATCCTTAGCAGTGAGTTTTATTCTTTCATATATTTCTATATTGTTACTTATTGTCCTTTCGTTCCAACTCTAGAACTCCCCTTACCATTTCTTATAAGCTGAAAAATACTAAAGGGGATGAATAACTCAGCTTTTATTTGTCAGAATATGTCTTCATTTCCCCTTTGTTTCTGAAGGATGGCTTTGCCAAGTAGAGTATTCTTGACTGAAGATTTTTTCCACCAATTTTAGCACTTTGAATATGTCATTTCACTCCTTCCTGGCTTGCAAGATTTCTGCTGAGAAGTCCACAGATAGTCTTATGGGACATCCTTTATATTTATTCTCTCTTGATGGTTTCTAGATTCTCTCTTTGTCTTTGAATTTTGACAATACAATTATATCGTGGTTCAGAGTATTCTTTATTCAATTGATCTTGCTTGATGTTCTATGAGCTCCCTGAATCTGTATGTTCATATTCCTCCCAAGATTTTAGAAGTTATCAGGCACTATTTATTTAAATAAGCCTTCTACTCCCTTGTCTTGCTCTTCTTCATGTGCTCCCATAATTTGTACATTTTTATGTTTGATGGTGTCCCACAGATCCCTTATGCTTTCTTAACTCTTGGTCAATTTATATTTTTTCTTTAATTGGCTAATTTAAAATGACCTGTTTTTGAGTTCCCTAATTACTTCTTCTGCAAGATCAAGTCTACTGTTAAAACCCTCTATTAAATTTTTCAGTTCTGTTATTGCATTCTTCAGCTCCAGGATTTCTATTTGGTTCTTGATTATGTTTTCTTTTTTATTTTATTAAACTTTTCATTTTGTTCATGCATTGTTTTCCTAATTTTATGTAGTTATCTATTTATATTTTCCTGCATATCATTGAACTTAAGATGATTACTTTGTATTCTTTTTCAGGCAATTAATATATCTCCTTTTCTTTGAGGGTCAGTTATTAAAGATTTATGGGTTTTCTTTGGTGGTGTCAGTTTTCCTGATTCTTTGTTCTCTGTGTAGACTTTCATTGGTGTCTGAACATTTGAAAGAGCAAACTCATCTCTCAGTCTTTACAGACGAGTTTCGGCAAGTTAGTCTTTTTTGTTAGGTCTCCAGGCTGATGAGATTGCATGTAGGATAGCAGTTGAGTGGGATTAGATCCAGGCCATGTAGTAGATGCTGGGTCTATGGTGGAGACCACAATTGGTAGCCTATTCCTAAGGGCTCTGGTGGGTGTGGATCCTATCTGGGTGGACTGGACTACCTCTAGGACCTTGGTCTATGGGGCTGGTTCTGGGACAATTGTCTGCCTCAGTGTTTAAAGACAGTGGGCATGCTACCAGGTGTGCTTGCTGATGGGTGTGGCTTCCTCTAAGTCTCTGGAAAGACTCCTATTGGATTACTGGATGGATCCCTGGGCTGATCAAACTGCAATTGTCTGTGGTTGAGATGGGCTGGAACTGAGACACAAGGTTGTTTTAAGTCCACACCTGAAACTGAGAACTTCAGGTCTGTCTCCTGGATCATGGGTAGATGTGTCTTCTGGTGAATTCCTGGGTAAGCAGGTCTGCTCCCAGGCTATAATTGAGATAGGCTGGAGCTGATTTATAAGGCAATTTCAAGATGCACAATGGGACTGAGGTCAGAACATCAGCCGGCACAGGCACTTTTCTACATGATTTCCTCTGCGTACCCAGGCAAGACAAAATGCTCTTGGTCTGCAGATGAGAGGGACTAGGACTGAGATCCAGGGCCCTCTGAGGATCCTCTGAGGGACAGAAGTTGGTGGTAAGCCTATCATGGGGACTCAGATGGGTGTGTCTCCCACTGGGACCCCAGCTGGATAGATCTCTCCAGGATCATAGCTGGGAGGGGCTGAAAATAAGCTTTAGGGCTAATTCAGAATCTACTATGGGACCAACATTGGCAAGCTTGACCCTGTGGCATGGGTGGGTGGAAACTCCCAGCATTTCCCTATGTGGGTAGAATTGCTCAGGACCACAGTTGATAAGGGCTAGAGTTGAGATTCAGGGTTCCTTCAGGAGCCTTTGTGCAATGGAGGACAACAAGACTATCCAGTTGGCATAGAACTGCAGATCTCCAGCAGTTTCCTGCACAGGTGGGATGTCTGGGGTTGCAGCAGAGAGAGGTTGAAACAGAGACAGGGCCCCTTCAGAAACTGCTGTGGGATGTAGGCTAGCAAGCCTGTCCAGTTGGCACAAATGAATACATCTCCAAGAAGTTCCCTGTGCCGTAGGGATTACTCTTAGGGTGCACCCAAGAGGGGCTGAAGTTGAGTGTCAGGGCGCCCTCAAGCTCTACTTTGGAATAGAGGCAGGTAAGCCTGCCCCAATGGTTTATACAGGTGCATCTTCCAACAGATCCCTATGCCTTTGGGATAGCTTCCTGACTGCAGCAAAAAAGGGGCTGGAGCTGAGACTGAGTCCTGTCAGTATCTGCTGTGGGATGGAAGCTGACAAGCCTGTCCCAGTGGTACAGATAGGTGAGTCTCCCTCTGGGACTTTGTGTGAATAGTACTAAGCTGGGATCATACCTGAAGGAAACTGGAGCCTATTTACAGGATAACTCTGGGGTCTACTCCTTACACTGATGTTGGTGGGCAGACTAGCCTGTCTGCTCAGACACTAGTGTACATGATTCCTCCTGGACCCCTTGACGGATGGTTTCGGTAACGGGCTCAAGCACAAAAGGGGCTGTAGCCGAGCACTTCAGGGAACATGGCCATTTCCAGGCCTGAACCTGGAAGCACGATCTGTGTGTCTGCCATCTGCATGTGAGTTTTCACTTTCAGAAAGACCCTCTTAGGTCTTGGGCTCTACCAGGGTCTCACAACCTTTTACCTGAATACAGAGGGTTCCACAAAGAGACTTCTTTCCACAAATGGGTGCAAAATTGTTGCTGTGGGGGGATACAAGCAGGTGACCTCCCATTATGCCATGTTGCTGACATCTGTAATAACATTTTTAATATTGTTTTCCGGTAATCCCATCGTTTCTGTTTCTATTTTCTGATTTATCTCCTTGATATATGTCATGTTTTCCTTCTTCCTCACCTGTCTATTCCTTTACTTAATGCCAGACATTGTGAATTTTCTATTACTGAATGCTGGATTTTGTTGTATTCTTTCAAGAAAAGTTGCCATTTTTATTGGTAGACAATTAAGTTACTTGAACATAATTTTTCACATTTTGAGGGTTATATTTAAACTATTTGGGGCAGATCAAAGTAGTCTATTTTGTGGCTAGTTTTGGCTTTATTTTCTGGCTAGTTTAGCACCATTACTATGATGTTACCCTTCTGGGATTTTTATGCAACGTTTCATGTATTCAACAACATCTCTACACTTTGGATGTTGACATCTTCAACAATTGCTGGCCCTTTTTGACTTAGGGGATTTTTTTCAGCTTACAGCTCATAGGTAATTATTCTTTCCTTGAAAATTAGTGTTTTTCTTACATTTTGGAATTTCTTGCTGCATATTCACAGATTAGTAATCAGCCAAAGACTTAAGTGGACCCCTCTATAGAATTTTCTATAGCCTTTTTTATGAACTGTTCCTTTTTTTTACAATATTCTACTCCCACATTTTAGCATTCTTTGCCTCCTTGATATCATAATATTTCTCTTTAATTCAACAAAACTGTCAGACTCTGTTTGTTTTCCCTCTCCCTGGAAGTCCAGAACAATTATTTCTTTCTTTCTATAATCATAATATTATGCTGATTTTTGCTATGCCTGAAATTTTGCAAAATGAACTTTTTGCAATGTCTGAAAATGATTGTTTCATGTGTTTTTGTCCAAACTTCTGGTCATTTACAGTGAGAAAATGAGTACAGACTCTGTTATCCCCTCATTCTAGAAGAGAAATTCTCAGTATCTTTTCATAAGGAAAGTTAGTCATTAAAAAAATTATCTGTGAAGACATGACATTATTTTAACTTGCAAAACACTACAATAAAAAAGCAGAGAGAAAAGAGTGTATGGGACATCATAATTTTAATTGTTTTTGTCTCACCCATATGCAATGAAGTAAGTCCAAATAGACGTATAAATGGATAATTATGATTAATTACTTCTGAATTCCAAGTCAAAAGGACTTTGCAATGCCTACATTTTTGTAGTGAGTTGCAAGAATATTTATCCTCAATCTGTTGGTGTCCAATTATGATAAACAGATGCCTATAATATCATATAACCTTCTTGGACACCAAGTGTGGTTCTACACTCTTCATATGTCTGTCTTCTCCATATATCTTTTTTTGACCCTGACTTTCTCCTTCTACAGTACATGGAATCATACATGGAGTCACTTAAAACATATTATAGTTGGGAAAATAAAAGTGTGGGAGACAGAAACGTCTCTGCTCAGTTAAAAAATTCATTATTCTTTAAATTATGGCATATGTTTTATCTAGCACTCACTTAAAAATGTTGATCTAAGTGATGACAAATAAAATATAAAATATATTTTATATTATTTTATTATACAGTTGATTTAAAATCATTTAACTCTTCTGAAATCTGTTTTGCTCTATTAATTGAATATTATCATTTGATACCAATAATAGGAAAAATATAAAAATAGTTTCTGGGTTTTCAATAATATAATCCTATTAATTTGTAAAGAAATTTAAACACCTTTTCTAGAAAATTATGGTATGAAATTCACTTGATACAGACAAGAAACAGGTGGTCATACATTCAATATTTTAAAAGGCTAACCTCTTAATTAATGTCTACACTAAATCATATAAATTATATTTTCAGAGATCAAAGTAGAAGCCATGCTAAATAAGACTTTTAACTACTGATAAAATATTTAAGCAAAATGTACATCCATGTCTGTTTTTCTTTCTATTTTTTCACTTAAAAAGACTAGAAAGGAAAAATACACATTTTTCACAACTTTTTTGGAAATCATGGCAATGTCTATCTGCATGTAGGTCTCCTGACATTTGTAACTTAATATTTATTGTGCATGTTAGGTTCATATTTAATTATTCATTTTAAATATTGGTTTCTTTTATTTTCTCCCCAATAACTAAATATTTAAGGCCATACATATTGTAAAACTTTAATGTTTATCTCATTGATAATATTTTATAGTTTTACTTGTAATTTTATTTTTTCCTTCAATTAATTCTCATTTATTAATATTTTCCAGCATTTATTTTATTTGCCAAATTGACCAAAGTTGTTATTAGAAAACTTTTTTAAAATCTCATAATATATTGTCAAAAACACAAATGAGAAAAGTAATCAAATTACTATTCTTACCCTAAAGTAAGATTCTTTGTAAAAATGCAATTTTCCTTATTGTTTCTTTAAGGTTTATAACATAAGATATAATAATGCATGAATACCAATTTGTAAGCATTAGTGCCTCCTGGCAACCTTGGAAATGAATTAGGTTTTATTTCTCTTCTCTGTAATCTAGACAAAACCTGAACACTGAAGTAAAAGAATGGAACCTGATATCTGTTTATACTGTATACAGACATGACCTCTTTTTCCTCTTCTCTGTAACAATAAATTATTATTAAAAAAGCTGCTGTAGGCATGGTATCATTCTTCATAGAATCTTTGAACTGAAAAGGATTCATGCTTTGCCCCCTTTTGACACTGAAAAGTGGACTATTTTTACCTCACTTGAACTGAGTGTAAGCTGTACTTTCCCCTGAGTATACTAAAGTTTGTATATTAAAAACTTTGCATAAATATTACCAAATTAATAAAGCATTTATATAAATTAGCAAGCACCTAGTTGAGAAGAGCAGAAACCTTCCAGTAAATCATATAATGACAATTTCAGAAAAAAAATACTTGAAGAGGGATAGTGATTATATAGTAAATGCAGTTTCACTTTTTGTTTTTACTGAAAGTAAATAAAATTGTGCTGTATTATACACTCATGTCTTGATTTTATCATTATCCTAGAAGTAGAGATATAAACATCCAATTTATGATTGGTTAAACTAGAATTTTTTTTCTTGCATATATGCCCTTTTGTTTTTGTTTTCAAAATCAGTATTTGAGACACAGATATTGATCAAGACGTGTTTCTATAGTATTATATTTAGGAATATATCTTCATTTTTGATGTTTTCATAATCTGCAATTAAGATTCCATGTATTTTGATTGTTATTAAATTCTAATCAGACAATAGATTTAGACTACTTCCTTGAAACACTTATTGAATCTGCTTGACCTATAACACACTAGAAAAACTTAAAGAAAATGGATTGGTAAAAATAACATAAAAAACATTTTCTAGTGTTAAATAAAAGTATATGTGGTCTATCTGAACCTGTATAAGACTTCAGTTGAATTACATGAAGACATAAATTGCTGCCCTCCAAAATGGAGACAGAATATCTCCCATGTTTTAGTATGAAGTTTAGGAATTTATTCAGATTCTTTTCTTGATTCATTTTCAGTTTTAAGGATTCAACTTCCTAATGTATGCAGGATATTTAGATGATACATAATTTTATGAACACAAATTCAGTAGTGTGAATGGCTAAAACAAAACATTTCTATTTATGTGGTGTCATTTTCAAAGTGACAATTACACAATCCCAGATTTTATTTGTAATTATTTACAATAGCAATTTCCTTGTATTAATAATAGGAAAGAAATTTAAGGAAAAATTAGGACCAGGAAATCTATTCTAATTTATTGTTTCATGTAAATAGATATGTAATAAATGTTTGTGAAGATGGTTGAGAGTTTTAGAATAATTTACTAATAGTAATCCTAAAGCATGTACATTTTTCCTCCCAGTTTAAAAATCTCTCAATATAATGTCTTCCAAATGCAATGTTTCTTTTCAGCTGACTATATGTTAAACTCTTCTCCTTCACATTCAACATAGAACAAAAAGAGATGTTTTTAAGCAATCTTTTAAGAAATATTTTAAGATTTATCTTCTTGTAATATTACTCCAGGAAACAAATAATACCCTAACATGGGGTAACTGAGAATATTTTTAATAAGTGCCTATTTACAAGGAAGTAGACAGGCTTAAAGGAAACCAATTCTCACTCACCTATATTCTGATTTCCTGCAAGTGCCTCCCATTTTCAGAAACTTTAAGAAACCTGAGGGCAAAGGAATAGTTGTTGCAAAGGCAGTCCATAAAGATTTCCATCCTTCCCACCCATACAGCAAAGGAGTAAAAGGCAGACCTTGCAACCAAAGGGACAAGTTGGAAAATGTCCACAACACAAATATGAGTAGATTAATCTCCTCTGTGACTATCTTCTTACCGTCATGATGCTTTTAATTTCCATTATATATAAAATGTAACACTCCGATAAAGTCCTTTTCTCAATCATCAGTAAGTTGAAGACAGAGCCTAGTATTACTTAAAACATTGGTACTTCAAAGTTTAAAAAGGCCAGAGCAAATGGCAGGATAGTGGGTAGGAGGTAAAGGTAGTTTTAAATCAGCTGCTCATGTTATATTGCTTTCTCTTCACATCTGAAAGACATTAAAAATTTTGTGAAACTATTGTGTTTAATATATTATGCACAAAATATTATTCTAATAACAAATAATTATATGAATTTTAAACTATTAGAATGGTCATAATACAGATGCCTGTTTTCTTTCTTCTTCTTAAAAGTACACAAGTTTAAATTGTAATTTTCCTTTATATTATTGAAATTAAAGTTGCACCAGATGACATTTTAATCATAGATCTGAATGAAACATAGTATATGATTCTATTTGTTTGAAAAATGAATGTAATTATTCCACACCATAGTCCCCTCATCCATATTCTTCAGGAATCCATTCTGTTACTTATATTTAAAATCATTGAATACTTTTTACACATCACTTGAAAATATGGCAAGGAGACTAAATGACCAAGAAGAATTCAGAAATATAATACTTAACATGCTTAAATAAATACCTGCAAATATCTTAGCATTGGGGGAGGGGAAGAGAAGTCATGGGGGAGTGGATTCCTGTTTAGTGTTTATCTGAATATTTGATTTAAATATATCTCAAGCAGTCTGTACAACATACATATTTATATGTGTGCATATGTGTATATCATATACGATATGTTAATATATGTATGTTAATATATATAGGACATATATACACTTGATTTTATTATTTCTTCAATTGCTCTCCTGAGCATTGTTGCTCATGGCTTATTTTCTTCTTTTTCCTTTCTTTCCTTCCATTCCTTTTCTTCCTTTTTTGCATGTATTATCTCATTTCAATGTGTGTAATCAGCACGGTCCAGAAGAATGACTCCTGTGCTTTGTAGCTGAAGAGTTTCCCTTGGAAGAATCTGCGTTTCTCAGCTAGCCTCACTCAAGGAAAGAACATGAGGTTATGCCAGATAGAATTAGTCCATGAATTTCCCCTTTGATAAAGTAAGTTAGGTTGATATTTGTCTTTTTCACTTACACACATTGGTAGTTGTTTGAAATTGTGTCATGGTGGTCCCAAGTGTTATAACTGTAGCATGAAAAAAGGGACCTAGAATTTTAATGCCTTAGAGATACCCCTGGCTATAAGTATTTTGAAAAAGATATTATTAATTTTCTACATTTTTAAAAGGAATTTTCAGCTTCCTGTAAATGTGGAATGAAAGGACCAGATTTGCCCTGCTGTCTGAAACAACAAAAAACAAGACAAATACATGAAATAATTATTTTCAAGACACTGGACATCAGGCAACAAAGGACAATGATCCCTGAGGAACATGAAACAAATAAGACAAGCCTTAATATTGCTTTGATTTACTGCCTTGAGAGAGACTCTAGCTGTGGCGTTGGTAAGGTGCATCCAGGTTCACGTACTCACTTTGTTGAGGAGATTGGACTGACAGCACAGGGAAATCAAAGCTGTTGGAATTTTCAGGACAAAGTATCAGAGAGGAGGGAGCTGCATAGAGAGAAAACTCCAGAGATCTGCTGAGGTCCTCCCTTGAGTATATTCAGCAGAATATTGATTGGGGCAGAGTAGAGATCCACCAGAGAAATGATTTATTTTTAAGAATTATGTAAGACCAGATAAAGAAACCATCTGAAATGATTAGAAATAATGATGTCTAGCACTTACACATAGCTGAGAATATTGTCTGTTTCTGCCAGCCAGACTGGAAAGCCCCATAATTTACAGGGAACTTGGTAGAGTACTCAGAAAGATCCTGCTTCAGAAGTGGGAAATAATGACATCCAAACTAATTGATTGTCTGGAGAATTGGGAGAATAAGAAAACATGCCACAGACTGGGAAAATATTTTAAAATTGTGTATCTGATAAAGAACTAGTGTTCAAAATATATAAACAACCCCCAAAACTCAATAATGGAAAAACAATCTATCTAAAAATGGGCAAAATATTTGAACAGATACTTCACCAAAGAAGATACATGTATAGCCAATAAGTACATGAAAAGTTATTCAACAGTATTTTTCACTAAGGAAACACAAATTGAAACCACTAAGGAATATTGCTGCAAACCAGTTAGAAAGGCTAAAATTAAAAGGCTGACCGTGATAAGCCCTGGGGAGGACCATCTAGTTCATCATCTTACTTGATCTTCAGGCTTTTAAGAGATTTCCATTCATTCATAAGTTTATTCCCTCCTTACATTCAGCCTTGAAAATATTATTCTGATGTGAAGTTCACCTGGGAATTCTCATTTTTTTCTAAATCTAATTTTATTGACCACTGTCTATTTTTAGAACATGACCAATATGATGCACTATTAACTTTAATTTGTCTTGTAGAACTGTGGGAGTTTTCATCTATTTCTATGAGTTTGTTAGTATAGAAATAGTAAATTTGGAGCAGAGACATAAATACTTTACAACCTAATGCCAGGTTGACTTTGAAGATCATGTTCATATTTCCCTGTTTTTTAAAGAGACTTTTGAAATTATATAAGAAAATGACAATATTGGCTAAAATAAGATATTCATGTATAAAAATTTATGGTAAAAATTTTACCTTATTAATATAGCTACATAAGCTTATAAAATAATATAAATTCAAATCATCATAATACATTTGTTTTTATATACTTGTTTTTATATACTTGTGTACCTCAATAATACAACCATTATTTTTTATTTTAAAATATTAATGGGGTACAAGTGTTTTTGTTACATGAACATCTTTTATAATGCTTAAGTCAGGGCTTTTACTGGCCCATCACCTGAATAGTGTTCACTGCACCTGATAGGTAGGTTTTTACCCCTCTCCTCATCTCCCCCTTCTTGATTTCTAGTGACTTTTACATCTCTTTGTGCCCACGTGTGCCCATTGATTAGCTCCCAATTATTAGAGAGTACATGTGTTTTTCCATGCATTAGATACTTCACTTAGGATAATGGTCTACAGTTTCACCCAAGTTGCTGCAAAAGACATTATTTTGTTCCTTTTTATGGCCGAGTAGTACTCCATGATATATAGATAGATAGATATATCTCACATTTTCTTAATTCATTCATGAATTGATGGACACATATTGATTCTACATCTTTGAGATTGTGAAATGTGATGTGATAAACATTCGAGTGCAGGTGTCTTTTTGATAAAATGACTTCTTTCCTTTGGGTAGACACCCAGTAGTGGGATTGCTGGGTCAAATGGTAAGTCTACATTTATTTCTTTGAGAAATCCCCATATTATTTCTCACAGAGGTTGTACTAATTTGCAGTCCCACCAATAGTGTATAAGTGTTCATTTATCTCTGCATCCATGCCAGCATCTATTATATTTTGACTTTTTTAATGGCTATTCTGACAGGGGTAAGGTGATACCTCATTGTGGTTTTAATTTGCAATTCTATAATGATTAGTGATGTTGGGCATTTCTTCATATGTCTGTTGGCCATTTGTCTATCTTCTTTTTAAAAAATTCTACCATTAATTTAAACTTTTCTCATATGCTATGAACCAGAGATTGATATGCACAAAGATAAAGGCCAAAAAATATAAATCACAAGATTTTGGCCTCAATTTACTAGCTATTCCTGACATTAATCATAAAAACTCTTTTGAAATATGCAATAAGGTCTAGTAAAGGAATTGTAAAATTATAACCCATGGGGTAGAAATTGGAGGGCCAATTAGTTTTGTTTCACCAGCAGTGTTTTTAAAACTGACTTTAACTTTGGTAAGGGGCATTGATCATTCAGATAGAATGCACCCTTCCTTATTTTCATGTATCTAGCCTCCCATATATTACTTCTATCTGCCTAACACTTGATAATTAAATTTTTAGCCCCTGGGCTTAGAATAAAATCTTTCATGCTCATCTATGTGGTTTAAGTTGACCTTCCCATCCATTTATTGGGCAACATTCTTATATAAGGAGGTAATGCCAGGATTATATTTTTATATCAGCTACATGGACCCTCAAGAGAGCATATGTTCCTGAAGGACCTTGTAAGATCAGACTCAAGAAAAAGAATCCCCCAAATAGCAAATGTTTTCTTTCTTTCTTTTTTTTAATAAATGATATCCTTTCTTTTTCTTTAGTACCCTATAGGAAGACTTAAATTTAACAAAATAGTCTAACTCATCTTTTGCTATATTTGTTCAATTGTTATATTTTATATTGAGTGTTATTTAAGTTTGTATTTTGAGATAATTATGGATTCAAAAACACTGGTAAGAAATAATAAAGAGAGACCTTATATACCCAGTTTCCCCCAATGGTAACATTTTACATAACTATAGGACAATATAATAACAGGAATATCATTGATTTTGATACAATTCACTTATCTTATTGATTTTATTCATCTTACATGGACTCCTGTGTGTGTGTGTGTGTGTGTGTGTGTTTAATTCTTTGAACATTTTTCAAATGTGTAGATTCGTGTGACCACCACCACAGTCAAGATACAGAACAGTTCCATCACAAGGATCCATCATGCTACCTTTTAGAGACATAGTCACTCCCTTCTCCCTAACCCGCTGTAACCCATGGCAACCACTAATCTCTTCTTCGTTGATAATATTATAATTTCAAGAATGTTATATCAAGCAGGCAATCTTTATAAAGCCTTTTGAAATTGGCTTTTTTCTCTCAGTATAATTCTTTTTTGAAATACCTCCAAGTTGTGTGTATCTGTAATCCATTCCTATTTATAAATAAGTCATATTCCATAGTAAGAATATACTACAGTTTGTTCACCTGCTGAAGAAAATTTGGATTGTTTCAGTTTGGGGCTACTAGGAATAAAGCTGCTGTGAACATTTTCCTACAGGATTTTGTTTGAACATAAGATTTTTATTTCTCTGGGATAAAAGCCCAAGAGTTAAATTGCTGAATTGAATGGTAATTACATGTTTGGTAATACAAGAAACTGCCAAATTGTTTTCCAAAGTGATTGTACCATTTTACATTTCCACTAGCAATGTTATGAATGATCTAGTTGCTTTACTTTCTTGCCAGAATTTGGTGCTACTATTTTTGTGGTTTTTTGTTTATTTCGAATTTTGACTATTCTGATTGATGTATAGTGATATCTCATTATGATATTAATTTGTATTTCCCTAATTACTATGATATTGAACATCTTTTTATCTCCTGGCTGCAAAGGCCCTAGAACAGTACCGAAACCAAAAGGCCCAGATATTTCTTTCTCTGCTCCTGTCCTGCAATACTTCAAGGTAACAAATTGCTTACTCTTCTTATTATCAGGCTTTCTTAATTCTGTCCTGTCTCCTTACAATCTTCAGTTGCTACTTTATTTTTAGGACAGGGCAACTTATTGGAAAACATGATTATGTTGGGAAAAATATTATTTTTATTTTTTGAAAAGACAACCTACGTCTTTAGCTGTTCAAATAGTGTTCTGTGCTTATCCAGTTTTACCTGGTTGCCTTCAGTTCCTGAGTTCCCTGAATGTCTAGCAACTTCACTCATCCTATGCCTTAATCCTGGGTATTGCCCTAACACTTTCCCTTGGAGCTTTTCTCATTTGGATTTGTTTGTTCTTCAGAACTTAGGACATTAATATATTCTTCCTTTCTCTATGTTTTGAGATCCATATATTTCTTTCCTCTATCATATTCAATATTTGTGATCCATAGATTTTTTTCTTTATCATATTCAAATAAATTTAGCAAAATATTTTACTGATATGAAGAGATGTGAAGTTCTTATGATACATCATATTCTTTTGCTTCCTGAATAAAATAATTTCAGAAAAGATATGTTATTTCCTCAAAGAATTTCTAGTATAGTCCTTGGTTTTTACCTATTTTGGCTCTGCCATTCTCGCATCTGGTTTAGAAGACCTACCAGTGTTCTTCCTTGAATATTCTAATTTTAGGCATATTTCATCAGAACACAGGTAAAACCTGAATCTGAGCCTACAAAATCAAGTCACTTTGAATCTCACCCAATAATATTTGACTACTGTATGCTGGTCTTCCCCTCTTATATGTACCCAAGCCTTATATATATTTTTATGGGTACCATGATCTTCACAGAGTGTCTTCAATTGCTCTTACCATGGTCTACATGGTTGCAGCTCTGAGAAGGTATTAATCCATAGTTTACTGATTCATACCTGTATCAGGAAGAGTTATTTTAGACTTTTCCTGAAGATCTTTTTTTATTTTTTCTGTAATTTTTCTTTGGGCTCAGTCAAATCCCCTAACATGGTGCATACCAAAATCTGTCTTCTTTTATAGGCCTATAAAACCAGCAGATAATTTTTCATTCTCATAATGTCTATAAACCTGTCTGTGGAGATGCTCTTTTTCTGATGATTATACCTATTCCTCTGCCAAATTGCTAGCAAAGGTCTTACTAGCCCACCTACACATGCAGAGGTTCTCATGCTCCTTAAGTTTACATGCTAAGCCCAACCCCTGTGTACTTCAAGGTTGCATTGTAGCAAGATGTATCTGGAAGTTGCCTGAGCTTACAATAGTCTTGACTGAAGTCACTTTTGCTAAAGTACACACCATTTCCAAGCTTCGTTATTGTCTTGTGAGGGTCACATTCTTTTGGATGTCAAGTTTTGGCCAAAATTTGTCTGCTAAGACTTTTGCCTCCCTCTATTGTCTGCAGAAGCAACTCTTAGAACAGGCATTAGCATGGTCCCATCCGCTTTGCTCATCATCTTCTCTGCTTCAGCTGGATCCCTCTCAGTCTTTGAAGATTTTGGTAGGACTGCAAAAATATTGCTTTTTTTGCCAAGGCCCTTGTGGCTTTGTCTAAATCCCTTGATATGCAACTTTTCCTGTATAGAAAGAGCTGCTCACCTGGAGAATGATGCTCTTTCCCATCAAGTTTAAAATACATCAGTAGTCTAAATCTTAAAATATCTTCTCTCAGTACAACTAAAATCAATATGTCAGAGATACTGAACTCCCATGTTTATTGCAGCTTTATTCACAATAGCCAAGTTATAGAATCAACTAAGTGTCCATCAACAGATGAATGGATAAAGAGAATGTGGTACATATACACAATGGAATACTATTCAGCCTTAAAAAGGAAGGAAATCCTGTCATTTGTAGCAACATGAATGAATCTGGAGGACATTATTTTAAGAGAAATAAGCCAAACACAGAAAGATAAATACTAAATTATCTCATATACATGTGGAGTGTAAAAAGGTTGAACTCATATAAAAAAAGGTAAGATGGTGGTTACCGGTGATTGATAGGTGGGGGTTAGGGGGAGTTATTAGTCAAAGGACACAAAATTTCAGTTAGATCAAAGGAATAAGTTAAAGAGATTTATTGTACATGATGATGACTACAGTAAAAAGCAATATACTGTATTTTTGAAAATTTCTAAGAGTAGATTTTGTATTATCACACACATACAAAATAAGTATGTGATATAATATATATATTACTTAGCTTGATATAACCATTCTACAGTGTATCAAAACATTTTGTATATCATAATATATGCAACTTTTACATGCCCATTAAAATAAATAAGTAAATTAATGAATGCATGAGTAGATAAATAAATAATAAATAAAATGCCTGCAGAACTGAAAACTCATATGGTCTAAAATAAGCCTCTGCCAATTGCCAACTCAGAATGCTGTGCTTTAACTCTAAACACCAGGACCAAAACACTTCAATTGGCAATGCTAAAAGCCTTAACTCAAGTAAAGGTTGGTTTATATCTGCAAATAGGTAGAATGGGTAATACAGAACCTTAAAATTAATCAATTTCAGCTAGCTTGACCCTTAATTACAGGTCTGTGGTTTCCTGCTTCACTGCAATTTATACTAGATTGTACAGAAGAGAATTTTTCTTTTTCTGTATGATTATCTCCTAAGAAAGGGGAGAAGAAAGGGCAGAGTTATGCATACCAATTAGCTTACTCCAAATTCACCACTCAGATAAGAGAGAAGTTTTAGAGAGAGGACAATGATATTATACTAAATGAATGGTGATGAGAACTACCTCTTTCCAACATAAATTTCCTCCAGTTGCTTATTTTCACAAATACTTTCTCTTGTTTTATGTTTCTAATATTGTCCATAATCTATTTAATGATATTTTGTTTATTATTATTAAAAGCTTTTTTCTGTCTGGTCCAATGATACTGTTTCTTCTGCTTTGGATACTGATTAAATATCCTTATGATCAGAGAGGCTGTGGCAGGGACTTCCATTTGCCTACTTGGATAATTAATTCTCCTTTTTTTTGTTTGTTTGTTTTGTTTTTTACAATAACAAGACGGAATAGCTGAGATCAGTACTATTTCCAAGTAAAAATAAAACCTTTATCTTTCCTCACATAATAGTGGATACCAATGAAATGTAAGAAAAATGTGTGTGGAGTTCCAATGAAAGCAACTTAAAGAGGCCTGACAGATGATTCAACTGGGAATCTCTTTCTTTCCCTTTGGTTTTCTTTGTTCTTCTTCCTCCTGCCTAGAAAATAACTGCTAGAGCTTCTACAACCAGCTTTTAAGTTTGAGGTGACCTTGAGTATAGACAGTGCGTGAGGTCTATTATAGACTAAATATAAAGATCCTGGATTTCCGATG
The DNA here is from genome assembly GCA_023783475.1 of Daubentonia madagascariensis. NCBI lineage: Eukaryota > Metazoa > Chordata > Mammalia > Primates > Daubentoniidae > Daubentonia > Daubentonia madagascariensis. Next base: position 16,282,107 of record JAKFHU010000978.1, on the reverse strand, counting down.
GTTTTATTTAACCACCTTGTAACAGCCGTAGATTGCCTCCTTAAGATTTGAGTTAATATGAGATAAAAAATATGGCCTCATTACGTTTATTAGAGAACTCTGTTACTATGAGCTAAATGAAATTACTTTTTTATTTATTTCTAAATAATTATAAGAAGCAACAAAATTACATTTCTCTACTGGCAATCCCAACTCATTGCTTTGTGTTTTTCCTCTCTTCATTATCAAACTCTATGCAAATAACAAAGCTTTACTGGCCCTGTGATCCTTTTGGTGGCAATAATTTAACTCATCATCCAGGACCTCCATCTAATGATAAAAAACATGAATAAAGGTTTATATGTGAGACAAAAAAGGAAGTATTTTAGAGCAGAAGAAAACAGCAAATTTTATTTCTAATGAAAAATGTCAAACAATACAGTTGAAATAAGATAAAATATAAAAATCCTTCTCTTAATTTCTTCCCTCCTCTTGATTCTGCTCTAATGATTTGTTGTTAGCATCATCATCATTATCATCATCATCATATCATTATCATCATCATATTTTCTCACTAGCGGAGGACTTCTGTCCCCCTTTCGATGGCATAATTTTATAGATTTCAGTACATTTTAAATCATTGCCTGAAATTACAATGAGTACATCATGCTCCTGCTCCTGGTCTAAGTTTTAATTGTTGGGCAGGGTCAGTGCAAAATACACTTTGAGGCTTTGAGGGGATTAATCATGCCTTGTGATGGAAGCAATCACAGTTCTGAAGTGCCTGCATGATGAAGCATTGACCATTGTAGGGAGGACAGACTATGCAATAGTGTTTGGGGGGTGGATGTGCTCAGGCATGATTGACAGTGATCCTTTAGCTTTACTGTTTGTTTAGTGATATCTTTCTTGGTAAAAGTGTTTCTATATATTTTATTATATTTTTAGTATTTTGGAGGAAACATTCTAAATCACTAGAAGAATAAAGCTAAATGTATGGAACAAAAATATTTTTAGCCATGGACAAATCCAAAAGTATATGTGATCTTATTCTCTTTTGGGGCGGACACTGGTAGCTACTGATTTTATTACATTTCATATTACTTGCTATATCATATGTCTTATTATAAAATCTAATGCTTTCCCATATGGTTGCTCTACCATATAAATTATTTTAAAATCAGAATCTAGCAAACCATGTTAGTTATGGAGCAGGTAAATTCCTTATAAAATCCTTTACGAGAAAATAATGTTCTTTAATCATCAGCTGATTATCTTGAAAAACCACTAATTTATTGTTTATTTTCTTCTCTGATATAATATTTATATTAATTAATAATATACCCTAGCTATGAAAATGTGAACTTCATTTAATTGATTTTTCCTTGATATTACATTTATAAGTAGGTGGTGAGACAATAATCCTTAAAGTGTTATGTAATGCTCAAAACTTTATCTTTATTAAAATTATATGAATGAGAAGGTTAGTATTCATTAATTTTTCTATTGTTCTTATTAATATCCTATGATTCATATTTCATTAAAATACCTTCTTAGAGTCTGAGAAAATAAAAAAAGAGATTTTAGAGACATATATTTTAGGTTAAATTTGATGATATTTTCTTTTAATATAATTAAAATTGTAAGTGAAAGTATAGAAGCCAAATCCATATACAAGAGAGATACATTTCAATTTAAAAATTATATCCTATATTTTAGGGGAAATTTTTAAGCTTATGAATTTAGGAACAAATTACAATTTTAACATCATTGTTTCTTCCAATGATCAAAGTAATCTAAAACATTTCTACTATGTCTCAATCTGGAAAATACTTTGTGATATCATAGAAAAGAGCGACTACTGATTTTGATGGTACAAATAAAACTATGCCATAAATGATTACTCAAATGAGTAAGGTCAAATTATAGTCATTTTTTGCTATTGGGTTCCTTGACTTGTGATTGATTACAGATTTGAGTACTGACCTGAAATAAAGAAGCAAGACTCAAAGTCCTATGAGAATACAAGCATAATCTTTTATAATAAGACTTAGGAAACTGAAGATGACATGCCCAGCCCTCTATTGATACTGAACCAATCAACATGTTAGGGTTAGATCAGGGATCAGGGGGATAGCACATATATATTACATTTTTTCCTTTATCATTAGCTTCCAGATGCTTAAAATTCCTAGAAAAGTGATAAAGCCTTTGGATTGAGCATTAAAGTTAAATTTAAGATGTAAATGCATTAAATTACTTTCCCTCACATGAAGGTACTGGCTTTCATAAAAGAGGATTTTTCATGAAGTTGTGGAGGGGGCAATATGAAATAACTTACATGTGTGGTAACAGGGTAAATACATAATCTACCAACATTGCCCAAAGGCTAGTCTTGAAGTGTTTATAGCCAAGTCTGTTACATTACTTTAGAAATAAGCTTACAACTAACAGTAATATTCCTTAAAGAATATTCTGCAGCTTTATTACAACAGTGATAGAATGTTCACATAATGATGAAACATTTTCTGATCTTTTCAATTGATACATGAATATATTCATCCCCTTGCATTTTAGCCCTATCTGATGAAGAAGAAAGGGAGAGGGAGAGGGGCAAGGAAGGAGGGAAGGAGGGAAGAGGGAAAGGAGACAGTTAATAAAATTAACAGTTAATAAAAATATTGAGTGTGATTATATAAGGTAAATAAATATAATTTTAAGAAAATATAGCTTTTTTGAGTTAAAATATTCATAATATTTAAATTAAAATTAGAGTAATAAATATTAGATTATATAAGTATAATGATTATATAATATTACATGATAAATACAATAGGTTTTGGAATTTTTTATATAATACCATTCAAATCATAATTTATTGCTTAATTAATTCTATTTAAGCATGGAACTGAAAAAATCTTACTTCAATCTTCTTTGTTTACTGAGAAGCTGGATGAACAATGTCTTCAGGCAATAGAATATTAACCTTAAAGAGAATAAAAATTATGGTAAGTGAAAAAAGTCAAATGCAAAAATTATGTACTGCATGATTACATGATATGAACTATCTAGAAAATACAGATTAGTAAGGACAGAAAACAGATCAATGGTTGCCCTAGGACTGCAGTGAGAGTGGATATAGATTGCAAAGTACGACAGAAAGATTTTGGTGACAGAAATGCTTTAAGTCTAGACTGTGGTGATGATTGCACAACTATATAAGTTTACTGAAATGAATAAATTGTACACTTAGAATGGATGCATTTTAATACATGTAAATAATACCTTAATATGACTGTTCAAATATCATGTCGATTCTCACCTCAAAAATTAATCAGGAAAGAAAAACTCTGACATCATGTACCATGACAATTTTGATAAATCATCTTTTATTCAGATATAATGTAAAATATAAAAATTAGAAAAAGGAAAAATCATATAATTGAACAATTTGGCAACCCAATACACTTAGTTCTTACAAAATAAAACTTGAAAATACATTAGATGAATGCATTAAAAAATTAATTAACAAAGTAAAGCACTAAATATACAAAAACATAACAGTAGCAACATTTCTAAAAATAAATAAATAAATAAATACAAGTCAGTCACTGTTTGGAGCTTGGAAATTAAGAAAAAACAAACAACCAATATATAACCTAAGAGAAACAATTGCTAAAGATTGCTATACTTTTTGAAGATGAGAAATTTTTCTATTTGCCCAAAATGTGTATTGAGTATAAAGTTTCTTTAGAAAACACATTATTAAAACATTTTCCTGAATGATATTCCATTATACACAAATAAATTACTCATATTACTAAATGGGCCATTAGAAAGTGAGTATAAATTAAATTGTTATTTGCAGTATCAGGTTTACAATCAAAGATGCACTGAAGACCAAATAATTCTTTCTGCATTAAAATGTCAAACTTTTAGTATTTGATTAAAAAAACTTTAAATATTATAATAATGCAATTTGAATTTTAAGTAAAATTTTATTTAGAATGTGATATACCATAAAATGGACTCAAAGATCAGTGGAACAAATTAGAGGTTTCAAAAGTAAATTTATTGTTAGGGAGTACAGTGAATTTTTAAAAAGGTGCAAAGCTAGATCAATAGGTAAGGATAGTCTTTGCATTAAATTCTACTGGAAAAATTGGACATTCACATGCCAACTTGTGAACCCCAAATCTTACATCAAACATAAAAATTACCTTAAGATTGATCAGAGATCTAATTATAAAAGACAAAAATTAAATTCATAAAATAAAATGTAGGAGAAAATCTTTGAGAAGTGGGGTTTTCTAGATACTTTTCTAAAGGAGTTAAAATGTGCTAACCAAAATATCATATAAAATGCAATGAATTGTACATTATTAAAATTTGAAACTTCATCACTTTTAAAAGCACTGTTAAGGAAATACAAAGCTACACACCAATCTGGTAGAAAATATTTGCACAACAAATTCTGATAAAAGTCTTATATAAAAATTATATAAAGCAACTTTACAGTATAATAATATAAAGACATCCCAATTTTAAAATGGGCAAAAGATTTGAAATCATTTTAAAAAAGAGATATGGGTAGAATATTAATCACATCAAAAGATGATCAACATCATTAGTTATTATACAAATGCAAATTAAAACAACAATGAAATACTACTACTCACCCATTAGAATTGCTAGAATTGCTAAAATAAAGAAGACTAATAGTAGCAAATCTTACTGGGGATGTTGACTGGAGATCTTATATATTCTGGTGGGCATGCAAAATGGCTCAGTTGTCTTTGGAAATTAGTTTGCCAATTTTATTGGTAAAATTTAAAATATAGTTGCCATACATCTCAACAGTTTCACTCCTAGGTATTTTTACCAGAGAAATGAAAACATGTGTTCAAACATCGCTTTCTGTGCAAATGTTCTTAGCAGCTTTGTTAAAAATATTGTCTATCCATTAGAGAACAGAGTAGAATAGTCATAAAATGGAATACTATTCAAAAATAAAAAAGAAACAAAATATCAGTATTTGAAACAACATAAACGAATTTCTAAAGAATTATGCTAAGTGAATGAAGCCAGATACAAAAGGCTATGTAGTGAATGATCCTGTTTATATGACGTCATAAGAAACACACAAGTATAGGGAGTCTGGGAATGCGGGGAGAGGATTGATTGAAAGGTGCAAAAAAGAATATTTAGAGGTAATGAAAAATTTCAATATTTTCAATTTTGTGGTTACATTACAGCATAAATTTCTCAAACTCATCAAACTGTACATTTTATTATTTTAGCAATATCTGCAAAGAGATATACCCTCAGACAGGATTAGGATTTTTAAGGAACCAGTCTGTTAAGATGTTGTTTTCTGGCTCTGTAATTTCTAAGTATTTGATTCTTGTTTCCCTTTATAATAGGAAACCTCAAGTGATAAAATCATTCTCTAACACCAGAAATGATCTCTTGGTCAGAACATTCACAGGAAGAAGAAAATACTATAAAATAACTATTTGGACTTTTATATCGTAGCCTGAGTATATAAAAATGATTATATTGGTAAATTAAATGTAAATTATGTATGCAAACTTACAGAGCTATAAACATATAGTGTTAATTGGCAGTCCCTATTTAGGAATTGGAAAAAAAAGATAATCCCAATTTTTTTAAATAAACATTAGTTGTTATTATAATTAGATTCTGCTGCTATGGACTCAGCTGATATGCTTGCACATGTCCCACGCTGCTCACACTGGAGTGGTTGCAACTTCTTTTCATATAAATATTCGAAGTTTCTATTTCAAAAGCAGGTTTTATTAATGTTTTTAAAAAGTTTCAGCAACTTTAATAACTTCTTTAAAATGACACACAACTGTTTATCCTAAGAAGGGAAAATGTGCTTATTTATTTGCACATTGCTCCATATCTAAGCCATATTTCACTCTTTGGAAGACTGTATGGTCTGATGCATGGTGCAGCACTTCATGTGAGATAGCCTTAACTGAAAATTCAGTCATGTGTATTAACTATTGAAGCTTTTAGCATTTTTTTTAAATAAACCTCAACTTGCTATAACCACCTGAGTTTTATAAGCCATTATAGATCCATTTCATGACAATAGTTTATAGACATTTTAGCACAATATAAACTTGAAAATTATTTAATATTTAAAATCTGAATTATGTTTCTAAATGTAATATGTGTTTAAATCTCTATATTAGGTTATAAAAATTATTTTCCTAGACTATTTCATATTCACTTTATTTAAATTTAGCTCCACAAATAGATTATTTTTTCTACATTTCTAAGGAAAATATTTATAAAATATAAACTAATTTAGCATATCCATTTGTATAACTCTTCTTATAATATTTGATATATTATTAAGTGTTTAGATGTCTATCAATCTTTGCCTATCAGGCACTTTCATCTATTGTTTGCCTTTTTCCTGTAAACCAATTTCTTAGGATCCCCAAATTAAGCCTTCCAGTTAGATTTAGGCAACAGGAATTGCTTATGATAGCTTAGAGAACAAGAGAAGGGGGAAGCCATATATTCCCCCTTTCTGTTCACTCAATCTCTAGCCCATTTCAGCAGTGGCTGCTTCTCTTCTACAGTGCTGGCTCTCTATAAGACAATTCCTCCTTCCATGATCCCAGTGAATTTATATTTCACAAGATATAGAATATGCTGTGGATTCTATATTTCACAAGATATTGAATATATTGTAGATTTTATATTCCACAAGATATCTTATAGTCTGTACTAATATCATCTTCTCCCATTATAAAGTATGCTAAGCAGCATCTTGTTCTTGCTAATGTCTGAGTTGCTTCAACACTCTTGGTTTGATTTTGCATCTCTTCTATAACCTGCGTGATAAGTTCCCTGAATTAAGTTACTTATCATTAAAATACCCAGAGAGTTTCCAGTGAATGTTTCAGAAAGCAGATCCTCATTATGTGTTGCTGGAATGACTTACAGTAGCCAGAGTAGAATATCTTTTTGTAGCTTTATTGGGAGAATCCATAAATTGACTAAAATCAAGGCAGAGGATTATCAAGCAGCAACCAAGAGGCTTCTAATATTGGAAACGATATAATACTTCTATTATTATTTTGCTCTAAATTGAGCAAGACTTAGAGTAGAAGTCACAATATAGATACTTCACTTAGGATAATGTCTCCAGTTCCATCTAAATTGTCGCAAAAGGCATTAAGTCATCCTTCTTCATGGCTAAGTAGTATTCCATGCTATACGCATACTGTATTTTGTTAATCCACTCATGAATTGATGGGCATTTGGGTTGATTCCACTTCTTTGCAATTGTGAATTATGCTGCAATAAACATTTGAGTGCAGGTGTCTTTTTGATAAAATGACTTCTTTTCCTTTGGGTAAATACCCAGTAGTGGGATTGCTGGATCAAATGGTAGGTTGAATTTTAGTTCTTTGAGGAATCTCCATAATGTTTTCCATAGAGGTTGTGCAAATTTTCAGTCCCATCAACAGTGTATAAGCATTCCTTTCTCTCTGCATCCATGCCAGCATCTATCGTTTTTGGACTTTTTAATAAAAGCCATTCTAACAGGGGTAAGGTGATATCTCACTGTGGTTTTAATTTGCATTTCCCTGAAGAACTCAAGCATTACAAAAGCAGTCCATGTAAACAAAAACATTTGTACCCCTGTAATACTTTTAAATAAAAAGTCACAATATAAAATAAAGTATTAGAAACAAAGATACATACAAAGGATAAAACTTTGTGTTTGCCCTAGGATTATTTTATATGCATGCTTAGCTATTGTAATGGGTTGAATGGTGGCCTTTCAGAAGATGCCTACAGAGAACTTGTGAATATGAACTTATTTGGAAAAAGGGTTTTGCAAATGTAATTAAGGAACTTGAGATGAATTCATCTTGAATTAGAGTTGACCCTAAATACAATGACAATTGTCTTTATAAGAAGAAAATAAAGATACAGAGAGGAAGGCCATATGAAAATGAAGGCAGAAATTGGAGTTATGATGCCACAAGTAAAGGAATGCCTGGAGGCACCAGAAGCTGGAGGAATCAAGGAAGTATTCTTCCTTATAGTCCTTGGAAGAATGCAGCACTACTCAGAACTTGATTTCTGAATTCTAGCCTTCAGAACTGAGAATACATTTCTGTTGTAAGCCACCAAGTTTGTGGTAATTGGTTAAAACAGCCTAGGAAACTAACACAGCTACTACCTGGTAGAACAACAAAGGAGAAGAATCATTTAATTTTCCTTTTCAGAATTCATAATAATTGTTGGAATGTAGGGTCAGTGTAAGATTTTAAATGGATGCTAGAAGAGAAATCAACATATACCATTATGAAGTTCTATAGGCACTGGTATGTAGTCATTCTCTGTCCCTACTCCTCTACCACCACTATTCCTTGAGACGTGAGGAATGAAAGAATCCCTACAGAATGATGACAGACCAGAGAGGAGCTGTGGGCTGCTCCATGTGGCACACATCATTTCAGTGACAGATTTAGACAGCATTCAAACACGTTTGGCTTCATATCTACTTCATACTAATGTTGCTTAAATGTGCATTCCTTCCTCTTCTAAAAAGACATTACTACTCCTTTTTAGTAATTTTAAAATGTGACAGATTATTTAACCAAGCTATAAAGCAATGTAGGGATACTGGGTGTAATTAATCCTGAAACAAAGTGCATATAAGGGTTCTTTAAACAATAACAATTTCAAGGTTAATTCCCATAACAAAGAACCTGACGAACAGCAGACATCCTTTTCCTTGAACATTTAGTTGATAACCATGAAAAGTTATCTACTCATCTCTTGTACAAGTCTTCCCAGTAATGGAAAACAGGATTATGAAACCAAAGTGCCTGTGAGCTGTGGATTTGAATGATATGAAATAAAGTATAGTTAAAAACAGAGAGGCTAAATTATGTTGATACTTTGGATACTTTGTGATAATGATATAAGTGGAGACATAGCACTATATCAATTAGTTAAAGGATTTTAGTGTAATTGTTTTAGACCTGTTCTAGGAATGGAGATAGATAGTGTACCAGAATCTTTAACATCTTTATCTTAGCCAATCTTGAGCTTTCTAACTGGAAAAGATGAAACTTCTGGCTTGCCACCATATTGAAAATTAGCAATGTTTTCCTTTTTGCTATCTCACTGTTTAAGTATTTTTCTTAAAGATCTTATCATAAAGTACAATAATCTTTTAGGAGAAAATGCAGTATACTGTGAAAGACTTTGGGGAATGAATAGTTTCTTATTCACCTCATTATCTGTAGAAGCCAGTACAAATCTGATACATAGTATGATTTAATAAGCTCTATGCTCTATGAATGGATGCTGGTGGAAAGAATTAGAAAATATACAGAAATATGTTCCTTCTATGCCTAGTTTGTTAAGGGTTTTTATCATGAAAGGGTGCTGAATTTTGCCAAATGCTTTTTCTGCATCTATTGAGATGATCATATGATCTTTGTTTTTGCTTCAGTTTATGTGGTGAAGCACATTTATCTATTTATGTATGTTGAACCATCCTTGCATCCCTGGGATGAAGCCCACTTGGTCATAGTGGATTTTTTTTTTTTTTGATTTGCTGTTGAATTTGGTTTGCTGGTATTATATTGAGGATTTTTGCATCTGTATTCGTAAGGGATATTGGTCTGTAGTTTTCTTTTTTTGTTGTGTCTTTTCCTGGCTTTGGCATCAAGGTAATATTGGCTTTGTAGAATGAGTTGGGCAGGATTCTCTCCTTCTAGATGATATGGAATAATCTCTGTAGTGTGGGTACCAACTCTTCTTTGTAGGTCTGGTAAAATTTGCCTGTGAATCCATCTGGTCTGGGGCTTTTTTGTGGTGGAAGGTTTTTCATTGCTGCTTCAATCTCATGGCTCATTATTGGTCTGTTCATGTATTCTATTTCTGACTTATTGAGTCTTGGGAAGATGCATGATTCCAGGAATTCGTCCACTTTCTCTACATTTTTGAGTTTATGTGCATAGAGTTTTCATAGTATTCACAGGTGATATTTTGTATTTCTGTAGTATCACTTGTAATGTCTCCTTTTTCATTTCTAATTGAGCTTATTAGGGTCCTTTCTCTTCTATTCCTGGTTAATCTAGCAAGAGGTCTATCAATTTTGTTTGTCTTTTCAAAGAAGCAATTTTTTTGTTTCATTGATATTCTGTATTATTTTCTTGTTTTTGATTTTATTTAGTTCTGCTCTGACCTTAGTTATTTCTTTTTTTCTGCTGGGTTTAGGATTGGTTTGCTCTTCCATTTCTAATTCCTTGAGATGATTCTTCAGATTGTTAATTTGTGATCTTTCTGTCTTTTTGTTTTAGGCAATTCAGACTATGAATTTTCCCCTTAGGACTGCTTTTGCTGAATCTCAAAGATTTTGATAGCTTGTTTCCCCTTTGTCATTCAGTTGAAGAAAAGCTTCTGCACAGCCAAGGAAATAATCAACAGAGCAAATCAACAACCTACAGAATGGGAGAAAATATTCATGAGCTGTACATCTGATAAAGAGCTAATAACCAGAATCTAAAAAGAACTCAAGCAAATCAGCAAGAAAAAAATCAAATGAACACATCAAAAAGTGGGCAAAAGACATGAACAGAAATTTTTCAAAAGGAGATAGACAAATGGCCAGCAAACATATGCAAAAATGCTCAGCGTCACTAATCATCAGGGAAATGCAATTTATTAATAAAACTACAATGAGATATCACCTTACCCCTGTTAGAATGACTTTTATTAAAAAGTCCAAAAATAATAGATGCTGGAGTAAATGCAGAGAGAAAGGAACACTACTACACTACTGGTGAGACTGCAAATTAGTACAACATTTATGGAGACAGTATGGAGATACCTCAAGGAACTAAAAGTAGACATAACATTTGATCCAGTAAACCCACTACTGGGTATTTACCCAAAGAAAAATAAGTCATTTTATCATAAAGACACCTGCACTCGAATGTTTATTGCAGCAAAATTCACAATTGCAAAGATGTGGAATCAACCCAATTGCTCATCAATACATGAGTGGATTAACAAAATATGGTATATGTAGACCACTGAATACTACTCAACCATGAAGAAGGAAGAATTTATGCCTTTTGCAACAATTTGGAGGGAACTAGAGACCATTATCCTAAGTGAAGTATCTAAAGAATGGAACAAAAAAAAGCACCACATGTACTCACTACTAAATTGGAACTAAGAGCACACATATGCTTAGATTGAAGTAAAACTTAATGGAAGTGAGAGGGGGTAAGCGGGGTAGAGGCGATGGGCAAAAACTTACCTAACAGGTACAGTGAACACTGTCTGGTTACGGGCACACTTATAACCTTGACTCAAGCATTATAAAAGTGATGCATGTAACCAAAAATATTTGTATCTCTGTAATATTTTGAAATGAAAAACAATTAGCTTAGAGTAGATTGATTGTGCTTTTTCAATCAGTATTTTGGTTTTTGAAATTGATAAGCAATAAATTTTTTCATATATCATAAGGCCAACAAGGTGTAGAAATTCAAGAAGAAAAAGAAATTAACCTCTCTGTATCCAGGAAATAGTAAGGTACCAGTTCCTTGGATGCCTACATACTGTGCCTTTCTTATTTACATCACCTTCCATCACCTAAAAGCTAACCTATCTTGAATTTTTAATTATTTTTAAAATGTCTTTCTTTAACATGTTCCTATATATATATCTTAAAAATATGTTTATTTTTACTTGTTTTTGAACATAATGTGGTGCCCAAATGTCAGGAATGTTTTTCTTTCTCGGTGTTTTGCTCTTCTTTTGTTCTTTACTGTATGTCTTGAAACTCACCTGTATTCATTTGTTAATAATTTATTTTTATGACTTTATCATTTTTCATTTCATCAATTATAATGACTTATAAAATCTATTTTGATGAGCATATAGATGCTTTCTAGTTTTTGCTATTACAAACAAGGCTGCTACAATCATATTTTGCATGTCTCCAGATGCTCATATGTAAGAGGTTTTCTATGGCAGTGGTTCTCATCTGAGGATGATTGTGCTCCCCCTGCCAGGTGAAATTTGGCCATCTCTTAAAATATTTTAGGGTTGTTACAACTTGGGGTAGGTGTTGCTATTGACATCTAGCTGATATAGGCCACCAGGAATGTTGCTCAGCATCCTACTATGCATAAGCTGCACCCTTCCCCAAGAAAGGATAATCTGGCTCAAAATGCCAATAATATTGTTGCTGAGACAACACTACTCTAGGTTTAAAACTAGTAGTAGAATTACTATAGATATGAAATTTATTAGATAAGGCTAAAAGGTTTTCTGGTTTAACTTTCCACCAGCAGTGGATGAGAGCTTCAATTACTCCACGTTCTTACCAAGCTTTGGTGTCATCAGACTTTGACAATGTGGCAGACGTGCAATGCTATCATATTTTTTCTTTAAATTTGTATTTCCCTGTTGACAAACGATGTGGGATATCTTTTCTTATGGATTTTGGCCACTTGCATTACTTCTATAAATTTTCTCTTCAATTATCCTAGCCTTTTTTTTTATTAAAATATATACCTTTTACTAATTAATCCCTGGATATATTTTATGTATTACAAAAACAAATATTTTAGAGAGATATATATGTAAATTCTATATCACATTTTCTAACTTTTATGTGCTTACACTTTCTTTTGAAGAACATGTATTTTCAATTTTAATTCAGTTGAATTTACAAATATTTTCCCTAATATTTGAAATCTCTATGTTTGAAATTTTATCTTGCCATAAGTCACCAAAATATTTTTTTATTTTCTTTTAAATAAATAAATAGTTGTTTCTTTTACATTTATATGTTTAATTCATCTAGAACTGGTAACTGGGGTATGGTGTATTGTTGGATTTTTTTTTAAATCATATAAGCCTTATACAAAATAGGAAAGCTTAAATAGACAATATATCCAAAAGATGGTTATTTTAATCCAGGCTGATAAATAATTGTATTAAAAAGATGGCAGCTATGATTTAGAGAATTGCAATAGTTTTAGAGGATTTTAGAGAGTAGATATGTCAGGTTGTGGTTATTCCTTGAATGTGGGAGTTCAGTGGAATGAGCTGTTAAAGACGAAATCTAGAGATCTGAATGGAGCCACTGGAGTAATCACAGTGGCTTTAAATGAGATGGGGATAGAGAACAGCCATAGTGGGATTATGGACATATTAATATATATTTTGAATGTTGATGCTTATATAGTTTGGACTGCTTGGTAAAAAGGACTGGATAGATGTAGAGATTATCAAGTTGTCTTCTTGAAAGATAGTGACAGCTTGATCTTTCCAATTGCTCAGTAAAAACTTGGTTATTATTCTTAACTTCTCTCTTCTGTACATATCATACAGCCAATCAGCTAACAAATCCTGCTTTGACCCTTTCTTCAAAATATGTCTAGAATCCCAGTATATTTAACCAGTTCTGCTGCTAGCGGTCTGGACATGGCCATTATGATCTTTCCCTGAGGTGCTGGAATAGCTTCCTACCCGTTGCTCCTACTTCCACCTACCCCTACTGTATTTTCAATACAACATAGATTGCTCTTTTTAGAAACAGAAGTTAGGTCAGTATAATAATTCTTTTGTAAAACTACCATGATGCTCAACCTTACTTATAATGAAAGCCAAAATCCTTACGATTGTCTCTAAGGTCTTATATTATAGTTCTTCCTAACTTCTACCGTTAATTTTTTTATCTCACCTTTAACTAATTTCTCCTGATATTTAACTTCAGTCTAATCACACTGGCTCCCACACCACTCTACTTTTTCTTTGTTACTTCTGACATATTGCATAACTTTTAAAAATATGTATTAGGTTTACTATTAGTTGTCTACATCCTCCTATTGATATGCTTTATGAAGTTGGAGATTTGGGGCTTTTTTCCTATTAGACTTTGATGTATTCCAGGGACCTACGAAAGATACTTGGCATATAAAAGGTGCTCAATAAATATTTCTAAGTAAAAAAATGATTTATTAGATACAAGATTATTGATTAAATTTAATAGCATAGGGAAAAGAGTTTAGTAAATTGTTTTGTTCAAAATACCTTTATTGATAAACTTAATAATATGTATTTTTTAGATACTGTAATTACAGTATGCTGCAATTATAAACAGTCCAAAAATTGCAGTGGCTTAAAACTATTATGGTTTAATTTTTGTTCTCACTGCATGTCCAAATAGGATTAGGAATAGGAGGTTGTGGTGCACTGTAAATTAACATTTTCTCTCTGGTACCCTGGCTTTTAAAGCTTCCATTACCTGGAATATCATCATGTTAGAGAGAAAAGAAGGATGAATTCTCATCAAGGTGCCTAAAGGAGCTTCTGACTAGAAGTGACATTTCATTAGCCAAAAAAGTCACATAAATACAAAAAAAAAAAGGGGGAGGGAGGAATTTCCCTGTGACTAGGAGGATATTATCATGGAATAAATATAATTTATGAAATTATTTCATTGAGTTTGACTTCCTCTCCCCATTGGCTGTTGTCATAGGTAAGCTCGAGTTTAGATGAAAATGTTAAATAGATATTAAAAAAAATTATTTATAACCATCCCTTGCTTACATTAAAGGCTTATACACCAATAGTAGTCCTGGACCAAAGAAGTTGTCTAAACTCTAAAGAAAAAAAGACATAGGTGTTTTATATCAAAACATTTGCATAACCTAAAATTTAAAATATGAAATAAATAATTAAAAACAAGACAAAACCAGAGTATTTTAAGTTGTATTCAAACAAAAATTTGCTGCTTATCCAGACAAAAAGAAAATAATAAAATAATTCAAAACTACAAATGAATAATTTGAAGTATCCTACCAAATCTTGAGAAGCATTTATATTTAATGATAAAATAAAACTTAATTTACATTTTTAATTTAGTTTACATATGTGGAAGGAAATATGTGATTTGAAATAGATGACATTTTGCTTTCAAACCGTACATTAGCTCAATCTCTAAAAGAAACAAATAGTTTGTCCTTGTCATTAATAATTTAGAGAGTGATGTTTTTCTACTCATTCTAATATTTTTATCAAGCAAATTTAGGTCTAAGAATTATTGAATAAGAATAATGTTTTGTATGGAAAAGTTTCATAAGTCAAAATAATACTTGACTATTTTTTTTAATGTCTCAATGTATAGGCAAGGATAAATGAATCAGAAGTGTCCTTGAGATATGTCTATTGTTCTTCCTCCTTGACTATTACTTGCTAGACAAAAATCAGTATGTGAGATGACTATGCAGACAGCTGGCCAGTAAAAGAGATGATGGTCTCCAGCTGTGCTGAGAGAAAAGGGAATTAAAATATAATAAATGGGAATCTACTCATTCCTGTGTCAAAATATTTTAAAATTAATGTTAATATGATCTATTCTTATATGCACCAATGATGCTGGTGAACATAGATCTTGAGCATGAATCAAACAATTGAAATCATCAATATATATGGCCAAATGTAATTATAGTAGACTCTAGGATGTTTGAAACAGAGAATTTCAGAATTGAAACAATTGAATTGATAAAGTGTTAAACAATTTAGATTTATTAGATAAATTTAGTTTTCTTAAAAAGTTTTCCAGAAAAAACAAAAAAAGGAAAGGGAAGAGAAGAAGACTCACCAGGTCTGCTGTAATCTTATTAGAAATATGTTTGTTAAGGCAGAGGAATTTTGCTGCCTAGGGCGTAGTTATGGAGTTATGGCTTTGGATTGATTAGTATGCATATCAAAGGCAGGCTCCAGGCTGAGCCTGTTACTGTCTCTCAGAATTGGCTGGCTCCAAGAGAGGCAGTCTCTCCTCAGCCACAAATGTTTTTAAAATGTCATAACATCATAATATGCAGAAAATTAAAAATATATATAAAAACAATAAAATAGGGTATAATCATTCTTACAAAGTTTGCATGTAGCCCAGTACAAACTACTGAGTCCAACTTAACTGAGGAAGACTTTTGGCTATGGCATGGTCATTCTCTATTGTTTACGACAGAAGCTTCAAAAGTCATTTTCACTCTGTACATTGCCAGCTCTTTTTTCATTTTCTATGTTTTCTTTAGCAAAAAAAGAGATGACTATGTATTTACACATCCATCACTACCTATTAAGAGAATGATATTCCTCAGTCAAATGAAAAATTTCATAGACTTAAAGCTGGTGAGACAGATATATGACTTTTAGATCATCAACCTCCTAAAACTCTTTGGTTAATTCCCACCTCAGTAACCTATGCTTCACAATAAGACAGTGTGCTTCCAAATGTGTCTAACTATTAATAATATGTGTTTAAAATAGAAAGAGATTAACTAAAATACTATATTATTTATCCTCAAACACCTGTAGGAATTTGACAGAAACTATCGTTCATGCCTCCCTGTAGCCATGCCCTTGTATAGTCATCTCCTGTAGCTAAGCAACAGTGGCTGGAGTAAGTCACCCACACTGTATAGTAATTCCATAAGTTTTCTCTGAAAATAAAATGTATAATTTAGAATTGCCTTATAAAAATAATGCATTCATATATACACACACACATATGTGTGTATATATATATTTGTGTGTATATATACGAGGTCTGTCTAGAAAGTATCCAGCCATGTAATATGAAAAATAGAGACATTTATTGAAGAAGATACAAAATACAAGAAACATTGTACATAGGACAGTGACGCCTCTGTCCCCTTCAGAGTGGGCACCCTGGGACCTTACGTGGTTCTCCAAGCATCTCTTAACCTAACCCGTACACGTTGAACATTCTCTGTTGTTCTGCTTGTTGCAGGCCTTCCAGAACATGGGTCACTTTCAACAGATTCTCAACCATATTTGAAGCGTTTGTGCCACACATTTATTTGCACTGCACTCATTGCATCATCCTCGAAAGCCTTCTGAATCATTTGAATAGTTTCCGTGGAGGAATGTTCAATCTTAACACAAAATTGATGCAGATTCATTGCTGTACTCACTCAGTCATTTAGACTGTGACGAACACACAGTACACATGTTCATTCAACGGCATCTAGCACCCCACTGACTAGTACAGTGAAGTTGTCATTGTTGACACATGTGCATTACAGTCCACTCTCTTTGGCTGCCAGGTTACGTCGATGTCGTGCAAACCATTCTAGTTATATTAACAATGACTGGATACTTTCTGTATAGACCTCGTATATGTGTGCATGATGTTTTATTATTATGATTATTACATTATAAAATATCATGCTGGTTTAAAATTCAAATTCCATTGTCAGTTCCATATACAAGAGACAGTAGTAAAATTTGAAGTATATTTTTTCAAGGTAATTTACACATTTTTATATTTTATTGATAATTACTGTAAACTTGAGTGGTTTTGGTTTTATTTTCTTTTGTTTGTTTTAGAAGTTTGGTCCAGGAGAAATTTCATTAATAGAGTAGTGGAAAAATTTGACTAAATAGGCACATAAATAGGACGCGGTAACTAAAACTATTGGTGAGAATAAGAACTCCTCATATTGTAGAATTAAGTAAGTTGAAAAGACTAAACAACATTCTTCTTCTGTAGTTAAGTGTTTGAGATAATTTAAGGTGAATATGTAGGAAATTTGTATTAGTATACTTAGAGAAATAAAAGATTGAACACTATGGACATTTTTGCCCCTAAGAGGTTGTATGGGGACAGTAGGAGCGACAAATATTGGGATAGTGGTATAGTCATCTAGATTACATCAAGTAGCAATGGAGATCACAAAACTTCATTATATCTTCACTTCTATGCTAAGCCCAATAGGTAAGAAATTAGAAATTTAGCATGAAATATTTGGAAAAGTTTGTTCTATTGTGAGGTAGTGTTAGAGAGTGGGCAGGGAGGGATAAAATAGAATTTCCACTTGTTGGGGCTCAGAAACTGATGTCCCAAAATATAACACTTTGACATGCTGAACTGGAAGATGAAGCCTCAAGGTCTTTGTGATCTTCCCTCTCCCGTCCTGTTCCTCAGCCCTCTGTCCCTCCGAAAGCACAAGATGAAGTTATTCTTTTATGTTCCTTTAGCACCTAAAGTCTGAACCCACCCAAGAACCAAACAATTATCTCTAATTCCTTCCCTGAGTTTTCATTGAATGAATTCATATCACAGGAAGAAAGATGGAAGTCTTTCAACACACCTGAGCAGACTTTTGTCACAAACCACTATCTGCTCTGCAAGCCCAACAGACATTATCCCAGGCCATTGTGTATGTTCTTCAAGCCCACTGAATTTCACTAAAAATCATTTTCTATCCCCCTAAAATCTTGCACACTTCCCCCTCTCCCTTTCCCCAAAGAGGAAAGGAATATAACCATCTGTACCCCACTGGGTTATGAGGTAATCACTTTGTGATTTTTTTTCCTTATGCATGCTGGTAAATTTGTATGCCATTTCTCCTGTTAATCTGCCTTTTGTGAGTTGATTTTTCAGTGAACCCTCAGAGGGGAGGGGAAAGTTTTCTTTTGGCCCCCACACACTCACTCAACTGTGTGATACCCTATTATATATCCCTTCATACAGCATGTTCCTAACTGGTGCCAAGTTTGAAGATTGATATTTATGGGTAGGGTTTTATGAGTACTGCCTGATGCCAGTATCATAGTTGTTTACCTCCTCATGTAAAGCATGATTTTTCTACTTGTAGCTAGAAAATGCCATGAAGAAGACTGAAGAAGCAGCAAAGAATTCTTCAGCCTAATCTAGCTTTGTAGAAAGTATGGGTATTCTTGATATGAAAATAAATTATGTTCCCTCTTACTACACTGCTGTTTCTAAGGTAAAACACACTCCTCACCATCACCATCATGGTTATTTATTCTTGTCTACTTCCCTTACCAACTCCTACAACAGAAACACAACTTCAGAATCTGATAGTGATAACTTGAAAATGGGTAGAGTCTTGCTCTACCGGTAACCAGGGTTAAATACCACAGATCAAGACCATCTAGGTCTCCTTACTTTATTTCTGATCCAGATGATAAAGCTCATAAAATTTGGCACAATTCAATTTTTTTTCCAGCTTCCCTTTTACCCGCAATGAAATCATCTAGTTAAATTGAAGTTTGCTTCACAAATTTGGTCATTTAGAGTCAAGGGAAAGGAAGAAGAAAACCTCAATTAAGCTTCCTTGACCTAGTTATATTCTCTAATTCAATATTTATCAGAGTTCTAGACTAGATGATATATACTTAAATAAATATTAAAGATATGATGCTTTGTCCCTTTATATGATATCCTCAGTTATGAACCACAGCTTGGGAATAGAATGATGAAGGATAAAGCAATTATAAAAATAAATAATAACAGTCTAAACTGGAATTATTGTTTCATATGATTAGGGCTGCTTTTATTTATATTTGAGCATAATACACATAAAAATAGGTATGTTTTGGTTCACATATTCTAAAGGAATTGCAACCTTTTATTTCATATTTCATAACTTGGCAAAACATTTCAATGGAGCAGAATATCAATGTTCATGTTCCTGAAAATATATTTTAATGAGTACCTGGTTATTCCCAAATAATATTTTTAAAAGTGTTCTCAATCAATAATATTTACGCTTATATAACCTTAGAGAGGATGTGATTGTACATCTATATTGACCAAATAATTTGAATGGCAAATGAAAAATTCGGTTAAACATCTAAGTTTTCTTTAGAATTTAATATACTAATACTCTACATAGCCATCCATTTTCTTTTTAATCCTTATATCTGTGAGATAATATTTTTAATCATGGTGAATCTCTTATCACCTATCTTATCCCCATTGAACCTGTTTTATGCTCAATGGATATAACCTGGTTGCACCTGCACTGAATTTTTTCAGGCAATTCATTGATTCCTGAATAAAGTAAGTACCTTCTTTCATCCTCTTGGATTTCTTGTTTTTTCTACTACTCTAAACCTAAGCTGCCTTTACTTCTTAAATTTTTGCTAAACAGCCTGACACTTTCTAATCCTTGTTTATGTCTATCTACCTTTTTATAACTTCCTTCTTTACAACTTTGGGTCTCTATACTCCTTATATCTAATTTCTATCTCTGGCAACGTAAATTAACAAGTTCAAACTCTTTGCTTTTTGTTTGAATTTTACTCTTTTCTTTATCTTAAAGCCCTAAGTCCTACAAGTAGCCCTTTACCTTTTAGTTTTAATGCTCAATTTTTTTGTTGCCTTCTTCTTTTGTTTATACTTCCATTAGGAAAATTTACAGCATGATTGTAAACCTCTAACCATTATTGTACTTCTATACTCACTTATGATAGAGTCAACATTCAACACAATTGGATCAAAATCACATATAAGAATCATAATGTTCTAGTCAAATCTAAGAGTCCTAAATCTTGGATAAATAAGTTAGAAGTCAAAATGCATAATTTCAAAGTCCAAAAATGCATAAATGTATAATGTGAATTTATCGTTAAATAAATGTGTTGGGCTACTCTAGCATTAAAAAATATCAGAGTATAAGAAAAGGATTGATGAAGAAAAATGGGAAATTTTATAACAATAGAAAGCCAATAATGAGGGTGTTTAAATCTCTATATTTGTATGCACCTTACATTACAGCATAGCTTCAGATATTTAAAGAGAAATTAACAGAAATGTGAAGGAAACTTGAAAAATATGCAGTGTGAGTAACAGACAAGAATACAAAAAAAGTCAAAAAATATATAGTATATTTAAACATGATTAACATCTTCACCAAATTGATATATCTCCAATATTTTCCGTAACTAATATCACCCTAAAATTTTAATTATTAAAAGATTTAGCCGTAGAATTAGGAAGAAGAAGAGAATGCTCCATATCACCAACTCTATTTCACATTGCTCTGGAATTTTTAACAAGTATAAAAGATGAAATGGAAGACAAAACTTATAAAATTGAAAGAGGAAAAATAAACTTTATTCTCAAATGATATAAATACCATTTTTATAATAAACGCTGCATAAACTTATAATTGCTATATCATTTTTAGCTTTAGGTTTGGTACTAATTACTTGTACATTTTTTACATTTGATACATTCATATTGATGCAAAAACAATATATTTTTTATTTCTTCATTTCTGGAAAAATATTTGTGTTTTCTGTTTTCCCTTTTCTTTTAATTTTTATAAATTTAGGGGCTACAAGCGCAGTTTTGGATATACTGTATAGTGGTGCTGTCTGAGCTTTTAGTGTAGCCATCACCCAAATAATGTGCATTTTACTTACTAAGTAATTTATCATCCCATACCCTTCTCCCACATTCCTATCCTTCTGGGTCTTCAGTGTCTATTATTTCATTCTCTGTGTCTCTGTGTACACATTATTTAACTCCCACTTATAAGTGAGAAAGTGTGGTAGTTGACTTTTGATTTTCTGTTTCTGAGTTATTGGTCTCCAGTTCCATACATAATTGTATGTATATATATATACATTTTCTTTATCCAGTCATCTATTGTTGGACACTTAGGTTTATTCCATATCTTTACTATTGTGTATAGGGCTGCTATAAACATGAATATGGGTATCACTTTGATATAATGATTTCTTTGCTTTGGGTAGATAACCAGGATTGGAATTGTTGGACTGAATGGTAATTCTATTTTTAGTTCTTTGACAAATTAACATACTGTTTTCCATAGAGGTTGTATTAATTTGCAGTCCTACCAAGAGTGTATAAGGGCTCCTTTCTCTCTGCATCCATGCTAGCATCTATTGTTTTTGAAATTTTTAATAAAAGCTATTCTAACTGGGGTAAGGTATTATCTCATTGTAGTTTTAATTTGCATTTCCCTGATGATTAGTGACACTGAGCATTTTTTCATATGTTTACTGGCCTTTTGTCTATCTTCTATTGAAGAAGTTCTGTTCATGTCTTTTGTCCACTTTTTGATGGGGTTGTTTGATTTTTTTCTTGCTGACTTGTATAAATTCTTTGTAGTTTCTGGTTCTTAGCCCTTAATCAGAAGTATAGCTTACAAATATTTTCTCCCATTCTGTAGGTTGTCTATTTACTCTGTTGATTATTTCCTTGGCTGTGCAGAAGCTTTTAATTTAATCAAGTCCCATTTATTTTTTGTTGTTTTGTTTTGATTGCCATTGGGGTCTTCTTCAAAAATACCTTGCCTAGGCTCCTATGTAGAAGAGTTTTTCCAAGATTTTCTTCTAGAATTCTTATGGCTTCATGCCTTACATTTAAGTCTTTTATCTGTCTTGAATTAATTTTTGTGAGTGGTGAGAGATATGGATCCTATTTTATTGTTCTGAATGTGGCTATCCAATTTTCCCAGCACAATTTACTGAATAGGGATGCTTTTCCCCAGTGTAGATTGTTTGATGTCTGCTTTGTCAAAGATCACTTGGCTGTATGTGGATGGTTTTATATCTGGGTTCTCTGTTCTGTTCCATTGGTCTATGTCTCTATTTTTGTGTCCATACCACGCTGTTTTGTTTACTATAGCCTTGTAGTATAGTTTGAAGTCTGGTAATGTGATGCTTCCAGTTTTGTTCCTTTTGCTTAAGATTGCTTTGGCTATTCAGGCTCATTTCTTCTTCCAAATGAAGTGTAGAATTATATTTTCTAGATCTGTGAAATATGATGTTGGTATTTTGATGGATATTGCATGGAATCTGTAAATCACTTTGAGTAGTAGGGACATTTTAACAATGTTGATTCTGCTGAGCCATGAACAAGATATGACTTTCCATTTGTTTCTATCATCTGCGATTTCTTTCCTCAGTATTTCATTGTTCTCTTTATAGAGATCTTTTGCCTCCTTGGTGAAGTATATTCGTAGGTATTTTATTTTCTCTGTGGCTAATGAGAATGGTATTGAGTTTTTCATTTGACTCTCAGCTTGACTTTTATTGGTGTATAGGATTGCTACTGATTTGTGTACATTGATTTTGTACCCTGAAATTTTGCTGAATTTATTTATCAATTCCAAGAGTCTCTTGGTGGAATCTTTGGGGTTTTCTAGATATAAAAGCATATCATCAGCAAAAAGCGATAGCTTGACCTCCTCTTTCCCACTTTGGATATCATTTATTTCTTTCTCTTGTCTGACTGCTTTGGGTAGGACTTCCAGTGCTATGTTGAATAGACGTGGTGACAATGGGCACCTTTGTCTTGTTCCAGGTCTAAGTGGGAATGATTTCAGCTTTTCCCTATTCCATAGTATGTTGGCTGTGGGTTTGTCATATATGGCTTTTATAATTTTGAGATATGTTCCTTCTATGACAAGTTCTTCATGGTTTTTATAATGAAAGGGTACTTAATTTTGTCAAATGCTTTTTCTGCAACTATTGAGATCATATGATTTTTTTTTGCTTCTGTTTATGTGCTGAATCACATTTATCAATTTACATATGTTTTACAATCCTTGCATCCCTGGGATGAAGCCCACTTGGTTGTGGTGGATTATTTTTTTGATGTGTTGTTGAATTTGGTTTCATAACATTTTATTGAGGATTTTTGCATCTATATTCATAAGGGATATTGGTCTGTAGTTTTTTTTTTGTAGTATCCTTTCTTGGCTTTGCTATCAAGGTGATACTGGCTTCATAGAATGAGTTGAGCTGGATTCCTTCTTACCCAATGTTATGGAATAATTTCTGTAGTGTGGATACCAACTCTTCTTTGTAGGTCTAATAAAATTTGGCTGTGAATCCGTCTGGGAGGGCTTTTTTTTTTTTGTAGTTGGGAGATCTCTTATTGCTGCTTCAATCTCATTGCTTCTTATTCATCTGTTCAGGTATTATATTTCTGACTGATTGAGTCTTGGGAAGTTGTGTGATTCCATGAATTTGTCCATTTCCTCTATGTTTTTGAGTTTATGTGCATAGAGATTTTCATAGAATTTACAGGTGATATTTTGTATTTCTGTGGTATCGGTATTAATATCTACTTTTTCATTTCTAATTGAGCTTATTAGGGTCCTTTCTGTTCTATTTCTGGTTAATCTAGCAAGAGGTCTATTGATTTTGTTTATCTTGTGAAAGAACCAACTTTTTGTTTATTAATGTTCTGTATCATTTTTCTTGTTTTCAATTTCATTTATTTCTGATCTGATCTTGGTTATTTCTTTCCTTCTGCTGACTTTGGATTTGCTTTGCTCCTCTTATTCTAGTTCCTAGAAACATATCATTAGAGTGTTAATGTTTAATGTTTCTATCTCCTTCTTGTAGACATTTCAGGCTATGAATAATCCCCTTAATATTGCTTTTTCTGAATCCCACAGATTTTAATAACTTGTGTCTCCGTTGTCATTCAGTTAGAATAATCTTTTGAATTCCATCTTAATTTTATCATTGATCCAATAATCGTTCATCACAAGGTTGCTTAATATCCATTGCATTGTGTAAAATTGGATATTTCTCTTGGTGTTATTTCTAGTTTTATTCCACTGGGATCTGAGAAGATACATGGTATGATTTACATTTTTTTGAATTTGTTGAGCCATGATTTATGGCCTAAAATATATCAATCTTGGAGAATATTCATGTGCTGATGAGAAAAATCTATATTCAGTAGTTTTGGGGTAAAATATTCTCTAAATATCTGTTAGGCCCATTTGTTCTAGAGTCCCATTTAATCCAGTGTTTCTTTATTTATAATCTGGTGATCTGTCCAGTTCTGCTAGTGGGGTGTTGAAGTCCCTAGAAATTATAATGCTGCTGTTTATGTCCTTGCTTATATCTAGTAGGGTTTGCTATATGAATTTGGGCACTCCTATGTTAGGTGCATAAATGTTTAGGATTGTTAAGTCATCTCATTTAATTGCTCCCTTTTCCATTATATAATGACCATCTTTGTCTTTCTTTACTATTGTTGATTTAGAATCAATTTTATCTGATACAAGAATGGCTACATCTGGTTTCTGTTGGTTACCTTTTGCATGAAATATTTTTTTCCACCCCTTAGCCTTGAATCTGTGAGAGTCTTTGTGGGTTAGATGTTTTTTCCTGGAGACAGCAGATACTTGGCTTGTATTTTTTTTGCAATGCATTCAGCCAGCCTGTGTTTCTTGAGTGGATAATTTAAACCATTTATGTTGATTGATAGAATTGATATGTGGGATGCTGTTCTGTTCATCTGGTTGGGTAATACCTTGCTGCTTTGTTTTACCTCTTGTACTGTTGTTTTATATGAACTCTGAGCTTTAGCTTTTCAATGGTTTTACACTGGTTTGTGACCATTGTGCTGGTCCATGTATAATGCAGTTCTGAGTATTTCCTGCAGGGAATGTCTAGTCTTGACAAATTCCCCTCAGAGTTTGCTGGTCTGGAAAAGTCTTTATTTCTCCTTCATTTATAAAACTTTACTTTCAGGATACAGTATTCTAGGCTGGCATTTTTTCTGTTTGAGAAGACTGAAGATGAGGCCCTGATCCTTTCTGGCTTGTAAGGTCTCCATTAAGAAGTCTGTTATTAGTCTGATGGATTTTCCTTTGTAAGTTACTTGATGTTTTCTCCTTACAGCTCACAGGAGTTCCTCCTTTGTGTTGACCTCAGCCTGTCTGATGACTATGTGTCTTGGTGATTGCCTTTTCACAATGAGTCTCCCAGGTGTTTGTTGAGCTTCTTCTATCTGGATGCCTAAATCTCTACCAATACAAGGGAGGTTTTCCTTGATTATTCATTCAAATAGGTTTACAAGTCTTTGTGCACTTTCTTCTTCATCCTCAGGGATGCCTATGACTCTTATATTTGGCTGTTTTATGTAATCCCATAGTTCTCATAGGCTTTGTTAATTCTTCTTAATTCTCTTTTTGTTATTTTTGACTGAGTTAATTCAAAAGAATTGTCTTCAAGCTCTGATATTCTTTCTTTATCCTGGTCTAATCTATTCTTAAAGCTTTCCATTTTGTTTTGTATTTCCTTATATGAAATTTTCATTTCCAGAAGTTCTATTTGTTTTTTTCTTTAATATATCTTTCTGTTTAGTAAATTTTTCATTCAGTTCCTGAATTGTTTTTCTGGTTTCTTTGAGATGGTTTCCCATTTTCTCATGAATTTCATTGAGCTTCCTTATAATCCATATTTGGAATTCTTTATGTGTCATTTCAATATTTTCATTTTGGGTTGGTATCCACTGCTAGAGAGCTGGTGTTCCCTTTTGGGGGTATCTTTTCACTCTGATTTTTTATACTTCCAGAGTTCTTTTGCTGATTTCTTCTCATCTGGAGCAGCTGTTGCTTCTTATTTTTGGATTTTCTTTTGTTTAGATGGGGCTTCCCAGCCTCACTAGAATGGGTGTATTTGTAGCACATGTTGGATAAGAACCTTTGGCTTTGTGGGTGCTTTGATGGCAATCTAGGTTCTGGATAGATGCCTTGGTTATAGATATCCTTAGTGTGATTGTTTTCTCAGTTGCTAGTTGTTTGTAGGCTGTAGCAGTGGTAAGCTATGTGTGTGGGCAGATTCCTTTTCTCACTATGATGAGAGAGGATGGAGTTCTTTGAAATGCTTTCTCTTTTCCTGGCCCTATGGACTTCTTAGCCATGTAAATTATATTGGCATGCCCAGTTTAATCTCTGAGACAGTAAGTGGTGCTTGTGGGTGATAATAGATCTCACCCTATATGATTGAGTCAGTAAATGCTCTGTAAAGGGCTGTGAAAATTGACTTCCCTTTCAGTATGTGGTGCTTGCCAGAAGGAACAAGCTACAGCATTGTTTTTGAGACCTGTGACCAGCTCTAGCCCCTCAAATGGAGCACTTGAATGCCCCAGGTGGTGGATTGGGATGTGGAACGTGTAGGTGAGTCCTTATTCTCTGCCACAGTGGAGGTGGGTGGGGAAACTGAGGCTGAGCATGGCTGGGTTGGGTGAGCTTGCCCTCAGGCTTCACAACAGCTGGTAAGGTAGCTGTTTCTGCAGAGTTCAAAGGTCTGTTTCCAGCTTATGGGAAAAGCTGCCAAGGAGGGGCTGAAGTAGGCCCACTCAACCAGAAAGTCTGCCTGTGGAGTCTGAGCCCTCTGAGATTCACAAACTGGCTGTTTGACTCTCAAACCTTTCCCTGGCCTTCTTGTCTGACCCACTGGTGTGTGACTCCATGAAACACCAGGGGGGTGGGAGCTCTCAAATTGGGCACCCTGCATCCACTACAGGCCCCCAAAGGTAAAGGTGTGGGACCCACTCTCTGTGGGAAACTCAGCCTGCAGCACATGCCCACTGGGGAGAAGCAGCCGTTCATCAAATTCTTGGCACAAACTGCACTCCCAGTTGCAGTGGTTGGTGGAGAAGCAGGGGAGGAAGCACCTGAATGGAAGAAAACCAGCTCTCTGGCCTCTCGTGACACTCTCCTTGGAGAGGAGTGCCACACTAAATGACCAAGTTCTGTGATCACTCAAGTTCTCCCCACTATTCTGAACTGCTGCCATGCCTGGTCTTGTGGTGGTGGAAAAGCCTCCAAGAAACTTGATAGCCTGCTGGTCACCAAAGGCTCATGGAAGGGATAGAGGGATCCCCCTTACCCTTTTGCTAGGCTCTGAGCCTCTGGGTTTGATAATTATCGATATCTTTTTTTTCTTTTATCTTCCTCCTTCTCTGCTTCACAATTTTCTTCCATGAAGTCCCTGGCAAGCTCTGGCACCTCCCTCTATGATCTACACCTGATCTATGCCTCTTCTCCCCTCTCCTTTATCTGAAATCCTATCTTCCCTCTGGGAAGGTCCCACAAGAGATGTCTCAAGTCCCCCATCTTTCCCGCCTCCCTGAGATATCTGTCATGTTGACTTTAGATAGTCTAAGAACTATATGTCTTGGTGAAGTCCTTCTTCCAAGGTATTTCCCCAGAGTCCTCTGAATTTCTTCTGTCTAGTGTCTAAAATTTCTAAACAGAATAGGGAAGATTTGCTCAATTATTTCCTCAAATACATTTTCCAAGCTTTCTGCTTTTTTTGTCTTCTTCAGGAATGCCTATGATTCATAGATTCAGATGTTTTATGGAGTCCTATACTTCTCTAATACTTTGTTCATTTTTTAAAATTCTTTTTCTTATTGTCTGACTAGACTAATTTGAAAGATTGGTCTTCATGTTCTGAGATTCTTTTTTCTGCTTCATCTAGTCTGCTATTACAGGTTTCAACTGTATTTTTAAATTTCTTCAAGGAAATTTTCATTTCCAGAATTTCTGGGTTTTTTTTTAAATATCTATCTCTGGTAAATTTTTCATTCATATCTTGAATTGATCTTCTGATTTCTTTGTATTGGTTTTCAGATTTTTCTTGGATCTCATTGAAGTTATTTAAAATCAACATTTTGAATTCCTTATCTCGCATTTCAGAAATTTCATTTTGGTTAGAATCCATTGCTAGACAGCATAATCCTTTAGAGGATTATGCATCATAACATTTTGTTTTGTTTTTTTCATATTTCTAGAATTGTTACACTGGTTTCCTCTCTTGTGGAGAAACTATCATTTCTTATTTTTGAATTTACTTTCATTTGGATGGGACTTTTTTTCCCTTGAGGATGTGTCTATAATATATGTTAAGTAAGGTCATTTGAATTTTCTTCTTGGTGCTTTCAGTGGCAATAACACTGTATGAGTTCCTTGTTTATAGATGGCCTTAGTGTATTGGTTTTCTCAAACACCTGATGTAGTAATGATGTGCTGGGCATGTGAGCACACTCTCAACCTTCTGCAGAGCCAGAGTGGTGGAGGTCTTCAGAAACTTATCTTGTTCCCGAACACTGTGCTCTGGGTTAGCAGGTTTTGTATTGTGTTGTACAGTTCTACCTCTAGGCCAGTCAGTGGCAGTTGCAGGTAAAAGCCAATTGCTAGCAATAGCAATAGGGTGTATCTTGATCTTTGTTTACTGGGAGAAGCTCTCCAGTGCCTCAGCCCATGGGCTGGTCTTTGGGACACAAAATGGTCTGGGCACTGCACTCAGTCCCAGAGGGCATGACAAAGCTGGGTGGAGATGGACCACATAGGCTTGCTCTCTGGCCCCCCAATGATGAGCACAAGAACCAACCCTGACAGGGTGGCCAGGGAATGGCATAGACTCTGTAAGATTTCCTTTGTTATTAATAGACTTAATGCAGTGGTTTTCTCAAATGGTAGTTGTAATAGTAGTATACTGGGATGGCAAACAGGCTCAAGGCCTCCTGAGTAGCTGGGGTGGTGTGGCCAATAGTAGTACAGGTTGCACAAAGCTTGTTTTCTTCTTGAGCACTGTGGAATTGTGTCAGCAGATGTTGTAATGGGTGTGGAGGTTGACATCCCTGCCAGTAGGTGGCTCTTGCAGGTGAGAGCCAGCTATATTGGTGGCCATGGGATTTGTGTTTGACATTTGTTAACCAGGACAAGTACTCAGATGTCCTAGGCCTTGGGCTGTGCTGTGGAACTCCCAGGGTTTTTGGTCCCATGCCCTGCCACCAAGGCAGGTGGTGAGGGTCAAAGCCAGGTGGAGCTGGGATAAGCAGGCCAGTATTTGGGTTCCCCAACGATAGCACAAGGGCCTGCTCTAACAGGACTATAGCACAGCATTCAGGCTGCTGGGACAATGTTCCAGGGAGGGCAATAGCCACCTTCCATGCTAAAGAGCCCACACAGGGAAGAAGGGATGGCTTGGGCTCCACAGCCTAGCAAGTGGTAGTGGGACCAGCCTACCTCCCATGATTTCCACCCTGTAGGTCTTTCTCCCATGGCCCACCACTGGCAGCCAGCTGAAACAGTCAAGTCCCAAGAAATCTGCACTCAGATTGGGAAATTGCCCCAGGCCACAAAACTCCCCGCCTGAGACAGAAACTGCATCTCCCAATCTACACCCTTCCTGGTCCATTCCTATGAAGGGGAGGGAGTGACCAACTTCCATGCCTATGACCCTAGCCCACACCAAACTCACCTCAGTTCTGTCCATGGGGACTCCTCCCGTACCACACTTACCTCAGTTCTGGAGGAGTGGGGGCTCCTCCCTCATTCAAGATTAGATTGCAAATCTTAAGTTTGCAGCCTCTTCCAACTAGTGCCTGCTCCTCATGTTGGCAGGCAGATGTCTACACAGTCCCCTGTTAGGTAGGATCAGGAATGGCCTCCTTCTATCAGCACCAGGAGCTCAGAGCATGTGAAAAGCACTGCCCCATGCCACTCCTTCTCACAGATTCCCTACTGCTCCCCAAGTCAGGTCTAGCACTTGGCAGGGTCAAGGAGACTCCCTGTGGCATGAATTGTCTAGGTTCCCAGTGGGAATGTGCATGTCAGAGACAGTCTCTCCCCTTCTCATGCTCTGGAAACTCACTTACAGTTTTCTGCTGGATCTGCAGCATGAGCTGCTGCCTGCCATATTTTTCAAGATATCCAAAGTTTCTTTCACATTTTTGTTGAGCTCCTTTGTTCTTTCTTGGATAAAAGTTTACAGAGTTCATCTCTACACATTATTTTGCTATTTCTAAGTGGGTGAGGTGTGCTAGCAAAGCCACTAATCTGCCATCTTCAATTAAAAATAAATAAACCAAAAAAATGGAGCCATTTTCTGTTTTCTCCCATTCTGAATTTACAATAACACTAAGACCATTTGATGTCATCTCAGGGGTGTCTGTGGTGCTGCTTGTTTGTTTGTTTGTCTATTTTTGAGGGGTTTTTTTGGCTGTCTTTGCTTCAGTCTGGATAGCTTCTATTGACCTGACTACAGGTCTCATTAAGCTTATCCAATGAACTCCTCATCTCAAAGGTTGTATTTTTTCAATTCTAATATTTCTTTCTTTCTTTTATATAATATTAATTTCTACTCTGAGTTTTTTCCAATTATTTATTCATTATGTTCATTCTTACCTTTAAAGCTTCAAACATATTTATAACATTAGTTTTTTAAAAAAATAACACATAATGATTGTACACATTTGTGGGTTACAGTGTGATTTTTAAAACATGTAGACAATGTATAATTATCAAATCAGGATAATTAGCATATCTATCACTTCAAACATTTATCATTTCTTTGTTCTGGGAATGTTCAAAATCATCTCTTCTAGCTATTTGAAAATATACAATAAATTATTATTAACTATACTTACCCTACAGTGCTATAGAACACAAGAATTTACTTCTCCTATCTACCTGTAATTTTACATCTATTGACTAATCTCTCATTACCCACGCCCCAACATTCCCAGCCTCCAGTAACCATTTTTCTACTTTCTAATCCTATGAGATCAACTTGTACAACAGCAGTTTTAACACGTTTATCTGCTAATGCTCTTCACTTGTCTATGTCTGTTTCTATTGACTCTCTTTAATTGACTGGGCTACATTTTCCTGCCTCCTCACATGTCTAATATTTTTCTTGTGTATAGAAAATTTGCAATGTTATATTGTTAGTAGTCTGAATTTTGGGGCTTTGTAGAGTGTGTCTGGAGTAGCCTTTCTCCTAGGGCAGTGTTTCTCAGCCTCATCATTACTTTTATTCTGCAAGATGCTTTGTTTTGGGGGCTGTGCTATTCATTGTAGACTGTTTAGCAGCATTCTTGGCCACTACCCACTAGATGTCAAGAGCACTTTCCAAGTTGTGGCAACCCAAAATGTTTCTAGACATTTCCAAATGTCCCTGGTGTACATAATTGTGCCTATCTGAGAACCACTGTTCAAGAGCTAAAGTAGGCTTACTTCTATAGTATGGTTTTTCTTGGGTCTCAATTAAATGCATGGTGTGTTCCATGAGATCCTTTTACTCTGGTTGATTAGAATTCTAACTTCTTCTAGCTGTGTTCAACCTCTTGCATCTGCACCCAGCTCACAGGCTGTCAGTAGCTATTTTGAATTAAGACCCATAGGCCTGTGCATATTCACCTTAGCATTTATTCAGTGAAAGACTCAAGGAGATTCCTATTCATATCTCTTGAGTTCTTTCTTTTTTTCAGATTTACTTTCCATAGTACCCTTTTCTGAAAATTCCAGTTACCTCATCAGCCCTGAACTCGCATCTCTTTCCTCTCCCAGGCAATACTGCTGCTTTCTAATTTGGCTGCATTTTCCTGTCCTATGGTTTGGAAATTGCCTCTAGACAGAAATCTGGGGTGAATGTGAAGCTCACTCCATGTATTTCCCTTCTTCAAGAATCATAGTCCTGTACTGATGTCCTTCAATGTTTAAACATGGCTTCTGTATTCTCCAGTTTTATAGCTGCTTACAGCAGAATAGTAAAGCTAATACACATTACTTCATCACGGTGGGACACAGACCTATATATAACTTCTAAATAGTGCATTTATTTTTCAAAGAAATCTGAAAAACATTACACTTTTATCTCATCTATTCTACCATCCACTTTCTTGAACCAAATATCATACCACCAAAAAGAAAATAGCCCAATTCAAAAATAAAATTTCATCTAAAAGAAATTTTCAGGTTATTTTTTATTTAGCTAACTAAACAATTAATTTTTTAAAAAAAGAGCAAGCCAATATTCATAATTAACACATTAATTACTCCATAGTTTACAGAGTGCTTTCACATATATTAATCCATTGGTATTTTATAACAACCATGTGAGTTATAAGTCACAGACACTAGACAAAATATAAGAATGTGATCATTATCACTTTCATGATTTTTATCATAATTCCTATTATAAAGGAGGAAGTTAGAGTTAAAATGGGTACATTACTTAGTTAAGGGATAGAGCCAAAGCTAATACCCAGTCTTCTCATGGAATGTGTACTTTTCTTTCTCTTTATTACCCATACATTATCATAGTTTTCCCACAGTCTAAGAAGGTATATCTCTCATATTTTATATCAGAACAGAAATATGTAATAAATATTTGGATTGACTGAAGGCATGCAAGATTGTTTCACATTATTAAAGAGATTGAATACCCTTTGTGTATTACTACTAATATATCTTATTCATATATGTCTACCTTTCTCTTACCCCACAACATCATTTGATATCCTAGAGTGGCATAAATATTATAAAAGGGCACAAATAAAGAGAGCAAGAGAAAGAGAAAAATTACAAGGATTTGTAGAGATTTTTTGTTTCTCAAGAGTTTCATGAAATGAGTCCTCTCTAGGATACATTAGAATGGAATTTTAATTCATTCTTAACAAACCCTGTTGTATGTCTACAGTGGGTGAACGAAGTGAGGAATGCACATTTCTTGATTTCTTACTCTCTGCCCTTGTAATAAATGTCTTCTATACATTAATTCACTTAACCATAGGTCATAGAAGGCACTTTTACAAGAGATGAACAAGCTTTTGGCTGCTCTGTTTAATATATTACATCTTTGCATTTATTTAATCAATATTATCATATTGTGTAAATAAATGAGGGTTATCATGAAATTAAATGTTATGTTGTAACTAATTCATTTTGAAATAATTTAACAGTCATTGGGTTTTACACTAATTGCTTTATGAGATTAATGAATTTACATAGTTATTTGAGTCTCATTACTTGGCAGAGTACAGAAAAATGAAGCTAATAAACTTGTCCAAGAACTTCACTTGGCATAAAGCGAGTGGAAAATAGAATTCTGCTTTAAAACGATGGTAGTTTTACTTTGTTAAAAAGAGTTGATCATAAAATTCAATTTCTTTTTTTCAGCACTGTGAGGAAGATACAAATTTGACTGAACTAAATCATATATAGAACGTATTTACTTATATAATGTAAATTATCAACAGTAACTGAGGCAGAATATTCTAGATCCAATGTAGCAAGTTCCAGGCAGAGGAAACAAGTACGTAGAATATTAGGCAAAAAGAAACATTGACTATTTGAGAACAAAGAAAGAAGGCCACTGTGGTGGAAGCATAATGAAACAGGGTCAATATTGTATTTTTTCCTAAAGGTAAGGAGTGGACAAATTGGGTGGTTTTTGTAGGACACACTAAACAATTTTTTTCTATTGATTTTCTTTGTTTTTAATTATTATGAGTATTTAATAGTTGTATATCTTTATAGGATACATGTGATGTTTTGATACAGGTATACAATGGGAATTAATCAAATCAGGGTAATTGGAATATTCATCACTTCAGGCATTTATCACTTCTTTGTGTTAGAAACATTCCAATTATACTCTTTTAACTATTTTAAAGTACACCCTAACTTATTGTTGATTATTGTTGTGCTATCACACTAACAATTTGGAAGTTATCCTAATTAAAATAGCCAGCCAATAAGGGTTTTCAGCCAGACAGTGATATATTTCAATTTATAGTTGTAAAAGAAATATCTAGCTACTTTTTAGACAATGAGATGAAGAGGGACCAGAGTGGACATAAGAAAATAACTTGAGTGGTTTTAATATTTCAATTTACAAATGTTGACGGTTTCACCCTGGGTGATAGTGGCAGGGGAGGAGTAGTTGAATTTAGAATATAATTTGGTGGTGGTACTATTTTGCTGATGGTTGAGTTATTTCAGGTGTATAAAAAGAAAGAAATCAAGGATTTTTTTTATTGGAGTTACTGGATGAATGGTGGCACCATCAGCTGAGACTGGGAAGCAGGAAGAGCAGATTTAGAGTTGTAAGGTGAGACGTGTTGAAGGGAATCAAGACCTTATCTTTTTAGATTTGTAAAAATTGAGTTCCCAATTGGAAATCTAAATGGAGATACTGGAGGCAGTGAGGATCAAGATCAGTGCTATTCATTGAAATGGGAAATTAATCAATATAGGCAGGATAAAGGAATTATTACATGTGTGTAAATATGTGAAATGATTAAGGGAACAAAAGCTTTGAGTGCTAATTTATCCAGCCATACTTCCACTATTATCTTTGTGTGTGTGTGTGTGTGTATTTGTGTTAAAAAGATCTAAATATATCTTTTTAACAATAGATAGAATCTATTGATAGCATACTTTAAATAAAATCACCACAGAAGATTGTCTATCATTGACATTGTCTTTATTTTTAATTATATTTCTTAAGGAAAATGAAAAGTCATCAATCATTTATTAAAACTGTATAATAACTTCTAAATTTAATAACTTGAAATGAGCTCATTAATGATTAATCATATTTTAATAATGAGATATAATATCATTCATTTTTTTGTAGTATACTTATTTAAAATGTGAATTTAAATATTTGACATTTTACCAAAACCCTTGAATTAAAATGTTTGGATTGAATAATCAGTGAAATATCTGTGTTAACATTGTTAGATTGTTAAATTTGAAAAACATGAAAAATATAAGACTGACCTCTTTGTAATCATAAATTACATACAGTGAATTCAATCTTTAACATTCAGTATTTTCATTACTTTATTATATATTATGTAATTCTGTAGCATGGATATTATACCATTTTAACATTAATCTTTATTTGAATAATTTAAACTCAATAGTGGTAAGAAATAACTTTTATGATTTTTGCCTTCTTCAGTTACTGGTTATCATTATTTTTAAATTTCTATTAACCTAAATCTCCTTTGTTCAAAATAAGTCAGTAAATAGAAATAAATACTTTGCCACTGTTTTCAATACTAGTTTGTTTTCCTACTGTAACATTTATTTTGCTATTCTGCCATTTTTATGTTATAGCAAAAATAGTGAAAAGGAAATTAGTTTGACTATTGGAAAGGCTGTTAATTTTATATTTGCTATTTCCCTTCACTCTTCTACTCCATTTCCTTACCATATATGGCTGTTTTGAATTGCTTGCTTAAGCATTGCAAGTACTTTTTTCTTAAAAATTAATTTATTATATTTAAGCTGATTTAATTCCATGAAGACATTGTTTGCAATTTTTTTAATCATTCATTTGGTAATATTTAAGTTTCTCTCAAAGCAGTACAATGTAGTGAATACAATTATTTTATTAGCTACAATGATGAAGTGCTCTCACATGCCTGTTAAGTTCAGAACCACATCAGTAAAATTAGCTGGGCATGTGGCTGGTTTATGAACTGATCCATTTCTTCCTAACTTACATTAGGGAAGATACAAAACCCAAGCTCTGATGCATTCTTTAAATCTGGATAACAGGGCATAAAAATTATTCTGTTCCTTAAACTCTTTTATTTTCTCTTCCTATTTTTAATCACTCATTGTAATGATTTTTCTTTTATTAAGAAAGTGATAATTTTCACAACAAAACATAAATAAAAGAGTTTGGTAGTTACTAATATTTTGACTCTCACCTTCTATTTGGAGCATTTAAAAAGCTACAAATATTTCTCAGACTCCCTTGAAACTATAGTTTGGGATACAAATTGGATACACAAAAGCAGGGGTGACAAATTATATTTGTGACCCAAAGGTAGCTCACTACTTATTTTTATAAACAAAGTTTCATTACAATATAGGCAAGCCCACTCCTTTATGTATTGTCTGTGACAGCTTTTGCACCACACCAGCAGTTGACTACTACACCAGTAGTTGTGACAAAGATCCTATGAAACATAAACTATTTACCATATGTTCATTTGCAAAAAAAAAAAAAATATATATATATATACACACACACACACACACACACACACATACACACACACACCTCTGCACAAGGTCAAATTTTAGAAAGAATAAATTAGGGGAACAACTTCTTTCTGGTGCTCTGATGGCTAGTAAGAAAGTTCAGCTAGATTTCAGTAGCTGCACTGGCTAGAGATCACTCCGTGGTCCAATATCTAGTCACTACTTTGATGCCTGCTTCGCTATTGTGGAAGAAATAGCAATGTCATCCATATCTTTGAATTGCTGGTAAACTTGAAATTAATATTTTCGTGGCTTCCCTCTATTTTTACCCTTCCAGTCCTTCCAAAATTTTGTAAGCATCCCTTTTCCTATGTAAAACCTATTTCTGTTTGAAACGCCTATAGTGGTTTCTGTTTTCTACCCTAAACACTATCTGGTACAAGGACCATCTTTTTGTTGTCCTTAGATGGTTATTTATATGAAATAATATAAATCAAATTTTAAGCCATAATTAAGTATGGACACAAAGAGGCTATACACTGAAAATTTATGTGTTGTTAGAAGTATTGTTCCACAGTAAATTGTTTGATACTACAAATTTGAGTGTTTTTCCTTTTATTTAATCATCTGTTATTAAAAATGTTTGATTGATAAATTGATACTCCCAAGGTGAATTTTCTCAACATACTTAATGGCTACTTATAAAAAATATCTTCAGTGATGTTTTTACTTCCAAATCAATGTAGCTCACAAATAAATAGCTGATGAAATTTTTTTTCTTTCTCAGTACAATTTAGTATTTCTATAGGAAAAGAAACAAGAAATTTCAAGGATAAGCTTTTCGATTATCATGTCACATTCAGATATTTCACTGAGTAATGCTACTATTTTACCATATAACCAGGGGTCCTGCAGTAGACACATAACACACTCTGTTTAATAAAAGGACTATTTACAATGATTCAAAGCATGGTGTAGGGAAACCACCTAAGGAATAATGCAATACATTGCATGTTCACAACAGGGAGATCATTGTACCCCTAAACCTGAGGAGGCAAAGAGAGGATAGTAAACAAAACCCAAAAATGTGTGAAGAACTTGGGAAGAATTCTGGCCTTCGCTGGAGTTATACAGCCTGCACATAATGAACTGACAGGAGGGAGCTTATGGAATAACCACTTCAAACTCACTCACCTCTCACTGTCAGAATCTCCAGTTGTTGCTCTCCGATTTACTGATCCAAACGGAAGTTGAAGGGAAAGTGAGATGTTGATTGCTGGACAGGGCCTTTCAGGGCAGGGAGGACATTGGTGAAGAGAGAAGAGTGTCTTGAAAATGTATATGGATGATATTCAGCACCCCTGCTTTCTATTTCTGCTGTAACAAATTACCACAAAATCAGTGGCTTGAAACAACACAGATTTATTGTTGGACAGTTCTAAAGGCCAGAAGTCTGAAATGGCTTGCAGTTTGTTAAAATTGAGATCTCAGGAGTATTGCATTCTTTCAGAAGTCTCTAGAGAAAAATATGTTTCCATGCCTTTTCCAGCTACTAGAGGGTATCTCCTCTTATTGGCTGTGGTCCCATCCTCCAGCTTCATGCCAGCAGCATAGCATCTTCAAATCTCTTGCACAGATCTGACCTACGCGTCCATCATGGCATCTCCTTCTCTGTCTCTGATTCTCCTGCTTACCTCTTTTCCTAATAAAGATCCTTGTGATTTTTTTGGGTCCACCAGGATAATATTGCCATCTTGAGAGCCTCACTTAGCTTAAGCACCTGAAAAATACCTCTTAATATGTAAAGTAACATATTTACAGGTTCTAGGAATTAGGACTTGGATATCTTTGGGAGGAATTATGATTCTACCTTCTGCACTATATTTGAAAGTATAGACACATGCTTCTATAATAAGCAACATGCTTTAGAGGAATAGTATACTCTGGAGTCAAACAGACATATCTTAATTCTCGTCTGAATTAGATTTGCTTTGTAATTTGGGAATAAGTTACTTTACTTTTTAAATCTCTGTCTTTCTCTATATACATATATTTATATATTATATATATGTACATATATAAAATATACATATATTTATATAGATATGTGTGTGTGTATATAAATATAATGATAAATTTAGTTATAAACCAAGAGTAGTAATTATGATAGTAATAGTTATAATGATAATTAGCAAATGAAAATTTGAGCTATATTACATAAAAATGTATATATTTAGGTTATGTAATATATATACATGTGTAAATACGTATACAAACACATATATAGCTTTAACAATGCATTTTTTATTGAGACAGGGTCTCACTCTGTCACCACAGTTAGGGTGCAGTGGCGTGATCATAGCCCATTACAGCCTCAATCACCTGGGTTCAAGTGATCCTCCTGACTCAATCTCCCAAATAGCTAGGATTACAGGTATGTGCCACCATACCCAGCTAATTTTTAAAAAAATTTTGTAGAGTTGGGGTCTCACTATGTTGCCCAGGCTGGTGTCAAACTCCTGGACTCAAGCAATCCTTCCACCTCAGCTTCCCAAAGTGCTAGGATTACAGTTGTTAGCCATTGTGCCTGGACTGCATGCTTTCTTTATCTATCTATATATGTGATTTTTCCATAGAATTTGGTACAAATGGTATGTGCTTATTATGAAATATAATTATTATTATTCCTTCTGCTTATATATAATAGTTTACTAATATATGCACATATTAGCTCTTATCATTCAATTTAGATGATATATTTTAGACTATTACATTATTACTATGTACTCAGTGTGTGTATGGTATAAACAAAGACTGCTGATATTAAGGGGAAATAATTTTCTTACTCACAAGACATGCGCACTATAACTTCATTTTGAAAACTGTTAGCACCTGCCTTCTTGAGGGCCACAGATCTCATGAAAGGGATTAATGTGTGTGTGTGTGTATGTGTATATATTCATTCTGCTGGAAAAAATTAAAAATAAAATTCCTACCAACCCAGAATGCCTCTCCATATATGTAGGAAAGAGAGAACCAGTATTATTTTTGAATAAGCACTAAACCAGACTGTTATGTGCATCACAGGCAATCTGCTAATGAGATTGCAAAGGCAGAATGAAACCTCATTCCTTTATGTAGCTAGAAGACACCATTTATTACATGTATGTTCTTAAGATAAATGATAACTGTCCTCATGTGAGAGAACTTGACAGCACCATTTGCTCTACAAAGTTCATCTAGATTTCACCTGGCAATTAGGATGACCATCTGTGTTAGTTAATTACCTTTATCCAAAGGAAAATAAAACATCTCCCATTTTTATGACAAGAAGATAGTTACAATGTAGGGGTGCAATTTTTCTTGATGCTTGCATTTTGTTTAGCTTATAAAAAGAATTACCTAAATATCAAAGAAATGTAGAAACGATTTGTAATTACAAGTTGTCTCAAGGAAGGATATACTTGAAGAAAACAAAGGGGAAAAGATCTTGTTCCCTTTGGGGACCATGGAAAATTATTTTTTTAATTTACTCTTACAATTTCAATATTAGTATTATTGAATTAACTTTTCTTAAAACACCTTGCTAGCCTAACATACATTAGAAGTTATACTCTAGAATACAGTGAGTTGATGGTAGGTGTTACCACTGTTCACACCAGTATTTGCCACTATTTTTCTTCCAGAAACAGGATTGCATCACTCCTCCCTCTTTAAATTAGGCACAGTCACATCACTTGTTTTAGCCAATATACTATGACCAGAGCCTATGTGGGCTCGTTCTTGATTTACAAGGTTTTCTTCCCCTGCTTTATCAATAGCTGAGGTCCAGATGGTGGGACCTTCTCTGAGATTTCATGAGAAGATAAAATGATCATTTTGAGGACTGCAAAGGTCATTACCCCCAGCAGATACAAATGGTCATAGAATATGAGAAGAAAATGACTGACCCTTTGTTCTTTTAAGCCAATAATATATTAAGATAATTTGTTGGTGTAATCTATGTCATTTTGACTGATACAGGATCATTCAAGTTTATTTGCACATAAAATCACTTATCAAGACACTATAGAGGTTTTTGCCAGTTGCTCTGACGGCATATCAATTTCCATTATTCTAATTAGCAACAGGGCCATTATAAGGTAATAATGTAGCAAAATTTATCTTTATTTTGCACAGGCTACATTTCTGTGTGTATAACTTTCACCTATATTCTTTCTTAAAATACTGCTGGGATAGCTCCTTCAGCCTTGGGAATAAAAGGAGTTTTTTATATATATATATATATTTATATTTATGTGTACATATATATACACACATATGTAGATATAAAGGAGATGTCATAACTCTCTTGACAGAGTATTGAGGGAAGAAACAGAGAGAGTTGAGCCTCTTAGACTGTTTTTTCTCTTTAATAACAGGCAAACTAAAAGCTATCTCTGATCTCCAGGAAGCCACTAACTTCATTAATGCTGTAAAATGTGATGGGTAGTGCTCTAGCATTGTTGAGAAGCTCACTGTAGGCTGTCCTTTTTCTGGTTATTTGTTGACAATAAGGATTCTACTATGAGACTGGACTTTTTGTAAGAATAGGATTCTGAAATCATAGGAAAGGTGAATGTATTTATCATAATGGTCCGCAAGGCCAGAATGGCAATTGGGTGTTGTTATATATACTGACCCATGTAACCAAAACAATCAAAAGCTGGTGAACAGAAAGTCAGCACTGGCTTGCAAAAAAGAATGAAATCCTGCCATTTGAAACAACATGGATGGAACTGGAGAACATTATGTGTTAAGTGAAATAAGCCAAGCACAGAAAGACAAATCTCACATGTTCTCACTCATATGTCGAGCTAAGTATTAAAAACAATTGATCTCATGGAGACAGAGAGGAGAATGATGGTTTCCAGAGCCTAGGAAGGGTAGAAAGGAGGTGGGGTTAACATAGGGATGGTGAATGGGTACAAAAATATAGTTAGATAGAATGAACAATATTTGATAGCACAACAAAGTGATTATAATCAATGATAAGTTAAGGTATACTTTAAAATAACTATAAGAGTGGAATTGGAATGTTCCTAACACAAAGAAATGTTAAATGCCTGAGGTGATGGATACCCCAATTGCCCTAATTTGATTAATTCACATTGTATGCCTGTCTTAAAACATCATATGTACCCTATAAAGACATACCATTCTTATGTACCCATAATAATTAAAAATGTTTTTAAAAGTTAGCACTGGCTTAAACATCACATTCTTTGGACAGTTTTTAGAACTGACCCTGTTCTCCTACCCAGATCTCATCCACCAAAAGAGAGGTCAAATCTCCATAATTAAAGACTGAAATTTTACCATACACAATAAATCCCTCTTCACTCCTTCTGTAAAAATATATATGGACATTTACCTGAGTATTAGATAAAAGATTACTTCAAGGGATAAATGGTCTGAAGTGACATTGACTGCAAAACCATCAAATGGAGGACTGATCATGTCTCCCCTCTCATACTGGATATGTACTAATGTCCTGTCAGAAGTCCATCTCATAACAGTATATAAAAGTGTTCATAAAAGTATATATTCAGCAATACTCATATAAATTTTGTTTCTGAAAGAAAAAACTTATAATCAATCAAAAGCTCAATTGTACAATCATTTCACAAATTATAGTGTTTTCATTCAATAGATCATTATGGAGCTAATACAGAAAATAAAAATATGTATATTTAAGAAATATATTAATAACATTATTTTTGAGAAACAAAATGAAAACACTTATACATGTGTATAAGCATTGGAAAATTGTCAAGAGATACTTTATGCTTACGTTGTATAACTCAAAGTACTGTAGGAATTTTTTGGTGATTATTATTTTCTTTTTAAAGCTGATTTACAATTTTCTTTTTGAAAAGAAAATTTGAAAATACAAGTGTAAGCTTAAAAACTGAAAGCTACCAAATCAATGTCTCAAGATACCAGCAATTTTTCTCCTATAAAAAGCCCAAGCATGCACAACAATGCTAGTTGTA
This sequence comes from Daubentonia madagascariensis, assembly GCA_023783475.1. NCBI lineage: Eukaryota > Metazoa > Chordata > Mammalia > Primates > Daubentoniidae > Daubentonia > Daubentonia madagascariensis. The sequence goes on along the minus strand of JAKFHU010000978.1, from coordinate 16,239,638 downwards.
GGGAAATTTGAAAAGAGATAATGAAGACCATAAAAATAGTCATCCACACACTGAATTATCAAAGTTCATCAAATAATTCAAAATTTCTTTTAAAAAACTTTCCAAACCCTAAACATTTTATTTAAAAAGCTGTTAAAACTAATAAATAATTTCAGCAAAATTGCAATTTATGAAGTCAACACACAAAGAATCAGTTATGTTTTCATACACTAACAATGAACAATCAAAAAGGAAAATAAGAAAACAATTCAATTTTAGTAGCATCAAAAAGAATAAAATACTTAACCAAAGAGGTAAAAGACTTGCACACTGGAATCTACAAAATGTTGCTGTAAGAAATTAAAGAAGACATAAATAAATGGAAAGACACCTTATGCTCAAGGGCTGGAAGAATTCATATTGTTAAGATGTCAATACTACCCAAAGTTGATCTAGAGATTTAATACAATCCCTATCAAAATCCCAATGGCACTTTTGGCAGAAGCAGAAAAATGTATCTTAAAATTCATATAGAATCTCAAGGGACCCCAAATAACCAAAACCATCTTTAAAATGAACAAAAATAAGAGATTTCACAATTCCTCATTTTAAAACTTAATACAAAGCTACAGTAATCAAAAGAGTGTGGTACTGGCATAAAAGCAGACAAATCAATGGGATAAATAGAGAGCCCAGAAATAAAGCCTCATATATATGGTCAAATGATTTTCAACAATGTGGTCAAAACCACTTAATGGGAAAAGGGCAGTCATTTGGCATTTGATTTCACAATGATTTCTTGTATATGTCACCAAAAACATAAGCAAAAAAAATTAAAAATAAAAATAGATAAATTAAACTATACCAACATTTTTTTAAATTTCACATCAAAGGACACAATAACAGAATAAAAATGCAACTTATGGAATGGGAGAAATATTTAGAAATCATATATCTGGTAAGGGGTTAATAACTATAATATATAAAGAAGTCCTACAAATCAACAACAGAAAAACAAATAGCCTAATTAAAAAATGGCAAATGGACTTGAACGAAAATATCTACAAAGAATATATTCAAATGGCTAACAAGCATGAGAAAAGATATTCAACATTACTAATCTGCAAAAAAATGTGAATCAAAACCACAATGAGAACTACCCCACATCCATTGCTACTATCAATAAACAGAAAATAACATGTGTTGGTGAAGATGTGAAGAAATTAGAATCCTTATGTACTGTAGGTGGGAATATAAAATGGTGCAGCCACTGTGGAAAACAGTATGGTGGTTCCTCAAAAAATTATATATAGGATTACCCTATGATCCAGCAATTTCACTTCAAGATATATATACATAAGAGTTGAGAGCAGAGTCTCAGAGATATTTGTACACCCATACTAATAGCAACAGTATTCACAATGGCCAAAAGGTAGAAGTAACCATATGTCTGTGTCCACCAATAAATGAATAGATAAGCAAAATGTAGTATATGCATATAATGGACTATTATTAAGCCTTAAAATGGGATGGAAATTCTGATGTATCCTGTAATACGGAAGACATTATGCAAAGTGAAATGAGCTAGTCACAAAAAGACACATATTGAATGATGTGTCTTATATGTGTCTTATTATATGAGGTACTTAGAGTAGTCAAATCCATAGAGACCAAGGGTAGAAGGGTAGTTGCCAGGAGCTGAGGATAGAAGGGGAAAGGGCAGTTGTATAATGAGCCAAGAGTTCTAATTTTGCAAGATGAAAAGAGTTGTGCAGACTGGGTACAAACAATATGAATGGACTTAACACTACTGAACTGTACACTTTAAAATGGTTAGGATGGTAAATTTTATTTTATGCATATTTTAACATAGTTATTATACTAATAACTTAAAAAAATAATTTTTAAAAATCTCCCCAATGAGTCTTATAAACATTCTTTTAAGACCTCTTATACTAGGATAAGATTCTTCCTTTAAATTCAATTTGTTGTAGCAAAATAGGTTTGAAATTATTAAGGTATAAGACAATATTTTGACTAGTACATATATATTTTAAAATACCTTTAATATCACTTTATAATTGGTTGATTTAATTAAAGTGCTTTTTATAATTTTCCCCAGGATTATTTTTAAATTTGTATTATAAGCAGAAAATAATTCTAATTCATTATTTATCATTTAAATGAAGCATTTAAAAACTAGATAGATACTGAAAGATTTTGGTTGCAATTTAAAATATCATTTCCTCCAAAAATTTATTTTCTATAAAGGTGTACTGAGTTCTTTTACTTCTCACATAACTACACATTCTGGTTCTTTCACCCAGGCAAGAAGTGTCACATTTGTGCGTCAGTCTTAGGCTCTAAATTATCAGTTCATCCCTTAAGAATTTATATAAAAGGATAATGTTAATGCATGCTAGAAAATGCATCTAGCACTTAGATTGAAGTGATAAGTAATATACTGCAAGAATGAATCTTCAATACTGGCAATACCGAAAAGACTGCAAATCTTTGCTAGATTCATGAATCTTGAAATATATTTAGCTAAGATATGTGTAATGTAGCTGACAGTGGCTTTATTAAGTTATGCCCACAGCAAAAAATGTAATGGTACTTATGCTACCTTATGGTTTCATTTTTATGGACATAGTGCCTCAATCTGTGTCAACATGCAAGTGAACAGTCCGTAAGATCACTTAATGACGCTATACCTACTGGTCCAATAAAATTCTACATTGTTGTCTTTCTCACCATAAAAGTAAAGTGTTATTGAATGTGGCCCAGAAATGTTGCCATCACTTCTTCCCTTGCAGATTCTTGTTTTTTAAAGGGAAAATCAGAATCTGCAAAATCTTTTCATGTTCCTCTAATTTGTTAGGAAATATTATAATATTTAAATGATAAATTTTTAACTGGATAATCCCTTAGCATCATTTAAGTAAAGAGACATGAAGCTGGTTGGCAGTTTGTTCTATGTTCTCTATTTCTTCTTTTTCTTTTTTGGATAGTTCCTTGTTTTTCTTCATTAAATAGCTTTGATTATGAATAATTTCCATCCAAAGACATGTTCATATATTCTCTTTTTATTTTTAAGGTGAAAGTAGATGCTGGAATTTTTATTATCCTCATTTGAAATGTTGAATATAGTATTAGTACGTTTGAATTTTGTCCTCTCCTAGTCATACTTAGCCATAGAGCAGACACACATGTTATCTAAGATATACCCTTTGGTGCCTTGATGTTGGGAAACACATCCATTGGAAAATTATCCAATTTTAATGGTCTATAGTTATACACAATGACTCTAAGAGTCTACATGAACGTGGACATTTAGTATAAATGTTTCTTAATAGAAAGTAAGAACTCTATTCTAGGATCTCCATCCGTCTCCTAAATGACTCCACCATTGCTTATTGTGTAATGTGGGCTTTTATGATAATGGAAGAGCCATAACTAGAAGGATTTTACAAAACATTTTTAATATAAACAAGAGGCAGAAAAGAAATACATTTAAATTTTGTCAAAATTTGCTGTAAACATGGCTTGAAATTTTTTATTGCCTGATGCCAGCAAACTTGGGGCTGCAGCATATTGGTTTTGGTCGGTTCATCTGTTTGTTTTTAGGTTTCTACAGTGCAGAATGACTTCTGTTCTTATTTAATTAACCTCAGATTTCATGGAGGTAACAGCTAAAGCAGGAGTCAGAGAGAAGGGAAAGAAGAAGGGAGGAGATCCTGCAAACAGTAACTCAACTTATCTCTAAGATTAACTTGGTTGTGCTCCTAACTGCAAACCTGGCTCTGTCACTACAAAGAAAATGTCTGTAAGTTCGTTTTCAGGAAACAGCATAAAAGAAACAAAGACATATATCTGAGTGATAAAATCTAATTCCTACTGTAGCACAAATCAGTTCTCCCTATCATCTTTTTCCCCCATATGGGTATAATACTTAACTTCATCTGTATCAAAGGAGATGTGCTTTCCCAAACTTCCACAATAACTACTAAGTCATTTATTTTTATTAATATTTAATTATTATCTCTTTGATACATGAATGAAAATGTGCCTAAAGTTACAGTGTGTTGAGTCACTTCAAAATTACTCGAAGATCTTTCTGAACAAGTACTGATGTTGTCAGATTGCCTATGCTCAAGGTTACCATTTTTCCATTTGAAAGGCTCCAGTGGTCACTAAAAATTACCTTGTGACAGGAACCATATGTGTTGGCTGTCTAGAAGCAAAGATGGAGAGTGTCTGGCTGTTTCTGTAATCCTTCAGCTCCTTGTGATACTCAAAACGTCACATCCTCACAACCTTGAACTACAGGCCCATGGGGAACTGAGTAGCTGGCACTTCGACATGATGAATTATACATTTCAAGGTTGCAAATGGCTCAATGAGTTAATTCAAGAAGTTACACACAAAAAAGTTTGTATTCACATGGGATTAATGTGTCAATCTTGAAACTTTTATAAAAAGAAATATTTTAATTAATAATTTTTAAATGTCTATTATCAAGAAAACAAAACAGAAAGTAAACAAAGACAATTTAAAAATTCCAATGAATTTAAAGTTTATAAAGTAGCAGCAATTTAAGGTCATAATATTCATGGGGTTCACAAAGGATTTGGTTTTCCTTCCAGAGAAAAAATGATCTGCCATTCCATTATTTATTGAAACTTCCATGTTCCCTGTGTATGTATATATGCATGTGTATGTGTCTTTTTGTGTTAAATATATAATATAAAATGAACAGTTTTTACTTTATTTTGCTTTTGGCTCTTTATTTTGAAACATGAGCATATAGGTTAATCTCTATGGAAAAGATGGGTTAAACTAAACTATGTAAAACCTTTTACTTTAATTTCAAGAATTATGTTAAAAATATTAATCTTGTAAAAGTATTCATTCAGTAAAACATTTATTTTTCCTCCTATCAGTAGCATCTGTGTTATATGCTTTCAAATATATTCTTACCTTTATACTCCTTAATATCCCTATAATTATTAATCAACATAGTAGAAACTGAAGTAACTTGCCCAGGGCCATACCAGTAGTAAGTGGCAGTGTTTTCTAATCAAAGCTTCATGACCATTCTAATTCACATCATTCCATGAATTAGATTGGTATATGTATTTAATCTATGGATATAATTAAAGGCTAAAAATCTCTTGACTACTAAGTCAAGGACAAGAAAATGCTTATATAAAAATCAATGGATAGGTCTGAGAGGTAGAATTAACTCAATATTTCTTTTTGTTAATTAAAGTAAAATATAGGACAATGAAATTGAACACTCAATAGTACTAATTCTTACTTACTTTTAATATTTGGGAGCTGATGGGATACTTGTGACTTTTTTGCTGTGGTAATTATAACTGATGGTGCATTAGTTCTTACTGATTGACATGCTTTATCCTTGACAGTTGAACAACTTAAGGACAAAGTCTATCATTGATTAGCTGTCACCTCATCTCCTTGTCCCAGAAAGACTGTATCATGTTTGCATTTCAAATAAGTTAATGCTGGCCAAAGTAATCACGTAATAAAAGAGCTTTTAACAAATATAATAAATGAAAAAGCATTAATAATGAAGTACATTGATCCATTAAGAACAAGGAGAAAAAGTTTGATGAAATTATTACATTTAAACAAGCAACCTCAAGAGAACAAATAATGAATATATGTACACTCATAGAAATCCAAGGATGTCTGGGTAAATTAAGTCATTATCCTTATCAAATTGTAGAAGAAAGGGCTGAGAAGGGAAAATAAAGAATTTCACATAGATTTAATATTTGATTATGAGGTGAACTCCATATTTGCAAATAGAAAATACATCTTACATATTTTTATAATAATTTGCTTCTTTTAAAATATATGTAAGCAATAATTATATAATACATAAGTTGTCAAGCATTTGCTGATAGGAGTCACTAAAAATTGTTCTTAATTCAGACATTGATTGTCATTGTTGATATATTAAAGTATACTGATATGGTTTCATTAACTAATGTATTATAATAAAAAATTATTTTTAAAAATGCCATTCACATTTAAAAACTTTTTTCTTCTGGGTTATATTTCATTCAGGTTTTTAAATGGACACAAAATACGTTCTTAAAAATGATAAAGATATGTTACTTATCAGAATTCTTGTAAGTTAAAACAATAGAATCCCATTGACCATGGTTTAGTTCACATTTATTGCAATGGCCTCATTTCATGAGTTTTCTTTAAAAATGAGAATTCATTTTTTATTTGTCCATTCCATGATATCTTAAGCTGGATTCACCAAAATCTAATCCAGAAGTTAGAATTCATGTACAAGTAATATATTAAGGATCTTTTCCATACTGAGACTAGTAATGTAATGTGGAAAGCAGGATAGGGAACAATTGAAACAAAAGTGCAAATTCAAGCCAAGTACCATCTACAAACTGATGTCATGGAGAGATAGTGATGCAGCTCTACAGCATAAATTACATCTCAAAATTTGACTTATCTTGAGAAAAGATAGCTGAGTTTTTGTACCCAATCAGTAATTGGGCATGAGCAGAGATAGTGGAATGAAAATTTCATGTCTGTGTGCATACAAGTGAAGCAGTTGCAGTAGCCAAAGGCAGTCTTCAAAAGAATATTGTGAATGTGGGTTAGACACAAAGCACAGCAAAAGTAGAGGATCAGTGCATAAAAACTGTAGAAGTGATCAGAGGAGATCTGGGTGCAGCGTCAATAGCATCCACCCACATGATATTACCCATAGTCAAGATTAATGCATATTATTTGCAATATGTCTTAATACCAAAGTCAGCTATATCAGTAATGATGAAAATATTGTTAGCATTCTGGAACCCAGTCTCTGGCATTGCCTATTAGAAGGCACCTGGACAAACTCTGGTATTTTTATTCTGCTATGTTGAGACTGCTATATCGTTTCAAGTTCAATCAGAGATACTGAACAAAACCAACAGGCAATGATAGCTAGCTAGCTAGATGATAGATATTTGTATGTAGGTATGTCTATAGAAATGTAGATTTATTATAAGGATTGGATTTTATGCAATTATGGGAACTGTTTAAACAGTTTATATACAGCTGTTATTTTTGCATTTGGTATTAGTCCTGAGCAAGCAGGGCAGATAGTGGGGAGGAAAAGATTGGGCAGTGGGGTGCAAAAAAAATTGAAACTAATAAAAATGAGCTGGGACTCATTTTGGCCACTTGCTGCCTCCCAGATTTCAACTTTAATGATGTATGTGACCTACAGGAGAACCTGGAACCATGAAACTAAACATGCATCCCTCCCAGGAGTAGAAAAATATTAAAAAGAAAATTTCCAGGGGAAGCTGGAGGAGCTGAAGGTCTGGCTGCTGCCTGTGGCAACAAGATAAGCCAGAACATCAGGAAGAACAAATGTGAACTGCACTGAGCATCTTGTTGTAAAAATAATATTTCTTATGTTTCAGTGCCACATTTCAAAACTTATGCAAATCATCTCCATCAGAATTGGATTATGGGAAATGTAGTTCCAGCAATAGATATGTTGTCACAGTGCAATCCCACAAATGCCATTCTAAATTATGACAATCTGAACTTTAAAAAGAATAATTTGCCAGATAATCTCTTATATTTTTAATATAATTTCTCCAATTCTATTAAAGAGAAAAACCTATACAACATAATATTGAAATTATTTTAAGAAAAAATGAGTACACATTAACTAGCATAGGAAGAGAAGTAGGAACAGCTGAGTGTGAAAGCCAGGATGCTCCAGGTATGACATTTTATAATGCAATACCTGAAAGTCATATTTTCAAAATCATTATCTCCATTTACCTATGAGAAATTAATTCACATGTCCTTCCTTGATTTTTATTTATAAATTTTTATGTATTTCTTATTGTTTTGAATGTATTTGTGCACATACATTTATGACCACATCTCATGAAGGTTGCACCCATATGCCTCAAGTCTCATGAGAACACGTGGAGAGGCAACACTTTGAGTAGGAATCTTCCGGGATTAATGAGGAAACATAGGTTTGAAGAGCAGAAATACTAGTACCTTAGAAGTCAGAGATATGTTAATGATATTTCCAATATCAATGAATAAATTTTTTTAAATAGAAAAAAGTTTTGTAGAATAAGAATACAAAGAAAGAAAATATTTTCGCACAGCTGTGATCTGTAGTGCTCACACGTGGCAGTTTTTGCCATAAATCTGAAGTGTTTCCAATCCTTGGTAGAGAAAAAAGAAAAAAAATACTCTTGAAAGTGTAAAGTTCCTGATAATTTGCTTTATTTTATAACAGCTAATCTAGCAATATTTTCATAATATTTGAACATTTGTGTCTGTGTGTTCAACATTTGTGTGTGTGCATGTATTGAACATTTGTGCTTCATGAGTATGCTTCTTGGCTGCTACATTGCTTTATGATGAAAAATGGAAATGGAAACTATATATGTGATTTATTTTAGCAAATAAAAAGTAAAATCACAAATTAAGGAAATACTTATAATTTTAAATATTTTACATGATACATTGTGATAACAGACATAATTGCTGAATTTTCATAAGGTAAATTTATGACTAAAAATAATAAATCAATAAAGACACACTTGATTTTCTACTGCATTTATACACAGGAAGAACATTAAAAGAAAGTAATTTTGCTGAATACTGTCTTTTTAAGAAAGCAAGATAATTTTTAAAGGATGTCTTAGTTTCTTAACATTATATAGATAATTCATAACTTGTTTTGCATGGAATTTATTAAAGCCATTGTTACTGATTGTTTTAAATTTTTTTATTTCAGAATATTACAGGGATACAAACGTTTTGGTTACGTAAATTGCTTATGTACCTTTTGAGTCAAAGTTATAAGTGTTACTGATTTTTGATAGTTATGAAACAGAATATGTCCAAGGCCTCAGGATTTCTTTCTAATTAGTACTTTGGTTCCCATAAGAAGTGTTTCATATTTCTGCCAGTATTTAAGCATACATAAATTTCATGATACTATATACTGAAATAAGCTCCTGGTGGATAATTAAAATATCTTTTGGAAATCTGTAAACACACAAAACTTAAACTATGTATCTCTTTTATATAATTAAAACGTGCAAAATTTTTAAAATTCTGTTGCAATGCATAAAAGTCTATATAATTGTCTGTTAGATCTTGTGATTTTCCAGTTCTAGCTTTTTAACAGGAAGCAATTTGTACGTCACTCAGACAGATTGGGTAGCTAAGTACCTGGAAAATTGGTGGCAAAATCGGTGAAAAATTGGTGAAAATCAGTTAAAATTGGTGAAAAAATATTTATGCAGTCATGTGTTGAATAACAATGTTTCAGTCAACGATGGACTGCCTGTATGATGATGGTCCCATAGGATTATAAGGAAGCTGAAAAATTCCACTCCCCTAGTATTTACTACACTGTACTTTTTATCGTTATTTTACAGTGTACTCCTTCTGCGTATAAAAAAAAAGTTAACTATAAAACAGCCTCAGGCAGATCCTTCAGGAAGTATTCCAGAAGGCATTGGTGCATTGTTGTCATAGGAGATGACAGCTCCATGCAAGTAATTGCCCCAAAGACCTTCCAGTGGGACAAATGTGGAGGTTGAAGACAGTGATATTGATGATCCTGACTCTTTGTAGGCCTAAGCTAATGTGTGTGTTTGTGTCTGAGTTTTTAACAAAAAGTTTGAAAAGTAAAATAGTAATAAATTTTTAAATAGAAAAAAGTTTATAGAATAAGAATATAAAGCAAGAAAACATTTTTGCACAGCTGTAAAATGTGTATGTGTTTTAAGCAAAGTGCTATTACAAAACAGTCAAAAAGTTTTAAAAATTAAAATATTTATAAAGTAAAAGAGTTACAGTAAGCTAAGGTTAATTTATTACTGAAGAAAAAAAATTTTTTATAAATTTAGTGTAGCCTAAATGTACAGTGTTTATAAAGTCAATAGCATAGTAATAAATTTACTATTTACTAGGCCTTCACATTCACTCACCACTCTCTCACTGATTTACCCAGAGCAATTTACACTGCTGCTAGCTCAGTTCCTGGTAAGTGCGCTATATAGATATACTATTTTTTTAAAATCTTTTATACCATACTTTTACTGTACTTTTTCTATGTTTAGATTTGTTGATACAGAAATTCTTGCCATTGTGTTATGACTTCCTACAGTTATTCCATACAGTAACATGCTATACAAGTTTGTAGTGTACAAGCAGTAGGCTATACCATGTATTCTAAATGTGTAGTAGGTTATACCATCTAGGTTTGTATAAGTATAATCTATGATGTTCACCCAAGGTGAAATCGACTCACAAAGCACTTCTCAGAACGTAGTCCCATCATTAAATGATGCGTGACTATATGTATTTTTGTAAAAATATATAAAAATTCTTAGGGTTGAAAATAATTCCTATATAACTGGCTTAGAGATGCTTAATATATGATATGATCTAATATGATATCACATGATATGATATATAATATGACACTATATGATATGGACATTTTCAAAGGCTTTCTCCTGCAAATTTAAAGAAGCAGAAGGGAGGTGGCTTTTCATTGTGAGTTAATAGAAATAGTAAAGAAAATATATTTGTATACATTTTTAAATAGGGCAAATGTGAGATGCAACATTTCCCATACATTAAAACAAAACAAAAATGCAAAGAAATAATATTCCTCACTATTTCAAAATCCAATGCATTTTCCTAGAACACTACACACTCTACTGTTATCAAATAATACTTTTTGTACTTGCAATGTCAATACATCTCAAAGTACAAAACTAGGTTTCATCATAATTTCTGATCTACTCAAAACTTAATGGTCTGGCTATGAGGTTATCCACTAAGCCTACTGTGAGTCAGATTTCTTTGTTACAAAATAAACAGATTGAACTGCATGATGCTACTATTCATAATCTATTCCACATTTTACAAAGCAGATTTTAGAATGAAGAACATGGGTTCTTGGTGATTCTGAAATAGGTTAAATTTGGCAAGCAATTTAAAGTTCTATGACACTTGATTCACAAACCCTAAAAAGGGAAGAATCAAGGAGGTAATGCTATAATAAACACATGTTGAATTTAATTTATTTTTACTGAATTTTCTCATTTAGTCCTCATAGAAACCCTAAAGTAGAAATGTTGTTAGCACAATTTTAAAACTGAGACTTAAAAATAGTACCTAATTTTTAGTGCCTAATTACCCTTCTTTCTGGCTCCAAAGTAATTCTTTTACCAATACACAAGATCCAAATAAAGGATCCAAATAACAGGATCAAATAAAGTGAAAGCACTTTAAAAATGTAATCCACTATTCAAACATTAAAAAGATAATTTATGCATATAAAGTTGAATCCATGCTACAAAGTCTATACATAAAAATGCAGTATTTTCAACTTATAATTTTCTGATAAAATAGTGTCAGGCTTCCTCAGGTTTCCTAAATAAATAAAAGGTAACATACTTTATCAACTTGCCATGTCATCAATCTATTCTGCATATTAAAGTAACACACTAAAAATAATGGAACTCTTGATAGTGTTTCAACATCTTTCAACTTGTAAAGTTGGTGTGAGATTACACACCTCACAAGTAAAATTAAAATATAGTAATTTAAAATTCAAAACATGGATCATATAAAGGTTTGTGTAAGACTTCAAAATGCTTCAATAAAGAATTATATTTTGAGAATTTTAAACTGTGTTCACATGACATGGTTTGTAAATGTCACATACTGTTAGAGATGTGACAGTGAATAAAATGATCAAGTAATATAAATGAAAAATATCAGCCTCAAATCAGCAGTAGTGTGTAACCAATCTGGAACAGCAGATGGAGAATTAACTGCAATTCAATTATCTATATTAAAATGACTCCTAGGTGCAATTGAAAAATATACAACATAAAAAGAGAGAAATTGACCATATGTAGATGTTAAAAAAAGATTTGTCAATGCAAAATGAACTATTGTTGTACATAAGGCATTTGTTTTGTCACGAGCGATATTTATGAGTGTGATTCTATTCACATTGTGTTGCTCTTGTGAAACCGACATTGTACTGTTTGGGTGAATTTGTGATTTGTTCTTTCCTAATTCAAACAGATTTTAGACAAGAAAAAAATACTCTTGTACAAAACAAATTTTGTTTCCATACATATTCCATTTTTTGTAGTGATTAAAGGAGATTGAAAATAGAGTTCACCAAAAAAAGGAATATAAACTATATAAATATGGCAGGGAACATTTCAGATTACAGTAATCAGAAAATTCAGGTTGAAGCAGCAATGAGATGCTTTTATTGCCTATCATATAGATAAGAATTAATTGGATTTATAGTATTCAATTGTAGTATGCAGTGTGGGAAAACTGGTACTGGTACTATTATATAAAATTAATGGAAGTATGATTTTTAACAGCATATCTGAGGGCAGTGTGAAAGTAATGATCATATTTTAACATGTTCATTTACTTTGGATCAGCAATTCCAATTCTGGGAAGCTATCTGTCAGAAGTATGCTTAATTGCCCATGGTGATATATGCTCAGAGGTGTTCATTGTAACATTATTTATAGTGGGGAAAGATTAGAAAAATCTGGGCTATCTCCCAGTAGTGGTGAATGTTTTAAAATAAAAACTAACAGAAAAATAATATTTCCCAAGGGGAATATATATATAAATATAGCAAAGACATTCTTATAGTAACTATGACTTAAAATATGTAACATTTCTCACTTCCAAAATATGTTGCAGATACTTAATAAATATTTTCATTGTGAACTCATTAAATAATTTGTATAATTATGAATGCAAAACACATATAAAAATGAAAGGAAAAGTTACAATATAAACAAACATGTAACTGACATTTATTTAATTCACTGTTCTGATTATCAGGGAACTTCTTTTAGTAGGTAATGAAGTTTAAGATTCTGTGTATGCATTTTACTTTTTTCTTTCTGTTCCATATTTTCATTTTTATTTTTAATAAAAATTTATGTAAGTATACAGCATGATATTTTGATGTACCTATACATAGTAAAGTGATTATTACAGTCAAGCCAATTAACATATCCATCTTCTAATATAGTGTAGGTGAGAACACCTGAAAACTCCTCTCTTAGCAAATTTCCAGTATATAATACAGTATTATTAACTATAGTCATCATTCTGTACATGAGATCTCTAGATATATTCCTTCCATATCAGTGGTCCCCAACATTTTTGGCACCAGGGACCGGCTTCACGGAAGACAATCCTTCCACAGACTGGTGGGGGCCATGGTTCTGGGAAGACCCAAGCGTGCCACATTTATTGTGCAGTCAAACCTCTCTGCCAATGACAATCTGCACTTGCAGTGGCTCCCCAGCGCTGGCACCACCGCCCCAGCTCCACCCCACATCCTCAGGCACCAGACTCTCTCAAGGAGCCCCAACCTAGATCCCTCCCATGTGCAGTTTACAGTAGGGTTCGTGCTCCTATGGTAATCCAATGCCGCTGCTGATCTGGCAGGAGACAGAGTACAAGCGGTGATGCGAGCATGGGAGCAGCAGCAAATGCAGATGAAGCCTTGCTCGCCTGCCTGCCGCCGCGCTCCCACCGCGGAGGCTGGGGTGGGGGTGGGGGGCCCAATAGGCCACAGACTCACAGACTGCCAGCTGTCCGGCGGCCCGGGGTTGGGGACCCCAGTTCTATATAACTGAAACTTTGTACGTTTTGACCAACAGATCTTCATTTCTCCTATTGCCCTGCCCCTTGGTAACCGCCATTCTACTCTGCTCCGATGTATTGGACCTTTTTAGAGTCTACATTTAAGTGAAATCACGTGTATTCATTTTCAAAAGATGAATCAAATCACATGTGTAAATTAATAAATACCTGAATACATTTCTTCTAAATTATTTGTATTTTCCATTTTATTGAATACTGCACAAAATATTATTTTTAATAACTGCATGCTAGTATGATTTGAATATGTACCTATTGTTGGATAGTTCGTGTTTCTAATTTAAATATACAAATTGTGATGGCAGTGTACAAATATATATCTCTGTCCATGTTTATAGTTGTTTTCTCATTTTTGAGTTTTGACATAATTTATACATCAAAATTTATGAACATATTTCAAGATCCTTAAAGAGTATCAACAGTGTGTCTTCCAAAAGGATAGGTACAATCTGCAATATTTGCAAAGGGTCTTCGGTGGTGGCTGCTCATATTAAGCTTTGTGCATTTTCCTTTTTTTAGAATTTTGATAGATACAGAATAGCACCTATTTATATTTACATTTATTCCTAATGGTGAGAATAAAGCAAATTTCAAACATTTGCAGGCCACCTTAAAGTATTTATTTATGTGGTTATTAATTAATTGATTTATTCATTTAGCTGGTAATGAACCCTTGCCCTTTTGCCCATTTTTCAGGAAATTGGGTATTTATAAGCGAATTTATATTTTAATCAAAAAATGCCAAAGGAAAGAAAAAAATTGCAGCCAGTGGGATAAAAATTTGGATATTTAAAATAACTAATATATTGATTGACTCATTACCATAATTGGAGATTTTGTAATGAACATCGTTACATATAGTTCTGGGTATGCATTTATTTATCTGGGAACTTAAATGAGTAATACTATAAATTAAGTGTTGTCTATGGCACAGAGAATACAATAATAAACAAAATAAGCAAATATTTTTACTGTCATGGAGATTACATTGTAGCAGGAGGGAACAAAAATAAAGAAACAGTTCAAATACATAAAATTTTAGATGATCAAATGGACTATAGGGAAAAATAAGACAAGATATGGGGGATTTTTATGGTCAGAAAAGTACCACTTAGGTGATATTTAAATAAAAACTTGAAGCAGATGAAGGAGAGAGTCATGCAGATATCTGTGGGAAGAGCATTCCAGGCACAGGAAACTGGAAGCCCAAAGCCTAGGTCGGAGAATTTTGGCATTTATCAGGATCAACAGAGTGAGAGACAGGAAAGTCAGACCAAGGATGACCTTACAAGTCATAGGAATTTTTACTTACTCTCTAAATGAGTTAAGAAGCTGTTTGAGACTTTTCAGTATAAGAATGTCATAATCTACCAAATGCCCTAAAATGATTAATAGAATGTTGTGAGACAGATTAGTTAGCAATATTGCAGGTGAGAAATGATTAGTGCAGGGTCGTATTTGTGGAGACTGTGAGGGATGTTTCAGAATACGTTTGTAGGCAGAGCTAAACATTTTCTGAAATATTGAGTGTAGAAGCTTTGCAGGACTAAAATTTGACCACTATAGACACTGAAGGACACTGGTAATTGTGCTGGTTTTCCACTTATTGCCTCCAGTTCAAAATCTTTTCTTTTTTTTTTTTTTGACTACTCTGTGAAAATGGATCTGGGTTCTTACTGTATTTTTTCCTTTACCATCTGGCCCTAAAACTTTGACCCTAGAGGCTGCTAGAGTGACTTTGAAGGAGGAAAAAGTTTTGCTTTCTGGTTCTGGTTTTCTGCATCCATGGTTTTCTCCAGTATCAGATATCACTCACAACTTCTCCAGTGCTAGCTCTTACCATATACAACAGCCAGCAGGACCAAGTGGCCAGCAGCTTCCCTCAGGACCTGCTCTCATTTCATAGCTATCCCCAGTAGGAGGTTTTATAGTAGTGTCTCCAGTGAGACACCTTCCCATGGGTGGCTTTCCATAGTACCCCAGAGAGCAGACTTCCTGCAAATTCCTGAAGCAAGTTCTGTTAGTACAGGGCCACTACAACTTTTCTGTCATCCAGTGAGCCAAGATCCAACAAGATAAGGAGCTCAGTCTTGGGGGTATGGTGGCAAAGAGTCATTTTTAGCCCCTATCTCAGCCCTAGGGGTATTGCCTGCTTCTTATTTCTGTTATTCCTGTATTCTTTATAATTCTTTTTACTTGTTGGTAGCCAATACCTTGTTATTCCAATCCTCAGTTATAATTAATATATACTTTTTATATTAAACTTGTCCTGTGCACATTACAGTGTGTTTTTTATTTCTTTGTTGGAGACAGATTGATAAGAGAAGTTTTGCTTGAGTGGGAGGAGGGAAAGCTTAATTGAAATAACTTGAAGAAAGATTGGGACATGAGGAATTGAACTGAGTATAAATAACTCTTCTGAGGAAAAATATTTTGATGTAAAAGAAGCAAAGAGATGGGGCATGAGACATAAGAGAGTGATAGTTCAAATGACAGAATATTTTTTGAGATGGGAGAAATGACAGCACTTACCATCGTGCTACAGTAAAAACTCATAACCACTTCTCATATAATTTAAATATTTGCATTAGGATACTGATGTAACAGGCAAAATAAAATTATATTTGTTGAAATTGAATACCAAGGATATTACTGTCTATAGAAGTTCCCTTCTATTCCTACTTTGCCGAGAGTTTTTAAATCATAAAAGCTGGTTAAAATTTATATTGCGTGATTTTTCTGCATCTATTGAAATAATGCTTGTTTTATTTTAATTCATTTTGTTTGTGTGGTGAACTGCATATGTTAAAACAAACTTGCATGACCAGGATAAAATCTATGTGAAGGATTCAGTTGGAAGATATATTTTGGGGATTTTTCTTCTAACTTTACACTGAGATTGCTCTATAATTTGCCAGTTTTGCAATGTTCATGTCATGTTTTGGGAATTTGTTTATGCTGATCTCTTAAAACCAGTTGAGATATGTTTCCTCTTTTTCAATCTTTTTTCTGATTTTCTGGAAAAATGCGCTACAATGTTATTATATATACCTTAAATATTTGCAGGAAGTATTCCCTTTCTAATGTAAGTATTTAATGCTACCAATTTTCCTATTAATACTCCTTTAGTTGTGTTCCATAAGTTTTATATGTGGTGTTTTGGTTCCTATTCCACAAGATGTTTTCTAATTTCCCTTGTGATTTCATCTTTGACCTATGAGTTACTTAGGATTTTCCAAATATTTGGGGATTTTTCCAGGTATTTTTCTATTATGATGTTAGTTCAATTCCACTGTGCTTAGAGAACTTACTTTGTAAGGTACATATTCTCTTATATTTGTGGAAATTAGTTTTATATATAAGAATATTATTTATCTTGACAAATCTTCCATGAGAAAATATAAACCAATGTGTATTCTGCTGTTTTTAGATACAATGTCCTATATATGTCTATTAGGTCACATGGGTTGACAATTATTTCATTACTACTCTTCTTTAGTTCTTTGAATTTATTTTTCTGATTTTTTCACATTTTTAGTTCATATATATGGGGTTTTCAATTATCTTTTCATTTATTTTTTATTTTTGGAGATAAAATCTTATTCTGTTGCCCCGACTACAGTGCAGTGGCATCATCATAGTTCACTGAAGGCTCAAACTCCTGGTCTCAAGCGATCTTCCTGCCTCAGCCTCCCAAGTAGCTGGGACTACAGGCCTGAGCCCCCACGCTCAGTTAATTTTTCTATTTTTTGTAGAGACAGAGTCTCGCTCTTGCTCAGGCTGGTCTCAAACTCCTGACCTCAAACAATCCTCCTGTCTCAGCCTCCCAGAGTGCTAGGATTACAGTCGTGAGCCATCACGCTCAGTTTATCTTTTTATTTTTGATTTCTAAAATGCTTGCTTTGTTTTCAGATAACTTACTCTATACAGTGGCAGTCTTTAAAAAGTCTGAAATGTATTCAGACTTTTTAAGCACATCAAATGTTCATTTATTGGTTAATAATCTGTGTATACTTGAAAATACATGTAATATACATATACGTATATGATTACTGATTAGTCAGGATTCTGCAGAGAATGAGAACCAAAAGGATATAGACAGACAGAAGAGACTTATGATATTGGCTTACATGGTCATGGAGGCCAAGAAATCCCACGATATGCTCTTTGCAAACTGCAAACCCAGGAAAGCATATGGTATAATTTAGTCACAGTCCCAAGGCCCAAGAACCAGGAATTCTGATGTCCAGAGGCAGGAGAATACGGATGTTTCAGCTTCAAAAGAGAGAGAATTCACTCTTTCTCCATAGTCTTTTTTCTTATCTAGGCCCTCAATGGCTTGAATGATGTGTCCTTACATTGGTGAGGGTGAATCTTCCTTATTCAGTCCACCTACTTAAATGCTAATCTCTTCTAGAAACACCCTGAAAGATACACCCAGAAATAATGTTTTACCAGATATGTGGGCATCCCTTAATCCAGTCAAGCTTTCACATAAAATTAATCATTTTTAAGTATAATATGGCATACTGATATCTATCAAATTAATCAAGATATTAAGTTGTTCAAATATTCTATATCCTCACAGTTTTTTTCTGTTTTCTGTGTCACTTTCAGAGAAGGATGTATTCAAATTCTTCAATGTAATTGTAGATGTGTATATATTTTAGTTTATTTAATTTATGCTTTTGCTATCTTGAATTTCATATGTGAATAAAAATGCAAAAGGTCTCACATCTTTCTAGTGACTTAAAATTTGTATTAATATAAGAGTCAGTCTTTATTATGAATAATGATTTTGACCATAAGTGTATTGGCTTTTCATAAATGGCCTTTATTTTTTGAGATAAATTTCTTCTACATCTAGTTTTTGAGAGTTCGAATTTTGTCAAATGCTTTTTCTTCATCAGCTGAGATAATCATGTGATTTTTATCCTTCCTTGTTTTAATATGTATACGCTGTGCTACCTTTAGAATCCCAGGAATAAATCCCACTTGATCATGGTAAATAATCTTTTTGCTGTGCTGTTGAATTCAGCTTGCTAGTGTTTTACTGAGTATTTTTAAATCTGTGTTTATCAGGGATAATGGCCTGTACTTTTCTTTTCTTGTAGTAACTGTGTTTGGCTTTACTATTAGGGTAATAGTGTCCTGCTAAATGCATTTAAATGTGTTCTCTCTTCAGTTTTTTGGAAGAGTTTGAAAATGATTGGTGTTAATTATTTAAATGTTTACTATAATTCACTGGTGAAGTCATTTGATCTTGGGCTTTTTTATTTGTTGGGAGGTGTGTGTTTACTGATTCAATCTCCTAACTCATTAATGGTCTGTTCATTTTTTTTAATTTGAAAAAAATATTTCTATTTGGAAATAATTTCAAACTCACAGAAAAGTTTAAAAAATAAGGATAGTGTCAAAGCATACAATAAATAGTGAAAATGCAACCTATGGAATGGGAGAAAATATTTGGAAATGATATATCTGATAAACAGTTGATATCCAGAATATATAAAGAATTCCTAAACTAATGACAAAAAAACTCGAGTAATACAATTAAAAATAGGCAAAGGACCTGAATAGACAATTCTTCAAAGAAGACATGCAAATAGCCAACAGATATATGAAAAAGTGTTCAACATTTCTAATCATCAGGGAAATGCATATCCAAACCACCATGACATATCACCTCATGTCAGTTAGGATAGCTATTATAAAAAAAAAAACAACCAAAAAACCCAAAAATAAGTATTATTAAGGACATGGAGAAATAGCCACCCTGTGTACACTGTTGGTGAGAATGTAAATGTAATTCTGGGTATATATCCAAAAGAATTAAAATCAGAATCTCAAAGAGATATATGCTTTCCCATGTTCATTTCTGTATTAGTCACAATAGCCAAGATATGGAAAAAGCCTAAATGTCCATAGACAGATGAATAGAGAAAATCTGCCACACACGTGTAATGGAATATTATTTAGCCTTAAAAATGAAGGACATCCTACCATATGCAGTGACATAGATAAACCTGGAGGAAATTAGGCTAAGTGAAATAAGCCCACTACGGAAGGACAAATGATTCCACTTATATAAGGAATTCAAGATAGTCAAACTAACAGAAGTAGAGAGTTGAAGGGTGGTTATCAGGGGCTAGGGAGAGTGAGGAAAGGGGAGTTGTTGCTCAATGGGTACAAAGTTTCAGGTATGCAAGGTGAGTAAGTTCTGGAGATCTATTGTACAACATAGTGCGTATTGTTAACAATACTGTGTTGTACATAGAAAAATTTGGTAAGAAGAGGGTAAATCACAAGTTGTGTTCCTTCCATAAAAAAGTGGGGGGGTGCTTACTGAGGTGAAGGATATGTTTATTATCTTCGTGAGTGTATGCATATGTTCAAACCTGTCAAATTGCATACATAAAATATGTGCAGTTTTTTTGTATACCAATTATACCTCAGTAAAGCTGTTTAAAATGTTCAGTACTCTATTTATTACCTCTTTGGCCTTATGCAAATTACTAAAGTGCTTAATAATAATTTTAGACTGACAGGCTTGATGCAGTGATTAAAGTATTAAAATATATGTAAATTTCTTAGAATAGTGCTTGGCAAGTAAGAAGTACAATCAATATTGGTTAATATTTATATTATTAAATTTACCTTAATTCTATACATTTTTAGTATTATCTTGACTAAACTAATTTAAGATTTACCTGTTTTATTTTTTTCTTATCCTATAACAAATCTTCATCCATAAACTTTTTATTAGTTAGAATAGATATACAATATGTCACAAAGTGAATAGTCCTAGAAAAAAATTAACAACTTTGCTTTACTATTTGTCAATATTAATATATTGCCATTATCATAACTACAAATAGATAAAGTAATTTTCATTAAAAGTATTTAAATTTATTATGTAAATCATAAAATTATGCAAATAATGATGTTCATTAGGTTTAGGGATAAAAGATCAAGCAGCGTCTCTAAGTCTTAATTTTTAGAGCAGTCCTGACTGACATGATTTGTGCTAGTAAAGACAATATACAATAATGTCAATACTTTTTGGATTTTCTGTTGTAAGATAAGAAAAAACCACCTGGGATTAATGCAAGCTTCAATGTTTAATATATTTTTATATATCTCAAGAATATATTATAATTATCATCCTTTAAATACCTAATCTCAGGAATCCAAGAAGAAACAATCATTAATCAGACTGCTATAATCTACATGTTCATATTTCAATCATAATAAGTATCGACTAATGTCAAAAAGTAGAATATTCTTAGAGAGTAAAAGGTTGAATTTATCATCAGCAAATATGCATTATTAATGGCCTCATTATACAATTATCAGAATTCTCAAATATGTAATTATAAGCAGGGGATAATGTTTAAAAAATGACTGTTTTGGATTATGATATTCCTATCATAAACATTAAACAACACCGAAATTTGAAAGACTCCAAATTCTACAAAATGCTTGATTTTCTGACCCTCGGAACCCACTGATTCATAGAATTTTACTGGACATTAATTGTAAATGGTCAGATAATTTAAGAAAATCAATCATGTATGCCACCTTTTTATTTTTTTTATTTTTTTTTCCTTTTATTTCAGAATATTATGGGGGTACAATACTTTGGTTATATATATTGCCCATTCACTGCCCATGTCAGAGCTACAATTTTTAAAGAATACTTTTGCTAATTATTAAGATGTAAACTCCAACTTTATTTTTAATATTACTGTGACTATGCAACACTGCCATAAAATATACTATATGGCATTTAAGTTAGACAGAAATTAGTCAATGTGTTAAAAAATAACAAACACATTAGCTTTTTGCTATATATAATTTAGCAGAAAATATTTTTAAGTGATTTTTATTATTGAGACTTCAACATTTTGAATTGTAGAACAGATTTATATCTAAAAGCAAGATTGGATGCGTTGAGGTTAAGATAGTATAAATACAGTATTAATTAATTTTAATGATAGAGATGAACCCATTCATGATAAATCATTCTAATACAGTCAACACAACATAAAGTGGTTTAGTCAACAATGGACCACATATACGAAAGTAATCCCATAAGATTATAAAGAAGCTCAAAAATTCGTCTCTCCTAGTGATGTCATAGGGCAATGCATTATTTTTTTCTATGTTTAGATACACAAATACTTACCATTGTGTCACAATTGCCTGCAGTATTCAGTACCGCAACATGCTATACAGGTTTGTATCCCAGGAGCAATAGGCTATACTATACCATATATTTAGGTTTGTAGTAGGCTATACCATTTAGGGTTAAGTACACTCTATGTTGTTTGCACAATGACAAAATTGCCTAACAATGCATTTCTCCGAATATATCCCTGTTGTTAAGCAACACATGACTGCGCATTATGTTGAATTGAAGTTTTAAAAAAGAGAAGGTAATATTAACTGAGAAGAATTGATCATTTTTAGAAAAAAATATTTTAAAGAGGTATCATTTGTGTAGTGACTCTTTTGGGGTTTTTTGTTATTTATTTATTGATTGATTGATTGTTCCCTATGGAGCAAAGTTTCCTACCCTTTAATTCTGGTTGTTGTTTGGTTCTAACTCTATATATCTCTCTCGAACCAAACAGCAGCCAATCCAGCTATATGACATTGCCTTTCTCCTTTCAAACTTTTTCCATATGTTAACTTCAACCTCATTCATTTCAGTACCAGAATGTGCTTATTTATTTAGGAAAAGGCATCATTAAAATAATGTTGTGATTGTCCTTCAAATTATTTGAGCATGCTAGGATGGACAGTGAGAACAAGAGGGAGCAAAAGCAACCAATTTCAAGAAACCAAAAGGATACAGTTTATTTTCTGATAGTATTAATTTTATAAAGGTAAAGAACAAACAAACAAAAGACCAGAACAAAATACCAAGAAATTGGACAATAGTATTTTTGTGGACAACTGGGAAATGATACTCTTCATTCGTATATTTTAATTGGTATAGTAGATTTTTTCTTGTTTAAACTTATTTTTATGTATAAATTAATGGGGTACAAGTGCATAGACTGGTTACATGCATAGACTGAATAGTGGTCAAGTAAGGGCATTTAGGGTATCCATCACCCAAATAAAGTACATTGCACTCCTTAAGTAGTATCTCATAGCATAGTAGATTATATTCATTTTGTAAATAATGATTCCTGGATATCAGTTTTCCCTCCTAATCTATGAACATAACTATCCCACAAAATGTATCACTATTAATTCTGAACTTGTTTATATATATATATATATATATATATATATATATATATATATCCCCTTGCCATTGCCAAAAGCATCTATGGGAATAATACACACATTACAACATTTTGTCACCCCTGTCATCCTAGTCGGGGCCAATAAAATAACTTACCTGGACTCTTTCTTAGCCCTCTAATTAGTCTCTGTTTTCCTTTTTGTCTCCTACTGTCTATTCTTTCTACATCGGTTCAAGTTTACTGTTAATATAGAATTCAAATAATGTCAATCCTCTGTTCAAAATAGTTTGCCATCTCACTCAGAACCAAATCTAAAGTTCTTACGTGACCTAAAAGACTCTGAGATTATATTTCTACAATTTCTCTTCCCTTATCTTTTACCAACCTTCCCTTTATGAGGATAGATCTCTTTCCAGTTCCAAAAGCACAAAAATCATCCTTTTAAAAATTATTTTTAATTGATACATAATAATTGTCCATATTTATGGGATCCAGAGTGATATTTTAATGCATGTACACAATGTATAGATATAAAATCAGGATAATCAGCATATCCGTCACCTCATTTATCATTTCTTGTTTTAGAAACATTCAAAATCCTCTCTTACAGCTATTCAAAAATATACAATAAATTATTGTTAACTGTAGTCACCCTACAGTGCTATGGAACACTAGAACATATTTCTCCTATATAGCTGTAATTTTGTATCTATTAACCAACCACTCCCTCCCTGCCTCATACACATCCCAGCCTCTAGTGACAACTATTCTACTCTTTACTTCTATGAGATAAATTTTTTAGCTTCCACATTATGAGTGAGAACATGCAGTATTTATCGTTCTGTGCCTGCTTTATTTCATTTAACATAATGTCCTTCAAGCTCATTTATGTTCTCATGAATGACGGGATTTCATATTTATGGCTGAATAGTATTCCATTGTGTATATATACCATCCTATCTTTATCCGTTCATCTGTTTATAAGCACTTAGATTGATTTCATGTTTTGGCTAACAACAAAAATCATTCCTGTGCCTCAGAGAAATGGTATTTTCTGTTCATTCAGCCTGCAAAACACCTCCTTTACAAACATCATCATAATCTGCTCATTCACTTTAATCCAATCTCACCTCAAAAATTGTCTTGTCAGAGAAGTCTCCCCTGAATGGTTAACTGAGATAGAAGTCCCACCCTCTATCCACATCACTCTTTTTCTTCTTACAATCCTTTATTTTATTTTATGGTCCTTATTACCCTTGCCACATTCTTTTTCATTTTTTGTTATTTTAATATTTCATTTCATTTTTAGGTATTGACGCATTATTATTAGAATTAAATTTTCATGAGGCTAGAGATTATTTCCAGTACACAAAATTCATTATATCAAATAACATATACCTTCATATTATATGAGTTGATTAACTAAATGAATTATTTTCCTGTTTCAAACTACCTTGAAATTTACTTTGCCAAGAGATACATTGAAATATTTACATATATATTTTCATACACTCAGGACTTCAAATAAATTACAGCAAGTTAAAGGGATTTAAGTAGTAGATCTAAAGAAATGAGAACATTCATATAGAGATAATAGAAGCTTATAATTAGTTTATAATAGGCTAGATCATGTATTAATTTTTTTGTATACCATGGGGTGGGGATTGAGAGTTGTTGTTTCCCTTTATGGATATGCAATTATTCTATACCAGTTGTTGGAAAATATTTCCTTACCCTTCTATTTGATTTGGCTCATTTGTCAAACATAAATTTACCTTAAACAAGTGTGCCTATTCTGTGATACCTTTTTGTTCATAGCCCTTTTGTCTAGCTTTTTGCTAATAGTACAGAGGTCTTACTACTGTGGCTTTATAAGTTTTAATATCATTAAGCATAGTAAATTATGAAGTAAGTTTTGTTCTTTTGTAAATATGTTCAGATACTGTAGGTACTTGAATTTCTAAATAAACTGTAGAAATCCTACTGTGATTTAGTTGGGATTTGTTTTAAATATAAAGATCAATTTGGGAAGAAATAGATCTTTACTGTATTTAGGTCCTCTTTATTCTCTCTGAAATATCTAGTTTTCAGTACATGGATCTTGCATATTCTTCATTAAACTTATAATGTATAATTCTATACATTTTGTATAGAATTAAATGTATATTCATACATTTGGTTTTGCTTTCTTGCATAAATATATTAAAATCTTAATATTTTTTACTGTACAAAGAGATAAATATTATTTTTGTATAATGAACGTGTATTCTGCTACCATGCTAAATTCGCTCAATTATAGGAGCTCTCAATATTTCTTGGAATTTTTTACAAAGAAAATCATGCTGTCTAGGAATAATTAAACAGTTAAAATATTTTATTTCTTTTTCCTACCTTATTTTACTAGCTGGGACCTCTTGGAAAAAGTGAATATAAATTGTGGAAAAAGACATCTATGTTCAATCTCCATTCTTAGAAAGAAATTGATATTGCTCCACTAAGTATGACATTAGCTGTAGGTTTTTCATAAGTGCTGTTCATCTTATTGAGGATGTTCCCTTTATTCTTTCTTGCAAAGATTTCTTTTTTAAAAAAGATTAAATTGGTGTTGAATTTTCTGAAATAATTTTCCCATATATATTAAGGTAATCATATAGTTTATCACCAATATTCTGTTAATTTGGTTATTATATTCATTGAATTTCAAATTGTGAACCAACTTTGATGTTTTATATTTTTACATGTTGTTAGTTTTTATTTTCTAATACTTAAGTATATTTCCATTTATGTCCATACCAAATATTGAACAGTAATATTTTCTTGTCAGATTTAGATATAAGAACTTCTGTAGCCTCATAAAAGGAGTAGGGAACAATTCTTTTCTTTTCTGATATCTGGGCCTGGTGTTTTCATTCTGGAATTTATAAATTCAATTTACTTAATAGATATATAACTATTAAGATATTCTATTTTATTTGTTATATTTGGATTTCAAAAATTTTCACAATTTTAAGTTTTGAATTTATCACTCATTTGTTCATGATATTTACTTACTGTTATTTTAATGTCTCTAGGAATATGGTGTTACCCCTATTCAATTTTAATATTGAAAATTTGTGTCTTTTATTTCATTCTTAATCAGTTTTACTAGGTATTTATTGATCTTGTTTATACTTGCAAAGAAAAGAAAGCACATTTAGCTTTCTCTATCACTTGAGTTTAATAATTATTACAATTTATTATATAATCTAACATATGGTCTACCTTTTTAGTGATGCATGTGCACTTATAAAGAATATGCATTCTGCTATTGTTGGCTGTAGTTATCTAAATATGTTAAGTAAAACAATTTGGATGACAGTGCTTAGATTTTATATATCTTTACTGATATGTTGTCCAATTTTTCTATGAATTATTAAGAGAGAGATACTATTATTTCCAACTGAATTAGGCTTGACTATTCTTCCCATTAGCCTTGACATATTTAAGTTGTATATTCTGTAGCTTTGCTATTATAAGTATTTAAGATTATGTCTTCTTGATTAATTCAATTCTTTATATAATTATAAATATTTATCACTATAAAATTTGTAAAAGCCATTGACGTCTTTTCTGTTATTAATAAAGTCCTTCCAGATTTCTTATGGTCATAATTTGCATAATATAATCTTTTCAGACTTTTTCTTTCAAAGACCTGTATCTTTATTTTTGAAGTGCATTCCTGTGGCCAGCATATAGTTGTGTCTAGCTTTTTTTTTCTTTTCTGATTTTTTTTCATAATTGTCCATAACTTTTAATTTTTTCTTCGTATTTAGTAATTTTTATTGTATACTCATAATTTTGAATGTCATATTGTTGAGTGTGTAAATATTTGTCTTTCTTCTGAAAGCCTTGAGTTTAGTTCTGGTAGGCAATTATTAAAATTTATGGGCTGAATTCTTTGATCTTCTCCAAACTTTTCTGAACTTTACTAGAGTGGGTCTAGAGAAACCCTCACTCTTAGGCTAGAATAGTTCTTCACATAAGTGTGGCTTTTCTGGTGTGTCAGTGAAATTCCTGGGAGGTTCAGTTGTAGTTTATCCACACTGACTTGGTAGAACTCTTGTACCATCAAGTGCTGTACAACTTCCAGAATCTCCTTTCTGCTTATATATCCAGGGCCCATAAATAACTAACCTCTCTGGACTAAATTAAAGGAACAGAGAGAGAACAAAATAAGCATTTTGATTTATTTTTTAATTGAAGCCCTAAGTTATGATTTGTTAATATCCAGTTAAAAATGTTGAGAAGATAATTAGTTATATGAATGTGGATTAGAGGCATTTATTCTGGTCTAAAATAGAAATCTTTAATCTTTAGCTTATAGATAGTATTTAAATACATAAATAGGAAATATTTGCTGCAAATGTAAGCAATCATTTTCTATAAAAGGCCAATTACTAAATATTTTATGCTCTGGGGGTCACGTATAGTCATTGTTGCATATTCTTATTTGGAAAAAAATCTCTTAACTAATTTAAAAAACATTTGTAGCTCTTGGGCCATATAAAATAGGCCATGGATCATATTTGGCCAATGGACCATAGGTTACTATTCCTTGTTTTATAACATCTAAACTTCAAGTGGAAAAGATAGACTTAGATTGTATACAATACAGTTTATCAATTATAATATCAGGGATTATATCATTTTGTGTATAGAGACTGTTGTAGGCTAGTAGATAGAGTGGTAGGAGCTGGTGAAAGTTCTTTACTGAATTCTTAAATTTTCTCAATGGGAGTCATCAACAGGGAGGGGAAGTTTTATGTTCCAGGGAAGCAGAAAAAGCATAAAATAACCATCTAGGCCTATGAAAAAAGAAATGGTGTAAGGGAGAACAATATGATTATGCATATATCTTAAGGGATCCACGTAATATTAGTGCTCATGAATTTTAATTTCATATAATTGAGAACATGAGTTAGTTGATGGATAGTGAAAATGTAGTACAAAAATAATAGTAAATATGCATGAAAAAATTTTTGGAGAGGTGGTGATTGTTGAAATATGATGCTTAATATTAAAATTTTAGAGAAGAGTAGATACTGGTAATAAAGTCCTGAACATGACCATAGTAATGGGTTGCTGTGGTAGGCAGAAGCTAGGAGGCTAAGGAGTAGCAATTGTAAGAATCAGTAATGTGGGTATTAATATCAAAAATAATTATGAGAACAGTTGCAGTGTAGTAAGTAACAGTGAGTTAGCTCCTAAAATCTTAAAGGAAAGCCTGTAGATGATTGCAACAAGAAGGGATAGTGTACTGCATACTTGTATGGCTTGAATTTCAAGGGACTCATGGGTGTGCATTTTATATATTTTAAGGCACAAGATTAATATTTGGCTCTAACTGATGTTATTCTGGGTTATAGAGAGTAAGGAGAGACGATTGCTCTTATTCCCATACACAAATAGGTCAGAAGCATTTGGAAATGAGTCCTCATAATCCATACAGAGGACTGTAAGCATTCTGATTACTATGCTACTTCTTCCACATTCCTCATGTTCACTGTATCCAAGCATCCATTACTTGCCAAATTTCAGTGGAGACCTTCTAAAAGCTGCAATGCAAACGTTTATTGTTAATTAAAGGAAACATTGCTAATAACATTTTACTAATGATTAACTCATTTCCCTAACTATTTATAGTAACAATAGAATTAAAATAACAAGAAGTGTTTTTGGACAGGTCACCAAAGGTTTCCATATCACTCTGTGATTCTTCCTTTTTTTGTTGTTTTTTCGTTTAGTATGTGTGAACTTTTTATTTTTTCATTTTTTATTTCTGAGTATTACAGGGGTACAGATGTTTAGGATACATGTATTGCCTTTGCTGTGCCCAAGTCAGAGCTACAAGTGGCCCATCCCCCAGATAGTGTGCACTGCACCCCTTAGGTGTGAATTTACCCATCCCCTCCTCCCCTTTCCCACCTGCCCTACACCCAATGAATGCTACTTCCACATCTGCACATAAATGTTGATCAAACAGTATCAATTTGATGGTAAGTACATGTGGTGCTTGTTTTTCCATTCTTAAGATACTTCACTTGGAAGAATGGGCTCCACTTCTATACAGGATAATACAAGAGGTGTTAGTTCACTGTTGTTTTTTGTGGCTGAGTAGTACTCCATGGTATACATATACCACATTTCTTTAATCCACTCATGTATTGATGGGCACTTGGCTTGTTTCCACATCATGCAATTGAGAATTGTGCTGCTATAAACATTCAAATGCAGATGTCTTTAATATAGAATGTCTCTTACTCCTTTGGGTAAATACCCACTAGTGGAATTACTGGATCAAATGGTAGTTCTATTTTTAGTTCTTTGAGGTATCACCATACTACTTTCCATAAAGATTGTACTCGTGTGCAGTCCCACCAGCAGTGTGTAAGTGTTCCTATCTCTCCACATCCACGCGAACATTTGTTGTTTTGGGACTTTTTGATATAAGCCATTCTCACTGGAGTTAAATGGTGTCTCATTGTGGTTTTGATTTACATTTCCCTGATGATTAGAGATGTTGAGCATTTTTTCATGTTTCTTAGCCATTAGTCTATCTTCTTTTGGAAAGTTTCTGTTCATGTCCTTTGCCGATTTTTTAATGGGGTTGTTTGATTTTTCTTGCTGATTTTCCTGAATTCTATATTGATGCCAGTTATTAGCCCTTTGACAGACATACAGCATGCAAAAATTTTCTCCCATTCTGCAGGTTCTCTATTCACTCTGGTAATAGTTTCTTTGGCTTTGCAGAAGCTTCTTAATTTGATCAGGTCCCATTTATTTATTTTTGTTTTTGCTGTGATTGCTTTGGGGGTCTTCTTCATAAATTCTTTGCCTAGGCGGATGTCTATAAGAGTTTCTCCAACATTTTCTTCTAGAATTCTTATGGTTTCATGTCTTAGGTTTCAGTCTGTTATCCATTGTGAGTTGATTTTTGTGAGAGGTGAGAGGTGCAGATCCTGTTTCGTCTTCTACATGTGCCTATCCAATTTTCCCAGCACCATTTATTAAATAGGATTTCTTTTCCCCAGTGTATTTTTTCTCTACTTTCTTGAATATCAGATGGCTGTATGAGGATGGTTTTATGTCTGTATTCTCAGTCCTGTTCCATTGGTCTATGTCTCTGTTCCTGTGCCAGTACCATGCTGTTTTGATTACTATAGCCTTGTAATATAGCTTGAAGTCTGGTAGATTGATGTCTCCCAATTTGTTCTTTTTGCTTAAGGTTGCTTTGGCTATACGAGGTCTTCTCTGGTTCCACACAAAGTGTAGAATTATTTTTTCTTTATCTGTGAAAAATGCTGTTGGTATTTTAATAGGGATTGCCTTGAATCTGTAGATCACTTTGGTTAGTATAGACATCTTAACAATGTTGATTCTGCCAATCCATGAGTATGGTATAGTTTTCCATCTGTTTGCATCCTCTGCTATTTCCTTCTTCAGTGTTTCATATTCTCCCAGTAGAGGTCCTTCACCTCCTTAGTAAAATATATTCCTAGGTATTTTATTTTCTTTGTTGCTATTGTGAAAGGTATTGAGTCTTTGATTTGGTTCTCAGTTTGACTGTTTTTGGTGTAATTGAATGCTACTGATTTGTGTACGTTGATTTTGTAACCTGAGACTTTGCTGAATTTATTTATCAATTCCAGTAATCCCACAGCAAAATATTTGGGGTTATCTAGATATAAGATCATATCATTTGCAAAGAGTGATAGTTTGACCTCTTCTGGTCTCATTTGGATGCCTTTGATTTCCTTCTCTTGTCTGATTGCTCTGGCTAGGACTTCCAGCACTATGTTGAATAGAAGTGATCATAGAGGGCATCCTTCTCTGGTGCCAGTTCTAAGCAGGAATGCTTTCAGTTTTTCCCCATTCTGTATGATGTTGGCTGTGGATTTGTCATATATGGCTTTTACCATTTTGAGGTAAGTCCCATCTATGCCTATTTTGTGAAGTGTTCTTATCATAAAAGGGTTCTGAATTTTGTTAAATGCTTTTCTGTGTCTATTGAGAGGATCATAGGGTCTTTGTTTTTACTTTTATTTACATGATGGATTATGTTTATAGATTTGCATATTTTGAACCATCCCTGCATCTCTGGGATGAAGCCCACATCGTCATTATTTTTAGGATGGCTGCTGATTCAATTTGCTAGTATTTATAGAGATTTTGCATCTATATTCATGGGTATTGTCTTTGTTTCTTTTTGTTGTGTCTTTACCTGACTTTGGTATCAGGGTGATGTTGCTTCATAACAACATACTGGTTAGGATTCCTTTCTTCTCAATGTTGTGGAATAGTTTCTGCACCATTTCTTGTAGATCTGGCAGATTCTAGTGTGAACATATTCTGGACTTTTTTTAGAAGATTTTATTACTGCTTCATTGTACTTGAATGGTCGTTGGAAATCTACATATTTGGGATTGAGCCTAAGGAGGCCATGTGTTTCTCAGAATTTGTCCATTTTCTCCACGTTTTCAGGTTTGTGTGCATAGAGATTTTTACAGTATTCAGAGGTGATATTTGTATTTCTGTGGTATTAGTTGTAATTTCTCTTTTATCATTCCTAATGGAGTTTATTAGAGTCCTTTCTTTTCTGCTTTTAGTTAATCTAGTGAGAGGTGTGTCAATTTTGTTTATCTTTTCAGATAACCAATTTTTGCTTTATTAATCTTCCATATAGATCTTTTGTTATCAATTTCATTTAGTTCTGCTCTGATCTTAGTTATTTATTTTCTTCTGCTGGGTTTGTGATTGGTTTGCTCCTCCTTTTCCAGGTCTTTGCGATGATCCATTAGATTGTTGATTTGTGATCTTTCCATCTTTTGGATATAGGTATTTATGGCCATGAATTTTCCTCTCAGGGTTGCTTTGGCTGTAACCCACAGATTTGGTAATTTGTGTCCCTGTTATTATTTAGTTCAAAGAATCTTTTGATTTCCATCTTAATTTCCTCCTTGACCCAAAAATCATTCAGTAGTAGGTTGTTTAGCTTCCATGACTTTGTGTAGAGATGAGTGTTTCTGTTGGAGTTGATTTCTAATTTTATTCCACTGTGGTCGGAGAAGATGCATGGTATAATTTCTATTTTTTAAAATTTGTTGAGACATGTTTTGTGCCCTCGGATGTGATCAATCCTAGAGAATGTCCCATGCACTGATGAGAAGAAAGTATATTTGGTGGTTTGTGGGTAGAATGTTCTGTAAATGTCCATTAGGCCTATGTGTTCTAGAGTTCTATTTAAGTCCCTTGTTTCTGTATTTATTTTCTGTTTGGAGGATCTGTCCAGTTCCATCAGTGGGGTGTGGAAGTCCCTGCTATTTTGGTGCTGCTATCTATAGTTTTGTTTAGATCAAGTAGGATTTGCTTTATGGATCTGGGTGCTCCTGTGTTAGGTGCATATTTAAGGATTATGTCTTCTTGTTGAATTGTTCCCTTTACCTTTATATAGTGACCATCTTTGTCTTTCATTACTTTTGTTAATTTGAAGATTAAGTTATCTGATGAGAACTGCTACTCCCACTTTCTTTTGCTTTCCATTAGCATGGAAAATTATTTTCCATCCCTTCACCTTGAGTCTGTATGTGTCCTTGTGTATTAGATGTGTGTCCTGAAGACAGCGGGTACTTAGCTTGTGTATATTTATCTATTCAGCCAGGCTGTGTCTCTTCAGTGGACAGTTCAGGCCATTCATGTTTATTGAGAGAATTGATAAGTGGGATGGATTTTTGTTCATCTTGTTAAGTTGAACTTTTTTGTTTTGTTTTTTCTCTTGGAGTCATTGTGGTGTCTGGCCTTTGATCTTTGGCTTTTGCGTAATTTCACATTGGTAAGTGTTTATTGTGATGCTCCATGAATAACATAGTTCTGAGAACTTCCTGCAGGGCAAGTCTTGTCTTGACGAATTCCTTCAGTGTTTGCTTGTCTTGGAATGCCTTTATTTCTCCTTCATATATGAAACTTAGTTTTGCAGGATACAAAATTCTAGGCTGGGCATTATTCTGTTTGAGAAGACTGACTAAATGTGGCCCCAATCCCTTCTGGCTTGGAAGGTCTCAGTTGAGAAGTCTGTTGTTAGTCTGATGGGTTTACCTCTGTAAGTTACCTGTTTCTTTCCCCTCACGGTTTGTAAGAATGCCTCTTTCATATTTGTTTTGGCTAGTCTGATGACTATGTGTCATGGTGTATTCCTCTTCATGTTGAGTCTTCCAGGAGTCCTATGAGCTTCTCGTACCTGGATATCTAGCTTTATAGCAAGGCCAGGGAAACTTTCCTAAATTATTCCCTTGAATAGATTATACAAACTTTGTGTATTTTCTTCTTCACCCTCAGGGATGTCTATGATTCCTATGGTAGGCCTTTTTACATAGTCTGACGTTTCTTGTCGGCTTTGCTCTTTCCTATTGCTTCTTTGCTTTATGCCTGCCACTTACTTGTTAAATTGGAGGGTGTTGTCTTAAAACTCTGAGATTCTTTCTTCTGTCTGATCGAACCTGTTCTTGAGGCTTTCCACTGTGTTTTGTAATTGCTTGAATGAATTTTTCATTTCCAGAACTTCTGTTTGACTTTTCTTTAATACTTCAATTTCTTTAGTGAATTTTTCATTCATTTCCTGTATTGTTTTAGTGGTTTCCTTGTGTTGGGTTTCTATTTTGTCATGTATTTCATTAAGTTTACTTACAATCCATGCTCAAAATTCTTCATCCACCATTTCTATATTCTGCTTTTGGTTGGTATCCATTTCTAGGGAGATGGTGTTCCCTTTTGAAAGTGACTTTTTGCATTGATTCTTCATATTTCCAGAGTTCTTTCCCTGGGTCCCTCTTATCTGGAACAGATGTTGCTTCTTACTTTTTTATTTTCTTTTGTTTAGATAATGACACACCCAGTTAAATCTCTGAGCTAGGAGGTGGTGCTTGTGGGTGAGAACCAACCACAACTTGTATGATGAGTCAGTAGATACAGTAAAAAGGCATGCAAATTGACCTCCCTGTCAGTAGGTGGTGCTTGCCAAAAGGAACAAGCTGCAATGTTGTTTTTGGGTCCTGTGATCAGCTCTAATTCCTCAGGAGGGAGGACTCTGATGCCCCTGTTGGTGGGTGGGGCCCTGGGATTTCCAGGTGAGTCCTTTATTTCACCACAACAGAGGTGGGTAGGGGAATGAGGCTGGGCGAGGTTAGATTGGGTGACCCTGCCCTCAGGCACCTCAGATGTTGTTAAGGTATATGCAGGGATTAAAGGTCAGTTCTTCATCTCTGGGTTTAGTTGCCTGGGAGGGGTTGAAGTGGCCCCACTCATCCAGAGCGTCTGCTCTCTATTCCCAGAAGACTCTGTCAGGGGACTGTACCCCCAGGGGAATATTGGCAGCTCAAGATACTCTTGGATCAAACTGACCTCCCTTTTAAAGTGAGTGGTGGTGGGGGCAGCTGCTGAGATTCAGCCTGTGGCACCAGAGGCATTTGGTTGCTATGGGAACCAGTACTTATGCAAATTGAGTAGCCTGGGTTCATCAAACTCGAATCTGATGTTTCTCTCAGGGAGGGTCTGTTTCAGCAAACTTCAGTATGCGGGTTCTTGGGAGAAGGGGTAGCTCAGCAAACTCTGGTATGGTGGTTTTCCGAGGGAGGGTGGGGGAGCACACTTACAGAACCCTACTCTCCTACGCACCTCCACACCTTCCCAGTGGACAGGGACTCTCACTTGCTGACCTAATCCTGAATCAGCAACCTCTCCCCCACATCTCCACACCCTGCTGTCTGTGCCTTCTGCAGACAGATTCACCAAGCGCTGCTCTGCCAGCTTGGGGCAGAGACATGCCCCCTGTGCTGAAAGGGGGCCACTCAGCACAGCGATCTCCAGCAGCTGCTGTGATGGGAGGGAGGGGGTCAGAGTCTTTCTGCACTGCTCTCGAGCTGGGGGGCAAAAACCAGTCTGCCCTCACCCCCTTCTCAGCTATTCTGTTTGTGGCAGGCTCACCAGGTGTGCATTCCCCGCTGTATACCGGCCCAGACCCTCAGCATGGGCTTGGCCGGGAGTACACTTTCAGTCACCCATGGCCAGCCCACTCACCCAGCACTGGTTCAGCCAGAGCATTCTTCCTGTTGCCTGAGACAGCATGACCAGCCCAGTCACTCAGCATGGGTTTGGCTGGGAGCATGCTCCCCACCACCAGAAGCAGGCTCAGTCATTCAGGCAATGCATTTTAGCTGTTGCTATGGGGTAGATGGGGCGATCGGGCTACAAGCAGCTTGAGGTTCCTTGTGGCACTCCCCTCGGTGTGAAATCGCTGTGTTCTGCTGCAGGCCCAAGGCACCCCAGTGAGGGTAGAGAGAAAAAAAATCCTTTACCCTTTCCCTGGTCTCTAGCACTGCTTTGATTTGGTTCCTGCCCACTTTTCTCCTCTATCCTCCTGTCTGTCAGCTGTTCAGCTCCTGCTGGTGATATCTTGGACTCCACTGGTGTCAGACCCCATGGTCCACTCCTGACCAGCAATCCTCCTCCACTCCCCTGAGCCCGACCCTCAATTCCTCCACCAGGAAGATCCGACAAGCCCTGACTCTAGTCGGCCATCTTGCATCACTCTGTGATTCTTCATCCAGACATAAAGATTAGCTTTCTTTCTGACAAAAGAAATACTGAAGTTTATTTATTTAAAGTCCACTAACCTCACTATTTGATTTGCTCTGCCTCACAACACTCCACAGGCTTTATCCCAACAAGTTTCAAAAATGTCTTTACCAATACATAGAATGGGAGACAGTAAATGTTGAATTTCATGGTAACTATTTTGGGGCCACTATTTTTAGGGAAAAAAATGTCAATAAACAGTGCAATTTACAGTAAAGTTTGTTGCCCAGAATAGTCTTCTTATTTGAGATAACACATTTGACACATGGGACATGTGAGCTCAAGGCAGGTATTTGAAATCTGCTCTCTGCATGTATAGTAATGAACTTATCACTTCATAAACACCTATTGCAAAATGTCAGCTTTGTGCATAAATACATTTAGAATTCAGTTCATCCCAAATTTTAATAAATATTGGACTAATTTCTATTGTTTTTATGCTGACTCCTAAAGTTGGCATCCACACTGGGGTATTGACCAGCAGCAGCTTCTAATATAACTGGCATAGTCAAGCTCAGTTTGAGCCATAGGGGACTAGAGATGAGGTGATATTAGATGCCATTTGATTAGAAAAATATCTCAGTTCATACTCTGTCAATCACACCTGCCCCATGTGAATTTACAAAGAAAGCAATGCCTACGTGGAATAAGATAAGGGTCAATATCTATTCTATTATTAATTCAACTCAAACATAGTACCACAGTAAAAAAGTATGAAAAATATCATTACTAGAACTAAAAAGAAGTTGATATTTTCCATTAAGCATGGGTCTAAATCTTTTGATTTTATTCCTTTTCTGCTGTTATATAGGACAAAAATTTGAAGCAATGCTTGAAATTTCTGGGTGCACATTGTAGGATAGACACATAGGTTGAGTTGGGAGAGATGAAATAAGTGAAGAAAGATGAGGGGAGATAAAAAGATTAAAAAGAGAGTGAGGGAGAAAGGAAGAGTCAGCTTCAACATATAGAGAAAGAAAAATAGACAATTTTAGCTTAGGTAATGATGTAGACTCCAATTATATTAGACAGTCCTCCCCCTAAAGATAAAGAGCAAAGTGAAAGTGAAGAAAGGAGCAGAGACAATTTGATACTTTGTCTGCACTTGCAAGTTTCTTGAGCATTTTGCAACGTAATTAATATACTGCCTAACTTTTAGTAGAGGATAAATACTTTTTAAATAAATGAATATATTTGTTTGGCTATATTTCTACTTTATGTAGTACATAATTTAATGTCTTGATAACTCAGAAAGGTAGGCATTATTATCTCTGTTTTACAGAGTGATAATTGGAAATTCATACATAAAATATCATAAAGGGCTATTAAACAGTAGATGTAAACTTCAGATTCCAAATCTGAGGGCCTTTTCATTTCCTATTACTATTCACTCTGCTACTACTATGAAAACTTGATAATCATCTTTATGGCTTCTGCCTGTGTTATTTTGCAACTATTTTTAATTCTGTTACATACATAATCCACTGAATAGGTATATTAGAAAATACAGATAATTAAAAATAAATATAAAATAAAAATTCCAGACTCTCCCTCAACTCAGAATCAACCACGTAATTATGTAAAAGGTGATGGGATAAATTAAATAGAGGGTAGCATGTGACCACAGAGAAATATCACTATTAACAGGCAATGAAGAAACATGAAAGATTTCCCAAAAGAAGTAAATGACATTAAATAATTAAAGATGAAAGGATCTCATCTATGCATACAGTTGAAGAGGGTGGGGGCAATGGGAAATAGCTATACCTAGGGGAAAGTCTGGGCGTTATCTGAGGAAAGATAAATGCAAAAAAAAAAAAAAAAAAAACAAACCCAAATGATACACCATTGGTTAGAAAAAGTGGCTAGTAGTTAAGTCCAGGTATGTAGTCAGATACATATTAAAGTGAGAATTGAAGGAATTTCAGATTTACATGAAAATTTTATAGAAAAGGAATGACTTGATCAGTTTTGAATTTGGAAAAATTACCAATGTTTTAATGTGGACACTGAATTGGAGAAGAATGAATCCATGCAAAGAGACCAGTTAGAAACTATGATGATCTATACAAGAGATTATATCATCTTAAATGAGAGAGATTGAGAAAATGGGATATATTGAATGAGTAGATCGGTAACATGTGATTGCCTATGAAGATGAAAGATGAAAAGTCAAAGTGTCTGGTACTAAATAATCTTAAACCTTTCCATTGCATGTTGGTATAATATTAAATTTTATGAATTAACTGGTATTGAATATACTATTTTCGAATTTTTTGTATTTTCCATTTTGTCATTATTATAATGAGCATGTCTTAACGTCTGCTAACATTTACATGCATAATTCATTTTCCACAACTTTTACCATCTGCCTTTAATAATCTATCGACTACTTCAGATTTAAAATTAAATTGGAATACTTGAACAATTTTTCAACTTTTTAAATTAATAAAAATCATGTATGTAAATTACTCTTCTTGTACAATTTTGCATTTATGTTGTCATGACTCCATTCCTACTCCTTGCCCTTGGTAAGATTGCTTTAACCGTTTAACTTGCAGATCATTAAAAAAAAATTTCTGCCTACATAATAGCTACATTAAAATGAAGTTATAGGAGATTCAGGATAAAGAAAAAAGGCATAATCTTCTATAGTCATTTTAATTTGGTATTTCACAGTTGACATCATGAAATAATCATGTGCAAAAATGTTCAAAATTAAACTATTATAATTATTTACATTTTTACTATGTTGTATTACATTTTTATTTTTGATTTGGTCAAAAATAAAAAATATTTATAAGAGCCAGGAAACACTATCTATTCAAATATATATGTTGAATAGAAAACAATTGTACATTAGTAGTAAAAGTAAAGAGAATGCAAACTTACATGTATATCAATATTTAAAAACAATCACTTTAATATAAAGAGAATACTATTCTTGTCTTTTTACATTTTCTCATCTATGTTATATGTTATGCAATGACAAATATTGATAATTGCTGTACAAGTCCTTTCATTAATGATTTTATTTGGAAGACAGAGTATAGTATACCTGAAATGCTTTTGAAATAAATATTTTGTCCTGGAAATGGGTGACAGTGAAATTATGCATATTTTAAATTTTTATCTTTCATTAAATATTAATTGTACTTGTAATAAGGAAGTAAAATGGGCAAATGAGACTATATTTTTCCATAGCAAATTTTAATGAGTAATATAAAAAATCACTAGATATAATTTTGAGTAAAAATTCAATTTTTTCTATGAACTTAATAGTAGATTATTATATTAATAGAAAACAATTAGTATACTCAGTCATATAAAATAAATTAACAGTCATTTTTATAGCACTAGCATATTTCATATATAGTGCCTTTGTAAAAGGCACTATAAAGAATGCAAATAGGTTTTAAAAGCACAACTCTTGACTTTCAAATGCTTCGAGTTAAATGTGGTCATTTTGGGAAGGATCATATATAATAATTTACAAGTACGGTTTCTACAGAGAAATGAGAGTTATTCATGCATTTTTTTCTGGAACACTTATCTCTTAATTTATAATACTAAAGCATCCAAATAGAAATATTATTCTCCTCTCTGTCTTAATCAAATATGACCCATCACAGTGAATGGGAATAAAATTACCTAGTCATGGAGCCCAACATTCTTCAGTAATTTTTTTATTAGTTTCTATAAAACACTCTACATATATGCTAAATCAGTAATTCTTACTGATATTTCTTTTGCAATATATCCCAAACTCAACCACTTCTGGTCATATCTACTTTGTAATACTGCAATAGGTTCCTAATTGATCTCTCTGCTTTCTTCACATTTTAACGCCATAAAGCCAATTCTACCCAGAGCTTGAATCTTTCTTTTTTAACTGTACATCTTAAATATATATACTTTTATCTAATTATATCTCAATAAATCTGGAAAAAAATATAAAATAAATAAAAAATACAATGTAAATCTTATCAGATCCTTAATGCATTAAAAATTCCATTGGTTTTCCATACCCTTAGAGTAAAATCCAACTCCCTAAATAATGCATGAAGATATGTTTGGTTCCTTCTTCTATCCCTGATCTTATCTTCTATCATCTCTCCATTTCTTACTCTTTCTATCTCCAGAAATACAGTATTTCTGTCAGGTCCTTTATTAGAAAAACTCACTTCTAATTCAAACTCTTGTCACTTGCTGTTTCTTGTTTCTGAAATGTTCTCTCAAACTTTTCAGTATATTTAGAATTCTGCTTAGCTATTATTATTTCAGACTTTCCTGCCCACCCTATCAAGAGTTTTGTCCCTGCTTTTAAGCTCTAATCTTAAACCCTGAGGTGTTTTTCTCTAGAGCAAGCATCACCTCCCAAATTTATACCGTAGGACATTTCTACCTTTTATTTACTAGAAAGTAAGCTCCGTGAAGGTAAGAGACAGTTGTTCATGAAGAAGAGTTTAGAAAAGTGCTTAATAAATGTTTATTGGATGATTTAATAAGTGAATAAAACATGCTGACAAATATTCAGGTGGATTAGGTCAATTAACATAAAAATTATATTGACAAAATTAATAATTTCTCTTTACATAAATTCAGACAAACTAGTTTACTGGAAGAAAATAAAAATAGTCATGTTGATTTTTCTTAAAATCTAATAAAAACAAAGAAAGACAAATTATTTCAAAATTATAATTCTAATTGCATTTCATAATGTATATGTTTTAAAACTTTATATTCTGGATTTTGTTGTTTTTGTTGCTTAGGTAAAATATACGTTGGTAGGATTTTGTGAAATTTTCCACAGAAGAATCTGTGTATGTTTAGATTTTTTTGCCCCATGCAATTTTATGGAGCTGAGCATGGAAAATAGAAGCAAAAGTTAAATATTTTGAAACTACATCTATCTTTAGCAGAAAATACTACCACAGTGGGAAAAAATTTAAAGTTATCTGTCTGAAAAAAAAAGTGTAATTATTTTAATGCTATTTCAGTTTATGAATTTAAAATTATCAAATAGTTTTCTTTGTTTAAATTCAATTCACTTGCAAATTTAGTTGAACAGCCATGCATTGAATTATCCCTGATAAAATTGTTTTTATTTCAAAACAACTCAGGAGCAAAAATTCAGTAATGATTCCAGTGAATGAACACAGGGCCCTTCTAAACCAAAAGTCCTCCTTTGATCAGACAGGAAAGAAAGATATTTCATAAATCCTATTTTGTATAGATTTGTTTTTCATAGATGATGTTAATGTGTTGTTGCCTTTCTCCTTCAAAAGGAGTTTTGGGAAGGAAGGATACAATGAGAGCTGAAGAGGCCCCAATTATGGAATCTGCAGAGGTTTTTGGAATCTTTGTCAGTTGCACAAGGCAATAGATCAGCTGTCTCTGAATAAAACTGCACTATACTTTGAGAAATGACTAGCACCTCCACTGCACTGCTATATTTTATTGATCCTAACTTTTCCAAACATTTAAATGTATTCACTTGGCCCTAATACACTATGTTGTTCTTTGAGATTCAAGACAATACAGCACAGCCTGCTTAAGTTTTCAGGGACTTAGTGTGATGGTAATGGTCACAATGATAACAACATAGTTACCATTATAATCACTGTAAATATAATAGAGACTCTACCTCTGAAGTTTTTTTTCAGTCATGCCAGGAGCTAATAAAGGTGCTAAATTGTTTGTAATAAAACTTTGAAAGTAGCTTAGTTTCAGCTCTGCAGTAAAATCTTGACATAATGTTTGCCTGTTAATTTGTATATTATTTTAAACATTCCATAATACATAAGAATTTTGAAGATTACAGCAGTAAATTTACAAGCTTTTATCCTGACAATGTGCACTTTTGTATATTTTGATATGTTTTTCAATTTATAGTATTATAACATTTTTATAGTATGCAGGTGGCTATGCTCAATCCCATGCTTAAATTAAACACAATAAAATGATAACATGCTTTTCTAAACATGTTTTTTATTATTTTGATGGCTTTGTAGCTCATGAGGATTTCTCATTTCCTAATGTGCATTTTTTGCAAGACAATTATATTGGAATTTTCTTATCAAATATTTTAAAGCTATACTGAATCACTAAAAACTGCTTTATTAATATCCATTAATTCTAAAGCTTTATTGGGTTCCAATTATATCTTGATAAAATTGGCAACGGGGAAGGTACAAATATGAGTAAGATATTTTTCTTTGAGGAACACAAAAAATTTTATACATTTATGTTTTTTTGAAAGATATTTACAAGTACATTGAATCCTCAACATAAACCAGAATATGAGGTTTTTTGTCATATGGCTAAAGAGACAAAAAAGAGTCTGAAGCAGACTGCCTGGGTTCAAATCTTTACTCCACTACTTGCTATCTGCGAGGCTTTCAATATATTTCTTAACTTCTCCATGCCACACATTCTTTATCCAAAAAAAGAAAAGGAGAATAATAGTATTCACTTAATATGGATACTGTGAGTGTCAGAATCCCAGGTTTTGGCACTAAAGATGTCAGGGTGGAAGTCTGCCCTCAGTTCTTGGTTTGCTCTTGGCTGAAGAATGACCAGACACACCAAAGTGTCAAGTCCAGACTATTACCCTGGTCCTCTGACTCCTTTCTTGGAAAAATTACCAGCAAGGCCAATACGATAGAGTAACCTCAGGCAGGGAGCAGTTTCACAAGAGCAGTTCTTTACTATAGGACAAAATGAGTCTGTCTCCGCAAGTGGAGAGAGACAGACCAACTCACTCACTGGCCAACCCACTCAGTACTCTCTAGTGTCTCAGATTGTTTCGTTTTATTAGCCCAGTCTGGAGGAGAGCTCTTGGGAGGAGTAGGATGTTATCAAATGATCAACAGGTGTCCTCAAAATTTCATCTGCATATATAAGCTCCCTGTAAGAAAGCCCATCTGCGGGGTGGGGGTGAACTGGAAGGTAGATTCAAGCTAATGACATATTAATTACCCTTAGGTTACTCTAGGTCACTTCCTAAATCTTATTATGCCTGGGCTGGGGAATTCCTAGATTGATAAAACATTCCCTCCTTACCCAGGTGTAGCAGTTGCTCGGGATAGGATTAAGGGTGGGACAACACCAAAATGGAGTGCTTGCCTTTGTCCTTCTTCCTAGGTGGAGCAATTGTTTGAAACAGCACCCAAACAGGTAATTCTTGTCCCAAACAGAGCCAGAGAGCCTATCTACCTAACAGGAGAACAAAATGAATTGTACTGAGAACTATGCCTGGTAAAAAGTGTACACCATATAAATATATTCCATTATTATTATTAATATTATTACTATTACTGCTATTATAAGACAGAGATCACCATCACATTTTGCAAATAAGCAATTTTATGATCATAGAAATTGACTTATTTAAAGTCCATTGCTCTGACTACTCACCAATAAAAAACAATGGTGAACTGATACCTCTTGTATTATCCTGGATGGAGCTGGAGCCCATTCTTCTAAGTGAAGTATCACAAGAATGGAAAAACAAATACCACATGTACTCACCATTAAATTGGTACTCCACAGCTTGTTGAGAATTGAATATTTTTCCTTGCAAGAAGTGGCCCAAAGCCTGGAAGAAATGGTAGTCAGTTGGTTCAAGGTCTGGTGAATACGGTAGATAACAGAGAGTATACAAGTCCAGCTTCTGTAGTTTGAACAGCATTGTTTTTTGTGACATGTGGTCCTGCAAGAGGATTGGCCTGTCTCTATTGACCAATCTTAGCTTCTCAATCACAAGCATCCTCATCATTTCATCCAACTGGTTGCAGTACACATCCACTGTAATGGATTGCCTAGGTTTCATGAAGCTGTAGTGGATAATACCAGAGCTGGACCACCAAACAGACACCATTAGCTTTTTTTGATGAATATTCAGTTTTGGACTGTGTTTCAGTACTTCATCGTTATCCAACCATTGTGTTGAATGCTAGTAATTGCCCAAAAGAATCCATTTTTCATCACAGATAACAATACAGTGTAGAAATAGTTTGCCTTTATGTCATAACAGCAAAGAAAAGCAAGCTTTGAGACCATTTCTCTTCTGATGCTCATTTAATTCATGTTTTACCCATCTATCCACCTTCTTTACCTTGCCCATTTGTTTCAAATGGTCCAATATTGTTGGAACAGTAATGTCAAACCTTGCTACTAATTCATGTGTAGGTTAAGATGGATTCACTTCCACTACAGCTTTCAGCTCACCATTATCCATATTGGTCTGAGATCACCCACATGGCTCATTTTCAAGATTAAAATCACCAGAACAGAACTCTCAAACCATCAACATACTGTGCATTCATTAGCCACATCCTTCCCAAACACTTCATTGATATTTCAAGCTATTTGTGCTGCATTGGTTCCCCAACAGAACTCATATTAAGAAATAAAATGAATTTTTCACTTATCCATGGTTTCACAATAATTGCTCTAAAAATTTTTTTGAAAGACAATCACAAGCTAAAATGTACATTTGAAAGAATGATGATGTACTTTCACAATAAAAAAAAGTGTCAAAGTGAAATGTCAGAGACATCAACTGTCATACTTAGTACTTTAGGAAATTGGACATTCCATACTTAATAATCTAATAGAAAATTACAAAGCATGGAACAGTTGGAAGCAGTATTTTTTGCATGAGTTGCTCAGAACCCATGCAGAATGAGGAGAAGCACTATTTTCATAGATAGGAAAAATCAATATTGTAAGAATACAATTTTTACTAAATTGAGCTACAAATTAATTATAATTCCAATAACTCCTTACAATCTTTTTAGTCAAACTTGGTGAGGTTAAAGTGTATGTGTCAAAGGGTTAACAATTATTAATACTCTCCCAAAGAATAGTTTCTATC
Organism: Daubentonia madagascariensis; assembly: GCA_023783475.1. Taxonomy (NCBI): domain Eukaryota; kingdom Metazoa; phylum Chordata; class Mammalia; order Primates; family Daubentoniidae; genus Daubentonia; species Daubentonia madagascariensis. Next base: position 16,195,085 of record JAKFHU010000978.1, on the reverse strand, counting down.
TTTACACTGAAAACAATGCATATATGTGACAATTAATCTATGAAAATATTTTCTTTACTATTACATGAAAAATAATGTTTTCTACTTTTATAATAAAATATTAAATTCATGTATTGGTGACATATTTCTGCATAACAATTGCTCCACAACTTATCAAGACACATTTATTATCTCAGTTTGTTTGACTCAGGAATCCAGGAGTGACTTAGATGAGTGGTTCTGCCTCAGAGTTTCCGAGAAGGCTGACATCAAGCAGTAGTCTGTGACTGCCATCTGTGAAGTCTGTACTAGGACTCTGAAGGATCTGCTTCCATGCTTATACATAATGATTGGCAGGAGGCTTCAGTTCCTTACCATGTGGGCCTTTCCATAGGGCTGCTTACAACATGACTTCTTCCAGAGCAATGATAAAATAGAGATACAGTGGGCAAGTGAGTCAGTTCCCAAGAAGGAAATACACGATGAAAGGACAAAAAGGTGTGAATTTCAGGAAGGTGGGGGAAAAGGGGTCATAGGTGGCCATCTTGGGGTCTGGCTACCATATTGTCTCACAAAATGAAATGTGAATTGTGTTTTCAAAAAATGTCTAAACAACAGTTTTATAAGAGAAGATTCTGTTCTATTATTTATTAATGTATCATAAAAAGGTATCACCCAGAAAATAGTTTCTTTATTACATAACACTGGCCTTTCAATGTTAAAAATTATAGAAATTTGTTACATAGAAACACATTTTTATTTCTTTCACTCTATGTACTTAAAACCAATTAAACAATGACTGAAGAATTATGTGATACATTTATTCATATTAATTAGTGTTGGAATGTCACAAACAATAAAGATAACTTTCTTCAAGTTTTGGCTTCTGAGGCATTTAAAATAGATGGCAAAGAATAACAAAAGAGTCCAAAATATTACCCTATTTATTGATTATACTAATATTAGAAAATCAGTACAAGAAAGTGGGTTTTTAATCCTTAATTCTGTAAGTAAACAAACTTGCCCATCAAGTGCTGGCCCCACTCTACTACTGCATTCTTACACACGTGTGGTGGGGTTTGAGATAACCACCTGATGAACAGGAGCAACTAAAAAAACATGTACTTCCTCTGGATGACTTTTTCCATGACAGAAGTGGTTACTAAATATAGAATGGTAGACATTGTCCAATTAGATAAATTATTTACCACTGTCTCAGGAAAGTCTATGTACTACTACTTTATTAGGGAATGTACTGTCACAGAATGTGATCACGGGACAAAGGAGTGAAGCCAGGGAATAAAGTTGAGACTACTGGAAGATACATTTTTCAATCTAGCTCAAATTAAGTGTGACTGATTGCTGAATCTTACAGGTAGGTCTTCAGAGGAGCCAATTAACTATGTCCCAGGAAATACAATCTGGGGAGAAATGAGAAAAAATGCAACTGTGGGTTCATGTCTCCTGTTGGTTATTAACCTATGAGTTCCACTATCCTACTCTTCAAAAGTTGATTTCATGGGTTGTTAAATCACTTGCCCTTCTAGAATGTGTGTGTGTGGCCCTTGAGTGTGAATTCAGTATCCCATGCCTAAGTGTCAACAAGAAAAGCCCAGGTGGAAGGCATGAGACATGTTGGGCAAGTATGGGACAGGCTAACTGCCCTTGCTACCTGTGTGTGATTTTTATCCCACTTTTGGTAAGCAACCCAGACCTTGAATTTATAATGAGCATCTTTTATAATTGGGCATAAAAATTGTTCTTTCTTTTCTGATTAGTTGTCTAGATTCCTGTTTTACTCATGTTTTACAAACTTTGCATGATCTCATTCTAAGGGCAAATCACAGTATTTTTTCAAGCTTATTATACATTGTTGGTATTTTTTACAGAAAGCAAGCATATATCATTATGGTTCTTAGTAAAGAAATCTTATAATTAAGTATACATTTACCTTAAATTAAGTTATTTTTAGCATTTAATAACATTAAAATATAATCTGAAAAACATTAAGATCAGGTAGATTATGCCAAAGAAAATGTTTTAAAGGGTTGTCTAAGTATTGAAAAAAATAATATTATTCATCTAACTGAATGCATTTAACTTTTATTGAAGAAATTAAAAACTTTTTAAAACTTTTTTATTTTTAATTTTTATAGATGCATAATAGTTTACATATTTATGAGGTATATATGATATTTTGATACAAGCATACAATGTATAATGAGCAAATCAGGGTAATTGGAATGTCCAACACCTAAAGCGTTTATCATTTCTTTGTGTTGGGAATATTCCAATTTCACTCTTTTAGTTATTTTAAAATATACAAATAATTATTGTTAACTATAGTTGCCCCATATTGTTCAGTATTGTAATACTGAACACTGGATCTTATTCCTTCTACCTAACTGTATTTTTGTACGTATTAATCAATCCATCTTTATGCTGCCCTCCTCACTAACCTCCCCATCCCCTGGTAACCATTATTCTAGTCTCTCGTTTGATGAGATCAATTTTTTTATCTCCCACATATGATTGAGAACATGCAATATTTGTCTGTGTGTGCCTAGCTTATTCATTTAAGATAATGACCTCTAGTTCCATCCATGTTGCCGCAAATGGCAGGATTTCATTCTTTTTTATGTCTGAATAATATTCCATTATGTGTATGTACCACATTTTCTTTATTCATTCATGTCTTGATGGACACAGGATAATTCCACATCTTGGTTATTGTAAACAGTGCTGCAATAAACAAGAGAGTGCAGAGATCTCTTAGATATGCTGATTTCCTTTCTTTTGGATATATACTAGGCAGTGGGATTGCTGAATCATATAGTAGTTGTATTTTTATTTTATTGAGGAAATTCCATACTGTTTTCATAGTGGCTGTACTAATTTACATCCCCCAACAGTGTACAAACGTTCCCTTTTTTCCACATCCTCACCAGCATCTATTATTTTTTTTTGTCTTTTGGATAACAGCCATATTTAACTGGGGTGAAATTATATTTCCTTGTGTTTTTGACTTTCATTTCTCTGATGATTAGTGATGTTGAGCCTTTTTTCATATACCCATTGGCCATTTGTATGTCTTCTTTTGATAAATGTCTATTCAAACCTTTGCTAATTTTTAAAACAGATTATTTGTTATTTTGCTATTAGTTGTTTGAGTTCCTTATATGTTCTGTTTATTAATACCTTGTCTGTTGAATAGCTTGTAAACATTTTTTCTCATTATATAGACTGTCTCTTTACTTTGTTAGTTTTTCCTTTGCTGTGCAAAATGTTTTTAGCTTGATCTGCTTTCATTTGTCCATATTTGCTTTTGTTACCTGTGTTTTTGAGGTCATATTTAAGAAATCTGTGCCCAGTACAATGTCCTGGAATGCTCCCCAATGTTTTTTTGTAGAATTTTCATATGTTCAGTCTTATATTTAAGTCTTTAATTCATTTTGATTTTATATTTATATGGCGAGAAATAGGGGTCTATTTTTATTCCTGTGCATATGGATACTCAGTTTTCCCAGTACCCTTTATTGAAGAGAATGTTCTCTCTCCAATGTCTGATCTTGGTGTCTTTGTTGAAAATGAGTTGACTGTAAATGTGGAGATTTATTTATGCATTTTTCTACTCTGTTCCATTGATCAAAGTATTTGTTTTTATGTCAGTACCATGCTGTTTTGGTTACTATAGCTTTGTGGTATAACTTGAGGGATTTTTTTTCTATTTCTGTGAAGAAGGTCCATGATATTTTGATAGGATTGCATTGAATCTGTAGATTGCTTTGGGTAGTATGGATATGTTAATATTAATTCTTCCAATCCATGAACATGGGATGTTGTTGCATTTTGTGTGTGTTCTTATCACTTTTCTCAATGTTTTATAGCATTATAGAGATCTTTCACTACTTCAGTTAAGTTTATTCCTAGATATTTTGTTTCATTTGTATCTATTGTAAGTGGGATTACTTTCTTGGTTTCTTTTTGAAATTGTTTGTTATTGGCATATAGAAATGCCACTGAACTTTGTATGTTGATTTTGTATCTTCCAATTTTCTGAATTTGTTTTTCAGTTATAATAATTTTTGGTGGAATTTTTAGATTTTCTAAATATAAGATCATATTATCTGCAAGCAAGGATAATTTTATATTTCCATTGTGATTTAGATGTCCTTTATTTCTTTCTCTTGTGTAATTGCTCAGGATAGGACTTCCAGTGGTATGATGAAAAAAAGTGGTGAAATTGGGCATCCTTGTCTTGTTCCAGATTGTAGAGGAAAAGCTTTCTGTGTTTCCCCATTCAGTATACCAGCTGTGGGTTTGTTGTATATGGCCTTTGTTATGTTGAGATAGGTTTCTACTACATCCAGTTTGTTGAAAGTGTTCTCATGAAGGCATGTTGGATTTTATTGAATGCTTTTTTGGCACCTATTGAAATGATTATATGTGTTTTGTCTTTCACTCTGTTGATGTGATGTATGATCTTTTCAATATTATGTTAAATTCAGTTTGCTAGTATTTCTTGATGATATTTGCATCTGTCTTCATCAGTGATATTGACCTATAGTTTTCTTTTTTTCTTGTGCCTTTGTCTGGTTTTGGTATCAGGGTAATACTGGCCTCATAGAATAAGTTTGGAAGTATTTCCTGCTCATTGATTTTTTTGTAAGAGTTGTAGTAGGATTGGCATTACTTCTTCTTTAAATGTTTGATTGAATTCAGCAGTGAAGCAATCAGTCCTGGGCTTTGTTTTGGTGTGAGACTTTTTTACTACAGCTTTATCTCATTACTTGTTATTAGCGTATTCAGGTTTTGGATTTCTTCATGGTTCAATTTTGGTAGGTTTTAAGTGTCTATCCACTTCTTCTAGCTTTTCTAATATATTGGCATATAGTTGCTCAGAATGATCTCTAATGATCCTTTGAATTTCTGTGGTATCAGTTGTAATGGCTCTTTTTTCATCTCTGATTTTATTTATTTGAATCTTCTGTCTTTTTTTCTTAGTTTGGCTAATGATTTGTAAATTTTATCTTTTAAATAATCAACTGTATTTTGTTATCTTTTGTATTTTATAGCCTCAATTTCATTTATTTCTGCACTGATATCTATTATTTCTTTCCTTTCACTAATTTTGAATTTTTCTTTGCTCTTGCTTTTCTAGTTCTTTAGAATGCACCATTAGGATGTTTATCTTAAGTCTTTCTACTATTTTATGTAGACTTTATTACTATAAACTTCCCTCTTAGTATGCTTTTTCTTTCTCCCATAGGTTTTGGTATGTTGTGTTTCCATTTTAATTTGTTTCAAGAATTTTTTAATTTTCTTTTTAATTTACTCATTAAGCTATTTGGTGTTTCGGAGTATATTCTTTAATTTACATGTACTTGTATAGTTTCCAAAGTATTTTTGTTTTTGATTTCTAGTATTATTCCATTGTAGTAAGAAAAGATACTTGATATGAATTTAATTTTCTTTTTAGTTTTTTGAGACTTGTTTTGGGATCTAATATCTGATCTGTCCTTGATATTGTTCCATGTACTGAGGAGAAGTATGTGTATTCTATACATGTTGGAGGAAGTATTCTATACATGTATATTGGGTCCATTTGGTCTTTAGTGGAGGTTAAGTCCAATGTTTCTTTCTTGATATTCTGTCTAGATGATCTGCCCAATGCTGAAAGTGAGATGTTGAAGTACCCAGATATTGGGTCTATCTCTTTCCTTAGCTTTAACAATGTGTTTCTTATCTTTGGGTGTTGCAGCATTAGGTATATATATATTTATAATTGTTATATCCTTTTGCTGAATTAATACCTTTATTATTATATGAAGACCTTCTTTGTCTCTTTTTAGAGTTTTTATTTTGAGATCTATTTTATCTGATACAATTAGAGCCAGTCCTAAACGTTTTTGGCCTCCATTTCATGGAATATTTTTTTCCATCCCTTAATTTGCAGTCCACATGTGTCTTTATTGGTGAAGTGAGTTTCTTATATGCAGCATTTAGTTATGTCTTGTTTGTTCATCTATTTAGACACCATATGTCTTTTCATTGGAGAATTTACTCCATTTTCATTCAATGTTATGATTGATAGATGAGGACTTACCACTTCCATTTGTTATTTGTTTTCTGGTTGTTTTGTTAGTCTTCTTTTCCTTTCTTCCTGTCTTCCTTTGTGTATAACTGATTTTCTCTGGTAGTATGTTTTAATTTTTTGCTTTCTATTTTGTATAGCTATTATAAATTTTTGCATTGTGGTTACAATGAAGCTTGTAAATGCCTTCTTTTAACCAATTTCAAACAGATGACAACTAACTCTGATCACAAGAAAATAAAAAAAAAAAACAAGCAAAGAGAAAGGTAAAAACCTCCACAATTTAACTCCATCCCTCCTGTTTTTTGACATTTTATTGCCTCAGATTTTTATTTTTATGTTGTTTATCTCTTAACAAATTGTCATAGTTATTATTTTTGATAGGTTTGTCTTTTAGTCTTCAAATTAAAGATATGAGTGGTTTACACACTACAATTACAGTGTTGGAATATTCTGCATTTGTCTGTGTATTTACTGTTACAAATGAGTTTTATACCTTCAAATGATTTCTTCCTACTCATTAATGCCCTTTTCTTTAAGATTAAGGAATTCTTTTTAGCATTTCTTGTAAGGCAGATTTGCTATTGATGAAATTCTTCAGCTTTTGTTTGTCTGGGAAAGTCTTTATTTCTCCTTTATGTTTGATGGATAATTTTGTTGGATATAATATTCTGTGTTGGAAGTTTGTTTGTTTCATTCAGCACTTTGAATATGTCATCCTACTCCCTCTTGGCCTGTAAGGTTTCTGCTGAGAAATATGCTGCAAGATATATCTGAGCTCCTTTATATATAATTTTCTTCTTCTCTCCTGCTTCTTTTGGGAGACTTTCTTTATCCTTGACTTTTGAAAATTTGATTATTTTATTCCTAGAGTTGGTCTTATTTGGGTTGAATCTGCTTTATGTTCTCTTACCTTTTTGTACCTGTATATTCATATCTTTCTCTATGTCTGAAAACTTTCCTGTTGTTATTTCTTTGAATAAACCTTCTACCCTAATCTCTTTCTCTACATCTTTTTTAAGGCTAATAACTATTAGATTTGCCCTTTTGAGGCTCTTTTCTAGGTCTTGTAGGTATATTTCATTCTTTTTTATTCCTTTTTTTCTCCTCTGTATATTTTTATATAGCCCATCTTTGAGCTCACTAATTCTCTCTTCTGCTTAATTAATTCTGCTGTTGAGACACTCTAAGGAATTTTTCAGTTTGTCAATTAAATTTTTCAGCTCCAAGATTTCTTCTCAGTTTTTTTTTATCTCTTCTTTAAATTTCTTTGATTTAATTCTGAATTCCTTCTCTGTGTTATCTTGAAGTTCATTGAGCTCCCTCAAGACAGCTATTCTGAATTCCCTGTCTGAGAGGTCACATATCTTTGTCACTTTAGGATTAGTCACTTGTGCCTTGTTTAGTCTGGTTGGTGAAGTCATATTTTCCTGAATATTCTTGATGCTTGTGAACATTTGTAAATGTCTAGGCATCAAAGAGTTAGGTATTTATTCCAATCTTCACATTTTGAGCTTATTTGTATCCATTCTTCTTGAGAGGGCTTTTCAAGAATTTAAAGGAGATTGAGGTTATTACCAAAGCCTGTGGTCACAGTACCCATTTCAGCAGTAGGAAACACACCAAACCCAGGAATTCTGCAACTCCTGCAGACTCCTTGACACAGCCTTGGTGGATGTGGGGAAAATAAGGGAGAATTCCATAGGTTCTCAGGCAAAGTCTCTTACTCTCTTCCCTCTCTTTTCCCCAGGTGGAATGAGTTTTTCTCTATGATGGGCTACCTCAGTTTGGGGAAGGATGATGAAGGTACTTTCATTGCCACCATAGCTGGCATCACACTGGGTCACACATCAAGCCCATGGCCTTCCATACCAGCCCAGTACTGGTGCTCACCAAAGGCCCATGCTATTGCCTGGCTACCACTGATATTTATTCAAGGCCCAGGGCCACTTTAGTAAGCAGATGGTGAATCCTTCCAGGACTAAGTCTGTCCCACCAAGGCAGTGGGTTCCCTTCTGTCACTGGGTGGGTCTAGAAACACTGCCCAGGAGCAAAGCTCTGGAATTGCAGGCTTCAGAAATCTGCCTAGTGCTTTATTTTACTGTGGCCAGGCTCAGTTGCAAAACAAAGTCCTTTGTACACCACTCTCTCTCTCTCTCCTTCCCCCAAGTAGAAGTCTCTCCCCAACTGCACTTCCTGGAGTTGGGGAATGGATGATGCAGGCACTCCCATGGCCACATCAGCTAGTGTCATACTGGGTCTTACCCCAAGTCCACTGCCTCTGAGACCAGCTTAGCACCAGGACTTGCCCAAGGAATATAGTCACTGTGGGATGACTGCTACTCGAATTTGTTAATATTTTGGGCTCAGGCCACTTTAGTTAACTATTGGTGAAGCCAACCAGGACTCATGTTCGTCTTGCTGGGGTGGAAGATTCCATCCTGACCCAGGGCTAGTCTAAATACTCTCTCCTTGGGCACTGGCAAAAATATGCCCGCTATTGTGTCTGCTGTGACAGGTTGGCACTGAGTTCCAATGTAAAATCCCACATTGACTTTGCTCTCCTTCCCTAAATTACGCAGATTCTCTTTTCATGCTGCAATTCCTGGGCTTGGGAGAAGCATGGTATAGGCAATGCAAGACTGTCCTTTCTACCCTCTTCAATGCCTTTTCCTTGTTATTATGTTAAAACCAGGTACAGTGATTGCTCTTCTTATATTTTGGTTCTTATGAAGGTATTTTCTTGCATAGATAGTTGTTCAATTTTGTGTTCTTGCTGGAGGACGATCACTGGGATGTTCTATTTAGCCACCTTTTTCAGTCTCCTCCAAAACTATTCTTTTTTAAAATTAATGTTTCATGGAAGGCAAATACAAACTATTAAAATTGTGCTAAAATAATTGGAAGCTTTCTCCTTTTCCTTTCCTTGACCTGGTACATTCGCTAGATGATGGGACCTGACTCTGGTTTTGTGGCTCTACTATGTACCTGTTGCTCTTTTCTAAGTTTTATTAGTGTTTTTTAGTCATTTGAAATAATAAGGAGCATTGGGAAAAGCATTCCTAGTTCCTTTTAAGAACTGAGATTTCAAGGGTTTTTTTAATCTACAACTATATTCTGGTACATCCATTGCCTTGCCTGTTTCTGTTCTTTTAATTTAATTTCTTGCATTATATTCTGAAATGTTAAATAAATGTTTACCAAATTCTTATGATGTGTGTAGGACACAAAGGAAAATAAGCTACCATCATTGACATAAAAGAATTTCCCATCTATTGGTAAAACACATATAGTGAAATAAAACACATATGAACAGATATGTAACAATTCAGTGTAGTAATTGAAATGGCAGGGATTCGTACACAGTAGTGGGCAGCAAGGGTTAAACTCATCTTTGGAATGCAGTAAATAAAGCATTTGGGAATGTTCATGGATTTCTTTTTATTTGTTTCATTTTTTATTTAAAAATATTGAGATACAAATATTGAGGTACAATGTTTTACCTATTGGGTATAATGAGCACTATTCTGGTGACAGGCACCAAAAGACTTAAGCTACAAAGTATCCGTGGATTTCTTTATAGAAGAAAAATACAACTTTGTTTTTGAAAGTTGAGTAGGAATTCACAAAGCAGAAAACTGGAGAAAATCTAATTATGGCAAAGAGAAATAATAATTTTATTCAGGACCATTCATTCTATCTTATGTTGTTGGAAAGTAAAGTTATTTAGTGTTTTTTTTAATTCTCATATTCTGTAAATATTATCTTCAATTAACTGCAAATTAGATGTCATGATACTATTAAAAATGTGAATCATAGATATGACTAGAAAAGCTGCAAGTATAGTAGAACCTACAGTAATAGTTTGACTATAAATAGCCTACATTTCATCAATACAAAGCAAAATTTAATTCTCATTTTCACCTCTTTTCTTAAATGTTAGTAGCATCTAAATGTTTCAAATTTGCTTTTATCTCTAAAGGTTTTAAAAATATAAATAGTTATTAACATGTATTTCTATTTCCTACTTCATTCTACAAATGATTTTAAGAGATGCTCAGTAAGTCTCATAACCATGAGCAGTTTGGTCCAAGCTTAATTATAACATGTAATCTTTTCATCCCTCTTACTCTCTTACCACTCCACTTGTGCTTTAACTTCACTTTTTAAAAAATTTTGAACTCTTTACTTTCTGTCATCAATGAATTTTCACTTCCAGCCCACCCAATAGTGTCCTAATGATTCATAATTCTAATTACTCTTGTCAGTGTCCTCAGATGACTTGCTTCCTTATTCTTGTGCAGAAATAATCTGTGGCACATAAACCATGGAGCATTTCAGTGTTCTCTCCTTTCTATTCCAGAAAGGATGTTGAGAACTTCTGAGAATTTACTTCAAATGTGCAAACCAGTGCCATCAAAAATTTATTCTTTTTCATTCAAAATAAACTCCTTGGCCTTTTCTATACTGATAGTAGGGAACAGGACAATTTGATATCTCAATATAAGGTTTAAAGTAAGAACATGAGATTTAAGTCAGAGGTGCATGCAGTAGAAACTCATCTCCTTTACTTAATGGTATCTGTGGACCTCAGTCTGTACCTGGGAATCAAAAATAAAATAATATTGTGATGTGGATTAAATAAGATATTGGAGGTTTTATATAACAATCTATATTAGATAATATTACTCATTAATTTTTCCCACAGTGGCTATTCCAAAATTTTCCCACTCTTCAAATGTGCTTTACTTCATGAATTCCACATTTACTCTTGTCACATGAATATAACTGATACTTCAATGAGAAAATAGAAGGCATCATAAGGACACTCTGTCCACTTTCTTCCCCTTTGTTTACTTTACCTGTGTCCAGATTTATCCTTTTCCTATTCAAATAAATAAAAACATGATTCTCTCTGGCTAACATTAATTTGTTCTCTACATCTTTATGGAACCTAATTCATCTTTAGGGAACTGCTCGATTACACCCTCACTACTTTTTTTTTGCAGAGGGTGGAGGCTGGTATTTTCACAGCTTTTAAACATAATCAAGTCTATTAAAAGGTTTGCACTTTTTAAATTAAAAATAACGAAAACCTCTCCCAAGAATAGCTCTTACTGGATGTCCCCTATGCCCATCTTCTCCCTTCACACACTATCTGCAGATGTCATTTTCCTTCACTGTCATGCAGTCCTCCTCCACTGCATTCAGGTTTCTACTCTTTACCCTTTTAAAACTGTTTAAATTAATACTATGGTTGATTCTTGTGCTGCTATTTCAAATGGAATTTATATAGCTACCTTTATTAAAGCTCTACTCTTTATTTCCCATATACTAAAAAGTTGCAGTGCTTTTTTAGACACATTGTTAATTTTGACTGAGACATTATTTAGCTTAGTGCACATCATAGAGCTCAGTACGATTATAGGTAAAGAGGTAAAAAGGGGATTAAGTACTGTTAACGAACCCACAAGGGGGGTTCACTATTGCTCCCCACACAGAAAGCCAATTACTGAGACAAGGAAGATTGTCAAAGAAGAAAGGATATATTGCAAGAGACGTGTCAACTGGGAGGTGGGTGGTATGGACTGCCTCAAATCCACATCCCCAACCAACAGGGTTGGGGATTTTTCTGGAGGTGCAATGAATAATGCATGAGGGAAGTGAGCATCATTACATGTTTGGGGTGGAGTGCAGGGCACACAAGCGAAGTGAGAAATCATGCTAGTATATACACCCCATGATCAAAAAATGGTGGATAAGTCCCTCCCAGGGCGGGGATTTTAGTAGTATAATGAGCTAGGGGTTAATATTGGTCATGCTTTCAGCCTTGTGCATAGGCGGTGGGATGTGAGGAGTAGGTTGCTCAGAGGGTCCTTGGGCATAATCTATGGTGGGGTGTTGCTTATCTTGTCTTCTCCAGACAAACATGGTGTAAGTCTTTTAAGTTATCTCATGGCTGCAAGGAGCCTCTGCCTTTTCTGGGAAAGAAACTCAAAAGGGAATGCATCAGTGCAACAGAAGTTACAAGTTCTGGTCAGCACATCTTACTGGCCTGAGAATTTGAAACGTAAAAGAACTACCAAAAAATAAAAAAAAAACTATAAAAAAATGTTTTCTTGCTTATGAAGCCAGTTAAATTACTATAACAACACTGTCAGCTCAAACTAAAAGACAAAATTAATCCAATAATTAGTATTCCTAGTTATTATTCTTAAGAGTATAAAAGTTATGTTCCAATTATACTAAAAATTATAAACATGTATGATACACATTAGGGGAAAATATGATTTTTTTTATTATCCCGTGATTGAAGATGTAATCATCAGCTTTCTCTCACCATTCTTGAAACCACTATATTTTCCTGGTGTTATAGACAATAACTTCATTTAATTTCCTTTTTCAGCCCTAGCCTTTCTCTGTAAGTCCTTCTTTCAGAAACTACTTCTCTACACTTAAATGTTATTTCTGAAAATCACAATTTTATATCTAATTGCCTAATGCAAATCAACTAAGGAAACTCACGAAGCTTTCTCAAACTCAGTATGTATCAACTAAACATTTTTTTTTCCTTCCATAATTCCACTCAAATATACTCAGTTCATTCCTGTCTAAGACCTTTTCCCCCTTCCTGTTTGGCTGGTGAAATTCTCTTACCTCTGTAGGAGGCATTGTACTTTTTTCAATGTACAATCTTCCCATTTTTTTAATGTGGCCTATCCTTATAGGACTTTACCCTCATGCCTTTCCCTGGGGGAGGAAAATTATCCCCACCTTATTCATATTAGTCTAGACTGCTACTTTCTTTGCCAAATGAAATTACATGGGCCAAATCTGAGCAGATTCTGTAAGAATGATTATGTGACTCTGTTGCTTTTGATTTTTTCCCACTGACATGAGAATGATTGTCCCAGTTGGAAATAATTTTTTCATCTGTAGTACTAGAGTGAAAAAACATGAAGCTGAGTCCCTAAAACCATGCCTGGCAGGCAGTAACTGTTCTGTATTTTTCTTTTCTTACTTATTGACAAAGAAATCTGTTATTTTATGTATAGTTCTTGTTTCTGTGAATAACAGCACCACATACTCAGTTACTTAAACTGAAATAAAAAAATCATCCTTCACCTCTCTGTTTTTTAGTTACCGTATGAAGATTAATATTGTTAATAAGGAATAGTGGTTAAGTACATGGATGGTAAAGATAGCCTATCTAGGTTCAAATCACAGTTCTTCCATTAACTGTATGACCTTGGAAAAGTTAATTTAAACTCCCTGTCCCTCAATTTCCACATTTGTAAAATAGTATGCAAATGTTTTCTGTTATCCATATTGACTCTATCTAATATGTCTTATTCATCCTTTTCTCCGTCATAATCACTCTACATTAGTTTAGATTTTTATCATTTCTGATTTAAATATTGAATCATTTCTTAACAGACACACCCAGCTTTGTTGGTCTTTTTCAATCCAGTACTTCACTGTTACAAGAATAATACTTCTAAAATTTAACACAGATTGTGTTACACTTCCCTTTGAAAAATCTGAGAAAAAGTCCAAAATCATTGTAATTCAAAGGCCTGGATGAAGTTCTGCCTGCTTATATGTAGAAACATTTTTCTCTTTCAACAGTTTGTGATTGGTTAAACTTAAGGTAAGGTCAGCATGCAAATCCAGGACTTTTGAATCCAGAGCCAGTAATTTTGCCAGTTTGCCTCAATTTGTTATTAAGTCTAATGTACCTTTAGTACAGCAACTGTAGGCTCTTTTTCTGAGAAATTTAAAGCAGATTTACTGTTTAGTAGTAGGTTTAACATGTTTGCCAACCATGTTTTTTCCTTGTAATAAGCTAAACAAATAATTATTAGAAATTATTAGAAATAAATTATTAGAAATAAAATTTTCATGATATACTTATTTAATGCTCAACTACAGTAATAAATATAAACCCATGGAATCGAATATGCCATAAGACTTAAGTATAACTTACCCTAGGACAAAGATCGTGTTTTTATACACTTACGTTGTATGTTTGAATTCAGAGATTATGTTTGGCTTTTATTTTAATATTAGCATGAGGCTTAGCCTCTTTGCCTATCTCTACCTTTTAAAAAATTGTTTCAATCATATTGGATTGAATTAGATGGAAAAAAGTACAAAAAAGAATTAATTGATTATTTGAATTAAATTGATGTGATTAAATAGGATTTCTTAGCTTAATAATAAGTTTTGAATAAACAACTTGAAGAAATGATACATTATTTTTCCTTCTGTGAATCTGAGAATATTCTTTGAAAACGTATTTATTGAGTTTCCATTGGATCACACCATAAAATTAAGAAAGAAAGAAATGAACCATAAAAACCAAGGGGACTCAATTTTATAATTTTTTATAAGAAAACATTTATAATTTTTTCATAATTTTTCTGCTATGATTTATATAGCTTCCTAGTTTCAAACAATAAATGGAAAAGAATGCTTGCATGTTATTTATAATTGAAACTGAGATGGATTTACCTCCTGCTGTTCATTGTCAGTATCTCATCCAAAAGCAGTGGGAAGAAATCTGCCTTCTACTAAAATTCAATATGTGAACCTCCATATTTTTATTTCAGCAGGAACACTCACTCTGTCAACTACAGAAGCAGATGCATATCACCAGGCAAAAAGAGGTTTACTCATTTTAACATGCTGTGAGAAGCTGGTTTTCTATCAGTTAAGCATATCATCTTTACCCCAACATAAAAATTCATATCATTACACAAAATCTTTCTGAAATTTTTAATAAATGAATTGTATAATATTTGAAAATCTAGAGTCAACAAGTAAACTTGCAATTAGAAAAATTAAGAAAAATTTACAATTGGAAAAAAAATTTTGACCTTATAAGGAAATTCATAGGTAAGATGATATAATGATATCCAGCTTATTTTTTTTCATGGAATCATTCAATATTAGAATTGAAAGAAGTCATTCAAGACATTTCATCAAATACCCAATACTGATGCTTCTTCAACAGGAATGCTAACAAAAATTAATGTAAGTAATTGAGTAATGTCAGCTCATTCATATTGGTTTTCAATTTAATTATTAAAATGCAATTTCTATTTAGAAATATCTTATTATTATATTTTAATCCCATAGGTTGTCTAAATATCAGAGTGGGACAGAGAGCCCACCTTTTCAGATTATTATTGTCTTCTACTTTTAGAAGTCCTCTTCTATAGAAAGGGCTCTTGGATAGGACATAAGGAAATTCTGAATTAGGCCTGTGTTTGTCACTGACTAACCCTTATGGATTTTATTTTTCTCATATTCTGGATCATTTGTTTACACTTAGGTATCTATGCTACTTTCCCACTCACAATTTCAATAAGTATAGTCATTAATGAATGCTCTGAGCTGGTACTGTATCTCCATTTTTTGATAAAATAGTCACTGAATTTTTAATAATCAGTTAAGTATAAAATATCCTATAAATCTAAAAATTTTCCTCCACATATTTCTATATGAAAAATTATAGAAATCATTCATCTTCTGGTATCAAGAATTAGTTCTTCAAAGAATTATAATATTTCTGTCATAAGTTGCAATTTAAATTTAAATTTAAATTGTCCTAGGAAATATTTTATTTATTTTATTCCCAGAATATATAAGCTTATGCTAATATGTATGACTAAATTAAATATATTACACATTTTCTTCCTTCTTTTATGTTAAGTATAACTGATGGTATTTTAGCTGCCACACTTCTTAGTTTTATTCAGGCTAGATGTATGTGCTAATTTATCCATTTGAAACATATCTATTTTAATAGATTTGTAAGCAAATTCTGGAGATATAATTCTAACTAAGTTGGACATAAAATAAAATTTTCATTAACATTTCAATGAATGACTTGGGTAAAACTTATTTATAGGGATGTTGATTAATAAAAACTTTTTTTATATAAATTAGAGTGTTTTGTACCAGAAGTGATATAGAGTAAGTCATGATTTTTTATATAATACTAAAAAATATGAGAAGGGACATTCGTCTTGATTAATTCTGATGCTCTCACTCCTCCCAGCAAAGCTTTACAATTTCTGCCAGTTTTCCCTGAGATCTACTAAGGTTTAGTGATGAGAAATAAAACAATGTGTGAACATAATAAATCAGAATCAGAAATAATAAATTTGTTTCTAATAATGCAGTTAGTAATCACATTAATTTCATGATTTTTATAAATTCAGAAGCTGTTGGTGGAATTTGTTTTTCACATCCTTAAGCTCTTATTTGAATCCTTACATTTTTCCAGAAATGACTTTTATTTAAAATGCACCATGTGATTTTAGGACACTCCCTATTGGTTTTCTTATATTTGCTCATTGCATCACATGTTAATAAAAAATATTTTAACATGAATCTTGACATTTTAAAATACACTTTGTATAATATTCATTTCACCCTCAGTACAGTCATGAATGTTAACTGAAGAAACAGTCCAGGGCCTCAACAACCTCCACTTCATTCTTATTTCTTGGACTATTACAACTGTACTATCTTGTTCTGATGTCTTATAAAAGATGAAAGACCACTTCTTTAGGAGGACATAATTCCAATTTTATATAAGTTACTTTAGTAAATTTAACGTGAGGAATAGCCCAATAATTTTAAGAAGTAAGAATTGCCATGATGACAAACCAAAGAAAGTTCAAGAAAAGTTTATTACAGGGTAATCTCTCATAGAAAATCAAATTCAAAATTCTGAATGAAATAAAATCAAGTAGAATCCAATAATACATTGAATTTATACCTTACCTAAGAAATTAGTCTCAAATTTTCAAGAATGGTTAACATTTTAAATTTTTTACACACAAAATGATAACTAAATAATTAAATATGTCAATGGCATAAACAACATAAAGCTACAGTCAATTTAAATAGTTATCCATTTGTGCTGAAATAGATTACCATATTATAGGAACTGAAAACTGAATTAAGAAACAGTCCTATTTTATATATTTAAGTTTGATACATGATAGTGGTGCCATTCAAAATCAGTAGGGAAATCAAGAAATAATCAAAAAATAGATATAACTGTTTTTTTCCTTTACATGCAAAGTAAAAATTCCAATTGAACTAAAGACTAGAACATAAAATCAACACATTAAAAAAAACAAAAAACAAAAAATTTTAAGTACTAGAAGTGTGGATAAAATTGCTTAAAATATTGGGATGTGGGAAGCTCCTTTAATAATATTTAAAAATAAGAATCAAAAAGGACACTTTAGAATATTTTTCCATCATTTATAAAAATTTTTATATAACAGTAAAAACTTTGACAAATCAATAAAGAAAATACAAATAATATATGGGCGAATGATATGAACAGTTTTAGAAAATGAAATACACATGCAATGTAAGTACAAACAGATTCTGAGTATTACTGGTAATCAGGTAAATGCAAATTAAAACCACAATGAGTTATCACCTCACACCTGTTAGAATGGCTATTATCAAAAAGACAGAAGATAGCAAACATAGGTGAGAATGTTAAAAAAAAGGAGGAACCCTTGCAAAATGTTGGTGGAAATGTAAATTAGTATGGCTATTACAGAAAATGATATGGAGATTCTGCAAAAAAATGAAAACAGAATTACCATATGATGCAGCAATCCCACTACTGGATATAAATCCAAAGGAAATGAAATCAGTATATTAAAGAGATATCTGCACTGCATGTTTATTGCAGTATTATTTCCAATAGCCAAGATATGGAATAAACCCCAAGTGTCCATCAGTCCATGAATTGATAAAGAAAACATGGTATATATACATAATGGAATACTACTCATCAATATAAAGAAGGGAGTCCTAGCATTTACGACAACCTGGATGAACCTTAAGGATACTATGTTCAGTGAAACATTCATGTTAATAATAGAGTGCTCACTGGTTATGGGGGGGATTCTATCATTTACTTGATGCAAGTAAAACAAAATGTTACTGCTCTTTTGGATTTAAATCCTTTTCTTGGTTTTTAAGCTTGAAAAATCACAAAACATTGCAAATTGAAAGATGTAGATAATTGTGTATCATTATGGTCTTTGCAATATTAGAGAAATGGAAATGTGAGTTTATATATTACACTTTCACATACAATACAGCTATTAAAAGTGATGACGTACAATGATCCAAGTACAATGGCCTTAATAGATAGATCTCCAGTAATCCCTGGTCCATCAACATTTAGAGGTAATTGAGAAGAGTATCAATCAGCCTAGCAGACGTAACCAGAAAGGAAATTGGAAACACATTAGTGTGTGATATTCTGGAAACCATGAGAGAAAAAATAAACATATTTTCAAAGAATATAGTGTGATCAAGTAAAATGAGAACTGAGACAGACCCTTAGATTTAGCAACACGGCACTCATTGCTGATTGTGACAGATTGATTTCCTTTGGAAACTGAGTATGAAAGCCTAAAGAAAGTAGAGTTATGAAAGGGAGCAGAGAATTAAAATCAGAATGAATAGTTAATGCCTAATGGGATTTTGCTGTAAAGTAAAGGAGAAAATAGGGTGCTGCTTTCAGGGCAAAGTATCACCATAGTTTTTTAAAATTTTTCCTAATGTTGGAAAAGTTATAGCTTATTAGTATGTTTATATGATATATTGAGTAGAGGTGGAAATTTATGGTTGCAGGAGGGAGTGAGTTGAATCGGTTTATTTATTTCATTGAGTAGGACAATCAATGATAATGATCTCTAGTGTAAAGGGGAGTAGTAGCTTTAGCCAATAGCAATAACAGTTTATCCACAGTAGCAATGACAAAGTCTAGGTAGGGGGTTGACGGGAGATAAAAAGGGACATTGGGTGAGACGTGATGGATTACCTATGGGACTCTGAAATCACCAAGACCTGTCATGAGAACAGTGTTGGAGAGAGTGACATTGCTTCAGTGACTAAAATTTCTAAGAGATGAGGGTATGATTCAGGGAATTGTGAATGAGGACAACAAGGCAGACTGAATATTATCACCTAATGATTCAAAAGGCAAATTGTATGGAGCTATACGTAAAGAAGGGAAAATGAGGCTTAACAGGGTATACAGTAACAGAGGAGAGTGTGCACCTGACACTTGACAGGGCCACAGCAGAAGCAGTATCTGCAGTGGGGTGCCAGGTTTAAATTACAGCAAGATAATGCTCAAAGATACATGAGGAAAGTTTATAATGGAATATCTTCCCTAAACCTATAGAAGGCTTGTATGCTTGTCTTTATAAAATAAAATTTGTTTAATTTGTAAAATTGGATTTAAGGATATTTTCTCTAAATGTTAGATGTGTTTTTGAATACACACATATACTGAATATATGCACTCACATACATAACACACATAGATATACTTGAACATGTAAGTATTAACATCCACTATTCCTTACATTAATTCATATATATGGGCCTACTACACTTGGTGTTGGGCCAGTAACTATGGAAAGAGGGATAAAGATTCATAATAAATAATATTTATTCTTAAGATTATAAGTCATTGGGAGAAGCTATTTTAAAATCCATGAGGGATATGAGTAAATAAATAACACAAATTTCTTGACACTGCATAATGCACACACTGGTTAGAAGGACACGTGCAAACAAATGTGTGAAAAACATGGAGTTATCTGTAACACCGTAGGGCTGAGGGAAACTTTATTATACTATTTAGGCTGAAAGAAAGGAGGTAGTAGAGAAGGAGTGAAAATTCAATTCATGTAGAGAAGAGTATTTAAAGGGTATGTGGTAAAACAGAAGAATATGCTATTATAAATATAGAGCAGAGGTGCTGGCCATGATGGTATTCACAGGAAAGAATGTAACGGCAGGTTCAGGTGGAACTTTGGGGCCATCAAGAGAAGCGATATTGAGATAGTCCATTTCCAATAACCTCAATTTCCTCCTTAAGTAATAAGCTTTGTAATCTCTCGAATTATGCAAGATAACTTAATTAATGATATTTTGAAGAGTCAGATGACTATAAATTACATCTAACAGCTGTTTAGTAATGAGTGAGTGGTGAGACTGAATATTATTAGGAAGGACTGTTGAATCTATGAATATATTTCCTCCTACAGGATAACTTAATATCCCACATATAGCCATGAATCAGCAAAATGATCTGTTCTAAATACTGGATCATACTCAAGAATCAAAGCAGGGCGTGGTAGAAAAATGTCACTGAACACATGCATGACAATCAGATTTTAAGGTTAAGCATGATGCAGAAACTAGGGCCAATAAATTAGATCCTAAGAATGTATATGAATACAAATATATGCATATGAATATGGTTATTCATATATCAAATATGAATGTAATATATTTTTGAATATTTAAGGTTAAGGCATTTATTTTAATAAACGGATCATGAAAAAATGATGGTGAAATTAGTTTTTACATGAATATTGTGTTTTAATATTGCATATATTTATAAAGCCATTATATGCAATGTATACATTTGTGGTACAACAAAGTTTTAATATTTTTTATGTTGGGTTTAGGCAAATTTGACTGACAACGGTTATATCGATCAAAGTGAAATTATGAGCTACCTAGCACACAAAAGCATTAAATAGGTTTGTTTTTTTTTTTTTGCCAGAGGTAAAAATTCAAGTTTTGGCACAAATGTAAAGCTTATGTAAAGCTCATATCCAATCCCCTCTATTCCCATAAAATTGGCAGACGTTAAGAATTTAATTTTCATTGCTCCCTTTGGTGCTTCATTGAAGATATGAACAAGTTATGAATTTAGTAAAAGTAGTGTGAACAGCAGGAATTTAATCAATTCACTGTATACATTTTTCTCACTGTGCTCATTTCTTTGCCTACTATCAGCTTTAAATACAGACAAGTTTCACACATTCCATCTTGTTGTTAAGCTCATTAACCTAAGAGTCTCACCATATTTTTAAGTTACATATTTAAATTAGATTAAATTGCTTATCTTCTCTTTGAAGAGATCAGGCTAGTATTCTATGGATTTTTCTACATTTGGATTTATCTGATTGTTTCTAAAAAAATTAAATTCAGGTTAAACATCCCAGATGAGATCCTCATAGGTAAGACACTGTTCTACATACTATATCATATCAAGACACACATAATATGACAGTTCCCTGTTATTGATGCTAGGATTTATCACTTGGTTAAGGTAGTGACTGACAATAACTCAGGTGTTTATACAGTTTCTTCCCCCTTTGAAAAATCGCTAGTCTTTTGTATGACGATATTTTGGCATCTTACAAATTTCCTGTTTTCCAATTTCTGGTATTTAATGAGTTTAGCATTTGCAATGATTCTTGATTCTGTAATTACATAAATGTTTCACAATGGTGGTTTTCTAATATTATCATTTCCTTTTATAAATATTAGCCAGTATTCTGTTAAGAAGAGTTTTCCATTACAAACTAGAGATGAACTATAGTTTCAACTAGAAACAAAAGATAAATGGTAATTATTGTTCTTTAATTTAAATTTACTAATAATATTGTTATATAACTGAAAAAAAGTTCTTATATTTAAATAAGTAATTGACTTAAGGCTACTTTAAATTTTATTGCCAGGGCATATTTAGCATTGTGTGGTCTGCAAACTCATAGAACGTTTTATGTTACTCTCTCTTATGGTGACCTTATGAGAAATTACAGTCTTATCATCAACTAAACTCTATTAACCCCTAAAGAATCTTCCTCAGCAGAGGAGTCAAAGAAGCCCTTTTCCTCAGCTAGAACTAAAACCTGATACTAAAGTAATATCCATTACTCCTTAGAATATAAAAAAGTATAGCCTTGGTATCAGAAAGTTTTTGCTGTGATTACCAATGTGTTATTAGTTATGTGACTTGAATGAGTCACCTAAAAGTGTTCTAGCACTAATTTTATATTTGTATATAATAATGGTAAAACCACTTACCTCATAGAGCTGCTGGTCAAAAAATAATATATATAGTATTTTACAACATATGTTATAAATGGTATAATATTTTATAAACACACACACATATATTATATTAGAATTTCATATTCCCCCCCTGGGAATGTAAAGAAAAGCCTCTTTGTAAATGGTTTGGTAGTATACACTGAAGCTTAACGTATGCATAACTTAGAACCCTACAATTAAACTCGTAGGTGTATAATCATCAGAAACACATGAATATTTACAATAATATAGGTATAAGGATATTGATATTAGCACTATTTCAATAGCCAAAAATTAGAAATTAAACAAATGCTCATGAATGGCAGAATGAATAGGTAAATCATGATATATTCACTAAGAAATATTGCATAACAAAAAATGAAATTGGTACAATTTAACTGAATTTTATGGATAAAGCTCACAAATATATTAGAAGGAAAGGTGTCAAGGACAAAAGAACACCCACTGTATGATCAGTTTTATATAAATTTTTAAAAAGGTGCTGGAAGTTTACACCTTGGGATTCCATCACAGAAAGGTGACACGAGGGACACTTCTGAGTTAGAGTTAGGTTTAGGGCTTTGCTTAACGTCATTCTCTGCTTTTTGACTGAGGCCTTTTTAAAAATTAATCAAGATCGGCAAACATTGTACTATTTTGTATGTATATTGTACTTTGAAAAGGTGTTTAAAAACTTTATGTAAAATATCTAATAATGTTTGGCACATAGAAGAAACCTGGCAAATGTTTGTTCCTTTTCCACTTTTTTATAAATAATGAAGGTGTGGCAAAGACACACTGACACAATCTCTTTGGCCATAGCTTCATCACTTTCTAGGAATACAATTGGTTTCATTTCCTCGTCCTTTTACATTTAAAAAATAAAATATAATTTATTGATATACTCTATTTCAGTAAGATTTTCTATGGATAAATCTTGTAATAATGTTAAAATGTACAATGCTGATTTTGCAACTTAGAAATGGCATTTCAAAGTCCTAGTGGAATTTCATAGGTACCATCCTTTCTATCACCTACCAGAAATGAGATATCTGACATGAAACAGATTGGTTTTGAATATCTTTGTGATTTTCTGCTGTTAAATTTTAAAAGATGTGTTGTATTTTTTGTCTTCGAAAGTTTTTAAGTGCAGTTTTCCACCTCAATAGAGTGTGGTTAAAATTTGTGACTGATATAAAAATATAACTTGTGCTAATTTAAAATGAGATATGTAAATTTTATTTGTAAATGTGATTAACATAGAGGAGTTTATGTAATAATTACTTCCCTGAAAAATGCATGTGTATATGTGAAATAGCTGACTTCTCCCATGTAAATACGCAAATATGATGAAATACATTTGAAATGAAAATCTGGATATTAGTAAACATAAATTATAAAGTTAGAATATTTTATATATATGCTTCATCATTCATAGAAATCAAAATATTTTGATATTTTAATTCCAATTAGAGTAGGTCTATATAATATCCACATAATTTGGTTTAAAAATGGTGGTTTTCTTAATTTGGAAGATGCAAATAAACATTATTTTTCCCTCGCTGAACTGATTTATTATTGAATTGAATTAATTTTTAAAAAATTTTGAGAGGTTATATAAAATATTCAAAGTTATATTTTGTAAAATCATATTCATTTGATTTAGGTTTTTAAATAATTAATAAAGAGAGGAGTGATAAGGAAAACAATGTGAGTTTTTAAATATCCACTTCCACTATTTCCATTAGGGAATGAGTATGGATATAAAGTTTTATTACATAAATATTGGGCCATATGTATAGATTATTAAACTTAAAAATCTTCAGTATAACACAGAAAGTATAGGTATTTGTATGTATACATTGTTCAGGACACAGGTAAATCAATTGGGACAGGCTTACATTAGATGAAAACATAAAAAATTAGATCCCTTGGAATTATGCATTTGTTTTATAAGGCACTAGCAATTTTAATTACTAATATTTGATACTGACCCAATTTTACACTAATCCCCATGGTATTTAACTTATGAATTGGTACTGTGTATTACTGTATGTTGTTTAAATGTCACATAATCTAATTTAACTTTGTGTAAAATTGGTCCCTCTTGGCAAAGAAAAGTAAACTATTAGTGAAAAAAAATTCTTAATTCTTTCAGATTTTCTGCTTTACCATGTTTACCAATCACAGATGCTCAATTTTAAATATTCATCAACATGAAGAACATACATTATAAAAAATCTCCAAGAGAGATTAGGAAATGTAAGTAGTGAAATCTTTAATCACAAGAAATGAGAAATTATCCTTCAAACAAAGACAATAAGAATTAGGACAATTTACTAAAGTTAAGCGACAGATTATTTGGGGTCAATTCTAGTAGATAATTTATAATCCATTCATGTTTATTCTAGAATTATTTCAAAATACAATTAAAAGAGCTCAATTTATTATAATCTTTGAAATTGACATAATAAAAATAAAACATACTGTTAAACTCTGGATGTGATAACGCTACAGATTATATCAGTCTATTATTTCTAAAAGTCTTCTCCTGTAGTGACATTGTATCTTTTAGTTACATGCCATTTAAACTGCTATGGGACATAACTATACATTAATTTTCACCCATATTTTCTAAAATGTATATCTTTAAATTCTGACAATCTACTAACTTCCTGCAATTAGTTTCCCCTAATGTGTCTCCTTTGATTTCTCTTTCCCTCAGACCACATCTTCTATCGAAATGATTGAGTCTGCCTGATCTGTTATTTTTCATGCATTAAAATCATTTCTCCAACAGCAATTACAGTAGCTTGTTAAAACATAAATCATTCTATTTATCCTCTTAAAATCTTTCAATAGAGTAGTGGATGTATTTCTTCTGAAAATATTTCTTTGTTATAATTATTAATATCTTTAAGTTATTTACATAAGTATTTGAAGCCATGCCCTCCACATTATGAAGCAGAGCTTGCCTAACACTGCTCAATCTGAGAATGTCAGGTCCTCTCTCTGGTCTTTCTTGACATTATTGCAGCACAATTCACAATAGCCAAGATATGGAATCAACCTAGGTGTCCATCAAAGGATGAATAGATAAAGAAACTGTGGTATGTATACACAATTGAATATTTTCCAGCCATTAAAAAATAAGGAAATTCTGTCATTCACAGCAAGAAACTGGAGGATATTATGGAACTGGAAGTTATTGTGTTAACTGAAATAAGCTAGGAACAGAAAAACAAATATCCCATGTTCTCACTCATTTGGGAGCTAAAAAAGTCATCTCATGGAGGTAGCGAGCAGAATGATGGTTACCAGAGGCTGGGAAGGGGAGGAGGGAGGGGTGATGAAGAGAGATTGATTGGTTAATGGGTAGAAAAATACAGTTGGAAAGAATACATTCTAGTGTTCCATTGAAGAGTAGGTAACTATAGTTAATAATAATTTACTGTATTTTTCAAAATAACTAAAAGAGAAAATTTGGAATGCTCCCAACACAAAGAAATGATAACTGTTTTAGGTGATGGATATCCCAATTACCCTGATTTGCTCATTACACTTTGTATATATATATCAAAATATTACATGCACTTTATAAATTTGTAGAACTATTATGTATTAATATCAATTAAAAAAAATAAGAGTGTGGAAACATGAGCTAGGCTGTCCAATCAGATGCTTCACTGCCTACCCACATTAGACTGTAAACACTGTTACTGAAAGGACCTAATCTGGCTTGTTTACTGTTTAATCTCCAGTATTTTGACCAATTTTTACCTCATAAAACTATTAAAAAACATTGATAGAATGCATGAGTGAATAAAAATAAATATGTTCTCTACAAGTTCAATCTTATTCAGAACAATATCTGATTTTTAAAAATATATTAATATGTCAAAGTCCACCTGATTATTTTCATATATTTGAAATGTGCTTATTAAATAAGTGTAATGGGAAATTATTTTGTAAATGTATAACTAATCCAGTTTTTATTTATTAAAATTAAAGTTGATGAAGAACTCTCATAGGAACTAATATAATGTTTAAATTTGTTTTAACAATAGCATTTATCCTGTAGCAATATCTTAACAAAATGTGAATTTTAATAGAAATTGAGGGTTGAAATAAAAATGATTCAACACATCAACTATTTTTTTTTTGCTAACAATAATGCAAGTTCATTAAAAAACCTATAAATGTTGGCATTGATTTCTCGAACATATTAACCTTGCTATAGGCTATTTTTATTATGGTCTGATGGTAATTCTTTTTCAGAAATATGACCATTCATAGTAGGTTAGTTTATTGAAGTTTACACATTAAGAGTTTTATTATTCTCTATGTTAGCTCCAGTTAATCTTAATTCTAATATAAATCCTCTATTTTGTGTGACCAACCTGAGATATTGCTAAGAAGAAACAATTGCAGTATAAATTTGTGACAGGTGAAACTTTAAATGGTGATGATGGTTTGTTTAAAATTTAAAAAAATAAACTAATACAATATATATTTCAATATATTTTAAGGAAAAATTAGTTGGCCTTTGAAATTTTTATTTTAAAACAATTTTTAAGGTAAAAGTCACTTATTATTCAATTGTATAATTTTAAAGTGTATCATTACATGGTTTTTAGTATGTTCCCAAAGTTATCTACCAACCCTAAATCTAATTTTAGAAAATTTTCATCACCCAAAATGAAATGCTTTAATACCCATTTGTAGTCACACCTCATCCCACAACCTCAGCTCTAGGCAACTGCTAATACAGTTTTAATCTCTATGGATTTGTCTTTGATAAACATTCCATATAAATGGAATCATACAATATTTTATCTGGCTTCTTTTGCTTATAATAATGTTTCAAGGGCCATTCAGGTTGTAGCATATATCAGTACTTTCTTCCTTCACATAGCCAAATAATATTTTATTTATCCATTCATTAGTTGATGGGCATTTGGTTGATTTCCATGTTTTGGCTATTATGATTAATTCTACTATAAACACCAATGTCTAAGATCTTATATGGACATACACTTTTATTTTTCAGTATATATATATAAAAGTTGAATAGCTGGGTTGTATGGGAACTCTTACGTTTAAACCACCAAACTGTTTTCCAAAATAGCTGCAATAATTTGTATTTCTGTCAGCAGTTCCATAATGGCTGCTGTTGTCAATTTCTCCACATCTTTACCAATGCTTGTTATTCTTTGTTTTTTAAATTTAGTAATCCTTAACAGTGTCATGTCATATCTTATTGTGGTTTCAATTTTTATTCTCTAATGACTAAAAATGTTGATTATATTTTAATGTGCTTATTTGTCATCTATATATCTTTTTTGGAGAAATGCTATTCAAATTATTTTCCTTATTGCCCATTTTCTAATTGGGCTATATGGCTTTTTGTGGTTAAGTTGTAAGACTTTTTGTATATTCTGGATAGAATTCTTTTATCACATATATGATTCACAAATATTTCTTCCCATTCTGTGGATTGTCCTCTCACTTTCTTGATGGCATTTTTGAAACACATCTTTCTAATTTTGATGAAATATAATTTATTTATATTTTTTCTTTTATTACTTATGCTTTTGGGGTTAGTCAAGAAACCATTGACTAACAAGTCTTTAGTTTGATTTGTTCCTATTTTTTCTTCTAAGATATTTACAATGCCAGCTCTTACAGTTAGATTTATGGTCCATTTTGAGTTAATATTTGTACATGGGTGAGGTAGGGGCCCAACATCATTGTTTTGTTTATGTATATCTATTTGCCCCAACACCATTTTTTGAGAAGACAACACTTTCCCCATTGAATTGTTGTAGAACTCTTGTCAAAATCAATTGACATTAGATATAATGGTTTATTTCTGTATTCTCATTTCTATTCAATTAATCAATTTGTTTATTTTTTTTCCCAGAACTACGTCGTCTTGATAACTAGAGCTTTGTAGTAAGTTTTGGTATTCGTAAATATGAGTCCTCCAAATTCATTCTTATTTTCAAAGATTGTTTTGACTATTCTGGATCCCTTGTATTTCAATATTTAGAACCATTATGTCAATTTTAAATAAAATAACAATGCTGAGATTTTAGTAGGGATAGCATTAAATCTGTTCCTTAATTTGAGTACAATTAATATCTTAACAATATTAAATCTCTGGTCACTGAATCTGTGATGTCTTTTTCCATATAGTTAGTTCTTTTTAAAAATTTTTTTATTGGTAATTGACAAATAACTATTTTAAATGTTTATAGGGTACTGTGTGATGTTTCAATGCATGTATACTTTGTATAATGATAAAATCAAGGTAATTAACATATACATCGCTTTAAACATTTATCATTTTTTGTGATGATAACATTCAAAATCTTCTCTTCTGTAGATCTTGAAATATGTACTATGTTTTTATTTGCTATATTCATTCTACTACGTAAGAACACCAGAACTTATTCTTCCTAACTGCAACCTTGCACTCATTGAACAACTTATCCCAGTTTCCTCTTTCTCCCTACCCTCCCCAGGCTATGGTAATTACTTTTCTAATATATAGTTTTATGAAATCAACTTTTTAGATACCACGTACGAATAATATCATGTGGTATTTGTCTTTCTATGCCTGGATTATTTTACTTAACATAGTATTCTCCAGGTTCATCCATGTTGCTGAAAATGACAGGATTTCATTCTGTTTTATTGCTAAATAGCTCTCTCTCTATCTCTATATGTGTGTGTGTGTGTATGTGTGTGTGTGTGTGTGTGTGTATACATGTATATAGATAGATAGATAGATGGGCATTAAGGTTAATTCCATATCTTGGTTATCAAGAATAGTGCTGCAATAAACATGGAAATACAAATGTCTTCAACATACAGATTTTATTTCCTTTAGATATATACCCAGTAATGAGAATCTTGGATCATACGGCAGTCCAATTTTTAACCTTTTGAGGAACATACACACTGTTGTCCATAATGGCTGTGCTAAAATTTACATTCCCACCAACAGTAAACAAGAGTTCCTCTTTCTCCACATTCTCACCAGAATTTATTATTTATCATCTTTTTTTATTTAATTTCAGAATATTACAGGGGTACAAATATTTTGGTTCTGTGGATTGCTTTTGTACAGTTTGAGCCAAAGTATAAACATACAAAGTATAAATGTACAATGTATATACATTGTACTCCTCTGGTGTGATTTCACCCGTCCCCTCTTGCACTCTCCCACCTGCATGATTTCAATTGAGTTTTATATCTGTGTACACTCATGAGTGCTGATCTGTTAGTTCCAATTTAATAGTGAGTATATGTGGTGTTTGTTTTCCCATTCTTCCAATACCTAACTAAAGAGAATGGTCTCCAGTTCCATCCATCTTATTGCAAAAGGTATTAATTCATCATTTTTCCTTATGGCTGAGGAGTACCCCATGGTATACATATAACACATTTTATTAATCCGCTCATTAATTGATGGGCACTTGGGTTGATTCCATATCTTTGTGATTGTGAATTGTGCTGCAATAAACATTTGAGTACAAGTGTCTTTTTGGTAAAATGGCTTTTTTTCCTTTGGGTAAATACCCAGTAGTGGGATTGCTGGGTCAAATGGTAGGGCTACTTGTAGTTCTTTGAGGAATCTCCATACTATTTTCCATAGAAGGTGTACTAATTTGCAGTCCCACCAATAGTGGATAAATGTTCCTTTCTCTCTGCATCCACACCAGCATCTATTGTTTTGGAACTTTTTGATAAAAGCCATTCTCACTGCAGTTAGGTGATACCTCATTGTGGTTTTGATTTGCATTTCTCTAATAATTAAAGACGAGCATTTTTTTATATGTTTATTGGCCATTAGTCAATCTTCTTTTGCAAAGGTTCTGTTCATGTCTTTTGCCCACATTTTAATGGGGTTGTTTGAATTTTTCTTGATGATTTGCTTGAATTCTTTGTAGATTCAATGTTTTATAGTTTCATTGTAGAGTTCTTTCACTTCTTTGGTTAAGTTTATTCCTACCTTTTTTTTGTAGCTATTGTAAATGAAATTGATTTCTTGATTTCTTTTTCAAATAGTTCATTATTCGTGTATAGAAACACTACTGATTTTCATATATTGATTTTTTATTATGAAACTCTGCTAAATTCATTTAGTATTTCCAACAGTTTATTGGTGGGGTCTTTATATATATTTTATATTTATATATATATATATACACACACACACACACACCCTAAAGATACCATATATTTATATGATCATGTCACCTGTAAACAGGGATAATTTGTCTTTCTCTTTTCTTATTTGTATGCTTTTTTAACTTGCTCATGCCTAATTGCTCTGGCTAGGACTTCAAGTACTATGTTGAATAAAAGTGCTGAAAATGGGCATCCTTGTCTTGTTCCTGATCTTTGGGGAAGGGCTTTCAACTTTTCCTGAATTAGTAAGATGTTAGCTGTGAGTCTGGCATTTATTGCCTTTATTATGTTGAGGTTTTTTTTCTTCTATACCCAAGTGTTGAGAGTTTTTATCATAAAGGGATGCTGAGTTTTATTGGATGTTTTTTCAGTATCTACTGACATAATCATATGATTTTTGTCCTAGATTCTATTAATATGATGTATCATAAGTATTAATTTGTGTATGTTGAACCATCATTGCATCTCTGGGATGAATCCTACTTGATCATAGATGATATTTTTAATGTGTTGTTATATTCAGTTTGCAAGTATTTTGTTGAAGATTTTATACATCTATGTTTATCAAGGATATTTACCTGTAGTTTTCTTTTTTTGTGAGTCCTTGTCTTTTTTTTATATCAAGGTAAGAATGAGTTTGGAAGTATTCTCTCCTCTTCAATCTTTTGGAATATTTTGAGTAGAAGTGGTATTAGTTCTTTTTTAAATGTTCGGTAGAATTCAACAGTGAAGCCATTAAGTCTTGGGTTTTTCTTTGATAGGAAACTTTTTAATGTTGCTTCAATCATATTACTCATTATTGATTTTTTTTCAGGTTTTATGTTTCTTCATGATTCTATCTTGGTAGTTTGTTGTGTGTACAGAAATTTATCCATTTCTTCTACTTTTTAAATTTGTTGGCATATAGGTGTTTGTAGTAGTCACTTACAATCCTTTGTATTTCTTTGGTATCAGGTTTGTTGCCTTTTTCGTCTCTGATTTTATTTGAGTTTTCTTTCTTTTTTCTTAATTATTCTAGCTAAATATTCATCAATTTTGATAATCTTGACAAAAAATAGCTCTTTGTTTCATTAACTTTTTGTATTTTTTAGACTCTATTTTGTTAATTTCTGTTCTGATCTTTATTATTTCTTTCTTTTCACTTATTTTGGATTTAGATTTTCTTGTTTTTCTAGTTATTTGTGGTGTAATGATGGGATACTTCTACTTTTTTGACATAGTATTTATTGCTATAAACTCTCTTCTTAGTACTTCTTTTGCTGCATCTCACAGGTTTTTGTATGTTGTGTTTCTATTTTCATTTGCCTCAAGGAATTTTTTAAATTTCTTTTTCAATTTCTTCATTTATTTACTGGTTGTTCATGAGCATGTTATTTAATTTCCATACATTTTTATAGTTTCCAAAGTTCTTCTTATTATTGATTTTTAGCTTTGTTCCACCGTTGTCAGAAAAGATACTTGATAACATTTTAACTTTTTAAAAATCATTGAAACGTGTTTTGTGGCCTAAAATATGGTCTTTCCTGGAGAATGTTCCATGTGCTGTTGAGTAAAATGTGCATTTTATTGCTGTTGGGTAGAATTTTCTGTAAATGTCTGTTAGGTCCATTTGGTCTAGAATGCAGTTTAACTCCAATGTGTTTTTGTTGATTTTCTGTCTGGATGATCTGTCCATTGATGACAGTAAAGTGTTCAAGTACCCTAATGTTATTGTACTGCAGTCAATCTCTTCCTTGTGGCGTGTTAATATTTGCTCATGTTTAGGTGCTCAAGTGTTGGTTGCATATGTACTTATAATTGTTATATTATCCTGCTGTACTGACTTCTTTATCATTAAATAATAACCTTCCTTGTCTTTTTAAATTATTTTTGACTAAAAGTTTATTTTGTCTGATATAAGTATAACTACTATGGCTCTTTTTTGGTTTCCGATGCATGGGATATCTTTTCCATCCCTTCAATTTCAGTCTATGCATGGCAAACCAAGTATTTTGTAGGCAACAAATAGTTGGATCTTGTTTTTTATCCCTTCAGCCACATTATGTATTTTAATTAAAGAACTTAGTTTATTTATATTCAAGGTTATTATTGATAGGTATGAACTCACTACTGCCATTTTGTTACTTGTTTTCTTGTTATTTTGCAACTCCCTTTCTCTCTTCCTTCCTTCCTTTATTCCTTTATTCCTTTTTTCCTTTCTTTCATCTTTCTTTGCTTTCTGGTTACCATGAGGCTTACAAAAACATGTTACAGTTATAATAAGTCATTTTAAACTGAAGATGACTTAACTTTGATCACAAACAAACAAACATTCTAAAAACTTTACCATGTAACTCTATCCCTCCCTCAACACATTTTGATTTTTGGATGTCTCTAAATTATTGTAGTTATTATTTTTAATAGTTTTGTCTCTTAGTCTTCGTACTAAAGATATGAGTGGTTTACGTGCCACAATTACAGTAGTAGAGTATTCTGAATTTGTCTGTGTATTACTTAGGTTCAGATATTTACTTGAGGCATGTTAGCATCCTTTTCTTTCACACTGAAGAATTCCCTTGAGTATTTCTTATAAGACAGGTTTTGTGGTAATGAATTTCCTCAGCTTTTAATTGTCTGAGAAAATCTTTCTCTCTTCTTCATGTTCAAAGGATAACTTTGTTGAATATAGTATTTTTTCATTGGCATTTTTTTCTTTAGTACTTTGAATATTTCATCTTACTTTCTCTATGCCTGTACAATTTTTACTGAGAAGTCAGCTACTAGATGTATTGAAGTTCCTCTATATGTTATTTGCAGCATTTCCTTGCTGCTTTTAGGATCCTCCCTTTGTCCTTAACATTTGAGAGTTTGATTATTATATGCTTTGAGGTAGTATTATTCTGGCTGAATCTGCTTGTTGATGTTTGAACTTTCTATATTTTTCTCTAGAGTTGGAAAGTTTTCTGTTATTATTACTTTGAATAAGCATTCTACCTTTTTCTCATTTCAACTCCCTCTTGAAGATGAAAGACTCTTACATTTGCTCTTCCAATGTTATCCCATAGATCTCCTAAGTCATCTACATTGCTTTTAATTCTTTTTTCTTTTTTTCCCCTTTGTATTTTCAAGTGGCCTTTGTGCATACTGATTCTTTCTTCTGTTTGGTCAATTCTGCTCTTGAAAGCCTAATGCATTTTTCAATTTATCCATTGTATTTTTCTGCTCTATAATTTCTATTTGTTTTGTTCATTATTATTTCCATCTTTTGTCAAAATTTTGATAAATTTCTGAGTTACTTCTCTGTTTTTTCTTAAATTTTGTTGAGCTTCCTCAAAATAGCTATTTTAACACATTGACTACCATGTGAGTTGTATTTAACTCAACCTAGTTTTGTGTCCAGGGCCTTAGGAAGCAAAATCCTGCAGTTGGTTCACGAAAATCTTACTTGTTGATGTTCTTATTGTTACAATTAATGTTGACAATTTAATTCTAAAAACGTGGATTGCATCGCATATAACTCACACACAGAAAACAATAAAAAATAACAAATTAGAAATGATTGTTTTGTTTTAATAAAACACTGTGGATCCAGGGCAAAAAAAATTTTTTTCTAGTGTGGCAGTCAATGTGTTAAATTTCCTGTCTGACAGGTCTCACATCTTTATATTCCCAGCATGGGTTACTGGTGACTTTTTTATTCTGTTCGGTGAGGTCATATATCCCTAAATGCTCTTGATGCTTTTGGATATACATCAATGCCTGGGCATTGAAGAATTGAGTATTTATTCCAGTCTTTACAGTCTGGCCTTGTTTGTACTCATCCTTCTTTGGAGTGCTTCCCAGAAATTCAAAGAGCAGTGACTGTTGAGTTCTCTAAGACTATGGTCACCGCAACTGTTTTAGCACTAGAGTTCCCTAGCGATTCTCTTGCAAACTCCAATATCAACAGCCTTGATGGACCTGGGAAAGATAAGGGAGAGTTCCCTGAATTCCCAGGCAAAATCCCTTGCTTAATTTCCTCTCCTTCCCCCAAGTGGAAGTAGTCTCTCTCTGCACTGTGCTATCTGGAGCTGGGGGAGAGATGATGAGGTTTTCAATTCCAAATTTATATTCCAAATTGTTAAATAATTTTATTATTCAGACTTGATTTCTGAAAACATCTTAAAATAAAGAAGTTCACAATATTAGATACTGCATCTCTTCACATAATGGTGTAAATACTTTAGGGTTTTTTTTCTCACTTTTAGAAAAAGTTTTAAGACAAATTAAAACAAACGTTTACCTAAGCTGAGAGGGTACATGTGTAGTTCCTCCATGGAAAAAATGTATTATTTGCTATTAAAGATATTAGAAGATTATTTTTAAGAATATTCAAACAATATACTTAGCCATTTGAGTTAAATGATTAATCCACGGAAGCAGTTCAGGATGTTGCATTATTTAGGAAACAAAAAATCATAAATATAATAGAGTGAATTCATTTTAAAAGAATGAAAAGTTGTATGTTTATCTTAGATTAGTTGACAGCTTTTCTGCGAGCCAAAGAAGACCCTTTTAAGTGTTAAAATTTTCTCCAAAGCTACTTGAAATAGTTCTCTTATTTACAATGCTCTTGTTGCATATCACCAGTCTTTCAGCTCCTCGATTAGATCCTTAATAGCAGTCAGTATCACGTGAAATGATAAATTAAAAACAGAACGTCAGGATGCTCTTTAACTTCAAGGCTTATTTAATATAACTAATCACTATGAAAGCAAACAATAAACAATTAAAAAGAGATCCCGTCCATATAATATATATCAAGTATTTTAATTGTCTTCATTAGGGATGCATGAAAAAGCCAAAATGTCTTTTGGTTGCAGAAAGTAATGATCCAAGATAAAAATATATCAACATGGGAAAAAAATTGAACATAAAACTATTTCTGAGTTGTCACCTGAAATTAGAATCATCTCTCCATGACATAAAATTGTCAAACCTTTGATTCAGTTATTAAATGTGCAGATGATTAAAATACAGGCTGGTTAAAGAAATCTAATTAACAGTGTAGATTATTTTCAGAAGTGAGCTACTACTTCACACATATTGTGAGCTACTTAAAATGCTTCGCACCAAGGAAGTCTTGATAAATGATTTTATATAAAAGGAAATTACAGACAGTAGGCATAAAAAGCGTGTCCAGTAAGACTGTATGTTTCAAAACCAGATAATACTTTTAATACTGGATTTCTTAGCTTTGGCACTATTGACATTGGGTCCGGATAAGTTTTTGTTGTGGGGAGATGCCAGATGTGTTGTAGGATATTTACTGGCTTTCACCTATTAGATGCCAGTAACAACTCTCTAATTCAGACAACCAAAAATTTCTCCAGATATTACAAATATCCTCTGGAAAGTAGCATCAACTGCCCTTGAGAAACATAGTTTAATATTGTATCTTTTAAAATATTAGAATACATATCCTATAAGTATTCAATAATAGCAGGAAATATAAGCATGCATAACAAATTTATTTAACTAAAGGAAACAGGGATTTAAAAGAATCATTGACTTAAACTTTAAAATCTTACATCATGGATGACAAGGTACATAACCAAGAGTATTATATGAACGTTAATCCACTTACCCATCCTTATTCAATAATGACAGGTTAAGGTCTTGCTATGTACAATCATTGTTCTAGGTATCCAGATGCTTCAGAATAGTGAGACAACCAACTGCTTGCAAAATACTTTTAATCTTATTTATTTATAATTAATTCACTTACATTATTTTTCACATATTTTTTATGTATTGAGAAATATCTAATGTTTGATGACAGAGTTGTTATTTGAACAAAGCTGAATATTCTGGCAAATGTGGGTATTTCAAGGAAAATGTACACTTTGAAAATATTAGAAACCAAATTTGTTTCTTTTTATGGTAAGCAAACAAAAGGATGTAAATTATTCCCTAAATTTTAAAAACTCTCACAGAATTTTCTGTATCAACTGAAACATTTACACATCCTCACTGAGCAGTTTTGGCACTTTTTTTTGTGTGTACATACCCTCTAACACCAAAAAATTATGATTTTCTTATATGTTTCTCCCTACCCTTTCACTAGACTGTCAGAAACTAGAAACCAAGGATAGTTCTGTACATTGCTTTTTGTTCTCAGTATTTACCATCATGTAGGCATATGGTACTTGTCAATAATGTTTGTTAAATTAATTTTAAACAAGAGTAAATTATAATTTATCTTTATCAAGCAGACCATGGATGGCAGGAGGCATTTGGGAAAGAGACTGAAAAATAGACTTCACTGACTTCTTCTGGTCCCTGACTTTATTTATCACTGTGTTTCTCACTTTACTATCTTTTTGCACTCATTTTATTTGAAGAAGATAATTCCATTGGAATAATTCTACAAAGAGAAACTTTATTTGACTACAAGCCAATGTGATTGTGTGACTACAGAGATCAAGTGCCTGTCTTAATAAAGTTGTTAGATCTTTATGTCTTGATTTTAGACAGCCAACTTAGGCTAAGATTTTCTCTTTCTTGCTGTATTATTAAATGTGAATGATGTGGCCAACTGACTTCAATATCCTTCTATTTTTCCTCCAGATTGACTACAACCTATCCTTTTGTAGACATGTAAACTAAGTCTCAGGAAGCAACAGATATCAGCTTAACAAGCAGGATTTCTACAACATGTCACAGTTACTGACCACCCAACCAGACCACGGAAGAATCCCTAGTGCTCCATACCACACCTCAGATCAGCCAGGTTTATGTTTTCAGGTCCATAATTCACAATGCTCCACTAATCTTTATTTGTTAGAATTATTTAAGTCACAATGACAGGTGCAAGCATTTTAGAAAATATTTTGTCAGTTCTATAGCCTAGAAATGTATTACTAAAGGTATGAATTCATATTTCTACAAGAAAAGATCTGCACAAGAATGTTCATAGCAGGCTTGTCCATATTAGTCAAACGGCAATCAACAGGATTGTGGAAAACCAATTTTGGCATACTCATGTAATAAAATACTACTCATCAATAAAAGGGAACAAACTGCTAATACATTCAATGACATCAATGAATCTCAAAAATATCACTAAAAAGTCAAACATAACAGAATATATATTATAAAATTCCCATTATATAGCATTCAAGTATAGTCAATCTTTGGTAATGGAAGTTAGAAGACAGGTTACCTCTGTGTGTGTTTGTATGGGGGGGAGGTGTTTGACTGGATCTAGATGATATAAAACCATATTGATCTAAGTGGTTTTACATATACAAAAATTTATTGAGCTGTATGTGAAAGGTTTATCCATTTTATTGCATGCAATTTTTATCAATAGAATGTTATAACAATGGAAATCTCAATTCAAACTAGCATCTAAAAATGATATTCATGGCTTAAGTAATTGTAAACTAAAAACAATGATTTGTCTTTTGGCACTGCTGGTATCAAGGGCTATGCATGATGCTTTTAGAGTTCTACCCCTCTCTGTATCTCTGAGCTCCTGTTGCTCTGCTTAGTGGTGGTGTCATAAGCCTTCTCTGTAGGATAACAGGATAACTGCTATAGCATTGGATTTATATCATAATAACTTATTCGTCTTAATTGAAGGAGACTGCCCCAGTCCCCAATACCTGCAGAAAATATTTTGTAAGAGAGCTCTAATTACCCAGGCTTAGATTTTAAGACAATTTAAATGGAGAGTTAGAAAACTGTAATTGACACTTAATTAGTCTTGTAACATTTGGGCAGGGTTAGCTCCATCAGACCAAGTGCAATCACTGTCCCATAGGGAAGAGCTGATTATTTAAAAAAGAAGAAGAAAAAAAGATGTGAGTAAGTGGTATTGAATGAGTATTGATTTTAATGTCACTTATGATGAAAATGAACACTGTGAGATGTGAACCAACATTTTTCAATAAATATAGTGACCAAAAAACAAACATAGATGATGGAAATTAGGAGGATTAGACAGTGGTATTACCAAATGTCTAAAGAGAATATATTTATTTTATATACATGTGCAATTCATGAATTTTGATTTAGAAGTGTCATGGAACACAGAGGAGAGTGGCATTACCTCTAGAACCTGTGAAAATATGTAGCTTCCATGAAAAAAAATCTTAGAGGCAGTAGCAGCGTTGGAAAGTTTAGTTTCAATTGACATCAGGGAGCAGGGAGACAATTTGTGATGAGACTAGGTAAGAAGGGATATTTGTTTATTACTGATTTGGGGTTGCAGAATTTCAGAGAAACAGAAGGATAGGAATAGTTTTAGGATAAGTCAAGAGATAGAAAGCACAGCAATTTGAGAATAAATATTCAGACCAAATAGATTATGGGGAGTCTATATGTTGTGTGATTAACAAAAATGACAGAGAACTGAGACTAATGAAATTTGATAGTCTGAAAATGTCATATTGAAATAGAGTGTGGTTTCATTACAATTACAGAATAAATCCCCAAGCTGTACAGGAACGTCAAAGAAGCCATCCCTGCCAGTTCTATGAACACTGACATTCATCTTAGCATTTTTGCATATAAACATATTCAGGGAAAAGTAAAATTAAAAAAAAAGTTAAAAACCATTTAAAGTCATAGTTAACAAGGTATGACTTTAGTCAGAGTTCTCCATAGAAACAGAGCCAATAGTATTTGTGTGTGTGTGTGTGTGTGTGCTGAGAGAGAGAAAGATTTTAAGAAATGGGCTTGTGCAATTGTAGGGCTGGCAAGTCCAAAATCTGCAAGGCAAGGCCATAGACTGGAGACCCAGGGAAGAGTTGATGCTGCAATCTCAAATCTGGAACTGTATGGTGGCAGAATTCCTCCTTTTTTGTCCCCAGGACCTTGGTCTTTTGTCTTAAAGCCTTTGACTGATTGGATGATTGGATGAAGCCAGGCCACATTATGCAGGCTAATCTGATTTACTCAAAGCCTACTAATTTGAAAGTTAATCAAACTAAAGAATATCTTCATAGCAAAATCAAGAGTAATATTTGACCCAAATCTGGGCACCATAGCCTAGCCAAGTGTGACACATCACCCTACCAAAATAATATGTACTCATAAAGATACTTACAATAATTTGATAATAAAATGCAAAATGATTATACTATAATGGTAAGTGCAAAAGTGATACAAATAATATACAAAATATAATAATTATGGCAAGTATTCCTATTTTAAAAGTCTTAAAAATAGAAATAAATGGGATTGTTTTTGCTTCTTATAAAATCTTTGAACTTTGAGAGGGATGTCCAAGACGGCCGACTAGAGACATTGCTTTCGGACTGTCCAGGCAGGAAGGCAGGATATCGGACAGAGGAGGGGGGAGAAGAGTCACAGCTCAGGTATGTACCACAGAGAGAGAAATCAAAGACAGTTGGGGACCCCACAGAGAAAATTGTGAAGCTGAGAAGTAAGAAGATAAAGAGGAGAAGACATCAGTGAGGATCAAACCCAGAGAGGCTTGGATCCCAGCGAAAGGATAAGGGGGTATTCCCTTCCCCCTCATAAGTGCCTTCAGTGAACAGCAGGACACTAAATATACTGAAGACTTTTCCACCCTCCAGAAGCTCAGGCACAGTGGCAAATATGGAATAGGGGGGTGAACTAGCTAGTCTCAGGAGTTTGGGCAGCCTGAGTGGGGCACCCCCCAGAAGAGTGCCATGAGAGGCCAGAATTCCAGCTTTCTTCCATCCAGACACTTCCCGACCCCACCCTGGCACCTTACCTATCCACTGCAACTGAGAAAGCAATGTGAGCTCGGGCTGTGTGGGGAGCTGCAGCCCCTCCTCCACCCAGTACAACCGTGAGTGTAGTTTGAGCCTAGAAGTTTGCATAAGGCCGCTTCTCTCCAGTGGTCACACATCCCAGGCTGAGGTCTTCTCAGAAAGTGGGACCCATGCTTTTTACACTTGAGGTCTTCTGGTGGAACAGGGGTGAACAATTTGGGAACTTCCTGTCCAGTAGTGTTTTACAGGGTCACACATCAGTGGCTCAGAGAAACAAGCCAGCCTTGGTGCACCCCAGACATGAGAGAGATGCAGGGGGATGCAGGAGAGAAGTCTGGGAGCTGGACTCAGGTGACAAAGAAGCCTGCACAGACATATCCAATGGAAAGTGTACTGGGGTGCTAAGGAACAGGGATCTGGGAGTGCTCCCATTCCCCCCCATTGGAGAACCACCATATTGGATAAGGGCATCACACTCAGAGAGGAATAGCCTTGCCCCCGGTTCCAGGGCAATCGAACACCTCACACTCAGGCATGCCTGATTATCAGGTGCTGTGGCCCTTCCCCCACTCATTAAAACAGGGAGAGAAGTTCATGCCAAGAAGTGTGCAAGAGGCTGCTTCTCTCTGGTGGACGTCTGCTACAGGCAAAGGTCCCCACAGATAGAGGGGCCCACACTTCTTCCTCCGAGGACTTGTTATGGAACAGGAGTGCACAATTTTGGAACTCCCCACCTGCCGGCATTTTGTGGACATGCATGTTATTTGGTCAGACACACAGACCAGGGGGAGATTTGAGAGCTGGACTCTGGTGGTAAGGGAGCACACATTAACAGAACTGATGGGAGTGTGCTTTGGGGGTCCAAGGAGTGGAGATTTGGGGGAATGCCCACCCCTCCCCACAGAAAAACTGCACTATCAATAAGGGTGGAAAGATTCCAGCCCTTAGAACTCAGGGCCTTAGCACTCAGGGTTAAGGCCCCTCCCCCATGAACAGCCCTCCTGGTGTGGTGAGCCCACCCTGACCCTCATACCAGCAGTTCACCCTAGGGGCCAGAAAAGCCTATTCTGAGCCCCGCCAAAGCTTTGCAAAGCCTATCAGGCTCCTGTAACCTAGTCACAAACTGCATGCTCCTCCCTCCACCTCAGTGGTGGTGGAGGTCACACAACTCAGGGTTGTGTGAGAGTCTCTCCTGAAGCTTGGGGCACTCAATTATTCCACCTGAAGGACAATAGTCTGCCAAGGGCACAAAAGAACATCTCCTCAGCTGGCACTTTCATACAAACATCAACCAATGACAGGCAGAACAACTCTATAGTGTATCATAGTGTAACCCAATTCAAGCAAACAGTGTGTGCCTGATTTGTACTCACAAGTACCACCCCCATGTGGGAGATTAAGCTGGGGGACTCAATACAACACTACTGGGAAGAGGTGAAAACACCAGGACAGAGGCAACCTAAGAGGATCTTCAAACCTGCTTGAACACCCCACAGTCAACTCCGGACCAGCACTCTTCTCCCTAGCATGGTCAGGGATTGATGCTTTGGGACCAAGGGACAGGACCACAAGCCAGGTCAAGTACCCCAGGACTGGATTGAGAGGCCAGATGAGAAGGATTCAGCAAAAGAACTCCAGAATCAGAGTGAAGGTTCACCCCCAAAAATAAACAACAGCTATTTACCAATGGATACCAATCAAAATGAAAATATTGTAATGACAGATAAAGAATTTCAATTTTGATTATAAGTAATCTCAACAAAATACAAGAGGAAATGGAAAATCTACACAAAATAACCACAAGACCCATATAGTAAATGAATCAAAAATTCACTAAGGAAATTGAATTATTTAAAAAAAAATAGAACTTCTGGACATGAAAAATTCATTCAAGGAAATACAAAACACACTAGAAAGTTTTAAAAATAGACTAGAACAGGCAGAAGAAAGAATCTCAGAGCTTGAAGACAACATCTTCAAATTAAACAAGTCAGTCAAAGGTAAAGAACAGAGAAATAAAAGGAATGAACAAAGTCTATAAGAAATACTGGATTATGTAAAAAGGCCAGACATATGAATCATAGGCATCCCTGATGGTGAAGAAGAAAACACAAGTATTGGAAAAGCTATTTGAGGGAATAATTGAGGAAAACTTCCCTGGTCTTGCTAGAAATTTAGATATCCGGGTACAAGAAGTTCAATGAACTCCTGGGAAATTGATCACAAAGAGGCAATCACCACAACACATAGTCATCAAACTGGCCTAAGTTAATATGAAGGAGGAACTCCTGTGAGCTGTAGGTGAAGAATCAGGCAACTTACAAAAGAAAAACCCGTCAGGTTAACTGCAGAATTCTTAACTGAGACCTTACAGGCCAGAGGGATTGGGGCTCCATCTTCAGTCTTCTTAAACAGAAAAATGGCCAGCCTAGAATTTTGTATCCTGCAAAACTAAGTTTCTTATATGAGGGTGAAATAAAGACTTTTTCAGACAAGCAAACACTGAGGGAATTTGTCAAGATCAGACCAGCCCTGCAGGAAGTACTCAGATCTGTGTTATACATCAATCAGCACAATAGACACCCACCAGTGTAAAATGACCCCAAAGCTAAACCTCGGATCCCATACATAATAATAGCTCACAAAGTAAAACACAGCAATAAGCTTCTACCCAACAGGATAAACAGAAATGAATCCCACTTATCCATTCTTTCAGTAAGTGTAAATGGATTGAATTTCCCACTCAAGAGACATATACTGGCTGAATGGATTTAAAAAAAAATACAAGCCAAATATCTGCTGTCTCTAAGAAACACATCTAACCCACAAGGACTCCCTCAGACTCAAGGTGAAGTGATGAAAAAAAAATTCCATACAAATGGAAACCAAAAGAAAGCAGGAATAGCCACTCACATATCAGAAAACATAGGCTTCAAATCAACAATAGTAAAGAAAGACAAAGATGGTCATTATATTATGGTAAAGGGAGAAATTCAACAAGAAGACATAACAACCATAAATATTTATGCACTTAACACAGGTGCACCCAGATTCATAAAGCAAACCCTACTAAATCCAAACATAGTGCTAAATAACAGCATAGTAATAGCCAGGGATTTCAATGTCCCCACTGACAGAACTGGACAGACCCTCCAAGCAGAAAATGAACAAAGAAAAACTGGACTTAAATGGCACTCTAGAGGAAATGGGCCTAACAGACATTTACAGAACATTCTATCCCCAAAATACAGAATATACATTCTTCTCATAAGTACATGCAACATTCTTCAATATTGATCACATCTTAGGGCACAAAACATGACTCAGGCAAATTCAAAAAATTATAAATTATACCATGTATCTTCTAAAACCAGATGGGAATAAAATTAGAAATCAACTCCAACAGAAACACTCAATTGTACACTAAGTCATGGAAAGTAGACAACCTGCTGTTCAATGACTATTAGATCAAGGAGGAAATTAGATCAACACTTATGTCACTCATGGCAATATTATTCATCAGGGAGTGGGCAGGCGGGCAGAGGGTGGAGAGGATGGGGAAACTCTCACTAAATGGATGCAGGGAGCACAGTTTGGGGGATGTCCACAATTGTAGCTCTGACACAGGCAGTGCATGGGCAATATATATAGCGAAAGTGTTGTACCCCCATAATATTCTGAAATAATAATAATAAAAAGAATATAAAGGGTTTAATAAAGAAAAAAAAACACACCAAAAAAACCCAAAAGATTCCATGAACTAAATGACAAAAAACACAAGTTATCAAAATCTATGGGATTCAGCAAAAGCAGTCCTAAGGGGGAAATCCATAGCCTTACATGCCTACATCAAAAAGACAGAAAGATCACAAATCAGCAATCTAATGAATCATCTTGAAGAACTAGAAAAGGAAGAGCAAACCAAACAAAAACCCAGCAGATGAAAAGAAAAAACTAATGTCAGAACAGAACTAAATGATGTCTTAAACAAAAAGAAAAATACAGAACATTAATCAAACAAAAAGTAGGTTCTTTGAAAAGATAAACAAAATTGATAGATCTTTCACAAGATTAACCATGAATAGAAAAGAAAAGATGCAAATAAACTCAATCAAAAATGAAAAAGGAGATATTACAACTGATACAATGAAAATAAAAAACATCATTTGTGAATACTATAACAATCTCTACACACATAAACTCAAAAATGTTGAGGAAATGGATAAATTCCTGGAAACACACTACCTCCCCATGCTCAATCAGAAAGAAATAGAACTCCTGAAAAGACCAATAATGAGCAATGAAATTGAAGCAGCTTTAAAAAACCTTCCAACAAAAAAAAAATCCCAGAACAGATGGTTTAATAGCCAAATTTTATCAGACCTACAAAGATGAATTGGTACCAGTACTACAGAAATTATTTCATA
The DNA here is from genome assembly GCA_023783475.1 of Daubentonia madagascariensis. Lineage (NCBI taxonomy): Eukaryota > Metazoa > Chordata > Mammalia > Primates > Daubentoniidae > Daubentonia > Daubentonia madagascariensis. The sequence continues at coordinate 16,150,704 of JAKFHU010000978.1, read as the reverse complement.
ACATCAAAAAGGAAGAAATCCTCCCCAACTCATTCTATGAGGCCAATATCACCTTGATACCAAAGCCAGGAAAGGACACAACAAAAACAGGAAAGTGTAGATGAATATCCCTTATGAATATAGGGGCAAAAATTCCCAGCGATAATCTACCAAACCAAATTCTACAGCACATCAAAAAAATAATCCACCATGACCAAGTGGGTTTCATCCCAGGGATTCAAGGTTGGTTCAAAATTCACAAATCCATAAATGTGGTACACCACATAAACAGAAGCAAAAACAAAAATCATATGATGATCTCAGTAGATGCAGAAAAAGCATTCAAAAAATTGAACACCCATTTTTGATAAAAACTCTTAGGAAAATAGGCATAAATGGAACTTATCTAAAAATTATAAAAGCCATATGTGACAAACCCACAGCCAACATCACACTGAGTGGAGAAAAGTAGAAAGCATTTCCACTTAGAACTGAAACAAGACAAGGATGCCTACTGTCATCACTTCCATTCAACAGATTGCTGGAAGTTCTAGCCAGAGCAATCAGGCAAGAGAAGGAAATTAAGAGTATCCAAATAGGGAAAGAAGAGGTCAAACTATCACTCTTCGCTGACTAAATGATCTTATATCTAGAAAAGCCTAAAGATTCCACTAATCATCTCCTGGAATTGATAAATAAATTCAGCAGAGTCTCAGGTTACAAAATTAATGTTCACAAATCAGTAGTATTTCTGTACACCAACATCAGTAAAGCTGACAATCAAATCAAAGATGCAATACTTTTCACAATAGCAACAAGAATATAAAATACTCAAGAAAATATTTAACTAAGGGGGTAAAGGATCTATATAAAGAACTACAAATCACTGAGGAAGGGAATTGGAGAGGATAGAAACAAACGGAAGAAGATATCATGCTCATGGATTGGCAGACTCAACATTGTTATAATGTCCATACTCCCCAAATGATTAAAGATTCAATCCAATCCCCACCAAAATACCAACATTAATTTTTTCATATCTAGAAAAAATAACTCTGTACCTCATTTGGAACCTAAAAATAACCTTAATAGCTAAAGCAACCTTAATCCAAAGAAACAAATTTGGAGGCATCACCTTACCAGATTTTAAGCTATACTACAAGGCTATAGTAGGCAAAACAGCATGGCACTGGCACAAAAAATACAGAAATAGATCAATGGAACAGAACAGAGAATCCAGATATAAAATCATCCACATATTGCCATCTGACCTTTGACAAAGCAGACAACAATATACACTGGGAAAAAGAATACCTATTCAATAAATTGTGATGTGAAAATTAGATAGTCACGTGTAGAAGATTAAAACAGGATTCATACCTCTCACCACTCACTAAAATTAATTGAAGATGGATAACAGACTTAAATCTAAGTCATGAAACCATTTTAATTCTAAAATAAAATGTTGAAAAACTCTTTTATATATAGGCCTAGGCAAAGAATTTATGAAGAAGAACACAATGGCAATCACAGCATTAACAAAAATAAATAAATGGGACTTGATTAAATTGAAAAGCTTTTGCACAACCAGGGAAACAATCAACAGAGCAAATAGACAACCTACAGAATGGGAAAAAAAAATATTTGCATTCTATACATCTTTTGAAGGACTAATAACCAGAATGTACAACAAACAGCCAATCAGAAAGAAAAAATCAAACAGCCCCCTAAGAAAGTGGGCAAAAGACATGAACAGAAGCTTTTCAAAAGAAGATAGACTAATGGCCAATAAACATATGTAAAAATGCTCAACATCACTAATCATCAGGGAAATGCAAATCAAAACCATATTGAGATGATCACCTAACCACAGTGAGAATGGCTTTTTTCAAAAAGTACCAAAACAATAGATGTTGGTGTGGATGCAAAAAGAAAGGAACACTTATACACTGTTGATGGGACTGCAAACTAGTACAAATTCTTGGAAAGTAGTATGGAGATTCCACTAAGAAATAAAGTAGACTGACCATTGCAAACAGCAATCCCACTACTAGGTATGTACCCAAAGGAAAAAAAAAAAAAAACTCCTTTCATCAAAAAGACACTTGCACTCAAATGTTTATTGCAGCACAATTCACAATCTCAAAGATGTGGAATCAACCCAAGTGCCATCAATTCTGAGTGCATTAATAAAATGTGGTATATGTATAGCATGGAGTTCTACTCAGCCACAAAAAAGTAAATTAATTTCTTTTGTAACAACCTGGGTGAAACTGGAGAACATTCTCCTTAGTGAAGCATCACAAGAATGGAAAAACAAACACTACATATACTTACTATTAAATTGGAAAATAACCAATTAGCACTCATATGCACAGATGGAAATAAAACTCAGTGGAAATCAAGCAAGGGGGAGGGGGAGGAAGGAATGAGTGAAATCATACCTAATGGGTACAATGTACACTATCCGGGCAATGGGCAAACTTACAACTTTGTCTCAAACAGTACAAAAGCAATCTATGTAACCAAAACATTTGTACCCATTCAAAAAATGGCAGTCTGATAGAGTCTTCAACCCTCACTGCTCCGAGGGAACGAGGTGAAAAATGCCATCAGCTGCCTGCACATGGATCGCTCACTCCAAAAACAGCATTGTGAATTTACAGAAAAACACTGTGGCACACTCAGCCCAAGAAAACAGGTGGCTGGGAGATATATTCAAGAATAACGGAGTGTGCAGGGAATACAATAGAGACCAGAGCACGTGAACGATGCACTCGCCAGGTCAGCATAGTGCGACCTGACCTACAGGGCGTGACAGGCTAAGCCTTTTGTGGCCATGAAAAGCTGCCTCCATGGATTTCAGGTGAGACAAGATCCCTGATCTGTATCAGTAGGACCTTTGGGAATTTGAAACAGTTTGCAGCCCGTTCATATGGCCCTGCTTCCCTGGCTCTGGCCTCCTATATGGCTGCTACGTGCTGGTCCTAGTGCCTGCTCTTCAGGTCCCAGCCCTCCTATACGCCAGAGATCGGTCACTTTGAAGGTTGATTGTCATAGTGACTCATTTTGCATAAGTACCAGTTCTCATGGCAACCAAATGCCTCAAGTGCCATGGGCTGAACCACAGCAGCTCCTGCTAACCCTCCCACCTTATTAGGGAATTTTGCTCTATCAAAGAGTGCCTCCATGTGCCACTATTCCCACTGGTGGAAACATTTCCCTGGTGGAGACTTCTGGGACAGAGACACCCACCCGCCTTAGCTTGGGGTCAAGTGGTGGAAAAGGGGTGCACAATTGGAGATCTCCCTACCAGCCAGTGACACAAGGAGATGCACATCAGAGGGCCAGACACAAAAACTGTGGGAAAACTCTAGAGCCCACAAGTGGTCTGGAGGGGAAAGTGCCCAAGCTTGTGGACAGGGAAGATAAAACCTGGCTAGAGACCTCAGCAATCCCATCAGCTGGCCCCTGCCATCAGAAGCAGCCCTCCAAGCACAGAGAGAGAGTTCTGAACTCCATAGCAGCAGACCCTCCTCCCACCCTTGCAGCTGGATAAGCAACCTCTGAGCTGTGTAGAATTTACCCAACCCAGCTCTCACACTGCAGTTGCAAGCTATTTTCTTTCTCCCCCCAGATCAGGAGGAGCAAGGTCAAAGTAAACCCTGGGAGTTACAAGGCCCCTCTCAAAGTTTGAGCTTTCATATACCCTACCTGGGGGACAAGAACCTGCCATGGGCACAACAGAATACCTAGGTAAATGGCTACTCCACACAAACTACAATCAATGACAGTGGGAACAACCTAATAGCTAAAAATATTGCCTTCAATCTCAAGCTATTAGGGAGCAGTGGATTCATGTCCTCAAGTACAATCCACCAGCTTGGAGCTCAAGCTGGGAGAACAAACTCACTACACTACACCAGGAAGAGGTGAAGACAACAGGTCAGAGGTAACCCAAGAGGTCCACCAAACTTGCTAAAATACACCTAAGGAAATACAGACCAGTACTCCTTTCCCTGGCTCTGCCAAGGAAAGATCCTTGGGGGCTTGGAGACAGGGCCATATAGTATCCCTAACACCCCTAACTCTCGACCAAGAGGCCAGATGAGAAAGAATCAGCAAAAGAACTCAGGAACCATAAAAAATAAGAACAAAAAAGTCACCCCCAAAAGAAGTCATTAGTTTCTCAGCAATGGATACCAATTTAAATGAAATGGTTAGAATCACAGAAGAGGATTTTTGTTATGGATTATAAGACAGCTCAATGAAATTCAACAGAAAATTGAATCCCAGCACAAAGAAACCACAAGAAAAATGCAAGAAAGGCATGAAAAATTTTATAAAGAAATGGAAGTATTACAGAAAAATCAAATAGAAAATCTAGAAATGAAAGAGGCATTCAAGAATCTACAAAACACAGTGGAAAACCTTAAGAATAGGCTGGATCATGCAGAGGAAAGAATCTCAGAGCTGGAAGATAATTCCTATGCACTAAATAAATCAGTCAAAGAGAAAGAACACAAAAACAAGAGTCATGAACAAAGCACACATGAAATGTGGGATTATGTAAAGAGGCCAAACTTAAGAATAATAGCCATCCTTGAGTGTGAAGAAGAAAATTTGCATGGGCTGGAAAATCTACTTGAAGGAATAATAGAAGAAAATTTCCATGGCCTAGTCAGAAATCTCGATATCCAAGCATAAGAAGCATACTGTACTCCTGGGAGATTCAATGTGAAAAGGCATTCACTATGCCACATAATTATTAGGCTGGCCAAAGTAAACACGAAAGAGGCATTCCTTTGAGCAGTAAGGGGAAATGAGCAGGTAACCTACAAAGGGAAACCTATCATAGTAACTGCAGATTTCTCAACTGAAATCTTACAAACCAGAAGGGATTTGGGACCCATCCTCAGTCTTTTAAAACAAAATAATGGCCAACCCAGAATTCTTTATCCTGCAAAATTAAGCTTCTTATATTAGGGAGAAATAAAGACTTTTCCAGACAAGCAATCACTGAACAATCACCAGGCTGGCCCTGCAAGAAGTGCTTAGACCTGAATTGTATACTAACCAGCACAACAGACACCCACCAGTGTAAAACTACTCAAAAGCTAAAACTCCAGAACCCAGATTTCACAATGGCTCAAGAGGTAAAGCAAAACAAGAGTCTACCCAACAGGATAAACAGAAATCCACCCCAAATGTCAATTCTCTCAATAAATGTGAATGACTTGAATTGCCCATTGAAGAGACACAGGCTGGCTGAATGGATTAAAAATTACAAGCCAAGTATCTGCTGTCTCCAGGAAGCACATCTTACACACAAGGACTTGTTCAGGCTCAAGGTGAAAGGATGGCATACAATTTTCCAAGCAAATGGAAAAAACTGAAAGAAATCTGGGGTAGCCATTCTTGTACCAGATATTACAAACTTTTAAGCAACAAGAGTAAAGAAAGACAAAGATGGTAACTATATAGTGGTGAAGGGAAAAATCTTACAAGAAGACTTAATCCTAAATATTTGTGCACCCAACACAGGAGAACCCAGTTACATAAAGCAAATACTGCTTGATCTAGACAACATAATAAGTAACAATGTCATAATAGCCAGGGACTTCAACACCCCACTGACAGAACTGGACAGATCCTCCAAACAGAAAATTAGCAAAGAAATAATGGACCTAAAGAGGACTCTAGAACATTTGGGCTTAAAAGACATCTACAGAACACTCCACCCAAATAACACTGAATATACGTTCTTCTCATCAGCTCATGGAACTTTCTGTCAAATTGATCACATCCCAGGTCACAAAACAAATCTCAACAAATTTTTAAAAGTAGAAATCATACCATGTATCTTTTCAGACCACAGCAGAATAAAATTAGAAATCATTTCCAACAGAAACACACATCTCTATCCAAAAACATGGAAATTAAACAATCTGTTGCTGAGTGACTATTGGGTCAAGGAGGAGATTCAGATGGAAAACAAAAGATTCTTTGAACTAAATGATAATTGGGACACAAGTTATCAAAATCTGTAGGATACAGCAAAAGCAGTCCTGAGAGGAAAACTTACTGCCTTAAATGCCCACATCCAAAAGACACAAAGTTCACAAATCAGTCAACTAATGAATCATCTCAAGGAAATGGAAAAGTAAGAGCAAACCAACCCTAAACCCAGCAGAAGAAAAGAAATAACCAAGATCAGAGCAGAATTAAATGAAATTGAGAACAAAAGAACAATACAGAAAATTAATAAAATGAAAAGTTGGTTTTTTCATTGCAACAAAATGGAGGGGCCACTTGCCAGGTTGACCAGAAGCAGAAAGGAAGGGATTCTCATAAGCTGAATTAGAAATGAAAAAGGAGAGGTCACAACTGATATCACGGAAATACAAAACACCATCTTCGAATACTACATATATCTCTATGCCACCAAACATGAAAACATGGAGGAAATGGACAAATGCTTAGAAACACACTACCTCCCTAGGCTCAACCAGGAAGAAATAGAATTCCTAAACAGACCAATATCAAGCACCAAAATTGAAGTGGTAATAAAAAATCTTCCAACAAATAAAAGTCCTGGACCAGATGGGTTCATACCTGAATTCTACCAAACTTACAAAGAAGAACTGTTCCCTATACTGCAGAAATTATTCCATAACATGGAGAAGGATGGAACCCTCCCAAACTCATTCTACAAAGCCAATATCACCTTGATACCAAAGCCAGGAAAGGACACAAGAAACGAAAACTACAGACCCATATCCCTCATGAATATAGATGCAAAAATTCTCAAGGAAATACTAGCAAACCGAATTAAATGTAATCAAAAAAATAATTCATCACTATCAGGTGGTTTTCATCCCCAAGATGCAGGGATGGTCCAACATATACAAATCTATAAATGTAATTCACCATATAAATAAAAGCAAGAATAAAGACTATATGATCTTTTCAATATACGTAGAACAGGCTTTTGACAAAATTCAGACTTGTGACAAAATTTGAATTACTTTCAAAATGTAACTCACCACATAAACAGAATTAAAAACAAAGATAATATGATCCTCTCAATAGATGCAGAAAAGCATTTAACATAACCCATCACCCTTTTATGGTAAGAGCCCTTAACAGTATAGGCATAGATGGCTCATACCTCAAAATTATTAAAGCCATATATGATAAATCCACAGCCAATATCATACTGAATGGGGAAAGATTGAAAGCATTCCCCCTTAAAACTGGAACCAGAAAAAGCTGCCCACTATCTCAACTTCTATTCAACATTGTGATGAATAGAACACAATCTTGCCAGAACAATCAGACAAGAGGGAGGAATCAGTGGTGTCCAAATGGGGGCAGAAGAGATAAACCTTTTACTCTTCACTGATGATATGATATTATATCTAGAAAACCCCAAAGATTCGACCAAGAAATTACTGGAATTGATAAATGAATTCAGCAAAGTCTCAGGATACAAAATCAGTGCACACAAATCAGTAGCCTTCATATACGCCAATAACATTTTAGCCAAGAAACAAATCAAACATGCATTAACCTTCACAATAGCATCAAAGAAAATTAAATATTTAGGAACATATCTAACTAAGGAGGTGAGAGACCTATATAGAGAGAACTATGAAACACTGAGAAAAGAAATTACAGAGGATGTAAACAGATGGAAGACCCTACCATGCCCTTGGATAGGTACAATCAACATTGTTAAATATCTATACTACCTAATATGGTTTACAGAATCAACACAGTCCCTATCAAAATACCAACATCATTTTTTGCAGATCTAGGAAAAGTAATTCTATGCTTCATATGGAACCAGAGAAGACCCCGTCTAGCTAAAGCAATCTTAAGCAAAAAGAACAAATTGGGTGGCATCAATCTACCCTACTTCAAACCATACTACAAGGCTATAGTAACCAAAACAGCACAGTACTGGCACAAGAACAGAGACATAGACCAATGGAACAGGACTGAGAACCCAGATATAAAACCATCCTCATACTGTCATCTGATCTTTAACAAATATGCAAAAACATACAATGGGGAAAAGAATCCCTATTCAATAAATGGTGCCAGGAAAATTGGATAGCCACATGTAGAAGACTGAAACTAGATCCACATCTCTCACCTCTCACAAAAATCAACTCATGATGGATACAGACTTAAATCTAAGATGTGAAACCATAAGAATTCTAGAAGAAAATGTTGGAAAAACTCTTATAGACATTGGTCTAGGCGAAGAAGTTATGAAGAACCCAAAAGCAATCACAGCAGCAACAAAAATAAATAAATGGGACCTGATAACATTAAAAAGCTTTGCACACCCAAGGAAACTATCACTAGAGTGAACAGACAACCTACAGAATGGGAGAAAATATCTGCATGCTACACATCTGTTAAAGAGATGATAACCATAATCTATACAGAACTTAGGAAAATCAACAAGAAAAGAACAAACAACCCCATTAAAAAGTGGGGAAAGGACATGAACAGAAATTTTCTAAAGAAGACAGAATGAGCACCAGCAAACATATATAAAAAATTGCTCAACTTCTCTAATCATCAGGGAAATGCAAATCAAAACCACAATGTGATATCACTTAACTCCAGTGTGATTGGCTTATATCAAAAAGTCCCAAAACAACAAATGTTGGTGGGGATGTGGAGAGATAGGAACACTCATACACTGCTGGTGGGACTACAAATTAATACATCCTCTAGGGAAAGTAATATGGAGATACCTCAAAGAACCAAAAGTAGAACTACAATTTGATCCAGCAGTCCTACTACTAGGTATTTACCCAAAAGAAAAAAAGACGTTCTATAATAAAGACATCTGCACTTGAATGTTTATAGCAGCACAATTCACAACTGCCAAGATGTGGAAACAACCCAGGTGCCCATCAATACATGAGTGGATTAATAAAATGTGGTATTTGTATACAATGGAGTATCACTCAGCAATAAAAAACAACGGCGAATTAACACATCTGGTATTATCCTGGATGGGGCTAGAGCCCATTTTTTGAAGTGAAGTATCACAAGAATGGAAAAACAAGCACCACTGGTACTCACCATCAAATGGGTACAAACTGATCAATACTCATGTCACACGTGGATATAATATTCATCAGGGGTCAGGCAGGTCACGGGGGTAGAGGGGATGGGAAAACTCTCACCTAATGTTTGTGGGTACACAGCTTGGGGGGGATGTCCATGACTGTAGCTCTGACTTGGGCAGTGCAGAGGCAATATATATAACCAAAGTGCTGTACCCCAATAATAGTCTGACATTAAAAAAAATCCTAAATATTTCCTTATTTGATTGGCATTTAGTACTGGGCAGTAGAATTATAGTTAATAGACAATTAACAACATGCATTAGATGCATATTTCAATTAAAAGGACAATCTTAAAATGTTAAGTAATTAAAACAATATTTTTTTATCTCTCAGAATTTAAAAACATTTGGAAATGTTTCAATCTAGTCATTCTTACATGGCACTAAACATAGGAATGTATTCAGAAGCATTTCTTTGAACATGTTTCTTATGACCTTTTGGAACAAGTTTTAATAAATATTTTAATGAGTGCTCTATTCTACATTTCTTCATAACTACTGAATATATAACTCAAAGATCACAACACAATGTATTAACCACTAGCAAATCAAATTAAATATTTATTTGCAACATCTCTATTTAAGGCATGGTTTGGCACTGTGCAGAATACGAAGTAGTCTAAGACACAACTGTCTGTGAAAATTTGATGTGAGTTTATACCCTGTCCATTCGAAAAATAAAATTAAGTCTGTTAAATTGGGTTGTTGAAAGTTGTGCTGAGAGATGTGGAGTAAAAAAAAAAAAAAAAATTGTACCCTTGTAATATTCTGAAATACAAAAATTAAAAATAAATAAATCTTTGACCTTTGTAAAATTTTATAATGAGCATTCATTACTTTTAGAGAAAATAAACATTAAATTCAAAATAAGCTCAAAATATAAATAAACCAAGAAAAAAAAAGTCACACCCTACATTAAAGAATTTAAGAGCATAACTGCCTAGCTCACTTTCTTCTCTGAGCTTTTCTTCTCACTGTCATGCTTTGAACTTTGCCCTCCCTCAAATTCATATGTTGAACTTCTCACCCCCAGTACCTAAGAATGTGACTTTATTTGGAAACAAGTCTTTAAAGAGGTAATTAAGTTAAAATGAGGTCTTTTGTGTTGGTCTTAATCCAATATGACTGTTGTCTTTATAAGAAAATAAATTAGGACACATATAAGAGTGGAAGGAATACGCAGAGAGCAGGCAGGCATCTATAAGCCAAGCAAAGAAGCCGCAGAAGAAACCAACCTTGTGAACATGTTGACCTTGATCTTCTAGCTTTCAGAACTGTGAGAAAATAAATTCCTGTTGTTTAAGACACCCATTCAGTGGTACTGTGTTATGGCATCCCTGGCAAATTAATGCATTCATACTTGGCATGATTCCTGCAGAAAACCTGGGTACATTGCTTTTTGTGACAACAGGCAGCATGAGAGCTCAGGCAGCCTCCTTGACTTCATTTATATAGAAGTATTGTTGACTAGAGAAAGGTCTCTCTGAAGGGTTAGGAGATGAATCTATTCAAATATTCTGCAGAAAATTATCAGAGATATCACATATCCCACATGGGACATCTTCCCCTGACATTTATGCCTGTGATATTCAGAATATGATTCTCTTTGAAAATGTAGTACTGTTAGTGTAGGAGTTATTGTTTCTGTACTGCAATCTGTATATTGATTGATTGATTAATTGGCCAGGTACTCAGCAGAATTTTGTTTCCATACTCAAATTGAACCACAATAATAATTATTCCTCATTGTTCAATTTAGCTGCTTAAAAACTGAACATATTCTTTCATATACTTCTTTTAATAGCAAATTATAAGGTACTGTGTCCTAACATTAGCAAACTTTCTAAAATATTATTCTTGATATATTTAATTAATTTGCAGGAATCATAAAAGTAATATGTGAGAAACAGCATAAATCACCTACTTACCCTAACTTGGAATTATAATAGAAAATCCGGATCAAGATTCTAATAAAATTTCTCCCATATACTAACACGGATAATAGAAAATTGTTTATATTGGCATTGTGCCCCTCGGTGTTCTACACGTATTACTGTGTGGTCAAAAAATGATGCTAGCTCAAAAATATAAATAAGTTTGAGGGTAGCAACGTGGCTTAGAAAGAATAGCTCTAAACTGGCTATTATAGTTCTTGTCTGATTTACATGTCTATCACTTAAGTTAGACTACAGAGGTGGAGAACACATGTGCTTAAAGGGGTTCTTCAGATTTACTCAAATTCATCACACAGTTGAACAAATGTCCTTTTCTTTGCCTTTACAAATTTTGGAAAAGTGAATAAAAACAAAGTATTTTGATTTGTAGAATTTTAAATGAAAAGTTTTGTAATCTAAAAGACTTGTTGAAACTCTAGATCTAGAATTTCCATGGTGCCATGCTCTGCAGTCTGTTTCCTAACCACACACATACTCATATATTATTAGTGATAATTCAGAATGTTATTAATCTAGAGAAAAAACAATAGTGTTTTTAATTAAAGAGATGGAGTGCCTGATTTCCAATATATACTTTCACTTTACTGGGTCCATCACAAAATTTTTATCAGGATAATATCTTTGACATTTCCCTTTCTTTCATTCTCCATTTTAATTAATCACTGAATTTCGGCATTTCTACCTTATAAATATCTCTCCAAATCATTCACTATCACCAATTTATTGCAAGTTACTAGTATCATCCTCTAACCTAAAGCTGAAATCTTCTAACAGGTTAGCAGGCTTCTACTGCCTTTACTCAAACATGTTTACTATAAATTGGTCACATCTCAGCTTTAACACTTTTAAATAATTACCTTTACTCTTTGAAATAAACACTGTTTGCTGTAACAAGACATTCAAATTTCAGTCATCAGGACATCTCCTCTATCACCTTATTCCATGCTTCTCTAGCACCAAGGCTCCCTTCATAGCTGCAGCACAAGACACATTTGGGCCCACTTGAGCCATAGCTGGGGCAGCTGAGGAGCACTGTGCTGAAATATAGGTGGTAGAGTCCCAAGGCAGCCCTAGGCAGTGAATACTGAGGTGTACCTCTCTGGAAACCTTGCCCTCAGGGTCCAAGCTTGCCCTAAAGATCTCTAAAATGCCTTAGGGACTATTCTCTCATTGTCTTGATGAATAAAACTTGGCTTCCTTCTACCCATATTAATCTTTTTACCAAATGGTCACTTTGCCACATCCTTAGTATTCTCTCCCAAATGTGCTTTTTTAAAGTTTAAGTGGTCAGGCTGAGAGTTTTCCAAGTCTCCCATTCTGCTTTCCTTTTAATTTTAAATGCTGTCTTTAAATTATTTCTCTCTTCTCTCATTTCACTACAAATGACCAAAAGAAGCTATGCAGAACATTGAATGGTCTGCTGTTTACGTATTTTTTTCTGCTAGATATCTTAGGTTGTCACTCTTAAATTTCACCTTCCATAAAGCCCTAAGGCATGGACACAAGTCAGCGAAATTCACTGCCACTCTATAAAAAGGATGGCCTTTACTCCAATTTCCAATAAAATATTCTCTTTTCTATCTCAGATCTCATCAGAATGTCCTTTACTGTCCACATTTCTACCAACATTCTGATCATGACTGCTTAAGTAACCTCTGAAATGTTCCAGAATTTCCCTAAAACTATTCTCTTTTTCTGAGCCCTTACCAGAATTGCCCTTAATGCTCCATTTATGGCAATCTAAGTTTTGTCTAGCCTGCTTCTTCAAATTCTTACAGTCTCTTCCCATTACCCAGTTCCAAAGCTGCTTCCAGATTCTCAGGTATTTGTTATAGAAACAGCTCCACTTCTTGCTACAGATTTTCTGTCTTAGTCTCTTTTCTGTCACTCTAACAGAATACCAGACTGGGGAATTTATAAAGAAAATAAATTTATTTCTCATGGTTTGAAAAGCAGGGGAGTATAATATCAAAGTGCTGACATCTGATGAGAGCTGTCTTGACAAATCATCCCATGGAGGAAAGTGGAAGGGCATAACTGTGTGTGTGTGTGTGTGTGTGTGTGTGTGTATGTGAGAGGTAAGAGAGAAAGAGTGAAAGAAAGAGAGAGAGAGAGAGAGTGAAGGAGTTATTGCCCAACTAGGTTACTTACCCATAGCCCAGGAGGCCAATATACTGAGAAAGCAGGAGTTGCATCAGAGAAACAATTTAATATTGCAAGGTGTTGAGTGAGTAGCTGAGAGACATTTCTCAAACTCATCTCCCCAAGAATTTTGTGGCTAAGGTTTTCAAAGGTAGTTTGGCAAAGGGCTAGAGAATTGGGTCTACTGATTGGCTGGGGATGAACTCTTAGGGTTGGGAAGTGGAAATTGTCTTGTTGGCTGAGTCAGTTCTTCAATAGAGGGTCACAGGACCTGTTGGGTCAGTTCCCACATGCAGCCACTGGCCTGGTTCTCATCAGTTGGTCTCCTGCTGAATACATGTTCTCAAAGATGTCTCAAAGACCAGTTTTAGGTTTTACAATAGCAATGTTATCTATAGAAGTGATTGGGGAAGTCACAAATCTTGCAGCTGTCAAGAATATGTGACACTTAAGCAGTAAGCAGTTATAGCAGTAGGAAGTCATGGGAAAGCAAGTTAGGAAACAATGGCTGGTTAACTTTTAGCCATGTCTGTACTTCTGCAGAAATCAGACTTTTACCATAGTTCTTGCCTTATGGTCTTACAGTACTTTAATATAGGTAGTTAAAAGAGTAAGGAGGCTGAGCTAATTTTTTAAATCAGGGACCCACTTCTGCAATAACTAAAGCAATTCCTCTATAATGGCATTAATCCATTCATGAGTGTAGAGCCCTCATGACCTAATCACCTCTTAAAAGTCCCATCTCTCAACACTGTTGCATTGGGGATTAAGTTTCTAACAAACGAACGATTAGAAACGTACTTAAACTATAGAAACCTATGTTAGTTATTTCCCTCTTTCTTTACTTTTAACGTTTTTAAACATCATTTTACTTGAAAATTTGTGTGAATATTTAAATTAATTACTCTTAAGCACAAATAGTTTCATATTGCTATTCTTTCCTATCTTTAGTCTTTTCATGGTCCCATTCTCCTAGTCAACTATTTCTTACCATCTATCCTTTCCTTAAATTTGAAACAACTCCTCTTTCATAAGCATGTTTTTCTGGTTTTTACCTATTTGAGATGAGAGAAACAACTTAAAATTTGTACACATTTTCCCCCATCACATTTACAATTTACATGCATCCTTGTCTATATTCTCGGTTCTTTTGCTTGTTTCTAATTATAAATGTTATTTAGTTAAGACCAACCCTTGCACTTGTGCAGTAGATTTCATTTTCTCTCTCTTATGCAGGGACATAATTCCAGCAATTTTTCTCATTCATGTACATGTCTTTTCAGCAAAACATGTCAAAGTAAGAGTGTGTCTGCGTTTAATGTTTTGATTTCTCTTCATTTTTCTCCTGTATCTTGTGAAATCCAGCTTTTACCAGAATAATTTTTTAAAGGTTAATCCTTACCTCCCAGTTTCTATTTCCAATGGCTAATACTCAGTCTTAATCTTATTCGATATAGCTACAATACCAATCTTTTGAGGATTATTTGTCTTCTTCTTGCACTCCATTTTTTCTTAGTTATTCTTCTACTATATTGGATGCTTTAAGTGTCTAAGTTCCCCTTTGCTGATCTCTCTTAGTCTTTTGACATGTAAGAGTCTTAATGACTCTTAATGACATCATTAAGAATAGGAAGGAATGATTGTGACTTCAAAAGTATTGTTCAATTAAAATCAAAAGGTTGGAGAAAATATTGTAAGAATTTCTTTCTTCATGTATGGTGTGGAAACCTGGATAATCAAATAACAATACAATCTACTGATAGAATAAAGCTGGGATTTTTGCTTAAAGGAAAACACCACCTCACAAAGCTTTGGCAGTGTCCACAAGGGGAAGGAGGTCAGAATTTATTAATAATAGTTCATTTAGTTTAAGGTAGGTTTTTCAATGTGAGGACTTGTTCAGGATTGGTAAGAATAATGTACAATATTTCAGAACTGAGAACAGCAAAGAGAGGATTTTGAGAAAAGTATTCAAAGACTGTTAGGGTATAAACTGTTTATTGAAGCTTTCTATTAATGTGCTGGTGGTATTTTTAGGAGGTTCCTGTAATGAGCCATAAAACCATTGATGGGACAAGACATTGATGGAAGAGTAAAGAAATACTAATAAAGAGTATGGAATAGCAAACTCATGCAAAAGTGGACAGTAAGGTGGAGTTTAGATTCTCAGTCCCCAATTTCAGTGTGGGATTACATAGTTTTGAGGCGTTGGTTCTTGATGATTTGAGCCTAGCTCACAATATTTTCATTTTACCTAATTCTTGAGAGTTACTTGTTTCACAGAATTGCTAATATTTCTACTGTTTAACTCCATCTAACTCTCTCTTCTATGTATTTTGAATTCCCTTGGAGGTTTTCTCCACATTCTCAAAAGAGTTTTTCACTCTAAAACTTGTCTATTTTCCAAATTAGCATTGGTAGCCTTTTTCTTAAAATAAGTTAGAATATTTGAGATGACTGACTAGAGATATTGGTTGCCAGATCATCTCAGAAAGAAGAAAAATCTTTGGATGAAAAACTAAATTCTGAGGGAAAGATGCCTTAACCTAACAGAGATTCCACATTAAGAAGTTGCAGAGAATAACAGAAAGGAGCAAGATTTCAGCAGATATCAACCCCTGAGAAACTTGGAGCCCATGGAAAGGGTAGGTAGGGGTTTACTTTCTCCTCCTCTCACACCTTTGGAAGACTGCAGGCTCCTGAGCTGCTGAAGAGCTTCTTTACCCTTATAAGCCCAAAAGTTGCTGACACCAGTCAACTAGGAGCTTCTTGAGAACAGAACACCAGGCTGCCAGCCCCCTCAGGGTCACTCTGCTTACTACAGACCCAAGCCAAGGCAGCAGGCACCATACTGCTTCTCCACCCACTGTGTGCCTTTGTCCTACCCATGGAGTTTCAGCCCTTCAGTTTTCATGTTATTGGTCTCCACACAAACATTTCCCAACTACTGCCCAGACTGCAGTGGCCACAGGGGCCGGTGAGTTCCAGGGGAAATATGTGATCCCAGAGCTTGGACATTCCAGGCAGCTGTCTTTCAGTGAGAGGGACAAATGGGATCAGAGTGCTAGCTCTCCTCCTTTCAGACTCTTTTTCTTTCCCTCCCCTCCCCTGCTCACTGCTGCTGAGTGGCAATTTCTCACATGAATTGGCATGGATGCACCAAGGAACAATTGAGCTAGAGCTTTTAGGAGAGGCTGCTTCCCCTCTGTAGGCTCACCCACCACACTGAGGCTTCCAGAGAGTGGGGCTCACACCTTTCCTCTTAAAGACCTGCAGCAGACCAAGATATGCTCAGACTCTAAGCTCCATGTATGACAGTCCTCCCCATTGCTGCTCACCTGGCTGCTTCAGAAGAGCAGGATAT
The DNA here is from genome assembly GCA_023783475.1 of Daubentonia madagascariensis. Taxonomy (NCBI): domain Eukaryota; kingdom Metazoa; phylum Chordata; class Mammalia; order Primates; family Daubentoniidae; genus Daubentonia; species Daubentonia madagascariensis. The sequence goes on along the minus strand of JAKFHU010000978.1, from coordinate 16,134,110 downwards.
ACCTTGAAGAGGAGGGATGTGAAGCCTACCTGAGCACTCCATGGGCAATTAGGGACCAGCATGCTTCTCCCTGGCATGGTCAGGGACTGAACTTGGAGGATCAGAGGACAAACCCACAGGCCAGATTCTGTACCCCCTAAACTCAGTAATGTTACTCAGGGGAATGGAGGGGAGATTTTTGAACTAATTTTGGGAGGTGAGGGTGCCCATGTGGGCAGAACTAAAAAGAGAGTGCTATGTGGGTCCAAACCAGATCAAACTCACAGCTCACCCCTCCCCTAACGGGAAAGCCACACTTCAGTCCAGGGCAGGATCCTGGACAGAGAAGCTCCCAACCCACAGTGCTATTGCTGGTGAGCTCAGCTAGTTTGGGCTACTGTTTGCAGTCAGATGCCAGAAGGATATCCATGGGGCAAAAGAAGAGGGAAAAGGGAAAATCCCACTCCCAATAGCCAGTCTGCAAATCCCTGATGGCCCCTCTCCCATGACAGACTTTCTAGCTTGGTGGGGCTTCTTCAGCCTCTCCCTGGTGGCTTTCCCCAGCAGCCTGGGAGTTGACCTTTGACCCCTACTGAGACAGATCTTGTGCTTGCTTTTGTGGAGTCTGAACACAGGATCATCTGAACCAGCCATGCCCAGCCTTGCTCCTCCACCCATCTCTGCTGTGGTGGAGAACAAGGAGTCCCCTGGCAGCTTCAGAACCACACCCATCACCTGGGGCATTAGAGTGCTTCTCCTGAAGGGCTAGAACCAGTCACAGGTCCCAAAAAACAACACTGCAACTGGCTCTTTCCAGCAAGCACCACCTGCTGGCAGGGAGGACAACTTGTACAGCCCTTTACAGCATTTACTAACTCAATCATACAAGGTGTGGCTGATTCTTACCCACAAGCACCATCTACTGTCTCAGAGATTAATCTGGGCATCCCAATATAATTCACAATGTTAAGAAGACCACAGGACTGGGAAAAGGGAAAGGAGTTCAAAGACCTCCACCTTCCCTTGTCAACAAGAGACAGGGAATGTGACCACGCACATAGTACACCATTGCTACAGCCTACAAATGACTAACAATTGAGAAAACCACCATGCTGAGGATATCCATAACCAAGGTATACATGCAGAACCTAGACCTCCATCAAAGTACCCAAAAGCAAAGCAAAATGTCCTTACTCAACATATGCTACAAACACACCCATATGAGTGAGGGAAGGAAAAACAAAGCCCCATCTAAACAAAAGAAAACCCAAAAACAAGAAGTGACAGCTACTCTAGATGAGAAGGAATCACGGCAAGAACTCCAGAAGTATGAAAAATCAGAGTGAAAGGTCACACCCAAAGGATCACACCAGTTCTCTGGCAATGGATCCCAACCAAAATGAAAATACTGAAATGACAGATAAAGAATTCCACATATGGATTGTAAGTAATCTCAATGAGATCCAAGAGAAAATGGAAAATCAACTCAAATAAACCAGAAAAAAAATTCAGGAAATGAATGAAAAATTTACAAAAGAGACAGATATATTAGAACAAAACAACAAATAGAACTTCTGGAAATATAAAATTCATTAAGGAAAATACAAAACACAGTGGAAAGTTTTAAGAATAGACTAGACCAAGCAGAAGAAAGAATTTCAGAGCTTGAAGACAACTCTTTTGAATTAACCCAGACAGTCAAAAGTAAAGAACAAAGAATTAAGAGGAATAAACAAAGTCTACAAGAAATATAGGATATGTAAAATGGACAAATATAAGAATCATAGGCATCACTGACAGTGAAGAAGAAAAAGCAAAAGGTCTGGAAAACCTGTTTGAGGGAATAATTGAGTAAAACTTCCCTGGTCTTGCTAGAGATGTAGACATCTAGGTACAAGAAGCTCAATGGACACTTATGACGTTCATTGCAAAAAGGGCATCACAAAGGCATATAATCATCAGACTGGCCAAAGTCAATAAGAAGGAGGAACTCCTATGAGGTGTGAGGCAAAAACATCAAATAACTTACAAAGGAAAACCCATCACACTAACAGCAGACTTCTCAAGAGAAACCTTACAAGCCAGAAAGAAATAGGATTCTATCTTTAGTCTCCTTAAACAGAATAACTGCCAGATAATAATTTTATATCCTGCTAAAGTAAGTTTCATAAATGTAGGAGAAATAAACTCCTTCCCAGAGAAGCAAACACTAAGGGAATTGTCACTACTAGATCTGCCCCTACAGCGAATGCTCAAAAGTTCATTATACATGCAACAGCACAATACACTCCAACCAGTGTAGAAACACATAAATGTTATAGCTCACAGCTCCTATATAAAAAAGCACAGAGGAAAAACAAAACAATAATGTATCATCCAACATGTTGAACAGAACAGCATCCCACATATCAATACTAATGCTCAATATGAATGGTCTGAATGACCCTATTAAATGACATATACTGGCTGAATGGATGAAAAAACACAACCCAAGTATTTACTGTCTCCAAGAAACATATGTAAATCACAAGGACTCACACAGACTCAAGGTAACGGGATGGAAAAAAAAAATCCCATGAAATGGAAACCAAAAGCAAGTATATGTAGCCATTCTTATACCAGAAAAAAATAGACTTTAAGTCAACAATGGTAAAAAAAAAGACAAAGATGGTCATTACATAATGGTAAAGGGAAAAATTCAACAAGAAGACATAACAAACCTAAACATATATGCAACTAACACAGGATCTCCCAGTTTCATAAAGAAAAGTTTCTAGATCTAAGCAAAAAAGTAAACATCTTAATTGTTGGGGACTTAAACACTTCACAGACAGAACTAGACAGATATCAAAGCAGAAAATGAATAAAGAAACACTGGACTTAAACAGGACTGTAGAACAAATGGACCTAACAGACATGTACAGAACATTCAACCCAAAAACTACTGAATATACATTTTTCTTATCAGCATATGGGACATTTTTCCAAGATTGATCATATCTTAGGTCACAAAACAAGTCTCAACAAATTCAAAAAAAAAGAAATCATGCCATGCTTCTTCTCAGACCACAGTAGAATAAAACTAGAAATCAATTCTAAGAGAAACACTCAAATCTACACAAAGTCATGAAAATTAAATAAGGTACTCCTGAATGATCCATGAGTCAATGATAAAATTAAGATGGAAATCAAATGATTCCTCAAATTAAATGACAAAAGAAACACAACTTTTCAAAATCTATGGAATACAGGAAAGGAAATCTTAAGGGGAAATTTCATAGTCTTAAATGCCTACATCAAAAAGACAGAAAGATCTCAAGCTAACAACCTAATGTCACATCTCAAAAAACTAGAAAAAGAAGAACAAACCAAACCCAAAGCCAGCAGAAGACAAGAAATAACTAGGGTCAGGGCAGAACTAAATGAAATGAGAAAAAAAAAATACAAAGGATCAATGAAAAAAAAATTGATTCCTTGAAAAGATAAACAAAATTGATATTCCACTAGCCAGATTAACCAAAGTAAAAGAGAAAGGACTCAAACAGCTTCAATCAGAAATGAAAAAGGAGACATTACAACTGATACTGCAGAAATACCAAACATCATCCATGAATACTATGAAAACCTCTATGCAAACAAACTAGAAAACCTGGAGGATGTGGATAAATTCTTAGAATCACACAATCTCCCAGGACAGAATTAGGAAGAAATAGGAACCCCGAACAAATGAATAATGAGCAGTGAAATTGAAGCACTAGTAAAAAGTCTCCCAAAATAAGGGCTGGACTAGACAGATTTACACCCAAATTCTACCAGACTTATAAAGAAGAACTGATACCTATCCTACAGAAACTATTCCATAACATCAAGAAGGAGAGAATCCTCCTAACTCATTCTATTAAGCCAGTATCATCCTGATATCAAAACCAGGAAAGGACACGCAGGCAATAAAAACTACATATCAATATCCCTTATGAACATAGATGTAAAAATCCGTAACAAAATGCTAGCAAGCCAAATTCAATAGCTCATCAAAAAGATAATCCACCATGATCAAGTGAGTTTCATCCCAGGATTGCAAGTATGGTTTAACACACAAATCAATAAACGTGATTCACCACGTGAATAAAAAGCAAAACAAAGACCACATGATCATTGCAATAGATGTAGAAATATAATAGCATTTGCTAAAATTCAGCACCCTTTCATCATAAAAACCCTGAACACACTAAGCATAGAAGAAACATACCTTAAAATTATAAAAGCCATATGACAAACCCACAGCCAACATCATACTGAAAGGGGAAGAGCTGGAAGCATTCCCCCTAAGAACTGGAACAGGACAAGTGCCCACTGTCACCACTTCTATACAACATAGTATTAGAAGTCCTAGCCACAGCAATCAGGCAAGTGAAAGAAATAAAGCATATCCAAATTTGGAAAGAGAAGGCGAATCTATCCCTGTATGCTGATGATACAATCTTGTATCTAGAAAACAAGACCACCAAAAGACTACTGGCATTAATAAATAAATTCTGCAAAGTTCCAGGTTACATGATAAATGTACACAAATCAGTAACATTTCTATTAATCTATACTAATAACAGTCAAGTGGAGAGTCATATCAAGGATTTAATAGTATTTACAGTAGGTACAAAGAAAATAAAATACGTAGGAATGTACTTCATCAAGGAGGCGAAAGATCTCTATAATGACAGCTACAACACATTGACAAAAAAAATCATATATGACACAGACAAATGGAAAAACATCCCCTGCTCATGGAAAGGTAGAATCACCATCATTAAAATGTCCATACTTCCCAAAGTGATTAACAGATTCAACTCAATCCCCATCAAAATACCAGCATCATATTTCACAGATCTAAACTTCATTTGGAACCAAAAAAAAGCCTGAATAGACAAAGCTATCCTAAACAAAAAGAACAAATCTGTAAGCATCACATTACCAGACTTCAAACTCTACTACAAGGCTACAGTAAACAAAACAACATAGTATTGGCAAAAAAAGATAGAAACACAGACCAACGGAACAGAACAGAGAACTCAGATATAAAACCATCCACATACAGCCAACTGATCTTTGACAAAGCAGGCAACAATATATACTGGGGAAAAAAGCCATATTCAATAAATAATGTTGGGAAAATTGATTAGCCACATGCAGAAGAATAAATAATAATAACAGGATCTCTCACCACTCACAAAAATTAATTCAAGATAGATAAAATACTTAAATGTAAGGCATGAAACCATAAGAATTCTAGAAGAAAATATTGGAAACACTCTTCTAAATATCTGCCTGGGCAAAGAATTTATGAAGAAGACCCGAAGGGGAATTCCAGCAACAACAAAAATACATAAATGGGTTTAAATTAAAAAGCTTCTGCACAGCAAAGGAAAAAACAGAGTTAATAGACAACCTACAGAATGGGAGAAAATATTTCCAAACTATACATCCAACAAAGAACTAATATCCAGAATCTACAAAGAATTTGAACAGAAGTTTTTCAAAAGAAGATAGACAAATTGCCAACAAACATATGTAAAAAATGTTCCACATCACTAAACATCAGAGAGTTGCAAATTGAAACCACAATGAGATACTGACTTACCCCTGTCAGAATGGCCATTACTAAAAAGTCAAAAAACAATAGATGCTGTTGTGGATGCAGATAGAAAGGAATACTTATACACACTGTTGGTGGGACTACAAATTAGTACAACCTCAATGCAAAACTGTATAGAGATTCCTCAAAGAAATAAATGTAAGACTACCATTCAATCCAGCAATCCCAGTGCTGCACATCTTCCAAAGGAAATGAAGTCATTTTATCAAAATGACACCTGTACTTGAATGTTTATTGTGGCACAATCACAATTGCAAAGATGTGGAATCAATCTAAGTGCCCATCAATTCATGAGTGGATAAAGAAAATGTGTGTGTATACATGCACACACACACACACACACACTCAGAGTACTACTCAGCCATAAAAAGGAAAAAGGGATGAAATAATGTCATTTGCAGCATCTTGGTTGGAACTGGAGACCACTACCCTAAGTGAAGTATCTCAGGAATGGAAAACCAAACATTATATGTTCTCACTAATAGGTGAGAGCTAATAGATGGGTATACATGGGCACAAAGTGATATAAAGTACATGAGAAACCAAAAAGAGTGAGGGTGGGAAGGGCTGTGTTGGATAAAAACTTACATTCTGGGGGACAATGAATAATATTCTGGTGACAGGCACACAAAAAGCCCTGACTTAAGCAATATACAAGGTATCCATGTAACAAAAACACTTGTACCCCCTTGATTAATATTTTTAAATATAAAAAGAAAAAATAGATTAATTTCTAAAAGTGAGTTTACATTTCATTTAAATAAAAACAATGAATTTGTAAAAAAAAGAAATGAGAATTTTTATACTATAGTTAAATATTCTTAAATTCACAGAACACAAAAAATTATTCAACAAGTATCCAAATCTTCTTGATAACATATCAAAATGTTTTATCTTTTATTTTATAAACACAGTACTTTAATATATATTTCTTCATCAATTTGTACATTTTATATTTATATAAGGTAAATTAAAGAGTTGAGATAATTATCTATGAATTTGAGGCATGCATATTTTAAGAAAAGAGGCCTTTAAAATTGTTTCTACTTTTTATTTGTTTGTGTCAGAAAAACAAGAGGCTTCATTATACCAACACTGCTCTCCCTCTTCTCCCCAAATTCTTATTTCTAGTTTGTAGAAAGTTTCAATTCTCTGATATGTTGGAAGAGGGAAGATTGAACTGACTGTGAAATGTTTTCTGTATTCTTGAATCTTCAAGGGCAGGGATTTTATTGTGTCCCTAAGAGGTGGTGGTATGTCTGAAGTAGTCATAAAGTGAGTCCCTAATTAAGCAGACTCTAAATATTACTATCATGGACCAAAAATCTACAGTAATGAATAAGAATAGGGAAATACCTGAATACACACACACACACCCCACATATGTATACTTGCCATTTTAGCAGTAGAACTGTTTACATTAGGGACTAATTTGCCATGCATCACAAAGCACTTCTGCACAGCCAAGGAAACTATCATTAGAGCGAATAGACAACCTACAGAATGGGAGAAAATATTTGCATACTATACATCCAATAAAGGGCTGATAACTAGAATATATATAGAACTCAGGAAAATCAGCAAGAAAAAAAAAATCAAACAACCCCATTAAAAAGTGAGCAAAGGACATGAACGAAACTTTTCAAAGAAGACAGAATAATGGCCAGGAAACATATGAAAAAATGCTCAACATCTCTAATCATCAGGGAAATGCAAATCAAAACCATAATGAGATATGACTTAACCCCAGTAAGAATTGCTTTTATCAAAAAGACCCAAAACAATAAATGCTGGCGTGGATATGGAGAGATAGGATCACTCATACACTACTGGTGGGACTGAAAACTGGTACAACCTCTATGGAAAGTAGTATGGAGATACTTCAAAGAACTAAAAGTAGAACTACCATTTGATCCAGCAATCTCACTACTGGGTATCTACCCAAAGGAAAAAAAGATATTCTATAAAAAAGACATATGCACTTGAATGTTTGTAGCAGCACAATTCACAATTGCAAAGATGTGGAAACAACCCAAGTGCCCATCAATATATGAGTAGATCAATAAAATGTGGTATATGTATGGCATGGAGTATTACTCAGCCATAAAAATAAATGGTGAACTACCTCTTGTATTATCCTGGTTGGAGCGGGAGCCCATTCTTCTAAGTGAAGTATCACAAGAATGGAAAAACAAACAGCATGTGTACTCACCATTAAATTGGTACCAATCAATCAGCACTTATGTGCACATATGGGAAGTAACATTCATTGGGTGTCAGGCAGATAGGAAAAGGGAGGAAGGGATGGGTAAATTCACACCTAATGGGTGCGGTGCATGCTGTCTGGAGGATGGGCATGCTTGTAGCTCTGACTCCGGTGGTGCTAAGGCAATTTATGTAACCAAAGTGTTTGTACCCCCATAGTATTCCCCAATTAAAAAAAAAAAGCCAGTGCACTTACCAGAAGAATCCTACAAAGCATACTGCAGAACCGTTAAAATGACATCATGTACTAAAATTATTTTTGGAATTTCTCAAGAAGAAATACTTTCAGAATTTTGAATCCATTTTTAGTAATTATTTTAATTATGGAAAAATTATCATTTTCATTTTTGGGAAATATTCAAATCTTATTCATAGGTATGACTGGAGAAGAAAATGGATAATTAAGATGCATAATATTATTTTGTTTAAAAATAGTGTTAACTATTTCTAAAACCAGTTATAGAAGGTAAGTTCCAGATCATTTTGAAAAAATCAATGTTACTGAAATAATTATATAGACTTTTGAATATTTTAAGTAATACCACATTTTGAGCTATATAATTTCCAATGGATGGTCAATCTAGTGACACTGCTTTTATATTCCATTATTTTAAAATCATTCTAATATTTTGAATGTAAATAACAATGGTTTATTTTCTTTCTTTCTTTCTTTATTACTTACTTCAGAATAATATGTTTGTCAAGGAAATAAAAATAATAGTCAAGGTAGTTCTAATACTGTTGCTCTGCAACTGAAAATGATAAACAGAGAAAAATTTTTTTCTAAATTTTATGAAACTGAGATTCACAGACACACACCCCCTAGATATAATTTCTCCAGATACAAATTGAAGTCATACAACATTTTATGAATAGGATTTTTTTCCTACAATATGTAGTAGGAGGCTTCAAATATGATGATCCTAAACTAAGGGCACATGTTGGAGTTACATAAGCCAGGTGGGAAGGCTTGGTGCTGCAAATTACATGTATCAGAGCTGAAAAACCACTTAACCTCTCTGCACTTTATAGCAAGTGAAATACAATTCTCACTGATTGTACAGTAATAAAATACAAGTTCCTCCTACTTCACTGGCTTTGTAATAGTCAAATTGGATAATAGATTTGTAAAAGTTTTGTACATCATAAAAATCTTCTCAAATAGGTATTCCTTATCTCTCTCACACAGTTTTTACCTAGTATAATCTCCACATCTCTACTCTTCAGGATTTGGAGTTATTTTGCAACCACTTTTTTCTCCAATACTAAATTGCTTTGTTGGCTGAATATATGTATATATATGATTCTCTAAGGCACTGCAGAAAACTGTTCACCTCATGAGAATCAACTCTGTACAACATTACTGGGAGATGAACAGCGGAAGGCACTACTGTCATAATAACATCACTTCACCCGTTAGGATGTTGCATTTTTTGTCTGCAGTTCTTTACTTTTTTCTACAAAATCAAGACTTATTTTTCTCCTTAAAATTTCAGCTCCATATTTCTTCTTTTGTTGAAGGATTACCAGTGTCCCAGTTTCACCAAGTTATGCAATTATAATGCAGAATCCATTTACTTCCAATAATTGTAGTACAGCCATTGCCATGGGAATAAAAGCAAGGCTTACGGTTCAGAGTAAAGAACAAAAACATATCATACAGCTTATGGGAAAAAGGGTAGAATGCTACTTGGCCTCAGTGACACCATGAACATCAGTGTAGAATTTTAATTGCAGTTTGCCTTCTTTGCAATAAAAGAGTCTGTTCTAAACACTTGCCAATATAACTAATTCTGAAACCAAAGGAAGATTCTACATTATGATTTAAGTTGCTATAGCTAATGTTTCATGCCAGAAAAAGGCAATGTATACGTAATATTGTGCAGTTATTTAGTATGTATAGTTACCAGCTTCAAGAGTGACATTAAAATCATTCAGTTACACTGTAAAACTAGTAATTTATGACACAAACAGTGCTAATGATGAGTATTGTATGATCTATTTTATTTTTTTACAGTCATATACTTCTTTCCAATGATGAAGGAAGTGCCTATGCTGGTTCATAGCACTATACTGTCCTGATCCTACTACTGGGTATTTACCCAAAGGAAAAAAATACATTTTATAATAAAGCATCTGCATGCGAATGTTTATAGCAGCACAATTCACAATTGCAAAGATGTGGAAACAGCCCAGGTGCCCATCAATACACGAGTGGATTAATAAAATGTGGTATATGTATACCATGGAGTATTACTCAGCAATAAAAAACAACAGTGAATTAACACATCTGGTATTATCCTGGTTGGAGCTAGAGCCCATTCTTCAAAGCGAAGTGTCACAGGAATGGACAAACAAGCACCACTGGCACTCACCATCAAATTGGTACTAACTGGTCAACACTTATGTCACATATGGAAATAATATTCATCAGGCAGTGGGCAGGCGGGAGGGGGGTGGAGGGGGTGGGACAGCTCTCACTGAATGGATGCGGGGAGCACAGTTTGGGGGATGACCACGATTGTAGCTCTGACATGGGCAGTGCATGGGCAATATGTATAGCCAAAGTGTTATACCCCCATAATATTCTGAAATAAATTAAAAAAAAAACATATTGGAATTAATTATTTTTCTTAAGAATGGAGAGTTACTTATAACTCATTCCTTCAACAGAAGAAGAAATTTATTTTTATGGTGAAAGCCATATCCAAGCGAAGGCTAGAATTGTTCTGCTAGCCATTTTAAAAATCTGTCAATCTAAAGTCCACACAAATTACAAACCAATCTCGTTATAAGTTTCTCCTTAAAAAATTCTCAAGATTACTTCCTAAAAGTAAGATAGCTATCAGTCCTTACGCAAAGAATTTACCAACCAACTCTGACATCATTTTTCTGCCCATCAAATTCTTAGATCTCTATTTTCTTTTCTATTTCCCCAGCATCTGAAGCAATTCAGATTCACATCTTTAACTATATGAACTCTTGCAGTCAACTACTCACTTAGCTTCAGCAACAGTACTTTCTATATGATCTACCTGATTTATTTCAATAATTCTTTTTAGAATTACTTTTAGGTCAATTTCCTAGTTAAGAATCTATTTATTCATTCTAGCACCTATAATGTTTCTGCCATGTTAGTAACTCTATTTTATCAGAATGGTGCCAGTGATTTCAAAGACAAACTCCTTACTGTAGGCAATCTCCTACTTCTTTCCTCAATGTAAATGGCTACTCTATCATGACACACAGATGTATTAGCCCTCTTCTTATGCCTGCCTTATTCCTACTCCTGCAATCTCCATGCCACATGAATACTCTTGGAAATAATTCCTGGCTACAGAGCACAAGGAAGTCTATTTAGGTTTGCTATTTCCTTTTTCATGCCACAAAAATATTTGTATCCTCTTGTCTTTCTGGAAAGCTTTCTTAATAATAAGCTGCTTCATGAAATATTATTCTTTCCCCTTCTGATTATCTGGGTTATCTTAACTAAAAATGTTTACTGCATGCATGCTATTTATGAGTAGAATTGCATAAAATATTCCAGGGAAAGAGATATAATAATTATCTAGAAGAAATTAAAATGAACATAAACTGAATTATTATACATATAAATGAACTTTTGATGTATTACTGTAGTCAATGCATGTATATTACATATACAAGTTGATTTCCAAAATATAATAATTATCTTTCTTCCAAATGAAATGAAGTTAAAAATGAAAGTTGAAAGTGAAAGGAAATATCTCAAATGCATACTTTGATTAACTGAGTGATGTCTTTCCTTATATAGAATCAAAACAATGACAAATTTAATAAATTAACTTTATCAGTTGATTTGATAGGGGAAAATTCATATATTAATAAAACAATTGCTAATCATCATGTAGATGTGCAAATTGTCAGATTATTTAAGGAAAAGGATTTAAAGAAATGGAGTCATAACAAATTTGCCTATAATCAAAAATACTTTTATATTTCAATCGTTTTAAGAGTGTTTGAATAATTGTACAAATACATTTGAATATTGTACGATAAAATGCTTTTTTTTTTTTTTTTTTGAGACAGTGTCTTGCTCTATTGCCCAGGCTGGAGTGCAGTGGCATCAGCATAGCTCACTACAACCTCAAACTCCTGGGCTCAAGTGATCCTCCCGCGTCAGCCTCCCAAGTATCTGGGACTATAGATGTGCACCACCATGCCCAGCGAATTTTTTCTATTTTTGGGAGAGACAGGGTCTCATTCTTGCTCAGGCTTTTCTTGAACTCCTAAACTCAAGCAATCCTCCCGCCTTGGCCTCCCATAGTCTTAGGATTACAGGCATGAGCCACTGCACCCAACCAATAAAATGCTTCTTTACATTTCATCTGAATATTATCCTCTTTCCAAATTAATTCAAAATGATCTATAAACTCAAATTAGTTATTCTCTTTAAAAATAAAATTATTAAATTTGTTCCAAATTACTAAATGCAAGATATCAGCTAGCACAATTTATCAGTTGACTTTATTTCTCTCCTATAATTCAGTCTACTCTTGTCACAATCTAGAAATTAGTTATAACAGTTACTATTGTGCAATTTATAAATGTTACAGTTTTCCTTTTAGATTAACTTTTTACTTTTAGACAAAGTACTACAATGTTTTCTGTATAATTGATAATTGTAAGGAAAGATATCCTAAAACATAATGTACATTCATGAATAATTCTTATTTTTCAAAATAAAAAAAAATTGTGTAGATATTAGAAGTTAAATTGTAACTCCAAAATATTTAGTTATTGTTGTTGTGACTGGCTGTCTAATGATATTCATCTTTTAAATGATGAAAAATATGTTTGCGATCCCTGAACTGAATTCCAAATTTATAGATAACTACAGATCTATTAACTGAAAAAAAAATCTGCCTGACTAAATGTTCTATCTTCCAAATGTGTTAATTTTCCCAGAAGATTTATACCATTGTTGCAGAATGAGAAGTAGCTATTCTTAGAGAGAAGTAATTCATCCTAACTCATTTTATGAGACCAGTATTGCCTTAATATAAAAATTAGACAAAAACATTACAAGAAAATACAAATCCAAATCTTCATATGATTTATTCTAAAAATATAAATATGTTTTAAATTTTAAAATGCTGCCCATAGAATCTCCTATATTTACAGGCTAAAAATAAAACAACATATGATTGTCTTGATAGATGAGGAAAGAGCAATTTACAAAATTAAAGACTCCTAATTAAGTGCTAACAATATTCAGCAAATAAAAATCAAAGGACAGTTTTGTAGGTAAAAGTGTGGATATCCATAAACATACACAAAATCTACAACTAAATCTACAACTAATATTTAAACTAAATATTTAAAGGTCCAGGATCAGGAGTAAGGCTAGGTGTCCGTTCTCACTACTTTTAAAAATTATTACTTTTAATTGACAAGTCATAATTATATATGTTTATGGGGTACAAAGTGATGGTTTGATATATGTATACATTGTGAAATGATTAAATAAAACTAGTTAACATACTCATCACCTCATAATTTTTTATCATATTCACTTAGTTATTTTGAAGTGTCCAATCCATTATTACTGACTATATCCACCCTGCTGTACAGTGGATCTCAAAACGTATTCTTTCTGTCTAACTAAAACTTTGTACGCTTTGACCAACACCTTCCCATTCTCTCTCCTCCTACCATCCCCAGCCTCTGGCAACCATTATTCTACTCTATACTTCTATGAGTTTGACTTTTTTAGATTCTACATATAAGTGAGTTCATGTGGTATTTGTCTTTCTGTGCCTGGCTCATTTCACTTAGTATAATGTCTTCCAGGTACATTCATGTTGTTGCAAATGGCAATATCTCCTTTTTTGTTTTTGAAGACTGAATAATAGTCCATTGTATACATATACCACATTTTATTTATCCATTCATCCATTAATGGACACTATGGTTTATTTCATATCTTGGCTATTGTGAATAATGCTCCAATGAACATGATAGTGCAGATATCCCTTTGACATATTGATTTTAATTCCTCTGGATATATACCCAGAAATGGGATTAGTAGTTCTATTTTCAGCTTTTTGAGGAAGCTCCATACCATTTTCCATAATTGCTGTACTAATTTACATTCCCACAAACAGTGTACAAGTGTTTCCATTTCTCCACATCCTCACCACTTTTTATCTTTCATCCCTCTTTTATTATTCGCTGTTCACTGGTAGGACTAGACTCCAAGATAAGACAAACAAAAAGGAAATACATTACAAAGGAAGATATAAAATTATCTTTATTTGCAGATAACATGGTTATGTATATAGAAAATCTTAAATACTGTGAAAAAACCCTATTAGAATTAGTAAACACTTTTTGAAAAAAATCACATAAATATAACCATAAAAGATCATTAAACTATAAATTTAAAAGCAGTCACTTTTATTTTATGTTGCATTTTAATTCAATAAGGCAAATTTCTAAAAGTCAGTAGAGTATAATACCCCAGAAGCCAATTTTTACAAAAACAAAGATAGATTTAGAAAGCATTCTGAACTATTATAAGAATTTAAATCTAGAAGGAAAGGTTTTACACAGAGTGGTAACATTTTACACCCTTTGCTATATGACTCTTAAGTTTGAAATTATACCATCACATCCTTGTCTTAAGTGTCTACCTCAGTCTCCAGCAACCTCCTATTACTTATGCCAATATAATACATCCCATTTAAATATGTCAGAAAAGGATTTGGTCTGTATCCTATAATAATTTTACAAGAAAATAAAGCAAAAGAAGGATTTGTAATCTCAAATTTTGAGGACTACTTGCATGAGATAAAAAGCACCTTATTTTCCAGAAGTAGAAGTAAGTACAGTAAAATAAATTTTACAGTAGAAGAAATTACAATAGGTTTCTCATTAGAATAAACTAGTATAAGCAGAAACTACTATAATTTTTTCAGTAGAATAAATTACAACAGTAAAATAAATGTTGCTTAAAGCAGATAAAATTATAACTTAATTCTCCAAAATAAGCTAACAAACTAAATAAGGCATTTACAACTTGGAAGAAATATGCTAAATAGAAATGTAGGGTTTATAGCTTGTGACATATAGAGTCAGTCCCCAACTCACAATGGTCTGACTTATTATTTTTTGACTTTACAATGGTGCAAAAGCAATGCATATTCAATAGAAACCATATTTTAAAATTTGAATTTTGATCTTTTTCGGGGCTAGTGATAATGTGGTACAAATCTCTTTTTTGATGCTGGGCAGTGGCAGAGAGCTGCAGCTACCAGTCACCAATGCAATCACAAGAGTAAGCAACGGATACTGTACAGTGTACTGTGTTGCCAGATGGTATTTCCTAACTGTAGGGGTATTTTTCCCACATATTATTACAATGGAGTTATTAGACAAGCCAGGTGGCCTCCAGGGGAAATTTCCCCCCAACAGAGGGGACAGACGGCCAGAATTTCTCCCAGGCCCTTCTGCAAATGATCAGGAAATGGCTCTGCTAGAAGTTAATATTTAGGGTCTAATTTGGGCAATACCAGAAGCATTTCCACTGAGGTGAATTGGCCTAATGTTGAGTTATGCACTCAGAAGGAAGGAGAATACCCCAAGGCTTTTGTTAAGTGCTTAATACAAAGTTTTCAAAGGTATATTGCATTAAACCCTGAAGCCTCAGAACACAGAAATCTTTTAATTTCTGCCTTGGTCAGAAATTTTCTCCTTGATACAAAAAAGAAAATATAAAATAATGGCATTGGCTAGACAGGTCAAACTCTCAATGTTATTATGGAAGCAGCTACATAATTCCTTGAAAATTGCTACAAGACAATAAGAAGAAACAATGAATTAAAATCAACAGTACTCACTTAACAAATTAGTCTTTAAAAAAGCAAAGGTGTAACTCCAGGTGAAACTTAAAACTCACACACCCTTCTAGCCAACTACAGGGTTTTCCCTGTTTGCTTTCAAATGATCGCAGATAAAAAGCCAGGACATTGGAAGAACAATTGTCTTGCACTTAAGAGAGAGGAAAGCTTAAATAACAATCTCCCTAAACCTCAGCATCCTCAGATGTTCTATTTTTCCCCTTCTGTGTGACAGTATCCCATAGATTGATAGGGTCAGCCCATCCTCAGTCACACCTCACAAGCCACTCTTAAGCTTATGGAAGATGACTGGGAACTGGATTTTCTAATGGACACTGGTGCAACTTTCTCTACCACCCTCTCAGGATTTATCTCTACCTGTCGCTTCTGATTCTATTTAAGCTATAGGATCCTCTAGGCAACCTATTTCATTGCCCACATCTCAGCGTCACCCCAGTCCCCTTAGGCTTTCTTAACTCTCACCATGCCTTTCTAGTTTCAGAATCTTCACCAGCAATCTTCTAAATAGAGATTTGCTAATTAAATTTAATACCACCATAAAATGTAATGAGAAAGGCGTTTTATTTCCCTGCCCTCAGACCAAATCTCAAACTTCTACTTTCCTTAATGGAAACCCATCTTGATTTAAAATACTCTGAAAAGGATAAAATTTTAAAATATGTCCCGACTGGTCTCTAGGCCTCACATGCAAATGAAATTGAATTGCTACTAAGTACAGAACCTCAATGCATTGTCTGGAAAAAAGATAAACCTTTCCCATCAATTGCTCAGTGCCCCCTCTTTTGAGATGCAGAAGGAGGAATTGAACCTACAATAGACCCTCTTTTATAGCAGTGTGTTCCTGTCTTTAATTCCTCACCCTGTAATACCTCAATCCTACCAGTTAAAAAAGAAGGGGAATTTTACACAGATGGGAATCAAATCTATTGGTTTATACAAGATCTAAAAGCCATATATTCTTGTAAATTTTCTTCACCTGGTAGACCCTAATTCAGCTACCATTCTTACCTCAATCCCTGCTCACTCAGCTTGGTTTAAATTAACTGACCTTTGCTCAGCTTTCTTTTCAATCCCATTGCATCCTGAATTAGAATTCCTCTTTATATTTATTTTTAGAGGGAGACAATGAACATGGAGTCTCATACCATGGGATATTGTTAGTCCCCCTCAATATTTTTCCAAGTCCTTAAAGCAGACTTAGACTCTGTATCATTTACCCGAGGCTCCACTCTTATTCAGTGTGTTGAGGACCTTTTACTTTGTAACCAAACTAAGCAAGGTACTCTTATATACTCCCTCATTCTTCTAAAAGCACTAGCTGAACAAGGCCATAAATCCTTCCACTGTAATGAGTACAGGGCACTCAAAAGCGCATCCCAAAATGCCTAGAGTCAATTTTGTCCATCACTCTCCCAAAGATGAGAAATCAGCCACATTTACTGCCAATGGATTCCTAATTTTATTGTCCTTGATAAACCTCTATATGGCGCTGCTAATTTTCTCCCATAGCAACAATAATTTGGCAGCTATCTATGGACGAAAGTGGTGATAGCCTTGTTTGACCATTGTCCTGTGACAACACCACCTAACAAGGGATCTTGGAGCAGTCAAGGGACATTCATGCCTCAGGTACCAGGTCTGCCAATCTCAGTCCTAGTTGTGGATCCAGAAGCCACCCATGACCTGGCTTCAGCCCCTATCAGCCATGGTCAGGGAACACTTATGTCCATGCAGGTATCTGCTGAGAAATATATCTACCATGCTTACAGCAGGGGGCCTGCCAACCTTGGTCTGACTGCAGATACTGAAGGTGCCCTGAAACTCAGTTTCAGCCCCTCTCAGCTATGGTTCAAAGCAGTCCTTCCCACCCTGAACCCACCAGAAAACACATTTATCTGTGTCTTTGGATGCAGGTCCACTGACCTTGGTCTAACTGTGAATGTTGAAGCAGCTTTTTAACCTAGTTCCAGCCTTTCCCAGCCATAGTCTGGGAGCAATCCTGCCTACACTAACACCAGCCAGGAAATATGTTCAACCAGGCCTCTGGAGGCAGGTCCACTGACCATGGTCCCACAACGGATCCTGGAACAACATTATAATCCAACTTCAGCTCCTCCCAGCCATGGCCAAGGAGCAGTCCTGCCCACCCAGGGACCCAGCAGGAGGCATGCCTGTAGGTTTGGAC
Source organism: Daubentonia madagascariensis (assembly GCA_023783475.1). Taxonomy (NCBI): domain Eukaryota; kingdom Metazoa; phylum Chordata; class Mammalia; order Primates; family Daubentoniidae; genus Daubentonia; species Daubentonia madagascariensis. Next base: position 16,116,130 of record JAKFHU010000978.1, on the reverse strand, counting down.
TTTCTGTTTTTGTCCCAAATTTTCTTTTCTTAAATAACCAGTTTGTTTTAGGACAAAAATTTATAATACAAGATCCTTTCTCATGCAAAATTAATCTCTTCTTTTTACCTTTTTAATAAAAATAATACATCTTCATATCCTTAACTCTCTTCACATCTCTCTTTCCTACTTATTACTTCCTTCTTGCTTTAATTTTCTTTCTAACTCTCTATTTTGAATCAACCTATAAATAACTTCTGAATGAAACAAAATTATTTTTAGGGTTTTTACATCAAATCTTAGCAGGCTAAGCATTTATGTCTGGTCCTGGGCCTTCCCCAGCCCATACCACAGGATTAACTATTTGGAGAAACTGAGGATCTAACTGTTGTTCCAACTTTCTTCACATTCATTGCTTTTCCAAATCTCTTTCTCTTGTTTTACTAGTCACCTTCTATCTTGTTTTTACTTTCTTCCTAAAAGCATAGAGTTAGGTCTTTAGGCCTAGACAAAGGGAAAAGGAAGGTTGTATGTAAAGTCTTAGTTTAGTTTTCAAAGAGTCTGAGAAAGGGAGACTGTGGTGTTAAAGGAGTTAGGTGTCTAACTTAACCATAAGATCATTTCCCAGTTGGGGGGTAATGGGAAAGCACTAAAAGGAATGAGCAAAGACTTGATCGCCCAGTGAGCAGAGGAGCTATGTAGTACACAGATGGTTTTGTATTTTACTTTCCATTCTGACAATGGGGATAGGAGAGGGAAACAGAGGTCCCAAAAATTCAGGAAGAGCAGAACGAGTGGCCAGTGTTAATTAAAATCAATTTGCTTACGTAAGACAGAGAAAGAGAGTTACCCAAGGCTCAGCCATCCCAGTGTGATGAAGTTGAGCTTGTTCCAGAGCCAGGGTCTGTCTGCCAGACTGAAGTAGTCCTAGAGGGTCCATGGGGGTAGAGAATGCCAGCTCAGGGGGGTCCGCAGTGAGATCTCCCATTTTAGGAAGAGGGTGTTCACTCTTCCAGTGCCCTTCCTTTTTGCAGTTAGGGCATGGTCCTGCTGAGCTCTGCTCCCTGGGGCACTCCTTACTCCACGGACCCAGAGTCATAGTGGAGGCAAGGCTCAGTTTCTGGAGAATTGTGTGGTCCTGCTGTCTTCTTGCCTGAGCCTCCAGGATAACTTTATCTCTGAAAAAAAAAAACTCTCCTGTTGTGGTAGCCACCATTTGAAAGACTTCCTTCTGGTCTAAGACCTTTTGCTGGTCTCTTTCGCTCTCTGCTCTCCTCACCTTGGTTATCAAAGACCTTGAAGGCCGGGTTTAAACTTCCACTTGCGGAGTCTGAGGCCCCTTTTCAAGTTTTAGGAGTTTATGCTGAATATCAGGGAGACGAAGTACATTGTTAGGATAGTTTCTCCCTCCCTGGTATCAGGATCTAAATAGTAAGGAGTAAAGAGGCAAAAGGCTTTAGACAGTTGTGAAAGGAAAAGGACTGGATTTTTATCTTGGCCCTGAGTGATTCTTGATGCCTTCTGATCCTGCAGCCTCCTGGAGAGGGAGTTGGTGAACAGGCAGGGAAGGAGGAAAAAGAGAAACCTCATCTGGAAAGTGAAGAACGTTAGAGAGATGCAGGGGTAAGAAGTAACATGTGGCAGGCAGAGTGAAGATCAGGATGTTTAGCACATTTAAAGAAAGCCTGAGAGCCATTCTCACATGGGTTTCCATCATCTTACCTTACTGGGAGATGTGAAAATTTCTCCCAGGTTTAGGCACCAAAATGTCAGGTTTGAATGTAATGTCAGGTTCATGTATTCCCTGGTTCTTTTCTCAGTATTGAAGAATGATTACTGAGACTGAGTGGACAGAACAAATGAGTAGGCCAAACAGATGCAAAGGAAGCCAAGAACCAAGATTTATTAAGCATAGTACCTGACAGAGAGGGAATGGGTCTATCTCCACAAGTGGAGAAAACCCTGAGTTTTTAGCACACACTTGCATTAATATCATCACTGAACTGCCTTTCTTTCCCTGTAGGTGGAGTTTCCCTTTTCCCACTCTTGGGTGATTGATATCTTGGGGTTACATAACTAAATACTTTGTGCACATGTGAAATTCCCAGAATTCCCTTTGAGTGCCCACCTGGGGGCAAATCTGCAATGCTAATTAGATGGTAATGAACCTGGGTCAGTTAAGGACACTTGAAATTTCCCAGTGTGCATGACCCAGTTCATTCCAGTTCTCCCCACCCATGGCCCTGACCATATCTCCAGTTTGTGGTTTCTCTATCTCTTTTTGGTTGATCATTTCCTATCATAGACAAAACATTTTTTCCTCTCCCCTCTCTTTGGCCCTACCTAACACAACTAAATAAAATTAGGTAAACAATGAATGAAGAAAATTAAATATTTAATAAAGAAATAGAAACCATCAAATAGGACCATATAAAATTCCTTGAGGTGAAGAACACAATGACAGAACTGAAAAATTTAGTGGGAAGCTTAAAGAGTAGCTTGATTATGCAGAAAAAAGAATCAGTGAAATCATAAACAGGTCATCTGTAATTGACCGGTTAGAAAAACAAAAAGAAAAGTAATGAATAATAGTGAAGAAATTATATGGTGCTTGTGGGATACCATCAAATGAACAAATATGTACATCAAGGGCTTAACAGGAGAAAAGAGAGAGAAAGGGGAAGAAAGCTTATTTAAAGAAATAATGGCTGAAAACTTTCCAAACCTCAGGGAGAATAGGAACATACCAAGTCATTTAACTCAAAAGACCCTAAGCAAGACCAACCATAAGATGATTACCACAAGACACAGTATAATTCAATTGTCAAAAGTCAGATAAAGAGATAATTGTGAAAGCAGAAAAAGAAAACACATGGTCATATACTAGGGAAAGCACTCTCCTTCTTCCCCCAATTAGGCTGTCAGCAAATTTCTCAGAAGAAACCATGCAGACCAGTGGCGAATAGGAATGATATATTCAAAGTGCTGAAGGAAAAAAAATGCCAGCTTAAAATAGTATAGGTGTCAAAGTTGTCTTTCAGAAATAAAGGAGAGATAAAGATATTCCCAAACAATAGCTGAGGGAGTTGAGCATTATTAGAGCTACCTTACAGCAAATGCTCAAGAGAGTTTTTCAAGTTGAAAAGAAAAGATGCTAAGTAACAAAATGGAAATATATGAAAGTATGAAACTCACTGGTAAAGGTAAATATATAGTCAAATACAAAATACCCTAATGTTGCTGTTGTGGTAGAGTGTAAATGACTTAAAACTCCAGTGTAAAAGTTGAAAGACAAGGTATTAAAGATAACTATAGCTGTAATAATTTGGTAGTGGAGATACAATAAAAATGATGTAATGTGTGACAGCAATAGCATAACATGTGTGAGGGTTGTGTGGAGTAAAAGTGTAGAATTTTTGTATGTAATTGATGATGAGTTGTTATCAGCTTGAAATAAACTGTTCTAAGCATATTTTATGTAGGCCTTATGGTAAGCATAAAGAAAAAACCTCTAGTAGACAGACAAAAGTTAAGAAACAGAAATCAAAATATATAATTACAAAGGTACCTCGCAAATCACAAAGTAAGACAGCAAGGGAGGAATACAGAACAAAGTAACTAGAAAACAGACAGAAAACAATGAACAAAATGGCAACAATCAGTCCTTACCTACCAATAATTACTTTAAATGTAATTGGATTAAATTTTCCAAGCAAAAGACACAGAAAGGTTGAATATATTAAAACAAAACAAAGCAAAACAAGATCAAACACTATGTTGCCTGTAAGAGACTGACTTTAGCTTCAAAGGCACATGTGTTGAAAGTGAAGGAACGGAAAGAAATATTTCATACAAATGATAAATGAAAAAGACCAGGATGGCTATACTGTCATCAGACAAAATAGACTTTCAGAGAAAATCTGTCATCAGAGTCAAAGAAGGTCACTATATAAGGATAAAAGTGTCAATTCATCAAAAGGATATAATGACTGTAAATATATCCACCCAACATTGGAGCACATTACATATATAAAGCAAACAGTAACAGAACTAAAGGGAAGATAGACAGCAATACAACAATATTAGAGGACTTAATCACCCCATATTCAACAATGAATAAATCATCCAGACAGAAAATCAATATGGAAACAGTGGACTTGAATAACAGTATAGACCAAATGTAACTAAGAGCCATACACAGAACATTCCTTCCAACTGCAGCAGAATACATATTATTCTCAAGTGCACATAGATCCAAGATAGATCACATGTTGGGCCATAAAAAAAGCTTTAACAAACTTAAGAAGATTTAAATTATAACAAGTATCTTTTCCAAACTCAATGGTATAAAATTAAAGATCACTAAAGGGAGGAAGATAAGAAAATTCACAATTATGTGGAAAATAAGCAACATGCTCCTGAGCAATCAATGGGTCAAAGAAAAAATCAAAAGAAAAATTAAAAAAATCTTGAAACAAATGAAAATGAAAACACAACATACAAAAACATATAAAATGCAGCAAAAGCCATTCAAAGAGGGAAATTTAGGATAATAAGTGCCTACATTAAAAGAAAAGAAGAGAGAGCTCAAATAAACAACCTAATGACCTATTTCAGGGAACTAAATAAAAGAAGAATAAACTGAGCCCAAAGTTAGTGCAAAGAAATAATAAAGATTAGATTAGAAATAAGTGAAATACAGACTAGAAAAACAATAGAAAAGATCAATGCAACCAAGAGTTGTTTTATAAAAGGATAAACAGAATTGACAAAAGTTTAGCTACATTAACCAAGAAAGAATGGAAAATACTCAAATAAACGAAATTATAAATTAGAGGAGACATTAAAACTGATACCAAAGAAACATAAACAATCATGAGACTACATTAAAAAATTATACACCAACAAATTGAATAAACTAGGAGAAATGCATAAATTCCTAGAAATACACAACCTACCAAGAATCATGAGGGAACAGAAAATCTGAACAGACAAATTATGAGTAAGGCAATAGAATCTAAAATCAAGCCCTCCCAACAAAGAAATGCCTGGGAGCAGATGGCTTCATGTGTGAACTGCACCACACATGTAAGGAACAATTAGGACAATCCTTCTCAAACTCTTCCAAAAAATTGAGGAGAAGGGAAGACATTCAAAGTTATTTTATGAGGCCTACAGTACCCTCATACCAAAGCCAGAGAAGGACACTAAAGGAAAGAAAATTACAGGCCAGTATCTCCAATGAACTTAAATGCAAAAATGCTCAACAAAATACTAGCAAACCCAATTCAACAGTACATTAAAAGGATTATATACTACACTCAACTGGGATTTATCTTTGAGTTGCAAGGATGGTTCAACAATCAATAAATGTGATATAGAACATTAACAGAATGAAAGGTAAAAACCGTATGATCATCTCAATAGACCCAGAAAAAGAATCTGACAAAATTCAACATCTTTTATTAAAAAAAAAACTTTCAAGAAATTACGTATAGTAGGGATGTACCTCAACATAATAAAAGCCTTATATGGCAAGTCCACAGCTAACATCATACTAAATGGTAAAAAGATGAAAGCTTTTCCTTTAAGATCAGAAACAAGGTAAGACATTCTCACCATTTCTATTTAGCATAGTACTTGAAGTCCTAGCAAGATGAACTAAGCAAAACAAAGGGGGGGATTGAGATCAAAAAGGACAAAGTGAAATCGTCTCTTTTTGCAGATGACTTCATCTTATATATAGAAAACCCTAAAAACTCCACCAAAAAACTGATAGAACTAATAAAAAAATTCAGTAAAGTTGCAGGATATAAAATCAACATACAAAAATTTGTTACCTTTCTAGATATTAACAACAACATTTCTGAAAAGAAAATAAAGACAATTCCATTTAAAATAGCTACACAAAGAATAAAATACTCTAGCAATAAATTTAACCAAAGAAATAAAAGTTCTGTACCATAAACTATAAGAAATTGATGAAAGAAATTGAGACACAAATAAGTGAAAAGATATCACACGTTCATGGATTAGAAGAACTAATATTGTTAAAATACCCACTATACCCAAAGTTATCAATAGACTTATTACAATCTCTACCAAAATTCCAATATCATTTTTCACAGAAGAAAAAAATAATACTAAAATTCATTTTAAACTACAAAAAAACTAAAACAGCCAAATCAATCTTGAGAAAGAAAAAAAAAAGGGGGAGGTATCACATTTCTTGATTTCAAACTCTATTATAAAGCTGTAATAATCAAAAAAGTATGGCATTGACCTAAAAACAGACATATAAACCAATGGAACAGAATCAAGAACCCAGAAATGACCTCATGCATATACAGTCAACTAATGTTCGACAAGGTCAGTGAGAATACACAATGTAGAAAGGATAAACTTTTAAGTAGTGTTGGGAAAACTGAATTATCTGCATGCAAAAGAATGAAATAGGACCCTTATCTTACATGATACACAAAAATTAATTTAAAAAGGATGAAAGACTTAAATGTAAGATCCAAAACAATAAAACTTTTACAGAAAACATAGGGAAAAAGTCTTGGCAATATTTTTTGGATATGACACTAAAAGCACAGGCAACAAAAGCAAAAATAATCAAGCTAGACTACAATAAACTAAAAAGCTCCTGAACAGCAGGGAAAACAATCAATAAAATGAAAAACCTACAGAGTGGAATAAAATGTTTGCAATCCATATATCCAATAAGAGATTAATATCCAAAATATGTAAGAAACTTAATCAACTCAATAGCAAAAGAGCAAATAACCTAATTTAAAAAAAGGGCAAAGGACCTGAATAGACATTTTTCCAAAGAAGACAAACAAATGGCCAACCAGTATATGAAAAGGTGCTCAACATCACTAATCATCAGGGAAATGCAAGTCAAAACCACAACGGAATATCACCTCACAACTTTTAGGATGGCTGTTATCAAAAAGACAATAGATAAATGTTGGCAAGGATGTGCAGAAATGGAAACACTATTACACTGTTGGTGGGAACATAAATTGGTACAGCCTTTATAAAAAACAATATGGATATTCCTTAAGAAATTATAAATAGGACAGCCATATAATCCAGAAATCCCACTTCTCTGTATATAGTCAATCAGCATCTTGAAGATATATTTGCCCTCTGCTTGACAGTTCTCCTGGTGGCTTTAAACCAACCCAGTTCTTCCCTCTTCATATTTGTAGTTCTCAAGAATAACTGTAGAATATACTGGATATGCAACATTCTGAGATAGGGAAAATGGGGCAGAAACAGCTCTTTGTCTTTTCTATTGCCTGTCCCCCACCCCTCAGAAATAGGAGGTTCTTCAGCACTTTATCCCAGCAATTCACATTATCCCTGGATGTAGAACCTATGGACAGCCCGCATTTGGGGATCCCTCAGGTGCAGTGCAAGTGGAGCCCCTGTAGTTAAGACTCCATCTACCTCCGGGCAACTTTCTTAAGCCTTGAGGGACTGTTTCAAAACGAATCCTAGGCCTCTGTTGTCCCTTGCTGTCTTTCTGTAAGTTATAAATCCCCTTTATGTAACTAATCATGTGTGGAGATGCTTTTTCTCACTGAACTCAGACTTGTTAGTAACCAGTACACAGTGAACTTTACACAACTTCATGTTGATTGCAGCGTTATTCACGATAGCCAAGATATAGAAAAAACCTAAGTGTCTGTCAGCAGATGAATGGATAAAAAATGTGGTATATATACATAACAGAATATTATTCAACCATAAAAAGTAGGTAATCCTGCCATTTGTGACAACATGGATTAACCTGGAGGACTTTATGCTAAGTGAAATAATTTAGCCACAGAAAGACAAATATTGCATGATCTCACTTACATGTGGATATAGGAGCATTCCCTGTCTTCTGGAGCATTCATGGCCCTGACACTTATCCCTATAAATACAGCCATGTGCTTGAATGTAGTTATCAAGGAGATTTTCCCTTTCTTTTCAGAGCATATATTGGGAATAAGTTTTATCTTAGACCCCATATTAAGTAATATCATAATCATAAAAACATAATAAGGGTACTCATTCAAAGGAGAGTGAAAAGAAAGTATTCATCCTATATCTACATTTCTCATAGAGCTAAGAAAATTATTTTTTTAAAGCTACTACTTCACTGTGAAAAATGTAATTGAAGATCAACTCCCTGACCTCCTATAAATTTACTTATCTTAATTAACTCCTGTGTTTTACCAGTAAAATTTCTTCATCTCTGTTATAAAATAATGTACATAACAACAGAATCTATGCTGGACAAATAATTATCTTTTCTCTAGATTTTATAATGCTAACATTTTCTTTAAAAGGCAATAAAATGTTAAAGAAAAATATGCAAATATATCCAGAGTCCTACACATATATGGCATTCCCTAGCAACAAATCCCAGATGTTATTAAATACAAAAAGCCACATTTCTGACTCTGTTAAGAGAAATCTGAGTTGTAAAATATACATACACATGTAACATGGTTGACATTCTTAATGAGAAATAAAAAGCTTAATGAATCAAAATGTAATGTAACTAAGCACAACTACATTAAAAATGCATTGGGCTAACATTGGCATTGGAATACTTAATGAAGAATACAAAACTGAAGCATGCATTCACACCTCATGTTCATTTTTTTTCCTTCCCTTTTCTTAGCTATTACATTTCTGGAAAGAAACCAAAAATATTTCTGCTTTATTTGGGTAACTTTGGAAATTTCCTAATTCCAAAATTTTTAATTCTGAAACTATTCTGGAATGATGAATTGTCTAGTCTGATTATTAAATATTTTCAAACAATATAAGACATTGACTTACAATTAATAGCTTAGAAAATTTATTCATTGAGAGCAGTGAAGGAGTTTAAAATGGAGGAATTAGGCATGGAACAATGGTGATCTTCATTAATTCTTGTTCCTATTCTGCTTTTCTTTTGAGGAGCTGTGTTAGATCCTGGCTCCTGGTGGTGAACTGTAGTAATTTTCTCTGTCTCATACTCAATAAGATATTTTCTGTAGGTATTGGTATAGTGTCTGGCATATATTAAAAATATTAATGTCAATATCAACTTACTTTCTCCTAAAAAATACTGAAATTTGTCTGAAAATGAGTAGCTTTTTAAAAATTGGAATTATGGTCACTTAACCATGTGATGAAAATTTATCAGATCTAGAGCTGTGTAATAGATTTGCATGCCAAAGCTTAATATAGTCTTAGTACTTTGCTTGACTTTTATTGTGATAATCTCCTGGCTGTGCTTTCCAGTGCTTCACTTATGAGGTAGGATTTTATGTGCATTTTTGTTTACATATTCTCTTATGCCTATCTCCTGGCTAATGTAAAATTTCCTAGGAGCTTTGGGTAAACATGAGAGATAGGGCTTTTTTTCCTTTGGAGTTGCTAGTTGAAGAGCCATTTTAAAAGCAGCAAAAAACTGTAATTCAAGGAGCTATTACATACTGTGGTCAAAATTAAATTTCCTAGTTAAGTAAAATAAGGACACTGAAAGAAAGAAATGTGAAATGGAGAAAGAGAACAGCACAAATAAAAATATAATTAAAGCTAACCTTGGGAGGCACATGTTTCTGAATCAAAAAATATAAGCTCTAGATGTTAATTTCAATATTGATAGATATTGAAATTCTAGGAGTAATTGAGAAACACCCAAGAAACAGTCATTTCCTGCTATATTAGTGACCTTAGATAAATTTGGATAAACTTTGAAATAAACAAAAATAACTTTTTAATTTTCTTTAGTTCTGTTCCACTTTCTAGCTCCATCCCAGTGTGCCCACATATCTAGAAATAAAGACCATAAAATCATAAAAGAAATAATATCTTCCTAGATAAATTAAAATATTATTCTCAGAAGTTTTACTTCTGAAAAATCATTGGAATGGAACTGACTTCCAAATGCATTCCCTAAAGAAGGGTCATTATCCACACTAAAGACTGTTATCTGAGAAATATAATTTATAAACGTGATCAAAGATTGCATTTGGTGTGAAGCAGAATTCTTGGTTAAAAGAGTTAACAACAGACTCAGGGTATCTGAAACAAGATAATATACAGTACACCTTTAAAAGGATATTGAGAGATCCTAGAATTTATCAAGACTAGTGGGGTCAAATCTACAAGTCGGATATTTGTAGTACCAAAACTCAAGAATTGCAGGAGCATTTGAGTAGGACCAAATTGATCAAAATCCACCACTGCTGTAGGACTCAGCTGTCAATATATACTGCTGCTGGTGCCACTGAACACCCTTGTAGCTACTGAAAATGAACGGTGACTAGTTGTTTATTTGTATGCCACTCATTTCAGGTACAAGGCTCAAGGCTTTTCAATCCCATGGTCCAAGCCTAGGCCACATGTATCTGCCTTGTCAGAGGTCACTGAAAATGGTATGAATTGTGATATAATTTCTGTGAGAGAAGAGGGTAACTGTGTTTCAATGATACAACGTGTAATGGAGAACACTCCTCAAATAGGAGTGGTATTTGGAAGCTGGATAAACATACAAAGTAGACACACAACTCCTAAAAACTATAGAATAGTGTCAGGACTTTATTTTATTTTACCTCTGTTCACCACTCATGGTCTCCAACTATTGGAATAGTTTTACAATTGACCCTTGAACAATGCTGGGGGTTAGGAGTGTCAACTTCCAATGCAGTCAAAAATTGGCATATGACTTTTGACTCCCCCAAAACTTAACTACTAATAGCCCTACTCTTTACTGGACACCTTACCAATAACATAAATATTTGATTAACATATATTTTGTTTGTGATATGTATTATATAGTGTATTTCTTACAATAAATAGAAAATGTTATTAACAAAATCATAAGGAAGAAAATACATATATGTGCTATTCATTAAGTGGAAGTGGATAATTATAAAGGTCTTTATCCTCTGGGGTAGTAGAGGTGGAAGAAAATTCATATATAAATGGACCAATGCAGTTCAAACCCATGTTATTCAAGGGTCAGCTGTATTTACTGTTAAGTAGATTGTGAACCTCTATTTGTCTGAGATTCTTAAAGGAAAGCTATATCTTACTCCTTTGTGTTTCCCTGGTGATGGGACAATACCAAGAGAAAAAAAATACAAACACACTAAATTATGTAATAGAGAATAAACACATGAAGAGTTTATATATATAGCTATTTATATTCCAGGCACGGTTCTACATATTTTCTACATGGAAGATTCTACATCAAATCTTCTTAACAACCCCCTCCCTCTGAAACACATTCTAAGATTGGGTTTATTTTATAGATGAGGAAATTGAGACACAAGATGGAAAGGTAGTTTTAGAATTCAGCTATAAGAATCAGAGCAAGGATTGAAAGACAAGATTATGGTTCCAGACTATATTTTCCTAAAAACTGCATGGTAGGTATTAAATCACACTATTTATTAAATGTTCTGTTAACAGTCAGAAGCACCCTTATTGTGTGATTTTCATCAATTGAGCATGAATAGGAATTGGACAGTCCATCTTCCCTTCCTGTTGTTTTGTGCCACTTTCTACGGCTCTATAATCTGGAAAATTTTGCAAGAGATCATCTTGACTAGAAGTAAATCTAGAATATCAAGTCTTCCAATAACTTAATTTTACCATGCTTCTAAGATATGTGTGTGCATCTGTATATACAGAACCATTGTTTGTGTGAGTATCTCATAATACCAATCACATATTTATGCATTTGACTTTATTTTTGGAACTTAACTTGAAACTAAACTTTGGAAGATTTCAATAAAATTCCTAATAAATTATGTCAGTATAGACATTAAATACTAACTCTTTCAAGTCACTATAATAATATTAATTTAAAAGAAAATAAATTTTTGGTTGCCTGAGATAAGCTTAGTTACTTATTCATAGAATATGGCAACATTTAAATTATTTACATTATTTAATTCATTCTTTTTCTGTACTTTTTGTATGCCATTCCCAAAGTTCTGATGAATAATTACCAAGGGAATCAGAGAAGAACAGTTGGTAAACTCACATAGTATATTTTTTCAATAGTTCTGTGTTGATGTTTCATTCATCTGGTAATTTAGTAAATCATAGGGTATTGTTTATTGCAACTATCAACTATTTTAATTTAAATATTATTCTGTGCTATGAAGCAATTTGATTATTTGAAACATACTTCAAAATTTTCACAAAGTATTTCTGTAAAATAATCACATAATATCACTTATTTCGATGTAATATTTCTTTGAGTTAAATTTGCTATTTAAATCAAATTTAATAGTATAAAAGTAGGAAACATCTTAATAAATTGATTTGACATTTCTTTTAAGATAAAGGTATTAGTTCTAGTTTTGTACTCAGAAAATACAACTTAATTGTAATCCATTACATTCATGAAGTGATCATTTGTTGCTTACAAGTATAAATGGCAATGAATTTCTGTAAGGTGAAATAATTGTCTGATTTTAAATTATTGATAGTCATGCAGAGCCAAAAAATCATATATACGTTTTTTTCCCTTTGAGAATACCAGAACGCATGTCATTCATGCTAGTAGAACATTAGGGGAAATAATACAGATATGATTTTTTCTACTGTGCATACATTAAAAATGAAATTTTTTTTCCTAAAATATATCCCAAGAATCATCTGCAACAAAATTGCCTAGAGATTATTAAACTATGCATTTCAGTGATCCACTCAAGATTGCTTAACCAAAAATTCTGGGATTGAAATATAAGAAATGCAGTTCAGTAAGTATTTCAAGAAGTAATAATAAAAGTAAATCTTGAAAACCTCGAATTTTCCTTTGTCATTTAGCAGGTCAGAATTGGATAAAAACACAAATTATTTTTTACTACTTTAAAATAAACTGGCAGCATAATTGCTAAGATATTTTATAATTCATCAATAATAATTAGGTTTAAAAATTACTTATTTTAGAAAATACCATGATAAATTCTACTTAGTTATTTTGCTTCTAATAATTTGTATAATGCAATATGCATTATAAGTTTATAATATTGACATGCAAGATAATTTAAATAGACTGATAATATCCTTAACCAGCCATTTCCAAATTTGTATGATCATAATTGGCCCTTTGTCTTTCTTTTTTCTTTTGCTTATTGCTGTAGTTTGAGTGTCCCCTCCAAAACTCATGTTTGAATCTAATTGCAATTGTGATGGTATTAAGAGATGGGACCAGGTGGAACATTTAAAAGATGATTGGTTCATAAGGGCTCTTCCCTCATGAATGGATTAATCCATTCATAGATTATAAAATAATGGATTAATGAGTTATCCAAGGAGTGGGTTAGCTATCTCCAGAATGGGTCTGTTAAAAAAACACTTTGGCTCTCTCTCATGCAACTCTTTTGTCCTGTGATGTCCATCATTATTATGACACAGCAAGATGGCCCTCACCTATACAACACCCCAGATGTTAGACTTCTGGCCTCCAGAACTGTAACAAATAAATTTCTTTTATTATAAATTACCCAGTCTGTAGTATTATGTTATAGCAACAGAAAACAGACTAAGGTACTTCTTATTTCTTTTGAAAAGAGCAATACTCATTCAGCAGAATGAACTTTACACACACACACACAAATAATACATTTTTAAAAAGAGAGAGATTTACTTTAGGCTATACGGCTACACCTTGGAGAAAAACCTGCAGGTGTGGTTGCAATTTTGTCTTCAACACCATATGTGCTAAAGAGATCCCTGTAGGAATCAGACCTCCCGGTTTGTATTATAAATATTCTTTTTTTCTTGGAGAGATAGCATGTAGGCAAAGTGACACTTCATATTGGAAAACTGAAAAAAAAATGAAAAAAAGAGAATAAGTATCAAGATCTCTACAATGCAGGTTAGGAGAAGGATTTGAACAAAGTTTTTACTGCAGGTATTTCACATTGATTCTATTGTTCGTATGTTAATAGCCAGTATCACACTCGTGGTAACAGCATATTGCCTGCAGCCTCAACATTATGATCTCAAAATTCAAATGGAAAAATTTGAGTTTATATAATTTACAAGACTATACTGAACTATTAGAAAAATAGAATGGCAAAGATGATTTTCAGTATAATTACTATTATATATTTTTAATTTATCAAATTTTGGTGCATTTGTGAAATCTTGTAAAATTTTTCTCCTGTCTTCACCTGTACCTCCACCTCTATCTCTGTATCCACTTCCATTTCTTGCCCTCTTTTGTAATTATTTCCCTAAGGGCTAGTTCTTGAAGTAGGACAGGGATTCTTTTCTTTAGGGAAGTTTCCCTTCAATGAATAACTTTAATGTAAAAATGTGGAGTGTGTTCAGCAGATATTGAAATTGTTAAAATTAATGGAACACTTTTGCATCCTAAACATAAATCTGATTCTCTTAAAACTTTTTGTGCCCTGCTTTTCCAAAAACTTGCCAACACTTCTGTCTACCACAGCTCTATCTTTTAACTATTTTTGGTACTGTGAACTAAATCATGGAATATTAAAGACAATGTTCAAGAAGAGTTCTCCAGGGAAAGTCTGGCATTTCTACCCAAAATATATCTTGAATTTTACCATTTCTGCCCACGTTTACTCATCTTATCCTAACTGAAACCACTCATTGTTTACCTTACTAATATTAAATTTTTCAGCATCTGGAGTCATATTCCCAAAGCATAAAGCAAACTGTGTCAACAGTCAACTTAAAACATTTTATTATCACCCGTCTTACCATGGCCTACAGGTCCTATTAGGAATTGGCATTGTTCCATCCTTATTTGATATCACTTATTTCTTTGCTAGTCTTAGTACAGATACATTGATATTTCTTTTGAAACTTGAACCTACTGTCTTCCATCTTTAAGAGTCTTCGAACTTGCTGTTTCTTATTCTTCCAACACATTAAGAAGCTTCCTTCTTTTCATCAGAGATTATACTTCTCAACTTAAATTCATGTTCTCAGAGTCTTCTGATGACTCTATGTATATTTTCCTTTGTCTTAATGTCCACCATATTAACACATTTAACTAGAATTATTCAATTCGTCTTATTTGCATGTTGGCATATTTATTATTTTACTCCTCCCATTGGAAAATAAGTCCCTTAAGGACAGGGGCTCTGTCTCATTTACCCCTATATTTTATTGCTTAAAAGGTCTTGGAATATACTAGTTTTCTAATAAATTTTTTGACTTACTATTGAGAAATACTAAGAGAATTTAGGACCATTAAAGTAATTATTTCACAATTGAGGGAACAAGCTTAGAAAGATATATAGGATGGCTATGACCACAGAGTTAGAAAGGTGAAAAACAAATTCAGACTCCATTCACTCTAATTCAAGAGATCAAACATATAACTAAAATGTCATACAGTCCATCTCCTAGGAACAGATAGGAATCTTATAAAATTTAAAAAGAATATTGTGAGAGTTAATTGCTGATCTGATCAAGAATTGCTATGGTTTTAATATTTGTGTTCCCCACAAAATTAATATGTAGAAATTTTAGCCACTGGGTGATGGTATTAAGAGTTGGGGCCTTTATGAGATGATTAGATCATGGGAGCCTTCATGAATGGGATTAGTAACCTTATAAAAGTGACCACAGAGAGACCCTCCTTCCTTCCACCATTTGAGGTTATAGTGAAAAGACCACCATCGAAGCACTAGCATCCTCACCACACACCAAATCTGCCTTGATTTTGGACTTCCCAGTCTGAAGAACTATGAGAAATAAGTTTGTTATTTATAAGCTATCTAGTTTATAGTATTTTGTTATAATAGCCCTAACAAACTAAGACAGGCATACTTTACACATAAATTTGAAATCATAGTAGAAAAAATATAAACAATTTATGCATATAATCTTAATAGTATAAAATATATGGCTAATGCATTTTTTGGGAAATAATATCCTTTGTAAAAGAAACTGAATAATTGTAAAGGATTACACACTATGAAGAAATCTGATTTATTCATTTATAAGGATAAAGAATTTTAACTGAAAATATATTAATTTTATTATATTTGAACTTACAGTGAATATTTGAAATCCATTATGTTTTTGCCTATTTTGACTCCTTAATCAATTCTTTAACAATAGCTGTTGAGTTATCCATTTTTCTGCTTTACTCCTTGTTCTCTTAATTTTTCCTTTGTGTATTTTCAGCCTAGACTGCCAGGGCACATTGCTCATACTAAACACATCTTCTGGATTTGTTGTTAGTGTTTTCTTGTTTTTTTAGAGACAAAGTTGCCCAGGCTGAAGTACAGTGGTGAGATCATAACTCATTGCAACCTCATACTCCTGGGCTCAAGCGACCCTCCCACCCAGGTAATTTTTTAAATTTTTTTTTTTTTTTTTTTAGTGATGGGGTCTTGCTGTGTTGCCCAGGCTGCTCTCGAATTTCTGGCTTCAAGCAATCTTCTGGCCTCAGCCTCCCGATATATTGGGATTACAGGCATGAACCACCATGACTGGTTTAGGATTTTTAATTGCAATCTATAATTGTAATGTTTTTATTTCCTGTTTAAGTGATTTTTAACTATTGTATTTTCAACACTTTTAAATATTTGATTTCAATTTTATCCATTTATACATGCATACAATATATTAGAAGATTTATTCCTCATTTTGAAAACATTGAGTTTTTTTAATCAGAGAGTTTTACTCTTTTATATTTATCTCAACCTTCATTATACTATTATATTAGGGTTGATATAACTATCTGGTATGTATTTTTTATTAATCACACTGTGTTTATTTCTTTGCTCTTTCCTAAATTTTCTCATATAAGTTTCTTTGATTCTTGCTGGTAGAAAATTAAACATCACTTATCACATATTTTTTCTTCTGGTGGTAACTTTAAAGGTATTAACTCTTAGATATTTTTCTAGATATCCTTAATATATATATACTCATACACACACATATGCATTTCTATCATTATCAATATATATAATTATTATTGCATCTTCATGGTACTTTAATGCTTCATTTAGTTACAAAATTCTAGACTCAACTTTCTTTTCTTTCAACACATTGAAATAATTATGCTTTTTATCTTATTGAGAAGAGAAGTGCTGAAAAAACTTTGATGTCTATGTGTTATTTTCTTTTACCTGCTCTCTCTAGATATAATATTTTTAGAATTTTTTTTTATCTTTGATGGTATTACTTGAAATAATAATGTGTCTGTCTAGGTGTAAATGTCTCTTTATCCTACTATTTGAGACTCTGGAAGCTATTTAGAACTATAGGCTTTTGGGTCTTTTTAATTCAGGGAAATTAAAGTCAGTGTTTATCACCTTCCTACAAATTTTATTTTTTATTTTGCTTGGTTTTTGTGGAGGGGTCATTTTTGCTTATAAACTTTGTATTACCCAACTTTTGATTGTATTTTTCCATTTCCCAGTGATTTCTGCAAGAGCTTATGTAATTTTCCACTTCACTATGTGTTGTTCAACTCTATACTACATGTCCAATCTATAGATTTTTATATTCTAGTGACTTATTTTTGCAGCCCCAAATAAAATTTTATAATCCACTCTTCTTTATAACCCAAATTCATATTTTCATTTGGCTTCTTGAATTGATTGACAAACATAATCAAATTAATTATTTAACACTACACTCAACTTCTGAAATCAAATTGACATTTTGGTTCTGGAAAATTGTCATTAGATTCTAGGTTTATAGGTTTCTTTATATGTCAGAATTAATAGCTTTAAATAATTTCATCTGAGACCAACTGAGCTCACAAATCAGAAAATGACACACACTTATTACATGATTTATGAACTTATAACAGTAATTCTAATGCTTATAATTTCCTAAATATAGAAGAAATTTGTATAGTATATGATCATAATTATACCCTTTTACATACACCAAAGAAAAAGAATTTTTTTCAGGTTAGAGTATGCTTGTGTATAAAAAAAAATTATTACTATATAGTTAACAGATAAAATAAAACATGAGTTTTCTTACCTACGATGTTCCATTACAAATGCATAACAGATGGAAATCCTCTTTACAATAGTGAAATAACATGGTAAATAAATAGAAAAAAGAGATATGTTTAAGAAAAAAATGAGTGGAGTAAAAAGAAAAAGACTATAGACTTCATGGAAGGATAAAGATAGTATACTTATACTGAATCAAATATTCTTGGAAGGAAAAAGTCAACAATATACAGATATAACTATCCTCTAAATTATTTGTAAGTTTAATACCATTTAAATTGGTTTTCTGAGAAAAGTACTCTAGAAACTTAATGTAGTTCTTAAGTTAATATGGAAAAATAAGTATACACATGAGTAGGAATAATAATAGTAGACCTGCTCTAAAACCTTAAAACATTATAAAACCACATAAATTAAAATGTTATGCTGTCAGCACTAGATAATATCAGTAGGTAAAAGAAACAGAACAGTAAATATAGAAAATGACCTAGTTATTATGAGATAAATGTGTAGTTTCAAATAAATGGATGGGAGTGGTCTATGTAATCAAGGGGTTGTGGGATACTTCTTGAAATATTAAAATACAGATTCCTACATCACCAAAATAATTTTCAAAAAATCACAAATTTGGGTAATTAATTTGAAAAAGCATAAAATTACTTTTGTATATAGGTGAATATGATAGTTATATAAATTTGGAGTAAAGAAATACTAAGGATTATAAAAAAGGGTAAATACATAAAATAAATATTTAAAGAGATGACACAGAAAGTAATAAAAATGAAGTAAATCTTCTATAATTTAAAAATACTGTTATATTAAAATTAAAATAAGTTAATATCACTGAAGTTAAAATATATTTGCCAATGCTAATGTGTGATAACTTCAAATTTCTCAAAAAATTGTTCTTATTATAAGTCAGGAGGATAAAGAATAATGCTCTAGAAAATGGACTAAAGACAAATGAAAAAATTTTTAAAGTTCTATGTCATTACAATCAAAGAAACACCAATTGATGCCTTGCTTTTGAATAAGTGAACAAATAAATGGAAGATAGATAGATAAATTCCAATGAGTCCATGGCAAAATGGTAAGTCTTACTGTACTAGTAGAATCATTTGATAGACTTTTATTAAAGGATTATTTGTCATTATGAATTAAAAACCTTAAATTATAGATCTTTTATTATAAAACAAATTTTATTGGAAATCTATCTTAGGTAAAGTGTGATGAATGTCCTAAAGATTTAGCTCCAAGGATATAGTTCTGAGAACTATTTATTGTAGTAAAATAATGAGAAAAAAATGCATGAAATATTCAACAATAATGTACTGATAAAATAATTTTGTATATATGCATTTTCATAGCAGCGCATTTCATTAAAATGAAATATTTCCTAATCTGTATCAATTTTTATAGTTATGTTACTAAGTAGTATAAGCAATATGATCTTTTGCAGAAACATGCATTTTTATATAACTGGAGAGTAAGAGTTTTTGTTTCTGGCAAAGGGGACTTTAGCTGTTTGTTTTTTAATCTGCTTTATTTTTGTATAATTTACATAAAATAAAAAGCACCAATTTTAAGTGTACAATTTCTAATTGCCTATTATTAACATATATTATAGAAATACAATTGATACTTTTATAATGACCTTCTATCTTGAGACCTTGAGAAACCCACTTAGCAATTACAGTAACTCATTATAACTCATTGTAGATTCCTTATGATTTTTCTAGATAGGCAATCATGATAACTGCAAAAAATATATTTCTTTTTTTTTCCAATGTATAGAAATACTTTTTTCTTTTGGAAAATAAATTTGGAAAAATGTATTTCTTTTATTTTCTACCTAAAGTTTCTATTTTCCTGACCTTATTACACTGGCTAGGACCTCCAGTGCAATTCTGAATAAATAAACTAAAATCAGACATTCTTGGCATGTTCCAGACATAGGAGTAAAAAACATTTAGTTAAGTATGAATGTTAGCTGTTTTTTTTTCCAGTTATACTTCAAATGCTTTTTCTGCATCTTTTAAGATAAAAACATATCTTTTTTTTTTAGTCCATTAATATGGTATGATAGTTCCCCATTATTGCTATAACAAATTACCAACAACCTAGTGGCTTAAAACAACACACGTTTCTTGTCTTAAAGTCCTTTAGGTCAGAAGTCTAACTGGGTCTCGCTGGGCTAAAATCAAGTTTCCTTAAGGAGACTCTGGGACTGAATCTGGTTTTTCTTTTCCACCTTCTAGAGGCTGCCTTTGCTCATGGCCCCTTCTTCCATCTCAAAGCCAGACATGGTTTGTCAAGTCTTTCTCATGCTGCATTACTCTCACATACCAATTCTGTATCAAAATCTCCCCCTTTTACCATGTAAAGTAACATATTCATAGGTTCCAGGCATTCAGACAGGGATATTTTGGTGGAAACTTAGTATACCTGTCACAACATAGTTGTTCTTTTTGTTCCCCCCTTGTATGATAAACCAACCTTGCATTATTTGAAAAAATACCACTTGGTCATGCTGTATTATGCATCTTTCATATTGTTGGATTTCATATGCTATAAAACAAAATTAATGATGTTTGCACTTATCTTTATGAAGGATATTAACCCCTTACAGTTTCTTTTAATTCCCCATATTGTATCAGGAAAATGCTGTCCTTGTAAAATGAGATAGAGAATGTTCCATCTTCTTTTAATTTCTGGAATAGTTTATATAAAAGAGATATTTTGCTAAAATTCAGCACTATATAAAAATTTATAACACAACATGATCAACTATGATTTATACAAGGAATGTAGAATTCATTCAAAATTCAGTCAATGAATTTAAAGTCAATCACTTTATTATGAGTAGAGAAAAAAAGTCACCTCAGTAAATGTAATGGAATCACTTGAAAAATTCAACACTTATTCATAATGACAAAAAATTAAAAATAAAAAGGAACAATTCTCAACAGGTCAGTGGATAGACACTTTGTTGTATATTATACAATGGAATACATTTACTGCTTCTCACAACCTTTATTCTCTAGAGCATTATGCTAAGTAACAAAAGACTGATATATAAAGAACACATGTTACAAGATGCTATTTATGTGAAGTTAATGGGTAAGCAATATTTAATAGAAATAACAACAGTGTTTGTCTCTGGATGACAGAGACTAACTTGAAGGGAATGTGAGGGATGTTTCTGGGGTGAAGGAAATGTTCTACATCTTGATTGGACTTTTGGTTGCAGACTTGTTTAAATTTGTCAAAACTCATCAAATTGTACTTATACTCTGTGCCTTTCAATATACATAAATTTACCTAAATAAAAAATAAACACACAACAATAGTTATCAAATAAAAAATCACACCAACTATCTGTATAAAATTGTTTCCTATTAGCATGTTGGGAAATAATATAAATTAAATTTTGAACTCTTCTTGTATCATGAGTAAATAATGTTTATTATATGTATGTTATCTTGTGGGTATTTGTAAGTGAACTACTTACAATGTAATTAAAAATGAAATGTATTTATTTTATGTAGATCACAAGTAACTCTTTTTATTATAGAGATATTATGAAAGGAGAATAGATCTAATAAGACCATCGTTTCCATCTTCTCAAATATACAGCTTGCTGTAAATAGACTTCCATAGAAACACTTACTACTTATCAAGGTTTGAGCCAAGAAAATCTCAAAAGTACTTTTTTATCCAATTGAAACTTTGATATTGAAAAGTTTTCTTTCATCTTTTTCAGTTTTCTTTTAATTTACCCAATTCCTCTGAATCTTTACCATAAGTCTCTATATTCTGTCTCTCCAGTGTTCAGTTCTCTCAAAACTTAATTTCATTCCCTTAACTTCATACCTCATCTAAATCTGTAGAAAATCCTTTTCACTACATTGTCAATTAACCTCATAGTATATTGCTATAAAAGTATCATAATCCTAAACTGAATTGTAATAGAAGTATTTTTATGCTAAGATGCTCTGCTGTTATTTCAACTATTTTGTTATTGTTAATTAGTTGAAGCAGAACATAGTTATGTTTATGCCTTATATTATCTAGGTCTTAGTTTTCCATTCATATTTTATGTGTTAATGGTAAACAATTCAACATGTTATTATTGATTCTACCTATTGATCTTATATTAAAGGGAATAAATATTACAGAAGATGTGGGAAAATTATTATTCATGCAATTTTACCAATTAGAAACTTGAAAATAACTTGAAAATCTCTCTCACCAGTCCCCAAATTCAGTTAGTCACAAAGATTGCTTAATTCTATGCCCTATATCTTTCTAATAGCCATCATATTACTTATGTATTAACAGTAATGACTCATACCCAATTATCTTTCTTTGTGTTTACTCTCTTCTATTCAAACCCCCAGTTTTCATATTTACCCCTTTGCCGGCAACTACACAACTAATTTTCCTCCATCTTCCAAGTCTTCAGTGACTATTTCTTATTTTCCTTTCCTTAGTTTAATTACTTTCCTCCTAAACTGATCAGACAATAACTAGGAACTAATAAACATATAAAGCTAGAACAGACTGTAACATGATTTACTGTTATAATACCAATAGGTATGAAAACCATCTGCTAGTAAGTAACAGACTTTGATAACACATATGAAGTCCTAACAAGTCAGCTTCTTTTAGGCTATAATTGTTATTGCAAAAGCATCAGACTGACAACTTGCTCATTGAGGAAAGAAAATTCAGTGATTTGTGTGCTATGCGAAAAGTTTGAAAATACAATTTGTGTATGGTTGATTTTGTCTAAAAAAGTTCAAACAAGATCAAAATATGTGGGTTGTATAATTTATATGGTTGATAGACTTTATTTAGAATTAATAGACTACCTAAATTTTGTGCTATTTTACTGCATCCAGAGTAGCCTATTTTTATTACCTTTGCATTTAGCAACAAATGTAGTACTTTTATTTGCCAGCAAAGAATTGCCATTGTCATTGCTCATTTTTATTGATGTAATGTTGCAGGATAGTTTATTAATTTGTTAGATAAATACAAAAAATAGGAAATAGGTATTTCAAACTCTACTTAGTCAACATAATACAACCGAATAAAGGAATCAGGAGCAAAAGGGGGAAAGGGGTGGGAGAGAGTGGAGAGAGAGAGCGTACACGCTCACTCTCTGGAACACACACTAAATGTGTACTTCTACAGAGGAAATAAAACCAACACATTGCCTACCCCATCCTACCCTCAATCTCTGGTTCTTGCTCTTTTTGTTTGGTTATGGCTCTGTGAGAGACAGTGGGGTCAATCAAAAGAGCATCTAAAAAAGAAAGACTCCATCAGTCCTCATCTGAGAGTCCTTCTGTTTTTGCTTCTTCTAAGACAGTGGTTCTTGAACTGAGCTGCCCCTTAAAGATGTTGTGGAGCTGTTAAAAAATATGGATGCCCATCCAAGTTCCAGAACAATCAAATCATCAATATCACTAGTGATTACAGGTGACAATATATTGATAATTTTAAAGCTTCCAAAATTATTTCACTGTGCATGCAGGGTGAAACCACTGGTCTAAAACATTGTTTCTTCTCCTTCCTCCTGCCCTTTAGGACTGTACCTGCTGCTGGTGGGTCCTTCTCCCCTAGTGTTAAGGCGTCTGAAGCAGGCTTACATCAAACCCATTGATTTTTTCTTTTTCTTCAAAGGCCCAATCATAAAACTTGAGGTTTAATTATTCTTAGGTCAACTATTTTGTCAGCCTTATGCAGACAGAGTTTGATAATTATGAAGAAATAGAACATTTTTCAGCCAAGTCATGTGGACCTGTAGGAAACTATTTCTGATCTACTGTAATTTTTTTAAAAAAAACCATGCACAAGATTTAATATTACTCACAGTATTATTTTCTTCTCCCAGCCCTCAAAGAGGGGAAATCATAATGTACTGTCACAACTCCTCATACTCTGCCTGATAATGATGTTTACTTTTTCTCATCTTTCAGGGTGAAATAATCATAAATAGATTATTGTGAAGTTTACATAAAATCATTCCTCATTTACAATAGGAATTGTATTAACCATCATCGTCAACACAGTATGCCTATATTAAATTATATATTATTCTAAGTATGTTTCTTTTAAGTAAAGTAGCTCCAAACTGATAATATTACCTCTTAGGACATTTGTTATCTTACTTTTTCAAGTACTAATTTGAATTATCAAATATATTCTTGTGCTGATATGTGTATCCTTACAAATCCTGTTTAGTCCTCATAATTTTTCATTATAATTATTTTCTTTATTTTTTTCTTCTACTTCTGCTTATTTTATCTATATCCCTTTAGCTATTAAGGAACATTTATTGTTGACATTCTTTTTGCCAGGTACTGGAGTTACATTAGTGCTAATATTCTTGTGAGCATAGCTGCCTATTGGTGGATTTGGCTATGTAAAACAAAATCTTATTTCATAATTTGGTAAGTTTATTAAATGAGAAATGTCAGTGTGCTAAGACAGGATGGGGTGAGAGTATTTACAAAGGCTCAGGATGTTGGGAAGGCTGCCCTGCTGGGCCAGCCCCTGAGCTATCTCATAAAGAATCATTAGGTATTCAGTCTGGTAGATTATAATACACACTGTTTTCTATGACCTAGGAAAGCAACTATTTTAGAAAAATCTGTTAGGATTGTGACAAAGATAAAAATCTATAAGTTAATAAGTTCTCGTATATAATTAACAGAGCATTGAAAGATGAATCTACACCAAGATGTTTTAGCTTAGTTCTGCACAGTAAGTTTATAATGAGTATCAACCATGTATTAGGCATTGTAATCATAATTTGAGGATTCAAAAAAATGGGCTTTGAAGATACAAATTTAAGGAGGTGGAAAGGAATAGTATTTTTGAGTTCTAAGTATGTACCATACACTTTAAATATGACACCTTTTTGTATTCAAAACATCTCTCTAATATGGAAAACCAAACAGAAGCAGACCATTTGTGCAGTTAGACAGCATGTGCTAAAGCTGATTTACACCAAAATCTTTTGATTCCAAAGCAAATTTTATTTTTATGTTTGTTTACTTCCTTCTTACTTCTAAATTCACTAAGAACGCAAAAAGCAGCAGAAACACATTCAAAGTAGCCTACAGTTGTCAGTTGAGAATACATGTTTCTCTTATACACTTTACACTTTTAAATTCAGTTTAGTAGAAAAGGGACAGATGCTGTATTATTGCCTGTGAAATTTCATTTTCACTTTGGTCCAGCCTGAAAGAGAATAGAGTGCCAGAATCACAGAGCAGCGGATGGTAGAAGAGTGAAGGAACACAGGAAGTGGGAAATGTGATCAGTACAATTTCATCAAGAGATTTAAAGTGGTCAAATATTTTGGCAATTATCATAGCAACTTCCAAAGCAGCCCTAAGTGCCCTTTTGTGAACATGTAATTGAAACACAACTTAGAGAGGATATTCATCTCCAGGAGAAAATATCTGAAGAAATTGCATTAGGAGATAACTTATGGGTGGAAACATGATAAAATAAACCTCACCAAGTTAGGAAACGTAAGTAGGCAAGTGCATACCTGAAACTGTCTCTCTTAAGTCAATGATTCATAAAATTTGCACACATACAAACTAAAAAAGACTATGGCTTATTAGGATACACTATGTTTGGTAAAATTGAAGAGCAAGATTTCCTAGGGGCTAATGAATACATCTGTAGATGTGTTTCTCATTATGTAAATATCTCCCCAGATGCATGAAAAATTAGTGGAAAGAAATTTATTAAGAACTAAGGGTAGGTAACTGATTGGTGAAATGACGGGTGATTTTAACCTCTTCTTCTGTATTTTTCTGTACTGCTCAAAACCTTGCAAGTTCATTTTTTAAAATATAATCCACAACTCTAAGAACAGCTGCAAAGAAGTCTGAAAGCTGCACATTTCCCAAAGTGTAGCTTGCCAGTGCAGATCGTGCGGATATTCTGGTAGAGACATTTCATTCTAACGTGAATTTGAACATGTGGTTTTTTTTCCCTTCTAGAAACCTGTTTTTCTGCAGTAAATTAACTGCTCTTTGTCCATCAAACCATGCATATCAATAATCTGCACATTCCCAGACATCCTTCCCACAAATCCTCCCTAACCTTTATCATATGTTGTCCTATAACACTAAACTTTTCTCTTAGGGCATCATGCTAGTTCTGGGATTGGAGATTTAAACTCCTTTTAGAATAATGTGACACCCCCCACTCCTTAGCAAAATAAACTATTCCAATCACACAAGTCTCATTTTAGATATTGCTCATCCTCCCTGACTCACACTTCTGTTAGTTGCTTCTGCTATGTGTCCCTACATTACCTCACCATTCTCTGGTCAGAGTACTTACTATATTTTGAGAACATTGATTTTTTTTTTTAAATTTGAAGTGATTGCCTCCCTTTACAGATTGTAAATTCCATGAGAAATTATATATATGTATATTCTATAAAATATAGAATAAATATACACATTTTCAGAGAATACAGATTTTTAATATATATTTTTAATTATATGTATTTAAGGTGTATACCATGCTGCTTTGATATACAGACAAGATACATAAATAATTACTACATGTAAGCAAATTAATCCATTCATCACCTTCCGTAGTTAACTTTTTTTGTATGTTTGTGTGTGTATAGTAAGAACACCTAAAATCTATTCTTTTAGTAAATTTTTAGTATACAATACAATATTATTAACTATAGTCTTCATGCTGTACATTAAATCTCAAGATTCATTCATCCTACACAATTGTGAGTTGTTATCCTTTGCACTTCTCCCCATTTCCTCTCTCTCCCTGCCTGAGGTAACAAATGTGCTACTCTCTGTTTTTATGCATTAAATTTTTTTTAGATTTCATATAAAAGTGCCATAATGTTCTAATTTTCTTTCTATATCTGCCTTATTTCACTTAGCACAATGTCTTCAATGTTGTCACAAATGAAAGATGGGACAATATGGGACATGTAATCACAAATGGCAGTATCCTCTTTTTTAAAGCTGAATAATATGCCTGTTGTGTATGTGTGTATACATACATGTATATATAATGTATGCATAATAATTAATTTATTTATTAATCCACTGATATATGCTTAGGTTGTTTCCATATCATGCCTATTGTGAATAATGATTAAATTAACATGGGAGAGCAGATATGTCTATAAGGTATTGATATCAATTCCTTTAAATAGCCCCAGAAGTGCTGGACCATGTGGTAGTTCTAGTTTTCATATTTTGAGAAGTCTCTATAATTTTTTCCAAATAGGCTATACCAATTTACATTACCACCAACAGTGTACAAGGGTTCCCTTTACTCCACACCGTTATCAACACTTGTTATCTCTTGTCTTTTTGATAATAGCTATTCTAAGAGGTGTAAGGTGATATCTCATTGTGGTTTTGAGTTGCATTTCCCAAATGATTAGTTATATAGAGCTCTTTTGTATAAATTTGTTGACCACATTTATTTCTTCTTTGGACAAGCTGAAAAAGACACACATAAATGGAAAGATATCCCATGTTCACGGATTGGAAGAATTAAGATTGTTAAAATGTCCATACTACCCAAAGCAATATACAAATGCAATGTTATCTCTATCAAAATTCCAATGACATTTTTCATATAAATAGAAAAAAAACCCTAAAGTATGTAGGAAACCATAAAAGACCCCAAATAGTCAAAACAAACTTGAGAAAGAAAAAATGTTGCAGGCATCACACTTCCTGATCGTAAATTATATTACAAAGCTGCAGTAATCAAAACAGTATGGTATTTGCATTGATAAAAGACACTTACACTGATGTAACAAAATAGAGGGCCCAGAT
The DNA here is from genome assembly GCA_023783475.1 of Daubentonia madagascariensis. Lineage (NCBI taxonomy): Eukaryota > Metazoa > Chordata > Mammalia > Primates > Daubentoniidae > Daubentonia > Daubentonia madagascariensis. Next base: position 16,088,307 of record JAKFHU010000978.1, on the reverse strand, counting down.
ATAAACTCAAGCATATATGATAGATTGATCCTCAACAATGTCACTGAGACACAATGGGGAAAGGATAGTCTCTTCAATAAATGATGCTAGGAAAACTGTATATCCACATTTAAAAAAATGAAACTGGACCCTTATCTTAAACCATACACAAAAGTCAACTCAAAATGGATTAAAGAACTAAGCATAAAACCTGAAACCATGAAATTCCTGGAAGTAAAGATAGGAGAAATGCTTCTTGGCATTGGCCTTGGCAATAATTTTTTGAATGTCATACCAAAAACTCAGACAACAAAAGCAAAATCAATTAATTGTGTCTGCATCAAATTAAAGTCTTCTGCATAGCAAAGAAAACAATCAACAAAATGAAAAGGCAGCCTATGAATTGGGGGAAATTATTTGCAAACCACACACATATCTAATAGGAGGTAGTATACAAAATATGTAAGGAACTCACATAACTCAATAGCAAAAAGACAAATACCTCCATTAAAAAATGTGCAAAGAAACTGAATGGATATTTCCTGAAAAAGTTAACATGCATGTTTTAATGGACAAAATTTTAAAAAGGTAGCTTGGTGAGGAAAAACATGTTTCTAGAGAGAAAAAACCACCTGCTCAAATTCATGTGAGAATGAAATATCTCTATAGAGTATCCATGTGATCTTCTCTGGCGTGCTGCAGCTTGGTAAGTGTGCATTTTCAGAGCTGTGAAAAAAAAATATATATTTTTATGTGTATTTATATATACGGGCTGTCCAGAAAGTATCCAGCCATGTAACTGTTCTTGTTATATTAATAATGGATGGATACTTTCTGGACAGCCCTCATATATAGAAATATTTGTTGGATGATAGCTTAATAAATTATAAGAAAACTTGAAATTGCTGCCGTAAAGAATGAGAGAGAATTTTGAATTTTTCCCTAGGAGGAAAAAGAAGATTGTTCTGTAGTTTGTGACAGGTAAAGACCATTTATGGTGGCTTCAGTCCTAATGTTTGTTTAAGCATTTCTAACACCTGGAATACAGATGTCAGAGAAGGGAAACTACATAAGAGAGTTAAAGTTAGTTAACTGAGGCCAGGCACCACGGCTCATGCCTGAAATCCCAGCACTTTGGGAAGCTGAGGCAGGAGGATCTCTTGAGACCAGGAGTTCGAGACCAGCCTGAGCAACATAGCGAGATCTCATCTCTACAAAAAAATACAAAAAATTAGCCCGGTGTGATCGTGTGCTCCTTTTGTCTCAGCTACTTGGGAGGCTGAAGTAGGAGGATCCCTTAAGCTTAGGAGCTATGATAAGGCCACTGCACCCTAGCCCTGGCAAGAGAGTGAGACTCTGTCTCAAAAAACAAACAAATAAATAAATAAATAAATAAAGTTAGTCAACTGAAAGTGAGTGTATAAATAATGGTGAATGGGCTATAAGGTGCATTTGAAAGGAAATCTATTTAGAGTAACTGTTAGGAAGCAAATATCATAATTAAGGAATTAAATTCCCCTTTGGCTTAAATACAGATAAAATAAAATACAACACCATTATCAATCAATTCAATTAATTGGTCTTCCAATATCCTCAACTCTCTTGCTTTGTTTGATGTTCTCTTACATTGCTTTCCAAAATTTAGCCCCTGAATCAGCACCACCATTCTTCTCCATTTCTATCCTAGATTTTAGTGAATTGCTAGTGTAAAACCACATATTCAGGTATTTATACAATAATAAAATCCAACTTCAGTTGATACCACAAGACTGCAAGAAAACTTGTTATATGTTTCCAGTCTTTCCAGTGATCTCTGGAAACATTCAAAGATTTCACCAACCCAACTCTCTTATTGTTATCAGCAAATGATCTTGATATTTACTTCAGAAGAAAATATAAATCAGTAATTGTCTTGAATTCTTTTCACCACATTTACAACAAAATCAACTGCCCTATTTTAGCTTTCTTTCACACTCTGTCAGAGAAGAGATGTTCTTCTTCCCATCCAGCAATCACCCCCATGTGTTCAAAGTCAGATTTCCTCATTTATCCCTAAGGCCAGGTTTTATCAAATAGGTTCACACTCTCATATCTTAATCCTATCATTTTCTCCTGTTTATTTCTAATGAACATAAAGTCTCTTGTATAATCAGTCTCACAGGCTAAAATATTTAAAACATGTCATGGAATAAGTGTGACAATTAAATCAGATAAAACATATAACACAATTGGCCTAGGGCCTGGAACATATTGTGTTTGATGAAATATAAATATCATTATTATAATTATAGATTTGATTTTATTATTTTTGTGACTATTGTTTGTCTGAAGGCTGTGTGTTCTTAACAAGGTAAGAATGAGATTCTACCTTAAACTGCACAGAGGTAGAGATAAAAATTAATGGCTGAATGAAATAAATGAATTCATTCAAAAATATGTACTGAGCCTACAATGCACACAGCATCAGGCACTATTTTACATAACATTGAGTATAAAGAAAAAAACATATAGTACTTTTATTTACTCATTAATACATATTTATAGCAAATACTATGTGGGAGTTACTACACTGGAATATGAATGTAGAGTAATATTTTTTAAAGAGCTCTTAAGCTAACACTCTAGTCTGAGAAATAACCATTAAATAAGACAGCACACAAAAAAAATTATTATTTGAAAATAAGCTCAAATATTTGAAATAAAATTATTAACTTTTAACATAGAGGAAAAAAAAACTTCTAGGCACCAACTGCTCAGATTAGCCCTTTCTAAGAAAGTTATATTTAAGCTGATTTTGAAAGATGAAAAGGAAAAAAATAAGTGATATGTGGAAGGAGAATATTTTAGGCAGAAGAAACTGGATGTTCAAATGTCTTGCGGTAAGAAGAGACCACAGAAACAGAAACGGCCAGTGTTGCTGGAGCATGGAGAGTTAAAAGGAAATAGCTCAGAATTGATTTTGGAGATACAGAGTGAAGCAGCTCATTCTCTTATAACCAAGGCTATAAAACGTAAATGCTTCTAAGAAATGGAGGGCCATGAATAATTTATTTACCAAATATTTATTACAAATGTTTATATATACTAGACAATTTCTAGGAATTGGGGACAAAATTACCTGCTCCAAGAAATTAATTGAATGAATAAGCAAATTATATAATGTATGAGAAAGTGATAATGAACAATATAGAAAAAAAGGGTACAGGGAATAAGAACTTCAGTTGAGTGGAGAAGTAGCCTTGGGGATACAGCAATTTTAAGCGGGAAAGTAAGATAGGCCAACGGAAAAAATGATATGTGTTGTTTTTGCTGTTTAAGGTTTTTTAAACCTAGTGATTTTTATAGAAATATGTGCTTGTTGTAAACATAAATTACGTGTTTTAGTTTCTACTCATTGTATCCCTCCATATACTCACACATATTTTGTTCTTCAGATTAAGCCATTGACAAGAATTCCTTTTATCATTGCAGAATTTTTTTGTAGTAAAATCTTTCTACTTTACTTGTTTTTCAATTGAAATATATATTAGAATCTCCCTATTTCAGAACATATATCAGAAAATTGTTTTTAACTATCATCCAAGAATTCTATAATATTAATGAGTTTTATTTGACCAGTTACACGCTGATAGACATTTCAATCATTTCACTAAAAAGAAAGGTTTCAAATAAAATTGTAAGAGAAGTGTTATATAAGCATATATGGAAAATATGTGACTATTTAGAAAGTGGATTTGGGGGTAGTATTATTTATACTACAAAATCTACTTTTGATAGAGAATTTTGCACTGGTCTTTTAAGTGGCAGTATCAATCCAATGTCAACCAACGATAGTAATCACATAAAGGTGACAGCTTCTTACTTTCACTAACGCTTTCTGTAATCACTTAGCTTTTATAATTTTCCAATATGACTAAAATAGTATATCATCCTTGTTTTTATTTATATTTCTCGAATTATGAGTGAGTTTACTTTTTTGTTATTAGTTTGTCCTGTTTTTTTTCTGATCATTCCTTTCCTTGCTGTATTGCAAACTCTTTGATTGTTAAAAACTAGCTTTTTTCAAATGTGTCAAAATGTTTTCCTAAGATTTCATTATTTTCTTCTTTTTTTATTACTTATGGTATCCGTCATTAAACAGATATTTTAGTTTGGAGATAGCCAAAATCAATATTTTCCTTTGTGGCTTCTTGGTTTTGAGACCTAATGAGTTTTGTTTAGGAAGATCTTCCAGTTTTAAGTTTATAAAATATTCATTCACCATTTTTGCTGCATGGTTTAATTTTTAATGTTTCAATCATTCTTACCTATGGAATTTGGTTTAAGTTTCAAAAATTAGGTAATATAGCATTCCTATTTTACTCCAAATGCTAATCAGTTATTAGAACACTTTTGTTAAATAACCTGTTCATTTCTTAGTAATTTAAAATGCTAACAATTTTTATTCCATAAAAATTCCAAATGTATTTGTGTTTATATTTTAGAACTATATTATATTGTATGTATATGACTAAGTATTCTTGCTTAAGATCATATTATTTTAATTCATGCAGATTTAAAATATTTCTATTAAAACAAGTAAGGCTCATAGCTCTTCAATGTCCTTTTTCATAATAATTTTGGTATTTCTGCATGTTTTATTATTGACATTTTTAAGATCAAATAAAGGAAACTTTTGTTATTTTGACTGGGTTTATATTAAACTAATGTTTCAGAAAGAATAAATATCTCTATAATATTTTAAAAGTTTTCTCCATAAAAGCTCTGTGTATTTATGATTGTTACAGTTGGTTTTATCTTTTTTTTGCAATTATAAATAGAATCTTTTCTATCACTTTATTTTATTATGTTTTATTTTCTTGTTTGAAGAAAGTAAGCTTCTTAGGGTGTGTATAGAATATGTATGTTTACTTTATAGACAGACACTTTAATCAATTCTTTTATTTTTCTAAAAGTAACTATATATTCCTAGTAATAAGCTACAACATCATAACTGCAGTGTTTAAAATAGCCATTTGAGTTTAAAAAAAATAATTGATTGTATTACATCCTAAATGCTCATAAGCTTGCTAAATATTGGGGAAAAAGATCAAGGAAAGTTACCCACTTAATATTAGCTACCCTAAAATGAATTTATTATCCTAAGTGGCGATTAATCTATATGTATTTAGAAAATATAAATGGTATTCCAGCTTCATATGCCTAATTCCTAAGAATTTAAACTGAACAACTCAAATAATCTACAAGCATTTACTTTATATTTATTTCCAAACACGATGAAAGACTTGTGCTGATCTTTTCTCCCTCCCTCCTATTTTTATCCTCTTTTTAGTGTTGTTAGACAAAGTTAACACTGTGCAGTGTCAATCTAGATCAACATATTAATACACAATGAGCCCTAAAAAGTGGCTGATTCTAAAATCTATCACTTATAGCCTATTATTCTTATTATCATTAAACAAAAGTTATGTGTTCAAATAACTCGGCTACTCATTAATGTGAATCAGGGAACTTTGGCATTGGGCTAGGACTTAGAGTCTAAATCTCTAACCTGCTAAATTGAGGTTACTTAGACACAAAGATGTTAAATAACTTGTCCAAGATCACGTGACAAATCTAAAGCTCATTAGCTACCCTAAAATGAGCCTTTAATACTTTTTTTATTAAAGGCTTTAAAAATCACAGAAAAATTCATATTTAATTTTAATTTTCCAAAATACCATCTTAATTAAAAATATTTTGATTGCATTTTGTTATTTAATAAAGTATAATATTAAAATATTTATTGTATTTAGTAATGTTGTTAGAGCTACAAGTAACTATCTTTGCAGTGCTAAAAACGTTAACTCAGTCAAGGGAGTTGTTACAATTTTTATATGAACATTGATAAATAAAATGCCTTCCAATCATTGTAGAATGTTTCCTGATGGATTCCAAGTTACATTCATGTTGTATTTCAGATGATAGAAATTAGAATTAATATGGAAGGGAGTTTATGAAGCGTTGTAATATTCTCTCCAAGATTGAAATAACTTATTCATTTCTTTTATTTTCATCATCTGAGTCAGATACACTGGAGAGTACTTCTCCAAGATGTCCTTTTGTCAGTTTAGTTCTCATTTATCTTGAAGGCATGTCTTAATAACAAAACACTCTTTCTGTCTTATTTCTGGTAATATCTTTCAATTTTCTAATTAGTTTTCTAATGTTACAGAGCAATAGCAGAGAATTTATGTTAGAAAAACGTTTGTTGCTATTGTTTAGAAACAAACAATCTCTGTTATATCATTTTCAGGCCCACAGAGATGTATAAGGCCTATAATTTTGACATTTTTGAATTATTTTTAAGGTTATAATCATATCAAGTATAGTTGATATAAGTAAGAATATTTATATACGCAGTCTGTAAACTATCCAGCCATGTGACTGTTCTCCTTATATTAACAATGGCTGGATATTTTCTGGACAGACCCGTATACTACTAGATAGCTTATTTCAAGGAGATAATTTTTAAAATCTTTGTCCAGAGTGAATTGATTGCAGTTTCTTAGCTGTGCTTCTCAATACCTTGCCTCAATGTTTTGGCTTCTTGTTTCTAAAGCATACAGAAATTTAAATACTGTTTAACCTCATATTTTTTATTTATAGGTTGTTCAATATTTCTAAAGATTAAAGGCATCACACCCCTCTTTAAGATTCATAAAATTTGAGATATATAGGGTGCTATCATGACCACAGAATTCAAGAAATTCAGGGGAAATTCACTAAAAAATCAAATAGCTCTAGAGTAGGAAAATAAGTCAGAGTCTAAGCTCAACCTGTGCAGGGACCCTGTTTCTTAAACTCACCACAAGCTATCACATAAGTGCATAAGTGACTGGGCATAGAATAGGCAGAACTACAGAATGATTAGAGTGGGTTCTGGAGCCTGACTCCATGTACACATAGATTTTTAAAAAGTGCATAATGCCTCTGTTTATTCATCTTTAAAATGGGAAGAGTATTTAGAATTATTGCGAGGATTAACTTATTTTATACATATAATGCTCTTTGATCAGTGACTAGTCCATTGCAACTGCTTGTTCATTTCCGCTTGAATGAACAAGTCTGACTCCAAGTGAAGTGTTTTTCCACTGAACTACATAATAAGTCTCCAGCAAATATTTAAGATTTTTAAAAATATCTTAGTTGTTGCACAAGGCTCCTTCAATAATCAACTTAAGATTCTCAATCAAATAATTTCAGAGGAGAGTCAGTTTTTATTAATACAGGAACACGCTAATGGAGAAATGATGGGAACATTGGTTCAAGGTGTAGCAATAAAAGGCTTTCCTGTTCTAAAAGTTCAAATCACTGTGCCTATCCATGATCATAGGCCCTCCAATTCAGCCCATGATTACAGGTATAAAACCCCAAAGTTTCTCAGGAGGAAATAACAATAAATTAATGAAAAGATTAAAAAAGATGTTGCCAAGGAATATTTTGAGTCCAAAAAAACCCTTCCATTTATGTAAACCTAGCTAAATTCTCCTAGTCTTCATTATATAACTCATGTGATTGAATCAAGTTAGGATAGTGTAGAACTAATTACATAAAGACCAGAGTAGCATAGTAAACATGCTGACAATTTTCCATCAGTTTAACTTTTTCTTTGTATTTTTTATATAAACTTTTTATTTTGAGATAATTTTAGAATCATTTACAGTTGTAAGAAATAACACAGAATGATCCAAGGTACTGTTACCCCCAATGGTAATATCTTTTGATATTGGCATTTATAAAGTCAAGATATGGAACATTTCCATGACCGCAGGGATCTCTCCTGTGTCTCTTTTAAAGTCACATCTGATTCCTTCCCATCCTCATGCCATTTTTACCCCTGAAAATGATTAATCTATTCTCCATTTCCATAATAATAATAGTTTTGTCATTTCAAGAATCTTATGTAAATGAATTATACAGAATGTAACTTTTTAGGATTGGTTTTTTTCGCTCAGAATAATTCTCTGGAGATTCATCCAGAGGTGGTTGTGTGCATCAATAGCTTATTTCCTTTCATTGCTGAGAAGTGTTCCATGGTATGAATGTACCACAGTTCGTTTAACTGTTCACCTGTTGAAGAACATCTGGGTTGTTTCCAGTTTTTGTCTATTATGAATAAAGCTTCTAGGAACATTCATGTACAGCTTTTTGTGTGTAAACATATGTTTACACAAATTCCCAGGAATGCAATTACCTATATATAATAGAAATACACGTGATTTTGCATGTTGACCCTGCAATCTTGCTAACTCACTTGTTAGTTCAAGGGGCTTTTTTAATTTTGTTTTTGTTTTGTAGAATTGAAATTTTCTATGAAGACAATCATGTTATTTGCAAATTGGGACAGTTTTAGTCTTCCTTTCTGATCTAAATAACCTTTTATTTCTTTTCTTGCCTTTTTGCATTGACTAGAAGTATCAACACCATGTTGAATAAGAGTGGTGAGAGTGAATGTCCTTACTTCTGATCTTAGAAGGAAATTAGTCAGTCTTTCACCAATAAGCATAATATTCGCTGTAGGTAATTTGTAGACACTCTTTATCAACTTGAGGAAGTTCTTCTTCATTCCTAGTTTTCTTTTTTTATTTCAATAGATTTGAGGGGCACAAGTGGTTTTCAATACATGAATGAATTGAGTAGTGGTAAAGTCAGGGCTTTTAGTGTACCAGTTACCCAAATAGCATACACTGCACCCAACAGGTAAATTTTGATCCCTCATCCCCTCTCTCACCTCCCCATTTCTGAGACTCCAATGTCTATTATACAATTCTGTATGATCATGTATACCCATCACGTAGCTCTCACGTATATGTACATGTGGTATTTATTTTTCCATTCCTGAGATACTCCACTTAGAATAATGGGTTCCATTTCCATCCAGTTGCTGTGAAAGACATTATTTCATACTTTTTTTATGGCTGAGTAGTATTGCATGGTATATATGTATCACATTTTCTTTACCCACTCATTAATTGATGGGCACTTGGGTTGATTCCATATCTTTGCAATTGTGAAATGTGCTGCAATAAACAAATGAGTGCATGTATCTTTTTAATATGATGACTTCTTTTCCTTTAAGTATATACCCAATAGTGGGATTGCTGGATCGAATGGTAGGTCTACTTTTATTTCTTTGAGGAATCTCTATACTGTTTTCCATAGAAGTTGTACTAATTTACATTCCAATCAACAGTGTGTAAGTGTTCCCTTTTCACCACATCTGCACCAAGATCAATTGTTTTTTAGCTTTTTAATAATGACCATTCTGACAGGGGTAAGATGGTATCTCATTGTGGTTTTAATTTGCATTTTCCTGATGATTAGTGATGTTGAGCATCTTTTCATATGCTTCTTGGCCATTTGTATATCTTCTTTTGAAAAGTGACCATGTTTTTTGCCCACTTTTTAATGGGGTTATTTTTTTTTTTCTTGGTGATGTTTTTGAGTTCCTTGTAGATTCTGAATATTAGTCCTTTGTTGGATATGTAATTTGCAAATATTTTATCCCAATCTGTAGGTTGCCTATTTACTCTGTTGATTATTTATTTTGCTGTACAGAAACTTTTTAGCCCAAATAAGTCCCATTTATTTATTTTTCTTTTTGTTGTATTTGCTTTTGGAGTCTTAGTCATAAATTCTTTGCCAAGGCCAATGTCTAGAAGAGCTTTTCTTAAGTTTTCTTCTAGAATTTTTATGTTGTCAGGTCTTATATTTAAGCCTTTAATCCATCTGGAGTTAATTTTCATGTATGGTAAAAGATATGGATCCAGTTTCATTCTTCTGCATGTGGCTCTCTGATTTCCTTAGCTCCATTTTATTGAATAGGGCATCCTTTCCTCACCATATGTTTTTCTCTGCTTTGTCAAAGATCAGTTGTTTGTAGGTGTGAGGTTTTATTTCTGGATTCTCCATTCTGTTCCATTTATCTATATATCTACTTTTATACCAGTACCATGCTGTTTGATTACTATAGCTTTATTATTATAGTATAATTTGAACTTGGGTAATGTGATACCTCCAGATTTGTTTCTGTTTATTTGTTTGTTTTGCTTTTTTGCTTTGATCCTCAGTTTGGCTGTTATTGGTGTATAGAAGTGCTACCGATTTGTGTACATTAACTTTGTAACCTGAGAATTTATTTAACAATTCTAGGAGTCTTTGGAGGAGTCTTTAGGGTTTTCCAGATATAAGATCATATCATTGATAAACAGGGATAGTTGGACCTCCTTCTCTTTTCTGATTTGGATGTCCTTTATTTTTTTCTCTTACGTTATTGCCCTGGCCATGGTTTTTAGTACTATGTTGAATAGAAGTGATGAAAGTGAGTGTCCTTGACTCATTCCAGTTCTTAGGGGGAGTGTTTTCAACTATACCCCATTCTGTATGATGTCAGCTGTGTGTTTGTCATATGTAGCTTTTATTATTTTGAGGTATGTTCCTTCTATGCCTAGTTTGTTGAGGGTTTATCATGAAGGGTGCTGGATTTTATTGAATGCTTTTTCTGCATCTATTAAGAGGTTCACATGGTTTTTGTTTTTAATTCTGTTTATGTGGTGAATCACATTTCAGTTACTAAACTGTGGAATCTTGAATTATCTGCTTAAAGTTTCAGAACTTTAGTTTCCTTATCTGTGAAAGGAAAGTCCTATTGTTCACTTCAGCATTATTAGTATGAAAGAGAAAGTATGTGTAAATTTTACATTTCATTGCCTGACACGATGAGTGGCAACAAATTGTAGATGATTTTACCAGTGATTTTGACATAATTAAATAATAATATCTGTTAGTAATCTCAACTTACTTTTAAGTTTCTCTTTCACACTCCTCCAATTGCTAAAATTTCTGGTAATATTACAACTATGTCCCTGTGAAATCTCTGACCAGAGTACTTTTACTGTGAGGCAGGCTTTAAATTGATAGTAAATTTAAGAAGTGATTTCAGTTTAACAGAAACCATATCAACTCCATAGCTAGCAATGGAATATATAACGATTTATAGTCCAGGAGCAAGAGAGAATTTAACAAAAATGCCCATGATTCAAGGCAATATTATGTTTACAGAGTGCACTAATTAATATTTGTATCTATTTGATTTGGGGAAGGATACTTTACATTTAATATCACACATTTAATAATCTATGGTTTTATTTTCTAAAATTAATGTTTTTGAACAAAACAATTTATATGAGGTCTAGAGGCAGAAGGTTTGATTGAGTTATTTAGTATGTAATGTAATGTACTACCCATGACTTGACTAAGGATCAAAATTCTATGTAACTTTAAAGAGGTTTTATAATTGTGTGTATTTGTAGATAACAGCAAATTGACTTTAGTCACTCACCAAGGCATATGCTTTATTATAGGACTTGTAAAGAAAGAATAATGCTACTGTTACAAAACTGTTGTGATTATCACAGTTGGATATGGCATCTGAGTAGCCCCTTGCAGACCTTTCAGTGAGAGGAATAACACTTTGAACTGTGGTATATGATTTTAAGTAAAATAAGGTGTCTGGAATGGTTCAGAGTTGTGATTCTGATAGTACAATTTGTAGAGTTAGGGAGTCTCCTGTCTTCTATTTGCTATGGGCTCAGAAAGGTTCCTAAACACTCAGACTCTTCAGAAAAATATGTATAGGTGCTTATTTCTTTACTAGAAGCAAAGTAGGTAAGAACTCAAATGCTTGTTTTCATCTGGTCAAAGCAGTGATGACATACTTCTCTGGGTTAGACCAATTACCATTGGATGTTTTTATCAAAATTTGATGAAAAATTAAGATATCCTATAAAATAACACAGTGAATCTTTATTTTCTCTGAAATTCCATACAAGGACGTATCCAGATTTCACTCTACTATTTTGGTCTGTTGACAAAATGTAGGATTCTTTTGCAATCTAAAATACCTAGGAGTCCACAGTAGGTACAGCTCCCTTGGGGTAGATAGTAGAGTATCTCTTTTAGAAAGGGAATAATATTCTTTTTTTTTCCTTTTTCCTGGAGTAAAAATTAGTAGTCCATTGTGACACCCAATCATAGTTTTCTTTAACCTTTTTGGAGGGATATAAAGAAATAACTTTCTCTATAATTCATTTATATAAATCATATCAAGTAACCAATTAAGCAATATTTTCCAAATAAAAATGGATCAAGCAGGGACTATGTATATATTACATGTTCTCCTGTATGCCAATATATGTTTTTATATATATATATATATAGAAATATATATATGTGTGTGTGTGTGTGTGTGTGTATATAGAAAGAGAGAGCAAGACAGAGGAAGAGGGGTTCACCACAACTTCTTAAGCTAGCACATTCTTCTGAGGAGAAGATGATTTACTGAATGATATATTTAGTGTTTCAAACAATTCTGGAACTACTGACAGAATTTTTCTAATCCTCTTTATTTTTTTATATCAACAGATTTAAGAATACAAATTTTTTGTTGTTGTTGTTTTGTTTGTTTTTATATATACATGGGTGAATTTTATAGTGGTGAAATCTGGGCTTTTAGTATACTGGTCACCTGAATAGTCTAATCTTATTTCCTTGATGGGACAGAATTTCAGGGGACCCTGTTTTGTACTTGGGCCTAAATGTTAGCTCCTTGATATCTCTATTCCTTCACAGAAGAGGTCTGCATTATGTGAACCACTTTAGCAAGTTTCTAAGCATATTTGCTTATTTTGTGCTTTTTTGTTTTATCATTGCTTGTGTGTATCCTTGGTGTATATATGTGCGTGTGTGTGTGTGTGTGTGTATGTGTGTATGTGTCTACACTTGGTATCTCTATTAACACTCATAAACTTACTAGGAGGCCTAGGATATTGTAACTATAAAAAATAAAAGTAAATGGGATTTTAACTTGAAATAATGCTTACAGCTACTGAACTAGTCTTCAAAGAAACCTCCTGAGGCAGATCCTATGAGTATACTCATTTGACAGCTGGGAAGTTGAGGAATAGGGCAGTTTTATACTTTGCCTTTGGTCACACAGGTACCAAAGTGTAGCACCTACGTGGAAGGAAAGACATACTATTACCATTCAGCAGTGCAGGGCAAATTTCACTCCCTGCTCTTTCTGGACTATGATGAGAGTGAGTACATGACTGGTCCCTGTCATGTTCCACCTCACAACCCCTAAATTTGTCTCTGATTTTCCCTCCCACAAAGAAAATCCCAGAAAAAAATTGCAAAGGAAAATGTTGGGAAATGGGGTGGAGGCCTGGGTCACAGCCATTTAGGTAACATAGTTCACAAATTTGTGTTAACAATTAAAAGAAAGTGTACAAAAATTGAAGAGTAGGGTAGTTATTTAAATTCATCAAATGCTTGCAGTATAAAAATGGTATGATTGCCATAGTAATACATTTTATTTTATTATTAGTAGATAACTTTGGTAACTCCTAGAAATTGTTTAAAATGATAAAAGTAGACATGCAGATAATTGCTTTATGAATGAATGCAGTAATCTTGTAGAATAATTCTCCTTTTTAATATTTAAATGCTGAGTAGTCATGTAATGGTACACTAACATGAAGATTTAAGTATTAAGGATGTATCTCTTAGGAAGCTTTAAAAAGTCATTTGCAAAATTTTGTGAAGTAACCTGAACAATTAAGAAGATGAAACTAAAAAAGGATTTACCCCATTTAATCCTCATGTACAGGTTTTTGAAACACTGGCTATTTATGGACTAGTTTGTTATAACAGTGCCACATTAGTATTTCTACAATATATACCAATTTTTGTTATTTGGCAGCCCAAGCACGAAAATCACAATGGTTTAAAGTTGCACATTAGCCTGCATATTTCCATGTGAATACGTGTTCATTTTATCTAATGATGTTTTTGAAAAAAATGTGTGTCTCTTTAGGTCAGAAAGCTATGGTCCTCTATATTAATTCATCTCAACACTTCAAATTTGAGTGAGTTTTGAGTTAAAATTATTTGGCAATTAATCGCAATAGCAAGAATATACAAAATATGTCTGCAGAGGCCTGTTCAGTGATATTGATCTTAAAGCACTATTGAGTCAATGTGAATACTTTTGTGTTGTCTTTGGGACTGTCAACGGGACACTTTTTTCTGCTACCTATTTTCTTTCCTTTCATAGTACTTTGTTCAACAGATATTGGGTGCCCATTATATTAATATAATACCTGCCATTTTTAAATCTCTTTGCCATATGTTAGCATTTCTAATTCTCAGTAAAAAGTGTGAGATTAACAAAGCAGATATTTGTAAGTATTTAAGGACGCAGAAAACTAACAAATATTAGGGTACTTGGGTATTTTTTTTAAATTTAGAACATTAATAGAAAAAAACAACAAATGACACCTTACCAAAAACACCTATCATTTGTTGAGTTCTCACTGTGTGTTAAGACACTTATATATTTATTTAAATCATCACTTTAGCCACAGGAAATTAATATTCTTATGCTATTGTTTGGCTTCAAGAAGCCCAGTTCCTTGTCCAAGATCACAGTACCAGTAAATATCAGAGTTTGGAAAATATTCTGTCACGTAACTATCAAAACCTAATTTTTTCTGTTATACCATACTAAATCTTATTTAATTATCATCTATTATATTTGCATATGTTTACAAATGAGGAAACAGAGCTTTATAAAGATTAAATGATCACTTCAATTGCTTGAAGTTAGAATTTAAATCCAACTTTCTCAATAACAAAACAGAGTCCATATAAATAATACAATTAAAGTGCTCTAAAAACAGAGAACAGTAGACATTCTGTTAGGCATTTCTCATTAAGTAATACGTAGCCATCCAAGCATTTAAAAATTATGAGGCAAAATGGAAGAAAAATGATAGTGATATATATATTTTGGAAACAAACAAACCAAAAAAAAATAAATAAAACCACCAGTAATATGGTTTCCTGTTTTGACAGATCATAGCTAGTGCTATAGACTCTGTAGAATAGTGATCAACTTCCTGGATCAAATTAGTCTCTTCAAATACTGTATGCTATTGACTCCCATTTCCTCCTGCCTTGGCTTACTTTCTTTCCAATAGCTTCCTAAAGTTATGTCCTCACATGGACCACACTACATCATTTTTCCAAGATTGTTTGAATTTTTGACGTTGAGCAAGGAACTTGACTTCTCAGAACCTAAACACTTGTAAGTTTCTTACTTGATACTGCCCTCAATAATCCACTTGAGGACATCAATTATCTGTGGAACATTTAAAGTCTTAAGTGGGTCAGGTTTTTAAATGATCGTCAAAGTCTAAGAGAAATGTACTAGTGAAATACATAAGCAATAAAGAAGAAAAAGAAGCAAATGTAAAATTTAAGGAAAGAAATATTATGATTCACAGGTAGAATTAGTAGATGTCCATATGAAAATGTAATTGGGGGGGTTGTAAAATCCTAACTTTGCTTTAGATAATGCATTTAAGTGGACAGAGTTGTAAAAATGCCTCATGTGTCAGGAACTACAAGCTGTTGTGTTTACCTAAAGAACTAAGTTTAAAAGAAAGCCTAGGGTCATTGAATATAAGAAAAAAGTTAAAGCTGTTATTGTTATTTAACCTTGTAAAACACACGCACACACACAGACACACACACACAACAAAGCGTGTGTGCTCTCTTCCAGTATGTTGAGGTACAAACATGGAAGGAAAATGTTTCTTAGTACTTCAACAAAGGATATAACAAAAGTCAATGAGTTTAAATAAGAAAATCCTACAGGCACAACATAAGAACTCTCTAATATATATGCCTCCTGCCACCTGCTAAAATATTCACTACAACTAATGTTAAAGTGACAAGTCTCATGAAAATCAATGAGAAAAGGTAAATGAACTATCCTGAAATATCGAGAGCTTATGGAGAAATTTACTAGATGATTTCTAAATTCTCTAATGTTTTATATTCATATTAAATGAGAAAGCATTATGAGAACACATGTAATCAACGATCTGTATGAAGATCAATCTAATATGCTGAATTTTTAAAAGGTCTTTAGCACTTTCTTACATATTCTAATGGACAAGACTTCTTTGAAGTGCAAGATTTGCCGATTGGTAGTCCAACTATAATACCTCATTTATTAGAGAAAAAAACAATCTTTTGAATATTATCATATTTAGTATGTAAAAACTGTCATAAAAAAGGAAATTATGGAGGCAAATTATTTTAAAAAGATGTGACATGTTTTAAATAAAAATGCAAACTTTTATGAGTGTCAAATTTAATATTCATATAATATGCCAATTTAGACAAATGTTGCCAGAGTATGATATCCAATTCTTTCTCCCTGATGAAGATAAACCTTGTCAATTACTTGATGTGATATGTGTACAGATATTTTTCTCTTATTTATACACATTATTTAACCTTAATTTAATTGAATTGAAGGCTATAACACTTACTCCATACATGTCCAAACTGGTCATTCACTCATCTCACGTTCCAATCCTGAACATTGTGTTACCAGAAGATACAGTTTACTGAAATCAGATCTTTAATACTTATATGTCAACTTGCTAGACTGTAGTTTAGATATTATAAGCTTTAATTTCAGGATCTGAAATAATTCTAAACCTACTTAGAGGTGCTTTTAGTCTTTTTTATGATATATTTTATTCCAGAAAGAATATACGTCTCTTTTAAGTGATACTATTCCATGCAAACCTGTCCAAGGGTGATGCAGTGTACAGGTGACTTTTGTGCTAGTTCATAAGGTTATTTAATGCAAACACAGTTTGTTTTTGCCAGATATTAATAAAAATTCATTCTATGCTTATTCACTCTAACCAAGCCACTTTCCAGCCTTTAACAACTGAGTTATTAGTATGTACCTGGAACTCAGTAACCTTTTGAGTTCCTTAAGCACGTATCCATTACTACACTGAGATAGTTCTAGCTAGACAAAAAGAGACCTCTGGATGTCCTGAGATCTGTGATTCTCTTTCAAGGTTTGGTAGTTACAATTTTCAAACAGACTCAAGAGTAGACTAAATGTGTCAATGTTTGTAAGCTTAAAAAATCCAGTTTATTTACCCACATGTGTAACATATGTTTATTGTTTTCCTATTTTTGTCAATTCCTGAGCTCTGCATTGGCATAGACACAGATACTTTTAGTGGCCTGATCCTTCCCATCTAGGAGTTCACAGTCTAGTTGAGGAAAAAGACACATGACAACGGACTGATAAAACATTCCATGCTCCTACTTATATTATTTTTTCCATCTCTGTCTGTGTTTCAGATTAGTCTGTTTCTCCTTCTCTGGTCTATAGTAAGAATTTAAGATTGAGTTGAAGTCATATAGGTTTTAAGGCTAAGCTCTTAGAAAAGCATTTATCTCTCTTGTACTCTGTTCAAATTCTGGAAGTGATGCCCCACTTCCCAACACTATAGCTTGATAATATTTTTTTATTGACTGTATAAGTGGAAGTTTTCATATTATATTTTGAAAGTATGTATTTTATTTAATTAATAGCAAATTAATTACATGAGAATATTTTAAAATTTATTTTATCTATCTATATAAAATAGATATTTCCTTAAAAGTGTTTTTATTTTCTCCATAGTATATAAACATGGTTCATGAGTGGCTTTTGTAAACTCAGCATTTCTGAACTTCAATGAAATGCTGATGTGTAGCAGAATTTCTAGCTAAACTTTGTTTTTGCTCTAAGGTCATTTAGGTTTCAGTGATTAAAAATGCTCAAGGATGTATTTCATATTAATCTTGGGAGGGGCATAGATTGATTGACCTCTGAAATTAGATATAATTTCAAAAGCTGCATTATTTTTAAGAGTGGCTTTATTAAAATTTGTTCATCCTCAAATTATTTTCACCTCATTTCTTTTATATATATTTATTGTTTCAACTTAATGCATCCTGTGTCTTACAAGAAGAACATTGATAAATGTATTCGAACTGAAAATATTTTTAAAACAGTAACAAAAAAAAAATAGCTTCAATCTATAGGATTCCCTCCTCTCAGATTCAAAACATGCTTTGGTGATAGTTTTTCTAATCTGCAAAATATTAGTGGGAGTGAGACTTATTTTAATGTATTCTAGCATATATTCATCCTCTCAAGTTAAACTTTCTTTAATAAAGTCAGAAACTGGTGGAAGCATATCCTGAGTGTGTATTAGAAAAGGAAAATATGTTTTTGACCTTTGCTAGCTATCCACTAAAGCACATTGAAGCTAGGCTCCTGAATGTTCTATAATAGTAAATACATAAACAAAGGATGGATGGAAGAAACACCTGCCAATTCAGACTAATAGTTGGTAACCAGACTTTCATGGAAGCATTAATATAAAATGATTCTTCGTGCTACTTCATTCTTGTATTTTATTAAGCTCTGTAGAGAAAGAATTTTAATAGGATCTTGACGTTCTAAAGGTTATAATCTCTAATATCTACATGTGCAGGATGGTGATAAAAATAGATACTAAAACATTTTCATATTTTACGTTGGCAAAAATATGGACTATCCAGTTTGTTTTTTGGTTGTTTGTTTTTTTCAAATGGACATTTTTGCTTACCTATTTCATGGGGGAGTTTTTGAAAGAAAGAATTTAAGATTGTTGTCAACTGTGTGAGACATTTGAGTTCAGGCAATGAGAATTTCTATGAACCATTATCAAGATTTTTGATGAAAAATATTAATGAATATTTGGTTGGATGGCAGTGTCAATTAAATGATCAGCTATGGGTATGATTGATAGGACTCATGAAAACAGGCAACGCTTCTTTTAGTAAAAACACTTAGTGAAGCTGCTGAACACATTTCTGAGTCTGTTTCTTCATTTATAAAGTGTTTACAGAAATATGAAATTCATTATTTTAATGTAGTAATTACAAACATTTATGTATATAGTAAACATAATATCTCAAGAAATGTGATATTATTACTCCTTGCCCACATTACTTTTTGTTTTTCTTTTCGGTCTACTCCCAACTTTCAATAGACTGCTATTGCATTTGTCCTTCTCACATGGTTGGTCTAAGACAACCCAGCTCGTGCTAGGTCCTTTTGGCCTCATAGTCTCTTTATTGTCCGATGGACAGAAGTTCCATTTCTACCTGCAGTGAATTATGGGTAAAAAAATACTTTCCTGTAATATAATATATATGAATATATAGAAAATGTGAAATCATTTTCAAATATCATGCAACGTATGTTACAAAATTTTTACTTAATAGGGAATATATTTATTTATATTTGAGTGTATATGCATAATATATATTCACTTCTTACATATTATGTTATTATATATTTACATGTGTATACTTTAAAGAAAAATGCTAACATATTACACACTAATATGGATATATATTATATTTGCCCACTTTGAATGGTTATAACAACATTATATATTTAACATTTCAATTTCTTAATTGCAAAGACTGACAAACTTGGGTGGCATTTATGCTTATAAACATAGCATAATTCAAATACTCCATCTCTTATTCATAATGAAGTAATGAATTCATAATGAAGTTTGTTGCATGAAAATATTTAATATATTTAGTGAAATTATCTTTCATCCTTCCATTTAAAACCGTAAGATCAATATGTGAATTTATTTTAATTATTGCTTTATGTTTTAAACATATGTTTATGTTATAAAAAATGTTTTATATAACATTTGGAGATATTAATCTTGTTACCACAAATTTATCAAAATTAAGGATTTTAAAAGAAATTTATTTACTGATGAAGAGGATAGATTTGTCATTTACGTGAGAGCTGCAGTCAGTGAATTGAAGTTTCAGGATAACAATATTGCCACTTATTTATCAGAGATTTCGACAAGTATGAACGACTGAAGGGCTCTATGTATACACAGAATTATTCTTCAGCATCACATTTTTCCTTTGACATTCAGCCAATTTTCTTTTTGTAATTTGGGTATATTTGGAATCCACATCTCCTCAAATTTTGCCTCAAGTTGCTGTAGTACTTATTTGACTTCTACATTAATTTCATATTTTTTGACAGTTCACGTTCTATTTATCTTAATGAAGTCAGGTATTCTTTTCATATTTGTTTCTGGCTCATGGTCACCAGTGAGTAATCCTTTTAATGAGGATGTGTATTAAACCTTCCCACTGCAATTTCTGTACCAAATTGCTCATGTATTTCTAAACTGTTTCACCGCAGTGATGTTTGTTTCATAGCATTTTATACATCATTGTGCTCATCTTTCTTATATTTTCCAATATTAATATGGCAACCGAAATATTTTTGTTTGTATTTTTCTAGTACCATTTTATGTGCTCCTTCATCCTCTTCCTCCCCATCTCCCTCTCCCGCTCTCCATGTTTCTTTCTTACCATCTTTCTCTCTTACCATCGTCGTTCTCAATTTTTACTCTTTAAAAGTGAATTTCTATACCAGCTTATTTGCTATTTTTAAACACATTTTATGCCTTTCTGTAATTGGAGATTGTTGTTGTTGTTAACAGAAAATTCCATTCTGTATATTTTTAGTGAATACTTGAATATATTTTCATGATCTATTTACTATGTATTATTCTTTGTGGTTTTCCTTTTTATGTACTTATTTATTTTTTATACTTATGTACCAGTTTGATTAAGAAGTCATTTATTCCTCTATTATTCTTGTTATTCTATAATTTCTATTATAGTTTACCTTACTTATAACTTCATCTTTTATATGACTCAAAATCAAACTCATATTGCTCTACAGTGATATGAATGAGTGATTAAAAATCTCCCCCTTATCTGGAAGCTCTTTTCCTCTGTTACTTTCTCTTTCCAACAAAATGACACTTTTGGAATATTTTCATGTTCTTACTCTCCTTTCAACCTTCGCACCACTGTCTCAGCCAGCACACTTCTTGGGTTTTGTTGGGAGAGTGTATCAATATTAAACTCTACATTCAGATAATTCTCACTAAAAATGTCCTTATTTAAAACTTATGATACATATTCCCAGAGAGTTTATTATGTTTTTTGGTTTAATTCTGTGCTTCAAATATAGAATAAAAATATGTGTGTATTTCTAAATGTTTCAAGATTCATTTTTCACAGCATTTTCAACTAATTTCTTCTCCTATGTTGAGATTTCCAGTTCTGACTATAAGTTGTTAAGTTAAATTATTTTTCCTGATATTTCTTCTCAAACAAAATATGTGAGTTATATATTCTCTGAATCCTTGCATCTTAAAATAATCATTCTGACAACCTGGAGTAGGATGCGAGCTTAGTTTAGAATTCTTGTGTTTCAGGACTATTCTTTCTAAATTTTCTAGCTTGTGTTGCAATCAGATACTTTTTCCTACAAAAATAACCTGTCCTTTCTTTCTTTAGGCTTGGAAAATTATACATAGAGTTCATATACATAATATATAAAAGAAAAAAGATTTTTTGGAATTCTTATTTATATATTAGAAATCCTATAGGTAGCTCTGAAGTCTTTTCTCTTATCGATCATGATTTCCTTCCTTACATTTTTTATCGTGTATTTTTAGATGTTTCTTCTGCTTAAAGGTCTAGGCCTTTATCTGCTATCTTACTAGTGGCTATTGTCTCAATTAACCTGAAGAGCTTTTCATATTATATTTCATAATGTCATTTAGATACTTTAAATGCATCTCCTTGTGGGTTGTCATTTTTCTCATCCACCAGCTATATTTTATAAGCATAAATTTTGTTCTTCTTCCCTTTGGCTTTTGGCTCCACTTAATTATGTACTTATTTTCATTTGAATTCACTGTGGTCTAGTTGCAACTAGTTGGTTACTTTAAATGGTGGTAGTCTAGGGCATGATTATCTCTACCCATGGGGGTTATGGTGAGGTCTGACTATCCAACCCCCATTTATTTAAGCACCAAGGACTCTGAAATAAAAGTCCTATGAGCCACATTGCTGGAATCACTAGGTTAAACAGAGGTCTATATGAATATATACACCATATATATACACATACACATATATATTCACCATACATACATCTAAATATAGAGAGCGAGAGAAAGAGAGAGAAAGAGAGGGAGAGGGATAAGGGAAAATAATAGAAATAAAATACTATCCATGCATAAATCTGTGAATGACTACATATAATAGAAGAGTCAGGCCTGGATACATATCTCAGCTACATTTTCTTTTTGTCATTGCTGTTTTTCTTAAAATACTTGGTGAGCACTGCAATAAACCTTACCCTCTCATTAGTTATCCTAGGTACAGCAGGTTTAGTCTTTTAACTATTTCTTTTCCACTATCCCATAACTCCTTTATGTACCCTGAAATACAAAAATATTAAAAAATGACAATTTGAAAATTCTGAATTATAACAAAACATCTTTTTAAATAACTTGCTTTATGTACGACTATATAGACATTTTTATTGGTGTTTTACTGTAAACAAGTAATTAAGTTTCACAATAATCTTGTGAGCAATGCAATAAATGAATGTGTGGGGAACCAAAATTATTCTTCAATCATGATAAAATTCTTTGCATCAGTGGAACTTGGGTCATTTAAGTGTTAAAAAAAATTCCTTGAAGTACTCTATTGTAATCTTTCATAATAAAAGGAGTATCATTTTGGCATGCCAAGCTAAAGGGAAAATGCAAGACATGAAAAGTAGAACAGATGATAACTAGATTTTCCTCTCACTGCTATTATTGTAAAGTAAATAGGCTAACGTAATGTCTTGAAGCTGTTGATGACATTTTTCCAAGTACTTGAACATTTAATATCTGTCTTGTAATATCCTAAGGCCTAAGGAATATTTTAAAATGCAATGACCTCTTAAGAAATATCATAAAAATCATTCTTAATTAGATTTAGGAAATCAATTTAAGTATCTATGAAAATTAAATTCATGCAATGCTATGTTCAACGCATGGTCAGGTAAGTCTTAGGAAATAATATATATTATATTTCAAAGCAACCTACATAATCACTACCTATTAAGTTGATTTTCATAAAAAGAAGAATATTTATTATTTCAAATGTCTTGGTATTTAAGTTAAACACTAATAATTATTAATGATAAGTATATGATTTGACATAATCACAAATAGCATAAGCATCATTGTCAATGTCATTTTAAAACTATAGGCAATAAAGAGTAAGTCCCCTTAGAAAGAGACTAGAATTATAGTATTACATCTTATAAATATGATACTTAAATATTACTATGTTGTTGTAATATTCAAGAGCAGCCTTTGTTCACCCAGTGCTCCCTGGATTACCAAGGACAATCTAGAAGACAAAGGCCAATGTGTCTCAAGGAATTTTGGCAATTTCTGCTGATGTTACGATGTCCTGTAACACAACGAAAGCATTCAGGGAATGTTCCAAGAACATTGCTAATATTTTACAGTCCCCTCAAAGTTTAGCATCTATCAGGGCAAGAGGAAAGTGTTATCAGGAAAGATAAGGAGATCAGATGAGTACAGCTTTCACTCCCAAACAGGACATGCTTGTCCCTGGAAGTTAAATTCAGTTATTTTATGTTATTTTTGTGGGCTGTTAATTATTTGATAATTTTGATCACTATATAATACTACATATTAATATATATGTGTGTGGACAAGTGTATACACCTCATAGTAATCCCAGGAAGTATTTTTATCATCACCATACTTTATATGAAGAAACTGACCATGAGAAATACTAGGAAGTTCTGATTTTACTAGTATACATTAACTTCATTTGTTACTATCTTTTCATCACATAAAAGCTCACCAACAAGAAATTCTTAGGTTTCCCAGTAATTCCTTTTGTAACATTCTATTTACTTTATTCCTTTCTATCATTTATTTAGAATTGCCTTTCCATTATCTTTAACCATCTTTTACTTTTTCGTTTAAACTGTTTTAAAAAGAAGGTTAGAAGCATACCTTCTTTAGATTTATGGACAATTGCAAGTTTTAGTTTGTGTGTGTTGGTGGGTGTAGCAGCATGTGACTTTACCTTTATGGGCATATGTGCATGTCTGCCTAAATCATTCTTCTTGCTACAGAAACAACATTAATTTAATTTGAATGTATAATTTTTTCTAAGTATATATTAGTTCATCCAAAATGTTCAAATGTTTCAAAAATAAAATGCATCAAAACACTTGAATTAGAAACATCTAATTAATGCTTTCTATAGCCAGGTTCCATGCTTAGTACTTAAAATGCAAACAAAGGTGAAAAAGAATATATAGTAGTACTTTCCTTCAAAAATCTATAATTTAGTGTTAGATCAAATATAATACAAAATATAAAATTACCTTTACAAGATATAAATGAATGATCAATTATAGAAGCTAAAAGATGAAAATTAAACTATATGAAATAAATAAATACTTGTCAGAAGATTTTTTAAGCTGAATTTTGGATAATGAATAAAGTTTTCATAGGTGAAAATTGTTCAAATAAGCATTATATCATTTTATGAATTGAGACTATAAGAAAAGAGATTTCAAATATGTGATAAGATATTCAGCAAAGATATGATATCCAATTGAAGTGACAATAATGAAGGCAGAAGATTAATTTGCCCAATGATAAAAGTCGTCTTTAGAGACTTAAATGAAGAATGCCTGGCATCTCTATGTGAAACGTCATTCTCTCTTTGTCCTCATATATGTATGTGACTCTTAACATGAAATAAAACAGCTTGATATCAATTACTGAACATAGTGGCTGAGGAATAGGCATCATGGTGATAAGAGACATTACCTGTTATGAGCACAATCAATCCAATAATGAACTCACAGTGCTAATATTTATATACCAAACAACCCAGAGTAGACAAAGTAGACAAGTTCAAATTAGATGTTATTACCATCATGAAACTGATTCATCTTGAAATAACATTTTGTCTCCACTGGGGGGTATGACCCTTGTGTGGCACTGCTTTAGTTCCTTTTCTTATGAGTCATGGGGAAAATAAACACTTTAGTGCTGACTGGGGCGGCTTTGAGGTGCTTACGTTCATTCTCCTTTCCGACGGCCTTCATGCTCCTCACAGTAGTGAAGCAGACAACAAAACACCTCACTGAGAAGTTACATTGAAAAATAAGGGATGGAGACAAAATAAACCATAGAAAACAACCAGATACTGCAGAATCGAGGGTATATATTTGAAATGCAGATATTGGTTGGACTTATTTGTTCCTTTTGAGAAACAATTCACTTGGTTCGAAGTGAGTGACAATTATAAAAAAATACTTGAACTGTCAGGTGCTATGAATCTAATATCCTACACACCTATTCTAAATGGGGTTCACTAGAAAGCTTTCCTGGAGAGTGTCAAGCCTACACAAATGTGCAATAAAGGAAAAAACAATCCTTTCAAGACATAAAATTAAGCAGTGTTACTGGAAGTTTTAAATCTAGTTTTGTAACCAACCAATATAGAATCAAAAAAGTAGATATTGCTCTACACTGTAGAAAGAGAGGAAGAATAATTCTCTTATCATGTTATCCTTTTCCTCTTCTCATCTTGGGCTTTGACATGAAAAAATTGTATGTCAATAGAAAGTAACACAACGTTAAGATTTAGGGACACACATTTTACGTGGGATGCATTTTGGGTTTTACAGGGCTAAGAAAGGTAGGGATTAATTAGAAATGGGACTCAGAGGAAGAGAAATTAAAAGTTCACATATTTCAGAGGGCTTGGTCTGGATTCTAGGTTTAAGGGGAAAAGAAGTAAAGGTGATATATATACTAGTCAGTGCTCTTTCAATTAAAAGGTGCAATAATCCAACTCTAATGGATTAAGCAAAAGAAGTTTCTTGTTGGGTTGCATTACTGGCTAATCGAAGATTGGATCCTGACATCAGGTCCACTGGCATCTAAGCGTTCAACAATGCCTTTAGGACCATGTTTCCTTGGTCTCTCTCGTGTTTCTGCTTTGGTCCATGTTTCATTCCAAAGAGGCTCTTTCCACACGGTATCAAAAGTGAACTACTGAAGCTTGAGACTTATTCTCTTCTCCCAGTGAGGAATCCAACATACAGGGTTATGATGGGGGGGTGTGGCTGGCGTGGTACCAGTAGAGTCTTTATATCATCCGTTTCCTGCCTGGTGACCAAGTGGATGTAAGCAATCTAATTATTCAACCCAGGTCATATTTCTTTCCTGTGCAGAGTAAGATAGGGGTATTTGACCCTGAATCCTACCAGAATTGAATATAGTGGAAGAGGTGTAGGTCCCAAAGAACTTTACCAAAACAACAGATGGCCACTACTTACTACCTCTTTATTTTCTTTACAAATATCCAACATTATTCACCAGGATAGATCCATAGAAATTCAGAAGCAGGTTTATCTAGCAAGGAATTTTCTTGGGACCTCAAGAATTAATATAAGATAGAAAGATTAAAGCAAACAAAGGAACTGGAAACAAAGTCATTATAAAATAAAACATTTCCATTTGATAACATATCTTCAGGGACTTAGAAATTCTACATTTTTATACCCTACATTTTGATATATTGGAAATAAATAAACTTCTTTTTAAAAGTGACAAGTGTATGTGGTGATTCCTTATTTAAACAATTTTAGATAAGTGAACTAATTTTAATTTTAAACCTATAAAGAGAAAATTGGTTACATTTTAGTATCCTTTGAGTTCATTTATTTCCAATACTCACAATATAATTTCACTATGTATAAATACTTTGACATTGAGTGTTCTATTTTAGTGAACAGTGAGCATCTAGGTCCAATTGTGTATGTCTCAATAAAAAAATTGTACCACAAAATATCAGTATTTGCACAAATATAAAATAACCTATTTTTAAAAATTAAGAAAAAGAACATTAGTGATTTCTGTCCTAAAATGTCACCATTTTATCAGAATAATTCAGTTCTCTTCATGCTCAGGAAACATTGTTTATTCTCATGTAGTTTTTTGTAGTCTATTTTTCACACATTATTGTTTTGAAAAAAAATTATATATATTAACCTAATATCTTCTTCTTATATTTCCAACTATATCTTAAATCTGTTCTATGGTTCTACAGAGTAATACAGAAAAAGCCTCAAAATTTCATAGTCTCATAAGAAATTGAAGTAAGTTAATATTCTCTCCTAAAATCTTATTTTTTATTTTTTAGGGCAAATATCCTGTTACTTTAAATCTACTGTTTGTTTTTTTTTTAACATCAAGATTTTCAGACCTTTCATCAATACTGACACATGAAACAGATTTTAATTTTGCTGCCCAGAACTGAACTCAACACTCCACATTAAACCACCAGATCATGAAAACTGTGATACGATATTTACTCTCTTGTTTTCTGTTAACATTGTATGCAGTGTGTTCCCTTAAATATTAAAACCTTTTCCAATACTTGGTTTAAGTTTAATTTGGAGTCATCTGCCTTTTCTAGATCTTTTTTTTTTTCTTATGAACAGTCAACGTCCATCAAAAACATATTCTAAAGAAGAATCTTCATCTTGTCCCCATGATTGCTCCCTCATTCCAATTTCAACCCACTCAACATACATATACTGAACAATGCCATCTGACAGGGATTGTGCCAGGTTTGACAAATGGATAAGATGACAATTTCTTGTTTTTATTCTTCCACTGCTTTTGTGAACCTAGACTCCATATTTTCCTGCTAGTTACTCCTGTGTTTGAAATGTCCTTGGTTTGGCCATACTCCTCTTTGAACTCCTTTTCCCTGTTTCCTTTCATTACATTCCAGGGAAACTATATTCTGTCTCAAGCATCCAAATATAGATTAATTTTTTTCCTGAAGTGCTATTTTAATTTTTGTATCTTAAGACATTTGATTTGAATTTTCATCATTACAGCCCACTATTTCTCTTCCTCCTCCATACCTGTGGGATCTGGAGCAGAAGGAGCATTGTTTCTGCTGTCTATTGCCGATGCTGTGTAATATTCACTTACTACTGCTCATCTGGCCCTCTTCCTTTGGAATTGATAGCGCTTGTCTATGTAACCTTTCCCAAACATAAAGCAAATAAATGGGATTTCTAACTTTCTTGAAAATTCCAGCACTTAGCTCCATCTCCCTTGTAAAATATCTGTTGTTAATACCGGTGGCTTCCATATAAATGTTCAAAATGTGTTCATTCTTTTTCCTCACCGCTTATGGCCTTATCAACGCCAGCAATCTTTTTCTACGTCCTGGCTTTGTCATTCTATAGGATGAATCTGTTGTACACTGGTACCAACTGAAAATTATCTATTTTCAAATACTTCAAACCTAAAATTTGGCTACTCAAGTCTGTCTTTCACATATCCCAATCTTCTTTTTTTTATAGCTGCTGTATTACACTTTCTTAGAGAGACCAAGTCACACAATCTCAACCTACACTCAGTCCGTTAGTTTTTGTAGCTCCACTTGATCATGCTTTGCAATCCTAGCTAGAATCCCCTTTTTCTCCTCTAAAATCAAATATTGCAGAAGAAAACTAGTTACTTTCTATTTGTTTTCTGTTTGAATCTAGGTTGTATAAGCTTGGTTGCACAGCTGGGGGATTCAGTGCAGACATAGCTATCATTCACCTCCAGTTCTCTCCCTGTTAAAGTCATAGTAGTTGTTACAAAACATTTTCAGTTTTTATAAGCCCTGTTTTCAGGTGATCTTTTCTTCCATTTTACTGAAATGACTTAAACCTACAAAACTATGTTACCTTAAATTGCTTCTTCCCAGTCTCAGCATTTCTGTGTATCTTAATCCATTTCAAAAAAGAAAGAAAGCGACTTCTTTCTTTTTTGTCTCAAGACGAAATAATTTTGTCTTTTTTTCTGAGGTTAATCCTAATAATAGAATGTCATAATGGAAAGTACAGTATAGTTAAAGTCAGAAGCTTTTGCTTTTAAGCCTGCCATTTCTTTTATTTTGAACAAATCACATTACTTACTGGAACATTATATACTCAGCTTAATAAATGCCATTAGTCTCATATAATCCCCATACTTAATACTTTTATTTTATTGCCTCATACAGAATTTGGGAAAAATGTGTTATATTCTAAGTAACTTTTATTTGAAAGTCTTTTAAATGAAGAGAATTTTTATTGTTATAGAAATGATAAATTTAAGAGTAAATCAATTATTATTTAATTGTATTTATCTCTACTATGTCCTAAAAATCCCATTGATCCTGAAGACTATAAAAAGGTCATTAAGTTATCCAGCTCAATTCAATATAGTAAACAATCCTATTTAAGCCAATCTCTTAGACAGTGAAATCTGAAATTGTAAAACTTATGCAACACACATTAATTGGACAATGACTATCCCAAATGCTGGTAAATATTTAACACTGTGTTATTCCATAGATATTTCTATGCTATAACTATATTCAACCTGTAATTATTTAAAAATTATAAAAATGAGGACTGAGCATATAAATTTCATTGTCATTGACTGAAAATGAACTCTGTAACATCAATTTTTTTTATTTGAGCTAAAGTAAATGTGTTTATTCTTTTTTCATGTTGACTTGACAACCCAGAATAACACCCCTACCAGACCTTAATTCTTGTGTAATTTTCTTTTCCCCACAGACAAGTACACTCTATACCCAAATAAAAAGAATTGACTACAGCCAAATGTAACACCATAACAGGAAGTGCAATGAAAAGTACTAGTTTCAATGAACAGTTAAACACACAAATTTAAATGTTATTCACATGTACAATTATAATTATTGAATTGTTGTGAGCAGTAGCAAAACTTCTGAAGCAACTACCCCTGCTGCTCATGGTATGAAGTTGCTTCAAAATCAGATGCAAAATCCAGACTAAATCTTCCCTCCCCTAGTGCTGGTCATAGGTTACTTCTTGAAATACCTCCAAATGCTCTTTTTCTCTCTTATTTTACTGAAGCCAAAGTTGCCATTTTTTGTAAACATGTCTTCAACTCTTCTTAATATTTGTTTTGCTTTTATTTCCTATTGTCCCCTACCTGTGACTCCCCTAAACTCAAACTCTGCCCACATATTTATACCTGTAAGTTCTAACTCGTGGTCCTAAGAAATACCCTGCATCCTGGTCTATTTACTCAGATTTATCTCTCTCTTTCTGAACTGCTTTCACCTCCAATTTCACTAGTAGATGTTTAACTTATCATCTCCAGTTTTTCAAACTGAAATTTGTCTACAGCCTACTTTTTTCCCTCTTTTTACTGTAAGGGAGCATCTCTGTCATTATTGTAAAATATTGATTTGTATGTGTTCTCCAAATTGCTGCTAACATGTTCTCTCCTTCTACAAAATCAATATTTCATAATTTACTAGCAAAAGAAGCTGAAATTCCTAAACATAGCTAAGCACAGCTTAAAAGACTTGTCACAATTTGATGTAATCTCAGCAATGTAGTCGCCTCGATTTCTACTTCTTATTTTTTCTCCTTTATACTTTTATTTCAATGCATTTTTTTTTTGTTTTTCTTTTATTAGATCTATCCAAATCCATTTGTAGACTTTGCATCAAAAATCAGGTCTTTGAAAGCTTCCAGATCAGTGCAAGCTCTTCAGAAACACAGAATGTGTTGTTTATGACAATTCTGTGTTCAGAAACACAGAATGTGTTGTTTATGACAATCATTTAACAGTAAGTCTTTTACCGTTTTCTAAATTTCTTAAAATACTTTACCTCATATAACAATATAATTTTGACTTAATTAAAATAATCATTTGTTCAACTAAAATCCCAAAATAGAAGATTTTTTAAAGGTGAATTATATATCTCATATTTGTTTTAATTGTTGCCTACATTATCTTTCCATCTTTTTCTGCCTTTTCTGGTTTTAATTTAGCATTTTATGACTCTATTTTCTCTCCTGTCTTGGCATAAATTACAATTCTTTTTAAATTGGTTGCTATACCACTCCTTGGGTATTGCAAATACTTTATAACAGAGTATTCTTAATTCCTCCCTCCTAATGGTTATAACAATTCTGTCATTCATTTCATCTATGCATATAGCATAATCACTTAATATATTATTGCTATTATTATTTTGAACAAACAGTTATTTATTAGTTCAATTAAAAATAAGAAAATAAAATATTTAGTTATTTTATTTCATTTGTAGGAGAAAGGTTCAATTTCCCCTTGACTTTTGAGAGATAATTTTTTAACACAGAATTCTAGGTTGGTAATATTTTTCTTTTAACACTTCAAATATTTTACTTTACTCTATCTAGTCTTGTCTGCATGGTTTCTGATAAGAAAATAAGTGTTAATCATTATCATCGTTCCTCTATAGGTAAGATGCTTTATCTCTGCCTTTTTAAAAGATTTTCTCCTTGTTTTTGGTTTTCTGCAGTTTACTTGGTAACTTCAGTTCTCTAATGGATCTAAAAAAGTCGTTGATTTTCAGTTCAGATTTTTTCCTTGTGTGAGGATGGGAATGATAACTTCCAAGTAGTTTACAGAGCTAAAACACTCTTTGTGTACATTATTTTTTTTTTAATTTTTGTTGCTGTTGTTGTTTTTTGTTGTTGTTGTCTTGAGACAGGGTCTCCTCTCTCGCCCAGGCTGGAGTGCAGTGGTGAGATCATAGCTCACTGCAGAGCTCAGACTCCTGGCCTCAAGTGATCCTCCCATTGCAACCTCCCCAGTAGAAAAACAGATGTGGTCCATTGTAAGACAACAAGGATTGCCAAGGAAGAAAGGAATTTTTAATGCGATAGAAGTCTTATCGGAGAACTGGAGAAGCTGCCTCAAATCTGTCTCTCAGACTTAGGAGATCATGGGCTTTTAAAGGCGGGGCCATGTGCCTTGGGGCAGGTGGTGGTGTAACTAAGAAAGAGCTATATGCATTGGGTGCATGTTATGGGGGATGGTGAATCTTGGTGTCAGGAAGTGTGCCCAGGGACCTTCAGAATCTCAGCTCCTTTGTCTTCTTGTAGAAAATCCGCAATTTCTGGGAAACAACACAAAAGATTGAGTAATTAGTTAAAGGAGAGGTTTATTAAAAAAAAATGTACAAGCCCTTGAAATATGTTCATGGGACTGGCTACATACATGTGACCTCTGTGCCAACTTTGCAATTTCCTGTGAATATATAATCATTTCAAAAGTAAAATGTTATTGCTTTAATTTTTTGTTTAAAGATCCATGATGCCCTCACCATTTAACATTGACACATCCACTTCAACATGATCTGTGTTTCCTATTAGTCTTTTTTACTCCTTTTTGGTAAGACTTATGAGAAGCTTGGCATTAGCCTATCCAAGCCCCAGATAGTACCACTTTCCAGGAGGAGAGTCCAGGTTACAGCTGCTAAAATAAACATGATTCTACCTAGTTATTCACGAAGCTTTCTAGCTGAGAGTAAGAATAAGTAATTGGAGAGCATGAATCAGGTCTTTATTTATATATTTTTTTTACTTTACCTTATGAGAACAAGAGAATTTAATTGAAGATATTAACTCTTTAGAAGTTTATGTGTTTGAAATTTAAATTTCAAGTGGCTTAGTCTCTCAACTTGAACTTCTCCCCAGAAGTTCAATACTGGTAGGGGATTTATTTTTATATTTGAACTTGTCTATGTAGTTGATAGATCATTCAGTGTTTGATCAGAGAAGCAGAACCACTATGAACGTTATGGAATAAGTGATTTGTTGTAGTACTTAGAACTTCATGAGGGAGGAAGAGGGGAAGTATGGTCTGGAACGGAGGGTTGGAGTATCAGAAAAAAAAATCACTAAACAGCCCTTACTGGAGTAGGTGGAGATGTAGGAGCTTGCCAAGAAATCTGGGAAGCTAGGCATGCCTACCTGCCAGAGCGGAATCACAGAAGAGAGATGGTGAAGAAGTCGATAGAAAGCTGGTGTTTCTTGGTGGGTCTAGGGTTCTTGGTCACCAGGAAGAAGAGTTATTATATAAGGGGCAGGGGGAGAATGAAGATAAACATGAACCTGACAGCATTGCTGAGTCTTTCTCTAACCCTGGGGTAGATTGAAGGCAGCTGCCAATGCACTAGCTACATCTGCATCAGTCCCTCTCTGCTTCTAATCACCAAGACCTCCAGAGAAAGGATGATGCTTCACTTTCACTCTCTAAATTCCATACATCCTTCTCTTTTGGCCAATTCTAACTTGAAATCACAGAGGTAAAGGACTTCTGGGAAACATCATTTCATCTTAGCCAAGTTGACAGCCCACATCCACCACAGTTACAACTTAAAATCAGAATGTTTTCACGCTGACTTTTAATCTCATAGCTGAACCCCTGTTGTAACATGTTTCACAATAAGGAT
This sequence comes from Daubentonia madagascariensis, assembly GCA_023783475.1. Classification (NCBI taxonomy): domain Eukaryota; kingdom Metazoa; phylum Chordata; class Mammalia; order Primates; family Daubentoniidae; genus Daubentonia; species Daubentonia madagascariensis. The sequence goes on along the minus strand of JAKFHU010000978.1, from coordinate 16,055,067 downwards.
AGATATGATTGAGTGCAGAGATAGAACTGGAAATATATTTTTCAGATTTGTGTTAAGTTTTAATGGAATAAATTTTTAAAATAAACTGTTTTCGTGTATTTTTCTGCCTTTCAGAGACACAGTCAATCTTGTCCAGCAGTCCTGAAGAGCGTACTACATAGCAGTAGTTTGTATAAATGTAAAGGCCTCATGAGAGACTGAGAAGGACTCCTCAACTTTTCCAGTATACTATAGTCACAATTCCATTTGATTACAGGCTTAATGTTTTAAGGAAATGAGTTAAAAGTAAAAGAGCTTTGGAATATTGACAGAAGAAAATTATTCTTGAGACCTGCTTTTACTTCTATGTAGAGAAAAATACACTGGGATAATATCCCTGTCCTCCTTCAAACTCTTTTTTTAATTTCAGAATATTATGAAGGTACACATGTTTTTGGTCACATGTATTGATTTTGTTACACTTGAGTCAGGGTTATAAGTGTGCCCATCACCCAGATAGTGATCACTGGACCTGTTAGGTAGGTTTTCGCCCATCCCCTCCTCCCCTCTCCCCGCTGCTTGATTTCCATTGTGTTTTACTTCCCTCTGCACACATATGTGCACATTGGTTAGTTCCAATTTAATAATGAGTAGATGTGGTGTTTGTTTTTCCATTCTCTAGATACTTCACTTAGGATAATGGTTTCCAGTTTCATCCAAACTGTTGCAAAAGGCCTTAATTCCAAACTTTTATCTAACTTGTTGCTGAACGAATGTTTGATTGCCCGCCACACAAGACCCAGACACTAGAGGCAAGTGTTGGTGAAGGAAAGGTGGTTTACTCAAGTGCTGGCAGCCTGAGGAGATGGCAGACGATTGTCTCAAAGATCATTTCATCTCTTCTGCTTATTGAGCAACTTATGAAGGGACGAGGTAAAGGGGCTTGGTGTCAGAAAGCAGGCTTTGTGCAAGTCATCATGACTCACTTGATGGTAATAAAGCAAATAGGTCATATGATGGATCTTGTTATCAGCAGTCTTTGGTTGGCCTATTCTGGATTCTCGATCTGTTTTTCCTCAAGGTCGTTTTCTAATCTTGTGCCTTGCAGCTGTGTAAGCAAGCAGCAAGTCAATTCTAAACTTTTAAGACAGAGCAAACTGAAAGCATAGTGGAAGCAAAATGGCTTCCCATTAGCTAGCCTAGCATTATAGGCTGAATGGCCCTTGGGGTGCACTTACACATTCATTTCTAGGGAAGGAAGAATAACTTATATGATTGGTGTATTTGGTGCAAGGATTTGGACATATGCTCAACCACTATATCATAATTGTCTTAGGAAACAGTTGTCCATAGACAACATGATTTTACTCTGAGTAGACCTGTTGTTTTACAGTGCCGCTTGTAGCTGTATCTGTCTATCTAATTCTGACACTCTGGAACAGAAAGACAGTTATCTTTTGATAATATTATGTTAACCATATGACTACCTCCTTATTTTCTTCCATAGCTTCAGAACTTGGGTGGGAAAAATTAGTCCTATTTATTAGTCCTCTTAACCCAAGCTGTTGAGTTTTCTGTTACTTAAAGGTAAAATCCATGCTAAATGATAGAATATTTTTCCTCTAGGAAAGATGCCATCTTAATGGTTCCTTCCATGGCACAATAGGTAACTTATCTGATTGAAATATTGGGACAATATTAGTTGTTCTTACATATATTAATAAAATTACTTGCTAGGTGACTATGAGAAGAACCTCTGAAATGTACTGCTTTTAACACAAGAAACTTTATTTCACCTCTAATATAAGAGGTAGGGCAGATTATTTAGGGCTGATGCTCAAAGCATATCAGCAGTTCTTGGTGTCTTTCCCTTGTATCTTTAGGCTTTACCCTAATATATGATCCAAGATGTCTCACTTGTGCATTCCAGCTGTGTATGGAGCGGGCAGATGGGTGGGGGAAGGGAAGGAAGGATTTACTCCTTTCAACATTAAGGACAAAACCAAAAGTTAGTCTCATCTTTTGCTCCTCTCCCATTCATCCAAACCAATTACATTGTCACATTGCTGAAAGAGACTTTACCGGGGTAGTCATTTCTCAGCTTCTCATTATTATTATTATTATTAATTATATAAGGGGAGGATTGATGTTGGGCAAGAGTTAGCAATCTCCACTTTAATGCCTGACTTGGATTGCTGGATACACCTGACATGGAGCAGATAGGAGCCGCATTACCTTTTCTGCTTTGCTCTGTAAGTGGCTCAGAAACTGATTCAGAGTTCTTGCCATACCTTCAAGTGGCTGGCCAAGAAATACATCTCTCCCCATCCAACTCTTGCTCTTTTGTGTCTGACAGAGTGTGAGGCAAGGTTGTGATGTTTTATGTATGTAATTTGTTAGTATATTACCAACTCTGCTTAGTTTACCCATTGGTGCTAACATCTAGATTTGGGAACAGGTAACTTTGTTGATTTCAATTTCAAGCTGCATTCTTCAGTCCAGTCTAATTGTAAAAAAGATATCTATTTTTAAACTCTTAACATTTATATCTATTTTAGGAATTTATTCAGAAGCTAGGAAGGGGAGATGTATAATTAAACGTCACTCCAATTCCAACACTTATTAATTTATTTGATTTTAAAAACAGGACAATGAGATAAAAGAGGCAGAATCATAATATCTAAGTAAAGATAGAGAAATTAACATCACGGGAGTTTAGTTTACCTGCCAAAGGTGTCTGAGCCAGTTATTAAATGGAAGAATAGGCACTACGTTACTTTTTTTATAGTTAAAATTCCATGGGTCATTTAATGCTGCTTAAAACATTTCATTTAATATTTAGATTAATATATTTGCTGTCCTGTAGGCCCAAAAGATGGACTAATGTTGAAGGTATTTTAGATCTTACACATTATAGAAACATGCTTATCCTGGAAACAGGGTGCTAGTACAGTTTTGCCCAATTGCTTATTTGCTAAAAAACATACAAAGATAAGAAATATTTTTAAAAGCATGACAACTTATTTGTGAAGGAAAATGAAAATAATTAGTGGCGCACCAAGGAAAGACCTTGACTTTGGAATTAGATGCTCTTGGTTTTAACTTTTACATCATGTGTTTTTAAGTTGTACGAACTTTGGATAAGTTACTTAAACTCTCAAAAATTCTGCTTTCTATTCTAAATGGGTGTGATAATATTGCTTCATAAGGTTGTTGGGAGGATATGAAAGCACCTAATCCAGTACTCAATATATCACAACACTGAATATATTTTAGTTTCATCCCAATCATATAGACCTAAAGGAAATTTGAACAAAATCAAGTAAGAACTTGCATGTTCTATTCCATAATAGAAAACCCTTAGATTTGAGTTAAAATTTTATGGTATATGTCATTATCAAGTTTTTTTCAGTCACTTCCTAGTAGTAGAAGTCCAATAAGTGTTTGATGAAGGATTTGGGTGTCTTATAAATATAGCTTTAATAATATAAGTAATTTGAAGACATTACTAAATTAAGAGAAAAATGCAAATATATGATCTGAAGTTGACATAAAAAAAGAACAAAAATTTTCATAAAATTTGTCTTAAAGTTACTACTGAAAATAGATGATTGGATATCTGATCTAGTTTAGTAATTCTTACACTGTTATATTTAATTTGACAAAGATAATATTACTGTTTTGGTGAGTTAACTTTAAATAGTAAGTAAAGTTAAAGAGCTGGGTGATCTATGAGCTTCCTTCAAGGGTTAAAATAAAATAATCTCTATTTTCTTGTGAGTTGCTACAAAGATTTCTAAGAAAAGGTTTTTTTTTCTCATCTCTTTTCTCAAACCAGAGCAATCAAAAAACATTCAATACTGTGTACAAAATCATTCCTATTTGATGTTAAAAGGGATGATCCCATTAAAATGATTATCACTCACAATAACATTTCATTTTACAGTCTATAATAAATTTCTTATTACTTGCTGTTCTTCAATTCCTTCCATCTCTAACTTTTAATATTTTGAAGTTCCTCTGATTCCTTACAAAAGAACCCAAATATTCAATGTTATTCTTTGCTCAATAGGATGTTATAGCAAACATATTTTATATTGTCCAAGAAACCGTGTTTTTTAATGTATTATAAACAATGATCTGTAGTGAAATGTAAGATGGAGGAATATATCCACATCAACCAGATTTCTGATAGAAAAAAATATTTTAGAAAAAAATTCTGTTTGTTGAAGGATAAGAGTAACCTCTGGTAGAAGAGCAGGAGGAAAGGGATCAGCAAAGTCATGGCAGTGACAGGAAGAAATGGGGCTTACAGCAGGGGAACAGATAAAAGGAACACAAAGGCAGAAAAAGTAGTTAAGTAAAAAGCCCAGATAAACAAGAAAGCTTCTTTGATAGAAAGGAATATAACTTACAACTTCCCAGAGTCAATAACTTTAAAGAAATGCAGAGAAAACAAAGTACAGAAATCAAACTGAAACTATAAGGTGGTGTCAAAGTTATTTGTCATAAATCATAACAAGATTTTGTACCAAATAACTACATGAAATTATAATTTGACAATTTACAATTTAAAAATAAAAAAATAATTGAGGTGGGAGGATAACTTGAGCCCAGGAGTTCAAGTTCAGCCTGGGCAACATAGCAAGACCCTGTCTCTAAAAAAATGAATTAATACAATTTTTAAAAATTTTAAAAATTAAACAATTAAAAAGCAAATAAATGTTATATAATATTTTTAGAGTTTGTTAATGAAATTTATAGTATCATGATTTAGTAAATACAGCCTAAGATTGGTTTCTTCCATTTCTATCTTCATATCTTCACAAATTATCTTCTTCAGCTTTGATGGCCATTAAATTAAGTAACCTAAATCTAGGTGTCAAACTTTTGAATAGCTGAGTCCAAAGTGTTATATTACTAAAAACAATTAAACGTATTCATTGACATTGCTCTTGCTAAAAAAAAATGTTGTAGCAAAATGAGGTTTTGTACAGTTAAAAAATCTTTTAAATACCATATATTTTCATTTTTACCTAATCTATTACATTTTTCTATTTCTGTGTTTTATCATTATCATATAGCATATGCATATAACTTATAAATAAGTAATATTGGGAGTTAGCAATCAGAATTTTAAGTTGAGCCACTGTTGTGTTGAAATCAATTTAATACATCTTCTATGTTGTGTTTAAATTAAGAGAGAGAAATAGAAAGAAAACAAGAATATACATCACACTGAAGGTGTAGATGATAATCAGTATGCTCAGATCTGATGGGAATAGTTTAATAAAAATATTGTTACATTTGAATTAATTTGAAATTAGAAATAAAATGTGATGAACACATTCGATACACAAAATGTGATTGTATTCGCACAAAATAGAACAATATAAATCTACTCTGAATTAATAGGAAAGAAAGGTAGCAGGGAAAAGAAACAAAATTTTAAAAATCTAGAGTTATGTTTCTAAGTACATGTAAGTAAAACAGTGTTAAACAATACCTGAAAGAGCAGAAGTTAATCCTTGGGAAAATAAATTCAGTTCAGCCTTTGTTAAAAGGAGGAGCTGGTGTTTGGAAACAAAAGCAGAATATTATCAACTGGAACAAATAATATATTTTAAAAGAAGACCATATCCAACTTGAGAAACAATCAAATACCTCTGTGGCTAAAAACGTTTTGAAAGATTTCTCAGAAGGTTATTACTGGTATTTTGACAGTAAAACTTTTTAAAATTACTTGTCTTTGAAGAGTTATGTACCCATTGCTCTCATTGGAATCAGAGATACTACTCTTCGATCAGAAAGGAGTATATGTGTACTGTCATTGATAACCTGAAGTACAGTTTCTAATATGTCCATATGCTTGTGCAATATAAAAATAAATTTATTTTCTCTAAGGAAAGCTATTCATTAATTCATTTATTATTTCATTTATTCACCTATGCATTGTTTGTGCATCTATTAACTGCCTGGCACTGTATTAAGCACTTTGGAATATAAAGATGAAGAGATAATTCCCTTATTCTGAGAGTGTTGACAATGATGAGGCTCACAAACACATTTTGAAATAAAATGAATAATGGCTTAGATACAGTAAAAAGTTTTATTTTTAGCATTTCTATGACTGGTATAGATTCTGTAAAGCACTTACTAATCTACTGATTTATACACTAAGAATGACTCATACAACGTTTTATTGAGTATTGGAATTTCATTTAAATACCTTAAGAATATTAATTTTATAGTGAAGTATTAAAGATCTATTCTTCTAACAATTTTGAAATATATCACACTTAATAATGATAAGCTGGTGAGGTGATGGATATGTTATTTAGCTGCATTGAATCTTTACGAATATATACATGGACCAAAACATCACGTTGTACTGCATAAATACAATAATTATTTGTCAATTAAAAATAAATAATTATTTAAAAATAAAAATACTACAATAAATATAACACTTTATCCTGAAAATGTTTTGTAAAATTAAAAAAATATAAATTTTAAAACTGCATAATAGGATGTAGAATATTATTATGAAAATTGAGTGTATCTGTCACACATTTAAATTGCTTGTCCTCTCTTGAGAGGCAAGTTAATCTAGACAAGTTGTTTTTAGCTTTACTAGAGATAAGAAACTTTTGGGGTGCCATATTCAGTGACTGAATATTGTCCATCCACATGATTAGAGTAGGCCACACTGTGGCAGAACACTATGGCAAGTTCTGGCAGTGACCCTGTTATTTTCCTGAGTAAAGACTGAACGCTGGAGGAGCACCCTAAAGACTTCACCAAAGTAATTTGTCAATTTACAATAAAAATTTTAAAAAGAGGAAAAAGAGAAAAACAAAAAAGTATATAATATAGCACATTGCTTCAGTTAGAGGATATATTTATATTATACTATATTATAATTAATTAAATGTGACAATTGCTTATATAAGCATATGGTATTTAAAATATTTAAAAATTTTTAATAAAAATACATTAAATATATTTTTTAAATTAGGTTTTTGTTTTATTTCCTCATAGAATTTCCGAGAGACCTGAAGAACATAATATTAAATTCATACTCACAACACAGATGAACACATACATACACACACATAAACATGGGCATGGACACAACATTGACAGAGGAAGAATTTCACATTGGCAAGAGCTGAGTTGTCTCTCCATTTCATTATGAAAAAGTAGTACTGCAAATTTGATTCATAGTGCCCAAAATATGAATTGGGATTTATTTTCCCAGACTCAGATAAACATTTGCTCTAACTCAGCACCATTTTTATGCCTTTGTGAATAAATAAAAGCTTTTGAGATTTAACTAAGTTATTTTGTTTTAAGAATTCAGACATGTGTGTGCCTTTATGGGTGCACGTGTTTGTGTGTTTGTGTTCATTTCAAGCAAAACATCATTGGAATGCACAAAGACCACAACTGTATGATTCTATTCATGTGACATGCCCAGAAAAGGCAGCCATTTGGAGATAGAAAGTAGACTAGTAGATGTATAAGGCTGGGGGTGGTGGGAATGGGAATTAACATTCCCATTAGGGAGTCGTCCTGTTTTTGCAATTGTTTTTTCATAGACTTTCCAATTCTCCTTTTGTTTTGGCTCCACCTTTGTTCTTCCTGTCTTCTTTAACTGCAAACTTAATCTGAGACAACCAGTACATGGAAATGTCAGTGTATGTAACCATACCCACATACATACACTCAGTGTTCTAAAAGAAAATGAGCTCTTTATGTGTGGCAGGCTCTTTTTTATCTACAAATATAGCTTAGCAATAAATTACATATAAATATATCCCACATTAAATTGAAAAAATGAAATACCATTCCATAATAAGGCATTTTCTTGATTTAATGATGGACATTTATGTCAGAACCTTGGAGGCAAACTAAAATTACTCGGATCTTTTGAAAATTGTAATCTCCAAACTCCTATAAAAACCGATTAAATCACTGTCTCTGGTAGGGGGAAGGCAAGTTCAAGAATCATTATATTTTTAAAATTCTTTAAATAATCTCAATGTGCAGACAAGGATAGAAATTTAGGTGTCCCATTTTTGTTGCTGTTGTTGCTGTTTTTTCAGAAATGATTATGCAATAATCACCCTAATTCTCCTTTTTTTGAAAAATTATTTGAAATTTTTTTATAATAGATGATACCTAGAAATGAATTGCTGGAATAAATGGCATGCCCTATTTAAATGTCTGTTGGTATTGGCTAATTGTCCTTGAAAAGCTTGTCAATTAAATAATATGTAGTATTACCCTATATTTATGCACATACTGGATATTATGAGTATTCGATAACTAGATTTTTGGAAATTATGACAGAAAACTTTAATATTGTGTTTTATACACCAATGCAAGAATATGGAATCCAAATTTTAGAATTTACTATTTATATATACCTGTATTTCATAATTAAGTAAAGAGAAGTATAATTCCTCCTTATTTTTAACATGTTTCTATTTGTATCTAGTAATATAAAGTCAATGTATTAGCCAGGATTCCCAAAGAAACAGAATCAATATGATATACATAAATAAATAGATGGGTAGATAAATAGATAATAAGAGGAGATTTTTAATGAGTATTGGCTCACACGATTATGAGAAGTTCCACAATACACCATCTGCCAAAGGCCCGAGAAGGGGTTGTTGTTAGGTGTGCTGCTGGTGTAAGTCTCAGAGTTTTAAGAAAACGGATGCTCCGGTTCAAGAAGTGAGAGTGAATTCATCCTTTCTCTACTTTTTGTTCTATCTTGGCCCTCAATGGATTAGTTTATGTCCCATCCATATTGGTGAGGGTGGACGTTCTTTACTCAAATTTTTATGCAAATCTCTTCTGAAAACACCTTTTCAAAGACACCCAAAAATAATATTTTACCAGCTATCTGGGCATCTCTTAACCCACTCAAGTTGATACATAGAAGGAATCATCACAGTCAATATCTCTGTATGTCCTATTTTGTTTATTTTTATTGTTATTTTAGCGATGTGGTCTCACTCTGTCACTCAAGCTGTACAGTGGCAAGATCATAGCTTACTGTAACATTGAACTCTTGGGTTCAAGTGATCCTCCCACTTCAGCCTCCCAAGTTGCTGAATCTACAGGCATGAGTCACCACATCCAGTTCCTTTTTAATTTTTTTGTAGTGAAAAGCTCTCACTGTGTTGCCCAGGCTGGTCTCCAACTCCTAGGCTCAAGCAATCCTCCTGCCTCAGCCTTTGAAAGTGTGGGATTACAGGCATGAGCCTCCATGCCTGGCCTATATATCCAATTTTATAAAAGAAAACCAAATATATTTAATCTCTGCTTCAATATCTAAATTATTCTGAATTTACCAGATTTAGAATAGAACAAAAGCATATATCTTTTATATTTTCTCTAAAGGTTGACTCCATAATTTGAAAATAATTCAAAAAGCATAGTAAGCTTGGTGATTATGTTATATTCTGAGTTATGAAAATGACTTATAATTGGGCTTACATAAGGACCATAGGCAGTCTTATACTAAACCCGTGTAGCTTGAAAAAAAATTCAGTATTATATCACTACTCTTTTAATCTCTTTTTCACTCTTTATTTTTTCTGGGACATGTTTTGCTTCATGTGTTTTATGACAAGTAGTCATATTTCTTTAATTCCATTTGTTATTTTTGTTTTACTGGAATAAATCCATACATTACACACACGCAGAACTTAAGTCTATACATAGCAAATCTTATGAGTTATGATCAATCTGTAGGCATCTTTGCTTTTTTTTTTACACATACTTAATGATTTATTTGGATATTTTAATAGATTTCAAGGTTCAAAGTCATTTTCTTTAATACATTATTCCCTTTAGATATTAGTAAGTATTATCTATTGTTTTTCCACTCTAATTTTTTTTGGTGGCTATTCTGTTTTATTCTATTCTATTTTATAACTTTCTTAGAACATTTTAAGATTATATTATATAATTATATAATTATATATTATAAAATTTTATAAGAAGATTTTTAGTTACACTTTTTACATGCTTCCTTTGTTGGCATTTGTGTGCCCTTTTAATCAGAAAGATAGAGTGTTCCATAAACTAAGGGAAATTTTCCTGTATATTTGCTTATTTCCTCTATACAACTATCCATCCCCCTGCCCAATCTTCTCTTTTATCTTTCCGGAAATTCACATTTAAAAAAATTATTTTGTCAAGATTCTTTAAGATCAAAACCTCTAGATCACTAATATGCCCTCCATCAATGCCCTTTTCATTCTTATCTCTTGTGATGACTCTTTATTTTATAATATACACAAGTAATCAGTAATCATTTTTTCAACCAGTGTAGTCGAGCTTATGCTGTAATAGCAAGCTACCCCAATATCTTGATCATAAAGAAAACTCCAAAATAATTCTAACTCTCCCATATATCCCATTCTGCTCAGTAAGGGGTTCTTCTTTACACAGTCCCTCAGGATGCCAGGCTGTCAGAAATTCTACAATCTTGTGACTATGCTATTTGATACATGAGGCCTCCAAATTCTCCACAGCAAAATGAAAGAAAGCCTCGAAAATCTCACACAGGACTTTGACTGCTACAGCTCTAGAGAGGCACACATTGCCATTTCTGCTCACATTTTATTGCACAGAACCAATCACACAGCCCTACCCAACCGCAAGGGAGCATAGAAGTGCAGTCAATATTCTGTGTGTCCAGTAGGGGAGGAGATGGGTGTTGGTGAATATTCGGTGTCATCCACAATCTACCTTTTTAGTAACGACTATTTGTTATACTCTTCTTCCCCCAAACAGATCATATTGAACCCTCATTGGGGAAGATAACACAAAATGAGAGTCCATTCATAGTTATCATCTCAAATCTAGAATATCTAGATTATAAGTATTGGTCTTTACAATTACATTTGGATGTACCTTCTCTTGATTAAGAAACCCATTATTAAAAATAAAGTTACCTATCTATCTCATAATCAGTAATGCTCAATATACAATAATGGAACAGGGAAAAGATAAACTGCAGTAAATAGTCTTATTTGATATATGAAAAAAATAAGACATAGTAAAGTCACTGGCCCTAAAGAAATACAGAGTCTTGCTGGGAAATTATTGCATAACTCATAACCCTAAAAGTAAGAAATACATTAAATTCTGCTATTGTGGGAGCAATGTCCTTATTTATTTTTCTCCTTGACTTCAGCCTCTATTCTCTGACTTTTGAAAAAAAAGTTGTTTTTGTTTTTGTTTTACACTGTTCTTGGTCGCATAGGAAAGGACTTGACCTTGGTCCTCTTTAGGGACTGCATAGATGTCTTATCTCTGTTCCTACTCATAGAAGTTTGGGAGTTCAAAGAACATATTGTAAACATTTTATTATGAAAAAAAATTTATTCTGAGAGTAAAATTGGAGTAATTTTTCATTGAACTTCTGCATATCCACTATCTAAATTCTATCATTAACTTCTAATCTATCTACCCATCCATTCTTCCACCCACTAATTAATCTTATTTTAATGCATTTGGAAGTAAATTACCAACCCCAGTTATTTCCCCCTAAATAACTCAGCATGCACATCATTAAATTGGGCTTGGAAAATGTTTACAGTTTTTTACATAAAATTTATAAACAGTTAAATGCAAAACATTGTGTTCATTTGCTGAATTTTGACAAATGTACATACCTCTATAACTCAAAGTAATATCATGTTATAGAATATTATTATCACTCCAGAAAGTTTCATTATATTTTTCTTCCAGTCCATCCCTGCTCCATACCTGAAGGGCAACCGCTGTTACGATTTTTTTTCCACTATAAACTAATATTATGTGTTCTAGAATTTTATATAAATGTATAACATAGGAGTCTTTTCTATAAGGCTTTTTGAATTCAGCATAATGCTTTGAGAATCATTCATGCCATTGCATGTATCAGTAGCATGTTCCCTTTTACTGCTGAGTTTATCATTTGAATATACATAGTTTTTCCATTCTTCTATTCGTGGGCACCTGCCCTATTTCTAGTTTTTCTATTTTTGTTGGTTATGAATTATGGATTTGAATATATGTTTTTATTTCTGTTGGAGAAATACTTAGGAGTGCAATTACTGATCCAAAGAAGAATATGTATGTATGTGTGTGTATATGTGTGTGTGTGTATATATATATATAAATATATGTAAAAATATAAAATTTTGGTTTGCTTTATTTTCCTAGGAAGTTGATTGCACTTTTCTCAAAGTGATTGTACCAATTTACATTCCAACCAATACTATATGAGATTTATGGTTGTGCCACTTCCTCACCAATATTTAGTGTTGTCAATCTCTTTAATTTTAGCCATTCAGGGGTCTGTGTTGTGGTTCCAGATGTAATGCCAAGGCTTAAACAATCAAAGAACTTTTTGTCCAGAGTCAAAGTTTTTTGCTTTTGTTTTTATTTTCTAATAGGACAACACTCTCATATGTAGTCCATTTCTTTTCTATTTGTTTTTAATCTGTTCCACATTCTATTAATCACTCCCATGGATTACTTGAAGATATATTTTTCATTTAGGCTATAATTATTTGCTTTATCACCCTTATACCTGTCTCTTTTGTACTAGAAGGAACTACATTGAGGGCATTGCCTTTTGAGTTAAAGAATATCACTTATCTGATGTTTGTCCTGAGTCATTTTATTAAAACAAAATAATTTTCTAAGTGGCACCCTTAGTCTGTATTTATCCAATGCAATATAAACAGTAGTAACATTTAATTTAGATTCTATTGTTTAAAGTCTTCCTCACTTTTACTCACAACTGTTTTAGTTCTGTAAAAGTTGCCTCTTTCAATCTTGCTTACAAAGATGCTTACAAATATATACTACTAAATTCTTATTACACAACCTCCTCCTCTAAAGTCATACATGATGCACTACACACTAACAACAGTTTCATTAATTCATTAGTTGCTACAGAACTTAAATCAGTATATTTCCAGCCTCCAATATCACTTTTGCCCAAGAACAAGTGATTTCTTATTCATGTTATATATCCTATATGGGTAAGAAAATCTCTGCTGTATAGAGTCACATGGTAACCCTTCCTGAATAAAATATATAGCTGGAATGTGAAGCTTCCTCAGTAATCCAGGAAGGGAAGAGAGAAATTGGAATACAAAAAAAAATGAAAAACAACAAAATTGGGTATTTTAAAAGGTACTCTAAGGTGATCATCTTAAATAATCAAAAAAAAAAAAAAATTCTCCCAGGAACTCACATAGGACCTTGCATATAATAGGCATCCAAGTTTTTCATCTTATTAAAGTTATTAACTTGACACTAGAAATTAAAAAAAATCCTACTGATTTCATATAACTGATATCTAATTATGTATGTATGAGTTATACTAGTATTTTTGTAAGGTTCAGTTGTTTAATGACAAAAGAACACGACTACGCAGTTACTCTGAACCGAGGTCAGGTTAATCCAACCTTTTACAGTACCATGATACTAAAAGATATATTTTTTAAAATGATGAAGATATTTTCTCACAAACTCAAGAAACTAGATTAAAAATCATTGGCAGCATATAAAGCCTAACATCAATCATATATGTAGAAATGAGAGGGATTTTGAAATGTGCTCAACTCTTTCTTTTAACTTAGTACTATATAAAATCAGTTACCTCTGCTTTTCAGACACATAAATGCTAAAATGAAATTGCCTGAAGCATAGAAAATTGACAAAACGTTAATGAAATTTTCAGCATTCACACCTTGTCTTTTCTGAACTAAAAATCAGTCTCAATCAGGAATGTATTAGGGTCATTAGGAAGATAAATTTTATTTCTTGCTAGAAATATTACTTTTTATCTGTGTGCACATTGATTTTTGAATCTGGTAAGAATCGCACACTAATCATGTCTCCTGTGTTATGATGGGGCATCTTAGTAGGGGTTTTGGTTATTCTTTCAATTTAGGTATATTGGCATGTATTTTTCCTTGCCTCAACCACACGCTAATTATTTTTTTTTTGTCAAAGAAAAATATGTTTGAGACATTCTGATCCATAGAAGTATCAATGAGTTAAAACAGCTTATCAAAGATTTGGGGCTGAATGCATTACCTTTTAGAGTAATGACTTCTTGAGATGTTTACAAAACTGTTTGAATAAAAATATTGCATTATAACACCCACACAATAGCAATCCAAGTATAAATATGAAAATTTGATGAACTGTGCTCAATTTGATTTGAGAATCTGAAGAGTAGTCACCTAGGGGGAAAAAAAAAGGTAAACTGGAAGTGGATAGACCCTGGCCAGGACTGAAGCTCAACTTTGAATCAAATAATCCCTGAAATTGGACAAAATTGACCTTAAAGTTCAAGGCTAGCAACATTAGATATTCCAGAAACAGACCCATAGCTATGTGGACACTAGAGTTATGACAAAAAGTGTCACTGCAAATATGAGAAAATAATGATCTTTAGATAAATGGGTTAATTGCGTATGTATGTGGAAAAATTAAAACTCGACCCCAACTCACACTATATGCCAAAGTAAATTCCAGATGAATTGTAGATTTAAATTTAGTGAGAATATTAAAGATTCTAGAAGAAAATAAGGAATATAGTTCCATGCCGTCATGGTTGGGAAATGCAGGGATATTATAGTTACTTACTTTAAAGAAACAAGTATGTATTGATTGAATACATTGCAATTAAGAACATCTGCTCATTAAAAGATACCAAAAATAAGTGAAAAAGAAAACCACAGTGGGAAAATTGCAACATATATAACTGGTATGTACACACATACACACACACATTTATATAATCACCTCCCTCAAAGAAAGAAAGAAAAAATTAAAACGTTTGCAAGAGATTTGGTAAGTACTTACAAAAAAAGGCTTTCCAAATGGCTAATAAGTACAGAAAAAAACTGTTCAACCCTCTTAAAATCCAGGGAAACACAAATTAAAACTCAGTGATTTATCATTATCCACACATCATGATGCTAAAAGGAAAAAAATACGCCAAGATGTATAACATGTAGTGTTCATTACTGACTGAATACTCTAGGGGGAAGCTTTGAAGCTCTCTGGAGCTCTTTCTCCGTGCGGTTCTTTCCCCAGTACTCTGTCCTGCAAATTCTAGCAGTCTTGGTTTCCCAGCACTCAGCTTTAGCTCCTCAACTCAGGTGGTCCTTCGGGCTCTGCTTGAGGCCTCTCTCTTGGCCAGAAGTCCCAGAGCCTCTCTTAAGGCGGGAAGCTGTGGCAAATGTCGGGCTCATCTCGTTTATTTTTCATCTCTCTGCAACCACTGTGAGGTCACTCTGCTCTGCAGTATCTCAAAACCGTTGTTTCCCATATTTTATTCCCCCTGCTTTTTTTTTTTTTTTTTTTTTTTTTTGCGTTGATTCCAACAATAGAGTAGATCTGGTCTTTGTTGCTTCATCTTGGCCAGAAGCAAAAGTGTATCACTAATTTTTAAACTATTTTCTTCCAACATAGCTAAAAGCAGAGATCTGCTAGTGCAAATTAGTGAAATGCACTCCTTGGTTTTTTATTTTATTTTATTTGTTATCTTGCATTGCTTTCTGAAATCTGACATCTTTAGCTTTTAGTTAATAAAATGAAAAAAAATTGGTCATCATCTTCTCCATTGCTGGCATCTGGCTCATGAAAATTAATACTCACCAAATACTTAGCCACCTGAACCATCGCAATTTCCTGAAGTAATATCTGTTCAATTCTAAGACATATTGTAACAATTCATATTGTCCCCTGAAATTTCACTTGCTTCCACATCTCCTGTGTTGCTGAGTGGTGAAAGAGTCATTTAGTACTTGATTCAATGCTGCTCTACATGTGGAAATTTAACATTCCATGTTTTTGTAATAAAAGTTTATCATCAAATAAAGAAAATTGTACTTTGTTCAAAGCACTGTAAGTTGAGGCAGTTTTCTGATCAGCATCTTATTCTAACACTCACAATTTCCACTTTGCTGGGTGACAAGTTCATGCCTTCATCACTCCTCTTGCCTGTTATTCCGTGATGACCCCGAAGGAGGAGGCCAGGAAGTCTTACCAATTTTTTTGCTCATCCTCTCTTTTAGGAAGATATTCCATACAGCTGAGGCCAAATGGGACAGTGGTAGCAATCTTAGGAGACGGATAGTCAAATTTTCTTAAAATAGAGAAGCATGAAATGTGTGGACCTTGTTGTCTTGAATTGTGTAAACCAAAGGCAAAAATAGATTTTTGAGAAAATCAGGAAATGGTGAAATAAGATATGAGATGATACTGCTTTGTTTTGTTTTGTTTTGTTTTTTACTTTTTGTTTATTTTGTTGGTGTAGTAACTATTATTTTTATAATTACATTATTGTTAAATTTTAAGTCCTTATCACTTAGAGATAAGTGATACTTACTAAATGATTTATGAACTATGTGATGAGATATATGTAACTGGCCTTAAAATACTCAGCACAAAAAAGCTAGGTGATTACATTCCAATAGATGAAATAAATAACAAAAGCAGAAAGATATAGTGGACTAAACTTAATTGTGACCAGTCATAATGGTAACTCAAAATGAGTTATCACAAAATAAATACATGATATTCTAAACATAAAAAATTACTACAAAGATAAATAGAATCATGTGTATTTATTATGATATTAAAGTGATTAAATAAATAATACCTGCATAGATTGAAATCACAACAGCAATAATGAGAAGTTTCTGATAGTTTCTGTGGCTGAATAATCATTGCATTCCTGAATATAGGCTGATCCCCATTATTTCCTAGTCCTAGTTTTCCAATAAGTAAATGCAAGTAAAATTTCAATAACATAGATTTTTGAGATGTAGATGAAATAGGGAAAAACCTATTTACATTGTATTTTTTTGTTTGCAATATTCTTAGGACAGATTCATTCACAACATGCCTAAACTGCAATTGTTTGTAGTTGGTTGAGTTTAAGGATCACACCCTAAATCCAGGAAAGGTAAATTATGGTCCTTGGGTCAAATCTGGCCCACCACCCACTCTTATAACAAAGTTTATTTGAACACAGCCATGACCATTCATTACATATTGTCTATGGTTGCTTTTTACCTAGAAGGACAGAGGAAAGGCATGGGGAACCTGTGGCCCCCTGATTTCAAGATTGTTCTTTCTTAAGCACCAAAGGAGGCAAGAAAAGCTTATCTTTCTTTCCTGTGCCCCTTTTAATAAAAGGATGTGTTATGTAAAATTTGGATTCAGTCAAAAGGCCGCACTTGGATGTGTAAGAACTCGAACATAAGCTGATTTGCTCTCTCCTGAGGTGAAGTGTTTGTTGAAGTAATTTATATTGTGGCATATATTGTAAAACAATATAACATTCATTTTTCAAATCTATTATAGTTTGGAGATGCTAACAAATATCCAGCTTGTCAGGATATTTTAATACTTTAAATTGATTTTATATTATTGCTCTAATATTTCATACATTGAAACACCATGGACTGCATATTTATTATAATTATTGTTAAATTTTCAAGAAATGGGGAAAAGTAGAACAACACTGAACAAACAAGGCATGCGAAAGTACAGCCAAGATAGTTTGAAAACGTATAGAGATTTGCAGTATTAGTGTGTAGTTATGGTGGCAGCTTAATTTTATAGTTTTGAATTGAGGAAAACCACACTAATAGGAGATGTTTTAATGTGAAGAGAAAGCTTTTTTAACATATAAAATGAATAAGATTATGTAGTCCTGCATGGTTAATAACATATGAACTATATAAAGTTTATACTAAACACACTGCATCTGTTTAAATTGTACCACACTCATGCTTGGAGGTCATTTTTTAAGATTTCATTGTATAAAAACATGCATAAGCCTAGGGGAAAGCACTTAATTTGTTCATGCAGAGAATACATTTTAGGTTCTCTGATTTCTCTTGCAGATTTTGATTCATTTGTTAATACCAAGAGACAGTGATCTTTTCTAAATACAGAGCAACATAACATCAGAATTTTTCTATCCTTTTATAATATAAAAAGAATACTAATTTCCTAAAGCTCAACAGGGAGTAAAATTTACTTTATGAAAAAAGATAAATCACAGATTTCTTTTAGAAATAATGCTCTAGGGGTTGTACAGACAAGTCAAATATTTCATAGAAGACACCAAATAGAAGTAGCTGTTCACAAGAATTAAGACAACAAAATGTTTTGACTTTGGAAAACAAATCAGATTAGATAAAATTATTCATTTAAATATGAGAGTGACTCATCTGTCCATGTGGCTTAGCCTTCACTGCATTATGTGTACAAATCAATGCAGAACTTCTCCATAAACTAATCTCAATGTCTCTAGAGGGAAGGACGCTGCCACACAAGAGCTATAATAATGAACCATCTCTTCAAGTTCCTACTCTATAGGGCTTTTCTTCATCTATGTTCAGCTAGAACTTTGTATGAGTAGAATAATAAAGGCCATTACTTCTATGTTGTAGAAAGTTGCAAAACAAACTTATCTTGTAATGTCAAGTTTTCATGGGGGTGTTTCTTGGTCTTATTGGCATAACTATTATTAAAAGTTAATTATATTTTTAAAGCTGAATTATTAGAAATTTGGTACATATTTAGTCCATTTAAACCACATAAATGGTCATAACGTTTTCATTTATTTTTATCATGGATTCTGTATCAAGTTAGTCTGATTGACTAATTTATCTGAGTGTACTAATGGAGCACATGATGTCATTACTTTAATTTCTATACTTTTTGGTATTCTCTCTCTATAGAGTCAAAAGATAATCTTCTTTTTTTCCTGTACATGCCTTGAGTCATTAAATTATTTGACTTTTATGTACTTGACAAAACTTTTGAAACACTGCAATTCTACTATTACTACTGTAACTATTCTATATAACTAGAAAGCAGTGCCTTCTTACTAACACTTCTGCAATGTATTTTTACTTGTTTTGTCCTTTTTTAGAAAAACAACAGACAAATTACTCATTTCCTAGTGAAGTAGGAAACATTTTTGAAAAATGAAGTAATGCACAGATTTACAGTAACTTTAAATGAGAAAGATATAAGCTATAAAATGTATCTGATATTTTAGAAATCATTGGCTCTGAAAAGCATCTTCTCATAAAGGCATAGCCATCATTTAATCTAGTATTTTAATTATTTGAAAAAATAATGATTTAAATAAATGAAAAATAATTAGGGTAGACAATTGTCATGTACGCAGCAGTGTAGACTGACTACATATTTGTAAGAGGCATCTGGTCTGATGGGTTAGTTTAGTTGTTCATTCTAATTAGTTGTTGCTCCATCAGTTAGTTAAATATTTTGATTTTCAATCAGAAATAAATAAATAAGAATATTATAATTGTGTCTCAGTTTTACATTCACCACCAAAAATATACTGTTATGGGAAACTGATAGCTTGATATTCCCCTACAAGCTCCACCATTTAAAGATAATACACTGAGACTGGAGTGACTAAGTGACTTAAATGATGTCACAAAGCTAAATAGTTTGCCTGTTCTTAAAATTGATATTCTATGTATCATTGAGTAACTTGGTTTCAGTTCAAAAATTTTGGAAGCATGATTTAGTTTTATGAGATATGAACATTTATCTTGGCTGTCTGTGATTTTTATGCCCAAGACTGGAAATTTTATTTAGAAAAAGAGAAACTTGAGCATAAGTATGTAAGTTTGGTGTAACAGTGAGTTTCTAAGTACTCAATCTACTTTTCTTGACTATCCCGCCTTATTTAAGGCCTTCATAACAGCTTGGCTACTCTACTATAGGTGTTTGCTATCAGTCTCAAGTTTTACCCACACAAAATCAACCAAATTTCTGCCATTTGAATCTCTCTCTAAAATGGAAAGATATTGAAATCACTTCCATGCTCGTAAATATACTGAATCAATCATTTCTCCTATAGCTGATAGAAATAACTATATGTGTGTGTGTGTGTACACATGTAAAAGAAAAACACATATACATAAAAATACATACAAACATATATACACAAATACATATATATGCATATATATGCACACACATATATAAACAAATAATGGATGTAAATCCACACTTTGCATATGTATACAAATTAAGCCAAAATAGATCATACACTTAAAAGTACAACTTCTACAAGAAGTCAATAGAGAAAAAAGATTGTAAACTTAGGTTAAATGAAATTCTCTTAAGACACCAACAATGCGATCCATAACAAAAAAAAAATACATAAAACAGCATCATATTAAAAAATTCAGTTATTCATAAGGCACTGTTACCAGAATAAAAAGATAATCCACAAACTGGGAGAAAAATATTTTCAAAGCATGTATTTGATAATGACCAGAATATATAAAGAACTCTCAAAACTCAATTACAAGGAAAAAAATGAGCAAATGTGCAATGTCTTGAAATCTCCATTATATTTTCATTTTTCCCTTATGTATACTTTATGTTTTTATTAAGTTTCTATTTTATTCTGAAATGTTGGATACATGTAGAAAAGTCCATTAACTATAATTGTACTGTTTAATGAATATAAATTGAACGCCCATGTAAATATGTAAATCAAATTAATAAACAAGAGATCAGTGTCAGCACTTCAAAAGCCCTCCATGTGCCTTTTCCTATTCCTAGTTCCTCTCTCCTTTCTAGAGAAAAACTACTCTCCAAACATATAAGCTAATCCTTTTTTTATTCTCATTTTATCTTATATCCTATGCTTACATTTCTGAGATATATACTTTTTCCTGTTTTAAAGATTGCCTAAATTAAATACAGATTACATTATTCCTTTTCTCAATATTATGTGAAATTCATCCATGTTATTGTTTAGCTGTAGTACATTTTTCCTTCTGTGTAATATTCATTGAATGATTCTCTGGATGACTTAATTTATATCAAGATTTCTTACTTTTCAATGTTTTTAACACTTACATTAGCTGCTATATATTACTCACTCTATACATGTGTATGATGTTTCTACCTTTTCATGTACTGTAGCTTTAAAAATTTCACGTCATTTTTTAATACAGTTTAGCGCCTTTACTTTTAAATTTCATCTTCTTGGACAATAAGTCTGCCACTATCACTTTATTGTGTTTGCACTCTCCTAAAATATAATTTCCTGTTCATTTATAGATATCCTTGGTAATCTCTTTACTGTCAATGTGTTTCTTACAAGGAATATTTAACTGTGATATTTTTAAACCAAATCTTCATGTTTTAATTTTTTAAAGGAGAGAATTCAGTCAAATTCATATGCAGGGTCATAACTGGTATGAGAGATTATATCCATCTAAAATCTTGTTTCTTCTTTGTTTTACTCTTTCATTTAATCTTTTTTCCTCCTTATCCTTTTTAAAAATGTTTTGTTGGAATTTTGTATCAATTCTTTATTTTCATATAGTTAGTATAGAATGCCCACCTTAACTTTTAATTCTTACAATGTTTGTGTTTCCTCTTCAAGAAATCATGATCAAAAATATACTTCCCCCTTATTTTCCTATCAATATGTTCTATCTTTTCACTGCTTACCCTCCCTCTAATAAGTTATAATATTTTTAAAACTTTGATTTGTGAACCAAAACCAAAGCAATGTATGTTTCCCTCACACATGTTAAGGGAAACAGTGTCCCTCATCATGCTCCTCCTCTTCAAGACACATAAATTTTTTGTTGTTGTTGACCAAATTTAGGACTTGTGTCAGTTATTGAGTTGTCACAACTTGAAATCCACCCTTTTTTCTGCTCTGCGA
The DNA here is from genome assembly GCA_023783475.1 of Daubentonia madagascariensis. NCBI lineage: Eukaryota > Metazoa > Chordata > Mammalia > Primates > Daubentoniidae > Daubentonia > Daubentonia madagascariensis. The sequence goes on along the minus strand of JAKFHU010000978.1, from coordinate 16,033,298 downwards.
AAATGGATTTTGATGTTAGAATATTTTTTTATTTTGGCAGTGTCTAACTTTGTCTAACTCACCATGTGGCCAGTGAAGAAGTCAGGGGGAAGTTGGAGAATCCCTGTGGACTATGATGAATTTAATCTAGTGGTGACTGCAATCACAGCTACCTTCTCAAATGCAGTATCTTTCCAGGACAAAAACCAACACAGATCTGGCACTTGGTATGAAGTTATTGACCTAGCTAATGCTGTTTTCTCTATACTAATTTCCAAGGCACATCAGAAGCAATTCAATAGTAAATTTTCACAGTGTTGTTTCAAAGCTATGCCAATTCTATTGCTCTCCATCTAAATATAATCCCCAGAGATTTTGATCATTTTGATATTCCATAGAACATCATACTTGCCCACTGCATTTAACTACATTATGCTAATTGGATCTAATGAGCAGGAAGCAACAAACACTTGAGAAGTCTTGGTAAGAAATATGTGTATGAGAGGATGGGAGAAAAACCTCACAAATTCAAGAGCCAGCCACCTTCGTGAAGTATCTAGGGATTCAGGGTCTGAAGCAGGTTGAGATATCCCCTCTAAGGTGAGAGACAAGTTGCTGCATCTTATACCATCTACCATAAAAAGACAGAGGCACAAACATTTGGTAGAGTTTTCTGGTATACAGGAGGCAACATATACTACAAAGTCTCCCTAAAGATTTCAGCTTTTAGTGAGATTAAAATAAGAAAATTATTTGCAGCAAGTTCAGGCTACAGAAGTTGTTTCTTTGTTACTTGGGCCTTGTGACCCAGCAGATCCAGTGATATTTGAAGTTTCTGTGCCAAATGGAAACGCTGTGTGGAATCTCCGGCTGATGTCAGGAGAAATGTGGAATGAGTATCAAAAGAAGGAAGCATAGCTATCCCTTACAGTATCAACCAATTATAGAAATTAATCTTTGCATATTTCTATTGGCATGTTATATTTGTATGTTTATTTGAAAATGCTAACTGTTTTCCATATCTCTACCTTCCAATTTTTATTTTATGTACAAGTTGTTGAAAGTTAACCATACAATTTAGTTTTTAGGTGACAGAATATTTAGCGGGATGGTGACTGAATTTGAAGAGTAATTAATATATCTTGTGATAAATACAATGACTCTCATGATTGTATGTCTTCTCATTTTGGGGAAAGGAGGGTTATTTTTTTCATCATAAGAATGGTAGGTGTACGTTATGTAGTAATATAGAGTTATTTCCCTTTTGGATCAGGAGTTCAAATGTACACAGAAGGGTGGATATGAAAGCTGAAAAGTCAAAGGGGCAGATTAGCCCCTAATTCATCTTTTTGCCTGCTATGTGAAGATGGATCTGGGCCCTCAAAACATTGTTTTCTTTCCCAGCTGCCAATGAAGCTTTGTCATTAGAGGGTGCTGGAGAGTTGTGCAAGAGGAAATGTTTTGATTTTTGGTTCTTGCGTGTTCACTGTGTGGAGTTCCTGCATTGTATACAGCTTTCTTCAGGATCGGGGTCTGAAAACTCTCATAGTTTTCAGTGCCCAGCTCCTATATTGCATGGAAACCAGAAGGACCAAGCAGCCAACAGATGTTCGTGGCATCTCACCACCTTGAGTTTTATTTGTAACAGGGAGCCTTTGGTTTCCGCTGTGCTCATAGTGTCTCCACAATTAGCGATCGCAGTATATGCTCAACATACACAAGTCAACAGCTTTCCTCATCACCTCCCCTTGTGCAGTTTTGTAGTAAACAATCTTAGAAGAGCCACTATCCCATTAACAGCCTTTCCTAAACTTTGGATTTTTACAAGTTACGGAGGGTACCACAGTGGCTTCTTTACATTCAGTGAGCCATGGCTGTGCCATCTCCAACAAGAGGATCTCAGCCCTAGGAGAAGGGCTCTTCTTTGTGCACTGTATCTCTGTTCTAGAGGTGGTGGCTGCTGCTTATATTTGTTCTTGCTATTGCATTTAATTTCTTTTTGTTTCTTGCTAGCCAATACCTTGTCATTCCAATCCTCTGTTATGGTATATATATATATCTATGATGATAAATTTCCCCTGTTCAAATTACTGTATGGTTTCCCTCTTCTCACTGGACCCACTTTTATCTCCATATTATTAGTAATATTTCATTTAAAGTATGCCCCTTCTATTTCAGTAACTTTAATTACAATGTATACTACATATCCCCTTATTGTCTATTATTAATATATTACAGACAGTATATATTACCCAACATTGTTTCCTCTCTTCTTCATCAGGCTAAATCTTTGCTCATCAATTACTTGTTTGTTTTTTCCTATTTTCCTCAAATGAGGTATTGATGTCAGAATATTTTCATCAGTTTTAGCATATCTATACTGTTGTGGGCCTCTTCTCATTATTTTTTTGTGCTTTTTATCCAGTGTCTCCTTCACTTTAGATGTATTATTATTTAGATTTGTCTGTAACTGGTGCTCTGCTGGTTGATTATCTTAAGGTTCAGCGATTCCAAGATGTATTGAAGGTGCAGTTGTCTCTGTTTCTATGTACGGTGAGTTTATAAACCTCTATACCGTCAATTCCAAGCAACAGGAACCAAATTCTTTACTATCCAGTCTCCCATGATTTCTCAGCCTGATGTATTTAACCTTTCTGCAACTAATTTTTCCCAGCAATCTTCCACATAGGGATATCTGGCTCAAGGTGGAGAAAGCCCTGCAAGAGGGGCCTTGCATATCGCTGCCTTCCTGTTGCCTCTGCAAAGTTTTACTCCAGAGAAGTGGATGGCTCAGAGTTATATATCAGATTAGAGGGATTTCACTATGAAATATTTCACTATCTCCCCACACTATACAATATGGAAGTGTTGTTTTAAGATACATATGAACATATATGCATATATAGAGATACATAAATCAATGTAGAGAGATTTATATCACAGTTCCTTACCACCTAATAACACATCAGTAACATCTAGTGTCAACAACTATACAACTTATATAATTTAAAAGTATCTTTACACATGTTTAGATAACAAAGATGAATTTTGTTACAATATATTTTATGAACTGCTTTATTTAACTTGTTAAATATATTTGCTCAATAAACCTCCTCCAAAATGTTCTATATTTGCAAAAATTTCCAGATCGCTTACTTAATATCTTATATCTGTTAAAATATATAACATATGTTTTTGAACTCCAGTATTTAATATTTATATGTGAATAAATAGTTATAGCCATGTATTCTACATCAGCAATACCTACAAAATGCTCTAGTATCCCCAAAAGGACACACAAGAAAAAAGTCAATTTAGCCTAGATGGTTAAAAAATAATTTTAACTAAATCTTGCAAAATATCGTTCACAAGTGATGCTATATATACCTATTGTACTCTAACAAGATAAATGGGAAGTGGGGGGCAGGGTGGCAAGAGGAAGAAGGTGAGGAAAATGAAAGAAAGTCTCTACAGATAGTTTTAGAAATGGTATTACATCATTAAGATCCAGATTTGTTTTTTTTCTTTTCTTCTTAACACTATTAATTTTCCTCTGGTTTGGCTTTTGATTCTATTTGTAATTGGGATATTTTGAGGCACTGTAGAATAATAAATTTATTTGGTACAGGATCTTAAAGTGAGCCTTTTTTCTAAAATAAATTGTGTCATTTCTCTCCAAGACTAATGCATGTGAACTGTAACATCTAGATAATTTATCCAAGAGAAAAATTGGGGACTAAATGAACCATGCAGTGTGTTTATGCTACTTAATGTATAAGAAACTATAAAGGCAGAACTGTATGTATGATATTGGTAATGAAGCCACACTGTTGTCATGGAACTCCTGATCTACTATTAATTTTTGTTGCCTCTCACATCTTCCATATTTCTGAGCTTGGCCAGAGCTTTACAGGCATATTTACCACGCAAAAATTTCAAAGAAAAATATCACATTAATATTACAGTTAAAGAATATAAATTAAATATTTTCTTTGGATGACTGAAATTATTGCAGGGAGATGCAGTTTCCTGTCCTTTGAAGAACGTACAGTTTGTGAAAAGACTTTTTAATGAATTTTTTTCCTCACTGACATAAATCTTACAAATGCAAATTTTAAAAAAGCAAGAAAAATACAAAGCAAAAGTTCAGAAACCATGTTATGAATGTCCTGAATTCACTCATTACCTTGTACTAATACTGGGCAAAATTGGGCTAGGTGCCCACAGTGATAAGACCTGTGATATTACAAAGTTTTATTATTAGTTATTTGATAGATGATTTAAAATGAGAAAAAGTCTTCTTTTCTTTGCTTTAAGAATAAATAACATGTACTGTACAAGTATTTCTATGCTAAAGTAAGAAATCCATTTAGAAAGCTACAACAGACCTTGGTAAACTACTTGATTAGTGAAAGTTACTTCAGATTGCCATTGCTATCATTATATGGATCATTTGCTTTTCAACAGTTTAGAACCCAGCTCAAAGCACACAAAGAAGAAAAATAACATTTTGGCAATCAAAATCACAACTGGGGCAAAGTTTATTGATTCATCCAAAAATTATTTTTTAAGTGCCTATTTCATGGTTGACTATGTGGAAGGGACATAGAGTGGTGGCCAAACCACACTTGGTTCTCATGCTCCTGAAGTTCATCAGTCCACATTACACAGACAAATATCTTTTTTCTTTTCTTTTAGATACAATTATAATAGCTTACTTTTATGTATTCATAGAAAGTTCCAGAACACTATGCTTCTAATTATTTGAAAACAAGCATCAGAATCTGAGGTGGGGAAAGTAGAGTCAGATAAAGGAGGACTAAATAGCTCCAGCTGGGGAAAGAAAATACTTCACCCACTCTCCTAAAAGAAAAACTAACAAACAAAAACTACCACTTGCTTTCAGAGTAGTACTTCAAATTTATCACTATAAAATATTATTTTGAGATCATCAATTCAGTATGTACATGTACCTCCCATTATGTTTACATTTTCTAGAAGGCAGTGATTACTTCTTAAATATCTTGCCTCAATCAAAAAATCACACTTGGAACTCCAGTTAATTTTTAAACTAAATTTAACTGAAAAATAAGGAATATGACTGGGCAATAATTTGGCTTAGATTGTATAGGAGGCAAACATAAAGGCATAGGAAGAATGGAAAAAGGTACAGGTAAAATGAGCTACATATGCAAAATGATATTAAGAAGAACCAGGACCTGAGTCTTCTGTATGAGCTTTGCCAAAAGGGCACATGAGAAGTAGCACTGAGTGCTTAGATAGGTGCAATTCACCAAAAAATGGTAAATACCTTCTCATCATATGTCATCAAGGAAATGTAAATTAAAACAATAATGAGATATTACTACACAACTGTTAGAATGGGAAAAATCCAAAACACTGACAAAACCAAATATTTGGCATAATATGGAGCAACAGGAATGCTCATTCATCCCTGGTAGTAATGCAAAATGGTATGGCAACTTTGGATGACAGTTTAGTGGTTTCTTATATAACAAAACATACTTTTGCCACACAATCCTGCAATCATGACCCTTGGTATTTACCCAAAGGAGTTAAAAACTTATGACCGTGCAAAAACCTGCACACAGATATCTATTGCAGGTTTGTTTATAATGACCAAAAGTTGGAAGCAAACTAGATGCCCTTCAGTAGATGAATGAATAAATTAACTGTGGCACAACTCAATGGAATATTATTCAATGCTAGAAAGAAATAAGCTATCAAACCCTGACTAGATATGGAAGAACCTTAAATAGATATTACTAAGTGAAAGAAGCCAACCTAAAGAGGCTGCATACCGTATGATTCCAGCTATCTGACATTCCAGAAAAGGCAAAACTGTAAGACAGTAAAAAGTCAGTGGTTGTCAGGGCTTGAGAGAGGACTGCAATGAATAGGCTGAGTATAGGTGAATTTTAGGGCAGTGAAAATACAGAGATATGATATTACAATGATACATACATGTCATTATACATCTGTCCAAATCCACAGAATGTTCAATAACAAGAGTGAACCCCGACATATATTGTAGACTTATTGGGTAATCATGATGTGTCAATGTAGGTTCATCAATTGTAACAGATGTACCACTTTGGTGGGGGATGTTAATAATGCAGTAGGATATGCATGTGTGAGGGCAGAAGGTATATGGAAAATCTCTATACTTCCCTCTTAATTTTGCTGTGATCTAAAACTACTCTGAAGAGTAAAGACTTTTAAGAAATCTTTGAAAAGGAAGGAAGGAAGAAAGGAAGGGAGGAAAGGAGGAAGGAAAGAAGAAAGGAAGGAAGGAAGGAAGCAAATGAGACATAGAGAATAATGTAGTCCTAAAGAGAGTATAGCATACAATGATTTGTCATATCTTGCAAGGAAAGGCTACCTAGAAAAGGAGCTGTCCACCCTACGACAAATACTGCATGCAGTTGCATATTTGGGTATATGTGCTCTGGTATATATCTTGAGAAAGATTCAGTCTATATAACCAGAGGATAGGCGGGAAAGAATATGAGAATTGGAATAAAGACTGGAGAAAATGGTACTAAAAATTTTAAATATTTGTTTTTATTCTGTGGGGGTTTTTAATTTGTTTATGCAAAGTTTGAGAGTCCCCAAGACCATTTTCAGGTTCAATAATTTGCTAGAAGGACTCACAGATCTCAGCAAAGCTGTTATACTCATGGTTATGGTTTATTACAGCAAAAGATATGAGGAAAGAGGCATATGGGACAGGGAGTCCAGTAGTCACCAAGCAGGGAGATTCCAGTTTTCATCTCCCTAGTGGGATTGTGTAAAGTTGACTTCTGTGTGTGTCAATGTGCATACAGTATTGACAACAAGGGACTTCATTTAAGCCTCAGTTTCCATGGTTTCCATTGGGGCTTGGTTATGTAGATGTGGTTGATTGCCCATGTGGCTGACCTTAGTCTCTAACTTCCCCAGAGGTCAAATACAAAGGCCAGACCTCTCTTTGGGCAAGGTTAGTCCTTTACCACTAATATTTTATTTTATTTTACATTTATTTTATTATATTTTACTTTATTTGGTTTTGTTCTGTTTTGAGACTCTCTACTACATGAACATGTGAAGACTTTAGAATATGATGGTTAAATCAAGTATGTAAAATTAAGAAAACTTGTGCTATTGTTTCATAAATAAAAGTGGAGACAAATATAGCAGAACTGTAAGACAGTAGAGTTTAACATGGCTGAATTTGGAGCAGATTGTGTTGTGAAATAAGAGTAATTAAAATGGATTGGGTCAAGTAGAGGGCAGACAGATTAGGGACAGCTCTACAAGCCAAGCAGAATAAGCCTTTTGAACTTGAGCTGAGGAATCTTAAGGAGATATTGTAGTTTCTTCAGCATAGCAGTAACAAGACGGAAGAGACCCTTATAGGCTATTCTTTTTGCAGTATTCAAAATGGATTGATTATTCAAATAATGAATAAAGACTTATGAAGAGTCTGTTGCAGTAAATTTAAAATGAGACGATGGTCTGGATTAGTTTCGTAGATGTATAAATGGAAAGTTACATATTAACAATAAATCTTTACTGATAAAAAATTTACTTGTATAATATATTGCCTTCGATAAGGTAAGTATAACAAAAAGAAATGAAGAAGTTCCTTCTCTATTCCTTATTTTCAGTATTTTGTCCTTTTACACCTTATACCTATCCAGAAACACTCATTGCTAGAGATACTGTATTTTTATAAGGTATACTTGCATAAATGATTGTTCAAGAGTTTCATTACTCTATGAACCAGAGAAGCATCACAATTCTTAAATAGTTAATATTAACATTAAAATTGGAGCATTTTACACCTGAATTAATTTTGAAATATTAAAAATTTTCAATTTTAATTAAAAATTGTTTTTGGAAATCTGTCAGATCAGTGTACAATTCTAAAAGCAAGAATAATCAATTAATAACTCTTTGTGATATCATAACCATAAAAGCTATATTTAGTCATTGAATTAAACAGATCAGGCACCATATAGTTAGAAATATATAAAAGAAACTAAATGCATTTATCAGTTTATCTACATGGCTATTTACTACTTGCTTGTAAAGCTCAATATTGTCATGTATTATTTGATTGTTATAGGCAAGATTTTAACCTTTACACTGAAAGTATTTTGCAAAGGCTGACAAAGAAAGAATAAATCTATTTAAAAGGGCATTTAAACTATGTAGTTTGTATCAGTCTTTGAATTCTTATTGATGCCATATTTAGAAAATTTATTTTACATCTTAGCTACCTTTGACATTAATTTGGGAAATTCAAAAAGCAAGCGAAGTACAACTATTAATAATTCTTAGGGGATTTTATAAAGTTACTGAAACCTTTACTGTTAATGATTTCCACTATTACACATTTTATAAGGAGAATAGATTTATACTAGAAACAAACGTGAAGGGAAAGAATTACACAAAATTGATAAAAAAAATAACCAATTCAGTTTTTATTGAAAATTATAATTGAGTTCCCCCTTTGCAATAATTCTATCAATAATTAAATAAATAATAATAGGATTCATTAATCACTTATCATGTACCAGGACTTTGTGAAGAACTTTTCATATAGTATCTTAGTTATTCCTCACAGTAAATCCATAGATTAGGTATTGTTACTTTGCCTGTTTTCGAGATAAAGATACTGAGATTTGGCAACTTTTAACCTTGACCAAAATTTTACAAAAAGGAAAAATTAGACCTAAGAAATAAATACATCATATTGCTATCTGATGATAGATTCTGGGATCTTATGCTCTTTGTTTTGTTTATGGTTGGCTTGTTTTGTTTTGTTTCGTTTTAGCTTAAAATAATAGAATTTATTCTGCCACAGTTCTGGAGGCTAGCTGTCTGAAATCAAGCTGTCAGCATGGCCACGCTTCCCCTGAGACTCTGGGTAGAATTTTTCTGTGCCTCTTTCTAGCTTCTGGTGGTGTCTGTCAATCCTCAGCCTTTTTTGGCTTGCAGCTATATCACTCCAATCTCTGCCTCTGCCATCAGATGACATTCTCCCTGTGTGTCTCTGTCTTTACATGGAGTTTTTTTCTTCTTATGAGGATACCAGTCATATTGTATTAAGGTCCACCCTAATGTCCCCATCCAAACTTCATTATATCTACAAAGAATTTATTTCCAAATAAGGTTATATTCACAGGTACCAGTGGTTAGGACTTCAACGTACCTTTTATGGGGATACAATTCAACCCATAACACATGGTAAGTTACACTGACAGATTTTCAAATATTAAACCAACCTGGTATCCTCGGGATAAATTCACTTGGTCATGATGTTATTATCCTTTGTATATATTATGGATTTGATTTGCTAAAATTTTATTAAGAATTTTGAATTATATTCATAAGGGATATTGATCTGTATAGATATATATAGAGAGAGATATGTATTTTTTCTTTTTTAAATATATATACACATACTTTTTTATTTCAGAATATTACAGTGGTACAAATGCTTTGGTTACACAAATTGCCTTTGCACTGCCCGAGTCAGAGCTACAAGTGTGCCCATCCCCCAGACAGTGCACACTGTATCCGTTAGGTGTGAATTTACCCATCCCCTCCTCCCCCCTCCCACCTGCCTGACACCCTGTGAATGTTACTTCCCATATGTGCACATTAGTGTTGATTGATTAGTACCAATTTAATGGTGAGTACGTGTGGTGTTTGTTTTTCCATTCTTGTCATACTTCACTAGAAGAATGGGCTCCAGCTCCATACAGAATAACACAAGTGGTAGTTCACCATTTTTTATGGCTGAGTAGTACTCCATGGTGTGTATATATCTATATATATCTATATATAGATATATATACCATATTTTATTAATACACTTATGTATTGATGGGCACCTGGGTTGTTTCCACATCTTTGCAATTGTGAATTGTGCTGCTATAAACACTCAAGTGCAGATGTCTTCATTATAGAATGTCTTTTTTTTCCTTTGGGTAGATACCCAGTAGTGGGATTGCTGGATCAACTGGTAGTTCTACTTTTAGTTCTTTGAGGTATCTCCACATTACTTTCCATAAAGGTTGTACTAATTTGCAGTCCCACCAGAAGTGTACGAGTGTTCCTATCTCTCTGCATCCACATCAACATTTGTTGTTTTGGGACTTTTTGATATGAGCCAATCTCACTGGAGTTAAGTGATATCTCATTGTGGTTTTGATTTGCATTTCCCTGATGATTTGAGAAGTTGAGCAATTTTTTATATGTTTGCTGGCCATTATTCTGTCTTCTTTTGAAAAGTTTCTGTTCATGTCTTTTGCCCACTTATTAATGGGGTTGTTTGATTTTTTTCTTGTTGATTTTCCTAAATTCTGTATTGATTCTGGTTATCAGCCCTTTATCAGGTGTGTAGCATGCAAATATTTTCTCCCATTCTGTAGGTTGTCTGTTCACTCTAGTGATGGTTTCCCTGGCTGTGCAGAAGTTTTTTAGTTTGATCAGGTCCCACTTATTTATTTTTGTTGCTGCTGTGCTTGCTTTGGGGGTCTTCTTCATAAATTCTTTGCCTAGGCCAATGTCTGTAAGAGTTTTTCCAATGTTTTCTTCTAGAATTCTTATGGTTTCATGTCTTAGGTTTAGGTCTGCTATCCATCATAAATTGATTTTTGTGAGTGATGAGAGGTGCGGATCCTGTTTCAGTCTTCTACATGTGGCTATCCAATTTTCCCAGCACCATTTATTGAATAGGGATTCTTTTCTCCATTGTATGTTTTTGTCTACTCTGTCAAAGATTAGATGGCTATATGAGAATGGTTTTAGATCCGGGTTCTCAGTCCTGCTCCATTGGTCTAGGTTTCCGTTCTTGTGCCAGTACCATGCTGTTTTGATTAATATAGCCTTGTAGTATAGCTTCAAGTCTGGTGAATTGATGCCTCCCAATTTTTTCTTTTTGCTTAAGGTTGCTTTGGCTATACACTGTCTTCTCTGGTTCCATGTGAAGCATAAAATTATTTTTTCTAGACCTGCAAAAAATGATGTCGGTATTTTAATAGGGATTGTATTGAATCTATAGATCACTCTGGGTAGTATAGACATTTTGACAATGTTGATTCTGCCGATCCTTGAGCATGTTATGGTTTGCCATCTGTTTACGTCTTCTGCTATTTCCTTCCTCAGTGTTTGTGAAAGGTATTGAGTCTTTGCTTTGTTTCTCAGTTTGACTATTGTTGGCATATATGAATGCTACTAATTTGTGTACATTGATTTTGTAACCTGATACTTTGCTGAATTTATTTATCAGGTCCAGGAGTCTCTTGGCAGAATCTTTGGGGTTTTCTAGATATAGGATCATATCATCAGCAAAGAGCAATAATTTGACCTCTTCTGCCCCCATTTGGATGCCCTTGATTTCCTTCTCTTGTCTGATTGCTCTGGCAAGGACTTCCAGCATTATGTTGAATAGAAGTGGTGACAGTGAAATCTTGTCTGTTTCCAGTATAAGCAGGAATGCTTTCAGTTTTTCTCCGTTCAGTATGATGGCTGTGGGTTTGTTGTATGTGGCTTTTATCATTTTGAGGTAAGTTCCGTCTATTACTTCCTGTGTATCCCTGCCTCATCTTATTAGGATATAGGGTCTGTGGAAAATATGTATGAATAGTAGTTGAAATTTAGGGTTGAAATTTAGCAGGGAAATTAAGGGCTAAAGTTCAAAAGAGTCATTTTAATAAATATAGCATGGTTTATAACCTGAGCATAAAACTATATTCCACCGATTATCTCTGAGATTCAACTTTCTGTTATATAAAATTGACAAATAATGACTGCCTTACTTGATTGGCAGTGAATATAGACAATATATATAACTTTCAAGAACCTACTACTGCTAACTAAAGAATGCTAGGATGTAAGTCATGAAATCTATTGTCTAAACAAATTTTTAACTAAATTGGATCTTAAATTTGAGGAAAAGATAGGCATGATAGTGTGAGCAGCTTTTAGCTGCCAGAATCATATAATGGTATAAACCTTTTTCAACTTGTCAAATCTTAAAATTAGCTAGAGATTACTTAGAGAAACATCTGGTATTGTCCCTGCATGCTATAGGTATATTGGTCCTAGGCTGAGACAATTTCTTCATTTAAACAAGAATTATCTACTGAGCATCTACTATGAGCAGAACTCTCTAGTATGTGCTAAATATTATATCAACATACCATAATTATATTTTAATAGTAGTTCTCTAGGATCTTACCTTGGGAGAAATAATGTATTATCAAAAATCAGATAATTAATATAGGCCAGGACTTGTAACATTGCTAGACAAAGAATGCCCTGGAAGGTGGGACAAGGGATGGCAAATGGGCTGAAAGAGTTGGAAAAGTCTTCTTGGAGGAATGTAGACTTAGGGAAGAGGGGCACTGAAATAATGAGTAGAATTTGATGAGGGAGGAAGAAGGAAGAAATATTGCAAATTTCATTGACCTAAAAATTAGTCTTTCATATCCCCACACCCATAACAGCCATAAATTTAGTCATGTATTTTTCTTTCTGGAAGCATAGTCTGCCACAGAAACAGGAGTTATATTTTGTAATTCAGGTTTTGATTATCTAGTGGAAATACTTGAATGCCTGAATGATAAGTTTAAATTTTATCCTTTTAAACTTTGAATATATAGAGCTTCAAGTAATTTCTTTAAGAACAATCAGTGAGAATTTTACAACCTCTTTTGGCTTTTTACAACCTCTTTTAGCTTTTAATTCAGTTTCTTTCCATTGCTGTTTCCTCTCATGTGGCAAATGTGAGCTGGTATATACACACACACAAACATACAGGAGTACACACACATATACACAGTTTGTCTTTTTTAATCAAAAGCAGTGCATAAAGCACAGCTGAAGGCAGAAATAGAATTGATGTCTTTATCTTGTTTATATGTTAACATTTTAGACCCTGTTTATTTTATATAGCTCATATTATTATTTATTATTGAATTTTTGAGATTAGTGTGAATCTTATACATAGTGTAATGCAGAAGTCAATATATACTTGAAGAATATAATTGAAGTAGCAAACAATGTTTGTCACTTAATGATGGTGGTTAAAAGAACCAGTTTATTTTATGTTTTAATTTTCTTTGTATTAAGTGTGTGTTATTGAATAACTTCAGTCTCCTAGCAAAAGTTATTCTCTGTCTTTGAATAAAATCGTAATTATATTTCAAAGATTGGTTCTATCTTCTCCAAAAACATTGATCTCCCTAAATATTTTAGAATTTGGAAAGTTAAATTCTAATTCCTGGAATGAGAGGTACCTCATTACTGCAGAAAACACATTCCTGGGGCTTTGGACTTTCATATCAAGGTCCTGACCAGTTTAATCAGTAAGTAAAGTTCCTAGATTTAACCACATGTATCACATTTTTATCTAGATTCTTTGGTGGTTGATAAATACACATTCTAATTTTTGTTTCCTATCAGTGCTTACTATTACTGCACTAGAAGACAATACATGATATAACCCTGTAAAACCATAACCAATGGGAATTGTATTACTTGCATAATACAAGTAGTGAATAACTGTATCCCATATTATTTTTAAGGACTTGCTAAACTGCTGACCCCTACAATCATTTAATCCTATCAAGTAGAAGCCCCTAATCCACATATGGGAGTTCAAAAATAACCCAGAAATTGGGACAAACACATCCCTTTTGAAGAAGAGTTCTGTGTCAAATTTACTAGTTTGAGATTTAAAGGAGGTAGAGCCATGGAAGCATACAAGTCCCAGGATTTGTACTCACATTTTTCCCCTGAGACCATTTCCCTTCCTCTCCATCTTCATTGACACGAGTCAGACATATTACTCTGCATGTCTTTGTCTGGTTCTCTGGAATCATGGACCAACTCCCTCCTTCCACACAAATATTTCTTGATAAATTAGGGACTATGGACTCAGTGGCTGCATCTTGATCCTTTGACTATGTGCTTTTTAATTATGAATGCCTTGCCTTGATCCTGAATTTTGGCCCAATGTACTCTTCCTGCTATCTGCATTACCTTTAGCTATTATTATTCATATCCTCAGTGAGACATAGAAACAGTGCTTCACGTTCATCAATATTTTTAGCTTTTTGAATGGGCAGTGATAGATAGCTCTATCTATCTATTATTCTAAGGAATAATAATCTGTCTTTTAATTGCAGTTATTATTTTAATAAAAAAGAAATAAAATTATTTTATTACACCTTTTATCCATATGTAAAAACATTCATTACCTTTTACTAGCTAGTGATTTTTTTTTTCCTTTTTAATGATAATATGGTGCAGATACCAGGGTCTTATGCCATCATAGTCTATTGAATTGCTGCTGTTCTGCACCTTCTCTGGGGTAAAACCTATCTTACCTGAGAATTATAAAAAGTACAACCAAATGTTAGGAATTACATTGACAGCAGTCCTGAATACAATTCCTCTGTTAAAATAAATCAAGAGATGCCTTTTTGGAAAAATTAATGTCTTCATTGAGCCAGACAATTTCATGAGACTCTTATAGCAAATATCAATTTATTTAACTGTTGATGATAAGCATTTGTTGGGGCAAAAAACATATGTTTCACTTAACAATTTCAAATGCAGTCCTAAGTTTTCCTACAATTACATTTGAGTCAAAATTGTCTATTTAACTTGAAATAATGAAATTAACCAAATAGAACAAGTTATATAGATTTATTATTAGATAATTCTGCTATATAAAGAGATACATTAATATCATCTAAAATCAAACTACAGGCTAAAATTTTGAGATGGCATCAATAATTTACAATAGGAAAAAATCTAAAACATGTGAGTGTTTTTCAGCTTTATTAAAGTATAATTGACAAATAAAAATTGTATATATTTAAGGTTTACAATGTGAAGTTTTGATATATATTTACATTGTCAAAAGATTACTACAACAAGCTAATTAACATATTCATCACCTCACATAGTTGTGATTTGTGTGTGTGTTTGTGGTAAGGACATTTAAGATCAACTCTCTTTGCAAATTTCAAGAATAGAATATAATATTAACTGTAGTCACTATGCTGTGCATTAGGTCTCCAGAACTTATTCATCCCACATAAGTGAACATTTGTACACCTTGACCAACATCGCCTCATTTTCCCCACCCTCCAGCCCCTGGCAACCACCATTCCACTCTCTACTTTTAAGTGATTTTATTATAAGTAAGATTAATTTAGGTTATTTGAGTGCTAAGAGTTTTTGTTTTGTGTTCATCGTTTATCATGCTGTAGCATGTTTAGAGTTTAAATGTTAGAGTCTGGAGAGATATCAAGTAAAATGGAAACTATTTTCAGTTTCACAGTATGAAAAATTTATTGGGATTGGTATAAGTAGTAATAGAGAACAGGGAGAGAAAAAAATTTGCCTGTTTCTATCAGGAAACTAAATTTGGATTTATCGTGTAGTGAAAGCAACATTTTATTGTTCGTAACTATATACGTACTGTCAACATCATAGTAGGGCATTGAAGAGGAAGCCAAAGAAAAGACATTACTGTTGTTTCTCTGCAGTTAATAGCCTGTATGTTTTTTGTGCTTAATACTTTGGGAATTACTTTTGTCATTTAAAAATGTAAAAGTTGAAATGTGTAATACATTATTATTAACTGTGGTCACCATGAAGTGCAATAGATAGCTAAAACATACTCCTCCATTATAACTGAAACTTTGTACTTTTTGATCAACATTTCCCTTTTACCCTCCCTTCTCCTGTCCGCTAGCCTTTCTCTGTTTCTACGAGTTCGACACATTTAGATTCCACATATGAGATCATACAGTTTTTGTGTTTCTGTGAAAATTGCTAAAATAATACGTTTTTAATGTTCTCACCACAAAAAAAATGATAAGTTGGTGAGGTGATGGATATGTTAATCATCTGGGTTGAATCTTTCCACAATGTATACATAGATCTAAACATTACATTGTACCCATAAACATACACTACAAAAATATTTAAATGTAAAAAGTGAAACACATTAAGATTTTATCAAGCTTTACTATTTTTTGATAAAAGAATTATATAATATCTAGATTCTTTATCACTAGTGAGATTATCAACTAGCTGATATTAGATAATTGAATTTGAAGTGATACACACAACTGTGGAGGAATGATGGAAAGGTAGTAATATACAATATTTGTAACTTGCATCTTCCAACATAGTATTTTATAAGGCAAAATGATATACTGGGTAAATTGTGTTATTGTGTTTCTTGTCATGAGATCTATTGTTGAAATCGTGACTCAATCCTTTATTACCCATATGTCCTTGTATAATTCCTTTTTAGAAGTTCTGGTAACTTATCTATAAACTTGGGATGATAACACCCATTTAACGGGTTTGATATATTATTTTTCTACAATATATGTATATATTTCTAGTATATTGAAGCTTTATCTTATCTACTAAGAAATACTACACTTTCCTAATATTAAATGAGTGGTCTTTTTGCCATGCCAGTGATTTATCAATCTATCTTTTCTTATTCATGTTAATGCTGAAATACCCAGATTTGTAATGGAATCAAACTGTCAAATAAGCACAGGAATTTTGACCTACTCCAATTCAAACCTGGTGGGTTCACCTTCCTTAGGCAATCTGTGGTCTCTGGCTCCCCAAACTTCATTAAATTTATGACAAATTTGGCAGGGACATGCTATAAGCATAGCACGCAACAGCCCAGAACTCCTGGGCTCAAGCAGTCCTCCTGCTTCAGCCTCAGGAGTAGCAGGGACTACAAGCATCTGACCCTGAAGCACCAAAAACACATGTGGGGAAAGGACAGTCCTTCAGTAAATATTTTTTTGTGAAAACTTGATATTTACATGTAGATGAATGAAATTAGATCCTCATCTCACACCATAAACAAAAATATACTCAAAGTTGATTAAAGACTTAAAGAGAAGATCTGAAACTTTAAAACTAAAAGGAGAAAACCCAGGGGAAATGATCCACATCATTGGTCTGTTCATGAGTTTGAGATATGACACCAAAAACACAGGCAAAAAAAAAGAAAAATAGACAAGTTAGATTGCATCAAACTAAAAACCTTCTCCACAGAAAAGGAAATAATCAACAAAGTGGAGAGACAACCTGAAGAACTGGAGAAGAGATTTGCAAACTGTACATCTGATAAAGGGTTAATATCCAAAATACATAAGGAACTCACACAACTCAATACCTAAAAAACAAAAAACCCAATTTAAAAAATGTACAAAGTATCTGAATAGACATTTGTCAAAGGAAGCATAAAAATTGGCAAAGGTATATGAAAAGATATTCAACATCACTAATCATCAGGGAAATACAAATCAAGTCTCCTCACTTTTTGAATATACTAGGTTTTTGCAAAATTTTATTTACATCAGAATTTAAGGATGTTAAATGTTTATATGGAAATTCTAAGGAAGCCTAGAAAATAAAATTAGTAGAACTCCAGATATCTAAAGTAACTCTTGTTTTCTACATTCATATTTATAATGTGCCCTACAAGATCATCCATTAGTTCAATAAGCCAACTATGAACTTCTTGATTAAATTACCTGAATATATTATAGCTCTACGCATGACTTCTCTTTAAGAACACTATTACTCTTGTATTTACTATATATTTTTACCCTGCATTGAAAAGTTAATGACAATAGGAACTGTGTTTGTCTTCTCAGACAGGACACATGCTCAATAAATATTTTTTGGGGAAAAAATGAATGTTTGATTATCTCCTTGACAACATATAGACAATAAGATGATGGAAAAAGAAGGAGTTACTTAAAACACCTCGCTCTCTGACTCAAGGCAAATAAGAAGACATGGAAACAGCGAAAGGCAAAATTAAGATTAAAAAATAAGAGTAATCTTCGTAATTATCTAGAATAGAAACAGCTAAATATGGTCATCACCAGATAACCGAAAAGCACAATATTTAGTAGATTTTTTAAAAAGAAAGAAAAAAAGGTAGTAAAACAGAGGGGCAGGAATGCTGAAAGTATTAAGATTTTGTCATCTGGAAAATTTAATCATATATTAAACTTAGATTAAATATTAAATTAAATATTAAATATATATTCCAAATGACATTATTTGCCAAAAAATTCCATATAAAGGAGGTTTTACATGAGTTTTAGGAGCATGAAGAAATAGGTTTGCTCTGTAGAATGAGGAAGCTGTGCATTTTTGACCCTTTGTTTCGTCCATTCTGATACTAAGTGGTAAAGAAAACTAAGTCTTAAATGAAGGTCCTATTACCAGTACTGATTCAAGTAAATTGCCTGAGCATTTGTGTGTGTATACATATACATATGTGTGTGTGTGTGGATACTATATATAATTAATAGTATACTAATAGTGTTTTATTTTTTAACCATATTTATTTAGAATAGGTAACAGACTTCACATGTTTCCTTCAATTTTGTCTCCAGCCATTCACTCGTTTAAGTGTAAATCTTCAATACCATTATTATCATAAATAGCTTTCCCCAATAGTAAGTTTTATTGTTGGATAGATATAGGTATCATTTCCTGCTCTATCCTTGAGATACACTGAAGTTACACACTCTTGATTTATCATTCTTTAAATAGATGTAAAATAGATTCTCATTTTGAATTGTTTTATTGATTAAATGACAAATTGCCTGTGACATACTAAGTACTTGGTCTTGTTAAACATTTTTTCTTTTACTCCCTCATCCAACTATCTTTGTTGTTTGTTTGTTTATTTCCATTCTATTCTTCCAGTAAAAACAGAAAACTGAGTATGGACTTTTTGTTTTGTTTTGTTTTGTTTTTGTTTATTTGTTTTTTGTGTAATATTTATTCATTTTCCATTTACTTTTTTATTTTTGTGTTTTCCATACATTGTAGGAGGTCTTAAAGGACTTCTGAGCTTTTTGTTTTTGTCAAAGGAAGGAATGTTATGGAGCTTAAGCTATTTACATGGTGTTTATTTTCAAAAATAAGACCTCTCCAGAACAAACAAGGTACAGATTACTCCATAGTCTTTTTAATGATTTTGCTAGAATGCCTAAAATTCCCAGTTTTTTCTCTTTTTCAGTTACTTCATGCCAGTTTTGTTGTTGTTGTTGTCGTTAAAATGCTTGATATACCTGTGTGGCAACAAACTTGCAAACACATAGTTCAAACTTCAAATTTTTGATGCATTTAGTATCTTAATCCTAGAAAACTCAAACAAAATTAAAATACAGAGTTTTCAAAACATTTAGTTTACTTTATTTTTTGAGGAGAAGAAAGCTAAAATTTACATCTAAATGTGAGAATGGCTGGAGAAAAAATTGAGGGGAAAATATGTGAAATTTGTTACCTATTTTAAATAAACATGATTAAAAATATAAAATAGAAGTAATTTTGGCTGTTAAGATGTATAACTTCTCAATGGAAAAATCATGTAATTACTAGGATTGCATGTGACCTTCTGAGACTTGTGATGGAGGTAAGGAAAAAAGAAAGATTAAAGATGTTGAAAATTTCTTCACATAAATATGTTTTTGAAAAAAAACACATTGAATATAAAGATACTTTAGACTGAAGAAAAAAAAACAAAAAAATTATCTCTCAAAAAATGAAATCACAGTTATAAAGTAGTCAACCCAGGACCAAACCCTTTAAAATATTCCAGTGGAGAATAAGTCGAATTTTTGCTCAATTAAAATAAATAAAAATATGCTGGGTGCAGTGGCTCATTCCTGTAATCCTAGCACTTTGGGAGGCTGAGGCAGGAGGATTACTTGAAGCCAGGTGTTAAGAGACTAGCCTGGGCAACAGCGAGACCTTATTTCTACAAAAATTTTTAAAAATTAGCCAGGCATAGTAGCGTGCACCAGTAGTCCCAGCTACTCAGGAGGCTGAGGTGGGAGGATCACTTGAGCCCAGGAGTTTTAAGGTTGCAGTGAGCTACGATGATGCCCCTGCACTACAGCCCCAGCAACAGAGTGAGACCCTGTCTCTAAACAAATAAATAAATATCAAGAAATATATTATGACAGTTCCTAGCATATACTAAATACTACTTTATCTCTCATTATTTCTGTGGTTACTGTTATTATTAAATATGTTCTTTTTTAAAAAACATTTTTATTAGCAACAAAAGCTAGGGACAGAATTGATCTCTTTTATGTATTTAAATTAAAAAAAAAATAATCTCTTGTATCCTATGTATGGCATTCACGTTCTTTAAGGACCTCATGACAAGTTACAAGTGGAAGATACAGGATGCTTTCAGAATGTTATTTCTCTTTCTGTCCAAAGAATACAAAAATGAGGAGGTTAAGGACAATTCTGATGGTAGCTTTAGCTGTTTAGTTAAATGACAAGTAGTAATTTTTCAAAGGTGCAAACAAATTTCATTTAAATAATTACCATGTAAATGTCAATGTAGTTTTCTCTCAATATTTTAAAATACTAGATAGTCTTACATTGTATTTTTAAAAACTAATTATATATGCTAATTTTACCAATTGTTTAATTTCCATATAATGTTTAATATATTTTTCAAAAGAAGAAAGAAGAATAATTATTGAAGCAGAAGACTTTTATAAATATTGCAATCATTATTTAAAGAATTTTAATTTTTATTTTTACTTCCAGAACATGAGAAACTTGAAAGGGAAAATTTTTCACATCCAATAATCCTTTATCTTATTGTGTAAAAACCTCCTCCTTTCTTTACTATTCTAAGTGATTTGTTGTCACAACATTATTTGGGAAATTAAAAGACAGAAGTGAGTTTGAACACTATTATGAAGACAGAGAAAGATGTGTGGTGTATATTTTAAATAAACTGCCTAATCTTCCTCTATAAATATATTTAAATTCTTGAAGGGTATCATTTCTTACAATATATATAAATCCCTGCCCCTCTGTGAGTTATTAGTCACAACTTCAAGAGACAAAAGGAAACTTTAAGAACTCAGAGATTATTGTATCACATGTCTGCATAACAATTTTTTTCATTTTGTTTTGAGTTGGGGTCTCCCTATGTCTCCCAAGCTAGTTTTGAACTCCTGAGCTCAAATAATTCTCCCGTCTCAGCCTCCTGAGTAGCTAGGATTACAGTACATGCCACTGAGCCCAGCACAATAATTTTGATATCAAATATATTAATCAGAAAGAGAAATTATCTAATACCATAATGTCTACTAATTATCTTCAAGATATGCTCTTCATAAAATATAAAAATGTCTCTTCTTAAATTTTTTTTAAGTAGAAACTGAAACAAAACAACATCAGTAATATAAAATTTTGAGCAGAAGCAGGATATAATTCCCTTATGGCAAGAAGCCTTGTAATGAACTAACTGGGTGTAACAGAAAATTACAATCAAGAGATAGGCTCCTTGGCTTAATGGAATTGTGTTTAGCTTCAGCTCAAAATTGATATTCTATTTGTGAGCTTTGGTGGGATGAGAGGACATACTATACAACCTGATATAATTTTGTTTTATGATATCCCAAGCCATGATCTCTTCTGGATTGGAATCAACATACATTATCTGAATAGGTGACCACCTTCATTTTATAAATGAGAAAGCCTTCTATTCCCCACCAATCTTTTTATTTCTTTATTATTATTAATATTAATCTATTCATGATGCATTATTCCTCCTTATTTAATCTTTGTTCCTTAAGACAATGTTCTTTTATACTTTAAATTCAAGACTGACATTCATGACAAAAAAAAGTTACATTTGAGAGCACTGAAATAATCAGTCCAATATTAAATGTTCACCAATA
This sequence comes from Daubentonia madagascariensis, assembly GCA_023783475.1. Classification (NCBI taxonomy): domain Eukaryota; kingdom Metazoa; phylum Chordata; class Mammalia; order Primates; family Daubentoniidae; genus Daubentonia; species Daubentonia madagascariensis. The sequence goes on along the minus strand of JAKFHU010000978.1, from coordinate 16,011,507 downwards.
ATTTAGATGTCTTCATTACTATGGTAAAATAGTATTTCATAATGTTTATGAAATATATATAATTAGATTTAATATTTATTAGATAATTAAATAAATTATATTTACTAGGTTTTACTTCAATACTGTCTTCCTAATTTAGTAAAGTATACTGCTCTTGGTGTTCTCTTTTTTTTTTATCAGGAGCTAAGTTCTTCTATGTCCTCATAAAAAATGCATTCTTTCATTGGAATAGCTTAATATTAATTGCTGCCTCTTTCTTGGTAGAAATTATAGCATCTACATATCTCAAGACCAAGTCAGTTTCATGTTTCGTTATGCAAGTGTCATTGTAAAAGTGTGCATAATCTGATTCAGTAAAATGAATAAAATTGAGAAAAGAAATGATAAATGCCTGAGGTGATGGATATCCCAATTACCCTAATTTGATTAGTTCAATTTTTATGCCTATATCAAAATATCACATGCGCCCAATAAAAATATACAACTATTATGTACTAATAATTAAAATTAATTAATTTTTAAAAATTGACCGCATACCTGCTTAAGGTTCTATATAGGATGCTCTACTGGCACCTTTTCAGTTCTAATGGATTCATAAGGAAAACAGACTGCAATCAACTTAGAGAGATAGTCAAAAACTCCTAAATCAGCATAATAAATAATACCTTCTATAAAGTGAATATTTAGGGTGAAAGATGAAATCATTTAAAATTTTATAACATGTATTGCTTTTATATAAACTACTTGCCAAAGTAATATTCACAAAGTATTGCAATTGACCATTTTAATATCTTCAAGGAACTTTACCTTCTTTTTATAATTTATAGTCACTTGCTACAGAAAAACATTGACAGATAGAAGCATATTGTCATTTTCCACTTTCCTTTATGCCTCAGCATTCAACCAGACTAATAAACTCCAATGCTTTTCAAAGAGTAAGCAAGAATATACCACTGTATTTGGTCCCAAGAATGTCCATGGTTTGAGAACATTTCAGCTTATTTTGGAATATTAAAAAAGAAGTCTATGATCCATTTGCTACAAGCAAGAGCATGACATTTTGAACCACCCTGAAATTAAAAAACAAAACATAACAGTTGAATTCTGTTTTAGAGTATTTTATCTTTTGTATAGAATATAGCACTATGGATTATATAATTGATGTTATTTTTTACAAAAGAAAAGCAAGTTTACTGCTCAGACATGTTTTAAAAGCCTAACCTTCAGAATCAGTTTCACTGAAGTGACTGCAGTTCAATTTTGTGTAATCTTTCTCCAGTCAAATATTTCAGGAAGGGAAAATGGAATAATATCAACAGAAAGCAGTATGTTAGAGGGAGAAGTAACTTAAGTTTATTAACATTGTTCTCCAGGCCATCAAAGTGAAACCGTATGTGTGTAATAGTGTTGGCTATGTGAGGAGACGAGAGAGATTGACGATCCTTAAAAATATTATTTAGTACTCTGGGAAATGATCGAATATTACCTCATTGTTGAATTGATTGTCTAATAAATATGGAAATGTGTATATACAAGATATTTTAATGATTTAGAAATAATAGTTCAGCTAACATCTGTTCAGTGCTTTTTTATTTTGTGAAGTACGTCCACACACGTGATACAGTTTAAATCAATATAAAAACAAACTCACAATAAGTATAACAGCTACTATTTGACCCTTCCTTCTGATTTACATCTCCAGGTTTTGTCTTAATAAGCAAAAAAAATTAAATCAAAATAATAGTACAGTATTACTATATAAAACATTACCTAGTTCATAGTAAATTAGAATAAATATTTGTTGAAAAATGGAGTTAAATTCATTTTACAACTCATTAAACTTTTAACTATCATTAACACCAGGTTTCAATGTTGCAATAGTAACCACACACACACACACATACACACAGAGTTTTTTCTTTTTTTACTATTCTAAAATAAAATAACATAACTTTGTGATACATAAAGGTTAAATATCCAGTTTAACTATATTATATGATTGCCTTAAATAACCTAGAAAATATGCACCAGAAATATCTTCCACAATTAACAAAACTAAATACTGTGAAAATTATAATTCTGAGGTATTATTTGCAAATTACTATTCTTCTAAAACATAACTTAATTTTAACACTATGTAAAATTTTTAACATGATAGGTATGTGAATTATTTACTGTGGAAAATTAATTCCCTTTCACTGTCTGCATTTATCTTAACAGTATTTTATACATTACATATTATACAATAAAGAATAACTACAGGTTTAATCTACATGTGTATGCATTTTGTGTAAATTAACATGTCTCTTTTAAAAGTTTGAATATTACTCAAAGAATCATTCTCTTAAAAGCATGTGAGTTATGCAGCAATCACAGCTCTGGACTACTTTTTGGTATTACGATTGGGAATTCATGTAATAAATTTACTCTATGACATCAAATATAAAATATTATCTTTCTTGATGTTTACTCTAGACCCTCAATCAATTGATCAGTTTTCATATATATTTTAATTTATTTTTTACTGTTACTGAATTTATATCTCTATTTGGTACATATTTGTGAATGTGCTAATTTATATGACTGTCTTATCCTTTACTCAGAGAATTATACTTTCTTCAGAAGACATTTTGTGGTTATAAAGACATTGTGAATATTTAGCAGAGATTTTTGAAGACAGGGATAATGGGAATTTGTATAATGTGTTGAACAACAGTTTCTCAGAATAAATTCTTCCTCTTTTGAAATGTCTCTCTCGTAGATTTGCCATGGATGATTGTTGTTTTTTGGGTTTTCAAGACTTCTCTCATTTGATAACTTTTATTTTACAGACACTTGAAATATGTAATTAGATTTATTCTATGTTTTTATTCATTTCTGATGAATGCATAATATTCTATTTGAAGCTATGATAAATTATATTTATCATTTTGCAAGACTATTGATTGTTTTTGTCTTTGTATTTCTGCTAGAAAATGATAATATTTTAATATTTGATAGTTACCTTGGTGATGGTCTTTTCAACTCCTACAAGAAAACTTTCTTAAATTATTTGTTTCCTTTTCCAAAGCAATTACTGCTTACTTTATATCTATTTACATTGCTTATTTTACCATGTACAAACTTTCAAGTTATTAGACATGATCGAACATTTCTTGCTCACTCTCTAAGGATGAAAAGTGATAAATAAAAGTGTTTCTCTGCTTGTCAAGGCAGCTTATTAGGAAATGATTTTACTTCAGGAAATTATGATTTATGTATTAGATATCAGTACTGAATGATTTCTGTAAGCATTAAATTAAAAATGGTTTCTGTTTAGAAGAAAAATACTTCTATATTTTTAAAAGTAAAGTTGTATTGGTTTTCTAATAATGCTGAAAAAGAAAAAACCTACAAACTTAGCTACTTACCCAACACAAATAAATTATCTGACAGTTTTTGTGCGTTAGGAGTCCAGCATGGTATGGCTGGGTTATCCGCTGTGTATATCATCAGGCTGATATCGAGGTGTTGGTAGACAGCTGAATTCTTTTCTGGAGGGTCTGAGGAAAAAAAAAAATCTGTTCGAAGCATTGTTTGAAGAATTTCATTCGTTGTGCTTCTGGAAATGGAGTCCTCATTTCTTTGCTGGCGATCGGGCGAGAGGACCACTCTCAATTTCTAAAAGTCGCCCACATTTTTTGCCCCATGGCTTTCCTTTTCTTCAAGGCAACCATGAAGTGTCAAGCTCTTCTTGTGCTTTGAGTCTCTGACTTATTCTTTTGTGATCAACCAGAAAAACTTTTAAAGAAGTATTTTGCTTTTAAAGAAGCCAAACATTTGAGTCAGGTTCTCAGGAATAATCTTCTCTTATAGTCAGTTGAGCCACCTAAAATAATCTAATCCCAGGAATTTGCATATGAGGAGAGTGCAGAGTATATTAGAGGCCATCTAAGAATTCTGCCTACGATAGTAGTCAGTGCATAGAAATATAATGGAAAAGTTATTTGTACTTTCCTTATCCAAAGATAAAAGTGTCTGGGATATTTGGGGATATTTTAATCAAGTATAATTTCAAAAATATTTGTACAAAATTATCATCTTTCATATAAATGTGTCTCTTTTTTAAATTGCACAAGCATTTTAAACACCATAAAAATCCTTTTAAATTGGTTAAAGCACTGATTTTTATCCACAGGCTTATCATATTTTTATTATTCATTTTCTTTTTCTTGATTGTCTAATGTATTAAACATCTAGATCTAGATTTATATTTGAAAAATTAATGAGTAATAAGAAGTAATTCACTATTTCATTTGCTCTTATTAGTGCATTATCACACTCTATACCCATATACACAATCATAACTCTGTATGTGGGTACAATCCAATGTTCAATTAACTTTTATAGTAAAATTATCTGAGATACAGTGATGCTAAATACAAAGGATGCATGTGTTCAAGAATATTTTAATGAAGATCTAATGAAATAATGTTGCTTAATGTTTATGTTTTATATACCATATTTTAATTTAAAAATTCAAAAGTATTTTGATACTAAGTTAATGCAGAAAAAATACTTCAAACATATCTAACATACACAAAAATCATTTTAAAGTGTAGATATTCATGTTCTATAGTTTACAAAAGCTGTAGTCATGTGAAAGAAAAAGAAATGTAGTGACATTTTCAGTTTAATTTAGGAGGATATTGTCTATAGTACTGTGACCTTGGTCTAAGTCCAGGATCAAGTAAAATTGAATAATGATAAAATTATTTTGAATATTATTACACCATTTACACATCAAAAAATTATTAACTCTCTATATGATTTTCATTTTTAATTCTAATTTGTAAACTTTAGTAAACTTTATGCTGTGCAACATGTGGAGGTACTTTCATGCAATGTAGTATTTATTCAAAATTTAAAGAGATATAATTTTTTCCCACAGGCAGAAAAATGAGTTCTTTGAATTAAAAGAAAAGTGTAAAACATTTAGAAAATTCAATTAAACATGTAATCTTGAGTCAGGAAAATTTGACCCTATGTTTCTGAGGATGCTTCTGCTTAAATTATGTTGCTGCAGTTAAATATATATAATATATCATGGTATTTGTGAAACAGAATTCATAATTACTTACCAAACAGTTTCATTGGTAATGTTTGTCTTTGCAGCCCTATTTATGAAATTCTAAATTCCCTTACTGATATTACAGATTAACCTCTTGATTTCTCTGCCAAACATAAGCTTATAATTTATTTAAATCAAAACCAATGTTTAGTACATATTCCTTTCTTTTGTTTTTCAGAAATCAGTAATTATGTGTGAGAATATAGTTTTTAGTCTTGGGATTATTATATGTATAGTAAATCATAGCCTTTAATCAGATGTAGAAGATTATGTAGTCCTACTTTCATATTTATGGCTGCGTTTGTTAAAAGGCACTGAACATTACTCAGTTCAGATACTTTAGGAAAATCTCACAGATGTTGTCTTTGGAAGATAATAACTCTGAGTAGTCACAGTGAGAAGATAGGGAATTAGTAGTAGAAATTAGTGGGGTCTTCTAATAAAAGGAGAGTGTAAGAGAATATTTGGAGACCACGCTTTGTCATGGTGACCTGGGAAGACTCCCTAACTGCACAAATGGTACATGCTTATGAAATTACATAATTACTGATACAGGATGAGAGTAACTCTGAAAGAGAAGTGAAAAATATTCTATAATAATATGCATATAAAGTTGAGCAATCTATTTAAAAGGGAAAGGGGATTTCCTTATATTAATTCAAGCATCAGTAGCATTTGGTGTACCCTCCTTCCTTTTACTATTTATTTAAGATTTGCTAAAAATTCTTCTTTCTGATATGTACTATGATTTGTCTAGCATACAGATATTATAAAATTTTTGACCTCTTTGAATAACAATTGTTTATATCATTTTACATATAATTTAAATTATAATTGAGAGCTGCTAAATTATATAGATATATCTTGTACACTGACAGAAATGAAATGCTCCTTAATATAAATGACATTCTAAGATACATTTCTTTTTACATCCAAAGAAATATTTTATAATACTTTACTTATATTATCTGTTAAACTTGAGTAAGTACAGATATCATTTACTATAAGACTAGAAAGTCTTGTGTTTTGCAAAATACTTATACATCAATGCAAATGTGATAGTTAATAATTATTTTTATTTATCTAATCCTTCTACTCTATCCACATTCTGTGCTCAGTTAATTACTGGACTTTCAGTTATTAGGTGAAATTTGCAATCCTAATTCTATTTTATTTTTAGAAAATAAGTTTCTTAACATCTGTGACTAGTTATGTATGTTGCACTTTTCTTCAAATAAGCACTTCATAGAATTGATGTATCATATATTAGAATACATTATTATTTGACTAGAGCTTGAGTAGAAAAATGAAAATTATATCATTAAACATTGTTTTAGTAGTCTTGATTAACTGATATCTTTCCATTATTACAATTACAATAACAACAAAATTCTTGCAGAAAATTTCAATTTGGACTTTCAACTATAATCACTTCTGTGGTTAAATAGGTTTTACTACCTCCCTGTGAACTGAAATAAGAACTCATTAATGAGAAGTTTGCAATGATTAATTAGAAACCTGTTGAAAAACATTTTTTGAAGACAGCTAAATGAGGCTTTACATTTTTCCCCAAGATAGAGTTTTATACTAATTGGCTTTTTTCCTCTATGATGGTAATTTGTGGTTTGGGAAGTTGCTTTTCTCTTTTTACTTTCAAGTTTATAGATGAAAAGAAAAGAACAATTTGATTTTATATATATTTTTCTTTTATGTGGAGGAGACTCTTTCAAACTAATGTTCTATTAACTTGCCAGAATATCTGACAGCAAAGAATGACCAGCAATCCCTAGGAATTTTCATGGGGTCACTTACTGGAATAGGCTTTTTCAGAGATTAGTTATGATGCTAAAGGAGTAATATGACCAGCAAATTTCTCTCTCGCTTTCTCTCTCTCTCTCTCTCACACGCGTGCTCTCTCAAGTCTGTCTATATCTATATTCATATTGTCATTAATTGGAGGAATTTCAGTTGTCTAACCTCTCATCATTAGTCTTAAATAATTGTATCTAAATTTAAAACCCTTTCAAAATGTTATCAAGCCCTTATATTTCTCAAAATTACAGTGGCATGATAGTAAATTCATGAAACTGAAATGGAGAACACATTCTAAAAGTTGATAACTGTGTTTTGCTTTACATGAAACCAAAAATTTGCATGCCTTGGTTAATATGTAATAATAGCATTTCAGTGTTGAAAAAGATAATTATAAAAATCAACTTGCCCAGACCTCCAACTGTGTACTGAACTTACTTTCTAGATAACAGTACCATGCAAATAAAAAGCAAACACACCTGATATCATAGCATTGCAAAAAAAAAAAAAAAAAAACAAAAAACAAAAGACTGTCTAAATATTTGTAGAGAGAATAAGGTAGGTTTATTAGGTGGATAAACATATACAATTCAAATTATCATGTCCTAGTACTTAAAATAACTTTTTCTTTTGAAATTTTTATCTTTACGTAGTCTTGACAAAATTGTCAAGATAAAACATAAATCCCGCTACATGAAAGACAGGGACTCAAATTGTATGTACTCATTTAATCTTAATGTGTGCATTAATGAGTTAATCTTCTCTTCATCATCCCCCACAGCTCTCTTTGAAAGTAACTTAGAGAGAAAAATAAAATTTGAGACAAATTTCTGGATAGAATTATATTATGTGTATCCAATCTTGCTGTTGTTCAAAATAAACCAGTATCTCAATGAGAATTTCCATACAACATTTCAGGTTTAAAAACCAACTTGACATCAATTAAGTATGGTCAGAAAGAGACGTAAATCACTGACAATTCTGTGTCTCAGGTTTTTCTCTGTAAAATCAGGACTTTAAATAAAATTATCTTACATCCCTGACAATACTCTACCAATTATGGAAGAGACCAATTGAATGGAGCTCTGGAAAATCCAGATTCTATCTTAGTTTTCTATTTGTAAATCTCTGTTCCAGCAACCTCAAAAACCTTTTGTGAAGATAATTATGATTAGGTAGATTTTTTTAAAAGCCATAAAAATGTGATAGGGAATGATTATGAAATTATTTTCTGTAGATTTAGGCACAATTACTTATATGTTAATTATGTTTCTTTAATTTTTTATGTGAAGTGACAACTCCAAATATATTTTTCAATTTTAATCAGTAAATGTAATGCTGTTTAATAATGATAATGTTGTTTGTTATGCTAGTATCTCCATTTGCCCCTAAAACAATGTGTCTAGAAACAAACTGTCAACTTCAACAGGAACAATGATCTACTGTTTTTGTTAGCTTTCTACTATCCACAATTCCTTCACCTCCTGTCTATCTTCTGCACACAAATTAAAATCAATTGTCAACATTGGAATAAAGCACCGTGGCTCACTAGTGTAATCCCAGAACTTTGGGAGACCAAGGCAAGAGGATCTGTTGAGCCCAGGAGTTCAAGACCAGCATGGACAACATAGTGAGACCCCGTCACTACAAAAAATTCAAAAATTAGCCAAGCATGGTGGCACACGCCTGTAGTCCCAGTTACTCGGGAGGCTGAGGTGGGAGGATCACTTGACCCCAGGAATTTGCAGTTACATTGATCACACCACTGCCTTAAATTTGTCAACATTGAAATCTCTAGATCTTATGCAACTTCAACACATTTGCCTTTCCCTTGCTTTATTGAATGCTACTGCCAAAACCACAACCTTGCTTAAATCCAACTGTTGGTCTGTCTAATCTTCACCTGTACCCATGCAGCTGAACATGCCTGGAGAAAAATATACCAATTATTTCCTATTTTTTATCTCCAGACCAGAAATCTCCCCTGAGTTTCAGATTCATATATTCAAATACCTACTTAACATCACCAATTAAATATTCAATGGACATCTCAAACTTAATATATCCACAGCTGCCAAAAGCTTCACCTACATCATTCTTCATTTTACTATAGGTCAGTTTATCTTTCCAGTTGTTCAATCTAATAACCTTAGAATCTTGCATAATTCCTCTTTTGAGCATCCAACAATCAATCCGTGGGGGAATCCTGTTGATTCAAAATTATTCAGAATCTAATTTTTTCCCTCTATCTCTATATCTGCCCTCATGTTCTAAACCATCATTTCTTACTTGCATTGTCATATTTTCCTACTTTGACACTGTTCCACCTCAATCAATTTATTAACAAAGAAACCAACTTGCTCATGGCATTCGTCTGCTCGATACTCTCAACTTATTTCCCACCTCACTCAAAGTAAAATTTAAGAGGCTTACAGTAACTCATGAGACCTTACACAATCTGACACAGCCCATATCTCATTACTTCTCTGTCCCCACGCTTAAGATTTTCCCTTCATTTCTTCCATTCAAGGCTCAACTCCGTTTTTCACACTTTCCAGACTTGCTTCTTTGTGCTTGTTTCCTATGAACGAGATTTTCTTTCCGTAGATAGCCACATGCCTCACCAATTTACCATGTTCATTATTTTGCTCAAATGTTTCCTCACAGTGGTGCCTTCCTTAATCATATTATTAAAAGTTTCTCTAAGCTCTTCTTATTTCTGTTCCCTGGTTCGTTTTCCTCCCTAGGACCATCTGATCCACTATATATTTTACAAATATGTCATTTATTGTTTCTCTCATCCATGAGAATTTAAATTCCATGAGACTAGGGATTTTTGACTATCATGTTTATTCACTAGTGCCAGAACGAAGGTCAGTACCTAGCACTAAACAAATGTAGATTATTTCAAATTATTTTTTTTTAAATGTGTTCTGTGGATTACTAGAACTGCAAGACTCATGTCAATTAAAGAATCTATGGCAGTTAAGAAAAATACATTCATGATACTTTATCCTCTTGGGCACCTACAGTGATTTCTCAGATAAGAAAATCATATTGAAGTCCTATTAGAATATATCCCTGATAAGTTTTTATGCACTCCTGAAAATAAATAAAAAAATCACAGTTTGGGAATCGAGTTTTTTTGGTTTTTTAAATTTTTTATTCTTAAAACATTGAATCATTATAAAGGCATCATAAATTTTACCTACAAATCTTGCAGATTATGCATGAATGTGTGGACTCAGCATTGATTAACAATAAAACTAAAATATCTAGTGATCCTGCATGAGATTACACATAGAAAAACCACTTGTCATAATCATATCTACCAATCTATGACCATGGATATAAATGGTCCCTGAAATCTGCTGCTAGTTAATGCACTGACCAAAAGCACCTTGACAGATAAATCAAGTAAAAACATAATTAAGAAGGCTAGTGTATTCTCTGCTATGCTAGTGGAAAAGAAATATGAGGATAACCTAAGGAGGATGATCTAGGATAAAGACAGGACTCAAGCCAGCATTTATAAAATAGTCTATAGCATCTATAGCAGAATAACTCAAGAATGGCAAATTGATCAGAAGACAAGCTTGGGAATCTTGTTTTAAACTTATTGATAACCACACTCTATGTTACATACTATTTGGGGCAACGATAATGGAGATTGCGCAAAATGGACTAAGGGTTTCTTCTCTCTGTTTGTCTCTGGCCACTTTTTGTCACCATGATCACAATCAGTACAGTGAGCTAGAAATTGTGCTAAACATATTGCAGGCATCTTTTTAAATTCTCATTTTAACCCTATGGGGTAGATTTTATTATCAGGGTAAATATAGGCTCCAGGGCCAACAGTAGGCTATTGCCCTTCTAAGTCATCTTGACCTTGACGATTAGAATTATATTCCCCCCATGGGAGACCAGGAGAATCTTGGAAAAAAGGATCAAAGGAGCAGAAGTCAAAGTTCTAACAGGAAGAGATCTCTGAATGGTATTTGAGTATAAATTGCTGCATGGTTGTATGCTATGAAGTCTCTCCACATGTCACCCAGTTTACTTCATAAAACCTTCAGCAAAATTTTGTATTTCAGTTTTTTTTTGAGGTATTATTTGAGTGTTGAAGAGAAATATGAAAATTTACTCCACAATTAATTGCAGAGGTAAACAGAGATGGCTGTGGAAATACTACAATTATTACTAAGAAAGATAGATATTTCCTTTTACTATAAATTGAGTGATTGAAATCCATGAACATTCCATCCAATATCAGTAAATACTTGTCTAAGACACAATTTTATCATTATTTTTAAATGGCAGATAAAATTGTATTTATAATGTGCAACATGTTGCTTTAAAGTATATATATACACATTGTGGAATGACTAAATCTAGCTAATGAACATGTGCATTACCTTATATATATATCATTTTTGTGGTGAAATCACTAAATTATTTTAAATATGTCTGTCAAATTCACATTTGGAAAATATGGTTAAAATAAATTTAAAACACCTATAATTCACAATGTAGTCATACAAAATAAAGCTGATAAACATAGCAAAGTCATTTAAACGTATCTTTATTAATTGCTCTTGATCATATGGTCAAATAAGCCCATATTGTTTCAGAATTTGATTTTTTAAATCTAGTCATAATTATGATCTATAGAGAAAGGGATGTGGTCTAAAGGGATTTCAAATCAGAAACTTGCACTACCAGAGCAATATTGCTTCTTACCAGCTCTGCCATAATTTGCAAATCATTTAAGCTTTCTGAACTCCACTTTATTCATCTAGGAAATGGGAACAATGCACTAAATGTTTTCAGTTCATGAAATGTACAAGAAGATAAACAGAAAGAACCATTTCTTTAATTCTACTTCACATGAGCACTTATTTCCCTCCAGAAATCACCTATAGATCACAGGAAAATAAATTTGTTGTTTAGGAAATACCTACCTAGTTAAGTGTGTGAGGGTGTAAATTTAAAGCACTTTTGACTAGGGAAACTTTATCATAATAAAATGGTTTAATTTCCCTAAGCATGAAATATTCCACCCAAGGAATGTATCTATTAATGGCATGCTAAGATTAATTAATTGGTTCTGGGAACTATTATACCATATTAGTCACTTTCATATTAGTGTTCCCAAGAGTGGCAAATAAATAAGACAGTGATTGCACTTCTACATGTCCAGCCATTTCCTGCCAAGACATTTTGCTGATATGCAGTTTCTGTGCAATTTCCCACAATGTACTTCTCAGTTGACTTAGTTCAAGCTTTGTTAGTTTAATGCTTAGAAAAGCCTCATGTTCTTGCAGAAAATCTTTTGCTCTCATTACTTTTTTGTGATATTATAGACAACAGTTTCCCTTGGGAGCCTCACAATTCATCCTAGTGGGGTTATTTACACTGACATGGTGGCACTGTTGCCAATGGGGGGTTGTCAAAGGGTAGGCGTCTTCAATGTCAATTTTAACCCAGCGGCAATTTCTGCAGTTGTAAATAATTCTGTCTATTTTCTTTCTAGTCAGGTAACAGCTGTCAAATTAAAGAAGTGTTCAAATCACACAGCACAGTTTTGTTTTTTCATTATTACATCTGCAATTTGATTGGTGTGATATATTTTCTTGCATGAATGAATACCAATTAAAGGAGATGAACATTTATAGGAAATTTATTCTACTAGAGAGATTTGCAATTTTTTACATGTCAACCACCTGAATTCATATTGCAATGACATTTTGAGAACATAAAATATAGATTAAATAAATTTGATTAGTATTTTTAATGTAATACCATTATTTTCTTAAATATTAAAGCATAGCTTGATATTTCATGAATATCCTATGTCCGTCCAAATGTTGAATTAAGTAAATATAATGCTATTTCTAAGAAAACATGTTATGTTTCAGACACTTCACTTACATTATTTAATTCCACTTTCTAATACCCTGTGTGTAAAACACATATTGTTATGATGAGGTAACTGATTTTCAGAAATATAAATCACTTTCCCAAATTAATATATTTATTAAGTTTATTATATGAGCATCATAAGTCATAATCTTAGCACTTCAAGTGCTAAACAGCCATATTTGGCTAGTGGCTGCTGTATTAGCATAGCCTTTCTTTCTTCATCCCTGTACTTTTAACTTATCTATGTACAGATAGTCCTCGACTTATGATGCTTCAACTTAAGATTTTTCAAATTTATGATGATACAAAACCAATACACATTCAATAGAAAACATGCTTTGAGTACCCATGCAACCATTCTGTTTTTCACTTTTAGTACAGCGTTCAATAAATTACATAAGATAGTCAACACTTTATTCTAAAATAGGCTTTGTGTTACATAATCTTGCTCAACTGTGAGCTAAAGTAGTGTTCTGTGTATGTTTACAGTAGGCTAGGCTAAGCTATGATGTAGGTCAGGTGTAATAAAAGCATTTTTGACTTCCAGTATTTTAAACTTATGATGAGTTTGTGGGGACATAGGCCCATCAAAAGTTGAGGAGTATCTGTGATTATATTTAAAGTTTTTGTATGATTTTTTTTCTTATAGAAAATGAATATGTCCACCCTTCTTGGTATAAATGCTTGGATTTTATCAAACAATATTTTAATTAAATTCTGTATTTTACCTTATATTTTTTATTTTCTAAAATCATTTTAGATATCCACATAATTGTACATATTTATGGGGCAGAGAATGATATTTCAATACATTTATACAGTACGTAATGATCGAGTCAGGGTGATTAGTCTATCCATCACCTCAAACATTTATCAATTATTTGTGTTGGGAACATTCAAAATCTTTTCTTCTATCTATTTGAAAATGCGCAATAGGTCTGATACAGTGGCTCACTCCTGTAATCCTAGCACTAGTTGGACAAATGGAAATGTGCTAGCAGTATAAAGCACACAAGGGGTTCCTAAGACTTAGTAAGAAAAAATAATGTAAACTATATTGGTAAAACTAAAAATCAGGAATAAAGGAAATTTCTCAAATGTTGGAAAAATCAGACAATACAAATCTCAGTAAGCTATGAGTACAAGAAGGAGTTAAAAATTTCATTCACTCCAAAATTTAAAAATATTTTGAAGTGAATGAAAATGAAGAGAAAAAATTTTGTAAATAAAAATTACCAGAAAAAAACAACACCCAAGAAAAGGTTAAAAAAGAATTAAAAAATTTCGTAAGAATGATTAGATAACTTGGGGCCCTTTATCACTCTGTCCCTAGATACCACTTTACTAGACATTTAAATAAAATTTTATTTTATTTAATTAATTTGTACTCTCAGAGTTCAGAATTATGTTTTACCTACATTGAAAGAGATAACACACGTAAATTATATAGCACTCTGCCTAACACATGTTAATAACTCAATAATGTTAGCTAGAAACTGTTATTATAGTAGTCACAGTACTAAGTTCTTACTCTGCAATTTCCTCCATTCAGAGACATGAATACAACTTTTCTAATGACTCCTTTTTTAAATAGTTATATCCAGATACCTCTTCTAATTATCCTATTTGTTTCTAAGAAATAACTTGCCTCTAATTATATTTAGCTGGTTCCTTACAAGTGATTGAAAAGTTGGAACATCCTGATAAATGGTATCCTTTGGATGATACAAAATGTTTTCTATGGTTCTGTCTCATATCTTAATTAGAGTTGAATGCATATATCATTGCTGTGATATCTGAAACAAATTTATCTAAAGTAATGTTAATTATATGCTGTCTGCAAGAGGAAGCATACATAGGATGGGGTAGTAAAATTTGTGTTTAAGCATTTGAATAAAATGGAACAACCCAAATAATGTGCTATGCCTTCCTGCATTATCTACAGCCAAATATATTATTTGCCAATTATATTGGCTTGAAAATGTCAGCTGGTAAACTGCACTGGCTATTTTTTAATGTTCTTTTTACCCTGTTTGAATTTTTAACACATACAAAAATAGATTACCAAATAAGAGATCACAAAAGGAGAGATGAACAAGTCAAGAAGATAAAAATTTAGAAATAGAATATGAGAAAGAATATAGGTATTATCAGGGGGAAGAAAACATTTTAAAGGGGAAACCTAAACCAACAAGACTGACAATGTTGGAATTATTATAGTAGCATAGCAGCATAGAGGGATTTTTTTTAATTACCAAAAAAGAGAAATTATGTAGGAAAAGTCTAAGACAAGATTATGTAAAAGTGGCATGAATCTCATATATTCTTCTTACATATGCAGTGTAAATAGACATTTCATGGCTAAATGTTGTTAACTTTGAAAATCCAGTAAGACATTGGTCAGATGAAGTAATGAAATCATCAGTGTAGCAATGCTTGTAGGAATGGGGAAAATTAGTGCTGGGGACCAGAAAACAGTCCCGCAAAATGAAGTCTTCAGAAGCAAACGTTTTTCTCTAACCTTCTCTTGTCCCCCTGCCTCTCAGTCCCAATCTCCCTCTAGGCTAGCCATAGAAACTATAACCCCCTTCTCCAGGACAGGTCATAGAAACCAGAACCCCTTTTTCCAATAAAGCTAGCCATAAAATCTAAATATATTCTCTGTAAAAACTGTCCATAAACAAATTATCTGACTTACCTTGTTAGACTGTAGGTCATAAAAACCCCATTCCAGAGAGGGTTTTGCCGCACACCCAGAAGGAAGGGATGCATGCTCAGAGAGACCAAGAGGAATCTAGACAGACAGATCTTGCTAGATTTCCCCACTCAGTCTATTACCATTAGAACATATCCTTTTTGTCCAATCATATTTCTACACAGCTATCTACACTTAGTTGAACCTAAGCATAAAAATAAACAATTTCCCCTGTATCTTTGGGTTTTCATTCTGAGGGTTCCCATGTATCACGATAAATAAATTTGTATGTCTTTTCTCCTATTAAACAAGCTACCTCATGTCAGTGATTTTTCAGCAAACCATTTGGGGACCAAGAGCTTTGGTCCCTACACTGTATAACTGGGAATAAGAGAAGGTACACTAAACATAATACTACAAGTTAAATTATCAAATGTTAAGAAATTAGATACTGAAAAATATTTGGAGATATGGAGCTTGAACTTACAACATTGAATTTTGAGGTGGGAAAATAATATCTCACATTTATTCAAAACCTACCATTGTCAGAAGACACTTTCCAGATATTATCAATAATCTACACATACACATACACATTTTAAGAAGTAAGTTTTTTTTTTCCTTCTATTTACAAAAAGGAAATTGTGGCCCTTGAAGAGTATTCACAGTTAAAAATCATGCTGTGATATATGCTGAATTTTGAGTTTAGAACCGAGTGATTTGCATTCTATGTTCTATTTTCTTTGTACTACTCCAAGCTATATTTCATGAACATAAGATGCTGAAAACAGTATTTAGCTACGAATGATGGATCTCATCCTATTCATATGGAAAAATCTTTTAATGGGGCAAGCAACATAGTCCTCAAATTTGTATTATTCTTTTAGTCATGCCAGGATTTATGTCAGAATTTATTCTAAATTTCTACCTTGAAAAGTACTTAATAACTAGCAGGGGAAACAAAACAAAACAATAGAGATTAGGGCACAAAATTTTCACAAATGTATTTAAGACAAGCAGATGTCTTAAAATTATAGAATGTCTTAAGAAGACATACCAGTCAAGGTTTAATCAGACAAGCAGAATCACTAGACTATGTGCATGTATATGTGTGTTTGCATACACATAAAAATACTATACAGGATTTGTCACATAGATTTTTCCCAACACAGTTGTAGGACTGAATATACAGTGTCTGTGAGGCCATTGTTTCTGTGCAGGACATGTAATTCATAGGAAGGATGAGCATAATTATGTGAGACAAGGGAAAGTGTCAACCTGCAGGTGTGGAATCCACAAGAAGGAACTCAACCTGAATCAGTCTCTCACTACCTCCAAGCTTCCAGCTTCTATCTGGGGTATCCTCCAGCATAACACAGATCCCTTCACCAGGAAAGCTGGACCAGGATTTAAGAAATTGAATGAGAAGTTTCCAGAGGAAATGGTGGAACTGTGGGCCACGTAGCTGCCCACACAACCACGTGAGCCCCCAGATAAATGATGACAACATGTGTGAATTGCAACAACCCCTCATACACTGCACACACCTTCCCAGCGCAAACAGAAGACAGTTGCTGCTGTACTTGTGTCTTGAAATTCCCACAGTAAATGTTCCCTGTGACTTATCTCCCATGCTAACCTGGGACTATGCAAATAAGAGAATTCTGGGAAATGTAGCTATCTAAACTGACACAATACAAATCCACCCCAAAAATTATTTTAAACATTGCATAAAGCAAACTTCAGAATATAATAAATTCTTTTCTCAACTGTAATGTCCTCCACTTCCACTCTGTTTTAATATTCTACAGTTATGAATAAACTTATAAGCACATTATCCCAAACCTCTCCTCTCATGAAATCACAAATTGCAATATGCCTTTGTTTCTTTCAGCTGATACAATACTCATATCTTCATTGCACCTACTATCCTTTTTTTCCTGTATAGCTTTAATTTTTGTAGAATCTCTTTTTGAAATAATCTGCTTATGTTTCCATTAACTTTGTTTCCAGATTCAAATTAAACAATGCATGTCACAGTGAGATGATAAATACACATACACACATATGCAAATATATATGTATAAACATATATATGTACGTTAGGGTTGGTGTGTTTGAGAATGACAGTGAAGAAATGTTCATAAAGACTCCTGCTACTGTCATCTAAGATATGATATTCAAAAGGACTTATATGTTACACTACAATAAGCACAAATTTGGGGTTGTTGTTTGCCATGACAAAAAATAAATACAATTAGTTACTAAATTTCTAATTGAAATTTCAAGAACTTTGATAACTTCTTGCTGGAGAAATAAAATTTTTTTTTCAATTTTCACATCTAGTCGGACCACCTCACTTACCAGAAAGAGTAGCTCATTCAAGCCATAAACTGAGATGACAAAGAAAAGAAAGAGAGTAGAGGGAAGAAATTAGGAAGCAACAGTTGTAAATAGGGAATGCTGTGATTAAAAAAAAGTCTAGAAAAATTTTAGTCAACTCAAAGAAATTAATTAAAATTCATATTCTTTGAAAATTAGACTGCTGCCTTCTCTATTCTAAAGTAAGTATTCTTCCAAAGTGAAGTGTTAACAACAGTCAATGTTAATTACTCTTAAAGCCACTGCTACAAATAACCACAGAACACTGTAAGTTTGTAAAGACCACTGGGGCTGCTCTTATTCTTCAAGTCCCTGGAGAAGGGAAAAAAAGAAAAAACAAAAATAGAGAAAAAAAAAAAACACTAACAGGAAAGCTAATTTATGTTTGAAACTAATCAGTGCTCCAAAAATGCATGTTGTTTTCTTAGATTTCTTTACAATCTGCTATATTTATGACTTTTCTCAAAACTGTGTTTATCATTCTGAAAATAAATGAAAGGTGTTGACATGTGGCACTTCTCTAACTATGCCTTCTGTCAGATCAGAACAGTTATAATAAATGACTTGGAAGCGCTTGTCAATTTTATTTAAACTTGCTGGTTTCAACAATATGTCAAAATTTGAGATTGTCACCCATTTGCAAAAGTGAAATAAAATTATTCAGAATATTTCAAAAGTTAGACTTTTTATAAATTATAATGTAAAACTTGCTACATTTAAACAGAAAATAATTCTTCGATTACTTATGACAAATGGTGAAGGATCACTTAGAAGAGGAAATTTATTCCTACTGGATAGCATGGCTTTGCTAAGACCAAAACATGCAATGTAACATTTCTCGCTGAATAAATTTACTCTCTCAAACCACTACTTTAGGAAAATGTCGTAATAATTTAGCTAAGCTTTTCAGATTATTATCTTTTTTTTTAAATTTCAGAATATTATGGGGGTACAACACTTTGGCTATAGATATTGCCCATTCACTGCCCGTGTCAGAGCTACAATCGTGGACATCCTCCAAACTGTGCTCCCCACATCCATTCAGTGAGAGTTATTATCTTTAACAAATAGAAGCATTATTAAATTTGGTGCATACATACCTAAATATATAATTTATACAAAGACTATTGATTGTTTTAATGTCATACTGGAGAAAAAGCTCTTACTGGCATGCGGTAGAACCAAAGAGTTATTTAACAAAATCAATATTTTTATCAATAATTTTTATAAAGATGTATATGGAGCTTATTAAACATGGGGAAAAATAGTACTAAGTAATAGACCTGGGCATTATTTAAAATAAATAATATTTATAATATCCCAAATTGATGGGCTAAAGGACTAAGGTGAAATATCACAATGGTTACTGTAAATTCTGAAGTTAGCATTTATATATATACATGCATATATATATCTCATACATACATCTCATATATATAATCTCATATATATATATCTCATATACATATATATATATATATAACTAAGTGTAGGCTAGACACCAAAAGTGGAACAGAAGCTAAGTAGGTGGAAGGATAAGGCCAAACACCAGTCCAAAATTGCAATAAGGAATTAACCTTAACATACTTCATAATTAATTTAATTAGACATAAATGACAGTGACTAAATGAGGATGGTTTGATTCCTGAAACTACAACCAATGTTTTCCTTATCAGTAGCTTTATGCAATTATAAATCACTAAGTTTCTAATGTAATTTTCAATCAGTGGTTTGAACAGGCAATATGGCACGTGGTTGAGATTTTTCAATGAAGGTTTATGTATTCATCAATCAGCAAAGTGGACTGAGACAAAAGATAAACATGTTGGGTCATTCTGTGCTCAGGTATTTACTCAAAAAATACGGAAAAAATATTAGACAAAAAATATGGTAAGAATTAAGCATGCTGAAATGATAGTCTCTTATTCCCAAACTATCTTGTATATAAAATAAACATTTCATGGATATTTAAGATAAAACACATTCAACTTTTTTAAAACCTCAGGGCTCTGCTCCAGACCCATAGTAGAGAGGGAAGACAGATAAATACTCTCCTTTGCTATTATGGATACTCCAACAGAAGCATTTTATAAGTATTTTTTTATAGCCTTATAGGAAACTCACCCTCTCATTATAAAATATAAATACAAATGTTTAAGAGTATAATCTTTGAAACTACTAGTAAAATAACATTCAGAAGCATACTTCATTTAAAAATAAAATCCTCTCCTGGCTTATTTGCTACTTCTCAACTTTGAATAAGCCTATTAAATGCAATGTCTGATTTTCAGAGGGAGAGTTAAAATGTGTTCGCCTACCACCTTACTGTGTCATATATACATGAATGTGCTCGTGTGCGTGTGCATTTTATTTCCCTTTTTACAATCCATTCTAGTGTCTTTGGTATATGTCCCACCCAGGACCTCTCTACAAGCATCATGTTGACAGGGTCAATACCATCTATTCAGGCTCAGTAAATAATTGGGGAATGAATAAATAAAAGTTTACATGAAATGTAGAGTCAAAACATAAAACTGTGTTCTAGATCTCCTAGGCATACATACTTGCCCATGTAACTAATTGTTTTTTTCTGATGATAATTTTATTCCAATTATTCGCAGGATATAAAAGTCATGAGGCCAATTTGGAAAGTGATTTGAATGTGTTTGATTTTCCCCAAGTGACATAAATTCTGCTGTATTGGCAGGCTTCACGAAAAGATTTTTACCCTTATGCCCTTATTCAGATGGTATAAATAAATTATATCAATAAAGCATTTTATTAACTCTGCTGACGGTGTACACAGTAGTCATTTGTTTTGTCAATAAATTGCTGATTTTTATTGGCCATGTCATCTTTTAAACAGAGCATAAAATGCAGCTACATAAGGAGCTAAGGTGGGAAGGGAAGGCTTAAAATGACAATATTTAATTTTAAAAAAAAGTTGGAGGAGGTGTAAATGTGACTAATAGGGATTTGGTCAAGACAGCAGAAACATTATAATTAGTATTAAAAAAATACACTTTTGCCTTTTAGATGAAATTTTGCCTGTATTGGTGTGTATCATATATTAGTATAAAAATGATTTAATTTTAGACTAACATCAGTTAAATATAATATTTTGAAATA
Organism: Daubentonia madagascariensis; assembly: GCA_023783475.1. NCBI lineage: Eukaryota > Metazoa > Chordata > Mammalia > Primates > Daubentoniidae > Daubentonia > Daubentonia madagascariensis. The sequence goes on along the minus strand of JAKFHU010000978.1, from coordinate 15,990,457 downwards.
ATTCATTGTTAATGTGTCTATATGTGTTGTGACCTTTTGTTATGTTACACAAGAAAATAGATTGTGTAACTACTGAGATGCATTTCAGCCACTACTTATTTTTATATGAGTTTGGGGAGTGAATTAAGCTCTCTAATTCTCAATTTTTACATTGTAAAAAATAGTGTATATGATGAAATAATTAATATTTTCTTCATCAATCTCATCATAGTTCTATTATTCTTTTTAAAGACTCAATATTTACCTTTGATGATCTGATTATATCTTTGTTTTATATTTCATTATTTTTTATTAGAAATTTTAATCTCTTTCCCCTACTTTTATGTGGGTTTATTCTCTGGTTCATTTTATAGGTATTTAAGTTTTATATTCAATGATTTTAATTTTTATCTTCTTCTTTTTCCAATATAAGCATTTACTGCTACAAATTTTCCTTTAGGTAATATGGTTGCTATATCACTAAACTTTTTCATATATAGTGGTTCTAAATAGGATTTTTATTCCTATTATGATTCCTTCTTTCACCCATCAATTACTGTTCTGTGTTTCCAATTTCCAAATATGGGGGCTGCAATTTTTTTAGTACTAATTTCTTATTTAATTAAATTAATTTCTGCAAAATAGTTTGCATAATAGACATATTTGAATATTTTGGAGTGTAGTCTATTGATAATTATAGCAAGCATTTTTATAGCACTTACATGACTGGCACTGTCTCAAAAGGCTTGCATATATTAAGTCATATAATCATCTTAATAATTATGAGGATATAGTTCCCACATCTATGTCACACTTAACAGTACAGGTTGCTAAAAGTGAGAGAAAATTGTGGAGATGACTGGTTTTAAAATAACATGTAACAGTTCCAAGGCTGAATTGTAATGAAGTTCCTCAGCCTTTCTTCTTTTTATAAAAAATTAAAACAATTCTGCAGAGTCTTCTTGTATAAAGATGAAACACAAATATATGCAAAACAGGTATCTCATGCTGAGAAAATATCCATCTTGACTATGCTAATTTTCCGCATCACTAAGAATGGCAGAGTATACCATAAATCAAAATCAGCATCATCTCACGTAGAAGGGAAAGTGCTCCAGTGAAACTGATGTGAAACTCAAAACTCTGATATAAAGAAAGCAGCACAAGCAATAATAATACTAACATTTGTTTTAATATTCATTTACCATGTCAAATATGTTTTCCTCCCAACCCTAAACCCTGGCTGCTGCCTCATATTGACTGAACTAACTTGAACCAAAAGATTCAAGGGAAAATATTGTTTCAGTCCATAACGGTCAGCATCACAAAGTACAGAGCAGGGTGAAGGGGGGAGAATGCATCTAGAAAGGATATGGGAGATGCAAGCACACATATGAAGACCAGACTTTTCTTATTCAACTATCACGGAGGTTCTTTCAAGAACATTAGTGTCTTATGCTTGTGAGTGAGCAATGGATATTTACCAAATGAGGAATGAATAAATTATCAAATAGACTTTGTGGCTTAAAAAAAATTACTTTAATGAAAATAACACTGGGTTCTAATTCCAGTAATGGAGTTTTAATTAGAAATGTCACTTTGTCCATGGAAATAAAGAGGCTAAAAAAAAAAAAGAAAAAAAAGGAAAAAAAAAAAGAAAAAAAGGAAAAAAAAAAAGACATGTCACTTTGGAAAGTTGAGTACAATTTTATAATTTCTTATTTAATTGTTTTCTGTTTTCTTATGCTAATTTTAAAAAGTAACAAAAACGGTTTTCTATTATATCTGATGCATGTGCCTCAAAACACATAAATGCATTAAAATAAACCAATATTAAATATAACAATTTAATCTGAAATATACTCTAATTCACAGGGAATAAAATGTATAAAACAAGATTTTTAAGACAAATTAATTTAAATCAAAGTCACTCTATTTTGAATTTAGTAATCAAAATAAACATATATTTTTATGTATTGTATATAATTGCCTATATATCTTATAAATACAAATAAATTATATATATTTATTATGTGTGTAATATCCTAAGATAATATTATCCTAAGAGAGTATTACTAATTTAAGGTGTAGTCCTCATAAAAATTATTTTTGGGGAGAGTTTTTGCAGTTATAAAAAGGAAATATTCTCTTTAATCTTTATAATTTTCTAATTCCAATATGGAGTTAATAAGATTTACTGAGCATTTTATATGCAAAAATATTTTCCTATTCACTTTCTAGTAACTTTAGCCCTATGAGAAATATTAGAATCACTCTCTTTTTTTTTACAAATGACAAAACAGTTTTAGATATTTCAAGTAGTTTTTCCAAGGTCATGCAGCTGGTGAAATGGGAAATTAAATCTTACCCGTGCCTCTGTGACTTATGACCAATATGTTTTAATCTTATTATTATTGTACTAAAAACCAACAAGAAAAAAACAAATAGAGGCTGGGTGCAGTGGCTCACTCCTATAATCCCAGCACTTTGGGATGTCGAGGCAGTAGGATTGTTTGAGGCCAGAAGTTCAGGACCAGCCTTGGCAAAATAGCTTGACCCCTTCACTACAAAAATTTTTTAAAATTAACAGTGTGGTGGTATGAACCTGTAATTCTAGCTGTCCAGGAGGCTGAGGCAAGAGAATTGCTTGGGCTCTGGAGTTCAAGGTTAGAGTGAGCTATGATCCTGTCACTGCACTCCAGCCTGGGCAACAGAGCAAGACTCTTTCTCTAAAAAAAATTAAAAGAAAATAAAATAAAAATATTGCTTTTCATAAAACTCTTCACAGTATTCATTTGAATCATGATCATATTGGAATAATACAAAAATTAAGGCAAATATAAGTATAAAATGTACATCTTGTTTGCTTAAATGTTGAGCTCCTTGAAGGCAGAAATATTTATATTGTACTTGCTATCATACTTTGTTTAGTGAATTTTTATTAATGATGAAATTGTTTTCTTATTATTGCATAGACCCCACACCAGATTTCCCTTTAGAATACAGTTGTTTTAAGTATAATCAAATTTAAAAGGAAATGTTAATAATAGAAGTGGTTCATTGAAATCTTTTTTTTTTTTTTTTTTTGCTTAGGACATACTTTTTTTAAATATTTAAATCTTTTATTCCAAAATATTATGGGAGTACAAACGTAGAGGTTACATATATTGCCTGAGCACCGACCAAGTCATAGAGAGATATCATTTAACTCCAGTGAGAATGGCTTTTACAAAAAAGTCCCAAACAACAAATGTTGGTGTGGATGTGGAGAGATAGGAACACTCATATACTGCTGGTGGGACTGCAAACTAGTACGACCTCTATGGAAAGTAATATGGAGATACCTCAAAGAACCAAAAGTAGAACTACCTTTTGATCCTTGAAATCTTTAATGCTTAGTAGATGGTGACCACAGAGATCAAATAACATTGCATTATTTTGTTCAATTTGTTATAAATCAGATTGCCTCCAGTATAATTTAATTATAATTTAGGAGCAAAATATTGCTCCAGGCCCTGTCTACAAGGGTTACATATAAATCTTTAATATCACTCAGTCCCAATTAAATGAGGAACCTTCCTTTATTTTTCTCTATGATAATAAACTGAATGTTACATTTATTTTCAGGATGTAATGATTTTGATTGAAACCACATGTTTTATATTATACCTACTACCTAGCTCTATCCTCTTCAGAGGTTACTTATCAAAATTGATTAATCTTTCCTGAAATGATCTAATATAAATTTTCTTTCTCTCATTTGAAAGTACCATACAGAGTTATCATCTAAACAGGTTATATTTTAATATATAAAATGACTTTTAAAAGTTTCAGTGTGCTGTATTATTTGTTTTAAGTTGCAGAGATGACTTAATGTATTCCCACCACTGTATTTTCTCTGTGGAATTTGTTTCATAATTTTATGTAAATAAATCTACCTAAATGTAAAATTGATCTCAGTTTCAAAATGGATCTGGGGAGGGTGTTGAAAGTTGTGATCTTTCTACTTTTTTTCTCAAGCCTTAACCCAAATATATTTTACAGGATACTTTCTTTTTAATAAGGGACATAATAGTTTACAATTATTTATTTTTAATCTGTTAAAAATGCAGAAATATAAAAACTAATTGTTGATTGCCTGTGCTAAAACAGTATCTTAGGAGCACCACTATTTTGTGAAGGCCATCTCCATTTTCCTGCCCTAACCCCACACACCTTATCTAAGCACTCACCAACTAACTTCTTATTCCCTGTATACCCCATATTTGTTTCCCTCAATTCTCACCAAGTCTGCAGTTTATATTAACACTGTTTCTTCCTGTCCAGACTATTACAAAAGCTGAGGTTTCACTGCATCTAATGTACTCCTCTTCCATCCATCTTGAACTTAACAACCAAACTCTTTTTTTCCCCTAAAACCACACTTTCTTTATAGCCTTTCCTGTCAAAATCTTCACTGGATCTTAGTGCCAAGGAAAATGTTAAATACCTCAACCTTGAATTCAGGGCACTAGGAAACGCCATCTTCCCAGGATTGTCTTCCATTATTTTCCTACACAGAAAATGTGCTTGGTGAAACTATGCAACTTTATACATAAAATTTTCATTGCATTTTTCACTGCTATTTTTTAATCACACCATTACCCTTAAATGTAAAACTGCTTTGTTTCTACATTTTTTCCTCTCTAAATTCTACTCTTCAAGCTCTAGCTAGCTTAAATCTTGCTTATTTCAAAATCCCATTTTTAAGCACTCCAGGCAAAGTGTTATTGTTTCTACTCTAAATGCTCATGTAGTTCAACATCTGTCTACACTTATGAATGTATTATTTACTAGTCCATAATACCATGAAAGGTATTACTTATGTTTAATTTCTAGATTGATTTTTAGGGAACTATTTTTATCACCCTAGTTCTTAGAAGAGTGACTTACTGACATTGAATATAATAAATTTGATGAATGGAGATGTTGTTTCCCTAACAGGAAAAGTGGGAAAAATAGAAAAATTATTTAAAAGAAGCAGTTACTTAATGATACTACAATGCTTAGATTTCCTCCTAGATGGAGTTTTCTTTCTTGTTTCAAGTCTTTCTTCATTGATACTATGGTTCAACCTTTACTGAACATAGAAAATAAGTTTGGCACTGAATACAACTCAATATGTAAGCATGGTTTCTGTTCAATAAGCTTGAAATATTCATAATATAATAAGGCCATAAAGAATATGAATGACACATATCAAAGTGAGTTTCTTATTATCAGCCCCTTTGTTTCCATTCCTTCTACTTTTCCCTCTGGTTTTCATTCTTTTTTCTCATGACTGAACAATTACCACCACTTCCAAACTCATTTTCCTACCAATACTTTTATCCTCAATGCTTGTTTTTCTCAAGTCTCAGGTATATAAAATATTATATCCAGTTTATTCTCTTAATTAAAAATATTGAATACTTTCCAATATCTATTATATAAGGTCATTGGGAGATACTTGCTAAACTTTAATGTCACTATCAGTCCAAATAAATCCCCACTCATTTTTTATCCATCCATGTTTTCTTTCAGTACTTTCAGAAATGTTATTCCTACTCCCACCTAAAGCCAAACTTGATATTGTTACCTGCACCTCCCTTGACTACTCAACTATTTTAAAAATCCCATAAACTTTCCATATGTTTAACCTTTCTCTTTTTAGTCATTCATTTTCAGTTATGCCTAAATAGTCTCAGCTAAATCCTACCTTAAGGAAATAAACTAAACTAACCAAGCAAACAAAAAGACTTCAGAATATATGCCCCTTACAGCTTCCCAGAATATATTTTCTCCCTATCATATCCATATCAAAATTAAGAATTTTTATGTTGCAAGGTACAAGAATCTTAAATCAAATTGTTTTAAACAAAAAATGAAATGTCTATCTCATGAAACTTAAAAATAGATGTAAGTCTTACTTCAGGCTTGGGTGTCAGGAAATTTAATAAAAAAATGATTGGCTTCATTTTCTCTACCATTATAGACTGCCTATGCTCATGTTTTAGCCTTTTCCACAAGACAGCCTCCTACAAAACTATAAAATGGGTGTAGGAGCTGTAGGTCACATGTCCTTAATGGCTGTAACTTTGTTGTGTGCATCTCCATCTTTAGAACATCATCATAGCTCAATTCCACTCATTGGCTCTGATTTGTTACTTGCCCACCCCGAATCAGTCAAGTGAGTATGGATGTGGGGAATTTTTACTGACTAAATGTCTTGAGACAACCCCTAGAGTTGGTGCTACATGAACATTGGTGGGACTGTAAGTGAGGTAAATTTCACTAGGAAGAAGCATTGAGCTACTGATTAAATAATGAATTATAGATGTGTGGGGGCAAAGAACAAATACTTACTATGTTAGTTAAACTTCTTGAGTAAATTGACTGCATTGCACGCTTTCCTTCTGATTTATATCCCAAAAAAGTGAACTCTAGTTTTTAACTCCAAAAATTCATTGAAATTTCTCTATCCAAATCCACATCTGATTAATTACAATTTTTCATCATTCATTTATTCATCACATGTTATGAGCACTCTATGTCCCTGCCACTGTTAATATGCACTTTGGATAAATTAATAAAAAGAACAGGCAATAGTCTTTGCCTTAATAAAGCTGGCATCTGGGAAGAGGAGACACCAATAAGCATCTGACATTCTAAATTAAGAAAAGTATAAAATACATAGGATTGTCAGAATAGACTCCAGGAAGAAAAATACATTTGAACAAGAGATTGAAGGAGGTGAGGGAGTATGCCAAGTGTCTATGTGGAGGAGCAGGAGTCCAGACATGGAAAGGGTGACCACTAAGATTTTATGGGAACAAAATGCCTGGAGTAGATAAAAAACAGCAGAGAAACTGGTGTTGTTAATGTGAAGTGGCCTCATAAATTGTGGAAAAAGTTTATGTTCAGATCCAGGTATAATCAGGATGGAAGACCATTGTAAGGAGTGTAGATTTTACTCTGAGTGAAACAGATAGGCATTTAAGGGTTATAAACTGAGAAATAGTTCAATATAATTCATATTTTAAAAGGAATTGCATTCATATGTTGAGAATACTGTAGGAGGTGAGAAGGAAGATCATTTAAGAGATTGATAATCCCAGGGAGAGATCATAGAGTCTCTGAACATAGTGGAGGCTGTGAAGGTGATGGGAGAGTCCAGATTTTGAGTATATTTCGAAGGAGAGCCAAGAGGATTTTCTGATGGTTTGAATAGGTGTGTCACAGAAAAACAAAGTAAGTAAAAATGATTTTATCTTATTTGACCTCAGCAATTGCAAACAAAGGAATTTTCTTCAACTGAAATGGGAAGATGGTAGGTTGCATCACTACAGGTGGAAGATCAGGACTTCACTTGTGATTTATTAAATTTGAGCTGTATTTTAAATGAATCCTCCTCAAATTTCATATGCATGCAGTCATCCTGAGATATTCTTAAAATGCAGATATTAATTCCATAGTTCTGGGGTAGGGTTTGAGAAAGTACATTTCTAGTATACTCTCAATTAATATCAACATTGCTCATGTTTGCACCAAATTCTAAGTATCAAAGTATCTGGCATTCCAATGAGACATTGTGTAGGTGCCTGGTTTTCAGATGAAAGGGCTGGCCTGTAAACAAAAAGTTAGAAGTGAGCAAACTGTAGATGATATTTGGAGCTACAAGAAGGTTTCAGATCACCAATGGAGGGAAGGTACAAAGAGAAGGGAAAAGCACACAGGGATGATATCTTGGGCTAGCGAGGATTAAGAAAACAGGGAGAAGAAACAGTCGTGGAGACTGAAAAGGACTGAACAGTAAGGTAGAAAGATAAGTAATATCAATGTAATGTACTAGGATTGAAGTGAAAGTGTATCAAAGAAGAGGGACAAAATGTGTCAACTAGTATTAGCTGGACAATTAAGGTGAGGACTCAGTATTACCTACCAGATGTAATATCGTAGAGGTTATTGATGATCTTATTAAGAATAGTTTGCCAAATTTAATAATTCTACAATTTATGCATGTATCATAACATCACACTGTACTCCACAAGTACATGGCAGTCCCCTCTTATCAACTGGGAGGGAATACATTCCAAGACCCCCAGTGGAAGCCTGAAACCTTGGATAGTACCTAACCCTACATATACTATGTTTTTTCTTTTGCATACATACTATGACAGTTTAATTTATAAATTAGGCACAGTAAGAGATTAACAACAATAACCAATAATAAAATAGAACAATTATAAAATATACTATAATAAAAGGTGAATGTGGTCTCTCTCCCTCACTCTCAAAATATCTTCTTTCTCTGAACACACCCTTCTTCTTTTTGTGATCCCTTGATCTGATAACTGAGACAGCTACTAAGTAATTAATGGGCAGGTAGTGTATACAGCATGGATACTCTGGACAAAGGGATGATTTACCTCCGAGGCAGGACAGAGCAGGACTGTGTGAGATTTCATCACACTGCTCAAACTGGCACACAATTAAAACTTATGAATTGTTTATTTCTGGACTTTTCCATTTAATGTTTTCAAACCACAGTCGACCATGGATAAGTGGAGCCATAGAAAGAAAAACTGCAGATAAGGGAGGACTACCGCATACAATTTTTATTTGTCAACTAAAAATAAATAAATACATACATAAATAAATACAAAAAACATACAAATACACACAAAAGGAATAGTTTACTGTAGTGCTGAAGGCAAAAGTCAGAATGTGTTATTTTAAGACAGAATGCATAGAGAAGTAACAGTATTCATAAAGAAATCTGAGAAGGCTTGCTGCATAGGGAAGAAAAATGTGTGTTGATAGCAGCTAGGAAATCAGTATTAACAGGTTTTGTGTGTGTGTTTTTTTTTAGATGGAACATAACTAGTATGATGTTTGTAGAGTATAATCTATAGGGAGTAAACATTTGATGATATTTGAAGAAGAAGAGAATATTTGAAGCAGTGTTTTTGAATAGGTGAGATATGAATGAGATCCATGGTTTGTATGAATTAGGTTTGCCCACAGCTGGGAGCCCTGACAACTGATCTATGATAGCAAGAAAGAAAGTAGAGCAAATAAACACAGATGCAAATAGGTGCATGAGTGTAGTAGTGAGAAATTATGGGAGACATCTTCTGCTGGCTCCATTTTTTTTCATTATTAATGGACTTTATTTTTTAGAATAGTAGATTTACAGAAAAACCGGATATATAGTAGAGAGATTTGTAATACATCTAGCCTCCTGACAATTTTGTCTATTACAATATCATATCAATGTGATATATTTGTTGAAATTAATAAACCTATACTTATGGATTATTATTAACTTAAATTCATAGTTTATTCAGCCTTCTTGAATTTTTATCTAACTTTTTTATGTTCCAGGATCCCATCCAAAACATCAAATTACATATATATTTTATATATATATATAGAAAGACAGAGAGAGAGAGATTTATTATAAGGAATTGGCTCATGGGATTATGGAATCTGAGAAGTGTAGCTCCTGAAGAGTCAATGGTATAGTTCTACTGAGAGTCCACAAGCAAAGGCAGAAGACTGATGTGCCAACTCAAAGACAGGCAGAGAGAAAAATTCTTTCTTACTCAGTCTTTTTTTCTATTCAGGCTTTCCATAGATTGGATGAGGCCCACCCACATTGAGGAGGACAATCTTCTTACTCAATCTGCAGATTCAAATGTTAATCTCATTCAGAAGCACTCTTATAGACAAACCCAAAATAACGTTTAACAAAACCACTGGGCACTGTGGCCCAGTTGAGTTGACACATAAAATTAACTATCCCATTAGACGTTGATTATGGTTTTTGGAGAGGAAGATTATAGAGTTAAAAGTGACATTTTCATCACATTATGTCATGAGTACATACCATCAATATGATTTATGACTTGATATTGACCTTGTTCATTGTATTAGTCAGGATTCAGAGACAACCAGTAGGATAGATATAGGTATAAGTATAAATATAGATGTAGATATAGATATAGATATAGATGATATAGATACAGATATATAAGAAAGGGTTTATTAGAGGAAGTAGCTTACATGATTATGGATGGCAGCTGAGAAATCCCACATCAGGCCATCTGCAAGCTGGAGACCCTGGGATGCCAGTAGCATGGCTCAGTCCAAGTCCCAAAGCCTCAGAACCAGGGAAGCCAATGGTGTAAGTCTTAGTCCAAAGCCAAAGGCCTAAGAACCTGAGTGAGCCACTGGTGTAAGTCCTAGTGTCCCAAGGCTAGAGAGCTTGGAGTTCTGGTGTCCAATGGCAAGAGGAGAGTGTCCCAGCTCAAGGAGAGGGAAAGAGGAAATCCTTTTCTCTCCTTTTTTGTTCTCTCTGGGTACCTAGGCAATTGAGTGGTGCCTGCCCACATTGAGGGTGGATCTTGCCCACTTGTCCACTGACTCACAGGCCAGGCTCCTCTGGAGACACTATCACAGACACGTCCAAAAGTAATACTTTCCCAGTTCTCTAGGTATTCCTCAATTCAGTCAAGTTGACGCCTAAAATTAACCATCAAAATCAACCAGCTAAACTAATTTGTCAGGTTTCTCCTTTGTAAAGTTACTCTCTTTATTCAATCATTTATATATCAGTATGGACTTATGGATATTTACTTTACATGTGGGGTCATAATCCAATAGTATTTTATTTTGTTGTTCAAATTGTTCCAGCTTTGGCCACTGGAAGCTCTTTCATGTGGTTCCTGTGTCCTTTTAACATATCCCCATCAATGTGTTATTTTTTTGGATGGGGGACTCTTACTTACTTTCTAGCACTAGAGTTTCCAGGTTCATCTTGTATATTTTCTATCCTAGTCCTAGAGTCAGCCATTTCTCCAAGGATGTCTGGTTCCTTGTCTGTTCTGTTTTTTTTAGAATGTTATTATAATAGATACAAAGATCTGGGTGCTAGATGTGCTCATTTGCAACTGAAGTGTCATTTTCTTTTTGCCTTCTCAGATGACAGTGTAAAGACATATATTTACATACATGCATATACAAATATATGAATTAATATACTTGTGCATATATAAATATTTCTATATGTAACAATTTTATCTACAAGTAAGATATTAATTCTTAGTTAACTCCAAATGTTTCATTTTCATATGGTTCATTCTGGGCTTATTCTCTTCCTGATCTGTAGCTGTCCACTTAATCAGTGAGAAACCTGTCTCCAGCCATACACCATCAATTTACTTAATTGTTTAAGTATACATGTATAACAATGTTAAAATTGTTAACTAGTACCCATTTGGGAAACAACTTTAGTAAGTGAATGCAGTACTTACATACAGTTTCCTTTGAATTTATTTTTTCAGAGACCATTCATTTCCAAAGTTATTTAGGTCTACACCTTTTCTCCTGTCCCCATTCAGTGAGATGGTTTCCCATTCTTGTAATATAATTAGAATGTCTTGTCATGATCTTTATTCTTTCTTGGGATTCTCAACCATCTAACTGATTTTTAATTGCTTATATTAAATTCATTCTTGGAAAAACAAACACCACATGTACTCACTATTAAACTGAAACTAATAGATCAACATTTATGTGCACATATGGAAATAACATTCATTGGAAATCAAGTGGGGGAGAAGGAGATGGGTAAATTCACACCTAATGGGTGCAATGGGGGATGGGCACAGTTGTGGCTTTGATTCAAATGGTACAAGGGCAATTTATGTAACCAAAATGTTTGTACCTCTGTAATATTCTGAAATAAAAAAAAATAAATTCTAAAAAAAATTCATTCTTTGTAAAATTTTATCGGTTTTGATAAATGCAAAATGCCAGGTATCCACCATTACAGCATCATACAGAATAATTTCCCAAGTGTAAAATCTCCTGTTCTTCACCTATTCATCCCCCACTCCCTTCCCCCAGATTCCTGCCAACCACCAATCTTTTTATAACCTGATAGTTTTGCCTTTTGCACATTGTAATGTAGTTGGAATTATACAACATGCAGACTTTCCAGACTGTCTTTTTATGTTAGAGATATGTATTTAAGCTTCCTCCACATGTTTTCATGGCTTGGTTGCTCAGTTATTTTTGTGACTGGATAATATTATATTGTATTGATATACCACAGTTTGTTTACCCATACACCTATTGAAGGACATCTTGATTGCTTCCAGTTTTAAGCAATTATGAATAAAACTTCCACGAACATTCATGTGCAAGTTTTTGTGTGGACATAGTTTTTAATGCATTTGACTGCTGGATCATATGGTAAGACTGTTTAGCTTTGTAAGAAACTGCCAAACTATATTCCAAAATGGCAGTACTATTTCGGATTTCCTCCAGCAATGAATGAGAGTTCCCATTGCTGTATATCCTCTCAAATATTTGCTATTGTCAGCTTATTTTTGGGTATTAACTATTAAAATATTTATGTGGTTATGTCTCATTTTTGCAATTGCTTTATTTTTCTGTAACTTGGGATTAATGGTTGTCAACTGAGAATGAGAATGGATTGAAAGGTGTGAGGACAGAAACTTTGATTATATAATTATCTAAGAAAGTGAAAAGTTGAATAGATGGAGAAATACAGTATGATGGGCAGGCAGCAGTACATGGCCACTCAAAGTATATTTTTATAAATTTAAAATGAGACTATTTAAAATATGTGGAGATTGGCAGGTTTCCAGCCATGTGCATCTACCTGGATGGAGATATGTAGTATTCAGAGAGCTATATTTTTCCAATGCTATGCTTGTCATCAGACTACAAGGAAGTGAGAGAATCTCAAGGGACGTGGGAGCATAAATAAGCATGTTAATTTAATATATATACTCGCTGAATGTTTAATCTCTATAATGAGAGGAGAGAAAGTATCAAGAGACAGTGAATAGGTGGTAATATCAATGTATTGGAAGTCCAAGGGTGTCAAAGAGTAGAAGAACTGGTGACTTGAGAGATTTTGTAGAATGTTAGAAGACATTTTTCAGAGAGTTGGGTGCAAGAAATGCATATTAGTCATGACAATTTTTAAGGTAAAACCAAGAAAATGAGATATGTGTTGTGCAAGATAATTAGAAAAGAGAAATCCAAAGAGCTAGGATGTTACAATGATCAACTACATGGAGAGAGTATCAGTAAAACAAAAGCTAAAGTATTTTTAATAAGAATGAAAGATCCATAGGTTGGTAGATGTACTATCTGTCCAGTCTAAAAAATTTAAACTTTATAAAATCGGACTTTTATGTTGGAAAGCAGTAAAGCACCCAAAAGTAATATTATAGTCCTTATTTTATCTTCTCTACTCAGATATCCTACCCTTTTACACTTTTCTCACTTTGAATATTTTTCAAATGTTCTAATTTCTTAATTTACACTCCCATGGCAAAATTTATAATCTATAAAGCATATAATATAATTAGCATAGGCCAAAGAATTTGCTGCTTGTAGCACATTAAGTAAGCAATATCATCACTATATAAATCATCCTTAAAAATATAAGATGGTTTGCATTTAATATATCAATGGAATTAAGATCAAGGGAAAGTACCTTTCATTGATAATCCCACCAATATAGATTTTAAATTCTCTAAAATGTGAAAATATTTGTACTTTAATGAATAGACTTAAATTTTCTTCTTTTTATGTAAATTTTAAGAAATAAAAGATAGTCACGATTACTTTAATATTTTTAATTATTATAAGATGTTCTTATTAACATTTATATTAAACTGTTACTATTTTTAAAAGATGATTTGTGAAGTAGTATAAGAATAAATGACTTACATTTTACCAAGTGTTTCTTAGTGTTTGTGAAAGCCTTTGGCAGAATTACATTTACAAAGCTATTAATGGTATTAATTTAAATTTTTGATAGCATATTTCAAAATATGTATTCACAATGTCAAAACATCACATTACATGTTTTACAATAATGTCATTAATTCAAAACACTAAGTGAGAATATGAAACAAAGAAAAAGATTCTCACATATATGTCTATATGACAAATAAATGCTGTTGAAATAAATCACTTAGATTTAAAATATGACATTTATGTATTAAAACAAAAGTTGGAGATGATAATGAATGAATGAATTAGTGCTTTTTAATAAAAATATAAGATTTGATAACACTGCAATATGAAAAAAATCCAAATGGAATTTTAAAATGATGTTATTTTTGATGTTTGAGAAATCCTATGTTATTTAAGAACTTTTGAAAGCATTAAATGTTCCTAGGATGCAGTTATATTTGGAAAATAAAACTGAAGATAGACTACATGCAAATATTTCAAGGTTACATGAGTTTGAATAAAGGGTTATTTACATAATAATAGAAATATTTATGACAAATCAAAACCTCAGTTTTAACCCTATCTTTTGCCTTTCACATTTATCACAGACCACATAGGTGCTGAATTCTTCTGAAATTAGAGGCATAATCTCAGTGCTGTGATATTCTACTAAATAAGAAATAACAGAAGCACAAGCCTTGAAGTAGAGTAAGGCTTTTTCTTACCATGTCAATTTCATGACTGCAAACTAATTTTCAGGGGCTTTGGTCAAGGTGCTTTGATCTCCTGAGGTTCTGTTTTCGTATCTGTAAAAGATTGGGTTCCATTATCTTCATCTTAAAGACAAAGCATTAAGACTTTCTGTGTATACTTCTCAGATTATGAAAAACAAATTAGTAAATATATTTGTAAAGTTATGGATATTTTTCAAAAAAAATACAAAACATTACAATAAAAAATTCATACCTAACAGGTACAATGTACACTATCTGGGAGGTGGGCAGACTTATACCTTTGTCTCAAACAGTACAAAATCAATCCATGTAAACAAAACATTTGTACCCCCATAATATTCTGAAATTTAAAAAAAATTCTATATTTAGTAAGAATATTTCTAAAAGCCCTTAATGTTTTGATAGATCTAATTACAGATGCTAAATGTTTCTACAGTTTTATTTATGCTTAAATTACAAACAGTAATACATATTCACATTTATATAATATATGCATCATATATATAATCTCAGTTACTCATCCAAAGAAAACATAAATTCAAAAGTATTATCTACACCCACACCCATACAAACACAAGTAAACAAAATATAGCAATAATAACAAACAATCAAACAAACAAAAAGACAGGCTCCTTATACTTCTCTACTTTTGCTATAATTGTGCTGTCTAGGAACAGAGGATTCACCTTTGACACTCTTGTTTTCTTTAATTTCCATTTCTAATTTTGTCTACATCCATGATATTGTACTTTATAAACATCTTCTTTTTTAATTTCTTGACCTAAGACTAAGAATAACTGTCACAGTCAAATAGAAACTAAGGAGACCAAGTGATTAAATGTCGTTTGACACCCAAGATGAGATCCTGCAACAGAAAAAAAGACATTAGGCAAACATTAAATAAATATAAAACAAATTCTTACTTTTTAAATAACATTAATAATATATAAATATTGGTTTATTAATTTTGACAAATATATCATACTACTGTAAGATGTTAACAATAGGGGAAACTGAGGGTGGGGAATTTTTTTTAGGTGTCTGTAAATATTTTGAAATTTTAAAAGTTTATTTTAAAAAGTGAATGATTATAAATGTTGTGATGGTGTTCAGATCAGACAGATGACTGTCTTTTGACCTTCTGCTCTCCCAGATCCAAAGTAAAGTTTAGAATGAAGTGTATGAAAATTATCTGGTCCTCATTACTAAAGGAAACAGAACGGAATTGTTCTTGAATCATCTGAGATTCTTTGCTGTGTCCTTTTTTTCTCCTCACATATTTAGTGGACTTCTGGAAATCCACTAGGCCATACTTTGATGTCTCTGTAGTCATTTTGGAGGTTTAAGTTTGTTTTTTGAATAGCTGCTAACGAAGAATGAAAGCAACTTTCTCTGAATTACTAAATGCTTATAAGTGTTATAATTGTCTTTGACTTCAGTACTTGAAGAGCAGCTTAGCTAGATTAAAATATAAATACATAGATAAGTAGATAAATAAATAAATAAATATTTATTTCAAATAAAACAAAATCGTGTATTTTTTCTTGAGTACCTTAGATATTCTACTCCCTTGTTTTCTGGCATTGGAATGTTGGTATTAAAAATATCTATGAGGATCTGGATCTAGTTTCTTACCTTTACAAGCCACCTTGCCTTTTTACCTAGATGTTCAAACCATTTATTTATTTCTGTATAAAGATCAGTAATTTTACTAGAATATATTTGCTCTTGACTATATAGTTCAATTTTCACAGACACTAGTTCTGTCCTTCAAATATTATATTGTTTCAAGAACTTTTTAAAATTTCAGGTAATTTTTCTTATATTACAGTGATACTATGTTTCTGTTAATGGTAATTGTTTCCCTTCTTCAGAGAGTCATGCGTGTGTGTCCGTGCGTGTGTGTGTGTGTGTGTATACATGGTATTTATCTACCTTTTCTACCTATAGTTTTTTAATGCTTGCTACATCCTTGTTAATTTTTACTCATTACATTGAATTTGTTCTTTTTTTAACTTTTAGTTCTTATATAAGGCTTTGGTTGTGGTTCACTATTGTTCTCTTTGTAGTTGTCTTCTTAAATAACCATTTTCTTTTTTCTGAGTGCTTTCATCTCACTTTTAAGATATTTCTTTCCTGTATTCATCTCATTTCTGTTTTTTTTTTCTTAATTCTCATATAATATTTTCATAGCTTCTATTTGGCTCACTTAAAATTTTAAGTTGCTGTAGTCTTATGTTTGAGGAGAGCATATTTTCCTGTTTGCTTCAATGCTTCTTGGTATGGTTTTTTGATCTTATTTTATTTTTCCCTAAAATAACTAATATGAGATTCAACTATGATTTTTTTCTATTACTCATTTAAAATACAATGAACCCTATCTATACTTTTAAAGTCAGGTGGCTAACCTTTCCTAAGATAGGTTTTCTGGTTTTATGACTCTAGATATGTATTTTGTTGTTTTCATTGTGTTTTCAAGCTATGGTTTTATATTCACTGACATAGTTCTCTACTATTAATTCTTTCCTTTCCTTTTTGCACCTGTCCTGTTCATTTTAACACTATATTTACTTGATATTTAAAGTGCTGGGCTTTGTCCAAGAAAGATAATTTCCTTTTGAATATTGGTATAACTCACTAATCATTCTTCTGTCCCGTTGTCCTTACAGTGAGGTAAAGTATGCAGATCTCCCTTTTATTCCTTACTGTTCTTGCCTGAATGGCCAATGGTGACTATAAAATTTGCTTGCTCTCTGTTTAGTTATGCATTTCTTTGTCTTTTTTATACTAGTTTCCACATATTTCTTGTTACATGTGAGTCATATAGCTGTTGGTGGCCTGTCCCTGTCTAAATAAATTGCCATTGACTTGGGGTTTCATTGTGATGGAAACCATGCATAAGTCTATTTTTGTAAAATACATTTGGGGTGTGTGTGTGTATGCATAGATAGAAGTATGAAAAGTTACGTATTATGTTATTAACACTGTTTATCCTATGAAGCTCTTGAAAAAGATTTGAAGTGGGATGGAAAAAATTTACTAACAGTTCCTGCATTTTATGACTTATAACATCACACAAATATGATTTATATAATTTCAAATATCATAAAGTAGTATCAAATAATAAAGTATGGCATATCACAAAATATATTAAATTGCTCTGTGATGCTCTGTTTCTCAAAGTAAAATTCCCATACCACTCATATCAGAATAAACTGATATGATTATTTAAAATGCAGATTCCTTTTTCCCATCTCCCAAGTAACAAAGACAAATCCTCTGCATTTTTAAGATACCATTTAAGGTGATTCTTTCATAGATTAAAAATTAAGAACCATTTTCTTAAGGGAGATAAGGCTTGTATTATTTTATATAGCTACCTTGATGGCATTTTAGCATCCTTACTTTCTTTACTTCTATATATAAAATACATATAAATATTTGTGCTTCATTATGTACCATCTTTTGCTCAGATCACCATGAAAACCAGAGAAGGGACAAGAAATAGAAAGGCACATATATTCCTTATATTTTATATTCATGTCTAGTTCTCAATAATTCACTACAAAAAAAGTTTCTTTTTCTATTTCTGTTTTTTTTTTTTAATTTTAAGTTCCACAAGACAGGAAACAATGCATATTTTAGTAAAGGTTGGTTGATTGTGAAATAGTTCCCATAGATCAGAATTTGATTTCTACTGTGAGCAATTCAATGAATCATTTATTATATCATGCACAGGTGTTCATTAGAAAAGCATCATACTCTAGTGGAAATAACAGTTATTCTCTCAAGATCATTCAAGTGCAAAATTGCATTAGGGACAATGATAAGGGATTAAATGGCCATAAGTGCTATCTTTATGCCTTATGTTATAAGCAATAGAAATGACCCTTATAGTCCCTGTGTTCCAGGCTATAATGTATAGTCCTCTCAAAACTGATCCAACATGCTCAGCATTTCCAGAGAATATCACATAACTGGGCAGATTCGTCCTCGGCTCTCAATGCCATTCTACAGTTCTTCTCTTTTTCTAGTCACCAAGCTCCTCAAATTTCCAAAATTATAGTTTCAAAACTCCTCTGTATCTTAAGCCTCTAATTCTCTGGCTCTAGCTTCACTTTTACTATATGACTTAATCTCCTGATCCATATAGGAAATTAATAAAATAGTAACAACTTTAATCCTCACATCTGTAAATCTATTTTTAATTAGATGTTGGCTTCTTTGTTTATAAACAAAACAAAAATATTTCCCTCTTCAGATACTACCCATTTTTTCCTAAAATAATTTCCTATACGGTTTTGTATTTAAACATATCTTCTCCTTTCCTTATATTCCACTTGTCACACAATACATTACAAACAGAAATATAACTCCATCACTGTATTGAAGAAGCTTTCTTTAAAGGGCAAATGACCTCCATGACCTCCATGAAGAGGAATGTTCAAAACTTCATCTTGCTTGACTCTTAATGTCTATGTCTTACAACTCTTTTCTATTTAAAGTATGATCCTTTTTCTTCCATGATACTGAATGCTCCTGATTTTCTCTTCTTCCTTACTATTCACCTTTGCTCTCCTATATTTGCTTCTTAAATGCTAGTATGTCCCATATCTCTGCCCTTGGTTCCCTGCTTTCTTAAAACACAGGATCCCTTTAAGAAGCCCATCTACTTCATTGGTGTTAATACCACCTGGCCAAAGTTATGTGCAATAAAATTAGTAATGCCAAGCAACTCTGTAACCAAGACAATAATAGTATTGCATAATACCTATATATACTTTGAATTTGTCAGTGAGTGCTTACAATTAAATAACAGAATCTCAAGGTGTGCATCTAATTGTGGCGGGAGAAAGTGGAAAAACAAAGGCCAACAAAAATTCCATGTGACCTGAAACGATTAAGAGAGTATCACTTTGAATATGAGACTTGAAGTGGGATGGTAACTATGTTGTTAGTGTGTATGGATGTGTGTGCATATACATATGCATGTATGTATATCAGGTGTATATATATGTGCATGTGTGTGTGTGTGTACTGCAACCTCCACCACATCTTCTATGTCCTTTAAGAAGTTACTCTACTTCATAGCATTTAGCATCATCTGACATAACATATATATTGAAGAAAAAAGAAGGGATCCTAACTCAGTCCAGATCCAGAATCAGGAAAATTTGCAAATTCAATATTTAAATCATTAACATTGAAGATATCCTTTTAGAGAAGTTTATCATTTCAGCAAGTACCATTATACTGGAGTCTGCATCAAATGTTACAAAATTTGAAAGCAAGACAATAGACTTATAATAGAAACATTAAGGAGAGTTAAGTGACAACCCTGCCAATTCAACAGATTAGAAGATAAGGAAAAATGAGGCTGACTTTTAGGTATCTTTGGATGATAGGGCTTACTTATTGTTCACCATGTAATACTAGAGCATCTTTCTAGTCTAGACTGTTATAATCAAGCTTTTTGTAGACATATAGTCACGGTTGTATTCAACTCTATACATTGTATCTCATTATTTTGTCTAATTCTCCTACATATTATTCATCATTTTTCTAATTCTTCTAATATTAATGCCATCTGCAATTGATGCTATATTGTGTGATTTTAGACAATTTGATTCTGCATGTGAATTTATCGCAATTTGTAAGATATATACATTTTCCTACCAAGTCCAACAGTATCATTTCCATTACGAGATCACTTCTGGCTCATTACTTCCACTTCACTCAGTATTCACATCTTCCCTCTGGTCACATAGACCCATTCTCAACACATAATCTCAGCCAGTCACTTGCTGTAGCAATAACTTGATTACTACTACCAACTGGTCATTCTGCTTTTCTTCCCAGATTGCAAAATGTTTCTAATAAAGAATATTAGCTAATAAAGAATATTCATGTAAATAGGCGTTCTTCAAACGTCATTCCTGAGACTTCATTTGGAGATTTAGTGTAGTCTTTATTTCTTGTATTCTCAGAGTGCCCCACAGTAAGCCTGAACTATCTCTTGTCCAGTCTCTCAGTTTTGTTATTTTAACTAATTTAATTTGAGTAGGCAATCCCTCCTTGTAATTTACTGAAATTAACAAAATTAAATAACCAGTTATGTTTATACTTTTTCTTTATTTTAATATATACTCATATTCCCACCACTTTCAAAGAAAAATATTCATTTAATCTAATAAAAATTAAGACATATGCAAAAATTAGAGTATGAGCATTTAGGTCCAGAAACCTAAATTATTGAGAGGAGCAGGTAGAGTGTAGAAGTCTAAAAGATGAAGAGACAGACACAATAGGAATCCCTGGTCGTAAATGTGAAAAGGTATCCATGGAGACCATAAATGGGATTATAATCCTACATGGCACGGCCTTTTATGAATCGTCCACCATCACTTCTATGACTTACTTCATTTTCACACTATACCTGTTACACACCATCTCAGGGACCTCTTTATTGTTTAAACATACCAATGCAGTCCTGAAGTTCCTTTGCTTTTTCTATCTCTGCCTGGAATGGGCTTCTATAAATGTAGTTACTAACTCTCTTACTCCCTTCAGGTTTTCGCTCAAATGTTTCCACATCAGATGCACAGGCTTTATCACTGTATGCTGTAAAACTTCAACCTCCACCCCATCTCCTATCTTCTTTATGAATTTATTCTATTTCACAGAATTTAGCACCCATCTGACATAACATATATATGTTTTATTTTCTTTTTTCTCTCTATCACTTGTCACTTGGTTGGAAGTTCTCTGAGGGTAAAAACTTTATCTTCATTGTTCATTCTTGTTCCTAAGTTCCTTTCACAAGACATGGCACATAATACACATTCAATAAAATTTAATGAATGAGTAAAGGAAGCCTGATATTCAAGGTACAAAGGCATTTTGAGAGTAAAAATAAACATTAGGAGTCTGACAGAAAATAATCTTACAGGGAATAGGTCAGGAATTCAGAGTCATGGAAGGTAAGTGAAATTCCCAGTCTGAGAACTAATTCATAAGTAATGGGTTTTGACTTTGGAAGACTTATATTTTTGCCTGGTCTGTATGTAAGCAGAGAAGGTGCCATTATGACATGCCCCTTAGTTGTGACTGACTGCAGGTGAATTCACATACTTGCTGGAGCAAGGGTGAGAAAATAGGATAAAAGTGAGTGTTTATACCATTCCAGCATTAGCATTAGGAGCCCTGGTATTAAATCCTTCATCAAATAATAAGAAAATTTAGGTGTGCTGTTCCCCTCCTACTATCATCCAAGCCAATCCTTTCAGTTCTTTGCTATAGAATCCAATACAAAATAGAACCAACGGTGATTTTCAATATTTCCCAATGAACTATTTCTGTAGTGTATTATTACTTCCTCTCTTTCCACAATGAACTTCACAGATATAAAAATTTTATTTTTTTTCTTTTTTTCAAAAACCACCCATACAAAACATATGTAGGCTTCTGGTCCCTCTTGACAGAATAAGAAATGTAAATATATACAGGGAGTTAAAACAATTTCAAAAATTCAGTTCAACTCCACTGACGATTCCAGCTACTAGTCACCCGCTACTTATCCCCAGGGTTTCAGAGCTCCAGTTTGACATATGAAAACAATGAATGGAAGATTGATTCTCGCAGTTGTGAGGACTGAAAAACACAACATTTTGTATTTTGTAAAAGTTTACTCAATTTACTGTGATTGTTTCTACTTTCCTATCTTTTCAATTTCAGTGGAATTTACAGATATTGTACCAGATTCAAATTCATCTACTGGATTTTCCTTTGGTTGCAGATACCTCACTTACTAGTTATTTAACTTTGACAGACTTTTTTATCTGGAAAAGATTGTGAAAAGAGTTATTAGGAAACCATATTCAACATTATGTACTAAACATTAAATTCGTAGCATAAAATTGTATGACAAAAAAAATCTAACTAAAATTAGGAGGCAGAGGGTGAAGTTGGGAGGCGAACACAATGTTGCAATGAAGACTTTGTAACAGTTGATGTAAATGTGGCACTGCCATTATCAGACTATGTAGTTAAGCTGCAATTGCCATTTGAAAGCTCTCTTGATCCTGTGCTCTACACATTTATGCCATAATTTCCTGGAAAGAAACTTTCTTTAGTAAACACACAAAAGAGGTAGTTGTATGACTTTCCGTTACGTTAATGCTTAAAATTTGAGGAATTTTTGCTCAGTATAACATTGTCTTCAAATATTAAATGAAGATTTGGTAAATGAAGATAGCCAAAATGAATGTTTTAGTGGGCTATGTTTCTTAACTGGTTATGTTCTCTAAAGTAAGCCAGAGCAAAAATATATAATCTCTGTCCCTGTACTATGGGGACAAATTCTTCGGGTGTCTCCTGCCTGTACACTATTATCTACATGATTATACATGAATCCATGAGAACGACACAGGTTTTTATAGCTGGAAAATGATAAAGAACATGGCCAGTCATCCTTTTAAAACATTCGCACAATACTAATTCTTAGAGCTTGCCACAGTGGAATTTGAGCAGTATATCATGCACTTTCTTGTCCATAAATTAAATTCAGGAATGTTGCTCTGATTTGTGTTTTCTTTTTATCTTAGATTTATTTAAATTTAGCTACTCCACAATGGATTTGTTTTAGTGAGAAGATAAGGCATTTTCATAAACATATTTTTTAAAATCACAATTATGATTTCACCTCAAGGAAAAACATATTCGAGTCACTTTTTTTCTAATATCGAATGTTTTTGGGACTAAAATGTATTCTACATGTAACTAGTACTGCATTGCATGGCTCTACATTGAATGATACATGTAGTGTAACCACCTCTACTTCCCAAGGGAAATAACTTTAGGGAAAAAAAAAACACATAAAAGAAATTGTCGAGGGCATAATGATGTAAAAGGAGAACTAATAAAATCTCTAGGCACAAGTAAGTACTCAAGGAGAAAAATTATGTTGATTATTCCCTAGTACAACATGCTTTTTTTTTCCATGAACAATTTGTGTTTTAATGAGAAAGGGCATTATTTATGGCAGGCATTAGACTACAGTTGAATATGTATTTTGAACACTCTCAGTAGATTTCTTAATTTTGCATATATTGCTTTATGCAGCTAAGTGTTTCTTCATTCTTTCCCCAATGTCGATATTCTAATATATTTGAACACTTTAATTCAATTTTATATGCTGTATAATATCACTTGTAAAGTTTGGTATTTTTAAGATTCAAATATGGTTTACAAAGGAAGGAAAAAAGAACAAAATATCATTAATCATTTAAAGATCACTTTAAGGTCTTGGACTTTTAAATTAAAAAAATAAAACGTTAGCAGGTGTTAGTATGAAATAATTTACATGTCTTTTGAATTTATCACCCAGTGTTTCTTTTTCACTAAAGAATAATTCTTCTCTTGTAATGTATTATATTTTTATCTGGGTTTTAGAAAA
The DNA here is from genome assembly GCA_023783475.1 of Daubentonia madagascariensis. Lineage (NCBI taxonomy): Eukaryota > Metazoa > Chordata > Mammalia > Primates > Daubentoniidae > Daubentonia > Daubentonia madagascariensis. The sequence goes on along the minus strand of JAKFHU010000978.1, from coordinate 15,966,487 downwards.
GGATGTTTTCTAATATGAGAAATTTATTTACATTTTCAAATATGCAAAGTCAAATGAAATGGTACCAAATTATTTAAATGGTACTGATTTAAAATGAATGCAATTTTTTCATGCCATTCCTTTCATATATGCTACAGAGGTAGGGATATGCAATCTTATAATATTTCTGGGAGCTAACCCTTGAGCTTGATGGAGAAAACAAGAATTATAAGTAAAATTAAGCTTTCTAATTATCCAGGTTATTGTCCTGCCTTTTTTAGGGCATTTAATAGATATAGACAGCAATGAATTCTCCCCTTTTCTTTTAGTAATAAGTTTTTTTTCTTAATTTATAACACTCAAAATGTCCTTTAATTTTTAACTCCTGATTAAGTATATCATTATCCATAAGTATTTTTTGCTTCTATTTAAATTTTGAAATAATCTGTATGTAACTAAAATGAGGATGTATTATTTATTCATATATATTAGTCATTGTATTTTTCAAGGTTACTTACAATTTTTTGTTTTTCATTGCTTCTTGGTGATGCTTTTCACCCCATCTATGTTGTCACTAACAAGCGACAATTACTTTTCTGGTTCCTCTACTTGATTTTTTAACTAAATCTTCCCTGTGCCTTATAAGAGTATTATTGTTGGCACTCAAAAGGTAGTGAACTATACGTGATTCATCTGCAGCCTAATTAATTTCTTTAAGAAATTAAGCTAATTACCCACATATTTGTTTTAATCAATGTATTATTTCTAAAGGAAATAAATACTGCTAACATGGCATTAGTAAGAGAGTAAAAAAGTCTTTCATAAAAAAGTACTGTCATTTTAGTATAAACTTATATCATAAACTTCCTTATACACTTTTTATTCTGGAGAACTTAAAAAATTAAAAGTTAAATGACTTTATTTTCTTTCTGTATTATAAGTCATCCAACTTGGAAAATTTGGTCCTATAGTCAGGATAAGTTACATTATACAGAAGTAACAAAATAAAAAAGCATGTTCTATCTTTTGGGAATTTCCTTACTCAGTAATGCTGTCAGCTTTGCCCCCTTTTGTAGGTCACATGCTGGACCCCAGTATTCTGAAATAAAATCTTGACATTGTTGATAAGCACTTAAAATATTAGATTTATTGTTGGTCTTCTATCTTTATTGAGCTGGAAAAATAATTGTTTCTCTAACTCTACAAAATCCAGGTTGCAGAGAAAAGGATATAGACATCTAATTGAATTGCCAAGGAACTTTATTATTTCTGCAACTTCTAAAGTTAATTGAATGAATTAAATAATCTTTTTTTCATTTTGGATCATTGGCAATATTAACATCATCAAGTTTCTGTTATTGTAATATCATCTGTATAAAAATCTTCAAAATTTCTCACAATTATCATTCTTAGATGTACATATAGATGACCTAATGTTAATTTTTTGATGTCTGAGACTACGTCTATTTCTTCACTCTTTAAATTCAGTTCCTAACACAGAGCCTAGCACCTAGTAGATACTCAAAACTTACTGAATAAAAAGAAAGATTAAATATAAAATAAGTACAACAGATAGTGTAAAGAAATGTAGCAACAATTTCATTTTGTATGTCAGTTTATTGTAGAATATTCATTGTCTTTAAAAGATAATGTAGTTTTCAAGTTTCTACAGTGACTTAGCAATATTTTTACACATATAAAATAATATTTCCAAAAATTTGAAGAAATACATTTCACAAGGGTTAAATGCTAAAATTATTAGATAAAATTGAAATGATATATAGTCAAATATCCCCTTGAAAAAAATCAAATGGCTTATAAAATGCTGTATTCACACATATAATTTCATAATCATCAACAGTTTGGTGTTCCTCTAGTATTAGAACAAATTGTTGTTTATTTGCTCAAACATCAATTACAGATTGTTTTTCCTTTAAGGACATTTAAAAATAAATGCATATAGTTTAACACTGGATTATATTTAGTGAAAAGCACATAGGATGTGAGACCATCTAAAAGAAACAAGAATCAAATCTCTTATCTGTAGTCACTCAGGCACATATGTTTATTCATAAAATGAGAACTGGAAAAGCACGCATTATGCAAATTTATCTCTCTATCTCTCTTTTACCTTTTTAAATTTGCATAACACATATAATCAAATTCTTCATAATTTAGTAATGAACAATATAATGCTTCATTACATATAAAATGTATTGTGTGGCATAAGATCAATATTAGATATAAAAAATCCGTGGCAATAAGGCTGGAAGAAATGTTCCATAACAGTGATTACCCCATAGCAAAAAAATATTGATGGCATTTTTACCCTTTGATTTTCTGGATTTCTAAATTTTCTACAAACAACACAGATTCATTTCATAACATTTAATTTTTTTAATTTATATTTTTATTTGAGAATATTATGGGGGTACAACACTTTGGCTATATATATTGCCCATGCACTGCCTGTGTCAGAGCTACAATCGTGCTCATCCCCCAAACTGTGCTCCCCGCATCCATTCAGTGAGAGTTTTTCCCATCCCCTCCACCCCCCTCCCGCCTGCCCGCCCCCTGATGAATATTATTGCCCTGTGTGATGTAGGTGTTGATCAGTTAGTACCAATTTGATGGTGAGTACCAGTGGTGCTTGTTTTTCCATTCCTGTGACACTTCGCTTCGAAGAATGGGTTCTAGCTCCATCCAGGATAATACCAGATGTATTAATTCACTATTGTTCCTTATTGCTGAGTAATACTCCATGGTATACATATGAACAGAAACTTTTCCAAAGAAGACAGAATAATGGCCAGCAAACATACAAAAAATTGCTCAACTTCTCTAATCATCAGGGAAATGTAAATAAAAACCACAATGAAATACCACTTAACTCCAGTGAGATTGGCTCATATTAAAAAATCCCCAAACAACAAATGTTGGCGGGGATGTGGACAGATAGGAACACTCATACACTGCTGGTGGGACTGCAAATTAGTACAACCTCTATGGAAAAGAATATGGAGATACCTCAAAGAATTAAAAGTAGAATTACCATTTGACCCATAACATTTAATTTTAAACCCTTTAAAAATTAAGACATTTTAAAATACTGCTTCTATATATATCATAATTTTTAAAGTATTTACTGTGATTTTGCATGGAATTTAGGCACATTCAAAATCTACTAAAAAATTAATCATATTTTATGATAACCCTTCCTTGTTTGTTTGGTTTTTTTTATCTTGACCTCTTACAAGTAGAACCATTTTGGAAATTATAGGAATTAAAACTAAACATACAAAAATTTTTTTGGATTTGTATCATTGAAGAACATGGGGTAAAATTTGCCATAATAGCAAAGGGAGCCAAGGTTTGGAGGCGGAATAAGGAAATTATAGTGAGTATAGAAAGAGGCAGAAAGACAAACCTCAATGGATCAAAGCATTCTGTAAACAAGGAATACAAGTTTTTGAGGATAGGTTGTCTGCACAGCCATGAAGTCAAACAGAGACATTCAGATAATAGGAAGTTATTAAATATTTCTGAAAAGTTAATGATATGATAAATGGTAGTTTGGGAGGTTTATTTGGTCCAAGAAATTTAAAATAATTATATTTTGATACTTTTGACATCAAACCCTACTGAATAAAGGTTGTGACGACACAATGTTACCATGATGTATCTTATTAATAAAATTTGCTTTATGGTGTATGTTCACAAACTAAGGACACAATCTGAAATTGAAGCTAATAAAATCAACGCCACATATGTGATTATTCATGTGTAGAAGTTTCTTGCCACTAAAGGTAGTATGTAAATGTGTTACTGATTCAACTAAAGCAATTTCCCAATCGCATCCATGAAACTAATCTCAAATCACATTGAGAAGACTAAAGAAGCAATGCAAGATAAAAGTTTATCACTTGAAAATTATCACTTGAAACTTTAAATGTGTGGCAAGAGAACAATCTGCATAGAGATAAGAAAAATAGAGCCAAACAATGACTTTATTATTTTTTTGTCTGCAGCATTGATCAGAAAATGATTTTGTGTTGGTGATGAATGATGTAACACTAACCAAAGAAAAAATCATAATAAGAAAGATTGATGGATGATCTATCAGTGTCATATTTGGTGACAATGTTCACTGTGATAACAGTTTTCTTGGATCCCAAATTACCTTTGCCTAGGTCTCTTTGGTCTCATTAGTGAATTTGTCTATCAGCAAGGATTGTTCTACGAAAATTAACTGCCCCTGTTATTTTGTGTCATTCAGTGGTTAGGCAAACATTTGTTGAAGTTTATCACACATGAGACAATATGCACAACCTAAGTGAGGATTACAAAGATAGAAAGAACACCACCTACAACTCGAGTAGCTCCTTGTATATTGAGAGCTACAAATACACAATCATATAACCATTTCAATGTATAAGTATAATGATTGAAGCAGGTATAAAATTAAGGAGAAATATGCAGGTTTGAGTAGTCAAGAAGTATTATAAGAGAAATACCCCAAGATGGGTCTTTAGTAACAAGGTATCCTCAGCAGGCTAAGAAAGTTAAAATTAGCATTATAGGCTACAGGATTATTTTTGAAAAAACAAAAAGACTATAAAATACGTTCTGAATAGAATAAATAAAGGAAGCCTATCAAAATTGAACTGTAAAATATAAGTTTAGGAGAGGTGACAAATGACAGTGGGTCATTGAATGCCAACATTGAAAGGACTTTATTTTTATTTCTTCTAACTCTATGAAATTGAAGCTCAGCACCTACAGTAAGGTTAGATTTTTTAGTATCTGTCTGCTGAATTAAATTGAGTTGTTTTCTTGTATTAGGCAAAATCTTAGCACATTCTACCACTTTTTTCAGCCAACCATTCAAACTCTTTTTATAATCATTTTTACTGCTATATTTCTCACACTTGTTTTATGGAAAATGAGGTATTACACCTGTATATCTTAAACTTGGTCATATATTACATCAGAATCACCTAAAGGAGACACTATCAGTGTGTATTTGTGGTTTTCTTCTCCTGAAAATTTTGATTTCATAAGTCTGGGTTTGTGCCAATTTATCTGTATGTATGATAAGAATTTTGGATGATTCTGATGCAATTAGACAACAAAGCAAAGTTTGACAATCATTGGTTTTTGAGGTATATCTGGAAGATACTTGGTCATATAAAGTAATCACAAAACAAACTGAGGGAGAATTATTTATTTAAAATGTTTGAATATATTTCAATTTTTACCGTATATTTGTTCAACCACGTTTGGTCTCTATAATTCTAAGATAGAAAATTGGCAGAACTAGAAAAAAAGATCAAGTAAACAGAAGCAAGGAAGAAAGGTGTTGGAGAGAAAATAAACTATTGCCTGATAGGAAAAGAAGAGAAAAGAAAGGAGGTTTCCTATTTTTTTACATTATCTGATTGTATTTAAATTATAAGCACAAATAGTATTTCAAAGAAAGCCGATAAGCCATGTTTTCAGAGAGTGTAGCGCCAACATTGATTTAATGGGAAGGAGAAGTGTACTTTATTTTGCTGTAGAATGTTAAAAAGGCAAGAAAAGAGCCATTCTTTAAGAAAGGAAACTTTTACTGCTGCTAAATTATTTTATCTCATACCTAATTGAAAATAAAATGGCTGAAAATTCGTTAGGTTGAAAACAAAGTCCTCTGCTATAGGTTAACACCTACGGAAACCTTAATAGGTGGAAGAAGTAAGCGACAATGGTAGAGCGGATGACGCTTTATTTCTGACAGGGTATCTGTTTAGGTATTAAACAAAATTCTGTGGGATATATTTTATCATCCTATTATTAAAATATTGAGTTTATTTCACTTAATGTTCTTCAGTTCCATCCATGTTGCTGCAAATAGCAGGATTTCGTTCTTAAAAATTAAGTAAAACTCAGCTTCATGTTCTTAATAGATTCAATATTTGTTGTAAAAATGTTATGGCTATTGTGATATGATATACTATTTGTATATAGATACTATAAATAATATTATTTTGTTATTCATTATTTATTCAACAAATAATTCTTTGCAACCCATAAAATGCTGGTTTCTGTTCTAGGCACCAGGTATAGAATTGATATAAAAGACAGTTTCTGATGTTAGAAAGAAGTAATTAAAAAAAAATAATAAAAAGTATATATCAGAAGAAGGTTGTACTGCTGAAAACGGACAGAGGCTGAATTGCTAATGAAAATAATTCAGGACACCCAGTGTGAGTATTTTATATAAGGTGGTGAAGAAAGACCTTTCTGATGAGACATTTGAGTCGGTGGAAGTGACGGAATAAGCCATGGATATTTGACGGAGGGCAGATTTTGGCAGAGGAAATGGCAAATGTAAAAGTCCTTAGAATAGAGCGTCCTTGGTGAATTCAATGAACAGCCAGAAGGTCCCTCACGGTGGCTGCAGTAGAGCGAGCAGAGACTTCTGGGGCGCACAGGGATGGGAGGGATCGGAAGGGTACGATCAGAGACGTCACGGTGGAAAGTCAGGTTATGAAAGACTTTGGTATCATTCTAAGGTTCTAAACAAAGAAGTAACATAATCTAAATGGTTTTATAGAAACACTGCAAAAGACATAAGTGAGGGAATAATTGAGAAAGCTATTGCAATAATCTAAACAGAAATCCTGACAGCAATAAGGAGCATTTGCTAATGGATTTAATGCGAAGCATGAGAGAAAGAGTAGAGTCGAAGTAACTTCAAAATTAAGATTGACTCTGTCCTGAACGCTTGTGGCCCCCAAAATTCATATGTTGAAATCCTAACCACCAATGTGATGGTATTTAGAAGCGGGGCCTTTGGGAGTTGTTTAAGTCATGATGGTGGAGCCCTTATGAATGAAATTAGTGCCCTTATGAAAGATGCCCCAGAGAATTTCCTCCCCACTTCTGCCGTGTGAGGACACAGTGAGAAAAGGGTATCTACGAACCAAGGAAACAGGCCCTCACTGGACATGGAATCTGCCAGTGCCTCAACCTTGGATTTACCAGCACCCTGAACTGTGAGAAATAAATTTCTTTTGTTTATAAGCCACCCAGTGTATGGTACTGTATTATAGAACCCAAACAGACTAAGACAAGGTTCTTGGACTAAGTAATTGGCAGATTGTTTTCTTAGGTTTGAAGTGAGCAAGATCATGGATATAGTGAGCTCTGTTTTGTATGTGATAACTTTTTAGGTTACTTTTTAGATATTACATGTCAAAATGAAGAGAAAGAAGAGAATATCTGCATTTTAAGTAGGTCAATTATTTTTTGAAGAGAGATATTCTAAACTTACAGATAGGTAATTTTTATTCTTTAGTGGTATTGTCCCCTTGGTTTATAGCTAAGTCATCACTTCCATAACAAAATCTAACACCTAGATAAGAACTCGTATCTAGGCGTTGGTTCTTCCTATCATCAATGATCAATCCACTACGGATCTCATTCTTCTGCTCATTGTTCTTCTTCATATAATTTTTTCTACTTGCATTGAGTCTATAAAGTATGTTTTGCTTTTATGTATTTTAGCTGTTATATTTATAGTGTAAGCATATGTTATATATTTTATGTTCATTTACAAGAATATTAACTTTATAAAAAAATTACCATGTTGTGTATAACCCTATGAAAATTACCTTTTTTTACTTAATGTTACATTTTTAAGATTCATGTATATTTTCCTGTGTTCCCAATATTTACTTATTTTGACCAATGTATAATATTCTAGTTTGGGACTAAAACATAGGATATTCACTCATTCTTTTGACTATAAATATTTGGATTATTATTTGCAACTGTGACCAATGATACTATGCATATTTTAATAAAGGTCTCTTGTTTTTTATCTCAGAAATATACTAAAATATGGAATTTATGGATGTTTGATATCTGAATTTTTGAATATAGCAGGTATTGTCAGTTTTCCAAAGACATTTTACCAATTTACTTGCCCGTCAATGACTCATAAGAGATTATGTGGAGTCGTATCCTCTCCAACAACCTCTAGACTCAGTCTTTGTAATGTTTGTCAAGTAACTAGGTATAAGTTTTTCAAATGATTACTAGATTATTAGAAGATAATGAATAGAATATCTGGCTAAATAAAAGCAGGGCATGCATGAACATAGGTTAAAAGTGTGTACTGAACCCAGAAGTAAAATTACACTGATTTGTTCCTTTGCTATCCAATCATAAAATTCCTTAAGAATCCAGAGATCATGCATTTATTTGAGCTACCACTCCAATATGGTTTTTCACCTGTTCGCTCCACCAAATTGTTTTAATCAAAGCACAAATGGTATTCATATTGTTAAATTATAAATTGTAGGTTAATTTCTCACTTGCCATCTTAATTTATGTATCAGCAGCATTAGACACAGTTGATCCCTCCCACCTAGTTGCAACACTTTCTTTGACAGAATTCCAAAACAACAAACATAACCAACTTTTCCTCCAACATTTCTGATAGTTATCCCTAATTCTTTTTTACTGGTTTCTCCTCATCTTTACTACTGTTTCATGTTAGAGAATCATAGACTCAGGAGTTTAACTTCTTATCTTTCATAACCATGCTTACTTACTAAGTTTTTTCATTAATTTCCTGGTAATTAATATCACATCTGAACAATAGACACTACACCTAAGATTATCAGACATCTGTACTTGGATATAGGTTAGGAATCTCAAAATTAACATATCTAAACTGAGCTACAGATATTCCTGCTCTTCCCTGCCATGTTTAATGGCAGCCCTCATTTTATAGTTCTTCAGCTTAATATTCTTGGTGTCCTCTTTTAATTCTCTGTTATCACTGTTGTTCTGTCACAGTCTTTCTGTATCTGTCTCTCGGATTTTCATTCTCTCTCTCTCTTTCTTTCTTTGTCTCTCTTTCTCACACATACACAAAAACTTTTCCAGATCTGATATATATGGAAATTCTGCCAGCTTTACCTTTGTAGTGCAGCAATTCCAAATGGTGTTTTCAAATTAACCTTCCCACTTTCACCATTCAGTAACTATACTACTTGTGTACTTCCTTGACAAGGCCAAAGCTCTACTGCAGAGATTACTTGGGGAAATCGCAAGATTCATTATAAATTTTTATTTCAGGGACTCTCAGAACTACAGGATAGCCATATTCTATCCTGGTTTAAGCTTCTATCATTGCTCTCTTGCCAATCCAGTCTCCATGCAGCAACCACAGTATGGAATTAAAAATCTGAGCCATATCATGACATCCCTACTTTAATTACTTTTTCTCTCCCTCATTAGATTTAAACATAATAAAGGTGGACAATTTTATATATTTTTCCACTGATCTATCTTCATGGGCTGAAGTTCACTTACCACATGGTAAGTGCTCAGTAAATATTCTCAAGTAACTGAATTAATAAATAATATTTTTCTTTATTTGAGTATATATTTAGACTTTTAAAAATAATATCTTTTATTCAAGGAAATAGATTGCTTTAGAGAATCCTTTTCTTTTTGATTTTGTTGTTGCTGGATTAAATTAGATCTGCTAGTATAAATTTTATTGTGGGAAACTGTATGCATTTCCTAAATTTTAAAATAAAATACATGGGATTTAAATATCTGATCCTTTTATTCAAGGAACAATGGAAAGACAAATTTATTTTTTATTTTTCTTTCTCTTTCCTTGAATACTTTTTAAAGTCATTCTTCATGTTCTCATTAGTTTTTATTAACCTGCTTCAATGATAACATTTTTAAATATATTAGCAACTACTTTTAGAGTACTTTTGTGTTACCCTGAATTGCATGTCAAATAATACATTAGCAATACATTTCCTCTTAAACATTCTTTAATTTGATTTGTTAAACTTACAGATTTTCTACTTTCAACCCCTAATTTTCTTCAAGTATAATACATCCTACTTGATCTTTATGGAAATTTTATACCATGTATTATTTAAATTGATTTTTTTTGATATTCAAATCAGGAATTTGTACTTATATTGTTGATTAGATTGATCTATAGAATCTTTTTGAGGTTTTGATTCTGTTGTTGTTTACTCATTACAGATTAGCTCTGCTAACGTAAATTTTGATGTCAGAATCTTAAAACATTTGGTAAATTTTAAAACAAAGTACATAGTATTTAAATACCTATTCCTTAAAACTGGGAAGACATGTTAACACCATATGAACCCAGAGTCTGTATTTTTAAAATAATAATGCAAGAATTTTTCAATTTCTTCTAAAGTTTTAGAAAAATAAACATTTTTTATCAAATAATTCTTGATAACAGAAAACAGATGATTAATTTTTTATTTGTATAATTTTAAGGGATACACATGCAGTTCTGTTCCATGGATATACTGTGTAGTGGTGAAGTCTAGGCTTTTAGTACAACCATTGCTCAACTAATATACATGGTACTCTTTAAATAATTTCTCGTCCCTCATCCCTCTCACCTTCCAACCCTTAGCAAGTCTCCAATGTCAATTATTCCACACTTTATGTTCATGTGTACAGATTATTTAGCTCCCACTTATAAATGAGAACAAATCTATAATTTTTCACTTGAAATGTAGTTATATTGAAAATAAATTTGATTAATGTAAGCTAGGTAAACTTCTCATTAGTAAAAATAATCTAGAAAAAAATAATGCTTGAAGAGCAATGGTCATGGAATTTAGTCATGAAAGAGGAAATTTAATCCTGTTCTGCCTGTAACAACACAAATGTATGAGCCAAGATTATTCTACAGGGATATAGATCTTTTTAAAAGCATGAAAAATTATTTTGAAAACTAAAGTAACTTTTTGATACATGTATCAAATGTATGAGAAAAAATGAAGAGCATAAAAAAAGAACTTTTCAGCAGGGCGTGGTGGCTCACAACTATAACCCTAGCACTTTGGGAGGCTGAGGCAGGAGGATTGCTTGAGCTGAGGAGTTCAACACCAGCCTAAGCAAGAGTGAGAACCCATATCTACTAAAAATAGAAAAATTAGCTGGGTGTCGTGGTGCGCCTGTAGTCTCAGCTACTCGGAAGGCTGAGGCAGAAGGATCGCTTGAGGACTTTGAGGTTGCAGTGAGCTACAGTGATGCGATTACACTCAACCCAGGGTGGCAGAGTGAGACCCTGTCTCAAAAAAAAAAAAGAGCTTTTCATGCTTACTTGTGGGGGATTATGGGATAAGCACAGAGAGCTGTGAGGAATAAAATCTTCATCCTGGCTTAGAGTGAGCAGGGCCCCACAGGCTGAGAGCAACCCTAGTATATTGTGGTATTGTCAAGGCATGGCCCCTATGTATAACAGCTATTCTTACTTAATGAGATTGAAGTCTCAGTAAGAAAAGTAAATACTACTAAACACTACTAACATCAAAATAAATTGGTTCATCAATTGATATACTCTGTGACTTTATAACATGTACAGTTATCATTCTATAAGATTCAAATACTTGTTACATTTAAAACCAGAATAATTTCAAATTTTTAATGAAATAAGTCTCTTCAAGAAATAAATTTCAGGATACAACCCCCATATATGTGTGTGTGTGTGTGTGTGTGTGTGAGAGAGAGTGTATACATACACACACTCCCATACTTACATATATATGTGAGTGATTGTGTGTGTATATATATGTTTCTGTTATATAAATGCATCCCTTAGACTAGCTAGCATTCTTATGCTTGTAATTAAATTTTCTCTATATTAGTTTGTGCTTTTTGTATCTGACATTACAGTACGCAACTAAATAAAATATTAAATAATTTTAAAAAACACTCTATTAAAGTTTATTTAAAATTTTTCAGATAAAACAATTGAATTGACTATAAAAATGTTTGCTTACTAATGAAAGAATAAACAGTTAAAGCATTTTTCTCAATATTTCAAAACTTTGCTTTCCATTATAGCAAATAAATTTTGTCTGACACAATTTTGTATTGAGAACATAAACTTCCTGATACATTACTTTCATTGACATGTCAGTAGTAAAAGACTACAGATGTTAATATCACAGGAGACTATCAAGCAGAGAAGCAAATGCAAAGGCATCCTTCTGGGCCTTCTAAATTTTATAGGATCACACAAATGATGACACAATGGCGTTAGACACAGATGTTAATATTATTTGGAGAACAGTTTTCATTTATAGTATTACGAACAAGCTATTGAGGTGTTTGTGGTCTTAGATATTATTTCCCACTAGGGTCCACATCTTTGCATGTGAAAAAGAGGTGGCAGAGGGTGAAGAGAAAGCATTGTCATTCCTACAGAGAAATATGACCTGGACTAGAGAATGATTGTACACACATCACTTTTCATTGAGGAAGCCATCTCATAATTTATGTTGTGAATTTTTACTATAATGTTAAATTTTTGGTTTGAAGTCAGATGTGTTCATTAAATATAGATCATTATTTGTTGTCTTTTACCTGGTTATGTAAATTGTCTCCATTAAGTTTTTCTATTTTCTTCCTCACTTTTATTGTTCTAATAGGAATTTATTTTCTACAAATACAAGGATTTTATTACAGAAATTTAGAGGTGTTCGGGTTTATCTGATCTACCAAACATACACATAACACAAGAGAAAAGGAATGTGTAATCAATGTCATGCATCAAGGATACAGATGGGGTCACATTGACATATTTTACGTCCAGTTTGTGAGCAAAGATGCCAGTAAATTCTGACAGGAAGCAGCAGTACTTTTGCTAAATTGCTATAATAAATTGTTAAGTTCTTTTAAAAGCTGGGAAGTGTCTTGGGTGGGGGGATGTGTAATATAGAACTTTATAACTCATGAAAATTAGCTATAAATTTAGAGTATGAAAGGAACAGCAAGAGCAAGACATAGCTTTTTTTTTTTTCCCCAACCACTACTTGGAAAATATTTTATCTTCATTTATACATCATTTAAAATAAGATTTAATTAGTTAGCATAGTTCCTAATAAAAGGCAACACAAGAGTCTAAATAATTTTTATGTAAGGTAGTATATTTTAATAAATGTGGTTTTTTTGGTCTTTTTTGTTTGTTTGTTTCAGACTTTCTCCAAATAGTGAAATAGGTAAGTGAATAATGTAAATGTTCTCATAGTTAAAACTTGCAATGAATATTCTTTTGAAAGCTAGAGTATAACCTTAATTTTCTCTTTCTCTATATAATAGAGACTTTTGAGAAGAAAAGGAAATCTATCCATATGTACTTGTATTTCAGTTTGAAAAGTAGGGACTAATATGTCTCCACAATTGTTTTATTAATCATATGTAATATGCCAGACTGAAGGGATGCATCTGGTCAATGACTACTATGTGTAGGTCATTAATTTATCACATGTTATAAATAATGGAATAAAAGCATATCGTATTTATAGAGAAGGAAATAGTAATAAGGAAAATAATTGACTTTTTTAATATCAGGTTACCTATTCTCAGAGCAGGACACAGAATTTATAGCATAATGAGCATTTTTTAACTTAGTATCTTGTTCTGAAATACTGAATGACAATTTGAATTCTATAATTTTAATGTAATCCTTTGATGATTTAAAAGTTAATGCCATAAATATTTTTATATCATGTAAAAATAGTTCTTTTTAACTTTCCCTTTTTTTACTTTACATTAATTGCAAAGATAATACATAAAATTTCCTGGTAAAATTTTTACCCTGTATTTCCTGTGTTGTTCCCCTCACCAAAAGTAACCTTTTCCAGTTACTATGGCTGAATAACATACAAAGCTATAATCTAGAGGTTGAAAACAATGACAATGACAATATGTATTTTTCTCACAAATCTGCAATTTTTTCAGGGATAAGAAGAGATGCTTAAGGCTATGGGCCAGAATAATCTTAAAGCTGGCTCACTTGCACTTGATTATGAAATTGGCTAAGATGTTAGATGTGACCATCAGCTGAAACACCTGAACTTTGCTTCTGCACATAGAATAGGCTTCCTCACATGTTGGCTTATTTACAAAGCCAAGTGTTCTGAAAATAAAGAGACCAGGCAGAAACTTTTTCTTATTCTGTAATTTAGCCTTGGGAATCACATGGTATCACTTCATTAAGATAGTCTCAAAGTAACTCCCAGTTTTGAAGAGAGAAAATATAGACTACACCTCTTAATAGAGGGGGCAAAATTCTGGAATTTCATGGGAAAGCATACATATCGCTGTGATAATGTTTGGAAAATACATTCTGGCACAGCTCATCCTCTGCCCACAGCAATTTGCGTGTTCTCACATGCAGAATACAATCATCCCTCTCTCAAGATCCCTCAAATGCTCATTACATTATGACTGGGAAGGTGGACCAACCACCTGATCATCTCTGATAACCAGCCTGATCAGGTCTGAATTTATATTGGGCTCCTTGGATGTAATTCCCTAAGTATAGGTCCTTGAGTATATTTCCCCTCCATCTGAAAAACCTACATACAGAAGACACAGTAAATGCCCAAGACACACCCAACGCACAATAGTGAGGCAGACATAGGAGAACCACTACAGTCTCTACCAGTCAGAAAGAGAAACACACAAGAGAAACACCTGAGTCACTGGCCCATAGCAATTGTAAAATCCAGACATATATATTGGCTTAATTCTACTGCCTGGAAAAGATTCACAGAGACTCTTGATTCTGTTTTCTTGGTTCTTAGTTTTTTCTTCTGAAATGTCCTTCCTTTACATGAGTCCCTGTGACTTCATCCAAGTAGCTTTCTCTTTCTGTCTCTTCTGGGTCATCTGAGATACAATGTAGAAATTAGGAAAAAGTATTTTAAAACAGATACTATAATTAAGATCAATGACAAAGTAAAGTATACTTGTAATAAATGAATATATGAAATAGTAGAGAAATACAAACTATAAAAAAGAAATAGAATTGAAAAATATATTAAGCAACAAAGTCATTAATAGGCTTAATAGCAGAATGGAGTTAGAAAAACAGTGCACTTGAAAATAGACCAAAAGATATGATAAAATCTAAAGAAAAGAACAAAAAGGTAAAATAAAAAAACATAGCACAATTTCAAAAGGTATAATACATACGTATCTGGAGTCCCAGAAGTTGAGACAGAGAATAAATCAAAATACATATGTATGCTCAATATTTCTTCATATAAAAAGTATATGTATATCACATGCACAGGATGTATATAATGTGTGTATTACTATTGCCAAGTTTTTCTTCATATAATATATGTGTATAATGTGTGCATTATACAGTATAATATGTATATTATTATATGAAGAACTACTGGGCAGTAGTATTTTTTCCAAATTTAATTTAAAAAATGAATTGACTGGTACTAGACATAGTTCCAACCAACAGACATTCAAATCAGAATTTAAGAGTTGATTACATGAACCACTTGTAATAGAAAACAGTAAGTTTAAAAATTATATTGTAGACTGTGTCATGGGTAGTCTGTAGTACTAAGGGAAATACAGTTACTTAAATGTATCACTTGTGTTCATGAGGGATGGTATATTAACATATATTAAAGGGAAGGTTTGGCAAGTCTGTGGGTACTGTAGGAGAACAACTGCGATCAATCAAGAATGCAAGAACCACCAGGAGCAGCAACTGTTTCTTCCTGCACTGGCATGCCTAAAAAGACAAAAAATAAGCTCAGGATTTTACATTATCAACATAGCTAATTCGGGGTATCAGGAATCTTATATGATTTCCCTAATAAAATCTCTCTTTTAATCACAGGCCAATGTCTGATCCTGCAA
Organism: Daubentonia madagascariensis; assembly: GCA_023783475.1. Taxonomy (NCBI): domain Eukaryota; kingdom Metazoa; phylum Chordata; class Mammalia; order Primates; family Daubentoniidae; genus Daubentonia; species Daubentonia madagascariensis. Next base: position 15,950,773 of record JAKFHU010000978.1, on the reverse strand, counting down.
GTTGCTAGATTAAAGTTTCATTTCTTTTTAACAAATATTCATTGAGTGTCTTTTATATGCAAGGCACTGTTCTAGGCAATGGAAATTCAACTGACTTCTCAGTGGTAAGAAGTAAGCTAAGGATGCACAAAAGGAATGGAAAAGTTCTGTATTATGTCAAGTGTTGAAAAACACGAGGAAGAAAAATAAAGTTTAGGAGATGATATGCAATTGCCAGGAGGAGATCTCACGTTAAGTAAAAAGGTCAGAAACTGCCTCACTTGAGAAAGGGACACTTAAGAAAAATTTCAATGTAATGAGACAACAAGGAAAAAAAAAATCCCTTTGATAAGGAATCCCAAAGGAGAAAGAACAGTGCACGCAAAGGTTGTGAAGCAGAATTGCACATGGGGTTAGCAGGAGCCACGGGAGGGCTGGCAGGCCGGCGTGAGTGGGAGGGTAAGAAAGGTAACAAGGGTCTGGGATGCCTGGGGGTACGAGACTATTACGAGGTGGACTGGCATTCACTCTCAGAGATTTAAAACAAAAAGCCATCCGAGGATTTGAAAAATGATTTTTAAAAATGTGAGCTGTGTTTAAAATATTTCTCAGTTGAGAATAAACTATAGGGACATAAAGAAAAAAGGTTGTAAAAAAAGTGAGGGAGATTTTGTAATATTCCAATAAAAAAATGATTCTGGTTTTCACCAAGGTGAAACATGAATATAAGGAAGCTGATAAGGAAACTGTAAGTTTTCATTTCTTGAGATGGGTAAGAGTGTGAATGAGTAAATTTAAGGCTATGGAGGAAACCAGGAGATCAGTTTGTAGATAATTAAGTTTGAGATGTCCACTGGGCAGTTGCATATTAAAGTCTGACGTCCAGGAGAAATTTCTAGATTGGAGATATCAGTTTATAAGCTATGATATCAAGGAAGTGAGTAAAGACATGTGATGAGCCCCGGGACTTACCAAGATTTAAAAGTCTGGGAATAAGAACTAATCAGAACATGAGGCTGTGAAAAAATGGGAAGAGAGAGTTGTGAGGAAAATCAGTTGAGCATGGTAAGCTAAAATCAAAGGGACAGTCTGTCTTTGGAAAAGGGTATTATAAACTGCGTTAAATCCTGTTACGTCAAAGTCAAGTAAGATGAGACTGAGAATGGATTCTTGTATTTAGTCTGTGGGTGACATTTGGATAGTGTTCTGATGGGGAGGTGTAAGGGAATGTGGAAATTGGCTAAAAGGGTGGTGGGAAAAGAGGACATTGAAACAGTGAGTCTAGATAAACCTTCAAATGACATTTTTCCTAAAGGAGAAATTGGGCACAGAAAAGAAATAAGAGTCGAGATAGATGTGTTTTCTGCAGAGTGGGAGAGAGTAAACTACACACATTTAAAATGTATGAGTTTCGATATAAATGTGCTCCATGAAGGCACCACCACATTACACGTGAACATACCCATTACCCTAAACATATCCTCATCCCTTTTGTAATCCCTTCCTCTGACCTCTCCCCAGGCATATCCCCAGGCAATCACTCTTCTGCTTTCTGTCACTACACATTTGTGTTTGCTATAATTTTATATAAATTGAATCATACTGTATGTACTCTTTTTCTTTTTTTGGTCTGACTTACTTCTTTGACTCAGTATAATTATTTTATCATTCATCCCTGTTGTGCAAATCAATAGTTCATTTCATTGTTTTACTGAGTATGGATCTTTTCTTAGTTGAGCCTTAAAAGAGACCCCAGCTGTATACAACACCTTCACTGCAGCTTAGTGAAAGACTGTGAACCAGAGGGTCCATCTAAGACAATGCCTGGATTCCCGACCTACAGAGACTGTGAGATAATAAAGGTGTGTGGTTTAAGCTGCCAGATTTGTGTTAACATAGCTATGCAACAATGGATAACTAATACATCATTTGTATATGTGCTTTGGTGAAATGTCTGTTTATATTTTTGTTCTTTTTTCGATTAGGTTTTTTTTTTCTTATTTTTGTATATTGACAGTGTTTCTTACATTCTGGATAAAAGCCCTTTGTCAGATATATCCTTTGCAAATATTTTCTCTGTCTAAGACTTGACTTTTTATTATCTTGACAGTGTGTTTCAAAAAAGAAGACTTTTTTAATTTTAAAGTCTAATTTATCCATTTTTTATTTTATGGATCATACTTTTGAGGCTGTAGTGACTGTTTATTGACTGATGGCACATGCCAGGAACAATTAGGGAGCAATTTTAAGACACCAATTGTCAGAAATCTCCCTATACCCAGTAAATCCAAATCAGGTAATACAGATTCTATGTGTGTTTTGTTTATTAAAAATAAAATGTTTGTTGTTGTTTGTTTGAATAGAAGAAAAGACCATACTAAATGATATAATTTATGTCTTTATATATTTTATTTAAATTTAGGCAAAAATATCCAGTGCAAATAAGATTGCATAGGTACAAAAAGGTTTAGTTTTTGATTTTGACTATGAAATGGATGACAGGCAATATGTGAATTATGCCATAAAATTTTTATACAAAATATTTAAAAATATATGAAGGAAATTTTTCTTTGGTAAGATCTAAGACTGGGAAACTAATCTACAGGTAGTGTGATATAGATAATGACAAATAAATTTTAACATAATATAAATTGAATAAGACTTATTCTTTAAATATCAAAATTGAAAATATTCTACCTTCACTAATTTTCTAACTGATAAGTAATGCCTTGATTCTCACAATTGGATTATTCATTAATCTGACATATTAAACCTTATTCTCTGGGAATAAGGTTTTGAAATAGATGATTGATTTTTAAAAATCATAAAATAAAACTAATTGTTATTTTAAGAAAATAAGGTATCCCCAGTGTACTCATTAATTCTCTATGAAAACAATTCTTTAACTTTACATGTGCTTTCCTTAAAATAGCGTATTAAAAATTTAAACAATTGATTTGTTGCAATTTTAAGTAATATTTGATATGCTCTAACACATATATAGGTATTTGTATGACTAAAAATGTACATAAGTGTTTAGCTGTGTAATGAGCGTATGTTTAGACAAGAGTCTAAGCAACTATAAATAAATTGTCATGTTTTGTCCTATTTCAAAAAAGGTAAATTTTAAACGTCAAGAGCAATGCTTGCTAACTGTATTGCAGTTATTCTTTATTCTTAAATTGTTGTTCTTTGTAGTGTGAAACTCTGCCACTCTACCCATAGCTGTGTAAACCAAGAGTGACATTGGCATTCCAAAGCAGCTGATCTATAGCAAGGAGGTAGCATAATAATTTTCTCATACACAGTTGATTATAAAAGCACTCTATACTGGAGAGTGACCATCAAAAAGAAAAAAAAAATCAGATCATAAAGGAGTTTAAATCTCAACCAGACAGGGCACAATGTAGTTGATACAATGATGTAAGGAGTGGAGAGAAATAAATTAGCTGAAGCCATGACTCATCAGAATCCAAGAAATAAATAGACATGTAAGACAGAACTGTGAAGAGAATGGGGGCTGAGTCACCTTAATTGTGGAATGCTAAGGGAGGCAACTACTGAATTTCATCTTCTGATCTGAAGGTTTGCTAGAGACAGTTTTTTTTTTTCAGTGACTTTGAAGTACTTAAAAAAACACCAGCATGTTTTATGGGTGCCTAAGTAGCGATTAAAACTGTTTTAAGTGAGAACATTTTCTGTTCTTTTACTTTGCTGTATATCCTTATAGAAACTCTAAATTTAAAATTGTCTGAGAATGTGTCACTTCACCACAACCCCCCAAAATTCCCAAGTGATTTAGCCAGCCACTTAGTTAATTGTCATTAGAAAGTTCATAAAAGTTTTGTTGTTTAGGACCCGTGCCATGTCAGATTTGGACAAAAAGCAGGCTACAGAAATGATTATGATGCCAGGCCACTAATCTTAATTTCTAGGATCAGCAGACTATGCTGTTTATTCTTTTTGCCTAAGGGGAATGCTGAACATGTGGATTGCTGCACAATGTACCGCATGAATGGCTAAATGCAGCCAGAAATCATCCAATTCTGACACCCCACCACTTTTGTGTTTTGTAGTTGTTTTATAATTAAAGCAAAGCATATTCAAATTAAATTGTTTTTTTATTCATAGGTTGAGGAATATGTCCTTTAACTTGGAAATAGGAACATTAAAAAATCTTTGGAAACAACTTGCATTTATAATGCTTTTATAGCAACAACAACAACATAAGCACAGCTACTCCTTTGAGCTATTACCTTTTACCAACCTCTCTGCACTCTGTGCCAAGGGCTTTATCAACATTGTCTTACTTAATCTGCACAAATATCTTTGAAGGTAACCATTATTACTGATATTTTACAGACGATGAATCTGAAACTTAGAGAAGTTAGTGCGTTCATTGTAAGACAATTATTAAATGGCAGGGCTAGCAGTGAAACCAGACTGGTTTGACCTCCAAGCTCATGCTCTGAAACACCTCATTATCCTGACTTCATGCTTTGTAAAGCATGATATGGTATGATGTATACATTACTTCAGTTGGATAATTCAAAATTATATGAAGTAGGTCTTCCTAGTGTTATCATCAGCTTACAGATAATAAAAATCAAGATATAGAGATTGCACTAAAAACACAAGATTTTTTATTGAACCATATCAAAGAGTTTAAGGAAAACTTTTAAATTACTGTGATTTTGCCATACTTTTTCTGTAATTTTTTTGTATATTATTTATTTTGATTTATTTTAGTGTAAAAAATGAGTAACTCAAACATGGCTGACCGGAGGCACCAGCTGCCAGATCGTCTCAGAAAGAAGACAAAGTTTTAGATGAAAAAGAAAAAACAAACAAGCAAACAATCATAGATTGGGTATAATTCTAAGAGAAAAGTGCAAGAACCTACAAGAGATTCCATGGGAAGAAGTTGCAGAGCAGAACAAGAAGGAGCAAGATATCGGCAGATGTCAACCCCGAGAGGCTTGGAGTTCAGCAAAAAGGGTAGGTAGAAACCGTTTATTTCTCCCTCCCTCCATCTCTGGCAGTCAGCAGGCTCCCAAGCTGATGGAGAGCCTTTCTACCCTCATGAGCCCAAAAGCTGCTGTTGCTAGCAAACCGGGAGCTTTTTGAGGACAAAACACCAGGCTGCCAGCCTCCTTGGGGCCCTTCCTTTTACCAGATCCAAGCTGAGATGGCAGGCATCCTACTGCTTCTCTACCAACTTTGCACTTTTTTGCTCCCCAGGGGGCTCCAACCCCTCAGTTTTCATCTTGCTCATTCCCACACAAACATTTCCCAACTCCGGCCCAGACTGCAGGAGCCATAGGGGGCCAGTGGGTCCCTGGGGATCTGAATGACTCCAGAACCTGGACATTACAGGCAGGTTGCCTTCTGGAGAGTGGGTCAGAGACAACCAGAGTGCTAGCTGTCCTCCATTCAGACTTTTTTCCTCTCCTTCCCCTCCCCTGCCTGTGGCTACTGAGAGAGATACTTGAGCCAGGGCTCTCAGAAGCTGCTGCTTCCCCTCTGTTGGTGCATCCACCCCACCGAGGCTTCGACAGAGAGTGGGGCTCAAACCTTTCCTCTTAAAGACCTGCAGAGGACTAAGGGGCACTTGGACTGTGAGCTCCCTGCTCACCAGCCCTTCTGGGTCCTGCATGTGCAGCTGCTTCATCAGGGCAGGGCACACCCCAAAGTGGAGGGACATTCAACCTGCTTGAGAACTCCATAGGCAACTTGGGACCAGCGTGCTTCTCCCTGACATGGTCAGGGATTGATCATCAGGGGCCTGGGGACAGGCCCACAGGCCAGATCCTGTAACCCCAGAACTCGACATGGAGAGGACACTTGTGAACTACTCTTGGGAGGCAAGAGAGCCCACATGGACGGAACAGAAAAGAGAGTGCTTTGTGGGTCCCAGCTACAGCACACTCGTGTAGCTCCCCTCCTACTATAGGAAAGCCTCATCTCAGCCCAAGGTGAGATCCTGGACAGGGAAGCTTCCAGTCTGCAGCACTATGGTTGGGGAGCTCAGCTAGTTTGAGCCCTGCCTGACAGCAGGTGCCAGAGGGAGCTTGCAGAGCAGGAGAGGTGGGAGAAGAATGAAACCTGCTCCTGACAGCCAGATTGTGAATTTTAGATGGCCTCTCCCCACAAGCACACTTTCTGGCTGGGTGGGGCCACCACAGCCCCTCCCTGGTGGACTTTCACCAAAATAGCTACCTTACCAGCTTTTGTGAAGCCTGAGGGCAGGCTCACCCAACACAGCCCCACCCAACCTCACTTCCCCACCCACTTCTGCAGTGGTGGAGAATAAGGACTCACCTGGAAGTTCCAGGACCCCACCCACTACCTGGGGCATTTAAGTGCTTCTCCTGAGGGGCTAGAGCTGGTCACACCTCCAAAAAAAAAAAAAAAAACTGCAGCTTATTCCTTCTGGCTAGCACCACCTACTGACAGGGAAGTCAATTTTCACAGCCTTTTAAAACATTTACTGACTCAGTCATAGAGGGTGTGGTTGATTCTTACCCACAAGCAACATCCACAGTCTCTGAGATTGAACTGGGTATTTCAATACAATTCACACTGTTGAGAAGACCACAAAGTTGGGAAAGAGAAAGAATCTCAAAGACCTCCATCCTCCCTCATCAGTTAGAGACAGGGAAACTGTCCACACACATAGCTCACCTTTGGTACAGTATAAAAACAAGTAGCACTGAGAAAACCACCTCACTGAGGATATCTATAAACAAGGCATCCATCCAGAACCTAGACCCCCAGCAAAACACTGACAAGCAAAGCCAAAAGTTCTTACCCAAAATATGCTACAGACACTCCCCTATGAGTGGGGGGTGGGGAAGCCCCATCCATACAAAAGAAAATCCAAAAATAAGAAATGGCAGCTACCCCAGATGAGAAGAACTCTGGAAGTATGAAAATTAAAAGCAAAAACATACCCATGAAAGGCAACATGAGCTCTCTAGTAATGAATACCAACCAAATGAAAATAATAAAATGACAAATAAAGAATTTCAAATGTTAATGTAAGGAAGCTCAATGAAATCCAAGAGAAAATGGAAAACCAACTCAAAGAAACCAGAAAAACAATTTAGGAAATGAATTAAAAATTTACTAAAGAGATTGACATATTAAAAAAAAATAGAATTACTGGAAATGAAAAATTTATTTAAGGAAATACAAAACAAAGTGGAAGCTTTTAAGAATAGACTAGAATGAGCAAAAGAAAGAATCTCAGAGCTTGAAGACAACACTTGGAATTAACCCAGACCATCTAAAATTAAGAACAGAGAATAAAGAGGAATGATCAAAGAAATAAGGAATTATGTAAAATGGCCAAAACTAAGAATCATAGACATCTCTGAGGGTGAAGAAGAACCACCCACAGGGCTGGAAAACCTATTTGATGGAATAATTGAGAAAAAATTTTCTGATCTTGCTAGAGATTTAGACATCCAGGGATGAGAAGCTCAATGAAGCCCTGGGTGATTCATTGTAAAGAGGCAATCACCAAGACACAAAGTCATCAGACTGGTCAAAGTTAACACAAAGGAGGAAATCCTCTAAGCCATGAGGCAAAAAACTTCAAGTAACTTACAGAGGATAACCCATCAGGTTAACTGCAGATTTCTCAACTGAGACCTTACAAGACAGAAGGGACTGGGCTCCATCTTCAGTCTTCTTAAACAGAGCGACTGCCAGCCTAGAATTTTGTTTCCTGCAAAACTAAGTTTCATATATGAAGGAGAAATAAAAACTTTTCCAGACAAGCAAACACTGAGGGAATTTGTTAAGACCAGATGTGCCCTGCAGGAAATACTCAGAACTGCATTATACATGGATCAATACAATAGAACAACACCAGAGTAAAACCACACAAAAGCTAAAGCTCAGAGCTCATCTAAAACAATAGCACAAGAGGTAAAACAAAGCAACAAAGCACTGCCCAACAGGATGAACAGAACAGCAGCCCACATAACATTTCTATCAATCAACATGAACGGTCTGAATGCCCCACTCAAGAGAGATGGGCTGGCTGAATGGATGAAAAAAATACAACCCAACTATCTGCTGTCACGAGGAAACATATCTAACCCACAAGTACTCAGACAGACTCAAGGTGAAGAGATGGAAAAAAATATACCATGCAAATGGAAACCAAAAGAAAGCAGGTGTAGCCATTTTCATATCAGACGACATTGACTTTAAATCAACAGCAGTAAAAAAAAGACAAAGATGGTCATTATATAATGGTAAAGGAAGCAATTCAACAAGAATACATAACAATCCTAAATATTTATGCACCTAACACAGAAGCGCCCAGATTCATGAAGCAAACCCTAATAGACCGAAGCAAAGAGATATACATTGTAATTGCCAGGGACTTCAACACCCTGCTCACAGAACTGAACAGATCATCCAAGCAGAAAATAAATAAAGAAACACAGGACTTAAATGGGACTTGAGATCAAATGCACATAACAGACATTTACAGAGCATTTTACCCAAAAACTACTGAATATACATTCTTCCCATCAGCACATGGAAAATTCTCCAAGATTGATCACATCTTAGGCCACAAAACATGTCTCAACAAATTAAAAAAAAAATAGAAATCATACCATGTACATTCTCAGACCTCAGTGGAATAAAACTAGAAACCAACCCCAAGAGAAACACTATACAAAGTCATGGAAATTAAGGAATGTACTTCTGAACATTTATTGAGTCAATAATGAAATTAAGGTGGAAATCAAAATACTCTTCAAACTGAACAACAAAGGGTACACAAGCTACCAAAATCTATGGGATTCAGCAAAAGCAGTCCTAAGGGGAAAATTCATAGCTTTAAATGCCTACATCAAAAAGACAGAATGATCACAAATTAACAATCTAATGACACATCTCAAGGAACTGTTAATAGAAAAGGAAGAACAACCCAAAGTCAAAGCCAGCAGAAGAAAAGAACTAACTAAGGTCAGAGGAGAACTAAACGAAATGGAAAAGGAAAAAAAAAAAAAAAAGAACAACACAAAGAATTAATGAAACAAAAAAGATGGTTCTTTGAAAAGATGAACAAAATTGATAGACTTTTGCTAGATTAACAAAGAATAGAAGAGAAAGACACAAATAAGCTCACTCAGAAATGAAAAAGGAGATGTTACGACAGATACCACAGAAATACAAAATTACATCAGTGAATACTATGAAAATATCTATGAATATAAACTTGAAAATGTAGAGAAATGGACAAATACCTGGAAACACACAACGTTCCATGACTCAATCAGGAAGAAACCAGAACTCCCGAACAGACCAACAATGAGCACCAAGACTGAAGCAGCAATAAAAAATCTTCCAAAATAAAAAGCCCCAGACCAGACGGATTCATAGCTGAATGTTATCAGACCTACAAAGAAGAGTTGGTAGCCATACTGCAGAAATTATTCTACCACCTCAGGAAGGAGGGAATCCTTCCCAACTCGTTCTATGAAGTCAGTAGTACCTTGATACCAAAGCCAGGAAAGGACACAACAAAAAAAGAAAACTGCAGGCAAATATCCCATATGAATATAGACTCAAAAATCTTCAGTAAAATATTAGCAAACCCATCTCAACAGCACATCAAAATGAAATAATAATAATAATCCACCAGAACCAAGTGGGCTTCATTTAAGGACGCAAGGAAGGTTCAACAAATGTAAGTCAATAAATGTGATTTACCACATAAGCAGAAAGGAAAGCAAAGATTACATGATCATCTCAATAGATGTAGAAAAAGCATTTGACAAAATTCAGCATACTTTCAAGATAAAAACCATCAACAAACTAGGCATAAAAGGAACATATCTCAAGATATAAAATCCATATGTTACAAACACACAGTCAACACCTTACTGAATGGGGAAAAGCTGAAAGCATACACAAAGAACTAGAACAAGACAAATGCCCACTGTTACCACTTCTATTCAGTATAGTACTGGAAGTCCTAGACAGGTCAATCAGGCAACAGAAAGAAATAAAGGATATTGAAATAGGGAATGAGGAGGTAAAACTTTCACTTTTTGCTGATGATATGATCTTATAACTAGAAAAGCCCAAAGACACCACCAAGAGACTCCTGGAACTGATAAATAAATTGAGCAAAGTCTCAGGTTACAAAATCACTGTACACAAACCAGTAACATTCTTATACACCAATAACAGTCAAGCTGAGAGTCAAATCAAAGAATCAATGCCATTCACAATAGCTACAAAGAAAATAAAAAAAAACCCTGGGACTATATTTGACTAAGGAGGTGAAAGGTCTCTCCAAAAAGAACTATGAAAAACTGAGGAAAAAATCGCAGATGACACAAACAAATGGAAAAACAGATCATGCTCATGGATCGATAGAATAAACATTGTTAAATGTCTATACTACTCAAAGTGATTTACAGATTCAATGCAATCCCCATCAAAATACCAATGTCATATTTCACAGATCTAGAAAAAATAATTTTATGCTTTGATTGGAACCAGAAAAGAGCCCAAATAGCCAAAGCAATCTTAAGCAAAAAGAACAAATCTGGAGGCATCACACTACCAGACTTCAAACGATACTACAAGGCCATAGTAACCAAACAGAATGGTACTGACACAAAAATAGACACATAGACCAATGGAACAGAACAGACAGCCCAGATATAAAACCATCCACATACAGCCAACTGATCTTTGACAAAGCAGGCAACAGTATACACTGGGGAAAAGAAGCCCTATCCCATAAATGGTGCTGGGAAAATTGGGTAGACACATTCAGAACAATGAAACAAGGTAAATATCTCTCACCATTCTCAAAAATTAATTCAAGATCGATAAAAGACTTAAATGTAAGGCATGAAACCATAAAAATTCTAGAAGAAAATGTTGGAGAAACTCTTCTAGATATCAGCCTAGGCAGAGAATTTATGAAGAAGACCCCAAGGGCTATCACAGCAACAACGAAAATAGGTAACCGGACTTGATTAAATTAAAAAGCTTCTGCTCAGCCGAGGAAATAATCAACAGAGCAAATAGACAACCAATGGAATGGAGAAAATATTCACAAGCTATACATCTGATAAAGGGCTAATAACCAGAATCTACAAAGAACTCAAGCAAATCAGCACAGAAGAAAACAAACAACCGCATGAAAAAGTGGGTAGAGACATGAACAGAAGCTTTTCAAAGAAGAATAGGCAAAATGGCCGAGAAAACATACAAAAAAATGCCCAACATCACTAATTATCAGGGAAATGCAAATTAAAACCACAATGAGATATCACCTTACCCCAGTTAGAATGGCTTTTATTAAAAAGTCCAAAGACAATAGATGCTGGCGTGGATGCAGAGAGAAAGGAACCCTTATATGCTATTAGTGGGACTGCAAATTAGTATTAATACAACCTCTACGGAAAACAGTTATGGAGATTCCTCAAAGAGCTAAAAGTAGACCTACCATTTGATCCAACAGTCCCACTACTGGGCATTTACCCAAAGGAAAAGAAGTCATTTTATCAAAAAGACACCTGCACTTGAATGTTTATTGCAGCACAATTCACAATTGCAAAGATGTGGAATAAACCCAAGTGCCCATCGATTCATGAGTGGATTAACAAAATGTGTTCTGTGTATGCTGTGGAATACTACGTAGCCATGAAAAAGGATGGATTAAGTTATTTTGTAACAATTTGTATGCACCTGGAGACCAATATCCTTATTGAAGTATCTCAAGAATGGAAAACAATTATCACATGTACTCGCTATTTAACTGGAACTAACTGATGAGCACACATGTGCACAGAGGGAAATAAAACTCAGTGGAAATCAACCAAGGAGGAGGTGGGAGGAGGGGATGGGCGAAAACCTACCTAATGGGTCCAATGAACACTATTTGGGTGATGGACATAATTTTAACCCTGACTTAAGCATAACAAAATCTATACATGTAACCAAAAATATTTGTACCCCCAAAATATTTTGAAATTAAAAATAAGAAGTTTTAGATAGAGCACTTAGACAAAAAAAGAACTAAAAATCATCTAAATTGGAAAGGAAGAAGTCTTTGTTTGTAAATGATATAGTATTATACATACAAAACCTAAAGATTTCATCAAAAAAGTATTACAACTAATATATGAATTCAGTACCATTTCAAGGATACAAAGCACACTCAAAAATGAGTTGTGTTTCTATACACAAGCAATGGGATATTTGAGAAAGAAATTAAGAAAGTATTGCCACATACAATAGCATCAGAAAAAATCCTTAGGAAAAAATTTGACCAGTGGAAGTTAAAGATCTGTTCATTAAAAACTATAAGACTTTGATAAAAGAAATTAAAGAAGACAAAAATAAGTGAAAGATATGTACATAGATTTGAATAAATAATATTGTTAAAGTGTCCATACTATTTGAAGTGGTCTAGAAATTCATTGCAATCCTAATTAAAATACCAATGCCTTTTTCCACAGAAATAGAAAAAAAAATCACTAAATTTATATGGAACCACAAAAGACCATGAATAGGAAAGCAATTTTGAGAAAGAAGAACAAAGCTGGAGACATCACACTCCCTGATTTTAAACTATTTTACAAAGCTATTGTAATTGAAATAGTATGGTTTTGGAATAAAAATAGGCACACAAACCAACGAAACAGAATAGAGAGCCCAGAAATAAACCCACAAATACATGGTCAACTAATCTTTAACAAAGACACAAAGAATATACAATGGAGAAAGTCTCTTCAATCAATGGTGCTGGGATTATGGATATGCACATACAAAAGAATAACATTATATCCTTTTCTTACACCATATATAAAAATTAACTGGAAGCACTCTTTTGTTGCTTTGTCAATGAATACATTAGCCTTTCCTAGAAATTTGTAGAAAGTATGGGTGAATCTTTGAAATTTTCATAATCCATGCATAATTTATATTAAGTGGCATGTGGCATTTGGGCTACATATATTTACATATTTTTAAAATTATAATTATATTACACACACTAATTTTAATTTGCTTTTTTTGCAGTCAAATATATATTTTTCACATATCATTAGCTACTCTTATAGATGATTTTGGTAGCAGAGTAAGAGCCCCTTATGAAATAATTTGTATGATGTAATTGTTTTTTGCTGTTGCTATAACCTCTCAAAAGAGAAATCTTTATTTTTTCAAAAAATAATAAAAGTAAAAATGAATTTTAAAGAATATATAATATTCTTATGTACTGAAACAAGATGAAAATATATAAATTAACTGATGCACCATAAATTGAAAGAGACTAAAAATTAAGGAACCTATGTTATTGACTATTACATATCTACTTTTAGTTGGTATCACTAATATTTGCTAAAATTTAAAGATTTCAAAGATTGTTGAAAACATTACATCAAAAATTTTATATCAGAATATGTATATTTATATTTAACAAGTTTATCTTCTTCAGAATAGCATTAATGCTCAAGTATCAAAGAGGTAATTGGATCATGAATATATTTAAAAGAATAGATGCAATGCTTATAATCTAATATTTGAAAAAAATGCTCAAACATCTAAAGGGATGTGAGCAATATCAATAAAATTTCTATAATTTGTCAAGATGTTTTAAATGATAATATCTATTTTATTGGCTGGTTATTACTTTTATGTAGTATTATTAATCTTTAAAAAGTGAAAAATTCCAGATAGGTTAAAAATGTAAGTTTTAATAACCCACACAACAGTCCGTTCTCTGTGAATGCCTATATGTACTGATTTCTTTTCTACCTTCCCAGGCATTTTCTGTGAATTTCGAAGTGTGTATATGTTTGTGGTTAACAAGCATTATATCTTAAATACTTTTCTACAATGTACTTCTCATTTTTATATTTTGACCTTTACTTTTTAGCTACCTCATTTTAAAAGGCAATATATTCTATATGTTAATTAACCTTATTTTATTTAATCAGACTGTATTTATGAATAGTTGTTTCCAGTTTGGGGCCTAATAATTATATTATGCAATCCCTGTCACTGTGCATTTATATTTGCAATTATTTAAAAAATATTTTAGAAATAATTTCACCAGTATAAAATGTAGACTCATAAAATACTGATAACTTTTACCAATTTTTTATCTCCTCAATATACATATACTCACACTAGTAGTATGAAAGCATTTCACCAGAACATATAATCCACTTGAGTCTTTTAAACTCTTTAAACACCCTTCCATATTCTTATTGGCATGTTATATTTCATTATGCAGGGGTTCTTTGCCTTTATGACCTTTTATTTCATCATTCCATCATATATTTATATGTTAATTGGTTTATAGCATCCATGCATTTATTATTAATTTGTAAGAGCACCTCAATTGTAAGAAATTAACTGTGTTATATGCTATATAACCAATAATTCTAATGCTGACCTTACATTGACATTTCCTGCTATAAATTAATTTCTTTGTAGCCAATTTATGAAATATTTTCTTTATGTCTTTCAGGTCTTATATTACATTTCCTAAGGTGTTCTAACATCATTTTTGAAAACTTTCAATTTCATTTATTACAAGTAATATAACTTCATTTTTATTATTTAAATTCCTTTTTTTTTTTTGTTTTTTGAGACAGAGTCTCATTCTGTTGCCCAGGCTGGAGTGCACTGGCATCATCATAGCTCACTGCAGCCTCAAACTCCTGGGCTCAAGTGATCTTCCTGCCTCAGCTTCCCAAGTAGCTGGGACTACAGTTGTGTGCCATGATGACAGGCTAATTTTTCTATTTTTAGTAGAGATGGGGTTTTGCTCTTGCTCAGGCTGGTTTCGAACTCCTGAGCTTATGCGATCCTCCCACCTCAGCCTCCCAAAGTGCTAGGATTACAGGCTTGAGCCACCGTGCCTGGCCCCAGTGCATTTAAATTCTTGATCCGCTTAGAAAATAAGGAGAATTGGGTAAAGCTTTTCTTCCTAACAAAAAATAGATTTCCCACAGGCTATGTATTGAATTTCTTTTTTTACTCTTATGAAATGTTAAATGCTATATTTTTATTTACTAAATTTCCGTATGTGTTTGTGGCCTAGAGTAGGATTTGATTTCATTGATTAGAACTCTGTCTATCCCTGATTTATCCTAAACACTTCAGTGTAGCAGTTTTATAGTAATTTTATATCTTGCCATAATAGGGTTTTAAATGCTTGCCAAGATGATCAGAACTCCTTTTCCTTTACCAGATCTTCATGATTTAATTCAATCTTTTTAAAATAGAAGAATTTTCAGGTACTCAAAAAATGTAACAGTATGCAAATTATTATGGTGTTTTCCCTGTATAATGTATTTTTACCAAACATTTTAAGGAGCAGGTATTTCATATACTGTATTTGTTAATCTGCTTTTGTGATTTCAAACCACTGAAGACAATACATGTTTTTTCCTTCCCCTGTTATTTTCCTCTGTCTCTCCAAGCAGTTCTGTGCTTCCCACTTAGGGTAGGGACTGGCATAGAAGATTTTTACCTGTAACATTGTGACTGATCTGTCTCAGCTGGAGCAAAGATGACTGGCAGTTTTGAGACCCAATCTTATATCACTTTATTTGACATGTTCAATAGACAAGTTCATCTGTATTCTTTATTGGCAACCGTAAATATCGATAAGCAAAATATTGGACAGTTAGAGATTTTACTTCAACTGAAACTTTTCAGGCGTATGTGAAGTAAATGTAAAATCCTAGAAAACTTGCCCATAGATCACGTAGAAATTTGTAGAAGTGTAGAAACTGCTAGCCATTTTACTCCCATGAAAGAGAAATCTCACAACCTGTGATGTCTGAAGGTTTTTACCACTCTCCCTCCACCCTGCAAACATATGTGAATAGCTACTAAAAGAAGAGAAACCTAATTTCTCATGGTTTCCCCAAAATTTCCTAAGTTTTTATTTAGCCACATTTTTTAATTCCTTAATTGTTCCTAAAATGTTTTCTGTTTTACTGGGTTTTTTTTGTTTAACTTTTCAGCACATATTTTTTGCACGTAGTGAAAAATTGTCTCTACTATTATTACATTTGTATTCTATTTCTCTCTTCTTCTCTTATCTAATTTCAGTGTTCACCACTTCTAGAACAATGTTAAATAACAATGATATTAGACACCTGTATCTGTCAATTTAGATTATTTCTCTATGGTGACAGTGACACAACTTCAGTGACCTACATGTTTACTTTTTACATTCATGTCAATCTCAGTTTAGTTGAAAATCCTCTCTATTTCTGCAGTATCTCAGGCCCAAGGCTGAAGGCATAACCTTTGTTTGAGTAAAATTGCTCTTGTGGCAGAGGGAAAATTAGAATAACTGAGTCTTGGTATAATTCTTACAACTAGATTCTACTTGGAAATGACACAGTCATTTCCACTCACATTTCATTAATAAGACAGGACATGAGGCCAAATGTGTAGGAAGGGGACTGATAAGAGCAGAAGCAGATATTTATTGTGCTTATTTCAACAATAAAGATGCTGATGTCTCTCGTTTCACATGCGCACACACACACACACACACACACACAGTATATTTATATAGAGTAAAATATAAATAAAGCTATAAATATAAATATAGACATGTATTCATACATACATATTGTGTGAAATAATACTCCATCCATTCTTTCTTTAGCAGGAGTTTTGATTTTTTTTAATCTAGGAATTGAAGTGAATTTTCTCTAACTTTTTTTCAAAATCCACTGATATAATAATGCATTTTACTTTCTTTCACATGATCTAAATTATATTACTATAAGTTATATTACATTGTTTCCTAACATTAAACCATATGCATTCTCAAATAAACTTTGTTGGCTTATGCTCAGTTTTCTTTTAAAATTACTTTCTGTTATTGAATTATATTTACAAATATTTTATTTAAGATATTTTATTGATATAAATGAGGCTGAACTGTATTTCGAAGCATTTTATTTTATTGTGCTTTCTCTGACAGATTTTGGTATCAGTTTTATGCTGACTTGATTAAAGATTTTGGAAACTTTCCTACAATAGTTAAAATAGCTTTTAGATTAACTTTTTATTGAGGTAAAAAATAATTGACCTTGAATCTCTCTGGTTAACAATTTTTGTGCAGAGGTAGGAAGACTCCTTTACATTTTTGATATGACTTCTATGGTAATGTATCTGTTTTTTTTTCTGCAAAATGCATCTATTTATTCATGTTTTCCAATTTATTTAGAGTTAAAAATATATCATATTGTGATTTTCAAAACTTTTTCTGTATCTCTCCTTATATGTCTATTTTCATATCTGATATTTTCAGTTGTTTCAATTTTTTTTTGCTTCATTAGTTTAGCTAGATATTTATTAAATATGCCCAAGGGGCCAAATTATAAATATATGTGTCAGGCATTCTTTTTTCTAGGTGTTATTCATTAATTTCCCCATGTTTATTAATAGTGGAAATAATTTTATATGAGTTGGTTTGGTTATTGCTGCGTTACAAGCTTACTGAGCAAATATTCTTTGTCTTTCTTTAGTATGTTAATGTATTTTTCCGTTAAATACACTTTGGTAGCTGATAGTATATTTAGGTGAAGAACTAATTCTCCTGATTCTAGGCCCACAACACAGATTTTGCATAATGTATGTAATGCTATCATTCAAGTATCTTTAATAAGCAGGTTAGAAATAGAAGAATATTTTCCATGTTCAATCAAAACAAGGGCTACATTTAAGGGCCAAATCACCAAATACAATAATTTAGATTTATATGTTTGTAGTCAGTGATTCAACTGTTTATTTACTGTATATCAGGAGCACATATTTTATTCTCAATTTTCATATCAGCAGGACTAGATAACACGTTTATTTGTCTAACAGCAAGTCTGAGGATTAGCTTTTGATAGTATCTTAACCCAATTTGTCATTTCTTCGTGTGTTTAAGTGTCTAGACCAGCGCTTTCCAATACAACTTTTTCTGATGCTGGAAATGTTCTTATCTGCAATAACCACTGCAATATACGGCTTTTGGGAACTTGAAATGTAGCTATTGTGACTAACTGAATTTTTTGTTTTATATCCTTGCAATTAATTTAAATATAAATGAAGTAGCTATATGTGCTGAGTGGCTACTACATTGGACAACATGCATATAGGCCAATATCACTAGTATCTAGATAGATCAAAAAATGCAAAGAAGCTTTCTAATTATGCCCATTCTTTGTAATCAATTCAAAGCAGAGAGCCTGCCACTTTACCATCTAAACTTTTGAGTTACTCATTTTTTTTTAATTTCAAAATATTACAGGGGTAAAAATGTTTTTGGTTATATGTATAGATTTTGATATGCTTGAGTCAGGGTTAAAACTATGCCCATCACCCAGACCATTCATTGGACCATTAGGTAGGTTTTTGCCCATTGCCTCCTTACCCCTCCCCCCTGCTTGATTTCCACTGAGTTTTACTCCCCCTGTGCACATGTGTGCTCATCAGTTAGTTCCAGTTAAATAGCGAGTACATGTGATAATTGTTTTCCATTCTTGAGATACTTCAATAAGGATATTGGTCTCCAGGTGCATACAGATTGTTACAAAATAACTTAATCCATCCTTTTTCATGGCTACGTAGTATTCCACAGCATACACAGAACACATTTTGTTAATCCACTCATGAATCGATGGGCACTTGGGTTTATTCCACATCTTTGCAATTGTGAATTGTGCTGCAATAAACATTCAAGTGCAGGTGTCTTTTTG
The DNA here is from genome assembly GCA_023783475.1 of Daubentonia madagascariensis. Lineage (NCBI taxonomy): Eukaryota > Metazoa > Chordata > Mammalia > Primates > Daubentoniidae > Daubentonia > Daubentonia madagascariensis. Next base: position 15,932,018 of record JAKFHU010000978.1, on the reverse strand, counting down.
ATAAAATGACTTCTTTTCCTTTGGGTAAATGCCCAGTAGTGGGACTGTTGGATCAAATGGTAGGTCTACTTTTAGCTCTTTGAGGAATCTCCATAACTGTTTTCCGTAGAGGTTGTATTAATACTAATTTGCAGTCCCACTAATAGCATATAAGGGTTCCTTTCTCTCTGCATCCACGCCAGCATCTATTGTCTTTGGACTTTTTAATAAAAGCCATTCTAACTGGGGTAAGGTGATATCTCATTGTGGTTTTAATTTGCATTTCCCTGATAATTAGTGATGTTGGGCATTTTTTTGTATGTTTCTCGGCCATTTGCCTATCTTCTTTTGAAAAGCTTCTGTTCATGTCTCTTACCCACTTTTTCATGCGGTTGTTTGTTTTCTTCTGTGCTGATTTGCTTGAGTTCTTTGTAGATTCTGGTTATTAGCCCTTTATCAGATGTATAGCTTGTGAATATTTTCTCCCATTCCATTGGTTGTCTATTTGCTCTGTTGATTATTTCCTCGGCTGAGCAGAAGCTTTTTAATTTAATCAAGTCCCGGTTACCTATTTTCGTTGTTGCTGTGATTGCCCTTGGGGTCTTCTTCATAAATTCTCTGCCTAGGCTGATATCTAGAAGAGTTTCTCCAACATTTTCTTCTAGAATTTTTATGGTTTCATGCCTTACATTTAAGTCTTTTATCGATCTTGAATTAATTTTTGAGAATGGTGAGAGATATTTACCTTGTTTCATTGTTCTGAATGTGTCTACCCAATTTTCCCAGCACCATTTATGGGATAGGGCTTCTTTTCCCCAGTGTATACTGTTGCCTGCTTTGTCAAAGATCAGTTGGCTGTATGTGGATGGTTTTATATCTGGGCTGTCTGTTCTGTTCCATTGGTCTATGTGTCTATTTTTGTGTCAGTACCATTCTGTTTGGTTACTATGGCCTTGTAGTATCGTTTGAAGTCTGGTAGTGTGATGCCTCCAGATTTGTTCTTTTTGCTTAAGATTGCTTTGGCTATTTGGGCTCTTTTCTGGTTCCAATCAAAGCATAAAATTATTTTTTCTAGATCTGTGAAATCCTACTTGACCTTTACAGGTGAAAAATACTTTCAATGTACTGTTGAATTAAGCTTGCTAGTATATTTTGAGGATTTTTGTATGTATATTTTTGTCAGGAATATTGGCCTGTAATATTGTTTTCTTATATAGTGTCTTTATCTGATGTTGGTATGAGGGTAATCACAGCCTTGTAAAATGAGTTTAGAAATGTTCTCTCCTCTTGAATTTTATGGAAGAGTTTCAGAAGAATTGGCATTAATCCATCTAAATCCTTGGTAGAATTCATCTTTAAAGCTATCTGGTCATAGGCGTTTCTTTTTTGGGGAAGTTTTTGATTACTATTCAATTTTCTTACTCATTATTGGTCTGCTCAGATTTTCTAATTATTCTTGATTCAGTCGTGGTAGATTGTGTGAATCTAAGAATTTATCAATTTCTTTTTAGTTATCCAGTTTGTTGGCATATAATGGTAGTCGATTATGATCCTTTGTGTTTCCATGATATTCAGTGTGATCTCTCCTCCTTCATTTTTATTAAATGTCTCTCTCTTTTTTTGTTAGTATAGCTTAAATTTGTCAATTTTATTAATCTTTTTTTAAAAAGCTTGTTGATCTTTTGTGTTATCTTGCTGGTCTCTATTTTTAAAATTTCTGTTCTAATTTTTATTATCTGAATCTTCATGTTTATTATAGCACTATTCATAATAGCTAAGATATGGAAACAATCTAAATGTCTATTGATGGATGAATGAATAATATGTAGTACATGTACATAGTGGAATATTATTCAGTCCTACAAAGGAAGGAAACTTTATCATTTACAACAACATGGATGAACCTGCAGGACATTAAGCTAAGTGAAATAGGCCAGATGTACAAAGACAAATACTAAATGATCTCACTTCTATGTGGATACTAAAAAATTCTAAATCATAGAAACAGTAGGATGCTGGTTACAGTGGGCTGGGGAGTAGGGGAAATCATGGGATTTTGGTCAAAGGGCATAAACTTTAAATTATAAGATGAACAAGTTTTGGAGATTTAATATACAGCATGGGTATTGATGGATGTGTTAATTAATTTGGTTACAGTAATTATTATATAATGTATACATATATAAAATTTATTACACTGTACACTTTTATGATATTCAATTTTTCTTTGACAATTAAATTTATCACCTTAAGGATTGTCTTGCTGATCTATGTATTTTGCTGCTGTTGAGTATTCATTTGACCAAGTCGTGAAATACAGTTATATTTTTTATCACCTAAGTCAATTAATTAGTCTTTTTATTAATAAAACACACAAAAGGTACCTTTCTATAGAAGAATTTACTGAAGGAAATGAAGGTAAATGTATAGAAAATGCATAATAAAAATACTTTCTACACTAGATTTTTCTGCAATCAACCCCCCTCATTGTTCCGACAACTCAAGCTTCACCATTCTGCAATGTTGCTAATTATTTCTTACTTTCTGTTCACATGCTTATTTTTCTCCTTCTTTCTATTTGCATTTATGGAAAAAAAAAAAGCAAACATAGAGTTGGAGAGTTTAGCAAGTTCCATTGTCATCTTTGCTCTTGTAGACATATGACTTCAGCATCGATCTTCTACCTAAAATACCCCATTTATATATTTTTACTAAACATAAACGTTTCTGTTCTCTAGAGAAATTGTTAAATACAATTCTGTTAAAACACAACATTTTATCATACTACACACACATTTTTATCTATGCATATAAACATAATTGAAATATGAATTCCAAAATGTTAACACTAATTTATTCTGAGTGGGAAGACTATTTTGATGGTGATGGTTGCATTGTTGGTTTGTTTCACAATGGTTTGCTTTTAGAAAAATTGGTTGTTGTATTTGTGTTGTTGGTTTATTTGTTTTAGTTCTTAGGCTATTTCTTCCTGATAAGTTCTAAAATGAATTTGATTATTGTGTGTGTGCGTGTGTTATTTCACTTGGGCCTCACAACAGTTTCTGAATTTGTAAGTTGAAGTCTTTATTTTGGAGAAATTGTTATGAGCTCTTCAAATATTTCTTTGATATAATTCTCTTTCTCTAGTTGTTCTGGAATTCCAAATATATACATATTTAGACTTTTGACTTTGTTCTATGGTTTCATGTTTTCTGTTCTCTTTTCCTTTCTCCTAATTTTTCCCTTTCTTTTTTTGGTTTGTTTTTAATTGCCATTTTCATTCTCTTTGTTTATTTTATGTCTTCCAGTTTACTAATCCTGTATTTTACTGTGTCCAATTTGCACTTAAATTTATTCACCAAGTACTTAATTTTAAATATTTTATTTTTTACGTAGAGTGTTCATTTGAATAATATTTATATATTTAAATGATCAGGTGAAATTCTTCTACTTTCCATCTATTTTATACACCTTTAAAAATTTCTTTGCTAGTTATTTTTAAGTCCTTGTTAACTGATTACAATATCTGAATCATTTGGGTCTGCTTCTATTTTCATTATACCTTTTGTTTTGCTTTTGTTTTTGTTTATTTAGCCCTATTCAAATATGTTCCTAGGAATTTTTGATAGACTGCCAAATAGTTTTATCTGCCTAAATAGAAAGTTTTCCTATTACTCTACTAAGTAGGTTAGGGGGAGAATGTATCCTTAACAGACTGATCTAGGTCAGTGTTGGTTGTAGTGTTGGTAATAGTTATTCTAATCTGTTTGCTTATATTTTGAAGACATTTCTCTCAAGATTATTGACTGAAAGGCAGGTGGGCCTTTTTCTCTCCCACATATATATGTGCAGAAAAGGATGCTGTGTTTATAGGACTTCTCTTGTCCAAAATTGTAAGAAATTAAATTTATGTTATTTTTAGCCACTAAATGTGTGGTAATTTATTATGACAGAAATTGGGAACTAGTTAATATACTATATGATTCCATTCATAAAGCTATAACTAATGGTGTTCTTTTAATCATTTTAATTGTCATTAATCATTAATTGATTAATTAATCATTAATTGATTAATCATTTTAATCAATTTAATACTAATTGTACATATATATGGGGTACATAGTGATAGTTTGATAAATACAATATGTAGTGATCAAATCAAGGTAACTGGCATATCCATCACCTCAAACATTTACCATTTGTTTGTGTTAAGAACACTCAAAATCCTCTCTTCAAGACATTTGAAAATATATAACAAATTATTATTAACTACAGTCATCCTACAGTGCTATAGAATAATAGAACTTATTCTTCCTGTCTAGTTGTAATTTTGTATACTTTAACCAAACAATCCCTATCCCCTCCACCCTTCCCAGCCTCTAGTAACTACTATTCTAATCTCTACTTCTATGAGGTCAACTTTTTTTAGCTTCTGTATTTGAGTGAGAACATATGGGATTTATCTTTCTGTCCTTAGCTTATTTTAGTCATCATGATGTCATCCAGGCTAATCTGTGTTGCTGCAATTGACAAGATTTTATTATTTTTTATGGCTAAATAGTATTCCATCATTTTATACATACACACAAACACACCCCCCCCCACATTTTCTTTATCCATTTATCTGTTGATAGACACTTAGGTTGATTCCATATCTTGATTATGGTGAATAATGCTGCAGTAAACATATGGGTGCAGGTATATCTTCAATATACAGATTGCCTTTTCCTTGGATAAATACTCAGTAGTGGGATTGTGGGATCATAAGGTAGTTCTATTTGTTGTATTTTAAAGAACATCTGTACTATTCTCCATAATGGCTGTACTAAGATACATTTCCACCAACAATGTATAAAAGTTCCCTTTTCTCTGCATCCTTGCCAAATTTTGTTATTTTTTTTTAATAATAGCCATTCTAACTGGAGCAAAATGATATCTTATTGTGGTTTTGATTTGTGTTTCCCTGATAATTAGTGATGCTCAGCATTATTTCAAATATTTATTGATCATTTGTACATCTTCTTTTAAGAAATATGCAGAAGCTTTTTAATTTGATCAGGTTCTATTTATTTATTTTTGTTGTTTCTGTGATTGCTTTTGGAGTCTTCTTCATAAATTCTTTGCCTAGGCTGATATCTATAAGAGATTTCTAACATTTTCTTATAGAATTCTTAGTCTCACACCTTAGATTTAAGTCTGTTATCCACTGTGAATTAATTTTTATGAGTGGTGAGAGGTTCAGTTCCTGTTTCAGTCTTCTACATGTGGCTATACAAATTCCTAGCACCATATACTGAATAGGGACTCTTTTCCCCAGTGTGTGTTTTTGTCTACTTTTTCAAAGATCAGATGGCAATATGAGGATGGTTTCATATCTGGGTTCTCTGTCCTGATCCATATGTCCGTGTCTCTGTTTTTGTGCCAGTATCATGCCGTTTTGATTACCATAACCTGGTAGTATATCTTGAAGTCTGGCAAATTTATGCCTCCCTATTTGTTTTTATTACATAAGGTTGCAGTGGCTCTTTGGGTTCTTTTCTGGTTTGATACAAAGTGTAGAACTATTTTTACTAGATCTGTGAATAATGATGTTGGTATTTTAATGGGAATTGCATTGGATCTGTAAATCACTTTGGGTAGTATAGACATTTTGACAATGTTGATTCTGCTGATCCATGAGTGTGATATGTTTTTCCATCTGTTTACATCCTCTGCAGTTTCTTTCCTCAGTGTTTTGTAGTTCTCCCTATGGAGGTCTTTTGCCTCCTTAGTTAAATATATTCCTCGGTATTTTGTTTTCTTTGTTGCTATTGTGAATGGTATTGCAGGTTTGATTTGATTCTCAGCTTCATTTTTGTTGGTGTATATGAAAGCTACTGATCTGTGTATATTGATTTTGTAACCTGATATTTGCTGAATTTATTTATCAATCACAGGAGTCCCATGGTTTAATCTTTGGGGTTTTCTAGACATAAGATCATGTCATCAGCAAAGAGCAATAATTTGATCTTTTCTTCCCCCATTGGATACCCTTGACTTCCTTCTCTTGTCTGATTGCTCTGGCTAGGACTTCCAGCACTATGTTGAATAGAAGCGGTAATAGAGGACAACCTTGTCTGGTACCAGTTTTAAGCGTGAATGCTTTCAATTTTTCCCCAGTCAGTGTGATGTTGGCTGTGGGTTTGTCATATATGGCTTTTATAATTTTGAAGTATGTCCAATTTCCGCCTATTTCATTATGTGTTTTTATCACAAAAGGGTGCCGAATTTTGTCAAATGCTTTTTCTACATCTATTGAGAGGATCATATGGTCTCTGTTTTTGCCTCTATTTATGTGGTGAATCACATTTATAGATTTGTGTATGTTGGACCATCCTTGTACCTCTGGGTTGAAGCCCACTTGGTCATAGTGAACTATTTTTTTGATATGCAGCTGAATTCTGTTTGCTAAGATATTACTGAGAATTTTTGCATTTATATTCATAAGGGATATTGATCTGTAGTTTTCTTTTTTTGTTGAGTCCTTTCCTGGCTTTGGTATCAAGGTGATATTGGCTTCGTAGAATGAGTTGGGGAGGATTCTTTTCTTCTCAATGTTATGAAATAATTTCTGCAATATAGGTATCAGTTCTTCTTTGTAGGTTTGGTAAAATTGGGGTGTGAAACCATTTGGTCCTCTATGGAAAGTAGTATGGAGATAACTCAAAGAACTAAAAGTAGAACTACATTGATCCAGCAATTTCACTACTGGGCATTTACCCAAGGAATAAAAAGACATTCTATAAAAAAGACATCTGCACTTGAATGTTTATAGCAGCACAATTCACAATTGCAAAGATGTGGAAACAACCCAAGTGCCCATAAATACATAAGTGGATTAATGAAATGCGGTATATGTATACCATGGAGTACTACTCAGCCATAAAAAAAATGGTGAACCAATACCTCTTGTATTAACCTGGGTGGAACTGGAGATCATTATTCCAAGTGAAGTATTGCAAGAATGGAAATACAAACACCACATGTACTCACTACTAAATTGGAATTAATCGATCAACATTTATGTGCACATATGGAAGTAAAACTCAATGGAAATCAAGCAGGTGGGAGGGAGGAGGAGGGGATGTGTAAATTCATACCTAATTGGTACAATGCACACTATCTGGGTAAAGGGCACACTTATAACTTTGACTCAAACTGTATGAAAGCAAATTATGTAACAAAAACGTGTTTATCCCCGTAATATTCTGAAAATTTTAAAAAGAAAAATAAATAAATAAATAAAGCCCCCCCCGGAACAAAACCTTCACACACATTAGAATGGCTAAAATAAAAAAAAAATACAATAATAAGTGTTGGTAGGTATTGGAGTAATTGAAACTCTCATATTTCTAAAAGGAACTATTTTGGGAAACAGTTTAACAGTGTATGTACACATATCATATGGTCTAGCTATTCAACTCGTAGGTATTTTACATAATATATATGTAAACATATGTCCCATATGTCCACATAAAGTCTTCTGTGTGTGTATATATGTTAGCTACTTTATTTAGAATAGTTGGGCAACAACCCAAATGTCTATCAACATATGAATAGATAAACTTACGGTGGCATATCCGTGAAAGGGAATCCAACTCAGAAAAAAAAAGCACACATTCATCAAAGTGAATATGTTTGAAAACTTTCTTTTTCCCTTTTTTTTTTATGGGTATGTGGGTATGAAGGGACAAAAACTATAAAACTATATATATATATGTATTATTTAATTTATAGAATACTCAAAATCTTGACAAAAATTAATCCACACTGATGGAAATCAGATCAGTAGTTGTTAGGAATTGACTACAAAGAGCCATAAGATTTTTTCTAAGGTGAGGAAAACATTATATGACTAATTCAGGCACTTACATGTGGGTGTATTCATTTTTCAAAATTATTTGCAGTACACTTAAATTGTTGCACTTTAAAAAGTAAACTAGTTATTCAGGATAGTTTTAGATTAACAGAAAAATTGGGAAGATGGTCCAGAGAGTTCCCATACAACCAGCACCAAACAACTTATATAAGATATTTCTGTTATTAACATCTTATATAAGTATGGAACATTTGTTATAGTTAATGAAACGTTAAAGATACATTAGTATCAACTAAAGTCCATACTTGATTTAAGTTTCCTTAGTTTTTACTAATACACTTTTTCTGTTGCAGGAACCTAGATAGGGTGCCATATTACATTTAGTAATCATGTTTCCTTCAGCTCTTCTTTGCTGTGACAATTTCCCAGACTTTCCTCATTTTTGATAACTTTGATAATTTTGAGGAGTGCTGGATCAGCAATTTTGTAAAATGTCCCTAAGTTGAAAAAGGTCTGATATTTTTCACATGATTAAACTGGGATTATAAGTATTTGACAAAAAGACCACAGAATTAAACTTCCATTTTCATCACATAATATCAAAGTTACACACTAGCAACGTGATTTATCACTGTTTATGTTAACATTACCTGGCTAAGGTAATGTTTGTCAGATTTCTCCACTGTAAATTTACTCTTTAACCCCCTTGACACTCTATATTCTTTGGCAGAAAATCCCTAAGTAAATTCACACTCAAGGAGTGGGAATTAAGCTTTATTTCCTTGAGGATAGTGTATCTACATACATTTTTTGGAATTTTTCTGCACATTGGATGTGTCTTTTTTATCTTTTCTTCCAATTGTTTATTTATTCAATAATATATTTATATCAACATGGACTCATGGATATTTATTTTAGACTTTGGATCATGACCCAATGCTATTTTGATTATTTTGCTGCCAAAATTATTCCAGCTTTGGCTGGAACTCATTGGGAGCTCTTTTAGATCAGTTTCCTATCCCTTTAACATGCCCCTATCATATGTTTTGAGAACTTCTTTACTCATTGGAACTATAAGATATTTCAGGCTCATCTTGTATATTTAGTGCCTCAGTCCTGTAATCAACTATTTCTTGAAGGAGCTCTTGTTCCTTTCATTGGCGAATCAGAAACCAAGATGTGAGCCCTAGGTAAGATTTTAGCTATCAGGGTACAGTTGCTTCTACGATCTCTAAGCTGACAGAACAAAGGAATATACGTTGTATACCAAACTGTGTATATACACATATCTACCAATACTTCTCTGTGTAACCTTCTTTATCTATACAACACAATTAGGTAAACAGCTATTGCTATGATTGCTGGATCACAAACCTACTTTTAGCTTTGTAAGAAACTACCAAACTTTCTTCAAAGTGATTATACCATTTTTCATTCCCAGTGGCAATGAATGAGAATTCCTGTAGCTCTGCATTCTCACCAGCCACTGATCTTGTCAGTTTTTCGGATTTGGATTTCATTCTTTTATTAGATGTATAGTGATATATTATTGTTGTATTAATTTTCATTTCCATAATGACAAATGATGTTGAACATCTTTCATATGCTTATTTACCATGTATACCTCTCCTTTGGCAAGATATCTGTTCAGATCTTTTGACTATTTTTAATTGAATTATTTGTGTTTTTAATGTTAGATGTAAGAGTTCTTTGTATATTTTGGATCCAACTTCTTCTTCAGATGTGTATTTTGCAAGAATTATCTCCTATGCTATGACTTGTCTTTTAATTTTTTTTTAGCACTGTCTTTTGCAGAGCAGAAGTTGGCAATTTTAATGAAGTCCAATTTATGTATTATTTCTTTCACAAATCTTGTTCTAGTGTTGTATCTAAAAACTACTCCACATGAGGGGATCTTGAATCTTAACAAATTAGAACATGGTAAGGTTTGTGAGTTAAAACCCATGAAAGTATGGTCATCCCCCGAGGCCTGCAGCTAAGCAGTTTCTAACTCCTAATTTAGTTCACACTCAGCCTCTAGGAATTCATCAAAATTACCATTCAGGTATTTCCATCAGTTTATGGCTCCAGCTTCTGCTGCAGAAAAGCAGAACTTGGCTGTGACTCTCTAGATTTCACCGTCTTGTCAGATTTCATGGTGTCAATTTGCCTTGTTACCTCAGTTATCTGATGGATCTAAGAAAACCCATTGATTTCATCGAGCTTTTTCTTGTTCAGAACAACACAATTCTTTCATAAGAACCTGAGTGACACCTTCCAAGTTCTTTATATGTTGCAGATGAAACTGAAAGTCAGCAGCATTTTTTGTATGTAAGTTGTACCTTAGTAAATTTGATTAAAAAAAAAAGATATGTTAAAACAAATCATTGCTCAGTTGTATCATCTACACCATTGCAGAAATATCTTGCACAAAATGGCAATGAATACAAAATCATTTATGAATATGAATTCTGCTGCTAACCTACTACAATATCTCCATAATATGCTTGGTCAATTTAGGAAATTCATCATAATATGCATGCATGTCATATTAAATTTATTCCTTTTGTCAGGAGATTCCTTTTTGATTGATCATCCTTAAAATTACCTAAAAAATACCAACTGTTACATAAATATTTAATAAATGAACAAAACACACACTAAGTAAAATTTATTATGAGCACAGTTAATCAAATTTTTAGAATTCATCTGCCAGCAGTGTCAACATTGGTAAATACAACAAAGCTAAGGAAAAAACATAACAAAACAAAAAAACAAAGGGTTTCTGTGCTGATAGCCCTGAAGCTGATAGCAAATCTGGCTGTGTTATTAACATACAAAGGCAAACTTATTTCCCCTTTTAGTGAATACTTTAAGTAATTTTGAACTTTTCATTTTTGCTTTCATTCACAAATATTCAACAGTTTGTGCATTAGGAGGAAATATTTTTTAGTCATACATTACATAGATTTTATACTTGTTTTGCAAAGGGGTCACAAACACATATAAAAAGCAATGAAAATAAACAATGAACAAGACAATGAAAATAAACGTAGTATTTTTGGAGGAAAAACTTAAAGAGGGAGAAGTAGCACAGCTACTATTTCCTGCACTCTCATATTTAAGTGGCAAAGGCTGTACATAGCTGTCTATGTGCTCAATGGCCAAGATTCTGTAAGATTCCATCAGGGGTGGGCCTTTCTGTGTATACTGGCTTAGCTGGCTAAGAACATACCAAGAGAGAGTGAACCCCAAACCCCCTTTGTCTTACATTTTTGGTTATAGGTTAGCCTAAAAGGGGTTAGGCAACACTACGTTTTCCTAAGTTATAAGAAATTTGTCAATTGATCTCCAGTCACCTGGGAGTATACACCTGGAAGTATACATGAGAGTGCCACCGTCTCCATGCTAAATACCTTGGGAAAGCCTTCCTGCTCCAGCAGTGCTTACATTAGATATATCACCCACATAGGCTGGTTAGGTCCAGTTGAGCAATTTCTTCAAGAGACACACACACACAAAAAGGTAATAAGACTCCAGGACCCTCCTGATTTGTGTCTCATCAATATGATAACTTTAAACATTATAACAATTTTTTTAAAAAGTTTGAGCCAAGACTGTTGAATACTTAAAGCCCTTTATATTATTTCATAGATCTAAGTGGAATGCATTAGAAGATATGCTGTTGGGTTTCTTATTTTAATATTTTAGGATTATAGGAGGAAAAAAGTTCATGGAGAAAGGTTTAGCTTTTAGTTTTATCTTTCCTGAGAATACAAAGTCACAAAATGTCAATATTTTTGTTCATATCTATGTCTGAGGAGATGTGATAGTTTAGGTAGATAATCCAATTGTTCCATCAATCTGAAGCTATTGAGAAATAAAATACATTTTTATAATGAGAATTAACTAAAACTGCCCTACTAGAAGCAGTTTTCTTGGCTTACTTACTTCCATATTTTCATTCAGTCACCTATCTATCCCTTTAATAATATCTCCAGTGTGAATCAATTTAAAATTTTTCTAAACTAAGTAATTGTTAAAATATTTTTCATTCATCTTTACATTTATTAACTTCTTCTATAATTGTGTATAGAGTAAGAGTGGAAAAGGTTTTTAAAATAGATATGAGTATAGCACAGAAATCAAAACCCTAAAAACAGAGATAGACCAAATTAAAGGATTTGAGACAATTGCCATGGAAAAATTAAAATTTTCATGTCTCCTCTATGTCTCTCTTCATCCAATGAGACCTAACAATATAGGCTACCTTGTAACAGCTAATTTTTTTTTGTTTGGTCCATAGAGCTCTGTTCTTGGACAGATTTAAACATTTGTTTTAGATATGCTAAGTGAGAAGCAGTAGCCCTAGATTTGTACCTAGAGTCATGGAGTGGAAGCATCAAGTTCTGCCTGGAAGTCATTGCCTATGACCTATGGATGGTCCTGGGCCAGATTGGGCCAGTGGTTTGTTGGCACCACCTTTATATTCACTTGTCCCTCAGAAGAAATCTGTCCCTAGTGGACCTAATTCAGCATCTTAACTGTACCTATTGTTCTTTAAAGATGAACCTAAAAGAGATCCTGCTTGAAAGTGATTAGCACAGGCTTATTGCCACCTAGTGCTGCCCACTGTCCCTGAAGACAGCCAGAGACAGCAAGGACCTGTTGCAGCTGAACAACTGCTGCATAGTGGTGTCATGGACTATGCCTAGGCATGTCCAACAGCTGGAATTCTCAGAAGGCAAGCCCCAGGACACAGAGAAAAGTCTAAGCAAGGAGCTACTGAGTAACATACCACGCAGTTTTACTGATAAGGACTTATCAGACTGAAAGCGACTTTTCTAAACTATATTGTCAATATCAATTATTTTTTAAAAAGTCAGTCATGCTAGAAAAAAAGACAATCTTTTAATTTTTCTGTTCTCTCTATAGAAAATGGTTTTTACAAAGTTTGTGTTGTATGAAGAGTCAGGAGTGTACAGTTAAAAAATGTAGGAAAGAACATGTAGAAAAAAAGTAAGAAAAAAATGTCAGGCAGTTAATTAAAAATGATAATCCTAAAACTTTTTTATTTCACATAACTGAAATTCTGTATCTATTGAACAGTAACTCCCCATTTCCCACCTGCCCCAACCCCTGGAAACTATCATTCTATTTTTTGCTTCTATGACTTTTACTGCTTTAGATATCTCATATAAGTGGAATCATGTGGTATTTGTTCTTCTATAACTGGCTTATTTCACTTAGCACCTCAATGTTCATTTATGTTCTAGACAATATGTATATAGTTAACAATATGGTACTATACCCTTAAAAATTTGAAAATTTGTTTAAAGAGTAGCTCTTATGTGCTTTTTACCAAAGTTAAAAAACTCCAATAATCCTAATATAATAGTAATAAAACCTTATTTTTAGAGACAGGATCTCAGTCTATCACCCAGGGTGGAGTACAGTGGCAGAATCATAGCTCACTGTAACCTCCAACTCCTGGCCTCAAGTGGTCCTTCTGCCTCAGCCAAAACATTTTTTTCTGAATGTTGTAATGTTTAGCTGTCATATTTTTTTTAATTTTAAAATTTATCATGAATTATTTTCTTGATTTAAATCAGTAGCTATTTATTTATTTATTTTTGAAACAGAGTCTCACTCTGTTGCCTGGGCTAGAGTGCCGTGGCATCATCCTAGCTCACGGCAACTTCAAACTCCTGGGCTCAAGCGATCCTCCTGCCTCAGCCTCCCGAGTAGCTGGGACTACAAGCATGTGCCACCACATACGGCTAATTTTTTCTATTTATAGTAGAAATGGGGTCTCACTCTTGCTCAGGCTGGTCTTGACTCTTGAACTCAAGTGATCCTCCCACCTCGGCCTCCCAGAGTGCTAGGATTAGAGGCCTGAGCCACCATGACTGGCCAAAATCAGTATTTATTTATTAAGCAAATTTTCTATTATTTTTCTTATTAAAAATTTCCATACATTTTATAACGTTCAAGTCCCTCCAAATCTGGAACTAATTTTTTTTAGGTGAAGGATAATTTGTAATTGAATTTTCTGATTTGCTTAATTTGTCTTCATCTATAGGATTCATTAATGACACAATGGAGATTATCTTAAAAAATAGAGTTAAATTATTTTAATAAATATCTTCATATACAACTTAAAAGTAGCTATTAATTTACTTCAAAAGAATATTTGGGGCTGGGCACAGTGGCTCATACCTGTAATCCAGCATTCTGAGAGACTGAGGCAGGAGGATTACTTGAAGCCAAAAGTTTAAGACCAGCCTGGGCAACATAGCAAGACCTCATCTCTACAAAAGATAAAAAAGAATAGCCTAGACTATTGGGACTCGACTGTAGGCCTAGCCACTCAGGAGGCTGAGGTGAGAGGATTGCTTGAGCCTGGGATTTCAAGGTTGCAGTGAGCTGTAATTGTGCCACTGCACTGCAGCCTGAATGACAGAGTGAGACCCTGTCTATTAAAAATAAAAAATTTAAAAAATTTTTAAAAATTTGAATGTGTAAGACTACTTATTCTTTAAGAGTACTTTTGCAACAGTTGGGGAAGTATAAGGTATTCTACAGAAATAATTTGAAACAAGAGTGAGATGTATTTTTCAAATGAGATTTGCAGTCAGGAGAAAGAAAATAGACTGGGGAAAGCTGTTTGTGCTAATAGTTTTCCAACCACTACTAAGAACTTTCATTCTAAGATTTCAGGAAGAGGACTCTGGTCAATGCATTCATTGCAACATTTGGTAATAATAAGGACAATTGAAATTCACCCTCAAACATTTGCAGAAGGATCACATAGGGAAGCTATATCTCTTCTTGCATAAATCTAGACATAAAATAAAACTAAATATAGAAAGCTTTCCAAGTAAAAAATTAATCATTTAGAAACAAGTAAAAATTTCAGTTAGTGTAACTAAGGAATAGCCTGTTTTTTAGCCTGTCTGAATTTTTGTTCTAGGGCTAATGATCCTCTTTAAGACTCAAAATATCTTTCTTGAATATCTATATCTTGATTCAAAGACCTGGCCAATTTTAGTAAATCATTAGTCTTATGAAATTGTTCAAAGTTCACATTAAGAAATAAATCTTTATCAATAGTTTCTACAAAAGGCTTTCCTTCATTCCAACAATTTTTTAAAAATATTCGCTGCCTGGTTTGTATGTTAGTGAGAATCTCCCAATGATGCTGCAACTCTGCATTGCTGTAACCTGAAAGCTCTACCTGTTTGTTCTGTGTTCCCTATTCCTAATGGTTTATCTCCGCCTCTAGTTTTACAAGTGAGTCACTCCTTAATCAGTGTTCAAGATCAAAATTCATTACTTCTCCTTAGTGCCAAGATATATTGAGAACAACACTATTAAATATCACACAGGCAGTAGACTCTCAGAGGATCATTATCAAACTTCTTAATATTCAATAACAGACTTTATGATATAGAAGTTTTTATCTTTATAGCTTTTTGTATAAACATTTTTATGGAGTTTCTCTTTGGTCATCTAGAATTGCTTTTCATCAAAATATGTTACTATAATGTGCAAAGAATAAAAATAGAATCTATTGACTTTTCTCAGTAACAATTACTTCAATCCAAGTGCAAATGTCAATTTCTGCCCATGATTTAATGGTCCTATAATTCTTCCCAAACAATATATTAATTTTCCATAATATAGGAAATGCACTATGTGTTTCACATGAAGATTAAGACATATATAGTTCTTATAATATACTTCTTATAATGTGATTTTAAAACATCATAAATAAATTAACCAATTATATATGATCTATTCTTGATATTCTCATACTTGTGTTCTTTATTACATTTTCTATTTGGTTTGAAAATTTATAACACTGTGTTTTGAGATCTAATTCATGGATTGGAATTTTGCTATTTTTAATGATATTCTGTTAGTTTACCTGGACAGAAGTTAA
Organism: Daubentonia madagascariensis; assembly: GCA_023783475.1. Taxonomy (NCBI): domain Eukaryota; kingdom Metazoa; phylum Chordata; class Mammalia; order Primates; family Daubentoniidae; genus Daubentonia; species Daubentonia madagascariensis. The sequence goes on along the minus strand of JAKFHU010000978.1, from coordinate 15,916,236 downwards.
TGATTGCCATGTAGTGGAAAAATTATACTTTTGTTCTACTTTGCTCAGTTTTCTATTGACTCACTTATTTCATTTTTATTTGTAGGTTTAACTTCAAGTCAATTAATTAAGACCCCAGTATTCAACTAGATTTAGTGTTTCAATCTGTTTTAGTAAATCTTTACACTTACATGCTGTGGATTTTTTGTTTTGTCTTTATTTTGCTAGGAATAATTAATACTTCGTACTTCACACAACTAGAAATCATCTGACTTAGAGTTATAAGTTATTGTAGAATGACTGCCTTTATTTTAACCCAATTTTGTGGCTTCTGTCAGATGTTTTATGCATGTTAGGTTTTATTGTTATTACTCTTTTACTAATAGGTAAGAGCCATTTTGATAAAAGTCAATAATTTGACATCTAAATTAAAGCAAGGTGATTAAACGGGCTTTCTTGGGATAAATTAATAAATCGTATGGAAAAATATAAGACACAAAATTTGTCTCTGAAATAATATTTTTGAATAATTGATTGATTTTTACTATTATCAGAGTTAAACATTTAGTCTTTCATGAGGATATTATTTCTGCATAGGTTGTACCACTTTAAGTTAGTCAGTATGATTTCATGATTCTGAGACTCCTTAAGAAAAGTGTTTTTATTAAAATCTTATTCTCTTAATCAACAACAATGAATCAAATACCCACTGTGTATTAGCCATTACATTAGGTCTAAGGAATGCAAAGAGATACCATCCACATCCTCAAAAACTCTGAACTCTTACAAAGAATGTCTCAGTCTCTACTGAAACAACGCAAATGGATTCTTTGCTATTTTATATGCTGCTAATTATGTGAACTGCAAATATTTGTCAGACAAAGTTTTCAAATTGAGAAACTTCAGATTGGAGGACATGAATAGCCGTGACTGAATGATCTGTTGGCACGCACGGGCCAGCAAGAATTGTGTGTGCTTTCAGGCACAATGAAATTTTTTAGTGAAATGATAATCAGTCCTTTCAGGCCGATGGCCAGCCCCAAGACTCCGATTTGCCTTGGAAAGAATGGAAACTTATGAGAGTGCCTACTGGTTTAACAATGTACAACTGGGAAGTATGAGAGTGTCTGAGACTACCTAATAAACATAGTATGAAATCAACAAATATGTGTATGCATGAGTGTGTGTGTTAAATTTTTAAGCAACTACATCTATTAGATACTGTTCTAGATTCTGGGAAACAACATTAAAATAATAAAAACTAAACAAAAAAAAACCTCTGCCCTTGTGAAGCTTACATTCTTGTATGGGAAGAAAGAAAGTAGGCAATTATATTAATAATTGAGACATAATAAATAAAGAAAATTACAGAGTAGGTCATTGGTAACTAAGGAAGGAAAATAAAATGGAAAGATAAATAAGGGCTACCAGTCTTGGTGGGCATGAAGCTGTGCTGTTGCAATTTATAATAGTGTAAACAACCTATGAGCAACAAAAAGGTGCCAAGGGAATTCTATAGCAGATGTCACAGGTAAGATGGGCACAGCAACTGCAAGTACAAGGGTCCCAAGGTAGAATCATGCCCACTGTGTCTGTGGAATAAGGATGATGGTGTGAACGGAGCAGCATACACAAAAGGGAACAAAACAGGAAATTCAACCCCTTCCGTACCACCACACGCACAGTGGAGCTAGATACTGTAGGATATTTAATACCCTAATATATTTATTTAATATATTAAAATCACCACGTATCACCATTTCTTTTATCTGGTAATCTACCTTATAACCATAGGTTCTTAACTAGAAAATGCAAAAAAAAGGTATCAGTACAATTATTATTTTTCAAGAAAAATAGTTTTCAACTACTGAGTGCAACCATGCACCAACTGGAAAATGAAAATAAATTTTAATAATTAAGAAGGAACAAAATTACTACAGGCTGCCTTTACATCCGATATGTGTGAGTAACTTTATTGTAGCTTTTGTCTAAAAAAAGGAGATTATAGCTTTTGCAACAACATGTACAAAACTGAAGTTATTTAATCAGTGATTTTGAATTCAACACTTTTCAAGATTCTGGAAAAGCAATATTAAGTAATGCGGTCCTGTGCCATATTTGGCTCAGACCACATTACTAAGTTGTGCCATCACCAAGGAAAGATGTGAAGAACTCCCTTACTCACCTCTTCAGCCTTTCCACATCGCACAATTAGGGTAAAATAAGGCAAATTAACCAGTGTCTTATAAAAAAGGTATAGGGAAGGTACATTGGGAAAACTCCCTATGATATCTAAGCAGTTCTATTAATAAAACAGGTATTTTTATAAAGAAATCATGTTAATTTTGAAGGAATTTATTGAGTTCTGTTGGTATTATTACCTGTGGCTCAACTGGATATTATTTACTTATTGATCTGAACAAAAATCTTACCTATAGCACTTTGTATTAATATATATTACAGATGTTACACATATTATATTACATTATGTTATTTTATGTTGTGTTGTATTATGATGTTATATGCTATATTATACTATGTTCTATTAAATTATCATATTCCGCTTAGAAGTTAATCCTACCATTATCTAAATTATGTGCTTCTTTGAATAATAATAACTTCTAATCATTTATATCTATTTACTTACAATATTTTATTGTGCCAATTATATAATAAAACAGCATTCAATTTGTGTTGTTAAATAAATGTGTGGATTAAAGATATGTCTTATTGTATGGAGTTGATTTGGCATTAATATAGCTATTAAGTGTACTGGACTCTGATAAGTTCAAATATCCATGAAAACAAAAAGGCTACATCTCCCACCAGAAAAACATCTCCTCAGATGTCAGTGCTGGAAATAGCATCACCAAGATTTGTTTTGGCAACTATCATAGAAAATCTCAATTTTCTACAAATCTTTTCTTGCCCAAGCCCTAATCTAAATTGCATATTACTTATTTTAGATACATTAATTTCAATAATGCTACAACAATTACGTCTTTTGTGTCATTAATATTACTGCATGTTTCTGTTCCAAGGTGTGATAAGTTGATGATGGAGCTTCTTTCAGGAAGCCAAATTGCTTCTTACTTTTCTCTGCTCTGATAACTCAGTGCCCTGCCTTTCTGTGAGCAAAAAAACCCTCTCTTGTATGGTTCTCCATACAAGAAACATATTGCCATGCAGAAAATCTTTGACATGTAAAAATGAGTAAACTACAGATTTGTTTTTATAATTGTAATTGAGTTTATAGTGTCAAAATAACCTCCGGTATAAGTCCAGTGTGATCGGTTCATTTGTCTATCTGATCAATTTCATGTCACACTAGAAATCTAAGCTTATTATATTTTACACAGTACAGCAAAATAAATTAGATCATGATCACATCATGGCAAATTGTCCACATGTTCAAAAACATTTTGAAAATCTAATACTAATAATCTTATAATTGTATTGCTGTTATCATGGTTTTTTTTCCTTTAATAAAACATTAGAAATGTATTACATAGGGATATTTTACTTATCCTCCCTTGGCTTTGTGGGAAATAATGGTGTGTAGAGTTTAGAAAGTGAGATTTTCAGTAAAATAGAAATTTAAAGAGCATTTTTATTCCTCTTTGAAGCCATTAAAAGAAATGTGTGAACTTCTTGTAAAAAGCAAATTGACTTTATGTGGAACAATACCGGAAGTAACATTAAATGTAAATATAGTAGCACAGATTTTAAAGACATAAACATGTTCATAAAACTTTTAAAATTATCTCTTTACTTTTTTGTTACAATTCATGTGAAAAGAAAATTATATGATTTTTAAAGTTTACTTTATTTACAAAATTACACCATCTTTATAAAAAATGCTACGCTTAGAAAAGTCACTTTAAATTGAACTGTTTATATTCTGTAATAGCAATGGTAAACAAATGCTTTACAGGAGTTGGTACCCTAATTAACTATAACTGGTAATATTTAAGCAGAGTATTTTTAAGTGGCATGTTATGATTATGTACTTTCACTAAAATTAATATGCTTGGTATTATTCAGAGACTTCTTTTTTGCCTTCAGAATCGTTTCTTTTAGCAATAATATTCCATATGCATGACATTTTAATGGTCTCTTTTCATAGAAATTGATGAAGTATATATTCAAAAAGGATAAGTGTCTTAAAATCAAGCAGTTCAGAATTATTGTGTTTAGAAAGATAAATGAGAAATGATCCTTACTTCTTTTTTCAAGCTCAATATGAAAAGTCCTAAAATTTGAGTTAAGTTTATATAAATATGGTTAACAGCACACACAAGGGAAATCATTATTGTAATAATGCATTTTGAAGTATGACTTTTCAAAAATAATTATAGAGTAAAGAAAGAGTAGCAGGTGGATAGCACAACTGTCTGGCACCATAATGCTATTTCTATCAGCAGAGTAAATAAAAAATTCAGTCAACATTTGCTTATGTTTTTGACATCTTGCCAACAGCAGGTTTGACTGAGCTTCTTGTACTGAATAAATGAAATGGAATAGTTTGTCACTGTACTTAGGAAAGGCATAGAGACAGAACATCTCTGTTATGATTCTTGCAGATTGGAAAAAAAAAAAGATAAAAAGGTAGTTTGAAGCAGGTTCATTGTTTTATTTGTTTGTTTGTTTTATTGTTTTATTTTATGTTGAATGCAGCTTACTGTTTAATTTCTGTCTCTCAGATCACACCTAGACCCAAAACAGCTTCAAATAGCCATTTCCTCCACTGCAGTGAGCAGGTATTGACAGGTGTGTGTTCCCATGTGTTAGAGTCCTCAAGTGGCAAACTGGCAGAGGAAGGACATATTTGGTAGGCACTTAGGCCTTCAGCTGCATTCCTGAATCAAAATCTAGCACCTGTTGGAAGAGAAGATTTTTAAAGAAGAAAGGGGAATTTTTCACAAAGGATCTGAATGTCCAATCAAATGTTGCCCAACCTAATGTTGTTGGAACAACTGGATATCTACATGCAGAAGAATGAAATTAGACCCTTATCTCACACCATATACAAAAATCAACTCAAAATGGATTAAAGACTTAAATGTAAGGCATGAAACTATACAACTACTAGAAGAAAACACAGGGAAAACCTCATGACATTGGTCTGGGCAATCATTTTTTGGAAATCACCTCAAAAGCACAGGCAACAAAAGTAAAAATAGACACACGGAATTACATCATTAAAGCTTCTGCACAGCCAAAGAAACGATCAAGAGTGAAGAAACAACTTACAGAGTTGGAGAAAATATTTGTAATACATATTTCTGTTAGGGGGTTAATATCCAAAATGTATAAGGAATTCAAACAACTCAATTGTAAGAAAACACATAACCTGATTAAAAAATGGACAAAAGGCCTGAATAGACACTTCTCAAAAGAGAGCCAAATGGCCAACAGTTATATGGAAAAATATTCAATATCACTAATTACTGGAAATGCAAATGAAAACTACAGTGAGATATCACCTCACCTCTGTTAGAATGGCTGTTACCGAAAAAGACAAAAGGTAACAAGTATTGGTGAGGATGTGGAAAAAAGGGAACTCTCACACACTGTTGGTAGGAATGTAAATTAGTATAGTCATTATGAAAAACAGCATGAAGTTTCCTCAAAAAATTAAAAATAGAACTACCATATTATCCAGCAACTCCACTACTCCCACTACTAGGAATAAATCCAAAGGAAATGCACTCAGCATACTGAAGCTCTGTCTGCATTCCCATGTTCATTTCAGCACTATTCATAGTAGATACGGACTCAACCAGTGTCCAGCAACAGATGGATGAATAAAGAATATGTGGTATAGGTACACAATGAAATGCTATTCAGCCTTTAAAAGAAATGAAATCCTGCCATTTGTGATAACATGGATGAACCTGGAGGAGATCAGGCAAAATTGAATAAGCCAGACACAGAAAGACCAACACTGCATGATCTCACTCAAATGTAAAATGTAAAAAAATTGAAATCATGGAAATAGAGAGCAGAGTAGTGATTACTAGGGGCTAAGGGGCAGGGTGGTTGTAATGTTAGTCAAAGGACACAAAATTTCAGTTAGACAGAAGGAATAAGTTCAAGAGAGCTATTATTCAGCTCTCTTGAAAATTGCTAAGAGAGTACATGTTAAGTATTCTCACCACAAAAAGATGATTAAGTATGTGAAGTAATGCATATACTAATTAGCTTAATTTGGCCATTTTATAATGTATACATATTTCAAAACAACATGTGGTACACAACAAATATACACAATTTTTATTTAACAATTAAAAAAAGGAAAAAGGAAAAAAAAGAACAAAGAAGCAAAATAAACAATGTTGCCAAACCTATCATAGAAGAAGCATACACCTGGTACCCCTGGTACCCATTACTTAAGTATTTGAGAATTTTAGCAGAAAAACATCATCTGAGAATTTATGGATAAAACTAAATTTGATATGCTTTTTATGAGTTTTATGTGTCATGATTCTAGCTATAATGTGTTCCAGGAATAAAATGTCAGTCATAATTATTTCTGTTTTGATCCCCCCAAAATAATATAATCTCTCCTACCATTGTTATAATATTTATAAAAGCCCATGATTATATATGTGTGGCATACCAATCAATGATTTCATATCTGTCTTATTTCAGCGCCTCCTAACAGAGAAAAACTTCATTCATTCTTTCCCTGCTGTTCTGTGTGTGTCTGGGGACCTGTGTGTCTGTGTTTGTGTGTGTGAGTAGGGATATTTAGCACAGTATTTTTCCATGTCCCTATCACATTCATGTAGAATTATCTAACTCTGAGATTCTGTCAATAAACAGCAAAAAGATGACCATTCTTGGGCTGCTTAGAAAAACCATTTTACTTGATATTCAACTAACTGGGTATCGTCTTTGAAAATAAGTAAATTACAATAAATGAGGAAATGCTGTTAGCATTATATTTCACTCAAGTAATTTTTAAACTACCTTGGTAACTACCAAATCATTGCATTCAGTGGTGCATTCCCTATTTTTTATTTTCTTTATTCTAAGCAATAAGTGTAGATAGATGATCATGTGAACACAATTCAATATTGCTTAAAAACATACCAGTAATTTTACTGGAAAAAATGTGTATAACAGAGAATATAAGCTTAATGATAACAAGAAACTTGTTTACCCTGTTCAATGCTGAATCCTCAGTTCCAATCACCATGTGTTTGGTACATGGCAGGAGTTTTATTTTTTTTTTTAAGTTTTATGTGTTTTTTAAGTAAATTGTCAATAAATGGGGGAAAATCAGATAGAGAAATTTCATGTTATATTATATGTAATAGCAATTTTGAAACAGATTTTACTTTTAAAAATGCTGAGTTTGGTTGGGCACAGTGGCTCATGCCTGTAATCCTAGCACTCTGGGAGGCCGAGGCAGGAGGATTACTTGAAGCCAGGAGTTTGAGACCAGCCTGAGCAAGAGTGAGACCATGTCTCTACAAAAAATAAGAAAAATTAGCCAGGCATAGTGGCATGCACCTGTAGTCCCAGCTACTTGGGAGACTGAGGCAGGAGAATCACTTGAGCCCAGGAGTGTGAGGTTGCAGTGAGCTATGATCACGTCACTGCATTCTATCCCCAGCAACAGAGTGAGACCCTGTCTCAAAAAAAAAAAATGCTGCTTTTATTTAATATCTGTATACAAGGAAAATGGCAATAGGTATTTATTAAATAGAAGAAGCTATTAATAATATTACAAGAACATGGATAGAAGTCTTTTGAATATTTTCTAGTGCAAAGTTATTTACATTTAAGAAACAAATTAGATGTATGAGGAATATAAAATTTGCAATGTAGTAAAACTAAAGGAATGCAAGACAAAACATGTCTGTATAGATAAAGAATTAAGAATCTAAATATGTCAATGGATTATAAATATCAAGTAACCATAAATGAATATATTAACTATTATAGGGCTCATGACTTCTACTTAGCAGCTTTAAAAGGACTGTAAAAGAAAGAACAACTCTTTTGGCAGGTCAATATTAGGAATTTATTTATCACATTGCGTTGCTCCTGCCATCAGACTCAGAAAATGTCCTGGTCTACATATATGTTCTGTATATGAATCTTGGAGGAATATTCATTTACTGTCAGTAGTAGTTATTTCAAAGGTAAATTGACATTTATGTGTATTTTTCTTCTTTTCCTTTAGTATGCTTTGTTAGTTTTTTAAGGCTGCCATGACAAATGACCACAAACTGGGTGGCTTACGGTAATAGAAATTTATTCTCTCACAGTTCAGGAGATCAGAAATTCAAAAGGAAGGTGCTGGCATGATTGATTTCTTCTGGGGGCTTTCAGGGAAAATTTATCTCTTAGCTTCTGGGAGTTTCCAGCAATCCCTGGCATTCCTTGACGTTAGGCTACATAACTCTAAACCCTGTTTCCCTTGTCACATGGCCTTCTTCCCTGTATGTCTCTATGTGTTCACATGACCTTTTTAAAATGACACTAGTCATTGGATTTAGGGTCCACCTCAATCCGGTGTGACCTCATCTTAACTAAGCGCATCTACAGAGACTCTGTTTCCAAACAAGTTAATATCCTCAGGTTCTAGGTGGACATGACTTTCTGGGAGACACTATTCAACCCAGTACATGTGCTAAGAAAATAAGTTGTACCTCTTCCATAGAGTACCTTATTCCTTTTTTTCAGTGTTAGTCATTATAAAATAGCATGGAGATTTCAGAAAGCTCTAAGTAGTTCTGAATGGCTATAGTGTGGGAAACAAATGGGGAAATGGAAGAAATAAGATTTGACAAATAGGCCAGGGCAAAATCATAGAAGGACATACATATCATGGTAAAAAAAAATGTTTTGGTATTTTATGGCACAGAAGAGCAATAAAAATTTAGAAGTATTTATTTAGCATCTGTTTTGTATCAATACTGTAGAAGAACATTCTGGGGATAATGTGCTAAAGAAGTATTAAATATATATCACTTCATATATGTCACAGTTCAACAAGAAATGGAGAAAATTGGTAACAAGAGCAAATTTGGGTTTGTTAAGCTTGAAATTGGAAAAATCAAGTAGAACACAAGTCTAACCAAGCTAAAATATCCCTAGTGTAAATAAAATAATAGGATGTAAATCCCAAAATACCACAATGAGAAGGCGTAAAGAGATGAAAAGAAACAGGATCCAGAGTTTTGCCACATTAGAAAGCGTATTATCAGATTTATGAAATGTTTCTTGGAAGAAAGGAAAACACGGGGCAATAAAAAGAGAAAGTTAGTTGGGGTATAACTTGGTGTTGTATAATTTGGTGTTGAATAAAATTAAGAGAGATGGAAGAAGGAAAGAATAGACCAAAGAGCAGACGTTGAAAAACAGAAATTATGAGAACATTTTAAGTTTAATGGAGATATGCTCAATGAGACAATAGAGATACTAATGTTTAAACATCATCTTCTTGTAGCAAAAGAGGCAAGTGGTTCTTTAAAGCCCCAGCCTAACTTTGGTCAATGAATTCTCCCTTATAAACATTTTGTAATATGCGTTTAAAGAGTGGCTCAATTTTGGTACTTAAGTCCAGAGCAGTCTCTGATTTTAGTGACAGTGCTGTCAAATTGCATGTTGTTCACCAGCTATTGACTAAAATGTCACATTTCTTTCAAGTGCATTTTACTATATGATTTGAAGACTTTTCCAAGAGGCTCATTCTTGGGGAAAAAATAGAGGAGGGTACCTTTGGCATTTAATATGGAGTCTCTGATTTTAGATTATATTTATTTTTCAAAATTTTTAAGATTTTGGCTCAGCCATTATTATGAATACCACATTCCTTTTGCAGGGGAGTGCATGTTATTTTAACAAAGATATCATAAACTGATATGCCTATAAAGGAAATTTAATTAATTCAATTTAATTAATTCAATTGAATTAATTCACTCATACACATTGAGGTTTTTTCTTAATAAAAACATCAGACAAACTTAAGTTGCTTTTATCATTTAGTCATTTAGCATAACTTCATGCATATAGTAGGATTTGTAGTCAACGCAATCCTGTGATTTTAGTGTTGCCTATACCTTTATATGAAATACACATTAAATTTAAATGTCGCTTCCTTGTTTTGGTATTATAGAACTTTCATATAGATTTATATGTATCAACATTTATAGATGAACTTGCCATAAGTTACCAATTTATGGATGACAATTTTTGCTTTTAAAATAATAAGCAGTTAAATTTTAAGATATAAATGTATTTTATACTTCCATATTATAATTCAGTTTTCCCATCTTTTCTTTTTGTAGCCTACTTAAAATCCTGGAATATCAGGCTGCAGCTGATTTTATTCTGTTTCCAAGCAAATGACTGTACCAGAACATAAGACAAATGTAGAAATTAAGCAAAAACTGTATTTTACTCAGTCAAATTGAAAAATTTGTCTATACTTGAAAAACAAAATGAAGATTTGATGTACTCATATAGAAAATAATTACCTTACGCATGGAAGGGGTTCACTTACACCACACATGTATTCATTCTGTCAGATAGTTGGTTAAACATGTCCGAGCAACTCCTATGAGTAAGGCACACAAATCAGTGGACTTACTGCACGTTACCCAAGCTTTTCACATCTGTTATACAGAGTGGTGCAGATAATTTCATATGCTTCATCTTTTGAATTTGTTGTTGAATACTCACATGACCTCCTCATATATAATTGTCAATGCTATGCTTAAATAGATCTTATATTTGCTAGACTTAATCACCATAACTGTATGTAGATACATTATTCATATCTAATAATGCATAGTATACTAAATTTTCACCTTTGTTTAACAGGTTTTAAGTAATTTCTTAATATTAAGTGTCACATGGTGGTTTTTGTTTTAAATAAAAAAACTCTTGGAGATCAGGTGGTTTTTGATTTTGGTTTTGGTTTTGGCTTTTTTTTTTTTTTTTTTTGGTCTTGTTTTTACTATGAAGTCAAGTGGATAAAGATTCTAGATACACAAATGTGCATCACCCCACCCTGGTGTAAAGGTAAATTGCTAGTTTCCCATTTATAAGCTTTGGTTATTTAACACGTCATCAGCCATGGGTAACTTTCAGAACATTAAAATAGGAAGTTGCAATTCAAGTCATTCTTAGTCATTGATGGTCTGTATGTGCACTTTAAGAGTATGTACCCTCTGTAGGCTGAAGGAGAGTATTTGGATTGGCTTTTTAGAACAACTTATATCCTTTTGCCCTTTTGCAAGCAAAAAAAAAAAATTAGAATATCTATGATAATAGCTTCTAGACACAGTGCTTTCCTATAAAAAGAAAATAAAAAAGGGAGTATCAAATATATATATGAAAACAAACTACATTTGCCTTTTTTAAAACATGCTACATTGTTGTGGAAGCAATGTCACAGAAAAAAAGGCTAGAGAAAATCTGAATCAGCATGAAATGAGATATTTTGAGGGTTATTGTACACTATTCATTTTCATGGAAATAGGACAAGGTTACTTAGCACAGGTGTTTCTGTAATTGTGATGCATTAACAAAATTAGCTGTGTTCAATGGCCCTCAAACTTGCTCTGCCACCTGTATGTGAAATGGCCTACCATTAATATAAAGAAATTTGTTGTGAAACATGTACTGTAGAATTAAGTTCAAAACCTATTTGTGGTTAAATTGCCTTATTTGTTGAATAAAACTCTGCTCTCAACATTGTTTTTTCCTCTGGAAAAAAAAGGAAAAAAAGCACAATATGCTAAACTCTTAATCAAGTAGGAGAGAGAAAACACTTAAGAAAAACAAAGCAATTGTGGAGATAACAGTACAGTTGAAAAGAGTTATTCTATGTCCAACATTTAAAGCTGCTTTTATACAGAGAGATTGCTTGTACATTAATCTCTGAGGATTCTAGATAAAAATTCAAAGGCCTCGGGCCCAAACAATTAAATGTGATTCTCTCAGACTATCTCAGTGATACTTATTCACATACAAGTTTTCCAGTCATTGATCAGATGGTTATAGATACATGGAACATATGTGATTTTTATTTTATTTTTATTTTTATTTTTTTTATAGAGATGGGGTCTCGCTCTTGCTCAGGCTGGTCTTGAACTCTTGAGCTTAAGCGATCCTCCCGCCTCGGCCTCCCAGAGTGCTAGGATTACAGGCGTGAGCCACCGCGCCCGGCCTTCATATGTGATTTTTAAAAAGCAAGATAGTTATTTCAAATATCAGTGTTCAGTGCTTGAATTTGCAAAGAACATAAATATTAGGTGATGATACTGAGAACATGCCTGAATAATCAGCAGAGGTAAAATGTATTACTGATTTTCTAATTCTGAAAAAAATGGAAAGGGTGCTATGAAATTATTAATACTTTACTTACATTTGTTTCCAAATCACTGAATTCTAAAGCAGGATTGCCAAAGTCACTGGATTTTAATGTTTCCTGATTGACAGCTTTCGTTGATTTTCTAAAAAATCAGATAAAACTGTCACTACCTAGTATAAACTACTATATTCATTTATTTCAATAGAAATTAAATATACATTCATACAATATTCTTACATCAAGTAGTTATTGGATGGCTAAAAAAAGTACAATCAATTGCTTTGTCATTGTTCAAGTAAATCTTCAAAGACTGTGGATGTTTTTTAAATTAAGATTTGACTTGTAATTTGCCTAAGTATGGAATTGATAGTTATAATTTGATTTTTCATAGACAAATACTGAATGATTACAGGAAACTGTCTTAATATGTCAAATTCGTTTAATGGTACCAATAGTTATATAAATGATCGTACCCGTGTGAGGGGGGACAGGGGATGCTTTTTTTTTTTTTTTAGTTGTCAAACCCATGAGTGATCTTATCACCTCTCAGAGACAGAGCACATCCCCTGCAGCACCTCAGCACCTGAGTAGTTTCCAAGTGAATTTTGTCAGTATAGCACCTCAGAAAGATCCTCTGCTATTTAACAGGCCACAACCACATCCTCTCAAAGGAGGTCTAGACTTCAGTTCTGGTGGGTGAAGGATTTGTCCATATTTGTTTCTTCCTTGAGTGCTTGCCTGAGGCCCTAGAGGGAGCAGTGATAGCTCCCTATATTCGCTCTCCTTATATGTTTTAGTGTTCTCTTTACCCTTCAGTAGATAATTCCCTGAAATAGTTAACAATTATTTAAGTTAAAGTACCCCTATTCAAATTACCATGTGGTTTCAGTCTCCTTGTTGGGGAATATCTGACAATAATGTCTTCCAAGGCCTTACATTATTTAGTCCCTGGCATTGCTCTGACATTGTCATCTACCATTCTCCCCCTTGCTCACTTTGGCCACATTGATAAACATATTGTTCCTAGAACATTCTCCTAATTAAATTTGTTTTTCTTTGTGCCTAGAATATTCTTACTGCTTCTCAAATGTCTTTTTAGCAGAGTCTTTTCTCATCTTATATAAAATAGCACTTCCACTACAACACTTTCTCTCTTCTTTAGCCTGCTTTATTTTTCATCAAAGCTCTTGTCACCACATGACTTGTTATAGTCATTTATTTCTTTGTTCACTCTATGACTCTTCTCACTAGAAAGTAATGCCCTTGAGAACAGACATAGTCTGTTTTGTTCCTGGTTACTACTTGTGCCTGCACCCAAATATAGTCTAGCCCATAGTAAACACCAATTAAATGACTGACTGACTGAATGAATGAATGAATCAGTTTGCTTTCTAGATGAGAAAAGTGAAACTCAGACATGATAAGTAACAAAGAAGTATAACACAAAAATTAGGATCTTAGACTCTTCAGGGATAAAATGTGGATTTAAATGTGAGTTTCCTATTTCCTGCTACTGTAATTTAGGTATATTTCTTAAATACTCAGTGCCTCATTTTTCTTATTTGTAAAATGGGGATTGTAATAGTGACTAATTTATACCGTACATGTGTGGAGTAAATAAAATCATGTATATAATGTGCCTTGTATAGTATCTAACACATATTAACAATTCCATACATTTAGTTATTTTTATATTAATAATTACCTACAGTTGCAAAACTACAAATACAGGATCGTCATTTTTCTGCAAAAAAAGCAAGAGAGGGTTGTTTCTAAAATTCTTAAATAAGCACTGGTTTCAATGTACATTTATTAGTAGCTGCCTGATAAAAAGAACCCTAAAATTAAGTAGACAAGGGAATGGTTGAGGAAGCTGACCAAATAATAGGGAATATTTTAAGTGCAGTAACCACGCAATACCAATGGTGTCACGTTACTTTTCTTGAATTGATTGATCATGGGATCCCAGATTAGAACATAGGAACCAGATAGATCAGAGATGGATTGATAGATAGATACATACATACATACATTCATACATCTATACATGCATATATAGATATATCCATCTATGAATCCATACATGAATAGAGAATTTTTTAAAACTAATAAACACAAGTCTGGTGATCTATGAAGGTAAAGGTAGAATATGGTTATATAAAGAGTCTTTCAAGGAATTCTCAACAAATATAGGTCTTTTTGTAATTGAAACAGAGTAACACCATTGCCTTTCTTTTTAAAATGCAGATCTATGATTGACTGAGTCTCTTGAACATTTTAGTGTTGTACCTAGTTTTTAGAAACTGATAAAAATGTTTATTGTGAAATACTAAAATCTCTTAAGCAACTTTACCTTTGAAAATAATTTTGTGTGCCATTTGAATGTAATTGGTACTTTACTTTGGTTAAGTATTTATTAGTGGACCCTTGAATCAAGTGGCTTTGATAGTTCTATATTTTAGAAGCAAATAGGAATCAGTTGATTGATAGTCCTAGAGAAATTTTATTGATGTGACAATATTTGAAACAGAAAAAGATTACTAGTGTCCACCACTACACAGGGAAAATGAAATAAAGATTTTATATAATTATCTCATTAATTCAGATTACACTTATACTAAGTGAAAACGCTCAAGCACTAAATTACAGACTTACAAAGCAGATTAATTAAAGGGTGATTATTTTCAATGTGAAATAATTCCTCTGAATAAAGAAAATGATTCATTTAATTAAAGTCCTCCTATTGTTTTAAATTGTTTATTTACCAAGAAGTAAATACTAACAAAAAGACTGAGGTAAAAATACTCAAAAATAGTTAAGTGCTATTAGAACTTGAAAAAATAAATACAACCAAAATTATAACATCAGTTAGTGGTAAAAATGTACTTGAGTTTAAAAAGCTCAGTATTAATTTGGGGACTCTCTAAATGTGGAGGCATAAATATGAATCTGTTTTAATTTTTTCTAATATTGGTCTTCTGGTTCTGCCAAGAAGAATCTTCTCTTACTCTCGCCCACTTCTTAGAATGTCCTTTAAGAACAAATGGGCCTTGTTTTATAATTTTACAGTCACTTTTACTTAATATAATAGTCTAATTTTGTGAAAAAAATTATCTATTTACATTAAATCTATTTACATTGAAACTCACTCTCAAACTCTATTCCAAAGTTTAGTTCAATTCGCTTGTATTTCAATGGGCTTGAAGAGGTTTGTGCTTCATTGACTTCCTTCTGTTTCTTCCCGTGAACTGCCACCCTCTTGTTGGGACAGGGAAGAGTTAGAGGGGGTGGATCTCCTTAAGTGGCCTCCTGTGGCCAATTGTCTTCTCTGACTAATTCAGGCTGATGAGCCCTCTGCTGGCTTTCGTGATGGCATACTTCATGAGGATTTTCTGCAGTCTTTGGGGTCTCCCATACCGCTGTTCCCTGATACGGAAAATGGAGTTGTAGCTTGACTTCTTGTTCCTTGCATTTTTCCTCTCCAGCTCTCACCAAATAAGGTGCCCCTCAAGTACATAGGTATTGAAATACCCTAACCTGGGAAGTGCTTTTATTTTGAAGTGTCAACAAGATAGCTCAAGCCCAGCTACTTCCCATCATGAGCTCTCATACCAGGAGACACTCAAATTGTGGAAATGTAAGGTATGAAACTGCTGAAAAGTGTTTCTACATCTTTTCCTCTAAATGGGTTTGTATAGGCTCTGGATAGCAGAGCCACTGCCCAGACACTCATCCAACCAGGGGATAAGCCATTTCCATGTTTTACAGTAAATATCTTGGAATCTCTGTCAGTTATCTTTGGGCAGTATAATCACTCCTCATTCAGAAACAGGAGAAAGTAACCTCTTTCCAAGTACCCCAAATGTCCCACACATCAGTATGCTTTTTTCCTTCTTATTCTTCTGCTCTGACTGCTGATGAGAACAATAGTCATATTAGTCTGTACAAATATACTGATCATGGTAAATCCTGGAGGGAGGTGGGAGGCCTTGACTGCTAAAAGGAGGTCTCATAATTAAAAATGTGAAAATATATTGCTGCTTCTCTCCCCAATTTCAGTAATCATCTCAATCCTAAACAACTATGTGTGCGTGTGTGTTTCTATCTCTCTGAAATATTTTATTTTAATTATGGCTTCATTAGATCACTAGATCTATATCTGTATCTATAATCTCTATTTTGAATAATAATGCAATGAACATGGGATTGCAGTTTTCTCTTCAAGATATTGATTTCATTTCCTTCGGATATATACCCAAAAGTGGAGTGCTGGATCACATAGTAACTCTATTTTTAATTTTTTGAGAATTTCCATACTGTTTTCCATAGCAGCTGTTCCATTTTACATTCCCACCAACAGTGTACTGGGTTTCAAGTTCTCCACATCCTCAATCTAGAGGACATTATGCTAAGTGAAATCAGACAGTTATAGAACAAATACTACATGATTCCACTTATATGAGGTACCTAATAATAGTCAGACTCACAGAATCAAAGAATGCTGGTTGCCAGGAACTGGAAACATGGGGAAGTGGGGAGTTGTTGTCTAAAACATTTAAAGTTTCAGTTTTGCAAGATGAGTAATTTACAGAAATCTGTTGTACAACTAGTGCATATAGTTAATACTACCATATTGTGTACTTAAATATTTGTTAAGAGGGTAGATTTTGTGATAAGTGGTCTTACCACACCAAAAAATAATAATACAAAGCAAAAACAAAGTAAGAAAACCAAAGGGATACAAGGAAACTTTTGGAGGTGATGGATGTGTTTATTATACCTTGATTGTGGTAATGGTTTCACAGGTTATGCATATGTTCAAAGTCATCAAGTTAAAAAATAAATAAATAAATAAAAATAAAATTCCCATGCAGCAAAAAAAAAAAAAAAAGTCATCAAGTTGTATGCAGTAAATGTGCAGCTTTTGTATATCAATTATATATCAATAAAGCTGTTTAAAAAAGGAATTTTAATGGAAGAAATAGCATTCTAATCCCCCTTTTTCTGCATTTCAAAAGTAGACATTGGCTTTTCCTTCTCTGATAAGAAGAACGTGAGAATGGTACAGTCCCTTAGCTCAACAACCTATCTCATGATTTTGATAATGATCCCTTTTGTTGATGGTTCCCAGTGGCAAGTCACAGTGTCCGGCTATGTTTTTTAATAGTTGCTGTTAGTGAAAGTCTCTTTTCAGAAGAACAGTTTCTGTGGTGATGACACCCATGCCATTTCACAACTTCCAGAAGCAGCAATTTCCAAGACAATGATAATAAATGTCCCTGTTAGTGGCAATCCTGGAGTTTTCCGTATTTATTTGGAAATTCTTACCATTCTAAACAGCAATTGAAACTTTCACTGGACATCTTTGAAACTACTGTCCTTAGTTTTCCTTATATTATTATGTCCATTCTCTCAATAAATATATAGTATTCTCATCTTCTTTCTTTGCTCAAATTCTGACTGATGTTGTCTTCTAGGACCTTCTACCTTGCCTTTAAGATTTCTTATCTGCACACCAAACTTTCCTATGTTTTCAGCTGCCTTGTATGTTCAAATGAAATGTTTAGCCCACACTTTCGTGCTCCAAGTCCACATAGGTATCAACTCATCCAGAAAATTAACATGGCATCTCACACTACCTAGAGTGTTATTCTGTGGTTCCCTTTTCAGTGTTGAGATTCACCTTAGACTTGTAAATTACCTCTGCATCTATATAATTACCAAGTTCTTCAGATTCTAATATCATATCACTCTGTCATTATTTTGTTTACATTCAGTCTTTGTTTAATTCATCTTTTATTACTCCTGACCTAAATTACGACTGTAGGTCTTTCTTTATAAGATATACTACATATAATACTATCCCCATACCCCTAAGTGAGCAAAACTCTGCAAAGCTGCAAGAATGCCTCTACCACAATATATAACTAATAGTTTAAATCTGTGGTCCCCAGCCCCCGGTGGCGGACCGGTACCGGTTCATGGCTTGTTAGGAACCTGGCTGCACAGCAGGAGGTGAGCAGTGAGCAAGAAAGCCAGCAAAGCTTCACCTGTATTTACAGCCACTCCCCATCGCTGCCATCACTGCCTGAGCTCCGCCTCCTGTCAGATCAGCGGTGGCATTAGTTGCAGGAAAACAAGTTCAGTGCTCCCACTGATTCTGCATTATGGTGAGTTTTGTAATTATTTCATTATATGTTACAATGTAATAATAACATAAATAAAGTGCACAATAAATGTAATGCATTTGAATCATCCCAAAACCATCCCCCC
Source organism: Daubentonia madagascariensis (assembly GCA_023783475.1). Classification (NCBI taxonomy): domain Eukaryota; kingdom Metazoa; phylum Chordata; class Mammalia; order Primates; family Daubentoniidae; genus Daubentonia; species Daubentonia madagascariensis. Next base: position 15,897,647 of record JAKFHU010000978.1, on the reverse strand, counting down.
AACATGGTCCATGGAAAAATTGTCTTCCATGACACGGTTACCTAGTGCCAAAAAGGTTGGGGACCACTGGTTTAAATCATGTGCTTAAAATTATCATTCTTCAAAACATATTAGGTTCACTTCATTCTCAACTTACTACACTAAGCCTGAACCAAACTTTTGTTATATTAATAAAGAAGACAATGACTATGTCAGCAAAGTAGTTTTCAGAACAGGGACTTATTAAGATTTGTTAACAGATTACCTCTTAACCACCAATAATTCACATATTTTTATAGTTTACTACATGTTTTGAACATTTCTAAAATAAGAGAATCTACATGTTATGAACTTAAAATATGTTAATATTAAATATCACACAAAACTAAGAACTAGGACTTTTTGATGTGAATAAAACACATAATTGGCTTAATTTCTAAAACTGTAAGAAGCTCTATGAAAATTTTCAAGCAATACATTTACAGTTTCAGGTATTTGTGTATTAGTATATGCAAAATACATGTTACTTTTTCCATATATACTCATAAAACTTAAAAGTAAAATAAACCCTGCTGTTATTAAAATTTGTTCAACTACTTGCATGGAATTTTTTAAAAGTGGGAAATCTGTTGAGGTAACATTATGTATGATGTGTGAACCACTTCCCGAATTGCATTTTAAATGTTAGAATGAAAAGAGCAGTATTTCCATCCATTATTGCATTATATCCACAAACTGCCTCTATTAATATTTCATAAATATCACAAAAAATGATAAAGAGTCAAGGGCTAATTTTGATTCAAAGAACAAGACATCTACATTTCATATATATAGAAACCATGCATGGAAACACTGTAATTATCTATAAAAAATACTTAGAAATCTTTCTGTTAACAAAGAATATAAAACAAACAAACAAAAAACCCAAAAAACAACAATAAAAAATAAAACCCAGATGATTATACTTTGATTGCTTGCATAGATATTGCTATGGATGAACCCTTGTCTAAGTTCTCTCACTAAATCTATATTCTTATGTTTATATATATTATTTTTTCCCATTTCATACTTGGAAATAGTACTGGAGGGCATTTATTCTACCACTATTTTTTAAATGTCTGCTGAAATCCAGAAGTTTTGATGGATATGAAAACAGTGTAATATGTAGTCTTTCACCTTGTAGAGCTAAAAAGTGCAAACCTTCAAGTCTGGAAATATAAGGCAACCATTATCCCAGGTTTAAGTGCAAGATACAGTGAGGGAGACTCTATTGCTGCATACAAAGTAACGAGTCAACAGATCTGAAAATTCTTTTTGAGATTTAAAAAGGCAGGAAGAGGCAGGAGGTACAGATTACAGAGAAGCATAAAGATGCTTTTGGAGATAATTTATTCTGGAGATGATTTCAGGATATATAACTGCAAAACTTGTTAAATTTGTTAAACTGTATACTTTAAATATGTACAGTTTATTATACGTCAATAGTAAAACTATTTTTACAAAAGATTAAATCTAAACTGTCTGGGATTTAAGAAACGGCATTGCTATCTCCACGCTGTAACAGGCATTATGATTCAACGTAGTATACTAAGGTATAAGGATCTGTTTTAGTCTCTACTTTTTATATTATCCTGTGACCAAAAGAGATCACGTGTTTTGGAATATAGATATGAGGTCCAATTTCTTGTATTGATTGTAAACTATATCCATAACTAATTTCTGTGAAAATGTTACTATTGCATACTGTAATATGGTAATATAAATATTCATTTATAATTTACCATGTATAAGAAACTACAGAAATCACTATACATATATAGATAAATCATATCCCTACTCCTTTAATTTAGAATGAAAGTCAATAATTAAAGTTTCCTTCTTTTCTTTTTTTATTAAAGAGCTAAATAAATTTAGAAAGAAAAGGTGGTGTATTAGTCAATGTTCTCCAAAGAAACAAAACCAATAGGATATAGATACACACACACACACATATCTCATATATCAACACACATATCATTGGGACATATGTGTGTGTGTATATATATGTGTGTGTGTGTATATATATATATAAAGAGAGAGACAGTCAGAGAAACAGAGAGACAGAGAGAGATTTATTAGAAGGAATAGACTCACATGATTATGGAGAAGGAAAAGTGAAAATCTGCAGAGCTAATGTCCCGGTGTGAATCCGAGGCTGGTGGGTTGCTGTCAAACCAGGAAGAGCCAATATTCCAGGTTGAAAGAGAAGAATTCTTTAGTCAGGAGAATTCTCTCTTACTCAGGGGAAAATTCTATTTGGCCTTCAACTGATAGGACGAGGCCCACCCAAATATGGAGGGCAATTTACTTTTGCTTTACTCAGTCTACTGAATTAAGCCCTAATCTCATGCAAAAATACCCTCACAGAAACACATAGAATAATGTTTGACCAAATATCTGGGCACTCTGTTGCCCAATCAAGTTGATACACAAAATTAACCCTCACAAGTGGTAATTTTTTTAAAGAGTTTTTTAAAATTAATAGACCTTTATATTATTATTTTTTAATTGGCTGATGGTTTCAATGTAAATGTTAATAAAATAAATGTAGTTTGAGAAAGATATTGTATTAGTGGGATTCTAATAGCAATAAAAATACAGAAATGGAAATGTGTTGTAAATTTGCAGAAAATAATTCCATTACATACTTCATGATCTCATGCCTACTTTTCAGCAGCTACAGTCTCAAGACACTTAGTATTTCCATGTAATTTCCAATGCTGACTTATTTACTGACACTAAATCTCTGTATAGCAAGGACGGGTTGAGAGTTTAAGAGATATTGAGCTTGGTGGCCTTTTCCAATGAATGTCAATTGGAGAAACACCTGTTGTCAGGCACCTTAGGGATGAGAAATAAATCACTCCAATTCAAGATGGGCTTTGATTTTGCTATTGTACATTGCATCTAAGTCTTACAATTTATTTAGAAGGATTTTTATGTAATGTTAAATATAGCCATAAACTATCAATGTACTATTTTTATCTATATAACTTCTTTATGTTTTGTTATGATTTTAAATATGAAGCATTAAACACTAAACTTCATATGAGAATTTATTACATGCAGACCTGGACTACAAGAAACATTAAAGAAAGTTCTTCACATTGAAGGAAAATGTCACCAGATTTAACTTGGATACACGGGAAGAAATAAAAGTTAAGTGTGTGTATGAATGTGAAAAGTAATATCGTATAAGGACAACTGATTGTAGCATAAATTATAAGATTGTATCATAGGAAAATAAAAATTACACATGTAAAAGGTATGGCAATAATAGCCCAAAGTACAGGGAATAAAGGGATGTGACTATGTTCTCAGTTTTCATTTATCTGAAAATGTGTTCTTTTCTTCCTCATTATTTCAACAATAACTTCAATGGTTATAAAATTTGAGTTGAAAGTTTTTTGTGTGTGCATGTGTGTGCATGCACTTATGTGATTTTTTTTTCTTCAAGTACATTACAGACGTCATTCCATTGTTTTCTCCCCATCCATTTCCTCCTGGGAAGTCGGTCAACATTCATACAATTGTTTATCTACATATAATGTGTCTCTTTTTTATGACTACTTCCAACAAGATTTTCTTTTTAACTTTTGTTTTTTCATTTAATCCTGGTGTTTCGTGTTGCTATACTATTTGCTTTTAGAAAGAAAAGCTGGTGCTTTTTCTGCTTGGGATTAATTGAGCTTTTTGAATTTCCAGTTAACATATTTTTATTTTTTTTCAAATTAAGGAAAGTATTATTTCTTCAACTATTTTTGTTGCTGCCTTCTCACTTTATTCTGTTTCTAGTACTACAATTTCATGTGTATATATCGCTTGACATTGTTTTACATGTCAAAAGATTCTGTTTATTTTTTAAAAAATATTTTGTCACTCTGAAAAACCTTATATGCTAATTTCAAAATATAGGTTATCTCACGGTTGTTTTCTATTGATTTGTTGTTGTTGTTCTAAGTATGAGCCAACTTTTCCTTCTTAATATGTTCATTTAGCAAATTACATTTTTAAAAAATCAGATATCTTGATAGCCATCATAGCCAATGTGTAAAAATTATTTGTCTCTATGAAAATCTTGAAATAATCATGTTTCTTTAGACATATTACAAAAACAATGGAAAAATAATTAATGATATTTGCCTGTGTCCATATATAAAGAAATTTTACAAAATATAGAAGCATTTGTCATTGCATTTTTGTGTTATTGTATATAAACCCTGCAGATCACAATTCTCTGGATGGATAAAGAAACTTTGTTTCTAAAGAGAGATGTTAAGTGGACAACATAATTATTTAGTGATACTATGTCAATGTTTTCTCCACGTGTTAGGAGAATTAATCCCCACTCCGCTACTCACCTCCACTGCAGGCCTGCCATTCATACATACAGCTCTCATTCATACCTTTGCTGCTGAAAATATATATAATCTGAAAATGGTAGTTATAAAATCATGCATAATTTGCAAAAAAGCAAGAGAGAAATTTATCAGCTCAAGAAGATTATCCTATGATTTTTTATAAATTGCCACAAAAAATATGCTAAGTGTAAATTTACATTGCAAAAATAATCAAGGAATAAATTATATAGATTATTATGAGAAAACATTCTAAATTTACAATTTTAGAGAATGTTTTAAATATCTTAAAAGTACAGTTGATATAAACATTATTGAATATAAACCATTCAGACAAATATTCTACATCATTTTTTTATTTTGATAGACTCAGGGGTACACATGGTTTTTGCTTAAACATATGAATGTTATAGTGGTGATGTCTGACTTTTTAGTGTGCCCTTCTCCCAAACAGTGAACATTGTACCCAATAGGTAGTTTTTCTTCCCTCATCCCCTCCTAGCCGCTTCCCTCTGAGTCTCTGATGTCCATCATACTATTCTATATGTCCCTGGGTACCTGCAGCTTAGCTCCTGCTTATAAGTGAGAACATGTGGCACTTGTTTTCCCGTTCATGAGCTATTTGACTCAGGATAATGGCCTCCAGTTCCATTCAAGTTGCTGCAATAGACATTATTTCATTCTCTTTTTATGGCTGAGTGAATATATAGCACGTTTTATCCATGGTGAATATATAGCACATTCTCTTTATCACTCCTCAGTTGATGGGCACTTAGGTGAATTCCATATCTTTGCAATTGTGAATTGTGCTGCAATAAACATATGATTGCAGATATCTTTTTGATATAATGGCTTCTTTTCCTTTGGATAGATAACCAGTAGTGGGATTGCTGGCTCAAATGGTAGATTTTAAGTAATCTAGTACATTAGCTTGCTATATGTACAAATGTACCAGAAAAATCATTAACTAGAATTTAAGTAGTAAATATGGGAAAAAACCAAAGACTTTCACAGATATATTTCATGACAATGAAATGGCTGTTTATGATATAAGTGAAATAAGATTATCATATAAATTTTCCTCAATGATTTTTTCTTTTGAAAAAATGAATGGTGTAACAAAAATTTTTAAAAAAGGAATTGTGTTAAAATCAGCATTTGTTTTATACATTTTAAAGATAAAAATTTTTTCCCCCATGGAAGGAATATACCATTGGTTTACTAAGACACACTAAGCAATAACTATCAAAACTGACATCCAAAATTAAAGTACTTAACTTAGTTTTGGGTGGACATGAGAGTCATCCAGATTCTTAGTTGAAGAGTTGTATGTATCCACTCTAAGGATAATTTGGATTGAACAATCTACTATTAATATATCTGACCCAGAATTAAATATAATCCTGTAATTCAGAAATTTCCTACTTTTAGGTATAATTTATCTTGCACAATAACCTAAATAAATATTATGAATAATTTTTCTAACAGTAATATTTTAGGTTCTATATCCGTATAAGGTAGATGAAAATGTGCACTAAGTACTAATTCACAGACATTAAATTTATAATTAAAATTGATCACTACAAAGAAATCCTAGCACCCATATTGATAATTAAGACTAACAAAATTAATATTTCTACTATAATTCTTTAAACATATATGAAAAACTTCCCTTATTACAGGCAACTTCTTCCCTAAAATATCCTGATACTTTAGATGAAACTGTTTTGTTCCCCAAATACTAATCATTATCATAGCATTTCTATTGAGAGAAATGGAAACTTTCTAATATTTTAATGTTCAAACAACTGGAAATCCTCTGTTATTAAAAACCCATTATTAAAAATAGTTCGGTATGTTGAATGTTTTGTATTTTTAACTCTATACTCTAACTCATGCCTCAATAAGTAGTTATTGAATATTTGTTGCATAATGATAATTAAGCTTGGCAAATTAATATTCCCACTGATTTTTTTTTCTAAAGATGAGGTCTCACTCTGTCTTCCAGGCTGGAGTGCAGTAGTGGCATGATCATAGCTCATTGCAGCCTTGAACTCCTAGGCTCAAGCGATCCTCCTGCCTCAGCTTCCTGAGTAGCTGGGATTACAGGTGCAAGCCACTATACCCAGCACCCCCACTGTGATTCTTTATAAAACAAATGTGAAATTCTTCTCTTATTTCTGGTGCCCGCTTCCCCCAAAATATCTTGAAGTATGGCAATCAATCCTGGCTATCAGCTACTACACATGGCCTCTACAGCCTGATGGTCTCAGAATAACTGGATTTCTTATGTGAAGTTTGTGTACAAAGTGCTCAAAAGATCTAAGTGCCCAAAAATGGTCCAAAGAAAGTCCAATTGTCCAGGCAGAAGGAGTTTGGCTTTTTCTTACTTGCTTTGGAAATCACATAGCACTCTTTCTGCCATACTTAATTGGTTGAAGTAGTTATAAGCCGAGCCAGATTCAACAAGAGATCTTTTGTTTGGGGAGTGGTAAGTTCACATGGTAGAAGATCATGCACGATGAGGATATTGTTGAGGCTATCTTTAGAAAATGTAATTTTGCCACATGAATATAGCAAATTTATATTTGTATGAAAAGAAGGGCTGTATGTGAAAGTCTGTGGCATATTTCTTATTAATTAAATATACAGGATAGGAGAGATGGGGAAAGACAAGAGCATAGCAGGATGACTTAAGTGTCCATAAGAACAGGAGGTGCTAGCACTCAAATGATCAGCATTAGTTTCTCAGGATAACACATGTGGTCGTTCATAGTGATGGTAGGGCTGTGTATGAAACTAAGAAGTTTGCAAAGAATGACTCCAATTTAACGTTTGTTTTAAGCTATCAAGATATAAGTTAAGAGGGGAACTTTGATGGACATAAAGTATTTTGTCTTGAAATCATATTAGATAAGAACAAAAATGGGGAAAAGTTTTAGAAAACTTGTAGAGAGATTTCAACCATACCTCCCTGTTCTAGGGAAAGACAATGACAGCATGTCCATCACTGCAATCTTCAAAACCAGAAATTATGGGAACCGTACTGGCAAAATTCTAGTTTTCAGCAAAAAGACTGATAAAAATGCAACAACAACAACAAAAAAAGAAAATTGATCTTGGAGAATGTTGATCTAGCAGGAATAACAAATTCTAATAAATACTAGATGAACGTTTAACCCAAATATAAAAAGGAAAAATATTAGCTTTGTTCAAAAAGCCCTATTCTAATTTTAACCTATTGCATGCATTATTAATTTTTGATTATATATTCAATCTAGAAACTAGATTCAAGAGATTTAATCTAAAATCTTCACTCCACACACGAAAATATTATGGGTAATATAAATATTTTGAGTGCAAGGCACATAAATTAAAGACAATACAGATAAATGGAGGAGGGAGAAAAACAAGCAAGACAAAGAGATAACTTGCTCTGAGTCTCATCTACACTCATTAAATATTGGACCCATTGAGGCTGGTTACGGCACTGAATGCTTTTTTCTCTGCAGAACATGTTTTTTAAACATCTATCTTAGTATTTCCCCCAAAATAGGTTCTGAAATGTAGGTTTTCTTAGGTGGATAGCGAGGGATTCCGGGTCTCCGAGGGATGAAAGCAGGTGCCATTGCAGTTCACCTCCCAAAATGGGTTTTCAGAGAGGCTCATGGGAGATCCACATGCGCAGTAAGACTCAGGTCATATAACTGCCAACTGTCCAGTCAGAGTGGTTCCATGGTGACCTCTGAGTCATGAGAGTCATCCCAATCTGGATACTACAAAACAAGACCCAGACTATAACCAAGCCCTTTTTGCTTTTTCTCTTTCTGCTACAACAAGGGGTCCGGTCGTCATCTGTGGCGTATGCATCTTGTTCTGTAAACCTAAATCTTACTCTTGCTCTATAATTCTATCTTGCTCCCCCTCAATACATTTCACCTCTTACTTGCCTTACTTTGATGTGTCTGGTCATTATTCGGCCATGAGCACACCAAGAGCTGAGAACACGGAAGGAGATTGCCAAATCCAACATATTTGGTGCAGAAAAACCCTATGTTTTGGCCTAACTTAGGCAGGATCAGCACATACCATGAGGAACTCTGAAGCTTGCATGGCCCTTCAGAAAGGTTCTGAATTGGAATAAGGGGACCCTGATCCCATCCACTAGTCATTGGATGCAAGCTGATTCTCAGCCAGGGGTATAAGGTGAGGTGGCTGAGGTGAGGGGGATCCCTTCTGCTGATGGCAATTCCTTACTGTCTCAAATAGCTCAAATTCAACATGGTTTTCACAGAATTCACAAGTCTCTCCCAAACCTGATGTTCTCCTTAACTTGAAGAACAACACTCTAGCCTTTCCTCTTGAAAACCTTAGAGAATCTTGTAAATTTTGTCTCTTCAATATTTTTCCAATACAAGTCATCCTATTTTTTTTTTTTTTTACCTTACTGGGGATTCAGAGAAAATCTATTCCTTTGGATAGGCTTGTTTACTCTATAATAATTTTTCAGCTTTTCTTTGAAGTTTGAGAATATAAAGGAATATTAAGATAAGATTTCTTGGGTTAATATCCATGTATATATGATCTATTGTTCTCACTAAATGATTTCCATTATTACAATGGAATCTTCTCTTCCCCAGTATTCCTGAGTCCGTGAAAACAGAAGGACTGAACTTCTGAATGCAACATAAATATTGCAAGGCATGCTTACTGAGGAGAGAGAGAGGGGGCTATACAAGGGAAAATTCCAGAGACCTGTCTGGAAGCCAGTTTGACACTGGGGATTGGGTCCCTTTATTGGCAGGAAGAACCACAGGCCAACAGATCAGCCTGTCATCCTTTGAACATCTGGATGTGAGCAACACAACTGCTTCAAATTTTTCCCTTCCTCTCTATGTCTAAATGGCTCATTTTGCATAGTTATTCTGCAGCCCAAAGGACCTAGCACCCTGAGCCCTTAGAATTGAAAGTGAGCAAATCAACAATTTTGTGTACAACTAAGGGAAAATATTTCATTGTATTAATGGAAGGACTGTATTAAATTACTTTAAAACATACACTTGGCTGGGTAAGTAAATTACATAACATTTGTTCCATTGAGGTTAATCCAGATAGCATAAAATTGTGACATTTTAATATTTGGCAAAATATTTTCCATTTGGGGATGAAAGAGAGAATATTATCACATTTACAAATCTTGTGTAATATGCAAAATGTAATCAAAATAACATTTAAAAAACCATTAGAAAAAATTATACTTGTTTTGGAAAGAAAAACAGGATAAAAGATTTGTTCTACTTTAATTTGTATTGGAAATTTCTCAAGTGATAATTTTGATTAACAATTCTCCAAATGGACCAATTAATAAATATTAAAAGGGGCTTGTAGTGTCCTGCCAAAACATAACCTTGAAACATCTAATTAAGTTCTCTCATGTTTCTTTATTTATATTTCTCTTTCTCAGTGTAAAAGTAGGATACAACTGCTCAAAAACCATTAAGGTACACAAATGGAGGACAATCTAAGACCTTGAATTTCTTTGGCTATTATCCACTTTCCTCTTAGGTGAGTTTCCACCATTTGAATCCCACAGTTGTTAAAACAAAAATTTCCCTATTGGAAAAATATGTGCTTGTTTACATGGTAGTACTCAGATAACAAGCTTTAGGGCTAATTTATTTTCCTTTTATCTCCTTTACTTATGAAATAATCGTTAAGGGCCCTATGGCTTGAGTAATAGACTCCTGTCCACAATTAAAGATTCTCTCTTAAAACGTTAACAAAATGACATAACAACAAATTGTTGGCAAATTTTATTCCTATTGAAATTTTCTCTTTCTTTGTGATAAGATAATTTTAGCACTGGTTATACATCCATAATCTCATTTAAACTTGGTTATTTTATACTTCATTCTATTTAACTGAGTAGTACTTTCCTTCTCATTTTTGTAATGAAGTATCTTTTTGTCTCAGAAAAAATTTCATGCACTAATAAAGTTTCAAAACAAACCGTTTAACTTACAGACACCAATGCTTTTTCACAAAATATTTACTCCCAAACAACTTTTCAAGATAATTTGTAAAAAAGTTAATATTGTACTATCACCATGTTATCCGAAATTCTGATTCTTTTTATTAATATGTACACCATTACCCTACTCCCACTACTACGTTCAACTCCCAGAATTTTCCCTTCTTTATCTTGGTAATTCCTACTGACCCTGGGGCACACATAATAGGTATTCATTCAATACTAGGGGTTCTTCCCTTAGTTCCTCCATCACATCTTTCCCCAAGCCTTTGATGTGAGCCATTTTGAGGAAGTCTTTTAAAGGGAAGCCATTTGACTTGGTATCAGAGGAGTTGCAAGACCTCTTGCTGAATTGTTCTTTAACATGGAGCAAATAATTTTTCCTCTTTGCTTAGATATGCCTTCTCTGGCTTCCAGACCCACTAAGTTATAGATTAATTTAGATAAATTTAAGTTGTGTTATAAAATAACACAACCACCAGCAAACACATGACAAAACTATTTCAGTATGTGATACTTTAGAATCAATACCTATTTGGTTTAGAAATCAATATCTATTAATAATCTGTCAATGAATTTTAGTGGCCGGATTGTTCCAGATAATATTAAAGATGGTGATGCCTATGTTTTTAATCAAGTTGCCTCTAGAGTTAATTAAATTGTTTCCTGACTATTACTAAAGCTAGGCAGAGTATGATACCCTCAGAGTTTTAGATTCCTATATTCTCACAAATTGGAGAAAAAGAGAAAAAAATAAAATAATTAACAAATCAATCTTTGCCTTATAGAATATAATTATTTAAAGAAGCCATTGGAATAGACATAATCGGCATTCTCAAGTCAATTGTGCACAAAAATAATATTTTTATATTTTTCCTAATCACTGATAACATTGATTTTCAATTCAGTCCCAACCTCTCACATTTGATCATGTTATAGAGTCATTATTAAAACTATCAATTAATAATATTGTAACCAGCCCCCTGTTGAAGAAATTTCAATGACCCCAATATGTTTTTTTTAATAATTCTCTCCCTCAACTAATTACTTGACCTTTTGAGTTACTTTCCAGAAATGGTGGATTTTCTGCAAGACAAAGGAGCTGAGATTCTGAAGACCCATGGGCTTATGTACTTCCTGATGCCAAGATTCACCATCCCCCACAATCTTCCACCAATGCACATAGCCCCTTGTTAGTTACACCACGACCTGCCCCAAGGCACATGGCCCCTCCTTTAAAAGCCCATGATCTCCCTTAGAGAGACAGATTTGAGGCAGCTTTTCTGGTTTTCCTGACAAGAACTCTTCCTTGGCAATCCTCATTATCTCAATAATTGGATATTTGTGTGACTATAACTGGACCTAGGCTGAAACTTCCTTGCCTTGTGGTTTCTACAATAGTGTGTTAGCCTATTTTGACAATCTGTTCTAATCCAATGATTTTGTAGCCTAAACTAGCAAATAAATTTCAGTTTTAAGTAATTAGTCCCATTTGGTCATTATTTTCTTTGGTCATTTAGTAGTTCAATGCTCTTCCCATCAGCTGATTTCATTATTTTTATTGCAATACTGCATCATATTATAGGTTTGGTAAGACTAAATACTATGTTCCTACACTCTATTACAGCTAGGATTCCGGGTGAAATAGAGACTCTACCAGTGAGATGCCTGATAGGCAGAGCAGTGGTTACTCCATTCCAGATTGAGCCCGGCCACTCCCGCCATGATTGCCCTACACATTAACTGCACTTAGCAAGTCACCTGCCCAACCCGGACACCCCCAAACATATCCAGCTACACCACAGCAGTGATCTGGACCAGGGACTTGAACAAGCACCTGCCCTTATGGATGACTTTACATCAACAAACACCTAGCCTGACCACAACAACAATACGGATCAAAAGTTTGGCGTTCTACCCAGGAACAACAAAGAACTAAACAGGGCAAGTGGGAGGGGGTCGGCTCTCCCCCACTTATAAAAGTCCTCACTTTCTGTGCTGACTTTCTTCTGTGCTGACTTTCTTTTCGGACTCAGCCCACTTGCACCCGAGTGAATAAACCAGCCTTGTTGCTCCCACACAGCCTGTGTGTGAGATCTGTCCTTTGGATCACCTGCCCTTTCAATGCCCTTCTGTGAAATTTGGGAGTTAACATGAAGATGGAGTATATCTTTTTCTGGTGGCCTGGCTGACATGGATATTAGCAACAGCAGGATTTCTACCTTCATCAGTCTATTTACTAGCTTAATACAGAGAAATTGACACCTAAACCTTAGTAAATGCTACCTTAACCCTATTCTTCCAGTGATTTTGTAAGTGCCTAATTTATTTACTTATTAAATCATTTTTGCATGAAAGAATTGGTGGGATTTTTTTGTTTTATTTTTTAATTTTGTAGGGAATCCTAATGAATAGCTACAGGTATAGTTGCATTCATTGTACTTTCTGGGTTCTTAAGCTCTTCCCGTTAAGCGATATCCTGACATGCATGCATAAATGAGTTAAGCAATGGCCTTACTCTTCCTCACACCTACAACCCTTGTTTACCTCGTGGCCTCCAGCTGCTGGAGTTTCCTTGTTTCTTTGGGTGGCTCTCTTAGTACTGATATATAGGAAAAGCATGTCACTTTGCCATTTCAAATGTTGAGAACTTTTTCTCCACAGCCTTGCTACGGAGCAAGTGGTCAAGTTTTTGATTTGTGATTCTGATAGCTAAAAAAAAAACCTAACTAGTTTAACTTGCTTTTTAAATTATTACTGAGATGAAGAACTTTTTCACATACCTAAGAAGCAAGTTTATATCATTTGCTGAAAAATGTTTTTGTGTCTCGTGCAAATAATTTTGCTGATATTTTTGTTTTATTTTAATCTCATTTTAGATCAATATAATAAGAGATCATCACTTTATGATATGTGTTGTAATATTTTCCTGTTTTATTATTTGTCTTTGGTTTTCTATGTGATTACTATTGCCCTGGAGAAGATTGTTGTTAAGCAATTGAATTTGTTTTTATTTTATGAATTCTAGATTTTCAATAATAGTTAACATATATACATGGAAAAGCCTCCCCGTTCTTGTTTCTTGCTTATCTATATTATTTATTTCATATTTTTAAAATATTTTCTTCCACCTAAACACCCCATGTGTTTCAATTACCAGGTATTTTCCTCATGAGTAAAACTGTTCATGGTTGTTTTGTTTAATTACTTATGCTTCTTTATATGCATTTTAGTGGAGAGTTTGAAACATATCCCTCTTCCTTGATTTGCTGACAAAAATTTAACTATGGAAACTAAATATCAAATTTTTTTCATGGCATGCACTTCATAACTTTATCTCATTTGGTGTACACAAGTACATTCTGGCATACACAAGTATAGTTCGTACATACAAGTGCACTTTCTGAGTTGACACTAACTTGGGAAAATATAAAATCTTTCAAAAAATTTGTATGTTTATAATGCATTTAACTTGATTAACTCATGTTTTTTTTTTCAGTTTATCTATTGTATCTATTAACTAGTTGATTTTCACCATAACCTTGAAGCAAGAATTGACAAGAATATTTAAAATCCAGTTGACAGATAAATAAACTGAGGTAAATATAATTTCTATGGCCTGCTTAAAGTAACTGGGATTTTTACTGAATATTATTCAAGTGTTTTTTTTGCTAAACTCCATAGTCTTTCTAAAAAATCATGGCATTAAGACTATTGCATGTAAAAAAAATTGCATCTTTTTATTTTTATTTTTACCAAAGATAATGGATACTTTCCCTAAGTCTAAAATTAAATGACAGAAATGGTTGCTAACTGAATATGTATTCATACTATGTAACTTTTAGAATTTTGTTCTTATAATTATTTGAATTCCAATGAAAATTTAAAATAAAAAGTTATAATGTTTTCTTCATCCAATGTTTTTAATTCAAAGAATTACAATACGAAACACATAACTTGCATATAGTGTTTATACCACTTTTATTTCTTTTGCAACACAAATTCTTTTTGCAATTTAATGGAGCAAAAATCGGTATCCCAAAAGTGTTGATGCTAATATATAAAATCTATAGAATTTCCTGGGTTATTTTTTTGAATCTGATTTTAAAAGAAAGTCAAACAGAATCCTGATGTTGCATATGAACAGGGTTATATTTTGAAGTTCAGATACTTTGTTTTGTCTTTTTAAGATCTTAAACAAAGTGATACAGAATAAGTGACTAAGTGCATTGTCTTATATACCAGCAAATAAATAACGTTTATTAAATGTTAAATAAGTAACATTTATTGACTTATTTCAATAATGTCAGGCATTGTTCTAAGTGCTTTTCTTGTACTAATTTATTTAAGCTTCATAACAACCCTTAAATTAAATCTATTATTATCTCTTTCTTACAGATAAGGAAACAGAGGCACAGAGAAGATAAGTACTCATTCAAAGCCAGGGAATTAAGAAAGCTGAGATATAAGCCCTTACACTGCCTTTCTGAAGTTGGTGTCCAGGATGCATCCCATGACTCTACAGAGCTGGCAGTAGGCTATTAACTATGGATTTGCATCATGAGTGCCATAAGCTCATCTTGAACTCTGCTGTCATAATCGTTTTCCCAGGAAACTGTGGCCTTCTGATTTCAAGATTGTTCTTTTTTAAGCACCAAAGGAGGCAAGAGAAGCTTCCTCTTTCTCTGCTGCACCCCTTTTAATAAAAGGATTTGTTCCGTAAAAATTGTATTCAGTCAAAAGTCCCCACTTAAGGACCTAGAAGGTCACCTGTTGCCTTTAGGCCACAGGTTCCCCATCCCAAATCGCTTTTCTAAGCTTGAGGATAAATTTTTATTGATCTTATTCTTTAAGTCTTTGATTTTTGGTGACCAATATTACAACTTTTTAGCAGACTTAATGCCATGTTTACCATAGCATTACCAGCCAGAAATCATTCTGCCTTATGTACAAACAAAAAAAAATTAAAACTTTATGTTTAAATATTGAATAGAAGGAAATATATTAAAAATTGTTTAAAAATAAGTTTTATTTTTATTCTTTTTTATTTTTTATTTATTTTTATTTCAAAATACAAATATTTTTGTTACGTGGATAATTTTTGTAATTCTTGAGTCAGGGCTATAAGTGTGCCCATCAACTGAATAGTGATCATTGTACTCATTAGGCAGGTTTTTGCCCCTCCCCTCCTTCCCCCCTCCCCCCAGCTTGATTTCCAATGACTTTTCCTTCCCTCTGTGCACAAGTGTGCCCCTCGGTTAGTTCCAATTTATTAGAGAGTATATGTGATGTTTGTTTTTCCATTCTTGAGATACTTCACTTAGGATAATGGTCTCCAGTTCCATCCAAATTGCTGCAAAAGGCATTAATTCCTCCTTTTTATGGCTGAGTAGTACTCCATGCTATATATATATACCACATTTTGTTAATCAATTCATGAATTGATGGGCACTTGGGTTAATTCCACATCTTTGCAATAAACATTTGAGTACAGGTGTCTTTTTGATAAAATGACTTCTTTTCCTTTGGGTATATACTCAGTAGTGGGATTCCTGGGTTGAAACAGTAAGTCTACTTTTAGTTCTTTGAGGAATCTCCATACTGTTTTCCATAGAGGTTGTACTAATTTGCAGTCCCACCAGCAGTGCATAAGCATTCCTTTCTGTCTGCATCCATGGAAGCATCTATTCCTTTTGGAATTTTTAATAAAATCCATCCTAAGAGGGTTAAGGTGATATCTCATTGTGGTTAATTTGTAGTTATGATTAATGACGTTGAGCATTTTTGCATGTGTTTTTTGGCCATTTGTCTATCTTCTTTTGAAAAGCTTCTGTTCATGTCTTTTGCCCACTGTTTAATGGGGTTGTTTGTTTATTTCTTGTTCAATTGTTTGAGTTCATTGCAAATTCTGGATATTAGCCATTTATCAGATATATAGTTTGCAAATATTTTCTCCCATTCTGCTCTGTTAATTGATGACACCCTAAACTTTATAGATGTGGTGCCATAGATTCCAAAGTGTAGCTTTGCTGAAGCTATTTTTGTCTTTCTTAATACAAGTAAGTACTTAAAATAAAAAGTTTTACTCTACTATATGGAAAATAATGCATGTAAATTTTATAGTTACTTTTTATTTGATGTTTACAGAATGTTTTAGCAGTGACAAGTTGAAGTTTATTTCAAATAAATTTGGAATTTGAGCTCATTTACTGTAGCTGTATATTTTAAATTTCACAGACAATGTATTTTATGATATAGATACGTATCACCATTGCAATATAGAAAGCAGATTGCTTACTTTATCCTGGCAGAATTATTTTGATTTAAGGAAGGAATATTAAATTCCATGTACATTTGTTGAGACTATTTCTCTACATTGAAGAAAGTGTTCTCCCAAATGTTTTAAACTAAAATAAAATAAAATAAAATTCTAGTCCTTTCTCATATGAGTTATCCCTGTTACATTAGCATCTATTCTGACTTTTGGCCACACACTCTGCATTTCAGGTGGAATAATTATCTACCAACTTTATTTCATGGCTCTGCCCTGATTGTACGTATATGGAAGAGACAAGGGTCATATCTTAAAAACAGATCATTCCTGATAATAACACAGGATTCTCTTCAATTCTCATTGGGTTATATTGCTTCAGGCATTGCCTGCTTTCTTCGTTCCTTATCTACAATTTCACTATGAGTACTTGACTACAGTAATTAATTAAATTCTGTCAACAATCCAATGAGGTGAATATTGTTTCTCCTCATTTTACAGCTGAGGAAACGGGATCATTTGAGTGTAAGCAGAGTTAGTAAGTGTCTTCAACCTCCATCTTCTTCATATTTTTGTGACAGTTTGCCTGAGAATAATTGTAGCAAACATTTATTTTCAACCATTTTGTAGAAATAAATAATGTAACTTAAATACAACTATAAACTTATTTTCTTCACAAAATCCTTGACTGTTAATTCAAGGATTCAAGGACTGTTAATTCAACTCTTATTTTGGTTAAAAAATATTATAAGCAAAGGGCAAGGCAGCCTTTTTGGAGCTCATATATCAAGGAAAATAATGATGCAAATAACTTGTGGTATACTGGAGCTGGCTTGTACTGGATCATGAAAGTCAATTGTTAAATTTTCAGTGATTTTATGAATCTATTTTTAAGTACAACCATTATTAAAAATTAAATCATATAATTTTAAATCATATAATATATAATTAACTCATACAATTTTATATTATTAAAAACAAAGGTAGCAAATAATCAAAATTCATCAATTTCTTATAAGTTTACTATGTTAACTGTAATCTATATTCTTAAAGTTATTGGTGTTTATTATATTTGTATAGTAAAATACTAAATAATAGTGTGTTACAGCATATCTCTTCCCAGCTCTGTATTAAGTGACATCATGTTAGTAGATTGAAGTTAGTCATGATGGGACTACTCATACCATGGAATTTGACAAATGCTGGAAATCAAAACTTGATTTATTGTTTTTTTGATTTCCTACACTTAAGAAAGTGATAGGAAAATATTAACTATGCAAATTAAACTTAAAAGCTTCCTTGTCTATGGCCATTGTGAATAATGTGTGCACACACACACGAGAAAATGTTCTTCTAGTAATTAAACATTATTATCGGATTCAGCAAAGAACCCATCCATATCTTTCACAAAGAAATGAATTTCCAAAATACCCTTTTATTATTTCACTCTCATATAACTGGTTAAATAAGCAAAATTATCAACACTCATGTCAAAAAATCTTTTGCTTATGATGTGAATGACTTCTTTGCCAAATTGGATAGTGACTGAGTATTTATTTGTAGTCTGATTTTGTCAAATCATGGTTAAGTCACAAACATAAATATGCTACAGATACAAGAGGTTGGCAAAAATCAATCAAAACATTCTGTAAATATCAATGGCTTTATGGAATTACGATAGAGTATTGTATTTGTATTATTTGTAAATTGTGTGCTATATATCCTTTAATCAGTAAAATAAAATAAATTCAAACTTTTTTTCAGAGTTTATTGATAAGCATTTACTAGCACACTCCTGCAAAATCTCATTCAGTAAAATGCTGCATTATAGAAAAGAAATATATGGTTTATGAAATATTAAGGAAATATTCCCAGCATATAAATCAAAATAACATTGACATTTTCTATCGTAAATCAGTAATAAGTTAATGGAAAAAATAAGACTGATGAAATAAAGATATTTAAATTTATATCAAGAGCAGGGTTTTTTTTAAAATTGTTTTTGTTTTCTTTTTAAGAATCAGCTTTGTGATAGACAGCCCCCTAACATGGCTTCCAGTGATCTCTGTTTTCTGATATTCAGGACCATGTATAATATCCTCCCATTGAATATTGTCTTCACTTAGTGACTTGCTTCTAATAAATAAAATATTGCAAAAGTGATTGGATGTCACATCTGAAACTAGATTATAAAAGACTACCTTCTATCTTGCTTGCACCCTCTCTCTCTGTGGCTCTTCTTGGGGGCTTTCTCTGATAAAGCAAGTTGCCATGTTGTGAGTTGTCCTATAAAGTGGCTCTCACTGCAAGTAACTGAGGGTGGCCAATGGTTAAGAGCCAGTGAGGAACTAAGGCCAACAGTCCACAATAGTCAATGAATTGAATCCTGCCAATGATGATATAAGTGACCTTGGAAGCAGATTATTTCCTCACTAAGCCTTCCGATAAGACTGCAGCGTTGGTGGACAGCATTATTAGCTTTATTGCAGCCTGTGAGAGATCCTGAAGAGAGGACCAAGCTAATTTTTACCCTGATTCCTGACCTACAGAAAATTTAAAATAATCAATCTTGTTGTTTTAAGTCACTAGTCTTTGGGATACTATGTTAAGCAGCAATATATAACTAATACAAGCATAATAAAAGTAAAATGAAAATTAAATTCTCATTACAATGATGTGATTGTAATAAAATGCAAAATAAGCAATGATCTCCTCACCCTTAATATTACTTACACAAGCTACATTAATCTCAAAATAGAATAAAATGATTCTTTTATAATGCTTTTTGAATTTTTTAACACCCAATATTAAAGTCTTCCCTTTATATCTAAGATAATACTAGTGACATTTCCACATAAGCATAGAGATATTATAAAATTATTTGTTCTCAAATCTCTTTCTACATAATAAAACCAAAAAAAAATTATTATAATTGTACATAGTTTGGAAATTACTGCTCATGAATTTACAATCCCACCATCCCTAATTCACTGGATTTATGACATAAGCTTAATGTGTAATAATATTAGTTCAACTTCCATGAACATTTTAAGGAAAACAGCCAAAATATTTCTCTCACTAATTTGTCATAGTCAAGGTTCTCCAGAGAAACAGAATCAATTTTATATCTATGTCTATTTCATCTACCTCTATCTCTGTCTCTGTCATCTCTATCTCTATGGAGGCTGAAAAGTCCTATAACCTGACAACCGCAAACTAGAGCCCCAGGAAAGCTGGTGGTGTATTTCAGTTCAAGTCTGAAGGCCTGAGAGCCAAGGGAGCCAATGATGTAAATTCCAGTCCGGGGAAAGAAGTTGGGATGAAATGTCCCGGCTCAAACTGTGAGGCAGAGAAAAAGGGGTGAATTCCTCCTTCCCCTGCCTTTTTTTCTGTTGCCCACAATGATCTGGATGATACCCGCCTACATTGGGGACAGTAACCTACTGAGTCCACTGATTCAAATGCTAATGCTATTCAGAAATGCCCTCACAGACAGACCCCAAAATAGTGTTTAATCTGGTCACCCCATGGCCCAGCCAAGTTGACACAAAAATTAACCATCATACTTGTTGATACACCAGTAAATCACCCAGCTTCCAGTTGGTTACAAATATCTTGGATGGAGGCATCACATTAATTATTATCATTAATATATTAATGATATATTTTCTGAAAGAATATTTATCTGAATTGAAAGTTTGAGGTCATAAAATAATCAGAAACATTATTCATGTTTTTAACCAGACATACTTTTCATATTTCTATTTTTTTCTTAATCCTATATGAATGCATGAATTCCATTTGAATAGCTATTCCTAGTGATCAGAACAGTGCACATCAAAACCTATTCAATATTCTCCCTCTAATCTGGTTCTCCAATCTCAAATATTATTTCTAATGGTAACAAATAATTGCACAACCAATATTTTAAAAGGGAAGCAAGGCACAGCTGTTTTCCATGTACATTTGATAACCCCAAAATCAGTAAGAAATTCAGGAAGAACTTTTAAGATTATCATCTGAAGACATTTCCTGAGACATTTCCTATACATATTTGGCCATTTTCTACACATATTTACTTAAATGTGTTCTTGTATTTGTTAAAGCCATTTGATTTTTTAAATTTTTCTGTAAATATTTGTAATTTATCTTCCAAGCTTTACCTACATTCTTTTCCATTGTTTTATTGGCATTGAAATACTGCTTTTCCCCCATGATACATTATGTGTTATAATTTTCCAGTTTTAGTTTTTAAAGAATCATAGTCTAAAGAAAAACCAGATGTAACTCTGTTGTGATTATATCTTTATTTTCAATTGTATAATATCTTATGATGTTAATATACCAGTATGCATCTCTTAACGATGGGGATATGTTCTGAGAAATATATAGTTAGGCATTTTTTTGTTGTGCAAACATCATAGAGGGTATTTACACAAATCTACATGTTATAGCTTACTACATACCTAAGCTACATGGTATATCTTATGGCTCCTAGGCTTTAAAACTGTACAACATGTTACTGTACGGAATACTTTAGACAACTGAAACACAATGGTAAGTATTTGTATATCTAAACATAGAAAAGGTACAGTAAAAATATGAAAAAATAACCTTATGGGTCCACCATTGTAACTGCAGTCCATTGTTGACCAAAATGTTGTTACACAGCACATGACTGTATTTAATTGGCTGGCAACAGAGGCAACTGTTTTATATATATATATATATACACACACACACACACACACACACACATTATGTAACATATAAAATATATAATACATATAAATTTATAAAGGTTAGAATCATGCTACAATAGAAATATAGTGTTTAATATCAAAATTGATGATTTAATGAACTCAATCAGCTTGATTGAGTTGAGTTAAAGAAAACTTATAATACTATTAGTTGCTATTTATATGTTAATATTTGTTTGTTAGGCTGGATCTTCTAGTAAACCTTTATGTCTTATCAGATGTCCACCTTAACAGCTAAGTACTATTATGGCAATGTTTAAATATCTCCAAATGATGTTTTCTAACCTATAAAATTCATTACTCTGAAAACAATGTGCTTATTATGGTCATAAACATTGCTAGAAAGCCTTGTATTTGAAGAATAATGACTTTGCCTAGATTGATTTCTAACACAGTTACATCTCCATTGCAATGTTAATGAAACCTAAAATGAGGTGATCTTTAACAAGCTTTCCATTTTAGCAGTGTTTATTATTTGCATTTATTTATGTGACAGAGGCTGCTTTTTGAAAAATTATTAATTCAAAGGCATGTTTTATGAGAATATTTTCATCCACCAAATATCACAAGCAGAATATAATACATGGATAATAATTTTAAGTGCTCTAAATAAACAATAAAATGTTTTAATTAGCATTCCAGTATACAGAATTAATAAAGCATGCATTCATTAAGGGAGATGCAAGTAGTAAAGTTTTCTTACCAATAATAATAAACAGGTAAGTATAAAAGATAATTTGTACCTATGGAGAATAATTTGTTATAAGCCTTGAGTTGTAACCTGGATATAGTGGCATGCCTATTCAAGGGTTGTTTAACACAAGTTTTAGATTCAAGTATTCAAACACTATTTAACAACTAAAATAAACTGTTTAGGGAGGAATAAATAGTTTCTGTTGAAATATTTTACATGATAGAATGAGGACAACTAGTAGTTTTGCTGTTCCTGGAAACTGCTCTGAGATTCAATACTGTGTGTACAATGCATTCACATGGATTTGCCATGCTAATGGTGGTTTTGCTCCATTTATTGGTAAATTAAGTAGCAAAGACTGAATTCAAGCAATATTAGTCAAAATCAATTGTAAATGACAGTTATATTGGTCAAAGTCATTATTTTTTTCAAACATGTTGCTACTATTGTGTTTTGCAAATAAAGTTAAAATATAGGTAATATATAACTTACATTAAAAATTAACTATTTATTATAACTTCATGAATTTGTAATGATGGAAAGTTTCTTTATTTTATCATTCACGAAAAAAGGCAGAATGTTAAGTTGTGGACAATCATTTTTCGCTTAGGAAATATTTAGTTCACAGAGACCCCCTCATTCTCATATATCAATTTCTTAAGAGCTGTGTGATTACAGGAAGGAAGTCTATAGCATCAACACAAACTGGATTCTGCTTTTTGAATTCTTTGGCTCAATGCTTTCATATTTATATGATTTCTCCAAGGATATTGTTTTTAATTAACTGCAAGTGATTGAAACTCAAAACTGAGGGTTGGCGTCTTTAAATCATTTGATCCAATTTCTTCTATGTGTTTATTCATATCAAAGCACACAATTCTAATAATTACTATAGTAATTAAACCATACTTAGTTTGGCAATAAAAGTACACTGATAATAGGTCATAGATATACTAAAATGTTCATCTTACTTTAAAATTTTAAAGCTAAACAAATAAAAGCTAATAATAAAGTTAATATTTTTGAGTGCTTATTGTTTTCCATGCATGTTTTAAGCACTTTACAAATATTGACTTATTTAATTGTAGTAAATATTATTTAGCTATATTTAATTTTTACCATGGCTTCGTCCTACTTAATTTTTGGATAATTACTTATTCTTTTGAAATCCCTTTACTGACACTTTGTGAAGACCATTGGACTAAGTGGTCCAAATAAAGTGAAAAACTAAGTCTTTGTTTTTAAGTAACTCAAACAGATTGAATATAAATATACAAAAATTAAATGACAATTTAATTATCTGGAAATAACAGTAAGAAAAATAATTTATAACATTTATATGTATACACTACTGTGGCACTTTGGTTTATGAAAAGTGTAGTTAAGAGAATGTGCTTTGAATTTATGCAGACCTAACCCCCAATCCTGGCTCTGTGACTTTGTGCAGGTCACTTTTCCTTTCTGAGTCTCAGTTTCTTCCTCTATAAAATGGGGATAATAATATCTACCTACAGGTATCCTGCATATAAAAAGCTGAGCAACTGCCTATCACTTAAGAAGTACTCATAGCTTTTAGTTATTGTAATTATTTCTAAGTTAACTATAAGTTATTAATTCCTAATAATAAAAGCCAACCTGGCATTTCTCATAGTTCTGGCAATAATTTTTGAATACAAAGGCTAATGCTATAAAATATGCAATGTTATATTGTCTTCTTATAACTCAATTCATCCACTTACAAAGTCTTAGAAATTTAAGTGTCTGCATGGGAAAGATAAATTAGGTCCTGAGGCAGGAGATAATTTGACAATTCATTGTGATAGAAGAACCTTTCAGTGTTTCAATTCTCCTTATAAACCCTGATTATAATTTGACATTTTTAGGGCCCCATTCATACTGCACAGAGTTTCACTGCATTAGTAAATCATATCATAATAATAAAAATTAGAATTGTGCTCTAATTTCAAGTTTCAAGTTCACTAAAGAAAAAAAAAAAAAAAGAATTAGGTGGTTTTAGTACCACACCATAAAATTGCAGTTCTTCATATTAAGAAGATAATTTTATTTCAAATTTAATATTATTAAATATGAGAAAAAATAGGAAGATGACTGTCAATGAGATGAATCATTTTATTTACATACCATTTGTCCTGGTCAACTTTTTACTACTTCTTTAGCAATGGGTTATGCCATTTGAGAACATGGGCCAGAAAGCCAAAATTAAAGATATATTATTTTAGCAACATACGTTTCATCTCAGTGACTACTTCTTTTTTCTTAAAATATTTTCTATAAATAAATAAATGGTATTACATCCTTGATTTATGGAAAAAAATTCTCCTAAAAATCATGAGGATATTAATTAAAATTTTACTAAGTTTTTCAAATATACTTTCATCCTTTGTAGATTTTGTGTGTGTGTGTGTGTATTATTTTGGTCATGTAACTTGTTCTTTTCGTATGCCCTTTGATTATTGTTCACCCAGACATATTAAGTCAGTAAAACTGCATGGGAGTTGCTTATATGAGTAAGTCTGTTTTCAAGATAGGTGTTTTCTTAAGTGGGGATTCTGCAGAACAGTACAGGTAGTACTTTGCTTGAGATTGAATGGCTGTTTCCCTCACATAATGGAAAGAAAACCAAAAAGGTTGTAAACTGAGCTGTAATCTAGGCTCTCTTCCTCAACTGCTTAAAAACGTTCATGAAAACAAGACTATTACCTTTCTACTTTATACCAGAGAGATGAGGAAACATGTCAATGGGCTATTCTTCTACATAAAAAAAAAAACTGAAAAGTCACCAGAGGGAACATAAAATCTTCTAGTAAATAACAACATGGGGCTGATAGTAGAGTTCTTATCTATAATACAAAAACCAGAACACAATGGAATATTATCATCAAACTGTTAAGGGAAAAAAAACCCCTGCAAATTATAATTTAGGGTTTAGTAAATATGCCTATCAAAAATGGATCTTGGCAGAACCAACTTGAAAGTGCTTCAGCCCAGGCTCTGAAAAGGAAGAATTTGAAAGGAGGCAGCTGGGCTAGGAATGCAGGTATGTGTATGAACATGGCTGGCATAGGGCAAGAAGGGTTGAAATGGTTGGGGGGACTGAATTTTTGACTATAACTCCTTCTAGAAAAGTGTAATGCATTGACTGCACAAAGTCTGGTGTGAGAAGGGCAGCTACCCCATGAGATTTGCCAGGGAAAGCCTTTGTAATTGTCTATGGTTGGTCTTGAAGGATTAAACACAGGATTTTACCCTGGAGCCAGACCCAATCACCACTGATCCCTTTGACCTTTAATGTATAATATGAGAATACTATGAACAACTCTATGCCCACACATAGATGAAGTTAAGGATCAATTCTTTAAGTTACACAAACTACCAAAATGACACAATTAGAAGTGTCTAATCTAAATAGTCTTTTATCTATTAAAGAAATTGAATTAGTAATTCATAACCTTCCCCCAAAGAAATCATCAGGTCCAGATGGTGTTTCTGCTGGTCAATTATACCAAGCATTTAAGCAACAAATAATATTAATTCTTCTTAAATTCTTCTAAAAATTTTAAACACACAGAAGACTTCCTAATTTAGTCTCTGAGTTCAGAATTACCCTAATGCCAAAACTAGATAAAGAAATTGCAAAAAAGAAAAGCTACAGACTAGTATTTCTCATGAACATAGATGCAAAAATCCATAGTAATATACTATCACATTGAATCCAACAATAAATTATACAAAATGACTAAGTGAAACCTATTCAAGTATGTAGGGTTGGATCCACATTCAAAAATCAGTCAATATAATCTACTACATCAACAGCAAACCAAGAATATAAAGAAGTTTTTGAACTTGACAAAGCGCATCTGTAAAAATCCTATAGCAAAACCTATAGGAAACATCAAACATAATGGTGAGAAACTGGAAATTTTTTTCCTAAAATCATGTATAAACACTGTATTGTAAGTCCAAGCTAGTGCATTAAGATGGGTAAAGAAAATTAATGTATACAGATTGGGAAGGAAGAAATGAAACTGTCTTTGTTCATATTTGAAATGATTGCCTACGTAGGGAATCTCAAAGAATCAACAAACATCTCCTAGAGTTAATAAACAAGTATGACAAGGTTGCAGCATATAAAGTTAATATTCAGAAGTTGATTTTTGTATTATATTACCAGAAATAAACAACTGGAATTTGAAATCAAAAGATGATTTAAAATAACATACAAAAAACAGAATATGTAAGTATAAATGTAGCAAAATATATATAAGGTCCACATGCAGAGAACTTTAAAACATCGATAAAAGAAATCAAAGAAGATCTAAATAAATGGAGATATTTAGTTTTCATGGACTGAAAGATTCAATATTGTTAAGATGCCAATTCTTCTCACTTTGTGCTGTAAATTCAACTCAATTCCAATCAAAATGTTGCCAGTTATTTGGTAGACACTGATAAACTGATTCTATAGTTTATATGGAAAGGTAAAAGGCCTATAATAGCCAACAGGATCCAGAAGAAAAACAGCAATCAAAACTAAACCATATATTGTTAAGGCATACTGATCTGGATAGATAGATAATAGGTGATTATGATAGATAAATACATAGAATGTTAGTTCAGGATGCTATAACAAAGTACTGTAGACTGGGTGGCTTATAAACAACAGAAATTTATTTCTCACAGATCTGCAGGCATAAAATCTGAGATCAGGGTACCAGCCAGAATAGTTGGGCTCTGGTGAGGGCTCTCTTCCAGGCAGCAGACTGCTGTCTTGATATATCTTACATGGCAGAAAAGTGGCTAGAGTTATCTGAGGTCTCTTTTTAAAAGGGCACTAATCCCATGCATGAGCGCTCTACCTTCATGACCCAATCACTTCCCAAAGGCTCCACTTTCTAATATTATCACATAACGTTAGGATTTCAACATATGAATTTTGGGGGGACATAAGCATTCAGTCCACCACAGATTGAGAGATAGATAAAAGATCTAGGGTTGAGAAATGTATCATTGAGGTTTTAATCTATCACTCACAGATCAAAGGAGAAAGAGAAGAGAAAGATGGATATCCTGTACTGATAGTGATATAATATTTAATTGACCAATTATAATAACCAATGTGATTGAGATATCTACATTTGACAATTTAAAATTTTAAAAATTTCAACATAAAAAAAGATGATTATAATGTGCTATCAGTTAAAATGAAACAAACACAAACATATATTTATTTACGTGAACATTTTATACTGCCAACTCATTCTTTTGCTTATCAAATGCCTGTCTGTTCAAGTCTGCTGTTTGCTTTTGGTGCACCCAAAGTGCTTTCTTGGACCTGGGATTTACCTTTCTTGTGTTAAGAACCATATTGCTATTTGCAGAAAAATTGTTAGCTTATAAGGTTCTTCAGTATCCGTCATAGATGCAGAATGACTATCCTTGTTTGAACGTAAAGAAGGTCTTGTATCTCCAATATAATTGAAAAATTATGGATGCCTGCTTTACTTGTTTTCCAAAGATATCTCTGACTTGCTTAGGGTGTATGCCAATTTTCTAACCTGTGTATTTTTGTATCTGTTTAACAAAAATATATTGCTTTATTTTTTAATGAAAAATAAAAGGAGGACTATTTTAAAATAAATTTGGTGAGAGAAGACAATATTGATTGGGATCCTCACCAGGAACAAAATTCTCCTTTGCACAGTCACAAGACTGCAATGGCAAATGCTTAAAAACATGTATAATCACTTTTTAAAGGCATATAAAGCCACGTTCAATTTTAGACCACAAAAAAATCTTATTAACTTATTTGTTTATTCTTTATTCACAACTGCTGACTCAGTGCTATCTCTGTAATTAATATCTAACCAATGCATTAAGTGGATCTAAGAATGACTTTATATCCATTTAGAAACTAATATGCTGCAGGATATTGCACCTTATAATTTTGTTATCCAACCATATATTGGGTTTTATTTATGCTAATGTAATCACAAGGTTTAATAATGGAATAAAAATTATGAGGGCTTATTTTCTCTTAATGTAGCAGGATTTTATAATTGAGCCTAAATTGAAATTGGATATATATTCCTGGTGACCATTCACTATATTCCCAATACCTTTTTGTGTGTTCTTATTTGCATGTAGCCTGAGAAAACTCCTAGAGAAATAACAAAAATTGCATCAGTGCAGTACACCAAGAGACAATTATTGCAAGACAAAAGGGACTCTAGTCACACTTAAATGGCAATTACCTTAGCTGAAGTAGAATTTGGCATGATGAGCTGGTCTCAGCCATAGAATTTGGGAACCAGAAGGTTGTTACGCTTTAAGATGCATCAAGGTAATCATTACCTAAATCCATTCCAGACTAGTTATCACTGTGTGCTGTTACTTAGTTTCAGTAAGGAATGCAAAGTATGGCTGTCAGTGAGAGAAAGAGAGAGCAATGTATATATAAACCTAAAACACCTATTACTCACTGTTATGGGTCATTGCCAATGTCCTCCAGAAGGAGAGTAGGCGACATTTCCCTTCCTGGTTGGTGGGTGGAGCAAAAAGCAGAAACACAGGGTGGGCCAATAATGATAGTAATTTTAAGGATGTGGGTAGAGACACAAAGAGTCCCCACGATTACTCATTCAAGTGCTATGTCAGGAACAGTAATGCTACAGATAATTGCAGTGGAAGAATATAGGTTTTTTATCAGATGGAGTAAAGTGTTATCAGAATACAAAAATAACAGCCTAGTTGAGCAACTAGATGCTGCAGTGGTAATGATTCACCTTGGAGAGAAGAGATAAGAGACAGGGATATGGTAGGGGAGTTACTCTTACCTGTGCAAGAAGGAGAAAAGACTGTTAGTGCTATGTGACGTTCTGGAGAAATTCCACATTGCAAAGGAATGGCAAATTTGAAAATTGTGGAGTTAAAGAATTGTAATTCTGCATAATGGGTCTATAAGTGAAAGAATATTGGGCATGCATATTGATTTATTATGTGTGGTACACAGGGATTGGCGAAGCCCAAAGAAATTTGCTTAAACTGGAGAATTAAATGGTGGGTAATACAACATTATTTATGGTATGCTAATGGGACAGAAGTCCCTATGAAGCAAGAACAGGAGCTTTTCAAAATAGGTAGCAATAATGGAAGACTACTAAGAGTATAACATCAATAAATATCAAAGAGATTTCAGAAGGAAGCAAACTACATGGGTAAAGTTAGGGATTAGGGGTTACTTTCCTTGAGTGTGCTCCAGAAGTGGCGATTAGAGGGGGCTGGCAAGGAGGCTGCAATTTAATGTTGAGATTGACCTACGAAAACAGTTTTCTTAGTAGAAATCTTGACCTATTGAAATTTACTAATATTTGTACAGGTTCAAATGTGTATCAATAATGCCCTGCTAAGATGTGCTGAGGAGCTTTGCCCTAGGATGATCATGTTGTTAGAGTAGACATGAACTGCCTTGGGGAATTTTAACTCTATTGGTTGCATAAGTCTCCTTAATTTGAGAAGGAGAAAGACATTTGGGGGAAAAAGTAAATGACAAAGTTCTCTGCTTATAGTAAAGAAAGTGTTTATAATTTCAATTAAATTAATTTAATTTAATTTTTAAAAAATCAAATTTATATTATATAAAATTAAATCAGATTGTTTGTCTAATGTCTTCATTCCTTTTAATTTGGTGAAAATAAGAAAAAGATATTTTCTAGTGGTAAGTATTTATGGAATAAAGTATTTTTAAAATATCAAAATAAACTAAGTTGGATAAAAACACAAGAAAAATTGTATTTACTATGTACCTTAAAAGTGCTTATATTTTAAGGTAAAATGTTTAAATTATATTGCAGTTCTTTAAAATAATAGCTGATCATTATTAATTTCCTCAGGTACTTATTGTCATAATATTAATCATGATGAACTCATTTGGTATTAATGTGCATGTCATAACTAGTTCTTTGGGATTTCAACAGTGGTTTCAGCAGTGATTAATTGCACAATTACTTTAAAGGGTTACCAATTTTCTTAATGCTTCCTACCTGACAAAAGAGTTTGAGTTGCCTTTTTGCAGATATAGAGTATAACAAGTACATTTGTCTTCTGCCCATGGAGTCAAAATTAATCCTTGTATTTAAATCTCATGTGGCTACTTGAGCTCATTTCTTGCTATTTTCATTCATAATCTCAATATGTCATCCTGATTAAAATACCATCTTTTAAAGATTAATCATCTAACACAGGTGATATTTTAAATATGGATGGGAGTTGGGATGTGAGGAAATACATCATTGATTTTAAAAAACAACCA
Organism: Daubentonia madagascariensis; assembly: GCA_023783475.1. NCBI lineage: Eukaryota > Metazoa > Chordata > Mammalia > Primates > Daubentoniidae > Daubentonia > Daubentonia madagascariensis. Next base: position 15,867,186 of record JAKFHU010000978.1, on the reverse strand, counting down.
AAAAGTTAGTTCTCAACTAAAAAATGGGGGCAAGGTGAGAAACTATGAAGATGGTGGCTGAGCTAAAACAGAAAAGGAAAAGTTACCAGCCTGAAATAGATCCTCTCTCAGAATTCACAAAAGCTTTAATAACATCTGAATCTCTGAGGGCCTGAAGTGGATAATTTGATATAATCTTCTCTAGATTACAAGGACATAAGAGAATATACATGACAGGTTCACCTACAGATATTCAATACCACAAGAAACTTAAAATATTTAAATTAAATGAGACATTTAAATATATCCAAAATTATTATTTTAAAGTAACATAAACTTATTTTCTTAGTGATTGTATTAATATGCTTTTCTGGTTATTTTCTTTTTTACTAGTGTTTTTTTCCCCAAAAATTGTCAAACTATTTCAGCACCTTTTAATTCCAAAGAAAAATAACTAAAAAATAGTGTGTATGTAAATACATTCCATATCTCTTCTTTATACTTTTATCGTTCCTCTACCACTGACCTTAACCCAAGCAATTACACACATGAAGAAACAACCTATTACACACATGAGGACACTGTTTCTCTATATAAGTATTATTCCTCAACTTCTGGTTATCTAATTTCCAAACTAAGCTTTATAATATATTCCAATACTTCAAGGATGACAGTCCCTGCATTAAAATTATGAATTTGTATTTGCTTTACATTATGTTAGATGAAATTTTAATCTACCATCATATAAGTTAGGAAATATTAGATAAATTCTGGTCAATAGATAACCACCATTATTTCAGTAGGTCATTTAGGTAGAGCATTTCAACCTGATATATAGCATACACGTACTGCTTTTTTGCTAATATTTCTGTATTTTATTTATTTTTAAAGAAACTTTAAAAATATGCTTAAAATTTGTAGTATTCAGGATAAATATGCTTTAAATTAAATGAATTTTAAATTAAAGATATGAGAAACAATGTATTAGAAAGAGCATGGGAGTGGAGACAAAGAGAGAGAAAGAGAGAGGGAGACACATTTTGCAAAGGATTATGACAGAATATAAAATGTGCTCTCTTCCATTCTAACCACATAAAAATAGTACAAACATATAACAGAAACCACATCAAGACATACAATTTTAGAAAACATATTCATGCCTCAAAGAAAGAAAAAGAAATCTTTAGGATCTGGAAACACCAAGAAAGTTCCTCTGTGAAAAGTAATTAGAAAAGAGCTATCTTACAATTGAAAGAGGAAGCTTCTGGGATGCTTGTCACTTGCTGGAACTTTGGATAGAAGAAAAAAGTCATCCATAAGGAATTGTAACATCAGCTGTGAGCTCTAATTGTTAGTAGATTCTAGATTTATATTTCCTATGTTGTGTACAGAATCCAAAGACCAAATATTAGGTATGAATGGCTTTCAGTCCAATCAAATCGCTGACACAAACCAGAAACAAATCCAAAACTGCACCATAGGGAAACTTATATAGTATAAGGACTCACTGTAAGCTCACTGGAAAATCAAGCCTCCTTTGAATATGAGTTGACAATGGAAAATTAGAAATTACCCAAAGAAACATCCCATGATCAACCTTAGTTATTGGAATAATTAGTGTGAACCTGAAAGAACCAATCTCTCAAAATGAAACCTGAGTGGCTAACTGGGCTAAATTTGAAATAGAGTCAAATGGCCATTGGTTGACTAGAAGTCACACATGTACTCTGAATTCCTGGAAAATTCACACATCTGCTTGACTTTGGGACTTTCATAGCTGACTGTTCCTGTTCATGTCTCCTGAACTAACTAATGGGATTTGAGCTGCATCAACCAATCAGAACTAAGCAAATTTGAATCCTTGAATTGCATATGGGACCTGATTGGAAACCTAAGCTGGAACTTTCTCTGTAAAAGCCAAATCCTCCCTTTGTTCTCTAGAACTGTGCCTTCCCTTCACTAAAAGCTGTGCCTCCCTGGTTTACTGATTGTACACTGGAATGGAGTCTCTTTCCTCCACGTTCCTTTTCAGAGAACGTTTGTTCACGTTGGTAACTCCAGTTAAAGAAGTAGAACAACCTGAAAGATATAAAAATTCATTTTTAAATGATTGAAGAGAGAATGGAGAGATAAGAAATAAAAGAAAATGAACAGGATAATATAAAAATAGACTAGGAAAATTTGTCAAAGAAATATTTGAAGTATAAGAAAGGATGATAGATGATGAAATTAAAAAGTCAAATGATGATATAAATCCAAAGATACAGTTAATGAAATGGTAGATAAATTTACATAAATTATTTATATATTTATAATGAATACATGAAAATAGGTAGGAAACAAGAAAATTATTAATATATTAAAATAAATGATAAAATGAAAAAATCTAAAAAATAAGTGATGAAATTTATCAATAATAAAACATTACTGAAAGAATCAGTAAAGGAGAAATTTTGGTAGGAAGAAAATGAATCTCTGGAGAGCAAAACCAAGTAATTAGTAAATATTGGCAAATATATTGTTATATCTGAGATAATATTGTGTCTTAAAAAAATTTAAAACAAACTAGACTTAAATGAAAATGAAAGGAAAACTCAAAGAAATATTTGTTTTTATCACATATGTGGTAAAAGATATTTATTAACATTTGGAGCTAAATAACCTGTACATAGAGTGTGGAATGATAGACATTAGAGACTAGGAAAGGTGGGGGGTAGGAGGAGTACGAATTATAAGAAATAACTTAAAGGGTATAATGTACATTATTCAGGTGATGGATATGCACTAAAAGCCCAGGCTTCACCACTACTCAATATATCCATGGAACAAAATAGCACTTGTACCTCTTAAATTTATGCTGGAAAAAAGGGAAAAAAGTATTTATGCATGCCAAAAATTTAAGAACACTCCCTAAGGACTTAGAAAGAATATATGTAACTATAAAAAAGTGAGGGAAATGGAATTTAAAAAACAAGCAAATAAATGAAATGTTTAATTGAAATAATGAAGAAGAGAATTGGAAAAAATGTTAATAGAAATCATAGTAAATAAAACTAAAGGAAAACTGGATCACCACATACCTAGGGATGAAACAGGATCCATATCTCTCACCACTCACAAAAATTAATTCAAGATGGATAAATGACTTAAATGTAAGGCACGAAACCGTAAGAATTCTAGAAGAAAATGTTGGAAAAACTCTTCTAGATATTGGCCTAAGCAAAGAATTTATGAAGAAGACCAAAATGGGAATCACAGCAACAACAAAAATAAATAAATGGGACTTGATTAAATTACAAAGCTTCTGCACAGCCAAGGAAATTATCAACAGAGCAAATAGGCAAACTCAGAATGGAAGAAAGTATTAGCAAGCTATATGTCCAATAAAGGGCTAATAACCAGAATCTACAAAGTACTCAAGCAAATCAGCAAGAAAAAATCAAACAACCCCATCAAAAAGTGGGCAAAAGACATGAACAGAAGCTTTTCAAAAGAAGACAGACAAATGGCCAATAAACATGAAAAAATGCTCAACATCACTAATTATCAGGGAAATGCAAATTAAAACCACAATGAGATATCACCTTACCCATGTTAGAATGGCTTTTGTCAAAAAGTCCAAAAATAGCAGATCATGGATGCAGAGAGAAAGGAATGCTTATACATTGTTGGTGGGACTGCAAATTAGTACAACCTCTATGGAAAACAGTATGGAGATACCTCAGAGAACTAAAAGTAGACCTATCATCTGATCCAGCAATCACACTACTGGGTATTTACCCAAAGGAAAAGAAGTCAGTTTATCAAAGAGATACCTGCACTTGAATGTTTATTGCAGCACAATTCACAATTGCAAAAATGTGGAATCAACTCAAGCGCCCATCAGTTCATGAGTGGGTTAACAAAATGTGGTATATGTATACCCTGTAATACTATTCAGCAGTGAAGAAGGATGACTTAATGCCTTTTGCAACAATTTGGATGGAACCGGAGACCATTATCCTAAGTGAAGTATCTAAAGAATGGAAAAACAAACACCACATGTACTCACTATTAAATTGGAACTAACTGATGACCACACATGTGCATACAGGGAAACCAAGCAGTGGGGAGGGCTGAGGATGGGATGGGCAAAAACCTACCTAATGGGTACAATGAACACTATGGGTGACAGGCACACTTATAACCACGACTGGTTATAAGTGATCCATGTAACCAAAATATTTGTACCCCCATAATATTTTGGGGAAAAAAACTAAACAAACAGTCATAAAATGTCAACATAACATTTTGTTAACCATAATAATTGTAAATAGGCTACAAGCTGATTATTAAAAGAGAAATTCTCAGATTAGTTAAAAAATTAATATCCATGTACAATTGTTATGAGACCAAAAATATGGACTATCCACTTTCACTTCAGAATAAGATGGAGTAACACGGTAACCAGATTTAATTCCTACTTTAAAAACTAGAAAATTGGAAAAATTGTATGAAAATGATTTTCATAGACATTGTGAAATAGGTTTGTGTAGCTCTGTGATCTATGAGATGAGGAAAATAAGCAAGGTTAGTGTGAAAATATTACCAGCTTAATGGCTGGAAACTGTTTCTAGGCCATGAAGCAAGGAATGGCAAACCTAACACAGACCACTAGTCTGGTGGTTTTTGGAAGCCTGCAATGGAAATTTAGGAAAGGTAAGAACGTTAGATTGGGGGAAAGTACTGGAGAAAAGGGAGCTGCAAGAGAGGAAAGGTAATTTAATATTTCATTAACAATGAGTACTACTTAAAGTTAGGAGTTATAAAAACCATTCCTTGATTAACCTGATTTTAATAACTGTCTTTATACTGAGAATATTTCTAGTTTTATTTACAAAACTAATAAATAATTTGTTTCCATACACTCATTAGTTTCACTTTTAGTTTTGTCTGATAAAATATGTACCATACATATATTTTGAAAAAGAAATGTAGTTTGAAAATACACACATACATATAAATACAGAATTTTAAAAATCATCTTTAGATTTTTTTATGTTACCAGTTATTTCCACAAGTCATCCATATGACTCCTGTGCCTGAATCTTTCTTATAAGCCCCCCTCTATACTCCAATCTAAATTTTTGAAATTATTCTTAAATAAGTAAGAGTAATACGAGTCATTTTGGGCTTCTTTTTTTAAAGCTTTTTGAATAAAATGTAATAGTTTTAAGTTTCATTGGCAACATTCTCTGTGGTAAATGTATTGGCTCATTTAAAACTTATAGGAATCTCATGATATATTAATATTCCTCCCATTTTGGAGATGAGAAAGCAGGTGCATAGAGATTAGAGAACTTGCCAAGCTTACATGGTGAGTGAGTGAGCCTTGCAGTCTGGCAATGAACCTGGTCAGTGACACTCCAGAGGTCATGATAAAAAAATGTGACTCTTAGGAAAAAAAAAAAAAAGAATGACAGGCCAGATACTTGTTTTCACCAATGGTGATCCTTAGAATTGTTATTGTCACTGTTAGAATCTCTGTCACTATAAGAATAATCAGGCTTATCTCCATGATGTGTTTGAAAGATGAATGTTTTGTTTGGAGTGGTCATTAATGAAGTTGAGAAATGGACATTAAGCATAGGATTGGCAGAAAACAAAATGACTATCTTATCTACAGATGCTTTGATGCATTGAAATATAATCTGCACAAAGAAAAATATTTCATTTCGAATAGACAAGCTTATCTATGTTCTTAGTATAAAGCCAATTGAAACTTGGCGGGGTTTCTGTTCTTCTTTGTTTTGCATTATTTTCAATTGAACGGAAAAATGTTAACGTTACTGAATTGACTAGAGTTATTAGAGAAAGAATGGGGTTTTTTTGACTATTTAAAGCAAAATTTATTCTTTATTTTACCTGATTAGGATAGTTAAGCAAAATAATATTAAACTAAAATAGCTTCAGTTGTACTCTTTAATATTTAATTATTCTCTTTGAAAAATGTTTATTTTGAAATAAAGTCAAAAAACAAATTCATTCAAAATATATTTTTAAATTTTATTTCATAAGTATTTTTATGTTAATAGTGGCAAGATTTAAAGTATATGTATTAAAATTATACCCAGTACCTAATTTTATTTAATGTGTGTGTATTTTAAGTAAATAGAAATATAGTAAGAAAAGATATAAGAGAAATACTATGCTTTAAAAAATCTTCCAAATATATTGTCTTTTACTGATGTCTTTGCTTCTTGGCTATCAGGTAGGGAGAACATTAAATAGTTTTCATTCATGTCCTCAACAACTACCATAACTAAAATTCCCATATGTAAGAATGTGTGAATTCTCACCAAATGTATCCACTGGAATGGTTTACCTGTATTTATCATCTAGTTTAACAAACATCACAGTTATATTGCCAAATATAGCTATTAAATAATCTTCCTTAAGGTATTAAAATTCTGTTTTATATTTAAGAAAATATATTTTAGGAGTCCAGTATATCATGTTATCAAGATATCCAGTTTCAAATTATCTGATTACATGTGCTCAATCAATGTGCAGCTTATGCTCTATATCAAGGGTTGGCTAACTTGTTCTCTAGACAGCTCCATAGTAAATATTTTGTGCACTGTAAGGTCATATGATGTCTTTCTTAACCACTCAATAAAATTGTTGTGTCAAGAAAACAGTCATAGAGAACACATAACAAATAGATGGGGTTGTGTCTGAATTTTTTTTTCTAAAACAAGGAGTTAACCTAACTCACGTATGATCTTATCTCTGCTTGCCTCTCTTGCCTTATTACCTATCTCTCATCCACTTACTGTTTTCCATCTCTAATAGCCTTTCTTTTGCTTGGATATATTTATTTAATTCTTAGATGAGATCTGCTGTATATTTTTGGCCCTCTGACTGTAAATATCTGTCCATGTGTTCAAAAGCCAGCCTCTTATCAAATTTCACCTGTTCTAGAGGGCTTATTTAACTAGTTTTCTCTTTTATCTACACACACACACACAAACACACACACAAACACACACATGTGCATGCATACCATACTCTCTATATATTAATTAGAGAATCATGTGTCCTGATTTATAAAGAAAAGTCCTGGTTTACGTGGAACAGACCTGGTTTATTTCTGCTACACATGTGTTGCATCCAGTAATGTCTTTGTTCCAGATATTATGTTGTTTAACTAAATACTATGAGTTGCAATACATAAACTGGACTGGGTTTGATAAATCTCTTCTTTATCTATCCTGCTTTTGCCATAGTTGATTCTAAAAGTGTGACATGCATGTTCAATGGACAGAGTTCTTTCTTGAACATATCATTAAATGTGAAATACAACCAATGATAACTTGCCTCTCTTTTCCCAACCCTTTTTAGAGGAAACATAATTAACCTTTCTTCCAAGGACAAAAGGCTATGTATCCTGTGATATGACAAATTGTGTTTGGATATGAAAGTCTAGGGGCAAATTTTTCCAGGCACAAGTAGTTTGGCTAGAAGTTTTACAGGCTGCTGCCTATGCTGGCCTCTTGGTATATCCATGTTATGCCACAAGAAGTACACGAAGCAGCAGGACTACAGATAACACTGACATCACCACATTCTGGCTAGGATATTGAATAACAGGAAATCACATTCATTGTTGGTAGGATGCAAAATGGTATGGGCACTTTGGAAAACAGTTTGGCAATTTCTTAGAAAACTAAGCATACTCTTACCATTTGATTCAGCAATCATTCTTCTTGGTATTTACCCAAATTAGTTGAAAATCAATGCACACAAAAACATGGACATAGATGTTTATAACAGCTTTATTCATAATTGTTAGAACCTGGAAATAGCCAAGATGTCCTCCAATATTTCAGTAGATAAATAAACTATGGTCCATACAGACAATGGAGTATTCTCTGGTGCTAAGAATGAATGAGCTATTAAACTATGAAAAGATATTCAGGAAACTTAAATGCATTTGGTAATTGAAAGAAGCCAATCTGAAAAGCTACATACTGCACAATTCCAACTATATGACATTCTGAAAAAGGCAAAATTATGGAGACAGCAAAAGTAATAATGGTTGCCAGGGGTTGAGGTGGTGGGGTAGAGGGATGAATAGGCCAAGCACAGAGGATTTTTAGGGCAGTGGAACTAATCTGTAAGATGTTATAATGGTGGATACATGTTGTTATACATTCATACAAACTCATAAATTGTGTAACACCCAGAGTGAACCCCAATATAACTGTGAGCGTTGGATGATAATGATATGTCAATGTAGGTTCATTGGTTATAACAAATGTACTACTCTGGTGTGAAATGTTGACTGTGGGAAGTGTTGTGCATGTGGGCGGGGAGAGGGTCTATAGGAACCTCCCGATTTTCCTGTGTACTTAAAACTGGTCTAAAATATAATCTATTGAGAAACTTCATTGTGCACTAAAGTAACTGCAATATTTGCTGGCTCACCAATGGATTATGAATTCATAACTGGTTATGTCCTCCAATTTGAAGGTATTCATTTTGGAAATCTCATTGCCTTACAAATATTTGAAGTTCTCAAAAATAACACAGCATTCATTTGTGTTGTTTCAGGATAGACTGTGATTTCTCTATATGTTTTTGAGGTTTTTGAGGATAGGCATGTTTTCTGTTTGTATTCCTAAGACCTAATGTAATGTCTAGTACACAGTAGGCACTGGATTAATTGTTGTTGATTGAGAGATAAAGTTTTTTTTAAAGAATTTTTGTTGAGGAGTCTGGGAATCATAGAACCATATTGAGTAACTGTTATGGACTGGATTGTATCCCCCCAAAATTCATATATTGAATGACTAACCCTTAATATGACTGTATTTGGAGATAAAGCTTATAAGGAGGTTAGAAAGATTAAATGAGGTGATAAAGCTAAGGCTCTAATTCAATAGTAATGCTATACTTATAAGAAGACAAAGAGACACTAGAGCTCTCTCTCTTTCTCTGAGTACAAAAGAGAGGCCATGTGAGCACACAGCAAGAAGGCAATTGTCTTCTAACCAGGAATAGAGCTTACACCAGAAAGTATATCTGCTAATACCTGGGTCTGGGACCTTTAGACCTTTCACCTCAAGAACTGTGAGAAAATAATTTTTATTATTTAAGCCAACCAGTCTATGGAATTTTGTTATAGCTGCCTGAGCAGACTAATACAGATTTTGGTACCATGAAGTGGGTGATGCATTACAAAATAACTAAAAACGTGGAAGTGACTTTGAAACTGTGTGATAGATGGAGGCCAGAAGAGTTTTGAGGTGCATGCTAGAAAAAGCCTAGATTGCTTTGGAGGGACTGTTGGTAGAAATATGGACAGTAAATACAGTTATGGTGATGGCTCAGAGAGAAAAGTGGTGAGCTACAAAAGAAACCTCTATTGGCTTTGAGAATGAGTCATCATTAAAAGAATGTTGATAAAATTATGAAAGTTAAAGGCCATTCTGGTGAGGTCTCATGGAAATGAGGTACAGATTATTAGAAACTGGAAGAAAAGTGGTCCTTGTTAAAAAGTGGCAAAGAACTTGGATGTATTGTGTTCTAATGTTTTGTGGAAGGTAGAACTTGCAAGTGATGAAATTCAGTGTTTTGTTGAAGAGATTTCTAAGCAAAGTGATGAATGAGTGCCTTGGTTTCTCTTTGCCACTTACAGGAAGATGCTAGGGAAAGGAGATAGAAGAATAGTTAAGCAAAAAGGAATCAGAGCTTGAAGATTTGAAAAATTCTCAGCCTACCCATATTGCAAAACATGAGAAGTATAATATGTTCTGAAAGAAAACTGAAGGTGCAGCTAAACAGCTATTTGATAAAGAGATCATAGGTGTGACTCATGCATTCAATCAGCCATCTCAAAAAAAGCCAGGAATAGAAATGTGATTATATCAGCAGAGATAGAGTCAGTTTGAACTAAAGAGGAAAAAGAAAGTGGGATGGAATAAAGCAAATCTGTCAAACTTCTTGGATTCCACAGGACAGTATACCTACTCCTCTGCAAACATGCTTTATTGTTTAAGAATAGAGAATAATGACCATGCAGGTAATTCAAGATCATCGGGACTGCATTGGTGATCACAAGGAAGTCAAGACTGCCTTCCCCCACTTTCAAAGAACCATGGCTTTGGGCTTATTAGGCCAGGCTGCTACTGCCCAGAGCCTTGGTTTCCTATAGTAAAACTGTAATTTGTCAGAGTGTAGATATTATTTTATTTATCCTGGTTGGAACTTATTGATGTTATCAAATCTTTGGGTTGATATTTCATTGATTCAGGAAAATCAAACACTTCTCAACAATGTTTTTTCAAATTTTACTTATGTGTCATTTTCTCAACTCTTCCAGTCCACCAAATAATTGTATGTTAGACTGTCTCAATGTATTCCCAAGGTTTCCTACCCTCTATGCTGCGTTTTCATTTTTAGACTGCTTCGTACATATTTTCTCATCACCTTTCTTCTGGCCCATTAATTTTCCCTTTATTTAAATATAATTTGAAATTAATCCCATCACATAGTTAAAAAATGAATAATTTCAGTTACTGTACTTTTTAGCTGTAAAAATTATACTCCATTCATTTCAAGTTCTTTATACTATTTTCTGCTACTTTTTACATAAATAGTTTCCTGATCAAATTTTACTATCTTGGCTTATATTTCCTTGAACACAATCATATTTGCTTAATTATCTAAGACTAAAGAACTAAAATGTGAAAGATTTTTGAGAATATTTTTGCCATTAGTTATTTTTCTTGATTCTTGTTATAGTGTTTTGTCTTCATGTATGTCTTTTTATCTTCATGTGCTGGAAATTATATTTGGTAAAAATATTCCTACATATTTTGAGGCTGATGGTAATAATGTCATCCTTGAAAAAGAATTTTCATTTACTGTTGCCAGACAATTGTAGGAAAAATCTATTTAGGCCTTCCTTAATTTAATTTCAAGACTTAAGGTTTTTGAATTACATAAATGAGAATGACTCAGTTCCATGCAAATGTGACTGTTAGTTTCCTTTTCTTTGAACTGTTAGAAGAATAATAAAATATATGAACAAATTATATGTGAAACAGAAAATATTGATTCCTATAAAATATAGTACTTTTATATAATATGTTTAATACTCAAGTTTTCCTTAATTTTGAAACTTTCATGCTAGTGCTATTATTGTTTAGAAACAACATATAAAAATAATAGACATAAGAAATATTAAGAATTTAAAGTATTTTATTCAGTGTAAACAATTATACAACTTTTTGATTTGAAAATAAGGTCTTTATAGAAATATAAATAGAGCTTAAATAATATCTGAATAAAAATGCACTTGTACTAAGGTATTTTGCAATAATTTATTGAAGGATGCTCTGATTGTACATTTCTGATGTACTCTATACATTGGAATTAAGAAAAATAAATTTCTTGTGGGGATATGTTTTGACTTTGTCCTCCTCATAAGAATGGGCAGCCTTAATTTTAACGATGTTCTACACAGATTACATAAGTCAGAACCTATCAGTTATAGTAATCGTGCTAATTTAAGTTGCAAGTAAAAGAAAACAAGGCTTAAATCTGCTAACCAATGGAGGGGCATGATTTACTATGAAAGTCAAAGTATAGGTTTCAGGACTAGTTTATTTCAATGTGTTAAGAAAATCATAACAACTGTTTTGTTGCCATTAAGTCTTACTAGTTTTCTTGTTTTCAGGTCCATTCTCCTGCAAAGTTATTAAGGTGTTGCCAAAAATGCATTAGGTATTTGCTTTTTAGTCTACGTTCAAGGAAAAGGAAGAAAGGTCAATTCCTGAAGCTCTCTCAAAATATCAATGGAGTCTACTTTCCTACAATCTTCCTGCAAACATCAAGCATCTCTTGGTCGAGATTAGTCCATGTTCCCATTTCTGTACATGGAGATTGATGGTGATGATATTTATAGAACTGAGCTCCCACCCCAGCCTATGATCCAGAGTAGTGTTGTTATTACTGTGACTACAGGAAGAGTATAGACATCCAAATGAAAAATTGGGGTAATTACCAAGTAAATGGGCAATGGATTTGGGAGAGGTGTCAAAAATATCTACTGTATCAGAGATATGATCCAAATTGCAAAGTTTCACACATCAAAATATTTATGTTCAATTTAAGTATTTTTTCAAAAGATGCATACTAGGCAAAAGCATCCTCCTTTGATTTAAGATTCACTAAGTTGTTACCTTGGAATGAATAGGAAGGATTTGTACATGGAAATGGATTTTTCTCTGAGTTTTAAAAAGAGAAGTTTTCCAGTTCTTTGAAATTGACAAATAAATTAACCATGAATAATCATTAATTAATAAAAAGAGTGTTTATTTTGGCTTTTTTCCCAAAAAACTCCAGAGAACCACTACCACTAACCACAGAAACCTACAAAAGACAATGTCCACAGAAAAGTCACTGATATATATAGTGTAGTAGTGAAACTGCCCTTACAAATTAATAAAAAAGGGTGCCAGGTGAGAGCTGTGGTAAGGGCCTTGTTAAAAATAATGATAATAATTAGCCACTATCCCCCTTTTTGCTTCTCTAGAATTGCTATTCTGGTGCCACATAGCTGGTGGTCATAAAGATTCTTAGCTTTCTTCATAGATAACATCACTTTTTTGAAACCTTGGGGTAGTTTCTGAGATACCTTCCAGGTCCCGCATTCCAGTGGACCGGCTGACCCACCCTGACCAGTGGCCCATACCAAGGAACTGACTCAGCTGGACTTGTGACCCCCACCCACGAACCTGGTCAGCAAAGAAGATAATTTCTACAACCTTATGGTTCCACTCCAAACATAGCCAATTAGCAGACTCAATTGCCTATGCCAAACTGTCGTTAAAAACCCTGTCTCCCAAATTCTTGGGGAAGCGGATTTGAGAAATTTCTCCCACCTCCCTGCTTAGCACTATGCGGAATAAACTTTCTCTGCTGTAAACCCTGCTGTCTCGGCATATTGGCTTCCTCTTGGGCAGTGGGCAAGTGAACCTGGTTGGACAGCAACAGTAGGTCTAGAATTATACAAAAATGTGCTCTAAGCCTGACTCAGACATTGACCAACTGTTGTGACATTTGGGCAAAACTTGAAACTATATGATTATATAAGGAGGACATAATACATTTTACCTGTCTTGAGTTTCATGAGACTAACAAATAATTTATATTTGAATAGCTCTGTATAGAATTAATTAGCATGTACAGAGATTTATTGATTTATTTGTTCATATTTTATTCTTAATTTAATTTAATTTTATCACAAATGCACATAACATTAATATATCATCTTAACCATTTTTAAGCATACAGTTCAGTATTTAGTATATTCATATTGTTTTGAATACAATCTCCACTTTTTTATCTTGCATAACTGAAACTCTATACCCATTAAACACCTCCTCACTTTCCCCTCCCCCAAACCTTGGCAACTATCATTCTACTTCTTGTTTCTATGAATTTGATTATTCTAGATACCACATGTAAGTTGAATCACACAGTATTTGTCTTTTTGTGACTGGCTTACTTCACTGAGCATAATGTCCTCAAGTTTCATCCATGTTGTACCATGTGTCAGAATTACTTCCATTTTAAGGCTGAATAATATCCCATTGTATACCAAAATACTTATCACATTTTGTTTATACAATTATTTGTTGATGGATACTTGGATTATTATTTCAGGAGTCCAGTTAAATTATTGAGCTACTAACTCAAAGCAATATGACTCAAAGTGGTAATGTGGTGCTGCATCCTCACAATATTAAGAGCCAATGGATCTTATCCAATAAGCATCAAATTTTCTTGACTGTGCTAAAAGTAGACTTCTTACTCAATAGAACTCTAAATAAACTCTCTTATATAGACAGAGAGAAAGACAGAGAGAGAAAGAGGCTTTTCCTAAAAATTTTTCGTTTTTCTCTCTAATTATAGTCAAATTGCATAGCATACATTTTAAATCTCTAGTACAAATCAAAATTTTAATTCAAATCCACGTATCCAATTTCTTAATTTATTTTCTGGCTTGAATTACGATCATCAGAATCAGGCTTATTCTCACCATTTCATACAAATAACAGGTAACATGTGTGAAAATAAATTATGTTCCAGCAACTATACAAGGTAATTTTCATGCATCATTTCCTCACAACACACCAACAGAGCACCTTCTGGGGCAAATGGGGATTATATAGATCACTCAAGGGTTTATATCCAAGAAGTAACAGACATGGATTTACACCCAGCCTCTCTGATTCCAGAGTCTGCACTCTTAATCACTACTCAACTCCATGTCTTATTCACAGTCTTAACAGCATGAAAATGAAATTCCTGTCTGCTGCACTGAATTTGCTACTCCTCCTGGTTTCTCTGTTTTACCAGATAACAATGCAGTGTCATCTTAGTTTATGCTTCTCACCTAGATTATAATCACCCTTAGACTGTTGTTTCTCTTCAATCTATACTCGACACTGTTGCCAGATTTAATGTTTTATAAGTCTCACATGATCTTGTCCTTTCATTTCTTGAAATTTATAAATCCTTTAGAAATATACTTAAAGTTGTAAACATAATATTGAAATAATGTTTACCGTGCGGCCAATGCTAACCACCCAGTGTCTGTCATATCTTTGTTGGCAATAGTTAATAGGATGTGCACAACACATGGAACTACGTGTTGTCCACTCCATATGCTGAGGAAATGAAATCACACAGAAGAGTCAAAAAAAACACCCCAAAATGCCGCTATAACCATCAAGAAAAATGTGCTGCTAGATGTCATGAAATCCAGGCATGTAATAACTTTAGGGAGGCCAATTCCAGTAATCTCAGCTGCCTGTAAAGTTAAAACAAGTGATTCACAGGTCTTCACCCAGAGCACTTGCAAACCTCATATATGATATTTACCTGTAAATGCACTTGCTGGAGCAGGAGGGACATCATGGCTGATGGCTCCTTCTTTTCTGCTGTCTCAATCTTTTATAAATGGGTGTTATTGGCAAAATCTTCTAGACAGTAAACTGAATGCCAGTGGAATCCTGACAATGCAGTTACCTGCTTTTACTCCTGCTCCAGAGTGGAAAGCTTAATAGGATAGGGATGGTGCTGAGCATCAAAATATCCTCCATTCAAAATATACACAGAATCTAAACTTCTTACCTCTCTGAAAAAACCTATTGTCAGTCCAGCAGCCAGAATGTTCCTTTTGTTGAGGCAAAGGGAAAACTTCCCCTTGGAAGGTTTGCTGAAAAATCAACTCACAATAAAGCAGATTAATAAGAGAAAAGCCATACAAATTTATTTTAACGTGTATACACAGGAACCCTCAGAATGAAGATTCAACTCCTCAGTGAGGTGCAGAGATTTTTCAAGAATGGGAGCTTGAAAGCAGAAAAACAGGTTTTGGGAGGGAAAGAGGAAGAAGCTTGAGCAGCTAGCAAAGGTGTTTTTTTAGGTAAATGAAACCTTAGAGGTAGCAGCCCTCAGAAAGATTAGATGGTGAAAGTCTGTTTTCAGACATTGAAAGGTGTCATACTCTCTGCTAATCTTTTCTAGATCAGGAAAGGATAGACCTAGCTGCATTCACTACAGATGTAAATTTCCCCCCACAAAGAACAGATTTGCAGTGTTCCTTCTCTCTGTGTGACTCATGGCAGCCATCTCAAAATACGTCAAAGAAATATATTTTGGGGTAAAATATTTCTAATTTCCTTCACTCTAAAGATATACATCAAATTGTTAGGTAGACAGTGAGGACCTTCGGCCCCTCCTGGGGAGAAAGGAAGGGCCCTGAGCAATTGTCACCTCTGACCGACCAATCTGCCAATCAGAACTTAGCACATCACCTACAAAAGATTGCAGAGTTTCAATAGGGTCTGGAAGGTTACCCAGAACAAACTCAGGCTAATTATAATGCCATTAGCTGAAATCTACATTGCAGTTCACCCACCCAAATGGGCTTTCAGAGAGGCTCATGGAAGATCCACATGTGCAGTAAGACTCAGGTCACATAACTCCCAATTGTCCATCAAACTGGTTTGATGGTGACGTCTGAATCATGAAGAGGGCCCAATCCAGACACTATAAAACAATACCCCAGACCATAACCTAGGCCTTTCTGTTATGACAGAGCGGTTTGTTTACCGTTCTGTGGTATACATATCTGCCAGGTCAGCAGTCTTAAATGTCGCTTCTTGGTGTGCTCTTGGCTGAAGAATGACCATACACATTGAAAGCAAGGTAAGCATGAAATGAGGTTTATTGAGGAGAGAATTATATGCAAAAGCAAGATATAGGTTTACAGAGTAAGATCAAGATACGTGCACGACAGAATGATGAATGGGTCCCTTGTTGTACCATTGTACAGTTGGGAGTAATATGACCTGAGTCTTACTGTGCAGACTGTGAGACTTTAGTTTTAGATTCTAGACATAGTCTGCAGACCTAAAGTTAAAATTTGCAAGTCCTTGCTTATGGGCAGGCAGTACGGAACTCCCTTAGCGAATGATTTTTAGGTATGTGGTCTTCACCCTGAGAGAAGGTTGGCAAAGCCAGAAAAGGGGATGGGAGGTAGCAGGGGAGATAAAAGGCAGCTGAGCAGGCAAAACAGGGAAGGTTTGCAAGCCGAAAAGGGGGCGTGACTGAAAAGAAAGACATCTCAAGGACTAGCCATCTGCTACAGCACAACTTCCTCCCAAACTTCAAGGACATGTTGTATACTGCGATTATTGTTTAATTTCCCCCCAACTCCACTCACTCCTCCCAACCCTCTATAAAAAACTCACTAGACCCCATTTTGGTGTAGAAGCCTTTCTCGACTTCCACCCATTTACGCCCAGATGCTCAAATAAACAATTCTTTATATCTCTGGGCTACATGTGTTTTCCGCTTGACTCCGACCTAACAATGATCTGCGGGGCCAGTTCTTCTGCCTGATGCCTTTACCTTCTCTTTTCCATAATGAGTTGGGGGTGTGGGTCTTGAGATTTTATTTTCTTTTTACATACCAAAGCCATATACTATTTTTTAATATGTATATTATTGAAGCCACAAGGGAATTTGGCATAGGTCCAGTTGCTCGTCACACAAAGATCCAATTATTGAGACAACAAGGATTGCCAAAGAAAAAAGTAATTTTAATATTAAAGACATTTTGCCGGGAGAATAGGAGAAGCTGCCTCAAATCCATGTTTCAGACTAATGGAGATCATGGGCTCTTAAAGGAGGGGGCATAAGCCATGGGGCAGGTCATAGTATAACTATCAAGGGGCTATGTTTATGGGGATAGGTTTTGGGGGCTGGTGAGTCTTGGTGTCAGGAAGTCTGCTGTGGGTCCTTCTTTGTCTTGCAAGAAATCCACCATTTCTGGGAAACAACTCAAAAGTTTGACTAGTTAGTTAAGGAAAGAGGATTATAAGAAAACATATAGGGGCCACTGAGATTTGTACATAGAGCTGGTTACACATACACGCCTATGATAGGGTTTAATTTGTAAATTAGGCACAATAAGAGATTAATAACAATAATAATAAAATAGAACAACATATTTTAAACTGGAATGTGGAACACTTGTCTGCCTCCTAGAAGTCATGACTGCAGGGTGCAGTGATCACTAGTCTTTCAGGTTTTCAATTCCACCACTAATACTGTTCTAAAGAGTACATCAACAACTAGAGTTGAATCACACATGACCCAGATTGTCAATTCTGCTGACCTTGACTTAACAATGAAAGAAATATTGATATTCTTTTAAGTGTATCTGAAACTAGCAAGGCCTAATAAATTGAGTGTACAGATGTGGGTTATGGCCTCTGTAACACTTTCTCCAACCAGAACCTACTAAAATAGCACAGATGGCGACAGGTATGGTAAACCATGAAAACTCTTGGAAAGGTTATTGGTATAGGTGACAAGAGTCTCAATCTCCTCTCATTGCTATCTCTGCATGCACTAACTTTGTGAACTCAGATAAATCATGTAATCTCCTGGGCTTCAGTGTATTTAACCCTGCAATTAATATGTTCATTTATAGTTCTACTGAAAGAAGACCATTTTTCCAAAGGTGCACATCATAAATACATCTATCTATATTTATAAAATAAATATATACAAATATGTAAGATTCTTAATTTTCATTTTGTCGTGTAGTGTATCATCATTCAATATCTTCTCTATTCTTTTTCTAAGCATCTCATTCTAGGTATGCATGTTATCATTAATACTCTTAATGCATATGCTTTTTATGTACAGTCTAAAAGCAACATACTTATATCTCAGGTTATGTACATGTAAAACTAACTATAGGAAAATGCAAGGAAAGAAAGATGCACACAACTACTTTATGTGATGATAGCAAACATTCTGGAAAGACAAAATATAAAAAGGAAGTGAGAAATAAATAATGGCACAAACCGTATTTTAACAGAAGAGGTTGAAATAAACTATATTTATTATACAATTTGTAATCATGACATTATGTATTCATCAAAAACCATATACACAACACAAAGAGTGTTGTAAATGTAAACTCATGAACTTTAGTTAATAACAATTTTTCAGTATTGATTCATCAATTGTAGCAAATCTACCGAACCTAAATGCAAATTTAAAAAAACCGTCTGGAAAAGATTTTTAAAAAAGCTTACCTCAATTAAAGTCTAGTTATTTCTTCATAAATTAACATGCCTATCAGCCCCTCCCCAATTATCTTGCTAATTTCTAGTTACTTATTTATATATGGTTTTAAACTTAGTCTCCTTGGATCAATGGTCAAATTCATGGCTTTAGCTCTCACTCTCTCTTTCTCTCCTTTAGAGATATTTGAGTTCAAGAATAAGGAAAAGTTTTATATCATATAGGTTCTACTTAGGAGATTTTCTGGTTTCTGATAGCCCTTTGTTCTCCTCTGGCGCTCATTATGAGGGAATTTGCTTCCTCTAGCCCTTAATGTTTTTGCTGGTACCCACTACTGATGTTGGCTGCTTTGCCACAGCTTCCTATCAGTAGATATGTTGTCTTATTCCATTTTTATGCTGCTATAACAGAATACCTGAGACTGAGTAATTTAGTTTAGTTTTAGTTTTATTTTATTTCTTATGGTTCTGGAGGCTGTGAGTCCAATATCAAGGTGCTGGAATCTGATGAGAGCCTTGCTGAATCGATGGCAGATGTTTGAAGCACAAGAGAGTGCAAAAGAGCAAACTTACTTGTATAATAAACCCACTCTCACAATAACTAACCCATTCCTGCAATAACAACATTAATCCTTTCGTGAGGGCAGAACCCTCATGACCTAATTACCTTATTAGGCTCCATCTCTCAACACTGTTCCCTTAGGGATTAAGTATTCAACACATGAACTTTGGGAAGTGCATCCAAACCATAATATATGTCCTCTATGCAGTCTCCTTGTCTAGGTGCAGGAAATTGCAAATTTACCACCCTTCCTAGTACTGATCTCCTTTCTGGGTGGCTCAGGAATTCTTGGCTGTGTCTCTCCATACCAGGCTTCAAGACCCTCTGTTAGCCTGGCTTCAGGCCATCTTTGGTTTCTAGGCATTGCTGGACATGGGCTTCTCTAAGAGATGTGTATTCATTCTCCACAGACTATATCCAGGAAAGAGAGTCTCAGATCTCCCCTGGTTTGGGAGTCTGTTAAAAATTACCTGGTGTTCTATTATATGAGCTCACCATAACCCTTTAGATTTTGAACCTAGGAGAGAGAGGATATGGGACCCTTTCTTAAAAACAAACATTAGTCTCTTCTAACTTTTCTTGTCTAGATCTGAAACTCCTTTTTCCGCTCCCCAAAATGTTTTTTTATCTTTTTATCTTGGAGGAAAAGAGTAACTTTATGTATTCCTTTAATCTAATGTTTATGGATTTATGACTAATTCTTTCAGGCTTTGGTTCTTGATATTATAAGTCAAGGCTTCTAGAATCCAAAAATTTCTTTTCCCTAAAGTATTTTGCCCTTGAAATTAAAAAGCAAGACTTTCAAATCTATCAATTTCTAAAAGGTATAAAATAATAAAATAACCAAAAAAACAACAAGATACTACTGGACTGTATATGTATGTGTGCATGTATTGGAGTGCAGGCAGGTTGAAGTGAAAGGTGAGTGTTCATTTTTACATTATGGTTCATGGTATATATAGCTGGAAAACTACAATAGGAGAAAGATAAGGCAGACTAAATTAAAGTCCGAAAATACATTTTGTCCATCTGAGTGAAAGGCATTAAAAATAAAACTGCTCCTTTTCTGTAAGTTTATAATTGAAATTTACTTTAACATGCACCAAAAACTGACTGAAATGACTTTGCATTCTCTATTTTCATCAAAATACATCCAAATCATTGAAACTTCATCTTTTCATATTTAAATAGAAGGCCTGAATTTTGGTGCTATGCAGAAAGAATCTATACAGTGCATTCTACAGGCTTAGTACACAAACAGGATGGAGTTTAATCTGTCCTTGTTCCACCAACAGAAAATAATTGGATATCAACAGAGAATTAGTGAAGTGTAGCCATGTTTTTGAACTAGAGTTTCATTAATTCCTCTTTCTTCTTATATTTAATGTGATTTCAAATTCAAAGTAATTATATTTGGACAAGGTTCTTTGGTTAAAAGTGAAACTGATTATAGCAAACTTAGACTCTTAGGTACTTGAAAGCAGTAAACAATTACAGCCCATAACTTTATGCATTCCTTTGCCTCAGAAAGTCACAATGACCTACATTTAATTATGCATACATGATATTAATAAGGGATTTATAATCTATTCATTATGAGATCCTCAAGAACTTACAAGTTTTTTTCAAGAAAAGAAAAATAATTATTTTTATTTAATTGATATGTCAATTGACAATGCTTTTTGCACAATTAAAAATCTCATTTTTGCTATGAAATTTAAAACATTTATTTTTGAAATACGAATTATTTTATAAGAGGAAGTGTGTGGAATATAAATAAATGAATGAATAAATTTACATGTTTTGTATGTTGATGGACTTATAAGTAGGCCAAGATATAGGTGGAAGTAGTAAGTAAGAGATGTTGGCTTAGTTTCATGATGAGTTCTTTTGTGTTTGCTAATTGCTAAAGAAAATAGGTTGATACCAACTTGGAATAAATTGATGCTGATTCCTAACACTTCATAACAGGCAAGCATTTAGGAAAGTGGAGCAGACAAAATGAAGGACTTGTTCAGGACTCAGTGAGAATGGACTTGGTATGATAAAGGTCTGTTGGGCAACTTTTAGTAACCTCTAGGATAATATGTCCTGTTTGGCCTTCTGAATAAATAGAGTTTATAGGACTCTATAGAGCTAATGTCAACAAAGGCTTAGGCCAATTTAAAACATTTCTCCTTGATTCCACTGGATAACGTGAGAGCCAAAATTTCATCCTATTGTACTAATCACTGTTATTTACAAGGTTCTTAGATACCCTGAGACCCTCCAACATGTCAACTTATAATATGGGAGCTAAATAGTACTAAAAGGGAAATTTAAATCAACAAATATTGATAGAACATTTGATAAGATTCCAGACTCTGTGGTAAAAACAAAGCTGACATATAATACATTTAGAAAGGTCACTGGACAAAGTATACAAAATCATTCATATATAAATACATATTTATGCAAAAATCAATTATATTTCTATATATCAACAACTAACAAAGAAATAAAATGTTAGAAATAATAAAATTTGTAGTACCATTCATAAACAATGATGTAGGAATAAATCTAAGAAGAAATATGAGACCTCTGCATTAAGAACAATAGAACAGTATACTGACATAAATGAAATTAGGCTTATACAAACAGATGTATCATAAGTAAGGTTTATAATATTTAGTATTATAAAGTTATTAATAATCCTATAAGGTTCATGGTTCAGACTGCCAAACTGATCCTAGAATATATTGAAAGTATAAAGGACCAAGAATAAACAAAAGAATTTGAAGAAAAGAACAAACCTGGAGGAATTAAACTAACATATCAAAAATATTTTTAATCCATAGTAATTCAGGCAATGTGCTTATTCAGGCAATGTGCTTATAACCACATTGTCTGAATTACTACAGAAAAACTAATCAATGGAATAAAATGGAAAGTTTAGAAAAAAGATTCAAACATAGAGACAACTTGATTTATGGCATATGTAACACTACAGTTCATAGAGAAAATTTAACCTTTTGATTAAATTTAGGTGAATCATTGACTATCAACTTGGAAAAACAGTGCCTTGAACCCTACCTTACACCACAACTAAAAATCTATCCCAGATGGGTGGTAGATCTAAATGTGAATAGCAAAATAATAAATCTTTTAAAGAAAAACATAGGAGATTAATCAGCAATTTTGGGATGGCACAAAATTTTAGAACAGGACACAAAAAGCATTATCTACACAAGAAAAAAAAGAAAACTGGGTTATGTAAAAATTTGGTATTTTATTCATTAGAATTCACCAGGAGACCAATAATGCATCACACAAAGTAGTAAAAGATATTTACCGTGTATATACACAATTTAGGACTCATATCTGGAACATATAAAAGGAATATATATAGAGAACTACTATAAAATGGAAAGGATAAGTCACAAGATCCAACAGAAAATTAGACAAAAGGCCTGAAAAGATATTTACATGATAATATATATATTTGGACAAAAACACACAAAAAGTGGCTCAACATATTAGTTATTAGGAAAATTAAATTAAAGTTGGTACCATTAAATACACACTGTAATGATTATAATGAAAATAAACAGAAAAAACTAATGTATGTTCAAATACTACTGATGAGAGTTTAAATTGACAAAAAATCTTAGGAACAGTGTTTGTCAGTACCTCTTAAAACTGAAAATGTTCTCAGAGCCAGTAAATCCACTCCTAGGTATATGCCCAACAAAATTTAGCACATATTTTTATTAAAAGGCATGTGCTAGAATGTTCATAGAAGCAATCATGGTGATAGTCCTAACTGAAAACTGTACAAATGATCATCAACATTAAAATTCATAAATTAATTGTGTCACATAATGACACTTCCAGGAAAAACATATTGTTGAACCAAAACTTTCAGACACCAAATAGTGCATGTTGTTATGTTTTGTTAATTTAAGTATAAAAACTGGCAAAACAAATCAACGCTGTTAGAACTTAGGATGTGTTTATCTTCAGGAGAGAAATGACAGGTAGCAACTGGATAGGAGTATTAGGGAGGCTTTTGTGGTACTGGTAATGTTCTGCTCCTCAGCCTGAGTGCCCATTATCCAGGTATGTTCCATTACAGAAAACCCATCAATGTATTTGGTTTGTGATATGTGCATTTATTCTCATGTATATATTACTTGAACAAAAAGTTTTTTAACTAATTAGTAAGTAAATAGTAAGAGGAAATTTAATGATGACCAAGAAGAAAGGGACATGAATTTTGATACAAAAAAGTAGTTGAGGAATAATTTATGAATGTACAAAATGATACAGGAATAATAAAATAATTCCTGAAATAAAAACTTTTACAAATTTAACCAGTGTAGTATTTCCAGATGAAAAGAACCTGAAGTAAATGACATACTACATGTAATTTTAATAGCCATTTATTCGTCAAATTTCATATTTCTTTGTTATTATTGACACAACCCTGTAGAAAGCAAATTGGCTTTCAAGAAGAATCATTTTGTTTTTAATCTTCACTACAAAATATTCTCAGGAAAAAAAGCGCTTGCAGAAACATGTTCACTATAAAATGTATTTCTCATTGCAAAAACTTGAAAGCAACTCAAAGGTCTCGCAGCATTGGTATGGTAGAGCCGGGTCTAACTGGTTTGAAGGAGCTGATAGTGAGCATTTCTTCACAAGTTCACATTCAGGGACATCATGTTGGTAGCACTATTCTTTGGGACAATGATTGTTTAATATTTACCAGCATACCAACTGGGTGAAAGTAATTTTTTCCTAGCACATATTTGCAATGTTAAACAGCAATTAAAATTAAGAGTCTTTATACTATCCTGCTGGAAAATGCTTCATTACAGTTAATTTTTTTATGTTGTCATTCAGTTGTATATATAGATGATAATAGTTAAAATGATACATGAGAAAAAAACTAAAAGGAGATGCAATATGTTAATCTCACAAGATATAATTTTATTAATCTTATGCTTTCCTATAGTTTTAAATTAATAAAAAATATCTTACTATAAAATTCCAAAATGTAATAAAATGCCTTCAACTTTTTAATTCATTCAGAACGGCTACAAAAGATAAGAATCTTAATAGAATTCTTATTTATTATGAAAAGAATAAGATCTAATAACTCCAAAGTCTATATCTATTAAAGATATAAACTTTATATCTTGTTTAGTTTTGAAATATTGTAAGTCAATTTCCAATCTGTTCATTTCAAAAGTCCTGATTTGCTGTATGGTTTGAAATAGTGATAAGACATATATTTCATTTGGAACTGTGACATAGTTTTTCTTAAAAGAGACAATTAATAAAGAAGGGATTAACATTGCCTGTGTTGTTATAAAGTTCAAACCATATGTGTAAATGAGTAACTCTATTAGAAAGAGGATTAAATCCATTAATTACAAAAGTCTATGAACATTGCTGTAGAGTTCAATATATGTAGCAGTACTCTGTACTATTTCCATTTCATATGTATATTTAAAAACTACCATGCCAAAAAAATTATTATTATAAACACAGAAACCTAACAGAGCCATAACATAATAGCCAAGCAAGCAATCAAGTATTACACTGTCTTATTTGTGGCCAAGACTGTATTAATTGGAAAACCACATGAGTTTCATATTTCCTACTATGTAAGACAATATAAGTTGCAAAATCTAGGTAACCACATAGTTAATTAGATAAAATATGGGATTTGTTTGTGTATCTGCTGCTTAATACATAACCCTTTGGCTTATTTTGTGAGTCATACTCTGTATGTTTTAGATTCAATATATGATGTAATAAATTTTAAGTAGTCTCCATTTTAAAAAGTGGGAGAGCTCGTTCTGCACAGGAAAATTTATCTGTTGATCCAGTAAAAATGAAGTTATTTAATAAATTTCTTTGTGAACTAATTATGTTTCTACCAGCAAAAATAAAGTAAAATAAAATCGAGTATATTATAAAAGTACATTGTAATTCAGTTAAACTTGCGACATAAGTGAGACTTTCCACAAGAATATCTTTTAACAATATATTGTCAATGTAGACACTTCTAAGTACACATTTGCCTCAACGTCTCTTTAGAAAATTCTTTGCCCCCCTACTCTTTCAGCCCTTCCAGCACCTTTCAATCTACCTCATGGATTAATTGAAATTGTACCAAGTTGTGCTCTCAGAGCTTCCAGTTAAATGTAAGAAAATAGCGTGTTTTCACTCAGCATCAAGAACAGCAGTGAAAGTGCTCTGAGGTATAGTTTCCAGTTCAGATCCACAAGAATTAGGTAAGCAGTTCCCTCACAAGGTAGATGTATAGTCAAACCAGAACTAATAAAAGGCTGTACTGGGGTTTTCATTTTTCCATAGTTTTATCCTATTTGGAATTTAAAAAAAGGAAAAAAATCAGACTCATATATCCAGCATTGTGATAAACCAGGTATTTTGAAAAAACCTTGTGATACAAAACACATAGAAATTCTGGTTCAAATACAATTTTTTTGGCTTTAATAGCTGAGCTCATGAGCCAGTAGGATAAGTCACCAGGGCCTAAACAACGATGGGTGGGGTGAGGGAAAGAGCAGGCAAACAAACTAGAGTGGTAAACAGGCATGGAGGTGTTTGTGCCTCTTAGCAATTTAAAGCTTTACCCTTCAAAATAGCACAGGGAATAGACAAAGCTTTAAACCGATTACTCAGGGTACTGAACACACTGAGACCCACCCTCCTCCCCAGGAACACCAGGAGACTACAAAGAACTTTATAATCACAGGCTGGGTTAGTGATGGAAGGAAAACAAATCTCTGGAGAATTTCTATTTACAAGCTTGCCTTCACATCAAATTTCTGCTACCTGCCTAGTTTCTGAAAAGCTAAACAAAAAATCTCAGTGGTTCTGGTTTTATATGAGTGTATCATACAAATTGTTCTGATATTGACAAAAATTACTTAGAATTCAACCAGCAAAAGATAACTAGGAAAAACAATATACAAAATGAATTTGGGAATTAAACAGTACACTGAAAATAAAAGAACTTGCAGCTAAAAGACTAAATTATAATGTTAATTCAAACTTTACTTAAAACTGAAAAAATTGAAATTACTGCAAACATACCACAACTTGTCATTTGCAGTTAAAAATTTAGCATTAAATATTTATAATATAGAAGAAAATAATTACAAAGTAACTGTTTAATAAAGTGGAAATTAAAAAATAAGTCAAAAAAATTAGAAGAAAGATAATAATAAAGACAAGTCTAGAAAATACTAAAATAGAAAACAGGAAACATTGAGTGTTCAAAAACCTAATAGCTTTGTACAAAGAAAAATAAAACAGGAAAATTTCTACCATAATTGAGCAAGATTTGTGAAAGATGTATAAATAAAAATAATTACCTATTAAAAAAAGATACGTTCAAAAATTTAAAATGAAACAACTATGAACACATTTCTAACAATTTTCTTGAAAAATATAAATGCACACAACTGACACAAAAAGAAATACTATAATCAATAGACTTTTAAACCACATTAAATATTAAAGAAGTGATTAAAAATTAACAAAAACATGCACACAAACACAAAATTGTCAAACTTTATATATGAATTATACCAACAAGTGATGATAATTTAATATTTAAAACAATTCAGGGCATAGCAAAAAAAAAAAAATTCCTGAACATATTATATGGAGCTAGTATGTCTTTACCAAGGAAGAAAAGCCTAGGAAAAACAAATCAAAACCAAAAGCCATTTATTTTGCCACGAAATAGTAGAAGTTTTTAAATGTTGCATCTTCTAGGCATTCGCCGTGCATTCTATTAGGCTTGTGTTAGTTGGGCCCCGTATTCATTGATTTAATTAAAGAATAAACTATTTTTTTTAAAAAGAAAAACTACTCTGTGTATGTATATATGCATATATACATGTATAAATTAATTATATATACATTGGTCCCTAGGTATCCATGGGGGATTTGTTCCAGGACCCCCTTGCAAATACCAAAATCCATGGATGCTCAAGTCACATGTATAAAATAGCATAGTATTTGCATATAACCTATGCACATCCTCTGGTATACTTTATTTTATTATTATTTTTTTTGTATAGATATAGGGATTACAGGCGCAGCTTTGTCAAATGGATAGAATGCATAATTGTGAAGCCTGGGCTTATAGTATAACCATCTCTGGAATAGTGTACATTGCACCCATTAAATAATTTTTGATCCCTCACCACCTTCCCACCCTCCCACCCTCTCACCACCCAAGTCTCCAGTGTCTAATATTACACTCTCTATGTCCATTTACACACATTATTTAGCTTCTATATATAAGTGAGAACATGTGATAGTTGACTTTCTGTTTCTGAGTTATTTCACTTAAGATAATGGCCTCTAGTTCCATTCATATTGCAGCAAAGTACATGATTTCATTCTTTTTTATGTCTGAGTAGTATTCAGTGATATACATGTACCACATTTTTTTATCCAGTTATTCACTGATGGGCATTTAGGTTGATTCCATATGGTTGCTATTGTGAATAGTGCTGTGATAAACATAAAAATGCAGTTATCTTTTCAATATATGATCTATTTTCCTTTGAGTATATATACAGTAGTGGGTTTGCTGGATAGAATGGTAGTTTTATTTTTAGTTCTTTGAAAAATCTCCATAGTGTTTTCCATAGAGATTGTACTAATTTACATTCCCACCAAAAGTATATCATCATTCCATTTTCTCTGCATCCTAGCTAATATCCGGTATTTTTTGCCTTTTTAATAATAGCTGTTCTGACTGGTGTAAGGTGGTATCTCATTGTGGTTTTAATTTGCATTTCTCTGATGATTAGGGATGTTGAACATTTCTCATATTCTTTCTGGCCATTTGTGTGTCTTCTTTTGAAAAATATCTGTTCAGGTCCTTTGGTAAATTTTTGATGGAATTATTTGACTTTTGTTGTTGTCATTGAGTTGTTTGAATTCCTTGTAGGTTCTGGATATCAGTTCTTTCTCAGATACATAGTTTGTGAATATTCTTTCCTATTCTGTAGGGCGTCTGTTCACCCTGTTGATTATTTCTTTTGCTCTTCAGAAGGTTTTTAGTTTCATTAAGTCCCATTTGTCTATTTTTGTTTTTGTTGCATTTGCTTTTGAGGTCTTAGTCATGAATACTTTGTTTAGGCCAAGGTCCAGAAGAATTTTTCCTAGGCTTTCTTCTAGAATTTTTATAGTTTCAAGTGTTACATTCAAGTCTTTAATCCAACTTGAGTTGATTTTTGTATATGGTGAGAAATAGGGGTCCAGTTTCTTTCTTCTGCATGTGGCTATACAATTTTCCAGCACCATTTATTGAATAGGGTGTCTGTTTCCCTATGTGTGTCTTTGTTGAATTTGTTGAAGATCACTCAGCTGTAAGTGGCTATATTTCTTGGTTTTCTAGTTAACTCCATTAATGTATAGGTCTATTTTTATGCCAGTACTATGCTGTTTTGGTTACTATAGCCTTGTAGCGTAATTACAGGACAGGAAATGTGATGCTTCCAGCTTTGTTCTTTTTGCTTAGAATTGCTCTGGCTATTTAGGCTCTTTTTTGTTTCATATGAATTTTAGAATTGTTTTATCCAATTCTGTGAAAAAAGACATTGGTATTTTTCAAGGAATTACATTGAATGTGTAGATTTCTTTGGGCAATATGGTCATTTTAATGATATTGATTCCAGTCTATGAGTATGGGATGTTTTTCCATTTGTTTGTGTTGTCTACAATTTCTTCCATTGGTGTTTTGTAGTTTTCCTTATAGAGATCTTTACTTCCTTGGTTAAATGTATTCCTAGGTATTTTATTTTTCTGTAGCTATTGTAAATGGAATTGACTTCTTGATTTGGTTCTCTGCTTGATCGTTATTGGTATATAGAAATGTTACTGATTTTTGTATGTTTATTTTGTATACTGAAACTTAACTGAATTCATTTAGCAAATCAAGGAGTCTTTTGTCAGAGTCTTTAGGGTTTTCTAGTGTAAGATCATATCATTGATAAACCACAATGGTTTTACTTCCTTTTTTCTAATTTTGGTGCCTTTTATTTCTTTCTCTTACCTAATTGCTCTGACTAGGACTTCTAGTACAATGTTGAATAGAAGTGGTGAAAGTGGGCATCCTGTCTTGCTCCAATTCTGGAGGGGAATGCTTTCAATTTTTCCCAATTCAGAACGAGGTTGGCTGTGGGTTTGCTCTTTACTGAAGAGCATTGTGCTAGCTGTTTTCTTTTCTTCTTCCTGTATGTCTTTATTTTTCCTTTTGCAAGATTATGTTCCCTAGCACACTAACATGACATATGACATTATTTCTCTCAACATTAAAAAAAAAACTTGATGAACTTTTTCCTATTACTAGTAGTCCCTTTGCTTTCCTTCTGTTCACAGCACAATTTGAAATAGTTTGCTTCCACATGTTATTATTTACTTCACAAATCTCATTCTGTCTTAAACCTAATCACTTCTTCACCTCAACCACTTATCCAGCTCTGCCCTCATCAATGTCACCTATGGTAACCACATTGCTAAATCCCATGACCACTCACTTGATTTAGCAACAGTTGAACGCTCTCTTAAGACTATCCTTACTGGAAGCCAGCAAGGATAGTCTTTTCTGGTTTTCTTCCTGTCCTTTTGGGAGCTATTCTTTAGTCCCTTTTTTCCTGATTCCTTTTTATCTCCTTAATTTCTCAATTTTGGGGAATCATTAGAGTCAAGATCTCTTCTCTTTTCTATTTATTTACACTTTCTAAGTGATCTCATCTACTTTCACAGTTTTATGTACCAACAATTTGTGAATTTATAATATCCAGCCTGGATTATTATGGTAAGTAGTTTTTTGTATTTTTTGAGCACTAAGCAAGATTTAACCTATACATTGAAAGTATTTTTTTTTAATATTTAAAGCGTCACTTACATCAATGCCACTTTTCTTAATGCTGTGACCATCAGACTTTTTTTGTTTGTTTGTTTTTTGGTGTGTGGGGGAGAGAAGAGGTGTGGCTGCGTGTGTGTTTGCTCAGTTTTCAAGAGAATTTACGCTCAAGTTGATCAAGTTAAAATTGTGTGCATTCAATTTAGTCCCTATCATAGCCTACCTGGGTACTACCAGAATTCCCTTTTGAAGTCTGAAAGCTATAGACTAGTTTATATTTTAGATCTCTAGCCAAATTCTCCATGCCAACCAGATCTTTCTCTAGTATAATTTTGCCAGATTAAAAATAAATATGTTCTGGATTCATTGTTTAACCATCTAACTATGAGACGGGAACTTTACTCTAGAGCATTGATAACAATCTTCAGTTCTTTTTCTGAATATGTGATGAAAAGTCTCCATTCCCCAAGATGTACTTCTATGAGATCTTTTCTTTTAAGATAACATTCAGAAAACTTATAATACAGGATACACATTTTCTCTATTTTGTCTTTATCATTCCTAACCAATTAAGCCTATAAATGGATGTAAAAATAGAGGGAGGTATGAGCGAGCAGCAGGAAAGTTTCTGATGATTCAGAAAGCAATTATCTTCAATACATATAATGTGGTTTATACAATCAAGGGCACAGGTTCTGGACCTAAAAGGGAGATGTATAGAGTAAAAGTAGATTTATAAGTTTGCTTTCTTGCTGTCTCCCATCAATGATCAAACTTGTATTAACAATTCCCCATTTTAGTCTGGTAATTTGGTTGACCCTAAGAGGAAGTCTCTTACATTGTACCTAATCATCAGTTAGCATTCTTACTTATTTTTTTCTTCTTATGAATATTCATGACAATTTGAAGTACGAGCAATGTGAATAAACCATATAGTTGATACTACCATAAAAATAGTATAAAGCATTTTATAGCATATGTTAATGGTACAAAAATCTGTGAAAGATCCAAATTAACTTTCTCCTATTAAAAATAGGAGAAAAAATCATTATCGATATTGCTAACATGATTTTATGTTTCAATTGGTTTCACACTGCTCTTTCTACTGCTGAAAAATGTAGATTTATATTATTTCAAACAACAAGCATTATTTTTTGCAAATTCCCTCCAAGATGCTTATATTCATTCAGTAAATCCATAAGTTTGTGGAAGCTTTAATAAAATATATGGATACAATACATAATTTCTATTTGCTTCTTTGAAGAACTTCAAGGTCAAAATTACTGGAGTCTAAACTATTCACTGTGGTAGATTTCCTAATATATTTTAATACAGATAAAGGGAGAGTAAACTGATATGTTACTACAGTTGTATCTTAAGAGATAGCCAGAATTTATTCTTTACAACTTCTAAATATATTTATAGCTTTCTTCTTTAATTATAAAATTTATGATAATTTTTATTCTATTTATTACAAATTTATATTTAAAATATTTACTAAACCATTATTATGTTATTGATATTTATTCTATTTCCCAGCCAATATGTCCCACCTGTATCAACACTTAGCACAGTGTCTGATCTCTAACTTATTAAATGCATGAATATCAGTTACTCCTCAGATATATAAAGGCAGCCAACCACATTATATGCTAATGGATTGACTTCTTTCAGAACTTCTTGCATGTTAATAGTGAAAAAGATATTAAAACAATGGTTGAAACCCAAAAAGATACTATCCGGTATGAGGTCCTCCAAATCAATTTTTGCAATAAACCTAAGCAATATAATGCTAGTGAATATTAGCACAGATGCTAGAGACAGGGTACATGTGTTTAACCTTTATACCTGTGTAACTTTGAAGTCATAAAACTCTCTGGGCATCAATTTTGTCATTTATAAATATAGTCTTTCTTTTCTTTTTGTGTAATTGCATGAATTAAATGAGTTAATATATGTGAAGATTTTAGAATAGTGTTTGGCAACTAGTAATCCAAATGCTAGTTATCATCATCATTATAGAAACCAACTTTTAAAGAAATAGTTTAAGAACACACGGAAAAGCTGTAATATTGTATTTACTAAACATGCAAAAATTATACTGATGTTATGTGATGCCAAGGAGAAAAAAGAGCACACTCAAAAGTAATCTTATGATCAAAAAAGATTGAGAGAAACTTAGTTTTCAAATTAAGCTTTTTTGACAAAGGAAAATTTCAGAGTTTTTAATATTCTAAAATTGACATTCATTTCAAGATATTGAATCAACAATTGAACTTGCTTTGACCAAAAACCTTCTGGTTAAGCCAGTGTTTCAAAGCCAATTCATTTCCGAAAGATTATCACTTAACATGCACAGAATTTAAATAGCACCATTATTCGGTTTTTAATATTAATCTTTATTTATCTTATCCTAAATGAAGAAAAGAGGCGTCTCAGTCAGAGACAAATTTCTTATTAAATCCCTCACAGTAAATAATAATTAGTCGGACCCTCATCGTCTTAGACATTTTCCCTAGGGCAACGGGACGAGAAATGATGGAAGTTTTTCCCTTTGTGAGTAGCTGGACACTCATAGGTTAAGATAAAAAAGAATGACTTTTCCCTGCTTATAAAGAGGAATGAGGTAGCTGCTCCTCTCCTTTCTTGAAAAGGTCTTCTTGGAATTGTAATGGCACTGAGTTCTAATTCCAAACCTTTGGTATGTAAATAAAATTTCTCCAGGAGCCAGAGAGTCTCCTGCTTCCCAGTCTTTAAATCATTGAGTGGTTTCCAAGTCCTGGGGCTTCACTGATTGATTCTGACATGATAACTCTCCATTCTTCTCAGCACACTGGGGTTTAATTTAGAGATCTACTCTGGGCTCTAATAGCTGACCCTCTGCTTGACATAAGAGAAAGTTTATTACCCATTTGGATCAGAGCAATTAACTAAACAAAAGGGTAGAGATCTAATTCTCAAGCTATATGAAGAGACAAGAAGCTAGGGCTTTTTACAGGAACATTGAGGAATCCACAGGGGTTTTATTTCCCCACAAATTTATTAAGCAGATTTTGAAAAGCTGAGACAGAAACAAGAAAGTATTTTTTGCTTGACTAGTTCTAATAGGAAATATCCTGTTAGTCAAACAAAAATTTGTAATTTAAGAGTTATTAAATTTACCTCTTGCAAAGTTAAAGTGTGTGGGTTGGGAATAAAAGTTTATTACAAATGTTACATCACCCATTTTTCTCTTTAACGGAACTATGTGATGTTCATATCACTTAATATTACCCCTAAATTTAGGATTTTAAAATAACAAACATTTGTTTCACAATTATCTGGTCAAGAATCTGAGTGTAGCTTTGCTGGGTGATATCAGCCCCAATTTTTTCATGATGTTGCAATCAAGCTGTCTCTTGAAGATTCTACTGAGGCATGAAGTGGAGAGACCCTTTTAAATTTACTCATAGTCCATCATCAGGTAGCTTTGCCAGAGAGAGAGAGAGAGAGAGAGAGAGAGATCCAACATGGAAGCTACTGTCAATAAATCCAGCCCACCCTTGAAGGGAGGAGATTGCATAAGAGAAGCAATCCAAAGTAACAGGTAGAGATCTAAGATTTTGCTTGCCACACTTAGTATTTAGACTTGGCTAAATGTGGCGGTGGCATTATAGACTCTATGGACACTTGCCCAAAGGATATTGGGTAATAGCTGAAGCACTTAAGTGAAAATGAGTTGCAATGTTGTAATTATTGTTAAATCAGTTTATAATTTTTAAAATATCCCCAAATTGTATAATATTTATGAAACTTTTAAAATTGAGGCCTGTGTTTACACAGAGAATATTTTCCAATATATGTGCAATCTAAAATGATAATTCTAGGCTGGGTGCAGTAGCTCATGTCTGTAACCCTAGCACTCTGGGAGGCTGAGGCCGGGAGAATCACGGAGGTCAGGAGTTCGACACCAGCCTGGGTAAGAGGGAGACACGTCTCTCCTAAAAATAGAAAAAGTTATCGAAAAATTTAACTGGGCATGGTTGTGCACTCCTGTAGTCCCAGCTACTTGGTAGGCTGAGGTAGGGTAATTACTTGAGCCCAGAAGTTTGAGGTTGCAGTGAGATATGGTGAGGCCACTGCACTAGCCAGGGAAACAGAGTGAGATTCTGTCTCAAAAAAAAAAAAAACAAAAAAAGATAACTCTATACTCTTAATTTTAACAAATGATTTTTTATAATGAATAATTTTGTTTTAAAATTTGTATAATATTACACTAGAGGCTGTGAAAGCCTAATCTCTTCACTTACTATATCTTTCTAATACAGCAGTCCCACTTTATCTGCAGTTATGCTTTCATGGTTTCAGTTTTCCATAGTCAATCCCAGTCTGAAAATATTCAATTAAAAATTTCAGATATAAACAATTCATACATTTTAAATTGCGTGCTGTTCTGAGTAGTGTGAGGAAATCTGCTTTGCTCAGTCCCACTGAGGATGTGAATCATCCCTTTGTCCAGCACATGCACACCATCTATTCTACCTGCCTGTCAGTCACTTAGTAGACCTCTGGGTTATCAAATCAACTGTTGTGGTATCACAGGAACCTTTTTTTTTTTTTAATTTATTTTTTTAATTTCAGAATATCATGGGGGTACAACACTTTGGCCATACACATTGCCCCCGTTCTGCCCGTGTCAGAGCCACAATCGTGGTCGTCTCCCAAACTGTGCTCCCCACATCCATTCAGTGAGAGCTTTTCCCATCCCCTCCACCAGCCTCCTGCCCGCCCGCCCTCAGATGAATGTTATTGCCCTGTGTGATGTAAGTGTTCATCAGTTAGTACCAGTTTGATGGTGAGTACCAGTGGTGCTTGTTTTTCCAATCCTGTGACACTTCGCTTCGAAGAATGGGTTCTAGCTCCAACCAGGATAATACCAGATGTGTTAATTCACTGTTGTTCCTTATTGCTGAGTAATACTCCATGGTATACATATACCACATTTTATTGACCCACTCGTGTATTGATGGGCACCTGGGTTGTTTCCACAACTTTGCAATTGTGAATTGTGCTGCTATGAACATTCGAGAGCAGATGTCTTTATTATAAAATGTCTTTTTTTCTTTTGGATAAATACCCAGTAGTGGGATTGCTGGGTCAAATGGTAATTCTATTTTTAATTCTTTGAGGTATCTCCATATTCTTTTCCATAGAGGTTGTACTAATTTGCAGTCCCACCAGCAGTGTATGAGTGTTCCTATCTGTCCACATCCCCACCAACATTTGTTATTTGGGGATTTTTTGATATGAGCCAATCTCACGGGAGTTAAGTGATATCTCATTGTGGTTTTGATTTGCATTTCCCTGATGATTAGAGAAGTTGAGCACTTTTTTATATGTTTGCTGGCCATCATTCTGTCTTCTTTGGAAAAGTTTTTGTTCATGTCCTTTGCCCATTTTTTAATAGGGTTGTTTGATTTTTTCTTGTTGATTTTTCTAAGTTCTGTATAGATTCTGGTTATCAGCCCTTTATCAGAGGTGTAGCATGCAAATATTTTCTCCCATTCTGTAGGTTGTCTGCTCACTCTAGTGATAGTTTCCTTGGCTGTGCAGAAGCTTTTCAATTTGATCAGGTCCCATGTATTTATTTTTGTTGCTGCTGTGATTGCTTTGGGGGTCTTCTTCATAAATTCTTTGCCTAGGCCAATGTCCATAAGAGTTTTTCCAACGTTTTCTTCGAGAATTCTTATGGTTTCATGTCTTAGGTTTAGATCTGTTATCCATTGTGAATTGATTTTTGTGAGAGGTGAGAGGTGTGGGTCCACTTTCAGTCTTCTACATATGGCCATCCAATTTTCCCAGCACCATTTGTTGAATAGGGATTCTTTTCCCCATTGTACGTTTTTCTGGAATTTGTCACAGATCAGGTGACTGTATGAGGTTGGTTTTATATTTGGGTTCTCAGTCCTGGTCCATTGGTCTACGTGTCTGTTCTTGTGCCAATACCATGCAGTTTTGGGAACCTTTATTTTACGTAAGAATGGCCCCAAAATGCAAGAGTAATGATTCTGGCAATTCAAATGTGCCAAACAAAGAGAAGCCATGAAATGCTTCTTTTAAGTGAAAAGATGAAAGTTTATCACAGGTATGTATGTACAGAAAAAAAGTACATAATATATATGGGGTTCAGTACTATCTGCAGTTTCGGGCATCCACTGGGAGTCTTGGAACGTATCTCACACAGATAAGGGAGGATTACTGCATTCTGAATATATTTTACATGTAGTAAATTCATGACTGACATAAATATTTTCACCTTGGAATTTAAATAGATTTATAAATTCTTTACAATTTAAACACAAATATTGTGCTAATCTATGGTCACTTCCCCCTTTTCTTATAAAAGCTTAGCAATAACTAGTATTGATTTGTTGAGGTTCAAATTTTGAATTTTAGCTTGTATTAATGAGAATATGTTCAACTTTGGTGTGCTGTATCAGTCAAAAATTAAAATTAATTGCACAAAGGATAATTATGATTTTTAAAAGGTTAGTGCCAATTTTTCCAGAAATGCTATAATCTCTCCAATTCCTATTGATAAATGGACTGATAAAGAGGATAGGAACCAAGAAACGATGAAGTTAGAGTAAACTCTGGAAAGTTTTTGCAATTGAATGCAACGTGTCACTCAATAAAAATGAATAAATATAAACATTTATCAAGGGCTACCATGTGCCCAGAACTCTGCTGTATGATACTATCACAGGACTTTCACAATAATGACACACCCAGAAAGTCTAATTATGGGCTAAAAAAATAGAATTTGAAATCTTTTCTATTGTATTCAAGGATCTCCACAATCAAAACACACTTTCCAGGCGCTCCAGGCTCATTTTTTATGACTTTGCATCAACCAACCTCCTCTAAAACAAACAAATAAGCAGACCACTCTCTATTTTTTACAACTTTCCCAGATTTTTAATAGCATTGTCTTTATAGTTTAAGGCTTTCTGGGAATTCCATTTTCCTCTCTTCTGTACATTTCAATTTTTCGGTCCTACATAATTTCCTTTATTTGAGCCAACCTAGAGAATAAACCTTACATGATCATGCATTTATTTCACACATGAGTCTTCTGTTGGAAAATTAATTAATTACTTAAATATTTTGATATAAATCTTACTGATGGAACTTGGAATTTGTTTAGGATCAGGACATTTACTACAAACAGACACAAAAAAGGGCTAAATCTATTTTTATAGGTATTCCTTCGGTGTTTAAAGGAAGATTTCAGAATCTGATTTTTTCCAAGAACCAATATTCTATCTGACCAGGTGCTTTTCTACACTTAGGAGTGAACTATTCCTCAATTGAACGTTCATGGCATTTCATTTGGATCTCTATTAAGATACCAATTATTTTCAAACTTGTATTTCAGGTTTTTCATATAATTATCATATTTCCCTTTTCTGATTGAAAGCTCCACAAAGTTGGAATCTAC
This sequence comes from Daubentonia madagascariensis, assembly GCA_023783475.1. Classification (NCBI taxonomy): domain Eukaryota; kingdom Metazoa; phylum Chordata; class Mammalia; order Primates; family Daubentoniidae; genus Daubentonia; species Daubentonia madagascariensis. Next base: position 15,829,597 of record JAKFHU010000978.1, on the reverse strand, counting down.
ATCTGGACTATCTGTGTGTCTTCATAGTGACTAGAATTGCTCTGTAAACCCTTGGCAAATGATTCATTTGCATAAATGAGCATAGAAACCATCACGCTGCTTTCCATTGATCATTTTACAAATTGAACATAGTTGATTGGACCAATATTAACTTAAGAGACAGATTTTGTATTGTTCAACAAAAGCAAGTAACATATGTTTAAAGGTTCTTCAGTGTTGACATAAAGCTGAAGACGTATAATTAATTGGTTCCATAAAGTAGGATATATAAAACAAGTAATAACGTAGAAAAGAAGAATCTTTTTACAAATCCATGAGAACAACTTAACATAGTTTGTAAACATAGTTTATAAATTTAAACACCACAGGAAGACCTATAAAAATAGAGTTAGCCCTTTTGTGTGTCTGTTTGTAGTAAATGTCCTGATCCTAAACAAATTCCAAATTCCATCAGTAAGATTTATATCAAAATATTTAAGTAATTAATTAATCTTCCAACAGAAGACTCATGTGTAAAATAAATGCATGATCCTGTAAGGTTTATTCTCTAGATTGGCTCAAATAAAAGAAATTATGTAGGACTGAAAAATTGAAATGGCAAATAATTCATATTTAATGAGGAGTCATCACATTTATTAAATGCTAACTTTAGAGAAATTATAACTAAATACCATAGAATTATCATTGTAAAACCAGAGAGATGAACAGATTCAGAGGGACGGATATCGAGAGACACTTGTGAATAACTTATATTTACATGCTCTCACTTAAGCTTATTTTTAGTCTGAAGATAATTACAGTATTTCCAATCGCTTGCAACTTAGTATGTATGTATTGGAGTAGATTAGTCACTAGACTACAGTCCCTCTATTTTTTGATAGCTATAGTCTAAAGTTATAGCAATATGTATCCTTCTCAATGACAATTTTTAATCACTTTTTTAAAAAATATTGTATGCAGATACATCTTGAGCTACTGGAATTTTTACCACTTGAAGGTATATGTAAGGATTGTTCATGCTCATGTTGTTGGTACATTTGGGCTGATACTCTAGAAGTAAAAAGTAAGGTAGAATCATATCCCCTTCAACTTTACTTTTAAATGTCACTTAACTTACACCAAGTATAAGAATTTACTTAAACCTTGGACAAGAGTTTGAATCAAATGACCACAGAAGCATTTACAGAAATAGAAAGACTTTTAAATAATTGGAGATACTGTGGATTAAATGAATAATAACCAACATGAAACTGGCGATAAACCTACTTACAAACTCAAGTTCTCAGTTTACACTAGCTAACAATTAAGGTTACAGAGTTGTAGAGACAAGAAATCATATTCATGAAATAACAGACACATTTTATTGCTTAACAAACATAACTTGTGTTTACGTACTAGTCAACAAAAACCAAAAATAATAGATAATATTATCATTATCATCACCTCTTTGCTAATTGTCATCATGAGGGTTTTGAATATCATGTGGGATCATTTGATCTAAGTCTCTTCACATTTTCAAATTTTTATATGTATGTTAACACATCAACTTTCCAAACCAAGTTTTAAAAAGACATTAATATTAACGAAATACATCTTAACAAATTTGTGGGTAAATATCTATAAATTATATATTGTGTATTCAACTTTAAGAATGAAATAATTACAATTACTTTTATTATAGTGATTAGCTTTTATTTCAATAACACTGAAATTATGATTCTCTGCTTAGTCTGTTAGGGAATCAGATTTATAATTGTTCAGCACTGTTTTATAGGGGGTATGGGCTGTGGAAATTTCTAGTTTAAATAAAGGCAAACTTACTTTGAGGTAAGTAAATTACTAACAGCAAAATTTAAAAACAAATTGTCATTAAGTGCTTTAAAAGATATCCCAAATAGAAAGATATCTTGAGAAATTTGTTGAGGATAACTTTGAAGTTTTAATTTTATTCTTACATGAGCTGCTAATATAATGAATTTTTTAAAATGCCAGTTGTTATTTACTTTTGAAGTTTATGCTGTATTTCAATAAAAAACAAGTTGACTCCTTGAAGGTTCACATTTCTTTTTACATATTTTAAGTTAAATAAAAAACATAAGGGAACAGAAGGGAATAGAAGAAAGGAAGGGAAGAGAAGGGAGGGGGGGAAGGGGAGGAATTAGGGATGGGAGGGAAAGAAGTGGAGGGGAAGACATGAAGTATCTAGTGACTGTAGCATGGCCACCATGACATTGGTCTGAGCAGAGAAAATAGGGTGATGATATTGTTAAGAAAACTATTCGTAAAATATTGCAAGGAATTGATTTGCTCAAGTAATATTGTGAAATAGATTTTATAATTTTTATTTGAACAAAATTTAAAGATGTCACGCTTAAAGCCTCATATGGAGGAGAGAATCATCAGCCATGGATAGAGAAAGAGGCAAAGCTGGGTCACTGAACAGGCTTCAGTAAACATTCCAGATGTCTATAGTAAATTTTTAGATAAGTACAGAAAAGAGCTACAACCAGTCCCATTTAATAAAATTTTATTCGATATATTTAATAGTATATTACACAAAAATGATTACATTCTGGAAGCATTTAATATATATAATCTTTGGGCAGTCATATAATAAAATCAGATATTTGATTTATTGATATATAGAGTGAATAACAAGTACATGAAAAAGAAAAAAAAAGAAATACTTTGCCATTTACAAGTGACTATAGCTCACTTAAGGTAGAAGATAATTGTATATGTGACCAAGTTCAACATTTTGTAGCTGTGAAATTCAAGTAGAAATTGAATGCATTCTCCAACATCTAACAGATGGTTGAAGACTTAACTTTCTCATTCTCAGTTTAGTATTATATCCACTTTAATTGAAGAACTGCTCTAAGTTATCTTTTCTAAAAGATTAACTTAGGATATTGATAGAATCAAAATGGCAAACTTCTTGCTAATCTTAGTAAAGTAAATAAAATTAATTATTCACTTTACTTTCTTTGTATTCAGGTTGTCTCTGACTTTTATTTGTCATACTTTAAGGATACTTATTATTTAGTTGATATTTACAATAAAAAATCTTAGATTATAAGTAAATATAGGTTTTTAGGTGTGATAATGAACACAGTTGATATTTTCTAAATATGTATGCATTTTATAAAATTAAATGAGCTTTTATTCTAGAAATTTTACATGAATATTTACACCTGTGTGATATTTTTATAAAATGTATTATTTTTGAATTTCAATTCATGTTATAAAGTTATTAATTTATAGAGGAGTTTAAAAATATTAAGAAATTATTAGGAGAGATCCATTTATGTGTCTGTGTTGCTTTTATTAAGAGGTGGAAAGTGGTTAGTTTATTTTCTCTGTTGGTTTTTACCTATAAATCTTCAGGTAATAAGGTTAATAAGATACCCAATTTTGTTTTAAGCATCGTGACAAATAATGAAGAAAATCAAACCAGAAAAATAATTATGATTGAATATTATCCTGAAGATAAAATATGAATGTTTTTATTGGGTTATTTCCTAAGATTTGTTGCAATTTCTAACATAATTTTATATTTTGGGGGCCATGCATGAAATTTATATTTTATTGTGCAATGCTTGTTTGAACTTTTAAAACAACATGTTTAAGTGAGTAACTCATATTTTTGCCACCTTGACTTTCTGAAATATGTATTTGCATTATCTTGAAAAAATTAAAAGTATTTGTGAAAAACATGAAATGTTGACAAAATATTGTTAATATTTTTCTGCTTTACTTTCTTATGTGTTATAATTAATGGTTCTGATTCTTCTGGTTATTTAAAGAAAACTATGATGTCGGTTTTTTTAGATAGGTAACCATAGATGAAAATTGACTATCATGCACTTTAAGAGTAAGTGTGCTTTCTCTGACTACTAAGGCTTAACTACAATGGAATTCACTATATTTTTAACTGCAAACATAAGGAAATTATAATGCCAAATCATCTAGCCAAAATATGAAACTCACCTTTGTGTTTATAATACTATACCTATACCAAACAGGCAGAAAACCAAAATAAGTTGTTTGGCTGTTTTACTTCTCTTTGTCTTATTTTGAGATTATATCTGCTGAGATTATTTTTTATTTTTCTACACAGATCTTGTGTTTCAGATTCTGAATGACCTACACAAAGCTTTTTGAAAAATAAATACAAAATATCAAATTTAACATACATCTATAGTAATTTATAGATTAGTACATTAGTAATAGTATATAATTTTAATATGGTAGAAAACATGTATTCTATGCACTTTTGCTCACAAGAAATTGGAAATTTCTTTTGAATTTTTTTTCTAATTACCGAGAAATTTACTGCCTTGGGGGAAAAATATCGTGTATCACTTTTATGTGTGAATCTTTTCAACTGTAATTATTCGAATGGATAACTAAACATGAATTCTGCCTTAGGGTTAACACATACCCAATTTGTTTCACAGATCATCTAATTATAAGCAGATTGTCCACCCACTTTAGCTCTAATCCCTGTACATTTAAAAATAATTTCAGATACCAGAGAAATGTGTGATTCTTTTTATTGAGTCCTTGTGAAAGTATCTGTGTCATCATTTTCTCATTTATAGTCCTCTGTTTCTTAATTCCTCTGTTCTTAGAGTGTCAACAGTAATGGAGTTATTAGCACATTACAGGCATATGGGGAAAAATAAGTAGAACATTTAAACAAAAAGAAAAAAAATAAACAAACTCATCTGTCAATTTTTATTTATTTCTATAAAGGAACCTACATGATATGAGCATATTTCAAGATATCAACATGCCATTTTAAGCTACTGTCATCATATTCCACAACATATAAGATAGAGCCATGGTTGAAAATTTATTTCTGAGAGGCATACACCTGCTGCTGAAAATTGTACCTTGAAAGACTCACAGCGCTCTTCAAATGTACAAAATAAGACTACATCATAAAATGGTAAGCAAAAACAACTGAAATAGTCTTCAAGAAAATTCTATAGAATATTTTCCTCTTTTATTTTCATGTCACAATATATCATTTTAGTACCTTTTAGAAAGATTGATCTAAATGGTAGTAAATAGTAGTTCAGTCTCTCTTAGATGCAAATTTAATTAAAACTTCAATTCATTATGAGGATATTACTATATGATGTCCAAGAATAGAAATTCACTAAAATAGGACTCCTTGTCTCTCAGTTTTTTTCTCTCTGTGGGTATGTTTTATTCTTTCTATCTTGCTTAATAAAATTTGTCTTTGATTATCAGCACCACATGGGAACAAAAATGCCCATTGGCAACTCAGAAGTCCTTATCTTATGTATTAAGCTGTTAGAATCCGTTTGATTTCAGCCAAAGCTCAACATCTTGTGAAATGAACTAATTAACCTAAATTAGATCAGGTGTTACCCCTGGACCTTTCAACTAAGACCAGGAGATGAAGTAGCATTGTATGAACATGACAGGTTCTACTTGAGTCATGGGCATGGGAGGTAACACCAGAATAAGAGAGAATGCTGGTATATTTTCTTGCATTTTTAATTCCTTGGTTCAATTTCCAATGATCTCCTCAATCTAACTTTGCAACTCACTTTCTTATTCATACTCTGAAACCTTTTAAATTCATTGGTTCAGCAATTACCAAATCACACATCCCTCTGTGTGTGTGTGTGTGTGTGCGCGTGTGTATGTATGTAGTTTGCATTTTTCCTTTATTCTCTTCCAGTTTTACTTCCCACCTTACACAACATAGATTCCATGAGTTAATACTATAAATACTCTATTCTAAACACTTTTAACACACTTATATGTCTCTTCACACTCTCCTGGCAAAACTTGAACTACAGATGAATACAACCAATGATTTTCTTCACCCAGTACCCTAGCAACTGAATATTGCTTTATATAAATTACACAGTCTGATTGATTGGCATCCTTGCACATCTGTAGTAACCATTGGTGGTGGGCAATCGAACTGACTTATTTTTCCCTTACTAAATTTATTCCGTAAGATTTTTCTCCAATTCTCATCAATTACCACTTTCCACTTATTTTACTCTTTGTATTCCTCCAAATCTTAGTCTATATGAACTGTGAGATATAGTTCATATAGAACACTGTAGGCAGCAAATGGAGCCACTTTACTGAACTTCTCCTAGGCAATATTATAAATAATCGTCTTGTTGGCTAATCAAATCAATACTTTCCTGCCTTCCTCTTATTTATCCTCTCCTAGCTTCCATTACATCACACTTTCTTGGTTTTCTACATACGTCTCTGTTTTCTTCAACATTTCTTTTACTTGCTCTTTGTCCTCTACCTTGCTTTAAATGTGAAGGTTGTTCAGGGCTTGTACCTAGGCTTCTTTTTCTTCTCAATATGGAATTTCAGCCAGAGATTTAAACATTATCTATATAACAAAGGAAATATCTCATGCCATAATTACTTGTCTGAGCTTCTGACTTATATATTGAATTTAATTGTCTCTTGAAAATCTCTACCTGGATGCTCCATGGATGTTTTAAATATAACACTACCAAAATTGAATTACTGATATATCCAATCAATAAGCTTCTCCTCCAATTTTTTCCTATGTTTTAAAATAGCTCCTCTATCCAACTCTTGATCAAGTCAGAAAACTAAGGACAATTTTTTACAACTCTGCTTCATGATGCGGCATCTAATCATCTACTAGATTGACAAAATATTTATTAAATATATCTGCTTCCTTTTTAGAAATCTAGATATTATCTTCTTCTGTATCTTTCACATCAAAGTTCTCTTACCAGTTCCTGTCTATTTCACCTCCTATACTTCTCTCAGCCCACACTCTTTCCCTTTGTCACTATCACCAGTCCAGTTCAGGCCACCATTACCATCACCCTACACTTGCCAATTGTCTACTCACCAGTTTCTCCACTACTATGCCTACTAATTTACAATCAATTTTCCACAGAGCATACAAAATAATCTTTTCAAAACATAAATTGGATCCATCATAATCCTTAAACCTATTAAACGAATTTTTGTTACACGTGATATGGCACCTTCTTCCCTCCCCATACATTTCTTGCGCCACTTTCTGTCCTCAGTCTCAATGTCTAGCCACAGCGGTCTAGCCACTTTTGATCAGAAACATCTGTATAAAAAAACCTACTGCAGGGCTTTGGTATATTTTGGTCCTTCTGAGTAAAAAGTTCTTTCATCTATACTTCAAAATGTTAAGTCTTCACAGTTCAATTTAAATTGTATTGTTTTTAAGAGAGAGAGAGAGAGAGAAAGGCTTTAATTAATCACTATTCACCTGTGGAAATGAGCTTACTGTACTTCATTTTCTCATAATCCACTGTGATATCACCATAGCACTTATCACAGTTTGAAGTTGTATATTTAAGGTGTCAACTGGCATTAAAAATAGTCATTACTAAGGTTTGTCAGGGGACAAAATTTAATTTTGCCAATGTGTTAGAATTTGATTTGTTTTTGTGGTTTTAATTATTTTTCTCTAGGTGAGATATTAATTATCAAATTGTTTATGAATCATGTGGGCTACTTTTAAACTACAGGCATATCCCATTTCATTGCATTTCTCTTTATTGTGCTTCACAGATATTGTGTATTTTTACAAATTGAAGGATTGTGGCAATCCTGCAATGAGCAAGTATATTGGAACCATTTTTTTCCAACAGGATGTGCTCACATCTTGTCTTTGTGTCACATTTTGGTAATTCTATCAATATTTCAAACATTGTTTGTCATTATTATATTTGTTATAGTGATTCATGATCAGTGATCTTTGATGTTACTATTGTAATTGTTTTGGAGTGGCACAAATTGTGCCCATGTAAGATAGTGAACTCAATTGATAGATCTAGTGTGTGCTCTGACTGCTTCACTAACAGGCCATCCTCCCATCTCTCTCCCACTCTTCAGGCCTCCCTGTTTCCTGAGACACAACAATATTGACAGTAGGTCCATTAATAACCCTACAATGTCCTCTAAGTGTTCCAGTGAAAGGAAGAGTCACATGTCTCTCACTTTAAATCAAAAGGCAGGAACGATTAGGCTTAGGGAGGCATATTGAAAGCCAAGATAGACCAAAAGCTAGGCTTCTTGTGACAAACAGATAGCCAGATTGTGAAATCAAAGGAAAAGTTCTCGAAGGAAACTAAAAATGCTGCTCCAGTGAACACACAGATGAAAGAAAGCAAAACAGCCTTATTGTTGATGATGTGGAGAAAGTTCGAGTGGTGTGAATAGAAGATCAAAGCAGCCCTAATATTCCCTTAAGCCAAAGCCTATTCCAGAGCAAGGCCCTAACCCTCTCCAATTCTAGGAAGGCTGAGAGAGGTGAGGAAGCTGCAGAAAAAAAGTTTAAAGCTAGCAGACATTGGTTAATGGGGTTTAAGGAAAGAAGCCATGTCTACAACATAAAAGTGCAAAGTGAAGCAGCAACTGCTGACATAGAAGCCATAGCAATTTAACCAAAGATCTAGCTACGTAATTGATGAAGGTGGCTGTACTAAACAATAGATTTTCAATGTAGACAAAAAACCCTTCTACTGGAAGAAGATGCCATCTAGAACTTTTATAGTTAGAGAGGACAAGTCAATTCCTGGCTTCAAAGAGTCCAAGGACAGGCTGACTATCTTGGTAGGGGCTAATGTAGCTGGTGACTTGAAGTTGAAGCCAACGCTCATTTACCATTCAGGAAATCCTATGGCCCTTAGGAATTATGCTAAACCTATTCTGCTTATGCTCAATAAATGGAACAACAAAGCCTGGATGACAGCACATCTGTTTACAGCATGGTGTACTGAATATTTTAAGCCCACTATTGAGAGCTACTGCTTAGTAAAAAAAAGATTCCTTTCAAAATATTACTGCTCATTGACAATGAATCTGGTTATCCAAGAGCTCTGATGGAGATGTACAAGGAGATGAATGTTGTTTCATGCCTGCTAACACAACATCCATCCATGAATTGAGGAATAATTTCAACATTCATGTTTTATTATTTAAGATATAGATTTTGTAAGGTTATAGCTGCAATAGATAGAAATTCCTCTGATGGATCTAGGCAAAGTACATTGAAAACCTTCTGAAAAAGATTCACATACTGGATGCCATTAAGAATGTTAAGAGGAGGTCAAAATGCCAACATTAGCAAGAGTTTGGAAGAAGTTGATTACAACCCTCATGAATGACTTTGAGGAGTTCAAGACTTAAGTGGAGGAGGTAACTGCAGATGTGGTAGAAATAGCAAAAGAACTAAAATTAAAAGTGGAGCCTGAAGATTTGACTGAACTGCTCCAATCTCATGATAAAACTTAAATGGATAAGGAGTTGTTTATTACGGATGAGCAAAGAAAGTGGTTTTTACTCCTGGCAAAGTTGCTATGAACATAGTTGAAATGACAACAAAGGATTTAGAATATTATATAAACATAGTTGATAAAGTGTGATAGAGTTTGAGAGGATTGAAATTTTGAAAAAAGTTATATTCTGGGTAAAATGCTATCAAACAGCATGACATGCTACATAGAAATCTTTAATGAAATGAAGAGTCAATCAACACAGCAAACTTCATTATTGTCTTATTTCAAGAAATTACCTCAGCTGTTTCAGCCTTCAGCAACCACCACCCCGATCAGTCAACAGCCATCAACATCGAGGCAAGATTCTATCCCAGCAGAAAGATTATGACTCGCTGAAGGCTCAGATGATTGTTAGAAATTTTTAGCAATAAAGTATTTTTAAATTAAGGTATGTACATTGTATTTAGACATATTGCCATGACACACTAATAGACTACAGTATAGTGCAGATATAACTTTTATATGAACTGGAAACCCCCAAAATTTGTGTCACTCATTTTATTCCAGTTGTCTGGAACTCGACCCACAATATCTCTGAGGTATAACTACATATAATTCTCAGGCTTTATTAAAAGATGGGACCCACGAATTATAAATTTAATTTATTTGCTATTTCATGCAATCCTTTGTGGTGATTCTGGTACAGATTCTCCTATGGCCATATTACAACAACAACAACAACACAACTACAAAAAAGTAACACTACTCTAAAAGTATATGTATGTAAATGTATTTAAGACCTAGGATAAAAGTATTTTTTACATTTTACTCTAAAATATCATTTCCATTCATATTTTATATGCAATTGTCATATTTTAAAGAGTAATTTTAAGTTTTCGTCATATGCCAATTGAAAGAGTAACGTGTAATACATGATTTAAATTGTATGTATTATTTCACATTTTATTTTAACGGGGATTATGTTTTTAAACTTTTTTATGTGACACTGATCCTTGCAGAACTACAATGTATGAAATAAAAGAGAAATTGTTTGCTCTAGGAAAGTTTTTCTTCACCTTGGCACTTTTGACATTTTAGGCTGAAGATTCATTTCTGTGAGGGGCTATGCTGTGCACTGTGGAATGTTTAGCAGCATCTGTGGCCTTTATTCACTAAAACTATCCATTTGGGACAACTGAAAATGTCTCCAGATATTGCAAAAGTCCCCTAAAGGGTAAAATCACCCCAAATTGAAAACCCCCACCCTTATCAAAAGACCACCAATTTAGTGATACTTGATTTCTGATCCCAGCTATCCCATCACCTAGCTCTATAACCCTGAGAAAATCACATTACTGGGCTTCAAATCATGCATGTGTAATGTGAGAAAGTTGGACCAGACAGATCATTTTAACATTTATTTAAGTTTTTATCATTTTTTCATCATGCAAATAAGTCAAGATGTGGATGAATGGAAGACAACAAGTATAATATGTTGAATCCTTATATATACACAAATATATATATATATATAGGGGTCATGTCCTGATAAACGCATCATAAGTTGTAGATATTATAAGTAAAAAAATGTATTTAATACACCTAACCTCTTGGACATGATAGTTTAGCCTCACTTACCTTAAATGTGCTCAGAATACATACGTTAGCCTGCAGTTGGGTAAAATCATCTAACACAAAGATTATCTTATAATAAAATATTAAATATGTCATGAAATGTATTGAATACTGTACTGAAAGTGAAAAACAGAATGATTGTATAGGTACTCAAAGCGTAGTCTACTGAATGTATACCACTTTTACGCTATCATAAAGTCGGAAAATCATTGTGAAATCATTTTATGTTGGGAACCATCTGTACTGTATATACACAAGGAAAAAGAGTTGTTTGAATTAGATGAAATGAATCAGAGAAGAATGGTAATTGGCATTCTGCTTGATTCTCAAGGAACCCTATTATACATTAATATATAATTAATGCTAAATGTACTTGCCTAGAATATATGGGAAGTAATCTATCATTTCTACATCAAACTTTAAATGTTTTCCTTAACACTAAAAATATATTTAATGTATGCTGTTATTTTCCCAATATTTTGGTTTCATAATTGTTATGTATGTGTTTTTATACATGTGTGTATGACAAAGTATGTTGGGCATAGAAAGAATCTTAAACATTTTTCTACTGTAGTATTTTCTTAATGTTTTTCTTTTGTAAGTAGTTTCCTCTCTTCTCATCCTCATGGTTGCATCAGGAAAAAATTATCTTTATACAGTATGACTCTCTTATGCCTGAAATTATGATAAATAGGTGTTGAGAGAATCCCTGAAGTTAAGCATTTTGTTTCAGTCTTGCCGTTCTCTTGAAAAAAATTTGTAAATTTGGCAGTTATTTAGAGTGAATATGATCTGCTATTGTACTGGAAGCAAAGGAAAATAGCCTTTGGAAGACAAGAAGAATGAAAATGGATAATATTCCAAAAGAGCAAAAGGCTGTTCAAAAGGGTTTTCTGGACACCCTGTGTTGTCCCATGCCCTAATCCTTACCACTTGGAAAACTAACTTGTTGAGTAAAGAAACAAAACAGCTGTCCTTCTTGTGCCTGTATAGGAGTTTCCAAAATGTACCTGGCTTGGTTTCTCAGTTAATCTCATTAAAATCCTGGCTTGGTTTCTCATTTTCTGAGTAACTTTGAAGCATGTTACTTAGTGTCTCTAGGTCTTAGCATCCTAATCTGTAAAATGAGATTTTTAAAAGAAAAGTGTTTGTCTCATGTGGTTGCTAAATATTTTAAAAATTAATGTATTTCAAGGGATTTAGCATGGTCCTTGTTGATAAACAAATGCCCAGCGACAGTTAGTTAAGAGGTAATAATATAACTTAGTGAAAATAAGTATATGCTGTGTTGAGTAGGAAGAGTGGCCTCCCTGCTAACTAATCAAGTAAACTTGAGGCAGATTTTTATCTCTCTTAGCCTTCAGGTTCTATTCTATAGAATGAGTTTAATAATAAAACCAGCCCCACAGGGTTGTTATGAGAATTAAATGGCTTTACCCAATGCCTGGCACATAACAACGCGTCAGTAAACAGTAACTATTATTGCTATAATTAGATCTTCTGGCTTTGACTCTGGCAAGTCCTTGCCCTACTTTTGATGAGGCTGTGCTACGGTTGCCCTGTGTCTCTCTGTTTGTCTTAATCATGTGACTTTCACGTTCTTCAGGTTCCAGCAATTCAGCTGGCTGAGACTCCTTCTCTGACCTTCCTATATAAACTAGGAATCTCTCTATTACTGTCTATTTCATCTTTGAGTTTCTTTCATAGCAGTCATCACAATACGCAATTGTTTTACGTCCTTACTTCTATCTTTTTCTTCTATTAAATTATAAGACACATAGGGAGAGAAAGCATTCATGTCTTGTTCTCTTAGAATAACAGCTGGCACATATTGGCACTCAAAATTGTCTGCGGAATGAACAGGTATGTATTTTCTAATTCAGTGACAATTAAGCAGTCTTGTCTACCCAGAGGACCCAGATAATCTTTCCAATGGGCAGCTGAGGCTGAGGATTTGCATTTGCTTATTTAAGTCTTTGCTTATATACAACCAAAATACTCTGTTATATCACCATATAAAACAATCAAGATTCTCTGTTACAATATCAAAAAACAAGCTTATTGTCTCAGTATAAGAGACATAATTTCCACCACAGATATTTCCGATTATGTATCTAACCTGGCCAAATTATGCAGAGACTAATCATGTAAAATACCCATATATAAATGTCTTTCTATTGTTTCTTCTTCATGTACTAACTGATGGTCTTACTACTTCTTTCTTTAGTTTTTTTTTCTTTTTCCTCTTTTTTTTTCCTTTGGGGGATATAGTATTGCATAAAAATGAAAGGATTAAAAAAAATGAAGGGATAAAAGCAAGCAATTGACATTCTTTTTCTTTTTCCTTTGATGGACTGTCAGAAAAAGAGTATTACACAGCCAGACTGAAATTCTTTACTCTGACTTATGGCAGAGTAAAGAATCAAACGTTTAGGAAAAAGAGCTTATGAGGAAAGCTTCAGGCTCTCAGATTTTGTGGCAGCAGTTCCAGCTGGTAGATGGCAGTAATTTTAGCTACTGCTGCCACCACTTGGCCCCAGACAATCACAAGAACACAGGAGACAGCCTTGGATGAAATTCATTGGGTTTGGTGAGTTTATTTCAGAAAATTTTTCTTATCCTTAGTGTCTGCTGTGTTTGTCAAGTATGGAATATTTACTAGTCAAATACATTAGCAAAAAGTTCCACCCTTTCTTCCTTTATTTTCCTCAATAGCTGAAGAGCTGTCTCTGCAGTTGAACTGATGAAAGATGGGCATTGATAAACTCTCTGTTTTCTCCCTACATTGATGTATTTCAAAGAGTTTTTTAATATTTCAGTATCATTAAAATTTTAACACTATTTGATATTTTGTATTTCTGATAATGCTGAGAATGTTTAGAACTTTTCCCTCCCTGTGCTAGAGTGCCTATTAGGTCTGTCACTTTACTAAGATATGTAAATTCAGATTATAATTTATACCTGATCCTAATATGCCAACTATGTAAACCAGATTTATTCTTCCACTTCCATATAAAATCTATGCTTAAAATGGAGTTCTTTCAACCTCTTCTACTTTTCACTTTTTTGGATTAAATTGTGCCTTGTATATATTCCATATCTTCATGACATTATTTTAAATCTCACTCTGTTCAATTTGTTTTCATGTGTCAAGTCTCCCTCTATAGGGTCTTTTTTCAATAAAATATAATTTTTTTTGTTTTGAAGGATATATTTTTAAATGAATTATTTCGAATATACTCACGCAAATGTATTGTGATTATTTAAAAACCTTTGGCCTTGGAATTATCAACACATTTGAATGATTTTTTTTAATTAATAGATGGTATTAGTTTAAACTTCATTACTTCAGGTACAGAAAAGGAAATTTCTTTCTACAGCTTTATTAAAATATGTAACATAACACATATTTCAAAAGTTATATAGTGATTTAAAAAGCATTTTTGGGAGAGAAGAGAAGGAATTATGTCACATCCCTTATAGAAATATCCAGTATTCTGGGGACATTTCATTACTCACTCAAGCTAAGGTGAGTACCCCTCCATCATTATAGTTACCAGACCACATTTCTATTACTTTCTTAATTATTTATATCCCTAATAAGACTGTAAACTTTTTGAGGGAAGTTTCTAGGAATTATTTGTCATTTCTTTCTGGCTTACACAATACCTGGGATGTAAAAAGCACACAGATAATATTTTTTATTGGATTGAATTGAAATCTCCCAATGTTTGGTAAAGCAACCTGCATATATTTGATTTAAAATGCTTGTTACCTTCATGAAAATAAAGACACACCCTATCATTTTATCTTTTTCATTTTGAATACTTGTAGAAAATTATTTTCCGTACCATTAATCTCACAGATACTATAATTTTTGGATAAATGTTTAAGTTTAAATCAAAAACTTACTCAAAAATAAAATTGAAAAAACAAGTGAAAAATATTTTTTAAACATATTTCAAAGTGTATTTTCTAAGCCTACATTATTTGGTATGCTGCTAAACAATATTTTTCTTAAGCCTATATTAAATATATATCTATCTAACAGGGGAAAACCTAGTAAATCAATTTTTACTAGAATTCCAGAGATAATTATTTGAAACTAATACTTTGAAATGTTTTATTTTCCCAGATTATAGGATTGAGAGGAATAGGGATAGGGAGGTGTTACAAAAGACCCTAAATTTATCCTACCCTCTTAATGTCACATATTTCCATGACTCTAAATGGTATTGCTATAAGAATGTAATGTTAGATGCAAGTGCATTATCATCTGTCTGACATCATTCAGATATGTTACAATTATTCTTTTATTATTGGAACTGTTGAAAATGGATAATAGAGTGGTTCACTTGCTAGGGAAAAATATGACATCAAGAGTCAAAAAGGAAGATAGGAGATTTTGAACAGCCTCCTTATATAAATCTTAATAATTCTTGCAATTACGTTTGCTACATTTTGAATGATTTTGAAACAGCCAAGCAGAATATCAAATGTGATAGTTGGTATTTATGGCTGGGAATATGTTAAAATATGTAGGCTGGCAATCATTAAATTGTGATGCTTCTCTTACATGATAAAAATAAGAACATCATAAACCACGAGCAGAGTGAGATGTGTTATGAAATGGCTCATCTGTCTTCCACATGTTACAGGTATAGATAACTGGTTTCTTAACTATAACTTACCTGTCATAGGTAAATTGAAACTCTCTAAAATGCCCTTGAAACACCCCAACTTTTACCTCTAGAGGACCCTGACAGGGGAT
Source organism: Daubentonia madagascariensis (assembly GCA_023783475.1). Lineage (NCBI taxonomy): Eukaryota > Metazoa > Chordata > Mammalia > Primates > Daubentoniidae > Daubentonia > Daubentonia madagascariensis. The sequence continues at coordinate 15,813,880 of JAKFHU010000978.1, read as the reverse complement.
TATGGTTCAATTCTTAATAATTGCATTGTTGCTACCTATATTTCAGTAATGCTGGCTTTGATAGTTAGGCGAGGAGAGTCATTCCCAGGTGAAACTGTTCTTACTAAAAATCTGTGTCAGCGTCAGTGTGCTGTTGAAGATTGCTGTCTCAGTTAAATAGACCACAGCATTTGTGGGATATGATGCCCTTAACTCCGTCACATATTTCTTAGCAATGGTGGGGAGATGAAAAGTGATGACAGCAGGAGGAAGGCTAATAAGTGTAAGTAATGGAGGAGATTTAAATGCAAGGTGCACTGTAATCAAATATTAATCACAAACTGCCAGTGATAAATATTCTTTATTTGCTATTATCTTTTTTTCTAAATGAAGCTACTTGTATTCAAGAGTACTGTTCACATTTTACTCCTTTGATCACACACTTATCTTAGCAATCAAATTAGTATGGTCCTGACGTTTTGCTTCCAATTAGTCTGAAACTTATATTTACATTGCTAGAAAGCTGTTTACATCATTTCACAAGGGGCTTATCTTATCTTAAAACAAATTGGAACTATCTTACTATCGCTTTTAAAATTTTTATTTGTAGAGTTAAGTTATTCACATGGTCCCCTATCAGCATGTACTGTACCTTTATGTAATGGGAGCAGAGGGGATGTAATAAACCAATTCATCTATTTTCTATCACATTCATAGATTAGTTAAGCCAAAGCTGTTTCTAAAAATGTAATCTGTCTTAATTGTCCTTAAAAATTAGCATTTGAGTAATCTCTAGATTCTCACTTTGTCACATTTCTTAGATCTCACATGATATATCAGAATAGTTTATTTTTCTATGTCTTTTTGTAGTTCCATATGAGCAAGAAATTATAATGAGCAAAATAAGCACTGTGCATTTCACTATTCTTATTTTAGCACTTAGTGGTAATCACCTGTAGAAGGAATGACTTCTCCAGTCTTGGGACAAAAAGAAAAAATAAAAATAAGCAATAATCTCAGAATAGCTAATGTTGAGGCTCAAAAACTGACACCCCAAAATATGGCACTTTGACAGAGTGAACTGAAGAAGTCTCAAGGTTTCTTTGACTTTTCTCTACCCTTTCTTTCTGTTTTTCAATCCTGTCTCTCCCAAAGTACAGGATGAAGTTGTTCTCTGAAGTTCCCTTATCTGCCTAAAGTCTAGAGCCACCAAAGAAGAAAACAATTACCTGTGATTCCTTGCCTGAGTTTTCATTAACTGAACTCATATTGCAGAGAGAAAGACTGACGTCTGTCAGCAAAACCGGACTGACTTTTGTCCAAAACCACTGTCTTCTCTGAAGGCCCAACAGACTTTTTCCCAGGCCATTGTATGTTCTAAGGCCATTGACTTCCCCTAAAAATCATTTACTATCCCCCTAGAATCATCCACACTTCCCTATCTCCCTTTCTCTAAGAAGTAGGGTATATAAACATCTGTACTCCATTGCGATGTTGGACAATTACTCTATGATTCTACCCCATGCACAGTAATAAATTTGTAGGTCATTTCTCCTATTAATCTGCCTTTTGTGTGTTGATATTTCAGTAAATCTTCAGAAGGTGAAGGGGAAGATTTCCCTTGGCCCCTACACTTTATTTGCTTTTGGTCTAACCAAGGACAATCCACACAACATTGCTCAAGTGTCCCTAATGTGGTTCATAGTAGGGACATCACAGGCAATTCAGCTAACTAGCTTCCCTTTTATGGGAGTTTTGTTTTCAGGGTCAGGAGCCAGATTCTCCTTTCCTTTGCTGTGTTCTTAATAACAACCTTATACTTCCCCATATAGGATTTTCTATTAGTATAGCTTCTTTTAAACTGTTCATGATCAAAAAGGCATTTTCATATTTCTCCATCCTAGGCTTTGGAACTGCTTTTAAGGGGAAATCACTATTGTTCCTCTGCTCTTAATGGTTTTGAAAACTTTCCTCTAGTTCTTGATTACCTACACCAATATAGTAGCTAATTAATTGGCATGCACTTCTCTGATCAAATCCTGGTCTTTTATTGGCTATTTTGTTGTTGGTTTCCCCCAGGTCTGTCTTCATAAAAATCAGAATTTTCATTTACATATTTATGGTTAAAATACTTAAGTAAAACTTAGCTAATCAAAACACTTTGGAGCGGGGATCCTGGGAAGATGATGCAGTAGGAAGCACCAGGAATCTCTCTTCCCACCTAAACAATTGCACTGGTAGAATCTGTCTGATGTAACTATTTGGGAACTTTGGAGTCTATTGAAGGTTTGCAACTTCTAGGGGAAGGGTTAGACTATATACTGCAGTTAATTTCAGTCAATTTTATCTCTTAGCATAGTAGCAGCTAGCCATTCCCCACTCTCAGCTCTGTGGCAGGCAGCTGTGCATGTGTTTCTGCAGCAGCTTGCCCACAGCTTGTGGGAGCCACAGTGGGCAATAAGGACCCTATCCTCCAAATATCAGGGATTTGTGTTCTGTTTGCTGATTGTTGCTTCTGATCACATAGGTACAGGCAAAGATTCAGGTAGCCGTTTTTGTTGCACCTTCCCGATTGCTCCAGGCCCCTCTCCCTCCAGCTGCAGTGACTCCAGGTGATCCTTTGGAACAAGAATTGGAGAGATAGTGGGCAGGTCATCAATTCCTATGCATGCCAACATTTTCTTACAAAAAATTATTCCTGAACCAATATCTTGAAACTTACTTCAGAGTGTGAATTTTAAAAATAATTAGAACATACCCATTAAAATGGCTAAAATTAAAAAGATGAACCTACCAAGAGTTGGCAAAGATGTAACTACAACTAGTATCATCATAAACTCCCATCATAAACTGCTGGTGGGAAGGTAAGACGGTACAAGCACTCTGAAAGAAAATTTGGCAATTGAATATGCACTTATCAGAGCAATCATCTGTTCTACTCCTAGGCATTTCCCCAAGATAAATAAAAATGTATGTCTATGCAAAGACTTGTACAATATATACAGCTTTATTTGTAATAGCCAAAACCTGGAGTCAAACCATATGTTCATCAACAGATGAATAGATATACAAACTGCAGTATATACAGTGGAACACTACTAAATAAGAAGGAATGAACTGTTGCTACATGTAACAACATAAATGAATCTTAATCATTATGTTTACAGTATAAAGTCAGACAAATGAAGGAAAAAAGAAAAACACTCTGCAGCTGGGAAGGGCTTCCCTGAGGCTTCATTGGTGGCAAGCTAAGCAGAGAATGCTAGTTGCTGACACCACACCCACTGAATATGATCTTATGGTACAGAGTCACCCTATAAATGTTATCTTTACTCCCTGTACTTCTACTAGAGAGACTCACTGGCTATCGTATGTTGTGCAGCCTCACCAGCAGTACAGCAGTGAATTACCTAGCTTCACTGTGGCACAGATCTCTGCCAGCATTGGCATTGTAGGAAAGGGCAGGCAAAAGTTACAAAAAGGGCTTTCAATATAAGGGCTGTACCAAATTTGACTTATCATTAATCACAACACAAAAGAGAGAGTCAGCCTATTCTGGATTAATTGCTACCTCTGGGGTAAAATGTCATCTTAAAACTCATGATCACTGAAAGGTTGGGAGAGTTTACTCTAATATCAACATTTCATACCTAGCACCATCAAGATAAGCTACTCTAGAGGAGAAAGTTTCTTTCAGCTACAAATAGCATACCAGAATAGGGCTGAAATGGACTCTTCTCACATTGAAGACACTCATCAGTACTTTGAGACTCCTAGCATGAAAGGTAAGAAACTGGAGACATAGTAGTAGATAAACTGGAATTTGGTACTGTCTATTTTTACATAGGTGGAGTCTTAAGGATTACATTCTGGAAACTATTAAGGGTATGTGGCTTGCACCCAAAAATATGACATAGAACAACTGAAATTACATTCATATTGTGAGCACTCCATATGTTGCTTTTGTTTAGTGTTTTTGTTTCTTGTTTTGCTATGTTTTTATATCCATGGTATTTTACCAGACACATTTGGCGGTATGGAACAGAATCAGTTCAGATAAAATTGGGTGGGAGAGGCAAGTGTAGAAGAGTTGTAAGAATACATCAAATTAGAGTCAACCCACGAAACTCAGCCAGAAGAGGGGCAGAATTAAGTTCCCTCTGAAGACTTCTTCAGAGGTTCGTTCCTCTAGTGTCCTGCAAGTAATAGTGCCCCAGTTACTCAACTTGTCATTTCTGAGCCTCTCAAATTATCAAAAGAGATAATCTAATTGTCTCTATATCTCTAAAAGATGATCGTTTCTTGGTCAGGTGAGTACTCCAGAAAAATAAGCTGATCCGGGGACAGAAGGGTTAAACAATAGAAATATTTAGGTGGTAGGAAAGGGACTAAGTCTCTTAGAAAGAGACATGGACAAAGAACACAAAATTTTTGCCCAAATGCATAATTTTAATGATGCTTGTCTTATGCACTCAAATGGTACCATACCACATTGCAATGACTACACCCCAACTTCACAAGATAGTCTGTAAAGATTGATGGTTGAGAGAGAGAGAGAGAGAAAGAGAGAGAGACTCTCAAGGGCATAGGCTATTTTGCCCTGTTCTTCCACTGTACACGCCTTGGTGAGAGGCAAATCTGGGACAAATACTGTGACAGCATTTCCTCAAGGGAAAAGACAGAAAAGGCAAAACCAGGAAATATTCCAGTGCATATTCCAGTGAGGGAAAGTTTCTACCTCTCCACTGATCCACCACAGCAAGTCTAATAGCGTCAACAATCCTATTTGCTGTGGTTGGTAAAATCTAGCTTAAGAAGCTAAGTAAAATTGATGACCTTCTGTTTGGTCTTCATCTCTCACATCACAACTGTTATATCCCTAGGCCACTGGTCAATCAGTGGTGAGGCTAGGGAAGAATTATGAACGACATTCTCTTTAAATTTGGTTTGAATAGAATGATATTTGAATATATTCTTTCAAAGTTTCTTTTTTTGATTAGTTGTTTAGATGATGTTGCCTCAGTATTTTTTGTTTCTAGTTCATTTCAACTTGTTCTGCCAATGTGGCTCTTCTACAATGTTTCCTCAGTTTCTTGGATCAATGATTTTAAAACAAACTATGAAAAGAAGCATTTTGCAAGGGCTAAGTAAGCAGATATTTGTATATACTGACCACCTAAAAGGAATGTGGGGGAAAAGTGATGAATTTGGAAAGGCTTCATTTATCTCATGTAACATACTAATGTACGATACATTTTTGTGAAAGTTCACAATTTACAAGCAGTTTACTTAACACCACCCTTAGTACTCCTTTTTTATTTCCTTATGTAAAAGCACTGATTAGTTCCCCCTGTGGGTAAACTGTAGACTGCCTGCACCAGGCATGGAGGCTGAAGGGTCAATTGTATGTTAAAGAAAACAACTTTCTATTAATCCATCCCTTTTCAGCTGTGACCTTTCCTTCTGTTACCCTCCCTCCCTACCTTCCTCTACTGTTTCTTAGGCTTAGACTCCTGGGCAGATTGACTTCCTCATTCTCTGCTTTGGCTACTTCTGCTTACATTTAGCAACACATTTTAATAATGCTTGTCTTCCCCAAATCTAGAAATCCAATGCACGCTTCTGGCCTCATCCTGGTACTGCTATTATTGGTTTATATTTTCTCTATTCCTTTATTATCATTTTAATAAAATTTCAAGGGGGAAAGGGAGCAAATTCTTGTGTTAAGTGCAATGTCTTTAAACATAAGCTCCAATAAATATTTATGAAATTTAATTTTGATCTAACAAAACTAGCTACACCTATGAAATGTTTTTTAAAAATGTTTAAATCATATAAAGCAGTGGCATAAAATGTTAAAACATGTATTCTAATAATGTTGCATTTTATTTTAAAGTTTTATATTTCAGCTTATTTTTAGGATGGTGTAACAGAAGTAAGGGCCCAAACAAGGGCAAAAAATTATTATAAGTTGTCTCTTTAAAACATCCCCCACTCTTTTTGGGATTTAAAACCTGCGTTCCCACCCAGGGGCAGTAATCAGAAAGGAAAACTACTAATATTCTGGCATAAAAGACTTTTAAAATTAACACTTGAGTTTCCACCTTCTCTGCAATTCCAAATAAACACAGACACACACACACACACACACACACAGAGGAGTGTTCTTTGTTCTTTGTTTTCAACCACAGGAAATGGCTCAAAGGAATTGTCTGGGCAAAGGGCATGAAATCATCTTCACCAGAGATAAGGTTGACCAGGACCACCAACCATAGTTAAACAGCAATAGCCTGAATCTAAAACCCCCCTTTAAAAGCTCTGTATTTCTGCTTAAAAACAAGATGGTGGTTCTTTAAGATGAGAGTCTGCCATCCTCCTCATTTGCCAGTAAATTAATAAACTTCTCTCTCCTTTTCTTCAAACCACTTGTCCTAGTTGGATAACAATGGTACAGCTTTTTAAAACAAATAGCAAGGAAGTATTGTACAGAATAAACATGAGAAAATGTTCTACTTTTTTATTTTTTTAATCTATTAAAATATTTCACACATTACACCCCAGCAACCTATGATTAATCTTTGAGTAAGTTTGCCCTTTCAAAAATGATATTCTAGCCAACAACTTACCAGTCAGGTTAAGGCAGTGGAGGTGAGGTGGAGGACAGTAATGAAAGAAGCAAATCTTTGAACTGAAACATCAAACAGCAACATCTTTATTCTCTCTTAAATATTCTTTCTAATATTTCTCATTGCTAAAATAAGGCAAAAAAAAGTAAATAAAAAGAGCTAGGCATTTTGGCAAGGGAATTTAGAACACCATAATGCATAGCTTTTATAATTCTCGAAGCCTATTTGACAAAGCCTACTGATGACATTATTTTGCAAATACTTAACTCAGAATATAGACTCCCTAATCTATGTTTCAACTACTGAATAGATATTTACATACATTCACATAAGCTAAATATGTTACAGCCATCCAACTCTCCAGAATTCTCTATTACCGTGAAATAGGGGGACTGGGGTACCCACTACAGATTCCATATTCCCAATCTTGTATATGCAGGAGGCATGCAAATGTAGGTTTTCCTGAGGCTATTCTTGTGTAGCTATTGAGTGCCGCCCAGTACCATGTATTTCATAATAGGTTAGGATTTTAAAAGCACAAATGTGGGATATTTGAGGACTGAAGATTTATCTACTCTTGTCTGAGTGCATATGGGATTTAGCTTTTCATTTTTATTCAGTCTCTTTAACCTGTTCTTGTTTACTGAAAGTCTGTTATTATGTTCTGCTTTGGGCCTTTCTTTTATGCATGGCTTATACGCATTGCATGGCATGTTATTCAGTCTTGCTGAATGATAAAAGCTCATTAAAGAAGGCATTAAATATAGAAAGACAAAGAACTGTTATTCCAAAACTCTATTCTGCCAACAACCATTTGTTCGTTCCTCAAACTTCTTTTTCAACTCTCATACCTAACAATCGGTTTTTTCACAAAATTATTTTATTTGTTGTTACATAATATATCAACTCTTTTTTCCATTTTCTTTTTCATTTCCCCTTTGGCAAGTAGAAAGGAAAACTACTAATATTCTAGCATAAAAGACTTTTAAAATTAACACTTGAGTTTCCACCTTCTCTCCAATTCCAAATAAACACACACACACACACACACACACACACACACACACAGAGAAAGTATAAAGAATGGGGAAAAAAACAAAGTAGTGAGCTGCTAGAAGTTCTAGACCTATAGGTTTGTGGGGCCACAAATAGATAAAGACAATTAGGAATTTGTCTCCTATGACAAACAAAGAATAAAAAGTCTACAAAAGAGGCAGACATCAGGAGCTATACAGGAGGATACTGAAGCCATACAAAAGTCCTGTTTCGAACAGAAGCTATAAAGATTCTGAAAAATAGATATCTACAGCTCCAGACTAAATGAACTAGCAGGTTTAGAAAAGGAGAGAGTCTTAAACACAGTAGCCAAATGAAGCTACTCTCCTGGTTGTTACCTGATCTGTTACTGCTGTGGTTTGGATGTGTCCCCCAAAGTTCATGTGTTGGAAATGTAATCCCCAATGCAACAGTGTTGAGAGGTGGGACCTTAAGAAGTGATTAGGTCATGATGGCTCTCCCCTCATAAATGGATGAATGCCATTATCATGAGAATAGATTAGTTATCAAGGGAGTGGGTTCCTGATAAAAGGATGAGTTCAGCTCCCTTTCCTATTGCTCCTTTTATCACACTGTCTTCCTCTTCTGCCTTCTGCCAAGGAGTGATGCTACAAGAAGGCCTTTGCCAGATGCTAGCACCTTGATATTGGACGTCTTAGCTTCCAGAACCATAAGAAATAAATTTTTCTTTTATAAATTTTCCAGTCTGTGATATTGTTACAGCAACACAAAATAACTAAGATTCCCATTATTAACCCTGGCAGAAGTCCAAACTCCCAATATAAGAGGAGATTCTGGACTGGGAATGTGGGGGCCATATGAGAATATGAAAACTGCTAGAAATGCAGTAGGACAAAGTCTCCCTCAAAGTGAATCTGCCAAACTCAATTCCAAAACACTTGGAGAAAAACAATACTAAAAAATATAACCACCACCAAAATCCATAGTAGGAAAATAGTCGCATTACAAATGAAGCATTAGAACATAAATAATTTTTAAAAGTGTATTTTCAGCACCTAAGGGATATGAATAAGTAAAAAATACTAATTATTAAAAAAAGTATAAAACAAACATGGGCAGAAATGTGTCAAAAACAGAATGGTATAATGAAGAATACAAATATTGTAAATTAAAAAGAGAATCACTAAAAGTTAAAAAGACTTTATTTAAAAGACAAAAAATTAAGCACCAACACTTATGAGTTTACACATAAATCACAGAAAAACAAAAAGATATGTGAAAGGGAGTTAAAAAGTATGAAATATTTATTGAATGGCTCACTAACTGGTACAAATCCTGTCTGATAGTAATTACAAACAGTAAGTTCTGAATTTTAAAGAAGTGACATTTGGAATTATGATGGCTAAGAATTTATCAGAATTAAAGTTCTCATATTAAAAATGAAACTAAAAACCAAGCAAGATGAAATAAAACAAATCTCCTTGACACATCAATGTGAAAATTAAGAACATCAAATTTAGATGGAAAATCTAGAGATAAAAATATAACAGGCAAATTTAGATTACCTACAAATGGTCTTTAGACTGTCTAAGAGTTCTTATTAGCAAGAAAAAATACCAGAGAAAGATAGTAAAACATTTTAAGTACTGAGAAACAAATAAAAAGCAGTCTTAAATATCATAGGTAACTATATCATCATTCACTGCAGCTCAATAAAAGATTAAACAAACACAAACAAAACACAAACAAAATATGTGTGTGGACGCTAAAAAGGAGCAATATTTAGAGACTAAGTTGTTACATAAGATGCATTTATTAAATTAAATATTAATAACAATTCTGTCACACATCAATTTACCCACCAAACAGCCATTCCTTTTTTTCCTCCTGCTTAGAGCCTGATGTTGTTCAGGAAGTAGACAGCAATTGTTTGATCTCAAGGAAGCTATACTCCTTTCACAACTTCCGAACCTACATTCTAATTGGTCTAAACCACTGTAATGAATTCATCTTTCTCTCTAAATTATGTAGAGGTGAGCATGAAACTATTTGTGGCTAATTAGCTATAAATTGAAGTCTGATAAAGAGGTTCTAGAAATCAGAGACTTGCAAAAACAAACTTTCCTTTTTTGTTGTTTTCATTCTTACCTGCTGGTCTTGAACACAGTTCTGTGAAGGTGTAATAGTTGGAGCTACAATAGCCATTCTGACACCATGAGGGGAAGTTTAAGACCATGAGATCCTTTCCCATGGCTCTGATTCTTTACTAAAAAAAAAAAAAAACCTGGGACCATCCAATTCCAAACTTCAACCTTCAAAGAAATAGTAACAAACAGAAAATAGAAAATAAGATGAATCTGCTCAAATCAAGTTACAAGATTAGAATAACTTTGATAACAAACCAGGATAAGGAAAGAACACAAAATAAAGTAATAAGAGAAACATATATGGTATGTTTATATAAAAATCCTATAGAAATTCAAGTTAGTAGTTCCTTAAAATTTACTTTTTCTCTCCTTCTCTATTGTCCGTCTCTGTCTCATTGTCAAATAGAGTGTATTTTTAGAATAGTACTGTATGAGGGTTAATTCATAAAATATTTATTAGTGTAATAACTTTATCAATGGATAAACAGAGAAAATGTAATAATCTCAATAGATTAAGACAACAAAGGAAATTCCCTTCAACTATCAAAACCAAAATAAAAATATCAGTTTATGGTTAAACTTTGAAACTTCTAAGTCATTTATGTTTAAGTCTGGAAGGAGATAAGAATGTTTATTATTGCTTCTATTAACATTGTTCACTATTTAGCCAATGTAACTAGATTTAAGAAGCATGATGTAAGAGATAAGACTTAGAGAGGAAGCTACAAACCTATTCTTATTTGGCAATAATTCAAAAATTGTCTAAACAGTAATCAGTGAGAATCTATAGAAAAAACTAATAAAACTAATATAACATTTTAAGTGTACATTCCACAACATCAACAAGCAAAAATCAGTAGCATGCCAGGAATTTTCAAACAAAAAAATAAAATAGAAAAAACACTACTGTCATGAAAGTGACAAAAAAATTATAAATGACTTAAGAATAAATCTAGGAGAGAAATTGGGGCAGGGGGAAAGTACAAGAATTTTTAGGAGAATGTTCCATATATCATTTGATATTATATTCTATACATCAACTTGAATAACTGGAGTGCATATCACTTTTTTATTACTTCAATAATGCTATGTAACAATCTGTTTAAAAACGCAGCAGCTTAAAAAAAAAAGCATTTAGGCTGGGTTCAGTGGGGACAATTATTGTTCAGTTGGTTTACCAAGAGTATGGAGACTGCATGATGGTCATCTGGAACCATGGAAGTCTTTCATTTTCTAACAGGCTTGCCTTCTGGCTATGATAAAGAAGCAAAAACAAACAGAAATTAATATGCTAGTCTTGTTAAACGCCTCTTCTTATTTCATCATTGGCTAGTATTATTTCATCATTGGATAGTGTCGCTTTGGCAAAAGTAGGTTACAAAATCATTCCAGAATCAAGGAATGGTGAAACAGTAGCACCTTTTTAGTGAGAGAAATTGGAAAGTCACATGGCAAAGGCATATGGATGCAGGGAGGTTGATAAATTGGGGCCATTAACAAATTCAGTGTACAATAATCAGATATCATGTCCATGAATGTGAGCATTTAATATTGAAAGCATATTAGTAGTTTCCATATCACACTATACGTTCAATGCAATTTCAATACCAATATCAAAATTTTCTTTTATTGAACTTAACAAAGTAATCCTAAAATTCCTACAAAAATGTAAAGCACCCAAAATAACTACTTTGGGAGGCCTAAAAAAAAAATCAGTTTTAAAAACAATAACTTGGAGTTGGGGGGGGTCAATCTACCAGATATCAAGCTTTGTTTTAAGGTGTGGTTTTGACATTGCCTTAAATAATGAGTCAAGTTGGCAGAATGGGAAACCTAGAAACAAACCAAATATATATATAAACAAAATATATGAGAGAAATAACACTACAAATTAGTTCATGACTGGTGAACTATTCCACAAATGATTCCAGGACAATTGACAATATATAAGTATACAAATTAATAAATTAGATTCTTATTTCACATTGTGGGGACAAGAGGAAACTTCCCCTTTCCCCTGAAAGTTTGCTGAAAGATCAACTCACAATTAAGACAGATTAATAAGAGAAAGAGGTTTATTTACGTGCGCATGGGGAGAATCACAGAGTGATTACCCAATATCCCAGTGAGGTCCAGAAATTTTTATACCCTCCTTTTAGAGGGGAGGAGGAGATGAGGAATATAGGTAATTCTGTTTAGGGGCAATAAATGGTTACTAGGGAGGATGAGTGGATGGGGAAAACAGATTGACTTGTAAATGATTCTCTGCAAATTAAAGTAACCTGAGAGATAGGTATTATATTTAAAATGATTTGGACCAGGTCTGGTTGCATTCTTGATCTTCCTTCCTGCAATATAGTGAGATAACAGGGAAGAGAAGGGAAGTCGATTGTTCTTTTTGATGGGTCCCTCTGGTTTATGCAGATGGAGGGAAAGCCCCTTCCAATACCTGTTGATCTCTAAGGGCCTTTAATTCAAAATACGCTTTATACCAAGGAGTCATATTTTGGGGTGAAATTTCCTGAGCTCCTGCAACATCATACTCCAAAAATTATGTCCAATTCAAGACAAAATATGAAAAGTGAAATTTAAAAACTTTTAGCATGGTATAGCTGAATGTATTTAAATTCTGAGGATAGTAAAAACTTGATTAAATAAAACAAAAAGAAAAACTATAAGCCAAAATGGAAGAAATAGATACATCTGAAATCATGCATTGGAGAAAACACCAAAAGTGTGGCTAGACAACTTTTGCTAAAGAGATTAGGTATGTGACACATGGATTTAATCAACTATCTTAGCAGAAACCAGGAATAGAGATGTGGTTATTCAGAAAAAATCTGTGGAGGGGTGCAAGCCATTGACTCATTTGTCAATGGCTTGTACTCCTCTGCATTGCACAGGAGACTGACAAGGTTTTGAGAATTTATACCAATAAAAATGTTGTAAGCCTAGATGGAAACAGATAGAGAAAGGTCAAAATGAAGAAAAAATGACTTTGAGGGCAGAGCCGTAGATGCAAAGGCCTGAGCTGATAGCACCTCTTTGAGCTAAAAGGGCAGGGCTGCCTTCACAGTGAGCCCAGAGGATAGTGAGCTTGCTCATGCCCAGAATGATCTGAAAGTCTTCCGACTCGGACTTTCATGGCAAAGATTTAGGAAGGAGTTCCAGAAGAAATTGACTTTGGTTTGGACTTAGATTTATTCTTAATAAAGGCAAGATTTTTTTGCTTCCAGAACATTTGAACTATTATTCTACTGAATACACTATATTTTTCTTAAAAATAATTAAAGATAATATGTAAAATGTATATTATCCATATTACACAGAAAAATAAATATTAAAATAATGACAATATTTGTTTTTCTCAGTTTTCTTAGTTCCATTTTCTAAATTTTTTCTTTTTCTTTTCCAATGATAATTTTTTAAAATTTATATGGGAAATATAACAAGTTATATAATATTATATTATATTAATAAAGATTTTTGTGTGTGTCAGGTCCATTAGAGTATTAGTGTGGAAAGAGCAATGACCTTATAAAAAAGACCTGATTTCTGGATTTATTGCTGCCTCTTAATACTTGGACCTTGGACAAGCCACTTAACCTCGCTGAGGCTATTTCCTGCCCTACATACTTCACAAAGTAGATGTAAGAATCAAATGAGGTTATTTGTGAAGGTTTTGTAATCCTCAGTATATATGTCAAAAATGATTAATGCAAAAATAATTTTAATACAATTCTCAGTTTTATATACACAAGTAATACACATTTGAAAAATTAAATAGATATTTTATAGTTTGTTAACTGTCACCTATCGTATAAAATATATTTATATTGGATCATGAGAAAGCAGCACATTTATGCAGGATCCTGTGATAAAACCCAATAGACTGTTTATGTGTAAGTGAAATAGTATACTACGTACATGTATCTAAGAGAGTTTGAAAAATTATTTTAAATTAAAAAAATGTTGTTTTTGGTGAAAAGAGTATAACCAATAAACGCTGAGATTTTTAACCTAATTATTTGCTCAAGATGCTATCTTTGGAATGTATTAATAATTTGGGTAGTTTAGAAAGTGTTTTGTTGTCATTGTTATTGCTTTGATTTGGTTTGGCTTAATTATAAAGAAATTGATCTATAGTTTAACTTTTTGATAAGGAAATATCCCAGCCCTCTTTGCCCCAAAAGAAAGCTAAGACTTCATACCTGAACGTAACCAATATAAAGCTGGGCGCTCCATTTTCGAAAAGCCACTGACAGTTCTGAGCAGCAAGGGAGGGTGAGAGAGAGACCATGTGTTCCTCTGGTCGTTACTTAGAGTCGTGCTGCTACCTCTCTGTGAAATAGGTGCTCATAAGACATACTGCCACACTCCTATTTTTCAAAATTTTATGTTTAGTATGTGAAATGTTTCATAGTTTTTACATAAAGTCTGGGAATGAAAAAAGGAAAGAATCTATAAATGTAAAAGCTGAGACTTCAAACTAATTTATCCTTTACACAACATAACACCATGGAGAGCTCTTTGAGCATAGTAAAAGTCTCATGAATGCTCACTGCATGAGTTATGTAACCAAGGAAATAAAAAAAATCACTGGAAGGGGAGGTACAAAATACATATCAATTTAAAATGTATCTTAATTTGTCATTTTTAAAGTTTGGTCAGAATTGAAACATGAAAATTGAGAACATTTATAGTATTCTAAGCAGGAAGGGATTTCATACAAGGAAGAGGTGATCAAAAAATAAAAATAAAAAAAGAAGTTTGCCAAAACTGAAGGAAAGAGGGTTACCAGAGGCACCTATTAGCTGTCAGATTCACTGTTGGTTTTTAGAGAGTCAGGAAGTTTCAGGAATTATAGAAAACTGCTGGTGGTGATCACAGGGGCCTTCTGAACATCTCACACAGCACTGCTCAGTGGCAGAGAGTCCTGCCTTCCTGCTCCAGGAGACCTGGGTAGGACACTTTCAAGGTTTTAAGCCCCTGTTGGAATCCATGTATTTTCAATTAGCAATTTTGTTGAAATATTTTTTTTATTACTCCAGTATATGAAGAAAACGTAACACCTTTTCACTTTTCTTGTACAGATAACTTTTATTAACATCATGTAAATAATATTTAATAGTGTTACACTTAACCCTTTGTAGACATAGTCTCCTTCCATTCTATTTATGCAAAAATATACGCTAAATATATATGCTGAGTATACTAACGAAATAATTACATGCCCTTGTAATTAAGGTTTAATCTTTGCCAAAAAAAAAAAAGGAATATGATTTTTTTAGATTTTTCTCTTTGTGGTCCATAATTTTGTTACTCTCTCAATATTTACCATATTCTCTTCAGTAGTCTGGCCTGAACTCAATATTCAAAGGAATCACTGCGACATGTTAAAATTGTGGCTTCAAGACTTCAAAGGCAGCATCTTGAAATTCATCTATTTTGAATCTTCTCAAATATGTAAATTTAAAGTAGGGAGATACTTTTTCAAATAGCATTGAATTTTTACAAAGCAAAATAGAGTTATAATTTGGACCAAGTTCTAAAGTTGGCTCTGGGGAAATGATAAGCAATTTTTATTGGTTCCTAATCATTTAGATTAAAATAAAATAAATTTCAATTCTTGCTTTTAAACTAATTTTTTTGTGATTCATGGTACCATAAACATTTAAACTAATGATCTTCAGAGTTTCTAGAGATATTTTCTTTTATACACTTCTAAATTTTGTTAATACACTTCTAAATTTTGTTAATATGATTGAAATACTTTTATGAAGCTAAATTTATTTTTCTATTCATTGTAGTGCTTAACTTTACAATTGAGTGGAAAATAAAATGCTTTTTTGTTTTCCTTATTGGTGTAATAATTCTATTTTCTTTTCTTAAAAAAAGTGCAATGCACCCACTCTGTGTTATTTAATAACTCAATTGACCTTGAAATTCTCTTTCTCTCCAAAAATGAAATGATTTTACATATGCTTTGTGAAAATGGATATTCTTCATTAGTAAAATTAATCACAAAAGTGCACTAATGCAATAACAAACTTGACCTGATTTTTAGAAATATGGGGTACTTCTGAGTAAATGTCCCAAGAAATGGGAGTCAATTGAACATGCTCACCTTCTTGGCAAGCATTTTAATAGTACAATTTTCTCCTTTTCTCTGTTCAAAGCTTTACTTCTCTTACTATTAAATTATACTTTTGGCTCACTGAAGTGTTTATGAATCAGCATTACTTTAAGTGAATCTATCTTCACTAGCATTAGTGTTAAATGTAGTTTCAGTGAGTAGAAAAATAATAGCAGAATGTGAATCAAGAGTTTCAAATATAGATTATTAATTCTATCTTTTTTACAATCTATTGCTTTTCTTCTTGAGTCCTTGATGGCTTCACAAGTGATAAAACAGTCCTATATCTAAGTGTACTAGTCCAGAATAAATGCTACGTTTATTTAAGATTTCTAAATACATAATGGATAAGGACAGAACAAGTAATTCTTAGCTTTTGTGTATTCAAGTGCAGAATAACTGCTTTTGTTCACCTTAAAAAAAAACATATATTTCCCCAAGAAAAACATTTTTCTTAAATAAATTTTATCATAGTAGGGTTTAAATAGCAACTGAAAATTTACACATCTTAGTACAATAACTACATAGCTACATTTATTTTTTTAACTCTCATATTATTGATATTTTTGCCAGAATTTAAAATGTAAAGGCTTTGTTTTAAAAGAAACTCAGCTTTGGGACAGTAAAGCTGGTTAATATTTTCACTAGTCTTATCATAGGATACTGAAGAGCCATGGTCAGGGTGACTATGCAATAATAATATATTGTGTATTTTAAAATAACTAAGACACTAAATGTCTTAGCACAAAAAATGGTAAATAAATAAGGTGATGGTTATGTTAAATAGCTTGATGCAATTATTCCACATTATATACATTTATCAAAACATCACATTGTACCCCATAAATGTATATAATTATGGCTCGTCAGCTAAAAACAATAATACAAAAAAGCATTTTGTCTTCCTAAATTCCCCATTTGCTATTGGTTTTACTCTCCTTCACTTTGTGTTCTAATTGATTGGTTTGTGGTAGTTTGCATTATAATATTAGCATACAAAAATATGAACTTTTTCTTTTATTCTACCTATTTTCAAGAGATTTCTTTTAAAATGCTTTGAGATTTATTATGGTAGATCAACATAATATTTATACAATGATTAAATTAATTTGACTCTTGATTAATTTATTGAAGCTCTATTGTACATGTTATATCAGAAAATCACACTCAAAATTATATTGGTGAACTGCCCAAATATAACATAATATTTTAATTCTCAGTGTCAGGAATGAGTTTAAGAAGCACCTTGGCAATAAGAATAATACACAATATATCTGTCATTAATTGTATTATTTATTTTTATTCTCTTTACTTTTATCTTTTTCCATGTTCTTTTCCTCAAATTATCTGTGAAATTTTATCTTAGTGTCACAAAAACACAAGTTATTATTTTTTGAGTCCTGTACTTAATCAAATATGCTGCTGTATTTCATCAATGTTTTTTCTCACCATTGTTCCTTACATACTACTTTTTTCCCAGGGATTTACTTTTTTCTTACTGAATATGCTTTAATAAAATTATAATGAAAGTCTACATAGACTAAAATATATTATTTTTTGTGTGTAGATATGAATTAATTTTTCTCTTACTTAGGAATGACAGTTTAGTTGTCAATAGAATTTTAAAGACAAAGCAATATTTGCTCAGCAAATTGAATATTTTGCTGAACTGCATTTTTGCTGATGTGATATTTGCTATCAATCTAATTAGTATTCCATAGTAGGTACTATGCTTTACCCCTTTGTTAGCTATGAGAATGTTTCTTTCTGTACTGAAGTTTGATTTGTGCAATCTAGATGTAGAATCATTTTTATTTTTTCTGTTAAATATTTGTTTGCACTTTCAGTCTGAGACCTTATTACTTTTTACAGCTGATTTGCCCCTTTGCCCTTCTCTATAGATGTTTTTTTCCTTTGAACTCCTGCATGTATCTAGATCTTTCTTTCATTTTCCTTCTTCCTTCATTCTGGCTGAATTTACAAATTTAATATCACATTTATTATAACTGTCTTTAACTAGGTGTCAGTTATATATCCTATTTCTTGAGCATTTTCTATTTTAACAATTTTTTTATTTCCATGACACAAAATTTTAATATTTGCTTAATGTAGGTGAATATACATAATATATATGCAAGTTATATTGTATAATTAATAAACAGCTAAGGGCATAACATAACAAATAATATGCTATTTAATTTCATCGAAACATGCCTAGGTACCATTTATAATGTCATTACCCTCCCTTAACAAGTGAATAATCTCCTACATTTTGTATTTATTTTTATGTCTTTTATTTATGGTTTGAATTTATGTATCCCTAATTATGATGCTATTTATTAATAATTTTGCTTATTTTATTGTTACTATTATTGTTTTGATCCAAAAGAGATATTGTACTGTGCTTATTTTTATGGAACTTGCTTTTTAAGCATACCATTATGTTCCTAAGAGTCTTCAATATTTGTGTGGTTTTACTTATTAATTTATACCATTGTATACATACCATTTCATATATTTCATTTTTACCATTGCACATATTTCATTTTTACCACTGATTTGCCATTTTTAACTCTTGTACTTTTGTACAACAATGTATTTATCTGTTCTCCTATGTACGAGCATTTCAATTGTTCTCAATTTTTTTTGTTTTTACGAGCAATTTCACGTTGGACGTCCTCATGCCTGTCTTCTCTAGTGTATGAACAAAAATCTCTCTAGTGGTCATGACTATGTTAGGTGCATGTTCAACTGTAAAAGATTATAGCAAACTGCTTTCTGAGGTGACAATATTAATTTGTATTCCAGCTAGTGCTCAAAATATTTGAAATTTAAGACATTTTAATTTTTATCAATTAAATGAAAATAAATTGTTCTTCAATGTAATTTTTATACTTCTATAACAGCTCATATAATTAATCATCTACATTTTTGACTATCTTCCAATATTTTTCCTCTTTGGGAACTCTATTTTTTTTTTCCAGAATATTACGGGAGTACAAATGCTTTGGTCATATAAATTGCCTTTGCACCTTCTAAGTCAAAGCTACAAGCATGCCCATCCCCCAGACAGCATGCCACACCCATTAGGTGTGAATTTATGTTTTTTGTATTTTATTGATTTGTGATTTTTTTTTAGTTTATTATTCACAGTACTGAATATTTTACTGGTTTTCTCTGTTGATGGCTTGTCTTGATTTTCATTACAAAAATGTCATTTGAGTCTTGTAAACTTAATGCTGTAAAGTATAACACTATTGCTCTGGATGGTTAAATACTTTTTGAATATAACTTAAAATACATCCCTAGTTTTTGTTTAGAAATTGTACTTTTATGTGCATTCTTCTACAAGTTTGAAGTTTGCCTTTCAAATTTGGCCTTTACTCCATTTGGGACTGATATTATCATATGGTGTGACATGTGGATTTAATTTCAGACTTTCTTTATTTGTTCCAAATTGATATCAACTATGTCCTGGACTTTATTGAAGACTCACCTATTCCCTCACTGTTCTGCAATACCAGGTCTGTAATAAAAGTTTCCATGTGTAAGTTTCCAGACATGTGTAAATGTGTTTCTTTGCTTTCTGCTCTGTTTCATTTATCAATCTGTCCATTTATTTGCCAATTCCACACCATGTTAATTATAAAAATATTATATAAATTTTTATATAATATATAATATTATATAAATATATATAAAAAATTTCTTATTCATTTGCTTTTTTGGATGAAATCAGTTTGTCATGTTTTTTAGAAAGACTATCAGGATTTCATTTAAATTTACATTGAATCTACTGATTGATTTTGAGAGAATTAACATCTTTTATTGCAGTGAATCTTCCTATATGTGATCTTCTTCTTGAAAACATTTTTGTCAAGTTTTATCATATTATCTATTTATTGTTCTAACTTCCTCCCCAACAATACCTCAGTGTAGATATCTATTATTTGTTCTCCACAATTGCTATCTTTTTTCTTGTTTTTATTCTCTTTCTCCATTTTCTCTGTGCTATGAGAGTATTTAAGTTTTTCTTCCACATCACTGATTTGATCTTTAACAATAACAAGAGGTATTTCTGATACCTCTTCCTGAATCTTTTATACCCTAGTTGGATTATGTGAAAAACCACAGTTCTGTGGGTTGCAGTTATGACTTTTATTGCTTTGGTTGCCATATATATTTTCACTTTTGGGGATGATGACATTTGAGATGCAGGGTGTTGTTTTATCCTTCTCTCTAGTTTGTTTTTTTACTTATTCATTTAAGGCTGTTTGATGGAAAGAACAAAATAATTATTTAAAAAATACTAATTGTTTTTTTCTCATGTGCCAGGCATTGCATCGTATGTACTGCCTCATCATACTGGGATGCTAATTAGAAATAGATTGTCCCCTTACTCCTAAAGGAGCATATACTTTGTGAGAAAGAGAAGAAGAAGGCTGAGACAGAAGTAGTTTCATGGATATATATGAAATTAATTCTCAGATAATCAATGTGAAGAAAAGGTTAGGATTTTAACAAAAAGGACTTTGATAATTTGAGAGGCAAACGGTCTTCTCTGAAAAAGTGACGGTTAACCTGAGCAATGCTGTCAAAGACCTGTTGAACATGCTGAGTTCTCTGGTTGATAAAGGTCTTGGGTTTCTTAAAGAAAAGTTTTTTTTTTCTCTCTGTCTCTCTAAATTCCTCTTCAAAACATAATAAATTTGTAAAAATTTCTTCCAAAGTCTGCCAATATTTTGCATGGAATTTTAAGTTTTTTAAGGTTGTGTGTTTTTATCTTGTTCTATGTTTCCATAGCTATTTTATTAGGAAGAATTGGAAAGACTGCCTCAAGTGCTGCTTGTTGTACGCTATTTAAATCCAGAAATCCTGAAGTATTTATTAACAAAATAAAATATATTCAATACTGTTACATATCTCTACTGCCTGGTTAATATGAGTTTAGGACTTTGTCATTTGACTGTGTATGTTTCATAGACACATTTGCAATAGTGTACTAAAGAGAATTGTGATCTCCCACCCAATTGGTAAGCTATTTTAGTGTTTATTTTAAAATTAATAATTCTAGTAATTTTGATGATAATAATAATGATGATTCTAACATTTTTTTTATTTACCATGAGGCAGGCACTGTGTTTTTATCTTTACTTACATAATTAAATTTACTGTATAACACTCTACAATAGGCTGAGACAAGGTTTAAATCAACACCCATGTTTGTGAATCTGTGATCCTTATTATGTTTTATCGCTTTTCTAGGGAGTGAATGTATTCATGCACAAATTATGACATATTTAATTAGCATCTATATTACAAATGTATGTCCAGTGTTTTTCCTAGGCACACAATTTGCGTATAACGTTGTCTGGATCAAAACTGCCCACCTAGAAACCCCTTTTACTTGATCTGGAATGTTTTCATTGGGGAAATTAGGGAAAGCAGAAAGAAAAGGAAAGGAATGGTTCGTTGCGGAACTGCCAGTTGAAAAGTATGCAATGAATACAGAGAAGGCAAAACATGTTAAAAGGATAAACAATGGAATTGTGATGAGAGGCTAGCTGATACCACCTATATTTTCACATATTCCTCATATGATTTAGAATTAATTTTTGGAACAGCCAAAGCCAGCATTTTCTCAAACTGTCATTATTGTCTCTCTTTATGTTATGCATAAAAATACGTGTGTGTGTGCACTTGTGTGTGTATCTTTGTTGAATGCTCTCAATCTTGAAGTCCCTGGGTTTTCCCCTTTTGTGAAGAAAATTTATATTTCTTTTGCTGTGTTGTCATATTGTCCAAATGTGACCAATGGAAATACTCTAGACCTGAAAAATCTAAAGCAAATTCCAGACTTGAGTAATACTTGAGCCAAGGGTAAACAAGAAGTTGCTATCCCTGGATACTCTCCGTGATATTATTTGCAATGATTCCACAATCAAGTGAAGTAAAATTATTGATATGGCATGATTTATCGTGTTTTTATGCAGCGGTATCTATCTGAAAAGGGGAGATAATGTAAGACTTAAAATATAAAACAGAATGAATACCCAATGAGGGCAGAGTTTTCTGTGTGTTTTGTTTATTAATACATTCTAAAAATCTAGAACATTGCCTGGATCATGGTAGATTATCAACAAATAGTGAGAGACTAAACATTAAAAATATTGTAATATTTGAAAATATTAAATATTTTAAAAATTAGAAAAAATAAGTGAGACAAATTCAGCAATTTAGCTTTAGACATGAAAAAATTGAGTCAAAATTTAAAAGCCAAAATGAAAACAATAGATGGACTCTATTCCTGAACACTATTGGGGAAATGAGCAAGGTGTGCACAAATAGGTAGGAGTGACTTTTTAAGTTCTGCTCCTGTCTGACATGGGAATTATTTTAGTGATTAAAGCTATAAAATCCTGTATATTGAGAAAAGGTGAGAGTTATAGGCATTTAATACACTGATTCAAGTTTTCACCTTTATTTTAATCAAGTTCAGAAGGATATTAAAATTCCATCCTAAGTTTTTCCCATCAAAACATGCAAATTATCCTTTCAGGTCTTTAACTACACTGAGATATAGGACCTAACAGGTTATGAAATGAAACATAATTATGGGCCAAGGACATTTTTCTTTCAAAACCTTTATAACATAAAACTTTAAAATGTTTTATGACTCTTCTATATAAGTAGCAACTAAACTTTTAAAAAGGAAAGTACTTTCTACAAATTATTTTAAAATTTCTAACTTGGTAAAAGTGAATATAGAACCCTTTGTATTCAAAAGTCATTATTCACATAAACCACTTAATCTTTTTTGCATTATTTTATTTCTCAGTCTGCCTTTATTTCTGATTGAGTTTTCTATTACTACTCTACATGATAGATGGGTAGATAGAAGATGGATAGATGGTAGAGAAACAGACAGGGAAAGTTAATTTATGCTGCTTCTTAATGTGCAATGGGACATTCATTTTAAATTATTTTTATGATTTTTCTCCCTAATACCTGGTGTTTTCTAGTTGACCCAGGGCATCCATTGGCTAGTCTGGATGAGGTGAGACAGGGAAGTGAGTAGGGGTGTGGAATTAAAGATGTAGAAATACAGAATATAGGTAATATTCAGACTCTTGAGTGTAAAATAGAATTATCCTAGTAGAAATAACCATAAAAGCCAGGATATTTGTTTATAAAGAATATGACTTAAATAAATATATTTTTTTCTTTAAAAATAATATATATACCTTGAAATACAGTGGTCCTTCCATATCTGTGTGTTCCACATTTGATTCAACCAACCACGGATCAAAAATATTCAGAGAAAATATTGTGTTTGTACTGAACATGTGCAGACTTTTTTTCTTGTCATTATTCTCTAAACAATACAGCACAACAACTATTTACATATTATTTACATTGTATTAGGTATTGTAACTAATCTAGACATAATTTAAAGTATACGGTAGTATGTGCACAGGTTATATGCAAATACTACACCACTTTATGTTTTGAGACACCCTGTCTCAAAACAAATAAACAAACAAACAAAAAGTAAGAAAAAGAAATGGATGAGTCCATCGCTCAGACAGAAACAAGACAAAGCTGCAAAAACTTGTGGCACCAGCAAGTAAGAAATTGCTGAAAAAATGTTGGCTTCATATTGAAAAGACAATTTGAAGGAGCTCCCAATAACCAAACCTGAGACAATTTGATCAAAATAATAATAATCTTCATCATAGTAATGAGTTACAAGTATTAGAATAAAATATATATCCATTAATCCATACTGAAATAAATATATGATTGAACAAACAAACAGAGAAGGGAAAGTTCTTCCATATAGTTGAATTCCAACTAATAAATATAGAAAAAATGATGACATTATAAATATCAATAGGCAAACACCATAGTAATAATTAATGTAGACAAGAATCATTGATAAGCAATAAAATTTTAGGGCAAATAAATAGTGAATAACAGAACATTTATATAGCCTCAAATTAGTTTACCTCCCTGCAAGCTAATTATTCACCATAAATTGTAAAATAATAGCTTTACTGGGAAGAAACTGGGCAGATACCATCTTAACCAAATTTGGAGAGAATATTCATTTTTCATTCTATTTTGAGTACAAGCCTTTGATTCCATAAAATCCTAGTAATATATTTTTACCTTTAGTCACCATTTAAATTTACTTACAAAAATTTATACTCTTTATTTTATCTTACTTTCAAGTATTTTCTTAAGTTTTGCCTTTAACATTTTCTCATTTTATTGTTCTTTTTTCCCCTACTGATAATAATATTTATAAATGAACATACATTTTCCTGATTTTATTTTTTAGACAATGTGATCCATGAGATATTCACAGGAATTTCTCAGAGGCAGGCACCTGACGAAACTCCACCAAATTTTTAAGTGGCAATGGCAATATATGTCAAAATACTGCTGTTTCAGAGAGTCAGCATTAAATGCAAACAGTTTCCAGCATCCTGTTTTTAAGATAAAGTGTTAAGTTTGTATTATTAAAGGTACTTAATATACTATAAAAATAGAAATTATATTTTTCAGTTATAACAAAGATTGAAAATTCTGGCAATTCTATCTTTCATAGGAATATAGGGAAAAGAAAAAAATAGTGCTTAAATAATTGCAATTAGGTGTTTTAATTTTTTTTTATTTATTTATTTATTTATTTATTTTTTTTTTTTTTTAATTTCAGAATATCATGGGGGTACAACATTTTGGCCATACACATTGCCCCTGTTCTGCCCGTGTCAGAGCCACAATCGTGGTCATCTCCCAAACTGTGCTCCCCACATCCATTCAGTGAGAGTTTTTCCCATCCCTTCCACCCGCCTCCCGCCCGCCCGCCCTCAGATGAATGTTACTGCCCTGTGTGATGTAAGTGTTCATCAGTTAGTACCAGTTTGATGGTGAGTACCAGTGATGCTTGTTTTTCCAATCCTGTGACACTTCGCTTCGAAGAATGGGTTCTAGCTCCGACCAGGATAATACCAGATGTGTTAATTCACTATTGTTCCTTATTGCTGAGTAATACTCCATGGTATACATATACCACATTTTATTGATCCACTCGTGTATTGATGGGCACCTGGGTTGTTTCCACAACTTTGCAATTGTGAATTGTGCTGCTATGAACATTCGAGAGCAGATGTCTTTATTATAAATGTCTTTTTTTCTTTTGGATAAATACCCAGTAGTGGGATTGCTGGGTCAAATGGTAATTCTACTTTTAATTCTTTGAGATATCTCCATATTCTTTTCCATAGAGGTTGTACTAATTTGCAGTCCCACCAGCAGTGTATGAGTGTTCCTACCTGTCCACATCCCCGCCAACATTTGTTATTTGGGGATTTTTTGATATGAGCCCATCTCACTGGAGTTAAGTGATATCTCATTGTGGTTTTGATTTGCATTTCCCTGATGATTAGAGAAGTTGAGCACTTTTTTATATGTTTGCTGGCCATCATTCTGTCTTCTTTGGAAAAGTTTTTGTTCATGTCCTTTGCCCATTTTTTAATAGGGTTGTTTGATTTTTTCTTGTTGATTTTTCTAAGTTCTGTATAGATTCTGGTTATAAGCCCTTTATCAGAGGTGTAGCATGCAAATATTTTCTCCCATTCTGTAGGTTGTCTGTTCACTCTAGTGATAGTTTCCTTGGCTGTGCAGAAGCTTTTCAATTTGATCAGGTCCCATGTATTTATTTATGAAGAAGACCCCCAAAGCAATCACAGCAGCAACAAAAATAAATACAAGGTGTTTTAATTTTTTAATTCATATGATGATATAAATAGGAAGAAACGCTACATAATGTTCAAACAGATTTTGAAATCCATGTTGACTGCTTGAGATTAATTAAATGATATTGTGAGTGAATTTGATAGAATGATGAACAATATAACTTATTTTCTCCTGTACATTTAGAAGAAACATAAGTTTCTCTTTGGCCATCTTCTCTATTTTTCACTTACTACAATTGCTAGAGATAAAAATCACTGCCCAGTGTCAGTCGCTGTTTGTCATCTTGATGTTTGGGTTTGGACAGCATTGTTTCTTCTGTAAGAATAAGTGAACAACTCTTTGTTTGTCAAAATTAATAATATTTGCCCAAATTATTTTATGAACTATTAAGAGGTTCTAATGGGGAAAATAAATGTCAAATTATTTTCTGTAGAGAAAAATAGACTAAAATTTCTAGACAAATCTGTTGAGTCTTTCTTTGGCTGCCTCCTTAGTATATTTTGAGGGAGTAGAATGTAGGTACCTCACCTCTTTTTAAAATGAAGTTAAGGAAAGATCCTAACTATAGCAGAATTATCTCAAGGAAACCTTGAGTATTCCCTGCGCATAACAAAGCTGTTTCTCAAAAGGATACAAAAGATTTATCTAGTCCTGGTTTGATACTTCCCAGAGTTTTAGCAATGCTCCTTGTGGAAGGATTAAGAGGTTTTTTTTTTCCCTCTACATTTGTATGCGTTTGTAAATTTTTCTAGTCATTCTGAGCACACATCCAACTTACTTGAAAATCAGAAGAAAAAAATGGAAATTGAAATCCATACCTTAGTTTTATCATTCAGAGTCAAGATAGCCCCATGATGATCTCAGTAAAGTAAGTTTGTGAAGTGCTTCATAGATCGTGAATATTTACATCAATATTTCAAGACTAAGAAAGGCAGATGTAAGATATAAGAAGAAACTAGCCTTGAATAAATAACACAAACTTCTCAATAACTTAAAGATGTTTAAAAGGAAAAATATGCCTTGATTCAATGTTTTCTTACTTCAAGTTCAAAAGTTTTGTCGAATGATGTGCTACCTTTCCAAATCACCCACACTTTGGGTTTTTTGGTTTTGTTTTTGTTTTTCTTACACCTGCCTAATTACATTCAATAAATTATTCAATTGAATATGACCATTATATCATATACCTAGTGCCTTTTCTACTGATTAAAGGTCCATACATAGTGTGGTGCATGCTGTCATTGATATAGCGACACTGGGCAATCATGATTTCTTTGCTATTTATTATTCTTCTCGATGAAGGAATACTGTCCAAAGGCAACTGCCTGTTAAACAGTACTGTCCTTGTGATTTCACAAAGGGTTGTTGAAGTCCTCCTATATTAAATAAGAAAGGTGTTCAGAGAAACAAAAATATCTCGCATAAGAGTCACTGAAAAGTTTAAGGGTAATGTTCTTTTCTAAAAATTTTGAATTTCAAGTGGCAAAAAAGGTAATGCCTAAATCTTATCTATATCAGATAAAGCAGGTAAGATGTCTGCCTGGAATAGCACTCTAAATCTGGGACAACTCAGGCTGATTTCTTTGACCTAAATTCACATTAAGAGAAATGACAACAAGCAGCTTTCTAAGTAATGACCATAGCCAATCAAGTCAGGATTCTGTTCCCAAAAAACCTTCCTCTAGAGACAGACCTACAGTCTATGGAATGGACTGGTAAGATTATTCTGTATAATGAACACCTAAAAATGTACTCAGATCCTCTCTGTTGGGGAATTTAGTGAGAAAAATGGAGAAGTTAAGAATAATGCCACACAGAATAAAGCCTTAAGCTGAAGCTATTAGGCAGTATAATCCATGAGTAAATAGGAGTCATGAATTAAGCATAAACAAAGAGCAGAAAGAAGCAGCCATTGTACCTCTGAGGGAATGGTAAGTACATTTTTGTCACTGGAAATCATTTTGACTTTTTAAAGACTTCCCAAGTCTCCTTAGGACAGTTCTTCATTGTGTCCCGAGGCATGCATCCTTATATACATACAAACATCCTATAACAGTGCAAGAGGGTTCACAACTAAAAAATTAAAGTGAAGATAAAAAAAATGGAAACTTGCCCAGAAGGATGTAACGTGTTTCTGAAGTACATGAAGCTTCTAATACTGAACAAGAAAATGATAAATGTCAATTGTAAAGATGCTAAACCTAAATGAGTGGTTATTAACTGGGGGTGATTTTACCCTCAGAGAACTTTTGGCAATAGTTAGAGACATTTTTAGTTGCCACAAAATGTGTGGAGTGCTGCTAGTGGCATGAAGTAAGTCGAGGTCAGCGATGCTATTATGCACCCTACACTGCACAGAACATATGCCTCATGACGGAATTATCCAGCCCAAACATCATTAGTACCAGGGTTGAGAAACACTTGTCTAAATCAAGCTAGGTTGGTTTAAAACAAATTAAATCTTTCTTAATTGATCTAATTCTTATCTATTTCAAATCAATTCTTTTATTAATAATCATATCCTTCTATTATAAGTATAACTAATCGTAATTAAAAACATCTGAAACTAAACATAAACCTCTGGAATTTAAATGTCTTAAGTATTTTGTTTTGAAAGATTCTGTTCTTTATACAAGAAAAAGAACATTTTGAGAAGTTTCTTTGAATTGTATTATTACTGTGTTGCTGATGTGAATAAAAGGAAAACGCAGAAATGGATATTTTCAGACAACAGAGAAATCAATGAAAGTGATGAAATTGCAGAGTCAAGTCCGTCATGATTTTTACAAAGCAAAATGTCCAAAGCCTATTTTCCCGTAGCTCTGGTACATCTAATTGTGAATATTTTGGCCTTCTGCACACTGAATATATTCATTCAATGGCTGACTTTATGCATGTAAATGCCTAATAATAATAACTTAGACATACATTAGAGTTATACACGGACAGATAAATGTTTACCCAGTATGTTTCAACTTCAGAGAGTAAGACATTTCCTCCTTGACAATGAGGAAATCTTTCTGCTATCTTTTTGCTGTCATTAGAGTCTACCACTAGAAATGCAAAAAACCTAGGCAGAACAACATACAGGTTGAGCATCCCCAATCTGAAATACCAAAATCAGAAATGCTCCAAAATCTGAAACTTCTTGAGCATTGGCATGATGCCATGAGTGGAAAATTCCACACCTGACCTTATGTGATGGGCCACAGTCAAAACATTGTTTTACACACAGTATTAAAAATATTGTATAAAGTTAGTTTCAGGCTATGTGTATAAAACATAAATGAATTTCATGTTAAGACTTGGGTCCATCCCCAAGATATTTCATTATATGTATGCAAATATTTCATAATCCGAAAAAATTAAAAACCCAAAATACTTCTAGTCCTAAGAAAAGTAATATTCAACCTGTATTAAACTTTAATAGTTGTTAACAGTTTAGTAGGAGTTAGTATCAGAACTTTTACAGATTCATAAAGTGTTAAAATTCTTGGTTTTTTAGGTTGTGGAAAAAAGAAAGCAATTCAGAACAGAGGATTCAGACGTCAGTGGGCAATTTGGATATGGAAGGGGAAAACTACAAAGAAACACGAAGGTTTGGAAATATGGTAAGAAACCATACCCATTGAATCCTTCATAATTTGAACTAAGGCTTCTCCTCAATAGTTTACATTTATTGAACAATGATATGGTTTTTATTTTCCTTACAAAAATCTAGTAAGGTAGCTATGACAATTTTACATATGTGGAGCTGAGGCCTAATTAGCAGTTAACCAACGTGTGCGGGTTCACACAGCCAGCAGGTGGCAGAATGGGGGTTCAAAGCAAGTTCTTATTGACAAGAGTATATGCTTTTTAAAATTTGCCTCTCAAAATCTTTTCATGAAGATTATATGAACTAATTTTTAATGGGTGGTCATAAACTAAAGAAAACTAAGGTTTATTGACTATATGCTAAATACTACGCTAGTGTATTTACATAAATTACTTTATTCATAATAATAGCTGCATCACTTGTTAGAGATATCCTCAGGAACAAATAACAGAACCAAAATTCAATGACTTAAACAAAAGAGGTTTATTTTTCTGGTATCAAGAATCTCATGGTATGTAATCAAGCCCTAGTGTTTGTTGACTAAGTCCCTGAAAATTCCACCAAAATATCTTCTTCATAAAACAAAGGTAAGTTTACTGCTTATTGTAGTGAGGGAGACCACTACTTTGAACGCATCTTAGTAGTTACTTAGATAGAGTAGAGAAGCCACAGACCAGATAGTTGAAAGATTTTTGGTGTCTGGTTTAAGATGGATCTCTCAAGGTGGAGCCTGCTTAAGACTGGGTAAATTCAAGTTATAATGGTTTAGGATTAGGAGACAAGGATTTAGAATAGATTCTAATTTTTATATGTTTTTATTTGTAGAAATTTATGGGGTACAAGTGTAATTTTGTTACACACATAGATTGCATAGTAGTGAACTCAGGGCTTTTAGGTTATCTATCACTCAACGTACATTGGACCCATTCAGCAAGGGGCTCTTGAAAAGTAGATAGCCAGTTGATTAGTTGGTTTGAACAATTTTGTCCTGAGAAGAGAGAAATAAGAACTGATTGAGTAGTCTATTGTTCAGATAAACAGATTAGGAGGATGCTCCTGAAACTAACAATAAAAAAAAATTTACAATGTCATCTGGACGAGTTTCTTGGATTAATAAAGTCATATTGATGCAGATATGTTGCTTCTCACGTTATAGTTCAAAAATGTCTTTAACAATTCAGATCTCTTATTTTTCTATTTTTGATATCTTTTGAAAGTGGCCTTTATCCTCATAGTTTGAAGGTAGCTTGAACAGTTTCAAACATCACACTCACATCCCAAGTATTTAAAAATATTTTTCCAGAAGTCTGATATTTTGATTGTATCCCATTTGTCACAACTAGGTCTCATGTCTAGCTGTCAATAGGTAACTGAGAAGGCAAATTTTTAGGCTTTACATCCTCTATAGGAGAGGGAGAAAGTGAAAAGAGGTTTCAAATTGATTTTGTGTTGCTAACTCATGGTGTTGGTAACAAAGCTGATTTTATCTTAATAATTTCCTAACTGGCACAGGTATTAGTATTAGAAAGGTATCATGTAGAGCCATACTATATTCCTCAGCACTCTGCTGCGTTATTTATATGTATAAATTCATAAAATTTCACTCCCACCCTATTTAGTAGATATTATTATTCTTGTTCCCTTTACAAATGAGGAAAATTATGGTAAGTAACTTGCCTAAAAACACAGAGCTAGTGAGTGTCAGAGATGGGATTTAGAACCCAGAACTATTTTACTCCAAAGGTTGTGCTACTCTCATTACATCCACTACTTCTTCCAATATAAAGATGTAGCATTCAACTGTAATGAGCATATTTATTGCTTATGATTCATTAATTATGATTAATTAGTTATCCTGTACCCAATAATGTCTGGTTATAATCAGAAATTCCTATAATCAGATACTAAATCAAATTTGTCTGAGTATCCAGAACATGCTTTTACATGATAAGGTCCACCTTTAAAAAATAACAAAATACATTCCACCTAATTGGGAATAGAGTACTGTAGTATGTTTTTCAAGTACTGAAGGCAATGAAATGGAACTGGTGTTATGAGCCATGTTTTTGTTGGCAACTCTTATCACCTAAGCATATATGTTCAAGATAATTTAATAATTTCAGATTCACAACCTTTTTTAAAAGCTCATCTTAAAACCAGGAAGCATGAATTTTTCCAGTTTTCATATAGTATACCCACCACCAATTATTTTATAAATAGCAATCTCAGTGGAATTATAAATTTAGTAAAATCATTTTATCCTACCATGCTACAAAATTCTTCCATGTTTACACTGTAAGATCAACTGACTGAAAATTAAAAACACAGTGTTGTCTGTTACTTTTTCTGAGGCTGATATGAAAATATAATTTGTCATCTCTTCAGAAAATGGTTAAACCAAAACCAAGTAATCTAACAATAACAAAATATCTATCACAGCCAGCACCTTATTTTTTTTAAGACTACTACTTCTTGTACTACTGATTGTAATTCAGAGTTAACAGTCTGACAACAACCTTATAGATTTGTTGGGGGGAGTGGATTACATGGGAATATAAATCTTTGTTTACATTAGACAAAACACTTAAAAATTAGGCCAAATAGATTGCTCCCGTACAGAACTAGATTTTTACATTGCACAGAGCACACGGTTGTTGCTACAAGAGGTGACTTGAGAGATATTTAGAAAAATCACTTTATCAACACAACAAAAGCAAAATAAACAAACAAAATGAATCTGTCTCTGTGATTGTAATTTTTGATTATTTCTTTAATATGAAATATTTGGAGATCTCTGTGATCATGAATTATCTCCAAAGCATAGTATATTATGTCATGAATTGTTAATCAATTAGCTATTGTGTATTAGGTTGCCTACTTAATCACCTAGCAGGAACCACGGAAGATAAGGCCAAGCCCAGTATGTTTCTAGTCTAATTATTATTGCTGTTGCTGTTTATAGGCTGTTCTAGAATGGGCTAGTCACGGGAAGAACTGGCACATAAGGAAACCTGCCTTGTCCCTGAGAAAATTTGAGCAGATAGGCGATGCACTCTGGCAACTATATCTTTTCTTTTCCTTTATTACTGACATACATGAATAGTATCTATGATGAAAAACAGGCATTCAAGGCATCTTATTGCCAGAAAGTTTCATAAAATATTCATGTGAGAACAATGAATTTGTTTCCTAACTTTTTGCTGTGAAGCATAATTCTGCTACAGCCTTGCCTTTCTGCCTGCCTGTCTGCTTTCTTGTCTTTCTTCCTGTCTTCACACCTTCCTTCCTAAATAATTCATTCTAAAAGTCATTAAGTAGGGTCAAGCAAGTTGGGAGTCTACCTGTGCTTGGGGTTAGAGAGCGGGAGTTAAAAGCCCACGCAGAGTGAGGAGAATGCCTACCAAGTGGGGTGGTCACAGGAGGCAGCTGCATGGAGCGTGAGAGCCAGGAGGGGGCTACCTGCCACTAAGTGCTGGCGGCCGAGCAGGGTGACAAGAGCACCGCAATGGCTACTAGACATTGGTTACGTGCAAGAGGGCCTGTCAAATGAGTAAATGTATTAAGGATGATGGGAGCCAAGTTTCTCTCTGTCAAAGAAGATATAGACAGGGGGAAAAAAAGAAATGAAATGATTTCTGTGATGTTGTCTTTGAATTAGAGATATCAGTGTGAAATTATGGTTTTAATAGATAGATAGAGACATGAATATATGATGCAGAGAGAAGTAAATATATTCTTTAGCTCAGTCTTCTTTTATTGACACATAATAATTGTACATATCTATGGGGTCCAGTGTGATGTTTCCATCCATGTATACATTGTGTAATGATCAAATCATGATAATTGAGATATTCATCATCTTAAACATTTATCATTTCTTTGTTGTAAGAACATTCAAATTCCTCTGTTCTGAGTGTTTGAAATATGCAATGCATTATTGCATATTATTAGCTATAGTCACCCTATAGTGCAATAGAACACCAGAATTTATCCTTCCTATCTAACTCTAACATTGTACCCATTGACCAAGCTCTCCCCTTTTCCCCCTCAAATTATCTCCCTGAAAAATCCTTACAAAGGCAAAAAAAAAAAATAAGTGTACCATGGAGAAACCTGGAAGAGAACACTTTAAGTTACCAACTTTGATTGTGTACCACTTGATACAATGGAATGAAAATACTCCATCATTTCTGTGATATTCCTAGGAAAAACATATAACCTGAATTTAAAAATAAAGACATATCAGATATTTCAATTGAGAGACGTCCTATAAAATATTTGGTCAATAATATTCAAAATATTAAGGTCATGAAAGTCAAAACAACAGCTAAGAAATAAAAAAAAAACACAAAAAACGAAAGGGTCATGACTATATGTAAGAGATGATACTGTCCTGGTCCTTTTTACCATTAAAGACATTATTGAAATAATTGGCAAAACTTAAATGGAGGCTTTGGATTAGATGGTAGTAATAGATCAATGTTAATTACCTGATTTAATGGCTGTGTTTTGTGAATACACAGGAGAATGTCCTTGTTTGTAATTGATATATATTTAAGTATTCAGGCGTGAGGGAGCATCATTGAGACAACTTATTCTTAATGGGTTCAAGAACTAAAAGGCTTTTTTGGACAGTCTTGTAATAGCAAAAGCTTGTAGTTGTATCAAAATAAAAAGAAACAAAGTTTTTGAGAACTATAATTCCATATAGAACTGGATACAATACATTAACTGAAAAATTTGACACTCTATTTTCCATACAAATTTCTCTTGGAAGTCAAGAAGAATAAAGTATTTGAAAATGATTGTGTAATAATTGTATCTATAAGAAGCTAGGCATAGATGCAGGAAGCTTCTAAGGAGTTCTCATTTAAAAAAATGTTTAAAATGTGTATTTCTAAAAATTACTATAATATTATATCTACCAATTACTGGTACTTATTCCTTTATAGCTTCTAAAATTAATTTATTTTCCCATTACTCTTTTCCTTTTCTTGGCTGAAATCCATGTTTCCATATCTCTTTAGGCTACTTAAAACTAAGTATAGTTTATTGGATTCACTTTCAAATTATTTCTCCACTATCTCATGGGGCAAGTTTTAAGAGGGTAAATTTGCTTATATAAATTTCAGTGTAGTTAGTAGCTCAGGTTGTAGGAAAAAAAGATAAAACACAAAAAAGTAATTTTCTAGATAAAACAATTGATATAAAATACAAAGTAATTTAAATTGCTGAGAATATAACTTAAGATTGCAATAAAGGTTTAATTATTTAAAATAAATTGTAATCCATATAAGTATGAATACCTCTATTACTTTAAATAGTTCAGGACTGGATACAAGAAAATGCATTAGTACTCCTGACGGAAATATAATAAATGTTGTCACTATATCACATTACCGTCTTACTAGAGTTACTTTAAAATGCATTTTTGAAGTTGAATGCTGTATTTGTGCAATTTGAAAATTGAAATAATTCACCTTGCCATCGATTCTGCCTGTCTCCTAAGAAGCATATAACTAACATCATACTGTAAAACTCTATTAAAACTCTATTGGAGTGAACTAGCTTACAGCTAACAGTTTGCTCCATTGTATCAAGTGACTTATTTTGTCTGCAGTATGACAAATACATGATTAATTCTCTCTCTGTATAAAAACTTCTCCGCTTGTGTAGCTGTGAAGGGAAAGGTACCTTTGAGGATGAATGAGTGAAGCTCCACAGAGACAAATAGTCTTGAGGGCGACAGGTTACCCCACTCAATCTGTAGTGAAGCAGAGCCTCCCTGGAAATGGTCCAAAAAGCAAAGAATCAAAAATAAGGAAGCTTTTAATTTTTGTGTTCAAACCTAGAAAGGTCTGTGTTTGCCTTTTTGTTTATATTTTCTGATATAAGTGACCTGGAAAAGTAATAGTCATCTTGCCATAAGATGTTATATAAATATTTCCAAATTTATTGTTTTCTCACCCTCACTGAAAATATTTTACTACATAATATTCCCTCTAAATAATTTTAAAGCATGATTCTAAGGCAACAAATTCTCTAAATCTATTAGCTAAACTTAACAGAGATCTTTTCCAGTGAGCATATTTGTCATGGAATTTATCAGCATGACATAGAGGTGCTATATAATTAAATATGTTACCATTATTTTGGATGCAATATGTCTCTCACAGAAATAAATTTAAATTCAAAGTTAGGTTTTAGAAATTATAGAACTCTCCTGGGAAACAATTTCATGTTTTTGAAAAAGTATATATTTCAGAATTTAAAACCTCATAATTGAAAGGATGGCATCGTTAGTAATCCATTTAGCATTAAAAAAAAAGGGAAAAAAAATCACTGCATACAATGCCCCTTTGTTTGCTTAAACCTGTGGCTTAACTTGTTTTTTTAAGAGCTTGTTTTACAGAACAGGAACAGTACTGAGCAAATAGACTTCCTCCACATCAGCCAGACCACATTCTGAGAAATCCGATAAAGCCAGTCTAACAGAGAAAACAAAAACAAAAACAAACAAAAAACCCTCCTGTTATCATTCTGCGAGAATAAAAGCTCAAGCCACTCATCTTTGGTGCCAGCTTCCTTCTTTCTTTCTTCCTTTCTTTCTTTCATGCCATGCCCTTTCCTCTCCTAGAAAATAAAATAAATTTTTCTTCAAACCTATCCTAATCTTTGAGTTGAGAATTCTTTCTCATCCCACTGTAAGAAGTCCAACCCTAACAGTAATAGAACCCAGAAGAGTACAAAATGCATAATAAGAATGCCCTTTTGTGGTATTAGATAGATGCTTGAGAGCTGATATGGCCTCTTTGCCAATCAATGTTAACTAAGGCAGTGAACCTGCAGTTACTTGGTTCTTCCAACTCACAGGGCCCTCAAACTCCACACTGACTACTTGACTTCAGGCAATAGTCAGTGTGAGAAACTACATCCTCTCCCTGGTATCCTTGTGTGTGGTTGTATGGGTGTCTCCTACACTGATTGCTGGTTCTGTGTCAACTGAAGGAAAAGCAACCTTAAGAAGGGTCCATACTCTCCATATTCTCAATTCTCTCCCTGCCACCAAATTTCCTCTTTGCTCTAGCTCATTTACGATAAGACAAACCAGGTTCTTGGCTGTTACATAATTTCAGCTTTTTCATCTTTAAAATGGTGATAGTAAGATTTACTTTTCAGAGTAGTTATAGATTTTAAATAAGATAAAACAAACATTCTTTTATATTTTGAATTATAGCAGTTGTTAAGGATTATATATATATATATATATATATATTAGCTTTTTGTTTTCTTTGAAAGGAGTGCTGTGAATTTTACTAAATAATACTTTTTTTTTTAGTTTTTATGTTGCTTAAACTAAGAATGTCCACACTTGGGGAAAAAATTCCCAAAATGTAGATTTTGTTCAAATATTTCAAATGAAGGTTTAGAGCAATTAGCTTTCCATAGAATTTGACATTAGACTGTCTCCTTTCTGTATCTGTGACTTGTGTGATCCCAGTGAAAACAAATAGACTTCCTATAAATGGCTATAATACATATTGCCATCCTTTGGGTGTTTTAATTTTTCCCTCCAGCATTCCTTTTACCTATTTCTTCTAAAACTTTTTCACTTCTAGAAGCATGACAACTTCCTGTAATTGTCCTTCCTGCTTTTGTTCTACCAGATCCACTGGGCCATTAGTGGCAGTATGACAGATTGTTGTCAAAGATGACTGCAATAATTTGTATCATACTCACTGGGAATGAAAGTTTACTGCTTTCTATTCAAGAAGTAAAGCCCATTGTCCCTCCCCTTAATTCTGAACTGTCCTGTGATATTCTTTGGCTAACAGAATGTGAAAAAATGGCACAGGGTAAGTTCCAGGCCCAGGCCTCAAGATGTCTTACACGTTCCACCTTGGGCCTCACAGAACTTGAGTCCACTATGCTGTGAAGAACTCAGTCTAGCCTATTGTTGGGTGAGAACCCAAAGAGGAAATCTAAGGTGCCCAAGGTGAACAGCCAGCACTCACTGGTTGAAAGTGAATGAGATCCCTTGGATTCCCTAAACCCAGTTATGATGTCAGATGATTGCAGCTGCATGCGTGAGCCAGATGAGAGGAGCCAATAATTGCCCAGCCAACTCATAGAATTATAAGAAAAAATGAACCATTGCTATTTTAAGTCACTAAGTGTTACAGTAGGATTTTAAGCAGCAATACTGAATAACTGAAACAGACAGTTATTAAAAACAGAAGAGAAAAAAATGAAACTACTTCCCCCTATTCTTCAATACACAGGTCATAGCATCTCCAGACTGCTTTCCTCTTTCTACTTTCCTGCCAGGAATCTTACCCTGGTTTTTTTTTTCTACAAACCCTAGGTAGAAATCATATTCACTTTGCTTGAAATGCTTTAACCAGTTTCATTCTTTAATTAATTCCTACTTATCTCTCAAAACACCTTATGATCATTTTCTCTAGGAAGCTTTACAAGCCTCATTCCAATCTTTCTGAATATCTCTGGTGCACTATCCCATTGCACCTTGTGCTTGTCACTGTGGCTTTTTATAGGTTAGTTTTTTTACCTCTCCCAACTAGACTATAAGGTTTGAAAAAATGTCATTCTATAGACATATTGAGTGCTACCAGCACTCAGTAAAGCACTAGATAAGTATCTATTTAACAAATAGCGAAAATGTTCATTTTGGAGAAAAAAATGTATGGTTTCTTTTTAATGAAACATAGATGGATATTACTTTTGGCCTTTATGTGCACAAATACTTCTAACTACCATGTCTCATAGTGTTGTAAAAATAAAGGAGGCAACTTTACCTACTCTAGTGTCTTGTTCCATAAGCAAGTCATAGTTGCTTTTATTTTCTTATTCAATACTCAATTTGTTCTTTCAAATATGGTATTGCTCAGCCTGAGCAAGAGTGAGATCCTACATCTACTAAAAATAAAAAAATTAGCTGGATATGGTGGCATGTGCCTGTAGTCCCAGCTACGCAGGAGGCTGAGGCAAGAAGATGGCTCAGGCCCAGGTGAATGAGGTTGCAGTGAGCTGCAATGACGCTACTTCATTCTACCCAGACTGACAGAGTGAGACTCTGTCTCTAAAACAAAAAAGAAAAAAGAAAAAAAAAATGATACTGCTTTAGATACATACTATAAATAAATGAGGAAATCTAAGAAAAAGTGAGAACTAGCTAGATATGATACTTGCACACAAAATATGTGTGATGACGTACTAGTCTATTCTGAGATGTGAGCTAAAAATATTGGTGCAGGATTTCTTGCACTTATTTTGAGAAGGGATACGTTATTCTAAGTAGAATTGGCATGACATAATGACAAACATTTTTAACTACAAGTAAGGAAAAAAAGAATGGCAAATTTCCAAGGACTGTTTGTTTTAATGTTCTTCAATTTAATCTGATTCTGTCATGGCCAAAGCACAAGGCAATTAAGATAATCCTATGGGATTTTCCTAGTTGTCTGATTTAATCCAAAAATAGATTTTAGATTTACTTAATGAGTGTATGGACTGCATACCCTTCAGGCTATGCTCCATAAATATGTTCCTTATGTTGAATTTGTATAATAATTGAGAGAAGTGAGGTTTTTTTGGAGTACATTACTTGACTGACATATACTTAGATTGGAGATATCTTTTCTTGCTATTAAAGGTATGCCTTTATAAGCATCACATTTTAGGAGAGACATTGAAAAAAGAGTAGGATGTGTTCATGGCGTGTGACCATGGTGACAAAAGATCAGAAAGTACTTACGGAATTGGAGAGTATAACTCAGAGAACAAAATGTAGAAAATATTATGTATATCCTCAAATGTTTGATAAACTTTTACATAGAAGATACATTGAACTAATGTTGTGGGATTCAGAAAGGTAGAACTTGGAGGTTTTTTTAAGTTATAAGAAGTTATATTTCAGCCTAACATATGAAAGAAATTTTTAACACTCTAAAATATGCAAATATGATCAACACTATTTCAGAGTACCTCAATGGTTTACAGACTCCAGCCTTCAAGGAGGTATGTCTGAAATAAAGTTTTCACCAATGAAGACAAAAGAGAACAAATGTGGTGTGTGTATATATCTGTATGTGTATATTTGTGTCTGTGTGTGTCTGTGTGCATGGTAGCCCACAAATATTTGCCAACTTTTTTTTCTGAAGATACCTGATCTTATGTTCATCTTAACTTTTTTTATTTTAGAAATGTTCCATTTTGTGAATTTATAGTGATGTTATTTCTGATGACTTGGATTTATCTTTGGTTGGTTTCAACAGTAGTCTTGAGGTTAAAGTCTATAAACTTTAGATAGATGATAATTTAGTGGTGATGCTCATGAAGGAATTCAAACCAATAATAACTGGAATAATTAGCTCCTAGGGTCACTCTTATCCAGATATTTTTATTATCTGACCCAAAACTCAGCCAGTGGATTTAAGTGATAGTGATCTTTTGTTGTGCCATGATCCTAGATCTGTATTTTCAAAATCTTGCACACACAGGCCTTTGCTTAATCACTTCACACCATCTCTCTATTCTGGACTTAATATACTCTAAACTCTATATCATAAATTTCATACCCAGTGGCGTGGAAATAAAGCAGTATAAATGGAATCCAAATTTTTACAATTGAAGATAACTCTCACAATGATCACATTTAACTTACACCTCCTGAGAGAAATTTTTATTTCATATTTTCTAACACAAAAACATGGTTGGGACATAAGAGGTATGAATTCACTTTTTTCTGCATCTGATAGTAAATTAGTATCTTAATGGCAAGCAGCACTTTGGATATTGAACAGATGGCCATTAAAACATTGCCATATACAATAAATAATGTAATGGTAGTAAAAATGTCCCCACATTATCTGATATTAATGTCATTTTCATTCTTATTCAATTATGTTTTCATATTTTCTAGTATGTTGTTAATATTTCATCAGCTAACATTTGTTTTTCCTGTAACTATTAGATAACTATTTAAAATTTAACACAGAATAGAATTGAAATACATAGTTCAGTAAGTTTTTAATCTATTTATGGCTGTTTGAGTCAGAATTTGGTCAAGCAAGAGATAATCATATTAATAACTAATGTAAGACTAAGGCATATTAGACATCTTTATTCTAACAGAAAAGGGGAAGAATGGAGAGAGCAAAGTAAATATCCATTTGCATGTAAAAGGGAAAGAAAACACTGGTGTTATTTAAACAATAGTAGTATACTTGCTTTTTGAAAAGTGCTTTTAGACTAATATATGTATGCTTCCTTCTAAAAGATGTGAAATATGCAGTATGCATATCCCTGCTCAATCTCTCTTTTTCTCCAAACATCACTAATCCTCCAGGGCACAACTCTCTCTGCAGCTGAACCCAAATGTAGCTTCAGAATATTTCTCACCTTAATGCTCTAAACAGCCGCTACCAATCCATGAGAACTGGCGCTCAAGTTAAAACCAATTTGCTTTTCTATTTGCTCTTCCAAATGGATCAGTAGAAGCTGGAAATTCATGCTGGAACACTAACATGAATTTGAGAGACAGCCAAAAGCTTGGATGGTGAAGTTGCATGTTAACTACAACAGGTGAATTTCTGTGGCCTAAAATTATCCGTTAGTCTAAAGGACATCTAATCTATGAAGATTAAGGATATTCTTTTGTCCAGCCTTCCTATATTCAAAATTTGTTACTAAAAAGGTTAAGAAAATTCAAGCCATTTCTAACCAATTCAAAGTAAGCATTATTTAGGTCTTCCACAATAAATAACTTACCTATAATGGATGTTAAGGGTGAAAGAAAAGCAGACAATCACTGCTTTCAGAGAGTTCAGAATTTTCCTTTAAATGCCTGTCATATGCCAGTCAATAAAAATACCACTTTGAACAAGATGAACAATAACCTTTCTTGAAACTTACATTTTATTTGAGAGCCAGTAAGCAACAAACAATTAAACAAATAAATAAGATGGTTTTACATAGGGAAAAGTGCTCTGACAGAAATGCAACAAAATAATGGTGCAATTGAGGGTGGAGAGCTGAAGGCCAGGGAGCTGACAACAGAAAGGATGGGGTTTGGATATGATATCAATGTCAATGCTATTGCCATTCGGTTGGGACTCCTATATCCTATTTTGTTGTTAATATGATTATGGTGTAACTGCTTTCATGGAAAGGACTGAAGGAATTGAAATCCAGGGAAAGAAAATGGTATATAAAAAAGGTATGAAACAGAAAGGATCCAATTTATGCCTTTGCACAATAAGTGATTGATATTTGTCAGCATATACAAAAGTTTTCAACTGCCTATAATTTATATAGAATGTTTACTTCATATAGAACAAATTCATGACTAAATGGAATATAAGCCACTGCATATAGATTACCCACATGCTACTACTGTTTTTCTCAGTGTAACTATTTAAACTACTATTAGTAAGAGTAGACATTTATTCAGTTAATGAACACACATCTTACTTTACTGTCTATCATAACTATCGCCTTCTTCATTGGTACAAAATTGTACTCTTTCTGTTGAATGTCAATAACTTAAACATGGTTTAGGATTATTAAACATCAAAAAAATTGTGTAATAATTTCAGCAAATTTAAAATTTTGAAAAAATTCAAAATTACCATAATTGTCTGAAGCAGTGGTCAGCAAACCACCATCTGCTGGCCAAATATACTCTGTGTATGTTTTGATAAATAAAACGATACAGTTTATTTGGAACATAGTCACAGCTATTCATTTTCATATTGTGTATAGCTACCTTTTTGGTGCAGCAGGCAGAGTTGAGCAGTTGCAACAGAGATCACATGGCCTACGGGTCTGAAATATTTACTATCTGTCCCTTCACAAAAAAAGTTTCCAAACACCTTGTGTGTAGTAATTCAGTAATACTGGAAAAAAATTAAAACACTAACTTGTTTCATAGAAGCTTTCAGTAATAGTTTTAGTTCTTGAATCACCTTGATTTTTGTTTTCATCTAACTCCTTTAGACTTTGCCTGAGCTAATTCAATCAATTCTATTATATTTTCAGTTCTAGAGGAATAGGCTTCTTTTCAATTTACTCTATGAAAATATTCCTTTTGTTTTCTAGGCCAAAATGCTGCCTGCTGTCTTTACCAAGTGGACCAGTTTTTTTGTGCGTTTTTTGTTTTGTTTGGTTCGTTTGCTTGTTTTTTTTTATTTATAATTGACACTAATTATACATATTTATGGGGTACCTTTTCATATATTTATGTTACAAAATGATTAAATTAGGCTAATTAATGTATCCATAACCTCATATACCCTTTTTTTGTGGTAAGAACATTTAAAAATGTATTCTTTGGATGATTTTGAAATATACAGTACATTATTATTAATGATAGTCACTATTCTTTTTTTTTTTTAATTGAGAGAGAATCTTGCTCTGTCACCTTGGGTAGAGTGCAGTGGCATCATCGTGGCTCACTGCAACCTCAAACTCCTGGGCTCAAGCGATCCTCTTGCCTCAGCCTCCCAAGTAGCTGGGACTACAGGTGCACATCACAACGCCACGCTAATTTTTCTATTTTTAGTGGACGCGGGGATCTCACTGTTGCTCAGGCTGGTCTTGAACTTCTGAGTTCAAGCAATCCTCCTGCCTCGGCCTTCCAGAGTGTTAGGATTATAGGCGTGAGCCACTGCACCCAGCTGACAGTCACTATTCTGTGCAAGAGATCTCTAAAACTTACTGCTCTTGTCTAGCTGAAACGTTGCACCTTTTGACCTCGAAGAATTCTTTCTCTCCATCACTTCTCTGGAATTTTTTCCAAAAATATTACTCCAATTTATACAATAGAGTGTCCCTGAAGGTGAATCAATGCTGTTGACATGAAAGAGCAGCTTTGGCTAAGCAAAAGGTATGCCAGTTCTCCCAGTCAGGGGCTAGGAATCTTACTGAATTAAGGGGGATCTGTCCAAGGACAGAAACTTATTGCTGTACAGTTCTAATTGGCAATTTAGGAGTGATTTGTTTCATCAAATAATTCCTGAGAATCAGACAAGCAAATGTATGTCTTCTTTATTTTCCCTTTTGGAGTACTATACTAAGGGGTTCGATATTGGAAAGACTGATATTTGATGATAGTTGTCAGAATTGGGCTCAACATCTTGACTTATCACTGCTCTTTAACTTACTATTGGCAGAAGTGTGCCACTTGACAGGCAGCAAATAGAGGTCAGAAATCCTGTGTCTAAGTAATACTTTATAACATTTACAGATTGGATGATTTGGCCAAATCATTTACTCATTGCTTATTTAAACTGCTTCTGCCATAGTTGAACTCATTTGGTGAATTATTTCAACAAACTAGTGCCCATATAAGGTTCCATGACAGGCATGTGAATTCTTGCCACTAAGGAAATAACATGCTAATTGTTGTGCTAGATATTGACAAAAAATATATATGAT
Organism: Daubentonia madagascariensis; assembly: GCA_023783475.1. NCBI lineage: Eukaryota > Metazoa > Chordata > Mammalia > Primates > Daubentoniidae > Daubentonia > Daubentonia madagascariensis. The sequence continues at coordinate 15,770,155 of JAKFHU010000978.1, read as the reverse complement.
ATTGTACATGCTTCAAAAAAAAGGCACATGCAAAACCCACAAATGTTCAGTGAAAGGAAAAATCACTTCAACTCAGTCAAAAGTTTATGAAGTTAGTGCTGGACCTTGTAAAATTAAGATGTCAATGATAAATGATGATGGGGTACCAAGTATTTCAGGCCTATAATCACTTTTTTAATTCATTCACTTATTCAATAATCATTTATTGCACAATTTTTATAGGTAGCCTCTGTGTTTCATTGTGCTTCAACAGTGGTAAACCAGAGTATATGCTAATATCCTTAACAAAGTTTACTGTCAAGTTGAGGGATTGGTCAATAAACAAATAAAAATAGAACAAGGTGTAATGAGAGGGAATTTAGCTGAGAAGAAAAACATAAGAAAAAGAATCAACAAAAGGGCACATTGGTAATGGTCATAAATGTATTCAAATTATTTTTGTTGCATGCTTTAAGAATTTGAATTTTTAATATTAAAGCTGCACAGCAATTACAGATCTTGCCACAGAAACAAAGATATAATTCTTTATCTTATTAAAAACAGTTCATTTTTTTCTCTGAATTACATTCTCATTCTTTGACTTTTCACTGAACTTTTTATCTTATCAATGATTAACACAAGCATTTCTTTTAAAACAAAAACCATGGTAGTTATTTTAAATTACATACCTTTTCCTTTTTTAAAAATTCAAGCACTGGTTCCATTAATTTAACAAAGATTTTTGAGATCCTACTATGTTCATATTCTGGTCATACAGCCCTGGGCAGACATGCATGGCCCTTGCCTTCCCAAAGCAGACATTAGTGTTAGTGAGAGAAAGAAAAGAAGTAAACAATAAGTATTAAAGAAAATTTCAAGATGATTTCAGGTAATAGAAATAAAAGGGAACAATATGATGGATATTGAGTCTTGGAGTCGGCATCATATTTTAGATGTTGGATGTTAAAGGAAGGTTATTTTGAATAGAGTATATGGAGCTAAAGATTTAATAAAAAATGAAGCAATCTACAAAAAAATCAGAGGAAAGACTTCTTAAGAAGGAGAAACAGTGTGAAAGCTCCAAGATAGGAATGAGTTTGATATGTTTTTCAAATGAGTTTGATATGTATTTCAAAACTACAGTGGCTGGATGGTAGTGTGTGAAGGAGAAAGTAATAGTACATGTTGTGAGAAACACCACTAAAAGCCCAATCATGCTGGTCTTTGTATTCCATGGGGTTGGGTTTTATTTTAAGTGAGATAATAAGTTATTAAAAATGTTCAAGCATGAGCATTACAAATCCAACCTCTCTATATATATGTTTTTAATTTTTTAACTTTTTAAAATTTTTAATTATTATGACTTCCTAAGAGTTATATATATTTATAGGGTACATGTGATGTTTTGATACAGGCATACAATGTGCAATAATCAAATGCAGGTAACTGAAGTATCCATCACCTCAAGAATTTATCACTTCTTTTTGTTAGGAACATTCAAATTCTACTCTTTTACTGATTTTAAAGTATATCCTAACTTATTGTTGACTATAGTCACTTTGTTGTGCTATCAAATATTGTTCATTCTAACTATATTTTTGTACACATTAACCATCTCCACTTTATCCAATCTGTATTTTTTAAAGAATTCTTTTTATTTTTATTTTTTGCTTCATGCAGAAAGTATTTGGGAAGGATAATTGCAGAGAAACCATGTAGGAGGTCCTTGTACTTGTTCAGGTGAGAGATGAGGACCACTTGGGCTAGGGAGTAGCGTAACATAGAGAAAAATATAGAATTTGGTTATGTCATAGATGTGGAGTTGGCAGGATTTGATTGTGGAATACGTGAAAAGGAGAGAGGAAATGGAAGATTTAAGCATCTGCTAATTTTATTCTAAAGACAAAGGGATGATAGTGCCAAGTATTGAGAAGTGGAAGACTGACAGGAGTAGGTTTGGACAGGAAAAATCTGCCTACTTAGATAAATAACATTTGGGTATTTGTCTTAATTCATCAGGCTGCTATAACAAAATACCTTAGGCTGGGTAATTTATAACTAATAGAAATTTACTGCTTACAGTTCTGGAGGTTGGGAAGTCCAAGATCAAGGTACCATCAGATTTGGTGTCTGGTGAAGGCCTGTTCCACATATCTAGTACCTTGTTGCTATATCCTCACATGACGAAAGGGACAAGGCAGCGCCTTTCAACCACTTTTACAAGAGCACTAATCTTATTCATGACAGTGGCAGTCTTGTGATTTAATCACCTCCTAAGGGCTCCATCTCTTAAAACCTCCACAATGGAGATTAGGTTTCAACAGAAATTTTGGAGGGACCCGAACATTCAGATCATAGAGATATTTAAACCTAGAATTCAGAAATGAAGTTGCAATTGGAGACATAAATGTAGGATTCATAAGTATACTGATTAATATTCAGGATGAATGTTCTAAAACTGTGTAGATTAAGAAGAGAAAACAATCTAGGACAGAATCTTGGGGCATTATCACATTTAGGGATTGGATGAAGAGGATGAGGCACAATAAGGGAGAAAGAGAAAGTGTGACCAGTGATGAGAAATAAAAATCAGGAGAGGGTAGTGTCACAGAAACCAAGAGAAGAAAGTATTTTAAGAAAGAAAAGATCAGTTACCTTATATCAAGCACTCCCGAATGGTCTACTGAGGTGAGGTCATTGAAAATTGCCATTGGATTTGGCAACATGCAGTTTAGGTAACAAGAAAAGTGTCAGAGAAATTATATGAACAAAAATCTCTTTAGAGAAAGTAGGAGAGATAATAGGAGTGGAGGAAGAGGAGGTAGGAAATATAGGGAAGTCTTTTTAAAAATTAGAAATGTCTTTATTAATAATTAATCTCATAATTCTGACCTTGACAATAGGTCTTTTGCAAATTGTACATACAAGGTACATACAATAGAAGTTGTAATACACAACTTATTATTAATGATTGTATGGATTATACAGAGTTAGTAATGATATACTTTAAATATTCACAGCAGGATTAATTAATTTACTCTATAGGTAAATGAAAGCATCATACCATTCTGATCTGTGCTAAACTAACATATCTTTCCATTTGGTCGTAGGAGTTTTAGTTCTCAAAGATTATATTGTAAAGCATGTTTAAATTTACATTAAATATAAGTTCTTAATTTTAGAATTTAATTCCATGGTCATAAGTACATGGAAATGTATTTAAAAGAGTTATAATGATCCATAATTTATCGAGTATTAAATTAAATATGGAAGTTGATATATTATAGGTAGATTTACCCAGTAAGTTTATAATATTGCCTGGATCATTGATTCCTTTAGAAGTGATTATGACTTGCATTTATCGTGCTACTATAGAATATGATATGCACAAGCTAGAAATACAGTTTTAAAATGTAAATATAAATAAAAATAGAACTTTAATTTTGGGTTACATAAGTAAATCTCAAGGGTTAACTGATATTTATAACTTTGAAATATGAATTTGTAGAGGTCCTATTTTCCATATGATCTGAACTAATCCTGTCAATATTTAGGTTTTTAAAGTAATCAGAATTATAGTACCGTGCCTTATTTCATTAATATTCACAGCTAAAGAACTGAATGTAACCTTTTTATATTGCAGAAGACTGAATTTACTGCATGATTACAGCTGTTTCCAAACCAAGCATTTCACTTTAACATTTCTAGCTTAAAAAATTCCTCTTTGCCCTTGATGGATTTCCCATCCAGCTCTACCAACAAAATAAATCATGGATGTTTTGATATTAGAGTCCTCTGAAAAGTAATCAGAACATTTGAAAAATGTTAGCAAAATATTACTAATTTGTTTGGTTTCCTATTAATAACAAAAGCTATGTAATGATCGTGGGATATAATTTCTAGAGTACAGCTTGCAAATGGAACTTGAACCATCATAAATTATGCTGCTTCTTTTTATGCTACAATAGTTAAGAAATCCCCAAAGTGTCCATTATCAACTTTTATCTTTTGAGGCGAGAGCCTCATAAAATATGTCATAGAAGTATGTTTGAGCACAACTTGAAAGGTTACAATTTGGGAAAAAAATAACTTTTAAGAACATCCAAAGAAAAGACTGCAAATAGACTATTTTATATTCATGGCTTCTCTATTAACTAATGACTCCATTTAAATAAATATTGAAAAATATTTAAATATGTAAGTCAGAAAATGTGAAACGTCTGAGATATTACCCCATTTGCAGAGTATATATCAAGTACATGAACCTGGGTCAGAGTAAAGAGCTTTATTATATTCATAGCACAATCAACATCCCTTCAAAGTAACATCATAGAATCTGTCCTCCCATGCCCAGGGAACCCTGAGCATCAACATTCTTGAAAGCCAGATATAAAAAAATATTCTACACACATTGTGGACTCACCCCTTAGGCCAGGGTTGGGAAAATATTATTTTTTCCATTTATAAAAGGGAAAGAGACCATTTTCTCCCCTCCCCTTCTGAGAGAGTTTGCTTGGAAGGGAAATAATGCCCTAACCGAGGTGCCTACCCAGGAATGTAACCTCTGGGTTCTTGAAGAGATAAGACAAAGTTCTGTGGATGGAAGCAATTAACCATTAGGCTGCAAATCTAAATCTCATGGTATGTGAAAAGCAAAATGTTTCTAGGGGAAGTGAAAGCAAGCATTCTCTTTCTTTATAGTGTATACATTTCTATTACTCAAGAGACTGAGACTTTTATAGAAACATGGAGAAAGCCACAGAAGATTGATTTTTCCATGATATATAAGCCATAAAACTATATCTTAATTATTACTTTGTGAAGCAAAAATCTCAAAATTCTATAGTAAGCCTGAATATTTTTGTCAATAAAATTAGATTATTTTAAACATATATAATGTTATTCTGCAAGGATGCTGTAGCAATAATATGCATGTTATATAATGTTTTGGTTTAAAATTATACAGCCCATAAAGTGATTTTAGAGGATTTTTTATTTTGGATGACAGATATAAATTTTTATTTTATCAATATTAATTTTCATGTAATCTAATAAATTAAACTTGGATAAAGTGAAGTTAAGTTGAAAGTTATTGAGTTTTTAATTTTTTTTTTTTTTTTTTTTTTTTTTAGACAGGGTCTCACCCTGTCACCCAGGCTGGAGTGCAGTGACATGATAATATCTCACTGCAACCTGGGCTCAAGCGATCCTCCTGCCTCAGCCTCTCGAGTAGCTGTGACTACAGGCGCATGCCACCACTCCTGGCTAATTTTTTCTATTTTTTGCAGAGATGGGGTCTCGCTCTTGTTCAGGCTGGTCTAAACTCCTGGCCTCAAGCAGTCCTCTCACCTTGGCCTACCAGAGTGCTGGGATTACAGGCTTGAGCTACCATGCCCAGCTGAGCTTTTAATTTTATATTTAATTAGAAAGCATAGTTTGTTTTACTTTGGACAGTCCCTATATATTTAAATAATCCTTTCATTTGTATATAGTAGACCATATTCATTTAAGAGTCTTTGGAAAGGAATAAAATAATGCTCTCGACTAGTGGTAGAAATGAATTATGCATATATTCATAGAGGAATAATATAGATATACACAGCTGCGACATAATTGCTTTATTCCAATACACCCTGTTATGGTTATTATGCATTGTCATTTTTCACACATACACATATATTTATATATATTCAAACCTGATAAGAAATTATTGTTATTTTTCTATTCCAGTAATATTCCATTTTACTGTAGCATAGGTATTACAGTGGGTGTGTTTCTAGAGCCAGCGACTATGGCAATGGGGTCCTGATTTAGCAATCTTCCTGATTTTGCCTTAATTTGCTGTTGGTGGAAGCAGCAGTTACTTTTTAGCCTAGTTCTTACCTGTGGTTGGAAAGTTGTTCTTGAACATATAGCCAACACACTTTTTTTTAGCCCTCCTTGAGATTTTATGAGTTATGTATGTCATTTACTAAATTTCTTTCTTTCTTTTTACATAGCCTTGATTCCTTCCTCTTCGAATGAGAACTCTGTGCAGTAACTGTGCAAACACAAGGTTGTATTGCTTGTAAGGAGAATGCAGTGGTTTCATATTAATTTTTGAGGAATGAAATATTTTAATAAATATAAGATAAAAAGTGAGATATCATGTGTAAAGATCATTAAAGTATAATTTTTGTGAAATAACATGACTCCTTTGTACACACTAATTTGAGACAGGCTGCTAAAATTATCCATAATCTTGTAATACAATACACTCTTCATTAGAAGTTTTATACTAGACAGAAATGTATATCCTGGATAGTGGCCAAATATTGGTTTTCTGTTTTAGGCAGTATTTAGAATGATATTGGAAGTCAAGACTTATTTATGTACTTTTTAAATTTGGAATCTCAATAGATTATTCTTGTGTGAAATTGATCTAAGTACACCTTTCCTTTCTTCTGTAGGGAAGTGGAGGACCCAGGCAGTTCATTGAGGTAGTCTGAGTGCTGTTATTTCAAGGATTTGACCTACTGTTATATTTCTCTGTTCAGAACTGCTTTAGCAAACACCTGGGAATCATGTCAAAATATTTGAAGATTATGGGGGGAAAAGAAGATAAAGATTTAAACTTTGTCTTTCTAGTTGTCTTTTTTTTCTCACACTTGGTAAATTCAATTCAAAGAAATAAGAACAAAGCACTTTATTAGAAGATGCTGTTTATTTTTTGAGATTATAAAAGTGATAAATATTTATTGTAAGAAAATGAGAAAAATTCATCATAGCAAATTTATAAAACACAAAAAGGAAATTTGATCAACCATACCTTAACTACTTAAAGAAACCTACTGTAAATAAGATTATTCAATACATCTATCTTTCAATATATCATCATACATAAAAATACATTTTACATATATGTATACTTGTTTTATATATATGCATATATTCTATAATTTAGATCAGCAATTCCCAACCTTTTTGGCACCAGGGACCAGGTTCATGGAAGACAATTTTTCCATGGATGGGGGTATGGGGAGATGGTTTCAGGATGTTTCATGTGCATTACATTTATTGTGCAGTCAAACCTCTCTGCTAATGGTAATCTGTATTTGCAGTTGCTCCCCAATGCTAGCATCACCGCCTCAGCTCCACCTCAGATCATCAGGCATTAGATTCTCATAAGGAGCGTGCAACCTAGATCCCTCGCTTGCAGAGTTTACAGTAGGGTTCATACTCCTGTGAGAATCTAATGCTGCCGCTGATCTAATAGGAAGCAGAGCTCAGGCAGCGATGTCAGCAATGGGGAGCAGCTGTAAATACAGATGAGGCTTTGCTCACTTGCCTGCTGCTCACCTCCTACTGTGCGACCCGGTTCCTAACAGGCCATAGACCAGTACTGGTCAATGGCCTGGGGTTGGGGACCACATATTTAGATTGTATAGCATAATACTGAAACTTATTTGAATTTAACATCATTTATAGTCAATATTCCACTTCATGAAACACTATTTCACATTATTTTATCAAAAACATTAGTCAGCTAATTAATAAAAGTTTTTTTTTTCTTTTTTGGGGAGCAGGAAAACATAATTTTTTAATTTCAAAATATTAAGGAGGTACAAATGTTTTTGTTACATGGATACCTTGTATAATGCTTAAGTCAGGGCTTTTGGTGTGCCTGTCACCAGAATAGTGTACCCAATAGGTTTTTGTCCCAAACTTCCCTTCCAAACCTCCTCGCTTCTTGGTTTCCAATGATCTTTACATCTCTTCCTGTCTGTGTGTACCTATCGCTTAGTTCCCACTTATTAGTGAGAACTTATGGTATTTGGTTTTCCATTCCCGAGATTTTTTACTTAGGATAATGGTCTCCAGTTCCAACCAAATTCCCGCAAATGATGTTATTTCATTCCTTTCTATGGCTGAGTAGGACTCCATGGGATATATATGAGGGCTATCCAGAAAGTATACAGCCATGAATATGAAAATTACATATTAACCATGGCTGGATGCTTTCCAAACAGCCCTCCTATACTACATTTTCTTTATCCATTCATGAATTGATTTCTTTTTCCACTTAAGTTGGTTGCACATCTTTGCAATTGTGAATTGTGCTGCAATAAACATTCAAGCATAGGTGTCTTTTTGATAAAACGACTTCTTTTCCTTTGGATAGATACACAGTAGTGGGATTGCTGAATCCAAAAATATTTTATTTTTCTGAATTTTATAACGTTGGTGGTATTTTTTAACATTGTAAAATTTGTAACATATTTTGTATTCTTCTAAGTGAATACTTCCATTTTAAAAAATCACTTTAATATCAAACTGTATGAATACATTTTTTGGTTTAAATAAACATTCCTCAATTACTAGGTATTTTTCTACCTATACTATTTAATGCCATTACTGAGTAATTTTCTTATTATTTCTTATATTTTTGCTAATAAAAATAGCACTGGGATAAGCATTCTTTTACGTGACTAATACTCATATCTTAATTATTTTTAGTTTAAATATCTAGAATTCGTTCGTCACAGGATCTGTATTTTACATGAGATTTTGATAAATGTAAAACTGCACTACAGACAAGTTATAGTGCTTTACTTTGCTTTCATTGGGCTATAAAACTGAACATTTCATTATACCCTTGTGAACACTGGGTATTATTTTCCAAAACATTTTCTCCATTTGGCAAGATAAAAATGTCATTTAATCTGTGGTATCATGTATATCAGAATAATCAATGTCATTCCACGTAAACTACAATGTGTTTTGGTCAATGGTAATTTGGAATTTTTTGTCATATGCTATTGGCTATTGCAATTCTTCTCTTGTGGATTTTTTGATCATGAAATTTCTCATGGAAAATCAGAGTACATTATTTGTCAAAATTCCCTACAACCTTAATATAGTCTTTTATATCTGTGTTTCTTTATCAATTTTTTATTTGTATTTTATTTTGGTTTTTATTATCTTGTACAAAATCTAAAAGAAAGTAAAATATATTGTAGTTCTTTTTAATTTGTTTTAATTGTTTGATATATACAAAACCTATCTGGATCCTTAGATCAGACAAAATTTTCATTCACATTCTTTATTTGTCTTTTGCTTATGCAATGGTGGCTTGGAACAAACATTATGTATGTGTGTTAGAATAGTTTTTCCTTTTCTTTAGCAGCAACTTTTAAATAATCCCAATTTTTTCAATAATTTGTGACAATAGCAATTTTCTACAAAAATTTTGTGGGTTTAAGGGGTTCTCCCTGTGATATTTCTGTTTTAATTGAATTGTCCATTGTTTGGTTTAAGATCCAGCTGTTTATATAAGGTAGATTTATAATGTTTTAAAATATATCAGGACAAGATTCCCTTTGTTTTCCTTGACTTTGAAAATCTTTCAGCTATTCTTTTTCTGTCTACCATAATTAATACATTTTAGAATATTTTTGGTATGATATCAAAATAATGCTTACAAAATTTATTGAAAAATAAGTTTCTGTAAGTTAGGAAAAAATAACATATTTTTAAAGAGCCTTTCCATTAGAAAATATGATAATGGCTTTAATTTATTTTGATTTTTTAACTTGTATATGTTTTAGCACTTTTTAATTTTTATTTATTTTGCATATCATTTTTATTTTATCAGTTATTGAATAGTTAAAAATGAGTTATATTAATGATTATGTATTATATGTAGAAAGGCTGTTGATAGTGGAATATGGGTTTTGATTATGGTCACCTTTCTGCACACTTTTATTCCCTCTCTTTGTTTTTCACTTCCTCTGAGAAGCAGCTATTTTCAGAGGTAGGGATAATAGCAGACAATTATGTCATCACACCAGCTATTAATAATAATACTATTGTCAATCCAATTTAAATATATACACACACACACACATTTCCTTTTTTTATGTTACTAGAATAACTTAGCATTATGAGAATAAGTGAGAGTAATTTTTCTTATGCTGTTAATGATAGATATTACCATGTATAAAAATATTCTTCATACTGTTAAAGAATATTTTCAACTTACAAGTTTTTAATAAGTTTTTTAGTCTTTCTTCTAATTAGAGAGTGATTTTGTTTTTTTAAGTTCTTCCAATCAATTATTCTGTTTCTCTAAAATGTTTTACTTATAGTCCTTTTTTCCCATAAAACCATGTATACCATCTATATATATAATATGAAATTACATATAACATACGTTTTTCTGTTACTTCTTAGCTACCAAAAGTTAAATCATACTGTTCATGTGATTTGTGTCCTGATTTTTTAAATATCCTCAGCTAATTAAGATTTATTCATCATTCCTATTTTATTTTGATTGTTATCACTTAAGGGAAGATGTCTCTTGTATCCTTGATTAGGTTATAACTCTTTCTTAGAAACATTGTATGTCTCTTCTCTTTAGTATATAAGGTACTTATATGCTATTCAAATATGTGCTGTTTTGCAATTTTACACTTATTTGTATCAGTTTTTTAATATATATGTCTTTCCCTCGATAGGCTACACGTTCCTTGACCTTGATTTCGTAAATGTTTCCACTCTCTTTGTGTCCCCATAGATTAGCACAATGTCTGACTCATAAAGAGCCATCTTTGAATGAATACCTGAATAAATAGCAACTGCTGTAATAAACATCAAATAAACTAACTTGCATATGTCCCATGGTTCTAAAACTTAACCAATTTGATACTAATTTCATGTCAGACTTCCCCTTTTCCTATGTATGCACTATTTTCTCCTTTAATCAATAATTAAAGTGTCTCCCCATAAAAAACTATTAATTAAAAGAAAAAATGAGTAACATTACAGGGGAAAACTTGGCAGATAGCACATTTACTGGGTGATCAAAGTTAATATCACCAATGGGATAGACACCATTTTTCTCTTCATGTGATGGACTGAGAAGAGTATCACATTACTTCTATTTTATTCTTATCAAAAATACACGATCAGTCTAATCATTAGAAGACATCAAAGAAATCCCAAGTAAGAGGCATTCTACAAAATAACTGGTCAGTATTCTACAAGTGCCAGGATCATACAAACAAAAGAAAATGTGTTGTCAGAGATTAGAGGAGATGAAGATGACATGACAATAAAAAGCAATCTTGACAACCAGAAAAGTACAGTGGTGAGAAAATGGTGAAATTGAAATTAGTTTTGTAGTTTAGTTAACAATGATGTATCAGTGTTAATCTCCAAGATATCATTATGGGAATCTTGATGAAAGAGAAATTTCTTACTACATTTACAATTTTTCTATAAGTCAAAATTATTTTAAAATGAAAAATAAATGTAAAAATAATCTTACAGATAATAATAGGTAGTACCTTTGAGGTTCACTATGTTTCATTAAGTTTTCCAGTATTTCTTACAATTTAATTATTAAATCTTAAGAAATGTATTATGATTAACCCCACTTTAAAGTTGAGGAAGTAGGTACAGAGTGATTAAGTAACATAGCCAGCTACGTGGATCAATATTTTAAACACAAGCAGGCCAGCTTGTTACAAGCGGCACAAAAGTTACTTAGGCCAGCACCTTTTTGCCCCACTCTCTTCACTGAGCTTGTTTTATATGTTATAATACAATTAAAGATCTTTCACATTTTTTTTCGTCTTTTCACCAATCAATAAACATCTTGGTTGCTTCTTGTTTTTTCAATACACATTTGCATTTAGGTTTTTGTGTGGACATAGTTTTCAAATCAGTTGTGCATTCCCCCAGGAGCACGATTGCTGCATCCTATGGTAAAATTTTGTTGCTTTATGAGAAACTGTCAAGCTTTCTTCCAAAGTAGCTGTACCATTCTGCATTCCCACCAGCAATGGATGATAATTTCTGTTGTTCCATATCTTTGGATTTTAGTCATTCTAGTAGGAGCATAGCCATATCATTCTTGTTTTAATTTGTAATTCCCTAATGAGAAAAAATGTAGGATATCTTTTTGTATGTCTTCTTATGTCTATATTTCTTGTTTGGTGAAGTGATTGTTCAGAATTTTTGCCCATTTATGCAACTGAGCTGTTTTCTTATTGGTAGGATTCTTTGTTTATTTTAGGTACAGTTTCTTTATCAAGTATTTGTCTTGCAAATATTTTTTCCCAGCCTGTGATTTCCTTTTCAATTCTCTTAATAGTGCCTCACATAGAGAAGTATTCATTTTAATAAATTTATTTTAAAATAAATATAACAACACTCGTAAATTTTTTTCTTTAGTGGTTAAAGTATTATATCTAAAAATAACATCATGAACCCAAGGTCATCTAGATTTTTTTTCTATGAATTCTACTAGGAAGTTTAGTTTTCCAGTGTACATTTAGTTCTGTGACATATCTGGAGTTAATTTTTATGAAAGATGTAAGGTTTTTTTTCTACTTTTTTTTTGTGTGTGTGTGTTTATTTTTTTTTTAGAATATTGAGTCCAAATGCTCTAGCACCATTTGTTAGTTATAAGACTATCCTTTCTCCACTGAATAGTCTGTCAAAGATGAATTGACTATATCTTTGTGAGTCTACTTCTGGGGTCTCCATTCTGTTTTGTAATCTTTGTGCCTATTCTTTTGTCAATATCACACTGTCTTGATTATTGTGTTTGAAATTGTATTCTTGAAATGGGATACTGTGAAATTTCTAATTTTGTCCTTCTAGATTGCATTGGCTAATCTAGGTCTTTTGCCTTTGCATATAAACTTTAGGATCAGTTTGTCAACTGATCAGTTTGTACATCATAGCTTGCAGGATTTATATTGGAATTGCATTATATCTATGGATTTCATTGGGACAAGTTGACATCTTAATACTATTGAGCCTTTACTCCACGAACAACACAGATTTCCATTTATTTCAATCTTTGATTCCTTTCAATAGAGTGTTGGAGTCTTCAGCATAAAGATCCTATTTTTTTAAATATTTAATTCTTCTCTCATCGAGGGGATAGAAGTTCTATTGTAAATATTCTTTGTTTTATTTTAAATTTCAATTGTTGATTAAACAATTATAAAGGAAAACAATTGACTCTTGGGCATTATCCTTGTATCATCTAAACCTTATGTTATTCATTTATTAGTTTTAAGCATTTTTGTTGATTGAGATTTTCTACATAGATAATCGTATTATCTTAAACAAAGGCAGCATTACTTTTTGCTTCCTAATCTGTATAAACTTTGCTTTCGTTTTGTTTTATTACACTGTGAAGGACTTCCAGACAATGTTGTATAGGAGTGGTGAGTGAGAACATTCTTGGCTTGTTCACAATCTTAGAGAAATTGTTTCTATTTACTCCCTGATAAGTAAAATGTTAGTTTTCCCTTTTCTATAGATTTTTTTAATCAAGTTCAGGAAGTTCCCCATATTCTCAGTTACTTAGAGTTTTTAACATGAATAGGGATCCAATTTTGTTAAATGCTCTTTCTGCATTGATTGATATGATCATATGATTTTTTTCTTTTCTGTTTATGTCATTGATTATATTGATTGATTTTTAGATATAGAATCAGCCTTGCACACCTGGAATAAATCCCACTTGGTTATGATATATAATTCTTTTTATACATTGTAGGGTACAATTTGCAATTATTCAGCTGAAGATTTTTGCATCTATATTCATGAGAGATATTGGTCTATACTTTTCATTTCTTTTAATAGCTTTATCTAGTTTGGGTATTAGAGAAATGCTGGCCTTATAAAATAAGTTTAAAAACATGCTTTTGCTTCTATTTTCTGGTATAAATTATAGAGAATTAGTATCATTTCTTTCTTCAATAATTGGGTAAAATTTGCCAGTGAACACATCTGTGCCTGGTGTTTTGCTTTGGAAAATTATTAATTATTTATTCAATTTATTTAACAGATGTAGCCTATTCAGATTATCTTTTTCTTCTTGCATGAGTTTGATAATTTGTGCATTTCAGGGAATTGGACCATTTCTTTTAAATTTTCAAATTAGTAGCCATAAAGGGATTCATAGTATTTATTATTCTTTTAAGGAATGGGATCAGTAGTAAATACCACCTTTTTATTTCAGATATTTGTAATTTGCATCTTCTCTCTTTTATACTTGTTTAGCTTCTATAGGTTCACCAACTTATAAATCTTTTGAAAGAACCAACTTTTCATTTTGTTCATTTTCCTCTATTGTGTTTCTAGTTTCAATTTCATTGATTTCTGATCTGGTTTTTATTATATTTTTTTTCCTCTGCTTGCTTTAGGCTTAAATTGCTCTACCTTGTCTAGTTCCCAAAGGAGGTGGCATAAGTTATTGATTTTAGATCTATCTTCTTTTCTTATAAACACATTTAATGCTCTCAATTTTCCCTAAGTCCTGCTTTTGCTATATTAGACAAATTTTAAGTTGCATTTTCATTTCACTTCCTTCAATTTTTTTAGAAAAATTATTTTGAGTCACCTTTTTTGATCTGCCTGTTATTTATAACCTGTTTTAAATTTTCCAAATATATAGGTGTTTTCCAGCTATTTTCATCTTACTTTTAGTTTAAAAACATTGTGGTCTGATAATATACTTTGTATAATTTCAATTTTTTAAAAAGATGTGTTAAGGTATATTTTGTTTTATGGCCCAATGTGTCATAACTTGGTGAAAGTTCCTTGCTAGCTTGAGAAGAATGCATATTCTGATTTTATTGGATGGAATATTTCAAAAATGTTAATTAGATCAAGTGATTGATAATGTCAACTATAACCTTAGTAATTTTCTTCCTCCTTAATCTATCAATATTTGAAAGATCATTGTTGAATTCTTCAACTCTAATAGTGATTTGTTTGTTTTCCCTTTCAATTCTATCAGGTTTTTTTTTTTTCCCCCTCACATATTTTGAAACTTGGTGCCAGGTGCATACAATTTAGGATTGTTATATTATGTTATTAAGTATAAAATGTCTGATTTCCTTAAGTATAAATTTTGACAGTTGATATCTCTGATATTTCACTTTGACAATTGTTGTATTTTTATTGTGAAGGTACATCCTCATTCTTTCAAATGCATAGTTTGTCTTATGATTTTCCATAATTTTTTTGTGAAACCATGGATAAGTCAAAGATTTGTGTGATTTTTGAATATGACTTCCATCTTAGAATCAATGCAGCACAGACAGCTCAAAATATCAACAAAGTGTTTTTGGAAGGATGTGGCTAAGGAATGCACAGTATGTCAGTGCTTTAAGAAGTTCTGTACTGGTGATTTTAATCTTGAAAATGAGACACATGGGTGACCTGAGACCAAGGTGGATAATGATGACCTGAAAGCTGTAGTGGAAGCAAATCCATCTCAACCTACTTGTGAATTAGCAGCAAGGTTTGATATGACTATTCCAACAATATTGGACCATTTGAAACAAATGGGCAAGGCAAAGAAGGTGGATTGATGGGTACCACCTGAATTAAATGAACATCAGAAGAGAAATAGTCTCTAATCTTGCTTTTCTTTGCTGTCACAATGTAAAGACAAACCATTTTTACACTATATTGTTATGTGTGATGAAAAATGGATTCTTTTTGCATTCGTTCAGCACAATGGTTGTGTTAGGTAGGGATGAGGGTATGCGGGTGGCAGGGCAGGTGGTGAAGGATGTCATCAATGGCGAGGGTCAGGACCAATAGAAATAGAGGAAGGAAACCACAATGGCAGGCACTTGAGGTTAGGGACCTCTCCCGACCAGGAGCATGCACAGAAGTTAGGAGCCTGTGACCCAAAGTAACCTTTCCTCAACTAACATACATTAGCATAGTAAAAATCACTCCCACCAGTGCCAAGACAGTTTGCAAATGTCATGGCAACCCCTGGAGGGTAACTTATAAGGATAAATTTGGGGAGGACCCCTAGGTCCAAGAACTCTCCTCCACCCTTTTCTTAGAAAGATCATGAATATTCCACCTATCATTTAGCATATCATAAGATGTAGACATAAAAATAGAAGTGTGTTAAGACCCCACAATCTTCTCCACTCCCAGAGACTGACCCATCCTTCCTCTGGGATGTACTTTCGCTTTGCAATAAAAGCTGCTTGTGTGAAAGTGCTTTGTGTCTGTCGTCACTGTGTTGCAATGGGCCTGCTTGTGATTTTTCTTTGGGAGCCAAAGAACCAGGGCAACTCTTTCCAACACAAACCCAAATCCGATAGTTGGATAAAGATGAAGTGCTGAAACACAGTCCAAAACCGAATATTCATCAAAAAAAGCTAATGGTATCTGTGCTAGTATTATCCACTACAGCTTTATGAAACCTGGTCAACCCGTTACAGTGGATGTCTACTGCAAACAATTGGATGAAATGATGAGGATGCTTGCAATTAAGTAGCTGAGATTGGTCAATAGAGAAAGACAGGCCAATCCTCTTCCAAGACAATGCTCAACCACATGTTGCACAAACAATGCTGCTCAAACTACAGAGGCTGGACTTGGAAAATCTTTGTCATCCACCATATTCACCAGACCTTGAACCAACTGACTAGCACTTCTTCCAGGCTTTGGACCACTTCTTGCAAGGGAAAATATTAAATTCTCAACATGCTGTGGAAAACACCTTTCATGATTTCATAGTCACTTGCTCTCTAGGCTTCTTCATTGCTGGCATAAATAAGCTACTATTAAGATGGCAAAACTTTGACAATAGTTTAGGCACATACTTTGATTATTTGTACTGATTCTTGTTTGAGATATAATAAACTAAACTTTGATTTGAAATCAGACATATTATATTTAATAACCTAATATATTCCTGGAAAAATAGTTTCATTATTATCATGTAGTGCCCTTCTATTTTCCTGATAATTTTGTTTTCTAAAGTCTGTTTTGTATGAATACAACAAATTATCCAGCTTTCTTTTTACGTTTGTTAACATACCATGTGTTTCTTTATTCCTTTACTTTTGACTCAGCTTCTATGTTTAAAATAGGTTACTTGCAGACAACATATACATGTATATTGTTTTTATATTCACTCTGACAATATGTCTTTAAATTTGAGTATTTAAACCATTCATGTTTAAAGTGATTATTGATATAGTTGGACCTAACCTATTTTTAGCTGTTTTATATTCTGGTACTTTGATGGTGGCTGCTGATGGTACGGTTGCTGTTGTTGTTGTTCTTCTTCTGTTTCATTTTCTCTTCTTTCTTAGCATATAAATTAATCCTTCTTTCAAAAACACTAGTGGTTATGCTAGAGTTTGCAATATACGTCTTTCACTAACTAGTTATACCTTCAAATAACACTGCACTACTTCATATGTAGTACAGGGACCTTATAATAGAATGTTCTGAAGTCTTTCATCCATCCTTTATGACACTGCAGTCATTCATTTCACTTATCCATAAATTATAATGACTCAGGACAGTGTTACTATTATTACTTTAACACTTTTTTAGATCAACTGGGAATTAGAAAATTAAAAGGTTTTCTTTTACCTTCATCTATTTCTTCTCTGCCGTTTTTCTTTGCTGGAGAGAGAAGTCTCTTTAGGTGGAGCCAATAGATTCAAGTTTTTTAGACCTGTATAATTTCAATCTCCTTGAAAATACTTTTTGAATTTGTTACTGGATATGTCTGCTGTTGGAGATAAATTTCTTTTTTCCTTTTCTTTGGTGGACTGAGACAATATTTACTTCTTTACTTTTGAAAGATAATTTTTTCATTGGATATACAATTTTTATTTTTCTGTAAACAATTTAAATATTTCACTTCATTGTTTCCTCGTTTGCATGGTTTCTGAGAAGAAATCAACTGTAATTCTCATCCTTGTTCCTCTACAGGTAAGATGTTCCCCGACCTCCACCCCTGGCTTCTTATAAGATTCCTCTTGGTTTTAGGTTTTCTGCAGTTTGAATACATTTTTAGGTGTAGGTTTTTGGATCTTATCCTGCTTGTTGTTCTGTAAGATTCCTGGACCTATGATTTTATATCTGTTATTAATTTTGGAAAATTCTTGGCCATTTTTATTTCAAATATGACTCAGGCTCCATTGCCTTTTTCTTTTACTGATGTTCCAATTAGGCATAAGTTACAATTTTTGAAATTATCCCACAGGTTTTGGGTGCTCTTTTCTGCTTTGTTTTTAATCCTTTTTTTTAATCTTTGCATTTTACTTTGGGATGTTTCTGATCCCCTATCTTAAAGATCACTGATACAGCCATCAGCCAGGTACAATCTCCTGATGATCCCTTCAGAGATTTTCCTCATTGCTATTATAATTTTTTTTTTTAATTTCTACCATTTCCTTTTGATTATTTCATAGTTTCCATCTCCCTCCTTACATTATTCTGTTATTCTTCCTTGTCTATTTTTCCCTAAGAGCATATATGTACTAATCATACTTATTTTAAATCCCTAATCTGATGATTTCAAAATCTCTATCATATCTAAAGCTGGTTCTTGTGCTTGCTTTGTCTCTTCAAGCCATGTTTTTCTTGCCCTTTAACATGCCTTAAAATGTTTTATTGAAAGCTTGTGATAGGAACTGAGATAAATAGGCCTTTAGTGTGAAGTCATATGTTAACTGGCTACAAGCTGGATTATGTTTAATGTTTGCTGCAGCTATGTCAAAGGCTTCAAAGGCTTCCTTTTTAAAAAAATCTTACTCTTTTTTTTCTTTTGTTTTAAATTGTGCTTTGTTGAAAACTCCTCCTTAGATAGACTTATGCATTCTAGCATTTTAAGTTGTAATCCACTGTTGGCCCATTTAGTGTGATAGTAAGTTATGGGGGAGGGAAATTTCTATAACCTTATCATTAAGTCTCAGTCCTTTAGTGGGCCTGTGTCCCTGGGCTGTGACCTTCACGAGTGTCTCTTAGCTTTCCTTTTAACCCACAGGCAGGATAAATAGACTAGAGGCAACTGGGGTCAGAGACATATCTTTCTTTCAGAAAGGATAAAGTTCTAGTAAAGTCTTTGCCTCTAGAGATTAGGTGTTTATTAGGAAGAATACTCAGGGCATATTGCACAATTGTTACATTTCCCCTCCCCCTGCCATAAGAGGAGATTTCTTGGCTTTTCACTGTAAGAAACTACTGGGGTTCCTGGAGGTAATATCTAGTATGTCTGGGAAGCCCTCTAAAACTATGACTCCCAGGAGTTTCTTACTTTCAAGCTAGTCTACACTCAGCCTTCAGGTGTTCTTCAAAATCACCATTTCAGAGTTCTTGACAGCTTATTGCTCCAGTTGCTTCTGCTCCATTTAAGCAGATCTCAGTTGCGACTTTTTGGCTTCATCTGTCTCTCCATATTTCATGGTGGCAATTTACTGTGGGACTTCAGTTTTTCAGTGGGCTAAAGAAAAGTTATTGACTTTCAGTTTGTTCAGCTTTTTTTTTTTTTTTTTGGTTATAAGAGAAAGACAGTGATGACATCCATGCTCTTTACATGTCAGAGCTGAAACAGTGGACATCATTTTTCCGTAATTTTCATGAGCATATTTATCATCTTTAAACCTTAACCATCCACTTTTTTCAGTATTATACTAAACAATAAGCCAAATTCAATGAGCACTTTTAACACCCTACTGTCAATAAAAGTACTTCTTTACTTGCCATTTTATCTTCCCAGCAGTACCACATCTATGTAGATACATATTATATACTTACAAGTAAATAGATGCAATGTGAAACTTTACATAAGTTTCCTTATCAATACACCTATTTGTACATTGTGCTTTTTTTACTCTGTATAATGAGGTCATCATCTCATACGTTAAAGGCCTCATCTTGTCTACAATTTATACTGTAATTTGCCTAATTTAAGAAAAGATACTTTGAAGGCAGCAATCATACAATTTTTAAATAGCTTATTTTTGTTGCTATTTATTGATAATATTTTTATATATGGTCAAGGTAATTTCTGTGACTATGGTTCTATGTTGCAGGTCAGCGTTGTTTTCTCACATAAAATACAAGCATACATATTATTAATAATTATTTATTTCAATCTCTTTTAAATAAAATGAAAAAATAAATGTTACTGCCCAACCAGGTTCTATTGCCCACTGCACTGAAGGAAGCTGATACACTGAGATACCAGGGGTTTCAGTGGAGAAACAGTTTGATTATCATGGGGTGGCTGAGTGAGGAGATGGGAGAAATTTCTCAAATCTATCTCCTTTAGAATTTGGAGACTAGGGTTTTTAAGTATAGTTTGGTGTGCAGGGTGCTGAGGAATCAGTATTGCTGATTGGTTGGAGTGGGAGTAAAATCATAGGGGTGTAGAAATTCTCTTCTTGTGCTGAGTTAGTTCCTAGGTGGGGGTTACAAGATCAGTTGAGTCAGTTCCTTGGTATATGCCACTGGTCTGGTTGAGTCAATTGGTCCCCTGGAATGCAAGGTCTGAAAAATATCTCAAAGACCAGCCTTAGATTTCACAGTGGTGATGTTGTCCATAGGAGCAATTAATAAACCAGAAAATCTTATAACCACCAGTTACATGGCTCTTGAGCAGTAAGCAATTATAGGAAAGCACGCTAGGGAATAATGGGGGGTGCATTTTAAGTATAGCTATACTTTGTAGAATTTAGGCCCTTACCACAGTCCCCACCTTGTGGCCCTACATCAATTTTATAAAGGGTGGTTTCATAAAGACTTATGAATCAAGATGAGTGTATAATCCTAGATTTTCACATAAAATTTTCTATCTTTTGTCATTGTCATTTGCACAGCTAATTTTCAAAATCTTTTTTTAAACAAACTTAATCTATAAAATCTTTTCAAAGGAAATCTTTCCAAAGCATTCAGACTTCAAGAAATCACTTTCATCTTGTTCCCATATTCTTGGATGATATTTAAGTGTGACAATGGGTATATGGTATACATGTCATTGTGAACAAATGTTACCAATTTAAGGGAAGCAAAAATTAATTGCAAAAGCATAAGGGTGCTATAGAACAGGGGTCCCCAACCTATGGTGAGTTGTATAATTATTTCATTGTATATTACAATGTAATAATAATAGAAATAATGTGCACAATAAATGTAACGCACTTGAATCATCCCAGATGCATCCCCCCACTTCCCAGCCCATGGAAAAATTGTCTTCCGTGAAAATGGTCCCTGGTGCCAAAAAGGTTGGGAACCACTGCATAGAGTATAGTCTAAGAACTGCTGAGGCTCAGAAACTGATACCCTAAAATATGGTACTTTAACATGCAGAACTGAAGAAGCCTTAAGGTCTCTCTGACCTCCCCCTCCCAAAGCGTGGGCCTTTATCTGCCTAAGATCTAGATCCACCAAGAAAAACAGTCCTTTTTTCTTCCCCTGCCTGCAAGACTTAGAATGTTATCACACCTGGACAGACCCTTTCACTGTGAAAGAGAGCTATTTACAAGTTAATCTCTGTTCTTGGATCCATTTATTCTCTCTAGTAATCCTTTATTGCCATTTGACAGAATTCCTCTTCTCCCCCCTCCCATAGCCAGTTTTGCCAGGATGGTATATAAACTTGTGAACCGGTGGGGGTGGTCAATCACTCTGTGACTCTTCCTGTATGTATGTTAAAGTTGAATAAGTTTGTATGCCTTTTCTTTAATTAATTTACCTTTTGCGAGTTGATTTTTCAGTGAACTTTCTGAGGATGAAGGGGAAGTTTCCCTGAGCCCCTACAGAGCCATAAAAAACAGCATTCTGCGTACTTTGTGTAGTATGTTTACAGAGGAATAGAGATTAATAGTTTACCCCATGTGTTAGTTAAATGAACAATGGTAAAAAGGTTTCCTCTGATTTTCTCTAATAGTTCCTGCAACAACATCCTTTTATTCCTAGACAAGAGACTTAAGGATTTGAATATGATAGCAAGAGAATAATTGGCATGAGTACTTTCTAACCAATTAGCTTATATTTCATTTCTACGTGGACAAAGAGCATTTTCAAATTTAAAAAGATTGCCAGTGCTATTGACAATAGGCATGTCACTCTATTTTTAAAAATAAAGATGAAGTAATAATTATTATTTCTTGGACTTTACAAATTATTATTTAGAGATGGATATATCAATTAAACATTAAATATCAGAAAGAAGTAAGATTTTTTACAAAGTAGATAGTATGTTATGTTGATAATTGAATATTAAATATGCTTAAACACACAAAAATTAATGTATTATTATCTAATTACTGTTAAGCTTTAAATAATTCAGTGAATAAATAATTTATGTGAGTTTTGCTTACTTTTCACATATAAAGATAAAATTTGAAACAGATGAATTTTTCTTAAGGAAAATTGTGGATTTTTTTCTCATTTTTCTGAAAATATAAAATAATTAATTTAGAACTTGTCACCATATAGGGGAGCAGTTACAGGAAATTGAGAAATAAGATTTTAAGTTTTAATTGGGAGCTTATTTCATATGAAGAAATACAGGGAATATGTGTACCATTGTGTTTGAAGACATTCAAATGAGTAAGAAGAAAGGTTAAAGCAACTCTCATCTTGATACATTTGGCAAAACATCTAACAGATGTTAGAAGACTTGCAGTTTCCAATTAAAATTTTTTAAGCATATTTAAAGAGGATAAAAAGTTTTGTTTTTAATTAGTTAGAAAGTCATTATTTTGGTTGAGTTGTTTTGTTTTGTATAACTTTAAAGACAAGCCATTTTGTGTTGCAGGCTAAAGTGTCTACTGTACCATGAGTAGTTTTGTTCCAATTTTAATTGTCTAAGATGTGCTTTTTGACCAGACTCATGTTTCTTCCTTGGTTTCCTATATCTTGTACTGCCTCACTCACCCAAAACCAACCTGTATGACAGACCCCAGAGAACAATGTCTGTTGTGCTTTGGGCGATTGTCTCTTTATTTCTTATATCTGGTATGTTCAAATATTGGTTTCATTTCCATAAATAATTTATTCTGTCTATAACAGGGAGAATGACCTGGAAAAGGGTAAAATTGTTTTCTATCTCTCTAAAACCTTCTTCCACTCCTTTTGGGAATTAAAACCTGCATCCCTGCCTCAGGCCAGTGGTCAGGAGGGGCAGGGATTTGTCTTTTGTTCTTTGTACCACAGGAGATGGCTCAAGGGAAATTGTCCAAGTGGATGTCAAGAGATTGTCTTAGCCAAAGATGGGATGAATCAGAACCATCAACCATAGTTGAACAGCAGTAGCCTGAAGCTGAAAACCTCCCCTTTAAAAGCTCTGTATTCCGCTCAGAGGCAGGCTGTTGGTACTTTAAGACAGGAGTCTGCCAACCTCCTCATTTACTGGCAAATTAATAAACTTCTCTTTTCTTCTCCTCAAACCACTTCTTCTTGTTCTTCTGATGAGGCCTCAGGGACAAGTGTCAAACTTTCAGTAACAGAATTGAGGGTCAATTATCTCTTTGTATGGAGGAAGGGAGTCCATACCTTGGAATAAGTTCCTTCAGAAGGAC
This sequence comes from Daubentonia madagascariensis, assembly GCA_023783475.1. Lineage (NCBI taxonomy): Eukaryota > Metazoa > Chordata > Mammalia > Primates > Daubentoniidae > Daubentonia > Daubentonia madagascariensis. The sequence goes on along the minus strand of JAKFHU010000978.1, from coordinate 15,746,813 downwards.
TTGGGTACTTCAGATGCTTTCTGTGTTTGGGTAGGATAAGCCTCTTACCCATCCTGAGAATGTGTCTACTAGTACAAGCAAGTATTTGAAATTTCCAGTCATTTTAGACATCTGAGTAAAATCAATTTGCCAATCATTGAAAGAGTGGGCCCCACATGTTGGGTCCCCTGTGCAACAGGTCTCTTTTCTGTTTTGGTGTTGTTTTGAGCACACAGAGGACAGCTCTGAGTTATTTGTTGTATAGTTTGTTGTATCCAGGGTACTCTTAAATGAGGTCCCACCAAACCAATTAAGGCATCACACCTATAATGTGTGTAGTCATGTAGGTGCCTCATAAAGGGCCAAATCAAGGCTTTGGGTAGAAGAATGAGTCCATGAGAATTCTGTCTCCACTTAGCTGTGTCATCCCAAGTGTCAAAGCCCCAGTCTTTAGCTCTTTTTTCATCCTCACCCATGTAGTGGGGTTTATATTGATCTAATCCAACTGGGGTATCAAGGCTCTGAGGAACAGGTCACTTTTAGTGGACTTCTTAGCAGCCCTGTCATTGGCTTGATTCCCTTTTGCAACAAAGGGAATCCCCTTTGCAACAATGTTCCCTTTCTGATTACCAGGACAGTGCATGATGGCCACCTGCTTGGGCTCAGCCATGGCCTGTATAAGGACCATTATTTCAGTGGTATACTTACTATCCTTATTTCTTGACATCAGGTGCTCCTTTTCCTTCCAAATGGCACCATGAGCATGCACAATCATAAAAGCATATTTACAGTCTGTATAAATGTTCACCTTTTTCCCTCTGGATAACTGAAGAGCTCTGGTTAAAGCAATCAACTCAGCTTTCTGGGCTGAAGTCCCAGGTGGCTGTGCCATTGCTTCCAGCATCTGTTGTTCTGTGATCACCACATATCCAGCACTTTGCTGTGTATTGTCCATAAAACTGCTCCTGTCGGTGAAAAGGTTCCAATCTGTCTGTGGTTTCGGCTGATTTGACAGATCCATCCTGCTAGAATAAATAGACAGCCTCCAGAACCTCTAAACAGTTGTGCTGCAAAGGCTTATTCTCTTCAGTTGGTAACAGGTGGCAGGATTAAGAGTGGATGCAGTCTTTAATTTAATGTTGGGATTATCCAAAAGACTGGCCTGGTATTTTCCCAGCCTTACTGCAGTCAGCCAATAATGCCCTTTCTGTTCTAATAAAGTCAGAAACTGGTGGGGTGCATATACTACAACAGGTTGTCTTAAAGTGAATTTTTCAGCCTCCAGCAATAGGTCTCAAGTAGCTGCCACTGCCCGGAGGCAAAGAGGCTGTCCTCTCACTGTATCATCCATCTGCTTTGACAAATATGCCACTGGTCATGGGATGTTTCCCAGCCTCTGCACTAGTACTCCAAGGCCCATTCCTTGTTTTTCATGAATGTACAATTTAAATTCTTATTGCAAGTCAGGCAACCCCAAAGCGGAGGCAGTCATAAGACTCTGCTTTAGTCTCTCAAAGGCATTTTGACAGCCAGTGGTCCAGATCAGGGGTTCCGCATCTGTCCCTGTAAGGGCCTTGTATAAGAGCTTTGCTATCAGTCCAAAATTTGGGATCCAGATGTAACAGAACCCTGCCATTCCTAGTAACCCACACAGTTGCCTTTTATTTTGGGGCACCTTGAGATTCAAGATGACTTGCTTGTGGTCTGATATTAGGCTGTGGGTTCCCTTGCTAATTTGGAATCCCAAATAAGTAACTTGCTGTTTGCAAATCTGTGCCTGTTTAGGTGACACTTTATAGCCACATGAGGCTAGATGATTTAGCACAGCCACTGTATTTGCAAGACAATGATTATAATCAGGGCTGGCTATAAGTTAATCATCCACATATTGTAATAGAATCCCTTGATCCAATTGCAGGTTCTGCAAGTCTCTTGCCAAGTTCTCACTAAACAGTGTAGGAGAGTTTTTAAACAACACAGTCCAGCAGTATTGTGATGTCATCCTAGTCTCAGGATCCTGCCATTCAAATGCGAAAAAGAGTTGAGTCTTCTTTTCCAAAGGAATGCAAAAGAAAGTATCTTCTAAATCCTTTACCGAGCTCCTTTCACAGTCACCTAGTATTGCTGTCAATAGAGTATATGGGTTTGGTACCATAGGGTGTATATCTTGTACAATATCATTATTAGCACTTAGATCCTGCACAAATCTATGGGGTCTCTTGATGGGTAAAATTGGCTTATTATAGGGGGACTGACAGGGACTAATTAGTTCATTCTCCAGAAATCTGTTCAATGTAGGTGGGATTACTTCTACTGCTTCCTTTTTAAGGGGATATTGTTTTCTATGAGGGCATGAGGCCCCTTCTTTTAACAAAACAGCAATTGGTGTGCCTGTTATTGCCCATCGTCGGGTCCCATAGGCCCATACCACATTCTGGGAGAGGGCTTCTGGTTTTATGACTCTCCTTGGGGAAGAGGGGTTCTGGTTTTTATGGCTAGCCTAAGACTAACGGGACTAAGAGGCAGGAGGACAAGGCAAGATCAGAGAAAAACTTTGGCTTCTGACGCCTTATTTTAGGGTACTGTTTTCTGAGCCTTTTTATCACCCCAATTAACAAATGAGGAAACTGTGGTTAGAGGTTAAGAAATTAACCCAAAAATGCACAGGTAGTGAAGGGTAAGTAAGCATTCTAAGAGTAGTACAAATAAAAAAAAGAAAAGAAAAAATCGCTCTGGTAACAAGAAGGCAAGAGACTTCTTCTCACTCCTTTTCATTTACTTAAGATCATTTACTTAAGGAAAAGTGTAAATATTCTTTCTAGGTCTTTTAAAAATGTATGCATATCTTTTTAAAAGTTAAATAAACTTCTTGCCAGCCTTATGATTCAGAGAGCACCTCTTTGAAGTGTAATTATCAAGGAAAATAGTAATAGCTCTTCTATCTCCCAGTTTCCTAGAAGAATCGGAGCCTAACTTTGGCAGGGGCTTCTCACTCCAAATCAACATCCTGTCAAAGGTAAGACAAGTTTAGTTTTCCTTCAGATTAAGCCAATTAGTTAACACAGATGTTCAATCTCATTACCAATTTAATTTAGGATGAACTATCTGTGACTAATAGTGCTGTCAAGACCTCGAACTTGAGAACTAGTTATTGTTTATCTTGAGAACATGTATGCAATGGATTGTATCTGCTAGACTGTATAAAAGGGAGATTCCTTTCTGTCTGTGCAAACTCATGTCACTCATTGCGGGTGGGATGCATCACATTCTGGATTAATGCTTATTGAGTAAAAAAACTGTTTCCTTTCTCTTGTACTTTTGTGGAGAAGTTTACTAGGTTAGGAAGAGATTTTATTTTTAATTACATTTCCCAAACCGCATTCAATATTGATGTTGGAAATGTTGAATTTTATCTCAGCTATGTGCTTCTGAAAAGCAGGAACAGATAAGAGTGTCCCCGCCCATTAGTGTTGCTGGAAACGTCTGGTCAAGAAGAATCACCAAGCCCTAGAATATTTTAAATAAGGCTTGTCTCCATCCTTCCTCATGTCTCCCTAACACTCGTGGATATCTTCTTTGTTTAGCTGCCTTTATAAAACCTGAGTTACCCTTCCTTTTCTTTAATACATTCCTAATTAATGAAAAGTTCTCCCTATTGCAACAGCCTGAAGAAAATCACCTCCTTAATGACCCAGTTAAATACGTTTTGTATTTAACAATGCTAATTTTTAACCAACCCATTGGACAGTTGTTTTTGTTTATTTTCACTTTGTTAATCATTTTTCCTTAATTACTGAATATTGTCAATTGGACTGGTGCAGCAATTTGCAGTTTTCTTTTTCAGAAATACTATATTAAATATTGAATTGCCTATTAGACAGATCTAAATGGAGGTTTTCATACAACACCTAATCAAGTATAAAAGTTAACTCATCATTTTGACTTTTTTTAAAATTTCAACTCCTCACTGTTGTAGAAATAAACAAAGACCACTCAAATGAGAATAAATAAAGTCTGTTTATTAAGAGCTTGCAGACAGTCAAACCACCACCACTTGTATTGGGCAAAGAGTCAAAAGTAAGAAGAGGAGTAGGGAAGATACACACTGGACAAAAAGGAAGGCTTCAGGTGTGCTCTGACCAAAGCTGTCATCACGGGAAAGCTGGAAGAGAGCTAACTAGATGTAGGATAACCTATTTGATTTTTTTAGAGGAGCACATGTGGCTTTCTCTAGTTAGTCCTAAGTCGGGGGAAAAATAGGGAAGCTGTAAGTTACTGATCAAGTCCTGACCATTTGAGGCCAATTACTACAAAGGTTGTGGTTTGGCTTCTTTGACTGCTTGCTGCAGATTGTGGGTCAAAATTTTATTTTCTATATGATCTGGCCATTGCCTATTTACATATTGTCTCTCACTGTTAATGTTATTGTCATTTTTTCTGTCACCCAGGCTCAAAATAATGGAGTCATATATTTTTAAATTTTGTGCAACTTATCAATTTTATCTTTTTTATCTTATTCCCATCAATTACATAGCTCTAAACTATGAAATCTTCATGCTCTTACCATTGCTGTACCTCTAATTCAGGCCTTGGTTTCTTCATCTAGAAAACGTACCAGTGTCCTCACAGGTCACACTCTGCCTTCCACAATTTCTCTCAGCGCTCTATTTTCTACACTGCTATTAAATAAACAAAGTTTAATTCTGATTAAGTTCTCTTGCCCTTCCCCAAAGTGTTTTTCTTCTTACGGCACAGCTATTAATTCTGTAAAGATCCAGCCCAACTCTCTGCTTGACACGTATCATAAAATCAGTAAATGACATTTTTTGAATGAACACTACTGAAGAAAATGAATGAACCTTTAATAATCCCCTTTTATTCTCTCCCCAAATCATTCATTTTTGTCATATATAAAGCTTTTTAAAACTAAGATATAATTTAATTTAAAACTGTAATTTTTCAAATGGTAAAAAAATTTATTCTAAGATTTTCCTTTTATTCAATTTACTGGTAGTTACATTTTTAGAAATAACTAATTCTAAGTAAATACAATATTTGGTTCAAAGGGTCAAGTAATAATTATTGAATAATAATTACAATAAAGCCAGCAGCAACTGTCTTCCATTGCCCGGATTTCTGGAGCCAGAGGTAGTCACTCTGAGGCATTTCTCCAGAGCTAACTGTCAGTCATCCCAATGCCACTATTGAGAGTAGAGTCCTGTTAATATCATGACAAAGAAAGGGCAGCTGCCATGCTGTCTCCATTTAGTAGCACCCCAGGAGCAGTGCCCTCACCCTAGCAAGGTTTCATTTAACAAATTACACTTGCAGTGTCCTTGATCCTATCAAAAGTTCCTCACTTTTTAAAAATAAATTCAGTAGTGCACCTGCAAAATACCTGTTACAACTAGACAGTAAGTTAAAGTGCGTACTCAGCCATTTTACAAATTTTGTTACATTTTGGTTTTTATTTAGGCCTAGAAATAAACTTGTTTATTGAAAATGTCTGCAACAAAGACTATTCCTACTGAATAACTAAATAAAATGTGCAGGTCAATTAGGAACAACCATACGCTAAAATAATTTCCCTACATTTTTCTTGTAAATGTGTAAATTGAGGTAAGCCAGGGGGAATTCTTCCATTGGATTTTATGTCTAGCAAGAGCAGGGATCATTGCTACCTCATCTTGTATCCTATCAACACCTACAATAATATTTTGAAATTAGCAGATTCAACAACAAATAATTTTTAACTAACTTTAATTTAATATAACTATCAGTACTGCTGTTTTTTTGTGTGACACATATAATAGCTCAAAGCAATCACTGGCAGGGCCCAAAAACTTGAGTGCTAGAAATTTATGTCTGAGTGCTTATCAAGCTTATTTCAGGATTTAATCCTAGCATATCATTTTGCATGGGTGATGGAAGGAGATTTGCATGACTATGTGGAGTCAGACCACATTGTATGTCATCACTTCTGGAAGCATTCCAGGCTCCACTACACCCAGCAAGTTAGGGGTCCCTCCTGTCCCAGGACACTTTACCCTTAACTCTACCATAGCATTTGCCACATTATTCATCCTTTTCCCCCTGCTGTCCATAGTTCCTTGAAGAAAGGGTCTATAGTGTTTTTTTTTCTTTTTTCTTTGATACTATTAGTATGTAGGTTATAGAAGACACTAAATAATTGAAATTAACAGTGAATATTTAATTTATAAGTGGACAAAGAATTATGGCAGTTTCAATAAGTCTTATTACATATGACACAATAATTAATTCATGTATAATATATATGAGATATGCAATTTCTGCCTATTTTGTCTTGTTAACAAAAGACCATGAAATTTGTGGAAGGAAAAAGGAGAGCTTCACTTTCTATTAAGAAGAAATCTGCAGAATGGGGAGGCACAGCCTTCAGTACAAGGTAAAGTGTACTATCCAAAGAACAAAAGAAGGATTTGGCTTAAGTAAGGAAAGTTCTGTCCCTGGCTTTCAATCGTATCTTTTTATGCAAATGAAAGATTCAATCTTGTTCTGTTCTGATTGGTCGAAACAGTCAGCTCTCATTGGGTGGCTTCCCAAGCCCCAAACCAGAAGTCTCTGCCAGATATTTCTTCCGAACTGCAGGTGGGGGGGTTTCTGGCCTGGATTTTTGACTGCCGTTTATCTTGGCTTTGGTTGCGGGAACTGTTCTTGCTCAGGGGCATAAAGTAGGATGTTTGTCAAGAGATACCTTTCCAAGAACAAGGGTGCATCACCACTCTTCTCTCACCTAGCTATGGCCATTTGGTTCTGTTTTATAAATATGGGTGTCTCTATGAGGCACTGAGAGTCCGTCTCATTTGAAGAGTTTGATTCTTATTTACAATTTCATTTCCAAGTCTCCAAAGCTCTTGTGCATCTCATTTTTATAACTGGTAGAATTAAAAGAAAACAAAAACATATTCAAGGAGACTCTGGGTTTGAGTTTTACAGGGAAAATAGAAGAAATGAAGGGAGAACATGGTTTACATATCTTTATTTCCAAAACTGGGAATGTTAATTCTAACATTCTACATAGACTACAACCTAACCCATAAAACTAGGGAAAGAATTGAAAGTGAATCTAACAACAACAAAGAAACAAACATGTCCAACGTAGCCATGGCGAACTTAAATTCTATGATGATTTTGGAACTGGGGTCAAATATACTTTCTAAATAACAAGAAATCCATCACACTGATAAAGTTTACTATTCTTTGCAATCTATTCTTTCCAGCTGAGAGAAAACAATATATTATATTCTGTGATCCAATAATTATTCATATATTCAAAACATATATTGAATTAACTAAATACCGTTTCTCCAACAACCATGGCTAGATTTAATACCTTTCATGGTGTGTGCTATAAATGGCAGTTTTAATCATGTTGGTATCATGAGTTGGATGGAACTCAAAAGCATTTAGTTTCAAAGACAAAAAAAGGAAGCAGAAGAACATGATGAAAACTTGTACATATTCCTTTCTGGTCTGGGTAAAATTAGAATTGGGAAGAGTTAAAAGATACAGACTGTTATTTGTGGATTAAGTGGAATAATATTTATTTAAATAATATATTGAAAATTCAAGGCAGGGCTATTAGGATTGTCAGAGCACAGAAAGGAAAATAAAACTAGAGAATATTGTGTTGTCTCCATAGTTTCAAAATTAGTCCAGTGGGGATGATTTATGCATGCGTGTAAAGATTTTATGCTACTTAATGTGTAAATAGAAAGAGTTTAAAGTGTTCTTTGTATATTTTATATACAAGTCCTTTAGCAGATTTGCACTTTACAAATATTCTCTTTCAGTATGTCTTTTCTTTCTCTTAACAGTGTCCCTCACAGAGCAGAAGTTTGAATTAATGAAATTCAATTTAACATTTTCTTCTTTCATTGATTGGGATTATGATTTTGGTGTTGTATCTGAAAAGTCATCACAGAACCCAAGATCAATTAGGTTTTCTCTTATGTTATAATCTAAGATTATATTAAGAACAAGCATAGTACCTGCTTCCAACAAGCTTATAGTCTAATAAGGATGATAGACATAAAACTATGACTATGGCTAATTGCCAGGCAGAAAATCAGGGTGGAAGATTTACATTAATCTGTTTATATGGGTGGGAAAGAGCTGTTTGGAGAAATCTTTGCTAAGGCAGTATCAAGCATAGATCTGAAATAGGAGTAAGGGGTTAGAAAGCAAAGAGTAGAGAAGTATGTGTCAGGTTCAGAGCACAGGATGTATGAATAGTATCAAGTTAGAAAGAACACGAGGCTTTCAAGCAAGTAAACCTAGTGCGCTAAAGAAAGAAATGTAAAAATATACGGCAATGATACTAATATGTAATTATAGCAAGGTTGTGGGATACTAGGTTGATACAAAAGTTCATTTCCTTTCTATATATCAGCAAGGAACAATTGAAATTTGAAATATAATTTACATTAGCACTAACAAAAATGATATACTTAGACATAAATTTAACAAACTGTATATGAGATATATAGGAAAAGTATAAAACTCTAAGATACAAATCAAAGATCTAAATAAATGGAGAGATATATCATGCGCATGTTTAGAAAGATTTAATATTGTCAAAATGTCAGTTCTTCCCAAATTGATCTATAGTTTCAACACAATCAAAATCCCAAATTATTTTGTGGATACAGACAAACTGATATTAAAATTTATCTGAAAAGGCAAAAGATTCAGAATAGTTAAAAGAATATTGAAAGAGAAGAACAAATTCAAAGGCTGACACTTTCAACTTCAAGATTTACTATAAAGCTAAAGCAATTAAGACAATGTGGTAGTAGTGAGAAGGACAGACAGATCAATCAATGTAACAGAAGACAGAGCCCAGAAATACACCTACACAAATATACTCAGCTGATCTTTGACAAGGGAGAAAAGGGAATTCAATGGAGAAGGGATAGTCTTCTCAACAAATAATTCTGACACAAGTGGACATCCACATGTCAAAAATGAATCTCAACACAGACATTATATCTTTCAGAAAAATTAACTCAAAATGGATCATCTGTCTAAAAGGAAAACACAAAACTACAAAAATCCTAGATTATAACATGAGGAAAATCTAATTGATCTTGGGTTTTGTGATGACTTTTCAGATACAACACCAAAATCATAATCCCAATCCATGAAAGAAGAAAATGTTAAATTGAATTTCATCAAAATTCAAACTTCTGCTTTGTGAAGGACACTGTTAAAAGAATGAAAAGACTTACTAAAAGAATATATTTACAAAGTGCATATCTGTTAAAGGACTTGTGTATAAAATATACAAAGAACACTTTAAACTCAACAATAAGAAAACAGACAACCCAATTTAAAAATGGGCAAAAACTTACAGACACCTCGCCAAAGAAGATAAATAGTTGAAAACCTATGAAAAAATGCTATACATCATATGTCATTAGGGAATTGCAAATTAAAACAATGACATAGATATACCACTACATCTTTATTAGAATGACTAAAATCCAAAATATTGTCAAGCCAGATGTTGACAAGGATGCAAAGTGACAAGGATTCAAAGCAACAAGAATTCTTATCCAATCCTGCTAGTAATGTAAAATTGTACAGCCGCTTTGGAAGTCAGTTTGGTAATTTCTTACAAAAATGAAACATGCTGTTACCATATGGTTCAGCAATCATCCTCCTTGGTATTTACCAAAATAAGTTGAAAATTTTGTCTACACAAAACCTGCACACAAATGTTTATACCAGCTTTATTCATAATTCCCAACACTTAGAAGCAATAAAGGTGTCTTTCCAGGTGTGAATGGAAAAACAAATTGAGGTATCTCCACATAATTAAATATTATTCAGCAATAAAAAGAAGCGAGCTATCAAGCCACAAAAGACATGGAGAAGTCTTAAATGCTAAGTGAAAGAAGCCAATCTGAAAAGGCTACATATTATAGTATGTGACACTACCATATGACATTCTAGAAAAGGCAAGACAATGGACACCATAGAAAGATCACGGGTTACCAGAGGCTGTGGGTAAGGAAGGGAGCAGTAAACAGGTGGAACACAGGGTGTTTTAGGGAATTAAACTACTCTGTATGATACTGTGATGGTGGATACAGGTCATTCATTACACATTTGTCAAAGCCCACAGAACTGTATGGCACAAGTGAACCCAATGTAAACTACAGACTCTAGGGAGTAAAAATGGCTCATTGATTGTAATAAACATACCATATTAATGCAAGATGTTTATAAGAGGGGAAACCAGAGTGAGGAGGGTGAGTGGTAGGTGGGGATTCTGTACTTTCTACTCAATTTTTCTGCAAACATAAAACTGCTCAAAAATAAATTATATTAATTAAAAAATAAAAAATTTTAAAAAAATTAGTATGGGAGATAAACGGAAAGAGACAGTTAGAGGCTATGACATGCAGGCCAAGGGGATCATGTTAAAAATACTGAATTTTTTTCCTCAAGACAATGAAAATTCACTGAAAAGTTTGAAGAAAAGGAGCACATACTAGCTGCTCAATAAAAATGTGTTTATTAAGATCTTATAAAAACTAGGAGGCCAAATTTGATATACATAAACCAGAGATCTTGCCCAATTTAAAATTTTACTTAGTAATTCAAAGTACATGTAAATGTAAGCCAAAGGCAAGGCAGGGATTAGTCCAGGACTAATACTCCAATTCAACCAATTCTTTCTTGCCACATTTGGCCCAGATTGATGTATGATCTTCCAGTCATTTATGCTGTTTATAAATATTTATTTCTTTTATAGATATATTATAATCTCTCTATATATAATATATAGAAATATATATATATTTATATTATATATATAATATAATATATTAATATATTATATATTATATATAATATATATAATATATTAATATATTATATATAATATATATATAAATATATATCTTTCTATATATATCTATATATATTTCTATATATATTATATATAAATAGAAATATTTATTTCTATTAAAAAACATCTCCAATTTAAGGTCAGAGAACTTAAATAACATTTTCTAGGGCCATTCCCCATAAATCCATCAATTCCAAGTTTCTTTACAATGAGCAGTTCCAGACAGACCAGACACATCCTGCTATAAGCATTTTATACATAGCTTTCTCCTGCTAGCAGACAACATTTGCTGCTTTACTAGGAGGTCTCACCATGACTACAAGCCAATTCCGCCAGATAATCCTCTTTCTTTCCTAGGGGCATTCCTCTTGTAAAGGGAAGATATAAATTGCATTTCCTTCTATTCTATGTTTTTTATAGAACTAAGGATCTTGTTTAAATTGAAAATAATATATTTTAACATGATCTGATTACAGCTAATGATCAGTAAATTGTATTTGCTTTCATATATTCGTTCATTGAACAAATGTTTACTAAGCACCTAAGTAAGATGGGTTAGGTTTGTTCTGAAGTGCAGACTGACAAATGTTTCTGTCCCCGCTGGGTTTCAATTCTCATGGAAGAGGATGGGAGGACAATAAACAAATATATATTTATAATATAGTAAATCAGATGGTGGTAAGTGCTGCAAAGAAAATGAGTTATTCAGGGCCTGGGGTGAGATAATTGTTGCAATCTTAAGTAGGATATTCAGAAAAGGCCTCACTAGAAGTGAATATTTTCACTAGGGAAAATTTAATCACAGCTAAAGGTAAGGGAGCAATTCATATTGATATCTAGGAAAGAGCTTTGTAACTAGAAGTAAAGACCCTAATGTGGGTAAGGGTTCAAGGTTATTTGAGGACATACAAGCTGGCTACTATGACTGTGAGGAGGTGAAGGGAAAACTTCACCTTTGTCCTTGGAAAGTTCACTGACAAAGCAACTCACAACAGAGCAGATTAATAAGAAAAAAGTTATCAAATTTATTTAACATGTATACTCGTGAAACCCCCCAAAATGATGACTCAACTCTGCAATGGGGTTCAGAAGCTTATATGCCTTTCTGGTAAAATAGGTTATGGGAGGGGGAAAGAGGAATTATGTGGAGGGGTAATAAAAGATCACTGGGGAGAATGAATAGATACTTGGGAGAATGAATGGATGAGGGGAAATAGATTGACTTGGAAATGATTCTCCTAGAAATTAAATTAACCTGAGAGACAGGTAGTAACGGGTTGGGCCAGGTCTGGTAGCATTCTTGATCTTGTTCCTAAAATAGATATTGAGATAACAAGGAGGGGAAAGAAAGACAGTTGCTCTCCTGTGTGGGTCTGGATCTCATGCAGATAAAGAAACTTCAAAGATTTTGGGAGAACTTATGGTGGAGAAGGTCAGAGAGACCTTGAGGTTTTTTCAGTAGATACAGTATATCAAAATGCCATATTTTGAGGTAAAATATTTCTAATTTCCTTCAACTGGGAAGGACTAAGCAAGTATGAAAGTAGTGAGAGATAAAACCCAACAGATTCCTGCTTATAAAGTAGTACAGTATTTGCTTGAGGGGGTCCCAGCATCCTCAGTGAGGATCACTACCGATGTGCCCAGACTAAACAACTATTTGGTTTCTACTCTGAGTTGAAATTCAGAAAACACTCCTCCCAAAGAGATGATGTTATGTTTGGTGGTTAGGTTCAAAATTCAGTTATGAATATATTTTTAAAAAGACTTTAATTGGATGGATTAAGAACCTAAATAGCATGTATATATTGGTAACAAAGAAAACAAATTCTGTGTCTAAAGAAGCATATTATAAACTAACTTTTCAATTGTAGTATTTTAGTAGTTTAAGATTCTTTAAATATGTATTTGAATCTGTGCTACATAGGTTTATATGCATGCACATTTGTGAGTGCCTAATTCTTATGCCTATTTATAGGGTAATTAGTGGATTCTCCTAATAAATGTGGGTAATAGTTAATGCAATCAAAATTGAATTTGCATCAGCTTTAAAGATAATAATTATGCATAGAAACATGCCTTTATTTCTGTACAGGCAAAATTATTTAATTAAAAATAAGAAACATTTATAAAAATAAATGACTATTGCTACGTCTTTAGTGCATTGTGTTCTTTAAATTTAGCATTTTATTTTAAATTGCATTTTGTGTCATGTGAACTCACACCTATAAATATACCTGATTCTTTTATGAACACAGAAGCCTTATTTTTACATTTTCAAAATCTAAATTTAGGGAAGGACAATGAACAAAGAAAGTATATATTTTAATTTCAATAAGATCAGTTTTTCTATTTTTATGATAGTCCTCATTACTGAAATAATGTCATCCAGATTAAGTTGCCATTATAACATATAATGGTTCGTTGAGTATTCTAGAAAGAATGATCTGTATTTGCTTTACTTTAATAAGAACTAACTGCTGAAATATCTATAATTTAAATATTTTTATGACCTCATGTTTAATTAATAGCTATGACAGACCAAAAAAACACTACCTAATTCAACCTTAAAAAATAAAATTAAAAGACCGTATCTCAGTACAAAGCAGAAGGTCTTACTGAAAGTTGGTACTTGTCCCCGAGGCCAAATCAGTGAGAACGAAAAAAGAGCACAAGTGGTATAAGGAAAAGGAAAGAAAAGTTTATCAATTTGCTGGCAAATGAGGAGGACAACAGAATAGCATCTCAAAGACCACCATCCTACCTTTAAGCAGAAAAACAGGGCATTTTAGAGGGGGGTTTTTGGCAGCTGGGCTCAGGTCTGTGTGACTGGTGTCACATGTCTTCGCTTCTGGCTATTGTTGCTTAACTGTAATTGGTGGTTTTGGTTGACCTTATCTCAGGGGACAATGATCTTGTGACCCTTATCCAGACAATTTTGTTGAACCATCTTCTGTGGTTTAAAATAATAGGAAACAAACAGCAAAGAACATTTTTCTGCCCCTTTGATCACTGGCCTCAGGAAGGAATGCAGGTTTTAATTCCCAAAAAGGTGGAGCAATTAAACATAAAACATTTCCTTGCCCTTTTTCAGATCATTACATCTGTTATAAAGGCATTTCTCAAACATCACTGACTAAGTTTTGTCCTATTACTCAATTAGATGGAGTATAAAAAGACACTGATTTCAGAAAATTTACTGTGAAAAATGTAAAAAAAATAATCTTGACACACAGATGTAAGTGTGGTGGCATAGGGAATCATATTTCCATTTTAAAACTAAATAAAAAAGTACATAGCTCAGATTTACTATTCTGTTACGGGTTTCTGTATCCATTCTTTACATCAGTCAAAAAACTAACCATCCAACTAACCATGCAACAAACAAACCACATTATATCTGACATACTATTCTCTATTTCAAGCCTGAATGGTAAACCAAATGGTGGTTTTTGTTGTTTTCAGATGTTTTCATTAAAGTATTAATATATTAGATCAAGTTAGCTTTAAATAGCAACAGATTCAATGCTGTAAAAAAAGAATATGTACTTGATGTACTCACTACAGGGATTTCTGTAAGACCTGCCAGTTGTTAGGTGGGGAATCACAAGCAATCTGAAGGAAAGTTGTCATAATAAATAATGACAGCTATGGCAAGGCCTCCTATGATTACATATCCATTGTGTCAAAAAAGCCATAAGCCAGATTCTCTTTTGTGTTTGAACTACTTTTGTGATTTCATTTTAATATTTTCCCTGTTATTGCTATTGTTTGTTATTTTCAAAGGAGAAATGAAAGGATTGCAGGAATGGACAGTGTTACCTTCTTTGGGGAGCAAAGTTAAAATTAATTAAATTATTCAAGTTAAAATTAGTAATAGTTTCCTTAGTTATCTGGTAGGAAATAAGGTCCAAAAAGGTGTTTTCCCCAATGTAAAGATATCAAAAAAATCTTGGAACCTGAATCCTGGGAGAATTGGGAGGAGCTTATTTCAGTTCAAGCTTCAAAAGCAATAAAAAAAAAAGGTTTATGTGAGAAAACAAAATAAAAGTAGAATGGAAGTTTGTTAGTCCTCATTCAAAAGAGACCTAGAACGGCCTGTAAAGAAAACCAAACCAAAAAGGAATTATACCTGTCACATTTGTTTGACACTGCACTAAAACTGTCGAGTTAATGTATTTTTTATTTGTATCATCCTGAGTTTTTTGATATTCATTGTGTCAATGGAAAAGAAGCCAAACTCTGTAAAATAATTTAAAGAGGTTTATTCTGAGCCAAATTTGAGGACCATGACCCGGAGCTACACCCAATAAGCCTTGAGCAAGTAGACTTGCTGTGGTTGGGTTACAGTTGGGTTTTATACATTTCAGGGAGACAGGGATTACAGGTAAAGTCATAAATCAATACATGGAAGGCATACATTGGTTTGGCCCGAAAAGGTGGGCCATCTTGAAGCAGGGGCTTACAGGTAATAGGTGGGTTTAAAGACTCCTTGACTTGTAACTGGTTAAAAAAAGAAGCTTTGTCTAAAGGCTTGGAATGTTTTAGATAAGGAAGAGACAAGTCACTGGACATGTATTTGTTGTGTAAGCTGAGGACCTACAGGTTTGTCTTGAATAGCCTTAGGCCTATTGATGAGTTACAAAGGATATCTCCAAGAAGTGAGGGGGCATGGTGAGGCATGTCTGACCCCCTTCCTCCTGGAAGACAATTTAGTTTTAGGATATCACCCTTGCTAGGAGGGGGTCCATTCAGTCAGTCAGTGGAGGGAAGACTTTTATTTTACTTCAGTTCACAATTGATTTTATAAAGATAATTTAGACATTGAAAAGAGAAACAACAAAAATTTACCAGACGCTGTTTGTAATATAGCATTCTTTAAGTTTTCCTTGTGTTTGAAACCTGATGATATTTAATTATTAGTGTAGTAAATTTAAGTTTCAGATTTCCATATATTATATATGTGAATCAAAAGTGTTTATTTGTATATTATATTTCAGGAAAAATAATTAAAAATAAACAATTTCACTTAGGATAATCATCCCCAGTTCCATCGAAATCATTGCAGAGGGCATTAATTTATTCTTTTTTATGGCTGAGTAGTACTCCATGGTATTGATGGGCACTGGCATGTACTCACTATTAAATTGGAACTAACCGATGAGCATACATATGCACAGAAGAATGTAAAACTCAGTGGAAATCAAGCAGGAGAGGGGAGAAGGAGAGAGGCATAAACCTACCTAACAGCTATAATGAACACTATTTGGGTGATGGGCACACTTATAGCCATGTCTCAAGCATTACAAAAGCAATCGATGTAACCAAAAACATTTGTACCCCCTTAATATTTTGAAATAAAAAAAGAATAAAAAGGCAAGACACACATGCAATAATAAATAATTTATGTACTTCCTGTTTTTGATAATATTCAAATACTTTTTTCAAACGGGTTCAAAAATTTATACGTGTTTATTATAAAGGAAAGCATTTTTCCCTGTCAATATTTTATAGATTTATAATAAACATGATCCATTTTTATCATCCAAAATACTATGCATATGTTTCATGATTACTAAAAATGACATGTATATGTTTTATCAGATAAAACCTGTTTATAATTTCAAGCTCAAACTCTACACTTTGACTCTGTTCATATACATATTTTTGGTAATACTATATATTTATTTTTCATATTTTGTAAATGCAAGTAACATTTTCAACTGAAAGTGTGAGAATTCTCTGATTATGTAAAAACAAAAAAGCTTTTTGTTCACATGTTTGATTCTGCAAACACAATTTAGTCCTGGCAGTCATCATTCTTAGTTCTTTTTTTGTAGCTACCATTTCACTAAGTTCTTGAGATCAAGTATTTCTAAACAATAATAGAAGGAATCACTACTCATTACAAAAGCTAGCCATCCTTTTTTTTGCACAATCAGGTTAATAGATTTGAACACTAAATTCAACTATGCTTAAAAATAGTAATTTTGTTAAATTATTTTCTCAGAACTCAGAAATTTTTTTTAATTATAGAAAGAAATTAAGCATCTGGGACATAAACATTATGTATTATCAATATGTGGAGATATGTTTAATGTAGAATAGTATTTAAACAACATTCAGCATCATTGTCATCCTTATTCTAGGAAAAGAAAACAGATACCAAAACTATTTACTCTGCTACCTTTTCATAAAAAGCGATAAGAACTTTAGAACACTTGAAATACAGAAAGAAAAAGGAAAAAAAAATCACACATCTCTTCCTTTTCCATTACTTAAGTTTTCCTATCTTTTGAATACCACAATTTGAGGTTCATAGCTCTGAAGTAATATTTTAAACACTTAAGGATGAATTACAGAGTGAAATTCAAAAATATTGTGATGGAAGTAAAACAATTGGTCTTAAAATGCAGTCAGAGAATATTAAAATGATGAAAATATATTTTACAAAGTACCTTTAAACTACCAAAGGCAATTTTACTTACATATTACATTGCAATTTTTAAATAATGTTAAATTATTGAATATTGGATACTGAATTAGTTCAAATAATGTTTGAATAATTTTCAAATTGTGTTTAATTCCATACATATTAAGATAAACAGTACTCTCTACCCAAAATATCATGCTTTCCAGTGACACATAATTTTCTCTCTTTTCCAACACTTCAATCACTTGTATGATGGTGTTTATATATTTTAACGTTTTTAAACTGTTATCTGGATTCTACTATTAAGTTTCCAGAGCATGCAAGTAATGTTTTGTTTGAATATCTCCATGGCACCTCAAAAATCAACACTTGTAGAATCTTGGCACCTCAAAACAACACATCTAGAATATTTTCTTCTCATTCAAATTAAAAATGTCTAATAACTACTAATTTTCCCTCAAAATATCTCTAAAAATAACCCATTATTCTCATTTCTGTTATCACCAGACTGTAATTCTCATTGTATCCACAAATATTGTATCCTCTGTAGATTTCTTTCTACATATACCTCTTTAGATTCCTTTTTCTCCTTTCTAGAACATGTTATGCTTTCACATCAATTTTCCAAAACTATTGTCAATCATATTACTCCTTTGGTTAAGAAAATACAATAGATTCCTGATGCCTTTGTTGGAAAATTAAGTATTCAAAAGTTATCATTCAATTAGTCTTAGTGTTCCTATTAGTGCTCATCTGTATTGTAACCTAACTTTAATAATTCCCTAAAAACTATTGTCTTTTCCATCACCCTTTTTTTTTAAATTGGAGGTTTGGTATAGCATAATATTAAAAACATGAACTCTGCTGTCAGATTATCCCAACTCACTAGTTGTTATGACTTTGAGCAAGTTATTTAAATGCCTTGTTTTCCTCATTTGCAAAATGGGAATAATAATTGTATCTGCTAAATAAGTTTGCTCTGAGTATTAAATCAGTTAATATTAGTAAAATATTTAGAATTCAACTAAGCACATACTAAGCCCCAAATAATTACCTATTTAATCATTTTTAAGATAATCTTTTCTTCATTGCCCTCATTTTTGTAATCATCCAGCCTATACAGCATTTCCTCCCTCAAAATGCTGCTTCACATTTTACATAATCTAAAATAGTTCATCCTCAGAATAATTTTAAATATATTCCAGCCTACCTCTAATTCTTCTGACTTAAATGTGCTTTTTCTCTGGTCTCCACAATCTCAGTAAATGGCAGCTCTATCACGTTCTTTTGCCAAGCCCAGAAACTTGAATATTTTTTCTTTCTAATTCCACCCTATCTCATCCATTATCACAGTCTACCAATTCTAACCCCAATCAAGTCTAAAATATGACTACTTTCTCTCCATATTCACTATTCCTACAATACCCTAAGTCACAATTGTATCTCATCTCAAATACTTCAATAACTTGTCTACATGCCTCCTTTCTTGACCTTAGAGTCTATTCTCAACCCAGGAGCCAGAGTGATCTTTTAAAAACATAAATCAACAGTTCTGGATAGGCTACAGTAAGCAAAGTATATCCTCTGTCCCACTGAATGCTACTATAAAACATGGGAGGAATGTACCAAGCAGATATTTGAGGGTTCTGAAAAGTAAATAGTGGCAGTCCAATTGTAAAAGAAGGCCAGAATTTGAGGTAGTACTGAACCAGCGCTGTTTTTTCCTTTAGTGTTTTCTGCTCTGGACAAAAGCCAATTCAAAACCCAGAAGTGGGTATCAGCACAGAGCAATGCAAGAGAAACCCTCTATTTCTAGCTCAGGAATAGGAGAGGGGTTTCCTTTCAGTGACTATAGTGGCACTAAGGACCCACAGGTGCCTAAAATTCAAAAGAAGGGGAATCTTCTCTCTGACTGCAGGTATGGTAGTTCCAAAAGACTAGTGCAAACCCTAGTGCTTATTTTCATTTTACTCTTTGGTATCCTGCCTCTTGGCTCTGGATAAGAATGTAGTAGCAGAAAGTATGTGACAGAGCAGGTTAAATAAAGCCTGAGCTTTTTGGACAAAGGATTTTAAAAAAAAAGCTCCAGGGAAGAAGAAACTACCAAGGAGATTGCAGAGGAGGAGGAGCTTTGGTAAGTGACTCCATCAAGTTGTTTACGTACTGTTGGGCTTATCTGTAAGCTTCGTACATGAATTTGATACAAGAAATATCACATATGTTTTTTAGAATTGAACTAAAAGCTAAGTCACTGTCCAGATCCTAGACTAGCCACTGTGTATCTCACATGCAGGTGGTCTTCAAATAGCAAAACAAAAACTTTGAAACTGGTATTACAACCACAACACAAAAAAGGCTGGTCAGAACTTGCAGCCCAACTCCAGCTGGATTGATGGCCTGCTAAAACAGAAGTATCATTCTCCATAGAATTTAAGTAAGAGCCAAAATCTCATAACATTATATACAAAATGTCCAGTATATAGTCCAAAATTGCTTAGAATATGAAGAATCCAGAAAATTTCCTGATGTGGGGAAAAAAACATCAATATTTGCCAACACTGAGATGACATAGATGTTGTAAATACATGACAAAGATTTTAAAAGCAACTATTGTAAAATGGCCCAAAACAAAGGTGAATGAACAATAGCAACAACAACAACAGCAACAACAAAAACCCCTCATTGTATGGACTCAATGGCTAAGTGGAGGTAAAAGAGAAAAGTTAGTAAACTTGAAGATAGATCAGCAGAATTTATCCACTATGGACAATACAGATATAAGACTGAAAGAATAAACTGAACTCTCAGGAATGTATGAGACAATAGCAAAATTTCTAAATTTTGTATCATTAGAGCCCCAGAAAGAGAAGAAAAACTGTGCAGAAAGAAATGAAGAAATAATTACTGAAAAGTTTTCCAAATTAGTGAAAGACATAAATCTACAGCTTCAAGATCAGAGAACTCTCAAACAAAATAACCCCAAAGAAATCCATATCCAAACACAGTTAACAAAACTGTTGAAAACTAGAGAGAAAAAAATCCTAAAAGTAGCCAGAGAAAAGCAAAGCACTTAAAGGGGACAACAATTTGAATGACTGAAGATTTCTCCTTAGGAACCATGGAGGAAAGAAAAAAAAGTGGAACATCATTTTCAGAGTGCTGATGAAAATAATTTTCAACCTAAATTTTATATCCAGTGGAAATATTCTTCAGAAATGAACATGAAATCAAGACCTTCTCAGGTGAGGGAAACAAAAAAAATTCATTGTGAACAGGTTTGCTGTCGAAAATTGCTACAGAGTGTTTTTAGACAGAAAGGAAATGATACTAGAAGGAAACTTGGAACATCAAGAATGAGTGATAGTAATGGGAATGGTATGTAATATGTAATAAATGTTATCCTCCTCTTGAGTTCATTAAATACGTTTGGTATTTGAAAGTAAATATTATAACATTGTGTGATGGGATTTTAAATGTATATAGATGTAATATGTAAGACAGCAATAACCTAGAGCAGGGAGGGTAAAGGTAACTATATGGTGATAAGGTTTCTATATTCCACTCGAAGTGGCAAAATATTGATTGTAAGCAGATTTTGGTAAGTTAAGTGTGCATATTGCAATCATATGAAACACTAAAAATATAACTATACAAAGATATATAATCAAAAACACGGTTAATAATTGAAATGAAATACTAAGAAGGTTGAAATAATCCCAAAGAAAGCAGGAAAGGAGAAACAGAGAAACAAACAACAACAACAAAAAAAAAAAAAAAAAGAAAAGAAAAGTAGAGGGAACAAGTAGAAAACAAACAAACAAAAAAAGGTAGACCTAAATTCAAATCAATGAATTACAAGTCTGATTGCACTACAAGTCTAAACACAAAAATTAAAAGACACAGATTGTCAGAATAGATGAAAAATTGCCCAACTATATTTTTTGTCTGTAAGGAATTTTCCTTGAATATAATGATATTTGTAGGTTAAAAGTAAAAGGATACAAAAAAATATATACATCTTGCAAACACTAATGAAAAGAATGATGGAGTGGCTATAGCAATATCAGACAAAGTAGACTTCAGAAAAAAAGAATAAACATAAATCACATAAAATTTCTTCCTAGTTAAAAACCCTTCAATAGTTTCCAATCACTCATGGAATAATATCTAAATCCATTATCTTGATCTATCCAAACTGTTTAAAAACCGTATCTATACTCCTACCCAGGCATTCCCCATCTGCTTACAAGCTGCTTTGTTTCATAGCTCTTAAAACTATCTGAAATTTTCTTATTCATTGTTGTTTATTTATCTCCACTAGAACGTAAGCTCCATAACAGAATTGTCTTTGCCTGTGTTGTTTACTCTAATGTCCTTGGTGTCTATAAACTGTGGTTGGTATAGAATACATAACCAATAAATAACTTGTGAGCACATATATTAATTTTATTTCTATTAATTCTTCTAAAAATTGTAATTTTTACCATGGCATAATAAATATAAAGTCCCAAAACAACCACACAAAATAATCTTATCATCACTTCTAGATTTTAAACTCATTGACTAAAAATTCTCTTTCATTAGTATCCTTCCACAGTTAGGTATTTCCTGACTTGCCTTCATATGAATGCCTATGGATAATGTGAGAATACTTAAATGTTGATTCTTTTTACTCTGGGGAGTTGTTTGCATTATACAACTATGGATTTTCCAAGTATGTATGAATCAGACAAAAATCATACAAACTTTCCTGAATGTCAGAAAACATGCTGAATTTTGGTCACTGAAAAATCCCAAGAAAATTCAAGACAAACTGATCTAGTGCAATTAGAATAAATAAGGAGGACAAAGAGGGCTATGAGGAGAAAAAGAGGGAGAAAAGTTATTAATAGCCTGGTGATTTTTTTTTTTTAAGTTTGGAGAATGACAGAATCTGAGATGGAGAGAAGTTTAAAGGTCAATATTAACTTGATTCAGATCAGTTCAATTTGGTAAATACACTGAAATGTGCTTTCAGCTGGAAGGCAGTGAATGATTAAAGATATAAAGTATTACAGGTCTGTTTGGCAAAGAATGAGCATCCGGATCATCTTGGCATCCAGTGTCAGGTTGAAGTGCAAATAAATGTTAGATGGCATAGCACTCATCACACTGTGGGCCTTCAATAAATATTTGCTGAATGGATGAAAGGTAAACTAAAGGCATGTTTTTAGAGATTTCTGAAGGCCATTACACTGTGTACTCAGCACTGCTACTTCCTGTCTCTCTTCTTAAAGATATTCTGCTTCTCTGCTCTCGGGGGTCAACATGAAAACCCAGTCACGCCAATGATAATTATCTCGCTCAAATGTACACAGTGACTTTCCAAAGGAAATACACATGACCCAAGTTAAGCCAGTCAAAATTTTTCCATAGAAATTTTTAATTTGGAACTGGGAGAAACAAGTTTGTTGATTTGTTTTTTGCTTTGTTTTGTTTTGTTTTTGCCACTGAGTTTTGAGATTGTGAATATAGTGCTGCAAATTGTCACGCCTCCTTCATTACATGCTGATCATCAGAAAATGAGCATGGCATTTAGAAATAAACTGAAGTGTAACATGTTGGGGGAACTCATGTTATTTTCATTCAAAAAAGAAAATTTGATTAATGTAACTCAAGGGCCCTTCTGCCCTCTTATGCAGAGAAATAGAATGACTCATCCACTGATACATTTGGGAAAATTAAATTGGTCATATTTAGTTCAGCTCTGCCACTTCATACTTTTGGAATGGAGTGGCTTGTAAGGGGTGTAAAAAGAATGCTACCATCATTGCCTGTGACTCCAAGGTAAGTCTTTCTACATCAGTGATGATAGTACTTGGCTGTGCTATCTAAGCTGTATCTTTCAACATAGCATTATCAGTAATAATGTTGACTGTCATGACTTATTCTCAGTTGATTCAGTACCTTGACTAGAAAGAGGAATCTTAAGTATTTGGTCTTTTCCAAACACTACAGAAAGGAGAGCATAGAGAAACTCTTTTCTTGCTGTTTAAATCCTTGATTTCATCTATCCTTTAGGGTCAGCTACCACCTTTCTTATAGGTAGAATAAGTAAGCTAATAAATCCCTTCTGTTCTTAATTGCATTCCATTTGTATTTCTGGCATACGCCAAATTGATAAACCTTAATAACACGGTCATACTTATTCATTATATTTTCTTGCACAGATTAGTTAAAATGTTACTATATTTATATAATGAGGATAATAAGTTGGCTTCATCTTCGCAAATGAACTCTACATATATAATACTATCAATGCCAAAATGTAAATCTGCTGTTTTCTTTTTTGTGGGTCTCAAAAATGTGATAAGCTTTAGCACAACGTTTCCTTCATAGACTTTACTACCCTATTTAGTATCAATAGAGGATATTATCATAAGTCCTTTTGTGTGGTTGCTTGAATGATCAGAACAAATGTGAATTGTTCACAGATAAACTGACTGTATTCATTATTCAAAATATGTGTAATTTTCATCATAGGACATTTCCTCAGACTCAGTTTTTCTAGGGTGCTTTTTTTCTTTGTCTGAATATAACTTTTCTGACACAATTTACTTGTGTATTATCAATGTGAATGAACACATCATGGATAGATGTAGCGTTTCCATGAGTTTATGGTTTGATCGAACTTTTTGAGGAATTATACAACCTTACCACCTTTTAGTAATCTTATTGTAATTTTAAAAATGCTATATTTATAAATTTTACCAATAAGATTTCCTAGAGTGTTGTTTAAATTCATGAAAAATTGTACATTTATTTTAAATAAACACTTACATTTTACCAATATTAACCATATACTCATAGTTACCAATATTTGCATAGTAGTTCTTGGCCATTATGGGGGGTCACAGACTAATTTGAATATCTACATAAAGCTATCTTTCCTTTGTCTACATTATTACACATTTATGGATTTAAACAATATTTTGACATCCCACTCATACACCATTTTGAATCTATACATCCCAAGGTAAGGAAAGGACCTCAGGCAAGTATACCACTTGGACACTTGATTTACACTTCAGCTATTAATATTATTTCTAAACATCCCTTTTCTAATGCACTTGTGAAAACTTTAATCAGGTAACTAATATATTGTTGCACTTTTCCTTTTATTCTCTTGATTTAATTTTACCTATTTTCCGTAGGTTTCTTCATCTTTGTAATCACCCATTCATATTACATAAATTGAAGTAAATTCCCACTTTTTTCATCTGAAATGTCTGAAAATTTATACTTTATTTACTTTTTATTTATTTAGAGACAGAGTCTCACTCTGTTGCCCAGGCTAGAGTGCAGTGGTGTCATCATAGCTCGCTGGAACCTCCAATGCCTGGGCTCAAAGATCCTCCTGCCTTAGCGTCCCAAGTAGCTGGGACTACAGGTGTGTGCCACCATGCTCGGCTAATTTGAATTTTTTTTTTTTTTTAGAGATGGGGTCTTGCTATCTTACCCAGGCTGGTCTTGAACTCCTGGCCTCAAGCAATCCTCCCGCCGTGGCCTCCCAAAGTGCTAGGATTACAGGCATAAGCCACCATGTCTTGCCTAAAATTTATACTTTAATGGCAGAATCTTCATCTGCAGCATTTCTGGAGTGCTAGATATTCTGATTCCAAATAGCTATTGTACTGGCCCATATAAAGCTAAAATATTCTAGCTGGAATCTGCTAAATGGTTATTTCTTTTTTTTTTTTTTTTTGTATAACAATTCCTTTTCTTTCTGCAAACTTCCTTTTGGGACATCTTTATTTATTTTGCATGCTCTAAGATATGTGCTGTGAGAGTGGAAGTGCATTTACTTTCTGATCAGAGTTAAGGTGAGATGAGAACAGCCTTCAAATTGGTAGAATGTGAAATGTTTTTCTACCGCATGAAGATTCCTTTTGTCTTGTAGTTATTTCCTACTTATTGCTCAGCCGGAAGTTTTACTACTGTAGAACTTAATGTCCAGTAGCTTAAGGATTACATTAGTGCAATGCTAATTTTATTGTTTTAAAATTACCATTGTCACAAGCTGGAAGTTCTCCCTACTGTGAATAATTTTCAAAAGTGAATGAATTGCAAATGATTTTCAGTGCAAAGGATTCTAGTTCGTAATAGTAATCTAAACTTAAGTATTGCTTGGATGTTTATTAAGTACTGATTATATAAAAGTCCTAATTTCTCAGCCAAGCATTTCAGAAACTTTATATTCTATTGCCAGTAAACTTATCAAAACTTTTTTTTCCATACTTTTTTAAAAATACTGTTCTTAAATCATCAGCAATATTAACACCTAATATTTATTAAATGTGTGCTTTTGCCAGACACTGGGTCAAATGCTTTATCTTATTTTAATATGCCAAATGCTCTTTGCAGCTACTACTATTGTTCCTATTTTACATACAAGGAAACAGAGTTTTAGGTGGGTAAAGAAAATTGCCCAAGATCACAAAAACACTCTTGCCCAATTCAATGAAAAATCTACAAAGATAGGATTTTTGTTGGATTGGTTTAATAATGTGTCCCAAAAATATACTACAGTTCTGGGATGCAGGTAGAACATAATAAATAATGTTTTAATATGCTGAAAATTCTTCACTTGTTCCTCCACATTCAGTCTCCACCATTTTATCACCTTTCCCCGTGTTCTGAGTATGACCTTACGAACTACATTGACTGATTTCACTTGCTTTCTAGTTTCCTGTCAGGCTCAGCTAATACTATCATTGAAAGAGATCTAGGCCACCATGAGGATGTTCTGCCAATTGGTCCATGTAGCACAGCAAATCCAACGGTGTTGGAAATACTTGTTGCAGATAGGAGTGTTGTAAAGAGCCATTGGCAGGACACTATAAGAGAAATACAATGTACACTTTTAGGATTCTGAGGCAAAGTTGTGTAACCATTCTGTGTAAAAATCTATTCTCCTTTTACAAAATAGTCTTTAGCTTGCTATTGAGCCTTACTAGAAACTTAAAAACTTGACTATGGGCCAGCAAGTTATCACAGGACCTGAGATGCTCAGCATAAACTGGCTGTTGTCCAATCCAATAAGCTGTAAGATTGGGCAGCAGGTGCACCCGCATTACATCATTAAATGGAAGTGATATATATGTTATTGGGCTTCAAGAGATTCTGAAGGTATAAGTAAGGCAAACGATTAGGTGGCACAGATGCCCATGATCTCTGCTTTGACTAAATTGCCTCCTTCCTGTGAACCTGCACCTATGGACACATAAGGTGTTTCCTATAGCATGTTTACTAAGGAAGAAAAATATTCAGGTTTGGGTGACAGATGCTTCTGTACAAATATGCTAGGAATTCTTGACAATAGATGGCTGTAATATTATATGCCTCCTTATGGTGTCCCCAAAGAACAATAGTCACAGATTTAAGAAGTGAACCTTGTCATTCATTTTGCTTAGAGAGAGATAACCAGAAAATGGATTTGCACTGAGTGTTGACAATGGTTAGTGTTTTGGCTAGTCAGAGAACCAAAAAGAACAAAATTGGAAAGTTTGTAATAAGGAGGTCTAGGGAAGAAGTATATGTTAGACTTCTCTGAATGGACACAGAAGGTAAAGCTATGTGAGCTTCACGTGAATGGTAACTAAGAAACAGCCATGGAGGAGTAAAAAATTAATAATCAGGTAGATAAAATAAAATTTGCTGTGGGTATAAGCTGATATTTTCTATGTCATATGGATTCACAAACAAAGTAGCATGATGTCAGGAATGGAGGTTTTACATGGATTCATCAACAGGGATATTCAATTGCTAAGCCCTTCCCACACTGCTAATGGTAGAGACAAACATTGGGCCATCAATGTGGCATCATTACCCCAGAAATGTGGGGAAGATCATCCAGCAATTTCTGTCACGGAAGGAGCAGTGCTTGCTTTCCACTGGAATAGATTTTTTCAATGGATACAGGTTTACTCCTCCTATTAGCAATAGTTATGCACAAATTGCCTTCTGTGGTCTTTAAAATACCTTTTTCATCATCATAATATTTCACATAGCTTTGCTATTTTTTTGTTTTTTTTGAGACAGAGTTGCTTAGGGTGAAATGCAGTGGCCTGATAATAGCTCACTGCAGCCTCAAACTCCTGGGCTTAAGCAATCCTCCTGCCTCAGCCTCCCAAGTAGCTGGGACTACAGGCATGTACCACCACACCCAGCTAATTGTTTTCCCATTTTCGTAGAGATGGGGTTTTGCTCTGTTGCCCAGGGTGGTCTTGAGCTCCTGGCCTCAAGCCATTCTTCCACCTTGGCCTCCCAAAGTGCTGGGATTACAGCTGTGAGCCACTGCACCCAGCCTGAGTATTCCTTTTGACAAAGAAACTCATGTTAGAGCAAATCACGTGTAGCAATAGACTCATGATAATGGAATTCAGTGATCTTACCAAGTTTCCCATCTCTAGCTTGAGATAAAATAAAATGGCCTTAAGAGGGCATAATTTTAGTGCCAACTGGATGGCAACACCTTGTTGGCAGAGGAGTTATATGCTCTAAATCAGCAACAAATATATGGTAACATTTCCTTCATAGGCAGGACTCACAGGTGCAGGAATCAAGGTGTCATGCTTCTCACTGATACTATTGGTGACTATTCCACCCTTGTGAAATGTTTGCTTCCCAGTTACACAATTTGGGGGTCTACTAATTTAGAAGTTTTAGTTTCCAAAGATGAATATTTCAATCATGAGACTAACCTTGATGTATGTATGAATTTGATATCTTCCTGGAAGAGGAAAAACAATCAGCAGAGAAGATTGAGAACAACCACAGAGCTAAATGAGAGAGAGGGAGAGAGAGAAAAGAAGAGTAAGTTAAGGAAAGAAATGGTGGTTAAGTACTAAGGATTTTTTTTTCTACTGAGCAGTGATCCACCTTCTTTAGGTGACAATACTCTGATTTTTCTTTGAGGATGACCTTGTACTTTATACTCTGTGACCAATATTGGGGGCAGTTACTCAAGGTGCTCACCATGTCTTCACCCTAGACAAAGCATAGTTTCATAATCCAAACTAGGTCAATTCACCTTTGCCCCTAGAACTTTAAACTTTACCAGAAGATATATAAACTCTCATAGTTGTTTTTTAATTCATTTTATTGGCAGTGTCCTGAACAGATACCGTTAGTTTTTACTACCTTTATCCCACAAGCACCTATTGTTCTAATTTTTTTCTGAAATCTAGTTAGTTAACTTTTCTTTGAATTCTATGAAATGCATTTGTTATTGTGCTTTGCTGAAGTCACCTAGGGTTATTTTTTATGGCTTACAGCTAAAGAATTAAAAAATTACCTAAAATGAAGACAAAATATTGTTCATAGAATTTGGCAACTTGGAAGTCATCATTGATCTTGAAAAAAGAAGTTTAACTTGTTTCATCAGTACTGAAATGATGTTAGAACTTGATGACACAATAAACATAAGGACAAAAAATTGACCTTTTTATTACAAATATTCTGTTTGATAAGTTTCCATAATTAAATTGAATTGACATTTTCAAGTAAGGAGTGAATATTTGTAACACATTTAACTAATAGTATAATAATATTCAAAATACATAATAACTCATACATCAAAGATCAATAACAACAGAAAAACAGAGAATGGATATAGAAACGAAAAATTTATAGAAGTGGCTATCCCAAGTTTCCATTAACCTAAAGAGATAATTGTATTAATAATGAGAATGCAAACTAAAACTGGAAAATGCTGCCCCACATTTATCAGATTAGTGAAAATTTAATAAATTTCTTTGTATCAAGTGTTGGTGAAAATGGGAAAAAGCTCTTTAACATTAACAGTAGAATTATTATTTGAGTGGAATGTAACCAGTTTTTCTAATTATTATTTTAGCCGTTCTGGTGGTGGGTAGTGATATTTTATTGTGGTTTTATTGTTGGGCTTTGATACCTATAAATTGATTTTTAATACATAAATACCTATGTATTGATTTTTAAATATTTTAAAATTTATACCAATGTACTGAATTTACAAAATGAACATAGCTACTTAAATATAATGAACACATTTAACCTTAATGACAGGCTATATGGTAAAGGTTGGAACTCTAAAACAATAAGACATGGTAGATGCTAGTGAGGAACTCTATTCGTTATCATTCATACCCTTTTTAGAGTAATTTTCTGGGTGTCTTGGAAATACAAGTGTCTGTACAGAGGTTGGAATAGTAATTCTTATTTAAGAAGGTGTTAAATTTTCTTAGATGAACTGACACACTACTAGAATATCTTTGAGAGATATTATGATTTTATTAATGTTGATGTTTATGCTGGTAACAATATGTATGGAGAACTAACAATCTGCCACTGTATTATGTGATTTTCATGATTATTTTGTTTAACCCTAAAAAAAAAGACTGCTAATTTTCATTTTCTTGAATATCTCACATAGAGATTATCATGGGTTAAGCACTGTTCTGAGAATATTACAGCACTAAAATCTTTTAATCTTCATAGCCACTCTGTTGGGTAGTACTGTCATATGCATTTTGCAGATTTATAAACTGGGCCACAGAGCAAGTAACTTGATCAATACATTACTAGTAATGGAAGAGCCAGAATTTAAAATCAGCAATCTGGCTCCAGAGTCTGCACATATAATTCCTGTGGTATATTGCCTATGAAGAAGTCCTAACACAGATAAGAAGAACAAGGTCAGGAGAAATCAGTAGTGGTAGAGAGTGAACTCTAAACCAGGCAGTCTCACCCCCAAATCTGTGCTTTTAACCACTGTGCATTGGTTTTCCATAGTAACAGTTTTCCATAATAATAGCTAGTTTGTAAAAGTCATGATATTCCAGTCATTGCAGTCAACACTTTACATGAATTACCTCATTTAATACTTAAAAAAAATCAAGTATACTAGTACTTTAAACAATTATTATTCTTACTTTATGGATAAGGAAACTGGATCTTAAAGCAAGTTTAGCAATTCATACAGAATACAAAACTGGTGAATTTCAAAACCAAATGTGAACACAGATACAACAATGATGCTGGACAGTCTAAAATTCGTTTTAAATTCTACAACCCTAATTTCGGATTAAAAAAAGAAACACAATGACATCAGTAAAACAAAATTCAAAATTTTCCCTTTTTAAAATTTTTTATTGATAGCATAATATCTGTATATATTTATGGGATATGTGTGATTTTTTTTTTTGCTACAGCTTCTAGAATGGGATACATGTGATATTTTGATACATGCATAGAATGTGTAGTGATCAAGTCTGGGTACTTAGGAAATCCATCACGTTTATCATTTTTATGTGTTGGGAACATTTCAGTCCTCTGTGCTAGCTATTTTAAAACACAGTACATTGTTGTTAACTATAGTCATCCAACTCTGCTACAGAACATTAGAACTAATTTCTTCTAACTGTATGTTTGTACATTAAACCAACCTCTATTCATCCCTCTCCCCACCCCCACCCCACACACACTTCCCAGCTTCTGGTAACTATCATTCAACCGTTTACCTTCATGATAGTAACTTTACTAGCTTCCACATATGAGTGAAAACATGCTATATTTGTCTTTTGTGCCTGGCTTATTTCACTTAACACAATGACCTCCAGTTCCATCCACATTGCTGCAAATGACAGGATTTCATTTTTTACGGCAGAATAGTATCAAAAATTCTTCTTTTAAATCTTGTGGTGACAACTCCTTTTTGTTCAATAGATTATAAGCAATTTGTTATAATCTAAGTTCCATGAGCTGGGGACCTTATTCATTCTGGTGATTTCCCCGTGTAGTCAACAATTGTTTATCAAGTGTTTGCTATTTATTCTTTCTTTTATTCTTCAACATACATTTTTCTGAGTGGACTCGTCACACACTGTGGATCTGAGGTGAACAAAAGAGAAAAGGACCCTGGTCCTGTGGCACTTATAGTGTAATGGGTGGTTTCAGGGAAGAGGGCTGGTGAATAAATAACCCCTGAATAAGCAAGGCAATTTCAGAAAATAGTAGTTACTACATAGTCAATCAAACAGGACTGTAAAATGAAAGTTATGGCAACAGTTTGTAAGGAAACCCTTCTCAGGATATCATTTGAGATAAAATATGGATGCTGGGAAGGAGCCACCCCTGTAAAGATCTCATTCCAGGGTGAGGAGACATGAACAAATTGGCCCCTGCCAAACACTGTGGGGACAATTTCTTTTTATTCTCATTTCTTTCTTTCTCATCCTGGATTTCATCATTCTTACCAAATCTTGCTATAGCTTACTAACTGATCTCTCAACCTTCATTCTCTCTGATGTCCAGTTTAGCATTTATTCATCTGACAGACTTATCTTTTTGGAATACAACAGATACCATATAATTCACTTGTTCAAATATTCTTATTGCTTTCTCTCAGCCTTGGTATCACATCTAAACTCTCTAAACTGTCATCATAATCTTTGTTCTCATGGCAGTCTGCATTTCCAGCCATATTTTTCAGCATTTCCTTTCATATACACTCACCTCAGCCAAAATAATGTATTCACTGTTCCTTATGTTATGTAATATCTGAGATTTTGCTCCTGTTATTTTCTTAACCTAAATTCCCTTCTACCCAAAATCCATACATGTCCCAAATGTTCCAATATTTCAACAGTTAATAGAATTTCTGACCCTACTGTAAGATTTTCCCAAATGAGTAAGTTATTTGAAATCACTATGTCATGGTTTTCATACCAGAAATATAAAAAGAACTAGAAAGGTGATTTTAAAAAACAGACGTTTAAACAGATACATGATATAATGGATATTTGTTATGTTTTCTTTTTCCCAGTATCTTTCTAATGATCTGAGGATTTATAGCTTTATGAATAATGGAACCCCTAGGCTGGAGTCTTCAACTTACTCTTCAGGGTCCTTTGAAGCAAAGGATTATGACCTTTGGCTTCACCAATCAACTGAGGGAGCATTTGATTCAAAATGAGTGGGATATAATTTCTGAAAAAATACTTGTTTTCTTATTGTCATTTTGACACTCTTCAACAACTATAACAGCCAGGTATGCTTAAGGAAATGTGTATTTCATGTATTCTCCTACTGATGTCACACACTGAAACTTAAAGTCCAAAAAAATGACATCTAGATGTTATATTTTTCACCTTTGTACAAACTGTCTTAATGTACATGTACTATCTTTTGGAAATATTGGAAAGTACACAATATTTTTATATCTCAGTACTTTGTTTTAATTAGCGACTCTGAATGAAGTATGATTTTGCCCTCCGTGAAACTGCCTTGAACTTATTCCACTTACGTGGATTCTGCAGCT
This sequence comes from Daubentonia madagascariensis, assembly GCA_023783475.1. Taxonomy (NCBI): domain Eukaryota; kingdom Metazoa; phylum Chordata; class Mammalia; order Primates; family Daubentoniidae; genus Daubentonia; species Daubentonia madagascariensis. The sequence continues at coordinate 15,714,161 of JAKFHU010000978.1, read as the reverse complement.
TTGTTGCCAGGCAACCAAGTTCAAATTGCTACTTTGCCTTTGCTAAGAAAAGTCAACAGTACCACACATTCACTTTGCATTTTTTAAGCATAAAACATTTTTTAAAACTCATCTCTTTTTTAAAATTTCAGAATATTACAGTGGTACAAATGTTCTCGTTACATGGTTTGCTTTTGTACTGCTTGAGACAAAGTTATAAGTGTGCCTATCACCCAGATAGTGTATATTGTACCAGTTAGGTATAATTTCACCCATCCCCTTTTCCCCCCTCCCACATGCTTGATTTCCATTGAGTTTTATTGCCATCTGTGCACATGAATGCTGTCGTTAGTTCCAATTTAATAGTGAGTCCATGTGGTGTTTGTTTTTAAATTCTTGGAATACTTCACTAAGGAGGTTGTTCTCCAGTTCCATCCTGATTGTTAGAAAAGGTATTAATTCATTTTTTTTCCATGGCTGAGTAGAACTCCATGGTATACATATACCACATTTTATTAATTCACTCATGACTTGATGGGCACTTGGGTTGATTCCACATCTTTGCGATTGTGAATCGTGCTGCGATAAACATTCAAGTACAAGTGTCTTTTCAATAAAATAATTTTTTTCATTTGGGTAGATACCCAGTAGTGCACTTGCTGGATCAAATGGTAGTTCTACTTTTAGTTCTTTGAGGTATCTCCATACTACTTTCCATAGGGGTTGTACTAGTTAGCAGTCCCACCAACAGTGTATAAGTGTTTCTTTCTCTCTGCATCCATGCCAGCATCTGTTGTTTTGGAACTTTTTGATAAAAGCCATTCTCACTGTGGTTAGGTGGTTTTGATTTGCATTTCCCTGATGATTAATGACATCGAGCATTTTTCATATATTTATTGGCCATTAGTCTATGTTCTTCTGCAAAGCTTCTGTTCATGTCTTTTGCCCACTTTTTCTTGGGGTTGTTTGATTTTTTTCTTGCTGATTTTCTTGAGTTCTTTATAGATTTTGATTATTAGCCCTTTATCAGATGTATAGAATGTGAATATTTTCTTCCATTCTGTAGGTTATCTATTCACTATGTGGATTGTTTCCTTGGCTGTGCAGAAGCTTTTTCATTTAATCAAGTCCCATTTATTTATTTTTATTGTTGTTGTGATTGCCATTGGGGTTGTCTTCATCAATTCTTTGCCTAGGCCATTATCTAGAAGATTTTTTCCAACATTTTCTTCTAGAATTCTTATGGTTTCATGCCTTAGGTTTAAGTCAGTTATTCATCCTGAATTAATTTTAGTGAGTGGTAAGAGACATGGATTCTGTTTCAATCTTCTACATGTGGCTATCCAATTTTCCCAGCACCATTTATAGAATAGGGATTATTTCCCCGGTGTACATTGTTGTCTGCTTTGTTGAAAATCAGATGGCAATAGGTGGATGGTTTTATATCTGCATTCTCTGTTCTGTTCCCCTGGTCTGTGTCTCTATTTTTGTGCCAGTACCATGCTGTTTTGGTTACTATAGTCTTGTGGTAAGCTTAAAGTCTAGTAATGTGATACCTCCAGATTTGTTCTTTTTGCTTATGGTTGCTTGGTCTATTCAGGCTCTTTTCAGGTGTCAAACAAAATGTAGATTTATTTTTACTAGATCTGTGAAAAATGATGTTGGTATTTTGATGGGGAATACATTGAATCTCCAAATCACTTTGGGTAGTATAAACAAAGATCATATGATAATTTCAATAGATGCAGAAAAAGCATTTGACAAAATTCAGCACCCTTTTATGATTAAAATTCTTAACAAAATAGGCATAGATGGAACTTATCTCAAAATTATAAAAGCCATATATGACAAACTCACAGCTGACATCATATTGACTGGGGAAAATTTGAAAGCATTTCCACTTAGAACTGGAAAAAGACAAGGATGCCCACTGTCACCACTTCTATTCAACATAGTGCTGGAAGTCCTAGCCAGAGCAATCAGGCAAGAGAAGGAAATTAAGGGTATCCAAATGGGAAAAGAGTTCAAACTATTGCTCTTTGCTGGTAATAAGATCTTATACCTAGAAAATCCCAAAGATTCCACTAAGAGGCTCCTGGAATTGACAAACAAATTCAGCAAAGACTCAGGTTACAAAATCAATGTACACAAATCTGTAGCATTCCTATACACCAATTCTCAAGCTGAGAATCAAATCAAAGACTCAACACCTTTCACAATAGCTAGAAAGAAAATAAAATACCTAGGAATATATTTAACCAAGGAGGTGAAAGATCTCTATAAAGAGAAGTATCAATCACTGTGGAAGGAAATTGCAGAAGATATAAACAAATGGAAAAACGTATCATGCTCGTGGGTCATCAAAACTCATCTCTTTAAAGAAGTTGTATCTCTTAGTTCTGTGTTCTTGATGAATCTGCTTTACAAACTATTTGCATTCTATATCTTACACCCTGCAATTTTTCTATTTTGTCAACTTTGGAACTTGACATTGATGTCCATTTTTCATTTTCAGTTTAGCAGTATTATATAATAGTTGTTTCCTCATTTAATAATAAAATATCAACAACATTAGCAATGGAGGTAAGTATGAAAAAGAATAAATAATTAATTCAGCAAATATTTACCATATTTTAGTTACTCCCTACAGGACTGAGAATATAGCAGTGACCAAAACAGGCAAAAATTCCTTCCCTTATAAAGCTTGCATTCTACTGAGGGAAGTTAGACAGCATATATGTTAGCAAATAAAAGAACAATATATACAGTTGGTGTAGATAAATTTTAAGCAGGAAATATCCACATTTTAAAAAATCTGTAACTCTTTTATAGTTTAAGAACACTTTTGAAAAGAAATAATAACAAATCATGGGTACAAAATTAGTTAGAAAATCTTGGAAGGGGCCAGTGCAAATGAGGGACTTGGAGGCTTAAGCTTTATCGGTTTCACTGTGCATCCACTATTGGTGTTATAGCTGAATACAAAACTGAGAAAAGAGCTGTGGAACTCAAGGCAGATGGAGTGATGCAATTTTGTACAGTGCAGCCAAAGAAAGCCTCAATAAGAACATGTCATTCATATGACTTAACATAATTGAGGGAATTGATGTGGTTGATACAGTTGGGTGAATTAAAAGATAGGAAGCTGAACTTGAATGACAAAAGAGTAAATTGTTGCTGCAGAGTAGAATGCTTGAAGTTGAGATTATGGATGATGACGATATTGGTAATAGCAAAGGATAGTATTATCTGTGGGCATGAACAACTGAAATAGTGAAGAATATGATTATTGGATGAATGGAGGTAAAGAGACTGAATAACAAAGTTATTAGATAAATTATCTACATGGATATTTAAGTAACTAGCAATTAAGGCAACATTAATGTTAGACTGCATGACAGGTGCTAAAATCTTCTATTAATGAGGGAGGATGAGCTGGCAGATTGGGGTGGTAAAGTGGAAATACAGTGGGGAGGGGAAAACACCCAGAGTTACACATATATGGATTCATATGTGTATGGCAGCAAAAAAAGGATGGGTAGCAAGTGGTAAAATCAAGTGTCAACATTTATGACTGTGCTAATTTAGTGAATAGAGAAGAATAATATTCTGAAAATAACAACGAGGAACATGAGTCTTACCAAGTCCACCTCTAAGATCTTTGATATCTAAGTTGTGTGGAAGAAAATAGCAGTTACCTGAAAGGACTACAAGAAAAGCAGTGTCCTCAGGAAGATCCAGGTTTTTAATTCCATCAAGAAGGTAAGGGAAAAGTTCAAAGAAAAGATTAAGAATACAATGTATTTGTTAATGACCGAGCATGATTCCCTGAAGGTATAATGAAAAAATTTCAAAATTTGGAGAGCAGCTGACAGAATAAAGGAGACACAAATTCTTGGGCAAATAGAGTCTCTGTGATGAGGGATGATATGAGATTCCTGGTCTATTAGTTAGTACTGGTGTATAGTGGAATCAAAGAGATTTGTCTTGATGGTCTCAAAGAAGATTCAGAGTTACATACACATATGCATTTATTGTATCTGCACACATCTCATACATGTTCATATATTTATATATATATTCATAAGTATGTATGCATACAATCACAGAAAATGGGCATTAGAACTTGCAGAGTACAGGCTAAAGTTGTAATATTGATACTAAATTCTCATGTGTGTTACTTGTAACAATCTTCTTTCCTCTGTAGTTCTATAAACTCTCCTCCAGTGAGTCACCCCTAGCAATAGGAGTCTATCATTATACTCAAATTTTAGAAATCTGAGGCTAGTGTTAAATTCCCTCACATCTCAGGAATATCACAATGGACAGCTGTATCTTGATATACTTTTATACTTGCATGCCAAAAATTAAAATGGATATAACCTTTATATAACCTTTTTATTAAGATTTGCTTTCAAATGAATTGATTTATTTATTAATAGAAATTATATTGTGTAGAGGAAATGCAGGAAACCTAACATATCACACTCTCACATTTATAGAACTATCCAATGAGTTCTACTCATCTACTAATCTCATTTTATTGAGCAAACATTGAACCTATGTTGTCTGAATTCTCGTGTTGATAGGAAAAGGACCATTTCATAAAAGAATCTTGTACTCCTTAATTAAATTATAAATTTCAGAGGTAGTTCATTGTATGACTCATTGGCCTTTATCTCTCTGGTTCTCTAATTTAAATTGAATTCACATAAGCATTCCTAAAAACCCACACTGGTAATTTGTTTGTAAAAATGCACTTTGGAAATGGATTTTGTAAATGTCTTTATCTCACTTTAAACATAAAGTAACCCAAGTGTTTCAAAAAATTCAGAAAAACTGACAGTTTCAATAAGTATTTTTCATTCATGTACATGAGTGAAGACTTATTTTATTTTAAGAAAGTAAGCACTTTACAGAGTTGGCACTTTATAAAACTTATAAAAGCTATCAAATTGTCTGTTCTAAGATTCTGAATAGCAGGATATAGGCCAGAAGGATCATTGTGCACATGAAGCGTGGATTAGAAAACTGTGAGGCACGAAGGCATTGAAGCTCAACCATGGTTTTAAGTTTTAGCAGCTTTTGCCAGAAGTTCTTTAATAAGTCTATGGGAATGATTTATCTAGAAGGAGATTTGTAATTTTATAGAGAAATAGACATTCTCAGAGAATCTAGATAATATTGTATGTGTCTCGATGTTTATGTTAGAGGGTTGGGGCTGCCATTGAAAGGGCCAACATAAACTCTTTCTGCAGAGTAATCTAAGCCTTAAATTGAGGAAGAACAAGTGAAATATGGGCTTGTATTTTTGGAGCAGCTGAATCAAAAGGAGCAGGCTCAGGAGAAATGGGGGAAGGAAAAGAATGCTAGAGTCTTAGGGCTCAGAGGCAAGAGTCCTTTCTTTGACAGAAGCCCCATTTATTCAATCAGTTTCAGGCTTAGAAAGCACCAAGTCTGGTAGATGGGAAAGAGGTTCTCCTGTGAGGAACACAATCTGAGTTGCCAGGGTCCTTGGTTAATAAAAAAATTTATCTCAGCACTTCAGTTGGGAATGATTTTGTACTTGTTCCCCGATGGAGGGCCTAATCTCTGTCCAGGGTAATCTTTACCAGCAATCTTCTAATTATCCCAAAATTAGGATTTCCAAAGTAACTTTGAAACTTTGAATTCTCAAATGTCAAATCCTTTGGCTGTCAGGTAGGATGCCTCCCTGCCTTTACTCAGAAGCTGGTACCTCTCATGGTAGAGGTTGGAGAGCAGCTTCCTTAGCAGTGTGTCCTGTGGCTAACATAGAGAGCTTGAGTACAGTAGTCCTCCCTTATCCATGGTTTTGTTTTCCAGTTTTCCATAGTTTCAGTTACCTTTGGCCACCTGTGTCAGAAAATAGGTGAAAACAGTATCGTAAGATATTTTGAGAGACAGAAAGAGAGACCACACTCATGTAATTTTTATTACAGTATATTGCTATAATTGTTCTATTTTATGATTATTGTTAATCTCTTACTGTGCCTAATGTATAAGTGAAACTTTATCATAGGAGTGTATGTATAGGAAAAACAGTACCTATAGGGTTTGGTACTATCTGTGGTTTCAGGCATACGCTGGGGGTCTTGGAGTGTATTCTCCACAGTTAAGAGGGCACTACTGTGTAACTGAGATGGGAACTTAGTGAAACAAATAGTACTTAAGCGTTATTGTTAGTTTATACTCTTTTCCTTTACATATCAACTAAAAATAGCAAAATACAGATGTTGCTCATGAATAAGGTTGTTGGAAATCTCAAATCACCGATATATGTAAAACAAAATACCAAATTTATTTTAGCTCTGTTAAAATTCTTAACTAAGGGAGAAGTATTTATAAATATAAGAATTCAGTTTCTCACTGAACAAAGAGGATGATTAGTTTTTTAGGATTAGGATGAACAGTGGAGCTTGTTTAGATTTAAACAAAGTAGAATTTTAATTAGAGCTTATCATTGGAACAATGCATTCTGTAATCCAGAGTGAAACTGTTCCTAGGGGGTCTCCTGATGGAGAAGAAGTCAATGCAAAACAGGCTTTGACCACTCTTACAGCATCCTTCATACATGTGAGTCATAGCCTTCAGGGAGAGCAGAATTTACAAGTTTCTAGGTATATACAAAAGATGTCTTAAGGCAACTGTGCAATTTCTTTGCTTTTAGCCCTTCCTTTTATCCCTCCTTGGCTAAGTCAACAGGGGAGGCCATTAAATATTGCCCAGATAGATATACTGTTACGATTCTCCTCAGGAAATTTCCTTATACCATTCAAGATAGGATTAAACGAAGCAGGAAACAGGTACGACATGTGATTCTGGAACTTTCACTTTTATGAGTGAATGAAGGTTACAGTGTGGAACAACAGTACTTGACCAAGGGAAAAAAAATTTTATCACAACTTCCTTTCAATTTATAATTCTGTAAGGCTCAAGAGTCAAATCAAGTCCTTCTCGGTTCCCTGCTCCAGAATTTTCCCTCTCCCACACTGCTCCACACTACCCACAATTTGCTAAGAGCCTTGCACTTTTTGACTTATTTAGACTTTATAACAATTCTGTTAGTTAAGACAAGTTATTACCCTCTTTATAGATTAAGAAAAGAAGCCATAGCAAGATTGAAGAATTTCCAGGCTTATACAGTTCTAATTATCCAAGTAATATGTGAAAGTCTAGAAGAAATAAACATCAGAAAAAAATAAATATTGGCTATTATGGGGTTCCAGTGTTTAAATGTCTGAATATTACAAGTGATGAAAAGCTATATATCTTATGTTAATGTCCAACACATTTAAATAGTTTGCCATTTTTGTCTTCCACTTAATTGCCTTAATAATGAAACTTGGGTTTCTATTTTTTTACAAATTATTTTACACTTCAAATGTGTGAACACACATACAACTTAGCAGCCTACTAAGTTTTATTCCCTTGGGAAATTAAGCTTTGAAATTGGGATTTAAAATAGGGCATTTGTTCTCTACCCATTGGGAATTTATATGTAATACTCATTTATTAATTATATATAAAATCATTATAATACTAAATAGTCAAAAAAGGCATTTTTCATGAAGTTTAAAGTTATATAATCATGCTTTCCTTTTTCTGCATCTGTAAATAAAACAATAAATTGATAGTTTTAGATTAATGACTTTTATGGACATTTAAAAAGCAGAATTTAGAAAGTTGTTAGCATTTTAGCATTTTTTTTGTGTTGGTTGTTTGGTACTAAATAAATCACTAGAAATAACATCTATTTTTATGGAGTTTTAAAGTGCACTGGAAGAATAATACTCTCAAAATACATACATTGAAGAAAAATATACTTTTGCCTTTTGTTTAAAAAGTAAATGGTACAAAAGAAAAAAGACATGAGTATTTCTCAAACTTATATGGTATACAGTATAGTCTTCTTTTAATGGAGACATATATACACACACACCTCTATATGTACACTTGCATACTTCTTGGCTTAAATTATTTATTTTATTATAATTATTTAAGAAATTCAAATCATAGACCTAGGTATAAATTCTAATTGCCTATAAAGCTATATAAGAAAACTAATTTTAAAATTAATTATAAACAATATAAAATTAATAATATTCAAATTAGCACCCCTATTATTTTTTAATTCAGCATGCCTACAAGCTTATGCCCTATGATAGGTAAATTTTCTTACCAGTATTTCTACTCAAACATTGATGGAAACTTCTGTAATCTAAATCACTTGGCAAGAGTGCAGACTTTACAATTAATATGATTCTGTTGTCTCATTAATAATAGAATGTGGCACCCTTTCCTTTCCTTATAAAATGAATACTGGTCTGGATGAATTCAAAATATCTTTAAAACCCAAACTCAAACTAAGAGGCCAGTTTTCAGCTTCTATTTTTAAAGATATTTAAAATTTACTTAATTTTAAATAAATTAACTTAATTTTAAATAAAGGCATATGAGTTATTCAAAAATTATCTATTGATGGCCTAGTATATAACAAGCACTGGTACAGAGAGAAATTATACAAAGTCCACACTTTCATAGAGCTTACATTCTAATGTAGGAAGAAAAATTTAGAAGAAAAACTATACATATGTCTCTATGTGTATCTATACATTCTAGAATGAAAAAGCCAGGGTAAAGGGAATCTTTTTCTTCTTTTATAATGTTAGATATGTGGAGATATATAAGTGATAACAGTTAAAATTTTCCACATATTATGCCATATATAAACAAGTATAATATAATTCAGTGTAGCATTATTTTTAATAGCAAAAGATGATAAACATTCTAACTGTTCATCAGTATAAGATTAGTTGGCTAAATGTCAATGAAATGAAATGTAACACAGCCATAATAAAAGAGTGAATCTGCTATTTATGTAACAAAATAGAAAGCTATTTAAGATATATTAGCAAATGAAAAGGCAAGGAACAGATTATTGTATATTGTATGTCATCATTTATCAAAACAGTTAATATCTGCTGTTTGTTTATCTAGATTTTTAGAAGAACACACAAGAAAAAATAACATTGTTCTCTGCTTGCAACATAGTAGATGGAATATGGGTAGAGACATTATACTGCATATGCATTTTTCTAATTTTTGATTTGTGAATCATGAGAATTTTCTACCTATACAAAAAATTGAATTAAACTGTAGTTGTATGAAGACCTTCCAATGGACTTAATTTAGTGAGTTGAGTTCAGAGAGACCAAATGGGATATTATCGTAAGTGCATATTTTGAAAAACAAGGGAGATAGTCATGGATATGTTAAGAAGTTTTCTCATTCAGGATACATTTGAAAGTTCATCAAAAGAGGTAGCAAACTATAGCCCTTGGTTATAATCAGGGCCATTGTCTACTTCTGTAAATAAAATTTTATTGGAACATAGCTACACCCATTCCTTTACATATTGTCTAGGGCTGCTTTCACACTATAACAGCAGAATTGAGTAGTTGTAACAATGATCATATTGTCTGCAAAGATTACAACATGTATAATCTTTCCCTTAGAAAAAGCTTACTGACCCTTGGTATGGACCATAGGATTTTCTAAAAACGGCTTGTGTGATATTAAATAATGATAGGAGTAAATGGTAACTCCACCATTTTTAGCCTAAGCAATTTTCAAATTGGAATTTGAAAATTTATTTATTTATTAAAATATGGATCACTTGGAATACAACAAATTTAGAGTGAAAAAGACTAAAACATTCAATAGAATATAGGAGAATTCCCAGAGTATATCTGCAGGACCACATAGGTCCACAGATCACAGTTGAAAAAGCAGTTTGTAGTAGGAGTGGAGGCAGGTAATTATAAATTCTAAAACTAACAATCCTTTGAGCAAATCCTTTAAACTTTCTAATTCTCAATTTTCTCATGAATAAAATAGTGGGTTCATCTTGATAAGCATTGTAGTCCTTTCCTAAACAAAATTCTGTAAAATAGTTATTGAAATTTAACTTGCACCAGTTTGTTGTCTGAAAGGTTATGCACATCCTAATAAATTATATAAAACAGGTTTATAAGTATATATGCATGGATAATTGTTATTTGTTGTTCTCATCTAGGTTCCTTACTTTATCTCTTACTTATGAATTATATAAAGATAGCATCAGAATACTTAATATAAATTTTGGAAAGCATTCTATGGGATTGGTATATATGCTTACAATCTAGAAAAGTGAATTCATAGGTATGCTATTAAAAGACTACCTTTTCACTTCATCCTCTAGCTCCTACAAGAGAACAGAAATATATCTGTTATGATTTACGTGAAATATATCTGTTATAAACAGGCTCAACTTCCTCACAAATAAGTACCTTAGTTAAAGCATCGTTATCTTATACTTCACTTTAAAAACAAATAAATTTTTTCTCTTAATAAGCAGAAATGTGAATTAATAAATTTTTCTTATTTTTTCATATAAAATTAAACAGGAAAACACAATGTTTCTTTTTTAAAAGTTCAACTAAAGCAGCTATCCGCAACCTTTTTGGCATCAGGGACCGGTTTCATGGAAGACAATTTTTCCACGGACCAGGGGCAGGCAGGGTGGGGATGGTTTGGGGATGATTCAAATGCATTACACTTATTGTGCACTTTATTTCTATTATGATTACATTATAATATATAATGAAATAATTACACAACTCCCCATAATGCAGAATCTAATGCTGACCTAACAGGAGGCGGAGCTCAGGCTGTGTGGCAAGCGATGGAGAGTGGCTGTAAATACAGATGAAGCTTCGCGTGCTTGCCTGCCACTCACCTCCTGCTGTGTGGACCCCTTGCTAACAGACCACGGACCATTACTGGTCCACGACCTGGGGGTTGGGGACCACACAAATAAAGTATATGAATAAAACTACTCAGTTTCCCTTTCTTTCTTTTTTTCTTGTCCCTTCCCACCCTATCTAAGCATCCTACTTATCCTCCCTCAGGTAACCAATGTAGCATTCCAGAATTTTATTTTGAATTTACATATACATTTTTCATACATATATCTAGTTATTTTCAATACATCTTGTTCTGCAATTTGCTTTAATTTTTACACTTAGCAATATATCAAAAGTGTTTGCATGTGGTTACACATAGGTCTACCTCATCCAAACAGCTTCATAGCCTTTCATATTAGGGATTGTCTTGGTCAATTTCTACTGCTATTATAGGATAATAATATATTAATATTAATATAATATTAATTGCTATTATATTATTATTAATAATAGTGATTCGATGGCTTGAAAAACAAATATTTCTTATAGTTCTGGATGATGGGAAGTCTGAGATCAAGGCTCCGGCAGATCAGGTGTCTGGTGAGGGGCTGCTTCCTGATTTGCAGATGGCTGTCTGCTCTGGAACCTCACATAACAGAAAGCAGAGGGAGGCAGCAAGCATTCTGGTTTCTTCTTCTAGGGGCACAGACATCATTCAGGTAGGCTCTACATTCATGACTTAATTATCTCCCAAGGTCCCACCTCCAAATGCCATCACATTGGGAATTAGGCTTCAATGTATGAATTTTGGAGGAACAAAAACTTGCATTCCATAACAAGGATATATCATAAGTCATTTAAGCTTTATTATTTTAGGACATTTTAAAAATTGCAAACAGTATTACATAAACATTCTTCTCTAATGCAGTACATAGGTTAAGAGGAGGGTGTGTAGATTCAAACCTCTGCCTATATAAGTTTTCTCTGTAAAAATGAGTGGAATGAGAGTGTGTACCTTATAGATGGGTTTTGACAATTAAATGATATAATACAAACAGAGTACTTAAGCAGGGCCTGGAATATACTAAGTCTTCAACAAATATGAGCTACCACTATATTCACAATGTTAAAACTATGCATAAATAAAAACACACAGGTTGTTAAATTCTTAGAGTGTTTCCACAATATTTGGAATTGTCATTGCTCTGAGCCCTGCCAGTGCTATCCAATTTCTTCAGTTGCTTCCATTTCAGGAAGTCCCAGATGAGTACTTCCTGAAGAGATCCTTGCCTTCTGCCAAGCTTCCGATCTGCCCCCAGCCCATGAGACTCCTATGTGAACCCCACATCACAGAGAGACTTTACACTGAAAGCTGACAGGAGAGATGGCACACTAGGGGGGACAAGTGTCTGGCCTCAGCTGCTTGCTCTAATGCTCCATCAGTCACTTGTAGGAATAGTACAGTGTACTATTTTAATATTAAATAATTGTCTATTATCCCTAAAGATTATTATTGCTATTATTAAAATTAGCAATTAATAAAATATAATCATTAAAATATTGCTATTATTACACACATTTTGTATAGACAATTTATGTGAGAGGTTAAATACATACCTCTTTTTAAATATATTTTCTAGATACAGAATTATGAGTAGACAGGTGTTTTCTTGTAAGAAAGAATTTCTTTTCTTTCTTATAGTTTTAAGACAGTTTTAAGATACAGTTTCATTTTTGGGGAGATATGCTTTCTTTTTTCTCTATTAAATGGGAAAACTTAATATTGTCCTATTGAAACAATCTGTCTCCTTCATTTAGTTGCTTTTAATTTTTTTCTTTAACTCTTTTACTATTTTTTTACCATTTTCACTATTATGTGCCTATTTATTGTCTTCTTTTTATTTATTCTTGAGATTCTTAGCACTTTGAAATCTGTGAATGAAAATCTTTCAACATTTTTGGATAATACTTTGACATTATGCCATCAGATGTCACTTCTGCTTCCATTTCACTATATTCCCATTCTGGGCTCTGTTTCAGGCAGAATTCTAAGATGGCTCCATGATCTTTACTTTCTATTATTACTACTATGATTATATGATGTTACGTAGAAAAAGGATTTTGTAGTTTTATTAAACTGATCAATCAGTTAACCTTATGAACCCATTAAAAGCAGAGTGACTTCTCTGTTTAGTTACAGAGGAAGTCAGAGATGGTAAGCATGAGGAAACGTGGCATCTTGCTATGAAGTGAAAGAGCAAGTGAGAAGGCCCGTGACCCCAAACTTCAAGTAGCACCTAGGAGCTGAGTTTTCCCCCATCCATAGCTAGCAAGAGAAAGGAGTCCTCATTCCTACAGCAGCAAGGAATTGCCAATAGCTGAATGAGCTTGTTAACAAATTCTTATCGAGAATTTCCAGATAAGAATCCTGTCTGACCATAATTTTGGTTTCATCCTGCGGGATCATAAGAAGAGAATTCTGTGAAAGCCACCCTAATTGCTAACCTACAAAAATTCAAGACAATAAATGTTGTTTTTAAGCTTTTAAATATGTGGTAATTTGCTAGGCAAATCTGTGGCAATAGAAAACTAACGTAGAGTTTGGTACCAAGAGTGGGATACTATATTTTAAAATACCTAAAAATGTGGAAATGGCTTTGCAATCAAGCAGTAGGTGGATGTTGGAAGAATATTTAAAAGAATTTTGAGGAAAATAATAGAAAAATCATGGATTTCCTTGGGCAATTTGTAGAAAACTGAACATTAAAGATTTTGCTAGTGAGGCCTCAGAAGGACATAAGGAACATTATGAATAAATCACAAATTGCTTTAGAGAAAGCTTAAATCAGTGAATAGACTGTTACTATAAATCTGGACTTTAAGAACATTGCCAATGAGGGCTCACAAAGAAGTGAGAAACATGTTATTGGAAACCAGAGGAAGGAATATCCTTGTTATGTGGTGGCAGAGTCCAACTGTGTAACATTTGTCCTCCAATTATGTGGAAAGCCAAACTTGTAAGTGACAAACCTGGACATGCAGATAAAGAGATTTCTGCACAAAGGTAATAATACCTGGTTTGTCCTTGCTGCTAGGGTGAAATTCAACAGGAAAGAGATAAACTGAGAGAACTGTTGAGCAAAAAGGGGCCAGAATATGATATTTTGAAAATTCTCAGCCTCTTCAGATGGCAAAGTGGCTAAAAGTCAGAAATAGCTACTAAAAGTTTGGCATAGAGAAAAGGCTGAGTGTGGGGCTCTATAATCCTTAGCTGAAACCTCAGAAAGATGAAAAGGTTATAGTACACAGATTTTTCTAAGAAATTAAGGGTATTCCTCAGCGTTCTTCTTAATTAAACCAGAGATCCTCTGGGAGAAGGTTAAGGACATTGTCCCTCAGCCAACTCAGCAGAAGCCAAAAACAGAAAAGGGATTATCTCAGGAAGATATGTAGATGTGGCTTTTGTCTAATAAAGTAAAATTCAGTACAATTAATGCAATGCCCCAAAGTTTTTGAGAAACTTATATAAGTAGAAACACTCAGCTTAGACTGAAAGAGACAGAGAGAGTCCCAAAGGAAGGAAGGCTACTGGACGCCCCAAGTTCTACAGGCAGGAATTAAGCTGATAAAACTACTCAGCTGCAAATTTATACTACTTTTCATGAAAGAAAAAGGATGACTCAGCAAGTGAACCAAAATCTCAGCGGGCAAAGCCAAGAGCCACTGAAGAATATCCTCAGACTTTGAAATCTAATTGAGGAAATATTTCTGGAGTTTGTCCAGATACACTTTTTTAAGGTTCCAAAATTGTTATATATTCCACGTTGGTCAAACAAAATAACACATTTAACACAAAAACACACAATGCAAAATAATTGTGTTATTCACAAGCTATTAACGACTTTTAAGAGAAAAAGCTAATATCACATTAGGCAGTGTGGTCTAGTAAAAAACTTAAGCAAAACTTGTGTGACCCATACTTTCTTTATTCATTTTCATTTAAATTATATGCAACATTATTTAAAGATAATGGCAAAAATCTAAATGCCACGCCCTTGTAAGAGACTATTACATGAAGGTGCCCTCTATGTGCTCCTGCAGGTAGAACCAGTTTAACTCCAATTCACCATACATAACCATCACTCAGAAATGAGCTCTTGAATTGGAATGAGCACTAGACAAGTACTTGTTTGAAATCTACTGGAAAGGATAAATTTTTCCCCAGAATATTTTTAAGCTTTGTATAATTTTGGTAAAATATACATAACATAAAATTTATCATTTTAACCATTTTTAAGTGTATAATACAGTGGCATTATATTCACAATATTTTGGTACCATCAGCACTATTCATCTCTAGAACTGTTTTATCATCCCCAACTGAACATTTATACTCAATAAACAATAAATTTCCATTCTCTCCTCTCCCCAAACCCTGGTAAACACTATTCTACTTTCTGTCTCTATGCATTTACCTATTCTAGGTACCTCATATAAGTGAAATCACACTATATTTATTCTTTTCTGTCTGGCTTATTTCACTTAGCAAAATGTTTTCAAAGTTCAACCATGTCGAAGTATGTATTAGAATTTCGTTCTTTGTTAAGGATGAGTAATATTCCTTTGTGTATTTGTATACCACATGTGATTGTCCATTTATCTTTTAATGGACACTTAAATTGTTTCTACCTTTCATCTATTATGAATAATGCTGCTATGATCACTGATGTGAAAATATCTGTTTGAGTCCTGGTTTTCAATTCTTTTGAGCATATATCCAGAAGTGGAATTTCTGGATCATATGATAATTCTATATTTAGTTATTTGAGGAAACACCATACTGCTTTCCACAGTGGCTACGCCATTTTACTTCCCTACCAGCAATGCACAAGTATACGGATTTCTTCACATTAGTGCTGGCACTTATTTTCCATTTTGTTCTTGTTTTGCTTTTCTTCTTATAATAGCAATCCTATGTGTAAAGTGATATTTAATTTTGGTTTTGATTTGCATTTCCCTGATGATTAATGATGTTGAACATCTTTTCATGTACTTATTGGACATTTATGTATTTTCTTTGGAGAACAGTCTATTCAAATCCTTTGCCCTTTTTAAAATTTGGTCTTTAGGGTTTTTTGTTGTTGAGTTGTAGGAATTTGTTTAATATTAATTAAGAGATTAATCCCTTATAAGATAAATCATTTGCAAACACTTTTTTCCCATTTCATGGGTTGCCTTTTCATTCTGTTGGCAGTGTCCTTTAATGCACATTGTTTTGGTTTTTTTTAATTTTGATGAAATCCAATTTATCTATTGTTTTCTTTTATTGCCTGTGCTTTTGGTATTACTCCAAGAAATTATTACCAAATCCAATGTTGTAAAGAATTTCTCCTCTGTTTTCATTTAAGTTTTGTAGTTTTAGCTCTCATGCTTAGGTCTTTGACCCATTTTGTGTTAAGTTTTGTATATATAAGGTAAGGATCCAATTTTATTATTTTGTTTGTGGATATACAGTTTCTCAGCATCATTTCTTGAAAAGATTGTCATTGTCTCCATTAAATGGTCTTATCACCTTTGTTGAAAAGCCCTCTCTGTACAAGTCTTTCACAGACTCCATTAAGTGTTTTTCCTAAGTATTTTATTCTCTCTGTTGTTATTTAAGATGGAATTGTTTTCCTAATTTTCTATTTGAATCGTTTATTGTTACTGCATAGAAATGCAACTATTTTTTGTTTGTTGTATGTGAGGGTTTATTTCTGGGCTCTCTAGTCTATTCCTTTGGTGTATATCTCTGTCTTTATGCCACTCTTGATTGTTCCATGTAGTAAGTTTTGAAATTATGACATAAGTGTACTCCAACTTTTGTTATTTATTTTCAAGATTATTTTGGTTATTTGGGTTCCTTGAGCATCCGTACAAACTTTAGGAAGAGTGTTTCTATTTCTGCATGTCAAATTCTAAATGTTCTTAGAGTTTGATTTGATAGAGATTACATCAAATCTGTAGATTGCTTTGGGTAATATTGACATCTTTAAAATATTAAGTCTTTCAATACATAAACATAGATGTCTTGCTTTTATTTGTAGCTTCTTTAATTTCTTTCAGCAATACTTTGCAGTTTCCACTGTATAGTCTTTCACTGCCTTCATTAAGTTTTTTTTTCCTGAGTCTTTTATTCTCTCTGTTGTAATTTAAGATGGAATTGTTTTCTTAATTTTCTTTTAGGATTGTTTATTGTTACTGTATAGAAAAGCAACTGTTTTTTGGTCTGTTGATATTGTATCCTGCAATTTTGCTGAATTTTAACTAGTTCTAACAGGTTTATGTGTGTGCGTGTGTTTATGGAATCTTTAAAGTTTTTTCATATAAGGTCATGTCATCTGTGAACAGAGATAATTTCACTTTTTCCATTCCAATTTGGATGTTTTTTATTGCTTTTTCTTTCCTAATTTGTCTGGCTATATCTTTCAACACTATGTTGAATTTAAGTGGTGAAAGTAGGCATACTTATCTTTTTCCTGATCTTAGGGAAAAATTTTTCAGGATTTCACCATTGAGTATGATATTACCTGTGGGATTTTCATATATGGCCTTTTTATTATGTTGAAGAAGTTTCTTTCAATTCCTGGTTTGTTAAGTTGGTTTTGTTTGTTTGTTTGTTTTTTGGTTTTTACCATGAAAGTGAACTGAATTTTTTCAAATGCTTTATCTGATATAGTTCCTTTCTGTATGAGAACTTTTTTTTTTTGGTTTTTAATCCTATTAAGTTTATTTAGACCTTTTTATTGCCTATCAAATAGTCTATCCTGGAGTATGTTCCATATGCTCTTGAAAAAAAAATTGTATTCTTCTGTAGACTAATGAGGTGTATTACAGATACCACATCAAGTTGGTTAATACTGTTTTTCATGTCTTCTATATCCTCACTGTTTTCTATCTAGTTGTTTTGATATTATTGAGAGTAGGGTATTAAAGTGTCTAACTATTTTTGTTGAATTGTCTCATCATTATTTATATTTTGTCCATTGTGTCCATTTATCATTGTTATACTTTTCAAAATATATGGTCCTTTTTAAATTATGAAATGATCCCCTGTCACTAAAGTAATATTTTCTGTCTTAAGTCTGTCTTGTTAGCTACTGGTATAGCTACTCCAGCTCTCACATGGTTACTGTTTGCTTAGCATACTTTTTTCCTAATCTTTTACTTTTAATTTTTTTTTGGTCTTTGAATCTAAAGTTTATTTCTTCCAGATAATATAGAATTGGATTTCATTTTTATACCCAGGCTCAAAATATAAGTCTTTTGATTGGGGTTTTTAGTCCATTCACATTTAATGTAATTGCTTATATGCTTAAATTTACATTTATCGTTTTGCTATTTGATTTCTATTTGCCATGTCTATGGTGTTTTTATACTACCTGAAACTTGTGAAGTTGGATCTGTTGTATAATGTTTCTCATCAAATTTGGAAAATCTAAGGCTATTATGTCTCCAAATTTTTTTCTGCTCCTTTTTCCTCTCTCCTCTCATTCTAGACTCCCATTGCCTTTACGCTGGTCCCATATGTCTTAGATTCCTTTTTACATCATTCTTTTTTATATCTATTCTTCATATTGGAAATTTATATGGCATATCTATAATTTTTTCTCAATTCTTTCTTTTCCCAGTTCAAATCTTCTATTGAACTGTTCTAATAAATTTTTCACTTAAGGTATTATATTTATCAACTATAGAATTTATATTTGTCTCTTTCTTATACATAATTTCCATCTCTCTATTGAAATTCTCTATTTTATGAGTAATGTCTTTATATTTCCCTTTAATATTTTAAACATAGTTTCTTCTATTTATTGAAACATATTTATTTATAATAGGTACTTTTAAATGTTTGTCTGCTAAGAGCTACATCACGGCCCCCTCACAGACAGTTTCTGTTCACTGATTTTTTTTCTTGAATATGAGCCACATTTGCATGTTTCTCTTTATCTCTCATTATTTTTTTAATATCAAAACTGTACAATTTTTGATAATATATTCTAGCAACTCTGGATTCTGATTGTCTTCTCAGAGGGTTCTTTTTGTTGCTGTTTATCTGTTTTTCTGTTTAGTAGTTTGCCTGGATTAAATTTGTGGAATACGCATTTCTCACAGAGTAAAAATGCTGATGTCACTGATTAATTTTTATTATTCTTGTTTTAACTTTAAGCCTGAATTCCTAGGAGTTATCTCAATATCAGTATAGATTAATGGCCAGTTCGTGATTGATCAAAGTTTGAGCTGAAACACCACGAGCAAGTAAGACTTTCTTTCTCTGCTAATGGATCTTGTTTAGGGTGGAAGTACACTAAAAAAAAATAAGGAAGGTTACATATCTACTTTGATTCTTACTTTCCTCCAGGCCCTCTCCATCTCCTCTGCATATGTGCATGGCTTCATATCCAGTCATAGAAGTGTGAATAGCAAGACCCCTTCCTAATCTCTCCTATGCAGCCTTAGTTGATCATTGCAGCTTTCCAGACCACCAGGGATATATGTCATCTGGTAGAGGCTCCTTTTTGATGTTTCATTTCCCAGATTTCCTTGTTAAATTTTTGTTTATTCAGCTTTGTTTTTACTTGCCCCAACCAAGACTACAGTTTGAGACTTACTGTGATATTGGCTTTTCCCCTTTGTTTACTACTGATATTGTCACTCTTTCTGGCAATTCCTCAGGCATAAGTCATTTTCATTCTTTACTACAAATCAAGCAAGTACATACACCTCAGCAGCAGAGTTACTGATTTTCACAGCTTGTTCCTCCCTGGAAGAAATTCTAAACACACAACTGGGTGCAGAGGAATAAGGAAAGCCTCAGTTAAGAATGCTATGACTCTCATGATTCTTACCCAAGGTTCAATAGTTTTTCTGGAATAAATGCTTCTTAATTTGTTATGTGACCTTATTTAATTTTGAGAATCCTGAAATGGTTGTTTTTGACAATTTGGTCCAGTTTTATCATTTCATTTTTGGGGGAAAAAAATTGCCAAACCCCTCACACTTCACCAATCCAGAAGTACTGTCAAAACACCAATTTAAAAATACTTGGAATATTCCATTCCATCACCAATGAGAGGAAAATAATCTCAAATTTATATCACACTCATCCTTAGCTTCGCAGTTCTAAAGGATCTTATACTGACTTAACACAACTAAATTTTCTTAATTGTAAGTGAGGGATGCATGACAAAGTGAGGATCTAGCCATATTAGAGATAAAACAAGAGTATAATATAAGAGATAATTTTATTGTAACTATTTTTTTACAAGTCCTCTAGTGTACTTTAATTAAATTAAGTCATATTGACTTTAAGTGGATATTACTGAAATAACATGAAATAAGGAACATAGGAATATAAACAATAGAGGATGCATATTGGAGTACCAAGTCAAAAGATTTTCTTGAGTTTGAAAGCAAATCTGTGATTCAGAGACTCTACAGGAACCAATTAAGCAATCTTCTTGATTTTGCTTTTAAGGAATCAATTAATTTAAACTCCTCAAAAACTAGTTGATTTGATATTATGTAGTTTAGGAAACTCTAATTTAGAAGTTTTCATGGGCCAACTATGCAAGGAAAATGAATGAAATTGAACAGAGAGGTTCCTGCCTATAAAGAATAACTACTACTCAGCTCTGACTGATTGTCACTGGGCTGTCACAGTGTTATAGATATCTTCTGATTCTTTCATGAGAAGCCAGTAAGCCAGATTTTTAAAATTTGAAATGTCTTGGAAAAAATGCATTATATAAAAAGGTATTTATAACTCTGTGCATATATACATATATGTGTGTACATATGTATCCCACCAGATTTTCTTACCTCTAATATAGACATTGTATGTATTGTATGTATATATTTTCAAGAGGCTTCAAAACAGGTGTCCTTATGAACAAGTCAATGAAATGTAGTCAGTGAAATTGAATTGTAACATTTTAGACAGTTGTCAAAATCAGCTCAATCCAAATTTGGAGTCAGCATAATATTTATTTCTACATTCATCAAGAAATAAGGCCGAATGACTTGTTCATAAAGAAAAATCAGTTTTTATAATCAATTTATAAGAAGAATGTTAAATGAAATAGCTCTAAATAAAATCATGCAAATAAATAACACTTAGCTATACTATCTCCAATGTAGAGGTTTAAGCTAAAGACACTAATAAAATAAACATTGTTAAATATTTACTATGTTCAAGGCACTCTGCTAAACAACAGAGATATAAAATGAAAAGGCCATGGTTAATGAGATGCTTAGTATTTCATATTTAGAAATGAAATTATTCTTTGGCATACACATATACTGCAGATAGAGGAGTAAAGTGGTTTAAATGTTCAATAGTGCCAGCAGGCAAGCCATGTCAAGAATCATTCTATTTCTCTATATTTCTAGTAATTTATTTTTTGTTGATAATTAGAGATATAGACAAGAAAGTTGTTATGATAAATTAATCATAATTAATGTAAACATGAATAAACTAATATTCAACATTAGGAATAAAATTTTATAAATTACATAAATTATACATGTGAGATTGGACATTCAGACATTAAAATCATGTTCTCAGAGATATTAATGGTATAAGAAAATGTTCACATAATAACATGAATTAAACACAGCATGCATATATATAAATAGTATAATTTCTAATAGATATTTTTATAGAAAAATAGTGAAGGGAATATGAAGATATATGGATGGAATGATAGATAAGTAGATAGAGATGGATAGAATAAGTAGCAATTGCAAGTATTTTGTTGTATTTCTGATTTAAGGGATTACATAAGACTTTTTTCTTTATACTTTTTTTAATATTTAAAAATGTTTATACAGAGATTTCACATCAAATTTCTAATCAGAAAATAAAATTAAAGATCTTTCTCTGGCCAAACTACTATTTGGCCCACCTGCCCACAGACAGGGAGTATTCCTTGTGTGCACTATGCTCCCATAGTATTCAAAACCTACATAAACAACTTTGCATTAAAAAGAACCATAGATAGATCATGGTTTTATCATCTACAGTTCAATCAACTGTAACCTCTTGAAAAGCAGGAATCATGATCTTCATCTTTTTTCCCCTAGAAATAAATAGCCACACCTGGTCATAGAAAAAAATTTTTTAAATGAGGCATTCCATTCCAACCAAACATAGTGAAATATTTTAACAGTGTCTAAGAGATGAGATTTTTAAGTGGTAAATTTTGCCACTAATGTAACCTGAAAATTCTCAAGAATTGAAGGGTTTGCTTGTTCTAGGATGTATATATAAAATAATTACATATTCTTTCAGTAGTTTGAGCACACATACATAAATATGTACACACAAACATGCTAAATGATATTTAATGTTGTTACATAGATTCTATTTTATTTCCTGTCACTTTTATGCACTTGTAAAAACAACTGCAAAAACATTTATTGGTTAGTTTCTGCTTTAGTATTTTCTTTTTAGTTGATATTTACTAACTGGCTATTAGTCATTTATTTTTATCTCTTGAAAGACCCCCAAATTCAATGCAATTTACCCTGATTATTTTCCCCAGTGCTGAATTATTTTGAACTTCTAAGACCTTTTGATGTGAGTGTAGAAAGATAAAATACATCAAACTGAACCTTTTAATAAAACTTCAATGAAGTGATAAATTGGATGACTGTTGCAAACAATGTAGTACTTTTATACTACTAAACAATGTAAGAAGCATATGTAGTACAAATGAGTTGTTTTAAAGTCAAAGAAATATCATTCTGTTTAATCTTCCTGTAAAATGATCTTTCAAGCAAAATAACTTGTTTATTTTGAGTTGTGTTTTTTTCCAGGTATTTATGAGTAATAATCATGTTTTCAAATGTACTAAACTTTCAAAGTTTGAAAGTACAACCCAGTTATTCTGAATTTATTTATTTTCATCTTAATGTTTAATTTGTAACAGTGAAGCATTCCAATGCCTTCAATTTTTTTGTTCTATTGCTGTTTTGCAAATATTGTTAAATAAAAGGCTATGTAAACTCACCAACTGCCTGACAAAGCCTTTTGCTACTACCCAAATTTTCAAGAAATTTGTAAGGCTTTTTGTGATGTCTGTATTTCACCCTCCATCTTTAGCATTAGTTTTCTCTTTATTATTAGCAACTAGAAGATTTCAGTAAATAAAAGCCATGGAATGAGTGAAGAAAAAATGATAACTTATTATTTTTTTAAAAATCAAACTTCTGTGGAGAGTAGAAACACACTATTAAACAAATGACATTATATTTTTAAAATTTATTTTAAAAAATTTGGAAACATTAGAATTCCATATTTATGAAGTACAATCCTCTGGATTTGACAAAAGCATAGAGCTACATGTCTACCACCACAACCATGACACGTAACAGTTCCATTATCCTAAAAAATCCTCTTGTGCTTCCCCTTTGTAGTCAATCTCTTCTCTCACCCTCAACCCTTGAAATAACTGATCTGATCTCAAAAACAATAGTCTTATTTTTCACAAAAGTCATATACTAACATCATATTGTATAGTTAAGGCTTTTTTGATGCTGCTTTCTTTCCTTTGTAAAATGTAATTTGTGTTGTATATGTCAATAGGTTAGTGCTTTGTATTGCTGAGTATTTCTTTTCTGGACTTCCTCAAATTGTGCTTTGTTGTCTGTCATTAATTTGTAAAATTCTAACATTTCTTCTTCCCTGATCGCTTTCTCTTATTCTCCTGGGACTCCAATTATAAGTGTACTTGAGAATTTAATATTCCCATATATATTAGTTCTTTTTTAAAAAAATATTTTTCTCTTGTCTTTCAGTTTGAATAATTTCTATTCACTTGTCTTCAAGTTCATTGATTTATGCCTCAGTTGTTTTGAGTCTGTTGGTGAGTCCTCTTTATTTTGTTACTATATTTTTATTTCTCACCTTTTTATTTGATTCTTTCTTATAGTTTAGACCTTTCTTTTGAAACTACTAATCTAAAAATAAAAATGGGTTAAAATATATGTATGCACAATTAAAATATATGATAACTATAGCATAAAAATCAGGAGGTGGCATGCAAAGTCAATTTTCACATTATTAGGGAGGAAAGTAAGACTATTAAAAAATATTAGGCCTTGATAAGTCAGGGATGCAACATATGTTATGATTTATTGGGTAAAAATTAAAAGAATTAACAGGTATATTACTTTCAAAGTAATAGAGGGGAAATAAGAGAAAGACAAAAATCACTGAATCAATAAAAAGTAGGGGAGAAAAAAATTTAACAAAATAAATAGAACAGGTTGGACAAAGACAAAATATAAAATAAGAACTGACACAAACATGATGCTTGTACTGCTGGCTGTACCAGGAATAATGAAATTCTTTGTCTCTAACTTAGAAGTCTCATTATCAGACAGTATCCTGGTTTCACACCTTTATTTTTCCTAGAAAAAATTGAACTCTTAAACTTACATCAAATTTCTTTTTAACAAGCAGTTAGAAAATAAGGACAAAACTATCAGTATCATGTGTCGTGCAGAATTTTTGTTAGTCATTTTTTTCTTGATCCATATGCCATCATAGCCTTTAGCTCTATCAAGACATATTTCAGGTATGTGTGAAGTAGGGGAGCAGCATATAAACAAATTTGAAAGGGTTACTGCTGAATCACTGTTTGATTAAGCCAAATAAAAGAATATGTATTCAAATTGGTCACAAACCACAAACTCAGAAAGGAAGAGAGCTATATATTTTAAATAGCAATCTATTTAAAGGTCCCTTTAGTTCCATAAGCCTTGCTTCCTGAAGCCTGCTGTAATCTAGGATAGATGTGCTCTAGTGCCTATCAGCTGGTTGCGTTTTGGCCACAGATAAGATTCTATAATACAACCAGCCAAAGTCATTACCACTGCCCATGAGTCCATATGTATTCCCAAACTGGGTGACATGTTTTTGCCAAAGTAGACGACCAGGTGTACTACTAATAACTCTTCTCATTGACCAGATTTCCACTCACCACTGTCTTTCAGAGTCACCAATAAGTAGGGCTATAATGGAGCAGCTGCCTGTTTTTGGCATGTAGCTACATAGCAAGCCTACTTAATACATGAAAAAAGCTTGGACTTTTCTACTTTCCAATCAGTGGGTCATAAGAGACAGTTTGTGAAGTCATAGGAGTAAACTGAGGGTGAGGTATTGGAGCAACTGTGATGAGTGACACAGGTGTCTTGGGTCTGGCCAGCTCAGGATGGGTAATTCTGACAACATATTTAATAGATACCCTATGACCAGATTCTTTGCTCTTTTTCAAGTAGTGTCTAATTTTCTGCTGAAGATGACATAGCCATGTTCCTAGAAGATTATTTATAGTAATTCTATAGAGATAGGCTCCTATTGAGGTTTACCATAAACTTTACATGCCACCTTTTTCTGAAACAGATACTTTTAATATGACAATATCTACACTATAGTTTTGATCTGTTGCAGAGCCCTTTCTCACTCTGGGCCTTTCTCTAGGCTGATAGACTTTCTTGCAACTCAATAAATGGGTCAAAGCAGTATTCCTAATTGTAGAATATGTACTTATAGAACCTGAAGGGAACTATTAGGAACTGCACTTCGTGGTTAGTGATAATATGTACAAGATGAAATATATCCTTTACTTAGGAGAGAATGTCCTAGCATGCCCCAGACAATTGGATCCTTACAAATCTTTTTGATGTGTTAAGCCTGTGAAATTTATTATAGTTTAACTCCATCCCTTTGGAGCACATAGTTCTTCTCAGGGCCGAAAATATTCTTGTCTCTTCTTCCTCATCTTGTTTGATTAAGATAATATCAATTTGGTGTGCCAACAATTATATTATATATAATATTCAGATGGTCCAAATTCTTTAGGACTATATTGTTACAGCAGGAGAGTAAACATAGCCCTGGGGTAAGGCAGAAAAGATACAACTTTGTTCTCACCATATGAACACAAATCATTTCTGGTCCCTCACTTTGATTAGAACTGGAAAAGAATGCATTTGCCAGTTCAGTGGTTCAAGCCATATATGGGAGGCTGGGTTAATTTACTCAAGGTGAATCTTCTATCTTGGGCTCCATAGCTATAATTGGGCTACTAATTATTTGCCTTTGAGGTAGCCTACTGCAATTCTCATGTCTAGTTTTTGTAAGAACAAGACTAGTAAATAAATTGGAATATGTTGGGTGCAATCACTCCTAATTCCTTTTGGCTTTAAGGGTGGCATTAATTTATGCTTTTCCACCAGGGATGTGACATTGTTTTATATTTATTAATTTTATCCAGGCTGTATATATATATATGTGTGTGTGTGTGGTGGCTTAGAAGTTTCTACTTAGATTTCTCTACTATAACTCTTAACCTGTGGACCAAGGAACAAAGAAATGTGGGGTTTCTATCAACTACCAAATATATCCCTTCCAATTATATATTTGAGAACTAGAAAAAATGGTGTGAGTGGACTTATAGACTCACTGGTTGGCCAGATCTGATGCAGGATTCCATTTATTACTTGATCCTATATGCCTCCATATAAAAGGGGGTCTATGATAACAATATGAGCCCAGGTATTAATGAAAACACATGCCCAATCCTTCTCAAAATGTTTAGGTATATACCTTAGATTACAGGTAGCAGAGTAAATGATCATAAATCTCCTTAATAAAGGATCATGGAAATCTTAACCATATATATTTTCCATGGTGTTATAGCATCCTTTCTTATGGTGATCCCACCCTCCCTTTGATGTAGTTCTAAAAACTGACTCATGTCTGATAATTGGGCAAGGGATTATTACTTGTTATTCAGAAGGCTATCATCCGCCCCTTGATCATATATCCTTGATACCTATTGTTCTTATAGATTAAGAAATATTACTTTTGGATGTCATTGTATCTTGCTTCTGAAATGCTGTTTTCTAATGCTCAACTCCAGAGGTCCACAAATATGTTGTTTCCTGACATTACTTATTGATTGGGTAATAAGGAGAAAAGGCGGGGAAAGATCCTGAGAGGGGCGCATGTTGCAGGACAGAATTCTCTGCATCCTGTTTAAGCAAAAGGGGGAACTAGCCTTTAACAGGAAGGAAGGGGCTTCTTTTGCAGAACTACAGGTCTCGGGGGGATCTAGATTTCAAACGTTTCAAGGGTATTGATTTTAGATATCCCCACCCAGAGATTTTGGTTGTCATTCCTTCCCAACCAAGAACTGAACTTTGATGTAGCAGTCTGGCTGTTGTTGAAAATGCAATAAATTTCTGTTGTTTAGGCCACCCATTTTGTGGTACTTTGTTAGTGGAGCCCTAGCAAACGAATATAGAGGGCATCAATTATGACAATTTATTTTCTACATTAGGACACTTGGTTGTAAGTTAAATAAATTCATTTGAGCTGACATAAACACAAAAGGCAAATCATAATCAAAGATTCAAGTGTGTGTCATGGAAGACAAGGGGAGTAATACATGACATTGTGAATGAATGGGTTCCCGGAAAAAATACACAGATATAGGGCTCTCTGAATCTCTTTGTTCACCTCTCCTGACATCTGTTTCATTATTTATCTCTGATAATAGACTTCCTTTGCACTACTGACTCACATGGCAAAAGCCATGGCCACTGAATACCTCTGAGAAACAGAATCCTCTCTCTCTCTACTGTTCCTGTCCCTCATTTTCTTTTCTAATTTCAATTCCGAGGAAAGAACTTTTGATTAAGCAAGTCTGACTCTACCTCAGCCAACCAACTGTGCCCTCAGGAGCTGGGAGTTAGTATAAAGATCAAAGCTGCCAGTAAGTCCCACATAGACTGAGAAAAAAAGAGCAGTCCCCAGAAAATGGAGGGAGGGACACTGTGGACAATCTAGAGGTGCTCACTACCTATACTATGCTTGGTTGAAAGGTTTATTGAGAAGTCATTCTTCACTTATTCCCAGTTCCAATAACTTGAAAACTTTGCAGAGTAAAACTTTGGAAGGCCATAGTAATGATAGTAGCACTAATACTGTATCTATCTATTCTATCTAATTATGTTTATTCATTTCAGCACATTTGCATTTGTATTATCTCATTTAATTTTTTCTAAAACTGGTGAAACATTCAAAACAATTATAATTATTATGCTGATGAAAAAATTGAGGCTTATATATTTCTTCAAATTATATATTTTAGCATGGGACATAGTCAGGACTAAAGATTTCAATTATCTTAGCCCAGTAAATAGGCCTGAAATAGTAAAATTGCACCATATTAATATTCTGGAGACGTAGGTTATGACACCAATCATTTTGTTTATTTACAAAATTCACTTAACACCTGTAACATCTTCCTTTATAAAATGTTGTGTGCTTATCACTGCTTAAATCATTTTCTTTGGCACTCTTGCTGACTGCTGTACACCTTTATAGTCTTTATTTTGAAGACTTAGTTGAGTTTATATTAAAGATAATATTAATTCCCACAAATGGATGCTTTTCTACTATGATATTTTTACTGGGATTTTCTCATTTATTTTATGTTTAAATAGTTTTGCTCCTGCATAACCTAGAGATCAACATCTCTGTTATCTTATATTTTAGAGGTATTTGAACCTCATTTGAGTTTTTATTTATATTACTAAAGCAAGAAAACACTGGAAAACTCAACCCAAATTAATGGAATATTTTTATTCTCCATCAGAATGTCACTCATGTGTAAACATAGAAATTGTTAGATGAAGTAGCAAAATTTAGAACCTTCATAAAGTGCTATTCCCTGCTGAGCAGATTCTCAGTAACACTGAAAATCTTGAAAGAAAAATAAAGGGAGTCTACTTTGAAATAAGCATGATGTTCCATGCTGAGACAAATCACACGCACAGGGTATGCAAACACTGAAAATAGAATTACAAACCAGAAACAAGAAACAATGTAATGCTAGGTAGAGATTCCACATCCAAATAAAAAGAGGAATTTTAGTGTTTGGAAGAATTTAAAACATGAAATTAAGCAAATAGAACAACAAAAACAAAATCATCCTAAGGATTAGATATGATTCCTTAGACAAAAAGTAAATGATACTGTGTTTTGACTGTGTTGACAAATGCACTCCTATAAAATGTGAATGCCCTCAGTATAAAATTCCAAACCTAATTCAATGAACCAGATGTGAATATGGTAAGAATATGGTAAAAGCCATTTCATCAAAAATTGGTTTGGGCATGCTGATTTTTTCAATCATCAAGCCTTCTTTTTCTGAAGTGCATGTCAAACACAAATATCTTTAATATAAAAACTTCTAGTTTATACCCCTTTGGAACATTTTTTGTTTATGCTTTCTCTATAGCTTTGTATTTTTTAAATTGACAGTAGTGTCATAAAATATTGCCTTCCTAGAGTTCCATGTAACTTGTGGTAATATTACACCCACACACTCCTGAAAATGAAAGATAAAAAATGAATCATAATGATTTGAAAACCAATTTCTACAAAATAGATTACAAACAAAAATTATTAAATTAGAAGATAAATATGTATAATGATACATTTATTTTCACCATCAAGCTTCTTAAAGATAGGATGATATTATCTTTTCTACATTTTTTACAAATATATCAGACTTCACTGTAATAAATGGACTAATAAGTGGAAGAAATAAAATCTATACTTGTGTCCAGTATGTTATATGTGGCAAAGTTGTGGTAAATTAATTTTAGTATTATTATTTAGCAGAGAAATTATGCAAGTTTTGTTCATTAGAATCAGTCATTTGAAATGTCTAACTTGTAAAAGAGAAAAAGCAAAACAAAAATGGTGAAAAAATAATAATATGATTGTGGTTTATATTTATGACAAGCTATGCAAGTAGAGCATTTTATTCTCCAGTTTAATTGTAGCATGCCATTACTTTAGGATTGTAGAAATGAACCCATCAAAAGTAAGGTGCACTAGAAAATATTTCATCAACTAACAATATAAGAAATGGTTGTGTACAATTTGGGTGCCTTAAAGGTATTCCTATCAGAGTGTTTTTTATGTAATAGAGTTTAACCACAATAAATTAAGATAATATACAAGATTATAATTTATTGCTTGTTTCTTGAGAATTGATGCCTGTTCACTTATTTAATCTTCGTAGAGTCTATAGTGCATAATTTCTTCTAGAAACTATGGGAAATTAGGTATGTCTCATCCTCAATGTATTTATGATAAAGATAGAAAGATAGAATTCAAAACTTTACAAATTTTAAGTAATGCTGTATGAATTGTTATGAATAAATTCTGTCTTCAAGTCATACTATATTTACAAAAGCCTGTGAAGCACTACAAGTTAAGTTGTATGGGTAATGATGGGTAAAATTTACAAAGAGTGCAGTCAATGCAATAAAGCATGAAAAAGGCATTGAGGATAAGCATGATGGACTGGGAGAGGACTAATCTGGGTGACACCAAAGGTTATGTCAGACCAAAGCATCATATTCCTGAGAAGGTAGAATGAAAGTTACATGTATTATAGTAATATAGAAGACATAATGGTTAGTAGCATAGGCTCTGGAAACATATTTCCTGGTTTCAAATCTGGCTCTCCCATTTTCTGACATTAGTTTGCTCAAACTCTCTGTGGTTCAGTTTCCACAAAATATAATGATATTTTCTAGCTCATGGGACGGTTGTGAGGATTATATGAGTTTGTATTTGTAAAGTGCGTTACCACTATCACACATTCAGAAAAAGAAGTATTAGCTATTGTAATGATCTGGTATTCCATAATAAATTATTAAATATAGTTTGGGGGAGGTAAAATTTTCTTTAACAGCAATGTGAAGACTTCTGTAAATTCTTTCCTCCATATTACTTATAAAAATACTTGAAGAATTATCAACAGCAACTTTTTTTAGAACTCCAAAAATTAGCCAAAATTTACAACAATTTAAAAATATTTATTCAAGAAAAATAACTGAACCTTCAATAAAAACAGTGGGAATTGTGATATTTTAACTTGGCCTACAACCATCTCACTCTCTCTAGCTGTGGTACCCTTGAAAACTAGTAGTTTTACAACTTAAATATTTAATAGTTATGAAAAACAGCAGCTTCAGAGCCACAGAAAACATCAGATGGGTTTAGAGTTCTCAAGCATTCCATGAGAAGTGTCATTATTTGAACGGTTTCATAGTTCCTGGAAAATCCTTATTGAGAGGGCCTTGTGGTTAATTGACCTAACCCAGAGCACGCTTGATGAGAAAAGCCTTATCCCTGGGATGATAGTTGAAAACAATCAGCTGCAATTTTTTAAAATTGTAGTTTTTTAAGACTGTGGTACCAGTTGGGTAATATAAAAGTCTGGCCAAAAATTTGAAAGGAAATTTTCATAGAGGGCTTTAAAAAGCTTTGACATGTTCCTAGGGACCTAGAAAGCTGAACACATGTTCAGGGCGGTATGCCTGCCCGTGAGAGACCTGAGGGGATAATGACTCACCTCTGGCTGATCTTGAGGCCCTGTGTAAGCAGGAAACAAAGGCATTGAGGGCAACGAAGGTGAAGGCTGA
Source organism: Daubentonia madagascariensis (assembly GCA_023783475.1). Taxonomy (NCBI): domain Eukaryota; kingdom Metazoa; phylum Chordata; class Mammalia; order Primates; family Daubentoniidae; genus Daubentonia; species Daubentonia madagascariensis. The sequence goes on along the minus strand of JAKFHU010000978.1, from coordinate 15,682,878 downwards.
GCTGTAGTCTGCTAGAGCATGGAAGGCATGCCACAACAGAGAGACACAGCTCCTCAGCACAAAGTTGAAGACTGACTTGATCAAAGCATTTAAGGACATCTCTGTTAAATCGTTAGCCTACCACTAAGGTAACTGAGCAGTGACTTTAGTGGCCACACTCCATAGCAATACAGACTTTACAGACGTAGTTAAGGAAAGTAACTAAAGAAACAAAGAGAAACAACTACCACCAGCCCAGGCAGGAGGGAGTTCTGATTTGCAAAGCTGTCATATTGAATTATCAAAAATGTCCAGTTTTCAAAAAAAAGTTTACCAAAAACCAAGGATATAGGAAAATATGGCTGGCGCACAGGAAAAAGATACAGTCAATGGAAACAATCCTGGAGGGGGTTAAATGTCAGATTTAAAGGCAAAGTCTTTAAATTTACAATTATAAATGTCTTCAAAGAACTAAAATTATTTCTAAAGAATTAATGGAACATATGAGAAGGAAATCTCACCAAATGAAGAATATTTACAAAGAGATATCAAACAGAATAATAAAAAATAGCAAAATAGAAATTCTGGAGCTGAACAGTGGGATAACTGAATTGAAAATTCACTGGACCCAGAAAAAGAATTTGAGAAAATCCAACACCTATTCATTGTAAAAATTCTTATGAAATTTGGACTTAAAGGAAAATGTCTAAACTTGATGAAATGCATCTACAAAAATCCTACAACTTACATCATACTTAATGGTAAAGGAATCAATGCTTTCTGCCTTAGATTAGTAACAAGGCAAGAATTTTTGCTCTTTCCTTTTCTATCCGGTATGATATTGGAGGGTTTAGCCGCTGCAATTAGGAAGATAAATAAAAGGCATCTAGATTTGAATGGAAGAAGTAAAACTTCTTGTAGTCATAGAGGATATAATTTTGTATGTAAAAAATTTGAAGAAATACTCCTTCTCACACACAAAAAAACCCAGTAAAGTACAACAAAATCTCAAGATACAAAAATCAAGACACAAAAATTAATTGTATTTCTATATATGAGCAATAAACAACTGAAAAATGAAATTAAGAATAAAGTTCTATGCACAATAACATCAAAAATAATAAAATACTTAGAAATAAGTTCAACAAATGAAATTAAGAACTTATAAAACAATATTTGTAAAACATTGCTGAGAGAAATTAAAGAAGATTTAAATAAAAGTAGAGATATTGCCTATTTGGAGAATAGAAGAGCCTGTATTGTTAAGGTGGTGATTTTCCTCATATTTACCTAGGAATTTAATGCAATCTTTGTCAATAGTCTAGCAGGCTATTGTGCAGAAATTGCAATATAGATCCTGAAGTTTATATGGAAATGAAAAACACCTAGAATAGCAAAAACACATTTAAGAAAAAGACTAATGTTGAAAGACTTTCACTTCCTGATTTCAAAAATGATTATAAAGTTGCAGTGTGAAGACAGTGTGTTATTGCCAGAAAGATAAGATTCAAAAACCAATGAAAACAATAAATAATCAAAAATAAATCCTTGTATTTATAGTCAACTGATTTTTAACAAAGATGCCATGACAATTCATTGGGGAAGCATAGTCTGTTCAACAAATGATGCTGAGGCAATTGGATATCCACATGTAAGATGATCTTAAACCTCACCTCACACCATACAGAAACATTAAACTGAATCATGGATTTAACAGTAACCAAAGGATACAAAGTTTCAGTCTGACAGTAGGAATAAGTTCTGGAGATGTATTGTACAGTGTGGTGACTATAGTTAATAATATCACACTATATACTTGAAAATTGCTAAGAAAGTAGATTTTAAATGTTCTTATAACAATAAAATGGTAAGTATGTTAGGTGGTAGGTGTATTGGCTAGCTTGATTCAATCATTCCACACTGTGTATATATAATATATCAAAACCTCATGCTGTATTTCATAATAATACACAATAAAAACACTTAATTTTTAAAAGAAAGGACAGGAGAATATATTTGAGACCTTGGGTTAGGAAAGATACAAATAGATAGAAAATCAAATGCATGGTTCATAAAAGAACTCTTTCACATCAAAACAAACTATCAAGAGAATGAATATACAATCAACTGTTAGAAAATATTTGCCAAACATATATCTTATAAATGACTTGTATCCAACTTTACAAAGAATTCTTGTAGCCCAATTCATTTAACTGGGTATTTACCCAAAGGAAAAAAAGACATTCTATAATGAAGACATCTGCACTCGAATATTTATAGCAGGACAATTCACAATTGCAAAGATGTGGAAACAACCCAAGTGCCCATCAATATATGAGTGGATTAATCACATGTGGTATATGTATACCATGGAGTACTACTCAGCCATAAAAAACAATGGTGAATTAATACATCTGGTATTATCCTGGATGGAGCTAGAGCCCATTCTTCAAAGCAAAATATCACAAGAATGGAAAACAAGTACCACTGATACTCACCATCAAATTGGTACTACCTGATCAATACTTATGTCACACATAGAAATAATATTCATCAGGTGTCAGGCAGGTGGGAGGGAGATGGAGGGGATGGGAAAACTCATACTTAATGGGTGCGGGGCACACTGTCTGGGGGATGTTCACTAGTATAGCTCGGACTTGGGCAGTGCATAGGCAATATATGTAACCAAAGTGTTTGTACCCTAATAATATTCTGAAATAATAATTTTTTAAAAGGCCCACAGCATTTTACAGGACATTCCACATCAGAGAGCAAGGTTAAAGTGGAAAGATAGCAGGGCTACCTGTTAAGCCTAACTGGAGGATGAATTGGCCACATGCATACTTGATTCCTCATTTTTCTTCTCCTACTTGGCCACATTCCTACTCTAGATAAACATTTATACCACACCCCAACTATCTCGTTCCCTGTACTATTTTAAAAGCTTTATTTCTCATTATTGGAAATAAATATGTTATCCAAAAAAAAAAAAAAAAGAATTCTTCTAGTCTGGTAATAATACAATGATCCAATCAAAAATTGGTAAAAAGATGCTAGCAGACATTTCATCAAAGAAGTTGTATGGATGGCTAATAAGCATATAAGGAGATGCTCAATGTAATTAGTCATTAGGGAAATTAAAATTAAAACCACAATTTAACTATTTAACCCCCTCTAAAATGTCTATAATAAATAAAGCTGACAATAACAAAGCTGGTGATGATGTGGAAAAACAAGAACTCACACATTGCTGGTGGGAATGTAAAATGGTCTGGTCATTTTAGAATTTTGGAAGTTTCTAAGAAAGGTAAACATTAAACTACAACATGACTCAGCATTTTGACTATTAGGTATCTGCTATGGTTTGAATATTTGTCCCCTCTAAAACTCATGTTGAAATTTAATCCCCAGGGTCTCAATATTGAGAGGTGGGGCCCATGAGTGCTCTGCATGGATTAATGGTTTAATAAATTAATGGGTTACCATGTGAGTGGGAATGGTGGCTTTATAAGAAGAGGAAGAGAGACCTAAGCTAGTGAGACAAAGAAGTGGCAGGCATTGTTTTGGGTATTATTTTGAACATTACTATAAGCATTGCTTAATTGTGCAGACATTGTTTAACTGAGTCAGGAAGTCTGAAAACAAAGTTTCAAACTACCCTGATCAAAACAAGATGGGAACAGGACAAGTTCCCACAGGTTAGAACCAAGATAGTGGAAAAACAGACCTTAGAGCCTCTTGACCTTAGAGCTTCATTATACACTTAATTACCATAAACATTTCTAAGGAAACCTCCCACTCTCATCATGCACCTAGCACCAGGGCACTTCCTGTTTAACAATGTTTACTCAAAAGGAGGGCATCAATCAATTCCAGGAAAACACTGCCCCTTTCCAAGAAATAACATGAATATTCCTCCCCTTGTTTAGCCTGTAATTAAGATGTTGCTTAAATAGAGGGGCAAAAAGAACCATGGGGCCAGCTCTCCACAGAGAGAACTAGCCTCACTCTGTCTGTAGAGTAGATTTTCTGTACTTTCGGAATAAATCTTACTTTCATTTTACACTATTGGCTCACCCCTGAGTTCTTTCTTGTGAGAGGCCAAGGATCCACTTGTACTTCAGGTGATTCCCAACATTGAGAGTCACTTTTCTGTGTCACTGACATGCTCAGTGCCCTCACCATGTGATGTGCTGTGCCACCGTGGAACTCTACAGAGAGTCCCCACCAGCAAGAAGGCTATCACCAGATAATCACCCCTCAACCTTGGACTTCTCATACTCCAGAACTGTAAGAAATAAACGTCATTTCCTATAAATTACCAAGTTCGAGGTATTCTGTTGTAAGCAACAGAAAACAGACCTAGACAGTATCTCATCAAGAGAAATGAAAATATATGTCCACATAAATACTTGGTTGTGAATGGTAATAGAAGCATTATTCATGATAGCCAACAACTAGATACAATCTAAATAGAATAAATGAAGAGATAAAATGTTGTACATCCATAGATTAGAATACTATTTATCAATAAAAGAAACAAACTACTGTCACATGCTATGAATTTCAAAACTACAATGTTAAGTGAACGTAACCAGACACAAAGACCACATAATATATGATTCTATTTATATAAAATGTTCAGAAAAGGCAAATGCATATTGGCAGAAACTAGATTAGTGTTTGCCTAGGGCTGAGGGTGAGAAGGGGATTAGCTGTAAATGGACTGAGAGATCATATTGCAGGGGTAAAAATGCTCTTAAACCAATTTAGGCTGATAGGTGAGCCACTCAGCAAAGTCAATAAAAATATTTGAATTATAAATTTAAAATAGGCACATTTTATGATATGTAAAACAACCTAAATAAAGCTACTTAAAATATAAGCAGTTTTTAATTTATGAACAATATTAATATTGTTTTAATAATTATGGAAGGACCTGGGACCATATATATATTTTTAATTATCTCTACCCTCACATTTTGATACAACTTTAGAATTTGTACAACATTGTGACTTAATTTATCATATTTAATCTTGTACAACCCAGTTGGTAGAAATAGGAACTAAAGAAATAGCTTTGTGAAACTATGATTAAAGTGAAAATAAATATAAACTTTAATACTTGAACCCAGCTACCTGTACTTGGGTTTTAGTCTTATCTAGATTAGATTGGGTAGAGTTGAAGCTAAATGATAATCTAAATTAAGAGAATATTATAGTAACTCATATTTTCTCTGTCAACCACATCAGGAAAAATGGCAATAGCTCTTGGGTATTTCTTTAATAATTAATAAAATGCCAACTTATAGTCTATATTTGTTTAATTAGTCATATAAGTTTTCCAATATTCATAGCCCCTTTTAGCACCCTTTGTCTGGCTTTTTACTGGATATGATTTGCTCACAAAAGAATATAAAGGGATTTAATAACATAGAAGAAAGCAATAGAATAATTATATATATAAAGTGTTTTCAGAGTGAATTTTACCAAACCCTAATACGTACGCTTATATTTTAATTTTGCTTACTAGATTCAATGTGTGAAATTACTACCTTGACACTATTTTAATAATAATTAGCTCTGTAAAATTTAATGGGTATTTAATTAATGCTAACATGCTGCTGATAACAAAACAAGCTTCAAAATAAAGATAATGTTTGGAAGCAACATGAAATTTTAGCTGGAGAGCACATAATGACAAACATTGGTGCAAGATTATAGAACATTGGGTTGATTATATTTCTTACTTTGAATGATAGAGATTAATATCTGCAAATTACAAATTTTGCCTTGAGACTTCAGTATGAGAGAATTGTTTCAGATGCAGGCATTATTTCTTAGTGACTATAGTTCAGTGAATCAGATTTTTTTTTTTTGTATACCATTTGAGAGAGCTTTCTGAATACAAATGACTTTCTCAAAATATCTAAGAAATGGAAAGGTTAAATTCAGAGATTTGAATGACTTTATAATTGGGCTATAAATATATGCCTAAAATGCTAATATGAAATTAATAGCGACTTAGATGTTCTCAGTTCTTTAACTTTCCTTATGATAGAAACATTTTCATTTGGTATTATACTATTTAGAAAACTCGTCAGTCTATTTTGGATTTCAAATGTGGCCATAATAAAAAAAAATCAATATTTTTTTCAAATTTTATTTGATTTATTAAAAAATAAAAATTAGCATTCTAGTTCAGTAAATTATTTTAATGTTCCTAAGTATATAACCCTGTGAAAGGAGAAGTAACCAGAAGACTGAACAAAGCCTTTGCTACAGATCAAGTATTCACCACCAAATGTATTAGCAAAATCATTTCTGGATGCTCTTCAAGATGGCTGTTACAACAGCCAATATTTATTGAGTATTTACTATATAATGAAGCTTTATAATTGCTTTTTATTAATTTATTTATTCATTGGACCGATATTTATTTGATTCCTCCTATGTGTTAGAAACTATTCTAGGGTTTGGGGAAGCATGAATAAACAAAATAGAAAAAAATGTGTCCCTGCATTCACAGAGCTCATTTGTGCTAGAGGAGGCAGTCAAGGAAAAAATAAGCATAGTACCAAATCTAGGTTACTTTAATCATGATATTAAATGACTTTAGATGGGTAACAAGAATATTTTTCACACTTTGGGTTACTAATGCTATCTGGCTGACCATGATTATTAGATATGTCAAGACTTCAGTGATTTTACAATGTAAAAAAGAAAAACTGTACACTAGACATCTTGAAATACTAAATAAGTATGAATAATCAGAAGGTGATAAATGCTGTATAAAATAAAACTTGGCACCATAGGGGCATTGAGAATGTTGAGGAAGTTGGAATTTTAGATGGGGCACTCAGTATAGGTATCCTCCTTTAGGAGGCTTTCAGGAGGAGATAAAATGAATCATGAAAGTAGAAGAAAGAAACCATGCTCCTCTACTTACCATGGGGTTATGTCCCAATGAACCCATCTTTAAGTTGAAAATATTGTAAGTTAAAAATACATTTACTACACCTAACCTACTGAACATCATAGCTTCGCCTAGCCTACTTTAAATGTGCTCAGGACATTTACGTTGGCCTATAGTTGGGAAAAAATCATCTAATATAAAGGCTATTTTATAATAAAGTGTTGAATATCTCATGTAATTAATTTAATACTGTACTGAAAGTGAAAAACAGAATGGTGGTATGGGTACTTAAAATACGGTTTCTGCTGAATGCATGTCACTTTTGCACCATTATAAAGTTGAAAAATTCTAAGTCTAGCCATTGTAAATACAGCCATCGAGCATGATGGTTCCAAAACTCAGGAAAAGCCAGTGCTAACAATGTTATGCAAGAATAATCTTGGTGAAATGGCTGGAACACAGTGAGAAAAATTGGACAAGAACTGAAAAAAAAAGGCAAGAGGGAAGACGTGTGAAATCAGGTAGGCCTCAAAGGCCATTGTAAAGAGCCATTGGATGATTATGTCACAAGGAAGTGACATAATCCAAGTGACAGGTAGGCCTCAGAGGCCATTGTAAAGAGCCATTGGATGATTATGTCACAAGGAAGTGACATAATCCAAAAGTCAAAGCAAGGAGATCAGTTAGGATGTTACTGCAATAATCCAGGCAAGAATGATGGACAGTTAGACCAAGGTTGTCGAGTAGGAGATACATTCGAAAGTAAAGTCAACAAGCTTTCTTGGAAGAACGGATGAAGGGTATGAGAAAAATCCAGGACTCAAGTTGATTTCAAGGGTTTTGGCATAAGCAGCAGAATGTAAGGTAAAGTTTGGAGGTGAGAGTGAAAATTATTGAACTGAATTATAAGATAGTTATTCTAATATAAATTTATGAGAGATTTTGCACATAAGTAAATTATTAAAATAAGATGATTAAATATGCACCAATTTGGTAGAATTAAAGATGTTTTTCTTCTTGTTTTGTTATTCTCTAATAACGTATTAAGGTGATTGATTTATTGTTTAATAATCATTTATATCCTTGAATTAAGAACTGCATGCTCAAGAGTTTTCACATTTTCCTGTTGATAGTTTATATTTTCTTGATTTGTAAAAGTGCCTCACGTATTACATAGGTAATCCTATACAATATTTGTTGAAATTTTGGCTTTGCTTATATTTATTTTTTTTGCTTTTAAAAATGTATAAATACTTACTCTTTATGTAGAAAATTTATCCAATAGTTGCACTGATTAATTTTATACTTCTTTACGGTTTCCCCATTCTTCCATCAGAAAAAATGTAGCCTTCTATATTTTATTACTTTTTGTTAATGTATACTCATTTATAAATATTTCAGATACACAAAATTTTATAATGATATGATGTAGAACTCTATAAATATCATTGCATTAGTTTCCTACAACTGCTATAACAAATTATCGTGATTTTTTTTTTTTGGCTTAAAACAACACAACTTTTTTCCCTTATGGTTCTAGGTGACAGAAGTTCATAGTGGATTTCACCCGGCTAAAATCATGGTGTCAGCACCACAGAGCTCTCTCTGGAGGCTCTAGGAGAGATTCTATTTCCTTGACATTTTCAGCTTTTGGAAGCTGTCCTTATTCCTTGGCTCATGGCCCCAAAAGAAGACACCTTTTCTCCCCTGCTTTCACAATGACATGAATTTTTTTTCTCTTCTGCCTTAAAATCTCCCTCTGCCACCCTCTTGTAAAGACACTTTGATTCCGTGTAGGGCCTACCCTGATAATCCAGAATGATCTCCTCATATCAAGATCCTTGAATTAATCACATCTGCAAGTCCTAGCTACCATACTGGTGACATTCACAGGTTCTAGGAATTAGAACCTGGATATCTTTCAGCACCAATGTCTGGCCTACCACAATCATCTTCATGAGGAGAGGAAAAACAAACTAGAAACAAAAACTTACCAGTAGACTTGAAGAACCATCTACCAATCACATCTAACTCTTAATCCAAATTTAACATTATTTAGTAGATTATGAAAATTAGAGTAGAAATTATTTTTCCCCATATAATCACTTCTCCAGCAATTTTAACAAATAATTTCTCAGTTTCCCACTAATTTGAAATGCCATCACTGACATAAACAAGTATACAGTAAGACCTCATTTAACATCATCAACAGGTTCTTGGAAATTGTGACTTAAAGAGAAAGCATGCATAAGACAACCAATTTTATCATAGGCTAATGGATATAAACAAGAGTTAAGTTTCTATTTAACTCTTGTTTAAGAGTTTTCTGGTCACACATTTCTGGTCACAAAAACATTACCAAATTTCTGAATATAGACCAAAACACTTCTATTAAACATTGAAATAAATGTGAGCTATATATACATTTAAGAAAGATTAATAAAAACAAGGTAATTATTTACTGGCTTATTCCAGTTCAGGGTCATGGTGGAAGGAGCCTATCCGGGCAGCTCACAATGCAATCTGGAAACTCACCCCAGACAGAACGTCCCATTGCAGGGCACACTCACACAGTCGCCCACACACTCTCTGACTGGGACCATTTAGACAAATCAGTTAACTTAAAGTGCACATCTTTGGGATGTGGGAGGAACATGGAGTATCCCAAGAAAACTCATGCAGACAAGGGAAGGATGTGCAAACTCCACATGGACAGTGGCCTTGGCATGAAATCAATTTTCCTTTCTAATCAACATTATAATGAAACATCATTATTTGGGGACCTGCAGTACTGTATAGCAGTCTTTCTATTTTTTTTTTTTAGCTCAATTTTGGCATGGAATTTGAAGTTAAGAGTCTGATTACAAATAAATTTTCCAGGATCAATCTTTTTCAAATCCTTTCTGAAGCTTATATGCCATACAATCTAGAAAATTTCTTATTACATAAAGGAGGACTTTTGGTCTTTACATGGCTTCGATTACAGTGTTATATTCTTCTGAAATAGCTTTCCCTTTCCATATTCCAGCTTGAAGAAATTTTACCCCTCTTTTAAATTACAGTTGAAATGCTACCTTTTTTTTCTCTTTTTAATAATAAGATATTGTTTACTTGAAAATTGCTGAGAGTTAATTTTAAATGTTTTCACCACAAAAAGAATAAGTATGTGAAGTGATAGATTTGTTAACTAGCTTGATTTAATCATTCCACAATAAGTACCTATAGCAAAACATCACACTGTACCCCCTAAGTATATACAATTTGTAAAAACCCAGGAAAAGTGGAATAGGGAGTTTATTATTGTTATTATTTCAAAATATTGAGGGAGTACAAATGTTTTTGTTGCATGGATACCTTATATGAGGCTTAAGTTGGGGCTTTTAGTGTGCCCATCACAGAATAGTGTTCATTGTATCTGATAGGTAAGGTTTTGCCCCTTACCCCTTTTCATCCTTCCCCCTTCTTCTTTTCCAATGTCCTTTACATATCTTTGTGCCCATGTGCACCCATTGTTTAGATCTCCATTATTAGGGGGTACACGTGGTGTTTGTTTTTCCATTCCTGAGATACTTCATTTAGGATAATGGTCTCCAGTTCCATCCAAGTTGCTGCAAAAGACATTATTTCATTCCTTTTTATGGCTGAGTAGTACTCATGGTATATATATACACACCACATTTTCTTTATCCAGTCATGAATTGATGGGCACTTAGGATGATTCTACATCTTTGCAATTGTGAATTGTGCTGTGAAAAACATTCTAGTGGAGGTATCTTTTCGATAAAATGACTTGTTTTCCTCTGGGTAGATACCCAGCAGTAGGATTGCTGGATCGAATGGTAAGTCTACATTATTTCTTTGAGGAACCTCCGTACTGTTTTCCATAGAGGCTACATTAACCTGCAGTCCCACCAACAGTGTATAAGCTTTCCTATCTCTCTGCATCCATGCCGGCATCTATTGTTTTTTGACTTTTTAATAATGGTCATCTGACAAGGGTTAAGGTGGTATCTTATTGTGGTTTTAATTTGCATTTCTCTGATGATTAGTGACGTCAAGCATTTTTTCATATATTTTTGGCCATTTGTCTATCCTTTTTCAAAGCACTTCTATTCATGTCTTTTGCCCATTTTTTAATGGGGTTGTTTGTTTTTTTCTTGCTGATTTGCTTGAATTCTTATTGTATTCCGGATTTTAGCCCTTTACCGGATATGAAGTTTGCAAATATTTTCTCCCGTTCTGTAGGTTGTCGATTCACTCCGTTGATTATTTCCTTTGCTGTTTAATTTAATTAAGTTCCATTTATTTCTTTTTGTTGTTGCTATATTTGTCTTTGGGGGCTTAGTCATAAATTCCCGTTTTTCTATCCCTCTCTAGATATATCTTTATTTTCTTTTGTGCTACTAGATGCTTGTAGGCACTTGTCGTACTGTGTGTTTTGTTAGTCTAAGGTTACAAAATGCATGCTCTAAACAGGTTTGAATTCTGACTCCATCGCTTGCTAGGTGTAAGAACTTGGGGAATTATTTTTCTTTGTTTATGACTCATTTTCCCCAACAATAAAATAGTGCAAGTAATAGTTCCTACTTCATAGGGGTGCTGTAAGGAGTAAATTTAATAATCCATGTAAAGCACTGCTTTTAGTACTTGGCAATAGTAAGCTTTCAATGAACATTAGCTATTAGTATATTTCTTTCTATATTCATTTTTATCATTATTTACATTGTTTAGATTATAAGCTTTATAATGTCAGGGTCCACAGGAATGACTTGCAAAATTTACAGGTATCAATTATTTCATAAATTTATTTTCAATTCAACTACATAGCCATATCATTTTAGTATATTCACCTTTATAGAATAATCACATACTTTAAAAAGCACAACCTTCTTCTATTCTTAAAATATTTTTATATGACTAATTAAAGTTGTATAACTTCCCTACTTGTAAGTGCTTCACTGCTAATGTGTCTACCCAACAAATTATAACCCACAATCAATTTTATTTGTCAGGGAAAAATTCTTAATTATGTAAGTTAAAATTAAGTTTATCAGATAGATGTTTTATTTATCCAAACATACTAACCAAATTGACTACATAGTTTATGTCCTAAAATAAATGCATTCAAAAACAAATTATAAAATTTTGTCCCATCTTAAGAAAAATATTTACAAACCATTTTTCTTGCTAGATGAAAATTATATGTTGACTGGTTGAATTTTTGCTCTCAGATAATTTATTTTGCTTTTTCTAAAATTGTGTAGAATTAATTGTATATTTTCAGGTTGTGGCCATCATATACTTGTATTCTGTTAGCCCTTCTCCATCTCCCAAAAGTACTCCTAACTTTTCCATTAGCTATTTTTTTCATAAATGCATTTTGCATATTTTTTATCAGTTTTTCTGGAAAAAATAAATTATTTTGCAACCTTCTCTGTCATGTATTCTTTTTTCTTGCTTCTCAGTATGGGTTAAAAAAAAAAAGACAGTTGCAGGTGTCGTATGACTTCTGTGACTAAAAAGTACAGAAAATTTGCTTGTTTTCTCAGAGAAGCAGGCAGGCAGCCAAACTTCACAACCAAAATTAGTCCCCAATTTAATGTTCGATGTCATTTCACAAGGACTAGAATGAAAAATGAGACATTGGACATGTTAACTCTGAGGAAAATTATCACTTCACCTTGTATAGGGCGTCTTTACGGGATGAAATCAGAGGAGATAAATCATCTCACTGTGTGACAGATCTGCCTGTCATTTGGGGAAAGAAGTCCCACAGTGAGAGGTCAGGCACTGTCTGAGTTTCCCTCAGGTTATGACCAGATGTATTTTATACCTCAAAATAATTATAGAAATTTTGAAGTGGAGATGATGTATGCAATACACACTTCCCAAGTCAATTTTTCCAAATGACATTTTAAGTGTGTGTATATAAATACAAATGGAAATGCATACACATTTGTGAACTGTATATATCCTTGAAATGGTTACTGAGTAAAGAAAATGTTTACTGAATGCTTACTGAGAGCAGGCATTGTGGTGGCCTGTAGAGATCAATATAAGTAAATGCATATGCCAAAATATGAGGCACTGGGTGTTTTGTTTCCCAAATTTTCCTTCATAAAACAGGAAATCAGGTTACATTTTAAGTCTCTATAAGGTCAGTCATCTTACAGCAAATCTATCACATATTCTATTTTGGATAATTATCCAAATAATTATGGGAAAAGGTAAATTAATCAGAAATGATATCACTCCACATCAAATTTCGGATATAAACAAAGGTGAACTTATAAAATTAATAACAATGGAGGCCAAGATATTTTATCCAGATTTTGTGTTTGTTCTAGTGTCACGCCATCAAGATTGAGAGTTTTGGTTCATGTTTTTTTTTTTTTTAAGTGTCTTCAAAAGTAGAAGAGAAAGTGTTAACTAATGAGAATTATAAATATATGCCTTCAGAAATAGTGGAAAAATAATCAGCCAAAATATTCTATGAATAGGTCTTTCTGGCTTGAAATAAAACACTCAATGGCAGCATCATAAACATTTTTTTAGCCCAGATTTCAAGACTATACAGTCATAAATATTTTAAAAGTGCTATATCACAAACATTTTCAAAGGAAGTCAAAATCTAAAAACTGCTGGGTAACTCAAAATACCTCTAGTATTAATAGTGTTAAAGCCAAAAACTACTAATTAATTTTTTAAAAAGTAGTTCAACATTAAATTTAAAAGTAAAAAGCTGCTAGATCATTTCAAATGCAGCTCTAGGTTTAATAAAGTTAAGGCTACATAAACTGCTATAAACTAAAAAGGTAGCTCTTGTATTATAAATTTAAAACTATGTTGTGAAGAGTCTAAATAGAATGTTTTATTTTGTTCTAAAACCCTCTTCTAATATGACCAAAAAAAAATCTTTTTGAAATCATCTTGTAAAAGAGGAAATCAATCACCTTATATTTCTGGTTACTTAATATTTATAAAAATGAAATTTTAAAAATCATTTTAATGCTCACAGGCAAAACTTTATGTGACTCATTAAAATTATACCATCTCTAACATTGGATAACATATTTATAAGGAAGAAATTAAGATAATTCAAAATACTCATTTAGGCCCACCCTTCCAAGGGAAACCAAATCAGGCTCTCAGTGATTTTCATTGATTCCTTTCTTTTGCATAGTAAAATAAATCAGAGCTTGTTGTTCACTCATTTATTCATTTATTCATCATGCATTTATTGAGCACATCTTATCACTTGGATCTTGAGCTAGGCATTAGAGGTATGATGGCGAACAAAGCAGATGTGTCATCTCAGACCTTCAATTCTGGTGATCATAGATTTAGTTTATATCAGTGATTGTTCAGGATTGTTGTAACTACAACACGTTAATGCCACATGAGCCAGACAGGGAGAAAGTATGAACTGGGAACAAATAGATCTGCAGGAATAAGGGAAATGATAAGACATGCTCAAAGGCTAAGACTAGATAAGCCATCAACAAAGGAAGGACTGCCACCAGTTTAAAACAAATAAACAGTCTGGACTAAGGGATTGTGGTTGAGGGTGCATATTGATTTCAAAACAAGTGATGGAGGGGGTAATTCTGGAACTGGCTCAGAGATGAACTAGGAGAAAATAGCTTTACTGGCTCTGTTGACTAAGAGTAGGGTAAAAACTCTGATTGCATTCACTCATTCGTTTAGTCATTCACTCATCCATTTATTCATCAAAAATATATTGAACACACTCTATATACCAGGAATTCTTCTCTCTGGTGAGTATAAGGTGGTAAAACAAACAGACAACTAAAAAAGGTCCATGCCCTCATGGAGCTTACTTTCTACTAGATAAATAAAGATGATAGATAAAGATATTAAATATGCCATAAAATTAAAACATAGTTACACATGTAAATCTAGATAGATATAGATTATGTATATACATATACTACACATACTTATGGATGGTATATTGTCTATGTCTATATTGATCTACATCCATATCTCTGTATATCTCTTATCTCTTAACAGGTACATAGAGAAATAATAAAAAGAAAAATGGGATGTGAAAAGTAAGAGACGAGATGAAGAAATAGAAGGTTTATAAGTGACTTCTGACTCACTATTTTAGATTCAGCTTCTTCCCTGGAGATCTTGGACGTGATGCTTCACGTGTCCCCAGTTCCTCAAGAACTGCTTTCCTTCCTCCATACCTTTGAGTACACTGCTCTATCTAAATGGATGTTATTCTCAAACTCCTTAGACATTAAAAAAAACCCTGACTTTTGTTTGAAAGCCTTGGTTAACATAATACTACCTGTAATATTTCTTTTCCTACAGGCAGTGTTATCAGCTCATCCCTCTATGGTGCCCAAGAACACTACAATATGCTTTCATACGATTACGTTATTTTCCTACCATGAGAATTCCCCAACTCTTCAATTTCGAGGCAAAACAGTTTTTAAAATTTCACTAAATATTTATTGGTTACCTAACATCATAAAGATTTCTTTGAAATGTTTTATCTTTCATTATGTGAATTCTCCTAGCTCAACATCAATTTTTGGAGAAGCTGGCTTTATGTTTGAAGGATAACAGTTTTATCCTAGAAATCATCCTAGGTCAACATCTTGACCCCCAAACCTGGAGCAAGGAAGAAACATTTAAGATACAGAAGACTACTCTAAAATAAAGGGGAAACTTGTCTTCTTTATTTCATAAAAGTATTTTTATAACTATACACTTATAGAAAATCTCAGTTGTATGGATATTGAAAAGAGGCTTTTTTGACACAAAACCACAGGTACAAAATTGCCTCTTAGCAGCAAGGCAATGAATATATAGAATAATGAAGCCTTTTATGACGCTCATGAGCAAAGGTAATAATTAGTAGAAATTAGCAATTATAGAATTTAGCCTTCATTTGCATATATACCAGTAAAAAAATGATTGCTGTTCTTTTCAATAGCAACTTTAATAAATGGGACTAGTGTCAAAGTACATTTGTTTCAAGAGTAGTTTTTATACGTAATTTTAGCAAAAATTATACTGTTTTGCATTACTCTGCAAGTAATATTCCATTGGCAATTTCTCCTTGCCTTGGGAAATATACCATTCTAATATAAAGTTCACCTATCTAGAAGATGATCTAAAATGCAGATTTGATCATTGTACTTTTTTTAAAATTCTTATTTGGTTTCCCCAAATCTCAGGAAAAAATATCAAAACTTCTTTCCTTCAATGCCTGTCAATGAGACACCTGTGCACTTACATTGCTACTTGTATTTCTTTTCAATGTCAGAGAAACAGTCTCTTCCAAGTCCTACTACAGTTTGCAGCTGCACTTACTTAAGATATGCATGCCTTTGCATATGATATTCCATAGGCCTAAAGCTTATTCCTCATTTCTTATTAATCTGTCTGAAACTATCTATAATTTAATGTCAGTTCATATTTTATTTCCTTCAAGATATAATCCTTCCCACATTAACAATCTGCCATTACCAAGTTGGGAGAAACACTCAAACTCCCCCAGTATCTTTCGTGTAATCTTAGTTTGACTTTTGTTGTAAGTACTATTTCCATATTGTACTTAACGTATTTACTTGTCTGTCCCCAGCATTGTTGTATGATGTCCCACATCCTTAGTTTGTGATATTTGGCATAGATATATTTTAGGAGTCATGCCTCAGTCCCATCCCCGAGTTTTTGATTAACCAAGTTTTAAATTAGTCGTGAGTCGTGAATTTAAAAGAACGAAGCAAAAGAAGAAAGACAGAACCAAAGAAGTATTAGAAGTATCAGTAGAATATAATTTATTGTACCAAATGTTTAGACCACTGTCCTAAAAGGAATTCTGTAATCCTAGTGCATTACTTTCTTCCTGGAACATTATAAGAAGAGAAAAAAAAATCTGAAAAAGAAATAGTATAAGACTTGCTTCAGTATGAGCATCAAATTGGAAAAACTTGATTATGCTTCAGTTGAATTAAGGATATTCATAATATTGGATTATCTTACTTCCCGTGTTTATTCATAACTCTGTTTCCAACAGTGCCTACATTCCTTGGTGTTTTCAAATGTATGTTAACAAGGCATGATAATTTAAAAAAGCAACAAAATTTTTGAGATGGCCATCCAGGACATAATTGTCCTACGGATAAAGGGAATCTTAGATAACCCCAGGCATAGGCCCTGCTCCCAAGACCACATAGTTCTAGGTGTACAGTGTTCTTAGCTCTCTAGTCCTGTCATCACAGGCCATTAGCAGTTTGTATCTCTCTACTTTGAAAATTCACCTGTCTTATGCCCATTCCCACAGAGTTCTGGTCTTGGCTTTTATAAGCATCTTATGTAATAAATGTAGAAGTAAAGTATACCAAAATCTTATGGCTTTTATTCTCTCCCATTTATATTTTAACAAGAAATTTCTGAAATCACAGTGGCTTAATAGTTATCAGTGACATCAGTGTGAGCAATTTCAAGAGTGAAATATGTTGTTGAGTTTTTTCAGAGGAAAAAACTCCAAGTTGACAGTCCCTTAAGATTATAGCTATGGCCACACCTAAAATATGATTTTAATGTCATTAATTATTTATGTTTTGAAGGATAATGAGATCAATTTTAAATCACATATTTTATAGGATTACTTTGTGTTTCATGGAACTGAATATCAGCCTTTCCTCATGGTACCATTGCTTGATGTTTGGTATAGCAGGAAAGTAACAGAGCACAGCAGGTAGTACAATAAAGTGCTAGATACCTTTTAGACATTTTATAGAAGTTAAATTTAATTTAATTCCAAGCTAGGGAACATTAAAATGTCTCAATTAACTTAGCATTGAGTAATTAAGAATATGAATCTTTTTAATATAAAAAACACCAGGATCCATTTTATAAAAGTTGTTTAAATACAATAACAATCAACATAAAAATAGATTATCACATAGAAGGCATGCAGAGAATACTAATAAACCATAAACTATAATCGTAACATAATGACCATAATATTGTAAGACTAAAATGTTTTAAAATTAGGAACATAATTTCATTCTTTAATATATTATAAAATTAACATATTCCACCATTGTCCTCACTGGTTTATCTTTTACTTTAATTGAAAAAAAGTCCAGCATTATATTTAATTACAGCTATTCAATGAACATTAATACTAAAATATATTGACTTAACTCTCCTTTGATGAAGTCATATCAACCAACAATAGCACATCTCTTATAGATGGAAAATGCAAAAGAGCAAAATGCATTAAATCATGAAATAAAATTCATAATCCTTGGATCAAAATGTATTATGTGTGAGAGTTTGAACAATAAATTGGTTTGTTGAAAACATATAAAATTAACGGGAAACTATGTAACTCTACTGCTTGATATTTTAACTATTAGCATTTCATTATTCATCTTAAAAGAGACATTTTTGTTAGATTTCTTACTTTTTTATTTGTTTTTTAATGTTCTGGAAAGCACTGTAGCCAGGTTATTACAATTTCCTTTGGCATCTGGTAATCACATAGTTGATCACTAAGGTCATTTTGTTTCTGCCAGCTCTTATTAACTCTTAAAAATAGTTTCTTCTCACATCTCTCAGTTCATGTCCTTCAATGAACTGCTGCAATTTGGAGTTATAACCTAATGGCTCTCTGGTGATACAAGCCAGCTTGCCCGAACCTAAAATGACTCTTGAAATCAGATAAATATTTGTTAAATTTATTAATCCAGAAAATAGCTTTTAGTCACTTAAATGCTAATCAGAAACCTGAATTCCCTAGCCAAATATCTAATAAATAAAAATGTTTTTCACATGCCCTATCACTCACAGCATCCTAATCTACACTCAAACACTAAAATTTCATTATTAGAAATTCTTGACAAATAAACAACTCAGCCTTAATTTTATTTAAATTGCATAAATTGGATAAAGGTAATCTGTAGATAATTTTTCCTTTATATCTAGGCAGAAGGTACTTAAGATAATATTTGTTTCTACTGGTGGTTTTCTCTGATACAACTCATATGTCTTGCATAAAATTTCAACTTCTTTTCTTTCCTGTCATTATTACAGATGTTTAAGAGAAACACAGATCGTAACATGTTATTATAGTTTGTTTCTAGTCACTGTTGCTTTTTAATTCCATTATTTATAACTAAATACTTTTAGCTAAGGCATTTTAGGTTTCAAGCAACAAAAATTAATTTGCACTAGCTTAAGAAAAATGAGCCTTTTTTAAGTATAAAGGGTGTTTCATATCAGTAGAGTTAAGCAGCTGGGACTTAGGAATAAGTATAAAAAGCACAAAGAAAGCTATCAGATACTCAGAACCTATGTGAGATTTTTTTTTTTGCTTGTTTAGTTTTTTAAATTGACAGATAAAATTGTATGTATTTATCATGTCCAACATGATGTTTTGAAAGACATATACATTGTGGAATGACTAAATCTAGCTATTCAACATATACATTACCTTACATACTTATCATTTTGGTGGTAAGAACATTTAAAATCTACTGTCTAGCATTTTTCAAGAAAAAGGTATTTTATAAACTATAGTCACCATGTTGTAAAATACATCTCTTGAACTTATTCCTCCTAACTGAAATTTTGTATCCTTTGACCAAAATTTCCCAATCACCACCCCCAAATGCCCCAGCCCCTGGTGACCACCATTTTTCTCTCTATTTCTATGAGAACACCTTTGTTACATTCCACATATGAGTGAGATCATGTGATATTGGTCTCTGTCTTGTTTCTTTAGTAAGAGATGAAACATTTGTACTATCTGAAGAGAAACCAGAGTATTCTGGCTTATTTCACTTAACATAATGTCCTCCAATTTGACCCATGTTGTCACAAATAAAAGGATTTTCTTTAGTATGCCATTATGTATATATAACACATTATCTTTATCAGTTCATCCATTGATGGACACTTTGGCTGATTAAATAACTTAGCTATTGTAAATAAGGGCTGCAGTAAACAAGAGTTCAGATATCACTTCAACATACTGATTTCATTTCTTTTGGGTAGATACTCAGTAGCAGGATTGTCAGATCATACGGTAATTCTATTTTTATTATTTTAAGGAACCTCCATATACCATTTTCCATAATGGATATACTAACTTACATTCCCACCAACAGTGTACAAGAGTTCCATTTTCTCTATATTCTTGCCAACACTGTTATCTTTTACCTTTTTGGTAATAGCCATTCTAACAGGTGTGAGGTGATATCTAATTGTGTTTTGAAATTGCATTTCTAATAATTAATGATGTTGAGCATATTTTCATATACCTGTTGGGCATTTTTATGTCTTCTTTTGAGAAATGTCTATTCATATAGACATTTGTCCATTTTCTCATTGAGTTATTTATTGTCTTACTATTGAATTGTGTGAGTTCCTTGAATATTTTGGATATTAATCCCTTATCATGTGTATAGTATGCAAATATGATCTCCCATTTTGTACATTATCTTTTGGTTCTGTTTATTGTTTCCTTTGCTACACAGAAAATTTTAAGTTTCATGTAATTCCATTTCTCTGTTTTTTATTTTGTTGCTTGTGCTTTTGGGGTCATATAAAAAAAATTACTGCCCAGACCAAAGTCATGAAGCTTTCCCCTGTGTTTTATTATAATAGTTTTATAGTTTCAGGACTTCCATCTAAGTCTTTAATCCATTTTGAGTTGATTTTCATATGTGTTTTGAGATAAGGGTCTAATTTAATTCTTCTGTATGTAGATATTCAGTTTTCCCAACACCATTTATTTAAAAGACTATCCTTTCCCCATTATGTGTCCTTGGCTCCTTTGTTGAAAATCATTTGGCTGTGAATATATGAATTTATTTATGGACTCTATATTCTGTTTCACTGGTATATGTGTCTGTTTTTAGGTGAGTACCATGCTCTTTTGGTTCTTATAGCTTTGTACTATATTTTGAAGTTAGGTAGTGGGATTCTTCCAGCTTTCCTCTTTCTGCTTAAGGTTACTTTGGTTATTTGGAGTCTTTGTGGTTCCAAATATATTTTAGGATTATTTTATCTATCTCCGTGAAAAATGTCATTGACATCTTAATGAGGACTGTGTTGAATCTGTAGATCACTTTCGGTTATATGGACATTTTAACAATGTCATTTCTTTTAATCTACAAAAATGAGATATCTTTCCATTTATTTATATCTTCCTCAATTTATTTTATCAGTATTTTATCATTTTCTTTGTAGAGATCTTTCACCTCCTTGGTTAATTTATTCCTAAATATTTTAATTTTTATATCTGTTATAAATGAAGTTTTCTTGATTTTTTTCCAGAGAGTTTGCTGTTAGTGTATAGAAAACTAATGATTTTGTTGATTTTGTATCCCACAACTTTACTTATTTTGTTTATTAGTTATAACCGTTATTTGAGCAAGTCTTTAAGGTATTCTGTACTTAAGATCATGTCATCTGCAAGCAGGGACAACTTAGCTGCTCTCTTTCCAGTTTGGATTCCTGCTATTTTTTCTCTTGCCCAATTGCTCTGGCTAGGACTTCTAGTACTATGTCAAATAAAACTGGTGAAAGTGGTTATCCTTGTCTTGTTCCGGATCTTGGAGGCAAAAATTTCAACTTTTCCTTGTTGAGTGTGATATTAGTTATGGGTTTTTGATATATGACCTTTTTTTCTGTTTAATTAAATTCCTTGTGTACTAATTTTTGAGAATTTTTATCATGAAAAGATGTTGAATTTTGTGAAATATTTTTTCTGCATCTATTGAAATGATTGTATGGTTTTGATCCTTCATTCTGTTAATGTGATGCACTACATTTACTGATTTGCCTATGTTTAACCATCTTTACATCCCTAGAATGAATCCCACTTGATCATGGTGAATGATTTTTTTAAAAGTGCTGTTGAATTCAGGTTACCAGTAATTTGTTGAGGCTTTTTGCTTTCATGTTTATCAGGTATATTGACTTATAGTTTTATTTCTTATGTGTCCTTGTCTGGCTGTGGTACCAGGATAATTATGGCCTTGTAAAATGAGTCTAGAGTATTCCCTCCTCTTCAATTATTTGGAATATTTTAAGAAGAATTGGTATTGATATTAGCTCTTCTTTAAATATTTGGTAGATACAGCAGTGAAGCCATCAGGTCCTGGGCTTTTCTTTGATAGAAGACTTTTTATTGAATCAATATCCTTACTCCTTATTGGTTTGTTCAGATTTTTAAATTTTTCATAATTCAATCTTGGTAGGTTGCATGTTTCAAAAAATGTATTCATTTCTTTTAGGTTATCCCATTTGTTGGTGTATAATTGTTCATAATAATCTGCTACAATCATTTATCAATGCAACCACTCTATGTCTTTTGATAGGAAAATTTAACCTACTTACATTTAAGGTAATTATTGATAGGTAAGGACTTACTACTGCTATTGTTAATTGTTTTCTACTTGTTTTATAGATTCCTTATTCCTTTCTTCCTCTTTTGCTGTCTTTGTGGTAAAGTAGTTTTCTCTAGTGGTATATTTTAATTCCTTGCCTTTTGTTTTTTGTGTATCTACCATACATTTTTGCTTTGTGTTTACCGTGAGGCTTATAAAATACATCATATAGTTATAACAGGTTATTTTAAGCTGATAAACTTAACTTTGATCAAAAAAACATACATTTTTCTCTACTCTCCACCAGCCTTCACATTTTGAATTTTTGATGTCACCATCCCTTTTATATTGTATGTCATGTAACAAATTATTGAAGGTATTATTCACTTTTTAAAGTTGTGTTTCTTAACCTTCATCCTAAAGAAATAAGTGATGTACATGCCACCACTACAGTATTAGAGTATTTTGAATTTCACTGGTCCTTACTTTGACCAGCAAGTTTTATAGTTTTAGTTGTTTTCATATTACACATAGGCATCCATTTATTTCAGCTTCAAGAACTCCCTTTAACATTTCCTGTAAGACAGTTCTGGTGGTGACAAACTCCCTCAGCTTTTGTTTATCTGGGAAAGTCTTTTTATCTCTTCATTTCTGAAGAAGAGATTTTCTGGGCATAGTATTATATTCTTGGTTAGCAGACTTTTTTTCCTTTTAACATTTGGAATATATCACACCACTCTCTCCTGGCCTGTAAGGTTTCTGCTGAGAAATCTATTGCTAGCCATATTTTAACCATCTTATATGGTATTTGCTTATATTCTTTTTCTGTTTTCAGGATCTTCTCTTTGTGTTTGATTTTGACAGTTAAATTATAATATGTCTTGGGGTAGTCTTATTTGGATTGAATATGATTGGAGTCTTTTGAACTTCCTGGACCTGAATATTCACATCTTTCCTCAGGTTTGAATGTTTTCTGCTATGGTGTCTTTAAATAAACTATTAATGTTTAACCCTTAACCTTTTCTATGTGACCTCCTATAGATCAAAGTCTTTTGCTCTATGGATGCTTTCCCATGTATTTTATAAACTTTCTTAATAGTTTTTTTTTTATTTTTCCTTCTCTGACTGTATTTTTTTTTTTTTTGAGACAGGGTCTCACTCTGTTGCCCAGGGTAGAGTGCAGTGGCATCATCACAACTCACCACAACCTCAAACTCCTGGACTCAAGCGATCTTTCGGCCTCAGCCTCCTGAGTAGCTGGGCTATAGGCATGTGCCACCATGTCCAGCTCTTTTTTTTCTATTTTTGGTAGATACTGGGTCTCATTCTTGCTCAGGTTGGTCTTAAACTCCTGACCTAAAGGGATCCTCCTGCCTTGGCCTCGAGTGCTAGGATTACAGGCGAGAGCCATCACACCCTGCCTGACTGTATTTTTTTTTAATTTTTTTTTAATAAGCTCTCTTCTGATTCACAGATTATTTTTTTCTGCTTGATCAATTTTGTTATTGGTGCTCTCTATTGCATTTTTCATCTTGCTCATTGTATTATTAAGCTCTAGGATTTCTTGTTTGACTTTTGTAAACATTATTTCAATCTCTCTTAAATTTTTCATTCTGGTCACTTATGTTTTCTTCATTTTGTTGACTCATTTCTCTGTACTTCCTTGAAATTTTCTAAGCCTCCTTTAAATAGTTACTTTGAATCCTTTATCAGGCAGTTTATATATCTCCATTTTTAAAGGGTTGTTCACTGAAACTTTTATTTTATTCCCCTGATGTTGTCATGTTTCCCTGATAGTTCTTGATCCTGTGGCTATGCATTAATGTCTTAATTAGTGTCTGCATATTTGAGGAAGTCAGTACTTATTCCAGTTTTTGCATACTGCTTTTGCCTGGCAAACCCCTTCAACAGTCATCCCATCCAAAAATTCTGGACAGGCCATGTGGTGTAGCTCTGAAGGCATAGGCCTGCCTAAACCTAGGTCTGCTGGAGCCAGCATGGCACTGAGGTTTGCCCAAAACCCTGGGCACACTGCAGCTGGTGTGGTACTGGGGCAGGCCTGAAGCCTGGGGCCACTGAAACCTACCTGATGCTTAGGGCTATCCAGATCCCAGGACCACTGAAGTTAGCCCAACAGTGGTGTGGAGCAGAGATTGAGCCCATCTTGCAGTCCTGAAGTCTTTGGTTCTGGGGTCCCACTTGGCACTGGAGCAGGTCTGAGGAGGCTCAATATACAGGTATTAACCTAGAGAATGAAGCCATGGGAGCCTACATGGTGTGTGTTTTATTTTGCTGGGCCAACTTTGGGGTCCAAAGCAAAATCCTGTGCTCATGTCCCTCTTTCCCCCAAGATAATGGTATCTCTCTCTGTGTTGTGCTTCCTGGATTTGGGAAAAAGATAATGTGGGTAATGTAAAACTGTACTTCTTACTCTCTCTTCAATGCATCTTTTCTTTTTGTGCTGCAATCTGGTACTGTGATCTCTTACGTGGTTTCCTTAGGTCTTCTGAAGGTCTTATGAATACCTTATGAAGGTATTTGCATGTGTTGATAGTTCAATTTGATGTTTCTGCAGGGGGACAATCACTGAAGAGTCTTTTTCTGCCATCTTGCTCCACTCTGCTATATTTGCTTTGTTTTTTTATTCCTAATTCTTTTAAGTTGGATTTATTGAGCTTTTATAGCATAGCAATGTTCTCTTTCATTCAACCAACATGAGAAAAATTTACATAGCCACCCAATTCTAGGAAAGTAGAAGAATTTATTTCCTCTGTCTTTGGGTCCCTTCCTTGGTCCCAATCCTAAATTTCCAGGAAAGAGTCTCTGATTGACTAAGCTTAGGCCAGGGGCTCTCCCTACCTGGCACAATTCCAATGTGGCCATATCTGGTATCAACAAAACATGCTTGCTCCCATATGTAAAACTGTGCTCTTGAATTGATTTGCCTCTTGTCCAGAACTAGTCAAGATAAATGGCACCAATTTTCTAGGCTGAAATTCATTCTTCTAGAATTAGAGACATTTGGAAATTGTCAAATTTATCCAAGGGGAAAAAAAAAAAGAGATGAGTGGGACCATAGAAAAAAGGGCAGGATATAGACTTCAGAATTTAATGTCAGTTAAACCTGCATTCAAATCCTAGCTATTCCATTTTATAGTTTCATGGTCTTGTGCATGGCATTTAATTTCCCTGACCATAATTTCCTCAAATATATAAAAGTATCTATCTCATAACAATTGTTTTGTGGATTAGATAGTATTATCCATACAAGTCATTTAATATAGCACATCAATGTGGCTGGTCCTGCCAGTGGTTTAGGCCTCTACTCCCATGAAATCTCCTTTCAAGTCTTTCCCAGATTACCTAACCCCTTAATCTGTGTTATTTTTATTGCACATTTTATTATTTAAATTATGTTGTTTCTGTGTGTATTCATTTATACGATATCTCTCCCAGCACATGGTAAACTTCATGAGAGCAAGGTCCTAGTCCAAACTTTTCACTAATGTAGCCCTACTTCCTGGAATGATGTCTGATAGATACACTTTTTTTAATGTTTACTGAACTCATGGCTAGTGTTACAATTCAGTCAAATGGTATAGCACATAGTTTTACATCAGTATATTATAACATGTCAAGAAATATTTTAAAATTAAATTCTAATAATTTCTGTTGGATTTCTTACCGTTATAATGTGAAGAGAATGTTTCCTAATAAAAAGGAAAAGGAAAAAGTAATTATAAAAGCAATAACAGATTGGAAAATGGAATCAGTATAATATCTATTATTTCAAATATTTTAAGAAGTAGAATAAAATCTCTAAAAATACTCTCTTTGCCTATCTTTGAGCCTAAAGAAGGTATTTCTGGATGGTGGTGTCATGCAAAATTTTTGACAATTTTTTTATAGTCTCTCTACAGTCACAATATGGAATATGTGAAACTGTTTTACATTGGAATGAAAGTTGTTTTGTTTTAAAGAAAATATAGTATGTTTGAAATAGCAATTTTATTTATACCAAGCTATTACATCATTTGATTAATAAATTTTGAGGGATTAGTTGAGCTATGAATCCTTGCCCACAAAACAAGAGGAACCATACGCCAATAGAAAGAAAGAATATGTGGCATTAAGAAATTGGTAAGCATTAAAAAATGGGATAAAAAAGAGTATTGAAATGGAATAAAAATAGAAATTATAGCAGAGAAATATAAGGCAGATATGAGCACTGACAAGTAATATTTTCTATAATTGTGTGAAAAGCTACTTGCCTTGACCTGAAATGTGAAAGATTCACTCTAGAATGTCCTTCAGGTTTCTCTTTGGCTCAATAACTCAATGAGTCTATATTTTAAATGGCCACAAAATGTCAATGAGATTAGAAAAAGCATATTCAAAGACGTGACAAAACAATAAAAGAGTGAGAAATTAGTGGACAAGGTTTTCTTCAAAATTGCAAAGTCAATTGTGAAAATATTATCCCAAAACAGTTGCTTTTGATTGCCATTATGGTATCCAATATTTCACCGCTTTCTGACCTCACTTTTTATTCTTTCTGAATCTGATCTTAAAACACCATTCTTCTAATGTTCGATATGGCTACCTGAAAATGCTACCATTTTGCTCTGAGAACTAAGTTTCTAGGATAAAATTCATTGGTTTGCAAGCCATAGTATGCAAGAGTAGATGAGGGAATACAGAATGAAGAGAAAGACATAGAATCACTCTCCAGAAATGTATACTTTAAATCAGGTACATTTAAATATATACTATATAAAAAGTATACATTTGACAAATAAATACAGAATATAGGCATAATTTTTGAAGTTATGCAATAATACATTGAGGCTAGTTCACTAATAATGTAAACTTTTTTCTTTGTATAAAGGAACACGGAATAATTGTACTAGAATTACTTTATAATTTGTAATACCTTGGCTTTATAGAAATGTAAATTAAGTTATTTAGAATTGTATAATTTCTATACAATGTATAATATATAACACATACAAAGCAACAAATTGCTCTTATGCCTTAGGTACATTTTGTTTAATTAAGAAATTTGGTATCTCCTAAAAAGAGAAAAACATAATATTATTGGTCCAGTTTTTCAAAAGAACACTCTACCTATGTAGAATGATAATGTATGCTAAGGTTTGAGCCTCAAAAGAAGTAATACATACAGACATTCTCTGAAAAGTGATTTACAAAGCAAAGAATTTGTTTTATCTTAAAAATTTAAGATAACACAGAGAGTTAGACATGAAAACTCTGAATTCTAGCACTAAGAACAAAGGTATACTAAGTGTGAAAAATGGCTAATGTCCCAATTGAATATCCATGTCAATACTCATTTTAAGCAGACATAACGTGTCAAAATTATTTCTGTTCTGCCAGCATTGTTTTTCTAGAAATAATAATTAGCAAGCACTAAACTGTGTTTACACTAACCATCTGTTTATTTAGTTGCTCTACAAAGACAATATTACAATAAAAGAAACCTCAGGCACTTCTATTATAATAATGAATGCCTCATGAGATGTGATGATGTGCAAGTTCCAACATTCTGATAGTGATTTCTAATGCATTGTAGTAGGGCATGGACTCTTGAGAATCAGATGAAATTCTCTTCCATCTAGATTACATTTTCCCACTGTTACAATTGCTTGATATGAACTGACACCACCATAAATGTGTTTATCTGAATGGCAACACTGTCATAGTTAGATAAAGAAATATATAGCACTGACTGAAAAATAATTTTAGGTACTTTCCAAGTGCTTCTTTCTGGTGTAACAGTAATTCCTACAAAACACATAGTAAACTATGTAAAATAACAATCCTCCTATAGATTTAGTGAACTATGTATTTTTTGATGAAGGTGGAAAATTTGTGTTCAGATTGTTTTTAAGTATAGTATGTAAGATAATTTTACTTTCTGGAGATTTATAGACGTCCATATTCCCTGTGTGATCTCTTGAGAAAGGAAAACAAGTGCTCTTGCCTTCTGATGAATTATGAATGCATCAGTGATCACTGTATGCATCTCCAATTAACTAGAGAAATAGGCTTAAATATTCTAAATTTATACACAGAGGAAATACATACACTGTGCCGTTAATTGAGAAAATATTCATTTCTACAACCCTTATACGGTTTAAATAATTAAAATTTATCAAGTGCTTGAGTAGTGCCTGCCACTTGGTAAATGCCAAACAAATTGTTTACAATTAGATAAAGGTTCAATGTATGAAATTTATAAATATCTGCAAAATGATTACATTGCATTCACAAAGCGTTACATATATTTGTCTCATATTTTGAATTATGACTTCCTCTTTGTTCTTAAAATTTGTTTAAATAACAGTGACGGTGTTAGATATAATTGAGCTCTATGATTGACTTGAGTCACCAGGCATGTTATTCAAGTTTTTAAAATAGTAGTATGGTATTGTAAGAGCTTTGCCATATTGTATGATTACTCTAATTCCTTAAATCTTTTAGTAACATAAACAAAAGCTATATGAATAATGATGAATTTTATATTCAACAATTTTTCAATGTAATTTTATGTCATACCACTGACCACTATGCTTGCTGTATTTCTCAACCATTTTGAAGTTGCCTTTATTTATTTATTTATTTAAAACAAAATTATATTTATTTGTGGAATACAACATGATTTTTTTAAATTTCAGAATATTAAGGGGGTACAAACGTTTTGGTTACATACATTGCTCTTGTACCATTTGAGTCCAAGTTATAAGTGTGCCTATCACCCAGACAGTGTGCATTGTACCTGTTAGGTGTGAATTTACCCATCCCCTTCCACCCCCTCCCATCTGCTTGATTTCCAATGGATGTTATTTCCATGTGTACACATAAGTGTTGATTGATTAGTTCCAATTTAATGGTGAGTGCATGTGGTGTTTGTTTTTTGATTCTTGTTGTACTTCACTTAGAAGAATGGTCTCCAGTTCCATCCAGGTTAATACAAGAGGTATTAATTCACCATTTTTTATGGCTGAGTGGTAATCCATTGTATACATATGTCACATTTTATTAATGTGCTCATGTATTGATGGGCACTTGGGTTGTTTCCACATCTTTGCAATTGTGAATTGTGCTACTATAAACATTCAAGTGCAGGTATCTTTTTTATAGAATGTCTCATTTTCCTTTGGGTAAATGCCTACTAGTGGGATTGCTGGACCAAATGGTAGGTCTACTTTTAGTTCTTTGAGGTTTCTCCATACTACTTTCCATAGAGTTTGTACTAGTTTGCAGTCCCACCAGCAGTGTATGAGTTTTCTTATCTCTCCACATACACAGCAACATTTTTTGTGTTGGGACTTTTTAATAAAAGCTGTTCTCACTGGAGTTAAATGATATTTCATTGTGCTTTTGATTTGCATTTCCTAATAATTAGAGATGTTGAGGATTTTTTCATATTTTTTGGCCATTAGTCTATCTTCTTTTGAAAAGTTTCTGTTCATGTCTTTTGCCCACTTTTTAATGAGGTTATTTGATTTTTTTTCTTCAGATTTACTTGAGTTCTTTATAGATTGTAGTTGTCAGCCCTTTATTGGCTGTATAGCATGCAAATATTTTCTCCCATTCTGTAGCTTGTCTATTTGCACTAATGATTGTTTCCCTGGATGTCCAGAAGCTTTTTAATTTGATCAGGTCCCATTTATTTGCTTTTGTTGTTACTATAATTACTACTGGGATCTTCTTCATAAATTCTTTGCCTATGCTGATGTCTATAAGAGTTTTTCCAACATTTTCTTCTAGAATTCTTATGGTTTCATGCCTTAGGTTTAAGTCTGTTATCCATCGTGAGTTGATTTTTGCAAGTGGGGAGAAGTGCAGATCCTGGTTCAGTCTTCTACATGTGACTATCCAATTTTCTCAGTACCATTTATTGAATAGGGATCCTTTTCACGAGTGTATATTTTTGTCTGCTTTGTCAAAGGTCAGATGGCAATTTGAGAATGGTTTTATATCTGGCTGTCTGTTCTGATCCATTGATCTAGGTCTCTGTTCTTGTGCCAGTACCATGCTGTTTTAGTTACTAGAGCCTTGTGATATAGCTTGAAGTCTGGCAAATTGATGCCTCCCTATTTGTTCTTTTTGCTTAAGGTTACTTTGGCTATATGGAGTCTTCTCTGGTTCCATACAAAGCATAGAATTATTTTTTCTAGATCTGTGAAAAATGATGTTGGTATTTTGATAGGGATTGCATTGAATCTGTAGATCACTTTGGGTAGTATTGATTCTGTTGATCTATGAGCATGGTATGGTTTTCCATCTGTTTACGTCCTCTGCTATTTCCTTCCTCAGTGTTTCATAGTTCTCTCTGTAGAGGTCTTTCACCTCTTTAGTTAAATATATTCCTAGGTATTTTATTTTCTTAGTTACTATTGTGAAAGGTATCGAGTCTTTGCTTTGGTTCTCAGATTGACTGTTGTTGGTGTATATGAATGCTACTGATTTGTGTACATTGATTATGTAACCTGAGACTTTGCTGAACTTATTTATCAATTCCAGTAGTCTCTTGGCACAGCCTTTGGGGTTTTCTAGATATAAGATAATATAGCCAGCAAAAAGCGATAGTTTGACATCTTCTGCTCCCCCTTTTGGATATCCTTGATTTCCTTCTCTTGTCTGATTGTTCTGGCAAGGACTTCTAGCACTATGTTGAATAGAAGTGGTGATAGTGGGCAACCTTGTCTGGTTCCAGTTCTAAGCAAGAATGCTCTCAATTTTTCCTTGTTCAGTATGATGTTGGCCATAGGTTTGTCATATATGGCTTTTAACATTTTGAAGTATGTCCCATCTATGCCTATTTTGTTAAGTGTTCTTATTATAAAAAAGTGCTGAATTTTGTCAAATGCTTTCTCTGCGTCTATTGAGAGGATCATATAGTCTTTGTTTTTACTTCTATTTATGTGGTGATTTACATTTATAGATTTGCATATGTTGAATGATCCCTGCATCTCTGTGATGAAACCCAATTGGTCATGATGGGTTATTTTTTTGATGAGCTTCTTAATTTGGTTTGCTAGGAATTTATTGAGAATGTTCAAGTCTATATTCATAAGGCATATTGGTCTGTAGTTTTCTTTTTTTGCTGAGTCCTTTCCTGGTTTCGGTAACAAGGTGATACCAAATGTGTTGGGGAGGATTCCTTCCTTTTCGATGTTGTGGAATAATTTCTGCAGGTTAGTTACCAGTTCTTCTTTTTAGGTCTGGTAAAATTCAGGTGTGAAACCATCTGGACCAGGACTTTTTCTTGTTGGAAGACTTTTTATTGCTGCTTCAATTTCTGTACTTGATGTTGGTCTATTCAGGAATTCTATTTCTTCCTGATTAAGCCTAGGGATGCTGTGTGTTTCTAAGAATTTGTCCATTTCCTTCACATTTTCAAGTTTATGTGCATAGAGTTTTTTTAGTATTCAGAGATGATATTTTGTATTTCCATGGTATCAGTTGTAATTTCTTCTTTTTCATTCCAGATTGAGCTTATTAGAGTCCTTTCTTTTCTGCTTTTGGTTAATATAGTGACAGGCCTGTCAGTTTCGTTTATCTTTTCAAAGAACCAACTTTTTGATTCATTAATCTTCTGTATACTTCTTTTGTTATCTATTTCATCTTGTTCTGCTATGATCTTGGTTATTGCTTTTCTTCTGCTGGGTTTGGGGTTAATTTGCTCATCCTTTTCCCATTGCTTGAGATGACTTATTAGGTTGCTGACTTGTGATCTTTCTGTTTTGGATTTAGACATTTATGGCTACAAATTTTCCTCTGAGGATTGCTTTAACTGTATCTCATATAGTTTGATAACTTGTGTTCCCTTTATCTTTTAGTTCATGGAATATTTTGATTTCTATCTTAATATCCTCCTTGACCCAACTAGTATTCAGCAGTAGGTTGTTTAGTTTCCAAGACTTGAAGTTGCCATTATTTAAAGTCCACTTAAAGCATCAATTCCTTAATAAAGTGTTCCTAATCTCTATTCTAATTTGCTTCTTAACCCAGTGCTAAATAGAAAGGCAGCTGGGACATTTTGAAAAATTTTCTCTGTCCTCATCAATTCTCTCTTATTTCCTATCTACCATTGCTCAGGAAATTCAAGAACATTTTTAATGAAAATTTAAAAATAGATTCCAGATTTACATGAAAATTCAAATATCCAACAATGTCAAAAGGAATCTCAATTAAAGAGTAATGTTTGGCTTAATCTACTAGATCTCAACATGTGTTATATGTTTAGTAAAGGATTAACTTTGCCCAAAGAAAGGTTTGTCTCTTTGTCCTTATGTTCTGAGGGATAACCTTTAACTTGTTGGAATATCTGCCTGATAAAAGTGTCTTTCTTTACCTGTGGGCGTTGGGCTATGCCACTTATGTAGTTTATGTTGGGGGCCTTAGGGCATATGGTGTCACTTCAATCTCTGGAGAACCTGGAGACTGGTCATCCTTATGGTGCTCAGCCATATCTACATGATTAACCCTCAATTAAAACTCTGGGTACCAGTGCTTATATGAGCATTCCTGGATGACACTCCATGTGTATTGCCAGAGATTGTTGCTGGGGGAAATAAGGGATGTACACACAACTCCTCTGGGTGATGAAAACAGGAAGCTCTATCCCTGATCTCTCCTGGACTCTGCACAGTGTGCCTTTTCCTATTGCTTATTTTAATCTGTATCCTTTCATTATAGTAAACTGGAGCCATAAGTATAACAACTCATTTTGAGTTCTGTGAGCCTTTCAATGATTTATGGAACCTGTAGATGGTCTTGGAGACCTCCTTAACTGTAATTATACAAGTACAATAATTCTGAATTTGGTGTGAAATACAGAAAAATAAATCAATGGAACAGAATCCAATGTGTGGTCCAATATAATAGCTACCAGCAATATGTTGCTATTTTAATTAAATTTAAATAGATTAATATAAAGTAAAACTAACAATTTAGTTCCTCATATGCTTTAAATAAATATCAAGTGCTCAATAGCCATACAGCTGTTGGATATTGTATTGGATAGCACAGATATAAAACATTTCTATCATCAGAAAGTTCTACTGAACAACACTTGAGTAAAGAGTCTAATAAAAGAGGTTATTGAAATATATTTCAAATAAATTGTGCATTAAAATTTGAGAGGTAAAAATGTAACATTTCTAGAAAATCATACATGAAAAAACTTTTCTGTTTATATACACATTTGACAAAACACTTTAAATATAAAACTATGATGGGGTAAACCTTATGCAACAGAAGTTTTCTGTGAAAACATAATAAAAATGCATACTGATACTGATACTCAGGCAAATACTAATTGTGAAAAAAAATAAATAAAACTTCCTTGAAGTTCAAAGTGTTCTTGTAAAAAGCCCTAGCTTCCTAGAAATAGCTTTGTATACCATGAGATGTTTAGACATTTATCTAGTTAATTACTTTAATGCAAAATGGTAGTAAAATGTCTCTTGTTTCCTGGAGCAGCCCAGACAGTTACAGCCTTGGACTAGGTCCCCAGGTTAAGCAACCAAGGTGCCTGGGAATACTAGAGTTTTACTTTCCTAGGTATACATCAATGAGTAATGAGACCCAGCCATGTGGAGATAACTTTGGTCTTAAAAGCTGAGGTCTTCTAGGAACTTATACAGACATATCATACTCCTGGAGAGTCTATTCACATCTCAAAGGGTAGAAAATAGAAGGGGGGGCTAAATTAAGAAGGAGTCCCTTCCAGGTGGAGAGGAAAACAGCTACCTCTTTCTTCTTATAAGCAGGGGAAAAGCATTCTCCTCACCCCTTACTGGGATTTCCAGCCACTCATGCAGAAAAGTTCCCACCATTGGCTCTTATTGCATCACCTTAAGGGTAAAGACTAGAAAGCAAGGAGGGGGTGGAGGCACACATTTATTATTTACTGTGAAGGTAAAAGAAATCTGTCTCTGATTCATCACAGCTTTTGTGTGCATTCAGAATAAAATTAATAAAGATATGTGTTAAAAACCCATCACTAAGACTAACACTAAATCTAAATTATTTGAATACTATATATGTGCCAGGCATGACCGTAAGTCCTTTACATGTATTAAATCAATTAACATCCACAGCAATAACTTAACCTGGTTATCATTATTTTCCACCAATTTACATATAAGGAAATAAAGGCAGAGAGAAATATTGATACGGTAGCATTGCCTTTCTTATTTTTCAGTCCCCTATTAAGGATCACGTACAAGCATTTTTACTCAACATTACATAGATATTCCTGAAGAATCCCACATTTTGTTAAACTGCACACTAAAAATAGCAAGGCTTTGGGGGAAAAGAAAGAGAAAGTAGAAGCAGATTGCTTAAAATTCACGCAACTCTACAGCTATAGATTCCTAAAAAAGTAACAATCCAAACAAAAAGAGTAGCACAGCTAGCTTTCCCCTGGCATTCCCACCCAGTATTACATCCTTAGTAGCCTTAAAATGTAAACTGCTTCCTTCATAAAATGTGAGTCCTTAAGGGGATTTACTTCCAAAAGAGGCTAGCGTAATCAAAACTTTAAACTTGATTCTTGGGTATGTACTACTGTTTATCATTTTTTTTTTACCTGGGAGGAAATGTTTTCACCTTTTCCTCATCTATACTCTCTACTTCCTGAAATAATTTAACATAGTAGAATCAAAGAAGTTCTTGAAGCAATAAATCAACTCCTATTTTTGCTAAACAGAGGTACTTTCTGTAGACTTTTTAGCTTATTCTTAGTTTTTTGTGTTTCTTTTGCCCTTTCCTGTGAGAAAGCTTGTCAACCACAGCTTTGAAACATTAATGTGTGTGAAAAAAATTACTTATAAAATAACTCAACTTCTGAGTTATAGTAATATTATTTCCTATTTACTGATTGTGTGGGAACTAATTTGCACTAAAATAATACATTTGTGGCAGAACAGACTAGAATCAGGATAAGTACTAGAATTAATACTTATTAGTCATTTTTGAAATAATTTATATATTAGGAAAATCACTCTTTTAATTTTTTATAACTGACAGTTTACTTTCCAGTTGAAATTTCTATTATCATTTTGAAATAGATCTTTCCTCAGTTAGACGGGAAATGTTATAAATAATATCAAGTTTTTGTTTTTATTCTCTACTCTGCAGTTTACTTCTCTTTGTGTATGGCAGTAAATTAAATTAACATCTCAGATCTTCTCTTTGTTCATTTGTAAGTTGAGGGGGTTAGAATTACTAGATATCTTGTTCATCTTGACTGATTCTGGCAGAAGTTTGACAGAGAATAAATATAACTTTAGTTATTTGAGCTCAACTGATGTTATTTAGGAGAAAAGAAATTGTCTAAACTGTATATGTATATATACACACACACACACGCACGCACACACAGATACACACATATGTTTAGACAATTCTTTTTTTCCTAAAGAACGTATATATGTGTATGTGTATATATGTATATGTATATGTATGTTTGTGTATATGTGTGTATGATCTGAAAAACACAGTGGGGGACTCTCCTTCTGATAAATTGGCTTAAAATCCTTTGATGGTCTCTGATTTCAGTTACCCTATAATCCCCACTGTTTATCTTAAACTTCTTACTACTATGTGGACAGTCAGATTTATTTTTAAGAAATTATGGTTTATTAGATGAACCATAAGAAACCCCTAAAATATAATAAATCCTGAACTTTCTGGGGTATTTTCTATTTTAATGACATCTCAAAGATTACATGTATGTTTTCTCCTAAATTAAAATTTAATACATTCTGGAACATTCTGACCTTTTATTGATGAAAATGCTGACATAATCCTTAATCTGAAGCCCTTCTCACTATACTGCAATATCTCAAGGCACCAGTAATAAATTATAAATTCCCCAGTAATAAAAAATGAAATGGTGCTGAAGACATTTATCCCAGTAGAAGACGCAAAAGACACATGCTATGAAAATGCATGCTGACTTTTAAATGAACCTTTTTAATTGCACTGCACATCATGTAATATATTCACTAAATGTCATTCAATTATAAATGATGAAAAGCAAAGAAGTATTTATTGTCAATATTTCATGAAACATGTCTTATAAACTGATAAACATTTAAATATTTTGGTTTAACTGAAAATTTAAAACTTATATAATACTGTGGAATTTTTGATAACATAGGAAAAGGAAATTAGCCATAATATGATGGCGTCTCTTGTATTATGACAATGGTTGCATAAATGGTTTAAAACTAATGTTAACATTCCGTTGAAACTATGGCTTTTTTACATCTTAAATTAATCCACCACAGTTTTTAATGTAGTTTAATAAAATGTTGTAATTAAGTACTTCCTAGATACATCTTGGAGGAAAAAATGTACTATGAAGTAATGAGTACAGTATGTTGCAAATATCATTGATACTGGAAAAATAATCATTCACTGAGGAAGGTGGCACTATTTCCTACTTTTTATATAATAATTTATTATTCATCCATCCATGAGAATTTAGCACAAGTGTTAAGTTCTCTAGCAGCTCCCTTAAAGGATTGAGAAGCACTTATGAGTTCTCATAGCAGTCTGTATAGCTTTCGCATGGTATCTATACTTTACTGTGATTATATTAAAACATGTATTTGCCTTATTTCTTGAATCTTAGTTTCCCAGTGGTTTAAAAAAAAGGATAAGATGCTTAAATTATCTCATCATGGCTAATCATAGCTGGCACTTTGATCCATAGTCCTTCTGAAAAAGCATTCTCTTGCACCCTTGCTATCCTGCTTTTGCTTTCTATCTCTCTTTCTCTCTGTGTGTCTGTGTTAGAGGAGTATATATGTGGATATGCATGGAGATGGTTTATTGCAGTGGAAAAGAGTGAAGGCCCCAGGTTCATACTTGCAGTTTTCAAATGCTGGCTCCAATACATTTCTTCAGTGTGATCTTTGTCAAGTTACTTAACTTCTTTCTGATTGCATTTTTTCATTTGTAAATTAGGCATAATGGTAATACTGGCTTCATATTGTTTTTGCAAAGATTAAGTCAGATAGTAAACATGTAAGTACTTGTATTGCCAGATACATAAGAAGTAATTAGGAAATGTTTCAAGTTTCCATTATTTGTGTTAATATAATTTATGACCCTTGTCTTTGTTGTGAGCTTTCTATCCTTGTCTTATGCCTGTGCAAGTTTTACACATTATTTATATGTCAATGACTCACAAATTAAGATCACATACTTGGTCTCTATATCACATTTCCAAATGCTTATTTGACGTCTTCATTTAATATAGATTATTTAGGGTTCTCAATTGTTTCTCTCTGTTCTTCAAATAAATTTATTTCTAATCCTAGCTTGCCTAACCTGAAATACCTCCACCATCTACACAGTATATCAAGAATGGGAAAACAAACACCACATGTACTCTCTAATAATTTGGAACTAATTGATAGGCACACGTGGGCACAGAAAAAAGTAAAAATCATTGGAAATCAAGAAGCAGGGGAACCTACCTAATAGGTACAATGAACACTGTTTAAGTGATGGCCACACTTATAGCTCTGACTTAAGCATTATAAAAGCTATCTATGTAACAGAAACATTTGTACCCCCTTAATGTTTTGAAATATGAAATGCAAAAAAAACGAGTTCAAATAAATATTCAAGTTTGTCTTATCCTTGTCTGCTATATCCAACTAATTAAAAAACCTTTGGAGGTTTTTCTTCAAAATACATTCAAATTCATTTATTTATCTTCATGTTCTGCATTGTAATCTCCCTGGTACAAGCTACCTTTTCCTCTCACCTAGACTATCATACTTAGGTCATAATTGTGCATGCTTTTTGTTTTTTGAAACCCTACAATATTCAAGTTATTCAATAATTATAACAGACAGAGTGAACTTTCAGACATATAAATAATATAAAACCCAAACTTCATTAAGCCTTCAAAGCCCTCTCAGATTTGGCCCCTGACTACTATCTGATTGTATATCTTATACTCTCTGTCTAACTTACTACAGCCATGCTAATCTGCTAGTTCCTGGAACACACCAAACCTTTGTACAAGCTATTCTCTCTGCCTAGGATGCCCTTCCTTTATATTTTTCTCACATTTATATATGTACATGGAATACAGTAAGTATTAAATTAACATTTATTCAATAAATACTTATTGATAGCTTAATAAAGAAAAATCTTAAAAGAATTAAAAAAAAACAGATATTAAGGCATTAAATTTTATATTAGGAAAAGTACAACCAAGAAAGAAAATATAACATTGAAAAACATTACATCTAAAACAACACAAAACATATATAACAAATGTTTTAAAAATTATTTTAAAAATCAGAAATGAAATTGATACAGTAGATTTTTGCATATTGATATTTCTTCCAGTCTGTGAAAGATAAAATAGATATGAAGGGGATACAAAATTTTAAAAAACAGGGAGGTCTAGTTAAGAAAGAAATACAAATACAAAGAGAGTATGCACATGCCCTTTTAAACAATACAGGGACTCCATCTCATTTTGAAGCATCTGTAAAATTTGATTAAATTTTATCAAGTATTGCATCAAATTGTGTATAAGTTAATTAACTCCAAAAGTCAGAAATCACTCGGGCCATTCTCTGTTCACAAGACAATATAACTAATTAAATTACAAAAGTTGCAAAAACGCATTTAATAAATTCAGTATTTCCAACTAAGTTAGATTTATTCCATAATCAAAAAATGTTTCCTGATAGAAATCAATTAATGTCACATTGAATGTTTAAGAAAAATCACATGAAAATTCTAATAGATCGGTAGTTATCCTAAACATTTTTGCTCTCATTTCTGATTATAACCATCTTCTAAAAACAGAATAAAACTTCACCTGCTTAGGTTAACTAAAAT
The DNA here is from genome assembly GCA_023783475.1 of Daubentonia madagascariensis. Lineage (NCBI taxonomy): Eukaryota > Metazoa > Chordata > Mammalia > Primates > Daubentoniidae > Daubentonia > Daubentonia madagascariensis. The sequence continues at coordinate 15,643,683 of JAKFHU010000978.1, read as the reverse complement.
TATCTTTGATGCACCAGAATGAAAAATACAATATTTGATCTATAAATGCATTGCTAATCACACAGAAAACATCCACTATACTTCAAAGGATAAGAAAAGCATGAGCCTCTTTCCACTGTTTACTCCTGGATTAAAAACAGACCCAATGAACCACCCTGAAAACTGGTCCTTGTACAAATGCTTGTTGTCTGTTGAGTGACTAAAAACTACTGATCTTTCTTTTAATGATTAAGAACTGCTGTTTGAGATCATATCACAAAACCACATATCACTGAAGTACTTACTATGTAGAAAAGACAGGAACTTAGCTTGGGTAAATACCTTACCACATTTTACTTTAGTGAGTATAAATATTCTTTAATTTCCTCTTCTTAAATATACTTTAATTTATTTATTTTGGATGCATGCATATTATTTCAGGGACGCCAAGGTGAGTCTATTAAAAGATTTAAGCAAGTAAATTATATTCCTCTGTGATAAGCGCCATAATATTACTATTGATAGCAGCTAACGTGTATTGGACTTTTCTCATGCACACCACCATGTTCTAGGTACTGTTATTCTAAATTAACCTAATCCTCCATGAAACACCAGGGATGATTTTTTTGTTTCCTCCCCCTTCTTCTTTCTGAGAAAGTGTCATATAGGGAAAATAAATCTTGGCTCTGATTTGCTTATTGGAACATATTTTGTATTCTAGGAAAGACTTTGGAGGCATTCTGAAAAGTTGGAGAAGCTGTAAACATGAAGAATTATCCATGTTATAATTTAAAGGTGATAATTCCTATCCCATGGGGTTATTACAAAGAATATTAGAGAGAAATTCTGTATGGCATTTATGATCGTCCTTAGGAATAAAGATAGAACCACAAGTATGATATCATCTTTTATTTTGCTATTATTAACAGTTAATATTTTGATGGTTCATATTTATCTTTATGGCATAAAATTAAGGAACTAACTCCTTCAATCCAGATGTATTATAAAAAGAGCTATTTTACTCTCAATTTCCTGAGAAAGAAACCATAAAGTCACTTCATTCAAATCACTTCCCCCTCATTTTCTTATATCTTGGGGAGTGAAGGACTCATCACATCCAAGACTCAGTTTATTCTCCCAACAGAGACAGAACTCATCTGTAGCTTTATGATATATAAAAGTAAACTGTTTACACAGACAGTTGCCAACTAACACTTTCAACATTTGTAGACTCCTAGATGAGTGGTTCTCTTTTGCTCTCATTGAGATGAAAAGACCCCGACAGAGTAAAGCATTGGTATACATTTTAAAAGATGTAGCAAGAAGAATTTTTAAATGAAGAGAAAAAAGAATGTAGAATAAGGCCTTCTTCATTCCGCTATGCTAAGAGGAAAGCTCCTATAGTTTTCTTCCTACAAGAACACCTTGGATCCTAGCTCTGATTGACACCAATATAATCATTATGACATAGAAAACACAAAGGGAGTTTTAGTTAACCAAGTCTTTATTATTGAGATACAACTTATGATATATTTATTACAGTATTTCAGAAGAAAAAGTCAAGACTGATTATAGGTTCCAAAGGTATCTTTTAGCAGAGTACATGTCAATCTGGAGATAATTACAATGTGTTTTGTATTAAATATCAACTTGTTATCAATGTTGGAAAAATTATGTCACAATGACATGTATTTTAGCAACTTCTTAAAAATTAACATTCTACAGTATCATGCTTATTATTTAATGTTATAGTGTATGGCATGGGATTATTGATAGGATAGCAAGTAAAACTGGGCATTAGCATAACTATGGAAAACACAGAACATTCATTGAGAAAGAGAAGCAACTGATAAACTACTAAAAGTGACAGCTTATCTTTCAATATAAATAATCTGAATTTAAGGAGTTATTTGCCCCTCTCCTTTCATTTTTTATTCAATTAGCAAAAGAAACAGAAAAGTAAGAGTGAACTTGTGTCTGCACTAGAAACCAAGATTGCAAACACACAAAGAAGAACAATATCAAAACAAAACAAAACAAAACAAAACCATGGTTCCAAATCTAAGTGATAATCACAGTCATTTGGGGAGTTTCATAAAAATACAGTAGAATTTAGGATGTATATTATTTTGTTTATTCATTTATTTTCTTTTTTTATAGCTAAACAAATTATTTATTATAAGGTGAACACCCATGTACACACGACTCCAGTCATGAGCTAGAAGAACCATCATCCTAAAAGCTTCTCAAGTGTGGGTTACTATTTATTTTCTTTATTTTTGCAGTTCTCATTTATTTCGATGATCAGACAACTTTGAGAATGGCTTGTGTGGGAGAAATCTGATCATGGGAAAGGTCAATTCTACTGCAATTAGCAATATAAAAAATTGATTAATAAAGTGAAAGTAAGCCCAGGAAAACATTCTCTAGCCTTCACAACATGGAGAAACTTGGGATATTAGAATAAAAGATACATAGGGTGCTTGCAGGTAGGAAAGCAAAACTTATTACCTGGACAGTTTTATAGAGAGAACCTATTGCTAACGTCAACACAGCAGTTATCCCTTGAGGCACATGTTTTACCTCCTCCTTAAATTTAATGTGATTAGCAAATATGGCTTATTTTGGCTGACTAATAAGGCGATATTCACATCTCAGAATGGTTGCACATCACTAAGATCACTAGGTCTCCACAACAAATATAGAAATTAAATATTGACAGACATTCAAGCTTGTTCCTTCTCTTTGTTTATTATTTCTATGTGCCTAGGTCTTTAATTTTTAGTTATTAAACTGAGATAACTTTAAGTTTATCTATATTCTTCATCTGTCCTAAAAGATTTTGAACAGGAATCCATAAAATTGCTAGCACAGCCTGCCTATTAGACAAAAACAGATTCTCAACTCACCCCAACCTACTCTCCCCCCAAATTCTAAGATATATAAAGTGATTAAGTAGTTTAAAAGCTAACCACCAACTTAAAAAATTAAAACAAGATCCTCCAGATAAACAATTACTGAAAGAGAAAATTTAGCATCTAGAATTCCTTTTCCCAAGAAGATGTGAAACAACATAAAATCCACCAAGCTGAGATCAGTAGGTTAGTTTGAAATTAAACTCATAACTGTCACATTTTAAATGTTTAATTAAATAGCAAGCAGAATAATGCAGAAAACTAAATCAGACAGTGTGACAAGACTCTTGAAGAGTTCTTAGAGAACTCTGAAGGAATACAAAATGTCATACAAGAAAAAATAAGAGATAAAAGACTGAAGGAAGAACCTTCCATTCATCAGTTCACCATATACAAAAAAAAAAAAAAAGAGTTCACAAGAGTAAAAAGTGGAAAAGACGTCCAGCATCCTAACAGGTACAATGCACTATTCGAGGAATAGGTACGCTAAAAGCCCTGATTTCGCCACTATACAATTCATCCATGTAACAAAAAACATTTGTAACCCCTAAATCTATCAAAATAAACAATTTTTTTTAAATACTACTTCGCTAGCATTTCTGCTTTAGAGTGAGGTGTGCTGAAAGTGATGGAAAGACAAAAGAAAATAATTAGCAGAAGGACATCTTTCCCACATGAAATTTCAGAAGACTGTGAGGACAGATCTGGAAGTTTTAGTGTATGCTAGGAATAGCTTTAGACTCATTTAGGGAGAGCAGTTCGGGGAAAAAAATCAATGTTTAAAATTTTTAGGCAAATTTCCTGAGTAAATAAAACATTTTGTTATTTAATTAAATATTACATTATCATTAATTTCTAAATAAATATGTATTTAGTGCTTACACACACACCTGAAAATGTATTATTCCCTTAGATCATAGCAGTGAACAGGCCATATCCATTGCATGGGGTGGGGAGCTTACAATCTTCTGATTTGTACAAACAGGTAAATAAATTATTATGCCATTTAATAGCTGTGTAACCTTGATTAGGTCACTTAACTTTTCTATGAATTTTCTCATTCATAATTGAGGTAATTTGATTTCAGCTTGTGATGTTTGGCTATTGTTAACTTAGTGTCATTACTGCATCTTTCCAAGGTCTCTTCTGCATTTCCCAAAACCACTTTCCCCATATGTTTCCATGTTAGGGTTTGCCAACAAAAGACACTTATGTGAGCTGTAGAAGACAGAATCTCTAAGCAGGAAAAGCCATTATTCTCTGGAGGCAGTCACAGCCAGACAAATGAGCAGATTTCATTGCATCTTTTCAAAGAGCACAGGGGAACTACCTGCTTGGCTGTTGCACACAAAGACAATTAGTGAGAGTTTCACATAGACCCTTTAGCACTGCAGCAGCTTCCAAGACAGTTCTTGGAGCTTTTGGCTGAGATTTCTGGTAGCTTTTCCAAAATTTTTGCTGGATTCCTTGCCCTTCAGAGGCAGCTTTCCTGACCTTTCTTTTCACAGTTGTAACATTTCTATAAGCCTTTAATTCCTATATTAACTCTTTCATACCTGGGAAACTTAAAGTAGCTTTTGGTTGGTGTTGGATCTTAGACTGTTATAGTTTTGGTGACAGGAGTCAGGTTGATATGCCAACATCTCCCACATACGTGTGTTATCAAAGCATCTGCGGTACTTAAAGCTTTCTGCTTACAAGTCCAACCAGCGTGATTGTTGACCAGCATGTTGATAGCTACACATAGGGGCTATCCTGACTTATTTTGGTAAGAAGAACAGATTTGGAAGAGTAATTGTAGTTGGAAACAACAGGAGATAGTTCATGATAACTCACTAATATTCTCCAAGATCTCCCAGTGTCTTCACTGTCCAAACAGCCTAGTTCAACAAGGATATGATAGGACTCTTCACCCCTTCATCTTTAACAAGTTTCAAGATGGCACTGAACTTGCTGATTGCTCCAGAAATATGATATTGATTTTGGTTTAATATTTTGAAGAAAGAGACAAATCTAGGGGCTTCACTTGGATCTTTTTACCCTAATAGGAGCACTCCAAACATCAGGGGACAAAGGTGAGTGTTCTGCCAATTCTTATTTCAACTGCAACTTCAAAAATAGGAGAAAAAACCACAGGTCAGGTTAGTAGAGTAAATGGGCCCACTCTGAGACAGACTTGTTAATCATGACACTTTAAACAAGTAAATTTATGTGATAAGAAATTATACAAACAAGACAGTTTTAAAATGAATCACGGATCCCCTGAAGTTAGCATCAGTTCATAGCCAATGTACAGTCAATGGCTACAGATGCCTTTGGAAATGGAGAGAGAGATATTTGGCATAGGCTTTTGTCTGTTTGTTTGTTTGTTTTAGTATTTTAAAGTAATTTGGGATTAAAATATCAGAAAATATATTTGAGTTCTTTCCCCTATAGCTACAATAAGTGCTAAATATATTTTATGATTATCCTTATTTTAAGCTTTGCAATAAAAAACAAACATTTATATTGTGTGTGTATTTTATATAAATGAAATAGATAAGAAATCAGCAGCAGATTAATTTTCACAAATTAAGGGAATGTAATATTACCTACCCATCTAATAACCTAATATAGGCAAAAATGAATGCTGGTTAGGATGTGGAAAAAGAAGAACCCTTGTATACTGTTGGTGGGAATGTACATTAGTACAGCCACTATGGAAAACTGTCTGGAGTTTCCTCCAGAAATGAAAAATAGAGCTACCATATGATCCAGCAACTTCACTACTGGATATATATCCGAAAGAAAAGAAATCAATATACCAAAGAGATATCTGCAGCATCATGTTTATCGCTGCACTGTTAACAATAGCCAAAATATAGAAACAACCTAAATGACCATCAGTGGATGAATGGATAAAGAAAATATTATATATATATACACACACACAATGCAATATTATTCATTAAAAAAATGAAATTTTGTCATTTGCAGCAACATGGATGGAACTGGAGGTCATTATGTTGAGTGAAATAAGCCAAGCACAGAAAGAGAAATATTGTATGTTCTCACGCATACCTGGGAGTGAAAAAAAGTGGATCTCATGAAGATAGTAGATTTCCGGTCACCAGAGACAAGGAATGGTATTGGGAGGGTGGGAAGAAGAAAGGTTGATTAATGAGCAAAAATATACAGTTTGATGGGAGCAACAAGACCTAGTGTTTGATAGATTAGTAGGGTGACCATAGTTTAAAATGATCTGTTGTATATTTAAAAATGGCTAGAAGAGAATAATTCAAATGTTTGCAGCATAGGGAAAAGACAAACATTTAAGGTGATGGATATCCCAGTTACACTAATTTGATATTTACAAATTATATGAATATATTACATTATCACATGTACCTCAAATATATGTACATCTATGATATATCAATAAAACATTTTTAAAAATCAGTAACTATAACACAAGAAAATATAAATTGGACTTCATCAAAATTAAAAATTTCTTCAAAATGAATAGATAATTCACAGATTGTGAGAAAATAGTTTTAATACATATCTGAAATGTACTTGTATCCCAAATATATAGATATTAATCATTCCTATAACTGAACAACATAATAACAACCTTGTTAACATAAGACTTGGAGAGACATTCTCCAAAGAAAATAGAAAAATGCTCAAGAACATGAAAACTTGACCAATATCATTAGTTATCAGGGAGATACAAATTTAAACCACAATGAAATATCACTTTGTACCCACCGATATGGATACAATTTAAAACATTGTCAACATAAAATTTTGGTGAGAATGTGAAACAATTGGTTAGTAGTGTTAGGTCCCTGTAGGCCAGGAATGATGGAGCAAATACATGGGATCCCTGAATTCAATGATAATGACAAGATCCTGCACAAGTGAAGGTTAGGCAGCAGCACTTAGCTGTTGCCTACAAAGAACAGCTAGTTACTCTAATGAGCAGTAGAGCTGGGGAAATAAACAGAATTGTTTGTACCCAAAGAGATCTCTGGCAGTCCCTAGGACTACTCAAGTTTCACTTGATCTGTATAATCAAAACCTTCTTGGAAGGGTGAACACAGACCACACTTTCATCACACTCAAAGAGTTATAACTGCTCACAGAATTTTCATATGTGATCTAGTTTACAAAGAACCATTTGAATGAAGTGGAGGTAGGCTCTGTCCTCTTGAGATAAGACAGCACTACAGCTACCAAAAATCTAAACTACATATCTTTTTGTCCTATGTTCCCCAAAGGGATATCTGCATATTTACCAGGGTTGTTTTGGGGGTTTTGGAGGTAAAAAGTTCTGCATATATATATACCCACAAACATATATATACATACAATATATTGTATATATAATACATACTTACCTATATTATATATTAATAACTATAAATTTTATGTACTATAAAATTTATATATTATATATATTACTATTAAATATACATACATATGTATAAACTGGTGGGGGTGTGTGTGTGCATGCATATGCATACCCAACAGTTTTTTAAGCAGGGTACAAAACAGGAGAAAACTGTGTGGCAGATCCAGGCTATGTGGCAGTTGCTCTACCACTTGCTTATATGATCCAGTAGATTCAAGGTACTTACATACCTCTTACAGGTATGGATGCTGTATGCACCCTTTGGCAGGTCCACATAGATAAATCACATCATAATTTCAAGATTTTGGAATATATCATGTTGCTTTCAGAAGAGAATCATTCTGACTTTGAAAAGCAACTTTCATCTTGCTGGGCCCTGGTACAGATTGGTTGCTTGACTTTTATTCTTTAACCTACCATGTGACCTGAACTGCCATAATGAACTGGCTGTAATCTGATTCACCAAGTATACACCAAGTGAAAGTGGTATATATTAGATCAGGTTTGAGCAGGTAGAGATACAAATAAGATACACCAGCAAGTGGCTCAAAATTTCAAGACACATACCAGATAACTTGTCTTTCCCCTCAAAACTACAGTATGGGAAAGTCCATATGACTAGTTAATTGAGGAAGAAAAATAATTTAGGACTGTGTTTTCAAATATTGTGTTTCAATAAAAAATTTGATATATAGTTAATATTACCAATGGATTAGGAGATGAATGCCATTGAAAACATAGTTTATTGTAATCATAGATTCCAAGAGAAGAGGACACACCGTGCAATGAGACCTAAACAGGGAAGCACAAGGGTTGATCACTAGGCAGAGGGAGAAGGGGATGTTGTGGGCAGGAGACTTTATTGCGATTTCCATGTGAAGGAAGGCGTGGAGGCAGGCAAGCAGGTTTAGGGTTGGCTAGTTTGAATAATTTCAGCAGGCTCTAGGGCATAGAGGCTGTTTCTACTTGTCTGGTACCTCACCCTGGTGTAATTAGGGAACGTATATAATGGCCTATGTGAGAACCAAATAGGAAGGTGGGGGGGTGGCGGGTGAGGGGGATTGGTTGGTTTGCATTTGAAAAGCATACTGGCTGGGAGGACTCCTCCTGAGGAGGGGTGGGTGACCGACAAGGAGGCAGGAGGCCAAAGCAAGGTGACTCAGGCATATTACCAGGTTGTCCAGAATAAGACATGTCTGGCATATGCATTCAGGGAGAATGTTAAAGCATCAAGTTTACAGAAGCTAGAAGCATGGTTAATATATTAATAGATTGTTCTAGAGAGGGTTTTGTAAAATAAACTAGGCCACAGGCAAATGGACAGTGACAGTGTTATAGCTCCATTCAAGGATGGTAAAAGACTGTGGTAAGGGGAAATCCCAGTTTTCATATCTTTAAACAGTGCATCTGGTTGTTTACTTTGCTTGGAAAGAGAGATTGCTACGTGTACAAATCTATATTGATTTATTAGCTAACAAGGTTTTCTGAATTGTCAAGGATTTGGCAAAAATAATAATGATATAGCTAGATGGCCAAGGCTTGGAAGGAACAAGTTTACAAAATGGATGACAAGAGAGTCTGGAAAAGAGATATGTGCATGGAACTTTGGGAATGGTCAGAAAATATGAGAATGGTCATGTCCCATGTAAATGTTCATCAAAGGAGAGCAGCAGAAGCTCTCAATAATCGGATGGACTAGACAACATGTACTCTGAATGTTGGTCAGTTTCTTTTCCCAATGGGCTCGTGAGCAAAGTTGACAGGTGATACTGATGGAAGTTATGTATGAGTTCAGTGACATGGTTTTCCAAGCAACAATCCTGATCTGGCTTTAGTCACTCTTCAGTGCCTTTACAAGTTACCTATTACTATGAAAATAAACCATCCCAAGACTTAGTCACTTAATCACGATTTACTTAGCTTATGATTCTGTGGGTTAGATGTCATCTTTTTCTTGTCTGAGCTGACTTGCTGATTTCTGCTTGTCTCTCTGATAAATTCCCAGAGATGTGAATGGTCATCTGGTGTCTGGAAGTTCTAGAATGGCTTCACTCACATTTCTGGCACTTACCAAGCTGTTGGTTGAGTTAACATAGGCAAATGGGCCATATGTCACTCATTATTCTGCAGGCTAGCCTGGGCTTCTTCACAAGGTGGCAGACATGTTCCAAAAGTGGAAAGTGAGCAATTTCCAATTTGTTAACGTTGCACTGGCCTAAGCAGATCACATACTGGCCCAAATTGAAGAGAATGAAAAATAGATGCCAGCTGAGAGAGGGAATTCAAAGTCAAATTTCGAAGGACCATTCATATAGGGATCAGCTAAACTCCTATTTTTTTTCAACTAATCACAGTTCTCAAATTTTAATTTACCACAGTGTCCAACCTGCCGACTTAAGTTCCCAATATAGTAATGTACACTGAGGAAAAATCAAGCTTGGTGGCAGGTTTATTAAATTGGATCTCTTCAATTAAGAAATGGGCAGTGAATTTTTCCTTCCTGAAAGAGAACTAATCTGGACATGGATTTGCCTTCTTGTTCACAATGTTTCTACTAAAACTATATCATTGAACTTATGGAAAAACTTATTCTTCTGACCAAGAAACTTATTTTGCAGAAAATTAGTGACAGCAATGGGCTCATGACTGTGGAATTCACTGGCCTTATCATGTATATCATTACCTTAAAATAGCTGGAACCTGAATTTCATTGCAGATTAAAGAGCTTTTTGTTAGCAGTCACTTGCTGTTGCATTCCAAAGCAGTTGGGGGGTATTTCACAAGCCTCTTGAAAAATGCAAAAGGTTTCTTGTGAGTTTGTTTGAGAATTACCCATTATAGTGCTATAGGCTTTTATTCAGGCTATGTCCAAAATGATATAGTGTCCCAGTTAAAGGAACATCATAGGTTATGAAGTGGATAATGCTCTCAATAAGCAGATGGTAAATATTACTACTCACTTCTTCCCTGGCCAACTCAATGTCTATTCACTGGATGTATATACACTGGCCATAATGACAGAAATGAAAGCTATGCATGGGCTTAAATGTATGATATTCTTGCATCAGACTGACATGGCTACTGTCACTGCAGAGCCCACATGTGAATGACAGAGGCCAATTACAAGCATATATATTGAAAAGTACCAGCCAGGCCTCTGTTAATGATTGTATATTTCTTACATCATGGGGAGGACAATGATTTGTCTTCACAGAGATGGACATTCCACAGTGTGTCAGCCAGCATCACAATTCATAGACTTAAAGAAAGCTGTATCCATTGCTACAGTATCTCACACAACGTCTCTATCTATCAAATGACAATTTTTGTGGTGACAAAATTGCAGCAATTGGCTCACTTCTACAAATTCATTGGTGAAACCATATGTTTCATCAACCAAAATAAGCTTTTTAGGAAAATTGTGAAATGGTCTGATATAGTTTTAATTATGGAGTCATCTTGAAATAATTCTTCAGGGTTATGGTGCAGATGTGATGGTGCCAAATATGCCTTCATTAGTACTCAGTATATGATGGTCTTTCTCCCATGACTAGAATGCCTGGGTCCATCAATCAAGAGGCGTGGGACTCTCTCACTGTAAAGCCAAATAACCTTTTGAAGTTTTTATTTTTTCAATGAGTTAGTTCTATTCCCAATGGAGAAATGCTTCTACCAGGAAACATAATCATGGTTCCATTAAATTGGAGGTCAACACTGCCCCAGGCCGTTTTTATCTCTTCATGTTACTGAATCAGCAGAGAATAAAGGGGATTACTGTACAAGCTAGAATGATTAATTAATCATTTCCAGAGAATTTAATAATTCAATCTAGTATCTGGCCAAATTGCCTTTCAGCTGTGTTGATTCTTTTTTGAGAAAAGAATCCACTAGGGTGCAGTGGAGTCATCATAGCTCACTGCAACCTCAAATCCCTGGTCTGAAGTGATGCTTCTGCCTCAGCCTTCTGAGTAGCTAGGACTACAGGTGTGCCCCACCAAGCCCAGCTATTTTTTTATTTTTTGTAGAAATGGGGTCACATTATTGCCCAGGCTGTTCTCAAACTCCTGGCCTCAAGCAATCCTCCCACCTCAGCCTCCCAAAGTGCTATGATTACAGGTGTGAACTACTCTGCCTGAACTGTGTTGATTCTTCTATTCAGCTCATTTATTGGGTTTTCTCTTTCAACAGACAGACTGACATCTTGCACCAATGCTGCTAGCCATAATTTTTTTACTGCTTTGAACAGACCTTAATAAGTTTATTCTTGTGTCCTGGATAGCAGTTTAGAAAAAATGATGAGCACAAATCTTCCATTTGTAGCTGAAATGATATGCACAATAAAACTGGGTTCTAGTTTAAAAATAATTAGCATATAGTGTTTGACCTGATAGACCCAGATCAAAGAGAAGATGCAATTTTAAAATATAAGCAGGATCATTGTAACTATAAAAAATAAAATATTTCTCATGGCCTTTTTATATTTAGAAACATTCTAGGGAGATTATTTTAGGCAAGCTTTTTAATTACAGAGCCTTCATGCATTGAAATAATATTGAAATTCTTTGAGGAGATTTTTTTTTCCCTACCTCTATATACTCACAAAAAATATGCCTGGAACCTCAAAAGTTCCCAGTGTTAATAAAATAACCTAGAATATGAACACTATTACTTCTATGACACTATCTGTTCACAGCTGGAAGACCTTCTTCCTCCTTTTGTAGTTATGAGATGCAAACTTATCATGACACAAAATTGAATGTTGTATTTGCAATTGAATCTATGAAAGCAGTATATAGGGTCCCTCATTATACTATATGTCAGTCACTCTTCTATGTGTGTGATTTATCAGTAAAGAAAATAATAGTATACATAGAACTTGTAGTTTAGTGGAAAGGAAGCAGAATATAATATTGTATAATATTATATAAAAGAGCATGATTTATAATTATAGAATATATTATAAGATTTAGATGCTATAGATAAAAAGAAATAAAATAACAGTTTAAGAGTGAATTGGGAGTTTTATGCTTTTCCAATAAGGGCAAGAGAATTAGACAGATATCAGGTTGCTTAAAAACACTATGTAACGCAAGGCAACGGTTGAGAAACATTTTCGATTTACCTAAGGAAAAGGTGTCCATTAAGAATATTTCATTCATTACACTGCCCTTCGGGTATCAACGGCATAAAAAAACTACTTTAATGTGCCTGAACTCAAGGAGGAATACTATACAATTTTGCTCTTTCCAGAGAATCAAAAACCTAATGACACTTATTCCAACAAAAGATGACAGGAAAAACTGAAGTAGGACATCTCATATATTTAATTGCAGAGCTAAGAATAAAATAAGGTGGTGTCATTGGTTTAAAATATATGTAAGCATTATGTGTCTGACAGAAAAGAACAAAGGTGGGGAACCTTTTCATGTTGGAAGACTGTGTTAATTTAGCTATCATCAAATAAGGCCACATTCAAGAAACTTCAATTAGATATACTTAAAAATGTACATTATTTTGTAAAAATCTAACTACTATATACTTAATAATTTCAAAAAATGAAAACTGTTTGTTAATTTTAAAGTTAACTGACCTTTTAATAACTTTTTTGTGTCTGTATTTTGTTGGAAAGCATTTAATATTTGGTTGCAGCCTGGAGGTCCACAATTTCAGTTGATCCTCTAGATGGGTATCAGTCATTTGTGACCTTAAAGGCATCTTGATTTGGGTTAGGTAGGAGAATGTAAATTCGCAACAATAAGTGGTTGAAAAGCAAGTAAGCATTTTTCAGGCATGTTGCCGAAGGCATGGATATTCTGCTGCATTTTTCCATATTTCCATTGAATCTTTCTTAGCATCATCTGATGACTTTAAAATGTCATCTACTGAGAGCTCAATCCATTCCAGCTGTAGTTATTTAGGTGCCTTGGTGATATTGACTAGGTGCAGCTGAAATGCTAATTTGAGTGTGATGTAATGATTCTTAAAGGCAGTGAAACTTTCATTGTGTTTTCTAATTAATAGGTCTATAACAGCTGTGTATTCTTCAGATGATTTGTTTATATCATCCTGCTCATCAATGACATTTGCTAACTGGGGAAAATGCTCATCTGAAATTTCCTTTTGTAGAAGTGTTTTGAAGAAAGATAGCTTTTTTCAAAATGCTTCGATTTTTTTTTGCCACATATCATATATAGACTTAGTTTTACCTTGCAAAGAAATATTCAAGTCATTTTGATTTGACATGATAACACACAGACATGCTGTATTCCTATAGAAATCTTCTTTTAATAATTCACATTGCTGATTCTGTTCTTCATAAAATTTAACTATGTGTTCTCACAGAGATAAAATTTTGGCTAACACCTGTCCCTGCAATAGCCAACACACTTTAGAATGATAAGGCAAATCCACACTGAATACCTCCTCATTCAACTTTAGCATGTTATGAAACTGACAATGATGCCGTGTTGTATTTGTACGAATATAGTTAACAATACTTATAACTTGTTGCAAAGCGTCACTTAAAATAGTGGCTTTATCATAGAGATTTTGCTGATGCAAGATACAATGATAAGAAATGAGAGCATCTGGATCTGTTAATACTTTTTTTGTCTGTGCAATAAACCCTTCATGTTTTCCTGTCATAGAAGGTGCACCATCTGTACATACACTCACTAAATTTACCAAATTCGGTCCAACTTCACGACATTTATCTTGAAAGTTGTTGAAGATATTTATTCCCCATGTTCTGTTCATAAGAGTGCCCAAAGTGAGTAACTCTTTGTAGCAAAGAAAACCTTCTGTTATGACCTGAATGAAGTATAAAACCTGTGCTGATTTTATAGTAGTAGATTCATCCAAAGTGATTGAATAATATATATTTTCCTTTTGAGTATTGCATGAAGTTATTCTGTTAAGTTGAAGGCTAATTCGTGCTGCCAATCAGTTATGGTTCTCTTGAAAAAAGCAGTTGTTTATACTTTGAAATGTTATTGGTATCTAAGCATCCTACAACTTCAACAATGCATTCTTTCACAATTTCTACATCACTGAATGGCTTCCCTTTTTTCCCGAGTATATAAACTACTTTATAATTTGTTTCAGTGGCATTATTTCCAGGTCTTATTGCTGTTTGAAAGAATTGTCTTTGCTTTTGCTTTTCATCTTTTAACTTCTACAGTACAAACTTTTGTGCCTATCCCTCTAATTTAAAATATTTTGTCCTTTTAGTGTTATAGTGCTAATGAGCATTGAATTTCTTTAATGTTGATATTGCAGTATCACAAAGCAAGCAAATCATCTTATCTTTAGCAGAAACAAGATAATATTGCTATTCCAAATCCTTATTTAAAAATCTGTTTTCTTCCTTCAGGGTTTTCTTGGTCTTGGGCTGTTTCTTGACATCATGGGCTGTTAAACTGTCAAGCTGTGCAACTATTCACAAATTCCACTTCAAACAGAAACACAGTGCACCATTGTCAAAAGTTGATAATAGACTGCCATACTTGACCCCGTAAACTTTTGCCAACAAGCCTCATGCGGTAGTGGTGCCAGTCAGTTGGGGGAAGTTAGAAGCAAATCCTGAGCACAGCAGCTGTCGATTTAACCCTTATGGCTTACTAATGTTCTAACTGTGTTGGTCAATTCAGGAGGATTATTTAATTGAAACTTATTTTATTCTTTGGAATTTTAAATATGTTCATTTTAAAAATAAAATAAAAATATAAAAGATGAACAAAAATATATTCATAAAATAAAAGGATTTGTTCTGCAAAATTTGGATTCAGTCAAAATGCCACATTTAAGGACCTAGAAGGCCACAGGTTCCCAACCCCTGGAACAGAACAATACAAATAAATGTAGGAGAATGGGGAAAAGCTATAAGATTATTGACTGCTTTTTAGGTAATATGCAGGAATCAAAGGATTTCTTTTAAAATTGACAGTAAAAGGTTAAGTTAAAGAACTAGGGGATTAAAGTAACATAAAAAGTATTACAAAAACATAGAAAACTAATAGAATAAAAATATAAACTTTCCCAAATAAGTAAAAATTTAAAAAAAAACACATTAAATAGTGAAAGAAACACAGCAAATATACTATAATATACAGAATTGAGACCAACATAAGTCATCGGTAAATGTGAATGAGTGAGTGTAAATTTTTCTTGAAGTGAAAAATATTTGCAAATATGTTCAGAAATGAATTAAAATACAATGATTAAAAATTAAAATAGGCATTGAGAAATATTTGTCAGAGAAATATAAATAATAATAATAGCAAGATTTGCAATCGTTATACTTGACAAAGGAGGTTTCAATACCAATAGCATTAAATTAGGAAAAAAAGATCCTTTGTGATAAAAATCACATTTACAGTAAAGCTATAACATGTCTTTCCTGGAATCAAGCAAGTCAAGTGAGCAGAAAAATGAGAAAGGGTATAAAAAATCTAAGCAGAACAATGAAATAGAATCCTGGAAATATATCAAATATTATATTCTATAATAATAAAGAATATACCTTCCTCCCAAGCACATATGGAATGATTCCCAAAATTGATCATATTTTAGAACAAAAAGAATAAAAGTAATTTCCATAAAATACACACTTACAATCAAAATTCAGTGCAATGAAACTAGAAATTAAAAATGAAACCTGACAAAAGAAATCTCTTCACCTTGTAATTAAATGATATTTTACTAATTAATATTTTGGCAAAATGAGAAACAAAAATAGTAGTTACAGAATTTCCAAAAATTAATGATAGTGAAAACACAAAATATCAGAATTTGTGGGGTATATTAAAACTAATGTTCAAAGGAAAATTTATGGTGCTAAAAATATATTATCAATAAAAATGGAATAAACCTTTAATTTTTAAATTTTTCAGTTACTGTATTTGTAGTTCTGTAACTTATATTTTTATACATTTTATTTTTCTGTTGATATTTCTCATCATTTAATTCATTGTGCAGATTTTTTTGTAAACCCTTGAATATATTCATATTACTTACTTTAAAGTCCTTATCTGCTAAGTGTAACAAGCAGAGGATCTTAGGGTTTAGGCTGTATTGTGTGCATTCATTTTCTTAGGTATTGGTCAGATTGTTTTGTATCTTTTAATGTCTAGTGATTTTTTTTGGATAGTTGGCATTTTGAATATATATTCTAGAAACTCTGGATTCTGTTATGTTCCTCTGAAAAGTGATTTTTCATTCTTGCCTGCAGTTACTCTGGCCAGATTCAAAAACTGAAATTCTAGTCTTTATTCTAGTCCCCATCAGCTGCCTTTTAAAAAAAAAAAAAAAAAAAAAAAAAAAAACTATCTCCTTGGCATACACACTTTAGTAATCAACCTAGGATTTTAGCAGATTTTATGTTCAGATTGGAGGACTTGTGCCCTCTCTGGGTTCCACCACTCCTGAATTTATATCCACACAACTCTCCAGATGTTTTTCCATTCCCAATTTCTACCTCCTGACCTCTCAAGCCAGTAAGCCTGTGGCACTCTGACTCTCCAATCACTAGCAAACTAGATAATATCTCAAGCAAATGACCACACAATTAAAATACTCATTCATTGCACTTTCCATCTTATCGGGGTAGATTTATTCCAGTTTCTGCCTGTTTTTAGATCGTCTGTAGTACTTTAGAATAGTTTTGTGGGGTTTTTTTTAATCATTGTTATCTTAAGGATGATTAATTAGTCTGGCCAAACTACTTCTCCATTATCAGAAGTCATAAGCTCCTAAATTATTTTAATTAATTTAACATCATGTTTTTAAGAGCTGAAGGTGTGCTCATCCACAGTATTATATCCAACATAAATACATGTGGTGTAACACATTTGCTCAGTTTATTAACTTGAGAAGCTAATAATTTAAAGAAAAGAGAGATATACAAGCAAAGCAATTTAAAAAATTCAGGATGGATCAGTCAGTATAGGATAGGTTATGTCATAGCAACTAATCATCTTAAATCTCCATTGGCTTAAAATAATATTTTATTTCTCACTCCTACTACTTATCTAATGTGAGCTGTCAGGGAAGCACCGCTCAGGAATCCAAGCTGCAGCATTCATCTGCTAACTCAATTCCACAATCACCAGGACAAGGGAAGAAAATGATGGATATATTTTCACATATCCATCTTAGTTGCTTCTACCTAGAAGTGACAAATTTCACTGGTAATATGGCAATAAGTAGTCCCCCCTTATCTGCAGTTTTGCTTTCTGTGGTTTTAGTTACCTATGGTCTATCACAGACTGAAAATACTAAATACAGAATTCCAGAAATAAGCAATTTATAAATTCTGAATAGTGTGATGAAATTTAGTGCCATCCCACTTCATCCTGCCTTGCAGGTGAATCATCCCTTTGACCAGTATATCCATGCTCTATGTGCTCTCCACTAATAAGTCACTTAATAGCCTTCCTGGTTATCAGATCAATTATTGATTATCAACTATTGCTTGTGTTCAAGTAATCCTCATTTTACTCAATAATGGCCCCAAAATGCAAGATCAGTGATGCTGGCAATTTGACTAAAGATAAGTCATAAAATAATTCCTTCAAGTAGAAAGGTGAAAATTCTCAGCTTAATAAAGACAAACAAAATCATATGCTGATGTTGCTAAGATCTATGGTAAGAATGAAACTTTCTATCTATGAAATTGTGAAGAGGGTAGAAGAAACCCGTGCTCATTTTGTCATTGCACTTCAAAGTGCAAAAGTTACAGCCACAGTCACTCATCTTACTTCCTCTCATCATTGTAGGTATTTTACCATCTCACATCATCATCATCACACAAAGGATGCGTACGGTACAATAAGATTTTGAGAGAAAGCAAGTAAGTGACCATATTCATATAACTTCTTTTATTACAGTGTCAATGGAAAAGAAGCTGAACTCTGTAAAATAATTTTTTAAACAAAATTCACATTTTATTTAGATTGAAATAAACTATACAAAATTTATTTTCTTCACCAAAAATAACAGCAATATTTTCCATATTTATCTAGATAAACCACAAAACACTTATTTTTGTAGCTTTTCCAGGTTTTGCTTATAAATCAAGATGAGGCAGTGAATAAAGTCATGGAAAAAGACAGAAGAAAAAGACAAGTCAGTTGTCAGTATCCATGGCCCCTGATTCTGTCTTAACCGTGAAACAGAAATGTTCAACATATACCTGCTAAAAAGCTTATGAAGATACAGGCTCAACAAAGGAATGTAAACAGCAACAACCAGATGTGGAACAACAATGGCAGGCTCTTCTGTTCAAACTTTAACTGTCACTTGTTCCTTTAAGTTCATTTGATAAAGAAAAAATCCACAATGAAATCCTTGTTTGGTGAGCTCACAAGTTTCTCTATCTGGTAATTTCTTTTAACTGTCCATTACAGATTTTTAACAACATATTTAAAACTTCTAGTCAAATGTCAATCGTGGGCTTCATTGTAACATTTTATAAAATGTATTCCTTCCTCTCACACCTCCTCAAAATTTATTTCTTCAAAGAATTGATAACTCAATACCTGACATGGATCCACCGTGATAATAAATGTTATGTCTAAAATGACTTAACTAAAACAATTCCACAGTGCCACTAGCAGAGATCACAAAGAAGTGAACCATGGCACTTTCAATGCTGTCTTCTGGAAGAACAGATAGGTTTTCAAAGCCTAAGAGTTCAAATGGGGGCCATTCAAATAGGTAGATTATCAATGGCTACAGTATTCAATGGAGGCCTATAGGCAAGATATTCAGTGATTAAGTGGCCTACATACACCTTCGGCTCTTCTTTCAAATATCAAATACAAGAGAAAGCCTATTTTAAAAGTCTCTTAGGTATTTTCAACGGTTTCTCAATTATCTGTAGGAAGCTCTGACTTTGTTGTATAGAGTTTGATATATGTGTCTGCCATTAAATCCAGATCGTGTTTTATATCAAAATTTATGTTAAGCAAAGCCAAGTTACTTGACCTTTGGTCTGTCAGAGTGTTCCTCAAGTATGCTATGAGACGCTTTCGTCCATTTTCGTAGCGCTCATTCTCAACCTTCATCACAGGAAGAATACACAGAACCTTCAGCAATGTATAGACATTGGGAAAAAAACTTGATGTCAGGCAGGTGGAGGGCTTCATAAATGGTGGATGGAAGCTCAATATCTTTCCCTCTGTGTTTCCATTTGATTCTCCAACAATGAAGTTCAGCTGACAGCGTGTCAGGATTGGGTAAATCACTTCTGTACATGTCAGCATGGTGTTCCTCTGATGTATTGAATTTGAGTTGACCCATGACTGAGGGTACCAGAGATAAGCATTTAAGAGCTTTGAGATGCTGTTCTGAGAATATATCTTTAAGTTCCTGAATAATGTGCTCCACTGTTGGAACACTTAGGGTTTCTTTATAGTAACACTCAGAAGACAGAAGTGGTTCCAAGTTACCTTGCTGAGCTCTGCGGAATTTCCCAGGGAGCTTCATCTGAATATCAAGTTTGGGTGCCAAATTTGTGGCTTCCTCAAACCAAAACTCATGATAAACTTCGATATTTTCCATCACTTCATTGAGTGAATGTAGTACTGCAGTCAAGCTGCTGGCTGCAAAGAAGACATCAGAGGTTTGCCCCTGGAGATTTTTCCCAAAGGCCCTTGTAAAAGAGAGGACATTTTTAAGAACAACAATAGTAACAATGAAATCAAAATCTGTTACTGCACTACAGAAGACAAATGCTCGGCCAGCTATACAGTTATTCCATCTAATAGTTGTATCACTATTTATACCACCTAAACATGAAACAAGTGCTTGCAGGAGGTCCACTAAAATTTCAAAAGCATCATGCCTTCCTGTCCACTGAGAATGGCAAATTTCCTTCAGTTCTTTACCCCTCTCTTCACTGTTCTGAAAAAAAACAGAAATTACATTGTCAAGTTCTAAAAGCAGTTGCGGTGATCGATGGAAAAATGAACAAACTTCCTCAATTGTTCCCAATGCAACAGATACTCCCATAACAGGCACTGATTTTGCCAACCACATATTTAAGGCACAGGAAGAACAAAGGGTGTAGATAGCTTGGGGATATTTCTCTACAAGTCTAGAAGCAACAACTTTCATTTTGGAAGAAAATCCACTGGACACAATGTAAGCCTGGCCACGACAATACTCCATATTTAGCCCCCACTTCTCAGTTATTGTAGTGTGAAATTTCACAGCCAAAATTTCTGCATCGGCTTCATAAGGCAGAAAGCCCACAAATTCCTCTCTCAGGTTATGAGATTCATCGACGAACCTCACCAGCACAGGTAGGTGCTCTTCCCCTGCTATGTCCACTACATCGTCAGTAATAAGGGAAAAGAAGTGTGAGTCTCTCACTTCCCTGAGAGTTTCTTCCCGAATACAGCTCTCACAGATCTCCAGCATCTGTTTCTGCTGTATTTTTGAACAAAACAATGTGTTAACTGCTGTTGTCTCAAAGCGCTTTCTCAGGACCTCTTCACCAGAATTTATCCGGCACTCCAGCAGTGCTTGAAAGTTATCAGGAGTAAAGAGACCCTCTGGGATTTCATCAGCCTCGTGTCCATCCAGAGGTATATTTTGCTTTCCCATAAGAATCAAGATTTCAAATAGAGATTTTAGGTATTCTTTGTTTTCCTTTTCTTCAAGGGTTAGAGGTAAAATGTCCTCATCCTGTTCTTCACCCCCCTCTTCTGCACTGGGGTTCTGAGCATTGCTGTTGTTGGTTTCTTTGTTTTTGTTCTTGTTCAGAAGTTTCATCAATTTTTTTCTGTTTCAGTGTCCTGATTTCATCTTCACTCAATTCTTTTATTCGTTTTCTGTGTCTACTGTGTGGATTGTTCAAATGACTGGTAAGATCAAATGTTGTTGGTATTGCATTATCTCGAAGAACTGTCCTATAAGGACTAGTTCTACAGATCATAGAGGTCTCAAAGTGTTTGGCACACAATCGGTAATGTTTATTTAGTTGATCAGGTGTTTTATCTTCTAAGTCTGCTCTCCTACAATTCTCCACCCACTTCTGGCAACTGGCCGGATCCCGAGGGAACCTGAAGAAAGCCAGGTCGGACTGCGTGCTCTTTCGCGTGCAGTTGGGGGCAGCGCAGAAGTTCGGCATCGTTGCCCGCCCGCCGGCCGGCCCAGCCCTCCCCTCCCCGCCTCCTCAGGGCAGTCCGCCCGCCCGTGGGGCCGGGGAGGGGAGCCAGGCCGGCAGGCTCGGCAGGGCCGGTGCGTGGGGGCTGTAAAATAATTTTAAAGAGGTTTATTCTGAGCCAAATTTGAGGACCGAGACCCAGAGCCACACCCAAGAAGCCTTGAGCAAGTGTACTTGCTGTGGTTGGGTTATAGTTTGGTTTTATACATTTTAGGGAGATAGGGATTACAGGTAAATTCATAAATCAATACATGGAAGGCATAAATTGGCTTGGCCCAAAAAGGCGGGCCATCTCGAAGAGGGGGGTTTACAAGTCATAGGTGGGTTTAGGGATTCTTTAGCTGACAATTGGCTGAAAGAGTTAGGCTTTATCTAAAAGATCACAAAGGAAATGCTTAAGTTAAGATAAAAGGTCTGAGCACTCTGGGAGGTCCAGACAGGAGGCTCTTTCTTAAGATAAGGATTTGCTAGGATATTTGAGTTAAGGTGGGGGTCTTCTATCTTTTGGGTGATGTTAATGCTATACCAGAATCACAATGGGAAGTAAACCTGCACTATATTTGTTTAACAAAACCTGTTTAGGGAGATTTTATCATCTGTAGGTGTGACTCACTAGGCCCCTTTAGAAAGGAATTTGGGCAAAAGAAAAAGATCAGAGTTCAGTCCTCAACAGTGTATGTTGTAATTTTTCTATTTTATTATTAGTTATTATTGTTAATCTCTTGCTATGCCTAATTTATAAATTAAGCTATATGTAGTTATGTATGTATAGGCAAAAGTGTAGTAAATAAAGGGTTTGGTACTATCTGTGGTTTCAGGCATCCACTTGGAGTCTTGGAATGTATCTACCATGGATAATGTGGGACTACTGTACCTAACTCTAAAATAGACGGAAGTGTAAGTCCGTAAAGGACGCAGAAAGAGTATAACTAGAAATATACATGAGCAGCACAAATAATACCATATAAATAAGAGAACAGAGATAGGGCTAAAATTTTGGAGACTTTTAAAAATCTTATGCTCATTGATTTCTTATATGTAATTTTAAAATATTTATAATAATTGACATTGTATATTTACCCTCATAAATGATAGTACGGTAATGAAACCATAACATTTATTGCTTAATTTGGTTTCATTAGCACAAAGAAACTCATATATGTACCTGATATTCATATTCATCATATTATATTTAGTGTTACAGTTTTAATATTATGTCTTTTCAAACACAGGTAGGTGACAGATTATCAAAGCCCTAATATGGGCACATAATTAGTGTGTTGTACTGAGACTAAAGGCCAATGAAGCTGGACTGGAACAAGCAAGGAAAAGCAAGGTACACATTGATGCCAGAGAGTTAACAAGGGGCAAGGTTATAACGTAAGTTTTAGGTCATGATAAAGACTTCAGAAATTTCTTTGGGTGAAATGCAGACCATTGTAAGATTTTAAAAAGAGGCAGTGACATTCTTTGGTTTACTTTTTAAAAGGATCATTCTGGCTGCACTGTATAACTTTAGGAGTAATACTATAACTAATAAGACCAGTTAAGATCCTATTGTAATAGTCTAGAACAGATATTATGGTGGTTTGGTCCATGTGAATCATGTGGATCTTGTTGAACTGCAGCTTCTATTTTAGAAGCTCTGGAGGGGGCCTGAAATTCTGCCTTTCTAATAAACTTGCAGGGAAAGCAACTGCTGCTGGTCCATGACAACAATTTCAGTAGCAAAGCTAGAAGCAACAATTTATTGGATAATATATTACTTGCAGCTGAACGTATTCTACTACAGGATTATTTTAGAAATTGTTTCATTAATGATTTTATTGCAATGCATTCAATAAATATAATATGCATGATATCAGTTCCTTGGAGTTTCTTGAAATTTCACTGATGTCCCAATACATGATACAATAAGGTTTTATAAATATTCCATGTATATTTTTTTGTTTGTGTGATGATTTTTTTTTCATCCTTTGGTTGCAACTTTCCAGTGCCCTTTGGTTTAAAGTATCATGTTTAATCAAGATATTGCTGGCTGGCTAGATTTTTTTCCCTTTTTTTTTTTTTTTTTTGGTCTTCTTAATTGTTTCTTTTTTTTAGATTTGCAATTTCCCTCACCGGTGTTTATTAAAATTTCTAATACAGAAGAAGTTATTCTGGCACATTATTTTACATATACATGTAGTATATATTATTTGTGTTAACTTTTACCCTTTTTGTTTTGTTTTGTTTTCTTTTTTGAGACAGGGTCTCAAAATGAAAGTATGTTTTTATACTCTCATTATGTATTTAAATATCTAAAACACTGCATAGTCTTATTTTACATTTTAAAATGTTATGCTTCTCCATCCACAGAGCCACAGCCTTGTGTTATTTGTTTTTTGTTTTTTTCACCCAGCATCATGATTTTGAGATTTAAGAACATCGGCACAATATAGTTCTGGTCTTGAATGTTATCTTATAAAAATGTAAATTTAGGAAATTAATTTTGTTTTCTTTTAGTGTTATTTTCTTCATATTTTCAGTTCCAGCTTTAATGTCTTTAATTACTCTAAATGTAGTCAATGCATTTTTCTGCTATTTCAGTTATTTAATGTTCTTAAAATCTAATCCTGCTCTTTTGTGAGATTTTCACAGTGGAACATTTCTTCATGTATTTTGTTATTGTAGAAATGTAAGCACATTGTCAGTAGACATTTTTATGTGAAAACACTTTTGAGTCAGGATTCCAGAACAGGCAAACTAATCCTATGGTGAAAGAAATAAGGACATTGGTTTCCTGGGTGATGAGTGGTAGGTGTGGAAATTGACTAAGAAAAGACACAAGAAACCTTCTGGCAGCAGGGACAGGATCTATGTCTTTGATAGGGTGTGAGTTACACACTGCAAAAATTTTCCAAGTTCAAATATTGCGAAGAATTATCAGACCGCACAGAATATACTTTCTTAAAGCTTTTATTTAAAGGCAAAGGGTGCAGCGAAACAAGAGAAATAGAGTACAAGAAAATATCAGTGGTCTGAGAGATGTACCATGCACCAGATCCTCAGGGTCCAGTCCTTACTCTCACAGTACCCATGCTCTGTCACCAAATTAAACCACCAAGATTTGTGTGGGAATACTGTTTTCAAAAGAGCTAAAAGCAGAGTGTTCCAGTAGAATTTTTGTGTTCCTTTAGCCATGCAACCATGACAGGCAGGCTTAACTATTTGTACCAGCTATACATCATCCACAAAAAAGCTGACTCTGGAAAGTCACTAAAAGTCTTTTGGACTTTACATGGCTCCATAAATTGTACTGCTCTTATCTTGGCCAACAATCAAAAAACAAACATCCAGACATCTCTGGAGGTAAAGATAGAACTTTTCCAATACAGCTACAATTTAACTCCATCTTCCACACATAGGTCATGCACATGTGTCAAAATGTATTGAATTATGTGCATAAGGCCTATATATTTTATTGTATGTAAATTTTTCCATCAACTAAAAAATAGAAAAAAAAGCTTTTTTTTTTTTTTTTGACAGAGTCTTGCTCTGTTGCCCCAGGTAGAGTGCAATGGAGTCATCATAGCTCACTGCAACCTCAAACTCCTGGGCCCAAGCCATCCTCCTGCCTCAGCCTCCCAAGTAGCTGGGACTACAGGTACACGCCACAGCACCCAGATAATTTTTCTGTTTTTAATAGAGACGGGGTCTTGCTCTTGCTCAGATTGGTCTCGAACCCCTGCTCAAGCAATCCTCCCGCCTCAGCCTCCCAGAGTGCTAGGATTACAAGCATGAGCTAAAGCCACCACACCTGGCCCAAAATAAGTATCTTTAGATGTTAGCAGCTATGTAGGACAGGAGAAGAGTTCCGTCTAAAAAAGTTGGGAGTTTCAAATTAAGATACCTCATTAAGAGGAATTACTCAAGGGACATGATCACTAATAGGATAGTGAAGGAAATGTCTCACCTATGTCATACAGAGATAAAAAATAACCATGATGGGCTTAGCTTTGAGTTGACTGGAGAAAAATGTTCTCATAAGAATTCTTAATCAAGGAACTGCCTTCAGATTGGCTTGGCATTTGGATACATTCTTCCTGAGTAGTTCAGTGCTACCAAACATTTAAAGAAGAATTAATGCCAAACCTTTTCAAACTCTTTTAAAATACTGAAGAGGAGGGAATACTTCCATACTTATTTTGTGAGGCCTAGATTACTCTGATACCAAATCCAAAGACAAGAAAACTATGGGCCAAAATCCCTGATGAACATAGATGCAAAAATCTCAACAAAATATTAGCAAACCAAATTCAACAGCACAGTAAAAGGATTGTACCATGTGAGCAAGTTGAATTTATACCTGGGATGCAAGAATGGTCCAAAATGCACAAATCAATTGATGTGATATGCTACATTAACAGTATTAAGGATTAAAAAACCTTTATGATTATCTCCATAGATTAAGAAAAAACATTTGACAAAATTCAATACCCTTTCATGATAAAGACTTCCAACAGAATAGGTATAGAATGAATTTACCTCAAAATAATAAAGTTTTTATATGATAAACCCACAGCTAACATCATACTCAACAGTGAGAAAGATGTCCGCTCTTGCCATTTCTAGTCAATGTAGTTACTGAAAGTCTCAGCCAGAGCAATTAGGCAAGAAAAAGAAATAAAAGGCATCCAAATAGAAAAAAAAGTATATGTTTATGTATGTTTATGGATGATATGATCTTCCATGTAGAAAATTCTGAAGACTCCACAAGAAAACTGCTAAAACTATTGATAATAAACAAATTCAGCAAAGTTGCAGCATATAAAATCAACACACATAAATCAGTTGTGATTCTATACACTAATGATGAACTACTTGAAAAAGAAGTTAAGAAAACAATCCCTTCTATAATAGTGTAAAAATGAATTATTAGGAAGAGACTTAACCAAGAAAGTGAAAGACTTGTACTTCGCAAACTACAAATTATTGACAAAAGGTACTAAAGAAGACACACATAATTGGAAAGACATTACCCACCACCCCCATTCCACTATTTTAAGAATGCTTGAATTTGTCATTGGAATACCAGTCTCTTGTTTTCTCTTGTAATGAATATGGCTGCATTTTGGTCTCAGGGTTATTTTGTCCAAATGAGTTGGAAAGTGTTCCAATGTTCCAATCGCTTACATTTTTTGATAGAGTTAGAATAAGACTGATAATAGTTCTTCCTGCAGTTTTTTTTTAAAGAGTTCATTAGTGAAGGCATCTGTGGATGGGTCCTTTTGGGAGAAGTAGCTTTTTGTTGTTTGTGAAAAACATAAATTATTTTTTAACAAATATGAGGCTATGTGAATATCTTATTTTTCTTTGGTGATTTATTTCTTTCAAGGATTTTGTCTGTCATTGCATTTGTCAAGTTAACTAGCATAAATGTATTAATTTATTCTTCTGTTATACATTTAGTGTTTACACAATTACAATTCATGTTCCCATTCATATATTTGCTATTGGTAATTTTTACTTTCTGTGTTAATTGTTATTCTGTATTGTTTTTACTTTGTATCAGTCTAACTAGGGATTTATTAAATGTATTAATCCTTCCAAAAAATCAATACTTTTATTTCTTTAATTCTATTTCTTCTACTTTATCTTCCTTTTATTCCACATAAAACTCAAACTCTGTCTTTTATATTCAGTTTTATTATTTCTGTGCTTCCATATATAGTTTCTGCTTGTAATTCTTTAAATTCACTAATATTTTCTTTTCCAGTATATAATCTATTATTAATTTCATCCAGTGAATCTTTAATTTCAGAGACTGTTTTATCAGTTTTATCTCAATCACCTATTTCTATGCAAATAGAAAATTCTCATAATTATTGAAACTTTATAATTGTTAAAGCATATATTCTCACATTGTTTTTATTTTTAAAGGTTACTTGGTTATTTTAGATCTGAAATTCCATATAAATAATAAAACTAAATTGCTGGTATTTTTTTAAAGTATTAAGAATTAATTTGGACTGAATCATAGTGCAATTTGGAAAGATTTGACACAAATTACAACATTGTCTTCCAATCCATGTATATGGCATATCTTTCTATTTATTCATGTCTTCTAATTACAGTTTTTCTCTCTATTAGTATGGTAGTTATGTATATGGTCTTATAAATGTTTATCATTAATAGATATGTTTACCTTTATTGAAGAACATGAACAAACTAACTCTGTTTACCATCTTACAGGCCTATAAGCTGCTTTGTTGCTATTTTCTTCTCACATTGCATAAGATATTTATAAGACGCTTTATGCAGTCAATATTTGTTTAGATTTGCACACATATTTACTGTTTTATAATATTTCTTCTTCATTTATTTTTGTATCAATAATTTTCTTTATTTTATTCATTTACTTTTTATTTATTTATTTATTTATTTATTTATTCTTTAAATTTCAGAATATTATGGGGGTACAAACATTTTGGTTACATGTATTGCCTATGCACTTCCCAAGTCAGAGCTACAATTGTGCCCACCCCCCAGACATTGCACCCCACACCTTTTAGGTGTGAGTTTACCCATCCCCTCCACCCCCCTCCCACCTGCCTGACCCCTGATGAATATTATTTCCATGTGTGCTCATAAGTATTGATCAGTTAGTACCAATTTGATGGTGAGTACCAGTGGTGCTTGTTTTTCCATTCTTGTGATACATCGCTTTGAAGAATGGGCTCTAGATCCATCCAGGATAATACCAGAGGAGTTAATCCACCATTGTTTTTTATAGTTGAGTAGTACTCCATCATATACATATACCACATTTTATTAATCCACTCATGTATTGATGGGTACTTGGGTTGTTTCCACATCTTTGCAATTGTGAATTGTGCTGCTATAAACATTCGAATGCAGATGCCTTTATTATAGAATGTCTTTTCTTCCCTTTGGGTAAATACCCAGTAGTGGGATTCCTGGATCAAAGGGTAATTCTATTTTTAGTTCTTTGAAGTATCTCCATATTACTTTCCATAGAGGTTGTACTAATTTGCAGTCCCACCAGCAGTGCATGAGTGTTCCTATCTTTCCGTAGCTGTGACAACGTTTGCTCTTTTCAGACTTTTTGATATAAGCCAATCTCACTGGAGTTAAGTAATATCTCATTGTGGTTTTGATTTGCATTTCCCTGATGATTAGAGATATTGAGCAGTTTTTTTATGTTTCTTGGCCATTATTCTGTCTTATTTTGAAAAGTTTCTGTTCATGTCATTTTCCCACTTTCTAATGTGGTTGTTTGATTTTTTCTTTTTGATTTTTGTATGTTGTGCATAGATTCTGGTTATCAGCCCTTTATCAGATGTGTAGCATGCAAATATTTTCTCCCATTCTGTAGGTCGACTGTTCTTCTAGTGATAGTTTCCTTGGCTGTGCAGAAGCTTTTTAATTTGATCAGGTCCCAATGATTTATTTTTGTTGCTGCTGTGATTGCTTTGGGGTTCTTCTTCATAAATTCTTTGCCTAGGCCAAAGTCTATAAGACTTTTTCCATCATTTTCTTCTAGAATTCTTATAGTTTCATGTCTTAGGTTTAAGTCTGTTACCCATCTACTTTTCTTTCAGGATATATATACACACACCAACACACACACATTTTATATATATACACATATATATATATAAGATATATGTGTATATATATAAAATTCCTTTAGGGTTATTCAACTGATGGTAATTTCTCTTATATTTTGTTTATATATAATTGCTCTACTAAACATATTACGTATTTATATATATAGTTTTAATTTTGGAATGCTATGTGTTACTTGGTATATGTTTCTATGTTGGCAATTTTTTTAGTCAATATGATTTAAGTAATTTTTAAATTATTCTGTATTCTACCAATTTTATTATTAATGTTGAGAATTCAGTTTTAGTTATCAATTTCCCTTGAAGTAGTTATTCTTTTTGTTCTGACTTATTTTAAGATTTTTGTTTGTTTTTCAACATTTTATTATGTTATTTATAGGTATGGATTTCTTTTATTATACTGCTTGAATTTTGCATAAAACTTTTACTCTGTGGTTTGGTATATTACTTTTTTTAAAAAGTGCACACCATTATTTATATATTCTAATATTGTTTTTCTCCCCTTTTCTTCTGCATCTCCGAGTAAGTATGTCCTAGACAGATGTATCTTTAAGTCTTTCATATGAATTTTCTCTTTTTGTCTTTCTATGGTTCATTCTGGACATTTTTTTTTCTCCTTGACCTATCTTTCTGTAACCTAGTTATCTCTTCAGCTTTGATGGGCCATGTTTTTGCAAATATTTTTGCACAAATAATTTAAGACCTATGAAAATTTTATTTTTCTTCAGATAGGGTTTATATTTACTTCCACCAGAGGATGACTGTACGCAATACAATTTCAGAAAGTGGGTTTTATCAAAATTGACCTACTTCTTACCTCACCCTTTTATCTAGGGAGGAGCACACATAGCAGTGTGTTTACCTAAGGGACATCACTCCTTAGTGATTCATGGGCTCCTATATTTTTCCTTCTAATCACAAGAGTCTCAAGAGTGTTACTCAGTCTCTCTTTCTCTCAGTTGCCTTTCACAAATGCTCTCAGAAAATTGTAGTCCATTTCCCTGGGCCTCTGACCTTCCTTGGATCCTGAGCCAATAATTCTTGACTATCTTGTAATTGCCCTGAAATTTCCAAATGGTTATCTCTATGACATTTCCAAAATGTTAATTTTTATATGTGCGGTCCAGTTTTTTCTAGTTTTCTTCTGGGAGAGATTTGTTTTGAAATATCTATGGTACTATTTCCAAGAGTGGGTGTCCTTCTCTTAATCAGTAATAATAAGTAATGCTGTTTCAGTTACTGTTGATTTTCAAATGTGAATTTTACTATTAATAGGAGGATCATCAATACAGAAATGAGAATTAAGAAATATAGATTGAAATTGCCAGAAATCATGGCCATCTTTCAAAGACAGTTGGGTGAGAATGGACATCAATGAATGCATGAGGCTACTTGGGAAGAAGCTGAGGGGGGGGGGAATGACTTAGACATGAAGATGATTAGGGTGATGATATCCATTTTATACAGCTGTGAAGAAATATGACATCAAAATGGTTCATAAAATTAGTAACATCAGAATAGTTTTTTTACAGTTTTCTTTCTGTTGTTAGAATTTTAAAAGATTAATAGATGTCACCCTTTCTTCTCTGCCCAAGAAGAAATTATGAACAGACGTAGGGATAAAGTAGAACATAATATCATCTATGATTTTGAGCATATTAGCTAATAATTATCCCTGCATTAGACAGTCAAAGACAGAGCTGGACACTTTAAGTTTTCTTTCTATAGGTATTAGCCCTATAAAACTGAAAAATGAAGTTGTAGGAACTGCAAAATCTCTCCATTTAAATTCAAAATTTAAAAAAAAGAAAAAAAAAAGATAAATTTCCACTTCTCAAATTCTGTAATCATATAAATCACAGCTGGATAAAAACAAATGTCAGGGTGGAAATAAGCTTCTGGTATTAATCTAGAGGTTGTCCACATGCAAACATGAAAAGTAAGGTTAATTGTTTTTTCCCCTAAAATCTGTTATAATTATTTTTTCAAAAAAGATTGTATTTAGTCTGTCTCCACTACTAGATTGTAAATTCTTTGAAGATTGGAGTAATTGCAAAAAAAAGTACCCCTTACTTCACAAATTATTTAATACTTAATAGGATCAGGTAATGTTTTTTGGAGTGTGTAAAGAAGGAAAAGGTTAGGGTAGATTCAGGAAGAAAAGAATGGAAGACATTTAATTACGCAAAACATAAATTTTTGTAGATGCTTACAATAGACTGTTGAACAACACTGAAAGAAAATCTTGGCCTCATGTAACTCACTCTCACTCAATACAATATAAATACAAAAAAATAAGCAAGTAAAACATTTACTTACTGTATACCATAATCTCTTTTGAAATTCCTTCTTATCCTCAGCTATGTATTCTCCCTCTGTGATCTTATTAATAGTGTTGTTAATGCCATCATTTATTGTTGGACTATCGCTCAGTTATCCAAGATTATGGTCATTTATCCAAGATTTGTGGTAGGTATTTTTGGTGGCCAGAAACATGTTTACACTCATATTACCTTAAAAAATTTTAACCTAAAGTCATGATGGTAGTTCTGGTTTTAATACATTGATGCTTTAACCGCTGTCGCTCACTTTCTCTCTAATTATCTCTTTCTCTCTCTCGTTGTGTCTGCCAGCATCATTTCCAGCAATGCTCCAATAATCCCCTCATCTTCTTGATCTTACTTGGCTTGCTCATCATTTTGTGCCAGGCCACATACCAGACCACTGGATAGCTCTTCGTAGGTTACATGTCCTCTATTGGCCCAATGAAACCAGGATTATGTGGGATTTGTATTACTATGGTATCACTATTCTCTAAATATTTAAGGTATTTTTTATGCAACAAACTAATGGGACTAAGACTTAAACATTTATTAGACAACAGATAATTTGATCTTTCAAGTCTAAAAAGCATAGAGAAAAAGAATCAATAATACAGTACAATAAAAATTTAAATAGTTCTTAGGAATTAAAAAGCAAATGTAACAAGAATCCTAAGGGTGTTTTACATATTTGAACCTGAATAATAGAAAGGCCAGTAAAATATTAGTATAGAGAAAATAAGTTGTTTTAGATAGCTTCATATAGTTGAAAAGGATTTAAAGGATCTTCAAATGCTCTGATCAGTGAAATTAAAATTGAAATGTTCTATGCTAAACAGATAATAAGCTTAAGGGTAAAGTTGTTCCTAATTGAAAAACTTGCCCTTAAGAGAAATGTAACAGTTAATTAAGGAGAACAAAAGCAGCACAAAATTCTTAATATTTTCAGAAAACTATGAAGAAAGGTTAATATGCTTAAAAATTAGACTAAAGAAAAAATTCTAACTCATAGAAATTATTGTGCTCATATTCCTCTATTTTAAAAATGTGATAAAAACATGTATGTTTAGAGCAAGTGACTTAAAAACTGACATATATCAAAATTCTGGTTTTTGTTCACTTGTTTTTGTTGTTTTCTTCTATTGTTATTCACAAATGATCAGTAAGAATGTAGGCTATTTGATTTTGCTACGTCAGTTATTTCTGATGATTTCATTAAATAATTGATACTCATTAAGATAAATTTATAATTCCATATATTGCATTTTACTTTACAAGTTCTTTTAGCACATCTTCAAAAGTGTTCAAATGAAGTAAATCATGGTAAAAAAGTGGTCATAGATCTTTATTAGGTAAAAGCAAATCTGAGGGAAAAAATGAAAAAACATAAAGGTCATCTAATAAATGCAACCTCGATATTCAATTTTTAAAAGATTCTATATTTAAATTTATATTCTTTATTATAAATAAGTATATTTAAATTTGAAATAAATACACCTCAGTAGCTCAAAATTATTTAGTTCTTAATATTGCATAAGTTTGCAATTAAATATGAAGAAAAAAATCAAGGACAGAATAAAGCTTCACCGTGCATGATAATAATGCCCATGAGCACACTACAGACAAAAATAATATAGTAATGTCAGCAACACTTAAATTTTTTTTTAATTTGGAATTTTCTTAGTGCTGAAATATATAAATGTGTTCAAATGTTGCTACAAATTAATGCAAGTACTACTTTTGATGAAAATTCTCTATAATATATTAAAGCTATTCTTTCAGAACAGTAAATATTATAGCCTCTGAAAATTATTCTCAGGCACTAGCGTGCAGAAAACTATTAGTGTTATGAATAGAGGTATTTAAAAAATTAAAAGTTTGAAAGAGTACATTTTAATGCTGTACTTTTAATTTTTTTACTTTTTTGGTATCTGATTGTGTTCATATTTCTTTTGAAGTTTATAGTAAGCGTCTAATGCTTCTGGATTCTCTAAGACATTTATAAGAGCTTACATGAAGTGCCAGAGTCTTATAAGAAAGACAAAATTAATTTTTATGAAAACCTCTACCATAACAATTTAAACAGTATATTCTTCAGGGCTAGGGAGCCCAAGTGATATAATTGAAGCAGCTTGTGTTTTACTTAAAAAAATTTCTTATTTGCTTAAAAATTAAGTAAGTTATAAATGCCAATATCTTTAAGGGGAATAATATTCTTTATCATAGCTAAATTTTAAATTTTAATAAAAGAAAATTATGAAATGCTGTTAAGAGAACATATTTCATAGTATTGTGTATTTCTAAATATTACTTTTACTTGTATTATGCTACAGAGTTAATTTTCTTTTTATTCAAGGAAGAAATAAGTATTAAGAAAAAAATTGCTTCATTGCATTGTAAATAATAGCAGTCATACAAATATAAATTTTCACCCCTCCCACTCATAAAAATGATTGTTTGTGGTATAATATGCAGTATTAAAATATGGGCAACTAAAATTGTAGGAATTATTTTAATGCCCAGAATTCAGCTTGTCTCTCAGAATGTTCTTGTGTCAAGTAAATCCATGTGCCAAGGCCAAATTACAGTATGTTTATACAGAATATACTAGAATGAAAGTTTTAGTACACACAAAATTTATATATGTACAAGATATTTTATATTATATATAAAGCTATATACATATATACACACACACACAATTAAATTACAATGCAAATATATTTTGTTCATAGGAATTTGTGTGTATTATGTGGTACCTCACCCATAAATGAGGTAAGATGCTTATTTTTTCTACTGAATGAAATACAAATTATTAAATCTTTTTAGATTTCTTCCCACTAAAAAATAGCCTTTTTTCCTGTTAATCTTTGTGATTCTTGGCATTGCATTGTTATTAACGTCATGTAGTTTATCAAAACAAAGCTAATACTTTCATCATAAAATAGAGGATTTTGCTAAAATGGATTAAAGAGAAACCTTTCATCATTGCTCTTAAAATCAATTCTATACTTCAATAGCATTCTCTGTAAAGATATATTCATAACATTGTATAATTTTTTATTTTAGATGTTTTCTGGTAATATTTCAGGATCTTTGAATGTATTAAATAATATGTATTTTCTTATCCACAATATCTTTACTCTTCTCAAATATAAGATTCTTTTATAAAATTAATCATTAATTAATAACATAATTTTTTATTTGTAATTAAATCCCTCAAGTTCCTTAATCATTTGTTCTTTTCTCTTTCTCCTCTAATGAAAATATGGAAAAATTATATGAGAGATAATATCTATAACTTGATTCTCTAAAATTATTTAAATACTCTTTTCTGAGGATTTATCGAGAATTACTTAGAAGTGTCTTGCTCCAATTGTGGAACATATAATGATTACTTTGGCCAAAAATCCTAGTCAGAATTGTCCAATAATTCAACATCATCTGTACATACAGAAAAAGACAAATCTTGCCAGAAAACACATGGTTATTTTTAAAGACAAAATAGTTTCTGATATGCTTTTTTTAAAAAATATGATCCATCACATTTTTTATAATCAGAAGCTTTTTAATACATTATATAAGCCAGTAAAACTGTCAGAAATGACAAGTAGAAATCAGTAAAACACTCAAGTCTTGCAAATGGATTTTGCACATAAACTTTTTCAGATGAGGGGTTAGGGGAGAAAAAGTAAAAATAAATAAATAAATAAATAAACTTTTTCAAGCTCTAACTTATGTAAGTGTGTGTGTTTCATTGTCCCACTGGAAACTCTAAATATTTCAAAATATAATATACTAAGGCAAAAAATAATTACTCAGTAAAAGCAAAATCTAAAGACCTTAATAAAAATGCTGAAAGGAAATAAGATATGGGGAGCAAAATAATGCCAAATTTTAAAATAACCACACAAATAAGAAAAATCCATCCATATGAAAATTTGTAATATGCACCTTCTTAAAGAACTCAGTCCAAATAGTAATCACATCTAAAATGATAAATTTGCACTTGCTGAATACTTATGTGAGAATATCCCCGACCCCACGAATTATGATGATTTCTCATACATCCACTACTGGTGGAAATGTAAAGTGGCTTAACCAATTTAGAAAATAGTCAGTTTCCTAAAAATTTCCACAGATGTGTAGCAAATCACTCAGCCATTCTACTTCTAAGCATTTACTGTAGGGAACGAAAGCATGTATCTATACAAAAACATACATAATGGGTTCCTAGCAGCTTTATTTGAAATAGTCAAAAACTAAGAACAGTCCAAATGGCCATCCATATAAGTTGATAAACAAATGTGGCCTATGAATGCCACTGATTACCACTGACCAATGAATAGCATTGAACTATTGATACATAAAATAACAGAATAAATCTCAAAATAATTGTTTTCGGGGAAAGAAGTCAGATAATAGGCAGTGCATTCTATACATGCAACATACATACTATGTATACATACAGTACATACAAAATTTTACAGAAAATGCAAACTAATCTATAGTGAAAGAAAGCAGATTAACATGGCCTGAGATTTCAGGGTACGAGAGGGGATCAAAGAGCACTGGAAAACTTGTGGGGGTGATGGATAAGGCCTTTTTACTGGCCTGGTGATTATTTCAGCAGTTTGTACATATTTCACAACTTATCAAAATGTATACTATAAATATATATAGGTATTATATGTCCATTACACATTGATAAAGCAGTTTGAACAACTGTCATGTATTTATAAGACAATACAAATGTAGACTCTGACATTTTATGTATAAATTACATTTCAGGGCACAAATACTGAATGGTCCATTCTAGTTTGTAATAATTAGTGGTGATATATATGCACAATCAAGTATAGAAAATAATACTGAAGGATATGTCCTTGTGATTTTTGGCTGCTTCCTTTTCTTCTTCTTCCTCTTATTTTTGGATACTGTGTCTCTCACACCTAAATGAAAGTAGAGAATTAGGCATTATTGAAACAATTTAACTCCAATATATTTAATAGCATGACAGTTTTAAAGTCCCCATATTTTTTTCTTATGTTCCCTCCATCAAGGGATGGGGTCAATGTCCCCTACTCTTGCATCCAGTGGGCTTCTATACATTTCAATCATTAGTATATGATAAAGTCACTCTGAATGATTTTGATATTTGGGTCATAAAAGGTGGTGCAGCATTTGCTGTATTCACAGAAATACTTGGACTTTAAGTTTGAACCACGATGTATGACGTTCCATCACCCTCAGGCTGCCATGTTTTGAGGAAGCCAAGGCACAGAGACGAGCTTGGGTAGGAGTCATTCCAGCCCAGGAGCTAGATAAGTAAGTCAAAGAGCCACCTGATTATTCCAGGCCCAGTCCTTGAGTCATCACCAACCTTCAAATTTTCTGAGCTGAGTATCCAGAGGAGCATAAAGCAATCACTCTTGGTAAGTTTTCTTTGAATTCCTGATCCACAAAATCTGCAAGTATAACAAAATGTTGTTTTAAGCTTCCGAGTTTGGGGGTAGTTTGTATTCAGCAACAGTAACTATTCTCTAATGTAATGGCCTTTTTAATACCAGTATTTAAAATGGGTTTTCTTTTTTTAGACCTACAGTATTGAAAAATAATAGCCAAGATTTGGATTTAAATATAGGCAGAAACCTGTAGATTTCCAGATGTTTGCAACATAAACTCATGGACATAAGCATGTGGACAAGCCTGAATTAGAAATTGTCAGAATTATTTTCATAATGTCTGGCAGCAGTTCCTCTATGTTCAAACAGCTGCTGGCTTTATAGAGTTAGGGTTGCACATATTTAATAGCAAAACTAATATTGGCTTATTAAAAATGCATTATTGCTTTGTTTATTCTGTCAAATGACAGGTGCAAAACAAATATATCTTTATTTAGAATTCAGAGATTAAAAAGGGTATTGAATATGCTTTCTTGAACTGTTTTAGACAATAGTCCTGCACATTCATACACAACAGATAACAAAATAAAAATAGACAATTTGAGGTTGTGTATAGGGCAAAATTCAATTTCCAAAAATATTTTCTTTATTACCTTCCCATAGTTAAGAATAACCTGAGAGATATTTATTTCCAGAAGACTAAGACAAAGAGCATCCTTGGCAGGCTAAGTTGCTGACTCTCCTGTTTTTCATTAATCATGGTGGCAAAATGGTGGTTTAGTTAATGATTGATTATATTACAAAATTGAATACATTCGATACAATATGAATACATTAAGTAATATCTCCATATGCTTTTATCAATAATCTAACAGTAAATGGATAAATCAGATAATTCTTGAAAAAAATAAAAACATAGCTTATAACTAACTTCTTTATTTCTGCTAAAGGCCAAAATGTGGAATTTATACAGCTGCCAGAGAACAGTCTTCTTTTTTGCTATTGTGTTTCATTTCTACTAAGGCTTGTTTATTTATTATATTCACCAGAATTGGTCCCAGATATTTTTGACTCTATCAGAATTCAAACTCAACTTTAACATGTAAAGCTTTGAAAACATTGAGAGCTATTGAAAATAATTTGAAAAACATTCTATTTTAAAAATTTCAAATTTATCTTAAACATTGACCAGAATATTTACATAA
Organism: Daubentonia madagascariensis; assembly: GCA_023783475.1. Lineage (NCBI taxonomy): Eukaryota > Metazoa > Chordata > Mammalia > Primates > Daubentoniidae > Daubentonia > Daubentonia madagascariensis. The sequence continues at coordinate 15,605,661 of JAKFHU010000978.1, read as the reverse complement.
AGGTTTTTTAAAAAAACAGTTTTGAAGAGGAAGAATTACTGTACTTTTTAACAAAAGCAGTTAATTTATACTACAACATTGTTTGTGGTATTTGATTTCAGTTTACATTTCTATGTTGTAAAACCTCGAAAACATTAATATAACAATCAAATAACTATGGTCTTTGCTATTTTCTTTGCTTCACTTTGATTTCAATGAAGATATCTAACAGATCAATGAGCTAAAACACATCAAACATGGCACATGGCTCAGCATTGCAGCAAGAGAATTGGGATTAATATAGCACTGTTAATGATGACAGTGGAGATGGCCTCAGCATCAATGCTAGTGGCAATAAAAATCTCATCAATATCATTGGGTCAACATGCCAGTTACCTTACTAGTGTTTTCTACTGTACTAAGTAATGGATAATTTACAATACTATTATATGTCTAAGAAAGCTCATAAAATTGCTTTTAGGATTTATGAAATAATGAGATAATATTAGTTTTTTGTAGGGGTTACCTTTTGAATCAAATACAAAAGATTATAGAAAAAGAAGAGTTTGGGATTATCATGACTATGTTGATAACAGGGGATTCTATTTTTCTTTTCAATCAAAATCACAAAAGAATTTCTAAAAGGATTTTTTCTCTTACTACCACTTTGCAGAAAGCAATACAGAAAAAGAAGCCAAATAATACCCTTCAAACTAAGGTTTATTTGATGTTTCGCACTCTGAAACTCCTTTAGAATTAAATCTATAATAGTGTCTTGGTATTTAATGTTATTGTACTTTTCTTTTCTTTCTCATCTGTTTTTAAGTAGGTTTCCAGACTAGTATTCAAAGCCAATTGAACAGGGAGATGAAAGTTTACAGAGATACAGAGAGAAGGAAAGAAAGGCTTTTTGATAGGAGTTATAGAAAGGAATAGATTTAAACAATTAGTCAAACAGGACTAAAGAAAAGAGAGACAATCATCCAGTAGTTGAAGGGCCAGAAAATAATCTGGAGAATATATAAATACCGTTACAATGGCTCAAAGTTTTACTATAATGTGTTTAGAAATGAATTTAATATTGGCATGTGTAGAAGTTTTAAGACAGGAAGAAGAGGGTTCTTAAAAAATTGTTTCCGATATTATAGTACATTCTCAAATATTCAGAGGGACAGGCTCTCTTCTCCTTTTCCCTCCTGCTGTTTGCCTTCAGGCTATTTCACTGCTCATTAGCACCTTCACCAGAAAGTGGGCTGGGAAATAAAAGAGATGAAACTGGAGTCAGTCAATTACAGTTCTCATTAGGGGCTCTGGCAAAAACTCTATGGTTGGGTGGAGTCTGAATCCAACAGCTAAAGAGAGATGTGGGCATTATCCATGGTATGCTCTTGTCCAACTCATTCTGCTCCCTGAATATCAGAGATAATTGCATGTTGACTGTATTATAATACATTTCCATGGCAATTACGAACATGTTTGTAGAAGGGAAACAAAGCAAGAGGGTAAGGTAATTATCTAGGTCAGTGGTTCTCAAACTTGAGCTTCCATTAGAATCACTCGCAGAGCTTTTTTTTTAAAAGGCAAATTGTTGGGCTCCACCCATAGAGTTTCTGATTGAAAAGGTGTGCGCTGGTGCCCAAGAATATGAATTTCTAGCAAATTTCTAGGTGAAGCTGCTGCTGATGATCCATAAATCATACTTCAAAGATCACTGATCTACATAATGCAGAAAACATCACATAGTTGCTAACAAGCAACATAATTGACTGATTTTAATTTTTCCTTCTCACAGACTTATGAATCATTGTGTAATCTCTTATAAGAATTCTGGCAGCCATGCCATAGTTTTTGGACTTATCCTGATTTGTGTATACAAAGAGAACACTGAATTGCTATTCAATTTCTACAATCACATCCTAAAATATAATGGCAAAAACATACAATATTTAGATACTTACTTTCAAGTTTATGTGCATTCTATTTGGACATATTATTTTCAATCTCAAACTGTTAATTTACCAATTAAGTCTCTTGAGAGGATATTTTTCTTTTTCTTTGTTTTAAATTATCAAAGCAGCATATGATATTTGAAAAAGAAATGTATAGATGTATAAAGGAAAAATGTAATAGTCTCTTCCACTCAATGCATAATCCTACTCTGGAGACATGCCGATCTATACTGCTACCCATATGAAAACACATGCTCAAAAATATAATAGCATATATTGATATTTAAATAAATTTTATATGATTATTGTATATTACATATGAGCATTATATATTCTTATGTAAATTGTTGTATAGTTTAAAGAATCACATTCTATTGTGGATGTAGCAGACTGTTCTTTACACCTTTTTATCCATTCTCCCTCTTTTTGTTGTTTTAACATAACTGTCAGATTTTAGCTTTCCTTGTGGCCACCCAGAATAGCTTATATTTTTACCATCCTGATTTGCAGTTTGTTGTGGTGGCCATGTGACAAATTCTGAATAATTGGAATGCAGCATAAGTGTTTTATAAAATTTTCCAGAAATATCTTCAGAATATTAAAAAAAAATTAGTGTATCCTAATCACCTGGAAGGCTTGTTAAACCAAAGTGGAGGCCCCAATCCCAGAGTTTCTGATTCAGTAAGTCTGGGGAGAGACCTGAAAATTTGCATGTCAGACAAGTATCCAGTTGATGCTGATGTTGCTGGTTCAAAGACTGTGAGAACAAGAGCCTTAAAGGAAGGTATACACTTCTCTTTCCCTTTGTTCTTCCTTATGCTTATAATGTGGATGCTACTGCTTAATCACAAGCATCCATTTTGGCACATATGATAAAACCCGAATTCTGAGGATGGCAGAACCATAAGATAGAAAGCATAAAGATCTCTGATGATTATGAGACCTGCTACCATCTCTGCATGCTCTGCCTTTAGGTGAGAGAAGTAAATTTTTACTTGTTTAAACCACTTATTGTGTTCTCTCTCATATGCAGTCAAACTTGCATGGATTGCATCAACATTTTTATGTAAATATATATAAATCTAATATATTACTTTCCATTGCTGCTTAATATTCTCTTACAGATTAGAATTAAATCTATAATAGTGTCTTGGTATTTAATGTTATTGTACTTAATCTAAAGTTAATTTCATTATGATTTTATTTTATTTTATTTTTAATTCACAAATAATAATTGTATATATTCATGGGGTGCAATGGATTTTATTTTTAAATATGCTATTACTTTGCCTATAGATGCTTTCCATTTTTTCTTATTACAGACAATTTGCCAATAAACATTTTAAAGTATTACGTTGGGTACTGTCAGCATAAATTGTAAAAGTGGTTTGAGAAATTAAAGGGTGTGCAGTTTTATTTAAGATACAAAATGCCAAATATCCCTCTCATATAATTCTACCAAATTGTACTCCCATAGAAAAGTGTTACCAATTGTCTCATGAATTTACAAAAATTATAAGCATCTACAAAGGCAGTATTTTGTGATGTTTAATTAGTCAATCCCTATTGTCAATGGGCTCAAGTTTAAATCCCAAATATAGGTCCCAATTCCACCAGTTTCTGGTTATGTGACCTGAAGAAATTAATCTCTCCGTTCTTTAATTTTTACATTCATTTAGTCAACAACCAAAAATATATTGAGCAACCATTTTAGGCCACTCTGTTGAGAATTGACAAGACGATTGAGAACAATTCAGACATTAACTTCGCCTTGTAAAGATTAAACCAGATAATATACTCAAAGCAATTTACAAAGTACCTACAACGTGCTAGTTATACAAAATCAGTGTTAGCTAGTATTGTTGTAGTGATGTTTTGTAGCTCCTGTGTTTATTAATATTTTCATTTATTTTATTATAAGTGAGATTAAACATCTTTAATGTGTATATAAATCTTGGTTGTTTTCAAAATCTTTATTCCTGTTTTCTATTTTATAAATACATTCACTGCCTTTTGTTCTTTATAAGATTTGTATATGTTAAACATATTGATATTGTGTTTGCTATGAGTATAGCAAAGAAATTCCCTTTTGTCACTTGCTTTTAGCATTAAAAGTGGAATTTTTGCCCTATTAAAATTTTTCATTTTTCAAATTTCAATTTTCAACATTTTCTTCATGAAAATTATCTTTGATATTATGCTTAAATAACATATCCTTCTAGAATGTTTAAAACTATGTAGCTATATTTTCTTTCAGTAATTTTATGGCTTCCTTTTCTGTCATTAAAATATTAATTCATTTGAAAGTTGATTTAAATTGTGAGATAATCCCTAATTTTATTTTTCAATACAAATGATTGCCCAATATCATTTATTGGATAGTCTTTCCTATCAGACCCATAGAAAAGCAGATGAAGTCAGAGATATAATGTGATCCAAATTGTTTTAGGCCTTGCAGGCTATTTTAAGAATTTTACCACAGCTCTGAGTGCAATGTGAAGCACTGCAAGGTTTTAAAGAGAAGAGTAGAAATGTTTACATGTGTTTTAAAATAATTGACACAGATTGCTGTCTAGAGAATAGACTGTAGGCAGGAACAAATGGAAGAGTACAGACGTGTTAGGATGCTAATGCAATAATCCTAGGGACAGAGAAAGGTCTTCTGGACATGAGTGATAGCAGTAGAGCTGGTAAGCAGTGGTTGAGCTTTGCCAATGGAGAAGCAACTGTGAATGTGTTAAATTTGTGTGGTGTACACTAGACACCCACACAGAGAGAATGTAAGCACTTGGCTGAAGATAACCAGCTTACCTGGGGAAAAAAAAAATTAAAAACCATCTTCATTCAATCTGCCTTTATCAACAGTAAGTCAACAAGATTTCATCTGAATGAATCTTAGGTAGACCTAAGGCCCAGACCTACTGCTGCAGATGCTATATATGGAAAATTGACCTCTAGTTCACATTGGGAAGATTCTTAAAATTTCTTTCTTTACTCTAACATAAGGAGAGATTTCACTGATTAGTTTTTTGTTCATATGAAAAATATGGTTTCAGAAATAATTGTTGAAGATTATGGAAAAGCTATATGGGTGTAGAAATTGAGTCTTACTTGTATTTAAATTTAGAACTGCAGAAAGGGAGTAAATATTTGCATGCTATGCATCCAATAAAGTTATGTTAACCAGAATCTATAAAGAACTCAAGCAAATCAGCAAGAAAAAATCAAACAACCCCATTAAAAAGTGGACAAATGACATGAACAGAAACTTTTCAAAAGAAGATAGACTAATGGCCAAAAAACATATGAAAAAATGCTCAACGTCTCCAGTCATCAGGGAAATGCATATCAAAACCACAATGAGATATCACCTAACTCTAGTAAGAATGGCTTTCATTAAAAAAATCCCAAAATAACAAATGCTGGCATGGATGCAGAGAGATAGGAACACTTACACACTGTTGGTGGGACTGCAAACCAGTACAACCTCTATGGAAAGTAGTATGGAGACACAACAAAGAACTAAAAGTAGACCTACCATTTGATCCAACAATCCTACCTCTGGGTATTTACCCAAAAGAAAAAAGGACATTTTATAAAAAAGACACCTTCAGTCGAACGTTTGTAGCAGCACAATTCACAATTGCGAAGATCTGGAAACAACCCAAGTGCCCATCAATACATGAGTGGATTAATAAAATGTGGTATATGTATATCATGGAGTACTACTTAGCCACAAAAAATGGTGAACTAATACCTCTTGTATTAACCTGAATAGAACTGGAGCCCATTCTTCTAAGTGAAGTATCACAAGAATAGAAAAACAAACACCACATGTACTTACCAGTAAACTGGAACAAAATTATCAACACTCATGTGTGCATATGGTACTAAACTTTAATGGAAATAAAGCAGGTGGGAGAGGGGAGGAGGGAATGAGTAAATTCACACCTAACAGGTACAATGCACACTATCTGGGTGATGGGCACACTTACAACTTTGACTCAAACTGTACAAAAGCAACTTATGTAACCAAAACGTTTGTACCCCCTTAATATTCTGAAATAAGATTTTAAAAAATGTAATATTCATAAATATGGAACTGCAGAGCATATTAAAACATGTTTAGTGTCCCAATGGTATTCTCTAGGATTGATATTTAAAATATATGTTTTTTCAGCTCCAATGAGCCATCATGACTTTATTGCTCCTTTATTCCCTCCCTCCCTCCTCTTCTCCAGTTCCAGAAATGTACGATTCATCAGCTGGCAAGGAACTTGTCTAGGTTTTCTCAACCCCAAGAAGGGAGTAGACGGCCCTCTCATCTGCTAAGTGGAGGCCTACTCTGGCCAGTGTGGTTCCAGGTGCTTTGTACATTTTCCTCATTTCAGAATGATTCCCCTTTTTCTTTCTTGGTTATAAAATTGAATGTTGGTGGGAGTAAGACTGTTTGCCAAGGCGATGACTTTATAACTGCAAAGTGAGTTGAAATGGTCACATGATTTGCCATGGTTATAAATGATCTGCATCTTCCAAGTTTCTTTAAGTGCCCACATATTTTAAACATGCAATCCTGGTTCAGCTACGCACAGGATAGTTACATGATGTTTTGGTTTTCTAGGATTGCCTAGATAACAAAGTACCACAAACTGGGTAGCTGAAAAAAATAGAAATTTGTTCTCTCTCAGTTTTGGAGGCCAGAAGTCTGAAATCACGGTGTCAGCAGGATTGGTTCCTTCTGGTGGTTTTGGGGTAGAAATCATCCCATGTCTCTCTCCTGGCTTTTGCTGGTCGCCTGCAATCCTTGGTGTTCCTTGTCTGTGGCTGCATCACTCCAATCTCTGCCTCCATCTTCACGTGGCCTCCTTTTCTGTTTGTCTCTTTGTGTCTTGTCTTCTCTTTTAATTTTTTTTTTATTTCAGAATATTACAGGGATACAAACATTTTGGTTACATAAATTGCTTCTGTACTGTTTGAGTCAAAGTTATAAGTGTGCCCATCCCCCAGATAGTGTGCATTGTACCCCTTGGGTGTGAATTTACCCATCCCCTCTTCCCCCCTCCCACCTGCTTGATTTCGATGAATGTTATTTCCATATGTGCACATAAGTGTTGATCACTTAGTTACAATGTGATGGTTAGTATATGTGGTGGTTGTTTTTCCATTCTTATGATACTTCACTTAAAGGAATGATTCTTGCTTCTTTAGAAACTAGCTATAAATTTTAAGGTTTACAGAATTCCCTGTAATTTTATAGCTTTGTGAGTTCAAATATGTATTTCTTCCAGAGAATAACCACAACTTCAATATTTTAATTAGATCTTTAAGTAGTTGCACACACGTGCGTGCACACACACACACACAATACTTTGAAAGACACCACATTTATATGAAGGAGAAATGTTTGTTGACCATTCCACCACAATTGCTACAGTAGAATCATGTTAAGCCTACTACACAGGCAGAAATTAGAAATCATTAGGTATGATGTTTCTGTTTGCTATGTAGACAGTAAAATGCTGTTCCAGCATACATAAGGAAATGCTTTGCTAATGAGCACATTTAAACTTTCCTTGAAAGTTTTACAGTATGTCCTATAGCCATCTGTACTCAGAGGTCTATTTCTTTTAAATTACTTGATCATTGCTTCTACTTCTAGCACCACAGGGGCGAGTAGGTTTTCTGCTTGAGCTTTTGAGAGCTGAGGAAAATCTGAATTAATCAAAAATTGGTATGTTCTCACTGCTAAACTTTCAAGGGAATTTCTTCTATGTAAAGTATTTGATAATATTAAAAACAGCATCTGTTACAGCTTTTGCTTTGTTTGAGGCTTTGTTGAGATTGGGGTGTTCGTTCTTTGTCATTTTGTTGAGGCTCATTGTTTTCCTAATTGAAAGGCCAACAGCTGGTTCTTTTTGTTACACTCTTTTCCCCACATGCTATTAAAATAATCCTTAATTTAAAATGCAAAGATGCAATTAAAATTACCTAAAAATTATCTCACCTATGTGTAACAGAATGTTCTGTTTCAAAATTGGGGAGATATTACATTTTGAATAACACCTAAATATTGAACACAGATGCTATTTTTCAAAATATCTCAGTAAATGAACATTCTTTCTAATTAAAATATTATGCATTATGAACTACCTTACTTGTATTATTCATTAACTTTGTACCTTCTGTGATATACACCTGTCTAGCCCTAAAGGAACTGTGATATGTCATGACAAGTTTTCAGAAATTGTGTGTCTATGAGGAGAAGCAGAAATGTAAATATATTTTGAAATTAATTATTGATTTTTGACAATTACATTGCATTTATCATATTAAATAAGTATAGGAAAGTCTTTTGACCAGGCCTACTTATAACAGTCTGGCTAGAGTTTTAACTGGTTGGAATGGACACTTCCCATTTATTTGTATTAGGTCTATAAAAACACTTGAAACTATACTTATATTTTATTTCTGAAGCCTCTACATTCACCTTGGGATGCACCTAAATTACCTGATAATGGTGAATTCAGTGCTAAAGAAGGAAAAACTAAAGTAAATAAAGCAATAAAATATGAAAGGAAGAAGCTCACTGCAAGGAATACGTACTAAAATTTGGTTTTATTGAATTAAATGGCAAAAACAAAATCTATGCTTAGGAACCAAAAATAAATTATCTTTATTTTGCATGGAATTTTGGAATTTAAAAAAGATTTTTAAAGAAGTTTTCAACTTAATTTACATTATATACATTTAAGCATCGTGGTTAATAGACAGACATATTTATGTATTTATTTCATTTATTTCCTGTAATGATTTGTGATAGGCTTATCAGAAGAATTATAATAGCCTTCCTCCCCCTCTCCCTCCCTCCCTTTCTTCCTTCCCTCTATTCCTCCCTTTCTTCTTTTCTTCTATCTTCCCTTTTTTCTATTTTATTTATTTTTAGTCATTTCTTTTTACTTGAAGACACCAAGTTGAAAAATCAAATGAAAACAAAAAGTAAAGTAGGTGACTTTTCATGATTTATTAGAGAAAATTCTAGCCTCGTGCAAGTTGTATTAAAACTAAGAGTAAAATTCACAGTCTACCTTTCATTGAGAACTTTAATAATTGCTGTTCTGTAATTAATAAAATTATAAATTATTAACTTCCCTGAGTATAAATGCTAGTATATACAGGAAGGAAAAATAAATATATAAAATAAGATTGCTCACAATGTTTCCTCCAAGAATTGCAAAGCCATCGTGGAAAGAGCAGCCCAGCTGGCCATCATCGTCACCAATCCCAATGCCAGGTTGCTCAATGAAGACAATGAGTAGATAACTCATGTGTGTTTATTCCTCATCCTTCTCCCCCCCACCCTTCCGGCCTTCTGAGTCTCCATTGTCCGTCATTCCACACACTACTTCCATGTGTACACATCATTTAGCTTCCACTTATAAGTGAGAATATGTGGTATTTGACTTTCTGTTTCTCAGTTGTTTCACTTAAGATAATGGCGTGTTTTATTTGTGTTTAAATAAAACCATAAAAACTGCAAAAAAATAATAACAAAATATATGTCAGGAGATTTTTTACTTCTAGGTAGGAAATAAAAGTCATGGCATGCTAGTGCTACTTGCAGAATGAAAAGCATTTGAATAAAGCAGAAATGCTACTTTTAAAAGGTATCAGAAGAGTAAAAGCGTATATATGTGTGTGTGTGTGTGTGTGTGTGTGTGTGTGTGTATATATAAACTGAAATACCAGATGGCCAAGCCTTTCAAGTGAAGAGAAATTTTCATTCACTTTTTTCCCAAAGGCCTTTTGTCAGTTTCAGGCCTGGGCTGAGGCTCAGTCCATAGAAACGTTTCATTGGGAAAGGGGAAACAGTAGATATTTTAGCAATTGTATGGATCTAGACGACAATATTGAACACTTGATGTGCCTCAAACACACAGCCATTTTCTTCTGTAAGATAGTTGCTAAATTTGGGAGCTCTACTAGAGCATGGAGAGCTATACCAATAGCTTCTAAAACGCAGAGTGAAAATTCCCTCTTTTTTTCTGTGTTTGGGAAACACACGTCCACCAGCCAGAGTGGGCCTGCCCCAGCATTCTGCTGCTTTCTCCTTCAAGGTATTTGCCAGATTTTGAAGCCGAATGAAGTAGGTGGCTCTGGAGAGCTGAGGTTGGAATCTCTAAAGGACAGAGCTGGGTCTCCTCCAATCTTTCAGTGTTATGGAAATAGAGAGGTGCCAGACCCTCAAACAGAAATCGAGAGGCCACACCCAGGAGCAAACCAGACATAGATGTTATAGAGGAAGTCTTATCAAAAACGCAAGGGAGCCAGAGACCAGCCCCATATCTGACTGAACTGAGAGGACTGGACCTCACCCTATCTGCCTAACAGAGGAAAGAGGGGCACCATGCCAAGATAACCTTCTCTGGAGGCTCTATGGTTCTTTTCTTCATGATGTCTAGCGTATCTTAAAAAAATACAAAATATGTGAAGTCGAGACACTAAGATCAACAATCAAGAAAAAAAGAAAACAGAAATAGATACAATGCACAGAATTCAATTTATATTATTAAACAGTATAGCATCTTTGCACTTTTCCTCCTTTGATTTTTTTCAGTCTTTGGATACATATGAATGGATCGCATATGAATTATAATCCTATCTATATAGTATTTACTAGGTACTTAATACCTAAATCCTGAATAGCCTCATATTATAAATTATTTAAAATTTATAATGACAAATTCTTTGTTAAACATACAGATAATTTTGAATAAATCAGAAAAAATCAAGTAGACAAGTTAATAGATTTCAGATATAAAAGTTTTAATTGGCTATATATGCAGTTGCTTTTCTTTTTTAAATACAAGATTAGTGGGAGCCATTTCAGGAGATACAAAAACATCCCTTTTTATAAATGAAAGCTTCTCTTAGGCAGAGGGAATTTAAGCTATGATAATCGTTAATTTAGGGTGGTTTAATTTAGTTGATGGGATGCTATTTTTGATCCCCCCAAAATGAAACATGATTGAGTATAATAAAAAATATAATAATTTACTCAATTCAGAGAAGTCCTTTAAAATATTATATAATTAAGGTTAATTGGAACATTCCCCAAACCCCTCAAGTGTCTTATTTTTCATGGCTAAAGAAGTAGAGAAAATATATTCAGGACATCTGTCATAAGAAATCTCTGTTCCCTGTAATTCCCTGCTCTTCTCATGTTAGCCAGATGTTAAATTTGGAATATAGCATAAGCTTAATTTCTCTAATTAAAATCTAATTGAATTTTAGGTTACTGTTTGCTTAAGTCATTTTCTCTTAATATAAATATCAATAAACAAATATTTAGCTTCTGACATATCCAGGATATGTCTCAGTACTGGGAATAAATTGTAAGATATAACTCCAATGTATTTTAGGTGCTTCTACGTCTTCATTACCAGACAAACTGGGTAGCTATAAATCCCTTTTTAATAAGAAAAATAGTAAGTTTTTCTGACAATGGTCACTAGCTTCTTGTGTCCCAGCTCACTCCCTCTAATAGCTTGAGCTCAACAATCCTTTGATTCAAGTATAAGTGACTGACCAATTATTTAAATGGCCATGTTCATTAAATCCAACTGTCTGCTTATATAGTACAACTGTGTGCTATTGTTAAATGTAGCTGGAAAAAAAAAAAACATAAAACTATATTGACTGTTTTCACTTTAAATTTATCACTGTCAAACTCAAATGTACTTTAATGCTTTCTGGACATGATATAATACTTTCTTTTTCTGTTTATTCTGTCACTATTCTGGACAACTATTTGACACGTTCTCTTCTTTCTTCAAATAGCCAACAGCTTCTCTTCCACTCTCACTTTCAACTTATTCCTACTCTTTGATACACCGTCTTCACTTAACTCTTCCATTGTATCTGCTATTTTCAAAATTACTAATAACTTTATTTTTAAAATTTTATTTGTATAATTTTAAGGGGTACAAGTGCAGTTTTTTTTACATGGACATATTGCATGGTAGTGAAGTCTGAGCTTTTAGTGTAACTATCACCTGTATAATGTACATTGCACTCATTAAGTAGTTCCTCATCCTTCCCCCGCTCCCACCCTCCCGCGCTTCTGAGTCTCCATTGTCCATCATTCCACCCTCGACTTCCATGTGCATACTTCGTTTGGCTTCCACTTATAAGTGAGAACATGTGGTATTTGACTTTCTGTTTCTCAGTTGTTTCACTTAAGATAATGGCCTCCAGTTCCATCCATATTACTACAAAAGACATGATTTCATTCTTTTTTATAGCTGAGTAGTATTCCATTGTATATATAGACCACATTTTCTTTATCCATTCATCTGTTGATGGACAATTAAGTTGATTTTCAAGTCTTTGCCTCTGTGAATAGTGCTGTGATAAACATATATGAGTGCAGGTATCTTTTTGATATAATGATTTATTTTCTTTTGTATAGATACCCAGTAGTGGGCTTTCTAGATACTTTTAATATGAGTAACAATAATGATCAATTCTGTTTTCATCTTAGTGGACCTATTAGAAGTATTTTTAAATTTATTAATATTTTTTCCTTTATATACCTTTTTCTCTTAGTTTCTAAAATATCACTTTCTCTTAGTTTTCTTCCTATTTAACAAGATTTATTTTTTAAAGTCAGAGTCCTTCTCTGGTTATTCCTCTTCTTTCTGACCTCTTAGTCTTGAAACAACTTCAGGAGAATTCTTTGGTCCTCCTCTTTATATCATTCCTGTGGCAATTTCATTCAGTTTCATGGCTTTGCCTACTTATCCAGACTTACTTCTCAAAATTCATATGTTAAAGCCTAATCCCCAAGGTGATGGTATTTGGAGGTGAGGCCTTTGGGAGATATTTAGGCATAGATCAGGTCATGAGGGTGGAGCCCACAGGATGGGCTTAGTATCCTTATAAGAAGAGGAAATGGAACCAGAACAATCTCTCTCTCCACCACATGAAGACGTGCCAAATAGGTGGCCATCTGAAAGCCAAGAAGAGGGTCCTCATCAGAATCAGCCTGAACATTGACCTTCAGGCTGATTCAACCTTGAGGTTGATTTCCCAGCCTCTAGACCAGGAGAAATAAATGTCTGTTGTCTATGATATTTTGTTATAGCCGTCCAAGCTAACTAAAACAATCTATGTAGATAATTTTCTCCCCTTCTTTGAGTCTTTACTAAAATATCACCTTCTCAATTATTACTCTGCTGACCACACTATTAAAATTGTAGTTATCTCTTCCAGCACTGCCAGTTCCCTTTATTTGATGTGCACTTGACATTCCATAGCAGATATAGCATTTATGTTGCTGTATAATTTGTTATTTTAGTTGCTCATTGTCTATCTCTTGTAACTATAAAATTAGATTCAAGCTATAAAGAGTGGGGATCTTTGCAATTTTCACTAATGCATTCCAAGCATCTAGAATTTTGTTTAGCACATGGTTCTAAATATTTGTTGAATGAATGAATAGTTAAATAAGCTGTTTTTTCACGTTGTCTCAGATGTTTCAATATCTGAAACATTTAAAATTGAAGAATTAAAAACATTTTATTTGAAGATATTAAAACCTACTGCTTCATATTTGAGATTTATAGAATAATTCTTCTAAGACCTAGTTCTAATTTATTTTAAAACCATTTCTGATATGTGGATAATGTTCCAACTGTGTTTGAAGTCTACTGTATATAATATAGTTTTGATTACACATTCACATCTCAACAGAGAATTTATAAAAATAACATAATAAAATATATGATTGACTATTTTATAAGGTAACAATAGCAGTGCATTTCCTGAGAAAACACTGCTTCATGCTCAGTTATTTTTAAAAATGCCTATGGGCCAAAGTTGTAAATGACAAAACATTTCATAGCCATGCAGAATTGGCCCAAAGATTTAAAAGACAACCTGAAACACTTTAAAAAAAACTGAAGGAAAATGATGTAAGTTCCATGAACTGAAAATAAATGAACTCTCACTCCTGTGAGATCTATTTTGTGAAGTATTTGCTAAACAAGTTGTAACGGACCTCTAAAAAAGATCTTATCAATGTAAAGAATTCAGTAGTTTTTATATATTTTACCTTTCAACAGTTTGTAATGAAATGTTCATGCTTTTACAAAGAACATTAAAGAAGTGTAATTTTGTTTTGTTTCTCAAGTAAAACATTTTTGATGTTTTATAATTTACACAATATTAAATTTAAAATTTAATAGTGATTTTTCTCTAATTTCAGTAGCAACCCCGATTTTGGTTGATTCTATCTGTGGATTATATTGGCAATTTAATTACTGTTCTAGTGATGCTTTTCCTATCTTCCATCTCCCATATTTGACAACAGCTAATCAAAAATAACATTTAGTAGAACATCTAGAGTCAATATTTATACTTTACTACACTTAGCGTATGTGTATGTAATACATGTCTGCCCTTTTTAATATATTTTCTAAAATTAATAAACTTTGCTTCTTTACAGCAGTTTTGGGTTCACAGGAAAATTGAGCAGAAAGTACAGAGTTCCCATGTACCCTCATCCCCACACACACAACCTCCCCCCCAACTATCAACATCCCACATCAAAATGGTGCATTTGTTGTAATCAATGAGCCTACATAGACATATCATTATCACCCAGAGTACATAGTTTACATTATGGTTCACTCCTGGTGTTGTATGATATAGGTTTGGACAAATGTCTAATGGATGTATTCACTATTTTAGTATCATATTGGATAGTTTCACTGCTATAAAAATTGTGCTTTGCCTATTTATCCCACCCTCTTCGCTAAAAACCCGGCAACACCTGATCTTTTTACTGTCTCCATAGTTTTGCCTTTTACAGAATGTCACATACTTTAAATCATACAAAATGTAGCTTCTATCACAAAGTAATATGAATTTAAGGTGCTTCTATGTGTTTTCCTGGCTTGATTTTTTTTTAAGCACTGAAAAATATTTCAATGTCTGGATATACCACAGTTTGTTTATCCATTTACCTACTGAAGGACATCTTGGTTTCTTTCAAATTTTGGCAATAATTAATAAAGGTGTTATAAACATATGTGTGCAGGTTTTTATGTAGACAAAAGTCATCAACTTATTTGGGCAAATATCAAGAAGTGTGACTGCTAGACCATATGGTAAGAATATGTTTAGTTTTATAGGAAACTGCAAAAGTATCCTCCAAAACATCCACTTTGCATTCCTACCAGCAATGAGTGAGAGTTCCTGTAGTTCCACATCCATGTCAGCATTTGGTGTTGTAGGAGTTTGGGATTTTTGCCATTCTAACAGGTGTATAGAGGTATCTCATTGTTTTAATTTGAAGTTCCCTAATTACACATGATGTTTAACAACTTTTTATATGCTTATTTGCCATGAGTATATCTTCTTTGGTGTGGTGTCTGTTAAAGTCTTTGGCCATTTTTTTAATTGGATTAATCATTTTCTTGTTCTGGAGTTTTGAGTTTTTTGTATATTTTGGAAAGGAGTATTTATCAGATATGTTTTCTCCCAGAATGTAGCTCATCTTGTTCTCTTGACATTGTCTTTCATAGAGCAGAAGTTTTTAATTTTAATGAAGTCCAATTTAGTAATGATTTCTTTCATAGATCATGCCTTGCGTGTTTTATCTAAAAAGTCATTGACATACCCAAGATTGTCTAGGTTTTCTCCTATTTATCCTCTAGGGGTTTTATATTTTTTGAATTTACATTTAGGACTATGATCCATTTTGAGTTAATTTTTTTGAGGGATGTAAGATCTGTGTCTAGCTTCATCTTTTTTACATGGAGATGTCCAGTTTCAGCACAATTTGTTCAAAATACTATTTTTCTTCCATTCTATTGCCTTTGTTCCTTTGTCAAAGATGTTGACTTTATTTATATGGGTCTATTTCTGGGCTCTTTGTTGTGTTCTACTGATATATTTGTATATTCTTTTGCCAATACCACATATCTTAATTATTCTGTCTTAAGAATAATTCTTGAGTTCAAGTAATGTCAGTTCTCTGACTTTGTCCTTTTCTTTCAATATTGAACTATACTGGGTCATTTGCCTCTCCATATAAACATTAGAATCAGTTTGTCAATATCCATAAAATAACCTGGTGGGATTTTGACTGGGATAGTTTGAATTTATATATCAGTTAGAAATAATTCACATCTTGACAATATTTAGTCTTCCTATCGATGAACTTGGAACATCTATTTATTTAGTTGTTCTTTGATTTCTTTCATCAGAATTTTACAGTTTTCCTCACACAGATCTTGTACATATTTTGTTATATTTGTACCTATAAATTTACTTTTTGAGGCATTAATATAAATAGCAGTGTATTTTTAATTTCAAATTCCACTGTTTCATTGTTGATATATAGGGAAGTGACTGACATTTGTACATTAACTGTGCATCTTGCAAACTTACTAAACTGCTTATTAGTCCGGGAGTGTTTTTGCTGATTTTTTTTCAGATTTTCTATTTGTGACTTATTGCATTAACAAGGACTTCTAGTACAGTATGGAAAAGCAGCAGTGAGAGGACACATCTGTTTTTGCTCCACATATTAGCAGGAAAGCTCCTAGTTTCTTACTGTTAAGTATGATGTTATCTGTGGGGTAATTGTAGATGTTCTTTATGAAGTTGGTAAGGTACTCCTCTTTCCCCAGTTTGTTGAGAGCTTTTTTCATGAATGGGTATCAGATATTCTCAAATAATTTTATGCAACTATTGTTATGATTGTGTGCTTTGTAAAAAATACAAAGCACACATCTGTTGATGTGATCGATTACATTAATTGCTTTTCAAGTGTTTATTTTTATTTTTTCAACATTTATTTATTTATTCATTTATTTTTGTTTTTATTTCAAAATATTAATTAAGGGGGTACAGGTGTTTTTGTTACATGGATACCCTGTATCATGCTTAAGTCAGGACTCTTGGTGTGTCTGTCATCATAATAGTGTTCATTGTACCCAATAGACAAGTTTTTATCCCACACTCCCCTCCCACTCTCTCCCTTTCTTGGTTTCTCATGTCCTTTATGTTGCTTTGTGCCCATGTGTACCCATTGTTTACCTCCCACTTATTAGTGAGAACATATGGTGTTTGGTTTTCCAAACTTCACTTAGGATAATGGTCTCCTAAGTGCTAATCTAAGTTACTGCAAACATTATTTCATTCCTTTTTATGGCTGAGTAGTACTATGTTATATACATATACATACACACACACACACACACACACACACATACACATATGACATTTTTGAATTGATGGGCACTTAGGTTGATTCCACATCTTTGCAATTGTGAATTTGCTGTGATAAACATTTGAGTGCAGGTGTCTTTTTGATAGAATGACTTCTTTGGGTAGATACCCAGTAGAGGGATTTTTGGATGGAATGGCAAGTCTACTTTTAGTTTTTTGAGGAATCTCCATATTGTTTTCCACAGAGCTGGCACTAATTTGCTGTCCCACCAACAGTGTATAAGTGTTCCTTTCTCTCTGCATCCACACCAGCATCTATTGTTTTTTGACTTTTTAATAATGGCCACTCTGATAGGGGTAAGGTTGTATCTTATTGTGGTTTTAATTTGCATTTCCCTGATGATTAGTGATGTTGAGCATTTTGTCATTTGTTTATTGGCTGTTTGTCTATCTTCTTTTAAAAACTTCTTTTTATATATTTTGCCCACTTTTTGAAGGGGCTGTTTGGGTTTTTTTTTTTCTTGCTGATTTGTTTGAGTTCTACATAGATTCTGGGTATTAGTCCTTTATTGGATGTATAGTTTGTGAATATTTTCTCGTATTCTGTAGGTTGTCTCTTCACTCTGTTGATTATTTCCTTTCCTGTGCAGAAGATTTTTAAATTAATGAGTTCCATTTATTTCTTTTTGTTGTTGTTTTATTTTCCTTTGGGGTCTTAGTCATAAAGTCTTCACCTAGATGGATGTCTACAAGACTTTCTCCTATGTTTTCTTGTAGAATTTTTATGATTTTGTGTCTTACATTTAAGTCTTTTATCCATCTTGATTAATTTTTGTGAGTGGTGAGAGATAGGGCTCCTGTTTCATGCTTCTGCATGTGGCTGGGGGGCTTGCTCCTCCGGTTGGTTCGCAGGACTACAGGGGTGTTACCTGTTGGTTGGCATGCGGGTCTGCGGGGTTGTGGGCCTCTGCACTGTGGTGCGTGTGGCTGGGTGACCTGTTCCACTGGTTGGCAGGTGGGGACATGGATGCTGGGCTGCTGGACGGCTGGGGCTCTCTCCTCACACAGGTCCTGCTGAGGCTGCTACTGTGGGACCAACAAAACTCCATTTGAGTTTCCAGGTGGGAGGGGACACCTGGCTCCCAGTCATGGGCATGCAAGAGTGTCTGCCCTCCCTGCTGCCTCCCGGCCCAGCAAGGAGACGTTGGGGTGCTACAGTGAAGCTGATCCCTGTGTAGACTGGCAGATGCAGACCTGAGAGCTCAGATGGGCATCAGCTGGGGCAACTTGGGTACCAAGGCCAATGGGTACCTGCTGATCCTGCTCTCTGATGCAAGTTTACTGTACAGGCTCCAAGCAGTTCCCTGATCAGTATGATCAGTACGGAGGCCCGCAGTGGTGATGGGAGCCCTTACAGCTTGAGTCATTGTGTCCATGTGGGTAGTGTGAGGCCTTGGGGCCCTGGGGTTCTTTTCTTTATCACTTACCCATGTGTAGGGGGTCTCCCCTGTGTACTTTCCAAACTTGGTGCATGGAACTCCCCTTCCCTGTCTCCTTAACTCTGAGTGTTTCCCATCTGTTCACTGATGATTTATAATCCTCTCTCCCAGAGGAGCCATCCATAAGTAAGCATCTACTTGCAGTTTTCAATCCTGTCCTAGAAAGCAGTGTGTATGGGCTGCCTCTAGCCTGCCATTTTGGCCCCAATCCATAGATTTTTCAAGTGTTTAATAAGCCTTGCATACCTGGGATAAATCCCACTTATTTGTAGTGCATAATTCTTTTTATACATTGTTGGATTTTATTTGCTAATATGTTGTTGAGGATTTTTGCATCCATGTTCATGAGAGATATTGGTCTACAATTTTGGTATTTTCATAATGCTGGCTTCATAGAATGAACTAGGACATATTCCTTTTGCTTCTATCTTCTGGAGGAGATTGTACAGAAATGGTATAATTTCTTCCTAACATATGTGGTGGAATTCACCAGTGAATTCATTTATATCTAGTGCTTTCTATTTTTAAAGTTTTGTATTGATTCAACTTCTTTAATAGATAAAGACCTATGCAGATTGTCTATTTTTTCTCTTGTCAGTTTTAGCAGATTGTGCTTTTAAGTAATGAGTCTATTTCCTCTAATTTATCAAATTTGTGGATGTAGAGTTTTTCATAATATTCCTTTATTATTGATTTAACGTCTATGGGATCTGTAGTGATGTCCCATAATTCATTTCAGATATTAGCTATTTATGTCTTCCTTTTTTTTTCTTCTTAGCCTAGATAGAGCCTTCTCAATTTTATTGATCTTTTAAATAAGCAGTTCTTTTTTGTTAGATTTTCTCTATTGAGTTCCTGTTTTCAATTTCATTGATTTCTACTTGAATTTTTATTATTTATTTTCTTTTGTTTGTTTTGGATTTAATTTACCTTTCTTTTTCTACTTTCCTAAGGTGGAAGTTTAGATGGTTACTTTTAGATCTCTCTACTTTTCTAAATATATCCGTCCAATGTTATAAATTTCCTTGTAAGCACTGCTTTTGCTGCATCCTACAAATTTTGTAAGTTACACTTTCATCTTCATTTCATTAACTTTTAAAAAAAATTTTCTTGATATTTTTTCTTTGGTCCTTGTGTGATTTAGAAGTGTGTTGTTTAACCTCCAAGTGTTTTGAGATTTCCTGGCTATTTTTCTGTTATTCATATCTAATCTATTTCCATTGCTATATGAGAGCAAACATTGTAGGATTTCTGTTCTTTAAATGTGTTAAGATGTTTTATGGCCCAGAAGATGATCTCTCTTGGTGAATGTTGCATGTGAGCTTGAGAAGAATATGTAATCTGTTGTTGTTGGATGAAGTAGTCTTTAGATATCAATTATATCCAGTTGATTGATGGTATTGTTGACTTCAGTTATGTCCTTACTGGTTTTCTGCTCACTGGATCTGTCCATTTATGCTGAAGGGTTATTAAAGTCTCCGACTATAATAGTAGATTCATCTCCTTGCAGGTGTATCAGTTTTGGCATCACATATTTTGGTTTTCTGTTTTTAGACAGATACACGGTAACAATTGTTATGTCTTCTTGGAGTATTGACAACTTTATTATGCTCCTCTTTATCTCTAATAATTTCACCTGCTCTTAATTTCTCTTAATTTCTTCTCTCTCTGAAATTAATGTAGCTACTCCTGCTTTCTTTTGATTTATCTTAGCATGGCATGTCTTTCTCTTTTAATCTTGATGTGTCTTTATATTTAAAGTGGGTTTCTTTCAGACACCATATAGTTGAGTGTTTTTTTAATCCAATCTGACAATCTCCATCTTTATTTTTTGTATTTAGACTATTGACATTTAAAATGATTATTGATATAGTTAAATTAATATCTACCATATTTGTTGATGTTTTCTACTTGCTGTCCTTGTTCTTTCTTCCTATTTTTCCTACACAATTTTTATGCCACTTAGTGGTTATAATTGAGCATTTTGTATAATTCCATTTGTGCCTACTTTTTAATCAACAAATCTATTCCTATATTGCTCTTGGCAATAATATTGCTAATGCAGTGCATTCTGCTACCTAGTTGTAGTAAAACTAAAAGATATTCTCTAATGTTGAGCACTGTCATTTAGGCACATAATAAGATCACACTGCTCAAACATTTTAACTGAGGCATGGACTTTGATTTATTTTGACTAGTGAAATGTGAAAAGAAGAGTGTCACATCTTGGCAGTAATTTTAAGGGCCAGCTTACATCTCACTCTAGTCACTTTTTCCCATCTTGTCACTTTCATCCTGGATGCATATTTCAAATTGTAACCTACATTAGTCTGTGTCTCTGAGTAAATACAATGAGTAGAGTCCCCATGATTGCTCATAAGAGATATGTAGCATGAAAGAAGAATAAACTTCACTGATTTAACCACTAAGATAATTGAGATTGGATGTTTCCATAGTATAACCTTGCCTCTTCCAAATGACAGGTAAAATGGAACCAACAATATTTCTCAAATAACCTCAAATATGTGGTATAGTCTATGGAGCCAATCAAGGAGTGGTGAGATAAGTATTATTAGAGGTTGGAAGTTATTGGAATTAGAAGCTACTGTAGCTATTCATCTTACACAGTGGCAAAAATTTGGTAAATTACTTGCATATAATAACTTCTAGCTCCAGATCAGAGGTTGTTAAATGTTTTCTGAAAAGGGCCAAATAGTAAATATTCTAGGATTTGTGGACCATATGTTCTCCTTTGCAGCTACTCAACTCTATTATCATGGCAGGAAAGTGGTTATAAACAATGTGTAAATAAATGGGTGTGGATGTATTCTAATAAGATTTTATTTACCAAAAGAGATAACCTGCTGGATGAAAAGGTTAGTAAAGAAAATTTGAAAGCATAAGTTGTTAACTACTGGTTGCATTAGACAAGATATTATAAGGAAACAAGTGAGCTTAGAAAACAATTACCCATCATGAAAGCAGAAATTCAGAGACTTAGGGGGTTAGGAGAGGCAACTTCTTTTTAAACCCAAAGTCAACAATACAGTTTGGGAATGCTTTGAGCCACAAAACTTATTAAATCTCAGCATTCTACTAAAGATACAATAAGAGTTGTAGCTGTCACATCCACGTTTAAAACTCCTGATTGGATTAACACGCTACCCAGAAAATATTTTCAGTAAAATTAGTGTCTAAGGGAAAAGAAAGTGTGGCTTTCCCATTTAGACTTAAAAGCTCAATTTACACACAATTTAGTTACTTAGTATCTTAGTCAGTTTGGGCTTCTCTAACAAAGTACCATATAGTGGGTGGCTTATAAACAACAGAAATTTATTTCTCACAGTTGTAGAAACTGGGAGTTAGAGGTCAGGCTGCCAGCATAGTCAGGTTCAGGTGAGGGCCCTCTTCTGGGTTGCAGAGTCCTGTTTCTCATTGTATTCTCACATGGCTGAAAGGGAGCAAGAGAGCTATCTGGGTTTTCTTTTATAAGGGCACTAATCCCATTCATGGAAGCTGTACTCTCATAACATAATTACCTTCCAAAGGCCCCCACCTACAATTGCCATCATATAGAATGTTAAGATTTCAACATATGAATTTGTTTAGATGGGGGAGCACACGAACATTCAGTCCCTTGCACTTAATAATGTCTCCAAGGAATTGTGGGTGTGGTTTTTGTCACATGCAACCAACTGGAACCAAATAAATAAGAAGCCTGACAAGTTTCTGAGACAGTTGTACTGCTAAATGAGGAACTGTCATCTTGGATTAAAAGATACTATAATTGTTCTTACTTAAATCTTCCCTTGCCACTCCTATATTCTAAATGCAGGAGGAGGCTGAGGATGCTGTTTAGCCCACAGTGATGTAACTAAGGAGATAATTTAAAAGAAAACAAACAAACAAAAAAACTGGATGATGACAAGCTGATGTAGAGAATGCACTAGGAAAGTACTCTCTGGGAGCAGAATATGAGCATAATCTAAGAACATTCTCCAATCCCAGGACAAGGTTTTTAGGAAGTCCTCCCAATATTTATTTTGTGATATTTCAATATTGCTATAAAAAGGGACTGCTTTATGGCTCCAATATTTTCTTTCCAAAATGTGAGTGTTAACTGTGGTTCTCCTGTCCCCAAACTACCCCCTTTTGTTGATTTATGGAGGGTATATTACTTGTCTTCTTAGTTCATAGATTTCCAGGCTTGGACCAGATTTAAGATTACCATAAAGGTCTGAACCTGGAGTATGATGAATTATTGTGTTGGACATTTGCATTGTCTATTTTGGGGAGGGGTAAGTATATTATACATGAGTGAAAAACAAATTTTGTTAATAGAAGAAGAGAATATTCTATTCATTAGGATTATTCACAAATGTGTAGTACTATCACTTAAGAAATAAGAAACACCTCCACCCATTTTAACTAAACCATTCTTATGTGATTTTCTATGGCCAATAAAATGTGAGCTAAAAATGTCATGTAGCACTTCTAGATAAAATGTTAAAGGCCAGCCATCTTTCCCTTGTCTCCCTTCCTCCAAAATTGCATTAGTGTTTATTAAGATGGAGCTTCTTTCAGTTACTATTCATGAAGTAACTACTAAAGTCTGAGTCCCCTTGACAGTAATTAATCACCAGATAGCATTAGAAAAAAAAAATGTTCCTGTTTTAAGCCTTAAATATAAGATGAATAACAACTTACTACAATTGTGCGTATTCCAAATTATACTGAATATTCTACTCACAAATACTCCCTCCTTCAATTCTCTTTATTTAACACTTAATAGCCTTTAAAAAAAATCATTCAAAGTTCATAAAATTAAAGAATGTCTCTAAACAAATAAAAGTGATATGGGTGGGAAGCATCCCAGACCGTGGGGCAGTACAAACAGGAGGCAAGGCAATCAGGAAAGAAAACACTTATAGGTTGGGGACCCAGGCCTGAGTAATGAGGGTGCAGAGAGCTGTGGAGAGACTTTCAGGACCCATAAGCAGCCAGGAGGGGTGTAGGATACATCTCCAAGTAGGATTCCTAATAGTTGGAGTGGGGCTACTAAACCTTACAACAGGAAAAAGGTAGAAAAATTGGACCTAAGATAACCACTGAAGAGTCAGCAGTTGAAGCAAACATTCACTGGAGAAAAACTTCAATACAAAACCCAGAACCAATATAGAATTAGATGAAGCAGTAAGTTCACAGCCAAAGATTACCAAGCACCCAAGAAGCCCAGAAATATTGAGTGAAGTTCTGAAGAAACAATATGCAACTGATTTTAATCCTAAGAATAATTTGTACTTGGAGGGTCATTCACAAAATATAAAATATCTGTGTATACGCTGTTTAAAGAAACAAATTATGCAGTTTCTAAAATAAACATTCAGGGAAAATATGAGAATCACACTTAAAAATAACTGAAATCGACACTTCTAGAAATGAAAAAAATACCTTATTACAATAAAAAATCAATAGATGGTTGCACAATTATGGAGAAAAATATGATCATCTCACTATGTTAAAAAATTGATAAAATTTGACACCTAATCCTTTTTTTAAAAATGCTTAGACAGAAAGAATATTTGGAATGAACAGAAAATTATTTAATCTAATAAACATAAGGTAAAAAATGTTTTCAATAAATGTAACTCTAAATAAGTATTGTGAGAGATATTTCCTTTATAATCAGGGGCAGGCCCATTATCACTATTTATATTCAACATTGTAGGAGGCAATAAGCCAGAGCAGAGAAAGACATACAAGCATGAGCTTTGTAAATAGAGCAATTAATCACAATTTGAAGTTGATATGATTGTTTATAAGGAGGTGGGGGAGAAAGACTCTGCAGACATATTATCAGTATTAGCAATAATAGGATAAATAGTAAAGTGGACTGAAAGAAGATCAATATGCAAAAACATCAATGTTTACAAGCAACATTTAGAAACTTAAATAGCCAGAAAAATTAAAAGTACCTAGAAATTACTGTAATGAATAATGTGCAAGGCCTGTGTGCAGAAAATTGTATTTTATTGAAAAATTAGAGCTCTAAAATTATGAGATTACCTATCTCAATAGATAGAATGAATGAATATCATAAAGATGTCATATATTTTTATAGTTTCAAACTGATCTACAGAGTCAATAATTCTAAAATTTATATAGAATAGCAAAGAACTATAAATAGTATAAATCTCTCTGAAGAGAAAAATGTGGAAGAAGAAATGCCTTTACTAGACCCTGAGGCTTATTTTAAGTTACAGTAATTCAGACAGTATGAAAAGTGTACAAAGACAGACAAATTGACATATAGAACAGAATGATGAACCCAAAAATAGATCCACACAAATATGCCACTTTGATTTAGGGCTAAGGTAGGAAAATGAGCAGCAAAATTTTTTATCCCTATGGAAAGAAAAATGAAATTGAGTTTCTCCATCACAACAGATCCATAATGGAAACCCAGATGGCTTAAAACCTGAAATACCAAAGACAAAGCTTTAAAATGTTTAGAAGAAAATATAGATGAATATATTTTTGATATTGAGAGGTGGTAGTTTTTTTAAACAGTGTACAAAAATGTTCACTATTAAAGAACATTTTAAATGTGACTGCATTAGTTGAAAAACTTATATTCACCCAAAGATAGCTTAAAAAGTTAAAAATAAAGCTATAAACCAGGAAAAATATTTGCACTGCATATAACTCAAACACTGGCATGAAAAAATATAAAGAATGTGTAATAAGAAAACAATGTTCTAATAATATCTTGCTACATAACAAACCACTGCAGAATTTATTGCATTAAAACAAAAATCATTTTTTTTATGGTTCCGTAACTTAGACAGTGCTCCATAAAGATGACCTGTCTCTCTCTGGGCTACATTGTGTTGACTTGAGCAGACAGACAAGACCAGAAAAATCCAACACCTGCGCTGGAGTAGCTGAATGGTTGAGGACTGCTTTGGACTCTCATTTTAATCTCACGTCTTTCCCATGTGGCCTCTTCCTCTCACTTGGTGGTCAGGCTTCTTTACATGATGACTTAGGCTCCAAGAAAATGAAAATGGAAGTACTAAGGTCTTTCTATGTGCAGGCCCAGAAGTCACACAGCATCACTTCTGTCTCTTTCTTTTTGGCAAGTCAAGTCACAGGGCCAGCTCATATTCAATGGGAGGAAACACAGACCCTAACTCTTTATGTGAGAATTGGTAAATGGCCTTTGGGATGAGAGAAACCACTGGGGTCATTTTTTAAACAATATGCCATGTAAACCTGCAGAAGAAATAAGCAAATATTATATGCAGGCATTCCTCAGCAGGAAAAAATAATCATGATAAAAAGAGATGCTTGTTCTCGTCAGCCTCATGATTGATCAGAACAAAATTAGACCACAATGACATTCCATTTTACACTCATTTGATTGGCAAAAAATAAAAAATAAAATCTGACAATATCAAATACTAGAGAGGTTTTGCCTTACTGAGATCTCTTATTTTTTGGTAATGAGAGTGTTAATTGACACAACTTACTGGTACACGATTCAGCATTATCTTGTCAAGTTGAGCATCCCCATACTGTATGACCCAACAATTACACTCTAGTCTTACATGTATAATAAAACTTTGCAGCAGTGGACAAATTTCCACCAAGAATGTTCATTGCAACATTAACTAAAACAGCAAAACCTAGAAACAAGCTCAATGTCCACTGATGAAAAAATGAATAAATAAAATATTTGTATCTTTATACTATGTGTCCTATAGTAGTTAGTTTGGGCTGCTAAAATAAGAATACTTGGAGACTTAAAGGACAAATATTTATTTCTCAAGGTTTTAGAGGCTGGGAATTCCAAGTTCAAGGTCAGGATTCTATCTGTAGAGACAGCTGCCTTCTCATTGTGGCCTTACATGACCTGGAGAGAGGGAGAGAAAGGAGAGACAGAGTTAAAATGAGACGGAAAGAGATACACACAACTATTAATCTCTTTCTCTTCTTCTAAGGACACTATCCTATTCATGAGGGCTCTACTCTTATGAGTTAATTATCTCCGAAAGCCTCACCTATAAACACTATCACTTTTGGGATTAGCTTCAACATAACTTTGGGGGAACACAAACCTTCAGTCTGTGGCACTATAGAATATTATGAACATTATGATACTCATAATAACATGGAGAAATCAATCATGAAATCATAATGTGGAATAAAAAGGTCAAATCCAGGAAGACTGTATCAAGTATGATACTTGTTTTATATAATTCCAGAAAAAACAAAATAATATATAGAGACCAATTTGTACATACACATATATATTTATCACTATATAAAGAGATACAATTTTATGTGAGCATAAAACACAACATGCAGTTGTAAGGAAGACCCCTGGACAGGATACAGGAGGAACACACAGGCAACTATGTGTCATTCACAAATGTTTTAGTACTTGGGTAATAGATCAATGTATATTTACTTATTTATTTTAAAGAAGTTGTACTATTCTGTCCTTCAAACCATGCTGCATTGATCAGGAAAATTGGAATGTGAAATGTGCATTTACATGCAACAAGAGCTTATGTGAGCATGCGTTTTCCTTCCTTTTTCTCCTATCCCTTTCCTTCCTCACATGGTTAAAATTATTTATATTTTTTTCTCTTAGTAGAATCTATTGTTGCATAAAAAATTCTCCCAAAACTTAGCAACTCAAAACAACAAATATTTATTTTATCACACTGTTTCCAAGGGTCAGGAATCTGGCAATGGCTTATCTGGATAATTTTGACCCAGAGCCTCATGAAGCAAGGCTGAGGCTGTACTCATCTAAAGACTTGACTTGGCTCATTAATCTTCTTCCACGTTCACTCACAAGGCTGTTGACAGGGGGCCTCAGTTCCCTTCTGTCTATTGATCAGAAGCCTCAGCTCTCCGTTATGTGCGCCTTTCCATAGAGATATTCATGATATGGCAGCTGGCTTCCTGTAGAACAAGTGATGCAAAAGAAAACAATCAAGACAATGTACAATCTCAGGAGTAATATACCATCACTTTGCCACATTCTACAGGGTACACAGGCCAACTCTGACATAACATGGGAGGGGACTGTCGGGTCTGAATAAGTGGAGGTTGGGGCCATTAAAGGTCATCTTGGAGGCTGGCTATTATATTAATAAAACTTTATAAAACAAGGGTAAAAATACATTAACAATACAACTCCATGAAGAAACATGTGAATAACATTTCACAATTTAATTTAGCACGGTGAAACACTTACATCATTACATTTATAAACTTCATGGTCTTCATAAATTTCTTCAAAATCTCTAAGATAATTCCTCTATAGTTTTTAATTTCTTCCTAATTAAATCCTCTTTTCACTCACAAGCTTATAAGAATAGCACAATCACTGTTTAAATTTATATTTACTGTTTTCATAATTAAAATTATAACTATGTTTGTAATTGATTGCTATTACTTTCAGAGCAAAGATATAGTCTTTTATGTATGTTTTGAGTTAGTTTATGTAACCTAGTATGAGGAAACTCTCCCTTCATTCCTTTTTCATTTTCTTTCTATAATTGAATCAATTTATACCTCCAGCTGTGAGTATTTAAAGAACAATGCTGGAGATTTTATTTACTGATAAAATATTTTAAAGTAATTCTAAAATTGTCTTACTGGTATGAAGATACTTGATATGTTCTCATTATAAATTTACATATATACAAAATACATATATTTTTCCTTTTCCCCCTCTAAAATCCTGTATGGATATCAGGAGATTAGTATGTCTAGTGCATTGTTGTTGGAGGTTTTTGCAACAATGAGGAGGTGTTCCTTTGGTGTAGAATCTGTGCTCCTTGCTGTCAACCACCTTGAGGAGACACTAGGAAGAATGGCGACTCAGAGGGCTATTGGCAAAAATAGTTGCTGATTTTGACTATTGCTACAACATGACACTATAAAGGGAAGAAGCCAGAGAAAGGGTGTTGAAGGCAAAATATTTGAAGTAATCTATAGAAGTACCCGAAGTTTGTGGCCCATGTCTAACTGAGATGCCACTCATCCCCCATAACTCACAAACCATTCAGAAAAATTTGAGAATATGTTTACCATATTTTGGTGCCTAAATGAAGGCAGATTCAAAGGATTTCTGATTTTTGACAATTATTTTCACCCTCTTTTGATGCCCCTCGACTTCCAACTCCCACAGACAGGTACAGTCTGGTCTGCAAAAAGAAGATACCCTAATAATACTTATATTGTTTGTTTGGTTCAGGATAAAAGGGGTATGAGAATAGAAGGTAGAGAAGCTTCAGAAACATTGATGAAAGGAAGAGCAGAGCTATAGCTTGATAGTAATGCATGGCATTAGAATGTTCTCCTGATTTTGCTCCTTAAAAACATGATCTAATAATACATACTAAGAGGATAACATGTTAAGAAGCATTCAAATAAACCTCTGAGTTTTTTATGTGGGTCACAACAGAAAGTTGTTGAGGACTTTCCACAAAGAACATGAAATTTTGGCCATGCTATCTAAGAACAAAAAGTCATTGAGAAATACTGGCATGTTATTTTCTTGTGATTATATGTTAACTAAAAGTTTAACCCTTTATTAAATTATATTACACACTCCAACTCTCTGGACATCTTTAACAAGTTTTACCATTAACAGATTTACTTTTAAGAAGATAGAGGTATAAATGTTATAAGTAGTATGTACCACAAATATGTTACACTTCCCCTAGAGAAACTTTGTTAATCACAAACTTGCTATCACAGTCAACATTTCAATAAATATTCATTGGATTGATGCTGGTAGATGAAAAAAGAATTACTCCCAAACATAGTCAGCACGGGTTCATTCTTTTAGTCACAACATAAATATTTGTTGTGCAACTACTATATGCCAAGGCAGGATCTAGGCACAAAATGCAGTGGCATTGAAAATATCTTTAGTGTCTCTTAATGCACAGATACAAGGGAAACTATGTCCGGCTGTCATAAGAGCTAAATTAAGTTATGCTTTCACTTGAGAAGAAAAGAATAGATCAAAGAATATTTTGTTTGTGTAAATAAAAGAAAATTAGAGTTGAAAGAAACTTACATCTAACTCTTCTAATCATGCATTCAATAGTTGGAGAAAATACTTAGAGTTAGAGACCCCAGTTTCTCTCTAGGCTTCATCATTTTCTGAGATAGTGCCCTCAAATAAATCATTTGCTCTTTCTATTTCTGAGCCTTAATCTCATCTGAGAGTGTTTTTGGAAAAATCAAATGAGATAATATAAATGGTACCCAATTTGGAACTATCTGCTATTAGTACCAGGAATCTCTCCCAGTGATCATTACATCTTTGGAGTTTTTGAGTAATTTAGGGGTTTAAAAATACATAATTACACTCCTACACTTTTTACTATGTTTGTCTAAGACTTGTGGTTAATTCACAGTCAGTTATATGGTTACTGATTAAGCTTTTACATTGTCTTTTTTAGTTCTGGTGACTTGCTTTAGAACAAGATATTCTTACTTAATCAAGGTAAACATTTTCTATATGTTTTAACCTAATGTAAATAATCAATACAATCTTAACTCTCACCATAAAGTGAAATACAAATATTACTTGTTTTGTAGATCCAGTATGCTTTATTCATATGTGAAGAATGTGGAGACTAAAGTAGTGTCTGACACCTGCTATTGGTCTCAAGCCATTCTGAAACTGAACACTGAACCGTGGACAGGAAAAGATAATTTCATTAGAGAGTAAAACTAGACAAAGGACAGTATACAGGTAGACAAGAGAACATGTCACTCTTATGTATACTAGTTACTTATAATTTAAATTCTGAGGAGAAATGGCTCCATTAATTACTTCAATAGTACTTTATTGAACATCATAGTTCTGGAAAATCATAATGCATGAAAATAAAGCAAAATTCCCAGAGTAAACATGGCAGAGCCCAATATATATATATTTTTTCAGAGTACTATGGAGGTACAAAATTTTGGTTACATGAACTGCTTTTGTACAGTTTGAATCAAAGTTATAAGTGTGCCCATCACCCAGATAGTGTGCATTATACCCATTAGGTATGAATTTACACATTCCCTCCTCCCCCACCAACTACTTGATTTCTGATGAGTTTTATTTCTGTATGTGCACATAAGTGTTGTTTGGTTAGTTCTAATTTAATGATGAGTACATGTGGTATTTGTTTTTTGATTCTTGTGATAGTTCATTTGGAAGAACGGTCTCCAGTTGCATACAGGTTAACACAAGAGGTGTTAGTTCACTATTTTTTTATGGCTGAGTAATCCTCAACAGTGTACATATACCACATTTTATTAATCCACTCATGTATTAATGGGCACTTGGGTTATTTTCACATCTTTGCAATTATGAATTGTGCTGCTATAAACATTCAGGTGCAGGTGTCTTTTTTATAAAATGTCTTTTTGTCCTTTGGGTAAATACCCAGTAGTGGGATGGCTGGATCAAATGGTAGGTCTACTTTTAGTTCTTTGTTGTATCTCCATACTACTTTCCATAGAGGTTGTACTAGTTTGCAGTCCCACCAGCAGTGTATAAGTATTCCTTTCTCTCCTCATCCATGCCAGCATCTATTGTTTGGGGATATTTTGATAAAAGCCATTCTCACTAGAGTTAGGTGATATCTCATTGTGGTTTTGATTTGCATTTCCCTGATGATTAGAGACGTTGAGCATTTTTTCATATGTTTGTTGGCCATTAGTGTATCTTCTTTTGAAAAGTTTCTGTTCTTATCTTTTGCTCACTTTTTAATGGGGTTGTCTGATTTTTTTCTTGCTGATTTGCTTGAGTTCTTTGTAGATTCTGGTTATCTGCCCTTTATTGGATGCATAGCATGCAATTATTTTCTCCCATTCTCTAGGTTGTCTATTTGCTGTATTGATTGCTTCGTTGGCTGTGCAGGAGCTTTTTAATTTGATCAGGTCCCATTTATATATTTTTGTTGTTGCTGTGATTGATTTTGGGGTCTTATTCATAAATTATTTGTCTCGGCTGATGTCTGTAAGAGGTTTTCCATCATTTTCATCTAGAATTCTTATAGTTTCATGACTTAGGTTTAAGTCTTTTATCCATCGTGAATTAATTTTTGTGAGTGGTGAGAGGTGCAGATCCCATTTCAGTCTTCTACCTGTGGCTATCCAATTTTCCCAGCACCATTTATTGAGTAGGGATTCTTTTCCCCAGTGTATGGTTTTGTCTGCTTTGTCAAAGATCAGATGGTGATATGATGATGATTTTATATCTGGGTTCTCTGTTCTGATCCATTGGTCTAGGTCTCTGTTTTTGTGCTAGTACCATGCTGTTTTGGTTACTCTAGCTTTGTAGTATAGCTTGAAGTCCGGTAAAGTGATGCCTCCCAATTTGTTCTTTTTCTTAAGGCTGCCTTGACTATTTGGGCTCTTTTTGGGTTCCTTACAAAGTGTACAATTATTTTTTCTAGATCTGAGAAAAATTATGTTGGTATTTTAATGGGGATTGCACTGAATCTATAAATCACTTTGGGTAGTATAGACATTTTAATAATGTTGATTCTGCTGATCCATGAGCATGATATATTTTTCCAATTGTTTACATCCTCTGCAATTTCCTTCCTCAATGTTTTGTAGTCCTCCCTGTAGAGATCTTTCATCTCCTTGGTTAAATATATTCCTGGGCATTTTATTTTCTTTGTTGCTATTATGAACGTTATTGAGTCTTTGATTTGATTCTCAGCTTGACTGTTGTTGGCATATAGGAATGCTACTGATTTGTGTACATTGATTTTGTAACCCGAGACTTTGCTGAATTTATTTATCAATTCCAGGAGTCTCTTAGCAGAACCCTTGGGGTTGTCTAGATATAAGATCGTATCATCAGCAAAGAGCAATAGTTTGACCTCTTCTTTCCTCATTTGGATACACTTGATTTCCTTCTCTTGCCTGATTTCTCTGGCTAGGACTTCCAGCACTATGTTGAATGCAAGTGGTGACAGTGGGCAACCTTGTCTGGTTCCAGTTCTAAGCAGGAATGTTCTCAATTTTTCCACATTCAGTATGATGTTGGTGTCAGTTTGTCATATATGGCTGTCATAATTTTGAGGCATGTTACATCTATGCCTATTTTTAAGAGTTTTTACCATAAAAGGGTGCTGAATTTAAATCAAAAACTTAGTAGATATTGACATAATGAAATTTAAAATTGATGGTCTCAGTGTTTAGGGGAAGAGATTATGTCAAATATTAAGTACAGTCAAAATATTATAGGTCTCTAAAATAAAACTATTGGAGTACATAAAATATAGGTGTGGTAAGGTATAGAGATCAAGTATAGATGGACAGAGAGGCATTGGACCATTATTCCATGAAACAAATTAATCATTTGAAATACCATGTTATTTGAAAAACTAAGATGAAAAACTTCACCCAAAAACAAAAATAACTGAGTAAAAACCTTTATCAAGGTACCTATTCATATATTCAGTTTATTTGTAGAAAATGAATGGTCACAGTTGTGTTTATACATTTAAATAATGTCACCAAATTTCACATTTAAACATAGTAATTATAATGTGTGAATCACAAATAGATTATAAAGTACTTCTAATATTATGTAATTCCTGTGTTTTCAAAAACATTCCATGTATTATAAGAGCAATTTTCTAATTCAGCTTTTACAGATTGATTTTTTTCTGTGCTATGTATCATTCTTTATGTAAAAAAGATTTTACTAGTAGTTTTAAAATAATTAATGTTACTTTTTATTTATTTCATGTATTTGTGCAATTTTGGTGAATTTGTACAATATAAGTTAAAATTAAAAATTATATTTTGTGTAATCATAAATACTTTTTCAGGGGATATAGTCTTTCTCTAGTACTTTCTGATCCTTTAAAGACATCCTGCATGTGTCTCTTAAGTTATTAGTGCTATTTTTCATAGTTTCTATTCTGAATATAAATCTCTTACAGTCAGCATTTTTGAAGGAACAGTAGCATATTCACGTATTATCTGAGGGAATGTCTATATTGATATGTCACAGAAATAGCTCTGAAAGAAAATCTTGATGTGCTGTTTTATTTGTTTTTGAGGATATTTTGGCTAATTGTAGAAGTTTTTTCCAAAATTACATGTGCTTGGCAAACCTTTCTAACCATTAATATGTAAAAACCTTTTTTAACAAATTACTACTTGATTTTAAAAGTTTCCATAGATTTTTTTAAAGCTGGGACTTTGGATCTCTTTTTTCAGTTTGTCATTTAATTCCATTATTTTATCTTTTCTTTCAGCAAATTTGCAGGAAAAAAACATAGGGAATTGAGTAAAATACTGAAAGCATTTGGATAGTTAGGCATTTTAATTATGAAGCTTCTCATTTCATGTCTTTGTTTGTAATAAAAGCAGATAGTTATTGAGGCAGTTATACCTACCTATAAAGAACCTAGACTATTTCAAACGTTTATGCCAAAGTCATGCATATATCTAAAATTTAGATTTAAGTATTCCATCTGCAATTATGTTTGATTGGTTTTATTTGTCATTTCCAGGAAGTTGCAAATGAATCACTAAAAAATAGTCCATCAATTTCTCAATATAAAATGATTCATTATCATAGAATATGATAGTTTAAAAACATAATTTTTCTCAAAATGATTACCTTGCAATGCAAAAGTGTCCCATCTCCTCTGAGACACAATAATTCAAGGCTGGAAATTTAGTTTTGTTCCATGGCTGAATGAATTGAGCACATTTTAGAAACTGTCTAAAAATATAAATAACAGGACAGGAACAAAATGATGGAAATTTATCAGGTACAGTATGTTCCTCTATTGTTAACCTACTTTCCAATTGTAAAGAAATGTGACTATTTTGAAGGAGTTATTACTACCTAGAATCTCTACCTTTTAATTGATTGTATAATTGATACTAATTAAAGAGCATATAACACTCAATAATCTTTTCTAGTAATGGAATAAAACGAAGATGTAACCTAAGGGCATAAAAATAATGGACAAATTTATACAGATTTTATGGAAATTCTTTGTAAAGCTGTCAATGATTATCCTTTTGGAAATGAAAGTTCCTTTTTTTTTAAACAAGAGTTATCACTTAAACAGAATGACAGTGCAAGAAAATAACACAGAACCAGATTATTGGGATCGACAGAAAATTCTGAGAGTTGAAGATGTAGTTAATAACATTTTTTAACTCAAACTAATGCAATATACAGGTTTTATTATTTCCAGATGGTCTTTGGAAGAATATTTTATGTAGAATTATGTGTTTGGTATGCATTTAAACTCTATTTAAAATAAGATCATAGATAAGTAACTCTTTTATTCCAGGGCTTCACTTATTACTTACATAATTTTAGACTAATTACTTAACATTTCTGATCCACGGTTTCCTCATCTGTAAACAAGAATAATTAAAATTTCAAACTTACAGTTCTAGTATAAGAATTAAATGAAGTTTTAAATGTGAAGTGGTTTAGAAAAGTATAGACTAATAATGTACATTTAGTAATTGTTAACTCTTAGTATTATGGTTCTAATACACATTCTCGAAAGGTTTTAACATACTGATGTAAAAAAAATTTTATTTTTAGATGGGAGAAATATGTTCATAGCAAGTTCTTGCTTAGGAAGTTAAAAGAATGACATTGTTTTTACATCAATCTTTTTTCAAAGGCATGATGCTATCATAACACTCAAGTAGAAACACTTTATTAAATGTTTTGCTGATAGAATTGTTCTTTACAGACTGACATCATCATCAATCCTCCACCCCAATGGCTCGAACATACCTTAAGTACTAGTTCATCTCTGCTTTTAAGAATAAAAGTCATTCTATTAAAATGGGTCTTTTTAAAAAAAATCTAGTATATTGAAAAGAAATTTTCAAAGAAAATTAATGGTCATTCTCATGGCATTCAAATAACACTATATTACTATCCCATGTAGGCTAAATATTCAGTAAAATAGTGATTAAGTGTGTAAGCAAGCACTGTCTGGCTTTGGATTCCAGTTCCACTGCTTACTTGCTGTGTGAACTTGTATAAATTATTATCTACCCAATGGCTTAGGGTTATCTTTAGTAAAATAAGAATGAAAATAATATTAACCTCGTAGAGTACTTGTGATGACTAAATGAGCTCATCTGTTTTGAAACACTTGCCATGCCTGTGTAAGGTAAAGAGAATGTAGTTGTTATAGTTGATGCCTTCATTATTATTCTTGTAATTGTCGGTGGTGCTATCACTAAATTTGGCAATGTTCTTTCGTCCCAGTGGCAGTGCCAAATCCAAACTCTCCTTCTCTCTCTCATATACACACATGTAAACATATACATACATATATGTTAATATGTCTATATGTACGTATATATACATTCTCTCTTTCTTTTATTCTTTTTTTTTTACTTCTTGCTTACATGGTGTTTTGTTTCTTGATGTCTAACTAAAATATAGGCATTTCTATAACCATTAACAGTTTAGTTACCCCATGGACTTTATGAATAGGAAAGGGTCTTTAATAGACCTTAAAATGGTGCTACACATAAAACTGAAAATCTGATACACTGACAAAAACAAAAAAGATACTAGTTTTTCTCTGAAACAAAAGTTAAAGTTAATAATTTCCCAAATACAGACTTTCTTGCATTATTTATGTAGGTTACATGATAGATGGTAGGAGAAAAGCTTATCTGTAAACTCTGAAAAAAGTAGGAATTTTAAAAAATAGATGAACGATTGTACAGAAATATATGTACTTAGAATAGGAATTTTTTTTGTCCTACTCTCATTCTCAGAAGATGATTTTGCATCATCTTTCACTAAGAAAATTGAAGCAACTGGACGAAAATTTTCAGAAACCTCCACCTCTGGGTCTACTCAGCTGTCCAGATATTCTCTGCATTCCCTCCTGCTACTATTCAAGTGTACTCTCTGATTCTATATTAGGTCTATTCTTCCATTCATGTAGGAGATCCTGTACTTATCCTTCTACTCTTTTACTAAAATAACTCTTATCCAATTCTCCAATAACTTTCTCACTGTTAAATCCAGTGACAAATTCTCAATTTTCATTGTCAGCAGCATGTGAGCATGTAAGTTATTTCCTTCTTTTTGGTATTCTTTGATCACTTTTAATTTTCACGACACAACCCTTTCAGTTTTTTTTTTTTTCCCATCTCGTTCCTACAACCAATTTCTTTTGCTACTTTTACCTTTTCCCTTTAACCTTTTAATATTGTAATATTCAGGAATGAATTTGTGAAGCTCTCCTTTTTTCTGTGTATGATATTGTTTTAGTAATTAATATGTGACTCTACAGACTGCATATAGAGTGAAAATCCCAAATTTATAACTCCATCCCAGATTGAGCCTCTAAAATCTACACTGTTAACTTCAACTAATTACTTAATATTTCCATTTGGAACTATAACAGTCAGGTCGACATTAATATGAATTCCTCATATTGTACACAAACTTAATCCCCTTAATTTCTTCTCCTCACGTTAGTTGGTCTCCATTCTTTCATTTGCTTGTCCTCTCCTTTAACTCCTCTTTCTTTCGTGCCCATAATTAATCTATCAGGAACATATGTTAATTTTACATGTTTAAGAAAAAAAATCTAGAATATGACCACTTCTCATAAACTTTACTTGATTTTTCCTCAAAATGATTATTAGCATAGTTAGAGAATTAGTACTTCCCAGTTCTAATGCTTACTCTTTATAGAGTCTATTCTTTCTTTTTTAATTATTTGTGTAAATTTAAGGGGTACAAGAGCAGTTTTGTTACATGGATATATTGCATAGTGATGAAGTCTGGGTTTTTAGTATAACCATCACTCAAATAGCATAAATTGTGCCCAGTAAGTAATTTCTCATCCCTCACCCCATTCTGGGTCTCCAGTGACTATTATTCCACACTGTATGTCCATGTATATATGATATTTTACTCTCACTTGTAATTGAGAACATGTAGTATTTGATTTTCTGCTTCTGAATTGTTGCACGTAAGATATTGGCCTCCAGTTCTATCCATGTTTCTGCAAAAGACATGATTTCATTCTTTTTTATGGCTGAATATCAGATTCCATTTTATATACATATATCACATTTTCTTTACTAATCATCTGCTGATGGACACGTAGGTTGATTCAATATCTTTGCTATTGTGAATAGTGTTGTGATAAACATATGAGTGCAGGTTTCTTTTTGATATAACGATTTATTTTTATTGTAGTAGTGGGATTGTTGAATAGAATAGCAGTTCTATGTTTAGTTTTTTGAGCAATCTCTTTACTGTTTTCCAAGGAGTTTGTACTAATTAACATTCCCATCAACAGTGTTTACATCCTTGGCAACATTTGTTCTTTTGTGACTTTTTAGTAATATCTATTCTGAATGGTATAAGATGGTATCTCATTGTGGATTTAATTTGCATATCCATAATGATTAGTGATGATTATTTTTTCATATGTTTGCTGGTCATTTGCATGTCTCTTTTTGAAAAATGTCTATTTATGTCCTTTACCTACTTTTCAATGGAGTTATTTTTGTTGTTGTTTTTGTTACTGAGTTGAGTTCCTTGTAAATTCTGGATATCAGGTCCCCATCCAATGCATAGTTTGCAAATATTATCTCCCATTCTCTCGTCACTCTGTTGATTATTTCTTTTGCTGTGCTGAGCTTTTTAATTTAAGTTCCATCTGTTTATTTTTGTTTTTGTTGCATATGCTTTTCGTGTCTTAGTCATGAATTCTTTGCCTAGACCAACATCTAGAAGAGTTTTCGCTAGGTTTTCTTCTAGTATTTTTATAGTTTCAAGACTTACTTACATTTAAGTCTTTGATCCATCTTGAGTTGATTTTTGTATATGGTGAGAGATGGGGGTCCAGTTCACTCTTCTGCATATGGCAATTTAATTTTCCCAGCACCATTTATTGAAAAAGGGTATCCTCTCCCCCGTATATGCTTCTGTTGATTTGGCAAAGATCAGTTGGCTGTAGATAAGCAGTTTTATTTCTGGGTCCTCCATTCTGTTCCCTTGACCTATGTGTCTATTTTCATACCAGGACCATGCTGTTTTAGTTACTACTGCCTTGTAGCATAATTTGAAGTAGGGTAATGTGATGCCTCCAGATTTGTTCTTTTTGCTTAGAATTGCACTGGCTATTTGGAGACATTTTTGGTTCCATATGAATTTTAGCATCGTTTTTTTCTAATTCTGTTAAAAATGACATTGATATTTTGAAAGAGATTGCATTGAATCTGTAGATTGCTTGGGGCAATATTGTCATTTTGATGATATTGATTCTTCTGATCCATGAGCATGGGATGTTTTTCCATTTGTTTGTGTCATCTACAATTTATTTCATCAGTGTTTTATATTTTTCCTTATAGAGATTTTTCACCTCCTTGGTTAAATATATTCTCGGGTAATTAATTTTTTGTAGCTATTGTAAATGGGGTTGATTTCTTAATTTGGTTTTCAGCTTGGTTGTTATTGGTGAATAGAAATGTCACTGATTTTGATACATTGATTTTGTGTCCTATAATTTTATTGAATTTGTTTATAAAGTCTAAGAGTTTTTGGTGGAGTCTTTAGGGTTTTCTCGGTGTAAGGTCATGTCATCAGAAAAAACAGATAATTTGACTTCCTCTTTTCCAATATGGATGCCTTTTACTTCTTTATTTTGCTGATTGCTCTGGCTAGGACTTCCAATACTATATTGAATAGAGTGGTGAAAGTGGGCATCCTTATCTTGTTCCAGTTCTTAGGGAGATTGCTTTCAACTTTTCCCATTTCAGTATGATGTTGGCTGTGGGTTTGTTATATATGGCCTTTATTATTTTGCGGTATCTTCCTTCTATGCCTGGTTTATTGAGGATTTTTATCATGAAGGCATGCTGAATTTTATCAAATATTTTTCTGCATCTATTGAGTTGATCATGTGGTTTGTGTCCTTAATTCTATTTATGAGATGAATCACATTTATTGATTTGCATATGTTAAACCATCCTTGTATCCCTGGAATAAAACCTACTTGTTCATGGTGTATTATCTTTTTGATGTGCTGTCAGATTCAATTTTCTAGAATTTTGTTGAGGATTTTTGCATCTATGTTAATCAGGGATATTTATGTGTAGTTTCTTACTTTTGCTGAGTCCTTGTCTGGCTTTGGTATCAGAGTGATAGTGGCCACATAGAATAAGGTAGGAAGGATTTTCTCCTTGATTTTTTGGAACAGTTTCAGGAGGATTGGTACCAGTTCTTCTTTGTATGTTTGGTAGAATTCAGCTGTGAATCCATCTGTTTCTAGCAGTTTCACATGAACAGCTCTTTATTGTAGAACAAAACAGGTCTTTTTGTTGTTGGGAGATATTTTATTACTGACTTAATCTTACTACACATCATTGGTCTGTTCAGGAGTTCTATTTCTCCCTGATGCAATCTCAAGATGTTGTATGTTTCTAGGAATTTATCCATTTCCTCTAGGTTTTGAAGTTTGCAACAGTATAGTTGTTCATAATAGTCTCTGATGATCATTTATATTTCTGTGGTATTGTCAGGGTGGGAGTCTGTCCTCAGTTTCTTGGTGTGCTTTTGGACAAAGAATGACCAGACACACCAAAGTGTCAAGTCCAGACTATTATCCTGGTCCTCTGATTCCTTGCTTGGGAAAATCACCAGCAGAGCTAATGCGACGGAATAGCCTCAGGCAGGAAGCAGTTTCATATGAGCAACTCTTTATTGTAGAACAAAATGGGTCTGTCTCCACGAGTGGAGAGAGACAGACCGACTCACAGACTGACTCACTGACTGACTAGGACTGACTAACTTTTTCACTCTGAATTCTTGAATTGTTTCCTTTTATTGGCCCAGTCTGGGGGAGAACTCTCTGGAGGTGTGGGATATTACCAAATGATCAACAGGTGCCCTCAAAATTCCATCTACATATACGAGCTCCCGCTCCCAAAGCCCACCTGGGCGGGAGGAGGGGGGATGTGAGCCACATGTAGATTTTAACCTAATGACATAAGAATTACCCTTGGGTTACTCTAGGTCACTTTCCAAATCCTATCATGCCCGAGCTGAGGAATTTCCAGATTGATAAAGTACTCCCTCCTTCCTCTGGTGTAGCAGTTGCTCTGAAGAGGATTAAGGGTGGGGCAACACAAAAGTGGGGTGCCCGTCCTTATCCTTCTTCCCAGGTGGAGCTATTGCTCCAGACAGCACCAAAGCAGGGCACCCTTGTCCCTAGAAGAGCCAGAGATCCTAAATATCTACCTAACAATGTCAGTTGTAATGTCTCCTTTTTCATTTCCAGTTATGTTTATTTGGTTGGTCTCTGTTATTCTCTTGGTTAGTCTAGCCAGGGGTTTATTGATTTTGTTTATCTTTCAAGGAATAGACTTTTTTTTTCAGTTAATCCTATGAATTGATTTTTTGGTCTCAATTTCATTTACCTCTGCTCTGATCTTTTTATTTTTTTTTCTTTTGCTGTGTTTGGTTTGTTCTTCTTTTACTAATTCCTCAAGATATGAGATTAGGTTGTTAATTTGTGATCTTTTAATTTTTTTTTATGTAGGCATTTAGCATTTAACAGTATAAACTTCCCTTTAGTACTGCTTTTGCTGCATCCCAGAGGTTTGAGTATATAGTTTTTCCATTTTCATTTCTTTTAAACATTTTAAAAATTTCCATATTAACTTTGTTGCTGACACAAAGAGTGTTCAGAAGTATATTGTTTAATTTCCATGTATTTGTGCAGTTTTGAGAATTCCTCTTGGTATTCATTTCTAGTTTTATTCGGCTGTAGTTTGAGAAGATACTTAATATTTTTTCTATTTTTTGAACTTTATTGAAGCTATTTTTGTGGCCTATCATATGGTGTATCTTGGAGAATGAACCATGTGCCAATAACAATGTATATTCTGTGATCGTTGGGTAGAATGTTCTGTAAATGTTTTTTAGGTCCATTTGGTTTAAAGTTCAATTTAAGTCTAGCATTTCCTTGATGATTTTCTTTCTTGATTATCTATGTAATGTAGTGAGTGGCATGTTGAAATCCCTCACTAATATTTTGTTGCTGTCCATCTCTTTCTTTAGGTCTAGCAATATATGTTTTATAAATCTTGGTGCTCTAGTGTTGGCTGCATATATATATTGGATTGTTATATTCTCTTGTTGAATTGATCCATTTATCATTACATAAAGACCTTCTTTGTCTTTTTTATTGTTTTTGATTTAAAGTCTGTTTTATCTGATATAAGTATAACTATTCTTACTCACTTTTGTTTACTATTTGCATGGAATATCTTTTTTCACTCCTTTACCTTCAATCTCTAAGTGTTTTTATCAATAAGGTGAGTTTCTTGTAAGCAGCACATGGTTAATTCATTTTTTTAACCATTCTGCCTGTATTTATATTTTGAGTGAAAAATTGAATCCATGTATGTTCAAGGTTAATATTGAGATATGAAGTTCTGTTCCTGTTATAATGTGAATTGCTATCTAGTCATTCTGTGGATTCTTCATTTCTTTTTTTTTTTTCTTTATTTGTCTTTTTGGTTTGGTGGAGTTCTCTTTTTTTTTACTATTTGATTTATTTCTCTTTCTTTCTTGTGTAATTGTTTTATAGGATCTGTGAGTATTATAATTTCATGTTTTATTATGATTGTGAGTATCAACCTTTCCTTTTCATGTTTAGAACTTCTTTGAGTGTTTCTTGTAGGGCAAATCTAGTGGTGATGAATTTACTCAGTGTTTGCTTGTCTGGGAAAGAGTTTAATTCTTCTTCATTTAGAAGCTTATTCTGACAGGATATAAAATTTGTAGTTGACAGTTTTTTCTTTAAGCACCTTCAAGATAGGATAATCATCTCTTCTGGCTAGTGAGGTTTCTGCTGAGAAGTTTGAAGTTAGTCTGATGGGTTTCCTTTATAGGTAACTAGATGATTTTCTCTTTCTGATTTTAGGATTTTTTCCCTCAGGTTGACATTAGACAGTCTGATGATTATGTGTGTGGTGAGGTCCATCTTACTGTGTATTTACCTGGTGTGCACTAAGCCTCTTACATCTGGATGTCTAAATCTTCTGCTTGACTAGGGAAATTTTCAATTATTTCTTTAAATATGTTTTCTAAACATTTTGCTTTTCCTTCTCCCTTAGGAATACCAATGATTTGTAAGTTTGGTTATTTTTTGTAGTCCCACACTTCTCAAAGGCTTCATTTATTCTTTTTTATTCTTTCTTTATTTTTGTATAACTGGATTAATTCAAAAGACCTGTCTTCAAGGGCTAAGATTCTCTATTCTTCTTGGTCCAGTCCAATGTTGAAGCTTTCAACTCTATTCTGTAATTATTTCAATGAATTTTTCATTTCCAGAAGTTGTGTTTATTTTTTCTTTAAGATATCTATCTCCTTGGTAAATTTCTCATTCAAATCCTGAATTAATTTTCTGATTTTTTTCAAATTGGTTTTCAGATTTTCTTGAATTCCATTGAGCTTCTTTAATATCCATATTTTGAATTCTTTATCTGACATTTCACAAATTTCATTTTGGTTAGACTACATTGCTAGAGAATTACTGTGATCTTTTGG
Organism: Daubentonia madagascariensis; assembly: GCA_023783475.1. Lineage (NCBI taxonomy): Eukaryota > Metazoa > Chordata > Mammalia > Primates > Daubentoniidae > Daubentonia > Daubentonia madagascariensis. The sequence goes on along the minus strand of JAKFHU010000978.1, from coordinate 15,562,357 downwards.
AGGTGTCATAACACCCTGTTTTTCATACTTCCAACATTTTTATGCTGATTTCTTCACATCTGGAGAAAGAATCACTTCTTATTTTTGAGTTTGCTTTCACTTGGGTGGGACTTCTCTTCCTCTTCCTCTTCCTTTCTTGAGGCTGTGACTATAATGCATGTTGAATAGGGCTCTTTGGCTTGGCTTCTGCTTGCATTCATTGGTGAGGAGTCTTTATGAATGCCTTGGTTACAGACAGCCTTACTGTGGTGACTTTCTCAAAGGCCGGTTGTGGTTGCGGCGGGTGGGTGAGCACGTTCACTGCCTCCGGAGAAGTGGAAGTAGTGGAGGTCACAGAAGGCATATCTCATTCCGGAGTACTGTGCGCTTATGTCAGCAGATTTTGTGTAGGGTTGTGCAGGTTGTGCAGGTTAACCAGTAGGTGGCACTTGCAGGTAAGAGATGGATGTGGTGGTAGCAGTAGGGTTTATGCTTGATCTTCGTTTACCAGGAGAAGCTCTATGGTGTCCCAGGCAATCCGCGGGGCTGTGGAATGTGCATTGGTTTGAGTTCTGTGCTCAGCTTTGGGTTGTAGGGGGATGAAGCTGGGTGGAGATATACTGGGGAAGTCCACAATTGGAGCCATATATGATGTGCACAAACACCAGCTCCCATGGGGGTCTGGAGAGCAGTCACCATATACCTGGAGATATGCCTGAGTGAGCAGCCGAAATGTTCCCCACATGGGAAGTGAGGAGCAGCCCAATTGCCTAGTCCAGAGGAGTGACTGTGGGACCTGCCTCCTTCTCATTTCTCAGAAGCAGTGGGGCTCACACCCCCATCCCAACCGAGGAAGCAATTTGGGGCACTCAGCAAACTGACATCTAGTGTGGCTTTAGATCGCAAAGCCATCCCTGGCCGCCTTGGCACCTGGGCAAAACCATGGCTTACAAGTATATATCTTCCTGCTCTGATCCTGCAGAGGTGGAGAGCCCAATTCCAGCACCCATGGCTGGAGGGCACTTCACATTCACATCTCAGTTCTGGTTTTGGGAGATGCTTCCCCACTCCAAACCCAGCACTCCAATCCCCAGCCCAAGAATTTCTGACACCCACAGTGGCTGCCACTGCTAGGTCTCTGAATTCTACCCAGCGTGGTATGAGCCAGAAGTGAAAATGGCACCCTCTTATTGGGTTCCGGGTCTGGAAACATGCCTGGGGCACTTCCCAGCACCTTTCCTTCTCACAGTCTCCTCGCCTCTTCCCATGTTAGCTCCAGGGCTTGGGAGGGACAAGGTGCTCTCCTGTGGCCTGGGTTGCACAGTTCCCCAGTGGAAAAGTGGACCACAAAGGGACACTCTCTTCCTCTTTCCCACATTAGGACTTAATTCACAGTTTTCAGCTGGACCCTGCCATGCAGGCTGCCTACCCACCTTCTCTTCCCTGCGATCTGAAGTGTCCTTTGCTTTTCTCTTGAATTCTTTGTTCCTTCTTGAATAAATTTCACAGCGTGAATCTCTACACACCATTTTCTTCTTCCAAGTCTTCCATATCTAAAGTTACATCCAGGCAGCATCTCCAGATTCAGAGAAAGCAGAAATAAGTCCGTTCTCAATACAACATCACACCTCAAAAACATAACTGAGATCATAGTATCCCTCTGCTTAAAGCCCTACTGGCTCCCCAATTCATGCAGAAGAAAAGCCAAAGTTATATTCGTTTGTGCTACAAAGTCTTGCCACTATTTTATCTCTGGCTTCATCTCTTATTATACTATCCATACGCTCCAGCTAAATGAATCATCTTTTTTCTTAAACACAATAATTACATTTCCATCTTAGGGCATTGCAATGGGTATTCCTTCTTTCTAGAATGCTTCCCCCCCCCACAAAAGGCTTGGTCATTTCTCAATCCTTATCATAAATGTAGCTCATGCCATCTTTTCAATGAGTCAAACTTTACTTAAAATTTTGACTCATTCCTTATTTATTGTCCTTACCTGCTCTATTTTCCCCCATAACACTTATCACCTTTTAAATGTTATATAATTATGCTATTTATATGTTTCCACAACTAATACGTATGTGTCATGCATTCAAGAAGCTTTTCTGCCTTATTCTCCATTATACCCATAGCACATAGAAAAGTCTTTGGTATATAAGTAGGTGTTCAATAAATGTTTGGTAAGAGAAGAAAATAATTTTGTAATTTAGGCAGAGTGTAGAAAAGAATATAGATTATGTGTAGTTTACAATTGAATAAGGTACTAATTAAATAAATCAAGTACCTAAAATTAAATTTCCTTTCCTTTGATAAGTGCATAACATAAGAACAAGGAAAACTTACCTTCATTTAAAAAATAACTACAATATTCAGTATTTCCTGTGATTATAAACAATTTTTTCTCCCCTTTTTAACTAATAAAATTGACACAAATTTGAAGCACAAGTACAAAAACTTCTCTACTGGGTTTTAAGTTAAATCTATCCCCCAGTGCTCCTTTCAGAGTAGCAACCTTCTGTGAAGTTTTATTACCAATGGAAAGTAGTTCTAACATTGTCTTAGTTTTATCTTGGTTATAACAGAATACCTAAAAGTAAGTTTTGTGTGTATATGTGTGTGTGTGTGTGTGTGTGTATGTGTGTATGTCTATTTTAAAAGAGGAATTTAGTTTTTATGATTCTGGAGGCTGGGAAATAAAAGGTCAAAGGGTGTATCTGTTGAGAGTTTTCTTGTTGGTGGAGACTCTGCAGGCTCTCCTGAGAGGCTCAAGGAATCATATAGAAGGGGGATGAGTGTGTTCACTCAGGTTTGTCTTCCACTTCTTATAAAGCCTGCAGTCCCACCCTTATGATAACCTATTATTCCATTAACCCATTAATTCATTAATTTGTGAATGGATTAATCCATTTATGAGGGAAGAGATCTCATGATCCAGTCACCTCTTGAAGGCCAATTTCTCAATACAGCCACATTGGGGATGAAATTTCAACATGAGTTTTGGAGGGGACAAATATTTACACCATAGCAAATGTTTAAAAATGAAACTCCTGCAGTTATAAAGTCTCTACTTTTAAAAATAAAGCTGGCTATTTGGAGCATTATCTTAATTCTCCAAATAACATATTATCTTATTTTTCTTTAAGTATTTCAAATTCAATTTCCCCAAAATGGAAATCAATGCTTTCTTGTCTTAGTCCTTTCTGGATGCTATAACAAAATACCATTACTGGGTGGCTTAAGAATAAAAATATTATTTCTCACAATTTTGGAGGCTGGGAAGTCTGAAATTAATGTGCTGACACATTCAGTGTCTGGTGAGGACCAGCTCCTCATGGATGGTGCCATCTCACTATGTCCTCTCATAGCGGGAGGTGCAAAACAGCTCCCTGGAGGCCTCTTTTATAAGGGTAGTAATCTCAATCATGAGGGCTCTGTCCTCATGATTTAATCATATCCCAAAGGCCTCACCTCCTTACACCATCATCTTGGAGGACACAAACATTCAGACCATAACAATGTTCTCTCCATTTCGCTCAACATTTGGAAGTATTTATTCATTCACAACTATATATGAATTGCCTACTATGGGTGAAGCACAAGTCTAGGCACTGGGGACACGTGGTGAATAAAATAAACAGAAATGGAGTTTACTGTCTAATGAACAAGACAAAAAATCAGTAAGATAAATAGATAAAAGACATTGTATGTTAAGAGCTAAGGAGGAAAACACTGTAGTGAAGAAACACAGGAAATGTAAAACTCACAGGAGAGGATGGTCAGAGCCATGTATATATATATATATATATATATAGGGAAAGACTTGCTAGGCAAGAGAAACTTCCAGAATAAAAGACCTGAGATGGGCATATCCCTGGAGAGTTAGGAGGTAGGAGTTCAGAGAAGTGATAGGGGGTGGTAAGGGAGTCAGATTATATAATATTTTCTATTACTTCCTTTTTTCTCTGATATTAATTTATTATTTATCTATTCTTTTGTTCTTCTTTAAGTGGTTACCCTACAGATTATAATATACATTATTAATTCACATAATCTAATCAAATTATGACTGTTACCATTTCCAAAATGAAACTAGAACATTAAAACATTTTAATTCCATGTGCTCTTATGCCTTTTGTATAATTTTGGTTACTCACATTTTAAGTCTATATATGTTACAACTCCATAAGACATAACTAAAATTATTTTGTACCATTAATATTCAGTAAATTTTTAGCTATATTTACCCTCATGATTATCATTTTCTTTGTTCTTTGTTGCTGTCTTCATTTCTGTGTTTCCCTCTTAGGCCATTTTGTTCCTGCCCTTTGAAGCTCTTCCTCTCTGGAGTCATAGTCCCTCTTCTGTGGGATTATGTCTTCAGCAGCAGCTCTCAACTACCTTCAAATTAGTTCTTTCTCTATCTTTTCTGTGTATGTGCGTGTTTCCTTGTTGTTCTAGGTATGCATGGCTACTCCACTTCCTGTACTATTCCATTCCACATCTTGGAATTTTATACAAATTATTTTTCATGCATTTTTCACAACAATCCTTCAAGGAAGGTATGTCAGTATTTCTGTTTTACATACCAGGAAACTAATGTCCTCTGAGACCAATGAACTTTCCTAAGATCACTTAGCTTGAAAGTTCTGTAGTCAGAATTCAAATGCTGGCCTGTATGAATCAACTTCCCACTCTTTTGCTACTTTGTAAAGACATAGTCAAAAGCTACATGAAGCTCTTGATTAGCAACATGAATCTAACAGAATCTAAAGAGAACTTACTCTAGTTCTCTTTAGATTCATGTGGTCAGCAGAAGACAGGACAGAGAGAAGCTATACAAAAATCAAAACACCTTTCATAATCTCAAGGAACAGAGAAAATAAGCACATGAATTATCAAGAAATATATGTACTATAATATATAAAGACAAGTTATTAAGTGCCAGAAGTGTGATTAGGGGAAAATGTTATTTCATAGAGGAAATTCTATTTGAACTACAGTTGTGTATACATGAAGGATTGATTCCAGGACCCCCAGCATCTACCAAATCCGCACATACTCAAGTCCTGCAGCTGGCCCTGTGGAATCTGTGCATATGAAAAGTCAACCCTCCATATATGTGGGATTCACATCCCACAATTACCATGTTTGGTTGAAAAAAATCCACATATCAGTGGGCCTCATAGTTTAAGTGCGTGTTGTTCAAGGGCCAACTATACCTCAAAGATGAGAAGGTGTTGCCAAGGTAGGGCACGAACAGCAGGTAGTGGAAATATCATATACTATATCCTGCACATGATGGGGAACTGTTGTTGATTTGGGACATAGGATGCAATGTAACAGCACCTGCATATTGTTAGAAAATAAATGGTTAAAAGGGAAAATTTGTACTGCTTTAGTGGAATAAAGAGTGACAGTGTCCAGAGATATTTAATAATTTCAGCCTGCTCATATCCATGTTTCTGCCTAATGAGAGTCACCCCCACTAAAAAAATAACTCTCCCCATTATGACAGATTGACAATGTTACAGGTGGAATGTGGGAAGTTCTCAAAATAGAGAAAGAATAAAATAAAATCCGGGTCGGTCATTCTGAAGTTAAAATTCCAAAGTGATATCCAAAAGAGCTAATTGGAAGCTCAACTCTCCTTAACAACAAAGTGGTAGCACTACATTTAAAGTTAACTTTAAATTTAGCAACTGCTCACAAATTACGAATACTTTGCAGATAGTACTAAAATCCCTGACAATCGAAACTGCACAATAACAAAAATTAGCCCATGCGTCTATCTCTCCCACTACATTGTAACTCCCAGAACAGAAATTACATTATTATTTATTTTTTTATTCCCTTGGAACACTTAATGACCTAGTAATTACTTGTTAAATAATTCACAAGCTGAAATACAAAAGAGGAAGTAAAAATAATGATATAGAAAATTTCATTAAAACTTGCAAGAAAAAGGTTCTAGACTATATGAGAGAAATAAATATTCTCCCAGTTAAAATCCGCTAAGGAGTGTCTCTAGTTCTTTGTGAAGAGAAACTAGAGATTTATATTAAAACCCTTCTGAAATGCTTCAGCAATATATATAGTTAAACGAGTGGTAAGATGTACCTAGTTTTCCTTCCAAAATTTGTTTATTCTGTTATTCTCATTATTTTCTTTGTCTCCAAGTCCTGAGATAAAGAACCCCCAGCAGTTTTTCTGGGTATTGTCTAGAAAACAGATTACACATGACTATTATAATCAGATACTAATGCTAAAAAGTAGACTAAACAAGGAAAATACCCACCACCTACTGAACAAGGATGTAGTAAGAATTATTGCTGTGTGTATGTGCTACAAGTTGGTAGTGCAACACAGTATTATAAAATGATCAAAATAATCAGAAATGAATTATTTTAAAAGTTTAGTCTGTTGACTCAATTAAAAATTATTTGAAATATTTTTTAAAGCAGTTCTGCTTCCTCATGTCCATTTTATATTTAATCTGATTTATAGACCAGTTGTACTAATTTCTAGTGTTCCTTGTGATATGGTGATAAACTGATGCCTTTGATTCTGTGACAAAATAAAATTCTTACTTCTATCAATTCAGTTAAGTAATAAAATCCTCATTTATACCTTTACATTTTTTGAATTTTGATATAGTTCAAACTAATACAAATGATGCAAGAATAGTTGAAAAAACTCCCATAGACTCTTTATGCAGTTTGACCAAATATTTATATTTTGCCCCATTTACATTTTTATTATCTCTGTCTTTTTCTCTTTGTGTGTATGCGTGTATAAACACAAGTATGTATTTTTACATGTAAATATATTAATTTTCCTAAACCAGTTGAGAGTAATTTGCAGAATCATGTCCCTTTAGACCTAAGTATGTAGTGTATGCTTCCAAACAGAAAAAGTATACTCTTACATACTACAGTACAATTTTCAAGATCAGCATATTTAAAATTGATACAATACTATTATCTAATCCACAGTTTATATTCGAATTTCATCATTTGTTCCAATAATATTCTTTATGAACAATTTTTCCTGGTTCAGGATCCAGTGTAGTATCATAAATTACATTCTGTTGACTTGTTTCTGATCCAGAACTTTTCCTTGAACTTTCTTTATCTGTACTGATTTTGTGTTTTTGAAGAGTGCTGGGGAATTATTTTTCAGACTTGTTCTTCAGTTTGAGTTTTGCGTATATTTTGGTAGGAATACCACAAAAGTGATAATTGCCCTTCTCAATACGTTATATTAGGAAGCACATGAAGTTAATTTGACCCAATATAATGATGTTAATTTGATGACTTTGTTAAGGTAACCTACCAAGTATCCTTACTATAAAATTAATATTTTGTAATATAAATGGTAATTAAAAACTAGTTTCATTTATCATACCTTGATCTGTTAGGTTTACCGTTTATTGATACTTTTCTGACTTTATACTTCTGTGTTTATTAGCTGATCTTCTGTAAGGAAGATATTTCTTTTCTCCCCTATATATTTATTTGTTTATTCATTTATTTATATCAGTATGAATATAGATTATTATCATTACTATCTGGCTAGTGGCTGCCCCTTCAAAATGGCTCCTTTGTCCTTTACATCTGTCCCAATCATCCTTTGAACAATTTTTTACTGTTGGTGTGACAAAATAATCCAGGATCAACATGTATTTTCTGTACCCCAGCGATGAAATCAATTTCTTCACCAAGGAGTCTAGATCCTTTTAGGAAAGACTATACATTGTCACCTTTTATTTTTAATTTTTTTACTTTTACTATTACTGTCTATGTCTCAAAAATAATTGCTAGCTAAAAATTGAACATGTTTGTATTTTTTCAATTTACAATTATATAAACAGCAAGATTGTAAAAAATTAAAATAACAAAGGGTAAGTTTTCTTTCTGTTGGGTATATATGTATTATATAATTTTCATTACTACAAAACTGTACTGAAAGTAATCTTTTGAAAAGATAGGTTGAATTCATCAATATAAAACAGCTTAACTATAATAATTTTACACTTTCTGGTATTAAGCAGGCACTATTTTAGACAAGACTGTTAAGCTTTCTGGGCACAACTCAGGTTGAGTTTTGCAGGTAAACAAACATAGAGAATGGGTCTTCAGTTTCCTTTACACGTTTTTTAATTAACACTTACCCTTTGGATCAGCTTGCTTCTCCTCAAGGTAATGCCACGGGCAGCTAAATGATGAACTTGCTTTCTCAGACTCCCTCAAATGCACTGAACTATTTTAATTGTTGATCCATGTGGAGAGATGATTGATGTGAAAAAGTAGTCAGAGTTGCTCACTGTCGCACTTTATGAAATTTCCTTCCATTTATCATTCACTATATAAAAGCCTTCAAGATTAGTTTTGTTTAAAGATTATTTGCATTTAAATTGTAGGAATATAGTAGAGTACTTGTCTTTTATAACTGAGGTTAAAAGCTAAAGTCATCAGTGCTTTAATCTTTTTAAAAACAACATTCCCTAAAGCAACCCAAAGCATTGAACATGCTACAATATTTAGCGGAAAGTTCTTCAGCTACAGGGATACTGTGGAGTCAACAATGTATAAGAGAAAAAAAAGTGTCTTTATTTTCTGCCAGGTTGGAGCCAAAAAATTATTTCAGTAGAATAATGGTCCTTGATGTGAGCTACTCTTTACAAACAAAAATGAAGCTTTTTATTTTCCGAAATTACAACTGTATAAGCCAATTTTTCTCAAGTATCATGCAGAGTTAATTGACTTCCAGTAACCTAAATTAGGTTGTTATCTTACAGTTCAATTTAAAATTGTTAAGCAGAGAAATTTAGAAATGCTTTGAATGAAAACATTAGGCATAAAATAGGCTGTAATATTACATTATAGCAATTCTAAATAGATTGTACACAATAGCTGTGAGTGTAAAACACGATCGTCTATATTCCTTCATTCATTTCAAAGAGTTCATGGGGTCATTCATATCAAGGAAACAATCAGACTTTTGAGTTTTTACCAGTAAAGATACCTTATTTTAATAAATCTAGAAAAACTTTCATTTTAAAAGGTTCAAGATAACTGGTAAATAGCCTTTATAGAATTTTCTAAAAGAAAAATTTCCATATAAGTAGTTTTTCTTTTTACTTTGATAAATGCAGAATATTGTTTTGTATTAAAAAAAAATGTTTAACAAACAACACTGTTTAATTGAGGCCTAAATTGTCCCGAAGGTTAAGACTGTGTATCTAAAGTCAGTTTGCTGAAGGAAGAGCATGAAATTTACTGCCTGATTCACACTGGCCCTCTTTATGTGAAACGTATGTGTCTAAAATATAATGATTTAATTTTACAATCATGTGTTTGGTTTGTCATGTTTGATAGATTCTACTTAAGAAATATGTATTATGCTATATTAAATATACTATTATTAGAGGTGGCTCTGAAAAATTTTATTTCTCCATTATATGTTGAAGCAGATGATCTATGGGAAAGATCCATGTGATTTAAAAAAAAAGTTTTCTCATCATTTGTATATTTGTTAGATATAATAACCAAAATATAAGAATATTAGCCAGTTATTCATATCAGTTTATGTTCATGTTGTTCATGGTTACATATTTATTAAAACTATTACAAAATATTCACAGTCTTAAAAATATATATGTATACGTGCACATATACATAATCTACCTGAACAAAGATATAAAAAAGATATTATATAAAATTCTAAAACAGATATTTGTAGTTTTTGCAACATATGTACTCTCATCTGCTGTGAGGATGAGGTATAAAGCAAATGAAATAATATAAATAAAAACATTTGTAAAATATAAAAGGAAGTCAAAATGACACATATTGGGCAGTATTATTCTTCACTAGCCACCACTGTCTCCTAGTTCTCACCAACATTCATAACCTTCCTGATGTTCCTGGTCATCAGATAAAACCATCTTTCAGGAACATGTTACATTCAGACCTTTCAACAGCCCCTTTCCTCAATTCAAATATATTCATCATGCATTTAATCCTCTGATAGTAATCAGATATTTACTGATTTTAAGTAGCTTTTAGTAGACCCAAGATGGTGCTAGATTGTAGATACTGGAGCTAGTAAACAAGGAAAATTATTTTGGAATACTCACTCTGAAATTAACTCTTTATGTGATTATAGCCTTCTTATTGCTAGGCAGGGTAGAATTTAAGAATCTCCATTAGACCTCTGCCGGTGCTATTATAAGAATCTTTGTAAGAGACGGGAAGCATCAGAATTTGAAGAGTATCTTTTGGGAATGGCAATCAAAAGAGAGTTGTAAGAAACACTGAAGATTTAGAACTAGCTCTTGGGTACCATGTGGAGGTTGAGGAAAGAGGAGTCAAAGCTGACATCCAGATTCATGTCATATGAATTAGGTAACAGGGATACATCAAAAACACATTTTAATATCATATTTCAATTAGTAATTTTTAAAACTATTATATTAATGTAACAAAAATGTTTAACTTGAAAACTTCCCAATTCTAAAGCATGTGAAAGGTTTCATTTATTCAAATTGTCTCTGTGGTTTATTTTTTGCTAAAACAAATGCCTGCATTGAATTTTCTGATTGCATCACCATGAATTTATATGGATTACACAATTTTTTAATTTAATATAGTACATCATATGGCTAAATTTATTTTTTAGTTTAGCCTCTTAATAACTCTTATGTAAATTTTCATTCTCAATCATGTTATAATGTTTTTAAAAATTATTATGGGTACAAAATACTATATCTTTACAGGGTACATGTGGTGTTTTGATACAGGCATATAATGTGAATTAATCAAATCAGGGTAATTGGGGTAGCCATCAATATTATTGGTAGAACATTTTCTTAATACGTTGTCTTCAATTGGATTGTATTTATCCCTGAAATCAGTTTACAATTATCAATTCCTTTTGAAATTTTACTTGTTAAAAACCAGTTTAGGAGAGGGAAATGAATAAATTTAAACCTTCACACTCATCCATGCATCAAAATAAACTTCAAATTTAAGAATTCTTTAATTTTTTTAACTAAAATGTAGGAGAAAATGTCCCTTGGCATAAAACAGAAAAATGGACATGTAAATTTAAATATATAATATCTAAAATGTAAGTTACATGTAAAATAATAAGCACAATAAAAGGACCAAAATGAAACTTGTAAATTTTTGCTTTCAATATAACAACATATAGTTGGTATTTTTAAAAACATTTGCCAATAAATAAAATAGAAATAATTTAAAATTAAAAAGAAGACAAGAATAGACAATTTCATGAAATTTCTTTTAGAGATAACACATTTATTTAAAATTCTTAACCATCATTCAAAGTGTATGGAATTTCTTTATTTGGAATTATTTTTCTATCCATCCAAACATTATTTTAAATATCATAATGCTAATATATATTCATCCATTGATAGTGAACTTGGTTTTCTGAAACTATCCAAGAGGCATGGCACTATATGGTTAAGCCTTCAAGGAAGTAAAATTATTGAGAAAATGGACAAAAATACAATCTATTTTCAGATGAAATGTCCTGTGACTGAGATATTCACATGTTAGGTTAGTAGAGAGGGATACATCCATCAAGGACATTTAGCTCATCCTGTGGAGGGGCAAGGGAGAAGTAATTATGAATAACAAGTAAAATTTGAGCTGATTCTTGAAAAATTAGTTTGAAATAGTTGACTAGACAAGAATTGAAGCAAAGTTCTTAGCAGAACTGGAGTAGCATGGGAAAATGTATGAAGGCTTCAGGATGGTGCAATTTTGAAGAAATTGTATATGGTATACTCTGACTACAAAAGGTATGTGGCAGAAATATCAAGAGGCAAGTAGATCAGATCATATAGGGCCAAGGGACATAAATCTTACCCTATAAGCAATGAGGGAAAGATATTCTGAATACGGGGCCGATCTACATTTTAGGACAATTTGGAGGATGTATTGAATAAGTGTATGAAAGCATATTTGGTTGCTATAAAAAAGTTTCTTGTACTTGGTCACTATCTGCCAATATATTTATATAGAATTTGATATAAAACCTTCATCCTAAATGCTTTGCTGCACCTTATACCCTCTTAATAAAAACTCCTTTATAAAATCTACACATATTGGATTATACTTGTATCACATAAAAAAATCCCAGAATTTTTAAAATTAAGGAAGCAACAGTTTTAGAAGAGACATTATACTATTGATGGAGAAATGGTATGCTTTAAAATTTATGTGAATATTAAGAACAATTTCTATATAAATTTATGTTAGTCTGGTCACTGGCTAACATTGTGAATGAAAAATTTTAAGGACCATTTGAAATTTTTTCCAATGGCTATAGTATAAATCTATGCCTATTTTCCTACAGATATTATGTAGTTATTTATTCATTATAGCAACAGAAAACTATAAAAACAGAATAAAAAACTGTATAAGTTCCTAAAACCATTTTCATTATGTTACAGTGTTAGAAAATAAAATGATATTCTACTTTTTCTCAAAGGCCTCTAAGAATAAAAAAAAATTAAAAGTGAGGCTTTGCAAACTTTTCACTATTAGAATAGAGTGAGAGAAAAAAATGTGACTCTTTTTATTTTTAAAATGTTTCAGATCTATTAGAGTTTATCCAAATAGTACATTCCACTTACATTGCTTCAAATATCGCTAAATGTTACATCATTAAGACCCTTTTAGCAAAATTACAACTTTGTGATTTCTTAGAGCCTTCAATGATCACTTCAGGAATCACAGTAAATGTACAACCATTGAAAAATCTTTGGGAACATATTTCAACTTTTAATGCAAAATTTAGTCACCGTGTATATACAGTATATATGAAATTTCCTCCTTGTCATATGATAAAACGTATTGCATGTTAAGAATTACTAAGAGGATAGAATTGAAATATTAGAAAGTTATTTAATATCTGTTTCTTCCTTTAATTCATTCATATCAAATCTTTTCAGGTATTTCTACATATTACAAACACTCTATGAAGTGATCATATTGCAAAATAACAACAAAAATATTCCTCCATAAATCACCTCCACCAACTGTTTTCATCAATGTTTACCCCTTCAAAAATCTTTTTCTCCCATATATAACAGATAAAGTGACAAAAGTATAGTTAGGGATGAGTCAAAATAGTGATTCTCTGAGCATGTGTTACAATTATTTTAGGTAGTATGATGACATGATGATTGGTGATACTATCCCAGGAATATATGAGGAAAGCAGAGAGAAACAAGTTAATCAGACACTTAGGTAAAAAGTGTTAGGTCCACCTGGGGCCACCCTCTACAAGTCGGCCCCAGATGAAGTGTCAGCTCATCACCCTTGCTGCATGTTCCCTCATCCATTACCCAACACCTCACATTTTATCTTCGACCTCATACCACAGGTGGCTAGAACAGAGTCCTGGAAAAAGGAGTTATGGTAAATTGATTGCATTGATGGCCCTGATTTTTCACACTCTCCTGTATCTATGCCCTTGGATAATGCCCTCCCACACTGCCTCTGGACTTGATTTTGTGACTTGTTGGTCAATGCAGCAGTAGCAAACTTGACCCAGACATAGGCTTGAAAAGGTGCTTTTGCACTTTTACTTTCTTTCTCGGACACTGTCACTACCCAGGCTAGCCGGCTGGAAGGATGAAGAGGCAAGCAAGGAGAGCTGAGCCATCCACCTGAGGCCTTTGGCAAGCAGGCAGCCTCCAGTCAAGCTACTACTGAGAGGCATAAGCAATCCTAGTCCAGATAACTGGAACTGCCAACACACATACTTGTGAGAAATAATAATTGTTGGTTAAGTCACTAGATTTTGGAGTGGTTCATCATCAGCAATAGCAGGTGATATACAGGAGTGATCCCTGAGGTGTTACATAAGGTATTAATTTCTATGGACTCACTTAGCCGCTAGATCTCCAGACTCAGGTAATGCCCAGGAACTTCCAGTCATTCTGGGTGATGGATATTCACGGTAATGCCCTGCCTGTGCAGTATCTATTGACCTCCTAAAAGCTCTGTGGAACAGTGGTATTTGACTCATAAAGAAAAAGAAAAGAAATGAAAGTTAAATAAGAGAAGAGAAAGTAGGTGGAGAAGACAGGGGCAGGGGGGCAAAAACAAAAACATTACACTACTGTAAATACAGTTTTTTTTTTACAGATTTAATTTTAAACCATGTAAATATTTACATAGCTAAATATAGATATAAATCTATATTAAATTTTAAAAGAGCAATCCAAAATATTCAGAGGCAACTTGAAGTAAGTGAAACTTTGCTGTGTTGTTGTTTTATTTGATTTTAAACAGAATTGGACTGCACATCCTTATAGATAAGAAAGTAAAGTAAAAATTCTTAAACTATTTCAATCATCACATAGCAATAGTATTGAGATGTGTTTTGTTATTATTATTCCAAAACAGTTGTGTGTATAATTTGTGATAAAGCAAATTAGTTACATACTCATATCTTTAAGAACTTGGCATCTGAGGTGAGAGAAAGGTGATATGGATGGAAGATTATATAGTTAAAGAAAAATCATACAATTTCAAAACGGTATTGGATGTGTTAATATGCATTCATGGTGCATTGTTTGTTTTCAAAATGTGTTTATTCTTTGTCTCTATCTTCTAAAAATGTTTAAAAACAGGGACCAACTCAGAATTTATGGACAACCCATAGGATCAGAATTTTGATCTTTAAATAATGACATTTTGCATTAAAAGGAACTAGAACTCTTTGAGGGGAAATGGCTAGTTCCAGATCTAAGAATAAAATGTGTGAGATTAAACTAACAAATTTTGCCATAGCAGCAAATAGCAGAAAGCAAGGAAGCTATCTAGCACTACTGACATGTCAATAGATTCAAGAGCTAAATCTAAGAGACTCTCAGTTAAAAAAAGAAAAGATTAATAAGTAGTTGAATATTATAAGTATTAGTAGTGATTGCAATGAATCAAAAAGTACGATTCAATCCATGGAATTATAATGATACTTAAAAACAACAACAAATTCTTGGACACTTTAGTGGTATGCAAGGAAACTGTTAATTTCCTATTGCTACATAACAAATTACCACAAACTTAATGGCCTAAAGCAATACACTTATTATCATATGTCTTCTGTGAGTCAGGAGTCTGAGCCCAGCTGAGACAGGTTCTCTGCCCAAGGAATAGTTACACAACACTGTAATCAAAGTGTCAGCCAGACTATGTTCCCATCTGGTGGTTCAACTGGGGAAGACTCTGTTTCCAAACTCATTTAGGTTGTTGGAAGAATTCATTGTGGCTATAGAACTTCATTTCCCTGTGGCTGTGGGACTGAGAACACTTGCTTTTTGCTGGCTTTCAGCTGGAGGCCACCTTCAGATCCAAGAGGCTGCTCACAGTTCCTTTCCATATGGACTTGTCCAGAATGGCTGCTTACTTCATGGAGCCTGCAACAAGAGTCTCTAGCTCCAGTCTGCTCAGATGAAGTCTTATATAACATAACTTAGCACAGCAGTGTCATCCCATACCCTTTGCCATATTCTTTTGGTTGGAAGCCAGTCACAGGTCCCACGCCCAATCAAGGTGAAAGGATGACAGAAAGGGATAAAACAAAGAGTAGAGGAGTCGTTAGAATCTATTTGATGTGGAAACCAACTCAGTATTTGGAAACCAGTAAATAAGTGAAAGAAGCAAATACTTACCTCTCCTTTCTCATGTGAACAATACCTCAGAGTAGAAAAATAGTTAATGAATAAAAATTTCTCTTTATACAGGACATAGTGAGGAAGGAACACTAGTTTCAAAACAGTGCCATGCCGTAATCACTAATCAAATAATTATCAAGGCACTGGTCACCTGTATTTGCTAACATTATGAAATAATTTGCCTTGTGATGAAAGTACAAAACACCATATAGGAAGTCTATTTTTTCCTAAAATGGCTTGTAAATATGATCAAGTTTTTATGATTAACTACAATTTTATTGGAAGTACAAAGGATAGTTCCAGACAGATGGAGTCTCCAAAGGAAAGGAAATTTTTCTTTTTTCAAGTGACAAAAGGAAAACAAAAAGGAAGAATTATATAGATAAAGAGACTTGACAAATATATAAACCATTTTTAATGTGTGTATTTTATTTAATTCCTCAATTAAACACAATAACTAAAAAATATGAGAGAGTCATAAAAATTTGATCACTTATGGGATATCTGATGACATTAAGGAATTAGTTAAGCATTTTTTAGTTGTGAAAATATTATTGCTGTTAGTTTCTTAAATAATCCTATTTTTAAAAGAAACATTATATATTTATTAATTAAATGTCATACATTGAAATGTATCAAAATAATTAAGTGGGAGATATAGATGAATAATAATGCCATTGGCTAATAATTGGTAAAGAATTGTTGAGGGACATGTGATGATTTATTTTAGTATTTTCTCTGTTTTTGTATATAGTAGTCCCCCCTTATCCATGGTTGCTTCCCACTGCAATCCAAAAATATGAAATGGAAAATTCCAGAAATAAATTACGTACAGGTTTAAAACTACAAGCTGTTCTGACTAGCACTGTCCTGCCCAGGAAGTAAATCCTCCCTTTGTCCAGTGCATCCATGCTGTCTACACTACCCACCTATTAGTCACTTAGTAGTAGTCTTGATTATCTGTGATGGTATGGTGGTGCTTGTGTCCAGGCAACCCTTATTTTATTTAATAATGTCCCCAAAGCACAAGAGTAGTGATACTGGCAATTTCAATATGTCAAAAAAAAAAAAAGCTTTAAAGTGCTTCCTTTAAGTGAAAACATGAAAGCTCTCAACATAACAACGAAAAAGTGTAGTGTATGTATAATTTGGTACTATCTACAGTTTCAGGCATCCACTGGAGGTCTTGGAACATACCCCTCACAGACAAGGGAGTACTACTGTATGTTTAAAATTTCCATAATAAAACATTTTAAATTAATCAAAAGGTTAAATATCATACTGATATGATACCCACCATTATCCATTTGTAAAACAAACAAACTAAAAATTCATTTGCAAAAATATGCAATGCCTAGTTATGGGAGTCATTAATTTTTTGGATATATGGAAACTTTACTAAATATGTTTTACTAAGATTTATAAAATGACTATTCATTATACCTTTCATAATTTAGAGTACCTTATTTAAAATAAATAGTATGTTTAGAAAGGGTTGAAAAATTTAAATACTTTTAAATTTCACTTCATCCTTTATTATATTGTAATTTTATTGAAGTATATTTTGTATACAATGAGATGCACTGATCATAACTGTACAGTTCTAACATTATTGACAAAAGCATAAAGCCAAGTCACCCACACCAATGTCAAGAACATTTTAATCGCTTAAAGAAGCTCAATGTGTATATTCCTAGTTAGTACCCCCACCACTTACAGTATATTATTGTACATTGTTGTCAGCACTTCTATTCAACATAGTATTCAAATTTCTGCCCAGATAAGAAAAAGAAATAAAAGTAATTCAAACTTGGAGGGAGAGGTAAAATTATCTTTAATCTCGGAACACATAATCTTGTACATGAAAAACCCTAGGATTCCACAAAACACTGTTAGAATAAATAAACAAATCTAGCCAAGTTGCGTGATACAAAATCAACATGCAAAAATGTATTATGTTCTTACACAATAATAATAAACAATCTAAAAAGAAAATTAAAAAACAATTCCATTTACAATAGCATCAAAAAACAATAAAGTATTTAGAAACAACCTTAACTAATGAGGTCAAAGATATATACACCAAAAACTATAAAACACTGATGAAAGAAATTAAAGACACCAATTAATGGAAAGTCATTCTGTGTTCATGGATTAAAAGACCTTATATTGTTAAAAAATTACTACTACCCAAAGGCATCTATAGACTCAATGTAATCCCTATCAACATCCCAATAACATTTTTTGGAAGAATAGAAAAATCCATCCTAAAATTTATTTGGAAACTCAAGAGACTTTGAATAGCCAAAATAAGCTTAATAAAGAACAAAGTTGTAGGTCTCACACTTCCTGATTTCAGACCTTCCTACAAAGTTAATGAAATCAAAAAAGTGTGGTTCTGGCATGAAGATAGACATGTAGATGAACGGAAATCAGTTTCTCCCATCACACCAGGGTTTGTTGAGGGCTGTAGTTGTTTTAGTGACTTTTATAAGCTATTTTTGTAATGTCTATATTTTTTGTCATGTATGGCCACTAAAGACATACGAAAAATGTTTTATTAGCTTATTGGTCAGCTAAGCAATTTGTCAGAGTTCTTTAAATATCTAGAGCAAAATAATAGTAATAATAATAATTTAAAAATACTCTCCCAGCCTTTGCAGATTGGCTCTGTGTTGGGGCACTCCTTCAAAGCTTAGCCAGGCTATTTACAACTCTGCCTTTGCCTTCACTTCGTGCTTGTGAGGAACCTAAATGTTATCCAGAGGTAAAAAGTTAGTGTCTTCACTGGTCTCTTTTAAGTGTGTTTCCAGCCTGGGCATGTGCTTAGTCTTTTGGTTGCCGAGATTCCCTGGTATATGCAGGAGATTTTCACAGCCTTTATTTCCTAGGTTTTGGTCTGTCTGCTCTTACCCTGACTTCTATTCTTGCCCCAGGCAGCTGTGGCTACTATATTTCCCAAGTATAAACTGGGAGGCTTTCCCACCCCTGCAACAGTTCAGAGGTGTGCAAAACAAAGGCAAGTCCCTGAACAAACATCTCTGCAATCCACCAAACAGGTCAAAAGACACAACTACAGTTCTTTAAGAGAAAAGTCCCTATTTCTTCCTTTGGCATCAGCAATCTGCAACAAGAATGTTGCCATTTTCTCCACGCCACCACCAAGCTGGTGAGTGGAGGACGGTAGGTGGGTAAGTTAAAAGGGCACAACACTCTTTTACCAAAATTTAGCACCTTCTTTCTTCATGATCATTCCCCTGGTTGTTGTTTTTTCTTAGATTCTGGGGTTCCAAAAGCATTAATTCTGATAGTTTTTGCCTTATTAGAAGGACAATATTTTGAAGTTCTCTAAATCATCATTTTCAGTGATGTCACCTGGCCAAATCTAGAGATCTTTATTTAAGGTACCCAATTAAATATAAAAAATGAATGGGATTTATACAATGTTATAGCTTTTCAAATTATTTCTTGTTCATCTTGACTTTAAGTATGTGAATTTTACATGGAATTAACATGTTAACTAGTTTAAGGTATATAGTATACTAAACCACTTGAACATGCCTTCTTCAGTTCCCTTTGTTTACCTAGTTAAAACATGACAGCTACCACATCAAATGATCTACATTTCTTTATGTAAGTTAGAAAAATAAATTGCCATATTAATTTTTCATTTTTAAAAAATTTTTCTGAAATAAATTTAACTTCCCATTTGCTGGTAGATGTTATAGATGGGTATGAATCCCTCATCTTTCGCGCTATGTGCTTCAAAATAAAATACTTTGCATTCATGTTTCTAATATGTTACATACATATGCAGATATCTACCACTATACAAGATTTAATTGATATATTTAACTTTTTAGAAGTGTGAAATAGCCAGATTTTTCTGGCAATACTTACGGGGATAATTATTTCTAAATACTTTATATGTGACAGTGACTTGATAAGATTTTAAACTATGTTATCTCATCTAATACTACAAATAAATTTATAAAATATTAAGTATAATTATCCCACTTTTAAAATTGAGAATTAAAATTTAGAAATATTTAGTATTTGCCCAGCCAATGTCAGAATTGAAAGCTGAAGTCAAAAAAAATTTATTTTTAAGTGAAAATTTATTTGACACCTATGTAATAACTTCTAATTGAAAAATACCATAAAATGCAACATTTAAAGAACCTAGAAAAGAACCATTAGTAGGTTTCCCTTTCTACCTTTCTTGATAATAATCCTGGCTATTTATAGAGGTAATTGTGTTATTATAGTGAAGAAAAGTTTCCAAACTAATTGTTTAGAAGATATATCCCCAAAGGAAATTTCCACAACTGATATGTTTCTCTGAAAATGCTCTTTGAGATTTCCTTGTGCTGTTGTATCTTTTGCCCTTTTGATGCATATGTTCATCAAGGAGTTAGGAAATATAATTTACCAAGTTTCCTTAAATCAGATTGGTCTAATTGTTTTTATGTTACACCTGAAATCCAGAGATTAAACTAACAAGTGGTTAATAATTGGAAGTCTAAATACAAATGGTAGATTATTGTGTTTAAGATTTAAACATTCAGGATTTATATATACATATACACACAAAAAAACCCACATATACACACATACACACAGACACACACAGATGGGAAGATGGCACTTATTTTAGAATTTTCCTTTAAACTGTCCTCTTAGTCTCTCAGTGTCCCTAATGTTAGCCTTGAGTGAGCCCTAAATAAAGCATTTCATTAAAAATGCACTGCCTAAAATTCTTATCTTTATGCCAAGCACAATAAGTTATTAACACATTTTTTAAGCAGGAGGATAACATGATCAGATTTCTGAACATAATGAATATTTTCTTTATGTAAAATCTGCATAGAAAACTTTTCCAGTTAAAAAATGTGCAATGTTAAATAATTGGCCCAGCAAAATGATAATAACAATAGTAGTAGTAGTAATAAAATGAAGGGGAACAACACCAGATAAATGAAGACCAGTTAGAATGCTCCTGCAATAATTCTAGAGAGAGCATTTGGAGTGTTTTACTGTGAAGACAAATGTGTGTAAATTTGAGAGATAATTTAGTGGTAAAATATGTAGGAAACACATTTATAAAATGTGTAGGTGAAGGGAAAAGAGTGTATTAGGAACACCTTAGGCATTTTGCAAGCTAGATGGATGGCAGCGGAGACCGTCAGTGATGACCTGCATCCTTTTTCCATGCTCTGGCAGACTACCATACGCCAGTGTCAGATTTGCCATGTTCAGCTGCTCCTCTCCCCATCCCCATTTGTGGAAAGCTACAATGTCGGCACCGAAGAATTAACATCCTCACCCTGTAAGAGCAGCTTTCAACTAAAGACTCTTGGGAGCTGATGCAAAAATACCCTAGCTTTCTCATCCCCTTCACCCTTGGGGTCAGATAAAACTGAAGCATATGTTTTGCACCATTTCCCAGAGTTTCCCCATAAGAGTAAGTCTTAGGATCCAAAAGAAAACATGGGCATAATAGAGCCCCTTTTATGGTTGACTTTCCTTCTCTGTATCACTTCTCTACTTTCATCCTATTGTTCCTTGTACTTCCCAAACAAATTACTTTCTCTCAAATTGTGGTCTTAGGGATATCTTTGGAGAATCTAAATTACACAAGTGATATTACCTAGACTAGAGATAACAGTACAGCCTATCTATACAAATAGTTGAGCTAATTTACAAGCAAGTTAAGTTACATGCCTAACAGGGTTAAAAAAAATCCACCAGAAAAAATTGAAAATATGAATTCACAGTAAGTTTATTCAGAGAAAAAAAATCAAACTGTCTTTGAAAATATAGAAAATGTGTGATTATGTGGAATAAGTAATTAGGAAAATACTTCCAAAAATATTGCTTTGTTTGTATTTAATTATTAGATTTAGCAAATCCACCTATTAGTAAACATACCTGGTTCTAAATAATTATAAAGATATATTTTTATTTTATATCCTATAAAAACAATACTATTGGTTTTCATCCAAACTTTAATTGTAATTTGCTAGTGTAGAGATTAAACAATATAAATAATTTCACTAGTTCAGAAATATATATAGTTTTATGGCCAAATATGAATTATTTTATTTACAATTAAATTGTAATGGAAGCATTATAAAATATATACGATCTTTTCTATGGCCAATTGCAAATAAAACAATTCAATTAGAAATGACATTCTTTAAAAAACAATTGCTGTCTTATAGAAAATAAACATGTAAGGAAGAATATCTTATAAAATTTTCCAAAACCAACTCCTTGCTTTGGGACCGTTTTTGGAAGTAGAGCAGATATGTTGGTATAATTAACCCAATAAAATGGTGATAAAGTAAACTGATAAAAAGATGCAACAGTTTTCTCACATTATAAATATGCTGCATGATAAATATGTTGCATGCATACTTTTTAATATTTTCTTTTAATTGTGTTCTGCCCTATATTTGTTGAGCACTTTCTGAGATACAGTGAAGGGTAAATAAGGAAAATACAGAATGCTCCAACTTTGCATTTTTTTCTTCCAAAGAGTCCCAAGCAAGGTTATGTTGAAGTCATTCCTGGAATTTTTGTTTGTTATATTTCCAGCTGTGTTTGATTCGAGAACCACAAGTCAATTTTTCCTAATACACTGAGCCAGATACTGAAATATCTATGGTATCTTTTTTTAAAATGAGATTTTCAGAAGAAAACTGGGGGATGTGTCTTACCTTTAGGGTTTACATGTATTCCATCCAGTTACAAAACCCTCTGATACAGCCAGCCAAGGTGGGCAGAGCAGCACTGTCCTCTGCCTATCTCAGGCACCAGAATCTGAGTCAGTGTAATCCACATGAGTCATGTACAATATTTTCAAAATCAATCTTACTGTACCTAAGCTAGGTAACTTCAATACTCATATATCTTTCTTTCCTCTTTGATGTTATAAAATTTACATATAGCATTTATTATTTTAAGAAAGAAATTTATCTTTCAAAGACCTACATTAATGAAGTAATTTCTTTGGATTTGCAAGGTGCATTTAGAGATAAACATACATTTTAGAGGATTACCTATTCCGTTCTAACTTTCTTTTAAATTTTCTAAAAACAGTATTTTTTCTACATTTGTTAAATTGAGGATCACTCATTCTAGTATCATTAGAAGGTAATAGGATTAACATTTTTTTCTTCTCTCAAGTGTTTACTAACAGTATAAAACATTCCTATATATTGGGTCTGTCACTTAAAATTTTTTTTTAACCATGAAATTTTGATACAACTAAGTAGTGTGTGCTATAAAGCGAAATGTTAAAGTGAACACACCATCCTTAAGACTGCCCAAGTTACAAAATATTTTAAATGTTCTATGTCCTACACTATGGCAAACACCCTGCTTCTAGTCTATCCCCATCCTCAGTAACTTTTATATGAAATATTACATTTATCATTCCTTGAATTTCTTTATAATTTTGTCGTTAAACAGTACATTATAAAGTTTTTATTGTTTTTGAACTTTTCTCCTGAGATTCACATATCTGAGATTAAACAGTATTGATGTGTGCAGCTGTAGATGATCTTTCTCTGCTGTATATTAATATATAAATATACCACTATTTATTTTCTATTCATCTGCCATCAAATATTCATCTCATAAATATTTTGGGTATTTTCTTTTGTTAATCATAAACCATATTACTATCAACATTCCTAAAAATAGTCTCCTAGAGTATGTGCCTATACAGTTTAATACCATTTATAGAAATTTCAAAACAAATAATGTTTGATATCTTTACTATATAATGCTAAACTAATATTTTTTCAATGTATTCTCTGACTTGGTAGATTCCAGTTTATTTCTTCATCTGATATGTGCAAAACATATCTCATATTGGTTTTAATTTACATTCCCCTGCTTATTTGCTACTATGAGTAACATATTATTTTAAGCCCCAGGTTAATATTTCTCATTAGCCATGTAATGAAACCTTGAGTATCACATTCCTCATCCCTGAACTTTTTGTATCTGGTGAAAGCAAACAGCAACTAACTTACCTGGGTGATTCAGAGCACGATTGTTTGTCCCCTGCCTTACACTTGCTCCTGGTTTCAGTTAATAATGGATTTTCTTTCTGTTTGTGGGTCAGGGAGGCTTAAAGCATCATTTCCCTTTATCTTCCCCACTGAATAGTTTCCTGCCATGCTTTACCCCTGTGTCTGTAATGTGAAAAACATCCGTCCTACCTAAATTACCATTCAAGTGTGATACCTTTTTTATTTAACCCTGAGTGCATGACTGCTCCCTTTATCTATTAACTGACCTGATCCTAGAAATACAAAAGGGAGAATTTATGGTCTAAATTGTATTCTCAGTTTCTGGAAATTGTGTGTTCCAAAATTGATGTTCACTGAAGTTTTAGATCAAAAATTGAGCATAGATAAAGCCAAGGTCGTGACTAGTCAGCTCACAATTATTTCTGTAAAAGCTTACCTAGAGAGAGTAACCCTGCTGTGCTTTGTATCTCAAATGATGAATTAACATGAGAAGCCGAATTAAAGTATTACGAATAAGGGCCCATGATCTAGCCAAAAAAGTATTCAAGCATGACCCCACCAATTAAGCTACCAAAGTGATATGACAGACGGGTCAGACAGGTTTAAGAGTGTCTAGAACTCAAACAGTAACTGAGATCAGGTGAGCATACATAGTAAAGTGACAGATTAGAGCAATAATTTAAATATTGTAGAATTAAAATCGTCAAAACTTGCATTTCTCCAGACACATTATTTTCCTTTTGCAGATATTTGATAAGCATTTGGTATTCATTTGCCTCCCAAGTCCACAATTTCCAATGCTTGAAAAGCAGATGTGGTAATATACTAATTTATATTATCTGTGGACGAACAGGAGATTTTACTCTCTGACTGCTGGCCTAATATGTAAAGAACCAACAAACAATCACTTTTTTGTAGATAGTGTATTTCTTGTGTTCTAACTAACTTACATTAATGTTTATGTAAGCATAAATAAAAAGTCCAAACATATCCCAAAATGTTAATGAGATGACAAAGAATCATATGTCCCCCAATTTAAAATAATCTATAATTTGTGGAAATAGGGAAGGCAAATTAGGATACTGGTATACAATTTCTTTCTAAATATTGAATTACTTCATATTTTAACACCATTACTGCAGAGAAAACATAATTATTTTTTAAATCCCATATTGTATCAATATTCATCATTCTCCACTGTTTTTTTTCCTCAGAGCATATGTGACAGCTTCCTAAGATGTGTGTTCCTTGAGTCATTGTGAAAACTTATCTAGCACATATTTGTCTGCCCCATGAACTGTGAAAAATCATTTCTGACTTTCTTAACCCAGGTTTGAGACATGGATCAAGCAGGGACAAGATTCAGGCAGGCCCATAAATATAGCAGTACAAAATCTAAGGAGCAGAACCAGACTGAGAAAATGATCAAATCAAAGCAGTCTAACACTCATTTTGTTCTCCTATATCAAATGTACTCACATTAAAGCAAAAGAAAATATAAATGTAGAATGCTAACAAGACCAGTAAAGGACAATGTTACTGAAATAAATCAATTACCTAACAATGTACTGAATTTTTTCTGGATGTTGAACTAATAATATATTTTTGTAATTTTCTTTTTTATCACCCCATCATTTTCTCCACTCAGTAGAAGTAAATAAGGCATTAGTGTTTTGTTTTGGGTTTTTTTTTTTGAGATGGGGTGTCTCTCTGTCACCCAGGCTAGAGTGCAGTGGCATCATCATCATAGCTCACTGTAACCTCAAACTCCTGGGCTCAAGCGATCCCCTGCCTCAGCCTCCTGAGTAGCTGGGACTATAGGCAGGCACCACCATGTCTGGCTAATTTTTTCTATTTTTAGTAGAGATGGGGTCTCGTGCTTGCTCAGACTGGTCTGGAACTCCTGACCTCAAGTCATCTTCCCGCCTCAGCCTCCCAGAGTGCTAGGATTATAGGTGTGAGCCACCTCACTTGGCCAAATGAAGCATTAGAGAGGTTGGATTCTAGGCCTCACACAACATGATTCTATAAGTGAGGTAATATACACAAAGGCTCTTTGAAAAGTGTAATATGGCTGCAAAATATTTATAAGCTTTAAGCTATTTCTTTAATTATATATTAAATATATTAGCCAGTATAATCATACTTTGATGGGTTAACCATGACTTTTCCTAAAACGTGAATCTAATCCAGCCCTGTTCCACCCCAGAATGCATACCAACCACTCAGGGGCCCCCATTGCCAATAGGACACCTTCCAGACTCTCTAGCTTGTTAATAGCCTTCGTGAAGTGCTCTTGATGCACCTCTCCAGCCTCATAGCTCACCACCCCATAACTGTTTAGACTTTACCTCCTAGCTCTTTGAGATATTTACTGTTGCCTGAGGATGCTAGAATACTGCAGTGACTTTGCCAAATAATTCTAGTTCATATCATGAGTATGTATGTCCCTCTCATGCTCGGTTCATATACTACTTTCTTGATGAAACTTTCCTGATCATGCAGAGAGCATTTATTTGTTACTGTGTCAGCTTCATTCCACTACGTTAAGCCCTTAAGGATGGAGTGTTTCAGGAGACTTTCTATTCCCAATCCCCATGGCAGCTCCTGACACAAATGTATATGAAATGGACTGAATTTATGTCATCATTAGTAGTGCTCTCTTTCATTTCATAAAATAACATTTTGGCTACTCTTCACTGTGGTAAATAGAAAAGAAAGTAACCATGTAAATTAAACTTACTGGCAAAATAAATAAAAATGCTCTATTGGAATAAAATGAAAATTTAGAGTGCCTGATACCTACAAGAAACTTTTGCTAAGAGAGATAAGTGATGGTCACATATACTTTGACTTCAAGGGGCTTAAAATCAAGCAAATTATAATTGCATAGAATAGCTATGAAATTCTCTATAAAACAAAATAGAATGATCCATCATTCATGAAGCTCTTTGGAAGTTAAAGATAATGAGAATATTATCAGTTTAATGGCTTCATATGAAAATTATTGTCCTGGGTGGTATTTGAGATGAGATTTAAGAATCAAATTATTTTTGGTACATACATTTCATGAATACTGGAATATATTGAGAATGTAGTCTGGGACTATCTCCTATAAGATTTAAAATGCCAAAATAATCTGTATTTAATTTCTTAGTGTTGAGCTAGTGCAAGTTTAGGACTAGGAAAATCAGATGATTAGGAATATATATTTTAGAATAATTAAAACAGGCCGCCACATACAGAGGACCGTAATAATATGAGAAAAATGTCAGGGGGCAAGAAAAGGGCAAATACGCAATCACAACAATGCTGAACTATGACTGGATACAAACAATGCATTGAGAAATAAGAAAGACAGAAAACTTAACGTGGATGTAGCCTGATTCCTCAGCCAACTCATTCATAAAGAACAAGGGCGGCATTAAAGATGAATCTGAGAATTTGAACGCAGAAAACTAGAAGAATTATGAGCAAATAACAGAATAATAAGTTAATCAGAAATAAATATTTTGGAAGGAAAATGATATGAACATACCAAATAGTCAATGAATTGTTACAGCATTAAAGATATTACAGTGAAATTAGTGATAGTAGTAGCTTATATTTACATTATGTCATCTTTACCTTAATCCAGAAAAAAAAAAGTGATATCTCAATTTGAGGCTCAAAGAATCTGTATAATACATTGATAGTTCTACTACCATGACATAGCAGAATAAAAAATAAAATCCACAAAACTATAATGTTTCTACAAATTGTTTTTCTAACTCACACTTTGTCCTGTCAGTTTGCATATTTAACTGTTGGCACACTTATAAATGTGTCAGGCAGCTGTCATTAGAAGCAGACCAATAGTTAAAATATGAATTTATATTAATTCTTCTAAAACTACAAACTTACTTTTATATTAGGTAACAAACAAGTCCATTATGACAGCATTTCTGTCAGAGGAACAACTGAAACAAACAAAAAAAATGTTTTTCTTTCTGTTCTTTTTTATAGACATAAATAAGATTTGTACTTGATTTGATGGTAGTGTAGAACCACCTTCAAAATAAATAAGACAAAAACATCAAAAAAAAACTTTAGTCATCCCACCCACTACTTAATTTTGTTATAGAACATCAACCAATCTAATAGACTTTTTACACTAAATTGGCCAAGTTGATTATTATCCTGTAACTGAAAAGATTACTTAAGTAATTACTTTTGTTAAAGTTGTATACTTGCCTTGATGTTATTTGATTTCAAACAGATAAGTAATAGGTAATCATAGAAAACTGGATTGTATGTATTTCTTGTTTATTTTCCATTTAAGAATAAAAATTGATGATAGAATACTGTATATGTGAGGGAAGACATGATTTTTTTTTAAATCACTGTGTCTAAGTGAGACACTTCTTAAAAGTAATTTTCTTTCATGACTAAAACAATTTTCTAGCTGACTCATTTAACAACCTAAATAGTGATTCTTTCAGTCAAGACATTGCTTATACAGGTCTAAATTGTTATTTCACCTATGAGTTTAGGCGACTTCATAAAAAGATTATCAGTGTCATAGAGACTTAATTGAATGATAATAAAGAAGTCAACTGTGGTTATTATAATTTCTGATTGTTTTCTCTTGATATTTATATTAAATAACAAAAAGTAAAATAATAAACATGGCACTCATTTTTACTATACGAAGTTATATGACTTGTAAAT
Source organism: Daubentonia madagascariensis (assembly GCA_023783475.1). Classification (NCBI taxonomy): domain Eukaryota; kingdom Metazoa; phylum Chordata; class Mammalia; order Primates; family Daubentoniidae; genus Daubentonia; species Daubentonia madagascariensis. Next base: position 15,533,902 of record JAKFHU010000978.1, on the reverse strand, counting down.
GTTTTTAAATATACATTTGGTCATTTGAAATACTTGAACAGTTTTGCACTCTAAGTTGTAAATACAAAAATGGTAATTATTCAGTTATATCAAGCATGTATTTATGGCCTTTTTTGTTTATTATGTGCTCTTATGCACAATGGGACTATTTGACTGACAATATTTATCATAAGCAGTTTCACAACTGGACTTCTGTCGGGACCTGCCTGATTCTGTAGCCTAGAAACTCCTCCTTCCATCTCAGTATTTATCCATTCTACATTAACTGTATATGCATTAAGTACTTATTCTAAATCAACACTAATCTAGGAGGAGGAAGATACAGCAGTGAATAAAACGTTAAAAAATCTCTACCTTTACCTTGTGTGATATTACTTGCCATCCAATGCTATTTTAGCTACATTCAAGGCCCTAAAATTATAGCAGGCATTAAACAGAGAAACTTAAGGAATTCTAAGATAGATTCACTTTCTGACATTTAGAATTATCTCACACTTACTTCTTATCTGAGTCTAAACTTGCACAACAATTCTACTAGCTGAGCTGTTGCCTTACATCTGAGGTCAAATCCCTGACAAGTAGCCAATTTCTCATGACTAGCTCACAGTAGTACCTCTGCTTCTGAATCCTGGTTGAGGCAAAATACCTACTACCTCAGCTACTCAAGTATTGAAGTTGTTTTCTATCCTGTTCTTGGGAATGGGAATCCTTTCTGTAATCAAACAGTGGAGTTAAACTACCTGCAGATAGATACTGCCAACATCTACCACCTGCCTACTTCTCTTGATAGATTTGCAGATTTTACCTGCCACTGGATCTATAGTAATGTCCTATGTGAAGCAAATTCATTGTGTACTGGTTACTTGTCTGAGTCCAGTGAGACAGAACACAGTCACATGCAACAACTTCTATGAAGGGGATTTATTGATTACAGACAGGCAGCAAAGGACAAAAGAAGCCTAGATTTCATTGTAAACTTGTCCCTCAAGGTCCATGAAGGCTGCCTGGGGAGGATGAAGTCTTGACTTCATGTGCCCCAGTTGCAGCCCACCTTGGTTTATATACCTCAGGAGAACAGGAATCACTGGACTAGAGCTTTGAAGGACACCCTGCTTCTAGAGGAGAGAGGAACGAAGCCCAGTCTGTTTGAAAGGCTATTTCAATACCAGGCTATTGCATTCCCAGCATATTCTGGGGTTATTCGTGAGAGCTACAAGTAAGAAAGTGGAAGAAACTGGATAGGTCCAAGCCCGCCTGGAGAACTGTCCTGCACTTTGTAGAATGTTTATTAATTACATTATTCTTTTGCAAAGTCCAACGAATGCCTAATAGTCTTCATGTCTTACCCCTCTGGCAGTGCTCCAACTTAACAGTCCATACTACGTCCAGAGTATTAACCTTCTCATTTAGCTCCTTTTGCAACAAATTAAGTCATTCATGCTACATCCCAATCTATAACATCTTAGTGTGGAGTGTGGAAGACTATGACTGAGACAGAGTGTTAGGCAAGGGAAACTGCACTAGCAAACATGGAAATTTACATACAGCTTTCCAATTTATAGGTAAGATTGAAAAGCTATGAGGTTCAAAGATTAGACCTAAAATTGGAGATTAGTTGAATAGAGGTAGAATAAAGATGTAATTAACATTAATCATGTTTTATAAAGAGTTTCAAAATTTAAGACATTTTTCTCTAAGCAGAATTGAAGGGTTATTACAGAGCCTATCAGTTAATCATACCCATCAAAGAAGCCCAGCAGCAGCTACTACTGAGGTGGAGTCTGTAGAGAAAGCCCAGTGGGCCTGAAGTATAACTAATCTAGGTATGGAAACACAGCCTTGTATTACTAAACTCAAAGGGAAAGGAAACCTAGAAACAGGACATAGTGTTGAACTGATTACATACTAGCATTTTTCCAACAGGCCTCTTAGATGTATAATAGGCCTGAGCCACTAAATACAGAGCCAATGATACTAGATACCAAATTGGGAGTGATGTAGGCACTAAGATATATAATTTCAAGCAAAATGGCATTTCCATGGGTTGGAAATTTTAGAAAAGTCTGAGGTTGTCAAGTCCTACAATAACAATAGATAGTGCAAATACCATTGCTAGTAAAAATAAAACTTGAACCACATGAAAGAAATTATATCAGGGTAAAATCTTACTGACATATTGTTTTTAAAAATCAAGCTTTTGCATTTTATAATGAGTTTCATATTTCCTTTTGAATCTCATTGTTCTATTAATATTCACGCCTACCTGTAGAGGCAATCAAAACTCCTTTGACTCTCTAACAATCACCCATTTGTTGTGCTACACCTGGATAAACACAAATGTGAGGTGTCCCTCATTAGACCATCTATATCTTCCAGGAGCATGCTTTATTTTTGAGACAACCATGCCATGGTAACGTGTAGAGCCAGAGGAAGATGACAGTGACATGTCCAAAAATACATTAACTTCATCAGAGCTTGCATGATTTGATGTTATCTTTCTAAAAGACAGAGCAAGCAAGCTAAAATGTGACACATTCCAAAATAATCTAATATTTCTCCTATAATTTCTCAGACCAGCAGGAATTTCTTAGTTTGTAGACAAATTAGTTCCATATTCCCAGGACGCATTTTATCATATATGGCAAATGCAGAAAATCTGTTGTATGGCTACCCAAGCTGGAGATAAAGTAGTTCTATCTTTAGTCATAAACTGTAGAAACCTCTTTTAAAGAAGGAAAGTTTATAGGTTCTCTTCCTTCCTCCCTCTCTTACTTTCTTTCTTCCTTTCTCTTTCCCTCCTCACAATCATTTTTTTTCTTCCCTTTTGGACTTTAGGTACATATACAATAGTTCATCATACCCCTCAGTGCATGACATAGCATCATTGACAGTTTTGCAAAGTCTTCTCTTATTTAAATTAATTTTCCTTTTACTGTCATCCCTATTCCTCATTCAAGATCTCTACCCACCTTCCCTCATGATTGTGTGTGTGTGTGTGTGTGTGTGTGTGTATGTGTGAGTATGTGCATATATCTTAGTAAACCAAAGAATGTTTTGTTTCTGTCATTATACTTGTTTATTTATGTTAAATAGCATTGTGTTGTATTATACTCATTGTTAACACCTTTAAAAATTATTTCAGTTGTAAATGACCATATATTTTACTATTTCAGAATGTTCCCTAATATTCCTTTGCAGGCCTCCTGCACATTTTTGTGCACATTTCCCACAAGTAGATATCTAAGTTGCCTTCATCTAAGTGCTAGCAAAACTGTTGCTGCCGTAAACATTTCTGTACTTGTTCTACATGGAACTGTGCAAGCCTTTCTGGGGCATATGGAGTTGGATTGCAGATCACAATATATACTCATATTTAATTTTATTACATACTTTCACACTTATCTCCAGAATGGCTTTACTGATTATACATTTTCAAGCACTATATGTGTTTCTATTTTTTTTCACTTATTCACCAAAAATTTCATACAACTCAACTTTATAGATTTTGCTAATCATATGAGTATATAATGATTACCATTTAAATTTCTAATTTTTTCGATTACTAATGAAATTATCAGCCATTCACATGCTCCATGTATGAGCTGCCTATTCATACCCTTTGTCCATTTTTTCTCTATTCCATCTCTTGTCTCATTGATTTAAGGGTAACTTTATCTATCAATTATTTAATCTTATATTATTTTAAACTATTTCAAATATGTTATCACAGTCTATCACCTGTTAACATTGTGAAGGTGTCCCGTGCTGAACTAAAATTCCTAATTTTAATGTAATCAAATAATAGTTATTTTTTCTCCCAATTTTTTTTCCTCTGGGTTCTAGTTTAAGAAAAACGTAACAAAAATATTTTCTTTTTTTTCTTTATGTTTTTGACTTAGCATACGTCCGAGTTTACTTCACATATATTGTGAATTAGCTATTCTTCTTTACTTTTCTCCGTATCATGGATCTCTTTTCACAACAGCATCTACTAAATTATTAATCTTTCTGCCCCGATAATTGTTTTCATCTATAAAAGAGCCACATGGGTCTGTTTCTAAACGTTGTATTCTGTTCTATTTCTTTGTTTTGGGTTAGAGCAACACAGTTTGGTAAGTATTGTTTGGTTGTATTTTTTAAAATATGGCAGGATGAGCCCACTCTTTCTTTTTTAACAAAATTTACTTTGGTATTTTGACCTTTAATCTTCCATAAATTTTTTATTCCTTGAATAAAATTCACCTTGACATTGCAGTTATTTCATAGATCATTTGGGTAGAATTAGATTTTAAAGAAGATAAATCTTGCCTTTGCATTTGTTCTTTATCTTTTTTTGGTCTAGATTTTATTCTTTTGCATTTTGGTAGATTTATTTCTATATACATTATAGTTCTTGTTGCCTTGATTTAAGCTTTATTTTCTATTATGTTTTGGGGTTCTTAATCTTTTTTTATTCATTCTGAAATTCGCCTTTGATATAAAAAGTGTGTATCAGGTATCTGTATAACCTAGAAATAAAATAAACATCCAATAACTCACCTTCCACCCTAAGAAACAGAACAATACACTCCGTGATTTCATCTTCCCCCTACCCATAGACCCCATAGAAGAAACTGCTGTACCTATTATTGAGTTATTCATGTTCCTTGATTTCCTTTATGGTTTTATTGTAACTAAATGTATCCATATACAATGTCTTAATTTGTTTTGCATTGAACTTTATAAATGAAAACCTAATTTGTATATTTTTCTCATATTTTCTTCCTTTGCTCAAACATTGTTTTTGAGAATGAGCTGTGTTAATGTATGTAGCTATAGTTCATTCTTTGTTATCACTGTAGAGTTTTCATTGTCTAAATACTCTATGAGTTATTTATAGTTTCTGTTGTTGATTGATATAATGAATTGTTGTCAGTAATTTTCAATAATGACTAATGCTGCCAAAAACTTTCTTCTATGTGTGTCTTGGTACATATGTGCAGATTTCTCTAGGGTAATTTTCTCACCGTGTGGTCCCTAGACCAGTAGCATCAGTCCCACTTTGAGACTTGCTAGAAAGTGAAGTTCTCCAAAACCATCTCCCAGTCCTACTGAATTAGACCTTCTCGGGATGGAACCAAGAAATCTGTGATTGTTATGTTTTTTAATTGGTAAATGCCATTATAGAACAACATTGATTCTGTAAGTTAATATTGTACTTTACCATATTCTTGAACTCTCTTATTATTCTAATATTGCATAAGAATTTTCTATCTTAGTTTTCTGAAGAAGCACTACAGAAGTACTAAATCTCTGCACTAAATTGACCCTCTGGAGTGTTGAATCTAATTTGTAATGAAGACAATGAAAAATAATTGGGTGTTTATACGAAAAACACAAACTGAGCAAATACTAGTATTCTCCTATATCTTCCAATCCTTTCCAAATTTTCCCTGCCATATGTATTTAATATATGCTTAATTCCTTATGCTTCAAACTGGGATCCTTAGGACATGGCAAAAATAAAATTAAAAATCATAATTTTACTTTGCCAGGCTTGGAATTTTCCTGAGCTCCATGTCCTCTACCCATTATTTAGCCTCTACTCTGTGCAGCATTTATTTGATGGACAATTCCTTATCCTGGTCCATATTTAACTGTCTTGTTATCACCAAGAAAATTACAGTCTTTAATCCTGATTTACAGACTACTTTTTCCTTATGATTAAAAAACACTAACATTTTTGAAAATTACTATGTGCCCGGCACTTTTCTCAATATGTTAAATTTATTATTCCAATTTACTTTATAAAAAGCATAAAACTTGTTGCTGATTCTTGATTCAAAAGCAAACAATCAAACAACATTTTTAGCTCTTAGTAGACACTAGTTGGAAAGCTTCTTTTTTCTTACCCTTAGGGAATTTATACTCTTCACCAAATTGAATTTTTTTTCTTTATTTCTAGAATGCTTTACTGCAATTGAGATATTTTTCTCCGAAAGTCTTCCTTTAGTATTAATGGTCAGCAGTTTTCTTGTGTAGTAATAAACATATAATTATTTTCAAATTATTCAGCTTTCAGAAATGCACTGGGATGTTCAGCTATGCATTGGGCACAGCAAATGAATGAACCCATTAAGATTAAGAGGAAAGGAAACTAAATCATTGAATAGTCTTTACAGCAAAATATGATCATTTTATTAAATTTCAGGATGAGTTTGCTTATTATTTAATTTTATCTGCACTATTAAATCTAGTTGAAACATAAAAAACAAACCAATTCATTAAATTGGAAAGAGAAAGTGCACAAATATTCCTGAGAAAACTTATGCTTGTGATGGCATTCCTAAGCTTTATGATGGAAAACAACTGAAGGATGGAAGAAAGTAAAGGCACAATGGCAAGAAAAAACTAGAAGCCAACTAAATTAAAGATCACTATGAATTATTATAGGATTATTTAGATTATTTATTCATTGTAAAGAATAGTCCTAAAATAATTTAGTCACATTGTGATAAAATTGATAGTTTTAGAAGGAAACTAAATGATCAACTTCAGCACTGTAATCAAAGAAAGTCAAATAATTTTTATTTTTGTTTTATTACTCCTTTCCTACTACTGTACCCATAACATTCATTTTTAATGAAGAGATCAATTAAGTACTGTATAGTTTCTGTCTCTATCAAAATGTTTACTAGGATCTTGATGTGTCCAGTCTTGTGTTCGTGGAGTGTAATACTTATTTTAATATTAAATTTACATTCAGTATTTCTTTGTAAATCTCATCAGTCTGTTCATGAGTGGCTCTTCATATATCTAAACTACTTATACAATTATTAGATAAAAGTTGGTAAAATTAAAAATGAATTTTTTGAAAAAATTGTTGACTAAAAATGATTAAAGCCATCTAAAACTTTAATCTATATTTATAAATTTCCCGTGGCTGTTTTTGGAACATTTCAAACACCTTCAATAGCAGACAAAAGACAAAATATCACAGTATTCACTGTAACACTTACATTTATATGAAAATAATATCAATGATTTAATTAATTTCTTCATTATCTCCATGTATTCTCATATCTTCTCAGAATTGCAGTCCACTAATTCATAATTATTTCTTTATATTTGGAATTATATTAACCTTATCCGTATGCCTTTTCTCCTATTAATCAACCTGCCCCATCAGTGATTTTCACTGAAACTTTAGGGGGCCAAGAACCTTCTTGCCTACACTAGCAAATCTAAATCTTCATGAGTCTGTGGACCAGCTTGCTGTAGTCAAACTCCATGTTTACCTCAATGGGTCTTTTCAAGCTCATTGTTTTATAAAAGTATAATTCTCACGAAAGCCAGTTCTTTCTTTTTCCTTGTGTACTTTTAGCTTTGCTTTTCAGGCAAACTTTTATGATTTAAAAATCAAGAAAATTATCTGAGTCATTTCCTAACTCTTTGGCCTAAGCTGAAAATAACAATAACTAAGATTTATTAAGGACCAATGATGCGCCCAGCACAGCACTATGTGTTGTAAATTTGTCATTTCATTTACTCCTTGAGATTACCCTGTGTGGTTGCTATTCACATTATCCTTACTTTAGACCGAAGAAATTAAGTCAGGGAACATTCAGCAACTGGCCTAAGGTCAGAGTCAGAGCAGAATCAGAATTTGAAATTAAACAGTTTGAATTCTTAAATGCTTGACTTTGACCACTCTGCTATAATATCAGACTACCAGCAGATTTCTGGAAAAATCTATTTCATGAATGGGACATAAAATTTGCCGACACATTTTGACAGACACGTATTTTTAATTTGTCATTTATATAGAGATCTAATTCATCTAGAAATAAAGACCTTATAGAAATGTCAGTTAAAAAGAACATTTTTGCAACTCAATTATGCAGAAAACTTTTTAGACTATATTTAGAAATATTTAAATGATTGCAAAAGAAAAATTAACATTTATCCCAGGAATAGAATAATGTTGAGAGGAGAGGTTCCAACTGACTACATTTTATTACTGTTTTTTATATTGACATAAAAAAAGTTTAAGTGATTTTTATTTTTATTTCTATCTACAGCTTCTGAAAAGTAAACTTATCTGTACACTTTCCTCATTTTTCACATTTTATGAAAATCAGCAGCTGCAGGAATAAAGTATATATGTGTGGTATATATAATATGTTGCAAATTCTAAGTATCAACATCACTACCCAGTAAATACCAATTAGCTAAGGAAAAGATCACAGGTAACTTGAGTATAGGCTTTAAAAAAGCACAACCTTGATTCGAATTTTGGAATCAACTGTTTCTTAGAGGATACTATTTTAGCCCACATGAAAGACTACATTAACCTTCAAAGCATAAAATATATTGTTTGTCCTCACACAATATCACTCTAGATTTTAGACACTTTATAAACTATGTTTTTAAGATACATTGCACTGTCGATTCTACAAAGTTGGAAAGTTGAATTACAAATGTTAAAGTAGATCTTTTCTTTTTAATTAACTTGTTTACCTTATCTGTGTGGGTTTTTTATTCTTCCTGAACTAAAAAGCGCATTCATCAAGAGTTTCATAGGAATGATATGGAACTCAATACTTTTAAATTTTATCTTTGAAATGCAAAACTTAGAAATAGAAATGAATAATTCAGTGAGTCATCCACATGCCTTGAAGACATCTATTACAGTTGCTTATATTTACCTGCCCTTAGTTTCATCACCCACTAGCGACTTTCAGAAAGGGGCATGTAAGGAAGAAAAAAAATTCTCTCTCTCTCTCTTTCCCTCTCTCTTTCTTCCGTCCCTCTCTCCCTTCACTTTTTTTCTTATCTCACTGTCACTTTCCTTTCCTCTCTCCTTTAGTTTTGTGATTACTTTCCACAAATGTAAGAAGCTGATGCTATCTTTTTGATTACCTTAAGTAATCCAAAGGGACTTATTTAACAGAGTACAATAAATGAGCTATTGGACAAAGTCCCGTTTCATTTGTATATTTTGAAAGTTTTATTTGAAATTGTATGAAATATTCTGTTAGATTTCGTAGTATGATTCCATATTACTATTCTTCCATATCCAAAGGCAAGTCAAAGACTCCAAAGACAAAGGCAACTTGAATATTGACTATTTTCTAAATTGTCTTATTTATGCCCCTCCCATTATTTTTTTTTTGGTAAATTGAAGCAAATTTTGTATCAATCTCAAATACAAACTAGAAATGATTACTCGGGATGTTTTTAGTATGAATTAATGGAAGCCATACAGAATTTATCATCTACAGGCTCAATCACAGCAAGATGAGGTTAAAAACAGTCCCTTGTAAATCTGCCATACCTGTGCCCTCCACATTTCAGTTCACCAGTGTTGTTTTGACTTATTTCTTAGTTGATTCCAACTGGATGAGATGTTCTGATTAGTAGCCTGTGATATAAAAAACTCCATCCCCTCCTAGTGGATGACTTGGCTCTCCCCCCATACCTATCTTAAGAATTACTTATATGGTGGCCATTTTGCTTTTACTACATTATATATGACTCCTATTTTAATGTGCTTTGGGAGTTTCTTTTACTTAATATAAGCCAAGACTTGTTCAATATGCAAAAAGTATATCACCTGACATTAAATATAAAAATGTTACGTTACTTTTTTATATACTGTATCCTTATCTGTGACAAATAAGTCATTAAAAATAAATGTTTTAGCAAAGAAAATTATCTCTGGAATCTGACCCTTCCTCTTCATTTCTATCATAAACACCTAGTGCGTGCATTTGTTTCTTCTTGCCTGAATTATCATATAAACAATTTTAGCTGGTTTCAATACTGCTTGTACTTTCTTACTGTAATACCCAATAAACTCCCTGAACCTCAGCTCAAATAATGACATTTGTCTACTATACTTTAGAATAATTTTTGCCATTTAACATTTGGGGCAGCTAATATAACTGACTCCTCTACACTTACCCTATGATCAGACCAAGTAAGTTACCTGATAGCCTCTGGTTGTCTTCCATGATTCTTTCTGCCAACATGTCTGTGCTTATGTTTCTCTAATGCAGGAAAATGTGGAGAAAAATATTGTGGAGTTGGGGAGATGGAGAAGCATGGGATCATTATCCATCTCTCCAACTCCACATTTTTAAATCCATTATATCCTAAACATGAAATGACCCACCCCCTCTGTGATTTTTCCTTCATGAACTAGAATTATTCTCTTCATATATGCTCTGATAGCACTTAATGTATAGCTCCCTAAAGGCTCTAATCACTTTCTCCTGTCTTTTAGTCATTTGTGTTTATGTTTTGCTTCTCCCAATAGACACATATATGAGAGAAAGAAACATTTCTTATTTATCATTGAATCACCCACAGAGCATAGCCCAACATCTTTTACAGTGTAGGGGCTCAATAATTCTTTTTTGGAGGGGAGAGGGAGAATTAATAAATTATGCTAAATATATACAGCTCGAACTAAGAATTAGAGACTCAAGATATTTTGGGAGCGTAATAAAAAACCTATAGTTGTAAGAACACATGCATATATTTATTCATCTAATATCTTACATAGATTAAAAATATCTGATTTATAGATTTCCGAATTCCAGAATTTTGAAGTAATTTTGACTTTTGCAAATCAACCATAGGAAAAAGTTCATGGAATAGATTAATAAGTACATGTGAGTGTTTGAAGAAAATGCTTTTTTATATATTTTAATTTTCATTTAACATTAACCCCCCAAAAAAAAATTAAAATGTATCAATAGTATATACATGGTTTTGTCTTTTTGCATAGAGTTGAATCATTCTTTCCCCAAATAAACTTTTACTGGATAAGAAATATATGTGAGGCAATATATATTAATTCTTTCTCTACATCTACTTAAACACAGAGAAGAGATTTTAAGTTTCAGTCAAGTTTTGAGAGGTTTAAGGGACTAATTGTCTTTGCAATTAGGCTTTTTAATTTAAATTGTGTTTTTCAAAATCCATTGGAAATTGGTAGTAGGAATATGGAATAAGTCTATCCTTAGAAGTTTCTTAAATATACTTCTTGGTATAACATTGGCCTCTGACTAAAGAGCCATTTTATGTTCTCCTTTAATTACTTACATTGCTAAATAGCGTACTTCATTAATCACTGATTAACAAAAATTGCTTTAATGTCTCACGTTTAAGATAAAGTGAAGAAATTTCAACTAAAAATTTCAACATTTTTTAGTTAAGTCTAAAAGCAGATTTTTGACCTGAATTATCCAGTTTATAAATATCTAATTTAAGTAGTAAGAATAAATGTAAAACATCGCAAAACAAACCCTCTGGTCTTTTTTTTCCTTCTTTTACTTCATGTATATATTTAACACCTTTTTCTGATATTGTATTAGCTGTCTTTGTCTCATGTTATGTAACATATCACTCCAAAACCTAAATGGCTTAAAAAATTGTAATCATTATATCATTCATAATTTCTGTGGATCAGGAATTCTAGAACAACTTGGTTATACAGTTCTGATTCAGAGTGTTTCATAAGGCTGCAATCAGTTATCATCTGGGACTATAGTCTTCTGAAGGCTTAACTGGGATGGAGAGGCCATTTCCAAGATGATTAACTTACGTAGCTAGCAAATTGCTGCTCTTGCTATTATTGGAAGAAGGCCTTAGTTTTTCTCCATGTGGGGCCCTCTCTAGGGTTGCTTAACTATCCTGATTGCATGGCATTTGGCTTCCTCCAGGACCAGATTAAGAGCAAGAAAGATTTAATACCCTTAACCTAACCTCAGAAGTCACACACACTCTCCTCTGCCATACTCTATTGTTCACGTAGGCCAGCCCTGATTTAAAGTGGGTAGAACAGCCTATACAACATCAAGAATATCAAGAGGTAATAATCATTCCAGGCCATCTTGGAGGCTCTTTACCATAACCTTAATAAGTTTAATTAGCATATCTAAACTTCAGTTTTCCTTTCTGTAAACTGAGTGGTATGGGCTAGATTGAAAGTCTGCAAAATTTTTCTATCAAGGGGCAGAGAGTAAATATTTTAAAATTTGTGGAGCACATAGTCCCTGTTGCAACTATTAATATTAGCTCTACTGTAGCACAAAAGGAGCTATAAATGACACACAAATGAATGCATACACTGTGTTCCAATAAAACTTTATTTATCAAATAAGTTTGGATTTGACTGACATGATGTAGTTTACTGACCCTAGACTAGATGATTGCTAATATTTCTTTCATTTTAGAGATTATAATTCTATATTATTTGTATAGGGTATAGAATTTCCATCCTGTATTATTTTAAGATAATTAACACATTGTATAGATAAAATAATTTGAAAAAATATTAAAGATAAAATTTTGTGATGGATATAATTGTGTCCTTCCCAGATTTATATGTTGAAGCCCTAACATCCAATGTGAATGTATTTGGAAATAGGGTCTTTAAGGAGGTAATTAAGGTTATATGAGGTCATAAGGGTGGGCCCTAATCCAATAGGACTAATGTTCTTTACCCACTAAATGACAGTACCCCATTTCCCAGTTGTGACAACCAAAAATGTCTCCAGTCATTGTCAAATGACCCCTAAGGAGTAAAGTTGCTCCAAGTGGAGAACCAACACTATCAATCTACAGTAAGAAAGACAATGTTGTATTGTCCTAATGATAGGACATATTGATTAATGGTGCACTCTTCAGTGGTCAATTGATCTTCAGCAAAGGTGCTAAAGTAATTCAATGCATGTAATAGTTTTGTAAAAAATTGTTGCTGGAACTTTTGGATGTTCATATGAGAAAAATGAATCTTATCCCTTAGTTCAAGCCATGCACAAAAGTTACTTGAAATTAATCATAAATTTACATATAAAAGTAAATGAAAAACCATTAGAGTTCTATAATAAAATATAGAAAAAAAATCTTGTGACTTCATAGCAGACAAAGATTTTTTACATAAGGAAAAAAAAAACCTGACCCATAAAGGAAAAAAAAATGATAAATAAGATATTATCAACATTTAAACATCAGTTGTTTGGAAGAAATTATGATAAAAATGAAAAAGTGAAATACAACACACAAGAAAATTTTGCAAGCATATATCTGACCAATTGCTCAATTACAGAAGTTATAATTATAAAATACAATAAAAGACAAATGACTCAATAAAAATGGGAAAGCCCTGATTAGACAAATTCAGAAATTAATACACTTTCAGATACCACTGCACATCTATTAAAAATATAAAGTGATATTAAGGATATGGAACAATTGGAACTCTTCTGTATTGCTTGTAGGAATGCAAAATCATGCAGCTACATATGAAAGCAGCTTGACATTTTCTTATGAATAAAACATACACTTATCATATAACCCAATTACTACTTCCAGGTAATTATTGGCAAAAAGTTAAAACATATGTCTACAAAAAGACTTATATGCAAATGATCATAGCTTCATTAATCATAATAGCCAAAAATTTGAAACAACCCAAATGATCATCATCTGTTAAATACGAAAGCTAAATGAAATATATCAAAGGAATCATATTCAGCTACAAAAAGGAACAAGCCGCTGATACTCAAAACAATATGTTCAGCTCTCCATAAATATCATTCTAAATGAAAGAAACCAGACACAAAAGACTACATACTGTATAATTCCATCTATGTAAAATTCTAGAAAAGGCAAAAGTATAATTACAGAAAGCAGATCAGTGACTTTCCTTAGACGAGGGCAAGGATAATAAAAGCAAAGGGACAGAAGGAAACTTTTCTTGGAATGGTGGGAATGTTCATATGTTGTGGTGGTTTTGTGACTACATATATTTATCAAAACTCATCAAACTACACACTTTAAATGTGTGACTATATTACAAACCAATTGTGTCTCAATAACACTGTTAAAATGAATGAGATTAAAGAAATATAAATAATTTCAAATGCTGATGATATGAACATATTCACATGAAACTTAATATAAGCAACAAAATAAAATTAATGGAATTATTCAAGTAGCAGGATACCTAACTAACTTAACAAAATTGCTAGCATTCTTCTGCACTAGAATAATCAACTTAAATATCTTAAAAGTATTGTGGTAATATTTACAATATTTGAGGTAAACAAAATATTGAAAATGAAAAAAAAAATACCTGTAGCCTTAGACTAGAAAAACTATTCCCAATGGACACAAAGGTATATGAAAACAAAGGGGGAAAATTAATGGATTGACATCAGAGTTAAGAATTCTGTTCAAATACATTTTATAAATTATGAGATTGGAGATAGACTACAAAACAATTTTGTACCATCTAACATTGCCAAGGAATTGATACACGATGCAAGGAAACTTTTCGAATCAATGAGAAAAAGGAAAAAAAATTATGCAAAAGATTCACAGAATGTGAGAACTGAATGGTTAATGTATGAGAATATGTATAAACTTAATTTCATAAGTATATGTGTATATATATAGATATAGATATAAATCATAGCACATAATCAAGCATGCCTGCATCATATGTTACATTAAGGGCCATGGACTTTATCCTAAAAATATTGGAGATCTTGAGTCATATTTTAAGCACATTTGAACTTGATTTAGACATGAAAATTCTGCTCCAGCTACATGCTGTAATATAGGGAGGGAGATAGAAAGACTTGAGGTCAGAAGACCAGTTAGGGAATATTTCTGCAACAATCAAGATGAGAACAGACAGGGGCCATGCTCTAGATGGTAATGGAGGTGGATAAATGTTTATGGATACAAAAGATACTTTATAAATAATGTCAACAGAGGAAGGTAATTTCTGGGATTTGAGGTTACAAAAGCAAGTAAAGGATGAGTTCAAGTTTTCTGGCTTGTGGAATCTGTCAGATAATGCTGCCATTTTTCTAGAAGAAAAATACTGAAAGAAATGACTTAGGACAGACATAAGTGACTACCTCAATTCTGGACTTACTGAAAGAAATCTAAACTTAGCAGTCAAGTAGGGAGGTAGATATATGGATCCAAAGGTAAGAAAATTAGTGTGGGTTCTGAATATAGATTTGAGAATATTCAGCATATAGACCATGACAACTAAGCCTAAAAGAAATGTGAAGACAGATTTTCTGGCCCAGCTGTGCCTATTTGTGTTTGCATATGAGATCATAGAATAAACTACATAAAATTACCTAGAAAAAAAATATGAAGAACAAGACAAAGATGGAGAACTGAACATTTAGAAACAGATTTAAAACATAAACCATATAGCACCATAAATATATGAGCCTACAATAGAGGCTAAAAAGGTGTGGTAAGACATGGAAGAAAACCAGGAGAAAGCTATTTTATGAAAGCCAAGGGGGAAAAATGCATCAAGGAGGAAAGAGTGTTCCACATTGTCAAAAATGGCTGAAAGACAATGAAAGATAACAAGGGATGAATATTGGTTTTATTTAGCAATTTTTGGTTGAGTAATGAAGTTGTAAGTCTAACTATAAGAAGTAAAATATAAGAAGGTTTAGTATTTACTAAATATTTACCATGGGCCAGGTACTTTTCTGAACTTTAATTAATTTATTTTTCACTGTAAGTGTATGAAGTTTGTGTTATTATTTTTACCCCATTTTATAGCTAAGTAAACTGAAGCACAGCAAAGTACAGTAAATCCTTACTTAACATCATTGGTAGGTTCTTGGAAGCTATTGCATTAAGTAAAAAGATGTCCTTTTATAAGGAGGCCAATTTTACTGAATTAAGTTCCTAAGGCATATTTTTGGTCACAAAAAAATCACCAAACTTCTAAATGAGGACCAAAACACTTCTAATATCAAACATTGAAATAAACGTGAGCTATGGGAGGAGGGGCCAAGATGGTGCACTAGAAACAGCCTGCATCACACAGCTCTCCAGGATGAAAAGTGGTAAACAGATATTCACCTTCAGATCAGTCATCTAAGAGAGAGCACTATGAATCAACCCAGAGGAGAGAGGAGTGACAAAGACAGAAGTGAGATGACCTGCTCAGCAGGACCAGAGTTACTTGGGGAAGATGCCCACACAAGGGGAAGGAACAGAAGAGAGAGCACTGGGGCTCCATGCTTTCCCTGAGGACACTGCAACTGGAATGGTGGGCCCCTCCACTGCAACAGGCCTCTGGATTGATACAGAGACCTAACTGGAGGCTATACAGCTGTATTAATCCAGAGAGAAGACACAGCCTTGGGCATTGCAGCTGGCATCACTGTGACATCCCAGCCCCAGAGGGCTACTTCCTACCTAAGGCTCAGATCCGTAACTGCTACCTACTCCTTGCCCCTGCTATGTGGGAGGGAGCGGGGAGTCCTGGCACTTGCAGGCACCCCATGGGCAGGTACCATGCATTCCCACCACTGCTGCCAGGGGACCTGGGTGGAGCAGGAGACCATAGACTAAAGCACCACTGCTGTGGCTTGGGTGACCTTCTCAACCACACTTCCTGTGGGACCCAGGCAGAGCACGCACCTGTATCCCTTAGCACCCACCCCCATTGTTGGGGTGGCAGGACCACCAATGTTACCACCTGAGAAGCCCCAAGCAAGGTGAAAACCAGCACAACTGTTGCCTTTGGACCTGGGCACACTGCCTGCTGCAGGCCCACACCCTCCCATGCAGGTGCCCCATCCCACGGGCTCACTCTGTCCTGGGGGCCTGCTCCATCCTGCGGGCCTGCTCTGCCCCATGCATGTGCTGCACTCTGCCCTGCCCATATGTCTGGCACTGCAGGCTACCCTGGCCCACACACACGCGATGCCCCACAGGCCAGCCCTACCTTGTGCACATTACATGCTTTGCACCATGGGCTGCCCTGCCATAGCAGCCCTGTGACAAGCAAATTGAAACAGGGGAGAGGGAGCAGAGCAGTAGTGTTAAAGGCTCACAGTACATCCGCCCCTCTGCTGCCGGATCAAGATTCCAGAGTAAAATTCGAGCACAACATCTGGGGTCACATCCCTATCTTCATGGAGCAACAGAGGTCCCAGCACAGGAGAACAAGTGCACCTTATCTGTTATCTGTTTGGAGCTTAAAGAAGAGGCCCCAAATAAGAAGGAATCAGTATAAGAACTCTGTCAACACAAAAAACCAGGCTCTCTCAACACACCCAAAGGATCACAATAGCTCTCCAGTAATAAACTCCAACCAAAAGGAAATTATTGAAATGACAGATATAGAATTCAGGTTATAAATGGCAAATAGGATGAATGGGATTGAGGAGAAGGTAGAAAACCAACACAAAGAATTAATCAATCAATCAATCAATCAATAAAATAATTCAGGACATGAATGAAGTATCTACTAAAGAGATAGCAAACATAAGAAAAGATATTAAAGAATTTAAAGAAATGAAAGAAAGAATCATTTATGGAATTTCAAAATACAGCAGAAAGTTTTAACAACAAACTAGACCAAACAGAAGAAAGAATTTCAGAGCTTGAAGACAAGGCTTTCAGTCAAAGATGTAGAAAATGAATAATCATCCAGAGAAATATGGGCCTATGCAAAGCAAGCTAATATAAGAATCATAGGTATCCCTAAAGGAGAAAAAGCAAAAAGCATGGAAAACCTATTTTAGGGAATAATTGAGGGAAACTTCTCTGGTATTACTAGAGATTTAGAGGTACAGATACAAGATTGTCATTGAACACTTGGAAGATTCATAGAAAATAGGATATCACCAAGATACATAGTCATCAGTCTAGCCAAAGTCAAAGTGAAGGAGAAAAATCCTATAAGCTGAGAGATTAAAAAAACAAGCTACGTACAAAGGAAAACCAATCAGACTAACAGCAGACCTCTCAGCAGAGATCTTACAAGACAGAAGAGATTGGGGGGGTCCCATTTTTAGTCTTCTTAAACAGAATAACTGTTAGACAAGAATTTTGTACCCTGAAAAATTAAGGAGTTTCATAAATGAGGAAGATATAAATTCTTTCCCAGGCAAGCAAACAGTAAGGGAATTTGTCACCACTTGACCTGCCCTACAGGAAATATACAAAAGTGCTCTATACATGGAGCAGAATGATCAATACCCATCATTGTAAACACACCAGAAAGTTATAGCTCACAACTCTTATGAAACAGTGACACAAGAGAGAAAACAAAGTAATTTATCATTCAACATGATGAACAGAGCAGTATCTCACATATCAATACTAACATTGAATATAAACAGTCTTAATTCTCCACTTAAAAGATATAGACTGGATGAATGGATGAAAAAAGACAAGCCAAATATATGCTAAGAAACCCATCTAACTTGCAAGGATTCTAATACACTCAAGGAAAATGGATGAAAAAAAAAATTCAACATGAATAGAAACCAAAAGCGAGCAGGAATCTGTTCTCATATCAGATAAAATAGACTTTAAATCAACAATAGTAAAAAAAAAAAAAAAGACAAAGATGGGCATTATATAATGATAAAGGGAGAAGTTCACCAAGAAGATATTACAATCCTAAATATGTATGCACCTAATACAGGAGCTCCCAGATTAACAAAACAAATTTTGCTAGATCTGAGCAAATAAATAAACAGCAGCATCATAATAGCTGGGGCTTCAACACTCCACTGACAGAACTGGATGGATCATCAATGCAAATCAAAAAAGAAACACTGGACTTAAATGGGACTGTACAACAAATGGAACTTACAGACATTTAGAGAATATTCTACCTCAAAATTACAGAATATACATTCTTCTCATCAGCACATGGGATCAGGATAGATCATATCTTAGCCTGCAAAAAAAGTCTCAGCAAATTCAGAAAAATAGAAAGCATATCATGTATCTTCTCAGATCACAGTGGAGTAAAACTAGAAACCAATTCCAAGAGGAACTCTCAAATCTACACAAAGTCATGGAAGTTAAACAACTTTCTGCTGAATGATCCTTGGATCAATGATGAAGTTAAGATGGAAATAAAAATATTTTTGAAACTGAATGACAAAGATGACACAAGCATCCAAAAATCTATGGGATACAGAAAAAAGCAGTCCTAAAGGGGAAATTCATAGCCTTAAATGCTTACATCAAAAAGACAGAAAGATCACATATTAACAACCTAATGTTACGCCTCAAGGAACTAGAAAAATAACAAACCAAACCCAAAGCTAGTAGAAGAAAAGAAATAACAAAGCTCAGAGAAGAACTAAACAATTGAAAACAAAAAAATATATACACAAAGGATCAACAAAACAAAAAGTTGGTTCTTTCAAAAGATAAACAAAATTGATAGACCACTAGCCAGCTTAAGCAGAAATAGAAGAGAAAGGACTCATATAAGCTCAATGAGAAATGAAAAGGAAATACAACTGATAACACAGAGTTACAAAATATCATACATGACTGCTATGAAAACCCCTACACAAACAAACTAGAATATATGGAGGAAAGAGATAATTTTTTTTGGAAACACAGGACCTCCCAAGCTTGAATCATGAAGAAATAGAAGTCCTGAACAGACCAATAAGGAGTAGCAAGATTGAAACAATAATACTAAATCTCCAAATAAAAAAATAGCCCTGGAGCAGACAGATTCACAGCCAAATTCTACCAGATTTACAAAGATAAATGGGCACCTATTCTACTAAAACTGTTCCATAACATCAAGAAGAAGGTAATCCTTGATGACTGATTCTATGAAGCCAATATCACCTTGATACTAAAGCCAGGAAAGGACACAACAAAAATAGAAAGCTACAGACCAATACCCCTTATGAATATTGATGCAAAAATCTTCAACAAAATAATAGCAAACCAAATTCAACAGCACATCAGAAAGATAATATTCCATGAACAAGTGGGTTTCATCCCAGGGATGTAAGGATGGTTCAATATACACAAATCAATACACATGATTAATCACATAAACAGAAATAAAAATAAAGAACATATGAACATCTCAACATATGCAGAAAAAGCCTTTAATAAAATCCAGCACCCCATCATGATAAAAGCCCTCAAAAAATTCAGCACCGAAGGAGCACATCTAAAAATAGTAATGGGAATATATGACAAACTCACAGCCAACATCATACTGAATGGAGAAAAGTTGAAAGCATTCCCCTAAGAACCAGAACAAGACAAGAATGTCCACTGTCACCACTTCCATTCAACATGGTAGTGGAAGTCCTAGCAGGGAAATCAAGCAAGAGAAAGAAATAAAGGGCATCCAAATTGGAAAGAGGAGGTCAAACTATCCCTGTTTGCTGATGATATGACCTTATACCTAGAAAACCCTAAAGACTGTACCAAAAGACTCCTAGAATTGATACATAAATTCAGTAAAGTCTCAGGTTTCAAAATTAATATATGCAAATCAATAGTATTTGTATATACTAACAACAGTTAAGTTCAGAGTCAAAACAAGAACTTAGTATCATTTGCAATGTCTGCAAAGAAAATAAAAAATCCAAGAATATATAATACTTAACCAAAGAGGTAAAAGATCTCTACAAGGAGAACTATAATACACTGATGAAACAAATCATAGAAGACACAAACAAATGGAAAAACATCCCATGCTCACGAATTGGAAGAATCAACATTGTTAAAATATACATATTGTCCAACTCAAAGAGATTTACAGATTCAACACAATTCCCATCAAAATACCAATGTTATTTTTCACAAATCTATGAAAAGTAATCCTAAACTTCATATGGAACCAAAAGAGATCCTGAATAGCCAAAGCAATCCTAAGCAAAAATAACATATCTGGAGGTATCACATTACCTGACTTCAAATTATACTACAAGGCGATAGTAACAAAGGCGGCATGACACTGTTATAAAAGTAGACACACAGACCAATGGAACAGAATATAGAATCCATAAGTAAAACCATATAGATACAAACAACTTATTTTCAATGAAGTAGATAAAAATATATGCTATGGAATAGGCACCCTATTCAATAAATGGTGCTGGGAAAACTGGATAGCCACATGCAGGAGAATGAAACAGAATCCCTATCTCACCATACACAAAAATTAACTCATGATGGATCTAAGACTTAACTGAAAGACCTGCAACCATAAAAATTCTAGAAGAAAACATAGCAACAACTCTTCTAGATATTGGCTTAGGCAAAGAATTTATGAGTTAAGTCCCCAAAAGCCACTTCAACAACAAAAAAATAAATAATTGGGACTTTATTAAACTAAAAAGT
Organism: Daubentonia madagascariensis; assembly: GCA_023783475.1. NCBI lineage: Eukaryota > Metazoa > Chordata > Mammalia > Primates > Daubentoniidae > Daubentonia > Daubentonia madagascariensis. The sequence continues at coordinate 15,512,731 of JAKFHU010000978.1, read as the reverse complement.
TTCTCCTCAGCAAAGGAAATAATCAACAGGGTAAATAGACAACCTACAGATGGGACAAAATATTCAAAAATTATACATCTGACAATGGGCTGATATCCTGAATTTACAAAGAACTCAAACAAATCAGCAAGGAAAAAAAAAACAATTCCATCAAAGAGCATGCAAAAGAAATGAACAGATTTTTCTCAAGAGAAGATAGACAAATGGCCAACAAACATATGAAAAAAATGGTCAACATCACTAATTATCAGGGAAATGCAATTTAAAATCATGATGAGATACCACCTTCTGCCTTTCAGAATTGCTGTTATTAAAAAGTCAAAAAAACAACAGATATTTGTATGGATTCGGTGAAAAGGGAAAGCTTATACCCTTTGCGGGAATGTAAACTAGTACAACAGCTATGGATAGCAGTATGGAGGTTTCTGAAAGAACTAAAAGTAGATCTTCCATTTGATCCAGCAATCCAACTACTGGATATCTCCCCACAGGAAAAGAAGTCATCATATTTAAAAGGCACCTTCACCCGAATGTTTATTGCAGCACAATTCACAATTGCAAAGATAAGGAACCAACCTAAGTGCCCATCAACTGATGAGTGGATAATGAAAATGTGGTGTGCATATATATACCATGGAGTACTACTCAGCCATAAAAAGGAATGACATAATGTCTTCTGCAGCAACTTGGATGGAACTGGAGACCATTATCCTAAGTGAAGTATCTCAGGAATGGAAAAACAAATACCACGTGTTCTCACTTATAAATGGGAGCTAAATGAGGGACATATATGGCCATAAACATGTTCATTGGACATTGGAAATTAAGAACAGGCGAGCCTGAGAGGGGGGTGAGGGATAGAAACCTACCTATCAAGTACAACGTACACTATTCTGGTGACGGGCACACTGAAAGCCCTGACTTCAACATGATACAATTCATCCATGTAACAAAAACACTTGTACCCCCTACATTTTTTGAAATTAAAAAAAGAATTACATGCATGGTTTTATAATACTTGAGTCCCACCTATATGTGTGCCCACCACCCAAATAGTGTTCATTATACCCATTAGGTAGGTTTTTGCCTCTCCCCCAACCCTAGTTGATTTCCACTGAGTTTTACTTCCCTCTGTGCACGTGTGTGCTTATTGGTTAGTTCCAATTTAATAGTGAGTACATATAGTGTTCGTTTTCCATTCTTGAGATACTTCACTTAGGAGAATGGCCTCCAGTTCCATCCAGATTGTTGCAAAAGGTATTAATTCATCTTTTGTTACGGTGGAGTAGTACTCCATGGTATACATATACCACAGGTATCTTTTTGCTGAAAAGTCTTCTTTTCCTTTGGGTAGATACCCAATAGTGGGATTGCTGGATAGAATGGTAAGTCTACTTTTAGTTCCTTGAGGAATCTCCATACTGCTTTCCATAAGGGTTGTACTAATTTGCAGTCCCACCAACAGTGTATAAGGGTTCCTTTCTTTCTGCATCCATGCCAGCATCTGTCATTTTTGAACTTTTTAATAAAAGCCATTCTAACTGGGATAAGTCGGTATCTCATTATGGTTTTAATTTGCCTTTCCCTGTTGATTAGTGATGTTGAGCATTTTTTCATATGTTTATTGGCCATTTGACTTTCTTCTTTTGAGAAGCTTCTGTTCATGTCTTTTGCACTTTTTTTAATAGGGTTGTTTGATTTTTCTTGCTGATTTGCTTGAGTTATTTATAAATTACAAAAGCAATCAATCGATGTAACCTAAAACATTTGTACCCCCTTAACATTTTGAAATTTAAAAAAAAGATGCTCAACAGCGTTAGTCATTAGGGAAATACAAATTAAAATCATATTGTGGTACCACTCAGATATATTAGAATGTCTAAAATTGAAGTCACTGACCACACCAAAAGTTGACAAAGATGTCGACAAACTAGAACTCTCGTATGCAGCTGGTGGGTATATAATATTCTACAACCACTTTGGAAAACTAGTTTCTTACAAGTTGAATGTACAACTACCATATGATCCAGCCATTCTAGTCCCCGAGATTTACCAAGAGAAACAAAAGCACATGTCCACACACAAATGTTCATAGCAGCATTATGTGCAATAGCCCAAAACTGAAAACAACCAATTAACAGGTAATTGATAAACAGACTGTGGCATATGCATGCAATGAACTACTCAGCAATAAAAAGGAATAAACTATTAATACACGTAACAACATGGGTGAATTTCAAAATAATTACACTGAATGAAAGAAGCCAGACCAAACAAGAGCACAGGCTATTTGACTCCATTTACATAAAATGCCGCAAACTCAAGTATAGCGGCAGAAAATTGACCAGTCTGTTAGCTGAGGAAGGGAGATAACAGAGGAGGGAAGGGATGGAGGGATCCAAAAGGACACAGAAAACTTTTGAGGATTTGTGAATGAAGGGTTTGTTCACTATCTTGATCATGGTGGTGGTTTCATGGGTATATGCATATGTTTAAACTTATTAAATTTTATGTTTTAAATATGGTCAGTTTACCATGATTCATTATACCTCAGTGAAGCTGTTATTAAAAACAAAAACAAAGAACGAATTATAAAAATTGCCTGGAAGTGATTATTCTTTTTCTCATCAATGTTATAGTGAAATGGCATTGAATGAATGTTATTGAGGACCTCCTGTACATGAATAAATATATCTTATCCCGCAACAACTGTTCATGGTAAAGAGAACAGTTAAGTTGTTCTGAGCAAATTATAATAACTGCTAACAATATTGTATAAAATCAAATTAAAAGTAAAGATACAAGGAAAAAAAGTAGAAATTCATAAATAAAGCTATAGCATCCATGCTGAGCCATATTTGGTGATGAATAAATCAGAGAGGGGAATTTTAAATAAATACACAAAATAGTTATTGAAGAATGTATGTGATTGCTTATGTAGTTGCCTAAAAACAAACAACTAAGTGGAACCATCATATGTCATTCGGGAAATGCCTGTTAAAACAACAATGAAATGCAACCCATTGGAATGGCCATAATCCAGAACACTGACAACCCAAATACTGGAAAGGATGTGGAGCAATAGGACCTCTCATTCACTGCTGATGGGAATGTAAAATGGCATAGCCAATTTGTAAGACAGTTTGGCATTTTCTTACTTAAGTAAAGTTACTTTTGTTGTTTTTTTTTTCTTTTTTAAGAGACAGGATCTTAATCTTGCCCAGGCTGTAGTGCAGTGGTGCAGTACTTGCTCACTGTGCCCTTGAACTCCTGGGCTCGAGCAATCCTCCTGCCTCAGACTCCCAAGTAGCTATAGGCACGCACTACCATGCCCAGCTAATTTTTTTTTTAAATTTTTTGTAGAGATGAGGTCTCGCTATGTTGCCCAGGCTGGCCCCTAACTCCTGTTCTCAAGCAATCGTCCTGCCTTGGCCTCCAAAAGTACTGGGATTACAGACGTGAGTTACCACACCTGGCCAGTAAACTTACTCTTACCATATGATCCAGAAATATTGTGCTCTTTGGTATTTACCTAAATGAATTGAAAACTTATTTCCACACAAACACCTGCACATAGATGTTTATAGCGGCTTTATTCATAGTTGCTAAAACTTGGAAGCAACTAATAGTCCTTCACTAGGTGAATGGATAAACAAACCTTGGACATCCAGGTAACAGAATATTATACACCGTTAGAAAGATATGAGCTGTGAAGCCACGAAAAGACATGGAGAAAATTCAAATCCGTATTAATTGGTGAAAGAAGCCAATCTAAAAGAGCTACATGTTATATAATTCCAGCTATATGACATTCTGGAAAAAGCAAATCTGTGGAAAAAATACAATGATTAGTGATTGTCAGGCATTGAAGGAAGGAAGAGATGAATAGGCAGAGGACAGAAAATGCTCAGGGTGAATTGTTCTGCATGATACTATAACGGTGGACACATGTCATTATACATTTGTGAAAACTCTAAGAGTACAAAACCTAGAGTGAACTCTAATATAAACTATAGACTTGGGGTGGTAATGATGTGTCAATGTGGGTTCATAAATTGTAACAAATGTACCACACTGGTGAGGGATACTGATAATGCAGGAGGCTTTGCATGTGTGGCGACAGGGAGAACAGAGGTATGACTGTACCTTCCCTCACTTTCGCTATGAACCTAAAATTTCTTTCCCCAAATAAAGACTATTTATAAGGGGGAAAAATATATTAATGTAAGTAAAAAGTACTAATTTATTACTTTTGTTCTTTTTTACCATAGTATATTTTAATGACTTATATAGATTTTGCTAAAAGAAAGTTTTCACTATGTGAATAGCTTTTGTAGCCATTATTAATATTTTTAATTTCATGAATAATTTCCAAATCTTTCAGTATAGAGAACATATTAAAATATGATCTGTTCCAGGTCTTAAATTTTTATATCTGAATGTATAACTATTGGTATTTTGCCCCAAGCCTTGCTTCTTAAAATTATTCTTCCCCTCAAAAGTGAACTCATTGCTTTGAATAAAATGAATGTACTCAAAATTTCTATCCCTTTAAAATAAGGTTTTTTTTTCCACTCCCACTAGTCCACCAGAATATCTACACTACTTTGAAGAAATTTTAGATATTGTGTCTGGAATTTCTTTTTAGAAATGTTTTGGAAGCAGCAATCCAGTGAATTTGCACATAAAGACATTTTTTTTCTTTCAGATTTTCAGTCTTTCAAGGTCATTTAAAGAAGTTTGTTGCAGGTTGTAATTATGTAAGTGTCCCCAAAGCTGTTCCTTGGCATCCTGCTGAAGTTTGAGTTCCTTATATCAATATTCCTAAATATTTGTTATATGGTTTTCTTGGTATGACTGAAAGCAGAAATGTATAAAAATACTTTAGCTCATTGCACAGGGTAATAATAGCAGAGCATTTACTTTTCATAAGGTGCCTTTCAATCCCAACTATTTGAAGAATTTAATTCTCTGATATCAAGACAACTGCATTTTGTGCTAAATACATAGAACAAGATCAAAATATGCAGTCACCAATCTACAGAGCTGTTTAGAGGTGGTGAACCACAAGATGCATAGCCCATTTGTTCCTGAATCTGAAAAGGGAATAGGAAAAGAGAAATAAATAAATAAATTTCATCTGACTTCACATTCTTGACATTTTATATTTATACTTTTAAATTATCATTTTTACTGGATTGTCTTTTGGTGATTTAATGTTTACCTATTGTTTTCTAGTGAATGTCTATGAGAATAAAACATTTTATTTATTCACAGAAAGAGTTCAGTATCCACACCAAGTGTTTGTTACAGTGTCATCTGCAGGAACTCTTTAAGGATAAAAAAATCTCTCCTTTCAAGAAACATTTAATTTTTTTTTTCTTAGCCATGATTTATAGGTACAATTTAAGCTACTACTTGTGGTAAACATTTACTCTTCTCCCTAATTTCCCTTCTGGTTGATATTAAAAATTTCTAAAAATATTTTTAATTTATCCTAAGAATAACTATGTTTAAATATCAATAGAGAGGTATATATCCAAAAATACTGGACACATTTGCAATATGCTTTTCTAAATATGTCACCCGATCCCAGAAAGAAGATAGAAGTATAAATTATATTTACTACTAAAATAAAGTCAATGTTATGTTTGTTTTTGTTACTGTTAAATTTGATTGGTTTGTTTCTCCCTAAGGTTCATAATGGTTTTCTCACCATGAAGTCTATGAATTCATAAGCTATTCTGCAGGAGATATTAATTACTACGTTTACCAAATAGAGAAGACTGCAATTCTTTCTTATTGGTGCTGTTTGCAACTCAGAATTCAACACCACTGTTATCTGAGTACATAATTTTCTGTCTGATTGAAAAGATCTGATTATCATCTACTCAAAATAAAAATACAATTTTCTTAGACTTTATTTGTCATTATGCTTATTTATATGGTCTGCATTAGCTCTAAATTCATCATTACAAAATAGATGAAATGGCAGGACATTTAAGAAAACAAAAAAGGAATTGAAAATCTTAGAAAAATAAGTTATGGAAGACAGGATTTTGGTATTCTGGATGTATACATAATAATTTATCTTTGGAAGACTAAATTACTATTTCAATACCTTTTTGAAGTTGAGCCAGTTAAAATATTATGTATTAACACATATCACTTAGAATTATTTAATAGATCCTGACTTTCATTTAGAGCTGCACTCTTTGCTAATTAGCATTGAAAGAAAGTAGTATGCAATAGTAAACATATATACCCAATTTTCAAATTGTTCCCACCAAAATAAATTGGTCACAGATTTGTTTGTTTTTTAACTAACATTGACCTACATTCTATAAGAAAAGCAATTTAGAGCAAATGAACATCCTATGTATAAATCATATTACTCAATAAACTTATTTATTATAGTATACTATGATTTAAAAATGTTATGTGGGTATTACTTATTGGATGTGAGTCTACAATTGAAAAATCATGAGACTTTTTGAAAACTTTTAGTTTAACCTGTTTAATTGTTTTTCAGAAAAATTATGAATTTCACCAAATATCTTTTTATTTTCATTACCTGCAACTATAACCCCAAGATATATGGGCATATAGATGACATACCAACAGAGTGAAATTCATTCAAAAGGAGATGAATTAGTAAAGTATCATGTACTGTCATTGAATTGACAAATTTATACTTGAGCCTTCCAAACTCCAAAAGTTTAGATTCTAATTCCTATTCAATACCCAACATGTCAATTATCAGCTCTCTGTTATGCTATTCTGAGAATGCATGAAATTGAAAGTACACACTAAATATTCTGTGCATATGGTGTTGTAAGTATATTATTGTGAAGAACAGGTTGGATTAACAAAACACCCATTAAAGATTTAATTAACCTCACTATGGATGAGACTAAAATTTGAATATCAAGAAATAATAAAAATTAGGATATTTTCAGCAAACAATTGAAAAATTCCATCTATTTATTTTTCATTGGTTTCTCCCATGTACACAGCAAATTTAAAATTGTTTCTTATCTAAGTATTATTTTTTGGAATTATTGGCACTTTGTCATAATTATTTTAGTGGCAATACTTGAAAACACTTATCTATTAATAATGTTCTTATGAAATAGGAGAAAAAGTATTATCCAAATTGCCAATTTTAATTTTTAAATTCTTTTCTGATAAATTTTCAAACAGCACACATATGGATCTGAAGCGAAGTATCACAAGAATGGAAAAATGAGCACAACTGGTACTCACCATCAAATTAGTACTAACTGATCAATACTTATGTCACACATGGCAATAATATTCATCGGGGGGGGCAGGCGGGAGGTGGGTGGAGGGGATGGGAAAACTTTCACTGAATGGGCGTGGGGCACACAGTTTGGGGTATGTCCACGATTGTAGCTCTGACATGGGCAGTGCATGGGCAATATATATAACCAAAGTGTACCCCAATAATATTCTGAAATAAAAGGGAAAAAAAAAGAAATACCTATCAGTTTTTTTCAGATTTTTCTATTTTGAGGACAAAAGTTAAGTTCTTTAGAAAGAATTATTCTAACACCTAGCACTTAATAATAACAATAAATTCTTTAAAATTACGTTTATGTCTGGAATCCAATGTCAGCCACTTAATTCACCAAGTCTAAAAAAAAATTTCATATAAGTGCCCACGTTCAGTACTTACATAAGCATTGCCATTGCAGTTCTAGTACTATTTCAGTGTCCACTATGTTTTTGACTAAATGCGAAACTTTCTGAATGCTAATTATTCATTTATGCTTTCAAATGTTTGGGAAAATATCTATAATTTTGCACATATTTGTATAATATTTTATGAAGATTTGATAATACTAAGAAGTTTTGGATTTCTTCCATTTCCTCACTAAATAGGATTATGAATAAATCCAAGTATGTGCTGACAGCTTGCGTGAAAAGTGGTCCCTACTACTTCTTAATATTGCTGAACCCACAACAAATTTTTAATCTGGGCACACATTATAGTCAAACTGATATTCTGCATCATGTAAGTTAATTGTAATCATCTCAACATTTGTAAACCCAAGAACATCTCATTAAATAAAATGGCCGTTAATGTTTCCAACAAGTATCTTGACAAACAGCACCAACGAAAGTTCAGTGTATCATTGCAATGAATTGTGCATGGATTTACACAATTTGTGTAAGTCTTGAAATCAAAAGCAAAATATGGCTTCTCCTATGCCTTTCACAAATCTCAATTCTCAAATCTCCCAAATATTGCCTTTTAATGTTTTTTTTTTTACTAGTGATAGACTGATTAAAGTTTTCACTCATTCAACATAGAGTTTTGGAACACCTACTATGGGCAGGAGGGCAGATTACTAGGGATATAGCAACAGGAAAAAAATAAAATCCAGATAAGAAAGCTTCCTTCCTTCCACTAAAGTAGCCAACAATTACAAGATTAATAAATTAGGTTTATAGCAATGGTCTTCCATTTTGAGCAGATATATTTGTATTTTGATATACAAATCTCATCATAATGAGATATGGCATAATGGCAATATACTTTAATATATTATTAATCTTCTATTACATTTTGTGCAAAAATTGAATAAGTTGAATTTTAATTATTTTTTCCTCTGTACATAAGACTAATTTTTTTCTGTATTGAGTTTTGTTGAAGTTATTAGTAGTATGCAACTGACCAAAATCATAAATGTTATAAAATTTAGATAAATCATTATTTAACAAACTGTATAATTTTATTGTTAAAAATTTATGTTTTGATGAGATAGATATCCTGCTCCAAATGTATCTATTAATGAATATTATATATAGATAGACTGAACTGAGTGTCAGCAGCAATTGTTTCTTTTTTTTTTTTCTATTTTAGGTTTCTTATATAAGTGGAATCATGTAGTGTTCACCGTTCTGTGACTGGCTTATTTCACTAAGAATAATGTCCTCCAGGTTTATCCATATTGTTGCAAATGGCAGGATTCCCATCTTTTTAAAGGCTGAATAATATTCCGTTACATATATATACCACAGTATCTTTATTCATTCATCTGTCAGTGCACATTGGGTTATTTCAATAAATCAGCTGTTTTTGAATAGTGCTGTAATAAACATGGCAGTGCAGATATATTTTCGAGATTCTCATTTAAATCCTCTTGGACATATACCCCAAAGTGGTATTGCTGGATCATATGGTAGTTCTCTTTTTAACTTTTTGAGTAACTTCCGCACTGTTTACCCTAGAGCAGAGGTCCCCAACCTTTTTGACACCAGGGACCGGTTTCATGGAAGACACACGGTTTTTCCACAAATCGGGGGAGGGAGGGCCCTGCTTCGACTCCACCTCAGATCATCAGACATTGGATTCTGCAATCTGGAACCCTGGCATGTACAGTTTGCAGTGGAGTAGGCGCTCCTATGAGGGTTTGATGCCTCTTCTGATCTGACAGGGGGCGGAGCTTGCACAGTGATGTGAGCGATGGGGAGCGGCTGTGGGTGCAGGTGAGGCTTTGCTTGCTTGCCCTGTCATTTGCTTCCTACTGTGTAGCCTGGTTCCTGTTGGGATCAGTGCCGGTCTGGGCCAGGTGTTGGGTACCGCAGCCCTAGAGGATGCACTATTTTGCATTTCCAGCAACAGTGTACAAGGGTTTCCTTTTCTCTACATCCTTGCCAATACTTATCTTTTGTTCTTTGACAACAGTCATACTAAGTGGCATAAGGTGATGTCTCATTGTGGTTTTGATTTACATTTCCCTGGTGGTTAGTGATTTTGAGCATTGTTTCATATACATGTTGGCCGTTTGTATGTCTTTTTTGGAGAAATCTCTATGCCGAGTCCAGTGCCCATTTTTTAAATCAGGTTACTTGGTATTTTGTTGTTGTGGTTTTTTTAAATTTATTTTATCTTTGTTATATGAGTTGTAGGAGTTCCTTATATATTTTGGATATTAACTCCTTATCAGATATGCAGTTTGCAAATATTTTCTCCCATTTTGTAGGCTGCACTTTTATTCTGTTGATTGTTTCCTTTATTGTGCAGAAGCTTTTTAGTTTGATGTGGTCCCACTTTGTCTATTTTTGCTTTTGCTGCTTGTGCTTTTGGTGTCATATCCAAGAAATCATTGCCAAGACCAATGTCAAGGAGCTTTTTCCCTGTTTTCTTCTAGGAGTTTTGCAGTTTCAGGTCTTCTGTTTAGCTTTTTAATCCATTTTGGATTCATTTTGGAGGGTTTGGTGTAAGATATGAGTTCAATTTCATTATTTTGCATGCGATTATCCAGTTTTCCCAGCACCGTTTGTTTAAGAGACTACCTTTTCCCTATTGTGTATTCTTGGAACCCTTGTCAAAGATCAGTTGACTGTATACATGTGAGTTTAATTCTGGACTCTCTATTCCATTTAATTGTTCTATATGTTTGTCTTTATGCCAGTAACATATTATATACTATTTTGATTCTTGTACCTTTGTAATATATTTTGAAATCAGAAATTGGATAACTCCAGCTTTGTTCTTCTAACCTTATAGTTCTTGGCTTTCAATTTTTATGTTTCTTCCATTATTTCTGCTACATACTGGTAGAATTTTTAATGTTGAGTTTGATAGAGTTTAATGTTGTTTTGACTCACATTTTTCAGTTTATTTTAAGGCAAAACAAATAAAAATAAAAGACTTCATTGTCCCTGTTAAAAATAAGGGAAGAGATTTCCTTCTTTCCTTTTTCTTAGAACATTTACTTCAGAAAACTTCTAAATATATTCTCCTGTCTTTGAAATGTATATAAAACCTTTTTAAAATTAGGTAGACTTTTTGTCAGCTTTATAACCCAGAAATGTCTTTCTCAAAGACTTGGAAACCATCTCTTTGAAATGTAAGCAATAAGGTAGATAGCACTCCTATTTGCCAGTTTCTATGGGAAATTAGGACCCTATAATAACTTTGGTGGGTGATTTGCTCCAATTTGCAAAAGTACCTCCTGTTTAAAGGTATGAGAAGATTGTTTCTCCTTTGGATGAAGCCAATTAGCTAACACAGGTTGTCTCCCCAATTTCCGTGATAAAGTTAGGATGCGCTATGTGTGAGAATGGTGCTGTCAAGTTCTCTTACTTAAGGACCAGTTATTGTTTATCTCGAAAACATATATGTAATGGATTGTATCCATTTGGCCTATAAAAAAGTGATATTTCTTTTTTTCCTTTGCAATATCTTAGCAGATTGCCTGCAATGCACATCACATTCTGGTTTAATGTTTACTCAATAACAAAAATGTTGTCTTTCTCTACTACCTTTGTGTAGAGGATTTCTCAGTTGGGAGAAGATTTTGTTTGTAATTATATTTTCTCATCATTATCTTACTACTTATCTTATCTATTGTGCTAGTTTTAATGTATATGTGCTTATTCATATGTATGTATATGTATGTGTGTATCTATATATAAATTAATATATACATTAATCTTTCCAGCTGTTTTTTTTTAATTTCTCATTTTATTTTGCCAATATTTTACCTTATACCTTTAAAAAAAACCAATTTTTAAGTATTTGTCTTCCTCTTTAAATAACTTTCCTCAGTGGAATATGTTATTTAGGATGTTGTATTTTCCTTAAAGTATTTATGCTGTTTAGGTATTTAGTTTTGCTGTATGAGTTTGTGCTCTCCTGATGGAATCTGCTACTTTAGTAATAATAATGGACCTATAATAGGCTCTTGTTCATGATTTTAAAAAGGAGCAGGGGATTAGCCACAGAGTGGCAGGCCCCAGGCACTTGAGAAGCAGTGTGATCGCTCCTACTTGCCCCTCACCCCAGCGCTCCCCTTCCCCCCAACACATACGAAGCAAACCTTTCTGGTCTTAGTGAAAGGTTCAAATTCTTAAGGAGTAGTAGCATTTGCAGAAGGAGTTACCTGAAAGGAAAGGGAGAATTGATAGTTCAAGATGGAAAAACTCTGGCCAGTGGACATATCTTAAATAAACTCTTTACTCCACCCAAGTTTCTGCACTGCCCTGATACACTGTAGACATCAATACCAGCTGCTATTGCTAATTTCTGCAGCAAAGGGCAGGCAGTCATTGTTCCAAAACAATGTGGGGGATAAAAGCAAGAGCTGATGTTTAAAAGATTTCCTCCAACCTAACCTCTCAAGGCTTCCTCTAGCTGCCCTCTGATCTAAACCTGCACCCACGGCCCACGCATCTCCCACACTAACCAGTCCTTCAGCCTTGTCTGTATGTATACTGGATTGTTGCCATTAGTTTCTTGAATCTGTGTTCTTTTTTTGCTTCTACAATTTCTTGAGGCTTGATTTGGAGTGAGAAAATCCACATTCCATGCTATATTTCCGCCTGACAATACCTAGAAATCTCACTTTCTGAAGTTTCTAATGTGCTTTTTAAAAATATAACCCAGATTTTTATTAACACAATATTAAAAAAAAAAACAGCCACTGAGAAAGACATACTGAGATATGGCAAAAATAGCAGATGAATGGAATTTAATAAGTGGTGTGTATATTAAGGAGGCAAGGCTAAGTTTTGAAATGAACAGATATGTTTGCAAGGCAGAAAATCAGGGTCAGGTGAATAGGACACTAGCAGAGAGATACCATGGATGGTGCAGTCAAGTAAATAGCTACAAAAGTGCTAATGTTCTTTATTCACATTTAACATGGTTAAAATGTACACCTTTTCTATATGGCAAATATAAATATGGGTTAAGAGTCATAACTTACAAATGTGATAATTATTTACTATTACCAATAGTTATGAGACTTTTTATTAATAATTCCCTTATTCAAGAAACTCTATTTTCAAAATTTAATTTTTCCTTTACCTTGACTGATATAATGTTCAGCTATAAAAACATTGTTTTTATTTATGTTTTAATGTTATATGCAAGCTGATGCATATATTTTTCAAAGCAGGTATACTTTAATGATAACTAAAACATACCCGTGATGCAAATAGTTCTTTCACTGAGCAAGGCATTCAAACAATGCTAAATGTATTAAAATTGAATTTCTATAGTCATTTTTTCCATTCATATGGCAGATTTCAGGGACAATATTATTTCTATTTTTTGCCATGGTAAAACTTTGAATGCTCATCTACTGATCTACTTGGCAAATTTCAGAAAATTGAAAATATTTGCATGGTTTTTGTAATGAAAATTCCAAGAATTAAATTTCAATAATAATGCTAAATTGACATAAGAGTGTTACAACTCTAAAATAATTGTATAAATTGTGTTTTTTCAGCCATCTGCTATCTTTACAATACCACAGTTGGGCATCTTCCCCAGTCTGCACTTCACACTCCAGACAGCACTTAGGGCATGCACTGCATCTAAATTGTCACCTAATTAGAGAATTAGCCTGAGGTTGCTTAGTATGAGTCAATTGCTTCTCCCTTTGAAGATACCACTGCCCCTGGAACTGAAAACATAGATCCAATGGTATGTCATTTGTTTTGGCAGTGGTTCCAGAGAAGGCTATATTGCCTTTGAGTTGGTTATAATAACGGTAAGTTTTTCGGCTTCAAAAGATGCATCACATTGAATTTATGGAATAGTTAGGTTGGGGTGTAAAGATTTATATGCAATGCAAAAGATCATACTCTCATTGAAAAGAAATCTATCATGTAATAGTGACTTCTGAATCACAAACTTGATTTGCTGTAATCTGAGTTTATCCAGGGACACCTGTATCTGAAATGGCTTTACATTTAGGTTTTTAATTTCATTTTGTCATTTCTACAGTTAGTTTTGAAAACTGGCCTTTAAAGTATTGATTTTTAAAAAATTCTTAGGGCACCTTGGATTTTCTTTTCTAAAACACATTGAAACTCACACTGCCTATAAAAAAAAATGTGCTATATAAATTCCCAGATAATATCTAATGTATCAACTTCTATCTTAATTTTTCTCATAATATGTAGTATTAATCAATAGTAAAACACTCTATTGAAATCTGCATCCTCAAGTTATGATGGTTGTTATATTTGTCTCTGTGTCTATCTGGGTTAATTTATAGTTTAATTTTGCCTTTCTGGCTTTTTGTATGTGGACACATGGGAAGAATATTCATGGGTTTTGCTCTTATGAATAAAGACCTGAGTAAGACCATCAAATATAATCTTGAGTGGAACCCTGGCTACTTTTTGAACTGTGTTGTGAACTGTGAAGGACTTGTTGAGGTTCAGCAACACTAAAAATCATTAACACAATTTTACCCTTTTACTGAATACTTTAAAATAGATTTATATCATTTTTCTGTAAGTTCTGAAAGATAAACTGTCATATGTAAAATTTATCCTGCAATTCACGAATGCCCACAGAACTTTCATTTTCTTAAGCAAGCATTATAAATTTGTCCAAACTACTCTTCTGTAGGCATTCATTCTAAGATCTAATGGGTGTTTAAATATAAACTGTCATTTTGGTTTCAAAGACAAGTTAGAGTTAGAATATTTAGGAATCAACTAGGAACTTGAAAATATTTTCCCCAGGGATTTAACAATAATGATACATTAAAATAATGATCTGTTTAGGAAGACTATGTGTTAAGTTTTTAATATCTATCTCTCTATATATCTATACATCTATATACAGCTATCTAAATATTATCCTGATTGCAAACTCATGGTTTCTGGAGCAAAGCATGTTTTTATTCACTTAAATCCAATAACAATGCTGGTTAAAGCAATAACCATGCTGGTTCCCCAAGCTCCAATATTACCTTCAGAAGCAACACAATGAGAGCAAGATGAGAAGTTACCCACATGCAACCAGAGTTTATGCTGTAGGCAAGAAACCCTGACTATATGAATCTAGGAGATTATATAGGAGTAGGTCAGTTGTCACCTACTCCCTTCCTGAAAGATGGAGAAAAACATTTTACTCCATAATAAATGTTTCTCTTGGGAACTCGAAGGGGAAAGATCCTGGGTTTTTCCCTTTGGAATGTAAATTTGTGATCCTAAGGAGAGGACTAAACTAAGGTCTCTAAGATTTAGAACTCCTAGAATATCTCTATGGTCTTATGTCTCATCCTCCTTCAAATGTAAACACATGCCTCTAGAGAAGTAAATCTTGATCTAGAGTTCTTTATCTAATCAACATAATTTAACTTGCAAAGCTGTCTTTTAGCAGTTTCTAAGTTCCAGTAAAATTTTCATAGAAAATCCTAACTGCAGAAAGATAAAAAATATTTTCTCTACAATTCCACACTATGTCATTAGCTAATATAAATAGTACAACCGTATCGAAGAGAAAATGTATGCTTTATCATTTTCTTCACAAAAGTGGAAAAATTTTGATATAAGAAAATGTCAAAACCCTGATAAAATAAAAATATATCAAATAAAACACACTCTTAAATTATTTATAAAATCACTTCAAAACCCATTTGAGAGAGTTGCACAAATAAAAGATATTGTAATGTTTTACTTGATTTTGTTTCATTCATAGAATTGAGAACTCTTCTCCTAGCTTTTAGACAATTGATAAAATTATTTTTATAATTATTTTAAACATTTTATTATTTTATGACAATATTAAAAAGAAATATAGTCTCATATTACTTGGTGCGGCTTATAGTTTGGTTGTTTTAGTATATTCATCAATAGATAAAGTATTTTGTTGTTCAAGAAAAGAATATCCCTAAAGAACAATAGAGGCATGTATATCATTCTTTCCGGAGTCTTAAGTAGATAAAGGTCACGACATATATAGCTCTGTATTGCAAAGTAGTCTGTATAAATACAGTACTGACATTCCTCACTAAAGAAAATGTCTTCAAAAAATAAATTTTCAAAAGTTGAAGACTATACTTCAAAAAATAAATTTCAAAAATTTAAAGAATGTACTGAAACAGAAAGACCAAAAAAAACTCAGTTTGCATAACATCAATACAATTCTTGTTTTTGTATCTGACATTATCCTAATAATTCAAATATATTGTTGTACTCAAACTTTTCATGAGGGGCTTTATTTTTTTATTTTTGTACAATATTCAACCTTCAGGCACTGGAGCTATACAATGGGATAAACAAAAACAATGAATTGAATTTTTATCCTTCCATAAAAAGTATTAGAATAAATTTCATGAAGAGAAACAATTGTATTTAAAATATTTCTTCTATATAGCTAGTAAAGAATTTGTACACGAATTGTATAAGAATGAAAAATTAAACTTATGCAGTATTGCATAGGACAGTAACCAAACTTTAAATAGCATTATGTAATTGCACTTTTATTGTAGCTAGTATTGATTTATACTCTTATTTTGCTAAAATAAAAAAATTATACTAATGGGAAGATACAGATCAATGTTATACTCTCTAAATAAAGCAGATAAATTATACTAGAGATGATACACAAAGCTAAGTATAAATAACTATTTTTTCTTTTTACAATAATTTTTTAAAAAAATTATTAATTCTAACCAAGTGCATGCTTGTGAGGATCCTAATCTATACACCTTGGTTTTGGCGAATGTATGAATTTCAGTATTCATGTATTTCTTGTCAGAGTTGTGTATTAACATACTGAGGAGTCAGCTTCTCAATTTCCTGAATAGAATATTGCTGTAAATGTTAGTAAGCTAACTTGATTGCCTTTTTGTGTTTTTAATAGGTTAGCTTGAATAGCTTCATAATGTCAATAGTCATTTAGAAAATGATGTTATTTGGAGAGAATAGAGATCTCCCTTTCCCTACTGGCATCTTCAGGCCAGACTTCCACAGCCAAAGTGATGAGGAGCTATGAGGCAATTAAACAATAAATGTGAAGTCTGCCTCCTCACTTTTACTCAGAATTGGACTAACTCCATCAAACAGATTGGGCAAACACCCACTAAAGCCAAACCTGAGCCAATGATTCTAAACAAGAGAGGGTGTTATCAAATTCTGTGCATGTACTTCAAGCCACAGGCCAGAGGGAGAATTACATAATGGTTTATGTGATGATATACCCTCTTTTATTTGTAATATATAAGTAATTGCCTCAGTTGTCTCCTCATTTCATCTGTTCACAGAAAAAAAGACAGTGCACAATTTTCTACTTTTTTCATATTGGTCATCCAATCCAAGTTAAACATGAAATGTTCCACATAATAAACCAGCACAATGTCAGTAGGTTATACAAACCCCAAATCATCATGACACTCTCTAAACTTTCCTAATGATCAATCCTTACTATAATCTTCGCATGTAAAAAATATTACTATTCTGTCTTCATAAGCTGTAACCTCTGAGAAACTTCTGAGTAATTTCAGTTTTACTCTATCTTTTACCTTCCGGAGTTAACTACATATTTTCTTATATATTATCACCCTTAGATTTGCAAGGATATATTTGTGCTTCAATGGAAATCTACACGTTGTCTGTAGCACACTCCCAGGTTACCTGATTCTGATTTTATGGTAACTATTTTGTAATTCTGTAAGTCATAGATAATTGATAGACATGCAAGATAATTCCTGTCTATAGATGTGCAAGTGATTTCTGTCCTGTGGAGGGATACCCTGTGGAAAAAAATTTTTTTCCTCTAAATTAAACATAAACTTTAAAGTGAGTTTGTCTTTACATTTCTATGAGCATCATGATTTTATCCTTTTTTTTGTTTAAATTATCTTTCTATTCACATTGTTCCCATCATAGCTGGATATCCTCTGCCCTATGGTCCCAAGTGGGTAATTGATACTGTGGAAATTGAAACCACTGATAAAAGGGAACTATTGTACTTTTCTTTCATATGTAAGAATACTTTAAGTAATTTAATTACACTAGGAGATGATATGCTATTATGGGCTTTTGTCTTCTCAGATATTCTTTTAGCTGTAACATTACAGTGAAATACATGTATATTTAATTAATATATAAAATGAAATAATTTTGATAATATTTGGTTAGGAAAATCAGGAACAAATGACTAATTATGTGAATGTACTAATACATTTTCTACATTTTATTAGATTTCTTAAGTAATAATTATTCTCTATGCTGTTGTTTTTGGTAGCACATATTTCTTAATTTTCCTAACTCTGTACTATCTATAACATATAGTAAGTCTTTATAGTGTGATGCAAGGATGTTTGTGAAATGATGCTCTCAGAAATAACAAATGAAAATACTCACTGGCAAAAGCATAGATTTCAGCATACTATGGTGGTCTCTCTCTCTGTCTCTCTATCTCTCTCTCTATTTAATGGACTCCACTGTAGGGCTACTGATCAGAGTAGGAGAAGCCAAAATTGCTGCTTATTCCTTTGGCTCAGATATCTTGGAAAAATGGAGAATCCCACAGAGCTCAAAGGAAGCGCGCCCACAAGGTTGTGCAATTTTCTCATTTTTAGTTCTATTTTCCTTTGTTATGGACCTTTCAAGACTTTTTGTTGTAGACTTTAAGTTTAAGGAGAAAGAATTTCAAAGAAAGGAAAAACACATATGAAATGATAAATGTTATGTTTATACCGTGTTAGTGAGCTCTTTGAAAGTGTTTGCAGCTTTGAGGTAGAATGAAGAATATTGGGTAAATAATATTGCCTGCAGAGTGGAAGTTGTGCATAGAGAGAAATCATGCAGAGAAGCTTAGAAAACCTACATCACAAGAAATGCTTTTCAGCAGGGAAGTCTCCCTCTGAACTTACACATAGGTCAGAATGACATAAAATGCTTCTTTATTGATAATGACAGAAGTTTAAATAACTTTCAGGTGATGTCTATACAAAAACTATAAACTGAATCATAATTCAAAGCTTCAATTCTATCCAGTAATACTACTTACAGAACAGAGAACACTTCTTATGTGATAAATCAAAATGGAATACAGAGTTGACACAGTTTTCTCGTAAAATATTGGATTTTTCTCAGTGTACTACTGTGAATAAATAGGTTAAAAAACAAAACCAGATTTGACAAAAACTATAAATTCAACAAATATGTGTTACATACCTACTATGTGTAGGCATGATTCTAGGTTCTGGAAATACAGTAAGAACAGACATGATATCTCCTCTTATTGAGTTACATTTTATTGGAGAAGGCAGGCTATAAATATGTAAACATATAAGTAAATATATCAATCTGTTATGAAGATTATATATTTTCAAAGAGTGATAAATGTTATGAAAAAAATGAGGTAGGGTAGTTATAGGGAATAAGTGACTAGAAAAATTGAGAAGCAGAGACTACTTTGCTAGGATGGCCAGGCAACTCTGACAGAATGGGTGACATTTGAGGAGATCCTGGTGATAAGAAGGATACAAGCGTGTCAAGGTCCAGGGCAGAAGCATTCAGGCAAAGGGAACAAGATATGCAAAGATTTTAAGAAGAGAATGAGTTTTTATGCTTTGGAGATGGAAAAAAAATAAAAGTCCAGGGTGGCTTGAACATAATGGATATTGAGGAAGGAAGAAGTAGAATACAAAGACAAGGAGTTTTTTTTTTTTTTTTTTTTAGCTGAAGTCCTAAATGACCAAACATCCACATGAAATTCAGGAAAGAGGTCCAAAATATGAAAGCTGGTGTTTACAAATCTCTTTACCTCCTCCAAAAATCATACCTAATCAAAAGTCTCTAGGAGACAGAGACTTCTTCAAAATTTGTTTTACCTACGTGTAAATAATATTTTGAAAATGACAGAGCCTACTTTGAATCTCTCATCACTACACAGAGACAGGTAAAGATTAAGTGATGATAAGGAAAATACAGCAAGATTTTAATGGTAGACAAATTAGTAGCATCACTTGAAGAATCAAAATTTTTTACCCTGATAGAAGAAATTTGGGGAAGTGGTCTAAGGTCCAGTGATCAGAGGCACTGACCACTAGAGTATAGTATGGTGAGTGTGTTCACAGACACAATAATGTTTGGAAGAAACTACTTTCAAGGGAGTGGAAGGAAACCTGAAAGAGAAAGACATCACTTAGAGGCTTGCTAATGGAAAAAAAAAGTAGAAATCAGAGAATGTAGCTGAATGGTCCCATCACAGAATCAGAAGAGTCACCAAAACTTAATCACTCATCAAAATTGCCACGTATTAAAGAAACTTCATTTAACTTTAACAATAAGAAAGTGTACCTTGAATGCCAACCTCTCCTCAGAAATACTTGTAATTGATGGTCCAGAAAAAAATTAGAACAAATTAAAATGAATGGGAAAAGTCAGGCACCATCCACAAAACTTTACTATAAGAGTAAAACAGAAGGAGACAATCAATACTAATCAGCTAATAAAAACACTACCAAAAAATCCAACTACAAAAGGGAGAATATTTATAACAAAATATTTCAAAAGTAACTAAATATCATTAAATAAGCAATGAAAAATATGACAGGCCACCACAAGTCAGAAATTCAAAAACTTAGAATATCAAAAAAACAAGAGGTGTAAAATAAGAATTGACAGTATTCAGGAAAAATTTAAATAAGAAGTCAATTTTGTCTCAAAGAGGAAAACTAAATCAAAATGTACCAAGGGAATCATTTTTAATGAGGTGTAGGGAAACATGTTGGGTAATGGAAATCTCAACCACGGTGGTGTTATATGACTAAATACAATTGCCAAAACATTTTAAAAGAACAAACTTAAATTGAGTAAATTTATTACTTATAAATATATATCAATAAAGAAAAACAATAACTTTCACTTTCAGGTAGGATGTGATAGCTTATGAGATTCCACAAAAATTATTAATAATAAATGTATGTATACTTATATACTAAATATGTATTTATATGTATGTACAAAAAATTCCAGAAGGGAAGTGAACAGAGTGGTGGAAAGGTGGAAGGAATTATAATGACAGAAAAATTTCCAGAATGAAACAAAAAATTCAGAAAATTAATGAATTCCAAATAAGATACATTTTAAAAAAAAAAATCTAAACTTAACACCTCAAGAAATTTCATAACAATAAAGAGAAAGAAACACTGTCACAATAGCCAAAGAAAAAACATAGATTATCTACAATGGAACAAAGGACACTTTAGTTAATTATGGAATTCTGGATTGGTAGTTACTTTCTCTCAACATATTTAAGATATTATTCACCTATTCCAGCTTCCACTGCTACTCTTGAGACCTCCAATATCAATCTATTGGTCCTTTTTAATCTTTTATGTTTTATCTATGGCACAATATTGTCATACTCTGTTCCTAAGGTATTCTTTATGGTGTTTAATTTGCTTTAACTTCATTACAGAAACTGTGGATATGTCTAGATGTGGATTCCTGATTTATTTTTCTGCTTGGGATTTGCTGGGTTCTTTAAATTTGTGTTTTGGTGTATTTATTAGTTATCAAAAATCTCAGCTATTTATAAAAAACATTACTTCTGTCATATTCTGTATCTCTTTTTCTTGGACTGTGACTTAACACGTGGTAGACTTTTTTCTGCATTTTCTAAGTTTATTACGTTATTTTCTGTATTTGACAATTCTTTTGTCTTCTAAATATTTTCTTCTAAAATATCTTTGAAAACACCAATTCTATATTAAGCTATGTCTGATATACTGCTAAAACGTTGAGATCTAATTTCACTCATTGAAATATTAAGAGTAGAATTTCTACTGGAACTCTTTCAAAAAGTTTTAAATTTTGTCTTTTCATCTCTATGAAAATATTAATCATACTTCTTTTACAATCTGTGTATGTTAATCTATCACAGCACAAGTCAATTTCGTATGTTTCTTATTCATTTTTTCTTTTATTCTAGTGTGCCTAAAATTTTTTGATTGTGTTTTAGACATTAAATTTGAAAATAGAATATTTGTGGAATAAATTTGAGAGTAAACCATGTTATTATTTTCCCAGAAGATATTTGCATTTATTTTTGGATGGCACTTGGCAGCACACCATCACCCTAATCCAATTTTAGATCTTGAGATTTTTCTAGGCGGGGACAATGACTTCAAGCAGTACAGAAGTCCTTGCAAGGACTGATTTATTTCTGATTTGTACTTACTGCTTTTAGGATCCCCAGCATTCATTCTTTTTGCCCTGTAAGGCTGCCAAATCCTGCTCCTAGCCATTAGCTACTTCTGTGATACCCAAATGCCCACCTTGATAAAAGATGTTCTCACTACTGGTCTTACCTCTCCAAATTTCTTTCTTCTTCTAAATTGTGGCCAGCAATATTTTACTATTTTGTTAACTATTTTATGCTTAGGAAGATTTTAAAAAAGTATTTTCTTTGGTAAATATCCAGTAGTGGGATTGCTGGATTAAAGGGTAGGTCTACTCTTAGTTCTTTGAGCAAAAAGACACTTGCACTCAATTGACAATCGCAAAGATGTGGAATCAACCCAAGTGTCCATCAGTTCATGAGTGGATTAATAAAATGTGGTATATGTATACCATGGAGTACTACTCACCCATAAGAAGTGAACTAATACATTTTGCAACAATCTGGATGGAACTAGAGACCA
The DNA here is from genome assembly GCA_023783475.1 of Daubentonia madagascariensis. Lineage (NCBI taxonomy): Eukaryota > Metazoa > Chordata > Mammalia > Primates > Daubentoniidae > Daubentonia > Daubentonia madagascariensis. The sequence goes on along the minus strand of JAKFHU010000978.1, from coordinate 15,490,292 downwards.
TTGTCCTAAGTGAAGTATCACAAGAATGGGAAACAAACACCACATGTACTCGCTATTAAATTGGAACTAACCGATCAGCACTTATGTGCACAGATGCAAGTAAAACAGCGGAAATCAAGCAAGTGGGAGTGGGCAGGAGGGGATGGGTGAAATCATACCTCATAGGAACAATGTACACTATCTGGGTGATGGGCACACTTATAACTTTGACTCAAGCAGTATAAAAGCAGTCCATGCAACAAAAACATTTGTACTCCTGTAATATTCTGAAATAAAAAAAAAAAACTTTGTACAGCTTTTTCAGTTGATTTCAGTGAAATATATTTCTAAAATTACTAAATTCAACATTACCAGAAGTCCAAAACCTCCCCTGGTATCACTATAGTTTTTTTTTTTTTTAATTACATCTAATTATTTGAAGCTCAGCCTTCACTTTTACTATGAACTTATTTTTATAAGCAAAGACATTGAGTTGTTTGTTATAAAAAGCTGCCAAGGGATGTGTAAGTCTTTCTTAAATACTGAGTTTAAGACACAATTAAGAAAGTCTACAGCAGTAAAAAGTGACTAATACAAAAGAATAAAAAAATTACTGTAATGCAAAAGAAATATAAATAATTATTATAAAGTAATAACATATTTTTATAGTTGTTTAAGTCAAGCAATATATCAGTGTGATCTATACAAGACAATGTAAGATTTTGTTATCAACTTTTTAAAGCACTTGAAATACTATTATAGCTCAGGATTTTGCTCAAAAGCTTTTTGGTTGTTTAACTCTTCTGTGTTATAAATGAACCCAATTAAAGAACACTATTAATTGTTGCATTTGTGCCATTTTATTTACAAGGATTTACCAAAGCCAGTCCAACACTGAAGACAAGACTTTTTTTCCTCAAAGCAGCTGGTCATAGAGAAGGATTGCTCCCTCAAGAACCATAAAATTCTTCCATTTGACAGCCAAGCAGAAAAGGTGAGAATAAAATAAACAACACTGCTAACAGGAGCTGTCACCATGATGAATGCTGATGAGGAATAACTAATGTGGATTCTTTTAAGCAAAGCCCAGAGGTCTGAGCCAATGCCCGCTGACTTAAAGATGGGGAAGAAGGAAAAAGGACCAAAGAGTGAAGAAACCACTCAGAGAAGATACTGCTTTTTAAATTTCGTGTACAGTCACGAATCACTTAATGATGGAAATTCGTTCTGACAAATTCATCATCAGACAATTTTGTCATTGTGCAAACATCACAGAGTATAGTTATGGGAACCTAGGTGGTATAGTCTTCTACACACTGAGGCTATGTGGTATAGCCTATTGCTACTAGGCTGCAAACCTGTACAGCATGTTAGTGTAGGCAATTGTAACACGATAGTAAGTATTTCTGTATCTAAACATAGAAAATGTACAGTAAAAATACAGTATAAAAAAATTAAAAAGTGGCATACCTGTATAGGACACATACTATTAATGGAATTTATAAGACTGGAAGTTGCTCTGGATGAGTCAGTGAGTGAATAGTGAGTGAATGTGAAGGCCTAGGACATTACTATACACTACTGTAGACTTTATAAACACTGTACATTTAGTCTACACTAAATTTATGAAAAATAAAATAATTGTGCTATGATGTTACTATGGGTACAATATCACTAGGAGATAGGAATATTTCAGCTCCATTTAAAATCTATGGTACCACCCTCCTACAAGCAGTCTGTCATTGACCAAAGCGTTGTTATGTGGCACATGACTGTAATTTATCATTTTAAACTTAACTTTTTTTTTCTTCTTAAATTAAATTCTTCTCTAAAAACAGATTGTGTGGTCATTTTAGAACTGTTAGGTTCTTGGTTTCTAATTTTTAAGATGGTTGCTCTTTATAATCCTTGGCTAAGATGTTCAATTCCAAAATGCAAGGAAAACAAGAGTATCTCTGTAGGAAGGAGGAAAGAAAAAGGAAGGAGACGTCTGAGTTAGCAGTTACAAAGATGTCAGTGCCACAGGTCTACCAATAGCCTGTTTCCCAAAAGATTCTCTTTGATCACTTGACTGATACCATAAATTCCCCTCTATTATCTAGCTTCAGCAGAATCCCTTTTGGTCATTGTAGGTCTAAAGAAAGCTGAGCCATAAACCCTTTCAAATAATTGCCTCATCCTCTCTGAGAGCCTTGTTATCAGATTTCTTTGCTGTGTATGCATGTGTGTGTACAGTGATGTGGAAATTTTTTTCATGTATTTGCTATTATTATTATTATTACTGTCATAAATGGCCTATTCATGGCCTTTGATAATTTTTTTTTGACGGTGGTCATTTTTCCAAAATGTTATTGACTGAACAGATATTGTTCACTATCAGTAATGTGCAAGGCAATGTTTTAGGAAAGAAAACAGGAAACAAAAAGAATAAATTTAATGCTTTCATGGGATTTATATTTTTCAAAAATGTTATAATCATTTCTTCTTCAATTTGACATTTGACATTTCAATATTGTCAATGCTATTTTTACAGAGAAAGATTTTAATATTTATATAAACCAATAAAAAATTTTTTGATTGTGAGTTCTTGTCATATTTAAAATTAATTTATTTACCACAAATTGTATTCAGCCTTGTATAATTTATTTATTTTCTTATGTGTCTGTATTTTCTTTTAAACATTTAATTAATTTAAAATTTATTTTGGCATATGAATGAGATTTTTAAAGAAAATTATTAAACATCACAATGTACTGATTATCATTTCCATTTATTGAATTCAGTTCCATTTTAAAAGTATGTTCCAGTATTGCTGAAGATTTTTACTGATCACTGTTTTCAGCCTTTTCATTAATTGGCGCACATTGATATTCACTTTGTTAGCTGATTGGTGTGAATATTCTTTTCTATTATGGTGAAAATGACTTTTTAAAAAAATCTAGTATGCCAATAGTTTAAGTTAGGAATTCATCAAATATTTTTAATCCCTTTAAACCTATAATATTTATAGCTGTTTCCTTCATGTCTTTTCATAGCTTGAGAACACATTTATTTTTATCAATTAATAATATTTGATTGCCTGGATATATCACACTGTATTTATACATTCACCTATTATACTAAAGCAGTGGTCCCCAACCTTTTTGACACCAGGGACCAGTTTCGTGGAAGACAGTTTTTCCACGGAAGGGCAGGGGGTCGGGTGGAATCGCTGCTGCCTGGGCTCCACCTCAGATCATCAGGCGTTGGAGTCTCACCGGGAGCGCGCAACCTGGATTCCCCCTATGTGCAGTTTGCAGTGGGGTTCACCCTCCTATAATGGTCTGATGCCGCCGCTGATCGGACGCCGGACCAGGCTCGGGTGGTGATGCGAGGGAGGGGGAGCGGCTGTGGGTGCAGGTGGGACTTCCCTCCCTCGCCTCCTGCTGTGCGCCTGTTTCCTGGTGGGCAGTGGGTTGGGGACAGCAGTACTAAAGGACTAGTGGTTGCTTCCAAGCTTTAGCAATTATGAATAAAAGTGCTATGAACATCCATGTGCAGATTTTTGTGTGGTGGTAAGTTTTCAACTCCACTGGGTAAGTAACAAGAAGCATGATTGCTGGGCCCTATGGTAAAAGTAAGTAGTTTTGTAAGAAAATGCCAAACTGTATTCCAAAGTGTATTTCAAATGAATGGGAGTTCCCGATGCTCCACATTCTCATCAGCTTTTGGTGTTGTCTGTGGTTTGAATTTTTGCCATTCTAGTAGGTGTATCGCATTGTATCGATTTGCAATTCCCTAATGACATGTGATGTTTAGCATCTTTTCACATACTTATTTTCCATCTGTCTTTCATTAGGTGTCTTTTGTCCATTTCTTAATTTGTTTTCTTGTTGATTTTAGGGGTTATTTGTATATTTTGGATAGAAGCTTATATGTTGGCATATTGAGTTTAAGATATCCATTCCCAAGATTTTGATGTGGAAATATCAAATAGTCTGGTAGACCTATGGGTCTTTAGTTCAGGGAAGAAGTCTTAACTGGTGATAAAAATGTGGGAACCATCAGCCTCTACCTGATTTATAAAGCCAGGTAACCAGATAAGGTCATCAAATGACCAACCAAAGAACAAAAACACAAGAAAACTAAAGACTGAGCCTCAGGGCATTCCAATATTTAAAGGTCAGTAGCGAGGTACCCAGCACAAGAGATTGAGAAGGAACAACCCCAAAGGTAAGGAAAACCAGAACATGTGGTGTCTGTAAACCAACTGGAGCAAAAGAGAGGAGAGAAAACTCAACTGTGTCATATGTTCCTGTTGGTTTAAATAAAAACATGATGGACACAATTGTATTTAGTAAAATGTGAGTCACTAGTGATCTTGATAAGTGCAGTTCATGAAGTTATGTATGGAAAACCTGTTTGATCTTGGTCCTTAAGAGAATGAAAGAAGAGTATTTGGAGACAGGGAAGGAAGGAAGTTGTTCTAAAAGAGCTGGAGAGAATGATGATGGAAATAGGACGCAGAGGGGGCTTTTTCAGGAGAAGGGTAGTTATGGAGAAATAAGCAGCCTGTTTGTAGGCTGATGGGGATTATTCAATCAAGAGAGAGGATTATTTGAGGTATGTTGTCCTTAAGTATATGAAAGATGAGGAGATCTAGGGCAAAAGTGGATTTGGACATAGCTAGGAGCTCAGATAATTCTTATATAAGATGGTGGAAGACAGATATAAAGGTGAGGATGTGAAGAAGTTCTCTGCTCAGTTTCCATAGAAATAGAAAGATCATCAGCCAAGAGAGTAGATGTGTGAAGAGGTATTAGGGAAGAGAAAAGTGTAAAATAATTATCCAATAGAGCAAGAGAATGAGTGGATTTCGAACTACAGTATGGTTTCTGGGCAGGTTGAGGATTGTGAATTATACTAAGAGCTACCAGAATGACTACTTTTCTCCAGCCATGTTTAACTGCATTGGTTCAGGGATGGGGGAGGTGGAGAGTTGTGAGTGTGTTTGAATAAAAATAAAATAATAAGATAAAATAAATAAAATAAGTGAGGGCAGCTAACTGGAGTTTCTGGGGTAGGCATCAGAGTGATTTTAATGAATTTACCATGGGATTTAGGCTGAATTAAAAGGAAAGCCAGGGTCTGAGGGATGAACAGTCCCTCTTTGTTCACAAATACTGAAAAAATAGTGCAATAAGTGGATTAAAGATCCCAGGTCTAGTTGGAGGATTACTGCTCTCAATGATGGAGCATAATAGTACTTTATAGATTATTGATGATGTTAAGATTAACAGAAATATTTTGAATAGGGTTCACCTGTTTTTGAAATTTTTGTAGTTTTGATTGTATCTTTTTATCATTCTTAATTTTGTGTATCTGTGTGTTTATTATTTTGTCTTCTTACAGTATTCCAGAGATATTTTTAATCTATGTATTGCTTACTCCAAAGAATTAGCTTATAGAAATTTCTGTCATTCCTACTGTATTTTTTGCTTTCTAATTTATTTTCTTGTTTACCTTAGTTTTGTTTTAAATGTTAATATTTTTGTAATGTATTGAAATGTAACCCTATTGAATTGCCACCCCATTTTTATGTTTTGTTTTGATTGATGTCTTTGCCAAAGCTTTGGTTTAATCTTGCTTGCCTTGTATTAATGTATAGAGTTACTAATGTAATTTATTTTTAATCAACTCAGGGTTTTTTTTAAAAATATAATTATTTTTCCTTGGGTGCATTTTATTATAATTTCTGTGTTGTTTTATTTCGTGTTTCTGCTTTTATGCTTCCAATGAGAGATCATTGTTTCCTATCTTCTGATCTATCAACTATTCTTATCTATCTTTTGCTATTGTTGATATTGGGTGGCCATTGATCTACTGAGTGCTAATTAGTGTCAAAAACATGTCCAAATAACATGGGGTTAAATAGGCATCAATACAGCAGAGACATAATATGCTAATGTGCACTGTAAATGTTTAAGAGAGAGTTATATTATGAAGTATTTCAGAACACTATTTGATTACCAAACTCTATTAATGACATTTCAATTTCCCAAGCTGCAGGTAGTTTGGTGACTATTTATTTTGAACACCAATAATTGCTAATGACCATTCCAGAAATTTTTCCAGTGAAATCACTGGCTTTCAATGAATGTAGTAATTATCTGCTTGTCTATAACCTTAGAATGAGAAATACATAATATTTGGAATGCTGATCTTTCACATTGGCCTTTAGTGCATAGTAACAGGATTTTCATTCTTTAGAGTCTTATGCGTGCTTTCTGGTTCAGAGTCACTTGTTTCTTTCTACCAGTTTCCAATTTTAAAGAACATTTTGTTTCTTGCATCTAAAATTCTACTGCTGTCCAGCTTACTGTGTTTCAAAATCATGGCATGATCTTTGTATCATTCTGTCTTCTCAAATGTGAACTGTTTCCTTATTCCAATTCACTGGGACAAATACATGTGCTACCACTTTCATAGGAAAACTGTCATTTTTAGGTAGAAGCCTGATATCATTAAAGGTTTTATTAAATTAGCTCAAGGGTATGGGAAGGAGAATGGAAGGTGAATTTAGCAGCTATGCATACATCCCTTTAAACTAATGTGTGATTCACAAATTTAGCCATCTTGTGCTGTTCCATACTGAATTATTGATTAGTTTTAAAGCAAACCCGATACTTGATGCCTGGATGATGCTGCCAACAAAATGCAAAAATGTTTTTTGAGTTTATGTATGTGCATATATGTGCATGTGTATGCTGTACTATTTTTTTTTGATTTTTGGGGATAATAAAGTATTAAGTTCATACAATCGGATATTTCTTCAGCTCAGTATTGTTTTTTATTGCATTTAACATTTTTCTATTACACTTTTTTAGTCTTTTTAAAAAATCAATAATATGGATAATGGTTTGCTGTCTTTCCATCTGACACGTGTTTGTCATTCTCTCAATGATTGTTTTAATTTTATTTTCTTTTTTATCTAAATTCTAGGCATTAGTTGTGTCTTTCACATCAAAATTATTTTGTCTGTAGTGTTGTATCTGATATAAATTTCTAAAAATATTAATATCCATACTAAAAAAAAGTTTAGTTTTTTAAATATGTCCTCACCATTTTTTTCTGAGTCTCAATCAGTGTTTTTATTTCATAAGCTTTCTTATTGCTACTTTTCTTGTCTTGTCTCATATAATCCATAGTGTCTCAAATTTAATAATGTGAAAATCAGATCTTTATAATATTTATTCTATGTTCAATATTAAATCTATTTCAAAATACAACAGTTGTGTATTGAAAATGTGAAAATTACATCTTCCTTTATGTTGTAGAATCCTGCTATAATACTCATTCTGGTTTTATTTTTCATTTCCCCACTTTATCCAACTGTGAAGGATGAGAGGAGTATTCAATCTTGCTATTTTTGGCAAGCAGGACTATCTTATCCTCACTTCCTAAACATATCTGCTTTAAGAATCCTTCTTACCAACCATGTATTATGAGCTGCTAAATATATACAAAAATTTTCTGGTATTTTGCAGACATCTATTTGGGTCTCCTCCCTAGAGAAAGATCTATTTCTTCTGCTAGGGAATGTTCAGGATTGAATTTCATTTCTAAGTAATATAAAGGAGTCAGTAGTTTTGTCTGTTGATTTAAAAAAGCACATGAAAACTGCAAAGCCCAGAGTACATTGTTACTAAAATTAATTCAGTTTTAGTCCCTTTTCACTGTGACATTCACAAGTGACCTGTCTTCCTATATAAACCCAAACTTTATTGCTGGGAATTGATTTCCTAGGAAGTTACTGACTGGGAAATGAAAGGATGTAATGGTTCTGGCCACCCTAAAAAAATAACTCAGTATGCATCAGTGGGAGGGAGAGAAGCAGAGAGAGTTGTTGAAGTTGAATATCTATAAAGTTTAGAGAGGTAAGTAAATTGGGGTGAACAGAATGAAATAATCTATATTCTAGTTCAGCCTATTTTTTCTACTATTTTCTGGTGTGCTTACAAATACACCAGTGCCTGGCAAATTTGGGCAGTGTAGATTATGGGCCAGACAGGCTGGGTTAGCATAACAGCCTTGCCACTATCTAGCTGTGTGATTTGGATAAGTTATTCTACCTCTCTCCATCACAACTTCCTTATCTATAAAATGGGGTTCATAATTGTTTCTACCTCATGAAAGTTATGAAGGCATCTCTGAAGGTTAAATGAGCTAATATTTGTAAAATATTTAGAGCAAGACTGGGAAACAAAAAATTCTGAATTATTTAATGTTTGTTCAATATATATAAATAAATAACTATCATACATATATCACTCAACTAATATAACTCAACTCATATTTATATTACTCAACTTTGTCAACTCAACCTGAGAAAGGTTGAATCAAATTTTTATAGTGGTATACAAGATCAAACATCTCATAAGCACATATTAAAACATAAATTTAATAATACTTTGGATTCCAATATATAATATTTGTATCTAGATAAATCTAAATCTTTCGGGTATTTATTGAATTTTTTGCCAAAACAATTCCTGAGAGAACAACACTTTAATTTGTTTTTTTTTCTTTTTGAGTCATAGCTTTTATAAAGACACTATTGTAGCACTCAAAGTAGTATTTTTTCTTACTACTCTCTGTGGTATATTTTTCCAAGCAGAAAATTATTTCAAATGAAACAAACCCAGAGTGGGGCTACCTGTGGAGAATTATAAATAAAATACATGAGATATAAAAAAGTTATACGTAGATGTTAAGGTAGATATTCTAAACGAAGAGGTTCTCCTGAGAGTTCATGATATCAATTCAAAAATCACTTAGTACATGAAGTATTATTTATTAATAGCATTCTCTTTTTCAAAAATTAAGCACACAATATATTCATCATTGGCACCAAATTTCTCATATTTCTAACTCCATTTACTATATCATATAAAATTTGTGTTTGTCATAACACCTTTTCTTATTTAGTTTAGAAAAAAATCTTTGAGGTCTTATTTCTTAAGGTTGATATGGGACAGTTATACTGCCCAATCGAGTTTTCCTAGAGTCTCTTAAAGTCTTCTTTAAAGCAAACTTTTAAAAATTGTTTTTGGTTTCTTTCTTTCCTAATGAAACTGCTAATGAGAGTTTCCTCTTAATAGTTGTGTAAATCCCGTTGAAGGCATATAATGCCAACTATGTTTATTCTGATGAGTCTTGTTCAGTTTACTTTAAAATTCTAAAGACATTCAATTATTAATGGTGTCTATATACACAAATCAGTTTAACTGTTCTGATGGAATTAGCTAGTCACTAACCTGGCACTAAATACGTGCTTGACTGAATTGCTCACTGAATCTTTTTTTATGGAGATCAAAATCAGACAAAAAGCTTTTGTCCATTTTGTGTACATGATCAACTTTTTTGACAAAAGTATCACCTTAATTTTTCATCTTCTTGTTTTTCCTCCATAAAGATAGATGAGGTCTTTTTGTTAAACACATTATTATCTTTCTTGAGTTTAAAAAAAATGTAAATGATTTGAAAGAAGAATTTTGGAGAGCAAAATATGTTGTGATGGGAAGTCCAGATGGCTGCTAGAGTGCATCCCAGAAAAAAGTTGTTAAATTGAGCTTTGTCTGTAGTCTATAGTCAAACTATGGGTCCACAAAATTGATCTTGTTAGAGCTTTGGATTGATCAGACTCAGGGAAATTGACTTAGAACTAAACTGATTGAATTATAGATAAACAAGACCAATTTAAGTGGAAAAGATAATTTTCAAGGGATTTGTGTCATTTGACAAAGACTTTACTCATTGAAAAAAAATCTCCAACAAATACTTATTAGATACTTGCCATGTTCAGGTATACAATATTACAAAAAGACACATTTCTTTTCAAAGATACTTCAAATTAACAAAGATGTTGGTAATTATACTACAATATTCAAGGGGAAGTAGAGTGTGACATTGGAAAAAAAATTATATATTTAAGCTTTAAAGCAATGAGCTGAAAAAGCCCAATGCATATGTTTCTTCCAAATATATATGTTTCTACAATCAGTGGAGTCCTTAAGCTAAAATTTTGCCCAGTACTGTCAGTTAGAATACTGATTGCCAATATGTTCCACATTTTTTAAAGTGTAAAACACATTTCAAAGTTCTTACCAGTATGAAAATTTAAAAAAAGATAAGAAAAAAAGTTCTACAGAGCTGTAAAACCAGCACTACATTCCAATCCTTCTCAAATTTCTCCACGTTCGCTTTCAGAGTACCTAAGCAGTATTTCCTGTGTGTTCTTCAGATTGTTCTTCTTGGCTCTAATGTGTATCTATCATTTTCCTCCTCTCTTGCTGTGCTTTCTGTGTGAGAGTGTGTGTGTGTGTTTCTGTTGCTCCTGATGCTAAATATAACAACTTTACTGAATATGCCACCAAGACCTTTCTTTTTTTTTTTTTTTCAAATGTTCTCTGATATGTGAGGTTAGGTGATGTCCAGGAAATCATGAAAACATCAAATCCCAGTGTTCTTGGCCTGTAAGGTACTCTATGCCATTGATCCTACTCCTGCTGATATTTCAGGCTTGTTATGTGTGAATATGAAAGATATTATATTAAAAGCTACCGGTATCAATGTTATCAATGTCTTTTATTTTAATGTTTCATAGTTTTTAACTACTTCTGTGCGTGTGTGTTTACTTTTTGTTGAAATTTTTCTACCTGTGACTGAAATACAAACTCTACAGGCTGGGGGGCACAATTTGGAGAACATCATTCTGTACGTTTAATCTCCCAAGGACTTTAAAACTAACTGTGCTCCTTAAATATCTTTGCCATCTCTTTTCCCTGAGGTTGCTCCGTTATGCGTGTAACTGTAGTGAAGGTGGGCTTGTGCTAGGAGCTCTCTGGACATAACTGAAGTCTAGAGCAAACGTGAATAAGTTTTAAACTTAGACGTTGTGTGACAATTATCTTGATAATGAAATGTTTTTACAAACATATTTCAATGCTTGGAGCCATGTATCACCTGTCAGTTGATTTTTTTGTATTTGATATAATTCATTATATTGATTTTATATTAAGACACCCTTAAGACAGTTTTAACTTCTCAGGTTTTGTAAACCTTGGCAGTATTTCACTGTTATCTCTGTGATGTTTCCCTGTAAATATCTGTTGGCATAATTTGGCAATTTTATTTTATAATTAAAATATTATTTATTTTGAAAGCTTATCATCAATGAATTAATTTACTATATTCTTAAAAGTATGTGCATCATTGTAAATTGATAACTTTATCATGAAAATTTATTTTTACTATAAACAAAAAGTATTTTAGTACAGGCAATGAACAACATCACCCACAGCCTAGTAAGTAGAAATAATATTAATCATCAAATACTAAGATAAGGCTTCCACTTCCAAATATATCATTTGTTAACTGTAGGGGTCTTGGGAAAGCCATTTAATACTCCGAGCTCAGTTTTTTTATGTGTAAGTGTGGGACAATAATCGCTGGCCTCCCTATAGCCCACTGCTGTTCTGCTGATGGAGATGGGTAATGGGTGTCCAAGTATTCCGAGAAAATATAACTACAGTTCAATTTTGCAACGAGTCCATTTACCAATGAACACGTTTGCTAAGCCATGGTTTCAGTACTTTTATATTATTCTAGAGTAATGTTTTGATTAATTTGGGACAGGAAGACAAGAGATAAAGGCAATGAGATCTGCTCTGTTAGCACTGAGCAGATACATTTCATGGCTCCTTGAGAATATTAATCAGTAGTCGTTTCCCCAGCCTACGTGGGGAACCTGCAGCCTCACGGCCACATGTGGTCCTCCAGATCCCCACGTGCGGCCCCTCGACCGAATCTAAACTTCACAGAACAAATCCTCTTAATAAAGGGATTTGTTCTGTAAAATTTGGATTTGGTTAAAAGGCCACACTCAAAGATCCAGAAGGCCACATGTTACCCCAGGGCCACAGGTTCCCCACCCCTATGAGTGATCGGGTATAATTTATACTTTTTTTTTCTCTGGAGTCCCTTACCTTTAGTCTTTGCTAACTTCACAAGAAATATACAAATGAAGAATAGATAATGAATATTTAACAAAAAAATTGAATAAGCATTTATTCATTAATATATTCATACATTAACAAGCAATTAATTATTATCTAAAAAATACATAAGAAGGTGCTCTGTTTACTGAAGCAACATTCTAAAGCTAGATATTTTTTTAACCTATACCCTTTTACATGTGTTCTATAATATGTTCATTTAAACACTAAAAGAGAAAATATTGACTATTTATAACTTTTCAGGCTGCAATATATGAGAGACACTGCCAACATATTCTGACTTTCAAACTGGGCTAATTTTGCATATTAGACTGTCAGGACAATATCCAAAATAAACACTTAACTACACAGAATTGAATCAAAACTGTTTTTTAGTATCCAACTAGATGAATATTTAAAAAGTATTTTTTAGAGGAAAATGGTGTTTATTATGTCCTTAGTCCTTGCATGTGCTCCACTGCAGTTATACCTGTCTTTTAGCTCTTCCGTAAGCACACCAACAAGTTCCCTCCTCAGACCTTTGCTTAGGAAACCCTCTTGCTCCAGATGTTTTCATGACTTTCCCCATCACAAAATTTTACATCTAGATCAAATGTCTCCCACACAAAATGGCTTTCTTTAGACACTCCATTAATAAACTCCTCTTTTACTTGGTAGTTCCCTACTTTGCTTAAAAGTGTCTTATGCCTCTTAGCAAAATCTTCTGTTAATCTTTTTAATCTGTTTATTATCCATCTTTTCCAGAAGAAAGAAAAATTCCATAAGGACAAGAACATTTTCTGTCTTATTCACAGCTATTTCCTCAGCATCAAAAATAGTCCTTGTAATGGAAAGGCAGAGCTAGTATACAGCAATAACCACCTGGCCATAAGAACATCAGGGTGACCTTATCTGAGTATCAATAGTAGCATTCACATTTAAAAAAAGTTTTGCCCCACTTCCTTATGTTATTTAAAACATCCCGTGAAACGAAGCAGGGCAGTTTAGTATGAACGAATCAGTAATAATTCTTAAAAATTTAATGACTGATCTACATGTTAACACGATTGAGATTACACCAAATTAAAATTTCATAAAAAGCCACAAAATAGTCCTTAACACCTAATAAACACTCAAATTTTTGATTAATGAATTATGAATTTATAAATAAGTGAATGAATACATAAATGAATGAAGAAATGAATGAAAAGGTTCTACGTAATATATTTTCTTCTTGAGATGAACTTTTTAAAAAATTTAAAGCAGGAAATGGTACTAATTAACCATAAGTACCAAAGTGTTTTATATGGGCATTTCTGGTCTCAACAAAACTTGTGCTTAAATTCTGGTTAGTAACTGATGAATTGGAAATTGACCTGGGGATTTAGAAATGGCAGTGAAGAAACAGTCAAACCAATACGTTTATCTTAATATGGTCATGATCAGTGAGAGCCACGTACAGGCATACCTTGGAGATACTGAAGATTAAGTTCCAGATCAGCACAATAAAGTGAATAGCATACTAAAGCGAGTCACACAATTTTTTTTGATTTCTCGCTGTACGTAAAAGTTATAATTATACTATACTGTAATTTATTGAGTGTGCAATAGCATTATGCCTAAAAAATACATACCTTAATTTAAAAATACTTTGTTGCTAAAAAATGCTAATGATCATCTGAGCCTTAAGCAAGTCATAACCTTTTTGCTGATGGAGGGTCTTGCCTCTATGTTGATTACCGAATAATCAGGAGGCAGTTGTTGAAGACTGGGGTGGCTACGGCAATTTCTTAAAATAAGACACAGTTTGCCAGATCAATTGTTTTTTCCTTTCATGAAAGATTTATCTGTAGCATGCAATACATTTCACTCACAGTAGAACTTCTTTCAAAATTGGAGTCAATTCTCTCAAACCTTGCTGCTGCTTTATTGACTAAGTTTATATATTCTAAATTCTTTGTTGTCATTTCGACAATTTCCACAGCATCTTCACCAGGACTAGATTCCATCTTAAGAAACCATTTTCTTTCCTTATCCATAAGAAGCAATTTCTTATCCATTCAAGTTTTATGATGAGATTAGGCTCTAATTCTAATTCTAGTTCACTTGCTATTTCCACCACAACTGCAGTGCCTTCCTGCACTGTGATCTTGAAACCCTCAAAGTCATCCATGAGGGTTGTAATCAACTTCTTCCAAACCTCTGTTAATGTTGATATTTTGATCTCCTCCCATGAATCACAATTTTGTTAATGGTATCTAGAATGGTAAATCCATTTAGTAATAATTTACTTTTCCCAGATCCATCAGAGAAATCACTATCTAAGGCAGTCATAATCTTACAAAATGTATTTCAGAAATAATGAGACTTTACAGTCAAAATTGCTGTTTGATTTATGAGCTGCAGAATGAATGTTGTGTTACCAGGCATGAAAACAACATTAATCTCCTTGTCCATCTCCATCAGAGCTCTTGGTTGCATTGTCAATAAACAGTAATATTCTGAAAAGAAGCCCTTTTTTCTGAGTAGTAGCTCTCAACAGTGGGCTTAAAATACCTAGTAAACCATTCTGTAAACAGATGTGCTGTCATCCAGACTTTGTTTTCATATTGATAGAGCATGGGCTTAATACATTTAGCATAATTCTTAAGGGTTCTAGGATTTTTAGAATGGTAAAGTGAGCATTGGCTTCAAATTAAAGTCACCAGCTGCATTAGCTTCTTCCAAGAGAATCAGCTTGTCTTTTGAAGCTTTGAAGCCAGACATTGACTTCTTCTTTCTTGCTATGAAGGTCCTAGATGGCATCTTCTTTCATTAGAAGTCTGTTTTGTCTACACTGAAAATCTGCTGTTTAGTGTCGCCACTTTCATCAATTATCTTAGCTAGATCTTTTGAATAACTTGCAGCTTCTACATCAGCACTTGCTGTTTCACCTTGTACTTTTATGTTATGGAAATTGCTTCTTTCCTTAAACCTCATGAACCAATCCAATTAGCTTCATACTTTTCTTTTGCAGCTTCCTCACCTCTATAAACCTTCATAGATTTGGAGAGAGTTAGGGTCTTGCTCTGGATTAGGCTTTGGTTTAAGAGAATGTTGTGGCTGGTTTGATCTTCTGTCCAGATCAATAAAACTTTCTCCCTATCAGCAATAAGACTGTTTTGCTTTCTTATTATTTGTGAGTTCATTGGAGTAGCACTTTAAATTTCCTTCAAGAACTTTTTCTTTGCATTCACAACTTTGCTAACTGTTTGGCACAATAGTCCTAGCTTTCAGCTTATCTTAGCTTTCAACATGCCTTCCTTAGTAAGTTTAATCATTTCTAACTTTTAATTTAAAGTGACAAATGTGCTAATCTTCCTTTCCCTTGAACACTTAGAGGCCATTGCAGGGCTAGTAGTTGGCTTAATTTCAACATTGTTGTATCTCAGGGAGCAGAAAGGCCCAAAGAGAGGGAGGAAGATAAGGGAACGACTGGTTGGTGGAACAGTCAGAACACATACAACATTTATCACATAAATTCACTATCTTATACGGGCATGGTTCATGGTACCCCAAAACAATTACAATAGTAACATCAAAGATCACTGATCACTGATTGTTATAAGATAATAATAATGAAAAAACTTGAAATGTTGCGAGAATTACCAGAATGTGGCACAGAGACATGAAGTGAGCACATGCTGTTTGAAAAAATGGTGCCAAAAGACTTGCGGAAGCTTGGTTGCCAGAAACCTTCAAATTGTAAAAAATGCAATATCTGCTAAGTGCAATACAGTGAAGCGCAATAAAACAAGGTATGCCTGTAGTTATTTTTATAGGCAATGCATCAAAAACACCATTATATTTTTTATCTCCAAAATGTGGGCCTTTGAACATACACACCACATCTATATCATTTATTTGATGGCCTTGGTGGTAATAGTCATTTATCACACAGAGAAATAGTACTGGTGTTATGTCTAACACAAAATATGGAGCAGTTGCCTCAACAGATCTCTAAGTTGTCAAATATGGCATTCCATGTGTAGAAAAGCTGTATTCCAACAAAAAGCACAGGCCAAAAAAAATCAGCTTAAAATATAGAATTAAATTAGATACAGGAGGAAATCTTTAGCTGACAATGCTGACTATATACTGTACTTACGTTTGCCAATAAATACACACATACACATAATATTTTTACTTATTTCCTGTCAGTGTGTAACTTATTGGAAACCTTTGAGGCTTGTTGTATAATGAAATATAAAATACAATAGTGCATAATTTGTAAATTGCTGTTGACATTGGTATTTTAATTAAATGTTGTCTGTCTCATTCCCAAAGTTCAGCAAACATATACAAATTGGCAAATAATCCACTGTATCTTAATTTTAAAATACAGTAAATCCTTACTCTTGTACATTTCATTAATATGAAATGTTAGGTAGTTAAGCAAGTTTACTTTGGGATTCTCCTTAAACAATGAGTATTGAAAAGAAAATTGTAATGCTTAATAAAATTTTCAAACTGCTTTCTAGGGATCTGAAAGGAACTCATATATATATGTATGTGTATATGTGCATGTATGTATATACACACACACGCTTACATTTAAGATTTAATTTGTTATCATATATTGACCTTTTAGTTATTTTTAATATCTTGATAATTGCAAAGGGAGAACTATGACAGTTATGCCTTTTATTTTTCTTTAATTGGCAGATTTACAAGATCTAGTGTCTAGAGCATACCCTTTCTTTAATAATTGGATCTTGGTCATATTCGTCAAGATTGTGAAGGGTCTAAGATTTTGTTCTACTTGCAAGCTAACAAGTTAGCTTCCCCAATTTCTTCCATGCTGTCGGAAGACACAAGACTCTTAAGGACAATGGACAGTTTATTACTCAAAGCAGTGACAGTACCCGAAGTATTCTCTTTTTCAGGTACTGGTTTCCGAGCCCAAATTCCCACAAGGAAGAACAAGGGCCACACAAGGCCTGCATACACAATGGCTTTTGTTACAGAAGAACTCTGAGCTAAGGGAATCCAAATATTTTATGATGGGCAGAAAGCCTGCCTAACCTTTGCCTCATGAAGACATTATCTTTATTTTACTGGACAGCAGACAAACCTGCTTTCTGTTCTAAAATAAAATTTTATCTTTATCTTCTAAAGCTGTTTGCTATGCAAACCTCCTTGGATCCTTGGGAATCCAATCTGGAACAAAAGCTGTGGGTGCCTCTGCTCACAAGATGTGTAAAAACATTAGATCTACAACACATAGCCTTTATTTCTACGTGCTAAATTTTAATCAACTTATTAATTTAATTGTTTATGTGAATCAGCTGTTCTTGCAGTGATGTGGAATAACAATTATTTTAAAATTCAATGTCTTAAAATATCAAGCATTTACTTCTTGCTGTGTGTCTGCAAGTCAATTGCTGCACTTTGGCTGATGTAGGCTAGGCTTGGCCACATGACTGTGCTTCAGGCTGTGAGTCAGCAGTGATTGCCCCAGGCTTTTGTTGGGTTAAGTTCTGTTCCACCTGTCTCAGTGAAGGTGAAATAACAGCATTTGCTGGGAAGATGTTTTTCTCGTAGTTGATGATCTGAACGCAAAAGCTAACCAAATCACTCAAGTCTACTTTTATCCTTTGTTCACATAATGTTCCCTGTCATTCTACTATCCAAAGCAAATTGTACAACCAAGCCCGCAGTCACATGGAAAGGGAAGTATACTTCCCCCAAAAAGAGAGAAGTTAAAAAGTTATTTTTAAACACTGCTCCAAGCAGTCCTAATGGTTTTAAAAATTCTTTCCCATTCTCAACAATTATGGTTAAACTTTTTTTTTTTTTGCACTAAACATCCATGGCATAAATAGAAAGAAATATAGAGACAAAGGTTGATAACACTTGCTGACAGCCTGAATTAAAAGCCATTGATACTAAGGGTAATTTATTAGAAGGCAGTGCAGTAATATTTCATTCCCTCTCTCTGTTCATAAAAAGATAATGTGTTCATGAAGCCAGTAAATAAAACATGCTTATAATGACTCCAGTACCTTGAAAGGCATCACATACATTTGGTTATTATCCAGAACTACAAGAAAATAATAACAAGAATAGCAAGCAAATTGTGTACAATCTTTCTCAGTTCAAAAATATTGTATGTATGTAATTTCATGTGATGCCTCAAACAACAATGTAGGTAGGTGACATAATATTGATAGGCCTTTTTTTTTTCCAAAGAGAATGCCAAGATTTGAGGGGTTAAGCTATTTACCATAGTCATATTGACCAGTAGTGGCAAACCTGGGGCTCAAGCACTCATCTTCAGAGCCATACTGAGTAATTAACACTAAAATTTAACAGCATGTCACTAATAACTTTTATCTTACATTAAAACAATATTTTCAACTCTCAGATACTTTGTTAATCTGATTTATTGTTTAAGAATCATTATTTCTTTACAAAAATCTGTAATTCAGAATATATCATAATTATTTATTGATCTTACACTGACTTATTAGTGGTCTATATGAGTCAAATGACTGTAGGGTACATTTTGTCTTAATTTAGCTTTATTATCACTGCTCACAATATTTATTTATTTTTTTAATGTGGCACTAAATTTGTGTGTAAGTTATATCTCACAAGGATGCTTTCAGGAAGAGAGATTGTTTGAAAATCTGATCTTTAGGAAAGTCCATGCAATTGGATTTTAAGCTCTATAATAATATCAGTTGCTTTAGATGAGCCTTGCCTTATGCAATACTCCAGCATCCCTAACATCCTGCCACGCACAAACATCTTAGCACTCAACCCTATTTTTGATTGTAACACATTGCAAAACAGTCATTTATTCAGTGTAATTTTGTACACCAGAACATTTAAATGTAGCAATGTATGAAACATAATGTAAACACATATTTATACATCTATGTACATATAATTCAAATTATATTACAGAACGATTTTTCTCTTAATTAAGGGAATAAACACTACATGTTTTGTCAAGTCAACTTTAACTTTCTTCTAAATATTTATTCTCAATAGATTTATGCTCTATCCATATTCCACCACCCCAACCTTTTTTTTTTTTTTTCCTGGTCTATAGTAGTGGGCCAATCTTTATTTTCCTTTGTTTTGCATTTGAAAGTGCTTCATTAGGTTTGAAGATGTTTCATTAAGTTTTATTAATATTAAACTCATTAAGCTGAGAGAGTAAGTGCCACTTTACACAAAAAACAAGTCATAGACATACTTCTCTGGGGGACAAAATCCTATTATCATTACTATCCATGAAATAGTTGTAGACTTTTTTAAACAGTGAAACACAAGTTAAAGTCATATATGTAGAATCTACCAATTTGTCAAAATGTTTCATTTGATCAATTTGACCAAGTATGTTTATGTTTGGAATGTTTCGACAGGTGAATATGTTGAAGCCCTTCTGCACGTGCCTTTTTATATATATTTTTAGAATATACTATTAAGACAATTTAAAAATAATTTTCAATCTTTTTGTGGCTTTAAACATAATGGTTTTCCCAAAAATCCAAAATTTTAGATATCGTAAGTGCAATCAATTTTCTAATCGTTGAAATAGTAGAGGTGAAAAAATCTTAACATGTTAACTTACACAAATGTTCCTCTGTTAACATATGTATCTTTGTTCAATATGTCTCTTTAAAGTTTGTATAGGTCCTCATGAGAAGAAGAATACTTATTTATAAAATATTTATCTCCCTATTAAACTAAAGCACTTTTGTATTTTCTGAACAATTTTCTTTTAATCAGTGGTGTGTATCAACCCACTGTGCAACTTAGATTTTAAATTCGAGGAGGGAAAAAAACATACATGAGTTTAGAAAAGAGGTCCGATTAAATACTTTAATAACTCTACCTTATTACACCAAAGTGAAATGGCATGGTAAATTTAGATCAATAGCAACCCTTTATTCTGAGCTAGAAAATCCTGGTTGTTTTCATTTGGTCCTATATCACCAGACTTTATAGTGCCTCTAGGATTATAACTTAATTCAGAGCTCAAACTGGTTTCATGTACCAGTATAGTCTGGGGAAATGCAGCAATTTCTGGTAAGAACGCTCCTTTTGGAAAAGAAAATATTTACATATGTGTATATATATACACAAATAATTGGAAAACCAGAAATAAAGTTTAAGTCTTAAACTTTTCTCTGCAAAAAGAGTTATTAAAAGTACTCAAAAGCTAGCAGACATCAAAAATTAGAAGCAGAATAACATTTTTTTTAGCTATAAATCTTTTAAGGTATTGTCACAGTGTAATAGATTTTTATCTTACCTTAAACGTTTAATACATTTTAAAATATGTAAATTAAAAATATAAAATGTCTCTAGCTGGCTTATAATGGGATTACTGTATGTTGTCCTTTTAAATTCTCAAAACTTTTGGAGCATATATTAATTGTTTTTGAAAAGTAGGACACAGCTTAGGGGCCATTCCATAGCTACATGTTTTCAAAGAACCGAATCCACGAAAGAGAACAGATACATGTCTTTCCACTGTCAATGTTACCTATTTGTTAAAGGAATTCTACATAAAGAACTTTAAATTGGCAAATAAATAAATTATAGCATAACGAAAAATATGTTCTAGTTAATTATCCATCATATAAGCAAACTCTTTAGGTTGGAATGAAGCATAACAACAATTTAATATTAATAGTTGTATCTTAAAGATATTTAAGACAAGCTAAACTATGACTTATGTACTAAGTATTTATGGAAATATGTCATCTCTATCTACAGACTGTTAATAAACAGTTTCTAGACAAGCTGGCTAAACAGATGCAGTTAGCCACACCTCTATCTCCAAATATATAGAAATGCTAGATACAACCAATAAATATTCTTTTTCAAGTTTTAGGACAAGAAAGAAAGTATTTCAAATATCAAAAATTAATAGCTGTACCATAGCCAGAGTGGTTGTTAGAATTTGTCACTGTTTATCTCATGGGGACAAAGATCAGATGCACTCTTTGATGACTGTGGTGATAATACCATCATGGAAACTGTAGTCTAGGTCACAGGAGTAGAACCGAGGTCAAGCATTTGGGTAGGAGCCAGAGGGATCTATTATGTCCATGAAAACGAACTATAAAATATCTGTTTATTGTCCTAGCATCACTACAGGTTATTCTGTGGGGAAAAGGAGTTACTTGTGAGAAATTACAACCCTAGCCTGTGTATCAAGAAGTTGAAGCACAGAAGAAAATTATCACAGAGCTGTAAAGGGATAAAAAAGAAAATTAGCAATCAAGGAAAAAAGAGATAAAAGAGCAAAATCAGAAGTAAAACAATTCTTACCATTAAAATATCCTATCAGGTTGAAAAAAGTAAATAGATTACAAAATTAAAAATGAACATATGGACGTGGTATTGGTGAATTTTTAAATGTTGAACATAATAGAAAAGAAATATTATTGAAATTAAAAATATTACAATATATTTTTAAAACCTGATATCCAAAGGAAATGAAATCAGTATCTTGAGGAGATATCTTCACTCCCATGTTTATTGCACCACTATTTACAATAGCTCAGATATAGAATCAAGTGAAGGGCCCAACAATAGATGAATGGATTAAAACATATGGTATAAATACACAGTGGAATACTACTCAGCCATGAAAAAGTGCAATCCTATCACAAAAAGCAACGTGGATGGGCCTGAAGCACATATGTTAAATGGAATAAGCTAGACACAGAAAGGCAAATACCATCACGTGATCTCACTCACACGTGGAATCTTGGGAAAAAAAAGAGTTGCTATCATTAAAGTACAGAGTAGAGCAGTGGTAACCAAAACTGGGGAAGTGAGGGAAGGGGAGAAGATAGGGAGAGGTTGGCCAATGCGTACAAAGTTACAATTGCATAGGAGAAATAAGTTCTGTTGTTCTATCGCACAGTAGGGCGATGATGGTTAAGAGTAAGGTATTGTCTGTTACAAAATAGCTGGTAGAGAGGTTTTTGAATGTCCTCACCACAAGGAGGTGGTAAATGCACTAGGTGACGGTCACACTAAATATTTTGATTTGATCTACATATGTATGTTTGAAACATCAAATTGTACCCTTAAACATGTACAATTACAATGTTTCAATTAAAAAACTAATTAATTAAATTAAATTAAATAGTCCTTTCAATAACAACAAAAAACTTTAGAAAGGGTAGGTAAAATTTAGTATAAACATTAAAATACTTATTGCATCTAAATATAAATATCTATTTATTTAAAATTATTATTTAATTTATATTTACCAATCAATTAATTTATTACCTCATCATTCATTTATTCTTCTATATATTCAATAAATATATTTACATAGTTATTAATAGTTTGGGCTAGTGTTAACAAATTATATTTTTCTTCTGATTTAAATATAAAGCTTAAAAATGAGAAAACTTAAAATATAAAAACTAGACTACAACATAAAATACAGTATATATTAGACTTATATTTTAAATTTTTTTCAAAAATTCTATTTTTCCTTACATTTAAATACAGAACCTATCTGGATTACATATATTCATATATATTCAAAGAGTCAAATTTTCTTTTATTCTAGATGTATAGCTGATTATAACATCATTTATTTTAACCAAAAGGAAACACAGCTTTCTCATTGAATTATAAATTTTTGTTACATATCAAACTCATAAATGTACTCAGAAACCTAAAAATGGCACACAATAGGAAATCCAGAAGATAAAGGAAATATACACATATTAGAATTTTTAAACACTTTTTAGTAAACTTTATTGTACAGAGCAAAAGAAAATCATGATTTTATGATGATTTTCTCACCCATAAGAGCATGAGTGAAAACCAGTAAATTTCTTATAAAAATAATTTATATAGGACTCTAATAGCACAATATATAAATTCAAATCTTGTCTTCCGAAGATTTAATAGAGGGAGTTTCACCTGATATAAGTTTTCCTCAGGAAATCCGTAGTCTCTTGACTCAACTGACCCATTAAAAAAGTCCACATATATCAACTTTTGGCCCATCTGTAGATTTGTTTTCTTTGTTGTGCTGTCATATGTTCACAAGTTACTAAAATGCTTACCAAAATTGAAATCTGTTAAATGTTTTTACCTTAACCCATGGTATCTTGGGTATTGTGAATAATGCTGCAATGAATGTGGGAATGCAGATATCATTATGAAATGGTGATTTTATTTCCTTTGAAAATATGCTCAGAAGAGGGATTGCTGGATCGTATGTTAGGTCTATTTTCAATTTAAGTAGAAACCTTCATACTGTTTTCAATAATGGCTGTACCAATCTGCATTTCTACTAACTGAGTAGAAGAGTTCCCTTTTCTACCCCCCTCACCAACATTTGGTACCTTTTGACTTTTTGATAATAGCCATCTTAATGGGTGTGAGGTGCTATCTTATAGTGATTTTGATTTGCATTTTCCTGATGCTTAATAATGTTGAGAACACTTTCATATAAGTGTTAGTCATATTTATGTCTTCTTTAGAGAAATGCCTATTCATATCTTTTGCCCGTTTGTGGATCAGGTTATTTATTTTTCTACTATTAATTGTATGAATTCTTTATATATTTCAGATGTTAACCCCTTATCAGATACATGATTCGCAAATATATTTTCCCAATACATAGGCTCCTGTTTCATTATGTGGATTATTTCCTTTGCTGTAAAGAAGCTTTTTAATTTGATGTAGTCCCATTTATTTTTGCTTTTATAGCCTGAGCTTTTGGTAATATATTCAAAATATTATTGCTAAGGCCGATGTCCAGAAGCTCTTCCCCTATGTTCTCTTCTAGGGGTTTTGTAGTTTCTGACATTTAAGTCTTTTATCCATTTTGAATTGATTTTTGTGTTTATTGTAAGATAAGGATCCAATTTTATTCTTTGCTTTTGGAAATCCAGTTTTCCCAGCACCATTTATTGAAGAGACTCTGCTTTACCCAGTGTGTCCTCTGGGTGACCTTGTCAAAAATTAGCTGACCATATATATTTGGATTTATTTCGGGGCTATTCTGTTCCACTGGTCTATGTGTCTGTTTTTATCCCAGTGCCATACTGTTTTGATTATTATAGCTTTGTAATATAATTTTAAATTAGAAAGTATGATGTCTTCAACTTTTTCAGAATTGCTTTGGTTCTTTGGGGTTTTTTTACAGGGTTTCCATGAAAAAATTTAGAATTTTTTTCTATTTATGTGAAGAATGACACTGGCATTTTGGTAGGGTTTGTGTTGAATCTGTATAATTCTTTGGATAGAATAAACTTTTTAACAATATTAATTCTTCTAATCCATGAGCATGTATTTTTCTGTTAATATTTATTTGTGTTTTCTTCAATTTCTTTTATCAATGTTTTATAGTGTTCAGTGTACAGATTTTTCACCTCCTTGGTTAAGTTTATTTCTAAGTATTTTATTTTTTAAGCTATGATAAATAGGATTATTTTCTTAATTTTTTTTCAGTCAGGTCATTATTTTTGTTTAAAAATACTACTGATTTTTTGGCTGTTTATTTTGAATCCTGCAACTTTACTTAATTCTTTATTAGTTTTAACAGGTTTTGTGTGTGTGAATGTCAGTGTGTGTGTGTGCGTGTGTGTATAATCTTTGGAGTTTTATAAATATAGGGTCATGTCATCTACAAAAAGATAATTTTATTCCTTTTTTTTCCAATTTGGATACCTTTTATTTCTTTTTCTCATCCTATTGTGCTTGCTATTACTTCCTGTTGAATAGAAGTACTGCAAGTAGGTGTTCTTTCCTTGTGTTGAATCTTAGTGGAAAAGATTTCAGTTATTCCCCATTGATTATAATATTAGCTGTGGGTTTTTCATAAATTATTTTTATTATGTTGAAGAACTTCCCTTCCATAGCTGAATTTTGATAGTGTTTACCAAGAAAGGATATTGGACTTCATTGCATGTTTTTTCCATGTCAATTGAGATTATCATGTAGTTTTTATTTTTCATTCTGATAATGTGATGTATCACATGGATTGACCTTCATATGTTAAGCCAGCCTTGCTTGCTGAAGATAGATCTTAATTTGTCATGATTTATAATCTCTTTGATGCAATGTTCTATTTGATTTGCTAAGCTTTTATTGAGGTCTTTTGCATTAATATTCATCAGAGAAATTAGTCTGTAGTTTTCTTTTCTTGTGGTGTCTCGTTTGGCTTAGTGATCATGGTGATTCTGGCCTCATAAAATGTGTTTTGAAGTATTCTTTCTTGTTCTATTTTTTGGATAGTTTTAGAAGTATTGATATTCATTCTTTTTTATTTTACATTTCAGAATATTATGGGGGTACAAAAACACTTTGGTTACATATATTGCCTATGCACTGCCCCAGTCAGAGCTACAATCGTGCCCATCCCCCAGACAGTGCACCCCACACCCATTAGGTGTGAATTTGCCCATCCCCTCCACCTTCCTCCCACCTGCCCGACCCCTGATGAATATTCTTTAAATGGTTGATAGAATTCAGCCATAAAGCCATCGGGTCCTGGGCTTTTCCTTGTTGAGAGGTTTTTGATCACTTTTTTAATCTTCTTATTTGTTATTGTTCTGTTCAGGTTTTCTATTTCTTCCTGACTTAATCTTGGCAGTTGTATTTTTCTAGGAATGTATCCATTTTCTGTAGGTCATCCAATTTTTGGCATGTAGTTGTTCATAGTAATCCCTTATGATTTCTTCTATTTCTCAGGCACCTCTTTTATTTTCTTCACTTTCAGTTATTTTATTTTATTTATTTGAACCTTCCTTTTTCCTTAGTTAGACTAGCTAAGGCTTTGTTGATGTTTTCTTATCTTTTCAAAAAACCAAGTTTTATAAGTTTTATTGACTCTTTTTATGGTTTTTCTTTTCTCAATTTGATTTATTTCTGTTCTGAGTTTTACTGTTTTCTTTCTTACACTATTTTTGGGTTTAGTTTGTTCTTTTTTATTGTAGTCCTTTGAGGCATGGTGTTACACTATTTATTTGGGATATTTCTGCTTTTGTTGCATCCCATAAGGGATATTTGGGATAAATTGCTTTTCTTGCTTCCGTAGGTTTTGGTATGTTGTGTTTCCATTGTCATTTTTCTTAAGATATTTTTAAATTTCCATTTTGATTTCTTGGGATGTGAGACATTGCTGCTGCTCAGCCTTAGAAAGCAAGGCTACACTGGTTGGAAGAGCCTCCAAATCTCTTTTTTTTTTCCTGCCAGAAGGAGTTCTTCTTGTTCCAGGTTGATCCCCACTGGCGGGAAGCAGTAGTGTAGGCAAGATGATTTCTTCCCTTTCCTATGGAGCCATCGTGGATTTCTGTGCTTCAAAGCATTTCTCCTGTTTCTTTGCTGTTCTCTGGAGCTATCCTCTAGTTATTTTGGTCAAAATGTAATTGTTTATTTGTTGTCTTTGTTGTTTGTGTGTGTGGAAGGAAAAGAATGCTAGGAGCTTCTAGTTGGCCATCTTGCTGACATCTCTCAGACATATTAGAATTTATATGTATTTTTAAACATTGTTTGTGGAAATAAAAAATAAACAAATGCAAACCAAATCATTGGGAGACTATTTAAAACATGTATTAATCATAAAGGGTTTTTGTCAAGTATATAGAAATAACTTCTACCAATTGTTAACGAAAGACAATAATGCCAAAAGAAAAATAGACCAAGGAGATTTGCAAGACAATTCACAAAATAAACATGATGACATACAGATTTGAAGATGCTCCCAACATTTTTACTTATCAGGAAATTTCAATACATATCAAAATTAAAAGTTCACATACACAAAAGCCAAACAATTTTAATTCTGGAACTATAAATAAAAAATATGTACCCTTGCTATAATTCAAGGACAATATGTACAAGATTTAGACAAAGATCAATTACATCTATTAAAAAGGACTAGATAGGTCTTCGTCTATTAATAGGTAAGCATTTTCATGTTACATTGTTTTCTGAGAAAAGTAAAGTTGTATGTGGAATGATCCTATATTTGCAAGATATAAAATGAAGGAATCCTTTATATATGTGTATGTGCATGCATGTGTTCACCTGTTTATAAGCATGAAGGGTATCAGTACTTTAGAGCAATAGAATATGGAGAGGAAGACGATTAGCAAAGGAAAATAAGGAAAAACAGATAAGAGCAAATGTGAATGTGAACCTAGATTAATGTTAATTGAAAGCAATATCAAAATATTTCTAAGAAATACATAAACATTGAATATGAGCATGGGTAAGGACTACAAGTTTAGATAGATAAAAATGTTGATTTGATTTTGGTCTGGAAGTGTGGACAAAGGTAGTATTGAATTTTATCATCTTAATATAGTGTCTACAATAAACCATTACTTCTTTAAAGAGACAGAATCAGATTACTTCTTAGTTTATGCATACAGATGATATTCAAACATCTAAATAATTCCATCTGTTAAATATACTCATAAATTTATCTAATCCAGTTTATTAGTCTTTTGAGAACAGCCTATTAGTCACTTTTGGAAAGATAGGTTTCATTGTTCTCTTAGCTTGAGGAAGATGTTCATTCAAGTTGTCAGCTAAGATAGATATAATAAGAAATCAATTTTAGCTGTGAAAATAGTTTCATCTTGGCAGTGGTCTAGGATATCACTTACTTCATTTGTAATTCTAAGATATCTGCAAGATACCACTTGACATTTGAAATGCTATAAAAGATTGATATCTAGGAAATAATGGAACTTAGAGTTTATCATAAAATACAGATTTCAAGTATGTCTTTGTGTCTTCAGTAACTTATAACTACTTATTTCAATTAATTGGTTTTGAAGCCAGTCACCACATCAAAGAAATTAAATTATTACATTAAATAATTACTAAGTTATGTTTTAGCTCTATAAAGTTATAATTTCTTTAACTTTTTGCTTTTACTGAATTTAAAATTTTTAATTTAAAAGTAACAACTAATATTGTAAATTTTTTGTATAAATTTCACTGAGTGTGAAAAATAAATTGGTAATATATTTCTGAAGGCCGCTTTTTGCTACATGTGTGAAAAGCCATTAGTATATTCACACATTTTGATCAAGCTATTCTACTTCTAAAAATATATTCTAATGAACTAATTAGGAATATGCCAAAGATTTCCCCAAGAAGAATTTTTAGCACATGCTAGATACTGTAATAAAACAAGAAAAATTGTTACAGGGCATTTAATTGATAATATATTGTGTAGCCATTACAGGATACTTTTAATGCTGGAAACAGAATAAACTTGTTTTTAAAAAGAATGTTAGTTAAAAGGCAAGTGATATACTTTTTTTCAGGTGAAATACCTCTAAATTCAAAGCAATGGGTCTACTTGTGAATTTGACAAAAGCACAATAAACATACTGTGTTCAAAATTCAGGAAACAGGAGAAAGGGTAAAATATGCTATCTGGGAAGAATAACATTAAAACAGTTACCCCATAAAACATGTAGCAAATATTTTATCAAATTGATTTTTGTTCAGTGATACTCTCCTCTGTCATAGCCACTATTTATTTCCATTACCTGATTCTCAGAACACTTGCTGCTTGTGGTTTCCACCTGCCATCTACACGAATTTGGCTGTTATAGCACAAACCTCTTAACCTAAAAAAAACCCTTTAAGTACCTTTTATGCTAGAAAATTCCAGAACATTCCAAATAAGCACACAGTTTCTGTATTCACTCAAAGGCTATTACACATAATTCTCTTTATTTTAATGTCAAATTTTAAAAAATTCAACAGAGATTTTGAATTCTGTTAAGAGTGACTTTTTCCCCAAACATCAGACCCATTCTGTCTTGCAGATGTCTATCGTCATCACTTCAGAGACGTAGAAGGCACATATTATTATCAACCCCTCCCCACTTCTACCTCAGACTGATTGGACCCACTTACCCAGTTGAAGCAATTGATGGTAGAAAGAGAAAAAGAGAAAGAAAGAGAGAAGAGAAATCGGGAGAAAAAATTATCAACTAAAAAAGAAATACATTTATAAGCTGAATGTCATGCTTCTGAATATCTCTATACTGTAAAAGTTCTTCAAGGGTACAGCATACCAAGGCAGAAAAATTGCTATAAAATTTCAGAACACTGGTGATAAAGACGTAAAAACTTCCAGAAATGGAGAGAGAAGGATCATGAAAAAAGTATATGCTTTATTGATACCAATTTCTTCAGAAAAATACCCAGTAATGGATTGCTGGATCAAATTGTAGTTCTACTTTTAGTTCTTGGAGTTATCTGCATACTACTTTCCATAGAGGTTGTACTAGTTTGCAGTCCCACCAGCAGTGTATGAGTGTTCCTATCTCTTCACCTCCATGCCAACATTTGAATATGGAGATGCCTCAAAGAACTAAAAGTAGAACTACCCTTTGATCAAGCAATCCCACTACAGGGTATTTACCCAAAGGGAAGAAAAGACATTCTGTAATAAAGACATCTGCACGCGAATGTTTATAACAGCACAATTCGCAATTGTAAAGATGTGGAAACAACCCAAGTGCTCATCAATACATGAATGGATTAATAAAATGTGGTATATGTATACCATGGAGTATTACTTAACAATAAAAAACAACAGTGAATTAACACATCTGGTATTATCCTGGATGGAGCTAGAGCCCATTCTTTGAAGTGAAGTATCACAAGAATGGAAAAACAAGCACCACTGGTACTCACCATCAAATTGCTACTAACTGATCAATATTTATGTGCACACACAGAAATAATATTCATTGGGGGTTGGGCAGGTGGCAGTGGGGTGGAGGGGATGGATAAACTCACACCTGGTGGGTATGGGGTGCACTGTGTGGGGGATGTCCACAATTGTAGCTGTGACTTGGACAGTGCATAGGCAATATATATAACCAAAGTGTTTGTAACCCCATAATATTCTGAAATTTAAAAATAAAAAAAATTTCTTCAGAAAAGATTTCAACTTCGATCAACTGCAGAGTTGGAGATATAGTTTGTCACACAATATAAACTGACCAGATAGAAGTTAGTCTTGAACAAACTAGCATGAGACACAAAGCAGAGGATCAGCAGAACTCTACTTATTAAGCAAAATATCTAGACACGAATTACTAAGAAAATATGATTTAAAAACTCCTAAATAGAACTGCACGGCACAAATAATTAAGTTTTGGGGGCTATAGTATTTGTGAGTGTACTAGTGTACCTATAAATATGCTTAACTGTTTTAAAATGATTGTAATTATTATTTATTTTTATTAATTATTATTTGTAATTATTTATTTTTTCACAATCTTAAGGCAAGAATTCCAAGATCAAGCTGTCAGCAGGTTTGATTGCTCCTGCAGCCTTTTTCCTCGGCTTGCAGATGGACACCTTCTTGCCGCATCCTCTCTGTGCATATGTATTCTTGATGTTTCTTCCTCTTCTTGTAAGAACATCAGTCATATTGGATTAGGCCTTCACCCTTATGGCCTCATTTAACATTAATTACCTCTTTAAAATGTAGACACAATATAAGAGTAGGGCTTAAACATATAAATTTTGAATGTGACACAATTCAGTCCATAACAGGTCCCAAAGTTCTCAATAAGCCAACATTATTCAGGTATTATAAAAAGGCAAATGAGTGCAGGTAGTAAACTGGCTCACACATTCCTCACTGAATAACCATTTCTACAAGTCTTTTGAAAACCCGAAACACTTGTCTGTCCAATCTCTTCTTCAGAATTTCCAGGCCACCCCACGTTCACTAAATAAAACTTCATTCCTGGTTACCAGGGCCTCCATGACCCTGTTCCAATTCTATGTCCAGCAAGGCCCTGATTGGTTAGGATTGATCATACTGTCCCTCTTCTCTAGAACATGGATTTTGACAAGAGGTAACGATGATCCACACAATCTAAGATGACAAAATATCTTGGGGCACTAAAATGTAAGAAGAACAAATATAAAATGTGGTGGATGACAATCAAGTTTTATCCACTACATTTTATTGGTCCTCTTTTGCTTACTTAGACAAAGATGGAAACTAGAACTCAAAATTAATTAATTAATTAGACAAACACACCAGAAATACTTTTCTCTTAAGTAGATATGAGGAAAGGTTTGGAATTTACAAATACTTTTATAGCTCATCAAAGCCTGCTTTTCCAAGGTTTTTGTTTTTAGGTTAGTTCCAATACAAAAAGACTGAACAAAGACTGTTGGTATGAGGCACTCCAGTTGAAGTGATAATTGTTAACACTGAGAAACCCAGGTGAGATGGACATTGCTAGTTTCATAACCACCACTCTTTCCTATTTTCTTTACTTTTTAAGAGAATAAAAATATTTATCAGATATCTACGTTTTCCCATTAAACCTATGTGCTTGGGATGACTCACCTCACCTTGAGCCATAAAAGAAATATATCAGAAAGCACTGGACTAAAATTGTGATTTAAAGACAATCCAGGCAAATGAAAAAGAAGAGAAATTTATGCATGTTCTCTTTTTTTGTCCTTTAGTGAGAGATTCAGGAATAACCCTCACTCTTTGTAGGCATTGCTTTTTGGAAATGTGAGGTTTGAAATTGCTTTAGTCATTTTAATAATAGCCCGAGGAGGGTCTAATGCCCTGAGGAGCAATTTACAGAGAAATGGAGCCAAAGCCATTGGAATAAGACAATTTTGAAGTCCACTAGCACTATCATTCCTGATAAGTGAGCCAGAAAATTGACTTATTATTTTAAACACTTTGTGTTTATTCCTCTGTTGCTTGTACCTAAAATGATCTTAACAGATGCAGCAGGGCAACATGATTTTTAGGAATTAAAAATGAATTTACTATTTCAAAAATATTATTCCTGTTACAATTATTAAGTTGCATATGAGGGCAAACATGAATAAACCTCTGAGTGAAAATAATCTTTCAGATCTTTGTCAAAACATAATCTTTCGTACCGAAAAGTGTTATGTTTCACAGAGTGAGTTTATGGGACAAGTGCCTGGGTTGCAATCCAGGTTCATTTACTTGCTGTGTGTTCTCTTCTCTAAGAGTATTCTGAGGATTAAATTAAATAACACCTGTAAACTACTTAGAACATTGCCTGCCATGTATTATGCACTCAATAAATTTAGCTATTTTTGTGATTATGAAGATTAAGAGTATATTCTTTTTAAGATTATAATAAAAAAGAAATATAATAATTAAAATATATTTTCATTAAATTATGTACTTTCAGGTATATTTCCGTGAAACCACCACAAGTTTGTATAAATCCTAATTTGAGAATCACTGGTTTACAGAAAGTTACCTTGTTCCAGAGATAGGTGGCTATCTATAGAGATTTATGCTACCTTTTCCATTGTGTATAGTTGTTGCTGAGTATAGGCCATTCAGCGAAGGACTTAATATTCCAACCCACTTTATATATAGATGATATTATGTGACTATTTCTCACCAAAGAAATATTAGTAGAAATGATGTAAATCACTTAGTAGTCAAAAGTTTAACCCTTACCCTAGAGAGGACTGGCCTTTCCCCCTGGGTTCCTGGGAGGTAATCTCTAAACACTTTCAATGTCTTGTCTGATGAATGTGACTTTGTTTATTTGGGGGTTTTGAGCCACACCAGGTAATCTGACAATGTGATATAAGATAGGGTCTTTGGGTCACATGGTATCAGCTTGACCTCCAGAGGGTCTGGGGGCTTAGGTCAGCCACATGTGTGGTCAACCAAGTCCATTTGACCAACCCCTAACTAAAACTCTAGACGCCCAAAACATGGGTGAGCTTCCCTGGTGGCTAAATACTCTATGCATATTAATACATATCTTTGAGCACTGTCTATGACGCCACTGGGAAGGGACAATAGGTTGCTGCACACATGCATCTTCCCTAGACTCTGCCCCGTGCATCTGTTCCCTTTATGGTATTTATCCTTGCACTGTAATAAACCATAACTGTGACATAATGGCTTTCAGTGAGTTCTATGAATCCTTCTTGCACCTCAGGGTGGTCTTGGGGACCACCAGACTCTGCAGGTGTTATGAGAAGTGAAGGTGGTTTTGTGGGCTATTCCCTAACTTCCCAATCACTTTCAGGTTAAGAATTTTTAAAAGTTATGTGTGGCTTCTACAATTATTTATTAAAAGGATTTGTTCTGTAAAATTTGGATTCAGTCAAAAGGCCACACTCAAGGATCCAGAAGGCCACATGTGGCCCCAAGGCCGCAGGTAAGATTCTGCAGCACTTCAAGGCCCTAGGGGCTAATGAGCCCTCCAGATGGAAGGAATTGAGTCTTTGAACCAGGCTTATGGGAGACTTGTGGGAACGCTGTCCACTGACCAGGAACATCCATATAGTATTGTTTCATGAGCAAAAAGTAAACTTCCGTTTGTTTAAGTATTTAAAATATTGTTGCATATTATAGCAGTTAATGTTGCCATAACTGACATGTTCCTTATCAAGGTTTTAATCTTTTCTTTCATTGAGCCACAATCTTTAAAAAAATGGCTTGTAAGTTTAAATGAAAAATATGAATTTTTACAGATATATCAACTAATGGCTGTCACTATAATATATTGAACTTTAAATCCATATTTTCTGCACATTTTATAAAATCTGATGTTCTCATAGATGTTATATGGGATATTTTGAGCAAAAATATTTTGCTGGTAATGACTGTTCTCATCTTAATTAAAAACTATACCCTTCTTATCACTTTTTTTCAATTATAAATATGTCTTTTCATTAAATTATAATATCAATGAGCAAAATTATTATTTCACAAACTCTATAAATTATTTTAAAAGATCATAATATTTTGGACATTATTTAGAGACACCAGATCACTTATCTACAAGTTGGAATTTAGTTCCACTTAATTATTCCATTATTTCAAACAATATAATTGCCGTTTAATTTATTCTATTTTCCCCTTATTCCTATTAGAATTCCCTTTGAAGTTTCCTGGCCATTGAAACACAGCCTTAGGTTTTTACCCCTACGTAGCCAATAGTGATTCAAATGTCAGTGCTACAGGCTGTGAACCATCCTGTTTCATTAACTTGAAAAAGGTAACTTATTTAGCCTGCTATAGAGCAATTTTGAACATTTAATATCTGCTAAAAATCTGCAGCTAAGATAATATCACTTTTCACACTCTAAACCTTCTAAATATTTTTAAACTTAATATGGACAAAGAGTAGCATCCTTATACCATATTTCAAACTTTTATAGGAAGTGCAGGCTATTGGAAGATGATAAAAAGATAAGAGAAATTCTCTTTTACCTATAATTACAGTTATGAATATGTTTTGGTCTGTGTGTATTCATTTAAAAATGAGTTAAAAATCACCAATAGATGGCCATCCACTTGAAGTTAGAATATTTTTCTTGGCTTAAAAGATAATAAGCAATATGTACCAAATGAGAATGGGCAATCTACTTTCTATGACTCCTTTATACAGCCATGTTATTTAATAGGAATTTAGAAATGAATGAACTCATGAAAAATAGAAAACTTCCTAAGCAAGTAAAATAAAACCATTTTTCGTTTTTGTGTTTTATTTGAACATGGCATAAAATACTAATTGGGAATTTTGAGTTTTTACTAGAATTTTGAAGACAGAGGCATATTTATAATGCCTCTAAGCAAAACAAATTCAATCATTTTGGCCTCAAATATGATGTAAATTTGAAAATATAGTCATGAAATTTTTATTCATTTTGAAATTCTTGGATATTCTGATACTGTACCAAATTATTGATATATATCATATTAAAATTTTGCTAAGGAGAAATATGATTCAAACCTTTCTTTAATTATTTTTGTCTCACTGTAACTATTTTTCTCTTAGAGTCTTGTTCATTTCAACGAGAAAGGATTTTCTTAAGATGGCCTAAAGCCTTTTACACTTATATCCAAGAAGAAACACCTAAAATACATTTTCATAATAATAAGATGATTCTCCCAAATCTAACCCTGATTTTTAACAGCATTGATTCCGAATCAACACATTTGCCTTCCTTGGGATCACTCAGGATGTACCCATATGTGTTCACTTATATTTTGAGGAGTTTTTGAGACTCCTAATTTTATTATTTTTTATTTTGAAATCTTGAGGCTATCTGTAAATTGGCAATATTTTTGCTTGTCATCTCACCTCTACCAATCTCTCAGTTTCCTCTTTCTTCTCCATGTACCTGTATCCTCTCCACTAGTTCCTTATTTCAGCATATGCACATTACCATGGCCTTTCCTGTATAAAATACAACTTACAATAGCAATCTTACCATGATTGGCTTCGCTTTTACCTAAGGGATCCATCTCAGTCTTTCCTGAATCCTTAAGAAAAACTTTGCTCTTTGTATTCTATTTTCAATGTTTTCTCAAAAGGCTGAGAGGCAGAGAGGCAGTGCCAGGGAGGCCAAAGACCTAGAAAGGCATTAATGTTGGTACAAAGCGGAGGTAGCAGTGATATGAGTGGACTTGTATTGGAAGATGTGCATACACTCATATATGTTTTATCCTATGTCCTGCTCTACTTCTGCATTTCTTGTGAATATATTTCCAAGTGTCTGTAGACTAGCCCTAGTGAAGATATTAGCAGGCTAGTATGGACCAGCCACTAGCCTAGAGAACACAACCAAGCTTTGTTTAAAAAAATTCTATGCTTTCTAACTTTTATTTTCTCATCTCTTATCCTTTCCTTAAATAATCAAGAATGTACTTTTGTCAGATAATACCATATAATTTCTATAACTAAGGTCATTAAAAATCACAAACTTTGTCCTAGCTGCTACCTATGTCCTGTGGCCTGAGCACTCTCTCCTTTTATCTTTTGGTTTGTAGGAAGAAACCAGATTTTTCCATATAAAAATATTTTTGACCACTTTTTTTTTCCTCTGTCAGCTTCCCTTTCTATTAGTACTTGCTTTAGGGTTCCATCTGTGATACATTTCTGATAATACATACTTGCTCTATAATTTTTTATTCATGCCCTTGGGTCCAATATAAGTCCTATATGGATGACATCTAATACATCTTTCTAACACAGGTTGAGCTACAGATCCATATATCATGATGCCCCTTAGACAATTTTATTGGAAAGTTTCCTATGAATTTGAACTTCAATAGGCCCAAAACTAAACTTCTTATTCCTTTTGCTAAACATGCTCCTATTGTGATTTTGCTTATGCTGTTGATGATAGAATTTTTGAACAGCTAATTCAAAATGGAAACCTGGAATTAAATGTAAACTTCCTCTTTTACCTCACTAATTTAAAATAAATTACCCAAACCATCAACTCTTATCTTTTTAACCTTTCTCCTGCATCCTTTCCTACGCTTGAAAAATCTAGGTTCTACCTCCTATCTATTCTTCTTGACCCAAAAAAGATATAGTCTTTTATTTCCCTGCTTAAAACTGGCCCACATTTATGTATGTAAATGATTTATGTCATTAAATATGAAAT
The DNA here is from genome assembly GCA_023783475.1 of Daubentonia madagascariensis. Taxonomy (NCBI): domain Eukaryota; kingdom Metazoa; phylum Chordata; class Mammalia; order Primates; family Daubentoniidae; genus Daubentonia; species Daubentonia madagascariensis. The sequence goes on along the minus strand of JAKFHU010000978.1, from coordinate 15,453,810 downwards.
GTTCAATTCTGAATCAAAAGTTTAGTTTATTATATCTCATACAAAAAGCAGTACAATTAATCAAAATATGTGCCTAAACTATCGAAACAGTTTTGCCATCTTAACAGTAGCTTGTTTATGCCAGCAGTGAAGAAGCCTGGAGAGCAAGTGGCTATGAAATTGTGAAAAGCATTTTCCACAGCTTGTTGACAATTGCATATTTTTCCTTGCAAGAAGTGGTCTGAGCCTGGAAGAAGTGGTAGTCAGTTGGCGTAAGGTCTTGTGAATATGGTGGATGACAGAGAGTTTCCAAGTCCAGCCTTTGTAGTTTGAGCAGCGTTGTTTGTGCTACACATGGTTGAGCGTAGTCTTACAAGAGCATTGGCCTGTGTCTATTGACAAATCCCGGGTGCTTAATCACGAGCATCCTCATTCATCCAATTGGTTGCAATAGACATCCGCTGTAATGGACTGACCAGGTTTAATGAAGCTGTAGTGGATAATACCAACACTGGACCACCAAACAGACACCATTAGCTTTTTTTGATGAAAATTCGGTTTGGGACTCTGTTTTGGCACTTCATCTTTATCCAGCCATTGGGCCAAACACTTGCGATTGTCAAAAAGAATCCATTTTTCATAACATGTAACAATACAGTATAGAAATTGTTCGCCTTTATGTACTGACAGCAAAAAAAGGCAAGCTTTGAGACAATTTCTCTTCTGATGCTTGTTTAATTCATGTGGTACCCATCTATCCAGCTTCTTTACCTTGTCCATTTGTTTCAAATGGCTCAATATTGTTGGAATAGTAACATGAAACCTTGGTGCTAATTCACGTGTAGGTTGAGATGGATCCACTTCCACTACAGCTTTCAGCTCATTATCCACCTTGGTCTCAGGTTGCCCACATGGCTCATTTTCAAGATTAAAATCACCAGAATGAAACTTCTCAAGCCATTGATGTGCTCTGTGTTCATTAGCCATATCCTTCCCAAACACCTTGTTGATATTTTGAGCTGTCTGCACAACATTAGTTCCATGATGGAATTCATATTCACAAATAACATGAATTTTTGACTTATTTGTGGTTTCACAAAAATTGCTCTAAAAATTTTTGAAAGATAATCAAAAGCCAAACCATGGGTTTGAAAGAATGAGGCTGTACATTCACAATAAAAATAAAACAAGAAGTGTCAAAGTGAAATGTCAGAGATATCAACTGTCAAAACTTGTACGTAAGGAAATCAGACATTTCATACTTAATAACCTAAATAATTACACTCCACATGCCCACATGAACTATTATTTTTAAAATGTATAATGTAACCTGATACCTATGTTTCTTTTCATATAATGTTTCCTATATTATTTTCCCTTCATACAACGAGGAAATTTCTGTTGAGAATTCAAGACCCAGGTCATATAAGATATTTTCTTTTCTACGAGGACTTGGTTATTGAACCTTATGCTTCTTATTTATAATATTGTTATTTATTAAGAATATATCTGTATCACTGCAGAGAATATAATGTAATACAGTTTGCATTCTTATACATTTCTCTAATTTATTATTTTTTTACAATTAAAAACTTACTATTGAAAGGAATTTTTTTCAGTCTCCCAAACTTTTTTTTTCCAAAATATTAAGGGAGTATAAATGTTTTTTACATTGATAGCTTTTACCCATGTAAGCTTTTTATAAAAGCTTCAGTCAGGGCTTTTATTATGCCCATATCCTGAATAGTGTTCATCGTTCCTGATAGGTACGTTTTTACTCATGTGCATCCAACCTTCCCTCTTCTTGATTTCCAATGACCTTTACATCTCTTCGTGCCTGTGTGTGTCTATCAATTAGCTGCCAATTATTAGACAGTACATGTGGTGTTTGGTTTTCCATTCCTAAGATACTTCACTTAGGATAATGGTCTTCAGTTCCATCCAAGTTGCTGCAAGTGACATTGTTTCATTCCTTTTTATGGCTGAGTAGTATTCCACAGTATATATACCACACTTTCTTTCTTTTTTTTTAAATTTTTTATTTTATTTTATTTTTTTTATTTCAGAATATTATGGGGGTACAACACTTTGGCTATATATATTGCCCATGCACTGCCCGTGTCAGAGCTACAATAGTGGTCATTCCCCAAACTGTGCTTCCCGCATCCATTCAGTGAGAGTTTTTCCCATCCCCTCCACCCCCCTCCTGCCTGCCCGCCCCCTGATGAATATTATTGCCCTGTGTGATGTAAGTGTTGATCAGTTAGTACCAATTTGATGGTGAGTACCAGTGGTGCTTGTTTTTCCATTCCTGTGACACTTCACTTTGAAGAATGGGTTCTAGCTCCAACCAGGAAAATACCAGATGTGTTAATTCACTATTGTTCCTTATTGCTGAGTAATACTCTATGGTATACATATACCACATTTTATTAATACACTCGTGTATTGATGGGCACCTGGGTTGTTTCCACATCTTTGCAATTGTGAATTGTGCTGCTATAAACATTCGTGAGCAGATGTCTTTATTATAAAATGTCTTTTTTTCCTTTGGGTAAATACCCAGTAGTGGGATTGCTGGGTCAAATGGTAATTCTACTTTTAATTCTTTGAGGTATCTCCATATTACTTTCCATAGAGGTTGTACTAATTTGCAGTCCCACCAGCAGTGTATGAGTGTTCCTATCTGTCCACATCCCCGCCAACATTTGTTGTTTGGGGATTTTTTGATATGAGCCAATCTCACTGGAGTTAAGTGATATCTCATTGTGGTTTTGATTTGCATTTCCCTGATGATTAAAGAAGTTGAGCAATTTTTTACATGTTTGCTGGCCATTTTTCTGTCTTCTTTGGAAAAGTTTCTGTTCATGTCCTTTGTCCATTTTTTAATAGGGTTGTTTGATTTTTTCTTGTTGATTTTCCTAAGTTCTGTATAGATTCTGGTTATCAGCCCTTTATCAGAGGTGTAGCATGCAAATATTTTCTCCCATTCTGTAGGTTGTCTGTTCACTCTAGTGATAGTTTCCTTGGCTGTGCAGAAGCTTTTCAATTTGATCAGGTCCCATGTATTTATTTTGGTTGCTGCTGTGATTGCTTTGGGGGTCTTCTTCATAAATTCTTTGCCTAGTCCAATGTCCATAAGAGTTTTTCCAACATTTTCTTTGAGAATTCTTATGGTTTCCTGTCTTAGGTTTAGATCTGTTATCCATTGTGAGTTGATTTTTGTGAGAGGTGAGAGGTGTGGGTCCAGTTTCAGTCTTCGACATATGGCCATTCAGTTTTCCCAGCACCATTTGTTGAATAGGGAATCTTTTCCCCAGTGTACGTTTTTTTGGAATTTATCAAAGATCAGGTGACTGTATGAGGTTGGTTTTATATTTGGGTTCTCAGTCCTGTTCCATTGGTCTATGTCTCTGTTCTTGTGCCAATACCATGCAGTTTTGGTTACTATAGCCTTGTAGTATAGTTTGAAGTCTATACCACATTTTCTTAATCCACTCATCAACTGATGAGCACTTACGTTGATTCCACATGTTTGTGATTGTGAATTGTGCTGTAATAAACATTCAGGTTCAAGTGGCCTTCTTAATAAAATGACTTATTTTCCTTTGGGTAAATACCCAGTAGTAGGATTGCTGGATCAAATGGAAGTCTGCATTTAATTCTTTGAGGGATCTCCACACTGGTTTTCATAGAGGTTGTAGTAATTTGCAGTCCCACCAACAGTGTATAAGCATTCCTTTCTCTCTGCATCAATACCGCCATCTACTTTTTTTGACTTTTTATTAAAGGCCATTCTGACAGGGGCAAGGTGGTATCTCACTGTGGTTTTAATTTACATTTCCCTGATGATTAGTGATGCTAAGCATTTCTTCATATGATTGTTAGCCATTTGTCTATCTTCTTTTGAAAAAACTTCTGTTCATGTCTTTTGCCCACTTTTTAATGTGGTTGTTTGTTTTTTTCTTGCTGATTTGTTTGAGTTCTTTGTAGATTTTGGATATTAGCCCTTTACCAGATGTACAGTTTGTGAATATTTCTCCCGTTCTGTCAGTTGTCTATTCACGCTGTTGATTATTTCCTTTGCTTTGCAGAAGCTTTTTAATTTCATCAAGTCCCATTTATTTATTTCTGTTCTTGCTGTATTTACCTTTGGGTCTTAGTCACAAATTTTTTGCCTTGGCTGATGTCTAGGAGAGGTTTTCCTAGGTTTTATCCTAGAATTTGTATGGTCTGTTCTTAGTTTTTAGGCTAGTTGAAGGCTAAAATTATCTTATTTCAACCTTGAGCCCCCAACTTTAATTACAGGGCCTGACACACATAAAGTTGAAAAAATAGAGTTAGGGAGTGACATTGGCAAGATGGCAGAATAGAAAATGCCAGACCTATTCCTCACATGGACACAAAACTCTACAATGAGACATAGACCATGAAATTTAAAAACTTGTAAAAAGGTTCTTATACCTCAGGTGAGGTGTAGTCAAGAGAAACCACATTAAATCTGGTTAAAAAAAAATATATATATATATAGTGTTTACTGGCCACAGCCCTTCCTGCTACCATAATGTGGCAATTGGGAGAAAAGTTCAACTCCTAACATCTTTCTTGGAATGAAAAGAGAAGAATGGAACATGTTTCCAATGTTTTGACTTTTCATTAGGTGATGCAAGGGATTGATTCCTGTCTTGCCTAAATCTAAACATTGACAGGAAAGCGTGCTATGTTGTGGGTCACTGAGAACAAAAGAGATCACTGTGGCTTGGTATACAACCAGAATACTTGCATTATCACAGACAGACACTGGGAGAGATCTTGAGAAGAATCAGACAAACCTTTTCAACTGGTAGATTACAGGCACAAGCCCAAAGAAGATACATCACCAGAAGTCTTGAGAAGTATCCAGAATGCATAGCCAGACAGACTGGAGAAGATCCTCCCTGTACAAAGCCAGGCAATAAACACTGGAGGAAGTGTCTGTTTTTGTTTGTTTGTTTTTTAAACACCCAAGTCTCAACAAAAGATAACAACTCATACAAAGAAACAAGGAAATGGGGCACAATCAAGGAACCAAATTAAATATTCAAAAAACAACCCTAAATAAATGAAGATATATGAATTACCAGACAAATGATTCAAAATAACCATCATAAATTCAGGAAGACTTAAATTATACAAAATATCATCTCTATCCACACTGGAATGAAACTAGAAGTCAATAACAAGGAAAATAAGAAAATCCACATATATATGCAAATTAAACAAATCACTCTTAAACAACCAACATGTCAAAGAAGAAATCACAAAGGAATTTAGAAACTTAGAAACTATCTTCATACCAAATAAAAACACAACTATCAAAACTTATGGGATGCAGCAAAAGCAATACTAAAAGGAAAATGTATAGTGATAAACACTACATTAAAAAGAAGAAGTATCTCAATCAATAACCTTACCTTTTCAAGGAATTAGAAAAAGAACTAACTAAAACAATTTAGAAGAAGGGAAAAATAATGAATATCATAGCAGAGATAAAAATAATAGAGAATAGAAAAACAATATAAAAAATCAACAAAACCAAGAGTTTGTTTTTGAAAATATCAAAAAACTGACAAACCCTAGCTAAAATAACAAGAAAAAAAGAAAAAAAAGGAAAAAAGAGAAAAAAGAGGGAATACTCATATAATTAAATTATAGATGAAAGAGGAGGTATTACAATTAATGCCAAAGAAATAAAAATGATTATAAGCAAACACTATAAAAATTACATGATGACAAATTTTATAACTTACATGAAACAGACAAATTTCTAGAGTCCTACTATATACCAACACTGAGTAGTGAAAAAATAAAAAATCTGAACAAATATATAAATAGTAAGAAAATTGAATGGGTAACAAAAAAATATCCCAATAACCATCATCATCATCTTCATCCCAGGACCAGAGGGCTTCACTGGAGAATTCTACAAACATTTAAAGAAGAATTAACATCAGCTCTCTTTTAACTCATTCTATGAGTCCTACATTGCCCTGAAACCAAAATGAGACAGACACAAGAAGAGAAAATTATAGGCCAATATCCCTAATGAATATTGATGCAAACATCCTCAACAAAATACTACCAAACTGAATACAACAATAAATTAAAAGAATTACATACCATGACCAAGTTGGACTTACATCTGGAACGCAAGGATAGTACAACATATGCAAATAAATCAATGTAATTCACCACATGAACTGAATGCAGGGCAAAACCAACATGATCATTTCAATTGATGCAGAAAAAGTATTTGAAAAAATTCAAGACCCTTTCATGATAAAAACACTCAGTGAACTCAGAAAAGAAGGAAATTACCCCCAAATAGTAAAAGGCATATGTGAAAAACCCTCAGAAAACATTATACTCAATGGTGAAAGACTGGCAGCTTTTCCTCTAAGATCAGGAAAGGAAAAGATACCTGCTTTCACAACTTATATTCAACATTCTGCTACCTAGCCAGAGCAATTAGAGAATAAAAAGAAAGAAAAGGCATCCATATTAGAAAGGAAGAAGTAAACTTTTCTCTGTTCACAGATGACATGATCCTATATGTAGAAAACCCTATCAATCCCATCAAAAAACTGTTAAAAATTAATGAAGAATTTAAAAAAAAATTAAAGATTCAGAAAGATGAATAAAATAATAAAAAATAAAAATAACATTAATTGCCTCTAAACTGTTCAACTGCAACAAAAAATATTTTCCTTAATGCAAATGTATTTAGTTGTATTATGGCAATAAACATTACAACACTAAAAAAAGGATTTCAGCAAAGTTTCAGGATGCAAAGTCAACATGCAAAAGCCAGTTGCATTTCTACATGCTAATAATGACCAATCTGAATAGGAAATTAAGAAAGCAATGTCATTTATAATAGTATCAAAATGGATAGACTTATGAATAAACTTAACCAATGAGGTAAAAGACATATAAACTGAAAACTACAAAGCCTTGCTAAAAGAAATAAAAGAAGATTCTAATAAATAGAAAGGCATCTGTGTTTGTGGATCAGAAGGCTTACTATTGTTAAAATGTCCATACTACCCAAGGTGATCTACGTATTCAGTGCAACTCATGTCATAATCCCAATGGTATTTTTTGCAGAAATAAAAATAAATCTTAAAATTCACGTGGAATCTTCCTCCAAAACCCAAAGCAATCTTGAAAAAGAACAAAGTTGAAGACCTCACACTTCCTGATTTCAAAAAATATTACAAAGATATATATAATAGTCAAAACAGTGTGGCACTAGTATAAAGACAGACATAGAGGTCAAGGGAATAGAATAGAAAGCCAATAAATAAATCCTCACAAATATGGTCAACAGATCTTTGACAATGATGTCAAGACCACGTAATGAGGAAAGAAAAATTTCTTCAACAAACCGTGTTGGAAAAACTGGATATGCACGTGGAAAACAATAAAGTTCAGCCTTTTTCTCACACCATATACAAGAATTCACTCAAAATGAATTTAAAAAGTTTAACATAAGACATAAAACTATAAAACTCATATTAGAAAATACACAGGAAAAGCTCAAGGACACTGGATTTAGCAATGATTTCTAGGATATGACATCAAAAGTAAACACAACAAAAGCAAAAATAGACAAATGGGAGTATATCCAATTTTTAGAAAGTCTGCACATCAAAGGAAACAAACAATAGAGTGAAAAAGCAATATATAGAATGGGAGAAAATATCTGCAAATCATATATCTAATAAGGGATTAATATCCAGAATATATAATGAACTTCTAAAATTCAACAACAAAAATAACAAATTTAAAAATATCCAAAGATTTTAATAGGTAATTCTCCAAAGAAGATATACATATGGCCATCATGCATATGAAAATATTCTCAATATCACTAATCATAAGAGAGCTATAAATCAAAATCACAATAAGATATTATCTCATACCCAGTAAAATCGTCAGAACTGAAAATAACAAGTGTTTTCTAGGATGCAGAGAAATTGGAACCCTTGTGCACTGTGGGGAGAATGGAAAATGGTACAGCTCTTATGGAAAACATTATGAAACACTGTATCAAAAAATTAAACATAGAATTACTGATTCAGGAATTCCATTTCTGAATATATACCCAAAATAATTAAAAGCAGGATCTGAAATACATATTTGCCCATCATTTTCATTGCAGCATCATTCACAATAGCCAAGAGGTGAAAGCAACTCAAATATCCATCAACAGATGAATGGATAATGAAAATATGCTATACACATACAATGAAATGCTCTCCAGACAGAAAAAGGAAGAAAATCTTGTCATGTTACAACACAAACAAACCTCAAAATCTTATCACATCTTGCCACCTGAACAAACCTGGAGGACATTATTCTAAGTGACTAAGCCAGTCACAGAAGGACAAATACTGTATTAATCCATACATAAGAAGTATCTAAAGTACTCAAAATCATAGAAAAAGAAAATAAAAAGGCGGTTGCCAAGGGCTGGGGGTAGGAAAAAATTAGTATTTAATGGGTATGTAGTTTCAGTTTTGCAAGATGAAAAAGTTGTAGAGATCTGTTGCACACCAATGTGAATATGCTTAACACTACTGAACTGCATACTTAAAAATGGTTAAAATGGTAAATTTAATGTTACATGTTTTTACCACAATAAAAAAAGTTTAGTTGAATAAATGAATGCCTGAATAATTTAGAATTAAGTAATTACAAATAACACTTACCCATATTTACATATATATTTCATCTGTCCAGACACTTCAAAGATCGGCCAAGTAACCATCATCCTAACCTTATTCGAATACTTAACTTTGGTTAAGGGTAAGAGGTACTTAGACACTAAGCCTATGTTTATAGATTCCCCCTTGCAGTTTATAAGGAAAACACACATCGATTCTCTAGCAACTTCCTCTTTCTTACTATAGTAGGCTAAATAATGGCTTGCAAAGATGTCAAGTCCTAATCCCCATAAATGTTACATTTCTTTGGAAAAAGGGGTTTTGAAGATGTGATTAAATTAAGGATTTTGAGATGATGTGGTTATCCTCCTTAATCCTGGTGAGCCCTAAATAGAATTATGTGTGTCCTTTTAAGAGAGGGCTAAAGGGAGATTTAACTACACATACACACACAAAAAAAATACCATGTGAATTCAGAGGCAGAGATTGGCATGACGTGGCCATAAACTCAAGAATACCAGCAGCTGCTATAAACCGAGCGAGGCAAGGAATGGCTTCTCCCTTAAACCCTGGCAAGGGAGCACAGCACTGCTGACACCTTGATTTCAGCCCGCTAAAACCAGTTTCTTACTTCTGGACTCTTGAAATCTGAAAGAATAAATTCAAATTGTTTTAACACCCAGCTTTTGGTAATTAGTTATAGCAGTCATAGGAAAATAACACAGGTACTAATTTCATGTGAATACTGTTTGTGTTTTGAATGCAAACAAACAAATAAAAGCCATGGAATGAATGATGCAGACTGGGTAAAAAGAGTTGGAAAAGAAACGAATTAAGAACTAAATGCCAAATGGATATGGGTAGTATTGAAGAAAGCAATTTGCTTATAGTATTGTTTGCAGTAATTTGCACATGGGTAAAGGAAAATTAATTTACAGGGTTTTCATGCTATCTCGCTTGAACAATTATCACTTTTTAAAACACAAGTGCAACAAATGAAGTAATTGAAGTGAATGGATAACTATTAATACATTTAAAAATTTTTTCTAAAAGTATTGCCATGTACCTAACAACATGAGACACATATGGTCTCTAAGGTTATCTTGAAATAAAGAAATACCATGAATGAAATTGTTAAATTTGTATAAATGCAAATAATACATCATATTGCAATTTTTAAGAGATTGAGAGTTTCATACTTGAAAACATAGAGTCTAGAACTAGCACACCTTCATTTAAATCCTGGTTCTATTATTTACCAGCTGTGTGGCCTTGGGTAAGTTACTTCATTTGTGTGCCTTTGTTTATTCAAGCTGTAAACTACAGATAAAAATAGACTTCTCTGGGTTGCCTCTGTGAAGTACATAGGTTGACAGTTGTCTAGCACTTACAATTATGATAGACATTTAGTTTAATAAAAATGTTTGTTAATAAAGTAACAAGGAGGGAATGAAATATTCTGCTATCACTGGTGGCATAAACTATTAATTTTAAGAAACTAGTTGTTTTAAGAAGTCTTGCCAATTTTATAAAAAAATGTCTAGTTTTGGAAAACTAAAAGAAAGATAAGAACTACCATATTAATGCTACCTATTAAGCACAACATTTACCTTAATTTCACAAATGTTAACAAAGAAAACAAATACTTAAAAGAGGAAATACACTGCTCAGGGTGTGCACACCTCTGGAGGGTACTGGAAAACTATAGGTGAATTATGAATTTTGGGCTTCCCTTTCTTTAGAATCCATGGAGGCAACTTTACCTTTGTTGAAACATTCTTCCTTTGAAAAGGACTACAATTAAAAAGACTGCAACCTTCTTTTGCAAAGATCTATTTTAATAACCTTTTTTAAATGAAAATGTCTGAATAGACTGTTGAGTTTACTATGTGCTGATTTTATCCATTGATCTTTTGAAATGCATTTTTTCCTCTAAATTTTAGGTACACTTTTCTGCAATCCCTGTATTCAACAGAACTAACACAAATTTTCAGGAATACAATTTATTGTATAAAATTTATTAACCTAATGGATCATTCAACGTATTTATCTCACCCTTCAGTCACCATTTGACAATAGACATTGTGGTTTTAGCAACTGCTGCATTGGCAAACTTAACTGCAGCTTTGTTACTGCAAATGCCAAAGATATCTGATTGCGTATAGGAACCTTGCCAACAGAAAGCAGCATTAATTTTTAAATTTATCTGAACAATTGAGTAAATCATTGTGTTCAGCAATGCTTAAAAGTTAACTCTCTCAAAATTAAATTGTTTGGATCAAAAGTGAGAATTAAACTTTCAAACAATGATGAACACATATATTTCTTGTTACCAGGACATTCATTTCCACTCCCAGATTATGTGGCATTTGCTTTAACTGGAATGTCCTCTTAATTTATTAAAGGTCTACTCATATTGCAAGGCTCAGCTAGACTCCCTCATCACAATCAATATTTCTCATCCACTCTCATCCAAAGAGAGCTCTATTATTTGAATCATTTTGCACAGGAAATCATAAAAATTTTAAATCTGGAAGAGAATTTAAAGCACAACTGGATTAGGTGCCTGATTCTACATGGAGGAACCAGGTCCCAGAGGAATTAAGTGACTTTCCCATTGCAGCAAAAGCCATTAAGAAAATGCTTAGCACATAAAGTTAGAGTTCCTAACTGTCATTTATTATTAAAACAGTGGTTTTGATATTGTATGTAGACAGCTTAGGGGGTCCATGGAAATCAATCAGGTGCCACCAAACAGGTCATTGATGCTGTTGAATGATTGGGGCTCAGCCTCCCCGTGATACTTTAATCCAATTTCACCCAGAGTGCAGGCATCACTTTAATTTTTTTTTAACATGGATTTCAGTTGGAAGAAAGGGTCTTTTTATTAAAAAATAAAAAATAAATAAATAACTACCACATGAAAATTTTGTTCTTGCATATGTTTTACATTATATTTCTATCTATCATCTATCTTATCTGTATATTTATTCATCTATCCATTCATCCATGTATATGAGTAGATAGGAAAGAATGTATGTTCCCTATCAGAAGACTTTGATTTTACTGTCCTTAAATGGGATTACAATGTCTTATGTCATCCAGCCCCAGTTTATTCTTCATAGCTAGAATACACTATGCATTCAGTATAATTTCTGATGTTGGTGATGATGAGAGAAATGAAGTCAGCTAAAGTGTATACAGTACGAAATTTTATGTTATATATCAATAGTTTGGCATAACTGACATAGATATTAATTAATAAAATTAGTGTATCATTAAATGAAACCAAATATCAGAGAAATATATCTTCATAAAGCAGAGTATAATTAGCACAAGCTCAAATATATTAAAGGCACTTTCTACCAGATTACCTATTCAGCTTTAATTTATATCTCTATAAATTAAGTATAATGAAAATGAAAATCAAACTGTGGGCATTGAATAACATGGAGTCAAATTTATAAAATGGCCTTTTGAAATGTGCATATATAATATTTGCCATCTGACAATGTACTATTGCAAAGGAACTAAAAATTACAGTAGATTACACAAGGTAGAATTGTATTTCTATCTCACATAATCATGTAAAAATAGTCTATTAATCTAGTTAGTCTAGGTATAACAGGTGCTTGTTTCATACGCAGTATGTGGCTTTTATATTTTGACTCTTCGTGCTCCTAACATAATTTTTGTATCCAGCAAGAAAGGAATGAATGAATGAAAGTACAAATACTACATGACCATGTTCCAATTAAGAGCAAGCAGGTTCAGCTTCATTGATGTGCCACCTAGGCAGTTGTTGAAAACCCCACATTTAGAAGGGCCCCAACCTTGGTTTAGTGCTCTGCTGTCACCGACTTGAAATTGTCAATTTTTAAACAAGGCTCTGCATTTTCATTTTTCATTGAACCCTGCAAATTATATGGCTAGCCACGAGAAAATGATCCAGGTGCATATTCCTTCTTTTCACTTCTTCTGGGCCAGAATGTGGCCATATGACCACAACTTTGCCACAAGAAATGCTGAATATAATAGCCAGTGCCAGCTAAAACTCAGGAGTTCTAATATTAAAAGAAGGAAAGAATGAATATTGATCTATATCTAACAATCTCAGCCACAGTTTCCATGTTTCTCACTGTTTTTTTTTTTTTTTTTCCCCCAGAAGCTAACAATATAACAGGCACTTGGTTGGTGGCTGCTATATTTTTTGTGTTGAATAAATAAATATATGATTAAATAACTAAATTGATAGAACAAAGCAAACTTAAATCTTTGAATTTCAGGTGGATACATATCATCAAAAGGCCACTTAGAAAATGAGATTGACCCAATCTAGTACCATTTATTATTAGGTAAATATTTCCAAAGATTAGAAAATACTTGCAAAATCCTTGCCTCACAATAGGCAAAAGCAGGTAAGTAGTACTCCTATGGAGTTCTATTTTCAGAAGGATAAATATTATTTGGTCAAAGTATATGTTACAGAGGTGCAAAATCTCACATTCTTTAATCACTGGAGAGGGTATCAAGTTATTCCTGGTAAAAGTGGCTTTAATTAGGAGACATAATTGGTGTCATAACTTCCTGACGGTAACCACCTTAACTAAGAGTTATATATTTTTTAAAAGAGTGTTAGAGCAATTACATGTGATTCTAGGTATCCAGATAACAGACTATTGCTTTTAAAAGTGACATAAACACACAAATGTTAGCAATATGGAGTCATTGGGTATAGAGCAAAATAGCTTATGTGCCAAAATAATCACTGTTATGTGTTATTACAATGGCATAAAGTAACTGACAGTCATTTTGTGTACTTAGTATACTTCTATAAGAAATTCAGAAAAAGCCACATCAAAAGAATTACAGTAAAACAGTTTGAAGCCATAAAAAGGGTTTAAGGTTTGCATTTCTGAAAAATATCCTTATAAAAAACTATTGAGTCCCTAAGCTACTGCAGAAATGAAGCATTTCTGTAATTTGTAAATTGTAAATTTTTTGCTCATTACTATACAAACACATTAGAGTAGTTGCATATTTAATTGGAGGATACATTAGAGAAATAGTAATGCATAGAAGACATTATTATGTTAGTTAAAATGAAGGCTGAACACAAATTTAAAAAAGACCTTAAATAGAATGACTCAAACAGGAGATAAATTCATTTCTGTCTTATGTGCAGAATGGGTATTTGGAATCTGCTCAAAGTAGTCACTTCAGGAATAGTTAGGGGTTCTGTCATCCTTGAAACATGATTTCCAAGGTTATTCCTTTCATAGCTGTTCACAGGTAGGAAGCAGAGAGAGTGAGCCCAGGCCAAGTTTCTTCTAAGCAAGTGAGATGGGAGTTATTGATATATTTCTGCTAACATTTTATTGGTGAGAATGTAGACACATAGTCATACCTACTTACAAATGAGGCAAGGAAATGTAATCTAGCTGGAAAGCTTTGTACCTAGAAAAAAGAAGATTAATTTGAGGGAATAAGTAAGTATTGTTGCAACAATATTTCCCAGGATAGATTATTTAAGAGTTTACATGTTTGTTTGAAAATGATCTGGACTTATGAAATTTCTAGCAAGACACTAAATGTTCTATAGAATTATTATTTCTACAACAGCTTTTATTTAGAACAGATTTAGATTCATAGGAACATTATGAAAGATAAGACGGAGTTCCTACATACCCATTCCCAGTTTTTCCTATTATTAACTTATATTAGCATGGTATCATGGTTACAATTAATAAACATTGAGACCATTATTACTAATTAAAGTCTTTATTCAGATTTCCTTAGTATTTACTTAATGTCCTTTATTCATTGCTAGTACACAGGAAAGTATTGACCTTTTTATATTAATCTTGTATGCTCGCTCTGTTAGCTGAGAGCACCTAGATGCAATAACAGTCCTGTAGCAATGAGCACATGTAGGAGTATCTAGGTCTTAGTTTCTACAATACCATTTTGCAGTAAAAGGAGGCAGGGATACGTGGAGAAATGTCTGATTCTGGGACTGGAATAGGAAATATGCAAAATGAGCTAGAAGCATCTTGCAGTGACAGACAGTAAGGAATGCAGAGAAAACAAATAAAAAAACCCAAAATTACCACGATAGTGGTATGACGAAGGACACAGGAATAAAGTGAAAGAGTGCTCAATGGTCAAAAGTGAAAAATTCGAACACAAAATAAGTAAAGTAATATCACATTAAAACCCAAACTATACATAAATATCCACGATGCCTACTGATACAAATAGATGATAGGATAAATAAACAAATAGGAGAGAACGGACATATTTCCCATGTATAATTTCAATGAATTTGTGTAGATATTATGCTCTCAATGCATAACAGTTCACTCATTGAGTGCTGGGCGACCACAGTGACTTAAAGAATACAATAAGGAAAGGGGAAAAAAAATAGAGTTTACAGTTTAGAACCCAGAAAAACATTACATCAGTCAGGTCAAAATCAACAGTGATAAAATTATGTTGATAATAGGTACCCCTTCAAATGATGTGATGAAATGACACTTCAAGGTCTTTTCCCCAAAATACATAGCTACAGCCTGATCATGATAAAAATATGTATTCTGCTGTTGTTGGATGGAATATTCTATAAATGTCAATTAGATCAATTTAATTGGTAATTCTGCACAGGTCAACTATATATTTACTGATTTTCTGCCCGCTTGATCTGTCTATTACTGAAACAGGGGTGTTGAAGTCTTCAACTATAAGAGTGGATATTTCTCTTTTCAGTTCTACCAATTTTTGCCTCATATATTTTAATGTTCTGTTGTTAGGTGAATATGTGTCAAGGTTTGTTATGCAAAAAAAAAAAAGAAAAATCGTCCCGTTTTCCTTATGTAACGCTCATCTTTATCTCTGAAAAATTTTCTTGTTCTCAAGCTTGCTCCTTCAGCAATTAATGTAGCAACTCCAGCTTTCTTTTGATTAGTGTTAGCATAGTATAGCTATTTCTATTCCCTTAGCTTTTCAGCTGAGTTTTTTTTTTTACATTTAATGTGAGCTTCTTTTAGATAACATATAGTTGAGTCTTTTTATTGATTATGACAATCTGACTTAATTAGTGTATTCAGACCATTTATTGTACATTTAAATTAATTTTTGACATACTTGGGTTACTAGCTACTATGTTTCTAACTGTTTTATGTTCATTGCATTTATTCTCTGTTTCTGTTTTTTTTCCCCTCTGCTCCTGGTTTCTCTGCTTTTAATTGAGAATTTTACAATTCCATTTTATGTCTTCTCTTAGCATATCAGTTATACTGCTTCAGTGGTTGTTCTGGACTTTGTAATACACATTTTTAACTATCTTAACTCCAACCTTAAATAACACCATACGACATCATGGTAGCACAGGTATGCTGTAAGAGAACACTCGCCAGACTTCCTCCCACCAAACAGCCGCTACCACGTCTCTCCCCCTTGATACTGCTCTCACTTACCTGTATGAGGTAAGTACTTAGCATATTTTGCTATCATCACTTTAAACAGTTATCCCTTAGGATCAATTAAAAATATGAAAAATAAATGTTTTACGTTACCCTCATTTATTCCTTCTCCAGTGTTCTTCCCTTCATTATATAGATCCGAGTTTCTGATCTAGGTGATTTTCCTTCTCTCTGAAGAACTTTTAAAATACTTTTTGCAGGACAAATTTACTGGTGATAAATTTTCTCAGTTTTTGTCATCTGCGAATACCTTTTTTTTCCCCCTCTTAGAATTTTGAAGGATAATTTAGATGTGTGTAAGATTCTGAGTTGCTTTTTCTTTTAAAACATTAAATATTTTACTCCTCTTTTTCCTTATTTCTCCTTAGTTAAAGTATATTTTCCCTCTGACTACTTTCAAGATATTCCCTTTGTCTTTGATTTTCTGCCACTTGAATATGATATACCCAGGTGTCTTTGTCCAATTGGGCTGTAATAACAAAATACCTTAGAACTGGGTGGCTTATAAGCAACAGAAATTTATTTCTCACAGTTCTGGAAGCTGGGAAGTCCAAGATCAAGGTGCTGGCAGATTCAGTGTCTGTTGAGCATCTGCTTCCTGGTTCACACATGGCACTTCTCACTATGTCCTCAGATGGTGGAAGAGGTAAAAGGTCTCTTTTAGAAGGGTACCGATCCTATTTATGAGGAATCTGCCCTCATGACCTACTCACCTTCTAAGGGCCCCACCTCTTAATAACATCACCTTGGTGATTAGGTTCCAACTTATGAATTTTTGGGAGACAAAAACATTCAGGTCATAGCCATAGGTCTAGAATTGTTTGTATTTATCTTGTTTGGTGTTCTCTGAGCTTCCTAGATCTGTGGTTTGGTGTCTGCTATTAATTTTGATGAGTTCCTTGTCATTGTTAATTCAAATATGTGTTTCGTTCTCTCTTATTTTTTCTAATTATCTGTATGATACATGCTTTGAAATTGTTCCACAGTTGTATTAGTTTTCTAGGACTGCCACAACAAAGTACCACAAAGACTGGGTGGCTTAAACAACAGAATTTTTTTTTTCTCAAAATTTTGGAAGCTACAGGGCTGAGATCAAGGTGTCAGCAGGGTTGGTTTCTTTCAAGAATTCTCTTTTTGGCCTGTATACGGACATATTCTCCCTGTATTTTCACATGGTTTTCTCTCCATATGTCTGTGTCTTAAAGTCCTCTTCTTATAAGGACACCAGTAATATTAGATTAGGACCCACCCTAATGACCTCATTTTAACTTAATTACCTCTTGAAAGATTCTGTCTCAAAGTACGGTCATATTCTAAGGTGCTGGTCATATTCTAAGACCTTAACATATGAATTTTGACATGACCTAATTAAGCCCAAAACAACAGTTCTTGGATATTCTGTTTTGTTTTTATTTTCTTCATTTTTTCATTCTCTTTGCATTTCAGTGTAGGAAGTTTCTATTGACTTATCTTTAAACACACGGATTTTTTCAATTCTTTCCTCAGCTGAATACAATCTATTGATTAGTTCATCAAAGGCATTTTTCATTTCTGTTAGAATATTTTTTTAACTGTTTACTTTTGATACTTTTTAAGAATTTCTACGGCTTTTCTTACATTACCCATATGTTCTTGCATGTTAACTACCTTTTCCATTAGAGCCTTTAACATATTAATCATAGGTGTTTTAAATTTTCTGTCAGACACTTCTAATATCTCCCATCCCCTTTTGACATGTCTTGTAATTTTTTGTTGAAATGTGGATATGATGTATTTTGCAATAGGAAATGAGGTAAAGATACTTTAGTGACAGCTAGTGATGTTAATATGGGTAGTAGCTGGACGGTGTTTAATGTTTGCTGTAGCTATAGGTATCAGGAGCTTCAAATTTCCCTAGTGTACTTGTTTTGTCTCCCTTGTGCACTTTGTGCTTTCCTTAATATTCTCTCTCAGAAAGGGTGTGCAACTTGCACTTGTTTCAGCTTTGATCACCATTATTACCTTGGAGCCCTGGTGGTGTGGTGGTAAGCTGTGTGGGGTAAAGGAGAAGGATTCCAGAATCTTATGATTCAACTTCAGTATTTTAGTGGTTCTCTGGCCTTGGTTGTTGCCAATATTTTTCTCTAGCGGCATAATTTCCCTCTACACCGCCACCCCAATCCTGCTTATATAAGATAGAAAGGCTCGTAGGGGTCTGCCAAGCAGAATGCCCTCCCAGCAGGTGGATTAAGCTCTGAAAAAGTCTTTTTACTTTGTAATACTTTGTTATGGAGAAAATTCTGGAGATATTTCACAATAATTTATCTTTCCCTCCTTCTGCCAGACCTATAAAGTCATCTACATTGGATCTTCACCATGAGAACCTATTGGAGTTCTCATAAAATTGGGGGGAGGGGAAGCTAACATTATGCCCAGAAGTTTTTCACTATTGCGCTGGTTCACACTCAGTTTCCAGCAATTCATCAAAATTACCATTTCAGTGTTCCTACCAGTTTATGGCTATGGCAGCTTTGGGTTCAGGTAAGCATATTTTGGCTTTTACTCTCTGGATTAACTTGTCTCTCCAATTCAGGGACTGTGGTTTAATCTGCAAACTCTTTTCTCTAATAAGTCCATTTAAAGTCTTTGATTTTCAGTTTGTTTAGTTTTTTTTCTTGTTGTAAGGAGGGGAATGATGACTTCCACACTCTTTATATTTCAACATTGTAACTGGAAGTCTAATTCTGATTTTCATTTTGCATAACACATTATTATTTTTAGTACATATCATTTTGCTCTTAAATTTGACATATAAAATCTAATTATGATCATATTAATATTTGATTGTGAAGATATTACATGATTATATTTTTATGGAGTTTAGATGATTCCGCCAGCTTTCTGTGTGAAACTAGAAGCTTGTTATAGCCGATATTTAATTACATAAAGTAAATGGTATGGAAGCAAACACAGAAAACAAAATTTCTGAATTAGGGTCAAGCTTTATTAGTGTAATTTCACTAACCCTTTTATTACAGATACAAAAGTAACAGACTAAAAGTTCCCCACTATTCCTGTTTTTCTTAATTTTCTTTATCATATTGAGATTTTTAAGGGTAGTGATAACATTAAAAATTCTGTGTGTGCCAAACACCTAGCACAGTCTCTGATATATATTAGCAAATGTTTATTTGATAGGTGGATAAATGGTTGAGTAAATACTGATAGAAATGGAATAACTTAAATGCAACTAAAAATAAATAAACTAAAAAATCTGCAAAGTTAATGATCTGGGCCTCAATGTTCTGTATTAAGCTAAATTAATTTTAAATAATTCAATTAATTTCTGAGTAAAGAATAGATGCTATTTTTTATTTTTAAATAAAACAAGTGAATATTTTATAATTTTAAACTAAATATGTACTATTAAAATTCATAGCAGAATCTTTCTGGGAAAAAAATAATCTCAGATGGTACTGAGGTAAACTGGACAGCAGAATCCTTTTGTATGTTTTTTTCTCTTATTTTTCTTTCTGTAACCCACTCTAATATTAAACAATAACAACAAAACAATATTTTAATTCATTAAGTGCGGCATCATTTTACAATCTCTTTTTTGCTATCCTACTTCCTCATATATTTTCATTTCTTAGTGAAAATGGATATATTTGTGATTTGTACATATCATCTAGATTTTGCAGTTTCAAAAGAAAATAATGATCACATGTAATGTAAATTGATGAGAAAAATTTTATCAGAGAGAACCATTGATTAAATTTTTTGTGATTTTAGCATAGAGGCTAATAGATTATTCTGGAAAATTTGGGGGCACAGAGAAAATAAGTCAATTATTACATAATAGACATCGTACAATTTATATGTGCTTTATAAATTATGTGATAATTTATTAGAATTTTTCTGGCCAAGTGAAACAAGAAAATATAACACACTAGTGTCAAGTTCTTCAAATCAGGGAGCTCAGAGAGTTTTCATAAGCATAACTGAAATGAGACATTTCACACTTTCAGCACTTCCCCATAAGAAATAAATAAGACACTTTCCAAATATTTTAATTTATCTCACATGTTTTACAACTGTAATCTTCTGCATTTAAATGATTTGAGTATAATATTTTTCATTAGTCTTAGTGTTTAAAAAAATTTTAATATATTTACTGAAGCTACGTGTAATCACCATATAAATCCAGAAAGTTATTTGGCATGGGTAAATATTATTTTTAAAAAATTAAAATGTGTTATCATGTTTTTTAAAGTCTTTATACTGTTTGCCAGTCTTCTATCTTAATAGACTTGAAGCTAAGGAGAATTGTCTCCTACAGAAAATAGCAAATATCAACCATTTACTCTAAATAAATTATAAAATAATAATAATAAAACAGAATAATTGTGAATCACCTAAAATATTTTATTTAAAATAATAAATGTAATAACTCTGTTGTATGAAAATCAAGAACATGAATTTCTTGAGTTACTTGTTTCCCTTCCTCTTTTTTCTGTGTAGGATAATATGGATGGCTCCCTAAGGGAAGGCCGTCTAAATTTATATTTGAAATAGATTTCTGAATCATCATCCTTTACGGAATATTAAAAATGAAGTGTCTTAGGTGAATGATGCTGGGCTCCAGCTGTGGAATCAGCCATATGTTTTTAACATAAAGACAGATGAATACAGACAAATGCTATGTAAATGATTTAATGATGCTGCTTAAATTTAGAAAAAAGAAGAATATAACTCATTTTACAGTGTTGACTACTAGCTGTTTTGATTTCAACTTTACTATCATATAAACAATGCAAAAGGCTAAAACATTCACACAGAAGAACGATTTGTATAGAATCTTTAAACTCAGAACCACCTTACCACATTACACATTCAATGAACCACAATTTATTGGACTTATAACGTGTGCTAAGTACTGGAACCATTGATTTCAGCCTTATCAACAAATGTATATGTTGAAGATTTAAAGAAAAAAATTTGAATATATATGGTTTCTGCTTTCTAGGAACTTAAAGTCTAAAAAATATATTTAGGTAAAAAATTAAGTACAACAAATGATCAAAAAGTCTTTCATCTTTTTGCAATTGAGGTGTAAAGGGAATAGTCTCTTTTACTAATGGGGATATGAAGAATAAAATCAAATATGTAATTTTTCATCTGACTCATGAATGAGAATTACTATTATTAATATTATTATTATTTTTTGGAAGGCAGTCAAGGTTGAGGATAGAAGAATCACAGGCAGATGGCAGGATTCTACATAAGGAAAAGTCTGGAAGCATTAAAGAGTATGCCCTCCCTACACTGAAAGCACTTTTATATAGATAAATTTTGTTTGGGGTGAAATAAATACACTGGAAAAAGAAGACAGGAAAATAGATAGGGCTGCATTATAAGAAGAAATAGAAGCCCACTAACAAGTTACATCCCTATTCTGTACAGAGATACATAAGAGTTTTATATTTTAAAAGGTTTCAGTGTTCACTCCCCTGATTGGGTGGAAGATGGATTGGAAAAGTACCAAGGGGAATTAGCGGAAAGAGATGAATTACAGATTTCCATTAATACAGCAGACTTAGTAATTTGATAAAAGAAAGCTCCCTAATAAACACTTAAAACTGACAAATTAAATAAACAACTATCCCTTTAAGCAAAGCTAACAAGTAAGAAAACAAAAAATCTTTAGAACTCAAAAATGAAGCAGAAATTGAAAAGCAGAAGCTATTATCAACATTTGGATAATGGAGGATGAGTAGGTAGCATAATGATGAAGAAGAAAGACAATAGTAGTCTTTCTGAACACGGAGTTTAGGTTTTAACCACTCTGTAAAACATCAGGAGAGGCCTTAAAAATAGTTAAATAGACTTAAAAAAACAATACAAATATATTTAAAAAACTTATAAAATGCAAGTAAAGAAGTTGAAATAAAGTGGCAAAGTATTCCACCATCTAGAAAAATTAGCTTCATACATAAGGCTGCTCAGGAGAAACAAGAGTGAAAAAGTCACATTCTAGAGCTGCACTGTCAGAAAGTATCCGTTGACTTCATGTGACTATTGAGGCCTTGAGTCCAAATTGAGATAGGGGTAAATATAAAATTCACACCAGAATACAAAGATCTGCTACAAAAAATATAAAATAACCTTACTAATAATGTTTCATATTGATTACATTTGAAATTATAATATCTTAAATGTATGGTTTAATTAAAATATATTAAAACCTATCTTATGTTTTTGTCTCATTTTATTAAAAAATGTGGTACGAGAAAATTTAAAATTGCATGTTTTGCTTGCATTATATTTCTGTTGAATAGCTCACATTATATTTCTGTTGAACAGCTCTTTCCTAGAGAATAAACTTTTAACACTTTAACACTAGGGATGTCACCACCTAGCAACTTTAGTATTATTTGTTGATGTGTCAACTCTCTAAGCCACTAAAATTTAAATTGTTCTTTGTTTTTGCTTTAAGATATTCATCTGATTTTTGAATCTCCTTTTCCAAAGGGGAAATCATATCCAATCTGGAGAAACTGTATTCCCCTTAATCATTTAAAATGACAATTATATCATATAATACCATTTTCATACCTACCACACTATATTTTTGGATTATTTTGGATTTATAATGTATAAATGGATTTATACATTTTAATATCTGTTGAGGGAAGCTCTCACTAATTGGTCTTATTTTCAACTTGGCTTGTTTGCTCACACCATTTGTCCAAACACACTTTAATATTATTGTGTTATATTTATAATAATAAAAGAGTCTATGAGAACCTTCTTTAACTGTAAGTACACTTAAAAATTACTTTGAGATAGAACTGACATCTTTTACACTATTGGTCTGATTTACTAACAGCATAATATGTATTTCCAAACTGTCAGTTTAGTTTTGTATCTTTTCACAATAATATTCTTATGTGTATTTCTTATATCTATTTAGTTTACCTCTTCATTTAATTTGAGGTTTCTTCTTTTGTATTAATATTTTTCCAACTTATCATGGGATAAATATCCAACTGTATTAGAAATAAGATCTAATATTTTATTTTTTGCCATAAAAATTGAGAGTTTTTCTTGTGTCCATTAAAAACTCATTATTGGTATTATATTAAGGAGCATTTTGAACATTTATTATTCTTAATTTTATAAAATTTTTTTATAATTATCCTAGAACTCCAAAATATCAGATATAGAATCTGCATAAATGTCCATTTATTCTATAGAGTAGGTTTTGGTTATTTTTTCTCATTTTAATGATTTGAAATTAGTATATATTTTTTAAAAAATCTGCCCAAGTCACCATAAAAAAGCTAACAAAACTGTAATTTCAAAACCATGAATGTGGGAGATACCTTTTTAAATACTTCTGTGTAAAATGATGAAATTGATTTCAGCTTTATGTGGTAAATACATTGTTAAAGTATTATTGTTAACATTTTGAATGTTACATTCTCTATTATTGTTACAAATCCTTTTCATGGGCTCTATTTTTCCCTCTACTTATTTATTTTTGCATTTTTGAAGGCCCTTGCAGGATTGTTTTATGCCCATAATAATGCTGGTTGGAGGGAGAGATAAATCAGAAACCTGTGATGAGATTAACTGTCTTACCTGGAAACTCTCCTATTTACTATACCCTCAGAATAGTGTCTTACTCATGCTAAGTACTGTAAAGATATTTAATTATTTGAATATTACATGCTGTAGTTATTATGTGACAGTTATAATGTATAATCCTAGGATAAAATAGTACTTCAGTCATTAATTGGTTAATCTAATTGCCAGCATATAACATAATTTCAACTGGGGGTTTTCTGCTTCATTTTGAGTTTCATTTATATGTACTAATTTACCACGTTGGCTGCCGTGTCCTAAATATCAAATGATTTGAGATGGATATTCTAATTCTTCAGCCATTCATAGTTTATTAAAATAGCAAATGTTGCCTTCGTGTAAAAGAAATGGAGATGTTCGTAAAAAAATTCCCACTACGTACTGGAATTATTATTGAGTGAGTGAATTACACTTCTTGAAATTATTAGACTAGGAAAAACTGAAGATCCAATTATAAATCTAATCTTTTAGGTGGAGGAGAAGAAAGTGGAATTTTAATAGTAGAATAAATATATGGTATAGTTAATGGATGACAAAATGTGAACTCTTAAGTTTTAAAAATTCAGCTGATTGGACTATACTTCCTAAGAATTCTACTAGTTTAGCATCTGTGATACAAATTAAAATTACTGTACTTATGACCAGAGTGAAATCTCAATTTTGCTAAAGGATTGTTATTCTAATGAAATGATCTGGGCACCAACTTGGAGTGATACCATCATAGTTTCTCTAAGGTTGATTTATTTGATATGGTCTTTTCAGTTGTCACATTGATTTGGAAAACCTATATGTAGCCTCTTAAAATCTTACACCAAGTTTCTTAAGGTTGTCTTTTCTACTTCATTTCTAAAATTTTCAATTTTCATTCCATTTGAACTCCTATATTCTGTAACTTCCACTTTAGCGAACACATATAGTCTTATTTTTTCTCAAGTTGTTTCAAATGGGTAATTTTGTTCAAATGGGTAATTTTGTTCAAATGAATAAATTTTATTCTGTTCAAAATAAAGCCCTTTTCAATGTGCATAACAAAAAGAACAAAAGAAGAAGGCTCATTTACAGAAAAAGAATGTATATGATTATAAGACAGTCCACCAGGGCCCTGGTTTCTTCCAAGATATTTCTTCAATTTTGACAAGAATCACAAAACAAAACAGAAAAGAAAAAAATGAGACAGAAAATGAATAATCTTGCATTATTTAAATGAAGTTAGGACCACCAGCTATTTCAGCATTTTTTGAGCTGACAGTGAACATTTGGATACTGATTTAACTTGCTAAAATTGAACTTAAGATTCCAGGGATAGCAAGTCAGGTCAAACTATCATGGTCATCAAAATAGCTGAAGCAGGAAGAGATATTCCTGGAGGAACTGTATTCTCAATAATTTTTTGATTTTCAGAATTTGAAGTTCTGTTGACTTTATTAAGTTCAAGATAAAGTTAGAGACATGAATTAGGAATATCAAGGATCCAATATAAAAAAGGAAGTAAAACACCCTATTTTAAAAATATGATTTCATATATATATTTTGCTCTGAATAAGATTTTGAGAGTAAAGTTATTTTTTTTTTAAATTCTCAAATTCTTAAAACAACAATAAGCAAAAATGTTTGCATATAGGCCAATTCAGGAAAAACAGAATGCTTATGAGCTGTATTTTCCCTTACATTGGTAGGTACATGTTGTATTAATTTAGGTTGTTATATTGTTTGTTGCTTGTTGGATGTTTCTTAATAAGTGGTAATATGTGAGAAATAGAAACATAAAAATATGTTTGTGGGTGGATCATTTATTTTTTAAATCTGTATATCACTGTAGAGTTTGCTTGGTATGTTTACACATATTATATTCATGTAGTGTTAGACTAAACATTCAGAGAAATGTATTCATATTACTTCTCCACTTTAGGGGGGGAAACTAGACACAGAGATATAAAAATTCCACTGACAGAGTGCTACCAAGAGAGTTGAAGCTATGATAATTTTATCCTATCCAATGGGACTTTTGTGCCAACATTTGCCAAGCATGAGAAGTCCAAGAATAAAACCATAGCTATGAACTTTCTTACCTGTGGTGGTAGGATCTTCTCTCCTATGTGCCAGCCAGGGCAAAATGAGCTGTGCAAGAAAAGAAGTAAAATTGCTGACAATTTTCTTAAGTACAATGAAATGATTGTCGTTCAGAGTTCATTGGTAATTGTGCATGTTGCCCAGATGGTTTCTGGGTGTCAGAGGCTCTGGACAGCTGGACCTCCAAGACTCTTCTGGGAAAGGTCCTAGAAGCAACTCTGACTTTTATACCAAATATCTTTTGAAACCTATTGTTTATGTTTGATAAACTTGGTCACTCTGTAGATGATTAATTGTGGATGATAAATACTGGTTTTATTTAATTTTTCAGGTGTACTGTGAGTGTACATGTTTTATAATGTTAGCTGATTTATACTTCAATTTCTTAAGTTATCTTGTTTCACCGTAAACCTTTGCATGAAATGAAAGTAAATACAGAAATAATATAGTTCATTTAAAGCTCAGTGTACAATGAAAAAAAGACCATTCATTCCAGAGAAGTGCATATCAGAAACTTGATCTTTCAACTTCTTGGTTTGTGATCTTGGAGAATATGACAAACCACTCTGAACCTTTGTTTTGTGGTTTTTTTTAATCAAGAAAACAGGAAAAATTATCCAAAATCTAATGTTATTGTCAGAATTAAATGAAGAGAGTATGATACCAGAAAGATGGTGAGTGTTTAATAATTACGTGTATTTTCTATTGAATTACCTACAATAGCAGAAAGTAAAAAAAAAAAATCAACTAAAGTAACTAAAATAAGAAATTCAGCTATCCAGATATTCACTGAAAGAACAATGTTTTGCTTGCTGTAGATTGGATAAGTATTTGCTGTCTGAACTCTCTGCTTGTTCTTAAAATGCTTTGGAATTAAAAACAAATAACCTAAGAATCCAGAATGTCTTGTAGTGTTTTTGTCAGCTGTTTTATTTTTTTCATCCAAGCCATGATTTCCTTTGTCTGTGCCCTAAGAAATGTCTTCATGATCTCAACAGGAAAGCTGGACTGGCCTGAATAATGCATTTGGTTAAAAAATAAGAAAATATTTCTAAAATATCTAGACAAGAGTTGAGTGATAAATACCTTAAGCACATTTTACAGATAGCCATATATCTAAACAAAAATGAAATTTAAATTTATAGAAAAAGAAAGAACTAATGATATATTTAATATTACATCATGGAAAATATGAGAATTCAACTTTGAAACAAAAGATTTTAAACTAAAATTAGTTTTATATTGAAAAAGTTTTCTCCTTAAAATATATTTTAGTAATAGTAGTTTCTTTGCAAGAAAAAAATGTCTATTTACCTTTGAACTAGTTATTTGAACATTTGTTTTATACCATTACATTACAATTTGTGAATTCTAGAAATGCTATTTTTATTGTCATTGGTAAAGTAAAATTCTAGAAATGCTATTTTTATTGACATTGGTAAAATAACTAGGTTTTCATGATTTGAAATGAAAATGATTGTGCAGAGTATGGTGATTATTGGTTCTTAGAATGTAGAAAGAGAATGGCATAGCAAGTTGCTAAGGAAATTAAGGGTTTGCTTTCTCCATGATATGCCTTATAATCACACTGATTTTTCTTCATGTTTTCTGAAATGTTCTGACATTTACTTGGGGATTAGTTCATCTGACTAATTATGAATGTGTCTGTAGGATTGGTTTCTAAATACGGGTAATAAACATACCACTGCCATTGTGCTATTAACCATAAAAATGCAACTGAATAATAAGTATTCTACCTAGTTGGGTTTTCCATAAAGATAATTGAAAGGGACCTTCAAATGTTTGCATTAAAAAATCTTGGTGAATTTTCCCAAGGTTTTAACAAACTATATCAAAATAGAACTCATTTCATGGAAAAAAAGAAATCCCACAGCATTTCTTTTTAATAACTGTTCAGCTACAAAATTTTATTGGTATCTTTTTATGTTCCCTCTAGAGGATGTAATGCACAAAAGCATTGCCACGGAACATATAAAATTACAAATGAAATTTATTGTAAAAAGTAGAATGTCTTCTAGACTGGTGTCAGTATTTATTTCATTCATAAACCAAAACTGCAGTATAATATATTCATTGTCAGCAAGTTCATGTGTGTAAATTGCCATCCAATGTTATTGACTGATATAAGACAGATATTGAAAAGACACTTTAAATTTACTCTTCCAAACATAAACTGTTCCACAAAAGCACTGTAAAAACTCCTTCAAGATTTTGGGTTGTGCTTGACATTTATGGTTAACTACATAATTTGGTCGTGTCATAATCCACTGTGTTTGGCAATTTGGCATTAAACGCCTGCAGAGCAGATTGGATTCTCACCACCTCGCTAGTAGACAGCTTGAGTCTATGACGAAGCAAGCAAGAGAAAAGATCTAGACGACGCTGACCAGGTGGTGAGAGTTTATTTACACGGTCTCTTATCTCTAGTAGTTGCAAAAGTGCTGAGTCCTGGGATCCCTGAGTATAGGGGTAGTCCAGCTGCAAAATCAGGTCCCGAATTGCTTCAGGGTCAAAGTGCATGCTGTAGCCAAACACTTGAATGTTATTGATTTTCATATAGCCTAGGTTCCGCGAAGGGTCAATAAACTCCAGAGGTTCGTAGTAAATGCTCTCATTACCATTGGGACCATTTGACTTGATGCGACTCCTCAGGTAGATGTGTACTGTCTCAAAAAATGTCTTCCATTTGTTCCCCAGAGTTAGTGTCCAGTTATAACACTGCAGGGGGAGGTCCAACTTAGTCCGCTCCCAGTCTGGAAAGCTGTTTTCATTCACAGGCATAAACCAACTCTCAGAGTGGCTGCCCCCAAAGGGATTGACATAAACAGCCAACACTGGCTCCAAGGTGCTGTTTTTAGTTAAGCAAATCTGTAAAGAAAGGCCCAAGATCATATGGACTAGACTTGACTTGTACTTGTTACTCTTCAAGGTGAGGAGCATCCGCTTACGCCAGGAGGGGTCAAACCAGCTATTGAGGCGCATGTCATTGCTGATAAAAATGGCATGGACTTCTATTCGTCTGTCCGTTTTCTGCAATAGGTATTTCATCTCGAGATCTTGCAAGTCGGTCTCAAAACCAATATAGTGATCGGTGGACTCGGCGACTTCAGGTTTACAGAACCCCTGGCTCAGCATGTAGCCGGTGTTGCAGGTGCCACAGCGGGTACGGTTGTCTGGCGCGCAGGTCAGGCAAGCGGAGGCATCGCCCACTGTGCAGGGCAGGAAGGCAGTGCAGACTACCTGGTCGTTCGGGCACGTGCACGAGTGCGTCTCTTCTGAAAAGCTGCCCAGGAGGCCGTTCTCATTGCAGTAGAGAAAAGACTGGATGCGAGTGAGCCAGTAGGTTGAGGTTCTAGAAATACAAGACAAAATGAATTTACGTAAATACAAATATATTTTTTGTGCACTGCAATAAAGTCAACCTTAGCCCTGAAACCGTCACTATCATTTTTTCAGGTCATCTCCAGTCAGTAATTTAAATGAAATAAAAGATCCATATAGTCCATAATTAGATTGCATGCCATCTTGTTAGTGTACTTGGAAGCTGATTGTAAATATAAACAGATCAGTTATTGTTTTGAAATGATAACCAACAACAGAAAATAAAAGTGATTTTATCATAAAATATCTAGAGTAGAATTAGAACATGTAAATGATGATTGTTCATTTATTTAGTTTTAGCTTCATAGAGCACTACTAGTGTTGCATTCAGCCTGAATAGAAAGTAAAAATGAAAGAAAAGTAAACAACTCTAAATTGTCAATCAATGCATTTAGACGTTAGGGTTTTTACCAACATTGAAAGAACAAGTACCCACTAAGAGGGAAAATATTATTGAATCATGTTTGATTTTATTCTTACAGGCTGCTCAAGAAAATAGTTGAAAATATCTCATTAAAACCAACAAGTTCTTTTCATAAGGGTTAAGTGAGTTAGTTTAATGTGTTTGATTGGAGTCATTAACATTTTTTTATCAAGCTAATCATGATCCAATTTCAAATGTCACTTTTCCAATTTTCCTACATTATTTAAACTCTTTTGGTACATTGAAAATCTCAGTAAAAGAATGAAGGAAAAGTGGTTGCCTTGTAATCAGATAATCCCTGTTTTTTATGTTGTTGCTTTTTTTTCATACTAGCTGTATGATCATGGAAAAAGTTGCATGGCCTCAATAACATGCAGTTCTCCTATGTAAAGAAATGGGAATAGTAATATCTTCCATGTGGAATTTTTGTGAGAAATAAATTAGACTCAAACTGTATGCATGTATTTAGAATATTTCACAGTGTCTGTTTCACAGTAGGTACTCAAAAATTGTACCTGCTTTTGGTACTTTTATCTCTTTCTGGTGTTCATATTTAATACATTTGGAATTTCCTGTAAAACATATATGTTGTACTCAATCCTTTAGATTTATTACATCACTGCTGTTTTAAATAACTTATATGTGCAGAATAGTAGCAAAATATAGGTACTAATCTGTTTGAACAATCAATAAAAATAATTTATTAAGATATTAGAACTATATTTGAGGTATTTGTATTATATATCCATTTTTGGTCACTGCCCATTCTCCCTTTGCAATATAACACTTTTTGTTAAGGTAAACTCTTCCCTGTTTTCTTGAATAAATTAAAAAGCTCCTTTATTCTCTCTCATAATATCTACTTATTTTTTTCATAGTTCATTTTTCCACTTAAAATGTTGATATTATTTTGTATTTTCTAGTTTATACTCTGTTTCTCTCATTAAATATAATACCCAGCTTGCCAGAATCCTGTATGTTTTGTTCTTAGCTACGTATTTTATGCTCAGTAGAATGCCAGGAGATCACAGGACTTTACTATTTATTGAATATTGAACAAAATGCATGTATGAATCAAAGGAATATTTTTCAATAAATGTATTTTTAAGTGAAACTTAAACCCTAAACTGAATGTTTAATACAGTTGGGAAGTTCTAGGTCCCAAGTAGCAGGTAGTGGGAAAACATGCACATAGTTGTACAACATATGCTTTGACATTTGCACAATTAAACACATACAAAAGCCTTCTTGTCCAGCTTCTCTGAATGCATCTGTTTTTTATAGACCCAGAAGAAAAGGAAAAACCAAACCACAAAACATTTTCTTCTTAATTATTTCTTACACTGAAAAATAATGGCTGGAAATGTGAATCTATTAGATTCATGCTATGGTTTAAACATGTCCCCTAAAGTTCATGTGTTGAAAATTTGATTGCCAATGCAGCAATGTTGGGAGGTAGGAGGAGGTGTTTAGGTCCTGGGGGCACTGCCTTAATGAGTGGATTCATGCCATTATCTCAGGAGTGGGTTTCTTATAAATGGACAAGTTTGGTCCCCTCTTGCTCTCTCTCCAGCCCTCTCTTTGCCTTCCACCATGGAATGATTCAGCAAGATGACCATCACCACATGCCAGCACCTCAGTCTTGGACTTCCTGGTCTCCAGAACCCTGAGCCAATACATTTCTGTTCATTATAAATTACCCAATCTGTGATATTGTGTTAGAGCTGTACAAAATGGACTAAGACAATTAATTTCTGAGTTTTTCTAGATTCAAGATAAGTTCTCTGAAAAACTCCCCCAGGAGTTTGCCCAAAGGCTATGAAATAACACAAATGTGAGGCTTTTTGACACCTCATGAACAGTACATTTATATGTGAGTATCTCTGCTACTCTTGCTGTGGTTCCTTGTTTTCTTATCAAAGAATATATGTGCAAAATGTTTTCTTTCTCTCTAGTTTACAAAGTGACTTGATTAATTATTTCTGTATTCAGTCTCAGAACACAGAGATTGTTGTTGCTGATGCATTATCTGCAGTTACTGATGTGTTTCCTCCATTCCATTCTTTTCCCCCAGCACCTTTCTTTCCTTCTCTTTCTTTCTTCTTATTTTCCTCCCTTTCTTCCTTCCTCCTTTCTCTTTCCCTCTCTATCTCTCCCTCCCTGCCTCTCCTTTTGCTTCTTTCTTTAGTTCTATTTATATCTATCTAACACAAAGTATATAAAATACATATCCTATCAGGATTGAAAATTATATTTTCTCCCTAAAACCAAAGCATACATTCCCTGAGCCAGCTCATCTCTCACCGTAGGCTCTAATCGTGTTTCCAAATCATAAGGACAAAACAAAAAATTGAAATAAATAGACCTAAGGCTAAAGACAGAGCTTACAAAACTAGGGCACTGTAGAATCATTTGGATGCTTTAGAAAAGGAATGTCTCTTCCAGCCTTCAGTCTTTTCCAATCTTTATCACATCCCGCAAACATATTACTGAAGGAACGTATTTCACTTTCTTGGGTTTCAGCTTGTCATGTACAAATATTGATAACTCAGCACAATTGTCACAGCCCTGCTACCCTGGGACTGAACAGCTAACGTGGATTTTCTTACTTGCCGCTTCTTGTCCTTGCTCCCTTAGTACCTACCTTTTGACTATTTTACTATGTTTCACAGGAGGGAATAGATTTTTCAAGAAAGAAGAAATTTAGTAATCTTTCTTTTCTTTACTCCTTGTAAAATCTTGGTGAAAACAGCAGTCAAAAATAAAGACTAAGCAAGTTTCAGGATTGTAGAATGGATTTTTCACTTACCACAAAGTTCAAATACTTGTTTTTTTTTCCCCCTTCCCAACAAAGTAAAATTTAGCTCCTCTTATTTTATTTTAAACTTCAAAAAAATATGAAGAAAAATGTCTTAAAAATTCAAAATCAGTATGTATCAAGTATTTTTTCACTTTGTTTCGTTTCATGCCTAGATATTAAAACCAATCAAATAAATCACATTTATTTAACATCACATTTTATTCCCATACATAAATTTGGTTTTACAAACTGTTTAGAGTCTACTAGGGCTAAAGATTGAGAATACAATGTTGAAAGATGGACTACAAACTGTATGGGCGGTAGGCAGGACTTTTGTTTCTTTTTATGAAACGTGGCATTGTTCCTGACATCTACTTAACAGCACTTCAGTAAATATTTCCTAAATAAGGAAAGGAAAAACGGAAGGAGAGAGGAGGGAGGGAGGGGGTAAGGAAAAGCAAGGGCAAAAGAAATTATCATGAAGGAACTGTGGATTGTGGAAAAACAGATAAAGAAACTTGGGGAAGACAGATTAAGAAAAACAACTGAGGTGATAAATACAATGATATGGGCCAATGCAAGGGTATAGAAACTTTGTAACTATCAGGAAGACAGTGTGCATTTTGAAAATAATTTCTCAAAAAGCTTTTAAGGGATAGTATTGCAAAGAGAAAAAAATCTTCCACAATTAAATAAAATTTATTTGGGAAAAAAGTCATTAGCTAAAAAGACAGTAGCATTTATATTATTGAGAAATCATGTGTCATACTAATTTAGATGACTATTTAGTCCAGTCATCTTTGTTCAACCTGAAATATTCTCCATGTGTTTAAGAAATGCTCATCTCCACAGGATACACATTATATGAGTGTCAAAAGAGACCTAGAGTACAAATAACACCTGATTTGCAAGCCAGACTTTACCCTGTGACCTCAGACAGGTTTCTTATCCCCTTTAACCTTAAGAAGAAGCTTTGGAATTAAAACATTGGTTCAAATTTTGATTCTGCATGACACTGAGATATATATATATACACACACACATATATTTTCTTTTTTTCTGAGTTTTGATACTTGCTGATCTGTTGCCAGGATGCAAGAATGTAACATAAATTCCACGTTTCACAGAGGCTCATAGTTAGCAACTGCTTCTAATGAAAAAACATGAATGAAATGCTTGTCTCTAAAATGTTTCTGTTATAAAGAATACCAAATAAAATATGGTATTGTCCCTTTAGTTTTAGTTATGTTAGTATGATTGGTGAACCCGATTCACCCCACCCCAGACATAAAGTAAAAATTTCTAGGGGTAGGGCCCAGGAATCTCATGTTAAAATATGTAGTCCCAGAGAACTGTCATGTAGACACAGAGGTAGCAAGTTTCCTAAGTATGTAAAGTAAGAACAAAAACAGTTATTAGAGGCTCCGTAGAGACTAGCTAGCCACCAACATGGAAAAATATGTCTAGAAGAAGTAGAGAAAAGTTGAAATTTCTGTAGAGAAGAGGACAACAGCACATGGCTTTCAATTTACATGAATTTAGGCTCTGTGGCTACCGTACACTAACATTTGCAAACTCTGCACTAGAAACTTTTGGCATACACATACACAAAAAGAATAAGCCAAAGACTAAAGCCTGACTTAATAAATAAATTCTGTTATGTTCCAGCAATGTTAATAAACTGTTTGGTGAACATCTTTTATGTTCATTTATTTTTTCAATTCCTTTCAGTACCTTGTAAAGACTAACCTCCTCAGTTTAAAATTTGAAAATTACTGAACCTCATAAGTTTTACTGAGTAAGCATTAGAATGAAGACAAACTCAGAGAAGCAAATATAAATATTATTTTTAAAATGTGTGCTGAAAGTTTTGTTCCATAGGATAGAGAGGAAAAGTGCTTAACAAATGACCTCAGGAAAAATATTCATTTATTGCCATAGCAGAATAACTTTTATTTATGATATAATGTTTAGGTTCTTGAGCAACGATATGCTCACTATATTGGTGTAATACTGTTTTGGGACCCAAACTGTTAACTTTAAATCCTGTTTCATCTACCTCACCTGGAAAATGGGAATAAAACATATCATAGGGTTGTTGTAGGAATTAAAGCACAATTGCAGGTAAAGCACTTAAAAGAGTGCTTGTGCATGGAAAAAACAGGAAATAAATATAAATTCCTGTTCCCATTATGACTGTTATTACAATTGTCATCTTTTAAAGAAATATCATTGTAGGCAGTTTCTTTATTATAACTGCATTTTTTTCTCAGAAGATGGAACATTTCATTTTCTTCCCAACAATTCATGCATTCATGTACAACATTACACTGTATCCCTGCATTTCACGTTTATCAAAATAGACACTGTTTTGATAACATGATCAAAACTGCATTTAAGAGTACATCTATGACCTTTTTCTGATAGTTCTGAAACCCTCAAATATCAGCAAAACAATACTGCTTAAATTCAGAACATATATTCTAGATGCCTAACAATCTGCGCAGAGGTATTAGAACATATGTTGATACAAAAACAATTACGTTGTCTCATGGTTAAATCTTCTCTGAGCACTAATAATCTTATTTCAAAGGTCCCTTATTCCAACCCTCTAATCCTTTATTGCACTCTCCAAGTCTGTGCAATGTGGATCCCAATTTAAAACCTAAACAATATAATTTCTGTATCTTTTTGAAGTTAAAGATTTTTTTTTTTTGGTTAAGCTACTTTATTTCAGCCTTCATAGATTTGTTCTTATCAAATACGAATATTCTGAATGCAAATTTGGAATTAAGCACCCACAGCCATTTAAGCAATCATAAGCTGATTGTTAGCTCAGTCACAGACTGATAAAACCAAATAATACTCTGTCACTCTCCCTCTCCTGACTTTGCTGCTCTGGCCATATCAGCTTTGGCAGTGTTGCCTGAGGCTCATGTTGACACTCCTGACACACAACAGTTTCACTTTTGAAAATAATTTCACACCCCAAGAAAAGGAAATGTCAATTTTAAAGGTACCTCAGCTGTGAGTCTCCCAAGAAAGTACACACACATACACACACACATTTTAATTTATAAACCTATATTCAAGTATCTACTAATAATTTTGGCTTGTAAGAGGACAATGAATAAGTGTGTGAAGTAGTTGAAAATGTAGTTATATTTTAATGATAATATTAGCTGATGATAACATTCATTGAGCTTTTCTCAGGTGTATAGTACTATTACCAGCATTATTTTATTTTATCCTCCAGACTCCCACTACTGCTGATAAAATAATGGTTATTACCCTAATTTATAGATAAGGACATGAGTTGTAAAATGTTTAAATAACTAGATCTTGCCCCAGGTCAAACAGCTAGTAAGTGTCAGAGCTGAAAGGGTATCCTTAGTCTCTGTTTCCACAGAATCACAGCTTCTCAAGATTATAAACACACACAATTCAAATAATTTGTTAATTCATTTAGTTAAGGGTTGTGCACAGAAAAATCTGCTTACTTCTCAGAGAGCTACAGAAACTTTTTGTTCACATCTATGCTGCACTTGACAATATAGCTCAAGAAAAATCAATACATATGTCTTTCCTACTTACGAGATAAAATATGAAAAGAAACAGGTCAACATTCAGAATGAGAAATGTGAGGCACACAAAAATCTTCTAGTAAAGGAAAAGAGTTACGTCCACTAACACTTAGGTCTTCCCTTACCTAACTGTTAGTAGAAAAAAAAGTCATAAATATACCCTAAAAATTTATAAACACAAATGAAAATAATTTTTCTTAAAATGCTACAAAATTATTGTCTTGTGGCAAAATTAAACATATATACTTTCTTGAAAAATACACATTCTGTAAAAGACTTAAAGAATCAATACAGATTAAACTGTTTTGATCATGAGTTTACAAGCATGAATAATAAAAAAAAATGAGAAATCACAGTACCAAGAGCAAGAATTAACAAAAATCAGAATCAGAACAGCATAAGCTACAGAAATTGGAGTTATTTGATATATAAAGTAAATTATCAGGACTATATTTAAATATTATCAAAAGGGAATAAAAATTATGAGAAAGGCACCAGGGACTATCAAAACAAATTTGGAAAAATGAAAAAAATAATATCTATAAAATGATGATGATGATGATTGCAATTTAAACTTTGTTGGAAGGTAAAACAGATTTTACCTTTCCCTTCTGGTAAAACAGAACGTAAAACAGATTGCAAAGAATTGGTGAATTAAAAGATAAATGGGTAGATAATACTAAGAATATATATCACAGAGATAAAAAGAGATTAAAATATAATGTTGAGAGATGATAATATTAGAAAAGCTATAGACATCTAATAAGAGTTTCAAAGGCAGAAAGAGAGAAAATACATGAGATTCCATATTAAAATGATAATAGATGTCAATTTTCCAAAATTTATGAAATGCACAAATCTTGAGATTCATAAAATGCAACAAATTCCAAGAAGAATAAGTAAGCAGAAATATAAACCTATTTACGTCATAGCTAACATGTAGCTCATCAAAGTCAATCTTCAAAATAGCCATAGAGGAACAAAGGTTACTTGTAAGTTGGTGATAACAAGACTGCTAAAACTAAAATTTTACACCTAGTGAAAATGTCTATCAAAATGAAGGGTGAAATACAGACAATTAGATAGCACACATATAATATATAATGTAATAAAAATATAGTCAACCCAAAATAAAAATGTAAAAAATTATTTTAAAAGCATTAAATCATAACTAAATCAATGTGATATGTAATATTCATGAATGGAAAGACTCATCAAGAAAGATATCAATTTTCTACAAATGCATTTATATGTAATGCAAAGCTACTCAAACTTCCTATAATTTTTCTTTCCTTTTAATTGAAAATCTGTATAATAGCAGAGTAGGTTGTATTGAATCAACCCACCCAAACATGATAATTGCAAAATTTGAACAAAATAGAAAGAATAACTGGTTAGAGGTGCTATGGAATGACCAGAACAGCCAAAAGTTAAATGAATTTTTAATATTAAATGAAGGAAATAATGCTGATTGAGATTTGCATTCATAAGGTTTTGCCCCAAGTGCCCTCTCCAGTCTGTGCAACATGGGGAGGATGAAACTAAACCAGAAGCCTCACTCTTGTTGGCTTAAGATGTGAAAGATGGAAATAGGGGTTTTCAGAGAAGCTGTAACTTTACTCAGATAGAACCTTCAAAAAATTTCCTTCAAATCCATGACTGACGCCTAAGTTGTGCAATTGTAAGGACTCTGAGGAGACATTCAGAAAGCAAAAGCTGAATGACCAGAAATGCTGAGTAGACATATTTGTTGCTTCCTATCAGGAAATAGTGTTTGCAGTTTGAATATCTTCAAGGTAGAGTGATTCGGTAAACACCTCTGGCTTTACATTCAAATTCCAGAAAAGCCATGTCTTTGTAGTAAATATTGCCACAAGACAAAAAAATATTAGGTCATTAAATATGAAATGTCCAATTTCAAATCAAAAGTGTAGTTTATTATATCTCAAAGAAGAAGCAGTACAGTTAGTCAAAGTATGCACCTAAACTATCGACGCAGTTTTGCCATCTTAACAGTAGCTAGTTTATGCAGTGAAGAAGCCTGGAGAGTGAATGGCGACAGGATTATGAAAGGTGTTTTCCACAGCTTGTTGAGAATTGAATATTTCTTATTGCAAGAAGTGGCCCAAAGCCCAGAAGAAGTGGTGGTCAGTTGGTGCAAGGTCTGGTGAATGTGGTGGATGACAGAGAATATCCAAGTCCAGCTTCTGCAATTTGAGCAGCATTGTTTTTTGTGACATGTGGTTGAGCGTTGTCTTGAAAGAGCATTGGCCTGTCTCTGTTGACCAATCTCAGCTGCTTGACCACAAACATCTTCATCATTTCATCCAATTGGTTGCAGTAGACATTGGCTATAATGGATTGACCAGGTCATGAAGCTGTAGTGGACAACACCAGCACTGGACCACCAAACAGACACCATTAGCTTTTTGTGATGAATATTCAGTTTTGGACTATGTTTTGGCACTTCATCTTTATCCAATCATTGTGCTGAACACTTGTGATTCAAAAATAATCTATTTTTCATCACACATAACAACACAGTATAGAAATGGTTCGCCTTTATGTTGTGACAGCAAAGAAAGGCAAGCTTTGATACGATTTGTCTTCTGACGCTGGTTTAATTCATAATGAACTCTTCTATCCAGCTTCTTTACCTTGCTGGTTTGTTTCAAATGGTCTAATATTGTTAGAATAGTAACAAGAAATCTTGCTGCTAATTCACATGTAGGTTGAGATGGATTCACTTCCACTACAGATTTCAGCTCATCATTACCCACCTTGGTCTCAGGTCGCCCACATGGCTCCTTTTCAAGATTAAAATCACTGCAACGGAACTTCCCAAACTGTCAACGTACTGTGTGTTCTTTAGCCACACCCTTCCCAAACACCTCATTGATATTTCAAGCTGTCTGCACTGCATTGGTCCCATGATGGAACTCATATTAGAAAATAACACAAATTTTTGACTTATCCATGGTTTCACAAAAATTGCTCTAAAAAAAAATTGAAAGGTAATCACAAGCCAAAACGTGCATTTCAAAGATTGAGGATGCACCTTCACAATAAAAATAAAACCAGAAGTGTCAAAGTGAATGCCGGAGATATCAACTGTCAAACATAGTACTTAAGGAAATCTGACATTTCATACTTAATAACCTAATAGTAGCCCTACACTGACTGTTAAACTGTAACAAAGTCATTATAACAAAGTATAAAACCAAATATCCACAATGATGATGTGGTCAACAATTAATTAAACTGACCACCAGATTAAAAACCAACATTCCAATAAAGATAAAATAACCCAGAGTCAATATACAATATCATCTACAATACCCAGTATATAATACAAAATTACTAGAACTTTGAACAAGCAGGTAAATG
Source organism: Daubentonia madagascariensis (assembly GCA_023783475.1). Taxonomy (NCBI): domain Eukaryota; kingdom Metazoa; phylum Chordata; class Mammalia; order Primates; family Daubentoniidae; genus Daubentonia; species Daubentonia madagascariensis. Next base: position 15,414,349 of record JAKFHU010000978.1, on the reverse strand, counting down.
TCATTCATGGTAAAGAGTCAAAGCAATTGCTAGAAACAGACCCTGTGATAGCCTATATTATTGATATTTACTGTCAAGTAATTTAGTGATTTTCAGAATCAAAAAAAAAAAAAAAAAGATATGACAAATTTGTGACAAGAAGACCTGAACTATAAAAAATGCTAAAGGAGACATTTTGGAGGGAGCTTCAAGATGCTGACTAGAGGCACCCAGCACTCACTTCCTCCACAAAGAAGAACCAAAAGAATGAATAGATAGTTATACATCAAATAGATCATCTAAGAGAGAACAATGGAATTCAGCAGAGAAGTGACAAAAACCCTCTGAAGTACAGAAGGAGAGGGAAGTGAAGCAGCTGGCCCAGACTGGATAGGCTTGGAGTTAGGAGAAACTCTCCAGTGTGGAGAAAATTTAAATAAGAGATTCCCAGGATTCAAATTCTCACCTCAGACTCCTGCAATCTTAGCCATAGGAGAGCCCCTCAGCCCTTGTGGGCCCTGAGACTAGTATATGGAGCAGCCTAGAGTCCACAAAACAGCATTACTCCAGAGAGAGAGGTTACTCTGGGTTCTATACACCCACTGAGGCCCACGTGGATGAAGCACAGAGCTATTTTGAGAGTCCAGCTCCCACCAGACAACATCCTACCCTGGGGCCCAACAGCCTTTTTATCTCTATATCCCTGAAGCCCCAATGACATCACCCCACATCCACGTAGAGGGCTGTACTGTTGCAACACTGACTGAACCCAGCGATGTAGCCTGGCCCCCAGGACATTAGCCCACACAGTGTCCCACACCCCAGGGAACAGGCAGTGTAGGACACTAGGGTGACTGTTCTTGGCACAGAGGGAGCTGAAGTACACACTCTTCACAGCCTGAGAGCCAACTGCCTGGGGCCGATGGCATTGGCAACAACCCCCAATAGGGACGCCACACACATGCATGTGCCTTTAGGGATCCAGGAGACCAGCCTGTCTGGATGACATCACAGGACCTGAGGATCAATCTGCCCCACCTACTACAGCTGGTGCTCACATGCACCATGGCGGCGGGTGTCTAAAAACAGGCCTGCCCACTCACCAAAACTACCAGCACTCACACACTTAGTACAGATGCCAGGTGATCAACCTACCCTGGCTATAACTGCTGGTGCCCACAAGCACCACTGAATAACCATGCTCACAGCCACTGATGCTGGTACCCAAGGGTGCCATCAGGGGGCCCAGGGATTGACCTGCACTAACCCACTACAACTGGTGTCCACATGCACCATCAGAGAGCCTGACAAGTAGTCTATCCCACCCATTGCTGATGCTCATGTATGCCATCCAGATATTTGAGGACAGCTCTACCCTTCCCACTGTCACCATTGCTGGTGCTTGAGCATGCTATCCAGGGGTCTGGTGATCTAATAGTCCTGCCCACTGTAGCCTATGCTCACACGTGCTCTCTTGGGGCCTAAGGACAGGCCCACTCAGTCTACTGACAATTCTGCATGTCATCTGGGCGCCAGGTAATTGACTTGCTCTACCTGCCAGTGCCAGAACCCACACATGCCTCCCAGGGCCTGAGAAAGAGCTTACTTAGGCTGCCATCACCACCCCCACCAGCAATTACTCACATGTACCACCTGGGGACCTAGGGGCTGGCCCACCCACTCTGCAACTGCCACCACTGGTAGCTGCATGTGCTGCCTGGAAACCCAGAGATTGGCCTGCCATCTTTGCCATTGTTGATGCTATGAACACCACCCAGGGGCCTTGGAATCCACTCATCTGCCCAGCCCAATGCTGCCACTGCCACACTGAGAGGCCAAAAGATCTACCAGCCCAGACCTGCTACCACTGGTACCCACATATTCTGCTTCTGTGCCCAAGGACAAGCACACTGGACCTACCACTGCCACATTAGTGCCTGAGGACTGGCCTACCTGCTGTCTGTCCCCAGCAAAGCCTCACCATAGCCTTCACTAACAACTATAGCCTAAAACACTGAAAAACTCAAAGATACCACTGATGCTGATTACAGCCAAAAAAATCACATAAGGATTATATTACCGCATCCACCCAGAATCAAAGCCAAAGTACCATACCCAACTAACTCAACACATCTATAGGAAAAAGTCTTTAACTATAAAAACCAATCTACAAAATTAGAAGAAGCGACTGCTATATTAGATACACAGATATCAACATAAGGACACAAAAATCATAAAAAAGTTAGAAAACGTGACATTCTCAAAGGAATACAATAATTATCAGGCAAAATATTTCAACAACAACAAAAAATATATGAAATACCTGAAAAAGAATTCAAAAATAATGATATTAAAGAAGCTCTGTGAGATACAAGAGAACATAGAGAAACAATAGAAAGAAATTTTAAAAAACGACTTTAATTAGAAAGTATATCTTTAATTAGAAATATTAATGATATCTTTAATTAAAGATTAATTGATTGATTAATTAATTAAATATTACTTAATTAATTAAAGATATCTTTAATTAGAAAGATATCATGATATCTATCTCAACATAGATATCATGATAAAGAACCAAACAGAAGTCCTGAAACTGAAAAATTCAGTGAATGAAATACAAATATACAATGGAAGCTTCAACAATAGACTACATCAAATAGAAGAAACAATTTCTCAACTTGAAGACAGGTTTTTTGGAAATAACACATCCAGACAAAAAAGAAAAAGAAAATGATAATTTAAAGAATGAAGAAAACCTGTGTGACACATGGGAAACCATAAAGCAACCAAATATTCAAATTTGGGGTATTTCAGAAGGAGAAGAGATGGACAAAGTTTTAGATAATCTATTAACAAAATAATAGCTGAAAATTCCCATATCTTTTAAATGCAATAGACATCTGGATGCAGGAAATTTAAAGATCCCCAAATAGACTCCATGCAAATAGATCTTTTCCAAGGCACATTAAAGTCACACTGTCAAAAGTCAAAGACAGATAAAATTCTAAAAAAAAGCAAGATAAAAGAGCCAAGCCACTTATAAGGCAATCTCCATCAGACCAATAGTGGTTTTCTCAGTAGAAACTTTACAGGCCAGGATAGAATGGGATGATATATTCAAAGTGCTGAAAGAATGAAAAAACTTTCTGCCAAGACTACTGTACCCATGTACCCAGCAAAATGCTCCTTCAGAAATGAAGGCACAATAAAATATTTCCCAGAACAGTGGAAACTGAAGAAATTAATCAATACTATACTGGCCCTATAAGAAATGCTTAAGGGAGTTCAACATCTGGAAGTGAAAGGACAATATCCACCATCATGAAAACACACAATAGTACAAAACTCACTCGTAGAGCAGACATACAAATGAGAAAGACAAAAGACTCAAATGTTACCACTACAGAAATTCACCAAACCACAATGATAAATAATAAAAGAGGAAGAAAGGGAAAAAGGATATATAAAACAATCACAAAACAATTTTTAAAATGACACACATAAGTCCTCTTCTGTAAATAATAACCCCAAATGTAAAATGACTAAATTTCCACTTAAAAGATATAGACTGGGTAAATGGATTAAAAAAAGATCCAACTGTATATGCTGTCTGCAACAAACTCACTTTACCTATAAAAACACACAAAAATGAAAGTGAAGGGATGGAAAAAGATATTCCACACAAAGAGAAACCAAAAGCAAGCAGAAGTAGCTATATCAGTGAAAAGTCAAAAACAGAAAAAAGAGACAAAGATGGTCATGATATAATGCCAAAGTGATCAGTTCAGCAAGAGGATATAACACTTCTAAATATATACACACCCATCAATGGAGCACCCAGATATATAAGACAAATATTATTAAATCTAAAGGGAGAGATAGACTCCGATATGATAATAGTTGGGAAATTCAACACCCCACTCTCAGTACTGGACTGATCATCTAGACAGAAAATTAACAAAGAAACCTTGAATTTAAATTGTGCATTAGACCAAATGGACCTAACAGATATTTACAGAACATTTTATTCAACAGCTGCAGAATATACAGTCTTTCCATTAACACATGGACATTCACCCAGGATAGAACATATGTTCAGCCACAAATCAAGTCTAAGCATATTTTAAAAAACTGAAATCATATCAGGTATCCTCTCAGAGCACAATAGAATCAAACTAGAAATCAACATGAGGAACTTTGGAAACTGTACAAATACATGGAAGTTAAACAACATGCTCCTGAATGGCCATTTAGTCAACAATGAAATTAAGAAGAACATTAAAAAATTTCTTGAAAGAAATGAAAATGGAAATACAACACCAAAACTTAGAGGATAAAGAAAATGCATTACTAAGAGGGAAGTTCAGATCAATAAATGCCTACATCAAAGAAATAGAAAGATTTTAAATAAACAACCTAATGATGTACCTCACAGAACTAGAAAAACAAGAATAAATCATATCCAAAATTAGTAGAAGGAAAGAACTAATAAAGATCAAAGCAGAAATAAAGAAAATAGAGATTATAAAAACCAATACAAAGGATTAACAAAATAAAAAGTTGTTTTTTTGAAAAGATAAACAAAATAATAAACCACTCGCTAGACTAATCAATAACAAAAGAGAGAAGATCCAAATAAATAGAATCAGAAGTGAAAAAGTAGACAAAGGCTCATGAGAGATTATTAGGAACAACTACATGCTAAAGAATCGGTGAAAACCAAGAGAAAATAAATGAATTCCTGGACACATACAACCTAACAAGATTGAACCAGGAAGAAATAGGAAACTTCAACAAGCCAATAACAAGTAATGAGATTGAATCAGTAATAAAAGTCTTCCAACATACAAAAGCCCAGAACCAGATGGCTTTACTGTTGAATTCTATAAAATTTATAAAAAAGAACTAACAATAATTCTTCTCAAACTATTTAACAAATTCAAGAGGAGGGAATTCTTACTAACTCATTCTATGAGCCAGCATTATCCTGATATACCAAAGCCAGTCAAAAACACAACAACAACAAAACTATTGGTTAATATCCCTGATGAAAATAGATGCAAAGATCCTCAACAAAATATTAGCAAACTGAATCTATCAACACATAAAAAAGTTAATTCACCATAATCAAGTGAGACTCATCCCAGGGATGCAAGGATTGTTCAACATACACAAATCAAGAAATGTGACATATCACATCAACAGAATGAAGGACAAAAACCACATGATCATGTCAATAGAAATTAAAAAAAGGATTTGATGAATTTCAACATCTCTTCGTGATGAAAAATCTCAACAAATTTGTATAGAAGGGACATACCTCGACATAATAGAGACCATATACAACAAACCCACAATTAACATCATACAGAACAAGAAAAAACTGAAAACATTCTATAATCTGGAAGAAGAAAAGGATGTCCAATTTTACCATTTTATTCAAGATAGTACTGGAAGTCCTAGCCAAAATAATCAGACAAGAGAAAAAAATAACGGGCATTCTCCTTTCCATAAATTCGAAAGAAGAAAGGCAAATTTTCCCTGTTTGCAAATAACACGATCACATATATAGAAAACTCCAAAGACTCCAACAAAAAACTATTAAAAGTAATAAATGAATTCAGTTAACTTACAGGATAGAAAAAAATCAACATACAAAATTCATTAGTATTCCTATATGCCAATAAGGAATTATGTGAAAAAGAAATCAAGGAAGCAATCCTATTTATAATAGCTAAAAAAATATATAATACCCTGGAATAAATTTAAACAAGGAAGTGAATAATCTCTACAATCAAAACTATAAAACATTGATGACAGAAACTTAACCAGGCAAAAATGGACAGATATCTCATGTTCATGGAATGAAGGAATCAATATTGTCAATATGTCTAAACTACCCAAAGTATTTTACAAATTAAATGCAATTCCTATCAAAATACCAATGACATTCTTCACAGAAATAAGAAAAAACAATCCTAAAATCTGTATGGTACTGACAAAAAACAGACACATAGACCAATGGAACAGAATAAAAAGACCAGAATTAAACATTCTATGGTTTTCAACAAAGGTACTATGTACACACCATGTGGAAAGGGCAGCCTTCTCAATAAATGGTGTTGAGAAAACTGGATATCCACATGCAGAAGAACAAAACTAGATTCTTACATCTCATCATATGCAAAAATTAACTCAAAATGGATTAAAGACTTAAATGATTAGCTGCGTTTGGTGGCACATGCCTGTAGTACCAGCTACTCAGGAGGCTGAGGCAGGAGCACTGCTTGTGCCTAGGTGTTGACGGTGCAGGGAGCTATGATTGTGCCACTGCACTCTAGCCTGGGCAACAAAGCAAGACTTTGTCTCAAAGAAAAAAAAAAAAGATTTAAATGTAAGACCCCAAACTATGAAACAACTAGAAGAAAATATGGGGGGAAAGCTCCATGACATTGGTCTAGGCAAGGATTTTTTTGATAAAACTTCAAAAGCATAGGTAACAAAACAAATATAGGCAAATGGTATTACATCAAACTAAAAAAAACTTCCGCACAGCAAAAGAAACAATTAATAGAACACAGAGACAACCTACGGAATGGGAGAATACGTTTGCAATCATACATCTGATAAGGGGTTAATGGCCAAAATATACAAGGAACCAAACAACTCAACAACAACAAAAACAGATAACCCAATTAAAAAATGGGCAAAAGACCTGAATAGAAATTTCTCAATAGAAGAAATACAAGTGGCCAACAGATACATGAAAAAAAAAATGCTCAATAGCATTAATTATCAGAGAAATATAGTAAGAGTTTTAAAGAACAAAGACATCCAAGGCTGAGAATTCAATGCATGCTGCTGACTCATTCTCTTTCGCCCACCAATATAAGATGAGAACAGTAGAAAGAAATTGACAGCATTCCCTATCACCCAGGAAAAAAAAAAGCATATGTCCTTAGATTGACATAGAAGGCCCAGAACTGCTCTGCTCAGACTTCTGATTTCTCTGACATTGTTTCCTTCTCCTTCACCCTCACCTATTCAGCTCAAGCCACACCAGAACATGTCTTCATGATCCCAACTTCAGCACCTTTGAAAAGGCTGTTTCCTCTGCCTAGAATGCTATCCTGCATATTTATACATGGATAATTTTACACATGCCCAATTTTACACATGCCCCTAAGTGAAGGTAGTCACTTGACCCTACTGAAGACAAGAAATGACACATACCATCACCTTTGGAAGACAGTATCAGCGATCAAGGAAGATAATCAAGCCAGCCAAGCCTCTGGAAATGCTAGCCAGTACATACTTCAATGCCACAAGATTACATAAACTCATTTGTGGAAGGCAATCTGGATAAAACTGTGAATTGATTGGGAGGTGAAGAGAGAGACCTCTTGAAATACTGAGAGGTAGCATTTTTGTCTAAATACAATGAGCATTACTTAAAAGGGCTATATAGGTCACTGATTTTGATTAAAATTCTTAAAAGATTAAAAATTTAAAATTTTCCCCTCTACACAACAATTATACAAAATACAACAGCTATATTTTCTCTGAACTTGAGAATGTGAATAAATTTGAATCTTCTCTTGAATTTTTATGCCTTTGTACTACTTCCTAGTTTATGCTATTTCCCCTTTTGTGTAACCCTTCTCTAAAATGGCTGCTTATTTTTTAAATTTATTTTAAACATTGCCACTATGAGGCATTTCCTGAATCACCTAGGGAAGATCAGCCATCTCCTTTATGATCAAATTGTAATGTACACCTATTAAAATAAAACCTAATATTCTAATTATTTGTTTACATATCTCTTTTGCCAAGGTCTAAAATTCTGATCTATTCATCTTTGTGTTCCTTGTATTTGTAAATATTAGGTACGGTGCTTGTTTACCAGTACAAAAAAATGGAGGAATAAATCAAAGTGTCGGGGTGAGTACATGATTCTCACATTTTTCCTAATGAGCATTTCTCCATTTCTCTGTAGAAAGGAATTGGTGTGCTCGCATATCACACATTTTCTACATGCCATGTGAACTGCTGAATGTCAGTGGAAGCGATTATAAAATAAGGCTTATGTAGCTTCCAGGAAGAATTATACAGAATGTTAAGTATATAATTTCGTAGATGAGTAGAACGAGCACTGGACAAGGACTCAAAATACTTGGGATTTAATCCCAGTCCCACACTTAGTAACAGGGACACCTCTATACACTAAAGTAATAACTGACTAAGTGTCATTTTCTTTGTTTTTTTCCATCCTAATTCCTGCTTTCATTCTTGGTGATTTTGCTATCCAGTCAGAAATTCAATCTAAAACCTTGGTCTCTCAGTTCCCTGACATTCTCATATTAAACAATTTTGAACATCATCAACATCTGCCACTCACTTACAATTTTATTTTAACCCTTATCCATATTGGATTCCATGAATTATCATCATAATAGCACTTTTGTATATAAGCTCAACTTCCTGCTTTCATGTGGCAAAGCCATAACCCAATTGAAACTCTAATTTTGGCTTACGGTGTAACTACACATGAATAGCTAAGTCTCCATCTGGTATTACATGTACAAACATAAACTTTTTCTTCCACTCACCCAAATATGCATCAATATTCTCCATCTTAATGGAAGCACTCACAGGTTTCTCCCAGTTGTTGTGGCCTACTACATAGTCATTCCTGATCTCTCTCCTTCTCTCACACCTGGCAGTCAATCTCGCAGCACAGAATAAATTGAAGAGTGGCCAGAGTAGATGAAGCCAGACCAATTGGGAGGCTATTGCAACTGGCTAGGTGAGGGATGGTAGTGATGGGGACTAGGGTGGTGGTTTTGAATTAAAGACAAACAAAAGTGATCAGAGGGAAGAATGAGCAATTTTATTCCTAAATCAGAGCTCATTCTCTAATCTTTGCCTTCATTCATAAACTACCCTCACCACAAATTTGAAAGAAGGATAAACTCCACTCTTCATCCTCATGCCAATCTGAATATTTGTATCATTTCATGTAAATGTCAAAAAGTACCCCCCAAGGACAAAATGTATATATTTTAAGTATATATTTCACATCTGCACAAGGAAAAGTAATTCCATTAATACTACAAAAATAATATTCTCCAAAGACAATTTTCCACTTGCTTCCTTGATACGTAGAAAGTAAATACCTTGCATTTTAGAATAGCTCCTTCCCTCATCCCTTCACTATCCACCACCAGTATTCAGAGATACTGAAATCTAGTCTCTGAGCAACTGATTACACAATGAATAAAATACTTAATGGCAAAATAACTGCATCTAATATTTTTTCATTTTCCTTGACATGAAGATAAATTACTAAGCTCTTTTTCTCAATATTGGATGAACAGCCACCTTGAACTGGCTAATCAAAATTTTGTGATGTCAGCTAGCCCATTTATTCATGTGTAAAGTCTAGATGATTGTATCTTATCTTTTTATGTTGTTATAAAAATAAAAGTATAGGATATATACAAATCAAATGAAATCTATTGTCAAATAATTTCTGCCTTCCAGATTTTTCAGTATCTACCATGTTCATTCCCACCAGAGAAACCTCTGAATGGTACTATTTTTAACAATACAAATATTTCATTTAGAATTTCATTTTTAGTTGTTAAGACAAAACATTTCTGCACTTGGACAATAAGTACAATAGCAATGTATGTTAACATTTTCATCCTCATTCTTGAACCATTGTTTCCTACAGTGCCTATTAGTTCATTTTCATTACTGGTTAATAACATAAAGAATTTTTCTGGGTCTAATCCACATCCCTCAACTTCTCTTCTCTTATCACACATTCTCAGCATGATTATGGCTTCAATTATCATTTTCCTGTTCATGATTCCAAAATGTATAGGTCTAGCTTAAATGTTTTTCTGAATTTTAAACCTAACTATGTAACTTCCCTTTAGACTTTCCCACTTGGACAAAGGCCCCATAAGCACTATTAAAGCATTTTGTTTCAATATTGAAACAAAATGAGTGCTCACATCTACTCCAAACCCTTGCATCTCACCTGCTCCTCCCCACTAACTCAAAGCAGTTTTCATGTTTTATTTTCAAGTTAAATTAATTCTTCCAACAAACACACCACTGACCAAGCTAAAAATCTAAGAACCACAAACCATGTTTAATTCTTAACCTCTCTTCAAAATGTTAACACCCCCTCATATTCAGCCATTAAATATCAACTACCAATTGTAAGTATTTTAGAGGCTTTATGCATAGTATATTAAAGATAGGCTGTCTGCTTACCACCCTACCATCTTACTACATTATTCTAGCAACTAATCTCTCTGGTTTGCCTTATTTGCCTCCCCCACAATCCATTCTCCACACAGTGCTTAGAGATAATTCTCAAACATGATTCTCATCAGGGCATTCTGCAACCTACAATATATTGGCCCCAGTGTCTTAGGATAACAAGCAAATTGCAGGGATGATATACAAAGTCCTTTATAATATGGTCACCCTCTATCTCTCCAGCCTGTTCTCTCACCATTCTCTGATTATCTTCTCTTTAACTGTTTATCTCATTGAGTCCTAAGACATGTGGGACATATTCTTGGGTGATTTTTAAAAAGAGATCCATATAATAACCCAGTTTGAGAGACTCTGATAGTCTTTCAAATTAGAATGAATATGCTACAATCCTCTTTGGAACATTTAATTGAAATCTCTCCCAAATCCACATCCTCAATATGACAAAAAGCCCGCTCATCCATTTGGACTTAACTAAGAAGTTATTTATCAAAAAACCTTCATGTGAACCCTAAAGAACAGATCAAGTTCTCCTCTTATGTGCTCCTTAGTACCCTTAGTACTTACTCTTAGCTCAGTATTTAGCATAATTTATTATAATTATCTTTTCAACTTGTGCTTCCCTTTAAGACAAAAAGAGGTGCTTCAAGACAAAATTTGTTCCTAGTATATAGCACTTCGTACAGAGTAGATTTTTTTATTTCATAATATTACGGGTGTACACCACTTTGGTTATATATATTGCCTATGCACTCCCCAAGTCAGAGCTACAATCGTGGACATCTCCCAAACTGTGTGCCCTGCACCAATTTGGTGAGAGTTTTCCCATCACCTCCACCCCCCTCCCACCTGCCCACCCCCAGATGAATATTATTTCCATGTTTGACATAAGTGTTGACCAGTTAGTACAAATTTGATGGTGAGTATCAGTGGTGCTTGTTTTTACATTCTTGTGACATTTCCCTTTGAAGAATGGGCTCTAGCTCCATCCAGGATAAGACCAGATGCATTAATTCACTGTTGTTTTTTATTGCTGAGTAATACTCCATGGTATACATATACCACATTTTAGTGATCCACTTATGTATTGATGGGCACCTGGGTTGTTTCCACATCTTTGCAATTGTGAGTTGTGCTGCTATAAACATTCATGTACATTTGTCTTTATTATAGAATATAGGTTCTCAGTGCACCTGCCCTTCCCCAGCTGGTTTGATCTTCCAGAATAAGTCACAAAAGCACCTACTAGGGACCCCTCTTTCTTCTCACTAAGTAAGTGAGTTCACAGCAAAGAAGAACAGGTGCATTGCATACCTATCTGCTCTGAGCTGAAAATGTTTCAGATGAGAAGAAACCAGCAAAAGAACTCTGACAACATGAAAAAACAAGCTAGTTCGACACCCTCAAGGGATCACAATGGATCTACAGCAATGGACTCCAACCAAAAGGAAATTCTCAAAATGTCAGAAATGGAATTTAGAATATGGATGACAAATAAGATGAATAGGATTGAACAGAAAGTTGAAATCCAATACAAAGGAGCCAAAAATATATTTCAGGACATCAAAGAAAAAATTTAAAAGATGCTAAAGAGCTATAAAACATGAGAAAGGATATAACAGAACTTAAAGAAATGAAAGAGTCATTTAGGAAATTCCAAAATACAGCAGAAAGCTTCAGCAACAGACTACACCAAGCAGAAGAAAGAATTTCAGAGCTTGAAGACAAGGCTCTTGAACTAACCCAGTCAGTGAAAAATGCAGAGAAAAGAATAGAAAAGAATGAACAATCACTAAGAAAAATATGGGACTATGTGAAGTGAACCAATATAGAAATTACAGGTGTCACTAAAGGATAAGAAGAAAAAGCAAAAAGCATGGAAGACTAATTTGAGGGAATTATTGAAGAAGACTTCTCTGATATTGCCAGAGATTCAGATACAAGATGGCCATCAAATACTGGGAAGATTCATAGCCAACAGGACATTACCAAGACACATAGACCTCAACTTGGCCAAAGTCAAAATGATATAGAAAATTCTACAAGCAGCAAGACAAAAGCAGCAACTAACCCAATAAGGAAAATCCATCAGACTAACAGCAGACTTCTCAGCAGAGACCTTACAAGTCAGAAGGGATTGGGGTATCATTCTTAGTCTTCCTAAACAGAATAACTGCCAGTCAAGAAATCTGTATTCTGCAAAACTAAGTTTCATAAATGATGGAGAAATAAAGACTTTTCCAGACAAGCAAACACTAAAGGGAATTTGAGGGAACTAGAGCTGCCCTTCAAGAAATACTCAGAACTGAACTATACATGGAACTGTACAACAGATACCCATCAGTGTAGAAACACTCAAAACTTAAAGCTCAAAGCTCTTCAACAAGGTATCAGCCAACATGATAAACAATAGAATTCCATATATCAACACTATCAGTGAACATGAACAGTCTTAATGCCCCAATTAAAAGAACTGGCTGAATGGAAGAAAATACACACCTCTAGTATATGCTGTCTCCAAGAAACATATCTAACCCCCAAGTATTTGTACTGACTCAAGATAAAAGGATGGAAAAAATATTCCACACAAATGGAAACCAAAAGCAAGCAGGTATAGCCATTCACATAGACTTTAAATCAACAACGGTATAAAAAAGACAAAGATGGTCATTAAATTTTGGAAAAAGGGACCAATTCAACATAATGACATAGCAATCCTAAATATATATACACCTATCACAGGAGCTCCCAGATTCATAAAGAAAATTCTACTAGATCTAAGCAAAGAAATAAACAGTAGCATAGTAATTGCCGGAGAATTCAATACCCCACTGACAGAGCTAGACAGATCATAGAAGCAGAAAATCAATAAAGAAACATAGGACTTAAACAGGACTCTAAAACAAATGAACCTAACATATATTTACAGAACATTCTACCCAAAAACTACTGAATATGCATTCTTTCATCAGCACATGGGACATTCTGTAAGATTGATTACATCTTAGGCCACAAAAGAAGACTCAGCAAATTCCAAAAAATTGAAATAATGTCATATATCTTCTCAGACCACAGAGGAATAAAACTAGAAATCAATGCCAAGAGAAACTCTCAAATCTGCATAAAGTCATGGAAATTAAACAACCTGCTGCTGAACAATCCTTGGGTCAATGATGAAATTAAGATGGAAATCAAAAGATTCCTCAAACTGAACAACAAAGAGGACAAAAGCTATCACAACCCATGTCATACAGAAAAAGCAATCCTAAGGGGAAAATTCATAGCCTTAAATGTCTACATCAAAGAGAAAGAAAGATCACAAATTAACAACCTGATGTCACATCTCAAGGAAATAGAAAAAGAAGAGCAAATCAAATTCAAAGCCTGGCAGAAGAAATAACAAAGGTCAGAGTAGAACTAAACAAAATGGAAACCAAAAAAATCACAAAAAGGGTCAGTGAAACAAATAGTTGGTTCTTTGAAAAAATAAACAAAATCAATAGCCAGATTGACCAGAAGTAGGAGAGAAAGGACTGAAATAAGCTCAATCAGAAATGAAAAAGGAGACATTACAACTGATACCACAGAAATACAAAATACCATCTGTTCACACTATTGAAACTTCTATGAGTGTAAACTAGAAAATGGAGAAGAAAATAATAAATTCCTGGAAACACACAAATTCCCAAGCCTGAAGCAGGAAGAAATAGAAAATCTGAACAAACCAATGATGAGCAGCGAGATTGAAACAGGAATAAAAAAATCTTCCAACAAAAAAAGCCCTGGACCAGATGGATTCACAGATGAATTCTGCCAGACCTACAAAGAAGAATTGGTACTGACCCTACAGAAATCATTCCATAACATTGAGAAGGAGGGACTCTTCCCTAATTCATTCTATGAAGCCAGTATCACCTTGATACCAAAGCCAAGAAAGGACACAATAAAAAAAAAAAAAACTACAGACAAAATATTCCTTATGAATATAGATGTAAAAACCCTCAACAAAATACTAGCAAACTGAATTCAACAGCACATCAAAAAGATAATTCACCATGATCAAGTGGGTTTCATCCTAGGGATGCAAGGATGTTTTAACACATGCAAATCAGTAAATATCATTCACCACATCAACAGAAATAAAAACAAAGACCATATGATCATGTAAATGAATGCAGAAAAAGAATTCAATAAAATCCTGCACCCTTTCATGATAAAACCCTCAATAAACTAGAAGGAACATGCCCCAAAATATTAATAACAAAAGCCATATATGAAAAACCCACAGCCAACATCATACTTAATAAGGAAAAGTTGAAAGCATTCCCCCTATGAATTGGAACAAGAGAAGGGTACCCACTGTCACCACTTCTATTCAACATAGTAATGGAAGTCCTAGGCAGAGCAATCAGGCTAGAGTTAGAAATAAAGGATATTCAAATCGGGAAACAGGAGGTCAAACAATCCCTGTTTGCTGAAAATATGATCTTGTACATAGAAAACCCTAAAGACTCCACAAAAAGACTCCTAGATCAATACATCAGCCAAGTTTCAGGTTACAAAATAAATGTAAACAAATCAGTAGCATTTCTATATACCAGTAATAGTCAAGCTGAGAGTCAAATCAAGGACTCAAAATGATTCATAATAACTACAAAGAATAAAATACCTAGGAATATACTTAACAAAAGATGTGAAAGATCTCTCCAAGGAAAACTACAAAACACTGATGAAAGAAATCATAGATGACACAAACAAATGGGAAAACATCCCACGCTCATGGATTGGTAAATCAACATCACTCAAATGCCCATACTGCCCAAGGTGATTTACATATTCAGTGAAATCCCCACCAAAATATCAATGTCATATTTCAAGATCTAGAAAAAAATAGTTCTACACTTCATTTGGAACCAAAAGAGAGCCCAAATAGCCAAAGCAATCGTAAGCAAAAAGAACAAATCTGGAGGCATCACATTATCTGAATTTAACTTATACTGTGAGGTTATAGTAACCAAAACAGCATAGTACTAGTACAAAAGTAGAGACATCATAGACCAATGGAACAGAATAGAGAACCCAGAAATAAAATTATCTACCTACAACCCACTGATCTTTGACAAAGCAGGCAACAACTTACACTGTGGAAAGGAGGCTCTATTTAATAAATGGTGCTGGGAAAACTACATAGCCACATGCAGAAGAATGAAGCAGGAGCCCTATCTCCCACCACTCACAAAAGTTAATTCACAATGGATAAAATACTTAAGTGTAAGGCATAAAACCATAAGCATTCTAAAAGAAAATGTAGGTAAAATTCTTCTACACATCAGCCTAGGCAAAGAATTTATGACTAAAGACCCAAAGGCAAATACAGCAATATCAAAAATTAATAAATTGGACTTAAATAAATTGAAAATCTTCTGCACAGAAAAGGAAATAATCAACAGAGTGAATAGACAACCTACAGATTGGGAGAAAAAATTTCCAAACTATACATCTGATAAAGGACTAATATCCATAACATACAAAGAACTCAAACAAATCAGCAAGAAAAAAAGAACAACCCATTAAAAAGTGGGCAATAGACATGAACAAACATTTTTCAAAAGAAGATAGACAAATGGTTAACAAACATATGTAAAAATGCTCAACATCACTAATCATCAGGGAAATGCAAATTAAAACCACAATGAGCTATCATCTTACCTCTGTCAGAACAGCCATTATTAAAAAGTCAACAAACAATAGATGCTGGCATGGATGCAGAGAAAAAGGAACACTTATACACTGTTGGTAGGACTGCAAATTAGTAAAACATCTATGGAAAACAGTATGGAGATTCCTCAAAGAAATAATTGTAGACTTACAATTTGATCTAGCAATCCCACTATTAGGTATCTACCTCAAGGAAAAGAAGTCATTTTATCAAAAAGACACCTCTACTTGAACGTTTAACATAGCACAATTCACAACTGCAAAAATGTGAAATCAACCTAAGAGACGATTGATTCATAAGTGGATTAAGAAAATGTTTTGTGTGTGTGTGTGTGTGTGTGTGTGTATAAACACACACACGTACCATGGAGAACTGCTCAGTTATAAAAAGGAATGAAATAACGTCTTTTGCAGCAATTTGGATGGAACCAGAGACCATTATCTTAAGTGAAGTATCTCAGGAATTGAATAACCAACACCATATGTACTCTGTAATAACTGGGAGCTAAGTGAAGGGCACACATGGGCACAAAAAGATGTAAAGATCATTGGAATCCAAGAAGAGGGAGGGTAGGAGTATTTGAGGAGTAAAAGCTTATTTATTGGGTACAATGAATGCTATTCTGGTGATTGGCACATTTAAATCCCTGACTTTAGTTTTATAAAACGTATCAATGTAACAAGAACATTTGCACCCCCTTAATATTTTTACATTAAAAAAAAAACATTTAATCTTGCCCCAAAAGAGATCTGGCCTTTGATGTTGGCTTCCAGGAGTCAATCCCTCAGCTCTTGATGTGTTATTCCTAAAAGAAGTGTCTTGGTTTTGCCTGGGCACCTTGGGTTACACTGGATAGTCTAACAGTGTGATTTAGAGTAGGGGATGGCCATATCTTAAAGCAGGGGTTGACCACACCAGAAAAACCAGCCATGTGATTTAGGTTAGGGGCTTTGGGTGATGAAGTATCAACTGACCTGGAGACTGAAATCAATCACATGGGCAATCAATCAATCAATCATGACTACATAATGGAGCCCCAATAAAAACTCTGAACTCAAAGACTGAGGGAGCTTCCCTGGTTGGCAATACCCTGTGCATATTGTCACACACTGATACGTGAAAATTAATGTATCATGACTCCACAGGGAGAAGGCAATGGAAGCTCCACATATTGGTACCTGTCTGAATTCCACCCAATGGGCATCTTCCCTTGACTGATTTAAATGTTTCCTTTCCCTGTAATAAACTGTAATCATGAGTATAACAGCAAAAAATAATAATAATTTTTAATTTCTCTTTTTTGTGCTTGTCACTAGCCAGTATAACTGGACTATTCCCAAATGGACACAAAATGCAAGTTTCCATTCTATACAAATACTAAAAGAGGATATGGAAAACACTAAAGATAAAATGGAAAAAAAAGATAGCTTCAAATGTATATTTTGCAATAAATATACTATGTACTTCTGAGGAAAAAATAAAACTATTTTCTAAATAAAGAGATGGGAACATGATTAAAAAAAGTGAGGATTCAGTGCAGTGATATTTGGCAATATTTATCTAGCATCATCCAAGAATGAGGTTGCCCTTACAAAATGAGAAGTGACCTGAGACCTCTTGGCACTTATGTTTGTAGTAGCCATGAATATGCCCAGATTCAAAATGTAATGCTATTAGGAATGAAAGCCAGTCAATTAAAACTTTCTTTCTCTGATTCCATGATCCATAAGAAATCTTAGGATAATAATTTGTTTTCTCATATAACTTTATTAAAGGGACAAATCTTATTGACCAAAATTATACAAGTATTATAAGTCATGTGACAGCTATGTCACCAAATAACATTATGGAATTCTAGTCTGTATACAATTGTTTAGGAGTTTGAGGGACTAAAGTGTAATCTCCAAACCGGTCATCTTTAAGGTGCTAAAGTAGATGGAGATCTTGGAGCTGAACAGTTGTCGGAAACTGGGCCGCAGGAAAAAAAAAAAATGCCAAGGAAATATCACCTTCCAGGGATTCTGCATAGGTGACCCTCATTCATCAAAAATGTCTCCCAAGTCACACCCTCAATGCAATGGCTTTATATGAACATTCTCTAGTGCTAGGAATAAAGTTCTGAACTCAGAATCATAGCTGCAGTTATGATTTGTGGGTATTTCACAAATCATCAGAAAAAAATAAGTTCCATGGTCCTTACAAATATCACCTTTCATGGGAATAAGCAAATTTTTTGTGTTTTTTTTTTTCCTGTGTGTGTATGTATATGTTAACTGGTACAAAATTTGTAAAATGGCTTAAGTAATGAAAATTAACAACTTTAAAAAAGTTGGCTCACTTAACACACTAATAGAAGCGGGAAACTGTGGTCCTATTTCACATGACGTCCCATTTCACGTTCCTATTTCATAAATCAGGAAGAAAGAGTACATAGGTATTGTCTCCTAATTTTTCTAACAATTTAATATTATATTAGGTTTGTAGAAAATAAAAAGTATCAAATCATTATTTAGAAGAGAGAAGCAATCCAGTGTGCCTGACCTTATTCTACCTCATTATTTTCAGGTGAGACAACAGAAAATGATGAATTAACTCAAATAACCATCCCACATCAATTCAGAAAACAAATAGTAGAGCCAGCACTCTAATTCTTGGGTTCTTAGGCAGACTTATACAATATAGAACATCTCTACACCTCAGTGACAAGGCTTTCCATTAACCAAAATATCATCTGATTAGGAAAAAAATGAGTCTGTCTGGATAATATCAGCAGTGACACAAATCAAATGGGTATTCAAAAATGTACCATTCTCTCATGCTTGCAGGGTAAACTACAACAATACAATACAAATGGGAGCCTCTTATCAACTGGCAAAAAGATAGAAACTTGTGTTACTTCAAGAGCTTAATCTGTTCTGTTGACAGGGGCAAATCCATAAGTTTATTCCTTAGTGTTGCCAATTCAGCCTTAATTTAATCTTTGATCAGTAAATCCACTTCCAAATCATTTGAAAATCAAGTAATTTATTTTGCTTGTGAACTTATTTTAAATTGTCTTTATTTTTTATTCATCTATTATCTTTGTCATGTATTATCTTTTGATAATAAAATGATTATTTGGAGGATAAAAGGAAAAACCCATATTATATACAAATAATTGCTAAAACCATGATATGAAAAGATTATGAGATTAATTTCCTTTGCATACTTATATATGATATATAGATTAAGTACCTATTCTGATAAACATAGCTTGACCTTATAAAGTCATTTATAGTTTCCAAGCCATGGGTTAACAAAGACAGAAAGGTCATCAGATCTACAGTATGTACATACCAGAGATCTGAATAACATTCTCTCTAGTCTTCAGAGTATCAAAGTAATCACATATTCCTCATGCAATCATTAAGTAATAATCACAAGTACATAATGTAATGTTTAATTTTAGGTATCAACTTCACTGGATTAAGGGATATTCAGATAGCTGATAAAGCTTTATGTCTGGGTATGTCTGTAAGGAGGTTTCCAAAAGAGATTGGCATTTGAATCAGTGGACTGAATAAGAAAGATCTGCCCTCATCCGATGTGGGCAGGCACCACCCAATCTGCTGAGGGCCTGGGTAGAACGAAAAAGAGGAAAGGCAGATACATTCACTCTCTCTTCTGGAGATAGGATGCTCTTCTTCCACTTCCCTTGGACATCAGTGGCTCCTCAGGTTCTCAGGCCTTTGGCCTCAGCTTGAGAGTTACACACCATCAGCTTCCCCGGTTCTGAGGCCTTTGGACACAGACTTAGCCATGCGACTGGCTTTCCTGGTCCTCCAGCTTGCAGACAGCCTATCATGGGACTCCTCAGCCTCCACAATAATGTGAGCCAATTTCTGTAATAAATCCCTTCTCATATATCTGTATCTATGTCTATCTACTTATATGTTTATCCTATTGGTTTCGTCCCTGGAAAACCCTAATACAAATAAAGAGCCCTCACTATGTACCAGGTGCTATTAAAATTTTTGTGTATATTAACACTTAGTCCTTGTGACAAATGTGTGATGTGAAAGCTATCATTATCCGTGTCTATGAGTGAGGATACTAAGGTATACAGGGTGTTTCATAAATTATAGGACAGTCTGTCTATAAAAATGAGCCATATCTCATGCTCTTAACAACTTCACTTTATTAGGTATGATATTACTGGCTGAAGAAAGGCACATAAAGTGAAAAAATATTGAAAAAGTATATCTTTCTAGGTAATTATAATTTCGGACTACCTCTGAAGATGAGAAGGTACCTTAGGCCATACAGATAAGGTTTGGAAAAAATGTAAGCTTCTATACTTTTCTCTGGATTAACCAACACAAAGTAAGATGAGCTTGTAACTCATACTGGCATCTTAATATCATCATGATATTTTATAATCTCTCTATAGTTTAGGCAAGTTTGCTCCACTAAAACTCGTATTTCATAGATTATGCTAAAACCAGGTGACTGTTGGAGTCATGTGGTACAAACTGGGATTCTGAAGTGACTTGGATCAGGGTGTCCTAGGGCTATTTTACCTGCTTATGCTAAGGAAGAGTAGACTTACCTGTTCCTGTTTGGAGCCATAAAGAATAAATTTGTAGGTCACATGTATCTTCCGTGAAAGAAAAAAAAAAAGTTAAATGGACACAAGGCTAAAACCAACTTGCCTTTTATTATGGAAGTTAAATTATTATTATGTAAATACTTTTAATCATGGTTCCTGACTCATCTAGTACAAGATAAACCTGTCAGAAAATTATTATGAACCAGACTAAACCGTTTTATTAAAAGTTTGATTGAGGCAGAGGGAAATTTATGATAATCACATCCTTGTCTAAATACAGTAGTTTATTCAAAACTTCTTCCCATTCTGTTTTTAATTATGAGGTCATCTTTATATATATCAGAGTGTTATAGTTTCTGGTTGTATGAAGGGCAAAGGGAAACTGAGAAACAGCAACATTATATGTAATTTAAGAATGGGTGTCTTATTTGTCATCAGTTGCTTACCCAATATTCATAGGTCCATTATTCCTGCTATAAGAACCTTGATTTTATCAACACAGTGTGCCACTTTACTTCCAGTTTCCCTTAAAGTAAGAGGTAGCTATGTGACATAGTTCTGACACAAACAGAAGTCTAACGTGGGAGAGTATGGGATTGCTTCTTTTTCCTTAAAGTAGTCAACAGGGCTTACTCCACCTCTTCCTGCTAGTTACCCTGAAAATAGACATGAGGTCTCAAACTGCAGGAGCCATCTTGTAATTACAAGACAACAAACATAAGAAAACTCGAGGGAAGTTGGAGGCGGGGGAGCATGGATAACTCGTCCTGAAATCAAGTTAAGAAGCCATTGGCAGCAATCTCTTCCTATAGAACTTCTGTTATTGGAAAAAGAAAAAGCAAGAAGCCTGCTGTGCATGGGGATTGAAGGCGTGTCCCAGAGGTGGAGCAACTTGAATGGATTTACACATTAAGTCTCAAAAAAGTGTTAAAGGCAAACACCTCAAAAAATAACTTGTTTTTAGCAACTCTGACAAGAAAGCCAGCAGATTAAGTTCTGGGAACTTTTGTGGAATAAAAATATATAAACACTGACATATTGAAACAAACAAACAAAAAATTATTCCTATTGGCTCAATGGAAAGGGGATTTTATTTGGCCAGAATGAAAACATGTAACTTAACACAACAACCAACAAAAGTATTAACAACTTAGGAAAAAATGTGGAGGGCTCAAGCATGATTGAATACAACTGAAAGCTTTTCAATGCTTGTTGAAAATAAAACCTGGAGGCATGAAAAGAAAAGGCTTTTTAAAAATTAAGTATGTATTTTCAGCCTCACTAGCCTCACTAATGCCATTGTTCCTGAAACAATGTCAAATTAATGCTGAGATTATGCACTATTTTCTTCATTCATAAGGAAATATTCTAATTTCAAATAATAATAGGACATTAAATGAAATGATATTGAAATCATTGAATATTTCTAAGTATTAGCATATTATGAATTCCTTGACTGTGGCATTACATAAGCCAAGTAGCATACCTTATATACTTCACAATGCTTTTTGTTTTGCACTGAAAAGTTTAGAAAACTCCATTTATAGTTTTGGATTGTAAAACAAAGCCAGTAAACAAATAAGTACATAGTGAAATTTTTAATCCAATGAATGCTTTTTCCTCTTCCACTGAATCAGAAGTTTCCTGTTAGTATCTTCTTGACGGTATTTGGATGCTTACATATTTTATTTCTCATTTTAGTTTATTCACACATATATCACTCCTGTAAATGATCTGAAGTACAACCTCTTCCTAGTACTCTAAATTGGAAGAAAGTTGTCACTATATCTCAGTGCCTTAAGATATTTTGTGGAGAATTGTGCTGAAACATTACATTTCCCAGGAAAGAACCTAAGATTAAATCAAAGCTACAACTTTCAAGTAAGAATTCCAAGCATATGTTAAAAAAAAGAACATAGTATTTTTTCTTCATAAAAGCATTATCAACAGATACAAACTTTCAGCTATAAAATGAACAAGTTGTGAGGATCTAATGTACAGCATGGGTGGTAAAGGATGTATTAATTAATTAGATTGTGATAATTATTATACAGGACATGCACATATTAAATTATGTTGTATATGTTGAATATATACAAACTTTGTCAATTAAATATTTTATAATAATAAAAAAGGATTAAAGACAATTGAGTCAAATCTTTCTCCATTTTCTCCCACTCCTCCTCTTCCCTCCCTCCCCGGCCTTCTCCTCCTGCCCTTCTGCCTTCTTCTTAACCATCTTTGGACACTTATGTGAAGTGCCTTAGATTCTATTATCTTTATTTAGGGGGAGTATAGGTTTTAGAACATATAGTTCTGAAACAACTGGTCAGTCTCACTGCCAAAAAGTCCATCTATTTAAAATATATGTGGAAAAGAAAGAAAATAAGCCAAATCTCTCATAGAATTGTGCTAATTAAATAAATCAACAACATATTTTACTTTTAAAATCACATTCAGCAAGTTTTTATACATTAACCCATTTTCAGATATCTAAAATTCTAGAAAAATAGAGTTAAGGTGAAAATCAGTCAGCATTAAGTAGAACTATTTTCTCAGTTATAAATGAAAAAATTGAAATAATAATAGTAATTTGCTCCAATCCTCCATTAACTGTTGGCAAAACCAAAACCCGAGTGCATATCTCTATTATATTGCTAACATGATGGAACAGCAATGGCAAGATTTGAAATCTGGAATGAGACCTGCCCAGGCCCTGGTTTGGGGATTTAAAAACTGTGCGATTTGAGGATATATCATTAACCTCTCTGGGAATCAATTTTTATCAGTTATAACACAAACTAGGTTTTACTAGAATATATTTAAATGTTTTTCTAGCTTGAATTTTCTATGTTCTACCTGAAGATTCTTAAATTCTGTTTTTTCACTAAACAATACTTACAAAATACTCCTAAAAAAGACAGTACCTAAAATATCAGATTACAGTAACTATATAAAATCTGTTAATAAGAGCTTAGTAGTACTATCCAAAGGAAAACCACCATCTTCTGTGTTCTTCAAATATTTAAGAAATATGTTCGCTGTAGAATGTATGTGTGTGTGGGTAGTTATATTGGTCTCTTCTAAATACATTGTAATTCCATTAACACCTAAGTAGGATCAGATCACTCCTCAGATCAAAATCCTTTAATCATCTCATTTGGTAAAAAGAGGAAATTCTTAGAGTGCCCTCTAAGACACTACTATAATCATGCTTCCTACTACTCTCTAACCTCACCTGGATTTCTTTCCCACCCTCTTATTGCACATCAGCTTCACTGGCCTCTTCATTTTTTCTTGAACACCACACATGTGCTCCTACCTCTGGGCATTTGCATTTTCCATTTCCTATCTCTAAAATTCCTTTATTCATATATCTGCATGGTTTCCTCCTCCATCACCTTCAGATTTTTAAATTAATATGTCCTTAGTGCAGCTTTCCATAGAGATCCTATTTAAAATTGCTAGCCACCCCAGCCCTTCCTATCTCTGTTCTCAGCTTTATTTTTCTTATTGTACTTATTTTTCATTTTAGTTTGTAAATGTCTCTCTGAACTAGAATGTTAGCTCTAATGATGGTAGGAATGTTTATCCCACCTGTTCATGGTTATAGTCCCTGCAACAATATCTGGCTCATAGTATTCACTCGATAAATTTTGTTGAAGAATGAATTGATTGATTTATTTAGAAAATTTGTAAAATGATTGGCTCACAAAAAAGTATTGCCTGCTCAATTTGCTTATGTTCAATTTACAGAAGATTTTCTTAGATATAGTAGCCACATTTCTCAGCAAAGTAGAAACACCTTTACTTGAAAATTATGGCCTTTTTCTTTTCCTTTTTTGCTTCCAACCCTAGGTCCTACACTTCAACTACCAAAGATCCACTCCATCCATTTTCTCTTTTCAACCACTATGATATTTAGAATAAAAATTCTATTTAGGGAAAAATTTTAGAATAAAGCAAATGTGAAGAGCAAAAAGAAGAGTCAATCCTTGAAGATATTTCTCACCTACAAATTGATGAATATTTCTAGATCCTAGGTTCTTACAGTGTATATCTTCCTTTCTCTTGAAAAGTAAATGAATGTCTTTCCCATTCAATATTGTCAAAATCTCTTGTTCTATCAACAGTATCTGAGGTTTTTTTTTCCCCACAACATCTTAAAAAAATAAGAACATAGAAAATAAACTCCTAGGCTTTTACATCCTATTAATAATAGAAATCAAGGTTAAACAATTATAACAACAAAAACTTAGGAAAGCCCACACCACCCATGCTCAGTGCATTTTTGGCAGAGAGATGTAGAGAATTCTGAGACTGTGGATACTCCTTGGATAGGTATGAGAAGAGACTCATATGGTCAGTCATTGATAGCTGTGGGAAAGCAAAGGTGACAGATAATTTCTTATTGTAGCTTTGCTATCTGATTACACATAAAATATGGTAGATAAAACTGACTTTCTGAACAGGTTCTAGGTAGTTTTCTATTTGGCTTTCATATACATTAATAGGAAAATGAAATTTGAAGTATATATGTTTATTTGAGAAACAAAGCAAATGTATTACCTCAAAAAGTTGACAGTCATTGGGGGAGTTTTGTTATGCATCTTAACTTTGCTAATTCATTCACTCCATTCCTATTTTTATTCCATATCACTAAGAATAGTCATGGTCTTTGTCTCCTGTGTAGTGTAAAATCAGAAGAAAAATGAAGTTGTTTCCTAAAGGTGCATATATTACTGCTCATACTAGGCAATTTTTATCTAGATGATCCTGTGCTACAGTAAATTCAGGCAGCCTTAAATTTCTCCTCAGAATAAATGTCATGTAGCTCCTGAAAAATACTAATTGAAAGTATCTGCCTTTCACAAATATAGTTAAAAGCTACCATTAATAGCTGAAAATTGATTGAAGTAGACAACATTTGCTTTTAGAACCAAGGCTCTAACAAATAATGTGTTATTCTGGCAAGTGGTAATACACACATTTCAGATATGCTATGGCATGTCACACACACAAGAAAATTAGCTTTCAAAGTGGTATGTCAACATTAATTTTCATAGTTTTGTAATATCTCTAATCATAACCAATGGGGTTAGACAAAAACACCTGCTGTCCTTTCTGTTATTTGCTTGCAAAATTAAATTCAAAGTAGCATGACTACTCTGTGACTGGATATCCACCCTGGGGTAAAATGTCCTCAAGTGTTCTTGCAATGTCAGCAGTTGGTGTAAACATAATTCTAAAGGGACTAAACACAATTTCAAATGAACACATTTGCATTACCATTCTTAATAGGTTTTCTGATTCAAAACTCAAGTGAGATAAATACAAGTTTTTATTTATGAAGTAGTTACCTGAAGAGAAATTGAAGAATGAGTTGAAGCTATGAAAGTGTTTAGCTCTTTGAATATGAAGTAGTTTTGATTCTATCATGTTCTGTTTAATGAAACTGAGTGCTTCCTGTTTCTTAAAATTTCTGCACACAAAGACAAATTCCAGTTTTTCTATATGACTGTCAAATACAGTGCTTTGGATATAGGAATACCATAATCCTGACAGTTATTCTCAATTTGAAAAGATTATCATTTGTTTACATCAAGTTATAGTTGGTGAAAAGGAAGCAATTGCCACTACTTTTGGTATTTAAACTCCTACTCTATGCAAAATATAGTTGACCTTCTCAGCATAATGCCTATGCAGAATATGGAACTAAAAAGTATAAATCCTTTTGTAATCCAGTTGTTCTATGTTACAGCTAAATGTCTTATTGTTATTCACTACAAACTAATCTAGGAAGAACCATCTTGTTAAAGGTTTTATGGTTGTAGCATCAATCCTTCAACATTTATGTTAAATAACTTTCTATAAGAATCTTGTGTCAGTATAATCGAAAATGTACACATAACAATGCATGAAATTTAATAAGTATTTATTAAATCCCTACACTGTAAATAATTGTTGAAAACCTGAAGACATATTCGCTGATCTTCAGGAGGCTATATTCAATCTTTACTAATTTTTAACAACTTTTTGGTATGCAATTTTCAAGCACACACATACAATAGAGACTCTACCAGAGGTCCCAGGAATTTATTAGTCAGCCTCAACAATTACCAACATTTTGTTTACATGTTTTATCTATCCCCTTCCATTTTTTTTTTTGAGGGGGACCAGGTATTTTAGAATGTTTTAAAGCAAATCCCAGACCTCAAGTTATATCACCTTTAGATATTTTGTGGGGGATTCTGTATGTATCTCAAAAATTAAAATGGACATTAACTTACATAATCACTATTGCCATTATCACAGAACAAAATCAACCATAGTTATTGACAGGCCATATTCAAATTTCTCTGGTAATCTAAAAAGAATTATTTTAATTCCTAAAAATCAGGATCCAAAGAGATTCCATGCATTTCATTAAGTAGTTATGTCCCTTGAGTCTTTTTCAGTCCTTTCTTCTTTTTTCTCCCCATGCCATTGACTTTTTGAAGAAATGAAATTGGTTTTTTAAAATAGCCCACACTATGGATTTGATTGATGGACTCCTCATGGTGCCATTTAACTTGTTTTTATATCCCTAATTAATAACCTGTAGAGTAGAAGTTGTGTTTGATTTGTTTCAATTGCATTTTGTTTTGGGGCAGAGGATTCAAAGAAATCTTATAAGCAATGCTGAATCTTTACCATATTTTTAAAAATAAGATTCTGTCCTCAAATCATATACACACATACACACAATGTAAACAATTCTAAGTTCAAATCAAGCCCTGTAATTTTCTTAAAAAATATTCATTAAGAAATAGTCTGCAATTTAAATAGAGGTAAGAAAAATGGTACCACTAGTGCCTATTGTAATAGAAAGGCCATGGTTTATATTCCCAGCTTAACTACAAGCAAATGGTAAATTTTCCTATAATTTTACTCAAAATAATTAATTTGTGCATAAACAAAGATATTGATTTATTTACTGGTGCTTATATTTTAATTTTTGAATGGACAGATATTTTTATGAGGACATAATTTTACCAGAGTGGCTAATAATTATCAAGTGCCTACTACATTCCAGGTACTCTTCTAACCACTTTACCATTATTAACTCACTTATGACTTAAGATGAACCTATGAGATAGGCACTAATATCATCTTCATTTTACAGAGGAGGAAATGGAATTACAGCAAAGACCAAAGTAACTTGGAACAGGAACACTGAAATGGCTGAGCTGGGATTTGGACAGGCAATATGATACTCTTATGCACTACTTAAGACTTCCATTCCATAAAACCAGCATCTTCTTAAAGGCATAATGAAAGGTAATGGTATTTCCATCAGGCAATTAAAATGTCAGTCAATTGTAGAAGATCCATATATAAAGAAAGTGGTAAGTGTGGGTGCCAGGACTGAGGGAGAGGGAATTTTTTTCAATAGGGAAATAAAAGAAAACTAAATTGTCCATTCATTTGTTTATTCATTCATTTAAGAAACATTTATTGAGCTGAGATTTTTTTTTCATGTCAGGCATATTCACTCATTCAGTTTTTTTCAACAGTTCATCTCATGTCCATCCTGGTTTATTTACCTGTGAGAAAAGCTATGTTTCTACATTCATAAAAACAGTTAAAAATCTGAACTTTTGAACTCTTTTGATATAAGAGGAGAAGCAAAGGGTAATTGTTTATACCTTTCCTGATTTTCTGGCTTGCACTAAAACAAACAAAAATTAAATTAGATTCATTCCTGAGCTGCTGTTATCAGAATTAATATAAAACATTCACTTCTTTTACATAATACAACTTCTTGATTGTTTCTAAATTTTTTAGATATCATATTAGATTAAAAATTTTAATCATTTATTATCAATAAGGTTCTCTAATGCTGAGTGCAGGTGTCTATCAGGCAACTCTTTAGTGCTTTGTTAAGGCATGTTACTGAAAAGAATCACGTGAGGGACAGGGAAGGCAGTGATGACAACATTTAATTGTAGTTTATTTTGCTTGATCAATACCTTTACTATACCCTTTTGTGTTACCAAATCTTCTATCTGGGAGCCCCAGATTCTGAAATTAGCATCATCCAAGATGGAGAACTGTTGTGCTGCCTATGCACCATCGGGCTGGGGACTCCCTGCATGCCACTCCTCAGTGGTGGTGTGGTCAGGGCCAGTGCCACCATCCTCAAAGAGCGGCTGTTTGCCTCATCTTTTTACAGTAAAGTAAGTAGTTCATTTGTGAGTTCATCAGACTTAGCAAGTAGGTATTGTACTGCTGCATTCTCTTCTTTTTTCCTTCAAACTGCTAGATCAGAGTTATTTTTACTTTTTTATTTATTTTATCTTTTAAGGAGGGGGAGTTCAACTGCTTTCTCTGGCCATAATGAAAGGCATATTTGAAAAGATGCAAAGGCTACTCATAAGCAGCTAGTGATTCTGAAGTCTAACAATGTAGAACTCTGAAAAGCTCACTTCTTCCTCGTTCCTCTTCGGCATGAGCTTTCCTCTATTACAACTTTATTTCACTGCAGTCAATACACAACGAAGTATTTCATAATAAAATCTTACCACTCTGTGAAAAGGGACTAGACAATAATTTGTCATATGGGATATGTGTACTAGAAAATACAACATGTCGAAAAAGAAAACAGTAGGCTCATCGACTATGACATGTAAATATTGTTATTATAACTGCCATTTCCTCATAATGGCAGGCAGTTAAGTAAAATGTTACAAATCGAGTTTTTATTAAGTGTAGAATTTGCCTAAAACTGATTGTAAACAAAAGATAGTAGCTCTTAAAGATAACATTTAAATTAAGTACACATAATGTCCACAGATAAAGCATCTCAAGGTATATAGACCAAAAAGAAAAAAAAAAACATTAACTTAAACTATGTATATTATACAGAATTGAAATTAAACTTGGGAAGATGCAAATAAGACACCATTTATTGTAGCACAACATGTCAACCAAGGTGAAAATGCCACAAAATGAAATAATATACAAAATCATGAATAAATAAGATCAGTTGGCAAAGCTGAAAAAAATGTCTTGAAAGGCAACCTCCTACTGAATCTAACACAAAATAGGCTGGAGCTGTAGCCTGCGTTTTTAATGGCAGACTGCTACTCGTACTGTGTAATCACTAAGAGCACAACAAAATGTGTTTCATGATTTGGGGATATTAAAAGAATAAACACAGTATGTTAACATTAGAAATAAAACAAAAGATATGTTGTTAAAAAACCCCAAAACTACAGTATTTGAACTAAAAGCACAGAGCAAGGAAAATTGTACAATTAAGAGGACAGAGTACACGTTAAGGGAACCTAAAAACAAAGAATGTGGAGTGTTAGAAATCAAAGCTATCGAATGAATATCAAATGTTATTTAAAGTCAATTTGTACAGAAAATGCTATTGAAATGTGTGTATTTATAGAAGTAAATAATATTTTTATAAATAGAAGCTAAAAATCATATTACCTTTGCTCCCATATTTTGAAATATGTAAAAATATAGAGAAAAATCTCAATTTGTTTACTTAAGGAAAACTTGTATAAGCATAAGTATAAAAGTTTAGTCAGTAAGTTTCATTAAGTTCTAATTATCTGTCTAGCATCTTTTTAGATAATATTATGTGGGTAAAGTGGGAAAGAGAGGATTAGAAAATAAATCAGAGCTATTCTTTGTGAATTCCAAGTGCCAATTACACTAGAAATTCATAAATATATGCAATAAATATGATGTAAAATTTTAAAAATATGGGTATGCTAATAAGCGCAGGAGGAGTTTTAAAAAAAGTACAAACCATGTGGACTGAAATAACCAAATGAAATGGTATATGGACTAAGGAACTGAGGCTTGCAGAATGAAAATATTATGAATATGTGGAAGGGATTAATACAGATATTACTGTGGAGAAAAATATGTTAATATATAGGTAATAATATATTACACGGGTAGTAAGCAGTGGAGTGACCATATTTTTCAATTCATGTCTCCAACTGACTGTGGGTTCTCTCCAATTTTAAGTCCCATCATTATATTAAATTCAGCATGTATAATATTGAATCCTTCTCTCTCTCTCTTTTTTAAGAGACAAGGTCTTGCAGTGTTGCCTAGGCTGGTCTCAAATTTCTAGGCTTAAGTGATCCTGCCGCCTCAGCCTCCCAAGCAGCTGGGATTAACAGCACATGCCACCTTGCCTTTTTTTATATTATTTTTCTGCCATTGAATCCATTGTTCATTCAATTACTTAGTTTTGATTTCATTCATTTGTACATTCATGTATTGATTCATTCATATATTCACTGACTAGATAGAGATATAGATATTGTACAGGGTTGAATAGTACTCCCCCAAAATTCATGTCTACCCAGAATCTCATACCATGGCCTTATTTGGAAATAGGGTCTTTGTAGATGCAATTAATTAAGCTTAGATGAGTTCATACTGGATTAGGGTGGGCTCTAAATCTAAGTACTGGTGTCCTTGTAAGAAAAGGAGATTACAGAGACAGAGACATACAGAAGGAAGAAAGCCACATGACAAGGGAGGCAGAGATAGAGGTAATGCAACTGCAAATGAAGGAGCACCAGGTGTCATTGGCAACTACCAGAAGCTAGGAAGCTTTGAGGCATGAAAGCTTCTTGCCTCAAGCTTTTGGAGGGAGCATACCTCTGCCAACACCTTGATTTCAGATTTCTGGCCTCCACAACTTTGAGAGAACAAATATTTTAAGCCATCCAGTTTGTGGTAATTTGTTACAGCAACCCTAGGAAACCCATACAGATATAGGTATAGACATAGATACACAGTGCTTAGCCTGTGCCAGCTACTGAGATTATAAAAATGGGTAAGTCTGAAACTATGTCCTTCAGAAGTTATGAGTCTTAAGTAGGGAATCTGGGAATCACTTTTGAATTCACCTTCTGTAGGACAGGTGCCATGGGACCTCAGCTTTCCAACACATTGTTGCTGAGTGTGCCAGACTGCAGAGTTAATCTGTCTCTTGACACTGAGAAGTTTCTGTAGCTTGTCACATAGGCAGCTAAGTAGATCAAGGCAATCACAGCCTGATGGTAACACCTGTGTAATTGTTCACCTCCTCGGGTGAGGGGGGCTGACTTGTTTACTACTTATTTTAACGCTTGTTGTTTGCTCAAAAAGTGTTGGACTATTGGCCCTGGATTTCCCAGCTGTGACAAAAGCCCATCACATGTAAAGCATCCACCTGGACCATTTGGATAACCCTGTGTGAATTGGAGGCAAGGGGAACTGATGCAAATATGCTAATGTTTACACTGCTTACTGTGCCATAAGTAATAAAGTCCTTCATATCTGACTCAAGAGTCTTGTGTCTTCTGCCAAGATCCATGAAAGGTAACAGACTGACATATGAGCTTGTATATTAGCTTATAAGTATGGTAAAATCTCAAAATCCTGAACGGTTCTTGACACATCCTCCCTATTCAATCAGTTACTAAATTTTGTTTCATCATTTTTAATGCCACTAAGTACTTAGTATTACTTATACTGAATAAGACTTAGTAGTACTTATACTGAGTAGGACTTAGTACTACTCATGACATCACCAAAACTATTAGATTATTGAATTTCTTTCTAAATTGTTTCTTAAATGAACAGTTATATCACTCAGTCAGAAAGAATAAATATATATTGACTTTCCATTGCAAAGCTCCCAATGAAGTATTCAAAGCTCTTACAATCAGATCTCACGAACTGCTGAAATTTGTATTTTACTATCTATCTCTAAGCATTTGATTCTAATTGTTAGCTAAATATGCTCACTTGTACAACTTTGTTTAAATTGTTTCCTTTGTTAGGCAGTTGCATCAAAACTTTGCTTAAGTTCTGCCCTTATTTTAACAGACAAACTGGATATTCTCCAAATTATCTTCAGTTTATACCCCTTGGTGATTCTGAAGTCATTTAAAATGTCTAGATACTTATATACAGTATATGCCATATGCTATGATTTGAATGTGTACCCTGATGTTTATGTGTCAGAAACTTAATCCTCAATGCAACAGTGTTGAGAAGTGAGGTGATTAGGTCGTGCCCTCATGAATAGATTAATGTAGTTATCAAGGGAGTGGATCAGTCATCACAAGAGTGGGTTTATTATAAAAGGAAGTCTGGCCCCCTCTTGTTCTCTTGGGCTTTCTGAGGGCTGTCTCACTCTCTTGCCTTCTGCCAAAGGATAACATAGCAATAAGGCCATCAACAGATACTGGACCCTTGATATTGGACTTCATAGCCTCTAAAAGCACGAGAAATAAATTTCTTTTCTTTATAAATTGCCAGAGACAGTAGTACTCTGTTATAGCAGCACAAAATGAACAAAGACACCTTATGTCCCCAAATGATCCTAAGCTTTTGAATACTGAGCTGACAATAAGTTATGGTTTTATTTTTAGAGCCCAGCAAAATGTACTACATATAGAAGCTGCTTGGTAAATATTTATTGACAAATGAAAATGACAACAGTGAAATATGATGGTATTTGAAGAAATCATTCCCACTTAAACAGTTTAAGACTATTTTAGAAGGCTCATTTATTTATACTATATAGTATTTAAGACACAGTTTTAAACACAAAATATTACATGTAACACTTGGGTCTAAGTTAATTTGAGACCACTTCAAAGCTTATCAGAGGAGGAAGAGATGTGCAAAATTGATGTAAGAAGAGCAAAGAAAGGAGAGGAGCTGTCCCATGCATTTAATGTACACACTTTCATAAAGTCAACTCTGTGCCTTTTAGGAAAGCCAAAATTAGTGTTTACATTTAACTAAAGTCTTTTCAAATATACAAATCAACCTCATGGACATCATGAGAAAATATATTCCATAGAGTGTCATGAAGGTGACTAAGAAAATTAATTAGATCAGAATAATTCACAATGTACCATGAGTCAGAGAATCCTGGAAATTAGAACAGGATAAGACCTTGGAGATCACCTTGTTCAACACCTTCATTTGGCAGATAAGGAAATTGAAACCAGATTGGCAAAGATAATTTCCCAAGGTTGCACAGATAATTAGTAGCAGAACAAGGCCTCAAACGTAAGTATCCAAACTCCTAACTAGGGTCCTTATTAAAGGTCGTGCTGTTCTAAAGCTTTAAAAAATGAAATAGAAAGAAAGAGACCTGACATCAAGTATATTCTAAAGAGGTGAAAGTGAACATGCTTATATATGCATATATGTAGTGTAAATATATACATATGCATCGTAACAGGTTTACATATGCATAGATATTATATATAATGCTTTAATGCATAAAATATATAGATATGCACATATATCTTTGTAGTCTTTTAAAAATGTTTTAAAAACATATCTTTTTTTCCTTGAAAAATATGTTGTGCATTTCATTTCAACAATTATTAACATGAGGACTTTTAGATAATGATGAAGGCATAAGCAGTAAATTTGAGGTAGCTATTCAGAATGTGTCATTGATTTTCTGCACAGTTCATTTGATTATATCTTAAGGAATTTGCTACATTTCTGGAAATGAATCTAACACTTGAAAATTAAAATCACAATGGGATCATATGGCAGAGACTACAACTTGTTTCTTAATATTCATATCCCTTTCTTTGCATAGCAATATACTTTTTAGCTGAGCACATGGCCAATCAGTCAAAGGCCAAATTTTCTAACCTTTTTTTGCAGCTAAAGTGACCTAAAAATAAGTTCTGTTCTCTGGATCGTAATTGGCATGATATATTCAAATTTTGGGTCATGCCTGCCTAGGAAAGAGGTGTACTCTCTTTTGCGTTTCTCCCTCACTGCTGCTGGAATAGAGTTGCTATAGTGATAGCTGAAGTAGTCATCTTATAGCCTAAGATTAAAGCTGTGTGTGGAAGATGGCAGAGCAACAGCTAGAAGGAACCTGGCTCTCTAACATTGTGAAGCCACCATATCAGCCCTAACAGTCTTACCCAGTTATTTGCATAAGCAGGAAAAATACTTCTGTTTTGTGTAAGCTATAATCTGGGTCTTTTCATCACAGCAGCTTAACAGATACCTAACTAATATAATCGGGATTGATTTGGGGAAATTACATGTTTATATTAATAGGCAATTCTATGTGCAGAATAATAGACAAAATTGAACTAATAAATGAGCCTTTGCCTGACAAAATGTTGACAGCAATTCTTCCAACCTAAGAATAATTTGAAAATATCATCATACATTTAATGATTTGTTTCATAGAAACACCGATTTTTAATAAACAACTAATTTTATTAAATTGTACTTATGCACTTTCTCTATGTTCACCTTAAATTTACAAGACTATTTGCCTTGTAACTGAATTCCACCTTCCCACTTCCACCATAGTCTATTTAGACTACTTCTCCTCTGTGCTTTTCTGGGTATCCCAGAGTTATATCCTATTAATACACCTCTATCATAGGACTTATTCCCTGGTATTATAATTGTTTATTATCTTTATTTTCCACTGAAGCAGGACATCTCAGTTTTAGATAATTTAATTCCCACCTCACAGATTATGCTCAATGTATTTCTATTTACTGTTCATTTCCTTTTTTCAGATCTACATAACCAGCTCCTACTCACCCTTCATGTCTTTGTACAAATTTTACCTCTTCAGAGAAATTTCCACATGTAAAGTGGTACTCTCCTCTCCAGTCAATCATTATCACATCAACCTATTTATTTCCTTCATAGATTTTAATATCTGAAACTATATTATGCATTCATTTGTTGATTTTTATTGTCTGCTTTCCCCTTGCAATCTTTTAGAATGTACATTACATAAGAGAAAGGGTACAGCTATGCTTGAAATGCAAATATGGACACAGTTTCTACTTTTTTTGGATTTGTGGGGTAGTGGGAAAAAGAAACATTTAACAAATGATACTCAGGTAATCATTAAAAGGGTGATGTGGCTCTTATAAAAATGAAGTATTTAATTTGATCAGAAACAGTACTCATTTATCTTTTAAATGTATGATTCATAAGCTCATTGAATCTCAGGACTGTACACAATATGGACTAAAACTGTAACTGTAGATAAATTAGTATCTTGCAGATTTATGAGTCTTTTCTAACAAACTTCAATCTAAATTGATCCATATTATATATTTTATATGAATTTATTTTCATTTCTGAGCTAAAGAAGTAATAATATATTTGAACTATCCCAAATTTTATCCTTGAAACTGGATATTAATTCATTCCATATTTGTCTGCCTAGGTAAAGTATATCTGATAAAAATACATATGTGGTCAATAATGTAATTTGAAATATTAAGATTTTTAAACATATTTTTAGTTATTCATTCATATAAAATGCAACACATTGGATGATTTGAAACATTTTGTAAAATAAAGAATCAGTCTTTTTCCAAGGTATGTAATCAAACATCAGTTCTACCAACATGCACTTATTTTTCATCCTCTTTTTTACTTTTTACAACTCTGAACATACTGGTTCTCTAAAAGTTATAAAATTTTGTTTTTGCTTTTCCTACAATTGCTTGATTAAAACTGAGTACTACAGCATAACTAAGCTAACACATAAAACTAACCATCACAGTGGCCAGATGAATATCCTTACCAGTGAAGGAAGTATAGAAGTAATACATGTCACTTCAGTAAAGAAGACCTGGATATGAGTACACAGTTCAGTTTTACATTTCCTGCCTCAGCAATCATGGAAACATGTGGCAAGATGGACCACCCAACAGCCTGGGTACCTGAGTATCTACCATGAGAAGAACCCCTGCTAACTTTTTGGTGCAGGTAGGATGAGTGAGAAACAAAGTTTTGTTGTGTTACATCACTGGAAATTTAGAGTTTGTATGTTATAGCAGTGTAACCTAGTCTACCACCTCATTTTGAGGCTTCCAATATCAACAGAGGAGGGGAAGAAAAGTGGAAGGATGATTTACTGGCTCAAATTCTTTAGTCCAGAAGTGATCACACTAGTGCTACTCTCCTTCCATTGGCTACGACTAGTCTCACAGCCCCACCTTACTACAATGGAGCAGGAAAAATTAGGGAGGGGGACACATGGATACTCAGTAGTCAGTACATGTTTCTATCTCATACTTCTCAGCCATATGAATTTCATAAATTACTTCTTTGAACTGTTTGTTTCCTTCCCCTATATAAAAAAATAAATAAATAACCAGTTTATGTCACTGTGGTAAGGATTAGATTAGATCACATATGTACAAGACTACCATATGGTAAGTCTCCAGAATATAGTTAACTGTTTCCTAGACTTTAAAATGGCTTTTAATCACATTAAATCATATTTAATCAAATAACTTAATTTGTTTATTTTATAAATATTTATCAAGCAACTAAAATATGTTATGTAATTGACAATTCAATTTTATTTTGCAGAGAATATTATTGAAGCTTCTTAGAGATAAATTGATTTGTCTATATCAAATGGATGAGATTTGGCTAGTGGATAAAGGTTACCACTGTCTGTTGATTTCACAGAACTTAAATATCAACTTGGTCCAGAATTTAGTTTCTTAGAAGAGAAATCTGCCTGATAACCTGATAAAACAGGAAGAATGTGATAAAATTCTACACTCAATACACATTATTTGTTAATAAAGTATGTTCCCAGTATTAACTTTTATTTGATATTTGCTACAATTTACCAGTTTAACAAATAAAAGATGGAATGCCTTTACCTATGCCTTAAGTAGAAGAGAATTAAGAGAAAGACTCTACCGTGCAAACCAATTTTCTGACATATGTAATACAAAGGGATATTGGATAAAACACATTTTAAATATAGCTAGTGCTTGGCAAATCCTTGCTGAGTTCATTTATTTATCAAGGCTTAACTTACATTAGATCAAAGAAAACCTTTATACCAATACCAATTCTACAAAAGAAAGTAGAAAATGCAAAATAATTTTTAAATCTTACAGATATGTCTGTTTATCATTTCATAAAAATAAACACTTGAAACTTATGATTTGATTAGACAAGTCTACCATGTTATACAGGGCAGTCAGAATAGAATTTTCACTATGCTTTTAGTTATACCTATCTCAATTATTTTCAAAGTGTAAATAAATCAGACTTAATTTTATTTGATAAACTAATTTATACAAAATCATTCTATTATTTTCATCAGAGTGAGGATCAAGATTAGTGACAGAAGTTTGAAAAGGCTAATAACAAATATATACTACTCTTTCATTCTTTTCCTTCTTACTGGTAGTTTTCTCTACATAAATGAATTCTAAAATTTATCTAGCTCAGCCAATAATTTTTTTAAAAAAGAGTTATCTTTTCAAGATGAAACAATAGTAATTTTATTGTCTACTGATAAAGAGTGCATGGAGAGACATATTTTCAGTCATCTTCATGCAAATAAGCATTGAACTATAATTTTAGTTTGTAGTGCTATATTATTTACCAGTTCTGGGGATACTTATAATTCATGCGGTAGATAATTACAGCATTATGTTCCTTTAAACACCATTAAAAAGAACAGGTGCAGTTTCTGAACACCAAGGACAATAAACCAATCTGTGTTTAGAGCAGCTCGCCTAGTTTAAAGAAAGAGAATGCTACTGATGTGATGAAGACTTTTAAACTGTAGATGATGTTAGCAAACAAAAGGTTGTTTTTAGCTGCCTAGTTAGCAGTCTTTCTTATTCCGCTAGCATTTTCTCCCAAAAGTCACAGACAATTTATAGAGAAATGGTTATATTAATTCCTTATATTGTAGTGAATAACACAGAGAATGCTATTTCCACATTGTACTTCCAAAATCAAGATAGAATAAGAGAAAAATAATGATGATGAGCATATGAACAAGATAGCCAGTCCTCATTTTAAAACAGCATGGTTAACAAAAATCCATTCTTTAGAGAAAAATCCTGTAAGATTCATATATCTATTCTGGATTCCTGAATTTATCTTCTGAATTTCTGAATATATATCTCAGTGCAGTTGTGCTCACAAATAAAGAGTTTTCCAGGCAAAGCAAAATGATCCAGTAGGTAAGTATACATGCGGAAGGAATTCTGTATTCAGGTCAGGATATCAATTCTGCTTATGTCACAAAGATTTCTGTCTGATTTTGTATGTGTTTCTTTATCTCTCTAGTTTGCAAGTTTTTCTGAGCAAATAAGAGAATTGATTCAGATCTTTGAGCTGTTTGATTGCATGCATGACTTTTTTTTTTAACCAACTAACCAACCAACCAACCAACCAACAAACAAAACCTTTTTCTTTAGTCTTTCCCTGCCTTGTTAGCCTGTCTTCATGCTGCCCTGTAAGCAATCAGGCGTCTACATCTGGGACAAACTCTTCATGCTCAGTTTTTTGTTTATTGGTTTGTTTTCATCAATTTAAGTTTTTCATCAAAACATTTTTGACTCCTTCCTATCAGATAATTAGTTAACTAACTAGATTTAGTGTCTTTAAACCTTTTTTAGCTGATTTCATTAATCCTAAGCATTATTTTAATTATCTCAGGAGAGGAAAAATGTGCCAACTGGGAAGGTCCTAAGCAGAACATGGAAGAGAGCCCTGCTGCTTCCTGCCCACCACACTTCCCCTTATTCTAATGTTTGTTTGAGCACTTATTATATTCTAGACCCTGTTTTAAGAGCACCACATGCATCATCTTACTTAATTTTCTCAACAACTCTAAGCATTGGCATGGCATTTTGGAGATGTCACCAGGACTGTGGCTGTGGAGCCAGGCATTGTATTTCTCAGTCAGCTTTGCATCCAGGTATGGCCATGTGACAAGATCTTGGCAATGCAGTATGAATGATAGAGTTAACTACTGATCTGGGCCCTTAAAAAATAGGTGGTGCTTCCCCACACATTCCTACCCCTTTTCCTGGCAGGATATTGATGTCCCAGCTAACCTTGGAAGCTACTCATCAAAAATGCAAAACCTCCATAAATTGGGATTCCTTAATGATCATCTGGAGCAAAGGTACAAGTTCTGACACTCATATAATTCTCCCGATTCTCTACCAACCTGGAACCATCTTGGGTTCTTTTAATGAGGAAAGCAAATACCTGCTGTGTTTGTTCATTACGCATTATGAGTCTATTTGTTCTATCAGTTAGCTTGTCCTAACAGATACAGACAGATATTACTATCCCCACTTTATGGTTGATGAAATTGAGACCAAGATAGGTTAGGTTACTTGTCTATGGTTACACAGTTAAAGTGGGGGAAGCTTTCTAATTCCAAAATCTTGCTACCAAAATCAGTGTACAAAGACTTCACCCACAGTGAAGTGGATACAGCTCTTGACTGTAACCTACATTGGAGATTCATGAGGCAAGATTAACTAGTGATGTATAATCTTCCCATTCAGGAACCCTGGAATAGTAATAATAGTAATAATAAAAACAGAAGGCACCATTTCTATTCCACTACTGAGGCTCTACTAGCCCAGTAAACAGTATCTTTGTCAATCTACATCCCATGTTAGGAACTCATGTCTTTCTAATCACTTCTGACTCCCACATCTTCACACATCCCTTAGACCAACAAGGTCTATCTATTCTATTTCCTAAACAGATCTCATATTTATGCCTTTCTTATGTGAAAATCTTTTTCATCTATTGCCTGGATGTCTCCTGCCTCTACCTTTTCTTATTGTTTATATTATCAGCAAAGTGAACTGTGTAACAAAGTATGTCAGGTAATACCATTCACCTGCTCAAATAATCAGTGGCTCCATGTAGTGAGCTTGTCAATCTCTCCATGATCTCACTCCTATCTACACGTTTATTTTCATTTACCCTCATCCTTTCCATTGAATTTTATGGGCAGGAAACTCTGAACTATAACAGATTCAGGGCATTATTCGATTTAGTATTCTGTGTTGGTTATTTGCAATGATAACCTTGGAAACATATAGATATAATAGTACCCACAACCTAGAGTTATTGGGATGGCTAAGAAAACATATGCAAAGTGTGCAGCAAAGGTTCAAACTGTCTATGCTGGCTAGTGTAGAAGCAAATGACTTGACTAAAATGAAAGCTTGTCAATTATCCTTGCTCTGAACATCAATTTGTGGTATTCTTTAATATGGAATTCATGAAATACTTAGGACCTATATATCACATTTGCCAAGGGCCTATACACCTAGATTCTTAAATACATTTGCAGTGTTCA
This sequence comes from Daubentonia madagascariensis, assembly GCA_023783475.1. Taxonomy (NCBI): domain Eukaryota; kingdom Metazoa; phylum Chordata; class Mammalia; order Primates; family Daubentoniidae; genus Daubentonia; species Daubentonia madagascariensis. The sequence goes on along the minus strand of JAKFHU010000978.1, from coordinate 15,373,579 downwards.
TGATTCTGTACATTTGCATAAAAGGCTCTTTCTGTCTATAACCTCCTGAAGATGAGTGATTTATCTGGAAAGTGCCTAGCCAATCATTCTTTAACTCTTAGCTTAAATTATAACTTAATTATGAAACATTTATTCCTAGGCAGACTCAGGTTAATTTCACTAATATTAAAAGTGTCCTCATATTATGCCATTACAATTATTGTAATGTATTATATTATGTCATGTAGGACATTGTTACCCCAGATATTTGTATTATGTTATATTGAGTTGTAGTGAAACCTGTTTCAATGAATCTTTACTGAATTGCATTTTAAGTTGTTTGTATCATGTTTTCTCTTATCTGATTGTAAATTCCTTCATGGCATAAATCCTAACTATTCATCATACTTTTCACATTACTTAGACAAGTATTTAGCACAAAGTCGATATTTAATGCTTACAGAATCAAAACCAAAACATAATAAACGAGTATTTATTCTGAGCTTACACAATATAGCACTTCTTTATATCTTATGTGGTTTTTTTTTGTGAGTTTGAAATATGTCCACAAATTCCTTGACACTCCTTCTTTCAAAAGGTGAAGCTTAATTACTCTCTCCTTGAGTGTGGGTAAGATTTGCATCTAACAAATAGAAAATAGTGAAAGTGACTGTATCTTCTGAAAATAAGTCATAAAGGCTTTGTGTTTTCCTTCTCACTTTTACTCTTGGATCACTAACTTTGGGGGAAGCTGGTTAACACGTCATAAGACACTCAAAGAGTGATAAATCCTGCCAACGGTCATATTGGCAAGCCATTTTGGATGTATATCTTCCAGGCTCAGCCAAGCCTTCATATGACTGCAGCCTGGCTGATTTCTGGATGGCAACTTCATGAGCGACTCTGAGTAAAAACACGCAACTGAGCTACTCCCCAAATCTTGACCCACACAAACTATGAGATAATAAATATTTGTTTGTTTGAACTTCTAAGTTGTAGGGTAATTTGTTATGCAGCTTTGGATAACTAATAATTTATGATTTATTGTAAGACTAAAAATTTATTCTGTAAGAACTTATGATACCTTGTGTATGTGAAAGATTTACAGTCATCCACAGGGTAAAATTATAATGCAAGATAGTTCATTACACAGTACTAAAATAATTCTACAAATATTTATTAAGCATCTACTATGTCTTATTGAAAATTAGTACATGTGCTGTGATTTAGCAATCATACTCCCAAGAGTATATTACAGAAGAATCTCCACAAATCAGAGGCAGAACACGGGGCAGCATATTCCCTGTGACATACAGTATGGTGGTGGGGATTAGCAATAGTTTTGGGGCACATTACCAGGAAATGGATGGAAAATATGGTGGATGTAGAGTATAAAATATATTCTGCAACAATTAAAAGTCACACTTTATAGGTAGAAAACAATGCATGTTTTCTTAAAGTCTTAAACATATTTGATGAAAGTCTTAAAAACATATTTGATGAAAAAAAGTAACAAACAAAATGCATGGTACAGTTAATACAAATTAAATGTGCCTACTTGAACATCATTACAACTTCATAATAACACATCCACATTTAAGGGCATTTATCAAGCCCAATAGAGTGGGTAGCTCTGAGGGGAATGAATGGAAGTCAGGATAAGAAATAAATAAGGGCAAAATACATGTTTACATAAAATGAGACAGGGTCCCGGCATAGGAAAAAAAAAGATAACCATGAAGAGGTGTGTATGATTAACTTAAATCTCTGTACCTAATTTCCATAGAAACCAAACCAGACAGATAAAACCAAAAACAAACAACAAATATCTAGTCTGTATCTTTCATATTGGGATTAAGAATAAAATAGTGAAAAAGAGACATTGTCCCACTGGGGCTTTTTCTCTCACTAAATAAGTGAAATAATAAATAAACAGGAAAATATTAAGTAATGAAATGTTTAAGAGTTTAATGTGGTAGAGAGTGATGTGCTAGGACTGCGGTGGGAAGGGAGCCTTGAGAAAGCCTTTCTGTGGAGGTGATACTTGAACTGAGGGGAGAATGGTTAGAGTTACCTGTGTGAAGCTGTGTCAAGGGTATGTATTCCAGGCAGAGTACAGATGCCTTGGCATAAAAGGGATAACAAAGATCAGTAGAGCTTCAATATCATGAGTTGGTGGAGAGGGATACAACAGGATTATATTAGTCATAGGAAACAGATTTGGATTATAGCAGGAAAGAAAAAAATTAGATTTTACAAAATAAACATCCCGACTGCTGTTTAGAGAATGAATTCAAGGACAGAGGAGTTCAGAATAGAATGAGTTAGGTCAATTGTGATACCACAGCTATAATTACAATTGTAGGAAGATGTGATTTTAGCTTTAGGCAATGGTGGAAAGAGTAGGGTTTGAAAGACCTGTAGAGGAGGCTCCAGAGACAGGCAATGGTCATACAAACCAAGTAGACTAGTCAGGGGACTTTTTTTTTTATCCCAGAGCAAATGTGGGAAAATGAAATTACTTGATCTGATTTATAAAATAATAGCTTACATTTTAACTCATGCTGGTTTAGAAGGGTATTTAATTTTCATAATGCCCACAAATTAAATATATGAGCAATAATGAAGTGTCAACATTTGGTGTAACTGATGCCGGAAAGCTGGCATATATGGTAACAAATGCATATGGGAACTAATTCTTTAGAGATACTATGAAAAATTCTCAATTTAGGTTAAGAATTGGTAATGCTGCCATTATAGAATTTTTAAATAATAGGTTTTTAATGGTATACATTTTGTTAAAAGATCTACATTAGCCACTTTTATGGAAATGATTTTGGGAATTTTCCCTGTTTTGATTATGTGCTGATGTTTTTTCATTTGTTGGTAGAATTTGGAGTTCGTGAGTTTTAGTACCATGAACATTACACTTCTTTTCCAAAGTTTTTGGAAATTTCTTATTTTTAATATAGTGGTTATATGAATTATGGTATATGCCTATAAATGGGCAACAGAAACCACTTTTGGAAATTAAAGAAATATTGTAGAAGTAACCAGAAATCATAATTATGTATATTTCATGTTCCATGGAGGTAGCAATTGTCATTCCAATTACAAACGTATTTGCATTTAATAAAATGACCAATGGTTCTTACATTTGACTCTTTGATTGTGTATTATAGACCCAGGCTAAACTAGAACATAAATGTATTCATCTCAAATCATGATTTTGGAAAGGGGTAGATTATAAATCGTAAATAAAAGAATAATTGTTTCTGCCTTAGTTTATATTCTTCATGTTTGAATATTGCTGGATGTTTGCAATATAAGTAAAAGGGCAACATAAAACAGAACATACATCATTATGTCTTATTTTGTTAAAATGACTGAATATTTATCTAACTCTATAATCTTTACACAATGATCTAAATATGTAAAATAATGCAAACATTACTATAGTAGCTAACTTCTTGTAGAACAAGATTATCTTACCATGAAATGTACTTAAGATTTAGTCTAGAAATGATGAGACAATTAAGACTGACATGTGTATGTGTGTGTGTGTAGTGAGCATCTTCTATTCATCCCACAAAAATAACAGGCACATGCCCCAGTTTCTTATCTTTCTAATGATGAAAAAAAATTCCAAGAGAGAAATTCTAATACAGTGCAATCATATTAAAAGGTGTTTTATTCAAAATCTCCAGAACAGTATAATGTTATCCTTTATTAAATTCTTCTTTAGCTGTTGTTTAAAAAAGAAAATTACTCAATAATCTGATTTAGAGAGAGATTCCAAAATGTTGACTAAATTAGCAATGTTCTTATAGGTCTAACAAACATTGCTTAACAAAATCACCACTCTTTGGATATGTACTCAGCCACTGCAATTTATCAACTCAGTTCATGTCACATGAATCCCTTTTTTTCTGTTCTCATTGGCAATGTACTAATTGCAGTTTTCATCTATACTTAATTATTGCAGTATACTGCTCACCTTCCTTCCCACTTTCCCTCTTTGAATAATCTCATTCATCAAAATCTTTAACTTTCTAAAATAATGCTTTGATCATTATTGTCTTCATTGAAATTTAAATTAACGTGAACTTACAATTTAAACATATTCATACATTTTCTTCTTTCCATCATCTAATTCATTTTCTCATATACATAACCATTTTTCATACAGTCTGCATGAGTCCTGTATTTTAATAAGAATCATTATTCTTATCTCATTTTTTATTTATAAATAAACTTTAAAGGACACTTTTGCAATGTTCTAGTAGGAAGCAAATTTAAACCTGGAAGAGCCATGGGAGAAATGTGTATGTGGGATAATCATGGTCACCAATTATTGACCACTTACTATACACAACACATTTGTTAAACACATGAAATTCAACAACTCATTTAATTAAGTTGACCCCAAATAAATTATTTATATAAAATGCTTATAAAAAGGCTAGTGTATAGTAAATACTCAATTGAATTGAGCTATTATAAATTCTCACATCTGGATGAGTAGGTATTACTTTTCCCCTACTTATAGATAAATGAACTGAGGTATAGTGTAGCTATGGGCCTTGCCCATCATCAGACAATGAATGATGACAGAACCAAGATTTGAACATGGCTCTTTCTGAACAAAAGTTTCTATTTTTAATTTCTAGACACCACTCTGCAGGAGATTTGGTGCGGAAAATGCAGCAGTGAGATTTATAGGCCCATAGCAGCATGATTTTTTTCTTAGTAAGCCATGAAGTCCAGTTATAGATGGAAAGATAGAAGATAGCAAATAAGGATGGCATATAATCAGGTTTTCATTTATTAAAAAAAAATTACTCTGATTGTTATGTGAAGGAAAATTTGAAATGACCTGAGACTGGAAGCAGGGAGATACATCCCAACTGGATATAGGGATATTCTCTCAGGTGAGAATTGTAGACTTAGAATCAAGGGGAAAGAAGTCCTGAAAATGTGTGTAGCATGAGAGAGAGAGAGAGAGAAGGTACAATACCAGAATTGTCTGGAATGAAACTAGTGGGACCACAGAAGCAGAAAGAACATCAGGGGAATGTGAGATCATTGAAATTGAGAAGAGAGAGTTTCAAGAAAGAACAGAAGACAGCACAACTTGTAAAATGAATATTTCCAGGTTGACAAGGAATGAAGAACCATTTATTCTGGCAATTAGCTGGTTATTAAGATTGATGGAAGAAGATAGCAATATGGGACTGAAAGACATGCTGCAATGTCCAGAAGACTGGATGATAGGTAAAAAAGAGGAAACCACTTTAAAGGAGAAGAAAGAAAGGAAGTAATATTGATTAAACATCTATCATGTGCTAGGTACTTTACATATGCTGTATCTCACAACTATCACAACTCTCCTCTCATTTTCCATTTTACAATTGATGTGACCTGGCTTTAGAGCAATTAAGAAAATACTCCACAGTTATCGAATGGTAGATCCCCACCAACCCAAACCAACTTCTAGTATTCTGAGAATCTTTATTTCAATGAATACAGCTAAATATGAGTTACACATTATTTGAGATGAATAAGTTACTGCAAAAGTAAAAAGCCAAAGCCTTAAATTATTCAATTCACAGTTCAAAAGTCACCTGCCAGGCGTGAAACAAAAAATATCAGGATGCACTTGTGAATCAGAAAATGATTTGGTAGTCATCTCAGACAAGAGAATTGTAAGGAAACCCAGAGAGCTCAGATGTTAGTCAGTTTTCATGCTTTGCCCACTGTGTTGAGCCTGGATGTAGGTGGTGGTGGTGGTGATGGTGGTGGTGCAACAGAACCCCTGTTAAGCTTAGGGATCAGTGCAAAAAGTGTGCAGCCCACCTGCACACTTGCAGTCCTGAGGCTGCGTGCAGCTTTGCAGAGACAGCAGCAACAGAGGCAGATGGGCCTCAGAAAGATTGGCAAAACACCCAAGTCCTTCTTTGGGTCCAGAGTGTCAAAGGGACGACCGAGGATCTCACTGACCTGAATGTGAAGATGAGGAAGATACAGAGCGGCCTGTATACATTTGTCATCTAGAGCCTGAGTCCAGATTACATACACATTAATGGCAGCAGCAGGGACAGGAAAACAAAGCTGGAGCTCCACAAAAAAAGCTAGTCACATATGAGAGGATTTAGAAAACCCATGTTGGGTTTTAAATTAACAGAAAGCAGAAGAAGAGGAAAAATCCTGTGAGGGGATTTTGTAACTAAAGGCAGTGAAAGTACAGACCAGATTTGAACTTTAGATATAGAAAGATATACCTTAAAGGGCTTAGATTGAATTTCTGTATTAGATAAAATAGGTGAGTGTCAGAAGAAGTCATCATAGAAAAAAATGACTTTTTTGCCCACATCTAAGGGTGTGACTTACAAAATCATACTGACCATGCCTTATTTTATTTAGTTTTTATACGTGAAAAAATCATATTGAATCTTTTGCTAATAAAGAGCATTAGAAGGAAAGGTAAGTAGGGTGACTTCAGGGAAGTAGTAAACATTTTCACATCACTGTAGAAAAGGAGAGAGGAATGTTAATTTATTGCTGAGTGATATTTAGAGTTCATTTAAGTGAGGTTCGAGACAATACAGCATACGACATAAATCCACATAGTTAAGATTTTCTCCAGGCAATGTTTAATGTTATCTCTTTTTCATAGGCCCAATTTTGTAAAAAATTGTAAAAAAGTATCAGATATTCATTATGTTGAGCCAAAGGGCTACACCAAGAGTAAAACACAATCCTTGTCTCTCTCTGAGGGTCTTTCTATCAATTAGAAAAGACAGACACATAAGGGAATAAATATGATAAAATATAATACATCCTAATTGAGAAATATAGAATTCAGATAGCCAATTTATAACTTTGTTGGAGAGAAAGGGGGTTAAGAAAAGTTTTTAGGAAAGGAGGTAACATTTCAACTGAGTTTTATAAGATGTGCAGAAATATATCTAGTAAGTAAGGAGAGGAAATAAGGTAAAATATTTTAGGAAAAGAACAGCCAAGCTGTACTAATTTAAGTATTTTTTATTTTGTTATGTATGATCGTAAGAATTTCTCTACTTAAACTTTATTTCTCTCAAATATTGTTTGTATTGAGTGATGCTATACAAACATTTTTCACCAATGTTCAAAATAATCTTATTTTTCCTTTCCGATATACTTGTTAACCTAAATATAAACATCCTTATAAAGATTCTTATAAAAATATACAAGAAAATGTTATGTTTTTTGTTGGCAAATGGGGCCATTTGGCATGAAAATGTAATTTATCTGTGATGACTGTTTACTTAACTACACTGTATAAAAATGTGCCACACAGAATTATATTTATGCATATAAACCTATTATTAACTTAATCTTATCACAAGCATAAAAATTAACTTTAAACAAATGGTTAATTTTATTTGCTAAACCCAGAAATTTTAGGATGAGAAATAACTTAATTCTGGCATTTCTCAACATCACAACAAACCTTTTATAAAATAAAATGCTGAAATTAAAGCTGTAGGATATGTTTTCAAACTTAGTGAGATGAAGTGAACTGTATTTAAAAACAACACTTAAACGTTGAACTGGTCTCACAATTCAGGGATACCAAAATTAGCATTCCATGGATTCATTCATGAGAAAGTACTGGTGGCCTCTTTACCCACATAGTGTAAAGCTATTCATACCAGCAGCTTAAGATACTCAAGTTTGCCAAGTTTCACAGGTGCTGCCTGCAGAGAATGGCCCGATAGTCTGCCACTCCTCCCTTGCAAAGACAAATTTCTATTCACAAGAGAGGAAAAACTTACAAACACAGAAGCTATTTTTTAAAATCTTTGAAGCCGATTCAATTTGGAACTTGAGCAGTTGTACCTCCTCTTAACAACAGGTGCAAAATGATACACTGACTCTCTTATAAATATTCTTGAAAGAATCCCTTGGCTTTAGCATTTTAATGCCTTGTCTCTTTAAATGAGACCTGTTTTCATAGGTCTTTCAATTTAAATGTTAAACTCTTGCAGACTGTCCCTAATTTATTTTACTAATTAAAATATCAAATGCCAATTGATTTGTACCTCTTCTGCAAATTTTGCCATCAAGATATTAATATATTTTATAGATTTTATGCTTCCCACATAAAGAAAAAAGATCCCTTGTTCTTCATCAATACTAAATTGCTTTAATTCTTGGTTATTTTCTCAGTAATGAAGATGATTTTATGCCTAGGATTTAAATCCACATTCTATAACTGAGACCCTCATGTTTGGAGATGTTTGTCTGTAGTGTAGTCAGGATGAAGTTGAACTAAACTGAGGCTCAATTCTAGACTTATCACCACCATTTTGTGGTGGTGATAAATCTAGAATTAGATTTGTGTATAACCTTTGGAATACCACTTATTATTTTAATCCTCATTTTCCCTATCTGTAAAACAGAATAATAAACCCTGACTTGTACATCTCAGAGAGTTGTGAGGATCAAATGAAATATCAGTTATGAAAAATGTGAATAAGTGTTTTTAAAAGTAAGAAGTAAATATAAAAGACAAATATAAAGAGTAAATAGAAAAGGGAAAATCAAACACAAAATATAAAAAGATTCTTTTCTCAGAGGAAAATGGGAGAAAATCTTTTCAATCTTGTGATTGGCAAAGATTTCTTAGGACTCAAATGAACTACCTATAGATGAAAATAATTTACAAATTACACATTATCAAAATTAAAAAGATCTTCTCTTGAAAGGATACCATGCTGAAAATGAAATGGCATGCCACATTCTGATCGACCATATTCACAATTCAGAGAGAAAGTACTTGTATCAGAATATGTAAAGAACTATTTCAACCCAATAATAAGAAAACAAACAGCTCAATAAAAATGAATAATATATTTGAATAGAAATTTCATGTAACATGATATATGAAAGATCCATAAGCACCTGAAATGATACTTAACATAATTGGTTATGGGGAAAAAATTCAGTCTCATTCTAGTCAAAAACTGGAAAACTGCTAAGAATTTAGATGTGCTTGGAACTAAGAACAGAGCTTAAAAAGTTGATAAATTTTGTATATTTGGCTTTGGGAAAAAATGATAAGCTTCTTACTATTTTTTTCTTGGTAATTCTATTTTAACACGTGTGTGCTGATCTTTGTTTTTATAGAAGATGCCATGAGGAAAGTGTAGTGACCTTGGATGCTACTTTGAGTGAGTTTTTGTTTTTGTTTTGACAGCATTCAGAAGACAGCCTCTCAGAAATATTTTTATACTGAGGAAAATGTAATTTGAAAATTTAAAAAATTGAAAATATGGAATCAAGTACTCTTTAGACAATTTAATTATCAAAATGCTCACTTTTTGTTTCAGTAATAAATCTTATTTAAGAAAAAAGAAAGAATGACCTTTCTGAACTAAAGAGATCTGAGATAAAAGGAGAGACTAGAAATATGTCTGGATAACTGTTATCCAAATAGGTTATCTGAAAGGCTAGAAGTGGTTTTTATTTTTCCTTTTTCAGACTTTAGAATTTTGTCTTGAGATTTCTCTGGTATCCAAACAAAGAAAATATGGGAATAGAGACTAGCTACCCCTTTTCCTTCCTTAAAGTGAAGGTGATTCACAAGAAGTTTTCATTAAAAATTAAAATGTTTTCAAATCTATAAAAATGTGATGGAAATATCCACTGGCATTGAGTGGAGGAAGATAAAAGATGGGGCACCTATGGGCTCATCTGGTTATCCTTCTAAAGATTTTTGGCTAAAGGAACACAGCAAGACTCTCAGCCTCAAGCCAGACTACCTCTAACACCCTGGGATTGCTGGCCCTCCAGACCATGTGTCCACTCAATTCAATGTGGCTAAGCCAAGAGAAATAATACAAGAGAGAATAAGATAGATGAGAAGGGATAGAAAGAATGTTTTGCTGCCCAACTTCTGAATGAAAAGGGAAACTGGCTCACCAACGGAACTACTCAGAGTTCAAGTGCTTCAACTAAAAATGAGAAACCAGCTGAGCCTTTCCCCAAGGGAAGTTGAGGAAATGTTCTTACCTACTTACCCCTGAGGGACCAGTAGCTCTTTGTGGATATGGAAATGATCATAGAATGTCCTGAGAGGGGTGCTTCAACAAGCAACATCCCTAACCCTGAGATAGTCCTCTACGTACCCAATGTGTATTTTTATGGATGTGCTAGGGCTGAATTTGAAAATATTTAATGAATAGCATTGCATAAACACCAAGCCATCAGAATGAATACCCGACATATAAGAATGGGCATCAGCTACTACCTCACTATGTTTTGGCTCTAGCTGATGACTAGCAGCACTGAGGTACACCTGTGATTATTTAAGTCATTTTAGCCAAAAATCAAGGTGTTAGCTAGGTAATATTCCCTTTATCAAGTGCTAACTGGGCTACAAAACTTAGAATTACTAGTCTCTAAACAGATATATAGTCTGAAACAGTTAATTTCCTAAGAATCACATAGGCATGACGATTTATAACTTTATTAAAAGGTATTATAAATAAATTTATGACCTTATTGCCACACACATTTATGCAAGAAGCATGATGCATTGTTGGCTTGTTTTGGGTACTAATGTCCATGAAAATAAATAAAGGAGTTTTAGGGAGGGAAAGTCCTCACTATTTGTTGTACAGAATTCTATAAGAGGTACCAGGGAAACATCAAATAATTTATAGGCATAAGAGTCATAAAAATATATCAAATATATTCCAGGAAATTTGAATATGAATTAATGCCTTTTTGAAAAGCAAATCTTTTTTTTTTTCCCTTTGTCACTAACATGACTCATAGCTGATATCTTCCCCCAGCGCTTACAAAAAAGAATACAATGGTGCCCATAGCATCCACATTTAATTCTCTAATGTTAACCCACTCTAAAACAAAGTGGAAGTTCTTAGAGAGTAGCTGATTCCAAGTTTGGGGCATGAGAATTTATGTTGGTCCTGGAATATTGTTAATGGACAAATGTGATCATCAACTGTGTGGTCCCATTTGGAATGCTGGTACCCTAAGAATGTTGCAACAGAACATGCTATAGCTTTTTCTCTAGGTGGTTACTATACTTCCAACAAGATACTTTATTTTTTCATAACTAAATTTAAAAAATTAAGTATATTCCTCTACAGTGTCTATTTTTGTATTACTTTTTTCATATTATAATTACATTGACTTATGAAACACATTGTCTTCCATAATTTCCTGTAGCTTGGAAAAATTGAAAAATGACATTTCTAACCTTCTAAATTTAGAGAAATCTTACCTGTGAACCTGTTTAATCTTGATACTTTTCAAAGTGGACATTTCATCAACTTTCCCTGTGATGTGTTGATACCCCTCATTACCTCTCTGACGACATTTTCTATATAGATCATGAGAGCACAGAATCCTTGTCCTGATAGCGCTCTAGCTACCAGCTCACCTTCCGGCTTTAACCCTGTTCACGCATGTCTAATTAGGCCTCTGAGCCACAGGGATCTCCGTTGAAGCCTCTAGCTACGTGCACCTCACGCTTGAACCGCTGTCAATCTGCCTGCAACTCCCCCAAAGTAACAATACTTCCCACACCATCAAATCTTCACACCCCGCACCCTTTTTCCTTCTGCTATTTTTACCCAACATTACACAACCACTCTAAATACACTTATACAATTGATTTTTCCCTTTATTTCTCTTTAATAACTATAAAATCCAATTTATTTTCTATCTAGCTATGTCCAACTCTATTTCATTATATTACATATGCTGTCTATTTCAATTATTTTATGCGAGTACTATCGCCTATAATGGTATTAATATTATTTGGTGCAATGAATAAAATGGTTAAAGTTCTTAGTAACTTTAATGTTTAATTTCTCTTTATAAGCATTAAATTACTTACTTTAATAAGCATTTACTTGAACTAGAATTTGTCTTGTCTCACATGGTATGTTTAAAGTGTTCTTTTAAATTGCTTTCTCTAGAGTTGTTTCTCTTGATTTATTTCTCCTAGGATTACTTGATAGATTACTTATTTTCCATTAAATTCATTAAAAATTTCATTTCAAAAATTCACTTAAAATTTACCAGCTAAATATATAAACAAATATGCCTAAATCTTACTTTTAAAACTTTAACTTAGAAAATTTTAACTTGAAATGGTTTTTGACACTTGGTGCTTGTAACTTCTGTGTAGCCCACTTGATTAGTATAACCATAACCATAAACCTAATTGTTACATATATTTGAGTGTGTTTTTCTAGACTTTGTAGTATTTTCTACACTACTTCAACTACTATAGTGTCATCATCATCATCATCATCATCATTACCTTCAAAGGACTTTTTGAGTTCTAATAAATGCTGAGACTTTACATATATAAACCAGCTTCATTTTTCATTATAATTCTTTAAGGAAGATACTCTTTTAGGTAGGAAACTGAGATAAAGAGACGTAAGTTATTTGCCAGTGGCTGCTCAGCCATGTAGCCAGGACACTCCTAAAACAATATTTTATTTGTCTAGAATAGATTTTAATATCTGGTGACACTAGTCTACTATCATTATCATTCTTTTAAAATACTATTTACTATTTTTGCTCACTTGTTTTTTCCAGATAAATTTTGGTTAATGTTTCATTAAATTAATATTTAATTAATTGTAGAAAAATATTAATTTGAGTCAAATAATATCTTTATAAGATTTTTTCTTTTCAGAAACAATATTAATCTCTCCTTTTATTCAAAATTTTCCTTATGATTCTAAATAGTTTTGATTTATTTTCTTAGCTATACTATATATTTTGACATTCTTGTGAACATGGTATTCTCTATCATATTTTCTTACTGTATTTTGCTCATATATTGGTAGGATATTCATTTTTATTTATCTTTTAACTATTGACTTTATTTAAGTACATTGTTTAGGCTTTGATTTTTACTCTAGTTTATGCTCTGGGACATTCCAGGCATGTAACATGTCATCTACAATTGATAATCATATTTTGTTTTAAATATATAATATTTCTATTTCTGCTAATTTTCAAATTAGTTATATTCAAGTTTTATTTTACTGGAAAAACTCCTAAGCAAGAGTAAACCACAAAAGCAATAGAAAATATTCTTTTCTTGGTCTTAAATCTAATATCTAATAGGGATAATTTTCTTTCAGGAAAACATTTATATACCTTCTTGAGTTGATTATTCTATTACTCAGTGGGTTTAAGAAACTATTTTCAGAAGGCATATTTGTTTGAAGATTATAATATCAGAGGAAACTGCATATGTAAGAATATCCTTTCATTTTCCTCTTATTTAGAACATCACTTGAATAAGCATAAAATTCTTGATTCACTTTTTTTCTTCTCAAAGTATCACTGATTGATCTACCATACTCTAGTATTTAGTGTTTTAGATTAAAAAAAAACAAAAACTGTTTTCATTCTCACTTGGTTACCTTTCCAGTGAGGAAAAAAAATACTCTTTTGCTGTCACAGTTTTAGAAAGAAAGACAAGCTAGAATTCTGCTTCCCTCTCAGGGTTAGATTGGACTGCCGTATTTGACTTTATAGTCATACACTACTTGACATCCTGACAAACTGCTGTGTTCCTCTGGTTCTCCCTAGGGGAAGAAAGATAGGAATTTAAGAAGGCAAACTGTGGTTCAGAAAGCCACTAGCGATGTCTGCCTTCAGTTACCCCCAACCAAAGACAAAGAAGCCCGGCTCTATGATAGACAAATGTTGCTGTCGTTGACCTTGGAGCCAGGCATGTGAGATGACGATGGTATGGTGCACATTTTTTCTCTTTTCATTTGTGCCCATGCACACAATAAATGGGATTTTAAAATGTGTCAAATCCTTAAATTCATTGATGAACTAGGAAAAACTAAAATGAACTAGCTAAAAATGATTGATGTTAACTCAGAAACCATTACACAACACAATCCTTTTTCATAAATTTTGCTTGGTGCTCAGTTTTTTTGTTGTTGTTGATTTCATCTTATTCAAGTCTTCCAAGAAAAGAGCATTTTCTCTCGCTCTCTCTCTCTCTTTTTCTCTCTCTCTTGAGAGAGATTGATCCTTCTCAATCAGATATCAGTCTTTTCCTTATGGAAATTCTATTATGCATATTGTATATTTTTATTCTACCCCATGCCCTCCATAAACCTCACATTTTTTTTCATAAATTATATCTCCCTGTTCTTTATTTTTGGTATTGTATGTTTCTTCCCATTTTTATTCTAATAAGCCAATTCAGTTTCTTTAACAGTCTACAGCATTTATTTTAGTTTTAAATTTAGTGATAATATTTTGTTTTCTTATTTGCCCACTCTGTGACTGAATGTTTTTGCATGGATGCAATATCCTCTCAAATTTCTTAAGGATGCAGGATTAGCAGCAACTGAGAGCCCTTCTCTAGAAAACATGGGAAGTACCATGGCATAGTGATTAAAAACCCAAACTCCATAACCAGATTGCCTGGATTCTAGCTCTGCTACCACTGGCTGAGTAATCCTGGGCAATTTGTTTAGATTATTGGGACTTCAGGGTCCTCAATTGTAAATTTAGAGTAATAATACTACCTGCCTTGTAACACTGTATCAAATGAGGAAAAAATGGTAAAGCTCTTAGAACAGTGTTTGACACATAGTTTGTGCTTAATACGTGTTAGTGAATAACTAGCCAACCATGATTCTCATTAGTGAGTCAACCCCAGAATCATCACCCTTTGTCATGGTATGTGTGTGGCTCTGCATCAAGGGATATTGATGTGTTCCTCTGACTGTCTCTATTATCTGCTACTTAGGTAGGTATTTCACTTGCATGTCACAAATTATGAATTGGTCAGCTTTGCCCTCATTCTTGTTTGTTTTCTGCAGTATATCTTTCAACCATCTCTCTACATTCCTGTATATTGATTAAATGATTCCACAACTTCAGATAGTGATATAGTTTTGCTCATTTCAGTAGGAATTTCAATGATGTTATAAAAGAAAAGTCATATATTTAGATAATAATAATTATTGCCCTCCTTATTTTTTAAATATGTAGTTGAGACTGTATGTATGTGAGCACGTGTGTATGTGTTTGTGTGCATTTTTGATAATGTTGAGGATTAAATATATACATACATATATATAGATCCCTTAAAATTGGTAGCTTTTCCTTATGTTCTTAACCACTGTATTTTGTTTTTAGATTTGTTTATAGCTAACTTTCCTGTTTGTATGAATTAATTTTATTTCAGCTCAATAAAAGATATTACCTCAAACTTGATCTTTTGTGTTTCCTTTGAGAAACCTACATGAAGTCTTCCTGCTGCGTTTAATAGAACAACCACAACAAACTGACCTTCATTTTCTCCTCTGTTCTTTTGTCACATCAATGTTCTTTTGTGTTGTTCTATTTGTTGCTGTCTGAAGTGCATCTAGATTGTGAGATAGGGGATTTTCATTTCAATTGGCATTGATTTTTGAAATGCATTCACTCACTTTATAACTTGTGATGGCAGCCTCAAATGAAGTGCTTCAAAGATTTTTTTTACTGTTAAGGATTTGTGGTGGTATATACCTTGGTAATATTTAGTTTTCACCTTCTTGATTCATAAAGCCATTTGCTTTTAGAAAATAGCATCCGAGTTTAATGCTCAAGGAAAAAAACTATGAATTTCAGTCATATTCATTTTAATGGCTTGGTATATATGCCATATTTTTGTGTGTGTATGTATACATACATACAGATACATGTGAGGAAATAATGATGCTGAAAGGAGGTGAAGAAGGTTACTTTTGCTCCTTTTTTTTTGTCCTTTGCATAAGGATTCTAAAATATACTGTGAAGATTGGAGAGTGCACACTGCTTCTAAGTGTTGTTAATAAAATAAGCATCATATTAAACATATCATTAAAGCAATTCAAATGAGATTTTCCCCCACTGAGTTGAGCAAGTCTGATCAGAAAAAGGCATTATTTGTAAGATCTACCTTATTTTTAGTCTTTAGTACAACATCACATTATTTCTCATTTGGTACTATCATTTAGAATGGGAAGGAATTTAGGAAAAATATTATCTACATATTTACCTAGTGACAGTTTTGACATAACGAATTTCATCTACATACATTCATGCCTCCAGTACCATTTGTATGAAAGCTGACATAAGAAGAGATTTTCATATAATATGAGAAAACCCTTTGGGTTATTCCTCTTTTTTGTATATACTATTACATTTTATAAGAATAAGAGATTTTAAAATCATACTCTAATCTCAGTCAGAACACCCCCACATTATAGTGCTTATCTCTGGATCCTTGCTGCTCTGAGAATGACAGCACAAGACAGTATCTTTTAGGAATTATGCATGGATTCTCTTCAATAATTGCTGTAATCATCACCCTTTAATGCAATTAGGAAGTCATTGTTACTTATCTGAAAAGTTTTAGAATAGCAACAAAAGTTGACTACTTCAAAGAAGCCAGATTATCACAGGCTTCAGACTTCACTCAAGTAAGAAAAAGGACTTTTATACCACGTGGATTCCTGAGAGCAAAAGTGGTGAGATTAATCTGAGTGTCATGTTTTATCAAAAAGAAGAACTATACTGTACGTTATAAATAGTAATTTCAGCCTATCAGTCATTATACAGGAAGTATAATGAGGAAACCATTTTATTAGTAAAGATGCACTTTGCAGGTCTCATTTTGTTTGTTTTTGCTTATTTCTGAAGATTTTAGAATATCAGAAATTGAAAGACTGTTCTTAAATTGAAGAAAGTTCAAGAGAAAGGTTGAGAAAAATTCCATAAAGGTAAGAAAAAAATAGAATTTCCAATGGAATTGAGTAACTGGTATTGCTTATCTACTTCCTCTTTCAAAAATTTCAGAAAACATACCCTACAATTATCCAACTTCCTCTACCCTAATAACAAACTGAAGTACATATTGTTTGTTTTCCTAATGTCATGTTATATTAGTCTCTTTAAATGGGAAAATACAATCAAAATGGAAACAAAATATTACATTGATAGTAAAAGAAAAATGGTGGTGGAAAAAAATCCAAATTCGATAAAATACTTCATCTAGCAAGAAGTCTGCACTGTTTCTGTATATGTGATGAATAATAGCCAACATAGGAATTATGCTAGATTAAAAAAAAGAAAGTCAAGAAAAGCCTGTGGCAATCTTTGATTTATTTGGTTTAGAAGTTTTGGAAAACAAAGATTTATCTATACTATATTGAATTCTGCTCCAAATAATACATCTTTATTTTATTCTACTCATTTATTTTGCACACACCCAATCTGAACTGGGTTTCAGCTTCCCATATTTTCCCTACAAATATTTCACTTTTATAGCATATTTGTATTTTCAATTTATAATTTATTTTTACTAGAAATTAATGTGGCTTCTATCATATATTTTACCCAACTATCTGCTCATTTCTCTTTCTCCACTCTTCCCTTACATATATCTGCAGATTCTTTCTACACATTTTTCATGTTTTTGTGCAGTTGTTCCAGGGACCCCCACAGATACTAAAATTTCTGCACATATTCAAGTCCCATAGTCAGCCATGTGAAATCAGCCCTCCTTAAATGTAGGTTTTGCATGCTGGGAATACTATATTTTCCACCTGTCTTTTGGTTGTAGATGCAGAACATGTCCATTCAGAGGGCTAATTGTATTTATTTAAAAAAATTCACATATAAGTGGACCCATGCAGTTCAAACTAGTGTTGATCCAGGGTCTACTGTATTCAGAATTCATCGATTCCTGTGTATGGATGATTGCCATCCCCCTTGTCCCAATCTTTTCTCAGCTTCAGAAATATATATTCAGCTCTTCTTGTACTTGTTAAGCAGAACTTAAAGTCAACATGTTTATAACTAGACTCAACAATTTGCCTTCTAATCTACCTCATCTTCTTGCATTTCCTATGTTGGGTAGACTCATCTAGTTTAGTGGTTTTCAAACTGCTTTTAACCTAAACACATAAAGCATAAATTTAATTATAATCAAATAACAGGATCTTTATTCAGCACAATTTCTTATTAGGGAATGTTCCCTTGGAGTATGTGGAAAGACATACTGAAATATCTTAATTGTGGAGGGAATAAGAAAACTCATGAGATTCATTATATAATAAAACTTAGAGCAGTGTTTAGAGGAAAATTTATTGATGTGAATGCCTATATTAAAAAGATGAATGTTCTCAAATCAATAACCTAACTTTTCACTCTAAGAAACTAGGAAAAGAAAATCATATTAAATACACAACAAACAGAAAGAAGGAAATAATAACAATTAGAATAGAAAAATGAAATAAAGAAGAGAAAAATAATAAAGAATATCAAGAAAAATAAAAGCTACTTCTTTGAAAGTACCAATGGAATTGGCAAACTTTTACCTAGGAGAGAGAGAGAGAAAAAATTAACTAGGAAAATAAAAAGACACCCTAGAGAATGGAAGAAGAAATATCTGTATATCATATATATTCAGAACATATAAAGTACTCTTACAATTCAGTAGTAATTTTTAAAAAAAATTTAAGTGTATTAAGGATTTGAATAGAAATTTGTCAAAAAAAGATATGCAATGAATGCTAAGCACATGAAAAGATGTTCAACATTACTAGCCATTAGGGAAATTTAAATCCTGACCACAAGATGCCACGTCCCAACCACTTAAATGGCTATGATCAAAAGGACAGAAAATAAAAAGTGTTAGTGAGTATGTGGAGTGATTGGAGCTGTCATTCATAATGTGTAGAAATATAACATGATGTAGCCACTTTGGAAAACAGTTTGGCAGTTCCTCAAAATGTTAAACATATTCTTTGCCTGCGACAATATCCATAAGAGTTTTTCTGACCTCTTCTTCTAGAATTCTTATAGTTTCATGCCTTAGATTTAAGTCTGTTATCCATAGTGAATTAATTTTTGTGAGAGGTGAGAGGTGCAGATCCTGTTTCAGTCTTCTACATGTGGCTATCCAATTTTCCCAGCACCATTTATTGAATAGGGATTCTTTTCCCCAGTGTATGTTTTTGTCTGCTTTGTCAAACATCAGATAGCAATATTATGATGGTCTTATATCTGGGTTCTCTGTTCTGATCCAATGGTCTATGCCTCTGTTCTTGTGCCACTACTGTGTTATTTTGGTTACTATAGCCTTGTAGTATAGTTTGAAGTCTGGTAAAGTGATGCCTCCTGATTTGTTCTTTTTGCTTAAGGTTATTTTGGCTATTTGGCATCTTTCTGGTTCCAAACAAAGCATAGAATTATTTTTTCTAGATCTGCAAAAACTGACATTGGTATTTTAATGAGGATTGCATTGAATCTCTAAATCACTTTGGGTAGCATAGACATTTTAACAATGTTGATTCTGCCAATCCATGATCATGATATGTTTTTCCATTTGTTTACATCCTCTGCAATTTCCTTCCTCAGTGTTTTGTATTCCTCCCAGTAGAGGTCTTTCATCTCCTTAGTTAAATATATTCCTTGGTATTTGATTTTCTTTGTTGCTGTTGTGAAAGATATTGAGTCCTTGATTTTATTCTCAGCTTGACTATTGTTGGTGTAAGGGAATGCTACTGATTTGTGTACACTGATTTTGTAGTCTGAGACTTTGCTGAATTTGCTTATCAATTCCAGAAGTCCCTTGGCCGAATCTTTGGGGTTTTCTAGATATAAGATCATATTGTCAGCAAAGAGCAATAGTTTGACCTCTTCTTTCCCCATTTGGATACATGTAATTTCTTTCTCTTGCTTGATTGCTCTGGCTAGGACTTCCAGGACTATGTTGAAAAGAAGCGGTGACAGTGGGCAACCTTGTCTGGTTCCAGTTCCAAACTGGAATGCTTTCATTTTTTCCCCATTCAGTATGATGTTTGCTGTGGGTTTGTTTTATATGGTTTTTATAATATAGTGGTATGTTCCATCTATGCCTATTTTCTTGAATGTGCTTATCATAAAAGGGTGCTGAATTTTGTCAAATGCTTTTACTGCATCTATTGAGAGGATCATATGGCCTTTGACTTTGCTTCTATTTATGTGGTTAATCACATTTATAGGTTTATGTATGTTGAACCATCCTTGCATCTCTGGGATGAAGCCCACTTGATCATGGTGGATTTTTTTTTTCTTTTGATGTGCAGCTGAATTTGGTTGCTAGGATTTTTTGAGAATTTTTGCATCTATATTCATAAGGGATATTGTTCTATAGTTTTCTTTTTTTGTTGTGTCCTTTCCTGGCATTGGTATCAGGGTGATATTGGCTTTGTAGAATGAGTTGGAGAAGACTCATTCCTTCTCTATGTTATGAAATAATTTCTGCAGTATAGGTACCAGTTCTTTTTTGTAACTCTGATAAAATTCAGCTGTGAAACCATCTGGTCTTGGACTTCTTTTTTTTTTGGGACATTTTTTATTGCTGCTTCAATTTTGTTACTTGATATTGATCTGTTCAGCTTTATTTCTTCCTGATTGAGCCTAGGGAGGTTGTATGTGTCCAAGAATTTTTCCATTTCCTCAATGTTTTCAAGTTTATGTGCGTAGAGATTTTTATGATGAAAACCCCAAAGGCAATCACAGCAACAAATAAATAAATAAATAAATAGGACCTGATTAAGTTTAAAAGTTTCTGCACAGCCAAGGAAACAATCAATAGAGCAAAAAGACAACCTACAGAATGGGAAAAACATTTGCATGCTATACATCTGATAAAGGGCTAATAACTAGAATTTACAAAGAACTCAAGCATATCAGCAAGAAAACATCAAACAACCCCATTAAAAAATGGGCAAAAGACAAGAACAGAAGCTTTACAAAAGAGGATAAACTAATGGTAAATAATCATATGAAAAAATGATCTATGTCTCTAGTCATCAAGGAAATGCAAATCAAAATCACAATGAGATATCACCCAGCTCCAGTGAAAATGGCTTTTATCAAAAATTCCCAAAACAACAGATGCTGGTGCAGATGCAGAGAGAAAGGAATACTCATACACTGTTGGTGGGACTGCAAACTAGTACAACCTTCATGGAAAATAGGATGGAGATACCTCAAAGAACTAAAAATAGACCTACCATTTCATCCAGCAATCCCACTACCTGGGTATTTACCCAAAGGAAAAAAAGACATTTTATAAAAAAGGCACTTGCACTGGAATGTTTATAGCAGCACAATTCACAATTGCAAAGATGTGGAAAGTGCCCATCAATGCATGAGTGGATCAATAAAATGTGGTATATGTATACCATGGAGTATTACTCAGCCACAAAACAAAAAATGGTGAACTAATACCTTTTATAACAACCTGAATGGAACTGGAGACCATCCTTCTAAGTGGAGTATCACAGGAATGGAAGAACAAAAACGATATATACTCACTACTGAATTGAATCTTATAGATCAACACTCATGTGCACATATGGTATTAAAATTTAATGGAAATCAAGCAGGTGTGATGGGGGAGGAAGGGATGAGTAAAGTCACACCTAACAGGTAAAATGCACACTATACGGGTGATGGACACACTTATAACTTTGACTCAAACTGTACAAAAGCAATTCATGTAACCAAAATGTTTGCAACACTGTAATATTCTGAAATTTAAAAAAATGTTAAATACAGAGTTATCTTATGACCCAACAATTCCCCACTTCAGTATATACACAGGAGAACTGACAGCATATGTCTACACAAAAAAGTGTACAACAATGTTCATAGAAGCATTATTCATAATCCTTAAAAGTAGAATAACCTAAATGTCTACCAAATGAAGAATGGATAAACAAAATGTGGTATAAATATACTGGTATATCCATACTACTAATGCTACAACATGGTTGAACCCAAAAGCACTCTGCTAAGTGAAAGAACCGAGTCACAAAAGAACACATATTTTATGATTCCATTTATATGAATTAGCCAGAGTAGGTACATAGAGACAAATAAGTATAGAGACAAGTAAGTAGATAGAGACAAATAGTGTATTAGACAAGTCTACAGAGATAAATAGCCTAAGAATGGGTATGGGATTATGAGGAGTGACTGCTAACTGGTACTTAGTTTCTTTTGGGGGTAATGAAAATGTCCTTGACTTAGATTGTGGTAACGATTGCACAAATTTTTAATATACCAAAAAGCAATGAATTGTGCAAAAAATAGTCAACATGTTATTTTTAAGTGAAATTTTAAAAAAATTTATCAACTTTCAGTTTTTTTTGTCAGTGAAAGAAATGTATAATTATAGATATCTTCTCTTAATTATTTAAGCATCAAGTAAAAAATTCAAGCATTTTATAACATAAATACTGATACAAATGTATATTTTTTGTGCTAATGTCCTGTATCTTCCTATAGCTTTTCATTTTGATGTGTTTTTAACTTCAAATAAATAAATACAACTTTTTATTGTACTGCCTGGTCAGTACACCCTAAAGCAGAGAATTTAAAACCTACTTCTCCAAATCAGTTCAGATACAAATATTTTAATAGACTGTCATCATTCATATTAAATGTTAGAAACCTTCACAGTTATTTTCAGAGGTTCATGTAGAATTAAGAGTTTATGGTTGTCTAAACACTGGTCATAGAAAATAAATCATGACTTGTTCTATTTGAAAATTGCATATTGAGGAATTTCACTTTGTGCTCCTACTTACTTCCTATGCTTGCATGTAACTGTAGGGCTTTACGTTTTTTTGTTCACTGTAATACAATTATTTATTGACTACAACATGTAAAAAGTTAGAATGATTTCTTGAGTCTGATAATAAAAGAAAGAAAACAAAAGAAGTGTTAGTATTTGTGTTTCCGGTTGAACTATTACTTCAGAAAATAACTACAATTTATTGTTTTATACTTAAGAGAATATGTTGTTTTCAAATTATCTCCAATAACATACATAATACTGTGCTAAGTGTGTTACCACTTCTGCTTTCAGAAAAATAAATAGAACTCACTGTCCAAACAATATCCTCAGTTACCTATATTGCCACAAATGTCTTACCTTTGTCTTGGCAGGCTGATGAGGGGTTGTTTATGACACCTCTTGCTAAGGCTAAATAGCTTGTGTACAATTTTCTGTGCCTTTAGGAATAGTTGCTTCATGCTGATCTCCAGTTGTTCATACCGGCGCTGAAAATTAGAATCCATTGTCCACAAATGCATTATAGTAGATGTGTTGAGGAAATAATTCATGGGTAGTCTTTTCATAAAGAACTTGAATTCATCTGAAAAAATGTTAAAATTCAACACTTTAATTATAAAACAATTATTTTCCCTTTTCTCCCAAACACACTTAATATGTTAATATTAAAAACAAATAAATACAATGCATTATTTGTGAGTAGCCAATTAATAGAAGATGAGAATTTTGGATTCTTTAGGATTGTTTTCTCTTTTGTTCCCCTTAAGATAGAACTCTCATGAAAGAACATAATTAAATGATTTTTGCTAAAGCAAATACTTTGGGCAAAAAGTTTAAGTTCAATTTAATTTTCTGTGTTCTCCTTTGATGTTATTTCAGTGAACTTTCTCCGACACATAGTGGTCATTAATCTGGCTTTCATTTTTGACATTAGTATTAATAATCCCCTCCAAATTTTGTATATTAAGAAATATTTTCAGAGATTTTCATTAACTCAGAATAGAAAATATATAGAGTTATTACTAACTGATTTTATTAATGTTTGATAGAAAAGAGAAAGCTTTTGAAACAGAAAATTGTAATATTCAACTATATACCCTGATTATATCCCATAACTGACCATATCCAGTTTTATGACAAAGTAGATTAAAACGTAAGTGCATGCTAAAGAGAAAAAAATTAAAAAGAATTTAAAACTCCAATATCAGCTTTTGTTTTTGTGTAATAATTATGCCTTCTTTTCAAATGTCTGATTAACCATCAGTAGGACTAAAAGTTGATGCTACACTAAAATAAATAATAATCTAAAGGATCTATTAATTATCTAAACACAAAAGATAGTTTAGACATGAACCAAAAGGTAAATGGAACTGTTTTGTAGCAAAGATTTTATATTTTACATTTATTAAAGCTGTACCGTGTTAACACTAACTAGATTGTTACATGTTAAAGGTGCATATTGTAATCACTGGAGAAACCACTAAAAATTCAAAGAGATGACATTTAAATCCTAATAAAGGAAATAAATTTAACATACAAAAGGTGAAAACAACCAAATTGTCAACAACAAATGAATAGATATACAAAATGTGGTATATACTTACAATAGAATATTTTTTACCATAAAAATGAATGAAGTTCTGATACATGCTACAACATAGATCAACTTTGAAAATATTATGCTCAGTGAAATAAGTCAGACCAAAAACGACAAATACCATACTATTTCATTTATATGAAATAACAAGACTAGTCAAATTCATAGAGACAAAAAGTGTATTAGAATTTACCAGGGCCTGGATGAAGGGGAAATGGGGAGTTACTGCATTATGGTTACAGAATTTCTGTTCTGGGTGAGGAAAACTTTTTAGAAAAAACGTAGTAGTGATAGTTGTACAATATTGTGAATTTAATTAATACCATTGAGTTGTAGACTTAAAATTGATTAAAATGGCATATTTTGTCATATATATTTTATTACAGTAAAAATTTTTCAAAAATAAAGATAGTTGAGCTTTACCCCCATTCCCTCATTCTTCTGAAGTAAATACTATGAACAGGGACTCAAAAGATAAATTTTTATTGATTTTGTACTTCTTTAAAGGATTTATTTTGTTAAGAATATCAAGTACTCATTTCCATGTGATACATGGTTGTGTATTCCCCAACATACACATCCACATACCACAAGATTTGGAAAATGTTTTCAATGGCTAAAGAAATATTATTTAGCAAGTCAGACAAACCACATTTTAGTCACTATTCTACTTACAAAAGAGTTATATGACACACAATAAAGTTCAGCTTCTCTGTAAATAATACAGAAAGTGCTAGATGTTGATAATCTTGTTTAAGTTTAAAATTCTGTGATGTTACAGATGGTTGTTTTTAGAAGCCCATTTAGTTAGGCTTAAATATCAAGTTTAAAAGTAGTTGTTTTCAAAAGTCCAGTTACAACTATTGCATTATTATTCATCTAAATTTGGACAAGGTGCATCAATATTTGTTCATTATATGTAGGCATTGTCACTGTCGTAGTATTTTAAAATGACCTTATTATTGTTAATATTTCTTAAAATATGCCATTGACACCTGTAACAAAGGTGTTACTTTTAACAAAGTAAACCACGTTAATACATGTATATATTTAGATCAATAAATTTACATTTATTTCTTATATTAGGGCTATTTCAATATTGAGATCCAAACTATTTTATCAGTGCTGGGAAAGTCAACTTTTAACAACGTATTACATTCATTAATATTAAGTTTATTTCTTCTACAGTGAATAAATACAGAATCTTAGTATCTTTTGTACATTGAAGGTATAGACTTTTACCTAAAAAAGAGGAAAAAATAAAACAAAAGGAAAGACTTTTTTATAAGAAATATTTTAGAGGGCATATCTATTTGATATTCTTCAAATCATTTTTTAAGTAAGCAGGGTATAAATAATAGATGTCTTTTAAAATTCCAATTTGACAGTACCCCATATTTTGTTTAGTCCCATATGTCTCTTTTGAGAAATTCCCTCTTTTGAATAAAGAGCTGATGCATAGAAATTGGAAAGCATTTCTTGGATTATTCACAGAGCAGATGCCACTACTTTGAAAACCAATCATTCATTTCATTGTCATCTTTTACTTGAACACTGTTGATAAGCCTTTATTGTGGCATGGGTATACATATTTTTACTTATGTTCATTGTTTGTTATAATAGTATTGAGAAAGGTTCTAAATTGGTATATATTATTCAAGTTAAAGTATATTTTAAAATAGAATTTACTTATTTTGCCAAAGTATATATAATGGTGTATGTCAGCTGAAAATTGCCACTATGTAATTTCTGATAAACAGAGTTTTAGCATGACAGTTGAATAATTACTTCATTATGAAATCATTAGGAATCACCACTGACAGTCACCCAAAACATTTATTGAACACCTGTTGTGCACAGAACATACAGATGTTTAAGTCTATGACAGCAAGCAAGTATGGATAAAACTTTCATCAAATTTTTAAAAATGACTAATGACATATAATATTTTCAAATGCTAAAATAACATTTTTAGTATCTGAAATTCATTCTACCTAGGAGTCAATAGAATCCCCAGAAATATTCTTGTGAATATTTTCTTTCATTTTTGGCAATTAGTAAAATTTATATTTATAGAATACAGAAAGGACATTTAAATGACACATTTGAATTATTATATAAATAATCTACGTAACTGCAAAGAGGAAATACAATATTAGAGATGGCAGATAGCATTTTATCTTACAGTAATTTCCAAGGCTATGTAGAAGATAAAATATTATTTGCTTTTAAAATGGGAAATAAAAAGTGACTAGCCATATTTTGGAGGTATAAATAAATTCGTAAGAGAAAATAAATCAGTGTCATGTAAAAATCACCCAGAAAAACTAAATTAATACCTAGGTTATTAGAGAGATATTATTCTAGAAATATATATTTGTTAAGTATGTAACAACTGAGTACTTGTGCACAGAATAGTTTTGAGGACTACAGAGAAACAAAATAACAAAAACAACAATAATAATGGCAATAAACATCATCTATGCTGGGAGGAACTTACAGTCAGCCACAGTCTTCTTAAAATAACTAATTTACGTGAAACAAAGAATACTACAAACGGAAATATATTAATGAATTCTATAGAGGGACCATTATGACTTATATCAGTTTAGAATTTCCTAACTTCTACAGTAAATCACCAATATGACTTTGAGCAGCCACATATCAATGTCAGTCTATTCAAACCATTCTATCAGCCATGGGTATAGAGTTAATACCAAAATTGACAAACTACTATAACACTGCATAAAGTAAATGGCAAGCCTGTTCAATAGCTTGTGAACTGGTCAATTTTATGGGTTACAAAGTGATGGGTGGGTAACGGCATAAATCAGAAGTAGATTATAATTCCTTTGTAACTGTTTAGAAATATGTTGTGCTTTTTTCTGACTGTGTTATTTTTCTCTGAAAGATGCATCATATTTTTCTATTCAAATATTTCAATACATTAAGCTAGTTAGAGTAATATGCCCTTCATTGGGTTGCCGTGTTTATGATCCCATTCAAATGTTTGAGAAATCACCCAAAGCTTTGTCTCTAAGTATAGAAGCTGGAAAAGCTAGTTCCTCACTTTGCCAGAGCTTTTGACGTTATAGAACAGGTGCATCATCTAAGCTATAGAAATTGGGTGTACGCACCCTGATTTGGATATTAAGGTGTTAATGCAAAGAACAAGAGGATGCCTAGAGATATTCTCTCAGGAGGTAATGGTTATTACAGTAATGGTAATGTTTAGTTCAATCTGGCATTCATTGTGGTTAGCAGTGATGACCTCAATAAATGAGTGTTATGCAAAGTTTTGGACTATTTCCTGACCATGTAGTACAAAAGTATGTTTCTCTACTCTTCTTGGTGATTTTATATGCTACCCAACATCCTTTAATGAGTTCTTTATCAGGTTAAGTCATCTAGAGCCTGCTTTTCTTGCTTGCAGCAAAGAACCTGGACTTATAGAGGTACAGGTATCAGAAGTGGTTTGACAAAAGCTTCCAAAAATGATTGAGAGAATATGTGGTTGGTTTCCTAGACTTATTGGGAAAAAAGGCTTTATAAATCCATACACTATTAAGGTTGGAACTTTGACAACCGAACTTCCACATGTGCTCACGTAGAATGAAGCGATTGTTACAGGAATGGCATTTGGGACTATGTGCCTGTGTGGAATTGAATGAAGAGCATGAAAAATTCAAAGACTAGGGATGAGTTGGTTACTACTAATAGAGATGGCTTGCTTAAAGAGGTCAAAATCCTGCACTTTCTTCTCAAAGCTCAGAATGAATGTTAAAAACTTTCAAAGACTGTGCTAAAGGAATCTTTTTCATCTCTTGCAGCTATAGAGTTTCAAAACAAACTTTTGTCCCAAGATTCAATTTAAATTCCTGACGGGTATGTTGTGTTAAAGTTAGAAATAAAACTGATTGGGAAGGCATAGGAATCTGGGAACTGAAAGGTAGATATATGGGGGACTGGGATTGACTCAAAATAATCCAAAGCATGAATTCTTTCCTGCTCCCTCCAATGCGGCACTTTCTGCCCTGTTTGATGGACTAACTTTGTCTTGCCTTCAGACACTGCAATGACCTTAATCAAAGGAGTGCCCATCATTGGGAAGCCAATGTTTGTCATGCCTCAGTTCCATCACCCATCATGGCCCAGAGGAGCTTATTGAAAAAAATTCTAAGAGAAGGCTAATTTTCCAAAAAACTATCAAGAATTTGCTAATTTTTTTTGAAGAAAAAAGCATTACATGCATTGGTAGAAAGAATGCCAGCCTCTCTGGTGAGCAAGCACTTTATGGGCTGTTTTCTGCAGGCTGGGGACACCAGTAAGTGTGAAAATCTTTGTGGAATCAGATCAGCTCTCTGATTTCAATGAAGATACAATTACCTTCTGTGACTGAGGCCTAATGGCAGCTATGAGCCGCCAGAGGCACAAACGGTAGGCATAGGTTTCATAATACACAACAGGTCCAGTATGCTACGTAGAAAGGTCTAACTTGTAGGGGTTTTAGAGTTTACTAATCAGGTCATGATCCCTAAGGACTTAAATATAGAATCAGTGCCTGGAGGTCCTATTTAATCTGTATAATTACAAAAAAAAAAATACAAAGGTCTTGCAACAAAGACCTGACTTGAGTCGTCATGAGAAGAAAGCTATCCTATCGAATTCTCAGTCCTGAATCATTTCAAAGACTCAGAACTCCTGTATCACAGCTTAAGTTGGGCAAATCTTCTCCTTGAATGTTCAGTTAATGCTAATTTCTGGGGCTCTGGAATGCTAAAGTACTCCATCAATCAGAGTATGGCCTTATAAAAATAAGGTAGTAAATTTGGTTCTCCCTGTAATCTCTTCAAATTAGGTCCAGGCAGGACCATAACGCATGTCATGTTTATTTCACCATTCTCTGCTTAAAATATTACAGTAGAAGAATATTAGCTCCATAACTTATTATGGAGTGATATGTATCAAGCTATAAAGATAAAGTGAAGCTTTCCCTTCCAACTAAAAGTTTAAATCCAAAGTCATATTGCTTGTTTTTTTATGCTTGACACAACTGCAAGAATTAGAGATCCAGTCAACTCTTGAAAATTGTGAGGATCATATTCATATTCCATTTCCAGTTAATTCAACATGTTGGCTAAAGCTTAAACATAAAATAACTCTAATTAAAACTGCTATTCCTGAGGTGGTAGCTTTACTGGCAGCATGACTCTTGGCACAAGGAATAAAGTTTCTTTCTCTGGTACAAATTTTTTTCTGTCATTGTAAACAAGAAATACTAGGAAACATTCTCTTTTATATGTCAATTACAAGAGTTAAACATCCTCATTGTATTCTGGGGTTAAATAACTTCTCAGCCTCTGTACTACAATTTACTTCACCATGCCATGGGACATATTTTGTTAATAAGATGATATTTAAAAAATGTGGAAAACATAAGTAGCAGGTATTCCAGCTGCTGGCCCACACCTTAGCTGTGCATGAACACTGACAATAAATCTTATTTATTCTGACAGTCATGTGATCTTGTGCACATTTGGATATCCCCTTCAAAATGAAGAACAAGTAACTACTTCTTCATCTCTCCTTAATAAGAAAGATGTACAAATCTTGGAAATTGCATCAAATGAATTCTCTGGTGACATTATTGATAATGATGTCCTCAGTGATCTTTTCTGGGGTGGCAGATGTGCCAGCCACAATTCTTGTGCTCCTCGATGTCCTCAAGAGATTGCTCCTGCTATGTGATTTCAAGATTGTTGCTGGCATAGCCTCTGAGCCAGCATCTCCAATCCTAATGCTGATTCTGTCAACTATCCAATCCCATGTCTTTAAATAAATTCTTTTTCTGCTGTACTCAGATTCTGTTCTTGCAAGAATGCTGACTGATACAGCTAATTGAGGCCTCAAGGGTAATTATAGTCTGTAATTCAACAAGAGTTTAACAAATATTTATTGTGTGGCTACTGTGTGCCAATCACTGTGTTAGTTAAGCGTTAAAACTACAGTAATAATTACTATTGCAGCTACGATAATGGTACTACGATAAAAATCCTTCATAGGATTTCTGTGTAGATGAAATTAGATAATTACTATGAAAACCTAATAAAATGCTTTTACATAATTAGTGACAAATAGCTGTTAGCTATTATTTTTCTTTTCACATTTATTTCAGTGTTTCTGTATGTGCTGTGCTGAGCACTTTACATGGATTATCTCAATTAATCCTTATAACAGTCCTAGGAGATGGGCACTGTCATAATCTACATTTTGCTGATGAGAAATTTTCCCTAAGCAAGGTTCAGCAAACTGTTCAAAGTGACACTGTTATTAATTAGAGCCCAGAACAAACCAACTCTGAAAAAAGCACAGTTCCTACCTTAATAAGCATAAACTCTTCTAGAGTTGAAAGGAAAATAAAATTATTATTCCCTATGTTTAAAGGGGCTTTTGTTTGGTAGACTTTTCATAAACATTATTGCATCCAATCTCATAATAACTATGCACTACTAGGCGAAGCCGGTTTTGTTGAGATGTGGTGTGAAACTAATTTGAGTTACAGGATCATAGCGTAGATCCTACTATGAGAGAAAAATGAGGAAAATAATAGACTCAAGGAAATATAAAAGGAAAGATAATTTTCTATTTCATGAGGGTCAAGAACATGTTTTATTTTTCTTTGTATTTTCTCTTTCCAAAAGCCTAAGACAGCATATTACACATACTATGAATTAAGTATATATTTTTTAAATGGCTTAACCAAAATGACAAGATTCAGAAATAAATGGTTAAAGTTAAATATAAACATATACAGAATAATTCATATGGAAAAGTAGAGCTTGAAAGTGGTCATATAAAACATGGAGGCACAAGTAGTTCACATGGGAAAATAAAGTTGAATTAAGATGTGTATTTTAGTTCTAAACTTTAATACTACTATGGAAAAGGGAATTTGGGTTGAAAGCAAAACTGCAAGATAAAAACTTAGATAAATTTCTCAACTTAATGGATGAGAAAATGGCAAATAGAGTTCAGGTCGTGAAATTATGGTGTGTTAATTTCAGATTGATAAATTATTAATCAAAATATCCTGCAATAATAACAACTAATATATCATTAGTTATAAGCAAAACTAGAAATACATATTCATGATTGCATGAGGAAATTTTACATTCAGTACCTTTTAAGTATTAAGCATTCTTCTAGGCCCTGACTCTCTTAATTCTACACTGTAGTTATTGCTGTCATGTCCATTGTATTGAAATTATAACCATGACTTAGACATGTTGAGTAAATTTCTCCAGATGTGACGCCTCCTAAGAAATGTCTAGAGAAAATCTGCTTAACACACAAGCAATATTTGCCTACAAGATCAAACTCATTTGAAACTATTTACCCACTAACAGACAAGGAAGCCAGGGCTGGGGTGATGGTGGTGAGAAGTAAGACGGCTTGGTAGACTCAACATCCCTCCACAAAGGATTTTCCCACTGGCTGGAGGGATCGGCGGGGTCGACCTGATGTCCCCCATGTGTCCCCATTCCTTTATTGGTAATAATGTAACTGGAATAGGTGCACAAGCATATTGCTGTTTTTTTGTTTGCTGGCTTGATTGCTTTTACTGAATCGTCAGTGGTATGTGTTGACCGACATCCAATGGAGGTAGGATTGGGGATAATACTTCATAACCTTTAAATAGCAACTAATACTCGAGGAAACATCATTTCTCTTAAACAGGAAAAAGACCATCCTCTCCTCGTAGGCCTGCTGTCAATTTTTGCAGCAGTCTTTATTCCTTTCTGACAGTTAATGAAAATGGAGGCCAAAGAACTTTAGTGATTTCCTTATAAACATACATCTACAGAAAAGTTGAATTAGTAGTTAAACTAAGAAATTTCACCCATAATTTGTATTTTATACTATACTCTCATTTTAAGTGTCACATACATCAAATAAAAAATATAATAATTATTGAAATAATACTAATTCACATATTATGTAACTGTTAGGAAATATTTCTAAACAGGACAATTTTAAAAACTATATAAATAAAATCATCAACTTTTTAATGTTCATGTTGACACATTCATCATTGTATTAAGAACATGTATAAAAGAAATTATCTTGTGCTATTCCAATATGGCTTATTCCAAGGATAGTTTCAAGTATAGTAAGACTCTCATCACACTATAAAGAAATTACCTGAGTCCTTGGTCATTTGATAGAACCTTAACAAATTATTTTAGAACTTTGGAAAATCAAACTTTAACCAAAAGTGGATACACCTTTCAAATAGTGAACTCTCTGAGAGAAGAAAGCAACCCAAATCCTACAGATAAACAACAAGGATACCATGTCTAGACAAGGAGGCTCTCTCCACCAGCCACACTGGGTGTCTCTACACACATCTGGGCAGAACAGAGAGCCAGGCAGTTATTTTGCTCCAAGATATTAAGTTGAAATCTGCTTTATGAATTTTTTCTTCCTTTCTCATAGCAGTTTTACATATAATGGAAGTACCTACTAGAAGAAAAATAAAAACAATATGATAAAATTTTCGATAAGACCAAGTCAGTGCTTCCAGTGACAAATAAATAGCTCAAGTCCTTATATATGAGTTAATTTCTTCCTTAAATATTTAAATATTGGCTTTTATGTTACAATTAAGAGATGGTATGCTCTCTGATTTTATCAATCCATGTTCACAAGTGATTATTCATTATTTCTTAGCTGTTGAAGATTTTTTACTCTGGATTGAGTTAACCAAATATACTATGTGCTATATTCTTCCAATATACTTTTTGTAATATTACCTGAATTTGTTAGAAAATTAACTTTTTTTGAATAAAAACAATAAGTGATGTTTCTAATTGGTCATGCTTAATCTATTTATTCCAAATTAAAACATCTCAGACTGTGGCATTTACACTTTACAGACAGTTGGCAGTTGTGCTAACTTGTCTGTTATGAACTTGGCCATTGTCACCAGTATAAAACTGAGAATTTTCCCCCAAATCCCATTCCTTGGTCAGTTCTAGGTCAGATTTTCAATGAGAGAAACTCACGTGGGTTGTCGAAGACAGACATGAAGTGGAAGCCATCATCATGATGATTAACATGTGGCAGTCAAACACAGTCCTTCCCCAAATGCAATGACATGGTGGCTTCCACAGACAGATCCAGCTGCTTCTACAGAAATGGCAGCATGCCCAGAAGCAGCAACTTCCAAATACCTCTCCAAGGGCTCCCACCTCACAGTGGCCAGATGCATGCAACCTCCTGGACCTGTCTAAAGACTCTTGTTTTTCCATCCATGCCAGGGCTTTGAGATTAAGTGGATTGTGGGTGTTTATCTAGTCCTCTTTCTACCCTTTTCCATTCCTTCTTTTTCCCAGGTCTTCCCTCATATAAGCACTAATTCCCATTCCAAACTCCTTGTTCCCATAATATTTTCCGTGGCTTTATTTTTCTGTCTAAGCTCAGATGGGCAAACTAAGTAATATAGCTGCAGCTAGTTTTCTACCACATTCATTGTCTTATTCTTATAATATTACTGCCAGAATATTGATTTTGTTATAGACATCAGTGGGTTTTCCAGATATAAAATTACTCTCAGCCTCTGGTGGATATGTAACATTCTGGCCAATGCCACCAAAGCATGAATCTCTGTGGGTGCATGTGTGTGGGGGGGGTGACTTATGTGTGAGTAAAATTTTGCATTTCGTATTTAGGTCTTGTCCTTCTTCCTTCTTGAGCTTTTCTGCATCTTCTCAAGTGAAATGCAGACCCAAAAATGAAGCAGCTATATTGTAACCGTGAGGAAAAAGTCAAGAGAAAGGAGAGACCTCGGTCTTCATCTCCTTAAAGTCCTTGAAGCAACACTGGTATTACCACCTCGCTGCTGTTATATACAGATTGCTGTAATTGAGAATAGGAAAGAAAAAGCTAGAATGCAAGTCTGTAAAGCAAGAGTTCCCAAACTTTTTATCTCCAATTCTTATCTTGCATTCTTGGAAATTATTGAGGACCCTAAAGAGCTTTCATTTGTGTAGGTATTTTATAGGTATTGACCATTTTAAATTAAATATCTATTTATTATTTCATGTAATATAAATAACAATAATAAACCATTCATATATAAGTAACACATTTTATAAAAATAACTATGTTTTCCAAAACAAAAAAAATTGTTAGAAGATTTACATTGTTTCACATTTTGCAAACCTCTTTAATGTCTGGCTTAAGAAAAAAATACCTGGATTCTTGTATCTGCTTCTGCATTTAAATTT
Organism: Daubentonia madagascariensis; assembly: GCA_023783475.1. Taxonomy (NCBI): domain Eukaryota; kingdom Metazoa; phylum Chordata; class Mammalia; order Primates; family Daubentoniidae; genus Daubentonia; species Daubentonia madagascariensis. The sequence continues at coordinate 15,339,048 of JAKFHU010000978.1, read as the reverse complement.
TTGCAATATCACACACTAGGTAGCTTTTAGACATCTCTGTACACACATAAGAAAATAAAAGTGAAAAAGAGAGGAAATAATGTCTCAAAATTATTACAACAAGAAGCTTAATCTTGTGACCTCCTGAAAGTATCTCAGGGACCAGCAGATTTCTCCTGACTACACTTTGAGAACTGCTACTCCAAAGAATAACATGATGATCACATGCTATTTCGACTAACATCCTCATTAGTCCTATGATGTAAATAAATAAAAGTAGATCAGCTCTATCTATTCCCTTTTATAGTCAAGGGAACTTAGCTTCAGAGTGGTAACCTCTTTCCTACAACATAAAAGTTGATACCTACCCTGCCTGGTCTTTAAAAATATATCTTATTTCTTCTCTGCTGTGGTAGTTCTCCTGTGTGGAAAGTAATATTGAAGGGATGTATAGAAAGTATTTACAATTAAAAAATTTTATTTTTCTAAGTGTATATGTGCATACATGTATATACAGATACAGGCATATACATATAGATTATACATACCTAAATGTGATATATATTATACATTGTATATATCTTAGCCTATATATATGCATAAACAGCAAAGATCAAGGTGTACATATTATGTAGCAAAGGTATATAATATGTAATTAATTTGTAAAATAGCTGTATGGTTTTTTTACTATAATGACAAACATTTAAATAATATAATAACAAGTAGGACCAATTTCATAGTATTTATAGTATGCTACCTATTTAAAAGAGGAAATCTATGATATTCATTTCCTAAGAATTTAACATGTAATTTTTCATTTTTTTAAATCACCTAAACATAATAATCAAAGACAAAAATCATATGTTAGTGTATGTTTAACAGCTGCTGCATCCTCTCAATAGTCTCACCCTTCTTCATGATAGATTGTCTTGGAATTCCATGGGGCAGAGAAACAAAACTATGACAGTTATCATTCGATTTTTTTTTCCCTGAACCACGCTGCCAAATTTTAAAACTGGAGCATCATGTTTATTCTGTGTGTTGCAGAGGTGAGCTGCTCTGACCATTGCTCTGAAAATCATTACTATTCTTCATGGAGAACCCTGAGAGCCAGTCATAAAAGATATATGTGATCCATACGGCATGAGAGCCTGATGCTTTTGTAAAGTCCTGGCATTGTGTACAAGAAAAGTGGTTTAATAATAAAATCATGGCCATATTACTCCTTTCTCACTACAACATTTTCAATAGTAATCTAAGCAATAAAAGTAATAGCAGATCTAACACCACTGGCAATATTAAATTGAACGAGAAAATTGCAAAACTAGTGAAACTGTTATCAGAGAGATTGATCTACAATAGAACCAATATTTTAAGCTTCCAAATAAATGCTCAATATAATGATGTTTCACCATTGCATAAGCATTATGATAGTGATTTACCAAAGATATATTACTTAAAAATATCTAGCCACCTTTCATATGCTGGGACAAAACACAAAGAACTACAATGAAAATACATTTATTTTTATGTTACAATGGATTTTGGTTATTCACAATGTATTACTTAACTCATCCTAAAAACTAGACTCTCAGTTTTAAGGAATTTGTTTTTCTTGTATTGGAACCCACAGGAACATTGAATCTTAGCTAGAAATGTTGCTTCTCTGTACAAACAAATGCAGTCAATGCAATTGTTCAAGAAAGGTTTAGAAAAGATTATATATTACAAATTACAGTTTTCTTAATTTTATTGTATAATAAGTAAACATAAAAAATATTACTATATAAGTTTTACTTCCAGCAGGACATGAAAAGCATAACAAACAGAAGTATGTCCAGCTATGTATTTATTTGTCATCTATATCTATCTGTATCTGTGGTCTATCAATCAATCATCAATCAAAACCTGTTACATGTCTTGTAATTAAGGAGACCCTACATTTTGCTGCTATAAAAACACCCCCCAATTCATAGGTAAACAATTTCTTTCTTTTTCACTTTACATATGTCAGTGGATCAGTGGTGGGCTCTGCAGGATTCTAGGATCCCGGAAGCTCTATCTTCTAACTGCATACCTTGGACTGTAAGGTCTTCCTGGTTCCCCCAGTAGAGGAAGAGAGTGATATGTGTTTTTGTTTTGCTTGTTTTGTTTTATTGCCTCAGCCCATAAATTACATCCTTTATTTGCACTTACCCTTTATTTGTCAGAACTTATGACACTGCACCATCTAACTGTAAGAGAACTGGGAAAAGTAACGGAGCAAATGGCATATTTGGTGAGCATTATTGTCTCTTCAATCTGTCCTGTTCATCATCAAATATCCTTTCCCTCTCTTTGTTCTACGTATAGAACATACTCTGCACTTCCCTGGGGAAGATGACCGAAATGTCCCACTGTTGTATCAAGCACAAAGGACAAGTTTGATGAGAGATAAAGGTTACTATGTAAATCAATTTTAGACATGGCTCCCGTTGGTCTGCAAGTCTAACACTAAAAAGATGAGTTATTTGCCTACCATACCCACTATCAGTGGTGTCGGAGGGCCAGAATAACCACAATAAACATTATCATTTGTAAAGGGCATAAATGGGAGGCACAAAGAAATCACTGTTTGCCACCATCCTGAAACCCTTTGTGGCAGACACTGTAAAAGCTCCTCAACCTGGAACTGGAGAGTGTTCCTTGATTAGACGATGGTGTTACTTTCGGGGAGGATGTTCTTTTTACTTATGGACCTGTACTAGTAACCCCACCCACAGTTCTTTTCCAGAGAAAATTCTCCGATCTGCAACATTTCTTTACTTTTTTGACTTTCTGCCTCTCTTAGATTTAAAGGGACTGACTACCTTAAATCTGTCAAGATTTTAAATGAAGACCACACACTTATCTTGGTCTTCCACAAAAAACATGTGCCCCTTAGACTTTCTCATTCTTACTTTTAACGCTTGTGATCAAGAAGCAGTTAGCTGTCTTAAATCTGGAGGCCTGAAATTTCTGACTTTGTCTCTTTCATGTCCGAAGAGAGCTCATTGGTTTCTTTAACACATGGTCAAACACAGCCATTAGCCATCAACACAAACCACAGGGGTTTTGCTCTTTAACCTCTTCCTGTAGAGCTAAAATTGCATGACGCAAATGACCTCCCTTGCAACTAATTGCAGATGACAATATTACCAAAGGATAACACGAGTTGTCATATTTTCTTGCTACAGTACCAATTGACCACTAGACTACAATCATCATTTTGTTTGTTTGGTTTTTTGTCATAGAAGTACCCACTTTTAGTATACAATTTCTGCAGTAGTCGAGAGAGATAAAGTTAGGTAGGTATAACAAACCCAGAGACAACTTAATCTTTGAGTCTTCGTAATTAATTATGGGACTCAATGTCAAACAATGTTTTTGAAAGTCAATAAAAAGTCCATTGCTTTTCAATGCATAATTTCAATAAACAAGGCAAAACTACTCACAAAATTAATGAAAAATGGAAAAAAGAATAAGTATTGGTATTAAACTCTACAATCCCATATTTACAATACTAAAACCCAAGAAACTATATAAACTGAAAAAGAATTTGTAATTAATTTGACAAGCAAACCTGACTTGACTTAAGTTGTTTTAGGAACAAATCTTTCATAACGCATCATGAAGACAAATTAGAATGTTATGCAATATGTAGCAGAGTTAGCCCTCCTTATCTATGGGTTCTGTGTCCATCAGTTCAACCAACCATTGATCAAAAATATTAAAAATAAATGATGGGCTGCATCTGTGCTGAAAATGTATAGACTTTTTTCTCGTCAATATTCCGTAAACAATACAGTATGACAATTATTTACATGGCATTTGCATTGTATTAGGTATTAAAGGTAATTTAGAGATGATTTAAAGTACACAGGAGGATTTGCATAGGTTATATGCAAATATTACATCATTTTATATAAGAGACTTAAGCATCCATGAATTTTGGTATCCTCAGAGAATCCTGAAACCCCTGGTACCAAGGGACAAATGTATTTGTATCATATTATCATTCTAAAAGCCAAAATGTTATAAATTCTGTAAAACATTTTCCCCAAGGGTTTTGCACGTGGTGCTATGGGGTTATAATTCCTAAATGATGTAGAACAATGGCATATCATAGGTAACTACTTGTGTTTAATACTTTGGCACACAATATGTCCCTCCATATTCATTACATTTAGATTTTTAAGTTTTCCCACAATCAAAATGTTTATTTTTCTTTCTGAATATTAGTGTATATTCTTCTTTTTGTCAGTCTTATAACCATCTAAATTTTAACAATGTTTATCCAACGCAATTGTCTTTTGTATAAGCAGTTGTAATGCCACACATGGCAAGTGTACACTTTTGTCAATCAAATTATCAACATTTTGTTATTATTTATATCTAGAAAAGTAAAGAAAAATATCTAAGGAATTAGGTAAACATATTGATGCCAAAAATCTGAATACTGGTTCAGTAGCTTCCTTGCTTGCTGATGAAGATTAATCACATCTAAGAACACACATGATTGTTTTGGCAGCACAGTGATAGAAATTGAATTTCATCTTTCTTATAGCCTCTACCCATTACCTACATAAGTATCTATAAATGTACAGGTAATCATATCCTTTATAGAGATAAAAGGAAATAGACTTGCTAAAAAAAGGAATATTAAACAAATTGGGTGAGTTAAATGATAAAACAATATCTGAGTACTGAAAAAAGTCAAGAGAAATTGAAGAACTATAGGGAGGTAATATATTTAAATTCAGCAGGTTTTATTTTGTACAAAATTATTTGAAATATTTCCATGAATGAAATTTGATTATAAGCTTTGCAGGAATAACAGTAATACTAAACTGAGCAGACATCAGTAGAATTAGATCATGCCTACCTTTCTCCTTTCTTTTATTACAATGTCAGCATAATATTTAAAATGTCTCAGCAAACTCTTCCCTTCATAACTTTAATAAGTAGATTTGCCAGGTGCAGCACTAGCAGGAGGTCCATAATGTATTTAAGTTTGAAAATGAGGCAATTATATTTCAAAGTTCTGATTGGCTACATTTTAATTTCAGAACTATGAGATGAACTGATTTAGCTAGTGGCTTTCTGGAGAAATCTCGCACATCTGCACCTGTTCATTTTATTAAAACAGAAACACCTTGCCAGGGTGAGAAAAGGATATTGGTCACAGAAGCCATGACAGCTTGGGTACTCTGCTCTTACTATTGATTACATTTCTTGATAGTCACATGGGAAGTTAATTACTAGTAGGCAATTAACACTCTTAAAAAATAATAAAGAAAACATAATTATATTGAGAACCCCTAGAGACTGTTTGTAATCTTAAATGTGATATTCCCAGGTCTCTTTGAATAGCTATGACAATCTAGGTCTTGATATTCCTGTTGGTTTACACCATTTTGTCAATCCAGTCCCTGTCTCTGACAAAAAGCAGTAATTATTAATGCTCTATTTGCTTATTTTATATTATTAAAATGAATCCTGAGTTTTCATCAATCTAATTAAAAATTCCCCAAGGAATCTCTCAATGAAAACAAGATAAAATTTGCTTTTCATATAAACTGCATCATCTCTCAAGTAAAATATATGTGCTGTGAGAAAGAGTCAGGATACCTTATCTACTATTAGCTTGTGATCTTGTTAAATTCATTTTTTTGCCTTTCCGATTACAGGCTAGTGAACCAATGAATAGACTCTGAAGACAGACCATTTAGGCTTCAGTTTCTGCATTGCCACCCAGAAATCATATGACCTTGGAGAAGGTTATGTAGCCTCTCTGGGACACAGTTTCCTATTCTGTAAAGTGGAATAATGTTGGGTTTGTACTATTCATTGTTATTAATTTTATCCTTAATGAGTGCATGAGCTGTTCTGGTTAAGAGATGGATTTCTTCTTTAACACTTCATAGTCAATAATGTGTCAGCCCTCCTTTGTCCTACTCCTGACCTTGGGGTGACATAAGGAGAGCTGATGCCATTTTTTTCTCCACAAATAACCTGGTACCCCATTGACCAAGGACTGGGGAAAAAAAGAAATTTTTGCTTACAAAGGAGAAAGAGGCAGCTGCCCCCCTCCCTACCTAAAAGGACCACCCGGGAAGCTAATGGGTCTGAATCCTAACTTCAACCCTTTGGTATATGAATAAAACCTCTCCAATAACCAGAGAACCCATTTGTCTCACATTTTACATCATAGTTTCACAGCCTGGAGGTGTATCCAAATTCAGAATCTTTATCCCTTCTTGAAATGTACACACCTATGGATATAGCTGCTCCAGTCCACCTGGCACTTTGGGGCTTAAGCAAAGAACATACAGCCAGCTGTAACTATTTGGCCTTCATAGGGTGATGAAAGAAGTTTTATTGTCTTTTCATATAAAAGCAATTAGTTCCCAAGTTAGGGAAATGCTATAAATCTAATACTTACGGGCATGTTTTTAGGACACTATGACTTTTTACAAGAACGTTAAGAAATCTAAGGAAGCTATATATTCTCACAAGTAAAAACAGTAATCCCTGAGAAAAATTTGTGATGTTTAAATGAAATAATACATAAAATTCCTTCATAATTAGCTGCTAAAAATTATAGTACCAAAAAGTCGTACTCCAATTGATTTTTCAAAGATTCTAGAAGTCAGTGTATTAGCTATATTAATTAATTGTTAGATTAAATTTATTTAAAACATGGTTATTTGGTGTTAACCTGCCTTTCGTTACCATTTTATTTTAAAATAATAAACATTCACAAGAAGGTACAAAAATAGTACAGAGAAAATCCTCTGTACCTTTCATCCAGATTCTGCTAATGAACACATTTTACGTTAATATAGCCCAATACTAAAACCAGGAAATTTACATAGGTTAACGTATGTGTATAGTTCTATGCTATTTTATCATAAGGGTATAAAAATTAATTATCACTGAAGTCAAGATACAGAACTGTTCTATCACCACAAATATATTATTAGTTCCACCCCTTTGTAGTGACACTAAACCTTCTGCTTCTAACCATCCCTAACACCTACCAAACACTAACGAATTTTTTATCTCTATAATTTTGTCATTTTGAAAATGCTATACAAATGAAGTCAGGCAATATGTGATCTTTTAAAATTGGCTTTTTTTCCCACTCAGTATCATAACCTTGAGTTTTATCAAAGTTGTGTGTACCAATATAACAGTTCATCCCTTGTTATTAGTGAGTAGAATGTCACTTGTTATGCGTGTACTACAGTGTGTTTAACAATTTATCTAATGTGGAACATTTTGGTTGTTTCCAATTTTTGACTAATGAAATAAACCAATTCCATTTCATGTAATTATTGATATGCTAAGGCTTGAGTTTGCCATTTTACTTTATTCTTTTTTCCCATGTTTTTACATTTTTTCTGCTACATAACATCACAGTGTACTATTGTAAATATTTTACTGATTTGAATTAAGTGTAGAAACCTTACCTCTCCTTTAAGTCCCTTTATCATCATTAATTTAAAATATAATTTTCTTAAGTATTTCCTCTACATATATTGAGGATCACATTAGACCATATTAAATTTTTGCTTTGGCCATTAAATATAATTTAGAAAACACAATAGGAAAAGGAAAGATAATTTTATTTACCTATATTTTTACTGCTTTTTGACTTTTGTTTTTTCTTCCTTCTTGATGTTCTGATATCTTCTTTTACCATTTCCTTTCTGTTTAGAGAACTTCTTTTAACCATTATTTTGGGGTAGGTCTTTGGTGACAAATTATCTCAGTTTTTCTTTATCTGACAATGTATTGAAATCCCTTTTAATTCCTGAAAGATATTTTTGCTTGATATTGAATCCTGGTTAACAATGCTTTCCTATCAGCACTTGGAAAATGTTGTGTAAAGGTTGTGTCACTTCTTTCTCGTCTCCATAGTATTTGAAAAAAAATTATTCAAATCATTTTCTACCTATAGGTAAGGTGTTGTTTCTTTGTTGTCAAGTTTTTTTCTGTCTTTGCTTTCAGAAATTAGACTGTGATGTGTCTGTGGATTTCTTTGTGTTTATCCTATTTTGGATTTTTTCAATTTCTAAAACTTGTAAGTTTACATCTCTGCCAAATTTGGAAAATTTTCAGCTACTTTAATGTTTTTGAATAATTTTTAGCCTCTTCTTCTTTATTCTTTTCCTTGCAAGTCTTTAATGACAAGAAAGCTGTATCTTTTGTTAGACTACAAGAAGTCCCCAATGATCTGGGGTTTTTTCCCAGAATATTTTCTCTCTGTTGTTCAGATTGAATAATTTCTATTGTTTTACCTTCCTGTTACTTGATTATTTTCTCTGTCTTATTCATTCTGCTGTTGAGCCCATCCACTGAATGTTTTGTTTTAGTTATAAATTTCACTTTTAAAATCTCCACTTGGTCTCATTTATAACATTTTTTTTTGTTTACTGTTTGATAAAATAAATTTAATCTTCTCCAAAATAATATATGGCCTTTGCATTCAGCTTCAGGGAAGTAATTTCTGGCATGCCTAATAGGAGTGTTTTTCCTTGCTTGAGAGATAAGGTTATGCCAGATGGTCTACAATGTTATTTAGACAGAAGGTTGGCCACATCAGATAACAGGGAATGACCATACCAGAAAGACCAACAATGTGATTTAGCATAGGAGATTTGGGTCACATGGTATCAGTTGATCTGAAGACTAAGAGCAATCACATGGGCAGTTAATTCATCAATTATGCCTTTGTGATAGATCCCTAATAAAAACTCTAGACAACGAGGTTCATATGAGCTTCCTTGGTCGGCAAAACACCATGCATATTATCATAAATTAATGCTAGGAAAGCAACATGGCCTGACTTCAGGGGGAAAGGATAAGAGAAGCTCCATATTTGGTAATTCCTCAGACTGTGCCCTATATACTTCTTCCGCTGGCTGACTTTCATCTGTATCCATTTCTTGTAATAAACTGTAACCATGAGTAAAATAGCTTTCAGTGAGATCTGTGAGTCCTACTAGTGAATTATCAAAATTTATTTATTTATTTTTGGAAATTCCTGAACTTGCAATTATTGTCAGAAATGAGGGCAGTATTACCCTGTGAGAACTGTCTTACCTTTAACTTAGCAGTTGGCTTAACATATCACACTGAGACTTTATATTTTTTTCTTTTGTTTCAAACATGTTCATAATTGCTGATTAATGACAGTTGCATTAAAATACCTGTCAGATAATTCTAGCAACTATTTGATCTTCTGTTGGCATCTATTGATGGTCCTTTCTCATTCAAGTTGAGATTTTTTGGTACTGTATATAAGTAATTTCAATTGAACTTGAACATTTTGAGTATCATGTTAGGAACCACCGGATCTTATTTAAGTGTGTTTTGGCTGGTCACGTCTGAAGATGTTCAAAGAAGGAACAATGACGCTACCTGGTTAATGCCAGGTTGGGAGAAGTCTAAGTTCCTAATTTATCTACTATTGAGACCCTTGGGAAGAAGAGCTTCTCATTACTTCTGAGAAGGGGTGGGAGTCAGATTCCCTATGATGTTTCTGATGATACTATCCTTGTAGGAGGGGATAGATGCCAAATTACTACTCTGCAGATATCCCCCGCTGACACTGCAAGGGCTTGGGCTGTTACTCCCTTGATGATAAAAGTCCTGACTCTCTACTAGGCATTTTCTGGCATGATAGGAATGGGGGTAATCATTACCACTTAGTGAGGATGAAACTCCAAGCTCCCACTCATGACAGCCGAGTAAGGGCAAAGATCCAGTTTCTCTAGTTGACCTTTGATGGCAGGGGTACATTAGAGCTGCAGTGTTTTATAAGATGTTTGGCTGGAATATGGCAATTATTACCTAAAAGTTTTCACTCTTGCCAGGTTGCCCCTTTCCTGATACTTTGCCTAGAGAGAATAGACCTTTCTTTTGTCTGTGCCCATTGGTATTTTTTGGAGATTGTACTATCTAATCCATGACATATATGGCATAAAAAAGCAACAGCAAATCCTCACGGCTGTGTTTTTCATCATGTACTATGGTCCATGGCCAGTATGCCATTTTCTCTGTACTTTTTAGGGTTTTATTTCTATTTTATATATAATGCCAGAGTTTTTAGCTAAAACTCTTTAGTTTTAGAGACAGTAATAAAGTACTGTTAATATTTTTCTTTATTAAAAATTTTTTATTGTGGTAAGAATACTTAACTTGAGATCAACCCTCTTCACAAATTTTTATGTGTGCAATACATTATTATTGACTGTAGGTATGATGTTGTACAGCAGATTTTTAGAACTTTTTCATCTTTCTTATGAAACATTATGCCCATCGATTAGCAACTGTTCTTTCCTCTACTCCCTGCTCCTGGCAACCATCACTTTACTCTTTGATTCTATGAATTAGACTATTTTATATAGCTCATAGAAGTGAGATCATAAGTATTTGTCTTTCTGTGACTGGCTCACTTTACCTAACATATGTCCACAAAGTTCATCAATGTTGCATATTTCAGAATTTCCCTTTTAAGCTGAATAGTATTACATTGTATGTATATACACTATTTTCTTTTCCATTTATCTGTAGGTGGACAATTAGAATGCTTCCACATTTGGGATATTGTGAATAGTGCTACAATGAACATGGGAGAGGTAATATCTCTTTGGGAACCTGATTTCAATTATTTTGTACAAATAGCCAGAAGTGGGATTGCTAAGTTATATGAAATTCTATTTTTAAATTTTTGAGGGACCCCCATACTGTTTTTTACTGCAGCTGCACCATTTTGTATTCTCACCAACAATTGCAAAGGTTCCAATTTCTCCACATCCTTGCCAATATATAGACCAATGGAATAGAATAGACAGCCTAGAAATAAATCCATGCATATATAGTCAACTAGTATTCAACAAAGGTGCCAAGAATATGCACAGGAAAAGGATAGGCTCTTTAACAAATAGCATTAGGTACCTGGACATCCACATGCAAAAGAATAAAATTGCACTCTTATCTTACACAAAAAATTATCTTACAAAAAATTAACTCAAAGTGGATTAAAGACTTAAACATAAGACCTGACACTTTAATACTTCTGGAAGAAAATATAAGCAAAGACTTTCATGACATTCATGTTGGCAATCATTTCATGGATATGACACCAAAAACACAGGTTATAACAACAAAGAAAGTAAACAAGTAGAACTATTAATACATCAAATTTAAAAGCTTCTGCAAAGGAAATAATCAATGGAGGCAAAAGGCAACGGATATAAATGTAAAAAAATATTTACAAACCTTATATCTAATAAGAGGTTAATTTCCAAAACATATGAGGTATTCAGACAACTCAATCACCAAAAAACTAATATCCCAATTGAAAAATGGACTAAGGACTTCAATGATATTTCTCCAAAGAAGAAATACAAATTACCAACAGGCACATGAAAAATGCTCAAAGCCACTGGTCATCAGGGAAACATAAATCAAAACCACAATGAGATGTCACACCATACCTGTCAGGATAATTATTACCAAAAACAAAAACAAACAAACAAAAGCCAATAGACAAGTATTTTTCTTGATTAATTATCATAAACCCAAATTCAAAGAAAAAATAAATTGAATCTTTTACATATTACCTTACTTATTCATTTTATGTTGGTAGAAAGTTGCCTTAGCTGGGACAGCAATCTAACCACCTGTTTCTAAGACGTTATAATTACAGAGATGTAAATTAATAAAAATAATGTAGATATCAGTACCTTCTGCATTCTTCCTTACTATCTTGAATTAATACAATGCCATCTATTAGATTATAATACTCAAATCTAAATATTTAGACCTAAAAATGTAGCTGTATAAAACATTTGCAGGTAATGTAGTTACTCAATTAGGGTTGCACAATGAACATAACATAAATAGATAGTCTACAAATGAAAGGGATAGCCTTTTAAAGCATATTTTAAAGTAAATTTATTTCAAATACATTTATGGGACACCTACTTTTTCCCTAGGCCCAGGAAAAAAAAAGTTGTGAGTTTAAAATTCTACAATAAAAGCCACATCTTTTTACAAGATGGATGATGAAGTCTTTGAGGCTACAAGCCAAAAGTCAGCAACCATAAATGGTTCTTGGTACTTTCACAGCACTCATTCATTCTGTTTCCTTTGCCGGTATCATCCTGAGTGTCTTTCCAAAACACAAACCCTGTTTATCTCATATTTTAATCTTTGGCACTTTACTTTTCAGTGAATAAAATAGTTAATTAAAACCAGTTTACTCATTTAAAATGCATGGGCAGAAATTCACATTATATTAGTACTATAATTTCTCTAAATTCAGAAGTGCTGCTTGGTGAAATGGTATGGTAAATGAAAAAAAGCTACCCTTTTTAAAAAAAAATCAAATTTCCCCATTTCTGGATTTATTATGCCTAGGAAACCAGGAAGGAATCCTCAGATGAGTCTGATCAGGTTTGGCCACTCTGAAAGAGATCAGTCTCTTTTTTTCTGTTTTTTAAAAATAAGTAGCTAGTGTTAAATTGTATGCCCAAGAACTCACAGTCAGTGAAAAAGCAAAGTTTGTGCAAGAACACACATTCTGGCATTCTTTTACAACAGGCTTTTCAAACCCCTGAATGAAGTCTTTTTTTTTTTTAAGTTTTCTTTCTTTATATATTTTATTTTTTACATTGACATGTAAAATTGTGTATATCATGTACAAATTGATGTTTTGAAGCATATACACATTGTGAAATGACTAAATCTAGCCAATTACCATATACATTACCTCACATAGTTATCATTTTTGTGATGACAACACTTTATATCCACTCTTTTAGCATTTTTCAAGAATAAATTAACTATAATCACCATGTTGTATAATAGATCTCTTGAGCTTATTCCTCCTATTTAACTAAAATTTTGTATTCTTTGAGTGACATCTCTCCAATCCACTGCTCCAACCATCCCAATCCCTGGTAACCACTGCTCTACTTTCTACTTCTATGAGATCAACATTTTTAGATTACATATACAATTGCAATCATGCAGTATTTTCCTTTTTGTGCCTGACTTACTTCATTCAACATAAGGTCTTCCAGGTTCTGCCGTGTTGCTGCAAATGAGAGAATTTTCTTTTTTACCACTGAATGGTGTTCCATTGTTTATATATACCACACGTTCTTTATCCATTTACCTATTGATGAATAATTAAGTTGATTCTATATCTTGGCTCTTGTGAATAATACTGCAATAAGCATGAGAGTGTAGACATGTCTTCGGCATACTGATTTCATTTCCTTTGAATATATAACCATGATTTTTGGAGGAACCTCCATACTACTTTCCATAATGGTTGTACTACTTTGCATTCCGACCAACAGTGTGCAAGGATTCCTTTTTCTCCACTTGTTACCTTTTGTCTTTTTGATAATAGCTATACTAACAGGTGTGAAGTGATTTGCATACCCCTAGTGATTAATAATGTTCAGCTTTTTTTCATATACCTGTTGGCCATTTCTGTTGCTTTTTTTGAGAAATGTCTATTCAGGTCTTTTGGCCATTTTTAAATTGGGCAATTTGTTTTATTAGTATTGAGTTGTTTGTGTTACTTATATATTTTAGATATTACCTCCTTATCAGAGATATAATTCACAAATATTTTCTCCCATTCTTTATGTTGTCTCTTCACTCTGTTGATTGTTTCCTTTACTGTGCAGAAGCTTTGTAGTTTGATGTAATCACATTTATGCATTTTTACTTACGCAACCTGTGCTTTTGTGGTTATATCCAAAAAAGTCATTACCCAAACCAACATCACGGAACATTTCCCCTATGTTTTCCTCAGTACTTTCATAGTATCAGGTCTTACATTTCAGTCTTTAATCCATTTTGAGTTGATTTTTGTATATGGTTTGAGAAAAGTATCTAATTTAATTTTTCTACATGTAGATATCCAGTTTTCCCAACACCGTTTATTAATCTTTTCCTATCTCCTTTGTGTGTTCTTGGCTCCATTGTTGAAAATTACTTGGCTATAAACGCATGGATTTATTTCAGGGCTCTCTCTTCTGTTCCAGAATTCCATGTATTTGCTTTTATGCCAGTATCATGCTGTTTTGGTTACTATAGCTTTGTCATATATTTTGAAATCAGGTAGCATTATGCCTCCAGCGTTGTTATTTTTGTTCAGGATTACTTTGGATATTCAAAGCCTTTCATGATTCCATGAAAATTTTAGGATTGCTTTTTCTATATTTTTAAAGATTGCCATTGGTATTTTCACAAAGATTGCATTTAATCTGTACATTACTTTATGCAATATGAATATTTTAACAATATTAATTCTTCCAACCCATGAACACAGTATACTTCCATTTATTTGTGTCTTCCTCAATTTCTTTCATCAGTGTTTATATAGTTTTCACTGGAGAGACCTTCACCTCATCAGGTAAATTTATTCTTAAGTATCTTATTTTTTGTAGCTATTGTAAATGGGATTGTTTTCTTGATTTCTTTTTTATATAGCTCACTGTTATTGTATAGAAATGCTACTGATTTCTGTATGTTGATTTTGTATCCTGCAACTTTACTGAATTTGTTTGTTAATTCTTACACATATTTGGTGAAGTCTTTGGGTTTTCTATATATAAACTCATGTCTTCAGCAAACAGCGACAATTTAACTTTTTCCTGTCTAATTTGAATGTCTTTTATTTCTTACCCTTGACTAATTTCTCTGGCTAAGACTTCCAGTGCCATATTAAATAGAAATGGCAAAAGTGGACATCCCTGTCTTGTTCTGGATCTTATAGAAAAAGCTTTCAATTTTTCCCCATCTAGTATGATGTTAGCTGTGGGTTTGCCATACATGGTCTTTAGTGTATTGAGGTACATTCCTTCTATACCTAATCATAGAGTTTTTATCATGAAAGGATGTTGAATTTTATTAAATGCATTTTTTGCATCTATTGAAAAGATCTTATGCTTTTTGTCCTTTGTTCTTTTGATGGTATGTGTCGTATCTACAGATTTGCATTTGTTGGACCACCCTTGCATCTCTCGAACGAATCCCACTTGATCATAGTAAATTATTTTGTTAATGTGCTATCGGATTTGATTTGCAAATAGTTTGTTGAGGGGTTTTGCATCCATGTTCATCTGGGATATTGGTCTGTAGTTTTCTTTTTCTGTAGTGTCTTTGTCTGGCTTTGGTATCAGGGCAATGCTGTCCATGTTAAATGAATCTGGAATTATTACCTCTTCTTCAATTTTCTGTGGAACAGTTTGAAAAGAATTAGTATTACTTCCTCCTTAAATGTTTGATAGAATTCAGCAGTGAAGCCATCAGGTTCTGGGCTTGTGTTTCACTTGAGACTTTCTATTATTGATTTAATTTATTTACTTGTTATTGGTCTATTCAGATTTTCTATTTCTTTATAATTCAGTCTTGGTACACTTATGTGTCAAGGAATTTATCATTACTTCTACATTTTCTGATATTTTTAGTATATAATTGTTCTTAACGGTCTTTTATAATTATTTGTATTTCTATGTATCAGTTGTAATGTCTCCTTTCCATTCCTGATTTTGAGTTTTATCTTTTTTTAGTCTACCTGTTTGCCATTTTATCTTTTCAAAAAATCAACTATTAGTTTTACTGACATTTTCAATTTTTTTCTAGTCTTTAAATTATTTATTTATGGTGTAATCTTTATTATTTCCTTCCTCTACTAACTGTGCTTTTAGTTTCTTCATGTGTTCTATTTCCTTGAGTTGCAACATTGGATTGTTTAACTAAGACCTTTCTTCTTTTTTAGTATAGGCATTTAGTACTCTGAACTTTCCTCTTCTTAGTACTATTTTTTCTGTATCCTATGTTTGGAATGTTGTGTTTCCATTTTCATTTATCTTAGAAAAATTTTTTAAGTTTCCCTTCTAATTTTCTCATTGATCCATTGGTTGTTCAGGAGCATGTTGTTTAATTTCCATGTATTTGTAAATTTTCCAAAATTCCTCTTGTTATTGATTGCCAGTTTTATGCCATTGTGGTACAAAAAGATAATTGATATGATTTCAATCTTCTTAAATTTGTTCATACTTGTTTTGCGGCTTAACATATGATCTGCCCTGAAGAATGCTCCATGTGCAGTTGCGAGTACTGTCTGTTCTGCAGCTGTTGGATGGGGTGTTATTTACATGCTGTTAGGTCCATTTGCTGTACAGTGTAGTATAAATCTGATGTTTCCTCACTGATTTTCTGTCTGGATGATCTGTCCATTGTTGAAAGTGAGGTGTTTAAGTCCTCTACTATTATTGTATTGCATTCTCTTTCACCCTTCAGATATAGTAAAATTTGCCTTATATATTTCGGTGCTTTCATGTTGAGTGTATATATACTTAAAATTGTTATATACTCTTGCAGAATTGACCCTTTTATTATTACATAATAACCTTCCTTGTCTCTTTTTTTATAATTTTTGACTTAAAGTCTATTTTATGTGATATAAATATAACTATTACTACTCTGTTTTGGTTTCCATTTGAATAGAATATCTCTTTCCATTCCTTCACTCTTATTCTGTGCTTCTACAAGTGGAGTAAGTCTTTTGTAGGCAGCATATTGTTGGTCTTGTATTTTAATCCTTTCAGTCACTTTACATCTTTTCACTGGAGAATATTGAATCCATTTATATTAAAGGTAATTATTGATAAGTAAGGACTTA
Organism: Daubentonia madagascariensis; assembly: GCA_023783475.1. Classification (NCBI taxonomy): domain Eukaryota; kingdom Metazoa; phylum Chordata; class Mammalia; order Primates; family Daubentoniidae; genus Daubentonia; species Daubentonia madagascariensis. Next base: position 15,322,328 of record JAKFHU010000978.1, on the reverse strand, counting down.
CTACTGCCATTTTGTTAATTGCATACTAATTGCTTTGTTGATCCTTTCTTCCTTTCTTCCTCTCTTTCTATCTTTCCTAGTGGCTAAGTGATTTTCTCTAGTTGCATGTTTCAATTCCTTGCTTTATATTTTTTGTGTATCTACTGTAGGTGTTTGCTTTGTGGCTTCCATGAGGCTTATGAAAATCATCCTATAGTTATAATAGATTATTTTAAGCTGATGACAACTTAAGTGTAATTAAAAAAAAAAAACTCTACACTTTGAGATGACCCTATTCCCTGCACATTTATTTCACAATGTATATCGTTTTATATTTTATATCTTTGAACAAATTTCTCTAGTTATTATTATTTTTAATAGATTTTTCTCTTCACCTTTATATTAAGGATATAAATAATTTACATATCACCATTACAGCATTAGGGGATTCTGATTTTGAATGTGTATTTACTTTTACTAATGAGTTTTATACTTTCAGATATTTCCGTGTTACTCATTAGTGTCCTTGTCTTTCAGCCAAAATAACTGGCATTAGCATTTCTTTAAGACAGGTCCAGTGGTAATGAAGCCCCTCACCTTTTGTTTGTCTGGGAAAGTCTTTATCTCTCCTTCACTTGTGAAGGATAGCTTTTCTGAGTAGAGTATTCTTGCTTGCTAGTTTTTTTGTTTGTTTGTTTGTTTTGTTTTGTTTTCCTTTGGGACTTTGAAAATATCATGCCAATCCCTCATGGCCTATAAAGTTTCTGCTGTAAAGGCTGGGGCTAGCTAGGTGTGCTGGAACTTCCTCATATGGTTACTTGCTCTTGCTGCTTTCATAAACCTATCTTTATTGTTGACTTTTGACAGTTTGATCAAAATATGTCTTGGATTGAATCTTGTGGGAGCCCACTGACTTTCCTGTACCTCAATTTTTATGTCTTTCCCCAAATTCAAAAAGGTTTCTGCTCTTATTTTTTCAATAATCATTACACCCTTTTATCTTTATCTTTCTTTTCATAAATTCTATGATTTGAAATTTTTCTCTTTTGATGCTCTCCCAAGAATCCTGTGAGCTGTCTTCACTCCTTTTCGTGCTTTTTTCTTTTTCCTCTTCTGAATGTGTATTTTCAAATAACCTGTTTTCTGGTTTACAAATTTTTGTCTGATCATTTCAGCTGTTGATACTCCTTATTGCATTTTTCATTTTATTCATTGTATTTTTCAGCTTCAAAATTTCTGTTTTTAAAATTTCAATTAATCAATTAAATTTCTCATTCTTGTTCCTTGTTTTCTTTTTTTTTAATTATTGAATTGTTTCTGTGGATTTTCTTGCACTTAACTGATCTTGCTTAAAATAATTATTTTGAATTATTTGTCAGGCAATGCATACACCTCCATTTCTTTAGGGTCAATCACTGGCACATTATTTTCTCTATGTGGTGATGTCATGTTTCCGTGGTTGTTCTTGATCCTTGGTGTTCATCCATGTTTGTGCTATTGAAGAAGTATGCACTTATTCCAGTCTTTATGGACTAACTTTGTCAAGGAAAGCCATGTGTGTTTAGCTGTGGTTGGAGTGACACTGCCAAAAGCTTGATACCCACTATGGAAGTCATTTCACTGAAGTGAACGAGAAGCCCAGGACCACTGAGAGCTGCCTGCTGCTGAAATCTATCCAGGGCCTTATACCAATGATGTTGGGGGGTGCAGGCTAGACATTGAGTTTGCCCAGTAAGCCCGAATCCTAGGACTGTGTGGTCTTTTCTAGTGCCAGTGTGGGTCTACAGGATCAGTCTTCAGGCACTGACATAGACTATGGGGCCATGTGGGTCTTCCCAGTGCTGGGTGTTACTGTGGCAAGTTTGTTGTTCAAGTCCAAGGCAAAGATCTTTGCTCATTTCCCTCTTTTTCCCCCAAGCCATTTGTCTTTTTACACAGGGCAGCTTAGAGTTTGAGGAGAGATGATGTGGGTAATGTCAACTGTTCTTCCTACTCTCTTCAATGTGTCTTTTTTTTTTTTTTACATCTTCTACTTTTATTATCTAAACAACAAAATTTCTGCAGCTGTTCAAACTTATTTGCTGTACTTTTCATTTAAATAAAAAGGAACTAAAAAGGAAAATATCGGGATTCATGGAAAATTATGTACATCCATGGATGTCAGAGAGACTAGGACTTTCAGACAATGTAAGAAAATTATGGTTTGTGATAATTCAAAGATACATGAGAAAAGTTAAAATTTTGGATCCATATAAAATCAAAATCAAGTCCACTATTTGAGCTACAGTAACTGTCATGAAATAAATTGAACTACATAATTTCCAATAAGGAATGATGCTTTGAAGACAATTTTTTTTTATGCCCCATTTCTCTTTCTGGTCCTCTTAACCATATAAAAGTCTCTCATGCAAATAAATTCTAGTTTTAGGTGACTCTATCTTTATTCTCTAATACTGGAACAACTTAATTAGTTTTCATAAATTATTGAACAAAGAATGGAATCAAATGTACTCATAGCTGAGAAAATGAAATATGCATTGGTTTTATTTGTTTTTGTTTGCATGTTTATTTGTTTTTAGGAACATTCCAATTCCACTCTTTTAGTTATTTTAAAGTATACCCTAACTTACTGTTGTTTATAGTCACTTTGGTGTGCTATCAAATATTGTTCATTCTATTTAATTATCTAACTATATTTTTGCACCCATTAACCATCCTCACTTTATCCCCCCCTCCCTACTACCCTTCCCAGCCTCTAGTAACTGTTATTCTACTCTCTATCTCCATGAGATCAATTGTTTTTAATATTTAGCTCCCACATATGTGAGAACATGTGAGATTTGTTTTACTGTTCTTGGTTTATTTCACTTAACATAATGTTCTCCGGTTTCATCCATGTTGGAGCAAATGGCAGGATTTCATTCTTTTTTTGTGGCTATACAATATTCCATTGTGTACATGTACCACAATTTCTTTATCCATTCATCCATTGATGAACACTTAGTTTGATTACAAATCTTTGTCAATGTGTCTTTTGGGTACTGTGATCTCTTATCTGGTTTCCTTAGTCTTTCTAAAGGCATATTTGTGCATAGGATAGTTGTTCAAATTGATGTTTCTGCAGAGTATAATCACTTGAGAGTTCTCCCATTTGGCTCCACTCCTCTGTGAAGTCTTAGTAACAGTAAAACATACTCTCCCACCAATAATTGCATATTTCTATTATAGAACATACTAATTTTTGTCTTTCAAAATTCATATTGGCATTTTAATCAGGATGAAAAGTAAATTATAAGGAAAATTATAAAACATGAAGAGAAAAGCATAGTGTTTTTTTCCTTATATAAAGTAATTATTATATTGGGGTTACTAACATAAAAAACACTATAAATATTACTTTTTTGTTCATTATTATGTGTCTATGTACTTATAAAGTAACTTGATATTCATCAAATTACATTAAAAATATATTTTAATTCCCCCCAAATTTTTTTCTTCACCAAAAAGAGTAGGATGGAATGCCACAATTTTTCATGTATCATCTTCAGTGGAAAATAATTTTTAAATGCAAATAAGAGAAACTGTATGCATTATGCACTATTGATTTACAAGCAAAAAGATAATGGAGATACTTTCAAGGTCAACTAGATGGAAATCAGAACTAAAGCATTTAACTGAAATTTTAAAGCAGACATGCTAATATCTAAGAGGCCACCTCCCTCACTTGGCACTTAAAGTTTAACAGTCATCAATCATTCAGTTTCAACAGGAAGAAATAGTTCCCTACAACAGTGATTATCTTCTCAAACTTAGATGCACATTAACATTACTTGGAGACTTATAAAAAACCAATATCCAAGTTACATCCTACAGCAATAGGATAAAAATATGTAGAAATAGAATACAGGCATTGATGTTTTTGATAATCTGTATGAGTTGTAAATGAAGTAACCCTACAGTGCCCTACAGCATGATTTGCATTGGGTTCTTACACATTCCTATAAGCATTTTTGTTTAGAAAAAATGTGTTTTTCAATTTTGCTTTCTAATTTTAAAATCAATTTTTGCATTCATTTAACTGCATAACTTAAGGCAATAAACAGATTTAAAGATGGAAGTATATAATGTAATTAATATACTAGTTAAATCAGGTAATCTATTCAATGTTTATCAAAGTTCAAGTTTTTTTTAAAGTTTTTGCCAAATTGACAATTTTTCACTAATTTAGTTACAACCAACTGTTGTTACAAACATGTTCTGAAGTTGAATTTCAGAAATATGGGCTCCAAATATTCTCATAATCTGAGTTATCTAAAACTTCAAAGGAAATATTTATAAACATGCTTCTAGATAACAAAAATCACTTTGTCTTTTTGTTTAAATAAAGTTAGGCTTCATCTTGTTAAAAGGCATTTTAAGGTGAATTTTAAATAAATATAATCTTTAAACTGCCAAGCTTCATGTTTAATTTCAAATGAATGTTTTAGACAAAATCATTCTTTTACTCTTTTTTTTAAAATCTACATAGTGTTGACTAGTGTACTGAATCACTAAGGAACATTAAAAATGCTATTACTTAAACAAGGAACATTAAAGTATGATGTTCTTTAATCAAAATTTAGTGGAAAAAACTAAACAGTTCTTCCATTTGCTATGTGTTCTGCACATCAGCATGTACCAAAATGTTCTATTTGATACCAGTTTGTAGGTTTTTTTTTGTTGTTGTAAGAAAGGGATGCTAGTGCCTGCTCTTGAAGATTTATAATTTTCATCAGCACAATAAAATATTCCAAAAAGAAGACTTTCAATAAGGATCACTATTGACTTTGCTGGAAGGTCAGTAGAAACCTCAAAAACACTGACATAAGGGAAAGAAAGGGTGAAATGGAATTAGCAGCGGATTTTCTATAAGAAAAGAATAAATCTTAAACTACTGACAGAAAAATAAAAGAAAAAATAAATAAAGCCAGGCTCAGTGAAATTGGCTGGTTTCACTTCAGATGAGGAAGAACTGATGCAAATGAATTACAACAGCCAAAAGCGAAGATTCCAAATATTCTTCTAAGAAAATTATGTATTCTTGTTTGGTTGTTTATGTTTTGCTTAAATTTTTAAAATTTTATTTTTACTTGGTGAGTAATATAGCAAACTTTATGCCCCCCAAAAGACGTCTGCCTTATGCCAAAGTCAGTTCTACAATATTTGAACAGAAAGTAAAGATTAATGAATCCAAGACAATCCAAACGCTCTCATTGTTAATGTGCTTTATATTTAAATTATTTTAAATTTGTGAATTCTTTTATTCTTTTTGGAAACCCTGAGTGGAATGGTTTAGGAGTGGCATTGAATAACTTAATGGGCTTCCTTTGAAGAAAACTAATACGGTGGAGGAAACGGGGAGGTGCTTACAATATAGAAAAAAATTAGAATTACAGAAAAGTAACTTGATGTTTTAGAAGAGACAAGAGGTGATGTGTGAGACCCAAGCAGGAATTTCTGCAATTCAGTTTTGTGAGTGATAAAGAAGCTGGTTCAAAATGATACAGAGGTTTACCTGACGCTTTTTACTCTGTCAAGTATCTGAGTTACCAAGAGTTTGCTAAGAACCCAAACTATGCAGAGAGCTATCAATTTTATTTACAATTTTGGAAATTGTGTTGAGACAGAAAAATGAGCTCTCACCCCCCCAAATATGCATGTACTAATCTCTGGAATTTGCAAATGGAACAATTAGAAAAAGCATCTTTGCAGATACGATTAAGTTAAGAATACCGGCATTGACCTGGAAAGTCTTAATGTTTCCTTCAGCTTGACTAGAATTTAGACAGCTTTATTCCTGACTAATAGGCCCCCACCTCCCTTTATTAGAGCATTTACTTTAGAAAAGTTGCAATTGTAAATTCTTTTTCTGTCTCTGAGGTGTAAATCTTCTCCCAGCCTCTTTGTAGGTTGGTTTTATAACAAGGAATGTCTTTCTCTTGGGCCAGGGAAACCTCTCTTTGAAATGTAATCATAAGAAAGATAGAGCTCTTATCTCCCAGTCTCTGTGGGAGAGTAAAAGTCTATCTTCTCTATGTTCCAAGTAACAAACACAGATGCCCTAATAATATTGATCAAACTCCCCCTAACTTACGGCCCCATACTTTTTCACTAGCTCACCCCAGTTCTTAAAACCTCTCCCATATTTTATTTAATGAGTTGAGGTCGGCCAGGTGTGGTGGTTTATGCCTGTAATCCCAGTAATCTGGGAGGCTGAAGGCAGGAGGGTCACTTGAACCCAAGAGTTGGAGATTACAGGGAGCTATGTTTACACCACTGCACTCCACCCTGGGCGACAGAGTGAGACCCCATCTCAAAAAAAATAAACAAGAATTGAGGTCAATTTCTCTCCCCTCTTGCAATACTCTTAAATAAAGCCTTTCTTGTCTGTTTAACTTGTTCAATGCAATTTTTTCCTTGACAACATGGAGTGATTAACCTGAATTATCCAGGTGGTCCCTAAATACCACTATGAGTGATCTTATAATAGAGAATCAAAGGAACAATATAATCAGAGAAGAGGAGGAGGCAATGTGATCACAAATACAGGGATTGATGTGATTTGACTATAAATCAAGGAATATTGAACACCAGAAGGTGGAAGAATCAAGAAAGTATTCTCCTCTAGAGCACCCACATTGATAGTGGCACTGCTGACACCTTGATCTGGACCTCTGGCCCCCAGAACTGTGAGAGGATAAATTCCCATTGTTTTGAGCCACTAAATTTGTGATAGTTTGTTACAGCAGCCCTAGGGCACATACAGTGATCAGAAAATATTTTTATATAAATGTATCATCTTAAAATTGTAATAACTAAATTATTGCAAAAATGTTAATTCCACTTGAAACATTCTAGATTGAGATCCCTCTTTGATTAGGTCAGCAGCATAAGAGTACCATATGTTGACAACTGTGCATTGTTTTCATAACAAAAAGCAGTAGTAAATGAAGGCAATCATATTATTTTGTTTTAGCAGGAAATGTGAAGTTTGTTTTTTTCTTAAGCACTATTGTTAAAATGATAGAACTGAGATAAGCCACTTAAGCACCTGTTTTCAGAAGAACTTTGTTTAAATAGATTAATTCAGCCAGGGCCCTGGAGATACTAATGAAATTTACCAATTTAGGATGAACAGCTTCAGTATGGATTTTTGATAAGAAAACAGCTGCTCATCTAGAAGTAGTAGTAGCTAAAGTCTGAAGGCCATGAGATTTGTCTGTTCTGGAAGATATGATGAGCAAGGAACAGATGGTTAGAATAAATAATTCAAAAGAGCTCTCCAGTCACTTCTTTAGAGAAAAACAATATGTTGAACTATGTTTACAAGGTTACTTTGAACTTTAGGTATAAAAAACCATTTCTATTTCCTTTTCATGCTTTCTTTCAACATGAAGTTTAAAAACAAGAACTTTAATCATTTAAGTGTTAATCCTCTAAAATCAATCCATCTTATGAGAATATTATATGTGTTTCATATGTGCAATCACTTTTATTTTACTTTATTTTATTTTCAGAAGCATGTTCTTGCTCTTTAGTCCAGGCTGGAGTGCAGTGGCACCATCATAGCTCACTGTGCAACCCTGAATGCCTGAGCTCAAGCAATCCTTTGGCCTAAGCCTCTCAAGTAGCTAGGAGTATAGGCTGTTGCCACCATGCCTATTTTTTTTTTTTTTTTTTTTTTTTTTTGGTAGAGACAGGGTCCTATCATGTTGCTCCAGCTGGTCTTGAACTCCTGGCCTCAAGCAATTCTCCCACCTCAGCCTCCCAAAGTGCTGTGATTACAGGCATGAGCCACCATGCCCAGCCCACATTTAAATATATCTAGGCCTCGAATATAAATGTTGTTAAAGCTAAACTGATGTTCACTTATCTCACACATAGTTATAATTAAAAATAAATAAAACTAATGTTGGCATAGCATGTTATATTTTCTAAGTATTTTTCTACATAGTTCATCTCACTTGATTTGATTTTACACATAGGGAATCTGAAACCACTCTTTCATTGAAGAAAATATAATACTAGCCAAGCAGTTTTGTAATCACACGGGGTACTTAAATTTTATAGCAAAGGTTTTCATATAGCCCTGGTTAAAAATTCAGGTAGAAGAAATACATTTTCTTCGTCTACCTCAAAAAGATTTTAGAATTGATACATTTCTCCACTTTGAGTTCTAATTTCCCTATATATTACGTGTGTGAAGAATTCCTTTTCTCCTCTTTCATAAAAAGATATATACATATACCTATGCCTGTGTTCATCCACAGCCACGAGTCCTTATAATATAATTCTTTTTTTTTGAAACAGGGTCTTGCTCTGTCACCCTGGGTAGAGTTCAGTGGCATCATCACAGCTCACCACAACCTCAAACTCCTGGGCTCAAGTGATCCTTCTGCCTCAGCCTCCCCAGTGGCTAGGATTACGGGCGTGAGCCACTGCACCCAGCTAATATTTTCTCCTTTTGATAGAGATGGGTTCTTGCTCTTTCTGAGGCTGGTCTCGAACTGCTGAGCTCAAGTGATCCTCCTGCCTCAGCCTCCCAGAGTGCTGGGATACAGGCGTGAGCCACCATGCCCAGCCCTCTTTAATATGTTCTTATTCTCCTTTCACTTGGCTAATCAATATTCTCTTCTGCATTTGTTCCTTCCCTTCACTGGGACAATATTCTTAGTGTGTTCCTAATCAGATAATCTTTGCTGAACTCTAGATGTTCCTCAAGCCACCATTCTAAGTTTCTTACTTTTTTCATAATTATAGCTCTTGAAAAAATGCATTTGTTGTATCCACTTTCTTTCCACTCAAATGAAATTATTCTTCAGCTCCTGATCAGCTACACATCATCAATAACTTCATATCTGGCATACCTTCACAAGTCCAAAACATGTCATGTCAAGTAACTATTGGCAGTTGTTCAGATGTCATAAGCATGAGCTTTCTGACCTAGATTGTATAGAGGCTGTCCTGTTTTCTCTGTTAATTCTCATGGACCATTTTAAAAACCAAGATTTAAAAGTGTGACAGTTTCTATCCCTATAAAGCAGGCATTGCCATCAGTCACTAATATATTATCCCAATCCTAGCTTCCAACTTGCAGTTATGCTTCTTTGAACGTTAGATTTTGTTCCTTTAAGACCACTACAATTTCACTCAGCTACCAATAGCACCTTGTTTTTTCCAATGAGTGCCACGATTAGTCAGGTATGTCATCATCTGTGGAATATAGATTTAGACCTCTCAGTTGCTATAAATCAAATAGTCACATTGTTTGCTCAACACCAGGTAACTTCTGCTATTGTGAGATTTAGTAACTTTCTGGATATTTCATAGAGGTTTGATGTGGCCTTGGAACTGTAATATACACTTTTCCTCCAAAAATGTTTAAACATGTGTTTGTATTCCAGAGTAAACAGTTATAATAACAGTTCCCTGAGCCAGAAATCCAACAGAGAAGTACATATCTAGGCATTAATATCGAGACATTAAAAGACAGCTATGGATAAACATAATCAGGAACTCAGGTACTTCAGTTATTATTTCTTCATGTTCTCACAGTGATTGGCCACATTAACTAATAGTTTTTTAGTTTGTTACTGTTATAGAGATAGATGTCTAACCCTTAAGAAAATTTTCATGAAAAAAATTACCTTTTGTGTTTCAATAATTGAATTTTAGCTACTATTCTTCCTGGAGCCATACTTGGTCTCATTTAATGGAGGTCATTTGTGAATGGAGCCCAAGTAATCACCTGCAAAGTGTCATGGGCACACTTAACTCTAAAATTTCTTATTTAAACATACACAAGTGAGGTTAGGCTTAAAATAGGCTATTGTTATAAAAAATGGAACTATAAATTATATTAAATATATTATCAAACAGGCATCTGTTTCTCCTTGTTATATATTCATTTTTTTCTTTCTCATTCCATTATTCCTAGAGGTGTAATGAATTTGAGAATAATTCTGAAATGTTACCTTATCCACCACAAACACTGAGGCTAAGGAAGAAGAGAAACAAATGCCCCAGGTCTGACAGACCAGACATTTCACTTCCAACCCTGACCATTTTGCTATAATTATTAGTTCAGCCTTATGCAGATGCCCAAACCAGAACTATATGGCTTCAATCCATTACTTTTTTGTAATATTCAGAAAAAAACCTTTCTCTCTTATACTGAGGTGGTTGGATAAAATTCTGATGATGCTGGTAGCCATTTTTGCCACAAGTTGGGGGAAAACCGGCCAAGATGAAAATCAAAACAAAGAGAATAGACAATAACTACAGTGGCAAATGTGCAATGATTGCAATCTGCTCTTCTTCTCAAAGCACGTTCTATCTATTGTGAAAATCTAAGCATATTCTTTCCATCTCTCCAAAATTCTATTTCATCAAGTATAAATGTTTTAATATGGCAAAAAGCAAAAACAAAATCAACAACAAAACTGTGAAAACTGGCTAAATTGCTGGTCTCATTTTCTGCCATTTTCCCTCCTGGTCTGTAATATTGCAGTCTTGATCACGACAGCAGTTGGCTTCATCAACACCTAATTATTCTTGTAGATGTAGCTCAAGTGTCCATTTCTCCAGGAGCTCTTCCTCTACTGTTTCTCACCAACATGCCAAGCTTTATTTTTCTTCCTTGTAATAACAGTACCACACAGAGCCTACCATTTTCCTGTTTACGTTGGAATCAACTATTAAAATCTGTCTTCCAGGCAGATTTTTTCATTCTTCAAGGACACAGTGTTGATCATTTTTTATCTCTTCTGACTACTCACTACCTATTTTTTCAAAAAACAGCTACTTCTTATAAATCATGCCAAAGTTACTGGTGCCTTGTGTCTGGTTCTACACACTATCAGATATACCTTTAAATAAGTTTAGGCTCAGAATGAATTTAGAATTTGAACTGGAATAGAACATATGAAACATAAACTCAGATATCATAGAGTTCACATTTTATTCTCTACCCAGATAAAGCATAGTGCATAAATGGGGGACTAGTGTTGAATTAGCTCCCTAGGCATGGAGAATTTCATATGACATTTACTTTTATGTATGGATCTTAGAAAATTAGACCGTGAGGGTCATTTCCCAGGACACAGTGCCACTTACAGAATGCATGAACAGATCCACTGTACTTCCACTCCATTTAGGTTATTGTAATGGTAAACATGACATGAACAGCTGCAATTTTCACAGACTATCTTCTCATGGGCTTAATTCCTGGAAAATGTGTTACCGTATTAACTTGCCTTCATTTTTCTTCAATTCTGTACCAGGGTGATCTCTATAAAATTCTATTAGTCGAATGTATGTGTCATTCTCTATCACCAAGATTATTAAACATAACTAGACTTTATTTTTGATGTGAGATGAACTTATAACTGCCATGTTATATGAGGACACAGTACTTTTAAATGCTGTATAATTCATTAAATATGATATATATTTATTCAAGAATGATTTGTTTTTTAAAAAATTTAAAAAATGTTTGATTCTCCAAAGGAACATGAGGTGGAGTTGTTATGAAAAGAGAACAAATAGCATTTTTAAAAGTCACACATTGCATATGTATTTATATTTTTAAAAAGAAATAAGATTCTTATAACTTCAACTAACTTAAATGCTTCCTTAGCCCTCTATGCTTCTGGGAAGAATTTTCACAACCTAGAATGTTATTATCAAAGCTGGCTCAGAATTTTAAAATACTGGAAAGTTCAAGAATTAATTATTTTAAAGACTGTCGAACAGATGTAGTTTCCCCTAGGAGATTTCCTTGATAGTAAATACCTTGTGCTTCATCTGAGAACTTCAAAAAATAAGTATACATTTTAGCAGAAAGCAAGATACCAGGAAAGAAAAAAATATCAAAGATGGAAACTAAGGATATGTTGGCATTTTACATGTTGCCCTTCTTATTGCACAATTTTAAATATACTTCAAACTGAAATAACAGTTAACATCTACCACAAATAAAAGAATACCCAATCAGAAATAGCATAACATATTGTAGATTGGCATTTGTGATATATACTCGGGGTGAGGGTATTTACAGTTGCTAATTATATTATATGATACTAATCCTTTTTAAAACTAAACTATTAAAATGTTTAGGTATATAAATATCATTTCAGACTTGGTATTGGTTTCAAATAAAAGACAAATTAATTAAGACAAATTGATATTAAATAAAATATGATTGAATTTTGCCTTGATGAAAGAGACTTTATCAAGGCTTACCCAGTCTGGAAAACCTTTATAGAATAAGTAAGATCTGAGCTGATTTTTGTCATTTCTGTGCAGAGTTGGTTATAACTGGATTGTTTGTAAACACACTTTAAGAGGAAAATGGAAAATAGAGATCAATAGGAAAATGCAGAAATTTGAATTATAATGGAAAGAAAGGTGGAATAATAAGGAATATTTAACTTGTTAGAAAGAAGAATCTATGGTAACAAATTGTCTCACTCAAGTACTTTAAAAAGTAGATGGAAGACATACTAGGATTCATCACGTACAGCTTCAGAGGTGAGAAATGATAGGAGTGAATAGAAACCTAGGTGATATATATTGGTAGCATTTAAGAAAAAAATTATGACACTATCAAAAAATCGAACTGGTTGCCTTCAGAGAGCATGAATAATCTGACCACCAGAGTAAGCTCACCCGTCATTGATCTCTAATGTATTTTTCTAATGTTAAAATATTGTTATACTATGAGAGGATTTCAGAGTTTGTGAAGAGAATTCTGGCAATGTGTAAGGACCATCATTACACATCAAGAATGGATTGGTTCAATTTAGTTGTTTTCCCTTCTTATACACTGAGACCAGAAGAATTTAGTGAATCAAATTTTTCTTAGGAAGTATGATAGATTTTATGAGTGTTTGCCCATAGTTGATCTTTTCTTTGTCATGATTCTCTTGAATAAAAATACATTTCCTCCCTATTGAATTCTAGATCCGCCACATCACATCCTTTGGCCAATAATATGTGAGCCTAATGGTGTATGCCACTTCTGAGCAGAAGCTTTTCAAGCCAGTGTGCAGTTCATCTAGGTCTCTTTTCTGACTGGCACAACTGGAAATCTTCCCACATTCAAGTGTGAGCCTGTTCTGTCAGCCTGTGTCTCTGATGAATAAGGGGCAGCGAGCAGATGACCTGCAATACACATGTGCTGTAAAGGATAAATTAACTTTCAGAGTTATAAAGCTCATGAGCTTCTGAGGTTATTTGTTACCTAGTCTGTTCTGAGTGATGCGGGGTTTGGGTAAAAGGTACATTAATTGGGTAAATTATGTAAATTAAGTGCATCAGAAGCAAACTATGTTTGGTGAAAATAAATGATGGGTCCAAAGTTGGGGTGTTGGTTACTTATGAACCTAAGGATATATATAATAAAATGCTTACTACACTTCCAAATATGTTTATTTAGGGGCAGGCCTGCCCTAAGAAAAGGATAAAAGAAAAAGAGACAAAAGGCCAAGAAAATGATACAAACACAGTCCTTTTCTCCATTATCTCCCTCCAACCGTCATACATTTTGCTTCCTGATCGTGCTTCCAAATCCACAACAAAGATTAACACTATTGTCTGAGTCACATAAGCCTTAAGAAGTATTATAAGTCACACAAGCCTTAAAAACTTATAAGGAGAAAAGAATACCATGATAGTTTTATTTTTCCTGTAGGAAAACTGTGTTGAGATAAATTATAACTAGATAATCACCTAGTGCAAAACAGCCTAGTGCAAAGGCTAAAAAAAAATCCAAATATCAGATAGGAAAAAATGGCGGTGTGATAGGGTCCTCCCACCATACCGCTCCCAGGAAAGGAGGCGAAGAACGCCAGCGGCTGCCGGCGAACACGGACCGCTCACTCCAAAAACAGCATTGCGAATGACAGAGAGACAGCGCCGAACGCCCAGCCCAAGGAAACAGGTACAAAATTTTCACAAAGATCGGAGGGCGCACGGAGCACAATAGAGCCCAGAGCGCGGGAAGGACGCACTCGCCAGGTCGGCGCGGCGCGACCTGCCCCCCGAGCGGTTACGCGCCTCCCCATACACGCAGTCAGGGACAAGCCCAGAGTTGGGACAGAGCGGTTGCTCGGGCCGGCGAGTCCTGTGGAGAGGAGGAGGAAGTAGCCAGAGCCAGACACAACTCGCAGCTGCAATATACAGAGACTGCCGAGGGCTGGAGAGGAACTGGGCGGGGACCGAGATTCAGCTTCCCGGGACAGTGCGCGGGAACCCGCAGGCCGGCACTGCGCCACTAGAAGTCAGCGGGACTGGGCCCAGGAGTTTATCGGAGAGCGGGACGCGCCCTTAGAGGTTGCTTACAACTACTGGCGGAGAAAAACTGCGCTCCCGGCGCGATCGGAGCACAGCTGTGCGCCAGGCTGGCGGCGGCCGCCATCTTTACAGCCGCCCGTGCGGAGCCGTGAGCCGCGTCTCTGGCTCCGCCCCGCCCCGGCCCAGGGCTCATCCGCTGGGGCAAGACAGGCTTTGCCTGTGGTGGCCAGGGACAGCGGCATCCGTGGGTTCCAGGTGGACGAGATCCCGGAGCTGTAGAGGTGGGACCTTTGAGTATTGGAAACAGTTTGCAGCTCGTCCATCTGGTTCTGCTACCCCGGCTCTGGCCTCCGACAACTCCGCTCCGTGCCGGTCCTAGTGCCCGCCCCTCAGGTCCCAGCCCTCCTGTACCCCAGAGATCGCTCATTTTGAAGGTTGCTGGCCATAGTGACTCATTTGGTATAACTGCTGGTTCCCATGACAACCAAATACCTCAAGAGCCACAGGCTGAACCAGAGCAGCTCCCCATAATCCTGCCCACTTCAATAGGGAATTTCGCGCCACCCAAGAGTGCTTCCAGCTGCCACTACTCCCCCCTCCCCGTGGGAACATCCCCCTGGTGGAGACTGCTGGGGATAGAGACGGCCACCTGCCTCGCCTTGAGGTCTAGTGGTGGAAAAGGGGTACACAATTGGAGATCCCCCTATCAACCAGTTTCACGCGGAGACACACATCAGAAGGGCAACCACACGTGGCTAGATGAGCAACCTCTGAGCTGTGTAGAATTTTCCCAACTCAGCTCTCACACTGCAGCCAAAGGAAATTGTGTTTCTACCAGAACCTCAGGAAGAGCAGGGTCAAAGTAACCCCTAGGAGCTACAAGACCCCTCCCAAAGCACAGGGCTTTCGCATACCCCAACTGGGGAATCAGAGTCTGCTACGGACATAACAGAATACCTAGCTAATAGGGAGCGAAGGACTCATATTCTCAAGTACAATCCATTAGCTCAGAGCCCAAGCGGGGAGGTCATTCTCACCACACTCCACTGGGAAGAGGAGAAGACCACAGGTCAGAGTTAACTCAAGATCCACCAAACTTGCTAAAATACACCTAAGGCAATACAGGCCACTACTTCTCTCCCTGGCTTTGCCAAGGAAAAATAATTGTGGGCCTGGTGACAGGGCCATAAACTAGCTCTAACACCCCCAGCTCTGACCAAGAGAACAGATGAGAAAAAACCAGCGAAAGAACTCAGGGAACATGAAAAATCAGAGTGAAAGTCACCCCCAAAAGAAATTATCAGTTCCTCAGCAATGGATACCAACCCAAATGAAATGGGTAGAATGACAGAAGAGGAATTTCGTTTATGGATTATAAGAAAGCTCAATGAAATTCAAGAGAAAATTGAATCCCAGCACAAAGAAACCACAAAGAAAAATGCAAGAAATGAATGAAAAATTCTCCAAAGAAATAGAAATATTACGGAAAAATAAATAGAAATCCTAGAAATGAAAGAAGCATTCAAGGATCTACAAAACACAGTGGAAAGCCTTAAGAATAGGCTGGACCATGCAGAGGAAAGAATTTCAGAGCTAGAAGACAGCTCCTATGCACTAAATAAATCAGCTGAAGAGAAAGAACATAAAACAAGAGACAGGAAAAAAAGCATACAAGAAATGTGGGATTATGTAAAGAGGCCAAACATAAGGATAATAGGTATCCCTGAGGGAGAGGAAGAAAATTTGCATGGGCTGGAAAATTTGTTTGAAGGAATAATAGAGGAAAATTTCCATGGCTTAGCCAGAAATCTCGACATCCAAGTACAAGAAGCACACAGGACTCCTGGGAGAGTCAACGTGAAAAGGCATTCACCACGCCACATAATTATTAGACTGACCAAAGTAAACACAAAAGAGGCACTCCTCAGAGCTGTAAGACAAAAAAAGGAGGTAACCTACAAAGGGAAACCCATCAGATTAACTGCAGATTTCTCAACTGAAACCTTACAAGCCAGAAGGGAATGGGGAGACATCATCAATCTCCTAAAACAAAACAAAGGTCAACCCAGAATTCTGTATCCTGCCAAACTAAGCTTCTATATGAGGGAGAAATAAAGACCTTTCCAGGATAAGCAATCACTGATAGAATTTGCGAAATCCAGACCGGCCTTGCAAGAAATGCTTAGACCTGCATTATACACTAACCAGCGCAACAGACACCCACCTATGTAAAATTATGCAAAGGCTAAAACCCCAGAAACCAGATTCCACAATGACGCAAGAGGTAAAACAAAAGATACCACCCAACAGAATAATCAGAAATTTACCCCAAATATCAATTCTCTCAATAAATGTAAATGGCTTGAACTGCCCATTGAAGAGACATAGGCTGGCTGAATGGATTAAAAAATACAAACCAAGTATCGTTGTCTTCAGGAAACACACCTCACACACAAAGACCATTCAGACTCAAGGTGAAAGGATGGAATACAATTTTTCAGGCTAATGGAAACCAAAAGAAATCTGGAGTAGCCATCCTCATTTCAGATGACATCAACTTTAAAGCAATAAAAGTAAAGAAGGACAAAATGGACACTATATAGTGGTGAAGGGAAAAATTTCACAAGAGGATTTAACAATCCTAAACATTTATGCACCCAACACAGGAGCACCCAGGTACATAAAGCAAATGCTGCTAGATCTAGACAACATAATAAGCAGGAATGCCATAATTGCAGGGGACTTCAACACCCCACTGACGGAACTGGACAGATCCTCCAAACAAAAATAAATAGAGAAATAAAAGACCTAAACAGGACTCTAGAACATTTGGGCCTAACAGATATCTACAGAACACTCCACCCAAATAACACTGAATATACATTCTTCTCATCAGCTCATGGAACTTTCTCTAAAATTGACCACATCCTACGCCACAAAACAGATCTAAACAAATTCAAAAAATAGAAATCATACCATGTATCTTTTCAGACCACAGCAGAATAAAATTAGATATCAATTCCAACAGAAACTCACATCTTCCTCCAAAAACTTGGAAACTAAACAATCTATTGATGAATGAGTATTGGGTCAAAGAGGAGATTCAAAATGAAATCAAAAGATTCTTCGAACTAAACGATAATGGGGACACAAGTTATCAAAATCTGTGGGATACAGCAAAAGCAGTCCTGAGAGGAAAATTTATCGCCCTAAATTCCCACATCCAAAAGACAGAAAGTCACAAATCAGTAAACTAATGATCATCTTAAGGAAATGGAAAAGGAAGAGCAAAGCAATCCTAAAACCAGCAGAAGAAAAGAAATAACCAAAATTAGAGCAGAATTAAATGAAATCGAGAACAAAAGAACAATACAGAAGATCAATGAAACGAAAAGCTGGTTCTTTGAAAAGATAAACAAAATAGACAGGCCACTTGCCAGGTTGACCAGAAGCAGAAAGGAAAGGACTCTAATAAGCTCAATTAGAAATGAAAAAGGAGAAGTCACAACTGATACCATGGAAATACAAAACATCATCTTTGAATACTACAAAAATCTCTATGCCCACAAACACGAAAACGTGGAGGAAATGGACAAATTCTTAGAAACACACTACCTCCCTAGGCTCAACCAGGAAGAAACTGAATTTCTAAACAGACCAATATCAAGCACCGAAATTGAAGCAGTAATTAAAAATCTACCCACAAAAAAAAGTCCCAGACCAGATGGGTTCACACGTGAATTCTACCAAGCCTACAAAGAAGAACTGGTGCCTATACTGCAGAAATTATTTGAAAATATCCAGAAGGATGGAATCCTTCCAAACTCATTCTACGAAGCCAATATCACCTTGATACCAAAGCCAGGAAAGGACACAACAAAAAAAGAAAATTACAGACCAATATCCCTTATGAATATAGATGCAAAAATTCTCAATAAAATCCTTGCAAACCGAATTCAAATGTACATGAAAAAAATAATCCATCATGATCAGGTGGGCTTTATTCCCGAGATGCAGGGATGGTTCAATGTACGCAAATCTATAAATGTAATTCACCATATAAATAAAAGCAAGAACAAAGATTATATGATCCTTTCAATAGATGCAGAAAAGGCTTTTGACAAAATCCAACACCCTTTTATGATAAGAACTCTTAACAATATAGGCATAGATGGCTCATTCCTAGAAACTATTAAAGCCATATACGATAAACCCACAGCCAATATCATACTGAATGGGGAAAAATTGAAGGCATTCCCCCTTAAAACTGGCACCAGACAAGGGTGTCCACTATCTCCACTTCTTTTCAACATAGTGCTGGATGTCCTGGCCACAGCAATTAGACAAGACAGAGGAATCAGGGGCGTCCAGATAGGGGCAGAAGAGGTCAAACTTTCACTATTCGCAGACGATATGATATTATACATAGAAAACCCCAAAGATTCAACCAAGAGATTACTGGAATTGATAAATGAATTCAGCAAAGTCTCAGGATACAAAATTAATACACACAAATCCATAGCCTTCATATATGCTAATAACAATCAAGCCGAGAAACAAATTAAAGATGCATACCTTTTGCAATAGCAACAAAGAAAATTAAATATTTAGGAATATATCTAACTAAGGAGATCAAAGACCTATATAGAGAGAATTATGAAACACTGAGAAAGGAAATTGCAGAGGATGTAAATAGATGGAAAACCTTACCATGCTCTTGGATAGGCAGAGTCAACATAGTAAAAATGGCTTTGCTACCTAAATTAATTTACAGAATCAATGCAATCCCTATCAAAATACCAACATCATTTTTTGCCGATCTAGAAAAAATATTCTACGCTTCGTGTGGAACCAGAGAAGACCCCGTCTAGCCAAAGCAATCTTAAGCAAAAAGAACAAATTGGGAGGCATCTGTCTACCAGACTTCAAACTATACTACAAGGCTATAGTAACCAAAACTGCATGGTATTGGCACAAGAACAGACATGTAGACCAATGGAACAGGACTGAGAACCCAAATATAAAACCAACCTCATACGGTCACCTGATCTTTGACAAATTCCAGAAAAACGTACACTGGGGAAAAGATTCCCTATTCAACAAATGGTGCTGGGAAAATTGGATGGCCATATGTAGAAGACTGAAAGTGGACCCACACCTCTCACCTCTCACAAAAATCAATTCACAATGGATAACAGATCTAAACCTAAGACATGAAACCATAAGAATTCTCGAAGAAAATGTTGGAAAAACTCTTATGGACATTGGCCTAGGCAAAGAATTTATGAAGAAGACCCCCAAAGCAATCACAGCAGCAACAAAAATAAATACATGGGACCTGATCAAATTGAAAAGCTTCTGCACAGTCAAGGAAACTATCACTAGAGTGAACAGACAACCTACAGAATGGGAGAAAATATTTGCATGCTACACTTCTGATAAAGGGCTTATAACCAGAATCTATACAGAACTTAGGAAAATCAACAAGAAAAAATCAAACAACTCTATTAAAAAATGGGCAAAGGACATGAACAAAAACTTTTCCAAAGAAGACAGAATGATGGCCAGCAAACATATAAAAAAGTGCTCAACTTCTCTAATCATCAGGGAAATGCAAATCAAAACCACAATGAGATATCACTTAACTCCAGTGAGATTGGCTCATATCAAAAAATCCCCAAATAACAAATGTTGGCAGGGATGTGGACAGGTAGGAACACTCATACACTGCTGGTGGGACTGCAAATTAGTACAACCTCTATGGAAAAGAATATGGAGATATCTCAAAGAATTAAAAGTAGAATTACCATTTGACCCAGCAATCCCACTACTGGGTATTTATCCAAAAGAAAAAAAGACATTTTATAATAAAGACATCTGCTCTCGAATGTTCATAGCAGCACAATTCACAATTGCAAAGTTGTGGAAACAACCCAGGTGCCCGTCAATACACGAGTGGATCAATAAAATGTGGTATATGTATACCATGGAGTATTACTCAGCAATAAGGAACAATAGTGAATTAACACATCTGGTATTATCCTGGTCGGAGCTAGAACCCATTCTTCGAAGCGAAGTGTGATAGGATTGGAAAAACAAGCACCACTGGTACTCACCATCAAACTGGTACTAACTGATGAACACTTACATCACACAGGGCAATAACATTCATCAGAGGGCAGGCGGGCGGGAGGGGGGTGGAAGGGATGGGAAAAACTCTCACTGAATGGATGTGGGGAGCACAGTTTGGGAGACGACCACGATTGTGGCTCTGACACGGGCAGAACAGGGGCAATGTGTATGGCCAAAGTGTTGTACCCCCATGATATTCTGAAATTAAAAAAATAAAAAAAATTTAAAAAAAATCCAAATATATTTGTACTTAGGTAGATGTCTTACCTATTGTCTAGAGCAGGCTGTCCATTGTCTCAAAAACCCTTGCAAGTAAACAGTTCTTGAATTAAGGCTAAGTTAGGGTTCGTTGCTTTACTAGATGACTTATTTGTAACTTCATGGCATATTATTTTAGGTATATGAAGAATGGAGAATAAAAAAGAGTACAAATTGCTAAAATAAATATGGAACTCTTCAAATTCTGGGCAAACTCTAGTGTACTGTATGACAAGTTTCTATTTTTCCTGCTCTGCTAAAACAAAAAAAATCAATGATCGGTAAGAAAACGTTTAGTCCATGATAGAATCAGGACCCACAAAAAGCTCAAGGAGTGCAAAAATGGTTGAAATATAAAGATGAATTTCATAACATTACAAAAAAGTAGTTCAACATTAATTTTTTAAAAAAGTATCTGTATTTGTGTATGATAAAATGAAAAAAGAGGGGATCTGACTTAAACGCAAGTTATGTGAAAAATAGGAATTTTGGCTCACAACTCAACATAAATAAACAGTATGACATATTTGTTAGAAATTTGAAGGAATCTTAGAGTGAATCATGTCCATAAAAAAGGAGGTAATTATTTTATTGCATTTTATACTAACGCAACCACATTTGTAACACTGTTATTCTGTTTAGTTCTGAATTCTACTGACAAATTGAGTTTATCCCAAGAAGATGAAAAGAATGGTTAATGGTTTAGAAATTTTGTGAAATAAAGGTAATCATTTTATTTCTAAGATATTTCTTTATAATTTAAGAAAGTGTGACTATTACATTTGCAGGAACAAATGTGCAAAGGGGATTTGATAGTTGTATGTAAATACCTGAAGGCTGCCCTATGGCTCCGAAGAGGAAGACTACAACTGTTGGAAATAAGTTAAATATGCATATATTTCAGCACAAGGCAATACCATGCTTTTTTTTTTTTTTGCATAAAAGTGGAAAATAAGAATTTCTTTTCAAAATAAAGAGTTGTCTTAAAATTAGAGATGTTCATACTCATATTCTTCTGCTTTGTGATATACTGAGCTCTCCACCACTGGAAACAGAAGTTAATCAACACTAAATTGTGTAAAGTAGAGAATTTTTCATCAAGTAGAAGGTTTGACAAGCTGGCCATTAAAGTGCCTGTTAGTTTTAAGAGTTGAGGCATGACTTTATGCTTCAATAGTCTTTCCAGAAATTTATCTTGTTATACTGTGTGTGTTATCCTGCATAGCCAGTGTGACATATTTGGTCAACCTTCCTAGGATGATACTTGTTCAGACACACAACTACCTGACAACTTGACATAACACCATGCATTTGTTTTGCTGACAATTAGCTCCAAGATCTTTCCACTAACACTTTGTCAACTCCTTAAATGAAGCACTGACTTTTGCCAACAGCAGGGTTATTTCTTTTTTAAAGCTAGCTGTTAAGATCATACTAGCAAGATAACAAAAATTGAATGGGACTTCAGTGACAGGCCATTTAGCCTCATGGCAGATGCTATGTGCATGCTATATAGGTGTCAGTATAAGAGAATGGAAGAGGGTGAAGGGACATTGTTCAAACTAAAATAAAAATATATTTTACAAACAGATTTTATAATTGCTATGAGTCATCTGGCTATGATCCACAAAGTTGTAATTATCAATGTGTTTAAAATCTTGAATTATCTTAACAATAATGAACAAATTGATATTTTAGAAGTGAGAAATATAGACATACTATTGTTAAAATTAGAATTACAGCCTAGATTACGATCTTTAAAACTAACTTAGAGCCTTTTGAAAAAGTAGATAGCAAATATTAACAGCAACTGAAAGTATATTGTATGGAGTTGAATTCACTCTAAGTAAAAATATTCTCTCTTCTGGCTCTAGAGCCTCCCATCATTCCATTATGAAATAAGCAAAGCATGACATATAAACTTCAATGTCAGTACTTATGGGTGTTTAAAACATATGTTAACTGGTTGTTTATATCATATTTCACATAAATATACATATCAATATCATTCCATATAAATATGCATGTTGTTATATCATGTGACTTTGTGCATCACCTACATGTATAACTTTTATCATGAGGGGCTTATTATCATTTCTGGATCATAGCAAGCTACAACCTAAGTTATTGTCTCTAGACAATATGAGCTATGACAAACAGGTCAGGGTTCTCCTTATGTAATAATAGCACTTGTTCATGAAAGAGATTTGTATAGTGCAAGAGCCATGTACTTTTGTATAACCTTGAATCCCGAGTTTATAACTTATTAGACATGCTGTACAAGTTACTTAGCATGTGTTAGTTCTGGCTTTATCTTTAAAATAAAAAAAATACAATCATAATATTAGTACTTTAAAGAGTAAATGGTATAAGGTCTGTAATGTCCTTTATACCTGGTTCATTATAAATGGTTCATTATAACTTCATTAAACTTGTTATATCAAAAAATTTGGAAAAGATGATAAATATTTACCATGATTTCTTAGAGAAATTAATCAAACCAAACCTCATAAACTTACTTTTTTATGGGATGAATAAATCGTTATTATCAATCTTTGTTTCTTCCATTCACAATCAAATAGAAAGCCAGCATAGACTGAGTTTTACCAAGGTAACAAACACCACCAAAATATTTCTAGGTTTCAATCACAACAAAAAATTTCTGGGTTTCACACCACATATCCACCTAGAGCTGGCTGGGGGCTCTACTCTTCTTTGCACTATTTCAGTGACACAAGCTGTCAGTCTTCACCGTCTTGAACATCATAAGTCGCTTTGGCTGAGGAAATAAATCCAGCAAATTGTGCCAGGTTCTTAAAGTCTTCCTCTAAACAGTGATAAGCATAGTTTCTTCTTATTTCCTTTATCGAAACAAGTCACATGGCCATACCTAACTTCAGGAGTGCCAGATGTGTCTATAAGGATGAAATCCAGCAATATTTGCTGAAAAGCATAAATGACTACTTTATATTACATATCAATTTCAGTTGACAATCTTGAAAATTATCCTGTGTACATTAAATATCTGTTTTCAGAGATCTGAAGATCACATACAAAATATTACCATCATATACCTGGACTTTGCGTTAATTTCCAATGCTCTACCATCATTTATTTCTGCATGCACCCAAAAATTCATGCCAAAATTCTATGTATTGCTGTCTTCTTTACCAATGCAATGATTGACAAAGCAGTTTATGTAAAATATACTAAAATTAACTCTGCACCTACATGCAGGGTTATGCTTTAGCAGAATGATAAAGTTTGAAAATAAATAGCACATTTCTCTAAAAACAAATGAGTACCTGCTAGTACTACTACTAACAAGTAAAAGGTGTACATGTGCTGAGTCTTGATAGCCTTTAGCATGGCTTCTCAGAGTTTATAGTTGAAATGAATAACCATTTTTACCAAAATGACCCAAGTGGTAGCATAAAGCACACATAACCTAGAAAAGTCATTATATATATTTTTATAAAACTGACAACAGGGTAGCAAGTGAAAATTCTCCAAATACACTGTGTTATTTGTTAATCTCTCTTCACCAAAGTCTGTGCTAATATGAGAAAACAAACAATGAAGTCATCATTTATTTTGATTTTATGATACCGAATCAAAGTTTTGAATGATTTGCTTCAGACTAAACTGGATATTTGAATGAATAATGACTTCAAATAAATGCAGACTATGACAGCTTTAGACAAACACATACACATTTATATTGAAAGACAATTCTTTATAATAAATAAACTCAAGTCAATGGAAAATGAAAGGGGCAGCCTTGCAAAAATAACAGGAAAATCCTTAATCCCACCATGTCCCCAGTAATGGTTAAAGGTTGATGATCAATCCTGTGAGTTCTCTCACTAACAGGTACCCTGCAGGAGTTCTGTTTTGTACAACTTCTGTAAAGAGTTGAATGAACGGAAAAGAGATGTAAATTTCTCTCTCTCAAAATCGTTTTTTTTTGAGACTCTGCTTTTTTTTTTTTAATTTATTTTTTTAATTTCAGAATATCATGGGGGTACAACACTTTGGCCATACACATTGCCCCTGTTCTGCCCGTGTCAGAGCCACAATCGTGGTCGTCTCCCAAACTGTGCTCCCCACATCCATTCAGTGAGAGTTTTTCCCATCCCTTCCACCCCCCTCCCGCCCGCCCGCCCTCAGATGAATGTTATTGCCCTGTGTGATGTAAGTGTTCATCAGTTAGTACCAGTTTGATGGTGAGTACCAGTGGTCCTTGTTTTTCCAATCCTGTGACACTTCGCTTCGAAGAATGGGTTCTAGCTCCAACCAGGATAATACCAGATGTGTTAATTCACTGTTGTTCCTTATTGCTGAGTAATACTCCATGGTATACATATACCACATTTTATTGATCCACTCGTGTATTGATGGGCACCTGGGTTGTTTCCACAACTTTTCAATTGTGACTTGTGCTGCTATGAACATTCGAGAGCAGATGTCTTTATTATAAAATGTCTTTTTTTCTTTTGGATAAATACCCAGTAGTGGGATTGCTGGGTCAAATGGTAATTCTACTTTTAATTCTTTGAGGTATCTCCATATTCTTTTCCATAGAGGTTGTACTAATTTGCAGTCCCACCAGCAGTGTATGAGTGTTCCTATCTGTCCACATCCCCACCAACATTTGTTATTTGGGGATTTTTTGATATGAGCCAATCTCACTGGAGTTAAGTGATATCTCATTGTGGTTTTGATTTGCATTTCCCTGATGATTAGAGAAGTTGAGCACTTTTTTATATGTTTGCTGGCCATCATTCTGTCTTCTTTGGAAAAGTTTTTGTTCATGTCCTTTGCCCATTTTTTAATAGGGTTGTTTGATTTTTTCTTGTTGATTTTCCTAAGTTCTGTATAGCTTCTGGTTATCAGCCCTTTATCAGAGGTGTAGCATGCAAATATTTTCTCCCATTCTGTAGGTTGTCTGTTCACTCTAGTGATAGTTTCCTTGGCTGTGCAGAAGCTTTCAATTTGATCAGGTCCCAGGTATTTATTTTTGTTGCTGCTGTGATTGCTTTGGGGGTCTTCTTCATAAATTCTTTGCCTAGGCCAATGTCCATAAGAGTTTTTCCAATGTTTTCTTCAAGAATTCTTATGGTTTCATGTCTTAGGTTTAGATCTGTTATCCATTGTGAATTGATTTTTGTGAGAGGTGAGAGGTGTGGGTCCACTTTCAGTCTTCTACATATGGCCATCCAATTTTCCCAGCACCATTTGTTGAATAGGGATTCTTTTCCCCAGTGTATGTTTTTCTGGACTTTTGTCACAGAACAGGTGACTGTATGAGGTTGGTTTTATATTTGGGTTCTCAGTCCTGTTCCATTGGTCTACGTGTCTGTTCTTGTGCCAATACCATGCAGTTTTGGTTACTATAGCCTTGTAGTATAGTTTGAAGTCTGGTAGACAGATGCCTCCCAATTTGTTCTTTTTGCTTAAGATTGCTTTGGCTAGACGGGGTCTTCTCTGGTTCCACACGAAGCGTAGAATTACTTTTTCTAGATCGGCAAAAAATGATGTTGGTATTTTGATAGGGATTGCATTGATTCTGTAAATTAATTTAGGTAGCAAAGCCATTTTTACTATGTTGACTCTGCCTATCCAAGAGCATGGTAGGGCTTTCCATCTATTTACATCCTCTGCAATTTCCTTTCTCAGTGTTTCATAATTCTCTCTATATAGGTCTTTGACCTCCTTAGTTAGATATGTTCCTAAATATTTAATTTTCTTTGTTGCTATTGTGAAATGTATAGCATCTTTAATTTGTTTCAGGCTTGATTGTTATTAGCATATATGAAGGCTATGGATTTGTGTATATTAATTTTGTATCCTGAGACTTTGCTGAATTCATTTATCAATTCCAGTAATCTCTTGGTTGAATCTTTGGGGTTTTCTGTGTATAATATCATACCATCTGCGAATAGTGAAAGTTTGACCTCTTCTGCCTCTATCTGGACGCCCCTGATTCCTCTGTCTTGTCTAATTGCTGTGGCCAGGACTTCCAACACTATGTTGAAAAGAAGTGGAGATAGTGGACACCCTTGTCTGGTGCCAGTTTTAAGGGGGAATGCCTTCAATTTTTCCCCATTCAGTATGATATTGGCTGTGGGTTTATCGTATATGGCTTTAATAGTTTCTAGGAATGAGCCATCTATGCCTATATTGTTAAGAGTTCTTATCATAAAAGGGTGCTGGATTTTGTCAAAAGCCTTTTCTGCATCTATTGAAAGGATCATATAATCTTTGTTCTTGCTTTTATTTATATGGTGAATTACATTTATAGATTTGCGTATGTTGAACCATCCCTGCATCTCGGGAATGAAGCCCACCTGATCATGATGGATTATTTTTTTGATGTACATTTGAATTTGGTTTGCAAGGATTTTATTGAGAATTTTTGCATCTATATTCATAAGGGATATTGGTCTGTAGTTTTCTTTTTTTGTTGTGTCCTTTCCTGGCTTTGGTATCAAGGTGATATTGGCTTCATAGAATGAGTTTGGGAGGATTCCATCCTTCTGGATATTTTCAAATAATTTCTGCAGTATAGGCACCAGTTCTTCTTTGTAGGCTTGGTAGAATTCAGGTGTGAACCCATGTGGTCCAGGACTTTTTTTTGTGGGTAGATTTTTAATTACTGCTTCAATTTCGGTGCTTGATATTGGTCTGTTTAGAAATTCAGTTTCTTCCTGGTTGAGCCTAGGGAGGTAGTGTGTTTCTAAGAATTTGTCCATTTCCTCCATGTTTTCGTGTTTGTGGGCATAGAGATTTTTGTAGTATTAAAGATGATGTTTTGTATTTCCATGGTATCAGTTGTGACTTCTCCTTTTTCATTTCTAATTGAGCTTATTAGAGTCCTTTCCTTTCTGCTTCTGGTCAACCTGGCAAGTGGCCTGTCTATTTTGTTTATCTTTTCGAAGAACCAGCTTTTCGTTTCATTGATCTTCTGTATTGTTCTTTTGTTCTCGATTTCATTTAATTCTGCTCTAATTTTGGTTATTTCTTTTCTTCTGCTGGTTTTAGGATTGCTTTGCTCTTCCTTTTCCATTTCCTTAAGATGATTCATTAGTTTACTGATTTGTGACTTTTCTGTCTTTTGGATGTGGGAATTTAGGGCGATAAGTTTTCCTCTCAGTACTGCTTTTGCTGTATCCCACAGATTTTGATATCTTGTGTCCCCATTATCATTTAGTTCGAAGAATCTTTTGATTTCAATTTGAATCTCCTCCTTGACCCAATAATCTTTCAGCAATAGATTGTTTAGTTTCCAAGTTTTTGGAGGAAGATGTGAGTTTCTGTTGGAATTGATATCTAATTTTATTCTGCTGTGGTCTGAAAAGATACATGGTATGATTTCTATTTTTTTGAATTTGTTTAGATCTGTTTTGTGGCGTAGGATGTGGTCAATTTTAGAGAAAGTTCCATGAGCTGATGAGAAGAATGTATATTCAGTGTTATTTGGGTGGAGTGTTCTGTAGATATCTGTTAGGCCCAAATGTTCTATAGTCCTGTTTAGGTCTTTTATTTCTCTATTTGTTTTTTGTTTGGAGGATTGAATCCCAGCACAAAGAAACCACAAGAATAATGCAAGAAATGAATGAAAAATTCTCCAAAGAAATAGAAATATTATGGAAAAATCAAATAGAAATCCTAGAAATGAAAGAAGCATTCAAAACACAGTGGAAAGCCTTAAGAATAGTCTGGACCATGCAGAGGAAAGAATTTCAGAGCTAGAAGACAGCTCCTATGTGCTAAATAAATCAGCCGAAGAGAAAGAACACAAAAACAAGAGACAGGAAAAAAGCATACAAGAAATGTGGGATTATGTAAAGAGGCCAAACATACCAAACAATAGGTATCCCTAAAGGAGAGGAAGAAAATTCGCATGGGCTGGAAAATTTATTTGAAGGAATAATAGAGGAAAATTTCCATGGCTTAGCCAGAAATCTCGACATCCAAGTACAAGAAGCACACAGGACTCCTGGGAGAGTCAACGTGAAAAGGCATTCACCACGCCACATAATTATTAGACTGACCAAAGTAAACACAAAAGAGGCACTCCTCAGAGCTGTAAGACGAAAAAAGGAGGTAACCTACAAAGGGAAACCGATCAGATTAACTGCAGATTTCTCAGCTGAAACCTTACAAGCCAGAAGGGAATGGGGAGACACCATCGATCTCCTAAAACAAAACAAAGGTCAACCCAGAATTCTGTATCCTGCCAAACTAAGCTTCTTATATGAGGGAGAAATAAAGACCTTTCCAGATAAGCAATCACTGATAGAATTTGCAAAATCCAGACCGGCCTTGCAAGAAATGCTTAGACCTGCATTATACACTAAACAGAGCAACAGACACCCACCTATGTAAAACTACGCAAAAGCTAAAACCCCAGAAACCAGATTCCACAATGACGCAAGAGGTAAAACAAAAGATACCACCCAACAGATTAATCAGAAATTTACCCCAAATATCAATTCTCTCAATAAATGTAAATGGCTTGAACTGCCCATTGAAGAGACATAGGCTGGCTGAATGGATTAAAAAATACAAACCAAGTATCTGTTGTCTTCAGGAAACACACCTTACACACAAAGACGCATTCAGACTCAAGGTGAAAGGATGGAATACAATTTTTCAGGCTAATGGAAACCAAAAGAAATCCGGAGTAGCCATCCTCATTTCAGATGACATAAAGTTTAAAGCAATAAAAGTAAAGAAGGACAAAAATGGACACTATATAGTGGTGAAGGGAAAAATCTCACAAGAGGATTTAACAATCCTAAACATTTATGCACCCAACACAGGAGCACCCAGGTACATAAAGCAAATACTGCTAGATCTAGACAACATAATAAGCAGGAATGCCATAATTGCAGGGGACTTCAACACCCCACTGACGGAACTGGACAGATCCTCCAAACAGAGACTCTGCTTTTACAGAGTTCTTGAGTTAACAGCAGAAGAACCATATCTCCAGGACAGAGTCACATCTCTTGTGATAATCCCGTCTCCAAGGAAAGGCAGGGAACCAACTCTTGGACTTCGACATCCTTGCAGTTTTTGTTATCTATCTGCTGCTGCTTTTGTTATCAGCTGACAGCCTGTCACTATTTTTTTTCTCTTCATCCCCCTTAAGAGCAGCAAGCTGCTTAGCCTCACTGCTGGCACCCCCTTCTCTTTCTTTGGGATGCCACGCCGTCTCCCTGCTCTCCCCCCACATCCCCCCATCCTCTGTCCTTCTAAAGGACAGAAATAAACTTTTAAATAAAGTTAAAATAAACTTTTTAACTTTTATATCTTAATCTTTGTGTGAGAAATCTTTCTCCACCCATGTCATGAGCACCTACTAGGCTTTCCACCCTAACAGAAAAAGTATTATATATGCGTGATCTGGTGCATCTATGTACTCTGTCATCTTATTCTGAGGAGTCATGCAAGGCAGTTTTTCAGCCCTTTTTCAGATTTGAGTTACAGAGAGGAATATTAAAAAAAAAGTAAAAAAAAAAAAACCCTCAAAATACCTATATAAAAATTCAAAATAGCATAGAGATAGTATTTTTATTTTATTTTTTAAAATTTAAACATACCTATTGAAAAGATGAAAGGTGTTACAGTTACTATGACATTCCAAGAGACACTGAATGAGGTAGAGCAAACCAAATGTATGAGCAACATCTGGCCACACGTACACTTTGTTATTCATCAAGCAACCAACATATCTTGTGATATATAAAGTGTCTACTATATATAGCACACTGGACTAGATTTTATGAAATGATGCAAAGAAATATGTTGTGCTTTGCCCTTAAGAAATGTCAAACTCTTTTCAGATAGTTGGAACTATGGCAGTGATTTAGGCATAGAAATGCATCAGGCCAACTGGAACAGGTAGAAGGCATTTGGCAGAAAGCCCATTGAGATCTAAATCAGAAATAGCTACATAAAACACCTGCTTGGCACTCCATAGACATTTTATTTCAGATGATGTTAAAAAATTAATTGAAGTACAGAATAAAATTGGGTAATGGCAAAGGTGATATTCATAATGTATTAAATACTGGTACAGTTGTGCATTGATGAATCAGAGTGGAAAAACTGACCAATCAAAACAAACAGCAGTGGAAATCAAACTGGGTTTGCTATGTTAGTCTTGGGGCTGAATACCATCACTGGTACTGGGGATATCTATAAATACAATATAGCCAGTGGGCAGATTATCATAATAAATTAAAAACATATTGAAATAATAGGAATCAAGATTGGGACTTGAGGCCTGGCAGTGGCTCACACCTGTAATCTCAGCAATTTGGGAGGGTGAGGTGAGAGGATCGCTTCAGGCCAGGAATTCGAGACCAGCCTGGGCAACTTAGAGAGATCTTGTCTTTACAAAAAATTTTTAAAAATTACCTGGGCATGGTGGTGCACGCTACATTCCTAGCTACATGAAAGGCTGAGGTGGGAGGATTGCTTAAGCCCAGGAGTTCGAGGTTACAGTGAGCTATGATTGCACCACTGCACTCCAGCCTAGGTGACAGAGCGAGACCCTGTCTCTTAAAAAATAAAATACAATTTAAAAATAAAACAAAATTTAAAAAGAATGAGACATAATTATGAAAAGCTTGTTTTCTGTCCCTTACTCTTATATTCTAACTACCGATTCCTTTAAAAGAGTTAAGTTACAAATACAGCCATATGATTGCCAAAAAGCTTCACCCATGAGAAGGCAATATTACATGTGCCAGTTAATTTAGAATGAGAATTTTATATCTAGTTCATTAAGTCTAAATAAGGTTACTGAATGACAAATGAAGTAGCCAAAATTTTAAGACATTAAATTACTTGCTAATAATCACAGGGCTTGTTACTGATAAAGTTTGTTTATCTGAATTTAAGCTATTTAGTTTAGACAAAATGCTGGGTACAGTGTGTTGAATGCATCAGAGTTCACTTAACTGTAGATACATCTCACTTTCCTGCTAATATAGAAGATTGTAGAACCTCAGAGAGCAAGAGCACAATTTATGTATTCCCGTCTAAGATTATACAGTTAGAGGATACAGATTAGGATTTTTTTCAGCCTCTCATATTTAAAAAGCCAAATGTGGCTGACATTTTAGCTGTACAAAAATATTTTGGATCCTCTTCTCCTGCAGGCAGAGGTAATATGGCATTTCTCCATTTCCTTTGAAATTAGGCTTGGCCATAAAATGTGATGACTGACTGCACTTTTTCCCACTGCCCCACAACCAAATCACTCAAGATAGTGAAGTGTCCTTCAGCCTGAGTCCAGGAGTTAGGACAATGCAGAGTATAGGCCACAGCTACCTGTGCTGCACATGTAATGTGAGCAACAAATAATGTGTGTTTATATCTGAGATTTTAGGGTGGTTTCTTATCGAAAGCGAATCCTAACTTATACAGAAATTGGACCCAGAAATGGAGAGGTTGGGTGGTACTGAGAAAAGCAAAAGCCCACAGTTGTGGAGTTGACTGAGTGGATGACAAAGGTGTCAAGGACACTCGAACCGACGCTGGAACGAGAAAGGTGACGATCCATGTTGAGCAGTTGAGAAAAGAGCTGGTAAAACTGTTCCCTGCAGTAACTGGGAAAGAAGCTTATATACCCATCAAACTCAAATGTCAGAAAGTAGACTGCTAGTTCTGTTGCTGATAACTGTTTCTGGCAAAGTATGGCAAGTATTACCCTCTGTCATAGTGACACACGGCTCCAGATAGCTGCATTCTTAGCCCACGACCCGGAGTGAGAAGATACAGAGCAGATCCCACGGCCAACTCACAATGGACAAGGGATGTGAGTAAAGTAAACTGGAATGTCCTAATCCAAAGAGAATTTTGAACTGTGCACTTCTGTAGCATTACTTATATTTCCTGTCTGATATAAGACCTCAAACTCAGAATAAAATTGCTGAGTTTGAAAGCATGAATAAAAGAGAATAGAGAGACCATGAATGAGGTACAGTTGGAAGAAGCAACTGCTTCTCGATTCCCAGTAATAAAATAACTCATTTAGTTACAATGGCCAATTAAAATTCATCCTGATAGCAGGAATAATATGTATATGGCCTCCATGCTCCTTGTCACGACCATGCAATACATTAATTTGTTGCACATAAGGGAGTATGACCAACAAAAGTTGTGGCACCCAATACATACTCTCAATGGATACCAAAGCATAAGTAAAGGAGTCTAATAAAGTCCCATAATTCAAATCAGAAAGGAAGGAGGGAGGAATAGGGTGAAAAAGAAAAGAAAAATAGCAAATATGGAAAACATTTAAGAAAGACAGTGAGTGTGGCTATTGGCCCAAGGAATTGACTGAACCCGAATAGATAAAAGACCAGCTAATTTTGACATGAGTTGTACTGCCAAAGAAACCATGTCTCTGACTGAAAATCACATGAAGTTTAAAATTTTTGTTCCCAGTGTTTGTGCAGAAAGCAAGGCACAAAAGCTATTCCCCAGGAATGTTCTCCAATTCTCACCTCATATGTGGCTGAGGATAATGGAATAGAAAGATCACCCCTATGTTGGAACTTGGATCCGTGAAAAACAGTAGACAAGATGGTTACTCTCAGAAAGAAAAACTGAGGACTCTTCAAAGAACGTTCCCCACCTCCAAGTTCAGGACCTCAAAATATCTTGCCAATGTGGAATTTCAGAATGCTCCGAGCTTAAGTTTGCTTTGTGTCCTGTTTTCCTCTTTCTGACTTTCCAGCTTATT
Source organism: Daubentonia madagascariensis (assembly GCA_023783475.1). NCBI lineage: Eukaryota > Metazoa > Chordata > Mammalia > Primates > Daubentoniidae > Daubentonia > Daubentonia madagascariensis. The sequence continues at coordinate 15,288,859 of JAKFHU010000978.1, read as the reverse complement.
GTGGTTATGCTGACCAATTCTACCTTGGTATATAATATGTCTGGGATAGATATTAATAACTTGCTTTTTGGCTTATTTCTCGGTATCAAAAGAAACCACATTGGATGTGATGAAGAGGCTGCCAAGCCTCACTCACTGCACAGGACTCAGCAATAGATGTGTCTTTTGTTCAGTTTTTCTTGGGGATGAGGTGAATGTGTTCTGCATCTAAGAAGAGAAGCAAATTGAATGTCTGGTGATCAGATCTGCATTTTTATCTAATTAAATATATTGGGCAATTGTGTTTTTGTTTGGATATTTCTATTGTTGAGAGTGTGTGTGAGTTTAATTTCTGTCTGCCTCTATATTTCCATATATCTTCATCCTATATGCCTTTTCTACATCCTAATCAATTTTACATATATGCCATCAATATTTCCTATTAAACCTTTTTTTCTGAACATGGAAAGCATGAATAAATATGTATAAGTACTGTTTTTACAGTCAGAAATTATTTTATTTCAAGTTGCAAGATAATGAAAAAAGAAATATATTTTATTTTAATATTCCCTGACACTTTTATTGGCAGGCTGTTAACAGGTGTATTTTCTAGGACTTGCACCTTATAGAACAAAATGTATCAAATATAATCGAATATAAAAATGGCTTAGCATTCTATGCTAATCAATCTACTGATTGAATTTTACACTTGATGAAAATAGGAAACACATACAACCAAAAGGCATTTACAAACAAGTTATCTGGACCTAATACAATATGCAACTTACTTTCTTCCTTTTTGTGTGGTGACAGTTCTAGACAGCATTCTATATTGTTGTGGTGTGAACTCTGACACACTTCACGTCGCTATTATTTCTAAGGAAGAATTTCTTAATTTCAGATGACTATTCTCTTTTAATAAAATAACAAGCATAAACTGATTTTTCCTCAGTTTTAATAAAAATATCTTTTATGTATGTTAATTATTTGCATTTATTTAATTTTTAAAGTTAAGTTGAATTAAGCATTTGAAAGTAATGTAAAACTTGATCCCAATTTGTATTATCTCTGGAGTATAAGAGGATTTGAATTTCAGGCATACAGGTAAGTATATACAAATTACTCTCTCATGCACCTAAAATTCAAGAATCCCCAGCAGAAACATTTGAAGAGTGCACTGGCACGTAGTATCGTTGCTTTCCCAACCATCAGGCAAATGAAATAAGCTGGTGCATTTCCTTACAATCATGGTACTTAGAATGAAGCTTATCAACTTATAGGAGCCTGTGGGTGGTGAGAACATTTTAGAAATATTTTCCCAAAGCAATATCTGCCTCATTACTTCTTATATTTTGTTTATCTGTATGAGGCAAAAAAATGTTTTTTTCTCAAAAAAGAGCTCTTCTCAAAACTACCAAATATGCTCGTTCATATATTTTACTAGTTTTGAAAGTAGTCAAATAAAAACAGACTATTATTTTACCTATTGTTTAGATCCAAGTGCACATAAATGATGTGGTTTTACTGAAGAGGTAATATACTAACAAAATGTTTGGGTTCATTATGTAACTATCTGTACATTGAATTTAAAAAAAAATGGTCCACATACTGTCTAAGGTGGATCATAAAATTAACAGCAAATTAAGGTAATTATTCAAATTAAATATGAATCAGGTAAATATGTCAGACCACTGATTAGAAAAAAGGATTAAATATTGTAATTTTCAATATTGAAAATAGTTTCAGAGATATTTTACCAGAAAATAAATTTTTCCTGTAAATAATTTTTCCCCAATATTACCATAACTGAATCCAGTAGGATAAGAGCCTTTCCTTCTAAACCTAAGATGGACAGGCCAAATGTGGGTTAAGATTAAAAAGTCTGGCTTTTGTTAGGACTGGCTTCTAACTAGTACTTCCAAATCTCTGGTTATTGAATATCCCAGCTTAATTTTAACCAATTCACTACAAATTTTAATATATTAACATGTAGTGAGCTTTTTAAAATATTAATTCATTTAATTATTCTAAGATTATACAGCAGATTATTTAGTTACCAAAATGCTTATTTTTCCATTTTTATTAAATTTTTATATAAATACAGAAAATGCACTTATTATAAGTGCACAACTCAGAGAATTTTCAGAAACCAAACACACCCATGTAGTCAGCCTTTGGATAAAAAAAAAAAAGAGTTCTTAGCACCAAGAAAGCCTCCCAGATCCTTATCCATTACGTCAGCCCTTGCATCAGAAAAGGTACCGTTGCCCTGGTTTGTATTAAATAACACCACAGATGACTTTTGCTTACTTTTCTACTTAATGTAAATGGAATCATATAATATATATTTTGGGGGTCTGGCTTCTTTTGTTCAATGCGATATTTGAGAGATTTATTCATATTCTGGGAGATCATTGATTCCCTTAGCTTGATAGAATTCCATCATGTAAATATACCACAATTTTAAATCCTTTTTCTTTTTGATGGGCATTTTGGCAGTGTTCACTTTCAGAGCATGAAGAATAATGCTACTATCAACATCTTGTATATTTTTGTATATTTGTGCTGTTGCAAATGTGTGCATATTCTTCTTAGGTATCTACCTAGGAATGAAATTTCTGGGTCTTAGGAAATGATATACTCACCTTTGGTAGACATTGCAAAATAATTTTTCCAAAGAGAAATCAAATTCAATTACATCCTCCTCATTATGATATCAGAGCTTCAGTTTTTCCAAGTTCTACTTCACTTGTTATGTCTTCCCTCCATTTTTCCTTTGTTTTTTTTTTTTTTGTTTTTTGTTTTCATTATAGTCATTTTGGTAGATGTGTACTGGTATTGTGTATATATTTGCCTTTTTCTTTTCTTTTTCTTAGCTAGGAAAATCTTCTGTTTCGTACTAAAGCTTTTACTTTTGTTATCTTTTTATGTTTAGATCAGTAATCAATCTGGGACTGATTTTTGGTGTGGTATGAAGCAAAAGGAAGTTTTGGGTTTTTTTTTTTAATATAGATACCAAAGACAAAACACTATTATTTATTTGCTTGCTTGTTTGTTTGTTTGTATTGCTCTTTTGCTTTTCACTACAGTGTCACCTTGGACATAAATCAAGAGACCATATACATGTAGATCTTTTTCCAGACACTCTTTCTCTTCTATTGGTCAGGATGTTTATTCATAATTTCTCAAAATTTTTAAGAGTTTTAAATATGTAATATTCTTCCAGTTTTTTCTTGGCTATAGTAGATAAATTGTATTCCTGTTTAAATTCTAGGATTAGTTTGCCAATTTCTGAGGGAAAATAAGCTACAGGATTTATTTTATTGGAATTGTGTTTAATAGATTTTTGGGGAAGATTTGCTGTTGTTACATATCAAGTCTTTTAATCCATGAACATGATAAAGTCCTTTACTTAGGGCTTCCTTATTTTTTCTCAATTATAGTTCATGCTTTTCAGTATAAAGATATTTTGTATCTCAATAAAGCACAGTTTTTCATTAGATTTATTTCAAGATATTTGATATTTTTATGTTGCTCTTGCAAATAAAATCCTTAAAATTTTGTTTTCCATTTGTTTCTGGTACACAGCTATGGCTGTACAAATTATTTTGTATATTGAACTTTTATACTGCAAACTTGCTAAATTGACATTATTCTAAGTAGTTTGTGTTTTGAATTTTCCACGTATACAATTACATTACCTCTGAAAATGATAATTTTATATTTCCTTGTCAATAATTATACTTTGTATTTTTTTTTAACTAATTGCACTATGACTTTGAGTATGTTAAGTACCTTAGTACATTTTCAATAGAAGTAGTAAGAGTGGATATCATTGTCTCATTTCTGATTTCAGTGGGAAAGCTTTCAAATTTTCACCATTATATATGAGATTTTTGTAGTATATCTTTATTAAAATATGGAAGGTTCCATGTATTCCTAGTTTCCTCAAAGACTTTAAGTTATGCGTATTTACTCCAATATTACTCCAATTTACTCCAATATTCTTTTCTCTGGTGTATACATTACATATTTTTTCCACCTTTCAACTTCAATTTCTCTATGTCTTTATATTTAAAGTATGTCTCTATGAAACAACATATAGTCTATTATTAGTATTATTATTATTTTAGCCAGTTACAGTTTTAGTACTTTACTTAGAATATTTAATATAAGAAAAATAGAATAATTAATATAATAATTTTATTGTGAAATTATATCTGATCCAAGGCAATTTATTTAAAAGACAAACCAATCTTTTCCATTTACACTGCATTTATGTACTGACTCAGATGATTTTTCCCATTTTCTTCTTTATGGTTTTATTTTTGAGTCATCAAATGATTTTTATTTGATTTCCTCCTTTCTGATTTTAATTAAATATTTTTCTGTATTTTAGTGGTTATTCCAGAGATTATAATATATATTCCTGATTTATTTCAATCTAAAACAAATTATATCTTTTAATATATTCTCAACATTGCTAGTAACTTAGACTATTTAGAATTCACTACCCATTATTGAATTATTGTCATATATTAAAATCCTATATATATATGTTTATTTCCATATTACACTATAATTATTTCTATACCGTTGATATTCCCTTATATTTATTTACAAATTTGCTATGTCTAGTGTTCACCTTCCCCTTTGCCTTTCCATGTTTTCATCTAAAATTCTAAACACATCCTTATCTCACCTTCACTTTTGAAAATATTGTAGAGTTGTGTATAATTCTAGATTGATTGTTATTTACTTTTAGCACTTTAATGACATAATAATCTATTGATTTTTTTGATAGTCATCATTAAGCTTATTGTTACTCCATTTAAGTAATTTTTTTTCTCTAGTTATGTTGAAGAATTTTTTTCTCTGTGCCTGTCTGTGGTTTCCTTTGTAATTATCTTGCTTTGTGTTTGCTAAACATTTTGAATCTATAGGTTAAATCTGTACGTTTTCAGTTTAAAAAGTTGTATCCACTATGTCCTTGCCTACTAGTTATGTCATTTTTCCCTCTACTACTACTGTGCCTCAAATTAAATATATGTGGCAACTTTTATGTATATCTTATATGCCTGTTTAGCCTCTACTCAATATTTGGTCATTGCTTTCCTCATTGCTTCCATTTCTGTACATTTTATTAGCCATCTTCTTGTTCACTAATTCTGTCATACCCTGTGCCAAAACTTCTATTAGAACAAATCTTTGAGTTATCGGTTTCAGATATTGCATTTTTCCGTTTTAGAATGTCTTTTAATCCAGTTTTATGGATTTCAAATCTCTGGTGAACTTTTCAATATCTTCATCTACTTTATCCTTCTTTCCTTCATTTTTTGAACATACTAGTGATATTTAAATGAAAAACTTTCCTGATCATTTCAATATCTAGGTCATATTGCTTCCATTGGTTGCTTTTCTCTGATATTGTCCATAAAGTCTTGTCTGCTCACATATGCTATAAATTAGGGTTTTATGCCCATCACATATAAAAATAAACACAGTGGTTTTAGAGAATGCTTTCATCCTCAAGAGGTCACCTCTCAATTATGTAATAAACACTGTTAAATTATTTAAAAAACAATTATTTTATAAACACTAAGGATCGACTCCTTAGGATCAGGATTTAAGTTATATCAGTGCTGGGTTTTAGTAGGATAGGGTGTGGCAAATTAAGGCTCTGGTGAGTATTTGCTACCTCAGGATGTAAAATTGCAGAATATTCAATTCTACCAGTCCATGTTTTCATTGGTTTCACTGTTTAACCACCTGCTACATGTTACTTATTCAAAATAAGGCAAATGTTTTAAAGTAGAGACTGGCCATACATGTAAGACTGCTTATGTTCCCAATTATATTACTTTAATCTAGTTTGACTACAAAATTTTCTTATGTTTTCTCTATCCCGAAGTAGGAGCATTTTCCAGGGGATAATCATAGATTCCAAGCCTTGAAATCTGACTTGAATTGATAAGCGTGACCCAAAAAAAAGCAATTGTAGAAACTCAGTGTCAATTCATCATTCTTTCTAGGATCTTCCATCCTTGCCTGTTTTGTTGTCAACTCCTCCTTCTAGTAGGTCTTTTCTTATTAACTTTTTTTATTTCATTACAAATTGAAAAATTATAACTATACATATTTATAAAGTACAATTTGATTTCATTATATACGTATATAATGTGGAATTACTAAATCAGGCTAATTAACATATCCATCATCTAAAATACTTATCATTTTTTATGATGAGAATATTTGAAATTTATGGTCTTAGCAATTTTTAAATATACAATACATATTTATTACCTATAGTCACCATGCTGTGCAAGAGTTTTCAAAAAATCATTCCTCCTGTCTAACTGAAACATTGTAACATCTGACCTGATGGTCATCATTTCCCCGTTCCCTCCAGCCCCCATCCTCTGGTAACCACCATTCTGTACTCTGCATGTATGAGTTTAATAGTTTTTATGCACTATTTTGCTCAAAATATATCTTTAAATAAACCAATATCTATTAACTTTTTCTAAATCTATTTACCTAACTTTTCACTCTATAATTTGGCATTTCTTCCAAACAAAATGGTAGTATTTTGTTGAAACCATCAATTTTGTTTTTTTCTTGTCTAGAACACATTTTTGTTACCTTTTAAGTATGTTTGGTTAAATGAATCACCAGAAGAATTATAACATTGAAGTGTAAAAATCTCTCTTCTTACCAGTTAAACTTCTTTGCCTATATGAAAATTAGTCATGCCCAACACTTTTAACTAAATTCTGCATAATTATACTCACCACACTGCTGAAATTTTTATTATTCTTTTATCATGATTATTATATAAGCTCCTATCAATATTTGCATTTTTTATGTTGAGGCATCCTTTAAATTTTATTCTTTCAATTTTAATGCTTTATAAAATGTAGACAATTACAGGTTATGCAGCCAATAAGAATATTATTGAAAACACAGGTATTCACTTATAAAAATTAAGAAGCAACAACAAAAACTCACAAAACACCATTAAATACAAATTGATCTAAATTTAATTATAAAAATAAGTAGTTAAGTGAAGATAAGCACTCATGAGAGTTACGTTAAGGTAAATAAAGTATATAACAAATGCTATCTACATTTGTCTCACAGGTGAAACATAGGGGCCACTAGAAAAGTACAAGAAGGCATCCGAGTATCAGATAATAAATTATAAATTCTTGTATTGAGAAAGGCAAGGACTTTCTTTATTAATGACTAATACATCAACTCAAGAGCAAGCTAGACTATAGTGCCAATAGCATATAGCAATACACAAAACACCATTTATTCTTTTAGCAAAATACCGAACAACCAGTAATAAAAGCAATATAAATGTCTACTTGAAAGAATAATAAAAAATAATGACCTCTCCAACCATGTCATAGTTTCTTCCAAAAGGGTAAAATGGCCTATTCAACATTCTTTCTTTTTGGCCAATGTTTACAAGAGTTATATTAAAATATGTCTTACCTGATTCTTCAAAGTCACTGTTGTAGGCTTTCCAGGTTTCAGTTATTCGAAGAAGATTCTCTTCCATGGCTTGAATGTCCATGGAGGGGCAGTTGCATTCTGGATATTTGGGACCACACTGACACCAGCAGTCATTGTCCTTGCAGATAAACTCTCCCTCTGAATTGCAAGCAATGTAGCTCAAAGCTGCTTGTACAAAACGTTCCTGAAGATAGTCTGGAAGGAGTACTTGAAGCCCTTGAAGAACAAACAAATCAATCAAACAAGTTTCCTTTGTTAAAGAAAAAAGTAAAATACACATATATAATATTCAATAAAAACAAAAAAATGTAGTATTATTAAACTAGGATTTTATGCATTTTTAAAACTATCATTAGAAATGTATCTAAGTTTGCAATATTACAAGTATTTATAATTCTTTTAACATATGCTGATTCCATGAATATGGAATCTCAGAAATGGAGATGAGTAATTATGCAGATAACTAATACCTCAGATTATCAGATTTTCTTTGTTAAATTTATTTGATTGTCTCTGATGTAATTGGTCAGAATATTTTGTTATTTTTACATAATATAGATAGAGCTTATCTTTCTATACCTTTGAAAATACACACACAAATTTATTTTCCACTAATTGATTTCACATGGTTTTCAATATTTTCATTTTCCTTTCAGGTTATCAGCCCACATCAACATAGATATAATACAATAGACTATTACTTATTGAAGGTTGCTGATAAGGTTTCTCTCATGTCATTAACAGCACATAATTTATATAATTCTGTTATTCAGGAGAGAACACTAAGACTGACTACAGGGGAGCAGATGGACTGATTTAGTTATTTCACAGTTCATTTCCTTGCCATGCACAAAGACAGCCCTAGTGATTCACTTATTACTTTTTCTAGATGCAAGTTTGGTAAAGTCTCGATCTCTTAAGAAAAATATCCAAAAAAAGCTATAAAATTAATATTTGTTGTTCTCAAGGGAGTATAACATTTATTACTATATTTCAAGAAAAAATATAGTTTCAATTTCAGCATTTCTTGCTATATTTGAAAACTTATCAAAAAGGCTAAGTATTGAAACTAATTATTTTAGATAAAAATAAATATAAAACCAAGGGAAAATTTGGCAACACCAAATTGCTATTTACCACAAAGTTGGATATTCTAATTTTTTCATGTTTTATTTCTAACAAAAAATCAATTTTTTGACCCTTGATATTGTCCAAGGATAAACATTTAGAAAAAATTTACTTTGCAAATATCTTGACAATTATACCCATATCATTCTTCCAGATTAACTCTCCCATGTCTTGGTCAGGAAAAGTACTCTTAGCACTTATATATTCACTTTTTAATTACTTTTAATTTCACTTGAAATAAGAAAAATATTTATTGAAGATGATAGTGCTTTTGTAGAAATATGGACGGCTTGGAGAAATAATTTGGGGAGCAATGATTGGTGGCAAGAAAAGATGAATTCAGTTTTAGACATACAAGCATTTCTGCTATAATGATATATACGTACATTGGTAAAAGGAAGACATAAGCATTCTGTAAAACTAAACAAAAAAATTAAAGATTTCTTGGAAACGTGGTTTAGGGACAGACGACTCAAACATTGTAATTTTACAACCAGACCACCCACATCAACAGTAATTGATACCTAGAGAGATAACTTGGAATGTCCTGACAGACAACTCAGAGTGGCTGAGGGCTGGCCAAAGGAATTTTTTAAAAAATGTACAGAAACAAGTAGAAATACTGGCAACACTATCATTAAAGCAGGTCTACTTGGTGCTGAGACACTGCTTAAGGAAGCTGAGTTCTGAACCTAGGAATCTGCTTTAAAAGCCAGGATGTGAGGTGGGGCAAATGCTACACGCTAAGAACCAGAGAGAAAATACGGATGTTTCCAGTCTTAGAGGACTAGGTGGTTTTGAGCTAAAGTTTGCTTTGGAAGACTAGAAAAAAATGGATAAGATATTTAAACTAATCTGTCTGAAGTGATCAGAAGGCCAAAAAAGAGATAAGAATTTCTGGGGCTAACCTGGCAAGAAGAGAATCTCTAGGGAGTGAGCCCAATATTGGCCATATTATTTCTCTTAGAGTTCTTTCCAGTAACAAAGCAAACACAGATGCTTAAAACAGCCATGGCAAATTCCTCAGGATTTATAGTTACCCAGATAGGTTACATACCAAAAGAGTAAAGAAAAACAAAAACAAAACAAAACAAACAAAAAAACCCCATTAGCCTTCACCAGATCTGAAGATTATTTGAAATGGCTCAATTAAAAATGAATTAAGATAGTACTGGAACAAAAGTAAATATTCTCTGAAGGAAAATACATCATTAATAATTTAAAATTATTTTTACAAATTTTCATGCACAATAACAGAATTCAATAAAAATATAATGAGCCTACAAAAGGGCAAGGAACAATTAAAAGGCTATCAAACATGAATTACAAATTATTATCAATCACATGATCAAAAATCAAATGACAAAAACACAATTTTGGAAAAGAGCTAAAAATCATAAATAATAACCACATGAATATTTTGCAAATAAAAATGCATAAATTGGAGTTAAGTACATGATGAATTTAACAAGATAGACATTGAAGAGATCATGAATGAACTGACATATGTCAGAAGAATATATTGAAAGAGAGTAATAAAAAGATGAAAGGATATAAAATACAGAAAATAGCATAAAAGATATATAGGTCATGAGGGAAAGATCTAAAATACATTTAGTTGTAACTCAAAGTGAAAGGAGAAAAAGGAAAGAAGCAGTATTTTGTGAATAAATATAAAATAATTTTAGAAAATTGATGAAGGACATCAAAAATATTGTAAAGTAATTTGCATCACATAAACATATGTTACGGCAAGACAAACAGCAAAATGAAATAATCAGTGAATCAGTGTTCTTTAATGTCTTCAATGTTTTGCTTATATATTAATACCATCTAAAATAGTTTTGGAAAGCTAAGTACTCACTTGGACATGACTAAATTACTGTTTAAAATTCTCATCACACATTAAATAGGCTCAAAGTAGGTAAATTCTATTGCATTATAAATATGTATATTTTAAAATAAAAATATTACATCATATTCATATGTGTACCAATGAAATCTAATCCTGGTGATTTGGCAGTTAATACATCTTTTAAAAGTAGTATTTGAATAAGATACATAGATATATAAATAAGATATAGATATTTATGTATACAAACACATACAAATATACATATTCCCTCCTGAAGTCATAATTTCATTCCACTATCCTTAAATATTATTTGTTAAAATATTTTAATAATATATTTTTATTCATAAACATTTTTCCTTAATCACAGCCATACTTCTCTTCCACAAAAATAAACAACTTGAAAGGTATAATGTGTGTATATATGTATTTCCTGACAATATAAATAATTTAAAATATTATAGTATAAAGTATACTATATATGATTTTCTGATAATGAAAATCTAGTAAGAAATATTTCTGGCATAAATTGTCATAACAATCATTAATAATATACAATTCAATAAAATTAAATTTGTTACATGTATTGAGAAATAATTTTTGAAAACAAATTTAGTCAGCTTATTGAGAACACATGGCTTTAAAGAATGGATAGGTCTTTTGTTAATTAGGTTTTTCCTTGACTAGAATGACACTCAGTTCAGCATAAATTATTTTTCTACTTTTTATTTTATATGTGTAAGCACTGAGAAAATCTGTTCCAATAAATCAATAAAAGGGAACAAAAATCTACATCATCTATATCTGTATCCATCCATAGAACCAAATATCTAACTAACTAACTAGTTACCTAACTAATTACAAAAGACACGAGGATATGCAGTGGTACCTTAACAAAAGATTCTTCAGTGACACCAGTTTTTGCTATTGCCACTTACAGTGACCCTGGATTTTTATACCCTTCAAAGGAATGTGCCATGATTACCTTGGTCCAGAATTAGTGAATGGTTTGCATTCTTTTATCAAGTGGAGAAGGGCTACTATGAAAGGTGAAGTTGAAAAGGTGAATCAACACGATACTTGGATTATAGGTACAGACCAAATATAATAATGAGCACATGGGATGTTGAGTGTCTTGAAATTGATTCCCTAATATTACCTTTGAAAAGGTCTTTGTACCCACAGGCATATAAATAAGGTTACAATAGGCAATTAAATATACTGGCCTGGCAAGTACAAAAAAGTGAAAGATAGAGATGCAGGTTTCTGAGTTATTCATATTAATTGAGAAGAGTAAAAATAATTCTACCAAAGGAAAGTGCTGCTTTATTTATTCCTTGTGTTAATTTTTTTTTCAAGACTGGAGGCTGAGGGTGTTTTTATAATAATATAATGTTATTTTGAAAACTGAACACAGTAATTCACAGACAATAAAATCAACAAATCTTATAAATAAATAATTTTTATAATAACCCATTAAAATAAGCAGGTAAATTGGTATAAACATTTGTTATCCTTTTTGATCAAAGTTAACATTCTGATGGAGAGTTAATCCATACATTAAAAAGGAGTAGGCAGTAGAGAATTACAAGTAACATTGGTAGATAGCATTTTTATTTAAATTAGAGAAAATATTTCAAAATAAAATCTAAAATTGATGATAAATTGGATAGCATTTAAAGCATTAAATATTTAAGTGCTTTGCAATTTTTTATATAATTCAAAATAAATGGCATTCATTTATTATTTGGTGTAAATTTAAACAACTTAATGCTGTTACATTTTCAAGATTGAAAAGTTGAGAAAAGATGGTGTGATTCTGGAAATTTTAATCATTTTATGTAAAATTGTATAACGTAAATACATTTTAACTTATGCAATTCAAAAAGGTATACTGGAGAATAACAAGTCAAAATTACCTCTTTGATCAGTCAACTTAATTTAGACAATAAGCATCATCACAAGGACTTTTCTGAACTTGTTCAACTAGTAATGTTTAAACATGTGTATTCATTCCTGTTCCTTCCTGTATGAATGAGCAAGTGTGCATACCTCTAACCATTTTGGGGATAGTAAGTATTTGTTAAAAGTTATTATGAATAAAATACTCTCTACTGAATTACCTAACAAAATATGGTAATAGGAAAAATAGCAAAATGTTATGACAAAATCTATCTTTAAGATGAAAATAATATGAATACAAGTATTTTGTTAATATATTCTTAAGTACATCTCTATTTATCAGAAGACAAATATAGCCTTGACTGCTACATTAACTTAAATTTAAAGTGTCAACAGTTCATTTTACACTGTGCATAAATGTAGTTGCAACTTTTACAAGAATCTGTAAGAAAAAAGTCAAAGCTCAGTTAAGCCTATGAAGAAACTGTTACATATTGAAACAACATAATTACTGAAAAATATTATCAGGATAAATTTTCACTTGCTGTATATTACTTAATTTGAGAAGAAAAGTGAATTTTGATATTTTTTTCATGTGATATACAATGCTTGTATCAGTTAAAATTGTGAAATTAGCCTTTTATGGGAGTTTTTACAGCTTAATGTTGTATATACAGCTTATTTTTTGAAAGACAGAAAAGAAATCACAACTGGATAATTGTCATCCAGGCTTACAGAGAATTAATGAAATTTTACCTACATACCTTGCAACTGAATCTTATTCTCAGGACTCTGAACCAGAACAGAACTGACAGAATCTAGGTTGTCATAGTTACTGCAGCCAAGAGGACCCGTCCGTGTTTCTGTTACCTGACGAACAAAACATCAACTTGATTATATAAATCAAACTTTACAATGTCCTTTTGGTTCAATGTAGTTGTCACATACTAATATTACACGTTTGATGGTAAATATCACTGAAAGGTCTAGGATCTGATACACACCAGCAATACCTAAGCACAGAGGAGAACTGTGCTTAGGGAGACAACTCCCTTTGTCTTCAAATCCATTTCCTTTCCTTTGATCAGGCATAAATCTCCTAGGAAAATAATAGAAACTCTCTTTGGTCAAAAGCATAACTCATATAAGGTCACTGGTTTTACCCAAGGTACAACAAGGGCATGGTCCTTAAGGTAAAGAGCAATTGTTTGTGTTTGTTTTTCCTTTGTTTTTCCTCAATAAATCAGAGTCATCAGCCAGACTACTGTCTAAAAACTGATTTTATTATTTTATTCTTCTGCTTAAAAATCTACGAAATTTCCCTCTTTTATATTGGCATGGCAGTCTAAACTCTCTGTTTGGCTTCCATCTGCCTCACTTCTCCCCAACAGGGGAGTTATCTCCTTGCCCAGCTAGACATTATTCATTTTATGCCTTTGCTTATACAACAGCCTCCACCCCCACAACACTTGGACTAGAAAGGCTTCCTTTCTCAATTTTGGCCAATTGATTTAACAGTCCTCCAGATTAAGCTCATGTTCAAACAGCTACATAAAGTATTCCTTGATAATTTCCACTTGTATTATTTTACCATTTCTATACAATTTTGGTTTGCAGTGCACAGGTTTAGTACTTAATTATGGAATCTCATATGTGGACTGATTTTTCTATGGCTGTCTTGCAATGTATCAGGAGATATGGAGACTAAGTTTAATTGATTATATGAGACTGAAAATATATCCTGAAAATAATTTAAAAGAAAACATTTTAAAGCAGAGGAGTATTGTAACGATCTTTATGTTTTTAACAAGATATTCTCTGCTCAATAACAAGAATGGTCTTTGCAAAGCACAATTCAGATTATTTTATTTCACTTTTTACAACCCTGTAATAGCTTCCCATTTCACTAAGGGTAAAAGGGTAAAAGCTAGAGCCTTTTATAGGACTAGAAAGAAGCCGTATTTTCCAGCTCCCTGTTACCTCTCTAAACTCATCTGCTCTCTCCTTTCCCTTATTTACTCTGCCCCAGCCCCACTGGCTTCTTTGCTGTATTTCGAACATGCTAACTCCTTCCTGAGGTCTTTGACTTGCTATTCCAGTATCTGGGATGCTCTTTCTCAAAATATTTTCTAGCTTATTCCTTAACTTCCTTTAAGTTTTTGTTCAAATATCATCCTTTTAGGACTACCTGAAATAACCTAAAGTGAATACCTCTATCTCTTCCAACTATATTTTCTTTCCTTCTTACCTTGTTCTACTTTTTTTCACAGTAGTTATCAGCTTCTAACATGCTTATAATTTATTCATTTGTCCTGATTATTGTTGACACTTCTCAATAGAATACAAACTCCACAAGTACAGGGAATATTGCCTATTTTTGTTCACTCATGTAGCCATAGAACATATTAGGTTTTTGTATAAGCCCATGGACATTGATTAAGAGAAAGAGAGGAGGCAGCATGAGGGAAGACTTCCCAGCATGAAGCAAGAAAGGCATTAAGGCCATGGTTGATATGATAAAAGCACAAACTCAGCAGTGGCAATAAGATTTATCTGAAGAAAATAGATTATGAAAGACAACTGGAAATAGCAAGACTACGAAACACTGAAAATGAACATTGATGGAGGAAAGGAAAAGCCCCTGAGGTTTCTACGCATAAGTGATAACATCAAGATACGGAGTAAAGAAGTTCCACTGCAGAGTACATAAAAGGGAGCATAGTTTTGAACATGCTAACTCTTTTTGATGGAATCATCTAATACAAGGAGTGACAAGTCTATGTCCTAGAATTATGTCAAAGATGGGACTACTAATTTGGGAGTCATCAACTCGTAGGCAATAATCAAAGACAAAGAAATAGACACATCAGCTCAGATGTATTGAGTGTGTGTTTAATTTGTATCATAACAACTCTATCATATTTTCTAAATAATAAGTCCTTTACCATAACCAAGATTGATTTTGAGTATGTAGCAACAGTTGACAATGTGGTTTATCACGGGTAAAACATTACTTTTTCTCTAATACCACACCAAACTTGACTTTTCCCCTACCTACTGTCTCCCAATGATGACACAAAATACAACTATTTTGTTCAGGGAAATGATTTCTAGTGTAGATATGATATGTGTTTGTGTATAATTATATTTAAATATAAATGATTAACAGCATAATGGCAAAAAGAGGATGAAAGGCCTCATAGGAAATATTTATGATTTAAGGTAATTTAAACCTTCATTTTGTCCCATTATGTAGTTTAACTATTGTCCCTTAATACACACAAACATACATCACAATAATATAAACATCCATACGTGCCATGGTGAGGAAGTTTCTAAATAAAATTGGCATTAAGCATATGCACATTGACATATGAGATCTTGAAAATTGGAGGGTAATCTAACACTTCACCCTTGAAATAGAATAGTATTATTTTTTCTCATTACAGAGAGTCTCCTGTATTCTGTTACTATGTTCTTGAGAATAAATGTAAGAAAATTAAATAATAGAAATAAATTTCAAAAGGAATTGAATATCTTTATATCTCTTTATTGCTTTACTCTCTCATCTTTCATTATATACAATAATAAAATTTAGCATATCATATTTATAATTTTATTTTGTTCTCTACCCAAAACTGAATTCACTGATCACTGTCAGATTTAATGTTAAAATTTGTAAACTCTAGCACATTATATGAAATAAATCTATTTTTCAATTTCATTATATTTAAGGACTCTACATGTCTTACTAATGTTAGCATTAGTAAATATGTCCATACTTGTTTTGTGTTTAAAATAATAATAAAATGAATACAAATGAAAAGAAAAACCCTAAATTACTGTAGAGATGCTAACTCTGTCAGAAATGAATTATGTAGATGTACCCGCAATAGCTTAAAATTTTGATTATCAGCTAATATATGAAAATCTGATTTAGGGCTCTCCATGTATAACATATGAAAGTAGGGGTTATTCAACAGTTAAAGATAAAAATGACTAAGACTTACAATAATCCATTACTGATAGCAGTCAGGGCTTTGAGAAATAATATACCTAATGATAAAAATATTTTAATTTATGTATTTTAATTATTTCTGCTACAGGGGGTGTTGAAACAAGGAAACAGCCCTGAGAACACAAGAAGGATTTCTTCTTTGAGGTGTTACCTTGGGTTGTGGTTGAATGTGAATGTGGAGTGTGCAGCAGGGAAGATGTGGCTCAACCACCTTTTAAAAATTTATTTAGAGCAGGTTTGTCTCCTAAATATGACAAATATGTTTTGATTCTATAACTGACAATTTATGTGAATTGTGTCTTAAGCACACTGTTAAAAATCAGTGAGGATACAAAAGTATAGTATAAAAAAAGCAATGTATGCATTTTTCAGTTTTTTCTTTCAACTTTTTTTATATTGTTTCATTGACTTACTTCCTATTGTTTTCATAGTTAGAGAATTTTAGAGAGTAAAAGAAAAATAAATAATTTTCCTAATTCAAAGAGATGTTTTGTAAGTAACTATATGCATATATAAAAAGTATAGATTCAGGCTTACTTAAAATAAAATGGATAAAGGTAATTTACTTGGAAATAAACAATCTCTACTACTTTATATCAATTTCCTTACAGTCTCACACATTCTAAAGATGGTTTTTGGCTCAAGATTATCATGGCTCAGCAATGCATTGGAATTATGCACTCAGTAAGAACTAGTTGAAGAAAAACAATCTGAAGCAAAAAAAGAAAAAAAAAAGAAGAAAAAGAAACAAGACTAAACAAACAGAAAGCATAGCACGTGAAAACTAAAAACAGAAAAATAACAGTCCATTGTCTTCAAATTAAGATATTATAAATTTAAATATTTCCAATCAAAATTCTAATAATGTTACATGTGTTAAAAAATAGACTGAAATGCATATGCGTGTTTCACCATCCTAGCTCCACCACTCACTAGAGAGGAACCTATCTACACTTCAAGTTTCTGTTGGATAAACTAGTTAAAATTCTCTTACACCACAGGGTGGTTGTAAAGATAAAATGAAATAATCCATAAAAAGTACTTACCATGAACCTGACCCACAGTAATTATTTCAAAATTAATGTAAAGTATTATCAAATGTTTACTATTAAAAAGCAAAAGCACAATGGTAACTTTAGTGGGAATGTACAGAAGTTTTTCACACTCCACCCCCAATCAAGTTTGTGACATCATAATACTTTTTCTAATATCGGTGCTGGATGTTGACATCCCTTGAACCAGAATATGCACAAATGTTGTACAAGGTCACATCAATATACAAGCAAAGCACAATATAGTTTGAATAATCCACAACAAGACTAAACCAGAAATATTGGTATAGGAAAAAATAGGCAGATCAATTACATAGAACACAAAAGAGCGGCAACAATAACACCAACAAAATCAGGTAAAGTTTGATGACATCTGGTATAGAACAAAATCAAGTAGTCTAACCAAAAATGTATGATTAAATGAAAAAATTTTTATTCGCTTTGAGTGAAAAAAGTAAGAGAAAATGTGTATGTAATTTGTAAAAGTATACATACACATATACACATATATTATATATAGATCTGTGAAACTGCCATTACTCTGGACCATTTTCAAAATGAAACAAAATATTACTTCACCATTTTGACTGAACTGAATATTGTTTCTCAATAATTCAATAAAATACATGATCATATTAAACTATATCACTTATTACAAATCTATAAATACATATTTTTCAAAAGTTTGTAATGTTCCTAGAAACTTTATCTGATATTCAAGGGGAAGTAATTTTTTACATTTTAATTTGCAAAAAAGACATGTATATCTATCCCCCCTCACAAAGACTTGTCATCTATGAACTATTTATTGGTTATATGATTCAAAAAACATACAGAATAGTAGTATACTTGTTTGTTCCAACCTGTCATTTTTAATAACAAAAGTAATAAATGCCCATGTTGGAAATTTAAGCAATGAAATAAGTCCTAGCCCAGAGGAACAACTGCTATTTTTTTTCTTATTTTTACATGTTTTCCTTCATCCTTTAACTAGACATGAATATGGTTGAAAATAGGAACAACTGCTGTTCAGGACCATTCTTTATTCATAGCACCCAAATTTCAGGGACTTTACCTTTTCATAACCCTTTTCTCATTAAAACATTTATTTTACTTCATTTGTTTCAGAGTTATATCAGGTTATATCAAAGTAGCTTTCGAGTAATTTTTAAGTCCTTGATTATGCACATGAAATACTAGAATATTGATATGCACAATGTCTCTCATTTACAAAACAGTGATGTCCAAAGAAGGAACCTGTCCTTCTGAATTCAATTTTTTGCTCTAGAGTCCCACATCATACTTAGATAACTAAAAAAGGATTGTTAATATTTTAGAAGAGATTTGCCTATCCCATACTGTAGCAAGAGAAATGCATCCAAAATATCAGGAGTTTGGGTGGAGGAGTAGTGCAATTTGTTATTGGTACCTGCATCAAGACAAAGTGTCATACCATTTCTTCAAGTTTGCCCACATTTCCCTCAGATATCCCTTCCATACAGTCCACTTCAATTGTCCCTTCTTCCAGAAATAATGTTTCTATTCTTTAATCACCCAAAACACTTTGAAAAGACGAAGACTTTACTAGATGACATAACCCATATTTTGTTCATTCTATGTTTCTGATGTCTTAACATTTAATATTAATATAAACTGACATTTATTTTTCAAATAGAAATAAAGGTGTATTCTTATATAATTTTTTCTCAAGATGTTCATTTTTTGATCTCTTCGTTTATTAAAATATTGGTTAAGGTAATTGCAGTCCATGTATTCAATGAATGGCTCATATCCAGAACATACAAAAAAATCTACAAACCAATAATAGAATAGCAAGAGCAATACTGAAAAGATACTTGACAAAATAGGATATCTAAGCATCCTATAATCGTGAAATAGTGTTCAGATTTCTTATTTTAAGAACTGAAAATTAAAAGCATAACGAGATGCTGTGACCCGCTCACCAGAACGACTTATAAGAATATAAAGCCAGAAAATGTCAACTTTTGACAATACAATGGAGGAACTGGAATTCTCAT
This sequence comes from Daubentonia madagascariensis, assembly GCA_023783475.1. NCBI lineage: Eukaryota > Metazoa > Chordata > Mammalia > Primates > Daubentoniidae > Daubentonia > Daubentonia madagascariensis. The sequence goes on along the minus strand of JAKFHU010000978.1, from coordinate 15,269,368 downwards.
ACGCTGCACCTGGGATCGTAAACTGGTACAATCACTTTAGAAATTCCTTGAAAGTATCTACATAAGTAAACATAGGAACATCTTACAAGCCAGGTATACAGCCAACAAAATTGGGAACATGTGTGTACCAAAAGACACCTGCAAAGAGGTTCATAACAGCACCCTTCTTAATAACCTCAAACAGAAAAATATAAAAATGACAATTGATAATACAATGTATAAGTGCAATGAGAATAAATTAAAGGCAACAGTACATAATAATACAAACACATCTCACAAATAAAATGTTTAGTGACATTTATTATGCTCCCATCAATATGAAGTTCAAAAGAATGGGCAAAAATAATTTATAGTGGTAGAAGCCAGCATGGTGGTTACACTTTGTATACAGGAATGATGGTAAGGGGGCATGAGGGGAACTTCTTGGGTTCTAGACATGTTCTGTTTTTTGACGTAGGAGGTGGTTGCTAAAATGTTTTCAAATCTAAACATTTTGTGTACTTCTCTGTATAAATGTTACATATTAATAACATTTACAAACAAAAGTCAGTTATTATTTATTTTTCTTTTATATGGATATCTAGACATGTATCTACTTATCTGTGCTTCTATCTGTCAATCATCTATGTATACTACAATGCAAGCTTGGATCTTCGTACTTACATTCTTTCAAATTTATTATTATTCTAATATAATTAGGCAAAAAGAAAATGCTAAAATCTGACACTGTGAAAGGTTATGAAAAATAAATGACTTATTTTTAGGTTATTAACATAAGAGAATTTATTTAAAAATCAAATCCGATCCATTTTTAATCAACTTAGAACATGTCATATTTATTTTGTTTTCTTTCAAGCTCACAATTATTACTGTCCTATAACTGCAGATATACAGATGGTAAATCAATTTTCCACTAGGAACTAACTTATAGATTCATATCCTTATTTCATTTTTATTTTGTAGGTATCCATGATTCCAAACAATATACTTATCTCTGATTTAAAAAAAAATACCTTTTTCTTATAAACTCACCTCTGAATAGCAATAAAAAGATGTATGAATAATTAAACAAGCTATTTTAAATATTCTATTTTCCCTAATGATAATTACTTTCCAGGTTTCTTTTGGTTATAAGTTTTTAAAGTATTTGCAAATAAATCATTATATTTAATATTTTAATATAATAAGACAAAATTTTATTAAATTCATATAGTTTATATTCAAAACAAAAATCCTATTGGTAACAAGAGTATCAGAAAGAGACCCCATAGGTCTACTCAGAAACATTTTTTAAAGCAATAATGTTTTCAATAACATGAATTCATGAGTGGATGAACAAAATGTGGTATATTTATACCATGGAATACCACTCAGCCATAAAAAAGGAGGAATCAATGCCTTTCGCAACAATTGGGATGGAGCTGGAGACCATTATCCAAAGTAAAGTATCTAAAGAAGGGAAAAACAAATACTACATGTACTTGCTATTAAATTGGAACTAACCAATGAGCACACATGTGCACAGAGGGAAGTAAAACTCAGTAGAAATCAAGCAGGGGGGAGGAGGATGAAGGGGAGAGGCAAAAACCTGCCTTACAGGTAAAACGAACACTATTTGGGTGATGGGCACACTTATAGCCATGACTTAAGCATTACAAAAGTGATCCATGTAACCAAAAACATTTGTACCCCCTTAATACTTTGAAATTAAAAAAAAATAAAAGCACTGTTTCCCCCAGTATAAAATTATTTGAGGAGTAAATATTCAAAGGATTAAGGGATTAAAACCCTCAAGATATTTTAATATCTTACTCCTTTGTCTTACCACAAAGTTTAACTAAAGTATTATTATGACAATTATAAAATTATACCACACTCACCAGTTTTCATCAACTTCTTTATTTATTTAACTATAAATTTCCTATTCATAATTAAACACTGTACCTGCTACACAGTAGAAATTCAATAATTGTGAATTAAATTGACATATAAATATTTTATTTTTAATTAGAAATGTTTATTACAAAAGAACACTTAATTTATTAAACATTTTGAGAATCCCTTGAAGAAAATATAGCAGTGCCAGCATACACACATTTTTAAAGCTATCAGGAGTCTAAGAAATCACCTAGTCTCACCATCTCATTATAAAAATGAGGTACAGTATTTGGAGCCAGAGAGGTTATTGAGCTACCTCTCAGTCTCATGTAAGTGAAATGAGAACTAGAACTGGTGCTTAAATGTCCTGACTCATAAATCAAACACCCATTCCAAACGTCACGCTGGCTTTCCAAGCACTATAGTTAACAAGTTTTTGAAACTTTGCTTGGCTTGCTCATTCCTTCTCCTCTCTCTCTCTCTCAATAAAGTTACAATAAAACAATGTAATTGGCTTGGATTGATGTAGAAGTCAATCGGAATGGTGTAGTGTCTTGGGTCATTGTCATGAACAATAAATATTGCCATGAATGTGCTGGTTAATATAATTTTGATTGAAGCCCAAATGAATTAGCTTTCATTCTAAGTATTAATTTATTAATGCTTGGAAATATAACTTCCTGCATATTCTTATATTACTTCACAGTAGACATTTGAAAAGTAAAATGTGAAGTGTTCAATATTTTATATTATGTCCGAAAACAGCGTGCTCTTTTCTGTTGCCAAACTTATAAGATCTTTTATAATATACATATTGCTAAAGTTATGAAACTAACAAAAAACTTGAGAAAACGTTGATAGTAAGAAAGAAAAAAATATGATTTCACTTCATTTCTCAACTGAAGATAGCGCCTTATAATAAGATTTCTTTCAAATGTCAACATTGAGTTTAAAGACATTTTTACCATTTAATATTTTCCTCTGCCATTTATTAATTATTATTTCAACATTTTATTAAGCACTCTAGATCAGACTGCAATTCAATGTAGTCTCAGTTTTTTATCCTGCTTCAATATTTCTGGAGCTTATTTTTTTAATTAAGAAATGAATTTTCATGTATATTATTAACTATAAGATACATATAAAAACAAAATGTTCATATTGGAATAAACATATTTCAAGACCAAAGTTCCTTAATTTTAAAAACTGTTTTATTACTTATAGTACATTTTGTGGGAAATGTGCAAATTCACTTATGAAATTCTACATGTCCTCAAATGAAAAATATTCGTATATCGAAGCAAAATTTTCTTGCATCTCAATACAATAATAAGCATTATACTTAGTATATCATACATAATTAATATGGTGATTTAAAATATATTTGACATTGTCGTTTTCTTGAGGCCATTCCAACCATTTAGAAACAGTTTAAAATAGTATATGACACATACTATTGTACCCAGGTAACTCACATCTTCAAATGAAAAGCACAAATATGAATCAAATACAATTTCAATGTAAAGGAGCACATACCATTGTTTAATTATTTAATCTATGCAAATGACTTCATGCTAATAATTATTTCCCCTAATTCTATTTCTCATAATTTCAATAGATAAAATGCTTTTAAATATTAGAATCATTCATTTATAGGATTACATTTTTAAAAGGTATTTGAGGGTTTTTTAAAAAATTTGTTTATTTTTACAGGAGAAGCAGTGATACTTTAAACATGAAGACAAATATATGATTATAAATAATATTGAGTTATATATTTCCACAACATGTATACAAAATAAACCATATAACTACATATTACAAAGTACAAGGAACATAAAAAAATTTAGAGCAAAATATATTTACATGAAGTAAATTATTAAGGTTAGAGGAAAGTAATACAAAAAATAGGGCACTCATTTAATTTAGGAACAAAATGGAGTGTGCCTTCTTGGAGAGCAATTGCTTCAGTGCAGTTTTCACTTGTACTTGCCACCATGAGTCCAGGCATGGTTACAATGATTGTCCTACTTTTTCATCCCCCATAAATTATCCTCCATCAAAATTATATACAAGTAAACAACCCACAAGCACCCATATGTAAATCTATTGAGAGAGACTGTGTGAATTCTTTGAGTACATATTAAAATATAAAATTACACACAAGGCTAGAAAAAAGAAGTTTTCTCAGGTTCTTAAAGTATTTATTTAGTGTGATATGGAATAAGGTAAACTGGACACAATTTAGTTAGAATGAAGTTGCCAAATAACGTCAGGGCCCCTTTATGCTTAAACCATGGTTGCCATGGAAATTAAATATGTACCACTTGATTGGTCTTGGAGAGGCCAAACCTCTAAGCTCACTCCTATAGATGTTATTTTGATTTATTTTTTTAAATAACACAGAGCTTAAAATCACAGCAAACATAAGAAACAATATAGCAAAAAAAGCATTCATTAAGTTCCTAACGACATGGATATACATTTAGAAAACTGGCATTTTTCTAAAAGCTACATTTGTGATAGCTATAACTGATGGTGTTACATAAATGGTAACCTTGTACTTCATTATAGGAAATCTAAAGGGATATTGTTATTACTCTACAGTTACCTATGAGTTTTCTGATGTTTTCCGTATTAATAATGAAAAAAATAAAGCTTTACAGCCACAGGGCAGTTGCATACAATAGACACAGATTGCAACCTGCTTTAGGTCTGTGGCACGCTGGTGAGAGTTATTAGGCAGCCACTGCAGTTGTTGCCACTGTCAAGCCTGAGTGCCCCTTCTCCTGGACCAAAGAAATTACATTTTAGGGAACTCAGGAGCCAGAGGTTCCTTTCTGTTTTTTCACACAAAAATATAAATGTAATCCAAGGCAGCATTCATTACATTTATTTTAGAAATGAAAGCAAACCAAAGTAAAATGTTACGGAATTATTTTATTTTTTATCTTTGTAGTTTGTTATATGAATTGCAATTACATTGCCTTCAGTTATTTAATCTACTTTAAATGACTACAAACTTTAAAACACAATGGAAAAAAATATTTCTAAATCCAGGTTCAGAATATAAATATCGTTTTCTTTGGAGCCCTTGCAAATTATCATATAAAAATAGTAGTGTTTTATAATCATTTTCAACAATGGCGTTGACAGCTATTTCATATAAATACAAATACAAAACTAGGAGTTATTTGAAAGGCTGAATTTAATATAACAAAGTCATTGGAGAAATGGGCTTAGAAGAGAGTCTTCAGCCCATATTGCCTCTTCCTTGGAGATAGTGATCTCTAATTGCAAAAGAACACGCACGGGCTTCTTTTGTCATTTTTTAAAATTTATTTCCAAAATCTTTTCTATACCTCCAGTGGTTAGAGATCTAACCGCTCTAAGCTATCCCTCTACCTTGATGTACTATATATCTCTTCTTTGATGAATTAAGCAAGAAAGCAATTAGAATTAACATACCAAGGATAATACAGAGTGTAACCTACAATTGAGCAAATCCCACTAAGGTCACAAACAAGATGTGTTGCCAAGAGCATAGAGCAAAGTGTTACACTAAACAGAGCCACTTGCATCATTAAGCCCTACTGTATAATTTGTTTTATCAGAATATTTCTACATCCACACAATCTGCCCAATTGATACTTGCCTGGAGTGTCAGTCAAGCAGTTAACGTAAGCTGATGCTTCAGATGATGTAAAAACTTAGAAATTGAATTATATATTTTGCTTTCTTTGACAGTGTAACTAAAAATTTGCAGGTGCAAATGTCACCTTCTGAAGTAAAAGCACCTATCCCCATGCTAGAGGACAATGGCAATAGAATCAAGGGCACTGGCAGTCCATTACTTAGTGGTGCACACAAAGCACACTCCAGGACAATATGTCACTGTCAAAATGCCAACCAACAGTCTTTCCATAAAATTCTCTTCCATACTAAAGCATGGAAACTTGTTATATACAGGCTTTTTGTGTTTCTAGCTTTTAGCAAAACTATTTAATTATTATTATTTTTAATTTTCTCCTTCTCAATGTAGGAATCGGTATGGTATATTAGAACATTTCCCAAATTTCCCACCGTTTTATTCATAAAAATACTCTTACCCAAAATTTTCTATTACTTCTCTGAAATTCCATATTTAATATTACTATTCTTAAATATTTATTAAAGTATTTCCTATTGCATATGATTAAAAACTCAAAACTTTTAATGCAGCCTTTTCAAGTTTCAGTAGTATAAAATAATTCTGGATTCCTTATGCATATCAAAAGCTCTGACTTCAGTTATATTTTTATAATAGCACAACTAATGCCTGTGCACACACCAGCTAAACTTTCATACTGAGGACATCATATTCTTCTATTTGTCACCCAATTAAAGAAGCGCATGAGAGAACTGATAAGCACAGTGCACTAAAACTCAATAGACTTGGACATAATTAGAAAGACAGAAGTGGATTTCTTGTTTCAACTGGACACTACAAAAACCATTCTGGCATTACATTTTTCCCCAAAAAATAAATTGGCTTTGTTCACAAAAATAAAGTTAGGATAAATCCAAATTCTTTAGCAACTGATTATCACTAAAAGTAAGCAATAAGATTACTTCAAAAGAACAATAAAAAAATTATTAAGAAGAAAGAGGAATATTACAGTCCACATGAATTACATATATATTATTAAAATTTTAAGATGCAGGAAAAAAGCAATAAATTGGTCAAACCTGTCTGCAATACTATAATCATATTATCCAGTGCTGCCCTCTCCCCTACTTTCTATTTAGTTAAAACATAGCCAGAAGATTATAAATAAGATAATTATTTATCTTTTAAAAAATTAGTGGAATTATTTTAACAAATTAACAAGAATGAAAAAGACAAAAAGTTTAGTCATTTGAAAGTATATATTTGTATATTTCCTGGAATAAATTTAGGAAAAAAAACCCTAAAAATCCAATGTGAAATATCATTGTAAATCTGTCATCTTCTTTCTATTACCTTTCCCCTATATTTTCATCTCCTTTATATTATTTTCTTCCTATTTATTTTCTCTAGAGACCAGAATCCCAAAGGGACTTCTGTACCACCCTGATACCTCTGGGACTTCATGTAGCTTTACAGGCAGCAAGGATTTCTCAGACTTCAGATCACAAACAACTTGCACTGAGTTCACCCGTAGTTATAAAGCATCAGGTCTATGAACTTTGAATCTGTAGACGTAGGCGTTAGAAATAAAACCAGGTTATTGTTAGCACAGTAAACACTAAAACCCACCAAGTCAGTAAAGAAAAATCATAAAGGAGAAAATGTTTCCTCAGTGGGTGATTAATTACAATTAATGTGTTTTCCCTTTTTCTATGAAACATTACAAAACAAAATTCCTATTCAATCAGATTTCATTTATTTAAAATTATTAGGGAAAAATTTTAGATAACATATTGAGTGTATGACTATTTACCCATATACTAAATGGGACCTAAGGAAATGTATGAGCTACTATTTCAGTTATTTTGTGTGGGCTGCCTCCTCTGCCTACCTTACTATGAATTTAATTTCACTTACTGATATAATTATTATGTCTCCTATCAGCAGCCTTTTCCTTCACTCTTGAAAAGTTACAAATCTATTACCAGATAAGCAAGCTGGGTCAATTTGTTCCTGATTAGATTTTAAGTGAAAATTTGGAGGACTCTCTCATATTTACAAGACATAAGCTTTAGGAATGGAAATAACAAAGTCTTTTTAGATTACTCAGACATTTTCTCTACTGGCCTTTAAGTTTCTGACCTATCAAATATAGTTTAGGCTATTGAAAATGACATTCAAATTTTTAAAAATTGTATGTTTCAAATTAAAAATATCCATATTATATTTAATTGTATTGTTATGCTAATTTTTCAAGCATAGAGCATGAAGCAATTAGGTTACCAGAAAGAAAAATATTACACTGCTGCTGCTGCGGCAACTGAGGGACCCAGGTCACAGCAAACCCCAACGGCAGCCTGTATCTGCTACCACCATGAACAGGGGCCCACTATGCCCGTGCCCAAGCTTTCAGTAGTGACCCATAGACCAGCCCACCCCTCCACACGAACATGCTCTGACACCTGATTGGACTATGACAACCATAGGGGAGAAGGGAGAAGCAGAAGTCCAGCAGGCTTACAGACTCACAGTGTATCTGCCATTCTCCCGTCTGAGCAATCGTCCAGAGCACTGCTCAAGCAAGAAAGCCAGGGGCCTTGGAACTAGGGATTATGTAATCTGGTCCACCACTACTGGCACCTGAACACCCTACATGGGTCTGAGTTCCAACTGGCCCAAGTTGCTAGCACCACCACAGTGGGTACTTACCAGCATGACTGAAAGGCAGTGTACCTCTCCCTCTCTACACTGAGCAACAGAGTTCCCAGAAGAGGAGGACAGTTGTACTGTAAAGCTATCTGTTCTGAGCTGAGGGAAGAGGTCCAAATGAGAAGGAACCAACATAACAATTCTAGCAATAGGAAAAACCAGGCTCCTTTGGCAGCCCCCCAAAATCGCAACAGATCTCCAGCGATGGACTCCAATCAAAAGGAAATTTTTAAATGTCAGATATGGAGTTCAAAATATGGGTTGCAAGTAAGCTCAATGGGATTGAGGAGAAAGTTAAAAACCAACACAAAGAAACCAAAAACGTAATTGAGAACGTGGATGAAAAATTCACTGAAGATATACTTTTTTAAAAAATAACAACTTCTGGGAATGAAGGAGTCATTTAGGAAATTTCAAAATACAGTGGAAAGTTTTAAAAACAGACTAGACCAAGCAGAAGAAAAGATCTCGGAGCTTGAAGATAAGGCTTACGAATTAATCTGTGTAATCAAAAATGAATAAAAAAGAATCAAGACAAGTGAAGAAAGTCTCTGAGAAATATGGGATTATGTAAAATGCACAAACATAATAATAATAATAATAATCGTTGTCTTCTCCCTGAAGGAGAAGAAGAAAAAGCAAAAATCATGGAAAATTTATTTGAGAGAATAACAGAGGAAAACTTCCCTGGCCTTGCTAGAGATTTAGACATCCAGATACAACAAGAATAATGAACTCCTGGAAGATTTATTGGAAATAAGACATCACCAAGGCAAATAGTCATCAGTCTGGCCAAGGTCAACGTGAAGGAGAAAATCCAACAAGCTGTGGGATGAAAGCATCAAGTAACTTACGAAGGTAGACTCATCAGACTAACAGCAGACCTCTCAGTAGAAACTTTACAAACCAGGAGGGACAGGAGTCCCATCATTAGTATTTTTAACAGAATAACTGCCAGCAAAGAATTTTGAATCCTGCAAAACCAAAACCAAGTTTCATAAGTGAAGGAGAAATGAAATCTTCCATGACAAGCAAACACTAAGGGAATTTGTCACCACTAGACCTGTCCTATAGGAAATGCTCAAAAGTGCTCTAAACACCAAAAAGAATGGCCAATATGCAGCGGTGTAAAAACACCTAAAAGTAAAAACTCACAGCACCCATAATACAGTAACACAAGGGAGAACACAAAGCAATAGATAACAATCAACATAATGACTGAAACAGTACCTCACTTATCGATACTAACATTGAATGTAAATGATATATATGACCCACTTAAAAGATACAGATTGGCAGCATGGATAAAATAACACAACCTAAATATCTATTGTCTCTAAGAAACCTATTTAACTCATAAAAAGTCACATAGACTCAGGGAAAGTGGTGAAAAAAATAGTCCATGAAAATGGAAATCTGAACCAAGCAGGAGTAGCTATTCTTATATCAGAGAAAACAGACTTTAAATCAGTAACAGTGAAAAAAAGACAAAGATGGTCACTATATATTGATAAAGGAGGGATCAATTCAACAAGAAAATATAACAATCCTAAATATATAAGCACCAAACACCAGAGCTCCCAGATTCATGAAACAAATACTACTAGACCTAAGAAATGAAATAAATAGCAACTTATTTATAGTAGGGGAATAAAACACTCAACTGACAGAACTAGTCAGATCATTGAGGAAGAAAATCAACAAACATTGGACTTAAATGGGACTCTAGAACAAATGGACCTGACAAGTATTTACAGAACATTGTACTTAAAAACTGCAGAATATACATTCTTCTCATCAGCACAGAAAATATTTTCCAAGATAGATTATATGTTAGACCACAAAACAAGTTTCAGCACGTGTAAAAAAACTGAAAACGTACCATGTATCTACTCAGACCACAGTGGAATAAAACTACAAATCAACTCCAAAAGAAATTTTCAAAACTACACAAATACATGGAAGTTAAACTACCTGCTGTTAAACAATCTTTGGGTAAATGACAAAATCAAGATGGAAATCAAAAACTTTTTGAATTGAAGGACAATGACAACACAAATAGCAAAGTTTCTGGGATACAAAAAACTAGTGCTAAGAAGGGAGTTCATTGCACTAAATGCTTACATAAAAAAGAGAAAAAGGTCACAAATTAACAATCTAATGTCATAACTCAGGGAACTAGAAAAACAAGAAAGAACCAAGCCCAAAGCCAACAGAAGACAAGAAACAACAAAGATCAGAGCAGAACTAAATGAAGTTGAAACCAAAAAAAAAAAAAAAAAAAAAGGAACAGTGTAATGAAAAGTTAATTCTTTTAAAAGAGAATCAAAATTGACAGACCACTATATAGATTAACCAAGAAAAGAAGACAGAGGTTTCAAATAAGCTCAGTCAAAAAGGAAAAAGTTGACATTATAAACTAAACCACAGAAATACAAAAGATCATGCACAACTACTAAGAACAATTCTGTGCACACAAACTAGAAAATCTAGGGGAAATGGATAAATTTTTGGAAACACACAACCTCCCAAAATTGAATCAGGATGAAACAGACAACCTGAACAGACTAATATCAAGTAGCAAGACAGAACCAGTAATAAAAAATCTCCAAACACAAAAAATCCCAGGACCAGATGGATGCACAGCCGAATTCTACTAGACATACAAAACAAACAAACAAACAAAACAAACAAACAAAAAACTGGTACCTATCCTACTGAACATGTTCCACAGCATCAGGAAGGAGGGTATCCTCCCTAATTCATTCTATGAAGCCAGTAAAATCCTGAAACCAAAGCCAGGAAAGTACACAACAAAAACAGAAAACTACACATCAACATCCCTCATGAACATAGATGCTAAAATCCTCAAAAAAATACCGTCAGACTGAATCCAACAGCACACCAAGATAATAATTCACTACTATCAGTTGGGTTTCATCCCAGGGACATGAGGATGGTTCAATACATGCAAATCAATAAATGTGATTCACCACATAAACAGAATTAAAAATAAAAACCATATAATCATCTCAATAGATGCAGAAAAAGTATTCAATGAAATTCAGCACTGCTTCTTGATAAAAACCTTTAACAAAGTAGACATAGAAGGAAACTTAAAATACTTAAAAGCCATATATGGCAAACCCATAACCATCATCAAACTGAATGGGGTAATGTTGAAAGCATTTCCCTTAAGAACTCGTACAAATATGCCCACTTTTACCACTTCTATTCAACATAGTACTGGAAGTCCTAGCCAGAGCAATCAGACAAGAGGAAGAAATAAAAGCCCGCCAAATCAGAAAAGAGGTCAAATTATCCCTGTTTGCCAATGATATGATCTCATATTTTGAAAACCCTAAAGGTTCTCCAAAAGATCCCTAGAACTGATAAATAAATTTAGTAAAGTCTCAGGTTACAAAATCAATGTACACAAATCAGTAGCATTTCTATACACTAATAACAAGCTGAGAATCAAATCAAGAACTAAATACCGTTTATAATAGTGGCAAAAAACAAAAAAAACCTGGGAATATACTTAACCAAGGAGATGAAAGATTTCTACCAAACACTGATGAAAGAAATCATTAACGACACAAACAAATGGAAAAAGATCCCACGGTCATGGATTGGAAGAACCAATATTGTCAAAATGTCCATAATGCTCAAAGTGATTTACAGATTTAATGCAATTCCTATCAAAATACAGAAATCTTTATTCACAGACTAAAAAAAAATCCTAAATTATTTATGGAATCAAAAAGGAGCCTGAATAACAAAAGCAATCCTAAACAAAAAGAACAAATCTGGAGGTACCATATTACCCAACATCAAATTATATTACAAGGCTATAGTTATCAAAACAACATGGTAGTAGTATAAAAGTAGACACACAGATCAATGGAACAGAATAGAGAACCTGGAAATAAAACCATACACCTGCAACCAACTGATCTTTAACAAAGCAGACATATACTGGGGAAAAGACACCCCATTGAATAAATGGTGTTGGGAAAATTGGCAGGCCACATGTAGAAAAATAAACCTGGATACCTATCTCTCACTATACACAAAAATTAACTAAAGATAGATGAAAGACTTAATTGTAAGACCTGACACCATAAAAATTCTAGAAGAAAACAGGAAAAACTCTTTTAGACATTGGCCTAGGCAAAGAATTTGTGACAAAGTCCAACAAAAGCAAATACAACAAAAACAAAAATAAATAAATGGGGTTTAATTAAACTACAAAGTTTCTGCAAGGCAAAAAATAGCCAACAGAGTAAATATACAACCTATGTAATGGGAGAAAATATTTCAAACTATACATCAATAACAAATTAATGTCCAGAATCTACAAAGAACTCAAACAGATCAGAAAGAAAAAAATGTACAACCCCATTAAAAAGTGAGCAGAAGACAGGAACAGACATTTTTCAAAACAAAACGTACAAATGGACAAGAAACACATGAAAAAATGCTCAACATCATTAATCATCAGGAAAATGCAAATTAAAACCACAATGAGATACCAACTTACTCCTGTCAGAATGGCCATTACTAAAAATTCAAGAAACAATAGATGTTGGTGAGGATGCAGTGAAAATGGAATGCTTATACACTGTTGATGGGAATGTAAATTAGTAAAACCTCTGTGGAAAAAAGTATGGAGACTCCTCAAAGAACAAAAAGTAGATCTATCATTTGATCCAGCAATCCCCCTCTGGGGATCTACTCAAAGGAAAATAAGTCATTTTATTAAAAAGACATCTGCACTCATATGTTTATTGCAGAGCAATTCACAATTGCAGAGATATGGAACCAAGCTAAGTGCCCGTCAGCTGATGAGTGGATTAAAAATATGTGGTATATATGGACCATGGAATACTACTCAGCCATAAAAAAGAACAAAATAATGTCTTTTGCAGCAACTTGGATGAAACTGGAGGCCATTATTCTAAGTGAAGTAGCCCAGGAACAAAAAAACAAATACCCCATGTTCTCACTCATAAGTGGGAGCTAAGCAGTGGATATGCATGGTCATACAAAGTGACCTAATGGACACTGGAGAGTCAGAAGAGGGAGGGTGGGAGGCGTGTTTAGGATGGAAAGATTACCTATTGGGTACAATGTACACTATTCAGGTGACAGATACATTAAAAGCTTTATCTTCTACACTATGCAATTCATCCATGTAACAAAAAACTACCTGTACCCCCTAAGTCTACTTAAATAAAAAATGAAAAAAAGCCCCACAGCACAGATATGAATTTGGTTTGTATTTCCCGATTTGTCACTTACTAGCTGTGTAACTAAATTTATCATGTTCCTGAACCTCAGCAGTATCCTCCCCAGTATCCTCTCCAGAGGTAAAGGATAAAAATACTTCACCTGCATTACCTAAGGGGGAAAGTATATATGTGCAAATACAGTGTGGGTTGTTTTTTTTTTTTTTTTTTTTGGAAAAAGGAATGAAAGACTCCAAATTGTGATTTGTGCATTCGTTAAGATTCTGTTAACAATGTGGCAGAGTTCCTAGAGATCAGTAATTGTGTATTTTGTCTAAGCCGATAGATGAGGAATTGTGCATAAGAGCTGCATTTGATAGGTATGGTCCCTTAATATATAAGGTTTTCTAGGAAAGGGATACAATTTCTAAGAAAGAAATCTAATATGTAAGCTTTTCTAAAAAAGATATATACTCCAAAGAGATATTATATTTACATATACATATTTATATACATATATAATTATGTAACCTCTGAAAATGTACATCCACTCATTCTATTATTCAAACCACACAAATATTTCTCCTAAGTGTTCATATGGGTGTATTTATGGGCATATAAGCCTTATTTCTAATGGTGGTGTGGGTGAAGGGCAAGTTGCTCTTTTTTCTCTTTCCCTTTTCCTTTCTTTTTTTTATTTTTTCCTTACTATAGTATATTTTTCCAGTCTTCTGCTCCCATCTATACATTAAGGTAAATTTAATAATATGTATACATTTTTGTGAGAATTAACACATATATGCTAATATCTTCACATTAAACAAGATTGTTTTCCATTAATTCACCTGTCCTTTAAGGAGTCATTCCACATAGCTAGCATTAGGTACTTTATTGGTTTTTGTATATTTATCTTCATTTAGCCACTTTACTACATTTTTATGCATTTCATTCTATCTCTTTACATGTGTCATTAGCAAAAATAAAAACTATGTGCCCCTGTGTGGATTCTTATTTAGTTAAATTAGCTTTAGTCTTTCATTATTTAGATATTGCTTTTTAACCATGGCTGCATATTTGAATCATATGAAGTGCTTTAGAAAAATGCTATCATTAGAAATTTTGACTGAATCTGCCTGTTGTTGGATCCTAAGTATTGGTACTTTAAAAAAAAATCCAGAGAATTTTAATGTGCTGCTGGTGTTGAAAAACACAGGTTTTAAAATATACTTGCTGTTATTTTTAGGGAACTGATTTTAATCAAATCTAGTTGATATTCTCTATGGTCTTACAAGTTTTAATAGTGTTGCTGCTGAATTTTCTTATATGTCTTTTCAGCATGTATTGATGTGATCCTGTGGGTTTTTCTTTTTTTTTTTTTCTTTTTCTTTTTAGGTGACAGATAATAGTTGTACATATTTATGGGACAGAGATATATTTCAATAGGTGTATGCAGTGTATAATCATCAAATCAGTGTAATTAGTATATCCATAACCTCAAACATTTATCATTTCTTTGTGTTGTGAACATTCAAAATCCTCTTCCACCTTTTTGAAAATATACAATAAATTATAGTTAATCGTATTTACCCTGTGGTGCTGCAGAACACCTATTCCTCATCATTCCTCCTATCTAGCCATAATTTTGTATCCCTTAACGATCAATCCCTCCCTATCCTTCCGTCTTCTCCTTCCCAACCTATAATACCCACAATTCTATTCCCTACTTTCATGAGCTCAAAAAATTATTTTAGCTTCCCCATGTGAGTGAACACATCCAGTATTTGTCTTTCTGTCTCTGATTTATTTTGCTTAACATAATGTTCTCCAGGCTCATCCATGTTGCCATAATATGATCCTGTGGGTTTTTCTTAATAAATCACCTACTTAACATAACCTACTTAATATTTCTAATAAACATTTCCAGTTTATTTCGATATCACGTATCTTTGAGATCTTAAATTTATAAGACTATGTCTTCTAGACACTCTATATTGGAAAGAATTTGAACTTTGTCATTTGCCTTGAGCACCATGAAAATAAAACAAGGAGACCTCAAATTCAGCAAATGTTGTCAAGATCTCAGTGTCCCCTCTTTGCATGGTTTCTTTTTTCACTCTGGCTTCAGAATTTTTTTCTTGTCAATTTATAAATACATAGAAGAATTTTTTAAAAATCCATCATTTTTATGGGAGATATGTGTTCCCTCTTGTTATATGAGAAGAATTTGCCATTCTTTATCACTTTGCATTAATTTGCTCTTTCTTTGAAACAGTCCTTGTTGTTTTGTTTATTTTAATGGGAAAATATGATTGGTTCACGTATTGGCTTTCATTGATACATTTGATTTTTATCCTTCTTCATGTTAGAATTGTTATTTATTTCCCTTTGTTGTTTTTTTTAACTCATTTTATTGATTAAGTCAAGTCACTATTTATTTATTTTTTTCCTATTGCAATCTAGGCTATCCCATTGCAAATCTGCCTCCCATTAATATATAGCTCCCCTTCATAATACTAATAATTTTCATTTCCTTCTCTGTTATCATATGAAAATTATATTCCACCAAAAAGTCTCTATTGCACAATGTGCCCTCTACCCATTAAAATGATATCTTTTGAATATTTTCATTCTCCCACTCTCCTATAAGCACCCTCCATGGGTACCCTCCCCTGTACCCATGAAACTTTTACAACCCTTCTCTCTTGTCTCTTCTCCCTTCAAACAAAAGATTTTTGTATGTTCGTTTATTTTTTTCCTGAGTTTTTATAATTCTAAACTAGGGTTAAAAATTTCATTTTTTGTCATGTGACTTATGTTTGAAAAATTCATATTTAAACTTATATCACATATTTTCAAAGACTCTATCAGTTTACATTTAGATTGAACTCTACGACTATATGCAAAATTCACACACACACTCTCACACACTTTCACATACACCACTATATGTTGTGAGGTTCATAGTTCACCACTACTTCTTCAGCTCTTCATGTTTCCTATCCTGAAATCTCTGGTTTTAACATTTATTATTTTGTTGAAATATTTTTTAATATAACCTTCAGATTGAGTGCATGAATGATAAATCTCAACTTTTGCATATTCACAAGATCTTTCTTTTACCTTTACAAATGAATCTTATTTTCATGGTTATATAATATGTGAATTATGAGAATAAAACAAGGAAAGCTAAAATCTATCCAATTCAGCAAGTGCTGCCAATGTAGTTGTTCTCTTTTAGTAGGCTATAAATTTATTCCAGTGTTTTTTAAAAATTGTTTGCTTTTTTCTTTTTGTGAAATTTCAATCATTTCAAAAAATATATCTCCTGAATATGTCATCTATATTCAATCCTAATCTAAATCATTTTATACTTTTCTTTCTTTTCATTCTTATCTTGAAATAGACTTTCTGTTGATTTTCTATGTGTAACAATCCTCAATTAAATAATACACTATTCTCAACAGCAAAGTATTTGGGGCTATATTTCCCAAGTTTTGAAGAATTTTATCTATCAGCTGTATTTATTTAGAGGCTTATAGTGATTATCTTAAATTTCTTCCTTTTTGTGGTCTGGCTCCCCTTATATGGGTTAATATTTTTTCTTTGTTTACTCATTTGGATTCCTGTTCAACTGCAAGAACATTAGAATACTTCACTGGCAGCAATCTTGAGAGTAGTGGAAGACTAATCAAGAAAAGTATGCCATGCAGTTGTGGCCCAAATATAAGAGCAGCAGCCTATTAGTTCTCTGACAAAAGTTCTTTCACTTTCACTTACGTAAGCCTAATACCTAGCAGTGCTGAGCACATCACAGATACTAAATAAATATTTACAAAATAAGCAAATAAATTGGGTGATTTGTATACCTCCAGACAACCTTACTCTGATATAGAGTACTGAACACTGAGTTATTTCTAGCAATTATAGAATTCCATATTATGTATATATTTTGCTTTAGTTTCCCAATTAATTCAACTAAGAGTAATTAAATGTTTTCATTTATCTTATTAAAATAAAAATTTAACTCAGATGCTTCAGATGTAAAAAACTAGCAAGTGATTTCTATTACAATAAGCATCAAGAAAAGTTAAGTGTTTTAAGTAAAAATTGTATAAGTTTAAAAAAATTATTTTATATTTTCCACCTTTTTTATAGGTCATCCTTTTCTTTGGGCATGATTCCATTTTGGATGAGATTTTCAAACTTTAACTTGGACCAAAGGTGAACTTGTTTGAGAGTTTGAACTAAATTGCTTTAGCCATCTTTGAGTTATGTGAAGGTGAGAGTACATTTTTCATGCACCTAACTAAAACAGGCTCCAACCTTTTCTACTGATGCAAGTCACAAATGACTAATGCTATATATTTTAAAGTTGACAGGATTATTATATTTCTTACAGAAACCTCTAAATTTAAAAGAAAATATCATTTTTGAGATGACAAAATTTTCCATTCATGAGTCCAAAAATTGCTAATAGAAGAATGTAGTTTAAAAGTAAAGAAAATACAATTAAGGTCAACTCAGATTTTTGTATAAATTAGATAGAAAAGGGATACAGGACAAATATCATATTAGTGTAGCATTTCAGAGCAGAAATGTTATGAAGTTAATGCATTTTAAAATGCACTTTAAAATGTAAAAGTAATTTAACCTCAACCTTTTACAATCTACCTAGAGGAAAAAACAGCAAGCTGAAATACAAATTCTATGCCCAGCATTTCCTCTAGTGAGTTTTGATCACTTAAATCTTGATATCCTCTTAAACAGCATGATGGGGAAAATATACATTATCAAGTGGCATAAAATAAATTTGCTTTTATATATCACATCACAAATTATTTCTTAAACCTAGGTAAATCTTATTTAATTCCCTGGGCAAAAGTGTTAAATTTTAAGATAGAGAAATAATATAATAAATGTTTAGAATGTTAAACGGGAAAATACAATGTCATTTTTTTAACTCACATTTATGTCCATGGCATATCTTATTTTTAAATTCGTTTTTATTTCAACTTACTGTGATAGTTTTGGATCTCTATTTATTTCCTTTCCAGTTATTACCAATGTGATAAGCCTGTCCTTTATGTCATTACTCAAGTCAGTGATGAAATGGTTGAATAGGAAAGGGTCAGGGACATTGCATCATTCAGTTCTGGAGACTATTATCTGTGGGCATTAGATGTAATAGGAAATAAGAAACCCTCCAAGTACTGAGCAGCTTGGTAGTATGGTTCAAAGAGTATTGCAAGAATTTATCTTGGAACAGTATGAAGGCTGCATTTGAAAGGTAATAAACAAAGTCAGGAAGCTATACAATGGGAAGTGTCTGAACTAGGTTCCTACTAGGAATGGAGAGGAAAGGATGGAAACTGCAGAAATCTGCAGAACCCATTGGCTGATTAGATAAAGAGAATAAAGGGGAAGAATAACATACAAAGAGATTATTTGTAACCATATAGAATTTGAAGTAAATATGATAAACTGAAGGAAACATTTTCAGTTATTGGGAATTGTAGAAAATAACTTGGTTTTGAGGATAGGATGGAAGTATGGATTTAGGAGTTTTCAACTTAGAGTTGGTGGTTGGCAAAATATGAAATAGACAAAATATATTTTTTTCTTTGACATGATTTCTTGTATGCCAATACTTTATTAATAAAAAAAATCTCAAAGGCACAATTATTTATACTCACATAAGAACATGTTCTCTGACCCAGATCAGTCCGTAAGAAGTCTCTTTTTTCAGAAACCTATTTCCAGATTCTTGCTTCTTATCTTTTCACAACTGGTCTTAGCTGTTGTCATTTCCTATTAAGTGTCAGATATCACCTGATTTACCCCCTTTCTTCTTTTCTGGCCTCTAATAGTGTTTTGCCTCTATTCCTTAAACCTACGGTCCCAACCCCCTGGCCACAGACTTCTAGCAGGCCATGGTCTGTTAAGAATGGGCCACACAGCAGGAGGTGAGCAGGGGGTGAGCCAGTGAAGATTCATCTGTGTTTATAGCCACTCCCCATCTCGCATCACCATGTAAGCTACTCATCCTGTCAGATCAGCGGATGCATTAGATTCTCATAGGAGTGTGAACCCTACTGTAAACAGTGCCTGTGAGGGATCCAGGTTGCACTCTCCTTATGAGAATCCAATGCCTTTTGATCTGAGGTGAAGCTAAGGCGGTGATGCTAGTGCTTGGGAGCATCTGCAAATACAGATTATCATTAGCAGAGAGTTTTGACTGCACAATAAATGTAATGTGCTTGAGTCATCCTGAAACTATCCTCCCCATATCCCTGTGTTGGTGGAAAAATTGTCTTCCATGAAACCAATCCCTGGTGCCCAAAAGGTTGGGGACTGCTGCCTTAAACCATCATTGACATCCTTGCCCCTATTGCCACAGTTTACACTTCCGCTTAAGCCACTGTGGTAGGCTATATTAGTAGCCAAAACATTTTCTGACACTTTCTCTGTAAACCCATCTATGGGATACCTCCCTGTCAGTGATAGGACAGTCTACCCCACAAAAATGTCAGTTGCTGCAAGTTCCAAACAATTGCCTGTGCTCAGGGCAGATTTCTCCCACTGCCCCAGCCAAATTAGGCCATTGCTCCACCTTCTGACTTCAAGGTCATGCTCAAGTAACAAATGCCACTTCTAAACATAACCTTTTAAAACCATCATGACTTTTCCACTTTTCTCTTTGCTAAAAAAGACCAAAGAAGAAGTGCTTCTTTAGCTGGCTTTTAGAGTATCTATACATAGCCACAATTAACGTGCAACATAAACGTAACCGGAGTTAAAAATAAACCTTGTGTTTTCAACCACTAAAATATTGGATTTTTAAAATCATGGCATAACTAGCCTCCTTGACTAGTACAGCCACTATCATAAATATTGTAATTGCTATTACAATGCCCTCTCTCATCAGGTTAAACTGATGGTAACTTGTATACAGGTCATTCATTCCCTCACACCATACCTCGTACCATATTTGTACTTTTCTATAAACCTACAAATATTTAAGTCAATAAAATGGTTATTTTGAAGATGCCTTTCCTAGGGTTTTCATCGCTTTCCCAACCAGCTAAAATTATTGTACTTGGGGGTGAGAAGAATCAAAACATTCTCTTACCTTCTTTAGTGATGAAAAATAAGTGCTTTATTAAAATAAAAGAAAAGTCAAGAACATATAGACCTAATAATCCCAGTATTCATAATTTAAGACAATAAGGTAGGCAAAAATTGAGATGACCACTCATAAAAGAAGGTTGAAAAAATTTTTAATTCCTAAAATTATTCCTATTCCTTAAAATTTGGGAAGCGGAACTTTGGAATGTTCTACAAACCACTTTTTCCAACCACTCTCAAGTGATTATGGGTGGAAATACATAAATTTACCAGAAAGCCTAGCCTAAATCTCAGGTTCAGTGAATTTTCCTAAGTTCTAAGAAAGGATTATTGCACTGTAGCTTAGTTCTAATAAACAATCTGCCCTTAATTTGGTTCCCTCTTTCCAAACTTCTTTTGGAAAGATGAAGAAGATCCTGACTTATTTCTACTCACTAACCAAATTGTTTGTCTGTATTAGAGCTTATTCCATAGTCCTATTTATCTGGCTGAACTCGTACTTATAATTAACACACAATTAATAATGTTAAAATTTATAAAGTACTTAAAATATGGCAGGCACTGTTCTAAGCACCTTAAATATATTAATTCTTTTCATCTTCATGACAACATTATGATGTAAGTGCTATTATCTCCCTTTTACAGATGATTAAATTGATACACAGAGAAGATAGTTAATTGAGTTAATTGAGCAAGATCACATGATCAATAAGTAATGAGATTGGGACACCAACCTAGGGGCATATGACTCCAGAATCAGAGCTCTTTATTGCTCTTTCTCTCCTGTCTCTTTCTGACATTATGTGACATGCTAAAACAGGGAGTAGGTACAAATGTATAGAAAATAGAAATGGAGGGGTATTGTTCTCTTAAGTAATTAACTCTCTGCCCAGGAATGCAATAGAAGAAATTGAGAAAAACATGTAAATGGTGGATCAAATTACTGTTTCCCACAGAAGTTGTACTAATTTGCAGTCCCACAAACAGTATATAAGTGTTCCTTTCTTTCTGAATCCACATCAGCATCTATTGTTTTTGGACTTTTTAATAAAAAACAATCTAACTGGGATAAGGTGATATATCATTGTGTTTTTAATTTGCATTCCCTGATAATTAGTGACATTGAGCATTTTTTCATATGTTTAGTGGCCACTTGTCTGTCTTCTTTTGAAAAGTTTCTGTTCATGTCTTTTGCCCTCTTTCTAATGGGGTTGTTTGATTTTTTCTTGCTAATTTTCTTGAGTTCTCCAGCAATTCCACTACTGGGTATTTACCCAAAGGAAAATAAGTTATTTTATCAAAAAGACACCTGCACTTGAATGTTTATTGCAGCACAATTCACAACAGCAAAGATGTGGAATCAACCCAAATGCCTATCAATTCATATATGGATTAACAAAATGTGGTATATGTACACCATTGAATACTACTCAGCCATGATGAAGGACTACTTAATGCCTTTTGCAACAATATGGATGGAACTGGAGACCGTTATTCTAAATGAAGTATCTAAATAATGGAAAAACAAACATCTCAAGTACTCACTATTAAATTGGAACTAACTGATGAGAACACATGCATAGAGGGAAGTAAAACTCAATGGAAATCAATCAAGGGGGAGGTTGGAGGAAAGGATGGGTGAAAACCTACCTAACGGGTACAATGAACACTATCTGGGTAATGGGAACACTTATAATCCTTGCTCAAGCATTACAAAATTGATCCTTGTAACCAAAGATATTTGTACCCCTGTAATACTTTGAAATAAAAAAATAAACAGAATAAAATTAAAGAGGAAAAGTACAGAAGCAAGTTATAAGAATATATGCTATAATACTACTTATATGAGAAAAAAACTAGGGAGATGCAATTGAGCTGTGACTGCATTCTCTGTGGGGGGTGGAGGTTCATCATAGCAGAGCTGGAGGCAATAAATGCAAAAAAAATGTAAATGTCTAACAATGCCTGGTTATCATCTGTTGACAGGTAGATGAATCAATTTCAGAACAATATAGAAGAGATAGAATGTAAAATTATTTTTATAATTTCACTTAATATGATATTTAACAGCATCCTTTTAAAAAAAACGTAAAAACAGATAAATCATAAACCACACACATACATTCCAACCCCAATTAACCTACTTCCCAGAGCTACTATAAAATGTAAGTGAACAAATCTAGCTTTTCTTTCTATTCAGCAACTGATGATTAACAAAAAGATAATTTTGAAAGAATTAAATTCTTATTCATCCAGTAAATGAGAGAACATAAATTCTCTACAGAAGGATTATCAGATACCATAAAACAGATTTAATAAAAAGTCACCCTGTACCTAGTTAAAGAAGATAATTTTTCTCTTCTAAGCAAGCTGATATTTCCCAAATTCAACAAAATACAGTCAACAAATATTTGTTGAGTATTACCACACACAATGCTACACATGTTGCACACTCAGTGCTGCGTGATGGAGGGAGAGTCTGCCAAAGAGCTTTACATATTAGTTAGACTGATGGGATTTCCTTGTTTAGCTGTGCTGTGATCTTGATGCTCTAGAGAATGTGAAGTAGAATACACAGAATTATTATAAAAGAAAATAACAACTGTGTGTTCTTATTAAAAATAAGCTATTTCCAAAGAAGGTGTTGAGTTTTCTTTACGCTTATTAGAAGAGCTGTTACTCTGCTACTCTGAAGCTTAAGAAATACAAGGATGTAAAAAGATGAAAGCCTAATGGGGATTCCTGTGAAACTTTTCAAAGCTGTTTCAGCATCCAGGCTATAGTTGTAACCACTTACCTAATTTTAGCAATGTGAGACTCTGGGGTTGCTGCAGTTTCTGATTGCTACAACATCATCAGTTCTGCTCATGCTGAGTTAGGTTCATTTAATTT
Organism: Daubentonia madagascariensis; assembly: GCA_023783475.1. NCBI lineage: Eukaryota > Metazoa > Chordata > Mammalia > Primates > Daubentoniidae > Daubentonia > Daubentonia madagascariensis. Next base: position 15,245,884 of record JAKFHU010000978.1, on the reverse strand, counting down.
CAATTAGCATTTTTTAAGCTCCTATTTTATACTGAGCTCTGGGTGGAGAGATCAGAGGATAAATAAGTTACTTCTTGGAATAAAATAAATGCTCAATAGTAATAAGTTACATAATAATAGTTAAGTTTTTTTAGCACTTGTACATGCTAGCCATTGTTCTAAGAGCTTTTCAAATATTAACTCATTTGAGAAATGAAAAAAATAGAGAAAATTCAATGAAACCAAGAGCTGGTTCTTTGAAAACATCAATAAAATTGAAGAAAGTTTAGCTAGATTGACCAAGACAAAAAGACAGAAAACTCACATAACCAGAAATAAGAAAACTAGAAAAAATAAATCAGGAATAAATGAGGGATAGTATTTTTACTTCTGACCTTACAGAAGTAAAAAAGGATATTAAAGAAATATAAATGAGGGATAGCATTACTGACCTTACAGAAGTAAAAAAGGATATTAAAGAAATACTATGAACAATTGCATGCAAAGAGATGAGATAATTTGATGAAATTAAAACACTCCTAGAAAGATACAAACTACTGAAACTGACTCAAGAAGAAATAGACAATATTAATAAACCTATACCAAGTGAAGAGATTGAAGTAGTAATCAAAAACTACCCACAAACAAAGGCCCAGATCCAGATGGTGTCACTAATGAATTCAACCAAACATTCAAAGAAGAATTGATACTAATTCTTCACAAACTCTTCTACAAAATAAAAGTGGAAGGAACACTTTCCAATTCATTCTAAGAGATAATATTACCCTGTACCAAAATCCGACAAAGTTATCACAGGAAAACTATCATCTAATACTTTCTATGTATAAAAATCGTCAACAAAAAACTAGCAAACTGGATCCAGCAACATATAAAAGAAATACACAACATTACCAAGTGGGATTTACCCCAAAAATGCAAGGTTGGTACAACATCCTAAAATTAATTAATGTAATAGACCATATAAATCTACTTAAAAATAAAAATCACATGCTTATCTCAATAGATACAGAAAATTATTTGAAAAAATCGACACACATTCATGATAAAAATACTCACTAAGCTATGAGATGAAAGGAGCTTCCTTCATATGATAACCTATGAAAAACCAATGAATAACATCATACATAATAGTGAGACAATTGATACTTCTTCCTAAGATTGGGAACGGAGCAAGAATTTTTATTCTCACCACCTCTATCCGCTATTGTGTTGGAGGTTCTAGCCTGGGAAATTAGGCAAGAAAAAGTAATAAAAGGCACACAGATTGTACAGGAAGAAGTACAATGGTCTAATTGTAGACGATAGGATCTTACATACAGAAATCCCAAAGAATCCACAAAAGATTTGAATTAATAAACAAGTTCAGCAAGGTTTCAGAATACAAAGTCAACATAAAAACTCTACTCTATTTTTACACAATTGCTATGGACAATCCAAAAATGCAATTAGAAAATAATTCCATTCACAATAGTATCAAAAGGAATAAAATTCTCAGAATAAATTTAACAAGAGATGTTTAAAACTTGTAAGCTGAAAACTACTACATATTGTTGCAAGAAATTAAAGAAAATCTACATAAATGGAAAAACATGCCATTTGCATGGATTGAAAGACTTAACATCGTTAAGGTGGCAATTCTCCCCAAACTCATCTATAGAATCAATGCAATCCTTGTCAGAATTCCGTATTACTCCTTTGTAAAAATTGACAATTGTAATGTAAAATTTATATGGAATTGTAATGGACTCAGAATAGCTATGTTAATCCTGAAAAAGAAGAACTCAGGAGGGGGACTTATATTTCTTCACTTTGAAACTTACCATAAAGCAACTGTGATCAAGACAGTGAAGCCTTGGCATAAGGACAAATTTACAGATCAATGAAATAGAATTGAAAATCCAGAAATAAACTTATATATCTATGATCAACTAATTTTTTGCAAGGATGCCAACATCATTCCATGGAAGAATAAAAGTCTTTTCAAACAATGATGCTGGTTGGGACAACTAAATAGCCAGTGAAAAAGAATGAAGTTGGACTCTAACCTCAAAAATATGTATGTGAAATAACTCAAAATGAATCAAAGACCTAAATGTAAGACCTAAAATTATATTCCCCTTAGAAGAAAACACAGGGGTAAATTTTCAAGACTTCAGATTTAGCAAAAGATTTTTAGATATGATACTGAAAACACAAGCAACAAAAGAAAAATAAATTGGACTTCATCAAAATTAAAAACTTTTGTGCTTCAAAGAACATCGTCAAAAAATTGAAAAGGCAACCCACAGAATCAGATAAATATTTACAAATTATATATCTGATAAGAGACTCATATCTATAACATATAAAAAACTGGTACAACTTAATAATAAAAAAGACAGAAAGCCCAATTAAGAAATGAGCAAAGAATCTAAATAGAAGGTGCGGGGCGCACTGTCTGGGGGATGGGCATGCTTGTAGCTCTGACTTAGGCAGTGCATAGGCAATATATGTAACCAAAGTGTTTATACCCCCATAAAATTCCGAAATTTAAAAAAAAAATTCTTCTAATCCATGAAAAAAAATAAATAGACATTTCTTTAAGGAAGATATGTGAATGACCAATAAACACATGAAAAAATCTTCAACGTCATTAGTCATCCAGGAAATGCAAACCAAAACCACTTCATACCCTCTAACATGACTAGAATTTAAAAGTCAGTTAATATTAATAACTATTATTGACAAAATAGTAGAGAGATCAGAACCTTCATACATTATAGTAGGAATGTAAAATGTACAGCCAATTTGGAAGTAATCTGGAAGTTTTTCAAACAATTACACATAGAGCTACCACATGACCCAGCAATTGAACTCCTAAATATATATCCAAGAAAAACAAAAACATTTGTGCACACAGGAACCTATACACAAATGTTTAAAGTAGTATTATTCATAATAGCCAAAAAGTGGAAACAATCCAAACGTTCATCACTATATGAATGGATAAACTGTGTGGTATACCCACATAAATAGAATATTATTCATGCTACAACTTGCATGAACCTTGATGACATTATGCCAAGTGAAAGAGGGCATTCACAAAAGTCCACATATTACAACATTCATAAAAATGTCCAGAATAGGGAAATCTATAGAGACAAAAAGTAGATTACTGCTTACATGGAGCTGGGTGTATATAGGTAGCAAAGAGATTATAGTTAAATTATCTGGGGTTTCTTTGTAAGGTAATGAAAGCGTTCTAAAATTTACTGTGGTGATGGTTACACATATTTTTGAATATAATAAAAACACTGAATTGGACACTTTCAGTGAATTATATGGTATGTGAACTATATCTCCATAAAGCAGTTTTTAAAATAAGCATTAAATGACAGTTTATATAAGATCACCTCACAAGGTATTATAATGTAGTGGTATCTCTTCTGTGTAACAAGACTAAATTGAAAAGAAGGTCAAAGAATAGCTTCTATTTTCTGAATATGACCTTATTTACAATGTCAGTCACTTCCTCCTTTAACATAAAATTGTATAAGTAATTAAATCAAAGCTCTTTTTGTGCAGTCAACACAATATTTGAACCAGTCTTGTGAAAACTTTTCTATTTCTTCTGTCATACTGTATTGTTAAAATGTATTTTAATTTTGACAGGGATATTCATGTGTGCACATTGATTTTACTTCAAAATTCCTGAACAGTTTGAGTTTTGTAGATCAGGTAGGTTTGATGGATTGTGCAAAAACTGGAATCTGGGAGAGTATCGGTTAAGATTTCAAAGCTCTCTTAATACCACCAAACACATGCATTCATCGGAAAACATACACACACAAAACACAGTTACGGCAGGAGACAAGATATGAAAGGAGCTCAAATATATGCATCCTCTAGGTGGTTTTCAGACATGCCTTATGTTTTTCTGCTCATGTCTTCCAAAGTTACCAATCTAAGCAAGAATGTTGGGCAGCCATGTGGGCTTAGTAAAACAGAAGGAACTTTCATTAGCTTTATTATTTGAAATTTGCTCCTTTGATATCCTTTTAGAAACTGAAAGTTTAATTTATATGTGAGAAGAAATGGAGTTCAAGATTTGATTGACTTAAAGTATTGCCAGTGAGAGTCTTTCTTCCAGATTGTTGTTTCTAACAAAACAACCCAGAGTTCTAGTACAAAGACATGACCCTTGACACAATGCTATTGAGTTTTGTCTCCAACCTCTAAAGAAAGGTTAAATAATCAACAAAGATCTGCGTTAATTTAGTGATCTAGTACAGATACTATATTGAAACAAAACAAAACACAATAAAATAAAACAAACAAACAAAACAAGCCCTGGTTTCCTGGTTGAAGGCAGAGTAATTGTGATCAACATTTATTGTTCTATTCAATATCAAATTGCTCTTCATGGAGGAAATCATGTACCAGGCAATAAAATAGACTTACTTAGATAACACTGTAAGAATAAGAACTGTGGTCATAATATATAGACCACTGTTTTTGAAAATCTTTAGGCATTGGTCATATTAAATCTAAGGAAGATGTACTAGATTTTATTAGAAGGAATTATGTTTTCTTTTGTCTAATGTTTCTTGGACAGCAATTCTGGTAGGGTCTTTCTGCTGATGTCCTCTCTTAGCCCAACTTCCTCCAGCATCCAGTGCCTTCTGTCAAAGACAAAAGGACACCCGATTAATGACACTAAAGGGAGGGATTATGAATGCTCAGTTCTGCTCCTTCTGAAATAACACTTGATTGGACCGATCAGAGAAGATGTTATCTTGTCTATTTTATGATGTGTTATGCTTATGCGAGCAAGCTCTACCCCAGGGAGAGTGTGACTTATTGAAGTTCAGTTTGGGGAGAGCTGTTCTGAAGCCTGTTGTGACTGAACTTCAACAAGATACCTTATAATAGGGCTTATGTTTTGACTTCAATTACTAAGATTCCTCCAGGTACTTCTTAATTGGTTCTAAAGAGTCTTGTGTAAGGAGAGGTGTGTACAATGGAACCCATGCACTCCAAAAGGGAGTAATGCTAGAAATGTAGTGATGTACGAAATAAAAATCTTAAGTTTGTAATATCTCCAGGAAGTCTCTATGATCTTATATGGGAAAAGAAGCTAATGTAGTACAATATAGTGCTTTTAAAATGTGTATATTTTTTATAGGCTAGAAGGAAATATGAATGAAATATCAGAGGATAAAAGCAATAACTTCCTATTCTAGACAAGATATTAAAAAATATCCCAACAGACCATCTCTCTCAGTCTAAAAATGAAAGGAATTCAGATAAACTAAAATTTAATGGTTTGTTTTCTAACTAAAGAGAACAGAAAATGTTGTAAATAAACTAAAATCAAGAAAACAATGAACACTTTCTGGGAGGAAAGTGACACAGGCTGCTTTCATCTCAGACAAAGAGGCAAGATGAGGGGAAACTTGAAAGAATGTTTAATGGCTGTTTTTGGGCTGATGTGATAGATTAAAATACTAGGAAACCTCAAAGTAACTAAACACCAACCCAGTAAATTGCTGCCATGCATGTTCACTGAGTATATGGTGGTAGCATGTGGGAGGCAAGGTACAAAGCAGAGTAACTGACATAAATGTTCTCTGAAGCACATGGGCCTTCCCCAAGTACAAGGCTGTGGCAACCAAAAGTTTGGGCAGAACAATAGAACTAAGAGAAACCCTCAAAAGGCACTTTTGGCTTTCACCAAGTACAGAACACAAAATGGGCAGAAGATCTGAGAAAGATGCCTCCGAATCGTTTCAGGCTTTCATGAAGTCAAGGCATCAACTTTTCAAATGCTAGGAATAATGGAGCAAGGTGCAAAGTGACCTTGCAATATGTAGAGAGTCAGGATAAGACTGGAAAATAATGGTGATTCCCCAGGATCCCAAGAAATTGGTAACCAAACTGTAAAGCAGAAAGATTTCCCATGGTTCAGAAAGTTGGCAATTGGGTTGTAAGGCATGTGGCAATCTCTTGAATCTCACTCTTGGCCAGGTCCTAATTTCAAAATATTTTAAGCCCTAAATCAATAAATCAAGTGAAATTTTCATGAACATACAGGCTTTCCTCAATTCCATATTAGATTGACTCAGCCAAAGAGAAAGGGGTGTACTTATTTTCAGAGCACATATTTACTTTAGTGTCTTTTGTTTTTTGTTTTTGCTTTTGTTTTACACACAACATTTGGCAAAAACAAGAAAGTGAGAAAAGTCAAAAAAAACCACGTGAACCCAAGAGACAAGATGTGAAAAGAAAATTGAAGCAGACCCAGATAAGAATAAGAGTTTAGAATTTATATGATTGACTGTACAAATAAGGAAAAGAATGAATAAACTCAAAGGTAAGTCATAAGAAATTAAACTGAAAAAGAGAAAAAAGAATGGCAATGTGAAACATATAGTGCAAGATTTGAAGGACACTATCAAGGAGTCGAATATTCATGTAATCAGAGTCCCAAAGAAGAATATAATAGGAAGAAATTATTTGACGAGAAAATGAAATGGCTAAGAGAATTTCAAAATTGGTGAAAGACAATAACCTCCTAAGCTAAGAAGGTTAAAAAAACTTAGAAAAGATAAATACAAGGAAGACCACATGAAGACATATTAGTAAAACTTCTAAAAGTATAAAATAAAGAAAAAATCTTAAAAACAGCCAGAGAAGAAGTTGAGACAAGATCGCCAACTAGAGGCATTGCTGGTCAGACCATCCCAAAGGGAAGATAGAAATTCTGACAAAGGAGAGAGGGGAAGAGACACAGAGAGGGTATGGATGATAAAGAAAGGTGCCAGAGCCTGCTGGGGATCTCACAGAGGACAACTGTGAAGGAGAGAAGGTAGAAGATAAAGGAAAAAAGATATTGGTGAGGATCAAACCTAGAGAAGCTCTGAGCAGAGTGAAAGGGTAAGGGGGATCACTCTTACCATTTCACAGGCATTCGGCGGCCAGTGGGCTACCGAGCTTCTTGGAGGCTTTTCCACCCCCACGAGCCCAGACACAGCACCAAACATCGTACAGTGGGGAGAACTTGTGTGATCCTGGAGCTTGGACGTCCGGGGCTGTCCTCCAGGGAGAGTGTCATGAGAGGCCGAAGAGCCAGCTTTCTTCCATTCAGGTACTTCCTTCCCCTCTCCTCCCCCCCCCACTGCAACAGGGAAAGCAGTTTGGGTAAGCAGCCATTCCCCCCAGCAGGAGCATACTGCAGGCTGAGGCTGTATGGTTCCACAAAAAGTGGGACCCCCTTCTTATCCTTTGGGGGCCTGCAGTGGATCCTGGGTGCTCGATTCAGGAACTCCGTGCCCAAAAGTGTTTCCTGGAGTCACATGTCAGTGGGTCAGACAAGCAGGACGGACCCTGTGCTCCCTAGACTTGAACAGGTTGCTGGGGACATGGTGGGGGGAGGAGTCCTGTGATTTGGACTAGGGTGGCGAGGAAGCCCATGTGGACAGAACTGACAGTAGAATACTGTGGGGTTCTGAGATTCAGCGAGCTGGGAGAGCACCTCCCGCCAAGGAAAACTGCTCTGTTAGATTAGGGCAGATTCTATGGTGAGGAAGAGCTCAACACTAGGTGTCATAGCAACCAGGCACTATTCATTCAGGCACTGGGGCTGCCCGGATCAACGGCCCCTCCCCTACCCATTCCAGCCAGGAGAGCAGTGTGTGCTGAGAAGTAGGTGAGTGGCTCCCTCTCTCCAGTGGATGTGTACTCCAGGCTGAGGCATCCACAGAGAGAGGGGCCCACACCTCTTCATCTGTGGACTTATAATGGACCCGGAGTTCCCTGTCCACAGGCATTTTGCGGAGATGCATGTTAGTGGATAGACACACAGGTCGGGGGAGGTATGAGAGCTGGGAAGTCAGATTGTGAATCTCTGACAGCCACATCTCCAAAAGCAGACTTTCTAGCTGGGTGGGGCCGCTTCAGACCCTCCTGCACAACTTTCCCGAGAAGCTGGGAGCAGACATTTGAACTCTGCTGAAACAGCTACCTCACCTGCTTTTGTGGAGGCTGAGGGAAAGCCCACCCAACCCAGCCCCACCCAGCCAAATCCCCCACCTGACTTTGCTGAGGCAGAGAATAGGGACAAACCTGGAAATTCCAGGGCCCCACCCACCATCTGGGGCATTTGAGTGCTCCTCTTGGAGGGACTAGAGACAGTCACAAAAACTGTCCTTCTGGCAAATGCCACCTTCCAACAGGGAGGTGAATTTAAATGGTCCTTTTCAACATTTACTGATTCAATCATGCAGGGTGAGATGGTTTCTCATCCACAAGCACCACCTACTGTCTCAGTTGTTAAACTGAGTGTGCCATTAAAATTCACAATGCTAAGAAGAGCACAGGGCTGGGGATAGAGAAAGGGTTTCAAAGGCCTCCATCCTCTCTCATCAAAGAGAGACAGGGAATCTGTCCACACACATAGCACACCACAACCACAGCATATAAACTAGCAACTGAGAAAACCATCACACAAAGGATATTCATAACTAAGGAATCTATCCAGAACCTAGATTACCATCAAAGCACAAACAAACCAAGCCAAAGTTCTTACCCAACATATGCTACAAGCACCCCCATATGAGTTGGGGGGTGGGGAAGCCAGATCTAAACAGAAGAAAATCCAAAATTAAGAAGCAATAACTGCTCCAGATGAGAAGGAATCAGTGTAAGAACTCCGGAAGCATGAAAAATCAAAATGAAAGGTCTCCCCCAAAAGGGAACACCAGCCCTGTAGCAATGGATACTAACCAAAATGAAAAAACTGAAATGATAGATAAAGAATTCCAAATATAGATTATAAGGAAGTTCAACAAAATCCAAGAGAAAATGGAAAACCAACTCAAAGGAACAAGAAAAACAATAGAGGAAATGAGTGAAAAATTCACTAAAGAGATCAACATATTAAAGAAAAACCAGATAGAACTTCTGGAAATGAAAAATTCATTTAAGGAAACACAAAACACAGTGGAAAGTTTTAAGAATAGACTAGACTAGGCAGAAGCAAGAATCTCAGAGGTTGAAGACAACGCTTTTGAGTTAAATCAGTCAGTCATATAATGAACAGAGAATTAAGAGGAATGAACAAAGCCTACAAGAAATATGAATTATGTAAAATGGCCAAATATAAGAATCATAGTCATCCCAGAGGGTGAAGAAGAAAACACATGAGGGCTGGAAAACCTATTTGAGGGACTAATTGAGGAAAATTTCCCTGATCTTGCTAGAGATTTAGACAACCAGGTACAAGAAGCTCAACAAAATCCTGGGAGATTCATCACAAATAGGCAATCACCAAGACACATGGTCATCAGACTAGCCAAAGTCAACATGAAGGAGGAACTCCTGCCAGCTGTAAGGCAAAAAAGTCAAATAACTGACAAAAGAAAACGTATCAGGCTAGCTGCAGACTTCTCAACAGAGACCTTACAAGCCAGTAGGGATTGGGGCTCCACCTTGTCTTCTTAAACAGAACAACTGCCAGCCTACAATTTTGTATCCTTAAAAACTAACTTTCATAAATGAAGGAGAAATAAAGACTTTTCCAGACAAGCAAACACTGAGGGAATTTGTCAAGACCCAACCTGCCCTGCAGGAAACACTCAGAACTGCATTGTACATGGAGCAAACAGTGGTCATCCTCCATTGTAAAACTATCCAAAAGCGGAAGCTCAGAGCTCAAATAAAGCAATAATACAAGAGGTAAAACAAACAAATATGGTACTAACAAACAGGAAGAACAGAACAGTATATAACATATCAATTCTATCAATCAACATAAATGGTTGAATTTCTCCACTCAATAGACATAGGCTGACTGAATGGATAAAAAAAAAAATAAGCCAATTATTTGCCATCTCCAGGAAACACATCCAACCCACAAGGACACTTACAGACTCAAGGTCAAGGAATGAAAAAAAATATGCCATGCAAATGGAAACCAAAAGTAAGCACATGTAGCCATTCTTGTATCAGATAAAATTTACATGGAATCAACAATAGTAAAGAAAGACAAAGATGGTCATCATATAATGATAAAGGGGGCAATTCAACAAGAAGTCATAACAATCATAAATATTTATGCAGCTAACACAGTAGCACCCAAATTCATAAAACAAACCCTACTAGATTTACGTAGACAGATAAACAGGAACACTGTAATTGCCAGGGACATCAACACCCCACTGACAGAACTGAGCAGATCATCCAAGCAGAAAATAAATAAAGACACACTGGAATTAAATGGGACCATAGGACATTTGGGCCTAAGAGACATTTACAGAACATTTTACCCAAAAACTACTGAATATACATTCTACTCATCAGCACATGGAACATTCTCCAAGATTGATCATATTTTAAGCCACAAAACATGGCTTAACAAATTCATAAAAATTGACATCATACATGTATCTTCTCAGACAAAAGTGGAAAAAAAAACCTAGAAATCAACTCCAAGAGAAGTAACCAATTCTACACAAAGTCACAGAAATTAAACAACCTATTGCTGACAGATTATTGGATTCAAAGATGAAATTAAGATGTAAATTAAAAAATTCCTCAAATAGAATGACAAAGACAACATAAGCAATTAAAATCTATGGGATACAGCAAAAGCAGTAGATAGGGGAAAATTCATAGCCTTAAATGACTACAACAAAAAGACAGAAAGATTAAAAATTAACAATGTAATGACACATCTCAAGGAACTAGAAAAGGAAGAGTAACCATGGCCACAGCCAGCAGAAGAAAACAAATAACTAAGATAAGAGCAGAACTAAATAAATTGAAAACCAAAAAATTAAACAGAAGATCAATGAAACAAACAGTTGATTCTTTGAAAAGATAAACAAAATTTATACACCTCTTGTTAAATTAACCAGGAATAGAAGAGAAAGGACTCAAATAAGCTCAATTAGAAATGACAAAGGAGATATTATAACTGATACCACAGAAATACAAAATATCATCTGCGAATACTATGAAAATCTCTACATACATAAACTCAAAAATGTAGAGGAAATGGACAAATTTCTAGAAGTGCACAACCTCAACAGACTCAGTCAGGAAGAAACAGAACTCCTGAACAGAGCAATAACAAGCAATGAGATTTAAGCAGCAATAAGAAACGTTCCAAAAAGAAAAAAGCCCTGGACCAGATGGATTCACAACCAAATTTTACCAGACCTACAAAGAAGAGTTAGTACCCATTCTGCAGAAATTATTCCATAAGATAGAGAAAGAGGGAATCCTCCTCAACACATTCTATGAAGCCAGTATCACCTTGATACCAAAGTCATGAAAGGACACAACAAAAAAAGAAAACTACAGACCAATATCTGTTATGAATATAGGTGGAAAAATCCTCAATAAAATACTGGCAAACCAACTTCAACAGATTTTCAAAAAAATAATCCACCGTGACCAAGTGGGCTTCATCCCAGGGATGCAAGGATGCTTTAATGTACGTCAATCAATAAATGTGATTCACCACACAAACAGGCAAAAGCAAAGATCATATGATAATCTCAATAGATGCAGAAAAAGCATTCCACAAAATTCAGCACCCTTTCATGATAAAATCTCTCAACAAAATAGGCATAGAAGGAACATATGTCAAAATAATAAAAGCCATATATGGCAAACCCACAGCCAGCATCATATTGAATGGAGAAATGTTGAAAGCATTCTCACTAATAACTCACACAAGACAAGGATTCCCACTGTCACCATTTCTATTCAACATGGTGCTGGAAGTCCTAGCTAGAGCAATCAGGCAAGAGAAAGAAATTATGTGTATTCAAGTTGGGAAAGAGAAGGTCAAACTTTCACTTTTTGCAGATGATATGATCATATACCTAGAGAACCCCAAGGATTCCCCCAAGAGATTTGTGGAATTGATAAATAAATTCAGCAATGTCTCAGGTCATAAAATCAATGTATACAAATCAGTCCGATTCCTATAAATTAATAACAGTCAAGCTGAGAGTCAACTCAAAGACACAATATCACTCACAATTGGTACAAATAAAATAAAATACCTAAGAATATACTTAACCAGGGAAGTGAAAGGTCTCTACACAGAGAACTACAAAACTCTGAGGAATGAAATTCCAGAAGATACAAACAAATGGAAAAATGTATCATGCTCATGGATCAGTAGAATCAACATTGTTATAATGTCCATACTACCCCAAGTGATTTACAAATTCAATGCAATTCCCATCAAAATAATGACAACATATTTCACAGATTTAGAAAATATAATTCTATACTTTGTGTGGAACCAGAAAAGAGCCAGAATTGCCAAAGCAATCTTAAGAAAAAAGAAAAAATTGGGAGGCATCACATTACCAGATTCAAACAATATTACAAGGCTATAGTAACTAAATCAGCATGGTACTGGCACAAAAATAGAGACATAGACCAATGGAACAGAACAGAAAACCCAGATATAAAACCATCCACATACAGCCAACTGATCTCTGAAAAGCAGACAACAATATACTCTGGGGAAAAGAATCCCTATTCAATTAGTGGTGCTGGAAAAATTGGATAGCCACATGGAGAGGATTGAAACAGGATCCATATGTCTCACCACTTACAAAATTAATTTAAGATGGATAAATGACTTAAATGTAAGGCATGAAACCGTAAGAATTGTAGAAGAAAATGTTGGAAAAACTCTTCTAGATATTGGCCTAGGAAAAGAATTTGTGAAAAAGATTGCCCAATGGCAATCACAGCAACAACAAAAATAATTAAGTGGGACTTGATTAAATTAAAAAGCTTCTGCACAGACAAGGAAATAATTAATAGAGCAAATAGACAACCTATAGAAAGAAAGAAAAAATTTGGAAGCTATACATCCAATAAAGGACTATTAACCAGAATCTGCAAAGAACTCAAGCAAATCAGCAGAAAAAAATGAAATAACCCCATTAAAAAGTGGGCAAAAGATATGAACAGAAGCTTTTCAAAAGAAGATAGACTATTGGCCAATAAATGTATGAAGAAAAGCTCAATGTCAGTAGTCATCAGGGAAATGCAAATTAAAACCTCAATGAGATATCACCTTACCCCAGTCAGAATGGCTTTTATTAAAAAGTCCAAAAACAATAGATGCTGGCATAGATGCAGAGAGAAAGGAACACTTATACACTGTTGGTGGGACTGCAAATTAGTATTAATACAACCTTTATGGAAAACAGTATGGGGATTCCTCAGAGAACTAAAAGTAGAACTATCATTTTATCCAGAAATCCCACTACTGGGTGTTTATCCAAAGGAAAAGAAGTCATTTTATCAAAAAGATACCTGCACTCTAATGTTTGTGGCAGCACAATTCACAATTGCAAAGTGGAATCAACCCAAATGCCCATCAATTCGTGAGTGGGTTAACAAAATGTAGTGTATGTACACCATGGAATACTACTCAGCAATAAAGAAGGATGACTTAATGCCCTTTGCAACAATTTGGATGGAACTGGAGACCATTATCCTGAGTGAAGTATCTAAAGAATGGAAAAACAAACACCACATGTGCTCACTACTAAATTGGAACTAACCAATGGGAATAAATCTGCACAGATGGAAGTAAAACTCAACAGAAATCAACCAGGAGGGAGGGGGGAGAAGGGGATGAAAACTTACCTAACAGGTACAATGAGCAACATCTGGGTGACAGGCACTCTTATAACCATGACCCATGCATTATAAAAGTGATTCATGTAAGCAAAGCCATTTGTACCCTGTAATACTTTGAAAAAAAATGAATAAATAAAAATTGAGTGAAGTCAAAAACAACAATAACAAAAAAAAAACCAGCCAGATAAAGTGAAGTATGACATTCAAGGAAAAAAATTACAATGATGGCTAACTACTCTTCATAAAAAATGTAAGAAATGAAGGAAAAAAGACAACAGTATGACAGAAAGGCAGGGGAGATAGATACAGACTATAGATGGAAAAGTATATACAATATACATATATGTATGATTATGTACACATGAATTTCATGTGCATATTTAAATTAGAATAATCAAAATATCAAAATAACGAATTAAATTTAAGTGTATTTTTATGGTTTCAGTAAAATCTTTTCATCAGATTTATTACTGATTATTTAATAATTTTGATCTTATATGAAATGGAATCAATTTCAATTTCAGATTGTTTGTTGCTAGTCAATAAAATATGCATATTTTATATATTAATATTCTACCCTATAATCTTGATAAACTCCCTTTTTATTTCTTGTACATTTTTAAGATTACATTGGATTTTCTATATAGACACTCACATCATCTGTAAATAGAGTGAGTTTACATCTTCCTTTTAAATCTGAATGATTTATTTCTTTTTCTTGCCTAACTGCACTGGCTAGAACCTCAAATACAATGTTTAATAAAAGTGGTAATAGTGGAAATCCTTGTCTTGTTGCTGAAATTAGGGTAAAAGTATTTAGGGGGAAGATTTTTATTGCTGATTCAATCCTGCTACTCATAATTGGTCTTTTCAGGATTTCTCTTTCTTTTTGACTCAAGCTTGAGAAGTTTGTTTTCAAAAATTTATCTATTTTCTCTAGAGTTTCTAGTTTGTGTTCATAATGTTTTCATAGTAGTCTCAGAAGATGTTTTGTATTTCTATGGTTTCGGTAGTATTGTCTCTATTTTCATTTCTGATTGAGCTTATTTTCATCCTCTCTCTTTTCTTGGTATATCTAGCTAGTGGTCTGTCAATTTTGTTTATCTTTTCAAAGAATCAACTTTTTATTTCATTGATCCTCTGTATTGTTTCTTGGTTTCAACCTCATTTAGTTTTTCTCTGTTATTTGTTATTTCTTCTCTTCTGCTAGCTTTGGGTTTGGTGTATTCATACATTTCTAGTTTCTTGAGGTGTAACATTAACCTGTTAATTTGTGACCCTCCTTTTTTTTTAATTTAGGTATTTAGTGCTATGAATTTCCCTCTTAGCATGCTTTTTCTTATTCCAGAGATTTTGGTAGCTTTTGTCACCATTGTCATTCAATTCAAAAAAAATTTTTATTTTCATCTTGATTTCATCATTAACCCCAAGATCATTCAACAGTAGGTTGTTTAACCTCCATATATTTGTACACTTCTGAGAGTTGCTCTTGGATTGACTTGCAATTTTTTTTTCCATTGTGGTCATAGAAGATACATGTTATGATTCTGATCTTTTCAAATTTGTTGAGACTTGTTTTGTGGCCTAAGATATGGTCTATCTTGGAAAATGTTCCATGTGCTGATCTGAAGAATGTATATTCTGAAGTTTGGGGATAGAATGTTCTGTAAATGTTTGTTATGTCCATTTGTTCTAGAGTCCAATTTAAGCCTAGTGATTCTTGGTTGATTTTCTGCCTCAATGATCTGTTTAGTTCCATCAGTGGGGTGTTGCAGTCCCCTCCTATTATTATGTTGGTGTTTATTTCATTCCTTAGGTCCATTAATATTTGTTCTATGAATCTGGGAGCTTCAATGGTAGGTACATATATATTTAGAATTGTTATATCTTCTTGCTGAATTGATGCTTTTATCATTATATAATAACCATCTTAGTCTTTTTTCACTGTTGTTAACTTCTATTTTATCTGTTACAAGAATTGCTACTCCTGCTCACCTTTGTTTTCCATTTGCATAACATATTTTTTCCACCCCTTCAACTTGAGTCTATGCAACTCTTTAGGGGTTAAATGTGTTTCTTACAGACAGCAGATATTTGGGTTGTTTTTTTATCCATTCTGTCAATCTATATCTTTTAAGTGTGTCATTTACTGTTTACATTCAATGTTAATATTGATAAGTGAGATGCTGTTCCAGTCATCATGTTGACTGTTACCTAGTTGTTTGCATTTTCCCTGTGTTACTTTTTTATAAAAGCTGTGAGATTTTATTCTTGAATATTTTTATACTGGTATGCATTGACTGTTATTTTTGGTTTTTAGAGCACGTTGAGGATTTTATGTAGAGTAGGTCTCGTGGTGACAAATTCCCTTAGTGCTTGCTTGTCTGGGAAAATTTTTATTTCTCCTTCATTTATGGAGCATAGTTTTGCAGAATACAAAATTCTTTGCTGACATTTATTCTGTTTAAGAATATTAAAGATGAAACCCTAATCCCTTCTATCTTGTAGGGTTTCTGTTGAGAAGTCCGCTGTTAGTCTGATAGGTTTTCCTTTGTAAGTTACTTGATGCTCTCATTTCCCAGCTTATAGGATTTTCTCCTTCATTTTGATTTTGGCCAATCTGATGAATATGTGCCTTCTATTTGTAATGGAACTTCCAACAGTTTGTTGACCTTGTTTTATCTGGATATCTAAATGTCTAGTAAAAACAGGGACATTTCTTGCATTTTTCCCTCAGATACGTTTTCCATGCTTTTTGCTTTATCTTCTTCTCCTTCAGTGATACCTAAGATCCTTATGTTTGACTGTTTTATGTAATCCCACATTTCTCAAAGACCTAGTTCATTACTCTTGATTCTTTTTTTATTTTACTTTTGACTGATTAATTCAAAAGCATTGTCTTCAAGCTCCAATATTCTTTCTTCTGCTTGGTTTTATCTGATGCAAAAACTTTCCATTATACTTTGAAATTTTCTAAATTACTCTTTCATTTCCAGAAGTTCTGTTAGGGTTTTATTTCGTTTTCATTTTGTTTTGTTTTGTTTTGTTTTTTAAAGTATCTATCTCTTCAGTGAATTTTTCATTCATGTCCTGAATTTTTTGTTTGTTTGTTTTTTTGTGTTGGTTTTCAATTTTCTCATAGAGCCTCTTGAGCATACTTGCAATCCATATTTTGAATTCCATATGTGACATTTCAAAAATTCCTTTTTGTTGGAGTCCATTCATGGAGATCTAACATAACGTTTGAGGCTGTTGAAGGAGCCTGGTTTTTCATATTGATAGCATTGCTATGCTGGTTCCTTCTCATCTGGAACCTCTTTCCTCAGCTCAAAACAGGTAGCTTTGCAATACAACCGTTCTCCTCTGACAGGAACTCTGTTGCTCAATGTAGAGAGGGAGAGGCACAAAGTCTTTCAGCTCATGTAGGGAGGTATCTACTGTGATGTTGCTGGCAATTTCGATTGGTTGGGAGAGTGCTCAGTTGCCAGTAGTGTTGGACTAAATTAGGTAATGCTCAGTTCCTAGGCCTCTGGATGGCATGCTTGAGTCCTGAGGGAACTAGACTGATACCAGGGTGGCAAACTGCCTCTCAAGCCTTGTGGACTTCAGTTGCTGGCTATGATAACATGGTGTGGGGTGATCTCTTGCTCCAGAAAAGGCTTGGGCAGAAGAAAGGCAGATGCACTATGAGGCCATAACAGGAAGGGTGGGCACCTCTTGAATTGCTTAGCAGGGTTATGCAGTTGTGAGATGCACAAGCTGCTCACACCTTCTTCTCTAGGCAGTAACAGTTGTGTCTCTGTCCTTCAGCAGCACAAAAGCACCCAGATTCCCAGCTCCCACTCTGATCCAGCTGCAGCACAGCTGGTAGAGGCAGCTCAACCTGCTGTGTGCAGGGCTACCAGACTAGCTGTGGGCTATGGTTGAACTGCTCTGGTGGGGGAGGTATGGTTGTGCCTGGGACTTGCCTCCAAGGTGAGTAGGCTCTTCTTAGAAGAAGCAGACAGCTCAGGGAGAGGACTTCTAGCCCTACCTTTCTTCAGGGAAGGCTATAGCTTTTTTTCTTGGGGCACATGAAAGTGTTTGGTGTGGCTTTTTAGAAGGAACAGAGTGAGCTTCAAGCTCTGTGGAATATTGGGAGTGACAGGCACTCTGTCAGAGGTGGGAAAGCTGATCCCAAATGCCCTGGCTTAATTGTCCCTCTGTGGAACCCTTGTCAGCCCTGAGCAGAAACACCCATGGCTACCTCAGCAATAGTGGGAAGAGTAGAGGATGAGGGAGAGAAGGCCCCAAATGGTAGGGATCTGTTTCCCTGGTCCCCTTTGTCTTAAAGGGCCTCTGTCATGCTGCACTCTCCTCTCAGCTGGAAACAGCCCACCCTGAATGCCCAAGCTCTGGGAGGCCTATAGATCCCCCAGGAACCACTGGTCCCCTAAGGCAGCTGTGGTACAAGTGGGTGCTGGAGAGCATTGGCTGTGGATCCAGCAATGTAGAGACCCAGGGACTAAGTAAATATCACTTTGTCTAATAAATATAGGGCTATACACATATTTTATTTTTATTAATTAATTAATTATTTATTTATTTTTGAGACACAGTCTCACTCTGTCATTCAAGCTGGAGGACAGTGGTGCGATCATACCTCACTGCAGTCTTGAACTTCTGGGCTCAAGCAATCCTCCGCACCTCAGCCTCCCAAGTAGCTACAGGTGCATGCCACTGCATCCCACTAACTTTTTTATTTTTGTAGAGATGGAGTCTTACTATGTTGCCCAGACTGGTCTCAAACTTATGGGTTCAAGTGATCCTCCTGCATCTGCCTGCTAAAGTGCTGGGATTACAGAGTTGAGCCACCACTCCTGGTCAGATTATTTATTTCTGAAGAAACTTTACGACTTTGTGTTTTTCAAGGAATGCGTCCACTAGGTTTCAGACCTATAGGCACAAATATGTTCACTGTATATCCTTACTAACATTTACATATCTGTGTCATTGATAGTGATGTTACATCTTGCATCCCTGATATTGGTAATTTGTCTGTTCGCTATTTTGTTACCTGATAATTCTGGATAGAAGTTGATCAGCTTTATTGCTATTCAATAAAAAAAAGACAGCTATTATTTTTTGCTTTATATATGTTGAAATTCTGCTATTAGGGGCATAAATGTTTAGGATTATTACTTCCTCCATATTCATTTACTAGTTTATCATTATGAAGTGACTTTTTCCTGGTAATAGTATTTTGTGAAAACTAACGTTTCTTGTATTAAAGTAGCCACTCCTGTACCAGCATGTTATATCTACTCCCATTGTTTTACTTTTAACCTATTTTTACATTTCAAGTGATTTTATTGCAAGCAACATAAAGCTCTACCTTGTCTTTTTTTAATACCATGTGACAATCTGTACCTTTTAGTAGGACAGTTTAGACTATTTATACATTTAATGTGATTATTGATATAGTTAAATTTAATTGTACCTAATTGATATTTGTTATCTATTTTTCCTATCTGCTCTTTCCATTTGTTGATTGTGGTTTTACTTAAAGACTTAGTTTACTTACTTACTCTTTTTTAAAGAGACTTAAATAATAATAATCATAATAATAGCCATAATATCATTACCTATGCAGGTACCCTTTCCAGTTCTTTTCATTCCTTTGTGTAGATCCATATTTATGCCTGGCATCATTTTCTTTCTTGCCTGAAAGACTTTCTACATCATTTCTTTAGTTCATGTATGTTGATGAGAATGTTGCAGGTTTTGTACATATGCATATATATTTTTTCTTTTGTTTGTGAAATATTTGTGCTACAAAATGAATTCCATGCAGAGTCTTTTGATAACTACTGAAAATTAAGATTTTCTTCTAATATTGGGTTTGAGCCAATTTATATGTCTTGGTTTAATTTTCTTTATGTGTCACATGCTTGAGGTATGTTGAACCTGTGAGTTTAAAATTTTCATCAAATTTTGAAATTTTTTGGCCCTTAACTCTTCAATTTTTAAAATTTTTCCTGTAGCAGACAATTCTATGTTGGCTCATGACTCCTTCCTCATACTGTACACATCCTATATAATTCTCTCCTATTAAGTGTAGGTGGAACCTGTGAGTTTTTCTTAAGCACAGAATGTGAAAAAGATGATGAAATATATGTGATTACATGCACACGATTATATTACATAAGATTGTAAAGTCTTCCTAAGAGACTCTTTGTTGTCGGACTTGAAGAAACAAACTAACATGTTGTGAGGTGCCATATGGAGAGTGCCAGTTGGCAAAGAATTGAGGTTTGCCTCCCACCAACAGCCACCAAGAAACTAAAACTCTCAGTCTGGAGACCTGAAAGAAATTGAATGGCATCAACAACCACATAAGCTTGGGTATGGATCCTTCCTAAGTTGATACCCTGGCAAAAGCCCAGCTCTGGTGGACACCGTGATTGTAGAAACTAGCTAAACCACACCTGGACAACTGACCCCCAAAAAACTATGACATAATATATGCATTTTATTTTAAGCCTCTAAATTCATGATAATATTGTTACATACACAGGTACTAAATACATCCCCCTGGCCCCATCATTCTTTAGGGACTCTAATTACACACACACACGGCTGCTTGAAATTGTCCCACAGTTCACTGACACTCTATTAATTATTTTTTGCATTTTTTCCTGTGTTTCATTTTAGATGGTTTATACATGTATGTCTCAATTGCCCTAATCTTTTCTTATGTCATGTTATTGGCCTTTAATCTCATCCAGTTTATAAATAAACTCTTGTACAACTATTGGTGAGAATGTAAATTAGTAAAGCCATTATAGAAAACAGTATGGAGGTTCCTCAAAAAGCTAAAAGTAAAACTACCACTTGATCCAGCAAGCAAACTACTGAGTTTATATCCAAATAAAAGAAAATCAGTATTTTGAAGAAATATCGGCACTCCCATGTTTATTGCAGCACTATTCGCAATAGCAAAGATATGGAATCAATCTAAGCATCCAACACCAGATAAATCAATAAAGAAAATGTGGTACATATACACAATGGAAGACTATTCAGCCATTAAAAAAAATTCCTGTCATTCACAGCAACATGGATGAACCTGGAAAACACTATGTTAAGTAAAATAAGTCAGGCACAAAAGTATGTTCTTACTCACATGTAGAAGCTGAAAAAGTTGGTTTCATAGAAGTAGAGAATAGAATAGTGGTTACTAAATGCTGGAATGGTATGGAGAAGGGGAGGTTAGGGAGAGGTTGGTTAATGGGTTCAAAATTACAGCTAGATAGGAGGAATAAATTCCACTGTTCTATAGTACTGTAGGGTGACTATAGTTTACAATAATTTATTGTATCTTTTCAAATAGGTAGAAGAGAGGATTTTGAATGTTCCTGCAACAAACAGGATATTTGAGGTAATGTGCATGCTAATTACCCTGATTTCACCATTGCACATTGTATACATGTATCAAAATATCACATTGTACCCTATGAATATGTAAAATTATTATGCATCAATTAGAATATGTATATATGATGCAAAAGAGTAAATTATGGTCAAAACAATGAAAATTCAGAATATGAGAAATATACATAACTTAATCATTATGTAATTTTTTACTTTTACGAATTTAATCATAACACTAAATTTATGCACATTAGTAATAGTGAAATAAGGTATTTCCTTTCTGTCAAAAAAATTATTTCAGGCTGGTAACTAATTATACATGAAAAAAATTCGGATAAACTTTTGGTCAATTTGATCAAAATTGCCTTTGTGAAATGTCTATTGTACAAAGTAATTAGGTACTTAAATGTATAAGTTAAAAACATTCTTTTAAAACCCTAAAGGAGTTTGTTATTTAAAAGAGAACCAATAGGTAACATGTTGGCAAGCATACTGAGAAACGGGAATTTTATACACTGTTGGTGAGAATATATAGTACTGCAGCCATTATGGAAAACAGTTCTCCAAAAATTAAAAATAGAACTACCATATGATCCAGTAATCCCACTTCTAGGCATATACCTAAAGGAAATGAAATCAGCACCTCATAGAGATATCTTTGCTACCATGTTCATTGCAGCATTATTCACAATAGCTAAGATATGAAAACAGCCTAAGTTTTTATCAATATATGAATGGATAAAATAATTGCAGTGTATATCTATGTGTGTATATGTATATTTATACATATAAATATGCATATTTAATTTTATATTCATTAGATATTAATTTATATAATTTGATTATATATAATGGAATATTATTCAGCTTTTAAAAATAAAGAAATCCTGCCTTTTGTGACAACATGCATGAATCTGGAGGACATTATGCTAGTGAAACAAGACACATACAGTAAGAAAAATACTACATGATCACACTTATATGTGGAATCTAAAAAAAAGTCAAATGCATAGAAACAGAGAGAAGAAGAATGGTTATTAAGGTGGGGGAGGGGGTCGTGGGGAGATATAGGTCAAAAGGTAAAAAGTTTCAGTTACATAGGATGAATTAGTCTAGAGATCTAATATAAAACGTGAGGACTACAGTTAATAATTCTGTATTGTATACTGGAAATCTGTGAAGAGTGTAGACTTTAGCTGCTTTCACTGCAAAGAAAAACAGACAACAATGTGAGGTGATGAGATGATGGATATGTTAATTTCCTTGACCATAGTAACCATTCTACTATGTCTAAATATATGAAAATATCATGTTGTACACCTTAAATATATACAATAAAAAAGAGAAGCAAATGTGAATTCTTCCTGAAAATAGAAATAATATGAATTTTAAAACCTGCAGTTATTTTCTATGGTTCACATGTAAATTTTCTTATCTTTGGTCATCTTAAAATAAGTTTTTTTGAATATAAAGAAATAAAAAATAAATAATTACATTTTACTGATTTTACTTTCAAAGAACAAATAATTTACTTATCAAAAATGCTTCTTGGAAAATTATTACCAGGCCTAATTTTATAAATAGCTTTTAATATTTTAATTTAATATATTTTATTTCAGAAATGTAAATTTACAGTTGTAGAGGCTCTCTCAATATCAACTGCAACAGTCATAAGTAAACTATGTATTACTTAAAAATTGCTTGAAGAAAAGATTTTTTAGCTGCAATATTGACCTTTAGGTTAATTTTAATATATTGTTTCTGTTTTTTTCTAGATTTGTTGATCAAAACTTCCTAAACACTGTAACAGTAAAAGCTATCTGATATTTTTTCTATATTAGAAGAGTATGACAAATATAGTAAACAAATCTGTAACTATTTTAGAAGAATAATAATTAAGGTTTTAAGAGCTTTAATAGGGTTCTATAATTGAAAGTAGTTTTACTCACCAAATGATTTTTAAAACTTAATGTATTAAAAAAAATCCTTTTTGAAAATGCATATGCCATGATACATTAGGTGATTGATTAAATATCTACCAAAATATGTTATTTATATATTTTGACTTTCTTAACACTATCAATTATCATATTAGGATTTATTAGACTATTTCAAAATAAACTTAAGAAATACATTAGTGTGATTTTTTAAGATAACCTAAGTCAATTGAATTGAATCTTCTGGAAATAATGACTAATTCTTGATATTATACTTGACAAGTCATTGAAATTCAAATAATATTGAGAAACTATATTTGATATAAATGCTATTAATTGCAAGAATATGGCAGTTAATTAAGATACATGGGCTTGTGAGCTGCTGGTTTTTATTTACAGATGTGTTAACAAACTACAGTCCACATTTATATTCATAATTATAGGAGATAAAAACAACAAACTGCTCTATTCCATTTTCTAGAAACTGGCTCACAGTTAACACTAATTGCTCAACTCTTTTGTGTTTTGCAAGAATTAGCATGATAAAAGCTGGCATGATTTAATTATATTTTTGCTGTTTTATGATAATAATCTTACTTGACTTTATTTCTTAGCAACACTGTCTCTTAAATTCTGTGAATTAAAGATCAACTTTATTCAACATTTGTTCAAGAAATTAAATGCCTACTATGTGGCACCAAAAACACAAGTCATGTCAAATCAAAGAAACTATAGATCTTGCAACCCTTACTTTTTGATACTTTAAAATATAAAAGAAATGCATTGAACCTTTAGGGATTTAGTAAAGGAATTAAGGTCTTGGCTTCAAGAGCACTTTGCATTGAATTATTTATTCTCCTAGAAAGGATTCCAGTAGTTGAATGCCATTGGATCAACCTACCCCTCCCCAATCTACTCAGTCCCTCATATTCTGTTAACTTACTTCTAAGTACTTCCAATTTTAATCAGACTTACAGCTGAGGAGAGACACATTTTCTCACATTTGATAACTAATGAAAATGAAGAATACTCTCCTCAGAAAATTGCACAGACACAAAGGTGGGCGTGTAATTCAAAGAGTCTGTAGACCTCATGAAGTGCACATGGAAACCCGGTGTCTGGCTCCATTCTTATTTGAACACAGCACACTAGAACAAAGCATTTCCCTGGACCATTCACAATAACCCAGACTGTCACTAACCCTGGCCTGGAAAATTATCAATCACTAAAAATTACAACTGCCTTATAAGGTAATTCTCTTCATGCCTAAATTAAATTCTGAAAGGTTTAATTGTTCCCCTTTCTTGCCTATTCACTACCTCATCACCTCACCCTTGCACTCCCTATGAAGTTCTGTGCTTATATCCTTAGCTATGACATTGCCAGCTGGCACGTAACTCATTTCCTTTTTTTCCTTAGTTGCAGCACAAGAAATGGGTACTTCCGCTCACAATCCATCTCTGTATCGTTCCCATACTGTTCTCTGTTTCCTCTACCTGATCTAAAGCCTGCTTTTCATACCACTCCCAGCCACTCTACCCATCCTTTTACATAAGTCTATGATGTGCTTAGAACTCCTTTCCATGGTTAGTGGAGAAGAGGTATTCCTTGTAGCCCTGTCAAGGTGAACCTATTGACTCCCACATTCAAAGTTATTCCTTCCTCTTCCCAGAACTGCTTAGATCATATACTTCCTATAAGAGTCACCTTTCCTTTAGTGACCAATTCTTCCACATAGCTAGCGTAAAACTTTCATGAAGCTTCATCATTCCCAGTTATATCACCAGAGTCTAAGAACAATGCCTGTACACAATAGTGTGCCCCATGAAAACTTATGCTTTTTGTGACACATACTTCTCTTGAGGGATAAGATAGAAGTATGTGCAAATACCCATTCAGTTTTCATATAAGCTGTGTATAAATATATCTTGCTTAGTATGAGTACAAAACCATATTTTATAATTTCACTTGGTACTGAATAAAAAAATCAATAGCCATATAAAAACACACAACAATGATTTCTTCTATTAGAAAATACAGTTTGATTTAAGTTACTGTTTATATCATTGAAATCAATTTCTAAAAAAGTTTAGTTCTCCTCAGCAACCACATGCTAAGCATCTCTAACTATATCCTACCTTACAAATTATATTAATTAACTAAAATATCTGCATTCATGCTGGTTACATTTTTATCTATAAAGTATAAATACTATTTATGTACTTGTAACTCAATATAACATAAATTCTACAGTCAGAAGCAGATTGACTATATTGTGTAATTTGCATCTACAGAAGTCTTTTCTTTAACCCCATCTACTAGCAATATTGAAGACATGCATGTCAGAACCTTGCAGTATTGTTTGTGTAACCTTTAAGCTAAAGATAGTTCCATATACCCTTTTACTTTCTGCAGTACATCTTGGACAAAAGATATGCCTTGGAGTAATTTCCTAGCATTCCCAAAACATTGGAGTAGTAACTTTTCAACTAACTGAGACAAAAATACACACACATTAATTTTAGTCTCATAAAACAGTAAAATGTTATATTTAATGGCTGCTTCTTGTATTAACTATGAAATGTTAGCTTTGAAATACTCAGAAATGCTTTTTATATTTTACTTGGTTCTTGATAACTTAGTCTAGGATCCTACTGTGCTGACTCTTTGCTCTAAGTTTTACAATGGCCATTGGCCAAACAAAATGACATTGGCCTGAACTGCCAGAGAATATGTCTAAACTCTATTGTTTTGGAGACCACAACTTCTCTCTTGCCATGCTCGCTCTCTTCCTTTCTCGCTCTCTCCTTTCTCATTTTCCTTTTTTTTAAATTTTGAAATTTAGAGATGTATTATTTTCCCTTTTTCTCAGTTTTGGTAAAATCAACCTTAGTATAGTCAAAGTCAAATGATTTTAGTGAACACATGATGTTACTATACTAATTTTAGATTATGGTGTATTTTGACTTCTAGAAACTTTAACCAAGACTTTGTACCACTTAACTATATCTTTAAAACATTGGGGGAAATATTCCTTAAACCAGAACTTCTTAATATTTTGTGCAATGGTCTTTCACTTTCAGCCAACTAAAGCCTCTTCTTGGGATAATATTTTTAAATGAGTTAAATAAAATAAAAAGTATTACAGAAGAATCAATGTTATTAAAACAAAGTTGTATCCATGTATACTTTGGGAGGGAGTCTATGTACCCTGGGATAAATTTATACAATTCAAGTATATTTTAATTACACTTGGCCATGAAAAATCTTAATCCAGTTATCAAGTATGTATAAAAATACATACAATTTCATCTTAAATATATTGTATAACTCAAAACAAAAGGAAATGCTGAATATATTTTTATAACAGAAGTGTTTAAATCAGTGGGAAAAGCAAATAGATAGAAATGCATTTTGGAGATAAGAAAAACAATGGAATCAGATAATTTCATTCTTACCTTTATGGCAGTGGATGCAATTTGAATGTGGTGAAGTCTCCGAAGGGTGCTGTCCCTGTCAATGAAATAGGAAGCAGCTAGTTGATGTAGGGTCTCTAAAGTGACTGAAGAGCTATTGGTGCTGGAATCACTTCCTTCAGATCGTTTGCTCAGCTTCCGCTTGTCCACAAAAATTGTGAGTGACTCCTCTCCTGCATTAATAATATTTCAAATTATTCCATTTTCCACTTAGAATTAATTATTCACTTATCTTCAGGTGGGAAAGCAAGGAATTTTACAATTTTTTTTTGTTCACAAATATTTCTCAAGTACCTAGAAAAATGCCTGGGATATTGAAGGTTTTAAATACATATTTAGTAAATGCCAAATATCTAGCTTTTGCCAAACAATTTCCTTAGTTTTTATTGACTTTCTCCTATAGTTTAGCTTACCTAACACTCATATGGCCCAAAAAGGAATTAGGATATGTAAAATGGACTAAGATGGGGTGGATAATGTGAAATTTTGTTTACTCAAAAATTTTACCACAGAACAGAATATCAAAATGGATGTATGACAAAGCATTAGCAGTTTTCAATTATACCTTTAAAATGCAGAGAAATCATATGTACACATATATGGTTATATGTATATATAATAAATTCAGAAGTTTCCTGCATATGATATATTAAAATATCATGTGTTAATAAGCTCTGTGGAAATTACTAAATTCCATGAAAGGCTTAGGTACTGGCAATGGATTCTCAATGGTGAAATTTATAGTATATTACAACTGAGCTGCAATTTTCAATGTTCAAAGGTTGACAAAAAATATCCATGTCATTAAGATAGACATTAAAAACGTATGCTCCTCAGAATTCCATATTATTGGATATTCATCTAGCACATAATTGCCACACTTGATGCTTGCTTTCACTGTCTCAGGATCCCATCTGTTTGAGTGGCATTGTGCCCACTTACAATCTGACAGGCCAGTTTCATAAAAGGGTAAATAAGATAATCTAGTTTGTACTTCATCACCATCTTAAAGATAGTATCAATTTTAAAATGACATAGCCCAGGTGACCATCTAATCCAAAGCAAGAATTCCTATGTCTTTCCAAGAGATCAGGTCAACTTTTATCAGAACAAGTTGTCAGCAAGAGTTATTTCTGAATATAACATTCCCAGTTTGTTTTTGGACCCCAACATGCATACTAGAAATCAGGTAGACTAAGTAGAATAGCTAAAGAAAGAAAAAATATCCTTCAAGAATATGAATAAGTGAGTCAAATCATCAAAAGCATTGGCTTGTGTACATAATAAACAGCTTTGGGGTGCGAGCATCTGAAAATGAAAGAGAATACATATGTAAAATACTACAAAAATAAAGAAAACACAAAATGCCCAACAATTATTTACTCCCAGAAGATCAAAGAGTGCAGAAATTTGAGGGAACGCATCTCAGAATGACTAACGAATCTGAGAAAAATTCACCCATGTTGCAAGTTGTGAGAGAGTACCAAAACAAACAAATACCCTGTGCACAGATAGTGAATTAATAACAGTGCTGTGGTGATCGAAGAAATCACAATCCTCTATGACTTATGCAAGAGACATGTCTTATTAAGTAAGATTAACAATAAAATGACAGAGCGATCATGGTAAATGCAAATAAAAAGGAAGCACAGTAATGACCTTAATTTCAGATATTATAGAATTCAGGCCTAAAATTATTAAATGAGAGAAAAAGAAAAATAGCGTATAGTGCTAGTAACTGAAACTTGCAAAATTACTTTAACAGCAACACTTTTCATAAAGCATAAAATGCAGAAGCAATAGACACAAACTGCTAATATTAGGTAACTTCAACACATTTCTTAGACCTAAATAGATCTTGTGGGGTTAAGAGTAATGACAGAAATCTCTACAACCTGTTCATAAGGTGGATCTTATAAGTAACTGTTAAATCTTATATTAAAAATAAAGGGAACAAAATTTATCTTCAAGGGTACACAGAGTATTTACAAAAGGTGACCATATTCTGTTACAAAGGAATCCTTAGTAAATTCCATAAATTTGAAAAGAAATATAGTAACAGTCACTGTAACACAATAAAACTAAATTAATAGAAAATAAAAAGACATTCTATATGAAAAATATCTATTACATAATATTTGAATGATAGAATAAATGAAGGCAAAATTAAAAATTTTCAAAGAAAATATTGTACATCAAAATCAAAATCTAAGGGATATAGCTAAAGCAGAGCTGAGAGAAACATTCATAATATCAAGTATGTATATTTTGTAGATCATGAAAATACATGAGTTAACTAAATAATTTTAGATCAAAGGATATATGAAAAGTATAAGCTTATACAAAATAAAAATAAATAACTAAAAAGATAAAAGCAGATGTTAATGGTTTTTTTAAAAGAGTAGAAACAATAAATCCAATTATTGCTCCTTTCAGGAGGAAAAAAAACCAAGAAAATACATCAATAATTAGTTAACCTGCTTTTTTCATATAGAAAGAAAATCACACAAAGAATTGAGAAAGTAGAAAGGATTATTTTGTAAAACATTTTGCAAATAAATAAACAAACAAACAAACAAACAAACAGACCCAGATGGTTTTGCAGGGGAATTCTGCCAAAATTTTAAAGATCAAAAAATCTGATACTAGTGAAAATGTTTCCAGAGAATATGAAATGAAGGAAAACATCTAAGGTCATTTTTATAAACTGAGTGCAAAATTGGCACAAATATTTGAAAAAGATCACACATACATGTACACAACAAAAAACAACCAATAATATTACAATTTATGAAGTTTGATGCAAAATTATAAATAAAGCATCAAAAAAACTATCCAGCAGTAAGTTTTAAAAACTCATATTTCATGATCAAGTAAGATAATTCTAATAGTGCAAGGATTGTTCAATATTAGGAAACCATTAATATAATTCATCATATTAACATATCCAGAAAGAAAAATTCTGATCTCCATTAATGCTTAAAAGACATTTGATAAATAATTTTAGCTATTCCTATTAATTATGATTAATAAATTAGGAATCAGTAGATAATTCTTTAAAGAAATAAAATACATGATCCCCAGCCTAAAAGTCAGCATCTTACATAATGAGCAAACCCAGGAGGCATTCCCATTAAAATCAGAATCAGACAAATATATCCACAATTGGTACTACTATTCAACATGCTAAAAAATATATTAAAGTGTAAATATAGAAAATAATGCAAATTAAAGTGTTAGGAAAAAAACCTAAAACTATGTTTCTTTGTAGATAATATAATTATACATGTGGAAAACTCAAAATAAGATGACAAACTACTACACATAGTAACAAAACTCAGTAAGATAGAAGCACATAATAAAAACATTACTAACTCAATAGACTGAAATATACAAATATTAACTAGATATAAGTAATAATGGATTATGACACAACATTTACAACAGCATGAAAAATGCAAAACCTATATGAGCAAAATAGTAAACCACTTTTGAAAGTTGCAAAAAGACTTTAATAAATGGTATGATAATTTTTTTCTTGAGCAGGAATATTCAACATTAAAATATATCAATTTTCCTTAAGTTAATATGTAACTTTAATGTAATTTGATTAAAAAACCAAACAGGTCATTTTTTGTTTCCTGACACTAGTCATGTCAATTTTAATTTTAAGTGGAAAAAAATTATAAGCAAAAGGCACCAGGAAAACTTTTTAAAAGAATAGGCAAGAATGAGACCATCTTACCTTATTTGAACGCATATTATAAAATATATATAATTAAAATAGTGTAGTCAACAATAATTATTGTATATTTTAGCATAACTAAAAGAGCAGAATTGGAAATGTTCCTGACACAAAGAAATGATAAATGCTTGAGGATATAGATACTCCAATTACCTTGATTTGATTTTTATGCATTATATGCCTGTATCAAAATATCACATGTATTCCATAGATACATACAGCTATCATGTACCTATTGCAATTAAAAATAATTTTTAAAAAAACTACATAGTATTGATGCATGAATAGGCAGACAAATGGAACAGAAAAAAAATCCATAAAACAACAAATATACATGGAAATGTAGCATACAATAAGGATAGGACAATAATTCATTGGGGGAAGACAGACATTTTACTAAATGACATTGTGACACCTAAATAGCATTTCGGAAAATGAAGGATATGATTCTATGCAATAGATAAATTCCAAACAAATTAGAGACATGAACATTTAATGAAATGAAACCATTCAAGTACTAGGAAAAACTCATTAAAACACAGAGTGGGAAAAGCATTCATATTAAAATCTAAAAGTAATGAAATAAAGGATAAATGAATTAGACCAGGTAAAAATAGATTTTTTTCCCAGCACAAAAAACGTCATAAATAAAATGAAATTTGCATTGGTAAGGGATATTTACCCTTACCAATAAGGATAATAAGGTTATAAGCCTTATGTAACAGGCAAAGGCTTAATTCCTCTACATTCCAAGAGCTCCTAAAAATCAAGGAAAAGAAAAACAAGATTCATATAGAAAAACAGAAAAAAAGATAGGGAAAGAGTATTAAGAAAAGAAGACATAAAAATAGCCCATAAGAAATTGAAAAAATAGTCAATCTAAGCTATAATATGAGAAATGCAAATTAAAATATATTGATATATTACTTTGCAATTACAGAATTTGCCCACATCCAACGTTTGACAAAGCTGCTGGCAAACTGGAAATAAATAGGCTCTCTGATATGTTGCTGATGATATTACAAAATGATATAACTCATATAGAGGGAAATTTGGCCATAGTTAGCAATAATCAACTCTGCAATCCTACTTTTAAGAATCCATCTCAAAGAAACAGGCTAAAATATGCAAAATGTTTCTCATTGTGGCTTTATTAACATTTGGAAACAACACAAATGCCTACCAGTAGGAATAAACTATGTTACAACAATATAGTAGAATATTGTGCAGGTATAAGAAAGCAACAAGGTGAATTTCTACACAGTGATATGATAAAAGTAATGTGGATAAAAAATGTTCCACAAATGTTTTATTTTTTATAAGAAAGGGGAAAAATACAAATATACAAATGCATGGATATATATTTTTATTTGGGGAAAATACCAACAAACATTGGAAGGATTAATCCAAAACTTTTATAAATATATACCTAAAAGGAAAGGAAAGGAACAGGATGGAGGAAGAAAGTCTTTTTTGGAAAGAAGACTTATCTAAATATATCTTGTAATGGTATTTAAGCACTGGAAACATCATACAAAGATTGCATTTATTTACAAAAATAAAATTAAATCAAATATAAAAAAGCCATCCTTAAAAATTAAAAACACAAGCCAATGTTACTAATTGTATACCAAGTTTGTAAAAACAATTATTTTAAGTGACTTAAGAAAACAATATTTTGAATGTGAGTCAATTTTTGGAAAATATTCTGAAGTCAAATAAAAGTACAAGGAATCAACAAACTTCATTCTGTAGTCTATTCGTAAATAGGAGGAGGAGGAATAGCAGCAGTAGTATGGTTTTATGAAGTATATGGTTACATATGGGTGTATGGGCATTAATTGTACAAGTCTCTCTACTTTGGCTATGTTTGAAAAGTCATTTAAGAAAAAATCATAATGGCATGAGTGTTCACAACTCTTATTCAATATCTGGCCCAGGTTTAAAATATATTAATTCATAATAAAAATTTCCTTAAATAATTGGTAAGTTCATGACTAATATTATGGCTAAAATAAATTTCTAGATGATTCAGCAGTTCCCATATGATTCCATTTGGAAAATGCATCTAAAAATTTTGGAAAGGCATCCAAGTTCAGCCTTGCTGAATTCACAATGTTTTCTACAGATTCCTGTATTAAGAAGGAGGCTTAAAGCTTATTTTTTAAAAAATAGTATCTAACATCTTCTTCAGTTCAGTAATATGTTAAATTCAAAACATTGGTTCAATTGACTAATTTGATATTAGTTTTGCCTTCTGAAGGTGCAAGAAGGCCATTTAAATATGTGAAGACAGTCATTTTCAGTAAGTCTCCCTTTGTATAGTAGTGAATTTTCCCATTACTGGAGGTGTTCAAACATTAATTGAAAAACTATATGTCGTTGAGCAGAAGACATAATTAGACCACTAGAAGAGATTCTTTCACTGGATTATGAGGTCCTGGAAGACAGAGAAATGTAGAATTAGTTATTATAGTTTAGATGTAAGTGTAACAACTTTTACTGTTAAACAGATTTGGGTTCTAATTCTGGTTTCAATTTAGTAACTGAATGATCTTGAATTATGTAACTTAAGATTCAGCTTCCTCTTATGGAACATGATCATAGTAAATCTTTCTCAAAGAGCAGCTGTAAGCATGAAAGATATGTGCACAGGGTTTAGAATATAACTAGAATTCAGTAAGAATTAGAAGTTGTTATTATGCTATTATTCTATTTTGTTATTAAACAATTTTTTAGAACTGCATAAAGCAACACATTCCATACCTAGACATTTCTAGTAATTTTAGCTGTTTTATCTTACTTGTGTTGAACAGAAGCTTGACTTTCTACTTCTTTTATGAAGTCATTAATCCTGCCCTACAGTCTGTATCCATATACAGAAAGTAAACATCTCACAAAATACTCCTTTAAATACTGTATCTCTACCTATGTCTTCACTTTTCATGTGAAGAATTCTACATCCTTAATTTCTTTTTAATAGGACTTCAATTGAGTTCAGCCCCCAAAAGAGGAGCAGCAAATGCTTATTTTTAAAAAGTGAATTAAAATTGATTTGATTTAACAATGTTTTACAAATGTTAGACTGTCCCATGACACAACTGAAAAATGACACATAACAAGAGCTAGGGATCACCATTTTAGAATGGTTTTCATTGTAACAATATGAGTGATAAAACAAATACTAATGAATGTTTAAGCAATCAAAGATAAACACAGGAAAATGGTGGTCTAAAATCATCATCATGAATAAGAGTGATTTTCATTATCTATGGGAGATTCAAAAAATATTTCCTTTGCTTTTCAAAGGATATGAATTTGCTTGTGAGTTACAGGTTTATGTGCCTTCCTACTTCTACCCTGAAGAATAAATATGTGTTTCAGACAACACCAAAAATAAAATGAAAAAAAATTGCTGTATAAATCAATATTTTATTACTGATTCTATTATTTATTTTTTAAAAATTCAGTTAGCTTGAAATTTAAAAATTCTGAAGTCACTATTATATAATGAGGAAAAAGAAAACATGGGGTTTGGAGTCAGGTACGTAAAGGCAAATCCTTATAGCACTCCATCCCTCTACTTGATGACTGTGGGACTTTGGTAAAGTCACACATGCTCTTAGGATTCCCTTCTCTAAAACAGGAGGAATAACCTACTCTCAACTCTTTTGAAAGAATAAATAATATAAGTCCTCTATAGTACCTGGCAGAACATATACTTTGTGAACAATAATAAATTTTGGTTTTCTCTCTTTTCCTTTTTTATTAGGATCTAACTGTAAATGAGGAGGTTTTAAATTTTCATAAGCTAGAATTTCATAGATATTGAATTTCACCACAGGAAAAATTTTGGACTTAGTCAAAATTGCTTTCTAGTGGATCTTGTAATCAAGATATATGGGATTATTAAAGATAGTAGTGGGTTACTGTTTCCAATAGCCTGTTAAAGATAATCCATTCATAAATTCCTCATGGTTCTTCTCTATATTGAAGTATAATTCATGTATGCAAACCATCCCCTGAAGTGAAGCATGAGAGGCAACTTAAATCTGCAGTTTAAATTACTGCGATTGTTCTTTAAGAACACCCTGTTTTAAACCCTTAACTTATGATGCAACAGACCAGAAAACTCTTTGATGTAAGCTGGTTATCTTGTGCTAAATTTCAAGTTTAATAGATCATGGATTGTCAAATATCTAAGATATTGTGACAAAGCCACTCAATCTACATGTAGAATATGACTATTTCTTTCTTCCAAGGGATCTGTTTCTTTCTTTATATTTTTAATTGTACACAAGGACCATGTTTTTGAGATGTTTATGATCTTCATATTCTTTGAGATTTTTACAGTCAATGTTAAGAAAGATTGCATTTTTAACCTTTACTGTAAATTTCCCATAAGTATGCAATTATAAAAGTTCATCAGACTTCTATGTAAATGAGAGTTAATATTCAGATTTGACAACTAAAATGGCATTATTGAATCAACTAAAAAATTGTGTTCAAAAGTCATTTTTATTCTTTTTTTTTAAAACCAGCTGTAGCTCATAAGCATGACATGGGTTCCAAAGGACATCCACACATTTTGTAAAAACTAAATGTGATTTTGAAACTGATTCAACATTCTGAGTCTGTTAGAAAGTGAAAAGAATTAATGACTATGGATATAAAAAGATCTGATTATTCCACATAGAAATCGTGCAGCTGTGTCTTATACAACTAAAATTTTGTGGTGGTTTATGGACATTAAAAGCACATATTGAAGGATGCTTTCATAGAGAATGAGAAACAGACAACAATAAAACAAACAAAAAAATCACCACTTTAATGTTATACCATGATTGCCTCACAGAATTAGACACATTTGATATGCTTTGGCCCTTAAAATTATGTGCTTTCCTCTCCTGATCTCCAAATCATCTCTGTTGGGTCCATGAGGAATAGAAATTAAGGAACTTTCTCACACCATTTACTTTTCACTTGGATTTTCTCAATTTGCACTCTTGTAGCTATAGCTACTGTGGACAGAGGTAATACTCTCAAGATGTTAGAACAAAAACAATGGATAAGACAATGGTTAAAAGAATCCTAGGGTTAAATCAATTATGATGATATGGCAGGTTCCATTATTTTTTGCAATTACTTACTGCACCATTATTAACGCAAACATGCATACAGGATTAATATTCCACTGTAGGGAAGAAGTATGAGCAGTACATGTTGTATTCTCTTTATTCTGGTATGGGAAGGGAGAATGCTTTGATTAGCAGTGAAATTCAAGTAAGCCAGATGTATGCCGTGATATAGTATAAGTTTGGAAAGGCATCACCAAGTTACATCTGTTGTCTTCCTTTTTCTATTTGCCAGGAGGAAAGCATATTCCAAAGGAAGCCTTCTCCTTCAGCTTGAATTCCAGAATGAGGAGACACAGAGGACAGAATCACAAGATACTCACAGCCAACATTTAATATTGGTGAGAAACAACTGTTACTGTCATAATCCACTGAGATTTGGGGTCATTTTTTTTTTTACTGCAAATAAGCTGATTCTTAATTCTTATGGGTTGGCTATATTTTATTTTATTTTATTTTATTTTATTTATGATTGTTACTGTCCTTGGGTTAGTCTATTAACCTATAATGTATACATTCCACCCAGAAAAAAAAATTGTGCTTTCGTGCAGATGTGTTCCTGGTCGTACAACTTTCTTACACTTAAACATCTTATTATGAATGTCTGTTTTGCTTTGTGTGGGTTTTACTTATTAAAAAATACTATGTGAGCGGAAATCTTTCTCACAGGAATAAACATTGCAAATATGGTATAAATGTAATTATTTGTTGGATTTACTTTTGATTAACATTTTACCTCAAAAATGTTTTCAAATTTTTGGTAATGAAAAGCCACACATTATTCCTTGTGCTAAAGTTGGTTTTTGTTGTCCTTTTGTAATCATATTCACTTTGAAGTTTAACTTTTCTCTAACTACTTATCACCATCCTTCTTTAGCTTAACATGTTAAGGGTACCCAGGCTGGTGAAATCTACCTACTAATCTACTCATACAGTGTTGTTGAAAGAAAACAAGGCAGTATTTCAGAAACAAACAGAGATAAAAAACTTAGAAAAATAAACTTCTGGAAACAGAAAGAAACAAATACATTAGAAGAGTTAAAAAAAAAAAAAAAAGACATTTTGGCTTAACACCAACTGGCATCCGGAAGATACTATGGAAAGAAAAGAGCTAACCTTATACTGCTTTGGACAAAAAAAAAAAATATGTTTGCAAAGCATTCTCAGGTAAAGCAACTGACCTTGTGATTATGAACAGTTACCCCCAAGCAAAAACTATAAATTTACTAAACAAAATGGCACAAATACCATAATATTCCCTATAATAGTATAATGGCATTAAAAAAACGGCACTGGAAATAAGTATTTCGAAGGTTAGGTGCAATGACTCTATCCTGAGTGAAATACAATTAAGTTACTTCTAATTTTGGAGCTGTTTACAGTGCTACAATGAGTATTTTTTTTAACATTTTTGGTATGTATAATTACAAACTCCTGCTATTATTTATGTAAGATTAATTCTCAGAAGTGAGATTTCTGGTACAGTTGAGTGTACTTTAAATTTATATAGATACTTTAAACAGTGCTGTTCAAACTTAATGTGCATATAAATCACCTGGAGAAGTTGTTAAAATGTAGATTCCAATTCATTAATCTGGGATGGAATCTGAGATTCTGCATTTCTAACAAGCTCTGAGGTGATGCTGAGGCTGTTGGTCCATGGACCACACTCAAGTAATAAGGCTCGAAACCACAATAAAATTTATTACCAAGTTAAATGTCTGTCTTTATCAGTGACCTAAGCATCATTTTAAGCAAGATCTTAGGTCTTTTGCACTGTCATAGGTAACTTAGTATATACTTGTCAAAAAGTAGGCAGGTGACTTATCTACCTTATCAATGTGCTATATAAAACAACAAGAAAAAATATAATCAAATTTCCAATATTCTACAACTTAACATTTATCTTTTGCCTTGGTTTCCAGGAACACCATTATTAAGATCAATTAGCATGGCTGGGAGTGGTGGCTCACGCCTGTAATCCTAGCACTCTGGGAGGCCGAGGCGGGAGGATTGCTTGAGCTCAGGAGTTCAAGACCAGCCTGAGCAAGAGCGAGACCCCATATCTACTAAAAATAGAAAAATTAGCCAGGCAACATGGTGCGTGCCTATAGTCCGAGCTACTCAGGAGGCTGAGGCAGGAGAATCGCTTAAGCCCAGGAGTTTGAGGTTGCAGTAAGCTACAATGATGCCACTTCACTCTACCGGGGGTGACGGTGAGACTCTGTCTCAAAAAAAAAAAATCAACTAGCATATCAATTTTCATCTTTTTCTTGTTCTTTATCTTTATTATTATTTAAATGAATGATTTTAAATAATTTTGGCAGCTAATTGCCTTGTAAACTACTAATAATTAACAATATTGCTTTACCTTCAGATTTTTCATTTCCTTTACCAGTGGAACATGAGAGAGAGAGAGTTGGAGAGAGAGACAGAAAGAGAGAGAAACTGATGTAATTGATCTTAAGAAATAGAAGTATAACAGTCCCTTTTCCCCTTCAGTGCCATTTATTTTGATGATTTCCTGGGATAGGAAGCTTTGACACATATTTCTTTTCCTTTCTTTCCATTATTTTTCTTAAAATAGACTGTGTATTCTAATATAGGAAGTAATTCCATGCATTTTAAAGTGATTATTCATACTTTCTTAAGAAAATAAATTTTACATATATTTGGTGGATTCACTTACTTATTATGTTATAGTTAAACTGAAGTAAAAGGAAGTTGTACTTCCTGAGAAGAGACTAAGTGAAAATGAGAACAACAGCTATTAATTGATTTTGAAATAAGGTGGTATATGAAATAGAATTAACAACTAACTGTGGATACTATACAGAACATAATTCACATATAGAAAACTAAGAATTGACTATTTCTGAAATTAAATAAGAATATTCAGAATTCTCATACCTATAGGGATACAAGGCAATAGAAAAAAAAATCTAATTGATTTTTTGTCCATATTGTATCTTACTGTCTAACTTCTGACTTCTTTCTCTAAAGAGATACGTAGATAATATTTCATAAAACTTTTGAGGTAAATGAACTACTTTGGGGGCATAGTTAACTTATACACTATGTGATTGTTGAGGTAGTATACATTATTCTAAATAACTATTCTAGTAAGTTAATACTATTTGGATACCAATCATGCATTTTGTCATTGGAACAATGAAGAAAATATTTTATATATTTAACCAAAATTAAATATCTGAAAAATTGCTTAAGTTTAGCCATATAGTAACCAGAATATGTATTATCTTAAGTAGTAGTTTTGGAAAAAAATTCAAAAAAGACGTGCAAATAAAAAAAGATTTTATAACTCTGCTAAAAAATTAATTGCTTTTGAAACTGTGCAAGCAAAAACAGTGGTC
Organism: Daubentonia madagascariensis; assembly: GCA_023783475.1. Lineage (NCBI taxonomy): Eukaryota > Metazoa > Chordata > Mammalia > Primates > Daubentoniidae > Daubentonia > Daubentonia madagascariensis. The sequence goes on along the minus strand of JAKFHU010000978.1, from coordinate 15,207,145 downwards.
ATACTGAAGTTATTTTGATATTGCTCAGATTAAAAACTATTCTTTAAAGTTTGTTATAAATGAACAAATAGTAACATATTGCCTATTTGCTCCTGGAAAAAATTTTGGTCCAATTTAAAAAAAAATCTCTAATAGAAAAAGAGAACTTTTCCTCTATATAGGAAGGTACTTTGCCTAAACAAGCCTTGGTGTTTCTGACTCTGCCCACAGAGTTGCAGTGAGTTATCGCAAAGCCTTAGTGTAGGAAAGGGGCCAGGCATGAAGAACCAGGCCTCTTACCCTTCCCCTCCTGGATGTGCTTGTTAGGAGAGACCACATGCTTTGGTCTGCTCCTCCCTGCCTCAGACGCAAGAGAAGCAAGATTAATAGAAGAGGTACACACAACTTTCTGGGGCAACTATGATGGGGTGTATAACTCTATGTAATTCTGGAAATGAGGACCAGGGTGCATTTAAAATTACCATAAATATTTGCTATAACATTTTAACAAAAATTTTAATAAATATTTTTCTTTTTGTCTTTCTTGGTCCTTTGTTTTTCTAAAATTGATCCAGAACTCAGATCTGGCAGTTTTTGGAGAACGACACCCTCCCTCCCTGTAATTAAGACCCAGCAATTTTAATGCCTTTTTTCCCCCTATTCACTCATTTTCTTTTGTATTTCTATATTCAGTACACAGATACACTTTTATTTCAGTATTTGTCATATATTGTATTATAATAAAATATATTACAAAAACAGTCATGAAATATATTCCATAGCTAGAAATCAATATATCCCAGGAGTGCAATCTTTTTCAAGATTGATTCTCTAAATTGAGTAGCTTATTTTAGATATTTAAACAGTGATGGAGTTTAGACATCATTATCCAAAATAGAAGCAAGCTGAATTACTATATTGATAAATAGTCTGGAAGTATAAAATGAAATAAATGGGAAAAATGATATATATTGAAGAAGGTTTTTTATAATTTATTTTTCCCTATAGGAAGATAATTCAATCACTAGTTTTATCTGTCATAAAATATTCCATTAAATGCTTCAAATATGCTATCCAAAGTTTTATGTCTAAGTCAATAATATGATGTACTAAATGACTCTTGGGGAAAAAGCCATTTTTCATTCATTTTCTTTTTATCACTTGAATACTGATAGTGGTATTTTATACTCAACTTGTTTTGAAAAATATTCAAATTTAGTTGAAGATTTAGATACTTAAGAAGCATCTAGTTATAAAATAACTTTTGTTTAAAAGGTTTGCTTATATACATCACACCCTCAACGTGCTAGTATTATAGTTATTCCTTGGTCTTAGTCAATTGAGGTGAGAGAGAGGGGGCATGGAGAATTAATTTAATTTAAATACCACTAATCTCAATTTTTTAAAAAATGAAATAATATAATTTCATGTCTAATCAGGTAAAACATATGAAGGCAAAATGATATACTTACAACAAAAAAATTTTAATGTAATTAAAATAGCAATAATTTTAAAATGGCCTGAAATCATCCCTAGTATACAATTTAATTGCAGATAGTTTATATCCTTAAGCTACTAAAATAATGTCATGCATTTTAACTAAATTATTAACATCACCTAACAGAGAATCCTGAAAGAAAATAAAGAAATATTTAGAGAAGAAAAATAATTCCAACAAAAAATTCTATGAACACTAAATTCAAGGAATACTCAGAGATGGGAAGATGAGTGATGGTATTAATTCCACCCTCCCCCTGCTTTAAGAAATTGCTTGAACAAGACTTTTAAATAATTTCAGTAAAACAATTTTGAGAGGGCATATTGCCCTTATTGGAATAGTTAATCCAAAGCAGTGATTAATCCTGTAAGGTTTTGAAACATGGTTTGTAAAACAAACAAAAACCATACAAAACAAAAACTAATCTTAGGGCCAAAATGTGGCATCCATAATACCAAAACAATGAAATAATTAAAACAAAAAGTCACCATAATTTTGGTACTAAGGATGAAAAATGTCCATGGGAACCATTTGTATGTTTTGATCGCTTCTGTTTTTTCTCCTTTTCTTCCTTCCTTTCTTATCTGGAAAAATATGTTTCATGTTCTCAAATTCTTACAGGTGCCTCAAATTGTTGAATCAATGATAATGAATGTGTGTTCAAAATCACTGGACTTTTTTAGGGAAGTTATATAAATAAATAATTTTCACCTTTCAGATTTTATTGCATTAATAATAATTGACATTACTCAGCCAAATAGACACAGATTTCACAGAATGTTTACATGATTATTGGAATATTTTATGAATTTTTGGCTATCTACACTACTGTAACAAAAATAATTTAAATGCATCACGTTTAAATTATGCCACACACTGTGCTAAGGACATTTTTCTACATTTACGCTAATCTTCTCATGCCTCTGTCACATGAGTGGTATTCTCCCCTTTTCTACTAAAGGAAACTAAAATTCAGAGAAGTTACTTGACAGTTTTTAAAGTCCCACCATTGGCCAAAAGGAGGGGTGGCTATCAGGATGCAACAGCAGGTTTATCTGATCTCTTTATCTACTTATCATACTATTACTCATTTGTGAAAGAAGGTAATGGAGAAATAGTGTTTACTGACAGCTAGCCTTTTCTTTCGGACTGAACCACCTATACTTTGCACCTTTAATTCCTTCAGGTTACATGGCAGACTTAGTTTTCTCAATGTGCTCAGCAATCTGCCTCTTTTCCAACCTGTCCACACTTGCTCATCTACTCTTGCTTGGGTACTAATTCTCTCCAATTCTGAATCTTTATTTGTGACCCATTTTGGCTCTTTGGATTTGCTGCTTTCATTCAGTATTCTTCCTTAATTATATCTCAATTATTTTCTGTATATATTATAAGCTTTTACATTTATCTAGTGAACTGGACAAACTCATTCTCCTAGCAATGTCTAGTTTCACTTATTTATTCATTGAACATATATTAAATAGTTAATGAGAATCTACTATATACCAAGTGCTATTATAGCCATGGGGGTAAAGTGGTGAAAAATACAGTCCAGGTCCCTGTTTTCAAGAAAATATGCAGGAAAGACAGATAATAAAACAGTAGACAAATCAATAAAGTATTGTCATATCATAACACTAAATACTACAAAGAATGCTAAGTAAGATCATGAAATTGTAGAAAGCAATGGGGTTCATAGGGCACTATTGCTGAAAGAGTGGTCAGAGATGGCCTCTTTGAAAAAGTAACATTTGAGCAGAAAAATGTGAAGGTCACTGTGCCTGAAAAATAGAGCATGAGGAAAAGAGAGATAAGAGAGGTCTGAGACAAAGGCCAGCCTCAGATCATTGGCACAGGCCTTGTAAACCATAGGAAGGTGTTTAGGTTTTATTTTAAGTGGCCAGTTCTAGGTTTCAGTAACAAGAGTGAATATGATCTGACTCAAGTTTTAAGAAGATCTCTGTGGATGATGGACCATAGGAGTATTGTAGGAGAAAAAATGATGGTGACTTGGCCTAGGGACACTGGAGGAAGGTGAGGAAAGAGTTTGATGTGGGATATATTCTGGAGTAATAAACTGACATGACTTGTTGACAGACTGGACTGGCAGCTAAAGGAAAGAAAAGATTCATCCTCTAAGGCTGAGAAATGAAGAGCAAGTTCTTTCATGACATTGTACCATTGATGTGAATCAGCCGGACTTTCTTTGGTAAACTTATTAAGAAACTGACAAGGAAGCAGGGATACTCTGTTTTCATGGCTTTTCTACCCAATTTTATTCAATGCTCTTCCTTATAGGAAAGAGTAACACCCATTTTTAAATGGAACAGTTTGATATTATTTGAAGTCATACACAAAATTAAATATATAGAACTCTGGAATATTTTAAATTTTGGCAAAATTTCATATTTTGCTTATTACACAGTGTATCCCCAAATGTCATTTAAGTGTATTCAAAATGTTGAATCATACATCACCATAATAAACCCACATTTAACAATATTAAGCAATAACTTTCTTAATTTTTACAAATGTATAAATTTGTTTAGAAAGTGACTTTATTAATCTCTGCTTTCATATTATGCATCACAATTGATATTTATCACTTGTTCCATACCATATATCAACCACAAGCAGAAATACTAAAAAAGTGCTAAAAAATGTAATTGTACATCTTTAACATTTACTCTAGGAAAACTTTTCTGTTCTCTGTAACCAGAAGTGATGACTCCCACCTGTGATTGAATATTGGTCATTTTTTAACAAAATTTTCGATATCATCTTATAGAGTATAAAAACTATTCCTATATTTATTGTATATTATTCAATTGTTAATAGCTTCCAGTCAGAGGCTAAGTAACATTCATCTATCTCATGATTGTGAACACTATATAAGACATTTAATAATCACTCAATGTATGTGTTGGGTAAATGAATGAATGAGTTTTACAACTATTCAAATTACAGCTCTCTGGATTAATTGACACTTCTGTGATTTATACAGTTTTATGCACAAGCACGCACAGGCACAAATATTTTCAAAGAGCCATACCTCCCAAAGTAGCAGATAGCAAGAAATGTGTCCCATATTTCTTGATAAGGTTTTCTGTGATTTGCTGAAGGGTGGGTCGACGTCCCAAAAGTCTTATGTTGCGGAAGAATTCAGGGGCAAGAGGCAGAGGGGAGCCAAGGAAATTTCTTCTCTCAACTGCAAGGTTATTTACTTTCCAGCGGCCAAACTCCCTGAAAAGCAAATTTATTTTTATTCATAAATGCATAATCTATCTGAATGTTTTCATTTGAAAGTTCACTTGGTAGTTTAGCTGGGGTCACTACATTACAATGACTCCTGCTTGTAATAATATGTCATGTGCTATGAGTAGGAGAAGCAATATTTATAATTTATTTAACTGGAATGAATACTCTAAAACCAAGTCATGTAGAGAAAAAATAAGCCACTTAGAGTGAACAGCTTCCACTGATTTTTTTTCCCCAAGGAAAGATGTATTCATAAAAAAGGATTTCATTATACACAGAACATGAATGTAGAGTTACTAAAGAAAAAAACAAGAAAAACTAAGGTAATATTTTATCATTTTCTAAGGAAAATTGAAAAAAGACAATGAATTTATTTTCATCACTCTAACGATTCCTCTCTCTATTCACTTTAGAGTGGGAACTTATAAAACCTCAGGGATATTATGGAGCTGCAGAAGAATTTTAAAAACGTGATCAAAGAGATATCGTTTTTTGGGTTTTTTTAACAATAATCATTGTTTAAAATATATTTGGAAACCCACATTCGACTTGATTAGCAATTTCTCAGGATGCAAAATGACTACAGATAGATTTGGCCAAATTAAAGAAATGACCGATATGGGTGTAAAAGATTTGTACATTTTTCAAAAAAGGATTTATATATTTACATTGAGTTAAATTCAACCTAATAATATTGTAGAAAAGAAATATGGTGAACTGGATCACCTGATATCAACTATTCAGATTTTTTTCTGAACAGTTGTCTAATAAAAGTCTCAAATATCTTCCACAAAGAGAACACCCTTTACTAAGCTTAATATGCCCAGGTATGTTATTAACTCAATTAATATTTATCAAATAAAATGTTGATTAATATTTTGATACATATGTACCATATTTTTATATATCCACCCCCCCAAAAAAAAAGGCTTGCAATGTGCCAGGCATAGTGCATGATTAAGGGATTTATCTGTGAACAAGACCCATACTATTCATCTCCAAATGGAGTTCACCTTCTAAAGAAAGTTTTAAGAATAAATAAAACAAAAAAAGATTTTAAATAAATTTCAAAAATTAAGATTCTGATAAGTACTGAGAGCTTCACGGACAGCCTGCTGTCATGGACGAAAGAACTATGGGCAATGTAGCCTTAGTTTTTATATTACAAGGCCAGGAAGGGCAAATCTGCAGATGCAATATTTGGGCAATACATAAAGAAAAAAAAAAGTTGCTAGGTGCAGGGATGAAGGGAAAAGATTTATACAGAATAATGAGGAACAGAGACTGGATTTATTATAATGTTTCCTCAAAAGAGAATAAGTATGTCTTTGTTATCTTTTCAAATCTAGGTTTACATCAATAATTTTTATGTCATTCCTTTCTAAAAGAAATTTACCTGAATATTATTTGTACATGAATTATACATCTATTGTATGTAAATAAAAATTCAAATATTGGAAAAGAGACCATTTGAAATAAAATATTTAAGTCCTAATATTTGGTGATATATCTCAGGGTATTTAGTAATATGCCTCTAAAAAGTTATTTATTAAGCCATAATCAAAATAATAGTTGCTCATTAATTACAAATCTTATAGGCTTACCCTCAAACACTTAATTTTTTTAAATCTCTTGAAAAAGTTTATAATTTTATCACAGGTAAGTAATATAACTTGACCCTAAAATTGTGGCATGTCTTTTTCAATGGTTTAAAGTGTTAAATTTGTTAACTCAAGTGTATATATTCATAGATTAAGATGCAAGCTAAGTGAATTCATTAGACCTTAAAAAACCAAGACGATTGATTTAATGGTGATATTTTACATCCTGTATAAACCCTTTCCAAAATGCTGAGTGCTTCTTAGTACATGACTGAGGATAAATACATGATAGAAGAGTGCAGTTCTAATCTCCCTTATGTTTTTAAACAATTAATAAACATACAAATATAAATCCATGATCTATTCTGACCTGAAGTATTTATGACTTCATTTATTTTGTTCCTCTTAAATTTGACAAAGAACAAACATAATACAAATAAACTAAAACAAATTTATGCCATTTTTTGAAATCAATTGATAACGCTTTATAGCACTGATTACAGAATCAGCTATTCCAAGAAAATTTATTATCTACTATTTATTGTCTGTTATAATTATTTTGTATTTTGCTAGCAATATAGATGAATATAAGAAGACCTCTGACCTCAAAGGCTCTAAGATTATACTGAGATAAAATGTGAATGAGTAAATAATAACTCAAAGGCTTTAAAATATGTTTCTGTATAAAAACAGAAGTGTACAGTAGCTTAGTCAGCACAACTCCTCTGTACAATTCATCATTGTTCTTTGATGTGAATGTTCCTAATGTAACTCACTTTGGATATGTTTTCTCTGAAAAGTCTAAGACAGTGGACAACCTTACAGGGAGATTTTCTCAGCTAGCAGGTGCTTTCTACTACCTCATTTTCTTAAATTCAGTTAAGTTTATAGTCTCACTTCACTTTCTGATATTTCAGATGAACAAAACACTTTGCCACCCCATCCGATCAATTTATTCTCTCTGTCATACAACAACCAAAGGGAAAAAACAAACCCTTCAGGGGCATCACCAAACTAAAACTAATTAAGTAACTAGTTAACTAACTATTAAATAAATAAATCCAATATTGTTAACAGCTACAGAAAATTATTTTCTTAATTTTAAGGGCTTTCTCTAAAATTCTTCTCCTAGATTTTCCCCCATATTTTTACATAAACAACAAACAAAAATATTACGCTTTTGATTGTGTATACCCAGGAAGTTTAGTTTGTGTATAAGACATAAATGTAGAGTTCAAATTTAAGAGATCGCTCACTTCCACTCAACCACACTTGGTTTGTATTGTTAATGATACATGAACAGTTATGATCTCTATAAATTCTTTGTTGAAAACCCAGATAAAACATACTGAAATAATCCTAAGAAATGGCAATAAGAGTGCTTTAAATAAAGGAAATCATCTCTGGAGAACCACAATATGAATAGTAAACATTAGATATGAATACAAATACCCAAATACCCAATATCTCTTTTTTCCTGGGCACAAGATAAGATTGCATTCACTGGTGACCACAGTCACCATGGCCATGTGGCTTACTTTGACCAATTATGTGTGAGCTTGTATAGTTTGCCTGGTCCATCAGCCTGGGATGTTGATCAACAATGAGAATCAGAATCTTTACCCACCCTCCACCTAATCTATCCCTGAAGTTTAACAGGATGAACAAGTGCATGAACTAAAAATAAATTTTGTCATGTAAAGTAACAAAGATTATGTGATTATTTGGTTTATTTGTTTGTTTCTAGCACTGTAGTCTAGTATGGCATGGCTGATGTAGAGTATTTTGACTTTGGGGAAACTTAGAAAGGCAATAAGGAGCTAATGGTTGAGCATAAATTGGAAACTTATGGGTATAGGTGTTTTTATTTTTCCTTCCTGAAGATAACATAACATTCACCTCAGTTACAACTAGACCATGTATTCATTAAATTTTGGAAAAACAAAGCAATGGCATGCTGAATTGAAAACATACTGTTGGGTATGATTATCATAATGAGAACATTTTATTTGAAGGCATCTCAGGATTCCATCCAGATGCTTTATGCTTACATTAAATAAGAACATTGTTGTGTCTGACTAAATGCTGCATTATACTTGGAGCCTTCAGAGAACATAAAGATCTTCCCATCATAACCTTTGGATGTCTTTAAATGAAATAGACACAATCATTAGAGTTTAACGTAACTTAGCCCCTTTAGAGGCACCACTATCCTGTAGAACACACAAATGTACTATAAACAGCTCAGGCAGAACATAACTTTGAAAGAAGAAAAATTATATTTTGGCTCTAAGGAGCCTCTATTAGTTTATTAGAGTTGTATGTTTGCCTGTGAAAAATTCTGACTTGCAAGAATCTATTATTATGGGTGTCCACATATGTTTATTTTTCTAAAATGTTTGTTATAATTTTATCCCTACCCATCTCATACAAGAAGTTGGAAAATAAGAACGACATCATCAAATTTCATTTAAATACTGGTCACATAACTTCCACAATGCCATTAACCTTTTTTACTAGCATTTAAATTCTATGTGAGTACATAAATGTACTTAGTGTATTTAAAATATATTAACTACCATGATTTCTTTAAAAGTGCACGTATACATTTGGTTCCTCCAAAATACAGAATTTGCCACTGTTGATATTAGAAATTTTACATCAAATACCAAAAGAAAAGAAGCATAAAAAATATTAACAAAAGCAGATGATGCAGTTGCTGAAGACATTTATTGTCATCTGCTAATTTGCACTAAATGAAATTGTTTATCTAAAGTCCTAAAGGCTATTATTACATTACTTTTCACATTACTGCATTTGTTGGGTTATGACTTTAATTCTATCAATATTCATTAAAATTTGCAAACATAACAGAATATTAAAAGAAATATAATAGCCAAGCACTAATCTCCTGTTAACTAATTCAACATGAAAATCATAAATTCACTTGCCAATCTTCAGTAGCAATAACCTTCTAATTACATCTGTAAAATCATACTGATCTTAAGAAATGCTGCTAATAATCAATACTAGTTCCCCATAATTCTGTTATGTGTAGCTGTTATATATAAAATTGACTTGTTTAACATCTTGCCATATAGCTTCCATATCTCACAAATGATGCTGCTTTCCATTTGGCTAGTAAAAGGAAAATGTTCCTAATGGCCTGAATGACTGTAGCTCTGAAGCCACTGTTTTTAAAGCAGCTAAATGCTAAACAGTTGGCAGGGTAGAGAATCCACTCTTCCTCCAGCCTTTGATATACCAAACTTGTTTTTTTTTTTTTAAATTTAACAGTAGTGTTTTTTTTTTTTTTTTTTAAAGCTTGGGAAGTATTTTTGGATAAGGCTAGGAATTTAGCAGAATGAATCTATGCAAATAAAATACTGAGGGGACAAAAGCACAATCGTAATTATAACTTATGTAAAATGTTTACATGTAGGATTTCTGAGAAGCACAGATTAATGACTGTTGTATTTTGAATAAGCTGCTAAACCCAGAGTAGAGTAGAAAAGACAGTTAGCGTGATTATAAGAAAATATTTACCCATCCCAGTAAAACAACAAGAATTCATTGTAGATGTAACCTTTTGACAATAAATATCAAATATTGAAACAAATAAGATGGAGGTGGGGTTATTGAGAAATTTTTAAAGGATGGCCTGGTTGATGGCTACTAATGTACAATTCTAATGCTAAAAATATGGCAGATTCTTAGAGCTATAAAGTGACTACAAATAATTTAATTTTACGTTATGTAGTTTTTAATCATTTTCTGCAGTTTAATAGGCAGGGTTTTATTCCAACTTTAAGGGAAATACCACATTGATGTAGATACACATGATATCACATGGTAATATATAAATGCATTATGTTTCTTTAAATTAAACCACTCCTTTGGACAAATATTAGCAAAAATTTTTGTAAAAAATATACATGCATGCTGTAAATTAATAATTTTCTAAGTTGAAGAAAGAGGAAAACAATTTTTTGAGCCTTTCTTTATAAATTTTGGAAGAATAGTTTAATATCTATTATAAGTATTATATCAACTTATCAAAATTATTCCTTAATCGCATTCATATAATTATATAATTTTGGCAATTATTGATCAGTTTCGACAATCCAAGAGGCATAGATATAACTGAGCTAAGGTAAAATAAAATATCTAGTCTGATTCTCTGAAAAAATATGATTTTCTCTTTTTTTCAATTATAATTACAGAAGTAATTACTTTCATTGCTAAATGAAAAACATTTGCATTTTATGCATGAATTTAAATATTTTAGGTAGGCAATGTTAGTTTTTCAAATGGGAATGAATTTAGGAGTCAGCTGAATTTGTAAATCTCATCCTCGCCAATTCAATTCACAATATTCAAAGCCCTCTGAATTTTTGTAAGTTCTTGACCTCACTGACGTAAAGATACCTCATCTATAAGCACAGATATAATAATACTGAATACTGAATACCGTAGAGATTTTGAAGTAAATACATAAAACTTAACTAAAATGGTACAGAAAATATGGTTTACCACTTAGTAAATTTTGGGATGTTTATCCTTGTGAAGTCATGGATGTTCGTCCGAGGAAGTCAATTCTTTAAATATATATAAAAATTGTTGTAGATTAAGATAATAAGCTTTAGTAGAATTAATAAGTGAAATTTAACAAAAGAATTTATAAATAAAACCACTCAAAGAATCTGAAAATTGATCTTCTTGGTCCAGATATAGACTAATAAGTTAAGTGCTCATAAGAAAAGGTAAAACTCAAAAGAATAGATATCCACTAACAAAAAATTAAAGTGTTTTTTGATAATTTCTTCAAACATTTAAGCAATCCTGTCATTGAGATTTCTTTATGATAATACACCCTATCTCAAACTTTGGATCAAACTTCTAAACCATGATATGTCAGTACTAACCAATTAATATCTGAGTGCATAAATAATCATTACGCTCATTTCATAATGAGTAAAGATTTGAGATTTTATATTTATTCACTTTTAAGACAATACAAATCTTTTAATAAAAATTGTCCATAATAAAAGTTAGTTTTGAATAGTAACTCAGTCTAGCAGAATATATATTTTTCCTGAAATAAAGTTTTAAAATATCTTAAAGAAAAGTCTCCAAAATGTCTTGTGGTTTTTCCCACACAGTTGAGGCAAATAAAAATATGCTATAGCAGGTCATAGGTTTTAAGATACAAGTAATTTATTTCAACTTGCTCTTAATTTTATGCCTTTTGTATCTACATGTGATAAGGAGACTGGATACGGTACATTATGATAAAATAAATTTTTGGAAAAATGTATAAACTTAATTTTACAAGATATGAATTATTCATTCCTCAGATTATAACTTTTCAGCTAGAATCAGGCTTGAGTTGTTAGAATACTATTTTAAAAACAAAACACTTTGTTAAATATTAACTGGTAATGTTACTTTTCTCTGGATATCAGTCGTCTATGGATTACAAATTCAAATTTATTACCTAATAGACACTTAGTCTTCCTATCTTCTATTTGGGATTTACATAAAATAAATTTCTTAAATATAAGCCACCTTATCCAAACTTCAAATACACCAGTTACACATGGGAGCTGCTGTCTTGTCCACCTCATCATCCCTGTCTCCAAATAATTCAGGTCTTCTTATTATATGCATTCACAGCAGAGTGTCTTTTCCTTCTGAGAAATTATTTATTTGTGTGATTATTTGATTCATATTTGCCTCATCTATCATACAATAAGCCCTAAATGGATTATTTCTTCCTTTTATGACCATTGTATTCTTAAGACTCAAACACATGATCTTTAGCAGGCACTCACTAAATGCATCCTGAGTTAACAGATGAGTAAATGTTCTCAAATGAGCTGAAATGAAATAACCATGTGGGAAATGGGGTTTCTGACTTGTTAGCGTACACCCTGGCTAAAGTTCACAGAAAACCAAGGTCAGTGGAGCAATGCATTTCTCAATCATTCTCTATGAGTGTTCAAGTGACTGGGGAAAATTAGGAGTTAATCATTTGCTTTAAACTGGGAACCACTAATCATTACATAACATCCTACTCCCACTAATATCCAAAATACATAATTGAATGTTTAGAAAAATGCTACCATTTCCTACCAGTGCAGTGAAATGCATAAGTGGTAATACTCTGAACCTCTGTTAGTTAATGCAATTTGGGGAGAGCAATCCTATTTCAGTTATAAGTTCTTTAATGTCTCCTATCTGTGTCAGCCATAAGGCAGGGGAAGGACACTGGTTTATATAAATTCAGTTCCCATCTTGCTAGTAGAAAAATAAATATGCTTGAGTAGTTTTCTCCTAAAAACCTTAAAATGTATTTTTTTATCCATTAGAAGTCAATACATTCAAAGTTTGACAAGCAAAAAGCAAAAATGTTCATATTAATGACAATTAAAAATTATAATTGAGAAATACGTTTTACCTCAGCATTGAATTTAAGAAGATAATTTGATTAGACTTGTTTTTAAACTGATTAACCTATGAAGTTCAAATTATTGCAATGTGAGGTCTGTGCTCTTTTATTTCCTTTGATAGATGAGAGAGCTTTGATACTAGTAATTTCTCCAAGTTTGCATACCTAGCAATAGTTTGAATCCAGGGGCTTTGACACTAATGACCTTCACTTCTTTATAGATTAACAGAAATTTTGATTGAAAGGGGGACATTAATGGCAATGTATGATATCTGTTAGTTTGTGTATATGTGTTTGGAAAACGTGAGTGTGTGGAGAGAAAGATGGAAAGATACAGAGGTAAAACGAGAAAGATACAGAGAGAGGAGGGGGAGAGAGAAAGGGAGAGAAAGTCGGTAAGGGTTTATCCATCAGAAGGGGGTGGAATGTAAGAACTATTAGTATAAATCAGTCGGAAGCAAAAAGCCAACTATAGATTAATCCTTTATTGTTCTGACTAAACAGCCACCCAGGAAAAAGAGAATGTAAATCTCTACTTAGTGGAAAGAGTTAAAGGTCATTTGTGACTAATTCACATTTCTTGGGAGAGGAATTATAGAAACTGAATGATTAAAGAGGTTTAGGATTAATTACATTTATAGGTGATATAGTATAGTTCAAACTCCTGGCTCAGAGTGCAGAGAATAAAAGCATTGGCAACAAGAGCCAAAATAGACAAATAGGATTACATCAAACTAAAAAGCTTCTGCACAGCAAAGGAAACAATAAACAGAGTGAAGAGACAACTTGCAGAATGAAAGAAAATATTTGCCCACTATACATCTAATGAGGGGTTAATATCCAAAATAAATAAGGAAGTCAAACAACTCAATAGCAAACAAACCAACAAATAACCCAAGTAAAAAATGGGCAAAGGACCTAAATAGACAGTTATCAAAATAAAACATACATTATTTCATATACCTGGCCAATAGGTATATGAGATAATGCTCAATATCACTAATCATAAGGGAAATGCAAATTAAAACCACAATGCAAATGTTGATGAAGATATGGTGGAAAGGTAATCCTTGCACACTGTTGGTAGGAATTTAAATCTGTACACCTTTTACAGAAAACAGTTGAGAGGTCCTCAAAAGATAAAAAATAGAATTCCCATATTATCTAGTAATCCCACAGCTGGGTATATAGCCAAAGGAAATGAAATCAGTATATCGAAGAAATTTCTGCACTCCATTGTTTTTTGCAGCATTATTCACAATACCCAAAATATAGAATCAACCCAAATGTCCATCAATAGATGAATGGACAAAGAAAATGTGGTGTATATACACAATGGAATAGTATTCAGCCAATGGAACAGTATTTATTCAGAAGGAAATACTGTCATTTGCAGCAACATGCATGAACCTGGAGGACGTTACGTTAAGTGAAATAAGCCAGGCACAGAATGGCAAACACTGTGTTATCTCACGCATATGTGGAATTTTAAAAAGTTGATCTCATAGAAGCAGAGAATAGAAGGTTAGGGATGTTGGGGACCAGGGTTTGGGGAAATGATGGTCAAAGGATACAAAATTACTGTTAGATAAGAAAAATAAGTTGAAAGGGTCTATTGTGTGGCAAAGTGACTATAGTTAATGATAATATATTTTATTCTTGAAAAATGCTAGGAGAACGGATGTTAAATGTATTCACCACAAAAAAATTATAACTGAGGTAATGTCTATTTTAATAAGCTAGATTTATCCATTACATAATGTATATATATCTGAAAACACAATGTTGCACATGATAAACATACACAATTTTGTATGTCAATTTAAAATAAATTAATTAATCTGTAATTTTTTTCATGAATAAACAGCCTTAGAGAGGGAGAAACACAGATGGTGTGAAACAAAACAGATTCTTAAGTGGGATCATCCAGCAGTGTTGAGGAAACTCAAGGAGGAAATTGGGAAGCTGATGGGAAAATCCGTTATTTCAAACAACCACTAAGTTGAAAGTTGCCAATCTAACTCCAATGCATAAGAAGGATTCCAGAGAGGGATGAAGAACTATAAAGTTCACAGAAAAACTTAGATTCCATATTAAAATCTAACACCATTGAATACAGGGGAAAATATCCTACCACAAGAAAAACAGCATGATTTCTGCAATAGGATATTATGTCTGATCATTTTTCTGGAACTGTTTTTGATGAAAAATAAACAAATGGAGGGAATAAATTCATGAGCACAGTCTATTTATTCTCAAAAAAAAATTTGCGATGTCGCTTCTTCAAAGTTTGCTTTAAAAAATCAGGTTGCTAAAATACTTAGTACAAACATTTACATTTGAGGAAATCTATCCAAATAACAGAAATATCTGGAACGAAAGATTAATCACAAGAAAAAAAAACACCTCAGATTGGCTCTCTAAATAACACACAAAGTCAATAAACAAGTTACATCCAATTAAAAAATATTAACATTCTTAGAGGAAGAGCAATTAAGCGGTAGCCAGGGCACAAGATAGTAAAAAAGCAAAAGATAGAACCGTTGCTGGAGCACAAAATGTTAAAACTGAGCAGATACAATATTTGGTTAAAAGTGAAGAAAGGGCATAAAAAAAGATGGATGTGTGATGATAGTGAAGGATTGGATATTGGTAAATAGAAGGATCACTAAAAACATGTTTGGAGGCTTGTGTTATTAATTCATTATTGTCATTGAAATGGAAAAAGGGTAATGGATCAACAAGCCTAGAATAGTGATGAACCTGCAAAAGTTATCATGGAAAGTCACTCTATATAACAAGAGAAAATAAAATATAAAAATTGAAACAATAAGCATGTAAGTATTATACATAAAGAAAATTTCCCTGAATGGAATGGGGGTAGAGTGCAGGTAGGATCTGCTTGAGAAAAGCAAAGGGCACTATAGAGAAAGAAAGAAGAAACAAAAGACAAAAGAAAAAGAAAGAATTTATATCATTTTGAACAGAAAAGACGAAAATAATTTTTAAAATCCCACCTCAACATAAAGTACTGAGAAAAGCAAATGAAAATGGATATACAAAACTGATAGTTCTTTCTTTTTGCTGTTTTCTGAGTCACGATTATCAATTTGAGTTTTCTTTTTGAATATACAAGATCATTTAGACACATAGACAAATTTTTTAAATGGTTAATATTCTGAAGCCCCTACCATATTACAAGGCACAATGAATCTCTGAAAAGAGGAAATCATAAATGAATGTCTACAACATTGCTAATAAAGGCAAGATTCAAAGTTACCAAATATAATTAATTTATACATTAAAAATATATCAATATGTAGTTAGCATTAAATTAGCAATTTATATTCATGGATAATGTGTCAGGCCTCATAGTGATGTCCATGATGAAATGTAACATCAATAATAATAACCGTTATTTGTTCATATTTGTAAAATGTTTTTCTTTATTTATCTCTATTATATCCTCACGCAGTTTTAGGAGATAAGGACTATATGGAATAAGTGTCAAATAAGAAAGTCAAGTGCTATATTTACACTTGCAAAATTTGAGATAGGAAGATTTAGGGAAGAGTGCCAACATAGACATGAAACTACAAATTTTCAATTGATTTGTTTATAACCAAATTAATCCCCAGTTAGGCAAGCTCTTGACCTCCTGCAGAGGAAATTCAGTTACTAAAGACCATTAGAGTTGTTGATCGTTTTGAAGCAGGCAGCAGCTTCAGCTCCAGAGGTTGTTTTGTTCTCAGAGTTCTTTCCTATATAAGTCCATAAATCTTGCTTGAGTCTCCATGACTGTCTCCTTTCTTTTAGATCAATAGCTCTCTAGGAAAGTTAATACCTGGCAAATGGGGCACTTTTTATCTTGGAATGAGTTAATTCTTTAATAAGATATTTATTGAGGACTTAGTATCTAGAACTGTTGTTCGATGCAGTCAGTGTACGCAATAGGAGCAGCAAACCTAGCCAGAGAGAGGTGAGGAATTTCATCAGTACATTGTCATAGTACTTGTTTGATCTTGATGTCATAGATAAGCTTCTAGTCAAACAAAAAAAATTGTGAACTGTGTACCTTTTATATTATACAGTAATTGTAAGCATTTAGCATAAAACAGGGATTCAATAAATACTCCTTGAATTGGTTAATTAATAAATTTTTAAGCACAATTCTACTTTTAAGTTGACCGCTCTAACAGTTTTTTGAACTTTTTGATTTGAGATAATAGTAGACTCACATGTAGTTCTAAAAAATAATATAGAGAAAATCCATATGCCCCTTAACCAGGGCCCCTTAATAGTAGTGTCTTATAAAACTATAGCAAATAATTACAAACAGGATTATTGGCATTGACACAGTCCAGATGCACCTTTTCTGTCACCACAAAGATACTTCATGTTGTACTTTTATAACGACATTTCCCCCTTGCCCCTCTTAACTCCTGATAGCCAATAATATATTCTCTATTCCTATAATTTTTATATTAACAATGCTATATAAATAAAGGCAGCCCAATTGTGTGGGCTGCCTTTCCATTTTGATCATTGTTTCTAAAAAGCAGAAGCTTTTTAGTTTGATGCACTCTCCTTTGTCTATTTTTGATGGGCAGTGTTTTATTACTGCTGCTTCCATGTTGTTCTTATTGGTCTGTTCAAGTTTTCTGTTTCTTCACGGTTCAGTCTTAGTTTGTATGTGTCCAGGAATTGATAATAATAGTCCCTAATGACTTTTTGTACTCCTGTGCTATCAGCTATATTTTCTCCTTTTTCATCTCTAATTTTATTTACTGAGGTCTTCTCTCTCCTTAATTGCTCTAGGTAAAGATTTGTTGATCTCATTTATCTTTCCAAAAATCTCTACTTTTTGTTCTGTTTATCTTTTGTAATTTTTTTTTCAGTTTCAATTTCATTTATTTCTGCTCTAGTGTTTACTATTTCTTTTACTGATTTTGGATTTGGTTTGTTCTTGCTTTTTTAGTTTCTGAGGTTCATCAATAGGTTGTTTATTTGAAGTCTTTCTATTTTTTTTTTGATGGAGGCATTTATTGCTATAAAATTCCCTCTTAGTACTGCTTTAGTTGTATTCCATAGGTTTTGGTATGTTATGTTTCAATTTTTGTTGTAATTAATCTTTTAATATCCTTCATAATTTCTTCATTAACTCTGATAAAATTTGGATATTTGTCCCCTCCAAGTCTCATGCTGAAATTTGATACCCAATGTTGGAGGGAGGTCCTGGTGGTGGATCCTCCATGAATGGTTTGGTGCCTTCCTTTCTGTATTTAGTGAGTTCTTGCTCTATTAGTTCTTATGAGATCTGATTGTTAAAAAGAGCCTGGCACTCCTCCCTGTCTTGCCCTTTCTTTTGCCATGTGACATTCTGGCTCCTCTTCACCTTTTACAATGAATGAAAGCTTCCTGAGGCCCTCACAAGAAGCAGATGCTGATACCATGCTTCTTGTTCAGCCTGCAGAACCATAAGCCAAATAAATCTCTCTTCTTTATAAATTACTCAGCCTCACATATTTCCTTTATAGTAATGCAAACATACCCATTGGTCATTCTGGAGCATGTTGTTTAGTTTCCAAAGCTCCTCTTGTTATTGATTTCCAGTTTTATTCCATTGTGGTCAGAAAAGATACTTGATACGATTTCAACTCTTTTTAATCTGTTGAGACTTGCTTTGTGTGCTTACATATAGTCTATTCTGAATATGTTCCATGTGCTGATGACAAGAATGTATATTCTGCAGCACTTGCATGAAATGTTCTGTAAATGTCAGTTGGGTCTATTTGGTCTAGAGTGTAGTTCAATTCGGATGCTGCTTTGTTGATTTTTCTGCCTGGATGATCTTTCCATTGCTAAAAGTGGAGTGTTAAAGTCCCATATTATTACTGTATTACAGTATATCTCTCCCTTGAGATCTATTAATATTTGCTTTATATATTTGGGTGGTTTGGTGCTAGATGCACATGCATTTACTATTGTTGTATACACTTGCTGAATTGAACTCTTTATCATTATATAATGACCTTTTTTGTCTCTTTTTACAGTTTTTGACTTCCTGTCTATTTTACTGATATAAATATAGCCATTCCTGCCCTTTTCTGGTTTCCATTTTTATGGCATATCTTTTTCTATACCTTCAGTTACAGTCTATGTGCATCTTTATAGATGAGACCTTCTTGTAGGCAGTATATAGTTGGGTCTTTCTTTTTTAAAAAGATTCATTCAGCTCCCTATATCTTTTAATTGGATAATTTAGTCCATTTGCATTCAATGTTATTATTTATAGGTAAGGACTTACTATTGCCATTTTGCTGTTTTCTAGTCGTTTTTAACTCCTCTATTTTTTTCTTCCTTTCTTACGACTTTCCTTTGTGGTTAGGTGATTTTCTTTGATAGTATCTTTTAATTCCTTAATTTTTACATTTAATATACTTATTATAGGTTTATGCTTCATGGTCACCATGGGGCTTACAAAAAACATCTTATAGCTATAAAACATTATTTTAAACCAATGACTGTGTAAACTTGATCACAAAAAAAAGAAATAAACAAAGAAAAACTGTAAAAACTCTATATTTTAACTCCATCCTGCCCCCACATTTTGACTTTTTTGGTCTTGACTGACATCTTTTTATATTGCCTATCTCTTAAGAATGTTTGCAGTTGTATTATTTTTGACAGATTTGTCTTTTAGTCTTCATTCTAAAGATATGAGTGATTTACACACCACAGTTACAGTATTATAGTATGTTGAGTTTATCTGTGTATGTACTTTTACCAGTGAGTTTTATAACTTCGGGTGATTTCTTGTTGCAAATTAGCATCATTTTCTTTCTGATTGAAAAACTCCTGTTAGTATTTCTTGTAAAACCGATCTGGCAGTGATGAATTCCCTCAGCTTTTGTTTGTCTGGGAAAGTATTTATCTCTGTATCATGTTTGAAGGATAGCTTTGTTGGGTACAGGATTCTCAGGTGACAGTTGTTTTATCTCTTCACAACTTTGAATATGTTGTCCCATCCTTCCTGGCTTATAAGGTTTCTGCTGAGAAGTCTGCTGCCGGATATATCAGGCTCCTTATATGTTATTTGCTTCTTTTCTCTTTATGCTTTAAGGAGCTTTTCTTTGTCCTTTACCTTAGTAAGTTTATTATATGCCTTGAAGTAGTCTTATTTGGATTGAATCTGTTTGGTGATCTTTGACCTTCCTGTACTTGCATATTCATATTTTTCTCTGGGTTTGGAAAGTTTTGTTATTATTTCTATGAACAAACTCTCTACTCCTTTCTCTTTCTGTGCTTTCTTTTTAAGACTACTTATTTTTACATTTGCTCTTTTAAAGCTATCTGCCAGATTGCTAGATCTTATAAGTATTGTTTGTTCCTTTTAATTCCCTTTTTTCTTTTATTGCCTCTTACTGCGCATTTTCAAATAGCTTGTCTTTGAGCTCTCTGATTCTTTTTTCGGCTTGATCACTTCTGCTATTGAGATACCTTAATGCATTTTTCAGTTGGCGTATTGCATTTTTAAGCTTCAAAGTTTACATTTGATTTTTTCTTTATTATTTCAATCTTTTTTAAGTTTCTCTGATGAATTTCTGAATTGTTTTTCTTTGTTTCATAGAGGTTTGTTGAGCATCCCCCAAATAGCTACTTTTCTAGTCTGAGAGATCACACATCTGCATCTCTCCAGGGTCTGTGAGTGGCACTTTATTTAGTCCATTTAGTGAGGTCATATTTCCCTGAATGCTTTTTTTTTTTCTTTTTTTGAGATAGAGTCTTACTCTGTCTCCCTGGGTATAGTGCTTGGGTGTCATCATAGCTCACTGCAACCTCAAACTCCTGGGCTCAAGCAATCTTCCTGCCTCAGGCTTTTGAGTAGCTAAGACTACAGGCATGCGCCACCATTCCCGACTAATTTTTCTATTTTTTTGTAGAGACAGGGTCTCACTCTGGCTCTCAGGCTGGTCTCAGACTCCTTACCACAAATATTCCTCCCTCCTCAGTCTTCCAAAGTGCTAGGATTACAGGCGCGAGCCATCTCGCCCAGGCCCTGAATGCTTTTTGATGCTTGTGGGTGTTTGTCAACATCTGAGCATTGAATGATTAAGTGTTTATTCCAGTCTGGCCTTGTCTGTACCTGTCCTTCTTCAGAGGGTCTTCCACTAATTCAAAGAGGACTGACTGTTGAGATCCCCAAGCCTGTGGTCATTGCAACTGTTTCAGCACTAGAGGGTGCCCTAAGCCCAGGTTTGTTGAGAGTCTTGACGCCTCCGTAGCTCTCCAACCCTGATGGACTTGTGGAAGATCAAGGATAGTTCCCTAGGTTCCCTGGCAAAGTTGTTTGCTCATTGTTCCCTTTCCTTCAAGCAGAAGGAGCCTTTCTCCACTCTGAGCTGTCTGTAGCTGGGGAGGGAGTGACACAGACACACTCAGAACTTCCACAGTTAGTAAGGTGCTGTGTTGCACCCGAAGCCCGTAGTCTCCCAAACCAGCACAGTGCTGGGACTCATTCAGTACCTGCAGCTGCTACTGCCTGACTGCCACTGATATATAATCAAAGCCTGAAGCCACTTGAGTAAGTTAGTGGAGAAGTGAGCCGGAATTTAAATTTGTCCCACTGGAGCAGTGGATTTCCTTCTGGGCCAGACTGGATCTAGAAGTGGTATCTGGGCCACTCAGCTCTGCCCTTTGCTGTGTTTTCCTGTGGTGTGGTTGGTGAGGCAAATTCCACTGTACTTCTCCCTATCCTTTCCTCAAGTGAAGGAGTCTCTCTGCATGCTGCACTGCCTGGAGTTGACGGGAGAGGTGAGGTGGGCATTCCCATGGTTGCAGCAGCTTATGTTGTTCCGGTTTGCTCCCCAAGACTATGACCTCCCAGACTAGTGTAGTACCTGCAGTACCAGGTACTGCCAAAGGACCGTGGTTCCTGCTGCCTTTCTGATACTTTAGTCAGCTAGTGGTAAAGTAGGCTGGGACTCAGATTCCTCCCACCTGGGTGGCAGATTCCCTTATGGCTCATGGAGGTTTAAATTCTCCCTTCACGGGCACCAGTCTGGAATCAAGGACTGTGGGGGTCCTGCCCTGTTTGGTATTCCACTGTGGTGGGGCTGGCACTAAGTTACAATGCAAATTCCCACACTAATTTCCTTTTCGCTTGTCCATGTAGGCCATTTCTCTCTCTACACTGTGCTGCCTGTGTTTGGGGGAGGAGTGGATTAGACAGCCAGAGACTGTCCTTCATATCCTCTTTAATGTGTTTTTTCTTGTTATTATGCTAACATCAGGTACTGCGCTATCTCACTTGATTATTTTGCTTTTTTGAAGGTGCTTTATTGTATTGAGAGTTGTTCAATTTTATGTTCCTGCAGAGAAGGATTTGGCCATCTTGCTCCACCTTCCCATTTGTCTGTTTTTCTTTTTTGTTGCCTGAGCTTTTGGTGTCATATCCAAAAATCCTTGCCAAAACCAACGTTAAGAACCTTTTCCCCTTTTTAAAATTTTACAGTTTCATATGTTATATTTACATCTTTAATATACTTGGGATACAAAGATGGTTCAACATGCATGGATCAATAAATGTGATACAATACACTAACAGAATGAGGGACAAAACCATATGATAATCTCAATAGATACAGAAAAAGCACTTGACAAACTTCAACACCCTTTTACGATAAAAATTCTCAACAGATTAGGTATAGGGAAAAATGTAACTCAACATAATAAAGGCCATATATGACAAACCGACAGATAACCTCACATTCAGTGGTAAAAAGCAAAAAAATATTTCCTTTAAGATGAAAAACAAGACACGGCTGCCCATTCTCACCACTTCTATTCAGCATAGTACTGGAAATCCTACCCAGAGTGTTTAGGCAAGAAAAATCAATAAAATACACCCACATTGGAGAGTGAGTTAAAATGTCTCAATTTGCAGATGACATGATCTTATACAGAGGAAACCTTAAAGACTTCACCAAAAAGCAAATTCAGTAAAGTTACAAAACATAAAATCGACATACAAAAATCAGTAACATTTCTATACAATAACAAAGAACTACCCAAAAAAGAAATTAAGAAAACAATCCTATTTACAATAGCATCAAAAAGAATAACATGCTTAGGAGTAAATTTTACCAAGAAGGGGAAAAATCTGTACATTGAAAACTATATGAAATTGATGAAAAATATTGAAGACACAAATAAATGAAAAAATATATCCCATGTTTAGGGATTATAAGAATTAATTTTGTTAAAATGTCCATCCTACCCAAAGTGAGCTACAGATTCAAGGCAATCTCTATCAAAATTCCAGTGGGTTTTTTTACAGAGATAGAAAAAATTCCTAAAATTAATAGGAAATCACCAAAGATTCCAAATAAATACTATAATCATTGGAAAAAAACAACAGAACTGAAGGCATCACACTTCCTCTGTTCAAACTCTATTACAAAGCTATAGTAATCGAAATAATATAGTACTTGCATAAAAAGACAGATAAACCAATGAAACAAAATAGAGAGCCCAGAAATAACCCACACATATGTAGTCAACTATTCTTTGACAAGGGCACCCAGAAGACACAATGGGAAAAGAAAGGTTTCGTCTGTAAATAGTGTTGGGTTGGGAAAACTGGGTATCCACATGTGAAGAAATGAAATTGGACCTTTGTCTTATACCATATAAAAAATTTACTCAAAATGGATTAAAGACTTAAATATAAGATCTGAAACCATAATACTCCTAGAAAAAAAACTTAGGGATAAAATCTTCTTGTTTATAATCTTAGTGGAAAAATATTTTCCATTATTTTGCTTCCATGATTTTCACCATGAAGCATAATGTTAGCTGTTGGATTTTTTTAGATGCAATTTATGAAGTTAAGAAAGTTTCCCTTGATCAACATTTATCTCAGAGATTTTAGTATAAATAGATATTGAATTTTCTGGAACAATTGATTTAATCATTTCATTTTTCTTCTTTAGCCTGTTCATATCACGGATTATATTAATTTTCAGATATTGAACCAGTTTTACATTAGAATTAACCCCTCTTGATCATGGCATATAATTCTTTTTGAATTGCTGAATTCTATTTGCTCATATTTTTAAAAAGTTATTAATTAGAATTCATGAGGGATATTCGTATAGAAATTTCTTTCTTGTTTTTTGTGCTGTTTCATCCGGTTTAGTATCAGGGTAATACTAAGTTGACAAAAAGAAATTGGAAAGTGCTCCTTCTTCTTTTATTTTTTGGGAAAGATTATGTAGAATTAGTGTTAATTCTTATTTAAACATTTGGTAGAATTTTCCAGTGAAACCATCTGGGTCTGAAGATTTATTTGGAGATTTTAAATTACAAATTCAATTTCTTTAGAAGTATAGGTCCGATGAAATGATCTATTTAATAGTAGGTGATTTCTGACAGTTTGGGCTTTTTGAGGAATTGGTCAATTTCATCTGAACTGTCAAATATATGTGTGTAGAGTTTTCATAGTATTCCTTTGGTATCCTTTTGATATTCATAGGTCTGTAGTTATAATCACTGTTTTAGCTTTTATGTTGGTAATTTGTCTTCTTTCTTTTTTTCTTGCCAGATGGTTGCCAATTTTATTGATTTTTTTTAAAGAACCAGCTTTTTACTTCATTGATTTAATTTACTTTTTCTGCTTTCAATTTCATTGATTTTTGCTATAATCTTTAGAATGTTTTTCTATTAATATTTATTGTTTGGGTTTCTTTTGGTCTTTTTCTTTAGATTCTTGAAAAGGGAACTTATATTATTGGTTTGAGACCTTTCTTCTTTTCTAAAGGAAAGATTTCATGCTGTAAATTTCCCTTTCAACACTGTTTAAGCCATGTCCCACAATTTTTGATATTTTGTACCATAATTTTCACTCAATTCAGTGTATTTCTTTATTTACTTTGGGACTTTTGCTTCAATCCATAGTTTGTTTAGAAGTATGTGGTTTGGTTTCCAAGTGTTTGGAAATTTCCTTGTCATTCTGTTATTGGTTTATTGTATGTTTCCATTATGGTCAGAGAACACACTCTGTGTGATCATAATTCTTTGAAATTTGTTGAGGTTTGTCTATGACTCAGAATATGTTCTATCTGTTACATGTCTCATGGGCACTGGAAATGTATGTGTATTTGGTTGGTATATTCCATAAATATTGATTAGATA
The DNA here is from genome assembly GCA_023783475.1 of Daubentonia madagascariensis. Lineage (NCBI taxonomy): Eukaryota > Metazoa > Chordata > Mammalia > Primates > Daubentoniidae > Daubentonia > Daubentonia madagascariensis. The sequence goes on along the minus strand of JAKFHU010000978.1, from coordinate 15,182,163 downwards.
ATGTTGGTTGATGTTGTTGAATTCTTATATATCCTTAACTGACATTTTGTCTAGTAATTGTTCTAGCAATTAATGAGAGAGCTGCATTGAAATATCTACCTATCATTGTGGATCTTTTTTAGTTCTTCCTTCTATTTTATTGGATTCGCTTCCCATATCTTGTAGCCCGGTTGTTTAGTGCATATACATTAAAGATTGATAAGTGTTCATGATGTATTAATCCTTTATCATTATATTAGGTAATTCTGTCTCTGGTAAATTTCTTTGCTCTGAAGTCTACTTTACCTGCTATTAATATAGTGACTGCTTCTTTTTTTAAATTAATGTTTGCATGTTATATCTTTTTCCATCCTTTACTTCCAAACCAACATATATTATTATATTTGAAGTATGGATTTTCATAGACTGCTTATATTGAGGTTATTTTTTATTCCATTCCAACAGTGTCTGTGTTTTAATTAGTGTACTTAAACCATTTATAATTAATGTAATTACTCAGATTATGGTGCTTAAGTACAACTTTTTGGGGTTTTTTTCTGTTCTTTTCTCTATTTTTCATACTATCTGACTTTTACCCTATTTTCCTCTGAGTCTTGAATAATTTTTAGAAGTCTATTTTGATATATCTAAAGTAATGTCGGATATATCTCTTTGAAAATTGTTTTTTAGTGGTGGCTTTACATACTACAACTTATATACATAACTTATCACAGTCTGCTGGGGTCAACATTGTACCAGTTGTAGTAGATACCTCATCTTCCTTCACTTCTTTTTATCTCTTTCATCTATAATTGTCTTAAATATGGTCTCCAAATTCATTTTGAACCATAAAAACAGTGTTAGAATTTTTACTACACCTGTCAAAATGCCTTAGAAAACTCAAGAGAAGAAGGAAAATGTTTTGTTTTTACCCACATATTCACTCTTTCCGTTTTCTTTTTCTTCCTTCCTGCTGTTCCGTGATTCCTTCTTTTATCATTCCCTTTCTGTTTAGAGAATTCCCTTTAGCCCTTCTTTTCGCATAGGTCTTCTGGTGACACATTCCCTTAGTTTTCCTTAATCTGAGAATGTTTTGAATTCCCTTTTATTCCTCATATTTTTGCAGATATTGAATTCTCGGTTGACTTTTCTCTTCTCTCAGCACATGAAAAATGTTGAGTCCCTTACTCTGGCCTGCGTTGTTTCTGATGAGAAATACAAAGTTTTTAAATTGTTTTTCCCTTATAAATAAGAAGTTATTTTTTTTCTCATTGCTATCGGTATTTTTTCTGTCTTTTTTGTCTTCAGATATTTAACTATCTATAATACGTTTTGGTGTAGATTTCTTTGAGTTTATTTTGTTTAGCATTTGTTCACCTTCTTTAATCTTGAGGTTTATGACTTTTGCCACCCTTGCGAATATTTTAGCCATTATTTCTTTGAGTACTCTGTTAGCTTTGCCCACTTTCTTCTTTCCTTTCGGGACTCCAATAACAAAATTATTCAACATATTTTATAGTCGCACAGTTATCTAGGTTCTCTTCATTGTTTTTAGTTTTCGTTTTTTGTTTACGTTTTGGGGTTTGGAGTGCATTTTTTCCCAGTCATTCAGATTAAGTAATTTCTTTTGTTCCATCTTCATCTTTATGGATTTTTTTTCTCTTTCTCTGCCACTTTGCTGTTGATCCTATCCACTGAGTTTTTATATTAATTGTTGTATTTTTCTATTCTAAAATTTCTATTTTGTTCTTTTTACAACTTTTTTTGTTGACACTTTCTATTTTTCTGCCAAGACTGCACTTTTTTCCCATCTGTTGAAATACACTCATAATTGCACAATGACCCATTTTTATGACATCTGCTTTTAAATCTGTGTCAGATAACTCGAACATCTCTAAAAACTCAGTGCTGTCATCTACTCATTGTTTTTGTTTTTCACTCTAGTTGAGATTTTCCTTGTTCTTGGTATGATGATTGATTGTGAATTAAAACCTGGATATCTTGGAAACAATGTTTTAAGGCACTAGTTCTTATTTAAATCAAATGTTTTAGCTGTCTTCCTCTGACTCTAGTCAAATAGCGGAACAGGGGTGCATTACTGCATCATTGCCAGGTGCAGGCAGATGTCCAGTTTCCCTCCTCAGCCTCTGTTAACACCCAAGGAGGAAGGAGGGTCAGTCTTCCACCTCTGCATTGGGCTTTGGCTGATACTATTAATGCTGTGATTAATAGTAGTACTAATCTTAGTACTTTGCTCCCCACCTGGCTTCAACTGACACCACGATAGACTTGCTTCATTTTTGCTGAGTGGCAGTAAAAGTCCTGCTATCAACCTGGTGTCATTTGATACCACATCAATGGGAAGAAAAAAGAGGGACCTGTTTACTGCTGGGTGGGGGTTGAAGTTTTGGCTCCACATGTGGTCTCCACTGATACTGTGAAGGAGGCGGAGGATCATTACTGCCTAGCAAGTATCAAAGTCCTGGATCCTTACTCAGCTGGCCTATCTAGGCACTACTTCTCCCAGTGGGATGGGTCAAACACTAGCCTGGCAAAGGTACAAATTTAGGATTCTCGCTTAGCCTTTGCTAGAGTTAGAAGGATAAGGACAGTGTTTTTTCGGTAGTGTTTGGCTACGGAAGAGGGGTTATTATCTATTTTTTTTTTTTTTAATTTTTCCAGTCTACCCCTTTCCTGGTTCTTTGGCTAGAGAGAACAGGCTCTTATTGAAGATTTTGTCTACACTTTTTGGCCTTTCTGTATGGCTGGTTCCTTCAGTTCCAACCCTGGGATATACGAGGCAAAAAGAAAACCCAGGGAACTCATTACCTTCACTGTTTGGGTTTCAAAGTCTCTAGCTAGTCTGCCATCTTCTCTATACCTTGTAAAGGCTTCTTTGGTTTGTTTTATGTGTAATATCTAGGTTTTTAGTTGTACTTAGTAGGAAAAATAAGAAAAAACTACATGTAATTCATTTTCCTGGAAGTGGAAGCTGCTATAACAATGTTACAATTTTAAAATTACTTTCCTTTATTTTATAATGGATAGTAAAATTGTAATAGCATTTTTAAATGCAAAATACCACTAAAAGCCTAGCAATCCTTTTATATACTAATGGGATGTTCTAAAATTTTAATATAGGTTTCTGTGAATGACGGTGAGTTAAAAATCCTTTCTACCAATTTTATATAATTTCCTGAAATTTTGTGGAATAAAAATAAAGGGAAACACAATATTGAAAAGTCTTTTAGAGTTTTGGAATATACAAAAATCTAAAAGAGGTTGGTGAGAAAACAAAGTCAGGTGGAGTAACAATCTCTTTGTAATTACATAGAAAATGTCATGTAGTAGAAGTACAATGAGAGTACTCTGAGGGAGAGATTGTGTTCATTTAAGAATAGGGTTCTGTGAGACTATAAAGAAAGATTACATGACTGTATGTAAAATGTTATTTGTTGAGAGAAAAAATTGAGAGCAAAACCAACTATTTTCCAAAAAGTTTATAATTTAATTATATATAACATATGTACAGATATATAGATATAGAAACATGTTTTCTCTACAGAGATTTATAGGTACAATTTATATATCTATATTTCTCTGTGAGCGTATTTCTATGCTGAGAGTGTTTTGGTGACATCTGTATATATACAGAAGAGTTTTGTTGTTTTTGTTTTCTTTGTCTTTTAACAGACTTTATGTTTTAGAGCAGTTTTAGGTTTGAAGCTAAATGAGGAAAGCACAGAGATAGTCCAATATCGCCTTCCTCCACGTGCACAGCCTTCCCCCTTGTCAGTATCTCCCACCAGGGAAGCACATTTGTTATCACTGGTGAACCTACATGACACATCATTACCAACCAAAGACCACAGTTTGCATTAGGGTTCACTTTAGTGTACATTTTATGAGTTTGGGAAAGTACTTTTTTAATAATGGAATGTTATAGTAGAAGTTGTCAAACACTTTATGAAGAAAAATATATAATACTGTGATTAAAAAAAAGTTAAAACAAAGGAAAAAGCAAACCCAAAACCAATGACAATTAAAATTTTTTAAAAAAGAAAGAATAATAAAGCCCCACCAGCAGCACCAGTACTAACCATTCAGTATAATTTTGGATTTATATGAAAACTCACTGTAGGGTACGAGGCACTCCTCAAAGACACATGATTATTCATATTTGATTTAACTTTTCAACCTATCCCTACATAGGCCCTCATAAATATTTTGTGGAATACATGTTTCCATAGCTTACTGGTTTCTCTCACATTTTAAAAGTCCCCTTGCTTCTTATAGATTAGACTAGCTGTTGGTGGTTGCCAAAGGCATAAATATGAAAAGTAGGCAGAAGTCACAGAATTACAGTGTTCCTCTAAATAAGAATACTTCAAATGGTTAAATGCTGTATGTATCCAAATATAATGCAAATAGTTTTACAGAATACAAAAAATATTTATTCATCTCCTATCTGCTGAATACTGATACAAGGGCTTATTAGGAAACATAGTCATAAAAATAGTCATAAAAATTAATAGTCATCATGGTCATAAAAATTAATTTTAATGTATAGACTTTTATTAGTGTATTTTAATGCAGCATCAGAAATATTAATTTAAAATTTAGCATCTAAGATAAATTGGCATATCTCCTTCAAAATGGAATGGGTGGCTCCAAGGCATTATTTTACACTTTAGAGGACATAATGATAACTCTTGTAATTAGATAACATATTTTAATTTTCCAAGTTTGAGCATATAGCAGCAGATGGAAATTAAATTTTTGTTAAATTGAATAGAAATATCATGTCAAGACGATCTCTAAAGAGTAATTAAAATTAAATTTTGTAGAACTATTAATATTTTGAAATCCATATAAACATAAGTTAAATGGTATGTATAATGGCTTTTCTGATGATAATATAACTAAAATGTTTCATAGGAAAGAAATAATTCAGATGTGGGTGGGATGACTATGAAGTTGAAGGTAGCCAAATGCTTTTTGTAAAATAAATGTATTATAACACAAGTTTCCAAATAAGTAATACAGAAGTAATAGTCAATAAAGACTAAAAAAGGAGGGAGTAAAGAAAAAATAAGTTAAATGTTAAGAAATCAAGCTGTGTTATTATGTCACTGTTTAATTGACACTGAAAAAATAAGCTTTTAAACATGTCATTTATTTCCTTTATTGTGTTTTTAATAAAATTGTAATTACGTACTATAACAAGTGGCCTTACTTATTCTGGGTTGGGCTTGAGTAAATATTTCATAAATTAGGTATTAGTATGCTTCTGAAAGAACTAGGTCAATTCAAAGTTAGTAAAGCCAAAAGTCCAGATGGCACTGAATTCACCCAACTAGAATTAACTACTCTGGATTTGGCTCATCCTCATTATTCAATTATTCATGTGATATATGTGAAAATCTGGCAAGTTGAAAAATGGAAGATGACTTAGTTCTCCTAATTACAGACTTAGATAAAATAAATATCTTCATCCCCCCCAGGTATTTTAAAAGACAACTGATTCTATAATGAAAAATTTAACAATCAACAGAAAATTATAAATAATTTAATTTTTTCCATGAGTTAGTAATTCAAGTAGCCATTTTTATAAAGGTTAGCCATGTAATAGAGAAGTAACACTATATATAAAATAAAATAATTTTTTTAAAAATCTCATAATATTATGGGGGCACAAACGTTTTGGTTACATGAGTTGCTTTTGTGCAGTTTGATTCAGAGTTATAAGGGTGTCCATCACCCAGACTGGGTACATTGTACCCATTAGGAATGAATTAAATTTTTAAAGTTTAAAAAACAAAAACCTTAACAGGGAGAGAATTCTATACGTACACAATTCTGCCACTAACCTATTTTATGACCTTGAATAAATTGTTCTATCACTTATAGTCTTAATTTTTTATACAACCAAACAGTTAGACTTAAAAAAATTCAATTTTTTTCAGATTTTGTGCTTTAAATTATATAACTCAGTAGAAAAAAAATTATGCATTTAAATTTCTCAATACTAAACATACCCTAGGTTGCTAGTATGTAATTTATTACATAATTTTATAGGGACTTACATATTGAAAATTCTGCCTCACCAGGTGTCACTTTACTTGACTTCAAAGCACACTACAAAGTTATAGTAACACAAACAGCAGTGTAATAACACAAATGTTCATTATAACAATTTTGGTAATGGCATAAAACAGATACATAGACTAATGGAACAGAAGAGAGAACCCAGAAATTAATCTATTCATCTACAGCAAGCAGGTTTTCAACAAAGGTGCCAAGAACACACATTGGAGAAAGGACCGTCTCTTCAATAAATCCATGGGATACTATTCAGCCATAAAAAGGAGGAAAACTCTATCATTTGTGACAACATAGATGAACCTGGAAGACATTATGTTAAGTGAAATAAGCTAAGCACAGAAAGTCAGGTACCACATGGTCTCACTAATATGTGGAATCTAAAATGTTGTTCTCATGGAAGTAGAGAGTAAAATAGTGGTTACAAGAGGATGGGGAGGGTGGTAGGACATGGGGAGAAATTGGTTAACTGGTACAAAACATAGTTTCATAAGAGAAATAAGTTCCATTGTTCTATTGTGTAGTGGGATGACTACAGTTAGCAACAATGTATCATATATTTCCAAATAGCTAGAAGAAAGGCATTTAAATGTTCTCATCAGAAAGAAATGATAAATGTTTAAGATAATGAATATGCTAATTATACTGGTTTGATCATTACACAATGTATACATGTATCAAAACATCACATTGTAAACCATAAATGTGTAAAATTATTATATGTCAAATGAAAAGAAAATACTCCTATACCATATTATATGCACACACTTAAACAATAACATGTTTATTTTTTGCTTTTTTAGCAATATTCAACTGATATCCCTTGAAAACAATCATAACTATAATCTTCCATATCTTTATATCTGTTTTCTCATTGAAGACTTATAATAACCCTGTAAAGCAGCAGTCCCCAATCTTTATGGCACCAGGGACCAGTTTCATGGAAGGCAATTTTTCCACAGACTGGGGACAGGGGATGGTTTCATGATGATTCAAGTGCATTGCATTTATTGTTCAGTCAAACCTCTCTACTAATGAAAATCTGTGCTTACAGCTGCTCCCCAGCACTAGCATCACCACCTCAGCTCCACCTCAAATCATCAGGCGTTAGATTCTGATAAGGAGCGCGCAACCTAGATCTCTGGCATGCGCACTTTACAATAGGGTTCACATTCCTGTTAGTACCTAATGCAGCCACTAATCTGACAGGAGGAGTAGCTTATGCGGTGATGCCAGTGATGTGGAGTGGCTATAAATACAGATGAAGCTTGCCTTGCTTGCCCACCACTCACCTCCTGCTGTGCAGCCGGGTTTCTGAGAGGCCACGGACTGGTACCAGTCTGCAGCCCAGGGGTTGGGGACCAGAGTTGTAAGGTGTATATAATTATAATCATTACTACTGTATAAATGATCAAACTAAGGCATAGTCAGATTGGGATACTTGCCCAATCTGAAACAGTATATAAATTAGTGTTGCCCAGTAAAAATATTTCATGAACCATAAATGCCATTTTAGTGCCTGAGCAGAAGGGCAACATACTTAAGTGAAGAGAAGGTTGTGAAGTGGCACTAAGGCTGGAACAAAGTATCTGAACATAAATAAGCCATTTTGGAAGGCACTGAAACATTTTGATTGTGAAATCAGGGTGCCCATGGATCATAAAGAAAAGAATGAAAGAGTTTTAAAGAAAAGAAAACTATATGATTTTAATATTTATTTAGAATATGACCTAGAGAAAAACATATATTACTTCTTTGAGGTAACAGAATTCTTTACTGGATTAAAGAGAAATCTGGGGGTTGAGAGTGGGGTACAATTTTAGGAAAAATGGCCATGACCTTGACCTAATTGTTGTAAGAATCAAGTTTGCAACAGAACAATCTTCTCTGTAGTCTAGCTGGCTAGATCAGTTTGTTTTAAATTCCTTGTCCTAGAGTTCACCTATTTTAGCAGAGATAATCAAGATTTGTTGTACAGCAGTTACATACACCATTAGAGGTTCAATAAATCAGGTCAGGATAAATTATTTACATAATAAGTGTTGCATCTCAAAGGTAGATGAAGTAATTCTTATGCATAAAATTCATAGAATATTTTAGGATATTTAAGTAAAAGGTACTATTATAAAATAATACATCATCTCAATCTTTACCATTGTTTAAATTTTATAGCTTGGCTTAACAGTAAAAATTACAATTGGGAGAACTAGTTTCCCCCAAAATAAATCATTTCCATGGCAACTGTATGGTCCTGAGGAGCATATATTCTTTAAATTCTTGAGTGTCTACTGAGTGCAAAATACTCTATTTTATATAGTATATTTTCTCACTTTACAGATTTGGAAACCAAATCCTATTTAGGCTTGGTTAAATGACATTGCTAAAGTCAAAGAGTAATAGATAAAAGCATAAATTAAAAATTAAAACTATATATAAAAAACTTTTTTAGTTTTTTTAAAATAAATATACTATGATGAACTGAGCTCCCTATTAAAAATATTTTTAAATAGTCCCTAAAAACAAGAAAAATGTTATAAGTTATATCTGGAGAAGTCTGGGCTGTTAGTATTTTATGCTCCCATCTCCCTCTGTATGCACAAGTAGCCTTGTCCATCGATGCACTCAATACATGTTAGTAGATAGAAAGAAATGCATATTTTTATTCATATTAATTATTATGGTATTGTGTTGGTATTTATACTGGAATTCAAAGTCCCATTTTTCATTTTAATTAATTTTTTTCAAAGTGTAGATTTTACTCATTAGTAATGCTAAGCACTGCACATCCCTAAAAAGAAAAAAAAAAAAGAAAAAAGCTATGTATTTAGAAGAAGCTTCTTTTTTTCTCCATTCCTCAGATCTGTGCTTTGCAAGAGTAACACAAAAACAAAAATAATGAACAAATCTTCCATTTACAACAGGATAGTGGATTGTCTTTCCATAAAAATAATTAAATGTTGTGCTAGAACAAACCTTTCAAAATATGTTGAGCTGCCAAGAAAATTAGGATTTTTCAGAAGCAAAAATCTGAGAAAGTGTAAACATAGGAATGAGAACTGAAAACTGAAGTAAAGTTTTGCTCTAATGACATTTGTCAAGCCCAGCTGAACTTGAACTTCAGTTTTTATGGCCTAACAGGTCTCTGCGGGAAGGAGATAAAACAGTATGTATCCAAGTGGACAGGAAATAGGAGACCCCTATCTTCTCCCATACACTCACCTACACCTAAAACTGTGGCCTTAATGGTTTGCAATTTCTGTTTAAGGGCAACCTAGAAACAATACTGCTTTTGGAGAGACATAAGAACAGTTGTGTTTCATGAATTTTAGCCCTAAATAAAAGATAATCTCTTATAAATGGCAAAACTGTAAGTGTAAGAGAATATTGATTGTATTAAAAGTTATTATTAATAAATTATAAAACATAAGTAAACAATGGACATATAATTCAGGAGGGGAGAAAATGTAATTAAAAATTCTAAGGTCCTTGCATTTTCAGAAGAAGAATACTAATGAAGGTTAGACTTTAATACATTATTATATGTGTTAAAATTCATATGCATTTATATGTGGTAAGGTTTCTAAAGTTACAACTTAAAGATAGTATTTGTAAGTTATAACTTACAATTATCCTAAATAAGCAAAATTAAACAAATAAAAAACAAAATAAGGAAGGAGAAGAAAAAATACAGAAAAGTGACAAAAATCAAAGGCACAAAATAGGACAGTTGACATAAATACCAAATATGACATATATATGCATGAGAAAATTATGTATATTTAAATATATGCATATTTAGAAACACACTTTTAAAAATTTCATGCGCCAATAAAGGAATCATCATAGAAATCTGAAAAAGAAATCCTAATAGAAATTAGAAAATATTTAGAATTTGAACAATGCTATTTATCTGCCACTGTTGTATATAAGAAAAGTAATTATAAGTGTGAAATTTATTACATCAAATGCTTATATTAGAAACACTGCAAAAGTCTGAGAAGTAGTTAAGTATAATCTGTGATAGAAGTGAGAAAAGTATAAAACAAAAGTAAGGGAGAATAAAGAAGGAGACAAAAAAGTAATAATATAAAAAGTACAATACAGAGAATCAATAAAGACAAAAGGTGGTTCTTAGACACTGGCAACAAAAGTAAAACTTGGTACATTGTATTAATTTTATGTCAAAGTTAAAACTTTGGTATACAAGAGAACACAATTAACAGAGTGAAAAGGCAAGCTATGGAATGGAAGAAAATATTTGCAAATCATATATCTGATAAGGCATTAATATCCAGAGTATATAAAGAACTCCCACAACCTAACAAAAACAAAAACAAACTACAAAAAATAAACAACTTGATTATAAAATGGACAAGGGACTTGAATAGACATTTCTCCTAAGAAGGTATACAAATGGCCAATAAGCACATAAAAAGATGCTCAATATCACTAATCACTAATTATTAGGAAAATGGATATCAAAACCTAACACCCATTAAGATGTTTACTACACAAAAGCAAAACAAAACAAAACAAAAGCAAAAAGCAAGAAAATGCCAAGTGTTTCTGAGGATGTCAAGAAATTGAAAACTTTGTGCTCTGCCTGTGGGAATGTAAAATGATGCAGCCACTGTGGAAAACAGTATGCAGTTCCCCCCAAAATTAAAAATAGAATTATCATGTGATCTAACAATTTCATTTCTTCATTTATATCCAAATGATTTGAAAGCAGGGTATCAAAAAATATTTCTACACTTATGTTCATAGTAGCATTATTTTGGAAGCAATTCAAGTGTCCATCAACAGATTAATGAGTAAGCAAAGTGTGGTATAAACATACAATGGAATATTATTCAGCATTAAAAAGCATGGAAATTTGGACACATGTTACAACATGCATGGACCTTGACGACGTTATGTTAAGTGAAATCACATCAGAAAAGAAAAAATGTTGCATGATTCTACTAATATGGGGTATGTAGAATAGTCAAAATCATAGAGATAAAAAGTATAATCATGGTTGCCTGGGGCTGAGTGGAGGGAGAATGGGGAGTTATTATTTAGTGAATTCAGAGTTTAGTTTCTCAAGATGAACAGATTTACGAAGATGGATGGTGGTGATAGTTACACAATATGCATGTACTTAATAGCATTTAAGCATACACTTGAAAATGTTTAAGATGTTAAATTTTATATGTGTATTTTACCACAATTTTAAAACACTTTTTAAAAAATTTAAAAGGATATGATCCAGGCACATATTCTTAGAGAATGTAATATAATTTTCTATAGTTACAACAAAAATAATTTTTGTAGAAAGTTCAAATGACTGATATTAAATTCATTATTTAAGACCTTTATTTTACAAAACATATTGTGTTTTTCCCTACATTGCACCATAGGATAATATACATGGGGTAGAAAAAATTTGCTTAAAATGGAATCATATTGCCAAAGAATATTTTGAGGGAAAAATCCATTTTTACATTCCCAGATTATTTATATAAAAAGTTGCCCCATTTCACTTAAAAAATAATTATTCTCATATTATTTTCACTTTAATTTATAATGTGGTAATCTGAAAATATTAGTTGATCCTAGTTACAAAAACTTAATTTAAATCTCAAATATTTATAATAAAAACGAAATATACCCCTAAAATTAATCTAGTTCATTTTATTTTAATCTTCTAGTGTAGTGGTTTTGAAAACTTTGATTACTAGGTTTTACAGAAGTCTCTGCAGTGACTACATCTCGAAGACATGGAGTTGGCAGTAGTGGCCAATCTCTAGGCGTCTATATAGTCCTCCTTACTAGTTACTTTTATTTTTTAGTATATTTTGGGAGGTACCTTTTATGTCATTGCTGTTTTTTAATAAAACTACTGTGCTAACTGACTGGACTAGTTCCCTGTTTTAAAATATCACTAAGTAAAAATCCCACAACGGGGAGGGCTAATAAGGAGAAGTAAAAATACGTTGAATGCAAAGCATTTGCAGTTAATTACATGGGAAATTTTCTACTGTCTCCTGATTTTTGATTTACTAAGAAAAACTTTTGACAACTCATATTTGTGTTTATAGAAAATATTCCATCATATGGCATACAGGCTTTGTGAGATTACTTTGTGATCAAGACTATAATTCAAGTACTAGTCAACCTCAACAAAGTTAAGATACTTTTTTTGGTATTTTCAATGCTAATATTTTTATGTGTACCTAGAAATGACTGCAATAGCATTCTGAATTGACCAAAATTCATTTCTGGAAAAAAATACGTAAAATATCTAGCGTAGTGTCTGACATTTAATTATTTATTAAATGAGCTCCTTCAAAAACCAAGACCATCAGTTATGGCCAACTTAATGCAATATTATTATCTTGTCATGTATAATTATCATAACTTTCTCCTTTTGTTACTGTTTACTCAGTCTTCCTCCCTTCTTCCAGGTTCTCTAACTCATCAGTTGTATAATTATTTTCTTTTCTTCATTTCAGAATATTATGGAGGTACAAATATTTTGGTTATATGGATTGCTTTTGTAGTGCTTGAGTCAAAGTTATAAGTGTGCCCATCACCCAGATAGTATACATTGTACCCATTAGGTGTGATTTCACCCATCCCCTCCTCCCTTCTCCCTCCTGCTTGGTTTCTGCTGAGTTTTACTTCCATCTGTGCACATGAGTGCTGATAGGTTAGTTCCAATTTAAAAGTGACTACATGTGGAGTTTGTTTTTCCATTCTCGTGATGCTTCACTTAGGAGAATGGTCTCCAGTTCCATCCAGATTGTTACAAAAGGTGTTAATTCATTTTATTAATCCACTCATGAATTGATGGGCTCTTGGGTTTATTCCACATCTTTGCAATTGTGAATTGTGCTGCAATAAACATTTCAGTGCAAGTGTCTTTTTGATAAAATGAGTTTTTTATCCTGTGGGCATATTCCCAGTAGTGGGATTGCTGGATCAAATGATAGGTCTACTTTTTTTTTTTAGGTTAATTGCTTTATTATTAATATAGAGAGGTTGCACATTACTTCTGTATAATTAGACAGAAATTATCCAGTGTTTGGTAATTATAGTGGGATTCTGTAGTTTGCTATAACTTGGTGCTGAACCAATATAAAAAATAAAGAAGTACAATCTTTATTTTTTTTATTTTTTATTTTTTTTATTTCAGAATATTATGGGGGTACGACACTTTGGCTATATATATTGCCCATGCACTGCTCGTGTCAGAGCTACAATCGTGGTCATCCCCCAAACTGTGCTCCCCGCATCCATTCAGTGAGAGTTTTTCCCATCCCCTCCACCCCCCTCCTGCCTGCCCGCCCCCTGATGAATATTATTGCCCTGTGTGATGTAGGTGTTGATCAGTTAGTACCAATTTGATGGTGAGTACCAGTGGTACTTGTTTTTCCATTCCTGTGACACTTCGCTTCGAAGAATGGGTTCTAGCTCCAACCAGGATAATATCAGATGTGTTAATTCACTATTGTTCCTTATTGCTGAGTAATACTCCATGGTATACATATACCACATTTTATTGATCCACTCGTGTATTGATGGGCACCTGGGTTGTTTTCACATCTTTGCAATTGTGAATTGTGCTGCTATAAACATTTGTGAGCAGATATCTTTATTATAAAATGTCTTTTTTTCCTTTGGGTAAATACCCAGTAGTGGGATTGCTGGATCAAATGGTAATTCTACTTTTAATTCTTTGATGTATCTCCATATTACTTTCCATAGAGGTTGTACTAATTTGCAGTCCCACCAGCAGTGTATGAGTGTTCCTATCTGTCCACATCCCCGCCAACATTTATTGTTTGGGGATTTTTTGATATGAGCCAATCTCACTGGAATTAAGTGATATCTCATTGTGGTTTTGATTTGCATTTCCCTGTTGATTAGAGAAGTTGAGCAGTTTTTTACATGTTTGCTGGCCATTTTTCTGTCTTCTTTGGAAAAGTTTCTGTTCATGTCCTTTGCCCATTTTTTAAAAGGGTTGTTTGATTTTTTCTTGCTGATTTTCCTAAGTTCTGTATAGATTCTGGTTACCAGCCCTTTATCAGAGGTGTAGCATGCAAATATTTTCTCCCATTCTGTAGGTTTTCTGTTCACTCTAGTGATAGTTTCCTTGACTGTGCAGAAGCTTTTTAATTTGATCAGGTCCCATGTATTTATTTTGGTTGCTGCTGTGATTGCTTTGGGGGTCTTATTCATAAATTCTTTGCCTAGGCCAACGTCCATAAGAAGTACAATCTTTAAAAGGAGACACATAGTTTGCATCAGAGCATAACTTGAAGAAGAAGCTGATACATGACAGATTTTCATTATTTCTGCAAGGTAATTTTTTTTATAATATTGTGGGGGTACAACACTTTGGTTATATATATTGGTAGATCTACTTTTAGGTCTACTTTTAGTTCATTGAGGAATTTCCATACTATTTTCTACAGAGGTTGTACTAGTTTGCAGTCCCACCAACAGTGTATGAGTGCTCCTTTCTTTCCACATCTATGCCAGTAGCTATTGTTTTGGGACTTTTTGATAAAAGCCATTCTCACTGGAGTTGGGTGATATCTCACTGTGGTTTAGATTTGCATTTCCTGGATGATTAGTGACATTGAGGAGTTTTTTATATGTCTATTGGTCATTAGTCTATCTTCTTTTGAAAAGCTTCTGTTCATGTCTTTTGCCCACTTTTATTGGGGTTGTTTGATTTTTTTCTTGCTAATTTTCTTGAGTTCTTTGTAGGTTCTGGTAATTAGCCCTTTATCAGATGTATAGCATGTGGATATTTTCTCCCATTCTGTACGTTGTCTATTCACTCTATTGATTGTTTCCTTGGCTGTGCAGAAGCTTTTTAATTTACTCATGTCCCATTTATTTATTTTCATTGTTGCTGTGATTACTTTTGGGGACTTCTTCATAAATTCTTTGGCTAGGCCAATATCTAGAAGAGTTTTTCCAACATTTTCTTCCAGAATTCTTATAGTTTCATGTCTTAGGGTTAAGTCTGTTATCCATCTTGAGTTAATTTTTGTGAGTGGTGAGAGATGGATTCTGTTTCAATCTTCTACTTGTGGCTATCCAATTTTCCCCACACCATTTATTGAATAGGGAATCTTTTTCCCAGTGTATATTGTTGTCTGCTTTGTCAAAGATCAGATTGCAATATGAGGATGGTTTTATATGTGGATTCTCTGTTCTATTTCATTGGTCTATGTCTCAATACTTGTGCCAGTACCATGCAATTTTGGTTATTACAGCCTTGTAGTATAAGTCAAAGTCTGCTAAAGCGATGCCTCCAGATTTGTTCCTTTTGCTTAAGGTTGCTTTGGCTATTTGGGCTCCTTTTTGGCTCCAAATGAAGTCTAGAATTATTTTTTTCTAGATCTGTGAAAAATAACCTTGGTATTTTGATGGGGATTGCACTGAATCTGTAAATCACTTTGGGTGGTATGGACATACCCAACAGCCCTCTTTAAAACTACCTAAAGCTTCTACCTCACCACATTACTTAGTCTATACTTCTCCCCTTTTCCAGTCATCCAAAATGCAGGAGGTAAGAATAAATTGAGTTTATAAATTAGCTTATGAAGCACTACAAAGCAGCTATTTAATGTTCAACACAAACAATATAATTCAAGTCAATAAACATTTATGAATACCTGCTAGTGCATGTTAATTCCTTTACTATGGTGGAGGATTGCATAGTTTAAAGAATGGATAGGGAGGACAACAACCACTGTCCATTTCCCTCACATATCTGTATTCTCTTTGTAACTCAGTTTTGAATGCTAGAGCCTGACTTGAAATCCTGATAACCTTCACTTCATACCCAAGTATTTTCAGTTATCTTGTATTCTTTTTTAATTCTGGGTTGAAGTCAAAATTCTAGTAAGGGTGCCAATGAACTAAAACAGCAAGCACAAGGTCCCGTGTATTAGTATCATAAATTTTGGTAGTTTGAAAAGGTAGGACATTTATTTTAATCTCGATTATCAAGGAAGGCTTCATGGAAGACATAGCATTTACATTTTGCCTTGAAAACTGACAATGATTTTCCTATGTGAGAAATGTGAGAAAAACATTCAAGGCTAAGGGAAAAACCTGAGCACAGACATGGATAAATAAAAGTGCAGAGAATGATGATGAAAGAAAGATTCATCCCAGTGAGTGGACTAAAAGGGAGAATGCACGGAGGTACATAATAAAATTTGAAAAAACAGTGGTTGACAGCAGAGTATAATGGTTAAGAGTTTGAAGTTTGAAACCAAACGAATAGAAATAAAATATAAAAAATGACACTGGTTTTAAGATTCAAAGAATATTAATAAAAAGTATATCACAGAATGTGGGAAACAGTATTAACCAAATGTCACTTATTTTACATCTTTAGTTTGTATGGAATAAAGTCTTTTTTATTCTGTGGGAAAGTTTATATCATCACAGTTTTATCAAAACAAAAACTTTCTTTGTATGAAAAGAAGTTGACTTGATCCTCTAGGTTATATAAGAGTAGAAAACCTGGTGACACTGAAGATAGATACATAGATGATAAATAGATTAGATAGATTAATAGAGAATGGATATATATTCTATACATAGAAAAAAAATAGAGAGAGAGAGAGAGAAGGAGGGAGAGAGAAAGAAATAGAACTTGGGACTAAAAAGAAAGTACAGGGATGAAACAAATGTAAAATCTATTCCCACAGATAAAAAAGACTTTATAAAGATTAAAAACAAACAACACAACTTATAAGGATAAGTACTCACATGCATAGAGACATGTTGGCCATATTTTCCTAATATAAATTCAAAGTATATGATGTCTTCATTGGACAAAATATTTAAAATCAAGACTATCCAGAAAAATAAGAAATATATGACAACTGTATTTCTAAGGTCACCTTGTAGATGAAAACACTTAATAATGAAAGTATTTTTATTTTTAAGTAGCTAACCACATTTGAAGTGGTGCCAAGACTTAATAGAAAATGATGGTCATTTTTAAATTGTGTTATTGCAACATTTGAATTATAATAATAGTGTTAAGAAATCTCATTTGGTTGAAAGTTAGCTATGATTTAAAAATATTATAAAAGGGAATACACACGTATCTCAAAGAGCTAATATAAATCTTGTAAGGACATCAAAGCATAAAGAGAAGTCAAAATATAGAATTGCTAACAATACATTTATATGATCCCCAGAGGTATTTAAGGAAAAAGATACTTTATGCTTCCCAGTGATCTTCTAAATATATCTACTCTACCCTGGAGGGTTGAAATGAATCGAGCAGCCCTTCCTAAGTGTTCAGAGTACCTCAGTTGTGAATGCAGTTATATCATAAGTTGTCCTTGTGCCCTGAAATAGGAAATGAAATAGATCTTAAGATGTGTTCTCAATATTCTCAGGCTTTCTTCTGAAAAGATTTTTCCCAAAGTTACTGAGAGCATTCAAATATGAGAGGTACAAAGGTTTTAAAAAGAACAAGATAAAATTTCTTAAATTAAATTTCTGAAATACTGAGCCAAAATCTTAAATTAAATCTCATTTTGTATCATCAGATAATAGAAGATAGCTGAGGATATATGTGATATTTTGGGGGAAAATGTCACATCGTATGTGATGGGCTATTTCTTTCATAGTCTCTAACATCTAATTGGAAATCTTCACCAACTTGTGGTTATAAGAACCTCTTCTGGGAATATATGGCTTATTGCTTGAACGAAATTGTCATTCTATTCAATCTCAGTTTAAACATGCATTTTAAATTCACCAGTGTATCCTTGCAATAGCTACCATTAATGTTATTGACCCCCAAATTTCCATTGCATAATAACTTTAAATTTAGAAACTACTTTTAACATATATATTCTCATTTTAAGATGGGGGTAACAAATTACAATCAATCTATAGAAATTTGAAAATAAAAAAGAAGTTAAAGTATAATTGGATGTACCAATTTGGGTGCTGCATAATTAAATATGACAGACAACACTGACTGACTAATTACTTAAGTATAGAATTGGTACCTCCAGGTTTTTGTGTCTTTTTCAAGAGAGACTGATGAGATGCTTAGTAAATCAGAACAACAAAATTTGGTAGTGTCTTATTCTGATTCATTTTTATCAAATCAGTAGGTAACATGAAAGTAAAAGAAATAGGTAGCCTACATGAAGCAAGAGCAAAAAAGGGAAGCAGAAGTTAGGGTGGAGGGTGGTGGGGAGAACAATGTAAAAATGGTAAAAATGACAAAATAGGAAGCACCAAAGTATTAATGGAAACATCTTTTTTACTAAGTAGGTAAAGCTCTCTAAGTATACAGAACTACAAAGGAAAACTCTGCAACTTCTGTTAAACCTAGAAATTTAATATTTCCAATGTAAAGCAGCTGTAGGTCATGACAAAATCAGGAGTTTAACCTAGAAAATAGTTGTTTAAGTAAAATGAGGGTTGCAAGTCACTAAAGATGAAAATGAAGAGGAGCTAAGAGACTAGTACACGGTGTGTATGGTCCAGATGGATGTTGAATATAGGTCTACATGATAAACATGACTTGACTGAGGAGGAATGTATAGGACCAATTAACACAGTCTTCAGTAAATGTCATGAAATGATCCACAGGACAAAAGATTACAGTGGTGAGGAGGGGACAGAGGGTACAATGCTACCATTGTTTAAGCTTTAAAACAGCAGATGATTTCATTCAAAGGCAAGAGGATATATTCACATTGAGGGAATAATGACATGGTAGTGGTACAGGGGAGTAAATTTAAGGTAAGGAAGAGCATGTGAGAATAAACTTGTCTTCTTGATTCGGCTGGAAATGAAATAGCTTTATTGGAGTGCAAGGTGCCAATTATAACACAAGGAAGTAAGGATCATTGAGAGAAGCTTACTACGTGGGAAGTTTATTTACTGTAAAATTGGGTTGCAGAAGGCATGGGGAAAATGCCAGGTAGACAGGAGACTACAGGGAAGTTTCTTTAAAAACGAAGCAGCACACTAACATCTAAGAGAACAGCGGAGGAAAAAATAACTGGAGTAGCTTGCATGTGACAACACTAGGCCACGATGGCTCTAGTGGCAATATGAAGGGTGGAGTGCGAAGTATTGAAGTTGTAGGAAGAAAAACCTGCTAGGCCCTGTTTTAGAAGACCAAATAAAAGATAATAAGCATAATAAAGTCACAGAAGGAATGGAATCAAAAACAATAAGAGAACCATTATGTATATGAATCTATAAATTTGCCAACTCTAAACTGGAGGTAAAGAAAGTCACTGGAGAAAATTTTGATGTTGCTAGTCTAAGAAATTAGAAAGATGATAAGGCTAAAATAGGAACATGCAAAATAAGGAGTAAGTTTTGGAATGCAATGTATGCATTTTTTTCTTTTACTAAGGCTGAGGTACTAAGGACACAGCAGAGGAGATATCTACCAAATAATCTGGAATTTTGTTCTGGAATTGAGAGAAAAGGTCAGAGATTAATCTATATTCTTCAGAATCATCACTAGAACTGTAGTTAATGTTATGTGAAATATATTATCACCTACAAAGAGAGAATACTAAGAAGACAAAAATATGTAAGAACAAAACAGTAAGAGCGATGTGTACTTAAGATGTGGACAGAGGACAAAAAAGAAAGCTATGAAATATTCTGAGGGCTAGGAAGAGAACTAGAAATGATATAGACTTTGGAAGGTAAG
Source organism: Daubentonia madagascariensis (assembly GCA_023783475.1). NCBI lineage: Eukaryota > Metazoa > Chordata > Mammalia > Primates > Daubentoniidae > Daubentonia > Daubentonia madagascariensis. The sequence goes on along the minus strand of JAKFHU010000978.1, from coordinate 15,162,359 downwards.
TATTAACCATGGTCATATATAACAAAGTAGCAGAATAATAATTAAAAATATTGATTAAGCACTTTGTTTCATGCATCCTTCCAAGTATGACATACGTTTTAACTCACTGCATCCTGTTCTGGCCAGCCAAACTCCAGCAGAAACCACCATGTACTTCCTTCTCCTGTCTGTTTTCATAAAGGCAGCCTCAAGAAAGCTTGATTAAGTTGACAGAGAGAAAGGTATGGGGTAAGAAGACAAATAAATAAAGCGGATATTGGGAACTATGACTCCAGAAAAGCTTTGAGTGGGATTATATGACACCTGAAGCAAATACATTAAAAGTGTAATAGGGTTTTATGGAACCAATATTGACAAAGAAACCATAAACTCAGATCAAAGAAAACAACAACAAAAACAAGGAAACTTTTAACTGTTTAAACTTGAAAACCTTTAACTATTTCAGCCTTAAAACAGCCTTGCAGATTCCAAACTAAAATAAGCAAGAAGTGGGCTGCAGAAGCTATGCTGTTTTCAAGGATGAAACACTACCTATTGCCCATGGCAGGTGTGGCCATGCAGAGCAATGGATACGAAAAAAAATCCTGAAGAGAGAGGAGTAAAGGGCCACAGAGAACATCATCTCTGTGTTTACCCACAGAGAGCAGAGCCTAAGTCTAATCAAGGAATCTCCCCTATACCTAAGGTAGGAAGTCTTCAGCATGTATAATATCTTTTGTCAATATTTGCTGTGTATGTTCTATTCTTCCCTCTCCCTACATGAGAGATCTTATTGTGGTTATCATGTTTCCAGGCTAGAGAACATGTCTCTTTAGTTCATTGCCAGACTCTGAGGAACCAGTCCAGAATTAATCGAAAGAAATCTGCCAGATACAGAGATCTTGGATGCAATGGTTGGATGGAACTTTGGTTTATCTCTCATGGAGTGAGTATGACTATATTTTATATTTAAAAGAGAGGTTAAATTTATATTTGATGTTTAGAAGGGTGAAATTTCACAGAAATTACCAAGTGATCACCAATCTCATTGCCTCTACTTTCTAAACACTAAGGCAAACAACATTTTCCAGCCTCCTATATTGTTAAAAGTAGGCATGTGACAGTTTTAACAAACAGAAGACACATGGGAACGATAAAAAACATTTCCGAGCACGGTACACGAAAACTTCTCATGGCTGCTCCTCCATTTTGAACCCCAACCAACAACTAGAGACCAGTGCAGATGGCAGAGCTACCAGCATCCCGGGGCTCTGAATGATTGAGTGGTTAGTCCCATCACCCCCACCTCCACAGACCGGGAATATGAACATTAGGATGTTTTGGATGCCAAGAAGAGTTGATTTTATTTTTTTACTGAAACTTGGGGTTTGTTATAATGTAACTTTAACTCAGACAGCCTTACAATCCAATGAGGTAGATTCAATTATTAATTCCATTTTAGAGATGAGAAAACTGAGGCCCCAAGAAGTTAGGTTAATTATTGCCCAAGGTTATACTACTTTGTGGCAGAGAAAATTTGAGCCCAGGCAGTTTGGCTACAGATGCTGTTCTCTGGATTGTTATTCTATGAGACAAAGTCATTGGGTTTGAACTAGAATAAGTCAATGCTGACCCTGGAAAGATTTATTTCAAGGTAGTAGTGAGGATAAATTATGATATTTTTAAAGACATGAGCATCTCACTATGTTGCCCAGGCTGGTCTTGAACTCCTGGGCTCAAGTGATCCTCCTGCCAAGCTGGACCTTAAGTTGTAGTCGTATACAGAGGATATGAAGATGAGATTTTAATGAGTCTCTCACCTAAGATTGGTAATTTTCATAAATTCTGACAACCTCAGTGATATAAACCTTAAGTGTTGCATATACCTGTGGGACCTCTAAAATCTCAAATCCATTGCATCTCTAGACAAAAACCCATTGATAGTAATATTCACCCTGAATGCAAGTTCTGAAAGAGTTGTTGGGCTTATACAATGTGAGTTTTGAATTCACCAAGTTAAGTATTCTTTTATAATCAAGGTAACCAAATAAAAGGATGAATATGAAAAACTGCCAATTTCTGTAATGGTTTCATTGCCATTTATTATGCTGCAATATGTATAAAATATCTTGCCTTCCAAAAAGCAATTATTCTAAGCAGCAGCTGGTCTAAGGGTCTTCCTGAGAAGAAGCAGGGCACATAGCTGTTGCTAAGACTCATTCCCAGGGGCAGCTAGTCCACGTTTTTGTTACTCACCTCAGACCTCCACAGAGTTCCCACTCTGTCCACAGATGGCCTTGCCTACAATTTCATGGTAGAAACTGAGGTCATTAAGGAGAATGTTCTCCAAATTTATTTTCTCCATCTCTCAAGATGGCTATAAAAGATCCCACATGTCCCTTCTTCCCTCTTGCCTCGGGGAAAGGGGTGATGTCCTTTTACTTTGCGTAGTGTGTATGAGAGCCAATTCCCTCTCCTGTTTTCCTGATTTCCTTTCTCTTGAATTTTCCCTCATTTGTATTCTCTCCCATTTATTAGTTTCCCAGTTCTTAAGAAAGTCACATTGAAAAAAAATCACGCTGAATTATTGTTATTTTACAAATATAGCATATATTTTTTCATACATCTATGCCTTTACCTGTGTTGTTTCCACTACCTGAACTCCCTGTTCCTTACTTTTACCTTTCTAACTCACACTCACGCTGTAAGATTTTGACCATAACACTTTCTTGGTGAAATATCTACTGGCTTTCAATGGGCAGAATTATTCATCCCTATTGTGCATTCTGGCCACAATTGACTGATATCTCTACTTATGTTACTTGTGTAAAAAATAGTTTATCTGTTACATGTTGATTCCCCTCCTAGACTGAAAACAAAATTTTTGTGTACGTATAATATAATCAGGCTTGAGCATAAAGACTGGCATGTAAACACTCAATACATACCTGAATAAATAAGTGCAAATACTATTTAAAGGAGGGAAGTTAATAAGATACATCTTTCCTCTTTCTTTATATGGATTTAAAAAAATGAATAAGGGAAGTTATGGTTAAACTGACTGCTTTAAGTTTAACCTTACTGCTAGCCCAAACTTCCTAACACCTTGGGTTTTAATCAATACAGTAATTCCTGTCTTTGCACCTCTTCCTAAGATTTTCCTTTTTTCATTTCCTACCGAGTTTCCATTTCCATTCTAATTTTATTTAACTTTATCTGATACTTTAAGTACTTTGGACATGTAATTAAAATGGTAATTCCATGGTTTGACTTTTTTATTTCTATAAAAACTTACCTCAGACTCAGTAGTTTGATTTGTTCCAATTTGCCCTTCACTTGCTTAGAGGAATTAGACTGGAGGTAGCAATTTATCTCAGGTGTTTTTTATCCTATCAAGTTCTTAAAAAAAATAGATGCTTACATATTGGCAGGAACTGCCCACATAACTCTTTCTCCCAACCTGCTTCTCAGGATTGCACCCGTAGGCTGAAGCTTCTCCTTGTGGCTGGTGATAAATGTAGGATACGGGGAAAGTTTTAATTATTACAGTGGACCCCTATCTTTTTTCTCTTGTTTAAAAAAGAAAGACAAAGAGTAGATCAAGATTTAATCTTTTGCAAAGCTGTTTGGCCCAACTGATCCTTTAATTATGAAGCTAGGACAGGCTCCCGACTGGCCCTTTTTCCCTAAAATGGTTACATCAGACGTAGACCTATCGGTTTCGTTCTATCTTTCAGTCATATTATTAGATTAGTAGCTTTAATTACTGTATCTTAGTGAGTGAGTGAGTGAAAGCTTAATAACAGGAAGAAATGAAACCCTTTTTTGCTGACCGTGTAATAATGAAAAAGAAAAGATTATTAATTTCCTTTCTTTTTATCGCCCTGCTTTTGCTTGCTCATCTTAATCTTTCAGGCCAGCTAATCACAAGAGAACTTTAGGACATTCCTTGCATGTGCCTGGCTCAAATACAGCCCCATCCACCCTTTAGGACCTAAACTCAGTCCATCTGGCTTCACATTCTCTTCCTGAAGCTTGGAGCACCTTATACGTCCTTATTTCTCTCTTCTTTTCTTTTTATGGATATATCCTTCTTCTCTGGCACATCTTCTTCCCTTCACTGCCAGGATTTTCAGTTTTAATACTTCTTCCCCCTGTGCTTTCCTGTGTCATAGCTCCTATCTCATTGGTTTTTGTTCTTTATATTCTGCTTCTCATATTAGATGTACTAAGTCATATTTGTCTTTGTATACCTGATACCTAGTTCTGGGTCTATCACTTAGTTGATGCCCTGAAAATAAATTAATAACTAACAAAGAATAAAAATATATATATATGACATTAAGTGAGGACACATACATAGGTCCTCACTTAATGTCACTGATAGGTTCTTAGAAACTTTCACTTTAAGAAAAACAATGTATAATGAAACCAATTTTACCATAGGGTAATTGATATTAACAAGAGTTAAGTTGCTATGGCGTATTTCTGGTCACAAAAACATCACCAAACTTCTATATAAAGACTCAAAACACTTCTAATATTAAACACTGAAATAAATGTGATCTATATACACATTTAAGAGAGATTAATAAGAAAAAGTAAGGTCATTGTGTTTCAAATTTTAGTGAGTCAGTGAGTGATGGAGGTAGCAGTTATGGTGGGTTAAATCAAGAAATGTTTGCAAAGTGAAACTTATAAGGAGCATCTCCTCCCACCGTGCAGTTCAAAAGCAAACAATAACAAATACAAATACGGTAGGCTTGCTGAGTGCTTTCTTACTGCATCATTTATTGTTGTTCCTTTGTATGATTATCATATACTTTCAAAATTTTATTTTATAATAATTTGTATTCATTTATTCATTCATTTTCCAACTCACTTATTCCAGTTCAGGGTCATGGGTGGCATGAGCCTATCCTCGCAGCTCAGGGCGCAAGGCAGGAACCACCCTTGGGCAAGACACCTGTTCCACCACAGAGTACACTCATACCCATACCTATACCCACTCAGACTTTGACCATGTGGACATGCCAATTCACCTAACATGTGCATATTTGGGATGTGAGAGGAAACTGGAGTACCTGGAGAAAACCCATGCAAATATGGGGGGAACATGCAAATGCCACACAGATAGTGGCCCTGGCTGGTAATTGATTTTTTTTCTCATTAACATTAAAACAAAACAACATTGAACAAATGATATTATCTAAGGACCTGCTGTATATATACTGCCAGATTAAAGTTGAGTTTTATACAAAATTATCCTTTATCATAAGAGTTATATGTTTATAAAAGTAATGAATGATCTTAAGTTGTTTATGCTGTATTGGAGGTAAGGCCAGATAATTTAGTTCCCAGGCAACATGACCCTAGCATCTAATGGCGAAAATACTGAAGAACAGAGTTGGGTCAACAGAAATGGAAAAATAAATCAAAGCTATCTCTGCCATAAACTCAATACCTTATGCTAAGCATCAGAAGTGGAAGGAAGTCATTGCCACTATATTTATTACCCTCAAGTTGAACACCTAATTGTATTTTGAATTAAGTTAAAAATATTATACCTCTCAAAGTACCTTTCACTTATGTTTCTAACTCTCTCCAATAACTATTTATAAACCATACATAAAATAACAAAGGAAGAAATATTTTAAAAGTAAAGTGTAAATCATAAGAATCTGATTTATATAAATAGAAATGAGACTTCTGTATATTTCAAAAAACTTAAAATATGGTAGAATCAAGTAAATGTAACAAATGTTATCTTGAATATTACAATTAGCCAAAGCCTCTCTTGATTAGGAAACAGTAATAGCTTTTCAGTTCCACTGGTTTTATATTTTGACTGACTAAACAAATTAGTATATTATATACTAATCATCTTCATTCATGAATTGATCTTTTATTGTCTTTGCATTAGAATCATCATGATGTCAAAGAATCTCCTCAATGTATTCTTATTTGAAAATGATTATGCTGCATATTTTACCTGAAGTTGATAGAACCAGTAACATTTAAATATAGTTGATTTTTCCATGGTGGTATAAAACCTCACACCATTTGGAAAAATGATTGCTCGCTATACTAAGAAGTAGATTTTGTTTAAAATATGGATGTTGTTTTTTATGTAACATGCAGGAAAAATTTGAGGCTTACAATTATTAGGTGAGTTTTCTCTGCAATTAATGAAAGAATGATTTTTTTAAATCTTTAACTATTGAAATATATATATATACACACACACATATACATTTATGGGAAGAAGAGAGAATAATATGACTAAGTTTCATGAGACACATTTTTTAAAACAAAGATATTTCATATAATGGACCAAGAACCTGAAGAATATGGTATTTCATGTAAATAAAGTAGTTGATCCTAAAAATTTGGCCTGTACCTCACCCCCTGAGAAAAGTTTGGGAGGGAGCTGGGAAATTGGAGATAGATACTAAGTCCTGATATGTTTGAGCAATTGAAAACAGACTAAGTCCTTTTTCCCTAAATATAGTCCAGGAATAATGACAAGGCCCAGGAATCCCTTTGCTCCCAGCTTTGCTTGGAAACAAAATAATATTCTAAATCCTGTGTTAAGGCACATAGGCCAAAATGTGCTCCAGAGCTATGTAGTATGTTTCTTATTTATGCTAGAACAACATAGATGTGACTGAGTACACAGACAGACCTGAAGAAAAAGTGTAGCGGAGAAAGAGGAATATGATAGGATAATATTTATCAACTAAGACAGGCTGGTGATGAAGACATTTTAATGGATGCCAGGTTGAATAAATAACGATCCTGAGGACCAGAGATGGTTTGTCCTACCATCTGCCACAAGGCATCATGTCAATCTCCCTAGCCCACTTCAAAAAAAGGAAGGAGAAACCTTGAATTCTTAGAATTTAAATTTCTGCTATCCAGCCAAATAGAAACTCACATAAAAATTAAATTTTTTGATAAACATAAAGTTATATTCATCTCATTTCTGCATTGCATGATTGTTAATTATATAATAATAATAATCACCATGTCCTGAGTGCTCATTATGTTTAAAGCAATAATGAGTTACTACACATTAATCATCTCATTTAATCTGATTAAGTCCTTTAAGAGTAGATAATGCAACTCACATTTTTTTACATATACAAGGATCAGAGGGATTAAATAACTTGCCCAAATCATACTTTGAGGATTCAAGGTCTTAACTGAGGTGGTATTAATTCAAAGTGTATGCTACATTAATGTTTCTTATTTAAAATTTAAATTAGTTATGTGTGTCTGAGTCACCTACCAATTGAAGTACATACATATGTTGATAGGCTTCCATATGTTAGTGACATCTTTTTGATATGCCTGGACTAGAGAGTGAAAATTTAATAAGGAGCAAAGGTAAGGAGAAAAGTTATTTTCTACCACAAATTTGTATCTTAAGTTGTTAGATTTTTGTACTGTTATAATTTTTCTGGTGAGCATATTTGGATAGACAATAGAAATGTTATTGAGTCCATTTTTCTCAGTCTCAAAGAATATTGGATATCAAAATGATGACTTGATTTTCAAATATAGTTGACATATTTGGTGCTCAAATGAGAACAATGGAGATGTTCATTAAGAACCATAACATTTACAAAAGAAGAAATAAAACCCCTTTAACTATTGCAATCTTGTCTTGAAGAATGACTATGTTGTAGTAGTTTAATTTTTTTATCTGACAAGATTTACCCAATTGAATGATAAAATAATAACAAATGATTTAATATTTAGCAGATAACATAGTATGTACTTTAGAAGCATGCTTGAAAGCATATGGAAAGTTTACATAAGGATTTTTCTCATCTGCATTAAGACTGGTTATTTCACAGTTCTCTGTGGTCGAATATTATAACTCATGTCACTGAGATTACACAAGAAAGCAAGACAAACATGACAAGCATAACAGAATCATGAGACAACTGCATAATTACTGCAAAAAGAAAACCCTTCAGTTATACCTAAGACATTGTAAGAGAAAATTCCTTTGCAGCTTCATAGCTTGAATGCAAAAGAGTACTAAATTATAAATTCTTAGCCTTTCTGGAAAAAAATCTACAATTACACAAACTAAATTCCTCCAAAAATAAATAAATTGTTTTTAAAAGAAGCCAAATATACTAATGGAAAAGCATGCTTCTGGCATGAACTACAGGAGCACTAAACAAACAATAAATAAATACAAATGACTGGTTTTTGACCATTGACAGATTAAGAGCAATTAAAATTGTTTTAAACCTATTTCATAGTGCAAAAAATAAAAAGAACCTTAGACATTTGGAAGAAATTGCTAGATCTAGTCAAACTATGTTTTTCATTATAATACAAGCTACCAAATTGCTTTGGTAAGTAAAAGAAAGAAAGATCATTTTCTAAGGCCTATAGTTATATAATTCATGTGTTGTTTCAAAACTCGGACTCACAATGAGAGGGAGGACTTAAGAAAAAAGACATTAAAGATGAATAGGGTGAAAAGTAATATGGTAGTTTCCAAAATTATTTTCTATCATAATTCGGGACGTTGACTTTACACATGCTCGTCTCTAATATATAAATCTGTGTTCCAGAGCCCGTGACTTTACCACAAGTCACTGAACATGGACATTTTTTCCCTAAAAAATTCCCAAATCTTAACAATAATAAACAAGAAGTTATCTTGGGGGGAAGACTTAGCTATGATAAATCACTGAAAAATGCAGTACTTCATTCTGTTTCCACAATACAATGACAAATATTTCTCTTGAAACATTTTCCTAAGTTTGATAAGTGTTTCTCTTGATTTATTTTGGGGAAAAATCTTATTTAAATAGTTTTATCAGTAATTTTTACTGCTACTAATCATCGAATATTTCTAAAATGTCATTTGTAATATTTTAAATAATAAATATTAATGTTTATATAATATGTAGAAATACCTTGTAACCACAAAGCATTATTATCTTGATAATATTTTGTTATAAGTTTAGAGAAACAAATTACCTCTAACTAATTGGGGCTAAAAGAGATGTAGAGAAGCAGAAAAAGTAGCAATATTGATGACTTTAAAAAATTGCAGTATCTTGTAATCATTAAGTGTCTGAGAATAAATAAGATTTAAAAAACATTTGGAGTTCTATAAATAAAAATCTGATTAAAAAAGACTTTTTAGATGATGCAAACAAAAGGTTATAACACTAATAAATGTATGTTTTAGTGTGCTTGAATTTTAAAATAAAATATTAAAAATTAAATAAGGGACACCTCAGTAGGGTAAATAGAAGAAAGTTATAAACATCTAGCATTGAGGCTTGAAAGACTGATACTTCGAAAAAAGCTTGCATAAACTGTGGAAGGGAGTAAAATGAATTTAAAATTTTGTGTAATAAAGGGATAGATTCATTTCTTCTGACAGGATAATTCTTGATTTGATTATAATTTCCTTAAAAATAATATTTAAATAAGTGATTTGTAGGTTTAAAAAGGAATGAAATTCAGAAAAGTCAAATTATCGTAAGCAAGAACTTAGGCTATTTTAAATTCCAGAGCTGGAATATTACTGCCTGCGCTGATGATAAATTGACTGATGGAAAGTTAAAACCACAGTCAGCAAACATTGAGAAATAATTAAGGACTACAAAGGTACCAGCAAGTGCTAAGAAGAAACTTGGCTCTACTTTCAAAAGTAGATATTAAAACTTCATACTGAAGATTTTGATGTGGAGAGTTTGACATAAAGCTTCATGAAAATTTACAAATCAAAATTGTAAACTGATGGTTCATGTGTAAGAAAGCGTTCACCAAGAACTGACATAAAGCCCTAGACCACATAAGAAAGTTATCCTGAGTTACCTGTTAATATTAAAATAACTAGGCACACATCTATTCAGAAGTCAGTTGTAAAAAATGCCTGTATACCTGACAGACAAACAAGAATAGCTCTTATGTTGATCTGACACTGTAATCTGTACTGCCCTCATGCAAAAATATTTTTATCACTTCTATATATACATAAAAATTTGACATGATTTATCATTTCCACATGTTCATCGATTTCTAGTTTATACTGGTAAAATGGATCCTATTACATAAAAGTTTTAAAAACAAATAAAAACTAAACTACCTCATAAAATTCAACCCTGTGCAAGTTCCCTAAAGGTCAAAGAACTCAATAAAAATAATGCAACTTTTTCTTGATTGAAGAATGTATGTTCTCACAGATTTTTCTTGCCTATACATAATAACAACTTGAAAGCAATAACTTAGTTATGAAAACCTACTTTTATCTAGGTTTCATGAACTAAATTTAGTCTGTTAAAACAATAGTTTACTTAGGACTGTTCATTATGCTTTTAATAGGTCTGATTCTTAAACGCTCTAAAAAAAATTTGTTCTGTTCAACCTGAGCACACACATATTTTGCAGTCAGATTTGACCATGTGACTGATTTCTACCATCAATTGTAAACAGAAGTGATGTGTACCCCTTCTGATTTGGCCTGTGAAACCAACTATCCGAACTCTGCATGTTCTTTTCCTCTTCCAGCTAGCAAAAACAAAATTGACCACCAGCGCAAACATGGAAGCTGCGTACTGAAGAGAGCAGATCACTCACACAGTACTATTATATGGGTAAAAAATAATTCATACTTATATTTTAATCATTAATTTTGGGGTCTATTACTTGCAGCAGTGATCCTACCACAACTAATAAACAGTGCTTAGCAATGTAACTAAGCTCCTTCCACTGTGGAGACATGTTGATAGCAGAAATTCTCATAAATTTAAGTAAGATCCTTTTGCTCTCAGTGCATCATTAGTATTTTCTTGATACGGTTGTGATTATTAATTCTGTCTGTTCTTGCTTTTTGATAATACATTTCTTTTAATTGTCAATATATGTTATTATAATTTGTTTGTTTAATCTGGCTACTTACAGTAAGACCAAGTTATATCAACCCTATTTTGAACTATAATTTCCCAATAACTAGATTTAAAAATATATGCATATTTCTGTTCACAAATTGAGTATTCATACAATGAACATATTTGTCAAAGAAAAAATATATGGATATGTGTGGGTATGAATATCCTAAAGGAACTGGCACATGTAATGCCTTCTCTTCTTTATCTCTTATTTCTTTGACTAGCAGAAGGTGGGAATAAGTATAGTAGTTGGGTGCCAAAGGGCAAATTGTCCTGACTAAGCAAGAAAACTCAAGGGCCATTGTTAAAGAACTCATATGTGGCTGAACTGGTATATTGTATGGTAACCATAAACAAACTATTCTTATCTCACAGGGACTACCTCATCTGTCTGTTCTAACAACCTCCCCCATTATGTTCCATGTGTGGATTTCAATCCACCTGCTCTCCTTTTCCATCTCTTCAGTGGGAATAGCAGCCAAGCTTAAATCTATGGCTCGTGGCACTCAGGCATGCCTCCTGTTACAATGTCCCCAGGAAGACAGTCTTTCTGAAAATCGGCTCCTCTTGTTTGCTTTTTTTTTGCTTACATCTTTCACATTTCCTTTTTGGCAATACCTGACTGACTGGAAATGGAGTCACATTTCTACATAGATCAAAAGCAAGGCATATTTTCACTATGATTTAGTTAGACTACTGATTTTTCCAAGGGCACTTCATAGAAACAAACCAGGTGATCCTTCCCTGAAAAAAAATATAAGAGAGAGACAACAAATATAGGCTTCCTGATTTAGCAAGACACTTAATGAAGGCCATCATGGATCTGGGAGTGTTTCAGTGTTGAGGGGTTCCCTAGTGATTTGTTCCACTTTTCTTTTCCATGCTTCTGTGTACACATGCACTTATTTTTTTAAACATTTATTTTAATTCTTTTTTATACATATTGTGGATAGAAAGATAAAAAGAAAACCTGTTTTTATTTTTAAGCTACTTTTAAATATATTCATTTATAGTAGTAATAACTATTACTGAAGTGTTATTACCAACATTTTTGGATGCTTATGATATACCTGACCCCGTGCTAACTAACTTGCACAAATGATCTCATTTAATTCTTATAATAGCTAAGGTAGATTTTTCCCCTATAATTTATAGATGAGAAAACCAAAGTACAAAAAAATTTTAAAATTTATCTCCAAGTATACAGCTATTAAGTGATGAACCTGTGATTCAAGCACAGATAGTTTTCTGAATCCCTTCTCCTGAAGTAAAAACATGAACTGTTAATGACTCTAAATTTAGCGGAGTATCTACTGCAGTGAGTGGTCAAATCTTAATTTTTTAAGATACAAGAGTTTGAAAGAACAGAAAGAAAGATAAAATTAATAGGATAAATGAAGCATATGCATATTTTAATAGATAAAGTTAAACCAAATATGCATTACTAATTATCAAATTATTGCATATTTTACAGGTAAACTTTTAAAATTTACACTATTTTTAACACTGCTTATGAAATGCTTGTAGGATTGAAAATTAATTTAAAGTTGTATCTTCAAAGTTATTTCCCAATATAGAAATTACTCCAGCAACATCCATAGCAATTGATTACCATGTCTACTTAAATATTTCCTGGGAAAATGGAGTTCAATTCCTCATAACACAGTCCAATCTATATTGTGAGATCTTTCTGAATTCTATGCTTATTCTTCCTAATTTCAACTTATTGATTTTAGTTCTATATTCTGAACAACATATAATTAATTTACTTACTGATTCTATTCGGCAGCGCTTCAAATATTTATAAGGCTTCATAATGACTCCTATAAGTTTTCTCACTTCCAGAATAACTCCTTAGTTGAGATACATTGTATCAAAATTAGCAAAATATTATAAGAGAATAAATCTCCCTCCTATATTTTCACCTCACACATACACACATAAAGACACCTAGGTCTTTAGTTAAAAAGTAATTAAAATATAAATATTTAAAAATAATAAAAAATTAAAGCTCATGGAAACTTCAGGTTAAGTTCATATAATAAGGTCACTCTATAAATGGGTAGGGAAGCCAATGAAACAGCTAGATTTTGTCCTCTGATTTCACTTTCTTTTTGACAGTTTGAAGAGCCCTGCCCAACTTATTTTCAAGGTGTACTCTTGTCTATTTAAACATATGTTCAAAAATATGTGCAAGATTATTTCTTTTGGCTTCTCCTGTCACAATGTGGAACTTCTCAAGTCATCTAAATATGCATGAATTATAAAAAAGGGAAGTCAACATGAAAAACTAAAAAAAATGCCATTGTTTCTAATTCCATCATTATTTTCAGGTTTTATTGTATCTTATATATCATTTCTGCAGGGATATGCGTGTATTTCTCCTCTTATTTATTTGAGATACACGACTATTCTATCCTTGAATAAGGTGATATTCTATCCATTACATGTTACAGGAATAAAAATGTGCTGAAAATTGACTATGGCCTCTTCTTCATTCTATCTTTGAGCAGAATTAGTCTCTAAGGTAAGTTGTATTTTGTGGATAAGGTGATTTTTATGGATATTTAAATGACATATAAGTAGTTCTCCTAACTAAGTCTAAAATAAGGAGTATGAGGTAAAATTCTCTAAATTGCATGACTTTTGAAATAATAAAGTTAAAATGCTGGAGTATTTCTTATAATATGAACGAATATTTGATTTCCTATGGGCAGGCTCAGACAGGAAACTTCTTAGGATCAGGAACATGGTAAAAAAGAAGAGACAGCAATCTCTTTAGCAAGAAAAAAACACCAGAAACAGAAGAGAAATGGCTTGCAGAAAGAGACTTCTCATGTTGGGTGTGGCAGATGGGCTTGATAAATTTTGATGTTGATATACACTTTAAAGATATTTCTTCTTTTATATTTTAATTCCTCTCTATTACTTCTTCTCTCAACTTCTACAAGTCTCTAGGAAAATTTAGTTTATCATAATTATCATCCAGTACTAGGGAAAGTGGGAGAAGTAGGTGAAAGATTTAGGCAAAGTGGAACAGAAAGATCTAGATCCACATTGGCAAATCATGATAAGATAGCCTAAAGAGAAATCAGAGGCAGAAATTAATAGAGTGAAGTGAAGATTAAACAACTAAGACCACTAAACACTTCCCAGGCACATTTTAGGATCTCTCATCAGTTACACACCAGATGAAGGCCAACGTTTCACCATTTTACTATTCCCCTCAAAGGATGGAGTAACTCCAGAAGAGGAGGACTTCTAAGCCTTGAAGTCAGAAATAATATGATGGTATCTTTACCTTACAAGGGATTTATCATATAGTAAAAAGAAAAAGATGGTTTTTAACTTACATATAGATGTGTAAAACAAATGTGTAAGTAATTGAACAGCTTGAACCTCAGATTGTTAAAGAAGACATTTTAGGTTTGGTGAATATTTAGTATGAGATGGTACAAATGTACTTCTCATGTTTTGAAGCTTGCATGAATTTTATACCCAAATGGATGTTTGGCATGTTTAAACAATATATAACTCATTAACATTTTATTATAAATTCAAATTGAAATTACCAAATATTTTCAATATAAACTCAACATATTTTCAGGCAAATAATTTCAACAGATGAAAACCATAACCATATCTCTGGGAAAAATCTTCATTGTAAAGGAGATTTAAAAATCTGCATGAAGCCAAAAAGTCTCTAAATTTGTCTAGTGTCATCTATGTCATGTACTTTGACAATTAAGGGTTTTACCCTTTGATATTTTGGTAGACAAACTCCAGGAACCGTGTAAGCTAAAACCTTTTCTTCCTCTGAGATGTGACACCTGGTAGCTAACAGAATCCCTTGGTGATCCCCAGGGCTTTGCAGTAGTTAGTAAGCCTATCACTGAATCCCTACAAGTGGGAAGTCCGACATGACATTCTTTTGAAATACAACTGTGTGATATATATTAAGGCAAGTGGCTGGATTTCTCTTTTTCCCATAGTTAAATGAAATGGTTAGAATAAGTAACCATTAAGATTCCTTCAAGCTACAGCAAGCCCTGGTTCCATAATTACTTCCCCTCATTCTTTAAATTGAAAGTGCTGAAACTCCAGTAGTGCACAAATGCATAACAGTTCTGTTTTGAGCAATATACTTGCAGTTGTAGCCATAGGCTACTTGTAAGTTTCATTTATGTTTTACTGCGATCCTTTTGATGCTGTGCAAGCTTTCCACATCTACCTTCTTTAACAAATAAAGTTAGAATAGTTACACAGCTTTTTGTTTGTTTATAATGAACTATGTTACAGATTGAATACCGCATGAATTCTGGAATAAATCCATAAAAATCTATGCTAACATCAAGGCTATTAAAATATCACAAGAAAACATCCAATCATCAAGCTACTTCACTGGCATGGAAATGCCTGTTCTTTCACTCAAGAAAATGCAAATCTTACCAAGGCCCATGCATAAAACTAATGAGATTGTTAACTCAGGGCAAATATCACTGTGTATGTTATTTACACAGGAAACTTAGTTTGTTGGAGAATGGGTTTCTGAAAATATGTGTGTAAATTAAACGAGGAGTAGAAAAAATAGCACGTAACAAGCACTACACAATGCGCTTTTTCTACAGCACCTGCGGCTCCCTTCTCAAAGTGAATAATAAATACTATTCCACTAAATTAAATAGCAATTCTCTCTCCTCCTTTCTTTTTTTCTCTCTCCCTCCTATTTTCCCTCCCTCCCTTCCTTCCTTCCTTCCTTAATGACTTTACCTAGAAAAATACCCACCAAGAACACAATGAATATTTGGTGAAATAACTCTAGAATTTCATGAAAGTTGGCAAAAAGCAAGAGCTACATATAATATGACACAGTACTAATATTAATAATAACATCAGGTATCTTGGAAGGAGAGAAAGATCCAGGTGAGAATTCAGTCCAACATGGGCCGTATGTTTAACGTTGAATATTGCATACATATATGGTAGATATATAGATAATCAAAGGAAGCCATGATTCCCTTGTTGTATCCCACTCCTACCCCCTCAAAAAAGAAATTGATCTAAACTAATAATCTCCAGTTTCCTATGCCTTGTTAATATGTTAGTTTTAGTTGACTTCTGTTGACTTTGGATTTGGACACATACTTGTACACCACCCAAGGACAGGCTCAGTTTTTTTGTTGTTGTTGTTAGGTGCTCTTTTACATGAAATAGGTCCTGTCTCATGTGAAAAAGGGTTTTTTTTTTAACGTAGTTTTGACTTCATTCCTTCATCTATGCTTCCATACCTAAAAGTGGAGTCATTCCATTTAGTCTGCAAAATACACCCTAATCCAAGGATTCAAAGATAACAAACTCTGAGAAACTTTATTTGGTACCCAGCAAAAATATTATAAATCTAAACTTGACAATTTAGTGATTTAAGCAATTGCAGCAGCTTTTAAGAAACCAATTCAGACCTCAGAATTCTGTAGAAACTATGTCTTTTCTTTTGCTTAGGTACATAAGGCTAGTAGGAAACTAGACAGAGAAGACTACCTAAGGCTAGGTCAAGATGTAACATGTTGTTTTGTTTGGTTTTGAGAAATGTTATGGATTACTAGAGAAAGTAAGGACTTTATATCTTGGACATTGAAAGAAATGTAATTTTTTTTTATTTGTTTGAATACTCTATGTTGACTGTATGGTTGAAGAGACAAACTTTAAGTATATATAAAGTTAAGGCTTGCTTAACATTTCAGTTCCCAATGTCCAGGAGAGAACATAATATATTTGTAATCACTGATACTGACTGCAATACGTGTGCATATTTTATTAAGAAATATATGCAGGACAAGAATATGTAAAGAAAACAAAAGACACATATCAAAACACAAGTGATTTTGCATGAGTTTGGGACTATTACCTTCTCCTCAATTTTCTGGAATAGTTTGGGTAAGACTGGTATTTAGTTCTTTAAATGTTTGGTAGAATTCAGCAATGAAGCCACTGTGTCCTGGGCTTTTCTTTGATGAAAGATTTTTTTTACTGCTTCCATCTCATTGCTTATTATTACTCTATTCAGGTTTTAGATTTCTTCCTCGTTCAATCTTGATGGTTTTTATGTGTCTAGGGATCTATCCATTTTTTCCTAGATTTTCCAATTTATTGGCATGTAGTTGTTCATAGTAGTCTCTAATCATCCTTTGAATTTCTGCAGTATCAGTTCTAATGTCCTGTTTTCATCTCTGATTTTATTTATTTGGGTCTTCTCTTTTTCTCAGTCTGGCTAAAGGATAGTCAATTTTGTTTATATTTTTTTAAAAAAACAACTTTTTTATATCACAGATATTTTGCATTATTTTTTGATTTCACTTTCATTTATTTCTGCTCTGATCTTTATTATTTCTTTTCTTTTACTAATTTTGGGTTAGACTTGTTCTTGTGTTCCTCATTCTTTACAATGTATCATTAGGTTGCTTACCTGAAGTTTTTCTACTTTTTTGATGTAGGCACTTATTGCTATAAACTTTCCTCTTATTACTGCTTTCACTATATCCCATAGGCTTTGGAATATTGTGTTTTCACTTTCATTTGCTTCCAGAAATGTTTTAATTTTCTTCTGAATCTCTTTATTGACCTGCTGGTCATTCAGGAGCCTACTGTTTAATTTCCATATATTTGTTTAGTTTCCAACATTTCTCTTCTTAGTGATTTCTTGTTTTATTCTATTGTGATCAGAGAAAATACTTGATATGATTTCAATTTTTAAAAAAATTTAAGTCTTATTTTGTGGCCTAACATATGGTCTACCCTTGTGAATGATCCATGTGCTGAGAAGAATGTGTATTCTGCAGCTGTTGGATGAAATGCTATGTAAATACCTATTAGATAATTTAGTCCACAGTGAAGATATAGCCTGATGTTTCTTTGTAGATTTTCTGTCTGGTTGATCTGTCCATTGCTGACAGTGGGTGTTGAGGTCTCCAACTATTATTTTATTGAGGTCTATCTCTCTCTTTAGCTCTAATAATATTTGTTTAATATATCTGGGTGCTCCAGGTCACTCTGATACCAAAACCAGACAAAAGTACAACAAAAAATAAAGCTATAAGCCAATATCTCTGATGAACATAGATGCAAAAATCCTCAACAAAATGGTAGCAAACTGAATTCAACAACACATTAAATGATTATTCATCACAATCAAGTGGGATTCATTGTAGGTATGCAAGGATAATTTGACATATGCAAAGCAATCAAGGTGATACATCATATCAACAGAATGAAGGACAAAAACCATATGATCATTTTAAGTGATGCTGAAAAATCATTTGATAAAGTTAAATACCTTTTCATTATAAAAACTCTCAAGAAATGGGTATAGAAGGAACATAGCTCAACAGGATAAAAGCTATATATGACAGACCCATAGCTAGTATCATACTGAACCAGGAAAAACTGAAAGCCTTTCCTCTAAGATCTGTAACAAGACAAGGATACCCACTCTTACCACTCTCATCAAACACAGTGCTGGAAGTTCTAGCTAGAACAATCAGACAAGAGAAAGAAACAAAGGGCATCAAAAGTGGAAAGGAAAAAGTGAAATTATCCTTATTTGCAGACAATATGCCCTTATATTTAGAGAAACCTAAAGACTCTACCAAAAACTGTTAGAACTGATAAACAAATTCAGTAAAGTTGCAGAATACAAAATTACCATACAAAAACCAGTAGCATTTCTATATGCCAACAGAAAATAATCTGAAAAAAAAAACCAAGAAAGTAATTACATTTACAATAGCTGCAAATAAAATAAAATACCTAGGAATAAACTTAACCAAAGAAGTGAAAGATCTCTAAAATTAAAACTATAAAACTATGATGAAAGAAATTGAAAATTATACCAAAAAAAAAAAAGAAAGGAACAATACTTCATGATCATGGATTGGAAGAATCAATATTGTTAAAATGTCCATGCTACACAAAGCAATCTACAGATTCAATGCAAATCTGCATAAAAATACCAATGACGTTATTAACATAAATAGAAACATACTTATCCTAAAATTTATATGGAACAACAAAAGATCCAGAATAGCCGAAGTCATCCTGAGCAAAAATAACAAAACTGGAGGAATCACCTTCCTGGCTTCAAATTATACTACAGAGCTATAGTAACCAAAACAGCATGATACTGGCATAAAAACAGATATACAGACTGGTGGAACAGAATATAGAACTCAGAAATCAATCCACATATCTATAGTGAACTCATGTTTGTCAAAGTTGCCAAGAACATACATTGGGGAAAGGACAGTCTGTTCAATAAATGGTGCTGGGAAAACTGGATATCCATATGCAGAGAAATGAATTTAGACCATACACAATCTATGGTATTAATCTCTCACCATACACAAAAATCAAATCAAAATGGCTTAAAGACTTAAATCTAAGACCCGAAACTAAGACGCTAATAAAAGAAAACATCGGGGAGTGCTCCAGGACATTGGTCTGGGGGGGGCAATGATTTTTTGAGTAATATTTCTAAGGCATGGGCAACCAAAGTAAAAATGGACAAAGGGGATCAATCAAGCTAAAAAGCTTCTGTACAGCAAAGGGAACAATCAACAAAGCGAAGAGACAACCCACAGAATGGGAGAAAATATTTGCAAACTACTTATCTGACAAAGGATTAATAACTAGAATATTAGGAGCTGAAACACCTCAATAGAAAAAATCAAATAATCTGATTAAAAAATGGGCAAATGATCTGAATAGACATTTCTCAAAAGAAGACACACAAATGGCCAAGAGGTATAGAAAATAATGATCAACATCATTAGTCATTAGAGAAATGCAAATCAAACCTACAATGAGATATCACCCCAGTTAAAATGGCTTTTATCCAAAAGACAAGCAATACCAAATGCTGGCGAGGATGTGGAGAAAGGCAAACCCTCTTACAGTATTGGTGGGAACAGAAATTAGTGCAACCACTATGGAGAACAGTATGGAGATTCCTCAAAAAAACTAAAAATAAAACTACCATATGACTCAGCAATCCCACTGCTCATTATATATTCAAAAGAAAGGAAATCAGTATATGGAAATAATATCTGCACTCCCATGTTTATTGTAGTACTATTCACACTGGCCAAGATTTGGAATAAACCTAAGTATCCATCAACGGATGAATGGATAAAGAAAATGTGGTACATATACACAATGGAACATTATTCAGCGATAAAAGAGAATGAATTCCTATCATTTGTAACAACATGGATGGAACTGAAGAACATTATGTTAAGTAAAATAAGCCAACCACAGAAAGACAAATCTTGCATGATCTCACTAATGTGGGAGTTAAAAATTAAAACAATTGATCTCATGGAGATAGTAGAATGATGGTTAACAGAGGCTGGAAAGTGTACTGGGGAGAGGGAGATATAGTGGGAATGGTTGTGCAAAAATATATTTATAGTTAGGTAGTTACATAGCATGCACAATATTTGGTAGCACAACAAAGTGACTATAGTCAACAATAAGTTATTGTACGTACCCTCTAAAATAACTAAAAAAGTGATACGGGAATATTTCTAACACAAAGAAATGATAAATTCTTGAAGTGATGGATACCCCAATTACCCTGATTTGATTATTATATATTGTATGCCTGTATCAAAACACCACATGTACCCCTTAAGTATATACAAATATTTTATACCCATAATAATGAAAAATAAAAAATTTAAGAAAACCTAAGTGATGTTTAATGGAAATAAGCTGAAACAATTTTAATCACATACTTGGTTTTAGCTATCAGTTATATTATATACATTTGCTGTAGTATTATTTTTTCCTGGTGAGCTGTGTCTTGCTTACCTGTACTATCTTATAGATTTTGTCCAAGTACTCTGTAGAAATAATGACAGTTGATCAATTTTTAAAGCAAGGTTATAGAATTTTAAACTTGCAAATGGTTCGTAGGAAGCTCTAACTAAGAAAAACTACATTGTATAGCACCTTCATTTTACAAAGGACTAAAATAATAATAATATTATAATATAATATACAATAATATAATATATTATTGTTTGTAAAAGGGAATGGTTTTTATGCATAGTTAGAAGGTGTGAGAGTGTAATCAAGTATACATTAAGAGGCTTGTTTTTTCCCCATCTATTTTTAATTTATACAGGAAAGTATAGCTGATCCTAAATGTAAAATAAAAGAAAAAAAATGAAGACTTTTCTTTAGCTTTCAGTGCAGAAACTAAGCAGCATGCCTATAATCTTGAAAGAAAGCTCAGCAACAAGCCAATTTGCCTTACCCTCTTTAGGACAGTGGCTTTTCAAAAGCTTCACAAAAATGGCTAATCTGCTTTGTCAGTATTGCTCTTAAAGCTTCACAGGACACTTTGTGAAGCAGCAGCTGCACTGTAGATAGCCTTAAAGCTTCATTAAAATTACGAGCTTCTTTGGAAGTGGATTGTAATCCTAGACTGAAAAAAAACAAAATAATTTTTTCCCTTTGTGTCTAGTAGAAACCCTGATAACACTGAGAACGCTCTGTACAAGTAATATCCGTACAAGTTGCAGTAGAATCGCATCTCAATTCACTGTGTTAGTGGCCTGTGAGAAAATAAGGAGGTTGCTCAGAAATCAACTCTTAAATGTAAAAGAAGGTCAGGGAAAGAAATGGATAATGCTAAAAGGGTAGATGAAAATCTGTGAGGAGTATCTCTTCTTTTTCCACCTAAACAGCAACAATGATGGAAATATTCCTTTTGTAATGATTTCATTCTGAGAGGTCCATCCGGTGTTAGATATTCATGTTGATCCTGTAGTATTATCCACCTACCACCCTCCTCCCATACTTTTGATAGAATATAAAAATCAAACTCTGTCTCTAAAAATATAATTCAGTTAGGTATTTGTTCTAAGTCATCCTATAGGTATATTTTAGTTCTTCATTTCTTAAATTCAAAAGTGAGTATTTTTTACTTAGCTCAGGCGCATTGTAGATAAATACTTATAGATATTGTCCTGATTTTATTTGTGAATAGTAATTTAAGATTTTAAAAGACATTAAATTATTCTGTGAAAAGACACATCTTTTCAAACTAGGCTTCTATGTCTATTTGCCCAATTTATTAGGTAGGTGCCTTATATTTACTATCCATTATTGAGTATCAAAAAGAGAATAAAAATAGCTGTTTTTATAAACACATTTAAAAATGATTCACTATTATATATAGATTCTGTATAATGTGGGGAAAGCAAACAAAATAAAATTTTTAGCTTAAAAAAACTTTAAATCCAATTTATCATGGAAGTCCCAACTAACTTCTGGGTAAGTTATTTGCTGGCAGTGAACAGGTAGAGGTTTTACTGATATGGAAAATGGTACGGAGATTTCTCAAAAAGCTAAAAATAAAACACCCATACATCCAGCAGTCCCATTACTGGTATTTATCCAAAGGAAAAGAAACCAGTATACTAAAAGGATATACCTGGACTTGCACGTTTATTGCAGCACTATTCACAGTAACAAAGATCAATCAACCTACGTGTCCATTAATAGACGAATGGATAAAGAAAATGTGGTCTATATACATGATGGAATACTATTCGACTATAACAAAGAATGAAATCATGTCATTTGCAGCAGCATGGATGGAACTGGAGGTCATCATGTTACGTGAAATAAGCCAGACACAGAAAAACAAATTTCACATGTTCTCACTATATGTGGGAGCTAAAAACATTGATCTTATGGAGGTAGAGAGTAGAATGATAGATACCAGAGCCTGGGAAGGATGTGTGGGTGGAAGAAGAGGATGAAGACAGATAGACCAATGGGTACAGACATACAGTTAGATAGAAGGTACAAGTTCTAATGTTGGATGGCAGAGTAGGGTGATGATAATTAGCAACAATGTATTGTATATTTCAACCTAGCTAGAATAGAGAACTTGAAATGTTCCCAACACATAGAAATAATAAATGGTCAAGGTGATGGACACCCCAAATACTGACTTGACCATTACACATTCTATGCAAATAACAAAATATCACGTGTACCCCATAAATATAGAAAATATTAAGTGTAAACAAAAAAGTAACCAAGGAATGGGAAAATGGAACACACTCCCCAAGAGACGTTAGTCAAACTATTAATACATAGACTTCAGCTTGTTTCTTTGAACTGTCCACCTAAGATCTCATATGTTCCATCTCATAATCAAGTTTTTGAGGACTTTACCCCAGTACAAAGTATTAGATGACTTTCCTTATTGATCCAGCTCAGCATATATTCTATCCATGGATTTATTATATATAGGGCCCTGGACTCTAGGAGAGATAGTCTAATAGCTCTGGAAATATGAACAATTTATCCCAACCCTTCTAAGATATCAGATTGACAATCAAGAATAAGTATTCCTCACACCCAGGTTTCAAAAATAAAAGCCTATTTACTTGAGCATCATTGACTATAATGAGTAACATCATGCAAGTTCTTATTCCCTTTTCTACACATGCATACTAGAATAGAATCTTTCTTGTGGATGAGATGACAAAATCCTTTGAGAAAAAAGAAAAATGTGAAATACAATGTCAGATGCTTTTCTCAGTGCCAAGTACTTGGTCCTCAGCTCAGTTCTTATTCTCTCAGAGAAGGTTAAGAGTACCTGGATTCTGACCAAGTGAGCAGATTCAAACAATGAATGTTTCTTATAATCATTAGTTCAAGAATTATTTTTTAATGTCTAGCTCTGGAGATGTATCAATTAACAAGACAGACAAATCTCTGCTGTCATGCAGTTTATACTCTATTGAGTAGGACTTATATTCATGATGTTAGGGACAGAGGGAAAAATTTGCACTCATTATCTACTTTAGCTGAGTGCTCCTTTCCAGCAGTTTAAGGTGCAATCAGTGGTTGAGGCATCTGGAATTTAAAAGGCCAATTGCCATCACACGCCACAGGAAGGCAATCAGCCACTAGGTAGTTATTATTGTTCTTCACATTGGTTAGTTGAACAAACACCTCTGTCCTTTTTCCTGAGACATTTGCCTAAAGTTATGCAGACAATTTACAAACAAACTAAAACTTAGTAGGACAGATAAAATACCTCTTTTAATATTTGTCATATTTGGTTAGTACAAAATCTCTAACTTTATTACACAATAGTCTATGATGTTTAATACCTTTTACATACCTATCATGTTTCATTTGCACAAGATCCTTAAAAAGCATTTTTCTTTCAGTGCATGATCCCTGGGAAAAAGCACTTCAAAACTCAAGGTTATTTTTAATGTATAACTAATGCCACCCCATTCATAAGCACAATATAGCATAATATCTCTAATGGTCACCAAAAAAAAAAGTGATCTATGAATAAAGAGCATATATATATTTACAGAAGGGAATTGTTGCCCTAGATTTCGAAAATTTATCTTTTGGCTTGGCTTTACAAAATAACATTATTTGGAGATGGCTATAGAGATGGGAAAAAGGTAGAAATAGCAAAGGTACAGAGTTGGAAGAAAACCACATGCAAAGATACACAAATACATAAATATAAACAAAATACATGGCACAAACACACACATATGTGCCGTTGTCAGGAAGCAATATTAACACTTTCATGTTTCTGCACTGTATTTGTTTCCTGGTTTTGCTGTAACAAATTACCACAAATGTAGCGGCTTGAAACAGTACCTTACATCTTAAAGTTCTTCAGCCAGAAGTCTAAAGTGGGTCTCACAGGGCTAAAATCAAATTGTTAACAGGGCTATGTTCTTTCTGGAGGCTACAGTGAAAGACTCATTTCCCTGATTTTTGCAGTTTTTAGAGGCAACCCACATTCCTTGGCTTGTGGCCGCATTCTTATACTTTCAAAGTCAGCAACGTCAAGATATATCCTTTTTAATCTGCTATTTCTCTGGTTCTCTATCTTCTGTCTCATTTTGTACTTATAAGAACCCCTGTGATTATATAAAGAATATCTGGATAATCCAGAATGGTTTCCCCATTAAAAAGACCATCAGTATCCTGTTGGTTAGTAAACTTAACTCCATCTCCAGCCTACCACTCCTTTAACAAGTAACCTAACATGTTATATTCACAGTTTCCAGGGATTAGGAAGTAGACATTTTGGGGGCCATTATTCTGCCTATACATTCATAATTAGGACTATCTGTGCAAAGGAAATTGACGTGCTATAAAGATATTGAATGTTTTCTTCCCCAGACTCATTTGCTCCTCACATCCTACCAGTGTTTAACCAGGAGCCATCTGCTCCAAAGGATATTAAAATTTCTCTCCTTGGAGTTAAATATTTGCATTCCAGGTAGGCAGTTTCCCCTTTATCCTCCTGAGAGATTTTTTTTTTAATATTCCAAAGAAATTGCTTTATTCTTATATTATGGAGGTAAGGTTTTCCTCCCTCTCCCATAAGAAATAGGGGTGGCAACTGGGCAGCATGTAGCCTAAATTTCCAAATTCACAATTTTAGAATTCTTCTCCTGCAAACATCTGACATGTACAGACGTGTACATGCATATCCCTGTATATGAATCTGACATATGGCATCAATCTGGGGGTTGAGGTAAAGGGAATAAATGTGGTTTTTATTATAAGTAATAATAATTTTGACCTCTGCTCCAGAAACCACATTTGTTTTCAGGATTATAATGAATATATATATTAAAAACTTTTAAAACATATCCCAGATAAGAAATGTTTATATTTGGTTAGAGCCTAGAATAAACATAGAAGTTTCTTTTGGGCTGAAAACAGAAAATTATGTTAGGATCAAGTGATGAAATGCTTTAAATACAAGTACAAGTTTAAGAACTGCAGACTTTATTTAGTAGGATTTGAATAGCTATAGTGCCTGTTTCAACTAAACTGTGACATGGCCTTTAACTGTATTTCACAGAAAAATCTAATATCAGTCAAGGTAGGGCTTGAAGTTAAGATGAACAGATAAATGTATCAATCATTGATTGATTGAACTAAGGAGGAGAAACTGGTGGATGCATGATGAGGAAGAGCCATCAGGGTTAGATTTCAGGAGCAGAGGAAGATTGTGAATAAAGATATTGACAAATTCCACAAAAACGTACACTGGGAAAAAGATTCCCTATTCAATAAATGGTGCTGGGAAAACTGGATGGCCACATGTAGAAGACTGAAACTAGACCCACACCTCTCACCTCTCACAAAAATCAACTCACGATGGATAACAGATTTAAACCTAAGATGTGAAACCATAAGAATTCTCAAAGAAAACGTTGGAAAAACTCTTATGGACATTGGCCTAGGCAAAGAATTTATGAAGAAGACCCCCAAAGCAATCACAGCAGCAACAATAATAAATACATGGGGCCTGATCAAATTAAAAAGCTTCTGCACAGCCAAGGAAACTATCACTAGAGTGAACAGACAACCTACAGAATGGGAGAAAATATTTGCATGCTACACATATGATAAAGGGCTGATAACGAGAATCTATACAGAACTTAGGAAAATAAACAAGAAAAAATCAAACAACCCCATGAAAAAATGGGCAAAGGACATGAACAGAAACTTTTCAAAAGAAGACAGAATAATGGCCAACAAGCATATAAAAAATTGCTCAACTTCTCTAATCATCAGGGAAATGCAAATCAAAACCATAATGAGATATCACTTAACTCCAGTGAGATTGGCTCATATCAAAAAGTCCCAAAACAACAAATGTTGGCGGGGATGTGAACAGATAGGAACTCTCATACACTGCTGGTGGGACTGGAAATTAGTACAACCTCTATGGAAAGTAATACGGAGATACCTCAAAGAACTAAAAGTAGAACTACCATTTGATCCAGCAATCCCACTACTGGGTATTTACCCAAAGGAAAAAAAGACATTCTATAATAAAGACATCTGCGTGTGAATGTTTATAGCAGCACAATTCACAATTGCAAAGATGTGGTAAAAATCCAGGTGCCCATCAATACACGAGTGGATTAATAAAATGTGGTATATGTATACCATGGAGTATTACTCAGGCATAAAAAACAATGGTGAATTTACACATCTGGTATTATCCTGGATGGAGCTAGAGCCCATTCTTCGAAGCAAAGTGTCACAAGAATGGAAAAACAAGCACCACTGGTACTCACCATCAAATTGGTACTAACTGATCAATACTTACGTCACACATGGCAATGATATTTATCGGGGGCGGGCAGGAGGGAGGGGGGTGGAGGGGATGGGAAAACTCTCACTGAATGGATGTGGGGAGCACAGTTTGGGGGATGTCCATGATTGTAGCTCTGACACGGGCAGTGCATGGGCAATATATATAACCAAAGTGTTGTACCCCATAATATTCTGAAATTTTTAAAAAAGATATTGACAGAAAAATAAGATGACTTTTATTTGAAGAGGTAAATATTTAAGTTTCTGTGGCAGATATAGGTGGAAAGAAGTTGGATGTTTAGGGCTAGAATTTGAGAGACAAGTTAAAGCTAGAAATGAATGAAAGCAGAAACTTTGCACAGTAAAGTGAAAATGAAACCAGTTTAGTCTGATTTTGAATCTTAATTCTGCTACTCACTATGGTAAGTTACTTGGGGAAGTCAGTTAACTTCTCCAAATTTCACCTTACCCAACTATAAAATAGGAAAATAATATGCACTCTGTAGAGCTATTGTAAAGTAAGTATGACATATAATGTAAATGAAGTGCTTATTTGAATGCCTGGTACATAGTACAGGTTTAACAGTGATTTTTTCCCTTCATTGTTATCGCTACAATAAGAAGAAGAATCATCATTATTATTATATTTGATACTCAATTTGTTAGAGGTGATAAATTTAAGGAAATGTAAAAAATTGCCAAAGGAGAGACCTTTTCCTACCAATTAATAAACTGCCTCTGCATGTCCTTCAATTACCTTTATGTAGCCAAAAGAAATAAAGTTATTTTCATTTGAAAATGAAAGGGGACATATTATATCAAATAGAAAGTGTATTTCTTCTTGAAAGTATCCATAGGCACAAGCTTCTTCCTATAGACTTGCTCATAAGTTCATATTATCAAAAGAATTTGTCTCCTCA
Source organism: Daubentonia madagascariensis (assembly GCA_023783475.1). Classification (NCBI taxonomy): domain Eukaryota; kingdom Metazoa; phylum Chordata; class Mammalia; order Primates; family Daubentoniidae; genus Daubentonia; species Daubentonia madagascariensis. Next base: position 15,134,353 of record JAKFHU010000978.1, on the reverse strand, counting down.
AGCATTTCATTGCCATGATTTAACCATAAGGACAAAGTATACAGTAGCATGATACACAATAGCATCAATAGACCTTACACTCATGAGAAAATATACAGATAATAAATATCAGTGGAGAACCATATACCAAATATTTGGAAAAACAAACTATGTTCACCAAGACAAAGTTATGGTGCTCTTTGATCTTAATTGTAAAGAATCTTCCTACATTACTGGAAGAAAAATGGTTTCTTTGTGGAAATATCATTAGCTAGGAAGTATTTTGTTTTGAGAACTGTCTATGCTAGGCACTGTGCTAATTGTTTTATGTGCATGGATTTATTTCCCCTGTGAGTTTGTTACTTTAATATTCCCAGTTTTGAGCTGAGTAAACAGAGATATAGAGAAGATGAGTAAATTCTCTAAGGACAAATAGTTAGAAAGTACTAAACTGGATTGTTACCTAGGAACTTTCACACTACAGAGATTATACCTCAACTACTATTGCTAAATTGACCACCAATAGTATCATCTCAAAACCTTTCAGTGCAAATATAAGTAGCAAAGGTTTGAATGTCTATTACTATCTTCAGTTCATAATTTTTTACTCATAAAAGTCTGACTCATTAGTAAAAAATGAATATCATCATCATGACATTCTTAGAGAACACTTTTTCTGATAACCATGATTTCCTCTTCCATTCATCTTGAAAAATCTGACAAGAATCAGACCATGAAAGAAAGAATGTGCATAATACCAAATGTTCACTGGAAATCAATCATGTATGACTCTCTTACCTATGAAGTAGTTGAAGAGTTTAACATAATAAATAATATAGCTCAATAATTATAGTAATAGGCATAGTATTAAATTATTGCTAGTCATAGGATAAAGTTAAAATATTTGAAAAATTTAGCATTATTTTAATATATATGCCATCAGTGACCTTAAGGGGGTAGAAATTGAAGAGACTATTACTGCAGAATGATGAAGAACACTAATCTAAAGTAGAAGCATTGAGCACTGTAAAAACTATATAATTGGCTTTAATATAATTGTATTGAATATACATTACATACATTGTTATAAAAGCTATCACAAATGATTAATAATTTCTAAGTTATGGTATGACTTTCAGATCGTTTTATTAAGCCCATTAACCTGCAAAATGGTTTAGTCATGATCCTTGTTAATTTATGTGTGCTATTCAATATCAGATCCACTGTAAAAGTTGTAAACATTGAGACTCACAGGTCTGGAAAGGACCTCAATAAGTTGACTTGGCCCTCTACTGCTCAAAACCACTTGTGCATTTTGATCATTCCAGAAAAAGAAAACTTGGACTTTCTCTGGAGAAGGAATTTTAAGGATTCCAAATATAGATCATTTAAATTTTAAACATTTTTAAAATGTCAATTTGCCCATGGAATGAGCAATAATTCATAGTGCAGAATATAAATAAAACCTAGAACTGGAATCAAGAAGATGTATTCAGGGAATATACACATCTTTAAATTTGTTATTATTTTTTATTTCAAAATATTAAGGGGGTACAAATATTGTTGTTGCATAGATACATTGTATAATGCTCAATTCAGGGCTTTTAGTGTGCCTGTCATCTGAATAGTGCTCATTGTACCTGATAGGTAAGTTTTTATCCCTCACCCTCCTTCTAGCCTCCCCACTTCTTAGTTTCCAACGTCCTTTACATCTCTTTGTGCTCATGTGTACCCATTGTTTGGTTCCCACTTATTAGTGAGAACATGTACTGTTTGTTTTTCCATTTCTGAGATACTTCACTTAGGATAATGGCCTACAGTTCAACCCAAGTTTCTGCAAAAGACATTATTTCATTCCTTTTTATGGCTGAGTAGTACTCCATGATATACATATACCACATTTTCTTTACCCACTCATGAATTGATGGACTCTTAGGTTGATTCCACATCTCTGCAATTGTGAAGTATGCCTCGATTAAACATTCAAGTACAAGTGTCTTTTTGATAAAATGACTTCTTTTCTTTTGGGTAGAGACCCAGTAATTGGATTGCTGGGTCGAATGGTAGGTCTGCTTTTATCTCTTTGAGGAATCTCCATACTGTTTTCCATAAAGGTTGCTTAAGTATTACTTCCTCTCTCTCCTCCCTTCCTTCCTTTTAGTCTTTTAATCCATTTTTGTTTGAAAATACAATATTATTAGTAGTGTCTGTTATATATATTTTGTTCATTTATACCGTAGTATACATTAAAATATAAAGTGTTAATATTAGAATTAGATAACATGAAAAATTATGCTAAATTTGCAAGTCAAATTGTTTAGAAAATTAGTGTTAAAACTAGCTAGCCTAACTTGAACAACCTGCCATGCAAGGGATTAAATTATTGAATCAAACACAGAATAACCATTTACCCTCAGAAAAAAACAGTAATCTTAAAAACGTGAAATTCTTTATCATCCGTCCCCTCAAAATGGTGAAAGGATAACCTGTATGTTTAAACAAAATAACTTTTTTCTTTAAAACATTTATTGGAAATCACTACCAAGTGTCTTTCTGTCCCAAAATTGATTCTAAATATGGAAAGATGTATAATCTCTGGAAATGATCAAAATCAAAGATAGCAAACATAACCAGTTTACGTTTAAAAAGTCTATATTTAAATAAATTGCAATAATCATGACCTGCATAAGTGGAAGATTAGGTAAAATAGAAAATGGTGATATTTCAGAGTATTAGACATTAGAACAATAAAATAATTCACAAAATATTGTATTTCTAGCAGGTATATCATTTTAATATAGTTTCAAAGGCAAGTACAGATATTGATATGTTGCTGAGAATAACCATCAACTGTACTGAAATGATTAGATATAAAACAATGTTCTTTAAATCCACCTAAAGGAATATCCTAGAAATAAATTGCAAAGGCAGTATTTCATTTGAGAGGTAAGAGGATACTGCCAAAATACATAATAAGAAAATATTTGCAGATTTATTTATATGTAAAATACAACTAACACAGGAAAATATTGGAGAGCACCCCAAAACTATGGCTATAGACTGCTAAACTAATTGAATTCAAGTACTGAGTTAGGATGTAGTTTGTTGCATGCAACAAAAAATCCTTAAACTTTTTTTCTCTTTAGATAATAATGCATTTCTTTCTGTCTTTGATATCTCTGAAATATCTTCTATGACCCCTGAATAACTTTTAATGGTTTGTGAGCCTTAGATCACAGGTGTTCCTATGCTTATTCCGAGCCAAATGATGCTCAATACTTGGCACTATGTATCTCATATCACTGTGGATGGAATGAATCTGAAAATTCTAGCTAATCTTTAATCCAGACCATTTTTTACAAACTGCTACTTCTTATAATACACATTTTTTTTTTACTTTTCTTTCATGTTCTACTAATAAATTCCTTCTCATTCTTTAGTATTCAGTTTAGAGTTCAGTCTCCCTGGTAGCAATCTCTGAAATGCTCCAGACTGGGTTACTTACATCTCCTTGGTTGACCTAAGACTTTGTGCAAACTATCATATCATAGTATTTGTCACAGTTTTATTATTTCCTGTTGACTTGGCTATCTTCCACAAGAGAAAGTAAATACCTTAAGAGTAGAAATTGTTCTATATTTTTATTGTTGTATTCTTAGTAACTAGCACTTAGAAGGCTCTCAATAAATAAATATGATTCATTAAATGAGTTTTACAGTCAACCATTAATGAATAGCATATGGAAAGCAGAAAATCACATATATTCAATATTATCCTCCTGGAGAAAAAGTCAGTAGTAGTTGTCATAATAATAGATATCATTTGAGTGCTTATTATTTGTCAAAGCCTTGTAGACACTATAATTTTTAATCCTCATGAACATTATGGAAAGTTGGAATATTATATCTGGGGAGATTGAGGCTTTAAGAGACTAAGCCATTTACCCAGGATCTTAAATCTAGTCTGCCTGACTGCACCTCTTACCCACTATGCTATATTTCTTCAGTGTCCTATGTGCTTAGAATTTCCATTATTTTCATTTATTTAAAAGTAATTATTCAGCACCTATTCTGAGTATACAACAAAATTACGCTTACAAATTTCCCCATGCTATCCAGGCATGGGAAGAGAAAAATAAACAAACAAGAATGGAGAGATGTCATGAGACCGAGATGGAGGCCAACGTTAAAAGTCCCTAGGCCATATTTTTTGAGGTGGCTGAATTTAATTCCATATTTTCAAAAAGCAAGGAATCATATGCAGCAAATTAGCTTCCCAAGGGTAGTGAAAAATTAATTTTCCAACTTGTATGATCCTGTCTTATTTTGGGTTTTCTTCATTCATATGTTTGTTAGAAATTCATATTTTCTTCCAACTCCTTAAGAGCTGAAATTTAAATTCAATATTTTGAAAGAGATATGTGTATGCCTGTGTGTGTATGTGTCTGTATATACATATTAATTCAACTTCACCCCCTGCAAACAAGAAGGAAATCAATCAAAATCAAAAGCACAGTTTATAAAAAGATTATGAAAATATCTTAAGATGGGTGGATAATTTGCCATTCAATATAAAAATAAAAAATGTTCATGTCTATTTTTCCTACTAGTCTATGAACTTCTGGGAAGAAGTTGCTATGTCTTGCTTCTCTTTCACTTCTATTTGCCATGTCTTAGCATGTAATAGGCATTCAATAAATATTTGCTCAAGAACAAATGCATAAATACTGACTTTCCCCCAAATTCTCAATTTTCAGAAAGTGTCATAAAGTAGGGTGAATTTCTCATTGTTCCTGAGAATGCCATAAATTACTATTCTTATCTTTTTTTTTTCAGTATCCATAGCATCATTGAAGTTTTGTGTCTATGACTCATAAAATGACCATTAGATGCCTGAAGTGGAGCTTCCTTAATTTCTTTTCTTTTACTGAGATATTTTCAGTTGCCAATTAAGGAACTAACACAAAAGATGAAAAATTTTCTCCTTACATTTTATAGTAGATAGCTATGTAGTTAGATCACAAAGAAAGTAAAGAGTAAGATTAAGCATTGAAGATTTTTTAGAGAAGATAACTAGAGGATAAGTAGAAACAGTAATGTTTTAACAAAGAAAACCAGAGATTTAAACATATGAAGCACATCCAAAACATTACTGTTGCCCTCTGCTTTTTATAGGGCCTATAATAAAATTCAAATAGGGACAACAAGCCTGTATACAACAGATAAATAAAATACAAGTAGCCATTCAGAATGACTGCACTCAGAAAGGATAGAAATGACCTCACATACACCTAAAATTTAGAAAGTTGAAGAAAATTCAGAGTTTTTTTTCTTGAATTGAGACTTTATTGCCGCAGTTCTTTTTGGTGTCAAGACCTTATAAATGTTTGGGTCGTATGCTTTGAACTCTGCAAATTGAGTGGAGTGCTCTCTCTGTGTGAATTTACCCAATAAATTCTACTCTATCAATCTCAAAATCTTCTGCTAGGACCTAAGAAACCTGAAGAGAAAGCCAGTCATCTCCAAATAACTCAGCTCTGCGGTTAGAATTCTTTACGTAAAATATATAAAAACCTCACACGTTCTTAAATACAGTCTATTTGTGTCTGTGGCTCTATGTCCAAAATTATTCTGACATATTCAGAGTGGTTGTATAAAAAATCCTGGGAATGGCCTTCCTAATTTATCCACAGATTATTTCTATATTAACAATGTCTCACTTACTGCTTCACATTTTTTATGACCTAAATGACCCTGGCAATATACTAAGCATTTTTACATCTTCCAAAGAGTTTACTATTTTAACTTGCTCCAGTAGCACAAAGGACAGTAAGATGACCTTGAAAGATCAACAGCAAGTAGTAGAATGGCAGTCTCCACAGAAAAAAGGAATTAGGCCACTAATGAACATGCACATCCCTGGATTATTTGGTTTTACTGAGAGAGAGAAAAATGAATTTCCAGTTTTTCACCACTGTGAAGTTGGATTTTCTTTTAAACATAGCTATGCCTAATTTAAATGAATTGCTGGCTTTTCTTGACAGTTTAGAAGATATGGCAACATTTGGATCCGTATCTCCAAATGACATAGTGCACAGGATCCTGGTGGCTACCTGCCAGTGTTCATTATGTTCCCCACCATGGTTTAAAAGGGCCTCCCAGGCGGAATCAATCAAGTTAAATTCCTACCTTTTTGGTATTGTTTGTCCTACAACTCCAAAGGAGACAAAGAATAACACTTAGAAAATAAAACCCTTTCCTCATTTTAGAGCTTTTGCATTGTGTGTGTGTGTGTGTGTGTGTTGTGTGTGTTTTACATTTCCATGACTCATCAAATTTGAGATTTTCAATCCTAGCAATTAGACACATCAGGCAGAGTGATTTATACTGGAAATATTGCCAATATATGCAAAACTTATTTTGACAGTTATTTTGCTTACAATGTAAAAATACTTTTAATTTCTGCCATAGATCATTTTACTACTGTATATTATCAATAATTTATGAATATTCATAAATTCATAAGACTGAAATTCTGACAAAGCAAAATTTTACCTTTATGACGTAAATGTGGCATTTGCAAATCTCCACGTATTGAATACTACTAAAATATCCTACTATATGGCTGAAAAAAACAAATTCAGAAGAAAAACATGCTTTTTGTCCCTTTGAAAACAGCATTGTCACTCCAGGCTTTTCAACCTGTTTGGCATCTATTCAAAAAAAATTATAGACATAGGTTGTCTATTAAACATCTAGCTATTTTGGGGGCTCTCAGATTCATACAGTTTGACTGAAGGGTTCTTAAATGGATCAGTAGTATTTATGAAATAAATAAAAACTTAAAAATAATGTGGTTTAAAATGTACAATTTGTATTGATCAAATATTCACCATTTCTCAGATCAACAAATCAGAATAAGTGAATCAGTTGGTAAAAAATGCAACTTAATTATCTTTAATATGTTAATATGGTTGAAAGTTCTCTAGGAAGAGTGATTTGAATATGCTTTGAATAAGAGATAAAGGTTTCCAAACATTTTAAATTACACATAGGAAAATTCCTTTATTTTTACTTGTTAAATATAAATCTTTTCTCTTCTGTAACCAACCAATAGAATATGTCCAATAACAAAAATCATTGTACTTTGCTCTAAAATTCAGTGACAATTTATCAGACTGATAACTGAAAAAATGAATAGAAAATTTTTGTGTAGAAAAAAATATATATCTTCTGTGGAAACCATAAAAGTTTAGATGGTCAGAGAATTTATATAATATGACTCACATATCATTATTACTAAAGAAAATTTCACATAGATGAACAATATAATTGAACACCATTCTAAGGAATCAGTAAATCTTAATCTGGTTTATCCTATTCTACTGGGGGAAGCTTAGAAATTATGGGAGCATTTTTGAGTTTCAAATGCAAAGAGCAAATACTGGCAGAGTTTAATATTTGGTCCATTGATGCTAAATATTCTGAAATGAGAGGGACAGTATCACATGAAGAAATGTTTTCCCATGAAATGTCTATCCTGATGAGAAAATAGTGAACTAGATATTATATGTCTTGAGAATGGTTAAATTCAATGATCAAAAAAAACCAGATTTAAGCTTTTAGTCAAAGAAAATCCATTGTATCATGTCCAATTATAATGAAAGAAAATGTGGTATAGAATTTTTTTTCAACACCAAAACACGTTTTTATTCAATGTCTCAAAACATAATTTATACTCTTTGTCTGATTTAACACATCATTCTTTTATACTGTCTTATTCTGAAATCTTTCCACATTTCCCCACCACCTTGGAAAAAAAAAAGCCTACTCATTCATTACATTCATAAGACAATATTATCATGATTTTTCTCTCAAGGGTAATTATACTGTAATAGATAATCTTACCTCTCTCTCTTGCAACACACACATGCACACATGGAATTTGTAGGTAGGAAAGTTAGAACTCTGTGTCTAGACCATTTTCTGTGACATCTAGGCCCTCTAGAAGACACATGGATGTTTGTTACTCAGGAAAGATGTATTATCTTTGTTGTCCATGAGAAAGGAGACAAAAAGAAAAAAAAGAAAAAGAAAAAGAAAAAAAATCTTTGTGTACTAAACATTTTAACTAAAATGATATATGCAGGCTTTCACCAGAGAACATGTTTTGTTTTAAATCTATTTCACATTTTATATTGCTGGGCTTTTTTATAATAAGATGCATGGCTTATCAGGCTAAGAACGAAGTATAGCAATTTAAGAATAAAAATTGCCCATAATCAGTAATACAAAATTCATAAAATGAAGAGTCAAAAGGTTACTACTCTTTAGTATTCTTCAGCGTGATGTAAAATGTGGGCAAAATGATATTGTAAGCCAATAATTCATCACTAACACCACTCTGATTAGTGGCTTAGTAAAACTATGGTTTTTGAAAGTGAGATGATGCTGGAAGTGTGTCAACAGCATCACTTCACATCATATGATACAATTTGGTTTGATTAAAATTTGGCTGTCACTGCTGTGGAGAATGTTCATGGGGACTAACTCAAAATTAAACTTTTTGATTTTAAGAAGCTATGAGTGAAACATGAATGTTACAGAAAGAATTCAAATAAAATTTTGGCTATCAAAATGTTTTGATCATGCTTATTTGATGCTTATGCACTTACATGCGTGCATGCATGTGTGTGTTGTGGCACATAACATTTCCCTTACTATGAAAACAAAGTGAATGACACACCACCAACCCTGCCCAGAAACCTCAACTTTTTTGTTACTTCCCCACCATATCTAATTTGTTACCAAATCTTGTGCATTCCCAATATGACTGTCTCTCAAATTTGTGCCTGTTATACCACCCCCATTGACACTGCCTTAATGGAATTAAATCTCTCCATTTAACCTTGCCTTCTTGGGATTTAATGGGATTAAATCTCTCCTCTTACCTTGCCTTCAGTGTGCTTCTCAGCTTGCACTTTTGCTCTTAGAGTGGTTTCTAGAACACAAATCTGATCATACTACTTCCTTTCTTGGAATCCTTCAATTACTCCTGACTGCATTCACGAATCCAAATATGTTAACATACAAGTCACTTAAAGATTTGGTCCTGGCCTACTGGTCCAGGTTCATTTCTCTGTCACCATGTCCTCTCTTCTCACCAGAAGGTTGGGTCTACTGTGACCCCTATTTCCAGTTTGGCTAAGCTGCACTTCCTTTCTCTTATAGCATACTTCATAACTTACTATCACCACGTTATGCTTTCCTATTTATTTGTCTCTCCTAATGTTTTCCCTTGGTAGTGTCCTTCAAGGAAATTTATCAATGTTTCATGTTTGGTTATCAAAACTGGATAGGGGTCGCCAGTGGCATTTAATGATAGGGGCCAGGGATGCTGCTAAACATCCTACAATGAACAGGATAGCCGCACAACAAAGAATTATCCAGCCCAAAATGTCATGTTGCAGGGTTTGAGAAACCTTGCTTCAGGGCAAGAATGGCATCTTTTATGCTGGAATTTTTAGCACCTAGCAGAGGCCCTAACTCTTAAAAAGAGTTTCATAAATGAATACTAAGTGAATGTACAGAAAGAGATATTTGTACTATAGCAATTAAATACTAAGATGGACTAGTTGGTTAAAATTTTGAAAAAACTAATTTTATACAGTTCATTCCCTCCTCTGTTCCTAAGTACACAATATTTCCTTTGCTTAGATGCCTTGCTACACCTTACACATTTCTAATACTTCACTAAATATTTTTTGTTCTAACCCTACTGTATATCACAAATCTTGCCATTTTTCTCTGTCTCCAATGCTGATCTCTCTCATTCTGCATAGTCCTTTAAGCTTTTTTCTATTTAAACTCTTGCACCCCTTCCATCCATTTTTATACAGAAGCCAGTGATCATTTAAAAAATAATAATCTTGATCATGTTACTGTTCTTCTTAAAATTGAGTAATTTTCCCATTTCTTTTTAGATAAGAAAATTTTTTTAAAATCTTAACATTATATTCAAGCCTCTATATATTCTGGTATCTACTTATTTCTGCCTATCTAATTCAGCTGCATCTATCATACTTTTTCTAAATTTGTCAGATTTTGTGAAGGAAAAATCAGAATTCTCAGGAATATTCAGGAATCACTCGAATCATGAATAAGCATCTAGTATTTTATACTCTTTAGCCATAATTATGAAAATACTATTTATTTAATTAAAAATAAATATTGTTTTGTAGTTATTACAAAGAACTATAACCTATAATAAATATTCAAACACTGCAAAACACCAGGTAACAGTACTGAGTAGCATCTGAACAACATAACATTTGGATCCCCTGGTAATATAAACAGTAATGCACAGATCATTTGCAAAATTGCCCAATTAAAGATTTATTTTACTTCCAAAACTTGATATCTCTTGGAACTTCACTGATAGGTTTTGTATTTAGTATGTACATAAACATCTTAATATGTATTTTATTTGCAAGAATGTTCTACCTTCTTACAAATAGGGCCACACACATAACTCTGTGACAGTTAAAAACAAACCTGATATTAGATTGTAACATTTCTTTTTCACCTGTTACTGTCCTTGTTCCTCACAATGTTGATCTTAATGTTCCCCACTGTATGTCAACATTTCCTGCTCATTTATATAAATTTTTCTTAATTTTATGATTTACTAACTGATTCTTCTCAGAACTAAAACTATGAAAAACATTTAAATTTCCCAAGAAATTCCCAGAAGAAATTCCCATATGGAAACACTAAGCCACACAGTTATTCTTTTTGCAATTCATATACACCAGAATTGGGGATCCCAGAATTGGGGACTTTTCATTTGCTGCTCCTTCTGCATGACAAGCCATTGCCTTTCAATCTTCATAGAACTCACTCAACTCATTCTTCAGGTCTCAGGAAGAATGTCCTTCCTTCAATCAGGGCACCAGCCACATCCCTAGTCATAATCATTTTTATCTCTCTATCTACCCAACTATCTGTCTATTATCTATCTGTGTATATATGTACATCTCATAAAATATAACAATATATATTTGTTCATGTGTTTACTTGTTCAATATCTATTCAATAGATGGCAGACACTCGACATATTGGCCAGTAAAATGATCTACATTTAAATTTTAATTTTTGTAAAGAAAAACCTATGCCACTAATTTTCTGAACCATTTGAATTTTTAACTGAAATAATGTGTGCTCTATGAGGGGCACACACCATGATTATTTGGTTAAATTTGTCTTTAGATTTGAGCAGAGTGCCTAGAAATTGAGATGTGGTATCTACATATTTTTTAAATGAATGCATGGTGAATGTCTATTCCCCTTCTTTTGTAATCTGGCTATAATAAAAAATGGAAAATCTAGTATAGGTTTTTGTTGCCTATGGCCTGATAAGGAGTTCAGTGTTTAACAGAAATGACTTGAAACAATAGTTCTTCCATTGAGGCTCTGTGGGAAGGTATTAGAAAGGTAGATGAACAGCAGCAGATCTCATGTATTAGTTTCCTATTGCTGCTGTAACAAATTACCAGAAACTTAGTGACTTAAAACAAGACAAATGTATTATTATACAGTTCTGGAGGTCAAAAGTCTAAAATGGGTAAGCAAGTCTCTGTTCTTTCTGAGGACTTATGGTCAACAATCTTTTAAACTCCTTGCCTTGTACAGCTTCTGGAGTTAGACCTCCTTCCTTGGCACGTGTTCTTTTCCTCTATCTTCAAAGTCAGGAGTATAGCATCTTCACCTACACTCCCTCTTCCTCTCTTATCTCTACTTCTATGGTCACATCTTGTTCTCTGATTCTGGCCCCTCTGCCTCTGTCTTAGAAATATAGTTTGATGAGAATGGGCCAGCCCAGATAATCCAGGAAAATCTCCCCATCTCAAGGTCCTTGACTTAATCATATCTGCCAAGTCCTTCTTTCCATGTAAGGTATCATATTCCCAGGTTTACAGAATTAAGACTTGAACATGTTTGAGGGGCCATTATCATGACTACCATACCAACTAATCCAGTTCGTCCATTTGAATGAAAAGTAATCACTCATTTATTCATTCATGAAATAAGTATGTGGTTTACTTCAGTAACTTCACTAGGCAAGATTACCTCGAGAAGTTGGAAAGAGAGGATGACAGGGCAGAAAACTAGGTCAACAGTTACCGCACAGAATGACAGAGTAACAGATGACAGATGCTTTCATGGAGGCGTGGAAGGTGCTTTGGGCATGATCAGTGACACTGGGCATATTGTTTATAGACTTACTCTCAATTCCTTCTTCTTCTCATTTTTTAGCCCCAAGGATTATAATTTACTTTCATGGACACTATTACTTTCATAACTTCTATTTTATATCAGTCAAATTAAAGCTGATAATTAATGTAACTATAAATTTTTTACCAGATGAATTAGTTAGTTGCAAAAAAAGAATCCTATGCATCGTTTTTCTTAGGACATTTTGAAACTGACCCCATTGAGTCAACTACATAACCTAGATTTTAATTGACTGATGTCTGCAGTTGTAAAGTTATGAATAAATTAAATTTTAAATATAATTTCCAGACAAACTTTGATTATAGCATTATTTCTCTATCATTTCCTTTATCTAGTCATCTAAGTTATATAGAAAATTTTGAGTCCTTTTAGTTTAAAGTTTCCACAATTAGGATGTGCATTTATGGCCTTGGGGTAATGCTAAATCTATACTCAGTGTGGTATCTTTTAAGAATATCAGAATGCAAGAGTTTTGTGTTCAGTAAAGAACTTAACCTGGCCCAAAAAGATGTGTAGCCTTTGTCCTTGGCTCCTGGGAAGTAATCTTTGTTTGCCTGGTGGCCTGGGCTAGCCAGGTAATAACACCATGATTTAGGGTGGGGGCTGGCCACACCAGAAAGAACAAGTATGTGATTTAAGGTGGTGAGATAGGGAACTGGCAGGCACTGCTTCAGGCACTGCTTTGGGCATTGCTTTGGGCATTGCTACAGGCATCGCTTAATTGTGTAGGCATTGCCTAACTGAGTCAGAAAGTCTAGAAACTTTGTTTTGAGCTACCCTGATCAAAACAAGACGGAGGCAGGACAAGTTCCAACTGGTTAGAACCAACATGGTGGAGCAATTGCTTCTTGACCTTACAGCTTCATTATACCCTCCATTACCACAGAAGTTTCTAAGGAAACCTCCCAATCCCATCATGCACCTGATGCCATGACACTTCATATTTGGCCATATTTAGTCAAAAGAAGGGTATCACTCTAATTCCAGGAAGACACCACCTCTTTCCAAGAAATAACATGAATATCCCTCCCCTTGTTTAGCCTATAATCAAGCTGTTGCTTAAATAGAGAGACCCAAGCAACCACGGGGCTGGTCCTCCTCCACAGAGAGAACGCCTCTACTCTGTCTGTGGAGTAGACTTTCTGTATTTTTTTAATAAAACTCACTTTCATTTTACGCTGTAGGCTCCCTCCTGAATTCTTTCTTGCAAGAAGCCAAGGACCCACTTGGACTTCAAGCAGCTCCCCAGCATTGGAAGTCACTTTCCTGTGTCAGTGGAGGCTTTGAGTCATGGAGTATTAGTACACAAATAGACTGAGATCCACTATGTGGATAATCAATCAATTATGCCTACATGAATGAGGCCCTTATAAAAACTCTGAATCTCACTGGACACAGTGGTGAGCATCTGTAATCCCAGCTATTCAGGAGGCAGAGGCAGGATGATCACTTGCGCCCAGGAGTTTGAGGCTGCAGTGAGCTATTATCAGCCTGGGCTATCGAGTGAGGCCCTGTTATACAACTATTATGTACCCATAATAATTAAAAATTAAAAAAACAAAAAACAAAAGTAAATAAGTTGATAAATAAATAAACCCTGAACCTCCAGTGTTGTGGGAGCTTGGTGACATGCCATGCATACTGTCACACATTGAAGCTGGAAAAGTAGTACATCATGACTCCACAGGGAGAGAACCTCCCCATTTGGGAAACCGTCCTCAGATTTCACCCTATGCACTTCTTCCTCTCTTGACTGAATTTAATCTGTACCCTTTTCCTTCACTTAAGCATTATAGACATGCATTTAATAGCTGTCAGTGAGTTCTTTGAGTTCTTTTGTCTAATTGTTAAAACTGAGTCTGGTTCTGGAAACCTTCCTGTACTTACAATTGGTGTCAAAAATGAGACAAATGAGTCTTGTGGAAGACTGTGCTCCCTCTAACAGTATAGTGGGCTGAACTCTTTTGACCTCCTGATATATCTGTATCAGTGATATGCAAACCTATTTGGGTTTATTATTAGAACACTAATAAGGCTTTCATTAGAGAGAAAGGAAGACTCACTTTAGGCCATAAAAGATTAAATGTTAAAAAGGCAGTGACACAGTTGTCAAATTTTTCATCCTTTCCACTATGTAAGTGGAATCTAAATAGTAAATTTGCTTCATCCTACTATTTAAACTCTTTTCAAAGGCAGTTTACATCTTTAACAAATATAAAATAATCAATGGTGGTTATTCAACCTTTCTAAAGTGTTGTCTTTCAAAGGACTGTGTGACACTTTAATTAAACCACTACTCTTCCCTGTAATTAGAGCAAGTGCATAATTACTGTCCAAACTAGAATATTTTTGATATTGAAAGGGGATACTTTAATAATTTATACTAGGAAAACAAGCATAAAGCAGGACTATCTCAACAAATGGTGATATACAGATATGATACCCCTATCTTGCTGTGGAGGCAGATGTGCCTAAGAAAATTGTATTTAGACAAAATGAAAACAAAATAAGACTGAGGTATATCATGAGTAAATTCTATAAATCATATCTAACAGTGAACTTTAAAATTTGAGAATGAGTTACATAGGGATTCTTTCTTTAACTTTCATTGTTTCTGAATTATGCAAATTGTCTTTTTAAAATTATGAATTTCTCAAAGAATCTTATTTTGCCCATGTAACAAGAATATTTCACCATATGACAATCTTAAATGGGGAAAAGTCAATGACATTGAATTTTTTGCTAGGCTCTATCATTGCCTTGGTTGGAAAGATGTGACTTGGATTTCAATCTATTCCCAGCTGTGTTTTTCCTGTTTTCAAAAACAACCAGGCAGTGTGTTGAGCACTGTAGTTAAAAAGAAAAATAATCTGTGGTTTACCCAGAGAACTTGCAATCTAGAGAAAGACACAAGGAAGTAAACAAATCATTACAATTTAATGTTGCAAACGTTATATATCTACACAATATTAAAGGAGCATAAAGAAAGACATAACTAACTCTGGTAGAGTAGTCAGGGAAAGAGCCACCAAACACTTGAAATGTATTTGTTCAGTATGTGGGAAGAGATGAAAAATATTTTAAGGAAAAGAAAATGTGCAAAAATCTTTAAAAATATGGGGCTGGGGGCAGCATGGAGCTTGCTTAGGGAATAATGAGCAGCTACATTTGCCTCAAGCTCGTTGCAAGCATAGACACCACGGTGGGATGCAAGGGATGAGTAGGAAACGGAGGAAAAGAGGGCTGTAAGAAGAGACTAGGGTCAGCTTATGGGGGTGTTGAGGATCAGAGAAGCTATCAAAAACTTTGAAGTCAGGCGAGGATATTAATTAAGTAGTATATTAATGAAATAACTGACATACTTGCACAGGAAATGAGATATTGGGTACCAGGCATCATTGATGAATATCATATGTGCAAAACAGAATGGACACATGATCTACGAAAAGATAAGACCAGATTTTAAAAATGCTCAGTGATAGAATCAATAATACACTGCAGGCCTTTATTTCTGCATGTTATAGACAAGCAGGCTACATATAAAGGTCATCATCCACAAAGTAGACATTGTAAAATTTATATATTTCTTATAACATGTTTCTGACAGATGGCAGTAAAACATCTTGTTTTAATGTAAACATTTAAAACATGTGTTCTGGGAAATGAAAGAAAATATTCCTGAGTAGTGAAATGAATGGCATTTTCTACTTCTTATATTGGTGCCACTTGGACCTAACTAGGTTTAAAAGTTGCCGAGAAAGGTGTCAACAGTGATGCCCAATTTCTGGCTTGTGAAGCTGGGCAAATAAATCCTAAATAGACAACCAAGAGGGAGTTAAATAAGCTGTTAGATTTTGAATACATTCAGTTTGGTATGTGTTGGGTTGTGATATAGTTTGGATACCTGTCCTCTCCAAATCTCATGTTGAAATTTGATCTCCAATATTAGAGATGGGGCTGAGAGGGAGGTATTTGGGTCAAGGGGACAGCTACGTCTTGAATAGCTTGGTCCCCCACCCATGGTAATGAATGAGTCCTCACTCTGTTAGTTAATGGGAGAGCTCATTGTTTAAAGAGTGTGGCACCTCCCTATTCTCTCTCCTGCTCTCTCTCTTGCCATGTTACTTGCCTGCTCTCTCTTCACCTCCCACCTTGACTGGAAGCTCCTTGACATCCTCACCTGAAGCAGATTCTAGCACCATGTTTCTTGTATAGTCTGTAGAATCACGAGCCAAAAAAACCCAAAAAACAAAAAATAGAAAAACCCACCTCTTTTCTTTGTAAATTACCCAGCCTTAAGTATTCCTTTCTAGCAGTGTGAAGAGGACTAACACAGGTTGCATACATTGAAGTATGACAGTTGAAAATGAAAGATTGAAACTTAGGAGAGAAGAAGGGGTTGGAAACATAGGTTGTGTTAGTTATTATTTTAAGTCACATGAGTGAGTTAGGCAAGGCATATAAAGGATGATGAGAGATGAAATAGAAATGAAAGGTCTCAATCAGATAGCAAGTAATATATTCAATAAAATGTTCTGTTAAAGAAGACAACATAATAGTTTCATGGAAGAAGGAGTGAACAATATTATTAAAAATGCAGAAGAGCATTCAAGTGTTTTGAAAGCCAAAATGACACTATTGCATTTAGAAATTAGGTCACTTTTGACCTTAACTAAGGCAGTTTCAGGAGATGTAAAAGTCAAAACCAGATTACAGAGAGTTAAGCAGCTATGGGATAATAGGAAGAATACAGAAGGAGAACTCTGATCTTTTAATAAATAGAATGGTGAAAAGCTGCCACGGTCTAAGAAAGATCTTTTCTGCTACTCTTTCAAGATAATAGATAGTTATGCTCAATTCAGTCACTCAAAATTCAACAAATGTTTAGTGAGAACTACTATGTGCTGAGTACTGTTCAACATGAAAAGGAAAAACAATGTATAAAACCTGATTTAATGGAGCATACACTCTGATCTTTGCAGGGTTAAAGAAAGGTGAAGCCATTGAAAAAGAAAAATGTTGGGAATATAAGAGAGGAAAAATGTGACGGGCATAGCTCTTGAAGAAATAGGGTCAAAATGTGTATATATACATATATGGTGGACACTCAAATATATTTGTTGAATGAATGAATATATATGCCTGATAGTTTCTATTTGGATCTCAAAATAAAGCCATATGCTATGCCAATGTTTGTTCTGTTTATAAAAATTACTATTGTCTAGTAAATACAAATACACACACATATGTGTATGTGTGTATGCAGTAATTATATACACAGCACACATATTTAACCTTAGAAAAAACTAAGTAAATTCACATAAAATCACTAATTATTTCTGTTCTTTTTGTAGGTCCTGCTGAGATAATCTAAATAGGAAGTTATTTTTCATGTCAAAAGAAATTGTGGTTTAAATAAATCCATACGGCCCAAAGTAAGAAAATAAATAGCCTCTCCAGTTGGAAAAATGGAGAAACACAGAGGCAATAGAATTCATAACCAAACAATAAATTAACCAATTTCAGGACTGGTATAGTTCATTTTTACTAACTGAACTGTTTGTCTAGCCACTTCTGACTGTTAGAGCTGCAGGCTCTTAAAAGATTGTTTACCTGTAGAGATGTGTAGATGTCTACCAAAACACATTAAGTTCTTAAAGTCTATGCATAGATCGTGAGTAAGAAAAAGGGTCAAGAAACTAAAAATATCAATAAATATGGCCCACTTAATAAAATTAGGATAATATTATAACCACAACAGGTTGAAAAAGATTTTAAAATGAGAAAAGCCCTTGCACTTAGACGGCTCACAGGAAATACCTGAATTCCTCCCATTTCCAAAAGTGAATTTCTTTTTCCAATTCTATTAACAGTTTTAATCTTGCTCTAAAATTACTGTAAGATATTTGACATTTAATACTAAACATTGATATACGGCAATAAGTGTTTGTGTATCTTTGTGTAACTAACTGTATTTCCACATTTTTACATCTCTTTTATTTAGTTTTAGCCATAAGTCAAAGCAATAAATATTTTTCAGTGTTTATGTGTGTCAGCAATCTGTTAGGTTCCAGGGACATAAAGATGAATAAAACATAGGTCTTTGCCTCACAGATCATAGAGTGTGAGTGACAGGGATGGGAACAGACAGGCAAACAGACAATATGATAAAATATATTGTTTCTTTATATCAATTTTTCTCTTAAAATTCCAGCATGATTATTATCCTATACGCTTATTTTCTACATCATTTCCAGTGGACACTCTATTGTAAACATATACATATCATGACCAATTCCCACAGTAGAACATTTATGTCTTTTTATTTTAGGTGGCTACTTTATAATATTACAATTAAAACATCTCAGTATTTCCCTGAATCTCTGGACCTCTGGAGCCAGATCAGGTTAATGAATATAGACTTTATTTTTATATAATAATTAGGTAATGAAGTGACATAAGGTTAAAGTTGAGGGAGCAAGTTACTTAGAAGGGTATGAAGCAGTATTTGAGCAAAGAGACAACACTGGAGAATATGACAAAAAAATAACATCAAGATAGAACTAGTAGGAAGAGGCAAGTGTTTGGATAATCGAGGCTAAGAGAAGGACGTCAAATATGATAGGTTTTGGCCTGTAAGACTAGTTCAGTTAAAAATATTGTTTAACTATTATGTATCAAATGCTACTAGGCACTAGTATTACAAAAACAAGGAAATCCCCATCACTACCTGCTATGAACTAAATGATTGTATTCCCTCTAACCTCCTTGTTGGAGGCCTAATCTCCAAGGTTTCTGTATTTAGAGATAAGGCCTTACAGAAGCAATTAGAGTTAGATGAGATCATGAGGGTGCAGCCTTCAAGATGGGATTGGTGCTCTTGGAAAGGGAGACATGAGAGAACTTATTCTCTCTCTCACTGCCACACAAAGAAGAAGTCATGTGAGCGCACGGTAAGATGGCAGCTGCGTCTAAGCCAGGATGAAAGGCCTCACTAGAAACTGACCATGCTGATACCCTAATGTCAGACTTCCAACTGTGAGAAAATAAATATCTGTGGTTTAAGCCATCTGGTCTCTGGTATTTTTTTTACAGCAGTGCGAGCTCACTAATACATTACCATTGAAATATAAACTAATAAACACAGTCTTAAGTTAATAGGACTCATATTGGGGGACATACAAACTTAGAATACTATAACAGCACATCAGAGGGAAACTGAGCTGATCTTCAGTTTTAAGAAAAAGCATATATTCTGTAGGAAATCATGCCTAAAATTAATCTCAAATGGTGATTAAGAATTAACCAGAAGCAAAATGCTGGGAAGGGATTTCTTGTCAGAAGAAACAACATAAGCAAAAGCATGGACATTCACAGCAAATCCAAACTGGTTGATGTCTGTGATGGACAGAATTCCAAGGTAGTCTCCAAGATTTCCCATTCCTTCCCATTATTACAGAAAGAACTGTACACATGATGGGATGTCACTAACATAACTAGATTATTAATCAATTGACTTTGAGATTATCTGGGTCTACCCGACCTAAAAAGCAAAGCACTTGGCAGAGTCTGGGTCCTACCTGAAGGAAGAGGGATTGAAGCATGGGACAGCCTACGGGGAAGGTCACATGGCAGGAGACTGACAAGGGCCTGAAGGAGCTCAGAGCAGCCCCTGGCCAATATCCAGCAACACAATGGAAATCTCAGTCCTGCAACTGCAAGAAACTGAATACCATCCATGATATGAGCCTGAAAGGGCACTCAGAGCTCCAGAAAGGAGTGTATAGTCCAGCCAACACCTTGATTCCAGGCTTGTGATAATCTGAGCAGAGAACCCAGTTCACTCATGCCCAGACTCCTGACCCACAGAAATAGTAAGTGTTTATTGTTTTAAGCGAATAACTGGGTGATCATTCGTTAGATAGCCATAGAATCCTAACACATTTTTAGAGATCGTAACTAGAAGAAGCAAGATATGGGACAGATAGAATTTTCAAGAATCTTCTGATTTCAAGCTTTTTAAGGAGCTTGGGCTTTATTATGTGAGTTATGGGGATCCTCTGAATGATTGTAAACAGAAACATAACAGGTCAGATTTCATGCATGCAAGATCCCTCTGGCTGCAGTTTAGAGGTTAGATATGACAGTGTTGCTGCTAATCATATAAGAGGCTACTGCAGTCTCTTGGAAGACAGATGCAGAGAGCTTGGACTAGAGCAGTAGGAAGAGGAGTGGAGCAGAAATGAATGCATTAAACAAAATTAGGAGTTAAAATGACAGATGTGAAGATTATTTGCACATAGAGGATGATGACAGAAAGCAAATTGTCTAGAATGACTACCAGATTTCTACCTAGGATGTCCACATGAATGATGGGCTACAATTTTCAATAGGAATACAGGAGAAGGTACAGATTTGGGTTGATGGAGGGGAGGAAATTTGGAAATGCAGTGTTTGAGGTGTCTATAGAACAAAATGTGAAGAAAAAAATGATATCCTGAATTTCGTGAGCAATTTTATGTGGAATATAATTCACAGTCTCCTTCTTGGAAGAAATTAGCATTTCTGATAAAACGTTCAAGCAATTTCAAGATAAACTTTTAATGGTATTCAGACTTATTCTGGGAAACTAATCCCCCTCCCACTTTTCTGTCAGTCAATATTCTAATAATCTAAGGTTTTTTTAAAATTTTTTGAGTCTTTATATAGGTATTTTAGTACTTTTTTTTCTATAGATGTCTCTAGTAAGTATAAATTTGAATTGGCCTGTTTTAGGAATCTGCCCTTGTGTCAAGTTTGAAATAATACTTGAATGTATGGTCTTATCTAAATGTTCTGAACATTTTATTTTAGACAATATAAATAAATGTGTCTCATAATAAGTTAGTATTTTCAGTTTCCATATTATGGAAAAGATCAGACTATGAGATAGAGATTGTAGAGCACAGGAAAGAGACAGAAATGTGTCAATCAAAAAGCTAAGAACCAGCAGAACATAGAATAGTCTTGCTCTGTGAAAATATGGATCAAAATGTAACTGTTATGCTTTGTAACAGTTGTAATGGTAAATTATAACAAGCTATATTAAATATATAATATATTTTATGTGAAATTGTAATAAATTATAATCATCTAACAAATCATTCTTCCAGTAGAGGTTGGCTAACTCTAATAGATATTAAGCTATCTTAAACAAATTACAATATAATATAGTTAAACACATAATGTAAATTTTAATAATTCTTACAAAACCGTCATTGCAAATATCTTTTATCATAAAGTTTAAAAGCCGGAATTGGGTTACCAATTGAACTAAATCTAAAGAGAGGATTTGAAAGAAGAAAGGAAGGAAGGAGACATTGAGTGACAAAGAGACTATCTAGGAAAACTAGTTTGCCTGTGTGTAGAATTGCCCAAAAGGAACTGACTGAAGACTCTATGGGCTGATAAGAATCAAATTTGGCAAAGGAAGCAGTTGACCACCAGGTCTTTCACCTCACTAAAAACGAAGATGACATGGGAGGACAGGTCATTTATGTATTTCACCAAAATCAAAGCTGCCTTGTGAAACATTAGATCACTAAAAGATCCTAATTGCAAAATCATTTCTGATTTTGCTAGTTATCAACTTGGAAAAAATATTAATTTTTATAAAAGGTATCAAATTCATCAAACTTCTGCCTGATTCCTGAAAATGTAGTAGCCCACACCACAATAGAAACTGAGGCCTCCTCCCCCACCATAAAAACAGAGTTCTGAATGAACTTTAAGTAACTGTGTGAGAAAGGCTTTCAGTCATCCATCCATTCATTTATATATGCATTCATTTATGCATCGATTTGATTGTCTTCTATGCCTTTACTTTGCCGGGTGCTAAGGATACAACATGGAACCAACCTACAGAATCTCTGCCCTCATGAAGCTTACACTTTTTTCTGTAGGAGGTGGGTATTAAGTATTATAATATTATAAAATTAATATTTACAGCAAAGATATTATAAATGGTTCAAAGGATACTATGAAAGACAGACAGAGAGAATATATTAATATATAGAGAGAGAGCAAGAGAGAAACCTTCTTTGAAGAAATTCAGGTGGATCTGTAAAAAATAGAAGGAAGGTAACTAGAAAAAGAAGAAAAATGGCTTTCCAGTGAAATAGCACATACAATTGCCCCGAGGCATGAAGGATTATGGTCTGTGTATCTTGAAACACCTAGGCATAAAAATAGCTTGTCCAAAGAAGCTACGGGTAAGATGAGAAAAGATCAGATCAAATAATTAGAAATTTTTTCTGTTGGTACTTTGTCCCAAGCCAGCATTCTCATTTATAAAAATTTTGGTAATATTGATAAAGAAGAGATATACATCTGAGTTAAGGGATTAATATGCTGAGATTGAAATATATATTGTTGCTATGTTTTTATAAAAAGGACAACAGCATCATATTTCAGTACCAAAGGGTAATCCATATAGAGCTGTGATAGAATTAATGATAATATATTATTATGATAAATTGCTTTTATCAAGTTTGAGACAATAGTCGAAACATGTCAAAAAATTCTACTTAATGTTCAAAATTTCATTGTTTAAAACCAGAATTAGTAAAATTATTGTTTTAAATTAAAGGAAGTAATCAGGTCTTACAATTGAAATAATAATTTAGGTTAAAAAAGGATAGTCTTTAAAAATGATAGAAAATGCCTCATAAGCCAATATGTTAAAATTTTTAGAATATCAGAAAGGTTTATTAAATTAATATTAAATATACAATCTCTGAGTATCTAATGTCAAAACACCTTGACAAAAAGACAATTTGTTTTCTAAAATACTTTAAGATCAGCTATACAATCTTTCATAGACTTAAAATAAAAATTAAAAAAATATGTCCTTGTAGTTTTTAAAATATATTTATGTACTTTCTGTAACTAGCTTGCTTGAAAAATTTTTAGTTCAGAACAAGTTTTACATGAATTATGAACTTACTGACCAGAATAACTACAAAATTTTCAAATCTAAATTCCAATGTAATGCTTCATAATATTAAACATTATGCTTTTTTGATAATATTTGAACTAATAATTAATAATCACTAATCATCACTAAAATGGAACCTAAGTAGCCCAAATGTACCACAATCCCTTAACCATCTCATTGAAGAAATCAGTGAAGTATAGTAGGAAGAAAGGAAAATGCTGCAAAAATGATTCCAAGCAGTACCAATCCCCCTAACATTTTCACAATATTTGAATTAATATATGCATGTATACACACATACCTACACACTTTCCTAAGCCGGTTCCTTAACAATAAATAAATCAATTAGATAAACTATCAGTTAACCTAATCAAGAAAAAAGAGAAAATATAAGCAAGGAGGAAATAACTATAGAAACAAGAAGATAATTTAAAAAAAAATTTTAGGAAACCAATTTATACGACTCATACAAATAAATTTGAAAACCTAGATAAACGGATAATTTTTCAGAAAAATCTACTTTACCAAAACTGTCTCCACGGGGTAATATAATTCTAAATAAACCATTAAGTAATTAGAAATATTTTGGGCGAAAAAAAAACTACCCTGAGAAAAACACACAGCAGTGGATTCAGAGGGAATTACTATTCAAAACATAAGTCTCTACATTTGCATTTTTATAAAGCCATCACAAAGCAAAATTGTGTTTAACAATAATAGGGCTGATGGGGAAAATAGGTTAGAAGTTGTTTGGGGGCAGTGAGAGAGCCTGGCCTGGCTGAGGTCAGGTGGGCCCCTCACAGTGAAGCCTCTGCCTTCTGCCACAGGAGCTGGAATGAGCCACTCACCTTCACAGCTACTCTAACCTTGAGAGCAAGAGTCAAACATAGGGGTTTCCCTTTGCTCTACATCCTTACCAACACTTGTTATCTGTTATCATTTTGACAATATACCTTCTACCAAGTGTGAGGTGATAGCTCATTGTGATTTCAACCTGCAATTCCCTAATGATTAGTAATGTTGAACATTTTTTTAATATACTTGTTGGTCATTCATATTTCTTCTTTAGAGAAATGTCTATTCAAATTATTTGCCTTTTTATTGAATTATTTGTTTTCTTGCTATTGAGTTGAGTTCCTTATATATTTTGGATATAAGCCTCTTATATAATATATGGTTTGCAAATATTTTTTTCCAAATTTATAGGTAGTGTCTTCACTCTGTTCATTATTTCCTTTGCTCTGCAATAGCAATTTGGTTTGATACAATCCCACTTGCCTATTTTTGCTTTTGTTGCTTGTGCTTTTTGAGACATATCCAAAAAATAATTGCCCAGACCATGTTGTAGAGGTTTCCTCTTAAGTTTTCCTCCAATAGTTTTACAGTTTCAGGTCTATGATCAAGTTTTCAATACATTTTGAATTGATTTCTGTATATAGTGTGAGATAAGGTTCCAATTTCATTCTGCTGCATGTGGATAACCAGTTTTACCAACACCATTTATTGAAGAGGTTGTCCTGTCCCCATTGTGCATTCTTGCCACCTTTGTCAAAAATCAACTGACTATAGATGTGTGAGTTTATTTCTGGGCTCTCTTTTCTGTTCCATTGGTTGACATGTCTATTCTGACGCCAGTACCATGCTGTCTTGATTACTATAGCTTTATAATGCATTTTGAAATCAGGTAGTGTGATGCTTAAAGCATGGTTCTTTTTTGCTCAAGATTGCTTGACTATTTGGTGTCTTTTATGGTTCCCTGTGAATTTTAATACTTTTTTTTTTTTTTACTTCTGTGAAAAATGTCACTGGAATTTTGATAAAGATTGCATTGAATCTATAGATTGTGTTGGATAGTACAGACATTTCAACAATATTAATTCTTTTAATCCAGGGGCACCTGGGATGGGGGCCCAGCTCTTGAAGGCCCCCAGAGGGCACAGGCCACTCACACATCACTGCCTTGGAATATGGGTTGTGTGCACCTGGTACTGATACCCTATGTCAGGTATCCACAGCAACGTAAGTATTTGAAAGATTAAAACGCCACAGATTTTTGCCAAGAGTATTAATTCATCTTTTTTTATGGCTGAGTAGTACTCCATGGTGTACATATACAACATTTTATTAATCCACTCAAGAATTGATGGGCACTTGGGCTGATTCCACATCTTTGCAATTGAGGGGGAGAAGGGTAGGGTAATGAACCAACCTAATGGGTACTATGAACACTACTTGGGTGATGGGCACACCTATAGCCAGGACTCAAGCATGAAAAAAAACAATCTATGTAACCTAAAACATTTGTAGGCCCTTAATATTTTGAAATAATACAAAATGCCACAGATTGAGTATGTGGCTGCTTCTCCAACAGCTGTTAGTTCTTCACAGATCCATGACTAGGGGTGTTAAGAGCAGTCTGTAGCATCATAAGCCACTTTTCTGAGGCACAGAGGGGAGAAGGGAGAGACTGCAGGCCTACGAAGCTCAGAGGGGACACCCCAGAAATCCAGACCCCAAAGACATTAAGGAATCACTGAACCTGAGAGGCTGGAAAGGACTTCAGATGTCATTCAGTCTGGTGTCTTGCATTCTGCCCACATTGCCTCTGCCAGCCTCTTGAACCAAGCTCAAAGTGAGGGACCATTTCCACCGATGGATACGTCACTAATATAGATACTCCACTGATACAGATACTCCACTGTATCCTACAGTGCACTTCCCTGTCAGAAAGTCCTTCTTTGCTTACTGAAGGTGTTTACTGACTGGGATAATGCCCATCAGCTGGCTGGTTAGAAACAGAAATGGCAGCTTCGTGATGCTCAGGTCATAGCTCCATATGGTTCCAGAAGGGTTCTGACTATAAAAAGATCAAGACATACACCAACTGGAAGGCAAACAAAAAAATGCCTTTGTAACAAGAAGTGAATGCAGGTCTGTGTCAATATATTTTCTTTTCAGAGATTACTATTTAGTGGTGTATACCCTATATGTGCAAAAGAGACTGTGCCTGAATCAGTGTGACTACCACATTATACTGTGATAATCCCTCCTCTTTACTAATTGTTTATAAGGTAATTTCAATTTCTAAAAACATGAATTACATAAAAACAGCAGACTGGTGTAAAGAACAGATAATTATACAGGCCATTTAAGCTCTTCCAGGGCATAGATTTTCATCCAAATATTTTATGACACAAGTGTAAATAAATTAAAAAACCCAAATATTACAAAAATATCTCACAGATCAAGTTGTATTGTAATATCAATTAAAAATCTAAATAAAATATTAGAGAATAAATTCCAGGACCCTATTTAAAGAATATTATGTTATTATGAAGAGGGATATATTCTAAGAAGGCAGGGAGGTATAAAGAATATTAGAAAATTTATCAACATAAGCCAAGATATTAATATATCTGAGAAGAAAATTCAAATGTTATCCTCCTTGGCCACTGAAAAGAATTTATCAAAACTCAACAATAATTATTGGTTTAAAGATCACTGAATAAAATAGAAATAGGTAAGGAACACCTTATACCCATGATTCTCATTATTTGGATATTCCATATTTGAGATTTTCCCTACTAGCTAAAATATATTTGTACATCCAAAATCAATACTTGGGGCCTTTTTGCAGCCATCTGGGGACAGGCTCATGCACACAGCAGTGAACACTTTGAGTTGTGTGATGCACATGTTGCCAGATTAGGCCCACCAAAACATTGCTCTGTCTTCTTGATTCAGCTCTCATACAGGGATGACCACCGGAGGGAGACGGTAGGAGGCAGGGTAGTGTAGTTCAAGAAGATCCACCTCTGGGGCCAACTGCACAGAGTGTGAATCCTAAAGCTGGCACTGTTAGTGGAGTGGTCTCAAGCAAGTCACCTAACACTTCTGAACCTCATTTTCTGTTTTGTAAAATAAAGTAAATAAAATCTAAGTACATGAATTGTTTTAGGATTTAAGATTATAATTTATGTGAGATATGTGTATACACACACACATATCAACATATTACTCCTAGGAGCAATGGTACAGTATTTGCTAATTTACTGTTTGTGATGAATTTCTAGTACATAAATATGAAGAACAAGAATCGACTGTATATAGTGCACACATTTTATATATATATAAAAATATATATATTCCAGACCAAAAATCACATATATGACATAGTCTAATATGAGAGGCATTATTGCTAAGTCAAGAACATGGAAGTACTATAATCATCATTATTATCTAATATGGTACTAGATATTTTCACTAACGTAATTGGTCAAAAGAGAAATTAAAAGCATAAACACCAAAAAAGATGCACCAAAAAATGAGCATTTGTGGATAATATGATTTAAACTGGGCAATTTCACAAGAGTAAACTAAAAAAACATTAAAAGAATAAAATAATTCAATAAGGTAGAGGGATGTGAAATTAAAATACAAAAATCAGTAGCCTTCATGTATACACACAATAGCCAGTTAAAGATACAATGTGAGAGAATATCTTATTTATTAATATAATGCCTACAACAATAACAACCATGGAAATAAATAATAAAAACTGAAAAATGTCTGTTTGAGGAAATTTTTAAATCATTAACAATCACAAAAGTAGAATGAAACAAATGAAAATATATATTTATAAAAAGACTCAGCCTCTTAAAGGTGCCATGTATAGGACATATGCAAAAATACATAAGCACAAATATCCAGGAAAATTTTGGAAAGAAGAGCAACAAGGGGACATTAGGTCTATCAGAAAACAAAACATACTATAAATACACACTAATTTAAAAAGTAAGTTAATAACATATAGATAAACAGACCAATAGAGTAACCTAAATTTTCAGAAATAGAATCAAATATATAGAGAAATTTACTGTGTCTCAAAGGTAGCATTTGAAATAAATCAGGTAGAATGTGATAATTCACCATGATCAAGTGAATTTAATTCCAGGGATGCAAGGATGGTTTAACATATGCAAATCAATAAATGTGATTCACCACAAAAACAGAAGCAAAAACAAAGAACACATGATTATCTCAATAAGATGCAGAAAATCCATTTGATAAAATCCATCATGCTTTCATGATTAAAAAACCCTCAACAAACTAGGCATAGAAGAAACATACCTCAGGGTTATAAAAGCCATACATGACAAACCCACTAGCAACATTATACTGAATGGGGAAAAGTTGAAAGCATTTTCCCTAAGAACTGGAACAAGACAACGGTGCCAACTGTAACCACTTCTATTCAACATTGTACTGGAAGTCCTAGCCAGAGCAATTGTCAAGAGAAAGAAATATAGGGTATTTAAATAGGGAAAGAGGAGGTCAAATTATCCATTTGCTGACAACACGATCTTGTGTCTAAATAATCCTGAAGACTCCACCAAAAGATTCCTAGAATTGACAAATTCAGCAATGTCTTAAGTTACAAAATCAATGTACACAAATCAGTAGCATTTCTATATACTAATAACAGTCAAGCTGAGAGTCAAATCAAGGACTCAATAACATTTACAATAGCTACAAAGAAAATAAAACACCTAGGAATACACTTAACCAAGGAGGTGAAAGATTTATACAAGGAGAACTATGAAACACTGATGAAATTATACATGATAAAAACAAATGGAAAAACAGTCTGCTCATGATTGTTAGAATCAACATCATTAAAATGCCCATGCTGCCCAAAGTGATTTATTGATTAAAAAAAATACTACTTAGCTTCATTTGGAACCAAAAAAGAGTCCAAATAGCTAAAGCAAATCTTAAGCTAAAAGAACAAATCCGGAGGCATCACTTTACCTGACTTCAAATTATACTACAAGCCTGTTGTAAACAAAACAGCATGACACTGGTATCAAATAGACCAATGGAAAAGAACAGAGAACCTAGAAATAAAGCCATCTACCTACATCCAACTGATATTCAATAAACTAGACAACAACATACACTGGGGAAAGGAGGCAGTATTCAATAAATGGTGCTGGGAAAACTACATAACCACATGCAGAAGAATGATACAGGAAATCTCTCTCTCCCTATATATAAAAATTAATTCAAGATAGATAAAAGACTTAAATGTAAGGCATGAAACCATAAAAATTGTAGAAGGAAATGTAGGAGAAACTCTGCTAGACATCAGTCTGGACAAAGAATTTATGACTAAGACCCCAAAGCCAAATACAGCAATAACAAAAATAAATAAAGGAGACTTAATTAAATTAAAAAACTTTTGCACAGCAAAGGAAATAACCAACATAGTAAAGAGACAACCTAAAGAATGGAAGAAAATATTCACAAACTATACATCCAATAAAGGGTTAGTATCCAGAATCTACAAAGAACTCAAACAAATCAGCAGCAGCAACAACAACAACAAAATAAACAACCCCATTTAAAAAGTGGGCAGAGGACATGAACAGACATTTTTCAAAAGAAGATAGACAAATGGCGAAAAAACATACGAAAAAAATGTTCACCATCACTAATCATCAGCGAAATGCAAATTAAAACCACAAGGAGAAACCACCTTATCCCTGTCAGAATCGTCACTATTAAAAAGTCAAAAAACAATAGATGATGGTCTGGATGCAGAGAGAAAAGAACACTTATACACTGTCGGTGGGACTGCAAATTAGTATACCTCTATGAAAAACAGTATGCAAATTCCTCAAAGAAATAAATGTAGACTTACCATTCAATCTGACAATCCCACTACTGGGTATCTACTCAAAGGAAAAGAAGTCATCAAAAAGACACCTGCACTCACATGTTTGTTTTGTTTTGTTTTGTTTGTGTGTGTTTTTGACACCTCTGTCACTCCAGGTAGAGCACAATGGCTTGATCATAACTCACTGCAACCTCAAACTCCTGGGCTCAAGGGATCCTGTGGCTTCAGCCTCCAAGGAGCTGGGACTACAGGGGCACGCCAGGACACCAAGCTAATTTTTCTCTTTTTTTAAATTTCAGAATATTATGGGGGTACAATATTTTGGTTATCTATATTACCTATGCACTGCCCAAATCAGAGCTACAATCGTGGACATCCCCTAAACTGTGCACCCCACACCCATTAGGTGAGAGTTTTCCCATCTCCTCCACCCCCCTCCCACCTACCCGACCCCTGATGAATATTATTTCCATGTGTGACATAAGTATTGATCAGTTAGTACCAATTTGATGGTGAGTACCTGTGGTGCTTGTTTTCCATTCTTGTGATAGTTGCTTTGAAGAAGGGACTCTAGCTCCATCCAGGATCATACCAGATATGTTAATTCACCACTGATTTTTATTGCTGAGTAATACTCCAGGATATACATATACTACATTTTATTAATCCACTCGTATATTGATGGGCACCTGGGATGTTTCCACATCTTTGCAATTGTGAATTGTACTGCTATAAACATTCGAGTGCAGGTGTCTTTATTACAGAATGTCTTTTTTCCTTTGGGTAAATACTACCCAGTAGTGGGATTGCTGGATCAGATGGTAGTTCTTCTTTTAGTTCTTTGAGGTATCTCCATATTACTTTCCATAGAGGTTGTACTAATTTCCAGTCCCACCAGCAGTGTATGAGAGTTCCTATCTGTTCACATCCCTGCCAACATTTGTTGTTTTGGGACTTTTTGATATAGGCCAATCTCACTTGAGCTAAATGATATCTCATTGTGATTTTGATTTGCATTTCCCTGATCATTAGAGAGGTTCACCAATTTTTTATATGTTTGCTGGCCATTATTCTGTCTTCTTTTGAAAAGTTTCTGTTCATGTCCTTTGCCCACTTTTTCATGGGGTTGTTTGATTTTTTCTTGTTGATTTTCCTAAGTTCTGTACAGATTCTGGTTATCAGCCCTTTATCAGATGTGTAGCATGCAAATATTTTCTCCCATTTTGTAGGTTGTCTGTTCGCTCTAGTGATAGTTTCCTTGGATATGCAGAAGCTTTTTAATTTGATCAGGTTCTATTTATTATTGTTGCTGCTGTGATTGCTTTGGGGGTCTTCTTCATAAACTCTTTGCCTAGGCCAATGTCCATAAAAGTTTTTCCAGCATTTTCTTCGAGAATTCTTATGGTTTCACATCTTAGGTTTAAATCTGTTATCCATCGTGAGTTGATTTTTGTGGGAGCTGAGAGGTGTAGATCTAATTTCAGTCTTCTACATGTGGCTATCCAATTTTCCCAGCACCATTTATTGAATACGGATTCTTTTCCCCAGTGTATGTTTTTGTCTCCTTTGTCAAAGATCAGCATAGTATGAGGATGGTTTTATATCTGGTTCTCAGTGCTGTTCTGTTGGTCTATGTCTCTGTTCTTGTGCCAGTACCATGCTGTTTTGGTTACTATAGCCTTGTAGTATAGTTTGAAGTCTGGGAGGTTGATGCCTCCCAATTTGTTCTTTTTGCTTAAGATTACTTTGGCTAGACGGGGTCTTCTCTGGTTCCACATGAAGCATAGAATTACTTTTTCTAGATCTGCAATAAATGATGTTGGTATTTTGATAGGGACTGCATTGATTCTGTAAATCACTTTAGGAAGTATAGACATGTCAACAATGTTGATTCTATAATTTTTCTATTTTTAGTAGAGATGGGGGTCTCTCTATTGCTCAGGCTGGTCTCTAACTCCTGAGGTCAAGCAATCTTCCTGCCTCGGCCTGCTGGAGTGCTAGGATTACAGGTGTGAGACACCACACCCAGATGCACTCTGATGTTTATTGCAATGCAATTCACAATCGCAAAGATGTTGAATTAACCTAACTGTCCATCAATTCATGAGTGGATAAAGAAAATGTGCTGGTGGGACTGAAAATTAGTACAACCTCTATGGAAAGTAGTACGGAGATACCTCAAAGAACTAGAAGTAGAACTACCATTTGATCCAGCAATCCCACTACTGGGTATTTACCCAAAAGAAAAAAAGACATTCTGTAATAAAGACATCTGCACTTGATTGTTTATAGCAGCACAATTCACAATTGCAAAGATGTGGAAACATCCCAGGTGCCCATCAATCCACGAGTGCATTAACATACACTACTCAGCCATAAAAAAGAATGACATAATGTCTTTTGCAGCAATTTGGATGGAACTGGACACTATTATCCTAAGTGAAGTATCTCAGGAATTGAAAAACAAACACCATATGTTCTCACTAATAAGTGGAGGCTAAATGATGGGTACACATGGGCATGAAGAGATGTAAAGGACATTGGAAATCAAGAAGGGTGAAGGGTGGGTGGGGGTGAGGGGTGAAAACTTACCTATCAGGTACAAGGAACACTATTCTGGTGACAGGCACACTACAAGCCCCAACTTAAGCATTATACAAAGTATCTGTTTGACGAAAACATTTGTACCTCCTTAATATTTTGAAATTTAAAAAATCACATAGAATGAAATTTTAAATAAATGGTATTGTGGGTAGTAATTTTGGAAATAAAGGAGTGGGTTTAATACCTCAAGCATTAAGATAAAATCCAAATGGATTAAAGATATGAATACACACATACATATATATCTGTATATGTATGTACACATGTATATGTCTATATCCAACAATCGTGTAAAAGACATGGCTGTCATTCATGACCATGGAATAGAAAAAGCTATTCTCTCTATGCTTCAAAATGTAGAAATCATAAAATATTTATTTCTACTTTATATAAATAGAAATATTAAATATATGCCTAACCACTCCTCCCAATTATTATAATCAAAAGCAATAGGCATAACAAACTATGAAAATGTAATTCATATTACAGATAAAAAGACTAGCATACTTCATTTATAAAGATTTCCACATATGAACAAGAAAAAGACCAATAGGAAATGGGCAAAACATATGAACAAGCAGTTACATAAGTTGAATAATATCTTTATCACTTCATGTAGCTGGATTCTGAAGAAACAATTTTTGTTGCTAACCTAATTACATTTGTTCATACACATGTATAGAAATTCATGTGAAAAATCATTTCAATTTTCTGTCCCATAATCATCATAGAATAATTTCAAAAAGGTCCTCTGAAATATTTGATATCTGAAAATATTGCCATTTTAAGGACATAAAAGTAAATAAATATGTTAGTGATTTTGTCTTTCCATTTTATATAATGAGAATTTTAATTCCCTTCCATGACATTGAAAATTTTAAATAAAATAGAATCTCCATTATAATAAAAACAAGAATTTCATCAGGCACAATGTCTATCATAGGCTTTTATGACAACAAAAATATTTTTAAAATTTATTTATCCAAAAAGAACTTTTCGGATGACCGTGAGCATCTTTAAATTTTAAGGCACTCACAACTTGCCAAGACCACAAAGAAGTGTAACTACAGAACTAATCCTGCCCCAGAATTGTTTAATATGCATAATTTATGAACATTGCTTCTTTTAATATAATAGTAGCTGGCAGAGAAACAAGACCTAAATAGGCTAAGTAACTGCTTACCTTTGGATGTTCTGAGACTTTTTCATTCATTCACTGTTTTCATTAAATATTTTCTAGAAATAGCATCATATCTATAATGTTCAGTACATTTGAAGGAATGCACATTTAACAAATTCAATATAAAATCTGTGAACTTTATTCAGAATTTGATGCAAGCATAAATAAATCAGAGCTGTAAAATGAAATCATGTTATCTTCTATCTATCTGCCTTCCCATTTAAAAGTGGTTTGCATAGATATCTCTTTGTGGTTCAGTAATCATTTTAAATGTGGTAGCCACTGTGTTATAAGCTTTGTTTCATTCTCATAAAAATCCAAGCAGTCAAAAATATCATATCTTCATTGTATCTATGAAGAAACACAGGGATTACAAGTATTTATCAATTTGTTTTGAACTAGAATACAAATATAAAGTCTGACATTATAGCATAATTTTTTAAACATTAGACAGTATTCTCTCCCCAAAAATGCTGTCATTAATATTCATTTATAATGGATGTATTTTATTGAACTTTTGACATAACCAAATGCATCTAACTTACATCCATGTTAATTGATTTAAATATGTTCCGCTAGTAAAATAATTATATCTTTTTCAAGTCTAATGTTTACAGTTTTTTAAATTCATTTTATCTTTCTTAGGCATGAGAAGGGAAGACCGACTGAGACAAATACACCGGCAGGCTCTGGAGCAGTGCTACCCAGTAGAATTTTTTGCAATTATGGAACAGTTCTATATATCTATTCTTTAATTTGGCAGCCACTAGCCACATGTGGCTACTGAGAGCATGAAAAGTGACTAGAATAAGCAAAGGACTGAATTTTTAGTTTTATTTAATTTTAATTTGATTTTCAATATCCACCTGTGGCTAATGGCTACTGCATTGGACAGTACAGCTCTAAAGCCCATGCCAAACAACCACCCTGTACATGTCAGAAGTCTCATGCTGGATATATCCAAACACATCCTTAGTCTGCCTACTTTTTCTTGTCTCCCAAATCACCACACCAACAAAGACTATAATTCCTTTCTGATTAGAACACCTGCTTCTACTCCCTTCAGACTATTATCCAGACAGCAATACAAGTAGACTTTAAAAAAAACAAAGCAACATAACACAATACTCAGTGGTGAAAGATTGAAAGTTTTCTCCCTAAGATCAGAAATAAAACAAGTATGCCTGCTTTCACCACTTCTGTTCAGCATTATACTGGGATTTCTGGCCAGAAGCACTTTGGCTTGAAAAAGAAATAAATGGCATCCAAATTGGAAAAGAAGAAGTAAAACTATCTATATTAGCAGATGAAATGACCTTATATGGATAAAATCCTAAAATATAAACACATACAAGTACACACATACACACCAACTGTTAGAGCTAATGAACAAATTTAGCAGTGCACACAACTCAAAATCAACACAAAAAAGTAATTTGTGTTTCTATACACTAGCAATGAACAATCCAAAAATAAAATTTAAAAATTTCAATTACAATAGCATCAAAAAATACTTAGTAATAAATTTAGCCAAGGAGAAACAAGATTTTTACAATGAAAAGTACAAAATATTGCTCAAAAAATTAAACTTCTTTAATTTCAAAATAAGTGGAAAGACATCCCATATTCATGAATTGAAAGATATGATCTTGTTAAGATGGCAATACTATTCTAAATAATATATAGATTCAATGCATCCCTGTCAAGATCCCAACAGTATTTTTGCAGGCAATGTAAAAAGCCATCCTAAAATTCATATGGAATCTCAAGGGACCAAATACCAAAGCAATCTTTAAAAAGAAAAACAAATTTAGAGGTCTCACACTTCTTTTTTTTTTAATTAATTAATTTATTGTTAAATTTCAGAATATTATGGGGGTACAACACTTTAGCTATATATATTGCCCATGCACTGCCCGTGTCAGAGCTACAATCGTGGTCATCCCCCAAACTGTGCTCCCCACTTCTTGATTTCAAAACCTATGACAAAGCTAAATCAAACATGGGAATTCACTTCCTCCCAGATCATTGTCTAGAGGTAAATATGTGATCCAATTCTGGCCAAAGAGTCTTAACAGAAAGTCTCCTTCCAACTCTCTAGGAAAGATTTCCATCACTAATAGGAAAAAAAAAGTTACAGGAAAAAAGGATCCTTTTTTTCTTTTTGTCTGAACAGAGTTGTGTGAAGACATGATTTGGAAGCCATAACAGCCCTCTTGCAACATTAGATGATTGTGAGGTATTCTCCATGGTGTATCTATTCTTCTTGCAAAAACGTTTGTTCCAGATTGTCTTTTGAAGGATAATTGTGTGGCAAACAGTCTTGAACTATGGAAATAGTGTTTTTCTTAGGGATGAAGGCAAATATATTTTTTGACCAGGGTGACAAAGATAATGGTTCCTTCCAGCACAAAAGTTGGGAAGATTTGCTAACAGTCTCCTTATAAGATTAGAGATTTCCTAGCTTGGAGTTCCTCAGCTATGACACAAACTAGGTGTGTATGCAGCATCCATCTGAGCTCTGCACATGGCCCCTGTGGGACTTGCTGGGCAAGGGGAACCAATGCAAACATGAAGCCAATACTGCCAGCTATGCCATGAGTAATAAAAACCTTTGTATCTGACCCAGGAATCCCATGTCTTCTGCTAACATTTATGAAGCTGTGGCAGGTTAACCACTTATTTTGCAAGCATAGTAAATCTCAGAGCCTTCAAAGTTCTTGACAAAGACATTTAAATACAAAAGCCAACTTCCTGAAAATAATATGGCAAAAGATAGTAACTTCCTGCCAAGCCACTGTACCAAAATCAGAATTTCTGCCTCCAGATTCTTATTACATGATTTTTAAAAATAACCAAAAAAAAAAAAAAAAACCCACTGTTATTTAAACATCTATTCATTAAACAAGTATTTATTGAAAACTACCACTGTTCTTGGCAATGCTGATGAATATAGCTGAACAAATGTCTGATTGAGACAAGGTAAAAACAATCACCAAATAGAAAAATACAATCACAAAGTAGTTTCAGCTTGAGATTACTGCTATGAAGGAAAAAGAAAGCCAGCGAAATAATTTAAAAATAAAAAGTAACTAGGAGATTCCCTTTTACATACAGTAGCCAAGAAATGCTGACATTTAAGTGCTAACTTAAAAGGTATGAATGAGACAGTCATGAGGAAAGCCAGGAAAGCAAATTCTGGATGAAATAAACAAATGAGCAGGCCTGGAAAGGGTGTTTGGAGGCTAAGGTAGCTAGAAGATAGTAAGGAAGAGAACGGTGCAAGCAAAGCTTAGAGAGATGGAAAGAGCCAGTTCATCAAGAAATTTGTAGGTTATGAAAAGGGATTTAGATTTAATTCCAGCAACAACAGAAAAATCCGTGAATATTTTTATTTGAGGTATTGATGTGATCCAATTTACATTCCTGAGAAGTGACTCTTGCTGCTCTGAAGTGAATTTCCTTAGTCCTGTTGGATGTCTATAACAATAGAGGAGGTCAAATATAATGGTATCTTAGACTGAGTCTGGGGTATGTGGATGGATGGAGCAAAATGTATATATTGGAGACTTTAACATCTTTGTTAATGGATTGAAGGTGGTTAATGAGGGAAAGGCAGGTATTGGGAATGATCTGTACATTTTGATATTGGACAAGAGACAGTGATGGTGAAGGAAGAGGGAAGAAGGTAGAATTTTTGGAAAAATATCAAAAGTTCCATTTTCGATGTATTAATTTTAAGATAGTCATTTAATATCCAAAGGAAGATGTCAACAAAGTAGATGGATATTATAATGAACTTCTGAAGAGAGATCTGGACTGAAGAGATAAATTTTATATATCTATATCAGAAAATACCTATATTTAACACTATGGAACTGAATGAGATTCCATAGAGAGACATTTAAGTTTCAGAAGAAAAGATACAGTAGGACTGAGGTTTGAGGCAAGGAAATAATTTAAATGAGGGTAATAGATCAGTTATGATCAGGAACAGTATTCCCAATTCAAACTGAATTAAGAAGAAAATGTATTAAGTAACATATAAGTAAATCTAGAGGTAGGGTGGACTTGAGGGTTTGTGGATTTCCCATGTCAATATATTGAAAACCCTTAATGGTAGGTGTTATTGTTTACTCACTTTACAGATAACAAAACAGACTCCTTTGAGCTTCAAAATTAATAAATAGAGGAGTCAGTATTAAAGTCTGGCTCATTTCTATCACACCTCTCATACATAATATCTTTCATACATAATATATTTTAATCCTCTTGATTATGACATTTATAAACCTATAAGGTTAGGAGGGTAAGTCTAGTTAGTCACATCTTTTTTACCAATGAGAAATATGAGTCTCAAAAATATTTGATCAATTATTCAGGGTCACACTGATAAGTGTTCGAGTCGGGGCTAAAGCTCAACTCTGAACTGTTGCACTAGCACCATCTCTCGCACCCCTGATATCAGGTTGCCTGTCTAGCCATGCCCTTATGTAAAATAAGGCTTACATTTCTTTATCTGTTTTATTAAATTTATTATTAAAAAAATAGTGTTGGCCCTAGTTTCTCACTTTGGCAATACTTTGCTTCCTTGACCTTTTCCTCTGCCAAAAAAAAAAAAAAAAAAGCAGTGATAAAATGTGCAGTGTTCTCAGCATCTGTGGCAGCACAGTCTTTCAGTGAGCAGAAATCACTTGACGTGGCTACTTACAATTATGTGCCAAGCCAGCCCTGAGTTCAGGAGTAGTCTCCATATTATTTTTATCATGGGATATGGCTCTAATTCACTATCTTAAAGGGAAACAAAATGAAAAAGTGTAAGCATATATTTATGTCTTATTTCCATTTTCAGAAATTGATTTGTTTAACTTCGTTAGATCTTTAATTAGATTTTTAATATGTTAACTGGTTATACGCATATATACAAATGACCTTGAGTTTCCCCTTTAGCCATCTTTCCTTTTTGCCTAAATCATATAAAATATTCATAAATTCCTGCCAGTGATTCATTATATATCAAATAATAATAATGTAAATGAATGGCAGTGAATCGTACATTTTTCATTAAATCCATCAGCTAGTTCTACTTCATGTTACAGCTCAATTTCATTCAACACACACTGTTATCTCATATGTCCTAGGCATATGGATCTTTACTTATTTCCAAGATTATTTCACTATTCTTTTCGTTTTCATACAGATAATTTGTGGAAATTAACTTCAGATTTTATATGGCAATTTATACATCAGAAAGTTTTATATTAAGCTTAAATCCTCTGGATAAGGCTTAAGATGGATAGAATTTTAGTTACAAAGGCATGAATAATCAGTGGCAGAAAAATATATGTGTATATATAAAACATGAATACATATATTGCATATGACCATTTATATATCCTTGGAGAGAACATGTATGGCAATATATTTTCTCTCAATATTAGCAGTTTTGTTTTAAAATATAATATTTTTCTACTTCTGCAAGTCTAAAAATCTGCATTACAATGAAACTTCCATATCCATTTACCCTTTTCTGTGACATGAAATATAAAAATCAAAAGAAAAAAAACAAGATGCACATATATACTTCTGAAGAGACTTAAGATTTTTGCTTTTTTAATTCTCCCAACTTTTCCTAATTACTTCATACTTAGAAATCTTGTCACATCCTTCCTTGTCACACAACTGGGATTTACATTCTTCCTCCAAATACACCATTACAAATGAAAACACTGTTTCTGGTTCCAAATGCATATTCAATAGCTGCTGAGATAATTAGAAATGCTAACTCATTTAATGAGTCTTAACAAATCCATACTTGAACTAAGTAGTGTAAAAAGTTAAGAAAATACCAAACTATAAATTTTTGCAAAGATAATACTGAGCCAAATTTAATTTATTTAAAGGAGAGGGGAATGGGGCATTCATTTCTCAATCTTCCTAAGGAAAGGACAGCCTACCTTTGGCAAATGCCAAAGCAAAGTACATATTTATTAAACATTTTGTCCTTTCAGAACACACTATTCAATGTTGTCCTTTATCTGACAATTCAAATATCCTTCCAATGAATTTAAATAGCTTTCAAACATTAAAAATTTCCTATCATTACATATTTTCTTTCACAAAACTAGCAGCCAGTGAATTAGCCAAAGCTCAGTTCCAATAGTTTTGTCCAGTTTATAAGATTAAAGTAAATGTGCCTAGTTATGAGTCTTGAGGTTCAAGCCATGGAAATGAACCACTCCACAGCAATCCGGGAAAAGCAAATGCTACAGTCATTTCAATTCACTACAATCATGTAGACCCAGCCTCATTCTAAATCTCCTCAAGGGCTTTCACCACTTTGGTTTGGCAAATTGACAACCCAGAATAGATACTGTATTGATTTGTGTCTTCTCAGTGGTGCAGGTGGAACCGGGATATGAAAGGAGGCCCTTGAAATTAGTATATTGGCACTCATCCATTCCTGGTGTATTTTTCCTCTCTGTGCATCTCTTTTTGATCAGGAAAATATCTAACTGGGTGCTTTGTATGAGGTCACTAACAAAGTAATTCCCGTTGTTTTTTAATGTTTCA
The DNA here is from genome assembly GCA_023783475.1 of Daubentonia madagascariensis. Classification (NCBI taxonomy): domain Eukaryota; kingdom Metazoa; phylum Chordata; class Mammalia; order Primates; family Daubentoniidae; genus Daubentonia; species Daubentonia madagascariensis. The sequence goes on along the minus strand of JAKFHU010000978.1, from coordinate 15,094,070 downwards.
GTGAGCCATTAGATTAAGAAGAACTTTAATTTCTTGTTATAGCTTTAAGATAACAATAAAACCTGACTTATGATTCATGGAAGACATTATTTGCCACCTTTAGATTGTAATGATTTTGCATTTGGTGATTATGAGCACACACAGAAGCAAGAAACCATCATAATTAATTTCCAACAGCACATTTTCCTTGTAAGAGAATATGATCAGTGTAGCTATCTCCCACCTAGCAAAAACTATTAAGTTCTAGATATTTTACATTGGCCCCTTAAAAGTTTCCAGAAGTTAATGAACTATGTGTCATTCATGTGAGATTCATATCTGTTAGTACTTTTAGCATGTATTTCATAGTGTTAGAGAGTAAATCATTTTTGTTAATTTGCAAAATGAAGCATGAATAGTGAAATAGATTTAAAATAAGAAGTCCTGGGAATGAGTCCTATCTGCCATTTTATAAGCTAGTTAACCTGGTAATGTTACTCAGTGTTTCTTAGCTATATTTTTCTTGACCTATAATGAAAATAGCACTGATTTCAGGGGATTATACAAGATACGGTTTATGAAAATTATTTCTGAAATTATTAAGCATTATATAGATATTAAATATTATTGATTTTTGTAAGCAAGTGTCTTCACATTTGCTTATATTATACAAGATTACATAATAATAAATGTTATTGATTATTAAGTGATTATTAGGCGCTACTTGCTATTCTAAGCACTTTGCATGAATTAACCTATTTAATCATTACAATAACCTCATGGGATAGTTATTATAGTTATCCCAATTTTACAGATAAGGAAATTGAAACACAGAGCAGTTAGTTAACATCACACATCTATTTAATAATGTGGCCAAGATTCAAATCTAAGGCAATCTAAGACCAGGGTCCTTGCTGTTAATCTAATCATCACCCTTTAATGCTTTTCTATTATATGATAATTTGCAAAACAAAATTATATTTCCAAAAAGGAACACATTTTTTGCATTGCTTCTCTTGTATATTTTGTATGATTAAAAACAAAACCAAACTTAAGACTGAAATCCTCTTGTTACTTAGTAACTCCATGGCTCCAGGCAGTATTGCAATTTTAATTAGAGTTTCAACATAGAATCATTGCTATTGTTTATGAAGAACAAGAAATTCCATTTTAATGTACGGAGGTAATATATGAAATAAAATATAAACATTTCCCACAGCAAATGTGAAAGTTATTTGTGGACTGATAATTAAACAGCATTCGGGGGAGATTTGAAACAAAGAAGGAAGAAGAATGTACATCATCTACACACTGGAAAATATCAATATCAATATTTCTCTTTTGTCATTTCTGGTAAATATATGATCCACAGATAATGAAAAACACTAGCAAATGGCTAATCTTTTCCATGTGTGGGAAACCAAACAAAGGTGACTTTGAGTTAAACATAACTTTATAAGGACATAAATTTTCTTTAGGTTAATAATGAAGTGTTAGTTTATGGGCAACATCTCACCTGCTCTTCCCCTTAAATAAACACATTTTCCATCAGTACTAGTTTGCTGGCTGCTAACTTTCCAGTAAATTAAACTCTTGGTTCTTATGTAATCAATAATACACCTTTCCTTTTGGAAGGGCACAGGAGTATTGGTATCCATAACCTGCAGGGGCCAGGGACTCTTTAAACACACATATCCCTTCAGCACTAAAATGGTCACCTAATTTGTATGTAAAAAGATGCAAATATCATATAATTCTATATTATTTTAATAATGAGAAACTCGTGGCTTCTAACTCCTTTTTCATTGTTTTACCATTACTTTCTTTTTCCTTAAATTTTTTGAGAGTTTTATTAGTAAAAATATATGTAGCCATCAAAACTGGATCTAAAGAAAATCTATGCTTGTAAGTGTTATATGAAATAAGAGAAAGAAAATTTAATTTCATTTTTGCAAAAGGAAAACCAAGGGTAAATTCTCTTCTAGGAAAATCAAACTATAATTAATTTCTTATTTTAGTAATAAAAACTCTGATCTATGTCATTGTAGTTAAACATATTTTGCTCTTGTACAGTTTTAATAGAATCTACTAAAATATTTGTGGAGAGAAATTTCACATATATACCAAAACGTAGAAAATTATTACTTTCAGAAGATTAGTCTATACAAATAATGAGATAGGCTGGGTGTGGTGACTCACAGCTGTAGTCCTAGCACTTTGGGAGGCCTAGGCAGGAGGATCACTTGAGGCCAGGAGTTCGAGACCAGCCTGGGCAAGAGTGAGACCCTGTCTCTACAAAAAATAAAAAAATTAGCCAGTTGCGGTGACCCCAGCCTGTAGCAGGACAATCTCTTGAGCCTAGGAGTTTAAGGCTGGAGTGAGCTATGATCATGCCACTGCACTCTGGCCTGGGCAACAGAGTGACACCTTTTCTCAATTAAAAGAAAAAAAAAGAGATAATTTGTACAAATAACAGATATAAGTATAAAAATACTAATTTTTACTGTTTACCAAGCACATTTTTCTGGCATTCTCTTACTTTATCCATACCTCAACTCTATGAAGCTAATACAACTATTATACTATTATAATATATTATTTAAAAATAAGCAACCCAAAGTTTACAGAATCTAAGTAATTTACTCAAAATCATCTCACTACTTCATGGAACACCCTGAATGAAAATTTAAGCAAAGTTATCTCAAACCACTATATCATAATGGCTATAATATTACAATGGATAATTTTTTCAGCCTTGTTTAAAATATAAAAAATACTTGGAAAAAAAGTTAGATGATAGGATATTGATAAAATAATGACTCATCCTTTAAGTATTATAGAAGCTATGTGGCCAGTAAAATTAATGCTGCAAGCCTATACTTCTGACACAGAAATATATTTGCAGTATGTAAAGGAAAAAAATTCTGATTTTAAAAGCCATTTAATTTCATTCTTTATATATCTAAACAAAGAAGTATATTAAAATGTCAAATATATCATTAAAATACTTATAGTAATTATTTTCTGGTAGTGAGATTACTTATGAATTTAACTTTGTACTGAATTTCTCGGAAAGACTAATTTTGTAAAGTGTCAATATCACACACTAAATAAGTACACCAGCTCTGGAGTCAGATGCCTGGGGTGATAAATCAATTTCATCTTTAGAGTTTTGTTGGGTAACTGGAGAGGTACCTTACTAACTTCTCTAAGCGAAAGCTTCCTTTTCTAGAAGATGGAGATATCAATAATATCTAGTTCATAGACTTACATTAAGGATTAAATGTCTATCCAAGTAAAGGGTTTTCAACTCATACTGGTGAATAATTGCTAGCTATTTCTTAACTACACTATGGGATAAAATGCTTTTATTATGTCTTTGTTTTTTGATTTTACTACAATAAACATTCTTATTTTAAGGTGAGAAAAAATCAGAACTTATCTTTTTGATTTTTAAAATTCTTTCCCAACACCTGAAATATCATCAAGAAGAAATATCATCTCTTAGTCATGAATCAGTGTTATCCTGAATAGAGGTTTCCAATAGATTGCCACAGACCTCATCTCTTCTGATCATTGTTATTGATGAATTGGAGTAGGCAATTAATTATTAATAACATATGCTTCTCAGGTTTGCATATGACAGACATCTAGTTAAAACCATCCTTATTATATCTGATTGCTGAATCAAGAATCAGAATAAATTTGAAAGGCAAAATCAGCTGAAGCCAAATGATGACATTTAATAAGGATAAATGCAAATTTCTGGATATAATTTCTAGAAATCAATAACAAAAGTTAGAGGATGGAGGAAACTTGGCTTGAAAACAGTTCATGTGTCAAAGATCTTGGGATTTTCAGTTAATCAAAGAAACTAATATGACAAGCTAGCAGAAGCTAATTTAATCCTAGGCAGCATTAATAGAGTTACAGTGTGCTTATCATGGGAATCGACAAGCCCACTGTATGCTGCACTGTCAAAATGAATTTGCAATACTGATTAATTTTGTATACTAAAATTTAGGAAGGGCAATGAAAGCTAGAGACCATAATAAGAAAGTTAAAGATGAGGACAAGTCTATAATTTGAAGTGCATAAGAATTCTTAAAGGGACAATGTATGTTTAGCGTGATCTTGGGTTCCAGGATACCATGTTCTCCTGGTTATCCTATTTTACTAGTTTCTTTTTCCAAGTCTCATTTGCTTAGCTAAGCATTGGAGCATGGTAATGCTCAGTCTTAACCTTTTTTCTGTCTCTGTTGACACAAAGTTCCTTGCTAATCTCATCCAGCATCATGGCTTTAAATGCCATCTTTATGATTGCAACTCACAAATCTGTATCTTCAGTATGAATTTCTTTGCTGAACTTTATTCTGGAATACCTAGTCACTTTCTGGACATCTCTCTTTGGAAGTCTAATACATTTTTAAATTAATCAATCCAAAATTAAACTTTTGATATTCTCCTCCAAAACATAATATTTTTCTAAATTTCTCCTTTTCCAAATAAATGAGAGCTCCATCCTTGCTGTCACTTAACCAAAGTATATAGTTCCCACCTCGACACTTCTCTTTTTCTCATTATACCTCCAATTCATCAACATCTTCAATTGTGTGCAGCAACTGGCCCCCTCTCACCTTTTCCAAGACTATTACTTTGGTCTAAATCACTTTCATCGGTCACCTGGATAAATGCAACAGACTGGACTCCTGCTTTGGCTTTTGCCCCACTTCAGTCAATTCTCAACACAGTAGTCAGAGCATCATTTAAAAAAAGTCTGTCTCCACATGTATGTATGTACATTAATTATATGCACCCATATAATTATGTATATAATTATATTAAGAGCTGAGCAGCTAGTAAGAATAAAACATTCCCAAAGTAAATTCTCCTTCACCATAAATGTGTAAATAGAGGCAGAGTAAACATATCTTAATGAAGGGATCCCTTCTCTGAGTGAGTTGCTATTAAAAATGAATAGGAAATTACCTTCCAGTTATGAAATTCCAGTATTTAAATTAATGTGAAAAGTTACTGTAAGCCTTCAGCATCCATAAAAAGAAAAAGTAGTCAATCTGTTAATCAACAATATTTTTGAGCTCCTACTATATTCCAGACACTACAGGGTACAGGGTTGAATTGTGTCCTCTAAAAATACATGTTCAAGCCCTCACCCTCAGTATCAATGAATGTGATCTCTTTGGAAATAGAATGTTTGGAAAAAAGATCATACTAGATTAGAGTGGTCCCTAATCTAATGACCGATATCCTTTAAAAACAGGAAAAGTTGGTCACAGAGACACACAGGGTGAATGCCAGATGATGACAGAGGCAGAGATTGGAGTAGTGAATCTACAAACCAACGAAAAACAAGGATTGTTGGCAACCATCTAAAGCTGTGAAGAGGTAAGGAAGAATCCTCTCCTAGGTTTTTCATGGCCATACAGACACCTTGATTTTGGACTTCTAGAATTCAGAACTGTGAGACAATAAATTCACGTTGTTTTATGCTACATAATTTGTGATAATATGTTACAACCACCCTAAGAAACTAATACAACCAGGTATTGAAGATAAAGTGGTAAATTGTCATAGTCACTATCCTTAGAGTCTAGTGGGAGAATCCATCAAGGTGTAATTATAAATAAGTGAATAATGATAATCATGTAACTGTGCTATGAAGATTCTTGAGATTATATTCAAGGAGATAGTCAGGGAAGGCTTCCCTAAGTGAAGCACTGGGCAGGTTCTAGCTTATTTATTAAGCTTAGCAGGGCACTAGGTCACAGAAGTAGATACTTAGCAACTGTTTAAATGGATGCTGAATGAATTATGTAAAGTACAGGGTAAGTATAAGGCAAACCAGAGCTAGAAGGAGAATGGAGACAGAAAAAGAAAATCATACAACAGGCAAAATTATGTTAAACATAAAATAAAGAAGAAAAATTTGAACACATATAGTAAAAATCCAACTATTAGATTACATTTTACATTATATTGTTTACTGATTGCAAAATTTATTAGAGTCCAAGATTTGACATGTTTGTAATGTGATCTAGGACTAGTAGTGATCACTCCCTACCATCCATTCATTCCCTCTATCCCCAATTCCTTCTTCCTAACAGAATCCTAATTTTGATCAAATATCCAACCATATAACATATGGCTTATAAATCTCAAAAAAAAAAAAAAAAGAAGAAAAAGAAGAGACTCCTTTTCTACTTCCAAGAACAGATTTTGATAAAACAACATCATTATATTCCCTTGTAAATAAGTGGTCTAGAAACCAAAATTTGAGCTCACTAACTTGTGGACAATATGTCCAAAGGATTAGTATCAAGGGACATACATAGGGCTTAATTTGGCTCAATCACACTGAAGTGAAAAACTGTATTTCATGTACCGGGAGAAATATTTTTCTGTCTTCTGGGTGATACTGGAAAATGAAGTGATAAGCTTAAGGCGTATCATTTGCACATTTGATCATTTCCTTTTCTTTAAAGCATTAATAAGGCCTCAGTAAATGGAAAAAATATTGCTATTGGAACTAAAATGAATCAATTGACCATTGATTTTAGCAACATGAAAATTCTTACCGATCTTCTTAAGAACAAGATCAATGGCATGGGTGTGTTGAGCCAAAACTGAGTGGAGTGGACACAAGAGAAAATTAAAGAAGTGGAAATTATACATACTAAAATTTCTTTTGATTAGATTTACCATTCAAAAGTGCAGAAAAGTGGTCAGTAATGGGTCAAGAGAGTCTTTTCTTGTTTTTGGTAATTAATAGGAGAAATAAAGTCATGTTTATACACTGATGAGAATGTTGCTGTAGAGACGGGAAAAAAATCCTCCTTGATACAGAAGAGGAAAAATGCTGGAGCAGTAACTCTGAGAAGGTGAGAGGGGAGGAGACCATACGAAAAATTGTAGTAGGTAGACCTTGAGGGAAATCCCTTCTAATTGCTTCATCCTCCCCCCCACCATAAGATAATTCTACATTCATCATAAAAAAAGGAAACAGGATGGGGTGGGAAGTGTTGGAGGTTTGAAGAGAGAGAAAGGTGCTAGATTCTGGATTCTGATCTCTGGAAAGATTCAACTGGGTAGATCAAAGGTGGGAGACTTGAAGTTGAAATTATCAGTCAATTACAGATATTGGTAATGACAGTGTCTGAGACATGACCATAGTGTGGATGCCTGGATTAAAAAAAAAAGAAAAACCTTCATCCCTGGATTATTGGAGAAGTCAAAGAAATGAGAGGCCTGGGTATTAGAAGAATCTACCATATGAATACATAAATCATTAAGGATTATGACAGAAACAAAATATTGCTGAGACTGACAGTGAAGGGGCAGCTAAAATCCTCAAGGACCAAGTGGGGAGCATTGGGGCAGGGGACTCTGATAATAATGACATTCAAATCTGAGGGAGTTTTACATAGGAGGGAGAGAGGAGAAAGAAGGTTACTTCATCCACCTCCTGGCCCAGTGGAATTCGTATGAAGTTTTTGGAAGAGAAACTAACTACACTGGTGAAAGCCACAGGAGAAGCAGTGTTCTCAGGACAGAGTAGCTTCTGGTACAAGAAGCTACATGGCATATAGAGAGGAAAGGATGAGTTTAGAGAAATTGTTAATACGCTAATAAGTGAAATTGAATCCTAGAATTCCAGTAAAAGATTTGGCAGTTAAGGGGATTGATGTTTGGCATATGAGGGACCTGAGAGTCTTGGGCCTTTTATAGTAATTAATGTAAACAAAAAATTAAATGTGATTAGAGTAATCTTTTAGAGTAATCTTGGAGATCTCAAAGGATATGGTTGTGAGCAGGAGGGATGGGACTTGCAGGATTCAGGGAGTCCCTCCTTCACCCCAGTCATGGGGGAGAACTGGTTTGACTTGGAGCAAAAGGAGCCTGCTGATCCTTCTTTATTCCTGCTGGTGGGTCTGTAGGGTCTGGGAGAGGCAATTTTATCTGGAGCACCAGACACTTTGGGGCTCCCTTATCACCCTTTGATCATCAGGAGCTCTGGGACCCCTGCTTCTTTCTTGCTTCTGAATGTGTGGAAACCAGACAAGGCACAATCTTACAGAGAACAGCTTTTAGAAGGATGAGGATGTGGGTTATTCAGTTCTAAAACTTTATAGTGCCTCATACTCAATACCTGATAAAATATATGATGGATTTCTTTTGCTGATATAGAATCACTAGTTTACTTAACATCATTAGCATTTGAATTGGAAAGATTATTTACGTCCAAAGGACTACCAATAGCAACTTGCCATCATGAGAGATGTCTAGTTGTAGATGAACTATTAGAAAACAAACAAAAATTATATTTTGTAGAGAACAACAATAGATTTTAAAATAGCTCTTTTTAAAGAAATACATGGAAAGATCAAATTGACGTTCTTAAAACCTGTATAGGTTTCTTAGGGAGTGTAAAATATAGAAATGTTGTTTTCCAGTCCCTTTTTGTCCAGGAACTAGGGCTTCCTGAGGTGATCTACACATAGGACATGATTGAGTGGTAATTATACTATAAGTTAAATTGAATCTACTGATGTTACAGAACAAGGTATGCCAGATTGTTATCATCACTGACAGAGACCAAAACAGGCCTGTTCTTCATCACTTCTTCCAGCCTTATAGTTTACTTTATCACTTTACACTCAATACCTGAAGGGGGACAGACACTACTAATAAGTTTCAGAAGCCATCCTCTTCAGCTCCACAATATTTTACTGAGAATATTAATGTGTGCATAACCCTAATTTTTGATGCTTTACCATTTTACTTGGCTAGTACAGCAGACTATAGGAAGTTAAAAACGGAACAAAGGATTAGCTTGATCAAACACCCTACATTATGTAAATAAAATACTCTTCTGGAGATTAGCTTCAAAAATATTTTGGTGTCTGATGATTAATACTCCCCTTAAAATAGGCTGCAAAAGTATATGGTGATCTGCACACTCTATTTCATAATACAAACATGAAGTTAAAGTAATAAAACTCTTAGTAAATGATGCTAAACTGGACTTTCACATTCTTAATAATGTCAATAACACATATAATAATAATAGTATCTAAAATTTTCAGTTCCTTTATATGGGCCAGGAACTAAGTTGTATATAAGGAGTTTATCTCTTAATTCTCACACTTCTGTGAGGTAGACACTATTATTATTCCCAGATTATTAATAACAATTTTTTTAAAAACTGAGACTAAGAAAAGTGAGGTAATTTGATCATGGTTACTCAGCTAAATCGCAGTGCACTAAAACTCTCAAGCAGTCTGCATCTCTTAATTATGATACACTATATTGTGGTTTGGATGATGTAATACATATTTAAAAGGATTTTCTAAAATGGTCACTTTTGATCTTTCATAATATAAAAGATATTTAAAGAAGAAGATTCTACCAATTTTTAATAGTTCACATTTCTTTGTTACTTTCATATTTTCCGTATTTTGTCAGTAAGAGTAAAAATGAATAATTTAAAATCTCCATCCCCAGTAGAGGCTTACCTAGTTCCATTGACATTCTATAAACAACTAGGTACATTGTAGAGAAAAATAAAATCTTATTTCTAAATGCAAAATATAAATATAAATAAATTGGGGCTTGGGAAAAAAGTAATTGATATTACCTTTAACCTGAATTTTATAATTTTTATTGTTTGTACAATCATTAAGAAGCTATTAATATAATAAAATGCTAACGTAATGTTTAATTATTTTAAGTTTCTTGCTACATTCATAATATTTACTATACATTCTTTGTAGTTGTGGCCAGATTTGAATCCCAAGATTTGGAATGGGCAATATCTGAATAAAAAGCCATCCATCTGAATGGTGTTTTGTCAAGGATCTAAGTACACCTTTCAATACCTGAAACTTTTATAAATTATAATAATAGGAAAGTGTATCTAGTACACGATTTCAATTTTGTTTTATTTCTAATATTTACTTGAACATTAAGTGAGGAACTCTGGCAACCATTATATATGCATAAAGTATGTTAAGCATGTGTTTATAAGTATGCATATGCATGCATGCATTCATATACTTGTTCATACATATAGTGTCTGCCAAAGGATTAGTAAGTGGAGCTAAGATGATTAAGAAATTCTCTCAATATCAGGAATCAGGTATTACTTATGCCAACCCAAATTACTGATGATATTGGCCTACTGGCCTTCTGCCTTTGATAAAATTCTCAAAGAGATACTAAGGTGAGACCAGGTCTAAAGGGAGGGGAGGAACATAATAGCACATATTAATTAACATGCAATTTTTATTATTTTATACTTTAGCATAAACCTTGCTGATATATCAATTTACTTTTCATTGTACACATGAACAGAACTTTTGATAAAAGTATATGTGGAATCTATTCTGTGATGCATATAACAATGCATGGAAAACAGCAGATTCTTGGTATACATATTATTAAATAAAGCAATGGACATTAGAAAACTTCAGACATATAACAGCATTTTCTGGACTTCCTTTTAATTGTCTTATAAAATAATGTATATAAAGAAGAAATTCAAAATATATTTTTGATTCATTTTCTTATATATAGCTCTCGTCTCAGACTATTAAATCTAAGAGCATGCTGAAAAATCCTGAGTGCATGTATTACTCTGAAAATGGTTGCTAAAATTTGCATTTGATTATGCTAAAATGGATGTTATGGCCCATTTAGTGCACTCACTGCAGAATTTCAGTTTTAAGAAGTGTTTTAATGTATCCACATGCCCTAAAGCTAAGCCAAGGAAGTAAGAAATATGTAGAGGGAACGTGGTTTAGGTATTTTATTTAAAAATTTCCCTCTGCTTTAAAACTATTTTGTGGGAGCAATTACAAAATTGCAAGTATTTCATTCTTTTACTCTCAACTTTAATCCATATAAAATATTTAACATCAACTACACTGCATTTTGAATTTCTTATCAGTTAAGTAAGTGAAGTATTGTAGGTAAATTGGTCATCTTAATTAGTTTGGAGCTTGATTCGACATAACAAATTAAACCAGGGAATATGTACATGATGTTAAAATATGTCAAGCCTTTTACTCCCATAACATTTTATAACACTTTAAAATATTTCTCTCTCTCTTTACTTATGATTATTTAGCACTATTATTATGGAGTGTTTAATGAGTCCTCAGAACAAAGTATAATTTCCTTTTTTAATAAAAATGGAATTATTAAACATGGTATGATTAAAACATCATTATTTCCAATAACACTGATTTCAGCTGGTAATGGGTTCCCTGCACTGTTTTTTAAATGACTAATTCTCTTTTCTATAGAGATATGCATGTACAGATGCCAAAAGAAAAAAGCAAAACTTCTAAATTTGTATTACTGCAAACTATGCTGCTGTCTTCAATCAGCGTATTTCAAATAGTAGTCTCAGGGCCCCTTTTCTTCCCCTAGATAAAAAAGTCAAAATATCATATGTCTCTTACTATAGGGAGAGCTATTAAATTTAAAACATAACAAGGTTTAGAGACAAAATTTAATTAAAAGAAAGAAGAAATTGTATTTTGCTATCTGTATTTCTTTTTCTAAATATATTATCTGCTCATTATTGTTTACCATTTACACATAAATTATGTTTATTGAAATATTTATTTTATACAAAGATTCATATTATTACAAAATATATGTATGGATATCCACCTAAATTATATGATTAAGTCTCTGGGGAGCACACAGTGCCTACCCCCAAAAATGTCATTTGCCTTTTGGAAAGGAAAAGACTACTGAATGCATGCAGAACTGTACCATTTCAAAGAGGTATCTTTCTACTATGTTTACAGTGTTATTTTTTGAGTGGATATTTGGTAAATCCACTAAGAAAGTCTTGTACATAGTACTGTTAATAGACAAGAGTTTATAAGATCAAAGTATATTGTGAGGCTTGCAGGAAGAATATATCTTGTATATTAATGGTTTGCATTCAATCAGTTATTTATTTCTCTTATCATTTTGCCTAACATTATTATTTATTCATGCTGCCTCGAGTAAAAATTAATCAAAAGTATATTTTGAATTGCTCTTCTAAATCCATGATTTTACTAGGCAATACCTAAGAAGAGAGTAAGAGAAGATGCAATTTTAATTTATGTATGGGTTTTTTTCTGAATTAAATTGCTTAATGTAAAGAAAAACATGTATTGAGAATCTGCTGTTTGTCATGCATTATGGGTTGAAAATGGCAAAGCTTCCATGCAAAGCTTCCATAAGCATGGCTAACAGTAGAAAAAAACTAAAGTTTTAACAGAAGGGAAAAAAAATCTTCCATTTAACCATACTTTTTACACAATTCAATTCTTTATTAAAACTATTAAACCGTTTATTCAGTTTTTCTAATCTATTTCAATTAAATACACCATCGCTTTCATCCTTAGTGCCTAGTCTTTACTCTTAGTAAGTATTTAACAAATAGCTATCAAATTAACAATTAAGTAATATTAAGAATCATATTATTTTATACAATTGAGTTATATAAGCTATATAATTAAATTAAGAAATATACATTCTTTTATTTAGTTACATCTTGTTAGTGGTATTGATAACTGTAGATTTGATTACAAAGCCTATGTTTATTCACCTTTGATCTTTGTCTCCCTAAAAAAGATGCTGCCTGGACTCTTCAAATCAGTTTGTCATCAATGGTGCTTACCTAATCTTTATTCAGTTGTAGGAATTTCCTCTCCAGAACCTCCAAAGTCTATTGACCCTCATTAAGTTGTTGGTAATAAAGAAAGTAACATTATTTGTTTTCTTTCTTAATATTTTTTCAAAGCTACACTATGTCCCTTGGAACTTCTTTCCAGATCCTCTTTCATTACAGTATAAAAGAAATGGTAAAAATACATAGATAGATAGATAGATAAATATTTAATACATAAATAAAAGAGGAATTTCTGGAGTGCTAATAATGAGCCAGTTATGATTCAGGGTTCTCCATGTTCATTATGTCATCCTCCTAACAAACTTAGAAAGCAGGTAATATTATTGCCATTTTATAGGTGGAAAACCCAGGTGATAAAGTTAAATGAATTGCTTAATGTCACACAGCTAGTGTATTAGTAACACTGGGATTGAAATCCACAGCTAACTTTACAGCTAAAGAGAATAATGTCTTCCACCAAGTAAGAATTACCAGCTGTTATTTAAATTAAATTAAATTGTAATATTTTAATAAGAAAGGTGTACAATTTACAATACACAAGTATTCACATAAAGCAAAACATTGTCATCCTCAACCACTGTAGCCACGGGTATCAATCCTGGCCTAGTTCTTCATCTCCTCCTTGAATTTGGACAAGCCAGTGTAGGTTTGAATACCTCCTTCTTACCAAATCTTCAAAAGTGAGCTATCTATTGATTTACTGAAAAACAATGAACTTACCAGTCATCAATTATAGAAAACCATCCAACTAGCTCTAGTGTGGCTGTCAATTTTTCCTACATAGGTTGCATTCTCTTTTACATTATAATTTTAAGAATATTTGAATATAACTTTTGAAAACACTAAAAGCAGAGAGGCAAACACAGACTCTCTCTATATACATATAAAATAGCTAATTGATTTCTACATTAATTTTTTTACTAAACTGATCATGTCTTCTTTAAATGTTCCCATCTGCTAGGTTGGATATAGGAAGCGGGTGTGGTGAGGAGGTGATATACAGTCCAGTAAACACAGTCCTTTTCAGTACTTAAACATTTCCCCTTTGGTACATCTCCTGACTCTGTAAGCATAAAGCTTACATTTCTCCATTTTATTAATACCTATTCAAGACCAAGGAGATGTATGACTTCCATAACCACTGGAGGTGGAGGGTAGATGAGGATCCAGTATTCAGTGGCTGTTGTGTTTGCCACTATGGATTAAGGTTCAATTGGCCTGGTAACTTCTCACTAGGGAATATGGTTCTTACCTTCTACCTCTGAATTCAAAGTATAGATCAATTTTGGCCTCTTCATTTGATTATGAACTTCTGCCAGTCCACGCCTTACCCCTTTGCAGTCATTCTTACCAACACGGCAAGTGATTACTTTGGGTCCCTTGCATACCACTTGCAAGCCATAGGAATCAAGAACAATGCCACAGGTTTATCTAAACATGTTGTATTATCACTAAGCCACCCATGCCTTATTGGAATTGGTCACAAGTGAGCACTCTTTGACAGGCCTACGGCCTTCCCAAGGAACCAGTGAAGTGTGTCTTTAAGTGTTCTCCACTTTCCATAGCTATCTCCACATTTCTAACTCTCTCTTTCCCTGCCCTCCCTATACAGTAGGACTCAAGCATTTGACTGACTTCATCTACCTCACCCTTATTTATTCCTCACTCCCTGGTAGAAACAATGTGTTGCATACTTTACACTTCCTTCACTCTATGTCCTAATTCTCCCTACACTGAGAATGTAGTGATACTCTTTGATCTAATTATATTCTAAATTGTGTATTCCCTGAATCAGCAAGTTTAAAATTTTATGGAACTTCGATATCATCTTTCTTGCTGACCAAGAAACATAACTGAATATTGTTTTGGAATTTGAATATAGGAATTGAATTGTGGCTATAATTGATTATCCATATGAGTAAGTTAATTAAATGAATTTAATTATTAAAATTCTCACAATTTACTAAGAAAATATATTTCATCAAAAATCACAGGGTAAAGAAATCTAATATTTGAATAATAATATATCAAAACTAACTGACTTTTTCCTGAATCATTCTTTTTGTATAGAAGAAGATTTCTACAATCTTTTTCTCAGAAAAGAAAATGAATATATGAATTTGTCAAATTTTGTTAAAGTGATACCATAGGATTAATATTGTGCTCAGGTCACATTTTATTTTTGTATAGTAAATTTACCTGCAGCATATGTTAAAGGAAGTATTTTTTTTTAAGCCACAAGCTATAGCTTTAAAAATGACATACAAAATCAAACAACTCAAAGTGATTTATTTTTATTTTGTGATGCATTATATGATTTTAAAGGGTAGCCAAATTATCCTATAATTAATGCTCCACTAGAGTTAACATTAACATTAATTCATTTTTCTTGAGTACACAGGAGCTGTACAGTTTCCTTCAGTAATGAAGAATAGGAAAGATCACAAATTTGTTTATAAAGGGGACAAACTGTTTGTTTTAAAATGTTCCCTGAAAATTCATATCTGATTAGCAGGGAATTAATTGTATATTTATATGGTTTACACTAAACATTTGAATTTGCAGGAGGGATGATGAAAAATTATGGCTAATAGAAACAGGATCCTAATTTTACAGGGGTTTTACTTTTTACAGATGAATGTATGTAAGTATGATGTTAAAAGTATAAGGAATATACATTCTATAGATCTGTATCAACTGAATCTCGAAAGTCTAGTTTCTATCATATTGTCCTTTTGAATGCCATCCATAAAATATTTCATGATAGAGATAATTTTTCCCTTTCCAGAGCAATGCAGGACTTTGGGCTAAAAATGAAACAAAATCCACTGAGTGCCAGTACTTCTCTAAGTATGGTCCACAATCCCCTGTAATACTTAATAAAAATCCACATTTCTAGTTGTGGACAGAACTACAAAATCAGATTCCTCAGGGCCCAGGAATTTGCACTATCATAAACACAAGTAATTCTTATGCAAACTGGAGTTTCTCATGTAAACCTTTTATATGAGACAGTTGAGATAGTACTTGGTTTATCTATTCCTCAAGTCAAGGATTTGACTCTTTTGGTTTATAACCCCATCTTTTGAGTAAATACATGCATATAGAGATCTAATTTATGTTAACAAAAAGGCTAACTAAGCAGAGTAGGTTTATTAAAAGAAAATTTCCTCCAATAATCTGAAATATAGTAAATATAAAAATAAAAATAGCTTATATTTATTGAGCATATACTATACGCTAAGCACAGTGTTTTATGTTTATATTTTAATTTCATAATACTTATGACATAGGTATTAGTAATATTGTAATAACAGGTAAGGAAATTAGGGTAATCACATAAATAGAATCTTGTTTCCTCTTCCTTGGTGTACTTCTGCTGCCAAATTCTCCACCTTTCTTACTTAGTTAAAAATGTACTCTTCCTTTAACATTAAAGTATTGCAAGTCAGGCGTGGTGGCACGCACCTGTAGTTCTAGCTACCTGGGAGGCTGAGGCAGGACGATCACTTAAGCCCAAGAGTTTGGGGCTGCAGTGAGCTATAATCGCACCACAGCACGCCAGCCTAGTCAACAGAGCAAGACTGTCTCCAAAAAAAACCCCTAAACCTTTTCAAGAAGCTGCTCCTCAGGTACCTATATTCTCTTTTAACATAAAGAGTAGTCATGTGTTTATTACTGAGCAAGTTGCATTGTTGATGTCTGTTTTCATGTGTTTCCTCCAGAGATTATAAATTCCTGGTGAACAGGAATTGATCTTAATTTATCTTGTTGATGTCTTTTGAACCTAACAGACAGAACACTTCATAAACAAATGTAGAACAACATAAGCTAAATTCTGAAACGCTCTTAAAGCATGCTAGTACTTTATATCTTGAATAAAGATGTCAAGTAATATTCTTAATTAAAAACACACTCACATGAAAAACAAATATCCCTCCCCCAAACAAACAGAAATCACCAGTAGTATCCTTTGAAAGGAAAGATAGAAAACATTCCTCAAAAATTCTAATGCTTTTTTTTTTTTTTTGAGTTACCAAAGTACCTGTCTAAAAATAGAAAATCTTCCCAGGGGAGCTAATTTGTGATCCTCTGTGTCTTTTCATCAAGTTACAATGGCTTCAAGCTAAAAATGAAAGTGACACTACTTGGGCATGAAATTGAAGTCTATCTTTATAAAGTACATAAATAGTTCTCATTTAAAATATCCCAGGGGTTTTTAATAGCTAAAAAATTTTAAATGTATATATTGTACTCTTCTATCCATTACCAGTCTCTTGGTACACACAGGTACGAGTGAAACAGGAAAAGACATATATATCACACAGTATTTCCCTGTGTAAAGTACCACATATTGAAACTATAGAGACTGTATTCTACCTAGGTATAAGATTTTTAAAGTCTCTCTTACTATATAAAGGGCCTCCCCCTCTTGCTCTGTCTGTCTAATTGGAAATTCATTCTATTAGATTTATGGGATAAGAAACAAAGCCACAATTAGGATCACTCACTTTTAGACTGTAAAGCATGTCTCAGGGCATCTCCCTGCCTTACAGATGAATATAGTGAAGCTCCAATATATTGAAGCAGAGAGCTTACACTTACACAGCCTAATGACAGTAGTCCCATTACTTTCAATCCATTGCTCCTTAAACAGCATCCTTCTCTTTTCTCTTCTCCCTTCACCTTCTTCAAAAATTCATTCATTGACTCAATAACTATTTGTTGACTACCCATCATGTTAACATTCTAAGTCACGAAAGGTTGAGATGTAAGGTAAAAATAAGTGAAGACATCTCAAACTCACGTGTGGGTTTGACCAAAAACATCTGGCGTCACAAAGAATAAGAGCTGAAAAGGAATATTTTGCATATCTGAATTTATTACAGACCTTGAATTCTATCAAACATTGGAGATTTCTAGAATTTGGGATCAGAAAAAGATCTTAAAGATTATCAGACAGATTAATAAACCATAACTTACGAGTTAAACTAGAAATAAATCATAAAATGTAATGTTGGAATGTTATCAGACAACCTCAAAATATTTTAGATTTCAAAAACTGTTGGGTTCGGAAAAATTAATTCTACTGAGTAGTAAACATAGTGAAGAAAAAAAAGTTACCGGATGCATTACACAAAATAACTGTGATAGACAGGAAGTTTAATTCAAGGAAAATTCCATTTATTTCAAAAAACTACTCAATACCTTTAGTCAGATTTTGTTTATAAACCACTTACATGTGATTGGTTACATCTGTTTTCTTCCATTTTTTTATAGATTAGTTTGTGTGTAAACACATCTCAGTTAATATTTGAAAGTTGTAGTTGTCACCTACAAGCACCATCCATCTCATCCCACCATCATAACTGAACACTAATTTTGGTCGCTTGTCTACCCCATCCAGTGCAGCTCATATGACTCAGAAAATGCATGTCTTATCTAAAGTTCCATAAATAAATCCTGATAGTATAAACCAGTCAAAGCAATCCTAATCCCTTTGTCAGTGACATTGGTTCAGAAATACTGGCTTAAGACAAGCAGATCACGCAATTCCCAGGTAACTATTATTTGTTCAGAGTTAGGTGTATGACCTATTTTGGTATAACCAGACCTATGAAAAGACCTTGTATTTAATGATGCAGGAAGAGCTTTCTCTCTTGTTTGCTGAATGTGAACAAGCAAAAATTTTGCCTCAGTTGCTGCCTGTAGTTATATTGTGGCCCTGAGGGAAGCCTGCCTGAGAACAAATACAACATATGCTGAATGTAATGCAGAGCAGAAAAATATGAAGAAAAAAATAATAAACAAAAGACCTGGGATTGATTATGTCTTGGAGCATGCCCAAACTTCAGACTGTTGAATATGTCTTTTTGTTTAAGCTAGAGCTTCTACCCATGAGCTAGTAAAATAACCATCACCAAGGAGCTTAATAAAAACGCAAATTCTGGCCACACCCCAGACTTACTGAATGAGAATGTTGGAATGATGTCTATGGATGCAAAAGGGCAGAACAAAATCTCCAGGACATTCTCAAGCACATTGAAGTTTGAGAAGTATTGATGTGAACCACTTTGAGTCAAGATTTCTGTTATTATAGTCAAATGTACCCAAACTAATAAAGAAACAACCAATTATTTCTATCAAATCTAGTGAACCAGTTATATATATACACAGAGTTGCCAAAATAATTCTGTATTTTTATAATAAATTTTTACTCATAAATTTTCATTAACATTAATGCAACTTCTTTGACATCAAAATTTGAAATTATGTTATTCATCCATGTTTTCAATTCAGAAACATTCCTATTCTTCAATGAACTAAAAGAAATATACATATACTTACCAAAAATACCTCATTAAATTGCAGTAGGCAGGTTTGTTTCTTGCTAGTGTAATATCCACAATCTATACCTGACAGTTAATAGTAAAAATACATTACTACAATTATCATTAGAAGAATAACAGTAACTTTTAGTCTTGCGAATAAATCCACATGAAACA
The DNA here is from genome assembly GCA_023783475.1 of Daubentonia madagascariensis. Classification (NCBI taxonomy): domain Eukaryota; kingdom Metazoa; phylum Chordata; class Mammalia; order Primates; family Daubentoniidae; genus Daubentonia; species Daubentonia madagascariensis. Next base: position 15,074,870 of record JAKFHU010000978.1, on the reverse strand, counting down.
TTCCTAAATTGTCACTGATGTCGTATATGTAGGTATGTATGATAGTAAAGCTTAACTTTTATGGTATATTATAACTCAAGAGGGATTTTTAACTTAAATTGAATTAAAACATTTTTATGTTTAAAAAACAACAGTTATTTCTAGTTTTATCTGTGAAAGTATAGGACATTTTAAAAATTATAGAAATGTATACAATTAATATATTCATATATTCATCAACTGGAAGACTTTTAGATACATGAACATTCAAATGTTAATGGCTTGTAAGAGCACTTTCTTATTGTAAATTAAAATTAGTTACGTCATCTTTATACTTAATAGCAACTATCAATTTTAGAAATCCAATTTACTTTAAAAAATATTCTTTTGGGCTCTGTGTTAAAATCTCTTAGAAGGTGTCTCCAGAGGAGAATGCTTTGCCATTAAAACCACCCAGTCTATTCACAGGACAGATGAAAATGTCCAAGGTTTATACGCTGCTGCTGAACTTAATAGAAATGAAAATTAAGCTTTATACTCACTCAACAGAAAATATATAAAGTTCAATACTCAAGTGTGACCATTCTATAAAACAAAACAGAAGAAAAATTTTGAAACTTCTACTTTAAAAAAAGACACTATATTTGCAAAATAATAAAGTGAACTTTTTTTGCCATAACTTCTTCAAAAATGTGTGTATATTTAACTGTTTTTAAGATTAGATTTTTTCCCTATTACCAAAACATTCGTCTGACCTGAAAATATAATATTCTGAACCAACAAATTATGCAAAAAATTTGAACATTCAATATTGTATTGGCTTAGGGAAATATGAGCATGAAGAAATAAATGAACATCCTATAATCTAACTTGATATGCGCCAGATTATTAAATAAGAAAGATTTATTAAACTTGCATTCAGTTAACTCCTTAAGTTCTACTGGGTGAAATATGTGAATTCCAAAGGCCAAGCTGAAGCAGTTGCAAAGCCTCCGGTTGGGCTTCAATTTTCTAACAGGGTGAATACAAAATGAATCCAATCAAAGCACCTGACAAAACCATGTGTGGAGAGAAGAGGTGCCAAAAGCATGTTATGTTGGATCAAGTAAAGATGTAAGAGTCAAATGATTTCATTCTAGCTGCACTGCCTAGCACAGAACAGGGCATGTGCAGTCTTTCTCTGAATATCACCTGAGTACATGAGCGATTTAATGATTGCAGGAGGAATGAATCAACATATTGATGAATGAGAATACGAATAAGTACTGTCCGTTCTAAAAAGAATCAAGAATGAAAGAATGACTGTAGATAAACTGGGAAGTAATGAATTTTGAATTTCTTCCATGTTGTGGAATTCTTTTCAAATTCTCTGGATATTTGATACTAATTCCCTTTAATTTCTTTAATGTTACCCTTCTTATCACTACACATACTAATTTTGAGTCAATTTTTCCATTTCCTGAAGTAATTTGATAAATTTTTCCAAGAAAAATGAAAATTTTGGGGAGAAGAAGTCCTTAGCTCAGAGAGCAATGTGTGTTTTAAGAAAAGTTTCTTAAGAGATTATGTGAACTGTATTTGAATTCCTTTGGAACCTACAATGTGCCAGCTAATGTCCCTACCTTGTCTCATTTAATCTTCCAAGATAGCCCTAAGAGATGGTGATAACATAACTTCCTGTAAGTTTGTAGATGATTAAATTTGATCAGGGAAAGGCATAAATATTATTTGAACCCTGAACTCTGACCCTGAAATTTATGCTCTTTAAATCAAATCACTGGTTATTTTGCAGTCTCTATGGTTTTGCAAATAATAATTCCAATGGAAATCATTTTGATTTGCAGCAAAACAAAATTAATAATAGTATTAACACCATAGCAAAATGTGACATATGTGAATAGTTATTACTAAGGGAAGTAAAATGAATGCATTGAAGAAAGTCTATAACCCCGGACTGAAACTGAAGAAAAGATATACTTTCTACAATAATTTTGTTTAGAGGGAAAAATGAAACCAGGCTAAAAATATGTGATTGTTGTTTCACAACTTCATAAAACATGTTGTTATGTATTGACATTTTTATTTCCCTTTGCTTAGAGAAGAATAGCTATTCCTAAGAATGTTTTAATATTTGCACAGCAACAAAGATAGAAGAAATTTAACCAATGTGGGAAAACATGATATTTACTAAAAAACTGTTAACAATATTATTACCTTATATTTAAAAATTACTTTATAGTTTTCCAGGCTCTTTCATACATATTATGTCATTTAGCCCTTCAAAAGCCCTGTGAGTTTGCCAAAGAGGATAAATTATTAGCCAAAATTTAAGGGTGAGTAAGTTAAGGACCAGAAAGATCGTGTCTTGCCCAATAACACACATAACTTTTATGATGGCATTTATTAAAGCTCAGTTTCCTTCTGTGTTTTCTGGTGTCTCTCTTTCTCAACAGCAATGATTTTACTATATGGGATACTATACGGGATTTTACTATGTGGGATTTCACTGTAAGAGTTTTACAAACTGTTCCCCAGTTTTCAAAATGGTTTTAATTAAGAATTGCAAATGAATAGTCACGAAATTATTCCCCATACAGGCTTTTAAAATTCCCTCACAGAAATTAGTTAGTACATTTCTAATATAGAAAACCAAATATATAAATAAATGAACCAAAAAGGAAGCAAGTGTTCTTCAATTTATCAAAGTGGTTAGAAAGCACGTCCATGCCCTGCATCAACAGTTTCTGAATCTTAGGATTAATTATATCAGATTTTCTTAGTTTGTAGTAATAAGAAATATTTTCAAAGAATTGGAAACATGGCACATCATGTTTTAGCATGAATAATGATGAGCAGTTTTGAGCTCTAAGGATACTGCAAGATCACAGAGAATGGAGCTTAGAGGCTTACCATATAAATTAGTGCGGTATCACATTAGCACACAAGACACAGTCAGAAAATGAATTCAAACTTAAGGAAAGGAATTTCCAGATACAATATTCTAAAATAAAACAAAAATGTGCAATAACATTGTTTTTTTCTTCAATATAAGCTTGTGGGATTCTAGAGGTGGATTTGGAGATTTCATCTGCAATCATCCCTTATCATGCCAGATATGCTGCAGTAACCATAAGGACAGACAAGCAACAAAATTAATCCAAATATATTCAGGTAATAAGACTGAAGATTAGCCAGCCAGATCCACGTGTCCTTTTCATCATGTTACTTGAGCAGAATGGTACACGGTGCTCAGCAATATTCAACAAATACCTGATGATTTATGATGTTGAGGCAGCCTGGTTTTGCAATTTCTTCATTTGTATATTTTAAGTATGACTTCCAAGTTATTATCTACTTTAGAAAGAGTCAGGAATTTCTTCAGTCTAACTAGATTAGATTGGAACAGGTTTTGTAAAGTATAAACTATTAAATACTGTAAAATTGCTACTTGTTAGCATTATGTACAGTTACAGAAGTCAAAATAGAAATGGTTACAGGATATTGGATATACAGCTATCTCAGCACTATCACTAATTCTCTGTGCTACCAGTTCCTAGGCACAACTGTTCCACTGGCTACTTTCATTCATTTCACTGAGAAATCAGCAAAGTATAATACAAGAAGCTTCATAGTTATCATTTATCCATCATCTTTTAATATGCTATGGACCATGTTTTATAAGCTAAATACAAATCATACTACTATTCCTGCCTACCTCTATTTTAATACCACTGCAAGAGTCAGAACTATCTGGATGAATCCCCTGACAGATCAGATTTCAATCACAAGTGATATAAAATAGAGTGCATTTTAGTTTGGCTTTTCCCTTACTTATTTTTCAAGAACTTGAAGCAACTTTTAGATGAACGGTGATACATTCTATCCTGCTGTGACATATATCCACTTAATTTAAAATAGGCAAGAATCTTGTATGCTGAGAAAACAGTTTTATCATCATGAACCAGGAGCTTCAAAAAAGCTACAGATTCTCTTGTCTAATTTCTGTTAGGGGGAAAAAAAGTGTTATATGTCAACTCTACTAAATCCAAAATAATTGACTCTGGCAGATGTTTTCTAAAGTTCGTACAAAATTTACAAAACAGTTTCATTTAGTAATTACTGTAGTTACCTTTTATAGCCAATTCACTTTAATTAAAGCATTAAAAGTGAAGGGGAGATCAGTACAAAATCTAAGTGTTCACATTAACATTACTGAGGCTCTTCTTTGGTCAAGTTAGATGCAAGATTACAACTGATCTTACAATATTTCAGTCTAACATATTAACTGGATATATGTCACAGCAGGACAGAATGTATCCCAGTGCATCTAAAATCTGTATCAAATTCTTGAAAAATAAGTAAGGGAAAAGCTGAACTAAAATGCATTCTATTTTGTATCACTTGAGATTGAAATCTGACCTGTAAGGAGACTCATGCAGATAGTTCTGACTCTTGAAGTGGTAGGAAAACACGAGCTTAGCAGAAATAGTCGTATAATATGATTTGTGCTATATATTAACCATGTTTCTTGATCAGAATCTCTGTGATCATTATAGAAAATTATTCATAACAGCAGCAAGGTAATTTATTGAGAAAAAATACCTACCCTGCTTTAATTCTGCCAGGCAACTCGGGGACACACTCACAGGAGGTAGGGTTCCTTCCAAATGGACATCAATAAAATTCTGGTTTACAACCTTACATAATGGATCATCAAACCCATCTACTGTATACCCGACATCTAAAATATTGAATCCTCATATACCCAGTAAATTCTCTCCAAGATCTCTCCCGAGAGTTTATATTGAAGGCACTGCTATTATCCAGTTCTTTGTTAAATCCTGGCAGAAAGAATTGATATTCAAGAAAAAAAGACTTATGCACTTCACAATTTATTTATTCAAAGCATTTAAACTCTAATTTATTTAAAGTTTGATACCTGAAAAAGAAACAACGTTAATTTAACTTCTTGAAAATTCATGTAATGTTTTAAATATTATGCCTTTGGTTTTTATTCAGAGCAAATATTGTACACAACAAAATTAAAAAAATATTTGATACAGATACATGTAACAAATTTCTTTTAGAATATATTAATAAAAACCCAAAAGTCAGCATTATGTGAACACGTAAAATTCTTTCATTAGATGAGAGAATTTAGTACCCTGGCTGAGAGGAATTTCCAAACTAAACTGAAAGTTTAGTGACACAATTATGTTAGTCCTTGATGTATTTGGATCCTCCTCATTGCAATGTTTGTTATGTCCCATGTCTATATATTTTTTTACATTTTTTATTTTTATAAATAAAATTGCTATTTTCAATCATAGTGGATGTAAATTATTTTTCAAATAGTTATCAATAGATTATGAATAATGTACAAAACATTTTATTGCTGTTGTTTCCACTTCTTAACCTTTAAAATAAGAATTGAACTATACTCTCCTTAAAGTCTCTTTTGGCTCTAAAAAACTCTTATTTGAAGAACTTCAAATAGTAAATACTAGAAAGAGATTAGTATAACTGATTATTTCAAAATACATAGGTCAATTAAACTTGTTTCTTTTTTTTTTCTTTTACTTTTCCATTTTATTTTTAAAAGCAATATACCTTCACTCTTTTTCTAGCACATACATTAGACCTTTGGTTTTCAACTGAGGAGGATTTTGCCCTCTGGAGGATAGTTGGTGGGTCTGGAGATTTTTGATCATCTCAACAGCATTGTATAGTCTATCCACCTCCAATTGTTAAGCTATCAACCTACAAATGTTAACCATATGGGTTAAAATGGTAAAATATCAATACTGTAGGAGACCTGAAGAAATAATTTAGACAAAATCAGTGGTTCGGGTGGTGATGGGATTTCACTTCCAAGGGACATTTGACAGTGTCTGGTGAAATTTTTGTTTCTAACAACTTGGAGGCAGAAGCAGTTGTTGCTACTGGCTTCTGAGCCAGTAATGCATGCAACAATGCACAGGACAGCCATCCCTAGTGAAGAATTATCTGGCTGATATTATTGACAGTGTAGTACTGAGACTGAGAAAGTCTCTACTAGATGGAAAAGCATTATTGTCTTTATTCTACTCTTTTTTAAGATAAACATGAATGTCTATAGATCAAACAATATTACTATTACTATGAATACAACATAGTTTACAGAAAAGTGAAAACTCATTGTCTTTGAATTTCTAGATCAGTATCTCCTTCAAAATTTAAGTCTTATATTTTAGCTTATTTCTTCTTGACCTAGTAAAGTTATTTTGCATATCTTACATATTTTAAAAAACAGAGTAAAATTTTTTCAAAAAGTGAAACTGGTGTAACTGGTTTCATGGACAAAAATACCTTTTTGCAGTTCTTTGAAGTTTCAAGTTCCGAGGCCAATAAGATTTGCTGATCAGAACTTTGTAATTTTCATTTTCATTTATCCCTTCCCTTTTGAGTTGTTTTCCAGAAATGATAGATCCTCCTTGCAGTAACAGGATAATCACAAGGCCTTACACTCCCCAATTGTTCAGAGAAGTCAAGATAAGTGGCATTCCACCACAAATCTTGCCCAGGGACCCACTCAGCAACCTACATCCTACAACCTGCATAAACACAAGATCAAAAGGATCACCCATATTAACCCATAGCTCATTATACTAAAAAATCTACATCCTGGGAGGGGCTTATCTGCCATTTTTTGATAATGTGATGTACATACCAGTATGAGTTCTTACTGCGCTTGTGTGCCTTGCACTCCACCCCAAACATATCATGATGCTTACTCACTTCATGCATTATTCATTTCACTTCTAGAAAAGCTCCTGACCCGTTAGTCAGGGAGGCAGATTTGAGGCAGCCTTTCCACCTCCCACTTGATATCCTCCACAATAAACTTCCTCTCTTCCTTGACAATCCTTGTTGTCTCAGTCATTAGCTTTCTGCGTGGTGAACAAGTGAGACCAGGAAACAAACCCCTTCTTGGATTCATTTACACTGGCATTCTATTTTACAAAGTGATCATTCTTGGCAGAGGAGGTTTCAAGTAATCTCCCTTTAAGTGTTTCCTAAAGAAAACTGATGTGAGTATCTCACTTTAGGAAAATAGAATCTGAGAATTACACTGAATATCATTCATGCAATGCATACTTATTGAGCACCAGTTGCCTGCCAGAATCATGGGAAGGAGCAGATCATATGAAGAATTGAAGAAGTAAAGAGTGTGAAATGCTTCCATAAAGAACCAAAAAAGAATAGGCTGGGCATATCCAAGAAAAAAAAAATCTGGCCCTTTGTGGGTGGAGAGTAATGCATGAGAGAGAGTGATAGAAAATGAGACCAGTGAGGCAGGCAGGAACCAACATCGCATAAGGCATGGTGAGCCAGGTAAGGGAAACTATTAGGATGTTTTAAGTAGGAAATGGCAGAATTGTTTACTTTCTCTCTCTCTCTCTCTCTCTCTCTCTCTCTCTCTCTCTCTCTCTCTCTCCTTTCTTCCCTTCCTTCCTCCCATTCTTCCTTCTTTTGTTATTTCATTCTTTCTTTCTGATTTCTCCAGCTGTTGAGAAGAGAATAGATTGAAGAAGTGAGAAATGATGATGACCAGGACTAGGTTATTAGTGTTGGAAATGGAGGAGGGAAAGTAGTTAAGCCCTGGATACAGTATAAAAGTTAAGCTCATACTGCTTTGCTGGTGGATCAGATATGAGAGTCAAGGAAGAGTATGGCTCCAAGATTTTTGGTCTGAACAACTAGATAAATAGTATTGCCTGTCACTAAGATCTGGAAATTGAGGGGTGAAGCATTTTTTTTTTTTTTTGTTTAGTTTCTTCAGTAGAGGAAATCGAGCATTTTGCTGTGAACATGTGAAGTTTAGGGGGTTCATTACAAATATAAACAGAGATGTAAGAAAATATTTGGCACTTAGGGGAGAGTTCAAGGTTAAGTTATAATGTTGGATGTCATCAGTGTATAGGAACATACAATAATATTCAAATTGGTTGAAATAACCTATAGAGAGTATAAGAATGTAAAAGAGAAAAAGAAATAGAAAAAACTCTAGACAATTCCAAGGTTTAGAGGTCAGAAATGGATAAAAAATAAGAAAAGAATATTAGCTAGTTGTGGAAGAAAAGCCAATATAATACATTGTCCTAAACAACAAGTGAAGGAATATTTCAAGAAAGAAGGTCTATTAACAGAGTCTAATTCCACTAAAGGTAAAGAAAAAAGAGGACAGAGAAGCAGCCATTAAATATATTAAGAGGAAAGTTTTTGTTGATTTTAAGAAGTTATTTCAATGAAACAGTTGTGGCAAAAGTCTAATTAGAATACTTAGACTAGCAGGGTCAGACCTGGTTAGTACTTGGATGGGAGAATACTTAGACTAGAAAACTCAATATTGCAAAGATGTCAGTTCCCCTCAAAAATAATTATGGGTCCAATGCAATTCCAACTAAAATCCCAACACATTTTTTGAAGACACTTGAAAGCTCATTTTAACATTTCATAGAAAGGCAAAAGTCACAAAAAATCCAAGAGACTTTTGATAAAGAAGCAGATGGGAAGATATGCCTTAGCAAATATCTAGATTCCTTTTAGCTCTTAGTAATTAAGTAGGCATATGATTGGTTTAAGGATAGATGTATGGACCACGAACACAGAATTTAGAGTCCAGGAACACACCACACACTAATAAGCTCTTGATATGTGACAGAGGTGGCCCTAGGAAGCAGGAGGGAAAGGATGATCTTATTAATGATAGAGGACAACTGGATATTCATTAGGAATCGAATGACTACCTCACACCACAGGCAACAATCAGACGTACTCATCGCTTGATTGTGAAAATAAAGATTTTAGAAGATAATAGGAAGAATATATTCACAACTTTATGATTGTTAAGTGTTTCTTAAACAAACCAGGGAAAAGCAACACTAGGGAGCTTAAGAAGAAAAGAAAGAAAATAGTAGGCCACTGTATAAGCTGTGATTCTCCTAATTGTCTTAGTCTACCAGAGTTGTGTTACCAGTAGGCAACATTTAGTAATGTTTGTAACAGTTTGACTGTGTAATTTTATTCCTATTAAATATAATTTTTAAAATTGAAAGGAAAAAAGTCCGAAGTGATTTTTTTTTAAAAAAGGAGTCTTTTGGGAAATACAGACTATTGAACAAGTTTCTATTTTTCTCCCTACCAACATTTTACCAAAGTTTTAAAAGAATTTTAAAAAGGTATAAATTTGCAAGGTGAAAGAACAAAGATAGAGAGTAAAAGAACAGGAGATCAAATAAATTTCAAAACACAATTTGAAATTTGGAAAGCAGATGTATTGAAAATGAGTTTAGGGAAGTGGGAGGAAGTTAAAACCTAAATGCTTGAATGGATAGATGTAGGAAGAGTGAGTCAGTTTGCTCATAGAATGACCAGATATGGGAAGAAGGAGCTGGGGGGAAAAAAATTGATGGTTAAAATTCTGTTCAAGAGCTGTGAGATCCCTATGTGCACATGCTCCCCCATACCCCTAGTTCATCCAAAATATCTAGGATTGATTATCAGATGAAATAACACTGGCAAGCTTCCTGACTTTGTGATACCTAAAATAGAAGAATCCAATGAAAAAGTAATAAACACGAAAACAAAAAAAGAAAAGGTTAATAAGGATTGGGGAAAAACTGTGATATGGGGTAGGGTTTGTTTATCACTTTACTTGATCATAAAACACCTAAATATGTGGATGATTTTAATTGTCATATAAAATATAGATGATTATTTCTACAACTTTGTAGTAAAGAAAATAAAAAATCATATACTGTAAATAAAAACATGGTTGACAATGTCAAACAACAAACTAAGAAAAGATATTTATGATATATATATTTTAAAAAAGAGAATTAGTACTCCTGATATTATAAGTCATGTTACAATTAAGTTAAATTTCAACAACTCCATAGTTGTTGAAAAATGCCTAGTGGTAATTTCCAAAAAAAAAAAAAAAAAAGAGAGAAAGGAAGAAAGAAAAATAAAAAGAACTATATTCAGCTTTACCAATAAAAAAATTGAATGAAATATTTTCCTCTATCAGATTAATAAAATTAAGACATCTATCCACTGCTGAATGACAGGAATAACTTTTTTAAAGGGCTTTTTGACAATGCGTTTTGGCATTTTTGATGTACAAATCCTTTGATAAAACGAATCCATTTCTAGGAATTTAGTAAAAAGAAAGAAAAGTATATTTATTTTGTTTATATTAACTAAAAAGTGAAAGTGACTTAAATGACTAACCTAGGGGAATAGTAGAATTAGACATCATATATACACATGCAAAATATCATGCAATTACTTAAAATGATGATGCTATCAGGCCCTAATCCCTGGAACCTGTAGAAGTTACCTTATAAGGAAAAAGTTTCTTTGCAGATATTAAATTAAGGATCCTGATGTGGAGAGATTATCCTGGATTATCAAATTGGGGTGTAAATCAAATCACAGTGCCCTTATAAGAGAGGCAGACAGAAGAGAAGGTAATATTACCATGTAGGCAGAGATTGGAGTGATGTGGACACAAGCCAAGAAATGCTGGAAGCCACCAGAAACTAGAATAAGCATGTAATAGATTCTCTCATAGAACCTCCTCAGGTAGCACAGGTCTACCAACACCTTGATTTCAGTCTAGTGATACTGATTTTGGACATGTGGCCTCCAGCACTGTGAGATAATACATTTCTATCGTTATAAGCCACCAAGATTGTGGTAATATGTTATAGCAGTCACAGAAAACTAATATACCACTTATATGCATTGACCAAAAAAAAGTCTGTTATATTGTTAACTTAGAAAGTCAATTAACACCTCTTGTATTATCCTGGATGGAGCTGGATCTCATCCTCCTAAGTGAAGTATCACAAGAATGGAAAAACAAGCACCACATATACTCACCATCAAATTGGTACTAATTGATCAACAGTTATGTGCACATATGGCAGTAATATTCATCGGGTGTCAGGCAGGTGGGGGGGCAGGGGGGAGAAGGGGAGGGCATATTCACACCTAATGGGTATAGTGCACACTGTCTGGGGGAGGGGAACGCGTGTAGCTCTGACTTAGGCAGTGCAAAGGCAATATATGTAACCTAAACATTTGTACCCCTGTAATATTGTGAAATAAAAATAAATAAATAAAATAAAATAAAATTGGAGCTCTGCTCCAATAACGAGATTTAATCAGTGGATGTGGTAGTCTAATACCACTGTTGTGTTTGACTTCAGAATCAGCTGTTTGTTTTCAAAAATAGATGTTGTCTTTGAATACAATGAATAGTCTGATTTATTAATACAAAAATAAAATAAAATATAGTGTTCAAAAAAAAACTCTTACCATTTGTAACTTTAAAAATATATAATTTTTTTATGTTGCTCCATTGTGAAAACATTTATTTAAATTCAGTTGAATACAAATGCAATTTATGACTCTTATATGCATAAAATGAACTTAGTATCCAAAGATATTACTATATAGTGAGAGAACAGAGAAATGTATGTACCATGTAAAATGTAAATCTTTAAAATGATGTCTGGCATTGAATTATTTTTTAAAAATATATAATTTTTATTGCATACAAGTATATCATGACACACCAGCTAGGAACATGCTTCATTGAGTTACTTTCAGAATATGTTCATGCTGAACCCCAAAACCTTGTTCATAGTTGTCAGTGGATCCACTCAGTGAGATTCTTCTCTCAGGATTCATAAAAACAATACCTATTGACTGATAAAATAAAAGTGCCATTTTGCATAAGTAGCTGGCACGTTGGAGGTACTGAAAATATTCATTAAATAAATTAATGAAGGAAGGAGCCCACACAACAAGAATGGTTACATATGAACACACTCACACATAAATACCACATTTCATTACTTCTAAGAAGTAATTTTTTCGCATCCTAAAATCTCTGAAATAAAGATGTGCCTTAAAAAAAAAGTCAATTTATAAATAATTCAGGTCCAAAAGTACATGAAATAAATGCCTGAAAAATATGTTAGCAGGAATTATTAATACATATGACTATTAAGATTATGGGTGATTTGTATTTTTTTAATTTTTAAATCTTTACAATAGCCATGTATTACTTTTGTGGTAAAAATAATGCTATTTTCATTTTAAACAAAAATAATATGTGTTCCTCTAGACTGCAAAATATCCTTCTTATGTCTAAGCTAAAGTAGTATAATCAAAGTTTTCTCTACCCAACTCGAGTGTATTGAGTGCAGTGAAGTGGCATGTCTACTTTGGTGCAGTATTCTTATTTAGATAATTAATAATGCCTTGACAGTGAATTAATCCTTGTGCTTTTTCTGTGCAGAAGTAAGGAATTATATATTTCCCTGCTAATATAAGATACCCTAGCTCAGTGACTTCTATATGTTATAGGTTAGTTTTTTCTCATGTAAAATTAATTCCAAGATAAGACATTGAGGGTTGTTGGAACCATTCTAGATGTCACCAGGGACACAGGTGTCTTCTGTCTTTTTATTCTGCCATTCTTAGTGTATGGCTTCCCCACCAAGGGCATTAGATATCTTAAGGTACCTGCTGGGCCAACATTTTAGGAGAATGGAAAGAGGCAAAGTGGAACACACTCCAGCTAAGTTTTTGCTCTTTTAGGAGCTATACCCACCATTATCCACTTATATCTCACTGGCTGCTGCAGTGAGGCAGAAAATGTAGTCTTATAGGTGGGAACAATGTTAGCAAGACAGAAAAGAGATAGAGATGGATGATGGATATTCAGTTGACAAATGACAGTGTCTTCCATACCTGGGGAACTAACAATTACAGATGGCTCTGAGAAGCATTCAAATCAAGATCCAAGAGGAATCATTATCATGATATTTGTTGCCAACAATCTTATTTCTCTAATAGTAATAGCATGGTAAGATTTCTCTGCCTTGAGACTAAAATAGACTATGTATGTTTCTCTTCTTTGCCCACTATACACAACAAATTGACTAATTTACTATTTGAAATGTTTGGTTTAAAAAATATCCAATTTGTTTGACTTATATATATATTGAGGATAATTATATTAATATCTATATGTACATTTTTTGACTCAAAATTCATCTTGACTTTGTTTTAAAGGGAAATCTACCTGCCAAGAATCTATATAGGACACTTCATCTCTTTTTTTTTTTGGTATCAACTGGCTGAGCAGTTCTCCTCTAACATAACATTTGCTAGAATGTACATTTGTTAAGTGAATAAATCTGCTTGGTGAAGCACCTGCCTACCTGAAATACTTCCAATCAAGATATGAATTCAAAACATAGTTTCTAAATAAATGGCCACACACTGAAGAAGTCTGACAAAGCAAGAATAAATTCTGTGTGAGTAAACACTACTAATTTGCAGGTTTTCAACTTGTAAATTATATAAATTGATGATTAATATTTAATGGCTTCAATTCTAATGAAGCATGAATAACAAAATAAAGTACAAATAAATATAAAATAAGCAAATAGGAACACTTTTGATCTAAATATAATTGCTACTTTTTAAATTAAAAAATTACTAAATAGATGAATATGAGCATAAAAGAAATGAACATCTCAACATAATTCAGTATCAAAAAAATCAGTATCAAACTATTTCATTTTATATATACCATCTATGCTTATTTGACACATTTATTCTACTGTGTCTCAGCCACTTTCAATATGTTCCTAGAGTTAAACCCAATCGTGATCCCCTTGAATGCCATTTAAATTGACTTACAGCACACAATATAAAATCTTGACTAAGTAATGATTAACTCAATACACAAATCTATTAGGTTGTCCTAAGAACAATGAACCCCTTCAAAGATTTATGTCATTGAAATGCTTTTGCTTGTATTTCCTACACATCCAAATTAGGTAAACGTTTATCAATATATGAAGCTAAGACATAGCTCTCAGCTCTGCTTTGAGTATGCCCAAATTATTTTCTCCATATTTTTAAGTTGTCAAGTTTTCAATCTGTTGCCATATTAATAAACATCTGCTGGAGACTAATACTAGTTATGTGCCCCTTGCCACTTCCTGCCCAGGAGTCCCATGAAAGAAGAAATTTTGATTTATTTCAGATATAACTGCTGTGCCTAGAAGAATTCCTGGCACATTGTGCATGTTCAAGTAATAATCATGGAGTTCAGCAGTTGAACTAAATTGTAAAACCACAAGCAGAACATAGACACATTAGCATAGAATGAAAGACCTTGGTAATGGAGTAGGTATCCACAGATTTTCCTGACAACCCATGGCTATGAGAATTTGGAAGTCTCTGATATAAATCTGAGAGAAGTAATAATGATGCAAATGAATCAGGTCTAAGTATACTCCAGTCACTTTGAAGTACCTTCCACTCATTATTTTATGTAATCTAAATGATAATATTATTATAATCTATCTTTGGCAAATAAGTAAACTAAGGCTTAGAGAGCACAAACTCTTTTTGTCCCAAATAGTTTTGCAGCCAATGACAATCTTACTTTGTAGCAGAAGTCTTTAGCCACAGTAATAAGCTGTACCTGTTAACAAGAAACATCTCAGCAAGTAGAGAAACTGTAGGGCTTTCTTCCAGATCAAAGCCATTGGGGTTATCTTTTTCTCTAGATTCGTTGTTGTACCTAAATCAAGTTATATGTAGGAAATTAAAGGCAAGGTTTATTTGATATGCTTATTTCAGAAACTAAAATTAACTTCATGATGCTCCCCATTTTTTCTGTTGCTAAGAAACTTACACGTCAGAATTGTGTAAAGAGCCCTAGATTCAAGTGTAGAACAAAAACAATTTTCTGAAATAACAGTAAAAATCTATTGAAAAGAAACCACAAATTAAATAAAAGTCGCTTAAGAGGTAATCTTTGAAAAATAATTTAAATATAACCTATTTATTAGCTTTTAAGAGGAGACATTTTGCCATAAAAGGAGGCAGTAAAACAAAATTACATCACTGGATTTCATTCTCCTTGAAAAAATCAAGCACAGAAATACATATTTTGTGCATTTGAATTACTTTGAGTGTATATTAAGGGATTTGGCAGAACTCTTATTGTGTTGGTCAACATAATATGCCTATTGCCTGTGAACATTTCTTTAACCCTATTCACTAACATATAGCTATTTAAAAATTAAGGCTACAGATTATGGATATAATATTTTTGCTACTATTTTAATACTTCACAGGAAGTTATTTGTTAGAAATTAAATATGTCTTAGTTATATTGACATTTGATATAAACATATTTGGTCCTTCCTGTAGCATAAGGTTTTACTTAATGCTAAATAATTGGCTATTCTCTAAAATTAAAAGAGATGGGTTTGAGTAGCAAACAATACAAAAATATAGAATTAAAAAACCTTGTTCTAGTTATAAATGTAAAGGTTATTTCAATATGATATAAAGTACCTTCTACTCCTGGACTATAAAAGATGACATATTTGATGATATGAAGATGATGGGGGGAGAGAAAATATTGACGGTGCATGCCATTTTTATAATAACTCGAAAAATAGTTGTCTTCTTTTAGAAAGCAAGATGATAGCTGTTATTCAACTTAGCTCTCAACTTGTTATTCAACTGACCCATGGAAAGGCAGTCAGATAATATAAATAGCATAAAAACAGAGGTTGTTTTCTTTATGAGTTTAGAGAATAAATTATTAAGTGCAGTAGATTTGGCATAAAACAGAATTACAATGAATACCTCTGTTGAGCATCTAGTTCCAAGGTATAATATACCTAATTCCTAAAAGTTTTCAGCCACAACAGTTCTTGTTATTCTTGACCTCCCAATGCATTTGTACCCTATCTAAAAGTCTCAGGGCTACAGTTGCTCCTTCTTTTCTAACTGGAAAATTCTTTATTCTCCATCCTTATTATATCCAATACAAAAAGCCTAAAAGATACTCTTATCATCTTGTACTTGGGCGATAAATCTATCTCTCTCCAAGATATTACTATTCAGTGCCTCCTTTATTTTTAATCTTCCCTATACTTTGCATAATCCTAAAACATCCTATTAGCTATATCACACTCTTTGAAGTATTTTAAACTTCACCCACCCACACACTCATTGTTTATAGGCTATATGTGTGCATATTGTATTCTTAATCAGATTGCGAATTTCTTGAAGCAAAGCTTGAATAAGTTCTATGACAAACAACTCTAGTCAATAATGAAATTTTAAAATGTAAATTACCCATTTTTAAATATTACAGATAGTTATCAAAAAAATCTCTAAATAGTACCCAGCTGATAGAACAAAATAGAAATAGGTTACAAAAATTTGTATCATGCTTTTATTCACAATTATTTTCTCATTCTTTTTATAAATGAAAATACTAGTCAAAGCCACATTGCACTTTTGACCCAACACAACTTCTACAGTTTTTATTCTATAATTAAAAGCTCTCCTTCTATACCTTACATTTTTACAATTTGCTCCTCTTTCTTAGTAAATTTTTATTTTCCTTTTGATTCCACATACACATTCTTCTCATCAGCTCATGGAACATTCTCCAAGATTGATCATATCTTAGGCCACAAAACGTGTCTCAACAAATTCAATAAAACAGAAATTATACCATGTATCTTCTCAGACCACAGTGGAATAAAACTAGAAAT
Source organism: Daubentonia madagascariensis (assembly GCA_023783475.1). Taxonomy (NCBI): domain Eukaryota; kingdom Metazoa; phylum Chordata; class Mammalia; order Primates; family Daubentoniidae; genus Daubentonia; species Daubentonia madagascariensis. The sequence goes on along the minus strand of JAKFHU010000978.1, from coordinate 15,058,233 downwards.
CAACTCCTAGAGAAACAACCAATTTTACACAAAGTGATGGAAATTAAAAAAAACATTCTGCTGAACAATTATTGGGTCAATAATGAAATTAAGATGGAAATCAAAAGATTCCTCAAACTGAAGGACAAAGGGGACACAAACTACCAAAATCTATGGGATTCTGCAAAAGCAGTCCAAAGGGGAAAATTCATAGACTTAAATGTATACATCAAAAAGACAGAATTATCACCAATTAGCCATCTAATGACACATCTCAACAAACTAGAAAAGGAAAAGCAAACCAAACCCAAAGCCAGCAGAAGAAAAGAAATAACTAAGGTCAGAGAAGAACTAAATGAAATGGAGAACAAAAAAAAAAAATACAAAAGATCAATAAAAGAACAAGTTGTTTCTTTGAAAACAAACAAAATTGACAGGCCTTTTGCTGTATTAATCAGGAATAGAAGAGAAAGAACCCAAATAAGCTCAATAAGAAATGAAAAAGGAGATATTACAACTGATACCACAGAAATACAACATATCATCTGTGAATACTATGAAAATATCTACATACATAAACTCAAAAACATAGATGAAATGGAAAAATTCGTGGAAACAGACAACCAAATGAGACTCACTCAGGAAGAAATAGAACACCTGAACAGACCAGTAATGAGCAACGACATTGAAGCAGTCATAAAAAAATCTCCCAACAAAAAAATCCCCAGACCAGACGGATTCACAGCCGAATTTTACCAGACCTACAATGAAGGGCTGGTACTCATACTGCAGAAATTATTCCATAACATCGAGAAGGAGGGAATCCTCCCCAACTCATTCTCCAAAGCTGGTATCACCTTCATACCAAAGCCAGGAAAGGACACAACAACAACAAAAAAAGAAAACTACAGACCAATATCCCTTATGAATATAGATGCAAAACTCCTCAATAAAATACTAGCAAACCGAATTCAATGGCACATCAAAAATATAATCCACCATAGCCAAGTGGGCTTCATCCCAGGGATGCAAGGATGGTTCAACATATGTAAATCAATAAATGATTCACCACATAAACAATAGCAAAAACAAAGACCATATAATCATCTCAATAGACGCAGAAAAAGCATTCAACAAAACTTAGCACCCTTTCATGATAAAAACTCTCAACAAACTAGGCATAGAAGGAACATATCTCAAGATTATCAAAGCCATATATGACAAACCCACAGCCAACATCACACTGAATGGGGAAAAGTTGAAAGCGTTCCCACTAAGAACGAGAACAAGACAAGGGTGCCCACTGTCATCACTTTTAGTGCTGGAAGTCCTAGCCACAGCAATCAGGCAAGAGAAAGAAATAAAGGGTATCCAAATCAGGAAAGAGGATGTCAAACTATTGCTTTTTGATGACAATATGATCTTATATCTAGCAAAACCTCAAAGACTCCACCAAGAGACTACTGGAATTGTTAAATAAATTCAGCAAAGTCTCGTATTACACAATCAATGTACACAAATCAATAGCATTTCTATATACCAATAAGTCAACCTGAGAGTCAAATCAAAGACTCAATACCATTCACAATAGCCACACACACACAAAGAAAATACCTAGGAATATACTAACCAAGGTGGTGAAAGATTTCTACAAAGAGAACTATGAAACACTGAGGAAAGAAATCGCAGATGACTCAAATGGAAAAACATATCATGCTCATTGATCTGTAGAATCAACATTATTAAAATGTCCATATTTCCCAAAGTGATTTACAGATTCCATGCAATCCCCATCAAAATACCAACGTCATATTTCACAGATCTAGAAGAAATAATTCCATGCTTCTTTTGGAACTCAAAAAGAGCCCAAATAGCCAAAGCAATCTTAAGCAAAAAGGACAAATCTGGAGGCATCACATTACCAGACTTCAAACTATACTACAAGGTTATAGTAACCAAAACATAATGGTATTGAACATGTCTTAAATATTCTATTCTGATCTTCATGATTAAAAACAGCCCAGAAATAAATAAAAGTAGCCAACTTAAAAATGTTGAAAAATAAATCCTTTTAGCTATAATTTCATGCTCAAATTAAATGTATTTCTATTTTTATGCAAAAATCCACAAAAGAGAAAAGCATAAAATAATGAGCTTGAGTTTTAGTTACAGAATTCTATATACATCTATGTCAGGAATCAGTTTGAGAGGGGGTGTAGAAGGCGTTGATAGAATGCTGTGATCCTCCCTATCCTGTGACTTCACAATCTAGCTATGATTAAAAAAAAATGGTGTTCTTGACATACTTGTTATATTGTTCTCAAGCCCAAAGCAATGCATGATGCTGGAGGATCCTTCATGAAATGGTTCATCTGAGAGGTTACATTTTCTAATGAAATTAAATCGTATTAATTCCATTACTATGCAGATCCTTCTAAAATTTTTGTGTCCCTGATGTTAAAGAATTTTGATGGAAAATTAGAATTATCCTATATTTTCCATGTAAGTAGCCATGTATAAGTTAGAGATCATTTTGCTCATTTAAGAGAAAAAACAGTGGCGTAGGGGAAGGTGGCAGACAAAAAGTAGCCTGCACTCATAGCTTTCAAGGAGAGGTTCAGTTGAGGATGGAATGTCTTGTAGAAACATTGTGAATCATCAGAGAAGTGACTGGAGATACTCAAAGTAGAGGGGAGAGTGGTAGGGTGATTCACTAGACAAGATGGGAAAGTACCTGGGGGAAGTGTCCACACATGGGGAAAGGTCAGAGGAGAGATCCTTGGGGCTTTGTATTTCCCCAGTGGACACTGCAACCCAAGCAGCTAGGGGGTGCCCCACCACAGCAGGCCTCCGAACTGATCAGGGAGCTGCTTGGAGACTGTGCAGTAGTATTACACCAGAGAGCAGGCACAGTTTGGAACCGCAAGCTTCTGGTTCTACGTCACTGCAACATATGCCATTCTGCCCCGTCTGCAGAAGGGTCGGCTCCACTATGGCTGCATCCCCATTACACCTGCCAGGCTAACAAAGGAGTGGGGAGAGTGGTCCTCTCATGCGCACTGTGACTGGGTGCTATGTACCTTCCTAACCTCCCCCTACCAGCCACCTCCCATGTATCCAAGCAGAGCAGATGCTGACTAGCCCTCAGCCTCTGCTGCTGCCATCTTGCCATCTTGATGGCACCGCAGCAGCAGCCACAGTTGTACCTAGGCAGAGGGAGAGCTCCAGCCACCGCAACTCCTCAATGGGGTATGGTGCCCCTCCTTGGCTCCTCCAGCCACGGGTGGCCTTCTTCTGTGGCTTAACAAGCCACCCCACCGTGAGCTGTGGTCCTGTGATCCATCCATGTGCCAGCCACACAGACTTATCCAGGTGCTCATTAAGGTCCTGCAACCTGCCCTGCCACTGCCTGTGGTCCTGTGATGCACTCAGGTGCACACCAAGGTCCTATGATCAGTGCAGGCATAACCAAGGTCCCATGACCTGCCCTGCCACCAGCTGCAGTCCCATGATGCATCCAGGTCCCAGCCAAGGTCTCATGACTTGCCCAGGTGGTGGCCAAGTTCACACCACCAACCTCTGTGGAGAGGGACTTGCTGAGTCCCCCAACCCAGCTTCCAACAACAGCTGGGGGGCCAACCTACGACTCCAAAAGATCATGCCCCCGCCACTGGTTGACCTGTGACAACCACAGGGGAATGAGACAACGCAGGAGAACAGTTGTGTTACAGGCTCTCAGCGCATCCACTCTTCTCTGCTGGGTCAACACTCTGAAATAGGACACAAAAGCTCTTTCTAGGGACCTTTCCTCCTTCACATTAAGTAGGAGAGTTCCCAGTAAAGGAGAATAGGTGCACCACAAACCTATCAACCCTGAGCTGATAGAAAAGGTTTCAGATGAGAAGAAACCAGCAAAAGAATTCTGCCAAAATGAAAAAAAAAAACAAGCTAGTTTGACACCCCCAGAGGATCGAAATAGATCCACAGTGATGTACCCCAACCAAAGAAATTGTCAAAATATCAGAAATGAAATTCAGAATATGGATGGCAAATAAGATGAATGGGATTGAAGAGAAAATTGAAAAACAACACAAAGAAGCCAAAAAATATTTCAAGACATGATCGAAAAATATGAAAAGTATGACTTGCTAAAGAGATAGACAATATAAAAAAGGATATAACAGAACTTAAAGAAATGGAAGAGTCATTTAGGGAATTAAAAAATACAGCAAAAAACTTCAACAAAATGTTAGACAAAGTGGAAGAAAGAATCTCAGAACTTAAAGGCAAGACCTTCGAGCTAACCCAGTCAGAAATGCAGAAAAAAGAATAAAGAAGAATGAACAAACACTCAGAGAAATACAGGACTATGTAAAATGAGCCAATATATGAATTATAGGTATCCCAAAGGGAAAAGAAGAGAAAGGAAAAAGCACGGAAAACCTATTCACAGGAATTACTGAGGAGAACATTCATGGTATTGCAAGAGATTCATATATCTGGATACAGATGGTCATTGAATACCAAGAAGATTCACAGCAAATAGAACAACTCCAAGACACATATTTATCAATCTGGTCAAAGTCAAAATGAAGAGAAAATTCTACAAGCTGCAAGACAAAATCAACAACTAACTTACGAAGGAAAAACCATCAGGCTAACAGCAGATTTCTTAGTGGCGCCCTTATAAGCCAGAAGGGATTGGGGCTCCAATTTTTGTCTTCTTAAACAAAACAACTGCCAGCCAAGAATTATACATCCTGCAAAACTAATTTTCATAAAAGATGGAGAAATACAGACTTTTCCAGACAAGCAAACACTAAAGGAATTTGTCACTACTAGTCCTGCCCTACAGGAAATGCTCAAAGGTGCAACAAACATGGAACAGCACAATAGATAACTACCAGTGTAAAAACACCCAAAAGATAAAGCTCACAGCTCATATGAAACAATAACACAAGAGGAAAAACAAAATATTAAGGTATCAATACTAACACTCAACATGACAATACTAACATTCAACATGACTGGTCTGAATGTCCCACCTAAAAGACATATACCATCTGAAAGGGTGTAAAAACACAACATAAGTATTTGCTGTCTGCAAAAAACACATCTGCACCATAAGAACACCCACAGACTCAGGTAAAGGGATGGAAAAAAATATTCCACACAAATGAAAACCCAAAATGGAGCAGGCATAGCCATTCTCATATCAGACAAAATAGACTTTAAATCAATAATGTTAAAAAAAAGACAAATATGGTCATTACATGATAGTAAATAGAGCAATTCAACAAGAAGACATAACAAACCTAAAGGTATGTGCACCTACATGAACTTCCAGATTCATAAAGCAAATTCTACTAGATCTAAGCAAAGAAATAAACAGTAGCATTTTAACTGCCAGGGACTTCAACACCCCATTAACAGAATTATCCAGATCATTGAAGGAGAAAACGAATAAAGAAACACCGTGCTTATGGGTACACATGGGCAACAAGAGATATAAAGGACACTGGAAATCAAGAAAGGGGAAGGGGGAGAGGTAGTGAGGGATAAAAACTTAGCTATTGGGTGCAATGAACACCATTCTGGTGCCTGGCACACCAAAAGCCCTGACTTAAGCATTATACAAGGTATCCATGTGACAAAATCATTGGTATCCTTTTAATATTTGGAAATTTAAAGAAAGAGAAAGAGCAAATCTTAAAATCAATATTCATTCTTTAGCTAAACTTCAAATATCAGAAATCTCTAATTATATGCAATCCTTTAATATCAATAGGGAAAAAGGAAAAAATGGATATTTGGACAGCATTATATTTAGAAAACTTAAAATTGATCTAAAAACTCTAAAGTTAATTTTCAAAAAGAAAACAACCATTGCATGACCACTAATTTCTGATTGAATTAATATAGTTAAAAATCAGTATATCCATATTTCTCTTCATTATTTAGTTTCATGGGCACAAAATATAAAATTCATGTGAATTTTAAGTTTAAATATTGGTCATGTTTACAATATAAAAATCAGTTTAACAGCATTTATAATTGAGTTTGAAGCTGAGCAATAAATATCTAGCTCACATAAATTTTGTTCTAAAAATATTTTCTTCTAATAATGGATATTTGAAATAAAACTAAGCTGCAGAAATAGCTTACCAAGTTATGATAGCTAATACTAAATAAATAAAGATGGAAAACCTTACCTTCCCTACTTAGTTTTTCATATATTTTCTCTGTGTGATTTGTAGTGTTAATGGTTACATATATATATTTATAAACACACGCACACATGCGCACACATACATTAGGTTTCCAAGGAACTATTTAATAGTAAGAGAACTATGGTCACAAAAAAAACAGAAACTTAATGAAAAATACTTGTATATCAACCAAAGCTAACTAGTAGAAAAAAATATTTCCTGATTAGGGGAAAAAAAAAAAATCAGGTCAATATGCCAACAACATTTGAAACCAGTCTTTTAGAAACCAGACTGGTTTCAAATGACATTGGCATTTGTTTCTCTTGAGAGGTTACACAAATATCAGCTGTGTTGGTATAATATGTTTGCAAGCAAACCAAATATGGGGGACAAAGTATATTCATTTTTGTAACAAATCTGTATATGAATCTTAAATAAGATTCAGTAAGCAAACAGATGGTTTTGCAGGTGGTCATGTCTGAACAACCATAGCTCTTCAAGAAAGGAGCATGTGTTAGTGTCTTGAAGCAATGATGGACACACATAACTGCTCTAAGAATTCTCCAGTCCATTGAGCTGGTATCTTCCGTCAATCATTTGACCACAATTATGTCCCCAATTGTCCCAATGTGTCACACTCACTGGGCAATCTGTGTTACCATTCCTGAATGTACACCTTTAACAGGAATATCTGACACGTATGCAAAGAGTTGGAGATTATCAGAGCTTGGAAGAATGCAATAACTTACTCCTCACAGGGAAAAAGGAAAGATTTGGTTCAGGAAGTATACGCAGTTTGATCAGACTTTCCACCTTCATCATAGAAGTAGGCTAAAATCAAAAGTTTAACTATCACTCTGCTTGTAACCCTAAGTTAACCAAATTGATTCATTCTTTCCTTTTTAAAAAAATTTCACAAAAAAGGTCACACTTTCAGAACTAGATCGTTTCTAGGTAGTGTATGAATTGTCCACATAACGTCAGTACAGTACTAGGTTTTGACAAATCTTTGTTTAGAAAAATAACTCTCACCCTCCAGTTGTAGAACATGCCTTCAAACCATCATTGTCTTTGGTAAAAATCTTATCATTCTTGAAAAGTGAGGCATCACAAATCCTGTTATTTCTCCCGGTAACATCAACTATCTCATTCAAAGGTATTGCAAAGACAGGTGAAGCTTTATAGATTGCTATGCCTGAATGCGAATGTTAGCAAAAGACAGTGTTTCCAGTGGGATTCTGGCCTTTCCGCTACCTAAAGGTTTCTGGTTCAGTTACCAGAAAGAGGTCAGAACAAGCTTGATCCGGGAAAACTCAAGCGCAGAGGTGTTAGTTTCCTGCCCTTATGACTTTAGCAAATATAATAGTTGCATGATTCCCACTTAGTATGGAAAAAATGACACACATATCATCTTGATACTAACTATTCTACTGACAACTGCACAAACCTTTAACCCAACACTGATTATAATTAGATAGAAAATTATTCATGTTGTAAAGCAATAGATTGCTGATTGCTAAATTCTACATATGCATTCCCCAAAATTGTACTATTTCTCATCATAAATGTCTTATTTTGTGTACTAGCTGCAATTAAAATGTTACAATAATGAATATCTTATTCATCAGAAATAGTGGAGGGTATTTAAATAAGTTTTTTTTTTAATTATTGCAATTTTAAGTGGAATAAAGGGCAACTAGGCTTTTAGGGAAACCCTGGCATGTGGTAGATTGCTTAGTCCACTGTTGAACTGTTAAAGATGCAATCTTTTTAAAAATGGTACTGAAAATGAATCTATACATTATTTTATTTAATATTATATAAAATTATATCATTATATATGATATACCAGACTAAAAGAGATCCTATGACCATGTTAATGTGTGGTAATGAAATGTTTTATGAAAAATAATTGACATCTTATGATACAAATATCAATACCATTTCTTGGAATGAGTCACATATGTGACCATGTAAATAAATATCATTTTGTTCAGTTTAAATTTCATACGATATAAAGGGTATGCCCTAATTATTAGATTTTAAAAGGCCTGAACTCACTGTGCCCACATTCTGTAATTCTAGATAAAAATTTTTTTATCTTCAAAACTTCTAGTATTCCCAGTTGATTCACACAAAAATGTTTTGGCATTCCATTTATTATTCATAGCCTGTTCTGCATAATTTGATATTTCCTTATATTATCATAACTGCATGCAATATTTTTATGATTTTTTAATTGTGCTTTTAGTATTCTTAAAATTTCAAAATGCTTATGAGAAATAAATACAATTTTAATGGTTTCTATGTTATTGTTCACATAAAAGTAGTTGTCCACATGAAAATAATGGGTCACAAACTTAGAAAATAATCTATTATGACGTACTCATGTGGAGAAATTTGTAAGCAGTATCTTGACATTTTTAGGATGAGCATAAGGCATTTTTGAGAATCAAGTGTGGCTAGACCCAAAGGATAAGCAAAGTGAAAAACCCACTTGGGTAGGTAACATAAGGCCACATCATGTAGACAGTTGACAGTAAAGCTGTGTTTTTACTGTTAATAGATTGTTATGTGTTGCTGGGTTGAAAAAGCTGATTTTCAGGAAATCTATGCTGAGATTTAAATGAAGAATAAATTGGAGTTATGATATAAAACTCCTTCAGTTTCCATATAATCTTCCTGATGAGTTATTTTCTAAAAATCCACTTAAAATTACAAACCCTTTCTCCAACATACAAGTACATACCTAGCCTGTCTGCTTTTTCTGCTGTATTTTTTCCCATAATACTTATCACCATTTAACACTGTCTGTGTATACCCATTTATTCGTTTACTATATAACTGCAATTAGAACGTAGATTCCATGAAGGAAGACATTTTTATCTTGGTTGTTTCCCATTGTTGTAATCCTAGTAACTAGAATCTCCTCTAGCACGTTGTAAAACATAATTAATAGTGGTTGAATAACTACAAGCATGAATTAATTAATGATTGATTAAAAATAGAAATGTTCAAATGCTGTATTATGAAAGGAATTATACTAATGATGTCCCAAATAAGATCTAAAGAAATTCGTAATGTAATTATATTTAAGAATATCAAAGTTTATAATCAGAAGGGTTTTTTTTTGAGGGCTGTATGTATTTTTATCCAGAGGTTGTAAAACTGCACAAACATTCTAAATTAAAACTGAACTTTAAAAAGGAAGATATTCAGTTCTAAATAGATGTAAATCAGAAAATATAATGTGTTATTTATATTCTATTTTGGTATCCTGTTTTGCATATGAGTAATAATACATGCTAATACTTTCAGAAAATACAAAAGAAAAAAGAAACAGAAAAATAATCCCACATTATCCCACAGATTAAAATGAGGCACTTTTCACATTTTGTTTCATGGATCTATCTATTTAGGCTTTTAAAATAATTTTGAAAATTCAGTTGAAACCCAACCTCATTAGCAATGTTATTAGAGCTATTTTTGCTTAGTATTATATTATTAACATTTCAAAGGTCATTAAAACTCAGCATTTCTATTTAATCATACTCTTTATATTTTTCAACAAATAAATTGTGGTTTGTTTTTAATGTTGACAACTTTCAAAGTTTTCAAAGTTTCTTTGAGTTAGTTGTTCAATTAACATTTCTGAAAATCTTTTCTGAATTCCTGCAAAGTGTCAGGCACTATGCTGGGGTTATAGAACTGAACAAAACTAGCATGGTTGTTGCATACACGGGGAATGTTTTCTTGTGAAAATGAGGCAGATACTAAGAATTAAACAGTGAAAAAGCAAATTGCAATCATTTCCATGAAAAGCAGATAGGGCCATGAGAAAGTAACTGGGAAACCATATTTAGTAATTTTATCATTAAGGTGAAGAAAGAAGCTTCCAATAAATTAATGCATACATATGTGCTTACTTGTAGTTACCTCTAAATTTTTATCTATTTTATTTTTGCTGCTTAGAAATTTAAAGAAAAAGTATGGATATGTTATTTTGTGAAACATTAGCACTTTAAGACCAAATATAATATACACTAAAATATTAGATCTAATAATGTTAGAAATCACAGGAATCCACTGTAAGCATCATGCAAATATTTTTAAAACATGAGTATTATGAAAAAGAAATCTGCTTCAACAAGAATATTCTTAATGTGCAGTTTGGTTGTTTCATACACATACCTATTTGATTTTCAAAGGTAACACTTTTTAGAACATTCACATAAAATATCTGAATAATAATGTGAAGATTCTAAGACTTGTGCACACATTTTCTCATGTCTTCAAGTACATCACTTCCAAACCAATTTATTCTTCATTTAAATCACAAAATATACACAGTATTGCATTTAGGGAAATATTTATTGTTCATGACGGCATTTATTATAAAAGTTGTAAGTTTTTGCAGCCTATATGATTTAATAACACATGAAGACACTGAACACAAGCTTTGTGCATGTGTATGAATTTGGTGAATGTACATTTTATAAATATACTCCTAAATTGTCTTCTTGCTTTGATTTTTATGTTCGTAATGATACAGATACTTTTAATTTTCATAATTAGAGAAACAATATGAATATTTGATTTTCTCATTTACTCAATTTTATCTTGATTTTCAAGTTCAATCCATGTAAAGCATTGAAGAGAATAAAATTTCTAGAAGGTTAAGACATTCACTGCCATGTGAGTTGTATTTAACTCACACTAGTTTTGAGCCTGGGGCCTTGTGAAACGTATGTAAACTCAAATGTCTCTTCACCTTGGGAGCCGTGGGAACTATTTTCCAAGTTGCATATAACTCACACACAGAAAACAATAAAAAATGACAAATTTTTCATTAAATTAGAAAGGATTGTTTTGTTTTCAAAGTTTTTATTCTGTTTTCATAATAAAACACTGTGGCCCCAAGGAAAATTTTTTTTTCTAGTGTGGCAGTCAATGTGTTAATAGCTAATATGGTTAACTCTTTTGAATAAAGTCTACTTTGGCATATGATATACTGCATAATTTACTTATAGAAATAGATGAACTTCAGTTTGCCAATAATCAAAATAAGAAAATAATATTACCATATAATGGATGTGTCTAATTTGCCTAAATGTAATAAAATGTGGAATTGCATTAGAAGGCAAATATTGGAGTCATTTGGGATGCAAAATGGTTCTATAAAGGACAAAAGATTTAGGAATTTTTGCAAGTTGTTTCTAAAACTTTAGCGAACATTGGATGTTATTTACGTGCATAAAGTCCCAGATTATTACAAAATTCAATACAATTGTAATTAAATTGAATCTTTAACCACATGCAGAATTAATTGAACTAGTTTCAAGAGAAAAACTAATCAGTTACTACAAATTATAAGCACTAACTTTGGGTTCAAAGTTCTGAGGTTTTAAAAAGTAAGAGATATTAATTACAAGACATATTACTGACTCTAAGGCTTGGAAACAATCATGGTCGTACTCTATTTAAAAAATGTTATACTGGTCTGAGAACTCTTTCTAGACATATAGTGGTCACATGATTGTATAGATTTGAATCTAGGCACTACCATTCACTAGTTCTGTGTCCTTGAACAAATTATTTAACTTCACCAAGCTCCAATTTCCCTATCTGAAAAATTTACTAGCTACAGTTTTTGAGAGAATCAAATTCTCTCTGGTCATAATTATGAAACGCCCAGCATAACATTTAAAATGTTGGATTCCCAGTTACTACCTTTACTATTCATACACATTTCTTTCATGGATGTTCCTTACATTCTTTTCTTCTTTTGTGCTATTTTTAAAACCATTTTATCCTTTTTCTTTTTCTGGCTACTTAATGAATTGTCTATCTAGCACTCATTTCTAGAAAGTGCCCTTTTCCTAGCTATCTTTCCCAAGATGACCCTGACATCTCGTCAGATGATTGGATTTATGTCCCAGCTTGCCACTTAACAGTTGTATGACCTGGGCAGAATTACTTAACTTTTTTATATCTCAGCCTTCTAATCTATAGAGTGGAAATTGTAGTGGTACTCAACTTAGTGTAATTCGATGGTTAAATAAGACCATGCATAATGCATTTAAAACTATTCCTGCAGTCACCAATGTGATATTAATTAATATGTACTCACTCTCTTTACTGATTAGTCTTTTTCAGCATTGAGATCATTGACATATTTTGAGTATGTCAAATAATCTAGAACTGGGAATATTACATTGCTCAGATTTTCTATGAACCTCAGAAAAGACATCAGAAAATTTGATTCCATATTATTAAATTTTTTAAACCTTCAAAAATCATAAAAGCAGCTCTTCATGAAAAATGACACCTGCTCTAGAAGTCAACATGAGAAATGACACATTTAGGACATATGCTGCAAATTTGCCACAAATATTCTCTGATGTGATAGATAACTAGAAGCATACTGATGATAATCAGAGTAGCTACAGCATTTCTAGAATTCATAAGTGATTTTCCCCCCACAAGTAGCACACACTGGTTTATCACTAAGTTTAGTTTCTAGAAATAAGAGCTGAAGTTCATTTTTTGAAGAGTGAGTTGGGGGAAGAAGTAAATTTAAAGTCTTTAACTTCATTCAAAAACTAAAGAGGGTGTTGAATATTTTTTGTTTTAACTATTTATTTTATGTTTGTAATTTTTGGTTGAATTAAAATAGCTTTTTCATATTATAACCTTGTTTTGACATACATATCACTTACAAAACTTGTACCTTTTACAAAAGAACTTAAAATGCTAGATATTATTACTATTTTCAAATTACTATTCTGTGTATTAAAAGAAATCTTTGAAAAACTAGAGTTTTTAATCTGATTTTTGAAGAGGGGCCTAGGCAGGCAGCAAACTTTGTATTGATCTTTCTTAGTAGAAAAGAAGGGACTGATTTTTCTAGACCCTTGACCCTTTATACTTCTTTTTTAGATAATCATTTCTTTATGTCTAGGTGTGTTCCAGTTTCCTTTAGGGAGGCATCTGAGCATGTATTTTTCTCCCTAAGAAAGCATTACAGCTGCGGTCCCCAATCCCCAGGCCACAGACTGGTACCATCCCTGGCCTGTTACAAACCAGGCCACACAGCAGGAGGTGAGGTTGTGAGCAAGCGAAGCTTCATCTGTATTTATAGCCCCTCCCCATCGCTCACATCACCGCAAAAACTCCACCTCCTGTCGGATCAGCAGCAGCATTAGATTCTCATAGGAGCATGAACCCTACTGTAAACTGCACATGCATGCGAGGGATCTAGGTTGTGCGCTTCTTGTAAGAATCTAATGCCTGATGATCTAAGGTGGAGCTGAGGCAGTGATGCTAGCGCTGGGGAGCAGCTGCAAATACAGATTATCATTAGCAGAGGGGTTTGACTGCACAATAAATGTAATGAGTTTGTATCATCCCAAATCCATTCCCCATTCCCCACCCCGGTCCATGGAAAAATTATTTTCCATGAAAACAGTCCCTGATGCCAAAAACGTTGGGGACCACTGCATTAGAGCACCAAACCTTGTCACAAAGGGCTAAATGATTCCTATAATTTTGCATGGGAGTTTACCTCTTCATTTCTGGAAGTTGAACATTTCATATTCACTGCTTTATGTTTAATTTATGGAAAACAACAAAAATTTCACCCCATATTTGTATACATTAGGAGTGGAGCAGTCTCGTTCTGAGGCAGCCCAGTCCACTATTATGACTTGAATTTTCTCTGTTCACTTACTTAACATAAATTTAGAGAAAGAGTATTGAATAAACATTCAATAAATAATAATGAATAATAAATAATGAATAAACACTATGAATATTTAAATAGTCATATAATAGTGTAGAATTTTCCTCCATAAATACTATAGCACTAGCAGCAGACAAATCAATTACTTTTACCATGCCAAAAATTATAGTACCTTTACATATTTAGCAATGTGAAAGGTAAAATATTGTCTATCCTTTTAATTTTTTTGACTTACACTTTATATTTATACATTCAATATAACACAATCCAAAAATTTTTTAAGATTAAAAGATTACAAAAGAATGAGATATTATCTTTTGATATTTTTCTATTCACAAGTGAATTTTCAAACTTTTGACTTCACACATTCCTCCTAACTTCTCCACCCGCTAAAGATACACACACACCCCTCCTGGAACTGATGGTACACATAGGGTTTTTATTTTTGATTGTCATTATTTTACTTTACATCACATTATTTTTCTTTCAAAGGGATTTTATAATTTTGCATTACTGTTATGCCATTTTGAATATGTAAAGTAACTTTATGCTAACTAGTTTCAGTGTTGCTCACAACTTGTTCTTTTATTGCTTTTATTGACTTTGTAATTTTGATTATTATGTTTTATTTCATTTCTTAGTTGGTGGGCATTCCACACACATGATTTCTATTTTTTTTTTTTTGAGACAAGGTCACCCAGGCTGGAGTGTAGTGGCATAATCATAGCTCACTGCAGCCTCAAATTCCTGGGTTAAAGCAATCCTCTTGCTTCAGTATCCCCAAGTAGCTAGGACTACAATACATGCCACCATGCCTCGCTAATTATTTTCATTTTTTTTTTTAGAGATGGGGTCTTGCTATGCTGCCCAGGCTGAGCTCAAGGAATCCTTACACTGTGCCCTCCCATAGTGAAGATTTCTTTTTCTTAAAGTAGGCATATATGCATTCTACTTTTGGATATAGTCCAACTTATTACAGATTAAGATCCTATTTCTTCTGTCTCTTTCCATGAAAGACAACTTGTCTATGTCTTGAGTTCTAACCTTTATTCTAATTCTACTGTAGATACGACTTCACTATTTTCTGAAATATGTTGTTATACAGTCAAAATATTGAGACCAGCATAAGCATAACTGTACAAATGGTTACTGCTTTCTAGTCACTCATAATCATAAGTAGTACCTCTTCATTGCCATTCTGTATCCACTTAGGGACATTTTTAAATGGGAGAGAGAGTCTTTGTATGAAGGGCAATGCTCACAGGAAAAGTGGAGGATTAGTAATATGTTATTATAGGGACTTTAAAGATTCATATGTTATTTTAATTCAAATTATCAAGGAACACTGCAATGGCTTAGTATACATCTCAACTCTGCACCAATGAGAAATGCCTGATAGAAACTTTGTTCTAGGTACTCTTACCAACATACTACTTTCCTGCTGTACATATGAGAAAAAAGTGGTGAACAGCAAGTAAATATCTTTTTGCAAGCACTGAGTCTTTTATAGCCTAAAGATTAGATCATGTGAAACAATTATAGAGGGGCTATAAAAAATACCACAGACCATGGAAAATTAAATCTAGAAGTCTCAGGGCTATTACCTTAGAAAACACCTTTAGAAAGCATTTTCCTTTCTAACATCAGAAGAAAATTTCATTACTGTGTCAATAGTATGCAACAAAGCATGCAGGATGACATGGCTTCTTTGAAAAAGAACACCCTGGAAGGTAAGGAGAGGCAGAGAGATAAAACAGTATGCAGTTAAAGGGAAGATGGATAAGCAGAGAGAAAATTCCAAGATGCAAAAATTCCCAACAAAATCCTAGTAAACCAAATTCAAATGTACATCAAAAAAATAATTCATCACAATCAGGTGGGCTTCATCCCCAAGATGCAGGGATGGATCAACATATGTAAATCTACAAATGTAATTCACCATATAAATAAAAGCAAGAACAAAGACTATACAATCCTTTCAATATATGCAGAAAAGGCTTTTGACAAAATTCAGCACCCTTTTATGATAAGAACTCTTAACAATATAAGCAAAGATGGCTCATACCTTAAAATTATCAAAGCCATAAACAATAAACCCACAGCCAATATCATACTGAATGGGGAAAATTGGAAGCATTCCCCCTTACCTGGAACCAGACAAGGTTGCCCACTATCTTCATGTCTATTCAACATGGTGCTGAAAGTCCTTGCCAGAGCAATCAGACAGGAGAGAGAGATCAGGGGTGTCCAAATGAGGGCAGAAACATCAAACTTTCACTCTTCACTGATGATATGATATTATAACTAGAAAACCCCAAAGATTCAACCAAGAGACAACTGGAATTGATAAATGAAATCAGCAAAGTTGCAGGATGCAAAATCAATGCAGACGAATCAATAGCCTTCATATATGCCAATAACAGTCAAGCCAAGACACAAACCAAAGATGTAATACCTTTCACAATAGCACCAAAGAAAATTAAATATTTAGGAACATATTTAACTAGGGAGGCAAGAGCCTTAAATAGAGAGAACTATGAAACACTGAGAAAAGAAATTGCAGAGGATGTAAACAGGTGGAAAACCTTACCATGCTCTCGGATAGGTAGAATCAACATTGTTAAAATGTCTATACTACCTAAAGTGATTTACAGAATCAATGCAGTCCCTATCAAAATACTAACATAATATTTGCAAATCTAGAAAAAATAATTCTCCGCTTCATGTGGAACCAGAGAAGACTCTGTCTAGCCAAAGCAATCTTAAGCAAAAAGAACAAATTGGGAGGTATCAATCTACCAGACTTCAAATTATACTACAAGGCTATAGTAACCAAAACAGCATGGTACTGGCACAAGAACAGAGACATAGACCAACAGAACAGCACTGAGAACCCATATGTAAAACCATCCTCATAATGTCATCTGATCTTTGACAAAGTAGACAAAAACATACACTGGGGAAAAGAATCCCTATTCAATAAATGGTGCTGGGAAAATTGGATAGCCGCATGTAGAAGACTGAAACTAGATACACACCTCCCACCTCTCACAAAAATCAACTCACGAGATGAATTAATACATCTCGTATTATCCTGGATGGAGCTAGAGCCCATTCTTCTAAGGGAAGTATTACAAGAATGGAAAAACAAGCACCACTAGTAGTCACCATCAAATTGGTACTAAACTTAAGATGTGAAACCATAAGAATTTTTATAGACTGTTATAGACATTGGCCTAGGCAAAGAATTTATGAAGAAGACCCCCAAAGCAATCACAGCAACAACAAAAATAAATAAATGGGACCTGATCAAATTAAAAAGCTTCTGCACAGCCAAGGCAACTATCACTAGAGCAAACAGACAACCTAGAGAATGGGAGAAAATATTTGCTCACTACACGTCTGATAAAGGGCTGATAACCAGAATCTATACAGAACTCAGGAAAATCAACAAGAAAAAATCAAACAACCCCATTAAAAAGTGGGCAAAGAAACTTTTCAAAAGAAGATAGAATAATGGCCAGCAAACATATAAAAAATTGCTCAACTTCTCTAATCATCAGAGAAATGCAAATCAAAACCACAATGAGATATCACTTAACTCCAGTGAGATTGGCTTATATCAAAAAGTCCCAAAACAACAAATGTTGGCATCGATGCAGAGAGATAGGAACACTCATTCACTGCTGGTGGGACTGGAAATTAGTACAACCTCTATGGAAAGTAATATGGAGATACCTCAAAGACTAAAAGTAGAACCACCTTTTGATCCAGTAATCTCACTACTGGGTATTTACCCAAAGGAAAAAAAGACATTCTATAATAAAGACATCTGTACTCGAATGTTTATAGCAGCACAATTCACAATTGCAAAGATGTGGAAACAACTCAAGTGCCCATCAATACACGAGTGGATTAATAAAATGTGGTATATGTATACCATGGAGTATTACTCAGCAATAAAAAACAATGGTGAATTAATACATCTCGTATTATCCTGGATGGAGCTAGAGCCCATTCTTCTAAAGGAAGTATTACAAGAATGGAAAAACAAGCACCACTAGTACTCACCATCAAATTGGTACTGACTGATCAATACCTACATGCACACATGGAAAAAATATTCATCAGGGGTTGGGCAGGCGGGAGGGGGGTGGAGGGGATGAGAAAACTCACACCTAATGGGTGTGGGGCGCACTATTTGGGGGATGTTCACTATTGTAGCTCTGACTTGGGCAGTGCATAGGCAATATAAGTAGCCAAAGTGTTTGTACCCCCATAATATTCTGAAATTAAAAAAAGAAAATTCTAAGGGAACAAGAACTGCAGTAATAAAATAAAAATCAGATTGAAGACAAACACAAACAGAACTGACACTTCAAATAACTTTATTAAGAAATGGAGGAAAATATTGAGAAAGATATCTCAGAATGCAAAAGAAAAAATTGTTTCAAATAATGAGAAGCAAGGGGATAGTTTGAAGAACAGAAAAAGGATATGGAATCTATGAATCAGAAGTGTTATATAACAATTTACATAGAATTCACTAAAAAGTTAGATGAAAATGACATAGATGAGTTAAAAAGAGAACTATACTCATAGACTGAAATAGTTTAACAGTATCACAGCAACACCAATGACTTAAAAACTCAAAAGACTTGTGCTGGCAAACACAGAGATATTGTCTCAAATAAGCACAGTGTACCTCCCAATAATCAATGAACAGTGTTTTCATATCTTCAATCAACCTCCAGTGGCCAATTTATTTCAACAATGGAGAAAGCTCACAGTGTGCTAGAACTAAGAAAGTGTCAAATTATTTGTTTCAAAGAAGTGTGAATTTTTAATTTTCAAGGAATGGCAATCCCTTCTACTATGAGTCAGTATCAACATATTTAACAAGGCAATATTGCACATTATGAAAAAGGCTTCCATTTCACCCATTACTGAAAACATGAGCTATATGCCAAATAAAGTAAAATGGATCCTATGAAAAGAGGCTTAGGCAACGTATAATGTTGTACAACAGCTAAGTTGGCAAAACCTTTGCTTGACCTTAACTATACTTGTTAGAATTATTTCCAAATCAATAACCATTAGATGCAAACAATGTTGATTTGTGCCTCTCTGAAAGGTAAATGGCTCAAACAAAATCATTGCAATAAAATCTTCCTCTCTAACAGTATTCTCAATAGGAAGCCAATAAATCTGACTTTCATGAAAAACTAATAAATAATGAAAAACCCAGAATTTTATTTTTAATCAGCAAAAATTTAAATGCATTGGCATATATAATGTCAGTATTGCAAGAAAGTTCTGCAATTACATATTGATATTTATAATATGCTCTTGAACAATGAAGAATCACGCATATCTTCAATATTACAATATAATCTGAGGATTGTAAAAGTTTATATGTATCATTTAGTTTTAGATATATGTGATGGAAATAGATATCTAAAGCCAGAGTGTAATTTTTAGAATCATTTCTGAGGGAAGAAGTAAAATATTCCCACTCTCAACTTTTTACCCCCCATCCTACTCACAGAATTAAAAAAAAATAGAAGTGCTGCTATGGAAGCATTAAACGTATAATATAATTTATGTGTGATTTTATTCCATATAGTATAGAGTTTCTCTCATCTTACTTTCTCATGCCTTATGAGAGACTGTGGGACATAATTAAATTGAGTATTAAACTATTAATTATAGTTAGAGTTGAGCATCTCTAATCTGAAAATCCTAAATTCAAAATGGTCCAAGGAGCATTTGCCTTAATCTTCATGTTGATGCTAAAAATTTCAGATTTTTGAATTAGGGATGCTCAACCTGTAGAAGGAAATACACCAAAAATTAAATTTGGTTGTCTTTGGTGGTAGGCTTATAAAATTATTATAATTTAAATATTTATACCAAGCTCTGTTATAGGCAACTAAATCATTTTGTTTTCTTCATAGTTTTCATTAGTTGACAATTATGCATATAAATACCAATTAACTGATCAAGTAAAAAGTAGAGAATAGTGTTATGTGAAACATAATTTTGAATTCTGATTAACACTTAGAACCTTATTTTGTAAGCAAGTTATTAACTTTCTTTCATATCTTTTGGGGATGTCCAAATAATATTAGTAGTTATGGCAAGTATTAGTTTGAGAATTAAAAGAGACAACGTATATAAAATAGCCAATTATGCCTGGAACATAAGAGGATACTCAATAAATTTCTAATTTCCTACCCTTTAGGTATCTTATCTTTATATTTGAGCTATATATTAGTTTAGTCTTTTTTTGTAGCTCTAAAATGTTAGACCCTTGAAGCCAAAGACTTTTTGTCTGTTACATAGAATAAAATTCTCAGATGAGTTTTGAAAACACACCTATACTTCTAAGTTTTATGGGAATGGAAAGGTAGATATACTTCTAAATAGCTGATGTAAAATTATGTTCTCTATGGCTTGGACAGGGTGCTTTTTGTCTTTTGACCTTAGATGGAATAAAGACAAGTAACTCTACCTTCACACGTGTGTGTGTGTGTGTGTACATAAAAAAATTCTGAATTTCAAGCTATTTTAAAGTACTTTAGTGTGTTTGTGTCCACCTACTTAGTATTAAACAGAGTACTAAAAATAAGCCCTATTGAAGGATTATAATCTTCAAAGGTGAAGAAGTAAATCATGAGGGCAAAATGAATTTTGAAGCTCCCTTTCAACAACAGCTATTCTCTACACTATTTATAAAATAGTTGAGTTTAAATCATATTTCTAAAATAACTTCATTTGAAATGCACAGAGAAGTTTGCTTTTTAAAAGATTTACTTGTGACTTATTATTAAAAGTAATATTCATTCATGAATTAATGAGTAAGCAAAATATTTGCTTACAAATTTTTATGAAAGGAAGTAGGGGGCAAGGAACTAATATCTCTTTGATCTTTGAGAAGCAAAGCAGCCTTCTGAGCTATGCTAGATATCTGAGACACAGAACTATAAAATAATAAATTGTGTTGTGTCAAGCCACTAAATTTGTGGTCATTTGTTACAGCAACAATAGAAAACTCATCTATTGATAATAAAATATATTATGAATGAGAATTCTTGTAGTTTTTATTCAGAGAAAGGATGTCTTCTAGTTCTCTCTCTTACTCTTCATTGTTCATACTTTACAAGTAAAAAATATACTCACATTTTTTCCTGCTAAAAAATATTAATTAAAGTCTTTGCCTTTGCTTACTCTCTTTTATTCTTGACACCGCAGAGCTTTTTGTAAAGGTTGTCTGAAATTCCTGCTTTCTTTCTATTAATTTTTGATCATCATGCAATTAGGATTTCATCCTTAATGCCCATCAAAAAGTGCTCTTTCAAAGATAATCAATGTTCTCTTTATTACTTCTATAGACTATTTCCCAATTATTCATTCTTCCTTCCTTTAACAAAATGCATATTATTTTGAATGTTTCCAATACAAAGAAATAATAAACATTTAAGGTTATGGATAGGCTACTTACCCTGATTTGATCATTACACATTGTAACCATTTTTTGACAAATCACACTGTACCTTACAAATATGTACAATTATTTTGTGTCAATTAAAAATAATAACAAAGGGAAACAAAATACACATTAAACTTATTGCAGTAATATTTTCCAAGAAAACGTTTTGAGGCACCGCTTAAAGCATTTCATTGGATACTTCAATTTGTTAAAATCAAAGCCAATAGGACTTAGGTTCAAAATCACAAAAATCTGTTCAAAATAACCTTTTTAAACTCATGCTAAAAATAATCAAGAAAAATGTTGAATACTGGCTATAAATTAGATACTGCTTTAGCTACTTTACATATATTAATTCAATCAACATATATTAAGAAGAAAATATGTTTTGTAAGCTCATTCATAATAAAGACATACAAATTTATATAACAAACTATCACAACCTATAAGATCATTGAAAGTAATATCAAAATTTTAAATGCATAGAACTTTTGATCTAACAATGCCACTTTTATGAACTTATTCTACAGATAGTGCATGTGGACAAAGATGTATAGGCAAAAATACTCATTTCAGTACAGATTGCAAAGAATTTAAATACACAACACTAGAAAAATGTTTTAATAAATGATAGTTTTTACATACAGTGGGCACCATGCAACCATTACAAAAATATGGTAGGTTTATGGTTTCCCCTGAAACCAGTGAGTTGAGGGACAACAAAGGATGGAATCTTACTTTCGAACAAATATCCTTTTGCACTGTTTGAATTTGTAGTAAATATATTCATTACTAGTTATAAATATTATTTTAATTGTATCAATTTATCTAAAGATTTTATAACTAATTTTAACCATGTCTACCAGGTTTTTAAGGGGCTATGTTACCAGTGTGTATTATAATCTTAAAGATATACTTAAGGAACATAACAATTAAAACATAACCTTTGTTATATGAGATTCTAGAAATATTTTATGTCTATAGGTACTTTCTTATAATTTGGAAGGTTAGGAAATTTCTAATAAAAACTGACTTGAACCTGATCTCATCTGTTTTTCTTTATAAAGATGTCAGCATTAATCATCAAATATAGATGTTTACTTCAAATTTGACTTTTATGAGAGGTTAGGTGAATCACAGAGGGAAAAGATTTTCAAACATCTCAAGTCAGTCAGTTTACTCTTCATTAGCCACTTTGCCAGCAGTTGGATTTAAGAGACAGAAAGAGAGAAGGGGAGAGGGAGAGAGAGACAATCAATGCTGTGACTAAAACAGAAAACCATGGCAGACAGCTAGTTGCTAGCATTGCTGCTATACAAGTTATTATTTATTTCTAGAAATAATATAGAATCCCAGTTACCAGAACTGAGGCATTAGTTTCAAGTTGCACTAGCAAAATATAGCAGGGAAAAGCTCAGTCATACAATGTTTGGCTATGCCATCTAAATTTCTGTGGATTGAGGTAAGATTTATACAAGGGGCAGAGTGTGCATAAGCCATATGGTAAAGTTCAAAGGGCCTGAATTTTGGGGACAGGAGGAATGCAGGCACAGGGAATAAGTCAGAATCTTATAGCTAAATTGTATAATTAAAATATGTTTTAATATTACATGAGTTTCTCTCACCTAAACTTTGCAACTTCAACCATTATAAGGGATAATTTCCAATTCTGAATGACATTTAAAGATCATCAGATTCAAAAGCAATTATGGAATACCACAATTTCTACTTAGTGTGGAATGTTTAAGGATTGACAAAAAGCCATAATTTAGCTTTATGAAACAAGAATTCAATTGCTGTCGTTCTCACTGTTGGAGTCAATCTATAAAATGAAACAGTTCAATCCCAATGTATAATTTATAAGAAATCAAAATAATGTGCTGTAAACTACTCAAATCTGTTTATCCTATTCAAATGATAATTTTATAAGGTTTTTTCTCAGAAAACTTATTCCTGAGTAATAGGATGTTTCATAGAAGTGTAGGATCATGTAGTAATTACTAGAAGGTGTCAGGAAATAGGCAATGCATGACATATTATATATTAGCTCTCTAGCTAGAATATGTTTCAAAATCATGTATAAAAGTACAGTGCATTCCAAAATTCTCGTATTATTTTTTAAATAAAAATAATTCTGGAAATTTAATGAAAATTTTGTCTAATATATTTAGTCTGGCTATTGCTTAATTAATTCATTTTAAATACATTTGATTTTCTATATATGTAGGTTTCCCTCAATTATTTGCATACAAATTTAAAAGGTAATGTTTTATTCATGAATTTTATTTTGTAAATGTTATTACTTCTCATTTAAAAAATTCTTTCAGTAAATTACTAAACTGAAACATGAAGATTTCATTTTCAATGAAAAAAATCACAAAGAAAAATGAATGCATCCATGCTCATAAGTGCTACAAATAAACCACAGCTTTTTAAAATAATTTTCTACTGCATAACTGTATTTGTTTTTCTGTCAAATAATGCAAATTAAATGAATATTAATCTACAATATTATGTATTTTCTTCTTAAATGTCATTCAAAAGCTTATCTGCATTACTGAAAGAATTTAGAGGAACAAAATAATAATTTGTTTATAAACTCATGACCTCTAATGGGCATTCATTTTTAATATAAAATAAGAACCAATAAATGGTATTAAGAGGACTGTCCTGAAGGTAACAGGAGAACACAGTAACAAGGCATGTACAAATATACAAATAAGTAGGAAAAGTGGTGCATTGGAAATAATCTAAACTGCAAAGCACAAATATATAAATCCCAAATCATTTCTATAAAACATGACCTTTCTGTACACACCTTACTACTGCCTTCATTCACATATGAGTCAAATTATGCTTCACTAAACGTAGTTTCATACTTAAAATCCAGAAATCACATGTCTTAAGCACAACACTGAAGTCTTGAAATTCTACCACAATTGAAAATAATGGAATTGCCAGTTGCCCTTTAGAGATATAGTTTTTCCTTTCCCAAAATAAGATATTTTAAGAGCCATAACATACAGCTGACAATTTATGATTCCAATATTTTCTGCTCACCTCTGAACCATTCAAAACTGATGATATTCAGAATCCACATCATGCACACAAAAAAGTAAAAACCATGATGCTAATTTATTAAGCTTTAACCCACTAACCATCAAAAACTTCCATGTTCCAGGGCTCTACATTTTAGTGTCTATAATTTTACAAGGAAGTAGCATGGGCTATTAGGGCTGACACTTTTTGAGCAGGATAAGAACTATATGCTTTTGTTTATAATTCTACTGGTGGTTGAAAGAGGTGACTGAATTAAAATTTCTGTCTCTACAGGATTAATAGAGGCATGAATCAGTTTTTGTGTTTCTCAACTGAAGTCTGGTTTACTCCATCTGTGGAAATTCCTGCATTTTCCATGAGAACAAACAAAAGAGTGGATCTGCTACAGTTTAGTATTAACTTTCCAGAAGCTGAAAGTTTCACAGATAATGGTCACATCTGGTATTTGGGACTGTGGCAAAGATGACCTGTTTGTGTTAATCAATTATATTAATCAATTATAAACATAGTTTATAATGTTTGCTTTTAATTTTTATGAAAAATATATGGCTTATATGATCTGAATTATTATTAATTAATATAAAGTCAAATTTATTAAGAAGAGAAAATATAGACTAACAAACATTTTAGAATATGCCATTTTGTTAACTGGTTAACTCCTAATAGACTGAGAAGTTAGGCATATTGTTCCAAATTAGAACTACAGAAGGTGAAAAAATTTAATTTTATTCTATTACTACCCTTGTCTACATCTTCACCTGCTCTTCCTAGACAACTACAAATCTTATAGCTACTATCCTTGTTTCAACTGTTATTTGCTCTCTAATCCATTCTCTTCATACTGCCAAGGAACCTCCTATGAGGTAAATCAGATCAATCCATTTTACTCTGCTCATAAACTTTCAATGGGCTTCCCTTGCATCCAGAATAATTCCTGAACTTAACTCTGCCATACAAAGACCCCATGATCTATTAATAGTTTCTGGGTCTCTTCTAACCTCATCTAACACCATCTTCCTTGTGTTCCTAGGTCTTCCAAGTTCTTTCTTTGATGAGTGATTCAGTAATTTCCTTTGCCTGGAATGTTTTTTTCCCTTCATTATAGCTTTTATATGGTCCGGGCTCATTTTTCAGGTCTCAATTCAGTATCGCCTATTCAGAGATATCACCACTTACTATTATCATTTCTATTCCCATCCCTATTTTTATTACCTCTATTCCCAGCTTTCTTCTTTCAATTTCCCTAGTTATTTCCCTAACAGCAATGGTCACAATCTGAAATTATTTTATGCTATCTATTGCTCTGTCTAGCTATCTAATCTACCCATCTACCTTATCCATTTGTCTTCTGAACTCCAATTTTCTAATGAATAGCTAAATATCAATCTTATAATTTCTCATTTATGTACATTTACTTTTTATTTTTTGTTTACTATATAAAGGCTATAAGTTTTGGTCATGCTAATTAACATGTTAATTTTTGCCACTTTAAAAAGGTGAAAAAGAGATATGTGTTCTCTTAGAAGTTTAATTTTATGTATTTGTGACCATTTCTAATCTCCTAAAATGTTCATGAACAACAGAAAGTTTTCAATTATACACACCCTAGTTTTCTGTCAAATAGAAGTTAGTTACTTTGGTTAAAAATTATCATTAATATGAGTAGCTTAGACTATACTAGGTGCAATAGTGACAGAGAAATACAACTTTAAGATATATGTGCTATTGTTTTCCAAGGAAAAATTAGTTTCACCCAAAGTCATGGTTCTTTAGGTTTTTTTGTTGTTGTTTTTTGAGGGTTATTTTTTTGTTTTTAGCATGAGATTCCTTTACACTCTTGGGACTTATTGAGAATCCCAAAGAGATTTTCTATTTCAGTTATAACTGTAAATAATTACTGTAGTACACGTTAAAACTGAGAAATTTTTAAATGTATATTTATGGATTCATTTAAATATAGAGATAAATTCATTTCATATTAATATAAATAACATCTTAGTATTATTATAAAATTAACTTTGACTTCCCAGAACCCCTGAGATTTGTCCTAAAGTTTCAGAATATGATTAAGCATAATGAAGATCAAAATTCAGAAAGTGAATTTTATTTGCCTTGGCTTATAATAACCAACCTTGAAAATCTATGAAACGTGTTCAATGTTTGCATAGTTTGCTCAATTTAATGGACCTCCTTCCTGTTCACTAAGTAATGCCTCTGCTGATAATGTAAAGAATATACATACCTTCTGTGTAATCTGCCTAGATAGCAGAGATCCCAAATATTTTTCTGTGCTTTATGTAGACTTTATTATACTCTTGATCATTTCAGATAAAAAAAAGCAAAAACAAAGTTTTATTTGTTTATTTTTTCAATGGCTTTATTATTTGTATGACTCAAAAATAAATTTCCCTGTCAAGGGAATTTTTATTTTTATGAAACTTCATCAGAACTTTCACAATTGAAAGTTATCAGTAATGAATTAACAGCAGCCATTTTAAATCTCTATCATCTACAAATAGTTTTCATTTATCCTGATGCTTGCCTGAAGAAGGTAGTATAAACTACAAGCCAGAACTTGTGTCTTTAACAAAATGGAATAGTCTCACTGACTCGTGGAATAAGATTGAACTATATGCTTCAAACTTTTGACACTTAAAAAATAGACATTTAGCTAAGGTTCCTAATAGAAATCACTTATACAACTTTTAGATCTTATCGATGGACTGTGTCAGGAATTCTAGAACTTGTTTTCTGTCATGAAGCAGATAGCTTCATGAGGATGATAACCCAACATCCAGCAGACCAAAAAATAGGAATAAATGAACAGATGAAGAAAATACTACTATGGTAAATTGCTTGGAATTATTGTTAACTTCATTTTAATATTTAATCTTCTGGATAAGCCACCTAGCCAACAACAATATCATAATCTACTTTTTTGGTAAACTAAAATGAAACATTTTAAAATGACATCTGATTCTTGCTGACCTCCCCAAATTCAGACTCTGTTGCTGTCTCCTTGCTTTCCACAGCAATATAATTATTAATATTTGTAGAGTTCAGTACAAACCTGTAATTCCTCTAATTAGGATTTAGTCCAAAAAAATAAATTGCACAACCAAAACCTTATCTGAAGTGTCATAATCATATTATGACAAAGTTTCTTGTTTAAGAAACAAGGCGTGGTTATACTTATGGAACTAATTCCCACAAAACACACCCAGAAAACTGGCCTAGCACTTGGCTTCCAAAGTCCCAGCCTTATAGGTGGTAAGGAAAGTCTCTTTGTGTCAGGCTGAGTACAGCAGGTGAAATCTGGTAGAGTGAGTTTCTTGGACTTGGTGTCCTAGTTAGGGGATAATAAATAATAGAAACTTTAAAACATCTAACTCAAGATTTTTTATAAAAACTTCTAGACAGAAATTAAATTTGTGAACTTAATAATTTTTCAATACTGCTTAGCTCTAGATTTGCAGAGCATTTTAAGAAGGTCCATTTGAAAAATTAACATCCTTGATGCACCTGTATAAATGATTGGGTCAAACCTAACAGTGCCAGCATTCTTTACAGTCAAGAATCTCTCACTGAGATTTCTTATGATCACAAAATGGAAGAGGAGACAGTGTAGGAATAAATCGCAAATAACTCTGAAATAAAAGTATTCAATGGAAAACTTGGCATTGTCCAAGCATACCTTCCATGATTATTTTATTCTATGTGACTACACTTCCCATAGCCTTTGAGCTTTTCACAACTCTGTTAATGTTAGATAACAATGAGAATCATTTATTTCCATAACCAAATAGATTTTGTAAGGTAGAGAGACAATTAACTTTCCTTCCTGCCATGGAATAAACTAGTTATGCATCTATTTGTAAATTTATTTCAGTATTCCTGATTGAATTCCCCTTTGAACCAGTTATAACTTCTTACTGGTTCTTTATTAACATGTTAAATAAATTTTTGTATATGTTTATTTTATATTTCCAGGAAAGTTGTGATTATACCCTCATTTTAAACTTATCTTTTAATAATGCATGGATTTGGGGAAATCATTTTTGCTAGTTAGATATAGACAAATGGGAATTAAAATATCATTAAATCAGAAGAAGTTAATTTTTTTTGTTCTGGTTAGATTTTAGGTGGAATGGCCAAAGTTCAAGGAGAGAAGGATTAGTGTACTTGCTCCATTCCATAGGTAGTCAATTCCAGAGCTGAGGATCCTAAAATGTATGTAGTCAACAATCTTTCCTAGAAGGCTGACTATCCTGTGGCCTCCTTAGAAAAAAGTTGCCAATACCTTATGGGATAAACTTGCTCAAACTGAAATTATAAGATCCAAAAAAAGAGCAAAAAGGAGATCCAAATGTGTATCCCTTACCATCTTTTTTCCCAGTTTTTATTTGTATATATTCATGGGGTATAAGTACAATTTTGCTACATTGATGTATTGATGTATGCACTGAAGTCCCTGACTTCAGTGCATACATCATTGAAGCAACATATATTGTACCTACCAAGCAACCTCCCATCATCCAATATATTTTGATTACAAATGGCAAATATGTGGGCTATATAACAGTGCATAATGATCTATTTTAAAAATGATCATACATAAAATTTTCTGTTCCCAAATAAAATTATCTGAATTATTCATTCCATACAATATAGCAAATAATTAAATATAGAAAATATGTTTGGTTGAAAATCATATCAAGCAAGTAGAACTGTAAAACTCAGTTGGCTCAATTGGCCATGGCTGAAAACAAGCAGATGAGCTGGTCTGAACTATAGACACTCAGTGACATCTGATGGAAGCTTTTATTGTATTATTATTATATTTATTGAGCATATGTTATACACAAGACTTTGTGCTACATCCTAGAACTACAATAATAAACAAGATACTATATTCACTCTTAGGAATATATGAGTATATTTACTATAGTCTTGGGTAATACCGTTAGATAATTAAGCAATAACAGTATAGGTTATAGAAGCCTTACAATATCTGCCCATTTTATAAAGGTAAACCTTCACCTATGTAAGTATTGCTCAAAGCATTCTGTATAATCAACATTGTTTAAAGTGGCTTTTTGTTTTTATGGTGGTTTTCATACTACCACATTTTTATTAAAAAGTTTAGGTGACTTTAATGGGTTTCTTTAGCAAAAAGCCAACAAGGCATGACATATGTGAAAATACCTGTGTTCTAGTCCTGTTGTCCACCAAATTCATACAAGACCTTGGACAATTTATTTAACTTTTCTGGACTTTGCTTCATCTCCAGTGAAACCACGGAGTTGCAAGACCTGAACCATTTCCATGCAAACAGCTTACTATCTACATTAACATCCTCATCAACTTCACTTTACTATTCCAGGAAATTCTTGCTCAGGAAAGTAAGTTTAAAATAACTTTATTCTTTATTTGAGAAGCTCTCCGATAGACTTATAGACTCTTCAATAGAAAGCATCAAATTCAAATAATAGTGTATTTCCAATATTCTTTGAACCCCTGGCATCAAAATCCTTCCTTTGGTCTTTCCAATAATCCTAAACTATCATATTCAGGATTCTTATCTAATCCTAATCAAGCCTCACACTGCCCACATTCACAGATCCAACTTAAAAAAAATGTAAAATCTCAATTAATGCTTCAATTTTCTCCTCTTTTCTCTGAAACACTACTAAGTCTTCTTTATGGTAATGCACTCATGCGCAGTGGTAAGAATAAAATCAGCTTTGTCTTTTCAACAGATTGTCTTGGTAATAATTGGGGAAGTCAACAATTCATTATTTGTTTAACTAATTTTTATGCTTATCTTTGAAAATGTTTAATGACTTCTTGGTATACAATTTAACTATTTAAAAATACAAGGAAATGTAACTAATTCATTTACTTTTATATTAATAGATTGTAGATTATAAAATGAATATTTCAAAAAATAATATTTCACTGGATTTTGCTACAAATTTTTCCTTGTAAGTTACATATAATAGTAGAATTACAGACCTAATTTTAAAACAAATATCAGTGGGTCATGTTTATTTAAAGGTAATTTTGCAAAATTATAACCTTCATTCTCAAGATTTTATAGTAAAATCAAAACTATAAAGTGAAAAGATTCCAAATTAATAATCCTTAAAATCTCTTCCCTTTCCAAATAACTTCCAAATAACTTCCAGTAACTTCCAAAAGTTATTGCAGAATCACTCCTTGATCAATGTCAAATATTAAACATAACCTTTGGATGTTAGGACAAAAATTATAGAAATAATGAAAATATTGTATTTTATTACCAAACAATATGGAAGAGAGTCCTAAATATAATTTTTAGGCATATATTCATTCATGTAGACATAAGATGACCCTATGACATTAACAGTCTTCTTCTTGCTCTCTCGCTCTGTCTTTCTCTTCTTCTCTATTTCTCTCTCATCACCCCTCTCTTGACATGTAAACTGTGCTAATATAAAGGCCATACAAGTGTTTATTTCTGTATCAACGATATTTTCAAAATTTTGTTACTGAAAAGATGAACTTCCTGACTTTGGGGAAACTTACATTTAAGCGATGGAAATCCACTGTTAGGCTTGTAGGCTGTTTCATATGAAATCCATAAGCACCTTAATATTTAAAGCTATTGCATGATTTCCCATTTAGAAAATGCTAATATGCACTAAATCCAATTTCATAAATGGTGTGTGAACAGCAAGTTAGTCTGAGATGTGTCCTGCATCAGGCAAAAATGCAAAGATAAATAAAGAGTTAACCTTGACAATGAGAAGCAGGGCACTAACCAAAGAATAATTTTTTTCTCTCAAGATAGTATAACAGTGATACACTCCCAGCCATCAGTGTAGGTTAAGTAACAGAAGGAGTAAGGATAGGTTAATGTCAGCCCTATTGTGGGAGTTACTTGTCTTCTTCACAGGATCTAATTTCAGATTCCAGAGAGAAATTCCACTGGTATTTTCAAATTTCCCTATATTCATTTTTGTTCCCTGGTTGCCTATGATGGAGTAGGAATTGAACAGGTCTTTTCCAATTTGAATTTACTCCTCCTATCTACTCTATTTAATGCTGTCATTTTCAGCATTAAATGCATGTATGTGGGAGATGACCCAAAAGGGGAGTGGGGTGCAGCTGAGTGTGTTTCTTCCCTTTTGACTCTGAAACAATGTAGGCCAACAGACATAAAGGTAAAAGTAACTTACCCTACACTCTTATTTTGCTCTCTTCCTAAGAGAGAAAAAAGTGTTGCTCATAAATAGGCATAATGCTCACACAAGTAGGGAAATTGGAGAATATTCAAACTGAAACTGGATATATTAATATAAAGTGTTTCTTATATAACCCCAGTACTCTAATTTGGTTTGAATCTCTAGTTTTAATTTATTTTGAAGTTTAAATAACAAAAGCATGGCAAAAGAACCTTTTATATTTAACCATATAAGACATGTGTGAATAAAAATAAAAATGATCAGAGTTTACTCCAAGGCAGGAGATATTCCATTTCATTATTTTTTTATAAGAATATCTGTGAGTGTGTGCATTTGTGTGTGCACATGTGTGTGTGTTTTTTGACTAAGTTAACAGTAGAAAGATGTTGAGTTGTGTCTTGATCTAATTAGTAAGTACTACTGAGGCCAAAAGGACAGGCAGATAACCTAAAGCTTAAACAGTAAAGCTGAAAATGTGAGCAGTGCCAAGGAAGAAACTACAGTATAAGCCTGATGCCAGTGGTTAAGATGCCGGAAATAGAGAATCTGAGCATTTAAGAAATATAATATTCACTTCCTCTAATATCAACAGTAAATTCTGTTTCCTCTAATAAGTAAAGAAAAAACAAACAGAACTCAGATATAAGTCCCTGTGTCGTGGGCGACTTCTTTTATTCTCATTTTGAAATTTTTGGTTTGAACGAAAGGAAGGAATGCTCAACCATACCTTATTTTTTATAGAACAATACTTTGAATAACTGCTTTAATCTGAAAAATACTAACATAACAGTCAAGAATCTTACTAGGCCGCATGTCTTCAGGTAAATACCAAAAATCAAATTTTTAGAAAGCTAAAATATAAGGTAGAATGCATTCATTGAATAGCTCCAGTTCGATTACAGGAAACAACTATTTGAAATTTTTATAAAATAAAAATAAATCTATTCACAGGATTTGCTAAAACTAATACTTATGGCAGCACCAAGAATGGACATTTCTTTACCATCTGATAGATTTAATTTTTTATTAATGTCTCTTGAATTATTTAAATATTTTTCTCCTTTTAAAAGAAACTAAGCTTTCTTATCTTGACAAAAATTGGTATGAATTTTAGAAATTATCTATAAAAACCTGACATCTTTATAGTGTGCTCAGTAAAATTCTTCAGATCACATAACTATTGACTTCACTCAATAAAATACTTTAAATTACAAAACTATATTCAAAACAATTCATATATTGTACCTAAAGAAAAAAAAACTGAGGTCAGTTCTATGGCATATTTACAAACTTTTAATTTCTACAGTATGAAATAGATTCTGTCATAAAGATGACCAGCAAAAACTATGCTTTTGTCCCTGTAATCCTCATTTACTAGATGAGGACTCAAACGCACAGAGGACTGTATAATTTTATAAATTTTCACAAAAGTAAATGGTAAATATAAGCATGAAACCTTAGTTCTATAATGCCAACTCATCTTCTCTCTATCCTACTATGGGTTGCCTCTGCCTCCCCATTCCAAATGAGCTGCACTAAATTAATATAATGCCCAAAATAAGTAATTTCACTCTGTAAATTAAGGTCAACTGAAAAATAACCATTGAATAATTTTTTAATGGAGTATAAGAATTAAAAGGTCACAGCCTAAATAAAGATTTGTGAAATACGGATAAGAAAACATTTTTGATGGAAAAAAATAATTGAAATCTTTTAGAATATAATTTTAAAGTTCAAAATGGAAAAAAAAAACTCCTAGATTGTATTTTCACACATTGAAAAAGTTAGAAAAGAAAACTAAAAACAAATAGTGAAATTTACTTAATTTCTCCTGAGATGGAATTGCTAGACTAATAGATCAACAAAATCAGTCAGTATTCTGAAAAATACCTGAATGTTGCTGAAACATTTAATATGGCCAAAAATATCTTATTGGAGAAGCTAGAGAAAATACAGATCCGCGATGCTTTATCCAAAGCCCTTGAGGTCAAATGTGTTTCAGAGTTCAGAGTTTTTGAGATTTTAGAGGGAAATAAAGTATACAGAGTATACGTTATGTAATAACTTCAGTGGAGTCTGAGGCAGGAAACCATAAATACATCAGTATCCTTGTACTATAGCATATGAATATTTGCATTAAGTACAAAAATAAATACTATAAATAATCTCACATATGTCCAGGTCAGGGCAGGTTTCAAAGCCAAATATATTAAGAGCAAATGGTTTATTTTCAAAGCTTTGGGGTTTTGCAATTTCTTATAAAGGGTTTGGAACCTGTCTAACTGTTGGAGGGTTTCTCATGGTGTAATTTAGGGATATGTTTTTACTGTTCTCTGCTAAAATTTGTATCAGTGATGCAAATGAACATATAGGAGACATTCTTTTCAAATGTGCAGATTTGAAATAAACCAGTATGTTGGATTATAATATTAAAGAAAAGAAAATTCTTAACAGATCTGTCAAATGGGCCAAATATGTTTTTATATTACTTTAAATCAGATAAAGACACATGCAATGCTCTCAGCAATAGGAAAATCAAATTGTGCCATGAAAGAGCATACAATCGAACAAAAATATTATTCAACAAAGGAGAAGATTAATGTAAAGCCTGAGTGCTATTTGTTGGTCAAACAGTGAAAAGGTGGAACTGGAACAGTGAATAGAAAACACAAACTCACAGATTACGATGCTTCACAAGGAAGACATTCCTCTTAGTCATCTGTATTCATATGTGGATTCAGTCATCTTGAGATGTGAGTTCCCAGTCATTTGAAATATTTAAAGATTGGCTAGATGATCACTTGACAGTGATATTATACATGGGAATTAGATAGCACGAGTTAAACGTCATTAGCTTGAGTACATGAATTTTAAAGTCATTTTCAATCCTTAAAATCTTTGATTTTCCTTAAAAAAAACCTCACTCCTGAAAAGAGCATTTCAAAGAAAATTATTATCCATTTTTTATAATTAACATGAGTATTAAGAGTGTTAAATTTAGTGTTATATTTCAAAAATTTACTTTTCATGTAATGGTTAAGTTTTGAAAGATTACACTTTGGGAGAGAGTACTTTATAAATTTTAATGGGGTGTGTTTATTTAAATCTAATTTTCTATTCTGTTTTGGGAAAACAGTTATGTGTGTCTGTAAGATAAGACAGTCAGAACACACGGCCACAGCAAAACAGAGACTTGACTAATTTTTTTTAAGCCTTTGCTAATTTCAGGCTGACAAGAGAGGTAGTTTAATTAGTTAGCTGCTAATAGCTATTTAGGTGAGCAGCCAGGGAAATGTCTGCTATAAAAAGGATATGCAAAGCCCAGGCCATTCTCTTTGCCTCTTTTGAACTGTTTCAAAAGCGAAGAGAATCAGTACCTTGCACATATGTGGAAAAGAAAGGAAGATTAAAATAAGTGACTCACAAAAAGCAATCATTTATATATATTCTTTGTAGTTTGAGTTATTGGTTCCTTAACAATAAATTTAGACACTTATTGAACTATTTTCAAATATTGTGGAATCCTTCTGTATCTTAACTATAAACAAAATATTTAGAGAATATTCAATGTTCTTAATAGGAACTTAAGAACATACAAATTTTCCCTTTCCCTATAACCAGAGTTATTAGCTTTTACACTTAAATAAAATGTTTTATCAATTATTTTCCTAAGTTTGTTGATATAATAGTATACTTTTCATATGGCCTTTGTTTACTAGGAAATTTAGAGAAACATATGAGGGGGGTATTTAAGAATATATGTACATCCTTTGCATAATATATTTCAACAAATATTTGTTGAACATCTATATATAATCATATATCACTTCAGTAAGAGAGACAATGAATATTAGTGATAAATTGATGTAAGACTCTTTTCTAGGCCACATGAATTTTGCTGGATAATTCTTACATTCTAGAGCAGATTATGGAGTTATGATTGGAATTATTGAAAATAAGAGGAAATGTAAAAATTCATAGGCTAAGTAATCTCAAAAAATTACAAAACTTGCTACTTCTATGAAAGAATGGTCTCATTTAAAAAAAGAATGGTCTAATTATAGATACTGGATAAATAACACTTATATAAACCATAAATACTCAGTAAACATTTCAGCTTTAACTTTGGAAGTACAATTTGAAAGTGAGGGTCTAATCTCCTACTTTTATTCATAGACTTTATTAAAATAAAAGAGTTAATATCCTAACTTAATCTCATGACTAATTTTTTAAAAAGAATTTTTTAAAGATTGCAATTAGCATTGCTACTTTATTTTTATATAAAAACAGAAAGGACACAATAAATGTCTTTTCAAGACCTTTTTAAACTTACAATGAGAAACATCATAATGCAAATGACTTTTTCTTATTAAAGTTCATTCAAATATGTCCACATTGAAAAAAAAAAAAGCCAAGGAAACCCCCAAAGAAGTGTTACTACTCAAGTTTTTTCCTCTAGTTTTAAACTTTAAATTTTTGGAGTAGTGTCCATTTAAAAAAATACATATTAACAATTCAAAAGCCCCAGAACAGTGATAACAAAAGAAAACAGCACTGATGATTTGGGCAATTTTACTTGGAAGAAGACCATAGAGATAATGACAGTGAAGAATTGGAGAGCTTGGTAAAATGGAATTAGATAGAGAAAAATAATCAGATAAAGTATTTGCTTAAGTGCCAAAAAATCATAATTGTTATTTCCTCTTCTGTAAATAATTGTGAACTAGCAGTCTTGTTCATTTTTTCATGTTAACAGCAAAACATGAATACACTATTAAACTAAAACATATTACTTGTAAATTCTGTTAATTATTACAAAAGCATATCTTTTTAATTTATGATAATGAGGTTATATACAATTCTCATTGAGAACTGGCTCTTCTGAAAGTGGATTATAATTCCTAAACTCTTGAGTTAATATTTCTATATTATTTATGACTAAAATTTTTTCAATGTCAACTGAAGGATATTTGAACTATAAATTCATATGTATATTCCAGTTGTGAATTAGAATTAAATAACAAAATTAAAATTTTTTATATGGTTTAATCTCAAAATTGGAGACGAATGAATATAGTTGTTGAATAAATATATTCAAATAATTTTGGTTATTTATATATTCTGATTATTATTTAAAATCACTACTTAGAATTCTCTCCTTAATTTTTCACTGCACTGTAAACTATACTAACAGAATAATGGAATGATTCATAGTAAATCAAGCAACTGGGATAAATAGCTTCCTTCTCACTGTAGACTCTTCAGTGTGACAGAAAAAATAGAAAAGAGTTGGCATGGTGAGGAAAAGAGAAGTAATTATAAAGTTTATGTTCCAATATACACAAACACAAAAAAGTATAAGAAATTCTTAGATGTTATTTTTAAAGAAGTACTTGTAAGTGACTTTTGCAAATGACAGACAAACACAAATATGAGAATTAACCACAGTTGATTTTTGTTTTAATCCTTTTCTATTTGTTCTGATGCTCCCATTCTGCTTTTGGGATCAGAAACGTTGAGCTATATAGCTCACAAACTCCTACAACCTGTTAAAGTGCCCAAGTTTGCATGTGTGTTTATGTTAGTGCATGCGTGATTTGGGGGAGGGATCATGAAGAGGTAATGTCTCCCACTATATCTTTAAGAAAACTATTTCTTTTGTTCTGACATTTAAAAAAATTTATTCCTTTCTTCCTGCAGTAAGTATGGTCTCCCTACATGTTACAGTCCCGCTGTCACATACTGCAATCACAGCATGTCTGCTATTACTGTTTTATTCTATTTATGTCATGTTAAATAAAGATAATACCTAGATAGTAAACGTAATATCTAGATTTTGCTAAGAGACAGAGTGTGTGAACTGTTTCCAATTCACTCTTTGGTTTGCTGGAGAGTGCACTGATGTGTATTGGTTTGGGTTTGATTGTCAGTGTATAGCTGAGGCAGAATTTATCCTGATATTAATTTCTCTAATCATCTAAATAAGAAAGTCCATGAGAAACTACATTGACTACATTCAGGGATGTCCCTCTTTCTGTACCCAATTTACTTCTGAAGGTGCTTGTCACTGATACATAATTATCAGTATCAGTACTCACATATTTCTTTCTAAGGCTGCCAGATTTAGCAAATAAAAATGTATAGCGAAGAGGTAAATTAGAATTTAGTTAAGCAACAAATGATTTTTTGCCATAAGTATGTCCCAAATATTGCATGGGGCATCCTTATTTGGCAACTCTCTTCCAACCATATTATTCTTGGGAAGTAGTACCAACAGCAAATATGGTGGGCCAGAGAGAGCTCATTTGTACTGTGGCTACCTCACAAAGCAGCACCCTGCTGTAAGGACATAAAGCACAAGTTTCTATTAGACTCTAACTCTGGGTTTCTAAATAAGTAGCTGATGGTAAAGCTCCCTTCTATATTTAGGCTAAGTGCCGCCTTTAGTCCAGAATATTAGGCTTGCTCTATCTTGAGCATTAAAATATACTTTGCTAATCACTGAATCGTATAACTATTTATTAATAAATGCCTCTCATATTCTGGCAAAAAGTTATGTATCAACCATAATTTTCTATGTTGTTATGAGTTTTCATTTTCTCTCTTGTGAATTCATAGTAATTTAGTACAAAATTTGAAGAGATTGTGTCAGGAATTGCTATTTATAATACATCTTAAACAAGAATCCACATAGTTTTTATTGTAAAAGTGTATATATTTTTAAATGAAGAAGCTCTTTATAAATGCTATCATCTTTATCATTTCATATTATTTATGATATCAGTAAATACCTGCCCAATTCTTATTCCTGATGAAGAATACTTGTATTTTAATGCTTAAAATTTTGTGTTTTAAGAAATCCTTAAATATCTCAATATCATGAAGATGTTTTCCTCTATTTTTTTATTGAAACTTAATATTTTTGCCTTTCTTGTTTAGATCCTTATTCCATATAAAATAGATTTATGTATATGATATGAAGGAGAAATCTAATTTCTGCTTTTCTCATATGGATACTCATATTCAAGAACTATTTATTCAAAAGTTCACTCTTGCACACACTAACTACCTCATTATAATCCTGTCATATATCAAGTGACTATATATTTGTTTAACTTTTTCTAGGTTATCTTGTCCTTTCTATGTCATTTTTTAAATATAATTTTTTTCAGGGAACATGACTATAAAGACTAAGAAGGTACAACATCTCAGTTGTCTCCTATTCTCACTGAAATTAGGACCATTCTTTGAAAAATTGCTCTGAGGAAGCAAGCTAAGTTGTAGTAATATGACATAGCTGTATTTTATTTTGAAAGGTTATAAGAAAATCATCATGATTTTCCCATGATTCACTTGTACATGTGGTTGATCAAAGAATGGTAGAAGTTAGGGGAAAAAAAAGACAGTGTCATCATATATGAATATTTACATAAGTGAAATGTTTCTTTTATGGGAATGAAAATTACCAGCCTATGACTTTACAATTCATATCTGTGGTTCAAGACAACTACATCTAAGTTTGAGTAACTAAAAATGAGTGCCTTGTCTAGAGCTCCTGTAACTTATTTAAAGGATGAGGATTTCCACAGCCTAAAGAAAATTATACATATCCTGGTGGACTTACTGCCTGAGGGTGTTTCTAGAATGTAACTGCACACACAAGGCTTCGACTTATTAAGGGGCTAAGTGTTCTCCTGTTCTGTGCTTCAAAGTGCTTCAGAGTGGACAAAAATTTCTCCAGGCATAGCTCATTTTCTAAAAATGAGGACACTTACTTAAAATGCTATTAGATGCTATTATCAATCTGTAGGTAAAAGGGAAAGATAGCTGGAAATCCAACTTTTAATAGCTGACTAAATAACAAGTTACATTTTAGCATTCTTATTCTAATTCCTACAACTCAGCGACCTACCCATAACTCAATTATATTTTATTGTAAGTCATAGTGTAGTTTCAGAAGTAAAACCTGAAAATACTTCATACACATATTAGTTTAAAAATACAAATATAAGCCCTATTAGTTGGTTGACAAAAACATATTTTTTCAAAATAAGGTGGCAATTTATTTTTAATCTTAGACCTTCTTATGATCTTAGAAATCTTTGATTGTTGTGATCTTGCTGTTCTACCTTTGGGATGAGAAGAAAAACATGTTGCTGGACAAAGAGATGAAATGAAAAAGACGACCGAAAGCGATTTGACCTAATTATTTTAACAGGCATAATATGTTTGACACTCATAACTAATGCCTTTTAGAAACAATGTCAATGCAATATGCCATATGAAGGTGCTTATGATAGTAATAATAAGCATTAGTAGAATTTGGTTGATTTCACTTAGGAAATTATGTGAACTTATAAAATGATAAATCAAGTACTTAAATATGAAAAAATATTAATTTTCTATGTGTCTTAAATATTCACAAATTCTATGTTTTAGGCCAAATACTTATGAAAGATACATTCTCCAATAATTACTTTTTGAAAATAAATATTAAAAACATAAACAATAATAAAAACCAGAAAGCTATTCTAATCCCTGAATTTTAGATTTTCTAACCTCTAAAAGATAATGTTAACTTCCTAAGGAAAAATTTGGATCCATTACATTGGATATATAGGTAGATATCATTCTCTGAAATTTAAGAAAATACTAATTGGACAAATACCATATCTTACTTTACTAAGACTAAAGGAACCCTAACGAATAAATTATATTGTTCATTTTATAGCAACTATCAATGATAATAGCATCATTAGCAATGTTTAAAATGTTTCATAAGAAATGATAACCTAGCTCACGCATAAGAGGGAACATCTTAACCCATTTTTTATAAATAGACTTAATATCCATGTATGTTATTCAAGCCACAAAGGTAAAGAATTTGGAAAAATGAGGAGCACAGGGCTAATGAAGGTCTACAGGACGAGAGTTTTATGAAAAAACTAGACAGAATGTATGAAGCCTTGCAAACAAATCTCAAAGTATTTTTTTCTTTCATTACCTTCACTATTATGATCCAAATAATGCCTTTCATTCGGCCCAGAACCTCTAAAAACATGTCAAGCCATGTTTGCAACTCACAGCTGATTGACCGATAAGCCAAACCACAACAATAACACATAAGACAACACTTCAGACCTCCAAATAGAGATGCCAATAGATCATGGAGACATGCCGTGGCATCAGTTTGTTTGACAGACAGTTAAAAAGCCTTTTGCAGAATGCTAAAATATAAGACATTCCTACAATCTTAAATTCAAGTAGCTTCACACAATCTGGGAGGAAAACCTGGCCAAACCAACAAACATATCTAAAAATGAATGAACCAGGAATCATAAAATATTGACTGTTTCTGCTGCATTTCAGAAAGAAAATCTTTAGTATTTCTCGTTTCATTTTTTTAAATAGAATAAGTCTTTTCTTTAGACTTGTGACAGTGCTTTGGCTGCCTGGACTAAGGGATTTCTTATTTTAAAAAAAGCACAGCAATAATTGTGTGATGCTTCATGAAACTTGTTCAGGAAATTCAGTCTCTTCTGTAAATATACATTGCTGATAGGATTTATAAATTTCTCATAATGCTGTATAAAAGACTACATAGAGACCAGAAGCACAGTGCCCTCTGGTGCACATACAACATAAAATAAAATATTTATATAACAATATCTACCTAGATACAGACACACAAAAATACAAAACAAAATTTGCTTCTACATAAATGCTAAACCAGTAACTGGAAATTATAAACTTCTATCTCTAAGAAGCAAACTATAATGATTACTTTACATAAAACATTCTTTATGGCATAGATCAATATAACCTAATCTATTCAGGCAACCACTTGTACACTCCTCTATTTAATGGATTCACTAGACTTTAGGAGAGCAGGCAGCATTTGTTGGATTTAATATATGACTCTTTTTGTGTAATTTATTTAGATTTCAAATATAGAAGAGTGCTAAAAGTTAGAGGTCATATATCTTAACCCCCTCTTTGGTCTTTGCTATCATGTCCTATTTATCTGCTATTTGATTTTATTCCATTGCTGTTTCCTTTAGCTTCTGAATGCACAATTACCTTTCAGGTAAAAAAGGATGAGGTGAATCAACTTCTCACTGACTAGTAGAAGATACCATTGTCATTTAGGCTGAAAAAGGTAACATGGTATGGTATAAAGGAGAAAGGAAAAGCAATTTAAGCAAATTCATTTTAAAATTTTTGGCTATTTAAGGGGAGAAACTCAGCCTCCAAGTACATTGGCATTTACTTTAAGGCAGTGTGGCATTCCAAAATTTGGGAGTGATATACAAGTGGTCACCATTCTCTTTTTTTTCCATAATATATTACATCTACATGAAATGTTTTGAAATAGCAAGAAAACATCACTATGGTGCATGGTAAATAATAACCGTTCCGATAATAACCCTTTCCCATCTGAAACTTTCCCTTAGAGAAACTTATTTATACATAACCTTCAAGGATGATATATCTGTAATTGCTTTCCCTTTGCTTCATACCTGTATATCTTGTATCTTGTGCTAAATCCCTGCCGGCTTCTGTCCACAAAATCTGTGTATTCCTGTGAGCGATGGAAGGGTCCCTTATCAGAGAGGAGCCAGTCGAAGGGGCTTGTGGCATGCTGATCCGAAACAGCAGCAACCGCTAAAACCCAGCAATGAAGACTCAGTGCTATCCACTCCCATAGAGCCATCAGAGAGAACAATTCAGCACCAGCTCTGCTCCGCCATATCATGCTTCCACTGGGGATTTAGCTTTAGCTTCATTCTCTTAGCTTTCCCTCAACACCTAGACAAAATACACAGGCAATTAGTTAATCCTTGGAAGATTCTTTTCTATCAGTTAAGGTGCTGAGGTGGGTAATTTTCTAAATCTTAATCCAATATCATTATTTGAAGTTAAATGATAGTAAAAGAAAATAAGATACAAAACAAATTTTTCAGAGGTGTATATCTTTTATACTTTGTGCTCTTTTTTTACATTAACGGAAAATAAGGCACTGAGTCATAATAGGCCTTGTTGTGACAATGTCCTCCAGTGGATCACTAAAGCCTACTGAGCAACAATCAGAAGTTCCAACTAATATTCTTTTTTCTGCTTAAATGTTTTATAAAATTGAACACCTGCACGATAAATATTTAATAGGTTTAAATATTTCACAAATTTTGTTTCTAATGTTAATACTAAGTATATTTGTGCATTTTATAATTATTTTAGAGAAATGCTTTAAAAATAAATTAAAGATATTCATGTAGTTATTTCCGTAATCTAGATAAACTTGGAATAAAACTGTAGGTCTAGGAATTCGTAAATATATAAATATATATGTGTGTGATATTTTCCTATCTATCTAGATACAGCGATAGAGAGATGATAGGCAAAGAGACAGATGGATGGACAGATAGATGTTTGGGTGGGGGGGATGGTCATGTGGAGTGGTGTGTTTGCCCAGGTATTTTTTTTCCATTATTCTCTTAGAGACAAACAGCTTCACTGATTATTTAAAACAGAATCATACTTAAATTGTTTCTAGGGCCTTTAGAAGATTGAAATACGCATCTCTGTTTATTCATGAGATAAATAGTCATACCTGCAAAATTCACATACACACATAAACTAAGACAATGCAGATTATTCATAAATTATGAAACTGCATACATTATATTATAACCATCCAAAATAAATTAACAAGATACGTAATCCCAGTATGGTGTGGTATAAGGAACTTTATACAAAACTGTTGATGCAATGTCTATATGTTACACAAAAAAATTCTAAAAATATTTTAATTCAATTTTACTTTCCGTCCTCATCTGTCTTTTCAAATAGTATTATTCATACTACATAAAACTGTAGAGCATAAAGATTCAGACTGAGAAAGTTTTAGTTACGAGAGTTTTTAGTCAGCAAAATCTCTTAAGAAAAAAATTAAAATTCACAGTATTGAGTAAAATATTTCAATTACAGTAGCTACCATATTTCTCTGGTGTTTGGATAGAGATATGATAGTTTTAACTTGCTTTGCTAGCTATAACACTACAATTTGTAATTTAATCCTAAACTATTCCTATATGACAGGTATACGGCAATAATTTTGCAACTCTAAAATATCTCAAAGCAGTGATACAGTGAGTGACCGAGACTATCAGATTGACGGTCTTATCCACTACAAAATTAAAAGGACATTACCCACATATTATATGATTTGCCCCAATCATGAGTTGCTCCACTATGAGGATTAAGAAATACGCTCTTTTGTAAACAATATAGGAAGTCTTACAAGTGAAGACATATAAAATTAATTTATCATAAGAAGGAATAACAATATAATGGAAAGATTTTGGAATAGGAGTTGGGAGATTTCGGACCTCCTTCAATTATGTGTGTAAATGTAGAACTGTCAAATGATTCAACTCATAACTTTCAAATCTGCCGAAGAAAATAAACATTTTGTACATATTGTTTTTCTTATATGGGGACTATACCATTTATCTCAAAATAAACATAGTTTATTACATTTATAAACTTAGAATTATTCTTATGTGTATTGGTAAAGTATAATCCCTCTACGACTAATAAATATTGCTCATCTCTTTAAGCACACATATTTTTATTCTGCTGATCATATATACATTCAAACTAGCAAAATTTCATCGTTGTTAAAAAAAATTTTCTTAATTTCAATAAGAGTTATTTTTATAGGCAGAATAAAGGCAGAATAAATTATTCAAACACACTGTTTAAGTTCAAACTACATATCTAATCTGAAAGGAAATAATTTTTAACTGAAC
Organism: Daubentonia madagascariensis; assembly: GCA_023783475.1. Lineage (NCBI taxonomy): Eukaryota > Metazoa > Chordata > Mammalia > Primates > Daubentoniidae > Daubentonia > Daubentonia madagascariensis. Next base: position 15,013,714 of record JAKFHU010000978.1, on the reverse strand, counting down.
GAAAGTCATAGTAATACCATCTAAATAGAGCTTTCTTATTACCAAACACAAATGTGAACAAGAATATTACTGAAAATATTTAAGCAAAAATCCTTCCTAATTAGTAACTTGGAAAATGGCTCTTTGAAAACAAAGTCAAATTTTCTCCAAATCCAACTACTAATAAGTTTACAACATGAAGAGGCAGTATAGATAAGTGGTTAAGAAATTGGACTCTGGAGCCAGACTGCCTGTGTTAAAATCCCAGCCCCTCTCCCAACTATGTAGATGTTTGGTCTCTGGAAAGTTCTTAACTTCCTTTGTGCCTCAGAACCTTCAGCTGTTATAGAAGTTCACTTCATCTGTCTGTTACAAAAATTCAATGAGTTAATATTTGTACATCACCTAGAATAGTGTCTAGCATGTGGTAAGGACAGGAAGTGTTTTAAATCATATTTTATACTGGTATGAAATCATGCAACTATATACCATAAAATTAAGCCCAACTCTTTGTACTCAAACATATGATTTTGTAATACACAAAGTGTTATAAAAGTAGGATACAATTGACCTAGATGGTATTTAAGGGCCTGTTCTAAAAATCTATAATTTTTCAGTAGGTGATTACCCAGAACCTCACTTTTATTGTCTTCTTTATCAAATGTATTTAGGATGTCTCATGGTCTTCATATTCCCTGATATTTAAAATAAATTACATTACGTATATTTAAGGTATAAAACATGATATCGTATGGTTACTATAGCAGAAAAAATTAACATATCCATCATCCCACATAGTTACCCATCTTAACATAAGGAAAGATGGAAAGGTTTTCTTAAATTATGTGTTGGGAACTACTTAAAAATATTACTCAGTAATTACTACCTAATTATTAGGTTTTAATTATTTCTGTTTTTTCTACTTCTGATTTGGACACATTTCCATTGCTGTTCAGAAATAAATTTTTCTGAAAGAAAAGCTTGTTAACACATGGGAATATCGACCCTATCCAAATTTAAATTAATTTAGGGGATCTCTTGAAATCATTATAAGAACCTATTAAAGAGAGTTAAAATAACTAAACTAAGATACACCACAAAAGTTACACTAAAGTAGTCTTTGAGGACTTTCCTTGAAGTGTTACAAAAGAGGAAGAAAACTTTTTTTGTTTCTAGTTTCCTATCTCACTGAGTAATACTTCTATCTACTCGAATCTTTAAGCCTAAGCACTATTTTTCCTACCTTCTTACTCATCACACATGTCCAGTCAGTTCCAAACTTCTATGCATTCTTCCTCCTAAGAATCAAATCTATCACTTTCTCTCCACCCCCACTTTACTAGTCTGGCTTATTCTGTACCCCCAACACTACCACTGTCACCTCTAAACTAGATTACAGCTTCATAACTGGTTTGCCAAACACACACGTGGCTCTCTTGAATCTGTTCTTTTCACTACAGTCAGAATTATCTTACTAAAAAATTAAATCTGAACATGCAACTCCTTTACCCATAATTATGTAATTGCACACTTTCCCCTCTGGGTAATATGTGAACTCTTTAAAACAATTCATTAAATTATCTTCCCTTGCTTAACTGTTCGTCTACATCTTCCCTATGTGTGTATGCCACCACCATTATCAACCAAATATCAACTACGCTTCAGCCTTATTGTATATCTCAAATTCACCCCACTTTCTCTCTCTCTTCAGGATCTTTGCTTATGTAGTTTGTTCTGCCTGAATCACTATTTCTACTTGGACCCCTACACCTGCCTCCCTTGACCTACCCTTAAAACTTCAGACTAGATTGTCACTCCATCCACAAAGCTTTTTGTGACCCTTCAAGGCTGGTTAGTCATACTTTATGCTCCCATTACTTCCCCTATGATAGCACATTTATACCGCATACATTTGTTTTGATGTTTGGTCTATTTCCTTGCACATCTCCCTTCCCCCAATTTGATTAATTTTGGGAGGAAAATATTAATAATTGTTCCTACCTTAATGACAATGAAACAGTTAACAAAATGTCTGAAATAAAATTGCCTAATAAGTATTGGTAGAGTGAATGCATAAAGATTGATTAAATAAGTACTAAACTAAGATATAATTAATATGCTATGACTGGCAAGATTAAGAAAACTCCTTCTGTATGGAAAGAAAAAAGAAAAACCTACTGAGAAGTTTACATCTGAGTTAAGCTTTTAGATGACAATTGTTTTGATACTTGAAGCAAAGGAGAAGACGGAGTTTTGAGGTAATGGTTTTTATATCCAAATTGTAAGCATCATAAATAAATGACATGTTCACATAGTATCAAAGCAAAACATTTTTAATATTAAAAACATTTTAAAGACAAGGATATAAGTGCATCCTTATTAATTATTAGCTTTGAGCACAATGATAAAAAACTATTATGATCATGCATAATTGTGGAAAACTAAGAACTTTTTCACTTATGTTCTATTATTCATAGTTTCTAAAGATAGAAACTGTGTATGAAAGTCAAACACAGATCCTAGTCAACAAATAGTCAAACATAAATCTTCTTCTCACTGAGGAGCACAGTGCATGTTAGACAGTGTTGTTGCTCTTGAATTTAAAGAATCATGAAATAGAAACAGCAATTGAATAGCCTGTTTCTCCCCCTTCGGAAGGTCATATACTAAGGGTAACTTTGACTGAAGTCCTCCCAATTCCATAGGGGAACAAAAAGACAGTGATGATAAAATCACATGCTATTTTCTTTTTCACAACAAAATTAACGTTTATTGAGCCCTTTCATACTCCAACCATTTTACTAATATTTTCTTATTTCACCTCCCAAAAGCAAAATGCAGTGTATATTGTTATCCCCATTTGTTTGTTTAGCATACTGAGGTTTAAGGTGAATACACATGCAGCAGAGCAATGATTCAATGGCAGCAGTCTTGAAGCCAAACTGAATACCATACTCTCCCTCTTACACCACACCACACCACAACCTAATCAGAACTGACTGCAGATTGAAAGTTATTCAGCAGGATTTTTGTTGTCCCTTTTGAATAAAATAAAAATTAAAAATAGAAAATATCAGAAATAGAAATAGAAACTGAAATAAAATTTAAAATGGAGAAATATTATCTCAGGCTATTATAAGCAAGTGATCTGAGTAACTACATATTATGAGTTTTCATAGAGTGTCTGCTTTGTATAATTTAATGTTTTCAATGAGGGTAATAGTTTAAATCATCTAAATGTGATTTAATTTAATACCCTTTAAAACATGTACTATAAACTCAAAATTCATAAAATTATTTTTTTTTTCTGGTTATATGTGTTATTTATTGGGTTGAAAAGTATAGTTATGGTCAAACTGATTTAATTTACTTATCTGTTCTTCAGAGAAATTACAAGATTAATCCATTAGGCTTCGATTACCCAATCTTATTGTCAGGGTGGCAGTCCGCCCTCGGTTCCTGGAGCGCTCTTAGTAGAAGAATGATCAGACACACCAAGGTGTCCAGCCCAGACTATTATCCTGGTCCTCTGACTCCTTGCTTGGAAAAATCACCAGCAGGGCTAATGTGATGGAACAACCTCAGGCAGGAAACAGTTTCACAGGAGCAGCTCTTTATTGTAGAATAAAATGGGTCTGTCTCTATGAGTGGAGAGAGACAGACCAACTCACTCACTCACTCACTTCTGGGATTGTTTCCTTTTATTAGTTCAGTCTGGGGGAGGGGGAGGGCTCTCGGGAGGTGTGGGATGTTATCAAATGATCAACAGGTGTCCTCAAAATTCCACCTGCATATAAGAGAGCTCCAACTCTGAAAGCCCAGTAAACCACAATGCAGATTCAAGTTAATGGCATAAAAATTACCCTTAGGTTACTCTATGTCAGTTTCTCAATCCTATCATGCCTAGGCTGGGGCACCAGATTGATAAAGCATTCCCTCCTTCCCCAGGTGTAGCAGTTGCATGGGATAGGATTAAGGGTAGGGCAGCACCAAAATGGAGTGCCCTCCCTTATCCTTCTTTCCAGGTGGAGTGATTGCTGGAGCCAGCACCAAAGCAGGGCACCCTTGTCCCTAGAAGAGTCAGAGATCCTAACTATCTACCTAACATTATTATAAATTGCTTTATAGTACTACTAAAAGAAAAAACTACTCAACATACATATAACCGACTTGGTGTCTCACAATAGGAGACATAACAAAATTTTAGTGAAATGAGATGACTTGTAATATTTTGCTGAAATGCAATTATACAATTTTAATAAAGGTCAGTTTTCTCATGTTCTCAAATATTGCAGATAATGACAAGCATGTGAGGGTCATTTCTAACAAGTATTATTTTAAGGGACAATAGTGTAAAAACTCAGAACTACAGCTAAAAGAAATTATAACACAATTTGGCAGGAAAGATCCCTAGGTATAAGAAAAATAGTTTTAAAGGCATTTCTTTTCTATGACAGCAGTCAATACTCAAGTATTAAATTTGCTGAACATATTTAAACCTAAATGGATGATGTAATGCATCTTCCTATATGCAAATACATATGGATTTTCATTTTTGAATGTTCATAACTTGTATGTAGTCTATAGTCAGATTAATAAAAGAATGAGCACTTCATTATTTACTAATTTACATAATTATTTTAGTAATGGTTTGTAGCTTTAGACTTCAAATGACCTAAAATTATTCTTTCCTAACCTACACATTGTTTACTTAAAGGTATTAAATTTCAAAATAGCCTAATAAACTAGAATTTGGTATTTTATTATATAAAAATGTCAAATAATCCAACAAGGTATAAAATCTTCCATACTTTACACAATGTAGGCCATTTTCCATATAAATAGGTAGGATTATGCCATTCTCTTTCTATACTCCACCAGGAGTATAGAGAAATAATTGCTTTATATTTGTGTATCTGTTAAAATAAACAGTAATATGTAAACATGGGAATAAAGTCATTCTGACATTTAGATGTACAAATTATCACTGTACTATGTCTAAGAATTGTAAGAAAAAATACATCTTTCAAAGTAAAACAAATTTGTAAGAAAAGGAAAAGCAAACTAAAAAGTAGTGATAACACCTAAGGCAAAACAGTATTATTCAACTCCGAGCATCACAGCAACATGAATTTATCTAATCAGGGACTACAAAAATAAATGGGCTGTACACTAATTTGAATTAGCAATTCCTTTTGAATGTTAAAGACAAATGTCCTGGGATATTAATAACTATCTTAAATTCTTTTGAACATGGTAGGATAGAAATTATTAAAATAAGTGTAGATTGGATAGATTTCCATTCATGAATCTTCCAAAATTTGACAATATGCTGCTCTTATCCTTTTTAACACCTTCGTTCAAATGACCAGATTATGAGAGATATGCTGACCTGTACTATGTGTTAGCAATCCCTATGGCCCCTAACACTTAACATACTATCTTGCATATAGTAACTTTTTGGAACATCCGCTGAACTGAAACTCCTTTTTTTTTAAAAAAATAACTTTATAGGCTGTTTTATTATATCTGCTTACACTAGCAGAGGATTGCCATTATATGAATTTGTGAGTAATGAATGGCTTGTTATTGCACTTTTTCATTTCCCTCTTTTTTTTTTTCCTTTTTTCCTCAAAAGAACTGAGTTTTCGTCTTTTAAATCACATTGTACAGTCTGCGGCTGACCTTAGAAATGTAGTCTTCTCATCATTTCACTCTGCTAAACCTGTGTTCCGGAGAGTCCTTCTCCTTATTTATTTTAGCTGATCAGGCAATACAGTGCCTCTGAATTACAGCTTTGAGTCTTTTCCATCTTAATGAGGGTTAGTATTCCTCCAAGGAGAATATACTGTGAAGGGAACTAATCTCCTACCTGATCCTGTCAATACAATCTTGTCCTACCAATAAAGAGGGTGTTAAATGCTACTACCTAATGGTAGAACTGATTAGAAAAATGAAGAGAAGGTGAGTTCCACTCCTTAATTCCATCCAGCACATAGGGGAAATTATTCTTAAAAGCCCAAAGTACAAGAGTCACCCGGGTCATCAGATAAATATAAAATATCATGATGTTTCAATATAAGTGATCATATAATATTTTTGTAAGATTCAGATTGTATTAATTTTAATTCATAAGGAAAGTCATCAGACACTAAAGTTCAAAGGATGTTTAGAAAGTATATTTGGAATGGAAAATCTAGTTTTAAAGTAAAATTTGAGGAGTGCTTTGACATAGATTTTCTCTTCGACCCATCTCTAGTCAGTCAGGCTTTTAATTCTCTTCTCAGATAAGCCCTGACTTTTGTTCTTCTGAGTTTACCTCTGCATTGTCCAATTTTAGCAGGAATCCCATCCTCAATATATGATCCCCCTAGATATCTGACTGGGTTTCTCCTCTTCCACCATCCCCCACGTGATGTCTGACCACCGTGACCTGTCTTCAGCAAGAATCATGTTAGGTCAGTTTAGCCAGAACACCCCTCACCCCGGATGTTGCCTCAGAGTAATTTTCCATCCACTGATTTCCACCCTACTGCTTGGCTGTAAGTTCTCACTTTTCCTTATTATTTTCAGAGGTGAGCCAAATACCTGTCTTCTACTTACAAGGTCCCACTGTAGTAAGCCCCTTGATAAAGTCTGTTTTACCAGTCTTTTTAACAAGTGTCATCAATAATTTTTAACAGTTTCAGGAAATGTATTATAATTAATATCTTTCATTATCAAAACAGTGAAACAGAAAACAGCTTAAATAAAGATGAAAAGAATCTACAGAAATGGAGTAGAAATAATGGTTGCAGATATCAAGATTTAACATTGTTACTATGACTGGCAATATAATTTTGCCTTTCCTGGTATAGTCTAGTAATAAAAAAGCATTCTAATTTGTGAAGAGAATAAAACATTCTTTGTTATTAAAATAATTTTGTCATATAAATGTCAATCTAAAGAAAATTTGAGAAAAGTGATTAATTCTAAAAACTTATGCAGCACATACTATGTGAAAATCTATGCAAGTACGAAGATAATTAACATTTTGCCTTTATGGGCAGTGTACTCAGTTTCAAATTTGCAATGACTTATTTTTTTCAACAATGATCCTGAATAAAAACTTAACGTATAACACTTGTTCAACCAGGGCATTCGTACTGTTCTAAATAAAGACTTACTAATATAATCTCAGAACAACACTCAATAATAAGATAAAGTTAAGAAATTTGGAGTTTGGTAACTAAATGGACAATAAATGTCTTGATTTATAACAGGACCAAAACTTACCCTGGACTTAACCATGACTACAAGATGAAATGAGATGTTTAATTAGAAGTTGTTTTATTGAGAAGCATAAATAAGAGTATGTGTTCTGAAGTTATAGACAAAGGAAATAACACATTTAAGGAACTTTCAAAGAAGGTTCAGTAAAAGTTTTTTTAAAAAAGTTAAAAAGAGGTCCTTATTATTTAAGCCATAGGAAAAACTTTTAAAATTTTAAAATTTCAAAATAATAATCTCCAGGTTCTTTTTATCCATTTGTAAGAAAATGAAAATGTTCAAAGTTCTTTAACCGAGGAGTGTATGGTTATAAATAGTGTTAATAGACCCCTAAACTTGTCCTCTTCCTGGTTACAGATGTCATTCAATTCACAGGATAATAGTTCCACTGTAGTTTAGGCAACATGAGGCAAGAATTTCTGTTTTATTCACTGATGTATCTGTAGCACCAACAAGAGAGCCTGGCATATAGAAGACACTCCATAAATGGAATTTATTATTAAATAATTGAAATAAGAAAATTAAGTTTGTAAATTCTTGTCACGTTAATCTGATTTTTCATCTATTTTAATCACAAAAATTAAAAATAATAAATCATTGGAAATGTTTCCATTTAAAAGAAACAAACACTTTTCGGAAAAAAACGCAATATGATATCAACTAAATCATCACTCTAAGGATGGTTATTACTATTTTCAGGACTCTTTTCAGTCCTGGTTGTTCCATTTCTTTTTAATAATTATCCTTAAATACCCTACATAGAAAATATATTCTTTCTTGACATTTCTCTATACTGAGGAATTAGACAACCTTCTTCTTCCAAGTTATATTTACAATATCAAAATTGAACATGTGTGAAAATAAAATGAGTGGTCAAGCATTAAATTTGATTTACTGGATTAATTAAAACAAAATGTACTCTAAATAGCAAAAAACCATAAGCATTTTATGAGCAATGGTTATATTCATTGTTATATTCCCAAGGTTTACTCCAATGTGCACAATTCATCAGACATCCAATACATATTTTTTAAAATGAGCCCAAAATAACAACAAAACAGAGGTGATCTACAGCAAGCAAACCGAACCAACAAGTATTTAAATCTTTATCTGCTGTTCTCCAGTGCCTTCTGAACCACCATCTAATAAAGCATGTCAGAACTCTGGGTGTTTCTAATTAAAGAATACCTCCCTAGCAATGAACCTTAGCACAACTTACCCAGTTGACAAAGAGGCTGGGATAGCCCATATTTTTACACAGTACTTAGCCTTACAATGCCTGGTGTTTGTAATATATTCTGGCTTGTTTAACCAAGTTCTTTTTTTCACAATAAGCCTCTGTTCCATCACTGTTCCCCAATCTACAATTTTGAGAACACTTGATATTTCCAAGGCTCACTCTTGTCAATATATTAATTTAACTTCTAAAATAGCCCAAACTGTCTCCAAACTCAATAGTTTATGAGATACTATTTCAAAAGAAATGCAAGGTAAATATAAAAAAAAATCTATATTTTTGAAGACAGTCTTTATATAAAAAGAACCAGCCAAATTTTGAAGGAAATTATAAAAAAGGAAAAATAAATGAGATATTACTCTGTCTGACATATAGAGACTATTGAATATTAGCTATATCCAGCATATCATGTACACACTATGTGGCAATTTTTTAAATCATGTTGTCTGAACTTGTCAGAAATTATCTTCTGAATAATAATCACGGGAATCACTATTATCTGAGACCAAAATCTGGTAATAGATAAATTTTAATGAACAGTTAATGATTGTCTATTTTCAAATGTTGAGCAAATAAATTGTCATCTTCAGCTTAGATTCATGTAAATCTATATCTAAAAGATAGTAAAGCATGTCAAATTGTTATCATTTTTGTGATGAAAGAATAGTGTGATATTGGATTAAACTTTTGTTTATCTTAATTACTGATTAAGGTAAACAAAAAATTATTCAATAGAACAAAATATTTTAATAGTTAATCACAGCAGTTTATATTGGAGTTGCTGATTCTTACTCTAAATCAGAATTGATTTCATGAAATATCAGGTTTAAAAGCAATAATGACATGAGTGATGTTTCATATTAATTTTGGCCTATCTTCATATGCTTGTAATTTTTTTGCTTTTTGTCTTTCAAAAGGGTTGAACAAGAGATATTTTAAAGTTTCTGTATGTCATGGCTGGAAGAAAGAAAGATACAGATTAAAATCTGCCAGAGTTCACTCTAAAAGGAAACATAATTGCTTTGAATTATTTTTCCCGTTATGTTACTATTCAAACACAGTTATTGTTACTTTTTTAGCCAAAATATAAAGTTAGTTATACATTTAAAATGTCAATAATATGTCCTTGATGTAAAAGTTCTCAAACAAAAAGTGATGTATTATAAAAGTGTGTGTTGTTTGGGAGGGGAGAAGGGGACGAGGCTCGTAAAACCATAAGCTATGATTCCACTCATCAGGGAAATGCAAATCGAAACCACAATGAGAGATCATCTAACTCTAGTGAAAATGGCTTTTATCAAAAAGTCCCAAAACGACAGATGCTGGCGTGGATATGGAGAGAAAGGAAAATTTATACACTGTTGGGGGGACTGCAAAATATTAATAGTACAACCTCTACGGAAAGTACTATGGAGATACCGCAAAGAACTAAAAGTAGACCTACCATTTGGTCTATCAATCCCACTACTGGGTATTTACCCAAAGGAAAAAAAGACATTTAAGAAAAAAACACTTGCACTCGAATGTTTATAGCAACACAATTCACAATTGCAAAGATGTGGAAACAACCCAAGTGCCCATCAATCCATGAGTGGATTAATAAAATGTGATATATGTATACCATGGAGTACTACTCAGCCATAAAAAATGGTGAACTAATACTTTTTGTAACAATCGAAAAGGAACTGGAGACCATTCTTTTAAGTGAAGTATCACAAGAATGCAAAAACAAACACCACATGTAATCACTACTAAAATGGAACTAATCAATCCACACTCGTGCATATATGGTAGTAAAATTCAACGGAAATCAAGAAGGTGGGGGGGGAGGAGGGGATGGATAAATTCACACCTAATGGGTACAATGCACACTATCTGCGTGATGGGCACCCACAACTTTGACTCAAACTGTACAAAAGCAATCATGTAACCATAACATTTGTACCCCCGTAATATTCTGAAATAAAAATAAAAAATAAAAAAGTGAGAAAGATGCCTAAAACAATTACTCTACTAAAAAAAAGAAGTTTTAAAATTAATTCTGAAAGACATATTGACTGTCATTTAAGAAATTCCTCAGGAATCCCTTTTGCTTACCTATAAAGTTTAAGTTTCAATTCACAGAGAAGACTGGATTCACTTCTTTTAGTTCACATTAGGGAAAACAATAGTGCTGCCTTTGAGTGACTGCCATGACAGGCTGAAACCTTCAATTAGTAGAAATGGGTATATTTTACAAATCTGGAAACATATATTCCATCATAACTGTTTATTCAAGAAAATGCTTTTAAATAAAATTAACGACTTGTTTAAAAAGCTCCCTTAGGAGTGATATTAGTATTTAGGAACAAAAAATAGACTTTCTAGTTGTTGCTATGGTTAATTGATAATTGGTAATTTTTAAATTCTAGAATACTCAATTTTGGACCTATAGTCTTCTTCCTTATTATTCCTTGGTATAATCTTAAAAATATTATATATTACATTTATAAAATGTACTGTGACTATGTCTTTGTATATTAGTGAGTGGACTGGATGAATAATAAGAAATTCTAGTACTATAAACGCAAGTAGAGCCATTCAATTTAATATTTTGAGTCAGCTAGACTTGGTCTATATATTAATATGTTTGGTGTCATACAATAAGATGTTGATAAAAGCATGCATTAATTATCTTATAATAGTATTTTATGCAAATTTGCTGCATAATTTATTCAACCTTTCATGATTTTTCTTCTAGAAATTTAGAGTGTTTTTATTAGCATTTAAGAGATCTTCACTTCTGAAAAAGACAATTCCCTATCTCTCTACATATACATTTACAGGGCTGATTTTTCAAATCATCAGAAAAGTCACCACAATAAAGACATGAAAGCCACTTGAATATATTACCTATCCCAGGAACTTCATGATTTCACTAATTTTTATTCTATATTTACTTTAGTTGTAAGAGAAATGGTTCTGCACACAGTATTAAATTGCATATCAAAAAGTAGTTACAAAAACTTATACATCTTAAAAGTACATATATATCAAAGATATTACACAGAACACAATTTTACTCAACCTGCATAAACATACATGATTTTTTAGTATGATACTTGAATAACCCATTCTTTACTCTCCAAATTTATTCTTTGATTTAATTTAATCACTGTTTTCCACACTGGCTTATATTTATGGACATTATCTGAAATGTTTCAAAGAAAATATTTTTCATTAGTGAGAGTGAGTGTTAAATGGATCTATAAAGTAACAGTATAGTTATATACTGGCTATTATTTGACACTGAAAAATCTGAAATGCATGCTTACTCAATTCTGGTCCTCCCAAGGCTAGATTGTTTTTTAATAATGCAATATTTTAGATATAGCTTTCAAAATTAACAAAATGCAACAGTCCAGAAAAGTTAATAAAAAACAGCTCAATCCTGATGAGCTTGGCTGATATTCACAGAAATCAGGGAGAATAAGTCTATCTATAAGTATTCTTGCACAATAAGTCTATAATGGAATTCAAATGAAACACACCATTATGAGAGAATAATTCTTACATAGCAGAGAGTTACAATACATTTGAATATAATGCTCACATATTTATTAATTTAATTAATAAATGTGTGTTTTATAGATTTAATTTGCTGGAACTATAATATGGTAGTTACTTTATTAGCTATTAAAGAGAATTTGTTTTGCTTTGAGTGCTCTTAAAGGCATCCACATCTCATCTGAGTAAATTAGGGTTTAGGCATTAAAACAAATGCTTTTAAAAAAATTATGAGTAAAAATAGGTCACACTGAGGATAAGTACGTTTTTTAACTTTAAATTTAAAAAATAAAATTTTAAGTAATTATCAATTGTGATTATTAAGAAATAACAATGAATATAGGAGAATGCAAATCTATAAGATTTCTCAATTTAGTAAACTGAATGTCATTTTTCCACATCTCAATTGATACTATCTTGGTTAAAAATAAGCACTTAAAAAATTAGCACAACTATTTATTTCATGATAAATCATCTAGTAATCAGATTATTAAAAATATATTAGTTATAACTTTCAATCTTGGTGGAAAATAAATTTGTTAGTGAATCATAATTGAGTTTATTTTAATTATTAGAGCATCAAGTAGTTACTTATGATTAGTATTTTGAATATGAAATTGGGAAATACTCTAGAACTGTTTGCATAAATATTTTATTTCAAACATTATGTATAGAGGAATGGATTCATAACTTATGAAGTAATTATCTGTGAAGACTTTGGAACTGGATAGGTCTGCAAGTGAGCAACTGGATATAAGCATTCTTGAGAGCTCATCAAATATGCTTTGAAATGATAGTGCCAAAAGCTTTAAAATGTTATTTATGAAGATATTTGATGACCAGTATAAAATGGTTACAGTAGTTATTTGATACTGCGAAAGAAAAAAAAAAAAAAAAACTAGGCCAGAAATTCCAGGTATATCTTCAGTAGAAAGGTCATTAGTGTATTAGTGTTCATGATTAAATTTCATCTTCAGAGACTTATTTTTCCTTTTCTAGAACAGAATAAACATTATCACACTATCCCCTTCTTTTAGCAATTACAATCATCCATTAGCAATCAAAAATATTCAAACACAAATTATTTTTTATTTTGCTTTCCCTTAGAACTTACGAATTGTAAACATTAAAATAATAAAATCATACAGTGCTACATAGAGAAACTGGTCAAAGCTATGCTCCTAAATATCTAAATAAAATTATCCAACTAGTTGCTAAATTAAAATACCAACAATGCCAGATGTCACCCTAATTAATTCTGGTGAACTGAATGAGAGTTTATAAAAGATGTTAGAAAATAAAATCTGGCTTTTTGTAAGTATCTCCATTTTGAAGTTATTACATGAGAATATTTTGAGCTTGTTTTCAATTAAGAACAGAGATCAAGTTGGCAATATAAATCTTCTAAGAAATCACTTTCCTCTTATTACATGACAGTGAAAAATCAATCAAGAGCAACTATTTTATAGAAGTGATTATTCTCCCAGAACTGAATTAAAGCAAAGGTAAATATACTGTAAAAAAGAACTAATGTGCCTCAGGAAGTGCATTGTTTCAAGTTTTTTTTTTTAATTATACAATATCAAAACAAAAGAAATGTTGATTAAGTTCATTTGGCACCAGAACGCCATAGACCAAAACCATTTGATATTAATATTAAAAAAAAGTTGAGTCAACATTACTTCTTGTGTGAAGATACAATTTAACAAAAAAGACTAATTAAAAAATTCAAACTTAAATGATATCTTTTGCAAAATATATTTTGTTTTGATAACATATTTGCCCTTTTAAAACATCCTCATCTGTCATTTCATCTACAACTCTCTAAAGTAGATATTATTTTCTCCACATTAGAGATGCGGAAAATCAATGAAGAGTGGTTAAGAAATCTTACTAGGCTCATATTAATCACACAGAACTAGAACTGAAATTTAGGAAGAAATCCTAGACTAATCAGCACTCTACTTTTCCCAATAACTACTAGAAGATGAAAGAGAAAAATATTAAGAGTCTTAGAAGAGTGCATCATTAATCATAAGCCATAATCATAATATCCAAACACCTTTGTGATAATTTTTTTAAGAAAAAAATAAATTCTTGCCAAACTCATCACTGATTGGTGTCATATTTCCATTTGTGTCTGAACTCTTTTAATACAAATATCTAATTTTCTAAATTACTAAAATTTTTAGACTCTTATTCTAGTCAGTAACTGCTCATCTTAAAGACAACATTAAAAAACTCAATATAATAGGAAATATAGGAAATTGAATCATAAGTTGATAATGAAACATCAAAGTTTGGAAAACTCACTAGTTGTGCTCTTTGCACTTGTAGAGCGAAACGCACAAAAGCACTATTCTGAAAAGAAATTCTACTTTTATTTAAGAACGCACAAATCTAGGAGTCAAGTTAATGGTAGACTCCTACCATTATGTACGTATAAAATACATAAACACACACACACACACAGACACTTTGAGTCCCAATGGTTTCTTCCTACTTAAGTTTGATTTACATAACCATAATGTACCAATTATTTTGCATGAAGAAAATCAAGATGTACTATAGTTTATATAAATGAATATTCCTATTATTATGGTGAATTGCTTAAAAGAAAATGTTCCATAAGAGGATGAAATCACATAATATCATCTGATTAAAAGAAAATGAAATTGATTATTATATGATATCATGTCTATTTCATTTGGAAAATATTTTTAAAACAACATAGATTTAAAATAAATACCTTCTCCATCCACCCAAAAATGGATTTCTATCTATCTATATATTAATACACACACAAACACACACACAGATACACAATGAGCATATTTACCATTTACTACAATAAAATTCCAGAGGATAAAATGCAAAACAATTGAAGAATTGGAATTCATTGACAAATTACCTTCCCCAGTGGAGTAAAAACAACCTTTTGCATTAAACTAAGAAAAGCACTATAACTTTGCAATTTTACAACCCAAAGTTGCAATTATATTTTCTATTTCTTCAAGATTTTATCAGTGAGCCTTACAAGTAGAAAAATTATTGATCAGGGATCCACGTCAACAAGTGTAATTACTAAAATATTTCCAGAGAAAATTTAAAGAATACAATTTCTTAGAGAAGAGAAAGTGTTGTTATCAAATGGAATAGTTTTATGATTGTGTCTTAGTAACATTTTTTTGATTCACTGTGTGGAAGCTCCAGACTCCTTCAACATGTAAACAAAACATAACAAAACAATATCAATAATAATAACACAACTTATTAAAATATTCAAAATTTGATTTATTGTATTAATTGAATCAAATCTGTGGAAGAAATCTATCATCTGCTCAATCTACACATTTACAAAACTTTGAATTTAAAAAGAGTATTATTTTGGGGAGAGTTCCCATAATTCTCTAAATTTGCTTTGAATTTTTTTTTCAGTTTTCCAAATAGTTTCTTAAGCCCAGTGATGTCTATCCTGGGGTCATACAGAACACTGCTATTGGGCAATCTCTTCTTTTTTCATTCTATTTGACAACTCAATCCACCCCCACCACATGAAATTTTTTTTTCAAGACTGAGAAAATAACATGGAAATACCTACAAAATATTTCTCTCAAGTAGTCAAAATTACCTTGCTAGTGCAAGATGCCAATTGCCCTTTTGTATATTAAGGTCTGGGACCTTAACAAGAAGCAATGTTTTTAACGCATGTCTGCAACTGCCATCTTCCATATTTCATTAGGATTATACATCCCTTCCTCTAACTCTTGACCCTCCCCATTTCTTCCTCTCACCTTGGTCTAATTTATGATTTTTGTAGCCTTTCTAAACATTTAAATAAATTCACGTCAAACATTTAAATGAATAGATGTTAAACATTTAAATGGTTTTAAACTGATAAATGTAAATATTAAGTTATGAATCATAGCAGGATTATCTGAAAATGCATACATTCCATCTCTTAAAACAGGGAAAAACCAACACAGGATGGTCACACACAGGTTATATGACTGTCAATAAAACACAGCCATTCAGTCCTTACCTGCTTAACTGCATGATGACAAACAAATCTGAATAGGACGCAAAAGAAAGTCCCCCAAATCTGAATCATCTGTCTTCCAGGCTGCTGTGACAGTTTTATACCCTGGTGCTGTCTTCTTTGCTTACATACATTTGACTGGCTAGAATACTTGTAAGCGCTGCTAGGGTTAAAATGCAACCCTAGTCACCTCTTCCTTTTGTCAAACAGCTGGTGGGCATCGCACAGCTGGAAGCATGAATCTTATCTTTAGAAGTAGCGCCTACCCTGCGTTTCCCAGCCGGATTTCCACTAGAAGGCAGTTCCTGCTCTAAAGGGTTGATCGCGTTTTCAACCTTTACTGCAAAGTATAAGGCTCTCTCGTTCAACTCTTGGGGACCAGGTTTAGCAGAACAGCCATGAGAGACAAACTCTCTGCCACTGTTGGGCTGCAGAACCAGCAGTAACCAGCGTCCAAGAAGCACCACCCCTTCTCCGGTGGACGCCAGAGGAGAGCGCTCCCAGTCCCAGATCCTCCTACCTCCCACCCCTACACCCTCCAGAAAAGAGGAAAATAAAAATAAAAGACCAACTTTAGAGTGGGTATAATAGAAGCTAGACAGCTCCCCACCCTCACTCTTTGCTTTTAACTTCATACCTTATATTCCAAGCTCTAGTTCGAAGTTGAAACCCAACTCTTTGCCCCTCCTCACCGCCCTCCAGATTCTTGGGAGTTGGTGAAGGAAGGGAGGGAGGGATGGTCAGCAATAATACTTTAACACAGAGCCTAAGAAGCCATTCAGCAATTCTAAGCCTTACTTAGCAGTGGGATGAAGACAGCGATTGGGGTGTTACAAAGCAGGCATCCTGACGAACTATCATTTACTCATCTTAGATATAGCTCATTAAAAATAATAAATAATAACGCAGAAAGACGTTAAAAGATTACAGAGCTCGCAAGTCTGTTCTGGTAGAGAAGAGGTTTGCTCAAGTTCGGCCCGACGAAGCTCGTAAATGGAGCATTCTGGAAGGATGAAAACCCCCCGGCGCGCCCCACTCTCCCGAGCTGCCAGTGCCCACACCAAGCACACATTCGCCGCAGGGGCTGAGCGCGGAGCCTGCGCTAGCGGGTCAGTGGGGGACATCGTTCCCACACCAGTACCAAGCCTAGGGCCAGCTGGTCAACCAGGCACCTTGCCCTCCTCGTTCCCTGAGCCCAGGTGGCTTAGGCGTTTCCAGGAGCTGGGAGAAATCTCCAGGCAGAGTCGCCTGTTGATAGCACTCTAGTTAAAACGTTCTTGGCCGCGGGAGCCTCTCAGATGTAAATGTCCCTTTCACTAGCGTGAGCTTCAGGTTATAAGACAGCAAAACGCACTTACCTAAATACCGAATGTCGGTGCCTTACTGGAGTAGACTGGGTTAAGAAGAAAAGATGTGACTGCACTGAAAGTTTTTTTTTTTTTTTCTCTCTCTCTCCCTCCACCCCTGCGCAACAACAGCAGTCCTCCAAAGAGGATGTTTGAATTGGTGAATGATACTAAGCCCTTGTTTCTTCAAATGAAGTCACGGACGCTGATGGCACAAGCTTGTCAGGCAGGACGACCGGACTGGGAAGGAGACCAGGTAGAAACTAGTGACAGGGGAGGGGCGCCGGGCGGTGCGGACCACAGTCTCAGCCCTGTGCCGTGTCAGTGGGAGCCAAGGGGGAAAAGCCCTTGAATCCTGAGACGGGGGGATGGGGAGACGCTGCAGCTGGAGTACTTTTATGTCTGGAAGCTAAAAGGGCTTTTGAATTTAAAAAAGCATTGCTTGGGTTTTCTCGTCAGCCATCAATGATGACAGCAATAGTTCCTTCCGAGAAATTAAAAACAAAACAAAACAAACAAACAAACAAAAAAAAAAAAACAGAAGAAGAAGAAGAAGAATGAAAGAAAAAGGAAGGAAAGAAAGAAAAGCTTGAACAATAGGTTCTTGCTTCCATCTATCCCAATTAAAGGAAATGTTGTAGAAACCAGGAAGTTGTCCTTAATGGGGATGGGGAGGTGTTCACAGAGAAAACCCTCAGTATGTATTAGAGATTACTGATACATGCAGGTTTGACATTTAATGAATATTGTGCTCTATTCAATATGTGTCAATATGTGAGGTAAAAGCAAAGATTTTAAATGTTTCTCAACACAACTATATTGAAAAGGGAGGTGATAATTCTGTCAATTAAGCCCAAAGAAATGTTCATAAAAGCAAAAAACACCGACCATGTTAACATACCTATTAAAAACAGAGGGTGGGGGTGGGCAAGTGTGAAGAGTGAAGCAATTAAATTTTTCGTGAAAAGTCGGTCTCTGAATTTCAATTTCATAGAACCAAGATAATCAGTGGTTTCTTCTGATGGCTTTTTTCCTCTGAAATGAGTACTCCCTGTCCAATTAACTGTTCACCAGCTAATTCACAAAATCAGAAATGTACAGCCAAATACTATGCCTGAATTGAAACACAATGCCTAAAATAATGTGTTCATGTGTGATTTAAAATGTTGTAAGAAAAAAATGGTGCCCTCAAAACTCACACTCCTCTTCCTACCACTCAGTGGCATTTTAGTGCTTACAGTCCTGTTAAGATCATTAAAATATACTTTACAATAAAGTCCTCCCTCATTCATGTAATTGTTTACTATGAACAAATACTGACCTGAACAACCTTCTGAAGATCAGAGAGAGACTAGTGAACTTTCTCAGTCCCTGCAATTTTCAGGTCTCTTTTAAGCTGTCTCTTAGATAAACATATAAAATTTGACCTTTTAAATGGCACAAGAATGTGTGCCAAGAAGGGTTAATGGGAGGGAAAGGAAGTTAATGTCCATATAACCTGTAATACAAATGAAGACAGAAATGGAAAAAAAAAAAAAGGTTATGAAAGGGGTAATTCATTACATAGGATATATCTTAATAGTGCAGTTGCAACTAACATACTAATTAATATATAGACATCTGAGTTCTAAAGTAACAAAAATGTAAAAAATGAGACACCTAAAAAACAAAGCTTATTAAAAATAACACTAGTAATAAGTTTCTAAAAACATATAAAGAGAATAACTTACCAGAGGAAATTTCAGGAAGCAAGATGACTGTGAGAAAAATACATCCAAGATTCAAACAGATATTCCATGGTCTTCCAAATCAAGGTAAAGTAGTGAGCTGCAGGATGGTGGGACTTTGAAATAATCAGCAGTTCCTGGTGGCATGTAACCAAGTAAAAACCAGTTATACAGAGAGCTACGAACCCCCAAGGAAAGACAGCAAAATGTGAAAGAGGTGCTTTTTATTCTGGGGGTGGGTAAGGGGGCTTATTTGGGGTGATCTTTAAGCTGACAAAGTGAAAATTTACAAACTACACACCCCCATACAGTGGGCAAAGACAGAAGCCGTGTAACCTCAGAGAACAGGAGGTGGAATACAGATAAATCTGCAAAGAGAAGTAAAGGGATGTGTTGAAGACAAGGAGATAAAGAGAGAACTAGTGAGCAAGGCTGTAGTCATCCTGATAGATATAGCAGCAAGAATGATTTAGGCTGCTGGGGAGGATCCAATGAGAATTCAAGAGGGCACTGCTTCGGAAATCCTGCTCTGATCTTCCCACTCTCAGTTCTTTAAGAGTTACCTTCGTTGGGAACATTATTATTAGGATTAGTAGTATTCCATCAGTGCATTTCACTAGTATTTCCCTTGAACATTTTCACTCGCAGCAACTGAGGGAGGCGTAGTAAGGAAGCCCAACACAACCAACCCCCCAAATAAACCACTCCAACCGTTCACATTATGATGACCAAATCATTAGCGATTTGCGTTGGGGCCGGGGGAGGGGGGATCGAAAGGCCGAAGATGCCGATGAGGCCGAGTCGCCCGGCGCTTTCGGGGGCGCTGTGCTGGAGAGGCTTAGGCTAGGGGACCGGGAACCGCGGTGAGATGCGGCAGCGGCGGAGGCGGCAGCCCTCCCACGTCCCACTTCCTTGGCGGATCCTGCGGCCCGCGGCTCAAGGCATTGACTTCCACCAGAAACCTCAGTTCCAAATGCCCTGCCTTAGAAGGTAAAGCTTTGGAGGTTCTAAGGACCGTCCCTGGGGGACCAAGTGACAGGCTGTGAGGCGCCCGCCTCCCCTCTGATTCCTGCACAGTTACCGAAGGAGAGAGTGTGCTGGAAATGGCTTTGCTGCCGAATGCATTATCTTGCCATTTTCATGTCCAGATACTGCACAAACGATCGCCTAATCGATCGGGTAAGATTAGCTTTATTCTTTCTCCCTATTCCTTTCCATGGCCCCATCCCCATCCCGTGTCCAAGCCCAAACCCCGATTCCGATCTCTCTCTCTCTCTCTCTCTCTCTCTCTCTCTCTCTCTCTCTCTCTCTCTCTCCAGGAACTTCCCTTTCCTCTTTGAAACATACTTCCTCAAGGGAAATGCTTGTGTGACTGAGAGGCTAGTAATTCTGTTTGTAGATGATTTATATTTTGGCTGCGGATTGAATCCCTCCTCCCTACCCCGAGTACTCTCCTTAGAGAGGATCCCCGCCCCCTCCCCATGGGTTTGCTCTCAGAGCTCGGATCTGTATAAAGAGCGCTATGGGAGTCTTTTGCCCTCCGCTCTGGCTCTATCTTCCTCCGGACCCCGAAGCTTCAGAATTATCCGCCTCTCTCTCTCGTTTTAGAAATAGGAGGGCAAGGTAGAGTGGAAATTGATTTCCTGCAGAGACTGAGGCGCCGAATGATAGAACGAATAAACATTTGCCCTGGATAAAAATGTTCTTGGTAAGTAATCTTATTTTCTGAGGTTGAAAAGGAAACACATTGCTTCTGACTGCCCCATCCCCCACTCCGTTCATCTATTTCTCTCTCTATGTAAATCACGAGTTGGGTCAGTGGAAATTTTCTTTTTCTCTTTCCTAGGAGAGTAGTAGCATGTAAGAGTGAATTTGAAGTAGAAGGTTTTTAAGAAGACAATATGAAAGCTTTAAGATCTTTTGTATACTGTATTAAAACCCAAAGACAGGTAAAGCAGATAGATCCCTGCTTGCTTGCCAGCTAATGGAGTATGTAAGTATTTCGTACTTTCTTTTTTTTCTGAAAATTAAAGAAAAAAAAAATAGTTTGGTGTATTGGCCCCGTGTCCGTGCTTTCAGTATTCTTGGGCCGTGTTCTAAAATGTAATATTGTCTCAATTTAAAAAATGGGAATGATTATCTTTCACATTTTGCAAGTAAATTAAAGATATAGAAACCACTTACTAAATGTGCATCTTAGTTTCAATTTTTGTACCATATACAAATTAGTAGTGTCCAAAATGTCTATTTGCATGTTGTGGTGATGCTATAAATTCATAATGCCCTCTGGTTTTCCATGAGTCTATAGCACCCCCAGCCTGTACATGCTCATCATGTGAAGAGTGGGTAGGTGTAGGAGTGGGAAGAAGCCAAACAGCTCTTGATTGTGCTTACATCATATGTCACTAAGTGTGGAGAACAACAAGTCTTGCAAATTGTGTGAACTTGGTTTTCTAGTGTAAGCTGACCATTTTGGATGTAAAAAAATTAAAGGAGACTTGCTCTAAGAGAAATCATTGCAATTTTGAATTATAAGATATTTTTTACTGGTAAAATGTTGATATTAAACTTTTTTCCCTCTATTGTTGTCAGTCTTACTGTAATCCCTTATCCTCAAGTTTTAACAAGAAAGGATAAGGTAATTGGTACAGAATTTATTCCTGATGCAAACAGGATGGCCTTAACCTCATCTAAAATATATGATATTAATATTCCATTGGTAAGAATAAATTCATTATAGATAAACAATATTCTAGAAATCGCTAGTATAAAATCCCAGAAGAAAAGTGATATATTACAATATCAAGGTGAAATTTGTATGTGCTCAAAGTACCTATAGTCTTCATTACCATCAAAATTGGCAAGAGAAAAAAACTTTAATAAGTATATGTTATTATAACTTTTCTTCTTTCTCTCCTCAGGCTGTTTTCCAGCTCTAATGATGTCTTAGAGCAGAAGTTTCTCTTCAATTGTCTCATTTTACCAAGAGGATGATTTCTGTATACGTCTCTGTGTTTTAGAGAGCCCAACAAATGTTGCTGGGAGAATCAGGTTCACATAAAGAGAATGAATATTCTGAATTATATTCATTACAAATACAACTTTAACAATTGTGAGAAGAGAGAGCATACTTTTCCTATAAGACCTCAATATGCTCCCTAAAGCATTGAGGACCCAAGCTGACTTAAATTAGAACAATTTAACACTAAAATTTCTATTGTATATGTGAAGTAAATGGAGGTTGCTGTTCTTAAATATTAAAAAAAAGACAGGGTAAGAAAAACATTAATTTTGTGACCCTTAGTTCCCAAACTTTAAAATAGTTTATAGCATTTAAAGTTGATTAAACAATATAAATATTAGAGCATTATATTAATTCATATGATTACATTTATCAACTGCAAAATTGAGCCATAGACTTTTTATCTCCTAGCTGGCTTCTACCTTCAGAACAGATCTTGTTTGTGCTTAGACAGATCCAAAATTTATACACTTTAATATTATGTTGAGAATGTCTTTTCTTGGATAATCACAATTCACATCTGCAGCCAGTACTTTAGTACATTTTGTATTATTGGTAATATTTTTGTTTGCTATCCTGGCGCGGCATTCCTTTAGGTTCTCTATGTGAGTACCAATTAATATATTTCTTATCTATTATCCCACTAAAATTTCTAATCTAAAAATAATGTTCAAGATACATTTTATTATAGAAATTATGAAGCAAAATATTGATATGCTTCAGATGATTTTAATCTTAAATCTAACATAACAAAAATGAGTTATATTAAGATAACTAAATTCAGATTGTTCTTTGCACATGAAAGTCATACTTGATACACACATTTATGAATATATAATTTCCCTCGTTAAATATTTAAATGTAGTCATTTTCATCTCTTTACCATGTTTATTTTGTTTTTAGAACTTTCTCTTTGAAAGCATCTAAAGTTTCTTAAATACCTATATGTGCAGGCATCTTCACATCTTTATAAGATCAATAAGCTGCTAAGGAAACTGGGTCAATATATTTATATCTCAAAAAAAGTATATTGGAACTTGAATGGACTTTAAGGATCATTTAATCTTACCCCTCATGATGATGAAAAAGTTGAGAACCAGAGAGGTTAAATGAATAGTGTAATCATATGCTAACCAGTAACCTGAGGATTTTTAAATGCAGGTTCTGTAACTTTTTAGCTAGTGTTCATTCTAAATCAATTAAATTCTATTACCAAGACAGGCATTGGAAGAGATTGGGATAGGGAATAAGTGAAAGAAAAAGAAAGTAATACAAAGATGAATAAATTGCAGCCAGCCTCCCAAGAGTTTATTTTGTTGATAATGAATACTCTTCATTGTAGAAAGTTTTTATTTTCCTCCCTTATTTTATCACCCAACCCACCGCCCTCACATGATTGGGGAATATTTAATGATGTAATTTTATTTCCTCAGCAAATATCCTCAGTGTTCTTTTTTTTGTACATGAATTGGGTTGTTCCCTAGACTGTTTTTCCCCAGACAATATAGACTGTAGATAATTCCAACCATCTGCAATGTCATACTCCATCGTGTCACCTCTCTGTTCTAAATTTTATATTCCCTAACAATATAGAAAATAGGATCGTTCTAAAAGGAAAGCTGTCATTTCAAAATAAGATGTTTATTTAAACCCTGACATGTGTCTGAAACTACATACACACAGATATCAACAAAATATGAAAAAAATGCAGAGACTAAGATGACTAAGACAATGCTTTGTGATGGAAATATTATTATATATAATAAATACATTTATTATATATAAAATATTTATTTTTATATATGTATATATAAACACCATGCATGTTCCATTTGGAGAAAAGCTACAAAATTTCAACCATTTTCTGGAATGGTTTAAGCCATACCAGTGTTCTTTTACATACATCAATATTTGAGTATTACATGCAAACTATTTTTATTTTTGGAAATGGCAAATCTAAAAGACAAACATCAACACTAAAATCCATTTGGCAAGTATCATTATTTCAAAAAGGTTATCATTCCTAGATTAAACAAGACAAAAATAGAATCGAATCTAAACACTTTAAAATGTTTATAGTGTGCTCTTATAAAATTAACATTTTTTGCACTAATCTGAAAAATTAGTGCTTTTAGAAGCTTTTCTGGAAGCATTTGTTAAGTTGTATTTGTATTGCTGTGTGTGTTTTTGTATAATTAATAATTAGTTTCCACATGCATATAATGGAGTGCAGAACTTAACCTATTTCAAAGCACATGCTGTGAATTGTCAGTTCATGAAGGAGGACTCATCATTGTTTTTCTTTGTATTTATTCTGAAGTCACTGACTTTGTATCCCCATAACCTAGCACAGCACCATACGTAGAGAAGGAGCTCGATAAATATATGTTTATTGGATGAAACTAAGTAGTTCATCAAACATTTCCTTTTTAACATTCTTCCAAAGGTTTATTGTATTTAATTTGTATCCAATATTTAGAAATATTGTTATTAAGTAACATTCTTCAAAATATTTTCAGAACATTTGACATATGTTTGGCCTAGAATATGAATTTATGCACACCAACTGACATGTGTATGCTTGCTCAATTTTTGAAACACTCACATAAATAATAAATATGAAAGTATTCAAGGAAATGATAAGATACAACTTTCCTACAATCTTCCCCTGTATCTGGATTTCAATGTGCATGATAGAAACAAAAATGTCCTCCCAAAGGTCCATATCCTGATTCCCAGAACTGGTGACTTCTTTAACTTTTGTGGCAAAAGGGACTTTGCAAATGTTGTAATGTTGACCACAATGAGATATAGAGCTTATCCTAGATTTTCTGTATGTGCCTAATATAGTCACAAGCATCCTTACAAGAGGGAAGCAGAAGGTAATAGAGAAAGAGACATGAGGACAGAGCATTGATTGGAGTGATGGGAAGGGGTGGGGGGAGATGAGCCAAGAAATGTGGGCAGAGTGCCCTCTAGAATCCGGAAAAAGGAAGGAAACAGGTTCTTCCCTAGAGCTTCCAGAGGAAATAAAGCACTGCTGACCCATTTTAGACTTCTGACCTCCAGAACTGTGAACTAATATATTTGCATTGTTTTAATTCATTGTATTTGTGCTAGTTTGTAACAGCAGCAATAGAGCCAGTCATGAAGAGAGTTGAAAAATAAGTAGTATGTTCTTCCTTTCTAGGAACTTTATGATTTAACAGCAAACTCTTGCTTCATGGTCACTCCATTATTTTAGTTGCTGAGCTAATCACCAATTTTCATGAATCAAGAACCAAGGAGATTCTTCCAACTTGGTTACATGGGGGATGGATGGAATCAGGGTAGTGGGGACTAAACATAGCACTAGTTTCCAGAAATAAACTAATGAATTTAGGTATATAATATCACATACGTTAATTCATTTATAATATACTACTTAGCACATAGCTTCACACATATTAGCCCCCAATACATGATGATTTATGTATAACAAATATTGATCTAAGTGTGAGAAAGTGAACAACGTCCATTAAATTTGAAGATTATGTGAAAAGCACTAACTTTGGTATGAAGAAAATACTCTAAGCACAATATGATTAAGTGCAGAAACTGGTGAAAGTTAGCAAAATATTAAAAGAAATTTGAGATCTAAAATGAGACCTCAAGAGAATGACTGATAAGGAGTGGGAGGATTTTTATTTTCATGGAGAGATTGATATGAAGCAATTTGATCTTTTTCTCTGTATATTTTGTACGGTATTGCAACCAAGAAAAGGAAGTGAACATTTACTTAATTAGGATGCATCATTAATTTTAGTGTCTCATGAACTCCAAAGGCCTTTCACCCCTTTAATGAAAATAAAGAAAAACTAAGCTACTTGATTGCCAATTCTCCTGGTATCTCTGAATCTCTTTAATGCTTATACTTCTTATTCAGAAGAAATACATACTTTATAAGAGGATGAAAAACAATCCTTCACATTGATTATAGAGTTTTGCCTCTGAGGAGAAAATATAAATTTATAGACAAAAGTAATTTTAAAAGACTATATAAAGAGAATTCATTTCATATTTATGGAAAGAGACCAAATCTAAAAGTCAATTCAACAAATATTTATTAAGCATTTATTCAACAATCATTTATTGATAGTATTATATATAAGAAGCAAGATTTTAAATGTTAGAAGGATTATAAAAATCAGTATGTTACAGTATTGATGTTCTAGTTGGAGGATAAGGGGAGTATACTGACAAATATAAAGGTCTTTTAACTCCATCCTATATTTCATTTTTATTTTCAGTCTTCCTTTTTAGAAAGAAAATCAAATGTATTGATTGTCATCTACGGGCCAGGCATTTAGAATAATGCACTGAATAAGACAACCAAGGCATGGACCCCAAGTATCTTACAAATATTAACACAATCATAATAACAACAAAAGAAAATAAACCTAGACTTGAATAATTGCTGCTGTCTTTAGCCCAGGCTTAAGATCTCTTCAGCCATGCTTCCAGCATGCTTCGCTCATTTACATTACTTATTAGCTTCTGTAAGCATGTAAGTTTTTACTTTTCACTTTTTATTTTTAAGAATGTAAGTTTGTTACCTATTGCTTGCATTTGTTCACAGGAGGTGTTTGCTTTGAGTTTCGAAGACAGCAGTTGAGCTAGGATAAATGATTTAGTTCACATAAATTAAATGTTGTAATTAACACCTCCAAACTTTATTTGCTCACAAGAAAATTTAATTTGTGCTCATACACAGTTCATTTGTATCAGTAGGATGGGGATGGTGATCTGATTTACAGTGATTCAGGGACCCAGTGGTTTCCTCTCATGGCCCAGGACTCCACTAAGTTCTTAGATGTTCTTTATGAATTTGGTAAATGGGGGGTGTAGTGAGTGTGGGGGATCACTTAGGAGATTTTCTGGGCTATGTCTAGAAGTGGCCCACATCATTGTAATTCACACTCCACTGACCAGAACACATTCTCATGGGCCCCCCTAACTGCAAAGAAAGCTGGAAAATGAAGTCAAGCCTTGGGTCTAGGAAGAAGAGGACATGGATAGCAGTCTGCTACATTGATATTCTCAGACAAAAGCATGCTTATACTTGACTAAAGCATCAGACTGTACTTTCAGTGTGGGCTGGGACCTCAACTTTGCTTGTGTGAAGGAATCAGATCAGGAAGTTTGATAGATGGTGCCTTGCTAGATAATAGTGAGAATTCCAATCCTTGCCAGGAACAAGAGTGGACTCTGCACTTAGTCAGTGCTTAATAAATGTTTGGTAATTGAATGGATACTTATGGTCTTGAGTGTTCTTATAAAATATCCCCGTGCCCAACCTTGACATTCAAGCAGACATAGACATGAAAAAAAAAATGAATTTAGACATAGTTCACAAAAACTAACTCAAAATGGTTCACACACCGAAATGTAAAATACAAAACTATAAAACTCCTAGAAGATAATATAAAAGAAAATCTAGGTGACCTTGGGTTTGGATATAAATTTTTAGATACAATACCAAAAGCACAATTCATGAATGAAAAATTTACTAAGTTAGACTTCATTAAAATTAAAAACTTCTGCTGTGCGAAAGGCACTGTTAAGAGAACAAAAAGGCCACAGACTGGGAGAAAATATTCACAAAGCACATGTCTGATAGAGGACTGGTATCAAAATGTACAAAGAACACTTAAAACTCAATGATAAGAAAATAAAAACCCCAATTAAAAAATGGACAAAAGATCTGAACAGAACTTAAACAAAGAAGATGCGCAGATGGCAAATAAGCATATGAAAAGATGCTCAACATTATATGTCATTAAAGAATTGCAAATTAAAAGAACAATGAAATATAACTGCACATCTATTAGGATGGCTAAAATCCAAAAAATTGACAATAGCACATTGTTGGAGTACGTGGAGCCACAGGAACTCTCATTTTTGCTGTTGGGAATGTAAAATGGCATAGCCATTTTGACAGTTTGTCAGGTTCTTACAAAGCTAAGCATAGTTTTATCACCTACTTCATCAACTGCATTCTTTGGTATTTACTCAAATAAGCTGAAAACATATCTACATGAAAATACTTGCTGCCTTTTTTCTTAATTGCCCAAAACTGGTGGCAACCATGATACCCTTCAAAAGGTGAATGGGTAAAGAAAGATAATAATACAACATTATTCAGTGATTATGAAATGTACTACCAAATCACAAAAATACATGGAGGGACCTCAAATGCATATTGCTTAGTTAAGGAAGCCAGTTTGATAAGGCTACATTAACTATATAATTCCATATACATGACATTCTAGATGAGGCAAAAATGTAGAGACAGTAAAAAAAAATCAATGGTTGATCAGCGGTTGGGTTTTGTTGGTGGGGGTGGTAGGAGAGGGCAGGATGCATAGGTGGAGCACAGAGATGTTGAAACTAAACCAATGGTCAATTCTTGGTCTGCATCTTTGATGAATTAACAGCAATTAACACAATACTCTTTCACATAGTTTGTATGTTTGATTCCAGAACAAAACAATCACTTGATCTTCCTTCTACATCTCTACTTTGCTGCTTCTCAATCATTTTTCATAATTTTATTTTCACCATATTGAACTTTTAAAGCTTAAATTATCTAAGGTTCAATTCTCATACTGATTACTTCCAAATTTATATCTTTTTTTTTAAATTTCAGAATATTATGGGGGTACAACACTTTGGCTATATATATTGCCCATGCACTGCCCGTGTCAGAGCTACAATCGTGGACATACCCCAAACTGTGCTCCCCGCATCCATTCAGTGAAAGTTTTTCCCATCCCCTCCACCCCCCTCCTGCCTGCCCGCCCCCTGATGAATATTATTGCCCTGTGTGATGTAAGTGTTGATCAGTTAGTACCGATTTGATGGTGAGTACCAGTGGTACTTGTTTTTCCATTCCTGTGACACTTCGCTTCGAAGAATGGGTTCTAGCTCCTGGGTATTTACCCAAATTTATATCTTCATGCTGATCCTCTTTCCTGGACTTTTCAGAGTCTATACAACTTAATATTCAACAATTTTACTCGGAAGTATAATAACCATACTGATTTGAATATGTCCAAAATTCAGCTGCTGAAGCTCAACTCCTGAAACCTGTTCTACTCCATTCTTCCCCAGTTCGATTAATGATAATTCATCCTTGCAAATGGTCAGGTAAAACACTCTGAAGGGATCTGACTTCTCTCTTTCTCTCATAGCTTATACCCAATTAATAAACAAATCCTTTTGACTCTACCTATGAAATAGATCTAGCATCCAACTGCTTCTCTCTCACTTCATTGCTAACACACTAATCAAAGTTACTGTAATTTCTCAGCTGGTTTATTCCAATAATATTTTCTTTACCCTGTTCTGCCTTCCCCATTACCCCTCTTTCTATCCTTAACACAGAAAACAGTGTAATCCTGTTAAAATGAAAATTGATCATGTAACTCCTCTGCTCAAAATGTGCAATGGGTTACAATTTATCTAGAACAAACACAAAAATCCTTACCATGACTGCCAAGGCCCTAAAACATTTAATCATTTTTTTTTAACTCCTAGTCTATTATTACTCTATCCTTAATCACTCTCCTCCAGCCATCCTGACCTCTTTGCAAAAATTATCTCCTTCCTTAGGCCACCATATTGAGAGGAATTCCCATTTTATGCTTGTCTGGTCCTGAGGCCAGTCTTCATTGGATCCCAAAACAGCTATTCAGCATGATCTCCCTCTGAAAGACTTGGATATTTTCCGTAACCCACACATTCCATGAGAAACATAGTGGTACTATTTCAGGCCCCTTCTCTTTCTAAAATGCCTCAGTATAATTTTTATGACACACTGGACAGCACCCATTAAGAGTTGTTCTTTTCCAAAATTTCAGGAGAAAAGTGGAACAGAAACATCTCTCCTTAGATTTCTAATAATTTCTACTCACATTGATCCTCTGTCTTGTTCCCCTCTTCCTCTCTTTCTAATTTTTTGCTCTGGCCTAGAAGAACTTGTATTAGCTTTCTCCAAGTAAACAAAACTACACTTATATCTAATGCTTTCAACATTAGAGTAATACTTCTCTGAGTAAAAATTCTCTAATAGAGTAAAAATAGTCTGCTGTGAATCCACTGAGATTTGACTCTCAAAGGGAAGTTTTAAAAATTCATTTCCTTCAATGTTTAGCTTTTGCAAACAAGGAGCACCTTGGTTTCATACCATACAGCTAGTTGAGACTGAAAGAACACATTCAGCACTTTAATTAATTCACATTGTTTTCTCCCTAGAAACAATGAATTAGAATATTCCTGAATTAAACAATCCTGAAATTAAAATATCCAAATATTACCCCATTGCATTCAGTCAAAAATGAACTTATGTATTACTTTTACAACAAACAGAAACATGGAGTGATCAGTTTGAATCCATCTACCTGCAAGGATGGACTTTTATTTTAGTACAAATACTCCTTGGTCTTCTCTAGCCATATTTCCGTTATGCTATTTTCATATGCTGAATATCTGATTCAGAACAACTTCTGCCCTTAAGAGCCAGATGCCTCCACTCCTGCTCTTGTCATTATATTGACTCCACCTTGTATCTGCTTCTCTAATTTATTATTTTAAAAATCAAATATCAAATTGGGTCTGAACTGCCAGGACTAGGTCCCTAGTGTCCCTGTACAACACTAGAATAGGGAAGGCAAAGGGGAAAGTAAGTTTGAGGCTGAAATTCTCCTAAAAATGTATAGAGAAGGCACAGTGAAGCCACGTGTATTGCAAATATCTAACAGTTTGTATATAGGTTCTGTAGTTACAATGTTATAACCTTCATAGTCAATAGGGGGAGAATAAGGCAAAATAATGACTGTCTCAAATTAGATTAAATTTCAATTGACAGATTATTATAAATTTTTAGAAAAATATAGAATATTATTGATTGGTTAAAAGTGTCATGCAAATGTATTTGAATGAGGTTTGAATTATAATCACCTTATTTTTTTCTTTCTCACACAAACTCCGTCTTTTCGGATGCCCTTCAACTCCCAAATAAAATATTCAGTTAAGAAAAACCTACAAACATTGTCCAGTGTGTAATTTACTTGTATAAATTCTAATTGTGTTCTAGGAAGAGAGGACTGCTGATTGAACTAATGTAAATTTTCATGCTTTTACCCATACTATTGTGTGTTAATAAATACATTATTACACATGTGAGATTATTACTTATTGGAAAATCCTTCCAATTATATTATGAAAGGAAATAAATTTTAAAATATTTAAAGTAAAGGAGTTAATTTGCTTAAATATTATCAACAAATATATATTAATAATATTTAAAATACAATATTTTATTTGTACATATGTGCTATAGTCTTTGCAATATATTTGCCATCCTCTCACAAGTCAATGAATATTCCTTAAAGACAAGACACAAAGTATGTTAAAGTGACATTTTTATGTACACATTAGCAGCCCCAAATGTTTCATTCACAGTTAAGTAAAATGATATAAACACTCAATTTTTTCAAAATTTCATTATATTTTGTTTATATGTCAGAGAGGGAAAAGAAACACAATTAAAACCTGAGAGAAGATATTGGGAATGAAGAGTATAAATTTTGATCACAAAAAGTATAATCAAATATTTCTTGTAAAATAAAATTTCTTTTAGCAATTATTGCTAAATTCTTCCTATAAAACTTTAAAATACTTTTAGAAACTCATAAAAAAATTTCATTTGCTTGCAGAAAATAATATGGTATTTGTTGCTGAGCATGAGTCATTAATGGTAGATTTTTGAAAGTGTGAACAAGTATCAAAGATCAAATAGATATTTTAAAATTAATATATGTAATAAAAAGAATGTAAACCATTAATAATTCATAGTGTTACATATACTACACATGCATTTAATCAAGTTTTATTACATTTTATTGATTTCTTTATTGACTTACTATTTATAAAAAGTTTTTCCTAAATATTCTTAGTAAAACATTCTGCCTAATATATAAATAGTTGGTTTATATGTAATAGTGAATACAATTCATTGTTACATTAGAATTCAGAAAAATGCATTTATCTATATTACATATATTTTATGTAAATGTTACTGTGCTTTCTTTAATACAAGTCATTAAAATTCTGTGCATTCATGGAAAATTCTTCAAACATTATTATGATATTGTACAGTATCATGTATAGTATAGCTAATGATCTAGATACCCCTCCATTATTCAATCAAAGTTGGAGTACACCATAGTTTTCTCACATCTTCCTGAAGCCATAGGGAATACAAAAGTGGTAAAGGGCAGAGAGGGTATTAGTGTGTTATTATGCTCATGCTGCCATAAAAATTTACCATAGATTGGGAGGCTTAAAGAACAGAAGTTTATTCTCACAGTTCTGGAGGCTGGGAAGTGCAAGATCAGGGCCAGCATGGTCAATTTCTGGTGTAGCCTCTCTTCCAGACTTTCAGACAGCCACCTTCTCTCTGTGTCCTCCCACGGTGGAGAGTGAGCTCTGGTGTCTCTTCCTCTTCATATAAGGGCACCAGTTCTATCAGATCAGGGTTGACCTTTATGACCTTATTTAGTCTTAATCACCTCCATAAAGGCCCTATCTCCAATATAGTCACATGGGGAGTGGTATGTTAGATCTTCAACATATGAATTTGTGGGGGTGATATATTTCAATCTATAGCAGATAAACTCTGTCCCAAAATGAGAATTCACCTCAATACTAATTGATCTTTAAACTCACAGTCTGATTCTTTTAACTATCAGTCTAGACCAGCAGTACTTTACCACTTTCTTTCTGTCTTATCAAAAGTAATAATGCCCATAGGCAGAGTATCCTCTAAAGAGAGTGCTCATGAAATAAAATGCATAATTACTCATTATACTCCAGCATGAAGGCAATCATAGAAGGAAAGACCCAGGATATTAAATCATTCAACAAACATCACAAGGGGCAAAAAATTAAGAAGAATCTCCAATGACACTTTCTGAGACATTTTTTGCCATATAAGAATAATTGAATAGATGAATTTCTAAATAGAAGTATTCTCATTTTCTTACTCTATACTCTTTCACCATAATATTTTTAAAAAATCTAATATATAGTTAGTATAATGACTGGAATGGACATTTGTCACAATATTGGTTGCTCACTTTCTGGACCCCATTCTTATGGGTGATCAATTCTCCACTGAATGAGACTGGCTGGGTCTCAGAGATGCTACAAGGATGCAGTTTTCCAGCACAAGCATATATTCTAGGTTGGATAATGAGAAGCATATGTCTAGAAATTGAAATCTCCAACTAAGAACACAATCACAAGCAGTAAAAGATTCATTTTTGTGTTAGCAGTAGGTACAGCAGCAACCTCTTGTTTGCAGTTCCAATAGCAGCAGCAGCACCTGCAGTGCCTGCAGCAATGTCCAATATCCTGTGGCACAAAGGTGTCAGAGGTGTATGGGGTAAAGAAGTATCAATGTTTTTACCATGTGAGCTCTGTGGTGTGATTTTTGCTTTGATTTGGTAACCTTACTGCCTTCGTTAGCTTTTAAGTATTTTCTAAGCCTAGTAGTGTGACCACATTAAAGAATCCTTGAGCTAATAAAAATCCTTCAAATAAACTCACTCTTCTGCTTCAATGATCCACAGTTGTTTCTATTGCCTGTTTATGGAAAAATCTATTTGCAAATAACTGGAAAATGTAAACTGCTTCCCAGACCTCTCTTCTGGGCTTCTGATTAATGTAGACAACTGACCATGCAATATCTCCTATTAGAAAAATGTCATAAAGTGCTCCAAATTGATAAACTTAAAATTGAACTCACCATTTTTTTCTTCCAACCCTAATCATTTTTCTGTATTCCCAATTTCCGTGAATGGTACCATAATACTTCCAATTGTGTGAGTCAGTCTTGAATCACTTTCTTACTTTCCCCCCATATTTTATCATCAGCAAGTATATTTAATACCTTAAATGTCTCAATTCTGATCACTTATTTCTTACTGTACCATGATATACCTTGCCCAAGTTATCATTATTTCTCATTTGAACAACAGAAAGCACTTCCTGACTGCATCTAATCTGAATTCTCTACAACATAGTCAGAGATATATTTTTAAAACTCACACAATTGTGTCGTCCTTCCATTTATGATTATTTGCTCTTAGAATAGTTTCCACTGTTCTTAGGATCAATTCATAATTTTTCCACTTGGTTTATAAGTCACATGTCAAGGCCCCAGCCAAATTGTCCAGCTTCAAGTTGTATAAAACTATTCCTTGCTCTCTTCACTCCAGACACTACTTTCTTTCTCCTCTATCAGCCATGTTATACCTCCTTCATGTCTTTTACACTTGTTATTTGTCTGCCTGGAATAAGATTCCTTTTCAGCTATACCTGTTCAATTTCTACTCAGCTATCATATCACAAATAAGGTACTGTTCTCTGGTAGGCATTTGACATCTCATGCTGAGAAAAATCCCTACTATTGGCTTATTGGTGATGGTAGTCATGTTACATATAGTAGTCACTCACTATTTATTGCAGAAGAAAATGAACAAAGTTTTCAAGTCAACGTAAATCTGTAATTGTGTTAGCTGCCCTTAGATGTTAATACTCTAATATCAAAGACCAGTGTACCCAAGGTAAGACATGTATAATCAAATAATACTATCAGCTTTCTTTATATGTTTTATAAACATCACTTGTTATGAAATAAAAATTAAATGCTCTCTAAATATCTATAAATATTGAAAAGAAAAGGGACAGCAAGGCTCAATAACAACATTAGCAATTCTAAGTAACCTAATTAACTTGACCAACCCCCCGGTGTTCTTAAAAAATATGATATACCTTATTCCGAAATATCTCTTATGAAGTTAAGACCATGAAGCTGTCTGTTTCACACACAAGGACAAGTGGTCGAACACACAAAACACTAGGCCTCCTATTAAAAGAGTGGTTATTTGAAAAACTCACAGATAACAGCAGTAGCAGGTGTGTGGGTCCCCTATTGCCCATTATATACCTGAAGGTCTAGCAGGGTATAATGTCACAGTGAAGGAAAAGGATGCTGATCCTTAGGTTGCATGCTCCTTTAAGTTTTCTTTAAGCTCCTTTAAGTGATAAAGTGTCCCATCTTAGTGTGATGGGGTCAAGGCACAAGAGCAATAGAATAGGGCAGAACCTTGGCTCCTGTTCTATCCTGCCAGTCTGGTGTTTGTGGATGAGAAGGCACAAGCCTCTCGCTGGCAGGATCAGAAGCCCAGGTCCAAGCCTTACTCTTGGTCAGAATCGATTGCCTAAACACTAGGCTGTGACTGCTTTCTATGGAATTGCCTCCCAACTTTTCTGGAAGGTCAGTTTGTAAGAGATCAGCTTTGGACAAGTTAACACTAACTTTTTACTAATACAATTAAAATGATGAAGTTTGAAGTAACTCTAATTATTGTAATATTTTGTAAGTATTTTCAATATTATTTATTAATGTTAATGGAGCTGATGTAGTAATATTTTCTCTCAGCCTCCTTATATTTCTTTCTCTACCATCGTAATATTTTTCCATACCAAGATATATCCATTTGACTCATTTTTTTTTTTTTGCCGTTGTTGGGCTGCTGTTGTAGTAAATATCTACACTCTACTTTCTTTCATATATATATATATTTCCTGGTAAGAAGATCTGATGTAGTATAAAATTTAAATTCCTCACCAATCTGTTTTTCGAAAGAACTTTTCCCTCATATATTTTCTTCAGAATTAGACATATTGAATATATAAATTACATGTCTTCACATCTGCCCTGGTGTTATGAAGATTGCATCACCTTTGGTTTAAAGAAATGTGTATATTTTTTCTGTGGACTTTGGGTTTTTTGAAATGCATAAAAATCTTGATTTTATTAATGCTCTACACTTTTAAAAGCAAATTCTTACTCCAGTGGTTGATATTTGTGTTTCATATATATTTTTAAATAATTTAATATTTACATTTTCTCCTAAGTATTATAACTAGAGTGCCTCATTTAATCATAAATAGAAAATACCCTAAAAACTTAACATTCTTTATTGTACGCAATCAAATCTGGAAATTATTTTAATAAGATTTTCATCATAGTTCTGAATTTTGAATTCAATTTTGAATTAATGGTACTAATTCATTTTTTTCATTAGAAACTACCATAATTTTAAACTCAGAAGGAAGTAAAATAAAAGTCATTTTTCTATACAGATTCTGAGTAAAAGATTTGAAAGGAGAAAAAATGGAAAGGTCAACTCTTTCTTACTATTATTTTTCAAAATCAC
The DNA here is from genome assembly GCA_023783475.1 of Daubentonia madagascariensis. NCBI lineage: Eukaryota > Metazoa > Chordata > Mammalia > Primates > Daubentoniidae > Daubentonia > Daubentonia madagascariensis. Next base: position 14,977,219 of record JAKFHU010000978.1, on the reverse strand, counting down.
TAATGATCAAGAGTCATGCCCAACAAAGGATGAATGGATTGAAAATGTGGTGTTTATACACAATAGAATGTTATTCAGTAGTAAAAAAAAATCCTGTCATTTGCGACAACATGGGTGAACGTGCAGGATGTTATGTTAAATGAAATATGCCAGGCACAGAAAGACAAATACTGCATGATCTCACTCATAAATGGAATCTAAAAATGCTGCTCTCCTAGAAGTAGAGAGTAGAATGATGGTTACCAGAGGCTGGGGAGCGGGGGAAGGGGAACCAGAAGAGGTGGGTCAAAGGATTTATAGTTACAGTTAGATAGGAGGAATACATTCAAGAGATCTATTGTACAGCAAGGTGACTCTAGTTAATGACAATATATTGTATTCTTGAAATATACAGAGTGAATATTGAGTGCTCTCACAATCAAAACGACAACTGTGTGATGTAATGCATTTGTTGATTAGAGTTAACAATTCCATAATATGTATGCATATTGAAACATCATGTTGTACGTGATAAATAAATACAATGCTATCAGTCAAATTTAAAAAAAAATCAAAATTTAAAAACTAATGTACTTTGTAATACAAAAAGCAAGGCTGAAAATGTTATATAAACTAAAAACACTGTATTATACATAAATACACATATATACATACATATATTTATATATAAAAGTTATATATAAATATATAAAAAACTATATTATATATAATGTTTCTACAAGATCATAAAGTACTTTTTGTGATTATTTATGTCAAATTCACACTGTGCTTTATAATAGGAGAAACAATATACGGATATATAAAAACAAGGAAGCTGTGTGATTATTATAATCTAAATAAACAACATTTTGATAACTTTCAGTTTTATACTAAATATTTAAAATAAATACAGAATTATTTCAAATAAAGATATTCATTTTTTAATTGTATGGGTATTTTTTTGCATGTAAAATTTATGTTGATTCATCTTCTAAATATTTTAATGTGACCCTGACATATTGGGCACGTTTTAATGGAAAACAAAAATATTTCAAAATTACAGATATAAGATATATACCCAAAATTTGCAGGGATAATTTGTGATACAATGTATGAAAGAATGACAATAATGCCTGAAACTGTGCATCTCGTTTTTCACCCCTACAAATCATGAGTTCCACAATTACTTCTGTATAGTCAAGGAAGGAGATGGTGGATACTGCCTTGAGATGGAGCAAAATATGATACACCAGATCTCTTGAGCAGATAAGATGGATGAAAAAGCCCAAACTTTGGAAGAAGAGAATTATTAAAGTAGATAAAACAAGCAGTGAGAGGTAGAGTTATTTCAGATCACCCAGTTCTGGGTCAAAGTTCTTGGGAAGGGAGACTTGTTAGATATGTTGAAGAGGGAGCAGAGAACAAGAAGTCTCTTTCTTTCTTTCTTTCTCTTTCTCTTTCTCTCTCTTTCTTTCTTTATTTTTTCCTCCCTTCCTCTATCCCTCCCTACCCCTCTTCCTATCTTTCTCTCTTCCTTTTGCTCTTTTCTTTCTTTAGTTATCCCTTTAATTCATGTTTTCTTTCCTTTTAAAACTTTCACACATTTTAGGCTCATAGAAGAGGCTAGCTTGCAAGATGGGTCACCACTAACATTGCATCATATCAGAACAAAATTGGTGTTAAGTCATGGTGCTCATGGTGGAGGATCTCCCAAGGTTCTAGCATGGCCTTTGAAGTGACAAGTTTCATAACTAATGAAGCCACTGATGATTCAATGCAATGAGGCAAAGTACACTTGTAGGAAAAAAAAAAAAAAAAACTACTGAAGGAATAAAATCCCAGGTAAAGAATTGAATGAGTCACAAGCAGTCCTCAAGGGGACATACCGATGAGAGATAAGATGGAGTCAAATCAACAGGAAGGAGACCACCCTGTGGGCAAATTGAAAACATCTTGAATTCCGTAGCTGTACAACAGAAGTCCACAAACCACGCATTGAACTATGAAACATTGTGATACTAAGAAACATTGTGATGGTCCCCCCTTATTCATGGGAGATATATTGCAAGACCCCCAGTGGATACCTGAAACTGCAGATAGTATCAAATCTTACATATACTATGCCCAAATTTCTTTTTCCTTCTTCACAATTTCATGGATAGAAGATTTGTTCTCAGATCTCAGCAACTTCAGCATACAATTTCTTTTCTTCACGTACTAAGTCAAGAACTTTCACCTTTTCACTTAAAGGAAGCACTTCATGGCTTCTCTTTGGCATATCCAAATTGTCAATATCACTACTCTTACCCTTTGAGAACATTATAAGAAAAATAAGGGTTACTTGAACACAAGCACTGTTATGTTGCGACAGTCAATCTGATAACCCAGAACAGGGTGGGGAACATTTTCATGTTGGAAGACCGCATTAATTTAGCTGTCATCAAATAAGTCCACATTCAAAAAACTTCAATTAGATATATTTTAAAATGTACACTATTTTGTAAAATAATAATGTACTTAAAAATTTCAAAAAATGAAAAGTATTTGTTAATTTTAAAGTTAACTAACCTTTTAATGACTTTGTTGTATCTGCTTTTTGTTAGAAAGCATTTGAATATTTGTTTGCAGCATGTAGGTCCACAGTTTCAGTTGATCCTCTAGATAGGTATTCATCATTTGTGACCTTAAGAGCATCCTGATTTGGGATAGGTAGGAGAATGTGGATTCACAGCAATAAGTGGCTGAAAAGCAAGAAAGCATTTTTTGGGCATGTCGCTGAAGGCGTGGGTATTCTACTGCATTTTCCCATATTTCAATTGGATCTTTCTTAGCATCAAACAATGAATTTATCATCTACTAAGAGCTCAATCAATGTCATATGTAGTTTTTTAGGTACCTTGGTGGTATCAACTAGGTGAGGCTGAAATGCTAATTTGAGTGTGATGTCATGATTCTCAAAGTCAGTGAAGCTTTCATTGTATTCTCCAATTAATAGGCCTATAACAGCTGCATATTCTTCAAATGATTCACATATATCATCATGCTCATCAATGACATTTCCTAACTGGCGAAAATGTTCATCTGAAATTTCCTTTTGAAGAAGAAGTGTTTTGAAAAAAGATAACTTTTTTTGAAATGTTTGGATTTTTTTTGCCCCCTACCATATATAGACTTAATTTTACCTAGAAAAAGAATATTCAAGTCCTTTCAATTTGACATGATATCACACAGAAATGCTGCATTCCTATAGAAATCTTCTTTCAATAATTCACATTGCTGATTCTGTTCCTCATAAAATTTAACTATCTGTTCTCATAGAGATAAAATTTTAGCTAACACCTGTCCCTGAGATAGCCAATGCACTTTAGAATGATATGGCAAATCTACACTGAATACGTCCTCATTCAGCTTTAGCATGTTAAAAAACTGATGATGCCATGTTGTATTTGCATGAATACAGTTAAAAATACTTATAACTTATTGCAAAGTGTCACTTGAAATAGTAGCTTTAGTACAGAGATTTTGCTGATGCAAGATACAACGAAAAGAAATGAGAACATCTGGATCTGTTAATACTTTTTTTTATCTGTGTGATAAACCCTTCATGTTTACCTGACATGGTGCACCACCTGTACATACACTCACTAAATTTACCATATTTGGTTCAACCTCACTACGTTTATCTTGGAAGTTGTTGAAGATATCTATTCCCCATATTCCGTTGGCAAGAGTGCCCAAAGTAAGTAACACTTTGTAGCAAAGAAAATCTTTTGTTATGACATGAATGAAGTAGTATCAGTTGATTCATCCAAAGCGATGGAATAATATATATTTTCCTTTTGAAGTATTGTATGAAGTTGTTTTGTTAAGTTGAAGGCTAATTCATACTGCCAATCAGTTATGGTTCTCCTTGAAAGAGGCAGTTGTTTGTACTTTGAAACATTACCGGGGTCTAAGCATCCTACAACTTTGACAATGCATTCTTTCACAATTTCTACATCACTCAATGGGCTTCCCTTTTTTCCTGAGTATATAAGCTACTCTATAAGTTGCTTCAGTGTCATTATTTCCAGGTCTTATTGCTGCTTGAAAGAATTGTCTTTGCTTTTGCTTTTCATGTTTTAATTTCTGCAGTACAACCTTTGTGCCTCTCCTTTAATTTAAAATATTTGTGGTCCTTATGAGTGTCATAATGGTGGTGAGAATTGAATTTCTTTAATGTTGATATTTCAGTATCACAAAGCAAGCACATCATATTACCTTTAGCAGAAACAAGATAATATTTCAATTCCTAAACCTCATGAAAAAGCCTATTTCCTTCCTTCAGCGTTCTCTTGGTCTTCTTTAACATGATAGGCTGTTAAGCAGACAGAATTAAAAAATACTGTCAAGCTGTGCAGCTATTCACAAATTCCACTTCAAACAGAAACACAGTGCACTGTTGTCAAAAGCTGGTAATAGACTGGCGTACTGGACCCTCATAAACTCTCACCAACCAGCCTCATGTGGTAGTGGCGCCAGACTGGCAGGGGAAGTTAGAACTAAATCATGAGTGTAGCAGCCGTCAATAGTCCTTATGGCTTACTAATGTTCTAATTGTGCCAGTCAATCTGGGAGAATTCTTTTGTTGAAACTTATTTTACTTTTTTGTATTTTAAATATGTTCATTTTAAAAATAAAATAAAAATATAGGACAAAAATGTATTAATAAAAATAAAATGATTTTTTTTTGGTAAAATTTGGATTCAGTAAAAATGCTGCTCTTCAGGACCTAGAAGGCCACATGTAGCCTTAAGGCCCCAGGTTCCCCACACCTGACCTAGAAGGCTACTAAGAGACTGACTAATAGGTGGGTAGATTATACAGTGCGGGTGTGCTGAACAAAGGGAGGAATCATGCGCAGGGCAGGAAGGCTTGAGATTTCATCAGGACACCCAGAAGGGTGTGCAATTGAAAACATATGAATTGTTTATTTACATTACTTTGTATTTAATATTTTCAAACCTTGGATGACTGTGGGTAACTGAAACTGTGAAAAGCGAAACTGTGGATATGGGGAGACTATTGTACTGTCATAGAGATTAATGTGGATTCAGCTGATATTCCATAAATGTCCTCTCCTGTAGACACAAAGGCAGAAAGGCCCCCGGCCCCCATATATTAATATTAAGATATGACATTGGGAGTAGAATTGGAAGGAGAGAAAATCTGAAATACTAATAATTTATCAAAAAAAAAAAAACAGATTTCTGGGTGGCTATAGTAATATCAGATAAAAGAGAATTTTAAAAATTTTTCAATGAAAATAAAATTTATTTCATTACGAGAAAAATCCCCAATATATCAGGAAAATCTAACCATTATGTCTCTCTCTCAGAGTTCTATTTCAAAAAATTACATAATTGTAGGGAGCAGTGGACAATTCAACAGTAATGACTGGAAATCTCAGTGCTCCACTTTTAATACTGGAGACAAAAACTAGGCATAGATCAAAGAAATAGAACACTATAACCCAAGAAGACCTAGCAGACATCTATAAAACATTCCACCCAACAAGAGTAGAACACACATTCTTTTCCAGTACATGGGAAACTTCTCCAGATCAGACCAAATATATTAGGCCAACAAACAAGCTTCAATAAATTTAAAAGAATTGAAATTATACAAAGAATGTTCTCCCACCTCAATGAAATTAAGTTAAAAAAAACAGGAGGATATTTCAGATATTCACAAATATATTAAAATCAACACATTCCTGAATAACAAATGGATCAAAAAAGAAATAACAATGGAAAATTAAAAATACTGTAAAGTGAATGGGAACAAAAGCACAACATCTCAAAACTTAGAGGATGTCACTAAAGCAGTGTTTATAGAGAAATTAACGGCCACACATTTCTATATTAGGAAAAGAAAAATGATCTCTAATCAATAATGTAAATGTCCATATTGAGAAACTAGGTGAAGAAAAGAGCAATCTGAATCCAAAGCAAGCAGAAGGAAGAAAATAATAAACATTAGAATGGAAATAAAAAATAGAGAATGAACAAATAAAGAAGATCAATGATAACAATGTTGTTTCTTTGAAAATATTGACGAAATTGCAAAAACCTTTAGTTATACTCACAAAGAAAATAGAGGTCCAGGTATTAAAATCACAGATGAAATTGTGGACTTTACTACTGAGCTTACAGATACAAAAAGATTTATAAGGAAATACTAAAAACAACTGGATGCCAACATGTCAGTTTTGATTAAAGGGAAAAATTCCTGGAAAGAAACAAATTTCCAAGTCCGATTTATGAAGAAATTTAAAAAAAAAAAGATTTATGTAAGTAAAGAGATTGAATTAGTTATTCAAAACTGCCCACAAAGAAAGCCCAGGCCCAGACCTCTTCCTTGGTGAATTCTACAAAACATTTCAAGACTTAATCCCTATTCTTCACAACTCTTTCAAAAAAGAAGAGGAAGGAACACTCCCTAACTCATTTTGGAAGGCCAGTATTGACCTGATAACAAAAAGAGACAAAGACATCATAAGAAAACTACACATCAATATTCCTTATGTATATAGATGTAAAAATCCTCAAGACATTACCAGTAAACTGAGTCTAGAACCCCAAAATAGTGTTTCTACATCATGACTAAATAGGATTTATCCCTAAAAGATTGTTTTAACATATAGTAATCAGTGTGATACATCATATAAGTAGATATTAATATACACATCACAAGAAAATCTCAATAGATTCAGAATAACTATTTGAACAATATAATGCTTTTTTCATGGAAAAACGGGCAACAAACTAAGAATAGAAGGAAACTTCCTTAACCTGATAAATATCATCTATGAGAAAATCAAAGGGAAAATCATTATTTAAAGGTAAAAGTTTAAATGCTTTCCACTATGATTAGCAACAAATCAAGGATGACTGCTCTTGTCACTTTAATTCAATATTGCACTGAAAGATCTAACCAGAGAAATTAAGCAAGAAAAAAATACACAAGACATCCAGATTGGAAAGGAAGAAATAAACTATCTCTATTCATGATGATATGATCTTGTATATAAAACAAAAAATTTAAGGAATCAACAAAAGAACTTTTGAAACTAATAAATAAGTTCAGCAAGTTTGCAGGATACAAGATAAACATACAAAATTAATCATGTTTATATACACTAATAATAAATAATCGAAAAATAAAGGTAAGATAACTATTTCTGTATAATAGCATCAAAGAGAATAAAATACTTAGGAATAAATTTAACAAAAGAAATTAAAGATTTGTATGCTGAAAACTTCAAAACAATGTTGAAAAAAATTAAATAAGTCATAAATAAATGGAAAGATTAACCATGTTTATGGTTTAGAAGACTTAATTTGTTAAGATAGCAACACTTCCCTAAGTGATCAAAAGATTTGACAAAATTCTTACCAAAATCTAAGATGACTTTTTTAAAACAGAAATTTATGAGCTGATACTAAAATTCACAGAGAAATCCAAGAGATCCAGAATCAGTAAAATCTTGTGTGGGGGGGAAACAAAGGTGGAGGAGATTTTGATTTCAAAACTTACCACAAAACTATAGTAATCGAGACAGTGTGGTACTAGTGAAAGGATTGACATCTAGATTAATGGAATAGAATTAAAAGTACAGGAATATTCTCATATTTATTACCAATTCATTTTTTGTTTGTTTTTAGACAAAACACTTAAATGTGAAAAAGGATAGTTTTTTCCTAAAGCAATGCTGAGACAAATGACTATGAAGATGCAAAAGTGACATGGAATGTCCACATCACATCATGTAGAAAAATTAGCTCAAACCAAATCAAACACCTATAATCAAAGTTAAAATTAGAAAATTCTTAGAAAAAGGCATAGGTGTAAATGTTTGTGACATTGGATTAGGTGATAGTTTCTTAGGTATGACATCAGAAGCACAAGCAGGAAAAGAAAATAAAAGATAAATTGAACTGCATAAAAATTTTGTAAAATGTGATTTCTCAAAGAACTAAAAGTAGACTTACCATTCAATCAGCAATCCCACTACTGGGTATCTACCCAAAGAAAAAGAAATCATTTTTATCAAAAAGTTACCTGCACTTGAATGTTTATTGCAGCACAATTTACAATCGCAAAGATGTGGAATCAACCTAAGTGCACATCAATTCATGAGTGCATTAACAAATTGTGGTATACATACACCATGGAGTACTACTCATTCATAAAAAAGCAATGAATTAATGTCTTTTGCAGCAATTTGGATGGAACTGGAGACCATTATCTATCCTAAGTGAAGTATCTCAAGAATGGACAAACAAACACCACAGGTACTCTCTAATAATCTGGAAGTAATTGATGGGTACGCCTGGTCACTGGGAGAAGTAAAACTCCTTGGAAATAAAGAAGAGAGGAGTGGGAAGAGGGAAGGGGTAAAAACCTACCTAACAGGTACAATGAACAGCATTAGGGTGATGGGCACACTAATAACCCTGACTTAAGCATTATAAAAGCTATCAGTGTAACAAAAGCATCTGTGCCTCCTTAATATTTTGAAATAAAAAAAAGAAAAGAAAATGAAATACACCTGACAGAATGAGAGAAAATACTTGCCGATGATATGTCTGGTAAGGGACCTGTTCCAAGAATATATAGAGGGCTCTTGCATCTCAACAATAAAAAGACAAATAACGCAAATAAAAATGGACAAAGGATGTGAATTTGCATATCTCCAAAGACATACAAGTGGCCAGTAAATACATGAGAAGACGTTCAATATCATTAACCATAGGGAAATACAAATCAAAACCACAATGAGCTACCATTCTACAACCACTAATTTGGCTAAAATAAAAAAGACAGTAACAAGCATTGACCAGGATGTTATAAAATTAAAGCCCTCCTACATTGCTGTCGGGATTGTAAGATGGTACAGCCATTTTGGATAAAAAAATGGTTTGGCAGTTACCCAAAATGTAAACATAGCGCTGTTATGTGACTTAGCAATTCCACTCCTAGTTATATACTTAATAAAAATAAAAATGCATGCTCACACAAAATCTAGTACCTGAATGTTCACATAAGTACTACTCATAATAGTCAAAAGTGGAACCATACAAATTTCCATTAACTGATGAATAGATAAATAAAATGGGACATACCTGTGCAATGGGATATTATTTGTCAGTAAAAATAAATGGAATAACCTTAAAAATATCATGCTAAAATTAGTGGTGATTTTTGTACAACTTGTAAGTATACTTAAAAACACTAAATTATAACCTTTAAAAGAATAACTTGATATCTGACTTAAATAAATCCAATAAAACTGTTTTACATATTTTTAATATAAGAACTTGAATAAAAAAACAATTGTCATGATTTTTTTAAGTGGGTGGGGTGGGGTAATGGGAGGAAAGGAAGAGTGATGTGACGAGAAAGAAAATATTTGGTAGAATTTAATTTCTACCCCATTCCCTCCTTGCTGTTCTCTGGGGAGTCAATTATCACGAATTTTTAATCTCAAGTGGCTTAATGCCCTGAGTCCAAGGTGCATCATTGCACAGTGAATCTTCTTCCACCACGTTCTAGATGTGGGACTTGGGCAAGTTTCTCAGTTCTTTCCACTCTCTATTTCATCATATATAAAATGAAGCTATACCATCCACTTCAGGGTTGTTATGAGGAACAAAGGAGCTTGTATAGTTAATAGCTCACGTGCTAGGTAAGTCAGCTATGAGTTACAATGATGCCTTTTAGAAATTAAATAATTTTTTGTAGTATGCACAATCATTCCTAATTTTTATTCATTTTAAAAATCCATATTTTCATTTACTTATCTTAATGCGCATAGAATCTTGTTACAAAACTTTGTGGTCTGGCTCCTCTTCTTTTTTTGTTGCTGTGTTCAGAAAATTGTTTTTCAAAAATATATGATTTGATGCCATCTTAGTTTGTGACCTTCTCGTGATGAATAGACACTTAATACTTAAACTACTATCATGTTGAAAGGTACCAAGTTTCATTATGATTTGATAAAATTGAACAACCATCTATTTTGCTAATCTTGCAGTTTTCCTTACACTAGTAGACTTGGAATATTAAATTTCCAAATATAATGAATAAGTACAGAGTAAAAACACAAACTTAAAATGTGCCTTTTCTGATTCTAAAGTTAATAAGACGTGAATTTAATCAAGTGTCTTCGTGTGTTTAGTGTTGCTATGAAGTAATACCCAAGGCTGGGTAATTTATAAAGAGAAAAGGTTTATCTGGCTGATGATTCTGATGGCTGGATATTTCATGATTGGGCATCTGGTGAGGGCCTCAGCCTCCTTCCACTCATGGCAGAAGGCAAAGGGAAGCCAGTGACCCCTGCAGAGATCACATGGCAAAAGAGGAAGCAAGAGAGATTGGGGGGAGGTGCCAGGCTCTTTTTAAAAAGCAGCTCTAGTGACAACTAATAAAATGATAACTCTCATAGCTAGGAGGAGGGCATTAATTTATTCACTAGGGATCCTTACGCATGAACACTTCCCATTAGGCCCCACCTCCAAAATTGGGGATCTAATTTCAACATGAGGTTTGGAGAGGACAAACATTCAAACCGCTGCACCAATGCTAAATAAAGAGGGAAATATATTTTTTATACTTGTGTACCCCAAACCTAATATAGTGTCTTGTACATGGCACAAAACGGAATACTTGTTAATGCATCTGCTCTTTTTTTTTTTTTGCCTTTTTTTCTTTCTCTTTCTCTCTTTTTAATACTATACAGATTTTAAAATGTTTGATCTAATTTTGCATCCTTATTTTACATTGTACAATATCAAGGGTGCCTTCCTATGCTTCAAAATATGTTTTATACTAATTTCTTATGGCAGCATAGCACTTCATTAGACACATATTTTTAGTCAACTTTATTTATTAATTGCATATATTAAAAAGTGACCACTTAAGCATATATTTCAAAAAGTGTTAACAAATGTATACCCATTTAACTACCACAGAAATAAAAAATATAGAACATTCCTATCACCACATGAAGGTTCCTTGTGTTCCTGCTCATACAAATATCTCCAGTCCCCAATCTCATTTTGTCCCTAGGAAACTAATGATCTCCTTTTGGTCATTATGGATTAGACATGTCTTTTCTAAATTTTCATATAAGTAGAATTCTATATTCTGACATTTTTTGTTCAACATATGGTTTTGAGATTTATTTATGTAGTTGTGAATATCTGTAGTTCATTGCCTTTTACTTGTGTAATATTGCATTGTACAAATATACCACAATATGTTTGTTTATTCATGTGCTAATGAATACCTGTTTCCCATTTTCTGCTCTTATGAACAAAAGCTTCTACGAGCAATCATGTACATGTCGTAGGATAAGAAAATATTTTCATTTATCTTTTGTACATTTCTGCAAGTTAAACTGCAAAGTGATATGATAGATGTATAGTTTAGTTTTGATAAAGTCAAATTACTATTACTTACTAATTTGTGTTTTTCAGTTCCTAAGAAATTTTTTATATAACCAAGGTCACAAAAATTTTCTCTTATGTTTTCTCTAAAAGGTTTATAAACTCACCTCCTATATTTTAGTCTATAGTGAATTTTAATTTACTTTTTTGTATATGATACATGGCAAGAGTTGAAGTTCAGTTTTTTGCATGTGAATATCTAATTCTTCCAGCATCATTTGTTGAAAGGACTAATTGTTCCTAATTTAGGGATAATGGTACATTTATTGAAAATCAATTGTCCATATGTGTGTGACTCTTTTTTTTTGCTCTATTCTGCTTTATTCATATATATGTCTATGCCTACAACAATTCAAAATTATTGTGATATACTGTAGCTTTATTTTAATCTGTTGTGAAATTTTCCTCAAATATTTCATGGTTTTGATGCTAACTTAAATGTCATTTAAATTTTTTTCAGCCTGAGCAACGTAGTAAGACCCTGTCTCTACAAAAAGTAGAAAAATTAACCAGGTATGGTGGAGCACACCTGTAGTCCCAGCAACTTGAGGCTGAGGCAAGAGGATCACTTGAGCCCAGGAGTTGGAAGTTGCACAGAGCTATGATGATGCCACTGCACATTAGCCCATACAATAGATGAGACTCTGTTTCAAAAATAAATAAATAAATAAATAAATATTTGTTTTTTATATATATAACTTATGAGTACACATGTGCATATATATATTTAAATTTCCAATGTTTCATTGCTTTTGTATAGAATTACAACTGATTTTTGTATTTTGACACTATATCCTGTGCTCTTACTAAATTCACCATCAGTTCTAATATCTTTTTGTAGAATTATCAGGATTTCTACATCTTGTCATCTCTAAATAATTTTTACTTCATACTTTCCTATCTATGTAACTGTTATCTATTTTTCTTGTCTTATTGCACTAGTTAAGATATACAGCATTATGTTGCATAAAAGTGGTGAGAGAAGACATCTTTGGCTTTTTGTCAATCTTAGAGAAAAATAATTTTAAATTTTAGAACTAGATTTTACATAAGGACATAATACAAAATGAGAAAGTTCTCTTCTATTGCTACAGTACTCGATTATATCATAATTAGATGCTGAATTTGTTCAAGTGATTTTCTACATCTATTCATATTTCATATGGTTTTCTCCTGTATTCTCTTTATATGGTGATTTGAATTGTTTGATTTTCAAATATTAAACTAACTTCATATTCCAGGAATAAGAATTAATGGATGGTTCATTATCATTTTTATGCATTGCTGGATTTGGTTTGCTAAAACTCTGTTGACTATTTTGCATCTATATTCACAGTGGATATCATTTTATTAGTGTCAGGGTAAACACATCTTTTATTTATTTCAACGTATTACAGGGGTACAAATGTTTTTGGTTACAAGGATTGCTTTTGCAATGCTTGAGTCAGGGTTTTAAGTGTGCCCATCACCCAGATAGTGTTTACTGTACCCATTAGGTAGGTTTTTGTCCATTGCCTTCTCTCCCTCCCCCACCCCTGATTGAGTTCCATCGTGTTTACTTCCCTCTATGCGTATGTGTACTCATCTGTTAGTTCCAATTTAATAATGAGTACATGTGGTATTTTTTCATTCTTTAGATACTTCACTTAGGCTAATGGTCTCTAGATCCATCCATATTGTTGCAAATAGCATTAAGTCATCCTTCTTCACAGCCATCATTCTACACAATGTTCAGTCCTTTGCATTCCGAACACCACAGCCTGTTTCTCATTGCTTTTGCTTATATCATGCTATTCTTTTTGCTGAAATGGCCTTAATTGTGTTCCCTTGACTTACATCCACATTCCTTAAGACTTCTATAAATGTTTCCCAGAGTAGTCCACCCAAAGACCTGTATTTGTTTTTATATTTGATCTCTCTCTCACTGTTGTTGTTCAGTTGGCTGTTTGTGTCCTATTCTCATTCACTAGTATCTCAGATCATTAAAAGTATGAACCAGGACCTACTCACTGTTGTTTAAGCAGCAGGGCAAGAAGACGGTATTAGTTAAAAGTGAATGAATGAGTGAATGACTTGGAGTTAAAAATCTGTGGGAAATGGAAGGAGAGTTTAATTTGATGCAAATCTAAGAAATTTTTAAGAATAGTTTCAATAATAAAGAATATTAAAATTTATCTGTCAGACAAATAAGAAATTCATAATAATATGGCTTTAGCATGTTACATGTTTCTAATATAAATTATTTCTGTATTTAACATAAAAGTAAAATGAAATTTTAAATTCATTTGATCTATACACTGGTGAAATTCTTGTTAGAACAAAAATGTTTCTAGAGAGAGATGAAAGTCTCAAATAATTTCCTGTTATTATAAACTATAAGTTCCTACATTTGGAAACTTTTTTGTAAAGCTACTAAGAATCAAATTACTTTTAAAGATGCATCTGTGATTTATTATTGCCTTTATTCTACATTCTTGTCTCCTTTTAAATATCTTAGTCTACTTTTAAAATCTATTGGTAATTTGATTACTCAAAAAACTTGAGTTGAAGATTCAAATTTATTTCTATACCTCACACAATTTTATCTGAATATATTAACCATTATTCTTTCAGTTACAATCATAAAATTTTCCTGTTATTAACGTTAATATATTTTCCACTTTTCTTCTTAAAACTATAGTAAGCTTAACTCCAAAATACTTTTAAAATATTTTTTCTTTTCTCCTTGCAGTGCTTCTCAACTATTTTTCATTTGCTATATGTTTCACAAAATATATTCTGATCCTTGTGCATGTAACAAAATGTGACTTACTGATTTCCAAACCCAGAGTTTTCTGTCAGTCTTGATTCTGCTCAATTTAACAGTGGCCTTGCACACAATCAATCACAATGTTCTTGATACTTGACTTCGTGGGGTAGCAGTGCTTTCTCGTCTTGCATGTTATCTTCCCAATCATCCTTTTTTGCCTGTGTAGCAAAGACACTTCCTAAGATTCCTAATATGCCACTTAGAGTATACAATTAATGGCTGGTGTTGGATGAAGAACCATGGGGGCTCCTTACTCTCTGCTGTGTCTCCCACACTCACAGTCCACACAGGACTTAATAGTAATAGATACTTAGGGAGCATTCTATAGAGAAATCACAATATGTTTCTTCATAAATGTCCCAAGATCAGATGTCTGGATTTTTATTTCTAAAGCAGACAGCACTTTCTATTACATTATACATTTTATATGAAAAAGAGAGAGAGAAAGAGAGAGAAAAGACTAGATTTTTCCTATAACTGGCAAATCTTTTAGAAAAATAAGTGCCAGATATTAACTAATTTAATATAATTAGTAAATTTATCATATATAAGACAAGCCAATAAGTTATTATACACTAAGGATGGATGTGAAGAAAAGTGTCCAGAGAGACTTTCAAAGCATGCTGTACCAAAAAACAAAAAAAGTTAATTGTAAAATATTGTACATTTTCTTCTTTAATAAAACAACTATATATACAAATGCAATCTTCTATTTTCAAGTTTGCCTTTCAACTGAAATACACTATCTAAGCCAACATCAGTAGTTCAGTTTATTCATCCAATTTCTCAGGCTTTGCCCAGGCACTTTATATCTGTTTAAGTGATTCAAATGTTTCAGTACACATGAGTTTATAACCAATCAATTAAATAACAAAAAGCCCAGAGATATTTGGATTTGCCAGGTTTGCAAGGTCTTTGAAGAATGAAATAGAGTGATACTGAAATTTCTTCTTTTCTGTTTGCTATTTTCACATATTAATTCAATCAATTATCCTAAAGCATTGAGTTTCCTGGCCTGTCTAGTCCAGCTCATTTTTAAAATTATATGTGAAGAACTTAATATGTCTAGTACAGCTTATTTTTAAAATTTTTTTGAAGAACTTAATATGTAATAATTATTTTGAAATATAGCGTTTATGATGAGTAAAGGACAGAGTACAGGCATTAGAAGAATCGGGTTTCAATAATGACTCTTCCATATATCAGCTGTGTGACCTGGTCCCAAACATTTAAATCTATGTGCTTGGTGTTCAGAGATGCACAATAAATACAATAATAATTGAGATATGCAGTGGATCTTTATAAAGACTATGTGTGATTTGTTGTGATAGTTCTTTGGAGCTATCAGGTTAGAACAGAAAATTTAAGGAATTCTCCTACTCCACAACAACCAGACCTGGGTTGAACACAGTTTTGAGGTCATGATGAAGGTAGGAATGGTTTTGAAAGATTCTCAAACAAACAAGCAAGCAAACATATGCAATGTCCTAGGGGATTGAAGTCAGACCTTCATGGTCAGGGGCCAAAGATTTAGCAGCTGGAAACAGAGTCCAGAGTGAGCTGGGAGGATGCCTAAGCACTCAGAAATTGAGGCCTGAGAAACTGGGAAAAGAGACCTAAGCAGTAGGGAGGTGTAGCAGCAGAGGGCCAGAATAAAGGAAAGCATCCTGGAACAGCAGGAATCCAAAGGGGCTGGTTTTCCCTGAGACGTAGAACATTACTGTAAGATTTTAAAGTTTGAACAACACTAATGTTGAGAATCTGAGCCTGAAACTCCCAACTGAGGCCTGCGATGGCTCCTGTTTGGAGCACGCTCTGGCTGAAGCAAACCCTTTTAGGAGAAAAGAATCACATAGGCTCCCACAGGGTAAGCCTTACATACAAAAAAATTCTTACCCATTTGCACCAGTAAACATCCACAAAAGTGTTTACAATAACACTTTGTAACAATAATTTTAAAAAAACCTTTGAAAATGCCCCTTTGCCAGGACAATGGAAAAATAAACAGTAGAAAATTATATAGCAGTGAAAATTACTTGTCCCCACCTATGTTCATCATGATAGCTAAATCTTACTAATGTAATATGACAAGTAGTAAGGACAGCCTAATTAATTCATACCAACGCTTCTACTGAGAACAATTAGAAAAGCTGTATAAATAGTAATAGTCATCTGCTTGAGGACATCTAAGAGCTAACAAAACAGTAAAAATTATAGGGACAACATCCACCCAAAATAACAACAGTAAGAGAGGTGAGTCTAGCATTTGGGATCCTTTTCCATTGGAGCATCTGCCAATTCTGGAATAAAAGGCTGAGAGGCTAAGAAACTACCCAGAGATTTTATATCCTTTATATCCCCGGGATACAAAACAGGGATTCCAAAGTCAGCCACAAAAGGAGAGAGACGGAGACAGGGAGGAAGAAGGTGAAGGAGAAAGAAAAGAAGGAGAAGAAAGAGAGAGAAAGAAAGAGTCAAATAGACAGAGACAGATACAGAGAGAGAGAAAGAATCTGATAAAACCCCTGATTAGATGGTCACTCATAACATATACCAACATAGAAATTTGTACCTAACTGAAAATATCCTCCAAACAAAAATTGAATGAATGTTTGACCAGCAGAAACACTTTGAAGTGTCTTCTAGGCAGAAGAAAATTGACAACAGATGGAAGCTTGTAAACACAGATAGACATAAAAAGGAATAGAAAATAAAATATGTAGATGAATCTAAATAAACATTGAATGTAAAAAAATCGCAAAGATATGGAATCAACCTAAGTGCCCGTCAACCAAGGAGTGATAAAGGAAATGTGGTGTATATATATATATATATATATATATCTACACACATACACACACACACACACCATGGAATACTACTTTGCTATTAAAAAGAATGAAATAATGTATTTTGCAGCAAGCAACTTGGATGGAACTGGAGGTCATTATCCTAAGTGAAGTATCTCAAGAATGGAAAACCAAATACCACATGTACTCACTTATATGATGCATATAATAAGCCACACAGAGTAGTATAATGGGCTTTGGAGAGTCAGAAGGGGGAGGTTGGAAGCGTGAGGGATCAAAAATTACCTCTGGGGTATAATGTACACCATTCGGGTGATGGGTACACTAAAAGCCATGACTTCACCACTATACAAATCATCCATGTAACAAAAAACCACTTGTACCCCCTAAACCTATTGAAATAATAAAAAATTATAAAAAATAATTGTAAACATTCTTAATAATTACAATTATAATTATTAAGTTTATTTCCTGTTCAGTGGTAAAGACAACTTTTTAAAATAAATAAAGAAGGACAGATTTTGTCAAAATATGTGTAAAACAATAAATGTTATGTTTATTCTGAATATATATAAAATAAAACAGCAGTATATAAACTATGAGGGAAATAAATAGTTAAGACATTCTAAGGTATTTTCATAGGCCAGGGAGAAGTAAAAGGCCAATATTTGGTAAATGAAGAATGTATATTGTAATTTCTAGGATAACCAAGGACAGAGTGGAAGAGCTGATAGATTTCATACTTCTTTTCATTTTAAAAAAAGTAGAAAATGCATAAATAATCAAAAGAAGGCAATTTCAAATGTTAGCTGCTTATAAGATATATAGGTGAAATATAGAGCTTCAAAAAGTTGAACACAAAATAACGAAAAAAGATATACAGTACACTATATAAACCAAAGGAAAGGTAGCATATATGTTAATGTCTAACAAATTAAACTTTAAGGCAAAAAAAAAGCATTATTAAAGATTAGAAGAACAACTTGTAGAGATATAATTTAACTCACCAGTAGGATAGAATGTTAAAAAAAATTATTCTGACACTTGTTAAAGATGATAAGGAAGACTTTATTCAAGGGACTACTACAATGAGGCAATGGGGTTTTGCAGTACTGAAGAGAGATTTGGCTTAACTCTGAGTACTAAAGAAAACTTGGGGATTTATAGCGAAGGGACAGTGTGGTGGTTAGTGGATGGAAAATTACTGAGAGGAAATATCAGGGGTAATGAGGAATTCTGTCTAAACTGACTGATGAAATTCATGCTAAAGGCAGGCCAGGGTAGTCAGATAACACTTGGGGTTAATTTGATCAGATATCCAGGATGGGGAATTCTCACTAACTGAACTTAGCAAGATTCTTGATTCAGAACCAGGCTCAAGATAGGGCTAAGTCCAAAAAAGGGTTTAGAGGAGACTGACTGATTAAGGAGAAAGCCTTTGTCCAATAAAAATTGTAAATTTGTATGCTATATACAGGGAAGAAGAGGAATGACCAGGAATTATCAAAATTACATCAAAAAAGGGGTAACAGAATGGTAAGTTATCAAAAAATGGAATTTCTAAAATATCAGTTATAAGAAAATAATTATATTGCTTAATTATAAGCATTAAAAAGTCTTCATTTAAAACCTTGTTTCAAATAGTACATTGGTATACTATTTTAAATTAGACTTTAGTCCTATGCTGCCTTACAAATTAAATATTCATGACTGCATAAAAAAGACAATATACAAAAACAGTATATACGATGATAATTATCTATTATATATATCAAATATAGATTGTTGATCTCTATAGGTTGCAAGCTATGGTTTGAACATTTGAACCCTCCAGATCTCGTGTTGAAGTTTGATCCCCAATGTTGGAAGTGGAGCATAATGAAAGTTGTTTCGGTCATAGGGATGAATCCTTCCTGAATGGCTCAGTGCCATCCTCATGGTAATGCGTGAGTTCTTGCTCTATTAGTTCCTTTGAGAGCTGGTTATTTGAAAGAATCTGGCACCTCCCCCTCCCTCACCATGTGATCTCTGCACACACAAGCTCCCCTTTGCCTTCCACTATGAGTGGAAGCTCCCTGAAGCCCTCACCAGAACCAGATGCTGGTGTCATGCTTCTTGTACAGCCTGTGGAACTGTGAGCAAAATAATCCTCTTTTCTTTATAAACTACCCAGCCTCCGACATTCCTTTTAGCAACACAAATGGACTAAGACAGTGTTTATCTGTAGATAATTTTTTTGATAAAAATCTATAGAGTATTACCTCTCATCTATCTAGATCTATATCCACTTGTTATCTCATATAATGCCAAATATAGTTTAGTACAAAATCTTTTATTTTGTATTTTAAAAATCTTTAAAGAACAAACTTTTGTCAAACTTAACAAAATATCAACTTTGCAACTGAAAATTATTGTAGCATTTTATTTTTAAATTATGTCAAAATATGACATAGACAGATAAAAATGTGGAAGAAGTTAAACTAATTCAACCACATAAAAGATATTTGAACTTTTGAATATTACCTTTGCATTGTTTTCTAAATGCATAGCAACACTATTTATCACCATGGTATTGTTATCATTTGATATATTGTTTTCACCTTGATATTATTTTATAAAATGTTTACTATTTTAATATATTATTATTAACTAGCATATATTTTAATTTGATATATAGTAACTTGTTAACCATTTCTATCATTGAATATTTGAATGTATTTATAAATAATGTTTTAATCAATATATTTTACAAAATTTTTGAAATTTTGGTGACTTTCTTCCAAAGGAAAATTCATAAGACTAAGATATTTGGGTTATAGAGTGAGTATAAACATGATTCTTATTATTATATAACTTTCCAAAAATGGTAATCATAAGATGGTACAAGAGTTTCTGTTAAATACATGTTCTTAAAAACCCTCTTATTCTGCAAAATCATACACTAACGGTTATCAGGCTATGATAACGATAGATTGGGTGCCAATCACTCAAAACTTAAGGACTTTGCAATCAGAGCCCTAATAAACACAATAACAGTCCCAATAAAGATATTAGTACAGTCAAATCTCTCCCAGAATCTGCACCTGGAATGACAGTCAATATTTTGTAGCTTTAAACCATGAAACATGTACTTTCCATGAAATGAAGATTCCAGAAGACATTTATTTTTTTCCCCAGATAGGGAACAAGTTTACCAAAATTAATAAATATAACCTAGGAAGAGCTGTTTTCATTAATTATTTTTTTAAATAAAGACAAATATGCCTTTACAGCTTCCCTTCTACACTTGAATATTCCAGAGATAGCTTAATAAATTGGAAAGTTTAGAAGTGAAAGTCATATCAACTATTGAATCTTACACCAAAAGAAAGCGCTTCTGTGAGATTTTCAGTATTTTTAAGCATTGCTTCAAAACATTAACATGCTGGGGAAAATTGCATATAGACAAACATGTTCTTACTGAAATCATTCTCCTGTTTACCCAACATATATAATTTAATTCATATTTACAAACAAACATGTTAAAAAACACAATATGTAACAATCATTCCTTTACTCCTTTTACACAGTGGGGTTTTGTAACAGTTTTTTTCTTTTGTATACTTTTGCAGAGTCATTTGTATTTGGAAGTTTTGAGCTAATAAACCTCTTATTTTGAGTCATTTAAGCCTCTCTCTAACATATATTTATATGTAATATTCAAAACTAATGTTTGCTTATATTGTATCATTTGCTTATTTTCATAGTTCACTGTTTAAACTTTATAATTAATAGTGACCTTATAATTAATTAATGCCTTCACTTCCCGTTTGTGTATAGCTTTTTAGTTTAGCCTTCTAGCTCATATTTTGTTTTTTTTCTTTAAGTAAAATAAATAAATACATCAAATTTGGCACGCATGATTTGATTTCCCCTTGAATGACATTATAAAATGGTTTACTTTAATATTTGTGTAGAAAACCACACACTTTAGTAAAAAAAATTGTTAATAATATTCTGTAAGCACCAGTGTGCCTAATTTTAATATGCTAGTAAATCAGCATGCACAATATATTTCACATTATTAACAGATAATTTCTCTTTTTTAAATTCTATAAATATTGTCCTAGTATTTGAGGTAGAAATATTACTAGATGAAGTAGTTAATAGCATATTTAGTACCTACTCTATGCACTTACATAATTATAGAGTTTATCACATATTTCAAGGGCAGAATGTTAGTTTTCAGATTATAAAATAATTCTACCTCTGAACTAACCACAAAGATGGCTTCCACGCACGCGCTCTCTCTCTCTCAATTCCTAGCTCTTCTCTTCAATTTTTTGTGCTTTCTAGTCTCTTTTTCATTGTACTATAAATTAAATTAAACAGAATTCAGATAGATGATGCTTAGAAGGCAGTGGCTTTATTTAATCAGAATAAGAGGAACCTTAATAACACAACGATGTTGAAAGAATTCAAACCATTTCAGACTGATTTATAATTAAAGTTTCCACTAACAAACCTCTCAATTAAAGAAAGTATTGTAGGTAAAAATCTCTTTCAGGATGCGTTAGTCCTTTTACCTCTAATTTTGAGAATTGAATTTAATATTAAGAATATTAACTGCTTGTCTTGGGAAAATTGATTTAAAAACTTAGTTATCCACATGAGTAGATTAATCAAATGTGGTATATGTACATGATGGAGTATTACTCAGCAATAAAAAACAACAGCGAATTAACACATCTGGTATTATCCTGGATGGAGCTAGAGCACATTCTTCCAAGCAATGTATCACAAGAATGGAAAAAGAAGTACCACTGGTACTCACCATCAAATTGCTACTAATTGATCAATACTATGTCACACATGGCAATAATATTCATCTGGGGGCGGGCAGGCAGGAGGAGGGTGGAGGGGATGGGAAAACTCTCACTGAATGGGTGCGGGGTGCAGAGTTTGGGGGATGTCCACAATTGTAGCTCTGACACGGGCAGTGCATGGGCAATATATATAGCCAAAGTGTTGTACCCCCATAATATTCTGAATTAAAAGGAAAAAAAATAAATAAAGAGATATTTTGAACAGCTTAAAATCAATAAATTTTAAAATATGAAAAAAAATTAAAGAAAATAAAAACTTAGTTATAACTGTAAATATTCCAAAATAGTATTCCACAAAGGCAAATTTTTCAATTTATTTATTCAGAAATTATGTGTTGAATTTCTATTCTGTGTCACTAGTGTAAGGAGAAAAGTAGGACCAAAGATATTAGCTGGAGAAATCCTGACATTCAAGGAGTAGATAAAGGAAGAAACGTTTAGGAAAGGAGTGAGAAGAGCTACTGAAATAGAAGAGCGGTGTCTCTGAAGCTAAGGAAAGATAGATCAAAAGGAGGAAGTTGTCAACAGTGTCTAATGTTGCATAAATATGTCAGTTAAATATGGATTGAAAAGTATCTGTCCATTGCATTCACCTCCATCCAGACAAGGTTGGGATGACCTTCTCTGAAGGAATTTGATTGCATATAAGGACAGAAGTCAGACTGCCATTGGGTTAAAAGTGAATGTGAAAAATAAATGCACATAAAAATTATGAAACCTGAATACTGCCTACTGTCTAGTTAACAGTGTTGCACCAACATGAATTTTCTGGTTATGATGTTATGTTATAGTAAGTAAGATGTTACTTTGGGGAGAAGCTGTATGAAGGATATAAATAGGAACCTCTGTATTATTTTTTGCAACTTTCTGTGAGCTAATTATTATTTCAAAATAAAAACTGCAAAAAAGGTGAATGTTTAATTCAAGTAAATTGGAATCCAAGTTTTTTACTCTACACCTTTAGTCAAGAGAGAAAAATAATAGTCCATAATCTTGAATTCTACTTAATAGTTTGTTTTTCATATTATTGTTGGTGTAAAACTTCTGTGACCATTTGGGCAGTGCTGTAGGATTGAGCAAATATATATATGTATGAATATAAATACATTGATGTTGGAAGCTGGGTACTCATTATAGAAGCAGGGAGTAAAACATTGAATAAGCAAAGGCAAGAAATGAAATGGTATTAGACTACAATTAGAAATATCAGGATAGACTTACAACTTCAATATTTATCTATATATTCTAATAATATATATACATTGTTCACTATATAGCATACTTATAAAATATAGTTAATAAATGTGTGTTTTATGAAAAAGGAAGATAAAAATATGGAAAGGGGTAAAGCATGGGAAGTTCTTGAAGTTAAGATTTCATATAGGACTAAATGTGCTCACTATTGCTGAGGAATCATTGCTTCCAGGCTCATTCAGTGGGCAAAGCCAGAAAAGTCAATTTTGTCTTATTCAACTGAACTAGAAGAAAAGAATGTGATGACATGACATACAAGTTGGTTAAAGATGTTCTGGAATATGTGTGTGTGTGTGCGTGTGTGTGTGTGTTAGAGAGAGTGAGAAAGAATGTTAAAGCAAATGTGGGAAAACATTAACAACTGGTAAATCTGAGTGAAGGATTTATGAATGATCTTAGTAATATTCTTCCCACTCTTCTCTGAGTTTGAAAATTATTACAAGATAAAAATCAGGAAAGAGCAAATTTAAGAAAAACAAGCGGAGATGGTAAACATAATTAATATTTTTAAAAATTTATTTTTGAAAGAAAGAGAATGATAGTTAAATGAAAGAAACAGAAATAAGAGTATTTTTATAGTAGTGATAATAATATTCAATGATTTTTTTGAATGTTTGCCATTTATTAGCCATTTTCTAAATGCTTTTCATAAATTATTTCATTTAATCCATACAAAATCCTGTGGTGTTATGTACTGTTTTCCCAAGGAAACTGGGGCACAGGAATTCTTAATTAGCCTAATTAAGGTGACACAGATGCCAGTTGGAAAAACTGATTCAAGCAAAGGCAGTGCAATTCTAGAGCCAGTGAGATCAACCATCACAGCTGATGAAGTAAACACTTTCACACAGTGGTGGGGCAAATCCAGTGTATAATAACATGTTGAAATGGCAAAGGAAAGTTCCCTACCATACAAGGGATTGTGTTTGAAACAGCATATGGAAAGGTTGGCCTCAAATAACATAAGGGACACCTCTTTTACCAAGTCTGGGATTTATTGTGGCAATTGAATAGGGTGATTAAGATAATTATTGAGATAATTTACGTAAAAAGTATTTATATATTTAAATGGAATAATATTATATATCAGCTTTATAAGTCATATTATTGTTGATGATTAGAAATTTTAGTCTACTTAGTAGGCATGGACCAAAAGTAGAGATTCTTTTATAAACAACTAGCTGCTTTTCATGTTTACTGCAATAATATTTTGAGCTGAAACATAGCACTTAGCATAAAATCATCTGAATGGAAATATGATATTAGTGTAAAGAAAGTATGGCATCTCACTGTTTTCAAATTGACAGTAGAAATAGTTTGGTACAAGTCAAATAACACAAATACACTGATAATCTGATTTGATTAGTTATGCATATTTTGGATAATTGCTGAGCAGCAGCACTACTATTCTTCTAAAAGATATGTGATATGTATATGTGATATATATGTGTTCATGATGTGTTCTTGTGAGATAACCAGATAATTTGTTTTTACTGAGTGTATATATGTGTGTGTGTTTTATATGTGTGTGTATATATATATATATAAAAATATATGATAGAGAATGTGTACCACCATTACCAAAACCCAGTGAAAAAATCAAATTATTTCCACCAAATGCCAATTTCCCTCCCTGCTAATATTGTGACATACTTTTGGCTATTATTCTGGCTCCTTATTCTCTGTGTTCCTGCATGTTTCCAAGCCTGGTTCAGGAAAACATTTGGATTATTTTTTTTTTTAGCCACACATGTGACAATACAATCATGATATCTCTTTCCTTGAATTCTTTTAATAATTCTATTTATCTATAGAATATTATGTAAATTCCATAAATATACTCACAATGTTATTTTTATTCTACACTCTCCCTCCACAGTACACAGTCTTATATCCAGTCGGTACTAGTGATCATTTTATTTGCATCATCTGTGTTTTACATGAACTGTAGAGTGTATGTATCACACATATGATAACATACATATGATGACTAATAATGCCCTTTCCTATACAGTGTTGTGTGATTTGAGAGACCCTGAACATTTTTACAAAAAAAATGTGGATCCTAGTGTTCTCCTGTAAGTTTGAATGCTGCCTAGAGGTGAGAAGAATTTCTATTAGGAATATTAAGGATGTATTTTCCTAACATGCTATAAGTTTTTCTGTAGGAATGGACACATGGAACGTTTTGAGAAAATGAGCTAGTATGGAAGAGTTTAGCCTTTTCTTATTCAAACCTGCAAATGGGACCAAAAGCCAGCAAAGACAAGGTTGGTGCGGATGAAAAGGAGGTAAGAGATGTATTGAGAGGAGCTTTTAGTGTGAGGACTTGGCGGGTCAGGGCTTGATGAATCAGGGCTCTGGAAATCCTTGGGTAGGTGGTGGGTAGTCAAGAGGATGCATTGTGTACCCACTTGGTCAGAAAGGTCACAAAATTAAAAGAGGGAAAATCTCAAAGGCAAAATCTGTCTTTGAGGGCATAGAGAATTCCCCACAGGGAGTAAGTCATTCAGATTTAAACTTAGTAATTGCTTCCCATTCCAAGTGTTCAAATTTTAAGTCCAAATTCAATCCATTTTCAATTGCTAAGTGCTTGTTCCTTAACAGAACTGATTATAGAGTATGCAGATTTCTAAACCCCATTGCTGCCTTCTCTTCCCATCTAATTTTTATCAATGACTCCCTTCTACAAATGTGGTGGGAGATAGATTTTAGTTTATATTATACTTAGAAAACAGATTTCTTCTGCCATTTATACACTGCAGGATTAAATCCAGGTTATTACACTGGTGTTTGAACCTCTCCCACAAAAAAAGGGGAAGAAAAATTTGGAGTTTAATACCACCTGTATATATTTATAAATAAAATACATGTACACATTTTGTTATTATATACAGTACTGGTGGCTCAATTTCAACAACCACATTTTAAGTGACGTTTCTCAGATCCATGATATAACTATTGTGTAATTAAAGGCCATTAGAATTGGACTAGAGGCACTGTTTCAGCCCAACAGTTGCAGCAGCAATAACTGAGCCAATTGTGGAAATGTTAGTCTCTGACCACCCAGTTGTGCGCTCTTTGACAAGTGACTGAAGGGGAGAGTTGTTAGAATCCACAGATTTCATCCCATCGCCCTCCCCCCTTTTTTTCCATTGCCTTTGTTTGCACTGCCAGAGCACAGAGAGTTATTGGCACCTAGACTTTGCCATCAATGTTTCTGAGGTATTACACATTCATGTAACTACTTTTAGGAACAAACACACCCAGGGTGCTGAACTGATGAGGTTGTGTGAATTTGTTAGCTGATGAAAATTTCTGGAATTCTAACTTCTTTAAGCACAAGAGAACCTTTTTGCTTCTCTGCATTTTCTCCAAGTCATTTTAATACAGAACGGTAGAAATCTTTGGTGTTTTTTCAAAAATTTAAAAGAAAGAGAAACACAAACAAAAGCAACCCCTGTTTCTTCTTCTCTCTGAACTGTGGTGAATATTTGAATAAGATGAACACATACAAGGACCTGATTTAGATTAGAGGTTCAAACATGAATGAATGTCTAAAATTGTGGTCTGGTCTGCCCAAATTTAGTGGCTTTTTTGTCTTCCCATTCATCTATGATAATGTACATGACTGCCTGGGTAAGGATCAATTAAAAAAAAATTGGCCTGGCAATTCTGGTGACATATAGAAATCTATAGAAATAATGAAGGTTTGAAGCACAGTTTAAAAAAAAATAACAGCACAAATTGTGAGATATATAAGCCAGTTCACATGCTGTTTATAAGTGGTTAGTTTTTCATTCCTCTTGGAAAAATAAGTGAAAATAACCCAATTTTATTTCCTTTTCTTATAAATTTTAAAGTTATTTTGATACGAAGAAATTGAAGTGTAAATAAATGGATTATTGCAAATGCCATAGCAGCCTGGTAGGGGCTTAAATTTTACATTTATACATATTTGACAATAGCACACAACTAGGTAGATCATAGGAAATTCTAAGTAAAATTGAGCTGAGATTAATATAAATAGATCTTTATGAGAGTAAAATACAATCATCAAATTATATGTTAAACAACAGAGAGATGGGAGTTCATTGTTACCATAATGAACTACATAACATACAGAAGAACAAAGTACGCAAAAGTAAGCAACCTAAGCAAATGTGAAAAGTGTCACTTAAAATGACTGCTGTAAAACATGAAACCTTACCCTTTGCGCCCAAGTAGTACCGTATAGACACAGAAGAAAGGCAAAAACCAAAAGAAGCTGCTCTTGTATTCCTATTAATTTCCATAGGGCTTGATTAGGACCTTAGCTATTCTATTTCTTTGTTATTGTAGGTGAATCATGAATGGATGAATATACATAGTTATGAATTTGCTATACATGATTATAAATAACCTTAATATAAATCCTTGGGTTGTTATACTAGTTTGGAATACTAAGCATTGTGCTGCTTTGGTTTTGCTACATCACATTCTTTTGTTCTCTATCTGGTAACTTTTGAATCTGATTATTTCTGTTACTAGGATTAGCAATGACTAAAAGTAAACACAATTGCGCATGAGTTAAGGATGTCTTGTGACCAAGGTTGAAACTCCAGGGCTTTTTTCATTCTTTTAAGTTCTGAATAGAGCTGTTTTGCCATATTTAGTTCTATTTGCCTTTCCCCAAAATTCTTACCAATTTTATCAAAGTTTCCTTCCTACAAGAATTTTGGTAGAATTGTGAAATAAAGTTTAATGGGTATTTCAGAGTTACAAACTCAGATGCCTTAAAAAATATAAGCATTATTTTCCATAATTAGATTTATTTTCTGTCTTGTACACCCAATTCTGTCTGGTACACAATGACACAAAAACTTGGCCATTTCTAGTTAATTTATGTTATTTTACTTATGTCTCAGTCATATCAGATTAAAACTGTAATCATATTCAAAAATACGTGTTTTCATTTTGATGCGTTCAGCTCTTCTGAATTATTTGCTAAACATCTAGTGGCTTATGAAAATACAAGCCACATTTGTGGGGAGGGGAATATAAAAGGCTCACTACTGATCTTTCTTGATGTTATGTTAACAGCATTTGAGATATAATCCATTTTGTCTGATCCTTGCATATTTTCCTGTCTTCATTGTAATATGCTAGGATGCAGCCTTGCTTTCTTCCAATCTAGCTGGACAGTTCACATTATATTTTTCGCTATATGGACACCTTGTCCCAACTGCAAACATTGCCACAGGTCTACCAGCTTCCGCTGTGATAACTTTAAGGCTTTTTCTGTTAGAAATAGTTAGATTGGAATGTTCTCATACATTCTTCTTTGACCCAGGGTTGTTGGTGGACACTCTCTCTGCCACTAAAACTTCTATTGGAAATTTGTTCCAAATATGTCCCTGAGTTTTCATCCTGTTCTTTATGTCTTCACAGCTACTCCTTCCAATCAAGGGGTGGAAATTATTTCTATACCCTGTTAATCTGATCTGGCTTTGTGACTTGCTGTGGGAAATGGGATGTGGCAGAAGTAAAGATGTGCTGGGTCTGAGTCTGGGGAAATGTTTTTTTCCTTTCAGTTTCCAACACGCACCAGATGAACAAGCCCAGGTAAGTCTGCTGGAGGATAAGAGATCATGTGGATCATAGTCTATTTACCTTAGCTCAGGGCACCCTAAAACAAGCAGGTTACAGCTGATTTCAAAATACAAGAAGGAGCTCAGCCAATATGAGTGTAGTCATCTATCCACACTGCAGCTGCCCTCAGATGCACAAGTGAGCCCAGGAAAGACCAAAAGAAACACCCAGCCAATCTGGGGTCTTGTGGGCAATAATAAATGCTTATGGTCTTGAGACACTGAGTTTTGGGGTGGTTTGCTGTGTAGGAGAACTGAATTGATAAAGCCCTTTATAGCTCCCAGCTCTGTTGCCCTAATGTCACTGTGGCTCAAAGAACACCAGCAAAATTGCCCACTACCAGACGTAAAAATGAGAACTGATGGGCACAACAGATCCATTTCCATGGGAATAGTCAAACCTATCTGTGGATTTTATTGCTGTCTCCATCTTTCCCAAACACCCAGTTATACGTTATAGATGTTCAAAAAACCAGAAAGTATTTAAGGGGTTCTAGGAATTACAACTTCATTGCCAGCACTGACAATATGGAACTAGATAGCCTAGAAAAGTCAATCAGGCAGAAACAGAACCAATTACCTTGATTCATCATATTTTAAAATCAGAGCTTAACATGTTTTAAAATAAAAAAAATTCTTACTTTTGTAGGCTCCCCCCCCTGCCTTTTTGTTGGCATATTTGTAGAAGTCATCTATCATCAGCTGTTTTTGAGAGCTTTGAACTTTCCTTGGTGTCACATCCTGGACAAAGAAGATTATTTAACTTTCCTTGAATTTCATACATGCAACAAACACACACACACAAAAATGCTTGGCATTAATTTAGACCAACCATACTTTCTTATGAGAAATTACACGCTTATCAACCTTTCTTTTGCATTCCATGGAAAACCAAACAAGAGGTCCAGGAACCAATAAACTAACCAACCAACCAACCAATCAAGCAACCAGTCAAAAACACTTTGGCATTTCCAACTTAAATACAAAGTGTTCCCTTAATTTCCTTGTTTTAACTAAAAAGGGAGAGTCTTTTGAGGATACAGTTTTCCTGCTCCTTTTAACTACTCTAATTTCACCCCACCAAAAACTCCATGTACTCTAGGGTTCAGAGATGTAATTAGTATTCCTGTAGCCTTCAACCCTCCTTTGAGAGAACATGTGCTTCTATAGGACTCTCACAACCAGAACAGAAGGACATCTACCATTCTTTGAACACTTTCCTGATGGCTTCTCTTCAATATCCCTTAAAGACACTGTTGTTTGGCTTCTCTTTCTAATAAAAGAGCAGCTATCAATTCTTCAGAGTGGCTTTACATTCATAGGGTTGGCTCATCCAACACCCTGGGCCCAGTTTTATGCTCTTCCCAGATAGAGTAACTTATCTCACAACTAACTTTCAGTCATTTTCAGCCATGACAGCACTATCTTAACTCTCCTGTTCTTTGACAAATTTTTGAAAAGTAGTCTATACTTGCTGTCTCTACTTCCTCACCTATAATTCACTCTTCAGTGTACTTCATGTTTTTCCTTTTCTATACCATAAACAGTCTATTTTCCCTTTCCTTGCTTTGCTCCAAAACTGAACTTTTACTGCCAAAGTCACCAATTATCTTTAGTTTAAAAATCTCTTTATATATTGTCTTAGTAAATTGGGGTTTATAATAACTTACCATAGACTGGGTGGGGTGGCTTAAACAAGAAATATTTATGTCTCACAGTTCTGGAGACTGGAAGTTCCAGATCATGGTATCAACATGGTTGGATTGTGGTGAGGGTCTTCTTCTGGGTTGCAGACTGCCAAACTCTCATAGTATTCTCAGTGGTAGAAAAGAGAGTGGGAAAGTCCTCTTTGGTCTGTTTTAAAAGGGCACTAATCCTTTTCATGGGGGTCCCACTCTTATGTCCTAATTTTCTCCCAGAGAATCCAGCTCCTAATTCCATCTGCTGTAGTTTGGACGTTTGTCCCCACAAATCTAATTTTGACATTTAATCCCCATTGTAGCAGTATCAGGAGGTGGGGCCTAGTGGGAGGTGTTTGGGTCATGGGGATGGATGCTTTATGAATAGATTAGTACCCTCTCTTGGGGGTGATTGAGTTCTCACTCTATTAGTTCTCTGGAGAGCTAATTGTTAAAAAGAGTCTGGCACTGTCCCCACACCTCTCTCTTGCTTCCTCTCTCACCATGTGATCTCCGCACAAGCCAACTCCCTTTCACTTTCTGCCGTGAATGGAAGCAACCTGAGACCCTTACCAGATGAAGATGCCCAACTGTGAGCTTCCCAACCATCAGAATCATGAGTCAAATAAAGTTTTTTCTTCCTTATAAATTACCCAGCCTCAGGTATTACTTTAAAGTAACACAAAACAGACAAAGACACCATCATATTAGAGGTTAGGACTTCACATATGAATTTTGGGGGTACCCAATATTTAGTCCAATGCATATATCATGTGGCTGGACTTCTCTGAGCCATTAGACACTGTTAATCACTTTCCATTTCCTCAAATTACTTTCCTTTCTTGCTTCTTGTAGCACCTAATTTTATGTCATCTTAGTGACCCTTAATTCTCAGCATTCTTTACGGTCATTTCTATTAAATACTATTACTGCTTCTTAATTGTTGAAGTTTTCCACACTCTGTCTTTTATTCTGAGCATAATTTCAAGTGAATATTTAGTAGATTTTTTAATACCATAATTCCACTCCCTAAACACTCTGACTTCCATATAATCTTGTCTAGGTTTTCTTACTGCCTCATCTCATTTAAAAGCTAAAATTAAAATACAACTAAAGAGCTTATCAAAGTCTATAAAGGCCTATTACAACCATCTCCTAAATAATATGTACTTTTTTTGTTTGCAAGTCTTTGTAATGTACATCCTAATAGTGGCATCCAAATATTTTCTAATCTTATATGCTAGTCACTTTTGCTTTCCATTATATAAATTGGCAATCAATATCCATAAAACTTTCAATTAACATAAAACAGATGTGCATTCTTGCATCCTATTTTATATGCCATTGTAAACCTAGATTTTATTAGCAGATGCTATCTTTGTAAAAAAATAGGCTATACATTTATTTACTGCATAATGTCAAAGTAAAGTATATTATATCCCAAAAGGATTAATGCTAGTTCTATAAACGTCACTAAACAAATCCGATAGTGCAATGGGATGAAAGAAGAAATGGTATATGCTGATGAGCAAATATTCCTTTAGTAGATACATGTGCATGTTACAATGTATACAAAACTTTAACGTATTTACAAATTAAATGTATGACAAAACTGTTATGAGTTGACCAAAAGGTGATAATATTGAAGAGCTCATTAATATCTATGTCTCTTTTTCAATAATACTTTTAATTGTAAAACTTGGAAACTCAAACAAAATATTAGAATAAACCACTTACCCATCTCTGTAAACTGGAAGTTAAATTAGGGGGATAGCAGAATTGTGGGTTTTAACTAGCATACTTATATTAAATCTTTGTCACCTTGGGAGAGGAAAAGAGAAAACTCAAAGTATCTTGAATCTGGATTTGTTTTTGACATTTATCCAATTTTTATTTCACCTGATATAAATACATTATAGATTTGACCACATTTTTTGTCACATAATATAGCAGATGACTGGATATTGTTTATATTATTATTTTTACAGTTTTTATAATATTTTTCCAAATTTTTTGCAGTCTCTCATCATTAATGTAGACTCTAAAATATTATCTAAATCCACCACCTAAGAAACCGTAACTGAAATAGAATTAGGATATATATTTGAATGAGTAAAGGAATGAGTGAGGCAAGTTATTTGGGGATATGGGTTTCACTGGGAATGGAGAGTTTCTGTCTGATTTAAGTTTGAAGATCTTACCTGAAATATCTCTATAGTAATGTAATCAACACATGCATTATCTTATTAGATGCTAGCTCTAAAATTCACAGGTTTCCTTGCAAATCCTTTGAAATATTCTGATTATGCTTTCATAGTCATTATGCTAAAGCAATATTTATTAGACAAAATGAATTAATCACTGGAGAAATAATTTAGATACTTGAGATCTGATTGAATAATCTTCTAGGGAGATATTGGATTGAGTGAAATATAATAAAATAACTTCTTGTTATTTAATGAGGCATTTTCAAAGGAAACTATTTTAAGCCTAGTCTGCTGAAGATTTGAAGCTATTTTCAGTGGCTTGATGATGATTTGTAATGTTGATTCCTAACCAAGTAATAGATTAAGTCCTTTAGGGACAAAAATGAGTCAGTGGTGAAGTAATAAGCATAATAATACTTAGCACTTTTAATCTTCAAAACATTTTATAAACGTTATCTAATTAATTTTTGTATCAATCCCATGAGACAGATGAATATCATCTTTATTTTACTCATTGTAGAACAGAGAACATTATGAGTGATTGCTTAGTCACAGAACACAAAATGTTTGTTTTGTACCATTGATTTCAGTAATTTAAGACTTTTAGACTAAATTGCAAATTCAGATTTCTAAACATGAATCGTGTTGATTTTTGGAAATCAAGCATATGATTCCTAAAAATTAGTAAACTGTAATTAACATTATATAAAAACTTAAAATACAAATCTAATTGTTTAGCTGTCATTTGTAAAAAACATTTCTGCACTGTATTATTCTTTCGAATTATGGCCAAGACTCTGAATCAATTACCCTTTAAATATTTTGTGCTT
This sequence comes from Daubentonia madagascariensis, assembly GCA_023783475.1. Lineage (NCBI taxonomy): Eukaryota > Metazoa > Chordata > Mammalia > Primates > Daubentoniidae > Daubentonia > Daubentonia madagascariensis. The sequence continues at coordinate 14,943,664 of JAKFHU010000978.1, read as the reverse complement.
TGTAGTATTTCTTGTTCAACTATAATTGTAGCATAAAATATTTAAACTTTCTTCACAATCATCCTCTTTGATAATTTTAAAATTAAAAAAAACCCAAATGATACTGTGTAAACTACTTGTGAAGTATTTCGTCCCAACCCCACCACCCTCATAGACCTGTTCAGCAAATATTAACATCTTGGTATGCGTCCTTCCACACGTACCCCTTGCTCATACAAAGATACATGTTTGGAGGGATTCAGTTTGTTTTCTTGTATAAATACATCTATGTATGGAAATAGTAGCACAGTTCACACTGCTTTTTTTGTCATTTGCTTTTTTTCACTTAACAATAAATCTAATCTGCACTTTACCTTTCTTTTGCTCAAAATCTTCCAAGGGCTTAAATTTAAAGTAATTTACATGGTCTACAGGCCCACATGAGTCTAACTCTGTTCCCTCTAACCTGGTTCACCTCTTTCTCAGTCTCACGCACTGGATTCCTTCCTGAGATTCATCAAGCTTGCTGATGCTTCAGGGCTTTCAATTACTACATTTACAGCTCTCTGCCTGGGGGACTTACCCCCAGGTATTTATCTGACTCACTCCTTCACTTTATTCAGGTTTCTGATAAAATTTTACCTCCTTGAAGAGTCTCTTTCTGACCACTTTATCTAAAACAAGACAAAACAAACCACTCTTTTCTATATATCATTCTATGGTCTTTAATATGACTTATTTCTTAGTTTAGAAGTTACCAAAAACTGACAGATAATATTTGTTGATTTGTTTACTGTTTTTTTTTTTTACAATAGTCTTCTTAATGTCAAATAACTAGTTAGTATAGATATTTTTGGAAACTACATTTCATAGGCTACTAATACATTCGAGTTTCTTTTCACACATGTACAGTCATGCACCACATAACAATGTTTTGGGCAACATTGGACCGCATTTATTAATACTATGGTGGTCCCAGAAGATTAGAATGGAGCTGAAAAATTCCTATCATTGGTGACATCATAGTCATTTTAACATTGTAGAGCAACATATTGCTCATGTGTTTGTAGTGATGCTGCTGTAAACAAATCTACTGTGCTGCCATTCTTATAAAAGTATATTGTATACAATTAAGTAAGGTACATAATACTTGATAATGATAATAAAAGACTACTTGTTTATGTATTTACTATACTATACTTTTTATTGTTGTTTTACAATGTATTCCTTCTACTTATAAAAAAAGTGAAGTGTAAAACAACCTCAGTCAGGTCCTTGGGGAGATATTCCAGAAGAAGGCGTTGCTATCATAGGAGATGACAGCTCCATGCATGGTATTGCTCTTGAAGACTTTTCAGTGGGACAAGATGTGGAGATGGGAGACAGTGATATTGATGATTCTGACCCTGTGTAGGCCTAGGGTAATGTGTTTATTTGTATCTTAGTTTTTAACAAAATCTTTAAAGGGTAAAATAAAAATAAAACATTTTAAAAATAGAAAAAAATCTTATAGAATAAAGATATAAGGAAAGAAAAATTTTGTACAGCTATACAATGTGTTTATGTTTAAGCTAAGTGTTATTACAAAAGAGTCAAAAGTAAAAAAATTAAAAACTTCATAAAGGATAAAGTTATTAAGCTAAGGCTAATTTATTATTGAAGAACTTTTAAAAAAATTAATTTAGAATAGCCTAAATACAGAGTTTATAAAACCTATAGTAATGTACAATAATGTCCTAGGCCTTCACATTCACTAACTACTGACACTGACTCACCCAGAGCAACTTTCAGCCCTGTAAGCCCCATTGATGGAAAATGTTCTATACAGGTATGTCATTTTTTATATTTTACACTATATTTTTATTTTCCCTTTTCTACGTTAACATATGTTTAGATACACAAATATTTACCATTTGTGTTCCAATTGTCTACAGTATTCAGTAAAGTAACATGCTGTGCAGCCTTGTAGCCTAGGAGCAATAGGCTATAACCACATAGCCTAGGTGTGTAGCAGAATATACAATCTAGGCTTGTCTAAGTACACTCTATGATGTTTGCATAATGACAAAATCACCTAATGACATATTTCACAGAACACATCCCTGTTGTTAAGCAACACATGACTGTATGGCCAATAGGTATTTTTTTCCTATAAATTTTTATATTCTTTGTCCAGTTTTCAAAATGTATTATTTTTAATTTTAAAACTTTTACTTTATAAATATTAGCTCTTTTTCTATGATGGGTAAGATTTTTTCTTATCTTTTGTCATAAAGAGTCTTAAATTTTAATATGGCACAATATGTCTGTCTTTCCTTTATTGCTTGTGTAATAAGAAGATCTTCCTTATCCTCATACTGTACATGTAGTGTCCTAGGTTTTCTTGTAAGTTTTTAATAATAATACCTTAAGTCATTTTGGATTTATTTAAAAGTTATAGTTTATGATAGGAGTCTATCTTTATTTTCTTCTTGATTGGTACCTATAATCTTATTTATCAACTAAAATATCTTTTTATTTCACTTAATATTCAAACTTTGTCACACATTAAAATATATAGCATATATTCCTAGATTATGAATAACATTTCTTATATCTGTACAAAAAATATAATGATGATTTGATTATAATACTTATACTTTGATATCTGACAGTTAAATGTTTTTCATACATTTATTGGCTATTTTGGGGTATCAAATTTTCTATGCAGTTAAATTAAAAGAAAAATTTGGGATTATGAGTTTAAATGCATTAAATTTATCACTTCCCCCCCCTTTTTTAATCCCTTGTGATTTAGCCTGAATCCTCTACAAAATAGAGACTGAATAAATAATTAAAGAATGGGTACTTTTTTTAGGAGGTGCAAATATAAGGCAGTAAGAGTGGGAATAAATGAACAGGGGCAAGGAAAGATGTGATGCAATGGAAAGAACTACATTGCCGTGTTAGATACTCATTTAAAACAAGCCTACAGCAAACAGAGCAGTCTGTTCCAAAAGCTTTTACTGGATACTCAAGATTTCTCCCACTTTAAAATAATCTGTTTCTTAGTGTAGCCCAGAGAGAGGAGAATAAGGAAGATTTATGTAGCTGGCTCCCACCTGTCCTTGTTCTCTTTCTCCAGGGTTTACTACATGAGCTATTAATTCCACCATCCTCTCAGGTTGTTTTATCCAGCCTCTCCAGCAGTCATTTGGAATCATAGACACCATAATCTATGGAGTAGTTCTGCATCCAAGTCCTCAGTGACAAGATGAACCATAAATGCCAGGTATACAGCTGCTTAGTCCAGCTATGAACTGGTGATTAAGGAGAGCCTGGTCCTCCCACCCCACATAAGTATTCAGCCTCTAACTGCAGCAGCATGGTTCTTGGAAAGTAAAAGACAGTTCAAAAATAGGAGGAGATACATACTCTTTGTTCTGATACAGCTGGGTTCATAAGAAAAATCAGAGAGCTATCTATCTTTTTTCTAAAATATTTACTTTAGACCCTAGAAATATCTATGATCTCAAATGGCTGCTGAAGAGGCTGGATTATATATACACATACACGTATTTTTTTTCCTATTATTTAGAGTATAGATGGAGCACAAGGGAAAAGTTTTTTTTTTATTAATATATTAAAATTATACACAATAGTAATTTAGATACAGTCTTATTTGAAGAATAATATCTTAATTCCTTTTATAAGAAGCTTAAGAAATTTATGAATTGACAGTCTAAAATAATTTTATGACCACCTGAAGAATAACTATAGATTATTACATTAACAGTAAAAATTAAATTTATTTCCAGATACTGGAGAAATTTCAGTGAAAGATTTGTGTTCATTTTGAAAGGTAGGATATAGGTAATTTAATAAGTACACATTAAAATATCTAATTGATCTTAGTATTACAAAGAAAAACAGGAGAAACTTACTTTGTAGAATTTTAATTTGCTGATTTATCATTATTACTATTAGTAGTTCTCAAAACTGTCATTGCTACCAAAATTTCCAAATAATTTTGAATCAAATGTGACACTATAATAGTGAAGATGAACAGATTATTTATACTAATCCTGGTATATTTACTTAAAATATTAAATATATGTTAAAATTACATTTCCAAAAGGCACTACTCTGAAGGATGTGCACCCACAAGTTGTATCTTAAATGAGTTTTATATCAACTGAGCTCTGTCACTTTATATGAATTAATTCATGATTTTAACACCAATTTAATAATTTTATTCTATATATAATTTATAATTATTGCATCTATTTTGATAAAGTTTGCATTACTATTGTTATAATTCTCTAGTTAATTTGCCTGAAACTTCACTTTATTTCAGCCATGTACTAGAATGATTATGTCTTTGACCACCAATTCCTTTTCTTCCCAATCTGCAATTCTGATTATTATGAGAGAAATAAATAAAGGCAAGCCTCACTCCACATTTACTTTATCTAGTTTCAACCCAGTGTTTATTAGTAAATTTTTTCATGCATCCTATATTGCTTTCTGATGCACTTTTCAGTGGCTGCTTCTACACTTTTCCATAATCTTCAGACCCTCAATCTGACAATTCCTATCCAAAATGCCCACTGTCACCTTCTGAAACTAACATCATGGGATATCAAGTCTTTCAAATAGTCTTTTCTACATCTCAAAACTTTTATTTCATTATCTGTTTTATTTTTCTGACTTCCATCTGGGGTCAAAGAAAGATGCTGCTTTTCTCTTTCTTAAGACCTTTCTTTTTCTTTTTTGTTTCTTTGAAATTTGTCTCCTTTTCCTAGGCTCTCACTCTAGCCATTACTTTCCCTCTAATTTGCATTTTGGAGGTCTCTAGTGGCTATCTTCCTCTGGGCTAGAAATTTTCTCAGGTGTCTCTTAAACAAAAAACATGCCAATTACCTGGATAACTTTTTTAGTTTAGAATTTTATTTTTTCCTTTTAGAAAAACATTAAAAACTTCTAAAATCTATCCACTACCCTTAATAATGTAGTAAAATTATTTTTTCTATGCCAACATTAACCTAAATATCTACAATAATATTTTCTAAATTATATTTTTCTTATATTCTTCACATTTTGTGATCATATTCAATATATATGGTTGTTAATAACAGTAACCTTTTTGGAGGGAAGGGAGACTCCCTTAATAGCACTATGGTTATTCCCATTCTTTATTTCTGCTTACATTTTTTATGTTATTATTTATACTGGTGTCTCCTTCTTTTATTATGCTTTAACAAAAGCATGACTGTACTCATCCTTGTTGTTTTGATGGGATGCCATTGAGTAGCCAACTAAATATCTGTTGCATCCTCCTTCTATTTGAAGAGGATGTCCACATTACTTTAGAGCTAGAAATCTGGATAACAATAAGGGTCTGTCACTTGGATGTCTGAATATAAAATTTGGCAGACATAAGTGAAGGGTAGGCTATTATTTTAAAATATGAATTACATTTACATTTCTTTTAGCCCCCCCCACATGATATCTGTAACCAAGGCATCCATCCAGAACCTAGACCAACATCAAAGCGCCCACAAGCAAAGCCAAATGTTCTTACTCAGCATATGCCACAGACATACCCTTATGACTGAGGGGAGAAAAAAAGCCCCATCTAAACAAAAGAAAACCCAAGATAAGAAGTGACAGTTGCTCCAGATGAGATGGAATCAGTGCAATAACTCTGGAAGTACCAAAAATCAAAGTGGAAGGACACCCCCAAAGGTGGACACCAGCTCTCTGACAATGGATACCAACCAAAATGAAAATGTTGAAATGACAGATAAAGAATTCCAAATATGGATTGTAAGGAAGCTCAATGAAATCCAAGAGAAAATGGAAAACTAACTCAAAGAAACTAGAAAAACAATTCAGAAAATGAATGAAAAATTCACTAAAGAGATCAACATATTAAAAAAAAGAACAAATAACTCTTCTGGAAATGAAAAATTTATTTAAGGAAATACAAAACACAGTGGAAAGTTTTAAGAATAGACTAGACCAGGCAGAAGAAAGAATCTCAGAGCTTGAAGATAACTCATTTGAATTAACTCAGAAATAAACAACAAAGAATTAAGAGGAATGAACGAGGCCTAGAAGAAATATGGGATTATGTAAAACAGCCAAATATAGGAATCATAGGCAGCCCTGAGGGTGAAAAAGAAAATGCATAGGGCTGGAAAACCTATTTGAGGGAATAATTGAGGAAAACGTCCCTGGTCTTGCTAGAGATTTAGACAACCAGGTACAAGAAGCTCAATGAACACCTGGGAGATTCATCTCAAAGAGGCAGTTACCAAGACACATAGTCATCAGACTTGCCAAAGTCAACAAGAAGGAGGAACTCCTGCAAGCTGTGACGTGAAAACATCAAGTAACTTACAAAGGAAAACCCATCAGGCTAACTGCAGACTTCTCAGGGAGACCTTACAAGCAGAAGGGTTTGGAGCCCCATCTTCAGTCTTCTTAAACAGAACAACTGCCAGCCTAGAATTCTGTTTTCTCATTTATTTTTTCCCCTTATTACATTTATTAGCAACCAATGTTTTAGAAATATAATGGCTACCTCCACCATCATTTCCAGGTTTATTCTTCAGCTTCCTGAGTGTTGAAAAGCAATTGTGGTGGTAACATGATGGCAAAAGCTTCTTGATTTCACTTCCCAATTCCTACAGTGCAGGTGTGATTTTGAAGTCGTAGATCTAGCATCATCCTCAGATGCAGTAGCTCGCCTTTTGTAACCAAGTTCAAGCTCCTACCACTTTCGGCAGGGCAGTTAGTTGAGAGGCAAGGTGTTGTGGCAAGGCAAGCAACTTTTATTCGGGGAGACACCAAACCAAGAAGATACTAGACTAATGTCCCAAAGAACCATCTTAAGTTAGTGTGAACTTTAGGCTCTTTTCTGTTTTAAGGGAAGGGGAAGGGGGTTGTTGGGTTGTAAGAGGTAACTGAGGACTGCAGACATCTGGGTGTCAGAGAGGGTTTGAGTAAGTTATAAAACTTCTTTGCTCTTGGTCAGTTCTCTTTGGAGGACAAAGGTCAAGTTGTTCCTAAAATTTTTAACATAGCATTGTTACTTGTGTGTATACTTTTCTTATCTCCCGGGGAGTTAGTTTTGGAAAAGAGACAATTGTCTCCTTTCTTCTAGCCTACATGCAGAGCTATGCAGAAATTTTTAATCTGAAGGATATTTCCATAGAAGGTCAGAAGTAAAACGGAGCTAATTATGTTAAGTTTCCCTTCCACTGTTACACTTTTGAATCATTTCTATGTTTTTCTGGCAGTCACTTCTAATAGTTCATCCCGGAAACCATTTGTTCAGCTCTTATGACAGTTTGTAAACACTTCTTTCTCCATATTGCATATTCACCAACTTAAGGTGACTTCATTCACTACGATGAGTTTAATTTTTGTCTCTTTAGTAGATAACTCAAAAATTTACTTATTTCATATTATTGGTATACTAGAGGGAAAATGGTTTTTTTATAACTGGAAATAGGTTAAACAGTTGATTCTATCAGCTACTATCTCTGAGACTTTAAAAAAAAGCAATTACTTTGAGTTTCAAGCTCTTCAACACTAAAAAACAACAACAAAAAATGGTGATGTTTCTCTCACATGGCTGCTTGAAAAATAAATGACATTATTTATTTGGAAGCATCTAGAATTGGTGCTGACATACATTATTTGCTCAATAATTGTGAAGATATTTTCCCCTTCTTTTCCCTTTTACGTTTCTACCTCGTAATTCTAATCTTCCACTAGATATATACTAATGATACCCAGGTGTGATCCTAAATATATCATATCTAAAATAGAAGTAACCTCTAATATCCTTGGTATTCTTAACTTTCCCTACAATAACCTTTTGTGTTTTTTTTTTCTTTTTTTTTTTGTCACCAAGCTGGAGTGCGGTGGCCTAATCATAGCTCATTGCAGCCTCAAACTCCTGGGCTCAAGTGATCATCCTGCCTCAGCCTCCCGAGTAGCTGGGACTATAGGTGTGTGCTACCATAGCCAGCTAATGTTTTTTTATTATTTTTTGTAGAGATGGGGTCTTGCTCTTTCTCAGGCTGGTCTCAAACTTCTGGCTTCAAGAGATCCTCCTGCCTCAGCCTCCCAAAGTGTTGGGATTATAGGCGTGAGGCACTGCGCCTGGCCTGAACACCATTTCTCAATATTTACTACCACCATATTTGTATCATGAACTTATTCATATTTGCATAATTTCCCACCTTTCCCAGTGCATGACAAATTCTTTTAATTAAATTTTTAAAAATGTCACTAACATATAGATTATTTTCCATGACTCCAGCTATTATTCTAATTCAAGCTATAATTTCTCACTAGAAAGCTTTAGATAGCTTGCTACTTGCCTTTTGTGCTCTGTTTACTCCTTACTCCTTACCACCATAGCTATCTATTTTGTTAACCGTATGGAAGAGAGATGGTCATATCAAAGTACAGGTCTAGTGATTTCTCTTCTAAGAAACTTTAAATTGCTTCTGCTTCTGTACTGTATATGCATTTCATAAGCATTTATATTCCACAACAACCCTATGCCCTAGATTCTAATGGAATTGGACTCAGTATGTTAACTGTGAATTTTCCCCCACTTGATGTTGGCCATACTATCATGAGGCCTCCAAATCCACTTACTCCAGCTGCTTCCTCCACCAGACAAAAGCTTTATTTTTTTTTCAATTTCTTCCATAAAAGGCAATATTAAAACTAAGGCATGATAAGAAAATTAGTTATTTTTCATAAATCTCACTGATATATGAATCTTCCAACTTGTCTTTTAATTTCTTGAGAGTAAGAGTAAGAGTTTCATTCACCATATTTTCCATCTAGGTGTCTTTAACTGAGTAAATAATCGGGAAATATTTGATGAAGTGCTGTTTTAATTCCATTTTTGAAGTTAATCACATTAGCAAAATATAAGATGTATAATGAAGGCTTTTATTAAATGAGTAAGAGAAACAAAAAAGAGAAAAGCCTCTCCACAATGTATTTACACTATTTCAATATTTACACAATTGTGGGATATATATATATATATATATCTCAAAACTTATTGCTTCACGATCAGTGGGACTGAAACCTGCTGCATGGGCTTTAATTTTAATCTCATTAATAGTATTTGAATGATTTTATTGTAGTAGTGTAAGAATTTCTAGGATAAGTGGTTTTCATTTTTACGTTAAAACATTCATTGAAAAATTCATTATGTATATATTTATAAGGAATGGAAATAAATAGGGAAAAAAGTCAAAAATGGAACATCCATATCTCTTATGGACAATATGTTATACAGGCTGAAGTTCAAAAGTTATTTCAAATCAGTTTTCATATTCCAATCTGTTTGGCAACTTAGCTAAGTATTAGAGCCAGATATTTTTCTCATATTTACTTTCTGAAGTTGAACAGACTGTACATTAATTTTTAAATTATTTTCTAAAATGTACTCTATTTGTAAAGCTCTTATTTGCTAGAAATGAAACTAAGTACATTTTAACCTTGATGTGTGTGTGTAGCGTGTGTGCATGTTTGTGCATGTGTGTGTGTGTCTCTCCATATGGTGGAGAAAGGACTGGGACATGGAAGAATTTTGAAACCTCATTCATTTTTCTCTTATAATCTAATATTTACTGTCTTTGGACAACTGTTCAAATATTTATATAAAAATCAAGTTATCTGTCTCATAAAAGCAATCTTAGAAGTTATCTAGACCATTTTAAAAAATTATCTTTATGTGCTTAAAAAGTTTTCATTAAAGCTATCTGAATTCTAAATAGATTTCTAATTTTAAAAAATCATATCACTATAATTTTGGAAACTACACTAGTGTATCTTATGTTTGTCATATATCTATATCCATCATTATTTCATGGCCATTTATTATTTTGGAAATTATTTCAATGGTTCTACTTTTAAGAACATTGTAAACCACCTCAACTAAGCATTGAATTACCTAGACTATGTAAGTATAAATGTAAATAAACTCATCAGAATTTATATTTCTCTTATAGCAAAAAGAACTAAAGAAATCTTTAAATTTATATGTCTAATTTTTTAACTTTGTCTTATAAATTTTTTATTCTTGATTTTTGTTTTCAGTATCTTATCTCCAGAGCCCCTTTTCTCTTAAATTATATATTTGAGGCAATCCTATACACCTGTGATAAAGCCTCAAATACCTCACTGTCAGCTTGTTCCTGACTAAACACAGTGCATATGAAGACATATTTTGATTTCTGATCATCTTGAACCTGGTAATATAAACCAATCTAAATATTTATTTTATTAATAATTGTTTATATTCTTTGCCATGTGCTATGAGTTTAACTGAGGAGAAGGTCATGGTAATGAAACATCAAGTGACAGAACAAGAGGGCAGAGAAAAGAGTCAAAAGAGAAGCCAGATTGAAAATGATCTTATAGAAACAGAAGTTAATTCAGAACTTGAACAACATCTCATAGTCAACAAAAAAATTTGAGAGAGTAGAATTTCAAATAAATATCTTAAGTATATAAAATGAAATTGAATGGAACTGGGTCAAATGTGTAAGGCAAACCTAGGACTATGATCACTTTCCTATAGAGACTAAACAGACTTTGTTCCAAAAAGGAATTAAGATTACACATGAATAAAATTAACTTCATAATGATAATTACACAAGGGTTTTCAAGAATGCTACGATGGTTCAAAAGTATAATGTTATTGTAGCATCAAATATTGAATATGATGTTGTTAGCAATAAATGTTCATGAGCAGAGACTTCCAGGAAGAAATTTGTGTTATAGAAGAAGTGATATGGTTCCAAATAGTAAGAAGAATCCCTTTTCTGCCATAACTAAATTCAGGGAAAGATTTCATTAAAAAAGAGATTTACAGCTCCAATCCACTGATAAAGAGGTGTCTAGGCAAAAAAGTAAAGACTTGGAGTGCTCCGGCTAAAGTTAGAAAAATGTGGTGTGATAGTCACCCTGCAATTCATAAGCAGCCTTCAGGCATTTGGTCTGACATAGTGGGGAAAACAAAGCATTGCATAAAACAAACACAGATTCTATACTCAAAGACAATACAATACTTGTACTCAAAAACAGTATTTTGTTTCATTATCATTGATAAATGATGAAGTACTAAACATACCTAAAAGGAGAAGAGACACTTAGCATAGTGAACAGAGGCAAAGTCAGGTTTAGAAGGAAAGGAAAATTTTATATAAAAGTTCTATACTATACTCTTGAAGTCCCTGGTGGTGGGTGATCCTCAGATTCTAGGTGAGGTTGTATTGGAGTTTATACAACATATCAATGCATATACATTATAGGTGATTAAATATTAGTGTCAGTTTCCTGAAATGCAAACTCAGAGAAGCACATAACTGTTCCTGTGACTTACAAAGAATTGAACCTGTTAAAATTTGGTAAGGCAGACAGGAAAACTGGGCAGGAAAGAAGTTGTGCAAGTGTCTGATTTTAAGCTAAGCTTCTTTATCCGCTGAAGAACTCTGAAATCTAAAGGAGTCATTGGTTAAAGGATACCTAGGAGGAACTGAAACTCCCAGGTACTTTGGAGCCTAAGGGAAGACCCCTGAAGATACACAAAAGCTCATCAAAGCAGAGAAAGAAATGCTTTGAAATGTAAAGGAGATTGGAGGGTATTTTGGTAGGGCACTGACAATGCCAGCTACAATCATTTATAGCTATTCACATAGCTGATATAATAGTATTCCCTGTTATATTGAATACTATTGCTGACAATAAAAATGACTTTTTTCTCCCCAGATTATAGGTTTAGCAGTTTCCAAAAAATCCTGTCATTTTCACAAAGTTCTGAGTTAAAGGAACCCAAAAGTATTGCAAAATATAGATTGTTGGTTACATATAGATCATGATCTTCAGAGAGGGATAATATAGGTAAGCATCTTTCCTTAGTAATTGGACTTAACAAGAGATACAAGATAATGTATCTATCCAAATACATTCTAAGCTATACTATGTAAATTTGTTAGAGATTGATTCCTCAAATTTGAATGACGTTTACTTTAGAGAATATTAGAATTTAGAAGCAAAATTGTTATTGTTGTTATGTTTGTTTCTAATTATAATTAAAGAGTTTAACCTTAGTTTGTACTTCCTTTCATCCTTTGCATGTAGAGACAACTCATGAGTGAACAGCAGCAGTAAAGTATCACTACCAATGCTATTTATCTGAGGGGATCTTGAAAAACATGATAATGCTTCAGTGAGAATAAGCAGGAATAATGATATTATATGGCAGCGATGGGTAGATTTTTATTGGTATCAGACTTCAGGGAGTCTACTATTTGCTAAAAGGCTTGCCCTCTTAGAATGACCTAGTTAATTGGTAGGATTTGCTTAACATAAAGTTAGTGTTACCCAATCACACTAAAGTTAAAAAAAAAAATAGAGATTTGGAGACCATCATTCTTGATCACTGAAGCTCACCAGATTGATTCCAAAGTTTAAAATTTTTATTGAGGGAAAAAGAGTAAAAGCCCATGAAATATCAATTTGATAAACATGGGTAATCTATTATGTGCCAGTGTGATCTTGCTATAGGAATTCGGTGAAGAAATAATTAACATTGTTTTTTAGTCTAGGAAGACAGTCTAGTCCAATGCTAGGTACTGGGTTGGTAGGTGGCTGTAAAGGTTGGTAGGTGGCTGTTATCTCCGTCCTCAAGAGACTTATGGCCAGTTTAAAAAACATAACTAATATACCTTAAACAATGTGAAAAGAGTTCTATTCAATATAAATGAAATGCAAATGTGTTGAAAGGACACAGTGTACGTTTTGCTTTCTGGAGGAACTGTTGGGACAATACAACATATTGACTCTATAATTAAGAATGAAAAGGCATATCTAAACATATCTAAAATGTATGTATATATTAATATATATGCATATATTAGACTATTTCTGCTGCTGTAACAAAATACCTAACACTGGTTAATTTATAAAGAACGGAAATTTACTCTCTTACAGTTTTGAAGGTTGGGAAGTCCAAGATTAAGGTGCTGCCAGGTCAGTGTCTGATGAGGGCTGTTCTCTTCTTCCAAGATGGCACCACTTGCTGTGTCCTAATGAGACAGAAGGGACAGAAAGGCAAAAGGGGTTTAGCTAGTTCCTTTCATCTTTTACAAGGTTGGTAATCCCATTCATGAGAGCTCCACCCCCATGACTTAATCACCTCTTACAGGGCCTACCTCTTAATACTAGTGTGTTGGGGTTTTAGTTCCAACATATGAATTTTGGGGGACACATTCAGACCATAGCATTATATAATATCATAATTTATATTATGAAAAATAAGCAAAACTAAATAATATCATTGCTACATTTTGCTTATTTTTCATCATATAACTTAGATCAGTCTGTATTTAATATTTGTGATCTGCTATTTCAAGGAATTATGATTGTGAGATTTATTTATGCATATATACATTCATATAGTACATTTATATCACATAGCATTACATTTTATTAATATACCACGTTTATTTGTCAATCCTCTCATAAATAGACATTTGTATTATTTTAGTATTTTGCTATTATAAGTCAAGTTGTTATGAATTTTCTTGTACAAGATTGTTGGTGTACATATACAAAAGTTTCTCTAGGGTATACATCTAAGATTGACATTGTCAGAATGTATTAATAGAATATATTAATCTTTGATACTCACTGTTACAAAATAATTACTGAGGTTATTTTTTTACCAATTTATATTCCTCCCAGACATTTCTGTTACTTCACTTTACTAGACATTTGTTATTGTAAAATATATATTTAGCTATATAGACATACCTATGTATTAATGTATATATATATGTGTGTGTACACATGAATTTGTGTATTTATGTATGTAGGTATACATTTTTATACATACACCCCTCACACACACATTTACTGGCAAAGGAGTCATGATATTTTCCTGATTACTAATGGGGTAAGTGTGTTTTCATAAGCATATTGTTCATTCGTGCATCTCCTTCTCTGAAATACCTGTTCATATCCTTTGCTGATTTTTCTATTAAGTTGTTTGATTTTTTTCATACTGATTTTCAGTAGTTATATCTGTATCCCCCTGCTCAATCCTTTGTCACTTAATATAAGTTGCAGATATACCTTATGCAACTCTGCAGCTTGTCTGGTTTATTCTTTTCATAGTGTTCTTGCATAAGGAAAAGTTCTTAATTTTACTGTAGTTCTATTTATTAGTCTATATGAATTTTTTAGATATATTTGAGAAATCTTTGCTTATACCAAGGTCATAAACACTTCCCTCTAAATTTATTTTAACAAGTCATACAATGTTGCCTTTCACATTTGAGTAGTCCATCTGGTATTGATGTATAATTCTTCAGGAAGGTATCTCTAATCATTTCTTTCTATAGGAATATCTAATTGTCCCATCACTTGTTTATTTAAAAGTCTCTTCCTTCCCTACAGTTCTGCCTGTTAACCCTCTCAAATTTTCACATATACTTGTATCTGCTTCTGTGTTGTCTGTTGTTTTTGAAGCCTGTCCCTCCCACCAGATACCTCCCTATCTTAATTACTACTTTTAAGCCTCTCTGACTATTAACTTTAATTGTGGTTGATTGCTGATGTTTTGGATTTATTTCTGCCATTTTAAATTATCTTTTATTTTATCTCATGAAGGGCCTAAAAATGGGTAATCTGATTGGATATTTGCACCAGTTAAAATAGTATTTTTTTACCACTTGGGCAAGAGACCTGATGTTTTATTGTTTAATGTAGGTTTAAAAGATATTTACATTTTCTTTCCCATTTTTCTAATGAGTTCATAGACTCTTTTTTATTTGGGTTGCTGGTACATAAAGCTGTTACAAAGATGGTAGCATAAACTAAAAAATGTTTCTTTTCTGAAAGTTATTTTAGAAGATTCCTGAACAGTTCATTTTTAATAGGGAAAATGTTACATTTGAAACCCTCATAGTTAATTCTTTATTAATATATAGCAGTATAGAATGTGATTTAAAAAGAGAAAACAAATATGAATCTATATCCAAAAAGGAAATGACTGAATTTTCCATGCATTGGTTTCCCCAAGGGGTATGCTAGTGATATACAATAACATTGCTCTTCCTGGTTAGATTTTTTGTGAGCATTTCTCTGCCTTGCCTGTATGTCTCTGCTTCTTTTTGCCCTGCTGGGTATCACAGCTTGATTGAATTTTAGCCCGTCAGGAATCACAGTTTTGTTCTTCATTTAATTAAGACTATTTACATGAGCTGTTCTTCCTTCACTACAGTAAAGCTGTTGTCTTCTTGCTGCTCTTTCTCAGCATCTTATTCCATTTAAATGTAATTCCCGTCTTTGTCATAATTCTCCCAAATATGATAACTTAAAAAAAACTCTCTGATTTAGTGAAATTTTTAGCCATTTAATGGGAATTTGGGGAGCTCATTGTTAGTCTGATTCTCATCTTTGAATTCCCTCTTTTTTCCTTAGAATTTCTGTTTTTATATCACTCAACATTGTGAGTAAATTTAAATACTAACGTTTTTTCCCCTATAAAATTTCCAAGTTTATTTTTCATGAAAAAGACCCCATAGATAACTCTGCATAATATATAATGTCTATATATACCTATCTATATTATTTATTCCTCAACATTTTTGACTTTCAATAAGAAGTAACTTTTGAGAGACTGTAGTTATTCAATAAAATGACTTTATTATAGCTGTAGAATGTAATTGTGCCTATATTCAAAGACATAGAGCTAACAGAACTTTGGATGAATAATGTGATATTATGTAAAAATTCAATAGCAAACCACATATTGAAGAGGTAAGATATTTTTATAAATAACTACTTGTTTAGGATGTGGCATCAGAAGGAAAGAATCTATAGATGACTGATCAACAAATTCAATACTTTTTTTAAAAAAGTCTCCACAGGGACTTTTATTAAAGGTTTCAAGAAACTACAAAATAGATGCATTTGCTTTCACCTCTTAAGGTCTCTTTACTCTGTAGTTAGCAGCTTAAAACAGTGAAAAGCCCAAAAACAGATAGCTCAGAGGACTTCCAGTAATGGTGGCATGAAGAGGTTGATGACTCTCCTCTGGAAAAAAGTTAAGTCTAAAAATGAAAATAAATAACTAAATAAAACAACCATTTTAAGGCACTGAAAACTGACCATTTTCCAAAGCAGGCAACAGAGTGAGAAACATTTTATTTTTTAAAAATTATCAGAGTTTTGGGGAAGAATGATGTGAGTCTGAGACGGTTTCTTTCTCTCTCCCTCTAGCTCTTTGTTAAGAACTCTTTTTTTCTCAGCATGAGGATGGTAATAAAAACTAGCAGCTTTCTTTTAGAGAAAAGTTGACTTGATTTGGGCTGAGAAAGAGAAGTCCATAGCTTTGCAAGCTGAAAGTGGCAGAGTTATAACGGATGAAACAAATCTGCAGATGTGCTAGCTGAAGTGGTGCAGACCTAGCCAGAGCCTTAAATGGGAGATGCTAGAAAAGAGAGAGCTGTGGAGGGGCTGAGCAAAATTCTCCTTACATTTCTGGCTGACTAAGAAATTATGCATGGGCAAGTGAGAGTGAGACACAAGATAATCTGGTGAAAGTGAAAGCAAAGGAAACCCAAGGAACTGGCCACAACTTTGAATGTGTTCACAAACCCACACTCTAATTGAATAGCAGAGCAGAGAAGCCTTTATGTACAAAAATTGTTTGAGTACAATCTCTGTTCAAATCATTGGCTGATCAATAAGCTATGCAGATACAAGGGAAACCCTTGGGGAGATAGGTTTAGAAAAACACAATACAGTGAAAAAATTCTGAACAGTTAAATAAATTCCTGAACACAACGGGAGAGACAAATTCTAGAGTTTAAATATTAGCAACTTACTTAAATAAAACAGCAACGTTCTTGAAAAGATTTTTAAAAATCCGGAGTTGCCATAATATTAATTTATTATATAAAATGTTCAAATTTTAATAAAAAATTACTAGACATGCAAAGAAACAAGAAAGTGTGACTTATACTCGGGGAAAAAATAATCACAAGAAACTGACCATGAGGGGTTCCAGGTGTTCTATTTAGCAAACAATGACTTCATAGTAGTTATTATAAATTTGTGTACAAAGTAAAGAAACTATGTGAACAATAAGCCAACATACAGGAAAATTCAACAGAAAAATACAAACTGTAAAAAAGAAACAAATGGAATTCTCTAGATTACAATTACAGTAACTAAAATGAAAAATTCACTAGATACACTCAACAAAAGATTAGAAATGACATAAGAAAGAATCAGTGAACTTGAAAATATATTAGTAGAAATATCCAGTCAAAGGAATAGGGAAGACAAGCTTAAAGAAAAATAAAAATGGGCTCACTGACTCATGGAACACAATCAAGTATTTCAACAAATATTTCATGGGGGTACCAGAAGAAGAGCAGATATGAAAAATGACAAAGAAATTGAGGAAATAGTGGCCAAACACTTCTGAAATCTCATGTAAAACATGAATCCACTAATTCAAGAAGCTCAGCAAGCAGGAAGAGAATCACACCAAGATACGTAATAGTCAAACAGCTGAAAGCCAAAAACAAAGAGAAATAAGCAAAAGACTATAGCTCCTAGTGCACAGGAAACAACAATGTGATTAAAAACAGCTGGTGTCTTAGAATAAAAAGCAAGGCAGTGGAATTATATATGTAAAATAGTGAAAGAAAAAAATCAAGCAATAATTCTTTATCTAGCAAAAGTATTCTAGGATCCTTCAAGTATTAAGGTGAAATGAAATCATTCTCAGGTGAATAAAATACTGAGAACATGTGTTTCCAGCAGACCTTCCCCACTAGAAATACTAAAGGAAGGCCTAATAATGAAAGGAAATGACATCATATGCAGTAACCAATCCACAGGGGAAATGAAAAGTACCAGAAATCATAATATGTTGGCAAATATAAAAGACTACATGTTTGTGTATAGTTTTTCTCTCTTCTTGTCTTAATTTATTTAATAGAAACATAATATTGACTCAATCAATAATTGTAACAATGTATTATTGGGTTTATAAAATATTTAGATTTTTATATATATAATAGCACAAAAGAGTGGGTATAGAACAATACATGTGCATAATTGCTATATTTTAGCAGAAATAATTGGTATTAAATCAAAGATGCTTATTGTAATTTTTACAGCAACAACTATAAAGTAAAAACTCAAAAACATAGCTAAAGTCAACAGAGAAATTAAAATGATACACTAAGCATATTTGTTTAACAAAGAAGTTTGTAAAGAAGGGACAGAAAACCAAAAAAGATGAGAAATATAAAAATTGAAAAATATGAAATAGCATAATGAGACCCAAAGTCAAACATATAATTAATTACATTAAATGTGTAGACTATATATACTAATCAAAAGGCAGAGTTTGCCCAATGGAATGAAAACAAAAAGAAAGAAAAAAATTATTTAGCTATATGCTGGCTATACAAAACACTTTTTAGATTAAAAGACACAACTAGGTTTGAAATAAAAGGATGTAAAATTACACAAGAGACAACAATAACCATAAGAGAGATGAAGTAGCTATATTGTTATCAGACAAAATAGTCTCTAAGACAAAGAATATTACTAGAGATCAAGGGAAATATAATATTTTATATTAAAAAGTTTGAATACAATAGGAAGATATAACATTTGTGAATATAATTGCTCATAAAAGAGCCCCAAAATACATGAGGTACACACACACACACAAACACACAATGCAGAATTGAAAAGAGAAATTAAAAATTTAAGTATAATTGGTGATTTCAATAGTCCTTTCTCAGCAATTGATAGAACATTTTAATAGAATATCAGGAAGTATACGGAATACTTGAATGACATTATCGACAAAATTAAATTGACATGTATAGAACCCTAACCAACTGCAGCAGAATATACTTTTTTTATCCAGTGCATGTGGCACATTATCAAAGATAAACCAAATGATAAGTCACTGTACTTAAAATTATTAAAATTTGCAATGTGTATTCTCCCCTTTCAATGGATTTTAACCAGAAACCACTAGCAGAGTGAAATCTAAGAAATCTCTAAGTATCTGGAAGTTAAACATCCCAATACTGAATAACCCAGTGGAAGTCACAAAGGAAATCAGAAAATAATTTGATTTGAATGAAAATTAGAAATAGCAATACATGAATACATACAGAGTACAAGTTAATCAATGCTTAGAGAAAAATTTGCACCTTTAAGCACTTACATTAAAGAAGACGATCCAAAATTGCTAATCTAAGATTCTTCTACCTTAAAAATCTAGGAAATGATGAGTAAGCCATATCAAACACAAATAAAAAAAAGTGTGTGTGTGTGTGTGTGAGAAAGAGAGAGGGAGAGAGAGAGAGAGAGAGAGAGAGAGGGAATGTCAGAGTAAGAATCAATGATATAAAATAGGAAAAAAATCAATAAAACAAAAATTAGTTCTGGGAAGAGATTAACAAAATTGATAAGTTATTAGATAGACTGAACAAGAAATAGAGAGAGAGAAGAAAGACACACACACACACAAAAAAAAAACACACAGAAAAATTACCAAAATCAGGAATGGAAGAGGATTCATCACTACAGAACCCAGAGAAATTAAAAGCATTCTATGGTATTATTGTTAATAACTTTGTGCCAACAAACATAACGAAGTAGACAAATTCCTAGCAACACACAAATAATCCTTATGGACTTACTAAGTAAATGAAAGTCTTATTAAACATTTATCAAGGAAAGAAATGGATTAAGTAAAGAAAAATCTTCCCATAAAGAAAAGTTCTAGCCCTTATGGCTTCACATGTGCATTTTATCAAAATTTTAAGAAGAAAAAATATATGCCTACACAAACTCTTACAGAAAATGGATAATAAGGAAATGCTTCCCTACTTACTTTACAAGGTCCATGTTACCCTGATTCCAAACCATATAAAGATATAACATGGAAGGAAACTACAGAATAGCATCTCTCATGTACATAAAAAATGTAATTAAATATTAGCAATTAAGCAAAATATAAAAACGAAAATGTATCCTGAGCAAATGAGGTTTATCCTAGAAATGTAAGGTTGTTTTGAGATTCAAAATCAGTTAATGTAACACACCATTTTAAAAGAATAAAAGACAAAGACAATAACATAGTCCCAATAGATATAGAAAAGGCATTCAATAAAATTCAACATCCATTCATGATTATAAAAATATATCAACAAACTAGAAATAGAAGGAACATTCATTAACCTAATATAGAACATCTATGAAAAACATACAGCTAACATCATACATAACCGTGAAGCTCTTTTCCATCTAAAACTGGGGAAAGAGCAAGAATGTTCCCTCTTGCCACTGCTAAACAATACAGTTGACCCTTGAACATACAGGTTTGAACTGTATAAGTCCACTTCTGTGTGGATTTTAAGAAAATAAATGTTAGAAAATTTGAGGGGAATTTGCAAAAATTTGAAACACTCACAGATGAACCATGTAGCCTAGATATATCAAAAAAAAAAAAGAAAAAAATTAGTTGTGTTTGAATGCATAAAATAATTGTAAGACTATTAAAAAATTGCCACAATGAGATTATCAGAGTGCTAGGACATTAGCTATCTTGCCAAACATTTTATTCTAGATTTATTCCAGGGTCTGAAACACAGTATGAGGTCAATAAATTTTGATTGAATAAATGCATAAACATAATTTGCTATTTTCATTCAAGTTTCTAGTGATTTAATTTGGACTTTTATCCAAATCATTATTACATATTTGCATGCATTTGTTAGAAATATGAGGCAACTTTGAATATAACAGTAATATTAGCATTAATCATATATTAAAGTGCAAATATATTTTGTTTGCTGCTATGTTTTCATTACATCTGAACTGAATTAATAAATAGAAAACAATTGCTTCACTTGCTTTCATAAAATGATATCATTCTTAAGAAAACCACTAGGGTTGTGAATAAAAATTACTTAAATTTAAGCATTATGCATTATGTGACATTTATTGCCAATTAAATCAGAAGGAAATGTTATATTACTTTAAATTAAACATTTTATTTATAACTGTATGTGTCCCTTTTAATGATTTAATTGAACATTTTATTAGAAAAACATATTCTGTCTGGGTTTTAATAAAAAGGAACTTCTTGTAACTTAGACGACATTCATAATATCTGCATACATACAGCCATTTTATACTTTAATTCAAATAAACATATATAACCCAAATTATACTTACCTTTGTTTTTAAAGAGCATTGAAACATGGTATTAAGGCACTTTTATTAAAAATAACTTATGAAAATATATCCTTTTTCACCATGTTCATGTAGAGATTTCATAGTCATCAGTTTGAGACATGTTATTGGTGTCTGTCTTTCCCATTTATAGTAAACACGATTAACCATTCTCTTTTTGACATAGTTCAGGGAGACAAGCTTTGATCCAACTGACTTTTGACTCTGCTACTAGACTCTGGGACTCAAATGGATCAAAACTATTGATTCTAGGATAAAGACTTTGAAACTTTGTGTTTCCCGTGGAAAGGATTTACTGTTCACTCTCTTTAAGTTTTGCATATTATTAGAACATTTTTATTGAGCTTTAAAATATGAGTATGGGTAAATATAAAATGATTTAAAAAAGCACCTTTGTCTTGTGGCATGACAATCAAATGGGTTTCCAACTAAGGAATTTTTCTTTTAAATTAAATTGTTTCTTTGAACTCCCCTGAATTTTAGATATAAAAAACATTCTTGATAAATTTTCATGTTAAAACTTATAATTCTAAAGTTACAGATAAAATTAAGGAGTTTCTTTTATGTCACGATTTTTATTCAGTGACATCTGCATGCCCTAGTGTCATCAATTTAACTCCCTGATCTTTGAGGACAATAATTCACTAGTACAATGACCTTGAAATTAACCTCAATTGTTATTTCATTCATAGAGGTATGCTTCTTATTTAGCAATTTAACAATATATATTACATATATATATGTATATCTGTAAAATAAGGTAATAATGCTTCTTAAACAACTTTCTCAGACATTCTGGGTGTTCAAAATTTTGAAGAAGCAATAGTTATCACTTCATAATCTGGTATCCTTCCCTTCCAAATGAAATTTTCTGAATTGTGCATTGTGACTGACAACGTGAATGTCCAGTCTAAGAACATACATAACTCCTACCCTTATCTCTGTCTATCCAGTTACCTATGAATCCTGCATCTCTCACAAATTGTGCTTCCCCTGGCCTATATTTATTTTAAATACTTCTCTGTCTATGTTTATATTGATTTTCTATGTTCATTTGTGTGAGTATAGCAGAGCTTTTACACGAATATTATAATTACCAATATCCACTGCTTTTCTGGAAAATATTGATTTAAAGGAAAAAAAAACTTGCCTCCATTTTAAGTAAACTACTTAGAGACAATTTTATACTTCTAGTGGTGAAGAGTATTTCAAACCTCTTCTGGCACTGTAAAATAAAGGAAACCTGGAATCTTTAACAATAGCCATAATCTCTTTCACGTTATTTCACCACCCCACTCTCATATTCAATAGGAATCTCTAAGAAATTCAACATTTAACAGGCACATCCCTTCCAATACAGTGATTATGTAATTGCATAATTATAAGCTACAAATAAAATTAATTCAAGAAGCTAAATTTTAAGTATATTGCCAAACTCCTATTTGGAACAATAGATATAAGCCATTTTAAACTTAGATGCTTGGTATCCCATAAACACAAGCTTTAAAATAGGGCATTTTTTTATGATTTTAAAAATTTTATTTTTTTATTTTTTATTAATTTTTTTTTATTTCAGAATATTATGGGGGTACAAACACTTTGATTACTTATATTGCCTCTACACTGCCCAAGTCAGACCTACAGTCATGAATAACCCCCAGACAGTGCACCCCACACCCATTAAGTGTGAGTTTTCCCATCCCCTCCACCCCGCTCCCATCTGTCCAACCCCTGATGAATATTATTGCCATGTGCGACGTAAGTATTGATCAGTTACTACCAATCTGATGGTGAGTACCAGTGGTGCTTGTTTTTCCATTCTTGTGATACATGACTTCGAAGAATGGGCTCTAGCTCCATCCAGGATAATACCAGATGTGTTAATTCACCATTGCTTTTTATTGCTGAGTAGTACTCCATGGTATACATATACCACATTTTATTAATCCACTCATGTATTGATGGGCACTTGTGTTGTTTCCACATCTTTGCAATTGTGAATTGTGCTAATAAAATCATTCGAGTGCAGATGTCTTTATTACACAGTGTCTTTTTTTCCTTTGGGTAAATATCCAATAGTGGGATTACTGGATCAAATGGTAGTTCTACTTTTAGTTCTTTGAGGTATCTCAAATTACTTTCCATAGAGGTTGTACTAATTTGCAGTCCCACCAGCAGTGTATAAGTGTTCCTATCCGTCCACATCCCTGCCAATATTTGTTGTTTTGGGACTTTTTGGTGTAAGCCAATCTCACTGGAGTTAAGTGATATCTCATTGTGGTTTCGATATGCATTTCCCTGATGATTAGAGAAGTTGAGCAATTATTTATATTTTTGCTGGCCATTATTCTGTCTTCTTTTGAAAAGTTTCTGTTCATGTCCTTTGCCTGCTTTTTAATGGGGTTGTTTGATTTTTAAAAAATAAAATAGGGAAATTAACTGCTAATTGGCTCATATTTACCCAACAAATAAGAAAGTTTTGTGCTATATGAATGTATTTTAGATGTTTCTTAGAAAAACATTGTAGAAGACTACCACCAGTAACACAACAAAATTATTTTCAGTATTTGTCCTACTGAAGTCTTCCAGCCTATGATTTTAACATAGACTACATTTTTTTGTAATTTTACTTGTTAAACAAATACAAATTTCACAGATTCTCAGTAAAAATACTTTAATATTTAAAAGTCACTTTCTATTTTTTACATTGGTTTATTTTTATTCACTGGTAAAGGGCAGCTTAGCTTTATAGCACCTGTCATTCTTGCCAGTGATATGTTTATCTCTGTACATTTGGATGGCAGTGCGTGGAAGAGTTGGTAGGTGATATTGGTGCATTGTATAGCCGTCATCCTTTTCTCCCAGAAACTTACTAAATCCTTTTTATAACACACTTCATCATTTCTATCCACAGGCCTAATATCTAAAGCCCATTGCACTGAAATGGTATAGTCCAGCTTTACAAATAGGCTTTATTCCAAATAGAATTAATAGACTATATACCACAGAAAGTGGCTAGGTAATAAAATCTATAAGTATTCCTATTATTTATTTGAATGTTACATTTGTTTTCAATAAGTTTATGTGCATAATATAAACGTGCACATCTATAATGTGGGAGTGCTTGTGTTGTGTGAGTGAAAGACATGATGGAAATCTAAAAATCTTTGAGAGCAGAATATTGTCAGCCTCTTTTCAAGTACGATCTATTTATACATATCTTCTATGTGTCACTTAAAGGTTTTATATGCTGTAGATAGGTTGCATACTTAAATTTTTATTTATATGTGTAATATTAGTAATAAAAAATCATTTGGATTGTACATTCTTAGAGAAATTTGAGACCACCTGATGCAAACTGTCAAATTAGGTTTAATATCAAAAACCTCATAAAATATTCTAATGAGGTTACCTGGAAAAATAGAACAAACAGCATATAGACCTAAGTTATGAACAAATAAAAAATTGAAAATAATAAAGGAAACAGAGAATAAAGTCCAAAATATTTCTCTTGGCTTTTATGTCCCTCCATGAATTGTCTCTTCCCTAGTTATCTGATGGCAACTCCAGCTAGTCAATTATGAGTTTCTACTTACATTGGTCTTTGTCTAATTCCTACATTTCTTTTTTCAGTTTTGCTACATTTTAATTGTGGATTTTTTTAAGGGATTATTTTTTAGGTCTCATCAGCAACATCAAACAAAAGGCCCTGAGTACTCCACAGGGTACTGAGTGCTGTTAAGCACCTTAGAAAATTTATGTGGCATGGAGAAAATGCAGTTCTTCATTCTTGAGGAGCTTACAGTCTGGGGATAATGACAACCCATAATCTTAAGAGTTGAGTGAACAACAGAATAATTCATTAAGGCAAATTCTTCATCCCCTAGACCCATTGTGGACTGAATCGTTTTAGAATTTGGAATTAATCCAATCAAGATGGAAGAAAAGACTAAATTTGGTTGAGAATTCTTTCAGGCTCATGTATTATTTATTAACATCCACCTAGTAAACAGAATTGACCTAATAGACAACCGAAAGTAAAGACTAGATCTCTTGAAGTGCAAGGGCTACACAACTTAATTTTGGTTATTTATTTTAAAAAGCAAACATACTGAATGGTATAACTAGGGTTATTACACTAGGTTAAAAATAGGCCAGGTACTGACAATGCATTCTCCTCATGCATTGCTCATTTAAAACAGTGAGTATTAAACTGTGTGGGCTTTCTGTGAGTTAAATGTACTCCTAAACTTCCAAGTTTGTCTCTTACTTTAGAACATTTGCACTTGTGGTTTACTCTTTCCAAAAGACTCTATCTTGAGATTTTTGTAAGGCCCATGCCTTCTGGTATTGAGGCCTCAGGTAAAATGTCATATCCTTAAAATATTCTTCCTTGATAAATTTATTGATAATATGCTCCCTGGCCATCATTTTCTATTACAGGAATACCTCAGAGTTATTGCGGGTTTGATTCTAGACCGTGGCAATAAAGTTAATATGGCTATAAAGTGAGTAACACAGATATTTTGGTTTCCCAGTGCATATAAAAGTTATATTTACACTATACTGTAGCCTATTAAATGGGCAATAGCATTGTGTATAACAAGACAATGTACATACCTTAATTTTAAAATACTTTGTTGCTAGAAAAAGTTAACAATTATCTGAGCTTTCATCAAGACCTAATTGTTTTCCTGATAAAGGGTCTTGCCTCAATGTTGATGGCTGCTGACTGATCAGGGTGGTGGTCGCTGAAGGTTGGGGTGGCTGTGGAAGTTTCTTAAAATAAGACAATAATGAAGTTTGCCACATTTATTGACTCTTTCTTTCGTAAAATATTCCTCTGTACCATGTGATGCTTTTGATAGCATTTTAGCCACAGTAAAACTTCTTTCAAAATTAGAATCAATTCTCTCAAACTTTGCTGCTGCTTTATCAACTAAGTTTATGTAATATGCTAAATTCTTTGTTGTCATTTCAACAATGTTCACAGCATATTAACCAGGAGTAAATTCCATCTCAAGAAATTATTTTTTGGCTTGTCCATACAAAGTAACACCCCATTTATTCAAGTTTTATCATTAGATTGTAGCAATTCAGTCACATCTTCAGACTCCACTTCTAATTTTAGTTATCTTGCTATTTCTACCACACCTACAGTTACTTCCCCCATTTGCTGTCTTGAACCACTCAAAGTCATCCATGAGGGTTGTAATCAACCCCTTCCAAACTCCTGTAAATATTTATATCTTGACCTTTCCATGAATCATAAATGTTTTTAATAGCATCTCAAATGGTGAATCCTTGCCAGAAGGTTCTCAATGTCCTTCTCTCAGATCCATCAGAGGAATCACTATCTATGGCAGCTGTAGCCTTAAACAATGCACTTCTTAAATAATAAGACTTGAAAGTCAAAATTATTCCTTGACCCACAGGCTTCAGAATGCATGTGGTGTTAGCATATATGGAAACAACATTAATCTCCTTGTATATTTCCATCAGAGCTTTTGGGTGAACAGGTGCATTGTCAATGAGCAGTAATATTTTGAAAGGATTTTTTTTTTCTTTTTTCTTTTCTGAGCAGTAGGTCTCAACACTGGGCTCAAAATGGTTTAAGTCAGTAAACAGTTTTGTAAACAGATGTGCTGTCATCTAGGCTTTGTTGTTCCCTTTACAGAGCACAGGCAGAGTAGATACAGCATAATTTTTAAGAGTCTTAGAATTTTCAGAATGGTAAATAAGCATGGGCTTCAACTTCAATTCAACAGCTGCATTAGCTCCTAACAAAAGAGTCAGCCTGTCCTTCAAAGGTTTGAAGCAAGATATTGACTTCTCTTCTTTAGCTGTGAAAGTCCTAAATGGCATGTTTGTCAAATATAAAGCTGTTTCATCTACACTGAAAATTGTTTTTTTGTTTGTTTTTTTTTGTTTTTAGTGTTTAGTCATCAATTATGTTAGCTAGTATAACTTCTGCATACTTTGCTGCAGCTTCTATGTCAACACGTGCTGCTTCATCCTGCACTTTTATGTGATGGAAACAACATCTTTCTTTAAACCTCATGAACCAGCCTCTGCTGGCTTCTAACTTTTTTCTGCAGCTTCCTTACTTCTCTCAGCCTTCATAGAATTGAAGAGAGTTAGGACCTTCCCTTGGATTAGACTTTGTCTTAAGTAAATGCTGTGGCTATTTTAATCTTCTGTCCAGACCACTAAAACTTTCTCCCTATCAGCAATAAGACCATTTACTTTCTTATGATTTGTGTGTTCAATGGAGTAGTACTTTCAATTTTATTCAAGAACTTTTCCTTGGCATTCGAAACTTGGTTAACTGTTTGGTGTAAGAGGCCTAGCTTTTGGCCTGTCTTGGCTTTCAACATTCCTTCCTTACTAAACTTAATTATTTCTAGCTTTTGATTTAAAGTGAGACATGTGTGAAAATTCCTTTCATTTGAACAGTTAGAGGCCATTGTAGGGTTATTAATTGGCCTAATTTCAATATTGTTGTGTCTCAGAGAATAGGGAGGCCCAAGGAGAGGGAGAGAGATGGGGAAGGGCCTGGCAGTGGAGCAGTCAAAACACAGGCAACGTTGATTGATTAAGTTTGTCATCTTACATGGGTGTAGTTTGTGGCTCCACAAATAATTATAGTAACATCAAAGATCACTGATCACAGATCATCATAACATAAATAATAATAATGAAAAACTTTGAAATATTGAAAGAATTACCAAATATGACACAGAGATACAAAATGAGCACTTGCTGTGGGAAAAATGGTGTGAAAGACTTGCTTGACACAGGGTTGCCACAAACCTTCAATTTGTAAAAAATGCAATATCTGCAAAGTGCAATAAAGGGAAGCACAATAAAATGACATATTCCTGTACTTTATTTGCTTTTGTTTTCTTCATAAGAATTATTATTCTGAAATAATCTTATCACTCATTTGCCTACTCATTCATCTTCTTCCTACACTGACTAGAAGAAAAGATCTGTAAGAACAGGAACCAACACAAAGAATAATGTTTAACACATAAATTAACACACAGTTAATCTCTGTTATAGAAATGCAATAATATTGCCTTTCTCCTATTTCTTCATTTGACAGTAAACTCCATGTGAATAAGAAACACATTCGTAGCTGCTGCTTGCTGTGTCTCCAGTGCCTAGAAAATTACTTGGAAAAAATTCAGAGTTTCTTACATCTTACTTGAAAAAATGAATGAAACATAATAAATATTAAATAATTCTACAGATTAACAAATAAAATCCACTAGAAAAAAATAAATAATAACATATGACAAAATGCTTAAACTTAGTAGTAAAAAAAGATTTTCTAATTGAAGTGTTAAAAGAATTCTGTTCAGCATTCAAAATTGCATTTTAATTGATAATATCTAATACTGTCAAGCATATGCAGAAAATGGGCATGTTAAGAACATTTACAAAGCTATGGCTCTCTCTCTCTCTCTGGATAAATTGACTGAAACCTTTGTTATAAGTCTTGGTGAGGAAGAGAGCAGCACAATCTCCACTAAACAAGCTAAGATGTTGAGATCCTTGCTTCCCTAGCTACATTTCCAGTGATTCACAAGACATAAGATAGGCCAATAAAATGTGGTGGAAAATTCATTCTATTGTTTCAAAAGGCTTTTATAACAACTCCAAAATCTTAGTAGTTTAATAAAATAAAATTTTATTTTTTACTTAAACAAAATCCAATCAGCATGTGCCTTCCCCATGTGTCGTTCCAGTTCTGGGATCCTTCTACTTTGTAGCTCCACTCTTCTCATGACCTTGGAATCCTTTCCAGTTGGAAAGATAATGGAGGATTACCTGTGAAAGTGATGCATATTCCTTTTATACACATTCCTTTAATCCAAAACCCTTGATGTGGCCTGGTCAATGCAAAGGAAACTGAGAAATACAGTTATGTACACAGGAGAAGGAGGAATTAAGTGTTTGGTGAGCAAATATAATCTTTATACACCTATTTAGGGAATAGTTTATCATCTATCAAAATTCAATTTGTGTTCACCAATTTACCCTAAAATCCCGTTTCTACAAATACATCTTACAGAAATAAAGTAAAACGCCATACTAATACAATAGGTGATATACACACCTGTAATTGGCAGGAAGTGGCTTAACTGTGCAGTTAATGAAATGACCAGGGCAAACATGCCTCCCTAGCAGACCAATAGTTTCAGTGATCCAGCTTTCCAATCCAAATCCATCTAAGTCCTACCTACTATCTGGCTTGTGCTATCTGGTAGTAGTTGTCAATACTGGCTTAAATATTAATGGGGGATTTTCTGGGACCTGTGGTTGGCTAAGATTTTCAAAAGATCGCAGTAATGGCAAGAATCTTTCAAGCAGTTAACACTGATTTTAACAACCTATTTCACATAAAATATCTGGGCCAGAGGAATATTGGGAATGTAACCAGTTCAAGAATGGAAAAAGTTTGAAAGCCATTTTCTAATCCCATTATAGCCAAATTTGCATTGTTTAGGATAGCCAGTGACAGTGATTTTTTTTGTCTGTTCAAATTCACATGTAAAACTATCTGTGCAATAAATTTATTACATTGATTGTAATAAAAATGGAAACAATATACATTTCCTCCAAAAAAATTTACATGCATGATGTTACTTACATATCATAGAATAAAAATTGCAGTTAAAAAGAATAAACATGGGTCTATAGGTATTGACTTTAGAAAGTTATCAACAGTATATAATTAAATGAATAAGTGTTGACTGCATAACAGTGTAGAGGAAATAATATCATTTGGGGAAAAGGAGTAATATGTATATAAATATTTGTGGTTTTTTGTAGTTTTTCTTTTTGTTATTCTTATTTTATATATATAATGTTTTATTACAAACATCCCATATTTTGTTCTTCACTATGTAGCCAGTTTTGTTTATGTTCATGTGCTTAGTGCTTTTGAGTAATAACTGTTTCATTTTCTTGGTATATTGTTTCTGTCTCCCGTTACACCTTTTCCCATTCATTCAGTAAGATCATTTTCACACTGGGAACAAGAGATACAGCAGAATGTAGAGAAAAAAAGCTGTGCGTATGTATGTATTTGTTTATTATTTTCAAAATCCTAGGCTATTTTGGCAATGGAAAGAAATCTAGCACAGAGAAAATATCTGAGAAAATATACAAAGGGAAACGTAGAAATTATTTTTTTTTTTACAAAGACTGTTTATGATCAAGTGTGTTTGGCTGAAGGGCATGAAAAGTTTCTAAACTTTTCTAAAAGATAGGAAACTATCTTATTCAGAATGATTCTTTTTACTTATAGGTTTTTGACATTACTATTTTTAAGTAACCCATAAAATAATTAAGTGTGTATTTATAACTTAGATATTTGTAAGTTCTTTGAGTTATTGATTGTAACAACAAAAACTACTCAGCAACAGACTTCAAGTTACTTCACAATATAATAAAACTGGAGCAATTTGAATTAGTAACAAATTAAGACAATATTTATGTTATCAACTATCACATGAAAAGTTCTAGTAATAGTAGAATCATCTAGAAGTTCCCTGACCTCAACATTCAACCCAAAAGTAGGTCAGTCAGCCTTTCTTTAAATAAATAGCCTCGGATGTAAAATTTATTTTATAGACTCATATGGGTAAAAGAAACAATTGGTCTGACTGTTCATTTATAATTATTTGCTTAGTTGTTTATATCAAAGTCAAACTTCTATAGACTAGTTATTTTGTTTCACAGTTAGGATACAGAATGTTTTGTCATAAGTAGAAATATGTATGTAAAAGTATGGCAGAATTTCAAAGAATGAGAATTATAAGAAAACTCCACAAGATGATTTTGTCTATACTGTATAATATTATAGCACCTAACCATATGGAGCCATTTAAACTTAAATTAATTAAATTTAAATAATAAGTTAAGGTCCTCACTTGCACTATCCAAATTTCAAGTGCTTAGTAGCCACGTGTGAGTAGTGGCTCCGTATTGGACAGTCAGTGCACGTAGAGTACATTTCTATCTTCAGAAAGATTTCTTGGACACCACGGAAAGATCTCTAAGCTGACATTGCATTAATATGTTCATCACTTTAGAGGGCAAATGTTAATCCTTCAACAAGTGGCTAGCAATTAATCTATTTTTTATTTTTATAAATAATATTCAAATATAATTATTTCATTAAATTCATAAATATGTTACCAATAATAAATGTAACAGCATAGAATGTTTTCATACTAGTTAAATGGTAGAAATAATGAGAAGGAATCCCTGACCCCTCCAACATTACTCTAGGCATGTAAATCTTGTTACTGGAATATTGCAAGATTTTAATGTTGTTTTAGTATAATGCTGTGCCACTCAACTTATACAAATGAGGCTTTATAATTGCTGGAGTCATTTAGCTGGAAAGAAATAATGACATTGATGCAAAATGCATTTGAGAGAAAGGGGGTTAAAGTTGTAAGTTGATGAGAGAAGACAATATTTTCCTGTCATTTAAACAATAAACAGATCAGGGGATAAAGAAGGACACTCCACAATAAAGTTGATATTCATTATAAAGAGTTAAGCTGAAAACCGGGAAGTGAAGGATCACCACAGGGCTATGTACAGCCTTTTTATTTTTTATTTTTTTCCTGTATGGATCCCATGCAGAATGGGCCAGAAATCCTTAGAAGCCATTCTTCCCTGATTCAGTCAGAATCCCTTTCTTTTGAAGCCAGACGACTTATGTTCTTTGTATTCTACTTTCATTCCAGTTTTGTTGAAAAGATTTTTGAAATTTCTGTCAGCCACAGGTGTACTAAGAATATAAAAATTTGGACTTTGTTCAGGTTTGAGCAAGACTTTCAATGTTGAAGCTTTCCAATGTCCAAGAATGAAAATACTCTGACCACAGACCCATGGGTGTTACTGTTACACACACAGAAATGTTCCTTCCGCTAAACTTTGTAGTTTTGATATGCTTTATTTTATAAGGGAAATTTACTTTTAGAAATATACCCTTTGGAGTTGAGTGATTTATTTTCCTTGTGACTTTCTTTGTACAGAACCATTATCTAACTAGACACAAATTCGGTAAGAAAATATAATTGAAGCAGGAAATCTGTGATGATATTGTAGAAACAAAAACAAATTTCTTTAATCCCACACATAAGCACATTTCCATTATTTGGTCATAGTAATTTGACTTAATAGTATCTTTCTTATTTCTAACAACCTTAAGCATATAAGAGAAGCAATATGCTCTACTTTCTCCCTTTATCATTGTATTGTTCCTTGAAACATCAGTTACTTAAAAACAAAGTCAATCACAAATTTACCCCATAAGTAACTACTGCTAGAATCACCTTTGAAAGATTGTAATATGACTGTAGAAATATTGCATAATTGTGGAAGTTTTTAAAGAAACACTCATTTAAGAATAGCTAATTATGAAAACAAATATTTTACACGTTAAGCGTCTATTGTTTGTTTCACTTCTGTTTTATTCTTCCTAAAAGTTTAATCATTAACTGTATCATTTTTGTTTGATATTGACCAATAAGTGGCATTTATCACATTTATTTCCATAGCAGCATAATTTATTATATTCACTATTTTTTTCAAAAATTTCTAATGAACTAAGTTCCAACCTAATGACACTTCATAAAAACATTAAAAAAAAGTGTTTCAGTGGGAACAGCAATTCTTGAAGGGCATTTACTAAGTTTCTTGATTTTCCTTTAATAGGTTTAACGAGGAAAAAAGAGTAGCACCATTAATTGAAATGTTTAATACATAATTGTCCTTGTTCTTTTTTTTACTTTACTTAAATAGTTTAATTCTCAAGTGATTTTACAACATAGGCATTATGACTTCTGCTTACAAATGAAGAACACTGGGTTTTAAAATATTAAATTACATTTCCCAGTTAATAATGCTGATGGAGCATGATTTCAATGTTCACATTCTTTCTCCTATACCAGACAATAATGTGTGAATAACTATCTGAAATGATTGACTCCCAAATACAAATATATATGATTGCTGGTTATAAATGGCAAAACATACCTAAATCCTAAGAGCCTGCTCTTCTCCCACAGTAATAATCCTACAATGTAAATGCTTCATCCCCTCAGGTTTTAATTTTAAAATATGATATTATGTATTTACCAGGTTAATTAATATTGTTTCTTAAAATCTTAAAATTATATAAAATCATGATTATATAAAATAAGACTCAATAATTTCGAATACAATCAAAGAATAATTGTAGTGACAAATTACACAGGCAAAGAGGGCTTTATTCAAGACTATAACAATAGGGGACAATAAAACTTTCTTGAAATAAAAGGTGGCAGAGTTTCAAAGCACTGATGTGAGTTAGTGGAAAAATACTGGAGGACCTTAGGGGGAAGTTAGGCAATGTGATCAGGTCATCTGTGTTTGTTCATTGTCCGTTATAGATGTTAGGATTCTATCCTCCCGTAGAGACTGGGAGGTAGGGGCTCTATTTCCCTTGCTGATTATATTTCAAAGACATGCTTACCAGGTTAAGTTGTAAAACTGTTTTAAAACCGACATTAGGCTGCAAGATTTGCAGCTCAAAGGAGAAGAGCAAGAATTTACAATGAAAAATTTCCTAAAGTAAATACACTAAGAACAGAGAGGTCAAGAGCCTCAAGTCAGGAAAAATTCTGACCAAAGTTTACTCGAGCTGAGGGAAATGTTAAGACCATTTTGGTCAATGTTTGATATCCGCTGTTGCAGACTCTCTTTTTCTTTTGTGCTTATTACATTAAAATAATTTTAGGTTTACTCCCACCCCACTTGAATAAATAGTACAGAGAGTTCCCCACAGCCGTATACTCAACTATTCCTATTGTTGTCTATCACCTTACATAATTATAGCACAATTATGGAAACTAGAAAAGTAGCATTAATATGATGTTCTTAACTGCTTTATAAAATGTATTTGAATTTCACCAGTTGTCCCACTAACTTTTTTTTCTGTTTTTTTTTTTTTTTGGTCCAGGATCTCATTCTGTTTCATATCTTTCCAGTCTCATTCACTCTGTGACAACTTGTGTCTTGGTGTGTCTTTGATGACTTTGACAATTTTGAAGAGTACTAATCAATATTTTGGTAAAATGTTTCTTAATTTAGGTTTGTCTGATTTCACATGATTAGGTTGAGATTGTACAGCTTTGGCAAAGATGTCACTGAAAATATGTTGTTCTCTCAGTGCATGATATCAGAGTGTACATGATGTCAATATGTCTTATTATTGCTGTTGATGAGTTGTTCACTTGATTAAGGTGGTGTCTGCCAGGTTTCTTCACTGTAATTACTATTTTTTCCTTTATACAAATTAGTATCTTCTGAGAAGATACTTTGAAACTATGCAAATATCTTTTTCTCGTCACGTTTTGCTTACCAATTTTAGCAATCACTGATTGTTTTTGCCTGTAAAAATTATTGCTGTGGTGTTAGTTAATGGTGATTTTCTATTTGCATCATTCCAACTATATTTTTAAATTAAAATTCAACTATAAGGAAGAGTAGTTCTGTTCTCTCAATTTCTTATGTCTTTATTTATTTATGTCAGATGGGCTCTGATATATATTTATTATATATATATATTATATATAGATAACCATGAATACTTATTTTATTTTATGAGTTAAAACACAATACCATCATTATTTATTTTGTTGATCACAATGCTACATTCTCTGGCAGGTATTTCAATTTGAGAGATTTAGGCCCTAGGGAACTTGGGAGTAAAAAGGAAACTTTCTATCTTGTATTCATCTGGTATTAGTTAAATGGGTTTACTGATTTAACAAAGAGACCCCCAAATATGGTGGCAATGATGTAAGTTTATTTCCGTTGTTACCATCCAAATTTAGGCATTCTGTGGCTGGCCAGTGTCTCTTTCATCTTTAAGAAATGGCTTCTGTGTGTAAGTAAGAGCTTCTGTAATTTTTCCCTTCTCATCTCCCAACCAGCAGAAAGAGGAAAAACACCAAAACACTGAATGTCAAATTACTTCAAGGCCTATTTCTTCTCAAATTTCATTGGCCACAATTATTAATTCAGTTGCATCTATCTGTGAAGAAGGCTGGGAAATTTAGTCTACCTTGGAAATGAAACTGTAGCATATAGAAATCTAAATCTCTATTATAATGAAAGAGAGAAGAAAAATATTAGGGGAAAACTGATTGTCCCCCCCCCCAGTCAATGTGAAACACAATAACGAAGTTTACCAATGTAGTGTCCCTCTGGGCAGCAATTCAAGGTGGCTTATTTGAGTATAGTGGTTTAATAGTTAGATCGAGGGATACGTCAAAGAAGTATTCATGCCAGAACCTCTGAAACTTGAAAGAGAGAAATAAAATATTCTAAATTTGAATGAAAATTGTTTCAATTTTGAATAGATATTTATCCCAGTAAATTACATCTTTCTACTTTATTACTATGCAGACTCCATCATACATCCTGCCACAGCAGGAGCGGTTTCTTTTCTTTTTCACTGCTACTTTTCCAGAGGTGAAAAAACTATATGAGACACAAAGTAGATTTTCAATAAATATTTGTTAAGCAATACTTATGATCGAAAAATACTTATGTGAGATCTCTATACAAACAGAATAATCTGAGTGTATGTTCCATCAAAGAATTAAAAATATAATAAATTATATAAACATGTAGAGAGTAAATATAACAGTAAATATATAATATACAACATAATATAACCACAAGTTATGTTAAATTTGTAATTCCTCTTACACAGTAAAATATGCATAAAATAGTAATTGTTTATTAATTGCTTATATGTGCCAACCCTAGAAAAAAACCTATGAAGTTGAAATGGTATTATCACAATCTTTTGCATAAGAAAATGAAAATGCAAATTTTAAATATCTTTTCAAGTCCAGACACTTTAAAAGAGGAAAGGCCATGTCACTAGGCTGTGCTGGACTGTATATTGCACGATGGTGACAATGGTGTATAACATCACACATATTTTTCTTATAGTGTAATTTTGACATTCATCATGTTAAGAACCAGTGTCTACCTTCACTCCCCTTAAATCTGGTGAATTTGTGACTATGGCAGAGGGATTCTATGTGACGTTCAAGGTAAGGTCATAAAAGATATTTTGGCAACTGCCTCTTTCCTGGAATACTTGCACTGGAGACCTAACTCTCCACGTAAGACATAGGCTATCCTGAAACTACCATGCTGTAAAAATCTCCAAATAGTTGATGCAAAGAGACCACTTAGAGAAGACTGAGGTGACATGATCCTGAACCAGTCACCATCTGATTGCAATTGTGTGGGAGACTTTAAGTTAGAACTGCCCACCTGAGCACTTCCCAAATTTCTTACATACAGAAACTGAGATATAATAAAATAATTGCTACTTTAAGCCACTAGGTTTTGTGATAGTACTCAAATTGCACCTTCTAACTGAGGCTGTCACTGATTACCACAGGTAAAATTGAAGCTTTTTGGCCCACCCCAATACTCTCTATTCTTTTTAGCTTGCTTACTACATTTCTAACACAATCTAATATTTTTACATATTTTTCTTGCTTTTCTCCATTAAAATGTAAATTCTTTTTTGGTGTAAGCAATGCTATTTGGTCTTTCTGTTTACTGCTCTAGCCTCAATGCCTGGAAGTAGGCTTGACACTTAGTGGCCACTGAACAAGGATTTATTTAATGAACATCTGAATATGGTGAGTAAAGGAGGAGATGAACAGAAGGGAGAAAAATAGATAGCTGTACATACATAGACTAAATTAATAATAATGATGACATTAAAGAATACATGGTATAGGTGTTCACACATTCATGTGTCTGACAAGGCCTGAATTGGTTCCTCTGAGTCCATCCAAAATCAATCATATATTTAGAGTTTTTATTTAAGTTCATTTCCTTTGTTATACAAGAGATTTTAGGGAAGTGCTTGATAGCATAAAATATCCTTTTATGAGCACAAATACAAAAACAGAATAAGAAGCCAGATCATGATGGTTAGCAGAGAAATGGTATTGAAATCAGTTTGCCTTCCTAGTTTCAAAACGGTATGGTTTTTATCATTGTAATTTCCTCAAAAAATACATATACATGACTGCTTGCCTTGGTATGCAATTTTAAAAAAAGGTTTTTTGTTGTTGTTGTTTAAGTAATATAGGCAAGGTAAAATGGTGGTGAATTTTCCCATTCCTGATAAAAGTAGAGTTATTACTGGACATGGAGACTTGCCAAGATTTTAGTATGCTGCAGTACACTTGTTTGTCCCTGAAGGAGGAAGGCTTTAAATTGATCACAGAGTTAGTCAATATTTTTGTTGTTTATCTGAAACTTGTCAAACAATTTTTCTGTTATTTTTCTAAAATACATGATCTTTTTTAAATTGTTGTCAGACAATTTTATCTTTTCATCAGTAGGAAGTGCCCATTATTTTCTTCCTCATAAATGTTATACACTGCCTAGAACAATTATACTATAAGATAATAGCCAAAAGAAAGATCTGCTAAAAAAGAATATCAAACATAAATTATTAATTTTCTCCTGTCATATCCTTATTTTCCTCCCCCATACCTTATTGAATAACAAATGTTGAAGGGATTTTGGAAATTATTATTTTATATATAACTAAAATGAAGCTCATAAAGACTATATTTATTTCTAATTTTAATATTAGAAATAAATAAATAAATTTAATAGTGGTAGTTATTAGTCCCAGACTACTAATATCGTTTGTATATTGAGTAAAGTCAGATATAATCGTATCTGGTATCTATCCAATTTTCCACAATTTTGAGGATTTGTAATTCCACAGGCTGAAATGCCCCATATTATATTCCTGCCATAACTGTATACATTCCAATTCCATTTATACTCTGTTTCTTGGATGATCATGGAGTGACCTTGTGTATAATGCAGACCAATAACTAACTGCCTTGCTTGTGATTTAAAGGCATTTGTGAAACTCCGTCATTGTTAAATTCTTTTTATTATTTAAACTTAGAATTCTTTATTACCAGTCTATATTTGGGGCAGTTCTACTGTTTTGTAGGTCATCTGTCCAATCTGTTTTTATTCCTTGTGTATGTTTAAAAAATGTACAATAAAGGAGTCCAACTTTTTATTCAGGCAGACGTAATTGCATTAGTGATATACAGAGACTACTTTTGGGGATGAAAAGATTTTGTGTAAAAATGTTTACTGTAAAAATGGTCCAAAACCTCTTAACTGCTAAATGGAAATAAGAAAATGTCACATCTTCACTCTACTTATCTCATTGTAATATAAAAATATAGACTTTCCTTAAGACTGCTTCCTACACATAGTACAAAGGGTCAGCTGTGCAACTCAAGAACCAAAATTAAGCTTGAAACAAAAAGAAGAACTTCTCAAGGAAAAAACACTATCTATTTATGGGAAAACTTATTTCATAAGCATACAAAAAATTGACTGAATTTTCCCTAGAAGAGATCTTGAATAAATTTAGGATTTGTAGATCTTGATTTTTTAAAGGGCTAATATGTTTCTATTCCAAAATTATGATTTTCTTTTCCATACACATGTAATTCAAGAAGTTTGTTCTCTGGACTTTGAGACACATTTACAAGTAAGATGCAATGGTATTAAAATGCTAGTTTTAATTGTATGGTGGCATGAAAATTAGTGCTAAACTAGGTTGAATTCATGACATATTAGGATTATTCACTGCCCCCACAACCTGGGAATTTGTACTTTCCCTTTAAGATATATTTAATGAGGTGATGCCACATTAATTATGTTTTCATATCTTACGAATATGAAAGAAATATAAAATTCACCCCTTTAAAATTATTTACTAAATATTTCCATGTATACATTCATTTCCTAGTGCTGCTGTAACAAATTATTACCACTTGTGGTCTAAATTAATACAATTTTTTAATCTTATAGTTCTGGAGGTAAGAACTGGGCTACAGTGGGTCTCTCTGTGCGAACATCCAGCTGTTTTCAGGGCTGCAATCCTTTCTGGATTCCTCTTTTTTTCTTTTTCTTTCTTTTTATTTCAGGATATTATGGGGTACAACACTTTGGTTATATATATTGCCCATGCACTGCCCGTGTCAGACCTACACTCGTGGATATCCCCCAAACTCTGCGCCCTGCACCCATTCAATGAGAGTTTTCCCATCCCCTCCACCCCCCTCCCGCCTGCCCGCCCCCTGATGAATCCTACGCATCTGATAAGGGGCTGATAACCAGAATCTATACAGAACTTAGGAAAATCAACAAGAAAAGATCAAACAACCCCGTTAAAAAATGGGCAAAGGACATGAACAGAAACTTTTCAAAAGAAGATGGATTCCACTTTCTTGCCTTCTCCAGCTGCTCTCATTCTCTGGTTCCCAGCTGCCTTCCATCTTCACGACCAGCCCTGGCAAATGGAGTCTTCCCCATACCATATGCATCATTCTAACACTCACTCTTCTGCTCTATCTTCCGTACTTAAGGACTCATGTGATTACATTGGAACCACCAGATAATCCAGGGAAACCCCCCAATTTTAAAATCAGCTGTTTAGCATTGTAATTTCATCTGCTACCTTAATTCCTCTTGCCATGTAATGTAACAATTTCACAGGTTCCAGGGATCAGGACATGGACACATTTTGGAGGCCATTATTTTGTCTACCACAATATATTTCAATCAAAGAAGTAGGTCGAAGATTATAGTTGTAGGAATCAGTTTGCTGTTAAGTGAAATTATTTGTCAAACGTTCCAAATTTTAAAATTAGAATAAAGTTAAATTTACCCTTTTATAAATCTCCATTAAAATTTTATAAGTCAGAAAGGACTCAGATTCCTTTCTGAGAATATTTTATTTTCTAGCATATATACAATGTATTATCAATAATATAATGAGAGAACTTGAGGTGGCATTTAACTTACATGTATGTTCGATTTACTTGCTAAACCTAGAGAATAACTAAAATGTTGTTCATTTTACGTCTATAAATGATCTTAGGTAATTTTAAAACCATACAGGAATTGATTGAAATTGCTATAATTAAGCAATAAATTTTGCACATTTGTATACAGTTTTATTTTCAGTGAATACTCAGCAAAGTTTGATGCTGCATTTCTACCCAGATACTTTTCTCTCTGCAGTATTTTCCCCAAGTCAGCAATCAATCTATTCTTTCATATTAATATTACTTCTAACAAGAGAACCAAATCAAACTATGGCCAAGTTCCAGGAATCTTATTTCCTGTTTCTATGTACTATGTTGAAATTTATTTATAGCCATAGCATGGTGATGGCAATAAATCTGCTTATTCAGAAAGGAAGTAATGGGTGTCGTGTAAATATACACTTATGGGAAAGTGTTGTGTGAATACAATTTCTGTTGTGATCTTCAAGGTGAAATATTAATGGAAATGCTTTTCTGATAATGTTGCTCATTGAAAAAGTAATTAGAACAAAATTTTAACACTCTGTCAAGTGTTTATAGTTGTTTGAGGGTTATATTAGTGATGTCTAAGTTCACAGTGTGCTAATTTCACACTGATATTTATATAGCAGGGAAGATTAAAGACAAGTTTTGTTCCTTTGATTGTACTTCACATATATCAGAAGAATTATCTGATTATTTACTTCAGAGAGACTCTGTTGCCTGAATGTCCTACCTTATTATATGTTCATGATTTAGTATTTTATTCCTGTTTTTGGCTTTATTTTTTTAATGACAAAATAGTAAGCTATGCCAAGATATCATATTTAAATTTATAAAAAAGAAGGTCAAGTTACTATGTTTTGAATTCTGCAATATAGTCTCTAAAAATGATTGTGTTTTCTATTCATAGCAAACATTATTCTACTGGATATATTGCTATAAGCACTTTGCAAATAAATAAATGTGCAAAAACACAACCCCCAAAAAATTAGAAAAAAGAATTTTTACACACATAAAAACAATAACAAAAGGAGAAATGGCAAATATTTTAAGTCCAAGAAGCACAGGTCCTTTGACTCAAGACTTTACTTCTATGGAACTATCCTGAAGTTTATTTATTTTCACTAATGTGTATGTGTGTGCATGTTCACTGCACCATCATTTAAATAGATAAATTTTTTTAAAAGTTATCTGGAACTTTCTAGATGACCAGTATTATCACCATCCTTTTCCTCACTATTCTGGGCCTCTTAAAATTCGTACTGCACACAGAAATAGAAAGATTTTTAAAATATACAAATGAGATAAAGTCTGTGCCAGTGATTTTGTATTTTCCATTGAATTTAACATAAAATCAAGTCCCATAACGTTGTTTACAAAGCTATGCAAGAGTGGGCTCTTAACTAGCACTCCAGTACCTTATCACCCATCCACGCCTCCAATCACCTCTTTTTTATTCTGGGAAAAAAAAGCTTTTCTTAATTCAAATTCTTCGCACTTTTTGTTCCTTTTTTTTCTTTCCCTAATTCCTTGGCTTCTCTCAGTGAACATGTCTGAACTCAAATATCAACTTCCTGAGAAGGCTTTCTTTAACCATCATTCTAAATTAATTATTTCACCCCCTATTATTCTATATCAGGTATATATATGTTTATTTCTTTTCCAGCACTTACTAATTCTGAATTTTTTTCTATTAGTTTACTTGTGTAATATCTATTTCACCTACCAGAATATGAGTGTTATGATGAAATAGAAAGTGTGTGTGTTTGCACCTGTGTCTCTAATGTCTATAGGATGTCAAGATCATGGTATGGCACTTAATAAATAATTGTGGAAAGAATAATATAAATTATGGCTTCTGATCATGGAATCCCAAAGCAACTCATAAAACATTAAGTACATTTGTAGATGCTGCTATTTGAAGATCTCCAAGATATATTATCAAGCAAATAAAAATCTAATTCAATGGATAGTGTAAATTTAATCAACAAATTTTGTTGAACACCCAGTAAAGTATTGGTACTACTAATTCCATTCTAGGTTTGAGTCTGTGGGTTATGAAAAAAAAATGAACACAGTTGCAAACACACACACACAAACAAAAACCCAAACATATCTTTTCTTATGGGGTAAATTAATTTGTATGACAAATGTAAACAATAGTTAAGTATAGATGAATATATTTATATTATTCATATGAGTGTGTGTCTGTGAAATAAGCAGATAGAATGGCATATTTCAAATGATTAAGGTTACACTTACAAAAGCAAGTAGGTCTATAGTAAGAGATGAATATGAATTTCAGGTTTTACTCTGCATCTGGAAACACTGCTTACATCTTTTTCAACAAAATCATAATTATGAGTTAATTGTTTCACAAAGAGAAAAAAGAAGAAGAAAAGTTGAGTTGGTTACTGTCCTACTATTGCAGTAAAGTGGCTAAGAATCTAACGTGGAAGCCCATTGGGTCCTACTGTAGTGAAAAATGCTCTATGCTCAGTCTCATTCGAGTTTCAATAACCTATTTTTTCAGCTTATTTTTATTTAAATTAGCAATATTCTCTTTTCTCCATTGTGAAAATAAAAGACACTTGCACTCGAATGTTTATAGCAGCACAATTCACAATTGCAAAGATGTGGAAACAACCCAAGTGCCCATCAATACATGAGTGGATTAATAAAATGTGGTATATGTATACCATGGAGTATTACTCAGCAATAAAAAACAATGGTGAATTAACACATCTGGTATTATCCTGAATGGAGCTAGAGCCCATTCTTCGAAGTGATGTATCACAAGAATGGAAAAACAAGCACCACTGGTACTCACCATCAAATTGGTACTAACTGATAAATACTTATGTGCACACATGGAAATAATATTCATCAGGGGTTGGACAGATGGGAGCGGAGTGGAGGGGATGGGAAAATTCACACTTAATGGGTGTGGGGTGCACTGTCTGGGGGTTATTCATGACTGTAGGTCTGACTTGGGCAGTGTAGAGGCAATATAAGTAACCAAAGTGTTTGTACCCCCATATATTCTGAAATAAAAAAAATTAATAAAAAATAAAAAAATAAAGTTTTTAAAATCATAAAAAAATGCCCTATTTTAAAGCTTGTGTTCAAGCTTTAAAAATAATGGTGAACTAATATCTTTTGCACAACCTGGTTGGAACTGGAGATCATTCTTCTAAGTGAAGTATCACAAGAATGGAAAAACAAACACCACATGTACTCAATACCAAATTGGAACCAATTGATCAACACTTATGTGTACATACAGAAGTAAAACAATGGAAATCAAGCAGGTGGTGGGGGAAGAGGAGATGGGTAAATTCACAGCTAATGGATACAGTGCACATTATCTAGGTGATGGGCACACTTATAACATTGAC
This sequence comes from Daubentonia madagascariensis, assembly GCA_023783475.1. Taxonomy (NCBI): domain Eukaryota; kingdom Metazoa; phylum Chordata; class Mammalia; order Primates; family Daubentoniidae; genus Daubentonia; species Daubentonia madagascariensis. The sequence continues at coordinate 14,899,986 of JAKFHU010000978.1, read as the reverse complement.
TCAAACTGTACAAAAGCAAAGCACGTAACCAAAATGTGTTTACCCCCACAATAGTCTGAAATTTAAAAAAATAAAAAATAAACAAATATGAAGTAAGTCCATTTAATTTTAATGTTGAAAAATATTAATAAAGGATAGATTGAAAAACCTAATCCCATTTCTCTTATTTTTTAGATTTGTAAAAAGTGTTCTATTGAGGTCAAAATCAGTTACAATGAGATCTACCCTGTTAACAAATTATTAAGCATACAGTACTGTATTGTTAACCATAAGTACAATGTTGTACAGCCAGTCCCTAAAATAATTTTATCCTGCATCACTGAAACTCTGTACCCATTGAACAGCAATTTCCCATTCCCCTCTTTCTCTAGTCCCTGGCAACAACCACTGTACTCTATGATTCTTTGAGTTTGACTATTTTTTTTTTCATTTCAGTAGATTTAGGGGGTACAAATCCAGGATTTTTTACGGATATATTGAATAGTGGTGAAGTCTGGGCTTTTAGTGTACCCATAACCTGAACAGTGTCCTTTGTACCCATTTTCCCTCACTCCCTTCCCACCCTCTCCTCTTTGGGGTCTTCAATGTCTGTTATTCCACTCTGTATGATCATGCATACACATAGCTTAGCTCCCATTTATAAGTGAGAACATGTGGCATTTGGTTTTCCATTCCTGAGTTACGTCATATAGGATAATGGCCTCCGTTCAACCCAAATTGCTGCAAGAGACATAATTTCATTCTTTTTAATGGCTTAGAAGTATTCCATGTTATGTGTGTGTGTGCGTATGTGTGTGTGTTTGTGTGTTTATAAAACATTTTCTTTATCTACTCATCGGTTGATAGACGCTTAGGTTAATTCCGTATCATAACATGTGTTCCCCTTTCACTGCATCCGTACTAACATCTATAATACCTATTGTTTTTTGATTTCTTAATAATGGCCATTCTGAGGTGGTATCTCATTATGCTTTTATTTGCACTTCCCTGATGATTAGTGATGTTGAGCATTTATTTATATGTTTGTTGATCATTTATACATCCTCTTTTGAAAAATATCTGTTCATGCAGTTTGTTCACTTTTTAATGGGGTTATTTGGTTTTACTGGGCTGAGTTGTTTGAGTTCCTTGCAGATTCCACACATTAGTCCTTCGTTGAATGCATAGGTTAGTGAATATTTTCTCCCATTCTACAGGTTGTCTGTTCACTCTGTTGGTTATATCTTTTGCTGTGCAAAATCTTTTTTAGTTTAATTAAGTCCCATTTGTCTGTTTTTGTTTTTGTTGTATTTGGTTTTGAGGTATTAGTCATGAATTCTTTGCATTGGCCAATGTCTAGAAGAGATTTTCCTAGTTTTCTTCTCTAATTTTTATAGTTTCAGGTCTTACATGTAAGTTTTTAATCCATATTGAATTAATTTTTGTATAAGGTGAGTGTTAGGTGTCCACTCTTATTCTTCTGCATGTTGCTATCCAATTTTCCCAGAATCATTTATCGAATAGGGTGTCCTTTCCTCATGTATGTTTTTGTCAGTCTTGTCAAAGATCAGTTGGCTGTAGGTATGTAACTTTATTTCTGGGTTATCTATTCTATTCCATTGATATCTGTGTCTATTTTTATACCAGTGTCATGCTGTTTTGGTTACTGTAGCCTTGTAGTACAATTTGAAGTCAGGTAATGCAATGCTTTCAGCTTTGTTCTTTTTGCTTAGGGTTGCTTTGGTTATTTGGCTTTTTTTTTTTTTTTGGTTCCTTATGAATTTTAGGATTTTTTTTCTAATTCTATGAAAAATGATGTTGATATTTTGATAAGAATTGCATTGAATCTGTAGATTGTTTTGGGCAGTATGGTCAGTTTCACAATATTGATTCTTCCAATCCACGAGCGTGGTATGTTATTCATTTGCTTGTGTCATCTTTAATTTCTTTCATCAGTGTTTTGTAGTTTTCCTTATAGAGATCTTTCACCTCCTTGGTTAAATATATCCCTCGGTATTTTATTTTTCCTGTAGCTATTGCAAATGTGATTGCCTTCTTGGTTTGGTTTTCAGCTTTATAGTTATTGGTGTATAGAAATGCTGGTGATTTTTCTACATTGATTTTGTAATCCAAGACTTTACTGAATTCATTTGTCAATTCTCAGAGTCTTTTGGCAGAGTCTTTAGGATTTTCTAGATATGAGATCATATCATTGGCAAACAGAGATAATTTTATTTCTTCTTTTGGAATGTCCTGTATTGCTTTCTCTTGACTGATTGCTCTGCCTAGGACTTCCACTACTATGTTGCATACAAGTGGTGAAAGTGGGCATCCTTGTCTTGTTCCACTTCTTAGAGGGAATGCTTTCAATTTTTTCCCATTCAATATGATGTTGGCTGTGGGTTTGTCATATATGGCTTTTGTCATTTTGAGGTATATTTTCTTCTATGCCTAGTATGTTGAGGATTTTTAAAATAAAGGATATTGAATTATATCAAATGCTTCTTCTGCATCTATTTAGATGGTCATATGGTTTTGCTTTTAATTCTGTTTATGTGGTGAATCATGTTTATTGATTTCTGTATTTTGAACTATCCTTGTATCCCTGGAATAAAACCTGCTTGATCATGGTGTATTTTTTTTTTTTTTTTGATGTGCTGTTGAATAAGGTTTGCTAGTGTTTGCTTAAGGACTTTTACATCTTTGTTAATCAGGGAAATTGTTATGTAGTTTTCTTTTTTTGTTGTGTCCTTGCCTGGCTTTGATATCAGGGTGATATGGACTTCATAGAATGAGTAAAGGAAAATTCTCTCCTCTTCAATTCTTTAAAACAGTTTCAGTAGAATTGGTACCAGTTCTTCATTATATGTTTTGTAGAATTCAGTCTTGGGCTTTTTTTGTTGAAACATTTTTCAGTATTGAAATGCAAATTAAAACCATAATGAGATATCATCTTACCCCAGTTAGAATGGCTTTTACTAAAAAGTCCAAAGAAAATAGATGCTGGCACGGATGCAGAGAGAAAGGAATGCTCATACACAGTTGGTGGGAATGCAAATTAGTACAACCTCTATGGAAAACAGTATGAAGATTCCACAAAGATCTAAAAGTTGACCTACCATTTGATCCAGCAATCCTACTACTGTGTATTTACCCAAAAGAAAATAAGTCGTTTAATCAAAAAGATACCTGTATGCAAATATTTATTATAGCACAATTTACAATTGTAAAGATGGAGAATCTTTCCAAGTACCCATCAATTCATGAGTGGATTAACAACATGTGGTATATGTATATTATGAAATATTATGCAGCCACAAAGAAGTATGAATTAAGGCCATTTGCAACAATTTGCGTGGAACTGGGACCATTATCGTAAGTGAATTATCTAAAAAATAGAAAAATAAACACCACATGTGTTTGCTATTAAATTGTAACTAACTGATGAGCACACATGTGCACAGAGGGAAATAAAACTCAGTGGAAATCAAACAGGGGGAAGAGTTCAGGAGAGGTTGGGTGAAAACCTACGTAGCAGGTACAATTGAACATTATCTGGGTGATGGGCATACTCATAACCCTGACCCAAGCATAACAAAATCAATACATGTAACCAAAAACATTTGTACCCACATAATATTTTGAAATCAAAACCAAAACAAAACCAAAAAAACAAAAACATTGATAAATTAAAACTTTGGGAATACTACGAATTATATATATTGAAGTACAGTAGTTCTAATATGTCTTTGGTTTAATATTTTATAAAAGGAAAGAGGGTTAACTTATTTAGACCTCTGAGTCTGAATGACCCAAGGAGAGTGAAAAAGTACTTATAAACACAGACAAAGTAGGAATTATGAAAAGAGTTAGGCAGGGAGCACACCAGAGGTTTATGGTAAACTTGAAACACAATTTATAAAAAGGGAAATCTTTATTGGGGGCAAGACATGCATAGAAAACCTGTATATTTTAAAAGACACTTTGAATCTCTAGTATCACTCTCTTCCATTATTCTGGCACAACAAGCGACCTTCCGGTATATAGTTATTTACGTGCTATGAATACGTGCTAAAAGAAATTCGAACATAGTGAAACAACAAATAAATACAGTAAATTATATAAACTTTGTCAGTGTGATGCAGAAGAAAAAGCATGGAATCTCTTATCTGGATACTAACTGTGCAGTTTTGAATAAGACAGGTCTACTTAGAAGAGCTGGGAGGCAGTTCAGGTGGGACACTCAGCTTGGATGGACTGCATATAAAATAATTTAATAGAGAACATGTCTGAGATTTCAAATACCTAAATTTAATTTTGTCATTACACTACAAACTGCAAAAATATAATATCCAGGCCAACTTACTTACATTTAGAATCATCTGGCCAGGCATAGTGCCTCACGCCTGTAATCCCAGCACTTTGGGAGGCCAAGGCGAGAGGATAGCTTGAGCCCACAAGTTCAAGACCAGCCTGGATGACATAGAGATTCCCCCATCTCAACAAAAAAAAATCATCGTTTATAGTGATGGATTGGATAATTTAAAGTTCTGTGAAATAAAATAATTAGTCAGAAATTTGTTTGATAAACAGGTATTTGGAGCAAATAATAATAGATCTATATATAGTATTAAAGATATTTCATTGTTGTTATAGAAATGCTTTTTTGTTTTTTTACTCATTTTTGTTTTGAGACAGGGTCTTACTCTGTTGCCCAGGCTAGAGTGCAGTGGCATCATCATAGCTCATTGCAACATCCAACCCCTTGGCTCAAGTAGTCCTCCTGCCTCAGCCTCCCTAGGAGCTGGGACTACAGGTGCAAGCCACCACACCCAGCTAATTTTTCTATTTTTGTAGAGATGGGGTTCTGCTCTGTTGCCCAGGATGGTCTCAAACTCCTGGCCACAAGCAATCCTCCCACCTTGGCCTCCCAAACTGCTAGGATCACAGGCATGAGCCACCATGCCTGGCTGTGGAAATGCTTTTTATAACCCTGTCATACAATGGAAGCTAGAATTTACTGACCTGAATATCCAAATTAATTCATTCAGTATCTTTTTTTTTTAAGTCAATTATGAAAATAAAAGATTCAAAATTCTTAGGATATGGCAGGTTTTCCCTTTTCCACCATAGTGCTGGCTTCTGTTAACACCATCTTTCTACAGACAGAAATTCATACAATTGACTACATGAAAATGTTTCTCCTCATATTCAGCATGAAAAGAAGAAATCTTGCCAATGAGGATGGTTTTACGTATGGGTTCTCAGTTCTGTTCCATTGGTCTATGTCTCTGTTCTTGTGCCAATACCATGCTGTTTTGGTTAGTATAGCCTTGTAGTATAATTTGAAGTCTGGTAGATTGATGCCTCCCAATTTGTTCTTTTTGCTTAAGATTGCTTTGGCTAGACAGGGTCTTCTGTAGTTCCACATGAAGTGGAGAATTATGTTTTCTAGATCTGCAAAAAATGATGTTGGTATTTTGATAAGGACTGCATTGATTCTGTAAATCACTTTTGGTAGTATAGACATTTTAACAATGTTGATTCTACCTATCCAAGAGCATGGTAGGGTTTTCCATCTGTTTACATCCTCTGCAATTTCTTTTCTCAGTGTTTCATAGTTCTCTCTATATAGGTCTCTCACCTCCTTAGTTAAATATGTTCCTAAATATTTAATTTTCTTTGGTGTTATTGTGAAAGATATTGTGTTTTTGATTTGTTTCTCAGTTCGACTGTTATTGGCATATATGAAGGCTAGTGATTTGTGTGCATTGATTTTGTATCCTGAGACTTTGCTGAATTCATTTATCAGTTCCATAATCTCATGATTGAATCTTTGGGGTTTTCTAGTCATAATATCATATCATCAGTGAAGAGTGAAAGTTTGATCTCTTCTGCCCCCATTTAGACACCCCTGATTCTTCTCTCTTGTCTGATTGTTCTGGCAAGGACTTATAGCTCTATGCTGAATAGGAGTGGAGATAGTGGGTAACCTTGTCTGGTTCCAGTTTTAAGAGGGAATGCTTTCAATTTTTCCCCATTCAGTATGATATTGGCTGTGGGTTTATTGTATATGGCTTTAATAATTTTTAGGTATGAGCCATCTATGCCTATATTGTTAAGAGCTCCTATGTTAAAAGGGTGCTAAATTTTTTCAAAAGCCTTTTCTGCATCTATTGAGAGGGTCATATAGTCTTTGTTCTTGCTTTTATTTGTATGGTGAATTACGTTTATAGATTTGTGTATGTTGACTTTAATTATTCTTGCAATATGTTTTTTCACTAACAATTAATCAATTCTAACAGGTCAGATGGAAAATATTTGATGACAATATTCCAATTATTTTTAATGCATTGATATTAAAATAAACTTTACTCACATTATGGAAAAGTGGGAACATTTGTAATAGGTATATATATTTTTTCAATGTTGTACATTTACCAGATGGATATAAAACCATTAAATATTGTGTTTACCTGTTAATTATCAATAATTATCTATGTGTAGTGAGATTATGTTTATTATTATACATTACAATATTTTATATCCTATATGATTCTATACTTTCCAAAATGGTTAAGAGTTTCTTTTATACTTGAAAATATTACTAATTTTCTCTTTAAAGTTACACAAAATTAGTAACAAAAGAGTAATTGGTTTTAAAATTTTATTTATTGTTATAAGAGCACTTAACGTGAGATCTACACTCAAAATAATTTTAGGTAAGCAATACAGTATTGTTAACAAAGGAAAATGTTTCACAGTAGATATCTAGTACTTATTCATCTTGCATAATTGAGATTTTATGTCCAGGCTAGCTTATTTCACTTAGCATAATGTTCTCAAGGTTCGACCATGTTGTCACATATTGTAAGGTTTTCTTCTTTTTTAAGGCTGACAATATTCTATTGTCTGTCTGTACCACATTTTCTTTATCCATTTATCAGTTGATGGACATTTAGTTTGTTTTGACAACTTGGCTCTTGTGAACAGTGCTGTAATGAACATGTGAATTCTAATATCTCCTCAAGATCCTCATTTCAATTTTTAGGTAAATACTCAAGCGTAGGATTACTGGATCTTATGGTAGTTCTGTTTTTAATTTTCCGAGGAACTTCCACACTGTTTTCTATTAGAACTGCATCATTTGCATTTCCACTAATAGTACACAAAGGATCCAAATCTTCACATCTTCACAAATACTAGTTGTTGTTTTATTGACACATAATATTTTACATATTTATAGGGTACATGTGATAGTTTGTTACATGCATGGAATGTATAAGGATCAAGTCAGGGTATTTGAGGTATCTGTCACTTTCAGTATTTATTATTTCTATATATTGGAAACAACTCAAGCCCTCTCTTCCAGGTACTTTAATATATACAGTGCGTTGTTGTTAACAATAGTCATTCTACTGTGCTGTGGATCCATAGAATTTATGCCTTTTATCTAACTATGTGTTTGTGTCAAATATTTGTGCCCAATAAGCAACCTCTCTTTATGTCCCCCTTCTACACAAAAACCGTTCTCAGCCTTTAGTATCTATCATTCTACTTTCTACTTTTATGACATCAACTTTTGTGGCATCTACATTTGAGTGAGAACATTTGATATTTGTTTTTCTGTGCCTGCGTTATTTCACTTAACATAATGATCCACAGTTTCATCCATGTTGCTGCAAAAGACAAGATTTCATTTTTTTTATGTCTGAATAGTGTTTCATTGTGTATATAGACCACATTTTCTTTACCCATTTGTTCATTGATGGGAACTTAATTGATTCCTTGTCCTTGCTATTGTGAATAGTGCTGTGATAAACGTGTGAGTGTGCAGGTATCCCTTTCATATACTGATTTCTATTCTTTGGATGGATATCCAGTATTGGGGTTGCTGGATCATAGTGTAGTTCTATTTTTAGTTTTTTTTAGAAACCTCCATACAGTTTTCCATATTAGCAGTACTAATTTACATTCCCACCAACAGTTTGTAAGAATACCCTTTTCTTGACATCCTCATCATCAGGTATTGTGTTTTTTCTTTTGGTAATGGCCATTCTAACTGATATTAAATATTGTGGTTTTGATTTGCATTTCCCTGATATTTAGTGATGTTGAGCATTTTTTTTCATATGCTTATTTTTCATTTTTATGTCTCCTTTTGAGAATTGTCTGTTCTTGTTCTTTGCTTACATTTTAATGGGATTATTTTTTCTTTTTCCTGTTCAGTTGTTTGAGTTCTTTGTATCTTTTGGGTAGTAGTCCTTTGTTGAATGAATAGTTTGGAAATATTTTCTCCCATTCAACAGGATATCTCTTCACTCTGTTGATGTTTGCTTTGCTGTGCAGAAGCTTTTTAGTTTAATATAGTCCTATTTGTCTATTTTTTTTTTAGTTATCTGTACTTTTGAGGTGTTGATCATAAAATCTTTGCCTTGGCCAATATCCTAAACTTTTTTCCCTATGTTTTCTTCTAGAAGTTTTATATTTTCAGATCTTATGTTTACTTTAATCCATCTTGAGCTGATTTTTGTATGTGGTGAGAAATAGGGGTGTAGTTTCATTTTCCTGCATGTGGATATCCAGTTTCTCCAATACCACATACCGAAAAGGGTGTCCTTTCCCCAGGGTATGTTCTTGGCACTTTTATCAAAAATCAGTTGGCTGTAGCTATTTTTCTGGGTTCTCTGTTCTGTTCCACTGTTCTATTTTTATACCAATATCATCCTTTCTTGTTTTCTATAGCCTTGTAATATATTTTGAAATCAGGTAGTGTGATATCTCCAGCTTTATTATTTTTGCTCAAGATTGCTTTGGCTATTCTGCCTCTTTTTTGGTTTCACAAGAATTGTAGGACTGTTTTTCTATTTTTGTGAAAAAATGACATTGGTATTTGATAAGGATTGCATTGAATCTGTACATTGCTTTGGATAACATATCATTTTAATGATATTATATTTGTGTCCTCTTTAATTTTTTTCATCAGTATATTGTAGTTTTCCTTGCAGAGATCTTTCACCTCCTTTGTTAAATCTATTCCTACATATTTCATTTATTTTTTGTAGCTATTATAAATGGGATTGCCTCTTCTTTATTTCTTTTTCAGCTATTCCCTTACTGATACATAGAAACACTACTGATTTTTGTGTGCTACAACTTTATTAAATTTATCAGCTCTAAGAGTTTTTCATGGAATCGCTTGGTTTTTCTAAATGTGAGATGATGTCATTGACAAAGAGGGACAATTTCACTTCTTTTCCAATTTAGATGCCTTTTATTTCTTTCTCTGGCCTAATTGCTCTGGCTAGGGCTTCCAGTACGATGTTGGATAGGAGTGGAGAAAGAGGACATCCTTTACTTGTTCCACTTTCTGGAGGAAAGGCTTTCAACTTTTCCCTATTTGGTATGATGTTAGCTGTAGGTTTGTCATATATAGCCTTTATTAAGTATGCATGTTCTTTCTATGCCTAGTTTATTGAGAGTTATTATCATGAAGGGATGCTGAATTTTATTGAATACTGTTTCTGCATCTATTGAAATGATCATATATATAGATTTTGTCCTTCATTTTATTGATGTGACATGTCACATTTATTGATTTGCATTTGTTAAACCATCCTTACATCTGTGGTATAGTTCCCAATTGATCATAGTGTATTGTCTTTTTAATATGCTGTTGAATTTTGTTTGCTAGTATTTGGTTGAAAATTTTTGCATTTATGTTCATCAGGGATATTGGCTCATAGGGTTTTTCTGTGTGTGTGTGTGTGTGTGTGTGTGTGAGGTTTTAGTGTTAAAGTGATTCTGGCCTCATAGAATGAGTTAGGGAGAATGCTCTCCTCTTCAATATTTGGAATAGTTCCAGGAGGATTGGTATTATTTCTTCTTTATTTGTTTGGGAGTATTCATGGGAAATTTTTCCAGTGCTCAGCTTTTCTTTTTCTATTTCTATTTTCCATTTCAAGATTCTATTTCTTCCTGATTCAACCTTGGTAAATTGTATGTTCCCAGGAATTTATCTATTTCCTCTAAGTCTTCCAGTTTGTTACCATGTAGTTGCTCATAATATTCTCTGATGATCTTTTGTAACTCTGGTATCAGTTGTAATGTCTCCTTTTTTATTTCTGATTTTGTCTATTTGGGTTTTCTCTTTTTTTTTCTTGTTTAGTCTACCTAGCATTTTATCGATTTTTTAAAAATCTTTTTGAAGAAGCAACTTTTCATTTCATTGATATTTTCTCTTACTTTAAAAACATCTATTTACATTTAAGGTTATTACTGATATGTGAGGTTTTGTTCCTGACACATTATTAATTGTTTTCTTATTGTTTTATATATTCATTGTTCTTTTCTTTTTTCTTATTGTTTGTAATTGTGGTTTGGCAGTTCTCTATATTAGTCCCATTTGAATCTTTTTTTTCATTTCTGTGTTATCTTTACCATTGTGTTTTATACTTTCATGGTGATAAATATCATCATTTCACTAAGAAAGGTTTCTGCTTATAATTTCACTGTTAGTCTGATGGGATTTCCCTTATAGGTGACTAGACATTTTTCTCTCACTGTTTTTAGAATCCTCTCTTTGTCATTGACTTTATACATTTTAACTATAATGTACCATTGAGAAGAGCTTTTTGCATTGCATCTGTTTAGGGGATTTCTGGCCCTCCTGTATCTGGATATCTAAATCTCTTGCTAGATTTAGGAAGTTTTCATCTATTGTTTTGTTAAATAGGTTTTTGAATGTTTTTGTTTTTGTCTTCTCTTCACCTTCTGGGATACCAATAATTCCTATATTTGGTGGCTTTATTGTTTCCCATATATCATGAAGGCTTTGCTCATTCTTTTCATTTTTTTTTTTAATTTACTTTTTTCTGACTGGGTTATTTCAAAAGACCTGTCTTCAAGCTCTGAGATTCATTCTTCTGCATGATCTAGCCTATTGTTGAAGGTTTCCAATGTATTTTGAAGTTCATTCAATTAACTCTTTAGTTCCAGAATTTCTGTTTTGTTTTTCCCTGTATTGGGAAGTCTTCCTTGGTTTCCAGCTTATCCCAGCTGAGCAGGCTGCCCTGTTTCTTTCTCTTTTCTTCCTTTAGGTATTGCCTGTCATTTTTCTGTTGAATTCCAGTGTTCTCTCTTGGATGACCGATTCAAAAATGTGATTATCTACTTACTATTTTGGTTCTTCTTAGTGAAGAAAGTGAGTACAAATTCCCCTAGTCAGCCATTTCGAAGCCTCCTTCAACCCCCTTTTTTATAATAGCTATCCTAACAAGTGTGAGGTCATATGTAATTGCAGTTTTGGTTTGCATTTCCTGATGATCAGTGATATGAACACCTGTTCATATGCCTGTTGGCCATTTATAGATCTTTTTTTGGAGAAATGTCTATTCAACTGGTAGCCCATTTTTAATTCGGTTAATAGATGTTTTGCCATTGATTTTTTGAGTTTCTTATATGCTATGGTTTAAATATTTGTCCTCTTCAAAATTCATGTTGAAGTTTGATCCCCAATATGACAGTATTGACAGCTGGACACTTTAAGAGAGGATTGGATTATAAGGACTCTGTTCTTGTGAATAGATTAGTCCCTTCATGGATTAATGGTTAAGGGCTAATGGAGTCAGAACAACCATAGCTCAAGTGACTTCAGGTGCAGCTCAGACTATAGCTCTGTAAGGTACAAGTCATAAACCTTGACTGCATTGACATGTGCTAATTGTGCAGGCTTGTAGAAGGAAGAGATTTGGAGTCTTGGCAGCCTCCACTCAGATTTTAAACTGTTCAACAAAAGCCTTAGGTCACCGACAGCCCTTAATGGAGCAATGCCCACTAGAAATGTGAGGTTGCAACTGCCACAGAGAATCCCCCCAAGGACAATGCCTAGTAGAGCCATTGAAGTAAAGGCCACCACAGTGAGTCCTCACTAGGGTAATTCCTCATGGAGCTATGGAAAACCCCTAAACTGTAGAGATACCAGCATGCAAAGCCACTCTGGGAAAGCTTCAGGCACCAGGCTCCAACACATATGAGCAGCTATGTGTTGCTACTTTCCCGGGCTACACCCAGGAAAGTTGTAGGAGCAGGGCTGCCTGAAGATTTGGGGTCCAACCTCCACCCCATTCTGTCTGTCCATGGGGCAGAAAATGGAATGAAAACAGATTATTCTTTAGCTTTAAGACTTAATGTCTGCCCTGTTGGGTTTTGGGCTTGTTTGGAGACTGCTAGTTCATTCTGTTTGCTTATTTCTCCCTTATGGAATGGGAATGTGTAACCTATGCTTGTTCTATCATTGTATCATGGAAACAGATAACTTGCTTTGATTTCACAGGCTCACAGATGAGACTTTAGACTTGGGACTTATGGTGCTGGAAAGAGTTAGGTCATTGGGGATATGGGGATGGAATAAATGTATCTGAATGTAACAGGACACGAGTTTGGGGAGCCAGTAATGGAATGCTATGGTTTAAATATTTGTTCCCTCCAAAACTCCAGCTACTAGTCCCCTGTGTGGCAGTACTGAGAGGTGGGGCCTTTAAGAGGTAATTGAGTCATGAGGGCTCTGCCCTCAAGAATGGATTAATCTATATTTTAATTAATGGGTTAGTGGATTAATGGGTTATCATGGGGGTGGGACTGGTGGCTTTATAAGAAGAGGAAGACTTGAGCATTCATATAAGACTTGAGCTTATATGAATGCTCAGCACCTCACTATGTGATGTTCAGTACCTCCTCAGGACTCTGCAGAGAGTCTCCACTAGCAAGAAGGCTGTCATCCTAGACCTTGGACTTCTTAGCCTCCATAACTATAAGAAAAAAAATACATTTTCTTTATAAATTACCCAATTTCTAATATTCTGTTACAAGCAACAGAAAACAGACTAAAGCATTCTATATTTAGGAATTAACCCATTTTCTGATATATGGTTTGCAAATATTTTCTCCCATTCTATAGATTGCTGTTTCAATCTGATGATTGCTTTCTTTGCTGTGCAGAAGTTTTTAGTATGATATAGTCTCATTTGTCTATTTTTTATTTTGTTACCTGTGCTTTTGGTGTCATATCCATGTAGAACAATGAAACATAATGGAGATCCTAGAAATTGATCCACACTTACACAAGTCAACTGATATTCAACAAGGGTTCTGAGAATGCACAATGGGCAAAGAATAGCTTTTTCAACAAATGGTGTTGGGAGAACTGGATATCTGTATGCAAAATAATGAAATTGGACTAATCATATACAATACACAAGTACAAAAAACAACCCAAATAGATTAAATACTTACACTTAAAATATGAAACTGTAAAGCTCCTAGAAGAAAACATAGGGGAAAAGCTTCATGGTATTGCTCTTTGCAATGTAAGATTAATTGTCTTACATTATTCATGACCTTTAAACAATATAGTGACCTGATTTTTTCTCATGCGAACTGGGACTATAGGGAATTCAAGATATAACATATCTTTTGCAACATTCTACTCCTCTGGAAAATCACCAAATTTTAATCTTGTTCTCTTCTGAGTTCAAAAACATTTTCTGTTCTGCGTTTCAAAGATATTTCTTCAATGTGGAGGGAAAGCAGTCCTCCTACTGTGAAATGTCTTTGAAGGCAAAACATAAACTGCTTTGGATGACACAGAAGAAATTGTTTAGATGTTTCTTCTTCAAAATCTTTAGCATTAGTTCACTACATATTGTTTAATTTTTTATTGTGTGTGGTTATCCTTTCTTCCATTTTTTATTTAGCTTTATAATATGCCTATGGAGTGCCAATGGAAGAAGGGGTCATGATGGATTCAAACTGAAGACTGAGATCATTAGTATGTATTAGTTTTAGTATTAGTTATCAGTTTGCTAGGGCTTTATTACAATGTAACATAAATTGATTGGCTTAAATTGCAGAAATTTATTATTTCCAAGTTCTGAGGGCTAGAAGTCCAAGAAGAAATTTGCAATGTTTGTTCTTTCTGAGAGCTATGAAGACAAATTTGTTCCACACTTTTCCCCCAGCTTCCAGTGGTTTGCTGGCAATCTTTAGCATTCCTAGCCTTGCAGAAGCATCATCCCAATCTCTACCTTAATCTAACATGGCATTTTCCTTGTGTGTATATCTGTGCCCAAATTTTCCCTTTGTATAAAGATGTCAGTCATACTGGATTAGGAGCCTACTCTACTCCAGTATGAGATTGATATAATTTGGATGTCTGTTCCTTCCAAATCTCATGTTAAAATTTGATCCCCAATATTGGAGGCGGAGGTGGGGTCTGGTGGGAGTTGTTTGGGTCATGAGGGCGGATCCCTCATGAATGGCTTGGTAGTCTCCCTGAGATAATGAATGAGTTCTTGCTCTATTAGATCACATGAAAGCTGGGTGTTTAAAAGAGACTGCTATGTCCTGCTCTCTCCTCTTGTTTATTCTCTCACCATGTGACATGCCTGCTCTCCCTTCACCTCCTGCCATGAGTAAAAGCTTCCTGAAGCCCTCACCATAAGCAGATGCCAGCACCATGCTTCTTGTATAGTCTGCAGAACTTAGAGCCAAATCAATCTCTTTCATTTATAAATAACCCATCCTCAGGGACCTTTATAGCAATGCAAAATGAACTAAAACAGACCCCATCATAACTAATTACATGTACAAAATCCTATTTCTAAATAAGGTCACATTCTGAGGCACTAGGGTTTAAGACTTTAATGCATGAATTTTTGAGGAACACAATTCTACCCATAACACCCCCTAAGCCATCAAATCTAAGTACAAAACAGGAGACAAGACCATTCCCTGCCCTCTGGGAACTTATATTTTAATTGGGGCATAGAGAGGGGTAAAGCAATGTAACAGCAAATAATGAAAAATCTCATGAAGAAAAATTAATCTGGATGAAATAACAGGTCATAACAGAAGTTCTATTATAGAAGGATGGTTAAGAAAGGCCTTTCTTAGGAACAACACTTGATCAGAGGCCTGCATATAGTGAGGTTGCCAGCACTATAATGTCTGCTGGAGGAATCTTCCTTGCTAAGACAGGAGCACGCAGGCCATAATTAAGCAACAGAATAAGGCTGATGTAAGATCTGAAGTCAGAGAGATGTGCTGGATTAGGTAGGATCATGTGGGGCCTTAGACATCATGGTGGGTATTTTCCATTATATTCCCAGTGAGAAGAGAAGCCACTAAAAGTTTTAGGCAGAGTTGAAATAATTTAAGTTGGAGAACAGGTGGAAGGTAAAGAGAGGCAGAAGCAGGTAAATCAGTAAGGAACCTATTGTTGCAGTCCAGGTGAAACCTAATAATAGGCCAGGATTAGCAGAAAGTTGGTCACAGATATGGTGAGAAATAGTCAGAATTGCGACATATAATTATGATTATATGCTGATGGATTAGATGTTAAATATGTGGGAGAGATATGAGTCAACAATGTGTCCAGGTTCTGGGCCTCAGCAATTTAATGAAGGATTTTGCTAATTTCAGAGACAAAATCCTGGGGAAGAAGTACACTTGCAGAATAAACCTAGAGTTCTCTATTTTCCTGTAATGACAAATGCATATGCTATCTATTTGGCATGTAAGTAATAAAGCCAAATACCCATTTGGATATGCACTTCCAAATTTAAGGACAGAAATTTGAGCTGGTTAAATTAAAAGACTAATTTCAAGGAGTGAGCTGGGAAGTGGAAGTTAGCCTTAAAAACATTTTCATTTACAAATTTTTGAAAAATTTAAATGGTATAGTTTTGAAAATATTTCTTATTAAATGGCCAAAATCAGTTTGTATATGAAGACTTAATTGTAAACTCTTGTTTTAGCATCAGCATTGAGTGATTCTGTGTGGTCTTTTATCCTGAATTATATCAATAAGGCTCTAGTCTTCTATATTCCAATCCTCATCACTCCTTCCACTGCAACCACCATAGACCAACAGCTCTCTCTGCTCTAATCTCTCTATTCTCCTTGTTGTTCTGTGAACATATCAAGCAGGCTCCTTTGGCAGAGCCTTTGCTCTTGCTGGTACCTCTACTTGGAATGCCCTTCCCTGACTTCAATAGATCTCTGTTAAAATGTTGCTGGTTCTGAGAAGCCTTCTTTGACTATACTATATAAAATAACACCCTTTCCCTATAACTTTCTTTCCCTTCCTCTGCATTTTCACCATTGATACATGATGTTTATTCAACATTTTTTGCCATATTAGAATGTTAGCTCAATGCTTACATATTTTGTAACTATGCTATCACCAGAGCCTAAAAGAGTACTTGGCAGATAGTAGGTGTTGTCTTCTATGAATATTGTTCAATATGTGTCAGTTAATCATAATGAGGTAACTGATGAACTTAACCATTCTTTGCAAACATAGTCAAATTACAGCATGTTCATGCTATGCCCATTTTAATCAAACATTCTTATTAAAATAACATTTATGATCTTAAAGTTTTGAGACAATAGACTTTGGAATTATTAAAATAAATTGTTCAATATCATAGGGATAGTCTTAGCAAACAGAAAAATGGAAATCCTGCTTTATGATGGTAAGAAACAGAGAAGGTTTAGATTCACATGTAAAGATGACATGTATAAATATTTACTAATCTTCTTTCTTATCTATCCAAATGAGTTTGATTTTAATTCAGGGCTTTGCATTCTCACACACACATTTATACTTTAAAGATTCTTGCTATGGAAACCTATAGACAGCCCTCTTATAAATTTAATTTTAATCAAAGCTGAATTGAAAATAGTTAATGGTTTATTTATATACAACTCTTGTAAACCACATTGTATATATTCTGATTAAAAAATGAAAGTTATCAAGGAAACCAAAAAAAATTTCCATAAGATGGTGTATCTTTTTTTTGATATATTATTATTGTCAAATTGTCTTTCTCTTTCCATATGCTAGAAAATTACATCTTCATGTACTCAACAAATTACTCATTATTAAACTGTTCTTTTTATAGAAATAAGGCTTATTAATTTTTTCTCAACCATCTGTCATTACAAAATATGCTAGAAGCATCAGTTTTATGTTTATATTAAATTAAACTTGTTTTTACTTTCTAATATTAGTTTCAGAAAAAAATTACCAAATTGTCATGAAATGGCAAAATGCATGCCATATCAATTACAACTCTCTTGTTAAAGTTTCTACTTAGTCCATTGTTTTTTGTTGCATCTATGTTAAAATTTACCTTTGTCACGATTACATGTTTACAAAAATATAATTACTATGAAAATATACTTTACCTTTATTGAGCTGAATGGGTGGTGACATAAGCCAAATTAAATTATTTAGTGAAGTTATTATTGTGTCTGTTCTTTGTGGGACCAGCTTAATTAAATTATTTCTATCATTCACATGAATGTTTTGAACTTTTCAACTTTGTGAAAATGTTGGCAACCCTTTTTTTGGAGTAAGAATATAGAATAGTAATTTCTGTTTTAAAAAATGAAAAATGCATCTCAATTTTTATGTTTCCTCTGCATTACCTACAATATATAAGTAGAAGAAGAAATGAAATTCGTGATTGTCTGAGTAGGACACATTAATTCGTGCACAGTGCATTTCAGAAGGAACTTAAATGTGTGGACTCATTTTAAATCTTATATCTTCTGAAGTAGTGAAGAGATTTAAAATGTGAAGCATCCAGAGAATAATGTATTTGTTTTGTTTTTTGTTTCCTTTAAAGAAAGTGATTCCTTTTGGAAATAGAAAGAAAAAGAAAAGTTAGGAGTGTGCTGAGTGTATGTCCTTGTGGGACTATTTCATTTAAAGTGGTTAATCCTTTAAGAAGCTGCTATGATAACATGGTAAGCATCCTGAAACAACTGTCAATTTTTTCCACCAAACTATATTTTAAACTCATGTCAAATTTCTTAGCTACTTGGGATCCATTTAACAGAATTTTTCTCCTTGTATTATAATACATAGAATAGCCAAATTTCAGATATCTTTCCTGCTACTGTATTATATACCATATATTTTAAATCAGCTAAAAGTTTTACATTTCTTACATGTCCTTGTTGGTATTATAAATTTCTATCAGCTACCATGTTTGAGGTTAAGTTTATATGCCTATACGGTTCTTCCCCTAAAATGACATATAAGATTATACATCACATAAATATTTTCCTTGTTAACATTTTCATTACAATTCATTTAAAATTTTAAAAAGCAATTTCTTTCTAATTCTTTCCTAAGTTTCCCTATAAGCCTCACTGAGAACATTTGTATCCTAGAAATTACAAAGCCATTCAATTTAGGGCTGTTTATAGACCTGCCAACTGGATTAGTGTATTATTAAAATGCTTGAAACAACAGAACCATGCCTTTAAAAACTAAATCTTGCTATCTATCTATCTGTGAATCTATTTATCTATCTATCTAGATGGAGAGATAAAGAGAGAGAGAGAGAGAGAGAGAGAGAAACATGCAATGTTTAGTCTTTAGTTACTCATAACAAAGATAGAATTTGCTAGTTGTAATCTCCTTCCCCAGTCACTCACTGTTCCCAGATAGACACTCTGAGAGATTGGAACAGTCTCTCTGTCTTACCCCTACAATGTTTTTTGATCTCCTTAGAATCACTTATAATCTTATGTAGATCAATGTTTGTTTGAATTTTTATGGTAGTTAAGTCATTGATATTAAGTAAGTATTGAGTAATATCTCTATAAAATGACAGATAGGTTTCCAATCTTCTTAAGTTTACTTACATATATTTACTAAAATGTAATTATCCATAAACATCCGTAATTATATCTCTTGGATAAAAAGTGATAAAAATACTTTTTATGGTATTTTACAAAAATGTTATGAGAAAGAGTTTTATAATCACATAATTAAGTGGTATAGAAAGGAAATTTTCTGTCCATGCTGACAAATCTGCCCTCACTGCACTCATTTCCTGTGAGTGCTCATGGCTCTGCTGGACTGCCTGTCACCTGCATACCCTCATTGCAGAACCCTCGCTGCTCAGTCCATCTGTTATTCATTAGAGTCCACAAAGTAATCACCACAACACACTGTACAATGACCACTCTTCTGTCTTCCGTGTGGAAAACTAGGCCGTTTCCGTAGTGAATGATGGACAGAGAAGTTACCACTCTCTCACTTTCTTTCCCTTAGTGCTTTGATGAACTCTTACCAAAATAGAACTGCTAGAAAATGCTTTTTTTTATTGTACACAATGTTAAAAAAATAAGGAAAACTTGCTCTTTATGTCAGTAATTTATTTGTGTTCAATGTTAAGATTTAATTTTTTATATAAGGAACTCACATTAAGATGCACTGAGGAAGGATTTTAAAAAATATTTTCTTAATACATTCAATAAACATTTCCTGATCCTTTCCAATGTGTCATGTACTATTTAAGATCACTGTGGTCATCAGATAATTCGTATGACTTGATAGAGAGGAAAAGGGAAGAGACAAATAGGACTCTGATGTTTGAAATGTACTGGCAGACACAATGTTGGCATCCTTGAGGAAAGCAGCTTGCTCGGGGGAGAGAGACAAAGAAAACATGTGCAGTTTTTCTTTTGAAATGGCAGGACAGATACATGGAACTGGACATCAAGTAAATGCTCAGTGGTAGCTATATGTAGTTGTGATTTATCACAATAGCTTAATGGAATTACTAACAGTTATTAAATATTTTTCCGGTCCTAACCACCATCACTCACAGCTCTTTATCTCTATTAATTATTTATAGGTTCACCACAATTTTCTAGGATAGATGTAATTGTCATCTCAGTTTTTCAGCTGTAATAACTGAGACACAAATTTTTTCAATTCCTTAAATATACATAGCTAATAAATGTTGGACTGGGATTTGAACGGAGAAAGTTCAGCTCCAGATCCCGTTATCTTACCTAGACCTAAACATAAACTGTTTTTAGCAAGGACAAGTTGGTTATAAAATTCTATTTTTCACTGTCTAATTTTCCTAAAATAAACTATTGAAGTAGTTGTTTGCATAAATAGTCTTTAGTGTTGGACTTCTTTTTTTCTTTTATGAAATCTTTTTAAAACCAAAAAAAATTATACAGCAGAAAAAATACCTGGATTGCAAATTAATTTGGGATGTAAGCTTTGGATATTTTGTTTGACTTTTAAAGGAAAGAGCTCCCAGGTTACTTGCTTATATATGAATCTTTTCTGTTAATTTCTGAATTCTGGCGAATCATCCATCTAACTGCTGAGATTCTTACTATACCAATTCATGTTGATCAGGGCAGTTAAGCCATAGATGACTGGAGCAGTAGAGAAAATATCTACTAAGCTCAATCAGGACTAGTTCTTTGAAAAATACTCGAAAGCAAGAGATAAAATTATTGAAACAACTTAGCTATCAACTGTAGTACCTAACTAGTGGATGGTCTATGTAGATATTATTGAGCTTGCCCACCTTTCATGGTGACTGTCTCCTTGTTTCCAAATGTAATGCTACAGCAATGGCTCTGGGAAGCCTAAATAGCACAATATAATATTAGCTCCAAGTTACCAATAACAAATCCAGGTACCAGCTTCTGATGTGAGCTATGCCAGTCAGTGTCCTCTGCCTGGAATTTGTCTTCCAGAATGTGAGAGTTTAGCCTCAGAATATATTGCTGGTTTCTTGAGTGGAAGAAATGTAAATTTTCAAGATATTGGAGGCTACTTTTCAACATGTATTCCTGGAAACAGAAAGATCAATTTATAGCGAAAACCAAGTAATGATTGGATTTTTTGTTTGTTTTCTATTGTTATCATAGCATCTACTGTGACCTCACTAGGTACTTGCCCTTGCATTATGTTTAAGCACCTGTATAATTTAATGAATTCCTTTCTTTTGATCAAACTTGAGTTGGTTTCTGTTACTTCAAACTAAGATGCCAAACTCTCACATTAATATCATAGCTTTTAGGGAGCTACAAGCTGTTTGAGATTATATACATCAGAAATAGAGCTTGGAATGTATGTTCTGAAACTTTCAGAAACATTAAACTTTGTATTCTTTGAGAAGTAACAAATTAAGAAGACCTGTAAAATTAATGTTTATGCAGAGCATTTATGGAAACTGAAATTTTAAAAGAACTAAAATCTAGTCTTAAATTTAAAAATACTGAATTATTAAAATTGCATTGTTCTTTCATGTGTGGAAAAGCCCCTGAAATTACATTCATATGCCATATTAAGCAAAGGAATAAGTAATAGAACCAGTCAAGAAAGTCTTGTTCTACCAAGTATTAGGAAGTCTTGGGAAGTGTAATGTAAAGGATTAGAGAGATGTATTTTGTATGCTATTTTGGATTCACCACTATTTTGGAGCTGAGATGTTATAAGACTAATGAGTCATTTAAGCTGATAAGTAAAGAGGTTGAAAGAAAACACATGAAATTATGACCCTTATCTAATAACATCTGAGACCATTGCATAATATGAGGTTGTCCATAGCCTCAAATTTGCAAATGAACTAGGATCTGTGGTTGGTTTCACAATGGCATTTAAACTGAATTTTGGGGAAGCTTTTTTTTGTAAAATTGCTGACCTTGTATTAAAAGGAGAAATACTGTTGCAAAGGCAATATCAAAAGTTGTAATTAAAATAAAAAATAAAGCAAGTTTGAATACATATATGTGTGTGTATCTGTGCATGTACATGCATGTGTGTGTCTGTTCATGTGTGTCTGTATATATGTATGCATGCATATTGCTTTGAACAATGACTTGCAGCAGTGTTTCCAAAGTAGTTGAAAGACCTATCAATTGAAGAAGGAATACTGTTGATTTGCAGATGGAAAGTAATTGTGAGCAGAGTCCTGGTACTTAGTGAAACAAAAATGATGATGAAATGCCAATTTTCTTGGCATAATGAGGAGCCCAATTTAATTAATTCCAGACATCCCTGGTAGGATTGAGAAAAGGGATGGTGATTGGATCATGAGATTCTTGTTCCCGTGATTAGGATAATTCGGGGTGAGCAATCTCTCGTCTTAAAATGAGAGCGTAGAGCTGTTTGGAAGATCTACAGATAATGAGTTTGGCCAAGCTCCCAAACTCCCTCTGGATAGGATGAGGCATTGGTGAAGGTCTAATATTCATACTATGTATGTCACGGGAATAACCATGATAGGGAAAGGAAGGTTCCCTGGAAAGCAGAGGAACCATAAACATTTGTACCCAGTCTAAGATTTGAGTTTGGACTCAGACATCTGAATAAAAATGGTGTATGACAGATATAAACATAGGTCATATTTACTCTTGGGTTTCCAGAGAGACCATTCATGTGTGTTATTGTTGATTCTGGTATGGAAACCATTGTCTATGAGGGACCAGTGTGGAGGATACAACCAGTTATTGCAACTAAATATTTTTTTAAAAGTATTTCTCTAACATTCATTTTAGTAAATAATTTGTGCATCATAATTTTTGCTAAGACTGCAAAAATTGTACTAAGAGAAAAGTAAGACAAAGCATAAAAAATGCTCTTAAACAGAAAAAAAACCCTTTTGTTGCATCTATATCTATACTGTCACTGATCAGCAGATTTTTATCATAGGAGTATAACTATGCTTTTTCTAGAACAATGTATATTTTTAGGCATTTAAATAAGAAAGAAAAATTCCAAGAATAGTTTGTATGTAAGAGATAGAACAATAGAGAATTAATCTATCAGAAAAATAAAATGATAATAGTTTTAATTAATTTAGCCTCCAGAAGGCATTGAAATGAGGATGGAGGTTGAAGGCCGAGATCTTGGAGAAGAAAAGAGTTGAAGGGATGAGACTCAAGAAGGTAGTGTCAGAAAGGGTCTGTGGTAGGATAGCTACAGGCATGAGTCACAGGGCACCGATTATTATATGAATATTCAGTGCAAGGCTTATCACAAAAGCCTAGAATTCTTGAGAATATTAGTGCTACTCATATAATGATAAAGGCAGGTTGACATAGTAGGTGGCAAGGAAGGATCCACACTAGCTCTGCCTCCTTCTGAAACTGTGCAGCACATGATAAAAACCGACAACTGACCATGGTTTGAAAGTAATCATACTGACTTATCTTGGCTTTGAGTTTAGTGTGGGGCTGTATTATGCATGGTTGATGAAACATGTCTTGCTTTATTTGCCACAATAACCATGTGATGCTAGAAGCACTTGGTGATTTATCAGCATACACTAAAATGCTATGTTTTAAGATTCTCCAATAACATTGAGAAGACTCTGAATGATAAAATAAATGATCAATTATGGAAGAATTTTATACATTTCTAATATTTAATTCATTTATGCCTGTGCCAACCAATATATTAATAATAGAAAATGAACTTTATTTTCAATGTTAATCAATTTGACTTTAAATTCATAAGGATATAGACTATTACATTTATGTATATTACATGATCCAATATTTACAGTTTTATCAACATATTAAGTACATAGAGAATATTTAATGAGAGTGAAGTAATAAGGAATTTAAAAACTAATGTTAAAATCATATAGAAAATGATGTAAAAGGAAAATTAAGATGAAATATGAGACTAAAAACAAATAAAATGAAGAAAAAAGTTAACTATATACAATATGAACGGCAAGAATGAAAATTAAAACACAATAGAAATTTCGAGAAAAGGAAGTAATTTCCATTGGGGAAGGAATTTGAAAAGAAAATCGTACACAATATAATATAATTCCGCCTTAAAAAAGAAGAAAATTCTGTCGTTTGCAACAATTTGGATGAACCTGGAAAACATTATGCTAAGTGAAATAAGCCAAGCACAAAAAGATAAATACCATATGAATCTCAGTTATATGTGGAATCTAAAAGAGTTGCAGATTCTAGGGGTGGGGCTGGGAAGAGAAGGAATGGAAAGTTGTTGGTCAAAGTGTACAAAGTTTCAATTAGAGAAGAGTAGTACCTTTTGCACAACATGGCGACTATATTTGATAATAGTGAACTGTATATTTCAAAATAACTCAAATAGTATATTCAGAATGTTGCAACAAAAAATAAGTGAGGCGATAGATATGTTAATTATCTTAATCATTCCACACTGTATACACATATCAAATCATCGCATCATACCTCATAAATGTATATAATTATGATTTACTAATTAAAATAATGTTTTTAAAATTTTTTTAAAGAAAAAAGAAACATGTTAAGAAGAAGAGGAAAAATCGAAGCTTTGTTATCTTTTGTTTTCAAAACATTTTGATTATTATTTCAATAATTTTTTGTTTTTTAATTTAAAAGACATTTGTATTGATACATAATATTTTACATATTTTTGGGGTGCATGTGATATTTTGTTACATGTGTAGAATGAGTAATGATCAAGTCAGGGTATTTGGAGTATCTATCACCTTAAGTATGTAGCTATGTGTTGGAAACAATTCATGTCCTCTCTTCTAGCTACTTTGAAATATATGACACATTGTTGTTATTATAACTACAGTCACCTTACTCTGCTGTGGAATATTAGAGCATATACCTTCTATCTAACTGTATGTATGTACCCAGTAGCCAACCTCTCTTCATCCCCCCTCAAACCCACATACCCTTCCCATCCTCTGGTATCATTTTACTCTCTACCTCCATGACATTAACTTTTTAGCTCCCGCATATGAGTGAGAACGTGCAATATTTGTCTTTCTGTGCCTGAATTATTTCACTTAACATAATGATCTCCAGTTCCATCCATGTTGCTGCTAATGACATGATTTTATTCTTTTTTATGTCTGAATAGTATTGCATTGTATATATATACAACATTTTCTTTATCCATTTGTCCATTGATGGACCCTTAGGTTGATTCCATATCTTTGCTTTGCTATTGTGAAGAGTGCTTTAATAAACATGCCAGCGTGTAGCTATCCCTTTGATATACTGATTGCATTTCCTTTGGATAAATACCAATTTGGGGGATTTCTAGATCATATAGTAGTTTTATTTTTAGTTTTTTGAGGAGACTCCACACTGTTTTCTGTAGTGGCTATACTAATTTACATTCCCACCAACAGTGTGTAACAGGTTCCTTTTCTCTGCATCATCACCAGGATCTGTTATTTTTTGTTTTTGATAATAGCCATTCTAACTGGGATAAGATGATATCTCATTGAGGTTTTGATTTGCATTTTCCTGATGTTGACCAATTTTTCATATTCTTTTTGGCCATTTGTATGTCTTCTTTTGAAAAATTTCTGTTCATACTCTTTGCCTACTTTTTAATGGGGTTATTATTATTATTGTTTTTTACTGGTTGAGTTGTTTGAATTCATTGTATATTCTGGATATTAGTCCTGTATCAGATGAATAGCTTGCAAATATTTTCTGCCATTCAGCAGGTTGTCTCTTCACTCTGTTGATTGTTTGCTTTGCTGTGAAGAAGCTTTTTAGTTTAATATAGTCCCATTGTTTATTTTTGTTTCAGTTGCCTGTGCTTTTGAGATCTTAGCTATAAAATCTTTGTCTAGACCAATGTGCTGGAGTGTTTTTCCTACATTTTCTTATAGTAGTTTTACAGTTTTAGTTCTTATGTTTAAGTGTTTAATCTATCTTCAGTTGATTTGTGTA
Source organism: Daubentonia madagascariensis (assembly GCA_023783475.1). Classification (NCBI taxonomy): domain Eukaryota; kingdom Metazoa; phylum Chordata; class Mammalia; order Primates; family Daubentoniidae; genus Daubentonia; species Daubentonia madagascariensis. The sequence continues at coordinate 14,874,447 of JAKFHU010000978.1, read as the reverse complement.
TACAGTGAGAGATAGGGGTCCAGTTTCATTCTTCTGCATATGGATATCCAATTTCTTAGCACCATTTATTGAATAGGGTGTCCTTTCCCAATGTATGTTCTCAATACCTTTGTCAAATATCAGCTGGCTGTAAGTGTATGGATTTATTTTGGGTTTTCCATGGTCTATGTGTCTGTTTTTCAGACACATAGACAATTTTTTTCTACCCATTGGTCATTTATGTTCTTGAATTATTCTTCAATGATATCATTTTCTACTCTACCTCAGCATGCCCACTCCATAGCCATAAACTAGATCTATTATTATCATTAGTCATAAACTCTTCATGATCTCAGTAATTTACAGCTCAACCTCTAACACTTATCTTTCCAAGTAATTTATTCTACAGTTCCAAATATGACAATTCTTTCTTTGCCAATCTGTCCCCACCCAGTTTCACATATCCATCATAGCTGCTCTTTCCTGATTAGCCAAATTAAATTCCAGGATCAATCACTATTTTCACTGCTTTGCATATATTTTGACATCTTTCATTTTTGTTGTTGTTGTTGTTGTTGTATTGCTTGGAAAAAAATGAGAACCTTTTTGAATCCAATACTCAGTTTTTCCTGTGCCTTTACCTGTGCAACTGAACATTATTGGAAAATGACATAGACTGATTGTATTGTAACTTTATAACTCAAGTGAACCTTAACTCTAACTGAAATCATAATTTATTTGAATTACTCTGTATTAGTTTCCTGTGGCTGTGGTAGCAAATTATCATAAATGATGTGGCTTAAATCAAGAGAAGTTCATTCAGTCACATTTTTGGAGGCTAAAAGTCCAAAATCACTGTGTCTGCAAGGCCACAGTTCATCTAAAGGCTTTAGAGAACAATCTGTTCTTTGCCTCTTCCAGCTTCTGGTGGCTATCAGCAGTTCCTGATTGTCAAGACATCACTTCAGTCTCTGCTTTCATGGTCACATGTCACCTCCTCTTCTGCCTGTATCAAATTTTCTTCTGCCTCCCTTTGATAAGGACACATGTAATTGGATTTAGGACTCACCTGGATAATTGATAAAATCCTCATTTCAAGATCATTAAAAGAATTATATCTGCAAAAACCTCTTTTTCCAAGTAAAATAACAATTACAGGTTTCTATGATTAGAATGTGGACATATCATTTGAGAGGCACCATTCAGCCCATACAATCTTTATTCAAATATTTGCCATATTCACTAACTCTATTTCCTTAAATTTTGAACAGCTTCTCCTCCACTCCAATGTTCAGCTGATGCCCTTGCTTCTAATTTTCTCTCTCTTTCTCTCTCTCTTTCTCACAATTAATTTCTCCTCTCTACTAAATTATTTCCTTCTGCATATATTGAGTAAAATATTTTCTTGTATTCACATTCCCTGCCAATATACTCTCTTATTTTTCTATTCTTATCCTTGGAAAAGCTGTGCATAAACCCTCTCTCTTTTTCTCATTCCTATACTCCCGTTTTCTCTTAAACCTATTCCAATTCAGCCATTACCACATTCAGTCCACCACAGTTGCTCTCTTCAAGGTCAACAGTGACTTCCACTTTGATAAATCCAATAGTCAGTGCTCAATCTTCACCTATCTTCAACTATCAGCAGCATTCGTCAATATTGATACTGCTCTTTTCCTTGAAACAATTTAATCTCTTGACTCTCAGAATTGCATTTTTTTCCTCTACTTCACTTGCTCTTTTTGAGTTGTTTTTTCTCAGTCTCTTTCCCTAGTTTTATCTCTTCTCCCTGCCCTTCCAAATAGGCTTTTTGTAGAGTTTGATCTCTTTTATTTTAGGTCTCTTTTCTTGAATGATATCCAGTCTTATGGCTTTAAATGTCATTGATATAGTGACACTTCCAAATTTATATCCCCTATTTAGACCTCTCCCTTGCATTTCAGACTAATTTATTAAACTACCTACATGATGGTTCCAAAGTTTAATATTTCTAAAATGATCTCCTTATCTCACTGTCTATATCTGCTCTACCTGAAGTCTTCTCTATTGTGTTTGATTCCTCCCTCCAGCTGCATACATCCCAAGTTTTGGATCGTAATTGTTTCTCTTCTCTCAAACCCTTCACCTAAGCTGTCAGAAAACCTTTTTTCTTTGACTTTCAAAATACATTCATGAGCAAATCTTTTTTGTCTCTTCATTGCCTCCACATTGATTCAAACCACATCATTTCTCACCTAATTACTGCTGTAGCTGCCTAACTGTTCCCTCCACTCGTACCTGATCTCTTTAAAGACTGCTATCTAAATGATGCATAGAAAGTATTTACAGATATAGAGGTAAACTACTTTGTGTTTTAACACTTTTTCATTTAGTCTAATTGTCTAATAACAGTTTTGTTTTTGCTGAATTCATAATGTATTTCATTTCCTATGAAGAAAACAGACAATAAATATAAACATTGCTTTTGCTTGTGCATTTTGGTTTTAAAAGTATTCAAGGGTAAAGAAGGGTTCTCTTTCTCAGTGGTCAATAATACTAATATGAAAATAAAATATTGATAAGATATATTCTTAAATATTAAATTTGTATTTGAAATGAACATAATAGTGGGCTCATTTTCAAAATATGTTTTATCTATACTTATGAGTGAGAATTTCTTAATAAGAACCAGCATTACAAACAAATTGTAACTTCTATGAATAACTTTACTAAAAATCCTATATATATGAAATATATATATCATATATAGGGATATTTTAAATTGTACTTAATCCAGTTAAATATTGGATATTAATGATATTGCCAGAAATATCTTACAAAATATTTTAAGGAAAGAATTAACTGCTAAGAACCACCTTGGAGTGCAAAGTACATATTATCAAGAAGGATGTGAATTGTTTAATTTATCCATATGTATTTACTGTATACTTTAACTGCAAGTCTTGATTAATAATTACAAAATACAATGTACCTTATAATATAATCATCCTTTCCTGCTGCAATAACAAAAAAATATATTGGATGAAGACAGTACTAAAATATCTTTATCTTAAATTGATTTTTGCTTCTAAATAAAAATCATATTCAAAGGTTTTCCCTAATAAAATATGAATATTAATATTTATTAGTATAAAGTATTAATCAAATTAATGATTTCTTTTCTTTTGATTTTGACTCTCAAATGCCAAATTATTAATTTCTAACACAGAAAAATTTGTCTTCTAGTCATCTGAAGTTTTCATATTTACATGTATTTTATTAAGGTTACCATAGTTGAAAGAGAAAATAGAAGAAAAGGGAAAGATTCTCCATTCAGAAGTCATTTTTGCATAAATTTGAAACATGTGATCTAGGATAGCTTTTTGTACAAAAAGTGGTAAATTAAAAGAACCAACCCCACATCAAATTCAGCTATCTAGGAGCAATTAAAGGATGCAATCACTATTTTAGTATGTGCTTCTGTTTTAGGTATTATCTCCAGAAATATTCTTATAAAAACTTGTATATAACATCCAAGGAAACACAACAATAACATTATTACTTGAGTTAATTTAACTGTGAACTATTAATAAAATACATTCTTTCAGCAAACATTAGCATTTTCTAAATGCTTTTTATAGGCATATAGTATTTAAATATATAAAAAAAGTTTTGACTTCTATAAGCTCACTTTAAAAACTGGTAAACTGGAGTAGAAATATTCACTAATACATTTTGTTAAATATTTACTAAAAATACTAATATATATTTGTATAATATATTTGAGCTAAATCACTTAAAAAACATATTTGAGAATTTAGTATTTGTTCCAATGCCATAAATACATAAAGTACCAGAAGTTACTGTAGAGATCATTCACTTTTTAAAATATGTATTACCTTTGTCTAATAATATATTTTAGAAAATGATCCTAATAGTTTTATTAACTTAATATAGCTCAATTTCAGACATGAATAATTTATAACTATTTTGCTGACTGTATAAGGTTCATTAAATTCTATTGCTCCTGTGGAATAATTGTATATGGAATGATTAATGCATGAAGTTTAATTATCACTTATTAAACAAAGACTACTGACAAACATGTCTTTCATAATTAAGAGAGTGCTCTAATACATAATATGGGGGTAAGTGATGAGAATAAGAACACAACTGAAAGCAAACTATTATTAGAAACTGTCCAGTAATAGTAAGTTAATAATTCAGTAAATGGTGGTTTCCAATTATGTTCTTATACCTACTTTTTTCACTCTCTTGCTAAGATGATCTAAGTTTGTGCTAATTAATTTGAAAAGATGGATTATTTTGGAATAAGTATCATAAGGCATTGGAAGAAAATGAAACAAGCCTTACTGGTTATTTATCTAAATGGAAACAACATGGTCAGGTATAGCATCTGGTATACAATGGTATCTAATGAGAAATACTTCTTTGCGTCTGTTTCAGTTATATGGATTTGTGATAGTGAGATAAAGAAGAATGAGGAATTTTAAGATAAAGCATTTGCTATTACAAAAAAAAAGAATACGAAGAATATGTAGTTTATTACTATGAGGGAAATTTGATCAAATAAAGCATTGCTAAAAATTATGTCTCATATTCTAAAACAATGTCTTTATGTTTATCTTCCTATATTTCCACATTCTAATGTGGAATTCTAATCTAAATTATTTGATGCAAAAATAAGAAGTCATATTTATCTTTGTACTCACATAACCTAAGCAAAAGAGCCTTTCACAAAGCAAGCAGTCAATAACAATTTGAATAAAAGAATAGAATACCAAGGGGGAAGAATGTATAAATAAATGAATGATCTATGAATGAAATATTGTGACTTAGACAAATAAATCTTAATAGTTTTAGATGAAGAAAATGATTTACTTCACAAAGTAGTTTTCTTTTAACAATAGATTGAATGTAAGAAGATTCAAAAGTAGATACATTTCCAACCTGGAATAACAATAGCATCAATAATAGCTAATGTTTATTGAATGTCTACTATGTCCCAGATACTCAGTTAAGGGCTTAATACACAAACAGACTTAATTATGGATATGAATCTATACAGAAAATGAGAATTTAATTTAGATTTATGCTGGTATTAAAATTTGTAGATTCTTCATACACACGTCTAAGTTTCTGTATACCTCCTTCATTTCTAGGAGAATTTAGTTACTTTATTAATGATAGGTCAATATAGCTATCTAGCACTCTAATTCTTAGTTACTTTTTACAAAGTTATTAAAACAGGTAGAATAAATACCGTCTACCAGGTAAGCTCACTAATAACCATTTTCTTTAAGCTGAAAGATTTTGGTGTAGAAAATATTCTGGGTTTTAGATATAAAATACCAGTAAGCTCTTTTATTATACTTCTTTTCTTTTTCTTCTTCTTTTTTTTTTTTGTAAAGTCAGTGCTAAAGTCAAACCAAGATATAAATTTCAGAGTTTTTGTACTCAAGACTTTCCAGATATTCTTGCATCTATTGTAAGAGTTATATGTTTGACCTGAAACCATTCATAGCAATGTATTTTATTTTGTGGACATTTCTTTCAGTTTCAGCAGAATATTCTGGTCTTTGCTTAACAAATTACTCTTCCAAGCCCTTCTTTGCCAAAGTGATATTATTGATTAATGCTCTTTTGTAGGTGACATGTGTTAAAGTGCTCTCGTGGTTGTATAACCTTGGTTCAGCTCAGAAAAAGTAAAACTAGTTTTCTAGTTTGAGTTTTTGGGAATTTTCCTTACAGAATATGGTTTCATTTCTTCTCCACCTACATTGGAAAAGAAAGCATGTGTCATACTAGTTTTCATTGTTTAGAAAGAAAATATATAATGGTGCAGAATTACAAAGAAAACGTTATGAGTTTGTACTGGACAGAATGATCTTCTAGAGAAATACTGTGTTTTCTAGTATTGCCAATATTCCTTCCTAGGTAAGATAAGATACTTTAGCTAATGAAAAATAAGCACCCCCCCTGATTCTGATGAAAGAACTTAGGGGAATCATGCTGGAGGAGCTGGAGGTTGCATGTGTTTTTGTGTATATGGTGTATGTATAATGGATAGGAACCAAGAGAGACATTCTTAAGAATGCTGATTACAATACTATACATGGCAGCTTCTGTGCAATTTTGCTTGTTTAGTTGATGTTTTGAGACCCAACTTAAAGTCCTACTGCACATCTCTAGTGATATAATAATAAGAAAAAAAAGGATGCCTAGAAAGAATAAGTTCTAAGTCCAGGAAAAGTCATCATTCCTCTCTCATCAGCTACATTCACGCTGATGAAAGCTGCACAGATTTTGAGACTCTTCAATCTTGAAATAAAGGAATGGGTATTGTTTCCATTTGTAAGTGTCTGGTATGAATAAATGCCTTCTTATTTCAGCTCTATTAGTGGGAGAGGTAAAAGTGAAATTAGCTGACATTATTTAAGTTAATCTAGAAACTATTTACAACTTCTATGTGTGCATGTATGTATCTACATCTGTACTTTCATGCACGTACACATCTACCCATATACCTATACCTATGTGTGTATATATGTGTTTCTCTGTCTATCTATCTATTGTTATAATTTTTATATTGGGAAACCCAGTGTAAAGTCTGTCAACCTTTCATTATTATAATTAAAACAAGGCATTTAGTTGCTCTGGAAGAGCATGAAATAAGTATATATACAAATAAATGAGACTTAAACAGAGTGGAACTCAAAATGCTTGGTTAGTGTGCTATAATTATCATTACAAAATATTTCTATACATTGGCAATCCTGTGTTTTAATACTTTAGTGTTTGCATTATTTAATATATTCCATGGGTTTATTAATCCATCAAAATAGCATTTACTGAGCTTGATGAAATAATATATCGTTCTTCTGTTCATTCTATTTCCCCTAAACAACTTGTCTTCCATTATGATTTTGAGTACATTAGAAAGTGTTTTAAATATTATCATTGGGATAAAATAAAGAAAGAAACAAAGCACGCAGTACAGCATGTATATTTCAATCTTATCCAGCTATTTTGGCCCTGGAATAAGTCTACATGGAAATGCAAAACTTAGGTTATATAACCAATGTCCACACAGGTTATAAAATCTAATTGGCCGTAGCTATTAAGTGTTTTATAATATTTTCAGAAAAAGAGGTATCTTAACATAAGTCATTATTATTTAGAAATAATAACCACCCAATTAGCATATGTTAACATTCAATGACAAGCAAGCAGCAAGTTTCCAGATATGTCAGGCAACTTTTTACTGATAATGATATATAATGGAGAGGCCTATACCTGATATATACATTTTACATCTTTTAAAAAGATGCCTTATTTTGTTAGATGTTTCCTTTTACATCTGCATCCTTGTTTCTGAACTTTAAACTTTATCCATGAAATTATCTCATGTAAGTGAAGCTGCTGATTTTGCTTTCAAAATTGTCTGATCTTTCCTTACTTTATCATGAACTTTCCCGGGTTTAGAAGAGGGCTTACAAAGTCTACCACCTTATTTCTCTATCAGACAGTCTTTATTTAAACTTTTACAGGAAGATGGTTTTATATCACCTTAAAGGTTAATATTGAGGGTTTACCCTAGATTCTCCTAAAGCAAACCACTGTAGCCACTGATAACCCTTGTATCTAGTAAGTTGTTCTGAACTCAAGATGAATTTGTGTCAGTTTGAAAGAGTAGATATAGTAGACAAATAGTATGCATGAAGTGAGAGTTTGATTTAGACTATTGCTAAATTCCATTTAAACACAATTCTACTAATTTATCAAACTTATCAATGTATCAAAGTTTTGTCAATGTAATTCTTACCAACCTCATAGCTTTTGCTTCTTTAATGGTTATCTTAAAATATTTATTTAAATATAAAATATTTTATTCATTAAAATGCATTTATTTTCCTTTAAAATTTGTTTTCTATTCTTTCAGTCTTTGTATTCTATTCAAAGCTTTTCTATTTCTTCAATATTTCATATATGTAGAATGTAATAGCAGATGAGGTCAAAATATCCCAAGTAACAAAGATACCCACTAAAAATATTTTTTGGAAAATACCAAGATATTCAAGTAGGAATATTTCAAAGTACTTACTTAAAGGCATATAATTTAAAAGATTATGTTTCTATTGCATGTTGCAGGAACATTGAAACAACTACAGATCCACTGTACATAAACACACAGATACACACACATTCACACATACACACATACAAACACAATTACAACCCATTGTCCTTTTACTTCCCCGTAGTAATCACATTGGCTGTCTTGCATATCCATTTCTCCTTCCAACACTTCTCGCACTATTACATCATATTCTGTTCCTTTCCTTTAAACAGGAGAGAGGTAATGGAGAATCTCAAGTCATTCTCCCAGTAGAAATGGCACTTTTCTGGGTACCTTAGTTTTCCATATTTTACTCCCTCTCAAAATTAAAATTAAAAGAATTTAGTTGGACACTTAACATGCTCCAGGGGCAAATTACCTGTGAATCTGCTGAAGCTTAATCTTAGGCCTCCTGATTTGCAAGCCCGCCTATTTTAACACCTTGTGAGGGGCCCTAGAAACATGTTCACATGGTCATATGTTTTTGTGAAATTTACTAAAGTAAGACATTTCAATCAATTATTGCTTTCCACTCTTATTTCCTTCTGCCACATTGGGCTGGTCTTGGGACATTTTGGGAAACTGCCAGTAGAAGGTGGAGTTCACATTCAATTTGAGTTAGGGGAATATATTTATGTGGTTTTCTGTCTCTTCTATAAGTAGTGAAGTACTTAAGTTGCTACTTGTCCTACTAGCAATTAGTAGTTGGACTTGCTTCTGGGAATATTTCTATTGCTTATGATTTGGTTCCCATTGATGCATAATAAAAATAGAAGTTTTTTCATTGCAAAGGTAGGTACATAGAGAGAGAGAGTATAAAGAAAAATTGAAATGAACCATTTAATTCCTTTCCTTTTTTTCATAGGAATTGTGTTAACCATGAGAACGTGACTTTCAGATCCTCAATTGCAAGCAGGGGACATGATTGACTGACAGACTCAGCTGCTGCACTATGAAACCCATCCCCCTATTTGAGCTGAGGCCTAGCTTCCCCCAGGCTACTCCCAGACAACGACTGAGTGTTGCAGAGGTGTTAAGGCAGGTACATTCTTGAAAGATGCAGGAAATTTGGCTTGATGACTCCCTAACAACCTTTCAGAACTTTTATTACAACTACAGACAGTCCAAGAGGTTTGTATCCACCTTCTTTTTTTCCCCCCTTTCTTCTTACCTTCACTTGAGAGGAGATCTGCTTCATTGTCTGATACTGGCTCCCTTCCTAATTTCCTCTGAAAAGAATTTTCATAATAATTTCTTGCACATTTGATCCTGTCTGGGTATCTGCTTCTCAGAGCACCTGGGCTAATACAGGAATCTGTCTTTTTTATTTTCACCAGATATAGAGATATAGAAAATGCAATTCACATTTTTGCCCCATGGCTAACATTGTCCTTTATTTTCTCTTCTAGAAATATCAGCCTTTTCATTGTTCTCAATGGAAGTCTAACCTGAATGCCATGGGAAAATGACCATGTTCAACTTGACAACACTGAGAAGAAATATGTGAAAAGTGAAAGAAAATAAAAGTCTGACAATCTGACAACTCAACGGTTGCTCACAAGAACTGAACCCTGCCTACTCAGAAGCCTCTTTTTTTTCCTTTATATATTTTTATTATATTTTTTAGCAGATCTTATATGGTAGTACTTTACAAACATCATGGAAATATTCTCATACTGGTTTTACTTTGTCCATGTGATAAAAATTGATGAAATAAATGAGAACTTATATTTTGCAAAGATAGCAAGAAGAACTGACTTGAAACCTATTGTGTTCCTTTGAAAATACCTTTTTCCCTCCAGTGTATATTTTTGTCTGCTTTGTCAAAGATTCATTGGTCATAGGTGTTTGGTTTTATTTCTGGGTTCTCTATCTTGTTCCATTGATCTATGTCTCTACTTTTATACCAGTAACATGCTGTTTTGGTTACTGTGGTCTTATGGTATACTTAATGTCAGATAATGTGATGCCTCCAGCTTTGTTCTTGTGGGTTAAGATTGCTCTGGCTATTTGGGCTCTTTTTTGATTCCATATGAAAGTTAGGATTTTTTTTTTCTAATTCTGTGAAAAAGGATGTTGGTATTTTGATGGGAATTGCATTGAATTTGTAAATCACTTTGAACAGTATTGACATTTTAACAATATTGGCTATTCCAATCCATAAGCATGGGATGTTTTTCCATTAGTTTGTGTCATCAGTCATTTCTTTCATCAGTGTTTTGTAGTTCTCCTTGCAGAGATATTTTACCTCTTGTTTAAAGTATACTTTGTATGGAAACTTTTGCATTAACATCAAGAAGGAGGGAATCCTCTCAAAATCATTCTTTGAAGCCAGTATCACACTGATACCAAAGCCAAAAAAGGACACAACAAAAAAAGAAAACTCCAGACAAGTGGGTTTCATCCCAGGAATGCAAGGATGGTTCAACATATGCAAATCAATAAACATGATTCACCATATAAACAGAATTAAAAATGAAAACCACGTGATCATCTCAATAGATGCAGAGACAGCATTTGATAAAATGCAGCACTTCTTCATGATAAAAATCCTTAACAAACTAGGCATAGAAGGAACATACCTCAAACAATAAAAGTTATGTATGATAAACCCACAGGCATCATCATACTGAATGGGATAAAGTTGAAAGCATTTAGAACTGGAACAAGAATGTTCCATTCTTTATCCCATTACTGAATGGGATAAAGTTGAAAGCATTTAGAACTGGAACAAGAAAAGGATGCTCACTTTCACCACCTCTATTCAACATAATAGCGGAAGTCCTAGAGAGAGCAATCAGGCAAGAGAAAGAAATAAAGAGCATCAAAATTGGAGAAGAGGAAGTAAAACTATCTCTATTTGCCAGTGATATGATATCATATCTAGAAAATCCTAAATACTCCTCCAAAAGACTGTGACAATTGATAAATGAACTCAGTAATGTCTCTGGTTACAAAATCAATGTAGAAAAATCAGTAGCATTTCTATACAGTAATAGCAACTAAGCTGAGAATCAAATCAAGAACTCAATATAGTTTACAATAGGTGCAAAAAAATATGTTTGAATATACCTAACCAAGGAGTTGAAAAATTTCTATAAGGAGAATTACAAAATGCTGATGAAAGAAATCATTAATGACACAAACAAATTGAAAAGCATCCCATGCTCATGGATTGGAAGAATCACTGTTGTTAAAATGTCCATACTACCTAAAGTAATCTATAGATTTTATGCAATTCCTATTAAATATCAAAATCATTTTTCACAGAATTAGAAAAATCCTAAAATTCATATAGAATGAAAAAAGAGCACAAATAACCAAAGAAATCCAAAGAATCCCAAGCAAAAACAAACAGACCAAATCTGGAGGCATCATATTACCTGGTTTCAAATTATACTACAAGGTAATAGTAACCAAAACAACATGGTACTGGTATAAAACTAGACATATAAACCAATGGAAGAGAATAGAGAACTTAGAAGCAAAGCCAGATACCTACAACCAATTGATCTTTAACAAAATAGACAAAAACATGCACTGGGGAAAGGACTCCCTATTCAATAAATAGTGCTGGGAAAATTGGATAGCCATATGTAGAAGAATGAAAAAGCACCCCTATCTTTCACCACACACAAAAATTAACTCAAGATGCGTTGAATGATTAGTGATGTTGAGCATTTTTTCATATATCTGTTGGCTGTTTTTATATATTTTTTGAGAAAACCCTGTTCATGTCTTTTGCCCACTTTTTAACGGGGTTATTTGTTTTTTTCTTGCTGATTTGTTTTAATTCTTTGTAGAGTCTGGTTATTAGCCCTTTGTAAGATGTATAGTTTGCAAATATTTTCTCCCATTCTGTAGGTTATCTATTAACTGTTGATTATTTCCATATGTACTCATCCTTTTTATAAATGATAAGTACACATGGTCATAAGGTGGTATAAAGGGCATACAAATACTAGGAAAAAAACCCAGGCAAAACTATCCCCAACTTCAGACTAGGTAAAGAATTTATGACTAAGACCCCAAAAGCAAATGCAACCAAAGCAAAAATAAATAAATGGTACTATATTAAACTAAAAATCTTCTGCACAGCAAAGGAAATAATTGACAGAATAAATAGACAACCTATAGAATGAGAGAAAAATATTCACAAACTATACTTCTGACAAAGGACTAATATCCAGAATCTACAAGGAACTCAAACAAAGCAGCAAGAAAATAAAATAACATCATTAAAAATTCAGCAAAAGATGTGAACAGACATTTTCCAAAAGAAGATATACAAGTGGCCACAAAATGTGAAAAAATGCCCAAAATCAATAATCATCAGGGAAACACAAGTTAAAATCACAATGACATACTACCTCACCCCCGTCAGAATGGCCATTAATAAAAAGTCAAAAAAACAACAGATTGTGGCACAGATGCAATGAAAATGGAATGCACACTGTTGGTGTGAATGTAAATTAGTACAACATCTATGGAAAACAAAATGGAGATTTCTCAAAGAACTAAAAGTAGATATACCCTTTGATCCAGCAATCCTACTAATAGGGATCTACCCAACAGAAAATAAGTCATTTATGTCAAAAGACACTTGCACCCAAATGTTTATCACAGCACAATTCATAATTGCAAAGATATTGAACTAACCTAAGTGCCCACAAATGTAGGTAAAGTTGATGAGTGGGTAAAGAAAATGTGGTGTATCTATACCATGGAATACTCCATAGTTATCAAAAAGAATGAAATAATGTCTTTTGCAGAAACTTGGACAGAGTTGGAGGCCATAATTCTAAATGAAGTAACCTGGAAACAAAAAACCAAATACCACATATCTTCACTTATAAGTGGGAACTAAGCAATGGGTGTGCTTGGTCATAAAGAATGACTTAATGGACAATGGAGACTCAGTAGGGGGAGTGTAAAAGTGAAGTGAGAGATAAAATATTACCTACTGGGTACAGGTTATGGGTAAATTAAAAATGTCAGCTTCTCCACTATGTAATTCATCCACATAACAAAAAATCCACTTGTACTCCTACACCCACTTGAATAAAAAATGAAAAGAAAAAAAAGCAGTTATTCTTTCACTATTAAGTGTTAGGTTAGCAGTGGGTTTTTAATAGATGCCCTTTATCAGGTTAAGGAACTTCTTTTCTATTTCTAGTTTATTGATTGGTTCGTTTGTCTGTTCCCTCGAAAAGGTGTTGGATTTTGTTGAATGCTTTTTCTGTCTCTGTTGAGATGATCATAGGGCTTTTTCCTATATCCTCTTAATATGGTGTATTGCATCGATTATATATCATGCTTTGATTAAATCTGTATTCCTAGGACAAAAAAAAAAAAACAGCAAAAAAGGAAATACCTTCTTAAATTTCCTCAGCGGTTTGCAGTTGTTATCTATAAAAACATCATAAAATCAACTACAGCTCTTCTCAAAACAAACAGGCATGTTAGTTTATATTTTAGTACTAAAAATTCAATGTATATAGTGGGTCTTTTATGTATAATGTTAAACAAGAAGCTACACTATGCAAACTATGGAAACATAGTTAATCAAACATGAGACTTTGTATTCCCCAAAGAGAGAGGGGAGAAAAAGAAAAAAAAAGAAAAGCTCTTAGTGCTATTATAAATGGTCTTATTGCTTTTTAAATTTTGAATGCTAATTATTCACTGCTAACATATGGAAAAACAAATTACTTTACATATTGATTATATTCTGAAATCCTGCTAAACTCATTTGTTAATTTTAGGATTCTTTTGTATGTTCTTTAGGATTTCCTATGTAAACAGTAATGTCATCTATGAACAGTGCCATTTTTATTTCTTTTTTTTCTAATATATAAGCCTCTTCTTTTCTATTTTTGTTACACTGGCTAAAATTTCCATTACTATCCTAAATAGGAGTAGTGAGAGTGGACATCTTTGCCTTGTTCTCAATCTTACAGGAAAAGAATTCAGTTTTTCACTTACAGATACCATGTTAGCTGTAGTTTTTAGGTAGCTGTTTTTATCAGGTTAAGAAAGTTCTTTCTTATTCCAAATTTGCTGATAGTTTTATCATGAATAGATGTTGAATTTTGTCAAATTTTTATACCTACTGAAATGATTATATTGCTTTTCTTCTTTAGTATGTTAAAATAATAAATTATAATGATTTTCAAATGTTGAATCATCCTTCCATTTTGGGGATAAACAATACTTTAACATATGTGTCATTATTTTTATGTATTATAGAATTTGGATTGTTAACTTTTGTTGAAGATTTTTTAATCTCTATTCAGGGACATTGGTCAGTAGTATTCTTTTTTTAAAAAAATATATATATTTGTCTGATTTCGGTAATAGGATAATGCTAGCTTCATATGTGAGTTGAGAGCGATCCATCTTTGTCTATTTCCTGGAACAGATTTCATATAATTGGCATTATTTCTTATTTAAATGTTTGATAGAATTCTGCAATAAAACCATCTAGGACTGGAATTTTCTTTTTTAATTTGTTTTAACTAAGAATTTAAGTTTGTTAAGAGATATAGGACTATTCATACTGTCTAATTCTTCACCAGTCAATTCTGGTAGTTTGGATATTTTAAGATAGTTTGGTAGTCTACCAAGGGTAGTCTATTGCATCTAAGTTGTCAAACTTATGGACATACATTTGTTTGTAGTATTATCTTATTTTTTAAATGTATGTGAAGTCTGTAGTGTTATACCTGATATTGAAATTTTCTTTCTTGATCAGATTGACTAAAGTTTTATCAATTTTATGATCTTTTTAAGGTATCAGATTCTACACTCATTAATTTTCTATATTATTTTTCTATTCTCTTCTTTGTTCTAATATTTATTATTTCTTTCCTGTTTCTTGATTTGAGTTTAGCCTAAGCTTCTTTTTGCAGTTTCTTAAGGTGCAAAATTAGATTATCAATTTGATATTTTCTTTCTTTCAAATATAGCATTTGATGCAATAAATTGTCCCCTCAGCACTAATTTACCCACAACTAATAAATTTTGATATATTGTATTTTCATTTTCACTAATTTAAAAATATTTATTAATTTTCCATGTGTCTTCTTCTTTGGCCCATGGTTTATTTGGAATGTCTCTCTTTAATATCCAAATATTTGGCCATTTCTGAGAAATCTTTGTGTTATTGATTTCTAGCTTAATTTCACTACAGTTGGAGAACCACAATATATAGCACACAATGTATAGAATAGTATAGAATATAATAATCTAAATTCTAGTCCATTAAAATTATTGAGGTTTGTTTTATGGCCCAGAATATGGTCACTTTTGGTGAATGTTCTGTGTGAATTAAAAAGGAAGCATATTCTTCTGTTGTTTGCTATAGTGTTTTATAAATATCAATTAAGTCTACTTGGCTGATACTATTTTTTAGGCCTTCTCCATCATTGCCAATTTTTATTTTGTCTGTTATATCAGTTACTGAGAGAGAAGTGTTGAAGTCTTTAAACATTATTGTGGATTTTTCTATTTCTCTATCAGTTCAATCAGTCTTGCCTCATACATAATAATTTGAAGATCTTTTGTTAGATGCATACATATTTAAGATCGTTATGCCTTCTTGAAGCAGTGACTCTCTTTACCATTATGCAATGTATTTTTGTATCCCTGATGATATTCCTTGATTTGAAGTCTATTTTTTGTGATAGTAATTCAGTTACTCCAACTTTCTTTTGGTTAGGGTTCACATGGACTATCTTTCTCCATTCTTTTCCTGTTAACCTATCAATATGTTTGGGTTTAAAGTCAGCTTTGTAAATAGTGTATTATGGAGCCTTATTTTCTTAATCAGTATTGTGACATCTTCATTTTAACTGACGTGTTCAGATCATCGAAATTTAATGTGATTATTAATAGGTTGGATTAAAATCTTACATCTTGCTAACTGTTTTCTATTTGCTCCGTCTATACTTTGTTTCTTTTTCCTCCTTTTCCAACTTCTCTTGTGTTCAATGAGCATTTTTAAATAAATATATTGGCTGGGCATGGTGGCTCCTACATGCCATCCTAGCACTTTGGGAGGCTGAGGCAAGATCAGTTGAGCCCAGATGGATACCTGTTATTGGTATTTAAGTATTTTTTACACCAGAGAAGCATGCTTCTTGCTCAGTGACCTCAGCTCTTTAATTGGTTTGAAAAAGTCACGAATTTGAAGCTGGTGTAGCTCTTTTTCATTGCAAAGGTGGGCATAGTGCTCCTTCCATTTCTCTTTCCTGTCTGGGGTAGAAGCCAGAGCAGAAAATAATCTTTTAAACTATTAAAAATGAACATAGTGATTTCAAAGTGAATGCAGAAAATTTAGCCAATATAAAGAAAGAACAATTTCCCTAATAAGAACAGAGAAATATTTCTCATAATATCTTATAGTCCTTTTATTCTATCTCTAGCACGAGTCTCAGAGACTATTCACAAAAAGTGAGAAAAGATACAACAGGGCATTTGGCTAAAGAAGATACATTCTGCTCGTTTTGGAAGATGCCTATAATTCTCTTTAGACTTTCATAACTCCCCAAAAGAAGAGACCAGATGTGGTCACAATATGGCCAGTTCTCTTTCTAGAGAATCAAGTACAGGTGTATTAATACAGAACAATGAGGAGAAAAATGTGTTCTGTAGACACAACCTGTCCAAGCTGGGGTAGAAGAGAATGGGAGAGTAAGCTGTGGTTTCCTCCTTGCTTGTTTTTAAACAATAAATAAGATTAATTTTAACATCTTGGTGATAAATTTGTTTAATTTGATTAGCTCTAAAAGAGTGAGAGAGTTCAGCTTTTTACCAGAATTGGGCCTTTTTCCAAACCAAACGCTACCAGAGGCTACAGCCCCCTTAGGTGAACGTCAACGAGAGCAAGTGTATGCAGGAAAACTGGAAGGCCAGGAAATGCCCCATGAAAGCTCATGAGTTCCTGTACCTAGACTAGGACAAGGCATCAGATAAGCCTGTATTTCTTCAGATTCATTCACTGCATACCTCTTACTATTCAAGACTCAATGCTGTGTTCACAGAGTTAAAACAAAACTTTGTTTTACCTTTGTTCTAGAAAACTCACCAGAAGTTTATATCAAGCAATATGCAAATCCTTTCTGAAAACAATTTAAGAGGCAAGAGATTAGAAATAAAGGAGTGTTTAAAGAAAACCTGATTTTACAAATTTAAATGAAATTCAAGCGGGATGAAAAACGAACAAAAAGAGCTACTTTGCAAATCTACACTTGATAAAATTATCAGAAAAAAGTTGAGGGGAGAAACTCAGTCCTGAAGGATTAATATAATAGCAATCTTCAGCTGCTTCCTGGAGAAGGTACAATGAAACCAAGAAAATTACTGACTTCTTAGTGAGAAGGTTTAAATTCAAGCCCATGATCCCACTTAAAGGAAATACACATATTATTTAAAACAGAGAGAGCCTTGTACATCTTCCCTGCTCCCTAACCATCATCCAACAAGGAATTTCCCATCCAGATCCATTATTGTTCTCTCTGCCCCAGGAAGCAAATCTCCATGCACTGCACTGTGCATCTGGCTTTCAGTTTGCTTTGACAGATGGAGACACTGGCAGGAGATGTGGATATAGGAGATATGGGAATAGCTTTGTATTCCCCCAATTTGCCCTGCTTGGCTCTCAGTCTGGCAGTGCCTGTATTCTTCAACAACCACGACTCCTCTTGGGTGGTTCCTTGTCCACATCTCCAGCCTTCACTGGGTGCTGGTAACATCTAACTTTGGGCCTTCCACTCGCTCCTTTGGGCTTATGGTGATAATTGCTCCCCACTGTTGCTTATCCCCAGGTGCCTTTCCATCTTTATTGGTTAACCTTGCCTACATCTCTGAAAATAGCTCTTTCTTTAAAATCCTTTCAGTTAAAACCTTTGTGAGTGTGTTTTTTGATTCCATTTGGGAACAAGGTTAAAACAGCCATCAAGTCTCAGAGCCTGAATTTGAACCCAAGCTGCCAGAGCTTATTCTCTTAACAGTAGACTATGAAACAAGAGGAAATGCCATTTCACTTTAACTTGAGGCCTTTTTGACTCGCTCTTTAATTTATGTGTTGAATTTTTTCCTCTCTCTAATGCATTTATCACTTGGTTTCCCAAAGAACGCTTCCTGCTTGCTATAGTTTTTAATGTCAGTGCCACTTCATGCTGAAATTCTTTCTCTCTGTATCTCACCCATCTCACCTGAGAAGTCTGGATCTGTGTTATCACCAGCGTCAGCTTCCTTTGGTGATGGGAGTAGCATTTTAAAATTCCTTTGAATGCAAGAATAAATTTTCTTCTTGGAGTATAAATAAGAATGGATTTCCCACTGTACACTTGGTAACACTGTTTCATGTCCCTTGGAAGCCTTGGTTCAGAGTTTTAACCAATAGGCTACAGTATCATGAAAAGCCTTTACGGTCAGCTTTAAACAACATTTGTTCTTTATCTAGCAGGTGTATTTTTAGCTCTCTGCTCGTAACTCAGGAAGAGGAGTTGAATTTCTGCTTTAGAATTGCTGGTAGTAAATTTGAGCACACTAAACTTTCCATGACACCTCTGATTTTTATGTCACCATTATCTTTATAGCCTGGCCTTTGAAGGGACTGATAACTCTCAGGGACCTTGCCTTTTTTTTGCCAGAACATATGCTTAAAGAGATATGAGGTATCTTAAAATAAAAATATAAACTATATTACAATGTATATAGATATTTATGATATGAACTATACTATAATTTTAAAAATTTAAATCCATATTTAAAAATATATTTACATATATTTTACAGTGCTCTCTTCAAAAATGGCAAAATAACCAACTAATATGGTAAAGTTAAAAAATACACTCAATATTTAAAACTACTGTAAATAAGTTAAGTTTGAAATTTGAAAGGTAGTAAATGCTACTATTTTTGTGAAACTAGGAATGCATGTATCATGTTTTAACCCTCATTCCTACTACTGGCACACAAAACAATTAGATAACAATAGCAAAAAAAGAGATAACTTGCAAATTCATTAATGTCTGCTCAAATATTCTTGTCAGCTTTAGGTTTCAAGATAAAGATGGCTTTTTCCTCTATCCTTAGTGCTGCCCCAGACTATTGATATTTTTCCCTGTGTTTTGTGGGTGGCCCACATTGAGAGAGATGGCAGGGGCTTGAGAGGGACTTTCAACAAACTACCATTATTTCATTTTCCTGTTAGAACAAGTAATATCACTGAATTGTAAATGCAACCTAATCAATAACTTAAGCTCTGACAATTCATTTTCTAACCTCTCTGCCACTGATGCGGATTTATTGAGCAGAGGGTAATATGCTAACAAGGAGATAGCTCCGGGTCTTAAAAGAGGGACAAAATGTTCTCTGCTTAATACATTCATTAAAACTAATTAAGAACGTAATAAACTGAAAGTTACACAACAAAAATTGGGTTATTTTATAGAACTTCAATAACAGTGTTTTAGGAAGCATTTCTCTACTGAAAAAAGTAGTTCAATTATATTAGGGTTGGATCAAGAAGTATATACTTTGTCATTGTATATTTTTGTTGTTGCTGTGTGAATTTTTTTTTTCTTGACAATACATTTGGAAAATATTGTGAATTAGATCTGAGTATTGTGAATTAGTTTGAAAAATATCACATTGTTTTCTATGTATATTTAGGAAATGCAATTTTCTATTTATTTGAAAATCCAACTCAATTTGAGTTATATATAAAACTTTATCTATAATTTAGAATATCTAATTTTATAAACATATGGCATAATATTACTGTCTGGAATTAGAAAATCAAAAGCACTTCTGATTTTTGTTTCAAGCTAGAGTTATAGTTAATCATAGCAACTACTTGTGCTTGCAAAATAATCCTTAACCATTATTGACTTGTGAGATGTATTTATAAGTTCTGCCATTAAGCTGAATCCAAGCTGGAAATTTTGCTTTTTCTGGCCCAGAGCAAGTGTTATGGTAATATACACAAAA
The DNA here is from genome assembly GCA_023783475.1 of Daubentonia madagascariensis. Lineage (NCBI taxonomy): Eukaryota > Metazoa > Chordata > Mammalia > Primates > Daubentoniidae > Daubentonia > Daubentonia madagascariensis. The sequence goes on along the minus strand of JAKFHU010000978.1, from coordinate 14,854,349 downwards.
TTTTGACTTGGAAATGTGTGTGTATTTGTGGGTGTACAGAGAGAGGGAGAAAGAAGAGAGAAAGAGCAAAGAGAGAAAGGTTTATTCATAATTTATTCCTAGGGAAATGGTGGAAATAATATAAGATGGTGGGCCAAAGTTGATTTGACAATGATTTCATAAGTCTCATGAGATAACAATGAAGAAAAAGACAGTGTCCATGGCAGATGAAGGCATTAGGACTGGCCATTGTCTCCATTATTTCAATGTAGTGCCTTTAAATAAAGTTCCTTGCCTGTGATTGATAAAAAATATTTTATCTAAACAGAAAACTTTTACAATCCTTAAAATAGAAAGTATTTCTAATAATAATCTCAGAGACTGTGCTTAAAATATTTCCTAACATTGATTATTTTAAGTACTTATGAATTTATTTTTATTCATAGCAGACATATTATTATTGTAATTTAAAGACAATAATGTATTTATCAAATTGCAAACTGGCATGCTATGATATGTACTCTGAAATTAATTACTGGATGGAATATTTATAAATATCCTCAAGTTATTAATGCATTTTAATAATGTTTTACACTATATAAAATTTCCTATCTATTTTTATTTACTCATCATAATGACTTTATTAGCTATTCACAACAGAAAGACAGTCATTAGGAGGTTCATTGAGTTGTCCAGTGTTTCAGAGCTCCAGGCCACAGTCCGGGCCTCAGTCATGTAATTGAATGGTCCCTGATAATACATCACACAGGATGACAAAAGATATATATTTAGTGATAGTATCCCTAAGCACACATCATGAACAGCATTAAAAAAATGATGGTGCTTATTGACTAAAAGCAAATTCAATAAATCCAAATGGAAAAACACGCAAATTTCAGATATCAATTCATTGTCATAATTTATTCATTCAGAAAATATTTCTGAAGGAACTACTATATGCTGGCTCCATTGCAGGTATTAGAAACGTTATAAAAACAAATCAGATACACAAATATCTGCCTCATAGAATATATATTTTATTGAAAGAATCAAGCACAAGAAAAAGAAGTAAAACTTCTATTATGCTGGATAGTAGTATGTGAAAAATTAACAATAATAAAGCAGAAAAGAGGAAGTGTAAATTCAACAAAGAGTGATCAGGTCCTTACTAACAGGTGTATTTTGAGTAAAAACTTGAAGGAAGTGATACCTATGTGAATAACTGATAAAGCAGTCTGCTCAAATGTGGACGAAGAACCAACCAGTAGAAGACATATATTAAGATATTTATTGCAAGATATTGGTTTATATGCTTGTTGGGGCTGACTAAGCAAATCTGAAACAAACGGAGTAGGCCATCAGGAAGGGCAGTCCAGAACTCTTGGAAAAGAACTGAAGCTGCTACTCACAGGCAGAATTTCTTTTTCTTGGAAACCTTAACTCTACTTTTAAGGCCTTTCAACTGATTAAATCAGGACTATCCAGATTATTGAGGATAATTTCCCTTATTTAAAGTCAGCAGATTATGAGCTTTAATCACATTTACAAAATACATTCCCTGCAGCACTCAGATTAGCATTTGATTGGCTAACTGGGGACTATAGCATCACCAAGTTGATGTACAGTAATGACACTCACACTGGGGGAAGAAAACTCCAGGCAAAGGGAAGAGTCAGTGGCAAGGCTCTGAAGGAACATTCCTAATATGTTACTGGAACAAGAAGTCCATGTGTTGGGGGTGGTGTTTTAGTCAATTCCGACTGCTACAACAAAATACCACAGATTGTTTGTAAACATTGTAAACAAGAAAAATTTATTTCTCACAGTTCTTGAGGCTGAAAGTCCAAGATTAGGATCCCTCCATGGTTGAGATCTTGTGAGGGTCTCCTCCCAAATTGCAGACTGACAACTTCTCATTGTATCTTCACGTGACAGAAAGAGGGTAAGAGGACTCTCTGGGGCACTTTTTATAAGGGCAACTTATGCCATTCATGAAATTGGAGCTCTCATGACCTTATTGCTTCTCAAAGCTCCCCCCTCCTAATGCTATCACATTGGGGGTTAGGATTTCAACATATGAATTTTGGGGGGAAACAAACATTCAGTCCATTGCCAATAGAATGAATGAGATAGAGAGCAACGGGGGATGAAGTCAGAGAAAAAACTAACTTGCCAGATTTATGTAGGGTCTCGTGGGCCATAGCACCCACAATATGCTCAGGTTAGATATTGCAGGGTTCTGAGAAAAATTGATGTGGTCTGAGTTCTAGTTGGTGTCATCATGGTTCAGATTAGACTAAAGGGGACAAGGACGAAAGTGATAGGAAGCTAGACAATAATCCATGGTGGTGGTGAGAGTGGTGTAGAGTTTACATATTCTAATTGTGTTTTGAAAACAGAGCCAAGAACATTTGCTGACGGGCTGGATAAGAAATATGAGAAAAGTGTAGAAACAAATGTCATTCCAATATTTTGGCAAGGGAAAGTGGAATAGTAAAGTTGACATTAACTGAGAAGGACAAGACTATAAGAACTTTATGTAGGGAATATCAGGAGGCCAGTTTTGAATTTGTAGCGTGTCAGATGCCTACTAAATATCTAAATTGAGATGCTAAATTGATAGATGGATGTATAAATATGATGTTCAGAAAATGGATCCAAATTGATCCAAATGGATCCAAATTTCAGCAGCCCATAGATAGTATTTAACGCTGTCAGTCTGAATGAGACATGGCAAGAAAAGTAAGACAATGTACGATTTTTTTGCATTTTTCACTTGTTCTTTTTCATTATTTTAAATTTCTTTTGACTTCTGATTGATTTTCAAGGTATCGTACTCTCATAGTTACTTGAAATATTCCATAATATATAAAAAGACATAAAATTACTCATAATTCCACCACTCAGTGGTGAACAATACCAAATTTTTGGCATGTTTTTTCCAAATTCTTCCTATACATATTGTTTCTTCAATGACTTGAAATCGTAGAATACATAAATTTTTTTCACTAATTATTTTTCTTCAAATCACCTCTAAACATTATCTTTAATATTATAACTGCATGATATTCTATTGTATAAAATACTTAACTCTTTAGCTAATTTTTTCACTTACCTTTTTATTTCTTCTGTGATATGAATATAGCAGGAATGGTCATCAGTAAATATTAAATTTTAATTATACATTATCATAATGGCATTGTTATATAAATTCACTCACAATTTTCACCTACTCAGTAATTGACAAAAGAATTTGATAGTGTGGTTTATGGTATTGTTAATCTGAAATTCTAGTTCATAAATGAAGATCAATATTTTAAACAGTGTGTTAAGTAATAAAAACACACACAAACCAGAAATAGCGTGCTGTAAATGAAAAGAAATAATCTCTTTTCAGCAAAAGTAGGCAATCAAAAGTGATTAGAATAGCCTGTATACTGCTGCAGTATACTGCATCTGTGTACAGATAGAGCATCTGTGTAATTTAGATGACCTACTTCCTAGAAATAAATGAGAAAAGCTGCTTAAATATGTGTGTCACCTAAGATAGGGGAAATGTTGTTTAGACATTTTTTTATCTTCCTATTTCATGAGAAGGTAAGTTCTCAAAAATCATCAAACTTATTCTCAAAAGACATATATCTAAGACCTAATTCTCAAAACACCAATTTCTGAGCTTTAACTTACCAAAGACTCTTCCTTCACTAGTGAGCAATTTCTACTTTTGCAAAATGGCAGAAAATGTCACATTTGACAACTACTCACAAAAATCAGTTTCACTCAAAAAAGGGCTATTTGTGAAAAAAATTCATACACACACTAAGGCCTGTTAAAGTCTAAAATGAGATTGAAAACAAACCTTGAGCTACTTGAGACCTTTTCACTCTGTCGCCCTTTGGTTTTCTACATCATTATTGTCCTGGTTTTGATGAATACTATTTCCTTACTCTCCTAACTGCTGGTTACTGCCACTTTGATCCTTACATAAAAGTAACCAGTCTATGATGAGTCAGTTTAATTTGGTAGTTTATCTAAAAAATCCTTGTTTTCAAAATTTAAATTATATTTTAGATTCTTATTGGTATGAGGGCATTGCTGTTTTCTCATCAACCTGTGGGACTGTTTTAATGAGACTGTTGCTAAATGACTGATAGATGAAGAAAGAACTGTTTCTAAAATAACTAATTTCCTGTAATCACCTATATAAAAGGGGTATGAGATTTCCTTGAAGTTATCAACAGTTCTGAATACAAAAAAATGCAAAAATTGAGAACTTTATTAATATCTAATTGCAAAGAGAAATATACACATTAAAACTACAGCCTGCGAAGTTATTTTAAGGTAAAGATAAGTAAAGCTGAAAAATCAGTACTCATACATTAAATTAGCAATCAGTTTAAATAAGTATAAACTCTCCAGTAAAATTTTGTTCAGGAGAAATGGAATGGTTATGTTAGGTACTATATATGTTCATTCTCTTATTAGTTATCTATCTTGTTAATAATATAATCTGGTTTAAAATTAAAAAGCTTCCAAAGCTGTAATTTGGTTAAAAATGAATGTGTAAATCATCTCAAACAATAAACTTAAATTCAACTAATTCAAAAATTAATATAAAACCAGATAAAGTCATAATAAGGCCAATTAACCTAGCAACGAAGATGGGCACACAGACTAACTGATATTTTCTTGGACTTGGATGAAAGTTGCTTCAAGATATTAGTATATTTCAATTTTCCCAGCATATTGTAGGACTACATAGAACTCATATTTTTATGGGGAAAAACAATAATGGTATTTTTTTAAGGAAAAATAGTTCTATTCCCCCCAAAAAAAAACCATTTAATTTCTTTTACTAAAATATTCCTGCACCCCTTGAAGAGGCAAATCTTCAACAGGAGAAAGACTCTGGAGTCTATTAACAATGTTATTAAAAGCAAAGCAAGGAATGGCTCATGAAAGAGAAAGAACACACTCTAAGAAAGAATACAGAAGATTCAAGAATCTGAGTTCAGTTTGTGAATTTGGATTAATTGCTTACCTCAGCAGGTAAAATTTTCATTACTTATATGAATAAATGGAATAATTGGATTTGATACCTTCTAAGCCTCTTTCCAACTCTCAGATTCAGTCGTTTCATGAAAATTGTTGAACTGTGTATCACTCAACTATCCAATGGTGATGGGCTGAGATAGAGAAGTTGATGTTGGAGATTAACGAGCTGGGATATAGGCCAAGGAGAAGTATCCATACTTATCTGGAATTTGCCTCACATATTCACAAGGCTGTGGTCAGCTTAAGTAAAATAATTTATATGTTAGTGTTCTGAATATTATAACCCACTATACAAATGGCAGTTATTAGAAGAATATTCAGTCATCTTTGCAGTCTAAAAACATATTTTTTTATTGCTTAAAAGTGTGCTGAAATTACTTTTTCACAGTATTTGGTCATCCGGTATTATAGCCCTTGAGAAAGTCAGAAAGCTCAAAATAGAACCAAGCTAAGAAGAGATGAATAAAACAACTGGAGTTCAAATGCTGGTACTGGTGATGGTTAACCATAAAATCTTGTGAAAATTACTTTCCCTGTCTAGACCTCATTATCCTCAATTATAGAATAGGGATTATAAAATATACATTGCAGAGGCACTGTGAAACTCATATGTGATAATATTTGTGAAAATATCTCACACAAGTGCTTATAGATGTATTTTTCTTAAATTTTATTAAATTCTCAACTTTTCTCTCACCCTCGCCATCTTATCCATCTGTCATAGATATCTGTTAAGTCTGGGATATATATCCAAAAGAAATGAAATCACTGTCTTGAAGACATATCTGCACTTTCATGTTTACTATAAAATTATTTATAATAGCCAAAATATGAAAATATGAAAACAAACCTAAATGTCCATTGATGGATAAATATATATATACACACACATATCACAATTTCTTTATTTATTTTATATATTGTGGTATATATATAATGATATATTACTCAGTCTTTAAAAAGAAGATCCTGCCATTTGCAACAACATGGATGAACCTGGAGGACATTATGCTAAGTGAAATAAACCAGACACAGAAAGACAAATACTGTATAATCTCACTTTTATGTGGAGTTAAAAAAAAGTTGAATACATAGAAACAGAGAGTATAATGGTGGTTACCAGGGGCAAGAAGGGGAGATATGAGTCAAAGGTACAAATGTGCAATTATGTAGGATGAGTAAGTCTATAGAGGACTATATTTATTAATACTGCATTGTATACTGGAAATTTGCTAAGAAAGTGGAGTTTAGTTGTTCTTACCATGCACACAGGAAAAAGATAAATATGTGAGATGATGGGTATGTTAATTTGCTTGACTGTAGTAAAAATTTCACTATGCATATGTATATCAAAACATTATGTTATATACCTTAAATTTTTTAAATAAAAATGACACAGACTCAAAGAAACATTCATAGATCATCCTTATTCTTTAAAGATTAAATTAAATTAACTTGTTCGCCTTATTCTCTAACTTAGCAATATTCAGATCGTTAACCAAAATTTATATTCATTATTTTATAAATGTTTCCTTTTTTTCCTGCATCCTTTAGGATGTAGACTACCTGAAGGTATAGAAATAAAGTCCACAGTGCCTAGGGAGCACATGAATATAATATGCATTCAGTAATAATTTTGGGATAAATAAACAAATAAGGGCAAGTGTACACATGGGTATAAACATTGGCTAATATTTCCCTAAGTCTGTTCAGTCTGTGCCTATAAAAGACATTTTATGATGGAGTGAAAACAAAAGCACTGTAGAAATTGGAGACATAATCATAGAAATCCCATGAAGTGGGTACGATATTTATAAAAATTTATGGAAAATTAAAGACAGGTTATGCAACTTGCCCATAGTCCTTTAGGTTAGAGTAAGCACTAAAGTTTAGAGAACATATTTTTGAACCACAATGCTGTACTATCATTGAGCAGGTCTATCATCTTCTTAACTAATTTCAGCAGAATTTCAGGTAGTACGACTTCACCATCAGTACATGGGATCAAGATCCCCCTTGAAAAACAGCTTACTGTTAAAACACTTTGGCTTTATTCAATATTAGAGGTGGGGAAAAATTTTAGAAGCTACTGTAGGCTTTTTGCCTCCACTAGTTTCTCTTAAGTGTTTGCCAGATTTTCAAAACAGCCATCAAAAGTTAGTATTTCTCTCTATTTTGTTTCTTACTGAGCAAAACTTTTATTTCACTACTGACTACTAATTTTCAAGTTTCTGTTAGTTTCTGTATAACTACATGCAAGTTGTCAGATGCTCAAAGCAATCGAACTTAAATTGATAAAACTTTAAAATCATTTGAACATGCTGACTAGTGTAGTTATTTCATGTGAAAAGAACAAAAAATAAATCTGCCCAATCTAGTTGAAGGAGAGATGAAAGCGAACAGCACGAAGAGATTTTTATATTTCTCTAAAATAATGAGGGTGAAAATGAGCACTTCAAATCCAGAAGTATATTTTTAAATTAAACCTTATCTCTTCAGCACCACCATATTGGCTACTGACTTTAGAGCAAACATTTTATTTGTACATATGAGCTGTAATGTGAAAAAAAGATAAGAATAAATGTCTGAAGACATCATAATAATCACAGGCTCTGCATGCTCTGCAGAATCACTCAGCACCCAGTAGGACATGGGATACTTACCAATATATTTTTTATAGTTAAATCATGAGAAAACTAAAACAAAATATTACCAAAAAGATAAATTAAAGAATGTTTCTGGAAAATTGTTTAGATTAGCTGTGTAATATAGATTTAATTTGCATAAATAAAAACTATATTTATTTTATACTAAAACATTAATACTGTAATTTAGAAGAGAAGATGCTAAACAAAGTTGCAATTTCTGATGAAATTCCAGACTCAACCTGATCCCTCAGGAAACTTTGGAGAGTAAATTATACCCCACAGTTTATCCTACCTAAAGAAAAAGAAGCTGGGTTTTATAATCCCAAACTTGTCAGTAATTGGCTACAGCCACTTCTTAGGGGATAAAGATGGGTAAAAATTCCCAAGCATTTCTGGCTTTTCATACACAGAGAGCTCCAGTGCTCAAGGGCATTTATGTGAAGAAGTTTACAAGTGCAGGTTCTTAGCTATAAAGCATACAGAAGCTGGTAGAAGAGATCAGAGCTGAGAAAGTGACCCAAGTGCATGGGGGTGGGGAGAAGAGGGTACTGACAATGTTCCATTAAATGTTCCATGAAAATATACATATATATTTCTCCTATAACAATCCAATTGCTAAATATAGGTTGTAGTTTAATGTGTGACAGCAGTGATGGAGAAATGAACTGGAAAAGGATTTTTAAATATTGCATTGAAAGAAAAAAGATATTTAACCTATGTAAGGTAAGGTCAAAATGTTCTTCATAATTGAGGATTAAAGTATACATTATTTACACACCTAAGGTGCAAATGCTGTCAATTAAGTGGCTGGAAGTTGTGTAATACAGATTGGCCTAAACAACTACTAGAAAGCCATTGAAAACACAGTTAAGGTGGACAGGATCTTCACAGTTAATATGGACAGGACCTATGTGGTACTTCTATCAAGAGCATTTTGAGGCACTCTGCTTAAATTGACCATGATAATTTCTTGTTGTTGCTGTTTTTAGAAATTTATCTAGTCATCAGATCTGTGGGCCTTTACTTGCATTTTAAGGAAAAAAATAAATATTTTTAATAACTTCATCTGAATCCTAATTATGACTTTTATGAAAATGCAACATTAAAGAAATTTCAAGTACCAGTTCATTATCTTCATTACTAGCAGATAAACCATGATTATATTCTTCTTAGAAAAATTATGAAGTCATTTATCTATCTGACAAATACTAAGTGCTGACTGTGTGTTAGGGAATGTACTAGGTCATGAAAACACAGAGATTAAGAAAAAATATATACTGCCATCATGGAGTTCCCAGTTCTTATGAGAATTATAATCCCACCTATAATTTAGCATAGCATTGAAGTATGCAGTCAACTACCTGGGAGGCATTGGTTTTGAAGACAGCCACATCCTGTGTTGCTTACAAAAATTTCCCCTGAATTTCCTACAAAATATATTCAAGTTGCTTTTTAATTCTTAATTTCTGCTAAGGCAAAATATGTCACATTCAGACAGGAATAAGTCACATTAACAAAACCATTATAAAAGATGTGTTTTTTACACATTGAAAACCATAATTTTCAATGTGCCTAATCAGTGAAACAATTCTCTCCAATAATAATGAAGGAATTCTTCAACCAATGAGTTTATAATGCAGCGAAGAGATGTAGAAAAATGACTAAAGAGACACTGTAAAAATTTTTTAAAAATTTATTTACAACAGAATTTGGTTTATTTTAATCTGTGTAAGATGACTCTACTATACAAAATAAATAAGAAAAGAAAGAGACAAACATAAATAAAAAAGGTAAAACAAGTAATGATAATCACATTACCTAGAGATAAATAAGTTTAGACTTCTGGTGAATGCTTTTTCAGACCTCTATGCATATATTTTTTTCCACAAAAAAATGGGATTGTACTATGCCCATCATTTGCTAAAATGTGGTTTTCAATTAGCAATATGATGTGAAAAGTACAAATGCAAATGTAGTTCTGTATAATTATTCCAAAGGCAGTTTACTATTTCATTTTGGGAGAAGATCATAACCTTTAAAAGCAATTAGTGTTGTTGAGTTCTAAGGATTACTGTATGTTTAGGTTATAGGACATATTGCCAAACTTCACGGTAAAGAGCTCATTACAGCTGATATTCCCCTCAGTGCTATTGAGTAACAGCTATTTCCTTACACTCTCCCAGGTCTGTGTTTTGTTAATATTTTCATCCTGGCTTTATGTGTATGTGTATGTATTTATGAATTACTTGTTACTTTTGACTGGGCATTTGCCTGTTTCTTATTGATTTTTAATGGTTCTTAATCATATATAAAGAGTGTTAACACTGAAATATGTGCTGTAGGTAATGTGTTATTTAATATCATTTGTACTGTATTTGACAAACAGAATTAATTTTATTACATAGTCGGAATTATACATTTTATATTTTGTTAGTTTTTGCCTTCAGTGTTATTCTTGAAAGGTAATTTACTAGATCAAAATTATGTAAACAGTTGGCTATAATTTTTACTAAAATGTATGATTTTGTAGTTTATATTTTTTGTTTTTTTACTTTACAAGAAATAAATCACTAGTATCAACATATTTTACTAAGTATATCCATTCTTTGTATTCAATGAAATGACAATTTCTTGAACCGGAATCATACTGTTTTGAGGATTATAGATTTATCATTTATAGATTAATGTTAGAAACATTTTATTAAATATCTAGAAAATCTCTTAGGGGTTTTGATTGGGATTAAATTTTATATACAGAATAGAGAAATTGACTCTTTTACAATATTATTTTCCCATCCAGAAACATGGCATAAATAAATGTCACTAGAATTTTAGAAATTTCTTCACATGTTTTACACTTTTAGGTTTATGCTAAGGACTGTACAATAGTGATGTTTTTCTGAATGGGGAGTTTCCCATTCTATTTTTTTACCTGGATATTCTTTGTACATATGAAAATTTATTTTTAATTTTTATTGTTTCTTTTAGATAACCACATGATCTACAAATAGTGTTGTTTGCATTTTTTAAATTTGCAAATGTACCTTGTTTTCCTTATGCAATATTTATTTCAAGGTCAAGAATTTCTAAAAAAAAATTTTAAATAGCAATAATGTTAACAGGCAATTAAAAGTATTCCCCTTTTAATGTAAATGCCTCAATCATTTCACCATTAATTAATGTGCTTTCTGTTAAATTTAGATTACTTTATTATCCAATTAACTTAAGCATGATTAAATATCTGGTAAGCTGTAAATGTTATAATGGGGGTTCAGATATGAACTTTCAGTTCTCCATTTTAAATAATAACAAATATAGTTAACATTTCTTGAACACTTATTATGTGCTAAGTTACATATAAGCAATAGTATATATACTTATATGCATTTGTATTTAATTTTTACAATAATGTTACTAAGTACATAAAACTGAGACTAAAAGACATGAAAGCTAGGATTTGAACTCAGGTGGTCTGGGTTAAGACTTTTTTTTTTTATAAAAGTGATATACATACTGAGTCCCAGTAACTGGTGAAAACTTAATCTGCGATTAAGTGGAAAAACTACCATGTTTTGGATGATATTCCTAAGGACATCATTAGGGGGAACATGAATTCAATTTCAGATAGGCTGCATTTGAGCTTCTCTGGGGCATGAAAGTAAAGAACTCTAGTTAACAGTAATATAAATTAGTTTGATGCTCAGGGGAAAAATCTTGGCTATTGCATTAGTCAGGACTTAGGCAGTTTAGCTGGCTGAGTATTTCTTCAGTTTAGTCATGTTGAGATTTGATCCTAGTTACATGTCTGGTGGCCTGGAGAGGAAGTGGAGGCAGATATTGAGGAACACAAGAAATGCCTTGTAAAGCACTTGTTTTGTTGAATATTTTTCAGGCATCAAGCAAGAAGGAGGTCTTCTTATCAAATGACTGAGGAGGGGAGTGGAGGCTGGACCACTGCCTTAGACACAGAAGATTCAAGGCAATATAAACTTTCCAGAATCTCAAGTATATACTCCCATCCTAAATGTTAGGATTCCACTCATTGCCCACCATGGTCCCAAATACAATCAAGGAGATCTGTTTAAAGTGATAGCATTCTCTAAAGTTCATCCACTTACAATTAAGTCTGTTCTAGTTTTTCAGCCCTGCCTGTCATCCAGCTTTAGGAAGACAGAATCATTTAGTGCCCTTAAAATTTTGGGTACTTAAAAGTTGTTTTAAATAGCAAAAAGTCAAAACTCTTTAGTCAAGGCTATGGTTTCTTTGAAAATATATTCACTGCAAAATTTTTGAAGCTATTGATATATTAATATTTATTTTGGATCAGTTCCATGGGTCAATAACCACTTTAATGACATAGTTCTCCAACACTTAATTTTTCTTCCTTCCTAATCCCATGCCTCTTTTTCTTGACTTAAAAGTAATTGTAATTACCTTGTGACTGTCATGTATAATGGGGGTAATCTTAACATTGACCAGAGAGATTTTACTGAGCCATTGTTTATTGAAGCCTTTTAATTTTATTTATTATTTTTATTTTAAAATATTTCAATGGCAAATAATGTTTATATATATTCACGGTATACAATGTAATGATTTGATATGCATATACATTGTGTAATGACTACCACAATCAAATTAATCAACACATTCACCACAATCTGTAAATTAGATTCTCAGAACTTATCTTACAACTGAAAATTCAGAGCCTTTGACCCACATCTTCCCATGTCCCTCAGCCCCCAGACACTCACAACCACTATTCTACTCTCTGCTTCTATGAGTTAGACTGTTTTAGAATTCATACAAAAGTTAAAAAAGTATTTATCTTTCTGTACCTTGCTTATTTCACTTAACATAATACTCTTGAGGTTCATCCAAATGACAGAATTTTTCATTTTTAAGGCCATATAATATTCCATCGTCTGTGCATGTGTTTTTGTGTGGGGGTGTGTGTGTACACGCTATATTTTCTTTATCAGTTCATCCATCAATGGCACTTAGGTTATTTCTATATGTTGGCTATTGTGATTAATGCTGTAGTGAACATGAGGATGTTGGTATCTCTTTGAAATACTGATTTCAATTATTTTAGTTCAGATATATACCCAGAAGTGGGATTGCTGGATTGTACCGTAGTTCTAGTTTTTAATTTTTTGAAAAAGCTCCATACTGTTTCCCATAATGACTGTACTAATTTACATTCCCACCAACAGTGTGCGAGAGTTCCCTTTTCTCCATACCTTCATCAACACTTGTTATCACTTTTCTTTTTGATAACAGACATTCTAACGGGTATCAAGAAATATCTGCTTGTTGTATTGATTTGCATCAATGCACATGATTAATGATATTGAATACCTTTTCACATACCTTTTCATGGCTATTTGTAAGTTTTCTTTAAAAAAAAGTCTGTTCTTCAGGTCCTTGCCCATTTTTTTTTAATTGGGTTGTATTTTTGCTACTGAGTTGTGTGAGTTTCTTATATACTTTGTGTATTAACCCTTTACCTGTTGTATGCTTTGCAAAAATTTTCTCCAATTTCAGGGTTGTGTTTTCATTTAATTTATTGTTTTTTTCCATGCATAAGATTTTTAGTTAGATGTAGTCTGACATTTATTTTTGCTTTTGGTGTCAGATCCAAAAAATCACCATCAAGACTAATGTCAAGGAGATTTTCCTTCTGTTTTATTCTACAAGAGACTAAAAAGGCAACAGAAAAGATCAATAAAACCAAAGTGTTGATTTTTAAAAGATAAACAAAATTAACAAATATTTCACTAGACTAAAAAAGAAAAAGAGAGGCTGGGCACAGTGGTTCATGCTTGTAATCCTAACACTTTGGGAGGCTGAGGTGGGAAGATTGCTTGAGGTCAGGAGTTCAAGACCACCCTCAGAAAGAGTGAGAACCAGGCTTTACAAAAAAATAGAAAAATTAGCCAGGCATAGTGCCACGCACCTGTAGTCCCAGCTACTTGGGAGGCTGAGGCAGGAGGATCACTTGAGCCCAGGAGTTTGAGGTTGCAGTGAGCTATGATGACACCACTGCACTCCAGCTGGGGCAACAGAGCAAGATTCTGTCTTGGAAAAAAAAGAGAAAGAGAGGACTCAAATAAATAAAATTATAAACAAAAGAAGAGAGATTGTAGCCACTACCACAGAAATATAAAGGATCATAAGTGACCATTATGAACAATTATATGCCAACAAATTGCATAACTTAGAAGAAATGTATAAATTCCTTGAAACATACAACCTACCAAGACAGAATCATGAAAAAATAGAAAATCTTAACAGCCAAATAATGAGTAAGGAGATTGAATCGGTAAATAAAAACCTCCAAACAATGAAAAGCCCAGGACCAAATGTCTTCACTGGTGAATTTTACTAAATATTCAAAGAATTAATGCCAGTCCTTCTCAAACATTTCCAAAAAATTGAAGAGAAAGGAATGCTTCCAAACACATTTAACAAGGCCAGCATTACTCTGACATCAAAGTCAGGCAAAGACACTATAAGAAAAGAAAATTACAGGCCAATATCCCTAATGAGCATAGATGCAAAAATCCTCAACAAAATACTAGCAAACCAAATTCATCATCATGTTAAAGGATCATATACCATGATCAAGTGGGATTTATCCCTGGGATAAAAGTATGTTTTAACATATGCAAATCAACAAATATGATACATCACATTAACAGAATGGAGGACAAAATCATATGATCATTCCAATGGATGTAGAAAATCATATGACAAAATTCAGTATACTTTCATGGTAAAAACGCTTAACAAATTAGGTATAGAAGGAATGTACCTCAACATAATGAGGGCCATATATCACAAGCCCACAGCTCACATCATACTCAATTGTGAGAAGTTGAAAGCTTTTCTTATAAGATCAGAAACAAGACAAAGATGATCACTCTAACCACTTCTATTTAACAAATATTGGAAGTTCTAGCCAGGGCAATTAGGCAGGAAGAAGAAATAAAAGGCATCTAAATTGGAAAGAGAGAAGTTAAATTATCTGTGTTTGCTGATGACATGATCTTATACAGAGAAAATCCTAAGGACTATGCTAAAAAAAAGCAGTTAGAACTAATAAACAATTTATTAAAGTTGTAAAATACAAAATCAACAAACAAAAATAAGTGGCACTTCTATAGACCAACAACAAACTACTTGAAAAAGAAATTAAGAAGACATTCTATTTACAATATCATCAAAAAGAATAAAATATTTAGGAATAAATCACTGAAAATTATAGAACATTGATGAAAGAAATTGAAGAGCATATGAATGATTGAAGAGATTTTTCATGTTAATGATTGGAAAAATTAATATTGTTAAAATGTTCATACTACTCATAATCTACATATTCACCCCAATCCCTATCAAAACTTCAATGGCATTTTTTATAGAAATATAAAAAAATAATCTTAAATTTCGTGTGGAGTTTAAAAAGATCCTGAATAGAAAAACAATCTTGAGAAACAAGCACAAAGCTAGAGGCATCACACTACCTGACTTCAAAATATGCTACAAACATTGAATAATCAAAAGAGTATGGTCAGTATGGTACTGGCATAAAAACAGACACATAGAACAACAGAGCGGAATACAAAGCCCATAAGTAAACCCACACATATACGGTCAGCTAATCTTGACAACGGTGCCAAGAATACACAATGGGGAAAGCAAAGTCTTTTCAATAAGTAGTGGTGGACAACTGGATATCCACATGCAAAAGAATAAAAATTGAATCCATTATCTTATACTGTATACAAAAATTAACTCAAAATGAGTTGAAGACTTAAATGTAAGATCAAAGCCTTTTAAAATTCCATTCCTTACTCTTAAAATCTAGCAGTGTTTTACTTTTTTATCATTCTGTAAGGCTATTTCTGCATTGGAATTCAGTCAACTTTTCCTCTGCCAACTCATTCTTACAGTATTTTGGTAAACACAGGCATTACCAACCACCAAACTTCATAAAAATATTATTCACAATGAATATTAATGTTTACACCCTCCTTCCTTGGAGCAGCATGATTAGTAAGCAGAAGTTGCCTTCAAAATTATTGCATGTAGTACTTCATCAAATGTCTTGCTGTGGCATAAACTGAGTATCCATCTTTCCATCCTCAGATATTAGTTCCCTCATTATCCACTGCGATCACTGAGTCAACATCACAAATACAACATCACAAATATTAGGATTTTTTTAAAATAGCAATAACCCACTTTGGACAACAATTTCTGTATTTATCAGGATAGAATGGACTATGCTATGTTAGCATTAAACCCTAAAATAGAAGTTACTTGATAAATTTAACAAGATAAGACTTTATGTCTCTATGTCTTGATAAATTTAGCAAGACTTTATGTCATATAACAAGAGTTTGTGTCTTGTTATATGATAGGTAGATTTTATTCAAGTGGATATCCACCATCTTGAAGCTATAAAAACTGATACCCAGGTCCTCCAAGAATGTAGTGGAGGAAGAGAGATAGAGGAGGCATATTGGTTCTTTTAGATAGAACTAGTTATATTGTACTAATCTTATCCTGCAGGTCTAAAATAGAGAGGACAGCATGAACATTTGGTGATGGTTAACTATCTATGCCATAACTTGAATGTTTATTGTATGAGTCTCCTGTGATCAGCAACAGTTCAAAGACAGATAACTGAGTTTCAGAAAAATAGATAGTTTTTTTTTTTTTTTTTTCCTGCACAGTGTCCAGGGTAAATGACTATGAGTCATTTTGGGGGTAAACAAAAAAAAATATTTAAAGTATAATATTTTGGTAGTGTTATAGGATCCTTACATAGGGAACTGGACCACCTCTACTTTCAGGGTAGCTGGGATTAAGAAGTTGTTCACATTGGGGCCAGGCTGATATTGATCAAAATCAGTGTGAGGTCATTAAAAGGTCTTCAGATAAGGAGGACTAACGTCCTTGAACTGCAGAAGAGGGATGCCTCTACTTGCCAAAAAGGCTCAATGATACTTATAAGCTCAAGGTACCTAGGATCCATCAAAAATCCCATTCCCATGATCAAATCCCTTTCTCAATCAGTTTCCACAATTTTCATATACATGATCTGCTGATTATGCAAATTCAATTTATATTATAATTCTGTAATCAGAATCAAAATTTGCATCTTATATAGTGTCATATCAGATTTGTAAAGATAAAAATAGATAAGAACTAATCCCAAATTTCCGTCATTGAAGGTATATTTCCTAGAAACACTCTTGGTAAGAAAATACTGCATAATGAGAGTTTAGAATTGGAGAAGAGAAACCTCACTATGTATTTCCATCAATAAGGAATATAATAGAAGGAATGAGGCCTTACTAAATTGCTGGAGGAGATAGATAGCAAAAGTCAGGTAGAGTTGCCAGTAGGTCTTTAAGTCATGCTACTGCAATCTGCACGCAAGATAACAGGAAGCTGCTGCTGACACACTTAGAAAGCTGCAGAAATTATCTGCTATAGTCATAGCTGCTATGCAGTCCTGAAGGTGCTCACCAGTGGAGAGACATGGAGTCAAGCCTGCCCTGCCAATAACATTTTCTATGATTTGAATGTACCCCTAAAAAAGCATGTGTTAGAAACTTAACCCCTAATGCAACAGTGAAGGGAGTGGGGCCTAATGGGAGGTGTTTAGGACAGGTCATGAGGACTCCACCCTTATGAATGGATTAATGCTGATTATAAAAGGGCTGGAAGCTTGATCTCACATGCAACCTTGAGTGATTTCTCACCATGAAATGTCTTTAATTTTGCTATGATGAAGCAAGAAGGCCTACACCAGATGTGACCATTCAGTCTTCAACTCCTAGCCTCCAGAACTGTGAGCCAAATACATGTCTATTGTTTATAAATTATGCAGTCTGTGGTTTCTGTTATACCAGCACAAAATGAATTAAGATACACATGTTTGCCAAAAACCCATGTCTCTGCTGCCACTGTCAGCAGAGGAAACTCATCTTACTTCCATTTTCTAAAATCATGTAAGTGGATCTCATTGGCAGACTTTAAATAACATCCAGAAACCCAAGAGGTAACATAGAATGGAGTAAATCTAGATTATAAGTAAGCGCTATTCAGCAAAAAAGGTCAACATATTTTAGAGAAGTCAAAAAGTGTGAGGATTTGTCTACATGCTATGGATTTAGTACCTAGGCCATTGGTGACAAAAGCTAGAACAATTTCAGTAGATGGGCAAATGCAGAAACTAAGTTTCAATGGTGAGTTAAAGGTCATAGAGCAGCGGTCTCCAACCTTTTTGGCACTGGGGACTGGTTTCATGGAAGATAATTTTTCCATGGACCAGGGGGAGGGGCAGGCGGGATGGTTTCGGGATGATTCAAATGCATTACGTTTATTGTGTGCTTTATTTCTATTATTATTACCTTGTCACTTGCCACTCACTGGCAGGGTTTTGATACGAGTCTATAAGCAATTGATTCATTATAGTCTCTGTGCAGTCAAACCTCTCTGCTAATGATAATCTGTATTTGCAGCCTCTCCTCAGCACTAGCATCATTACCTCAGCTCCACCTCAGATCACCAGGCATTGGATTCTCATAAGGAATGCACAACCTAGATCCCTTACATGAGCAGTTTACAGTAGGGTTCGTGCTCCTATGAGAATCTAATGCTGCCATTGATCTGACAGGAGGCAGAGCTCAGGTGGTGATGCAAGCAATGGGGGGAGCGGCTGTAAATACAGATGAAGCTTTGCTGGTTCAACCACCTGCTCATCTCCTGTTATGCAGCCCAGTGGTGGTCTGTGGCCTGGGGGTTGGTAACGGCAGTGATAGAGGACTCACTGAGAATATACCATCATTTCAGGAGACTGTTTCCAAATGGGAAAGACAGAAGATATTTACTAGTTAATCATACAAATGGGACATAAACTTGAGTGGAGGTTTTTTTAGTGCCTTTGTTCGTTCTTTCCCCAACACCCCTTTCTCTCTCTCCCTCTCTCTCTCTGAGATAGGAGGAACGTGCAACAATATTTATTAAGTAAAAGAACTACTGGTCTAGTGGAAAAAGAGGGAGTTCAAGATACTCTGGAGGAAACGGATGATTGATAGAGCAATGTCCCTGAGGAATTTAGGAGATAAAAATTAACAGTGACATTGGCCAGAAGAGAAAACTACCCTTGGCTTTTTTTCTGGGCAACACTGATAATCTCAGGCATCTCATTCTGCTCTAAGTGTTGCTTACTCTGTCTTGAGTTCTGTTAGTGGGAAGAGTTCTGGCTCACTTAACCTTTGAATACAAAAGTATTTCAGGTCACTTTTCTTAAAAAAAAAGAAAGCTTCCCTATTGCATAGAATTCAGTGTATTATATGAGAATCTCATGTTTATTAATCACCCCTCTTTGTCTCTTTTTTTTTTTGTCTCATGGTTCTCTCCGATACTGATGATGGTCAATTCTTTTTAATGTTTTGTTTTTAACTGTTTTCCTATTTTGTGTCTACTATTTTGCAGATTAAAATAGTATACTATTTCTAGGCAACTGCTACTATGAAGACCATAATATTTCAGAAATATCATACCAAAAAGAGTATCTGAATCCTTTTCTCTTCACCTTATATAGAAATACACAGGGTAAACAATAATGGTTATGAGTAGTTATTTTTTCTAATTTATATTTTTGTGAACTTTACATTTTATTTGTACATAGGCTTTTTTTCAATTTCATCATTCCAGAAATGTTTGTGTAGCTGTAATTTCTTAATAACAATAATAGTTTGGAGTTGTAAAAAGCCATCTGATCTAGCATCAGGGCCCTTTGTCACAGTCTCAGCTGCACCTATAACTAGCTTTGTGACCCCAAGTATATCACTTTATTTCTCTGGAATTTATTTTACCACTCTTTAAATGATAATAATGTTTACTTGGTCTTTCTTAAAGGTAAGTTATTTGTATGGACAGTAAGTAAAATTTGGGTTTGGGGTCCCTAGACAAAACTCACTGCCAGTTCCACTTACGTATAAGAAAACTAAAAGCATTAGGTCATGGGCTGAAAGAAAATGTCTTTCTGGGTTATTGAAGAGATGGAGGCAGAGATATTGTCTTCTGACACCTGGGGACTGACTGCTTTCTCTGTGTAGATGAGAATGTGGTCTTGCTGATATTACATTGGTTTTAGATGCAGGAAAGCCTGATATTTGAAAATCCTTATATGAAAGTAACGAGCATTCCTGACATTCCTTCTGATAGAGTATTGTAAGCCCTAATTATAATATGACAGTGTATTAAAAAAGTTAGGTTGTTTTATCGACTCTGGCAAGTTCTCTCCGTGGAGAAGATCAGCACCAGCCATGCACGTAGTTAAGGAACATGGCCGCCAGGGATAAGCAGCTTCAATTACAAGTGTATCTTCTCCTCTATGTTGTCACCATACTACCTTTATATTTATTTTTTAATCTGTGACTTAATAAATTGGTTGTAGCTATATTTCCTCCTGCCAAAGCATAACTTACTTTGGAATGCTGCAGTCAGAAGGTGTATAGTAGAAATATACTTTGAAAAGTTAAAAATGGGTACACATTCAAGGAAAAGCATAGACTTTTAGGGCAGGAAGTTATTCAAGAAGATTTCAGAGTTTGGTGGGGGCTTTGGGAGATGTTGATCAAAGGACAAAATTTTGGTTAGGCAGGAGGAATAAGTTTAAAAGATCTATTGTACATGATGATGACTACACTTAATAACAATATATTGTATACAATGAAAATTCCTAACAGGGTAGATTTGATTTGATGTATTCTCACCATGAAAAAAATGAGTATGAAAGTTAATGCATTTCTTAAACAGCTTGATTTAGCCATTGAACAATGTATACATATATCAAAACATCATGTTGTACACCATGAATATATACACCTTTTGTCAATTAAAAATAAGTTGAAAAAGAAGATTTGAGAGGTCAAATTTTTGCATGCCATTGATATTTTAAAAATATAATTTGCATAAATTATATTTTGAAAAAAAACTATTGTCTGAATAATGAAAACTTAATATTGCAACAAAAATATTTTCAACTGAGATTTACATTCCAAGTAGAAAAATCTCATTATATATATTTGGGATTGGAAGATACACTTGTATTTGAAGCTGCTTATCCCTGGCGGCCATGTTCCTTAACTACGTGCATGGCTGGTGTTGATCTTCTCCATTATATATTTGTCAGGGAAATCTAAGAGATGTGCATATTATACTACTTTCCATAAGCCTCTGTTTCTCATCTATAGATTAAGCTCAAGAAACATAATCTAGAATATCCCTTTTTGGTGTATATCTTGAGGATTAATAGTGTAATTAATAGTAAAGATGGTGCAGTTGCTTGGATTTGCTCATTTGCATTGAGAAGATCTCAAGATTCAGTCCTTGAAAGCTGTTGGGATGGATCCTTAGGGATTCAATGAATTACCTTCTGGTCTGGAGATTTTTATTCTCTAATTCTTACTTATGTTCGTGGGAGATCTTAAAGATTTCAGGACTGAGAAAAATCATAATCCACTGACATTTCAAACTAAGAGTCATTATAGGTCCTCTAAGTACTGATGTGTCATTCTGTAAATAGAAGGCACAGGTCCACTCAGAGAAGTCACCAGAGTACTCTGCCTGAGAGTAGGCAAACTTTCAGAATAGGACTTCTCACAGCAGGGATAAATTTGAAGCAGAACTTTTAGTGCAGCTTTGGAGCATACCCTAGAAGAGTTAAGAATTTTGTGACAGATGTGAAGATTGGGAACTTCTGAATTCAAAATAGAGTGTCAGACTGCAATTAGCTCCACATACTATCAAATGTTAAAAATACTTGTCACAGGAAATCGTTCAAGATCATTTGATAACAGTTTAGACATGTCCATTAGCCTACTCACATCATCAGTTTGGTTATGAATTGATTTGAAGTGCTCCTCTGTGAATAAATGCACAGAATATTTGAGAGTAATATTTCCCTATTCCTTTTTTACTTCTGCAAAAATTCTGAGTATTGCTATTATGGGATGTTGCTGTGTCCCCTAAGGGTGTCAACATGCAAAAGAGTGCTTTATGTGTTAATGTGTACTTTTTTCTTTCCTTATGGTAAATTATATTAGTAGAATTACATTATTGAACTCACTAACAAATTAGTCTGGATATAGGATACAAAATGTGCTTTTATTAACATTAAATCAATATATTATTGGCAATGATATGCAGTAATATTGTCATGAATTTATGCAATGAGAGTGAGTCAAGGTACTCTACACATATTAACTAAGTAGTATAACAATTTTATGCTATTTCTATTTCTTTTTAATAGATTTTTAAACACAAGCAAAAACATATTATATGAATTTCTAGAGGAAGACCAAACTCATTTTTGATCATGGAATAAAACTGTTCTGGAATTTTTAAGAGTAGTTTCCATGGATTGAATATTGGAAAACCGCTTTTCTCAAAATATTTTTCTTGAGTTTCATGAAGACATTGCTATGTTAAACCAATTTTTGTATTTGCTATTAGTTTAGAAGTACTTTAAAAATCAGATTATGTTAATATTTACATGTAGACAAATTAATACTTAGAAAAATGTATGCTCCGTGAGTGTAAAGTACATGAGTTTAAATCAAATCTTTGACCCTGGACTTAAACTTTCTACCTCAATTTTCTTCTCTTTAAAATTGAGATACTTATATTTGTTCATGGTATTTTTGTGAAGATTAATTTAGTTTCTAAAAAAAGTGTTTGGCACAATTCTTAGTATGCAGTATTATTTAAGGAAATGTTATTACTCATAAAATTAGGAAGAGTCTGTGGCACGTAGTTCTTATTTAATATTTATTTGTTAAAATTTAATAAACAAAATACCATTATATTAGATTTTTATCTATTTCATCAATATTACATCATAAATATTTTGTAGCATAATAAGTAAAGTCTAATTATATCTGTTGAACATTATATTTCTTGATAAATTCAACTCTATTACTGTGTTTTAATTTTTTATTAGGAATATACATATAAGCATAATCAAATGTTTTTGTTTTGAATTGCCAGAATGGCCCTGATTGTTCACCTGTCCTTGCATCCACCTCTTGTCGATGGCCTTATAACAGATGTATGTTTACCACCTCCTTGACATTGGGCTTGATCATGTGTGCTTTGGATATGATATGTGGGTGAAGTGATAGCAGACCTCAAATTTTATGTGTTTCAGCTTTTCAAGAAAAAAAAACACAGTCTGGGTAGCCTGCTGGTCCAAGGGGAAAACACACAAGTGAAGCAGAGCTTCCCTGGCAGTCCCACTAACCTAGAATGTGCAGTAGAGCCACACTAGCCTGTGCAGCCTGAGTGTCACCCCAGAGTCCAGCCTGCACCAGCTGAGCCCCAGCTGACACATAAACACATTAGAAGAAACTTTTTTTTTTTAATCCACTAAGGTTTGGGGAGGTTTCTTGCATGGTATTGCATGGTATTATTTTCTAAGGCTTATGTTCACAGCATAAACATGATCAAAGTGTCATTAACAAAACACCTTTTGTGTTGGTACCTTCAAATACATGGCAATATTAAAAAGACAAAATAAATTACAAAGTGGATGTGCCATAAAAATCTATGTATACATAGAAAATTAGAGAAAATGATTTGAAATTTTAGAAAAGGTTTATTTTTCATGAATGATGTTTTTTTCTAACCTATATTCAGTAGAAAAGAACTTTCAGACCACCTTTATACATTAAATATCTATATAGAATTAATAGCATGTTCAGTTGCACGTGAGCTACTTTAAAATATAGTGAAAGAAACTCACTAAGAGAACTTCAGGTATCAACTAAAAAATGCAGAACTTGGATAAAGTGAGCAAAATAAGCTCCACCAGGGAAAGTGCTCCATGATTTGATGCTCATATATAGCAAATGCTGTTTCTTCATAAACAGGATGAAAGTAGTTAATTGCTTAAAGGATTGAAAAATCCCTTATCAACTTTATTTTCATTTTCATATCTGAGGAGTTGAACAAGATAGACCCTTTGGTCCACTTCCTTTTTGAACCTGGAAAAAAGAAGGATGTTTCTTAATGACTGAAATAGATAAGGGTGATACAAAAGTTAAATCCTCAATGTTATAAGAATTTAGGGTCCTTATAGTTATTTTTCTTCATCTACATTTACTTTCTTACTTTCCTGTGTGGTAAAAGGAAGCATGAAAGTCCACTGGCAGTTCATAAATTTGGGCTTGAATATTTACCCTGTCAATCTCAAAAAAATTTTTTGTGAGATCAAAGAAGATCATGTATGTAAATTTTCTCAAATGCATTTAACTGAAGGAAGAAGAGCTCTTCAATTGGACATTTATGGTATTGTCATCAAAACACAATAGTTATTTTATCTTGAAAATAATTTTAGGTGTAAAAGAACAATATGATGTTTATAGCTGATGCAGGAAAGCAGACCCCCAGTTTTGGGCTCTGCTTGAAGGCCAAGTGGGTTTTTCACTTCGCTGGAGAAATAATTGAAGAGTGAGCTGACAGAGTAAGGAAAAGGTAAATTTTTTTAAATAGAAAGAGAAAAGGAAAGTGACTGCCCCATAGACAGACCAGCGGCTCTCTCTCAGAGCAACAGAGAGTAGCACATTGTGAGTTTCTGGGGTCTTATTTTATACCTTCTATTTAATTTTATATTAAGAGAAAGGAGGATTATTCATAAGATTTCTGGGAAAGGGATGGGCAATTCCTGAGACTGAGGGCCCCTCTTTTTTTTAGACTTCCAGGAGTTGCCATGGCATTTGTAAACTGTCATGGTGCTGGCGGGAGTTACTTTTAGTGTGTTAATACATTATAAGCAAAGTATAATGGGCAGTGGGGATAATCTCAGGTCGTTTTTCTTGGCCATCTTGGTTCTAGCTAGTTTTGCCAGCTCCTCCACTGCCTCCTGTTTCATCAGAGACCTTGCTTCAGGTCTTACGGCTCTTTATTGAACAGGCCTGTCAGTTTTCTACCTCATTCTCCCCTCAGACATTGTACACTCCTTAATCTAAAGGAGTTGTTGTCAGATGGAGATCTGTCTTATGTATCTTCTTCAGGCTGATTTAGGGGTGTTGACCCTGTCTAGTACGGAAGGAGTAAAAATCTCTGGATGCCTGCTGTAAGGGGCCCAAAGACAGGACGTTTTTATGCTCTGGATCGGCTGGTGGGATGGGTTGGAAGCCCTATGCCAGCATTATCTTTACTTGGAACTGTTGTAATCTAGAAGACACAAACTTTACAAGGAAGTTAAACAAGCAAGGAACAAAGACTAATAGTAATAAAATTGTCATTAAAGGTCCTAATAGGGGCAGAAACCAGGTAACAGATGGTAAAATCCCTTTAATTACATCCCATGTAGTTTCTAACGAGGTGGCACTTTGACCAAAACTGTGTAGCCATTTAGTCTGTTTATATATTTTCATTTTATATCTTTTTTATTTGTCTGTTGGCATTGACATAAGTAGAGTAAGTTTTATTGATTACTGTACAAACACCACCTTATTCAGCCAATAAACAACTAGGTCTATTTGGTTGTCTATTATTCTATTGGCTAAAGAATCCAGAGAGGTCTTAAGCTTAGTTAAAGCATCTCTAGTAGTAAAAGCCAGACATTCTAGCTGGGTGGAAAAGTTTCTTTTGGTGACTTTATGATAACTAAAACCTCCCCAAGGGGCGGTCATTCTAACAGCAGCTCCTATCCCAACCAGGGTAAGACCAATGGCCCTTTCCAATGAGTGAGGCAAAGTTTTTATATTGTATCTTTGTTTGTTCACAGTGAAACAAATCAAACAAGTGCCATATTATCATACACTGCCATACAACCTATGTTATATTAATGATATTACAATTTTCTACTAGGCAGGGATTTTAGTATTATAATTAGCTAAAGAGCACTATAGGACAACCAAAGTAGTTTTAAGGTAGTCAGAGCTAGTCTGTGCCGGCAATTTCAAGGCAAGAAAGTGCTGGGTACTTTTCCCGGGCACAGTAGTTACCTTGGTACTATTCTATTTTGTAACAATTTTGTTGAGCGCTCAAGGCTAGCACAGTGTTTCTGTTATATAGTGGGTAACTTGCATTTTTTTTCTCAATCTACCCTGTTCCCCATCTCTTATAATTTGTCTGGCCATTTTTCTGTAATATTCCCTCAGCAGGAAATGATGGGACATTATTTCTATGATCTTTATATTGACTTACATTTTATGGCAGTAAATTGTGTATATAACTCACAGTCACAATATAGGCAACAACAACAAAGCAAGTTCTAATTATAATCTTTATGTCAATTAATAAAACATATCTCTAATGTGTAGGCAAAGAATGCAACCATTTAGAAAAAGAATCAAAGATGCCTTATTTTTCTATGTTATTGATCTGGACACCTAAATGATTTAAAGCATCAGTAACATTATCTTCTTCATCTGGAATACGACGGCTGTTTGGAAAGTATCCATCCATTGTAATTTTCATATTACATGGCTGGATACTTTCCAGGCAGTAGTCTTATATGCACAAAAAGTGGTTCCAACTAAGACACAGGTTCCACCCTGCACTGTAGTGAGTATATCTAGGGCTATTTTATTTTGTAAAACCACTTTTCTCATTTGGGTAGTTTCTTGGCTTAAGAGGTACACAGCATTTTTGTGTGTGTGGTTCAGTGCTTTACCTGTAAATTGGGCCAGAATAGCAACTTGGGTAAGAGTATTCAATGCTACGGACCCAGGGACTATGCTTCAGGGCCATTTCCACCAAGCCAAAGACCTGGAGAAATGAGCTCTCAAGGCCCTTATATTATTGAGTACTGTGGACAGAGTTTTATGCATAATTTCTGGCAGGAAAGACACCCCATGGTACACCTCCAAGTCTAATTGTGAGAGAGGTATGGCCACAAGTGTGCATCTCACAGCCATCCAGTCCCCAAAGGTGCAATATAAGCTTTAGCTCTTATGAAGCAAATTTTTTTTTCTCTCTAGTCAGATGCCCATAATTGAATAGTATGGATGCATGCTTAAGGGGGTAGCCATCTCATCATCTGGGAGTGTGTGGAGGAATTTGTAGTATGATTATATCTTCTTATGCATGGGGGGGCCTTTTGATATAATATCACATGTTTAACTATTATCTATCTTAATCTATCTCAAATTGATGTGTGTTGGCTGTGTGTAATGTTTATGTATTGACTCTTCAATGAAAAGATGTGTCTTTTGGTTTTACTGACAGTTGGCAAGTGGGAGGTATTCTGAGATGTAGGTGGTTGCCGACAACAAATGGGGGAGTTGATGTACCCACGTGAGTAGAGTTGCCATTCCCCAGGGAGCTTACCTAGTCACTCTAATTCTGTGATATTAAGGGCAGCGCATTCCATGGCATCTCACTCCCACTGGACAAAGGTAGATATCTGCAAACCCAACAGTCTGGCTGTAGTCATGGCCAAATCTAAAAAGACATTGCCATTTGCCATGGACTGCAGGAACAACAGTGTATAGGTGTAAACACAAGTGTTTAGAAGGAGCTCTCTAGGGCAAATCTATTCCTTGTAACATTATTAATGATGTATTTTCTCCCATAGGCCCTATTAGGGAGGCAGCTGCAGGCTTCTAGCCTGGCTCATAAAACCACACATGGCTTTCCTCTCCAGGAGAGTGCATAACAGCCAATTGATAAGTTTCTGGCCTTGTCCATGCCATTCATACTACAATGACTCTAGTTGGTATGGGTGTCTTTGTATGACGATATCACAAAGCTTATGGAACTCAGTCAAGGAGCACAGTTGAGATCACTTCCCTTTCAGCCACTTTTATGGCACCCTCTGGCACCATAAAACCAATCCACTGTGGAAATATCTTTTAGCTCAATTTTAGGTCCGTGTAGCCATCGCTACTTACCAGGCCTGTAGGCGTTTTCAGGAGCGCAGTTTGTCCATCTGCTTTGGGTGCGTAACTTGGTGTCTCAGAAGCGACTCTGAGAGTTTGTGGGGCTATCAGCTAATAAGGAGTGATGCCATGTGTGGTAGTGGATGACCAAGTCAGAACCTGCATAGCCCTCTGGAGCCTCTTATTCTAGGACCTTAAGGAGCGGTCCATGGACAGTGTACAGATTTGAGTTTTTAACAAACCATTTTTTTAATTAGAACTGCCCCTGTTGGATTATATAGCAGGTGAATCTAGTCTATGTTTTGTTCTGTTGCCCATTTCTGAACGTCATGTCCTGTGAAATGGGAATCTTGGTCACTATTAAGCCTTTAAAATCCTTTAGGTAACATAAGAGCAAAAACCCAAATGCCAGGTTACAAAATTAACTTGTCTATAAGCATTAAGAATCTTGTTATATAAAACATAACCATTTGAGTCTATGGATTAAGAGACTTTTGTATCAGAATGTTTTTGTGGTCCTTTTAAAGAATTAATCACGTTTTAAACAAGAAATTTATAAATCTTGTCTAGTTCTGATAATGACAGGAAAAGGAAGCTCACAAGTAGCCAAATATTTAAATTATCTAATAACAAATTTTTAATAATTTAGGTAGGAGCAAAATTATTAAATGTGTACTACTGTCTCTGAATACAGGCCTAGTCTCTTGTCTCATGAAAGTAGTTTATTTAGATTTTTGTCTTTTCCCAGGTCTGAAAAAAGGACTTTGGTTATTCTGAGTTTGGTGTTAGACACCCATGAGTCAAGACTGTGTAAATTAAGAGCATAAGGGTTAGTTAACCTGATCAAAGCAGAATCACCAGTAGTTGTAAAACAACAGCAATTTACTTAACTAAAAGTGATAATCAAAAGAACTTAAAGGCAATACAGAAAGTTACATGCATGTAATAACCTTAACATTTCAAAGTTTAGTTTTTTTTCCAAGCAATCACAAACGTAACAAGGACAACACAGGAATTATCTCGATAAAACACAAAATCTGTTTCCCAGGCCAGTTACCAAAAGGTAAAGAAAAACCTTCTGTAGTGTGATTTTTTTTTCTTGTAGGAAACCTGTTTAGACAACTTGGAAGTCAAATCTGATGAAAAGGGCACTTGAATTAATTAGACACAGGAAGCGTGTCCTCCGTCATGAGTGTTTAGTGTATCAAAGAGGAATGTGAATAAGAAAAACTAATACCTTGAGGAGGGGAGCAAATGACTCTTAGTAACAGCATGAAAAGTTTTCTGACCACATTGAATAATTCAGACATATCAAGAAAAGCCAAGTATAGAATTAATTATTTAACTGAGGAAAAAAAAAAAAACTTCAAGTTAAAACATTTTAGCACCAGGCCATAACAACAGATTTAGAACTAGAGGGGAAAAAGTTGCAGGAGCCAACCAAAAAGGTTGAGGAAGAGAGTTATCATCCTGGCCTTTTCAAGGGGGGAAAAAGCTAAAAGCAGCAGAAGTTGAACTTCTGGGATATAAATCTGAGAAGTTTCAAAAGAAGCAGATTATAGAATTAGAATCAAACTTTTTACAATTTTATTAACAGCAAATCAATACTTTAAGAAAATGTTGTTGTTTTAACTAAAAAAGATTTTTTCTTTCAATTATAGTCAATTTGATCATATATAAAATTTCTTTATAAATTCTCTGTTATGAACCTTATCACAACTGATGTAGACCATCTGTGACATTTTGGACTTTTCGTTTTGTCTTACATTTTCCCTTTTTAAAATAACCAGTCATTTTATTTTAGGACAAAAATTTACCATATAAGATTTTTTCTCATATAAAATTATTTCCTTTTTACAATATTTCTCAATCCTTTATACAATCCTTTATAAGGATTAAAAATATACCCTTATATTAATAACTTTTTTTTATCTCTCTCTTACTGGATCCTTTTTATATTGTTTTATTTTTCTTTCTAATTTTCTATTTTGAATCAACCTTTAAGTAACCTTCAAATTAGACAAAATTATTCTTTTTTTCAATAAGAACTCATTTTATGTCTCTTCTACAATCTTTCATTAAAAACACATTTTTGGTATATTTATATATATAGAGAGAGAGAGAGAATCATATACAGAAATTAGAATTTTTATTCTTTGTAACCTAAAACTTAATGAAAGTCCAGGAAGCAAGAAATTTTGAATTTTCTGTCACAATCATTTATTTCATTTATATTTATCTAATTTATTTATGTTAGCAGTTTACTTGGATCTTAGTTATTATTTTAAGTTATTTTCTTGTTAACCATTATGGCATGTGAATATTAGACATTCACCTTAGTAAGAAAGTTAAAGATAAACACATGGATACTTTTGCCAATAACTCAGAAGATTTAGCTGTTTTTATTAAACCAACAATATTAAATGATTCTTATTAAAAATTACATAAACACAGGTCAATTTCTTTTCAGCTGGCTTAATGTTTTATAATCCTTGTATTAAACCCTGACACTTTAAAAACATAAAATTGACTAGTAAACTCAGGAAAAAATGTATGCTAACAGTTTGAAGACATTTTTACTTTTACTTTACCAATAATACCTTTTTAATAGCTTAGATTATTTATCAAAAATTTACTAAATTCATGTAAACTTAAAAAATATTTACTTAATTTATGAGCACACCTTTATAAGTCAATTTGGTGCCACATGGACAAAACATATAATGCAATACATGTATATACATACAAATACATTTAAACATATATACCTATATGCACACAAAGATCCAGTAGTTTTTACTTCTAAATTCCAGCCATAAGATAACTATATAAACTCACCAGTTTGCAACAGATGGTTTGATCCAAAATATTTCTGACCAAGTTGGAACTTGTTCATATGGCCAAACTTTAGTTGCCCCATTAAGTAAAGTAATGAAATCTGTGGACCAAAGTTTTGGGTAAAATGGTCTCCATGGCAGTTTGAGTTTCAAAAAGTCTCTTTTACCCCTTTTTTCCCCTTCAGTTTCAAGTGAGTTTTCAATGTTCACACTGTTGATAGAACTGGCTGCTCCAAGTAAACTTGAATTAATGATATCATAGACAGTGAGTTTTATCTTAACACCATTAATTTAGCAACTGCAGTTTCAAAGTAGGCAGAGAAGAAAATAGATAGTTTAACCAACTCTACATTTTAACTCTATACTGGTAGATGTAGTGGGGAATCAAATTTGGGATTGCTAATGCAATCACCAGACTTGAATCCAGGGCACCAAATGGTGAATAACCCAGATCATCCAGGAATTAACTAACAACCAGAGAGCCTATACAAAAAGCCAAAAACTCTGGAGCATTGGGGGGCAGCTTGCTGAGGACCCCAGAACATCTAAGGGAGCGATGGCCAATGTTGATCCCCAAAGACATGCAATCTAACACAAATTGGGGTCACAGAACAACATGGCTCTGGCACCCCAGAGGCACACAACACAAATAGGAACCTCTTGATCGACAAAGGAACACAAGAGGGTTAAAATGTGAAGTGAAATTCTTACAAAGGGTTAATAGTGACTAGGTCAGGGTGAAAAAGGGTGGAGTTTCAAAGTAAACAAGGAAAGTGCCTTGCCTGACATAAAAGAGAGAAAATTGCCCAAGTGGCCAAAATTAAGATTATAAATGCTACAACAAAATAAGTATAAGCACACATTTAGTTACTAGAAAGGGAAAGAGGTTAAAAGATTACAAAACCCATGAGTAATAGAGGGTGAATCAAGATGTCAGCCATTCACAGCACAACAACCAGATTTGACAAAGGAAGGCTCACCTGTCCATTGGGTCTGAATGGTACCATAGGGCCTTAATTTGGGGTCCAAGTAAGGATCTCTCATTGCCCCGTGATAAGTGCCAGGGAGGACAATATAGGAAATCGGACCCCAAAATTGGGCTCTGGCCTGAAGGCCAAGGGGGTTCTTGGTTTCACACAGGAAAGAATTCCAGAGCAGCCCACTGAGTAAAGCAAAAGTAAGTTTATTAAAGTAACAAAGAAACAGAAGGAAAGCTTGCTCCTCTGAGAACAGCTATCTCTCAGAGCAACAGAGAACAGTCCTTTGTGAGTTTCCAGGCTCTCATTTTATACCTTCTACTTAATTTTATGTTAAGCAGAGGGAGGATTATTCATAAGGTTTCTGGGAAAGGGGTGGGGAGTTTCCAGAACCAAGGGTCCCTCCTCTTTTTAAATCATATAGGGTGACTTCCAGGAGTTGCTATGGCATTTGTAAATTGTCATGTCCCTGTGGGAGTTTCTTTTAGTATATTAATACATTATAAGCAGGTATAAGGGGCAGTGAGGGTAACCTGAGGCCACTTTTACTGGCCATATCTTGGTTCTAGCTAGTTTTGAACGGCTTCGCCATCTTGGTTTGGCTCTTATGACTCTTTATCAAACAGGGCCTGCTAGTTTCTAATCTCATAGCCACTTTCATCAGAACAATTTATTGAACTATTTTACCTTAATGCACAACATATAATGCATATAATTATAAGACTGCTTGCTAGGAAGATCTTTTGTGATTCATTTATATTTTCTCAATTCCCTAGAATTTCTCAAGTTATAGCAAGGTAGTTACTAAAATTCTGAGAGTGAAATTAACAATTTCTTTTTCTAATAGTTATCTGTACAATTCCTCAGTAAGTAATATATGGAAGGAGGTCTGTAGCAGAGAGAGGAAGCCATGTGCTGAGTCTTGGGTCAGGGCCCAGCCGGGATCCTGTTGCTGGTCTACTGCTTACTATATCTGTGATTCTGGCACAGCAATTGAAAAGTCATATTTAAAGAGAATAAAATTTAGTTACATCACATAGATATGAGGACTAGGCTAACATTGAATTAAAGCCTAGCATTATCTAACAAATGCTATCTGCATTCCTCAAAAAACCAATAAACACCAATATAAGATCAAAATGCTTGAAAATCTCGAGAAATATAGTTAGTAGAAACTCTTTGGGGCCCTTGCACTTGGTGTTTTCTCTGTCCTATAAAACTATTTCTGCAGGTGATCATATAGCTTTCTACTGTTCATCAAACTTCTGTATAAATATGACTGTTTTAATAGATTCCTTTCCTAACAAACGTTTAAGATAACCTTCACCTCCTCAAACCCATTCTCCAATTTACCATCTTCTTTCACTTTCTTCCTAGAGTTTATCACCATGTGCATCAATTTACTTGGTTATTGTTTATCATTTGCCTTCTCTAGGGGCATGGAGCTATTCTTACTTATTACTTAATCTCCAGTACCTATAATACAGATAAGCATATAGGCCTTAAATAAATATTTGAGAAAAAATAAATGAATAATTAATGATCACAGATAAGATTATCAGAACTATATATATACTCATATACCCAATTTCTCACTAAAATAGTTTTTTAAAAAGTTCTTTGTGCACCAAATTTGATAAGTAAGATCAAAGTGTTACATAAAATTGGTATTTTAACTTAAAGCAAAAAATTTTCACAAGTTTTTTGTTTAAGATTGTCTTAGTCAGCTAGAGCTTCCATAACAAGATACCATACACTGGGTAGCTTAAACAACAGAGATTTATTCCTCACAATTCTGGAGATTTATTCCTCACAATTCTGAAAGGCCAAGATCAGTGTGCCACCTGATTCAGTTCCTGGTAAGGGCTCTCTTCCTAGCTTAGAGATGGCCAACTCCTTGCTATGTCCTCCCATGGACTTTTCTAAATATGTGAATTTGGGGCTGAAGGGGGAGAGAGAGAGAAAGATCTCTTCATGTCTTCATCTTCTTTTTAGGCCACCAACCCCATCATGAGGACCCCATCCTAATTTATGACTTCATTTCACCCAAATTACCTCCAAAAGCCCTTATCTCCAAATAGGGGGTTATGGCTTCAACATATAAATTTGGAGAAGATATAAACATTCAGTGTGCAACAAAGTCAAAGTATTCTCACAAGTTTTTTCATGTAAAAGCAAAACACCTTCACAAGATTTTTGTGTAAAACCTCAGTCACTAGCACATACTTTAAATTACGGCTTTAATTTCTAGCATTATAAATTGCATTTATTTTCAATGCCCGTGATTTTGCCAACTATTAATTCTCAGGTTTTCATTGAAGGAACATTTAAAACATTAAAATAATTAAAATTTTATTTTTATTGTATTGGAATTTCCTAGATGGTAATAATTTTATGTTTTAAAATTTGGGAGGAACTGTTTATTATAGAGCTGACAGTCCACTGGTGTGAAATTCACAGGAATTATAAAAGACTTGATGATCTACTTGATTTATTTTATTCTTAAAGACTTAATCAGGTTTTCATGACTAGAATAAACTGCTAAGGAAAATTAAACTCCATTAATTCTTTCAAGGCCAATTTAGTGATTGCTTCTACCAAAGAATCATCTCAAGAACGTAAGAAAAATTCAGATAAGCATAATTCAAATTTTCTTTGATATTGGTCTAGAGATCATTGTCTTTCAAAATAAAAAATAAACAACATAATTTATTATCTGAAAGCATAAAATTAAATTCAATATATTACCAATAAAAAGGCCATTCATTTGAATGAAAAATTAAGATATTAGTTTTCACAATATTCTCTTAGATTGAAATTTCATTTGTTCCTAAAATTTCATATTTGTAAATTCTTAATAAACCTAAATTGCAATTTTAAAAATCATGTAATTAACATGACAAAATTGTACAATGGGAAATGAACCTAAATAATAGAATTTATGACATATTTTAACTATATCAAACAAGTGACATCCAATATCATTTGTAAGAAATAATCTTCTAAAGACTGAATTTCATCTTTTATTTAAAATATAATTAAATAGAAAGCAAAGCTATTCTTTTTTGATCTAAAATCATTAGAAGCACAAAATTGACACATATACAAAATTGTCATATGAATGAGAGAAAAGAATGTGAATCCTGAATTTACTTCCTTTTAAAGATACTTGAGGTATAATCAAGTCTAACACCTTCAATTAGACAGGAGGAAATAAGTTAACAAAAGTGCCTCATAATTATTCCATAATCATTGGTTAATGCCAATCTTTAAAGTTTAACTTCTCAAGGGAAAATCTGAGTGATGTAAGGAAAAGTAATTTTGCTTCTCTAGACTCAATTTCCTGTTCTGCAAAATGAGACATTGTTCTAGATTTCCTTGAGCTTTAATGTTCTGCAGCTTAAAATAAAATAAAGCAAGGTTCAGATAATGTATCTGAATTTATTATGAAAATAGAGAATTAAGTAGAAAATAGACTGGGTATAAAGTTGGAGGGGTCCAAAATCCTTACTCTTAAATTTCTTGAATGATATAAATAACACTGAAATATTTACTCTGGATCAATTTTATCTTTTTTAGGATCACTGAGAAGAGCTTATTTTCTCATCATCCAATGTCTAATGTACTTATTCAGTATGGCATATTTTTAAAAGTTTTTATTTGGAAGTAATGTTTAACTTACAGAAAACTGGCAGAAATAAATAAAACTCAGTTTTACCTAATGTAAATATTTGGCTCCACTTGCTAATTTAACATTTGTTTTCTACCATTCTTTCTCTCTTAGTATGTGTCGTTCTTAAATTTCTGTTTATCCTAAAATGAACCTTTGAGAATCAGTTGCAGATGTCATGTTCCTGTATCTCTAAATATTTTATTGTGTGTTTCCTAAGAATAAGGACATTATCTTATGTAATTACAGTATAGGTTATCAACTTTGGTATATTTCCCATTGATATACTATATGACAATATATTATCATATTCTAATTTTGTTAATTGATCCATTAATAGCCTTTTCTCCCCTCCAGTGAAGTATCCAGTCCAGATCACATATCACATTAAGTTGACATGTATCTTTAGTGTATCCTGAAGTATTTCCACAGCCATTTTTTTGGACATAGACATTTTTAAACACTATAGATCTCCCAATTCCCCCTTTTTAAAAAATAATATTCTTCTTTGGTCATACATTGTACTTAAAGATCATGCAAATGTCTCATTTTTTATTGAAATTCCCCTTCCCCAGTTTTCAACCACTCTTTACTATGATTTTCTCCTGAACCAATCTTTATTTTGATGGTGGCAAAAAGGATGATTTTCAACTCCAGCACGTCCACCATCTTTACCAAGAAGCACTCAGCATTCCAATGTAAGAGATAGTCTTCCCTTCTGCACCATTTATACATTTATGTATTTACTATTGGTATAGACACATAAATTCCTTTTTATTCAAGTGTTTACAATTGATTACCATCTTTACTTTCATGCTCAAATTGTTTCATACCTGGTCATTTGGGGCTAGCTATATTTTTCTTATGAAAAGTCCCATCATTTTTTTTTCTCAGCACTTTTTTTATTTTTAGATATAACAATATGTTTCAGGTTACCTTGTCTCTACCCTGCTCTGACTCTGGAATCAGCCACTCTCTGTGGAGCCCTGGTTTGTTTTTAAAAATTGATACTAGAAAATAAGACTTGAGCACATATTCCCATTGTTACTGGACTGTCTTTGCTTCTAGGCTTTTCAGAAGAGGAAGAAAATGTATGTACATATGTTTATACATAAGTATATAAACATACATGCATACATGCATACAGAAACATGTACAACTGTAAATGCATGTACACATACATACACATATTGTAGAAATCATGAGTTCACACCTACACCACCAATTGCAGTCTATCCCCATAAAGTTCTCTTTGCCTTCCCCCGCTTCATTTGCATATGTCCCTTCTTCCTTAGTGAAAACGCATCTCGGACATCAACACATTTACATATTAGATCAATTTAATAAAATATCTAAAATGTTTTTAAAGCTGTTTCACCTGTATGACTACAAAAACACTATGTTCATTAAAACAAGTTAAGATTTGTTTGTGATTTCCCGATTACCTAAGACAAAGGGTATATAGGCAAATATCTTGTTCATAGATTACTCAGAATACTTCTCTTTCCTTCCTTTTTTCCTTTCTACTCTCCTTCTTTCCTTCCTTCCTCCTTTTCTTTCTCTTTATTTTTTTCCTCTTCTCTTTTCCTTATTTTTTCAATGTTGTTATTTATTTGAAATATAATTATGATCCTTTGTTTCAGTTTATTTTTGTCCCACTTTCATTGCTGTGGATTTAATTTTATTTTTTGAATACGTGCAACATAATTCCAAAGTCAAAACTATAAAAAAGTTAAACCCAAAGAAGTGACATTCTTTTCCCTATGCCTTTCACCTTCACCTTTCCAACCTTTGTAAATATTCAACTCCACTGTTTCCTGGCTTATCCTTCCTGTGTTTCTATTTGTAATGGTCACTATGCATGTATGCATGTATGTATGTATGTACAATGTGTGTGTGGATGTGTGTGGATGTTTAGCAACATATACATGCTATATATTTCCCATTTTTTTCTTAGTATACTATATATATATATATATATATATATACTATGTATATATATTTTTTGCATTTTGTACTTAACAACATCTCTTAAATTCACTCAGTATCATTCACAGAGCTCTTCCTGATTTTTTTTTCATAGCCATGCTGAACTCCACTCTTTATACACCATAATTTATTACAGCAATCTTTTAAGCCTGGGCATTTAGATAGTTCCAAATATTTTTTGATTACTCATAAATGATACTGCAGTGGCTATCCTTTGTATATGTAATTTTTTATTGTTAGAAATTTTTTCAGAGTAAATTACTACAAGTAAAATAGTATGGTTGAAAAGTATCTATCTGTTTGTTATGGGCTATATTGTGATTCCCCAAAATTTGTATGTTGGAGCCCAACACTTAGCACCTCAGAATGTGACTCTATTTGGAAAAGTCACAGGGCTTTTAAAGATGTGATTAAGTTAAAATGAGGTCTTTAGAGTGGGTCCTAATCCACTCTGACTAATCCTTATAAGAAGAGAAACTGGGCACACAGAGACATAGAACATATACATACAGAGGAAGGACCGTATGATGGCACAGCAAGAAGATGTTCATCTGTTAGCTAAAAAGAGAGGACTCAGAAAAAAC
The DNA here is from genome assembly GCA_023783475.1 of Daubentonia madagascariensis. Taxonomy (NCBI): domain Eukaryota; kingdom Metazoa; phylum Chordata; class Mammalia; order Primates; family Daubentoniidae; genus Daubentonia; species Daubentonia madagascariensis. The sequence goes on along the minus strand of JAKFHU010000978.1, from coordinate 14,816,694 downwards.
CAAACCTGATGACACATTGATCTTAGACTTCTAGCCTACAGAACTGTGACAAAAGAAATTTTGTTTTTTAAGCTACCCACTCTGTGGTATTTTGTTATAATATTCCACACAAACTAATACACTACCTATGTGGATTTGTTGGATATTACCAAATTACCTTCCATAGGAGTTGTATTATTTTGCATTCCTATAAACATTGTATGAGATTGTTTCTTTTTCTTCAACTGCACTGAACAGTGGATTATCAAGTTTTTCACTTTTGCCAATCTAATGGGTAAGAAATGGTATTTTAGGCAGTGTTAATTTGCATTTTTCTTATTATAAGTAAAGTTGAATGTCTTTTTATATGTTTGTGTCAGTTTTATATTTTTTGGTTTGAATTGTTGTATCTTTTGTTGATATTTCTACATGATATTTACTCTTTGTTCCCCTTGATTTTTAAAAGTTTTTTCCTATTAGGGATATTAGCCCTTACCTGTGCTAAAAGTCACAAATATTTTCTCCTAGTATTTCATTTGTCCTTGATATCACTCATGATGTTTATGCTTTGTAAATTGTTCTTTTATATTTATATTGTCAAATTTATGAATATTTTCTTGTATTGAATTTGAATTTATCACCATAGTTAGAAGGCCTTTTCCCTTAATTGTTGAGGAATTAGCCAATAATTTATTTTAGTATTTCATAACATTATTTTTCTTTTAAGATATCTGATAAACACATATGGAGTTTATTATTTGACTTTTGTTATGTGTGTAATTAATCTTAATTCACTTTTTCCAGGTAGTTATCCACTCTTCCCAACACCATTTATTGAAAAGACTATCATCTTCACTTCTATAATTTGAGATATTACCTTTACAGTGCACATAGATTTGTATATGTAGTCCTAGAATTTCTATTGTATTCTTCTGGTGTCCATCAGTACTATACTCTTAATTATAGAGGCTTCATAGTATTCTGGAAGGTCTGGTGCCCCTACTGAGTGACTCATTTTTAGTGTTTTCTGAGCTGCTCTTGTGTGTTTATTTTCCTTGTGAAGGTCAATATTCACTTGTGAAGCTCTATAAATCAGTATGTGGGGACTATATTAAATTTAAACATTAAGGAAGAACTGACATGATGAGGTGAAGATTTCCTCAATAAAATCAAGGCATTGCTTTGTATATGTCCAAGTCTTTTTGTGCTATGAAATGTGTTATAAGAGATATATATGTATGTATGTGTGCATATATATAGGATCTGAACATTCCCTTTTAAGTTTATTCCAAGGTATTTCCTTTCCTTTTTATTATTATAAATAGAATTGTTCTTCCTTTACATTTTCTAAATGGTTTCTATTTGTGTATATGTATTCTCTTATGTTTTACATGGAAATTTTACATTTGCCTACCTTGTTAAATTATTTTATTATGTCAGTTATTTTCTCAGCACCACTTATTAAATAGAATGATCTTTACCCAATGAATGTTTTGACTGTTTTATCAAAGATCAGTTGGTTGTAGGTGTATGACTTTATTTCTGAGTTCTCTATTCTGTTGCATGGATCTGTGTGTCTACTTTTATACTAATGTCATGCTGTTTTGGTTACTATAGCCTTATAGTATAATTTGAAGTCAGATAATGTGATGCCTCCAAGTTTGTTTTTTTTTTTGCTCAAATATATTTAGGATTGTTATATCTTCTTGTTAAATTGATCCTGTTATCATTCTATAATGGCCTTCCTTGTCTTTTATTGTTGTTGTTGATTTAAAGTCTGTTTTATCTGATGTAAGTATAGCTACTCCTGCTTGCTTTTGATTTCCATTTGTGTGGAAGATTTTTTCTACTCTCTTACCATGGGTCTATAAAAATCTTTACCAATTAAGTGAATCGCTTGAAAGCACCAGTTATTAGGATGCCTTCTTTTTTTATCTATTCTGCCAATCTTTATCCTTTAAGTGGGGTATTTGGCCCATTAAAATTTAAAGTTAATATTGCTATGTGAGGTTCTGTTCCTGTCATAATGTTAATTTTTACCTAATTTATTTGTATTCTCAATTATAAAATTGTTTTTATAGGACCTTCTGAGTTTTATGGTTTCATGTGTTTTTATGCTGTTGAGTATCTACTTTGTGTTTCCATGTTTATAACTCCCTTGAGCATTTTTGGTATGGCCAGTCTAGTGATGAAATCCTTTAGCATTAACTTGTCTAAGGAAGATTTTATTTCTCCTTCATTTATGAAGCTTAGTTTAACAGGATAAAAAATTTGTGACTGACAGTTCTTTCCTTTGAGAATATTGAAAATAAGACCCAATCTCTCCTGGACTGTAAGGTTTCTGCTGAGAAGTCTGCTGTTAGTCTGATGGGCTTTTTTTTATAGGTAATTAAACATTTGTGTCTTGCTGCTTTTGAAATTTTTTCCTTCACATTGACTTTAGATAGTCTGATGACTATGTCTTGTTATAGATCTTCTCGCAATGTATTTTCCTGGTGTTCATTGAACCTCTTCTATCTGGATGTCTAACTCTCTTACAAGAGCAGAGAAGGTTTTCTCAATTATTCCCTCAAATAAGTTTTCCCCATCTTTTACATTTTCTTCTTTTCCCTCAGGAATACCTCTGACTCATAGGTTTATACATTTTACATAATCCCATATTTCTCAAATACTTTGTTCACTTTTTTATAATTTTTTTTTCTTTATTTTTGTCTGACTGGGTTAATTCAAAAGACCCACGTTCAAGCTCTGAAATTCGTTCTTTGGCTTGGTCTAAGAGCTTTCAACCGTGTTTTGTAATCGCATCAGTGTGTCTTTCATTTCCAGAAGTTCTGTTTGGTTTCTTTTAAACATATCTATCTGTTTAGTAATGTTTTCATTCATGTCTTGAATTATTGTTTTGGTTTCTTTATGTTGTTTTTCAACTTTCTCTTGGGTCTCATTGCACTTCCTTACAATCCATATTTTGATTCTTTATCTGTCATTCCAGGATTTTCCTTTTGGTTAGGATCGATTGCTAGAGAGCTAGTGTGATCCCTGAGAGGTGTCAAAACAGTGTGTTTGCTCATACTGCCAGAGTTCTTATGTCAGTTCCGTCTCATCTGGAGAAGCTCTCACTTCTTACTTTTGAATTGACTTTAGTTTGGATAGGACTTTTAAATTTTTTCACTTTATTTTATTTTTTCCCCCTTGAGGGTGTTCCTGCAATGTATCTTGTGCTTGTCCATAGCTTAGCTTTTGGGTACTTTCAGGGAGCTATGGCTCTGTATGTGTTCCTTGGTTATAGATGGTTTTTATGCGGTGGCTTTCTCAGGTGTTGGTTATAGTGCAGAAGTACTGGGCTGCAGTTCAACCACCAGGCCAAGAGATAGCACTTATGTATAAGAGCTGGGTGCAGCAGGTGCCAGTGGTGTGTGCAGGGTCTCAGTTTGATCAGGTGGTGACTGGTCTATGAAATGCTGAATATCCTGCCTTCCTTGTTCATCCCTAGAGGGAGGGGCAAAGCTGTTCACCCTTGTACAACCCAACGATGAGTGCAAGTACCAGCCCTGATGAGGGTGGCTGGGGAACTTGTGTTGGATTGCACTGAGGTCTCCATGGCCCAGGAAGGGGGGCGGCAGAGAGGGGACTGAACCAGATATAGGGACTAGGTAGGTAGAAATTGCAGTCCACCTCCCTGCCAAACCACTGTCCTGGGGCTCATGACTTTCAGTTTGAATAGACACTGTTGTTTTTCTTCAGGCCACAGTGTAGCTGAGGGCAGGGGGAACCACCTGCCCCATAGCAGGCGTGAAACTTCTCTCAGCCCAAACTAGCAGCTTTGCGGCTGGGCTTGCCTGTAGTCCACTGCAGCTCCTTAAAGGGAGAGGCATGGGCCCCACCCTCCGTGCAAGCCCTGGCATGGAGGGCATGATGTCAATGAGGGTTCAGCTATTCCTAAACACCCTGAAATGATGCCAGCACCCTCTATGAACAGCCACGGCTGTGCCAGCAGCAATGGGTCAGGGGAGGAAGAGAAAGAGAAGTCCCCGAATGGATGAAAGCACATGCTCTGGTCTCCTTTGTACCAAGGGGCCCACTGGTATGCTGCACTCTCTTCTCACCTAGGGTCTGCCTGCCTTGAGTGTTAAAACTCCAGGAATCCTGCAGTTCCCCTGGGACACACAGGCCCCCTGTGGTTGCTCTAGTCCAAGTGGGTCGTGGGGCATGTTTGTGGGGATCCAGTATTATGGAGACCCAACGGCTGAGATTCCCTGGGTGGGGCAGCTACAAAAACACTTGTTCTCTGTGTAGGGAGAGAAATGGGTTTTGCACCCACTGTGCAAACCAAGGGGCAGTGAGCATAACCTTAGTGGGGGTGCGGCCTTCCCTAAAAGTCCAGGACTGGCTGTCTCCTGGCATGCTCCTGTCCAATTTCCATGGGAGCAGTTTCACCTTCGTCTGCAGTGGTAGGTGGTGGGGATAAAAGAAGTCCCCTTCTCCGTGTCCCTTCCTAGGCACTGGTGTCACTTGTCTTCTGGGGTGGAACCACTCTCCTCCTTTATAGACCCCTCTCTGCACTTGTGTTTTCACTGAGAGGGGTGCAGACACATTTGGCTAACAAGCAGGGAACTCTCAGGCAAAGGAGCGTGAGCACTCTGGTTTCCTTTGTCCCAAGGGGCACTTTGGCACCCTGCACTTTCCCTTCCCCCAGGAGCAGCCCACCCTGTGGGTTAGAACTCCAGGAATCCCATAGTTCCCCTGGGTCCTTTCGGACCTTTGTGGTTGTTACAGTCTGAGCGGGTGCTGGGGAATGTTTGTGTGGGATCCAGTGATGCAGACAGAAGGGCTGAGACTCCCTGAGCCTGACAGAGGCCCACAATGGGTGCCCAAGCAGTGTGGCACCCACCACTCAGCTCAGGTCTGTGGAGAGGGGAAATGACCCTGTGTGGGTTGACAGCCTGGTGCTCTGCCCTTAAGAAGTTTCTAAATTGCTTACTGCAGCAACATTTGGGTTTGTGAGGGTAAAAGGGTTCTTAGGCAGTTTGGGAGGAGAGCAAAATAAATACCCCTACCTACCCTTTCCATGCACTCTCTTATTTTATTTTTTCCCCCTTGAAGGTGTTCCTGTAATGTATCTTGTGCTTGTTCGTTTAGCTTAGCTTTTGGGTGCTTTCAGGGAGCCAAGGCTCTGTATGTGTTCCTTGGTTATTCCACGGGACTCTGTATTCCTCAAGGGTAGATCTCTGCCAAAATCTTGTTCCTTCTTATTCTGTGCCTCAGCTTCTTCCTGTGTGTTTTCTTGTAGGTTGTGGCACTCTTCCCTCAGTATTCCACTTGGGCCATACTTATTCACCTGTAAGTTTTCTTCTTTCTGGGGAGAACTGGCAACCGATGTCCCTAGTCAGACATCTTGAAGCCCCATCCCAGTTTAGTCATCTTGTTCTCCTTACTTTACTACTCTTTGGGGAAATGGTCTAGTGTTTATCTTCCTAGACATTTAGAAAAGTGTGTTGCTTTTTTGCTTTTGATATGTGAAAGCAAACTATATATTGGCCTATGGACTGAAACAAAATACAATTAGAAGAGACAGAAGCATTGCATATAAGTGTCCAAAGAAAGAAATTGACCCAATTTTGATATTTAAATATTAATAATAATAATTTTGTTTTTTTATTTATTTTTTAAATTTAATTTTACCAAAGTTTATATTTCCTCCCTAAATCCAAAGTGTTCACTAGGATATTTGGATTTGTTCTCTAATAATTTCTTAGAGAAAAATTCATGGATCTACCGTGGTACGTTAAATCAAATCTTTATTGTGTTTATGATGTACATAAAACCTGAATCCATATTTCTTATAGTTAGCACACCCAACTCCAAAATTAACATGGAGTAATAAGAATGGAATAAGATTTGATCAATAATATAGGCACATTGGTTTGCTAATTAGGAATAATCAATATTTTGATTTTGTAGAAATAATGCATGAATTGAATTCTACAAATGATTAATGTGTAATACCTTTAAAACTTGACATGAACCAACAAAAGAAAATAAAAGGATAGAGTTTGATGTTTCTTGGTTCTCTCATAATGTTTAAGAAACTATTTGACTTACAGACAAGAAATATTAATTTTACTTTTAAAAATCACTGCTATCCTCTTTCCAGGTGGGAAAAAAAAAAAGAAAATTTTACATGCTCTGCTTTCGTCTTATTTATTTCTTAACTTAATTTTATTTTTGGTGGGTTTTTTTCTCACCTCAAGGTAATGCTAGCTTTGCAAAAGTGCACCAAACGTTTTCTATCTTTGGATCTGTCCTGGAAGAGATAAAAAAGCAAATGGTTGTAGAAAATAATTGATCTGAATTCCCATCCTACCCTTTTATGTACACTCTTAAATGTTTTGTGAGAATTTGGGAAAGCCTTTGTTGTGAGCTACTAATTGGATACAGTTTTGAAATACACTCATTTATATATATATATATAATATATAAATAAATTATTTTATGATATACATTTAGAAGATACATTCTGTTTCTGTGTTAATATAAAATGGTCTGCTTTATTTTACAGTCTATCATTTGTAAAATTAATTTCTGAGACAGGAATGAAGAATAATTGCCTTTCAATACACAGTCATAAATTAGAACTTAAACAAATGATTTCCATTTATTTTACGTTTAAAATATTCTTTTTACATGGGTTTAATAAGAGAACAAAATGTCCTTATACACAGAAGAATGGCAAGGCATATGTCAAAACATCTAAAAATTATTTTTTATTGAATTTAAACCAAATATTCATAAGTGCCTTTGTTAATACTTCATATTTGAAAGAAATCAATTATTCGCTTCTGCAGATCACTTTTACCAAATGTAAAATAATTAGAACAAAAATGTAAGCTCAATACTTTTGCTTGAAATGTATTATAAAATATGAATATGCTTTAACCAATTCTAATTAATGTCTTTCTATTTCTTACATCAAAACTATATATTTGCAGGCAATAACCACTTCAAAATCAATTTAATCACCATACATAACAATTACCATGGGCAGCAGTCACTTCAACATTTGTATGTATAAAAAGATCTTATCAGAGTTCTTAAAACCAAAACTTCATCTGGTGTTTATCAGCTTACTTTGTCAAATCAGTTTGTGTTCATTTTATTTTAAAGGCAGAGTAGTATTTTTTCTTTACTTAGAATGACTTAATCTAAATTATACATTAAGTGATTATAAAAAAAATCTACCTCCATATTTTTCTTTTTTTCTTGCCCTGTCATCTACAAGCATAGCACTGGTCTTACAAACTTCACAACTTAAATCTTCCCCTCTAAATATCTATTTCTCTCCAAACCCATAGTTCTCTTTTGTGTGGATGTGTGATTCTCTTGTCATGAAGAAACTATGAAATCATCCTGAAGATACTCTGTATGCGTTGTACTGTTTATCAAAATCTGCTCTATTTGTGGAGTTTTTATTCTGGTTAAAAAATTGAGTGCCAGTACATTATTAAGTCCAGACATAATGATTTTTTTCTGATATTGCTTTTTCTTTCAAACAAAGAATAGTACTAGAATTGGTTGTATACCAACTTCTACCTCATACATTTTTAAAATCTCTTATAAATATATTTGTCTTGTAATTTTTCTTCACTTTGATTTCTGTTAAGCTAATTATTTGTTTCTCCCTTATTTTCTTCTTTTTCACATCAATAACCTTTTAAAAAAAATAACTAGCAACCTGTTTGAAACTGGATTCACTAGAAAGCAGTTTCATATAACATATCAATTCATAAGACTAAAATGTAAACTATAGTTCCTTTCTGAATCAGTGGGTTTATTATCATTCATGTTAGTTGATAACAAAATATGTTAGAAGTTAGCATTTTCATTTGAAAATCTGCTTAATATAAATTATCATTCTTAACTAAACTTAAATAATTGAAATAGACTGAAAATTCTTTAACAATTATGTTTAATTGTATATTTTGTCAAACTTTAGTACTTCATGATAAGATAATGCCGTTATTGGCTCTTGTCCTGTTACTTGCAAAGATTTTAAAAGTTGTTATTGAAAGAACAGCTATTACATCTATAAAAGAATTCAAGATATTATTTTCATCTATTCTTATATGTAAGAATCAAATGTTCATGCTTTCTAAGAATCCTGAACCAATAGAGATAGTATGGAAATACTACTCTAAATCTATCCCATGTTGAATTACACCTGTAACTAAAAGCAATTTTAAAAGCTTTGGTGTGAACCTCTGGGTGCTCACATTATTCATATTTGTCCAAAGACTCTTTCCAGAAACAATTTTTGGTCAGTCATTTTTTAAAACATTTTTAATATACTGTTATAAAGAAAAGCAAAGAAATAAATTAATGAACTCTTTATACTTTCACAGTTGACTTTAACAAATACATTTAAAATGGTTATTTTATATAGTTTCTACAAAACATGTTATTTCAAATGAAAACCATACTGTGGCACATTCTTTAAAATATTTAAAGAAGAGTACCTTGACAGAGTAGAAAAGGAATAGGGTATGGAGACCCCTCAAAGAACATGACAGAATCCCTACGACTACTAGGAACACAGTCTGGAAACCAGTACTGAAGACAATATTATTTTCCTATAACACATCCTTCCTCTCCTTAAAATAAATAGTTCCAAAACTAAGCTTTTGTTAAATTATTTGGTTATGCCCACTTTTAACATAGCTAGCAAATAACTTACATTGTTGTTTTCATTTTTAAAAATGGAAATTATGTAAATATACAATTTACCATATATATCATATAACATATTGACCATATAGCAAAAGTAGTATACATAGTATTTTAATTAAAAAATTTATATGAATATATGTAAATTCAACTATAAAGTCATGAAACAGCTCTATCTTCAGAAGTCCTATTGGATGTTTCACTTTTGAAAGAGCAGACCTTCAGTTTAAAGGATGACTTTAGAATTTCCAGAGCCATCAGACACCCATCCTCTCCAGAAAGAAGAATCAAACTTATGAATAGACAGTCAAGTTTTGAATAGAATATCTAGGAGAGAACACTAGAGTCCAATGGAAAGCTCACATGAAATACGTAAGACACAGAAGGAAAAGAAAGCAGGCAGCCAGCTTGGCTGAAATCAGCCAGGAGCACTGAAGGGCTTGGAATTGCCAAAAATGGGTAAGTGAAGGAGCCTTAGTGGTCCACATCCCTGTCATGGACTGCTGCAATCCAAACCATGATTGCAATGATGCAATCATGATGAGTTTCTCTACCAACATGAATCCTGACACTAGCATGCATGGTTATTTGGAGACCCCAGGAGGGCACTGCACCAGGCAAAAAATTCACTCTGGGTCAGTAATGCCACTCTTGAGACATGAATGGCTGCAGGAGGGTGCCATTTTGGGAATGCAGCTGTTATGGGACTGCATCATGCCCTGAGAACAATAGCTTTTCATCTTCAGATCTTGGGAGCTCCCACTAATATTTCTCACCATTCACTCAGAAGGCCACAGCAGCACAGCACTGGTTGCACCCAAAGGTGCTGCAAGGTCTCCAGTACTCTATCATAAAGGGAGTACTACTCCCCAGGGAAAGGATGGTGCAGTGTTCCAAAAGGCAGCCCCTGGGATAATGGAAAACAAAGCATGTACATTCCAGAGCCCAAAAGCTCCCTGTCTGAGGATGTAAGAAGTGACTATGTACCCAGCAGCAACACAAACTTTGTGTTTGGCTTTGCAAGCAAAGAGTGAAATACCATTCCACTGGCAGAGTGACCTCTGCGCTCAACCTTTCGTGTAGAGAAAGGGACCCCTCCTCCCACTCTGCACACATGGTCCTGCTGCTGCTGGAGTTCAGTGTGGATGATCCAGAGGGTACATGTCTGGGGTAGCAAGTGGTGACTATGATCTTACTGGCAGCATGGCCTTAGTGCCTTGGCTCATGTGTGAAGGCAGGAACCCTCTCCCTTCCATGCGGTACTGCAGTACTGCTGCCTCAGAGAACAGGAGAGCATGAGAGCAGTCTGGGGCTGTAGGCAGTGACCCCTCACTAAAGGCAAAACAAGGATGCACTACTCAGAACCCAGAGGGTATGCCTACACTGCTTCTGCACCCCACTACATTGGCTACGCAGGAACTTGAGAACCTTCTTACCAGCCTGGCCCACCACTACTACTACTGATATCTGAGCAAGCCATTTTGAGGCCCAAGAATTGGCCCTCTGGTAACTGCCAACACAGGTGCTAGCATAGACCACCCTGGGGCACAAAGGCACATTCAGCCTACTTCTGCCACCACTAGGGCCTGAAGATTAGCCCATTTAGCTTCACAATATTCAGCACAACTTCACCACAGCCTCCACTAATAACTGCACCCTAAACCTCTGGAGAAAATAACAGAAAGCACTAATACATCATATAAGCAAAGAAACTATAGAGAGACTACTTTATTGTGTGGACACAGAATCAAAGCCAAAGGGCCATACACAACTAAAACCACAGATAAATCTTCAGGAAAAAGTCCTCCACTAAGAAAGTAAATTGAAAAATAGGCAGAAGTGACTGTGACACCAGATGCACTAATATCAATTTAAGGATACAGGTACCAGGAAAAAACAAGGAAATATGAGGCCTCCAAGGTAACACAATAATTCTCCAGCAATAGATCTTAATCAAAAAGGAAACTTTCAAAAAATTCCAGATAAAGAATTCAAAATATTGATTTTAAAGGAATTCAGTCAGATACAAGATAATTCTGAAATACAATACAAAGGAATCAGAAAAAACAATTTTGGATATGAATAAGAAATTTACCAAAAAAAAATAGACATTTTAAAAAAGAACCAAATAGAAATTCTAGAACTGGAGAACTCATTGAAGGAACTACAGAATGCATTTGAAAATATATTTAACAGAATAATAGATGAAAACTTCCCAAGTTTAGTAAAAGATATAGGCGTTCAGATACAGGAGGCTCAAAGATCCCCAGGCAGATAAAATGCAAAAATGTCTTCTCCACTGCACATTATAGTCAAACTCTCTAAAGTCAAAGATAAAGCATGAATCCTAAAAACAGCAAGAGAAAGTGCCTAGTCACCTATAAAGGAAACCCTATCAGGCTGACAGTGGAATTCTCAACAGAAACCTTATGGGCCAGAAGAGAATGGGATGATACATTCAAAGTGCTGAAAGAAAATAATTGCCAACCAAGACGAGTATATTCAGCAAAATTATCCATCCTAAATGAAGGAGAAATAAAATTTTTTCAAGAAAAGAAAATGCTGAGGGAATTTGTTACCATTAGAATGGCCCTAAAAGAAATGCTCAGGGAAGTTAGAAACCTGACAGTCAAAGGACAGTGTTTACCATCATGAAAACACATGAAAATGTGAAACTCACTGGCAAAATAATCACACAAAGGAGAAAGAGAGAGGACTGAAACGGTACCAATACAGAAATCCACCAAACCACAATGATAATCAATAGGAGAAAAAGAAAGAAAGAAATATTATATAAAACAACCAGAAAACAACAATATGACAGGAAAAAAGCCTCACATATCAATAATAACTTTGAATGTAAATGGATTTACTTCTCCACTTAGAAGAATTGCTGAATATAAAATGGCTAAAATGATTAAAACACATACACACATATGATTCCATTTTATGCTGCTTACAAGAAACTTACCTTACCAGAAAGACACATAGAGACTGAAAGTAAAGGGATAAAAAAAATCTATTCCATGCAAATGGAAACCAAAAGCAAGTAGGAGTAGATATACTTATATCAGATAAAATAGACTTTTAAAGTCAAGAATAGTAAAAAAAAAAAAAAGAAGACAAAAAAGGTCATTATTTAAAATAAATGGATCAATCCAGTAAGAATAAATAATAATTCTAAACATATATGCACTCAACACTGGAACACCCTGATTCATAAAGTAAATATTGAGAAAGATAGACTAGGATATAATAATAGTGGGAAACTTCAACACCCCACTAAGAGCATTAGATAGATCATCTAGAAAGAACATCGACAACAACAACAAAAACATTGGATTTAAATTGGACTTTAAAACAAATTTACATAACAGACATTTACAGAACATTCTTTCCAACAATGTAGAGTATACATTCTTTCATCAGTATATGGAACATTCTTCAGGATAGACCATATGTTAGGCCACAAAAATGTATCAGCATATTTTTTTTAAAAGTTGAAATTACATCAAGTGTCTTCTCTGATCACAATGGAATAAAACTGGATATGAATGCCAAGAAAATATACAAATACATGGAGATAAAACACCATGCTCCTGAATGACCATTGGGTCAATGAAGACTTAAGAAAATTAAAAAAAAATTTCTTGAAACAATTGAAAACTGAAGCACAACACACCAAAACCTGTGGGACACAAAAAGGAAGTGCTAAGAGGGAAATTTAAAGCAATAAATGCCTACAACTAAAAATAAGGAAAATCACAAATTAAGAATCTTATAAAGTACCTCAAGGAACTAGCAAAGCAAGAACAAACCAAACTCAAAGCTAGCAAAAGAAAATAAGTAATATCAGAGCAGAACTAAATGAAATAAAGACCAAAAAACAATACCAAGGATCAATGAAACAAAAAGTTGGTTCTTCAAAAAGGTAAACAAAGTTGATAAACTGCTAGCTAGACTAACATGGAAAAGAGGAGAGAAAACACATATAAACAAATTCAGAAATTATAAGGAGACATTACAACTGATACCAAAGAAATACAAAATATCATCAGAAACTATTATGAACAACTATATTCTGACAACTGGAAAACCTAGAGTAAATGGATAAATTCCTAGAAACCTAAGACCCACCATGATTGAATCAGGAAGAAATTCAAAACCAGGACGCACCGACAACAAATAGTGAGATTGAGTCAGTAATAAAATATCTCCCAATAAAGAAAAACCCAAGACCAATAGATGCACAGCTGAACATTACCAAACATAAAAAGAATTAATACCAATCCTTTTAAAACTATTTCTAAAAATCAAAGAGAGAATTACTATTGACTCATTCTGTGAGACCAGTATCACCCTAATACCAAAGCCACAGGACACAACAAAGAAAGAAAACAAACAACAGACCAACATCTCTGATGAACATAGATGCAAAAATCCTCAACAAAATGCTAGCAGACTGAATGCAACAGCACATCAAAAAAAGATAATACACCACAATCAACTGGGATTTATACCAGGAATGCAAGGATGGTTCAACATATGCAAGTCAATAAATGTGATATATCACATCAACAGAATGAAAGACGAAACCATAAGGTCAGCTGAATAGATACAGAAAAAGCAGTTGATAAAATTCAAAAGCCCTTCATGATAAAATCTCTGACAAACTAGGTATAGAAGGAAGATAACTCAAAATAGTAAAGGTTATTATATATGGCAAACCCACAGGTAACATTATACTGAATGGGGACAAGTTGAAAGCCTTTCCCCTAAGAACTGGAACAAGAAAAGAATTCCGACTTTCACCACTTCTATTCAACATAGTACCAGATGTCCTAGCCATAGCAATTGAGGCAAGAGAAAGAAATAAAAGGCATCAAAATGGGAAAAGAAGAGGTCAAATTGTTCCTCATTGCTGATGATATGATCTTATATCTGAAAAACCTAAATACTCAACTAAAAAATCTTAGATTTGATAAATAAATTCAGTAAAGTTTCAGGATACTAAAGCAATGTAAACAAATAAGTAACATTCCTATATACCAATAATGATCTAGTGAGAAAGAAATCAAGAAGTCAGTGCCATTTCCAATGGCTACAGAAAAATACCTAGGAATAAATTTAACCAAGAAGGTAAAAGATCTTTATAAGAAACACTACAAAACAATGATAAAAGAAATTGAAGATGACACAAACAAATGGAAAACATCTCATGCTCCTGGATCAGAAGAATTAATATCATTAAAATAATCGTATGGCCTAAAGCAATCTACAGAGTGAATGAAATCTCTATCAACATGCCAACTTCATTCTTTGCAAAATTAGAAAGATAATCCTAAAATTCATGTGAAATCAAAAAAGAGCCAGAATAGCTAAAGCAATCCTACATAACAGAATAAAGCTGGAGGCATCACATTACCTTACTTCAAAATTTGTTACAAGCCTATAGTAACCAAAACAGCATGGTATTGGCATAAAAATAGACACATAGGCTAAAGGAACAGAATAGAGTACCCAGAAATACAGCCACATTTATTTTGTCAAAGATCTTGACAATGCACACAAGAACTTCCACTGGGGAAAGGACACCTTTTTCAATAAATGGTACTGGGAAAATTAGATAGTCACATGCAGAAGAATGAAACTGGACCCCTACCTCTCACTGTATAAAAAACTAAACTCAAAATAGAATGAAGACTTAGGTATAAGTCCCAAAACCACAAAATACCAGAGGAAAATCTAGGGAAAACTGTCCCGGACATTGGTCTGGGCAAAGAATTTATGATTAAGATCTCAAAAGAACAGGCAACAAAAACAAAAATGGACAAATGGGACTTAATTAAACTAAAAAGCTTCTGCACAGCAAAAAAAATAATCAACAGAGTGAAGAGGCAACCTGTGGAATGGGGAAAACTATTTGCAAACTATTCATGCATCAGGCAACTGATATCTAGAATATACAAAAAACTCAAACAACTCAACAGAAAAAAAAAGTCCATTAAAAAGTGGGCAAAGGACATGAATATACATTTCTCAAAAGAAGACATACAAGCGGCTAATAGGTATATGAAAAAGTGCTCAACATTACTAACCATCAGAAAAATGCAAATGAAAACTACAAGGAGATATCATTACCCAAGTTTGAATAGCTATTATTAAAATGATAAATAATAACAGATGGTGAGGACGTGGAGAAAAGTGAACTCATACACTGTTGGTGGGAATAAGAACTAATACAGCCATTATGGAAAACAGTATGGACATTTCTCAAAAAACCAAAAATTGAACTAGTAATTGATCCAGCAATCCACTATGGGGTGTCTACCCAAAGAAAAATAAATCAATATATCAAAGGGACAGCTGAACTCATTTATTTATTGCAGCACTATTCACAATAGCAAAGATATGGAATCAACCTAAATGTCTATCAATGAATGGATCAATGGATAAAGAAAACATATATATACACTATGAAATACTATGCAGCCACTGAAAATGAATGAAATCACATCATTTTCAGCAACATGGATGAAGCTGGATGTCATTGTCTTAAGTGAAATAAGTCAGGCACAAAAAGACAAATATCATGTGTTCTCACTTATATGTGGAAGCTAAAAAATTCGATCACATGGAGGGTAGAGGGAAAAGATCGATAACAGAGATGGGGAAAGGAGAGTTAGTGGGAGGAAGAGGAGTGGGTTAAAGTGTGAGAACATATTAGTAAGATTGCAGGAATCAATCCGTGTTTGATAGCAGAGATGGGCGACTACACTGAACAAAATGTATTGTACTCAGGTGATGGAAACCCTGAATATCCTGACTTGATTGCTGTGCATTATATACATTTCACATGTACTCCATAAATTTGTACAAAAACTTTTCCCAAGATACATTTCTCAGTTTCAATACGTCAAATAGTTGAGCACCAGCTATTATAGAAAAACATTGTTGGTTTGCCACTCTTCCCTTTGGAGGGACCGAGGGAAGGTGAATAAATAGACACAAGATAAACAAGATTCCATTATACCTAAGCATTATTCTGTGGTGAGAATCATTCCTCATGGGAATCTAGTTTACTTTCAGGGTGTGGGATTTAACTTGCCTTTGAATTCTGAAAGAATTTTAGTAAATGTTCATGGCTAGGAAAATGTACTCCACAGAAAAGGAAAGGCGGAATGAATAAAGGGACAGACAGAGAGGAAAGAGGAAAAGAAGGAGTTGAGGATGAGTAAATGGATTAATGCATCTGAAATTTAAGGTCTGTTGGGGTAGTAGAGTCTGATGGCTAACATTTTGGAAAGATAGAGGTCAGATATGGATTAATAAAATGCCACTCTGATATTGAAAAGTTGGAAGTAAACTAAGGAAGAAATAAATAATTTAGTTTAAGGGCAGGAAACAACCAACACTAAGCTTTGTTTATATTATTCCTACGGCAGCACATATAGTGGGCAGGAAAAGGAAAGTAGCAAATTATGAAAAAGAGGTTAAAAGCATTAGTGGAAGCCAACACTGTGTTAAAAATTCAACTCCTATGAGTGACACATTTCCTCTCTAACATTTAGCATAGCATTGCTGTGGTACACTATTTTAAACTGTTTTAAAATAGAATTGGTTTCAAAATCTAGATGTTCCTGTATATAATGTAATCACTCATATCTCTCTTGTTATTGGTAAAAGAGGGACAATTTTAACACTTCTGAGTTACTGTACAGGTTGAATGAAATATCAGTTGCTTTGTGACTAAAGTGCAGGTAGTACCCAAATAATGCTAGCTTACTCCTCCTTTTGTAGTAAAGTTCATGTCCCATCCATATAACGAAAGGGGACATTATCACATAGATCTTTGGAAATGGTAATATACAGGAGAAAAAAGTGTATAAGGGCTGAATAACATTTAGTTTTATATTTGTTTAATATTATTTTTCATGTTTATTGCCTTTTAATATCTTATAACAGTTATACCAAAGAAAAATATATTTCATTTGTCCTAGTTACATTTTTAGTATGTGACTTTATGAGAATTTGCAATCTCAAAGGCACATTCATAATTGACTTTTCCCATGTAATCACATATTGTTATTCCCCTGGACTTTATTTTTCTCATTATAGTTCACTTTTCTTTTTACCTAATAAATAATTTTGTCACTAGAATCTTGCTGGTAGCACTATATATACACAAAAAACAACAAGAACAACAATGAAATTGCACATCCGCATAGTGATAGAAAGTAGATCAAAGTAGACAAAATATTTAATTGAAAAAAATCAGCCACCTTTTTCTAATTGTCATTAAAAGTAACTTTTACTGACATTTCTTTCAGCTTTCTTTGATAAATAGAAAAACAAATTGAGATCCCAGGTGCAAATATACCCAGTCACAGAAGAACTTTATTTGATCTTCGATTAATCTTTGTAAACTTTGCTTATCTGGAGAAGTACAATTTATCTACTCTCTTTCTACCTAATTTTTCATTCTTTTGACAGCTAACATGAAGGGTTTGCTAGTATTTCTTTCCTAGATGTGATTGCTTTTGTTTCTATTTACATTAAATGAGAGAAAAATGAAATATGCTGGTACTTGACATGATGTGTAGAAGAATCTAACAGTTGACTCCATGGCTGGCATAGAGTAAGAATGATACAAAAATCCCACATCTTCTCCGTTGACTCTTTTTATTTTTCTTGCTACCATTCTCATTCATGGAATTAAAATACACACACACACACACACACACAAACACACATGTTGCTTGTTATATTCTGACAGTAGCTCCTCTTTAAACAAGTAATAGAAAAAAATCAGGAACCTACACATGGTTGATATTTATAAGTATACAAGAAAACTTATCAAACAAAATAAAATAATGTAAACATCAAAAGTCAAACATTTCCTTTCATTCTATAACTAAAATAAACTCTAATTATCACAAACTGCTTACTCTGCGATATATTATAATC
Organism: Daubentonia madagascariensis; assembly: GCA_023783475.1. NCBI lineage: Eukaryota > Metazoa > Chordata > Mammalia > Primates > Daubentoniidae > Daubentonia > Daubentonia madagascariensis. The sequence continues at coordinate 14,799,030 of JAKFHU010000978.1, read as the reverse complement.
ATAAGGTATAAAGGTTTATAAAGTATAAGTCATTTACATACCATTCTAAGAATTCTCAAATAATTAGTTTAGTTTTAGAAAATACCTGTGTGATCACTCTTTGATGGTGCTATCATTGGATGAGTTATGCCCAATCTTAGCTATTACTTGACAGGGAAATATACCAACTTTTTGGGTCAAATATTCAATCCCTGTACTTCATTGCAATAGAAAGACTAGAATAAGTATTTACACTTTTACAGACAGCTACATGCCTGAATGCCCGCACGTCCCACATGCCATAGACTGTGACAGTTTCCATCACACTGCCACCAAGTTACCTGCCCAACCACCTGCTCCTCACCGCCCAGCCAGGACTGGGCCACTCAAAAGCAGTGGGCAAAAGCTGCAGTACAGTCCATCTCTGCTTGGACACTGCTTTGGTCTACTCAGTGACCTCTGAGGTCTACCAGCAAATGTTCCCACCCCTCTTACCTACTCTGAAGCTACAACAACAACAAGGAGACTTCTAGCCTTAATAAACAGATACTTTTATGTATATTAATTATTTGTTATTTTTTTTAGTGGTGGTGAATCCTAGCTCACTATGATAAAATCAAGTACATTAAAATATTTTCCAACCCTTAAAATTCTCTGAGATTTTTAAATTATTATTTCTATTATCAAATAAATCTAACTCATAGTATATTAGGCAGCCATTTACCAAAGGTGGTGTTAAGATCCTATAGCTTGAGCTAATGTCTTTGTATTAAAACACACATTACCAATTAAATTTATAGTTTATTGCAATCATTCATAAATATGTACAAAAAGACTGAAAGTGATTAAAGATTTATGTATCAAACCAGCTTGTTCTGTAGCTATTTTCAAACTACAGGCTGATATCAGCCTTGTATGTAAGAAAAATATGAAAAGGAAGGGGTATTCAAGGGGGAATAAGTAGAGAAGTGAAATGGTGAGCGACTATTTTATGAGTAAGTCAATGTTCAAACAAATGCTTTCAAATATATGCCCAAGGTGAACTAAACTGTAATTTTGACATGTTTACCACATTTACTTATCCTTTGTATAAAAGGCAATCTGGAAAAATTTGAAAACACTAAGACATTTTTATCCAATTAGTTATTTTTCATTTGATGTGTTTTGCTGATTATTTTTCAGAATCTAAAAATTATATGCTTACATCTCTTATTAAATGTACCCTGTCCTCAATTTGTTTTCTTCATTGGTATTCTTCATACTAAATGTCCACTTTTCAAATAAAATCCCCACTATTTGAAATAAATATTTAGAAGTAATTTAGCTACCTTTATTTTACTATTTCAAATAATTTTCCTCCTGAACAGAGGCAAAAGTTTTTAATTTGAATTAGAAGCTGTAACAGAAGACATACTTGTCAATATAAAGTCTAGAAATGTCTGAGAAATTAGTAATTATTTTTGTTAAACTATATTCATGTAGATGAATAAATGAATAATTTTAGAGTTAATCAATCAACCCACACAAAATACTATTATAATAATACTTTAAAGTCATATGTCCCACAGATGATTTCTAGAAAAAAAATTCTATTTTATAAAAGAAATTTCTTTTCTTTTTCATTTGCAATATCAGTGAAATCTAGTTTGAAACACTTTGTCATATTATGTAATACTTTCCTGAGATTGCCTACCTTGACAATGCATAATTAAATAAAAGAAATCCATTGTGATATTTTCCTTCAAAAGTAGGGCAAGATACTTGTCAGGGAATCTTCTTAGCAATCCATTAACTAAATAAAACATATGCAATAAAATAGTGTTAATTATTTCAGAAATACCTGATTGAAATTTGATTTTTAAAATGTATATACACATAATGGAATACTATTCGGCCATAAAAAAGAATGAAATTATGTCATTTGGCAGCAACATAGATAGAACTAGAATTCATCATATTAAATGAAATAAGCTGGGCATAGAAAGACAAATACTGCTTATTGTCACTCATATGTAGAAGCTAAAAAACTTGATCTCATGGACATAGAGACTAGAACCATAGATTCCAGAGACTGACAGGGGTCAGAGAGGAGAGAGGAGGAGATGAAGAGAGGTTAGCCAAGAGGCAAAATACACTGTTAAATAGAAGAAATAAGTTCTAGGGTTTGATAGCAGATTAGGGTGACTATTCTTAGCAACAATATTATGGACATTTTAAATAACTAGAAAACAGGACTTGAAATGATACCAACACATAAAAATGATAAACTCTCAAGGTGATGGGTACCCCAAATAACCTGACTTGATCATTCCACATTCCACGCATATAACAAAGACTCACATGCACCTCACACGTATGTAAACGATTATACATCAATAAAGGAATAAAGAGGAAAAAAAGAAAGAAAATTTTTGAACCTCTTTTTAAATATAAATAATTTTTGTTTATTAGATAAGTAACTTACACCACTATAGGCAATTGAAAAACAGCTAAAAAATGGAAGTGACATATTTATTATCAATTACTTGTATAAGCCAAATTGTGAAAGAGTCACAAAAAAAGTCCAAGTTGACATTTTGACTGAATTTAATCATGACTCTTCCCAGTGTTTGGGTCACTCTCAGTGATGAGTCTGACCATTTGGCCAACTTGACCTCTTAGCTGTGACTGAAGAGGCTTACTCTAAATGACAATACATATTATCAATGCATAATCTCATTTAATTCATATGACACCATTCTGATATACTTATTAATATCTCTGTTTTATGGTTGAAGAAATTGAGGCTTGAAATACAATAACATTTTCCCTAGGAACACAAAGCTAGTAGATGGTGAAAACAATTCAAAGTCTATATTTCTAATGCCAGGGGACCATATTCTAAACCAATACTAGAGTATATTAGTATTAGCTTAAGGTTTTATTTTAATATAATTTCAGATAAAGTAAAAAAAATTTTTAAAAAGAAATTTGATTTTTTTTTTATTGTGGAGACTATTAGCAATGTGATTACCAAAGGCAATTCAAATAAAATAAATTAATGTAGATGAGGTTATAGTTTTGTTGAAATGATAATAAAGTAATGAAAACACTGAGAAACTAAATACAGTCATACACTGCTTAACAACGCGGATATGTTCTGAGAAATGTGTTATTAGGCAATTTTGTTGTGTAACATCATAGAGTGGATTTACAGCAAGCTGGAGGGTATAGCTCACTACACACCTAGGCTTTATGGCATAGCCTATTGCTCCTAGGCTACAAACCTGTATAGCATGTTATTGTATTAAGTACTGTAGGTGGTTGTAACACAATGGTAATTATATATCTAAACCTAGAAAAGGTACAGTAAAAATACAATATAAAAGATAAAAATTGATATACCTATATAAGACAACATACCATGATTGAAGCTTGCAGGACTGAATTGATCTGGGTGAGTCACTGAGTGAATGGTTAGTGAATATGAAGGCCTGGGACATTACTGTACACTACTGTACATTTTATAAACACTGTATACTTAGGATACAATAATTTGATAAAAAATATTTTTCTTTTTTCAATAACAAATTAACCTTATCTGTGTTAAACTTTTTATATTTTTTAAGTCTTTGACTCTTTTGTTAATAACATTTAGCTTGAAACACAAACACGGTACAGCTGTACAAAAATATTTTTTCTCTATATACTTATTTTATAAACCTTTTTTCTATTTTTATTTATTTATTTTTTAAAGTAAAAGTGGAATTTATTCGGAAACTATAAAAAGTCTACTTCACAGACAGAACAGAGGCAAGTTCTGCCTGCAGAAGAGAACCACCTCCTGCAGAAACTATTGAAAGACTACTCCACAGACAGAGTAGAGGCTGGCCCTCCCTGCAGAAAAGAACCAGCGCCCTGGTTCCTGTTGTCTTTCTATTTAAGCAAAGGTCTAAACAAGGGGAGGAATATGCATGGCAGGGGCGGTGTTCCTCCACCATCTTGGTTCTAACCAGGTGGAACTTGCCCTGCCTTCGCCCTGTTTTGATCAAGGCAATTTGAAATTTTGCTTTGGGACTTCCTGACTCAGTTAAGTAACCAAAGCATTGCCAAAGTCAATGCCTGCAGCAACGCCATACCTAAAGCAGTAACTGCCTGCTCCCTGTCTCATTTTCCCCTCAGAGAAAATACTCCCCCTTAATCTTAGGGGGTTGTAGAAGGATGAAGGTCCACCTTCTGTAGCTCCTTCATGCTGATCTTACGGGCGTAGGCCCTGCCTTGCACTGGAAGAGTAAAACTCTCTGGAAACCTGGTCTAAGGGGCTTAGTGGCAGGATGCTTCCATATTCATGTTTTGGATCAGCTGGTGGGATGGGTTAGAAGTCTTGTATTAGCATCATCTTGGCATGAAATTGTAACTGACTTTGGGAGGCAGGCTTTTAAACAGCTATCTGAGGTCCTCTATGGGCTCACAGGAGTATGCTAGCCCCTCTGTGCCAACCTGTTGGGGCCGTACTTCAGATTCCAAATAGTTCTGCAGTCTTAATTTGGGATGCGGGTGGGGGTCTCCCTTCCTCTCATCTGGGTTGACAGGAAGATGACACAGGAAAGTGACTCCCAGTGCTGAAAGTCCAAATGAGTTCTTGACTTCACCCAAGAAAGAACTCAAGAGTGAGCCAACAGTATAAAGTGAAAGCAAAATATATTCAAAATGATAGAAAGTCTACTCCACAGAAAGAGCAGAGGCAGGTTCTCTGTCATCTCCCATGATAACAATGCCTTCTGGAATACCTCCTGAAGGACCTGCCTGAGGCTATTTACAGTGTTTTTTTAAAATATAAATAGAAGGAGCACACTCTAAAATAATGATAAAAAGAATAGTATAGCAAATACATAAACCTGTAATATAGTCATTTATTATCACTATCAAGTATTATGTACTACTATACACAACTGTATGTGCTATGCTTTTATACAACTGGCAGCACAGAAGTAGGTTAGTTTATACCAGCATCACCTCAAACTTGTGAGTAACGTGTTGCACTAAGACACGATGACAGTTAGAAGGTCACTAGGTGACGGAAATTTTTCAGATGTGGGACCACTGTCATATACTCAGTCTTTTGTTGACAAAATGTTGTTATGCAGCACATGACTATATCTTGTTTCATTGTGAGCAGCAGATTTTCATCAGTAGATTTCATGTTTAGCTTTTTTGAATAAAGAAGTACAGTTGATAGTACTCAGTTCATTGAACCTCCCATGTTTATGGAATCTGAAAAACTTTTTTAAAAAGCAAAATTCTGGTGTCTACTGAAAAATCTCTCATGTCTGTGGTGCTGTCTTGGTAAATCAAATGCCTGCCCAGATTATGAAGTGAACCCTCATATCATAAAATCTACTCCACAACCCAACACTAGAATCCTTTTGCAACATTCCAGATTTTTGCTACTTGAACAACCTTATCATTATTTTTTAAATTACTGTTCTCCCTTTGAAAAATCTCTGTTGACAAATATTTTCATGTGTAATCCCCTGAAATGATTGTACAGTTTTTGTGTATTGTTCTTCATTCTCACCCTGTGTCTTTGAAGTCTAATCTTCCCTTCAAATAATTTCATCTAATATATCTGAAAGTTTGCCCCATTTCTCCATAATTTTTCTTGTTTGGAGGTCAATGCCTTCAGTTCCATAATTTGTTTCCATATAACAGAGTCTCCTCTTTCCTCACCCCACCAGTTATACTTTCTTTTGATATGCATGTTTAATGCATATCAACTATCATTTCTTATGCATTCTCAAAATGCCAACATCACTGCTGGTTCATTTTACATACTACGTCTTTTTTTGTATTCCAGTTCAAAGGAAAAAAAAATTTCATGGTTTTTAACCTACCCACTCTTGAACATAGAATAAAAAATTTATGATTGTATTGTCAGCACTAAAATTGGTGAGAATTCCCCCAAAATTCTTGGTTTTTATAAACTAGGAAATACACTAAAAAAATTTAGAGAACTAAACAACTAACACATGAATAAATTATTTACATAATGATTTAGGTTGATTATAATATCAAGGTATAATTTAGTCATGTAATTAAAGTTTGCCAGAAAAATTAATGAGTCATTTGACTGCGTGAAAAGATGCATCTTCAGAACAAAGGTGGTACCATGTCTCTGTTTTCTACATGTCAGAATAAACTCAGTGGATTATGTTCTTTTCTTGATATCATGTTTTAAGGAGTTCAGAGAAAGTTTGAGAAGTTTTCAAAAGACTCCATGTTCAGAACAAAATCTCCACTTAACTCTACAGAGTAAAAATTCTGTCATTGAAACCCATGATGCATTTTTAACTATGTACATAATTAAAATGTATGTGCATTGTGTATATGCATGTGGATGGATATAGATGTGTGTATGTGTGTGTGTATATATATGTGTGTGTGTGTGTAAGAGAGAGAAAGAGAGACCTATAATATAAATAATAATCTAAGTAAGATGCATTATATAATTTGTCATCTATGAAAGACAGACTCTTGAAAAGCTTGATAAATCTACCATTATATATCATGCCACAAGAATAATTTTTCCTTTACTTTAATAAGAGTTAAAATTCTTAAAGATGTCATTATTCACAGATAATCTTCAACTTAATATATTCAGCAGAAAAAACAGGTTCCTCTTTTGTCCAGAAGACATTGTCATTGCTTTAAAAAGTTACCAACAAGAATCCAGAACTGGAATTTAGGGTCGTATTATTTCAGTTTAATGTACCTAGAGCCAACCTGCTAGGAAACGTATCTACCCAGTTATTTTGCACACTACTGAAATACTTCTTGTTCCAAGGTCATGAAGTTTGCTCTTACACTTTCCCCTATCACTTTCCCTGCATGATAAGAATCTAGGAATAATTATATCATTAACATGACTAAGAACTTTTAAAATTCACCAGCAATTTTAATTATAAAAGTTACTGGTAACTAAGTGCAATCAAATGTCATAAATAAACCAGTTTTCCTACAATTTTTTTACAGTTTCTTATGAAAATGATTTTTTCTTACAGTCTTAAAATGTATTACTGTAGTATATATTACATTGCCAGCTAACTTATGAGACAAGAGCTCTCAGAAGTCAATTTAAATATGTTCACGTTTGGCCACATGATGACAAACCCTTTTTGTATGTCTAGTATATAATATCAAATTTTACTTCCTAAGAAACAAAAACATGTTTTTCTAAAACAACTATTTTGCTATAAGGTTAGGAGCAACATAGCCTGATATAAGCCCTTTTCCAAATTTCATACATCATGTGATCATTTTTTTCTGAGATATTTTAATTGCTATGTGAGAAGAAGTATTTCTGAGATCAAAGACACATGAGAAACAGCATACATATTGTCTTGGCAATTCACATTGCATATAAATATATAAAGATGCCCAGTAATTATGAAGCAAAAAGACATGTTTAATGTTATTTAATCTATTGATTCCAAATCTGTGTACTCATATGATTTAAAAAAACTCATGGTACACAGTCAGCATCCAGAGAAATAAATTTATAAAACCTTCACTTTAAAAATGCTTGCAGTCAATATAAAGTTGAAATATATTTTAAAACTATAATAGAAGTAAGTTGTTTTTCTCTATTTTAAGAAATTTTAAAATAAATTATTAAAACCAGCAAAAAATTATTACTGGAATTCTAATTAATAGGAAATGCACTAAATTTCATAGTTTCCAATACTTAATATATATCCTTTGTTAATATGTTTAAATTTAAAACATTTCATTTAGAATGTTCTTTTAATGTTGCCTGTTCTATTGTATACATTTAAAATCTTTGCTTTAGTTTTCCATTCAAAGTAGAAAAAATAAAATTTTCAAAATATATCAATAATGTAAAATATCAAAGTGAAAACAAAATGGAACAGAAATTTATAATTCTAAAGGAAACATAGGGTATTCTGAGTTACTTTTTCTCAACTACCATTCCCAATTGAGAATTAGAAAGCAATTCTAAATTACTACAAATAACTCATATAGTATGAAACCACAAAATGTATGTTCATAGAAAACAATTTGCCAAGTGTGCTACATTTGGATAGGTGTCTCCAAAATTCCCCAGTCCAGCTGTTCCTTCCTTCCTTCCCTCCTTCCTTCCTTTCTCTCTCTGTCTTTCTTTCGTTTCTTTTTCTCTACCCTCTCTTCCTTCCTTCCTTCTTTTCTCCCTCTCATTCTTTCTTTTTTTTCTTTAAATCAAAGATGTACAGACCATTCTAAAACCTTGTTAACACACAAGCATTGGAACACTGATAAATTATTAAAGAGATATAATTGCTGGTATCTGAAAAGTTGTCATAAATTGGAAAGGTAGTTAGAATCAGAAGGTTAAATATTATTTGAATATTTAAGTATTTTAGGAAAAAAATCTGATAAATCACTTAACATATTGCTTGATACTTCTTGTAAAGTTTTAAAATTTTCTCTTTTCAAAGAAATATACACCTTCCAGATTGTTTTAAGAATTATTTTTACTTGAGCTACACAGATTGACAGAGTAAGTAAAGTTTGTAATCTTAAGAATTCTGGTTACATGATCTTTAAAAACAGTCTTTAAAAGCCAGAAACCAAAACAGTCCTAATAAGAACAAAGTCAGAGTACTCAAAGTCTAATTCAAATCTACAGTTTCAAGACAGTGTAGTACTGGCAAGAAAATAGCTGCAACCTATATCTGAATTTCCTCACTCTTCCTTCTAATTCTCTTAAGAAACAAGAATACCACCTCATGCAAGTAACCTTCAGAAAAACAAATATATAGAAAAACTTCTCAAAATAATTTTTAAAACTGTAGAAATAGAAGGTAACTTCTTTAACTTGATAAAGAGCATTGACAAAAACTCCAAAGCTAATATAATACTTCACGGCAAAACACTGAAAACTTTCCCTCTAATACCAGAAAGAAAAAATGATGTATAGTCTTACCACTTCTGTCGAACATTGTACTGGAAATTCTAGCCAGAGTAGTTAGGCAATAAAAACAAATAAAATGCATCTAGATTGGAACAGATGAAGTAAAACTATCTCTTTTTGTGGATGACTTAATCTTGTATATAGAAAATGCTAGAATCCACCAAAGAAGGATGGGGGGGGGAACCACAAGACTACAAAAACTAATAAATAAGTTTGGTGAGGTTAGAAATTCAAGGTCAAAATACAAACATCAATTGCATTATTATACACTAGCAATAAAAATCTAAAAATGAATTTAAGAAAACAGTTCCATTTACAGTAGTATCAAAAGGAATAAAATACATATGACTAAAGTTAAACAAATTGCAAAAAGAGTAACCTGAAAACTGCACAATATTGTTGAAAAAAATGAATAACCTAAATAAATAGAAAAACACCTCATGTTCATGAATTGCAAGACTTAATATTATTAAGATAGTGATACTCCCCAAATTTAGCTATATGTTGAACACAACTCCTATCAAAATCTGTTATGGTTTCTTTGCAAAAATTGGTAGGCTTATCCTAAAATTCATGTGACTGCTAAGAGATCCAGAAATAAACAAAATAGTCTTAAAAGGAACAAAGACTACCTATACTTCTTGCTTTAAAATTTTACTTCAGAGCTACAGTTTCAAGACAATGTGGTACTGGCATAATCTGGCATAATCGTGGACATGTAGATCAATAGAAAAGATTTGAGATTCCAGAAATAAACCTATATATTAATGGTCAATTGATTTTCAATAAAGGTGCATGAACATTCAATGGGGAAAGAATAGTCTGTTTAACCAATGGTGCTGGGACAACTAGACATCAACATGCAAACAGATGACATTGATGTCTACCTCATGCCATATGCAAAATTTAACACAAAATAAATCAATGACTAAAAGAGCTAAAACTATAAAACTCTTAGGTTAAAACATGGGTATTCCTTTTTGTGACCTTAGATTAAGCAGTGGTTTCTTTGTTATAATAATTAGGACATTAGCAGTCAAAGAAAGCATTAATTGAAAAATTGGATTTTATCAAAATTAAAATTTTGGATTTTGAATGATGCTGTTAAAAAAAGTGAAAAGACAACCCACAGATTTAGTTTAATATTTGAAAATATTTTCAAAGTATATATCTGAGATCTCATGGTACTGGCATAAAAACAGACATATAGACCCAAATAGAGAGTTCAGAAATAAATTCACACATTTTTGGTCCATTAATCTTTGACAATGGTGCCAAAAACACAAAATGGGGAAAGGACAGTCTCTTCAACAAAGAGTGCCGAGAAAACTGAGTATCCACATGACAAAAAATGAAATGAAATGAAACTCTTGTATCTTACAATATAAAAATCAACTCAAAATGGATTAAAAACTTAAATGTGAGGCCTAAAACTATAAGTCTACTAGAAGAAAACATAAGAAAAAAGCTTCTGTACATTGGTCTGGGAAATGAATTTTTGGATACAAAGAAAGAAAATGCACAGGCAACAAAAGTAAAAATAGACAAAAGGGATTACATCAAACTAGAAAGCTTTTGTACAGTAGAGGAAATGATCCACCGAGTGAAGAGACAAGCTACAGATTTGGAGAAAATATTTGCAAACCATACATCTGATAAGAGACTTACATCTAAAATATATGCGGAACTCAAACAATCTAAAGCAAGAAAACAAATAACCCAATTAAAACAATGGGCAAAGGACTCGAATAGAAATTACTCAAAGGAAGACACAAAAATGGCCAACCAGTATATGAAAAAATGCTCAATATCACCAATTAGAGAAATGCAAATTTACATCACAACCAGATATTACCTCATACCTGATAAAATGGCTTTTAGCAAGAGGACAAAAGATAACAAGTGTTGAAGAGGATGTGGAGAAGAGGGAGCCCTTGTACATTGTTGATGGACATGTAATTTAGTACAGCCATTACGAAAATAGTGTGGAAATTTTTTAAACAATTAAAACTAAAACTACCATACAATCTAGCAATCCCACTACAGGGTATATGTTCAAAGAAATTGAAATCAGGATATTGAAGGGATATCTACACTCTCATGTTCATTGATATCTCACATTTGCCAAGATGTGGAATCAACCTAAGCATCCATTGACTGGTGAATGGATAAAGAAAAAATATATATATGTGTATGTACAAACACACAGTGGAATACTATTCAGCCTTTTTGAAAAAGGGAATCCTGTCATTTGCAACAACATGATTAAACCTGGAGTACATTATACTAAGTAAAGTAAGCCAGGCATAGATGGAAAGGCAAATACTGCATGATCTCAATTATATGTGGATATAAAAAAGTTAAACTCATAGAATAGCATGTAGAATAGTGATTGCTAGGGGTGGGTGGGGTTGGGGAGTGATAGGAAGATGTTGGTCAAAAGGTACAAAGTTTTAGAAAGAATGAGATCTTTTGTAAATTATGGACTATACTTAATATTAATAATAAAGTATTGTATACTTGAAAATTTCTGACAGTAGATCTTAAATATTCTCACCACAAAAATGGTAATTGTGTGAGGTGATGGATATTTTGATTAATTTGACTTGATCATTTCACAATGTATATCCAAATGAAAACATCACATTTTACAGCATAAGTATTTATATTTTTACTTGTCAATTGTGCCTTAATAAAGCCATAAAAAGTATATTCAATATTATTAATTATAGTGGAAATGATGTATCCTAAAACTCCATATTTTTCATCAAAAATTTGGTCATTAATATTTACTGTCCTAAATTAATACAAATTTAAGTCAGTGTTCCTCCAATATAGTGATGACAATATTCCCTAAAATGTTTTTCTGAGAAATAAATGAGATACACATTAAATAATTTTGAACTTACAAATTGTTACACAAATGTTAAATATTACCAATGTGCTTTCATAAATATAAAAATGTTGATATTTCTCCTTTACAGAGAGAAGTACAGAAATTATGAGAGAGAAATGGACATTATACGCCATGTCTACTAAGGAGCAATAAACAACCTCCTTTATACTAAAAACAAATGTCCAAAGGCTTCTTTTTCCCCTCATAATAAAGTATGTCATAGGAAGAGCCAGGACTTATTGGTAGCATTTCTGAATCCTTATATCATGCTTTATTAGTCTTCTAAATTTTACAACTTTCTTTCTATGTTATGAAAATACAAAAGTAATTCCAATTTAGAAAAGTTAATGTTGGAATATGAGACACAGAAATAGGCAATGAATCATAACAAGATTTTGAAGTATACTATTGGTGATGAGTATCTTCAATCAAAAAATGCCAGAATGGAAACTGATATAATTCAACTCCATAGTTGTGAACACCATATGGTTTGCGACAGCATTTCTAGTTAAAGAACTTTATAGCAGCTGGCACTTTATTCATACATGCTGGGCTTCCAGCAAAAGCTAAGATTGCAGTGGGCTAAATAGAAAGGCCCACAAGTCCTCATCAACAGCAAGACAGAAAAAAGGGTCCTCTTGGGGAAAAATGTCTCCACTGTTGCAGCTGGCAAACTTGATGTGAAAAGACATACTATTTCAGAATCTGTTCTTAAACTCCTTTGCATTACTCCACAGCGAGCCAAAAATAATAAACTGGTGAAAAGGAAAGAGTAAGATGATTGAAGTATTATTTTCAGCATATATTAAATAGACATCATTATTCCTCTATTAAGTTTTAAGAATGTTTAATGAAGAAAAAAACCTAAGAGGAAAAAGTAAACTTGGCAAAGTGGGGATAAAAAGACTCAGGTGAGGAGGCATGATTTTGCAAATGTGCCATTATTACATTCTGTCAGCATATTGCAAATTATTCAATGATTGCTCATGGTGATTAAAATAATCTTACATATTTTTTCCTCTGAGACATACATCACTGATGAACACCTGGAATATGAAAGTGTTTCAAGCAAAATTTACCAAAATCTACAAGAGCAATATATTTTTTAAAAAAAACATTAACTATGAGAAATGCTATCTAACATTTTTAATACTCTCGACATTTTTATATATTAACCACTAACCTAATTAACTGCACTGGGACGTTAGATAGAATCTGTTACAAATAAATTCAAACTAAATGGTAAAAACTTCAACCTTATATACAACCAAACTGTGACTTGAGTGAGATATTGGTGCCCATATATTACTATAAGAAACAGTTAGTTACAGCAGAGTAATTTAATTGTTTAAATAAAATTAAGTGTATTCTTGCAAAACAAAAAAATAAGTATACTGCAAGTACTATAGACTTGAATTTTAGGAACATTAAACATGACAGAGGAAAAGAAAGTACATCATTATGGACTATAAAACAAGGGCTATTTATTTGACCACCTTTTTTATGTGATGTTATTGACACAGATCTTTTTCCTGAAAAAAACTCAAACATTATAAGAAGACATAGTGAAATATAATTATTATTCTAAAAACTCAATGAACAGAAATGCACTTTATATCTATATAAAACACTGAATACAAGGTTTAATAGTCAATGAACTAAGAATGATCATAGTGAGTGTAAGTCTGGAAGAGATAAATTTATTCTTAATAAGTAGGCTGGACTCCATTAGTGATATATCTACTGCCCTATATCTAGTTTAAATACAAAACAGCAAAGCAGTATCTTGAATACTCAAGAATGGTTGGCACTGGGGTCTGACAAGTCTGACCTTGAGCATAGACAGGTTGTTCAATACCTAACTGATATTATTTTAAGAGCTTGCTTTTCCTGAATCATAAAATATTTTCTCTAGACCTCAGAAAAATGATAGTCATAATTCATATGGTTTGCTTTACATTGCATTCTTGTATTTTTGCTCATTTTTAGTATTTTATCTATTTTTCTATATTTTCTTATGTAATCTGGTAGACAACTATGCTTTAATTTCTATTAAAGTATTTTGTTAAAATAATTGAAACATTAGTTTTTTAATTATTATTAATAAAATTTTATTAGTTTATTATGCCCAATTTTTATTTGTTTGATTTCTTTTATTTTTGTAGCATATATGTTTTGATTGTTTTGCTTATTGGTTTGCCAGGCTACTCTAAGATTCCACCTTCACTTTAAGATTTTATACTTTCACTAGGATAAAATTGTTATTAGTGAATTGTGATTAATTTTTGATGCAATTAGTGGAGCCTCTATAATATGCAGGTCTTTATCTAGCTCTTTTAATATTTCATATATTTTTAATTCATTTGTTCTGGTATTTTATTTTACCTTCTTTAGAAAAAAAAATGAAGCCAACCAAAAAAAAAAAACCCTAATTATTTCAATATTAGATGTCTATTCTTAGTTTGTAAATTTTCTTAGTAGGCTCATAGAAGTAGTTATGCTCTCTGCCTCTATGCCTTGTAAATACACAAATTTTTACAAAACACTAATTACTTCTACATGGTCAGTTTTTTATTTTACAGTTATAAGTGTAAGTTTTAATTATGATATTATTTCTTGTATCCTGATCTTTTCTGCTATTGGAAGGAAACCTACTTTTTTGTAAGCCTCTCAGCTTCCTTGCACTAGTCCTTCTTCGTTATATTCTATATATTACCATCTTATCTTACATCATTTGTTTTATAGAGTCAATAAATTTCATGAGTTTTATTGAGAATATAAAAGCAGATTTTCTAAAAATATATTTCTCCTATGACAAACTTCTTTTACACCAAACTGTCTTAATCTTCAGAAAATTTTCCCTATTATGTGGGCTTTCTGATCTCAGAGGTGAGTTTTTTGTATCTCAAAAAAAATATTGAGAAAAGAAAAAAAAATTTTTCCATGATGCATTGTGGCTAATTAAAATTAGAGATACTTTCTTCTTTACTTTTACTTTTTTTGTTTGATATTTCATTTAGTCAGGATCATTTGTTAATTGTACTGAAGTTTCTTACTAAATACTCTCTTAATTGTCTGGAGAACACTTCAATTACAAATTACGTAGTATACAAGTTCATATTCTTAGCAATGATTTTGAAAATTATAATAGAATTTATATAAAATTAAACCTAATAGTTCAATTGATTTCATTACTTTTCAATATGAACCTATTTGGTTCTTACCGTAATGGTAGTATATTTATCGAAAGGTCACTGTCTAAAACATGCCATAGTTCCCACGCATAATCTGAATCAAAAGTCATTGACAATATTAACCCTATCGCTTTTAAAAAAATATTTTTAATTGACAAATAATAAAAATATATATGTATGGGGTAAAATGTAATGTTATGATACATGTATACATTGTGGGACTAAACCAGGCTAATTAACATATTTATCACTTCACATAGTTACAATTTCTTTGTAATGAGAATATTTAAAAGCTGTTCCTTTAGTAATTTGAAATATACAATACACTATTATTAACTACAGTCACCTTTCTGTAAATAGATCATTAGAACTTACTCTAATGGAGTTAAGAGTTATTCCTCCTAACTGAAAATTTATGCTCTTTGGCTAACAATTTTCCTTTTCCCATTCACCCCCCCCCCTCAGCCTCTGGTAACCACCATTCTATACTTTACTTCGTGAGCTCAACTTTTTTAGATTCTACATATAAGTAAAATTAAGCAATATTTGTCTTTCTGCTACTGGCTTATTTCACTTAGCATAATATCCTCTATATTCATCCATGTTGTCACAAATGGCAGGATGTTCTTCTATTTAAAGGTTGAATAGTATTCCATTGTATGTACTACATTTTCTTTATCCATTCATTCATTGATGGGCACTTTGGCTGATTCTACCTTTTGGCTGTTGTGACTACTGCTGCAGTGAACATGGGAGTGCAGATATCTCCTCAACAAACTGACTTCAATTTCTTTAGATGTATACCCAGAATTAAAATTCCTGAATTATGCCATTCTATTTTTAGTTTTCTGTTTTCTGAAATGGCTGTACTAATTCACATTCCCATCAACAGTGTACAGGGCTTCCCTTTTTTTTCCAAATTTTCACTAACACTTGTTATCTTTGATCTTTTTGATAATAATAGTCATTTTAACAGGTATGAAGTATTATCTCATTGTGACTTGACTTTACATTTTTCTAATAATTAGTGATGTTGAGTATCTTTCATATGCCTGTTGGCCATTTATTTGTATGTCTTCTTTTGAGAAATGTCTACTCAGGTCCTCGTACATTTTTAAGTTGGGTTATTTATTTGTTTTTGAGTTGTTTGAGCTCCTTATATATTTCAGATGTAAGTCTCTTATCAGATTTATGGTTTGCACATTTTTTACCAGTCTGTGGCTTGTCTCTTTACTTTGTTAATTGTTTTCTTTGCCATGCAGAAGATTTTTAGTTTAATGCAATCCCATTTGTCTATTTTAACTTTTGTTGCCTGTGCTTTTGGGGTTATATCCAAGAAATAATTTAATAGGCCTATATCGTGGACTTTTTAACCTGTATTTTCTTCTAGTTATTTTACACTTTCAGGTTTTTAATTTAAGTCTTTAAATCACATTTACGTCTTTAATCCATATTTAGTTGATTTTTGTTTAAAGGGTAAGACAAGGGTTCCATTTCATTCTTCCGCATGCGGATATACAGTTTTCCCAACACCATTTGTTAAAGGGACTATCTTTCCCTATTGTTTGCTCTTGGCACCTTTGTCAAACATCTATTGACCATACGTACATGGGTTTATTTATGGGTTATCTATTCTATTCTATGGATGATAAGTCTGTTTTTATACCAGTATCATACTAATTTTATTACTATAGCTCTGAAATATATTTTGAAATCAGATAGTGTTTGCTCAAGATTGTTTTGGCTATATAGAGCCTTTTGTAGTTGCATATAAATTTTAGGATTTTTTTCTATTTCTGTGAAGAATAACATTGGAATTTGGATGAAGATTGCATTAAATCTGTAAATTGATTTGGGTAGTATAGGCATTTTAACATTATTAATTCTTCTGATTCATGAGTATAGAATATCTTTTTATTCATTTGTTACCTTCAATTTCTTTCATCAATTATTATATAGTTTTAAGCATATAAAACTTTCACCTCTTGGTTAACTTTATTCCTAAGTGTATAATTCTTATACCTATTGTGAATGCAATTTTTTCCCCAATTTCTTTTAGAGAGAGTTTTTTGTTAGTGTATAGAATCACAACTGACTTTTGTATGGTTAATTTTGTATCTTGCAACTTTGCTAAGTTCATTTACCAGTTCTAACAATTTTTTGGTGGAGTCTTTTAGGGTCTTGCATGTATAAGATCATGTTGTCTGCAAATAAGGACAATTCAACTTTTTCCTTTCTAATTTGGATGGTTTTCATTTCTTTTGTTTGTTTGTTTGTTTAATTGTTCTGGCTAGGATTTCCAGTTGCTACTTTGAATAAAAATGATGAGAGTGGGCATTCTTGTCTTGTTTTTGATCTTAGAGGAGAAGTTTCACATTTTTCTCCTTTGAATATGATGTTAGCTATGTTTGTCATATATGACCTTTTTGTGTGTTAAGAAAGATTCCTCCTATACCTAATTTAGTGAGAATTTTTACCCTGAAAGTTGTGGAATTTTGTTAAGAACTTTTCCTGCATCCATTAAAATAATCATATGGTTTTTCATTGTGTTAATATGGAGAATCACATTTATTGATTTGCATAAGTTGAATTATTCTTGTATCCTAGGGCTAAATTTTATGATCATGTTGAATGATCTTTTTTTAACTTATTGTTGATTGTGATTTGCTAGCATTTTATTGAGGAGTTTTGCATCTATGTTCATCAGGGATATTGACATGTAATTTTCTTTTCTTGTAGTGTTTTTGTCTAGCTTTGGTATCATGGTAATGCTGGACCTGTAAAATGAGTTTGGAAGTATTCCTTCTGCTTCAATTTGTATCAGTTCATTCCAATAAACTGTATCATAATTTTGTTTTTCAGATATCTGCTGCCTGCCTATTATTTCACTGTTTTCTGTTGAGTTTATTATATATTAGCCAAAAAATTATAATATTAATAATGCTATAGGGAAAGAAATCTTTGTAAAATATTGTTTTTCTAAATGGTACTATGTTATAAGTAGCAAATTCTACATGATAGTTAAAAATGAAAAACCTGCAGGGATGTTTGCAAATCACTCCCTTGATATGGTGTTAGCATTTTTTGTTTTTTAACTAAATCCATAATTCCAGGGAAATTAAAAGAAGTTTGTAAAAATAAAATGGAATATATTTTAAATGATAAAAATTAAGTTGAATTTGCTTTCTTTTTTGGAGATATATATCTATATACTATTTACCCTATGAAAAGAACTTTTTAGATTCCACATATGATCATATGGCGTTTTTCTTTCTGTGCCTGGCTTATTACACTTATCATAACGTCCTCCAGGTTTATCCATGTTGGCACAAATAACAAAATTGCATTCTTTTTATGGCTGAATAATATTCCATTGTGTATCTGTACCACATTTTCTTTATCCATTCACCCATTGATGGACACTTACATTAATTCCATATCTTTGCTATTGTGAGTAGTTCTTCAATAAACACAGGAGTAGTGCTGCAGTAAACACAGGAGTACAGATGTCTCTTTGTTATGCTGATTCAATTTCCTGTGGATTTATACCCAGTAGTGAGATTGGTGGATCATATAGTAAGTAATACCATTTTTAATTTTTTGAGGAACCTCCATGGTGTTCTTCATAGTGGTTGTACTAATTTATGATCCCAGGAGCAGTGGGCAAGTGATCCCATTTCTCCATTTCCTCACTGACATTTGTAATATTTAGATATTTTTAAAAGAATCATCCTTTAATAGCATGTCCTCACAACTTGATTGTAGAGTTCTCTCCTGTTCACAGTTCCATTCACTGAAGGAAAACAGCAGATAATGCATCTTTAAACAAGCAGGCGTAGATTTAGCTTTTATTTTAAATTTTTATTGATACATATAATTTGTACATATTTATTGAGTACATGTGATATTTTGTTACATGCATAGAATGTGTAATGACCAAGTCATGGTAGTTAGGTTTTCTATCACCTCAAGTATTTATTATTCCCATGTGTTGGGAACGTTTCAAGTCCTCTCTTCCAGTTATTTGAAATATACAATACATTGTTGTTAACTATAGTCACCTACTCTGCTATAAAACATCAGACCTTAATCCTTCATCTAACTGTATATTTGTGCCCATAACCAGCCTCTCTTCATGCTCCCATACCATTCCCAGACTCTGATGATTATCATTCTA
Source organism: Daubentonia madagascariensis (assembly GCA_023783475.1). Lineage (NCBI taxonomy): Eukaryota > Metazoa > Chordata > Mammalia > Primates > Daubentoniidae > Daubentonia > Daubentonia madagascariensis. The sequence goes on along the minus strand of JAKFHU010000978.1, from coordinate 14,779,834 downwards.
CTCTCTACCTCCATAATATCAATTTTTTTAGCTCCCATATATGAGTTAGAACATGCAATATGCGTCTCTTTGTGCCTTATTTCACTTAACATAATGACTGCCAGTTCCATCTATGTTGCTACCAATGATAGTATTTCTTTTTATAACTGAATAGTATCACATTGTGAATATATACCACGTTTTCATTATTCATTCTTCTGTTGATGGATTGTTAGGTTAATTCCAAATCTTTACTATTGTGAATAATGCTACATTTAATATGGGGGTGCATGTTAAACTGATAAACTGACAAAATTTGACAAACTTTAATAAACTGATTCCCTTTCTTTTGTAAAAATACTCAGTAGTGAGTTGCTGCATTGTATAATAGTTCTATTTTCTGGGAAATCTCCATACTGTTTTCCATTATGGCCATACTAATTTACATTCTTACCAACAGTGTATACGTGTTCCCTTTTCTTTGCATCCTCACCAGCATCTTTTTTTTTTTTTTTGTCTGTTTGGTAATAATCATTCTAACTGGGCTAAGATGAAATCTCATTGTGGCTTTGATTTGCATTTCTCTGATGATTAGTGATGTTGAGCATTTTGTCTATACCTGTTGGCCATTTGTATGTCTTCTTTTGAGAAATGTCTATTCATGTCCTTTGCCCACTTTTTAGTGGGATTATTTGGGGTTTTTTACTGGTGAGTTGTTTGAGTTCTTTGTATATTCTAGTTATCAATCTCTTGTTGGATAAATATCTTGCAAATATTTTCTCCAATTCAAAAGATTGTCCCTTCACTCTGATGTTTCTTTGCTGTGCAGAGGCTTTTTAGTTTAATGTAGTCTCATTTATCCATTTTTGTTTTTGTCATCTGTGCTGTCGAGGTCTTAGCTATAGCTAAGCTATAGCTGAGGTCTTAGCCTTGACCAGTGTCCTAGAGTGTTTTCTTTCTGTTTTCTTCAAGTATTTTTGTAGTTTCAAGTGTTAAGTTTATGTCTTTGATCCATTTGAGTTGATTTTTGTATGTGGTGAGAGATAGAAGCCTAGTTTTATTCTTCTGCATATGAATATCCAGTTTTCCAAGCTCCATTTATTGAAGAGGGTGTATATTCTTGGTTGTAAATGCATCAGTTTGTTTCTGGGTTCTCTATTCTATTCCATTGATGTGTATGTCTGTTTTTACACCAATACCATGCCATTTTTGTTATTATAGCCTTGTAATATATTTTGAAGTCAGGTAGTGTGATGCCTCGAGATTTTTTATTTTTGCTCAGGATTACTTTGGCTATTTGGGCTCTTTTTTGGTTCTATGCAAATTTCAGGATTTTTATTTATATTTCTATGAAAAATGCCATTAATATTTTGATAGAAATTGCATTGACTCTGTAGATTGCTTTGGGTAGTATGGTCATTTTAACAGTATTAATTCTTCTAATCCATGAGCATTAGATGTATTTCCATTTGTTTGTGTCTTTTACTAGTTTTCCTTGTGTGTGTGTGTATGCATATATATATGTATACATATATATTTTCCACATATATGTATACCTATATATATATTTCCATATATATATAGACATATATATATGCATACACAATATTTCTTAATTTGAATACTCAAATGGCCTATAAAGCATAGAAATATGCTTAATCTCGATTACTAATTATCTCAATAATTATCAACTAAATGCAAATTAAAACTAGAAAGAGATGCTTTGTTGAACCACTAGGTGGGGGGTGGGAATGGAAGTAATAAATATCAGTGTGGATGTGGTTCAGTGGAATCTTTCAAGCACTGCTAATGGAAGTGTGAATACATACAACCACTTTAGCAAACTTTATTTCAGTATACAAGAGTTAAAAATACAGTATTCTCCCCTTATCCATGGGTGATATGTTCCAAGATCCTCAGTGGATGCACGAAACAGCAGATAGTACCAAATCCTATATAGCCTGTGTTTTTTCAATCTGATAAGACAGATGGCTACTTACTAAGTGACTAAAGGGTGGGTAGCATATACAGTGTAGATATGCAGGAAGATGGGATGATTCACATCCTGAGTAGGACAGAGCGGGATGGCATGAGATTTCTTCTTGCTATTCATAACAGCACACAATTTAAAACATACAAATTGTTTATTTCTGGAATTTTCCATTTAATATTTTCAGACTACAGTTGACCACCTGTAACTAAAACCACAAATAAGGAGATCTACCATATCTATACTCTATGATACAACATTTTTTACTCCTAATTATATCCAATGATACAATTCAGGTTTCCTTTGTCATTTGTAGTGACTGGGCTGTTGGTATGAAGGGTTTCTGTCGTCCTTATAATGTTGTATTTATTAATCAGGCTAGTAATTATTCCACCATGAGAACATTCATCAATTTTTATATCTTTATGTATATTATACTTCAATATAAATGTTTACTTTTGAAATTCCATTTGATTCTTTGGCTGACAATCATTCTCTGAGCCCATCACAGAACCTTCAGTACAGCTGAAACACAATACCCTGCTTTGAACTTTTTGTTGTGGTAGTAATAGTTTACTGCTCAAAATTTCTCTTACAATCTACCAACTTCAACTATGTGTCTAAAGGATGTTTCTGATAGTTTAATTGGCATCTCTAGGTCTTTTGAAGCACTTGGGTTTTCAGGATAAAGAGCTGGCTATGTTTCAAGTAATGGAAATACCCAGAATGTGTCTAATTTGTGTTTTTTTTTTCTTTTAAAAAAATTTTAATTTCACTTAAATTTGCATATTTGGTGCTATTTTCAGTTCAGCACAATTTCCTCAATTTTGAATTGGGTTTTAGTTTTTATCCCAAGTACTCCTTTGAAACACTTGTAATTTCCAGATGGTTCTTTGTTCCTTCGTTTCTTCTTGCCTAAGTTTCAGCTCTTTAGCTTGTCCCTGTACACTTTTAAACTGTCTCTCAAGTATGCTTTTAATGTTAGTAATTAAAATTTCCATAGGCTCATTTTACTCATTACTGCCTCCCATTTTTATTTTACTGTAATTTTAGTATGGTATATACTATACTAAAATAGTGTCTAGTAAAATAGTATAGCATTGTATCTTTACTATAATTTTAATCCTTCAATTTCATCCAGATTTCTCCTCTTGTGGGCTGTTCTTTTCACATGACTCTTTTGCTACGTTATTTCCAATTTTTTTTGGCAAGTGAACAAAATATTTATATAAAATCTTAAATTTCTAGAATATATAATTACTAGGATTATTTTTTAATCTCTGTCCACAACTACATCACTTTGTTTAAAGGTCCTAAACCTACCAGGAGCTAATAAAGTCCCACTAGTCAAGTCTACTTTCTCCTTCTGATAGATGAGACCTTCTTATGAATGTGGAAATATGGTGATTCATACAAATTTTGGCCTCTAACTTTGGTCAAAAAGTGGCAAAGTGCTCAGAGTTTTCCAGACTTTTTACTGAGCAGCAGAGATGCCTGTTTTCATGACCGAGAGCATTATTTTCTTGCTTAAAATCACTTTAGCTCTTTGTCACCTTAGTAAACATGGAATTTAGGCAACAAGTTTGTTTTTTGGAATTAATTTTTTGAACTGATGTAAGTTTTTATCTTTTAGGTATATTATTTTAAGGATAGTGAAAGAGAAACTTAGAATGCAACTAGTAAAATTTAAGGTAAAATTTTTAACCAAAATTAATTTTTTCTTTAAAGCTATTCTTATTAATTTATTTTTTATTCAATCCCCATGATTGAGGTTCTCAATGAACTGGTCCCACTCACTCTGTTGATTCCCTATAAAAGACTCTCCCCTTCCGCAAAGATAAAATTTGTATCCTCACTTCACCTAAACATATTCAAGTCTATACAGTCAGGCAATGCTTAATGACAAGGATATGCTCTGAGAAATGTGTTAGGTGATCTTGTTGTGCAAACATTACAGAGTGTAATACACAAAGCTAGATGGTATAGCCCACTACGCATCTAGGCTATATGATACAGCCTATTGCTCCTAGGCTACAAACCTGTACAGCATGTTACTGTACTGAATACTGTAGGCAATTGTAAAACAATGGCAAATATTTGTGTACCTAAATATACCTAAATAGCAAAAAGGGACAGCAAACATATGATATTATAATCTTATCCAACAGCTCTCCTATATGCAGTCTGTCAGTTTGTTATTGACTAAAAAGGTTGTTATGTGGCCCATAACTATATTTGTGAATTTCTTTAAATGTCATCTCATCTTCAATGCAAAAATCAAGATTCTGGTTCTTTTTTTCCCAAGAAAAATTTGAACAAGTATCCCTTTAATAATTCTAATTTATAAGTGTTATTTCTCTTCTCTGAATTCCTTAAGGTCTTTTGGATATACTACACAATCTTGTTTCACCTCATTGTCCAGTAATTATGGTTTTTTTTCTATACATGCTAAAAAACTCATTAACAGAATGTATTATTTCCCTAACATATATTTTAAATTTATAGCACATACACATTTTAGTTTGAGATAGATAGATAGATAGATAGATAGCAGATATCCATAGATAATATGTCATATAAGTAACAGATATACATAGATAATGATGCTATTCTTATCACGTTATTCATTACATATAATTAAATATATCAGTAGGTTTAGCTAGAAATTATTCAGAATGGATGTTCTACCTATTAGAGAAACAAAGCATATTTGAAAACCATTAAATTGAGAGACTATATAGGACATATTTTAAACCTATTATATATTATATATCTCTATTTCTTTCAGAGAATCTAGGAGAAAGTGGTGCAACTTATGCCTATGAACTAGTCAAGAAAAGGTTTCACTTTTATTCTGAGCCAAAACAGGGAGATGAGGGCGCCCTGGTGTAGTGACAGAACTGTTAGCGCGCAACCACTTAGACATACCCATATTTATACTAAGGACATTTTGAAAGAGCCCAAAATCATACCATAAGTTCTCACTAAGTTAATATATGTTTATTCTATTCCTGGTTTCAGTTTTTTATTAGGAAGAGAAGTAGGGACAAGGCAGAGTGAGGGGTGTAGTGAAGGTCTTGTGTGTTTGTTAATCTCAGAAAGGACAACAATAAAACCAGGTAAGGTGTCTTTTATTCTTTGTAAATACACTTATATTTCAAAAAGTGAAGATTCCAAATTCTAAAGTTCTCCTTGAAGCTGAAAATTTGCATTCATTGATATGAGCTAATAAATAGATATGACTGCTCAATAATATAATTTCTTCTGTTTCCATTTCAAGATTGGTGAAAGTGGACCTCACTGCACCTCCTGGGCTTTTTGATTCTTTTATACTTCTAGTGTTGGATATATATTAGACATTATTAGATAACTAAGGAAGATTTACTCCATTGTCTACAATATTAACCCCTTTATTCTTTTTCAGACTACAAAATAAATCTTCCTTAAACTCTTAATATTTTTTATAAATATTTACAAGTATGCATACACTTTAATTTATCTAATAAAATTCATTTTAAAGACTATCAGTACTTGAGTGATGGGGTCTATCTTTAGTGGCTAAATCAATTCTAATATTTTTAAAATTACTTAATATTTTGTAGATTTTGTAGATCATAAAAATCACACGTGCCTAGAAAATATAAAGTATTTCAAGTAGGTAGAAATTAATGAAATAAAAATTTGAAGTCTTATATAATTAAGCTGAACATTGGGAATGGAGAGACAGGGACATTTATTGCATGCACTGATTAGTGAAATAAAAAATGTTATCACATTTTAGCATTTGGCAATATCAAAATTGACTCCTATCTAATTGAGGCTTTGTACCTCCATTGCTTTGTACCCTATAAAAATACACAACTTGTCAGTTTAATAAAAATAATTAAAAAAAAATAGGCTCATTAAATTTCCTTGTTAAAGTGCTATTTTCTGTATGACAGCAAATATTTATCAGAATGATTGTTTTTTGTAAAAATAACTCATTATTAGAATGACTAGGATTATTATTCATGAAGCAATTAACCTGAAAATAAAAATAGCTGAAAATACTTATGACCTACAAGAAAAGGGCAATGCTTAGGAAGTATTATAAATATACTGTATCCTGAGAATCTTCTTTAGAATAAGAAACAACTTGGATTCAAGGCATCAATCATGATCTGTGTAATTGTAAGTAAGTTACTGAGACTCTCTGTGCCACTGTTTTTCATCTGTTAAATAGACTAGTGATAGCTGTATTGTGGTGGGAGTATAATTCTTTTAAAACACCATGAACAGGGTCTAGCATATAAGTCAATACTAAATAGCAGATATGATTTTGAAATTGCTAGATGGATTTAAATCTGATGAACAGCACGATACAGAGGTGTGTTCCCCCCTATGGAATTACAAACCTTTTTATTAATAATATAAGTGTCATAGAATACATACACAACAAAATAATGGGGTTAAATAATGTTAAACAAGAATCTGTAATTTAGGACAAATAATCTATTTGTCTAACTGTTTTTAATCTAAAAATAAAGCTATATCAAAAATTAAAATAAATAATATTTTATAGCATACAGTACACAAGAGGTACTTTGTAAAAGTTAGTTCCAGTCATCTTTTTTTTTTCCCTTTACTCTATATAATACAACTTCTTTTATTCTATCCTTCTGGTACTCAAAACAGAAAACTAAGGAATTGAAAAATAAAACAATGAAGGAAAAGATGTTTGGTCCATATGTTAAAAAATATCGCTTTGGATTATTCTCTGTAAAATGGTAAAAATATTGTCATAACTTACGTGAAAAATATGCTTTTTATATTATGATAAGAATAAGTATGTTACATATATAATTTAATGAAGCATTTAAAAGAGAAATGCTACTGAGGTTATATCTAAAATTCACATGTTCACATTTCTATTTTTATATGCTTTTCTTCCAAGAAGTTACATCTACTTGGGTAGACATCACTCACATGTGTTATTCATAGCATAAGTTGCTATCTCTTACATTACATTGACAACATTTTAATAATCAAATCCATCTTTCCCTCAGATAAACATAAGGAAAACCATGAAGTACAAAGGTACATTTAATGAGAAGTTTAGCAATTTTGAAGATAATCAGAAGAGAATCAGTCCCCTCCCCCACACACACCACACACACACTTTTCCTAAACAGAGTTAACCCAGTTGTAGGCTGACAGACCTTATTTGGGCTTTTCATTATGTAACAAGACTTAGCTATTGCGTCCCCTTCAAGGAACAATTTCACCTGTAATCTTTTGGGATAGGAGGATGTCTGTATCTGCTCTAAACTCAATTCCCCTGCTGTATTTGGCTTCATAGCATTACTCATAGGTCCACCTCAGGAATCTATTTACTCTCTTGAAAATCTAAGAGAGCTGCCCTCCTGGGATATGTTGCAAAGATTGTCTCACTGTCCTCAGGCCTCAGAGTGGACAGGGTGTGAGAAAGATTTCTTTCTTAATTGCTCAATTCCAAACTTGTCAATGCACACTTCTTATTTCCTTCAAATTACCACTAATATAAAGCAATTATGTGCAAAATTTTCTTGTAAATTTGGAAAAGATAAAGGAAATTTATAATGTATCTTATTATTGAAACAAATTAAATTTAAATATTTTTACAGCTAAATATTTTTCTTCCATCCCTCGAGATTCATTCCTATTACATGTTTCTGTAGTCACTTTTCTCTTCAAGGCCTTTCTCCAAATTTCTGTCCTTGGATTTCTGATAGGAAATGTCCAGCAAACTTATTTATTCTGAAGAGACCAGCAAACTTGTTTCACATATTTGCCTCACTGAACCACTTTAGAGGAATTTAGTTTTCATAAACAAAATCTCATGAAAATGTCTTCCTAAGTAACAGGGGATCAAATTCATGTTATGTGTAATAAAGGGCAAGTTATTTAAATTTTCTAAACGTCATTTCTCAGATATAAAACAGGAATAATAACTCATCTCCAAAACAGTGTTGAGAATTAAGTGTACTGATGCATGTAAAGCACTTAGAATAGTGCATAGTATGTAGTAAGCTTTTGATTTTAGTCACTGTTGTTATTGGTCTTCACTATGTCATTCACTCATTTGACAAATATTTACTAAGTGCCAGCTACGTGTCAAGCACTACAAAGGAAGAGGGAGAGTAAGAAATAAAGATAGAGCCCCTGCCCCAAAGGAGTTTTCAGATTGGTGGGAAAGAAAGAAAGAAAACAGACAAATAAAAAACATTTTTCAGTAGTGATATTACTTTTAAAGAAAATAAAGGTGGATAAAGGGCTAAAAAATGCCGATCAGAGGCAGGGTCATTATCTCTGTCAAGTAAGGACTCTCAAAAAGATATAGTTTGAATAGAGACCTGAATGACAAGAACATGTAGATACAATGAAAAGATCTGTGTGAAAAATGTTTCAGGCATAAGGCACTGTAGAGGCGAACATTCTGAAGCTAGAATAAACTTGGCCTGTGTTAAGAACAACAAAGAAGGTTCACATGCCTAGAGCAGAATGAGCAATAAATGATCAGAGATGGGGTCATAGAGCAGCTGTCGAATGTTATAGTAATAAATATTCATTTTTTTCACTGTCATGAGAATGACTAGAGGGTTTTGAATATGGAGTTATTGAACTCTTTTAGATTTTTAGAATATCTCTGGCGGTTCTGAACAGAACAGATTGTAGAGTATAGTGGTATGGAAGCAGGTTTGTGATTTGGGTTAATTCTAGTTTCTCAGGGAAATAAGATGCTACATAATCAGTCAAAGGTGAGAAGAAATAGTTGAAGATTTATGTAGAGAAGAACAATTTGACATAATTATCTTAAAGAAAACTGAGCAGGGAAATATGCTAAGTATTCTGGATATTTCTAAGAACCTGGTCAGAATGGTTATGAGGTTTTCTCAAGTCATATTTACCTACACCTTGTGTTTAGGGATGACATAAATTCAGAGGAGGTGGAGGGGGAGGTTAAACCAGATTTAATGATTTTCCAAGTGGTGTAAGTAAAAGCAAGTAAAGGCTTGAAGTATAATCTGAATTAAATCAGATTATAATATGAGGTTTTGGTAAGGAGAAAAGAGACCTCTTCAGAAAGGGGCAACAGCAATTTGATGAGGTCCATGGATTCAAAAGTGCTGATGGAATAAAAGAATTGTTGGAAAAACACTACTAGATTATGTCTGCTGAAAAGTTTGGAGGTGGTGGTCAACATGTGAGGTGCTGAAACTGAGATTTAAAAAAAAAATCTGACACAATTAGTAGACATAACTAGGTTTGAAGAATGAAAAAAGTAATGGAAACCCGTGGAAGAGTGCTATCTGCCAAGCGCGTAAGACAGCACTAAAGGAAATGGCTTCCATTGTAGTCATTTAAAATCTCACCTCTTCATTTCTCTCTCCACTACTTTCTCATACATAAATGGTAGACTAACGACATATATTTATAAGGTAGACTTTTAGCAGTGAGTGAGACTTTAGATATTTTCTAGCCCAATCCTTTTATTATACAATGGGAAAAAAAATCTGAAATTTAGAAGTTGTAGCAGAGAACGGTGCCCAATAATTATTCTCAACATTTCCCCTTAACAGAAGAGTATATTTATCTGTGGCAACAAAAATAACAATATCCACAGGTTGAAATACTAAGATTTCCAGCTGCCCTACTAAGTAGAGTAGCAATGTGAGGCATTTCTAACCTATAAGATATAAGCAGAAATAGCTGAATGGGAAATCTGTTTTAAAAAAAAAGAAAAGCATAGTCCCAGGAGGCATGAATCCTTTGGTCTTTTTCATTTCTTTCTTTTTCTCTTACTACCTAGAATTCATAGGAAATATGTGATTTTGCAACTAAGAGGACTAAATTCATATACTAAGGAGATCAGAGCATAATGGTAGGATCCCTGATGTGTTTTGCAGAGCATCCACACCAACTCTACCTCTAGATTTTTTATTATATATGAAAAATATAACCTGTGGGGTGGTTAGGAAGGGAGAGGAAAAATATTTCCCCCCTCCAATTTAGATAAGCCACAGATTAAATAATTCTCTTAGTATAGCTGTGTTATTTTCTGTCTTTTGCTCACATGCTCACAGACTAGTCAGCTCTATTGTCAGTTAGCAATCAATCTATCTTCTATGGGAGTTTTTCTTCTATGGGAGTCTTTTTTTTGTTGTAGTTTTTTGTTTGTTTGTGTGTTTATTTGAGACAGGGTCTTGCTATTTTGTGCTCTGAGCTAGAGTGCAGTGGCATCATCATAGCTCACTGCAATTTGAAAATTCTGGGCTCAAGTGATCCTCCTGCCTCAGCTTCCCTAGTAGCTGAGACTACAGGCACATGCCACCACATGTGGTTAATTCTTCTATTTTTTGTAGGGACAGGATCTTGGTAGTTGCTATGAGAGTTTAATAACAACAACAACAAAAAAGCTCGTAAGAAATAACATACAACTTTCCCAATGTTTTCTCTCATTTGCTCTATATCCCAGAGTCACAAAACAGCAAGCAACAGTGTAAACAAACCTTTTGCCACCGAATAAAATGGGATTTTGCTTTTTAAAATTATAGTGTCTAGGTCTTTCCTGCCCAAATTTCCTTTCTCTACATAGCTTTTTTTACATTTTAGGTTCTGTTAATTGCAGTACACTACTAACAGGTTCCATATTCACTAACAAGGTTACAACAAGCTGACTCTTACAAAATCAGTCAAGTTACTTAAATAGGTTAGTTTTTCCCATATATCACAAAGTCTTGAGGCAAATTAGGGCAAAATGAAACTGACATTATATACTCATTTACAATAAATAATAATGAGAATAGAACGAGGAAATCAGTCAAGGTAGTTCATAAAATAATTTTGTTTCTTCAAGGCCAAGAGGTTAGTCTGTTTCTCTAGTCTGCTAAGATGGAGTTTTATATAGCATAATATAATCATGGGAGTGACAACCCATACATAAACTTAGCCATGTAATATCATCAAGGCAATGGCATTCTATCACTTTCATTTTATTGGTCAGAAGCAAATTACTGGTTCTACTGGCACTCAAGGGCATGACTCACTGCCCTTGAGTCAGGTCACATTATCGTGTGTCTGCCACATCATATATGCTATTTTAGGAATCAGAAAAGATAGTGGACTTCGTAGGCACTACCAAAGTCATGATTAAAACTACAGAATCTGTATCCATAATTTATACTTGTTTAGATGTTTAATTCCTAAAGCAACAAACTGAGTAATTTCTGTGAAGTACATTCAATGGTTATCCTTAGATATATTTTTAAAACTTTAATTCTGTATTAGCCCATTTTCTTAAAATAGCCACATTCTATTCATAAGAATAGAGCATATCATGTTTTTAATATTAGAAACAGAAATTTTATTGGATTTGATAATCAAAACAAAACATTTAGTACAAGGGTCTACCTCCTTTCCCATGCTAGATCACTTGAAATGGCAAGAAAAAGTTTGCAGAGAAAAACGTACAATAATATTGGCTAAGAATAAAGGAATTCCTTGAAGCTAACAAAGCAGATTGGTTTAAACTGACAGAGAAACCAGAACAAATAAAACTATAGTGCTGGACAGACACATAAAATGTTCATTATCTTTACTATAATAATACTCCTCATGTGTATTGAGGAAATTGTGCTTCCACAGAAGCCCCGCCCCCCAAACCTCACGTGCAGTATGTATAGTACCAACTGATGCAAAGGGTAGTGGGTAAGTCTAGCCCCTTCTGGCCGGCCATCTCACATGTTCTAAGGATTGGCAGTGGTCCCCCCCCTTCCCACCCACTCCCCTTCTTAATCCACAGGCTAGTTTCCCATATTTGTCTTATAAATAAAACTGGAAGATGTATCAGGAAACTTGAAGGCCAGAGCTAGGGAGAGAAGTAGAGCAGAGTCCGATATAACACTGTACGTCAACAAGGACACAGAGGAAAAGAACAAATACACAAACAAAAAGAAAAGCTTTAATATTTGCATATTGAAATAAGTGTGCTTTAAGACAAAGGAAACAATAGACATTGCACTGAGAACAGGGAAACAGGAGAGAATCAGAAGAATACTCTTTTTAAAAGTATGATAAATCTTTCATGAAAAGAATGATTTTACTAAAAGGAAAGAATCAAGAATTCAGATAAGTCTGTAACCAAAAAAATGTAAAGTTCACAACAAAAATTTTTAAGGAATATAGAATCATATCTAAATAGAATAATAACAAGATTGAATAGTAAATAAAAATTTATACCATGAAATGGATTCAAAAAAGAAGGGGAGTTGTAATGATAATACTCACGACAAAAATCTAAGATGAAACTATTAAATGAGTCCAAGACGTACATTTTATATTTACAAAGGTAAAAGCCACCAAGAATACAATTGTGCATACTGATGCATTAAAAACTCCTGCTTAAATATTTAAGCCAGAACTTCCAGAAAAATATGTAAAAATGGATGTTTACTTCAAAACCTTTCATAAATCAACAAACCCCTTCATAAATCAATATAACTAAAGAGAATAATGAAAATATAACTAAGAATACGGAGAATTAGGTTAACACAATTAACAGATTTAGTGTAATAGTTATCAATAGATATAATGTTAATTTAAATCAAGTTTAATATAATTATTTGCTAACACCTGTGGAAAATTTACTGGAAAAAAAATGGCCAAATGCTAAGATCCAAAATAAGTCTCTGAAACATAGGAGGATGCTCATTCTGGTAACAGTCTATCAGGTTGGATGTTACGTCTTTTGCTCCTTATCACCATATGGCTTTCTTTTATTTTCAGTTTTTACTACAAACATGCATTCCTCTATTATTTATGTAATTGATACTTGCATTATAATAAGAAGGGACTCTTAGAAGTGGTAAAATCATTTTTAAAAAACTAGTTTTTCCCAGAAGGATATTACCTTTCTCAATTTGACTCTTGAGGCATAATAAGTACCACCTTGGGCTTTACTAAAAGATATTATTTAGATGTACCAATTTAGCTCTGTTATTTTGAATACAAAATGTATTTTTGGACTGTTTCCAAATAGAATTTAGTACTGAACTAATGGTTACTAAGAATACTAAATTTCTAAATTTCAACAATACTTTTATAACTGAATTCATGATCTCGAAAGGAGTAACATGTCATAAACCTAAAGAACATTGTGAGAACCTGGTTCCCCCATATTATGTTTGGTGCAGAACCATATTTGAATACCAAATTGTTTTTCAGGACTTTTTTTAAAATCATGATCAACACTTAATTTAATGGAGCTCTTTTCATTGTAGATTTAAAAAGACTCTAAATATCAAAATAAATAAAAATAGAAACTAGTTACAACAAAAAGCTAAATTTGCCTAGCAAATTCACTAGGCTGTGAGTATAGCAAAATAGGTTTTCTTAAACCTGACTAAGGAGGAGCTTTTTGGTTTGTTTCTTGTTTTCTTTTTACCCTAATTACTCGTAAAGTGTTTATTTTTGCAGAATATAAAAACAATTTTGAGTATATAAACACAATTAATTTAGCCTCATTCCTTAATAGAAATGTGAACATATGGAAATGTTGAGACTCATTCCTTAAAGAAAGATTAAAGGTATTTAAAACTCTCAATGAAATTAAAACACACTCCCAAAGTTGGTAAAAATGTTACACTTAAAAAATTAACGTTTGGAAAAGACTAGTAACCAATTTTATGTGATGTAAACATTAACTCAAAATAACATTGGAGCACCTTATATGTTACACAAAATACAGAAAGGTTAAAGTTTTGAAGATTAAAATAAAAGCTTAAAAAGTCAGAAGAGACTAAGAATTTGTATGTGCAGCTTCTTTAAAAAATATGAAATGCATATTTAATAATAGTTTTGACATGCTTTAACTCAAGGAATTGGAATGAAAATGAATTGGAATAAGGAATTGTTAAACAACTTTATACTTCATTACTCTACTTTAAAATAGGTATAATTCTTATTATAGCATGATTACATCACCATTAATATTTACTTATACTTTTTTTTTGGTTGAGCTTCCTAATTACATTGTCTGCTACTCAAAAACAAGGCATACACTGTATCTTCAGCACCTGTGCTTTGGTTGTAACTCTGACAATACATTGATTGAATAGACACATGGATGAATGATATTAACTAATTACCTAAATTTCTTATGGGATCTTAAATCCTCAATGGAGCATACATAATCAGCATTAAAATATAATAACATAATTATTGGAATACATATTACCTGTTATGTATTGTAATATATAACCTCTGTTAATCTTCAAAAATATCTTGAAATAACTATTGTTATCTGCATTTTGTTGATACAGACTTAAGTGTCCTGCCACCTGACACACCTGGTGTATATTCTTGGCAACCTCATTTAGAATCTATGTTCTTCCCACTTTACTGTTGACTCTCTAGTTCTACTAAACTTTCTGGGCAGGTTTAAACATTTTTTGACAGAGTAAGGCAAGCACAGCAGTAATTTATGATTTTTGTAATTGGAAGCCTATTTACATGGTTAATATGAAAATGATCTCTGCCATTTAACAATAAAATTTTCCTTCAGGTAGCAATATTAGCAGGTAGAACAGGTGAGACAACTTGATATGGAAACACTTGAGTTATCATACTTTGTCAAATATAACAGCATTAATTATAAGATACATCTCAATTTTAGAAGTGTTAAAAAAAGTAGAAAAATGCACATTTAGGATTGATTAAATATGGTATTATCTATATTCACTTTGACACAATTAAGTGAAAAAGCCCTTATGTTTTGTACCAAGAAAACTTATAAGAATACATGTTGACATTTTTATTGTTAATATTCTTCCTTTATAAAATTTTATTTATCTGGTATGCAAACTCTTTTCCCTTTTTTCCATGAAAATAGTCTCATTAGGGTACTATGTTACTACTCAAGATTAGAAATTATGGTAGCTAAGAAATGTGGTGATGAAGATAAAGAAGATGGAAAGAGTTTGAAATCAATTTATGAAGTAGAATTAATAGAAACTGAGTATAGATAAGATATAGTTTTAATTATTTGATCGATGTAAGTGATCGTGGCTTTCCATGTTATCCTAATTGAGAGCAAAGTAGGTTTGTTTCCCTATAATTTATACAAAAGCACATACTGCTATTGATTTTTATTTGTTTCTCTTTATTTCTTATATCCAAATTAGGTCAGAGACATTGACTTTTCGAAGATTCCTTATCCTTCTGTTTTACTTTATTTGTCTTTCTTCATATAAGTGTGTCTAATAATGAAATGTATGCTATACATTTAATCCCTTATCACTATCCTTCCGTTCCCATGGTTTTTTTTTGAAACCATGTAAAAATTGTAATGGGTAGGTCTCTATGTTTTTTTTTTGCAAATCTTTAAGAATTCCTAATAAATATGCATTTAATATTTTCCATTGTTCTTAAATGATATTTTTGACTAATATAAAAGTTAAGAAACAAATCTAAATTCTTATTAATAGCTATTACCTACATGTTTTTTAGGGAATCAAAAAAATGTACAAAGAATTTGAAAACACATTGAGCAAAGAAGGTGTGCTATAGCTTTTTTCAAAAAAGTATATTAATAATTAGACAAAAGCTCCAAATAGTGTTTTATTATATGAACCTTAACAAATGAAACTAATGCTTCAAGAAGAAAACAAATAATTTAAAAAAAAATACTGTGTGAGATTTTATTATGCTTAACTCTTCAATTTCCCTGCCTATTTTAAACATTACATTTTCCTTGCCATTGTTTGTTTCAAAAAATTGTCTGCATCACATTTCATGTATTACATTTTAGAAAAAATATCAATAAGATAGATAAAATTGTTCTCAATGAACAGTTCTTACGCTAATATCCAAAAGTTTTCAGTTTTCAATACTTCACAATTATTTAGTACTTTAAATTGTATGCTTTGTGTGTTAGTCTCCTAGAGAGACTATTTTCTTTGAAAAAGTAAAATATCCCAAGGCTATGTACCATATTTCCATAATTATACTAATGAAGCTGAGTTTCCTAATGCATTCAATTATAAAATCAGTTCCTGACTACTATCTTCAAATGAGCAACTGGATTTCATAGCTACAGGGCAATTCAGACAAAAATAATAAATATAATAGGAGATGGCTAAAATTTAAATTGATTGTGAAACTTCATAATTTTATATATTTCCCACTGCTCTCTAGGAAATCCCTGTTCACATGTAATATTGGAAAAGCATAAAAAGAAAAGTTGGGGATTCTGTCTAGAACAAATTAGAAAATGAGTTTTTTGTTTCTTTTCCTGTGTTGTTTGACAAATGTTAATTTTGTATTTATGGTTAATCATTGTTCTAAGTCACGCTGTTGTTTTTCAACTATGCAAGTTAAATTCAAGTCAAACTGCTATAGTCAGGAACACAACATAAGTAATCAAGAGGAACAGGTGTTCAGTGTCCTGCTAAGTAGCCAGGGACTTACATAAAAGGTGGCTATTTAGTCAGGGAAGTTCACAGGCTAGTTCAGCAAAGACAAGCAGGAGCAAGACCTCAACATGTATTCTTTCAACTTTTATTGGACACCTTAATCAATCCAAGCACTGAGCTGGATTCAAAGAACATAAATTGATTAACATGTTGTCTCTATCTCAAGGCATTTATAATTTACCAAGGACTTACAAGTTATCCACGTCAATGTAAGCAAAAACGCTCCAGAGTTCTGGAAATAAGTGACTTAGTGAAGCATCACTAATGAGAAACAATTGTGACTTCCTATCACAGAGCAAAAATATTTTGATCTCTGCACCTGTTTTCCTATCTGCAGGTGTGGCCTTCCTAGAAATCATAGACGGTCCCTGAAACAAAAGAGGTGAGAAGTCTATAGTGAATCCTAAAGCTGATTGAAATAGGAGCACAGATATAGGAGATATTTCTTGAATATAGTTATAGGTCTACAAAGATATATGGAAGTATCTCTAAGAAATTAAAAATAAAAGAAAAATATAATAATCTTAACCAAATTAAATATTGTTGCACAATAGTAACTTTATAATTTTTCACACAGAAGTACACGGCTATTGTGATGACAATGAATATGACAAGAGTATTGCAAGAAAGTGGAAGTATTCCTTTTCAGCTTTTTTTTTTCACAAGCTGCCTCTTTATTTTGCAAAGTAGGGAGATGAACACAATGGATACTTTGACTTAGAATTAGATGATCTGAGTTTAAATCCTGGGTCTGGCTTTTGCTGAATGTTGGAATTTTGGCAAGAAATTTTGAGCCTCAATTTCTTCATCAATAGCATATGAATAATGATACATAAGTCATTGGAAGTACTATAAGAGTTTAGGGAGGTAATGAATGATAGGGAATACTTAGCCACTGCCTGATGCCTACAATTGCTAATGGAATCTCTGGGTCTAGGGATCTAGGATGGGAGTTCAGAAGGAAAACACAGCCTTTCCAATAGGATCTGAGCCCTAGCAGCTCTATTAGTTTTCTCTTGTTGTTGTAACAAATTACCATAAACTTAATGGTTAAAACAACACAAATCTATCATGTTACAGTTCTGGAAGTCAGAAATCTGAAAATGGCTCTCATTGACCTAAAATGAAGACGTATTCTTTCTGGAGGCTCTAGGGAAGAAAGTTTTCCTTGCCTTTTTCAGCTTGCAGAGACTGACCATATTCTGTGGTTCATTCTTCCGTTTTCTAAGCTAGCAAAATTGGCCTGAGTCCTTCTCACATTGTCATCTCTCTGGTTCTCTCTTCTGCGACTCTCTTCCACTTAAGCCCATCCAGATAATCCAGGATAGTCTCCCTATTTTTAGGTCAGTTTTTTAGCAATCTTAATTTCATGTACAAAATTCATCATCATTTGTCATGTACAATGACAGGTTTCAGGGATTAGAGTGTGGCCATCACTGGGGAGCCATTATTGTCCACCATAACTCTGGGGATTTAGTGATTGGATTTGTAGTACCCCTGATTACACAGCTGAGAAGAAACTCTAAAACTCCTTCTGAACTTGGACTGAGATGCAGGTAGTCTCAGGTAGGGAATGACAAAATTATACACAGTAGAGGATGAAGAATTAAAGATGAAATCATATCCAAACAAATCTAAATTGATAACTTATCTAAATTAAAAAAAATATTTCTAAGAAAATCAATAAAATTTATCATTAAAACATGAAATCACATTAATTTTACATAGCACTTAAAGATTTAAAATAGGTTGTTTAAATACCTGTATATGGATGTAATATCCATTCACTAAAAAATAAACATTATATTAACAAACATTTAAAACAGGCAGAGATGAAACAAGAGTAAGTTGATGTGAAAAAAGATTCAAGAAATTTTAGAAATGAAAATTGCAGAAATTGAAATTAATAGAGACAAAATAAAAGAACTTAAGAGTCAGAATAATTTCAAAGACTAGATGTAGTCAAAGAAAGAAGTAGTGATTAGGAAGGTAATGCTGATAAATTCTCCTGGCATACAATGCAGAGAGATGAATAAATAAAGAAAAAATGGTCATTAGTTAATACATATAGAATAGTACTGAATACAAGGCTGATAAAGTGATGGTTGGGAAGAAACCTGAAGGAAGTGACAGAGGAGAGGACAGCAATCACATGCCTCTATGTGGGAGCACTTCACATATACACAACAGAGTGAGGAGATCATTTGATTGGAGCAGAGTGATCCAAGGACAGACAAGATGGCAGATGAGCCTAGAGAGATAAGAAGGCCAAGACTGTATAGATTTCAGTACATTTTGTAAGGGCATTAGATTTCCAATGGGGAGAGAACAGAAAGTATTGAAAGGTTTGAGCAGAGGTGCAACAAATTCTACATTATTAAGAGTCAAAATCTACAAAAAATTAAAAGTCATATCCTCTATAAACAAATGAGAAATCTCCTATGCTACTAGTAGAAAACATAAATTCACATGATTTTCAGTGGGTAATTTTGAATTCCCTAATACTCTTTATTTCAGATACTCACTAAGTAAGAAAAATGATGGTGTGATGATGTCTGAAAAGATCAAAACCAAACTATCAAAATGAATATCTCATATTTAAGGTATGAGGTACAATGAAAATACCTTTTTCAGTCAATATAGGCTATATTATGCTACAGTAACAAACAACAAAAAGTGTTAGGGGCTTAAAAGAATGAAAGTATTTACCTTTTATATACTATTTCTGACATGAGTAGCTAGAGGTTCTGTTCCAAGCCATCATTCTAACACTGTGTAAACTGGACTAGGCATAATTTGAAATATGACCAGTTGTGAATTGCAAAATGAGAGGAAAAAGTTTAATTGTGCAATTTGTTTTAAGATTTCCTAAGAAATTATAACATTTTAATTTATCTTTTGTTATTCAAATCAAGGCATAAATCTATAATTCATTCCAAGGGTAGAGAGAGTCAATCCTGCCATTTGCAAAGAGGAGAATAAAAATAGTTAAAGAAGAGCACTAATAATTACCACAATTACAAAGCAAGAAATTTAATGTGAGCAATCTATATGTACTAATACCAAATCTTAGTAAACATGTACTATTAAATGAGTTATATGAGTAAATTATAAGAAACTAACACAATTGAGTAACAAGCACATATATAAATAAGTCAATAAATTATAGATAGATGAATATAAGATCTATGGAATAAACGATTGGCGCCATCTTGAATGATTCTGATAAAAAGAGTGATTTGTTGGTTTATTTCTTTAGTTTTTCTTTATTACATGTGTCAGTAATAAGGCTGCAGTGACTTTCTTAATATCACCCCTCTCAAAATCCTTTTGTGGATTGTGTGTTGGATTTATCTAAAATTATATCAACAAACAAGATCACATATATTTTCTCCTATATTTTCTTTTAGGGCTTTTATAGTTTTTCATTTTATATTTTAAGTCTATGGTTCATTTTGATAATCATATCATCTGCACATAAAGAGAGTTTTATTTTCCTCCTTTTCAATCTGTATACTTTTAACTTCTTTTTCTTTTCTTATTTCAGTAGCTAAGACATTGAGTACAATGTTGAAAAAGGAGGGGTTAAGAGAAAGGACATCATTGCTTTACTACCAGCCTTAAGGTAAAAGCATTTATGTCACCTTTAAATATGATGTTAACTGCAGCATTTTATACTTTCTTTTATTAGGTTAAAGGAGTTCCCAATCCATTTCTAGTTTATTGAGAGTTTTTATCAATAATGAGTGTTAAATTTTGTCAAATGTTTTTTCTACATCTATTGATATAACCATTTATCAGTATCATTTATCTTAATTTGTTAATGTGATTAATTATATTGATCTATTTTTGAATATTGAAGCACTGTTGCATTCCTGGAATGATTCCATGTGATTGTGATATCTAATCCTTTTGTTGTATTGCAAGATTCTATTTGCTAATATTGCATTAAGGATTTTTACATCTGTGATCATGAGAGGTATTGGTCTGCAGTTTCATTTCTTGTAATTTATTTATCTGATTTTGGTATTAGGGTAATGCTTGCCTTATAAAAAGATTCAGGAGTTTCCTCTGGTGGTATTTTCTCAAAGACATTATGGAGAATAAGCATTCTTGTTTCTTAAATGTTCAAGAAAATTCACCAGTGAAACTACTTGTTCCTTATGTTTTCTTTTTGGAAGTTGTGGTTTCTTAATTTAATTTATTTAAAACATATAGGGCTAGTCAGATAATCTCTTTATCCACAAGTTTTTGGTAGTTTTTGTCTTCCACTGAATCAGTCATTTTATCAATAAGCTTTCCATTGAATGTGCAGGTACAGAGTTATTTATATTATAGCATTACCTTATCATCCTTGCAATTTCCATGGATCAGAAGACCCTGCTTCTTTTTCTGATACTGGTAATTTTTTGCTGCATTTACTTGCTCTTGTTATTATTTTTAGCTTGGCTAGAGGCTTAACAATTTCGTTGATTTTATCAATGATTTGCTTTTGGTTTTGTTGATTTTCTCTATTGTTTTCTTCTGTTTCAACATCATTGGTTTCTGTTCCTTTTGGTTTCTTTTAATTTCCTTTCTTCTACATACTCTGGGAGAAATTTGCAACTCTTTTTCTAATAGATTTTTTGGGTGGCAGCTTAGGCAGCTGATTTTAGATCTTTCTTTTTCTCTAGATTTTTTGCAGAACTTTCTGGATTCAACTGTCTCTCCAGAGCTTGCAGTGGGATTTGCAATGCAACCTCAGTTCTGTAATGGGTCTAAGAAAACTCATTGATTTTCAATTTGACAAAAGTTTTCTTGTGTTAATGATGGGAGTAATGATATTTAAATTCTTTTTATATCAGAAGATAAAGTGGAAATTCCTTAATTTCTTTTTTAAATCTAAGTCAAGCTTCCGCCAAAGATGATTTTAACACCCCAGAAGTATCTAACCAAAAAGAAGTATTAGAAAGTATATCAGAGGTTGATACTGAAGGGAAATTATAGTCAATATTTTGAAAAAACACCTGACTTCTTCAAATAAAAACAGAGGAACATATATAATACTGGAAGGTAAGTGTGGGAATAAAAGAAGGAAGGCTATTTGAGTGTGAAGCCCTTTCTTAATGTTTTTGTCAAAGATAGTCATTTAAGATTTGTTTGCAACTGTAGACTTCTACCTTGAAAGAAATGGATATGCCTACCTATAATTGTTATCTCTTGAAAGAGTGAAGAAATTATGCTAATCTAACCCACATGCTAGTTGTTATACCACTTTAATAATGTGGTTAAATTAAAGAGATTTTATTATTTCTACAAATCAAATAATTAGGTATAAATGAAGGCTCTGCTGTGTAGGGCCTGCAGAGAACTTTATTGTAGATTCTCTTAATTTTAATTCTTTAAATAAACTTTCTTCAAAAACACTTCAACTATTACAGTTTCCTCATACAGAGTTCACTAACTCCCACTTAATCATTTCTTAATGAGTATAATCATTGTTCATAATAATTTGCTTATAATACTTTGGTGCCTTCAGGGTATAAAAATACACATATTGTTATTTTTCCAAACATTGATTACTTTCAGATTTTTTTTTGTTGTTGTCTCTGCTTTTATTTTAAAACCACTTCACCATTTTTTATCAAGAAGTATTTATTAAATACTCGCTTATACTTAATGTATTTCAGGTAATTGATACTGGGTTCTATAAAGGCAATGTAAATTAAATTTGGCCTCTGCTTTTGTCTGCCTGTCTTATTTATCTATCCATCTATCTATGTTATCTCTTAAGAGTCTTACTACCGTAAATGTGCTGAGTAGTTGTAATCTTATAGTTAACAGTTATTAATAATATGAGGACAATAAAATAAGTAAAACAAGTCTGTTAGTATTTAAAGTAATAAAAAGTGCAAAAGTATGCACCTGATCTCTTCTTTCCTGATTAAATATTATGGAGCTTTAGGGCATGACTGTTAGGGCAATCATTCTTGGTTATCTATTACATATTTTATTTATCCAGGTGCAGTTTTTCTTAGTCCCTGGCTTTTGATTCCTTTTTTCTCTAGTTAGGAAACCAGAAATTTGACTTTTAAATAGTGAAATAATACTATTTTACAGAATGTGAATGAATTTGTGCAGCTGATTGGATGGCATCTTGTTAGAAAATGACTCATTATGGGCAATCCCAAGACTGGTGATTACTGTATATTTAGTTAAATAAATACTTAATTAAATTGCAATTTATATTTACTTTGAAAAAGAAAATATGAGAAATACCTAAAGATAATTATGTTAAAGATCAAGTCTATAGATTCTTGGCAATAAATATAAGCATGTATGTATTAAGCAATTCAATGTGTTTTCAGATGCACTAAGACTTTTCTGTGCCTTATCTCATTGAACCCCTTAATAATCCTATGACTTAGAGACTTTCATTAGTTCCATTTTATAGATCAAGAATTTAATACACAAAGATATAATTAACTTTCCCCAAATCAGAAAGCAAACAAGTGTTTGAACTATGATTCTCACTCAAGCACTGTGACTCCAGTACCATCATTTAACCATTACTTGATACTAAGCCTCTCAATACTTCTTACAATTCGCCTCGGAACATTATAGAAGGTAACTTACGGCATGATATTTTGCTGGTCAGTTTTATAGCAAGTTTTGTGCCATGTTTTAGTACAGTGACACCCTCAGGAGCTATTAAGTCTTCTAGGACCGTTTTTTCCTATATTAAATGGCTCCTATCCTCTGTAGAATATGCTACTAATCCTGATCTATATTTTTAGAACTTTATAAGACTTTACTGGAATAAAATACTTACTTAGAGTTTTCCAAAATATGACCTATGTAAAAGCTATCCTAAAGAAAATCTCTGCTATAAATAAATTGAATAAACAAACCACTATCAAATGGAAAAAGTATAGCTTTTAACTCACATTTTATGATAACATATGTAAATATTCTAGAACTTCCTCCCTTATATTTTGCTAAATTATTTATTTTTTTAATTTTTAAAGAATTTAAAAGTATCACAATTAAATGTATCACCAAGTATACTCACTTTCAGTTTTCAGACTTTACAACCTTCCTTAACCTTCTATCAGGACACATATGAATCTGGTTTTATAATTCCCATGATTCTCATAGATGTTTATTTAAAGTAATCTATACATAATTTTTTTTATATATTTTGTAAATGAAATAATGGTAATTATGTTCTGCAACTTATTTATATCTCTCTATAATGTTTATGAGATCCATCCAGTTTCTATACATGTTTCTCCACATATATTTAAAGATGGATACTATTCCCTTGTGTAGATGTATCAAGTATATTTATCTATTCTCAAGTTAATGTATATGCATTTGTTTCATTTTTCATATTAAAGACAATGTGACTCTAAATATTCCTTTATAATTTGTTTGTGCATATGTGCAAAAGTTTCTCTCTTTTATATTCATAATTTGTATCGCATATATCACCTGCTTTATTATAATTGCAAAATTGTCTCACCAAAATGTTTGTACCAATTTGGGGGAAACCTCATTTCAGCCTCTTGGCCACTCTTTATCCCCTTTCCTCTCCCATTTTGGGATGGAGCTATCTGTCAGTTCACGGAGAACATATTCACTGGTCTAGTTACCACCACAGAGAAAGCCAGTATTAAAGAATTACAATAACTGTGTTAAGTCTTTTTACTTATGTAGTCCATTGTTGTTATTCATGTAAACCACTTTTTCTAATCTGATATTTATTACCCTAATGCTGATATTTTTATCCCCCCTTAAACACTCTTCTAACTTAAATATTTAAATTACTTAGGTAAGGAAAAGGAGTATTTTTTTTTCTTGATGCTCTTAAACTCCAGCAACTGCCAACAACAGTGTATGAGATTTTTATTTGATCTATATCCTTGACAACTCTTCTGAATAGAGATAAATTGCCTATGTATTAAACTTAATTTTTTGGCTTAAAATTTTGTGGCCTACACATGTAATATAGCTGGAATCTGAAATCCTCAGGAGTGCAGCGCTACGATTATGAATCCTTAATAGAGACTTATGATTTTGCTACAACTCTGCACCCTCTGCGGGCATGGTCCTTTTCTCCCATCTTTTTCCTAGCTGTTAAAACCTGCATGTATAAGTAAAAAAGATTGGCAAATATTTCAAGGGAAGTTATGGCTTATTGATAACATATCACCTTACTTTACGCTCCCTCTTCTGTTTTGGTTGCTAGGAATTACAATTTTTTCTTCCATAGTGTGAATTCTGCTGCCTTGCAGTATTTGACTGGGGAATGCCCTCAAAGGAGAAGCTGTATAAATTTAGTGGGATAACCTTCTTTTGAGGGTTGAAACTCATTCAATTCTTCTCTTCTTTTGGTCACTTTACACTGCCTTCAAACAGTTTATGTTGTATATTTTGTCAATCTGTGGACAAAATTTATTTTTGTGGAAGATTAGTCAAAAGATTGTAAACAGCCCCTCATTGAACAAATTTCAATGACCCCTATACAATCCCCTCCCTTAACTAACTACTTGACTTTTTAAGTTGTTACCCAGAAATGGTGGATTTTCTGCAAGACAAAGGAGCTGAGATTCTGAAGGCCCTTGGACAGACTTCCTGATCTCAAGATTCCCCATCCTGCACAACCTCACCCCAGTGCATATAGCCCCTGTGAGATGCACCACAACCTGCTGCAAGTCACATGGTCCCTCCATTAGAATTTCATAATCTCCCTTAGTCTGAGAGTTGGATCTGAGACAGCTTCTCCTGCATTCCTGACAAGACATCTTTAGTATTAAATATTCTTTTCTTCCTTGGCAATCCTCTTTGTCTGAATAATTGCATCTTAGTGCGACGAGTAACTACACCTACACTGAAACCCCCTAGGGGTTTCAACAACAATAGAATATTTTGTGCATTATAGTCTTTAGCTGAAGTTCTTACCTATTTTTTATTGTTTGTTTTGCTGGATAGAATTAAATAGCATTTTTTTACATTATTTCTGTGGCAGTTTGGTAAGCATAACTGGCTTTATTATCACTAATGTATTGTGGGTATGAACACTTTCATAGAAAAAGATTTATGTTCCATATTTAGTATAATTAAAATAGTTTTTTACTTGCAGTTTTCTTTATTTAACTACTTTTTAATACTTAACATATTTATACTTAGGTCTTTGTACCTTATAAACAGGTGGTTGGTAAAAGATACCAGATAAAAGCAAGAAAATTTTATGATCACTAATATATTCAGTCAATATTAGCAGTCATTTTCTTTCTTTATTTTCAGTAAACTTTTGTTCCTGAAACTCATCTTTTCAGTAGTTTATTATACTGATACCAACAATAAGAAATCACCAGAGTAATTACCATATATGGATTACTCTTGATTGGTTGTCATTTAAGTAATTTTTTGTTTTGTCTGAAGGACAACAACGGGATATCTCCATTGTTGTATACTTTGAAGTTTTTAATGCTGCTCATGAGATGAGTCAAACTCATTCTCAATAAAAAAGAGGAAATGTAAATCTGAATATCGGAGGAGCATGATATGTAGCCCTATGCAAAGACCACCCATGAAGGGATCTGGAAGAACTGTAGACACTGTTTGAAACAGACATTTTCCTATTTTGTGATGAAATCATTCAGGAGTGGAAGTCTTAGGATTTTCTGTGCCACTTGCAGTGAGTAAAGACTTTCTTCTTATTTAGACTGAATAGATTTTATTTCTAATAGTAATTTAATTTGTAATCTGAACATGTTGAGTTTGTTTCCTAACTTAACCAGTGAAGACTCCAGCTTATGTGACTGTATAGACAGAATAGGTAGGCTATATATTGCAGCAACAAATATGATTACTTTTTTTTGTTTTTGTTTAACTCACAATGCACATCTAGCTTTAATTTCTAGTGGGATCTGTTCCACATTGTTCCAATCAGGGAGGCTCTATTGCCATGTTCTCAGAATTACTGACTCAGCAATAAAAGAGAAGGCACCAAATTGCATATCAGCTGTTAAAGTGTTCTTCCGGAAAAGACACATATGATTGGCTAAGGAAAGTCATGTGGAAGGAAATAGGAAGGGATACTCACCATAGGCTCAGAAGGAAAATAAATTGAATAACAATGAACTAATCTAATCACTGCAGCATTGAATGAAATGTCTTAATATACCTCATAAGTGACTTCTAATACCTATCATTTATATAAGCTGGAGTGCATAGCATAAGCCTTTGTTTTAATTAATGAACAAAAACATTCAGAGTCTGAAATACTATCAAGTCTTTCTAAGGGTACACATGTATGACTATAAACTGGCAAATATAAGCACTAATAAAAATCAATGAACTTTCATATTCTTCATAAAATCAATCTGAATACAGTACTATAAATGTAGGGTGCTTTTTTCTTTTGAGTGTTATTATGGACACATAGCTTTTGTTTTGCTTGTTTGGCAGGTTTAACTAAATTTTCAATTTAGTACATATATTTAAAGTGAAATTTATCAAAACTTGATGAGTGGAACATTAAGTGGCTGTGTCCTTTGGATACCAAAAGCTTTCATAAAATTTGCAAGATCTTGCTCTCTAGCATTTATAAGTTATTTCAGGCTCAACTTACATCCTCCCTAATTTTGGATAGGAATCATGGATATCTTGAGGAGTCCAGATTCCTTTTAGAAGAAAATAACATTAGAAATAAAAATCTCAGTGTTAAGGATAAGTATCAGTGTAACTGGGATGCAAAGTTTTCAAGCCACTGGAATGAATAGAGCAAGAAGAATGTGCTAATAAGATGTATAGATATTTTCTTATTTTTCCCCAACATTAAATTTTAGGAATTATTTAATTTATAATCCATTATCCAACTGCTAACCTAACATTTTGAATACTGACAAAGCTAATATAATAATCTATAAGTCCAATAAGTACAAGGTAATACATCTACTTGATAGAAAGTAGGATGTAACATTGTATATAACTCTTGGTTATAGTGGAGCACAATTATTGATGTTGAATTAAGGACCACTGTGCTGGTAGAGCTCTTAAACATAACTTTACTAAGCTCTGAAATGAAATTATTACCATCGTTTTTTTCTTTGTTGAGCAAATAGATGTCACGTCTCCTTCATGTTTACCTTATTACCAATAATATAAGTGGATATATTGTAATAAAAAATAATGTGCTTAAATTATAACAATTTTAAAGCTTTTAAACCTACAGTTTTAAATCTTGTAAAATCAATTATTATAATAAAATGTAAGAATTAATTATATTCTTTACTAATTTATTTGGAGTTATGAAGTCAAGATGTTTACAAACAGAAATGGTCTGTTTTGAACATCCATGCTGACACAATACAGCTTTAAATTTTCATTTTTGGCTCCAAATTTCTTAATATGGCTCAGAATAAATAGATCTAGGAGATTTTTCATCCCATGACAATTTTTTTTAATTAACAAAAAGTCTAGTTTACTTCTTGCACTAGAGAAATGATCTAGTATTTTGATGAAATATTAGAAACGTATAAATACACATTTGTATTATCTTTTATTTTATTCTTTATATTTAAAGACCAAGATTTCAGAGATATATACCACATTAAAGTTTTAAATTACAAGTTATGTCTATAATTTGTGGTATGAAAATTCTTAGTTTTCTAAATTATTTTAGAATATTTTTACCTCAACATTTTATTAAAGTCCAATTCCACAGAGAAGTAAGAAAATAAGTACAAGTTCATATAAAAGTATTGTACAATAAATGCAAATATTGGCAGTTTAAAAGAAATGCACCAAATATTTAAAGACAAAATTGCAAAAAGTTTAAGTGAAATAATTTTATAAGTTCATATAATGTGAAATATTTTCTGAGTTTCATAGGAATCTATTTATGGAAGTCTTCACTTAATTAAAGTACAAATTATTTGCAGGCACCTGTTTACATTTAAATATCCATAAATATGCTTTTAGAAAATAATAATTTACCTGATTTTCAAAAATATAAAAAAGCAAAAAGCTTCACTTTCACTCATTTTAGCTTTCTATCTGCTAAAATCTGACTCTGTCTTGCTATGATTTCCATTACCACACTTTCTGTCAGGTCTTTCCTTATGGTAACTCTTATATCAGGTGAGCGCTAAATTAGATGGCCTTCTTTCTTTCCTTTTTTCTTTAATTGTATGATTCCACTTATTTTTTTATTTTTTAATTTTTAATTTTTATGAGTACATAACAGTTGTATGTCTTTATAGAGTACATGTGATGTTTTGATTCAGGCATAAAATGTGAGTTAATCAAATCAGGGTAATTGGGGTTTCCATCACCTCAGGCATTTATCATTTCTTTGTGTTAGGAACATTCCAATTCCACTCTTTTAATTATTTTAAAGTATACTCTAACTTATTGTTGATTATGGTCACTTTGTTTTGCTATCACACATTGTTCATTCTATCTAACTATCTAACTATATTTTTGTACCCATTAACCATCCCTACTTTATCCCTTCCTCCCTGCTTCCCTTCCCAGCCTCTGATAACCATCATCCTAATCTCTGTCTCCATGAAATCGATTGTTTTTAATATTTAGCTTCCACATATGAGTGAGAACATGTGAGATAGAGTTTCTTAAAAGAAGACTTACAAATGGCCAACAGGTATATGAGAAAATGATCAACATCATTAGACATCAGAGAACTGCAAATCAAAACTATAATGAGCCCTCTCACCCCAATTAAAATGGCTTTTATCAAAAAGACAGGCAATAACCAATGCTGGCAAAGATTTGGAAAAAGAGGTACCCTTGGACACTGTTGGTGGGAATGTAAATTAGCACAACCACTATGGAAACGGTATGGAGGTTCCTCAAAAAACTGAAATTAGAACTACTGTATGACCCAGCAATACCACTGCTGGGTATATATCTGAGGGAGGGGAAATCAGTATATCAAAAAGATATCTGCACTCCTATGTTTACTGCAGCACTATTCACAATAGCTAAGATTTGGAATTAACCTAAGTTTCCATCAATGGATGAATGGATAAAGAAGTTGTGGTACATATACACAATGGAATATTACATAGCCACAAGAAAGAAGGAAATCCTGCCATTTGCAACAGCATGAATGGAACTGGAGAACATTATGTTAAGTGAAATAAACCAAGCACAGATAGATGGCCGTCTTTAATCAAATCCCATAACAACTCAACTTGTCCAAGTTTTATTTTATTTTAGAACATTAAACAGATTTAGATTAAAATCTATTTCCTTGAGTCTGTTTTACCATACTACTTTGCAACACATCCTATTTTCCCTCTTATTCTTCTCACCTTTTCCTCCTCCCTCTATTAATAAAATATTGTATAATCTATTTACATTTAGTAATTATAAATATTTGAATGTATCATTTACTTTTAAGGATAAGAGAATTTTCATTTTTTTTCCCTATAAGGGAAGCTTAAAGAAATAAGCAATCTCTTCATTTGTTTGATTTATGCTGCTAGGGTATAGCATTTAGAAGATTATTCATTGTTAGTGTGATGTCAATTTTGGTGTCTCACTTTCATTTTTTTGTTATTCACAAAGCTCAGCAGGAATATTAAGGCTGCTTAAACAGAAGTTAGATACATTCCACTTTTCTCAGTCAGAAACTAATAAGGAGGAAAAAAGGTGTTATATTGGAGACATGATTACTAATTCAAAGCTTAGTTTAAAATGCAAAAATCGGTTGTTTTCCAAATATAGTCTCATGTATTTATTTCTTTACTGGCCAAAAATTTAGAGCGCAATTGAAATATTTTAATTTAGTACCTAGAATTTATCTTTTCCATGAAGAAAATTATTTTAAAGTCTAGTCTTCTGAACACTAGTATCTTTAATTCTGTTACCAATCTGTACAAATTTCAGAGTTTAAATTTGCAAATCTACCAAACAACTTAGACTCATTTAAAAGATTGTAAATATCATGTCATTGTTGCTGTTAAATAGAATCTGAACAGTTATAAGGTTATTTGTCTACTAAAAAATCTAGAAATGTACCCCAGACCTTTGCCATCTAAGTTATAAGTAAAAAATAAATTTTTATTACAGGGTTTGAAATCTCATATTTAAGTAATGTGCCTTGCCCATATTTTAGTGACTAGTATACAAGGGTGAGACAAAAGGTAGGAAAAACACTCATTTACTGCCACAATCCCAAATGATTAAATAAGGAAAAATGGGGGACTTTACTGCAGGAATTTGCACTTTTTAACAAGTTTCAATGCCTTACAATCCACGTTAAAAATCACCTGGAAAACACTAAATATTTCAATGTGATATATTTCAAAGTACTGATCTTTGCTGAAAATTCCAGATGATTTATTTTTTGAGAAGTAAGAGGTAAAATAGTTCTATATGCATAAAAAGCATAACAAGACAGTTTTTGTGATAATTAGTCCTGCCTAAGTTAATTTTATGTTATTTACTCCACATTTTAAATTTGACCCTTTAACACAGTGATGCTTCCCTAAAAAATTATTTGAAATTTATATTTAAATTTTATCTTATCTAAAATATTTAATATTTTTTATCATTTTCATCCATGGCTATTGTTTATACATATACATTTCAGAAACACCTGTGGGTGGTTTCAGTGACATGGTGTCTTAGTCCATTTTTTACTGCTATAAAAGAACACTACAAACTGAGAAATTTATAAAGAACAGAAGTTTATTTGGATAATGGTCTTGGAGGCTGGGAAGTTCAAGTGAATGGTGCCAGCAACAGGCAGCTTACCCTATTGCAGAAAGGCAGAGGCAGAAACAAGGGAAGTGGTTGGAGCCCATTCATTTGATCAGTGCCCCACTTCCTTCATGATAACAGCATTAATCCATTCATGAGGGCTATACCCTCATGATGTAATCAACTCTTGAGTCCTATCTCTCAACACTGTTATAGTGGCAATTAAATTTCAACATCAGTTTTGTCAAGGGTATTCAAATGAATAAATTTTGTTACTAAAAATGTGTCTCAATTCCTAATTGTGAAATCTAGAGAATTCTTCCTTGCTTCCTGTCATGTAGTCACTCAATATTTTTATATTATTAAACATAATTTAATACATCTTTATATTATAAATATATTTTATATCACTATTTATTTCATTACTTTTTGTTCCCTGTGTATACCTTCCTTCTTTTAATTACATCTTTTCTGACTCCTTTCGCATACGTAACCACTATGCTGAATTTTGTATATATCATTCTCTTACTTATTTAAAATATAAGTATACCACTTGTATTTGTATCATTAAACATCATATATTGTTCAGTGTTTTAATGTTTTCTGTATTTAGCATCTAAAGAGAATGATACTTTCTGTATTCTATGGTGACTTTATTATTTCAACAGAACATTCCTACAACACTTAAATGTCGTAGCTATTAGTCTTTATTTACATTCACTAAAATATTGCAAATGAAATATAGTATATAGCATATGAAATACAGTAAGAACATGCCACAAAATATTCTCCCACCCTATTCTTTATATTTATTTGTGTATAAGTACTAGCGAAGCTACTCTGAATTCTTGTATATATTTCCCAGTGCACATGTTAGGTGTGGAATTTCTACTTCACATATGTATATCATTTATCTTTACTAGATGTTATGATTTAAGTATGGTTTGTTCCCACCAAAACTCACATTGAGGCTTGGTCCCCAGTGTAACAGTGTTGAGAGATAGTGACACTTCTAAGAGGCATTTGGTTTATGAGGGATCCTCATGAAGAAATTGGTGCTGTCTAGCCTTGTGGGAGCAAGTGAGTTCTGGCTTTTGCAAGACTAGATTAGTTACCACAGAGTGGGTTGTTATAAGGCAAGGTCACGCCTCATGTGTCTTCTCTTTGGCATGTGCCCTCTTACTGCTCACACACTTGTTCCCTCCATGTTATGACAGAGCATGAAGCCCTCACCTAATGTGCCCATCCAGTTTTGAACTTCCCAGCCTGCATAACCATGAGTTAAATAAACCTCTTTTCTTTAAATATAACCTAGTCTGAAGTATTCTGTTATAGTGATAGATTTTAAGATACTAGATAATGCCAATTTTTTCAGTAATGTGGAGATTTTTTGGTTTTCCTCTAATTTGGTATTTTAAATGTTTTTGACAATTTAAAGACACTGTGAAATTGTAACCCATTATCTCTAGGTACTTAAAATTTTGATGTGTCTCTAGGTACTATGCTGTTATGAATGTTATAATTCTTTTAATATTTTATTTTCTAGATTATTTGTTGCTGGTTCATATAAATGTGATTGGTTTTGACTACTGACTTTAAATCCAAAAAAATTTGCAAAACTCATTTATTAATGCCCAAAATTTATATATAAACTATTGTGGGTTTTCTGCATAAAGATTTATATAATTTGTAAATAATGAATTTTTTTTTTCTTTTTCTTATTCAATTTATCTACTTTTAAATATTATTTAGGTCATTAAATATGAAATGTCCAATTTCAAATCAAAAGTTTAGTTTATTTTGTCTCAAACAAGAAGCAGTACAATTAATCAAAGCATGTGCCTAAACTATCCACATGTCCATCTTAATGGCAGCTTGTTTATGCCACCAGCGAGGAAGCATGGAGAGCCAGTGGTGATGAAACTGTGAAAGGCATCTTCCACAGCTTGTTGAGTATTTAACATTTTTCCTTGCAAGAAGTGGTCCAAACCCTGGAAGAAGTGGTAATTGGTGCAAGGTCTGGTGAATACGGTGGATTACAGAGAGTTTCTAAGTCCAGCCTCTGCAGTTTAAGCAGTGTTGTTTGTACAACATGTGGTCGAGCATTGTCGTGCAAGAGGATTGGCCTATCTCTACTGACCAATCTCGGCTGCTTAATCACAAGCACCCTCATCATTTCATCCAATTGGTTGCAGTAGACAACTGCTGTAATTAATTGGCCAGGTTTCATGACACTGCAGTGGATAATACCAGCATTGGACCAACAAACAGACATCATTGGCTTTTTTTTGATGAATATTCGGTTTTGGACTGTGTTTCAGCACTTTGTCTTTATCCAACCATTGTGTTGAATGCTTGTGATTGTCAAAAAGAATCCATTTTTTATTACATGTAATAATACAGTGTCGAAATGGTTTGCCTTTATGTCATGACAGCAAAGAAAGGCAAGCTTTGAGACGATTTCTCTTCTGTTGCTCGTTTAATTCATGCAGTACCCATCTATCAAGCTTCTTTACCTTGCCGATTTGTTTCAAATGGTCCAATACTGTCGGAATAGTAACGTCAAACCTTGCTGCTAATTCACATGTAGGTTGAGATGGATTCACTTCCACTACAACTTTCAGCTCATCATTATCTACTTTGCTCTCAGGTCGCTCATGGGGATCATTTTCAAGATTAAAATCACCGGAACAGAACTTCTCAAACCATCACATACTGTGTGTTCATTAGCCACATCCTTCCCCAACACTTCATTGATATTTCAAGCTGTCCGTGCTGTATTGTTTCCACAACAAAACTCATATTTGAAAATAACATGAATTTTTTACATATCTGTGGTTTCACAAAAATTGCTCTAAAAATTTTTTGAAATATTATCACAAGCCCAACCATGCGTTTGAAAGAATGAGGATGTACCTTCACAATAAAAATAAAAAAAGAAGTGTCAAAGTAAAATGTCAGAGATATCAACTGTCAAACAGCATTTAAGGAAATCGGACATTTCATATTTAATAACCTAGTACTTATCTTAGTGCACTGACTGGCACCTCCAGTGCAACGTTGAATAGAGACAGGATATTAGGCCCTCTTATGCAGTCCTGAATATTAAAAATGTTTTTATATTTTTAGAAACAAATTTGGCACTATTGATACAATTTTTAAAATACTTTTTGTCAATTTAAGCAAGTTTCTGTCCATTTATTCTCGTTCTTTTAAGCCATTTTATAATATTAAAATCTTTATTTTGTTTCCATTAAATTTATAAGCATTTTCTTCTTTAATCTGTTAATGTGATGCTTTCCTTAATTGATTTCTTAAATGTTAAACTAACTTTGCATTCTTTAATGAAATAAAATTATCTTACTGTATTATCCATATATACATTATTAGATTCAGTTTACCACTAATTTGCTTAAGGAATTTGCAACTCTAAATATTTTAAAAAGTAGCTTATAATATTGCTTTTCTGTACTAATTTTAACAGGCTCTATACTTAGCTTATGTTCACTTTAAAAAATAATTTGGAGGCTATTCCTTTATATTCTCAACTCTGAAGTAATTTGTCTATGTAATAGCTAAATAACGGCCCCCACAGATATCCAGGTCCTAATTCCTAGAAACTCCAAATGTGACCTTACACAGCAAGTGGGACTTAGCATGTATTATAAAATTAAGGATCTTGAGATGTAGATATTATCCTAGATTATCCAGGTGAGCAATAAATGTAATCACAAATTTCCTTACTAGAGAGAGGTAAAGGAAGATTTGACTATACAGTAGAAGTGATAATGGAGCAGAGATCGGAATTATGTGGCCACAGCCAAGGAATGCTGGCAGCCACCAGAAGCGGGAAGAAGCAAAGAATGTATTCTGCCCTGGAGCCCCAAGAAGAAACCAACTCTGCAGATACTTTGATTTTACCCCTGTAAGACTTACTTAAAACTTTCAAGCGTCTCTTCTCCGGAATTGTAAGGGAGTAAATTTCTGTTCTTTTGAGCTATTATATTTGTTGCAATTTATTATAGCAACAGTAGGGAACTCTCTGTCCTCTCTCTCTCTCTTTCTCTCTCTCTCTCTGAACTTATTATAGCAGCAATATACATAATACACAGAAATACACTATATATGTGTGTGTAGGGATGTGTGTGTGTCCATGTGTTTGGGTGTGTATGTGACTTGAATGTTTCGTGAAATTTGTGAAAAGGATGTGGATTTTTTTCTTTTGGAAAGCTTATTTGTTTACACGTTCAATTTCCTTAATAATTATAAAAATATTCAGTTATCTCTAAAATCTTTCAAGTTGTGCTTTATGGGCAAAAATGTATTCAGTATTTATAAATTTTCTATCTGAAAGGAAGTGTATTCTGCAGACACAGACTATAGTCTTCTACCCATAATCATTAGATTAATATATTTGGGGGGTTGTTAAAATGTGCTCTATCAATGGTGACTTTTTCTACTAGGTTTTGTTCCCACTGTAATTATGGATTTGTAAATCTCTGCTTCTTTGTCCATTTTTTCATCGTATGTTTCAAGGTTATAGTGAGTAAAATTTAAAACTGTCTATCTTCCTCAGGAGTAGAATGTTCTCATTATTAAATACATCAAATACTGCTAACTGATCATCAAATTTGTATTTTCTTCTTCCAGGCCATACAGCTAAATTACATTTATCAGCATCCCTTGAAGTTATGCATTGCCATGTGACAGAGTTTCATGGAATAAAATGTGAGTTTCATGCAATAAAATAATAGGAGTGATGGTTGTCACATCTATCCTATCCCATAAACCTACTAATTTGTCTTCCTCTCTTGCTTTCCTCATATGACAGCTAGGCATAAATGCTTGGGATATCATTGATAGACAAATTCTTAAGATGGCAAACACTGTGTAAATCAAGGTCCTTGAATGCCTGTGTAGGGCAAAATACCCTGACCTCCTAAATTGCTACCAACTTGGAAAACCACCCTGAAATACTGAACGATTGAGAAATAAATATTCATTGGGCTAAACCACTCATATAAAAGCACTTGTTACAAACTTACATTTCACTAATTTAATATACCCCTGTATATCCCCTATTAATTTCTAATAATTTCTAGCAATATGTTTCATCTGAAAGTCTCTTTATTATTTATGTATTTAAATAAATTAAATATTATTTTATATTTTGTATCTTTGAATTCCCTTTTAGGAATTTTTAGTACGATTCTGCTGTCTGCTGTCTGCTAGCTCTGATTCATGGTGTAATGTTTTCTTGTGTATTTTGTTATTTTTGAATTTTATCTCAATTTTCTCAAAAATTATTAGATAGGCAATGAGTCCTGAGATGAAGGTAGGTTCATTTTAAAAGAATTTTCTTTTTCATCTATAAAACATGTTAAGGAATTACTGTTGAGAAACAATGTTTTATGAATAATTTCGTGTTTCTTCAATCAGAACTTTCTGAGTAAAAATTACTGGCATCTTGTTTTAAAGAATACTAAAATCATAAACAATCCTTGAAAGTAAAAAACAGAGACTTCAGAAGAGTTTTAGAGAAATCTCTTCTGGAACCATTTATTGTCCTTCCAAAGAGTAATTGACTTACAGACTTTCCATTCTGTCCCCATAGAGAAATTGCTTACACTAGAAAGATAATTTCTCTCCCTGTACTTTTCTAGAGGAGAGAATGGGCAGTTGTACTAGCCACCCTGTGTAAAAGCTCCAAGATTATAACTTCCAGATTCTCCTCTGCTGCTTTAGAACCCTCATTATGCACAGGATACACCTGGCTCTCATTGTGTTACCCAGTGAGGAATCGAGGTGTGCTGATTTAATTCAAGAAGATCTGTGAGTAATTAAAAGTCTATCTCTGATTCAAAAACCTTGTGTTTCTCTCAGGATAAAATAAATAAATACAGATATAAAAACTTAACAATTACCAGTTGTCCTAGTCAGAATGCCATACGTGGGTTGGCTTCAACAACAAACATTTCTTTCTCACAGTTCTTGAGGCTGGAAGTCCAAGATCAGGTTACCATCATGGTTAGGCTCTGGGTAAAGGCCCACTTCCTGGTTTGCAGAAGGGTGTCTTCTCATTGCATTCTCATGGTAGAGAAGAGAGAGAGAAGTAAGCTCTCCATGTTTCTTCTCGTAAAGCCACTACTCCCGTTATGAATGCTCCACCTTCATGACCTATTTCCTTCCGAAAGGCCCTATCTCCAACTACCATCACATTGCAGATTAGGATTTCATATGAATTTTGGGGGACACAAACATTCACTTCATAGCACCAGTGCTGAGCTATTTTTAACTAAACTCTTTGCTTGGAGTAGTGTGAATTCATTCTGAAAATCTGTGTGAGGACTGGCTTCTGATTGTTAATTTTCAGGGGGAAATTTTTTCCTATTCTGCCAAATTAAGACAGACAATTTTCCTAGAGACTCGGGACATGGATTTATTCTTAATTCTCCTTCATACTGAATCTTTAGGCATATGGATCCTAGTTTAATGAATTTTGGATTCCAGTTTTTAGATTCCTCAACTTTTGTGAAAACTCTCATTTGTATCCTCCCCTCTCCATCCCTTGAGCCTGTGAAAACTGAAACTCCATTTCTTCTGGCAAATGCTCTCATTGCTAAGTCCTTTTGTTCATGCTCCAGTGAATTTTCTGGGCACCTCCTTTCATTTTCTTTCTGCTCTGTGTGTACGATACTTTCTTGCCAGTTCTTTAGTTTCTTTAAGAAGATTTATCTTCCAGAAATCCAGGCCATTTTCAGTTGAAGGATTTCCGTGAACACCTGGCCTACCATATTGCCTGAAGTAAACATCCTTCCTGAAGTCCTCTCATTTGATTTTGAAAATAAATGTTTGGAAACAAATGTTTTACAGCTTAAAAATATATGTGTCATAGGGAAGGATGAATAGGTGAAGCACAAGGGATTTTTAGGGAGGTTAAACTCTTCTGTATGATACTGTAATAGTGGATACATATCATATATTTTTTAAACCCCATAGAATATACAGCACAAACAGTAATCATTAAGGTCAATTTTGGACTTTAGTTAATAATGATGTAGTGATATTATTCTTGTAGTTTATAATAAATAAACTGCAAGAAGTTAATAAGGGGAACTGGAGGGTAGTATTTGGAAACTCTGTAATTTCTGCTCAATTTTTCTGTAATCCTAACACTTCCCCCCAAATAAAGTCTACTAATTAATTTTTTCTAAAATGTATGTGTCAACAATTTTTCACTAAAAGGTCTTCATCAATCACTGTGCCCTGTGATTTTAACTACAATTATATAGAAGGCAGAATCAAAATGCTTATGACTATCAACCTGAAATAATCAAAAGGATAAGAATAAAAAATTTATTCAAGAGAAAACCTGGGGATGGTCAACAGAGAAACACAGACTCCAGAGAAATGGAGTCAGTGCTCCAAAATTAAAAGTTAACATCTTGTTTATATAAGCAGAAAACAAAGAAATTTGGTAAGATTATAATATTTTCTATAAAAGGCTGGTTTATGAATTACAACAATTTAGTTGCAGTTTGTTTTCCTTTTTGTACAGCTTGTTTTCATTTTTTTTTTCAATTTAAAAGAGTATAAAACATTCCATCTTAGACAATGTGATAGTCATGAAGTCTTTGTGTGAGCGAGTAAAGAGGGAAGTTGATCTGTAATGAAGATAAACAGTGGACAGGGAAGGGGTCTTCCCTGGCACCATTTACTCATTTACAACATTTTACACAACAATGTAGGTTAGGAAAAAGGCTAATCTATAATCACAGAAACAAAGTTTTTAGCTTCTTAGGTTACAGTGTCTGTCATGTCAATCAGGACTCCATAATCACATTCCTTTAAGGCTCAAACTAATTTGAAGTTCCAACAGCTTAGATTTTGAATTGCTTACTTTTCATGGCTTACTGTAAGCATATTGAAAAATCAAAGTGTTTTTCCTGTTTCACTCAACAATCAACATTTCTGTCGTCCTTGGTCCCCAAAATGTGTGTACAGATTTCTCTCCACCAGCAACCTGTGAACTAAAATAAATTCTTTACCCTCCCCCACCCCAGCTGACTGAATAGACTCCCTCTTGGCCAAGGGGACCCAAAAGGGACAGGGCTTAATTAGACATGTCTGACCTCCCTTCTCCTAATGGCCAAAAGGGGCCCTGTTCCTCTTAGAGTTATTCCTTGTAAGAATAAGGTACAAAATCATTAACAATCCTATGGCCATGTAAGACAAAGGTTAAACCACACCTGCATTATCAATTTATTTAACAGATCACTTGAGTCTCAGTATATGTCTGGTGACTTGCCTCTGATTAACAGATTTCCTTATCTTAACTTAAAATATCCCAAGCCTCTATACAAAGCTTCATTTCTTTAACCAATTACAAATCAAAGAATCTTTAAAACCACCTGTAACCTGTAATCTACCACTTCAAGATGTCCTGTCTTTTCAGGCCAAACCAATGTACACCTTCCATGTATTCATTTATGACTTTGTGTGTAATTCCTGTCTCCCTAAAATGTATAAAACCCAACTGTATTCCAACCATGGAGAGACGACTTGCTCAAGCCTTCTTGGGCATGGCTCTCTAGGCTATGGTCGAACATATTTTCCTCAGAATAAACCTCTTTAAATTATTTTACAAAGTTTGGGCTGTTTTCTCTTGACAAACCAATCAATTCTGCCGTGGTCACCAGCTGGATGTCCTCTTATTTAATTCAATACTGACTCTATTTACCTGGAGATGGTGTCAAATCCTACAGGTTGAGGGTTCAGTCACAAGACTGCCTCCTACGTCAGATACCATTCACAAGCACAGGTTGTGTCCTGTGCCTCTAATCAACCAACTATAAATTGAGGTTCCCATGATTCCCTTCCCTGGGTTCTATTAATTTGCTAGAGTGGCTCATAGAACTCAGGAGAACCCTTATTTAAGTTTATTGGTTTATTATAAAGGATATTACAAAGGATACTGATGAATAGCAGATGAAGATATGAGTAGGGCAAGGCATGGAGGAAGGGGCAGGGAGCTTCCATGCCCTCCCCAGAGTGCCACCCTTCAGGAAACACCTTCACATCTTCAGCCATCTAGAAGCCCCCCAAATCCAGTCCTTTTGGGGTTTCATGGAAGCTGAATTACACAGGAATGCTTGATAAAATCATTAGCCATTGGAGATCAACTTAAGCTTCTGCTCTTCTCTCCTATCTGGAGGTTGGGTGGTAGGGCTGACCCAAAAACCTAATCATGCATTAGATCTTTCCTTTGAGAAGTCTCCATCCTAAAGCTACATAGGGGCTATGAGGGACCAGCCATCTCATTAGTAGACAAAAGACACTTCTATCACTCTGGAGTTTTCAAGGATTTTAGGAGCCATATGTCAGGAAAAGGGGAAGAAGACCAAATATATATGTATATAAATATCATACATTTACCTTCTACTATTTTTTATTGTTTTCCATCTTATTAACTCCATATGTAGAATTTAAAACTTCTGATCCTGAAGGTGGGAATCATTGAAGAAAATCTATCAATCTCTATATGGTGTCATTTTCTAGGTATGGATTAATCACAACCCAGTGAGGTTGCAAGTGACAGATATGTTCTAATGCATTTGAAAAATTTAGGCAAAAATCTCTGTCTTAATATACAGAGAAAAATAAACTTATAAATAAATATCATATGTTTAAAATAATAATTATTAATTTATATCAACTTCTTTTAGAAGACACAGTAAATCAATTTAAGATATTAAAACTATGAAATAGAAATTAAACCATATTCATAATTTAATTTAAGCTTTCATAGTTAAGGTAAATTTTGTAATGTATAAACTCTTTTAAAATATTATCTTTGAATGCAAATTTTATAAATGTATCCAATTTTCTTATTTAAAAATCCTATATAATCAAATATAAGGTATTCTTTTTTTTTTTTATTTACAAATAACAGAAATTTATTTCTCACAGTTCTTAAGGCTGGATGTCCAAGATCATGGTGCTGGCAAATTCGTTGTCGGGTGAGGGCGGCTCTCTGCTTCCAAGGTGGTTCCTTTGGAGGGCAGGAACACTGTGTCCTCACATGCCAGAAGGTGGAAGGGCAAAAGTATTCTTGAACTTGTAAAAAATGGTATAATTCATCAGTATAAGCACTTCCTATCACACTTTCATCATTTTATATGATTGACAGTAAAATGATTCAGACAACTCAATTTTTACTTATCTATCTTAAGCTTTAAAAATACTAGTAATACAGCTTTCTAAAATGCATTGTTTGAGACTGAGACAGCAATTGTTTAAACATATTTCAAATAAAGGCATGGATGATAATGTATTTATATATAATTAAACTAAAATCATAAAGGTAAAACAGTTTTTTAAAAAGTGACTAAGGAAGATCTTTTTTCTTCTGGTCTGTTAGACTATGTAAAATTGGAAAGGACTGGGTAGTTTAATGGACTTCTTCCATTATAGTTCATTCTTTAAGGCAATATAGGTCAAAATTAAAGCAATTTCCTCAAAGCAGATTAATTTTAAAAATTACCTTCAATTGTCTACATTTAAGAAAATGGTGATATTTGAATGATAGGGATAAATGAAGCTGGACTGATATAAAATTTAATCACCCTTTGATACATTGCAAATTTCTTTTCTATGCCCTAGTTACAAGTTATCTTTTTTCTGTAATGGCTTGAAAGCTGAATGAGACCTAATTGACTGAAGATTGCTTCACCATAAGTGCTTTTCAAAAGTGAGGAGGCCATAATAATATTTTATTGTTCTTGATTCAAACTACATTGAATATTAAAGCCTTATCACAATATTTTCAAATGAAGAGTTTAATTTTTGTAATTTTGTTTTTTATACATGTAGTTACATATGAACAAGCTTAAAAACTATGTAATATATGTCCATGGGTTTGTCTTCTTGTGTAGAATATTTAACATTGCCAGAGCAAACAAAGTTATAATTCAGTCCTTGGTTTATACTTACTTTATAAACTGTAAGTATATAGTAAAAAAAAATGATGGATATTAAAATCCAAGAAAACAATTTTGCAAACAGCAGTCCAGTAGCTGATTTATAGATGAAATAAAAACATAGTTCACTAATATTTTGGACTGTCGTTTAGAAGCACCTGTGCAGTAATATTTTAAGTTTTATTCCTTTTTAAAATTTTATGAAATCTATTGCTAGTTTATTGTATATTAAACATTTTCATAACAGGAAAATCATTTAATAGACTATTTTTATAAATATGTATACTTAATAAGCTTTTGTGTGAAATGATAACTCCATCTTTTTTCATTAACTACAATCCACATAGCTAATGCATCACAGAGATAACAATTTTCCTGTTGATCTATGTGTTTCACTGGCCTGGATCCTCATGTATATTTTAGTGTCTTTTCATTATATAGGACAAATTGTTTTACAATAATGTTATTTCTTTTAAAGTCTTATAATGATATTTATTTGAATAGTCGTCACTAACATTTAAGTTTGTTGATATTCTCTTAGAAAACACAATTATTTTGAAGAGTTAAACAAAACTGCAACATGATACTAGCATTATAATATCATTATATATTCATATATTGTTATTAATGATGTTGCTATTGTAGGTGAGATGATGTCAATAGCAGGGATAGTTATTTTAACATTACTTGAATTGTTATTGAATATTTTTCTCAGTGCTTATAAGATGTTATCTCATGCAGGTACTATTATTGTGCCCATTGTATAAGTGAGAAAACTATAGCTCAGGGATGTTAAGTAACTTTCCCATACAAGTTGTGCTCTCCAGCACATCCTTTTAAACACACCACTATACAATCTCTTTAAAAATTGGGAAAGAGGATACTTATTCATTGAATATTTTGTAATACCAAATTCTTGCTGTTATGTTATGTTCTTTTCATTTATTGAAGAGAATT
Source organism: Daubentonia madagascariensis (assembly GCA_023783475.1). NCBI lineage: Eukaryota > Metazoa > Chordata > Mammalia > Primates > Daubentoniidae > Daubentonia > Daubentonia madagascariensis. The sequence continues at coordinate 14,736,722 of JAKFHU010000978.1, read as the reverse complement.
CTGTGCTAAATCCCTTATGTAAAAAGATTCTTATCATTTTCATTTAACAGTTTAATTAGACATCTTGAGATATACAGAAAATAGACAAAGTTAAGTAATAAATACCCATGTAGATATCACATAGATTCAGCAATAATTATCTCATGACAAATTTTTTTATCTATATTTCTACCTACCATCATATTATTTTAAAGCTGATTTCAGAAATGTTATTCCATCCATATATTCTATCATCTATCAATTTATATTTTATTTATATTACCACATTACCACCATCACACATAGAAAACATATATTTATTAACAATTTTAACTTCAATAGCCAAAGTTAAAAAAACATATATAAATTCTTACAGCTTTTATTGTGAATGTAAATTTTTAAAAAATCACACATTGTGATTGGCTGAAATATCTTGTGACTCTTTTAATCTATAAGTTCCCTTTCCATCTCTTGTTGTTTTGTTTCATTTTAACAATTTATTTTGTAAGAAACTGGGTTGTTCTTACTATAGAATTTCACCAAAATTCCCCAAATTTTGGGGGTCACATCTATGCTGTGTAGTATCGCAGTTTTGTTCCTGTACTGCTTCTGAAAATATTTAATTGTTATGGGATTGATCAAGTTCAGGTTCAGAAGTTGGTGTTATGTTCTTTCATTAGGTGACTCATAACATATACATGCCTCTCTTTTTCTGATGCTAGTAGCCATTGATATTCAAGTCTTGGATTTGCTAATTCAATAGGATTTGCAAAATTGCTATATTTTAAATCCCTTATTCTTTTTTAATTTAGTAGGTAGAATTCTTTAATAAAGGAATCACCCTTCATCAAATTTTTGGTTACAATGATACTTATTTTATATTAGAAATGCAGAATAAATGCTTGACTCTTTCCCTTAATATTAGCAATACAGAATAAATGCTTGATTCTTTCCCTTAAGTTTATAATTTTTAAAGTAGTGAGTTGATTCATTAGACATTTGAAAAGACGTGAGTATATGTGCATATTTGTGTATATATATGTATATGCACACTAAATTAATAATATCTTTTTTTGTTTCATTCTATAGCTATTATTATTCTTTTATCCTATTAGAGTTCAAATTATCACATCTTTGTTCAGTGGGAGTCATCCTAAGTAGGCAGCAAGCTGTTTTGACTGGTATGATAAGATGTTCAGGCTCATCTTGGAGTGCTTCTGCCCAGATCAGAAATCAACCAATTCTCAAATGAGTACTTTAATAGAATATAGTATTTAGAGACCAAAATTTTGGCACAGAAAATGCTTATATCTTTGGGGTTGTCATTGTTTTTAGGCCTTTTTATTGTACTGAACTAGAAAATATGTTATTTTGGTTTTGTTTTTTTTAGTTTTAAGGTAAAACATGTTGTAAGTTAAACTAATATTCACAATTAAATTCAGGACTAGAGGATTTTTGCTTAGATGTGTCTATCTTACAGCTATCTCTCTTTTCTTCCATCTTTGAAGTCCTGCATTTAAGGACACTAGAAATAGGAGTAGAGTATCACTTACATACTCATTTAATTTTTCCCAAATTGAGCACATGGTAGTCTCAAAATAATAATATTAATACTAAAAGAAGTTTAAAAAACTAGAGTACTTTTGGTTCATAGAGTTTATGTTATTTAAATTATTTAAATTATTGTGCATAAAAGTCACATGAAATAATTTTATTATGAGTGGTTATGGCATTAAATGAATATAGTAGACTTAAGATCATTTACAAATGTATTTTAACTTAGGAATTACTTTTAATAAATCACCGAAAAATTAGCCAAAAATATAAAGAATTGCCAAAGGCTAAATAAGGGTTAGTCTATCAGTTTAGTATGACTGGCAGCTGCAGGCATAAGTACAGTTTGTACTTACTCACTGGCTCTTCTCACAGGCTTACAGAGGAGGGTAAGAGATCAAAGACCACAGAGGTGGTTCATATGTGTAGACAAGCATCACTGGAGTATAAGTACAAACAGTGCCAGTTTCCCCAAAGCCTTCCTCTCAAATAAAGCAAAAGCCTTAAGCTGTTGAGGGATAAGTAGCAAAGCTTCTCTCCCCAGGCAGCTAGGTGAGAAGTAGAACCAAAATATATTTGACCCAGTAGAGAAGCAAGAAAATATTATGGATACAGAATTCTGCACCACTAAAAAGCAGACATCTGCAGATGAAAGGAAAGGACATGCTCTCCAGCCTAAAACCTATTACTGCAGACACAAAACAAAGAGCACTAAGCAAAATTAAATTACAAACAAAACAAATACCTAGGAACATCATAATAAAACTATTGAAAACCAAAGATAGAGTTTTTATGGCAGCCAGAGGTCACACACACATATGTATATATATAAAACCTACATAGTAACAAAGACAAAAAAATATATCAGAATTCTCATTAGAAATCATGTGTGGCAAACTATGTGGAACATCCAATAATCCACACCTTCTGATATTCACATGCTTGTAAAATTCCCTCCACTTTAAGAGACCTTTGACTTGTTTCTAATACTAAAATATAGCAAAGAGAATAGTCTGTCACTCCTGTGATTATTATACATTATGTAAAAATATTTTTATACTGTATGAGACTGCATCTTGCTAGAAAAGTCTTTTGCTGGCTTTCAATAATAATTTGCCATAAATCTTAGAGGTGCATGGAAATGAATGCTACCAACAACCTGAAGGAACTTGAAAGGAGATCCTTTTCCAATTGAACTTCTAGATGAGAACTCAGCCCTGCCTGACAACTTGATTGCAGCCTTGTGAGACCCTAAGCAGAGGACCTAGCTAAGCTTTTCTCAGACTGCTGATCACAAAAAATGCATGTGATTTTAAGTCATTAAGTATGTGCTAATTTGTTAGGCAGCAATATAAAACTCATACACTACGTAAGGCAGAAGACAATGGGTTGGCATCTTTAAAGTGCTGAAAAAATAGTTATAAACCCAGGATTTTCAGTCAAGCAAAAATGTTTTTCAAAACAAAAGAGAAAGAATGACTTTTTTAGGCAAACGAAAGGCAGATTCATTCTTTCCTTTCTTTAATTTTTAGTTGATACATGATAATTGTACATACATATGGAACACAGTGATATATCAATGGATGTATACAACGTGTAATGAACAAATTAGGGTAATTAGCATATCCATCACCTCAAACATTCCTCATTTCTTTGTTTTGGGAACATTCAAAATCCTCTCTTCTAGCTTTTTGAAAATATTAATATTCAATAAAATATTGTTAACTGTATTCACCCTACAGTGCTATAGAACACTAGAACTTATTCCTCCTAACTGTAATTTTATATCTGTTAACCAACCTGTCCCTATCCTTTCTTCTCTCCTACCCTTACTAGCCTCTAATAACCACAATGCTACTCCACTTCTATGAGCTCAACTTTTTTACCTTTCACATATGAGTGAAAACAAGTGGTATTTATCTTTCTGTGAAAAGACGGATTTGTGAACAGATGTACACTATAAGGCATTTGAAAAAGTTCATAAGGCAAAAAAACATGATATCAGATAGTCATTTGTATTTATCCAGGAAAATGAAAAACATCATAAATTTGAAAAAAAGTTGGGAATAAAAGCAAGGAATTACTTATTGTTAATTTATTTAAAAGAACACAAATTATAATAATGTTTTGGATTTTAAATAATACATACAGAAATAAAATGTATGGCAAGAACAGCCAAAGAATGGGAAGTGGGAAATAAAAATATAATTTCATAAGATTCTTGTACAACATATGGAAGGTAGACTGTGATTGTGAAAAAACAACTTTGCAAAACCGAAAGTAACCACTTAGAAATATAATAAAAATGAGCTATTAATAGTAAACTGATGTTTGAAATAAAATAGAACCATCAAAAATATTCATTTAATCTAAAGACCAGAAAAGAGAAACAAAAAATAATAAAGAAAGATGGGTCTCATAGAAAACAACTTTCAGGATAGTAGGTTACATTACAACTATGTTATAATTACATTAAATGTAAACAGTTTTAAAATGACAACAAAAAGTCAGAGTTTTTCAGATTTCATTAAAAAAATAGCACGATTCAACTTTAAACTGTCTTTACAGGAAATCTAATTTAAATATGAAGACAGATTGTTACAAGCAAAAGCTTGGAAATAAAAAATGTATTTTATCAATACTAATCAAAAGAAAGTCGTACATGTAATATTGAACAATATAGACCTTAAAACAAAGAATATTTTCAACCATAAAGAAGAACATTGCCCGGTGATAAAGGGAGGGAGCCCTTATTCTCATGTTACACGCCAGGAAACTTTCCTTCTTCTTTCTTCCTCCTTGTTTCCTCCAAAGGAAAAGTAATAGTAAAGTGACGATTAGATCTTTGGTCACTGCATTTTTCATGTTTATTCTATGAACAAGATATATTAAAAATCACAAAAATGCATAAAATTCTCTTTCTAACCCTCTCTAGAAAGAATTCACACTCAATTCAGCATTCAAATTGCTTGGAAAGTAAGTGTTAAAATGGGAAGTGGGGTGGATATTAAAGGGAAGAAGTAAGTCAGAGAGGTATGAAGTATGATTCACTACATACATTGCAAATTTCTACATTATACATAATGATATATATTTAAGTGCTACTCCAAAATATGAGACAGTAAATATAAATGGATCTTCTCAGTAAATATGGAAAATACAAAGCAAATTATTTTTCTTATGTTAGATGATTCTCACTTTTTTCAAAGAATTAGACTGACTAGGAGACCAGGGAAGCTGGAAACAAGATTTTTCTGTTATTTTATTTTCATTTTTTTCTCTCTACCATACTTTGTGTCACCAACCTCCCCTCTAAGAACTTCACAGGCAATTAGCTTTGTACTGGCAAAAAATATTATTCTTTGTGCTAAATTTTGTTGGTAAAAAAAATAAATGTGTTATTGACCCTGGGACAGTTTTGGAAAAAAAAGTTTCATTTGCTTAAGGTATTACCATCCCCACTATTCATTTGAGTGAGATCCTCTCTGGGTAATATTGAGTAGAAGAAAAACATGAGAAAAAGGTGGTTTTGGGGGGAAAGGAAGAAAACTGGCATTTAATTTCCTTGGGACTCTCATTTTTTCCCGAAGTTTAGCTATTTCACTTTTGCACAATCTCAATAATGAGGTAAAGGTTTTTATTTTGGGAAATATTTGTATCTCTAACATTATTTAATATGATCTCTGCTGCCATATGTAGAGGCATTAAAAATAGATTTTAGAAACTATCAGACTGTCACTACTCAGCTGCGTGACTTTGGAAAATTATATCCTTTGTCCTCAGGTTCTTAATCAGGTTCTTAATCAGGTTCTTCTTAAAGTAAGAAGAATAATAGTATTATTTACAAGTGTTGTGGGAATTAAATGAGTTAATGCATATAAAGTATGACATAGAATGGCATTAAGTTCAGGGTCCCACATAGGTACTCAATGAGTGTGAGTGAGTTCCTCCTATCATGGTTAACACTGGTGAACTTAAAGTGATAATAGTTAGGAAAAACTTGAGTTGGAAGTCAAATGGGGATGAATTTAAAGTTAGTAGTCAGATGTTCTTAAGGTCAATTTAATTTACGTTTCCCCTAACCCATTTCAGAGGCCTAAAAGGACATTCTGGAATTGCTTTCTTGAATTCTTTGTTTGTAGAAAGATGAATTAAAATAGTAGTAAATTGCTGCTGAGTACCTTAATTAAAGATGGGAATAAGGATTCCTGCTAGCTCCCGCCAATCAGCCGCACAAACACACCTATGAATAAATAAATTTTGTTTTCAAACCCAATAGTTTAATGGAGATCTTGTATCTGAGTAGTACAGACCTCTGTGAGGGCAAGGGTGGTAAGACTGTTTATGGGAGATGTTATTTCTCCCATTCCATTCTTAGAAGTGTCCCTCTCTCTACTCTTTACTCATTTATATAGAGGCAGAAAATATTTATCTCATAAAGACAGGAACTATTTCTCAGATATCAGGATGGCGAGAAAGCAGAGGCAAAACAATAATTATTTACAGATAAAACTTTTAAAATACAGTACCTCAAGAATTAATGAAAACTGATAATAAAGTAGTTTAGGTAAATGTCACCATGCAAGTTAAATATATTAAAAAGCGAAGTGTTAGCTTCTTATGCAAAAATAAAATCCAAGAAGAAATATAGTGGAAATGACCTCACCTACCATAGGAACAAAATATAGTATTATATTTCTAAAATAAAATAATATGACTTAATTAAAGAAAAATAAAAACAAACAAAATAATTTTGAATCACAAAAATGCATTAAAAAAATTTTGAATAATAGGAAAGATGTGTCATTTAGAAAAGGAAGACAAGAGAGAAAAAGAAAGAGGCGGAGGAGGGAGGAGGGGAAAAAAGATATTGTTTATCAGTGTTTAATTAGGAGACAAATAGTACACGGTGATTTGAAACGGGAAGTTTCCTATATAAAGAAATATTAACAATACACAGGAGATTAGCTATTAAGAATAAATTTTTTAAAAGGACTCTAAATATTTCTCCAAGGCTGAAGAAAGGAAGACATTTGGAAGGGAGTTCTCCTCTCCAAAGCTGTAATTCAGACATCATTGGCAGATGTGTTACTGCAGCCTACTGGACTGGGGAGATATTGCTGGGTTGCTCTGGTCACAGTGGGTCCACGATGGTCGACTGCGCCTGTTGAACAGGGAGCTTTGCACAGGGACTCGGACTAGAAGCTCCTCATCAGTGTGCTGTTGGGCTGAGGCTGATGGGTGGACCTGTCAATCAGAACAGCACCCACTGGGATGCTAGCTGACTAAAATTGATGGACAAGGAGCTGCGGGCAGGCCAACAAGCATAAAACCCTCACGAGGATTCTGGCAGGCCAAAGCTAGCAGTCAGAAATCCTCAATCAGCTCATTGTAAGTAGCCAAGATTGGTCAGCGGGGCAAAGAGGCAACCCTCTGGTGGGTGTCAGTGGTTAAGAGCTGGTGAAAGGGATCTGGAAGCCAGGAACCCCCCACTCTGGGAAGCTGGTTGGCAGAGGCTGTGGAGGCAGGGAACCTAGGGCGTTAACTGGCAAGCTGGAAGCTAAGCACTACTGGTCCTTTTTCACTGCCAGGTGCTGTACACCACAGGAACAAGCCAACAAAAGCACAAAAGAAAGAGGAAGAAAATCTCTCTTCCTGTCTCTTCCAGGGTCCCTCTATCACCCTTTACTGACAAAGCTTAACATTGTGACAACTGGCAAGGAAAAAACATTGTAGTATCACAGGTAGGGCGAGGAAAGGTCAGTTGGGAACTGGGAGGAAATAAATTAATAATAGGTGCAATTTTAAATGTCAATTATGTTCAATTTAATTTATAGATTTAATGCAATTGCAACTAAAATCCAAATTCAATTTTGGGAGAATTTGTCAAAAATATATTAATGTCAATCTAGAATGGCAAATTTAAGCGTGAGTCTAAGGAGCTCTAAAAAATTCTGCAAATATGATGTGATGGAATCCCAGTGATCAGGGCTTCAGGCTTATTCAACCAGAGCAGCTTTATTTTCATCTGCTTTGCACTTCTTGAGTGCTGCGTAGTCTTAGTTTGATAAAAAGGACTCTGCTATCAAAAGAAAGCATTTGAAAAATATATTCTACAAAGTTTAAACAGTTGAAAATAAGATAAAAAATGAAAAAATAAAATGAAAAGAAAAAGATAAAATGAAAAATGGTTGTTTCAATATGCAACCATTAAAACATACACAATTATCCTAAGTTAAATATGGAGATATTTATTCATGAATAAATAGGTCATTGAGAAAAACTGATTGCTTAGATATAGACACAATTATAATGAACAACTTGATGCATGTTCTAAGTGACAACTCAAATCAAAGGACAAATTTTTATTTTTCAACAAAGGATGTTGGTATTATTGAGGAAGATATTTTTTAAAGTGTCAGTTTAGATTCCTATATCACTTAAAAATTTAGTTCTAGGTGGGGTAAAGAGTAAAAAACAATTTTTTATAAAACCTATACAAGTTAAACAATAAGTTAGGGTATATTTAAAAATAATTAAAAGAGTGGAATTGGAATGTTCCTAACACAAAGAAATGATAAATGCCTGAGGCAATGGATACCCCAATTACCCTGATTTGATTAATTCACATTGTATGTGTGTATGAAAACATCACATGTACCCTATAAAGATATACAACTATTATATATCCAAAATAATTAAAAATAAAAATAAATGGATATTTATTAAACCTGGAGAGTGGGTAGAATTTTCAACATTAGAAGAAATAGATACACTCACATGGGAAATATGAACATAATGTCTCCAAATATGAAACACTTTTCAATGTCAAGAGGTAATGGAAAAAAACAAATGATTTTTTGAAACTACAAAAGGGAAAGGATCTATGTCTTTTAAATGAGTTCATATAAAAACCAAGGAGGAAAATCATATAAAATTCTAAAACCTCAGTAAATCAGTGGATATTACTATACCATTGACCAAAAAACATGCTGTTTAAGTGAGGAACAGAGATGCTAATAAAACTTTGTAATGGTAATCAAAACAATTATAATTAAATCAGCATTTCTAAATAATAAATAACCTAAGAAAATATAAAATTTTACTGTCAAATATGCTAGATTGGGTACAGTAATTGATTTCTGTCAAAATCTAGCTGAGATGAATAAGCAATCATGTAACTATCAAAAATAATTTTAAAAATATGTGATTAAATGGAAATGTTTGTCCTCAAATATAAAAATATAGTACTCTAAATTTACCCAATGTGGAGAGAAATTTTGCTGTATTTCTACTAGAGAATTTCACAAATATGAAAGATTTATAGGCCAAATGTCAGGGAAATTTTCACTGAGGAGTTTAGGGGGAACTGAACCTAGAAGTTTGTAATAGTAAAGGAGAAACAAAGATTTTCTAAGAGGAGTGAATAGGACTAGCCAATGTTGTAATATAGCAAGTTAAAGATATAATCAGGCTATGGTAATAAGGACATAGAAAATATGAGTTCAGGAGCAGATTACAGAGAATCTTACAGTGTCAGTCTAGATCATATACATTTTACTTTAATTTATAGTACTTAGTGATTTCATAAAATGGTGTCATGTGCAAAGTCATATCTCATGTGTCACTTTTGCAAAATCATAAACCTAATGTAACATCCTTATGTTGGATGGATCTCTTAGAAAAAAGACTAGAAATAAATTACAAATCAGAAGCCTAATATAGGTTAAGTAAAAGGTAATACATACTTATAAAAATGCATTAAAAGGTTAAATATAGATTCATGAGTAAAACATTAAAAAGTAAACAAATTAGCAAACATTTTTTAATTCACTAGAATAAAGGGGAAATAGAATAGTAGATGTAAAAGAAAAATTTCTGTCACTTTTCAATCTTTTACGGCAAACAAAACAAAACAAAACACCACTAACTGGGGCTAGAAATCTTAAAGCAGAGTTGATGTTAAGGGAAAAAAATAAGTTTGATTTTAGACTGCAGTATGGGGAAACACAGTAATTAAGTGAAGTTCTCTAAAAGGAATAGTCTGACCAAGGACTGAGGGAGGGAGGTTAAGGACATTTAGGCTCAGGACGCAGAAGTTGAAATTTATATACTCACTTGAAATTTATTATTTATTCATCTTCCTGCAAACAAACATTTCATAAAAGTTATTTCATATAGTGCCCATTTAGGCCTCTGAAATAGGTCAGAGAAAAAAATAAATAATTAATTTTAAGAGCATCCTAAATACTAAACTTGATGGAAAAAGCTGGCAGGGAATTACTACTATTAACTTTTTAACTATTAACATAAAACCCATATTTTCTCTCTCCTCTCTCTCTCTCTCTCTCTCTCTCTCTCAAATTCAGGCTTAGCTTAAGCTTGGAAAATTTATCCATAATTTATCTGAATTCCCCCTACTATGGTCTAAATTTCTGTGTTTCCCTAAAACCTATGTTGGAACCTAATAGCATTAAGAGGTGGGGCCTTTTCATAAGCAAGGTTGAAGGGAGTTGTCTTTTTGCTTCTACCGTGTGAGGATGCTGCAAAAAAATACCATCTTTGATGCAGACAGTCCTCAACAGCGAATCTGCTGGCACTTTGATCTTGGACTTCCCAGGCTCTAGAACTATGAGAAATAACTTTCTGTTGTTTATAAATTACCCAGTCTAAGGTATTTTGTTACAGCAGCCCTAACAAACTAAGAAACTCCTAATCATGATTTTATTAAATTAAAAATTTTGAACAAATCAAATTAAGTGAGTATTTAAACATAGAAAAGAGAGCTATAAATATGTTGGCATAAAGAAAGGAAAGGAAGTAGTGGTGCCAGCTAAAATACACCTACATATTACTCTAACCTTGGGAACCAGTTAAGATATTTTCAGTGGTCTAGACTAGAATTCTCTCATGAAAAGAAATCTATTGGTCACAGGTGCTATTCAAGGTTGTGGGCTTTACCATAACTGTTGTTGTAATCTTATTTTAAATTGTTTCTTGAGAAAGTCATGGAATATCTTTCCAGATTCAAATCATTGCCTAGAAAGAGAATATGTGCAAAATAGAAATTCTACTCCCTGTCTAAAGCTCATATTTCATATTTTTTTCAGCTTATGCCCATTATAATAGCTTGAAATCTTTACTGTTATTCCTTCTCCATGACTGACACATCCAAATATCTTATCTCCTCAGTAGGGGGAGTGTGGGACTAAATCCTTGTTGGTTCATTGAACAATGTTATTATAGCACAGTAGGATGGCCAGGAAGATAAGGAGGCCAGAAAGGTTGAAAAGCAATAGATGGAGAGTAGAAGCCATTGATAGGCTGAAATTCCTATAAATGTCAAGAGAATTGGAGAAGATGGGTGACCTTGGATATGGTCACAAAAAGCCAACTGTCCAAGAGTGGAGTTTGACCCTGAGGGAAACGCTTCTCATCTCTCCAACTTCATAGCACTCCATCTGTTAAACAGGAGGAGTGCTGTGACCATTGGTCTGGTTTAAAGGAATTCTAAAAATCAATGTGCTTCTTTTTTGAGGTGTCTGCTAAACTAATAGATTAAGGAGCAATGCTTTCATCTCTTCTGATCTCTTTTAATTCACCTTTCCTTGTCTTTCCTTGTTTTGCCTTGCCTTTTTTTCTTCTTTTCCTTTCCCTTCATTTTATTTCCCTTATCACTTGAGTGGATACAGACGTGCAAGTGTGTGTGTGTGTGTGTGTGTGTGCATGCACGCTTGTGCATGTGTGTCTCTTTTAAGATGCTCTGGCCATTTCGTCCGTATGACTGCCAGGGCACACACTGAGACAGACGCTTGCCTGTAAGAGAAGCCCCCGTCTTCCTTCCCTTTGCTTCACCCTATCACTTACTCTCCTACACTGTCCCTGACATTCAAAATGAATTTTAGGAGCAAAAATTGCTTTGTAGCTTTAGGGATGGAAATGAATTGATTGGAATTAATCATGGCTAATAAATAACAGCTGAAACCATTTTTATGCATTCCTGATCCCTTCTTGAAGAAACTACCTTAAACATTGCAGGTACTCAATATGTATTTGATTAAACAGATATGAATGATTGTTTCTATAGAAATTAGTTTATACAACTTTGATAGAAAATGAAATGGACATCATTTTATCATTTATTACCATGAAACGACATGTTGTGCTGTGCAAAAAAAATCTGATTTTTAATCTGTTTCTTTCCTAGCTTCTTTCTTTCTCTTTCTCTCCCTCTTTTTCTGCAACCCACCTATCTTTTTCATACTTCTCCTGTTATCTTGTGCTGTGTGTATATTTTATGTTATTTCATCACATGTGAGTTCATGCATTTACCACCACACTTAAGGTCCAGAAAAGTTCTCTCACTGTTTTATCTATTTGGGCTGCTATGATAAAATATCATAACTTGGGTAGCTCATAAAGAACATAAATTTATTTCTTACAATCTGGAGGCTTGGAAGTCTGAAATTAGGTTGTCAGCATGGTTGGGTTCTTGTGAGAGCTCTCTGCTAAGTTGCAGACTGCTGATTTCTTGCTATGTCTTCACATAGTGCAATGGAGAGGCAGCTCTCTGGGCCCCCTTTTATAAGGGCACTAATCCCATCCATGAGGGCAGAACCCTCATAGCCTAACCACCTCCCAAAGGCCCCACTTTCTAATACTATCACCTTGGTGATTAGGATTCAACATGGGATTTCAGAGGACATAAACATTCAGACCAGAGCAATCACCATAAAAACCCTATTTCTCTTTTACAATAACATCCACCTTCCTCCTACACATCTTACCAGTCCCTGGCAACCACTAAACTTTTCTCCATCTCTATAATTTTGTCAATTCAAGAAAGTTATATAAATGCAATCATATAGTAAGTAACCTTTAGGGATTGGCTTTTAAAAAAAACTCAGCAAAATTCCCTTGAGATTAATTAAAATTGTTGTGCAGATCAACAATTCATTCATTTTTAATTACTGAGTAGTATTCCATGGTATGAATGTACCACAGTTTGTTTATCCATTCACCTGCTGAAGGACATTTGGATGGTTTAGTTTTTGTGCTATTATTAATGAAGCTGATAAGAACATTGGTGTGCAGGTTTTTGTGTGAATGTTTGTCTTTCTCTGAAATAAATGTGTAAGAGTGCAACTGCTGAGCCTTATGGTAGTTGCATATTTAGTTTTATAAGAAATTATCACACTGTTTTTACACAGTGACTATACCATTTCACATACCCACCAGAAATGTATGAGTAATCACATGTCTCCACATCCTTGCCATCATTTAGTGTTGTCACTAATTTTATTTTAGCCATTCTGATAAGTTTATGTAGTTAATATCACATTGCAGTTCCAATATGCATTTCAGCAATGGTTAATGACATTGAACATTTTTTCATTTGCTCTTTTGCCATCTGTATATCCTCACTGATATAATGCCTTTTTACAATTTTTTTCCATATTCTAATTGATTTATTTTTAATGTGGAGTTTTGACAATTCTTTATATATTCTTGATATTAGTCTACTGTTAGATATATGGTTTGCAAAGATTTAATCCCAGTCTGAAGTTTTTCTTTTTATCTTCTTATCAGGATGTTTGGCAGAGCAAAAGTTTTTAATTTTGATGAAAGTCAATTTATCAATTTTTTCTTGTATGGACTGTGTTTTGGTGTCAAGTCTAAGAACGTTTTGCCTAGCCATAGATCCCAAAGACGTTCCCCTATGTTTTTTCTCTAAGAATTTTAGAGGTTAACATTTTACCTTTACATTCTTAATTCGTTTTGAGTTGTGCTTTTTTTCTTGCCTAATTACAGTGGCCCGAAATCTCACTACTGTGTTCCATGAGACTAGTAGGACAGGAAATCTTTGCCTTGCTCCCATACTTGGGGGTAAGGCATCAATCTTTTCCCATTTAGTATGATGTTATGATGTCAGCCATAATGTTTTTTTTATTTTGTTTTCTTAATACACATTCTTTATCAAGTGGATGTACTTACTCTGTATTTCTAACTTACTGAGAGTTTTTACCATGAATGTGAGTTAGGTTTTGTCAAATGCCTTATTTGCCTCAATTGATATGATATTATGATTTTTCTTCTTTAGCCTATTGATTACATTGATTTTCAAATGTTGAGTTAGATTTGTATATCTGGAAAAATTCTCCTTGATCATGGTGTATATTTTTTTATGTGCTGATGGATTCAATTTACTAAAATTTTATTGAGAATTTTTATATAAGGGTTAATGGCATAAAATCGCTAGGTTGAGGGTCAGAAAATATCAGGCCTGGCTTGTGTTATTCTTTTGGGGTAGGGGATGGAATATCCATGCACTGTGTTATTCATCCAGTCCTGGAGTCCCAAAACAACTTACTTTCCTACTTCCACTTTTCAGGATTTTCCTTTGGTTGCATTATCTCCTGGGTTCACACCCAAAATTAGTGAGGTAGATCATAGAGTAACTAGTCTGTATTATTTTCTCTGGACCAGGATTTGAATATCTGTTTTGTTGTTTATGTGTTAGTATTTTTAGCTTGCCTCTTGACCTTTATTTATTGAAAATTCTTAAACAGGTTTACTTCAAAAATACATCTAACTTCAGATATACAGTGTTCTCAATTCCACAAAAGAAAACCACATTAAAAATGAAATTATCTTGTAACAAGATATTTTTGTACTTCCATATTTAGTACTTTCTGGATGGAGTCCAAAGTGGTTCTACATATTATCAAATTTTATTCTACAGAAGATACCTTTTTAGTAGGGTTCTGTTGTTCACAATTTAAGTATCATTAATGATCCTTACTCTTGGAATTATGGTTTGCAATAGTAAGCAGGCCTTTGGGTGTTGTGAAGAGTGCAAACCATGAAAATGACTATAGGAGATGGATTGCTAATTTTAAAATTAAGAACCATACTGGAAGGAGGTGATATGAAGCAAGAATAGGTTATATGAAATGACTACTTCAAGAACTAAGAAAAATATTAACAGAATACAGTCTTGAAGGAACTGAAAAGTACAAGAATAATAACCTTATAAACTTTTAGAGCAGTTTTTGTCAAAGTATCATTTGATGAAATTCTTCATGTTTTACATGGCTTGGCAAATGAGATAAATATAGCTGTCATAAATATGCTTTGAATTATGAGATATGAACCAAAGTCTGTAATTAAATGGAAAAACATAAATTATGCTTTTGCTTAAGAATAAAAACAGAAAACCTGTTTCAAATTCTTTGCAGATGTTTTTGTTTAATTCATGGCATTAGTGCATATAAACTTAAAACATTCGACAACATTCTGAATGTTCAGACATAAAATGCTGAATTTTATGTCTGAATATGTGCAAAAATTTTGCATTTTAAGATGTCATTCTATTGATATTAAAGTACTTATTTATAGTTTGCTTGTTTGTCAAACATTATTAGAATAGAAACATACATTAGAATAGAAATTATCTGTTTGAAAATGCCTGAGGGTCTTCATTAAGCCATGTGGTTTTACTACAGTATAATAATACATCAGTCTCAAAGTTATCAAAAATTTTTAAAATTATAATTTCTGTTGAAAACAATCTGAGGAAGTATGACTACATTTCCTGTATTTTAAAATTAGATTGAAACTAGATAAGCTGTCAGGAAGTACTTACTAAATAGTTATGAAAAACATTGATATATATACATTACATTGAAATAGTTAAAAACATAATGTCTGCCTAAGTTCATAAAAAAATACATATATACATAAAATAATTAAAAAACCCACAAATATATTTAAGTATAAAATTATTAATATATCTATATATGTATGTACATATTCATACATACACACATATGTGTGTACTTATATATGCAATTACATATGTATATATCTGATACAAAAATTGATAATACTGATACTACAACAGCAATATCTGTGTGTATATAGATATTGTAGAAGTGTACTGTTATGGAAAAAGCACAGATTTACAGTCAGAGAAACTTGTATTTGAATTTATGAGTGTTATTAAAGATGTAAAGAGAAGATAAATGTAAAATAACCTATCACCTAGCATATATTAAATGCTCATATATACTGTATGCCTGCTTAGAAATATGCAATTTTCTCAATCACCAAACTAATAAAATAAAATTAAGATACTAAATAATCTAGAGGGCTAAAAAATATAAGAACTTGGCTATTCTGGAGAGCTATTTACTCTTTTACTAAACCAATGCACTTAGAAAACATCTTTTCTAAAGAAAAAGAAACATTTTACACAAAGATAGGCATAAATGTTTACCATAGCACAATAATTTGAATAAAAATGAAAATAGAAAAAATGCAGGGAAGCAGATGCTTAAATGTGTATAGTACTTTAATATTCTGCTGTATTATACAATCATTAGCATTAAATCTATAAAGATTTTACATATCATGGTAAGTGAATAAAGCAGGATATATATATGTGTGTATATATATGTATTTTCCCCAACCATACCAAAAGAATTCTTAAAAAATAAATAGAAGGAATTACTTCATTATTGATGGTTACAAAAATCATACTATTTATGTGATGTTACTTTAGTCATCAAAGAAAAAATATAGTAGTTTGGTCAATTTGTTTAGATTTATTAGGTTCACAATTTCTCTAAACTTTATTTTGTTAGTGTTATGATAAGACATAAGATGTTAACAGCTCAATTTAGTTCTTTTATTGAAGATATTTGCATTTCCAAAGAATGTGTAATACATTAAAAAAAAAAAAACAAGCTTCTCTAAAGAGAGAGTGTCAGATATCTGGACTATAGATGAAGGGACATTTTTACTGTCTCTTGGCCATGCTCTCAAATTACATCATAAGCTGCTGTTCACTCCAGTCTTTTAAAGATTGACCTTAATTACAGAAAACACAAACAAAACAAATTGCTCATAGATACAATATAATTCATGATATGAAAACTAAAACATTGAGTCCCCCATTTGTCTGCCTCTCCCACTTCCTGAAAATGCTTACATATTTTGCTTTTCTTGATCTTGCTCTCTATCATTCTTTCTATTTGGATTAAAGGAGTGGTCTACTTTGAGGCAGAGAGAGAAAAGAATAGAACTGAGCTAAAGAAGACAATGTGAGTAACCCGAAATATTGTTGAAATAGGCATAGGGTGTGGATGCTTTCAGTGATTAAAAATCAACTGAGATGAATAAGTCCTAGAGATCTACTGAACAGAATGGTGCCTATACTTAACAACACTGTATTGTATCCTTAAAAATTTGCTAAAAGGGTAGAGCTTATGTTGTGTTATCACAAAATAATAACAACTAAGGATGGAGGAAACTTTTAGAGGTGATGGATGGGTTTATGGTATAGATTGCAGTGACAGTTTCCCAGGTGTTTA
Source organism: Daubentonia madagascariensis (assembly GCA_023783475.1). Taxonomy (NCBI): domain Eukaryota; kingdom Metazoa; phylum Chordata; class Mammalia; order Primates; family Daubentoniidae; genus Daubentonia; species Daubentonia madagascariensis. The sequence continues at coordinate 14,719,815 of JAKFHU010000978.1, read as the reverse complement.
CTTATCTCCAGACTCATCAGATTGTACACATTAATTATGTACAGCTTTTTGTATGTCAAAAAAATTAAAAATCAAATGAGCAATTGGTGAACTCACTTTTATAGGGTTAAATTGTCATGGGAGATAAGATTCTTAAGTGCTTACAGAACAAAGAAGTAATTCATATTTAGCTATCCTGGAGAAAATCATTAAGCCATTGCTATATGTCAAGCATGTGGCTAAAATTTGTGTAGATTATGATGATCTAATAGTGAATTATATTTTTGTAGTGTTTACACTATATTAAGAGAGAAAATCATTTAAATAACTAATTTTATAAATATATCTAGAGCACATTTGAATATAGCATACTCAGGATTATATAGTCAGAACAACTAACTCATTTTTCTTCTATGTGAACACCTTTAGTATTTCATTTAGTGTATGACTGCTGGTGATGGATGCTCTCAGTTTCCATTTTCCTAAAAATATATTTATTCTGTCTATACTTTTCCTTTTAACTGGTGACTAGTGGCAGTGACAATCCCTAGTCACCTTAATCTCAGCATAAATTGAGAGGATTAGAAATTAGTTTTCAGTCCCTGTGTGGTCTGACTTATATTTGACTTACATTAATATTTGAGTGTATCCCCCTAGGTCCCAGACCACAACCTGAGTTTCAGCACGGCCCATTTTTTTCCAATCCTATCTTTTTGGGTTCCTCCTTCCCTTATATCTTGGCTTAAAAATGTTTTGCTCCTTTTTAACTCCATAATGCTTTCAAACTGATGAATTTTTAACTTTGTCCAATTACTGTAGATACTTTAAGTGAAAGTATTGATTCAAATTAACTGGTCCACCAATATAGATAAATCATAAAGGTATTTCAAAACTAACAGAAAAAAAAAAAAACTCCTAAATCTATCCATTAGGAATACCAAAACCCTGCTTTTCCAGAAGTTACACATTTGTTGATGTGCTTTTTCAATATAATTTGTAGTTATAGGCATAGCAGGCACAGTAAAAAAGATACCACAATGTTTTTATAAGGCCATAATTTTGAGGTCTAATCCTTCATGATTACTATGATTTCCAAAGAAAAATACTGCAAGGTGGCTTCCTCCATGGAATAATATTCTGCCCTTCTTTTCTTCCTCTTTTTTTCATCCATTTCTGTGAAATTTCCATTAAATTGTCTTTTATTTATACCTCTTTTCTCACATTTTTTTCTAGTCTCTGCTGTTTCGTAGATCAATAACTCAATAACTCCATCCTTCACACTTTCTTCTCCAGACAGCAGAATCATGGAACTCTTGACTGACTTACTCATCTGCTACTAATGTCTAAACAAATGGAACAAGATAATAATTTTATGCTCTTGGTTTGGAGACAACTTATCTAACTATGACATAAAATACAGAAACCATGAGAGAAAATATTGGTACATTTGACCACACAAAAAATAAAACATTCTTGGGTAGAATATTATATTTAATTTCATAAGAAATATAAAAAACTGAAACAAATATTTGTCAATTATAGAAGAAGAAAAGATTACAAGTAAAGTGTTGATAAAAATTTAAAAATCAGCATCCAGAAAAATTGTAGACAAAAAACCCCACCAAAACTAAAGTAAAACCAAATTCAATGTCTAGTAGTTAAAATAAAATTTCTCAAAAGAAAAAAAATATATTGGGTGTATTTATCAGCAAATAGGATATTGCAGAATAAAAGGTAAATAATTTTATTGATTAATACCAGTCAATCCAAAGAGCAACTTGAAAATATATTAAAGAAAAAAGAACCAAAACTAATTGTGAAACAATATCAAGTGGTCTAACATAAATAAATTAAAATACAAGAAGGTCAGAAGACAACGAATCGGTCAGAAAATTATTAAAGAAATAATAGTTGAAAATTTCCAAGTTTGGTGAAAAACATCAAGCTCAGCTATCCCCAGGCAGAATTTGTCATCAGAAACAATGGAAGCAAGCAGAAACAATGACATATTTAAAGTGTTGGGGAAAAAAGTCAGCTCTGTATTCTATATCCTGTGAAACCACCCTTTAAAAATAAGGACAAAATAAAGAAATTAAAAAAAAATGAAATCTGAGAATATTTATATGAATTAGGTCTGCTCTACAAGAAATGCTAAAGGGCATTCTTCAAGATGAGGGGAAATCACCACACATCAAAACTTCAATGGAATGAGGAATGATCTTAGGTCACAGTTAGATTTAAAACAATGACTGGAATTTATTTTTATGACTTTAAGAAACAATTGACTTTATTAAACAAAAATATTGCATTTTTGATTTATAATATATATAGAATTCAACATAAAACAATAACACAAAGGGAATAGGAATAAAGTTATCCTACTTTAATGTCATATTTTAAATTATAAAATTTTCATCCATTGAAGTCTGTGAAATTTCCATTAAGTTGCCTTTCATTTATTATTGTACCTGATAAATTGGGGAACTATATTCCAATAATACAAATAGATGTAGGAAAAAGCCAAAAGAGTAAATAAAAACCTCCATACTGCTTTCCATAAGAGCTGTACTAATTTACATTCCCACCAACAAAGTATAAGAGTTTTCCTTTGCTCATCAAAGTCTCCTCACCAGCATTTGTTGTTTTTTGGGTTTTTTTGATAATAAACATTCTCACTGGGGTGAGATGATATCTCATTGTGGTTTTGATTTCCATTGCCTGGAAGTTGATTGTTTTGTTGTTGTATATTCATTTTTAAATATTTAATAAGACATAGAAAAATTTATTTGTATTATTATGACATTGTTTAAGGTCAATAGCCAGGAAGTCTTCCTTTATATCATATTTTATCCTTAATAATTTTATAATACAGTCACCTCATATGATTATTCATTTACATGAATTTATATTGGCTATACAATTATCATATGGTGAATATATCCTCAAATAAAATATTTACATTCATAAATTATATTTAAATAATTTCTAAAACATCCTAGAGTAAATTTTAAGATACATTTCATTAATATCACCTATTTGTCCATGAGTTTCTTTCACTTTCTTCTTTTCAATGATTAGGAAATCATTCTTAGTATGACAGAAGTTGATTTTAAATTCACAAACTTTTTTTCACCTTAGAGGAGAGCATTATTAGAATAGTGCAAATCCCTTTGTTGTGAATATAAATAAATATTTTTTTTGGACTTTTTTATTTCAAGAATCACATAAAGTAAATAAGATATAATGATGAGAACTTAAAAATAGACTTAATCTCTAAACAGATTAGGACACCCTTCTGATAATTTTTATATCACTGCAAAAATGCTGAATGGCAAAAAACAATTAAAGTGTGATTTTAAAATTAGGTAATTTGGCCCTTTGTATTTTCAACTTGGACATTTTGTTTCCTTTTATTTAATGAGATGCTCATCTGCCTACATATTTGATTTCTATTGGTTTGACATAATTTTGTTAATCATCTATGAATAAGTTTTCTCAGAAAATGATTCCTCTCATGGTTGTGCAAGCATTTATTTATGAAAATTATTTTTTAAAAGCTATTAAAAAAATATCCTCCAAACAACATCTCCAAGACTCAGTTTAAATATTTATTCTTACTGATCTCTCTAATCACATTAAATCTCTTTCTTATCTGGACTACCTCATTACGCCTCTATTTTAGTGGTTGCCAATACATAATTCTTTACAACACAACTAAATTCCAATAAGAAACTTTTTTAGTGGTAGAAATTGCTTAGCTTTAGAATTAAACTCAATTTTGCATCATTTCTTGTACATATTAGGCATAAAACTTATTTATTAGATAACCATGCTTACAAAATAACCTCTAGATAATATGTATACACAAAATGATGATGACTTTCTTTTAAAGATTTTATTGTTAATTTCCCAGGTACTAAAACTAAGCAGAAATTGTTTTAGATACATTTGATGGAGTATAAATATACATAATTTCCTAGTAATTAGTGAAAAGTATTACTTTCCTTCTGGCCAATTTTATGTGGGTTTTTTTACTTATTTGATGTGTTTTAATTTATAATTGTCACAATTTATGATGATCTAATAATAGATCAACCTCTCCCTCAAAATATATTTTACATCAAGGGACCATATTCTTGATTTTAACAACTTTGAAATTTCCTCTGTCATGAAAATTTTACTGAACAAACTGAATTTTTGATGTTTGAAATTCTCAGAAGGTAAACTGTTTCTGCTACCATTGGCAATCTTCTAAGATGTCCAATATTCAGAGTGCCCACATTATGCATTCAAATCACTTATTTGCATATTTAGATACTTATGCATGACAATGGATAATTGCAAATCTAAATAGCCATTGGCATGTGAAGATATGCTATTTGCATATGTGGCTTAAATGTCTATTCAGAACATCATGTTAATGCCCAGTTATCCACTCCTTTGTTGATGTGTGTTGTTTGGGTTTTCCTTTGTTCTGTGTTCTAACAGTCTTCTCTAGTTTGGGAATATAGTACTGTTCTCTAGCTTTTTTGCTGACTCATACTATTTTTCTATGATAATCTCATCAATCTACTTTGTGCTATAAGTATTAATACAGAATCAACACTTTTAAGTGAATCACTGTCCAAATCCTGTTAATGAATCTGTACCTGGTCATCCTTCTTAACGTTACTTGTTTTGTTTTGTTATTGTTTGTTTGTTTTCCATTGAATTAAATTTTGCCTGCAAGCTGGGAAAAATATTCCAAATAACATAACATAATTTAATGAATTTAACCTCTCACCTCTGCATTACTTTTTTTTAACATACCCTTCCTTCTGCTAATCCTCCAGAAGAGAAATTATAACGCAGCCTCCCCACAGATCCACTTATCCACCCTTCTTTGAACCCCCAAAGAAAGGATTTTATTAATCATTCTCTGATTAAATACTAGGTTTTTCTTGGTCTGTTCAAAGCCAGTATTTTTCACCTTGATTCCATTTACCTATTCAGCAAATATTTTTTGAGCACCTGCTGTGTCAGACACTCTTCTAGGTGGTTACAATACATCAGTGAACAAAACAAAGACTCCTGCTGACTTATAGTGGAGAAGACAGACAATAAAAAAATAAACATCATAAATAAATATTTCTGTAATATATTAGAAGACAGTGAATGCCTAGGAAAAAACAAAAATTGGAACAGGTTGAATGAGATTAGAAGAATGAGGGTGGGGGAGAGAGAGAGATGAAATTTTAAGAGAACGGATGAGGAAAACCAAATTGTGAAGATGATATTTAAGCAAAGTTGAATGAAGTTAGGCAAGATGATGTATAGGCAAAAACATTCCAAGCAGAGAGAAGACCCAGGCAAAGGCCAGCATTGGGGACTGTGACTGGCGTGACCGAGCCATAGCGAAAGGCAGGTGTGACTGGAGCAGAGTGAGAAGAGTAGAAGGGTGTGAGTTCTGAGAGGTAAGGTATAGCCTCCTTTTTTTCTCATCCCTTAGTCATGAAATTCCTAGAAAGCGTTACCTCATTATACTCACTGTGCCCACCCCATTATGCCCACTGTGCCTCATTCTTTTCATTTTCACCTAAAACTATTCCATTCAGGCCTTCTCCTCAATTACTCCACAGAACTGCTTCGGTCAAGTTAAGCAATGAGCTCTGCATGGGTATAGCTAAAGGTCAGTTCTGACTCCGTTCTTATCTAACGTGCATCATCAGCCCCGTTTGACAGTTGCGTACTTCTTCCTTGAATCTCTTTCTTCACTTGGCTGGTTTTCTTCCTGTCTTACTGGTCTCCCCTTCTCAATACCTTTCCTGTGGCAATTCTTTAAAATGGCATCTTGATAGAAAGCAAATTAGTGGGTATAGGGATGGGGGTTGATTGAGGAGGAGCGCAAGAGGACCTTTTAGGGGTGGTGGAGATATCTTAAATCTCGGTTGTGGTGGTGGGAACATATTCACCTATTTGTGAAAAGTCATCAAAACACACATATGAAGTGGGAGCATTTTCCTGCACTGAAATTCTGCCTTCATAAAGTTAATTATTAAAAATACTGAAGAATCATAATAAGCCACAGAAAGAGATCCATATTGGTATAGTATAATTGTGAAAAAAGTACCCTGCCCACAGCAGAGAAAGAAAAAATTTATAATATGAATTTCTTCATTTTATATATTTATAAATATGAGTTATATAATTTTATATAATTTAATTTTATTTTATATAATTTGGTGATAAATTTATTAAATTAATTTATAAATTTGGTTATATGTGATTCATATAGCTAGATTATATAAAGAATCTATAATAATTCACAATGCAAATAAAAATTTAAATTAGATACAACTAATGGAATGGCAATTTTGAAAAAAATTAAACTTGAAAATATCATGTGTTGTCAAGATATGGAGGATGGGACCTCTCACACATTATTGGTAGGAGTTTAAATATTTCATCTGCTTTGGAACATTACTTGTCACTGTCCATGGCGCTAAAAGTAAGGGTACTGGTTACTTTTGGGGAATAAAGACTGGGTAGTTTTATTTACTTATTTTTTACTGTTAAGGCTGGTTACATAGGTGTCTTCACTTTGTGAACATTTATCAAGCTGAATGGTCATAATTTGTGTAGTTTTCCATAAATTATACTTTAATAAAAAATTATGGCAAGGACAAAGTTTTTTTTAAAAATGCCCCGATCCATATTATTAAATTGCTTTCTAAAAAGGAATAAAGATATACTACTTACAATAGCAATATATAACTATTTAATATATTATGTCACTACACACTTACTAGCACAGAGTATTATCATTTTTAAAAATTAGCAATTGCAAAATTAAAGTGTCATCTTTTAAATTACATTTATGATTATTGATAATATTGAAAATGATTCAGTATGTGGCTTATATGCAACATTTTATACTCTGATAAAAATGTAAGTGGAGGCTTTATACATAAATTCTTCCCTTTCTGGTGGCTATTAAATATCTCTTATTTATTCCATATGAACTGACCAAATACTTTATCTAAGATATTCACAACCATTTATTTGTTTCTGATGGAAATAAATAGTCCTTCAATTGCTATATTTGAGTGAACGCAGGTTTTTTCTTTTGCTCAGACAGATACAATTTGTTTTCAATTATTTCAAGCATTTTGCACACCACTGCAAGAAAATGATTAAGGGAATGTTTCTAGAGTCGTTTGCTGATATTTCTCTGACATCTTAAATGTGATTAGATAAGATAGGCAGGTTTTAAATGTAATATCATGAATATATGAGATATCTTGTCTGGTATGAATGTCTTTCTTAGAAAAACGTTCACAGTCACTTCACTTGTGTTATGCTTTTTTTAAAGTATTAAACATGAAAAACACAATTTAAGTTGCAATGAGAAAAAATAATGGCTGTGTATTTTGTTTACAAACAGAGAATTTTCCATTTTAGGTATTTGTGTTTCCTTCATCAGTATAGAAGCTAGAAACAAAAGCAATGGTTTTATTACATCTATTATTTTATGAAGTGTGATATAAAGCTTATAGATCATAAAAATAAGAGAAATGCTCAATCTTTGTCATAGACACTTTAATGTTTTATAATATACAGTTTTTTAAAACTCAAGATTAGTTTAAAATAGAAATAAAAAACTAAATTCAGCTAATGATGTTTTAAAGAGATGTTTTGTCAGGTTAATGTAAGAAGAATTTAGATTTAATGCATATCCTTTGAAGGCTACAAGTTTTCTTAAGATATATCAGAGGAAAATAACTGTAACAATGTTTCCCTTACTATCTCTAACAATTTTCAGAGACATTACAATTTAATCTATTTGATAAGTAATATGATTACATGAATTTTAAAAATGCTTTTACTGAAATCTTTTCTACAACATTTTATAATCTCATAATTTTACTTGGTAAGAACAACCGTATGAATAGTGAACTTCATGCATTTCCTTTCATTGTTAATTTAAATGTGACTATCAAAGTTCAGCAAATACTAGAAACTACTACTACTAACAGCACAAGTGTGTAATTAATGCTTGCTTTATGGTTAACATCTCAAATGCCATGTGCCCTACTGAAATATTGAGGTAAATTTATATGCTACAGATTAGAGATTGACAGACATGTTTATAATCCCATCTGTGTATCGCACAGGCTACATAATATCTCAAAACATAATTATGCTTTCTATACATGCTTGTCTCATCTGTAAGACAGCCATACTAGTGACAACCTCAGATAGTTGTTATGATGATAGAATTGCTTAATTAGTATAAAGCACTAGGGCTCTTCCTGGGAAAATTTAGCTAAGAGTGCTAGATGATTTATATCATTAATATATTTATGTTAGATTGTATGAATTATATATTGATATTCATTTCATACCCTTTATCTATATATTAATATCTATGTAAATATTACTTATCTTACATATATGTAAATATAAATTTATATCATTATCTTCTATCAATATAGTGTCCTGTCATTCAGGTTTTTCCTCCTAATTCAGAATTTCTTTATATGACAGTGGTAAGGATGACATATTTTATGAAGAATATCTATGAAAAAATATTTTTACCTGGCATACTTATCTATTAAACATAATAGAAGGATTGATTGGACTGTTAAGGAAGAAATAATTGTATCACAGTTGCCAAACTACTTAGTTACTTTATAGGATCCTAACTCCTGTTCTTTCATATATATCTGACAGTCCTAGGTAACATTTAGCTCTCACATGGCTCTTGGCAACTTTTGATCGTGAAATCTGGAAATGAGTCAGGGCTCTAGGTCACAATTCTTTTTAAGAGAGGTTTTTGGTTTTTTTTTTTAGTCCACACATCATTATTTCTTCAAACCAAGCTGCTTCATGAATTTGACCTAAACATTTTTTGATATCTTCAGAAGAACTCATTAAAATGTGCACAATTAAAAAATTCAACTATGAGCTGTGCTTATTTACTAATTTGGGGAAGTTCCCTAAAATTCTCAGCTAGATAACAATTTAATTGGTGGACTTTAAGTTATTGCATTGGTTTTGAAATAATCAATTAGTATTTTTCTCCAAATATTCCATAATTCAAAGTTTTCATGATTTTTTTATTCAGCTTATGTTAGTAGATAGTTTTTATATGAAGAAAATTCACATAAATCTATAAAAGACATTTCTATTTCTAGGACTCATAGGAAAGTTTGGGATATAGTGTTAGGGATAGGCTACGGTATATTATCTTAAATAATCAAACAGATTGAAAGCATTTCCTATTCTAAACCTGACTTTACTTTGTGATAAATACATGTTCATTACAATTTCAAAGGAAGAAAAAAATGTAAAAAGATAAAAATGAAAGAAAAAAAAAAGAAAATCTTAGCATGACCAAACCAGTGACCATTTTTGAATGTATATATGATATTTAGGTCCATTAGAAATATTTATTTTATAGTGAAAATATAATTTTTTTATTTTTTCTGTCATTTTTTGTTTATATATCAACTTTTACTTGTTTATTAGCCTGTTTAATATATATGTAAATAATACTGTTTAACAATAAACAGTGAATCTATATTTGTGATAGATTCAACAGCAACCAAAAAGAGTAAGATTAGTAAATCCTGACATAATGCACATGACAAAAGTATTAAAAATGATCATAAGGTACACATCCAAAAAGGTATGTTTGTTGTTTGATCTTTTAAGAACAGTTATCTAGAGCAATATCTCTCAAACTTACTTTGTGATTATTAACTTAAAATATGAACAATATATTACATGTTCATATAAACATACACATACTACTAAACAAAAACTTATCAGGCAATAATAATCCAGACTGAATTGATATCACTTTATAAAGTATTAGAATGCTTTATTTTTATAGCTCATAATTTGTCAAAGGGAAGTCAAATAAAGGAATTGAAATATTGACCTAAAAAGTGAAGCTCTTATATGTGCCTTTCCTCTCTTTCTCCTTTCCTGTCCTTTCCTTCCCTTCTTCCTACCATCTGTCTTTCCTTTCTTTGTTTACACATATTCTGCCTTCTGAAAAGAATTTAAGAATTTACTATTTCCACAAGGTGCTTTTCTTTATGTTAGTCATATATACAGAGTATATTCATATATATAAGAAATAGTATATATAGAACTGTGCATCACACACACATATTTACATAGTATTTCTGCTTAAGGAGGCTTATAGCCTCCTAGTAAGAAAGATACTAGTAAACAATGTTGTGATATAGGTTATATAATATTCAACATATTCCAGAATATGGGGCAGGGTGAGACGGGTAAAAAATTAGGTAAAACTGAGAGTTGAAAATAATTAGACAGCTGATAAGCATAGGGGAAGGAGCAGCTATTAACAGGAAGTGAAGGGGCAATACATAGACTATTGTGTAGCTGTGGAATAGAACAGGGAAGTGCCAAGCAAATAAATGTAAATGATACAAAGAACTCAATAAAGAACACAAAATATACCACAACTGAACCCCATATTAAAGACTTTTGACTTTGCTTTGTTGGTTATGGAACATCAATGAAATGTTTTAATAGTATTTTTTTCTTGTCTCAATGTAAATTTACACAAACTGTTGAAATTAGTCAAAATATATTAAGAAGAGTTGTACATTCCACAATGAAGAAAAAAAACACTGTTAATATTACACAATATTAATAACCAGTGTTTGTCAAGGCAAAGTCATTAAATATGAAATGTCTGATTTCGAATCAAAAGTTTATTATATCTCAAACAAGAAGAAGTACAGTTAATCAAAATATGTGCCTAAACTTTGACACAGTTTTGCCATCTTCACGGTAGCTTATTGAAGCCAGCAGCAAAAAAGCCTGGAGAGTGAGTGGCCATGAAATTGCGAAAGGCATTTTCCACACTTTGTTGAGAATTGAATACTTTTCCTTGCAAGAAGTGGTCCAAAGCCTGGAAGAAGTGGTAGTCAGTTGGTGCAAGATCTGGTTAATATGGTGGATGACAGTTTCCAAGGCCAGCCTCTGTAGTTTAAGCAGCATTGTTTGTGCGACATGTGGTCGAGTGTTGTCTTGCAACAGGATTGGCCTGTCTCTATTGACCAATCTCGGCTGCTTCAGCACAGGCATCATCATCATTTGTCCAGTTGGTTGCAGTAGACATCCACTGTAATTGATTGACCAGGTTTCATGAAGCTGTAGTGGACATTACCAGCACTGGACCACCAAACAGACACCATTAGCTTTTTTTGAGGAATATTCAGTTTTGGACTGTGTTTCAGCACTTCATCTTTACGCAGCCATTGTGCCAAATGCTTGTGATTGTCAAAAATAATCCATTTTTCATCACATGTCTTAATACAGTGTAGAAATGGTTTGCCTTTATGTCGTGACAGAAGAGAAAGGCAAGCATTGAGACGATTTCTCTTCTGATGCTCGTTAAATTCATGTGGTACCCATCTATCCAGCTTCTTTACCTTGCCCATTTGTTTCAAATAGTCCAATATTGTTGGAATAGTAATGTCAAACCTTGCTGCTAATTCATGTGTAGGTTGAGATAGATTCGCTTCCACTACAGCTTTCAGCTCATTATTGTCCACTTTGGTCTCAGGTCACTCACATGGCTCATTTTCAAGATTAAAATGACCAGAATGTAACTTCTCAAACCATTGATGTACTGTGTGTTCATTAGCCACATCCTTCCCAAACACTTTGTTGATATTTCCAACTGTCTGCGCTGTATTGGTTCCACGACGGAACTCATATTCGAATTGTGTACATAGAATGCTTGTAGTTGAAGAAAAATTAGTTTTAAAACTGTCTTTGCTGTAGTGGTAAGTATACTAGTCTTTTGTTCACATGAACAAGTATGCATACAATTGACAACTGAGACTTTCTTCATTTTAAAAGTTTTTGTTTAAAATGAACAGACTTTATTTGCATGTCCTTAAAAAATGTTCCACACTGTTTTCTTTTTATTTTATAAGTATAATATTAATATAAAACAGCACAATGATAGCCTTGTTTTGAAGTAGTACTTTCTAATTTTGATTAGTCTAAAATAAACTTCTCAAACTTTTCTCAGGGTGCTTGTGCACACATAGACAAACACACACATATTTCTCATGGACACCATTATTGAAAAGTCTTTAGTCAAATGAGTATTTTCACTGAGCCTATAGATAATATGATAATATTTATGCATATCTGCCTTCCTGTCATTTACAATAGGAAATGACAAATATATTTTAGGGTTTTTTTAGACATATCATCCTATAATTTCTCATCCATATCTTCATCAAATTAAACACAATTATTTTCAGCTAAATTGCTTTTTAAAATGTTTGTTTTGGCCATGAACATTTAATTTATATTTTAATCATTTGGTTTATTTTTTACATCCACCATCATTAAAATGATTTGGCACCATCTTTATACTTTATATAGCACTGCATTTCATACTTTATATAGCACTGTATTTCATAATGTTATGTTTCAATAATTGACATTAAAAAAACACTAACAGTTATGTCCATTTTCAGTTTATTATGCTTTCCACCATTTCTTGTTTCCATAAACTTGTTATGGCTCTTATTATGGTATTGTAGCAATGTACATGGACAAATAGTGTGACGAAACCCACATGCAAAAATGTATATACACATTGCAATGCTGGATCAAGTTTCCTATTTAATAAATACAAAAAAATCAACTGATGACAAATGCAAGTATGGAAGGAATACACACTGCACAGGTCACCCGAAGCTTCTTGAGCCCCACAAGCCACTTAATGGAAATACCTTCAGGGATAGATGATGGCAAGTCTTATTCATGGTAGGTCTTGTCAGATACAAGAAACTATTTTGTGCTAGGGCAAAATCCCTAAGGCTTACACACTTGTACCAATAGTTTGCTTTTCGTTTTTTCATTAGAAAAAAAAATTCAGAAATGTTTTCTCTATTTATTAAACGAAAATCAGTGACAATGATGCTGCAATATTGACATTGGAACAGGTGAGGGCAGAATCAGAGCACAGGCCTTCCTGAGCAGTGCCCTGTGTCCAGCTTTCCAGTGTCTCCAAAATTTCTCTACAGGTTTGAGTCAGATTGATGTCTTAGAAACATGTTTTTTTGTTTTTGTTTTTGTTTTTGATTTTTTGCAGTTACATATGTTTTTTATTAAACACATGGGAATACAAGGGCTCTCTGGAAAGTATCCAGCCCTTGTTAATATAAGGAGAACATATTACATGGCTGGACACTTTCTGGACAGCCCAAATATACTGCACTTCTGTGGGAAAATGAGCCCTTTCTTCTAGTCTGTCTAGATTCTATGTTTTCACTTTTGAAAGAGACATAGTGTAGTAAAATAGTTGTCTAATCAAAGGAAACAAAAGCAAGTGCCATGGTAAATGGAAACTCTATTACTAGAGAGAAACCACACAATAAATTGCCCAGGGAAAGTTTAAAAAATGAATGATTAAGTAGAGCATGGGGTTGGAGTAACAACAAATCACATCCCAAGAGTTTGTGGGCCAAAGAAAACACACTTATGAGCCAAATCTTGCTGATTTTGAAAACTCTGCTTAGAATGCTATTGTAATATCTTAGCAGCATACCTAAGCACAGTTCCTACTCTAACTCTACCCTACCAAAAAACACTTTGAATAGATTCAAACAGCATTTCAAATGATGTGTGTAAGCCATAACTTGGAATGGAAATTATATTCTATTAATAAATTATATTTCTTTACGTATTCATTTATAAGTACTCTAACTGTCCTTTATAAGCACTGTAACTCTTTCTTTATAAAGACCCTATCAGTTCTTTTTGAAAATGTGGTTCAAGTTATTAAATTTAATTAATAGTATTCTTAAGCCATAGGTTTATTGGCAGTCTAAACATTTGACTTGCAAATAACAACTGCATTTTCTAAAATATTTGGAGCATAATGATAGTAATGGTCAATTGCTTAAATACCATGAAAATCACTTTCTTAAACACTTTTAAAAATTGTTTCTGACATTATTATTTATTTGGGTATATACCTCTATATTTTGCATTTTCACACTTTTTCAATGGTTTTAGTTGTTGAAGATCACGATATTATTTGAACTGCATTATTTGTGTATAAAAGGTAAAAAATGAGATTATAAAGCATTGGAAATATAAAATATAATTTATATGTATGTTAATGCGATTTAGTTTTTCACACAGGAAGAGTTGTCATGATTTAGATACCCCTCTCTATCCTCTCTGAAATCCTGGTGTATTCCCTTAAATACTCTTGACACTACACTGTAATTTTTTATTTATTTCTTTATCTACTGAGCAAGATGATAAACTTCTTATGAGCAGAGAAGACATAATTTTTATTTTTCTTTTCAAATATATGGCTATTGTAGCCAAAAGTGAAGAATTAATTAATTAATGCATGCATGGTTGAGTGGTGAATAAATTATTTTCTATTTATGACTGCTTTTCTATACACATTTCTAATAATTATATTTAACAAGGTTAATTAGAAGAAATACGTATAAACATTCAAAAACATATTCAAAGGAACTGAAACAATTTTAATTTTAATATCATTTATATAAGATATCTATGAACCCATCTTTATTATATTTGGAAATATTTTACATTTATATTTACAGGTTCAATTTCTTTAAGATTTTTTCACCAAATAATGATTCAGTTTTTTAAACAGTATAGACTGCTTCAAAATGGCAGAAACCTGAAATACTATTTTAAGACACAAATCTGAACTATACTTTAGCATAATAGATCTTGCCCTTTATGTGAAAAGGAAAGCTATAGAAAAAAATTCCCATATTGAAATTATTAATTTTGTCAGTGTAATTCATACTTGACTTTTAAAAGTATATTAGTAGCTATTATATTTTTTAAAAGCCTTTCAGAGCCTCCCAGTACCAATCCACATTCACAACCCCAGATAAAACCACTTTCAACAATTTTTTTTACTTATTCTTGTATTTATTTCCATATTTATAAGTACTTTATTTTTGATTCATAAGTTTCAATGACTACCTACTAATTTCCAGTAATGAACCTTCAGAATCTCTCTCTCATACCCTTGTCACTAGTAGAAAAAGTAAAAATATATACTAAATAAAATTAGATAATTTTTATTGATTTTTAACTGTTTTATGTCAGTATTTTATCTCAGCTTCATTTTCTTCTACAGTTTCTGACCAAAAGTTTTGATACCCATCATAATCTTAAATGCTTCCTGGGATTAGTGTATGGCTCAAGTATCTCTATTAATTGGCCATTAGAAGTGCTTTTCTTCCTTTTTCCCCCCCGCCCCCCCCCCCCCCGCCCCTTTAACCATACAGGTGCTTATTGTTAAATTGCTCTTGGGTTATTTTTCTCAATTGTTGGTAACTTTAACCTGCTACAGCAACAGATACTCCCTTTGTTCTGCTTAGATGGTTGCAGCTAATTACAGGAACGCCCCCAGTCTCCAACCATGTCAGCTGAAGAAATGTCCCTGATGGCCCTTAGACAATCCAGCATTCTCTCCCCCACGTGATAAAGGGAATGAAAATTGAGAAGAATTTAAAACGCTTGTTATATTGGCTAAAAAGTAAAAGTGAAGTCATATTACACTTTAATTATAGAGAAGGGAAAAATGTGTAAAAGATGGCTCCATCAATTATTCTGACTCTTAAATATGTAACTATAAAAGACTTTCAAATCCCTCTAACCATAGCTGACACTCAGCTCTAAATTTTATAAATGATTGTTTAAAGACAGCATCAGAAATTGTTTTCAGAAAAAAAAAAATCTCATCCATAAAATAATAATAATAATTTACAATCTTATATTTAAAATAACATCCTGGAATGTATTTTCGCATTGCTTTTGACTTAATTGTGTACCCCCAAAATTTATATGTTGAAGCCCTAACCCAAATGTAATGGTATTCGGAGATGGGGCTTTTGGAAGGTAATTAAATTTACATGATGTCATGAGGGCAGGGCCCTCATAATGGGATTAATCACCTTAGAAGAAGAAACACCAGAAAATTGCTACCTCTCTCTCTCTCTCTCTCCCTTATCTATATGAGGACACAGTGAGAAGGCAGCTATCCGTAAAACCAGGAAGACAACACTCAGCTGGCACATTGATTATGGATTTTCTAACCTCCAGAAATATGAGAAATAAATCCCTGGTGGTTAAGCCACTCTGACTGTGGTACTTTGTTATGGCAGCCTGAGTTGAATTATACAAGCATATGTGGCATGTATGTACAACATATAGCCATTTAAATTATGTTTAATAATTTTTAATGTTCACATTTATGCCCTAGGTTTCATTTTTTAAAAATTCTCAGTCAATGCTTAACATTTTATTTCAGTAAAAATACAAAGATTACATTCCATCATTCATCGTTCTTTCTTTTAAATATCTGTACCTTATGTATTAAAGTTAGATTTTGTTGATTTTTTCAAGAGATAATTTACTCTGCAATGTGCTAACAATTTATATAACATTCTACAATGCTTATTTATTTACCAAAATGATGGCCAAAATAGGGATGTTACATTCATATTTCTATAAATGCCCAAGTTTTAATTTTGTCAAGTCGTATAAATACAATCATAACACATACAACAACAGTTGCATTGGCTAGCCCAGTGAAAAGTCTGGAAAAGGCAAGGATTTTCAAAACTGGAAACCATAATCCATTTTAACACAAAAGTTTAAGGTCTGTATATTTTATTAGTTTTAGAACAAACTGCAGAAAGAACAATAAAATGAAACTGCACTATTCTATAAGTTTACCAAATAATGTGATATATCTCAGATGTGCAAATTTTTTATTCCTAATAGATGATTTATTTTACAAGAAAAGTTCCATCTAGTATTCTAGATCTTGTACTTCTAAAACCCTAGGTTAGAGTTCATCAAGATTCACTATAAATTAACCTTGTAAATTTTGGTGACACTAACATAAACTGTTTCTACTGTTTATATAGTATTAGCACAAAATAACCCTAACTAATAAAATTTAGAGGAAAGACTCTAAGCTTATCTAAATTATTAGCTCACCTTTAGGGGGAAAAAAGATGAATCCCATTAGTTAAATGATATATTATTGAGCGTGTACATCACATTTAATATACAAATTTAATTTTGGCTGAATTTTCATACGAGGCTATTTGCCAAAAGTGCTTACATAAATCCATAGATAAGATTTTATTAGCAATTCCCAAAGCTACTAATGGTGTGTCAATTCTGGGAATAGATAGTAAGTGTCAGGGTTGGTTGCAAAATGTAATTATCTATCATCCAACTATAAGTTATTAATAATTGTACCATCCAGTTGGAAAACAAAAACTACTTGAGAGTCCCGAGAGCCTACCGAAGCCTAATAATTCTTAGTTTAACATCAGTTCGATCTCATTTCTAATGTCACCTAACAGCTCTGGTTAGGTTTTCAATATGGCAATATTTTTTTATTACATTTGTTTCTAAACTGTATTACAGATAAATAAGATCCTAATTTGCATTTGAATATATCTTCAAATGATGTAGATATTGATAAATTGCTCCTCTTCACCGGTGTTTTAAGACTTGGTAGTTCTGCAGAACAGTAGTCAAACAGAGGCAGAAAGGTTCATATCGTGCACCAGCAGACAGAAGAGCAGTCTGTGGATTTAGTAAAGGGATATCATTCCCTACCAATAATAAAGTCTAGGTTTGAGAAAATATTTTGTAGCCAACAGATTCTTTGGGACAATTCAAGTGTTTTATTTTGAAATCCTAATCAAGGCAGTAAAATAAAGAGAAAAAATGTAATACATCTTTTCTGTATAAATCTTTTATACAATTTCAGTATTTGCAACAAATTAGGAGTAGGTGTGGTACCCTTCTGCTACCTTTTTTTTTAAAAAAAATTACCATCTGTTAATCCTGGAAAACTTAAATAGCTCAGTAATATCTAACATGCTACAGGCTCACATGTTGTGATTGAAGGTGAAACACTGCTTATGGTGATACCAACACTTCTGCTGCCCAGTGTCAATCCTTATGCTCACCACATTTCAGGAAACAATGTGCTCCTCCCTTTACTCAGTTTGAAACTCCTAAGGTTGAAGCAGCTGGTAGAAAATTTAAGACCTGTGGAAATATATCTATTTAGATACTGTATATTTGTACAGTATCAAGAGACACTATGCCGTGTTATGTCAATATTTTTATAGCACTTGATTCTAAATCACAATGTCTACAAAAGCTTTTGGTAAAAAACGTAAACATATATAAAAGGTAAAAGCTTTATCTTGAAAATTTTGTAAGCTGTATCTGTAAACAGAACATAAAGATACAATATTCATCAGGAAAGCCATTTTAAAACTATTTGTTAGGCCTCTAAAATATGTTGATTTCTTCATATACATATTTAGCTTCTTTTATTTGTTGCAGATAATATGAATATTGTACTTATCATTAAATATGCTCATCATTAGACAGCATGCTACACATTCATTTTAGATTTTGTCACAAGATGTATGTAATTATCTTAGAGATAACTTTTATAGTATTTAAAAGTTTATTGTTCATTTTGTTCAGATTTACTTAGAGACTTACTAGTGTATGTTTTCAAGACAGCAGCATGAAACTGAGCCTACGTGTTTAAACACAAAAATGTAGGAAGAATTCGGGAATCTGAAATAGGGAGAAAGAAAAACAGGTGTTATGAGACAGAGAGAGAAGACTGGATGCTTATTCAAAGGGCTTGTCCTAAATGTGATCTGAATGAAAGAGTAAAGAAAATGTTTTCTGCTTTATTTTGAGCACCAAGTGCATTCTGATACAGCTCTGATTAAGAATTGGTTCTTTGGGTCCTAGCCTAAACCTGTAATATTTTTCAGCTGTTCAAAGGCACAACTAGAACTGGGGTTAAAACATAGGTGTTAAAAATACAGTCAGATTGTGGTGATTCAATCCTGGAATCACTAATCTCTCCCCAGACTATAGATAGAATTTGACCATAATTGACAGTCAAAATGTGTTTGATGTGTGAATTTTTTCATATTTTTTGTTCACATAATGTAAGTATATAATAGTTTTGGACAATTTTATTAAATGTAGGAAAAATATCTACAATGTTCCATATGTTCCTAGAGATTTCTGAAACTACATGAAATATAATTTTAAATGTTTATTTTTATATCTAATTTTATTGTATTTGATTATATATTTAATCTTTATTAAGTCCTTAATAAACAATATACACCACAATTGGAAAAACTGCTGTCTGAAACATGTTTCCATTTTGATAAGATACTAAATATTTTTAGGAACATCATTCATATCTAGATCTTTCTCATTTTCCAAAGAGAATTGCCATAGAATTCTCCTTTCATCACAGTCTATCTCTTCTCTACAAAATAGTGTTATAGCATTTTCATTTCTATGGTTATTAAAAATTATCAAGATTAAATGATCCTGAATACAGTAGAATATGGTATAACTCAATAGAATAAAATTCTTCATAATCTTCTTCAAAAATCTTCAAATCATGAAAATGAGTGAAATAGGTGATGAACACATAATCATCAAAGTATATAGTAATAAATAATCATCAAAAATCATCAAATCAAAATAGAAAATAATGTAAAGTTCCACTATACACATATTTCTATGTTATTTCCAACTTCATACATAAATATGGAGGATTGTTCTTTGCTTGTTTTGTTTTTATTGCAATGTAGCTATATAATAGTTATATGGTGAGAATTATGAAAACAAGTCCATAAATTAAAATGTAGGATGATATAAATAAACCTTTACTTTTTAGTGAGTTCTCGTACACACAATTTTTCCAATTCTAGTTATCAAAGGTCAGATTTTAATATGTTCATTCTAAAGCTATTGTTTACTCTGTTGATTGATTAATAAATATATTAAGTTAGAAACATCATTTTCTGTCAAATTCTTTTATCATTCTTCAGTCTTTAAGATATTGTTTAATGCAACTGCCCTTTCTAACCCAGTAGCTCAAATAAAGGAGAAGAGTACTTTTTTTTGGCAAAAGCATTTGAAGTGGGAAATAGTTCCAACAAATACAGCTGAAGTGCTTATCTAGTTGTCAGTTTGATTCTATATCATTTTGTTTGATTTTATAACTATGTTTATAGATTGTTAGCATTTGAAAGTACTCTACTTACTAGGAATTTGATAAGTGATTAAAAATTTGGCAAATGTTTTTTCTAAGAGCTTCTAAATAGATTCTATAAACAAAGCCAAAGCCAAACAAAATGAGGTTCAGTTTGAATGATGATTTTCCCTAATGGTTTCATAGTATTTAATGAGTACAGTAAAAGATGTGTTTAGGGTATTTTTTCCAATCCATAAGGCTTCGGGAAATGTATGAGCATATAGCTGTCTTTCCACAAGAGGGCTTCAGGTTTCAAATCAGCATTATCATACTTATTTGGCACAATGCCCAGAAAAGTCTTTTGTTTGTTAGTTTATTGAATCAAGAAGAGTTTCTATCAGAATATTTCATAACTCTTCTGAGGTACAACTTTCAGAAATATGTATTTGTGCATATTTGTACATTTTGAGAAAATATTGACACACGTGTTCAAACATTATTTACATATACATATTTGATTATATGTACATGGATTATCTACATATATGTGGTTATTATTATGTAATTATACTGCTCTTCAAGAGATTCTTTTATCTAAATAAAATTTTTAGGTACCTATATTAGTCAGAGTTCTCAAGAGAAACAGAACCAATGTATGTGTGTGCCTTTGTATGTATATAGATAAGCATATATGTATATCTATCTTTCTACAAAATATTTATTATAATGAATTTGTTCATGCAATTATAGAGGCTGAGAAGTCCTACAGTTTGTTGTCTACAGACTCAGGAATGCTAGTGGTACAGTTCCAGTCTGAATCTAAAGTCTTGAGAATTAGGAGTGCCAATGGTGTAAGTACCAGTTCAAGGGCAGCAGAAGAAAAGCAATGTCCCAGCTCAAAAAGTTAGGCAGAGACTACATAATCTCCCTTCCTCTGCCTTTTTGTTCTAGTCAAGCCCTCAGCAGATTAGATGATGTTCATTCACATTGAGAAGCACAATCTGCTTTACTTTACTCAGTCTACTGATTCAAACTCTATATTTCTTCATTCTATACTGTGAGTATGTTAAGTTCTGTTAAGAATTTACTTGGTATAGTCTTGTACATAGTTTCAGTACATAATCCAATTGACAAAGCTATGAAGTTGCAACTAGTGCAAATAATCCTTATATAATATTTTAGATTATAGTTTTGGTGATAATTTCTAAAGCACAATTATAAATAATTTAAAATTTTATTTCCCAATAATTCATATATAATTTATATTAATATTCATAATGTTTACAGGGAACTTTTCAATTATTGAAATTGAAACTCTACTGTTTATAAATAATAATTTCAATATTTTATCACTTTGTATCTATAAAACAAATATTTAATTTCAAAAAGATTTTAACTAGTTAATATTAAGTGATATTTATTAAATTACTATATTCTCAGTATAGTGCTGGTTGCACTTTGAAATTATTATTGTTACTATTATTTTAACCTTCCACAAACTCATCATGATTTATACTTCTGGAGAAGGAAGTTCAGATTCATTGACTACCTAACTACTCTATACCAGGCAACAAGACAATAGCTCATTGAACTATCACAACAGCACTAGTAGGTGAAGATCATAGCCATCATTTAAAACATATTTCATGCTAGTCCTTGCTACAGTACTATAGAATGTATTTAATCATACTTTTACTAAGGAGGACTCTGGGAAGACAGGTGACTTGCCCAAGTTCTTTTAGAGAGTAAGTGTCAGGACATGGTTTCAAACTCAGGTCTTAATGTAGAGCTAAGACTGCAATAAATCAAAGGTCAAGAATGCTAATTTCATGTATTAGGCAAAACTGTAAAATTCTAATTTGAGAAAACTACCAGGAAGACTTGATTACACATGAATCATTATGAAAATAAGAACACTGATTTAGAGTGAGTTAGATAGAGTTGTAAGAGTTGGGGTTTGTCTAGTAACCTAAAAGAATATATAAGAAGAATATCCAAAGAACAATCGTAAAAATGAACTCCCTATTTCCACAGTATGGGAAGGCCTATCAACAAAGCAGGAAGCTTTCAATCAAAATGACAAAGATTATAAAATGTATCATCTTTGAATATGAACAATCAAATTATAGTTACATAATACTACAGAGATGGACAGCATGTGCTGTGTGTGAAAATTCATAAACTCTGTCCTACCTAGTATTCTTATTACATTGGATTAGTTTACTAACCATTCATTGA
Source organism: Daubentonia madagascariensis (assembly GCA_023783475.1). Classification (NCBI taxonomy): domain Eukaryota; kingdom Metazoa; phylum Chordata; class Mammalia; order Primates; family Daubentoniidae; genus Daubentonia; species Daubentonia madagascariensis. Next base: position 14,697,488 of record JAKFHU010000978.1, on the reverse strand, counting down.
TTCAATAAGTAGTTGTTGAGCATCTGCTATATATAAGCCACAATGCTGGCTGACACGAAAACAGTGAGTAAGTTAGGCAGGCTTTTGTCATCAGCGAGTTTATAGTCAGATAGGATACAGAAATAAAAACCATAAATGCACTAAAAAATTAATAATAATTGCTAGTTGTGTAAATTGAAGCAAAAATGAGTAATAATATGAAGACTAATGTGGGAGAGCGCTTAAAACTCAATGTCTTCAGAAGGCATTCCTAGGTAGATGATTAGTATCAGATCTGGAAACAGAAGACTGAGAAGGAGTCAGCTCCAGCAGGCTTCGGGAAAGTGCATGCATAAAGCTCCCCAGGCAGATAAAAGGTTGGTGTGTTTGAGGATCTAAAAAGAACAAGGTGAGTGGAGCAGTATGAAGTACAGAAAGAAAAGCTTCAGTGAGGTTACAGAAATGTTAAGAGATGATTAAGTTCAACATAGGAATTCCAATTTTATGATGGTAATGGATGTCTTTAAAAGGTTTTAAGTAAGGAAAGATCCAGTTCACATAGAATAATTAAAAAGAATACTCAAGCTACTCATCAGAGAATGGACTGAGGTGGGAAGATTAAAAGTGTGGAGTTTAGTTAGAAGAATATGATGGTAGCCCACATGAGATAGAATGGAGGTCCGATTGGAATAGCAGTGACTGACACAGAAAAGCAGTCACAGGCATAACCTAAAATCAAGCCTAAAGATAATATGCTGTTACCTTAATCAATTAACCTAAATATTCACAGTATAAAATAAACTCTCCAATAATCACTCCAATTAGAACGTCTGAGGTCATTCAAATTTAAAAATCAATTTATAGATTTTTCTGAGTGAGTTTTCTTTTTTTTTTCTTGCCAATACACAAGGGAATGCAATAAATGAAGCATAATATTTTTGTATATGTTTTCATTTCACAGTCTTTACCACCCTTCAGTATTATAAATAATTCTATAGCCATTGTATCAGAAACATGAAAATCATTCTCATTTGAAATTATATCTTAAAATATAAATATATATATATATAATATATAAATATAATCAAACCTTTTTTTAAAAAAAACTTATCTAAGTTGTAAATTTCTCCTTACAGGCTAAATAATGGCCTCATATTGGGATTAAGTCATTCTATGTGACTGTAACATCTTTTACTCTTGGTTAAAGTTCTAGAACTGTGGAGTATTATCCTTTTATCATTTTGAAAATATTATCTTTGATGCGTTTTGCTCAACTATATCCGTGATCCTTATTTACTTTAGGGGGTCATGATTGTTCATGGTCAATTTTCCTCCTTAATAAAATCCTTCTTATTCTAAGAGACTTTAGAAACCTAGCAGCATAATACATTTATTATTATCATCACAATGGAGGTGGTGGAATGCTACTCTATTATCATTACAGGCCCAGGTGAGTCTATTGAACTTATGTGGCAGTGACAATCTGTGCCTGATGAAATGCTTCAACTTCCAGTTAGTGAAATTTTGTTCAATCAATATAAAGTGCTGAGGTGACACATCCTGCTTTAAATTGTGCAAGGTATTTTTAAGTAGTCGGCTATGATACTCAATGTCAAGGTACTACAGTGATGTATTTAAGTTTAAAAATGCCTTACTGACTTTTAAGTGCTATAAATTTACCTTTTGTGAGTGATAATTATGTTTGACTTTACAGAAATTTGGCAGAGTCTCACCATTCTTCCAGCTAATATTGAGTTGTATTTTTTAATGGTCTATTTCCATTAAATCTTTACAGACTATTCAAACAAGATAGTAGTATTAATTAGGTAAACTGTTTTATATGTGTAAACACATCACAGTTCGATTACATTATCATAATTGTCTATATTTTCACAAGAAAATCCAAGGCAGACTATTCGAGATGACTTCTAAATGTGAAAATATTACAAATACGGGAAGATGAGACAATCAGACACTTCTGTTCAATAAATCCAAAAGTAGGGAGACTATATTCAAAATATATAAACCAAACAGCATGTGCTTAAGCCTGTTTATTATACAATATTGATTCTATGACAAATCCACACGAAAGGAGAGAAAAGCAAGAAGGAAAAGGAGGGAAATAGAGAAAGAAACTGTGTTTACTCTAACACGTCTGAACAAAGAAACTAATATGAATGTTTTATTCTATTATAGGGAAGGAAATCAGTCTAAATCATAAAGCAATTTTAATCAAAGGCCTATCTTTTATGCTAGTGTAACTCCTAAAATCTATACAGAGAGTCTCTAGAATAAAGCTCTAATTAAATTTATGTTTTATGCACTGACATTCCCTTTCCCCAAAAAATGTTGGCCTTGTAATTGACACATCTTCAGGTAATTGAACTCCCCCAAATAGTAGAGAGACTTCAGAGAGACATAAGAGAGAACTGCTCAAGCTGGAGGTCAACCTTCTTTGGAAAAAAGAATCTCTGAATTGCTTTGCTCTTGTTGTCAGGGCAATATGGCAAAATTGACTATAATGTCGTGATTATAGGCAATAATTCCATTGTTTGAGAAAAATTGAGTCCAATGATAAGCTTTTATGCCAATTTCCCTTGGATTTAATCTGAGTTCTCCAATTTAAGACTAAAATTTTTGCTGAATTTCCTAAATAGAACAAAAATAAAAAAGAAACATAAATGACTTCTCAGAATTCTAGTGTCTCATTCATTCAATGCAATAGGAAGAAATGAAAAAATTCTCATAATAAGCATTTATCTGTGTAGCTCATAACACTTTAAAAATTAGATTAGTATGAATCTTATTTGTATTATGGAATCAAAAACAAATTGATCCAAGTGTAAACAAGAAAATAAAAAATTCTGAGCAATATAAAATAACATTATATATAGATATAAATTATTTTATTTAAAAATAATTCAAGATATTACTCCAATGAATATTTGCAATGATAGCTTTGTTTTTATTTATTCATTAGGGCTTTAAAAGACATTTTAGATGATTCTTCTAAATTTACCATGTCTATTCTAGAAAATAAGAATAAATAATGAAAACAAAGAATCTCCTCCAGACTACTCTTACTAAAAAAGAGAATAAATTTGCGATAATAAGAAGAAAATAGAGAACATTTTTTAAAATAAAAGTACTTTAGACTGATATTGAAGAAATTACTTTAATCTTTTGTCTGCATTTTCTTCAACTAGCTATACATATATTTACCATGGTGAAAGAAAAAAATTATAATTATGATTTTTAAAAATATATTAAGAACAATATATAATTTTAATCAAGATTTTAAAAGTCAGAATTAACCCAATTTAGTACCATACCCTATTGTCACATGATAAGCAAATTTAGAACTTTAAATAACTGTAGTCTTCTCTTCAAAAATATTAACCCAAAGCTTATCTCTTTATACGCAGGTTCTATGATGTATTGGCTTTCATTCTGTATACAGAGATTGAGCAATTGCTGAGTTAGGTATCAGAACAAGAACATTGCTTTATTACTTCTTTAGTCTTCTCAATGGATTTATGAAATTGCTTTTACCACTAATATTTATAATTATGGAAAATAAAGTTTAGAGAGGTTAAATAAATTGCCTGAGTTCAGTCAGTTAAAAAGGATCAAAGACAGTTTCCCTCCAACACTCTGCTCTGAGCCTCTAGCAGTAACATTTTAAGTTAAAAGAATATTTTTCTTTTCAAAGTAATTTCCAATGAAGAACTTTTTGAAAAATGGAAAGAAACACAGCAACATCATAGTTGTCCAGTTGATTATATCCTGTAATAATGAAGGCAGCTAAGAAAGGTGATTGCTGTTATATCCCACAGATCATTGCTACGGAATTAACCACATATTGTGAGGCTTTTATTAATGCTTACAATTATGCCAATCATATTTCTGAATACAAAATTATCTAATAACATCTTTACCCTTTGGGGAAATGGTGCATGAAGAAGAACATCTAATTAAAGAGTCCAAAATTTTCAAAGATATTATTTCTGATAGTTTATCCTTTAAACGCTCCAGAAAGTACTCTTTCTTGTGTCATCCCTGCACTGAGAGGACCTTCTGGATGCCTTGAATGACAGACAGCAATGGCTATTGTATTTTACAGCTTTGAAAAGCGAGGTAAATGCCCAAGTAAACGTCATAATGCAGAACAAGATGCATTACATTTTCTTCCTGCAAATCTTCTTTTATCTTGCCATAACTTCTTTCAGAGAAGATAACCAATAGATATTTTATCTATATTATGCTATGGAAAAGAGGAGGCAACCTAGGGCTGAAAAGCGGAAAATACCTTTTCTTACCAAAATCAGCAATATATTCCCATTTTCTGTGTTAAGATGAAAAAGATACTGAGAGAGATCAACGAGACATCTCCATTCCTTGTTATCTCTCTCATTGTTATCACCTCTAGGTGTCATCAATTAGGTGTCCATGCCCACATAAAATTATGTTCACATTTCATATGAAATTATACATTTATTTTACTTATAACTAAGTACTTCAGTACCCAGTATCTAAAATTGCATTCCAAGTACTGATGTGAATTCATTCCAAAATCTAATTAACTTTGAGGGTTTCATCTTTTTATTTTCTGAAAAAATTCATCTGTTCTCTGAATGTTTAAAAATCGACTTATTTCCTTCCATTTCCAAATATTGTAAAGTGATATCCATGTGCACTATTAGGCTATTTGGCATTCATGATTCTAATAGCAAGGATCCTAATTTCACTGGGAACGTGTTTTCACAGCAAATTGGAAAACAATTTCACAGCAAATTGGAAAACTATTTCTAGCTGTTATAATTTTAAATCGATGACTCTCCCCACCATTAAAACTTGACTTCCTTAGTTCTAATTTTAAAATGTTTTAAAGAAAGGCTGTTATTGGTCTCAATTGAACCAGGAAACTACTATCTCTTGGCAAATCAGCAATGTTTAGATGCACATGCCAGCCAAATGTGAACCACATCGTTCAAAAAGAAGAGGTGCCGTCTTCTGAAGAATGGAACAGCACTGGGCAGGCACTTCATCTTTCTTGATCAGTTAACACTTCATAAAGTTCCAAATGACAGAAAACTCAACAAAAACTTGCTTAAGAAAAATGGTGGGAAGTGTACAAGGGAGGGAAACAAATATATTGACCTGTAAAACTGAAAAGTCCTTGGGTATATAATACAGGTTTCGGTACAGCTGGATTCAGGGTTTAAAATAATGTCAACCTCACCATATCTTTCTTCCTCAGTTTATCTCCCTTCGGGTTTGTTTCATTTCAAGGCTTTGTTTTGTAGTAAAGTGAGGGCAGCAGCCCTAGATTTTTCATGTGTTCAGCATCACGTTCAGTTGGGAAAGTAGCTACTCTCTGAAGTAATATTCCCAAGAAAAGTCTTAGGAATTCTTTTTGTCTGCTTGGGTCATGTGTTCATCCCTAAAGTAATGGCTTAGGAAAACGTAATGCACTGCCTTGCTTTGGTCTTTATCGCCTGCAACACCTGGAATCACTGAGGTAGTTCCTTATCCAGACCACTGGAGCAAAATATGGAAGTGCATAGGCCCAGACTGCTATTGTTAGAAGATGAGTGCCAGCAGATCCTCAAGCCCACACACATTTCTTCTTATGCAAACACGTTAAAAAAATCTCAATTTTCATAATTCAATGATACCACATACATGATTAAACTAACTTGTCTTTTTCACCAAAGCATGCAACAAAAGATCTCATCTGCTCACTGAGTCCAGATCCAAACCCTAGATCACAGAGTATTTTACATGTCTTTCTATTGGGTCCAGATGTGGTTCATAAAGCTAAATAATGAGTTTACATACAACATATTAAATGAAAATGATGAATAGAGAATAAAAGACGTGCCCTAAAGTTAAAAAAAAAAAAAAAAAAACACAAAAGCAGAGATTTGTATTTGGGAAAGGGAAGAAGGAGAAACAACACAGAGTAATACAGTATAGAATTAAACTTAATAGAGTTTTGTTTGAACTGATTGAATGAATTTTAATACTGTAGCACATTACTGTAACCTTGAGCTTTATAGAAACCTTTATTTATAAATACTTTGTTACTGAAGAAATCAGTTCTTGATATATCTCTTCTGGCTAAATATTACTAATTTTCCATCAAATTGCTAAATTTTATATTCATATTCATTTAATTTGGGGTGAGGGGAATTTCAGGCATTATTTTATGCATATTTAAAGAGAAAATACCAAAATTACTTTTAATCCATTAAATAATTTATATTTTATGTCATCTGTAATTTATAGCAATTATATACAGAAAAAACATGCTTTTTTCCCAGTGTTGTTTTATGATGATTTCATATTTATACTCTATAGTGAAGCACAGCTGCATAGTGCAGAATAAATTGAACTCAGACAAAGAGGTATCACCTTACTTTGCCTGGAGGAAGTTCAGAGGCTCTAAAATGCACTTCAGCCCAGCTTCTACTTCTGGGAATTCTGAATGATAAATCATTACATATAACATTTTAATACCTTAAGAGAACAACATGCTGTTGAACTATTGTAAGAAAGCTCTTGTTAGATCACACAGTGAAGTTCAGAAGACATAATGTTTAAAAGCTGACTTTAAAACTTCCCACTCACATTTTCTATAAGAAGTATTTATTGTGTTTTCATCATTTTTAAAATTTTGTTGTTTTGTAGTTTTGGAAAGAACAAAGAATAAAAAGGTAGATTACAGTAACTTCATATTTTATTCTTATTTATTAACCTCAACAAATGGCACCAATGTTACAAGGGGTAAATTTTATTTTTGGAGTTGTGTATAGAGAATTAGACTTACGGGCAGCAACTCTGAAGCTTATTCGTGTAAAAGGTGAACCACTTAAAGACTGTTTTCTGCCAGTACTAATGTACACACACCACATATCAGAAATATGAGGAAAAATCATGGGACCTATTTCTAAGAAAATCAAAAGTATTTGTTTCCAAATTTGTCTAGTGATATTTAGTAGAAAGACATAGCAAGACTCATATCAATGGAGTTAGAACTCAATGCAAGTCAATATGGAAGATTAGATGGAAGAAATAAAGATTTTCCAATACGCACAGGAACCCTGAGTGCACTATATAGGTAGGAAAATCAGGACTCTTGTATGATTACACCATTGGCATTCCCCATAAATGAATCTCAGTTTACTTGAGCAATTTAATGTTGCTTTGGGAGAGATTTTTATGGATTAAAGAGAGATTCTACACACTTTTGTTTGAATAAACCAAAAGTCTGCATAAGAAATGAGTTAAAACATGACTATTTAAGTCTTTTGCAAGTATATTTAATCAAACTTAATTACATTCTCTACTAATAAGAAATGAGGTATATTTTGAATATCTTAGAACCAATTTCAATACCTTACTTTTATTTCAGAAGAATAAATCAGGCAGTATTTTAATTAGAAATTTAAGCAATCATATATATGATTATTACTTGTATTATTTACATTATGCTAAATAGGACTGTTACCTGTGTTTTTCCAATTTTCCTTTCCTTTTTTTCATTTCTTTTTTCTTTCTTTCTTTTGTTTTTTTATTTTTGTGTGTGTTGTTTCCACAATAACTTAAAGGTAAGAAATGACACGTGTCGAATTTGATAACTACCACAATATTGTGAACTGCAGTATTGTAGAAATTCTTTAACAATCTCCCCTTACATGTCTTTCCAGACAATCCTTTAGTCCCTATATAAAGTTGACTGACAACTACAGGAAAATAAACATTTGCATCTAACAGTCTCATTCTAGAAATCCTGGGTAATCTTTCCATTATTATAAGTTTGAGGCTTAATTGACTCCCTGCCTTTCTATGTCAACTTTATTATTGTAACTTATTCAATAATAAGTACCCCAATGAAATGTAAATGTGAAAAGAGCAGTACCAATGGATATTAATTTGAATAATTTGGAAAAATCTTGTTGATGTCAAGGCACCAAAAAGTGCTAGGTTTAAATTGTGTTTTGTTAATAACTTTAAGACAATGGAGAAGAATTAATAGAATATTAAGTTATTCACCATGGATGCAAAAAGTTGTCCTATACTCTATTTTTTAATTTTCCTAATCTGTTTTTCTTGTTCGTGTTCTTCAGTTCTAGTTGTTTTTCTGCATTGAGAACTAATGGAATTCCATTTGTTAACCTAGAATTTGTAGGCACTTCTAACTCCTAGTGAAATAAATCTAATTGGTAAAATTATTTCTCTTTCCTTTAGGTTAGATTTCTAGATCTAGATGTATATATAATGCACATACATAAATATGCATAAATATGTATGTGTGTGTATATATATATATTATACATTTAAGTGGACAAGAAGAAGAGGAAGATGGATAAATTGTTTAGATTTCAGAGAAGAGATCAGAGCATATGATGTATATATGGAAAACACAGCATATAAAGGATACTAAGCCAGTAGTCTGAATGAGATTATCCAGAGAATGAGAACATAAAGACAAGGGAAGAGAATATCGAACTGAGTGACACAGGTACTGATCAGGGACAAAAGAAGAAACTACCAAAAAAGAATTTAATAACAATTATTCAATACAGAAAGAACCTCATAGTCAGAATTTTATAAGCATCAGGAAAAGTTAATGTGGCATCTATTAGGGCCTGCCATATCTGAACCAAATAAAGACAGCACATCCAGAAGGATAGAGTAAATCACTATACATCATGCTGCTAAGAGGTTAGTATTATAAGATAAGGACTAAGAGTTGTCCATTGGTTTTAGCAATATGGAATTAATTAATAACTATGATGAGAATTATTTCATTGGAGTTTTGGGACTCAAGAAAGTAGGTTTAACAGATAACAAGAGAGAATAATTGAGAGGGGTTGGAGAAAGTATAATTCTTTTCAAGAAGTTTTGCCACACAGACGAGCAGAGAAACAGAGTAGTAGCTGGATGGGAATATGTACTCAATGGAAGGTTTTCTTTTGTTTTTTGTTTTGTTTTGTTTTTTTTTTTTTTGAGACAAAGTCTTGCTCTGTTGCCTAGGCTAGAGTGCCCTGGCATCAGCCTAGCTCACAACAACCTCAAACTTCTGGGCTCAAGAGATCCTCCTGCCTCAGCTTCCCCAATAGCTGGGACGATAGGTGTACACCACCACCACACCGGACTAATTTTTTTTTACTGTTTTTAGTAGAGATGGGGTCTTGCTCTTGCTCAGGCTGGTCTCCAACTCCTGACCTCAAGCCATCCTCCCGCCTTGGCCTCCCAGAGTGCTAGGATTACAGGCTTCAGCCACCACGTGCAGCAGGAAGCATTCTTATTTATTTATTATTATTATTTTTTTTAAATTTCAGAATATTATGGGAGTACAAATGCTTTGGTTACATATACTGCCCCTATGCACTGCCCAAGTCAGAGCTACAAGTGTGCCCATCCCCCAGACAGTGTGCCCCACATCCATTAGGTGTGAATTTACCCATCCCCTCCACCCCCCTCCCACCTGCCCAAAACCCGATGAATATTACTTCCATGTGTGCACATAAGTATCTATCAGTTAGTACCAATTTGGTGGTGAGTACAAATGGTGCTTGTTTTTCCATTCTTGTGATACTTCACTTCAGAGAATGGGCTGTAGCTACATCCAGGATAATACCAGAGGTATTAATTCACCATTGTTTTTTATGGCTGTGTACTACTCCATGGTGTATATATACCACATTTAATTAATCCACTCATGATTGATGGGCACTTGGGTTGTTTCCACATCTTTGCAGTTATGAATTGTGCTGCTATAAACATTCGTGTGCAGTGTCTTTATTATAGAATGTCTTTTTTTCCTTTGAGTAAATACCCAGTGCTGGGATTGCTGGATAAATGGTAGTTCTACTTTTAGTTCTTTGAGGCATCTCCATAGTACTTTCCATAGAGGTTGTACTAATTTGCAGTCCCGCCAGCAGTGTGTGAGTGTTCCTATCTCTCCACATCCACACCAACATTTCTTGTTTTGGGACTTTTTGATATAAGCCAATCTCACTGGAATTAAGTGATATCTCACTATGGTTTTGATTTACATTTCCCTGATGATTAGAGAAGTTGACCAATTTTTTATATGTTTATTGGCCATTATTCTGTCTTCTTTTGAAAAGTTTCTGTTCATGTCCTTTGACCACTTTTTAATGGGGTTGTTTGATTTTTTCTTGTTGATTTAACTAAGTTCTGTATAGATTCTGGTTATCAGCCCTTTATCAGATGTGCGGCATGCAAATATTTTCTCCCATTCTGTAGGTTGTCTGTTTGCTCTAATGATAGTTTCCTTGGCTGTGCAGAAGCTTTTTAATTTGGTCAGGTCCCATTTATTTATTTTTGTTGTTTCTGTGATTGCTTTTGGGGTCTTCTTCATAAAATCTTTGCTAAGACCAATGCATATAAGCATTTTTCCAATGTTTTCTTCTAGAATTATTATGGTTTCATGTATATTCTCAGACCACAGTGGAATAAAATTAGAAATCAATTCCAACAGAAAGATTCATCTCTACCCAAAAACATGGAAATTAAACAATCTGTTGCTGAATGACTATTGCATCAAGGAGGACATACAGATAGAAATGAAAAGATTCTTCAAACTAAATGACAATGGGGACACAAGTTATCCAAATCTGTATAGCAAAAGCAGTCCTGAGAGGAAAATTCATAGCCTTAAATCCCCACATCCAAAAGACAGAAAGAGCACACATCAACAAACTAATTAATTGTCTCAAGGAACTGGAAAAGGAAGAGCAAACCAACTGTAAACCCAGCAGAAGAAAAGAAATAACCAAGATCAGAGCAGAACTAAATGAAATCGAGAAAAAAAAAACTATACAGAAGATTAATAAAACAAAAAGTTGGTTCTTTGAAAAGATAAACAAAATAGACAGACCTCCTGCTAGATTGACCACAAGCAGAAAGAACTCTAAAACTCAATTAGAAATGAAAAAGAAGTCACAACTATATCATGGAAATACAAAACATCATCTTTGATTACTATAAAAATTTCTATGTCCAAAGAGATGAAAATGTGGAGGAAATGGACAAATTCTTAGAAAATTACAACCTCCCTAGGCTCAATCAAGAAGAAATAGAATTCCTGAACAGACCAATATCAAGCACTGAAATTGAAGCAGCATAAAAAATATTCCAATAAAAAAAATTCTTGGACCAAACGGGTTCACACCTGAATTCTACCACAGCTACAAAGAAGAACTGGTACCTATACTGCAGAAATCATTACACAACATGGAGAAGGATTTTACCCTTCCAAACTCATTCTATGAAGCCAGTATCACCTTGATACCAAAGCCAGGAAAGGACTCAACAAAAAATGAAAACTACAGACCAATATCCCTGATGAATATAGATGTAAAAATTCTCAATAAAATCTTAGCAAACTGTATTTATCTGCACATCAAAAAAATAATTCATCATGACAAGTTGGGATTCATCCCCGGGATTCAGGGATGGTTCAACATACACAAATATATAAATGTAATTCACCATATAAATAAAAGTAAGAAAAAAACTGCATGATCCTCTCATTAGATGCAGAAAAAGCTTTTGACAAAATTTGGTACCCTTTTGTGATAAGAACTCTTGACAATATAGGCATAGATGGTTCATACATCAAATTTATTAAAGCTGTGGATAAATCCACAGCCAATATCATACTAAACAGGGAAGAATTGAAAGCATTCCCCCTTAAAACTGGAACCAGACAAGGTTGCCCACTGTCTCCACTTGTATTCAACATAGTGCTGGAAGTGTTTGCCAGATCAATCAGACAAGAGAGAAGAATCAGATGTGTCCAAATGGGGGCAGAAGAGATCAAACTTACACTCTTCGTGGATGATATGATAGTATATCTAGAAAACCCCAAAGATTCAACCAAGAGACTACTGGAATTGATAAATGAATTCAGCAAAGTCTTGGGATACAAAATCAATACACTCAAATGAGTAGCCTTTGTGTATGCCAATAACAGTCAAGCCAAGAATCAAATCAAAGATGCAACACCCTTCAAAATAGCACCAAAGAAAATTAAATATTTAGGAACATATTTAACTAGGGAGGTGAGAGACCTATATAGGGAAAACTACAAAATACTGAGAAACAAATTGCAGAGGATATAATCAGATGGAAAACCCTACCATGCTCTTGGATCGGTAGAATCAATATTGTTAAAATGTCTATAATGTCTAAAGTGATCTACAGAATGAATGCAGTCCTATCAAAATACCAACATCATTTTTTGCAGATCTAGAGAAAATAATTCTACACTTCGTATGGAACCAGAGAAGACCCCATATAGCTAAAGGAGTCTTAAGCAAAAAGAACAAATTGGGAGGCATCAATCTACCAGACTTCAAACTATACTACAAGGCTATAGTAACCAAAACAACATGGTACTGGCATAAGGACAGAGACATAGACAAATGGAACAGGACTGAGAGCCCAGATATAAAATCATCCTCATATTGTCATTTGTTCTTTGACAAAGTAGACAAAAACATACAGTGGGGAAAGGAATCCCTATTCAATAAATGGTGCTGGGAAAATTGGATAGCCACATGCAGAAGACTGAAACAAGATCCACACCCCTAACCTCTCACAAAAGTCAACTCATGGTGGATAACAGACTTAAACCTATGACATGAAACGATAAGGAAGTATTCTTAAAAAGAAATATATGGTGGATTGTATTATACCTTTATGTTAAATCTTTTTTTCTTTTATTGAAAGTATTATTTCTGTCACAAACATAAAACAGTTTTTCATTTGTTTTGTTTATGTCTAAACAGTATGCGGTGTTGTATTTGGTTTCCAGTTTTTCACAGTTTTCTGGGAAGAACATTTGTATTTCCTATCTATTGGTAGTAAGGAATAATTTTAAGTATTTATAGTTGAGACATAAATTTATTTCAAAAACATAGAAACATAGTTTTAATTGTCTAATTTTAAAATATATTTGTTTAAACAAAATTAGATAACACACACAGGTAAACCTTACATTTTCCCCAGAAGTTCAGTTTTTCTACAGAATTTGAATAGAAATATGACATATTTTGATTTATTTTGTGAATTGGATTTAACTTGAGAAAAAATATTGAGGAAGTAACTCTATACTACACACAAAAACAACATAAATAAAATATATAATGCCTGCCCTTGAAGATTGTGCTGTATAAACAAAAATTATGCTAAGTGACATTAGATATTTTTTAAATATGTAAAGTGTTGAATTTCTCATTTGCAAATTTTACTCATTATTTTTCCCAATTAAGCTTTTTTCTCAGTAGTAAAGCAAAACAACATTTTTTTCTGTTCTGTGTATTTTAAAACACACACAGACAGACAAGGTGTTTAATGTTTATAAAGAACATATTAAAATTTGAACTTTGTTTATGCAAACCTCCTTAAATAAATGAATATCATTGCCTGGTAGTTTGCATGTTTTCACCACTTATCCCCTATAAGAATTACTTTAAGCTTTTTTTTCCCTTTGAAAGGGTAGTGGATTGAATATTTTAAAAAGAATTAATTGCAGTAAGTCTTTCATCTTTCCAAAAGTTCTGTTTATATTGTTCATAATATAGAACCCTAAACTAAATGAATTTCCAGTTGTGGATTAAGAAGGCACCATTTGTTTTGGGGAATAACTGTACCTTTTATTCTTTTCAAACTCTTATTTCCAAATGATCCCTATTTCTATATTCTTTCTTCTGTTTGTCCAGGCTAAGACTTAAAGTCAAGAGTATAACTGGTAGCATTCTGCTCATTAGCTCTAACCCAAGCACTCCCATAGTGCTTCACTTCCCTAAAGCAGTGGAAGATTTAAAAATAACATTTTGCTGTTGGAGAAGAAACCCCAGGCAAAAGTTTTACCGTGGGAAAAATATTCATTCTTCATTATTCCTTCTAAGAAGGCATATCTTACACTTAAAATATATTGTTCTAGGGATGTTTTTGTTTTGGTTTTTTTGATTTGTTTCGCTCTGCTTTTTTGAAACAAAGCCCCATGGAAAAAGGAGAAACCTACTACTGGAAAAATAAAAGACAACTGGAATCACAATAGAAAGTAAAATCATTAGAAAAAATTCCTCTTACCCAGATTATTTTTCTTAGTAATCACTGTGATCTAGCACATTGTAATGTCTGTAATATATTTTTGTCATTTCAAATCGATTATTTAAAACTTGGTTATTTCAAATGTGTTTTATTGTTGGTGGTGTTTTAATTTTGCCAATACTTTCAATATTCTGAGTAGATAAGCTGGTCACCGCTTGCGATGCTGTGATGGCAAAAATCTCTCTGTCTAAAGCTTTTTTCACATCTGCATAGCAGAAATTTTAAAGATTTAAGTATAAAAATTCCTTCTTTTGGGCCTATGTCACTTAGGATTCCAGAGTATTATTAAATTGAAAATATTAATAGGAAAGAATAAACTTTTAGTAAATTTCATTTAGCATTTTAAAGGAATTGATGGACAACTAACTACAAGTAATGCCCTAAATTCTTAAGAAAAATGGAAGTCAACTTTTGCTTCCAGAAGGGTATAATGGAACACTAACAATGGGGAAATAGTTTACAAAAAGTGGGAGGACAGTTATAACTGCAAAGAGTCCAACATTTTGATAAGCACCCACCTTAATTCCAAATTGATATAATATAGAAATAGGACATAATTCTATTTTCTTGATGTATGTTTAATTTGTTTATATATATTCTTTGGATCTTTTTGCACATGCAAGTAGTACCAGACAAAATCATTTATCAAAAATTTATTTTTTGCAATTCAGGGAGAAAATTAAAATTCCAACAATAATTTAATTTAACACTTATTTTCTCAGATATTAAATAGAGAAAAATTTTGCTAGTCACATTTCATGGTTGTTAATTATATAGAATATATACAATAAGTAATTGAAAAAGTTTTACTTAATAGTGAAATAAGACAAAAGTATACATTATTAGCAGATTAAATAAAACATAATAATTGTTTTTCACTTTTGTATAAAAACTCTTGATGTAGATTGAAAACAAACCGTCATAGTAGATTCAATCTCATCACTTCCTATTCATTACTAATTTTGCACTATTGTCATATGAGAAACCTTCACAAGAAGTCATCAGTGAATATTAATCTGATTCTGATATTAAATTACCTTATTTGTAGTATTCCTAACTTAAATTTAGTAATTAATGTTTTTGTCAAATTTAGTTATAGTGAATTGAAAGCTTAAAGCTATATGGTGCAAAAATAAATCTTGGGACTTATACATCACTCACAGAATAAGTATAATGGATTTGTGCCATAATCCCACAAAACACAATCCCAAATGCCATAATATTGAATTTTGAAATCCCAAAAGATCAAAATCCCTAAAGTCTAAAATTCACAATCCCAAAAGATAAAAATCCCAAAAAAAGATTGTTCTGTAAAATAAAATTTGAAATTATTTAAAAGTTATTTATTTACAATTTTAAAAGGGGATTTATTTTTATTTGAGAAATATAAAAATATGACAGAACACATTATAGTGCACTCTACACAATAAAATAGGCAATAATAACACACATATTTTTGCAAGCATAAGCAGATATAATAACAACAGTCACATGGGTGTAGCACTTATGAGCAAAAGAATTGTAGTCATAAAGACATAGGTCAAAAACCAAAATGCATAAACATATATCGCTATGGTTGGTAATTGTTTGCACCCTGGTTTAGAACTGTATTTAATACCTTGACAGACAACCTAAGTCTTTTAATGAAATCAATCAAAAACGGAGATGGATCACCACTGCACATGCAATCACCCAAAGAGCCAAGATCTCGAGAAATTTTATTTTTCACATGTGCATGTGCACAAACATGACATCTTTTCATTTATTGAGGAAGTTTCAATATTTTTACGTACACATATTATCACAAGTCAATCTTGTGATAATATGCACTAAGTAAAATAATCAGAATTATAGTTTTCCACTAAAATAGTGATTTTAAATGGTCTACTTTAAATGCTTGTTGTGTGCTAAAACAATGTATCTAAAATACTTAGCATAATGTATGACAAAAATAAATATTGGGAAAAATAAAATATGAAATAAAAATTTTTGACAGATGGCAAACTTATGTCACAGTAGTGCCATGTTCTATAAACTGTCAGTTTACTGTGTCTACAAACCTTTTTTGTTTCAGCTTGTTGAAATCATCAGTGTGTGTTGTATTATCTTAAAACACTTTATTCTTTTCATTCATTACATCATATTTTATTGTGTTGCATCATGCAATACTTTATTTTTGTTTTGTTTACATGTTGACACTCAATCCATTTTTACATATTTACACTCAATCCATTTAAACACATTTATTGAATACTTAAATCTAGGCACCTGTGCTAGTAGCACTGCTGCTACACACACTGGACTGAATTGTGTGAGAAGATTCTTAAAAGTGTGTACCATGACTCATGCTTGGTAATGCAAAAGTTGCTCAATATGGTAAATAAGAGATCTGTGAAATGTCCATGACTCATTAAAGTGAGAAAATTTCATCACTCTGAAGATATTGAACATCTACTGCAATTATCTTAAGGCAATGCTATTCTATATTTGTTGACATTTAAAGGTGGCAAAACTTATTGTTAGCTTTTAGTTTTTGATATAAAAAAAAGAAATGAAAACTAAACTAGATTTAGTTAAATAAGCTGATAAAACATTAGCCTTTTAACATAAAATCTGTTAGTTTCCAAGTTTGAGGACTAATAAATCTATTCAAACAGTAAAAGACCTGGAGAACCAAATATTCCATTCATTATCACTTTCCACATTATCAGACTTGATAACTGTAGTAGATTATATAATTGATAGATATATGCATGCACTGAGCTAAATTACTTTCATTTATTAGTTATTTAAGTACTCATAGCAATCTTTGAGGTGGACTCTACTATTGACTCAACTTAAAAATCCAATACTTTGTTTCTTTATTGTATATTATTCATTTTTCTACATATAACCTGGCTATGATGTACGGTATTTGAGAATTGAGATCCTGATTTAAAACTGTTCTGTAAACATCATTGCCTCACATAGTACTAACAACCAGTATACAGTCAGCAAATACTTGTTACCAGATAGAAATGATAAACTTAAGAATAAGGTTTAAGTAAAAGTATTACACATGGTAAGGAACAGTTTTCAATTTGAAGTTTAAGGTAAATATTAAATACTATAAAGTCAAAAAAAATAATTCATTATTTGGTTTATTAACAGATGAAACCAAATATTCCTAAAACTCCAAGTTTGTTTGAAAGTATGCATTACTCTAAGTAAATGACAGCTATTGAAAATTTGTTTTTAATTTAATCTTATAAAACTCAAACTCATGGTTTAGGATATGGAGGAGAGCATTAGAGGTGACATATAAACAATTTTATGGCAAAAGTATTATGATTACTTAATTCAATGTGACAATTGCCTCTCAGCTGCTCCTGTGAAATTAAGACCCCAAATTTCTAAATCCTACTGGGAAATAAATCTATCAAGTTTAAATTTTTGCAAAAATATTGAAATTTGGGGGTTAAACTGTGTTTTAAAAATAATACATGTCAAACTTTATAGAAAGTAGTCATAGAGTCATTTTTTCATGAAGTTTAACTTTTAACATAAAAAATATTGGACTTGGTGTCTGCAAACCCGTGTTGTTCTAAATCTCTACTTGTCCACTAGCAAAACTGGAGTAGGGGCTTTGAATTAGTATTTTAAATTTATCTGGTAATTGTTATAACAAATCACTTAAAATATTAACGTATTAGTTAATCTCATAATTTAAATGAAAGTATGATTGTAGATGATTTCTGAGGTTCCTTTCAGCTCTAAAATTCCATTTATTTTGTAGCTTTCAAATTTACTTTATTATCTGAGGACTTGGTAAATGATGTTAGGATAAATGTGTATGAAAGTATTTCACCTTAAAGATAGTTAAAGGAATCTATTAAAAAATGAAACTACTTCCATTTTGGGAAAAATACACTAAAAATATTGTATTATATCCATTATATAGAAGATATTTTATCATTTACATATATTAAAATTACTTTATTGTATTCTTTTACTGAATAAATATATACACTCTTTTTGAGAAAGAAAAAAATTCTAAATATATTTTGGTTCCACTGTGATCATATATTCCTTACAGTATTTGAAGGGTTAATTGAGAGTGTGTCCAAATACAATAATTTTTCTGCTATGGCTTTTATTTAGACTCATCTGGAAGACATAGCTATCACATGTAATATTCTACCATATTATTAATCTTATGTTATAGAAATGATAGGAACTAGTGATTATTTGCTCTTATAACCCTAAAAAGAAAATCTGAATCTTAAGTAGTAATTAAAAAAAAAACTACATTTTAAACAAAGCCATCTGTTATTTAGGCGTGCCATTTTCCCTTTTCTTTTGTGAAAAATAGCCTTGAATTTAATTGTACATTATAATTGCATATAATTCCTTTTGGAACCACTAAATTATTCCTCTAATTCCCTTTGTATTTCTCTTCATTTTTAGCCAAGCTATTTTTTAGCAATACATTATTCCTGATTCTGTAATTAAAATATTTTTGTTTCTTCTTGAAAATGGTTAAATAGCTTATGCCTTATTCTGAGCTGTTGGGGAGGGGAATTAGGATTTTTTTTTTTTTTTTTTTACTTTGGAAGAGAAAATGAATACCAAGTCCATTCAATAGTCTTTTCATTCTGCAAGCAAGCACAGACTTTTACAGAGAAAGAGCATTGCAATGACAATGTACCTTATGCAGAAACTAGTGCTTTAGATGAAGGTTAATGGTTTGAATTGCAAGAATACCAGTGTACAGACTGTAATTAGGAGTGTCTGATGAGAGCCTGAAGTATTATATGAAAAGAACACATCTGCTTGTTCATAGTAATGGCTGCCTTTCTTTCTTTCTATGTAATTTTCATGTTTTAATAGCACATTTATCAAAATCTCATAGGCTCATTAATCTTAGATTTTAGGAAAAATATAAGTGCATATTGAATTTCAATAAAGACACTTTATTTTCCTCTTTTTAACCTTCTTTCAGACAAAAGATTGAACCAAGGATAATTATGCTCTAAATGTTGCATAATGTTATTTGGCAATAGAGATCACAAAGGTCAAGTTTTTTCTCTGATTTCTAATAAGTGCCTATTTTACTCAAAGCCAAAACAAAATATATTTATTGGAGCATTGGTTAATCCCACCAGAAATATTGCAGACAAATTGAATCAAATAAGAAAATACATCATGATCCATACACTCATGTGTTATATTGTTGTTGCAAGTAGCATTATTCTAAATTTTCATTAATAAGATGAGAAATTTTAGGTTAGATGTGGTAGGCATGATTTTAAGATGGTCTCCGAGATTAAAGCTCCCTGTATAAACGTTCTGTGTAATCACCTCCCTTGAGTGTGGACAAAACCTGTAAATATAAGATAGGGCTTTTGTGATTAGGTCACTAATTAGTGAACATTGAATTAATCAAAATGAAGATTACCTTGGTTCTGGCTTAATCAAAGTTGCCTTTAAAAGATGAAGCATCAGCTACACTCATGTTGGCCAAAAGAAAGTAACATTCAAGGTGAGAACTCCCATGGGGCAGAAATGGAGGTGGGTGAGGAGACATGGCAGGGAACTGTCAGCAACCTCTGGGAGCTGAAAGTGGTTTCTAGCTGACTGCTAGAAAAAAAGCAGAGACTTCAGTCATACAACCACAAGGAACGGAATCTTGCTAAAATCTGAATGAGCTTGGAAGCGCATCTGTCCTAAATCGAGTCTCCAAATGAGAACCACAGCACCTTCACTGCAGTCCTATGGGATCCTGAGCAGAGGATCAATTTAGCCCATGTCTGGACTCCTAATCCATGAAAACTATGAGCTAATTATAGGCATTGTTTTAAGCCCCTAAGTTTATGGTAATTTGTTATGCAACAGCAGAAAACTAATACAGATGATAGGAGTAATTCACTATCTACATATCTGGCAAAACACATTATGTTATGAGGTGAAAACCAAAATTCATATATTTAAAAAATGTGACCTTTAATGTAATAAACTGAATTATATATATCTAAGGCAGTTCTAAAATTAAATACCTAAAAACGTGGCTTTTTTATAAAACTGTAGGGCTTAATTTTATTCATTATTATTAAGCCCACTTAAAATATTATTCATGGAATATAATATAATCAAAACCACAATTCTGAGATTTACTTTTTCTCTGCCTCACCAAACCTGCTCCTCCTACAAATTTTTCCTCCTTAGTTGATAAAAGATAGGATTCTACTAGTGGTTCAAGCCAAGAACTTTAAGACATTTTATATTCTTCTTACTTTTATAACCACCCTGTGATCCATCATCAAATTCTGCTAGCTATTTCTTTAAAATTCCTTAAATCTTACCCTTTCTAACCATCTCCCATACCAAACACCCTGTTAGAAGCCTCAGTTCCTGACTCCATCTTTCACCTGAGTTATGCCTCTCAGGGGTTATGCTCACCTATTTATGTGAAAGAGACATCTTGTCTCTCCTCCTCGCAAAATGTTCCAGGAACATCTAGTCTCCCCATAATGATAGCGAAAGCCCTTCCAATGGAACCTATATGATACGGCCTTCCGTTACCGCTCACCTTACCTTTGATTACTCTCCATGCATTCCTTCTGCTCTAGGCATCCTGATACTCTTGCTTTTTTTAAATTGCCAGACATCTCCTTCAGGTCTTTATGGTTATTCTTTTTGTCCCTGCATCTGGAATACTCTATTTCAAGCCTTTACCAAATATGTTCTTCTCAGTGACATTACATTTCCTGTAATACTCCATGGCACCCCATCACCCTACTTTTCTTGCTCAATTTTTCCCCACCGCAGTTATTGTTTTCTAATATACTGTATCTTAATCTAAAATTATAATAGTATGTATTTTTTTTTTGCTTTGGGAGAAAAGGGTTTCTAATTTGTCAACGACGTAATTATTGATAATCAGGCCTTCCGTTTCCTATCTAACTCTGGTATGTATTATCGTAGGAGTGCTTATTAAGCCAAAGAACATGCACCATGATAGTATAATTCTTCTCACTTCCTCCTGAATACCACTTTGTTCAGGAATATTTTTTTTTACAGTTGTACTCTTTTATTTGGGGGCATCAGTCATGTTGATTATCTGTTTTCATATATTTAAAATAAACCTTATGTTCTTCAATCTACCCATCAGTTGCTCATATATTCAACTTCTTACAGGTATCACAATTTTAACATGCCCAAAATATCATTTTTCCCTCCAAACCCATCTCACTCATAGTCCATCTCAGCTGATGGCAACTCCATCCTGTCAAGTGCTCAGGCCAAACACACAGGAATTATCAATGACTCCTCTACTTCAAACTTCTAAAGGGCCTACAAAAATCTTTATAGAGTGACCAAATATTGTGGCTTTCCTGGGATGAGGGGTTTTCTGAGAGAGAGGGCTTTCAGTTCTAAAGCAAGAACAGTAGCAGGCAAAATGGGACAGTTGTTTACTCAAGATGATCTGCTTCCCCTTACCTCTCTATATCATTTCCTACTAATCCCTCCCTCACTCACCCTACTCCAGCAGCACTGGGCTCCTTGCTTTTGCCCATTCTTATACCTTAAGACCTTTGCACTGGCTGCTCTGCTGCAAGGAATTCTATTTTAAATGGTTAACTCCTTCATTTCCTTCAAGCCTGCTCAGATTTTCATTTCCCAATGGTATCTCCTCTGACCATACGGTTAAATATTGCGTCACTCCTCCTCCATCACTCTGAGTCTACCTCACTGCCTTGACGCTTCAGCATAAGCAACAGGCATAATCAAAAGTTGTTTGAAGAAAAAAGTAGCAATTTTTGTTATGTAATTTGCAACATGGAAAATTAAGTTACGTATATTTTTCTTATATATGAGTTTAATTAAAACAAGCTTAGATATTTTAAGGGCTACAAAAGTGACCTCTGCATTAATTATGTTTAATCTAGGATGTTTTTATATTTCACATATATTAATTTGCTGTAACCTTTCAGTTTTGCTTTCACATGTGTTTAAGAAAAGAGGAAAAGGATTCAATTTTAGTAACAACCGTAGCCACACATTAAAAAGTATTAGATTTTATACAGTTATAGTATCAGTGATGGAGCATTTCTTTAAAAAGTATTCAACTATTGTTACCCAAATCTTCTTCTAAGCTTGTTATATCTATTCTTCAAGTTCTTATGTAGGACCTCTTGATCTAACTAGATGGTTTCCACGGGATATTTCAGAAAAAAAATGGAAAAAAAATTAAGTGACAATTAAATTAAACAAATATGGTAACAATAATTCACAAAATCAAATTGAAGTGACAGAAACATGAGAAGGCATGAAAAAATTTAATCATATACAAGCAATGATAAAAGTGTCATCTTTGCCACATGAACAATAGTGAGAATATTTTAAAAAATTTCCATGCTTCCCAATTCTAACGATTTTAATCCTTGAAAAACTTTGTCCTAGAATCACTGAAATGTCACATGTTAGGAACAAGTTCTGTGGTCAAATTTTTTTTATAAAGTCTGAATTAATCAATGTTATCTGGCTAATTTGCTGCAAAATTCCTCATAGCCTTCCATATGTTAATTCACGTTGTGAAGCTGCCAGAGGAATTAATTTTGTTGATTTTCACACATTTGCCTGTCTGGGAATTTCTGTTTACTCCCCCTCAACCCACTTATTTTTAGAGAAACCAAATAACTAGTGTTTAAGGAAAATACCAGTCTTTAGTTGCAGTTGCTCCAGAGTGTTAAAAAAAAAAATTCACCATTCCTTCATTCCCATGTCTCTGCAAGCCACATAAACTCTCAAGATACTAGTAGTAGTGGATAATAGCAACTAAGGATTGAAAGGGAAACTTTCCCTCCCAAAATGTTTCAGTTTTTTACCTGGAGAATGTTTATTACTTCTCAGAGATCTCTCTCCTCTAATTTTAAAATAATTTTAAAAAGAAAACAACTTTTCCTTAGAGGAAATTTAAATTTTTGATCATGTGAAGATAACTGAACATACCAATTTACCAATTATTCAGTAATGGGTTGCCCAGAAATGCTTTCCAATCTACTGAATGCATAAAAGGGTTTTAATAATATTTATGGTTGAAGGAGATAAATTGAAGAGAAGAAAATTTATCTTTGTGTCTGGGACATTAGGACGTATTCTCTCCTGATAGGGAATATTGATTTTATTAATCAGAATGCCTCTCACTGAAGAAATAGAGCCTACTCAGTACCATTACAAAAAAGATATTAAGTGGAATTTTTCCATTCTTGTCACAAAAAGATGAAGAAGAGCTCTTTACTAAAGCAACACAGCCGAAAATAGTAGGAGCAAAGTATCACCAAGGTCTAGAGGGAGACGGCCAAGAGACATCAGATACACACCCCAGCATGGATGTAATGTGCTCAAATATCCCAATCAAGCAGGCAACTTAGGAATTAAAGAAGATGTAGAAGTATAAACAACAGTACAGTGATTTTGATAGGAGATTATTCCTTTACCCTTTCCATAGTGGTTAACAGTGGAGTTCTTCCCTGTAATATAGTTTTTTAAAAATTGTACTGTCTTGATCCAGTTTTGGGGCAAGTTTGTTCCCCTACTTGCTCAGCCTTTGAAGTACACACCCCTAACAACTTCCCTTATTGGGCTCTCCACTCCAGACCACACTCTCATCACCCAGGCCCAGGTATCAGACAAGTGCAATTATAGTTATTAAATTAGTCACTCCATGGGGAGGCCATTAGCTTGACTAACCTTACCCTGCTTGCCATGCGTGAGCTGCCCCCTACAGCTCCAATTTGTTATTACTTTGTCCCTAGGTTGTAACCCCTGTGTGGCACTGCCTAGCAGTTTTATCTTATTCAGAGCTGTAAATAATAATAAAAAATTATCTTTCATCTATTGAATATCAATGTTTGTGTCACACCATCAGAAGAATCTTTAAATCTTATAAAACATTCCCCACTGCCTAGTCAAAGAGGTAGATTCCAAAACAAACCTTTGTGAAGATGCTGTGACTGATGGAAAGCCATGCAACTCACTTCAATGAATGAAGTGACTCATTCTTCAATGAATTTGCTGATCAGTCTTCTGTAGGAATTTGAGGAAGTGGAAGAAATATTCTGAAATATATGACAGGGCAGAAAGAAGGGTAAACAACAGATCAGCTGATAGTCTTATGGTTTGGTCAAGGAAAAGATGTGTTTCCTGTAGGTTAAGTGGAAAATTACCTAGATATACTTAATACCTAGATATACTTCATGATTCTCCACCAGATTGTGAGCCGTAGGACAGTTTCCTAGTGGGAAACTCCAAGAGGAAAAGGTTGTGGCTAGACCACAGAGGCTGGTGCTCAGTAGGGTCTTGGTCATTGAACCAATTTCCTACATTAGGGGACCATGCAACAGGAAGGACATTGCATTCTGACCCACAAAATCATACATGCTTTTCACCAGAGAGCCAAGAGGGTGCTATAGAATCACCAATTAAGAAAATGACTTTTTTGGTGAATTTCTTCGGTATGTGTTGAATTGCATCCTTGGGAAAATTTACATTGAAGTCCTAACACCAAGTACCTCTGAATGTGTGTGACCTTATTTGTAAATAGGGTCACAACAGGTGGAATTAGTTAAGATGAGATCATGATGGAGTAGGATGGGTCCTTAATCTGGTATAACTAGTATCCTTATAAGGAGACACAGAGACACTGGTAGAATACCATGTAAAGATGGAGGCAGAGATGGGAGTGATGCCCCTACAAGCCAAGGAATAACAAGGGTTGCTGGCTGTCACCCAAGACTAAAAGAGAGGCATGGAACAGATTCTCCCTCAGAGCCCTTAGAGGGAACCACCTCTGCCAACACCTTTATCTCAAACAACGAACCTCCAGAATAGTTTGTGAGAATAATTTCTGTTGTTTTAAGCCACCCCACTTGTGGTACTTTGTTAAGACAGCCTTAGAACATTAATACATCCTCCAGTGTTTTCATTTTCCACTCTTAAATCTGGAGTAGTTAGAGGAAGAAGGGGGAAGGAAGAATAGGAGTGAAAATAAACACGGAATCCTCTAAGCCTCCAGGTACTGGGAGAAGAGAGAGGACTAAGGTTTGACTTCATATGAAATTTGAGGTTTCAAATTGGGATAGATTGAACTAGATAATTTCTATTCTATATTTTTTTACCCAATGCTAATTTTCTTTGCAGTGTCTACTTTAGTGAAGTAACCGCTAAATAGCATTAATGGACTAAAAGAGAAATCAAGCAGATATTTAGTGACATTTATTGGAGAAAAATAGAATTTTTTCACATATGTACCACAACAAGTTCTGGGTGCTCAATAAACCTGTCATACAGACTAGACTAGGAATGACTGCATTGAAGTGGACATCTATTATCAGTTCATCCACCTTGAAACTGCCCTTAGCAGTTGCCCCAATGACCACTAAGAAAAAAAAAAAAAGAAAAAAATACTTCACAATTCATTAGTAATTAATAAAATTTACATTATATATTTTTGTGATTTATATTCAAAAACATTCAGAAAAAATAAAAGCATTTTGTCTCTGGCTTCTAGTTACATCGTCTCTCTTTTCCTTTCCACTTTCAGGTAAAATTTCTCCACCTTTTTCTATTATCCCAAGCAAATAAAGTACATAGTATTCTATTCAGAAAATTAAAACTCTGTTAGTTGAACTTTAGTTCCTTTAAAAGCAGCTCAGCAAGCATTTATTGATAATTAGTTATGTTTCTCAAGTGATGTATCAAATTATTCAACAAACTAAATAGGCCTCTTGGGAGATTTTAATCTTTGCATAAACAAAACACAATGTGGTTGTTTATCCAATTACATAAGCTGTATTTAGAACATTCTCATATATATATGTGCTAAAAGAGTACAGAGTATAAGTATGTATATATGTTTGTTGTATACATACATATATTATTATAGTATAAATATGATGTTTCATATACAATATATAGTATTATATATACTATATGCATAAATTATAAGACAGTATGTTAGGTACTATTGGAGATAAATATAAATAAGATAGTATAGAACATTGTTAGTATAGAAGGAAACATAAAATTTCTGTAATTATAAATGTAACTCAAGACAGAGTGTTATGCTAGGTTTGTGAGTGCTAATTAATAACACCACTTTCAATTCCAATTATTTAATTAACTGAGAAATTTACTCTGGAGTCAGTTAGAAAATGAAATATCAATTGTTTCTCTTCTTTTTCCCCCTGATAAAGATGAATGGGATAATGATATCAAAATGGGACTGCAGCTTCTACCATCAACTCCATCTCACTCCAGGTCTAGACCTTAAGAGCTTTTGGACTGCCAAGCTGAAATTTTCTAAGAGAACCATCTTCTACTACATCCAACCCAGAAGAAACCAAGAAATAAAATTCACTTATAAGCAAATGGCCTTTAGGACTTCACACTTATATAATAGAGAACCATAAAATGGTCAACAGACCCCGATTCCTTATTACAGTCATATATAGTCTTCTAGTCTAGGGCATTCAACATCATTTGAAATTTAACAACTGATTTATTGTCTTCCAGCTGTTACATTCAGATGGCGAGAATCCTTAGCCTAACTAAGAATTCCAGAGATGTAATAAATATTCAGTAAATATTGATTGCAGGTTGTGCACCAAGGATAAAGACATATAAAGACACACTTTGGAAGGCCAGAATTTGATTTTGGACTGCAAAACTCCCACAGGGGCCTTCGAGAACCCCCAAATCAGCAAGTGAATAAGATTCTTACCATCCTCAAGTCAATCAAGAACAATGAATTGTAGAACACTAGAATTTGGACATTAGACTGTAAGGCTAATTCAAGTAGAGGACGACCATAAACAAACACACATGAGCAAGGAAATTGGGTACTGGCAGTATACTTAAGTTTAAA
This sequence comes from Daubentonia madagascariensis, assembly GCA_023783475.1. Lineage (NCBI taxonomy): Eukaryota > Metazoa > Chordata > Mammalia > Primates > Daubentoniidae > Daubentonia > Daubentonia madagascariensis. The sequence continues at coordinate 14,670,445 of JAKFHU010000978.1, read as the reverse complement.
ATTAGTTGGAGATAAGTGTAAGAAAGCAGGTTAAACTGCTTTTTAGAATGATTTGAATATCATCACGTGAGAAATTTTAACTTAATGTGTAAATCATTTCATTTATATATTAAAATGTTTAAAATATATTGAATAATTTGTACTATATTATTAATCATTTAATCATTCTATTATTAATAATAATTTTATTATTTACCTACACTGTTATTTCAGTAGTTTTCTAGGCATACTAATTTAGTCCAATTTTCCATTATTTAGAGGCAGAAGGAAAATTAATATTCATATTGTCCATTTTCAAACAATATCACTATTTTTAACCTACACCCTTTTAAGATCTCTTTTTCATCATCACAAAAAGGGCAGGAAAAACAATGTTCAGATATCCTATTCCACATGGTTCAGGTCAGAGTTTGCCAATGAAAGGCACAAGTGAAGATTAGGAAAGTAGAAAAAAGACGGATAAGTCATTATTTTTCAGAGGTAGTTGCGACCTGATGCATTGGCTTTCTAGCGGAGCTGTGGAGATCCACCAATGTTGGTATTTCTGAATCCATCCCTAACCCCTCGACTTTAGAAGTGTAGCAGTTTCCCAATGAGCTTAGCTGTTGCGGACCACCTGCTTCTAAACTCCTAGTTGAAAGATTAGTGGTGAACTCCCTGAACTTGGCTTTCTTAGGTCTTCCAATATCTTTGTAAATCCCAAAGACCTATAAAATTCCATTCCTCATCTAAGCCTGATAGGTAATATAATATTATAGTTAGAAAATGGACAAGAACTGAGCTCCGGCTTGCTACAGCCCACCTTCCCCCCACCACCCCCACTGTGGCCCTGGACCACGCAACTGCCCCTCTCAGCTCTCCACGCGTAAATTCACAGACAAATATGAATGGATAACAATAGAAAATGGTAGTGAAACAGTGGGAATCAGCACTTTTGCACAGGAGGCTTTGGGAGATATTATTTACTGTCCTCAGCCTGAAATTGGGACAAAAATTGAACAAATAGGATGGCTTTGGTGCTTTGGAAATTATGAAAGCTACTAGTAAACTCTATACTCTCTCCTCTGTCGGGAGAAGTAACTGAAATTAATGAAGACCTTGTAGAAAATCAAGGAGTAGTCAACAAATTGTGTTATCAAGATGGTTGGTTGATCCAAGTAGACACTGAGTAACCCTTAAAAACTAGATGACCTAGTAAGTGAAGAAGCATATGAGAAATATATAAAATCTACTAAGGAGTGAAGATGAACCCTTAAATAAACTAATATGAAACAACCAAAAAAAGAAGGCAAGAAAGAAAGAAAGAAAGGAAAGACAAGAACTAAGATTATCAAATAATTATTAAGGCAATGCTTTAAGGTTATATGTCATTTGGAACAAAATAACAAAAAATTTTCCTTTTATAGTTGTAATCCACTTACACATCTTCCCTTTAGATATGTTCTTTAATTAAAACGCCATTTCTAACTTTTCCATGTATGAATTTTGAAATGTAGATTCTCTGTGTTCCTTAACATTTAGTTCTTGAAAACTCAAAGTCTACGGAGTTGGCATTTGTGTTAAATCTGCTAAATTCACTTGATATAATTAAAAAACATATGTAAAAGAAAGTATAGACTCAAACTTAGTGTTATTAGCATATGAGAAAAAGATTATTGATGTAATAAGTTTTCAAAGCTTTTCCTAAAATCTTCTGATAGATCAAATAATATTTTGGCTCTTATCCTTGCCTGATGAGCACACATCCTAATTCATGATAATCAACTTATACTGTGTAAAACAGCTTCAGAATCTTCTACAACAATTAATGATTTTATATTTGAACAGTGCCCTATTCCATCTACTTATCAATTTGCCTAAAATTAAATAATTGGTCTTCCTTTGAAAGTGTGCAAATTATTCTCAGAATGTAAATTGGAAACATTTAGTACACTGCATTTTTTAAAACTTGGTTTTCCCTTTAAAGATAAGCTCCTCCGCCTCTTATAGAGCTTGCTTGCTTGCTTGCTTGCTTGCTTTCCTTCCTTCCTTCCTTCATTTTTCTTTTTGTGAAGACATTGACTGACTTCTAGGGATAGGTTTATAATTATCCACTATGGAAATGTGAAATGACTCCATGTGCATCTAACAATGGTATTGCTTATTTTTTAGCCCTGATTCCAAATAGTATGCATATACACACACCAGTGGCTTCTATAGGTACTTACTTACTCACATGCATGTACAGTATATCATCTATATTTAGCTGTTCATCTTTATTAAAGTAAAATCTTAACAATAACAAGTATATAAAAAATTAACTTTTACTTTCTCTGGAAGATCAGTCTTCATTTATCCTCTTCAGCTCTACCTCCTAGGAAATGTAGGACTTGAACACATTGAATTAAGTAACTGAGCATTTAACATAATAACATGACAATGATTAATGCTCAGAATAAGATGATACATTACTAACCATCAGTTCTTCAACTGCTCTTTGAATGCTTTTATATATCTTTATTGGGATTATGGAGAAAATAAATATTTAGTAATATTAATGAGATAACAGCAAGCCATATATATTGTTCCTCCTCAGTGAAGCAAGAATGTGCTTTAAAGTGTAAATATAACCATGGAACTTCTTATTCTGAAATTCTTCATTGGCTAGCTATTCTTCAGGAATGAAGTTAAAGCATCTTAGTAAAGGCTTCTGAACTGGCTGATTTGTCTTCCTTTCCTGTCTCTTGTCTTAGTCTTTCAATAAACCCTATGTATTAGGCTGTCTTGTTAGTTGAAGACAGCAGAATCCATTCAGACTAGTTTAAACAAAAAAGGAAGTGTTTTTTTTAAAAAAAAAGCCCCCAAATTGTGCACAAATGATACTAGAAAAAAATGGTATGCAAAAAATGAACTGCAATTCTTTCTTCTTACAATTCCAAAAAAAAAAAAAAAAAACTAAAGATGGATCAAAGATCTAAATAGAAAAACTGAAAAACCAACACTCTAGAACTTCTTAAAGAAGATATGAGAAAATCTTTGCAAGGCTATGGATAAGAGACAATGCTTTAGATAGGACCCAAAAGTCTAGCCAATGAAAGAAAAATATTGAAACTTGCATAAACAAAAGTTAAAACAAATAAATTTTATATTTGAAGGTCAGTGATACATTAAAGACAAGAAACAGCCTGGAAAAAAATATTTGCAAAACATGTACCTGGCAAGAGTCTTGTGTCCAAAACATATTAATAATTCTTTAAATTAAATTATAATATAATCAACCTGTTTTAAAAGAAATGTGCAAAAATTTGAACAGCATTTTACCAAAATATGATATGCATGTATACATATGTGTATGTGTATGATGTATAAAGCATATGGAAATATACTCAACATCATTAATCATTAGAAAAACACAGATAAATTCATAGGGATATACCATTGGAAACTGCTTAAAATAGCTAAAATGAAAATGTTTAAGACCTAGTTTTTTTGAGGATGTGGATCAACCAGATCTCCTGTTCATTGTTTGTGGAAATATAAAATGCTACAATCAACTGGGGGATAAATCGTTTCCTATAAGGTTAAAAAATACACTTATTAAGAATCAGTAATTCAACTCCCAGATACTTACCCAAGAGATATAAAAACTTATATCGCCATGAAGCTTATATTCACACAAAACTTATGTTTATCCAATGGAAGAATCTCTGGTTTAGATCTGGTTGTCAGAGGAAGCCTCGATAAAAATACTTTTTCTTGAAGTTCAATTGGTAGGATGAAACAACTCATTCAAAATCTGGGAAAAAGCATTCAGTGGTAAATGAGTAGCTGGCATAAAGTCTTTAAGACAGGAAAAAACTCAACCAGAAAGAAAGCCAATATTTCTAGAAAAGAATGTGCTAAGATGATTATGGCAGGCAGTGAAGTTTTAGAGAAACAAATAAGCCATACCAAAGAGGATTCTAGAGCCCAGGTAAGGAATTAAGATTCAACTATTCATATTAACAACAACAACATAACAAAAAATATTACAGACAAGCAACTTTATTATGAGTCCATAAATATCCAAATTATATGTTTCTAATTTAATTCCTTTTCTGTGTACACAATGTGGGACCTCCATACATCTTAAAAAAGAATGATTTTAGTATCAATACTTACAGAAATAACTTGTTTTGTATATAATTAATTGTTTCATCTAATGTCACATTATATAATATTTTACTACATATTTGGGCATATTTTCTTTCATAGTTTTTTTTCCTTCTTCTAGGAGTTCTAATAGTTTTGTCATTGACCTAAAGTTAATGTACTTTTACCATATTCTTATCATCTAATGCATAATTAGGTTGTATATGTATAGCCCATTAGCAACCAACACATTTTCCATTTTTAAAATATGCTATGTTTGAAAAATAAAATATGAACAAGGCCAATGACTTCATTCATATATCTTGATGAAAGTAATTTCTTTCATATGGACAAAGAAGTTTTAAAGTAATCAAAGGGAAATATAATTTTCTAGCTATAATTTTTGTAAATACATGTGAACCTAAATTGAGCAAACAAATGTCTTTCCCTACTTAAGTCTTTCTATACTGAGAAAACCTTTAGTATATCTATTGCTACATCCCTTCAATAAAAATTTTAATTAAATTCAATAGTTTCCTCAAAACAATTTTTATAGAATATTTCCCACAGTGTAGTGAAACTGCTTCGAATTGGTATAGAAAGCCATGATGTTTATGGGAGGTAAAGGTAAGAAAAATACGTTCAAAAGAGGCACGTTCAAAAGAGGGCAAGAAATCAAATGGACAGAAAAGTGTAAGTGAGATCTCAAATCTACAAATGGCGTTTCTCTAGAGACTTCATAAATTATTCATTATTTTGAAGTTTTAATGTGGAAGCTGGCTAGCACACATTCAAATGACTCCATAATAGATTTCTTCTTTTTAGCTGAACTAGCTCATTCAAAAAATTATACATTCCAATCAATTCAGAAAAAAGTATATACATATTATTCCTTTAAAATTACTATAAACAGATATATTAAGATAACTTAAGCAACTCATAAGCTTAGGAAAGTTCATCACATGCATATTTACATGCTTACTCTTCCCTTGTACATCATCTATACTTGGTTACCAGTCTCTAAAGGATCTTTTCCAGAGAATATGCAAAAACAGTATTAATATGACTAACCATTTTAGGATGATGACATTTTCCATACCTTTTGTCAAAAGTATTCTATTCCTCTTAATATTTCCGCCATTTAAGTATATGTTTTAATAATGTTATATTTTGACTGTGATTGTAATTTCATAAATTTTGGAGAGAAGAGAAAGAAGCATATAGTCTAGTTAACTGTACATGTAACTACATGTAACATTTTCAACTCTTAAAATGTGGCTTATATTTATATGTTCCATATTTTAAATTTTTATATTCCCTCTATTTTATCCATTTTCTCACTCTATATGTCATTCTTTCTGTACTATTTTCTTATTCTTTCCCTTTTCATCTTTATGTTAAATTTTATCATCTTTTAGGTTTTAGTTCATTTATTTTAGAGTAATAATCCAGTCAGAACTGCTAGATCAATTTGATCAACTTACAGCATTAATACTGAATCTGTGATCCTTTATCTTTCTCTTATATACTTAATATGTATCTATTATTTCAAAAATTTCTAATGATACATTGTGAGAATAATTGATTAATATTGCCTGTACTGACCTTGGTCAAACAACATGATTCAAATGGTGCTTATCTCACAGTCTTGGCCTTTGGAAGAGCAAAGTGATCAAGGCCTGACCAAAATTATTATCCTCCTGGACAGGACTGAACAGAGTGCTCTAGGTGAAGAAAGGGTTCAGTTATTATTGGTTTTGTGAGAATTGATATGATTCTGAGATGGAGTACTATCTTCTTTCTGTAATCACAAGAAGCAAAGATCATACAAATCTCGAAATTCAAGGATTTAATCTGTAACGAAAGCCAATATTTAAGAAAGAAAAGTTGTGAGAGGGACAGGGTACAGATTCCACTGTTTGAATTTCTGCATATGCTGCACCTGAACTCAGCACACAAGACTTCCCATCATGTGGAATGAAAGCACAGCAGAGTGTTTAAGAGCATAGGTTCTGAAATTGTCACATATGATTGGGTTATAATTTGTCAATTAAAATCTGTGTGATTGGTAACAAATTAATTTAAAGTTTTTGAGCTATGTGCTCTTTATCTATCAAGTGGAAGTAATAAAGGTAACAGGATTTTTATGTAGGTTAAAAATGCTAGTGTATGTAAAGCACTTAGAATTCTACTTCCTCTCCATAAAGACAGAGGGATTGTAATTTGTTACTCTATGAGCCATCAGAGCATGTTTGAATTGAATTTTTCCCACGCTTCAATAAAATGAGCTTTGAAAAATAACAACAAACACATGCATACAGAAAAATATTAATCTGCAAAGAAGACTGGAAGAGGGAACTAAAGGGTGGAAAAAATGAGGAAAATGGTATATTATAGAAAAGACAGACAAATTTCAGGAAGGTTGATGCTTTGGAGGGATAGAATAGTGTAAAGACTTTTAAATAACCAGAGTTCTTAGCTATCATGGAGTCAATAATTCACATAGCAAAAGGTTTCTGTGGATTGATGGGGCCAGAAGCCATAACTTCATGAGAAGGGAATGATAGTGGGGAAATGAGTATAAGATTAATCATTCAGGAAACTTAGCTGGGAAATGGAGGAACTAGTGTTGTAACCAAAGTTGATTCAGGGGTTGGGGAAGATTATGACTTAAACATAATTTAAACAATCATCTTTAAAGATGGGTGACACAACTCTATCCAAGTGCCTGTATGAATGACTGAGCTGGGAGGGAGAGGTTTAATAAATAAAAGGAAGGACAAACTCCACAGAGAAGCATCCAGTAGAAATATAATAAAAGCCACCTATGTCTATGTGTTTTCTAGTAGCCACATTAAACAAAGTTATAAGAAACACATAAAATTAATTTATTCAAAATTTAAGTTAATCCAAATATTAAAAATATTAACATTTCAAACATAGTCAATGTGAATAACTGAAACATTTTACATTTATTTATGAATTAGTTTTTAAAATTTAGTGTGTATTTTACTCTTACAATACACTTCAATTTAAACTAGAAAGTTTCAAGCATTTTCTTATAATTTTTAAGACATATATTTTATTCTTGCTGTTTTCATTTCTAGGAGCAATTTTAAATATATTGGATGTACTTTGAGTTGTTTATGTCAATAAAAAAAAAACTTTCTTTGTTTGTTCTCTTTAGTATGATCGTGCTGAATTTTTATGAGAATATCCTCCATGACTCTGCTATATTTTGACTAGCATCTGTATCCTTTTTAACTACTTATTATACAAACTTCATTTTTATTTTGATTTTGTATTTCTATTTTTTCCTCTGATCTTTGCCAATTGGTCTTTATCTGTTCCTAACTTAGCATTTTGTTTGTAAGCCCTTTTATCTTTTAATTTTAGCAATTTATCATGAAGGGAAGATTAAATTTAGGAGTGTTTTTTTAAAAATTTTATAGAAAAGTATATTCATTGCATTGTTCTATGATGTAATCATTATTTTTATGTTGTTCATTTGCCTTTTCTTGGTCATAATCATTTTCCCTTTATTTTTATTCTTAATGCATTTTGGGATTGGTCCAATGCCCATTGAGTTCTTAGTCATATTTTGAGTTCTCTTTGTACTATTTATTTATGTCATATTGTGAATTAGTTATCTGTTTATACTGCGCATATATTAGGATTCAGGTATAATCAATAGAGGACTTTCTCATCAACTCCCATATCTGCAGGTATAATTCACATGCAATCTTACAAGGTATTTTTCAGGCTCGATAAATTATGTATGATATAGCATTTATGTTTTTAATTTAGTCTTTTCTTTTTCTGACAGAAAACAGCTATTGGTCTTCTTGCCACATATTTTGCCTGGCCTACTATTCCTTTTTTTTTTTTCCAAATATAGTTTTGTTACTGCATAGTCAAGTCTCAAGCCCATTATTTCTCCCGCTAATATGTCAAACATTGATCTTGTTCAAAAATAAGAGTTTATTGGCTTTACACTAAGAGTTTGCCATCTGTTTTGATAACTTTTGGCTCTTTCAAAGTGTAAATGTTTTTGGCTATTTCTAAAGCTAATGATCTTTGTAAGTATATACTTTTACTCAGGTCCACTTTTACCCATACTATCAGCCCATCTTTATATGCTGTGTTCAAACAGTATAGACAATTCTTAATTACATATAAAATAAAGATTCTGTCAATCACCTTTTGGTGGACTTCAGAGAGAAAAAAACAAAAAATACTCTTTATACTCTAGCATCTTAATGCAGTAGTGTAATAAAAGTTTTAAAATAAATAATCTGCCATTCATTTAAAGATTAAAAAAATAAATTTTAGGAAGAATGGAAAAACAAGCACCACTGGTAGTTACCATCAAATTGGTACTAACTGATCAACACTTACATCACTCATGGCAATATTATTCATCAGGGTGTGGGCAGGCAGGAGGGGGATGGAGGGGATGGGAAAACTCTCACTAAATGGATGCGGGGAGCACAGTTTGGGGGATGACCACAATTGTAGCTCTGACACAGGCAGTGCATGGGCAATATATATAGCCAAAGTGTTGTACCCCCATAATATTCTGAAATAAAAAAAAAAATAAAATAATTTAAAACAAATAATAAATTTTAGGGAGTGCCATCAGTAAGATGGTGGAATAGGAGTTCTGTGGTTTCAGTCCCCATTCACCCCAGAAATCCAATCACCAACTATCCACAGGCAAGAATTCCACCCTTAATATCTCAGAACTCAAGAGTGAGACAAAGGCAACCCCTTGGACTGCAAAACTGAGAGAAGCTGAGATTTAATGGCAAGAGGAAGCATTCCAGCCAACAGAGGAGCCACAGCAGAGAAACTAGCCAACAACATCATGCTGCAGGAAACAGTCCACAGGTTTTCCAAGTTCCAATCCCTAGCCATCTTCCCTACACAGCCCAGCTCTTCCCCAGGTTAAGAAGAAACTGCAGGTCAGTGATTACCCTCAGAGGGAGCACTTACCTAGCCCAAACCTAGAGAAAGAGAGATAAACTAACTAAGTTTCAGTGCTCACATTAAGTCTCCCCCAGACTGGGTGGCAACTGCAGCTCTGCAATTACCCACAAAGGGAGAATCTGGTCCTGCCCAAACCTAGCTGTTGAGTGGTGACTCTACCAAACCTTGGTGCTCTGCTTAAACCTACCCTAGGCTAGGAGGAAAGCCCAAGTCTACACATATTTGTGGACCATAGCCACTGGCCCTCTTTATCCCTTTGTGGCTGAGCAGAAACCCCAGAGACCTCACCAACCCTTAAATCCCAGCACACAACCCTAACCAACTATAGATTTCAAGCAACAGTACTTCCCAGGTTGGGGAAACAACCTGCAACTCTGCCAAATTAGAGACAATTGCAGAGACCAACCGGAAGCTCTACCTGATGGCAGAATCCAGCCAGTGGTTTCACTGGACCATGAAACACAGCCAGTAGTACCATTTGACCTCAGAGCACTCGAAGCAATGCAGTCTGACTACAGAACCCAGCATTAAGTTCTGTCTGTCCAGGGTTTCTAACAGCCAGCTTATCCAGAATCCCAGGCTAGGCTAAATAGTAAAAGTGTATCTCCAGTAAAACACATTTACAAAGAATGGAAGAGGTGGCCATCTTCTAAACATAAGGACAGAAGGATTATAAAAATTAAGGAAATATGACAACACCAATAAAAAAGCAACATTAATAAAGCTCCAACAATGGACCTAGAAAAAATGGAGATCTGTAAAATGACTGAGAAAGAATTCTATATAGTGATCTTAAAGAAGTTCAGGAAACTCTAGGAATGTAGACATAGAAACTTTAAAATAACTGTAAGAGTGGAATTGTAATGTTTGTAACACATAGAAATGATAAATACTTGAAGTGACGGATACCCCAATTACCATGATTTGATTATTACACATTGTATGCCTGTATTGTAACGGCAAAAACCAGAGTCACGCTGCTCAAGGAAACACTGAGAGGTACACAAGGATGCAGAGAGGTCAGGTTTATTAACGCCGGTGGGCTCAGAGGGGATGAGCACCCCCGGTAACGGGGACTTGTCTTTTATACTTTAGAACAAGGAGGAAGGGTACAGAGTGGTTTATTGCAGGGAGGAAGCTGGTTGAAAGAGCATAAGCTGGGTCACTTTAACCAGTTATCAGTTATCTTTCTTGCAACAGCTGCAGTTTTACGAGCATTCTTGTGACCAGGAGGTTGCAACAAGCAGTCTTACAAAAGCAGATTAAGCAATCTAATATAAACAGGGCTATAGCTTAACCTTTCAAGGTGAAAGGTTTTTAGTGAGTTTTTATTTTCCATGTCAGTATCAAAACATCCCATGCACCCTATGTACCTATAATAACAAAAAGAATTATAAAGAAAAGAAAATTAAAGTTTGAAAAATACTTCATGAACAAAATTAGTTTGACAAAGAACTAAAAAGAGTGAAAAGTAAATAGAAATCCTAGTGATAAAAATACAATAATGAAATTGAAAATTCAATATAAAGCTTCAAAAGCAGATTTGATCAAGCAAAAGAAAGAATTTATAATCTCAAAGAGGACTTTTGAAATTATTTAATTATAGAAGAAAAATAAAGAATGTAAAAGAATGAACAAGGCTGCTATCGTTTGTATGTGTCTCCCAAATTTCATGTGTTGGAAACTTAATCCCTAAATTTATATGTTTATGGTATTTGGAGATGGGGCTTTGCAGAGTTAATTAGGATTAGATAAGGTCATCAGAGTGGGGAACTCATGATAAAACTGAGGGCTTTATATGAAGAGGAAGAGAGACCTGAGCTAACATGATCTTGCCCTCCTTCCATGTTATGAAATAGCAACAAGGCCCTGACAGAAGCAAAGCTGGTATCGACTCCTTGACTTTGGAGTTCTCAGCCTCCAGAACTCTAAGAAATAAATTTCTTTTCTTTATAAATTACCCAGTCTGTGGCATTCTCTTATAGCAACAGAAAATAAACTAAGAAAAAGGCCTATGGGAATTATGGGATGCCATCAAGCAAAATAACCACCACATAATAGGAGTGTTTGAGGAGTAGAAAGAGAAAGAGGGCTATAAAGTGTTGGGTCTGCCCTGGAATGCCTGCGGTAGATAAGTCAGATAAGGACAGGTTGCAGGTTCCAGAGGAATCTCCGGAGGTTGTAAAGATAACTCTGAATTACCTCCTCCTCTGTGTGGATGCCTTTTTCGGCCTCCACCCACCTGCACCCAGGTGCTCAAAATAAAGGGCATTTTACCACGCACCCAGGCTTGCCTGTCTTCCTCTGGGCTGTGACCTAACATAAAGCATACTTAATAAAATAATGGCTGAAAATTTCCCAAATCCAGAGAAAGATGACAGCAACTAAATACAGGAAGCATAGAGGTCACAATTAAATTCAAGCCAAAGATGACTTCACCAAGACACATCATCATCAAATTATCAAATTAAATACAAGGAAAGAATATTGAAAGCAGCAAGAGGTAAGAAACACACTACCTTCAAGGAAGCCCCAATATAGCTTTCAGTGGATTTCTCAGCTGAAACCCTGTGGGCCAGGAGATAGTGGGGTAATATATACAAAGTGTTAAAAGAAAAAAAACTGTCAAACAAATGTACTTTATGTGGCAAAGCTGTCTTCCAGAAATAAGGGAGAAATAAAAACTTCCCCAGACAAAAAATGCTGAAGGAGTTTATCACCACTAGGCCTACTTTACAGGAACTGCTAAAGGGAGTTCTCTAAACTGAAACAAAAGGCTGCTAACTAATAATAAAAAACATATGGAAGTAAAAATCTCAATGGTATAAGTAATACATAGTTATACTCAAAATTCTCTAATGCTGTCAGGGTGGTATGTAAAAGCAGTTTCATCCCTACTAGGAGGGTTAGAAGACAAAACTGTAAAAAACAACTCTAGCTACAACAAATTGTTAAGAGACAGAAATGACAAATGCAAATTTGACATCAAATTCATAAAAGGCAGGGCAGGGAGTGAAAATGTAGAGGATTTGCATGTGATCCAAAGCAAGTTGTTATCAGCTTACAGTAGACTGTTATAGGGAGAAGATTGTTTTGTAAATGTAAGCCTCATGGTAACTACTAAGTGAAAACCTATAGCAGTTGCATAAAATATAAAAAGAAAAGATTCAAAGAATACTGTCACGGTCTAGGTCTAGTGTCCATGGCAGGACTTTGAAGTTTTGCCCCAGTTCTTGGGCTCTTGGCTTGGAAGAATCGCAAGCCGGGCCCGCACAATGGAGAGAGATGACAGACACTCAGCAGGTATACGTGAAGGATTTATTGGAAGTAGTGAAGTTATAGGATAGTACAGGGAAGGAAGCACAGACGTTTCCTAAGGGGAAACGGGTCTGTCTCCGCGAGTGGAGAAGACCCTAATTAGCTCTAAACTTTCTCCTTTTATATGTTAGCCACTTATGTGAATGTAAAGTTAATCACAGAGGTAGTCATTATTACCTATGATTATAAATCACAAGATTTAGGGACTGAATTATATATGTAATGGAAAAATCACTTTGTAGGGTGACATTCTATTGTCTACTTTGTAGGGTGTCATTCTATTGTCTAATCAGGTGGTCAGTGTTCCATGATTTTAATTACCCCATTCTTTAAGACTAAAAGTACTGTTTCTCCTAGGTATTTTTTGTAACTACTTCCTTCTTATTGTTTTTCTAATTTCCATTACCTCTCACCTATTTTTCTGTCCCTAACAATACCACTGCAGTAAACCATCAAACCACAAAGAAGGACAGCAAGAGAGGAAGAAAGAAACAAATGGCCAATAAAAGAATCAGAAAACAAACACAAAATGTCATCATCAAGTCCTTACCTATCAGTAATTTTCTTAAATGTGTCAACCCAAATAAATGACTGAGGGAAAAATCTCAATCAATAGAGGTTTATTAAACCAAGATTTTGAGGATGCACCTGGGAAAAACATGAACCACAAACAAGCTGTGGCTGTTTTCCCAAAGGGGAGGTTGGAACCTTCAGCATTTTAAAGGCAAACAGAGAGAAGGAAAAAGGCAGGGGGAGGGGAGCTGATAAGGTAGTGGGTACATTTTTTTGAGGCCCAAGAAATCTACATTTTACATAAAATAGGGGAGTGAAAGAAGCATTGATTATGTAGATGTCCCTGGGTAGATGGAAGAATGACTGATTCTGTCTTCTCTCCAGTTCTGTTACCTCTAAGATAAACTTGTAATTAATTACTACTGTGGAATCAAATAGGCTGTAGTTTTAGGTGCTACACATAGGAACAATTTGCATATCCTTGCTTACGGGAGCTTAGCAAGAAATTTCCTCTGTGAATGATTTGTGGGCCTAGCTCTTTACAGGTGCCTGAGTCTGTGGTTTTCTTTTTACAAATGTGAATGGATTAAATTATCCACAAATCAGAAAACATAGAGTGGCTTAATGGAAAAAAAACCCAAAAATACAAAACAAGATGTGACCATATGCTGACTAAAAGGATTCACTTTACTTGTAAGAATACACATAAACTGAAAGTAAAGGGTTGGAAAAAGATATTCCATGCAAATGGAACCTGAAAGAGAGCATGGGTAACGATCCTTAAGTCACACAAAACAGACTTTAAGCCAAAAACTATAAAAGAAAACAAGGAAGGTCATTACATAATGATAAAGGGGTCAATTCATCAAGAAGACATACAAATTGTAAATATATACGGTCTCAACATTGGAAAATTTAAATATACAAATCAATTATTAAATGATCTGAAGAGGGAAATAAACGGCAAAGTGATAATTGTAGGGGACCTCAGTACCCAACTTTCAACAATGGATAGATCATCTAAACAGAAGACCAATAAGGAAACAAATGATTTGAATTACACTTTAGACCAAATGGAGCTAACAGATCTACATAGAACGTTTCTTCCAAGAGCATGAGAATATACATTCTTCCCAAGTGTACATGAAATGTTTTTCAGGATAAATCATATGTTAGGCCACAAAACAAATCAACAAATATAAGAGGATTGAAACCATATCAAGTATCTTTTTGTATCACAATAGCATAAAACTACTAACCAATAGCAAGAAAAACTAGGAAAATGAATGAATATATGGAAATTAAACAACATGGTCCTAAACAACAAATGGGTCACCAAAGAGATCAAAAAGGAAATATAAAAGTACTTTGAGGAAAATTAAAAGGAAATACAATATACCAAAATTTATGGGATACAGAAATAGCAGTTCTAAGAGGGAAATTTACAGCAACTAAGGCTTGTATCAAAAAAAGAAGAAAGATCAAAATTAAACAATCAAATGTTATACCTCAAAGAACTAGAAAAAATAGAACAAACCAAGGGTTACATCTCAAGGAACTAGAAAGAATAGAACAAACCAAGCCCAATGTTAGCAGAAGAAAGGAGATGATAGCCAAGATCAGAGCACAAGTAAATAAAATAGAGACTAGAAAACAGTATGAAAAAATCAACAAAACTAAGAAGTGGTTTTTGAAATGCTAAAGAAACTCCACAAACCTTTAGGTAGATAACTAGGAAAAAAGAAAGACCACTTTTATAAACAAGATCAGAAATGAAAGAAAAGACATACTGACACCACCAGAATACAAAGGATCATAAGAAACTCCTATGAACAAATACACACCAACGCATTGAATAATCTAGAAGAAATGGATAAATTCCTAGACACATACAAACTACCAAGACTGAATAATAAAAAATAGAAAATCTGAGTAAACCAAAAATGAATTAGTTTGAAACAGTAATTTAAAAAGAAATTTCTCCTCAAAGAAAAGCCCAGGACTGGTGGTTTCAGTGCCGAATTATTCCAAACATTTATGGAAGAAATATTACCAATTCTTCTCAAACTTTTCTGAAAAGTTGAAGTGAAAGAAATAATTTCAAATTCATTTTATAAGGCTAGCATTACCCTGATACCAAAGCCAGACAAGGAAAATACAAGAAAATAATATTATGGGCCAATGTCCCTGATAAACACAGATGCAAAAATCCTCAACAAAATATTAGCAAACAGAATACAATGAAACATTGAAAGAATTATTCACCATGATCGAGCAGAATTTGTCCTTAGGATGCCAGTATGGTTTAATATACACATATCAATAAATGTGGTAAACCACATTAACAAAATGAAAGATGAAAATTAAGATCAACTCCATAAATGCAGGAAAGTATTTGACAAAATTCAACACCCCTTTCCTGATTGAAAACTCTTAACAGATCAGATAGAGAGGGAATGTAGCTCAACGCAATAAAGGACATATATAACAAACCTCTAGCTAACATTCTGAATTGTGAAAAGGTAAAAGTTTTTTCTCTACGATCAGTGACTTGATAAAGATGCCCAATCTTACTTTTTTTTTTCAACATACTAATGTATGTCCTAGCCAGAGAAATTAGGCAACACAAAAAATAAATAAATAAATGTCATCCGAATAGGAAAGGAAGAAGTAAAATTGTCTGTATTTGCTGACAACGTGATCTTATATATAGAAAACCTTACAGACTCCACCAAAAACTTATTAGAATTAATAAATGAATTCAGTAATGTTGCAGGATACAAAATTAACAAACAAATATCAGTAGTGCTTCTATATATTAATAATGAACTATCCAAAAACTAAAGAAAACAATCCCATTCATAATAGTAACAACAACAAAAATTAAATAATTGGGTATAAATTTAACCAAGAGGTAAAAGACCTGTTTATTAAAACCTATAAAACATCAATGAAGAAAATTGAAAAAAGCACAAATAAATGGAAAGGTAACTCATGTCCATGGATTGGAAGAATGAATATTGTGAAAATGCACATACTTCACAAAGTGATCTATAAAATCAAAGCAATCATCCCCATCAAAATTCAAATGTCATTTTTCACAGAAAGAGAAAAGCAGTTCTTAAATCTGTATGGAACCACAAAAGAGCCCAAATAGCTTAAACAATCTTGAGCAAAGAAAAAAAAGCTGGGGGCCTCACATTTTTTTTTATTTCAGAACTTATCATAAAGTGATTGTAATCAAAACAACATGGTACTGCCCTAAAAACAGACATGTCAAACAATGGAACATGATAGAGAGCCCAGATATGAACCCACATATTTATGTTCAATTGATTTTTCACAAAATTTTCCTTTTGTGGAGATCACAAAAGGGGGAAAGTACAGACTCTTCAATAAATGATGTTGGTAAAACTGGCTATCCACATGCAGGTGAAATTAGAATTTCTTCTTACACCATATACAAATATCAGTTCAAAATGGATTAAAAACTTAACTATAAGACCTGAAAATGTAAAACTACTAGAAAAAAACATCAAAGAGAAGGTCCAACATATTGGTATGGGGATCTGGGCAATAATTTTTTGGTTATCACCCTGAATCCACAGGCAACAAAAGCCAAAATAGAAAAATGATGAGACATCAGACTAAAAAGCTTGTGCAGAGCAAAGGAAACAATTAACAAAGTGAAGAGACAACCCACTGAATGGAAGAAAATATTTGCAAGCTATACATCCAATAAGTGGTTAATATCCAAAATATATAAGGAACTCAAACAACTCAATATCAAGAAAACAAATAACTGTTGATTAAAAAATGGGCAAAGGACCTGAACAGACATTTCTCCAGAGAATACATATGAATGGTCAATAAGTACATGAAAACATGCTCAGCATCACTAATCATTATGAAAATGCTAATTAAAACCACAATGAGATTTCACTTCACATCAGTTAAAATGGCTTTGATCAAAAAGATGAAAGATAACAAGTGTTAGAAAGGATGTGATTGTTTTGGGCAATGTAAATTAGAACAGCCAGAGGAAAAAAGATGACCCACTAGAGACATCACATGGCAGACCATCCCAGTGTGAAGGTAGGATATCAGATAAAGGAGAGGGGAGAAAAGACGTAGCTCATGTGTGGTGACAGAGAGGTGATGGAGCCTGCCAGTGACTTCATGGAGGAAAATTGTGAAGCAGAGAAGGAAGAAGATGAATAAGATATTGGTGAGGATTAAACCAAGAGAGGCTCAGAGCCCTGTGAAAGGGTAAGAGAGGGTTTTCCTTTTCCCATGTGCCTTCAGTGACCAGTGGACTACCAAGTTTCCTGGAGGTTTTTACATGCCACACAAGTCCAGACATGGCAGCAAACATAGAATAGTGAGGAGAACTTCCATGACCCAGAAGCTTGGACAGTCTGTGGGGGTCTCCCTGCCGAGGAGAGTGACACCAGAGACCGGTGAACAGTTTTTCTCCCATTCAGACACTTCTTTCCCCATCCCTCCCCTATCCACTGCAATAGGAAAAGCAGTTTGAACGGAGATTTTGGTGAGCAACCTACTCCCTCCAGTGGGTGTGTGCTATAGACTGAGGTTCCCACAGAGTGTAGGACACACACCTTTTCCCTTGGGGTCCTGCAGTAGTCATGGCAAGTCAAATTTAGGAGCTCCCTGTCCACCAACGTTTTGTGTGGTCACACGCTAGCAGGTCAGAAAAGCAGGCTGGACCAAGTGTCCCCCAGACTTGAGCGGGTTCCTGGGGGACACGTGCAGGGGTGAAGGAGGGGAGGTCTGGGAGCTGGACACGGGTAGCGAGGAAGCCCGTGTGGACAGAACAGAAGAGAAAGTGCTGCGGGGTTCCATGAGGCGGCATTCTGGGAGAACATTATTCCCCCCACCTCACCCCCAACAGGAGAACCACTATATTGGATTAAGGTTTGTCATCCACAGAGGGAGAGCTAAGCCCAGTGTCCATAGCAACCAAAGGCTGTGCACTCAGGCGCATGGACTGACTAGCAGTTGCAGCCTCTCCCCCCACCCATTACAACTGGGTGAGCAATTTCAATTGAGAATTTAGAAAGCAGCAGCTTCTCTACAGTAGGTGTGCACTCCAGACTGACGTCTCCTCAGAGAGTGGGGCCCAGGCATCTTCTCTGGAGGATCGGTAGTGGACAAGAGGTGGCCAAACTGGAAGAAACCTTCCACCTATTGTTGTGCAAAGACTCATGCAAGCAGGTTAGACATGCAGTCTGGGTGGAGGTTTGAGAACTGGACTCTCAATATGGGCAGAAATGACAGAAGAGTGCTGTCAGGGGTCTGAGATGCAGCAATCTGGGAGAGCACCCACCCCTCCACGCAGGCAAACTGTACTACTGAATTAGAGTGGGAAGATCCCAGACCGGTGCCATAGCAACCAAGAGTTTAGGCCCCTCCCCATGGACAGCCCTTCTGGTCCAGAGAGCCTGGCCTCACTTTCCTTGCAGGGGCTCCTCTTAGTGGCCAGAAAAGCAACCTCAGGGCCCAGCTGAGGCTTTTCAAAGCCTTACAGTCTTGCACAATCTAAACACAATTTGCCTCACCGTTCCACCCACCTTGTTGTGGTGGAGATCAAGCAACCTCCTGGGGGCTACAGGGCCCCTCCTAAAGCTTGGGACTCTCAAATGCCCCACCTGCAGAACCAGAGCCTACCATGGGCACAAAAGAACACCTTGACAATTGGCTCTTTCACACAAGCATCAACCACTGACAGGGAGAACAAATCTACAGCTCATCACAGCATTTATCAACTCAATCAAACAGGGTATGGATAATCCATACTCACAAGCACCACCCACCATCTCAGAAATTAAGCTAGTGGACCCAATACAATTCACACTGTTGGGAACAGGAGAAGACAGCAGGATAGAGGCAATGCAAGAGGGTCATCAAACCTGCTTGAACACCCCATAGGCAACTCGGGACCAGCAGGCTTCTTCCTGGCACTGTCAGGGATCAATATTCTGTGACCCCAGGGAAAGGCATGCAGGCTAGACCCAGTATTCCCAGGACTTGATCCTGTTGCCAGATGAGAAGTAATCAGTGAATGAACACCGGAAGTATGAAAAATCAGAGTGAAAGGACACCCTAAAAAGGAACACCAGCTCTCAAGAAATGTATACAAACCAAAATGAAAGTATTGAAATGACAGACAAAGAATTCCAAATATGGATTGTAAGGAAGCGCAATGAAATCCAAGAGAAAATGGAAAATCAACTCTAAGGAACCACAAAAACAATTCAGGATATGAATGAATAATTCACCAAAGAGATTGACATATTAAAGAAAAACAAAATGGAATTTCTGGAAATGAAAAATTCATTTAAGGAAATGTAAAACACACCGGAAAGTTTTAAGAATAGACTAGACCAGGCAGAGGAAAGAATCTCTGCGCTGAAACACAACTCTTTCATATTAAATCAGTCAGTTAAAAACAATGAACAGAGAATTAAGAGTAGCGAACAAAGCCTATGAGACATTTGGGATTATGTAACATGCCCACATATAAGAATCATAGGCATCCTAGAGGGAGAAGAAGAAAACACATAACGTCTGAAAAAACTGAGGGAATAAGTGAGGAAAACTTCCCTGGTCTCGTTAGAGATTTAGATATCCACATAAAAAAAGCTCAACAAAAACCTAGGAGTTTCATTGCAAAGAGGCAATTACCAAGACAGATAGTCATCAGACTGTTCAAAGTCAACAGAAGGAGGGATTCCTCCAAACTGTTAGGTGAAAATGTCAAGTAAATTACAAAGGAAAACTCATCAGGCTAACTGCAGACTTCTCAACTGAGACCTTACAAGCCGGAAGGGTTTGGGGCCCCATTCTCAGTCTTCTCCAAAAGAATAATATCCAGCCCATAATTTTGTATCCTGCAAAACTAAGTTTCATAAGTGAAGGAGAAGCAAAGATTTTTCCAGACAAGCAAACACTGAGGGAGTTTGTCAAGACCAGACCTAAACTGTAGGAAATACTGAGAACTGTATTATACATGGATCACCACAATGGTCACCCTCCAGTGTAAAACTACCCAAAAGCTAAAGCTCAGAGCTCAAGTAAAGCAAGAGTATAAGAGGTAAAATAAAGCAATAAGGTACTAACCAACAGGATGAACAGAACAGCATTTCACATATCAATTGTATCTAAAAATGCAAAGAGTTTTAATTCCCTACTCAAGAGACATAGGCTGGCTGAATGGATAAAAAACACAAGCCAAGTATCTTCTTTCTCTAGGAAACATATCTATCCTGCAAGGACTCTTACAGACTCAAGGTCAAGGGATGGAAAAAAATATTGCATGCAAATGGAAACTAAAAAAAAGCAGGTGCAGCCAATCTTGTACCAGATAAAATTGACTTTAAATCAGTAATAGTAAAGAAAGACAAAAATGGTCATTATATAATGGTAAAGGGAATAATTCAACAAGAAGACATAACAATCATATACATTTTTGCACCTAACACTGGAGCATCCAGATTCATAAAGCAAACCCTAAAAGATCTACGTAGAGAGAAAAACAGCAACATTGTAATTGCTGGGGACTTCAACACCCCACTGACAGAACTGGACAGATCATCCAAGCAGAAAATAAACAAGGAAACACTGGACCTAAATAAGACTATAGAATAATTGGGCCTAACAGATATCTACAGAACAATTTAGCCAAAAACCAGTGAAGATACATTCTACTCACAAGCACATGGAATATTCTCCAAGATTGATCATATTTTAGGCCATAAAACATGGCTCAACCAATTCAAAAACATTGAAATCCTACCATGTATCTTCTCAGCCCACAGTGGAATAAAACTAGAAATCAACTCCAAGAGAAATGCCCAATTCTACACGAAGTCATGGAAATTAAACAACCAGCTGCTGAAAGATTATTGGATCAATGATGAAATTAAGATGGAAGTTAAAATATTCCTCTAACTAAATGACAAAGAGGACACAAGCTATCAAAATCTATGGGATAGAGAAAAACAGTCCTAAGGGGAAAATTCATAGCTTTAAACGACTACAACAAAATGATAGAAAGATCACAAATTAACAATCAAATGGCATGTCTCAAGGAACTAGAAAATGAAGAGTAAACCAAGCCCAAAGCCAGCAGAAGAAAAGAAATATCTAAGATCAGAGCAGAACTAAACAAAATAAAAAAAAAGAAAATTGTACAGATGATTAATGAAACAGAAAGTTGGTCCTTTGAAATGATAAATAAAATTGATAGACCTCTTGCTAGATTAACTAGGAAAAGGAGAGAAAGGACTCAAATAAGCTCAATTAGAAAGGAAAGAGGAGATATCACAACTGATAACACAGAAATAGAAAACATCATCTGTGACACTATGAAAATCTCTATGCATACAAACTTGAAAATGTAGAGGAAATGGACAAATTTCTGGAAACACACAACCTCCCAAAATTCAATCAGGAAGAAATATCACTCCTGAACAGACAAATAATGAGCAATGAGATTGAAGCAGTAAGAAAAATTCTTCCAACAAAACAAACCCTGGACCAGATGGATTCACAGCCTAATTTTAGCAGACCTACAAAGAAGAATTGGTACGCATTGTGCAGAAATGATTCTATCATATCAAGAAGGAGGGAATGCTCCCCAACTCATTCTATGAAGCCAGTATCACCTTGACACCAAAGTCAGGAAAGGACACAACCAAAAAAGAAAACTACAGACCAATATCCCTCATGAATATAGATGCAAATATCCTCAATAAAATACAAGCAAACCGAATTCAACAGCTCATCAGAAAACATAACCCACCATGACCAAGTGGGCTTCATCCTAGGGGTGCAAGAATGGTTCAACACGCATAAATCAATAAATAGGATTCAACACATAAACAGAAGCAAAAACAAAGATCATATGAACATCTCAATTGATGCAGAAAAAGCATTCGACAAAATTCAGCACCCCTTCATGATAAAAACTCTCAAAAAACTAGGCATCGAAGGAACATATCTCAAAATAATAAAAGCCCTGTATGACAAACCCACAACCAGTATCATACTGATTGGGGAAAACTTGAAAGCATTCCCACTAAGAACTGGAATGACACAACATAATACTGGAATTCCTAGCCAGAGCAATCAGACAAAAGAAAGAAATTAAGGGTATCCAAATGGGGAAAGTGGAGGTCTAACTATTGCTTTTTGCAGATGACATGATCTTATACCTAGAAAACCCCAAAGTCTCCACCAAGAGACTCCTGGAATTGATAAATAAATTCAGCAAAATTTCATGTTACAAAATCAAAGTGCACAAATCAGTAGCCTTCCTATAAGCCAATAACAGTGAAGCTGAGCATCAAATCAAAGACTAAATACCATTCACAATTGCTACAAAGAAAATAAAATACCTAGGAATATACATAACCAAGGAGGTGAAAGAGATCTACAAAGAGAAGTATGAAACACTGAGGAATGAAATCACAGATGATACAAACAAATGGAAAAACATATCATGCTCATGTATTGCTAGAATCAGCAATGTTAAAATGTTCATACTACCCACAGTGATTTACAGATTCAATACAATCCCCACCAAAATACCAATGCCATATTTGACAGATTGAGAAAAAATAATTCTACACTTTGTGTGGAATCAGAAAAGAGCCCGAATAGCCAAAGCAATCTTAGGCAAAAAGAACAAATCAGGAAGCATTCCATTACCAGATTTCAAACTATACTACAAGGCTATAGTAACTAAATCAGCATAGTACTGGCACAAAAATAGAGACATAGACCAATGGAACAGAACAAGAAAACCCAGATATAAAGCCATCCACTTACAGCCATCTGATCTTTAACAAAACAGACTACAATATACACCAGGGAAAAGAATCCCTATTCAATAAATGGTGCTGAGAAAATTGGATAGCCACATGCAGAAGAATGAAACAAGATCTGTATCTCCCACCACTTGCAATTAATTCAAGATGGATAAAGGACTTATGTGTTAGGCATAAAACCATAGAATTCCAGAAGAAAATGTTTGAAAAACTCTTTTAGATATTGACCTAGGAAAAGAATTTATGAAGAAGACCCTAATGTCAATCACAGCAACAATAAAAATAATAAATGGAACTTGAATAAATTACAAGCTTCTGCACAGCCAAAGAAATAATTAATAGAGTAAATACACAACCTACAGAATGGGAGAAAAATATTTGCAAGGTATATACCTGATAAAGGACTAATAACCAGAATCTACAAAGAACTTAAGCAAATCATCAAGAAAAAAAATCAAAGTGCCCCATTAAAGAGTGTACAAAAGACATGGACAGAAGCTTTTCAAAAGAAGACAGACAAATGGCCAATAAATATATGAAAAAATGCTCAACATCACTAAATATAAGGGAAATGCAATTAAAACCACAATGGGATTTCACCTTAACCCAGTCAGAATGGCCTTTATTAAAAAGTCCAAAAACAATAGATGTTAGCACGGGTGCAGAGAGAAAGGAACGCTTATACACTATTGCTGGGACTTCAAATTAGTGTAACCTCTATGGAAAACAGTATGGAGATTCCTCAACAAACTAAAAGTAGGCCTACAGTTTGATCCAGCAATCCCACTATTGGGTATTTACCCAAGGGAAAACAAGTCATTTTATCAAAAAGACACCTGCACTTGAATTTTTATCACAGCACAATTCAAAATTGCTAAGATGTGGAATCAAATCAAATGCCCAACAATTCATGAATGGATTAACAAAATGTGGTATATTTATACCATGGAATACTAATCAGCCAGAAAAAGGATGACTTAATGCCTTTTGCAACAATTTGGATGGAAGTAGAGACCATCATCCTAAGCGAAGTATCTAAGGAATGGAAAAAAAACCCACCATATGCACTCACTATTAAATTGGAAATAACTGATGAGCTCACATGTACATACATGGAAGTAAAAATCAAGGGAAATCAACTGGGGGAAGGCGGGAGGAGGAAATGGGTGAAAACCTACCTAATGGGTACAATGAGCACTGGGGGCACGCTTATAACCCTGACTAAGCATTATAAAAGCAACCCATATAACCAAAAATATTTGTACCCTAGTAATATGTTGAAATAAAAAAATATTATGGCCTCCTAGTGAACTAAAACTTTTATCATTTTATAAGAACTCTCAATATCTAGAAATGTTTTTTTGATCACAATGTATTTTGTGTGGTATTAATATTATTAAATCAGCTTTCTTTTGGTTATCAAAAAAAATTAGTACAGCCATTATGAAAAATGGTATAATGTTTCCTTAAAAAATTAAAAATAGAACTACCATATGATCCAGTAATCCCACGACTGGGGAAATACTCCAAAAACCTGAAATCAATATGGTGTAGGGATAATTGTGCTCCCATGTTTATTGCAACATTTTTCACAGTAGCCAAGATAAGGAATCAATGTAAATGTCTGTCAATGGATAAACGGATAAAGAAAATATGGTATATATACATAATGGAATACTATTCAGCCTTAAAAATGGGGGAAATCCTGTCATTTGTGACAATATGAATGAATCTGGAAGACATTACACTAGGTGAAATAAGCCAGACACAGAAAAAACAAATACTGCATGATTTTGCTTATATTTGGAATTTAATAAAGTTAAACTCATAGAAGCAGAGAGTAGAATGACAGTTTCTAGAGGTTGAGGTGTGTGTGTGGGGGGAATGGTGAGTTGTTGATCAAAGAGTACTAAGTTTCAGATAGACAGGAGAAATAGATTTTGAAAGCTATTGCACAGCAGAGTGATTACAATCAATAATGTATATTTCAAATAACTAAGAGTAAATTTTAAACATTTCATCATAAAAAACAATAGAGAAGTGAGGTGATGGATATGTTAATTAGCTTAATTTAATTATTTCACATTATATACATATATCAAGACATCACATTGTGCCCCATAAATATATACAATTATGATTTGTCAATCAAAAATATTTCTTATTTTAAAAAATTAAAAATGCATTGGCCAAAAAAAAGTAGATGTAAATTCATTAGTGCTATAGCTTATGTATTAAAGTTTTGATTATGTTAATAATAAACAAATAAATAAATAAATTGAAATTAGTTTGTTTCCAAATCTGATTTTCATTAACATTTTAAATTAGCAAGCCCAGTAGTAAAATCATTAGTGTTTTCATAAGATCTATTTTTCAACTTGGTAAATAAAAATTACACTAATTTTTATTGATACCAATTTTTAAAAGCTGAAGAATTTTACCTTTTATTATTTTTTAACACATTAACTGCCATGAGAGTTGTATTTGACTCACTCTAGTTTTGACCCCAGAACGATGTGAAACATATATGAAATCTTGTTGATGTTCTTATTGTTACAATTAAAATTGATAATTTAATTCTAAAAATGTGGATTAAATAAATAGAAGTCAGCAAATTTCATTTTTCTATTTATTTTTACCTTTAAATTGTACTTGAAGTTTTTATTCTATTTTCGTAATAAAACACTGTGGCCCCAAGGAAAAGCTTCTGCATTTTTTGTGTGGCAGTCAACGTGTTAAACAAATCCAAGGCATGGTTTTTTTTGCATTTGCATGTCTGTGGTCATATGTAAATTATCTCTGTGTTTTATAAATGCCTATGGTTACCAAAAGGGTAGAATGAATTAAACTGCAATAGTTTAATAGTTTAAATACTTGATTAGAAAATTGAAAGTAAACAACTCCAATCAACTTCCTCTATTTAGTTGATTTTAATAGAATTCCTATTTCTCAAACTTTTATTGAGATCTGGGTATTACTGCCATATTGAGTTAAGAAATAAGTTACTTTGTTTTACCGAAGTTATTTTTGATGGTATATTTATAGAAAAGGGAATCTTTTGACAAATGTTTTGAGACTTGGCAAAATTTGCTGTGATCCAATCTTGCTGTGATCCCAAGTGTTCAGAGTCTGGTAACTATATTTTAACTGGATCCTCTTTCAGAGAATTTTATCATAAACCCATACCAGTTTTCTTTTTTCTTTTTGGTATGAATCTGTTTTTCTTACAACTAAATAAATGCCTTAAAATTCAATTGTTTACCAATTTTGTAATTAAACTCTTCTATGATAGGTTGCTTTCTCCAAAGGTCCTCAACAATTCTGACTAAAAATGACCACCGCTGCAACTTACATTTAATTAGTTAATTCAAATCTTTTCTGTGACCAATTGGACGGACAAATATTAAGAAAATGAAATAAAATTGTATCCAAAAAACAATCTATTTTAGTTTACTAGTTGTTCCTTTAATATTTTGATTGAGTAAAGCATGTATACATCATTTGGAATGTTCATTATCTTATGGCTAGTAGAAAACAAAAACAAACAAAAAGAAACCCTTCAGCTAGGAGCAAAAGCATATCTTAAAGAATGATCTTTGTTTTAGAAAACACATTAATAACCCTTTTGTTTACTTGTTTGTTTTTCTTGGAAAATTTGCTTTTCTCTCAGGGGATGGTCAAATGGGCTAGAATAGAGTTCCAGATAAAGCTAAACAGTGTTGCAGAAAACTATTAAACTTGAGGAAACAGCACTTGGGGAGAGAGTGAAAATAGCTAGGAAGAAAACAAAAGTTATTAAAGGGAAGAGCAAAAGGTTGGAAATATGGAAGTGGATGATAAAAATGAGTATCAGTAAAAAACCTACAGTGTAAGATAGGGGTTCTATTCCTCTGCTTTTTTGAATTGTAACTCCTAATCATGATAAAATTTCCATTGAGTTCTCTTTAAGAAAAATTGAGATAGTGCATTCTATTGTACATTTGTGTCAGAATAGTTTGGGAAAAAGTAAAGTTCTAAGCACCATGGTATAAAACATCTTTGAGATTTTATATTAATAGCTGAGTAATATTTGCCACTTGTGAAGAAATGCTGAAGATAAAGGAAGATGCAGTGTACTTCATAAGATCAGGAAGAGAGTTTGAGCCAATTTTATGGGACTATTGAAGTACATAATGAATTCTGGATTACAATTAGATGGATGGAGTATTATTAGTTGAATGATAATTAGTAGCTAAAACTGGCCATTATTACTATAATTTTGTTTCTGTGGTTACATGGGACTAGTGTAAAAAATACAGCATTTGTTTTCTGCAATTTTTCCAAATGGTCTTCAATATGTACCCACAGATATTTCAGTTATTTGTGTTTTGGCATTTACTCTTAATTAAAGGCTCATTCACATGGCTTTATCCTTATGCAATTCTGTTAATTTTTGAGTGTATGAAGAACTCGTCTTCTGTTTCAAATAGAACTCCATACTATCATACATGCACTTGGGAGAAATATTTAACTATCTGCCTAAATTTTTAAAGATTATGTTATGACTGATGATCTAAAAACTGTTATAGCATTGGTGGGAAAATACAAATTGCTTTGTTTTCTCTCCAAATTTTTTTTGTCCTGTCTGGCACCAAACACATGTCCTGACAAGTTCATTTTTCTATGAAATCTTATATCTTTCACAGTAAGCAGTTGACAGTATTATCTGATCATCCCCTCTATCCTCTCCTCCAAATTTAATATTTTTCACTGGATATGTACACATCTCCAACTAGAGACATTCCCTTCAGTTAAAATAAAATTGACTTCTTTCTTAGACAAAACGTTATTACAGTGTTTTCCAAAATCATGTTCTTCAAAACAAATCAAATTTGTCCACCCACCCTTATTTTTCTTTTAGGTGTCTGAAATGTTTCCCCAAATGTGCTACTGATTGGAAATTCTTGTTTCTTTCTAGAACATGGAATATGCCTCTTTTCAAGAAGGTACCCATTTATAAAAAATTACTTTAGTGTTTTACTTTCTTTCTTCCCTTTTGCATATCATTTTTCTCCTAATTTTTATCACCAATTGTGATGTGCTTGACTAATAGAATTGGATGCCTTATGCTTTTGTTTCTTTGAATATTAAAACAAATTTTTTAGAACATTTAGTAATGAAAATAACCCAAAGTTATAGTTCATACTTGTACAAGGGAAGAACCTTTTGAATAAGCTAGTTCAAAAATCCAATATAATGGGGTCATTATATAGAAAAAGGGAATGTTTAAATATTCTTTATTACATTGGATATAAGATGAAATATTAGTGATTAAAGATCATTAGATTTCTGACAGTCAACTTGGTGGGTATATAACTAATTTTTCTAAAAGAACAAGAAAAATTGCTTAATGATTTTAGTAGAAATTAACCTCTCCCTAAAACAAAGTTGTAAATGGTATCACAAAAAATATATATCCATCTCAAATCAGGCCTTTGTTAATTTTATTTTTTGCAACTGTATTTTCTCCAACACGTTTAAAAAGATTTACTCTTTTCTGGAATGTTCTTTCTTAAATTGGGAAAGTAATTTTCTTTTAGTAAGCACATAACTAGAACTGGTTTGGGTACTACAACAAATCTATACCCCTCAGGCAGCAATAACTGTAGACTCAGCTAATATACCATTAAGTGACAGTGTCCAAGTTTACTATTGTGTCCTCATTTTCTTATCCCATAGGTTCAAATCACTTGCTTTGTCTATTCTAGGATTCACTGTAAGAGGTAATTACATCGGATCCTTCTACTTAACTTTCATAAAGTTTTTTATAGGCCAATTTGTATAGGTGAGACTTGTTAGTAATCTTGAGTCTCCAATCAGCAATTAGCTCCAATTAAGGTTTTCCAGCTGCTAAGTCAGGCCTGTGCTGACTTCCTTCAACCACTTTAAGCAGCCAAAGCTCGGTCACAACTCAGGCTAAAATTTAAGAATCATTCATATTTCATCATCCTGATGTACAAACTACTGGATTACTTCCCATTTTCAAAGCAAAATACTTATCTTGTGGGGTCTCAAATACATGCAGCTGTAGGCACATCAGTATCCAGGTGGCAAAATGAGACCATAAAATATATTGGTGGTTGGTGTTATCTTTGAAAAAGATCTTTAGAAATAACCTTTTTAAAGATCTATCCGAAATAAAAAGAAATAAGTACAAAACTTTTATAAAAATGTTTTAATCCTAAATTTTCTATAATTGTAAAAATTTAACATAATATATTAATACACATTTTGAAGTGTTAGAATTTCAAAATAGTAAACATTGCCTTTTTAAGACATTATATAACATCTAAAATACTGCTGTTAAAATATTTAATAATTTTCTCCAGTGCTATCCTCTAGATGTTGTATAGTTTTATATTTTACATTTAGGTCTGTGATCCATTTTGAGTTAGTTTTTGTGAAGGACGTAAGGTCTGTGGCTAGATTCATTTTTTGCATTTGGATGTTCTAGTTGTTTCAGCACCATTTCTTGACAAGATTATCTTTTCTCCATTGTATTGCCTTTGCCCCTTTGTCGAAGATCAACTTACTGTAATTATGTGGATCTATTTTTTGGCTCTTTATTCTATTTAAGAAATGTTTAATTATGTGTGATAAACTTAAAAATTATCTGAAAATTATAAGAAAAGTTTATTGAGTGTACTCCATCTACTCACCTATATAGTACATATATATTTATTAGACATACAGAGTATAATGATATAAAATGATAAATTTATTATTCTTGTTTCTGGGCGGTAGAATTATAGATGATTTAAAACTACTCTCACTATATTTCTTTTTCTTAAGAATTTACCTTTGAAATCAGGAAAAAAACAATGATCATAGAATTCCAGTCCTCTAGATCCTGAGCTCAGTTTTAAACCTTCTAGCTAGGGAAAGAGGTCTGGTTACAGTTAAGTCTTTGTTCAGACAACCAGAATGAGATCCAGGGACTGACTTTTCTCACTAAAACTGTAGGTATTTTATTTATTCTTAGTAATTTCATTGTATTAAAATTATAACATACACAAATAAAAATAAAATTATTTAAAAGTGTATATAGTGCAAAAGAGCATTGCACTGAACCTGGCCTTGCTACCCATTATTCTCATTAGCCAGTGTTAAACAAATTGAATTCTATTAACTTTTTCTTCTACTAAGTACATTTATATTTCTAAATATTTTAACTCTATTTGTTTGCATTGATTTTTTTTCAGTTTTAAAGGGAAAATGTCAAATCAATAAATATTATAAACAAGAGGTTCGAATAACTCTGGGTTCTTAAAGACCCAATTGAACCTCAAAGTCAAATTGGGACTGCCTGATTGATGACCTCTTTCTACATAAACAATAGTTACTTATCATAGGTGAAGAAAAGTCATTTTTGATTATTTTATGTTGATGAGATTATTTTGATACAATATACCATACAGTGGTTAGAAATTGTGATTCCCAAATCAGCAGCATCAGCCTTACCTGGGAACTTATTAAAAATGCAAATTCTCAGCCCTACTCCAGACCTACTGGTGAAGAGAATAAGCATTCTCTGTTTTAAAAAGGCTTCTATGTGATTCTAATGCAAATAAAAGTGGCTCTCAAGTTAAAAAACACTGCACTACAGTTAAGAGTTCTGCTTAGCAGCTCTTACAGAGAGACAAAATAATACCGGATTGCACAAGAGGGAATTTATTCTTTTTTGTGTAGGTAATAGTGTGCTGGTTTTGTTAATGCTCTTGTTGTTCTGCCTTTCTCTATATGTAACTTCTGTCTAATGGTGCCAGATATGCTCCAGTTCGCAGAATCCTGTTTGTATTCCATCCAGCAGAAACAGAGAATAGAGAAGGTAAAGTCTCCTCTTTTTAGGATATAACTTGAAAGTTGTATACATTGCTTTTGTTCAATCTCAATGACGAATGGCTACAAATTAATCACATGCCCACACCTAGATTCTGTGGAGGCTGGGAAATGTAGTCCGGCTATAGCTAAGTGAGTATTTAGCTACCTAAAAATTATATTCTGTCAAGAATAAAAAATAATTTTGGTGACAACTAACCATGTGTCATAAGTATATATCACTCATACATTTCCGAGCTCCCTTTTAGAAACATACATTATCAATATTTTCAAAACATCCTGTTACCTAGTCGCTCAGGAGCCCTCTATTTCTGGCTGAGTTGATCTCTAGACTTTCTGCACAGATGTCATTTCTTTACCTCTTTTTTGTGTTCCTGTTTCCTGGATTCCTTATCTTCTTCATCCTTGCTTTACTCCTTGATGACCCACATTTTCACATAGCATCTGGAGTTAGATTCAATGATATTTTTTCTTCCCCCAATTTTTCTCTTCTATGTTTGTTTCTTTTATCCTTCAGAAAAAAAGTCTTATATCTCACATTTATCTATCTATATCTATGATATCTCATATCTACATATAAAACTTTACTATATATGTACTTTACATATTATATTTTGTATACAGTAAAATTTTATATATATACACACACATATACAGTAAAGTTACATAGGACAGTAGTCATCAAATTATTCAAGGCTTAGGAAAATTGTTGTATAGAATTCAATCTAAAACAAGATGAACTATATTAACTCGATAGAATTTCTCAACTATAAGGGAGTAATGGTATGTCCTCATCAGTAAAATAGAGACCTACCTGGAATTTTAAAAAAAAATCACATGATAATTAGAGATTCTTATAGTTTTGGGGCATGTTAGGTTTGTTCTAATTAAAAAAAAATAGTAAAGTATGAACTGATAATCCATAAAATTATAGAATTTGTCAGTATATCAAAATAAGTAAATATAGTATAATCAATTATCTTCACAGAAATATATACTTATAGTTCTAATGCTAATATGCTAATTGGTTAAATGAGAATATTGGTGTGATAGGACAAGGCCAGTTCAGCTGCACTAAAATCTTAAAGAAGGGACACTTATCAGTAAGAAATGGAACACAAAATTTTTAACTACAATGCAACAGGACAGTTCCTATGAGATAATAAGATAGAATCTCACATATTGATAAGACCCCTCTCTCTCTCACATTTCTCAGCTCAGGGATTTAAAAGGCAGTTATTCCCCAGTTTCCCACCTCTTTGACTCATGCACAATTTTAAGCAGGAGTCATTTGCCATAAAAATCCAGATGTGTCTCTGAATAACAAGGGAGATATTAGGTAGCTATATGTAGTTACATGTGTTCTTGATGTCGTTAAAACCTTAGCACTAATTCTTTGCTTGTTTAATAGGTAAGTGAAGCAGAAACAGCCTTGGCCTTAGGAAGATGTTCATAGTATCTCTTTAATCATTTTCCATTAGTCTGCTACCTTAAAGTCTTAAAGTGTACTAATACTTTATAATTGGCCTCATATTCTTTGAAATGTACCATAAATTGTTTATGCAATTGTGAACAAAGTCAGCAATTAGGATAAATTATTTGACTGTATCATATATTTAGATTGACTAGCACAAACTGTTGATTAGGGATACAATTAAAACTGCGTATAATAAGATAATCATTTAACTTTGATATCAGTTGTAAATTTTACCTTTCACTCTAGTTAACCCATATCCGTATTACAAATTTGAAATCTTAAGCAGAATTAAAAATCCCTAGCCATTGGATTCAGATTCATGGGTTCCAATTCCAGCAGCCACAAACCAGTTGGCGACTTTGGGTAAGTTACTTTATTTATACAAGATTCAGTTTCCTCAACTATAAAACAGGGTGTAATAACAGCTCACAATAACATGAATTAGAGAGTTAATAATACTGCTTGCTATAATGAAGATGCTCAATCCATTGTAAATGTTATTCTATATTTTTCCAATCTTTCATCAGTGGGTGTTTGTATATCACAATCTTAAATAATGTGAGGGGCCATATAACAATATTAGTCACAATTTGTTCTCTCTTACATAAGCATAATCTAGATCTCATATTCCAGCACAATTTGCAATAGACTGATATTTATTAATTTAATCATTTTTACCTGAAAATAACAATACATTTATTGATGACAGTGCTATCATTTTATATTGTTTTGCTTTATTTTCCTTAGCATATTTATTCTTAATCTTTGCTAATTGGTTGTACCATCTTCTGATATAAATATGAAATTTTGAGGGATGTCTGAATAAACAAGACAAAGCAAATTAATGTAACTTGTTATAGAACAAGGTGATCAAGTCAACATGACTTTTCTACAAAGTCCAATTAGGTTTTCTATCTCTAACTATCAGCAAGAGATTTTATACATCACTACTTCCTTACCTACAAAAAATTTATGTGATCCTCATATTCATTTTTAAAATTGAGGATAATAATAATGGATCTCTAATTTGTACTTTATATGGTTGTTCAGAAAACAAGATAAATAAATGCACATAAAAGTGCTTTGAAAATGGTAAGAAAAACAAGTAAGAAAATAGTTTTAAGAACTTCTATAAATGCAAGGCATTATTCACTTCCTGAGCTTAGGGTCAGACAACTCGCAATACACAAATTATCTATCCAAGATATGTGACATACATATTTTATTTTTCTAAAACACACCTTAACTTCTATTTAGAATTTCCATTTTAGTGGAATGATTGAACTTGATCTCACTCAATTCATGGTTTTCATAAGGGACTTCAGGTTTGAATCCAATTTCCTCAACCCATGCAGGACTTCAGGTTTGAATCCAATTTCCTCAACCCATGCAGGTCACTGTTGAGCGCTGAGAAGGCCATTTATCTACCTGAGACACGTTCAAGTCTAATGTCTTCTCTTGCTTTCTCACAGGCTCATTTTTTAATTTTTATTTCTTTATTTTTATTTTTTTATTTCAGAATATTATGGGGGTACAAACACTTTGGTTATATATATTGCCTATGCACTGCCCAAGTCAGAGCTACAATCGTGAACATCCCCCAAACAGTGTGCCCCGCACCCATTAGGTGTGAGTTTTCCCATCCCCTCCAACCCCCTCCCACCTGCCCGACCCCTAATGAATATTATTTTCAAGTGTGCACATAAGTATCGATCGTTGAGTACCAATTTGATGGTGAGAACAAATGGTGCTTGTTTTTCCATTCCTTTGATACTTTACTTCAAAGAATGGGCTCTAGCTCCATCCAGGATAATACCAGAGGTATTAATTCACCACTTTTTTATGGCTGAGTAGTACTCCATGGTATGCATATACCACATTTTATTAATCCATTCATGTATTGATGGGCACTTGGGTTGTTTCCACATCTTTGCAATTGTGAATTGTGCTGCTACAAACATTCAAGTGCAGATGTCTTTACTATAGAATGTCTTTTTTCCTTTGGGTAAATACCCAGTAGTGGATTGCTGGATCAAATGGTAGTTCTACTTTTAGTTCTTTGAGGTATCTCCATACTACTTTCCATAGAGGTGGTACTATTTGCAGTCCCACCAGCAGCATATGACTGTTCCTACCTCTCCGCATCCAAGCCAACATTTGTAGTTCTGGGACTTTTTGATAAAAGTCAATCTCACTGGAGTTAAGTTATATCTCATTGTGGTTTTGATTTGCATTTCCCTGATGATTAGAGAAGTTGAGCACTTTTTTATATGTTTGCTAGCCACTTCTCTGTCTTATTTTAAAAAGTTTTGGTTTATGTACTTAGCCTACTTTTTAATGGGGATGTTTGATTTTTTCTTGTTGATTTGACTAAGTTCTGTATAGATTCTGGTTATCAGCCCTTTATCAGAGGTGTAGCATGCAAATATTTTCTCCCATTCTGTACGTTGTCTGTTCACTCTACTGATAGTTTCCTTGGCTGTGCAGAAGCTTTTCAATTTGATCAGGTCCCATTTATTTATTTTCATTGCTGCTGTGATTCCTTTGGGGGTCTTCTTCATAAATTCTTTGCCTAGGCCAATGTCTATAAGAGGTTTTTTAATGTTTTCTTCTAGAATTCTTATGGTTTCATGTCTTAGGTTTAAGTGTGTTATCCATCATGAGTTGAATTTTGTGAGATGTGAGAGGTGTGGATCTAGTTTCAGTCTTCCACATGTGGCTATCCATTTTCCCAGCACCATTTAATGAATATGGATTCTTTCCCTCAGTGTATGTTTTTTCTACTTTGTCAAAGATCAGATGACAGTATGAGGATGGTTTTATATCTGGGTTTTAGTCCTGTTCCAATGGTCTATGTCTCTGTTCTTGTGCCAGTACCATGCTGTTTTGGTTACTATAGCCTTGCAGTATAGCTTGAAGTGTGGTAGATTGATGCCTCCCAATTTGTTCTTTTTGCTTAACATTGCTTTGGCTAGACAGGGTCTTCTCTGGTTCCATTCGAAGTGTAGAATAATTTTTTCTAGATCTGCAAAAAATTATGTTGGTATTTTGATAGAGACTGCATTGATTTTGTAAATCACTTTAGGTAGTATAGACATTTTGACAATGTTGATTCTACCAATCCGAGAGCATGGGAGGGTTTTCCATCTGTTTACATCCTCTGCAATTCCTTTTCTCAGTGTTTCATAGTTCTCTCTATATAGGTCTCTCACCTCCTTAGTACATATGTTCCTAAATATTTAATTTTCTTTGGTGCTATTGTGAAGGGTATTGCATCTTTGATTTGTTTCTTGGCTCAACTGTTATTGTTGTATAAGAAGGCTACTGATTTGTGTGCATTGATTTTGTATCCAGAGACATTGCTGAATTCATTTATCAATTCCAGTAGTATCTTGGATGAATCTTTGGTGTTTTCTAGATATAATATCATATCGTCAGTGAAGAGTGAAAGTTTGATCTCTTCTGCCCCCATTTGGACACCCCTGATTCCTCGTTCTTGTCTGATTGCTCTGGCAAGGACTTTCAGCACTATGTTAAATAGAATGCAGATAGTGGGCAACCTTGTCTGGTTCCAGTTTTAAGGAGGAATGCTTTCAATTTTCCCCATTCAGTATGATATTGGCTGTGGGTTTATTGTATATGGCTTTAATAATTTTGAGGTATGAGCCCTCTATGCCTATATTGTTAAGAGTTTGTATCATAAAAGCATGCAGAATTTTGTATAAAGCCTTTTCTGCATCT
Source organism: Daubentonia madagascariensis (assembly GCA_023783475.1). Classification (NCBI taxonomy): domain Eukaryota; kingdom Metazoa; phylum Chordata; class Mammalia; order Primates; family Daubentoniidae; genus Daubentonia; species Daubentonia madagascariensis. The sequence continues at coordinate 14,634,568 of JAKFHU010000978.1, read as the reverse complement.
ATTGAGAGGATCACATAGTCTGTTCTTGTTTTATTCATATGGTGAATTACATTTATAGATTTGCATATGTTGAACAATCATAGCATCCTGGGGATGAAGCCCACCTGATCATGATGAATTATTTTTTTTGATATGCTTTAGGATTCAGTTAGCTAGGAATTTATTGAGAATTTTTGTGTCTATATTCATAAGGGATATTGGTCTGTAGTTTTATTTTCCTGTTGTATCCTTTCCTGGCTTTGGTATCAAGGTGATATTGGCTTCATAGAATGAGTTTGGGAGGATTCCATCCTTCTCGATGTTATGGAATAATTTCTGCAGTATAGGCACCAGTTCTTTGTAGGTATGGTAGAATTCAGGCATGGATCCAACTGGTCCAGGACTTATTTTGTTGGAAGATTTTTTATTGCTGCTTCAATTTTGGGGCTTGATATTGGTCTGTTTAGGAACTCTATTTCTTCATGATTGAGCCTAGGGAGGTTGTGTATTTATAAGAATGTGTCCATTTCCTCCACATTTTCATGTTTTGGGGCATAGAGATTATTATAGTGTTCAAAGGTGATGTTTTGTGTTTCCATGATATCAGTCATGACCTCTCCTTTTTCATTTCTAATTGAGCTTATTAGAGTCCTTTCCTTTCTGCTTCTGGTTTGTCTAGCAATTGACCTGTCTATTTGGTTTATCTTTTCAAAGAACCAACTTTTTGTTTTATTAATCTTCTGTATAGTTCTTTTGTTCTGGATTTCATTTAGTTCTTCTCTGTTCTTGGTTATTTCTTTTCTTCTGCTGGGTTTAGGATTGGTTTGCTCTTCCTTTTACATTTCCTTGAAATGATTCATTAGTTTACTGATTTGTGACCTTTCTGTCTTTTGGATGTGGGAATTTAAGGTGATAAGTTTTCCTCTCAGGACTGCTTTTGCTGTATCCCACAGATTTTGATAACTTGTGTCCCCATTGTCATTTAGTTCCAAGAATCTTTTGATTTCCATCTGAATCTCCTCTTTGACCCAATAGTCATTCAGCAATAGATTGTTTAAGTTCCATGTTTTTGGATAGAGATGTATGTTTTTGTTGGAATTGAATTCTAATTTTATTTCACTGTGGTCTGAAAACATACATGGTATGATTTCTATTTTTTTAAATTTGTTGAGATCTGTCTTGTTGCCTAGAATGTGATCAATTTTAGAAAAAGTTCCATGAGCTGATGAGAAGAACGTATATTCAGTGTTATTTGGGGGCAGTGTTCTATAGATGTCTGTTAGGCCCAAATGTTCTAGAGTCCTGTTTAGGTCCATTGCTTCTTTGCTTATTTTCTGCTTGGAGGATCTGTCAGTGGGGTGTTGAATTCTCCAGCTATTATGGCATTGCTATTTATTATGTTGTCTAGATCTAGCAGTATTTGCTTTATATATCTGGGTGCTCTTGTGTTGGGTGCATAAATGTTTATTCTTAGGTCTTTTTTTTAGGATTTTTCCCCTCACCACTATATAGTGACAGTCTTTGTCTTTCTTTACTTTTGTTGCTTTAAAGTTTATGATATCTGATATAAGAATGGCTACCCCAGCTTTCTTTTGGTTTCCATTTGCCTGGAAAATTGAATGCCATCCCTTCACCTTGAGTCTATACTAGTCCCTGTGTGTAAGATGTGTTTCCTGAAGACAGCAGATACTTGGCTTGTGTTTTTTTATCCATTCAGCCAGCCTATGTCTCTTCAATGGGCAACTGAAGTTATTGGCATTTATTGAGAGAATTTATATTTGGGGTGGATTTCTGTTTAACCTGTTGGTAAACTCTTGTTTTTTTATCTCTCTTGAGCCATTGTGGAATCTGGGCTCTGGACTTTTAGCTTTTGGGTAGTTTTACACTGGTGGGCATCTGTTGTGCTGGTTATTGTACAGTGCAGGACTTAGTACTTCCTGCAGGGCAGATTTGGTCTTTGCAAATTCTATCAGTGATTGCTGGTCTGGAAAAGTCTTTATTTCTCCCTCATATAAGAAGCTTAGTTTTACAGGATAAAGAATTCTGGATTGGCCATTATTTTGTTTTAGAAGACTGAGGATGGGTCCCCAGTCCCTTCTGGCTTGTAAGTTTTCAGTTGAGAAATCTGCAGTTAATCTGATATGTTTTCCTTTGTAGGTTACCTGCTGTTTTCACTTACTGCTCAAATAAGTGCCTCTTTCATTTTTACTTTGGCCAGACTAATAAAAATGTGGGGTGGTGAATTCCTTTTCATGTTGAGTCTCCTAGGATTCCTGTGTGCTTCTTGTACCTGTATATCAAGATTTCTGGCTAGGGCATGGAAATTTTCCTCTATTATTCCTTCAGATAGATTACCCAGCTCTTCCACATTTTCTTCTTCACCCTCAGGGATGCCTATGATTCGTATGTTTGGCCTTTTACATTATCCCACATTTCTTTTATACTTTGTTCATGTCTCTTGCTTTTGTGTTCTTTCTCTTCAACTGATTTATTTAGTGCATAGAAGTTATCTTCCAGCTCTGAGATTCTTTCCTCTGCATGATCCTGCCTATTCATAAGGCTTTCCACTGTCTTTTGTAGATCCTTGAATGCCTCTTTCATTTCCATTGTTTCTGTTTGTTTTTTCCATAATATTTCAATTTCATTAGAGAATTTTTCATTCATTTCTTGCATTGTTCTTGTGGTTTCTTTGTGCTGGGACTCAATTTTCTCTTGAATTTCATTGAGCTTTCTTATAATCCATAAATAAAATTCCTCTTCTGTCATTCTACCCATTTCATTTAAGTTGGTATCTGTTGCTGAGAAGCTCATGATTTCTTTTGGGGGTGACTTTTCATTCTGAATTTTCATGGTTCCTATGTTCTTTCCCTGATTCTTTCTCATCTGTAGTGTCGATTGAGAGCTGGGGGTTTTAGGACTAGTTTATGGCCCTGTCTCCAAGACCCTGAGAATTGTTCCCTGGCAGAGCCAGGGAGAGGAGTACTTGTCTGTATTGCCTTAGGTTCATTTTAGCAAGTTTAGTGGACCTCTTGGGTTACCTCTGACCTGTTGTCTTCACCTCTTCCCACTGGAGTGTAGTGAGTTTGTTCTCCCATCTTGAGCTCCAAGCTGGTGGATTGTACTTGAGGGTATGAATCCACTGCTCCCTAATACCATGAGATGGAAGGCAATATTTTTAGTTGTGGGGTTGTTTCTGCTGTCGTTGATTGTAGTTTGTGTGGAGTAGCAAGTTACCTAGGTATTCTATTGTGCTCGTGGCAGGCTCTGATCCCCCAGGTGGGGTATACAAGAGCCCCTAGCTTTGGCAGGGACCTTGTTGCTCCCAGGGGTTACTTTGACCCTGCTCCTCCTGAGGTGAGGGGAGAAGCAAGATAGCTTGCAGCTGCAGTGCAAAAGCTAGGGTGGATAAATTTCTACACAGCTCAGAAGTTGCTTATCTGCCTGCTAGGGGGGACCACTGCTATGGAGTTCAGAGCTTTCTCTGTCCAGGCTTGGAGGGTTGCTTCTGATGGGAGGGGCCAACTGGTATGATTGCTGAGGTCTCTAGCCAGGTTTTTTCTTCCCTACCCATAATCTCAGGCACTTTCCCCTCCAATTGGACCACTTGTGCGCTCTCAAGCTTCCCCACAGTTTGTGTGCCTGGCTCTCTGATTTGCATCTCTGCATGTCACTGGCTGATAGGGGGATCTCCAATTGTGCATCCCTTTTCCACCACTAGACCCAAGGTGAGGCAGGTGGGCCTCTCTATCCCCAGAAGTCTCCAACAGGGGGGTGTTCCCACCAGGGGGAATAGTGGCAGCTGCAGACACTCTTGGATCAAGCAAGACTACCTAATAAAGTGAGTCGGGTTAGGGGGAGCTGCTCTGGTCAGCCTGTGGCACTTGAGGCACTCAGTTGCCATGAGAAACGGTACTTATACAAAATGAGTCACTATGGCAAGCAACCTTCAAAATGACCATTCTCTGGGGTAGGGGAGCATTGGGACCTGGAGAGTAGGCACTAGGACCAATCATGTAGGAGAAGGCCAGAGCCGGGGAGGCAGGACTGGATGGATGGGCGGCAAACTGTTTCCGATATACAAAGGTCCCCTGATACAGGTCAGGGACCTCGTCCCACCTGGAAACCACAGAGGCAGCTGTCCGGGGCTGCCAAGGGCTTAGCCTGTTGCACCCAGGCAGAAAAGCCCCCAGGCCAGGGGTGGGGTGAAGCAAGAGACCTATCAAACAGTCAGCTCCAGGCGGGAGACCTTAAAGATGACTGCCGACTGCCAGCCTGGCATACAGCAGGGTTCTGATTGCACTGTGAACGCAGCTCTCCGCAACCCGTCTGGGTCCCGGCGGAGGCAATTGCCAGCAGCCACTAAGGGTGGATCCCATTGCTCTCCATTCACCTCCTGTGCCCTGGTCCCGCTGACTTCCAGGGGCCAGGTGCTCATATCCAGATTCCTGCATAGTGCCCCGGGAAGCTACATCTCAGCCCAGTCCCTACCCGGCCCTGCATAGTCCCTGTACAGTGAACCCGAGAGTTTCTTATGGTTCACACAATTGCTTCCTCTCCACAGAGCCTGCTGTCTTGAGCAACAACTTTGCACCAACTCTGGGCTTGTCTCTGACTGAGTGGATGGGAAATCTGTGGGGATGATGCATGACCCCTGTGTGTCAACCTGTGTGTCAGGTTGTACTGTGCTGACCTGGCTAGCACATCCTTCCTGCATCCTGATCTCTAATGTATTCCCTGCACACTCTGATCTTTGTGATTGTATCTCCCTGTCACCTGTTTTCTTGTGCTGAGTGTTCCACGATGCTTCTCTGTAATTTCACAATGCTGTTTATGGAGTGAACGAATCACGTCCAAGCAGCTGTTGGCGTTCTTCACCTCCTTCCCTTGGGGCGGTGATTTAGGAGACCTCTACCAGACTGCCATTTTCAGAATCTCCAAAAGGGCAGCTGCATAATTGGACGTTCTGGGGATTGTACCTAGGGCCTCGTGCATGGTAAGCATGTGCTCTACTACTGACCTACACCCCCCAACTATCATTTTTTAAAAATTTATTCAAAACTTGGATTTTGGAATTTCAGGAACTATACTTGAGTCCCTGAAAGCACAGACTTGCCATAGAGGAAGGCATTTCCTCTCTGGAGTCCTACAGATTTCCTTGGTCATTGACCACTCCAGAAAGATGAAAAGTAGAATGTGTATGGGTGAGACAGAATGATGGAAGAAAGTAATATTTCACAATTAATACCTCTCCACATTGGGATCAAGAATACAAGAGAAAAGAGGAAGAATTTTAAAGCTGCTAGTCTTTATGAACAATGAAAAAACATTTAATATATTATCTACTTAAATCTAAAAAGTCATTGTTATTTTCCCCCCTCCTCCCGAGTGTGAATCTCTTTCAGAATATGATGAAACATGAAAGGAATGAATTCGCACTTCAGGAAAGTACACATTTTTAATACTGTTTGAAGGGGTCTGTTTGGTTTACTTTAAATATTTCCACGTTCTTCTTTTTCTATGATCCATTAATTGTAGGTAAATTCTTGTTCTTCTCTTTGCTTTGAGTAGATGAACTTTTCATAAGTGCATCTATATTCTTCTAGACAACTTATTTATTTATATAACTATTTATGTCTCAAAGGCTCTAAATACCTAAGAATAGGGTTTTGCTAGGTTCATATTGACATTTCCTGCAATCACTGTCATAAGCTTAATATATGCTCAGTATATACATATTTAATTAATCTTAACTGATATATTTTAGGACAAAATTAAAATGACTATTTTTAATGTAGTTGCCTTTGTTATACAACAGTTAAATGGGCATTGGTACTAGGTTTTGCCTTTCAGTTCTGTCATAAATATTTTTATTTACCTATCTGCTTATTAATTTATTTTGATCTATAAAAGTAGATGAGGTTATACACAAACAAACACACTTGTAAAACAAAAACACTTTTGAAATCTACTAAGACATTCAGTTTCAGCTGTGATATACAAATGCCTAAGAGGTGTCATTCAACCTCCAACCAAAAAAAAGCTGACCAAACTGAAAAATCACTAACTTCTCTTGAACTTATCAAACAACTGAGGTCACAGAGCCAAGTGCCACCACAAATTCTGGACACACAGGCAATATAAGGAATAAGAGCTGAGGTCTGCTTACACGGAGCTGAAAGGGGCCATACAATGATAGGAAGAGTTAAATGGTACTTGTGAATTTCTGGAGGCTGAATGAGGATTAACACAAAAGTGAGAAATTCCCTGGACATTAAGTCTTACAGGAGCCCCACACTTTCATGGGTTTTGTCTACAGGAACTCTATCAATTTCTCAGGGAGAAGAGCAAAGAAAGATAGCCTTGTGACTCTGGCAAGTGAAGGGCAGAAGAGTAATAATTATAAGGTACACCTAGAGCATTCTCCATATCAAAGCACTATCTTCCAGAACAAAAGACTTGCTAGCATTTTCTCTAACCCAGTACTCTTTAGTCTTCCTATCTTACCTAAGAAGGGAGGATTAAGAAACAGTTTTGAAGATCATGGCCCAAAGACACAAGTTCAATAAATAAAAGACCAAGATTTAATCATAAGATTATAGAATGCTTACCCACCCACAATATACCACTACATCAATAGAAGTTTAGCATAACAGCAGTGGATTGTAGCTGAAATAGCTGCAAGATGAAGACTGTCTCTCTCTCAGGAGAAATACTTAGGGAAGTCTGGAGTCAACAAAGGTGACAGAAACAAGAGCATCAAAAAAGTATTTGAAGCCTATATAGCTAGACAAATATTAAATACAGCTCAAATCCTAGTCAGATTGCCATAAAACCTAATATAAAAGCTCTATTTTTTCAGTTAGTATTACCCAAAAAGTCATAATCAGCATTTAACAAAAAATTACAAATCAGGCTAAAAGGCAAGAGAAAGCACAGTGTAAAGAGACAGTGCAATTATCAGAACTGTACTCAGATGTGACAGAGAGTTGGGATTTATCAAACATGATATTTACAATGAGTATAGTTAATATGTTAAAGGCTCTGATGTAGAAATAGATACATTCAAGACAAATGGGTAAGAAAAGCAGAGAGATGGAAAGTCTAATAAAGAATATAAAGGAAATGTTAAAAATCAAAAAAGACTGCCACAAAAATACAAAAAATGCCTTTAATAAGTTCAGGAGTAGATTGGATATGGCTGAGGAAAGAATCAGTAAACTCGAATATGGAGCAGTAAAAATTTCCCAAGCTGGAATTAAAAAAGAATATCTAATAACTGTGAGGCAGTTTCAAAGATTATAACATATGTATAATGGGAACACCAGAAAGAAAAGAAAGAAGAGTAGAGAACAAATATTTAAAATAATAATGACTGAGAACTTTCCAAAATTAATGACAGACACCAAACTAAAGATTCAGAAACCTTAGAGAACACAAAACAAAAGAAATACTAAAGAAAGAAAACAACCACCAAAAACACCTACCATAGGTGTATCACATTCAGACTGCAGAAGACCTAAGACAGAGAAAAAATCTTAAAAGAAGCTGGGGGTGTGTGGGTAGGGGAAGAAATGCCTGAACTATAGAAGAAAAAAGATAAGAATTTCAGTAGAATTTTCATGAGACACCATACAAGCAAGAAGTGAGTAGAGTGAGATATTTTAAACATTTAAAGAAAAACAAAACAAAACACACCAACCTAGAATTCTATATACAGTAGAATTATCTTTCAAAAGGGAAGGAGAAACAAAGACTTTCTCAGAAAACAAAAACTGGGCATTCATCAACGGCAGGCCTACCCTACAAGAAATACTAAAAGAAATTCTCAAGGATGAAGAAAATGATATAGTACAAAAACTCAGATCTATGTAAAGAAGGAGACTCTATGGGAAAGGAAAAAAAGAAACAAGGTAAAATAAAATTGTCTTATTTGTCTTAATTGACATAACAATTTTAGTTAGAATAAAGCAATAGGAATACATTATTGAATTACTTTAACATATACGTAAGTAAAATGAATGACAAAAATGTCAAATAGTGTCAGTGGTGGGAATTGGGACTACTCTACTATAAACCACTTGCAATACATGTGAAGTAATATAGTGTTATTTGAAGGAGACTTAAATTAGTCAAAAATGTATATCGCACACTTTAGGGAAACGGCTGAAAAGGATCAAAATACATGTGTAATATTTGTACCATGAGAGCAGGTGAAATTAAATCTTCATTTAAAATAAGAGAAGGTAGAAAAGTTAGACAAGAGAAAAAGGAACACATGTAATGAATAGAATATAGTTAAACATACAGCATATATTAATCTAATTATATCAATAAACACTTTAAGTGTTTAAATGTGAGTGATATAAATACACAGATTAAAAACAGAGATTTTCAGAGTGGATAAAAAACAAGACCCAACAATATATTTTCTATAAGAAACCCACTTTAAATATTAAGACTCAGATACTTAAAATATGAAGGCATGTAGGAAGATACACTATATAGCACTAATCAAAACAAAGCTGGAATAGCTATATTAATTTTACATAAAGCAGACTTCAGAACAAGGAATATTATGAGGGACAAAAAAGAATATTGCATTGTTATAAATGGGTCAATTCTTCAAGAAAACCTAACAGTTCTAAATGTGTATGTACCTAAGCACAGAGCCTCAAATTACGTGAGGCAAAAACTGACAAAACTGCAACAGAATGACATATTTTCTTTTGCAGCTGAAAGCTTTAGTAGCTTTCTTTAAATAATTGATAAGTCAAACACATGAAATTTGTAAAGATAAAGTTGACCTGAACAGCATCATCAATCAACTTAACTACTTCATCCAACAATACATTCCTCTCAAGCTCCCATGAAACATTCACCAAGCAAGACCACATTTTAAGCCATAAAACAAATTATAAAAGTATAGAAACCATATAAAGTACGTTGTCAGATTACAGTGGAATTACCCAAAAAATTAATAACAGAAACATGATAGAAATACTTATGTCCAAATATTTGGAGATTCAATGATGCATTTATAAATAGAAAATGGGTAAAAGAGAAAGTAACACAAAATTACAAATATTTTGAATTTAACAAAAATTAAAATTTAACATATGGAAATTTGAAAGATGTAGTGAAAATACTCAGGTAGAAATTTATAGCATTTACTGCATATACTGTAATATAAAAAATCTGAAATCAGTAATATAAGCTTTTACTTTAGGAAACTAGAGAAAGAAGAGCAATTTAACCTTCAATTAGGTGGAAGAAATAAATATAAATAAAATTAGAGCAGAAGTCAATGAAATTGAAAATAGGAAAACAACAGACAAAATTTAAAAAAAAACCTAAAAGCTATTTTTTGAGTTTTTTTAAAAGATCAAGAAAAACAACTGCTAGTAAGGGTAGCCAAGTTTACAAAAACAGAAGACACACTTATCAATATTATAAATGGAAGGAGGATTGTACTACTGATGTCGTAGACATTAAAAGGGTAATAAAGAAATACCATGAACAACTCTATGCAAATTTGATTACTTCAATAAAATGTATTACTTCCTTAAAAGACACAGGACAACAAAATTCACACAAGAACAAATAGATAATCTGAATAGATTCATAACTATTATAGAAAATGATTCAATAATTAATAACTTTCTAAGAATAAAACACCTGACCCAAATCATTTGGTAATTCTACCCAACATTAAATGAAGAATTGATATCAATTCTTCATGATCTCCTTCAGAAAAAGGAAGTACAAGAAATGCTTACTTATTCTATGAGGTCATCATTACCTTCGTATGAAAACCAGATAAATGCATTATAGGAATGGAAACCATTGGCCAGTGTTTCTCACAAATGTTGATGCAAAGGTGCTTAGCAATATATTACCAAGTTGAATCCAATAATATATACAACGAATTATACACAACCACCAAGTGTGATTTACTCCTGATATGCAATATTAGTTCAACATTTGAAAATCAGTATAATTCACCATTGATTGATATGCTAAAGAAGAATAATCATATGATAATATCAATGGATGCAGGAAAAAATTGTCACAATCCAGTAACCAATCATGTAACAAACAAAAACCCTCAGCAAACTAGAATTAGAAGGGAAATTTCTTAACTTTGCAAAGAACACCTACCAAAAAAAGTTACAGTTAATGCTCATAAATGAAATACTTTCCTCCTAAGGTTAGGGAGAAGTCAAAGATGTTCTCATTCCTATTCAACAAAGTGCTAGAAGTCCTAGCTAACACAATAGGATAAGAAAAGGAAAATAAATGTTACACATTGGGAAGCAAGAAAAAAAAATACTTGCTCTGTTTGCAGATGACATGACTGTTTACAAAAAAAGACCCAAAGAATTGACAGTAAGAAATTCTGGAATTAGTAAGTGAGGATAGCAAGATCAACAGATACAAGGTTTATATACAGAAGTCAATTGCTTTCCTATATACTAGTAATGAACAATTGGAATTTGATATTTTTTAAAAATTTACAATAGCACACACACAAAAGGAAATAGATATAAATTTAACAAAATATGCACAGGATATATATGCAGAAAACTACAAATCTCTGATAAAAGAAATGGAGAGATATTTTATTCATGGATCAGGATACTCAATATTGTTAAGATGTCAATTTGTCCCAATTTTATGTATAGATTCAACGCAATCACAATCTAAATCCTATGAAACTGTATGCTTTTGGACATACTGATTCTAAAATTTATGAGGGAAGTCAAAAAGCTAGAATATTTGACACAACATTTAAGAGGAACAAAGAGGATTCACCATACTAATTTCAAAACTTACTACAAAGTCATAGCATTCAAGACAGCATGGTTCTGGTGAAAAGATAGACACATAAAACAATAAAACTGGATAAAATTTCAAGATATAGACCCTCAGGAATATGGTCAGCTTACAAAGAAGCAAAGACATTTCAACAAAGAAGGGAAAAGATGGTTATTGCAAGAAATGGTGTTGAAAAAATTGGGTATCCTTATGCAAAAAAAAAAAAAAAAAAAAAAGAACCTAGAAACAGTCTACACCTTTTACTAAAATTAACTCAAAATAGATTGTCAGACTAAATGTAAAATGCAAAATTTAAAATATTCTAGGAGTAAACATAGATGGCTTTAGATTTGGATGAGTTTTTAAATACCTCTCTAAAAAAGTGATCCATGACACAAAAATAATGTGGCAAACTGGATTTTACTAAATTAAAAACTCCTCTCTCTTAACTTTCTTAACCACACAGGACATTGTTAAGAGAATAAAAATAAAACTACAGATTCAGGGAAAATTTTTTCAAAACAAATATCCTATAAAGGATTTTTATCCAAAATATGCCAAGAACTCTTAAAGCTCAACTATTAAAAAACAAGCCAGATAAGAAGTCGGCAAAAGGTCTGAATAGACATCTCACCTGAGAAGATAAATAGAAAACAAACATACAAAGCAATACTCAACATCACTTTTTAGTAAGGAATTACACATTAAAACTCTAGTAAGAATCCAGTACACATCTCTTAGAATGGTGAATTAGAATGGTGAAAATAACAAAAAAAAAGAAAGAAAAAAAAAAAGCCAACAATTGTCGGCAAGGATGCAGAGCTACAGGAAATCTCATTAATTGCTGGTGGGAATGCAAAATAGTACAGCAACTTTGGACAACAGTTTGGAAGTTTCTTACAAAGTGAAACATATCCTTAACCTAGAATCACATATTCATGTTCCTAGGTTTTTATCAAACTTATTTGAAAAATTATGTCCATGCAAAACCTGCATGCAAATGTTTATAGCAGTTTTATTGATAATCTCCAAAATCTGGAAGTAAGAAAGACAGCCTTCAATAAGTTAATGTATAAATAAACTGGTGCACCCACAAAATGAAATGTTATTCTGCAGTTAAAAGTAATGTACCTCAAGTTTCAAAAAAGACATGGATGAATCTTAAATGCATAATGTTAATTAAAATACTCCAGTCTAAAAAGCCTACAAATTATATAATTCCAATTATATGACATTCTGAAATAGGCAAATTATAGCAAAGGTAAAAATATCAGTGGTTCCCAGGGATTTGGCAGAGAAGACAGGGCTGAATAGGTGAAACACTGGGAAATTTTTAAGGGTTCAAAAATATTCTTTATGATATTATTAAGGTTATTAAGTATAGAATGTCCAATTTCCTTAAGTACTAAGTTTGACATCTGATATCTCTGCCATTTCACTTTGACACCTTGTTTTTTTTTTTTATTGTGAAGGTACATCCTCATTCTTTCAAATGCACATTTTGGCTTGTGATTATCTTTCAAAAAAATTTTTTAGAGCAATTTTTCTGAAACCATGGATAAGTCAAAAATTCATGTTATTTTTGAATATGAGTTCTGTTGTCTAACCAGTGCAGCACAGACAGCTGGAAATATCAACGAAGTGTTTGGGAAGGATGTGGCTAATGAATGCGCAATGCAGGGATGGTTTGAGAAGTTCCATTTTGGTCATTTTAATCTTGAAAATAAGCTATGTGGGTGACCTGAGACCAAGGTGGATAATGATGAGCTGAAAGCTGTAGTGGAAGCGAATCCATCTCAACCTATGCGTGAATTAGCAGCAAGGTTCGACATTACTATTTCAACAATATTGGACCATTTGAAAAAAATTGGCAAGGTAAAGTAGCTGGATAGATGGGTACCACATGAATTAAATGAGCAGGAAAGAAATCGTCTGGAAGCTTGCCATTTTTTACCATCATGACATAAAGGCAAATCATTTTTATACCATATTGTTAATGCATGATGAAAAATGGGGTTTTTTTTACAATCGCAAGTGTTTGGCACAATGGTTGGATAAAGATGAAGTGCCAAAACACAGTCCAAAACCTAATATTCATCAAAAAAAGCTAATGGTGTCTGTTTGGTGGTCCAGCACTGGTAATATCCACTACAGCTTCATGAAACCCGGTCAATCGATTACAACAGATGTCTACCGCAACCAATTGAACAAAATGATGAGGATGCTTGTGATTAAGCAGCTGAGATTGGTCAACAGAGACAGGCCAATCCTCTTGAAAGACCACATTTTGCAAAAAACAACGTGCTGAAACTACAGCAGCTGAACTTGGAAACTCTCTGTCATCCAATGTATTCACCAGACCTTGTGCCAATTGACTACCACTTCTTCTAGGCTTTGGACCACTTCCTGCAAGGGAAAATATCCAATTCTCAACAAGGTGTGGAAAACGACTTTCACCTTTTCATTGCCACTTGCTCTCCAGGCTTCTTCACTGCTGTCATAAGCAAGCTACCGTTAAGATGGGAAAACCGTGTTGATAGTTTAGGCGCATACTTTGATTAATTGCACCGCTTCTTGTTTGAGATACAATAAACTTTTGACTCGAAATCAGACATTTCATATTTAATGACCTAATATAGTGGTGGATACAAAACACTATTCATTTGTCAAAACCCATAGAACATTACAGCACAAAGATTGAACTTTAGTGTATGCAAATTTTAAAGTCATTTAGGAGGCTGGAGATCCCAGGAAGGAATGCAGAATGTGACAAGAGAATCTAAGTGTATTACAAGTGTATCAAAATGCTGAACTAAGTAAGTAGAAATGAGTGGAGCCTGCAAAACTTAAGAAAAAATAAAAACTGCGCAGAAGTATTATGCTCAAGCTGATAAAGTTGTTTACCATGGGAGTGTGAGTTAACAATTCTGATACTGCTAAACATTTATATTGGAATGGACAATGAAGTAAATGAATGGCAAATGGTGGAAGCCAGAATTCCTACTGTTAAGAGTTTACAGATAAGCAAATGAAGGAGTTAAAACAATTCATTTGGTAATGGATTAGTTGAAGACTACAAAATAATTCATGTTTAACTTAATATAGATACAGAAAGTTACATATAAAATATTTATTGATATGTGCATTTACATGAGTTATTATACACACATATAGTTCCTTGTTCTGTTAGCTGAGAAGATTTAGATATAAGAATACTCCAATAGCAATAAACAAAATAGCACACAGCTGTTGGTTTTTAATATCATTTTCCAATAAAGGAAACAGGCCTCCTTAGAGATATGGCTGATTCTAAGACTGGACTGGAAATACACAAGATGAGACTAGAGTACCTTGAAGTACTGGAATGTAAGAAAGTCATTAAAAAATATATCCATATTGATGAGGGTATGTCAAAAGGACACAGGAACCAACTGACAAAATGCCCAATGGCTAAGGCTAGAACAATTTGAGCAACAACAAAAAATTAAAATAGCATTACATTGTAACCCCAGTATAAAATAAATATCCATGAATCCAACTGATAGAAATAAATGAGTAAATAAATAAATGGAGGAGGGGAATACAAATCTCCTGTGCAGAGGAATTCCAAATAATTTATGTAGAAATTCCACCCTCAAGGAGCTGGTGCATAATTACCCACTCCTTTAGTGTGGGCTGTACTTTGTATTTTCCTTACAAAAAGCACAATTTGGAAAGGAGGAAAGAAAGAGTAACTCTACAGTAGAGAAACCTTATAAACTCTACCTGTGCGAGGCAATCAAAGTTAATATCAACAGTAACAAGTCACTGATATGTCTACAAAATACCTGTCCTCTATTCCTCAAAATTGTCCAAGCTATCAGCGACAAGGAAAATCTGAGGCAACTGTCATAGCCAAGAAGAGGCTAAGGAGATATAATGACTAAATTTAATGTGGCATCTTGGGTGGGACCCTGAACAATAGAAAAACAGTAAGTTAAAACTAAGGGATAAAACTAAAGAAATCTGAATAATGTATGACCTTTAAGAAAAATAGATCAATAAAGTTTCATGAATTGTATCAGATTAATCATACTAACATAAGATGTAATGTAAGATGCTATTAGGAGACTAGGTGCAGGATGTATGACAATTCTGTACTATCTTCACAACTTTGCTATAAATCTAAAATTTTTCTAAAATTTTTTTGAATTTTTAAAATTGTTTTAATTGACACATAATAGTTTTACATGTTAATGAGGTACACAGTGATATTTCACTACGTATATTCAATGTGTAATGATCAAGTCAGGGAACTAGTATATCCATCACTCAAAACATTTATCATTTTTTTGGTCTTGGGAACATTCAAATTTCTTTATTCCAGCTATTTGAAAATATATAATAAATTATCGTTAATGATAGTCACTCTACAATGCTATAGGGAATTCCTCCTATCTACCTGTAATTTTGCATCTGTTAACCAGCCTGTCCCTAGCCCTTCTTTTCCCATACTTCCCAGCCTCTAGTAAGCACTATTTCACTCTCTCCTTCTATGAGACCAACTTTTTAAAATTCCCCATATGAATGAGAACATGTAATATTTGTCTTTCTGTGCCTAAACTTATTTCTCTTAACATAATGTCCTCCAGGCTCATCCATGTTGCTGTGAGTGATCGGATTTCATTTTTTTTTTATGGCTGAATAGCATTCTATAGTGTATATATGCCACATTTTCTTTATCCATTCATTGGTTGGTGGACATGTAGATTCATTCCATGTCTTGGCTACTGTAAGTAGTGCTGCAATAAACATGACAGTGCAGATATCTCTTCACCATACTGATTTTATTTCTTTTGGATATATATCCAGTAGTAGGATTGCTAGATCATATGATAGTTCTATTTTTAGCTTTTTGAGAAACTTTCATACTATTTTCCATAATGACTGTACTCATTTACATTTTTATCAACAGTGTCTAAGAATTCCCTTTTCTCTGTATCCTCACCAACATTTGTTATTTTGACTTTTTGATAATAGCCATTCAAACTAGGGTGAGATGATATCTCATCGTGGTTTTGATTTACTATTTTTTTGATGATTAGTGAAGCTGAGCATATGTGTCTGTTTTTAGGCCAATGCTGTGCTGTTTTGGTTACCATAGCTTTGTGGTACATTTTGAAGTCAGGATGTAATGCCTCTAGCTTTGCTCTTTTTGCTCAGGATTGCTTTGAATATTCAGGGTCTTTTGTGGTTCTATGCACATTTTAGGATTGCCTTTTTCTATTTCTGTGAAGAACAGCATTGGTAATTTGATAGAGATTGCATTGAGTCTGTAGATAAAATTGTTCTATTTTTAAAGTGCCTAATTTTTTAAAAAAGAATTATCCTCAAGAAAGAAATAAAAAAAACTACTGAAAACATAAGCCAAATTTCATACTTCTGTTTAAGCAGTATTGCACCAAAACAAGACCACTTTTTCTCAATATTATTTCATTTAGTTCTTGCAAGAATATTGCTAAGAACAAGGACTAATGGCTAACTTAACAATGTAGCAATAGAGAATAAAATAACAAATTCTTATTTTGGCCTCTTCTACACTGAATTGTTCCAAATATGCTAGAGAAACATAAAAAAATCTTATTTCAACCTCATTATAATACAATTTTCCACACTTAAAAAAAATAATTCTAAAACACAATGAGGTGAAAAACCAACACACATCATTATATGGATTAATTATTTTTTTTGCACATAATATTGATTTGTACTGTTAAAATTGTTGCCAGAATTTTTCACTGTTTGGGGTTATTAGTCTGTTTTTGGCTGTGGTGCAAAATTTTTTCTCTAATTCTTTCTCTACAGTAAAACACATGTACTAAACTGTGGTTTCTATCATTTTTCATAATGAAAAAACACCATTTAAGGGCATGCTTGATATAACAAATTCTTAAAATTATAGCTGGATAAAACTTATAACAACACAGATCGTATGTTAGCTAAATAAAAGTGGTCATATTTTTTCTAAGTGACACATTTTTATCTGAAATTGTGGCATTTGTGTGTGTGTGTGTGTTGTATTTGTAGTGATGACAAAAGAATCAAAGACATAAAGAAAGTTATATATTACACCATATTAATAGGAATTAATTATATTTCTACACTATCAATTTAAATACAAAATTAATTATTTAAAAATGAATTTTAAACTTCCACTAGACCATAGCTATTATTGCGGCTTGGTGAGAGTTTGAAATAGATCATGCACATTTTTATCTGGCAGTAGTTACATTGTCTTTGCTCTAAAAATGCAAAAACTACATTTGCGTCTTAATGACTTTACAAGCACAGTTTGCTTGTTGTGTGAAATGAGATAATATACATAGAATTTTCCTGTTCATGGTAAATACTCATCAGTGTTTTATTATGTTCATCAGAGTATTTCTAATGCCTACCAAAATACCTAAGCTTGTAAGAATAAATGAATAACAGTTTAACAAAGGCATAACAAAATTTGTTATTTTTACATAATTTATGTTAATTAAAGAATAATTTGATTTTTTTTCTAAAACTTCAGTATCTTTATTATAAAGAAGAGTTTCAAAGTTTGTTAGATATTCAGTTTTCATTCAATGTTTTTTGTAGATTCCGGAGCCTGCTTATGACTATATGAGATTTGGGAATTTCAAATTAGAATTTCAAATATTCATTGAGGAGTGTTGTTGCCTCCAAGAGATTTTATAAATAATCATTTCCCCTACATTTGACAGTCCAATTACAGATAATAGTCTTCTAAGGGAGTAATATAACTTATATACTTAGATTTTTGGTTTCTGATATGTTTGAAATTTTGGTAGCAAATTGGAATCAGGTGACTACTGAGAACTTGGGATTCAATCAATTAATAGGTAATTATATTCCTGGGAACAAAAATGGCTATTTCACAATCTTAAATTAAAGTTACCTATGCATAAAAGTCATGAATCTCTCCCAATTCCAAAAGACACATTTTTACCCACCTTGAGCTTATTTTCTCAAGCACAAAAACTTTTCCTCCTCATTAGAGTCTTTACAAAACATTATTCCTCTTCCTTTGCACACTCTTCTGCCAACTCATTTTTTGGTGAACTTCTGCTCTCAATCTGGGCTAATTTATATATTTTCACAATCATGCCACATTACAAACCACCTTAAAGCCTAGTGCTTCATGACAACAAAATTATTTTTATGCATAAGCCTACAGTGCACTATGAAGTTACAATGACATGGGTGGACTCAGCTGATCTTGGCTAGACTCACTCAAGTATTTGCACAAATTTGGCCATTTGGCATGGAATGGCTGCTCTAGGATGACCTAGCGGGGATGACTCCATTTATTGTTCACAGCCCTCAATCAGTCTACTCAGCATGCTGTCATGGTGGTGGAAGGAAATCTGAAAGAAAAAGTAGAAAAACAAATGTGCTTTCTTAAGTTTCTGGCTAGTCAAAATAATTCAGTAGCTAAGCCCAGAATTAGTGTAGAAGGATAATATCAAATGGTATGGATACTAGGAGGTATTAAAAATGGGTTATTCATGCAATGAGTCTATCACAATATCTTTATGTGTATCTCTATCTGTATAAATATTTACCTATATATTTATACGTATGTACTGTCATTTGAATTCCAAGTCAAAATAACATAATGGCAAAGGCAGGTCTTTATTTGCTAAAACGTGTTGATTCTATGAAAATTAAATTCTTAAATGTTATATGATATAAAGTCAATATTTTTATACTTAATTCAAATTTAATAGTTTAATTGGACTTCTCTCTTTTATTTTCTATGCACTATTTTAAACATCAGACATCTCTTGTCTCATTCTCTCCCCATTCCTTAGCTTGTTAAAATCTCTAGAAAGTTAATTATTACCTTTTTATTGTCCATATAAATTAAAGTGTCTTCTATTGTACTACAATTATTGTTTAAAAATTTATTTCTCCCTTCTATCAACTTCACTGTAAGTTCCTTAAATTCAAGTCAATATCTTACTTTTTCTCCAGAACTTCTACTAAGTATTATTTGCTGATCAATATTAGATTTTATTATTAAGGCTAATATCACTGATGTATTGATGTTTATAATCAACTAACATTGTGAAGGGCCACTGAAAATTACTGTAAATATACATATGTCCTAAGTATGGCTTGAAATAATGATAGATTTTATGATCTCTAGAGCAGTGGTTCTCAATTCTAGATGTGCACTGGAATCTGCCACAAAGCTTTATAAGGGCAGATTTCTAGTTCTCAATCTTATAGACTCTGACATATGCTTATATTAGTTGATAATATTCTATTATATAGAAGTTGATTTCAGAAACAAGGGAATCATATCATCAGAATATGTAAAAATACATATCTAAGTTCCATAGCATAGCAAATACATATCCTAAAAATAATCTGAATTATTAATCTAAATTTAAGAGAAGGAAAAAGACAAAGAAAAACATAATTAAAAGCTGCAAACAATGTAAGTTGTTTCTAACAGAATTATTCATAGAGTGACAAAGAACATAATATTTATTGATAGAACATCTATTTCTAAGGCTGGCCCTAAAAAAGCAATCCAACTTAGTTTATCTAGAAGGCCGGTGGTGTACATCTTTGAAGAACTGAAAAGAAAAAGTCAATAAATCTATACTTTTATTTAAATAGAGGCTTATGTTTTAAAAACAGAAAATACCTCAATGACTACATTCTGAATTATTACAGATGGTACTGTAACTGAAGAATTATGGAAAAGCAATTGAAAATGACTTATTCCTCTTTATGAGGGTGGCTTTGCAAAGTTCTTGACATGAGAAATTTTACTCACTAGTTTCCATACTTAGTTTGATCTTTTTAATCAGAAGAATTATAAGAGTTACTTTTATCAGGATTATGTCAGAATATTTTGGGTATCTAGTCCTGTACAACACTGTTTCCCAAAACTGAGTGGATTAATGCAACTGTTTCATTTGTTTCCTGTTCAGTGAATCAAGAGCTTTGACAGGACATCTCAAGTGTACCTTATCTTTGCTCCACATAATGTCTGCTGGGGCTGAAATGCCCAAGATTATTTCTTGTCCCACATGTGTAGTACCTCAGCTAAATTTGCTTTTATGCTTGAGGAATAACTAGAATGTATCAACTGGGGCAGGATGATTAAATTCCAACATGTGTCACTTGCATGGCTAATAAGATGGTTCTGCCCTTATACACTGTTGGTGGCACTGCAAATTAGTACAACCTCTATGGAAAACAGTACGGAGATCCCTCAAAGAAATAAATATAGGCTTACCATTCAACCCAGCTATACTACCACTGGGTATCTACCCATAGGAAAAGAAGTCATTTTATCAAAAGGACACCTGCACTCAATGTTTATTGTGGCACAATTCACAATCACAAAGATGTGGAATCAACATAAGTGCCATCAATTCATGAGTGGATTAACAAAATGTGATTTTTTTAAATACACACACACACACACGAGCACACACGAGCACACTGTGGAGTACTACTCAGCCATAAAAAGGAATGCATTAACATCTTTTGCAGTCATTTGGGTGGAACTGGAGACCATTATTCTAACTGAAATGTCCCAGGAATAGAAAAACAAACACCATATATAATCTCTAATAATTTAGAACTAATGGATGGGCACACATGGGCACAGAGAGAAGTAAAAGTCACTGGAAATCAAGAATCTGGGAGGGGGCAGAAGGGGAGGGGTATAAAACCTACCTAACAGGTACAATGAACACTATTCGGGTGATGGGCACGCTAATAGCCCTGACTTAAGCATTGTAAAAGCTATCCATGTAACAAAAACATTTGCACCCTCTTAATATTTTGAAAAAAAAAAAGATGTTTCTGGCTGTTAGTTGGAAGCTTAACAGAGACTTTCAACTGAGAAAAGTACGCTTCATGCTGTCGATTAAGTTCCTCAGTTCTCTGGCAGATGGTGATCTTCGGCTTTCTCACAGCATGAGATATTCACACTTCTTATGTGGTTGGGTTGCTTGTTTCTAGGAGAGAAAACACAAAAGCTGCCAGGATTTCTTCTAGCTTAGGCCCAGAAATGCCACATCACTTAGTTAAAGCAGATTGCGTGACCATTTGGGGTGGGGCATTGAAGTACTACAAGCATGTGAATACCAGGAAGCATTATTCATTGGGGCACCAACATAACTAAGGGGTTGCACTTGGACTCCCCCTAATTTATGAACTAACATAGTCAAAATACATTCAACCATCCACCAAAGGCACTCAAAATCTCATCTCATTACAGCATTAAGTTCAGTTTTGAAGACCCAGATCTCACCGTGTAAGTCAGGACCAGGTGTTGTCTCTCATTATTCTTAAAATCTTTGTAGAACACAGCACAAGCTGGTTAGCATGACACAACAAGCCCTATCCTGTCTCTCTACCACTGTCTCACACTTCTCTCACACACATTTTTACTCTGATATTACCAGAATACTGATGTTTTCAACACCCACACATCCTTTTCTTTGTCTCAATTTATTTATTCCTATTGCTTTCTCTTTCTGGAGAGCTTTCAATTTCTTTACTGTGCTTTCTCATTCTTATCCTTGAACACTCAGCTCAGTCGTTTCTAGTTCTAGGGAGACTTCCATGGCAGCTCCACCCTTTCTTACACTGCCCAGCCTGAAATAAGAACCTCTTCTACATTATCGTAGTGCACTGGACATGGTCTTCTTTGTTATACATAACATATACATGTGCCTGCCTGTGTTCTGTCACTTTGCCTGTTCCATATTATACGATCAGCTCACTTTGGAATGCCCTCATGACATACAGACAGAATAAAGCAAAGTCAGCTGTCACAATTTCATAATTAAATGAAAGGAGCTTTTCCCTTTGTTTCTTTTTTTTCCTCTCATTCTGGGCTTCCCCTTCATTTTTACCGAAACATGTTAATAACATCCCTAGGTCCTTCTTAATTTATAATATGTGACCTGAAATAAGCTTATTTATTTTTGAAGGATGTACCAATATGTCCAACTAAATTGTGTGTATAAAAACAAAGGATACCATCTATAAATGATCCCTTAAAGAAAAGGAAATGACAAGAATTCAACTTGCAGTTACACATTGGTATAAATTCTTTCTAAAATAAAAGTAGTTCATAAAATAAAATATTAATTTTGTACCTAAAATGACAGTTAACTGATAGTCTTTAAATAGAATCAAAATCTATTTATCGATAGGTATGTTGAGAAATGATAGGGCATTGAACCAAGACTTTGGTGTTATTTAATCAAATGTGAAAAATTTTCATTAAATTCAAACATAATAATAAATTATATTCTCGTTTGAGATAAACAAATGCATCATTTTGTTAGAACGTAAGTGACACATTCTTGGAATGTATTAAATATGATTAAGAAGATGGATAATGCCAGTGACCAAAAAAGAGAAGTTAGCTTCCTTTATCTCAGAGAAAAATAATGTCAGAGATTACCTAGTAGTATTTTAAAGTATTGTTTTTTTTCTCTTTATAAAGTTAGTATTTACACATCTGGGCATTTATTTGAAAGAAATGAAGAGTTAAGTTCAAACAAAAATCTATGCATATATGTTTAAAGTAACTTTATTTATAATAGCCTAAACTGGAAACATTGAGTTGTTCTTCAATGGGTGAATAATTAAGCACATTGTGGTGGTGCATCCTTACCATGGTACCCTACTCAGCAATAAAAAGGAACAGGTGAATAGACAACCTACAGAATGGGAGAAAATATTTGCATGCTATACATCTGATAATGGGCTGATAACTAGAATCTATATAGAACTCAGGAAAATCAGCAAGAAAAAATAAAAAAAATGAAAAAGTGGGCAAAGGACATGGACAGAAATTTTTCAAAAGAAGATAGACTAATGGCCAAGAAACATATGAAAAAATGCTCAACATTTCTAATCATCAGGGAAATGTGTATCAAAACCACAATGAGATATCACGTAACTCCAGTAAGAATGGCTTTTATCAAAAAGTTCCAAAACAGCAAGTGTTGGCATGGATGCAGAGAGATAGGAACACCCATACATTGCTGGTGGGACTGCAAACTAGTACAACCTCTATGGAAAGTATGGAGATATCTCAAAGAACTAAATGTAGAACTACCAGTTGATCCAACAATCCCACTGCTGGATATTTAGCCAAAGAAAAAAAAAGACATTCTATAGTAAAGATATCTGCACTTGAATGTTTATAGCAGCACAATTCACAATTGCAAAGGTGTGGAAACAACCCAAGTGTCCATAAATACATGAGTGGATTAATAAAATGTGGTGTGTATATATATATATATACACCATGGAGTACTACTCAGCCATAAAAAAATGGTGAACTACCTCTTATATTACCCAGGATGGAGCTGGAGCCCATTCTTCTAAGTGAAGTATCACAAAAATGGAAAAACAAACACCACATGTACTCACCACTAAATTGGGACTAATTGATCAACCCTTATTTGCACATATGGAAGTAACACTCATTGGGTGTCTGGAAGGTGGCGGGGGGGGAGGCAGGAATGGGTAAAGTCACACCTAACAGGTGAGGTGGGTGCTGTCTAGGGGATGGGCACACTTGTAGCTCTGACTCAGGTGGTGCAAAGGCAATTTGTGTAATCAAAGCATTTATACCCCCATAATATTCTGAAATAAAGTTTTAAAAATTAGAAAAATAAAGGAACAGGCTAGTGATACCTGCAACAACCTGGATAAATCTCCAGAGAATTATGCTAAGTGTAAAACATCAATCCAAAAATGTTACATATTGGATAATTCCCTTTATATAACCTTCTTGAAATAATGAAATTATACAAATGGAGAACAGATTAGCAGTTTTCAGGGATAATGAGGGAGTAGGGTTGGAGGGACATGGGTGTGGCTATAAAAGAGCAAAGGATGAGGTCCTTGTGATGATGAGAATGCTCCATATCTTCAAGGTCAATATCTTTCTTGTGATAATGTACTATAATTCTGCAAGAAATTAAAGGGTATGTATTATTTCTTACACCCACAAGTGCATCTACAATTACCTCAAAATAAAAAGTGGAATTTAAAAATGGCAATTCTGTTGAGTGGGGGGAGGAGGAGATGGGTAAATTCACACCTAACGGGTACAATGCACACTATCTGAGTGAAGGGCACACTTACAACTTTGACTCAAACTGTACAAAAGCAAATTATGTAACCAAAACGGGTAACCCCATAATATTCTGAAATAAAAAAAATAAATGTATCATATTTCCCCCCCAAAAAAAAATGGTATTTCTGTTGATTAAAGAACAGTAAAGAGTACTTCATTCTTCTCAAACGATGTGTCCCTTACAGTAAGTGGTAAAGAATTTGAATACAGGATGTGCTTTCAATCCCAAAGTAGAGACACACATAATTTCGGAAGACTAGTTTTAATCTCATGCTAATTAATTTTTAAAATATATTGAGAAAATATTCTATGTTTCAGTTATGTAATTTTAAAAATGAGACAATCTTAACCATATATTAAGCAACTTATCCCAATAATTATTATTGTAAAAGTTAAAGATTTATGTGACTTTAAAGTTTTTATAACTTTTTTATCAATAACAATATTAGCATTTATTACTCTTTTTTACACTGCCTTGGAAATGAAGGCACAGAAAAACATGATACCAATAAGTTATCTGTGTTCACTATAAAATTCTAATGAGATGAGATATCAACTTCTTACCAATGCTTTAAAAATTTCAAAAAAAATTTATTAAAAAATGACTATGTGTCAGGCACTTTACCAGTCGGCAATAATATAACAATACATAATATGTTTTCTGCCATTGAGGATTAATATCTGGAATAATAAGTTCCTAAACCAATATGATAATAGAGAAAATGTAAAGTCATTTGGCACGAACAATATGCTTTGGAAAATGGGGTGGATGGTGATGCAAATAATTATTATTAATTCCAAACCAAATACCTAAGGTGAGAATGTTTTTTTAAATCACTGATGTAGTATAAGAGTTAAATGAGTTGAGATATTATACCAATTCAATCACATTAGATATTCTACTACATTAATTATTCCTTAAAACTCATATTTGAGATTAGATTTGAAATTAGGTGTTAAAATGACTTTCCAATCCATTAACTGAAATATCATACTGAAATATTTGAGAAGGAATTTTTCAAGTTAAAACATTGTGACTGAGTCAGAAACTTCAAATTTCCTCATCTACTTCAGGTGTTATTTGTATTTGAAAAATGAATTACTTGAGATATTCATACTTTCAATCATTTGTCCTCATATATATTCATCCAAAAATACTATGTTTGTGATAATAATCACTGCTAGAATTCACTTATTTATTAAATACTAAGCACTGATCTTGGCAGCTAAATTATATACATTTTCTCTATTCTTCACCTGTCTTAGCAGGGTTTG
This sequence comes from Daubentonia madagascariensis, assembly GCA_023783475.1. NCBI lineage: Eukaryota > Metazoa > Chordata > Mammalia > Primates > Daubentoniidae > Daubentonia > Daubentonia madagascariensis. The sequence continues at coordinate 14,609,319 of JAKFHU010000978.1, read as the reverse complement.
TACTTATTTGCAAATGAGAAACTGGTAGTTTAGATGTCAAGTGCCTGGTGTAGCAAGGAACAAAGCTAGAGTAATCTAATTCGACATTATTTTCTGTTTCTACTTCACCATAATGTATACTCGAGAACATGAACTGTGTGATTTTTGTCTATTAAATATATTTTGTGATTTTTTAGTCAAGAGGTTTTGTAATATTTAATGAAGAAAATAAGCAAAATCAGAGAGTATTGGGGAAAATATCATTACAAAATCTGTTATATTTACTAAAGCTTTTTTAAAATTTCATCACTTCATCTATAATGACAGGTAAAATCTACAGTGACTAAATGAAGTGAGGTTATGAGGAAATCTGGCAATCTGTTTATGAGACTGACAAAATTAAGACCCTGGTTTATTTTTTTATGGTACTTTAACATTTCAATATAATATACATTACTTTATATAATATACTGTGTGATTTTAAAGTAAAATGGAAGTTTTATAGTGTGGCTATTGGTGTCTTATTCTTTATTTTTATAGCTTATATATGAAAAATGTAATGCTGCACATTTACATAATATTTTAAAATTTCATATGTATTTCTTATTTTAATGTCAGGATAACTCTTGTAGATGTATAACCTAGTGGTTAAAAATATAGCTGAAGAAGCCACATTACCTGGATTTACGTCTTGCCTGCATTACACTGTATATTAGGATCAAGTTCAGCTGGATGTGCCAGAAGGTCAAGAAAATCATGAATCAAACAAGACCATATTTAAGTTTCTCTATTCATATTAAAAGAGTCAAAAAGTCCAAGGTGATATGTTCTTATCATGGATCTAGTGTCATAGATTTCCACTCCACAACTAGATTATGACCTTATGCTGTGCTCTCAAGGCGCCTGACAGAGATCTTTGGGCACAGCTATATCCAGGCAGCAAGAAAGGGGAAGAGCAAAGTGCAAAAACAGTCTGGCATCTGAGACTACCTCCCAGAAGTCTTACCCAGTGAATTTCTTTTTATATTGCATTGGCCAGACCTATGACATATGGTCAACTCTATCTGTGGGATGAGTAAATACCATTCATAATTAAATAAACTTATACACATACTGAGCTTAAATGATATGCTCTAAAATAGGTTAATTTTTAGTATATATAATTATATAATTATTAACATATATACAATATATAACATATTTAATATACATAGATTATCTTCATTAGACAAATGAGGAAACTGAGGCTCAAAAAGCTTAAGTAAATTGCCCAAGGTCACACAAAAGTTAATAATAACCTGGGTAATACATTTCCAATTTTCTAAAGTTAATATTGTGTTTTTTTTAACCTACACGCAAAATGTATTTTTACCTATATGTATAAAAGGTGATGAATTTCAATATAATGGAAACAAAATTTTTATTAGTTGATAACTATTAAATTTCTCCATAAAATGTATTTTCATGACATATTTTTTAAAAAATTATAAAATTTTTAAAAGTATTTATCAAAATTAGATTACACTAAAATTTAGAAATTAAAATTTAAATTAATTTTTAAAATTATTTAAAATTTTCAAATTTAATATTATTTTTTAAATTTCAAATTTAAATATAGAAAATACTAAAATTTAGAAATTGTCTTAAAAATACAAGTTCAAGAAGTATCTGGGTTGAGTAATGATGCTGAAAATATGGTTTAAATGCCATTATGAACAGAAGGAAAAAGAACATTAGCTTCCTAAAGCAATGCTTATTACTGTTCAATTTTATTTGATAATGAGCTAAATGGTGTAGGAACCATTAATCTTTAATTTTCATTATTCAGGAAAGAATATAGTAGTATGTGACATTTCTAACACGGGGAATTTATTTTTTTCAAATAGTAGTTATTAGTGTTTATTTGATTAAATTATAGAAAATTCAGGAAAAAAATTTCAGGAGAAAAACCAGCATAAGATAGCAGTTAGATGCACAGGTTTTGAAGTTATGCTGCTCAGGTAAAAACTCATGCTCCACAATTACTGAGAGTAGGACCTGGTATAACACTTTTCCTATTATCCTACATACCTAATGTTTCTCATCTGTTAAAATGGCAAAATAAGAATATTGTAGTATTAATGATTTATTTGAATAAAGCAATGAGATGAACGTTGTTAAAGAAAAGGATAGGTACAGAATGTATTTCCCCAGAAAATGTTGGCTGGCATTGTAAAAGCTTTTGTAAAAAATAAAAGAGAAAGATATTAAGATTGTTTTTCAATATTGTAGAATATAAAAATGAATTGCTTTTTATATTACCACCAAAAAGTAGGAAGACATTGCATTATTTTGAATAGTTTTACTTTATATACTCTTTCTTTTATTAAGTTTTGTTAATTACTCTCACTTCAATAAAACTAAATATGTATACACATTTTATTATTTTAAAGTGGAATTTCAGAGTTACAAATATTTAATGGTTATGGTGATAAGGACTTTAGATTTCTGCCTTGTAAGTCCCTGATGTAATGACTTATAGCAAATTTCCATAAGTTACTGTTTCCTTTAACACTATTACATAATTTATTATAAGAGCCTTTAAAAATAACATCAATTTGCTTTATAGATAAAAGTTATGAAAACTTCATGCTGACCTCTATTTTTTAAATGCGTTATATTTATTAATGTTAAACACCTGCCATAATATAGTAAATATTAGGTAAGACTTTTGAATAAAAAAATAAAATTATCAAGGACTTATAAAACTCCATTTTGATTGATTGCTAGCTACCATCTAACCAACCTATCATCTAACAATTTTTAAATCTTTCTCATTTTATTTTTATTCAATATGTAACACAAATATCTAAAAATGCATAAACCTTAAACGTATAGCATAAAGCATTGTCACTAAGTAAATGAACACATCATTTTATAACTCCCTAGATCATTAGATATTATTATCAGCACCCCAAAAGTCATGCTTGTCCTTCACAATCATTATTGAACCAAATATTTATCACCATAAATATGCTTTGTCTGTTATCAATCTTTACATAAATGGAACTATATATTGGGTACTCTTATTTCTGACTTCTTTTACTCAGTAAAATACCTGGGACATCTATCAATGTCACTGCAAGTAGCAGCAGTTCACTGATCTTTACTGCCCATTTACATAAATATTCTAAAATGTAGTTATGCATTTTACTGTTGATGGACATTTGGGTGTACCAGTCTGAGGCTATTATTAATGTTGCCAGAAATAATATTTCACATGAATGTATTTTTGCACATGTTTAGAGATTTCTGTTAGATGTATACCTTGGATTCTAATCATTTGATCCTAAGGCATACCCATTTTCCGCTTTGGAAGATACTACTAATCAATATTCTGAAGAAGTTGTAACAATTCAGGCTCCCACCAACAGTGGTGTGGAAGACATGTTCAACATGTCCTTTAACTCTTAGTATTTTCAGTTTTTGAATTTTAGCCATTCTAGGAGTGTGTAGCTGTATCTTATTGAGAACTTAATTTATACTTTCCTAATGAATAATGGATATGTCCTTTGTTGCCTCCATTTTTTATTATTGATTTTTTGGTGATTATTATTTGCAAAAGCCTAATAAATCAAAGACCACTAGGAACAAGCATGTAGTCTGACAAAGTCAGATTTACTGAATTGATATAGTAATAAAAGAAATTTCAGGGGAATTATAAAATGGCACTCCACTCCATAAGAGAGATTGGAGAAACATCTGTTGTAAAATTTGGCTTCTCATGGAATGATTCTTAAGAGAGGCTAAGGAAAGTAGTAGTCAATTTTGATTGGTTCCTGTCTCAGAGGCGGGCTTAGAAGCAGCAGAGATTAACTAAGGATTGGGTCCTGTCATGAGGCAAAGGCAGTTTAGTGATTAGGTATCACCAGTATTAGATGGGACTGGCAAAGTGGCTCTAGGGTGTCATTGATTAAAATAAGGAGTAGTCATTAAAAGAAAGGGTTATTATGGCATTTCACAGCTGCTGCATGACTTTGGGACAAACAGCACTTGCAGTTAATTTTGCAACTGGCTTTATCTATGTCTGTTCTCCCATTGTGATTAATGGCAGAGCTGCTTTTTCTAATTTCAGTGCAAGTTGATTTTCACTCTTTTAGTCTTAGAGAGGTTTTTACTCTTCATCATATATTTTGGATACTAGTCTTTGTTTTTTTATGCAATGAGACTATCATCTACCATTCTTTGGCTTTTCCTTTTCTTCTCTTAATAATGCCTTCTGATGAACAGAGGTCCTTAATTTCAATGAAGTGAAATTCATCAGTGTTTAGTTCATGGTCAGTGTTTGGTGTGTCCTGTTTAAGAAATGCTTGCCTGTGTAAAATTCATGAAGGTATTTTTCTGTATTAGCTTCTGCAAGATTTGTTACTTTATCTTTCATGTCAAGTCTGCAATTCATCTGGAATTTATTTTTATACGTAGTGTAAGGTAAGACTCTAGATAATGAGATTATTTTTTCCTCTTTGCATATAGATAGTCAAAATGTACAATGGCTTTAATGAAAAGGTTATTCCTTTTTCTTTGAATTACAATGGCTCTTTTTTCACAAATCAGGTGATTATATATATATTTAGAAAGAGAGAGAAAGGAAGGGAGAGAGAGAGGGGCACATCTGTTTCTCTACAACATTCTTTTCCATGGGCCCATTTAGTTATCTTTCTATCAATACCATACCATTTAATTACTGTAGCAATAAAATAAGTCTTAGGATTAAGTCTTCAAACTTTGTTTTCGTCTTTGATTTTCTTTATCAGTTTGCATTACAGCCCTCCAAAAAAAAGACCCCCCACTGGGATTGCATTGAATCTATGTATCAATTTGAGGATATTTGACAATTTTAAAATGTTCAATCATCCAAATTTCAAACATGTTATAGCTCTTCTTGTTTGCCTTTTAAAAATTTCTCTTAATAATACCTGTGACTTTATCTAGTGATCTTGCATATATTTCAAGTTTATTCCTAGGTTAAAAAGTCAAAATAATGAAAATAATTTTTGTAATTTCAAAATAGCCATAATTGATTTTGTAATTGTTTGTTGATAGCATACAGTAGTGCAATTAATTATTGTACATTGATCTTTTATCCAGATACCATGCTAAATTGATTTTTATAATTCTTATATAGTTTTCATAGATTCCTTTGACATTTCTTACAAACACTATTATATCAGTGAAAATGACAGTTTGTATCTTCTTCATGTCCCAGCTTTATACTCCCTTATACTTACTGGGCCTTGAGTAGAGGTGCAGGTATTTTGATAAGGTTAGAGGCATTCTTGTCTGTTTCTCTAAATTTCAGGGGGAACATTTTCAACATTTAATAAGTGTCATATTTTCTATATTTTTGCACACAATTGTTGTTAGTTTAAGATATCCCTTTCTATTTATAGTTTACTAGGCATTTTTACCTTGAATTACCTTAAATCTTGTCAAATAATCTATTTTTTCAAATTTTTAGCAACAAGGTATTAGCAACTAATTTTATCTTTAAATTATCTTAAATTTTATCAAATGGCCTCTCTGCATGTATTCAAACAATATCAATTTTATTTTTAAATTTTCTTTTGGTGCTGTCAGTTGGTTGATTTTTAACCAATTTTATATAATTTAATTAAAGGTATTAATAATTTAATAAAAGGTATAATTTAATAAAATATTCTGCACCCATGTGAAATGGACATTTTAAAGAATTTTGCCAATATACACTCCCATCTAACTACTAACACAATCAAATTTAGAATGTTTCTATCATTCCAAAATGTTTCTTCGTGGCCATTTATATGCAATTCCTATCTCTCTCCCAATTCCATAAAACACTGATGTATTTCTTTTTTAACTGTAGATTAGTTTGCATTATGTAGAATTTCATGTATACCTGGAATCACAATGTATGGATTATTTGTTACTGACTTGTTTGACTCAGTATGTTTTTGAGATTCATCTGTGTTTGTGCATTTTATTAGTTTTTTGGTTATTTTTATTAGTGAATAACCTAGTTTATAGATATAGCACAATTTGCTTATCCATTCACTATTAATGGAAATTTAGATTGCTTCCTGTCTTTGTCCATTTGGGATGCTATAACAAAGATACCATAAACTGGGTGGGTTACAAACAACAGAAATTTATTTCTCAGTTCTGGAGGCTGGCAAGCACAAGATCAAGGCAGATTTGGTATATGGCGAGAGCCTTCTTTTTAGATGACTATCTTTTCGCTGTAACTTCACATGGCAGAAGGGGTGAGGGCTCTCTCTGGAATCTCTTTTATAAAAGGTGCACCCCCAAGACATCTGATAAGGGCTCCATCCTCATGACCATCACCTTCCAAGGGCCTTGCCTGCTGATACCATCACCTTGGGGGTAGGGTTTCAGTACATGAATTTTGGGGGGACATAAACACTCAGTCCATTGCATATCCATTTTGGGCCATTGTAAATAATTCTGCTGTGAACATTTGTGCAAAAGTCTTTGTGTGAACATATGTTTTCATTTCTCTTGGATAAATGCCTAGTAGTGTAATTGTTTGTTCGTACGTGGGTATATATTTAACTTTTTAAGAACATACCAAAATGCTTTCCCAAGTATTTGGAGCATGTTATATTCATCAGAAACATATAATAGTTACAGTTGGCTGATGTACTCACTGCAATTGACTGACTTTTATACAATCCAGCAGTCCTGCTATTAGGTGTATATCCAAGAGAAAGTCATAATGTTCTCGTGTACAACTTGCACACTAATGTTCATGGTAGTATTTTTCCTAATAGCCAAAAGGTAGAAACAATTCAAATGTCCATGAAATAATTAATTATTTAATAAAAAATTTCATATCTCTATGATATTTTAGCATTCATTAATAAAAAGAATGAAGTATTGATACATACAACAACACAGATGAACTTTGATAATATGCTAAGTGAAAGAAGCCAGACACATAACCACATATTATATGATAATATTTCTATGAAATTTCCAGAATAAGCAAATTCATACTGACAGAAAGGTGATTATTAGTTGCCAGGAGCTGAGATTTGAAGGGGATGGAAAGTAATTGCTAATGGGTACCGGATTTCTTTCTTGGATGATAAAATATTCTAAAATTAGAGATTTGTCACAACAGCACAACTCTGTGATTATATTAAAAACCACTGAATTGAATGTTTTCAAAGAGTGTATTTTATGGTATGTTAATTATATCTCAATAAATGTTTTCTAAAACCAAATTCCACTTAAAAATCTGAAAACTAAATAACACCTCTACTTATATGTATCCATAAAATCAACTCATGAATAGTTGTAACATTTCATACTATTTTAATATGCATAATTATAGTAGTATTAACTTCTATTATTTTAGATAAAATATAATCTAACATGAAAAAAGTATATCTTCTAATGTTGTGGAATAAACATCAGTAACACTGCTACTGAATTTCCTTGAGGTTTTCTGATTACTTCCATTCTTGAGTCTTGGTAATTCAACACTTTCTTGTAATATTGTTCAAATAAGGTTTTTTTGTTATTTTGCTAGGCAAAATCATTTTTTGTTATTTTCAACCTAAGTAATATCGAATCCTCTATGCTGTATTTCTGATCTTCCTATTCACTATTGCATTATGTCTTCATCTAAAGGTCCATAGACGCTTCCAGTTTACTCTGTAGTGATACATCCCAAATGCATGTCTTCTGCAGATAACTATAGTTGTTTGAGTAAGAACAACCCCAATCATTAGCATCAAGGTGAAACCAGAATGCCCGTGCCTTAATACTCTTTCATGTTCAACTTATTACATGTTCACGTTTCATTATTACTCTAAGTACAAGGTTTCTGCTATGTGACAAGGTTGGAGTAAGTTTTCTGTATCAGCTATTTTATCTGTCCAAACATGTAATTTTCCTCAGAACTTTGGCCTTTTTCCTTAACCTAGAATCACCAGCTTATATGATTTCTTTTCTTCTGGTAATTTTATTTTAAGAGATTTGTTGTGCCCACCTTTGACATTGTGTCCTAATGGAGACCACAAGGTTCTAAGCCGACATTTAATCCCAGCACACAGGATTTAGTATACTACCTGCATATTCTTTTCATTTAAGAAACACTGGATTTCCATGCAAATTAATCAGGCATCATTTCTTTAAATTTTTGCAAACCAGAGATGTCAAGGAGTGACAATCTTTAAAGAGTCATTTAAAAAAGCACTGTGCTATAGTCTCTTAGCAGTATTTGCCTAAGCACTCTAAATTTGCCTGAAGGATTCACACAGATCAGTTTCTCTTCATTAAAACAAAGGAGAAACAAGAGCATGCAAGGAACTCAGACCATTTTCCTCTCGCATTATTCTTGGAACCTACATTCATAGATGTATTTTGCTCACTGGACATGGTTAATACCTTGATCTTAAATGAGAATAGGCTGGAAGAAAATAAGTTCCTCAATTATTTTCCACACTGGATCATCTTTCTTTTCCCACCTAATTATTTGTTTGCCAACGTTATTGACATATATTTGACAAATGAAAATTGTATAGATTTAAGGAGTATAATGCGATGTTTTGATGTATATACATACTGTGAAATAATTACCAAAATCAAGCTAATTAACATATCCATCATCTCGAATAGTTATGATTTTTTTCGTGTGTGGTGAGAATACTTTAGATAAACTCTTTTAGAAAGTATGCAATATATTATTTAATATTGGCCAGGCATGATGGCTCACGCCTGTAATCCTAGTATTTTGGGAGGCCAAGGCAGGAGGATCACTTGAGGTCCAGAGTTTGAGACCAGCTTGAGCAAGAGCGAGACCCTGTCTCTACAAAAAATAGAAAAATTAGCTGGATATGGTGGCATGTGCCTGTAGTCCCAGCTACTGGGGAGGCTAAGACAGGAGGATTCCTTGAGCCCAGGAGTTTGAGGTTGCAGTGAGCTATGATGACACCACTGCACTCTAGGCCAGTGACAGAGTGAGACCCTGCCTCAAAAAAAAAAAAAATACATATATACACACACACATATATATATAGTCAACATACTATACATACATTAGATCTTCAGAACTTATACATATTGTATAGCTGAACCTTTGTACCCCTTGACAAACATCTCTCCACTTTCTTCAGCCCCCTAAGCCCTGGCAACTACTATTCTACTATCTGCTTTTTTAGATTTCACATATAAGTGAGATCGCACAGTATTTGTCTTTCTGTGTCAGGCCTATTTCACTTAGCGTGATGTCATACAGGATCCGATGTTATTTGCACATGGCACAAGTTCTTTCTTCCAATATTCCATTGTGTATCTACCATATGTTTTACCATTCATATATACCCCATTTTCTTTATCCATTCTCTCCATTGAACTCTAAACCAGAGTATTATTGCATCCTCCTGTGTGGCTGGCATTCTCTCTGGTACTAATTGATTAATATTCCCTACTAACAAATTTAACTGGAATTCCTGAAATGATTATGTGCATTCATACTGCAATCATTAGTTCTGAGACAGTTTCACCTTTACTGAAAATTGATTGGTGAAAAGGCCCACTTATTATTTTTTATTTTAATATGCAATTATATTATAGATGAAGCAAAACATTTCCCATGTGCCTTTTCTATTTTTCATTAAAACAACAACTATTTGTTGAAAACCTACTGTTCTTAGGGATTATCCTAGGTGCCAAAAACATAAAAACACATATGCTACCTCTGACAATTCATAGCTTTGTGAAAAATAATTTTCATTTAAACGGAGGATAAGGATATGATTATATGGAAAACATACCATAGGCTTTTATGCATTTATATTTACCAAATTTTTCAAAATAAACTAAAGATTACTAAAATTATTACCATTAAAATTTAGTAATCATAATGTAAATCAGTCAAAATTTGGAATTGGTAAGAATTTTTGCAAATATAACTACTCATTCTTTATGCGCCAAAGGCTGGACCATTTCATGATATCAAGATTATTATTATTGGCAGAAAAAAATGAGTTAACATTTGTGTTTTAAAACGACTGACCTAGTTAATTCTACATAACTAAGTCAATTAAATTACTGATCTACTATTGTGTAAATAGGATATGAATGATTACAAGTACTTTTAGGCCTTTGCTGATATATTGTTTGCATATAAAGTAATAGAGAACATAAAAATAATTATGTTAATCATTAATTAATTACGTTAATGAAATTCAACTATATGTACATGACCTATGAAAGGTAAAGGTAATTTCATTCAGTGTGCTGTACATATAATTTCTACTAAAATTAGTCTGTGGTTTAATTATTTTCAACAAATTTGTCATGAAAATGCTTATACATTTTTATTGTGAGAGAAAAAACACTTAAACACTTTGTTAAAAGTTTTTAAAAACTTCTTTTATAAATGCACTTTTAAAGTTCCTTTCTGTTTCTTTTAAAAGTGAAATATCAATAATATAGTCATTTTCACATTTAAGGTCCACATAGTCTTTTTGCCTCTTACTTTACTGTAGAAAGTCAAAGGTGCTAGAAGGGTGACCCACACTTCCTGCTGCTACTCTTGAGCCAATGGCAATTATTTTCATTCTGGGTTTATAGGGCACCAACATCTCAGTGTATATTTTGACAGATGAAGCTTTGCCATTTAAAGGTTAGAGTCTCTTTTAAGAAGAAAACAGAGAAGCACTTCCATCTTACAAGACATTTTCTAACTTTCCAAAATATGTGAGAATACCATTAAATCATAAAATCCTTCAATTTAAGATAACACAATTTATTTAATTGTTTTATTTCATGATGAACCTAATAATTAATCTATGTCCATTATCAAACACTGAATATAAGATAAATGAGCAAAATATAAGAACAAAAAACTTAGAGGAGAAACTCAAAATGATAACCACTATACGATGAGATATTCAAAATCATTAGTAATCAGGGAAAAATGGAAATAAGTTCAATACTGGGATATTATTTTTCTACTTTTGGGCTAGCAACAATTCAAAAGCTGAAGGATACTAAGTACTTTTAGGAATATGGATACATACAATCATTCAAGCACATCAAGTAAGAGGGAATTTTTAGAAATTAGTAACAGTAATGTGCTTTGAACTGAAGAGTATGACTAATTTAATTCTTGCTACTTGATATCCAAAAAATATATAAAAGGAGAAAAGTAAAAGTAATTAAAGAATATGCATTCACAAAGAAGGCATTAAAAAGCATACAAGATCATAACATAGAAATTTCAAAGAAACAGAAATTATAAATGTTATTTTTTTCCAGCATGTAGTTTTGGCATTTCTATACATATCTCTTCATATCTGTATCTACATCTGTATCATTATTTATTTATATAATCACTATATTTTTATAACTTCCCACACAGATTACCTACATACACACACACACACACACACACACACACATTTATATGACTGTTAAAATAGTGTTCTTCCTTATTGCAACAGGCTTAATAAAGTTATCTTGTCTTGATCAAGAAGTTGCTCTGGTGATATTTGGAGAATAGTGAGTCAACAATCTTGGCGGTTCCAGTGTGATACAATAATGAAACCCTTGCTATCACTCAAAAACAGATTAATTTCCTCAGAATCCCTGACTTAAACATGAGCATTTCACTGACTTCTATGTTGAGGCAAGTCTCAAACAATAGATCTCAGCTCTGATTTCTTTTCATCAAGCTCCTACATGTTTGTTTTGTTCCCTACAATTTAGAAATCTCCTTTAGAAATTCTCTATTATCTGATTAGATTTGAAAAGTTTTATCCTGGACATGAACCTACTTTATTACTAAAACTACTACTGTGACCATCCCTCAGGGGCAGGAAGGACCTCCCACTCAAAATTTGGTTCGTATTTTGAGACTATGACACACTGAAGGTAGTGTGAAGAGTTTATTACTTATATAATGAGGCTTTCTAGGGAGAACAAGTCAGCTGTCCCAGGCTGGTACAAAAATTGCTTGAGAGATCAGGGAAAGGAGACTGACTTGAGGTTTTTAATGTGGTTAGGAGATGAGCCTGGGAGAACGGCTCCTGTCTGTGGGCAATGGCTTGTGTGGTTTAAATCTCCCATTGGTGCCAAAGATGGGAGCACACAAGGAGAAGACGAGAGAGAAAGAGAGGCTTAGGAGCTGTTGGCAGTCAAACTTCAAAATATGGAGTCATACTTTATATTACAACTCCTATTTGTTTCTCTACCTGTGCTTTTCAATTTTTGATGTGCCTCTGAGTTGAAGTCCCTAAGGAAAGAGACAGGAGTAGTGTCTGATATGTCATCTCTTGAGCCAGACATAATTGGGAAACCTACTATGAAAACGTTTGAGAGGAGTCAGGGACTCTTCCAAGTCCACATCTCAGAGTCTGATACAGGCCTGGGCACTTACAGAAATCTACACGTGGGGCTCAGTTCCTAAAGGCTCTCTGTCCTAGGAACTTAGAAATAACTTTAAGAAAAATCATTTTGAAAATAATTTCCAATTTATATCAAATGACTTTTTTTCTACCCCAAAGAGCCAACTTAGGTTATATGGCTTTACCTGCATCTAGACTACTCTCCAGGTTTGTTTGAAAAACCTATTCTAGAAGGCCAAGAGTAATAATAAATCACTAGGATGGCTTATATTAAACAGCTTCAAATTCCAAAGGAAACCTCTTTTATATTTAAGAAAACTAGGCTTTTAAGACATGATGAACTTCCCAGTGCTGGTGCCACATGTTAAAGATTTTTGTAAAGAAAAAACCAAATAAGAAAAATCTTAAGAAATGATGTGAACACTTTTGTACAAAATATGCAACTGATATCACAATTGTCTGGTGTTGGTTTGGGGTCTATCCATTTTGGAAGCTGGAAGAGCATTATTACCCAATCAAATTTTCCCTAGTCTGCTTTGAAGCAAAGCTTTGTAGAACTCAGAAGTATAACTCAAGTTATCTTCGTATTTTGCCACTGTTTTTTTTTTTATTTATTTAGAATTATTTTTATAAAGTGTATTTGCATTTATTTAATTTTCCACTTTGATCTTTTCATTTATTTCAGTGTTATTGGTGCCTTCTCTGAACTTCTCACTAGGCTGATAACATTTGGCTTGGGAAAGGCCATAGCTTTTCTCGGCTTCTTCACCTATAAGACCCTCCTATGTGTTCATCTGTGCCTTCTGACTTGCCTGGGCATGAATTGCCCCTGAGAGCCATCAACCAAATTCTGCCACTCAAACATGAAAATAAGATAATGTGGCTCAGGATAACTTGTGGAACTCAAATGTGAGCCTTGTGAGCAGATAAATGGAGCAACAAATCCAGTTGCTTTTCCTTCACATCATTCCATCAACAAACCCTTGGCAGGGAGAATTTATTTTTTTGTCCTAGAGCTAAAGAACTTGGTCCCCAAAATGTATATATACTATATGGCCCAAAGTTCAACCATCTAACATTTAGGTTTTGTTCATTCTAGCAGTTATTAATAATGTTACTCAGGCCTGATCTAAATAGCTTACCCGGTGATTTTCAGGTAACCTTTAAGGAGTGTATCTGTGTATGCTAGAAAATAATAGCAGAGAAAAAAATTTGCTTCTATTCAAATATCAATGAAAATTAATTATAATAAAGGAAGAAAAATGCCTGACATTGTAGAATTGAAGTGTTCTGTTGTAAGAAGCCTGCAGATTTGTTATTTACCCTGATAGGAATTCTTGAACTGATCATGTGACAATTAAGTAGGCACACAGAAAAATAAGGCTGGGCACGGTGGCTCACACCTATTATCCTAGCACTCTGGGAGGCCAAGGTGGGAGGATCACTTGAGGTCAGAAGTTCGAGACCAGCCTGAGCAAGAGGGAGACCCCATCTCTACCAAAAATTGGAGAATATAGCCAGGCATGGTGGCCTGCACCTGTAGTCCCAGCTACTCAGGAAGCTGAGACAGGAGGATCCCCTGAGTACAGGAGTTTGAGGTTGCAGCGAGCTATGATGATGTCACTGTACTCAACCCAGAGCGACGGAGCAAGACTCTGTCTCAAAAAAAAAAAAAAAGAAAAAAAAAGAAACCTGGGTTTTTCTCTTATTCTTTTGAAAGATGTTTGCTACAAATTTGTGTGTAGAAAATATAGGGTTATATGTGACATTATGAAATAAGAACAAATTAATTATTTATATAATCTTTCCAAAAATTAAATAAACATTAAAAATAAAAATGTGTGAAAACTTTCCTGAGTTATGTTTACTTTGTTTCAGAGAATCTAGTTCTGAAATAGATCCCTTCTTTAAACCTTCTTTTCACTGGGAATGGAAAATTAGTTGGATCTGTAATTCAGAAAAGCAAAACATCAGATTGTATATAAGCAACACATCCCTTGAACACTATCAGATGCTTATGGGTTCTTCTTAGCCTAAGTTATCTGGGCCAGACACTTGCTTATTTTATATGCTAACATTATAACTCTAATCCATGTGTTTATATTTCTAAATTGCATACATCTACCAAAGATAATTTAGAATTACAGCCACAACTTCAGGGAACTTTTGACATTAAAAAAATTGTTCATTTGAGAGGAAGAAAGGAAACAATATTACAAACATTCAGTGATTATAGTGTCTCTCATCTTTTTTACTGGCATACGAAAGCTTCTAAAAGTCCCTTCCTTCAAATACTTTTCAGCCAAGTCCAATCAAAATGTAAAAACTTTACATCTGTCTCTGTTAGATTATGCTAAAGCACAACTTGTAATTAATAGCCTTTATACCTCTGTTACTTTTCACCTGTCCTATTCTATTCCATTAAATTCTGCAGTATTATATTCAGGACAATACATAGACACTTTAAAATAAAAGACACAAGTATTAAATATATTCAACTTTTAAAAAGTTTTTTTTGATATCTGCTATATTAAACAGAGTCAAAAGAACAAAATAAATTGGAATAATATCTGTAAATCATAAATTACAGGGTTTAGTAATGTGTGTATCATTTAAGCAGAACTCATAATTCAATAAGAAAAAGAGGACTCTATTAGTTATCTAGTGTGGTATAGAATATTACTTCATAACGTAGTGGCTTAAATTATAGTTTCTCAGGGTTTCTATGGCCAAGAAATCCTGAAGCATCTTAGAAGGATAGTTTTGGCTCAGGGTTGTAGGCAGAATGGCAGTAGGGGCTGAAGGATCTGCCTTCAAGATGACTCACTCACATGGTTATTGGCAGAAGGCCTCAGATTCTTTCTGGCTGTTGGCAGGTGCCTCAGTCCCTTGCTAATTGGGCCTATCCATAGGCTACTTGTCTGTCCTCATGACATAACAGCTAATTGCCCCTGAGTTAACAGTTGAAGATGGTAGTTTTTGTACCAGTTCTTTTTGTGACCTAGTCTCTAATGTCACACATGATCACTTCCATACGACTGTGTTTATTCGAAGTCAGTGATTAAGTTCAGCCATACTCAGGATGAGGGGTATTAGACTCTGATTCTTGAAGGTAGAAGCATCAGGGAAATTGTGGATATATTTTAAAACAACCACAATAATTAATTTACAGTAATAACAGGGCAGATACTAACACACCCAGGGTGATATAAGAGGGAAAAAAAAGAATATAATGCAGAAGTTCTCTTCCAACATGTTCCAATTGGCTTTGATCTTTCCTCCTCATTGGCCTTTTATTATCTTGGCTGCTGTCCAAGTTTTCTCAGACCATCACGATTTGAATGGTGTTTACTGCAGGTTCAGATCCATATAATTCTTTCTCTCTTCAGTGGCATCTCAAATCTGGGTTTAGGAAAGGCTGCCAGGATCTATGTCTATTAGCTATCTTGTTTGGAACTATACTTATTTCTTTTTGATAAATATATAAACATAGTGATACAATACTTAAAATACTCTTATTTGTATTATAAATATTTATTTATGAAATTTATCTCCCCTATAATCTGTGAAATTTCCTTTAATAGAGTAGATGCCCAAGGAACATGTCTTGAGTATTATTTCCATAAAAATATAGTATATATTCCACCAGTATTTCTTGAATAATACTAATATTTATCCAATGATCAATTTCCTGTTGTATAAGAAAGGCTTAATACATTATTTCAGATACATTAAATAATTTAGAGTACCTAGATTTTCCCAAACCCAAAATCTTTACCTTCTGCTGAAACCTTAATGCACTGAAAGACATTAATGACAAATATATGCAGCTAGAAATATTAGATAGTTTGATGTGTATGAGGAACATATTAATGGGTGTTCAACATTGTGAGAGTTCTTTTATTCCATTTTGTTTTGTTTTGTTTAGTTTTGTTTTCTGTGCTGTGAATATTTCAGCTGCAAGGAGTCAATGTGAGTGATAATACTTGAAAACATCATACGCATCTTACTTTTCATTGTTTAAAGCTGTCTCTCAATAATGGGTGTTTCCAGATCACTTGTTTTACATCTTAGTATGTGCCGTGACTAATTTCAGCATATTCAATCTACAGCACAGCTTTTCTCCAGCTTATACAGTTGGAAGAAAATTAAAATGGAATTTTATGGGTTCATTTTGTGTTTAAAACAGATTTGAATACTCAGTAGGAAGCATATTATTTTATTTCTCATATCTCACATCCTCCAGGGTTTTTATATTACATCCAAATTGTGATACCACTATGTAACCTAGTTGTCATTTTCTCTGTCGTCAAGTTCATGAACTGGATATTAGTAAAATATTTCCTTTCTAGCACACACTCAAGAAGTCTCCAAGAAGTATTCTAAAAGTCTGTTTGGCAATAATATTTTATTGTCATTTTTAATGCCAAGCTCATGCACATTTTTTACTACATTGCAAAACTGTATATTCCAGTACAGTCACAGGTTTAAACATTATATATTCTAGATTGTGATCCACACTATGTTGCAAACAGCATTATGTCTAGTGCAGCTGTCATAATGGAAGTATTATAAAGTGCTGCACGGATGTAAAATGTAAACTTAAACTCTGCTAAATTCACAGAAATTAAGGATAAGCAAGGAAAAAATTAGCATCAAAAGTCTTGCTATAAGACAGTCTTCCTACATATATATTAGACATATTATACTAACACATATTTATAGAGATTCTATATACATTCATCTGATTATAGCATGCTTCCTTCATTCATTTATTGAATGTTAACCACAGACCAGATACTCTTTTAAATTTTGGGCGTATAGTGGCTAATAAAGCAGTCAAATTCCCCCCTACATTCTGTTTACATGCCAGTGGGTGGGAGGAGACAGAACCTAAAAAAAACACATAATTATACAAACTCTTTTGTGGATATCAGCAAATTATTTCTAAAATTTATATGGAAACACAGAAGACC
The DNA here is from genome assembly GCA_023783475.1 of Daubentonia madagascariensis. NCBI lineage: Eukaryota > Metazoa > Chordata > Mammalia > Primates > Daubentoniidae > Daubentonia > Daubentonia madagascariensis. The sequence goes on along the minus strand of JAKFHU010000978.1, from coordinate 14,591,969 downwards.
TAGACTTGCCTGCATAATGGAAGAAGGACAAAATTAGAGGACTGATATACCTAAATGCATGACTTACTATTATGCTGCCATAATCTGTGTACCATGGTACTAGTATATTTTTAAAAGATATATAAATTAATAGAACAGAATAGAGAACTTAGAAGTAGACCCTCAAAAATATAGTCAACTAATCATTAAAAAAGGAACAAAGGCAACTCAATTGAAAAAAATATAATCTTTATAACAAATGGTGCTAGAAAAATTGGAGGGTCATATGAAAAAGAATTAATGCATGCTCAAACCTTACACCTTGCCTAGAAAGTAACTCAAAATAGATCGTACATCTAAATAGAAAACACAACGCTATAAAGCTAGAAGAAGAAAATAGAAGAAAATTTATGTGACTTTTTATTTGGTGATATGTTTTTAGATACAACAAAAACACAATCCATTTTAAAAGTTAATAAATTTGGACTGTATTAAAAGTAAAATCTTCTTCTGCTCTATAAAGACACAGTCAAGAGACAAAAAAGAAGCCAGATTCAGAGAAAATATTTGCATAACACCTATTTGATAAATAATATTTGCCAAAATATACAAATGATATTTAACATTCAACAAAAAGAAAATGACCTGAATAAAAAATTTACTGTAAAAATTAAAATCATAAAATATGGCATGCTTTTCAGCATTCCACTTCCAAAAATTTATCCAAAGATATGTGTAAGTATTTAGAAATTCTTAGGTAGAATATCCATCACTATGATATTGATAATACAGAATATTAGAGATATATATATATTTGATTCCCAATTATAAGGGATTTATTCAACATGTTATTACACATCTTTATTATTTAATTCTATTCATACATTTGAAGTATGTAGAATATATTTATATAATTTTTGTTATGTAACCTGCCTTGAAAAGCACTTAAAGTGAAAACTTTTAGAAATGCAAAGTGTAATTTATTATTATTATTATTATTATTATTTTATGGTACTTATTGAAGATGAATGAGCAAAAGGAAAGGAAAGAATTGGTCTAACTTCTGTTTAAATCAACCAACAATTTTCTAGCTGTAGCAGGTGTATCTGAATTTCTTTTTTTTTTTTCACCTTTCTTTCTTTTTTTTTTTTGTAGAGATGGAGGTTTCACTCTGTCACCCAGGCTGGAGTGCAGTGGGTGCAATCATTGCTCACTGTAAGCTCAAACTCCTGAGCTCAAGTGATCCTCCCGCTTCAGCCTCCTAAATAGCTGGGACTACAGGCATAAACCACCATGACTAACTCTGAATTTCTTTTTAATACTCACATTTGGAAGATTCAAATTCACTGAATTTTAAGCTGTTAGTTTTTTAAAGTTTTAAAAATAAATATATAAATAAAAGCAGAATGCTATTAATAAAACCCTCATAATTTTTATTTGTATTACAAAAACCTAAGAAAAGAGCTACGAGAACTTGTTATGTTGTACTCTGCAGTGTCTATATTGGAAAAACTGATTCATACATAATATGCCAATTTACTTAGTGAAACATAAAGTCTTGGGGGGGGAAAAAGGAGACTTAAAAGACTTTTAAAAAATACAATTCTCACTCATCCATGTGGTTTTATGAAACAGGATTCTAAAATGATCCTGACCTCTTACTCAACTTCTTACTCCTCGATGTGATGGTAGAATAAGACCCCCTATTTCTTAGGATAAGGAATTGGATATACATAGTTTAACCTCTTCTCTCCTTTTGTCACTTAGAAGCCAGTCTGGTTCCTGTTCCTCTTCCTATTAAAAGGTAGATATTTGCTTATAATTCTGGGATCCAGAATTAGGAAAAATCTTTGTTGTCATATATCTGAACCACATTCTCAAAGATTTGAGAATTATTAGTGGTAAAATTGATATTTTAACATGTAATAGGCCATGTTTTGGTTTTCCTTTTCAGTTTATTTATAACTTTGATGGAAAAATCAGTTATATTATTTATTGCTGCGGTCCCCATCCCCCGGGCTACGGACCAGTACAGGTCCGTGGCCTGTTAGGAACCGGGCCGCACGGCAGGAGGTGAGCGGCGGGCAAGCAAGGGAAGCTTCGTCTGTATTTATAGCTGTTCTCCATCACTCACATCACTGCCTGAGCTCCGCCTTCTATCAGATCAGCAGCAGCATTAGATTCTCTTAGGAGCGCAAACCCTACTGTAAATTGTGCATGTGAGGGATCTAGGTTGCACACTCCTTATGAGAATCTAATACCTGATGATCTGAGGTGGAGCTGAGGCAGTGATGCTGGTGGTGGGGAGTGGCTGCAAATGCGGATTATCATTAGCAGAGGTTTAACTGCACAGCGATCATAATAAATCAATTGCTTGCAGACTCATATCAAAACCCTATCAGGGATTGGCAAGTAACAATTAAGCTGCATCTGGTGGCAGGCTTTATAGGGGCAAGTGAGTTGATGTACTTCAATTGTACAGCTGCATCTGGTGGCAGGCTTTAAGTCAGAATCCGACACTTATTTTAGTCCACTCATGGCCCTCCCATTATTTTATTTACCACTTCTGTCCATGCCTCTTTCCCACACTGTACACTTGTCTCAGTCACAGTTTTGGTAAGCCCACAAGCTAACCCCAGCAAAAATGAGTAAAAAACAAATGTTGCTGGAGAGCTTCTTTGAAAAGAGGGAAATACCCAATGATGAGACAGCAGAAGAATCTAAGACTGCCAACAAAATGAAAGCTGCATTTAAAACAAAATACCGAGAGTCCTACTTAAATTATGGGTTCATTGCAACATGTTATTCACATTCTCCAAGCCTGCTTTGTACAATGTGGCAACCGGCTATCCAACGAAGCTGTGAAACCTTCAAAACTGCTTCGCCACATGGAGACAATACACCCTGCATTAAAAGACAAGGCTTTGGAATTTTTCAAAAGAAAAAAAGTGAACACGAAGAACAGAAGCAATTATTGAAGGCCACCACTTCATCAAATGTGTCTGCACTGAGATCATCATTCTTAGTGGCTAACCTCATTGCTAAAGCTAAGAAGCCCTTTACTATTGGTGAAGAGTTGATCCTGCCTGCTGCTAAGGACATTTGCCATGAACTTTTAGGAGAGCCTGTAGTTCAAAAGGTGGCACGTGTTCCTCTTTCAGCTAGTACCATGACTAGGTGAATTGATGAAACAGCAGAGGACATGGAGGCACAATTGTTAGAAAGGATTATGAGTTACCATTGTACGCAATCCAGGTTGACAAGTCTACCGATGTTGACAACAGAGTAACAATCCTTATTTTTGTGCTATATATTTTTCAGGAGGATGTGCATGAGGATATGTGCAGTTTTGTTGCCAACCAACACCACAGCTGCAGAACTATTCAATTCTTTGAATAATTACATATCAGGAAAACTGATTTGGTCATTTTGTGTCAGTATATGCACAGATGGAGCAGCTGTCATGACTGGACACCTTTCTGGTTTCACTACTCGGGTCAAGGAGGTCACTTAGAATGTGAGTGTACACACTGTGTTACCCATAGTGAAATGCTGGCTAGCTGAAAAATGTCACCTGAACTAAAAAACATTTTACAGGATGTGATTAAAATTATCAACCACATTAAAGTACATGCCCTTAACTCATGTCTGTTCACACAGCTGTATGAGGAGTTGGATGCAGAGCACACATGTCTTCTCTTATACACAGAAGTGAGATGGCTTTCTAAAGGTAGATCACTGGCCAAAGTTTCTGAGTTACAAGAGTTTTTGAGTTACAAAATATGCTCCAGAGATTTCTTTTAGAAAACCAGTCACCACTGGCAGCACATTTCAGTGACACAGAGTGGGTCACAAAACTTGCTTACTTGTGTGACATATTCAACTTGCTCAATGAACTCAATCTGTCACTTCAGAGGAGAACGACAACTATGTTCAAGTTGGCAGATAAAGTGGGTGCATTCAAAGCCAAACTGGAATTATGGGAGCGACAAGTGAACATTGGGATTTTTGACATTTCAAACATTTGCGGAGATTTTGAAAGAGACTGAGCCAGGGCCTTCTTTCTCCCAGCTGGTACATGATCACCTATCTCAGCTTTCAGAAGAGTTTGAGCATCACTTCCCAACCACACAAGACCCCCGAACTGGGAAGTAACAGATCCGTGACCCATTTGTGAATAAGCCAGGTGAATTGACTTTGTCCGTGCTAGAAGAGGATCAACTGCTTGAGATCACAAATGACGATGGCCTTAAAAGTATGTTTGAGACAACTTCAAATCTCCACACATTCTGGATTAAAGTCAAGGTGGAATATCCTGAAATTGCCACAAAAGCACTGAAAAGCCTGCTTCCATTTCCAACATCCTATGTTTGTGAAGCAGGGTCTTCTGCAGTGACAGTAACCAAGATGAGATTACAGAGTAGACTGGACATAAGCAACACACTTCAGGTGTCACCATCTCCCATCACCCGCAGATGGGACCATCTAGTTGTAGGAAAACAAGCTCAGGGCTCCCACTGATTCTGCATTATGGTGAGTTGTATAATTATTTCAATAATAATAGAAATAAAGTGCATAATAAATACAGTATACCTGAATCATCCCAAAACCATCCCCACTCCCCTGTTCTGTGGAAAACTTGTCCTCCATGAAACGGGTCTCTGGTGCCAAAAAGGTTGGGGACCACTGATTTATTGGATCCCCTCAAACCCCAACAGTTGCTACAAGCTACTTGCAGCATAGAGATCAACTCTGACTTTTATCATAATTTGTTTTATTTGTAATTTTTTGTTTCATGAACTATTGAGACAGGGTAGTCCAGAAGATAGCCCAAATTATTAATAAAAAGTGCACTTGACAACTTATGTTTCACTTCACCCATTAGTAATTTACTTCAGTTATCATATCTTCTGTTTCCCAATTACTATGAGCTTTTTATCCTTTAAATTATAGCAAGAAACATCCTAATATGTATTTGAATATAAAGTCCCCATTATAACTGGAATGCTTTTCTTAAATTTCATAGTATCTCTATTAATAAATACTGAATATTAATTATTCAAATGATATAATATATCTTATATAACTATTTTACTTAGGTTGTTTTCCATAACATTTTGGTTAGTATAATTACAATATATAATCATCATTTAGCTGTCAATTTGTTAAGCCATTTATATTTATTTCTATATTATTAAAATGCTCCCCAATACACATTAATGATGGATCTGTGTTCTATAGAATCTAGCTGACAAAATATTTATTTAGGTATATTCATAATATTATTGTTTTATATGCATAGTTAACACATTGAATTTACAGAATCTGATATGGCTTTTTTCAATCTCAAAAGTAAGATAAAAATTGAACAAAGATGAAGTTAGTTTCTGAGTCTAAATTATTGCTTTGCATCCCTGAATTTCTGTCTAATTTCTTCCTTCCACACAAAAGAAACTACATTTTTCTCCTTAGTGCTCCATTTTGTTACTTATGTAATACTTAAGACATTGTAGCAATATCAGTTTTCCAGAAATTAGTTAATCTAAGAATATAAATGTACCACATTTCATATATTACCACTGAATCTACTATTTCTGGAATATTTTCCTTCTTTGAGAAATTATAATTTTCATAATATACCTCATTCTTACCTTAACAAATTAATATATTAACATTTATTTTTCTTATTTTACTATTAAACAAAGCAAGTAGTATTTCTCTGTCTAAAATAAGACCTGGATCATAAAGAAAAGTATTAAACAAAGCATCCACAATGAATAATTACCATAGTGAAAAATAAATACATCTTTTTTCACTGGCATCAATATTACAACATTAGGGAAATAAAATCATAAGCTATGTAATAGCTAAGGAACTACATTCATATTTATACTTATCCTACAAATACACAATTAATTTTAAACCTCAAAATCCCATGAGAAAGAACAAAAGGAAAAATATTGCTATAAACTGCATACATAAAAATGAGAGCTGAAAATTTTATAAGGAAAATGGTAGGTAGAAACACAAACATGAATTTTCATAAAAGAACACACAAGCACCTCTTCTCTGGCATTTCAAACTTTTAGAAAAGCTTTTCGTTCCTCAAAATAATCTCTGTCTCCTAAAATGCCAAGATGCAAGCAGGAAAATATGAAGTGCAGCATACATAGACGATACGCCAAGAATCAATGACCAACTAGCACTATGACTACTTGCCCTTCATAAAGTGGAAATCTACCCAAGGTTCAATTTACTCATCTATAAAATGGAATAATTCCTGATTTCTTTCTCTCAAAATCTACTTTAGAGATAAAGTGAGATTACTATTTCAGAAATATTTAAAAAGCATAACATTTTAAGAAATAAGTATACTTTAAAATATATTTAAATTTTTTTCTTACTGTTTATTTGCTAACATTTAAAGTACAAAGAAGGGAAGAGAAAGAAATACCACAACTTTTCATAGCATTGCCAAGATAGCCTTTATTTTTTAATAAACTTTTAACTGTGGAGTATTTTCAGATTTACAGAAAAGTTACAAATATACCACAGAGAGTTCTCATATACCTTGCACACAGTTCCCCCTAATATTAACATATTACATGAATATGTTAATACACACACCATATATCTCAACTAAAAATATTGATATATTATTATTAATTGAACTACAGACTGTTTGATATCTACCAGTTTCTTCACTATTTCCCCTTTGTTGTTGCTGTTCCAAAATCCAATCCACATTGCATTTAGGCGTCAAGTGTCTGTAGTGTCCTCCAATCTGTGACCATTTTTGTCTAGCCTAGCCCTTGTCTTTTATGACCTGGATGTCTTTAAAGAGAGAAAACTAGTCAGATTTATTGTGGAGTTTCTCTCTCAAAATTACATTGTAGTTATTGATTTTTGGAGAGAATAACACATAAGGTATTCACATAAAGTGATTTTTAGAGTTAGAGAGAATGCCACATAAAGTGCCTTTCTTAACATATCATATCAGGGGACACACAATATTAACATGATTTATCACTGGTGATATTAACTTTGATAACTTGTTTAAGGTGGTGACTACCAAGATTGTTCACCAAAATGCTATTTTTCTATTTCCATATTCTTTTCATTATAAGGGAGTTTCTAAATCCAGCCCACTCTCAAGAGGAGAGATATTAATGCTGTATATCAAGGGGTATGGGAGGAGTATATAAAAACTGTGGTCATGTCTTAAAACCACCATAAAAATTGATAAATATTATGGGGGCGATTCTTTGAGGATATGCAAATGTCCTGTTTCTCCTTAAAGTTTTACCCACTGTTTTTAGCATCAATCAGTGATTTTTGCTTGTAGTAATGATTACTGCAGTGCTCTAGTGTGATTTTCTATTTCCCTTCGTCCATCTATATTTATTAATTGGATTCTTAAATAAGAAATATTTGTTCTTTCTCTCCACTTATTTATTCAATTTTTTTATAATAGTGTGAACTTTTATTTTATTCCTTGTATTATATTATTCAATGTTATGGTTATTTATATTTTGTCAAGCTTTTCCAGCTGTGACCATTGAGTGTTCTGTCAAGTCGACTCTTTGTCCTAATGACACGCACCCATTTTTTTTGAGCACATCCTTACTTTTTGGCACCACAAGATGCCAAATCTTGTTCTTCTCCAATCACAGCTCCATTTCACCAAGGAGCCCTAGTTACTTTTGTGGAAAATAGTATTTAGAAATCAAGATCTAGGCACTGAGTGTGCTCATTATTTTTGGTATAATATTTCTTCTAGGCCCTCTCAGGGGACAGGGCTAGAAAATGTATGCATGTGTATTAACCTGTGTATAAGCACATACCTAAAATTATTTCTGAAGTCATCTATCTATATACATGAACACATGCGTATTTTACTATATACATACACACATATGCATTTATACTTAATATGTATATATAATATGTGTATATAAAATGCACATATGAATTTAAAATACCAAACAATCATGATTATTTTAGTGTTATTTAATAATAAGTCTTGAAATCAGGTAATGGGAGTCTTCCAATTTCATTCTTCTTTCTCAGAATTGTTTTAGCTACTCTATTTCCTTTTCATTTCCATATAAATTTTAGGATGAAATTATTAATATCTACCAAAATGCTTCGTAGGAATTTATTTTGGATTGCATTGAATTTATAGATCATATTGAGAGTGACTAACATCTTAGCAACATTGATTCTTCTAATCCAATAAACATATCTCTCTAGTTACTTATACTCTTATTTATTTCTTCATTGTTTTTAGTTTTCTTCATACAGTTCCTGCACATATTTTATTAGATTTATATCTAAATACTTCAATTTTTCTGGTGCTATAAATATGTAGTTTTTTAATATCCAGTTCTAATTATTTATTCCTAGTATAAAGTAATACTAATGACTTTTGTATAGTGACCTTTTATCCTATGACCTTGCTAGGCTTACTTATAAGTTCTAAGGATTTTTGTTTGTTTGTTCTGTGTATTTTTTAGGATTTTGTAAACATACAATTATGTTGTTTGTGAATAAAGACAATTTTGTTTCCTTTTTTCTAATCTGCATTTTAAAATAACCGTACTTGCCTTATTGTATCGGCTAAGTCTTCAAATACACTGTTGAATAGTAATAGTGAGAGAACATCTTTGCCTTAATACTGATATTAGGGGGGGTGACATTCAGTCTATCACTAATAAGTATAATATCAGCAGTCTGTTTTCCATAGTGTTTAGTAAGTTAAATGCCCCTTTGTATTCCTCATTTGCTGAGAGATTTTTATCATAAATGGTTGTTGAATTTAGTTGAATGTCTGCATATATTGATATCATACAATTTTTAAAAATTTAATATATTAATATGGTAAACTACACTGATAAATTTTTGAATATTGAAAGAACCATGTAGTCCTGGGGTGAGCCCCACATGATCATGATGTATTATATTTTTATACAGGTTTCAATGTGCTCATATTTTGTTGAGGATTTTGTGTCTTTGATCATGAGTTACGAATTCACAGTTTTGCTTTTTTGTAATGACTTTGTTTGGTTTTGTTATTAAAGTGATACTGGCTTCAGAAAATGAGCTGAAAAGTGTTTTCTTTCTTCTATTTTCTGGAAGGGATCATGTAGAATTGTTATAATTTTTTTCCTAAATATTTGGTGGAATACACAACTGAAATCTTCTAGACTTGTGTTTTCTTTTTAAAAAAATGTTTATAAACACAAATTCAACTTCTTTAATGGGCTAGTCGAGTTATCTATATATTCTTGAAAAAATTGTTTAGCTTATGTATTCTAAAGAATTAGCTCATTTAATCTATGCTATTAAATTATGATTATTAGATTTCTTACAGAATCTTTTTACCCTTATAAGGTTTTGGAATCATTGTTTACATCCCCTCTTTCATTTGTAATTTATGTATCTTCTCTGTTTTTCTTTGTTAGCTTGACTAGAGGATTATTAATTTAACTGGCCTTTCAAAGGTTGAGTTTTTTGCTTCCTTGCTTTCCCTACATTTTTTCAGTTTCATTTATTTATGTTTTAATTATTTATGTTTTTATTTCTTTCTGTTTAACTTATGTTTGATTTGTTACTCTCAAGTTTCCTTTTTACTTTTTTCTACATATGAAAGCAAGACTGATTCAACATTTGAAAATCATCAATTTATTTCACCACACTGAAAAATTAAATGAGAAAATCCAAGATTGAATTTTGAAAACTAGAATAGTTATAATGTTTCAGACAAAGAAAAAACAACTATACATTGTATTCACTTTTACTTTTAACAGTCAATAAAAACTAAAGGAATCAAGTATATCAAAGTGTGTGTGTGTTTTTCTAAATAAGTGGGAAATTGATGTTTCAGACTTTCAGAGCATTTTGCTTTAGAATGAGATTCATAAATAGAACAGGAGACTCCCAGTAGTATAAGAGATTAAGGACTGTGACAGATTCTCCCACCAACATAAATTTGATTTTACATTAATTTCAAAAATAAATATATTAATATATTACTGGAATACCTAGAGAGAAAAAGTAATTTCCAAAAGCAAAACATACTGCTATTAATTTAAATCTCTACATATGTGTAATCATTAATCGATAAAAATTTAAAATGTGATTAATAAATATTAAATGCATATAATAATAAATTTAACAAAATATATTTAAAATTTTAAAAAATTAATAAACGTTTCCTGAAAGGTATTCAAAAATTCTGAAATAAATGGGTACATATTCATTGCTAGTAAATAGGACCCTCTATGAGTAAATATGCAGATTATCTCCAAATGTTCTATAGCTTCAATATATTTCTTTAAAAATCCCCAAGTTCCATAGAGATTTACAATCTGATTTCAAAATACTATGAACAAACGTCATGAACAGTCAATAGCTGAAATAAAAGGTCATATGGCAGGATTTAGCCTACCATATATCAAGAATTATTATAGATGTATTTTAAATAAAACTGACTAGTAAAATAAATAAACAGATCTACAAGAAACTCATTAAGTTAGAAATCTTAATTTAGGAAGAGGGTATTGTGCATGAGATGAAAAGAATATTGCTGGGTAAATCATCCACAGGAAAACAAAAAATAAATGGGATTTTTAACTCTTTCAGTACATTAAATATATATATATATATATATTTATATATTTTTGAACAAAAGATAACAAGTGTTGGCAAGAATGTGGACGAGGTTGAGTCCCTGTACTCTATTGGTGAGAATGTAAACTGGTGCAGCCACTGTGGAAACAGTACGGAAGTTCCTCAAAAAATTAAAAATAGAATTACCATATGATCTGGTAATTCTGAATATTTATCCAAATAATTGAAATCATTATCTCAAAGAAATATCTGCACCCTTATGTTCACTGAAGCATTGTTCACAGTAGCCAAGAAAAGGCAACACCCAAATATCCTTCAAAAGATGAATGGACAAAGAAAATGTGGTGTATACATACAATGGAATATTATTCAGCTTTTAAAAGAAGGGAATCCTACCATTTGTGACAACCTGGATGAACCCAGAAGACATTACGCTAAGTGAAATAGGCCAGTCACGGAAGGACAAATAATTCATGATTTCACTTATGTAAGTTATCTAAAATAGGCAATCTCGTACAAGGAAAGAGTATAAAGGTGGTTTTCAGGGTCTGCAGAGAGGGAGAACTAGAAAGTTGTCACTCAACTGTTATAAAGTTTCAGTTGTATAAGATGAATAAGTTCTAGAGGTCTGCTGAACAACATTGTGCTTATAGCTAACAGTATGGTATTTTGCATTTAAAAATTTGTAAGGAGGATAGACCTCATGTTAAGTGTTGTTACCACATATACACACACACACAAGAGACACAAGGAAACATGTTTTGGAGGTGATAAAATTGTTTATTATCTTGATTGTGGTGATGGGTATATGCATATGTCCAAACTCATCAAATTATATATATTAAACATGTACAGTGTTTTTGTATATTAATTATATCTCAATAAAGCTATTAAAATGAATTGAATTAAAAATATATTAAAAGCAGCTTTGAAAAGAAAAATTCTTAAACTTTAAATGTTGTATATGTCTTATAACTAAGAGTAGGAAGTGATTTAAGTACAATATTAAAAAGACCATTATGAGGATAACTTTGAAAGATTCAGTTACATTAAAACTAAGAACTTTTGTTTTTCAAATGACTATATATAAAAAAAGTATTCCTTCCAAATGGTGGGATAATATTTGGAAGTATATATAACAGAAATTAAGATACCTACATCTGTTACCTATCTATATCTAACTATCTCTATCTACCTGAAGTATTTCTACAAATTATTCTACAAATTAGTAAGTTAAAAAAAGCATGAACCTCTCATTAAAGTGAGTAGAATTTGTGGATAGTTATTTATAGGAGAGAAAACATGAGTAGATCATAGTACTTACCTTGTAAGGTAGAAATTACCAGTTGTGTTCCCACCCCATCCCAGTATCAGTTTTCCCTTTGGTACTCTTTGCAGTGGAACTACCAAAGTCAGCATCTTAGTAGAGTCCTGATTATTGATCTGGAGTCCCAGTCACTCTTATGTTTATGTATAGTCATGAAACTGAGGGATCTTGACGAGAGTATGTGTGTGGAAGCAGCACATATAACTTACGGGTCAATTATTTGAAATAGAAGATCCTTGCTTTTTTATTCTTTTTACTTTTCCCTAGAACTGAAATTAAGGTATCATGCTGGAGATCTACCTTCAAATATGTCCATAAGAAAGCCCTGTGGGATGATGGAGTCAAGAGAAAAAAAAAAAAGTCAGTATCCACGGTTGACTTCATGAAACAGAAAAACCTTCTTTCCCCGGACTAGCCATCTATATTGTGAGAGTTTTTGCAGAAAGAATCAATGTCTATATTTTTTGCACCACTGAATACCTCTGTCACAACACCATACCTTAACTAATAATCAGAATTGGGATTGGAAGTAAACTAAAAGATTTTGGCACATATTTTGCCTCCACAATTATTTTCACTGAGATAACAGTGAAGGAGGCAGACAAGACACCTACAAAGCCTACAAAGCCTACAAAGCCTGCAGAATATTCTAAATGTTGATATTTCTTTTTAACTCCTTGTTGCTTTAGCAAGGTAGTACAGGCCAGATTTACAAGCTAGAGCAGAGATGGAGGGCATACTACTCTACTGAAGAGACTTTCTCTGACTGAAGCTGCAATCTAAATTACTGAGAATTCACTAACTTGTAGACTTGCAGGGTTATAAATGCCAACTACTTCTTTCCTCTAAACAACAGTCAATGAGATTATGGAGCCTACATATCAATGCGTTGAGACATAAAATGCTAGCTAACTCAGCTGCAAAGACCAGATTATGTATATTGTTTGTTCACCTCGCCTATTATTTCAGATAGCCTTGAGGTAGCTTCCATTAAATGAGTACAGATGTCGGTAAATAAATGAGTCATCCAGGAGGAAGAACTAGTCCAGGTAGATATTTGATTGTATTGTACTTTCTTTCACATGGAACTGCATGGAATCAAATAGATAAGAAATCTCCTGGGTTTTTGAAGAAATTGTATTGCCCCAAAACCCTTAGTCTCCAAGACTGTGACTGTTTAATCCTCAGGTAAACCTAAGCCTGAAAAACTGAACCAGTTGGGAGTTGGCATTAAAACTCTGCCACACCAAGGAAGACACACTTTCCACTATTCATTTTAGATATGGTCATAGTAGAAAAGAGAGATTCTGTCATAGAGTAGAGCCAGGTTCTTACAAAGAAGCTACTCCAACTTTGAGAAAGGGAGGCTTCATAATATCTATCCAGGTAGATTTTGTAAGTGACCCATGACTTCATTATGTGCCCCTTCCTCCCTTTTCACAATTGAGTTGTTATTGCTGTTACCCTGTACTTGAGGGGGGAGGTGGCTAGAGTGAATTTCTTTGTCTATTGATTTCCTGGTCATTAAACCATGTGGATTTATTAGTATATCCAAACCTTTGGGTAACACTATACATCACAAAGAGAACAACACAACTAAAGGGAAGTAAATTAAGTGGAGAGTAATAGGAAACAATATTATGAGGTAAAGGGTGTATGATGCCAATCATATAAGATTCCACCCTCAGCTGATATTAAATGCATGCATACTTAGCATATCAATTCTTAATATCAGGGAGAAATTAATCTTAAAGAGTTAAAAAGCACCAAAATACTCCTATAAACATTCAAATGTTTAGAATCAGTGGCAATCTTGCTATGCCAGTTATAGCTATTTTCAGCTTAATTTAGGTACTCTCCATTCTCATAGCTGTCTCAACGCTGTAGATAGTTCTAAGTTTGGATACCACTAATGTGTAATGAGATGAACATCAGATGTCAGGTTGGAGCACCAGGGTGCAAGAACCAATCTGCTACTAGTTCGTGAATGAACTTGGGCAAGTTAATCTCTCTATAAAATAAATTATTTCATGAAAATGATGGGATAGTGATGCTACTTTCTTCTTAGGTTTGTTGTAAGGATTGATTCATCTAAAATCCTTCCCACATCTTAGCTATGAAAAATATTAACTGTTAGAGATGCCCTATGGTAAAAGGTGAATCATTGCATATTCTTGCTCCCATTCGGCAATTCATAGTGGATATTTGCCCAAAAACAACAATGAAAATTCCTGCCAAATATAAATGTTTAAATTTATTAACAATATTTTTAAAATTGTGAATACATGATGGCTTGATGAATATTTTCTGGAAACCTGAGTGAATAAATGTTTCATTTTCATGGTACTCATTCAGCCTTCTGGTAAGTGCTGATTCATAAATACCACCCAAATGACCTGTTGTTAAAGTTGACTTTGTCACTTACAAAAACAAAAAAAAGGGACACCACCACTCTGACAGAGTCTTAGCAGCCTCTAGGAGGTGGCCAGCCAAACACCACACACATACGGATGCACACACGTTACGTATCACTGAATCTTAGTTTGCTAATCAAACTGTAACGCTTCATCTTGCCATTGCTTTCATCCTGCACATAAATATACTTTGGATCATGGAACAGGGGAAAAATTCGATGGCCTAGCTCTTGACTTTCTATTATACTAATTTTTACAACCCTACATTCTAGGAAATACACACATGGAAAAAAATTTGACTCTAATTGTGCAACAATAACATATCAAATTCATTATCCTTTTGCTCTTTCAATCTATTATATTTTTTGTCCATTCTTTAAAATAACAAAATAAAAGAAAACATTAAGGCAAAATAAAATTAAAGAAAAATCAAATAAAACATTTGAAGACTATATTTTGTAGCAAATAGATTATAGAACTCAGAATAATTATATTGCTTTACCTGTCAATTTACCTAAAGCCCGATTAGTTTATATTTTTAAAAAACTGTAAGTGCAGTTATCCGTTATTGACCAAAAAACTCACCAACTTTTGAATTTTGCAGCATCATAAAGTTTGTCTTATATGCAATCTTGTATTTTTAGAGGTAGAGGACTTGGCTACTTCAGTTGGTACACTTTAGGCTCTGGCTGGTGACTTGTCCACTCTGCACTTAGTTTCCCAAGGCTGACGTTCTCAACCACCTCCTCATCATCTCCCCAACATATTTGCTTCACTCTTACAGGTCCAGCTTGCTTTGTGAGCTCATTGTTATAAGGCCTTTTATCTCACCTGTTTCAGAAAAAGCTTCTAGAACCACTATCAAGATTTTTAATGACTCTGTTACTTTCCATTAAGTCACTCTATATCCAGCTGAACGAGGTTGAAATGACTGATTGCTTCTCTGACTGCTGAAAGCTGAAATGCCAAGATCAAGGAAAGCTCTACTTAGGCCATGGTATATTGGCTCTTGTCACCCTCCAGCTTGTCTATCTCCAGGAGGTTGGCAGAGTATTATTGGAGAAATCTCTTCATATAGCTTCACAGAAACTGAGCTTTATCATTAGCCAGGGTACACTGAATTTATTGAACAAAATCAATACATAGGCTTAAGGTATCTCAATGATGTGACTGCTACATGCTTTGGATTTTGTGCACCTATATCGAGATATGACTGTTTATATTGCCTTTTTAGAGGAATTCTTATTTTATATTGTTTCCAAGCATAGTTGTAATAAAAATTACAGTTCTTTCTTACTGCAAATAAATGAATTTTCAAGGATTGAAAAAATATCACATTCCTCTATTTGCAGATAAATTATACAAATCACCTGTAATATTCAAAGTAAAATTTTTGTTCCACCTCTTGAAAACAACCCTGTACACATTAAAATTTATAACTGATGTTATAAAAAAATCATATATAGCATGAAAATGCCATGGTTACTAAGAGCTAACAATTCATTGATCATTGGGCATTCAGTGGTATTATTTAATAAACAAAAATAATAAATGCTAAACACTAAAAACTATTTGACACTTTTATATTCTTAAATTATTTGAAAAATATCTTAAATTTATTTTTTTACACTAAAGATTTAAGGCACATGAGTTTCAGGTGCTTGTAAACATTTGAGGTTTAAGAAATCCTATGGTATAGCAAATGTGATAAAGTAAACAAAAAATTATAACATTTAGATATGTCCTATCAAAGAGTTAGAGGATAGAATAGATTAAATAGAAATTAAATCCAAAACATAATAGAAAATAAGATTTTTATTTTGAGATTCCCTAAATGAAAAATAAAGACATGAGATTCCTTAAGTGAAAATTAAACTGAATCTGTAATTAGAGTGGCATAATTTGTTCTACGATAAAAAATCATCAATGAAGGATATTTTGAAATAAGTATTGATCAGAGTGCCAAGGTCAAAGCAAAATAAAGCATTTCACGGGCTTTCAGGAAGAAAAGTCATATAAATTAGAGAAAAAACAATCTCGCAAACACACGAATGTGCAAATAGACTGGCCACCAAACTTAAAGTGACAGATTTAGTGGAGAATTGAAGTTTTGACGCAAAAGAGTGTGACCCTGGTATTTTCTTTGAAGGAAAATTGCCTTTGATTAGAAAGACAAAGGAAGGATATCATGAAAGCTATAAGGGATCTGGAGTATTTTGTCTGTGAACAAAATCCTCTTTCTAAATTGTACACACACATGCACACCCACGCACGTGCATGCACTTAGACACAGAAATTCCAGCACAGAAGAAATGGTTCAAAATAAATAACTAAGAAAATGGGAAGTACTTGTAGTATAAGATCTGTGCTTTCTTATTATACATTGTAAAATAGAATGTGGTTTATATCTTGTATGCAGTTTTAAAAAGATAATTAGTTTAATCATTTTTACCACTATGTCTTCTATTGGATTATCTTTAATTTCTGAAAAATTATTTTTTAATTCCCAAAATAAATATCCTAGCTCATATCCTACAAACTATGACATATTTTCAGCATTATTGTTTTCAAGATTCCCAATGTTACATGCTGGATGGGGGATAATAAAGTGAAAGATTTTATGATAGTATTCTCAGAGTCATGGTTTTTCCAAATACTAGGTGAGGATTTATAGTAAAAAATAAACAATAAATAAATATAGTAAATATTTTTTTCCTGGAATATGGAAAAGAGTTGCCTAGGGAAAAGGAATCATCTTTCAAACTTGAGCTAAGATAGAAGGAACAAAAGAAACCCTTGAGGCTCTTAGGTGACCTAGCTTTATTTGCTGGGAAGGGAGTCCAGATGGGAATTTGGAAGCAATTCTAGTAATTTAAATTTCTCCATTGATTCCCTTCTTATTTACCTTTCTTTGTGATTTAGTAAGAGAATCTGAGACTGTAGATATGAATTCAAATTGTTGCCATATATTTAGGACAACATAAAATAAATGCTAAGCAAATCATTGAAATGAATTAATATTATAAATGGATACCCACATTGTTTGGCATATATACATGAGAAAAAGCATTTCAGAAATTTTGTTTTTGATTTTGTTTTTTTAATATGAATTGTGCTATCTAACACACACTTCAAGTACAGTATCCATTTTATGCAAATGCAATTAAATTGTCAAATCCTATCAAAATATGACACAAACCTAGGACAAAGATAAATGAGACTTGATCTTCAAAACACATCAAGCTTGCCTCAATAAGGACAAATATTTGTTGTGCAAATAATTAAAAAATTCTAGTAACAAAATAAGAGGTAGCTTTTTAGAATCATATTGCTCACATAACAAACAACTGTACATTTTAGAAAGAACCATTGAAGAGGATATGTTACATTAGGATAATATTGGAACAATTTTGTGGTTTCTTCAGGTTAAAGGAGGGCAGATCTTTTCATGCTCAGAGTTATTATATCCAGGTAAAGTTAAACTGAAAATAATGTTTAATATTCTATCTTCAATCACCCACAAGAATGAAAGATTGTTTGCAATTAAATTGTAACTCTTATCATTAGTGCATTTGGACTCATTCAAGCTTCTTGTTTATTTTGTTAAGGATGTTCTTAAAACTTTCTCACCCATTTAGACTCATATTTTTATTTGAGTTTTGAACAAGTTTGTAGGTCTACTTAAAGTACAATCTATTTTATGAAAAAATATATACAGTTTAAATTACTCATATTTCAAATTCAAAGTAGCCACAGATATTTGTGTAAAATATCCATGATATATTTACTGTTTGTGTAAAATAAACAGTTCATCCATATGTTAAATTGTTAATTAGCAATCTTTCTTTTTAACATATAGTGGCAGGTCTATTTGATTTGTTCTCAGAGTATTCACTCTTTTTCTTAAATTTCAAAGTATTATGGGGGTACAAATATTTTTGGTTACATGGATCACTTTTATAATGCTTGGGTCATGGTTATAAGTGTGTCTATCACCTAGGTGCATTGTACCTGTTAGGTAGGTTTTCATCCATCCTGTCCTTCCTCTTCCCCCCTGCTTGATTTCCATTGAGTTTTATTTCCCTCTATGCACATGCATGCTCAAAATTAGTTCCAATTTAATAGTGAGTACATGTGGTGTTTGTTTTTCCATTCTTTAGATACTTCACTTAGGATAATCGTCTCTAGTTCCATCCAAATTGTTGTAAAAGGCATTAAGTCATCCTTCTTCATGGCTAAGTAGTATTCCATGGTATACATATACCACATTTTATTAATCCACTCATGAATGGATGGGCATTTGTGTTGATTCCACATCTTTGCAATTGTGAATTGTGCTGCAATAAACATTCAAGTACAGGTGTCTTTTTGATAAAATGGCTTCTTTTCCTTTGCATAAATACCCAGTAGTGGGATTTCTGGATCAAATGGAAGGAACTGCAAATTAGTACAGCCTCTATGGAAAACAGTACAAGAGATTCCTCAAAGTATTCACTCTTTTGGGTTCATTTAACCACAGATGACAAAATCGGGTAAAATGACCTGTCCAAATCCAAACGTTGGCCAGTGCCAGATGCCAGGTTTCCTACTTGATTTCTAGTCATGCTCAGTCTAATCACTCTGTAGTCCCTTGCCTTGAATACCAATGTCCAGGAAATAGAGTTCCATGAAAATTGTTAGATACCCAGCTTCTTACAAACTTCCCAAGCAGGAAAAGAGGTACATGAATTAAAGTATTTCTCTTTTCTTGCCCCCCACTATTTTAATGAGAAGCATTTTTCATCCCTGAAACATACAAGCATGGCAGTATTTACACTGCATTGGTTAGAGCACACTCAACTGGACATCTGTGGTCACAAGAGAGGCTCAGAAAGTTACCAATATGACAGAAGGGATAAGAGTGTCGTGATTGTTTTATGGAGCCACGCACTGAGCAAATTCAGAGTCCCGATAGCAAAGAAGGAAGGAGAAATAACTTGTAGAAACAATACAAAACATTTGCCATATTTATTTGTTCTTAAAACCCCAACACAGCATACTGAGTCCATTTGTACAGCCTTGTTCACATAATGAATAACGAAAGATTCATATATTGGTTTATCTGGACCTTTTCTCTGTAAATTATATGGTAAAATTACATCCAAAAATGTTTTAAATATTATTTGAATCATGTTCAAAATGTTACTAGCATGATGTTGGTAAATATAATTCACAATAAGTTACGGAGACAACAGTTAGTGGAAAGATATGTTGAATCAAAGCAATTTCCGCTTGTTAGGATAGATCCATGATTTCTGGGACTGGTATTTGCAAGCCTTCCACTTTTGCAGAATTTTGTGTATATTGCATAGCAAATTTGATGAATAAATTCTTTAGTCATATCCAATTAAATTGCAAACACATACATGGCTAACCCTGATATCATAGTCTAATTAGATTTATCGATTACTAAGTAAGACACACAAACATATACTTTTCCACCTCCCTCTTGGGAAAAAAAAAACATTTCATGTCAAAATGCCAACAGTTGTTAAACTGTATGAAAAACCTGAAAATGCTTGTATGATGTTTAAAGAAATGACTCTTCCTTTAAATGCTTCAGGTGCTCAAGATGCACACTAAAAAGGAAATGATTATTAGCATCATAAATTTATACGATGTTTTTCTAAGTAAGCATTTAATTATATCAGCTCAAGGACAATTTTAGGTTCCATATAATTGGTGGATTATAGAGGCAATAAATAGATTGCCTCCATAGATGAAGTGACATTTTAGCCAACGAGGGGTTGGATGCTGAATTGCATGACATTTCTGCCTTCTGCTAAGATCAAAGTGACAACTCTGTCCTTTCGTCTAGATTTACAGACGACAGGTAGGGTATGATCCTTAACATCTATACATTATTGACACTGAAAAGGGCCCATAAACAGAAGATAAGATGATTCTGTTGGTAAATGTTGCTGTACCTGTATTTGCTTTGACTCTCCTTAAGGTCACTTAACATTTGATTATTCCAAAATAACTTATAATCATGGATAATACAATATAATTCCAAGTAATGAAGCACCTTTCATAGTTTCATAACATGCTTACTCTTCACCACAGGGCCTACAGACTTATTAAATAGATTTGATAAGAACCTAGTAATTAGAATCAGAGAAAGTGGATTTGTATCCGCACTCTAGTATTTAATAGCTCTGTAAGCTTGGAAAGTTTATTTGACCTTTCTGAAACTCATTTTAAAAAAAAATTGTGGTAAAATACACAATTTATCATCTTAACTATACTTAAGTGTACAGCTCAGTGGCATTAAGTTCATTTACATTGTTGTGCAATTATAATCAACATCCATCTCTAGAACTCTTTTCTTCTTGAAAAACCAAAACTCTGCACATTTTAAACTATAACTCTTCATTCCCTCTTCCCCCTAGCTCCTGGCAACCGTCATACTTTTCTGTCTCTATGAACTTGATTCCAGGTACCGTGTATAAGTGGAATCATACAGTATTTGTCCTTTTGTGATTGGCTTATTTCACTTAACACAATATACTCAAGGGTCATCCAAGTTGTGGCATGTGTCATAATTTTCTTCCTTTTGAAAACTGAATAATATTCCATTTTATATATGTACCTATTTAGTTTATTCATTCATCTGTTGGTACACACTTGGGTTGCTTGTGAATTGGGTATTGTGAATAATGCTACTGTGAATACAGGTGTATAAATATCTCTTCAAGTCCCTGCTTTCAATATTTGGGGGTATATACATTGAAGTTGAATTGTTGGACCATATAATAATTTTATTTTTATTTTTATCAGGAACTGACATACTATTTTCCATAATGGCTTACCCATTTTACATTTCCACTAACAGTACACAATGGTTTTAATTTCTCCACATCTTCACCAACATTTGTTATTTATTTATTTTTTTATAATAGGCATCCTAATGAGTGTGAGGGAGACTAACTTTTAAAGTGAAGGTAATAATACCTACATCACAGTGTAATGCTGATACAGTGGTTTGCTTATACTTAGTATATTTCATTTCCTAAATTCATTTCTGTGCTTTCACAATACTCCCCAAAATGAAGATAGAGACCCTGTGCCCTCTAATTAAGGCTGATATTTTGTAATGATTCTGTGAACTCTTTGAGTTTTATCCAAACTACTTAAAGCAATGGGTTTTATTAAAAGAAAGAAGACATCTAAAATTTCATACATATCTTAGAATGGCCATTCAGTTGCCTCTTTCAACAACTGCAACAGGTCAGGTACCAGAAAAATTGAAAAATTCCAGGGACCAGGCCTCAGTCACTAGAGTATTTTGTTGTCTCTTTAGCAGTAGGTTTTGTTGATCTACTATAACTATAATGTCTTAAATTTCCCATCTCAACATGTCTTTCTCTGTCTTCCTCTCTCTTTCTCTCTCCCTCTTGCTCTTTTGTCATCACCAACCACCTCCATTCCCTGTAGTTTCCCTGTAGTCTCTTGGCTTCATGGTTGCAATTCTTATAATGTTTAATTGTTTGTAACTGCCTTTCATGTATAGCCCTTCCTGCTACTGCCACCTTATGACATATTTCAGAGCATCTATTTGACTCGAAATGTCCCTATCAACTGACTGGTAAACTACTTTCACTTCTAAGTCTGAATTACCTAGAGAAAAACTGAGATATTTAACATTATCCCTGTTTGTGTGGAAATATCTGCCTAATTAAATCACAGGATGCTGACACGGGTTTAGAGTGCCTTTGTACAGAACATGGCCACTTAGGGCAGCTTCTCTTAATTAGGAAATATAGAGTGATAGCAAGCTTGATATATTTACAGTACTGTTTTAGGTTTCTGGGTTTTCTTTGGGTTATTCTAGTATGGTGGATGGATGGATCCTGAAGACAGTTTTTCTCCTCTGTATTATCATGATTTTATTATCTGTAATAATTGTTTAGGGATGCTATTTAAAAGTATTACTGACTTGGTGACATAAATAGTAGAGATTTCTTTTCTTCACAGTTCTAGAGGCTAGAAGTCCAAGATCAAGTTACTGGAAGGGTTGTTTTTTTTCTGAGACTTTTCTCCTTGGGTTGTAGATTGTCATTTTCTTTCTGTATCCTTCCTCTGTATGCGTGTATAGCTGTGTCCACATTTTTTTCTCCTTATAAGAATGCTAGTAACATTGGATAGGGCCCAGTGTAATGATCTTGTTTAACCTTAATTACCTCTTTAATGATCTTACCTCCAAATATACTCAGATTCTGAGGTACCATTGGTTAGGACATCAACATACAGACTTAGGAGGTATAAAATTTAGCCTATTACACTATCCATATAAAGTTTTAAATTAAATACAAAATAATTTTATATGTTATACACTTAGGAGTAAACCTAAACCATGACATACAAAATAAAGAGCAAAGTTAGGATAATTACCATTGCCCATAACTTTTCTTAAGACATGCAAAAACATTTGTCTTAAAAAATTGGTCTTAAAAACTTAGGCCTCCTTGTTCTCAAAGTTGTTTAGAACTCTGACAACTACTAATAGCTTTCTGTATACTAATAAAGTGTAATTAACACTGAATTTGAAGACAATTATAATGAGATTTCAGCAATAGTAAATACAGAAGAGATTCAGAGGAATAGTGTTCTCTGATTTACTAACAACTGAATTAAATACTTCCCTCAGGATCAGCCTTTCCCATTGTGCAACTTATGCATAAAAATAAAATTTTGGAATGCAACCTGCAGCACATTGGGATTTAGCTGGTTTTAGGGGATCTTACATAATTAATGAAAAACAAACACAGTCATAAGGATGCACCATAAATATAGTCTTATGCAAATATTCAATGCCACCTAATTCATAAAGATTAGGGATATGCATGATTCCAAAAAACCTTAATTGTAGCTATTTTTTTCAATGTAAAACAAAAATACCCTTTGCATTTTTAATTTTGTAAAATAACCTAAAACAGAATTGGTCTAAAACAATCTGTCTACAAAATAGCACCAAATTATTCCTTATTTGTATTAATGATGAAACCAGAATCCACAGATAGCTCCTAATCGCGTGCTTTTCCATCCTTCACAAATCTAGTGCCATTAATTATACTAATACTTCTCTAATATATAAATGTCCAACTTGCATCTCTACAATATGAATCCTTTCACAGCAACTGTCCTAGAGCCTGCTTAATTTCACTCCATGCTTATTTCCAGTGTTATCCTTGTATCTTGCCTTTATTTATACCTCCCATCTTTCCTTTTTCTTTGATGATGGAATTTAGCTTTCTTGACTTTGACCACACATGATTCACAAAATGTGAAGGCTTTTGTGGTAAATTGCATTACTGGTCCTAATTCTTCGCCCTGCTCTGAACTAATACCTGTCCTATCTCTTCATCATAGAAGCAATGTGCTTCCCCTTCCCTTGTCTTTGGGCTAAGCCATGTGAATTGCTTTGGTCAATGATAAATGGACAGGAGTGACAATGTGCCAGTTCAACTCCTAGGCTTAAGGAGGCCTCATGTTTTTCTACTCTCCTTCTGATGTATATTCCATAACCAGAAGAGCATGTCCCATCTAGACTCGTTGTTCCAAGAGGAGAATGAGAGAAATATAGAGCCAAACTGATCTCAACTTCTGCAGCCTGAAGCAGAGTTGCCTACTTACTTGCAATGAGAAGCATAACTGTAAGGTCAAGCCCATCCTCATTCAACCAAATTGTAGATACTTGTCTGATAATAAGTGATCGCTGCTTTGTGGTGCCTTGCTATGCATCAATATCTAACTGATACAGGTTGATTTATGGGCTGAATTGAGTCCTCTCAAAATTCTTATTTTGAAGTCGTAACACCCAGTACTTCAGTATGTATTTGGAGACAGGTCCTTTAAATAGGTAACTAAGGCAAAATGAGGTCTTTGGGGATGGGTTATAACCTAATATGACTGGTGTCTTTATAAGGTAAGTTGATTAGGGCACAGACACACACAGAGGGAGAACAATGTGAAGATATAGGGTCATCTGAAAGCCAATGAGAGAGACCTCAGAATAAAATCAAACATGCCAACACCTTGATTTGGACATATAAGCCTCTGGAACTGTAAGAAAATACATTTCTGTTGTTTGTCACCCACTTTATGGTACTTGTTATGAAAACAAACTAAATACGGCTAGTGACTATTATATGGGAGAGCACAAATCTGTAGATATTCCTATCTTCACAGGACCTTTTATTGGGCAGGATTGGGCTAGAAAATCAATATGCATGAAAGTAGATTAAAAAGGACTATTCTTGTATTTTCTAACTTTAATTATGGAACAATTTCTGGTATTTGTAGAAGATTAATTTAATAATATCTCTCCTTTGGACATCAGTAAGATGACAAAATAGTCAGAATAGTGCCACCGACAGAAAGTCCAAGTAGCAACTATTCACAGACAAAAATACCTGTGTGCAAATCCTAAAACTTGGGAATAAGACTGAGACACCCATGTGGACCATAGAACCACCCCCTAAATGCATGAGAACAGGAGAAGGAATTGTCTCGCTTTGCCCTCATCTCCCTTCCTCCATGTAAGCAAAATGCCACACAGAGAGGATTCCCTCTTGCCCATGGTTTCCATCTGCTCTATCTAACTGCGGATTTCAAACAGCATTACTGCCCAAGTTGGAAAAGAGATCCCAAGGTGGGACAGTCAGCTTTCCCAGCATGCTAGGACATTTCTCAGTAGGCCCAATATTGTCTCAATTCATGGGGACTACTGGGAGTGACTTCAGTCACCTAGAGTCAGGTAAAAAAAAAAAAAAAAGAAAAGAAAGGGGGTAGGGCTGAGTGTGGCCAGCACATGGATCTTGGTGGTGACTGTGCTCCTGCCAGTGGTGGTGTCCAATCAGAGATACCAGCCAATGACATAAGCACATCCATAAAGCTGAGCTGGTCACACCCAGAAATCCAGTGAGAAGTTCTATTTGCTTGCATCCCTAGCCAGCCAGCCACCTTACCCAGCCCCAGAGCCCAACCCAAGGCTATTCTCTGGCAGGGAGGCAAGTCTCAACTGTGCATTTCTATGGAACATGGCTTCTGGACCTACCTGTCCTGAGTAGCAACCCCATTTAATTTTGGAGCCTAGTCCCCAGCTCTATCTAAGTACAGATTTCAAACAGCATTACCGCCCAAGATAGAAATATAGCCGGCAACCCAGCCTGATCAGAGGCAATCACAGTGCCCAGCCAGCAGCCCCATTGGACCTGAGAGCAAAAGCAGTGGCCCAGTCCACCTAGAGATCCTGACAGAAAACTGCCTGCCCATGGTTGTTACCAGCTGGCCTATCCAGAAACCCAGGCTAGACTAAATAGTGAAGGTCTCTCCCTGGCAAACAACACCTGTAAAGGCCAGAAGAGTTGGCTGCTTCCTTAAATGCACAGACATTAACACAAGTGTACAAGGGTTAGGAAGAAGCAGGAAACTATGACAACACTATAGGAAACTAATGAATATGCAATAGTAAGCCCTAAAGAAGTATAGATCTATTAAAAGACTGCCAAATAATTCAGAAAACTCTTATGGAAATTTAGTGAGCTACAAGGATATACAAATAGAAGTCAGTCTGTGGTTCCAAAATGGCAGCACAGAGGCAAGCTAGCTTCACTCCCTCCCACAGAAACCAAAAACAAATATACAGCACCAAGATCTACACCAGCAACAACCCAGAACTCAAATATGAAGATGAGACAGTTCCTGAGCCCACAGAAAAATGGAAATATTCTGAGTAGATGGTAGGAGAATTGGACTTCCACATCTGCAACACACCTCTCCCCATTTTGTCTGGCATCAGTATGTGGAAAATCTCCCTAGGACTCATAGTTTCTATGCTGTAAAAGGTGAAATTGAGGTGGTCAAACAGCTCCCTTGCCTTCTTGGGTTCTCTGGCAAGAGACTTGCCCTAGCCTCAACCCACAGGAAGCATCATGACTGCCTAAAGGTAGGTATTTCTCTGAAGATAGGCAGAGACAAATGAGAGAGGTAGATTACCATCCTCAGCCCTGGACACCCTGCTCTGTAACTCAGCCAAGGAAGATGCCACATAAGAGTGACTTTTAAGCAGTGCCATAAATGTACTACCATAAATGTATTTTTCTCAGGTCCCTCGGGCGCCAACCCATAGCCAGCCTTCCCACACTGTTGGGATAATCCCTTGGGACCACCCCATCTGGGACAGGCAACAATATGACCAGTTACTAGAGGTTAACCATCCTGGGCTTAAGGCATCACCTGCAGCCTAAAAGGAGGCAGCGACCTACTAGTGAAGATTCACTAAGCAAATACACTCAATAAAAACCAAAACAAGCCAAACAGAGAAAAGTGGAATAAATAATCTTTTGATGCAAAGGATGTACCACCCCTCTCTGAATCCCAGTCAGCATGGAGAGAGTGGAAGAAGTCAGCTTGGGGTAAGAAGAGGGAAGTGTGCATGGGTTTTGCCTTGAAATGCAGTCCCGAGTTTGTCATAGTAAAGCACAGCAATGGAGGCAGAATCCCAAAGTCTTGGGACAGACTCAAGTCCTGGCTTACATTTTCATTGGCTGACTAACATGTCCTCAGGACCCAAATAAATTTAATGGCAGGCAGGCTATAGCAGCCTCAGGCCTTTGGCACATACTGTCGCTACACTGGCGTGGGAAGCCATGGGATTAGAGAGTGACTCAGTGCAGCATTAGCTCTGGCAGCCAGCACATTGCCCATGTCACCACTCCCCCTGGCCCCCAGGCAACACAGTATAAAGATAGACATCATTCACTTGGGAGAAAGAGAGGGAATTGTGTGTGAGACTTGGTCTTGCCATTCACCGATACCAGGCCTGCTATAGTAAAACACAGCACTGGACAGAAGTCACACTCCTGAATCCACACTGGTGCCTGAAGATTAAGCCTCTAGACCCTCCCGAGTGCCAGAAGGGAATCTGTCAAACCAGTAGGATGGACTAAAATCCTGACCTGCATCATTGCCAGCTGACTAAAGTGGCCTTAGTCCTTGAATACATTTCAGCAGTAGGCAGACCATAGTAGCTGCAGGTTTTGGATGTGCCCTGCTGCTACACTTGACTGGAAGGCTGTGAGCTTCAGATGCAACTGGGGACTCCAAGTCTGTCAGACAGTTGTGGCAAACATGACCTTAGGGCACTCTCTAGTGGTGAAATGGCTTAGGAAACAAGAGTGAGTCTCCTTTGAAAGGTCTTCTGAATAAGGGCAGTACAAACAAAGCCAGACTCTGTAAACTGTAATAAATATCTAATTTTTGAATGCCAAGACATTGAACTACATCCACAAACAGCAAAAACATTCAGGGAAATATCACACATCAAACAGACTAAATAAGTGCCAATAACTTACCATGGAGAGATGTAGATGTGTAATCTCTAAGACAGTGAATTTAACATACTTGTCTTGAGGAAGTTCAACAAACTTCATGAAAACACAGATAAACAATTCAGTAACTTATCAGAGAAATTTAACAAAAAGATTAAAATAATAATAAAAAAACAAACAGAAATCCTGGAGCTGAAAATAAAATGAATGAGCTGAAAAATATATTAGAGGCTCTCAATAGCAGAATTAATGGAGCAGAAGAATCAGTAAGCTCAAAGATTGACTATTTTAAAATACACAAAGGGAAAAAAGAATAAAGAATAAAAAGGCATAAACATTGGCATTCAAAGGGGAGTAGAGTATGAGAATGATGTAGGAACTTTATTAAAAAAAAATAAAAGAAAACTTTCTAAACCTGAAAATATATGTAAATGTATAGGTACAGGAAGGATAAAGGCCACCAATCAGAATCAACCAAAATAAGACTATCCTGAGGTATAGAATACTCAGATTCTCAAAGGGGTCAAGGACAAGGATAAGATCCTAAAAGCAGTGTGGGGATGAGGGGAAAATTCCTCTTCAGCCCAGAAGGTTTGTTGAAAGATCAAGTCACAATAAGGCAGATTAATAAAAGAAAGAGTTTTATTTACTGTGTGCATAGAGAGAATCACAGAGTGATTACCCAATTTCCCAGTGGGGTTCAGATTATATACCTTCATTTTAAAGGGGAGTGAGAAATGTTTAGGGGCAATAAATGGTCATTAGGGAAGATGAATAGATACCTGGGAGAATGCATGGATGGGGAGAAATAGATTTACTTGTAAATGATTCTCTTTGGAAACTAAATTAACCTGAGAGACAGGTATTATCTTAAAGTGGTTTGGGCCAGGTCTGGTTGCATTCTTGATCTTCTTTACTGCAATATATTAAGATAACAGGGAGGGAAAGGAAAGTCAATTTTTTTTTGATGGGTCTGGTTCTGTGAAGATAGAGGGAAAGCTCTTCCTGTTGATCTCTAGGGGGCTTTAATTGAAAATACTCTTTATACCAAGAAGTCATATTTTGGGGTGAAATTTCCTGATCTTCTTCAGCAGCAAAAGAAAAGGAGAAAATACCATATGGAGGACATTCTGATATACCTGGCAGGAGACAGTGGAAATCTTACAGGACAAGAAGGAGTGAGACAATATATTAGAGTGCTAAAGAAAAAAAAAAAAAAAACTACCAATCAATCATACTGTACTCAGCAAAGCTATTTTAATATGTGAAGAAGAGAGAAAAATTTTTCTAGACAAACAAATGCTGTGGGAATTCATCACCACAAGATCTAAGATCTGCTAAAGGGAGTTCTTCAATATGAAAGAAAAGAATGCTAATGTATAACAGGAAACCATTTGAAGATCTAAATATCGCTGGTAAAGGTAAGTAAACAGATAAATTCCGAATACTCTAATACTCTAATGTGAAGTGTAAAACACTTATATCATTAGTATGAAGACTAAAAGACAAAACTGTTAAATTAATAATAATAAATATAACAATTTGTCAAGAAATAGGCAATATAGAAAGATAAAAATTGAGATATCCAAAATTCAAAAACTGAGTGTGCCAGTGGAATAGGATTAAAGTGTAGAGGGTTTTATATATGTTTATTTTTCTTTGTGTTCAAAGTTAAGGTATCATCAGTTTGTAAAGCAAAGGATCAAAACATACTACTGCATAAAATCACTTAGCCACAAGGGAAGACGGTAAGAGAGGAAGAAGAAAGAAAGGATTTACAAAACAACCAGAAAAAAAGTAACAAAAGAGCAGTATTAAGTCCTTATCTATCAGTAGTTACCTTGAATGTAAATGGATTAAATTCTCCAATTAAAAGAAATGTAGTGTGATTGCAATAAAAAGCTAATATCCAGAATCTGTAAAGAACTCAAACAAATCAGCAAGAATAAAACAGACAAGCCCATTAAAAAGTGGGCAAAAGACATGAACAGAAGCTTTTCAAAAGAAGATAGACAAATGGCCAATAAACATGAAAAAAAATGCTCAACATCACTAATCATTATGGAAATGTAAATTAAAACCACAATGAGAGATCACCTTACCCCTGTTAGAATGGCTTTTATTAAAAAGTCCAAGAACAATAGATGCTGGCATGGATGCAGAGAGAAAGGAACGCTTATACACTGTTCATGGGACTGCAATTTAGTACAACCTCTATGGAAAACAGTATGGCGATTTCTCAAACAACTAAAAGTAGACCTATCATTTGATCCAGCAATCCCACTACTGGGTAATACCCAAAGGAAAATAAGTTATTTTATCAAAAAGACATCTCCACTCGAATGTTCATAGCAGCACAATTCACAACTGTAAACATGTGGAAACAACACAAGTGCCCATCAATACATGAGTGGATAAACAAAATGTGGTATATGTATACCATGGAGTACTACTCAGCCATAAAAATAAAGATGAACTACCTATTGTATTATCCTGGATGGAGCTGGAGACTATTTTCCTAAGTGAAGTATCTCAAGAATGGACCACATGTGAGTACCACATGTACTCACCATTAAATTGGTACTAATTGATCAACACTAATGTGCACATATGGGAAGTAACATTCATAGAGTGTCGGGCAGGTGGGAGGAGGGAGGAGGGGATGGGTAAATCCACACCTAACAGATGCGATGTACACTGTCTGGGGGATGGGCACACTTGTCGGCTAGTGCAAAGGCAATTTATGTAACCAAAGCGTTTGTACCCCTGTAATACTCTGAAACAAATAAAATAAAATAAAATAAAATTCCTATCTGTCATCCCCCCAATATAATTATTTTTCTAGAGAGGAGAAAAATAAATAAGTAAAAATTCCTTAAGACAAATGGGATTGAAAACACAACATACCAAAACCTGTGGGATATAGAAAAGCAGTTCTAAGAGGAAAGCTTATAGCAATAAACACCTACTTCAAAAACATGGAAAAATCTAAAACAATCAATCTAACTTTACATCTCAAGGGACTAGAGAAACAAGATCAAACCCAAATCAGTAGAAGGAAAGAAATAATAAAAATCAGAGTAGAAATAATAAAAATGAGGACTAAAAATGCAATACAACATCAACAAAACAGGGTTGGTTTTTTGAAAAGATAAATAACATCAACAAATCTTGACTAGGCTAACTAAGAAAAAAAGACTGAAGACTCAAATAAATAAACTCATAGATGAAAAAGGAAACATTGCAACTGATAATAGAAATACAAGGGATCATAAGAAATTATTAGCTTCACTGATGAATTTGACCAAACATTAAAAAGCTAATACTAATTCTTCCTTATTCTAAAAAATTGAAGAGGAAGGAATACTTCCAAACTCGCTTTATGAGGCCAACATTACCCTGATACCAAAACCAGGCAAGGATACAACGAAGAAAGAAAACTAC
The DNA here is from genome assembly GCA_023783475.1 of Daubentonia madagascariensis. Classification (NCBI taxonomy): domain Eukaryota; kingdom Metazoa; phylum Chordata; class Mammalia; order Primates; family Daubentoniidae; genus Daubentonia; species Daubentonia madagascariensis. Next base: position 14,560,800 of record JAKFHU010000978.1, on the reverse strand, counting down.
AGTCAGTATCTCTGATGAACATAAATACAAAAGTCCTCAGCAAAATACTAGCAAACCAAATTCAACAGTACATTAAAAAGGTCATTCACTGTGACCTAGTGGGATTTATTCTAGGGATGCAATGATGATTCAGCATCACAAATCAATAAATGTTATACATCACATTAATAAATTAAGAACAAAAACCATATGATGATTTCAATAGATGCTGAAAAAGCATTTGATAACATTAACACACTTTTGAGATAAATATTCTCAACAAATTGTGTGTGAATAGAAGGCACATACTTCATTACAATAAAGAGCGTATATGACCAACCCACAGCTAACATCATACTGAATAGGGAAAAGTTTAAAGCTTTTTTTCTAAGATCTGGAACAAGAAAAGGATGCTTACTTTTATTCAGCATAGTAATGGAAGTTCTAGCCAGAGCACTTAGGCAAAGTAGATAAATAAATGGCTTCCAAATTGGAAAAGAGGAAGTCAAGTTGTTCCTGTTTGCAGATGGCGTGGTAATATACAGTCATGTGCCACGTAACAATGTTTTAGTCAATGATTGTAGTCCCATAAGATTATAATGGAACTAAAAAATTCCTATCGCCTACTGACTTCATAACCATTTTAACATAGCCAGTGTAATGCATTGTGGAGATGCTGCTCTAAACCAACCTACTTGCTGCCAATTGTATAAAAGTATAGCACATACAATTATATACGGTACCTAATACTTGGTAATGATAATAAACGACCATGTTATTGGTTTATGTGTTAACTATACTGTCCTCTTATTGTTATTTTAGAGTGTATTTCCTATACATAAAAAATGTTAACTGTAAAACAGCCTCAGGCATGTTCTTCAGGAGGTATTCCAGAAGAAGGTGTTGTTATCATAGGACATGACAGCTCCATGCATATTATCAACCCTGAAAACCTTCCAGTAGGACAAGGTATAGGTGGAAGACAGTGATATTAATGATCCTGACCCTGTGTAGGTCTAGGCTAATGTGTGTGTTTGTGTCTTAGTTTAAAAAAAAAGTTTACAAAGTAAAAATAATAAAAATACAAATTTTTGAATTAGAAAAATCTTACAGAATAAGAATATTAAAAAAAATTTTTGTTTGGTTTACAATGTGTTTGTGTTTTAAGCTAAGTGTTATTACAACTGAGTCAAAAAGTTAAACAAATTAAACAGTTTATAATGTAAAAAAGTACAGTAAGCTAAGATTAATTTATTATTAAGGAAACTTTTTTTATAACTTTAGTTTAATCTAAGCATGCAGTGTTTACAAAGTCTGCAATATTGTACAGTAATGTCCTAGGCCTTCACATTCACTCACCAATTACTCACTGACTCACCCACAACAACTTCTAGTCCTTCAAGTTCCATTTGTGGTAAATGCCCTATACAGTATACCATTTTTATCTTTTTATATCATATTTTACTTTCCTTTTTCTATGTTTATATATGTTTAGATATACAAATATCATTATGTTACAATCGTCTACAGTATTCCGTACAGTAGCATATTGTACAGGTTTGTAGCCTAGGAGCAGTAGACTATACCATATAGCTTAGGCGTGGAGTAGGCTATACCACCTAGGTTTATATAAATATTCTCTATGACAAAATTACCTAATTACACATTGCTCAGAAAGTGTCCTCATTATTAAGTGATGCATGACTGTATAAAAGGAATAGACACAAAATCATGGCTGAGAATATTTTCCCTTTGATTAGTAGTTTTATTTTAGTTTCATTTCTGTTATGAGCAAGCAAACAGATTATGAGGTATCACATTATTTTTCAAAAGTTAAATAATTTGAAAAGGCTATTTTTGTAAAAAAATCCAATAAATAATTTCCTTAAATATAATAAATGTTATTAAAAGTACTGCCTGCCCATCTTAGTACTAGATTTTAACATTATCAGATGTTTTTGTAAAGTTTTCATGTTTCTTTATTTATTTTTGAAAATCATACCTGACAGCATCACTCTGATAACTTTAAGTAAAAAGAAAGTATGGGTATACTAAATGGACTTATTTATATTTATAAAGCATTCAATATTATTTTCCTATATAAATGTTTTCTTGAACTATTCAGTTTTCAGAAGCCTATACTTTATCTAAAGTCACTTCCAGTAGTAGGTCCTTTGTCATCTAAATCTTTATCTCCAAGTGTATTGAGAAAGGTCCCTGAATATGATGAAATAAAGCTACATTTTAGTCTGATAAATACTGGCTTCAAGCATGCTTTTCCCAGTAAGATTTTGGACAATCGTACAACCAGATGGGGTGAGGAGGTGACTAAGTCTCTGTCTCCCTTAGGTAACCACTGCCGAAGTGTTCTATGAAGTTGTATGGCTGGGCCTAAAAACCTTTCCACTACCTTTCATTTACATTTCATCTTGGTAATCCTCAACTTTCTTTCTCCTAACAAATTTTTCTCTAAACACTTTCTCCATTATCTCACAGACATTAATTAGGGCACATGAAACAAATATTCCAAAACAATAATTAATATCATCTAAATTTAAGGATAATATAATCAATTGAAAATATCGGTGAATTTCTATTTGGCCACTAAAAGACTTTTAATGAATTGTATATGTATGTGTGGTATGAAACCACTAATGTTTTTGAAGTGAAATTTCATTTACTCTTGTAATTGATTTCCTCTGCCTAACACCTGTGAAATATAAAATATCTTTACATATGCAATTTCCTATGTTTTTCTCTCTAAAAGTAAAGCTAAAAGGCATAACATAACATTTTGTAATTAGAAAGGAAGTCATGATATGAGGTTATGATAGGAAATGTTACACATTTCCTGTTACAATAAATAAATGTTACAATAAACACATAGATTTATTTTTATAAGTATACCACATCATCAATGCTGCAGTAAAGAACAACTAACAGATGAGGCATTCCCAGCCTTACCGTGAGCCCCTTGTAGGACAGCTACAGTGGGGCCAGGTCTGGCTATAATCCCCAAGTGCACTCCTAATGGCAAGCATGTTGAGTGCTGTGCTGCCCTAAGGTAGGCTAATAAAATGCTTTAGCATCTAGAAATCCACTATGACATTCATCTGGAGAGCATACTAATTGTGCACCAGGGAGGTACCAGAGAACTGCTACTGGAACTCACACCTGTTGGCTTATCTGACCATTCTGCTTAGCTGTTCTTTTAGTGTTGTCCTACTAGCTGCACAGAGACTCTGCTAAGCATCTATATATCTTCTGCATATGAATTCTCCAACATTATTTTGGAGTACAGACATGACAACATTTGGTTGGATTCTTAATCTACTTTCATGGTCACAAAAATCTTACCATTAAAATTTTTCAATAAAGGAAAGGTAAAGAGGTTAGATTCTTTAAGTTCATCCTTTGTACATATTTGATTTAACTTTTTTTCATAATCTACTTTTATGAACAAAGTTCATTAGTAATATTGAATATAATGGATCCTGGGTGCTTGGTCCAGGTTGCTGCTGGCTGACAGCTCACAGCTGTGTCTCTCACAGGAAATTGACTTCTGCTGCTGGGAACTGCCTTTCACAAAAATGTGCCATTTTAGAAAGCAGCCAGGTGCCAATTACTGGCTGACCCATGGATACAAATGCATAGTCTTCTGGCCTCAATTTGGAACATTCTAAAGGTTCCAAAGTCAATCTTCAGAGTTCCCTATAAGATCACCAGAGCCTTCAATTGATACCGCACTGTGGGTCAGATTCCCTTCCTTGTGGATCCCACTTTCTTCATTTTCTTGGGATATATCTCCTAGAGTACTTCCAGAAAGCATGCTTTGATTCCCATCTCACTACTTGTGTCCAGGATAGTACTATCAAGAGTGACTATCAAGAATTTGAGGAGGTCATTATTAATAAGCCTTGATCAGAATAGCATGTGTACCTTACTGTGAAATACAAACATTTTAAAAACTTTCTACAGACTCCATAATGAAAAAAGGATACCACAGCAATACAAGTTAATATCATGGTGAATTCTTGAGTCGATCTTTTAATTTTATTCTCATCACCTCTCCACAAACTATTGGTCATTTCCTATTTCTACAGACTTTTTAATTCCAGCATCAGAGAAGCGGTCCACAGACAGGTGAGCTAAATAAGAGGTGAGGAGGAAGGCCCAAACTTTTTATTAAGTGATGTATTTTCAACACAATCTTATTTTTCATATATTATATAAATACTTATCATAAATCTCATATTTACTTTTTATTGATTGCACACTGGTATTAAATTTAAAAACAACTCAAACCAGAAGAAAAACATTTAAAGTACAGGGAGATATTAGTAATAACCAAAAATAATATATCAATTTTTATATATTTTTCTGTTTCAGAGTGGTATAATTGGGTGATCAGTCACATCCTTAAACATAAACATGTAATACATTGGGATAAAGTTCTGTGACAGATATGGAATGTAAATTCCTTTTAAAAACAGAAAAAGGATTCATGAACACTTTTTGATGGTTAAATGAGACTATATCAACTATATATACTTTTAAAGAATTCTAGAACAGTCAAATTGTTAGTTTTTAGGCTCCAACAGACAAAATTCATTGAGTGATTGAATTCTTCTAATGCACAAATTTTACCATATGCTGGAAGTTGCATTTTTGGAATAATATAAATTTATGAAGGAACATTTTAGAAGACCACTGGAAAACAATGTATGAGAACTCAAAAATAGTGTAACAATTAATACAGTTTCTAAAAGATTTGGGAAAAACAAGGTACAACTCTGGTGGTATGGTTTTCTACCTTCCCATTAATTTTGCATTATTTGTAGTAATTTCTAGTGCTATAGGTCCTTTCTTTCCAAAACAGAATCCAAAAAACATGGTTCACCAACCTTTTTGGTAGCCAAGTCACCTTCTGGGCACCTGGATCCACCAACTGGATTTACTTATGTGAGGATTGACATTAGAAGTAAGCTACCTGAGAAAGAAGGAAGCTTCCGTTACAATCCACTTAATTGACAGAGGTTGAAGTGGAAGCCTCTGGCTTTTAGCAATGGTAGAAGTTGTCAAGTACAAGTCCTGGGAGGGCCTGTAGTGGAGCTGGAGGAGAACTTTCCTCTCTAGCAGAAGTGGTGGCTTTCTTTATTTTTATCCACTTTTTTGTGGCATGGTTGACATACAAAAATCTGCACATATTTAATGTATACATCTATATGAGATTGGGAGTAAGTATACACCTGTGAAACCATTACCCTCATTAAGGCCATAAACATTTCCATTACCTCCTGATTTTCTTATCAGACCAAATTCTGCAGCATTGGGGCATTGTAACTGAACCTTAGTCATGGACCTCCTTCTTCATGCCTCCCAAAATCTCTGCAGCTACTCCACATCCTTTTAACGAACTCTTTCCTTTTTTATTAGCACAAGTCATGTTCTATTCCTTACAACTAAGAGCTGAAAAAATCATATATATGGTTTTTAACAAATGCCATGTTCATATAATAAAATGTCCTATAGGTGGAAATGTTATAATTTCCATTGTGTAAACAGAATATAATTTCTTATGAGTGAATTACTCTTTCTAAGTAGTAAGATGTTTCTGTAATATTAGCCTAAATTTAATCAGTATTAATTTTTTTGACAATTCTGAATACAAATAGATATAAAATAAAGCTCCAAAAGCTACAATCATCCATGCCTTATAGTATTCAATATTCTTTAAATGTTCAATAGGGTATATATAGTCATAAAATTCTAAATACATGACAGAAAAGAGTTTATCTCTGTGTTGCAAACACCTGTTAAGAATAACTAAGGACCTTGGTAAAATACCTGCATATTCATAATTTTTTAATATAACAAATGGTTCAGATGCCACTTCATAGTACTTTGACAGTACTATAGATTGGATAGAACGACAAAACTTGATTTTAAATCAAAGATGTAAAATTAAAAAAAAAATTATAGGTATTGATGTTTACAAAACCATGACCATATATATCTTAGAAGACAAACTTTCCCCAAATTGCCACCCCTTCCTTTGTTCAAAAATCACTTAATGAGTGATTACTATGTGCCAAGCACCATTGTAGTCACTGGAAATGCAACAGTGAATCAAGGAATTAAAATCTCTCACAGAAACCATATTCTAATGAGTTGAGGCAGATAATACAAAACAAACTATATAATACAAAGCACAGGTGATAATATATGTGTAATGAATCTATAAAATGGTAAAAATCAAATGTCAGGAAAGTACTTCAGATGAGAGTAGTAAAAGGGATTTACACTCCTAAGACTTTGTGGGCCATGGTTAGGACTTAGAATTTTATTTCGACTATTGGTCAAATCATTTCATGAATTTTATGAATTATGCTTTGAAAGTGCCACACTATCAGGAAATAAATATCTAGTTTTCTAAGTTTTTTCATAACGGCCACTATGAAGTCCATTAATTTTCCAGCCTTTTTATAAATTTGTCATTCTTCCTTCAGGCCCATCAGAAATACATGAGTTTGAGGTTTTCCGCATCCTCATGAACATTTAATATTTTATTCTTCGTAATTTTAGTCATTCTTTTTTGAGGATGATGGTGTGTCATTGTGGTTTTCATTCATATTTCTCTGATGGCTAATGAAGTTGAGCTGAGCAAGTTTTCTTATGTATATTGGCCATTGTATATCTTCATTGAGAAGTGTCATTTTGCCATTCTTCATATTATTGTCATTATTATTTTATTGCTTAGGAAAGTTTAATCATATATGCTAAACATGTTTGTCACATATATGTGTCTGTATACCCATATACACAAATATACATAATTTAGCTAAATTTCAGTTTATTACTTTTAACTTTTTAATGTTTAATACTCTGTTGTCCCCTTTATAAAATTTTTGCCTACTTTCAAATTGCAAAGATATTGTCCTACATTTTCTTCTAGTAATATCATAGTTGCAGTATATTTGTGGAAGGTGTAAGGTAGAAGTTGCAGTGCATTTTTTCATATACTTATCTAGTTATTTCAGACCCTTTTGTTGAAAAGACATTTCTTTCTCCATTGAAAAGTCTTTGAATCTTTTTCAAAAATAATTTGACCATGAATTTATGGATCTATTCCTGGAAAGTCTATTATATTTCATTGATTTCTTTTTCTTTTTCTTTTTCTTTCTTTTTTTTTTTTTTTTGGTCTAATATTAAGCATTTTTATTTATTTATTTATTTATTTATTTATTAAATTTTAGAATATGAAGGGGATACAAACGCTTTGGTTACATAAATCGCCTTTGCACTGCCTGAGTCAGAGCTACAAGTGTGCCCATCCCTCAGACAGCGTACAGTGCACCCCTTAGGTGTGAATTTACCCATCCACTCCTTCCCCCTCCCACCTGCCCAACACCTGATGAATGTTACTTCCCATATGTGCACATTTGAATTGATCGATTAGTACCAATTTAATGGTGACTATATGTGGTGTTTATTTGTCCATTCTTGTGATACTTCACTTGGAAGAATGGGCTCCAGCTCCATTCAGGATAACACAAGATGTAGTTCACCATTTTTTTATGGCTCAGTAGTACTCCATGGTATACATATAACACATTTTATTAATCCACTCATGGATTGATGGGCACTTGGATTGTTTCCACATCTTTACAATTGTGAATTGTGCTGCTATAAACATTAGAGTGCAGATGTCTTTTTTACAGAATGCCTTTTTTCCTTTGGGTAAATACGCAGTAGTGGGATTACTTGATCAAATGGTAGTTCTACTTTTCTTTCTTTGAGGTATCTCCATATTACTTTCCATAGAGGTTGTACTAGTTTGCAGTCCCACCAGCAGTGTATGAGTGTTCCTATCTCTCTGCATCCATGCCAAAATTTGTTGTTTTGGGACTTTTTGATAAAAGCCATTCCCACAAACATATGAAAAATTGTTCAACATTCTAATCACCAGGGAAATGCAAATCAAAACCATAATGAGATATCACTTAACTCCAGTGATTTATTTTTCTATCTTTCACTAATAATATATTGTTTTGATTAACATTTTTTGTGAAACTTGAAAACTGGGAGTTTGTTTATTTTTTCTTTTCAAGATTGGCTATTCTAGATTATTTGCTATACTATATAAATATTAGAATAAGCTTAATATATATCAAGAAAAAGCTTATTGAAATTTATTAGATTTTCATTGAGTTTATAGGTCAATTTGGGATCATTGATATCTTAACAATTTCATTCTTCCAATTCATGGACTTTGCATACTTCTCCATTTAATCAGATGTTATTTAATTTCTCTCAGCAAAATTTTCTAGTTTTCTTTAAATAGGCCTTGCATATTTTTTGTTAAGTTTATTCCTAAGTGAGTTTGGTGCTAATGTAAATGAAGTTGTTTCCTTTTGAACTGACAATCCATAGCCTACTTGGAGCCCCAGAGCTGTAGACCTCTATTTCCACCTCATTGGTAAAGACTACATCACACATTGTCACCTGTAGAGACAGGATTACCACAATACTTTTTGATTTTTTTTCTTTCCCAGAACACCCTTGCTCTGAACCAAAATGTGATTCTTTTCTTAAGGAGTACAGTAGGGTTGGGTACTACATAGATGACTTTTAAGGTGTCACACACTATTTCTCAAGGGCATCCTCAATTCCTACTTTGTTTCCAACACCACCCATTGGAATTCATTTTCTACCGTTCTCCAATCTTATATGACACTATCATAGTACCAAAATTTCATTTTTGCAGAAACATTTTGCTAGTTATGTTTCAAGGAAAGGCATCTTATTATAATAAATACCCTAATTAATAAATCTACTATAATGTTTACCACCTAATATTTATAAATAAATGTGGGATGAAATTAGATTATTATGTCTGTCAAAAGTAGTACCTCTACATTATAATTATTTTGAGCATAGATCTCACACAAATAATTTATTCTTCATTAACATGCATCGACACTGTGGCATCCTGGCTAAGATCCTATGTTCAGGTACTTTATGACCTACATTTTTGATTTAAAAGGTGAATTTCCTAACCAGATTACCACAACTTTATTTATCTTTGCTTTTTAGTAATGCCTTCCCATTTGACACTGGGCTTGGCCATGTGACCTGTTTTCGCCAAAGGGACAAGAGTAAAATTAGTTCAAGTAGGGTCTATAAAAAGCACTTGTATGCTTTTGTTTCCTCTCTTGTTCCTCTGACTTTGTTATGAGAATATTCCACGGTAGGCTGCTGGAGACATATGAGAAACACTAGAAGAATTAAGTTTCCCCAATTGTAGAAATTCTACATCAGCCAGGCCCTAGCCAACCTTCCAGCTTATAGTAGATATATGAGCAAGTTAAGATAAGATCAACCACATCTGGCTCGGATCATCAGACTACATAAATGATTGGTGGTTGTCTTCAGCCACTTGCTTTTGGCATGACCTACCACACATTAGTGGTGGGATAGATAACTGTTACAAATTGGTAAGAAATGATTCCTGGACTGCCTTTGGTTTGTGGATTACACTTTGAATAGCTTTGCCCAAAATGGTCCAAATGTATTGTTTTTTTCTTGAACATCCCAGGAAAACCACCTCCTCTATTTTTTTCCTTTTTTATTTATAGCATTCATTTAAACCTCCTAACAGTCTATAATTAATTTATTTTATTAATTTTTATTTTCTGACTTCCCAATCCAATTCATATGTAAATCCCATGAGTCATAGACCTTTATTATGCTTGTTAACTTATTCTAAGCACATAATACAAAGCCAACCACAAAGTAAGTGCTCAAGAAATAGTTACTGAATTAATGTTTTCTTAAAATGTCTACATGAAGAATGTACGATGACTAAATGATGTTCCGGATGTGCAATTATATAGAATATTTAGTTGTCATGAGGTTTTTATGATAAAAAATTATGACTAAATAGGAATTTGCAAGTCCTTAATGCAACTCTATAAACAAATATTTTGTGTTAAAGACACGACGCTAGGTAGGAAAACTTCTTCAGTAAATAATTTGTTCTCTTTACTGATAAACTTCCTAATACTTCTCAAAATTTTAAGGGCAAACATGAAAGAAATTAAATCATATATACCTAAGACTGTGCATATGTATGTACCTGTGTGTTTTTAAATGTATGTGTATATATAAATATATTTTGAATAGTTTTATAATAGATTTATTGTATATCTTTAAGGTATATACTATGGTGTTATGAGATACATATAGTAAAGTGGTTACTATAGTGAAATAAATTAACATAGACATTATCTCAAATATTACCCATTTTTTCTCTGTGGCAAGAATAGTTATAATCTATGCATTTAGCAAAAATCCTGAATACAATACTCTATTATTAACTATGGTCTGCATGTTGTACGTTAGAACTTTAGACTTGCTTATTCCACATATATAGTACTTTGTATCCTTTTACCTATATCTCCCCATTTTCTCCCTCCCACCCTGACCCCGGTCACCATTGTTTTATTCTCTATATCTGTATATTCGACCTTTTTAAAAAAATATTTTAAAATGGCCAGATTATCCTTTCTAAATATAAAAATAACAACAGGTAATAGGAATAAACTATTATTTTGCATGAATTATGTATATAAAATGTGAATATGCACCATCATAAAGAGAAATAAACACCTGTGTTTAAGCAAGCATAAGGTCCTGAAATAGCACATCGTACCTTTGAGAAGGAGCCATGACATATTTTTTAAAAAAGTATAATTACTATGGATTAGAGACAGAAATCTTTTTTATTTGTATGGCTACTAAAGACTATTTGACATTTTCCTGAGTTTTATGGCTTCAAAAGAGGATAATTCATGTAAGCCAATGTGAGTAAACATCAAAAAGCTCAGCATCAGCTTTGTAGTTTGATGGAGAAAGTCCTAATTTCAAAAATAAAATTAATAAAAACACTTTAACTCTGTTCTAAAATTTTATTTATTAAAAAAAATTTGAAATATATAAATATATAATTTCAGCTATAGGTTTTGGTGGGCAGGCAGAAACCAAAATTTAAAACTCATATACTTTTTATAAATGAAAGGAAAACTTAATTTTCAACATAACTATAATATACTATCTGTGAAAATAAGCATTGATGATATACAATGAGATGCAATGGGAACATATCACTTTATATACACACACATGTATAGACGTAGATATAGATATAATGAATATGTATATGTCAATAGATAAATAAATACATAGAAAGTGAAATATAATGGTAAAACCAATATTAATGGTTTGTTACTACTGATAAATCAAATATTTAAAAAATCATCCTTAATACTAAAACAAATTTAAAGAATAAATTTGAAAGTTTAAATATGAATGATTTTCTATGAACTGCGGCTTGTCAAAATTATTCAAGAATAGTAACATAATACAACAGTCATAATGATATAATAAATTGAATTTCAAATCATAATCAACTTTCCACTACCACCAGTTCAAAAAGATCATGTGTTTTTATTGGTGTTACCAAACCTAAAGCAACTGAAAATTCCCAATATTATGCATGCATAAGACAGAAAAAGAAAAAAAGTCAAATGAGTTTTTTTCACAAGGCAAATGAAACCAATATTTCCAAGTCTTAAAGAACATTAAAATAATTCTCACTTGTAAATATAAATATAAAAGACCTTAGATGAGAAGAGAATCAAGTAATATAAGGATGGCTTGATATAATATATTAATAGAAAATAGGAGAACATAATGTTTGTTTCAATACATAGAGATGAAAATATTCAATAAGCTCCTCAATTTTTGTTTGCCTGAGAATGTCTTTATTTCTACTTCACTTTTGAAGGATAATTTTTCACTGAATACTGAATTATAGGTTAGTGAGGTTTTTTTTGTTTATTTGTTTGATTCGTTGTTTTTCCTTTCAATACTTTAAAAGTTTCGCTCCACTCTTTTTTTGTTTGAATGGTTTCTGAGGAGAAGTAGGATGCAAATCTTTGATTTTCTACACTCAGAATATGATATACCTAGGTGTAGGTCTCTTGTGCGTGTGTGTGTGTGTTTTTTCCCTTTTGGCATTTATCCTGCTTCGCATTCTCTGAGCTTCCTGGATCAGTGGAATGGTTTCTGCCATCAAATTTGAGAAAGTTCACAGTCATTATTGCTTCAAATATTGCTGTTTTCCCTTTCTTTAGTTCTTCTTCTGGTATTCCCACTACAGAATACCGTCTTCTAACTTTTGTGCTTTCCCACAGTCCTTGGATATTCTGATATGTTGTTTTTCTTTTTTTTTTTTCTTTTCAGTTTTGAAAGTTTCTGTTGAGATATCCTCAAGATCACAGATTCTTTCCTCAGCTGTGTCAAGGTGTCAAGTCTACTAATAAGCACACCAAAGCCATTCTTCATTTCTGTTGTTTTTTTAATCTCTAGTATATCTTCTAGAATTTTGCTTAGGATTTTTATCTCTCTGCTATTTTCCATCTGTTCTTGCATGATTTTTACTTTATTCATCAGAGCTTTCAGCATATTAATCATATTTATTTTAAATAAATTATCAGTCTGATAATTCCAACATCCCTGCCATGTCTGAGACTGGTTCTGATGCTTTCTCTATCTCTTCAAACCACTTTTTGCACTATAAATAGGTTTTCAGTAATGTGGTAGGGCCATTCTGTAGTCCTATGATCAGGTTTCAATCTTTTCATGAACCCGTGCCTTTGAATTGTGAACTTTTCACAGGTGCTTCTCAGTTATTCCCCCCCCCCCCGCCCCGGTTAGGTGGAACAGGATAGTTAGAGTAGAGGAGTTGGGTATTTCCTTTCCTTCAGAGAAGTTAGGTTCTGATACAACCCCAGTAGGTTAGGCTCCGGTTAAATAGTTTCTCCTGAGGCAGGCTTTGTTAAGAAAAACAGAATGCTCTGGTGTATTTCAAAATGATTCCTGCTTCATCTGCTCCTGACAGAGGCAAAAGGGAATTTTTCCCCGAAATTTACTGTGAGAACCTGGTCAAGCTTCTGCAGGTAAAACTCACAAAAGTGTGGGGACCCCCTCATATGTCTGTGTATTCCTGGAGTTTTTGACTTTCAGACTTGTCTACACTGAACCTCCAGCAATTTGTTAATTATAGTTTGGGTTTTCCCACCTCGGCACTGTTCCTGCAGTGGTTTCTGCTCATGGGTTTCTGCTGTGGTAAGTTATGATTCTCTGTATTCACCTCTCTCTCCATTTTTGGGGTCAGTGGTTTGCTCTGTGACCTCATTTTTCTTACAAATCTAAAAAGTGTTATTATTTTTTCAGTTTTTTCAGCTTTATGCTCCTTGTTAGAATGAAGTGGGAGTGATGACTTCCAGGCTCCTTATGTATCAGACCAGAAACTGAAAGTCAAAACGTGCAATAAACCTGAATATTCAATCATAAAAATAACTGTTGCTTAGGGGTGTAAGTGAATCTATAAGAACCCACCTAAAACATATTAATTAGCATCCTCATTGAAGTCAGAAAAACAAAAAGTGCTCCCTAACATTGTTTTGATTAGATTTTTTCTTTTTTTCTTTTTCTTTTTTAAATTGCTAGATAAAATTGTATGTGCCATATGATGTTTTGAAGCAGCAGTCCCCAACATTTTTGGCACCAGGGACTGGTTTTATGGAAGACAATTTTTCCATGGACTGGGGTGGGGCGGGGTAGGTTTCAGGATGATTCAAGTGCATTGCATCTATCGTGCACTTTATTTCTATTATTATTACATTGTAATATATAATGAAATAATTATACAACTCACCATAATGCAGAATCTAATGCCACAGCTGATCTGATAGGAGGCGCAGCTCAGGCAGTGATGCGAGCAATGGGGAGTGGCTGTAAATACAGATGAAGCTCCACTTGCTTACCTGCTCACCTCCTGCTGTGCTTCCCAGTTCCTAACAGACTGCAGACTGGTACCAGTTTTGAAGTATATATATATTGTGGAATGATTAAATCTAACTATCTGTTTTATAATATGGTGACTATAGTTAATAGCAATATTTTATATTCTTGATTAAATATTATGCTACAGATTATAGCTAACCCATTGACACAAAAGTGAATGGATAAATTAGTGACATATAAATTGATAAAGAAGAGTCAAAATTGTCCTTTTGGGTAGATATAGAATATTATCATAAAAATTTAAGTGAATCTACACATAGAGTTTAGTAATTAATGACATAATTTTTTATGATTACTTGGTTAAAGATCAGTATAAAATAATATGTGGTGTTTATACATCCTTAACTATCAAACATTATTCAAAATGACAACAGAAGTGATAATCAAGAACTTAACATTCTTGGTTGGACACTAATCAAACAGAATTGACTCATCAGTATTGATTTATCACAAGAGAAATGTCTTTGGCCCCTTTGGTAGCTCCATGTAGGGACATTTGGGAGAAACACAGATATTTAGAAGTTAAAGTAATGATGGTGTATTTATAAGTTTAGCATAGGAGCTCATTTTAAACCACCTAGAAATACTCCAATTTTTTAACACTAGCCTAAATATATCAGTTCCCACCATCTGAATGTCAGCACACACCAATCATAGTTAATAATTATTGAGTGCTTGCCACGTAGTAAGTGATATTCTAAATAATTTATATATATATATATAAAAATTCATTTAATCATCATAGCAAACATGAGTCAATATACTTATTATTTCTATTTTATAAATGAGAAATCTATTGCTCACTGTTTTTTTTTTTAAAGTTAAATGTAAAGTGCTGGAATTAGGATTTGAACACAGACATTCTGTATGGATCCAGAGCCTTTACTTTTAATTTCACCACTTCAATATAAACCTAAAATTAAGAAGTTGGCAAAAACACTTTGGGAAAAATTATATTATATTACTTTATCAAATAATTTTTAAATGAATAAAAAGACCTATCTTTATTATAGACTGGAATAGTATTTTAAGATTTAATTAAAGTTTTAATACAATTTCAAATTAAATGTAATTTCATGCAATGTTTAAAAGCCATATGAAAGAACTGTGGAAAAAAATACTGCAGATAATTTTTAAGGTATAGAAAAAGGTGGTGAAACTTGATCCATCAAGAATACTACAAAGTTATAGCATTTAAGCCTAATAATACTAACACAAGGATACATACTTCAAATATTGAAAAAAAATTACATACCCTGAAACAGATTTACATATATATGGAAACTTGATTCATTTCTAAAACAGCATTGTTAGTTATAAATTACTGGGTGAGTTTTGACTATTCATTAAATCATTCAATCGTGCTGAGGCAACTGGTAGTCCATATAAAAAATTAAGTGAAATTCTCACTT
This sequence comes from Daubentonia madagascariensis, assembly GCA_023783475.1. Taxonomy (NCBI): domain Eukaryota; kingdom Metazoa; phylum Chordata; class Mammalia; order Primates; family Daubentoniidae; genus Daubentonia; species Daubentonia madagascariensis. Next base: position 14,545,477 of record JAKFHU010000978.1, on the reverse strand, counting down.
TACGCCAAACTCAACTATAAATTCCAGGTGGATTGAAGAAACTAAAAAGGAAAACATAAATTAGAAGAAAAAACACAAGACTATCTTTTTGACTCTGGGGTAGACAGGGATTTTCTTGGTCCCTAATTTAATTTTTTAAATTAGGATCCTTTCACATCATAGAGAATCCTAATTTTAAAAAATTATATGTATATTTACAAAAATTAAAATTATTCTGCATAAGAAAAGTTATCATAAATATAATAAACTTAAAAGTTAAGACATAATTTCAGGGCAGCTGTTTGTAATGATTGCTGCCAACAAAGAAGTGTTACCCATAATATTAAAGATTTCTTATAAATAAGAAAAAATAATAAATGATCAAAGCATATAGCAATTCACAACTATATCTGAGAAGAAGAAATGCAATGTAAATGCAATATAAACATGAAAATTTACTTCACCATTAATTAGGGAGATATAAATTTAGAGAGCAATAAATTGCTGCTTAACATTTATTATATAGACAAAATTAAAATCTGACAATAACAGGAAAATAAGAAACAATAGAACTTATAGTCCAAAAACTAGTACAACAATCTTCAAAAAAATCTGATAAAATCTAAAAATGTTGAAGGGAAAAGGCAAGTAGATGGAAGAAAAAATATCACATGCACAATGATGCTACTTGTGTAATACTGAAAACATGCACCACAGTACTATGCATAGTATAGATGCAGAAATATGTATTAAACTTATGAAACATATATAAAAAGATAGATATAAAATTAATGATGCTATTTATCCTCTCAGAAGGGATGAAGGTACATGTATTGGGCAGGGGTACCCAGTAGGCTTCGACAACCTCTGTAATAAATGATGTGAAGATTTAATAAAGCTGATGGTGTTGAGTAAATAAGTTTTCGATATCATCATTTTTATATATTTATATATTCATGTTAAATATTTGTTAAATATAAATACATTTTAAAGGCAGCCATCATTTTATTAATTCAATAAAAAATTATTGAGCCCTCAATTTGTGCCAAATATGTCTTAAGTTCTAGAGATGTAGAAGTGTATAAAACAGCCACTGTTTGCCCTGTGCAGTAGCATGTATGGTTTGGGAGAGGACAGAATGGTGTGTGGAGGGGGCGTGAGGAGATAAACTGTTAAAAGCAACAAATAGATACTATGTTACATAGTCAGTGAAAAGAAAATATAAAACACAAATAAGAAGATAAAGTGTAATGAAGAGTATTGCAGGTGGAAGAAAGCCTTGTTGGTGCGATGACACTCACATACGTAAGGAGGGGAGTAGGCTCGGGAAGATGGTTTAGACAAAGAGAGCAGCAAGTGCAGTGGTTCCAAGGAGATATGTTTAGAGTATTTGAAAAACAGAACCTCGAAAAAGGCCAATGTGGCTTGAATGATCACCTGCCACATTTTAGAAATTATATCCAAAATGTAAAATTATCATGATTAATGAACAAATACAGCACATTTTAATTTCTGTAAAAAACAAACAATAGGAACATAAAACACACAGCTTATTTTAACCATGACTTTTATTTTGTGAAATTTGGTATTTTACTTTCCCCAAAACTAAATAAGAAATATTTGAATGTATTTCCACTGTATTTTTATGTGATATATAAGTTGGCAAAAACTTTACACAAAAAGGTACTGTTGAAATTTAGTATGTTAGATGTCCATCTAAATTTTTCTATAAAATACAATTAATATGTGCTGAAAATTCTAAAAAAATGATCAAAAATTAGTTTATGCCCATGTATTTTAATGAAATAGAGTGGTACTGAATTTTTATTGTATTTTCATGTAAATGTATTCTAATTCATACTTGTGCTGCAGAATATGAAATGTGCTTCAAGCACAAAAAGAAGCATCAAGAATGGTCTCTGTGAGACACTGATATTGAGATGTAAACACACGTTACTCTTTTGATCTCTTAGGCATCTGGAGAACTGCAAATTTTGAGGCAAGTCAGAACTATAATTTGAGGATTGAGAAACAAAGATGGGGTGGAATAAAGCAAAAGATTAAAAATTCAAAGGGACACAATAATAATAACAGCACAACATCAAAATATCTTACTGATAAAAACAATTCAACATGAGGCTTATGCAGAAAATACTTTTCTAATAATAAAAAAGAAATAGATAAAGCTCTTTGTCAGAAACAAGAGAATTTCTGGAAAATGCATAAAAATGCTTTTTCTACCTAGGTACCTATTTATCTCCCTAAAGAGAAAGAGAGAAGTGTGTGTGTGTGTGTGTGTGTATATATATATATATAAACACACAGACATATATCAAAATATTTTAAAATTGTATTTGTCCCTGTTGTCTGTACCCCATCTCATTTGATGAACTGTGGAAAGTCCTTGGCATTAGACAGACCTGCATTTGATTCTTGACTCTATTTTAATTAGATGTATTTTAATTACAAATGTATTATATTCCTATGGCATCCCTAACAAATTATAACGAATTTTGTAACAAATTAACACAAACAGAAATGTATTCCCTCATTGCTTTGGAGGATATACGTCTAAAGTTTTTATCACTGGGCCATAATCAAGATGTGGGCAAGGCCATACTCCCTCTGAAGGCTCTTTGGGAGAATCTATTCCTTGTCTTTTTCAGCTTCTCTTGACTGTGGAGATCTTTGGCTTCTAGCTGCATCATTCCAAGCTCTGTCTCTGTCTTTACATTACCTTCTCCTCTTCTGTCTATTTAATATCCCTCTGCCTCTCTCTTATATGATACTTGTGATTGCATTTAGGGCCCATCTGGATAATCTAGGACAATCTCTCCATCTCAAGCTCATTAATTTAGTCATATCTGCAAAGTTCCCTTTTTCCTTATAAAAGAATATTTACAGGTTCCAGCAATTAGGACATGATTTGTTTGAAGCATTTTTTTAAATTTTTTTAATTAAAAAAAAAATTTAAATTTCAGAATATTATGGGGGTACAAACACTTTGGTTACATATATTAACTATGCACTGCCCAGATCAGAGCTACAATCATGCCCATCCCCCAGACAGTGTGCCTCGCACCCATTAGGTGTGAGATTACCCATCCCCTCCAACCCCTCCCACCTGCCCGACCCCCGATGAATATTATTTCCATGTGTGCTGGTGGGATTGCAAATTAGTACAACCTCTATGGAAAGTAATATGGAGATACCTCAAATGCAGCTATTTTTTGCCTACCATAGCAAGTAAGAGGAAATTTCACTCAAACTAGTAAAAACAGGATAATAAAAGGTACAAACATTTCAAATACAACAAAATTGGAAAAGGAAATTTTGGATCTTATAGAGTATACAGGAAGACCGGCTCCAGACAAAGTGATTCAAAGGCCAGTGGTGTCATCAAAGTGATAACTCTCTGTAGAGGTGATTCTCTCCACTCTGCTTTTCCAGATGAGAAAGCATGGTCTGTATTGCTTGTTTCCTTATGGAAAGAAAACAAACAAAAATATCAAATATGCTGTAACAATTCCCAACCACCTAATATAACCACGTCAGTTGCCTCAATCTCATTGGGTTAAATTGAGACATAACTCAAGCCAAAATAAAACAATGTGATCATTGGGAGCCTGGCTTAAGTCATTAGGGCTTGTCCTGTGATCAGAGGTAGGTTAATTTTACCTAAATCACATAGCCAAAAATAAGGGAGATTAATTTGGCTTAAAGCAAAACCCATGTGCTACCAGTGGGAAAAGAGTACTGAGAAGTGGGTGTTGCTTTAACAAATACCTTAAAATGCAGAAGCAGCTTTGCAACTGGGTAATTGGTAGAGGCTGGAATGATTTTGAGGTGCGTGATAGAAAAAGCCTACATGGCTCGGAACAAACTAAGCACTCTTCTGTTGAGGGCTGAGAAAGAAAAGAGGAGAGCTGTAGAAAAAGCCTGAAACTTCTTAGAGAATATCTGATTATTTGTAAATGGAATGTTGGTGGAAATATGGATGATAAATTCCATTTGGATGAAGTCTCAGATAAAAATGAGGCGCATGTTTTTGGAAACTAGAGGAAAGGTCAACCTTGGCTTAATTGTGTTCACATTCTAGTATTTTGTGGAAAATAGATCTGGTGAGGGATGTAATTAGATATTTGGCTGAGAAAATTTTTAAGCAAAGTGTTGAAGGAGTGGCCTGGTTTCCATACTATGCATAGTAAAATGCAAGTAGAAGAAACGACTTAAAGACAGAATTGTTAATCAGAAAGGAAGCAGAACTTACTGAAAAATTCTCAGCCTATCCATATTGCAAAGAATGAGAAAGCCTTTTTGGGAGAGAACACTAAGAGTGTGGCTGAACAATCACTTGATAAGGAGATTAGTCAGACATCTCAACAGAAGCCTGGAGCTATTCATCAAGGCCATGGGTAGATTAATATGGACTAGCCGTCTCAACAAAAGCCAGGGGCCATTGTTAAAAAAAATGGAAGAATGCAAAAGAAGGGCCAGCCATGCCTGCAGGGTCTAGTTGAATGGTGCATGGTAGGATCCTCTCTGGATTTGGACTCCTTAGAAACCCCCAGCTGCAGCTCTTATGAGCCCAGATATGGGATAGGTCACAGTGATGGCCCTTCTGGAGGACATAGGCAGCAAACTTTGGCAGAGTCCCTGTGGTATTGAGTACCTGTGTGTGCAGGGCGTGAGCCCTAGGGGAATGTTTGCTTCCACCTACATTTAGAAGGATAGGACCAAGCTTCTGGGGAGCCATGGCACTGGGACCCCTGCAGAGAGCCATTCTGGGGCCATCCGGCCAACCCATGAAGGTAGGGCCACCAAAAACTATGAGGTTAATGCTGTCTAGAACTTTGGGGGCCCAACCTCTGCCAGGCAAAGTTATGGGAACAGGATCCCCACCCCAGTGGGTCTGGAAAGTCATACCTCCAAACCAATAAGTCAAGAAAGTAGGACCTCCACCCCAGTGGCAGAGCATCAAGCCAAAGAGTATTTTTCTTCAGCCTTAAGATCTAATGAAATGTGCCTTTTGGACTTGCTTAGGACCTGTTACTTTTTTCTAATTTCCTATTTCTTCCTTTTAGAATAAGAAACTCCCAGAGAGCTCATTTATCTCTTGTACTATGTGAGGACACAGGCAAAAGACAGCCACCAATGAACCAGGAAATCGGCGCTCACCAGATACAGAATCCACCAGCACCTTGATCATGGTCTTTCCAGCCTCCAGAACTGTGAGAAATATATATACACACACACACACATTTATATATATATGTTTTTAAAAGCCACCCAGTCTATGGTAGCCTGTTATTACAACTTAAACAGACTAAGACAGCTGCCAACCATTAGACTAACCAAGTGATCCAATCACTAAACCATTATGTATCAGTTTCTTCTTCTATAGTGTGGTATATTAAGTCATTGACCCATCCTCATTGGTAAGTAATCTGTCAGCAAGGGAATTATTACTGCCTTACTATAAGACAACTGTTCCTCAAAATTATTAATGAAGAATCCAAAATAAACTGATAAGAAATCCATTTTCTGTACAGAAAGACAGGCAATATTATATATGTTCCTCTTCAATATTAATAAACATATACAATTAAATTCATTTTTTTCTGACTAGAAATGAGAAGCTTTTCCAGCTGACCAGTTGACTTAGAATAGCGTGTAGTTACCTCTGTAAGTAGCTTTTGGAAATATATGTTTAGTTTACTCAACTGAGCTTCTGGAGATATCTTTGGGCTAGAAATACAGGTATAATTATCCTCCCTCTTGGTTTCAGAAGCAGTATTCAACAAACCCTGTGCCTTTCATTTTTGTGCTACAGAATTTGAAGTGTGCCTCAAGTCATTTTCAAAGGCATAGAGAATATGATCTAAATGGAAAGAATAATATAAAAGATGTAAACAAACACAGCAAGTCTTTTTTATCTCTTAGGATAGTGAATAATGATTATTAAATTTTATTTTTGAAAATGGTGTTTTTTAATAATTGCAAAAATTTTCTTAAATATAAAGTAAGGGTATTAATTTTTATTAATAGGGATATTAATCATTGCATAACTTAAATGTAATAATCTATTAATTCATTCAAAAACATGTTGAATGGTACTGTGTGCTAAGCACTGTGCTAAATGTTAGAGAAACAGGTTTTCTGATTTTTGAATAGATAGCTACTTCAGCTTAGATGGTTACATTACTCTATCTCAAATGATAATTAAAATAAACAGCTAAAGATGAACCTACAGGAGACCATTCATTGAAATTGGAAACAAGGACTTTGATATAGTCACATTACACAAATATTAGGAAGACTTAAACAAATTGATTGAAGGCATCAAGGATGAATTAATGTCTCTTTCCTGAAACAATATATAGTTTCATAATTAGTAAATAATAATAAAAACTAATATTTACTGGTTGTATTTCAAGTACTTAAATGTATTAGTTGATGCAACAGGGCACCCCTGTTTTCCAAATGCAAAAACTGAGACACAGAGAGGCTAAGGAACTTGTCCATGGTCACACAACCAGTAAGCAGCTAAGCTTTGGATACAAACTGAAAGAGTTGAATCCTAAAGTACCCATTTATAAACATTGTGTTATATTCAATTAAATGATAGAGTTTTGTCAAGGAAGCATAATAGTTATGAATGATTTGGAATTAGGGACTTATCACAGGGAGCAATTATACTTCACACTTTAGGCAATTATGGAAACTGGTAAATAATTCTAGTGAATACTGTTACATCTGACCATTACATCTGGTGTTGGGCCTTAAGTCTCTAAAGATCAGTAGAACTCCTTAGACAGAATGAAAATTTGGATGTCAAGGTGGTGAAAGTAAGGATTACCTGGAACCCAGGAGAACAAATTGAGATTCACATCATCTCTCATTGTCTTCAATATTGACTAAGTAGGGAACCAGCAGAAGAAGCTGGCACTATTTAATGTGGTGCTCCTTATGTTTCGAACTTAGGACTCAAAGAAGTTGAAGCAAGAGATCTGGTGAGATCCAAGAAAGTGGAGGGACCTTGCTGCCCCATGCCAACAAGGTAAGCTGGCACTTCTGGAACAGTGTGTGTAACTTACAACAGTGCCTGGTATCCTTCATCAACCTTGAGAACATAATGGCTGCTACTTTACTTTTACCTCTTAAATTTCACCATGTAACCTATAAGTAAGATAGATCCTGGAGGAAACCCAATGATAACACTTATTTTGAAGAAATAAGCATATTGGACATTTTTGAAATATTTCCATTAGAATCCCTAAACCAAAACAGAGTATTAGCATTTGAAACCTACTACCTTGGGAGGCTACAGGCAACAGCAGTCTGGCACCCTTGGGAAGAAAATAATAAACCAGCTCACAGAGTGAGCCTCACCAACACCTCCTCCCCACCTGCACTGAATAGAGTTCTCTCATGATTTTGCCAGGGTCCTGGAATAAGACCAGTAGTAGACATATGGTCATATCTAAATTTTCAAGTCAGGTCAAAAAGAAAATTGCTTTAAGAGAAGTGACCCTGTATTGAGCTGCTTCACTAAACAGAAGATACTATGAAAAATAAGTTCCACAGCACTGGCATTGAAGATCACAGAACTAGTTTTTAAAAGTTGATTAACCAGACTTTCATTTTAAATATGAAAGGACTATTCTAACATAATCAAGGAGAACAATTAGAGAAATATTTTAAAAAATCACCATCAATTCTGAAACTCATCACAGCAAACTAATTATCTCTTTACATTGACTAATTTTAAAATAAAACAGTCTAGAAAGGCAAGAAACCAAAGGACAGAAGAAGATTTAAAAAGTTGGCTTACATCTGTGGAATTTTGAGTACCATTTAGAAGGAGTTTAGTAGGTACAAAATTTGAAGTACTACCTAAAAATGGTCACATTTTCCAGAACCTCCAAAAACAATAACCTTTCTGCTTTTCTAGTTTTCCCTACCAGTATTCTCACTGCCTTCTAACCTCTGCTCACTGTCAAATCCCAAAGTCAAAGTCAGTGGTTTAATATTCTGAACCAAAGCTTCTCAGCAAACAGTAAGCCATTCCTGAGTAGCAGAGCTGCCTAGCCCACCTCCCACAGCTGACCACAGAAATGAGGGAGCCCAGTGTCAAAATCAGATGAATTGTCCAGCTGAAGTCAACCTAAATTATAAATCTGAGAATTATGAGCTAATTAAATAGTTGTTTGAAGTCACTATGTTTTGAGGAAAATAGCAGGGAAGATGTATTGAAGAGGAAAACACTGGGGACTTAATTGTTCTTCTTCCAACAAATTATCTCTATTATTTTAAGAAATGATCATACCCTCAAAGTCTTTATCTTTAACAATTCTTTAATTTTTAAAATTCTGAAAATATGTTATACTTTGTGAATTCATGTAAACCTTATCTGGGACATAAAAATCTTGAGGCTGTCTCAGTGTATGTGCATGAGTGTGTGTGTCTGTGTGTGTGTGTTGAGAATGTACCACTTATTAAAAAAATACAAATTATTTCTTAATTAAATATGGCCAAGGGATAGAGTTAAGAATATAACATAAAATCTTCTCATTCTTCTGGGGATTTCATATAATGTAATTTTTATTTAGTTTACTTCCCCAAAGCTGTATTTTAAATAAGGGAACTACTCTTGAATATTAAATATATAAACTTTAAGTAATGCTATTTTTATTAAAAATAGAGCCTCACATATTTTAATTACCAAGATCCAGAATATATGCAGGTATACAAAAAATGTACATTGCCTTGTTTTCTGTCTGTAGCTTTTATTCTTTCTTTACTTATTGTTATTTTCTCAGTTAAACTTGCTGCCTTTTACCTTGGGCCTGCTCCGCTACCACAAGGCAAGCTACTGGTTTCAAAATGTTTCACCAAACAACCCACAGATGTACAACTGAGCCCAGCTGACTTGAGCCTAGCCAGTATTACCTGGCTCTTACCTCAGGATTTATGAGTCTATAATAGTAATTCTTTAGAAAAAGTTATCTTAAACCACTAATGTTAGGATTATTTTTAGAAGTAGAATATTTCACTTGTTAGGCTTAATAACTAAGATTCGTAGGTAAAAATTTTATTACCAAAAAACCTTTAACACTGCTTTCCCAGTTTCCACAACCTCAGTAAATGTCACCATCCTCCACTGAGACATTCTTTACTGTGTTACTCACCCTTCAACCCTGTAACCATCATACCTACAAGTTCTGTTTGTTCTATGTCCACTATTTGTGCCATACAATTTTAACTATCAGTATCTCCAATGCTGTCATATGCCATATTTAATCTTTTGTAAATCTAGTCTTTTCCTGTTAAATATATGTGTAACCCAACTATTGTTCATCACTCCCAACACTACCACACTATTCAAGCCACTGTCATTCCTACCTGCACTGTAGAGGAAGTTCGGCGATGGTTTTCCATGCATTTACAACTGACATTCTATATTCTATTCATATCATGGTAGTCAAATTGATACCTTTATATCATAAACTAGATTATGTCTGCTTTTCAAAATGCTCCACGGCTTCCCATATCAAGTGTAGCAGTCACAACTACTAGATAACGATAGAAGCATATTCATTACAACAAAAAAGGAATGATAGGTCTATAATTAATAAGCTAAATTTAACATACTTTTATAGCTCCATATACAGATATAGATATTTTTCCCCTATAATTAGAAACTTTCCTAGATTTATAATGAAATATCAGAGTGGTTGGCTGACTCACACATATTGTAGCTGAGATAGCAATGTCAAACTCATACACAATTGGGGTATATGTATGTGTATTTGTGTGTGTAGTATATTTGTTTATATTAACTATACAATTATTTTTTTTATGTGGCAATACTATAAGTGAATCAGATCAAAGCAGACCAAGCAGATGTTCTGGTTGGCAGGAATGAATGGTAATAAAGGGCAGAAAATCCTTTTTCATCTCATCCATCAGATGAGATGAAATTCTATAGGGCCCTTAGCAATCTGAAAAACACTTAAGAAATCCATGTAAGTGCCATGAATACACATAATATATGGTGAATATATCCAGTAGGGGATAAAATGATCTACAGTATCTGATGCTCAAAACGAAGTATCTCTGAGACTCATACAAATCCTAGTACCAATCTATGCATTACCTCCATACCATTATTGCAGCTGAGGAAAAGTTACCATTATTTAAAGAATTTGCATTTTAAATTATTTGTGAATTCAAAATTGCTTCACATGTTTATTTTAAATTATCTTTATAAATACTTTAGAATGGGCTGTGGAGGGAGATACGAACAACGTACAATGGGATACATCCTTGGCTTTTAACTTTCTTAAGAATGGTCCCGGTTATTAACTTTTTATGGTATTAGGACATTGGAAATATTTTACAAGCTGCAGTTTTACAGCCTTTCCCACACCACTTTCCAGATATACTCTTTCAGTATTAGGTAGAAAGAAGTACAATATAACAGGGGTGGGAACATGCCTGCATTAGCCCTGTGGTGACAGTTGTCTGATCATTTGACAAATCCTGGCCTAGGCAGTTACAATTTAACAAGTGGAGTAGTAAATATAGAAGATTCCTTTGAAAAGTGTAATCCCTGTAGAGCAGGATTTGTAGGAATCTGAAGGAAATTTACATTTCAACACATTGTTCATTTCTATTTCACACAGAGGACTCTCACAGAACAATTGCATTTTTTTAGAGTTCTTTGCTGTAGATTGAGTCAGTTGCAAAAGCCCTGCTGCTAAATCACATTACCAGAATATTTTGAAAGGACATTCACACAGACCAAAGTCACGTTAAGTAATGCTCTTTACAATTTGGTGATGTGAGAAAAAATAAAAAATTTAAGTTTAGTAAATCATAGCTCCATAGCTTCATAAATTCTGATTTTTATTTATGTGCTTTATAGCAGCAGTCCCCAACTTTTCTGGCACCAGGAACCAGTTTCATGGAAGACAATTTTTTCGTGGACCAGGGGGTGGGCGGTTTGGGATGATTCAAGGGCATTACGTTTATTGTGCAGTCAAACCTCTCTGCTAATGATAATCTGAATTTGCAGCCGCTCCCCAGCACTAGCATCACCGCCTCAGCTCCACCCCAGATTATCAAGCATTAGTTCTCAAAATGAGCGTGCAACCTAGATTTCCTGCATGTGCAATTTACAGTAGGGTTCATGATCCTACCAGAATCTAAAGCCTCTGCTGGTCTGACAGGAGGCGGAGATCAGGTGGTGATGCCAGCGATGGTGAGTGGCTATAAATACAGACGAAGCAGATGAAGCAGATGAAGCTTCCCTTATTGGCCTGCCATTCACCTCCTGCTGTGTGGCCTGATTCCTAACAGTCCATGACTGGTAACAGTCCATGACTGGTACCAGTCCATGGCCTGGTGATTGGGAACCACAGCTTTATAGGGTCATTTGGGAACAGCTTTTTTTCCTTTCCTTAATATGAAACATAGATGTAAGATCTTTGTATATGCATATTAGCAGTTGTGTGCAAAAATGTCCTGGGGAATTGCATATATAGAGATATTGTGTACTTTTCTAAAATGTACTCTTCAAAGTTAAGTTATTGGCAATTATAAAAATTATACTGTATTATTTACTGATGTTGAGTATCTCTCAACATTCAAAATCATTGTATTTTTTATGGAAAAAGACATTTGAACACTGTAAAATTTATTCTCTGTGCAAAATCTTGTATAAGTTAATTTGTGTGTAATAATCACTATATTTTCCCAAACTCAATGAAGTAGGTATAAATTTCCTCTCAGCATGGTTAGCATTTGACTTACATTCTTTAATTATTTTTATTTCTCAATTTACTTGCCTATGAAAACATGTGATTTTCAAGAAAGAAATTATCTGTTTTAAAACATCAAGTAAATGTTCTAAATATACTCAATCTACTAAGTGTCCTATAACATAATCCTATCATTTTAGAACATTAGAGTTGAAAAAGGGCAAAGAAAGTCACTAGCCTAACTCCCAGGAATGCAAAATCCATCCCAACAATTCAGATATTTTTTCAGCTTTTATTTGAACCCTTTAAATGATATAGAAATAACTGGACAATGAGATATTTTATTACATTTTTTGAATCACTATAGATATTCAAAAATCTTTCTTATTTTTAGCTGGAAATCATCTCTCTTTTCTATTCATTGCTCCTAGACTGCTATAGAATCATGCAATTGTTCCAAATGTGATGAAAATATGTGTCCACAAAAAGAATTATACAGAACATTCACAGCAGCTCTATTCGTAATAGATAAATCCTAGAAACAATCCAAATGTTCACCAACAATACATGGATAAATATTTTGCGTAATATTCATACAGAATACCACTCAGCAAAACAAATAAGTGAACTATTCCTAAATGAAATAATATAAATGAATCAGAAAAATATTATGCTGAATAAGAGATATGAGACACAGAAATACATACCGTATTGTTTCATTTACATGAGGTGTAAGAATAGGGAGACTGGTGCTGATAGAAGTAAGAAAATGCTTGGTTCAGGGGCTGGGGAGAAAATTACTAGAAAGGGCACAAGTAATAATGTTATGGGTTGTGGAAATATTTTATATCTTTACTTGGGTTTTGGGTATATGTGTATGTCCTGCTATCAAAAACTGGGAACTATACACTTCAGATCATTACATTTTATTATATGTAAATTGTATCTCAATAACAAAAATAAAAGTTTTAGAAGCTGTAAATCACAATTATATTCACTATTGTTCTCTTGTCTTCTTACAAGCTTAACAAACATTCTTGACATTTAGACCTAACAGCATAGTGTTACCATATTGAACAGGGGTGGGCTCTTATTAGCTTTGTTAATTCAGTATGACACTCTTGTCCTCCCCAATACATAGACACGCAAGCATGTGCACTTGCTAGAGTTTATTGTTATGAGAGCAAATCTATAATCATGTGCCAATTAAAACTCACTCCTGAATATATGGGCTTAGAGCTGAGTGAATGATTGAGTTTGTTTGTGTAATGGACTGTATTGTGGAAATATATCCTTTAAGAGTATCTATATTTTCTCTTGGGAATTGAAGAGAAGAGGAAATTATTTTATAGAAAAAAGTGAAAGAGAAGAAAGAAATAGAGGCCAAAAAGATATACAGATGAGGGAGGAGGAAATGCCATTTAGGTTCTTTCTTTGCAGTTCTCTAGTCTTTTACTACGTGTTGTTTTGGTTAATGACTTCAGAATTCAACTGGGAATTCAACTGTCATGTTTACATTGTTTCTTCATCTCAACAAACTCTCAATCTGATTTCTCTAAATTGATGTATGTTTCCTGTAAAATTGTTATTATAATATTAACTAATTACAGCTTCACGAGGTTTTTGGAGAATTAAACAAGGCAATACATATGAAATACCTTGAAAATTGTCAGTGCTCAGTGTTCCTTATACTGGGTCATAAGTGATTAATTACACCTATTCAAATCATTATTATTATTTTCTGTGGACAGGTGAGTTCCTTCCGTGAATTTTCATGAAGCTGCTATAGTAAAAGATGTTGTGCTGGGTAATAGAGGGAATACATATAAAGCATACTAGGGGTCCTGCTTTAAATACTTTAAAAAGTAGAGCATATTTTATGCATATCAATCAATAAAAATGATATAGGTACATTTTGATTAATGTCTTGTATATATGATATATAGATATCATTGAATGATGAATAAAGTATTAAAAATCAGCAAGTATTTAGTACAATGCAATGAGGAGTAAGTGCTTAATAAGTTCTCAAAAGTCGTAGGTTCTTGAAGAAACATGCAATTGGAAACTGCCATTATCAAACTATACTTAAATCTGGGTCCAGATTACTTTTCTTGTTAATATAAATAAATTTAAAAAGTGAGATGAAAGATATTTTTTCTGTGAAAATTCTTAAAATAATCAAATGTATCATAGCAACTTTCTCACAGCCTTATCATGAAAAAAAGGGTTTTGCATTAAGATTAAAGTAAAAATTTGTCTGATATAAACTCATACTCCTCCAAAATGAATATATTGATCCTCTCAATACAGCTACTCAAAAAATGGCTTGAATAGGTTAGGTTCTAATCAAAATGCAGCATTTTTTTATTTTTGTGAAATGTCTTATTTAAGTACTGTGCAAACACAATGTAATTTGGAATTATTTGTAAAGTGCTTTAGCCCATCTGTTAAGTACAGCATTCTACATTTGAGGAGAAATATTTTGGAGCATAACAGCTTTCTTCAACATAAGTTTAAACAATTGACAAACAAAACTTAATGATTCTTTGAGAAGGAGTAATTTAAAATTTATGAAAACAAATTGAAAGAAATGATAGACAGGGAGCATCCTCCCCTTCACACAGCAGTGTTTGCTTTTGGCAATGAAGCCTTGCAATTACCATTGCAGGCTTCAAGGCGCCTTCCTACAGATTTGTAATTGAGATGCATTTCCTTTCCAGTGATTGTTAGTGACATTCACATTAAAAGCTAGGATGTGTGTGTGTGTATGTGTGTGTGCATGTGCTTGCATGTTTAGTTGTATTGGGGCAAGTAGTTGTTTTAGCATACAACATTCATTCCTGCTGCATTCGGGTATCTTATTACGTAAAGACTTCAACTTTTTTTGAAAGCCTGTGTGCATTAAAGAGTGATGTTAAGTCACTTATATGGTGAGTTTACACTTTGCAAATATTTTCTCCCATTCCATAGGTTGCCTTTTCGGTGTTTCCTTTGCACGCAGAATCTTCTCAGTTTGATGCAATCCCACTTGTGTGTTTTTAGTTTTATCTGTACTTTTGGTGTCATGTCCAAGAAATTATTGCCCATGGTAATGTCAAAAACTTTTCCCTGTGTTTTTCTTCTAGGAGTTTGACAGTTTCATGTTGTATGTCTATGTCTTTAATTCACTTTAAGTTGGTTTTTGTGTATGGTGTAAGGTAAGGATAAAATTTTATTCTTTTGAGCATAGATCCAAATTTTCCTAACACTACTTGTTGAAGAGACAGCCCTCACCCCGTATGTATTTTGGGGGCCCTTGTTGATGATCAGTTGGCTGTGTATGCATAGATTTACTTCTGGGCTCTCTATTCTGTTCCATTTGTGTATATGACTGTCTTTATGCCAACACCATACTTTTTTTATTACTCTCCAAGATATATGAGGAACTCTTACAACTCAATAGCAAACAGAGGAACAACAAACCCTAGTAACTCCACAATTTAAAAATAGGTCACAAACTTGAATAGATATTTCTCTAAAGAAGACATACAAATGGCCAACAAGTTCATGTGTAAGATGTTCAATATCATTAATCATCAAGAAAATGTAAATGAAAACCACAATGAGGTATCACCTCATGCCTGTCAGGATGGCTAATATCAAAAAAGCAAAAACTAAAAATATTGAATGGGATGTAGAAAAATGGATACCCTTTCACACTATTGCTGGGAATGCAAAATGTTTCAGCCACTATGGAAAACAATATAAATGTTTTTTGAATAATTAAAAATAATCCAGAAATCCTTCTTTTGAGTATTTATACAAAATAATTGAATTCAGGGTCTTGAAGAAATAGCACTCACGTTTGTTGCAGCACTATTCAAAACAGCCAAGATGTGGAAACAACTAAATGTTCAACAACAGATGAATGGATAAAGAAAATATAGTAAGTATATTTACAGCACAATACTATTTAACCTTAAAAAGAAGGAAAATTTTTTAATATGTGACAATATGGTTGAACTTGGAGGACATTATGCTAAGTAAAATAAACCAGTCACAGAAAGACAAATAGAACATGATTCCACTTCGATGAGGAAGCTAAAATAGTCAAATTTATTGAATCAAAAGTGAGACCTCCTGGGATCATGTCTGGAGAGTGGCTGATATTCTGCCTGCTTTGGAAATGGGAGGGAAAGCAGGCCTGGCAGATTCCCATTCCATTCCCAGGTCACTCGGTAGCTGGAAATTTGAAGACATTCTGCAACAGTGTAAAAAAAAAAAAAGTGAAATGATGGTTTCCAGGGGTTGTAGGGTGTGAGAAATGGGGAAGAACTATTCAATGATATAAAATTTCAGTTAAGCAAGGTGAATAAGTTCTAGAGATCTGCTGTATAGTATTGTACCTATCATCAACAATATTTTACTGTACACTTTAATTTTGCTAAGGGGGTAGATCTCATGTCAAGTTTTCTTACCAAAATAAAATAAAATTTAAAAAATATAGTGAGTATATTTTTATTAGTTTAAAAGGAACAATTAGAATTGGTAAAAATGATCATTTAGTTATAAATGATTGTGGTAATAGTTAAGACCTAAGGTGAATTTAAATTTTTTTTCTTTAAAAATAGCCATTACAAATAATCCACAGGGAACCAATCTATTGATAATCCTTTAAAAACTTATATGTGAAATGTTGGAAACATAATGAACAACAACAAAAAAATAAGCAGTATGAGAGCAAATAGCAATCCTGCTGTATACTGGTTGTTAATCATGTTTGCAACTTACATTTTCACTTACTTTTTCAAAAATTCAGTTGTTCAAAAACTCATACTATGAGCCTGGAATTTCTATGATAATTTAAACATTACAGAGATTATTTTCTAAATATTACTATATTTTTCACATCACAGATGAAAGGTGGCCAATTGAAAAACTTCATGGTGTGGCTGTTTAAAAAAGATGTTAACTTCACGCCTTCTGGATCAGGTCAGGATTTTTCTGAATGCAAAGGTGGATCTCACACGTTGTCTTTTATTCTAGATTTGCCTTAGATACCAACTTGCTACACCACTACATCACCCAACTTTTTATAATATAAGTCACAACTTTTACACAAGAATTGAGGAGCAGTAATAGAAAGTAGAGACATGAAAATATGCCCTGAACAGCTTGTGAATTGAATTGCAGAAAAGGTAATTGCTAATAGAAAAAAAATGGCATAAAGGCTTACTATTTAATAGTGCATAAATGAATTGTTTAGAAAACATATAATAGACTAAATACTATTCCAAACAGAGAGACTGTAGAATATGAATTTTAATGTCAACAACAAATAAGGTTTATTTCTTAAAATTTCAGAAAAATTAATGTAAAATGATGTATAGAAGTCGAACACACTAAGTATTTTTAAAAGCCACAGTGCTTTTAAAGAATAGGAAGTCTTCCCTCCCACACATCTGCAGCCCCCGTTAAACCTCTGTTTATCATTTTTCTTTCTGCTCACACTTCATTTAGCACATAGAGTTATTCTCTTGGTTTGCCAAATCACTTACATATCAGGGTGTGAGGTCATTTATAAAGTAGGAGCTGAATATTAACTATGTTATTTAGGAAAATACAAAGAAAAGGAAATTTCCATAATGGTACTCATGTGTACTAATAATCTAAAGCAACATAGGTTAAGCATAGGCATACTTGCTATTTTTTGACAGCTGTATCGAGATATAATTGATATACAGAAAAATATACACGTTTAATATGTACTAAAGATGAATTTTGGCATATGTAGACACCTGTGATACCATTACCACAATCAAGGAAACAGACATACCCAACACCTCCCGTATTTTCCTTGTGTTCCTTTTTCTTTCTTTTCTTTTTATAAAATGTGTTTTTATGCATCTATGTGTGGTAAGAATACTTAACATGGTATTTATCTTGTTTACAATTTTGATGTGCACAATACTGTATTTTTAACTATAGGTAGTAAGTTGTACAACAGATCTCTAGAACTTATTTATCTAGCCTAACTAAAAACTTTATACCCATTGAATAACAACTTACCATTTCTCCCACCTCTTTGCACCTGGAAATCACTATTGTATTCTCTCATCTATGAGTTTGACTATTTTAGATAGCTCATATAAAGTGAAATCATGCACTACTTGTACTTCTGGGACTGGTTTATTTCACTTAGCATAACGTCTACCAGGTTCATAATATTCCATTATATGAATATTCTCATAGAATGTATATTCTACATTTTTATGTATTCATTTGTTGATGGACACTTGAGTTGTTTCCACATCTTGGCTCTTGTGAATAATGCTTCAGTGGGCATGGTAGTGCAGCTATAACATTAAGATTCTCATAACAATTCTTTTGGATATATACTCGGAAGAGGGATTGCTGGATCATATGGTAGTTCATTTTTAATTTTTTGAAGAACCTCCATAGTGTTTCCTACACTGGCTGCACCATTTTGCATTCTTGTAAGAGCGTACAAGAGTTCTCATTCCCCTACATACTCGGCAACATTTATCTTTTGTTTTTTTGATAAAAGCCGTCCTAACATGGGTGTGGTGATATCTCATTGTAGTTTAGATTTGCATTTCCCTGACATTTAATGATGTGGAGCATCTTTTCATACACCTGTTGGCCATTTGTATGTCTTCTTTGGGGAAATGTCTGTTCAAGTCCTTTGGCTATTTTTAATTGGGTTATTTGGTTTGTTGTTGTTTGCTGTTTTTGCTATTGAGTTGTAGGAGTTACTTATATATTTCACAAATTAATAGTCTACTAGATATATAGTTTCCAAATATTTTCTTCCGCTTTGCTGGTTACCTTTTCATTTTGTTGGTTGTTTCCCTTGCTGTGCAGAATCTTTTAAGTTTGTTGTAGTCCCAGTTGACTATTTTTGCTTTTGTTGACTGTGCTTTTTGTCACATATCCAAGAAATCATTGATCAGGCCAGTGACAAGAAGCTTTGCTCTAGAAGTCTTACAATTTCTGGTTTTATATTAATATTTAAGTCTTTAGTTAATTTGAATTTCTTGAGTTAATTTTGTGTATGATGCAAGGTAAGTGTCCAATTTATTTATTTATTTATTTTGGCATGTGTATATCCAGTTTTTCCAATACCATTTGTGGAAGAGATTATCTTTTCCCCATTGCGTGTTTTTGGCAACCAATCAAAGATTGGTTGACCATAATATGCATGGGTTTATTTGTGGGCTCTCTATTCTGTCCCATTGTCTATGAGCTATCAGCATTTACATAGAAGAAAAGACATTGAAGATACTGTGATATTTTAAGTATGTGCATTTAGCATATCCATATACACTATTGGCTACCTTTTTGATTTTATGTTAATTTTTATAAATTTCTGTTGCTTTAAGAAATTAAAAATGATACTCCATAGCAGATAAGACAGAACTGAGGCAGATTTTAAACTTCCAGGCTTGTCTATGCCTTGAGAGAAAAAGTGGAGCACATTGTATCAACACTAGTGAACTTCCCTGGTGGATGATACTTAATTAAAATCTGATTAATTTTCATTAACTAAAGAGAGACCAGAGAATGAGAAGAAAGGTTGGGTCAGACATGAACACTTAGAGAACAAATGTACTTATTGACCGTCCAAGCACATGCCAAGGCAGAGGGTGTCTCAGCCGATGGTTGGCTATTGTAGTCCCGTTTGCGTTCATAACTCTGTTATGGAGATGAGCATGGCACGGATTAGCTTGATGCAATTGAAGATTTAAATATTGTAATGATCCTGTACTCATCAAGTCACATTTTCCTTATTATTTGACTTCCTACAGTTTCTGACTTTAAAATAATATGCTAATCATACTGCTTTGTTTTCTGGTCTGTTGAAATAATTATACTTCTCAGAACAAAAAAATCAATTGATTTGAGAATTTTGTACATCAGTATTCTGAGCTTGCATAAAATGAGAACCCTTGTGAGAAGTAGGTCCTCTCTGGTGCTAAATCACCTTGAACATTAGGGATGGTATAATGATAGGATCACTAAGATAATGCTCCTGCATAAACTTTTTAGAAATGACCAATTTAACTTTTCACAGCATCAGCTTTCTGCATTACTAACCTTGCCTTGTGCTGTACATCATACTTCAGTGTACTATTGAAATACAAAAAAATCTGTAATTTCCTCTTTTAATTGGCATTATACTAAACCAAAATGATTTTTGCAGTGATTCATTCAGTAATAAGTATTTATTAAATGTGTACTATGTATGAGATGTGTGGTTAATAATAAAGAACAGTGAACAAATTAGACTTGGTCTTTGCCAGCAAGAAACTTCCAGTTTACAGACTAGAGATGCAAATGACCCAGTAATGTTATACTGTAGAAGTTATGTGAGAGAGGCAGGAAGACCACAAACAAGGAGTCCCTAGATTTGCCTGAGGGAGTCAGGGAACTGTCTCCGTGCAAAAAAAATCAATCCAAGGACAGTAAGAATTATATATGAATGGATATGTAAAGTCAAAGACACTTTCAAAGCCATAATATTTTGCAGGAATTAAAAGTGATTTACTTCATCTCTTCAAAAGTGAAAACAGGAATTAAAGATACACTCAGGGCCAGGCACAGTGGTTCACACCTGTAATCCCAGTGCTTTCGGAGTCCCAGGAAGGAGAATCATTTGAGCCCAGGAATTTGAGGTTGCAGTGAACTCTGATGACACCACTGAACTCAAGCCTGGATGACAGAATGAGGCACAGTCTCAAAAAAAAAAAGCACTTTGGATATAATTAAGGAAGGTCAGCTGTGCTAAAGGCTTTGTATCCCATGCTAAATAGTAGATATCGTCTTGGACAATAGGCATTTTTATCTATGGTAGTAACAAAATATGAGGCCGGAATTTTGTATAAAGTATTGGAGTCTAAATGACTATCAAAAAGGTCTGAATAGGTTAGGCATAGTGGCTCACACCTGTAATCCCAGCACTTTGGGAGGCCAACGTGGGAGGATCACTTAAGGTCAGGAGTATAAGACCAGGTTGGGCAACATAGTGAGACCCCATATCTACAAAAATTAGCCAAACATGGGAGCATGCCTATAGTCCCAACTACTCAGGAGACTGAGGCAGGAGGATCACTTGAGCCCAGGAGTTCCAGGCTCCAGTGAGCCCTGATGACACCACTGCACTCCATCCTGGGTGACAGAGCAAGACCCTGTCTCTAAAAATAAAATAAAGGGTCTGAATAAAAAATAAATTTAATACTAATTTTTGCTAATATTTGTGTATGTTTTTTCTTCATTGTTAGATTATATACTTCAGGATATATCCATATATTATTCTTATATTTATCGTTTCCCTCAAGTGTCCAATATCATGTTTTAGCAGTAGAAGCTCAATCTACACTTTGTCTTTGATTGTTAATAAAATAACCCACTCTATTAAAAATGAAGATTTTAATATTCTAATTTTATGGAAGTGTGGACTGATCACAAATATTAAACCTTTTTTTTCTTACTATAAAATTTTACATAGAGATCAACTTAATCTGGGCTGCTATAATAAAATACTATAAACCAGGTGGCTTATAAACAAAATACATTTATTTCTCCAAGTTCTGGAGGCTAGGAAGTCCAAGATCAAGGTGCCAGCAGATTGAGTGGTGAGGGTCCACTTTCTCATAGATGGTGATTTCCCTCTGAGTCCTCACATACCAAAAGGACAGGAGCTCTCCTAAGCCTCATTAATAAGGGTACTAATTCCATTTATGAGGGCACCAACCTCATGGTCTAATCACCTCCTAAAGCCCCTACCTCCTAATATTATCACCTTCGGGGTAAGAATTTCAACACATTACTTTTGGGGGGACACAAACATTCAGACCATAGCAAAGATTTTTCAAGAACTGACTTACTGCACTCAGCATATGATTTGATTAACAAAATTCAACGTTCACAAACACATTAAAGAATATAATTCTGTATACAGTAAAATATGTCTATTTCATCATTGACTATATATCATCATTGAGAAAAAAGAATTAGGGGCACAATGAGCATACACCAAAACAGTACTATGGATATCTTTAGTGGAACCATTGGTTGGTAAAGTCATCTACAAATTAAACTACGGAAAAAAGAAACAGATGATTTTTAAACAGACAAATAGATGATAAGTAAATAGATAGAAGGATGGGGGTATATATATATATATATTTATATATATAAATTACAATTCTAGTAGTGAATGTTTGTTAATTGCATTCTTATCTACAAATTCCTGTCTTCTCTCTGGAGAGATAATTAAAGAAAGAGAAAATGTGATCTAGAGATCAAGAGATCTAAATATGTCCTTTATGTTAAGATCATCCTTATTTGTCAGAATAAAATTTGCTGCTTAGATGCTTAGATAACAAATTTGAGTGATACTGTCAAATTCATTTTCTGTACCGGTTGATGAAGCAGCTAGTTATTGATATCTTAGGTCATTATTATTATTTAATTAACTGATGTGGTAGGGCTAGTAATCCATCATTTTTGAAAGGTTGGTGGACGCCTTGGTTAAAACATACACAGTCATGCACCACACAACAATGTTTCGGTCAATAATGAACCTCATATACTACAAAGGTTCCATAAGATTATAATGGAGCTGAAATGTTCCTATTGCCTGGTGATATCATAGCCATCATAATATCATAGTGCAATGAATTACTCATGTGTTTGTGGTGATGCTGGTGCAAACAAACCTACCATGCTGCCAGTTGCATAAAAGTACAGCACATGCATTTATGTACAGTACATAATACTTGACATTAATAATAAACCATTATGTTACTGGTTTATGTATTTACTATTCTATTCTTTTTATTGTTATTTTAGAGTACACTCTTTCCACTTATATAAAAAAAAAGTGAACTGTAAAACAACCTTAGGCAGGTCCTTCAGGAAGCATTCCAGAAGAAACATTCTTATCATAGGAGATGACCACTCCCTATATGTTATTGTTCCTGAAGACCTTCCAAGTGGGACAAGATGTAGAGGTGGAAGACAGTGATACTGATGATCCTGACCCTATGTACGCCTAGGCTAATGTGTGTATTTGTGTCTTAGTTCTTAACAAAAATTTTAAAAAGTAAAAAAAAAAAAGTTGAATAAAGATAAAAAGCTTTTAGAATAAGGATATAAAGAAAAAATATTTTTGTACTGCTTACAATGCATTTGTGTTTTGAGCTAAGTGTTATTACAAGAGTTAAAAAGTTAAAAAGAATAAAAAAGGTTATAAAGAAAATGTTACAGTAAGCTAAGTTTAATTTATTATTTCAGAAAGAAAAAATATTTTTTTAAATTTAGTTTAGCTTAAGTGTACAGTGTTTATAAAGTCCACAGTAGGGTATAGTAATGTCCTAGGCCTTCACATTCACTCACCACTCACTCACTGACTCACCAGAACAATTTCCAGTCCTGCAAGCTTCATTCATGGTATGTTGTCCTATACAGGTTTACCAGTTTTAATTTTTTTTTTAAGACAGAGTCTCGCTCTGTTGCCTAGGCTAGAGTGCAGTGGCATCATCATAGCTCACTGCAACCTCAAATTCCTGGGCTTAAGTGATCCTCCTGCTTCACTCTCCTGAGTAGCTGGGACTACTGACCTGTGCCATGACGCCCGGCTAATTTTTTCTAATTTTAGTAGAGACGGTGTCTCGCTCCTGCTCAGGCTGGTCTGGAACTCCTGAGCTCAAGCAATCCTCCTGCTTCGGCCTCTCAAAGTGCTAGGATTACAGGCGTGAGCCACTGCACCCGGCCCAATTTTAATCTTTTATACTGTATGTTTACTCTTCCTTTTCTGCATTTAGATATGTTTAGATACACAAATACCATTGTGTTATAATTGCCTAGAGGATTCAGTACAGTAACATGTTGTAGAGGCTTATAGTGTAGTAGCAATAGGCCTAGGTGGGTAGTAGGCTGTACCATCTAGGTTTGCGTAAGTACACTCTATCATGTTCCTGCAAAGATAAAATCACCTGATGACAGATTTCTCAGAATACATACCCCTCATTAATCAACACGATTGTGGTTTCCTTTAGAGATATTTTTACCTCCTTGAATAGTATCTTCCCAACAGACAAAATATGTCTTGATGTAGTATATTCAATACTATAATGTCATTTTTCCCTATAGAAATCAAGAGCTCCTTGAAATATTTACAGTTTCCAAAAACTACAAAGTGCAACCAAGACCTAAAGACAATCATCTACTTGTTCATGAAAGGTTATGTGAGGAAGTTTTGAACTGCCTCAGTGACAGCTGTAATGTAGAAGATGCTATACTCCTAAAACTGGTGACAAAATGAAATGGCTATTTCTCAGGACATATCTAGGCAGCAAAATCTACTTTAATGTAAACCTTTTCCTAGAAACACGTTGCTGATATGGCACAGTTTGTACTCAATACTAATTTGAAAATCCATTTGATTTTAAGGTATAATTTTCTTGCTTAATATCTTAATTCTAGGTTTAAAGTATGGATTTAATTCTGACCCTCTTTAAACAACACAGAATAGCTTCTCATAAGTATTTTGTGTGCATACGTAAGCTACTAGGGAAACGATTTAAAGCAGGTTGACTTTTTGTTGAAGTAACATTTTCCATTCTGCTAAAGTTCAACTGGTGTTGACTTCACCGAACGGCTGTTGGGAAATTGCCCTTGGAGCTTTATTTGGAACTGCTACCGTCTTAGTAATGAAATGTATTGTGAAAGTCATGCTCAGAGTGTTGATTCTGTTCCTAAGTGACATTGTTGGAGCATAACATACATTTAGTTACCTACCTGACAAGTTGTCTATTTAACAGAGAAAAAATGATCTGACTATGATTGATGGCGCAGCTGCCCCTTCTCGGTGATGGGGAAAATAAGCTGAGTCAAAACAGATCTGGCTACACCAGGGCCTGTCTGCAGTGCTGGTCCCTCATTTCTCTTCATTTGGATAAGAAAGCTTTCCTCTGAGTATATATCCCCACAGTCTCCAATCTACCAACCACTGTGCTTACCACTTTCTTCCTTTCACTTTAAAATTACTTTAGAGGCATTAGAGCAAAGCTTTTCATACAGTTTTAGCTACATGATCTCTAGGTCAAGGACAACAGCATTGAAAATTAAAGTCCTTGGTAAGGAGTGCTTAGTGAATTATTTACTTTTTGGCTACAAGTTTCTTGTGATCTCTGATTCTCTGAGTTGGGCTCTTTTCTTTTTCATGTCACTAAAGTAAACGTTCCTTTGGATACCTGCCTTATAATTGTCTTGACGTATGGTAAAATTAGTATCCCTAAGGATGTAAAAACTTGTCCTAAAGCCAAAGTTCAAGTTCTAAAATCTAATATGTTTGACCATGTTGTCCCCTTTGCCTCAGGATCTTTTTTCTTTTCTTTTCCTTTCTCTCTCTCTCTCTTTTTTTTTCCCCCCTGTTTGGGTAGATAGGTCAGCATGTCCTTCAGTGGCAGAGACTAAAAGGAAAAAAAATACAGTAAAAACAAAGCCAGCTGATGCATTTATACTTATTCCTCACTGAGGACAGTGTTCAGGGGATAGGTGTCACTATGGCAATGAAAGCAACTGATTTGTGAAGATTTAAAAATTATAATTTAAACAGCAACAAGGGTATAAATATTAAAATAGGCATTTGGTAAGGGAGGAAAATTTATACTGAAAAATCATATGTATCATAGTTGTGTTTCTTTTTGACTTTCATTTATTTAAATTCTAGAGCAGCAATCAGAAGAACTGGGGTTTAATCAGAGTTCATGGAAGTGCACATTGTATTCAAATACACACACATAAAACTAGTCTGTGAGGAGTCTGGTAAAGTAAAATAAAATTAATACCAACATACACAGAATTTTAAAACAATTTTGGAAACAATATATATGCTGAGGAAAAAATCAGAAAATAAAAAAAATAAGAAAAGACAACTGAGACAATGTATAGTTTTGTATCTCACTTGGAATTCACTGGTCAACTATACCAAAGGAACATCCATCAAAGAATATTTGCAAAAATCACATGCAAAATCAACATACCTATGCTTTTGTGAACCTTGTTAAATCAAAATCTGTAAACATAGTTTTTGAATTGTGAGTTAACTGTATTGTTTATTTACAAATGAGAGACAAATAGAAAAAAGTTCCTTATAATGTCTTGCCTAGCTGTCCATAAGTATCATTCTCTGTAAACAAACAAACCAATACAAATTAGAAGGATTACTAAGTGGAATATGCTCTTCATTTGCGAAAATCTCTCAAGCCACATTGCCATAAAAGTAAATTTATTTCTCACCCAAAGTGGACAACCATTTTCTTCCTGATTACCGTAGCTCAGGGGGTACATAGCCATTGAATTATTTTTCATCTTTTATTGGTGAAAAATAGGGTGGCAATTAAGCTTTCCATTTTTTACTCATGAGATTTTTTTCAATCAACATGTATGTGTTAAGTTTACATTTGTTCTAGGTGATGCCAATGCATCAGTGAGAAACAAGTTGAAGCCTTATCCTTGAGGTGCATATTTGAGTTGAGGGAGACACACAGGGAACATGAGTAAATGAATATGTAGTTTGTCATATGATGATAACATTATAATGGAAAGAGTATAATAATAGGGAAAAAGTATTAAGGTATATTCATGATTTCTGTGAGGATGGTACTATTTTATGTAATGTGATTGATAACGTCCTTTATAATAAGTTGGATTTAAATAGAGAGTGAAAAAATGAGCCATATTTATATATAGGGAATATCATACTATGCAGAGGAAATAGAAAATTCAAAGGAAATAAGAGAAATCATGTCACATTTGAAAAAAAGTGAAGCATGGCAAAGTAACTCAAGACTCCAATTATTACTAAAAAATTGATCCTTCCTGATAACTGCATGTGATGTTGTTTGGAAGACACAAGGTATTGGCTGGACGCACCATGCTGAAGTTCTATTTTTTCTGCAGGTTCTAACACAAAGAAAGACTTTTCTCATATATGGGTCAAGGGTCCAAAGGGATAATAAAAGGCATGTAATTAAACTACAATTCTGGATTCTGGAAGCACCGAGCTTCTACAGGAAAAAAAAAGTACAAAACAACAACAACTACAACAACAACAAAAACACCTCTAACATGTGGTCTTGTTCTGGATCACTGCTATGCCTTGTGTGTGATGCACTTTACATGATGGGATGCCACACTGCTTAAGAAGATTTTCCTAACTTAAGAAGTACTAACTAACTGAAGCAGAATTAGTAGTCAAAGTGTGGGAAGCTTACATGAATTTTGAAGTAAGCCTTTTATAAATGTGTTTCTTTAATTTAACTCTTTCTCCCATATATCCTGTTATAAGTTGGATCAGCAAAATGCAGTGTACTCAACTTATGGGATGAGACAAAGGGGCCTTTGAGTATAAACTTTAAGCAAGTGACAACCAACACCCTATGGATTAGTATTTTTAAAACATTCTTTTCTTAATATAAAAATTTTTATTTTGAAATGTCATTTAATCATTTACTCATTTGTTCAACCAAACTTGCATACAACATTTTTTTAGTATTCATTATGTGCCTGTTTAGACTGGGGTTGAGAGTGGAGGGTTGAAAGAGAGAGAAGAATATGGTAGTAGAAAAAAAAAAGTGCTTATTCTGAAATTATCATATTTATCTATTTATCTACAGAAGTGGAGATTTACAATTGCAGCTGCAACATATAAAGAGCTTAGAAATCATTCCCACCATTACAACAAGAGACAAATGGAAAAACTAAAAATCAATGACTTTTCTTAGACCCATTAGAGAGCTGAGGTTGCAGGGTACACTGGAATCCTGAAAGAGTCAGAGCCAAGATCATCTTACCTGGAGCAAAAGCTGTTGGAGCCAGAAACTGGTAGGAAGAGTGAACTGGCAATTTTGACAAATTTCTGGAGGTTGAGTGCATGAGAGTAAGAAATTTCTAAATGCTATAGTTTCAGGGAAGGACAACACTTTGTTGACTTTACTTCCAGGAGCCTCATGGTGAAAATCTGAAGATTTTCTCATAGCTCTGGCAGGAGAAGGAGAGGAATAATCATTGTGAAATACATCAAGATACTTCTCCATAGCAAAGGCCTACTCTTGCAGGGAAAAGACTTTGCAGAGCTTTATCCCAGTTGGAGGGGGCAGGGTAGAAAAATAAATTCCTTCCACTAAAACCCTTCCAGTCTTCTTATATCATCTAAAAGGGGGAAAAATAATAAGGATCAAGGCTTCAAAGAATGTGACAATAGGGGGGGATATAGTGGGAAGAAAACAACAACTATACTACTGAAGAAATACTTTTAAAAATATTTTAAAAGCTTTATTTTTAGAGCATTTTAAAAAATTTCAACAGATTTAAGGGATACAAGTGTTTTTTGTTACATGGATGAATTATATAATGGTGAAGTCAGGGCTTTCAGTGTACCCATCACCAGAACAGTGTACATTGTACCCAATAAGTGATTTTTATCCCTCATCCCCTCCCAACCTCTCCCTTTCTTAGTTTCCAATGTCCATTATGACACTTTATGACCATATATACTCATTGTTTAGTTCTCACTTATAAATAAGAACATGTGGTGTTTGGTTTTCCATTCTTGTGATACTTCAATAAGGATAATGGTCTCCAGTTCCACCCAAGTTGCTGCAAAAGACATTATTTCATTCTTTTTCGTGGCTGAGTAGTATTCCCTGGTGTGTGTGGGGTGTGTGTGTGTGTGTGTGTACACCATATTTTCTTTATCCACTAATCAGTTGATGGGCACTTACGTTGGTTCCATATCTTTGCAATTGTGACTTGTGTGGTGATACACATTCTGTTGCAGGTGTCTTTTTGATAAAATGATTTATTTTCCTTTGGGTAGATACCCAGTAGTGGGATTGTTGGATCAAATGGTAAGTCTACTTTTAGTTCTTTGAGGAATCTCCATACTGTTTTCCACAGAGGTTGTACTAGTTTACATTCCTACCAACAGTGTATTAAGTGTTCCCTTTTCACTGCATCCATGCCAACACCTATTGCTTTTTGACCTTTTAGTAATGGCCCTTCTGATAGGGGTAAGGTGGTATCTCATTGTGGTTTTAATTTGAATTTCCTTGATGATTAGTGATGAGCATTATTCATATGTTTATTGGCTATTTGTTTATGTTCTTTTGAAAAAAATTCTGCTCATGTTTGTCATAAATTCTTCACCTAGTCCAATGTCCAGAAGAGATTTTCCTATATTTTCTTCTAGAATTTTTATGGTTTCAGATCTTATATTTATGTCTTTAATCTGACTTGAATTGAATTTTTTATATGGTGAGAGATAGGGATCCAGTTTCATTTTTCTACATGTGGCTATCCAATTTTCCTAGCACTATTTATTGAGTAGGACATTCTTTTCCCAGTGTATGTTTTTGTTTGCTTTGTCAAAAATCAGTTGCTTGTAGTGATATTGTTTTATTTGTGGATTCTCTATTCTGTTCTATTGGTCTATGTGTTTACCTTTATATCAGTACCATGCTGTTTTGGTTACTATAGCCATGTAGTATAATTTAAGTCAGGTAACGTGATCCCTGTAGATTTTGTTCTTTTTGCTTAAGATTGCTTTGACTATTTGAGCCCTTTATTGATTCTATGCAAAACTTGGGACTGTTTTTTCTAATTCTGTGAAAAATGATGTTGGTATTTTGATGGGAATTGCATTGAATATGTAAATCACTTTGGGAAGTATGGACTTTTTAACAATAATAATTATTCCAATCCACAAGCATGGGATGTTTTCCCATTTGTTTGTGTCATCTGTCATTACTTTCATCAGTGTTTTGTAGTTCTCCTTGTAGAGATCTTTCACCTTCTTAGTTTAATATGTTTCTAGATATTTTACTTCTATTGCAGCTATTTTAAATGGTATTGAGTTCTTGATTTGACTCTCAGATTGACTTATTAGTGTATAGAAATGCTACTGATTTGTGTACATTAATTTTGTAACCTGAGACTTTACTGAATTCTTTTCTTAATTCTAGGAGTCTTTTGGAAGAGTCTTTAAGATTTTCTAGATCTAAGAGCATGTCATTGCCAAACAGGGATAGTTTGACCTCCTCTTACTTATTTGGAGCATTTTTAAGGTCACAGAAAAATGGAGCAGAAAGTACAGAGTCCTTAAATACTCCCTGCCTTCACAAAACCTTCTCCACTGTTAAAATCCTGCAGCACAGTGGTCTATTTGTTACAATCAATACACCTGTGTTAATATATCATTATCACCCAGACTTCATAGTTTACTTTAGAGTTTACCTTTTGTGTTGTGCATTCTATGGGGTTTGATAAATGTATAATAGTGTTTATCTAACACTGTACCATACAGAATAGTTTCACTGTCCTAAAATTTTAGAAATACCAATGAAGATTACAACACCAAACACAAGCCAACTAAATAGGGTGTTTTAATTTGAAGATGACAGAATGTATACATTCCTCCACATCTTACCATCACACAAATAGGGCTCCAGTAAAAAAATGGTGGGTTGTAGTGGAAACACCTGCGATGCATGTCTCTTTTGAAAGAGGAGTAGTTAGGAAAGCCTAAAGTCAAGAGGTGAGACAAAAAATAAGAACATCAGAGGAATTTGAAGCCTCTGACACCTATAGCAATAGGAAACACTAAACACAGACCAACTGATAGACAAATTAGCATAAATCCTCATACTAAAGGCTGACTTATTTCAATTCCTGTTACCAGATACATGTATATTTTTAACAAGAAATTACAAGGATACCAAAATGAAAAAAAAAAAACAACAACCATGTAGAAATATACCAAGCATCACAATCAGACTCGTAGAAAGATGTAATTTGGAATCAGATAAGAAATTTAAAGTGACTGTGATTAATACGTTAAGAGTTTTAATGGAACAATAGACAATGTATAAAAATAGATGGGTAATGTAAGCAGAGAGATGGAAACTCTCAAGAAACAAATCAAAAAGAAATACTAGAAACCAAAACACTGTAACACAAATGAAGAATTTTGTTCTTCATCTGATGGGCCCATTAGTAGATTCAGCACAGCTGAGGAGAAAAACAGGGAGCTTTAAGATAGAAAATTTCCAAAACTAAGTGCAGAAGAAAAACGATGGGGGGAGGTGGAAGGAAAATAACCTCCAAGAACTATTGAGCAATTCCAAAAGATGTAACTAACGTATATGTTATTGCAATGCTGGAAACAGAAGAGAGGAAGAATCAGAATTAATATTTTAGCTAATGATGGCTAAATATTTTCCAAAATTAATGGCAAATACAGAAAGTAGTATCTAAAACATGCAGAATAAATAGCAAAATAAACAAAGGAGCAAAAAACAAAACAAAACAAACCACCAATCATCTAGACTAGGCATGTGTATTACTTTGCTGGGGCTGCCATAACAAAGTACCACACACTGGGTGGCTTAAACAGAAATTTTATTTGCTGGCTGTTCTGGATGCTAGAAGTCTGAAATTAAAGGTGTTGGCAGGATTGGTTACTCCTGAGTACCATGATGGACGGATCTGTTCCAGGCTTCTCTCCTTGGCTTACGGATAGCTTTCTTCTTATGCCTCCTCATCATATTCCCTTTATTGATGTGTGTGTTTAAATTCCCCTTTTTCATTGGGGCACCCATCATATTGGATTAGAGCTTACCCTAATGACCACATCTAAACTTGATTAGTTCTGCAAAGATTCTTTGTCCAAATAAGGTCACATCCTGAGGTACTGGGGTTTAGGGTTTCAACATATAAATTTGGGAGGGGGGACACAATTTAACCCATAACTACATACTGTATTCAAACTGCAGAAAACTAAAGACAAAAGGAAAATCTTGTAAAAAACCATGGTGGCAGGGGAATACCTTACTACAGAAGATCAAAGATAAGAATTACAGTATACTTCTGGACAAAAACCATGCAAATAGGAAGAAAAAGAAAAAAAAATTTAATTCTTTGGGGAAAAAACCCTAGAATTCTATACCAACAAAATTATTCCTCAAAAGTGAAGTAGAAATAAAGAATTTCTCAGACAGACAAAAATAGAGGCTTCATTACTAGCAGACTTGCCACACAAGAAATGTTTAAAAGTGTTTTAGCTGAAGAAAAATAATATATGTCATAAAGAAATCGACATATAGAATTGTAGAGCATTGAAGAAGGTATACATAAAAGTAAAATAAGTATTTTTCTCGTCCTTAATTTATCTAATGATAACTGTTTGTTAAAAGCAGTAATAGCAACTACATAATGAATGATTATGGTATATGGATACATGAAATGCATAATAGCAATTTTATAAGGGACAGGAAGGAGGAGTTCGGGAATACTCTGTCATAAGATATCTATACTACATGTGAAATGGTATAGTGTTATTTGAACATCAACTTAGGTTACTTAAAAATCATATATTGTAAACTTTCTGGAAACTGTTACAAATTTTTAAAAGAGAAGTATGACTGGTAAGCTAAGAGAGGAGACAAATTGAAATTATATAAAATGATCAATTAAAATCCATAGCAGTCAAAAAATGAAAAGGAAAACAAGAAACAAGGAACAAAGGCAAACAATAGAAAACAGTTACAAATATGGTGATTATTAATCCAACTATATCAACAATCACTTTTAATGTGTATAGTCTAACTATACCAGTTAAAAGATAGATTATAATTGGTGATTTTAACAAAAAAACCTTAAACTATACAGTGTCTAAAATAAATTAGCTTTAAATATAAACACTCAGGTTAAAGTAAAGTGAAGGTGAAAGAAATACCATGCTCACACTAATTTTTTAACAAGCTGGAATAGCTATATTAACTTCAGAAAAAAAGGACGACATCATATAATGTTGAACAGTGCAATTATCCAACAAGACAAAACAGTTGTAAAAATATATGCATCTAACAACATAACATGAAAATACATGTTACTAGAATTGAAAAAAAACACACATTTACTACTATAATGTGCACCATCAACACTTCTCTGAAAGTAATTGATAGATCAAACAGGCATAAATATTTAGTAAAGGTATTCTACATAAAGGCAAGTTTGGTAAATAAAACATCCTTGAAACAAGTCATATCCAAGCATCCTAATTTAAGATTTTTTTCTCAGTAATATTAAAATAAATATATCTTAATTACATTGCATAAGCTATTTATTACAGATAATATTAAAGCAAAGATATAGTGGCAAAAGGATAGATATAAAATAAATGTCTTCTATAGATGAATTATTGAATAAATTGTAATTCTTGTGTACCATTTTATATAGTCATTTAAAAGAGTAAGAGATATTGGGTGCATTGCCATTCTGTTTTGAGAAAAATAAAGTTTGGAGAAGTATACACACACAAAAAAGACATAACAACTATAGAATGTGATTTTTTTCTAAATAGCATACAATTTTATTGAAATTTATGATGTTCAGATTTTGCAAGTTTGTGTCTTAACTGACTATTGATATAGGAAATGTTACTTTCAATTTAATATGTGCATTTTAATGATTTAAATATGTTTAACATTAAAATTAATATGTTTTATTTGTTAGATAGACCATTTTTGCGTTCTATGACTGAATCTGAAATGGCTTAGTAATTAAAGTTATGTTCCCAAAAGTGCCACTATAATTAATAAACTGTGGTATGTTATGAATGAGCATTGAAACTGAAAGCTGAGAAAATCTTATATTCAAGTACCTGTATCCTATGTCAAAGAACTTATTTTTCTTTGATACGGCTTCAAAAGTCTTTCATCCTTATACTTCACTGACACTTAAAACGATGTCATAGTGGGAGTAGAAATGTAAGTGACAGGTCTAATAAATTAGCAATATCTTTCTCACTACACTCCCCCTCATTTTTGGCTGTGAAATTTCACTTCTTATTAAAATTTGTATTCTTCAAAGTTGAATGGGAGTAACAGATTTTCTCTGAGTTTTCTCTGCTTTATAGATAAGCTATGCTAAAAATTCTACTACTGAAGAATGTCACTGGTCTTTCTCTTGCAGGAGTACTGAGCTTTTCAACATTTCAGGGAGGCTGGACCAAGTCTCTGAAGTCTCTAATGATTAAATAAATTGTCTTTCAAACACCACAGTCAGAGTGGTCTGTCTGGATTATTGTATGGTTGACAGTCTTCTCTACAACTAGCAAACTTTACATACTTCTTTCTCTTCTTAAAATTTTAATTATTCACAATAGAAGATAAACTAAAACAAGAATTAAAAACTCACACTGTAGGCAGCAAGGCTGCAGTATCTAGACCTCCAGATAAATGGTTTTCGAATAGTATTTTTCAAACTTGTTCTTGTAAAATCTATTTAGAGGGCCTCAATTAACATTAGAAAATAAAATAGGATAGAAAAGAACTGTATTAAATAGAATAAAGTTTAAATTAGAGTGTATCACATGTAATAATGCCTCATATTTTTTTCTTAGCTCACATATGCGTACATATCTATAATGGCATATACCCTGGGTCAGCGTGTAATATACATTTCTTATTATGAGTTGTAAACAAAAATTTTTGAAGCCATTACCATATATCATGTGATATAACTCTAGTCTTTGCTCAAGAGGACTAAAATAAATTGGGAGAGCATCCTGCACCTGTAAAGAGATATTAAAACTGTGTGTGTGTTCGCGCACATGCACACGTGTATGTGTATGTATATATACACATACATATAATCAATTTTAAACTTTCTGCGAACCCCTTTTGTGTAACTTAGTAGGAGAAGCAACAGTAGTTTTCCAAATGGTAATACCCATAGTAACACTGTGGTCTAGTAAACCCTTGTATGAATAGCATGAAGCATTACAGAAAAAGTTTTCATTCATATAATGGTTCATGAAAATAAACTTATATTTCTGAATTTGAGTATATAAAACATCTTATGAAACTACTTCTCCTCTTGTTTGCTACATATGAAACTCACCAGATATTTAAAATAACAATATTGAATTATACTGCATAAATATTTAACATAAATATGTTTTATTATGTGTATATAAATATATACACAATTTATTAAGAATAAGCATCATTCTGGTTAAGGCATTAAAAATTTTTGGTATAAATCTTCTTAATAATTAATTATACTATTCAGAAAGGCAGTTGATTCCTTTACCACGCCCATATATATTTAGTCAAAATAAGCCAAATTTTGAACTATTGTTGAGATGCAGTTTGCTGAGGGAGGTATAAAACCCACTGGGATGAAATTGGGAGAACGACATGTAGTTCTTTAATTGAAAGAAATCATTCGAGCAAATGTAACTATGAGGAAGAGCTGACTATTATTCAAATGGTGAAAAATGTGTTTAGAATCATAAAAAAAATCAAGGTTAAATGTATGTGATTCACCAAACACATGTCTAATTTAAAGTGCTAGTAAAAAAAAATGTACATTTTGTTAATATGTAATTTTAAGTATGCTGAGCTGCAAAACAACTCGTATTATTGGAAAAGTTTTAGCTATCATCAATATTAATATTACCAATATTAATATTAAATATCAGTATTATTAAATCAAGTTTAATATGATTCAGAAATTTGCAATATTTTTCATTCATTTTGAATTAAATCTGATTGAGAAACAAAAAGTTAAACTAAAAACATTAGTCTTTCCTTCACAGATCCAATAATTATATTATTGCATGCAATAAAATTTGGTCCAATTTTAATCTGTATTCATTTTTAGTAAAACTTTTTGGTTAAGAAAGTGGATATTATTAATATTACCATTTATTATATAAATATTTTAGAAACCAGTGATTCTCAGATAAAATAATTAATTTCACATATTTATGTATTTGATGAATTTTAATTATTTCAAGTTCTTTCAATCTGGGAAATAGATTAACGGAGAAGAGGGCATTATTAGTTCTGGGACATGATTCTACCACGTAAAGTTGTGTGTCCGTGTTACCAGCCTCCAAGTGGAGATTTGTTCCAAGTTCTTGGTGTTTCCTGGGGAAAGAATTTCAGGATGCACCACATAAACCAAGCAAGAGACAGCTTTTATAGAAAGCAAAAGTACAATCTCAGGAGAGCAGCCAGGCTCAAAAACGGGCAGCTGCATTGGGAGGAAGTGTTTTTTTTTGATATTTTGTAGTTTTACTAATTGAGAGGGGAGGAATATTCAAGGCCAAGGGATTGGCTGTTAATAAGAATTTCGGTAGTAATTCCTAGAATTGGATTCCTTTCCATTTTCATACTTTATATGGTTATCTCAGAACTGTCATGGTGATTTCAAGGGTGGAATTTTAAAACCACAGTGTGATATTTTAATTAGCCAAAGTTCATGTAAATTGGCAGAGATAGATGACAAGCCTGTTGAAGCTGGTTCTTGCCTGTGGTTATCAGCCCCTCTAATTAGCTTCCACTTAAGAGTTGTTTTTTTAACACCTGAACCCAATCTTCAAGCCCCTGCTCTTGTCTTAGCCCTGTCTCCTAGTATCCTTCTCTAACAGCCTTAGCCAAGTTATTAACTTGTGTAAGCCTGAGACTTCTCATGCATAAAATGGTGGTCCCAACAGTACTTACCCCACAGGTTATTGTATAAATTGAATAAGATAATTCATGAGAAATGTTTGGAAATGTTTGTACAATGTAAGAGACTAATAAGTGTTACAAACTATTACTATTTCTGCCATGGAATTTTTTGGTGGAATTACTTGTAGTTTTATTATTTAACATTGTGTGCTTCTGCTGATCAAGTGTACTTTGGATATTCATAATTTTGTTTGATTTCACAAAAGAGAAAGGATTGCCAACATCTTAAAATAATTTGATATCTTTATCATATATATAAACTTTATATATATGTGATATAAATATATTGTGTATGTTATATATAATGATTATGTAAAATATTACTTCTATTGTTAGATTAATATAGTAGATTATCTACCAAATAATGATAATTTGAGGAATGCCACATTCCATATGCATGATGATGTGGCCATGGGACAAAGTTATAGCCACCCTTGTTTCTATAATGTGACTACCTTCCCTAAGCATATTTACTTGGTATATGTGCAGAAATCTGATTAAGTTTGTTCCAATCAGTAATGTTCCCAAGAAGTTTGATTAGGATCAAAAAATAATCTATATTTGGGTGGCTTAACCAGTTATACATAAGCTTAGGGGCATGAATATAGGAAGTGTGTGTGTGAATAAATATACACACTGTATATTATTATATATGTATGAGCTGAGATACGTGTAAGTGTGTGTGTGTGTGTGTGTGTATGTATGTATATGTAAAAAACTTCTATGGTGCCTGAAGAAGCATCAAAGTCTTTTATAAATAGAATAAATTAAATTGAGTAGACAAACTGGAAGTTAGAAAAATATAGATTTAAAATGACTGTTTAAATTGATATCCTGGTATCTTTCTGAAGTGCACCCCACTATTTTCCTTCTATTTTATGAATCATCACTGTATCTATAAAATACATTTCACCTTTAGCTTGTTTAAGTTTTATTCTGTTTTTGTAAAACAAATAGAATGTACAAAGGGAAAAGTCCTCTCTATACTACAATTGAGGAGTTGACTTTTTATATAAATGTAGAAGTAGTAAAGATTTTAGACTTTATAGGCCATACATTTTTTTTTTTTATCACAGCTGCTCAAGTCTAACGTTGTAGCACAAACGTAGCCACAGATGATGCTTAAATAAATGAGTGTGGCTGTGCTCCAATAAAACAATTTATGAATACTGACATGACTTTCATATGTTTACATGTCACAAAATATTACTTGTTTTTTTGTAATTATTAAAAATCGTAAAACAAAAACTAACAAAAAATATTGGACATGTGAACCATACAAAAGTAGGTGGCAGTCTAAGTAGTAGATCTGATAAATAGGGAACAACACTGAAATTTGCACCTGAAAATCTTCCCAATCACTTCCTTCTGCACATGCATCCTTAATTTCTTCCTCTATTCAGATACTAGACTGTTAATAGTCACCATTCCTTCTCTACCATAAATAAATATTTCTGGTCAAGGCAATTTAACCTTGTATTTTGATTTAAAAAACTCTGTTTATTAACAATTTTAGCTTGTAAATGATACCATACATTTTATTTAATTCTAACATTTAGAAGTCTATGGTTTGTATTTTTAGAAAGGTATGGTAAATAAAGATCAGATAAAAACATAAAAAAATTGATCATATTAAAAGCATTTGAAAACAAAAGGTAGCTCTTAAAACAAGCAAAGCTATTTACTAGTAAAAAAAAACTATTGAATGTACACAAACATAGAAAACAGCGATTTAATTTGGATTTCTTTCATTATCAATCCAACCAAATATCATCATGGAAAGGGAATATTAATGCTACTGGAGCACTAGTGAAAGAAAGAAATAAAAATTATGACACATATATTAACACATATATTTATTATTATTTCTAATTAGAGATAAAAGTTCTTTTCAATGTAGTTCTGTGGTGTCACAAAAGTAAAACTGTCAAATATATTTGATGAAATAAATAAGCTATTGCACAATATTA
The DNA here is from genome assembly GCA_023783475.1 of Daubentonia madagascariensis. NCBI lineage: Eukaryota > Metazoa > Chordata > Mammalia > Primates > Daubentoniidae > Daubentonia > Daubentonia madagascariensis. The sequence goes on along the minus strand of JAKFHU010000978.1, from coordinate 14,507,170 downwards.
TGTCAGACACTAGTGGTGTCTAAGTAAACACGTTAAGAATCACAGCAGTATTTGAAGTCATTGTATTTTAAATTCAGTTTAGTCCAGCAGGACATTTAGGAGGTCTAGAAAGAGATTAGTGCAATTATGTATGCCAAGTACATAAATGTCAACAGCAATTTAGAACAAGAGTAGATTGTGAGAATGTTTCCAGTTCAATATTTTACTCTGAAGGCAAATCATCAGTATCATATTTTTGCAACAGTGAATTAACAGAAAATATGCTGAGGAGAAAAACAAATAAGCATACTTAATGGAGATGTTTTAGAATAATGAGATTCCATTGGTTATTTGATTCACAGAGAAAACACATAGGGTTTTATGAATTTTCCTAGAAGGCCACACACTTGATGAGGCTTTTCTTTTTCTGTGTCCTTACCAATGACATTCAGTAATGTGGTTTCCTCTTAGGTGTTCTGTAACTCTCATAACTATGTATGGTTGGATGTTGCTCTATATTTGACCACTATTTCCTAGGTATGGAATTTCTAAGGTAAGTGCTACACACAAAATTTAAAATGCAAGATTTCTGATGGAAGGTACAATCGTCATTATATCCTTATAACCTACCAGAGTGCTTGGCAAACACATAGTTAATATTCAGTTAATATCTGTTGAATCAATAGAGCTGTACATGACAATGTTCACTTGAGTCGGAAGAGTAAGTGAAAAGCCAGTTCAAAGATGATGGTAATGAAAGTCTGAGAATCACTCTTCTGTGAAACGATTCCATCATACCAAAATGAGTAATGCAGGGAGCTACAAGTGTTTTTAAAAAATATTTTCCCACTTGCCAATTATTCTTTGTGTGTTGGTCTGTCTATCTATCATCACTTATATATCCAGATCTTTAAATCCTAGTGTGCTAAATTAGAATTGAGGGAATGTTAATTCCACCCACTTGGCATATGTGTAGACTTAAGGTTCAACTTGTCTTTCAACTGTGGTAGAGAAGAACTATACACAAGATCTAACTCCATAGCTGATATAATAGAAATACAACAAAAACATTTTTGGAGGCTTACAATTATCACAAGTTATTTGGTTACAGTTCCTTCACTGGATTTTTTTTAATAAGAGATGATAAAATGTATTTCAGTAACTAAATCATTTAACTGAAATGGTATAGAAATTATATTTTCCCCCAAATTATGAATACCTTTATTTTTAGTTATTCTTAACCCCTGTAAGACTATATTTAATGCATATTAGGCAAATTAAGTATATTTTTATCTTTGTGAGACTTTATATTTAAGCTTTTTCAGTGAAAAATTTAGAACAAATATAGTGGTTATCAACACAATACAATTAGATGTTGAACGTTAGGTTAAGTGTTTATTGTTGCTTAGTGAGAGGCGATATCCAGGAACGGTTTTCTGTTTTTTGGTTTGTTTTTTTTTTAAACTGATTATATTGATGTTTTTCTTGGAAGCCTTAAAATAATATAACCCAAGAAATGCCTGGTTCTGATTGGAACTCTATTATTTCCTATTGTTGCTGTTACATTGTTGCTATAACAAACTTACTGCTTTAAAACATCACAAAAATTTATCATCTTACAGTAATGGGGATCAGAAGTCCAAAACGTATCTCACTGGGCTACAACCATGCTATTGACAAGGTTGCATTCATTGTAGAAGCTCTAGGGGAGAATTCATTTCCTTGCCTTTTCCAGCTTCCAAAGGCTACCCACATTCCTTTGCTCAAACTGACCCCTCCTTCCATCATCATATCTCCTTCTGTGACTCTGACCCTGTTTTCTACATCTTTCACTTAAAATTACCTTTGTGATTACAATGAGTCCACCTGGATAATCCAGTATAATCTCCCCATCACAAAATCCTCAATTTTATCACATTTTGCCCTGCAAGGTTTTATGCACACACATACACATACACACTTTATATACATCCTGTAAATCTATGTATATAAATTTCAGCATTAGAATGTGAATATCTTTGGAGAGCCATTATTCTGCCTAACATAAAGACCTAATAAGGGGATTCTCAAATAGAATTTAGTTTTATCTCATTGAGGTATAGACTAATTTGGTAAGGTTTATTATTCACAGGGACTGGGGAAAATAGTTTTAAGATTATATATATATATACCTATTAAAAAATAGCTCCATGAAGTCAGAAATATTGATGTTTCCTTTTTTGTAATGTCTTTGCCAGGTTTTGGTATTAAGATTACACTTGGATGTATAGTGAGTTGAAAATGGGTTCCCTCTTCCTCTGTTTTCTAAAAATGTTTGTATAAGTTTGAGAAATGCTTGATAAGATTTTCCAGTGAAATTGTATGGACCTGTTTGGGGGATAGTTTTTGTTTTATTATAAACTAAATTTTGCATTTCATTCATGACTATTCAGACTTTATTTATTTTTGAATCAGTTTTGGTACAGGAATTGTGTGTCTTTTGTATGAAGTGACAAAAGTTCAGGCATAAAATTATTTACAATATGTCATTCTTTTTATGTATTTAGGATCAGGACTGTTCCCTCCCCTTTCTTTCCTGATATTAGTAGTTTTTTTTATCTATATTTTTGTTGAATAATCTACCTAGAGTTTGATCATTGTAACTGATTGTTTTGGTTAAAAAACAGTTTTTTGTTTTTTTTGATTTTTCTCTATTATTTGTCAATTTAAATTATATTTATTTCTAATATCTACATTATCTCCTAAATTTTACTTATTTTGGGTTCTATTTTCTTCTAATTTGATAAAAAGGAAGCTTCACCCATTGATTATGGACTTGACTTCATTTATAGTAGAAGCATTTTAATCTGATAATATTTGTCTAAGCACTGTTTAGAAAGCAATGTTTTTGATATATTATATTTTTTGTGTTCACTTCAAAACACATTTTGTTAATAAAACATATAAAATTATGTTCTACAATTTCTAATATGATCTATTCTTTGACATATGAGTTATGTAGTAGTGCATTGTTTAATTTCAAAATATCTGGTTTTATCCAGACATTTTTCTATTATAAATTCTAGTTTAATTCTGTGGTGATTAAATAATATACTTTGTATTATTTCAATGGTTTGAAATTTATCAATATCTTTTTAAAGACCTAGAAAATGGGCTACCTTGATAAATGTTTCATGTGTATTTAAACAGAATATAGTTGATAGATTGTTCTATAAATATTAGTTAGGACAATTTGGTTAATAGTGTTGAGCTTTTCAAAAACCTTTATTCATTTTCTGTCTACTTGTTCTATAATTTTTGCTTCACACAGTCTGAATCTCATTTACTGGGTGCATACACATTTATAATTGTTGAATTATCTCTATCAAATCATCACGCAATCATTACAAGATGTCTTTCTTTACCCATGAAAATATTACTTGTTCAGAATTCTACTTTATATTAATGTAGCTACCCTAGCTTTCTTTTAATTGATGTTTGCATGGTATATTTTCTCCTATTTATTGACTTATAACCTATGTGTGTCTTTATATTAAATTCATTTTCTTGTAGATAGTAGAGTTGAATGTTACCTCTTTCTCTTACATAGTCTGCCAATCTCTATTTTTTAATTGCAGTGTTAAGACAATTTACATTTAATATAATTCTTGATAAGATTGGGTTTAAATTCTTTATTTTGCTACTTGTTTTCTATTTGTACCATCTGATTTTTGTTCCTTTTCCTCTTATTTCTGATTTTTTTTGGGTTTTTAAAAATGATTTAATTTTATCTCCATTATTGAGCAATTAACTATTTTTCATCTTCATTTACATTGAATATGTTTAATGATTCTATGTTATCTCCATTTGGCTTATTCTTACTATTATTATTATTAGTGGTTGCTCTTAGATTCACAGAATGGACCTTTGACTTATTGCCATCCATCGTGAAATACTATAATACTCTACTTTGCATATAACATAGAAACCTTACTAAAGTATATATTGATTTCATCTGTTGTTTATATATTGTTCTCAAATGTTTTACTTGTACATAATCGTTAAAGCATGAAATGCAGTGTTAATATATTTACTCTAAAGGCTCAGCTATTATTTTCAAATTAAAAATGAGAGCAAAAGCATTTTTAGTTATCCACAAGTTTACTCTTTCTGGCCCTTTTTATTCCCTTCTATAGATCTAAGATCCTATCTGATATTATTTTCTCCAATTAAAAATTTTCTTTAGCATTTCTTGTAATGCGTGTATCCTGGTGACAAATTCCCCCAGTTTTTGTTTTTCTGAATATGTCTCTATTTTACTTCATGTGGGTTAGCAGTTTATTTTTCCTCTCAGTGTTTTAAGTATGCCATACTTTTGTATTCTAGCTTGCACAAGTTCTGATAAGAAATTTGGTATAATGTTAATATTTGATCTTCTTTACATAACATAATTTTTGATGGCTTTTAAGAATTTTTTTCTTAAGTGATAAATTATCACTGATTTGGTGGAATTTATTTATAATGTGTCTTGCTGTGCCTTTTTATGTGTTTATTCTGTGTCAAATGTATTTAATATCTTGGATTTCTATTTATAGATTTTATTAATTTTGGAAAATTTTCAGCCATAATTTCCTATTTTTCTGTCCTTCCCCTCCTGTGATTACAATTACCTGCACATTAGACACTGGTCATTAAAACTCTGGGTGGTTGTTTGTTTGTTCTAGTCTCAATTTAAGGCAATTTCTATTGCTATAATTTCACGTATACTATTTCCTTTGTTGGAAAAAGAAATAGTTTTTAATCTGTTGTTAATTCCAACAAGAAAATTTTTTATTTCAGATATTGTATCATCATCTCTATAAGTTACATTGATTTGTTTGTTTTTGTATCTTGCAATCCTCTCCTTACTATTTTCTTTTTTTTCTTTAAGTATTTTAACATGATTATAATAATTGTTTAGATATATTTCCTGCTAATTCCATTATGTCTATTATGTTGTTTGATTTCTGTCGTAGATATGGGTCGGGTCACATTTTCCAGCTTGGACATTTCTAACAATTTTTATTAGATGTCACAAATATTAATATTACAAAATATATCTCACAAAACAAAAGCAAGTACTTGAATGTATTTATAATAAATATAATTATTGAAATAGCGTGTACAGATGGTCCCTGACTTATGGTGGCTCAACTGAGATTTTTCTACTTTACAATGGATTTATAAGAGTACTAAGTGCATTTTAAACTTATTATATTTTACACTTATGATGAGTTTATCAGGACATAACCTAATCATAAGTTGAGGAGCATCTGTATAGTGTAAGACAGGTGAATACAAAATAAATGTCTATCCATAGGTAAATAATTGAATAAATTTTGTCTGGTTTTTATTTTCTTCCTTTAAAGAGTGTTAGACTCTGGTTAAAAAGATAGTTGACTAAAATCAATTTTATTCTCTTAAAGAAGCTCATAATCTCTTTCTAAACATTACAATAAAATTTAATTTATATGGTTAGGGTGTTAACTTGTGAAAACCTTTTGACTCTAGTGGTAAGCATTACTTTTAAATTCAAGGCTGAGCTCAAAATAAAGGAGTTAAAATTATGAGCTTTATTAGAACAGTGTAGAGTATGGTTCTGATGACTCTCTTGAAAGCCCTGAGTGATTAATGAGAATTTTGCACTCTAACTAATCAGAACACAAATATTTTCCAGTCCTCTGGGAATGCTGGAAACTGTTTAGCCCACAAGTCCCTGGCTTGTCTTTGCTTAACCACATGGAATTCCATGTGAACACACACATTTCAGTATTCAGCAAAGACATAATGAGACCACTTGAATATTTCTGGACTTTGTTTCTATATAGCACCCTACCATTCAGAACTATGCCCCTCTACTTCCAACCATGTCAGGCTTCATGAACTGTAATATCTATTACCTCATCCAAAACAGGCTACCATAGAGTGCTTGTGATTTCTATCTATGCTCCCTGGTACCAAAATTTCTTTTGGTAGAAAGTCATATGGTTTTTGGTCTCCTATCATTTACTTACCTTTACTTTTTCTCAGGGATAACCACAGTACTATGTTGCCTTTTCTCCAAGGTCTAAATCTAAAACTATTTTATTTATTTCTCTTGCTTTCTTCTTTCTTCCTTCTTCTTCTTCCCACCCTACCACCCTTTCCACCCTTTTTCCCACCCTTTTTTTTTTTTTTTAAAGAGAGAAAATTTGTTCTTACCATGGCTGGAAATAAGTTTTATTTGAGTAATTTTAATTTGTGAAAATTTCTTAGATTTGCCTTGTGGATCATATATTGCCAAATTTGGTAAACATTTTGGGTAACTGGAAACATAATGCATTATTATTCATTTTTTTAAAATAATACCTTTTTGGGGAGCTAGGACATTAATGAAGTTTTTATATATTGTTGCAAATTATCATTCCTTGAAAATCCTGTGAAATTTCTTTTAATTACAGGGAGTAGAATTAAAAATCTCCCACTAAGACTGTGAATTTTGTTTTTTTTTCAATTTTGATTTATTTTTTTGAGGCTATGCATACAAATATATAATTCTCTCTTGCTAGTCAATTGAACATTTTATCATTATAAAAAATTCTTTTTTATCTAGAAATGTCCCTTTGCTATCTATTGATATTTTACTTTCTATTATTATATCATACTCTAAAAGTTCATTTTTTTCTTTTCACATATGTATGCTAGTTTTTCATAATTTTCACATATTTTCTTATATTTATAATTTGTTTTAATAAAATTAAACTTATATATTTATAATCTACACCTAATTTTCTTAGCATTGATTTTTCCTCATATTTTTAAAAGTTTCAATTATACCCAATGGATCTTTTAAAATGTGACTCTATCAATAGATTGGCCTACACCCAATTTCTACCTTCATGGAGTAGTATGCTTCTTTCTGTCAGTTAATCTTAGATAACTAAAACTCAAGACCAGTTCTTTTTCTGAAATGTTAATTTAGATTTAAATGTGAATCATAATTCCAACTTAGAAAAAGCTTCAAATAAATCATAATTATGATCTCCATTGATTTCTTTTCCTATTTTTCTTCCTTCCCTGTGCCCCACGGGTCCTCCCCCCTTTATTGTCTAGGCAGGGGAATCAAAGCTTTCTCGTTTTTTTTCCACAGACTAGATTTATTTTATAGTTATCTTTTTTATAAAAGTATATCCCATAAGAATATCAGATGACTGTGAGGATCTCAGCAACAACTCTGACCTCATGAAGGCCAGCGTCTAGACTCTCGTCTCTGTGTGTGTTAAACTCAATTGTTCTTCAATTTTCATGTTCATTATTGTGCCTGTAAGTTTCAACCCCTTTATTGTGAGCTCAGCTATGACTTCAAAAGTAATACTTGCCACTGTAGTCAAAAGGTTTCCACAAGTTACTACCTTAAATATATAAATTAAATTTTACTGTAATGTTAAGAAAAAGATTATACTTTTAATAAAATTGTTTAGAACATATTAAATACTAATAAATTTTATTTATCTGCTATAGATAGGGAGATCAAATATAATTACAGATGCATTTTATAGAAACACTTTACCCTCTTTTTCTATAAACCTTAATAGCTTTTATATTGTCTCAATAAGGTTATGGATAAAATTGTTTAGGTTCTATTGTCTTTAGGTGGGACTCAGAGAAAGTGTTTTAATACAAGAATGCCCAGATTTAAAGTAAGATTTTGATACTTTCTAAATTATCTCTCCTTGGGCAATTCAATGAAAATTTTGAAGCTTGTTTCCTCATATATACAATATAAAATAATCCTTTTCTTTTTAAGCATTGTTGTGAGAAAAAAATGCAAACGTGCATACAAAGTAACTAGTGGAGTACTTGAATAAATTACAATTATTGGATATATATGCCATCCCATACTTGGGGAGGGGGAATTTAAACAATGACAAATGCTTTGAAGTTAACCCTGGAACTTCAGAAATGGAACCTAGAGTTGAGATTATGAGCACATGAGTGAAAATAGCTGACTAGAATGTAGCAATATTTTTTATTGCATATGCATGATTAAATATCAATTCACTCCTGCATCAACCCCGTCTCAAGTCCATTAATTCTTAATATTTAGTTTAACATTTTAGGTCTAGATACTTGGTAAGTATTCGATTCAATTTAATATCTTTAGAACAGTAAAAATAACCTTAGAAATCAATATTGGTTTCTATATAAAAATGAAGAACAAAAACAACCAAATCTTTCCATTCACCTTAGAAGCTATTGAATGTACAATCTAAATCTGTTCCCATAGTGGGAAATATTACCTTTTCCAAGTTATTTGTCCAAAGAATGCTGAAAAAGCCATGCAATATCGAAGTGTTTTATTTGTTTGACATATAAGAATTTCTGTATGAATATAGTATATAATGTTCATTTAATGTGAATAGATACAGTATAAGAATATGGTATAAGAGTGTAAGAAAATTAAAATAGACCTACAGATAATTCTCAGTATCTTGCATTTAAATAAGTGAATTCTCGTTTATTGTCAGGTTAACTCTGAATTTAACTTGTTCTTTGAATATTAAAAATAAATCCCTCTTCAATGTATAAAGTTTCTCAAAATAATATATTCATGAAATATATAGAACAATTTTCTTCAGAGAAAACACTTATAAATAAATGAAAACATATCAGGTTATGGTAAAATAAACCATGGATTTAACTATCCTGGATTATGTAAGAGTATATTCCTCTGAATCTGTGAATCATGAAAAATTATCTACAAAAAGCTCCAATAATGAAGCTGACCTGGACTTGGCACATGTTACAATTGTGTTGTGGTGTACTTATCACTGAGTCATTGGAAGTCTTGATAAGAGGCATTGGATACTAGCTTTATTCAGTGTGTTGATATCTTTTTGAAGAAAGGACAGAAACATTTTAGCCTACATAATCCTTGTCACAAAGGATCTGGATGTTGACTCTGCTTCATGGTTTCCACCTATATGAAGGAGAGATATTGCAAAAATTATGCAAGTGTCCACTGAAAGAGGTCTGAATGTGAGGCTGGGAGAGTAAGTAGGCTGTTGCCCTACATGGATTGGAGAAGTGGAGAAGCACAAATTTAAGCTTCTTGTTCCTCCGTATGGTCTGCAATAAATCACAAAAGGCATCCTTTACATCCTTGAAGTACAGCAATAAAATTCACCTTCTAAAATATACTAATTTGCTTGCTGTATTATTCTTGTCACTAACAAATGTTGTTTTTGAAAATAAAATACATTTTTAGAATATACACTTTCCTTCAATATAAATATTAAAATGTGAATGAGTATAGATATAATTACTCTTTCTAACAGATGTTTGCTCTCCATTTTTACATTTATAAGCACAGAAATATGTTCTGTTATTCTTTATAAAGTATATGTATTTTTATGCCAAGCTAAGTCTGTACTTTATATGCAAATCAGTAAGACTTTCTAATACAATACACACCTAATCATTTGCTTAATCCTCAAAAGAACTTTGATTTTTCATCCTTTCTCATTAAAATCCATGAAAGGAAAATCTTTTCAACAGCTTCCACAATTAAAGCATTTGACTCTGAAAATAATCTAGACATAAGGTATAAAAAATGGATATGTGAATATTCCAAGTATGTATTGTGCTAAAATAACCGTCTGATAATCTAAATATGGAAGATACATAATGTGCATTGAAAGGTAAAATAAAAGTTAATCTTGGTCACAAAACAGATACCTTTTACAATATAAACTTCATTTTTTACTGAAATACTCAAGAAGTCTAAGCCTAGTCATGTGAAAGTACCAGGTCCATGAAGTGTAAAGAATTATCATAGCTTGCAATTATCAATATAAGGAGATTAAATGGCTCAGTTCTTTTCTTCCTTTTTCGTAAGCTGAGTTTATCTTCCTTCACAGAATTGTCAGAGAACAGTACTGACAAACTTCAAAGACAATTGTAACTGGGTTTTGTGTTTTCATTTTTGAGCATTATTTTACAAAATTATGATGACAGATGTCCCTGTCAAATGAAGTATGAAAATTCAGGGATTAGTTGAGTTAGAAGACTTGAATAAAGCTTAGATCAATATGCCATTGATTGTTATGTTATTAAAATAAGTTTTTGAAGAAATTATAAAGCCATTCACAGCTTGGCAAGGTAAATAATTCAAGCTAACACAAGATGCTAAATATTTCTGAAAATAATGATCTTTGTCATTTCCCATGTAAGGACAACTGTTCTTGTTTCCCACCTGGTCTCACTGATGTATTTTTTTCTTACTTCTATATATCTGTACATCACTGTCAGATTGATCTTCTTAAACAACTGCATTGATTATTTCATACCTTTAGTCAGTGAGTTCCTAAGATCCTACAAAAAAAAAAGATAAATTAATTTACATGATATTAAACTCTTTCTCCAATGTGGTCTCAACTTTTAGGCTTATCATTCACTGCATCTAAATTAACCCTTTTCTCCAGGGAAGCTGCAGAGTCTCTGTTCCCTAAACTCCCATTCTCGTTATTTCCTCACACAGTTCCATTCAGTGGAACTGCTATTTCTTTTGTCTTTATTTTAAAAATTATATTAATATTTAAATTTACAAGAGAAATTTATATCCATTCAAATTAGGAAAATAAAGCAAATAAAAATTTTATAAAATATGTCAATAAATACTAAATTATAAAATTGATATCACTCTTTCTTTTTAAATTGACGGATTATGACTAAGTTAAGAATCTTGTCTGACTCCTTCACATTTTTCTGTATTTCTTCAAAGACATAGTATGCACTAAATGAATGTTAACTGTTATTATTACTGAATTTTTGGTCGTATGTCTTGCAAATATATTTCCACAGTCTATCTTATTAAATATGTGTGTTTTGTGTGAGTGTATGCCTACAAACACACAAACACACATACATACATTCTTTGCCATAACTTTATCGCCCAGTTTTAATTAATTTTCTCTATGTGAATTCTTGTTGTCCTTTTTTTTACAATCTCCTCACTCCTCCAATTTATACATTTATTCTCATTAATAGATTTATTATTGCATTGTGAATGTAAAGATTTAATTAATCTGGCATGTTTGTCTGTGTGTGTGTGTGTGCACGTGTACCTATGATGTGTGTAATATAAAAGCCTAACATTTTCTTGAGATGGTTAACCAACTAAGTCAGAGGCATTTATAAAATAGATTAACATTTTTCTTTTGACTTGAAAAGCCAATTTGTCATTTTTTCTTTATGTATTCTGATTTTACTCAACCAAATTTTTAGAGCAACATGTCTTACATACCCTATAAATCTGTCTGTATTATAGTAGCCAAAAATAATGACTAAATTAATAAAATTACATTTAGTCAAAATTTATATTATTTTATTATTTAAGCAGCAATGCCTTATCTCTCCAATTATTGTGTAACAATTTTTTCACTAATTTTCCTTCATACTGTAAAATGCAATTTGATTGGTAAGGTACCACTGAGAGTCAGTCTGATTATCTGCCTTCACTTCTCAATTTGGGCTACCTTGAATTTCTTGAAATAACCTCGTAAATAAAATGACTGAGGCTTTATTTATTTGTCTCCCTGATAATTCTTCCCAGTTTGATTATAAAACTTTGGACAGTTTTCTCTCTCTGATCCTCAAAGCAACTTTTTCCAAACCATTATCATGTATGAATGCTTCATGAGCTAGCCGTAGGTCTTGCACAGAAAACACTGAGATCATTACTTCTTTCTTTGGAAAATATCCTGGCCCTATGACTATACACTTTTTTCTGTACATGAATACCCCTTTAACTGTCTCAGAGGGAGAGCTCTTTTCCATACTGTGCTCCACATACAATCCCATATTGTATTTTAGGACTTTATATCATTAATTAGCACTTTTCACCTTTATCTTTAACCTCCTTCCCTTTTTCACTATATATTCATGTTCAAATTTCCCCAATCTTAAAATAATAGAAGATAAATTCCATTTAAAATTTTAATCACCTTCTAACTCTCATTTTATTTTGTTCAGCCTCCTGATAGTCAGCAATCAATCACCTTGAATGAGCAATCTACATATAATGTCTTCCCAAGTAATTTTATTTTTCATCTATTAATGTGTCACTTTTCCTCCTGTCACTCAAGTAACACATTTTTTATTGAGGTTAAAAATATCCTTTTTTACCAATTCATAAACTCTTTGAGTACCTTCTTACTCCAATATCTAGTACAGTGAATACCACATACAGTGGTCAGTAAACATACAGTGAATGAATAAATTAATTGCAACATTTAATTGCCATTTTATAATCCATATTTTTCCATTAATTATTTTTTCTCACACCATTGCATACTGTTTAATTTTTTTATTTAAAAAATGATTTTTTTTTTCATTTCAAGGGGTACAAGTGTAGTTTTTTTACACAGATATATTGTGTAGTAGTGAAGTCTGGGCTTTTTGTGTGACCATCACCTGAATAGTGTACATTGAACTCACTAGTAATTTCTCATTCCTCACCTTCCTCCCACCTTCCCACTTTTCTGAGTCTCCAATGTCCTGTATTTCCATACTCTATGTCCATGTGTACACATTATTTAGCTCCCACTTACAAGTGACAACATACGGTATTTGACCTTCTGTTTCTGAATAATGCCACTTAAAATAATAGCTTCTAGTTCCATTCATGTTGCTGCAAAAGACATGATTTTATTCTTTTGTATGGCCTGAGTAGCATGCCAAGGTATATTATACACACACACATCATATTTCTTTATCCAATCATCTGTTGATGGACACTTAGGTTGATTCCATATCTTTGCTATTGTGAATAGTGCTGTGATAAACATATGAGTGCAGGTATCTTTTTGATATAATTATTTATTTCCCTCTAAGTAGATAACCAGTAGTGGGATTGCTGAATTGAGTGGTAGTTCTCTTTTTAGTTTTTTTGAGAAATCTCCACACTGTTTCCATAGAGATTTTGCTAATTTACATTCCTACCAACAGTGTATAAGCATTTTGTTGTCTCAGTTCCTTACCAACATCTATTGTTTTTTGACTTTTTAACAATAGCCACCCTGCCTAGTGTAAACTGGTATTTTGTTGTGGTTTTAATTTGTCTTTCTCCAATGAATAGTGATGTTGAGCATTTTTTCATACTTTTGGTGGACATTTGTATGTCTTCTTATGAAAAATGTTTATACATGTCCTTTGCCCTACTTTTTAAATATTTTTTAAATTTTTTAAATTTTTAATTATTACAGGTACATAATAGTTACATATTTTGTAGTGGGACTATCTGTTTTTTTTTTTCTTTATGAGTTTTTTGATTTCCTTGTAGATTCTGGATGTTAGTCCTTTGTGAGATGCATAGTTTGTGAATATTTTCTCTCATTTTGTAGGTTGTCTATTTATATTGTTGATTATTTCTCTTGCTGTGCAAAAGCTTTTTAGTTTAATATAGTCCCATTTAGCTATTTTTTGTTTCTGTTGCATTTTCTTTTGAGGTCTTAATCTTACATTATTTGTCTAGCCAATGTCCAGAAGAGTTTTTCCTAGGTTTTATTCTAGAATTTTTATAGTTTCTGGTCTTATATTTGAATCTTTAATTTATCCTGAGTTAATTTTTGCATATGGTGAGAGATATGGGTCCAATTTTATTTTTCTGCATATGGCTAGCACCAATTATTGAATATTATGCCCTTTCCCTAATATAGGTTTTTGTCTACATCATTGAAGATAAGTTGGTTGTAGCTATGTGACTTTATTTCCCTGTTCTCTATTCTGTTCCATTGATCTATGTGTCTAATTTTATGCCAGTACCATGATGTTGTGGTTACTATAGCTTTGTAGTATAATTTGAAGTCAGATAATGTGATGCCTTCAGCTATGTTCTTTTCACTTAGGATTCCTTTGGCTATTCAGGCTCTTTTTTGGTTCCTACTGAATTTTTGGATTTTTTTTTCTAATTCTGTGAAAAATGATGTAGGTATTTTGATAGGAATTACCTTGAGTCTGTAGATTCCATTGTATAATTTTTTTCTTGAAAATTTTACTTTCTTAATTTCTGGTCTTACCTCTTTTTCTTTATTTATTTTTTTAAATCTTCTTCCAGTCATTCTTAGATTTGGTGTTCCCAGGGACTCTGTTCTTATGTCACCTCTTTATTTTTCTCAATCTCTATATAGTCTTTTCTCTACTTTTTGGGAAGGCCTGTTAAATGCTTAAGACCAAACTAGCACAATGCCACTTATCCCACACTTTAGTAGTCAAAACAAATCACAATCCAGTCCAGATTCTAAGTCAAAGGTAATAGACTTCACTTCTAGACAGAAGAAGAGGTATACAGACAAGCATGTGAGGAATTTTTACTGGTCATTTGTACATAAACTTCACCATAGCCTTTAATCTTCATCAATTCTCATCCTTCCTTGTGCAACCAACTTTCTCCCTAAATTCAAGTCTCATCCTATTACAGCATTGAATTGAGTCTATGATTGTATCATCTAAATGCAAATCACATATAAAGCTCTGTGGGCTCAATTCTACAGCAGAGCTGGTCACATGATTTTAGATTTTCATACCTCCCACTTATTTTCCATGCAATGATTTTTGAAGATATTTAATATCTTTTAGGTTCTATTATATTTATTTCACTCTTAAAATGCACTGTCTCATTATGGATAAATTGTTCTCAATAAGATTTAATGACATCATGGGCCATTTCACAGTCATGATTTGGATATTTTCTTTCTTTTAGTTAATCTAAAAATATTAGATTCAAAGGTGATGATAAACTGTTGGTATATATTGAATTTATAGTTAAGTTAAATTACTAGGCTATTTTGCATGACTTCTTCATTAGCCTCCTGGGAATTTATTTATTTTAAAAAACAGAAAACTGAATAACTGCTTATTCCTTTGATCTAAATAGCTATTATGACCAGAAGGATGGACGCAAATAGTATCAACATAAATACAAGTATGTACTCTGGGAAGTTAGGTCTGATCCTGAGAGAAGGAAGTTTAGACTTGGAAGACTCCCAAATTTATACATTACATAATCATTAAAGAACACCTTGTTAGTTTCAACTTAAACATCATTGTGAATATAATCAAGTTTAATTCTCTTGCCTAGTCTTTACAATTTATATAATCTTAAATAGCATACATGTAATTCATATGGCTTTGTAAAAATAATAATCTTTCATCAAATTTTAGTAAAATATTAACAATATTTGAACTTAAAGTCAACTGACACATCTCTTAAAATAAGAATGACATTATTTATTATAAATTCTTCTATTTTGTTAACAATATTTTGGGGTTCTATTAAATTTCCTGTTAAACCCAAATTACGTTGTGTTTATTAATTCCATACATGTTCATTTTAAGGTTTTATACTATTATTATTATTTTTTTAAGATTAGGCAAGTGAAGCAGTTGGAGTGGAAAAGTAACAAAGAAATCTGTAAATGGTTGTGATTAATTAGTTGTTGACACCACTGCACTGGAACCAGCCTATACTATTATTATCGATAAATAAGTAGATAAATTCATGCTTATTTATACCTCACCTATCAGCTTAATGAAATAACTTTTAAGTAAGCTATATCTTGTATGAAGTTTTCCTTATTCCCTAGTCATCAAACTTTCTTTTTCAATAGATATCATATCTATGTAGTAATCTACTTACGACCTATAACCACTCCTAATCTAAAGAGTCTTAATTCCTGTTTCTTTCATCTACTATAAGCATAGTAATATCATATGGTTATGTCCATCTGTAATATATTATACTATAACCTCTAGTAATGTAAGAGTTATCTAGATCTCTAATCCATACTAATCAGTGTTTCTAGCTTATGTCCCCACATGTAACTCAGGCTACATATAAAACAATGACATATAGCAGCAAATTATTTTGAAAAAGCCACCATTTGTTTATAGGCAAGTACATTTCAAAACATTGACTTTTGTTAGCTCAAAGGTATAAAAAAGAATGCAAATAATAAATCAGGTGGTTTGGGGACGGTAAAAACCCAGAACAAGCGTACTAGCTGAACTGTAGATGGCTGAATCTCTGGGAAAACCAACGTTTAGACACTGGAAATAGAAAGAGGACTAGAAGATAATGAACAGAGCAGCCAATGAAGTAAGAGAGGACTCAGGGTATTATGGTATAGGGTAATCTTTTTAAAAAAGGAATGATGCATTGCTTCAAATGATATTAAGAATTCAAGACAAATAAAGACAAGGAATTAAGAGTAACATTTGGGAAAGAGGTGACTAACGTGATCCATTTCAGGAGAATTAAGGGAAAGCTAGTATAACTTTAGTTTGTTGAGTAGAAGGAGAAAGTTAAAAAAATGACTACCAGAGTGATAGATGCCTTTTCCAAGTAATTTTGCTATAAACTTGAACAAAAAATTGAGGTTGTTTGGGAAGAATATGTAGCTTAAGTTTGTTTGTTGGTTGATTGGTAGGTTTATTGGATGATTGTGCATACAGGAGATTTTGAAAGTATGTTTTTCCCTAATGGGAATAGTATTATAAAGAGGGAGAAATAATGATGCAGAAAAGAGAGGGATATAATTATTGGAGTGAACTCCTTTGATCAGTACACATGGGATTCAGTACACATGTAGATTTACTGGCCTTGTAAAGGAGCCAAGGTATTTTATCCATGCTAACAGGATGGTAGGCAGAACATATGTGATAGTGCAAACAGGTTAGAAGAATTGGTGTTGGAATAATAGGTGATTATCGCTCTGTATTTAATAACAGCTATATAAACATAAAATTCAGATACCGTAAAATCCACTCTTTAAAAGTGTACAATTCAGTGGTTTCTAGTATATATACAGAGTTGTGCAATCATTCCACTGTCTAATTTAAGATATTTTCATCAATCCCAGAAGAAACCCACATCCATTAGCAGTTACTCCCCTTTTCCCCATCCCTCTAGCCCTTAGCAACCACTAATATACTTTCTGTTTCTATAGATTTGCATATTCTAAATATTTTATATACATGAAATCATATAAGATGTGTTCTTTTATAATTGGATACTTTTATTTAGTAAAATATATTCAAGGTTTATGCACATTGCAGCATAAACAATATTTTATTCCTTTTATTGTTGAATAATATACTATTGTATGGATATACTGTATTTTGTTTATCCATTCATCAGTTGATGGACGTTTGGATTGCTTCCAAATTTTGGCTATTATGAATAATGCTACTGTGTTCAAGGTGTTGTGTCATGAGTTTCATTTCTCTTGAATATATATTTAGAAGTGGAATTGCTGGGTCATGTGGAACTCAATGATTAACAATGGGATAAACTGCCAAACTGTTTTCCAAAGCAACTGATCTATTTTACAATTCCATCAACGATGTATGAGGTTGCAATTTCTCCATATTCTAGCCAACACTTTTTATTGTCTTTCTTTTTTATTACATCCATCCTAATGTGCCTGAAGTGTCATCTTATTGAGGTTTTGATTTCCACTTTAATAATGACTAATGATGTTGAGCATTTTATCCCATGTGCTTATAGGTCATCTGTATATATTCCTCAGATAAATATTTATTCAAAATTTTTTCCCATTTTTATATTGGTTTATTTGTCTTTTTTTTGTTGAGTTGTAGAGTTCTTTATATAGTCTGGATAGAAGTTCTTATCAGATATGTAGTTTGCAAATATTGTCTTCAACTGTATGAATTGTGTTTTCACTTTCTTAATGATGTCCTTTGAAGCACAAATATTTTAGTTTTGATGAAGTCTGATGTATCTTTTTTTGCTTTTGTTCTTATGCTTTTGATATAATACCTAAGAAACCGTTGCCTAACCTAAGTTCACAAAGATTTACTTCTATATTTTCTTCTGATGGTTTCATAGTTTTATCTTTTACATTAATATCTTTAACACATTTTGAGTTAATTTTTGTGTTTGCTGTGCACTAGGGGTCCAACTTTATTCTTTGTCATATGACTATGCAGTTATCCTGTCATCATTTGTCGAAACAAAATCACCAATATTGCACGCCAGGTATTTTTCTACTGAATGGTCTTGGCATCCTTGGCAAAAATTGACTGTAAAGGTAAGATTTAATTTTTGGACTCCTAATTTTGTTCTATTAATTTACATAGTAATAAAATAGTATTAATATATAAATTGCATCCACATGTCTATCTTTACTCTGGTACCACACTATTCTGAGTACTGTAGCTTTGTAGTAAATTTTGAAATTGGGAAGTGTGAGTCCTCCAGCTTAGATTCTTAGGGCCAAAGAATCGGAAAGTCAACTGGTTTTATAAACGGGTTCAAAGTTCAGCAAGGAGTTGAAGCAAAGTTCAAAAATATGCCAATACCAAGTTCCCATATCTAGGAGGTTAGCCAAAAACTGTCATTGAATTATATAAATTGAGAATAAACTAATGTTGAGGCTTAGTAAATAGATATTGTTCAATAGGTGATTATATGAAAATGAGTAAAACTTTAAAAAGTTTATGCACATATTAAATAGTAGTAAAGTGATAATTTTTCTGATGAAATTTCAGTGCTAAAAGAACTTGGAAAACAGACAATGTTGGGTGTCATATCTTATTATTTTACAGAAATGGAGTAGAAAAGCCAGGGAAAAAAGTAAAATGTCAATAACAAGAAAATTCTATTTTCAGAGGGGTTCCCTCTTGACCAAATGAACAAAGTTGTCTTGCCTTATTCCTATGTGGCCATGGCCCCCATGACATCTCAGATTTCCACCATATCTACGCTTTGAGTTTGGCCTGTGCTTTAAATATATTCTCTCTTCTTCAACATTTTTCTCTTTGATTTACCCAATTTGTGCATTAAAAATATCAATCTAGAACTTGAATGGAAAATAATTTGCAATAGACAGCCTTTGATCAATCACTAATGGCTAGCTAGAAAACCCAGTGGAAAACAGTTCTGAGATAAAGCAGAATAGAATGGATAAAGATAACAAGATATGTGTCCTTACATGTAGTTCCTGCTATAGTTTGACCTCACTTGTCGACTACGTCTACATCCGTATGAACAATCACCAATCTTCCTCACCAGTTATTGGTCACAGAATCTTAAAAAATAAAGATGACTAAATTCCTGTCCATACCTACCTTCAGGTTTCCAGCTCTAATACTCAGGCCAGGCTCAAATGTGGATTTGATCAAGAAATTAAAATAACCTAGAGTAGCCTGAAGGAGTTTTACTAAGGAAATACTGTTCCATATTTTATTAATTTGATCACTTAAAATTAGTAGTTCCAATATTTCCTCTACAATTAAAAAATCTAGTTACTAGCCTGAAAAAAATGCCCTTTGAAATAGGTTGATTTTTTAAATATGGTTGAATGACTTTGAATAAGCAAAATGTGAAAAAAATAAAATAATTTATTAAATTAAAGTTTATTAATTAAACCTCTACAGTGGCATAAGAAGTGATAGAAGTGCAAAATACAATCTGATTAGAAAGCACATTTGAAA
This sequence comes from Daubentonia madagascariensis, assembly GCA_023783475.1. NCBI lineage: Eukaryota > Metazoa > Chordata > Mammalia > Primates > Daubentoniidae > Daubentonia > Daubentonia madagascariensis. The sequence continues at coordinate 14,487,679 of JAKFHU010000978.1, read as the reverse complement.
TAACCAAGCTAAGAGATGGTGGCAGGTAGTGTGAGGTACTTACTGGCTTATCTTTAATTAAAAATAGAGCTGAAACACAATTTTTCTTGACTAGTAAAACTACAGATAACTTATACCAAAATCACTGAAATGAAAATAAGTAAGTGGGTTCCTTCCCTGGGAAATATTGGGTGCACACATTTATTTTTTTCTCGGAAAGAAGGTTCATAGTTTTAATCAATTTGACACTACAAATTATCGAGGAGTCTGACTCTGCAAATGACAAAATCCCTTGCACTATTTTAGACATCTTGCCTTATATTATATATTGATATTTTATTGCCTCAGTCTCTAAAACTCTAAAAAAGAAAAAAAAAGCTTGCTTAATGTCTCATAGTAATTCATGATTAATTTCTACTAAAATTTATTAAAGCTTCCATCAGCATTCAAATATTTCTTTTCCACATATTGTTTTAGAATAATAATATGTTTAAAAACTTTCTATTTTGTCATAGGCAATCATTTTTTTTTCAATTTAGTCCCATTTATGTAGAGGATATTTCATTAGTTCTACTTTTTGTTTAGTTTTATTTCCCCAAATATAAACTGAATGGATGTTTTAGCATTAAAAGTTTTTACGACTGTTCATTTAGAATGAAATCACAGAAAAGAATGAACTCTTCCTGTATTTGGAATAGTGCTTAGGGCTTCAAGGTGACAAAGGTCAGCTTTTTCTCTCTTGAATGAGACCACCTATACTTTAAGGTTAGTTACTTACTGACAACAGGTACTATACTCTTTACAAGATGAAAGCTATAAAGTTGAAAAATAAGCTAGAAAGTCTCTCAGTTCACCAGCCTGAAAAGGCCATAGTTTTTGGTATATGTCATCTGTTATTGACTTGTCTAATACCTTTGATTTAGGCCTTCCAAAAGTAATAATCACATCTTTGAAAGGATTAATCTGTAAGCTTCTTTGCTTTATATGTACTGCCTTAAAAATCACAAATCTCTGACTTTTCTCTCACTTGATCCATCTTTCTGATAGACTACACACTAGGTGTTATACTTTCCATTAATCAATTTCAGTAGCAAATCTTCCACAAAAATTAGGGCATTTTACTGCTACTGGAAGAACTAGAATATATGTGTGCACAAAATTATCATTAGTATTTTTAAAGTGTTTTGTTACCAGGGTTTAGATCCAGTTATATAATAACATTTTGGTATTTTTGAAGACTATATTTTCTTGTAAAATGGAGGAAGAAGATATTTGTCTGTCAATCCTCCAAATAATTCATTTTTTCTTAATTATTTATGTATTTTAGCTAAGAAACAAAAAATCAAATATGATTTAAGTATGCAAGCATGAATTACATTGACTCAATATCACTAATTTTTTTCAGTAAACCAAATCCAAAACCTTTTAATAATACCTGTCATGTTAGTTTCTCGGTTAGATTTAATAAAAAACTATTGACCATATGGGAAAATATGCATTCACTTTTACTGAAATTTCCTTATTTAAATAAATAGCAGCTTAATAAATTAAAGCTCTAACCCTCTGCGCGGTTACCTATATAATATGCAACAAAAGTTATCTGCACAATGGCCACTATAAAAGAAGGAAGAAAATCAAACCAAAATCAATCTAAATATATTTTCCCTTCACATCAGCACATAATAATGTTTTGCTACGTAGTAGGTTAATTGGTAACATTTATACATATACAAGTTTGCACTAAATGCTTTTTCTATTTCTTTATAGTAATTTTTGCTGAAATGTAACAGAAAATTAGCACAATATTTTCATTCTGTTTATATTCAGATTTTAAACTAATAATATAGATTTCTACCTGTAGATGCTTTTATTTAGATAAATTTTTAAATTATTAAGAATGTCAAATCAACTATGAGTCTTTATCTAGAAAATTCAATTGTGAAATTATCTTACTTTTCAGTAGAAAGTTGCTATCAACATGTTGGAAGATGAATAAAGACTTTTCAAAAGAATTTTGAGTGGGGAGAGAGAAGCTTGTATAGTTTATTATGATTAATCTGTCTTTTATATTAAAAAATTAGAATAGAAATTGGAGAATATGTGTGTGTGTGTATATATGTATACCTTGAGGCTTTTTCACTTTCAAATTGCAATAAAACAACTAAAATAAAATAAAATGATTAAGGCAGCAACAATCTTGTGCTTTTCCTCCTTTCAGAAAAGACTATATGCAGGGCAATTAATCTCATTGATCTGGGTTGGATCAGGCAATCAACATTGAGTCCGTCTTTGTGACTATGGACATGGCAGGTTCTCACTGGCCAGGATTAAGTTACTAGGGATAGCATGTGACTAGGGATAGCATAGGCTGATATTGGAGAGGGGTGATTTACAAAAAGACAAATGACCTCTACATCTAGCAATACTTAGAGACTCTGGATATACACAAAGTCTGTCCAGAAAGTATCCAGACATGTAATATGAAAAATAGAGACATTTACTGAAGAAGATACAAGATACAAGAAACACTGTATTTAGTACATAGGACAATGATGCCTCAGTCCCCTTCAAAGTAGGCACCTTGGGACCTCACACAGTTCTCCCAGCGTCTCTTAACCTAACCCGTACACGTTCAACATTCTCAAGTGTTCTGCTTGTTGCAGGCCTTCCAGAACATGGATCACTTTCAACAGATTCTTGGCCAGCTTGGAAGTGTCTGTGGCACACTTTTATTTATGCTGCACTCATTGCATCATCCCCGAAATCCCTCTGAATCATCTGAATAGTTCCCGCAGAGCAATGTTTAAACTTAATGCAAAATTTGATGCAGATTCGTTGCTCTACTCTCTCAATCATTTAGAATGTGACGGCCACACAGTACACACGCTTGCTCAATGGCGTCTAGCACCCCACTGACTAGCACAATGAAGTTGTCATGTTCACGCATGCGCATTCCAGTCCACTCTCCTTGGCTGCCAGGTTACAGGCAAGTCACACTAACCATTCTCATTATATTGACAATGGCTGGATACTTTCCAGACAGACCTCGTATCTCTCTCTCGACAGAGAGAGAGAGGGAGATATGAATGAAGCACAATCCATATCCTTCAATGTCGCCTATTCAAAATAGAGACATAGATGTGTAAAATACATAACTAATATGTAATAAGTACTTTTATGCCTTAAATGATATTAGTCATGGATTCACTTAAAAATATCAGAGCCAAGGACTCTGAATAATAGAGCATTAAAACATAAGTGGAATGGCACTGCAATATGGAGGAATCCTTTCTAAGGTGATGAATTCATCACCATGAAAGGCTTACAATTTGTTTTCATATATATAATAATCAGTAAACTGTGTTCAAGATCTAAAAACACAAGTAGGAAAGAGAGAGAACTATGTTACCAAATATGAAAATGAAAGCCATTTTATTGTTACTATGTTAAACAGGAAACATTTTAGAAAAAATTCAGAAAAAAATTGTAGAATAGGATGCAATTTTCCAATAAAATCACACATAAAGTAAAGTTTGAGCAATTTAAAATGCAAAATACAGACTAAAATAAGGTACATAAATAAACACACATGTCCCAAAATACGGCAGATGGGGAGAAAAACATAGTAGGGTAAACAGTAGGATCAGCAGAACAAAGAACACACAAGAATAGGTGAAGGCAACATGAACCAGATCAGAAACCATTCATTCCATCAGCAACCCAGGCAGAAGGTATTATCATCCCCAGTTTCATAGTCACAACACAACTAAAGATTATTTTCAAGCAGTATATAAAATAAGGAATAAATTATTACATATACATATTATTCCAAAATTTTGCTTTTCCATTTTCAATAAATATTTGTTATGTCCAAAAAATCATAAGTTAAGGAACTCTCTGGCTTCTTTTGAATACAAAAGTAGGTTGATATATGCTATTTGGTTATGTTAGAAATTCTGTGCCAACACTATGCACAATTAGGTAAATAACACCCTTCATAAAAGCATATCTTAATTTTATTTACTTTTGTTCATGTGTACCTACAGACTCTTAAAGTAAGGCAGGTAGAAATTAGTCATTTAGGAAATGTAAGACCATGTGAGATTTATCTTTCTGTGCTTGGCTTATTTCACTTAACATAATGTTCTCCAGTTCCACCCATGTTGTTGCAAATAGCAGGATTTTATTCTTTTTGATGGCTATGTAATATTCTATTGTGTACCAAAATTGCTTTATCCATGGATGGACACTTAGGTTGATTCCAAATCTTGGCTATAGTGAATAGTGCTGCAATAAACATGGGAGTGCAGATATCTTTTCAATGTACTGATTTCCCTTCTTCTGGATATATATCTAGCAGTTGGATTGCTGATTCATATGGTAGTTCTACTTTTAGTTTTTTGAGAAACATCCATACTGTTCTCCATAGTGGTTGCAGTGATTTGCATTCCCATCAACAGTGTATGAGGGTTTCTCTTTCTCCACATCCTCCTCTCCAGCCTTCATTATTACCTGTCTTTTTGATAAAAGCCATTTTAACTGGGGTGAGATTATATCTTGTTGTAGTTTTGATTTGCATTTCTCTGGTGACTAATGATGTTGAGCATTTGTTCATGTACCTGTTGGCCATTTGTATGTCTTCTTTTAAAAAATGTCTGTTCATACCATTTACCCATTTTTCAATCTGATTATTTGATTTTTTCCTGTTGAATTGTTGGAGTCCTTATATATTTTAGTTATTAAGCTCTTGTCAGATGGGTAGTTTGCAAATATTTTTTCCCTTTCTGTGGGTAGTCTCTTCAGTTTTTTGATGGATACCAGAGGCTGGGAAAAGTGGTGATGGTGGTGGTGGTGGCGGGGATAAAATGGGAATGTTTAATGGGTACAAAAATATAATTAGATAGTTAGAATGAACAATATTTGATAACACAACAAAATGACTATAGTCAACAATAAGTTACGATATACTTTAAAATAACTAAAAGAGTGGAATTGGAATGTTCCTAACACAAAGAAATGACAAGTGCTTGAGGTGATGGATACCTCAATTAACCTGATTTGATTAAAACACATTTTATGCCTGTATCAAAATATCACACGTACACTATAAATATATACAACTATAATATCATGTACCCATAATAATTAAAATTATAAAATTAAAAAATGAAAAGGTAAATATAAAAAAGAAAATAAAAATATTCTAGGTATATAGGTACGTAATATTAAAAAAAAAAGTCAGGAAATGTAAGACCATGAGTCTTTTAGCCAGGAGAGAGTAAAAAGTCTTCGTTTTGTGCAGTGATTTTTTTCCTTTGACCGTATTCAACTTAGTTTTTCTAGTCTTGTACAATACTACTACCAGCCCCCACCATGGGTACTCAATAATCTCTTTTTTTGCTGTTGCTATTAATGTTGTTATTGTGGAATAAAAAAAACAGGAAAGAAAAACTAGGAGCTTTTTTAAAAGCTACCTATTAGAAGGGTTAGGTTGGAATGGTGTGAAAATGACAAGGAAAGGAATGATACTTCCTTGAATACACGTCTTTGTATTTTTTAAAAATTTACTTACATTTATTGAGGTATTGTTTATGTACAATAAAATGCATAACTATTGAGTAATGGGTCAATAATTTTTGACAAAAGTATGGAATCATGGAACAATCTATCATTAAAGAAAGACAAAGCATTACCATGATGCCAAGAACTTCCCTCTTCTCCTATTCCAAGAAACCACTGATCTGATTTCTATCACATAGTTTGATTTTATCTGTTCTAAAACTTCATATAAATAGACCAACAACATGTATTTTCTCTTGTTTCTGGTCTCTCTTGCTTAATAGCATATAATTTAAAATTCATCCATGTTGTTGAATCTATTTGTAGTTTATCCCTTTTATTTCTAAATAGTATTCAATTTTAGAAATATACCAAAACATTTTTATAATGTTTCCAGTTTTGTACTATTTTGATTAGTGCTCTGCAAAATTTCTTGTAAAATTTTGGTTTTGTTTATGTTATTCTTGGCATATTTTTATTTCTCTTATTTAAATATCTTAGAATAGAATTGCTATTATATGTTACTGATCCAATGTAAAGAATCAAATGATTAGATATTTAGATCAAATTTGAATCTGAAATCATATCTAACATCAAGATTTTCTAATAATTTTTAAAGATATAGACAAATCTGTAGGAAAAGGCTTGAAACATCAATGGCAGCTGCCTCACAACCTTCCTACTGCATTGGATGTGCCCCAGAGAAATAGACAAGGAACAGTGACAATAGTTATTAACAATATATTGTGTGCTGTAAAATTACTAACAAAGGTAGTAATGTTCTTAAATGTTCTCACCATAAAAAATAAGTATGTGAGATGACATATACATTACCTAGCTTCACTTAATCATTTCACAGTATACATATACCAAAAATCATATTATGCACTGTAAATATACAAAATTTTTATTTCTCAATTATACCTCAATAAAACTGAAAAAAATAAAATGCTTAGAACAGTTAAAAAAAAAAAAAAAGGTAGATGAGAACTCCAAATGAGGTTTTTCAGGTTTACCTTACACAAGTAGGAGAGAGTTTACTTTTTGAAAGATCTCCATTTTATACCTTAGTTTACATGATATTTTTAGGGAACCCTGAGTTTTATACTTCAAATTCCATAGATTCTTGGCATATTTGCCTAAGTCATCATTAAACGAGAATATTTTAAGGACAATCCATGTATAAGGATTATCCACCTAGCAAAACTTCATATAGAGCTCAGTGGTATAGTTATCATGTTGAAAATAATTTAGAACATGTCTCTCCTTGTCTTCTTCCCTCAGAAGCCTTCCTTTAGCTGCTTTTTCTCCTTTTTCCATAGATGGCTGAATGTCTAAATATACGAGCTATATGAGAAACTGCCAAAAATGTTTACTGAAATGATCAATTTTACTTAACCCACCTGCAGTGAGTAATGGTTCTAATTGTTCTGCATCCTCACAAACACAGCATTGTCAGTCTTCCTACAGTTTAGCTATTCCAGCAGGCGTGAATTGTATCTCACTTTGGTTTTAATTTTTATTTCCCCAATGATTAGTGATATTGAGCACCTTCCTACATAATTATTGGCTATTACCAAATTTTTTTGTTGAAAATTATCTGTTCAAGTATCTTGCCCATTTTTATTGTTACTTTTGATTTATTTTTTAATTGATTTCTAGAAGTCCTTTATATACTCTGGATACTGATACTTCACTTTTTTTGTGTGTGTGTATACATAAATATATGCTTATAATTTTCATATAATCCAATTTGTCTATTTTTTAAAAAAAAATTATGATTAGTGCCTTTTATGTCATAAAAAATTTTTGTCTAACTCAAGTTTACAAAGATAGTATCTTGAACAGAAAATTGAAAATATCTGTGTGGTTCTGTTACTGGTCTGCCTAATTTGTTTCATTGATCTGTTTCTCCACTTTTTGTTATAGTTTTGACTTTGGAACTTTATTAGTATTATATATATTTGAAATAATAAAATTAAATCAACAAGGATTGAGAGGAAATTCATAAAAGGGACTATAAATAGAAAGAAAAGTTTACAATAACTACATTTCAGATGGGGTTAAATATGACTAATTACCCAAGCTGGAGTGGCAGTGTATGTTAGATATTTAGAAAAAGCCAAAATCATCCCCACTGTCCATCAATGAGTTAGGGAGCCTAACTATTTAACATTTTAAATATTAGGAAACATTCAATTTACTATTTTCTTTGTTACTGCTCTTGGTTTTCCTTTAACTTAAGGGTATGTATGTCCTGTGTTGTGAATAAAGTGTTTATAAATGGGAACAATTATGCATTTTCCTCATGCTTTTTTATTGTGGTTTGAGCCATGGGCGTTACTTTATGCCTGAGAAGAACTCAGGGCACCCCTAGCATCATGGCTGACACTGGAAAAAGTATTATAAAATTCTATGTTGAGATTGAACATTTAATTTCTATTTACTCTAGTGTTTCAAATGTGCATTTTTAGGATCATTAGTTTATATGCAGCCCTAGTTCTCATTTTTAAATTTAGGGTATAGTCATTTACCTTGAGGAAAAATAACATTTACCTTGATGAAACATTTGAATTATGTGATTCTTATTGAAGAAAATGCAGGAAAAATACAATGCCACCAAAATGTGTTTCCAGAAAAAGAGAAATGTCAGCTATACTGGCCCAACAAGCTAGGATGTATTTGTCATATATAGTATTTATCATTCACATATCTCTATAGCCAAGAGAAAATAATTTCTATTAGAAATGTGCTACAATGATATGCAACATGTCCTGTTCATAGAATCGGCCTCTCAACCCCTTCTGTTTTGTGCAGCATTGTAACCAAAGCAGGTGTCATTTTCAATAGAAAGCAAAGGAAGGAATAGGTTTATTTTTGTTCATGAAATTGCACCTGTCTTAAACATCTTCCAATCATTTCCTAAAACTTAGTATCCAATAATATCTACCCAAATCATAGTTTGTATATGATTTCCATATGACATTGTGTTAAGGCATGTGAAAGCATGAAGTAAATAGTTTTGGAATAAATTAATTACATAAATAATTTTAAAGAGCTATTTTGTAATAAGTTTTAAGAACTTGAAGTGTTATTTTTTTGTCTCCTCTCCTGCATTACTTTTAATTCTTTTTTTGGTCAGTTTGAGGCATCTACAAAATCTAAATGAGGATTAGATTTGATGAAATTCAGGCTTTTTATTTGTTTTCATATTATGCTGAGAATTAAAGCAGAAGGTTTTAAAGGAGCAGAATAGAGTGTACAGCTTACAGGAAAGATCGGGAGGATAATGGGAAGAGAAAGAAGACCCTGTCCTGAAAAGGGTAGATAGGACTTACTGGATCCATAGTTAGAAACAAATAAGCATTTGATACTCTGATTTTAAAGAAAGTCAGAGCCTAGAGGAAAAGATTCCTGGTTTTGGGAAATCACCATGAGAGAAAGAAATAAGAGTTAGTATTAGTTTGTTAGGACTTCCATAAGAAAGTACCACAGATTGAGTGGCTTAAACAATAGGAATTTATTTTCTCACAATTCTGACAGGATGAAGGTGTCAGAAGGGTTGGTTTCTTCTAAGACCTCTCTCTTTGGCTCTTGGACGGTTGCCTTCTTCCAGTGTCTTCATATTGTTGTCCCACTGTGTGTGCCTGTGCCTCAATTTCCTTTTCTCATAAGAACGCCAGTCATATTGGATTAGGACCCACCTAAATGACTCATTTAATTTTAATTTACCTTTTAAAGACCCTATTTTCAACTAGGGTACTGGGGATTAGGACTTTATCATATAAATTTTGGGAGAATACAAGGCAGCTCATAATAGTATTGAAAGAGTATAATACATTTTCTAGATATAGAGCCAAGAAACCAAACGGAAGCAGAGACTCCAAATGAATGACCCACCACGTCACTTTAGCCATACTGTTCTTATTATCACCTTTGTCCAAGTTGGTTGTTCTGTACCCAACCTGCACCCTCCTTGTTGTTTAATACTCTACTAAGTAAATTTTTCCAAACCTTGGAATCTTCTTTCCCAAGCTAGAGAGTGGCATTGTGGAAGGACAAGCCCTGTTTCTGGTATTGAGCATGACAGAAAAGTGTAGAAAATGGTCTTTATTAAACTGCAATTGACTTTCACAACTAGTTTACTGAAGAAATAGGATTTCTTTAAACTTCATATTTAATATTTCTGGATCTAAAAATGTAGCTTAAAAGGTTAGGAACTACTACTTTCAAACAATATGTCAGAATTTAAAGAGAATGATTCCATTTGGTGATAATGGACCATCATACCATTTGGTGATATGCTTTCGATGTCAAATTACACATTGCATCACTTTATTGAAGAGCTCTGAGCACAGTTTAATGCATTTTATCTAGGATGTAAAAATGATATAAGAGATTAAATGTCTCATATCCTGAGATTGGATGATTGTTATAGTATCCATCAAAATATTTTCTCTCCATAAGACTTAATGAATCAAGCCCTATACCTTAGCATTGTGGCCATTAACCAATTACTAAACTGCACTCCTTTTCTTTCACCCACTCACTTTCACACCAGTAACCTTAGTGAGTGCCTACCATGCAACTAGTGTTTGAGATATGTTCAATTTTTAATAAATTGTTCTTTATGACTTGTCTTTAGCCACTTAAATGAGGACTGCTGAATATCAAAATCCCTTTCAAGTTTCTATTCTACTTAAGTTTACCAGTCACCAAAAAATAATTTATAAAAATTTGTTACTTAAATACCAAATGTGTATTTTTGAACTTGTAAAACTACTCCTATTCATTATATTTTCTTCTATATTAGAGTTGTGTCCATTCCTCTGACATGCAAATGATGAAAAATAGGAATCTGCTTCATTTTAGCAATGCAGGATTACAACAAGGTAGCAATGATTCCTTTCCTACAGATAATGCTGACATTGATTTCACCTGACACAGAGGGAGAGACTATTAACTTTACAGAAATTTTTTTCATGATGGGATACTGCAGGAACAAACTGTGACATCCACTTTGAAGGTATATTAAGGGTCAGAAATTACCTCCTTGTCCAACCTTCTATTCTACAAAATTAATCTTACAATAATAAAACTGAATAATTTTAAAATATTCATAAAAATCTCTATATTAATCAAGTATTTATTTTTTCATATGTTATTATTTTTACTTAGTAATTTTCATTAAGTAATTGGCATTTTCATGTGATTATAAAATATTATGATAGAACAATGATATTATTCATGGTTAATATGCCACTAATGTTTGTTTTACGCTACTTGTTAATGATTTACTTGTAAAAGTCTTTAGGTTAGTTACGTTAGGTATCCAACAACTGTGAGATGATTATCATCATTATGTTTGAATAATAGAGAAACTGATTCTGACTCACAATAAGAATCTGGTGAAGTTGACAACCTCTCCAAATTTTGTCAGACATCACATAGAAAGTGGAATAATAGACATTGGAGACTTGGAAGAGCAGGAGGGGGGAGGGGTGGGAGTGAAAGGGTTTGAATGAAAATTACCTATAGGAGTGAGTTACACAATGAGTGAGGGTTACCACAAAGCCAATATACCATAACAAATTGCCTTATACCCAAATACTATACCAATTAAACAATACAAATTTAAGCTAAAAAAAAACAAATCTGCAAAAAACAAGAATTTAAATCAAACATTTAATCTCGTAGAACTTCTGTTCATTTCTTTCTCATTTTTTATTTTCCAAATTTTTTAATCTGGCATATGTAATATTAGTTGTATATGCATTAGCATTTTAAAAGGTTATTCATGTAGAGATAGAATTTGATTATTAATAAGCCTAATGAAATTGAAATAAGAATTTATCAAACATGAGATTTATCCCAATATGTAAGCCATAGATATTATTTACATAATTCAATATTTAAATATTTTCTCTCTGTAAAAATTTAAACACTGTAGATAAAGTCCTCCTTGACTTTTGAGATTTCAGTTTTCTCAGATGTAACTATTCTTATGACATCAATATAGCTGAGTATGTTTTTGCTCTCTCTATATTCTTAAACTCCTCATATTAAAATCAAATAGATGGGCTTGTATTTATTTATATTGCTTCAGGGATTTTTTATAAGGCCAACAGCAAAAGTTACTATGATTATTATCTCTAAAAACAATTCCTATTAAAAGAAGTTAGAGTTTATAGATATAAGATCAAATTTCAGGTGCAGGGCAGGAAATCTACATAATAAAATACTCCCAGAATATTCTATCATTCAAGGAAATTACCAGAGTCTAGAATCCTGTGAAAAGACTCAGGAGCCAACTTGAAGAGGTTGTCAGCAGGCAAAGATGAAAAAATGGGATCACCCAATAAAGATAGTGGCTACATTCATTAGAATGTCATATATATTTAAATTCTTGTTTTTATAATAATACAAAAACTATCTCATGGGTAAAATTGGTAAATGCTAAGAAACTAAAACGTTATTTTGAAAATGTTAAGTAAAGGGAAATAACAAAGCATTTATATCTTCTTTTCTCCTGATTATCTGACCTATGAGTAAGTGAAATTTAAGGATAAATAAAAGTTTGTCTTACACAATAATTCCATATAATAATAAAAGAAAGAATGCTATTATATCTCCATTTTCCATCAATCTTTAATAACTTAATTGACCTAGGCAATGATGATCAATGGCTAATAATATCATAAAAAGTAAACATACAAACATTATGTACCATTTGCCCTAATGGAAGTTTGCATTATCACTTAGGAAGTAATTTTACTAAATAAAGGAACATAACATAAAGCTGATCAAGCTTCTAGATTAAAGATGTCCAATAAAACTCTTTGTGATGGTGGAAATATTCTATACCTGTCCTGTCCACTGTGGAAGCTATTCGTCATATGTGGCTATTTAGTACTTGAATATAGTTAGTATAACTGGGAAAGTAAATATATAAATTATTTAATGTTAAATATTCTAAATTTAGATTCAAATGGTCACATTTATCTAGTGGCAAACGTATTGGACATGAATGCTCTAGCTCAAAGTCCAATTTAAAGTAAATATAAATATCAAACAAAGTCTTAAAAGAAACTATAGGAATATATTCTGCAATATATAGAAAAGTATCACAAGAATGGAAAAGCAAGCACCACATATACTCACCATCAAATTGGTACTAATTGATCAACACTTACGTGCACGTATGAAAGTGACATTCATTGGGTGTTGGGCAGGTCGGGGGGAGGAGGGGATGGGTATATTCACACTCAATGAGTGTGGTGCGCACTGTCTGGGGGAGGGCATGCTTGTAGCTCTGACTCAGGCTGTACAAAAGCAATATATGTAACTTAAACGTTTGTACCCTTGTAATATTTTGAAATAAAAAATAAATTAAAAAAAAGAAAAGGTACAGTAAAAAGATAGTATAATATAAAGGTAAAAAATGGTACACCTGTATAGGGCACTTGCTATAAATGAAGCATGCAGGACTGGAAGTTTCTCTGGGTGAAGTCAGTAAGTCGTAAATGAATGTGAAGGCCTAGGACATTACTATACACATTTATATCACCAGCAGCACTTTTTATACCAGCAACACCACAAACGCGTGAGTAACGTGTTGCACAGTGACATTACGAAGACTGTGACCATCACTAAGTGATAGAAATTTTTTGGCTCCACTGTAATCTTAAGGGACCACGTTCCTATATGCAGTCCCTTGTTGATGGAAATGTCCTTATGTGACCCATGACTATAAAAGAATTTCTGGACTTCAAAGGATTATGCAATCTTAGACAGTGGTCATCTCAGCAATAGCCAGATTGGCTAGGTTCCTCTTTACATTAAAAGAAAACTTGAGTAGACATTCTGTTGTTTGGATAGAGTAAAAGCCAACTTTTGCGTAATAAAATAGAAGTCCTAATATTAATATTTAGAAATGACAATAATAATGACAACAAAACAATTATGTTTAAACATTTAGTATCTGTCAGTCACTTTTTGAAAGCTTAGCGTGTATAATTTTATATAAACTTCACAACTTCAATTTTATGTTATAAAGGAGACACTGTAGTACAGAAACACAAATGTGCACAACACAAAGATAATAGTAACCAAGTGGTTTCCTGAGCCTGTGCTCTTAATCAATTACATGACTGAGTTTGTTTCCCATTAAGGTGAAATGTGAGTCACAATTCATTGAAATTGACAACTGGAAAATACACATAGAGATATTTTCAGTATTTCTGAGATTTAAGGCTAAAATTTATGTTAACTATATATTCATGTTATTTTTGTATCTGATTTTTTTTCATAAATTCTAAGATACTCTATCTATTCTTTTGCTGCATACATTTTTTATTTAACAATATAGTTTGAAGACCTTGCCTTGTCAGTTCTCATTGTTTAATGATTGCATATCATTGCATCATATGAATATCTTATATGTTATTTAAATATACCTATATTAAAGGACTTTTAAATTTTTTTAACTCTATTAATACAGACATCATGTTTTTCTACTTTACTAAGGAGTCTCCACCTAGCAGATATTCTAGAAAATTTATTCAATAAATAATTTTGAATAGAATTGTGAATGAGAAGTATTAAAACTAGCAAAGCTTCTAAGAATCTAATTTAAACTGAGGAAAAAAAGTGTGGATACTATACAGAATACATTTGTCTATTTCATATCCAAAGAATCATAATCTTATATGTCTAATCTGTCTTTCTGACATATCTTAAAAATTAAACTGAGGCCCATGATTGGTCTTCAGAGAAATGTGCAAATACCTTGAAATTGAATTCTAAATTCTAAGTGTATGATCAAGTGTGATTATATTTATTTATTTACTTATTTATTTAGGCAATTACTTAGCCATGGGAGGGTACAAAATAAAGTTCACTCTCTAACCTAATTAACCACTTATTATACTGACAAAGAGGTCTTCCTGTTATTAACATTAATAATTGTCCAGTAGGGATGCTGCTTAAACACTGTATGTTTTACATTCCTTAGACTCTCCAACTAGACTTGTTTCTTAGTAAACTTACTAAATATCCATAATTTATAATTAGATATAATAAAAGTTCTAATTTTTAAATTACTCTAGAAATTCTGGATCAAAAATTTGGAGAGTATCATTCCTAACTTTGTAAAGTCTATCATAGTTGCTGATTTCAATGACTTCTGATTAAAATAATAACTTTAATAAATAAAGTGGAAAAAACAATCAGCAATTATAGGGCATATTTGTATACTAAATTAAGCATAACAAAACTAAATTAGATTTCGTCGTGTATAGAAACTTAGAATAGAAAATATTTAAAGCAATTTTCAGCATTATTTAAAAGCACTAATATTCATTTTGAGACATAATTAAATGAGTATACCTAAAAATAGGCACTAAATTTTTTGATTATAAAAGGGTATTTATGAATTAAAACTACAACAAAAATGTACAATCACAAAGCAATTTTAAAATCTTCTGTCCTACGTAAACACCTTAATGTATATTATCATATTAAACATTATGAAATTTTTTGAGGTAAATCAACCAATTTAAGTTTAACTTTTATCCCCAAACTTAATGGAACACTGAATATACACTTTGATGGAGACTTTAATATTATTATCACATGCGTTAACAGTTTCTTACATTTTGAGCTAGTCAAATTATTTTGTGAGCATTGCTAGCTTATTATTTGGAAAGATATATGCTTCAATGTCATCTGTTATGGGATAGGAGTAAAATAGAGACAACAAGTTTTGAAAAGAAATAATATCTATATATTTTATAGTAGTTTTGATGGTTTTTTTCCCCTTATTCAACAGAATGACTGCAATTCCAATATTCCAAGCAATATTAAAGCATCAACAATTTCCCAATCTATTTTTTTTTGGAAACAGGGTCTCGCTCTGTTGCCCGGGCTAGAGTACAGTGGCATCATCATAGCTCACTGCAACCTCAAATTCCTGGGTTCTAGCAATCCTCCTGCCTCAGCTTCCAGAGTAGCTATGACTACAGGCACACATACCAGTACACCCAGCTAATTTTTCTAATTTTTAGGAAGATGGAGTCTCCCTATGTTGCTGAGGCAGGATTCGAACTCCTGGCCTCAAGAAATCCTCTTGTCTTGGCCTCCCAAAGTGCTGGAATTATAGGCATAAGCCACTGAGCCTGGTCATCCAATCTATTTTTTAATTAGGAAAAATGTGGAAAAAAAAGTTTGGCTATTGATCAGACAAAGTAAGGGCAGGAAGAAATTCTCCAAAGATTTAACTGAAAGCAAGCATGTACCAACTAACAGGAAGGGCCAAGTGGAAATCTTTTAAATTTTTGGTCAAACTAGTAAATCAAATGCAGTGCCATATCCTGGAAAGATTTGTAGAGTTTAGTGCCACCATCAGAGATTTAAAGGATATAGAGATGGATGCTCTATCCAATCCTTTTTCTGTTTACCTCTATGGCTCCTGCAAAAATCAAATGGGACTGTCACAGCCAAGAGAAGCCTAAAGAGATAAACGTAATGTGGTGTCATGAATGAGGTCCTGGAACAGGAAAAGGACATTTGGTAGAAATCAATGCAACAATATTTTGTGAAGCAACCCATTCATTCTAGCAGTTAAGGTTAGGTAATTCAACAGAGACAACATCAGCCTCTTTCAGGAAAACACAGTTGGGATTTTCTGTGATATTCTGACGACATTACATCATTTTAGGAAGGTAAACCCAAACTGTGAAAACCTACTATTGAACTGTTTTGTATTATCTGATATTTTCAGCTACTGAAAATAAATGAAATATGACCAATAAAGTTAAATTCTGTATTTTAAACTAAGTTTCAAAGATAGGCACACATTTTATTTTAGTTAATTTAAATTGAGGTAGCTACATGCAACTATTGGACAGCACAATTGAAATTAGTCAGCCATAGAAAGGGCATAATATATTCCAGATTACTTGTGTCTAGTCAAGATTTGAGATGATTATAAACTGTGCCTCTTTGGTGCTTCACTCTAAAATCAGCTTTTTTAAATTTTTTTTTTTTTAACAGAGATTATTCTCCTTTGTAAGCCCGGACCTTCTACTCTTGTTCCCCACAACCTCATGAGTCTATCAAAATTCTGCCAATTTCGCAGTCTCTCAGCAGTTTCTAAAATATTCCGAGAAGCCATCAATTGGGGAAAAGAGGACTCCAAAGTAGCCTTACATAGCTATGCTTTCTGCTTCTTGTAGATACTGTCTCTACAATTCCTCATTGAATTGGTAGTTCTCTGTGTTTAAATACTTTCACAAATGCTTTAAGGCTATTGAAGCCTGGAAGTAAGAAGAAAACATATAATGCTGAGTAAACACATAACAAAAATAGTTATTTTTAAACTGACCTATATATGATGAGAAAATTAATTTGTAGTCAATATATACTGTGTGCCAAACAAAAGGAAGATATTTTACCTATGATATAAGTTTGGTATCAAATTACTTGCCTTTCCTTTTCTTTGCACTATCTAGCTATACGTTCATTCACAATCTTTGTCCCTTACTCATCAGAACACAGTGGAAGTTGAAATTTTGTCATCTATCAAACATCAGAAATTGCATTATGGTTATCTGACTTTTTGCATGTGATTTTCTCATGGATTACAGATCAATATGAGAAATATTGCAGATTTTGTTTTCCTAAAAAGTTCATCAGATTGCTGTGCACACAAGACAATATACTACTTGTTGAAATTAATGAGCCCATCATATCCTAAAATTTCTGAATATTTTAAAATATATTATTAAATTAGAATAAATCTATTTTGTATTACAATATTATTTATTATTAGTGACATTATTTAAATTAGAGAGCTGTCTCAAAGAGCAAGTTAGACTTTCTAGTTTAAAAAAGTGTTCAAAAACTCTGAAATTCTTAAATATAACAAGATATATGTGATTTTTTTGTCAGTGTGAAGGGAAAAATAGGAATGTAGAACATTATAGATATAATGTTTTATTTTATCTTTTTTCTGCCACAAATGTTGTAGTATATCATATTAATTTTATCTTTCTGCAATACAAAATAATCACCACAAACTTAGTGCTCAAAAGGACATAAATTTATTATTGCAGAGTTTTTTTGGGTCAGAAGTTCAGCACGTCATGAATGAGTTCTCGATATCTCTCACAAGATCTATATCAAGGTGTTGACTGACTGTCTTCTTCTAGAGGTTCAAATAGGGAAAAATCCTTAGTTCCCTGCTTCTAAATTCCGTGTTTCCCTGAGGTTGACAACAAAATTAATTTCTTTGCAGCTGTATTACTGAGGTTACTGAGGTTTCTTTTTGGCTGGCTGATGACTGGAAACCAATCTCAGTTCCTAGAGAGCACTCTCAAGGCTTTGCCCTGTGTCTCTCTCCATAGACAAGCCACAATGTGGTGTTTGCTTTTTTAGGGCCAGCAGGAGAAGAGTCTTCCTTGCTTTGCATTTCTTTCTTTAGTAAATAGTAAATAGTCCCTATTAAGGCTTATCAGACCCCCTGAGAATAATCTCTGTTTTGATTAATTCCAAGTCCATTTATTTGAGACTTTAATTAAATCTAAGAATTCTTATTTACAGAAATAATAGCCCATCACACACTGACATTCAAGGGGAGAAGGCCACATAAGGTTCGTACTGTAGGGGATGGACTCATGGGGAACATATTAGAATTTTGCCCTCTGCATATATGACCATACCATAAAGGACATATGAGTATTATTTATTGGCAACTATAATTTTATTTAATGTGGATATTTATGGATGAAAAACCAATAATTTTTTCTCTTTTGGTTGAATGTCACACTTGCATTTTGTTATGGAGGCAAACAATATTTTCACATTTTCTATGTTATTTTTCTCTCTATGATTGCAAAATATTTCTTAAGACCAAAATGCCAGTAAATTTTAGATACATGCAACTTTAATAATTTTTGTAGTGTATTTTACTATAAATTAAGATTCTTTTAAGAGATCAAGATAAGCAATATCTTATCTATTTCTGCTATTTACAAAAATTTAAAATAGCTTATATAACAATAATTAACTGTAATCTTTACCTTAATTTCACTCTTATATATACCCTCAATTTATAAATTTTTATTTTTATTTTAGAATTATTGTTACATGACTTTAGATAAGTTATTTGAAAGTGAAAATTTCAAGAAATTTTCTTGGTTTTGATCAATTCCTATCTTAAACAATGCACAAGGCAATTTATGGGATTATTTTAATATCTGGCTCAATATGTAGGCTTATAAAACAGATTTAAAAAAACGACAAATAAACAGAACAAAACATTATATAGCAAAAATTATTCAACTATTCTTATTTAATATTGTCTGACGGTGTAAACAATGTGTTATGTGACAATAACAAATTTTTGTAAAATTACAAGTAAAATACTCATAGTGTAAGTAAGCATTGCTTCATAAAGATAATCTAGTATTTTGAAATTCTATAATAATTAAAGTATTTCTCAATTTATTATGTCTATTATCATATTTTTGCTGAATAGACCTCCTAAAAATGTTAGATATTTTGGTCTTTTAATATAAATAGAATTTAAACAAAATGCTCTAATCCATTTCTTTGTTAATTCATTAAATATTATTGAGTTCCTATGATTTGCAACTTAGAGCATAGACAAAACTATTCAATGAGCATTAGAGTCTAACTACAAAGGACTTATTTTTACTATATGCATTGTTGACCAAGTACAGATGACTGCAAGAGCATGTTGCAAGGGGCACTCACAGTAGGCTGTGGAGCCAGGGCAGATTTTGTTGAAGTGACTGTTGATATGTACACAGAAAAGTGAGTAGAAATAAACTAGGAGATAAAATAAAAGAACTTTCTGAGCTCATGGAACAACATAGATAAGCCCAGCAGATGTTTACGGAGCATAGCAAGTTTGTAGCCTGGAAAGAAGGCTATTGTCGCTCTTGGAGATAGTGAACCAAGTTCAGGTATGTCTCAAGCTACAGTGTGGACTCAAGTGCATGGTGAGGCAGAACATTGTAGAACACATTATGAATATTAGCCCTTGCCCCAAGAACCAGGATCAGCCAATGAAAAGTTTCAGATAGCAGAGAAAAATTTAGTTTATTGAATTTATATATTTAGATGAGTATATTGTATTTAGGACACATAGGATTGTATATGTAATGCAATTGGTTTCTTTTTTTTCCCTTTTATACCGGCTAATGTTGAATGTTTTACATTCAACATTGTGAGGAAAAAATAGTATCAAATTTCGATCTTGATGATAACTTCCATTACATAGAAAATAAATGCTCCTGGATGAGAATAATATAAATAATCAATAATTACAGCATTCTCTTGACGTATTTAGGTCTTTTCCTTAGTCTGTTTAAAAATATAGGCCAAATAAATGTTAAAAATGGTTTATTGTTTTGTTAACACTTTTAAGTTTTCCCTTTATCTTTGTCCTTTTAAAAAGTTCTTTTGTTGTTTATCATCCAGGCTGTGACTATTCAACTATGACAAATTCTGAGGGTTCATTTATATGGAACACTTATTATATTTAGCTGTATTTTTAACCTTTAGAAATAGCAAATTTATTCCTGCTAAGTAGAAATCAGAAAAATCATGTTTTCTATTCCTAATGTAACTTTTCTTTGAACTATATATCTCATACACTTTGCTATAAGTCACATAATACCAATATAAAAGAAGATTAGAAGAAAAAATGCTTTTCAATGTGCATAACTTCTAAGAAATATATATGAAGAATTTGAAAATCCAACACATGTATGGGTATACGGCATGAATTGTCAGTTAACATAAAGGCTATTATAAATAAGTGAAAGCTTTGTTGAACTCTGATATTTAACTTATGAATGGATATCCATTCATAAAATATATTTACATCTATTCTATCAGAAATCTCTGAATGAAAGTAATGGTAAATGTCTAGTAATGGTAAATGACTAAGTAACACTGACAATTATTAGAAAGGCCAAGAGGCAGGAAAACTAGGCCTGGAAACAGGATAACAACAATATTATCTCTGTTGAGTAGGCAGCAGAAACTAAGAACTGTCTCATATGTCATCCCTAGAATGCAAGATCTTCAGCATATTTTAATTTTGGCTTCCTTTATTAATTCTTTTGCAATTCTATTCACAGGAAAGAGATTTAAATTACTTTAATTTAGGTTTCTTTTCTACCCTCTGGTAGTACCTCTGAGACTTATAACTGGGTGGAGCAGGGGGAGGTTATAATTTCTCCTGAGGGAAATTGTGCTCTCAGGAGGAAGAAATGGAAGACAAGCAAGAAAAAGTTTATAAATGTGCATTACATGAATCATTTGGCTAACTAACATTATATATTATAGTATTTGACAGACTGATTTGATGGTAGATTGCAAACAAGTTTTGTTGCCCCAATTTTGGTTGTCTTGCAATCTCATTACAATATTAAGAAAGCAATCAATTTCTAATATAGAGATAAGAGACAGAAATTTAATAAATTTTTGGAGACAGAGAGAGAAGATAGATATTACAAAACTGTTTATAAATAATGCAAATTGTAGAATAGAATACACAGAAGAGAACTACTAGAAAAACTGTTAAAGAGAGAGCCCATTTGCTTGGCAGATCCTTAGGGAGGCTTGACACATAGTTTATAGAGAGTAAGGAGGGGAAGAAACAAAACCAGGGCTAAAATCAAGAGGTTACCTGAACGTATTTTATTGCATGAGGTTACCAAGAGTATCTTTGTGTTTCTCTTTACCCTCTGCCTTCAACTCCTACCTCAACCACAAAATTAAATAACCTAGGTTTAAATCACAAGTAACAAAAACAAAAGAAACATAACAAATGTCAAAATAATGACAGCAAAAATTAACCCTTACTGTAAAGACATTGTCAAAATGCCAGGAGAATTTTGGAACAGGTTTTGTAAGAATATTTCAGAGAATGTTCTAACCATTCCAGTTCAGAAACTCTTATTCTAAAATTAGTCCCCTGCCTGTTCAATCCCAAATGAATACCCATTAATCAGAAATTTGCATTCCCCAGAGGCTAATAAAGTTGAGAGTGTTTTCATTACTTATTGAATATTGGAGGCTTTCATTTGTGAAGTGTTTATTTCTTTATTTTGCCCATTTTTCTGTGTTCTCAACTTTTATTGACTTTTAAATTTATTTTTTATATTTTGTTTGTAAGCTGTTGATATATTATATGTATTGGAAATATCTTTACCCATGCTATGGCTTATCTTTTACTCTCTGAAGAGTATTTTTTAATTAATAACATTTCATACTTTAAATGAAGTCCAATTTAGCATTTTCTTCTTTATTGTTAAATCTGCTGTGTCTTGTTTAAAAAATATTTTCTTGCTCTGAGTTATAAATTTGTTTTTCTGGAGATTATTCTTGAAACTTTATTTTTTAAAAATCTTTTTCATTAAGATTTACTATCCATTTGCCATTTATTTTTTGTGTGAATGAGGTAACAAGAATTTGTGTGTGTGTGTGGATATCTAGTTGACCCCACATTATTTATTGGAATGGAACATTCTTTACCTTTCAGCATTATAATGTCAGCTTCATTATAAACTAAGTGACTGGACAAGTGTGTCTATTTCTGGGCATTTTTCCTTTTTTGTCTGTTTTTGCTTTAGTATTATGTTATGTTACTTCAAATTATTGTAACCATGAAAGACATTTTTGATAATTGGCAGTATAGTTTTTCAAACTTTGCTTTTTTTCTTCAAGATTGCCTTGGTAATTATGGGTCTTTTGCATTTCCATCACATTTTAAAGTTATCTTGTCAGTTTTAACCCAAAAATAATATATGCTCAGATTTTAATTGAGATGGATGTAGACATTAATTTGGGGAGAATTTAAATCTTTATTATTTTCCTATGTTTATCATTTGAAAAATATATCTAGATAACTTTTGGTTTTCAAATTGCCAACTCTTTTAATATGTATTAGCATGTATATGTGTATGATTTCTTCAGCATAACAACATTAGGAATTCGGGAAGAAGAGTAGGAATCAACCAAGGAAACAGAGAAGCAGCAGCCAGTGAGGTATGGAGAAGACAAAGAACATGTAGATTCCAGAAGGCAACTGAAAACCTTCTTCAAGAATAAGGAATTGTAATTGCATTTTGGCCATAATAGAGTAACTTATAGTGAACTTTCCCTCACACCACAAACAATTCGAAAACTGGACAAAATAAAAACAAACAAACAATGTTTGTGGATATTGGACTACACATATGATAGAATTGTGATTTATGAGAGAAGGGAAAGAGATGAGCTAAGGCCTAAAATCATCTCACAATTCTGCCATTACATCCTTTCCAAATCACATGCAATGAGGAGGAAACAACCCATAGCATGGTGGTCTAAGTTGAGGAGTCAGAGATAGGAGTTTAGGGTCATGGAATGCACTAGAATTTGTGGCAGATTTTGCCTGGTGAGGGCATTCTTCCTGCAGCCATTTTCTTCTTGTATCCTCAAATGCAGTTGAAAGCCAGAGAGCAAGCTCTTATGTCTCTCCTTATAAGGGCACTGATTACACTCTTAAGAGGGAGACAACAAAAACAAAAGCAAAAACCACCACCAAAAACAACCTACAATTCTGTATCTTGAGAAATTATTCTTCTAAGGGAAGGAGAAATAAAGACATACTAAGACAAACAAAAATTGAGGGAATTTCTTCCCAGTAGATCTACCTCGCAAAATATGCTAAAACACATTCTTCAAGAGAAGGAAAAGGGTGTAGGTCAGAAACATGGATCGACATAAGGAAAGAAAGAGCATTAGAGAAGAAAGGAAGAAGATAACGTTTTAAAATATATTTTTATTATTCTTAATTGTTCTAACAAATAACAGTGTTCAAATAATAACAACAATGTATTTGATGATTATAGGTTATGGATAAGTAAAATGAGTGACCTCAGTGATTCAAGGGACAAGAGGGAAAAATTACAAATACTTTGTTATGAGGTACTTGCACTACCCATGAATTGGTATAGTGTTATTTAAAAGTGGACTTGGATTAGTTGTAAATACATATTGCAAACTTTATGGCAGTCATGAGAAAAAGTAAATAAAGAAATATAATTGGTATGCTAAGAAAGGAGAGAAAATGGAATCATATGAAGTATGCAATTAAAACCACAGAAGGCAAAAAAGGAGTGGAAGACAAAAACAGAAACAAAAAAGGGCAACAAATAGAAAATAACAAAATCATAGATATTAATCCAACTTTATTAATAATCTCCTTAAATGACAATGGTTTAAAATTACCAATTGAAAGGCAGAGATTATCAGAGGAGAATGAATAAAAAGATCCGACTATATGTTGTCAGTAAGAAACCCACTTTAAATATAAAGATACATATAGATGAAAAGTAAAGGGAGGAAAAAAGATATACCATGTTAACAAAAATTGAAAGAAAGTTGGATTAACTGTATTAATTTTATACAAACAGATTTCAGAGCCAGGAAAATTATTAGTGATAATGAGATGCATTGCACAGAAATCAAGGGGTCAATTCTACAACATGCGATCTTTAATGTATATGCATCTAAAAACTGAGCATCAAAGCACAGGAGAAAAGAAATTGGTAGAACTGAAAGGAAAAATGGATGAACCCACTAGTATAGAGGGAAACTCCAACACCATGTATCAGAAATGGACATTTTCCAGCATGTGGAAAATCAGTAAGGGAATAGTTTAACTCAACAGCACTATCAATCAACTGGATCTAAATAACATCTATAGGTTATTTCATTCAACAATAACTGAATAAAACGTCTTCTCAAACTCATATGAAATATTCACCAACATTCTGGACAATAAAACAACTTTAACACATTCAAAATTATAGAAAGTATATACTGTATGCTTTCAGGAATTATAAAGGAATTATATTAGAAATCAATAAAAGAAAGGTAGCTGGAAAAATTTCAAAATACTTGGAGATTAAACAAAACACTCCTAAATAATATGTCAACAAAGTCACAAGAGAAATTTTAAATATTTTGAAATAAATGAGAATAAAAATAAAACTTATAGAAACTAGTGGGATACAGAAAAAAAGTGTTTAGAGAGAAATTTATAGCATTGAATCCATATAATAACAAAAGAAGAAAATCTAAAATAAAAAACTCTAAACTTCCAGGTTAGGAAACTAGAAAAAGAAGACAAAATTAAATCCCAAGAGAGCAGAAGAAAAGAAAAATTAAAAATTAGTGTGTAATTCAATAAAATTGAAAACAGAAAATTCATACAGAAAAACAAAGAAACACAAAGCTAGTTCTTTGAAAGGATCAATATAATGATAAGCTTCTAGCAAGACCAACTAATAAAAAAGATATGATATAAATTACTAATATCAGAAATTAGAAGGGCCATCACTAGAGATCCCCTGGACATTAAAAGTGTAATACAGGAATACTATAAATAACTCTATGCCTGCAAATTTGATAACCTAGATGAAATAGACCAATTCCTTGAAAGACATAATCTGTATAAACTCACATAAAAAGAAGTAGATAATCTTAATAGGCCTATATTTGCTTAAAAATCTAAGTCAATAATTAATAACATTCTAAAACAGCCAAAGCAACAGGCCAAGATGAGTTCAATAATGAATTCTACTAATCATTAAAGGGAAAAAAAAATACCAAATCTCTAGAAATTCTTCCAGAAGATAGAAGCAGAGGACATATTTTCTAACTCATCCTATGAGGCCGGCATTACCCTAAAACCAAAACCAGACGATGACATTATAAGAAAAGACAACAACAAACTAGTACTTCTCATGAACATAGATGTAAAACTCTTTCACAAAGTATTAGCAAGTAAAATTCAACATTGTATAAAAAGAACTATATATCATGACCACTGGCATTTACTCCAGGCAGATTTACAAGGAAGATTCAACATTTGAAAATTAATCAATGTAATTCATTAATATCACAGGCTAACAAACAAAAATCACTTGAGCATATCAACAGATGCAGAAAAAAAAAATCTGGCAAATCCGACATCATTTAGGATAAAAACTCTCAGAAAATTAGGAATAGGGAGGAACTTCCTAAACATGATAATGAATGTCTACAAAAACCCTACAGCTGAAAACCCTACTATCTTACTTAATAGTGAGAAAATAAAAGCCTTCCTGCTAATATCAGACACAAAGCAAGTATGCCTACTCTCACACACTCTTTATCAACATTGTGCTGAATATCCTACCAATAGCTATAAGAAAAGAAAAGGAAATACAAGGAATACAAATTGGTAAGGAAGAAATAAGACTCTCTTTGTCTCAGATAACATGATTCCTCTATGTAGAAAAACCTAAATAATCAACAAAATATTCCAGGACCTAATAAACAATAATAGAAAGATTGCAAGATACAAGAATCACTTTTCTATATATCAACAATGAACAATTAAAATTTGAAATGAAAAACACAATACCATTTGTATTAGTACTCCAAAAATGAAATACTTAGACACAAAATTAACAAAATGTGTAAACAGTCTATATGAGAAAAACAATAAAACTGTTATGAAAAATGTTAATATCTGAATAAGTGGACAGGTATTCCATATTCATTGATAAGAAAACTCAATATTGTCAAACTATCAGTTCTTGCTGTCTTGATCTATAGATGCACTGCAATCCCAACTAAAACACAAGTTATTTTGTGGATATTGGCAAACAGATTCTAACATTGATATGGAAAGTCAAAAGGGCCAGAATAGTCAACACAATATTGAAGGAGAATAAGAACATCAGAGGACAACACTACCTGACTTTAAGATTTACTATAAAGTTAATAGTAATCAACACTATGTAGCATTGTGAAAAAATAGACAAATGGATCAATGGAAAAGAATAGAGAACCTAGACATAAATCCACAAAAATATAGTCAACTGATTTTAGTCAAAGTAGCAAAGGCAATATAATGGAAAAAATATAGTCTTCTCAAGAAATTGTGCTTTAACAACTAACTGGATAACCACATGCAAAAAAAAAAAATCATCCCCTAAAATCTTGAAAAAAAAATTGCTCCAAATGGATGACAGACCTAAGTGTTAAATTCAAAATTATAAAAATCTTAGAAGATAACTCAGGAGAAAATCTAGATGACCTTGGGTTTGGTGATAAATTTTTAGATACAAGCCATAGGTATGATCCATGCAAGAAGGAATTGGCAAGTTGGTTATTAAAATTTTAAACTTCCACTCTATGAAGACACTGACAAGAGAATGAGAAGACAAGTCACAAATGTGGAGAAAATATTTGCAAATGACTTATCTGCTAAAGGACTGTTATCCAAAATATACAAAGAACTCTTAAAAGTCAATAATAATAAAACAACCCAATTAAAAAATGGAAACAAGATCTGAACAGACATCTCACCAAAGAAGATATACAGATGGAAAAAAGCCCATGAAAAGATGCTGGACATCATACATCATTAGGGAAGTAAAATATTAAAACAATGAAATACCACTACACAAGTATTAAAATGGCCAAAATCCAAGATACTGACATCACCAAATGCTGGCAAGGATGTGGAGCAACAGGAACTCTAATTCATTGCTGGTGTGAATGCAAAATGGTTAGCAACTGTGAAAGACTGGCAGTTTCTTACAAAATTAAACATACTCTTACCATACAGTCCAGCAGTCCTATCCAGTAAATGAAAACTTATGTCCACAAAAAACCTGCACATAACTGTATATAACAGTTTTATTGATAATTGCAAAATCTTGGAAGAAACCAAGATGTCATTCAATAGATAAATAGACAAATTATCTGTGGGATATCCAGACAAAGGGATACTATTCAGAACGAAAAAGAAATGAGCTATGAAGCCATGAAAAGACATGGAGGAAATTTATGTACATATTACTAAGTGAAAGAAGCCAATCTGAAAAGGCTATATACTGTATGATTCCAACTATATGACATTCTGGAAATGAAACTATGGACTCAGTAAAAAAAAAAAAAAACGATGATGGCCAGAGGCTGGAGGGAGGGGTGGAGATAGGAATAGATGGAGCACAGGGCACTTTTAGGGAAGTAAAACTATTCTTTATGCTACAATAATAATGCACACAGGTCATTACACATTTGTCAAAACCCATAGAACATACAACACCAAGAATCTACTATAATGTAAATTACAGGCCTTGTGTGGTGATAATGTGTCAACGTTTGTTCATTTACTGTAACACGTGTTTCACTCTGGTGCTGGATGTTGATGGAGGAGGCTGTATGTGTGTTTGTGTTGCAGGGGGAGGGCAAGTGGCACATAGGAACTCTCTGTACTTTCTATTAAATAGTGTGATGAACCTAAAACTGCTCTAAAAAATAAAGTCTGTATAAAAATACTTCAAGAATTCATGAATTATTTTTAGCCAGTGTATTATAATCCATTCTGTTTATGATGATGCTCAAGTTGTCAGAATTTCACTAGTGAGTACTCCTTCCACCCATCTACTTTGCTTCTGTATATTTTTAGCACTTTATAGCTTTCTGACCTCAGGATTACCTTGCATTTTCTTAGTCTTAGCCCACCCACGAATCACCTATTTTCAAAATTAGCCTGGTTCTTTTTCGGGGGCAAAGAGTACACAGAACCAATGGCTAAGCACTAAATGTCCATATTGCTTTTGGAGAAACTGAGGTGTCATTTACACCGGACTTTCTCAGGGGATATGTCTGAGAAAATATTTTAAATCCTGAGCTTATATATGCAATCCAGTTATTGCTGGGTCTTTCCAATCTATATTATCATTCTATTAACTCACAGTTAATAGATTAGTTATCAATTGCAATAATATATTAATATTTACTCATATACTAAACATTACATTGAAGGTAGTTTTAAAATTTATATTACAATGCTACTCCCACAAATAAAACAATTAATAAATTCAGTGTTACTTTTCAATTCATTCTGAACTTAGCATAAATCCAACTGAAGTTATATAATAAGAGTACTGTGTTCAAAAGTTACTTGAAATAATTCCTTTTATTTTCTTTATCTGAGGTAATTGTAACAAAGAGGTAATCAGTGGGTTCACTTGTTTCTATATATATTTATTTTCATTATATTTCCTATCTGTGTTACATTAATTATTAAAATATATGAAAATTGTTTACTCAGAGCTCCTATTTCCTTCCCTGTTCTTCTTATTATTACCTCCTACATGTACTTGCTTTACATAATTTCTGTTTTATACTTTTGGGTGGTTATAAATGGATACATTTGTATTTCCTTTTCTTTCTTAATCAAATACTGTGCGCAGATGGTCTCTGACTCATGATTTTCGACTTATAATTTTTTGGCTTAATGATGGTAAGAAACCATCAAGTTTTTTGTGATGTACAATTTTATGTAACTTACAGTATTCAATATATTACATAAAATAGTTAATACTGTATTATAAAATAGACTTTGAATTAGAAGATTTTGCCAACTATAGGCTAATGTCACTGTTCTGAGTACATTTAAGGTAAACTAGGCTAAGCTATGATGTTTGGTAGGTTAGATATATTAAATGCACTTCAACCTACAGTATTTTCAACTTATATGATGGGTTTATCAGGATGTAACCCCATTGTAAGTCAGGTATCATTTGTACTATAACATATGCAAAGCAAAAATTATATACTGCTTTTTGTTCACTTTATGACATAGCATGAAAATCTCTACATATCTGTTCATAGAGCTGTTTCTCATTATTTTATATAACAGCTTTGTGAAGATATGGTTTGCATGCCATAAAACTAACCAATTTAAAGCACACAATTCAATATTTTTTAGCATAGTCACAGAGTTGTTCAGCCATTATCACAATTAATTATAGACCATTTTTATCACCTCTAATAGAAATCCCATACCTTTTAGATATAACTGCCCAATCCACAATCCTACCCAGCCATAGGGAACTACTAATCTTTCTAACTCTGTGTCTTTGCCAGTTCAGGAAATTTTATAAAAATTGAACTCATGTTTTTTTAATGATTAGCTTCTTTCAGTTAACATGATTTTTTCAAAGTTCATCATATTGTAGCATGTATCAATACTCCATTCTTTTTTATGGTCAAATCATATTACATTTTATGTATATATATATTTTTGCTTGTGTTGTTTATATAGCATATTTTCATTTTTTTATTAAATAATAGCTGATAGACTTTTAGTTGTTTCCACCTTCTGGCTATTATAAATAGTGATGCTGTGCACATTTATGTACAAGTTTTTGCATGGGTGTATGTTT
The DNA here is from genome assembly GCA_023783475.1 of Daubentonia madagascariensis. Classification (NCBI taxonomy): domain Eukaryota; kingdom Metazoa; phylum Chordata; class Mammalia; order Primates; family Daubentoniidae; genus Daubentonia; species Daubentonia madagascariensis. The sequence goes on along the minus strand of JAKFHU010000978.1, from coordinate 14,457,827 downwards.
TAATTCTATTTGAGCTTATATGTATGAGTGGAATTGCTGGACCAATGGTAACTCCATGCTTAACTTTTTGGAAATGTATGAGAATGATTTACAAAGTGGCTTCAAAATTTTATATTCCTACCAGCAGTGTATGAATGCTCCAATTTCTTTACATCCACATCAAAATATTATTTTTTAACTTTTATATTATTACCATTAATACCATATCTGAAGTGGCATCTCATTGTGATTTTGAGTTTTTCTTCTTTATGTCATTTATATTCACTCTAATCTTTATTATTTTCTTATTTCTGCTCACATTGGTTTGATCTTTGTCAAATTCTCTAAGGCAAAATGTCAGCTACTTGATTTGAGCCATTTCTAGTTTTCTAATGCAGGCATTTGTAGCTACAAATTTCCCCTGTGCCGTAAGTGGTGGCTGGGAGGAAAAAGGGACTCTCCAACTCTCATCTCCAGTTGCATGGAATTTAGCCTCTGCAAAGGATAACTGGGGGCAATATGAGAAATGCTAGTGGCCTGCCCCTACAAACTGGAGCTGGGCAGGAAGGGAGCCCTGTGTTCTTGGCTGCACCTTCCTGGATTAGAGTTTCTATCACACCCAGCTGAGAGGAGAAAGGAGTGGGCTGGGTCATGGTGCAAACACCACAGACTCTGTTCTCCTGGAGTTTTGGTAGGTGTTCTTAAATAAATATTTCTTAAATATTTCTTCATTTGCTCTGTCTTTAGGACCATTCCTAGAGATTTTAGATGGTAATTTAATAGTTTTCACCAGTTTCACTGGGGAGAGGTCAGTAGAGCTCCTCAGACTGTCATGCCAGAATTCAATCCTCTCATTCTTTTCTATACCACATTGTAGTCCAGTGTAGAGAAAACAGTATTTATTCAACAATAGTCTAGTATGCCCACTTAGGTGTGTCTTATATTTTGCTCTCACTAATAAGGCCAAGACAAATGATCTCACAAATATTTGTAGGTAGGACATGCTGTGGAGGAGTGTATTCAGAGTTACTTCATTGGAGTTTGATTGCTGATTCAAAGGGTAAATGCATACACGGTTTTGTTAGGTATTGACAAATTCCTTTCCCCTGGAGTTATACCATTTGACATCTAGTCCATCTATCAAGCTATTTTTATAACACACAGTATAAAATATATAATTTCTTCAAATGATAACTAAATTCTTCTTCATTAGGAATTAGTAAAGCCTTTATCCATGTTAAATTTTAAAAATTATATTTGTTTTGAATTTGTTCTCTATCAATTCATCATTCTTTCTCTCATTTCCTGTCTTTATCCCTCTCCCTCTCTCTTTCTCTTTCTCTCTTTCTTATCCTCATATGGGGATTCTCTTGTGTATTCTAAATTATTCAGGTCCTTTACTTTTTATGCTGGGTTTCCTAGTCTCTTGAATCATTTGTTGCCTTCAATTACTCTGCTTCTAAACTCCTGTTACTCATCAGGTCCACATAATGGTGGAATTTGTGAGGTTGATTTTCCTTCAGTGTATTTGGCTAAGGTATTCATTTATTCAACTAATATTTTTGAGAACCTAGCATGTGCTCAGGATCGATGACACAAATACAAATACACAGACTCTGATTTTAGTAATCTTACATTAGAGTGGTAAAGACAGAGAAGTGATGCCATCAAATATTATTTGAAATATTAAGCATATGAAGTATGTACAGGAAGAAAATGAAAGCTGCCTTTGCTTACTATCCAAGAAAAGCTGCTACACTTATGTGCTGAAGCATTTTGCTTAGAAAGCTGCCTGTCACTCTGCTCTGTGTTGGATCCTGACATGACAGCTCTGAGTCTCTCCAAGCAGCTCTGGTGAGTTTTGTGGAAGGTTTATTTCCTGATTTTTTTCATTTTGATGCAAAAGAAGCTATTCTTAGGATTAGTGAAATTAATTGCTCAAATTCTTGAATCCATAATACTTTGGGTTTTTTTATTTTTAAAATATATTTTTAAATTTATTTATTTATTTATTTATTTATTTTATTTCAAAATATTACATGGGTACAAATGCTTTGGTTCCATAAATTGCCTTTGCACCACCCGACAAGCGTGCCCATCTCCCAGACAGTGCGCACCACATCCGTTAAATGTGGATTTACCCATTCCCTCCTCCCCCATCCCACCTGCCTGACACCCTGTGAATGTTATTTCCTATATGTGCACATTAGTGTTGATCAGTTAGTACCTAATTGATGGTGAGTACATGTGGTGTTTGTTTTTTCATTCTTGTGATACTTCACTTAGAAGAATGGGCTCCAGCTCCATCCAGGATAATACAACAGGTAGTTCATCAATTTCTTTATGGCTGAGTGGTACACCGTGGTATACATATACCACATCCAGGACAATACAAGAGGTGTTAGTTCACCATTGTTTTTCTTGGGTGAGTAGTACTCCATGGTGTACATATATCACATTTTATTAATCCACTCATGGATTGATGGAAACTAGGGTTTTTTCCATGTCTTTGCAGTTGTGAATTGTGCTGCTATAAACAATCAAGTGCAGATTACTTTATTATAAAATGTCTTTTTTTCCTTTGGGTAGATACCCGGTATTAGGATTGCTGGATCAAATGGTAGTTCTACTTTTAGTTCTTTGAGGTGACTCCATACTACTTTCCACAGAGGTTATACTTGTTTGTAGTCCCACCAGCAGTGTATGAGTGTTCCTATCTATACACATCCACGCCAACATTTGTCGTTTGGGGACTTTTCGATAAAAGCCATTCTCACTGGAGTTAAGTGATATCTCATTGTGGTTTTGATTTGCATTTCTCTGATCATTAGAGATGCTGAGCATTTTTTCATATGTTTGTTGGCTATTAGTCTGTTCTTTTGAAAAGTTTCTGTTCGTGTCCTTTGCACGCTTTTTAATGGTGTTGTTTGATTTATTTCTTGTTGATATTCCTGAGTTCTATATAGATTCTAGTTATCAACCCTTTATACCATGCACATATTTTCTCCCATTCTGTAGGTTGTCTGTTCACTCTAGTGATAGTTTCTTTGGCTGTGCAGAAGCTTTTTAATTTGATCAGGTCCCAATTATTTATTTTTGTTGTTGCTGTGATTGCTCTTGGTGTCTTCTTCATAAATTCTTTGCCTAGCCCAATGTCTATAAGAGTTTTTCCAAAGTTTTATTCTAGAATTCTTCTATTTTCATGCCTTAAGTTTAAGTCTGTTATCCATTGTGAGTTGATTGTTGTGAGAGGTGAGAGGTATGGATCCTGTTTCAGTGATCTACATGTGGCTATCCAATTTTCCCAGCACCATTTATCAAATAGGGATTCTTTTCCCCAGTGTATGTTTTTGTCAACTTTGTCAAAGATCAGATGGCTATATGAGAATGGTTTTATATCTGGGTTCTCAGTCCTGTTCCATTGGTCTATGTCTCTGTTCTTGTGCCAGTACCATGCTTTTTTGGTTATTATAGCCTTGTAGGATAGCTTGAAGTCTGGTAAATTGATGCCTCCCAATTTGTTCTTTTTGCTTAAGGTTGCTTTGGCTATACGGGGTCTTCTCTGGTTCCGTATGAAGCAAAGAATTATTTTTTCTAGGTCCGCAAAAAAATGATGTTGGTATTTTAGTAGGGATTGCATTGAATCTGTAGATCACTTTGGGTAGTATAGACATTTTAACAATGTTGATTCTGCTGGTCCATGAGCATGGTACGGTTTTCCATCTGTTTATGTCCTCTGCTGTTTCCTTCCTCAGTGTTTCATAGTCCTCCCCGTAGAGGTCTTTCACCTCCTTAGTTACATAAGACTTCATATTTAACTGCATCAGATGGAGTTTGATCAGAGTGACAGGATTAGTATTTGTGACATATATTAAGAAATTTGTTGCAGGAATTAATCCTTGAACAATTGTGGTATCTACCTAAATGGTGAATGTTGCTTCTGCATCTAGTATCATGTGTGAAGTTATTAAGGCTGGACTTGAGAAAAGAAAGGAGAAGGGTAAGAAATGAGGGAGATAAAGGAAAATTTGGAACTGATAAGAATATAGGGAGATATACACACACACAGAGACTCAATCCCATGTCACAATCTCACAAACAACAACTTTGATGATGCAGATAACATGCACAACAAAAAGTAGAACCTGTTAGTATAGAACTGTACTTGCACCTTCTCCAACATTTAGAAAAGCTTAAAAAGATGAGGTGGGAGTGGAAAGAATGAGGGGATTGGCTGCTGCACAACACCAAGCTGGTGACCCAATAGTCCAGAGACAATGTGCCTGAGATGCAAAAATGTGCATTGCCTACAAAGACCAAAGACTATAAAAATGACTGCTAACTCACTTCTACTCAGCCAACATCATGCAAATTTCTCTCATTATCAATACTAACTTAGAACAATAAATAGAAAGGAATTTGGGGAAATATAGTTTCAATTTAGCTAAGATGACATATCACAAAACCACCAAAATAACCATTTTTAAACATACAAAACAATAGCAATCTAACGATTTCTATCTTACAATCTAAAGCTCACTTTTTAATAGGGAGATTAGCTATTTTACCTCACTCTAAAACTCAAAACCAATAAGCCTCTGTATTCTGACTGGATTAAAATGATTGTTAGGAACTTACAGGGTTACGAGTTGAGATTGTAGAAGATTAAATGAGGCTGTAGCTAGTTAGCAACTAAAGATAAAGTGACCTATTTGAATTTTTAAAGCAGTTTTAATCTGGTACTGTTATTTCAAAATGAACCTCCCTAAGAGGACCCGAAGACTCTTTTATGAACTAATAAATATTTGACTTAATTTAGATGTGCTCAAGCTTATTAAATTCAACAGGGATAAACCAGTATAATTAAAAGATGATTCAGAAGAAATTAATGCTTGTATGTCGTGTGCCTTATTATATAAAAGTGTTTATATTTTTATACCTTCATTTAACAAACATTTAAAAAGAATATTTTTGTGCAATGTGCTAGGAAGTAGAACATATGTAAAGATAACATAAACTGCTCTCAGTATACATGATATTTGTCTTATAAGGAAGATTATTTTGGAGTCAAATGTTGATATATTGTGTAGAATGTAAAACTGGAAAAATTGCTGAGGTGTTTAGATGAACACTCTTGTTTTCTTTCAGCACCAGTGAGAATCCTATGGAGAGATGGGCATATGAGATTTTTTTTTTCCCTGTAAAGTTGGGTAAAATTTGTATAGGAAAACATGATGCAAGAGCATATTCATTTGAAAGGAGAATGATTAACAAAAATATTGAGTACAAAAATGTATTTAAGGACCCGGTATAAAGTTGCAATTATGTTAGATGATAAGTTCTAGAGACAGGCTGTGCACTATGATGAATAAGTTCCAGAGACGTGCTGTACAACATAGTGCCAAGAGTTAACAATACAGAGTTGTACACTTCAAAGTTTGTCACCAGGGTAGATTTCATGTCATGTTCTTGCCACAAAAAACAATAAATAAAACAAACAAATATAAACAAAAACAAACAAATGAACAAAGGGACACAGGAAACTTTGGGAAGTGTCAGTTAGGTCTGTTACCTTGATTGTGATGATGGTATGTGTGATAGTATGATGGAGTTTGCATGTGTGCAAACTCACCATATTGTACACATTAAATATACAACAAATGTTGGCGTGGAAGCAGACAGGTAGGAACACTCATACGCTGCTGGTGGGACTGCAAACTAGTACAACCTCTATGAAAAGTAATGTGGAGATATCTCAAGAAACTAAAAGTAGAACTACCATTTGATGCAGCAATCCCACTATTGGGTATCTATCCAAAGGAAAAAAAGACATTTTATAACAAAGACATCTGCACTCGAATGTTTATAGCAGCACAATTCACAACTGCAAAGACGTGGAAACACCCCAAGTGCCCATCAATCCATGAGTGGATTAATAACATGTGCTATATATACACCATGGAGTACTACTCACCCACGAAAAACAATGGTGAACTAACACCTCTGATATTATCCTGGATGGAGCTGAAGCCCATCCTCCTAAGCGAAGTATCACAAGAATGGGAAAAAAAAGCACCACATATATTCACTATCAAATTGGTACTTATTGATCAACACTTATGTGTACATATGAAAGTAACATTCATCAGGTGTCAGGCAGGTGGTGAGGGGAGGAGGGATGTGTATATTCATACCTAATGGGTGCGATGCATGCTACCTGGGGGAGGGGTACGCTTATAGCTCTGATTCAGGTGGTGCAAAGGCAATATACGTAACCTAAATGTTTATACCCCCTTAATATTTTGAAATTTAAAAAAAAACTTATGCATCACTTCATTTTTAGGGTCAGCTCACTAAATTTCATTTTATTCAAAATGAATAGCCACAAAAACATTAATTGTAATACCATTCAAGCAAGAATAATTACCATTAGTACTTTCCAAAACTATGATAATTTTATGGATATTTGAATATAGGTGGTCCCTGGGTTATAGAAGAGATACGTTCCTGAAAGCATCTTTAGGTTAAATTTGTATGTAACTCGGAACCCTGATGAATAGCACACATACGGTAATAATAATAACAACAACAATACTATAATGTCTCATATATGGTAATAATAATACAGTGTTATACTATAATAATAATACCCCTGTATATAATAATAAGTTACAGAAACTATTGTGCTCTTTCTTTTAATTCAGAGAAATAGAACATGTTAACAAACTCACAAAAAATTTAGATAGGAGATAGTAGAAATTTCAAAAAGGAATATTAAAGGTTAACACTCACCTAATGTTGCATCAATGCTAGGCTAATAGGAATATTACATTTATTTTGATCTTCTAACCAAATCAATAATAATCTTTCCAGTTCAATAATTAATCCACTATGCTGCCTAGTAATATTGATGCTTTCATTGGAGCACTGCCTTTCATATGTTCCATTATTCTCGCTTTACCTTTATAATTGTTCCAATAGTCGAGTTTCCCAATGAATGATGGTGTCTGGCCTTTCTCCAAACGATTAATTATTTCTATTTTTGTCTCCATTGTAATCACCTTTTTCTTTGCTGCAGGCTCACCTGGATTTGCAGTGGACTTTCACTATGAAGGCTTAGTCATAAATGTAAGCACACACTCACAAAATTGAATAAAATAATTTAGACAAAAGTGAGCATAAGCGATGGTATAAACAATGAGACTAGCCCAGGGGTGGGGAACTTGTGGCCTTCTAGGTCCTTAAGTGCAATCTTTTGAGTGAATCCAAATTTTACAAAGAAAAATCTTTTTATTCTTATTAATACATTTTTATTTGTCTTTTATATTTGTCTTTTATTTTTTAAATGAACGTATTTAAAATACAAAAGAATAAAATAAATTTCAACAAAATAATCCTCCCAGATTGATCAGCACAATTATAACATTAGTAAGCCATAAGGGCTAAATTGATGGCTGCTATGCTCAGGATTTAGTTCTAACTTCCCCCACCTGACTAGCGCCACTACCGCATGAGGCTGGTTGGCAAGAGTTTATGGGGATTGAGTACGCCAGTCTGTTATCAGCTTTTGACAACAGTGCACTGTGTTTCCATTTGAAGTGGAATTTGTTAATAGTTGCAGTATTTCTTAATTCTGTCTGTTTAACAGGCCATGATGTCAAAGACGACCAAGAGTACTCTGAAGGAAGAAAACAGATTTTTTAATGAGGATTGGGAATTGCAATATTATTTTGTTTCTGCTACAGATAAGATGATTTGCTTGCTTTGGGATACTGCAATATCAACATTAAAGAAATTAAATGCACATCAGCATTATAACACTCATAAGTACCATAAATATTTTAAATTAGATGGAGAGGTGTGCACAAGAGGTTGTACTGCAGAAATTAAAAGATAAAAAACAAAAGCAAAGACAATTCTTTCAAACAGCGATAAGACCTGGAAATAATGCCACTGAAGCAATTTATAAAGTAGCTTATATACTTGGGAAAAAAGGGAAGCCATTCAGTGATGTAGAAATTGTGAAAGAATGTAGTGTTGAAGTTGTAGGATGCTTAGATCCTGATCAGGTTTCAAAGTACAAATGACTGCCTCTTTCAAGAACCATAACTGATTGGAAGTATGAATTAATAAGCGTTCAACTTATCAGAACAATTTCATGCAATACTTCCAAAGGAAAATATATATTATTCAATCGCTTTGGATGAATCAACTGATACTACTGACTCGGCACATGTTTTATACTTCATTCGGGTCGTAACAGAGGATTTTCTTTGTTATGAAGAGTTACTCGCTTTGGGCACTCTTGCAAACAGAACACGGGGGATAGATATCTTCCACAGCTTTCAAGATAAATATCATGAAGTCGGATTGTATTTGATAAATTTAGTGAGTGTATGTGCAGATAGTGAACCTTCCGTGACAGGAAAACATGAAGGGTTTATTGCACGGATAAAAATGTATTAACAGATCCAGATGCTCTAATTTCTTTTGTTGTATCTTGCATCAGCAAAATCTCTGCGCTAAAGCTACTATTTTAAGTGACACTTTGCAACAAGTTGTAAGTAGTGTTAACTATATTCATGCAAATGCAACACTGCATCATCCTCAGTTTCATAACATGCTAAAGTTGAACGATGAGGTATTCAGTGTGGATCTACCATATCATTCTAAAACGTGTTGGCTATCACAGGGACAGGTGTTAGCCAAAATTTATCTCTGCAAGAACAGATAGTTAAATTTTATGAAGAACAGAATTAGCAATGTGAATTATTGAAAGAAGATTTCTATAGGAATGCAGCATTTCTGTGTGATAGCATGTCAAATTAAAACGACTTGAATATTTCTTTGCAAAGTAAAACTAAGTCTATATATGATATTTGGCAAAAATTCCAAGCATTTTGAAAAAAGTTATCTTTTTTTCAAAACACTTCTTCTTCAAAAGGACATTTGGATGGAAATTTTCTCCAGTTAGCAAAGGTCATTGATAAGCAGGATGATATATGCAAGTCATTTGAAGAATACACAGCTGTTATAGACCTATTAATTGGAGAATACAATGAAAGGTTCACTGACTTTGAGAATGATGACATCACCCTCAAATTAGCATTTCATCCTCACCTAGTTGGTATCACCAAGGCATCTAAAGAACTACAGATGGAATTGATTCAGCTCTCAGTAGATGACATTTTAAAGTCATTGTTTGATGCCAAGAAAGATCCAAAAGGCAGTAGAATACCCATGCCTTCACGACATGCCCAAAAAATGCTTTCTTGCTTTTCAACCACTTATTGCTGCAAATCTACATTCTCCTACCTAACCCAAATCAAGATGCCCTTAAGGTCACAAATGACTGATACCCATCTGGAGGATCAACTTAAACTGTGGACCTCCATGCTGCAACCAAAAATGTCAATGCTTTCCAACAAAAAGCTGACACAACAAAATCGTTAAAGAGTTAGTTAACATTAAAATTAACAAATAGTTTTCATTTTTTGAAATTATTAAGTATGTAGTAGTTAGATATTTACAAAATAATGTGCATTTTTAAGAGTATCTAATTGAGGTTTCTTGAATGCAGACTTATTTCATTACAGCTAAATTAATGTGGCCTTCCAACATGAAAAGGTTCCCCAACCCTGGACTAGCCACTAGTGTAAAGATGCTGTACCAAGGAACCACTTACACAATGTGGGTTTGTTTACATGTGCAGAAGAAACTAGTTCCTGAATTATTAATTTAATTATTTATTATAAATTATCCTTATTGGGAGCCTTGGGAGCCCATTAGTAAATATGGAATGCTGTGTTGGTTAGTCCATAACACGGTGACTACCTCCATGTTTATTTTTATATAAAAGTAGAATATTATGTGAAATATATTTAATAAACTTTTTAAATTAAGTATTTCCTTGGGGAAATTTAATTTTTCTAATATATATCTTCTTGAAGTAAATGTTCTGATATATTCCCTATAGATTTTATATTATTAAATAGATCTAGATTTTCTCTCTTAAAAATGACTTCTTTTAGGAAAATTTGTAAGTTTTTAAGAACTTTTAAGTTTATGAGTATAGACTCTTTGGGTAAACTAAACTTTAAGCACTCATTAAAATATTAATGGGCAATTATTACTCATAATGCTTTGAATTGATATTGCTCAGAGGGTTTGAGCAAAAATGATTGGATCTTGTTCAGAGTATACTTACTAACAGTTTAATGATATGGACTGTACTTTCACCTTTAATTTTAATTTTTTCTTTTGTTACAACAACAAGAAGACACATTTTATTAGGTAATAGAAGATACAAAATGTATTTACATAGATAAAAAGTATTTTGGAAGAACAGATGATTGAGAAATAACTTTTATTTGTAATGATGAGACAATAATTTTATGAAGTAGTTTGTATTTGGAATAGGCCTGAAAGGATAGGTCAAATATGTCTAGGCCTAGATTGAAGAACATTTCCAACATAAAAAATATTCATAGGAAATGTATAAAAATTAGGAGCTAAGTTTAGAAACTGGAGGTCAATAAAAGTTTTAGTAGAGCTTTAAGTTTTTACATAGTGTGGATGACATAAGAGATGATATTTGTCAATGAGTTAGTGAACAGTGGGTTTTTTCTTTATTGCTTTTGTTTTTTGATGAAAAGCTAGAGTAACCTTTAATGAAAAGCCAATTAGAGAGATAGAGATAGAGAAGGAGAAAGAGATAGAAGGATAGAATGATTGATTCACTTGAGGAAAGTAATTGATAGCCTTAGTGAAAGGGTCAACAAAGGACAACAGAGAAAGGGATCACACAAGTTGTCATTGATTTCTTTATTCTTACCTTTAACCATCAAGCATGTCTTGCAGATACTGTATTAGGTACTGAGGCACAATAGTGAGCACAATAAATATAAGTTACTTTGATGAAGCATTGGTACAAAAAGGTGTTAAACCATAAAAAGATACATAGATATATGGTTACATATTTTAAATGCTAAAAAGTAGGCAGCCCTATAAGAAAATAACAGGAAAGGCAATATTGGGGGCATTATCCTCAAAGGAGAACCAGATACAAGGTGATAAAGCAAGTGACAGGTGAAGAATTCTGTGAGCTCAAACTTAGAGTTGAGTAGATCTTCAGTATTTAAAGAACTGTTAGGAAGGGTGATGCTGTTGAGACCATAATAATCCAGAGGAAACATGGCACAAAGTTCAGGGAGGAAGGCAGGAGAATGATTCATGGCTTCCAGGATTATAGATGTGATTTTAAGTGTAATCAGAAGGCATTAAAATGTTAACATAAGATAATCAATTTACAATTTTAAAGAATGATTCAGACTTCTAGATGAAGAATGTATTAGAAATAGGGAAAGGAGATATTCTTTCATCCAGGAAGAGATGATAATAGAGAATTAAAGTAGTGGCAATGGAATTTAAAATAGGTTAATAGATTTGAGATATCATTTATAATGGAATTGAGAAGACATCTCAGAGTATTTAATAGGTATATTTATGCCTGTATTATCTTAAAAGTTGAACTTTTATTTTTAAACTGTGCATTGTCTAATGGTCAAAATAAAATTACTAGGTAATATAGGTAAATAATATAACATCTATATGCTATAGTACCCTCACTAGGTTCTGTAGTACATAAAAGTATAAAGTATATTTTAGACAAATGAAATTCAAAAAGCTTTGGCAGATACTATTAAAAAAATTTAACTTTTTTACAATTGGATTTTTCAATCAAATGATAGAATGTGTTTCCATAAAGGGACTCAATTATATCACTCACATAGGAATGACACACTGAGAGCTTTGAAATTTTTGATTTTTCACTTTGAGAAAGTATTAATAGTCTGAAAAGAATGGGCTGGGATACCTTTCTCACATTATTTCTCATGCAATAATAAACTTTATTGAGCAAAAATTATCTGAAACTGCTGGGAATCCAATGAGTATAAATGCTCTGTTTGATATAATTAAAAAGAAGAGAGATAGCAAGATAAGGTGTTTATTATAGAAAGTGGGAAAGGAGACATACAGTTGTTAAAATGACCTCTAATATTAAAAGCTAAGCACAAAAAATACATGCAGAGATGATTGCTTCACTTGAACAATTTAGGATGTTTAACATCGTAAGTTATAAAGCTGATTGCAAGAATTGGCACACCTGACATTTTATTGTACTGGATGACATTATTTACTGATTTTTGCATACTATATTACCAGCTGCAGAAAATGTCATTCTATAAACAATAACTTCCCAAAGTAAACGTAATGTCAGAAGAGGAAATTACCATTTGTCAGTCATGTTATAAATTAAAATTGAACAACTCTTTAGTTTTATAAGAGTCATTAGGGGTAAACAATTTTACTTATAGACAAAAGGCTCAAGATTTAAATATGTACTGAAACAATATACATGTATTTTGATGAGAGTTCTCAGGAGAGGAGCTAAATTTGTAATTTTATAGTGAACATTCTCAAGAATCACTGACTATGAAACAAAATACTTTTGGACCAGTGATGAAATAATTATTACAATTTACATAGCATATGGATGTGTCATCAAATTGATGCTTGTTTTGTTATAAGAAAAGAAACATGATGCTCATTAGTTTTGTTTTCAATACATTCAGTACATTTTATTAGTGGCTATTCTATTTTCAGGTGAGTATGAATTACCTTGAAGTTCTTTAATTTCTATCTTTAAGTCAGTTAGAAATAGAACTAAAAAAAAAAAACAACCAAAATTCAAATATATATATATCCTATCGTTCCTTTTTCTTGCAAATTTTTACATAACATTATATTTCACTTTGTCAGCCATAATATTGCTTTAATAACAGAAGAATTAAGTATTTCATGCATTGTTGGAGTAATTTTCTTTTATAAGCTATGGAAAAACACTGCACTCAATTCCCATTAACATGGGATTTCTGTCAAACTGTACCTTGTAAATTCAAAACACTGCTTGATAAATATTAAATATTACTAAATATTAAATATTAAAATATGGTTATTTGAGAGTAATTCATTCACTTATTCACAAAATTTCAGGAGTTATTATGTGACAGCCACTTTTCCAGCGATGAGTGGAATATATACAGCAGGGTGTAAAGAGCTAAACTAACTGCCCTTAAGAACTTTATAATCTAGGTCTCCATACAGCAAGTAAAGAAACATTTTTTATGAATTCAAACTTTGAAAATGGTATGAATGAAACAAATAAAGTAGAAATATATAATGGGGGCAAGAGACATTTTGAAACTATCAAATAGTCTTACAATTAAAAGACTACAGAGAGAAAGGTAAGGAAAGACTCAATGAAGTAAAATTTTTATATATTTTGAAGAATTGAATATGAATAGTGCTTCTGCAACTTGTTTATCTATAAAATTAGCCCTAAAGCAGAGGAGATCAAATGCTATTGCCCTATCCCCACCCAAAATATATGTTTCACTGTCACCTGGGATTTTGTTGTATTATCATATAACTGGAAATATCCATTCCTAAACCTGAAATATATTTATTTTTAATACATCTTTTGAAGCTTTATGCCAATATTTATACATCTATCTCACAAAAAGCATTTAATGTTTTAAATGATCTATCAAATATAACCAATGTTCCATTTTTATCCTATGGTTTTGTTTAATCTTGGAAATCTGATAGACCACCAAGGGAACACATGACCAACTTGGAGTAGAAAAAGAATACAATATACAGGATGCATTTCAGTTATTTGTTATTGCTTCAAGACTACAACATAAGGCTTCTGAAAGAATGGAGCGAGGACTTCAGTAAATCTGCTCCTCCAGAAAAGCAACAAAAATACCGATAAAATTGTCACCATCAACTTTTTCAGTACTTTGAAAATTAACCAGATTTACAATATGAGAAGGTTTATTCAAGAAAAACTGAACTGCTGAACAGAGGGATTTTATGTCATTTTAACCTGACCTACTCCATTTCCAAACTCCCCAGCTTCATAGTATCCTTAAATACCAGTAGCCTCGCAACCACAATATCCGTGAAAACTAGCAGTATTGAAGCCAAGTTTGTAGGGCCATTAAAAGTCATATCCCCAGAGCAATGTCACTATTTGACCTACCCTGCACCTCTCTGGAAAAGCAATATTTGCAGGGAGTTTTCATCATTTGACTTACGAGGAGCTCACCCTATGATGAGAAATGAGGCTGAAGCTTTGAGAAGAGAAAAGAGTAAAATATTTATCTACATTAGTAGAAATTAATGGTCTGAGGGAATATAATATGACTGCTGTGCAGTTTTACTCACTCACTTCACATTAGTAAACATGAATTTGAAGTGAAACCAGTCAACGTGATTGTAGGTTATTTTTTTTTCCAGCCATGTTTAGCTGCATGGATTCAAACTTACAGAAGATGGGAGAATTAGCCCACATTGTGGTTTAACTAAGTGTATATGAAAAAAGAAAAAGGAACAAAAGTTGATGATGGTATGTACCAGGATGATCATTGCAACTGACCACAAAATTTAAGCTTAGTTTTCTATCTTTTTCAGTTGTTGTTATATCTTTGTGACCATATAGATATGTCTTAGAGTTAATAGCTCTTAATTATTTTCTGTCAAAGTTGCATTTGAACTATTGTCCAGAAATCTAAATCCTTGAAATTCCTTTGTTTTCTTTGTGGCTCTAACCTTATTTCTCAAAGTAGTTATAAATTCCAAATTTATCACTCAGTCATTTACTTATTTACTACCATAATTTACCTCTTGGGTAATAATCTATCCCAGATTGTACATCTCAGAGTACTGACTGCGGGTGGGGGGGAATGTCCCTTCTAAAAACTTTAGTGGAGAGGCTCCAAGAGAATCCAAAGGTTTATATTTAAGAGAAAAGAAAATCTTTTATAAAAGTATAATATCAATCATAAAAACTAAACCTAAGTAGTTTATTGCTTTCTGTTTGGCTTTTAGTAATGTGTGAGATGGTGAGTTCTATGTAAAGAAATCAGACCCCCACATAACTGCAGGTGAAAGGTTACAAACAATATAAAAGTGGAAGAAAACTGTAAATATAATCTGCTTGTGAAGACTGCTATAATAGTTCTGCAAAGAATTAGTCATTTTAAGATAGGGTCAGAAATACAAAAATGTGGAATTTTCATTCTCATGAGAAGAAGAATAAATTTCAAGGTATAAGAAGTCCAAAATACATACTGATTTTAGCCCCTAAAAATCCCTGCTATTACTGCTACTGAAAAAAAAAAAAAAAAACAAACTTTAATGAGTGCTGAGTGACAAACAGAAACAAAGTTGTTTTATTTAGTTCTCACAACAATCCTACTAGCTAGTACTATTGTGGTCACCACTTTACCTATAATGAGGAAACACATGCATGTAGAGATTCACAAACTTAGTTACTTAAAGTTTAATGCTGGTAAATTTGGTGTATCTAAGACTTGAATCTAAATGGTTTAACTCCAAAATCTATGCTTACACTACCATGTTTTGTTAGCTGCCTAAGGAGACTGCCATTTGGAAAAAAATAAAGCAATTATTTACTAAGTCCTTTACTTTTCTTTGCATTAGTTTTAATGTTTAACTTATTCAGCAAAAGAATCTCCTCATATTTATATGTACTCTTTGCTGAATCAAGTATTATATAAGTCAGCTTTTGTATTCTGATTTCAAAATACCTTTAGTTATATTCTTGGTTTAATTGTTGCAAGCATGAGATTCTTAGATCCTGTTTCATAATTCAGATGAAAATTAGGACATTTATCGAAATACTTCTGAGGCAGGTTCTGTTCAAGTTACTTAATTTTTTTCTTTGTGTAACACTGTACCAACATCAAAATTGGCTTGATTTTGTTTCATTTGCTTTATTTACATTTTTAGGACTTCAAAGAATTTCAAGATGAAATATACCTTTCAACTATATAAGCATCTATTCATTTAATATACATCCTCTTGTTGAGAGTCACACAGCATGCATTCTTATTGAGTTGGAGGTTATCTCCAGCTTTCTTAAGCTTAATTTTCACACAGGCTTAATGACTTGGGGATTGCTTCATGTGTTCATCATTGAAAACATTAAGAGGGACATATATTATGGAAAGCTTTTGAATATTTCCATTTAAAATTTAATGAATAAATACAGGCACTATATTCTACCTCAAGCAATATAATATTATGTTCACTAGAACTTCTACTATATAACAATCCTATTAGCATTTTCTGTAGACTCTAGATTTGATTAAACTCCTAATCAAAAAAGAGAAGTTTTGATAAAGTTTGATAAAATAAAATAATAGTAACTCAAGAGCTCAGTAATCCCCAAAGTGTTTAAAGGGATATACATTTTGTTATAAAAATATAAGTATTGAAAACATAAAGAGTGATCTAACTCATTTTCTTTGAATGTGTTAGATACTAGCATTATACATTTTAAAACAGATTCCCATGATCTCTTGTTGATAAGATTAGATGTCTGTGTTCTCTTGACATTTTATCTTTTATTGTTTTAGCTAACTAAAATACTTAATAAAATGAATATATTATTTCTAAGAAATATAAAACCAGCTATTTTTGTGTCTTGCATAATTTGATATTGCCATTTATGTTATAAAGATTTATTTCTTCAATAATAAATGTTTATAATTTTAGAAAATATGTTCTTTGGTATACGAAGTGAAATTGAAGTCTAGACATTTGACTGTAAGCTGAGCATTTAGGTTTTGAATCTACTTTTTCTTTAAAATTTCATATTTATTTATTTATTTATTTATTTTTATTTCAGAATATTATGGGGGTACAAACACTTTGATTACATATACTGCCTTCTTAACTGCAAAATTAAATATTTTCATTGCTTTCTGATTTCTTAAAATGTTGTGATTCTTTTTGACTAAATTTCAGCTACTAAGGTTATTTCCACTGGAGGAAACATTAGACATAATTGAAGTACAAAATGCTATTGACATAATATATTTCTACAGTTGTTTCTAATTAGTAATTATCACAACAACCACAACATATTCTTTAATATACATTAGGATTCTATTAATCTAGTCAAATATTTCATGATAAAAATTATAACACTATGCAGTGTTAAAACTATACCTTTGCTATATTTTTTGTCAGTTAAAATGTATGAATTTTTTTCTGTTAAATAAAATTGTATAAAATTCATTATACCTATAGAATTGCATAGTTGACATTCAGAACACATTAGAGCAGGATTTAAAAAAAAGAAATAAACTCAAGTATATACAGTCAAATGATTTTTGATAAAGGTGCCAAGAATACACAATAGGAAAAGATAGTCTCTTCACTAAACGATGTTGAGAAAACTGGCTATCCACATATGAAAGAACTAAATTCAACCCTACCTCATATCATAGATAAAAATCAACCCAGAATGTATAAAAGACTTAAATGTAAGGTCTGCAAAGGTACTAGAAAAAAATATAGGGAAAATCTCCACAACATTAGTCTGAGGAATGATTTTTCGGATAGGACTCCAAAAGCACTAACAACAAAAGCAAAAATAGACAAATGGGATTGCATCAAACTAAAAAGCTTGTGAACACCAAATGAAACAATTAACAGAGTAAAGAGACAACCCAAGAATTAGGAGAAAATATTTTCAATCCATATATCTGATAAGGGGCTAATATCCAAAATATGTAAAGAATTCAAGCAACTCAATAGCAAGGAAAAAAATAACCTGATTAAAAAATGGGCAAAGGATCTGAATAGACATTTATCAAAAGAAGAGATACAAATGACCAACATATATATGAAAAAAAATTTCAACATCTCTAATCATCAGGGAGATGCAAACTAAAACCACAATGAGATGTCATCTTATACCTGTTAGGGTGGCTACTATAAAAAGACAAATGATAGCAAGTGTTGGTAAGGAGGTGGAGAAAGGGAACACTTGTACTCTGTTGGTGGGAATGTAAATTAAAACAGTCATTTTGAAAAATAGCATGAAGGTTTCTCAAAAAACAAAAAATAGAATTACTATATGATCCAGCAATCCCACCTCTGAATAATACCCACAGGAATTGAAATCTGTATGTTGAAGAGATATATGCACTCTCAATTTGCATTTCATCATTATTCACAATAGCTAAGATATGGAAGCAACTTAAGTGTCCATCACCAAATATATAAATAAAGAAAATGTGCTATATATACACACATCAGAATACTCTATAGCCTTAACAAAAAGAAAGAAATTCTGTCATTTGCAGCAATATGGATGGAACTGGAGAACATTATGCTAAGTGAAATAAGCAAGGCACAGAAAGACAAATACTGTATGATCTCACTTATACGTGGAATCTAAAAATGTTGCTCTCATAGAAACAGTCATAGGTGGTTACCAGAGCCTGGAACAGAAAGGGAAGAATATGGAAAGGGTAGATGTTGATCAAAAGATACAATGTTTCAGTTAGGCTGGAGGAGGAATAAGTTTTAGTGATCTATTGTACTGTATTATGGCCACAGTTAATAATAATGTATCACATATTTCAAATTGGCTAAAATAAATTTTTAATGATTTCATCACAAAAAAAATTTGTGAGGAGATTAAAAAAAAGAACTCACTTGAATGAAAAAAATAAGTATAATGGTTTAAGAAAGAACAGTTATAATTAATTGGCATTATATAACTAATTAATTAGTCATATGAATATAATTTTCTACCTTTTAAAGAAATGTCCTGGAACACTAAGGTGTAATTAGATTTCTGAGGTGTATCCTGAGTTATTTTCTTTAAGAATGTAAACAAAGGTGATGGGATTTATATCTCCTCTGATCCTTGGATATTTAGTTTCTATAGGGGATGAGTGGAAGGTCCTAATATGTTGAATGAAGTTTTCTACTAACAGTAAAAATTAATGAATCAATATATGTTTATGAGATATAGAGGCAAATGCCTGATTTCAAATCTTGGCTCTGTCAATTGCTGCTATAGCCATGGGAAATTTATGTAACCTTTCTGAACAATAGTTTTGTCAACTACAAAAATGGAGATTAAAATCATTTAACATATGGGATTGTTATGAGGATCAAAAAAACAAAGCATACAAAACACTTAGTGCCTACTGTATACTATTTTCTCAGTAAATAATTTATTATAACTATTATCATTACTATTATCAGAAGTATCCCACTCTATGCAATATGTGCCCTTGACGGAATTTGAAAAAAAAAAATTATATAAACTTCCTGTTGCTTCTGTAACAAATTAGCACAAATGTAATGGCTTACAAGAACATAAATTTTTTATCTTAAAGAAAACTACAGACCAATATCCTTTATGAATATAGATACAAAAATTCTCAATAAAATCCTAGCAAACCAAATTCAAATGTACATCAAAAAAATAATTCATCATGATCAGTGGGCTTCATCCCTGAGATGTAGGGATGGTTCAACATATGCAAATCTATAAATGTGATTCACCATATAAATAAAAGCAAGAACAAAGATTATACGGTCCTTTCAACAGATGCAGAAAAGGCTTTTGGCAAAATCCAGCACCCTTTTATGATAAGAACTCTTAACAATATAGGCATAGATGGCTCATACCTCAAAATTATTAAAGCCATATACGATAAACCCACTGCCATTATCATACTGAAAGGGGAAAAATTGAAAGCATTCCCCCTTAAAACTGGAACCAGACAAGGTTGCCCACTATCTCCACTTCTATTCAACATAGTGCTGGAATTCCTTGCCAGAGAAATCAGACAAGAGAGAGGCATCAGGGGTGTCCAAATGGGGACAGAAGTGATCAAACAAACTTTCATTCTTCATGGGCAATATGATATTATATCTAGAAAACCCCAAAGATTCAACCAAAAGGCTACTGGAATTGATAAATGAATTCAGCAAAGTCTCAGTATACAAAATCAATGCACACAAATCAATAGCCTTCATATATGCCAATAACAGTCAGGCCAAGAAATAAATCAAAGATTCAATACCTTTCACAATAGTAACAAAGAAAATTAAATATTTCAGAACATATCTAACTAAGGAGGTGAAAGACCTATATAGAGAGAATTATAAAACACTGAGAAAAGAAACTGCAGAGGATGTAAACAGATGGAAAACCCTACCATGCTCTTAGATAGGTAGAATCCACATTGTTAAAATGTCTTTGCTACCTAAAATGATTTAAAGAATCAATGCAGTCCCTACAAAATACCAACATCATTTTTTGCTGATCTAGAAAAAATAATTCTATGCTTCATGTGGAATCAGAGAAGACCCCATCTAGCCAAAGCAACCCTAAGCAAAAAGAACAAATTGGGAAGCATCCCAATCTACCAGACTTCAAATTATACTACAAGGCTATAGTAACCAAAACAGCATGGTACTGGCACAAGAACAGAGACATAGACCCATGGAACAGGACTGAGAACCGAGATATAAAACCATCCTCATACTGTCATCTGATTTTTCACAAATTCCACAAAAACGTACACTGGGGAAAAAAATCCCTATTAAATAAATGGTGCTGGGAAAACTGGATAGCCACATGTAGAAGACTGAAACTAAATCCACACCTCTCACCTCTCACAAAAATCAACTCACAATGGATCACAGACTTAAACCTAAGATGTGAAACCATAAGAATTCTAGAAGATAACGTTGGAAAGACTCTTATAGACATTGGCCTAGGCAAAGAATTTATGAAGAAGACCCCCAAAGCAATCACAGCAGCAACAAAAATAAATAAATGGGACCTGATCAAATTAAAAAGCTTCTGCACAGCCAAGGAAACTCACTAGAGTGAACAGACAGGTCACAGAATGGGAAAAAATATTTGCATGCTACATATCTGATAAAGGGCTGATAACCAGAATCTATACAGAACTTAGGAAAATCAACAAGAAAAAAATCAAACAACCCCATTAAAAAGTGGACAAAGGACATGAACAGAAACTTTTCAAAAGAAGACAGAATAATGGCCAGCAAACATATAAAAAATTGCTCAACTTCTCTAATCATCAGGGAAATGCAAATCAAAACCCCAATAAGATATCACTTAACTCCAGTGAGATTGGCTTATATCAAAAAGTCCCAAAACAACAAATGTTCGTGGGGATGTGGAGAGATAGGAACACGCCTACACTGCTGGTGGGACCGCAAATTTGTACAACCTCAATGGAAAGTAATACAGAGATGCCTCAAAGAATAAAAAGTAGAACTACCATTTGATCCAGCAATCCCACTACTGGGTATTTACCCAGAGGAAAAAAACACATTCTATAATAAAGACATCTTCACTCAAATGTTTATAGCAGTAAAATTCACAAATGCAAAGATGTGGAAACTACCCTGGTGCCCATCAATACACGAGTGGATTAACAAAATGTGGTATATGTATACCATGGAGTATTACTCAGCAATAAAAAACAATGGTGAATTAACACATCTGGTATTATCCTGGATGGAGCTAGAGCCCATTCTTCGAAGCAAAGTATCACAAGAATGGAAAAGCAAGCACCACTGATACTCACCATCAAATTGGTACTAACTGATCAATACTTATGTCACACATGGCAATAATAATCATCAGTAGGGAACGGGGTGGAGGGGATGGGGACTGTCACCTTATGTGTTTGGGGTGCACAGTTTGGGGGATGTCCACAACTGTAGCTCTGACTTGGGCCATGCATGGGCAATATATATAACCAAAGTATTGTACCCTCATAATATTTTGAAATAAAAGGAAAAAAAATAAATTTTTTATCTTAAAGTTCTCCAGGTTGGAAGTCTGAAGCAGTTGCCACTGGGCTATTAGCAAAGTTTCAACAGGACTGAGTTTCTTTCTGGAGGCTCTACAGCAGAATCCATTTCCTTGGTTTTCCATCTAGGAGTCCCCTTCTACCTCTAAAGCCCTCAATAGCTGGTGGAGTCTTTCATACCTTTCATCACTATGACACTTATTCCATCTCTCTCTACCACTTATACTTTAAGGACCTTGTAATTATGTTGAGTCCACCTAAGTAATCCAGAAAAAAATCTCCCTATTTTCAAATGGTTAGCAAGCTTAATTCCATAGGCAAACATGATTCTCCCTTGCCATGTAACATAGCATATTTATAGGTTCCAGGGATTAGGATGTGGAAATCATTTTGGAAGCGGGGTTAGGCATTAATTTTGCCTACTAGAACCTGTATCCTCTGCATTTTGTTTCTTAAAGTTTAAAATAAGCCAATTATAGTTTCTCAAACTATGTCCAAGAAAAGGGGTTATTTTGTGGGGTTTCTAAAACAGACAATGATTATGAAATATACTTTGTGAATTTCCATCAAGACAGATCATTTTTTTGGATCCAATCTTCTATATTTCTATAGTGTAGATGCTTGGTATATCCTTAGGGCTTAAGGATATCATTCATTAATTTCACTACTATATTCTTTGTGCTTTAATTTAATCTATTTTGCCACTGTACTGTAATGTGCCTATTACATCTCCCAGCAAATTTATCATGACAAAATAATAAATTGGTTTTCTGCTATGCATCACTGTGTCAAGAATTTGGTTAGTGTGAGTCATTTATCTCAAACTTGACCAATTCTTGATTTATTAATGGAACTGACTATCTGATTCCTTACTGAAGGAATTGAAATAAATATAATGGTCCAAATCGATGAAAGACCGTTCTGTGGTTTCCTACTTTAGTAAACACCTTGTTTAATCTGCTTACATGCCTTTTTGTTTTCTTTTTAATTCTAAAGTTAGCTTTCTTTTTGTTGTTGTTTTTATTGGATTGCTTGTTGTTGTTTTTTCAGTTGTTTCCCTCACAGAGTCTTGGTGAAGTAAGTCTGAGAAACTTAATAACTCACTTTCAAAATATTTTGTTGTTTTGATGTAAGAGGATTTTTCCAAACCGATAAAGCTCTAATTACAGGAAGTCCTCCATTTCTAGAACTTAGGCATAAATGGAAGGAAAAGATAGTTCAGCAACATATTTCCTGATTTTAATGACTGTGAGTTCATAGTTAAACATCTTTTTTTTAAAAAAGTAAAAATTTTAAGTACACAATTTAGTTGGCTCACAATGGTTAGGAAACTAAGATCTACAAATTTGGGAAAACTCTCACTGAATGGGTGCGGTGTGCACAGTTTGGGATGTCCATGATTGTGGCTCTGACATGGGCAGTGCATGGGCAATATATATAACCAAAGTGTTGTACCCCCATAATATTCTGAAATGAAATAAAAAAACTTACCATAGGCTATTCCTAAATAATATATTTTCTTCTCTTTTATTGCCTGTTCATAATAATTGAATAAAAAATCAAAACAATCACATTACATAAAATTCCATTAATGGAGGGTCATATTCATTTTGCTACAAACAACATTGGATAGATAGGTGATAGTAATAATAGCTAATATTTAAGTACTTTATGTTAGGAGTTATAAGTTTTTCATATTGGTTAGCTCATTAGGTAAGCTAATGAACCATATGAAGTAGGTTTTTTTATTATCTATATTTTATAGATGAGGAACCTGGGATAGTAGAGGTTAGAGTGATTTAACCAAGGTCACACAGCTATTAAGCTATAGAGCTAGTGGTTTAACATAGGCAATATGATTCCAAACCCTGAATCTATTGTAAGAGTATTATTTTGCCTGTACAGTATGCTCCATTGTCTTTTATACACACATATTTGACACAGGACTATTATTACTCCACACAAATGGAAAAAACTTACAAGTGAATTCACATTCATATTTTCACCTTTCTAGAAGTATTTTCTGTAATCAGTGAAGACATTATTAATTAATATGCATTGCTTTTATTGCATATATCATACCTCATTTTCTCATTCTCCGATATCTCATGATCCAATATGATCTTTTGATCTTAGGCTATAAGAGTACAACTAATGTGAAAATCATAGCAGTTCTTTAAATGCTTTTCCTGTCAATAAAATGATGTATTACTTATGACCTTACACATTCCAGCACAATAAGAAGGGAATTACTTAACTTTTCCAATGCTTAATATCCAAAGACATTGATAGAATCTTTAGTTGTTTTATTTATTACATTGCCCTTGAGGTGTTTACTCTTTACTAAAGCAGATTCATGATTCAATTAAATACAGTCAATTTTTCAAATTTGAAAGTTTCTTCTCTATTTTTTGCCATTCAGCAGAATACTGGTGAATGGGCATTTTTATATGTTCACGTGTGAATGTTACATATAATATTCAGATCATTTTGCTTATTTTGTAGGCTAGAATTAAAAGGTGTGGTATAGTTAATATTTAATATAAAATTTCTATAAAGGGCTCATGGAATGGGAAATTTAAAGTGTTACTGAATCGTGTCTTTCTTGACTGAATTAACATTTATCAAGTGTCAGGCCATGCTGACTACAAGACCCATATCACCCATGTCTTTGTGGAAAATGGAATGGGGAAGAAAAGATATATATAAATCAAATCATTACCAAAACTATCCAATTACAATAGAATCAACTTCTCTCAAAAGAAAAAGCATTAGGCTATGAGAGCATAAGTAGAGATGATATTGCCTAGGAAATCATAGAAGGCTTCTTGGAAGAACTGTGACCTAAAACAAGGGTCCCCAACCTATGGTAAGTCATATAATTATTTCATTATATATTATAATGTAATAATAATACAAATAAAGTGCACAATAAATGTAATGTGCTTGAATTATCCAGAAACCATCCACCCCCTCCCTAGTCCATGGAAAAATTGTCTTTCATGAAACCAGTCCCTGGTGCCAAAAAGGTTGGGGACCACTAACCTAAAGGATATATTGAGTTAGATGAAGAAACCAGATCATGATGAACTATTTTTTTCATGGGCATTTGAATTCGGTTTGCTAGGATTTTATTGAGAATTTTTGCATCTGTATTCATAAGGGATGTTGGTCTGTAGTTTTCTTTTTTTGTTTTGTCCTTTCCTGGCTTTGGTATCAAGGTGATATTGGCTTTGTAGAATGAGTTTGGGAGGATTCCATCCTTCTCGATGTTACGAATAATTTCTGAAGTATAGACACCAGTTCTTCTTTGTAGGTTTGGTAGAATTCAGGCATGAACCCACTTGGTCCAGAACTTTTATTTGTTGGGATATTTTTTTTTACTGCTTCAATTTTGGTGCTTAATATTAGTCTGTTTAAGAATTCTATTTCTTCCTGATTGAGCCTAGGAAGGTTGTGTGTTTCTAAGAATTTGTCCATTTCCTCCACGTTTTCATGTTTTTGGGCATAGAGATTATCAAAGTATTCAAAGATGATGTTTTGTGTTTCTGTCATATCAGTTGTGACCTCTCCTTTTTCATTTCTACTTGAGCTTATTAGAGTCCTTTCCTTTCTGCTTCTGGTCAATCTAGCAAGTGGCATGTCTATTTTGTTTATCTTTTCAAAGAACCAACTTTTTGTTTTATTAATCTTCTGTATAGTTCTTTTGTTTCGATTTCATTTAGTTTTGCTCTGATCTTGGTTATTTCTTTTCTTCTGCTTGGTTTAGGTTGGTTTGCATAGGCAAGGAAACTATCACTA
The DNA here is from genome assembly GCA_023783475.1 of Daubentonia madagascariensis. Taxonomy (NCBI): domain Eukaryota; kingdom Metazoa; phylum Chordata; class Mammalia; order Primates; family Daubentoniidae; genus Daubentonia; species Daubentonia madagascariensis. The sequence goes on along the minus strand of JAKFHU010000978.1, from coordinate 14,432,289 downwards.
GAATGAACAGACAAGCCACAGAATGGGGGAAAATATGTGCATGCTACACATCTGGTAAAGGGCTGATAATCAGAATCTATACAGAACTTAGGAAAATCAACAAGAAAAAATCAAACAACCCCATTAAAAAGTTGGAAAAGGACATGAATAGAAACTTTTCCAAAGAAGACAGAATAATGGCCAGCAAACATATAAAAAATTGCTCAACTTCTCTAATATTCAGGGAAATACAAATCAAAACCACAATGAGATATTGCTTAACTCCAGTGAGATTGGCTTATATCAAAAAGTCCCAAAACAACAAATGTTCGTGGGGATGCGGAGAGATAGGAACACTCATACACTGCTGGTAGGACTGCAAATTAGTACAACCTCTATTGAAAGTAACGTGGAGATACCTCAAAGAACTAAAAGTAGAACTGCCATTTGATCCAGCAATCCCACTACTGGGTATTTACCCAAAGGAAAAAAACACATTCTAAAATAAACACATCTTCACTTGAATGTTTATAGCAGTACAATTTACAATTGCAAAGATGTGGAAACAACCCAGGTGCCCATCAATACACAAGTGGATTAATAAAAAGTGGTATATGTATACCATGGAGTACTACTCAGCCACAAAAAACAATGGTGACTTTTAATTCCTCTGGTATTATCCTGGTTGGAGCTAGAGCCCATTCTTCAAAGCAAGGTATCACAAGAATGGAAAAACAAGCACCACTTGTACTCACCAGAAAATTAGTACTAACTGATCAATACTTATGTACACACATGGAAAAAATATTCATCAGGGGCCGGGCAGGTGGGAGGAGGGTGGAAGGGATGGGAAAACTCACACCTAATGGGTGTGGGGCACACTGTCTGGGGGATGGGCACGATTGTAGCTCTGACTTGGGCAGTGCATAGGCAATATAAGTAACCAAAGTGTTTGTACCACCATAATATTCTGAAATTTTTAAAAAAATAGATGAAGAAACCAGAGGAGAGCATCCCAATTATAATGAAGAGGAACTTGTCACATTACAGGTAATAAATGTAATTTTGAAATGAGGAAGGATGGAGATGAATAATGTAAAATAGAAGAAAATGACTAGGGTAAACCATGTGATCATTTTACTTCCTGTTGTGTTTTTACAAAGCAATAGGCATTATCGAAAAATTGTAAATTAGGTAGTGATGTAATCAGAATTGCATTCTTGAAACAGCAGTCTGATTGCTTGTGAATAATAACTTGAGGAGTGTTAAGAATGGATTCAAGAAGACCAGTTAGAAAGTGTCCCTACCCAATGAGACTGCGTGGAAACAAAAAATGTTCATCTTGTAGAATGCAAGTCCATCATCACCACTTTTTTATTGATAGCCTTTAATTGGAATTTTAATAACTCCAGCAAAGTGGTAAAGTGTACTTTAAAAATACAACTTTGAATTAGCACATTTTTCAAATGTTTAGTTTCTTCTGCATGCTACAGTATTTTAAAATGTATCATACATATACATTATACAGGACAATCTAGGAAAAAAATAGGCCTTTGAGTATACTTTCCAGAAATTAATACATCAGAAGTGATTATAACATTTTATTTTTAAAGTTATAATAAATAATTTTAGCCTAATATGCACCTTAAATTACTAATATATTTTGGCAAAAAAATAAAGTATCATTAGAACAGCAATTTCCATGCAAAACTAGATTGTTTCTCACTGATTTACTTATTCTGGTGGAAGAGACAGTATTAGATCAATTTCATTTTCAAGCTATTCTTGATTGCTCTTCCTCTTAGAAGAATTAATCAAATCTTTGTACCTTTATTATGTATTTTATAGGTAACCTATATTATTTTGTTGCATTAAAAATAATAGCTCTCTGTAAACCATAAGCCTGCTGAGAACAGGAACTATACTCTTATTCAACTTTCTATCCCCTCTGCCCAAGGCACAACTTTTTATATAACAGACATTGGATATAGGATGATAGAAAAATTTAATACAGTAATCAGTAATGCACAAGAGACAACTTTTGTATTAATCTGCATACTGTGGCAGCTGAAGTTATATGAATGAAGAGCAAATCACAAAGTAGATGGTCTGAGAATAGAATGAAGTTATCAGATTTTAACTTTGAGGAAGACCAGATATAAGATGGAGGAAGCCATGGAAGGAAAATCTTATTTAAATAAGTAAAAGCAAGTAGCTAATAGCATAGATAGAAAACCAAAAAAAAGTATAATCCAAGAAGTTAAAGGAATTAAGAATTAAAAATAAAGTTGTCAAAATATTTCTGTGAAGCAAAGTGCTACGAAAAGGGCAAGGCATAAAAGCTAAGGACTGAAATTCGTCTATTGATTTTGACAACCTGGAGGATGCTTCTACATTTAAAACTACACTTACCAGTGCAGTGGTGGTAGAGTGACATCAGATTTAATTGAATTGAGTAGTGGATGAAGAGAAATATGAAAGTAAATAAAGAGGTGAAATAAGAAAGAGCAGTGTTTTAAAAACTGTATCTATATTTTTGTTTTGTTTTGGTATTTACATTTATGTTTTTTTTAGGTTTTAATTGTCATTTAGAAAGGATATCTGGGCATCTGCACAGCCGAGGAAACAATCAATACAGCAAATAGACAATTTACACAATGGGAGAAAATATTTGTGTGCTATACATCTGATAAAGGGCTAATAATCGGAATGTACAAAGAACTCAAGCAAATCAGTAAGAAAACATCAAACAACCCTATTAAAAAGTGGACAAAATACAGGAACAAAAACTTTCCAAAAGAAGATACACTAATGGCCAATAAACACATGAAAAAATGATCAATGTCTCTAATCATCAGGGAAATGCAAATCAAAACCACAATGAGATATCACCTAACTCCAGTGAGGATGGCTTTTATCAAAAAGTTCCAAAATAACAGATGCTGGCACGGATGAGGAGAGAAAGGAACACTTATACACTGTTGATGGGACTGCAAACTAGTTCAATCTCTATGGAAAGTAGTATAGAGATACCTCAAAGAACTAAAAGTAGACCTACCATTTGATCCACCAGTCCCACTACTGGGTATTTACCCAAAGGAAAAAGAAGACATTTTATAAAAAAGACACTTGCACTAGAATGTTTATAGCAGCACAATTCACAATCGCAAAGATGTGGAAACAACACAAGTGCCCATAAATAGATGAGTAGGTTAATAAAATGTGGTATATGTATACCATACAGTATTACTCAGCCATAAAAAAAAAAAATGGTGAACTAAACCTTTTGTAACAACCTGGATGGAAGTGGAGAACATCCCCCAAGTGAAGTATTGCAAGAATGGAAAAACAAACACCATACGCACTCACTATTAAATTGGAACTAAATGATCAACACTCATTTGTACATATGGTAGTAAAATTCAATGGAAATCAAGCAGGTGGGAGGGGAAAGAAGGGGTGGGTATATTCACACATAATGGGTACAATGCACACTATCTGGGTGATGGACACACTTATATTAATAACTTTGAATCAAACTGTACAAAAGTAATTCATGTAACCAAAACATTTGTACCCCTGTAATATTCTGAAATAAAAATAAATAAATAAATAAAAATAAAAATAAAAATAAAATCAATAGTTACTGCAAAAGGAGTGCTTCAAAATTAAAGTCTGTTTAATAAAAAAGGGCAATTTATGTTTGGCAAGTGGCGTGTGGTAAACTAGGTTTCTCAGGTTCTCTAGGGATTAGCTAATTTGAATATTTTGCCACTGGCTCTGGGGCCATGGCCCCTGGTTGTTCCGTACCTAGCTCCAGGACAATTAGAACAGATGCATAGTAACCCAGAGTATGAGAATTTGAGCAGGGAAATGGCTGGAGTGTGGACTTAATCAGCTGCTCAAGAAGAGGAACTGGCTAATCTCTAGCCAAAGCCTCAAACTGGGTAAAGACAATAGTAAAACACACAAGCAAACAAGCAAAAGCTTATATTATGCAAGGATCCTTCTTTCATATAATCTTTATAGGTCAGGTCTGCAAGGTACAGAGCAAAGTGAAAAAAGGTGGAGAGGGGAACAGGAATTGAGAAGTGGAATGATTTCAATATATAAAGCTAGAGATAGCAAGATTTCCTGGTAGATTAGATATGAGATGTAAAATAAAGAAAAGTTCAGTGATGAACTCAATATTGTTGGCCTAAACAATTAGAAGGATGGAGCTGCCATCAAACTGAGGGATTGAGTTTATGTTTACGTTTGTGTGTGTGTGGGGGGGGGTGGCGTAAAATAAGTTTGATGGGTAAAATAAAAAATTTACCATTGAAATATTGATTTTCATTTATCCATTAAACATATAATGTCAATTGTCAACTAGGCAATTTAATACATAAATCTGGAATTTGGGTGAGAGGTCTATGCTGAAGTTGTAAATTATTGGCAAATGGGTGATGTTTAATGTCAAAGACTAGATGTGATCACCAAAGGTGAGGGTATAGATGGAGAAGAAAAGAGACCCAAGGACTGAGACTTAAGATTGCCTACCTGGCCTGGGGTGAATAGAAAAATATTCACAGTAATAGATTAGGAAGAAGAGGAAAAAGAAGTATTTGACCAGAAAAATGTCTTGGAAACCAAATGGGAGAAAATGTATCAAGAAGGAAGGATTATAAATTAACTAAAATAAAGACTGATAACTGAACATTGGAATTACCAAAGAGGAAGTTAACTATTGACCTTTGTAGGAACAATTATGTTAAATTGTTAGGTGTATAAAATCTTGATTAGAGAGCAATCAATAGAGCAGAGGAGGAGAAGTGGAGACAGGTTATAAGTAATCATGTTTTCTTTATTTTATGCTTTTGAAAAGGAGAACCCAAAACATGAGGCACAGTCTGCTTGTTTATTAGTTTGTTGGTTGGTTTTAAGATGGCAGAAATACCAGCATATATATACACTGAAGAAAATGATCCATCAAAGGGAAAAAAAGTGATGCTAAGAAGGAGAAAATTATAGAAGTCTTGCCTTTGCATGAGCAACTTGAGATGGGAGTTAGTGCAAAAGAAGAAAAACTTTTTGCAAGGAGCATGAAAAGAACATCTGTACTAAGAGTGGGAAATGGTAAGTATGCAGATGCTAGTAGGAAAACTGAGGTGTTAATGAGTGTTGGACAAGATTAATGAAACAGGATATGATGTTGAGATAATCCTCTATGTGCATATTAAAATTATCCAAATTTAAGACAGTTTAGAATGAGAAAGAGTAAAAATGAACCATGACCTGAAATACTTTAGAAATGAGAGGGAATGGCTCAACATCACAAGATTAAAAAATTAATGAGGAATTGAGGAAATGTCAAAGAGATTGCAAGGTAGCATTATCAAGGAGATAACAGGATGGTTTGTCTGGCCTATGCAGTTGATGAATCTTTTGTATTACAAGGTGGTTGAGCAGTTGTCTTTAACATGCCGGGGATTAAGATAAATACAAGAAAAAGAAAAGCTCTCCCTTAAGTTTATGATACTTTGTGACTCAGACTGTTTTAAGAGCAGAAACCTGGGATGTTTTAATTTCAGTAAAAATTTTGTCATAAGGGAAAGTTCATTTCAAAGGGTATAGTGGGATGGCTTGAAAATAATAGATGAGTAGCTAGATGCGTTTGTTGGGGAAGGGCAAAGCGGTATAGATAGAACAATATGGTAAAGGACACATAACGACGCAGGCTTGTGTTGCATACAGACTAGAGTTACGAAGCAGAAACAGAACTGAAGAACTGGATTATTAATAGCTTCACAATTTCATTTGTATAATGGCAGGGGCAGTGTGGGGGAGAGACACCATATGCTGAGGACCTACTATAAGCCATTGAATTCTTACAGCAATGATGATAGGTGGATATTATTATTTCCTTATGTATTAGTCATGGTTCTCCAGAGAGACAGAACCAATAGCATAGACGATAGATAGATAGATAGATAGATAGATAGATAGATAGATAGATAGATGATAGATAGACAGACATGAGAGGAGATTTGTAGGGAAATTGGCTCATGAGATTATGGAAGCTGAAAAGTGCCACCACAGGCTGTCTGTGAGTTGGAGTCCCTGGGATGCTAGTAGCATGGCTCAGCCCCAACTTGAAAGCCTCAGAACCAGGGAAGACAATGGGGTAATTCTCAGTCTGAGGCCAAAGGAACCTGGGAAGATGCTGGTATAGTCTGGGAGTTCAAAGGTCAGAGAGCTTGGAACGCTGGTGTCCAAGGAGAAGAAGCTCCAGGAAAGAGAGAGAAAAGAAATTGCCTCTTCTCTGCCGTTTTAGGTGTATCTTGTCCTCCAGCCAATGGACACTGAGGTAGATCTTCCTCTGCCAGTACAGTGAGTCACACACCAATCTCCTCTGGAACCACCCTGGTAATGTTTTACCAGTTCTCTAGGTATTCCTTAAGCCAGTCAAGTTGACACTTAAATTTAACCATCATACCTTATAACACAGAAAAACAGACCCTATTATCTGAAAGGAGTAAGCTCTCAAGAGATTTTTATTTTAGATTATTATTTTCTTTTTTGATTATTTGATAGAAACTACATTTTAAAGTATATAATTGAATGGAATAAGAAAAAGTTGGAGTCTATGCACCTTGGACCTAGGGAAAGATTGCTTAATACAATGGAAGTATGGAAATAAATGCTAGTAATATCATCATTAATTTCATTTAGTGGCAACTTTGATATATATGGTAAACTTTTTATTGATGTCAAAATTTGGAATGGAATGCTAATATAACTTTTGGCCTATTATGTTTTAAGATTAGCCATATCAATAGATTTTAGCAATACATGCATATAGTTTTTTTCCCCTCTATATTTTCCTTCTTTACAGAAATTTATGCTCTGCCCAAAGCCCATTTTCACTAATCTTCATTAAACATTAACAGAATGGATTACATAGGTACCTATAACATTTAGAGATCCAGTTAAGAAACTCCCAATCTGAGTAAAACAGAACAACCTCAAGCCCTCCACTATTCACAATTATTTCAACAGGACCATTTTACATAATTTTCAGAAATTTCCCTAAATGGGACAGTTTGGAATACCTTAAAATACACACAAAAGGAGTTTTATTCCATTTTCTTTTAATAACTTGTGAGTGTAGGTCGTTTAATTATTCTAGTCCTTAATTTCCATTCTTGTATAACAATAAAGTAGGACTGTTTCAAAGCTAAGGCCTTTAAAGAGTACTAATACACAGAATATATGCACTTACGTTATTTTAGAGAGAAGCACACAGGAAATTATTTTTCCTATGCAATTGCTACTAATTGGCATGTTAAATAACTCTCAACAGAATGGATTAGTTTCTACCAATAGTTTTTGCACCATTTTATATTTATGAAAACGTAGCCTTCCTTCCAGGCAAGTTGAGAACATCCTTCCTCTCCAAATCAAATAACATATTGAATTTTTAAAAGTAATTCATTCATTCAGTCAGTAAAAACATAAGGACTTGAAGAAATGTTTTACTATTAAGGATCAAAGGAATAGGAGAAAGCTCAATTACTGATGTGCTGTTTTAGCAGTTTAACAGGGAAGATATAGAAACTCTAACAATAATAATTAATATTTCCATAAAGTTCTAAATTTTGTGGCACAAACAGCTAGCTACTAGTTATTTAATAATGTTTATTGATTTATGTGTGCACACATAGAGAAGTCTAATGCATTTTAATAATCAAGGAATAAGACAAACAATAAGTTTGAATCTCTCCAGATGTGAAACTTGCTTGATGAATGTTCCCCTAAGGGCTTACATAACACCTTTAAATTTTTTTTACACGTAACTCTGTCTTTATTGCTTCTAGCTTCAAGCTCAAAGAATTTCTATAAGAATCCTATTATAAAGTTGTATAACTGTTCATGATTGAGCATATTTTCTTGGTTCACTTTAGACAATTTATATCACCCAGAGATGAGTAATTTATTTTATTTAAAGAGAGTTTCAAACTTTTATGTGAAGAGTTGAATCATTATTTTTGTTCCTTCGAGGCGTTCATCTCTAAAATGGTAAACTGGTAAATACTCTGTATCTGAGACATCAAGCTGAAAAGCTTGTCAACAGAAACAAGGCTTTCAACTCTCAAACTGTTCCAGTTCACTGGCTGAATCCATGGACTAAGAACAATTTGAGCATAGGTCAGAGTACTGCTGTCATTTTTATAGCAAGTTCCACTACTGTGCTTACTCAATAGTAATGTCTAGAAGGGATGGCCAGAGCTGACTTGATATAAAGTGCATGTTGAAGAAAATGAGAGGTTTCATGTAACTGAGAGTAGATTAGATATGTGCCAATCTATCTGTTGGTACAAATAAAATAATTTCTGTGTAGTGGACAATCTACTAACTATTGCAGAAAATATGAGTTTTCAGAATAACAGCAGGAATGTAAGTACAATATGATCACAGGTATCAAAAAATATATTGAAAAGTAATCTTTTATAGTACAACATAATGTTTTATAAGTAACTCCCCAGGAAAGTGGAAAATCTCAAATCATATAAATGCACATATATCATAACTATTATGAAGGAGACATTTTGCTTTGCTTTATGTTTTCTTTAGTCTTGTGTGACATAATCGTATCTTATCCAAAGTAATAAATATAAGTACTTTGTATTGAGTACATTTCAGAAGGACTTATTGGCTTAAGAGCTTTTCCCTTCTGTACTATAATTGTTACAGTTTTGAAGGGTTTAAGTTAGAGGTGATAATATTGGATTTCATATCTTGCAGTAACTTAATCCATACAGTCTCAAACCTCAATTCATAAAAATGTTTTTTTAAATTACCTCCACTATTTGCAAGCATCATAATTTGAGTACATCATTTAAACTCTCAGTCTTCCTTTTTTTATCATAAAATGTAGACGGGCATATCCATTGTGCTAACTTTGTTGTTTTGTATGAAAAATCTCAAAGAAACTGTCCTTGTAAATAGGAAACTGTCCTTGTAAATGTAGGATTTCAGAATGTATAGAAGTGCAGGATGTGAGGCTATAACATCTGTTACCCAGTTTATTTCCAGGTTGACTGCAATAATTTAGCTGGCCAGGGAGTGTCTTTAACTATCAATCCCAATTCTGCCCAGTCAAGAAAAGCAACCTAAAAATATAGAAAAACTATTCTTCCTTCAAGAATAAGTAAATATTCTTTGCCAGCACATGAAAATAAACTTGCAGATAAACTGTGGAGAGAAAATATTTGTATTATCATCATCAACATCCTCATCATTAAATCCAATAACCAAAAAAGTCTACAATTTGAAATATCATTTTCAATTTGGCCAATCAGGTGTATATCTATTTTTTCAAAGATTCTTTACCTTTCTGACATTTAAACTTACTGAATGGGAGAACAAAGAAAGGGTACTATGCTATACTTTATGTATAAGAAAACATATTTATGAGAAAATATTATAGAGATTACTTTCAGCTCTAAATTATTACATGAATATTCACTATTTTTATCCTTTCAAATAAAAGAATGAGTAAAATGTTGGGATAAATAGAATATCTCCATCTTGGAGACATACATGTATGCCCTTATGTAGCCTATAAGGTCTCTGAGGTGAGATGCCATAAATTTTTACTTCTTTATGGAATCTTCAGAGCTAAGAATTTCCTGGCTTGCAGTAGCATTAATGAATGAAATAATGCTAAAAACAATGAAGCAAACATAAAAAACAAAGTAAACCACTTAATAGATTTTTATTTTCATATGATCTTGAATTATATATCCTGCCATATATTCTTTGATGATCTGGCAGGAACCATGAATTCATCCTCTTATTATGACCTATTATCTATCAAAATGTCTGACTCATAATGTGTTAAAATCTTAGAGACTTGTTTTGGTGCATTTAAAAAAGTAGATATAAATACTGAACCCTTTCTTTACCCAGAATTCCTACTTGTCCACCATTTAACACCATAAATTTTTCTAATGAAGTCTTTCATTATATGCAATTATGTGCTTTCAAGCATTTTATAGCACTTTAATTCTGGTGACTAATTGATCAATGCCTGTCTCCACATAAACTCTATGCTCTATGAAGGCAATGCAGTTTTTCTCACAATTTTGTTCTCAGCACCTCTAGACAACCTGGTGGTGTAAGACCATAAATAAATATTTGATGAATGGTTCAATGACCGACTTAAAAATGAATGAATGAAGCTAACTTATTACAAAGTGTTAAGAGAATTTTCTAACAACAACAACAATAACAACAAAAAAAGCATATGTGATCTCCTCCTGCAGAAGCACATTGTGACATAGTGATGTGCCTGAGGCTTTGGATAAGGCCTCATAAGAGATGAGGGAGAAGAGTTCTTTATTATTTTCAATAGGAACACAATAATAGATGTTCCTATTTGGGGAGGGATTAAAGAACTAATATTGTCTAGCCTAAGAACAAACGTTATTGAAGTGTTTGGTGTAAAACATGCTCCAAATCAACACAGTTTGTTGAATAAAGAGGCTATTCACTAAATAGTAGGTCAAAGAGCAGTTTTGTGTTGTTACATTTGCTCTGACAAAAGATGTTGAAATACTAACTTCGGTCTCTCCTACTTCACATAGTCTTTCTTTGGCCTCTTAGAGAGAGAGTGCCTCCAGAAGGGGAGAGAAGTATCTTATGGTAGCTGTATGCAACTATCATTTATTAATCCTAATACCAATAATTCCCTTTTTCTTGATAGATAAGTTTTCTTTTTTTTTTCTTCTTTAGGTTAAATGATAACATTTACTTTGAATTGCAACTGAATGCTTGAGTAAAGTTGATGCTGAACTTTTTTAAAGCTGAAACAGAGGTGAACTTTTCTACAATGCATCAATATCTACCACTCTGAAATTGCTTACACTGAAGCATAAGAAAGTCAGAGAGAGTTATGAATGATGACCACCTGCAAGGAAATGATAAGACTGCAACTTTTCTCTCTTTTCTTGGCAATATTCCCCTTGCCGTTTTCTGACTTATGACAAGTAATTGGAGTCAGTCAAATAACAAGCTAATTTCCCTTTTCTCTCTTCTCTCAACTCAACACATTCATATTCTTCACAAGGAAATGTAACAATGTGTCTGTCACTTAAAATGAATCACCAGATGGATCTATAAAAATAGTAAAACGGAAATATGGAATAAATTTCAGGATGACACAGGTTAATATATTCATCTGACTTTGTACTTTTCTAAGATAATTTTTTGGATTTAGTTAATCAGTTTTAATAAACAGGGGATAAATAGAACAGTCAACTGAGTCGCTTCCACGGAGCTTACTATGAGTGACTGGAGATGGACAATAAACAAGTCATCAAAAAGTAAAACAGATAATTTCCAATTGGGTCACAGTCTGTAAAAGAAATGAAAATTGCGATTTGATAATCTTTAACTGAGGAATAGAGAGTTGCTACCTGAAATAAAGGTTAAAAGCTCATAAAAGTTTGGCATGGTAGAAGAACAGGAGGACAAGAATAGCTGATGCAGACGGTGGGAAAGAAGTATTATGTCACACAGCAATGAAGAGGTAGGCAGGAGCTAGCCAAGTTGAACCTTATCACCCAGTGCAATGAAGACTTTAAAAGGCTGAAAGCGGGGAAAAGCTATGATCTAATTTATGATTTGTGATTGCTCTCTAGAGAAATAATTTTAAGTGAATATGGTGGCAAGTAGGAACAAGAGGCTATTGCATCAATGCAGACAAGAGATAATAAGGACCAGAGCTAGGGGGAAATAGTAGTGAAAATAGAAAAATGTTGAGATACATGTTCAATGTGGTGCCGATGGGATGAATTGGGGGGTGATGTAAACAGGAACCAGGGTATTGCTTTGAAATATTGAGTATGTAGCACTAACATTCAGTGAAAAGGAGACAACTGTGGAAGGAACAATTTTTGATTGATTTTTAAGGGTATGAAGAGACTTAGTGCTTTACTATGACAATTTAGCACACAAGTAGAGCTACTTATTTTATATTTAAATACATGACGCAGGCTGATGGCAGTGCTGAAGATACAAATTTTCAAACATTACATGTACATAGTACAAAACTGGTTGAGATGATCAGTTTTGTACTATGGAGAAGGCATAGATGGAGACTAAGAAGTAAATAAGGATTTAAAACATCCCTCTAAGCTGTCCACATCTTATATAACCATAATGCTATTATCAAAGCCTGGAAATTAACATTAATACAATAATACAATACTATTAATCAATATAGAGATCATAGTCAAATTTCCTTAATTGTCCCACTCATTTCTGGACTCCTATCACACATTGCATCAAGCTGTCTTTAATCTCCTTTCACTATTAAGTTGTAAAAGAAAGAACCAGGAAGGACTCTATGGACTAATATCAAGCAGATACAAGAACATATCATTCTGTGAAAAGACTGAAGTACAAAGAGTATCTATAGTATGCAATCTTTCATATAAGAAGGAAAGGGAAATAAGCAAATATACATGTATCTTCTCATGTACACAGGAAGGTGAAACCAGAAACTAATGAGCATGTGCAGATGTGTGGAAATCCATGTGTTGACAAAATGTGAAAATGGGGGTGGAATAGAAGGGATAAGGGTAGAGTGACATTTCTCTGTCTATACTCTTTCTATAGTTGAGACTTCCAGAACAATCTCAATATTTTACATATTCAAAAATTCAATAAATATTTAAAATCAACCATGATGTGGTAGGTATGCCAAAATGGAATGAAATATTAACAAGTGGGTGGATCATTATGATCACAACAAAGGAGTGGCAAAGAAAAAAAATTAGCCTGACTTTGTAAAATGGTATTTTGATACTATAAAATAAAAGCAAAAATTAAAAAAAAAACTGTTCACAAATACTTATTCCAATTATTAAATATGTTTTTCACAGAGGTATGGGTTAGTAACCCTGGAACTTCTTTTTGAGTATTTTAAAATTCAGCAAATATTTACATATATTGAGGATAGCAAAAGCTGGTTCCTCACTGTTGTACACAATGGCTACAAATGCAGAAAGAAGAAAACTAGAATAAGCTCCATAAAATTGAATTGAGATATTTGGTGTCCTCATAAACTTACACTTTGTAATGTATTAACGATAGATATAAAATATATATTTGTGTTTATGCACATATATAATGCATAAAAAGCAGGGCTGTTAGCAGGTACAAAAAAATAAGAAAAGTAAACTCGGAAAAAAATAAAGCTGAAATTGTATATACTTAATTTCTATAGATAGTAAAATAAAATTGCTCTACTTTAGCCTACACACAAGTGGGTATGCAGTGAGTAAATGTTGATATTTCTGAGATCAGCTCATACTTTTTGTCAAAATAAAGAATTTTCAAAATTGAAAATTATAAATATGCTTTAAGCACAATAAACATGAAATAACTTTCAACTATGCACAATTAAAAATAATTTCTACTGCATATCAGAGGCTTGTGGATGATACATACAAAAATTCTGTTTGTGGGATGGGCGTGGTGGCTCATCATGGTGCATTTTGTCACCACATTGATTTCCACAGACCTGCTCCTAGCACTTTGGGAGGCCAAGGTGGGAGGATCACTTGAGGCTAGGAGTTCAAGATCAGCCTGGGCAACATAGCAAGACTTCATCTCTAAAAAAAGAAAAAAAATCTAAAAATCTGCTTGTAGAATACAAGACCAGATATCGAGGATAGTAAGTTGGTTAGGGTTTAACAAATAGGAAGCACCAATTCTTGAGGTAAAATAAGGCAGGCACCCAGAACATTCTTTGCACACTGCCTATGAGGGGATTTAAGTCTCCATAAAGACTGTACCTACAAAGAACTATGGGCATTTGTTTCCTAAAATTACTAAGGATCCACAAATTAGAAAGCAGAGGTTTATGACAGTGTGTGTCATGTCATAACAGCCCATAAGAAATGGTGAAAAATAAAATTAGAATAAAGATTCCTTAAAAAGAGTGGTCTAGACCTGTCCACACACATTTGACATGCATTTAATTGAGTGTGTACCTTGTGCCAGGGATTATGTCAGACCTTGTTAGTACAGAACAGAGCGTTTTGTTAATAACATGAAGATTTTTTGCTGAGGATTTTGAGTTGTTTACCAAAATTATACCAACCATATTTTATTTAGTTTCACACAAACTTGAAATAAGTCTTAATCTTCTTTTGTTTACACAGAACAGTGTGAACCAGCCATATGGCAAAATCTGAATATATTTCTTAATTTGAACATTACTGTGGATGAATGGAGAATTTTCTCAATCTTGAATGCAAACATTATTTCAAATGTCATTTACTTATTGAAAAAATAAATTTTGTATATAAATGTAAGTTATTTTTTTCTCCTGCTTTTTCATTTCCTATGACATTGCTTTAACTAATAAGAAAAATAATAGTGATTAAAAAACACTAACAAGAAATCAATTGCTTCTAATAATAAAAGTGACAAATCATTTACTTCTTTTCTTGCTAGTCACTACATGTGCAACTGGACTGTCCCTGCATTCATGTGAATCATTTATTTAAGAATAAAAAATGTGATCATATGATTAAAAATGTGGTTTTTTAAAAAAGTTAACTTCCTTTCATCTTGGGGATTGTTGAAATGACAGATCTTACTGTTCCAGGTTCATTTAAGCTATCTTGAAATGAGGATGCCATATTTATATATCTACTCAAAGTGAAAGGGATAAATTGGTATCACATTGTGAAATGTAATAATTCAACTGTTTAAAAATATGTTAATGGATTAAAACAAAAGCATCTGCCCCTTGAATACAGAATAAACATTAATATATTATAATACTTACCTTTCATAAAGAAACAAATTAGCATTAATGTTATGATTTTCTGTCACCATTCTATATGTATTTCAAATTTATAGATATTATTATCTGTATTAAAATACCCATTCAACCCAAAGAGCAGGAAGTCTTCCCATGAAAAAGTTAGTCTGTCATTTGAAACTGTCCTGTACACTGTCTACCAATATTTCTAAGCAAGTCTCTAACTCTACTAGCCATGATTCCCCACATATATCAATTTCTCTTCTTTAATAAGAACATTTCATAGATGTTAGGTGTATTTCTAGAAACAGTGTGTATCATTACATAGTATCTCTATATTAGTTTGGGTTTTAATACCAGCTTTAATGTTTACTTGTTGCACGTCTTTGGGCAACTTGTTTAACTTCACTAAACTTCAATTCTATGATCTTTAAAATGGCAATATACTAGCAGCATGCACTTTATGGATTATTGTGTAACTCAATGAGATAATGCAGTTAAAGTATTAAAGTGTTCAGCAATATTTCTGTCACGTAGGAAAAGCTTGATAAAGTCACCAATTTATTAAAAATATAGATGAAATATAATAAACTGTGATTTGCAAACATGTACATTTGATAAAAAGATAAAACCAAAGATATTTTATTTCTTACCAAAGAAAATAGGAAATTATTGTCATAATTTAATCAAGTGATTGAGATAGTAAATATACTTGTATTGTAGTTATTTGAGAATTAATAAGATTGAAAGACTAATGTCAATTAAACCGTTAGGAAATAAGTACAGAAAGCCCTGTGTTGTTAGAATTGGGCTGTTTGGTTTTCTTCTTGGTACATCATGCATCTCGCAGTAAAAAAATACACAAGTTTTGAGAGTAGAAAATTCTATACTATTTTACTGGTTCAGAAGTCAAAATTGTCATGACCCAACACTATGTCTCTGAGTCTTATATATCTTTACTGTCATTAATTGAAATTCTCCCAGAAATCTTCTAAAGAGTTAATTATTATCAATGAATTTCAGAGCTGTTGATTTTAATTCTTCTTTTATGATTTAAGGGGCAATTTGTGAGGGGCCTATTAGAGAATATTAGAGAAAACCCATTCTTTGTCAGAGGTCATAAAGAGGTTTCTCATCATAAGTACTAGGCAGGATAGCATGTGAGTTAGTGCACATGTTATAGGGCTTGTTCAAACAGAAACTAAACAATAAGCCATTAGAGATGTTGTCAAAATAATTTATCTTCCATGGAATACAAAGGCATTTTAAATTGTTAAAGAACTAAACCATTACTAACAGAATATTAGTGTAATGGTATTTATAAGGAAATATGATTCACTGATTCAAATGTATCTACATAATATGATATTATCTAAAGACATATTGTCAGAACAATTTTGTATATATCAAAATCTCTGAATTCTAAATGAGGAAATTAAAAACTCAGCAGAGACAATGAAAGAGCAGCACAGAAAGGGAGAAAAGAAAGAAGAAAAAAAATATTATTCATCATTTGGTTTGACAGTCACTATGCTAGTTGTTTTATTTAAATTCTCCCAATTCTCAAAACACATCTACCAGGTAGGAATCATTATTCAGATTTTTTAATCACCTTATTTAAGGTTACACAGTTTGTAAATAGCAGAGCCAGGATTTAGATGAAATGCTGGCTCCATAGCTGAAGTGAGAGAAATAGAAATGGTGGGTAGCAGGGGTGGAGATTGTTGCTAGTTTTTTCAGTACACCACACACTAATAAATATGTGGGTAAGTACTAGAATAGGGCAAATAATAATTTGTTAGAGACCAAAAACCATATAAAGAATACTAAATCCTACTAAGGATGCAATAGGATCATGTGTATATTCTACTTTTAAATCATTTTACATATTTGTTTTGATTGAAAAACTCTATCAAAACTACTCTGGAGCTACATTAAAAATACTGTTGTCTTAATGTTATTTTTTTCAGTGTCATGGTGATTTATGTAAAGAGACAAAATATTTAACCCTTAAAAACTTTTCTTCTATATATTCATACTTATGTATATTTTAGAAAAATTAATGGAGTAAGATATTCAGTTCATGAGAAGGAAGAATAAATTATATTTGAGATAATAGGTTTTAGAGTCAGACACACTTGGTTTTTATTTCTATCTCTGCTGTTAGGATTAAGTCTGGTTTTCCAAAAATGATTTTCCTGTGTTGTGTTTACCCATCTGTAAAGTGCAATAATATTACTGGCACTTAAGTTAGTTATGAGGATTAAGTGAATAAAAATAACTGTATAGTGACTAATAAACTTAGTAAATGAATACTCAATACATAGAAATGTTAATCATTACTCCTCAGAGTAATAATTTTAAAATGAGTAAATTTTAAATGTAAATAGAATAAAGATATTTTAAAATATTTAAATATTTTTATTAAATATTATTTTTTAAAAAATATTTAAAAATAGACTATACACATGATCCTGTTGCATCCTTAGTGGGATTTTAAGGGATGCAATGACCTCATTACAAAAAATTACCCCAGTTTTTGATGTTTGACAGCTTTTAAACTTCATCTCTCCCTCTTCCCCTTCTGTCCCACATTTGAGACAGCTTATTAAAAAAAGATATGCTACCCCCTTTGGCTCCAGCAGAAGTTTCAAACCACACAAGACTGACTACATGAGAACCTACCCCCAAGTTCTACCCATTAACCACAAGCCAGTCTCTATTCCTTGTCTTCTCAAGCTATTTTCAGTTATTCCATCAAATAATTGATAGTAGGTGAATATTATTCTCTTTTAGGGAAAAATATATAGGTCTTATATTTAGAATCTAGACACGGAACTATTTTTGCCATATGGATGAAGTCTATTTTCAAACCTACATTAAACCATTGATTTTAAATCTTTTTTGTCTGATAAATTTAATTTAATTTTATAATTTTTGGTGCACCTTGACTGATGCTCCAACCTAGCTCCCAGTGTACAGAAATGCATATATTTCTATGTATTACATAGCAACTTAGTATACAACAATCTACTATATAGAAATATAATTGATCTTTGAAAATTGACCATGCATTAGTTAAGCCTGCTAAATTTACTAATTTTAATAGATATTTGTAAACTTAGTATTTTTTTTGGCTTAAAACAGCACAAATTTATTATTTTATAGTTCTGGAGGTCAGAAGTCCTAAAATCAAGGTGTCAACAGGGCTGTATTTCTTCTGGAGGCTCTAGGGGAGAATCAATGTCCTTGTCTTTTCCAGCTTCTTGGGACTGCCCCCATCCTTGGCTAGGGTCCCTTCCTCCATCTTCAAAGCCAGCAGTGTAGCATCTTAAAATCTCTCTCTGACTCTGTCTCTGTCTCTCTCTGACCTTTGCTTCTATTCCCCCCCATTAAGGTATTTATTTCTGTTTTTTTTTATTTCAAAAATTTTAGGGTAGAAGTGTTTGTTATTACATAGATGAATTGTATCATGTTGAAATTGGTGCTTTCAGTGTACCTGCCACCAGAATAGTGTATGTTGTACTCAATAGGTATCTTTTTATCCCTCACTCCTCTCCCATCCTCCCCTTTATTAGTTTTCAATGTCCATTACACCACATTATGACCATATGTATCCTTCATTTAATTTCCACTTATAAGTAAGAACATACAGTATTTGTTTTTTTGATCCTGAGATGCTTCACTTAGGATAATGGTCTCCAGTTCCATTCAAGTTGACTCAAAAGACACTATTTCATTCTTTTATTATGGTGGAGTAATTTCCCATGGTGTATATATACTACATTGTCTTCATCCAGTCATTGGTTGGTGGGTACTTTGGTTGATTCCATATCTTTGCAATTGTGAATTGTGCTGTAATAAACAAATGGATGCAAATGTCTTTTTTTATGAAATGACTTGTTTTCCTTTGGGTAGGTACCCAGTAGTGAGATTGCTAGATCCAATGGTAGGTCAATTTTTAGTTCTTTGAGGAATCTCCACAATGTATTCCAGAGCATTTGTACTAAATTACATTCCCACCAACAGTGTGGAAGCATTCCCTTTACACTACATGTACAAATCTGCATGACAAATCTATTATTTTTTGACTTTTTAATAATGGCTATTCTGACAGGGATAAAGTGGTATCTCATGGTGGTTTTAATTTGCATTTCCCTGATAATTAGTGATGTTGAGCATTTTTTAATATGTTTTCTGACCATTTGTCTATCTTCTTTTGAAAAAAAAATCTGTTCATGTCTTTTGCCCACTTTGTGATGGAGTCGTTTGTTTTTTCTTGCTGACTTGTTTGAGTTCCTTGTAGATTCTGGATATTGGCCCTTTGTCAGATGTATAAGAAAAAACATCAGAATATCCATTCTTCTCATCAGCACATGGGACATTTTTGTTAGTCCACAAAACAAATCTCAGCAAATTCAGAAAAATGTAAATCATCCCATGTATCTTCTCAGACAACAGTGAAATAAAACAAGACATCAATTACAAGAGGAACACTCAAAACATCACAGTTACTTGAAAATTAAACAACCTGCATCTGAATGATCCTTGGGCCAATGATATGATTAAGAGAGAAATCAAAAGATTTTTCAAGTTAAATGACAAAGACTTCACAAGCTTCCAAAAATCTCTAGGATTCAACAAAAATGGTGGTAAGAGAGGAGTACGTAGCTTTAAATGCCCACCTCAAAAAGACAGAAAGATCACAAATTAACCACATAATATCAAATCTCAAGGAACTAGAAGAAGAAGAACAAACTGAACTCAAAGCTAGCAGAAAAAAAGAAATAATAAAGATCAGAGCAGAACTAAATGAAATGCAAACCAATACAAACAATACAAAGGATCAATGAAACAAAAAGTTGCTTCTTTGAAAAGATAAGCAAAATCATCAGACTATTAGCTAGATTAACCAGAAATAGAAGAGGAAGGATTCAAATAAGCTCAATCAGAAAAGAAAAAGGAGACATCATAACTGATACCACAGAAAAATAAAATATCATCTGTAAGCCCTATGAATACCTCTATACACATAAACTAGAAAATCTAGAGGAAATGGACAAATCCTTGAATCAAGAAGAAGTAGAAATCCTGAACAGACCAATGATGAGTAACAAGATTGAAACTACAATAAAGTCTCTTAACAAAAACAAGTCCTGGACCAGATGGATTAACAGCCAAATTCTACCAGTCCTACAAAGAAGAATAAGCATGTATCCTGTTTCTTTCTGCTTGTAAGATATTCTCCTTCACTTTGACTTTGGCCAGTTTGATGACTATGTGCTTTGATGTTATCTTATTTTCCATAAATTTGCCAGATGTTCAATGACCTTCTTGTATCTGAATATCTAAATCTCTGGGGATGCCAGGGAAGGTTTCCTCACTTATTCCCTCAAATATGTTTTCTATACTTTTGCTTTTTCTTCTTCTGCCTCAGGTATACTTACAATTATTATATTTATTTGTTTTATATAACCCCATATTTCTCAGAGAGATTGTTCTTTCTTCTTTAATTCTTCTTTATTCTCATCTCAGGCATGGTGGTTATAATGTCTCAACTGAAGACACATACTTCTCACCCAGTACACTCCACTCTGGCTGAGTTTAGTGTTCAACTTTTTTCTTCATCACTGTGAGGGCTCTGAAATCTTTTCTTGGCTCTCCAGCTTCAAAAATAAGTACTCTGAAATTAGTCTCCTAGAGCATTCAGGATGTGTGGTTTCTAGCTAGCAAAGGACCTGAGAGAAATAATTATGCATATTTTAGGGGACTTCTATTTGTTGCTACCTTCTCTCTAGAGACCTGCCCTCAGGATCTACTCATCTGTGCTACCCAAACTGAGATTACATTGTCTTCTACCTACTGAGAAATCTACCCTCTGCTTTTTTATTATTTCCCTATGCCAATGTTTGGATATACACCTGAGAAAATGGTATTTCCCAGTTGAAACTGATTGCTAATTAGCTAGCTAGCTAATTATAATAAATATGCCTTGCATATTTAGCTAATTAGCTATCTAGCTAAATATGCAGGGCTACAAAATTACATAAATGATTTTATATATTTGGTGGTGAATTATCAAATTAAAGAAGCTGTGACCTTTGTGTAGTAAGGAATTATGGTCTTGACCAAAGAAAGGTCTAGCTAGCCTTTGTCACAGGTCCTGGGAGGTAATGTATACACCCTTGTAATTTCCCTACTGATAGGAGTATCTTTGTTATTCTTAGTGGGACCCTTGAACACATCTGATAATTTATGCTAAGGAGGTGACTCATGATTGGACCTCAGTCCATGTAATGGCATCCTGACCTCTGAGAAGGTAGGGGGTGCTCAAAATTGAGTTTAACCACGCAGGATTTGAATCAATCAATCAAGACCTTATAATGAAACTTCAACAAAGTCTCTTGATTTCAAAGATTGAGTGAGCTTCTCTAGTTGGCAATACTTGGTGCATGTTGTTACACATTATGTCTGGAGGGAGGTAATGTTGTCTATAATTCCATGGAGAGAGCATAACCACAATTCTAAGTCTGTCCCTCTCCCAGACTCTTTCCTATGTGTTTATTCCTTTGAATGGTTCTAATTTTTATTATTTCTCTGTAATAAATATATCCATGAGCATAATAGGTTTCAATGAATCTTAGGAGTCTTTATAGAAAATTATAAAAGCCGAGTGTGGTTTAAAGAACTCCTTGAATTTTTATTTGCTGTCAACAATCTTGAACAGACTCAGCAATTTGGCTAACTTCAGGTAAGGGGTCACAATGATGTAGCAGCATAATATCACCAATTTGAAGATTAAGAAAACCATTGCAGAGGGTTTTTGATATCAGGTCCAACTTATAAAGGGCTTATATGTCATCACTACTATCCTTACAATAGGGAAAAGACTGAGCAAAATAAAAATCAAAACTTTTCTTAGGTCCATCAGAAAATTGAGGTTGTTGGGCTTATCATCACCATAAAATCTGGAGAAACAGTTGTATATAGATATTCACAGCCAAAATATCCTTACCAGGAGCGGAAGCTGGTATGGAACCATAAATATAGAAACAGTTAAGTGGTAATTTTATGAATCACTCAAGGCTAAGTGTAAACTAGTGTGAAAGTGAGAAACTCCTGGAAAATGCAGTCTTAGGAATTCTCACATCTATTCATTAAGATTACCTTCGGGAACTCCACGAGGTTCTCGTGGCAAAAAGTGAAGAAAGATCACCTCATAGTTACAGCAAATGCAGAAGAACTGTAACCACTTATTGAAATATGCCCAGAGCATTCTCTATAATAAAGGCCTGCATTTCAGGGGAAAAGACTCTGCCAGGGCCTTGTACCACTGGGAAAGGCATTTCACAGACTCTAACCCCTCTAACCTCCCTGTATCACTGCTGAGGGGAATGGGAAACCCTTGGAAATCCTGAGGCCCAGGAACACAGGCCCATTAGAACACTGAGATTGAATAATTGGATTATAGAAAATTTTCCTTCCCTTACACCTTATTACTACATCAACAAGGGCTCCAATATAATCATGAACTACAGGTGAAAGACTTGAAAAATGGAGACTGTAGTTATGGAGGAATTCTGAGAAAATTCCAAAGAAAACAGAAGAGACAAAAACTAGGACACTAGAAAAATTTTAATTTCTAAGACATACAAAAACTGGGAGAAACTATCACCACAGCTACAATAAATATTAAACACATATGAACTCCTGCCCATATTAACATAAATCATCAAACTAAAAGCCTTTTTATCTCAGTTTCTGTTACCTGATACATCATGTATATCTTTTAGCAGACAATTACAAGCCATTTTAGAAAGCAAGAAAAAACACAGTCTGAAGAGACAGCACAAGCATTGGAACACGAAATAGATTTTGGAATTTACAGATATGAAATTTAAAATATTATGACTAAAATATTAAGGACTTTAATAAAAAAAAGACAACTCGTAAAAACAAGTCAAGTAATCAGAAAGAGGAAACTATGAAAAAATCAAGAGAAAATAATGGCAATTAAAACAAACAAACACACACACACACACACACTGTAACAGAAACAAAGAATGAATATGTAAGATGACTGAGCAGGTCCAAAGAAAGAAACAATAACCTTGAAGATATGTCAACAGAAAATTCCCAAACAGAAATACAAAGACAAAAAATAATCCAAAATATATAAACAATTCAAGAACTGTAAGATAATTATAAAAGGTTTAACATTTGAATAATTGGAATGCCAGAAGGAGAAAAAAGGGCAGAGTAGAAAAAATATTTGAGGAAATAATGGCTGAGAATTCTCCAACAATATTGGCAGACACTAAACCTCAGATCAACAGACTTCAGAAAACAATAAACAGGGCTTAATCACACAAATAAAACAACAAAAAAATTTAAAAAAAAACAACAAAACATGAAGGCATTTCATATTCAAACTTCAGAAAACTGAAGACAAAAATATTTTAGAAAGTAACCAGGGTGGGAAAAATCCAAAATATTTTACCTACAGAGGAAGAAGGATAAGGATTACAGCAGACTTATGACCTGAAACCGTGCCACTAAGAATATTGTGGGGTGAAATATTTAATGTGTTGGAAGAAAAAAATCTTGAATTTTATATGCGGCAAAACAATCCTTTAATAGTGAAGGATAAATAACTTCTAAGATGTACACAAACTGAGAGAAATCATCACCAGAAGACCTAACCTGTAAGAAACGTTAAAAAAGGTTCCTCATGAAGAGAAAGTAATATAGATCAGAAACTTGGATCTACACAAGAAAGAACATCATAGCAGGAATAAAAGAAGATAAAATAGAATCTTCTGTTTCTCTTATTCTTACTTGATATAAAATATAACTGTTTAAATTTACAATAGTAATAATATATTTGTTAATAGCAATTGTGGTACATAGATAAGTGAAATGAATGACAGCAATGTCACAGGGATGAGAGGGAAGTGTTGAAAACACTCTGCTTCGCGGTGCCTGTACTATGCATAAAGTGGGACAATGTTCTCGGAAGGCGGGCGTAGTTGTAAGTGCAGCTTTGAAACTCAAATATGACCAATATTGTTTTACACATGCACAATTGATATGCAAAGAGAAGACTTAAAAATAGAATAAAATAAAATGTCCATTTAAAATCGAAGAAGACAGAAAAAGAGGAGGAAATAAAGAACAATTGCAACAAATAGAAAATTATAAACATTACAGATATTAATCCAAATATATTAATAATCTTTTCAAATGTGAATGGTCTACATGCACCAATGGAAAGAAAGCAATCATTAGGATCAGACAACTACATATTGTCTACACTAAAACCACTTTAACTATAAAGGCACAGATACGTTAAAAGTGAAAAGATTGAGGAACATATACCATGCTAACGCTAATCAAAAGAAAGCTGAAATATCTATATTAAATTCACACAAAACAAACTTCAGTACAAGGAAAATTATCAAGGATAAAGAAGGAATTACCTAAGGATAACAGAACAGGAGTCAACTCTCCAAGAAGACAAAACAATTCTTGAACTGTATGCACAGGAAAGTGTCAAAATACATAAGGCAATAATTGATAGAACTGAAAGGAGAAATAGACAAATCCACTGTTGTAGGTGGAGACCCCTCTTTATATAATTGGCAATCAGTGAATCAATAAGGATTTATTTGATTTGAAGTATACTATTAATCAAATTGGCTTAACACAAATTTATATAATACTCTATCCAACAGCAACAAAAAAACACATTCTTCTCAAGTTTATATGGAATACTCTTCAAGATAGACCACATTGTGGGCCACAGACACATTTGAGGAAATTTAAAATAATACACACTGACAATGTTACATTTCCTCTGAGCCCTGTGCTACTAGGAAACAGTTATGGACAAGAGATCCTCTACTGCCTCTACCCTTTCTTGTTACAGGTAATAGATTACTGCAGAGAAACACTCCTCCCCATCCCACCTAGATAAGATTCATGGATGTTCCATTATTTACATATGAAAAGGCAAGACAAAACCCCCCAATTTTTATCTTCACCCCAAAAATGGTTATCTTAGCTATGTTAACCATATTGATTAATCAGAACAAAATGTGTGTTAACCAAAACTTGGTTAAATTTTACTTTATCTGCCAGACCCCTGAAGTATGACCCACTCTCTGCCTGAGCCAGCATATAAGACATCTCCAGTGGCCTCTCTGGAGTATAGGCTGACCTCAGGATAATACCTTCTCTTATATATTGTCTGATCTCGCTATCCCAGCTCATACCCCTTCTTCACAGGAGGTCCTTGCTAGTTTCATTTCCTGTTCCCTATACAGGAAAATCCCTTTTCTGCTTAAGCGTGAAATTCTTGAAGATGTCACAGTCTGAACCTCCTCCCTATAGCAATAATACCACTCTCCCTTTGCAATGGATCCTTTCCCCTCTCTTGCAATAATCCTTTCAAACGAAGTCCTACAGAACCCAATTCCAGATTTGTTTCTTATTTGACATATTATACACAGTATGTTGTCAAACCACAATTAAATTAAACTATCAATCAATAACAAAAAAATGGTTGCAAAAAATCCTAAATGTTTTGAGATTAAACATCACAATTCTAAATAACTCATGTATCAAAGAAGTCTCAGGTGAAATTATGAAAACATTTTGAACCAAGTGAGAATGAAATTACAATTTGCCAAAATTTGTGGGGTGCAGAGAAAATGGTGATTAAAGTCTATGGCATTAAATACATATAATAGAAAAGAGGAAAGATCTCAAATCGATGATCTAAGCTTAACCTTAGGAAACAAGTGGAGGGGGAATAATTTAACCCCCAATGTGATGGTATTTGGAGGTGGGGCCTAATTAGATTTAGATGCAATTGTGAGGTCAGTCCCCATGATGCGGTTAGTACCCTTATGAGAACAGGATGGGACTAGAGCTCTCTCTCTCTTTCAGCTTTGTGAGGATACAGCAAGAAGTTGGTTGTGTGCCACAAAGACACTCACCAGACACTGACTATGTAGTCACCTTGATTTTGGACTTTACAATCTCCAGAACTGTGATAAATAAATGTTTGGTGTTTAAGGCACCCAGTCTATGGTATTGTGTTAGGATGGCCTAAACTGACTAAGACATAAGGCAAGGATGTCCTCTCTCACCACTCCTAATTTCAAAATCTTACTAAAATTTCCCCAGCTAGTGAAACAGACAAGAAAAGTAAATAAATGGTACACAGATTGGGAAGGAAAAAATAAAAATCCTCTATTCTAACATGACACAATTACCTATAAAAAGATCCCCCAAATCCACACAAAAACCTTCTTAAAATAATAAGCAAATATAGCAAGGTCACAAGATCCAAGATTAATAAACAAAAGATTATTTATTTCCTAGACATAAGCAATTAACAACATATTTGAAATTTAAATAATACTATTTATAATAGCATTAAAAATGTACAAAATGGTCCTGGAGCATCTGGTGGTGCCAGAAATTCAGGGGATAGTAAACAAAACATGATGAGGATGTATCCAACTGAAAGATCTCCCAGTGGTCAAAGTTGGACAATTTTGAGCAACAAAATAAATAATATAGTGTTGAATTATAACCCAAAGTGTAAAATAAATATTTATGAGCCTATACTGATATAAAGAAATGCTAACTAAATACATAAATGGGAGAGAATAGACAAATATCTCATTCAGAAAAATTTCAAACCATCCATAAATAGATACTCCATTGTTAAGGACAGGGAGTTAAACTTCCCACTCCTTGGGTGTGGGCTATGCAAATTTACTTCCTTCCTAAGTGTACAGGATGTAAATAGGGGAAAAAATAAATTCTCAATGATGAAACCTAATAATCACTACCTTTTTCAGGTGATCAAGGATAACATTAACATGGTAAATCATGCAGATATTATATACTCTTGATATAATTTAACAAAAATGAAACTTAACTTCTGTGGTTTTCCTACTAAAAACCCCAAATCCCATTCTAATTAGGTTGAAATTTAAACAAAACCTAATTGAGTGACCGTGTGAAAATAATACCTAAGCAGTTATTCTCAATGCCGTCAAGATTGTGTGTGTGTGTGTGTGTGTGTGTGTATTCTGAGAAAGGGCCATAGCCAAGAGGAGCCTAAAGAGACATGACAACTAAATGTAATGTGATATACTGAATAAAACCTTGGAACAGAAAAAAGTAAACACTTAAGGAAATATAAATAAAGTATGGAAGCTGAATGATAATAATTTATGAATATTAACTGGTTAATTGTCACAAATTTACTATGGTGGTTTAAGAGATTAATTAGAGAGGGAAACTGGATGCAAGGTATATGGGAATTCTGTAATATCTTCGCAATTTTTCTATAAATCTAAAACTGTTCTAAAAAATAAAGTTTATTTTTTACATTGCAATATTTTGCCTTTACAGGTTCATATCTTTATCTTCCCCTTCTCAGATATTATTATCCCCAAACATTTCAATATGATTCTTTATAAGCAAATGGAAAGAGAAGAGAGTGGGATAACCAGCAGGTATATTGGCTGCTTTGAGCTACATTTAGTATGATAAAATATATTCATCTAAGAAATATCATATCAAGTTTTTAATTTCCAGATTAAAATTGCTGTAAGTAATCATTTTAAATTGTTTAATATTTATAATACTTATGTTAAATTCTTTGTAAGCAATTTTAAAATTCTTTATGGGCAAATATATGTATATATTCATATTTTTATATATGTGTGCGTTACACACACACATACTTCCAAGAACTAGAACAGTATCTTTCATATAAATAGTATCTTTCATATAAATATTTGTGAATAAGTAAATTCATTCTTCATTCCATAGTAGTTATTGTAAGATATTATTAATCATTGTATTATTACTTTCATTATTTTCAATGTGTATATAATAGATGTAACTATTACTACAGATTTTATTTATGGATATAAATTCTCTTAAATAATGATCTTCTAATTTCATTTTCTTCATCATCATAATATATTCACAATGCTTTATGCAATTATTTCATAATAAAACACGTAGAACTCAAAGAGAAAACAACAAACTAGAAATATTAAGTATTTTACAGCAACAAACTTGTAAATGGAATCATCTATATGAAAAGACATGCTCTTTAAACTGCTACAAGAATTTCTATGAGGTGTCCAAGGTTATTTTCTCAAGAGGAGGCAAATGCTTTTATCCTTTTAGTGACTACTTGATATTTTCACAGAGGGTTATTATAATGATCATGGGTAATACATCACCAGGCTCTTATACGCTGTAAAATTTATGAGAGAGATGTATTTGTCAAACTCTGTGAAGGCACTCTGTGGTTTCTTATACAGGATTAGTTTTGCTGGAAGTCCAGCAGACAGAGGCCATTTAATAAACTTTTTGCTGCTAGTCAAAATGATATCCTACTGATGCCATCTGGATATCTGTTGGAATCAAGTTTAGCTCTACTGGTAGGAGCCAAAGTTGAGCCAGTGAATAGCTCCCTATAAAGAAAAGTTTAAACAAAGGTGTTTAATCAGCCTGCTGGTTGACTGATTGTATTATAATTTGTGGTTTGATAGGATAGTGACTTTAATAACATAGACAGAAGATTTTAATAATAATTCACTTTTTAAAAAACTCTTGGAAAGTAAAATAAGTATTTTAAACTTTTCCATTTTACCTAATAAACAGTCATTGTAACAATTACCTTTTTTGTTCTGCATAGATTACAGTCTTACATAATTTCATCAATTTAAATCCACAGGCATAGGGTCATTTGTGCAGTCATTCAGTCTTTGTTTCCTAGGAAACAGACTAGTCAAGAGATGAAAAATGGCCACCCACTTTCTTTGCCATTATTATTTGATCCTGCACTAATCCATGTAATTCATAAGTTACTTTTTTTTTTTTTTACTGCTCATATTCGGCTGTGGTTTTAGGATGTTTTAGAATCTTATTTTCATGTAATATTTTATACAACTTTGAAATAGAGTTGTTAGTGACATTCAAAATGGTAAAATTCTTCACTGGTATAATTCATATTGAAATTCTAAATTCAACTGTAGCAGAAATGAATAATACTATCATATATTTTTGTGAAAATTGGTGGGTGATAAAAATTATATCTGGAGAGGTGAGTTTAGAAAATTGCTTTTTGAAAAATGTATTATAATATTGATTTTCACATGAAATAATGTATTTTAAAAGATATGTAATTGAAATTACATTATGTGGTAAAAAATTGAAATATAAATTATATTATCTGTGGTTAAGCTATATTTATACATACATAGGACTGCTTACGATCTTGGTGGTGTGGGATATTTAGTAAAAAAATAATACTTGACCTCAATATGTTATTTTTTAATATTTTCTAGAATTTAGTCTTCACAAATACTCTTGAATATTTTTAAAAACCAGTGTATGCACAAATAAGCTGTTGGTAAATAAGTATGTAATTTTAACTATACTTGAAAAG
The DNA here is from genome assembly GCA_023783475.1 of Daubentonia madagascariensis. Classification (NCBI taxonomy): domain Eukaryota; kingdom Metazoa; phylum Chordata; class Mammalia; order Primates; family Daubentoniidae; genus Daubentonia; species Daubentonia madagascariensis. The sequence goes on along the minus strand of JAKFHU010000978.1, from coordinate 14,402,998 downwards.
CTCATTCTCACAATTTCAGCATATAACTCTGCTATCATCCTTGTCTAACATACTGCAGCGCATACATACACTTTTTGAGATTGTTTATCACTGTCAAAATATGGTAGAGAAAAATGTGATTTTATTGCAAGATATAATCTGAACACTCGAAATTGGTAATTTGAAAAGGCATCCTGGATCTGGAATAAACAATGTTCTGTTCAAGTGGACGAGGTTTGATTTCTAGCTAGACAGTAAATAATGGAGTTTGAGGACAAATTGCTTGCTATTCAGATATTATCTATTTAATTTGCCTTAAAACTGGAAGGGTTTAAATAATTGCTAAAATTTCCTTAAACCATTGGTTAAGAAAAAACAATATTATATATTTACAACTACAAGTTTTGTTATATGGAATTAGTACCTTGCATTATCAAGCCTATAAAACAGGTGATTCTGCAATTCATCATTTGGACATGTATTCTGCTTGTGTTTTACCTATAACTATTTTATATAAATATTAGTATTTTCTATCCAAAAATATACTAAACTATATAGTGTAGGAAATTTATTTATACTTCTCTGGATTTCCCCTCATTGCATCCTAACATGAGATACATCATGTATACTTAACAAGAATATTTTATTGGAATTACTTATGGAGTTACATTGTAAAAATGTCATACATGTGATACTATTCTTTTTGAAGCAAATCAAACTTCTTACTTGTGAATATTTACTTATTATAATTTTATTTGATGAAAATAATCTGAAGCATGCTTTTTTAAGAGAAAACTATTCATTTGTATTATATGAAATTATAGAATGAAATGTCTTTCATTAAGAAAATACTGTTAAAGCAAGTAGGGAAAAGACAACTTTTTATTCAACATGCCTTGAATATAATTTTTTATTTATTTATTTTTTACAAACAGAAAAGTTCAATCTGTGACTGGGCTTAAATTAATATTCATGGTAATAATAGAATAATGTATTCTTAAAAATTTTTTGTACAAATGTTTTTAAAATAGAAATAATTTCAGAATAGGGTTTTCAGCATTAACTACACAAAATACTTATCAGAATTTTAACATAAACATGGAAGAAATAATTATGAACGTACTTTCCTTTGTTAAGCATGATTATGTTCATGTAGAAATGCATTTTACCTAATGATTCTTGAAAGGTTAAGCTATTAAAATTGTAGATAATTAACAGGTTGCTGCCATATTTTCTATATAGTATTTAGAGATTATTTACTTAGACTTTTTCTTTCTCTACTTTTTATTTATATTTATATTTTGAAAATTTTTTTGATTTAAAGAAGAGTTACAAGTAATAGCACCAAGAGTTGCTGTATACCTTTCACCCCGCTTCCACTATTATTATCTTACATAGCTGTGGTATATTTATCAAAACAAGAAAATTGATAGTGATACAATACTAATAACTAAACCACAGACTTTTTTAGGATTTCACTGGTTTATCCACTAATGTCTTTTTCTGTTTAAGAATCCAATCCTGAAGATCACGTAGTTATGTCGTCTTATTTTACTTCAATCTGTGACAATTAACCTTTCGAGTTGTTAACATATTTGAAAATTACTGGTAAGTTATTTTGTAGACTCTCCCTCAATTTAGATTTGTCTGACATTTTCTCATGATTAGGCTGGGACTGTGGATTTTGTGGGAGAATATCACAGAGGTGAAGTACATAACATCAGAAGATGGAAGAGACCAATATGACTTAGGGTGTTTTAGCCAGGTTTCATCACTAAAAATTACTATTTTTCCCTTTCTATACTTTATTTTTTAGAAGCCAGTAACTAGGTCTATACTACCTTTAAGGGGAGGACAATTAAGCTCCATGTCCTAGAGGAAAGATGTCGAGGAATTCTTGGTAATATCTTAGAACCATCACAGTGTTTAATAAATAATATTGCATAAGAGGGCATACTTTGATGATATGGAAATATCCTGATTATCCTTAAAGTTTCACCGACTAATTTTAGCATCCCTCACTGGATCTTGCTTATAGAATTCATTGCTATGATGTTCTACTGGCGATGTCTGATTTCTCTAATTTCTTTATCAGGTATAAGTTGGAATTATTCTGTAAGGAAGATCTTTTCCTGTTCCCACATGTATTTATTTATTTAATCATTTACTTATATCAATATGGACCCAAGACTTTTTTTAATTCTTCATTTTATAATCAAATATTATTTATTTGGTTGTCAAATTATTCCATCATCAGCCATAGGGAATTCTTTCACGTGTCTTTGTGTGTGTACTTCCTAACTTCTTGGCACCACCAAGTGCTCCAAACTCATCTTGTATTTCCCTGCCTCTGTCCTAGAATCCAGCCATTTCTCCAAGAATCTGCTTCTTTATTTGAAAATGGTGTTTAGACAAAACCTTAGTGTTAGGTCCTCTCAGTGGACCATGCTGGGCATTAAATGTATGAATATAAATCCATGTATGCACATATATCTATATTTTTATCTGCATCTGTCTTTCCCTACATATGCACATTAAATTAAAAATATGGTCATGCTGAGCTCTTCAATCCTAATCAAAAACCACAAGGTTCATTCTAGCCATCCCCATTGCTTATTTGTAATTTCCTTCTCTAACAATAGGAAACTTGGCTCACATTATAATAAAAATATTTACATATTTGTCCAACATTATATGCGTATGAGGTAGTTTCAGAATTCCAAATACATACACTAGTAGAAACAAATTTACTAACTAGAGTGTTTGTGGGCAAATATTTTTGTCTTTTAACTTATAATATTTATCCAGTGAAAACACCATTTTGCAAAGTTAAAGTCAGCTCTCTTTTATCAAAACCTTCCATAAGAATGACATATGTTTGTAATAAAGTTAGATATCTATTTTTCATAGTCTGATTTCAGTCCTGGGTTCCCTCAACATCCTTGTTTTTTTAAAAATTATTTTTATAAAGTGAAATTTACTCCTTGTGTCATGTGGTTCTGTGGATTTTGCTAAAAGCATAAAGTCATGTTTCTACCATTACAGTTCTATACAGATGAGGTCCATTATTAAGTCCTTATTGTAGAATTCTACATGATAAAATCCTTCCCATTGAATGACTGAAAATAAAATTTTTTCTTCAGTCATTATAAATACGTTGGTCACTCAACAATTTTTTTTTTTGAGACAGGGTCTCACTCTGTCACCTGGGCTAGAGTGCAGTGGCATCATCATAGCTCACTGCAACCTCAAACTCCTGGGCTCGAGCGATTCTCCTGTCTCAGCCTCCCAAGCATATGGAACTATAGGTGCGTGCCACCATGCCTGGCTAATTTTTCTATTTTTGGGTAGAGACAGGGTCTCACTCTTGCTCAGGTTGGTCTGGAAGTCCTGACCTCAAGCAAACCTCCTGCTTCGGTCTCCCAAAGTGCTAGGATTACAGACAACAATTTTTGAATCAGAGAAAATTCATCTAGTATATGATCATCTATAGAACAATTAATCTGAGATTTCAAATGCATACTCAAATTATCCATCATCATTAAAGTCTAGAAAGCTGTGTTATTCATCTTCAGATTTGTTTAACAATTGTGAAATGTCCTCCTCTGTCAATGCTTATATTATGAGTGGAAAGTGAAAACTTGTTTTTCTAATCCTTTGTTTATCATGATATAGATAATCTTACATTTGGATAAAATATCAGAAACATATAGACAAATCAATTTGTACATGTCATGTAATATCTCTTTTATAAACACAAAAGTAACAATATTAATTGCCACCAGGGAGAACTGGGTAGCTGGATATGGGAGAATTTTTACTTTTGTATTTTTTTTAGCATTTTGCATGCTTATTATAGGAACATGAATCCTTTCAAAATGAAAATGTACACAATGAAAGGGATTATTTTTCCTTTATTTTTAAAGGAAAAAAAAATGAAGGAAAACTTCAGCTAAGCATAAGTCAGGTTATACACTCCTTTTTTTGAAGTCTGTAGATATTTCAGCATTGAACATTATAAAGAAGTTTGAAACCAGCCTGATTGTTTCTTTATGAGTGACTTTATCTCTTGATTTCATGTCTGAAGTATTCCTCCTTTATTGTTAGAGTCCCATAACTTTATTTTGCCTTGTCTTGATGTTGCGCTTTCTGGGTCAAAATTTTCTGGGACACAGTGTACCCTTTCAAACTTTATGTGCAAGTTGTTCTAGTTAGGATTCAGACCAAACTACTTTAACAGAGAGATCCTAAGGTACTATGGCTGAAGGAAGATTGAGGTTCATTTCTGTTTCAAATAGCAATCCATGGCTAATATGTAAGTTATTTTTCACACAATTAACTAGACATCAGTTTCCTTCAATGCTATTGTTCTGGCCTGGCTGACTTTTATACTCGCATTCCAGCCAGGAGGCGGAGGAATGCAATCTTTTTTTTTTTTTTTTTTTTTTTTTGTGGTAAGTAATACATTTCCATGGCAAGGGTTTTCTTCACTTGGCCACATTAGTCATAAGAAAGCTGGGAAATCTAGTCTCTGGATGGGTAGTCATGCTCCCAGTAAAATACCAATTTATGTGGATGTGGACTCTCATTTGCTAACCTTCCATTTTTATTGTTTTCCCTTTATTTCAATTTTATGTACCTTTTTATTTTTGTTTGGTTTTCATAATTCTGTTTTTCATGATGATTACTATACTGTCTGTCTCTTTTATATAAAAGTAAACCTTATATCTAGGACAGTTTTATTTTATTCCACATTCTCTGCTTCCTGCTACTGAGCGTCAAACCTCTCACGCTATGTCCAAAAGAGGACTGTTTGTTTTACTCCCAAGTGTGTGACATTCACTTACTTTGGTCAGGTGAGACTCACAGAATTTTTAATTATAATTGTGATTATAAGCATCCTCTATTAGCCTGTTTTTACACTCCTCTTTGGGGATCACTGCAAGTACCACTCTTTCTTACATATTGTGTTTTGGGTTATAGATGTCTCCTCATCTTGTTCACATGGTATATTCATGAGTATTTTTAATTTTAATTTTCCTTATTAACATATCATGCTATTCAAGAGGAGAAAGTCCAGTGATATTTTTCTTATATGATTTTAAATCTGAAAATTTTATACTGTACCTTTTTATGTAGTTCTTATTTGTTTAATAACCTAGTATGAGATTTTACTAGTTGCCATAATAAAGCTAAACTGGCTCTAGTTTTGAGAAGTATTTAAGTGTTTTGAAAGGGACTGTAGGAACAAAGGTTTAAATTATTTTATTGTATAAAAATGTTTATTAAACTTATACCTATATATTAAAATTAAAGTGTCACCAATTTAAGTTTGACATGGTATTAAATGTTATCCTGAAAAATCACTCTAGTTAATATAAGGGACAAAAAGGAATAGATCTGAGCCTTCCACACTTTAACTCAGAATACCTGTCATTATTAGATGGCTGAACTTCTTGGGTAAAATGGCAGTTAGTATAAAAATAAAACTATTTGGAAAAGGAGTGTTTGAATATTTAAATGATAAGATCTATAACTGAAATTTATAATTTTGACATATGGAGTGGTTTGGAAATACATTTGAGGAGTAAGTTTTGGACAAAATTTAAGGCAAGTATTTCTTCTGAGCAGCGAAAAAAATGAAGAGATTTTGTGAAACATCCTCTAGTAACATATATTTGTAGTTAGAATTGATGATGTGCAGTCTGATTCTTTGGTCCACAAGTTGTCTGTGATACTGTCTTAATTGTTTCTGCTGTTTTCCTCAAGGCAATATCTTTTACCATACTATCATTAACAAACAAACAAGTAACTAATAAAAGTGACTCAAGGTCATTTCTAGAGACTCAAGGGGAAAAAAAAGCATAATTTATTTATTTATTTATTTATTTATTTAACCGTATTAGAGAAGTTACTGTTGTGTCATACTGCATGAATGTATTTTTTGTACTTCCGGGGAACTTTTTGGCAACATACTCACTTCAGTTAACTTGTAAGCTGGCAGATGTTATCTGATCAAAGAATAGCTACTCTTCCTGCCATGAATTAACCCTTTTACTTTCTTCTGTAGCGATTCAACATGCCTGTATTACCCAAACTGTGATCCATGGGTTGTGGAGCCTACCTATGTTATTATATAACATAGGACCTGTTGAAGAATTATCCCCATAGAGTGAACTGAAAAGGGGAGTGAGAAACAAAAAGTGAACAGAGAGTGATCGTTAAGAGTAAAGACTCTGCAGTCCAACTACCCAATTGCAAATTCCAGTTCTGCTACTAACAGGCAAGTCATTGAATCTCTGTCCTTAGTTTACTCACCTCAGTTTGGAAACTGTGTGTGGCTACTGTCTATCTCAAAGAATTACTATTAGAATTACAGGAGTTCATGTATTTCAGGTACTTAGTGTAGGACAGTGCTTGGTATGTTGTATCAGATTTTTTGTCATTATTGTATACCTTGTGTCCTATTTTACAATATAATATGCGTTCAAAATCAAACTTGTGATGCTTTGGAATAAGAATGAACTAATATCATTCACAGTTATTAAAAAGTTAAAAAGTAATATACATGTATAAATATATATTTATAACAATGAGAAGGAAAAGGATGCAACCCTAAAAAATTAATTCAAAATGTGAATTCAACTTTTTTGCGCCACAGTTATAAAATCCTAAAAATAGTAGTGGCATGAAAACAAAACATGAAATGAATGTGTTCAGAAGGTAGATAGAGTTTATTTTTTCAAAATTAATTTGAGTACATTGTCATAGTCATAAGAAAAAATGGAGGAATTATTGTGCCTTCACTATTCAAACACACTTATCACTCTCTTATACTTTGAGATTACATACATTTTATTTAGTCAAAATTCCCCAAGAAAATCTTCACACAAGATGCTGAAGAAATCAAACGTTCCTGAAATAACTGCAAATATTACTTGCTTTGCTTACCAGTAACAAAAATGAGAAATAACAATGGCTCAATAGTGGGAAGAGGGTTTTTTTTTTTCTTGTTTTCTTTCAAAGAAACATTAGTTTAGTGGAGGGCAGCCCAGGACTACTTTCTAGACTCCTTTCTTTCTGCTTCTCCCTTCTTAGCAAGTGGCTTCCTATCTAAAAATTATTGCCAGAAGTACTCTACAGTTCTATCCAACATATCCAGAGTACAGACATACAGCAGATAGAAATGCAGACAGAGCAAAAGGGCTCCTATAATGTCTGGCTCCTCATAAACAGCTCTCCCACAGTTTCCAAACCAAAACTTCACAGGCATTTCATCGACCTCCTGTAGCTGTAAAGGAAGCTGGAAAGGTTATTATATAGGTAGGCCTTTTCCATGCATAATAAAATCTGCTACTTGTCTTTCTCCACCTATCTGTCTTGAAAGTAACACCTCTCCTGGCACTTTGCCTAAGGAATATTCTCTTGAAGCCATGCAGTACCCATGGTGAACATGATTTTAATTTCCTCTAAGTAGTTATAATATCTCTTTACCATCTTCCTTTAAATTTTTCCAGTTATTGCCATACACGTCTTAGTTTATATATTATCGTGTGTAATAAACAACGTGTCTTACAGAAGAATTTAAATATTTTATGTAATATAATAAAAGAACTTTTTCCTCCACAAAAAAATTAGTAAATATTAAGGCAGTTAATATTCAGTACATATTTATTGGATTTGAATTAATCAGTCAATGCTAATGTTTTACATTAAAAACCTGGAATAATTTCAATAGCAATATATATTTATTTCTAAATTGATAGTGAATATATTAGACAGTGTTCTACCTGAACACATTTCCAAGTACACATTCACCAATTAAGCAATTCTGACCATTCCCTTCTCTCCATGATTGAATTTATTTTAGATCAGGTTTTGAGATCTTTCTGAATGTGGTTGAGGTAAGAAGTTTGAATCTAAATTAAGAGCTTTCTTGCAAACAAGGACACGTTTAGTAAGTCCTTTATAGTGACGAATATCTTTAAAAAAACATTTATCATAAGTGGGCTAAATTATTATATTCCATCTTAGAGAAATGTCATGCTGAGGTGATGTTTTAAAAATGAAGTCATTTCTTAACTATCTGTGCTGAACTTATTTTCAATGACTAAAACTTTAAAAGTATTCATTCCAGAAAAGAGCAAAATTCCTTCAAATAAAATTACTGAACTCTCACTAGCTGGGAACACACATTTATTTCAAAATCGATCATAAATGTGTGAAGCAGTTTTCTACCTGACAGAAGATAAAAATGGATTAGTGAGCAGAGATCAGAGCATGCAGGGTATTGCAAGCAATAGTAAGAATATTTTTTTTACTTTAACTAAAAGAGGATGATAAGCTTCTGAAGAGTTTGATAAAGGGAAATGACATAATCAGGTATTGATTTTTAAAATATAACTCAAGGTACAGTTTGAAGAATAGATTGGAAGTAGAGAAGAATGAATTTGGATTATCCGGTTGAGAATGTGTTACCATAACCTAGAATAGTGCAGTGGCAACGAAGAAAGATTTAAACAAAGAGGTAAAATTAATATGACTTAATGATTGATTACGAGTAGGAGGTGATAAGACTCACTCTCAGATTTCCAGTTTGAGCAAGCGGGTGGTGGGTATTACCATTTTCTGAGATACACAGAACTAAAAGTGTAGATGCTTGGAAGGTAATGTGATGTATATATTTTAGACATTCCAAATTTGAGATGTTTGCAAACATTCAAGTGAAAAATCCATTATTGTGTGGCTAAATATATTTATAACTCGAAAAAGGGGACTGGGAAAATAGATCAAATGTTGCTTGCATATAGATTCATTAAAACTATTGGATATATGAGATCACTTTGTATGGACCAAGAAGAGGCCTTGGATAAAAAACTTGTCATTGTGTGCTAGTTGCTCTAATGCTCTAAATTTAGTTTTGATATCTCCAAAATGAAGACAATATGCATTGTTTCAATATTCAAACAAAGTACTTCATGTAATGTGCAATAAATGCTAGTTCCTTCATAAAGACTTCTGTAGAGAAGAAATTAGTAGAAACAAATGCACAATGTAAGATTTTTTTTCTTTCCAAAACCTTGGGTTTCAAAAAGTAATTCTTTTTAAATTTCAGAACTTTGAGAACTTTGCTTATCTGTAATAAGGAGGAAAGCAACTTTTGTGTAGAAAGTAATAGTTTTACTACAATGATATCACTTAATTACAAATGCATTTTCATAGTTATGAACTGTAAAGAAAGAATAAGGAATAAAGAAGGAAGCATAGCTCAAGAAAAACAAGAAAGGTATTAACTGAGATATTGATTGTGGAAACCCATTTTGGAAAAATGTGGGAATCTAATTCATAGAGTTATTAATACAAAATATAGAAAATTAGTAGGATGTTTTCCAGAATAACTAAGAAACTGTAGAAGAATATGGATTTGGCTACTCTAATGATGTGCCCTGGTCCTTTTACAGAGCTGAACAATATAGTAGATATAACCTTGATAGAAATATATTAAACATGTAATTTTAAAAGTCAATTTACAATTTGAAAGGAAAGTTTGATTGCTGTTGGGATATTTATAACTTAGTAGAACTGTGTTTTAGTGTTAATGAACTAATATGAGAGATTCTTGAAAATTGTGTTTATGTCTATTTCCTTAATGTTTCACCTGAGAGTCAATATGCCTGCTGGCTTTTTCAGGAACATTTTGTAGGGGGGAAGTGGGAGGCGGAGAGAGAGAGAGAGTGAGGGAGGAGAATATTATGAATTGATGTTTTTGCTATTGTTGGCTGCACCTGCCCCCCACACCATTGCTAATGCCTTAATTCAAACCTCTTATATTCTTGTGGTCTACCAGCACAATATTTTTATTCCCAACTGGCCATCCAGTTCTCCCACAAAACCTATCAAAGCCTCCCTTCCCATTATCCATAAAATAACCAGGAATAATGTTTCCAGAACCAGTCTCATAATATAATAATTTGATTAAATCACCCAATGGGTGCTCATCATTTGAAGAGAACACCCAAAAAGCTTTAGCATGCCATCAAAAACTGCACTTCAGAGCGATTGCTCTCAAATATCACCTACTCATTCTTTTCTCCTTATATAACTCTCATTGTGATCTATGTACAGATCATTAAACAAAACACTGGGCATTAAAGATGCCTTTTATAAAACATGTCCCCCTACTTGAAATATTATTAGTTAATTTAACTACTTTTACCCTGTTTTCAAGCACCATTTCAATTGGTTTCTTTCTCCTCACCACCCCACCCTGTCCCACATAAGCAGAGCTCATCACTCTCTACTAAGCACTGCGGCACACATGACATACATGTGGTATTTTATCTATTTTTATAGTGGTATTCTCTAGGAATGTAAACTCCTTAAGGTGAAGCCCATGTGTCCCTTAATCATATTCTCTAATATCTGTAACAATTTATCTTATGTAGTAGATATTCAATCAGGATTGTTAGTTGCATGAAGAAATGATGGATTGATGCCTGTGACACTCAAAAAGAAGGGATAAATTGTTGGTATTCTGACATTAACTAGACAAAAAAGTACACAATAGTCTCTGCTCCTTCACCCAATCCCACCCTCAGCTATGAGAACCTCTAAAAGAAGATTTGCTTAGTGACGTTTTTAACATTGGTTAACTTGTTTGTTCAAATGCTTCAAAAATATTATGGACTGAGAGAGAGATAAAAGGTAGATAGGCAGGGAAGCTAAATATTTGAGTAATAAATAGTTTATCAGAATTATTAGATAAGTGGGATTACCATATATTAATACTTCATATATCAAAAATGTCTGTTAATAACTTACCCCAAAATACAAAAAGGTCACTTCATTTTCAACTTATTTTAATTAACCAGTTGATACTATGTTTCTTAAAACCAATCATGTTTGGTATTGGTTTAGAAGCAATTCTGCTAATTAGTACTCTTGGCATAAGATTTAGCATGATCAGAAAATACTTTTTCAAGTTCTTGTAGCACTTAAAAATATTCTATTACAGTGAATTTGATCCTCTGCATAGACATTCCTAGTCTTTCCTATATGGAAAATAAAACTGGCTTTTCTCTGAATGAATCAATGCATTAGAATTTTCAATAAATTTCAAGCATATTGTAAATATATTTTGTAATCAATAACTCTATGTGCATGTGTATAAATGTTCTCTTAGCCAAACATAAAGAATACGGAACAATTTACATATTAATGCGCTACAAAGCAGCACAAAAAACCAAATTTAATTGAAAATCTATTATTGGTTATAGTCCTGGGGAAAATTAACAAATTTTATTAATTTATCTATTAATTTATCTACTTAAACTCTCATTTTTACTGAATAGTCAGCTACCACAATATCATAACATCCTGCAGAATTTCTGACATTTAAGTTAGCATTTTATGTTATCTTTCTTTTTCTAAAAAAATACACTATCAGAAAAGCAAATTTGAGCAGTATGTGGGAATGCCTAAGGGAATAAATATTCTAAGTCTGCACTATTCAACTACGGATACATAAATTAAAATTGAATTAATTAAACAAATTGAAAATTCAGTTTTTCATTCAAACAGTATACATTCTAAGTATTAAATAACCACATGTGGCAAGCAGCTTCTATTTATTATGGAGAGTTCCATCATCAATTAAAGTTTTTTTTAAACAACACCACTCTAAGACATAATTTTATCCATTAGATTTAATGATTCTGTAGAAAAATAAGTGTTACCACAAAAAAATTTATACCATTTTCTAAGAAGCTTGTAAAAAAAGATGGACTAAATGTTATTAAATAAGTTTATTTACCTCACAATTTAGAGACATTTTAACATAGCAATAAGTATTTTGAATTTCTCCCAAATTTCCAAAGCTTATTTCTCTGAGTGAAAAATTCCCCTTGTATTTATCGATACACATATGTTTATTTGCATAAACTTATTACTTTACATGGACTGCTTTTAGGAGATAAAAAGGAAGTAGCTAGAGGGAATGAAGGAGTAAAATTAAACAAGAACAGAGATGTAAAGAAACAAATAGCTTTATGTCATAAACTGAGGTTGACTAACTCAACCTCATCTAATGTTAAAACGAAATACATCATAAGAAACAAAAGTCATTCCCCAGGAATATAAGAAAATTTTATAGTCAAAGATAACATTTCTTTTGCTACTCAGTGTATTGACATCCTTATATCCTCACTAACATTTACTGCCCAAAATCCTTTGTTACCCGGGTGAACACATTTGCTCATTTTCCTTGAAAATAACTTTACAACTGCTGGGTTTTGTATAAATTACTAGCACTCAAAGAAAAAATAAAGCAAATGAAAATATAACCTCTTAAACTCCTTCAAATTTAATTTAGGAAACATACAATTTATTATTACCCAAATGTCAAATATTTTTAAAATACGAAATATGCCTTAAGTCTGTTACATTATTTGCTTACTACTTAAATTTGAATACATGTATAAAATATAAACAGCGATATATTTATTGAAATGTTAATAACAAATTGACCACACAGATCCTTAATATATCACAAATTCTAGACCATATTTTCCTCTGTCTCACCATTTTGGGATTCATTGCCTTAAAAAAATATGATGTATATTGAATTTTGCAATAATCACACAGGATAAAAATATGTATTAATAGCATTAAAGCATCAATTACTAAACCTGCTGTGAATATTATTAAACATCAGAAATGTCAAGTTTGAATGTATAATAGTTTTCCCATCAGTGGTTTTCAATTTGCATGGCCAAAAAGATGGCCCTTGATACTTGTCCTATGGCAACTCACATTGCAATTATTCACTTAATTTTTTTATATGAAGTGATAATTATATATTCAATACAAAATCCTTCAATATTAGAAATAAGACTTCCAGTTTCTGGACCCACATGTAAGCAGCCTGGAAATTGACACTACATTCTAATAACAAGCAAAAAGTTGAACAAACTGAACAATCAACAACTTTTCTTAGATCCCAAAGACAAGTGAGGTCACAAGGCAAACTACTGCACCCCCAGTTGAAGAGACAGACAGGGACATACAGAGAATCACAACTTCCCAGAGCAGAAACTCATAAGCAGAAACGTCTGCAGGAACCAGTACTGGGTTATGAAAACCTGAGCTGTAATTGACAAGTTACCGGAGGCTAAGTGTGAATGAATCTGAGAGTTAAAAACTATAGGGGGGGCGCAGTCACGTGGAGGTCCCCAAACTTTTGTGAGTTTTACTTCCAGGAGCTTGCAGAGAGGTTCACAGCAAATTCCAGATAAAAATTCCCGCCTGCTTCTGTCAGGGGAAGGGGAAAATATGAACCATTTTGAAATACACCCAAGCATTCTGTTCTTCTTAACAAGGACTGCCCTCAGGAGAAACTATTTAACCAGAGCCTAACATGCTGAGGTTTTATCAGAGCTTAACTGACTATGTGAGCCTTCCATGTGAGAGAAAAAAAATACTGAACTCTAGCCATCCTGTCCCAATAAGGAAGGGAGGGGAAAACATTGAAATACACTTGTGAACTCCACAGTCCACAATCATATTCTTACTAAAAGACTGAGGCCTAATAATAGAACTAAAGAATGTTTTTCCTTTACTGAACCTAACACCACATCACTAAAGACATATTTGCAGTAGTCCCTTTTACTCAGTGAGTCAGGTTTTGCTATCAGAAATGACAAGGCATACCAAAAGGCAAAAAAACATAGCTTGAAGAGACAGAGTGAACACCAGATCTTGCCATCGCAGGGATGTCAGAATTATAAGACTGACAGAATTAAAAACAACTGTTATTAATATGCTAAGGGCTCTAATGGAGAAATGTAGACATCATGCAAGAAAAGACAAGCGATGTAAGCAGAGCAATGGAAATCTTGACAAAGAACCAAATAAAAATAAATTAATTAAAAAAGAAAGAATCAAATAGAAATGTTAGATATTAAACCCATTGTGACCAAAATGAAGAATGCCTTTGATGGGCTCATGAATAGAAAGGAAATAGCTGAGGAAAGAATCTCTGAGGTTGAGAATATCTTAAAGGAACTGCCAAAACGAAAAAGCAAGAATACAACAATCAAATAAAACAAAACCAAAACAGAATTGCATATCTAAGAATTGTGCAACAACTATTAATATAAAACATGCAAGATATATTTAATGGAAATATGAGAAGAAGAATAAGAGAAAGAAATAGAAGAAATATTTAAAACAATAATTCATGAACATTTCTCTGAATTTATGTCAGACACCAAACCACAGATTCAGAAAGCTCCAAAAACACCAGGAAGGATAAATGCCAAAAAACCTACAACTAAACATATCATTTTCAAACTACAATAAAGCAAATAAAAGAATTGCATCTTATTTCTCCTCAGAAGCTATGCAAGTAGCAAGAGGATGGTGCAAAATATTTAAAGTTTTGAGAAGAAAAAAAACTACAGGTTGGTACCCTGCAAAATTATCTTTTAAAAGTGAAGAAGAAATAAAGATTTTTTTTCAGACAAAAACTGAGGAAGTTTATTGGTAGTAAACCTAGCTTGCAAGAAATGCCAAAAGAAATTCTTTAGTGAGAAGAAAATAATATAGGTCAGAAACTCAGATATACATAAAGAAAGGAAGAGGATGAAAGAAGAAATAGTAAATATAAAATAAAACCTGCATTTTTTTCTTATTCTTACTTGATATATCAGATAATATTTTCTTCAAAGTAATACTGACAACAATGTATTCAACTATGTAGCTTATGCATAAATCAGATGTGTGTGTGTGTATACAGCATGTATGCTTATGTATAAGTGAAATGAGTAACAGCAATGATATAAGTGATAAGAGAGAGGAATTATTATTATCTTATTATTATAAGGTACACATACTACCCATGAAACAATACAGTGTTACTTGAAAGTAGAATTGTATTAGTTGTACATGTATATTGCAAACTCTAAAGCAACTATTAGGAAAAAAATATAAAAAGAAGTATAACTGATATGCTAAAGGAGAGAAAATGGAATCATATAAAATACTCATTTAAAACCACACAAAGCAGAAAAAGAGTACAAGACAAAAATAGGAGCAAAACCAATGGCGACAGGTATAAATAACACATATGGTAGATACTTATCCAACTATATCAATGAACACTTTGAACATCAATGGTCTATATGCACCAATTAAAAAATAGAGATTATTAGAGTGGATTAGAAAAACAAGACAAAAATGTTTTCTATACAAGAAACCTGCTTTAAATACAAAGAAGCATATAGAATAAAAACAAAGAGATAGAGGAAGATATATTATGCTTACACTAACCAAAAGAAGGTGGGAGTAGCTATATTAATTTGAGAGAAAGAAGACTTCAAAGCAAGGAAAGTTATCAAAGATAAAAAGAGGCATTACATAATGATAAAAGGGTTAATTCTTCAAAAAGACATAATAATTCTTAACATGTATGTGCCTAACAACAGACCATAAAAATACTTGAGGAAATAACTTCCAGAACAGCAAGTTAAAATAGGTGAATCTATTGTATTGGATAGAGACTTCAACACTTCTCTATCAGAAATAAACAGACCCACTATGCAGAAAATCAGTAAGGGCATAGTTGAATTCAACAACACTATCAATCAACTGGATATAATGGATATCTATAGACTACTTCAACCAACAACAACGTAATACACATTCTTCTCAAGCCCTCATAGAACAATTACCAAGATAGGCCATAAAACACACCTTTGCATGTTTGAAAGAATAGAAATCATATAATTTCTTCTCTCAGACCACAATAGAGTTAAATTAGAAATCAATAATGGAAAGCTAACTGGAAAATCTCAAAATGAGTGGAGGTTAAACAAAACATTTCTAAATAACATGTGACTCAAGGAAGAAATCTCAAGAGAAATTAAAAAATATTTTAAATTAAATGAAAATAAAAATACAACTTATGAAAACCTGTGGAATGCAGAGGCAAGAGACAATTTTGTAACATTGAATATATATATAAAGAAGATATAAAATAAAAAATCTAATTTCCACCTTAGAAAACTAGAAGAATAATATCAAATTAAATTCAAAGTAAGCAAAAGAAAAAGAATAATAAAATTTAAAGAAGAAATCAATGAAATTGAAAACAGGAAATCAATAGAGGAATTAAAAATCAAAAGGTGATTCTTTGAGAAGACTAATGAATTGATAAGCCTTTAACCAGGCAAACTAAGAAAGAAAGAGAGAGGATACAAATTAATAATATCCAAAATGAAAGAGAGGAAATCACCACAGATCCCATAGACACTAAAAGGATAATAAAAGAATAATATGAATAACTCTAGGCCCCCCAAATTTGATAACCCAGCTGAAATGGAGCAATTCCTTAAAAACACAATATACCAAAACTCACACAGGATGGAGACAGTCTGAAAGGGCGTATGCTGATTCAAGAAATAAAATCAGTAATTAACAACCTTTCAAAACAGAAAGAACCAGGCCTAGATGGGTTCACTGGTGAACTCTACCAAATATTTAATGAAGAAATTATATCAATTTTCTACAATCTCTTTCAAAAGACAGAAGCAGAGAAGATGCTTCATAACTCATTATCAGGCCAGCACCACCCTAATATAAAAAACAGGCAAATACATTACAAGAAAAGAAACTACAAACCAATATCTCTCATGAACAAATATTCAGAAAACCACATCAGAAGATTAGCAAATCAAATCAAATAATGTATAAAAAGAATTATACACCATGACCAGGTGGGGTTTATCCCAGGTATGCAAGTCAAGTTCAACATTTGAGAATCAATGAATATGATTTATCACATCAACTGGCTAAAGAAGGAAAAACACATAATCATATCAATATATACAATAAAAGCATTTGGCGAATCCAACACTCATCCCTGATAAAAACTCTCAGGAAACTAAGAATAGAGGAGAACTTCCTTAACATGTTAAAAAATTCTTTTAAAAAAACCTACAGTTTGCATTATACTCAATGGGGAAAAACTAGAAGGCTTTCCACTAAGATCAGGAACAAGGCAAATTCTCTTCCTATTCATTTTCAACATAATATTGGAAGTCATTATTAATCCAGTAGGAAAATAAGAGGAAGTATGCTGCTTGGAAAGTAATAAATACAACTGTCTTTGTTTGCAGATGGCATGATTGTCTATGCATAAAATTCAAAAGCAGAAAAAATCATTCCTGGAACTAATAAGAGATTGCAATTAGGTTGCAAGATACAAGATCCATATATGAAAGCCAATTTCTTTCTAGTATACTAGAAATGAACAGTGAATTTGAAATTGAAAACATAATATCATTTACATTAGCACTCCCAAAAACAAAATACTTAGATAAAAATTTAACAAAGTATATGCAAGATCTATATGAGGAAAACAAAATAAACTTTGATGAAAAATGACAAAGAAGAACTAAATAAATGGAGAGATATTCTATGTTTACAGATAGGAAGATGCAATATTGTCCAGATGTCACTTATAAAAATCCCAGAAAAATTTTTTGTGAATATTGACAAATTAATTGACTCTAAAGTTTGTAGGAACAACCAAAAGACCCAGAGCAGCCAACACAATATTAATGGAGAAGAATAACACTGGAGAACGGACACTACCTACATTAAAACTTACTAAAAAGCTACATTAATCAAGCCAGTGTGGTATTGGCAAAAAATAAAAAAATATTAAAAAAAAGACAGCTGGATCAATGGAACTGAGTGGAGAGCCCAGAAATAGCTCCACAGAAATAAAGTCAATTGATGTTTGACAAAGGAGCAAAGGCAGTACAATGGAGAAAAGGTAATCCTTTCAAAAATGGTGCTGGAACAAATGGACATCTATGTGCAAAAAAAAAAAAAATGTATCTAGATACAGACCTTACATTCTTCACAAAAATTAACTCACAATGGATCACAAACCTAAATGTAAAATGCGAAAATATAAAACTCCTCAAAGATAATATAGGCAAAAATCTACATGATCTTGGGTTTGGTGTTGACTTTTTAGATATGATACCAATGGTAAGATCCGTGAAAGAAAGAATAGAAAAGATGGACTTCATTAAAATTAAAAATTTCTGCTCTGTGACAGACACTGTCAAGATAATGAAAAGAAAAAATTGGGATGAATACTATAAAAGACATGTCTGATAAAGGACTGCTATCCAAAATTAAGAAGAACTTTCAACAATAAGTTGAAGAACTCAACAATAAGAAAACAAACAATCTGATTAAAAAAATAGATCAAATATCTTAATACACATCTCACCAACAAAGATGTGCAGATGACATATAAGCATATGAAAAGTACCCCAAATTACATGTCATCAGGGAAAAACACATTAAAACGACAACGAGATACAACTACACACCTATTAGAGTAGCCAAAATTGAGAGCAATGACAATGCCAAATGCTGACCAGGATGTGGAGCAACAGCAATATTCATTCATTGACGATAGGAATGCAAATGGTATACTTTGAAAGATAGTTTGGCAGTTTCTTACAAAATTAAATATATTCTTACCATGTGATCCACCAATTGGGCTGCTTGATATTTATCCAAAGAGTTGAAAAACTATTTCCACACAAAAGCCTGCACACAGATATTTATAGCAGCTTTATTTGTAATTGCCAAAACATGGAAGCAACCAAGATGTCCTTCAGAAGGTGAATAGTCAAATTAGATAAATAAATGATGGTACATACAGACAATGGAATATTATTCAGCAATAAGAAGAAATGAGCTATGAAGCTGTGAAAAGACATGAAAGAAACTTAAATACATGTTACTTTGTAAAAGAAGCCAATTTAAAATTATTACATACTATAGGGTCCCAACTATGTAACATTCTGGAAAAGGCAAAACTGTGTGGACAGTAAAAAGATCAGTGATCTCCAGCGTTTGGATGGGAGGGAAGGATGAATAGGCACAGCACAGAGGATTTTTAGAGCACCAAAACTATTCTGTGATACTATAATGGTAGATACATATCATTATGCATTTGGCTAAACCTATAGAATGTAATGCACCAAGATTGAACCCTAACATATACCGTGGACTTTGAGTGATAATGATTTGTCATTGTTAATTCATCAATTGTAAAAAATGTGCCACTGTGGTGGGTGGTGTTGATAACGGGGGAAGCTATGCATGTGTGGAGGTAGGGGTATGTGGGCTATCTCTGTACCTTCCTTGCAATTTTACTGTGAACCTAAAACTGCTCCAAAAAATAAAATCTTAAAAAATATTACAAATAGAACATTCACCAGCTTTTTGGTATCATTTGAGACACTTAATCTCTCTGGATAGCATTATTGTAAAATAATATTGTTGCAATAAATTATCTCAAAGGACTTATGGTTTTTATGTTCTATTCTTATCTCAATGTCTTAAATATAGGGGTACCTTAAAAACTTCTTAGTTAAGATAAAGATAATATACCAGCATTGGTTTATTTATACACAAAATTTACTTTGGTGACACTCAATATTTAATAGATTAGATATTTATTATGAAAAAATATCTGAGAAAAATTGCAGAGACCTCTGTGGAATGCAGAAAAGGAAATCTTTCTCTGGTAAAGAAAAATTGTGATAATAAAAATATCATTCAGGAAAAGTATAACCATTTTAATATAATTCTACTTCTTGTGTCAAAGTTTCTCCTCTTAAAACTATTAATTTTTATTCATCTTTTATTTTGTACTTGATGTTAATCTATTTTTTTTGTTGTTGTTGTTGTTGTTAACAAACATAGTTGCTATGCTAGTACCTGATTCCTCCTAGTGCTTTTACTCACTGTAATTCCTGGAACCTACAAAAAAACAGTGATTAATTATACTGAGCCTCGTTTGAATCAGAAAACCTCTAAAATTCAGACATGTACGTAATTTATTGTTTAGGCAATATGGGTATAAGATTGCAATTATTTTTAGATTGGTAGAAATTTATCTAATCAATCAGTGGATGTGGAAAGATTTATGCATTGAAACTTTTCCCCAAAAGTCCCTGAGTTGTATTAAAAGTACAAATTTAAAGATTTAAGCACCCATTTACATTTTTCTGTAAATTTTCAACTATCTTAAATTTAATATTTATTACCTTTAAAATGTACAGTTTCAATATATAAAATATATTTTTATTGAACAACATAGCTTAGTTGTTTACAATTATGAACCACTTACATTGTTTGTATACCATGAACATTGGTTTATTAGTTTACTTCTTCATTTAGAGTTTTTACTCAGTTTATTTCTTTAGGAGAATCAGGAGGCATACAATAAAAACAAGAAGAAAAATTTCATGACATCTAAAAATGGAATAATAAAATTAAAATATAGATGAAATGGTAATTGAATTTAAATAGTAACTTCAATTTTGACCTATTATTCAAAATGAAGTTTGATTTATAATTTTAAAAAACTGAAGTTTTGGGGATATTTTGTTTATTATAATAAATGCTCATTTTTAATAAATGTATTTATTAATGTAATTAAATATACAAAATACACTGAGTGCTTTAATTGTTGATAATAATGAGCACAAACTATACTAGTATAGTAATGCAAAAGAACAGACTCAAGGTTATTATGAAAGTATATTTGGAATCTTGATTTGTCTGCCAGTTCAATCGAATGTACCTAATTGTAAAATCTTCAAATGTTTACTAATAAAATCATTAAAATAATCATCACATATGACTTGTTTGGTAGTCTTAGACTCTGTGAATATGAAAGAATAAAATGCACAGCACAAAATTAATTCATATCCCATACCATTAAAACTTATCATACTTAAAGAGGGAAATATTTCCACTGAATAGAGAACATATGCATGGACAAAAAACTGATTTACCACAGCAGTAGCAGAAGTGGCTGAACAAAATTAATGAAATTTTTTGTAATAACAATGTGATAACTTTTAAAGATCTAAAGTATGAGGTGTGACATTTAATTATAGGTAAAATATAAGCATTATTATAATACTCATTTTATGCTTGATAGCTTTCTGATTCTTAAGTTTCTCATTTATAAAATAGAGATAATAAAAGCAGTTGTTTGGTATTTGGTAGACAAAACATTTTTAAAAAATCAAAACCAAAACCAAACATAAAACAATGGTTTAATAGAATTTGTGTTTTCATTTTGTTTTGTTTATTCTTTGTATATACAACAATCTCCTTGTTAATCATAAAGGGGAAACTCATGTTAAGAAGCAAGGGTATCACAGTTTTAGAGATGTTTTTTTATAATATCGCCAGTCTAATTTTTAAGCTATGAAGCTAGAACTGTCTTCCAATGTTCTAACTCAATTTAGGAAGGAAATGAAATTAGGTCTCAGTTTCTCAAATGATTATTTTTTCATATGAGGCCTATGTATAATTTTATTTCCAGGTTGCATTTACTCTCATGTTTTCAAGTATATGTTTTATCCAATTTCTTGCCTATGAGTTACGTTACACTTTTCAAACTAAAAGTATGTCAAAGATTTTTTCAATGCTGTTGATTAAGCTGTTCAGAAAAGCAAAGTGTTAATCAAAAAAGCATACTTAAATTTTAAAGTAGTGCATTTATGAGTGAACTATAGAAACAGCACAAATGTGATGTTGTTCTGTACACTATTAAGAACAATATAGTTCTTTTTTTCTTTGCTGGTGCAAATTTTTTAAAAGTTAAATATTTATTGTTCTAAATATTATTTTAAATGCCTTAAAAAAACATACAGAAAAATTTATATAAAATAAATAAAGGGAGAAATCACGGTGAAAAGATCACTAAAAAGTGGTGAAATGTTAGCCTGATGTGTTCATTAAACTTAACTTCTCTCTGTGTTTGATACTACAGTTATGTATTCAAGTTTTAAAATATTGTTTAAGGTTGTTTCATTTTATAAACTGGATGATTAATGTTTCTTGTCTTTAAAGGCTCCAACCAAAACAAGATATTATTTTCCTTCACTCTTTTTTTTTTGTTAACAAAATAACTATCCTTATCATTCTATAATTTTCTATGAAAATATTAATATCATGATGTCATTTAAACACTAAGTTACCTTTATGTCTTGCCTTTTGAAATTTTTGAAACCTAAGTTATATTGGTGTAAATATTTATTTCTGCCATTTTATTACTTTTAAATTTCAAAACTTGAAATTGTTACTTGTCTTCAAAATCCTTTTCTAAATCGAGTCTTAAAGTTATCTTTCCATTTCTGCTTATTTTCATTTTTCCTAACTATTAAAATTTTAACTATTAAAATATAGGTTCAATCAAAGCAATAGTACTTAAAAAAACACTTAAGCAAAGAAATGTTAATTAATTGTTAATTGACTCCTAAATTATTTTCAAATTCAGAGTGGAATGAAAATGTGGATACTTGAAAAAATATTTTCCAAACATATTGTTCAGCTCTACAAATCTAAATTATACTAATTTCTGGGGTCATCCTTACTCTAAAATATGATAGATTTTTCATCAATTAGGTGTGGTATTTTTGGTAATATAGACTGGTAAAGACTAAGTTTATAGAATTATGCAGCCTGCCATATATGAAGCTTTCTTAACTTGTAAAACAAAGTCTCTAAAAATTTTTCTAGGTAGCAGATTAATCCTCTGGAGTTATCAGGATTAATTAGCATAGATTTTGAAGATCACAAAGGAAGATCTAATGAGGTTTTTTTTTTTTAATCTTTGTGTAAAATATTATATGTAGAGTGAATGGAGAAATATGAGACAACGTGCTTATTATGAGAATGATGTGTGATTGCATTTTCCTTTCCCATTTTTATTAATGTGTTCAAGATAATAAATTATATATAGTTGAGATGAACTATACTGGGTCATACTTATGCATCACTTCAAATCCTAGTATAGACCTTATCTGTTTCTTACATTAGCCACTAATGTAGTGACCAAGATGGTGTAGGCTTCGTATAACTTCAAGCAAATGAAACTCATGGTGTCACAATTCAGGTCTAAATCATCCTTCTAATTTTTCTTTGGGGTTTTTCTGTTGGCATTACCCACAATCTAGAAGCTTAAACTCTATGCTTCAATCTAGAAGCAGTAAACTCTATGTAGAACAATCTTTGTTGAGTGAATGATGGGAGCTTGTATGTAAATGCTTCTTTTTTCTCCAGATGTACAGAACTAAGGTCATTTTTATAGGTCTGCTCAGATGGTCTTACATGTTTAAGGAACGTGTTGTATGTAATATTGACTAACTTCATAATATCCCTGAATTGACTGTTCCTCTTTTCCTGTTTTGTTCAGATTGTCCCACATCCTAGTCCTGGTAACATACTTCTCCTTAAATATCTTGCACATAAATCTTCATCTCAAGCAATGATATTTGGGGGAATTTAGGCCAAGAACAATGATTTCTAAAATTCAAATATGCCATGATGTTCACAGGGTGATTTAATTGACTGCAATGTATGTGCTTAAATAGACTTAAAATTAACTCCTTTCCCAAATAAGTGCAAGCTTAAAAAAAAAAAACTTACATTCCCTCAGAAAATCCAAGTTCGTTAGATTTGTAATTTTCTTAAGGTTTTTATTTTTAATTATTATGGGTACATAACAGTTGTATATATTTATGAGGTACATATGATGTTCTGATACAGGTATAACAATATGTATTAATTAAATCAGGATAACTGGGGTATCCATCACTTCAAACATTTATCATTTCCTTGTGTTAGGAATATTCCAGTTCTACTCTTATTTATTCTAAAGTATAACCCAACTTACTGTTGATTATAGTCACTTTGTTGTGCTATAAAATATTGTTTATTCTAACGACCAAACTATATTTTTGTACCCATTAATCATTCCCACTTTATCCCCACCAGCCTGCTAACCTTCCCAGCTCTGGTAACAATCATTCTACTCTCTTCTCCATGGAATCAATTGTGTTTAATATTTTGCTCCCAAATATGGGTGAGAACATGTGAGATTTGACTTTCTCTACTTGACTTATTTCACTTAATATAATATTTTCCAGTTCTATCCATGTTGTTGCAAAAGGCAGGATTTTTTTTCTCTTTACAGCTATACAATATTCCATTGTGTATATGTACCACATTTTCTTTATCCATTCATCTATTGATGGACAGTTATGTTGATTCTAAATCTTGGCTATTGTATATAACCTGCTGCAGTAAATGTGGGAGTGCAGATATATATTCAACATACTGAATTCCCTTCTTTTGATATATTCCTAGCAGTGGGATTGCTGGGTTATATAGTAGTTCTATTTTTAGTTTTGTTTTTTTTTTTTTCGGAACCTTCCATACTGTTCTTGACAGTGGTTGCACTAATTTATGTTCTCAATAACAGTGTACAAGGATTTCCCTTTCTCCACATCCTCACCAGCGTTTGTTATTGCCTGTCTCGTTGGTAAAAGCCATTATAACTGAAGTGGATTATAGTTTTGATTTACATTTCCGTGATGACTAATAATGTTGAGCATTTTTCCATATACCTGTGGACCATTCATATGTCTTCTTTTGAGAAATGTCTATTCAAATCTTTGACCATTTTTAATTGGATTATTTGATTTTTTCCTATTGAGTTGCTTGGAGCTACATATATATTTTAGTTATTAATCCCTTGCAATATGGGTAATTTACGAATATTTTCTCCCATTTTGTGTCATATCTCTTAACTTTGTTGATACTTCCCTTTACTGTGCAGAAGCTTTTTAGCTTGATGTGATCTCATTTGTCCAATTTTGCTTTAGTTGCTTGTGCTTTGGGGGTATTACTCAAGAAGTCCTTGCCCAGACCAACGTGCTGAAGTGTTTTCCAAAGGCTTTCTTTTACTAGTTTCATAGTTTCAGGTCTTAGATATAAGTCTAATCCATTTTGATTTGATTTTTGTATACAGTGGGGGATAAGAGATTAGTTTCATTCATCTGCATATGGATATCCAGTTTTCCTAGCACCATTTATTGAAGAGATTGTCCTCTCCCTATTGTATGTTCTTGGCAATTTTGTTGAAGGTAAATTCACTATAGATGTGTAGATTTATTTCTGGGTTCTTTATTCCATTCTATTGGTCTATGTGTCAGTTTTTATGCCAGTACTGTGCTCTTTTGGTTACTACAGCTCTATAGTATAATTGAAAGTCAGATAATGTGATTCTTGCAGTTTTGTTCCTTTTGTTCAGGATGGCTTTGGCTATTCTGGGTCTTTTGTGGCTCCATATAAATTTTAGGACTATTTTTTCATTTCTCTGAAGAATGTCCTTAGTATTTTGATGGGGATTGCATTGAATCTGTGGATTGCTTTGGGTAGTATGGTCATTTTAACAATGCTGATTCTTCCAGTCCATGACCATGGAATATCTTTCTATTTTTTTTTTTTTGTGTCCCCTCGGATAACTTTCATCAATGTTTTATAGTTCTCAGTGTAGAGATCATATAATTCTTTAGTTAAGTTTATTCCTAGGTATTTTACTTTACTTGTAGCTACTGTAAATGAGATAATTTTTTTTTTTACAGATCATTTACTGTTTGTATATAAAAATGCTACTGATTTGTATGTTGATTTTCTATCCTGCAACTTTATTGAATTTATTTGTCAGTTCTACTGCCTTTTTTGTGTATGGAAAAATTAGAAAGAAGTTTAACTCACATTTTTAAGGCTATTTAAATTTTTATTTCAAAATATTAGGGGGTACAGGTGTTCTTATTGCATGGATGAATTGTATAATGCTGAAGTCAAAGCTTTTAGTTTGCCCATCACCAGAATAGTGTATATGGTACTAGATAGGTAAGTTTTTCCCTGACCCCCCCACTTCCCCTTCTTAGTTCCCAATGTCCTGTACACTACTTATAACCATGTATACCTATAGTTTAGCTCCCACTTATTGGTGAGAACATGTGGTGTTTGTTTTTCCATTCCTGAGATACTTCACTTATGATAAGGTTCTCCAGGTCCAACCAAGTTCCTGCAAATGACATCATTTCATCCTTTTTATAGTTAAATAGTACTCCATGGTGTGTGTATATGTGTGTGTGTGTGTGTGTATATATATATCACATTTTCTTTATCTACTCATTAATTGATGGGCACTTAGTATGATTCCACATCTTTGAAATTGTGACTTGTGCTGCAATAAACATTTGGGTACAGGTTTCTTTTTGATATAATGACTTTATTTCCCTTGGGTAGATAGCCAGTAGTGGGATTGCTGGATTGAATTGTAGGCCTACTTTTACTTCTCTAAAAAATCTCCATACTGTTTTTCAGAGAGATTGTACTAATTTACAATCACACCAAGAGTGTATAAGCATTCCTTATTAACTGTATCCATGCCAACATCTATTTTCTTTGATTTTCTAAATGGCCATTCTGATAGAGGTAAATTGGGATCTCCTTGTGGTTTTAATTTGCCATTCCCTGGTGATTAGTGTGTTGAACATTTTTTCATGTGTCTGTTAGCCATTGGTATATCTTCTTTTGAAAGAATACTTTTCAGGTCTTTGACCAACTTTTTAGTGGGGTTATTTTTTTTCTTGGTGATTTGTTTGAGTTCTTTGTAGATTCCAGATATTATCCCTGTGTTGGATGTATAGTTTCTCAATATTTTCTCCTATCTGTAGGTTGTCTATTTACTCTGTTGATAATTTCCTTTGCTGTGTAGGAACTTTTTAATTTGATTAAGTCCCATTTATTTATTTTTGTAATACATACATATATTTGTCTGTAGGGTCTTAGTCATAAATTTTTGCCTAGGCCAATGTCCAGAAGAGTTTTTTCCTAAAGTTTATTCCAAAATTTTTATGGTTTCAGGCTAAACATTTAGGTCGTTAATCCATCTTGAGTTAATTTTTGTGTATGGTGAGATATAGGGATTCTGTTTCATTCTTCTGCATGTGGCTATCCAATTTTCCCAGCACCATTTACTGAATAGAGCATCCTGTCCCTGTTGTATGTTTTTGTCTGCTTTGTTGAAAATAAGTTGGTCATAATGTATGATTTTTTTTTTCTGAGTTCTCTATTCAGGTTTATTTGTCTATGTCTCTAACTTTATACCAGTACCATTCTGTTTGGGTTACTGTAGCCTTATAGTAGAATTTGAAGTCAGATAAAGTGATATCTCCAGATATCTTTTGTTTAAGATTGCTTTGGTTATTTGGGTTATTTTTGTTTCCATATGAAGTTTAGGGTGATTTCTTCTTGATTTGTGAAAAATGACTTTGGTATTTTGATGAGAATTGCTATGAATCCGTAAATCACTTTAGCAGTATGGACTTTTTGACAATATTAATTCTTCCAGTCAGTGAACATAAGATGTTTTTCCATTTATTTGTTTCACTGTGATTTCCTTCATCAGTGTTTTCTAGTTCTCCTTGTAGAGATAGTTCACCTCCTTGGTTAGGTATATTCCTAGGTATTTTATTTTCTTTGCAGCTATAGTAAATAGTATTTCACTCTTGATTTGGCTCTCTGCTTGACTGTTATTAGTATATAGAAATGCCACTGATTTGTATTCCTTGATTTTGTAACATGGGACTTTGCTGAATTTATTTATCAATTCTAGGAGTCTTTTTGTGGAGTCTTTAGGGTTTTCTAGATACAAGATCACATCGTCAGCAAACAAGAGTAGTTTGACCTTCTCTTTCCAGATTTGTGTGCCCTTTTTTTTTCTGTATCTTTCCTGATTGCTCTGGAAAGATATTCCACTACTATGTTGAATAGAGTGGTTAAAGTAGGCATCATTTTCTTTTTCCAGTTCTTAGGGGGAATGTTTTCAACTTAGCCCCATTCAGTATGATGTTGGCTATAGATTTGTCATATATAGCTTTTTTAAAAAAAATTCTGAGCTATGTTCCTTCTATGCATAATTTGTTTAGAGCTTTTATCATGAAAGGATGCTAGATTTTATCAAATGCTTTTTATGCATCTATTGAGTTCAGCATATAGTCTTTGCTTTCACTTCTCTTTTTGTGGTGAATCACATTTATTGACTTGCATATATTGAACCAGGTTGCAAAACAAAATCCTCTGATCTCTTCCCTTTCCTCGAGTGGAAGAAGACTCTCCCAGAGCTGCACTGTCTGGAGTTGGGGGAGGGATGACAAAGGCACTGGCTTGGCCTCCACCATTGTTGTCTCACTGGGTCACATGTACCCCACATCCACTGGCTCCAAGCCTGCACAGCTGCAGGAATTGCCCAAGAACTGCAGCCTTTGTGGTCTGACTGCCTTAAGAATATATTTTAGGCCCCAGGCCACTTTATGCCAGCTGGTGGTGGGGCTAGCCAGAATTCAGGTTTTGAGGTGGAGGTTTTCCCCATGGCTGGGCTGGTCGAAATGCTGCCTCCATGGGCCCCAGAAGAATTCTGCCCTGTGCTGTGTTCTCTTGTGACAGAGCAGCCCTGAGTTCCAATATAAAGTCCCACAATCACTTCACTCTCTCTCCCCTGGGCACACAGATTCTCTTTCCACTCAGGATGCTGGTGGGGCACTGCAGGGGATTGGGGGAGGAGTGTCATAGGTTATGCAAGACTGCCTTTTCTGCTCTCTTCAATGCCTCTTTCTGTGGTATAATGTTACAACCATGTACTGTGATTACCTGATTTTTGGTTCTGCTGAGATTGCTTCTTTATGTGAATAGTTGTTGAATTTGGTGTTCATGCAGAGAGATGATCACTGGAGGTTTCTCTTCAGCCATCTTGCTCTTTCCCCTCTTGTCACTTTTTATGTTAGATAAATACAATTATCTAATTTATATAAATTTGAATGTATTCATTTAATCTATTTTAAGTATCTGTTACAACCTACTGATTATTCTAATGAAAAATTTTAAAAATCAAGCACTGCTGCATGAGAAATTAAAAGTGTATTTGCATAAATAAAATCTTGTGCAAAGTTCAACTCTATCTAAAAATGGTTTATTTATATTCATGGAAAACAATAGCAAGTGAAGTTTTCATATGACTGAGGCATCTCCTTTCAGGTTTTAACTTAGTTATGATGTCATATGTAAAGCCTACCCATACATGTTCAGGTAGACTTAAATTATCTATTAACAGCATCTCACTTTGCCTTGTATATACCTATAGCAAGGCAATTGTCATTATCTTGTTTGGATATTGGCTTCTTTTCATTATTGAATGTGTGGCAGCAAATCATGTGAAAAGTTCCTTGAATGGAAGGACATTGTGTATTTTGGAGCATTGAGGTACTTCATGAAATATTTTTAGTTGTTTTCCTCTCATGTAACTTTCATTTTTATTCTGAATCAATTCCAGCAGCATTGATTCATTACATTAAACCTGTTCAGTGATCTTCCTCCTTGATCTCAATCTCTCCATCTGTCCCTACCTTTCTCTTCCGCTTTAATAATGAGTAGTACAAAGGGTAAATTTTCCAGAAATTTAACTCCTCCAGGCTGGCCTCCCAGAGTGGCTTTGGAACTCTTATAAATATCTGTAGTAAGAGTATCAGAGAAATATTAACAGTCAATACTGAAAGAAGCTGAGGTGGCAGGATAGGGAGCCTCTGGGATGCTTAGTCATACTATAAAGCATTTTATAAACCTTTTTATAAGTGGAAAAGAGACCAATGTTTCTCCAGACATGCAGCTTAAAATAACTACAACTCAAGGACTGTAGTATCTTTTCAGGTATCTGATGTGTGCTTCTGTCACATGTTGGTACCCTTCCTATGAATGTAAAAGATAGAGAACTGCTTGTCTGTCACTGCTTCTCTTTTGAATTTCTTTATATAAACATGGTTTCAGAAGACTGTGTAGAGACTATCCCTTCCCCACTGTGCATTCTTGGCACCCTTGTCAAACAGAAGTTGACCATAAATGTGTGGGTTTATTTTAGGGCACTCTATTCTATTCCATTAGTCTATGTGTCTATATTTTTGCCAGTTACATGCTGCTTGGATTAATATACCTTTGTAATACATTTTGAAGTCGGGTGGTGTGACATTTCCAGCTTTGGTTTTAGCTCAAGATTGCTTTGGCTATTTGGGGTCTTTTGTGATTCCATACAAGTTTTAGAATTGTTTTTCTATTTCTGTAAAAATAACTTTCACTGGGCTTTGGATTGCATTGAATATATAGTTCACTTTGGGTAGTATGGACATTTCAACTATATTAATTTTACCAATCCATGATCTTAGGACATCTTCCCATTTATTTGTATCTTATCAAATTTCCTTCACCAAAGATTTATAGTTTCCAGTGTACAAGTCTTTCACCTCCCTGGTTAAGGTTATTCTTCTTTTATTCCTTTTCATGTTATTTTAAGTGCATTTTTTTTTTTTACTTTATTTCCTTTCCAGTGTTGAAGAAACTGGATATCCGCATGCAATAGAATGAAGTTGTATGCTTATATTACAAAATACACAGAAATCAACTAAAAATATATTAAATATTTAAACATAAGATCTGGACAAGTAAAGGTCCTAGGAGAAAACATATAGGGAAAACTTCATGGAATTGGGTTTGGCAATGATTTCTTGGATAAGACACCAAAAGGACAAGCAACAAAAGGAAAGTTAAAGAAGCAGAAATATATCAAAGTAAAAACTTCTGCAAAGCAATGGAAACAATCAATGAAGTGAAAAGGCAACCTATCAAATGAGAGAAAATTTTTTCAAACCATATATCTGATACATGATTAATACACAAAATATATGAGGAAGTCCTAAAACTTAATAGTCCAAAAACAAATCACCTAAAATAAAAATGGGCAAAGTACTTGAATAGACATCTCTCCAAAGAAGACTTGAAATGTATAACATGTATAATATATGAAGAATGTACATTATTAATCATCAGGGAAGTATAAATCAGAACTACAATGAGATATCACCTTGCATCTGTTATGGGGGCTAAGATAAAACCAAAAATAAGTGTTGGTGAGGATGTGAAGAAATTGGAATACTTGTACATTGTTCATGGGAATGTAAAATGGCTATAGACACTTTGGAAAAGAGTATGGCACTTCCTAAACAAATTAAAAATAGAATTACCATATGATCTAGCAATCCCACTTCTGGGTATATATCCATAAAAAAATTGAAAACAGTAACTCAAAGAGATAGCTGTACTACCATGGTCATTGCAGCATTATTCATAATAACGGACACATAAAAAAAAACCCTCAAATGTCCATCCACAAATGAATAGGTAAAGAAAATGTGCCATATACATACAATGAGATATTATTCAGTCTTAAAAAACAGTAAATCCTACTATATGTGACAACAGAGATTAATCTGGGTAGCATTATGATAAGTGAAATAAGTCAGTCACAAAAGGACAAATAAGGCATGATTCCAATTATATGATATATTTAGAATATTCCAACTCATAACAACAGAGAGTATAATGGTGGTTGCCAGGGTCTGGGGGAAGGGGAAATGGGGAGTTACTATTCAATGATTATAAAGTTTCAGTTATGTAAGGTGAGTAAATTCCAGAGATCTTCTGTACAACATTGTGACTATTGTTAACAATATTATATTGTGCAGTTAAAATTTTGTTGAGAGGAAGAGGAAGAGGAAGAAGAAGAAGACGGAGGAGGAGGAGGAGGAGGAGGAGGGGAAGGGTAGGGGAAGGGGAGGGGAAGGAGAAGAAGAAAACCAAGTGCACACACTTTGGGTTGCAAGAATAAAGGTGAACCACAAGGAATTGTCCCTCACCTGGTATGAAACCCAGCTACTAGTGCTTCCATGTAAATAACATTTTGTAGCCACTTTGTAATTTCTGGAGATGTGAATTGATGCCCAATATCCACTCTGCGTTATTGATTTTCTCATAGGTTCCCAGAGTAATAAAGTATCAGTATTATTTCCACAACCTTAGAGAATTTATTACAGTTGAAACACATAGTTTAGGCTTCCAAATATTTTTGGTACATCACAAATTATAACCAAGAAATTGTGGGTCAGAATTCATCATGTTTTCTATTCTACTAGGAATGGAAATATTAATTAAAGACTGAGATTCTTTCTGTCACTAGGAGTCATTTGGCATTGAAAAGTAACTTCTTTTTGTTATAATATACTTTGTTAGTAAAGTAGTTATATCATGAACAATTAGGAAAAGCCCTGGATCACTTATAGTAAGTTCAGAATGATAATAGTTACATATAGTAAGTACCTTTTATGATGTAGATACTGTGATAGACTTTTTTTAATATAATCTTTCAACTGAACCTCACGGGCCCCGTTATGGAAATTAAAACATAGCAAAACAAAACAAAAAAACCCTGAAGCTCAGAAAGTTTTAAGAACTTGCCTACGATAATCCAAGTAACAAGTGCCAAACCTAGAAATTTAACTGAGATATATCTAAACAAAAATACCACTGACTATATTTTGCATATGTTTTTGTTTTTGTTCAAATCTTACTAAAATATCCTATCATAAAGCTAAAACTTCAAGTAAAATAACTATTTAACATCATATGGACTTTAAATAAAACCACTTATTTTGGGATAATCAATGTTTTTATTATTTGAATTCCCTCAAATTTCATGTAGATACACAGGTATATTATATGTGTGTGTATATATATGTGTGTTTGTATGTATATATATAAAAACAGATTAACAGTAGTGCTTACAATATTCAAAACAATATTTCATTTTTCCTATCAGATTTTTACTTCTGTCAATTGTCAATGTTTATACAAATAAAGTTCAAATCTTATATAACAGATAGAAAATGATGATTTCCACGATTTCCTTGAGGATATAATAAAGTATAGGGACCATTACACAATAGTATGTTAAGACAACTTCCTCATGCCTTTGTGAGCTGTGCACTGTTTTCATAAAGCATAGGATGGACCTAAATCATTCACTACTTCTTCACTTTTATAAAGCAGTAGTTCCCAGCATTAATGTATTTTGTAGGTGACATATTTCAAATAACATTTGTGATACTGGCAAAATTATTAAATTTTGTAAAACTGTAAAGCATTTTAAGCTAATTGAAAGTGTAATTTTACTGTTAACATTTTAACATCTTTCAAAATACTCTGACCCTTTGATCAAAAACATTTCAAATGACCCACTTAATTTTTAATCTTTTGCTTAATATATGAATCAATTTCTTCGTATAAAAATACTTTATTATTTTACTTCTATATGTTTTATTAAAAATAGTAATTTAGTAGTAAAATCCAATATAACTTGAAGTCTCAGGGGGATATAAAACAAAATTGCTTTATGTTACTTAATGTTTAAATGAATAAGAAATCTGTAATTGAATTTTAATTTTTAAAAAGTTTAGTTTTTTAAAGGTGTAATCAATCCATTTTATTTAGACTTTCTGTTTGGTTGTATGAGATATCATAAGAAAAATTTTATTTGTATTTTCAAGAGTCCTTAAACATAAAAATATTAAAGATTCATATAATTTATTTTATGTAGGTCAATTTTCACAAAACTTTTATATATGTTATACACACACACACATATATATACACACACCATATATGTGTATATATACACACACCATACACAGTCACACTCACACAAACAATATTTTTTGAGAAAGTCACTCACTCATGATTCCTTCTATTGGTTTACTTTGGATATCAATGTATTAAAATATATTTTGTCTCATATAGTGTGACAATGGTATGTGTTAAACTAGTTCTTTTATTATTTTGCTTCCATTAAATACTGCCATCAATGCATTATATTGAAAAGTAAGTGGAATTTTTGTCCAATATACTTAATTTAGAAGTGAGAAAAATAAGCTAACCTTTTTTTTATACTCTCTTATTTTATTTTATTATTTTTTATTTCAGAATAAATTAACCTTTTATTACCATCTCAATTGGAGATTAAATTGTAAGTTTCCAGGCTGCAATTTTCTTTCCTGTGAGCGAACCTGTCATCCTTCACTAATAGGGGCCAGGTATTTGGTATACAACCACAGACATGAGGTACAGTATAGATTTTGGTGTCAGTGGCAGCCTCTTAAGCTTTGACATAAAATACTTTTTCAATAATAAGAACTATGATAAAGAGAATTATTGGATTATGTGAGAGTGCAAAGCAAAGATGACAACTAAGCAAACTAAGTGGTAAGGCAATTTGAAATGAAGCAGGACATTCACAAGATGGAAAGGAAAGAGGTGAGAGAGAACAAAGATAATCAGCAAAAGCCCAAAGAAAAGAGAGAAAGTAGGTGCCTTAAAGCAATAGAGATGTGCAGCATTGCTTTAAAACAAAAAAGTGAGAGAAAACAGTAGTAAGAAGAACACTGAGAATGTTAGAAAGGAACAATTTATGAAGGTACTTGTAAAGCATAGTAAAGCTGAGTAGCATCCAAGTCTATGAATTTTGAGGTAATATTGTTCTGAGTACATGCCCAAGTTGTACTTATTAGCTGTGTGAACTTGGGCCAATAACTAAACTTTTTTCCAAATGTGTGTTTTCTGATGTATAAAACTAAAATAATAATTTTACTTTCTATGATTTTTGTAATAGTAGGGAGATATAGCATTTAAATACATTTGCACAGTACCAGAGACATTTTAATCCCTTGTGTATAATAATTCTTCCTAGCTCTTTCTACGAGGCCAGCATTAGCTTGATATCAAAACCAAATAAGGAAACAACAAAAACTACAGACCAATATCCCTGATGAACACACAGGCAAAAATCCTCAACAAAATACTAGCAAACCAAATTAAACAATAAATTAAAAATATCATTCAACATGATCAAGTAGAATTAATCCCAGGGATGCAAGGATGTTTCAACATATGCAAATCAATAAATGTGATGCATCAATTTAACAAAATCAAGGACAAAAACCATATAATCATATTAAAAAAACATTCAATAAAATGTAACATTTCCTTTAGGATAAAAACTCTCAACAAACTGGGTATAGAAGGAATATCTCTCGACACAATAAAGGCACTATATGACAAACCCATAGTTAACGTCATACTGAATGGGGAAATGTTGAAAATATTTTCTCTAAGATCTGGAAGCATCCACTGTTCTCCTGCTGGAGCATTCTTCTTGACCAAGAGATCACCCCACCCCTCCCTATCATAGCCAGCACCTGAACACAGGGAGGCTCAAGGGCAAGATTACCAGTCCAGTCTTTGTCTGTTTGCCACAGGCCTCAAGCAGGTCATCCAGGGCCCCAGGGACTAGGAATTACCTAACCTCGCTCACCAGTGCTGCCACCTGAACAGTATCCCAAGGGTCTGAGGTACACATGACCCAAAATGCTGGCAACATCACAGTGGGTCCTTGCCTGTACAAGCCAAAACACAGTATACCTCTTCTTCTTTACACTGAGCAGCAGAGTCCCTGGCAGAGGAGAATAGGTGAACCACAAAGCTCTCTCTTTTGAGCTGAGGGAAGAGGTTCCAGATGAGAAGAAACTAGCAAAAGAAATAAAGTCTCCAAGAAATATGGGATTATGTAAAATGCCCAAACATAAGAATCTTTATTATCCCTGAGGGAGAAGAAGAAAAAGCAGAAAGCATGGAAAACCTATTTCAGGGAATAATGGAGCAAAACTTCCCTGGTCTTGCTAGAGATTTAGTTATTCAATTACAAGTTCAATGACACCCTGGAAGATTTGTGGAGAAAAGGACTTCAACAAGGCACATAGGCATCGGCAGGTTAAAGACAAAGTAAAGGAAAAAATCCAAAGAGCTGTGAGATGACAGTTTCAAGTACCTTACAAAAAAAAACCCCATCAGACTAACAGAAGACTTTTCAACAGAAACCTTACAAGCCAGAAGGGATTGGGATCCTATCTTTAATCTGTTTAATAAGAATAATTGTTGGCAAAGAATTTTGTGTCCTGCAAAACTAAATTTTATAAATGAAGGAGAAAGTTTTCTGAGACAAGAACATGCTGAGGGAATTTGTCCTCATCAGATTAACCCTTCAAGAAATACTTAAAAGAGTTTTAAACATTGAAATGAAAGGTGTATACTCACAAGGATAAAAACGCTCAACAGTAAAAAAAAAAAAAATAGAGCTTTTATCAAACAATAACACAAGAGAGGATAGTAAGCAACTAATTAACAATCAACACAGTATCTGGAACAGTATCTCACATATTAATATTAACATTAAATATAAATGTTGTGAATGTACATTTTAAAAGCTATAGATTGGCAGAATGGATAAAAACCCACAGCTTAAATATCTGTTGTCTCCAAGAGACCCACTTAACTCAACAAAGATTCTCATAGACTCAAGGTAAAGAAGTGGAAAAAGATTCCAAGCAAATGAAAACCAAAAGCAAGCAGGAGTGCTATTCTTATATCAGATAAAACAGGTTTTAAATCAACAACAATAAAAAAAAACAAAGAAGGTCATTATATAATTATAAGGGGACTGATTCAACAAGAAGTTATAACAATCTGAAATATATATGCACCTAACATCAGAGTTCCCAGATTCATAAAACTCATACTACTAGAACTAAGCTCTTGGATAGGCAGAGTCAACATAGTAAAAATGGCTTTGCTACCTAAATTAATTTACAGAATCAATGCAATCCCTATCAAAATACCAACATCATTTTTTGCCGATCTAGAAAAAATAATTCTATACTTTCTGTGGAACCAGAGAAGACCCCGTCTAGCCAAAGCAATCTTAAGCAAAAAGAACAAATTGGGAGGCATCTATCTACCAGACTTCAAACTATACTACAAGGCTATAGTCACCAAAACTACATGGTATTGGCACAAGAGCAGAGACGTAGACCAATGGAACAGGACTGAGAACCCAAATAAAAAACCAACCTCATACAGTCACCTGATCTTTGACAAATTCCAGAAAAACGTACACTGGGGAAAAGATTCCCTATTCAACAAATGGTACTGGGAAAACTGGATGGCCATATGCAGAAGACTGAATCTGGACCCACACCTCTCACCTCTCACAAAAATCAACTCACAATGGATAACAGATCTAAACCTAAGATATGAAACCACAAGAATTCTCAAAGAAAACTTTGGAAAAACTCTTATGGACATTGGCCTAGGCAAAGAATTTATGAAGAAGACCCCGAAAGCAATCACAGCAGCAACAAAAATAAATACCTGGGACCTGATCAAATTGAAAAGCTTCTGCACAGCCAAGGAAACTATCACTAGAGTGAACAGACAACCTACAGAATGGGAGAAAATATTTGCATGCTACACCTCTGATAAAGGGCTGATAACCAGAAGCTATACAGAACTTAGGAAAATCAACAAGAAAAAATCAAACAACCCTATTAAAAAATGGGCAAAGGACATGAACAGAAACTTTTCAAAAGAAGACAGAATAATGGCCAGCAAACATATAAAAAAGTGCTCAACGTCTCTAATCATCAGGGAAATGCAAATCAAAACCACAATGAGATATCACTTAACTCCAGTGAGATTGGCTCATATCAAAAAATCCCCAAACAACAAATGTTGGCGGGGATGTGGACAGATAGGAACACTCATACACTGCTGGTGGGACTGCAAATTAGTACAACCTCTATGGAAAAGAATATGGAGATACCTCAAAGAATTAAAAGTAGAATTACCATTTGACCCAGCAATCCCACTACTGGGTATTTACCCAAAGGAAAAAAAGACATTCTATAATAAAGACATCTGCTCACGAATGTTCATAGCAGCACAATTCACAATTGCAAAGATGTGGATACAACCCAGGTGCCCATCGATACACAAGAGGATCAATAACATGTGGTATATGTATACCATGGAGTATTACTCAGCAATAAAAAACAATAGTGATGTGTAGACACATCTGGTATTAAGATGTGTCTTAATGTGTAAGACACATCTGGTATTATACTGGTTGGAGCTAGAACCCATTCTTCGAAGCGAAGTGTCACAGAATTGGAAAAACAAGCACCACTGGTACTCACCATCAAATTGGTACTAACTGATGAACTCTTACATCACACAGGGCAATAACATTCATCAGAGGGCGGGCAGGAGGGGGGTGGAAGGGATGGGAAAAACTCTCACTGAATGGATGCAGGGAGCACAGTTTGGGGGATGACCACGATTGTGGCTCTGACATGGGCAGAGCAGGGGCAATGTGTATGGCCAAAGTGTTGTAACCACATGATATTCTGAAATTAAAAAAAAAAAAGAACATGAAAGGATAAAAGAAAAAAAGTATCTGCTAAGACAAGAGTATGGGAGAAATTAGAATGGCCAGCTGTCTGACACCTCACCTTTTCTGAGACAAATTCTTGACATAAGCTTTGCTGACAAAATCTGTTGAATGAAACTTTGGGCAAGATTCTGTGTCTTTCCCACAGTCTTCGAAATGCACAGAGAGAAACAGTTTATCCAGAAGCAGCAGCGCTTGTGGGTTGGCCATATTTCTTGCCATGCATATGTTAAGGGCTGCATAGAACACTCCCTCCAACCACTTGATATTGAGGGTTATTCCCCCTACACGTCAATGAGAAGGTAAATACCAGTTAGCACCACCGAAAATGAGTTGCAGGGAACCTAGAACAAACTCCAGACAGTGAATAGGCCACCTTTTTTCTAAGACAGGTTGGTACTATGAACCATGAGGTAAGCAAACACTCTTCCTTCCTAGGCCAAGAGCCCTATTTCTGTCCTTTATAACACAGGTTTTGACCATCCCAAAGGAGGACAGATAGGACTGATGTAGACATTGCTAATGGCAAAAGTGTCTCTAGAATGGTTGTTGATAATAAGAAGAAGGAACTGGGGAAAACTGCAAGATTAGAACAGGAAAAAGCCATTTTAGTCCCAGATATTGCATCCTCCTGTTTAAATAAGCTATCTCCTCTGGTCATTTCCAGTTTGTCCTTAAAAGGTCCAAATAATCAAGCTTCTCAGCTCTCCCTAATAAAGGCTGCTTTTTACCACCACTCTTCCAATACAAAACCTAAATAGCTGAGAATATATCTAGCTTGTTCCCCCCTCCCACCCCTTTCCCCAACACAGACTGGGATTTAATAAGATAGCAACAGGCCAAAGGGAAGGTAATTTTCAAAAGAATGCCAGAAATACACTGAAACATTACCAGCAGGACTATAGGGGCAGGTAGCCTGAAGAATCACAGGATCTTGGAGAGCAGCAATGACTTCGTTATTGGCCCCCCAGATGTTGACAGAGTCTTCAACACACTCATAGTGAGGTCGCAAAATATTGGTGTGGTTCAGTAGTAGCTTCAACCTGGAAACAAAGCCATCAAGACAGGGAGCGCAGTGCTAGGACTAGAGTGAACGACGACATAATCCATTGTATTCACATCCAACTCCAGCAACAGACTCCCCTGCACAGCACTGCTCAGAGGCAAACACAGGTCTGGGTCTGCACTGAGGGCACTAATTAGTTGGCTTGTTCCATCCACCTAACTAATACTTACTTATTGAATGTTATCATGTGTTAGGCACGGGGCTAGATACTAGGGGTACAGAAATAATATTTGACACATACTTTTAATAACTTTTCATGTTGTTGACTAGTGGTTTTCCTTCTTATTGATGCACAAGGAGAATACTATTCAATATTCAAGTAGTGGGAGGCAATGTAAAAAAAAAAAAAAAAGAAAATATAAAGAGCAAAACATTAATTGTGGGAGGTGTCAACACTCCACTGACAGAACTAGACAGGTCACCAAGATAAAAATTCAAGAAGAAAACATTGGACTTAAACTGGACTCCAGAACAAATGGACCTAGTAGGCATTTACAGAGCATTCTACCAAAAAAGTGCAGAATATACATCCTCCTCATTAGCACATGGAACATATTCCAAGATAGACTACATATTAGGCCATGAAATAAGTCTCAATAAATTTATTAAAAAAATGAAATCATACCAAATATATTCTAAGACCACAGTGGAATAAAAATAGAAATCAATTCCAAGAGGAACTCTCAAAACTATACAAATACATCAAAATTAAATAACCTGATGCTGAATGATTTTGTCTCAGTGATGAAATTAAGATGGAAATTTAAAAGAATTTTTTTGAAATGAATGATGATAATGACATAAGCCAGCAAAACCTCTGGGATGCAGAAAAAGAAGTGATAATGGGGAAGTTTATACCACAAACACCTACATCAAAAAAGATAGAAAGATCACGAAATAACAACCTAACATGAGAGCTCAAGGAATTTGAAAAACAAGAACAAACCAAACCCAAAGCTCACAGAAGACAATAAATATCAAATATCAAAGCAGAATTAAACATAATTGAAACAAACAAACAAACAAAAACCAATACAAGGATCAATGAAAGGAGGATGTGGTTCTTTGCAAAGGTGATGCCCTTTCTGCAATTTATCTCCAGGTGTTCGCTGAGCAGATTGTATTTGGATGTATAAATCTCTAGCAAGACCAGGGAAGTTTTCCTCCATTATTACCTCAAATAGTTTTTCCAGGCCTTTTTTTTTATTCTCTTTCACCCTCAGAGATGTATATGAATCTTATATTTAGCTGTTTTACATAATCCCATATTTCTCATAGACTTTGTTTGTTCCTCTTCATTTTTTGTTCTTTATTTTTGACTGTGTTAATTTGAAAGAGTTGTCTTCAAGCTCTGAAATTCCTTCTTTTGCTTGGTCTAGTCTATTCTTAAAACTTTCCATTGTATTTTGTATTTCTCTAAAAGAATTTTTCATTGCCAGAGTTTTATTTGTCTTTTTAAAAAATTTATCAATATCTTTAGTAAATATTTCATTCATTTTCTGAATTATTTTTCTGGTTTCTTTGGGGTGATTTTCAATTATCTCTTGGATCTCATTGAGCTCCCTTACAATCGATATTTGGAATTCTTTATCTGTCATTTCCCTATTTTCATTTTAGTTGGGATCCATTGCCAGAGAGCTAATGTGTTCCCTTTCACTCTGATTTTTCATACTTCTGGAGTTCTTGCACTGATTCTTTCTCATCTGGAGCAGCTGTCACTTCTTGTTTTTGGATTTTATTTTATTTAAATGGGACTTTTCCCCCACTCTCTTTTAAGGGTGTGTCTGTAGCCAAAGGGGAGGACATTTTGTCTTTGCTTGTGAGTACTTTGAGAGGATTCTAGGTTCTAGATGGATACTTTGGTTATAGATATCCTTAGTGTGGTGCTTTTCTCAATTGTTAGTTATTTGTAGGCTGTAGCGGTGGCGTAATATGTTCATGGGCAGATTTCCTATTTCTTGTCAAAGGAAGATAGAGGTCTTTGAAATCCTTTCTCTTTCCCCCAGCCCTGTTGTCTTCTTAACAGTGAGAATTATATTGGGATGTCCAGTTTAATCTCTGAGACAGTAGGTGGTGCTTGTGGGTAAGAGTCAGCCATGCTCTGTATGATTGAATGACTAAATACTGTAATGAGTTGTACAAGTTGTCCTCCCTGCCATAAGGTGGCACTTGCAGGAAAGAGCCAGCTGCAGTTGTGTGTTTTGGAACCTGTGACCAGCTCTAGTCAATGAGGAGAAGCACTTGGATGTCCCAGGTGATACGTGGGGCCGTCAAGCTCCCAGGGGACTACTTCTTGTGCTCCACCACAGCTGAGGTGGATGAGGAAGTGAGACTGGGTGGGACTGGGTTGGGTGATCTTGTGTTGAGGCTCCACAAAGGCAAGCACAAGAGTTGTCTTGGCAGAGGTTGAGGGTCTGATCCCAGGCCACTGGGGAAAACCACCTAGGAGTGACTGAAGCAGCCTACCAAGCCAAAAAGTCTACTTATGGGGGAAGAGCAGTCTGGGATTCACAGTCTGGCAGATGGGCGTGGGTTTTCTCTTCTCCCTCTTCCCTTGCCCCATGAATCTCCTTCTGGTGTCCAGACTCAAGCAGCAGCCCAAACTAGCTGAGTTCACCAGCAATGGCACCACAGGCTGGGAGCTTCCTTGCCCAGGATCCTGTCCCCAACTGAAAGCATTGCTTTCATGTGTGGGGAGGGGTGCTATGTGAATGCACTGCAGCTCAGACTCACACTGCACTTTCTTTCTAATTCTGGCCACATGGGCTCCCTTACCTCCCAAGATTAGTTCACAAATCTCTGCTCTGTGCCCCTGAGCTACATGACTGAGTCCTAAGGGTATAGAATCCAGCCTGTGGGCCTGTCCTCTGGTCTGCCAAGTTTAATCCCTGACTGTGCCAGGTAGAAGCATGCTGGTCCTGACTTGCCCATGAACTGCTCAAGTAGTCATGTCCCTCTACATTAGGATATGTCCTGCTCTGCTTGATGAGGCAGACAGGCAGTACCAGTGAGGGCTGGTGGGTAGGGAGCTCACAGACTGAGCACCCCTTGGTCTGCTGCAGGTCTTTAAGAGGAAAGGCATAAGCCCCACTCTTTGTGGAATACTTGGTGTGGTGGACATGCCAATAGAGGGGAAGCAGCCACTTCTGAGAGCTCCAGCTCAATCATCCCTTGGGGCACTTTTGCTAACTTCTGTGGGAATTGTGAGCGGCAGGGGGAGGAGAAGAGTCTGAAAGGAGGAGAGCCAGCACTCTGGTCTCCTTTGTCCCAAGGGGTTCCCTTGGCTTGCTGCACTCTCCTTTCCCATGAAGGCAGCTTGCCCTGAATGTCCATGCTCTGGGATCACATAATTCTCCGGGAACCCAACAGTCCCCTGTGGCCTTTGCAGCCTGGAAAGGAGTTGAGAATTGTTTGTGAGGGGACTAGTAAAAAGAAAACTGAAGAGCTGCAGCTCTTTGGGGAGGACAAAGGCACACAATGGGTGAAAAAGAAGTACAGTGCTTGCCACCATGGCTTGGGTCTGTGGGCGGGGGGCAACACCAGGGGGGTTGGCAGACCAGTATTCTGTTCTCAAGAAGCTTCCAGTTCATTGTTGGCAGCAGCTTTTGGGCTCATGAGGGTATAGAAGCTCTCCAACAGTTCAGGAGCCTGCAGTCTGCCAGAGGTGTGAAGAGAGGAAAAACAAACACTCCCACATACCATTTCCAAGGGGTTCCAAACTCTTCACGGGTTGATCTCTGCTGAAATCCTGCTCCTTCTTGTTCTGCTCCACAACTTCTTGCCATGGAATCTCTTGGAGGTTCTGGAACTTAACCCTCAGAATTACACCTGGGCTATGTCTTTTTTTTTCATCTCAAAATTTTCCTTCTTTGTGAGATAATCTAGCGAATGATGTCTCTATTTAGCCATCTTGCCTCCCCCCCAAGGAAGTTATGTTATATCCAGAAAGGCAATGTTTTCTAACCATACTGCAATCAAGTATTATATATTAAATACAGTGTAGATATTAATGGAAAAGGGATACATTTTTAAATCCCCATTTTTCAATAACCTACAATTACAATAAATGCATAATGGAGAAAGTCGTAAGTAAATAATAATTAATAATAATGAATATTAATATTTGTATAACAATAATAATGTTGATTCATAGAGCATTTTAGAATTTTAAATATAAATATTAGGAGAATAAGAAAACCTGTAAAAGATTTAACAAAAAATAATTAGAGATGTTGTAGAAAGAGTACCAGAGAAAAGCAAAAAAAAAAAAAAAGGACCAAGTAAATCACAACCAATGAGGAAGGTCAACACAATAGAAATTTAAAAATATGGTGCCAATACAATGCTCTTTTGCTTGCTATATCCTTGTAGTATAGTTTAAAGTCTGGTAATGTGATACCCCCATATTTGTTCCTTTTGCTTAAGATTGCTTGGGTTATTTGGGACTCTTTTCTGGTTCCAAACAAAATGTAGAATTATTTTTTCTAGATCTGTGAAATAGGATGTTGGTATTTTGATAGGGATTGCACTGAATATGTAAATCACTTTGGGAAGTATGGACATTTTAACAATGTTGTTTCTACTGATCCAAGAGCATGATATGTTTTTTCCATTTGCTTGTATCATCAGCAATTTCTTTCCTCAGTGTTTTGTATTTCTGTTTGTAGAGATCTTTCACCTACTTGGTTAAGTATATTCCCAGGTATTTTATTTTCTTTGTAGCTATGTGAATGGTATTGAGTCTTTGATTTGACTTTCAGCTTGACTATTATTGGTATATAGAAATGTTACTGATTTGTCTACATTGATTTTGTAACCTGAGACTTTGCTGAATTTATTTATCAATCCCAGGAGTCTCTTGGTGG
This sequence comes from Daubentonia madagascariensis, assembly GCA_023783475.1. Taxonomy (NCBI): domain Eukaryota; kingdom Metazoa; phylum Chordata; class Mammalia; order Primates; family Daubentoniidae; genus Daubentonia; species Daubentonia madagascariensis. The sequence continues at coordinate 14,358,906 of JAKFHU010000978.1, read as the reverse complement.
AGTCTTTAGGTATTCTAGATATAAAATAATATCATCAGCAAAAAGTGCAGTTCAGCCTCCTCTTTCCCAGTTTAGATGCCCTTAATTTCTTTCTCTTGACTGAGTACTCTGGCTAGGACTTCCATCACTATGTTGAATAAAAGTGGTGACAATGGACGTCCTTATTATGTTCCAGATCTTAGTGGGAATGCTTTCAATTTTTCCCCATTCAGTATGATGCTTGCTGTGGGTTTGTCATGTATGGCTTTTATAACTTTGAGGTGTGTTCCTTCTATGCCAAGTTTCTTGAGAGTTTTTATCATGAAATGGTGCTGAATTTTGTCAAATGTTTTTTCTGCGTCTATTGGGATGATCTGTAATCGTTGTTTTTCATTCTGTTTATGTGATGAATCACATTTATTGGTTTACCTATGTTGAACCATCCTTGCATTCCTGGGATAAAGAAAACTTGGCCATGGTGCATTTTTTTTTTTTTGATGTGCTGTTGAATTCAGTTTGCTAGTATTTTATTGAGGATTTTTGCATCTATATTTATAAGGGATATTGGTCTTTAGTTTTATTTTTTTTTTTTGTTCTGTCTTTTCATGGCTTTGGTATCAAGGTGTTACTGGCTTTGTAGAATGAGTTTGGAAGGATTCCCTCCTTCTCAATGTTATGGCATAATTTATTCAGTATGGGTACCAACTCTTCTTTGTAGGTCTGATAAAATTTGGCTGTGAATCCATCTGGTCTGGGGCTTTTTTTGTTGGGAGATTTTTTATTGCTGCTTCAATCTCGTTGCTCATTATTGCTCTGTTCAAGAGTTCTATTTCTTCCTGTTTGAGTCCTTGGAGATTGTGTGTTTCCAGGAATTTTTCCATTTCCTCAATGTTTTGTATTTAGTGTATGTACATAGAGATTTTCACAGTATTCATGAATGATGTTTTGCATTACGGTGGTATAAGTTGTAATATCTCCTTTTTCATTTCTGATTGGGCTTATTTGGGTCTTTTCTCTTTTATTCCTGGTTAATCTATCAAGAGGTCTATACTTTTTTTTATCTTTTCAAAAAAGCAACTTTTTATTTCATTTATCCTTTGTATTTTTTGTTTGTTTGTTTTCCATTTCATTTAGTTCTTCTCTGACCTTAGTTATTTATTTTCTTCTGCTGGTTTTGGGATTGGTTTTCTCTTCCTTTTCTAGTTCCTTTAGACATGTCATTAGATTATTAATTTGTGATCTTTCTGTCTTTTTGATGTAGGCATTTAAGGTTATGAATTTTTCCCTTAGGACTGCTTTTGCTGAATCCCATAGATTTTGATATCTTGTGTCCCCTTTGTCATTCAGTTCAAGTAATCATTTGATTTCCATCTTAATTTCATTGTTGATACAATAATTAGTTCAGCAGCTGGTTGTTTAATTTCCATTACTTTGTGTAGAGTTGAGTGTTTATGTTGGAGTTGGTTTCTAGTAGTATCCCACTGTAGTTTGAGAAAATATGTGATATGATTTCTATTTTTTTAAATTTGTTGAGCAATGTTTTGTTGCCTAAATTATAATCAATGTTGAAGAATCTTCCATGTGTGATGAGAAGAATGTACATGCAGTAGTTTTTGAGTAAAATTTTCTGTAAATGTCTGTTAGGCCCATTTGTTCAAGAGTCCTGTTTAAGTACAGTGTTTCTATATTTATTTTCTGCTTAGATGATCTGTCCAGATCTGTCAGTGGGGTGTTGAAATCCCCAGAACTTATGATGCAGCTGTTAATCTCTTTGCTTAGATCTAGTAGGGTTTGACTTATGAATCTGGGTGCTCCTGTGTCAGGTGCATAAATATTTAGGATTTTCATATCTTCTTGATGAATTGTTCCCTTTACTATTATATAATGACCACTACTGGATATTTACACAAAAGAAAAGAAGTCATTCTATCAAAAATATATCTGTACTCAAATGTTTATTGCAGCTGAATTAACAATTGCAAAGATGTGGAATCAACCCAAATGACCATCAATTCATAAGTGAATTAATAAATGTGGTATATGTATACTATGGAATACTACTCAGCCATGAAGAAGGATGACTTAATGCCTTTTGCAGCCATCTGGAGGGAACTGGTGACCATTATCCTAAGTGAACTATCTAAAGAATGGAAAAACAAACACCACATGTACCCACTATTAACTTAGAACTAACTGATGAGCACACATATACATAGAGGAAAGTATAAGTCAATGGAAATCAATAAGCAGGGACAGGGGAGGAGGGGATGGGCAAAAACCTACCTAATGGGTAAAATGAACAGTATCTGGGTTATGGGCACACTTAAAACCCTGACTCAAGCAATGCAAAAGTGATCCTTGTAACCAAAAACATTTGTTCCTCCATGATACCTTGAAATTTTAAAAAATCCCACAAAGAAAAAAAAATGTGGTGAGCATATGTATATTTTTGTTTAGTTTCTTGCCACAATGAATCACATTATTTTATTTTTGAACTATTAAACCAATAAACCTTATATTGATTGGATAAAAGCCACTTGGTCATGATTTATTATCCCTTTTGTAGGTAGAGGTGTACTCATTGATAAACTCTATTAAGTATTTACAAAACCATGATACCATTTTGACAAAAATTCTTCCAGAAAATTGAAGAAAAAGGAAAATATCCTAGTGAATTCTCTCAGGCATACATTACTTGGGAACAAAACCTGGCCAAAGCACTACAAAACCAAAAAAACAGACAACCAAGAAAAAACTGAAGACCAATATCACTCAGGAACATAGAAGCACAAATTCTTAAAATCTTACCAAATCAAGTCTAACATGATGATCATGTGTGATTTTTTCCTGGGAATTCAAAGCTGATTCAAAATTTGAAAATAATTACTAAATATTACCTTTTATGTAAATAAAAAAAACTCTAAAACTTATTTATGTGGTCCAGATAAAGTACTTGAATAGCCAAGTATACTTTGAAAAATAACAGTGGAGACGGGAACATACCTTGACACATGACAGATATTTGATAGGCAGAATAGTAAACAGGTGCTGTGGTGACTAGTAACAGAATAACAGACAAATTGTCTAATGGAACAGAAGACAGAGCTTGTGCTCAGACCTATGTATGCCTGAGAATATGATGCAAGATATATTCAATAAAACTGATTACTTACTAAATAGGGTTATGAAGGCTAGCTCACTAAAGCAAAACTCATAAATCTTGATCTTTGTATAACACTGTATATAAATGTGGACCTCAAATGAATTATAAACCTAAATACAAGAGGAGCAAAATAATAGTAATGAAAAGTAAGTAGGCAAATATCTCTTTATATAGTGAACGGAAATATTTCCAAGCAACTTAATCTGGCAAACATTACAGCAAAAAATTGATAGTATATTTGATTACAACAAATCTAAGGATTTTTTTTTAGAAAAGGACAGTTTGGGTGAAGTTGGACAGATAGTTCAATGGAAGAAGATACATGAAATGTCTAAAGCCAACAAATTATTAAGAACTATAATATATAAGGAATTCTTCAAATCAACAATATTTAGAAAATAAAAGAGTAACAATGAAGTGGTGAAGTGGAAATTAAACACATACTTTAGAATATACACAAACGTAAATACGCACACAGCAAGGGCCTTCTCACGAACCAGTGATTGGTGTTAGCATCTGAGGTTAAAAAAACATTGAAATTTTCATAATTACTAAAACTCGGAAGCAACTAAGATTCACTTCAGCAGGTGAATGGATAAATAAGCCATGGTATATGTAGACAGTAGGATATTAATTAGTGCTAAAAGAAATTAGCTATCAAACCATGAAAAGACATGGCAAAAAATTAAATGTACATTACTAAGTGAAAAAAGTCAACCTAAAATAGCCACATACTGTATGGCTCAACTATATGACATTCTGGAAAAAAGTCATATCTATTATTTTAACTTTATGGATGGAAACTGAGGCTCCAAGGTAACGTGGAGTAGAAACAGGAATTCAAATATGGTCTATCCAATTTTTAGTTACAATCTGTTAATCAGAATGCCACATTTATATTCCTCCTCTGTGATTAATATAGTGTGATTGAGAGGAAATGCTGAAGAAAAAGGACATGAAGTAGCTGAGCTTTGAGGATACAACTGTTTTTAATACCTGGTGTGGTAAAATATTAGTTAATAAAGTTTGTTGAAATTCTACAAGGAAGGAAGTACAAAAGAGATTTGGGGGAAAAAGTCTTAGAAAGTATTTTACGAAATCAGTCTGGACTCATTAATTGTGATATAATAATATTTATTTTATAAGTTCAGATGGTCTTCTAAAAATTACATATAAAATATTTTACATTGTGTAGCTATTTATGCTGTACAAATCAACTTTACCTACTATACCAATAGCCAAAATAACTATATTCAAGGTTAGGAAAAAATTGTCATGTTTTATGTGATGAACTCAAATCTCAGATCACTAAGATTCTTATTCAAAGTCACATAATTTTTAAGGAATTTAAATAATTTCTCGTTACTCCAATTATCTTTAATATAATACATTTGCCTCCTCAATATCCATGCCATTATATGTCTGTTTAACTATCAGTAATTGCTATTGATAAACATATATGTTTTGGGGTGTTTAAGTTCATATTCAGCTTTTTTTCACGGTTTTATTGAAAACTTTAATACTTAGAAAAATAAATGATCATCATTTTTGAGAGGAAAAACTGCTGACCCAACAATTATTTAAATAAGTTTACACACAGAAGAACAAAAGAAAATGACAGATGGCAGAAATTTTGAATGCAACTTGTAATTATTATGTTGCTGTTGTTTTGTAAAAAAATTCTCTTTCAAACACATAGTATTTTATTGAAACAAAATGGAAATTATTAAAATCATCAGGAAAAAGCTTGATTTGGGTGTTTGAGTTATAGAATAATACTTTTCAATCGTATATTTTCCTATACCTTTTATTCTTAGTGAAATATAAAGTCTAGCAATTTTACTTTTATTCATCAACTCTTTAACTCTTCCCCAGCTATATTTAAAATTAATTTGTTAAATAATATGGGGTACAATTTTAAATTACAGAGTGTAATGCTCTAATAAATTAGTTATTTTCCTGCCACTTTGAGACCATCATATGAAAGCCCTTGATTTCTGTTAAGCATCATTAATTAGCATTTTAATGTCATTAAACTATTGTAAAATACTTTACATATTTTAGAGGAATATAGATCATATAAAAATTTGTTCTTTAGAGAGCATTTGCAAAATTCAAATGTATGCAAGGATTTATAAGTGCCTTTGCAGCATGTTTTAGCACTTTTGTAGTAATTAATTAGGTAGATAATAGTTTCTACTAATTAGTCCCAATGTAGCAACTGGTGAATATTGCAAAAATAATGCTTATGTACACAATAAAGGACAATTTATCTTGTATGTTTCTGAGAAAATGAAACAAATAAACAACAAAGAGCAAAACAATAAATGGCCTCACAGGATTTTTTTTCTAGTTTCTCCTGGTGTTGTATTTATAAAGGTGAGCTTTGTTTAATTTTCTTGATAAAATCCAATTTTCTTAATAAATCCTTTCAAGAAAAAACAAATCTTTGGAGGTGTTTTGCAGATTATGTGGTCATTCAAAATCTCCTGGAAACAACTCAGTGGACTCCTGGGAAGTCCTCTGTGTCCTTCTAAAATTTGCTTGAAATTCAGTGTGAAGCCTTCCTTGAGATGCACTTCCTAACAGGCACCAATAAGTTTAAATCAATAAAGGAGAACTATAGATATGATTTGTTTGTGTGTATATGTACATGTGTACATATGACTATACTCTTTCATTTGCATAGCTGGTTACAATCACAATTCTGAAGTCTTCTGTTTCATGATTCTTTGCAATTTCAAACAAAAATTTAATTAAGATAAAATAATTCTACACATAAGGAAGTATTCAGTATTATAATACATATTCCAAATATAGCGTTAACAATGTGAACATTGAATATATTATTAAAACCTCCCATATATTCACAACAGCATCTTTTTTGAAGGCTACAAAATCTGGATATACATAGGGCAAGTCTTGGGGCTACTGCAGACACATTATATTGCAATAGACATTTTTAGGTTTTAATTGAGGGACAAATTTAGAAAAATATTATTTTTCTTGATGAAAGACTTTACTAAACAACCTGTGATATAATTGTCTATTTTCTATCTAAACCCTTAATTTATATACTTATTAGAAGTGTTTCATCAAATTTCTTCAACCATTAGCTTCGTGTTTCTATATAAATGAAAATTAAATTATTGAGATTTAAATGTATATTTACCAGCCCTTAAGTCTAAGAAATTTCACAACACTCATTCCTGGAAAAACAAACCAAAAATATTCATATATTTTAAAGGCATATTCATTAACTGCAAAGGTGAACAAAAGCAGTAAATTATAAATTATCAAGATATTTGTATACAAAATATAGTAAAAATGATTATTGCAAACTTATTGATACATAGAAAATGTGTAGAATTAAACACACACATATATGCATGTGCATACCCACAACAATTAGGCTTCAGGAGGACAAAAAAGCCCAGCAATTATATGACAAAGATTCTGGTCTAGATCTGTCATTAGTTAATCTTTGACAATTTCCATGTTGTTTAATATGGATAAAATAGTCTTATAAGATCAAAATTCCTTAGAAATCTTCTAGGCACCATTATAAATAATTTAATTTATGATTGGTCACAACTCATATTACCTTTTTCTATTGCATCTTCTTTCTCAGGAAATTTGGTGATTCAGTATGTTCCTTATTTAAAAAACAAAGAGAATCTCAAGGTGACTGATGTAGTTACTTCAAATTTTAAATTTAAATTCTTTAATTTATTTAACTATTTATTGAGCATACACTATGTGTCAAATTCTATTCACAAGGCTCCTGAAACAGGATTGAATAAGAGAGATAAAAGTTTGCTTTCATACTGTTTATATTCTACTGGGGGGCAGGGAACTAACTAGTTGCTATAGCTTGTACATTTGCCTCCTCTAAATCTCATGTTAAAATTTGATTTTCAATGTTGGAGGTGGGGCCTAATGGGAGGTGTTTTGGTCATGAAGGTGGATCCTTCATGAATAGATTAAAGTTTTCTCGCAGGGGTGAGTGAGTTCTCACTCTATTAGTTCCCCAGAGAGCTGGCTATTAAAAAGAGCCTGATACCTCTTCCCTCTCCCTTGCTTCCTCTTGCAGCCATGTGATCTGTGCACAAACTGGCTCCTTTTTGTCTTCTATGGTGAGAGGAAGCACCCTGAGGCCCCCATCAGAAGTGGATGTTGGTGCCATATTTCTTGAACAGTCTCCAGAACCATGAGCTAATAAATCTGTTTATAAGTTGCCCAGTCTCAGGTATTTCTTAACAGCAACACAAATGGACTAAGACACCCATACATTAAAAAGTTTTAATGATGCTGGAATTTGATTTGATAAGTATTAATTAAGCAACTGTTCATTTTGAGGAATCATGAGGAGGATGATGACAAGAATTCAGAAGTGACCAATATACTGTGATGTTAAAGAAGATTAGTATGTGATATTTATTGAGTGCTAAATTTAACAAAAGCCTCATGCATGGAATTTTGCTTTAAATAGTCCTTTAAAAATAGTTAGAATTACTAGACCTCGAATACAGAGCAATTTAAGTAAAACAGTCAGCAAAATGAGAATAATTGATGATGATGACATTTAAAAATCGACCTGTAGGGATCTAAAACCATAGGACGCTAGTATATTTGGGAATGTGATCCTGGGGAAATCTTCATAATTCATAAATTCAGTAAAGTACCCCCCAAAATTTTGGTTGTGGCTGCTGGCTTTCAGACAGACTTGTGACTGCAAACTCTTACAAAGACAAAAGGGATCAGCTGGGTATTACAAAAGAAGAAACAAAAAATAGAATGGAAAAGAAAACTTTCTTGATGACTAGATTCTCACCAAAATAAAGGGATTATAAACAGTAGGCCATACAGGTAGGAAATTTTAACTCTCTAATGAGGAAAAATTCACTGAGTTTCCTTACTACGTGCAGTTAAAGTGTTGTATCTTTTACCTAAATTAAAGGAAATTGTGTGCTTTAACTGTGTGCATTGCAATTTTATCATCAAATATTATAGCATTTTTGCCTTTATGAAAAGGAAATTAAAGTTATCATGCTATGTACAACTTTTAATTTTTAGTTTTAAATCACTATGTCTGAAGTATTGTTTTAGGTATTTTAAACAGCCCTAGACATAAATGTCTTAGACAACCAATAGAAAGTGGAAATTTGTAAAATGAGTCAGGAATAAGGAAATAAAGGGAGGTGCGGAGTGTGGTGAACTAGAGGATGCACGCTCTATATTAAAGTGTTCAATTTAAGACTGTGCCACTGTTTTAAGCAAGAATTATCTTTGCATCACCATCTTGTAATTCCTAAATACATTATTAAATTTGTTGTAAATATGTATATTTTCTTTAAATTTTCACTTTGTTGATCACTTCTAATATAGTTATTATATGTTAATACAGCTGTGTGGGTGGAGAAGACCCAAGGGTGCATGTCCACATCTGTGAACATCAAGTACTTCACTCAGGGTAAAATCCTGGACAGGAGGCAAGGTAGATATTGGGAGTGGCAATTGTCCGAAGTTCTTGAATATTATGAAGAAGGGATTCAACTGTATCTTGAAGATATAGGATATAACTCATAGATTTTAAACATTTAGAGATTACAATAACATAATAAAATCTCTAAAAGACCACCATAGCAATGATATGCTGAATAAATTGTAAGTCAAATATATATTTTAATGAAATGTGTGTTCAATTTTATGATAGCCCTATTAATATTAATGCAAAAAATTTAAGGATGCTATGTAATATTTATTAAAATACACAATTACTTGTATTGATTAATTTGGTAAATCATTCATTTAATCAATCTGTATTCACAGCTTTTTTTCTAATTCTTTTCAAGATACTGGGGATAAGAAGGTGAACAAGACAAATTAACAACATTCCTGTATAAAACATATTAATACATACTAAGGGAAAGGGAAGAAACTAAAAATAAATATCATTTTAAGTATTTATAAGTGATATGAAGATAAAAATAAATAGAGCAGAACATGGGAGTGGAAACTTTGAGAAGGTGAAATTTGAGAAGAAACCTGAAATAAAGTAAGGAAACAGTTATTTACAAATCTGAGGTGAAATTTCAAAAACGCAAAAATACTGAGGAAAGAATTGGCTTGTCCTATTGAGGAATAACAAGAAAGCCGATGTGCCTACAGTGGAGTGTGCAATACTGAAACTCAAAAAAGAAGAGGTTGAAGTAATGAGGTAAGACCAAAACATAAGGGTGCTTGGAGGAAAACATTTGCATTTTACACCGATTGTTACAAAAAGCCAGTGAATATAAGCAAAGTAGTGAGGAGTGAAATGATCTGATTTGTCTCATGTATGAAGAATTTAGCTGGGAGGTCAGGGGATAAAATGGAAGCAAGGAGATTTTTGATGGCGTTATAGCACAGGGTACTAGCAGTGACTATGGTAAGAAGTGGCTGGATTTGATATAGCATAGGTTAAAATTTAAGCTACCAGGACTAGTTTATGTCAGGAAAGAGGAACATGAGAAAGAGGAATTAATTGACTCCTTGATTTTTGTTGTTGTTTTATTTTTTTTTCACTTCTGTAACTATATGATTGATGATTTCATCTTGGAACTAGTGTAAGACTAGGCAAGGATAAAATTTTTGAGATTGAAATCACATGTTCTGTTTTGTACGGATTAAATTTGAGGAATCTTTCATCATAAACTAATATTAACAATAACTAATACTGATTAAATTACTTAATATTAATATTTATACTGAATTTCAGACAACTCTGATTATTGATGTCTGGAGCTCAGAAGAGACATTTTGACCAGAGGATGTAAGTTTGAGAATTATCTGTACATATATTGTTTTTAAGCCATAGGTAACCTAGGAACATTGCATGAAGAGAGAAAAATGCTGCAAACTGAACTCTAGGATGCTCCCAAATTTTGAGCTAAGAAACAGGAAACAGAAAGACAGAATAGTGAGATAGAAGGAAGAACTGGAGAATGATATACTGAAACAAGTGAAGTACATGTTTCAAAATTGATAAAGTGATTTAACAATACAAACCTTGAAAAAAGGGTCAATTATCTAAGAGACTTAAAGTTGACCCAATGCAGAATTATTTGGCACAGCAGGAATAAACCCTAGAAGAATGGAAAAGGGGAAATAAAAGCAATGAATACAGAAACACTTTTGAGTCTTTTCTCTGGTGGGGAGCAGGGAAATGTTCCAGGAGCTAGAGGAATATGTAAAGTCTAGAGATTAGATCATGAACAAAAATAGCTTGTTCCTTCATATGTGCAGGCATGTAGTTTAATCGGTCAGCAGAGAGATAGTGTGAGAAAAAAAAAACTGCTTTAAAATGCACTCAATTTCATCAATTTCTTTATGAGAACATTTGTAAATTAACACTAGAGTGATAATGAAGTCAAAATAATCACATATGTACAGTAGATTTTTTGAGAAATTGTTGGATTTCGTCTTTATATTTTACTAGTATGGGTAAAGAGCATTCATTATTATTGAGACTTTGGAAGTTATTTCAAATATTCTTTTAAAAATATAAAAGGTAAATGAATAAAATATTTTGCTAACATTGATTTTAAAATTTGATTGGATCATTCATTTAAAATTGTTTTTCTAAAGTGAAATATATAATTTTTTACTGTTTCAATGTCAAGTAGCCATTGAGTATCAACTGAGTGAAATGGTGAATATTTCAAATCCATTTTAATGAATGGATCAATTAATATAAAAATTAGTATTGAAAGTATTTATATTTGGAAAATATTCTCTTCAAAAGAGAAGGAAATTACCCCAAAGTAGTTAACTAAATACACACACTTCAACTTTCCTTACCTAATAAAGGAAGAATTTAATTAATATTTGTTAGATAGCATAATGCTACAATTTAATTTATATCTGAGAGAATGATTATTACTAAATGAGATAAACTGCAGAACAAATATTTAAATGGTGGGAATTATTAAATGAAGCAACTGCTAATTGAGTGCCAGAATTTTACAAATTATAAGCAATAATAACATATACACTTGCTCAATTTTATTGTAAGAAGGGAAACTTCTCATTCATTTCAATTTAAACCCTACTGCATGCTTTTTATTTGAACATGGTTTTGAAAGTGATGCTCTATATATCTAAGAGTTATTAGATGTATTATGTACATTGTTTTACATGAAAAAGAACAGGATAATTATCTTCTACTCCTTTTAATATAAAATATTTCTTTTAAAAATTCTTCATTTATACCAAAGAATAAGAGTTGTGGAATGACAATGAAAACTTTTCAACAAGAATTTTAGACAGAGATGGAGCCAATGAAGAGTTTCCTAGGTCATTTGAAAGAGGAGAGAAGATTGTTAATTGTGTGAATTATTTTTATTTTTGCTGTTAATGAAACATGATATAAGTATGTTCACATACAACCAATGATTTTTATTACTTTAGAGTCAGTATTAAATGCACTGCCTATTAATACTTTTTATAATAATTCTTAGATGAATAAAATAAAAATGAGCATTTTTAACCTTTATTTTAAAGACTTGCTCTATTACCAGATTATTTTAGATAATTTCTTTGCTTTAGAGAACAAAATGACAAAGTATATCTTATTTTATCCACACTGTGGTGGGTGGGGGGCATGACCCCTTCACATCTTCTTCTACATCTGGAATTATCAGGTAGAAAATAGGCCATGTTGTTAATTTGTAACTATCATTTGAAAAGCAAATAATGTAACATTCCTTCCACTTGGGTGATTATCTTTAGCATTTATCTCGTTTGGTATTTATTTTTCCTTGGGTATTGTTTAAGGGATTTTTTAAAATGTTGATGATTATCTCATTTTGGGAGGTTAGCGAAGGATAGCAAATGTTTAACTTGTGTTATTTGCACTGTGAGTACTCTGACCAGATTGCTTTTGTAAGCATTAACTCATCAGTTAACAAGACATACATTTAAATTTTTTGATCTTTTGTTAAATTTTCAGTGATAAATAAATTGGATCAATCTGGAATATGTCCTACTTAAATATGAGAACTCTAGCAGTAACACAGCCAATTGGAAACAATTATTCTTCTTTGCAGAAGCTGAACTTGCAAATCCACTCTTCATGAGATCAACAGAAAACACTTACGGGTATGTCATTGTAGGAAGGATGAGCAGTGGTCACATTTTAGAACTCTTATGACATGTGTCTTGAATGTCTGATTATTTTCACAACTGCTTCTCTTCTCCATTAAACCATAATTAAAATTGGGAGTCAAGCTATGTAACAGCAACAATGTGGTTTCAAAATAATTGGTTTATATAGGATAGGAGAGTTTATTTTTCAGATATCATTCCCAAATAATCAGGTAGATGACTTTGCTCCAGGAACAGTTGGCTCTGCCATCCACAGTAAGTGTCTTTCATCTCTGCAGTTGTTGCCATTTTCCAGCCTGGGCATATAGTTTTTTCTTTCATGAAATGACTCTGACGTTGTATACATTACTTCTGCTCTCATTCTAGGTTCAAAAAATGCTGGGAAGATATTCTGTGTAGATGGCCATGAGTCTATATTTAACATAGGGGTAAAGTTGCAAGAAAAATATATGTGGCGAGACAATTTATCAGTTTCAGCCATAGCTACTTAGTGGGAATATAATGAGTGTGTAGTATATTCTTATCATTATCATTATCATTGTTAAACATTATGATTATTTCTGAGTAGTTGGGAGAATTAACATTTTTATAATAATAAGAGTTTCCATGTAACTTACATTACATTCTTCTATTATCTTAATTTTAATGTCACTTAAGTAGATTTGTGTATGTTTGCATGTATGTGTATCCTACAGATATGTTTAGTTATTAGTTGTTGTTAATAGTATTACTAATATTATAAATGTGATTCCCCACGTATTTCTTAAATAATTACATTTTTGTGTACAGAAAAGAGTATTAGTTTTTGTATATTATAATTTTTTAAAAATAAAATGTTCTTACAATTTCTAATTATTTTCCCATGGTTTATGTCAGGCCTTCCAAGTTAGTAATCATATTATATGAAATAATGGATATTTAGTCTGCTAACTTCCAGTATTCACATACTCTTCTTTTTCACCTATTTCTTCTTCCCATTGTATAGGTTCCACCAAGGGATAGTTTCATGATAGGCACACTTATCTTTTTTCCTGAGTGTAAAGAGAGAGCTATTAATTTGAAATATCCCCCATTCTTATTTTACTTATTATTTTATATAGTAATGAGTATTTAATTTTATCAAATGTATTTTCAGTATCTTTTGATCATATTTTTAAAATTATTGGATAATAGAAGGAATTTGAGGTACAAAATATTATTTCTAAAAAATATATTAACAGGTTTCTCTAGCAAAAATATTTTAATATAACTTATCTAATCCAGATGCAATCTGCTAATAGTAATAAATGTTTAATGGCTCCTATTTATTGAGAACTTTCTCTCAACATTTTCCCCATGGTGTCCTCATTATAGTACACACAATACTGAATGCAATATTAATGTGTATAGTCTATAGAGGTTGATAATTTACATGGGCAACTGTTTAAACTATATAGACGCTGATTTAGTACTATGCTGTGAGATAAAAATATCCTTCAAGTGTACCAGATATACTAGTTCACTTCCTTAGCCTATATACTGAGAATGATTTACTCATCTCTTTTTGAACTCTAGATTTGCTCCAGATTTCTTTTTTCTAAATGCTTACATCATATATATACACACATATGTAAACTTTCATATATACATATATAAACTTTTATATACATACACACATACACACACGTATATAATGTTAATTTTCCTGTATGGTGGTGTGCTTGACTTGTCTTAAACTGGCTTTCTAAAGCCTATTGTTAGTGTCTCTTTCCCAGCTTTATATTCAGAGATGTCACGTTGTTAGCTTGGAATTTGTCACAGTGGCAGTATTTGCAATATGGAAATTGGCAATTGCTACAAATAAAGACTATTGTTCCCACCAGAATGCTGATTTTTAACATTTGTCAGTATTACACTTGTTCGATATCTTCTACTCTCACCCTCCACTTAAAGTAGTAGTTAATCAGTAAGCGTCTCTTTATATATCTTTTCCATCCGCTTAGAAATAAAACTATAGTATCTACATCCCAAATCCAAGCTTGTTTAAGTAAATTTTCCCAAAATGCATAAATATGTATACTGTTTAGACCAATCCTATATTTACCTCGAATTAGATGCACATGGCTTTCTGGTCCTAATAATTTTTTCTTGTGATGCCTTTTTCCTAACCAAATCACAGTCTTACATACAGTAGAGATACCATATTTATGTATTCCGTGCATGTTATTTTCTTATCTCCTGAACATTTCTGGTCCGAAAAGTTTTATTTGCATTGTTTACATTATATGATGTTGCCCAAATATATTTTTTCAAGAAATAAAATATTAATATATTACTTTCAGGTACTTTGGATCAGTTTCTGGCTTTCTTTTCCTCATGATTATATTTCTATTTTATGACCACCACATTTTTGTTCTCACTTACATCATGGAACAGTTATTGAAGCTTACATGGAACCATTTTATATGTCTATATGCCAGTCTTTACAGCAGTTTCTCCAAAGAGATGAAAGAGAGCTATTATATAATATATTTTTAAAAATGTATGACTATATGGATATAATTAATGTGTGATCTTTTAGAGTGAAAAGCACAAGATAATTCTTAAATGCTTTAGTGGAGTTATCATGATTATTACCATTATCTCCAATTTGATCACATGTCCTCAAACTGTTGGCTTTCTCATCAGAATCAATTGTGAAAAAGTACTTCCAGGAATGCAATTAGATAAAATTACATTGGCCGAACATGGATATCATTAATATCTTCTAAGCAATATATTTTTGAAAAGATGTGAGATCATTTTTATCCCACATTAACGTTCAACATGTTAAAGTGCAAGACGATGTGCATATATTCTCAAAATATTTAATGCACTGTCAATTAAAATAATAAATATTAAAATTGAATGATATAACTAATTAATATAATTATAAAAGCATAGATAATAAATATTAATCAATTATATTAATGCAATAAACTGTTGATATCTCTAAAATTATGGCAGTTATATATATTCACTACACAGAAATTGTTTGCAATCTGAATGTCATCAGATTTCAAGTATATATTTTATAGTCATGTGTCCAAATAAGCCAGCAAATTGCAGTTAAAATGGAAATCTCATCCAGAAAGATAACTTAGGTTTAATGTTAGGAATATTACTTCATATAGAATATGATGTAACTAATATAACACAGAATGTGACTATATCCAACAGATAAAAATGCAAATAACTAAGCATAGTTACTCGTGTTGATTATGAAGAATTAGGATAAATTGTTTTCATTTCTGACAGTAATTCTCAGAACAGGTGATTGTTAAAGAAATTATCAAAATGTATAGGTGAAAAATATGGGTGTAATGATTTGGCAATAAGATATTCAACATCTTCATATTTTTCAATGAAAAATTAAAATTATTTTGGCTATCTAATTAAATAAAAAAAATTATGAAACATTTGTAGTTTATTGAAATGTGCTTCCAAAATCTGTACTTTTGGCATAAAAACTGATTGCTTTAAAATTGTATATATTTTATTAAAGACATTTTAGAAAAAAGGATAACTAGTACACAATAACTTATAAGCCACATATTAATTTTTGCCTAAACCAAAGATCTCCATTGATACATATTTTGAAAACATATAATCTGAATAATAGATTTTTTTCTTTTCTTTTTTCTTTTTTAACTTTCTTGAGAAGTGCTTTGCTTTCTGAGGCCCTATTCAATAATGGTGCCGGGAAGATTGGATAGCCACATGCAGAAGAATGAAACAGGACCCCTATCTCTCACCATATATAAAAATTAACTCAAGATGGATTAAAAACTTAAATGTGAGACCTGAAACCATAAAAATTCTAGAAGAAAATATAGGAAAAACTCTTCTAAATATTGGCCTAGGCAAAAATTTCATGCCTAAGACCCCAAAGACAATTGCAGCAACAATAAAAATAAATAAATGGGACTTGATTAAATGAAAAAGCTTCTACACAGCTAAGGAAATAATCAACACAGCAAATAGACAACCTACAGAATGGGAGAAAATATTCACAAACTATACATCCAATAAAGGGCTATAACCAGAATCTACAAAGAACTCAAACAAATCAGCAAGAAAAAACAAACAACCCTATTAAAAAGTGGTCAAAAGACATGAACAGAAGTTTTTCAAAAGGAGGTAAACAAATGACCACCAAACATATGAAAAATGCTCAACATCACTAATCATCAGGGAAATGCAAATATAAAACCACAATGAGATATCACCTTACCCCTGCTAGAATGGCTTTTATTAAAAAGTCCAAAAACAATAGATGCTGGCATGGATACAGAGAGAAAGAAATGCTTATATACTGTTGGTGGGACTGCAAATTAGTACAACCTCTATGGAAAACGGTATGGAGATTTCTCAAAGAACTAAAAGTAGACCTACCATTCAATCCAGCAATCCCACCTACTGGGTATCTACCCAAAGGAAAAGACGTCATTTTATCAAAAAGACACCTGCACTCAAATTTTTGTTGCAGCACAGATCACAATTGCAAAGATGTGAAACAACCCACATGCCCATCAATTCGTGAGTGGGTTAACAAAATGTGGTATATGGAGTACTCTATACTCAGCCATAAAAAATGATGAATTAATGCCTTTTGCAGCAATTTGGTTGGAACTGGAGACCTTTAACCTAAAGAAAGTATCTCAAGAATGGAAAAAAAAAAACACATCTACTCTCTAAATTGGAACTAACTGATGGGCTCACATGTGCACAGAGGTAAGAAAAATCATTAAAAATCAAGTCAAGGGAGGGGGAGTAGGGGAGGGACAATAACCTAACAGGTACAATGAACACTATCTGGATCATGGGCACACTTATAGCCCTGACTCAAGCATTACTACAGCTATGCATGTAATGAAAACATTTCTACCCCCTGAATATTTTGAAATAAAATTTTACAAAAGGAAGTTTATTTCTACCATTATTGTTTCAAATGCTGCCTTCTTTTCATTCTTTCTATTTTTTTAAGTGGAACTCTGTTTAAAATAATTCAGAAGTTTTTATAATAACCTCCATATCTTGCACTTGGCAGAGTTAAAAATTCAAGGAAGACTTTATTCAACACTACTGCAATAGGAGGTCAAAAGTATTGCAATAAGAGAGAATTAACTCAACTCCACGGAAATAGAAAGCAGGAGGATTTTTAAATGCTGCAATAAACTAATGGAAGAAGGTAGAAGGGATATCGGTCATTGTGATTAGGCCATCTTTGTTTTCTTTTTATTTTATTTTATTTTATTTTATTTTTTTAATTTCAGAATATCATATCTTTGTTTTCTAATTGGTGCTTGTTGAAGTTAGTTCCTACCTTCACACAGAATCTGGGAGATAGGGACCTTATCTTTCTTCATGATTACATTTCGTAGGGATAGCTCCTAGGTAATTGAGAAAGACATTCCTAGATTGTAAAACTGGTCAGAACTGGGAAAAGATTTACATCTCAAAGAACAGAGAAAAGAGTTTGCAATTACAACCTTTCCAATACAAATACTCTAAGAAAAGGGATGTTAAGGGCCTATAGTCAGGAGGAAACCTGTTTAATGAACTCAACTTAATAGCAAGAAAACCCTAAACAATCTAATTAAAAATGGGTAAAAGATCTGGATAGATATTTCCCCAAAGAAGACATAAATAGCCAACACATATATGAAAAAATGTTTGACGTCATTAATCATCAGGGAAATGCAAATCAACATCACAATGTGACATCACCTCTTCTCAGTTAGAATGGTTATTATAAAAAAGACAAAAATAACAAATACTGGCAAACATGCAGAGAAAGGAGAGCTCTTGTACACTAGTCATGAAAATGTAATTTAGTACCTTATGAACAACAGCATAGAAGTTCCTCAAAAAATTAAAAATAGAACTAACATATGATCCAGCAATTCCACTACTGGCTATATATCCAAAGGAAATGAAATCAATATGTGTAAGAGATATTTGAACTCCCATGTATATTGTAGCACTATTCACAATAGCCAATATATGAAATCAACACTTGTGTCCATCAATACAGGAATGGATAAAGAAAATGTGGTATATATCCACAATGGAATATTATTCAGCCATAGAAATAATGAACTCCTGTCCTTTCTGGCAACATGGATGAGCCTTGAGGACATTGTGTTAAGCTAAATAAGCCTACCACAGAAAGACAAACACTACGTGACTTCACTCGTATGTGGAATCTAAGAAACTTGCTCTCATACAAGTAGAGAATAGAATGATGGTTACTAGAGGCTGGGAAGTGTACAGGGAAGGGGAGAGAAGGAGAGGTTGGTCAACAGGTATAAAGTTACAGTTAGATAGGAGGAATAAGTTCTAGTGTTTAATTGCACAAGTGGGTGACTATAGTTAACAATAATATATTGTGTATTTCAAAATATCTAGAAGAGAGGATTTTGAATGTTCTTACTACAGGGATATATTCTAATTACACTAACTTGACATTGTATACACATATCAAAACATCACACTGTACCCTATAAATATGTACAATTATTATTGGTAAATTAAAAATAAAATTAAATTTTAAAAAATCCCTAAACTAAGGGGAATATTAAGATCATTTTTGTCAATCTCTTCCAATTATTATTTTCCCTGTCATTCCTATGTCATTCTGTAATGAATTCTGTGTAATGTGTTTTCCATTTTACCTATTCTCTTTTTAGCTTTGTGCAACCCGCTGATTTATCTGTTCACTAAATCTATGATATCAACAATTACATTCTTTTCACTTATGGAAGCTCTGTTTTGATCCATTTTATATATTCTTGCTTATTTCAGAGATTTTTTTGGTTTATATTTTTAATTTAAGTATTTTAAGACTAGCTACTCTGTAGTCTATATCTGAAGAATTTAATATCTGCAGTCTACATTCTTTAATAGCTGCATTTTGCATCTGTTCCAATTGATTCTCTCTCATGGCGGCGTCTTATCACACCTGCTTGGCAAACGTTGATTGAAGGCTCATTGTTCAATCTTAATCTGAGGGAATATTTAGTTTCTTAACTAGAGCTATGTTCCCTGAGAGAAGAAATGATGTTACTTCTTCCTAGAGCCAAACTGTACCATCAATCTGGTCAATCCAACCAAAAAGCCCCAGTCCCCACGCTGTAGTCCCAGTCACTTTTCTCCCAACTCGTTGGTGGCTTTAGGCTCAGCATCACATGCTGATAAATAGTATGTACTCTCAAGGCAACCCTTCCCTTCTTTCTGCTGACTGGCTCACTTTTCTGAGGTCTGGCTCAAGCTCAAGGTTGTTTTGGCTTACGTGTTTGGGGAAGAGGAATAGGGTCATTATGGCCCTTGCCTACCTGTGCTATTCTATTTGGGACCTCATTTTTCTGTTGCAGGAAGGTCTCTTAAAGTACTTAATTTGCTAAATTGACAGAAAAAGAATTCCTTTCATTTCTGTTGAACCATCTATAATTAGACGGCTGATCATACAGCTTTATTAAATTCACTCTTGTTAAAGTCATCATGTGCATCTTCATTGCTAAATCCAAAGTCAATATTTAGTTAGCTTATTTGATCCAATATTAATATTTGACATAGTTTATTATTCTCTTATTTTGAAAGGGGTGTGTGTGTGTCTATGTCCAAATGGAGAGAGAAATCTCTCTCTCTCTCTCTCTCTGTCTCTCTAAATATATATACCTCTCTCTCTCTATATATATATATATAGATAGATAGATAGATATTTGAACTCCCATGTATATTGTAGCACTATTCACAATAGCCAATATATGAAATCAACATTTGAGTCCATCAATACAGGAATGGATAAAGAAAATGTGGTATATATACACAATTTAATTTAGTACATTACATTTCATAGGGATGGCTCCTAGGTAATTGAGAAAGACATTCCTGGATTGTAAAACTGGTCAGAACTGGGAAAAGATTTGCATCTCAAAGAACAGAGAAAAGAGTTTGCAATTACAACCTTCCAATATAAATACTCTAAGAAATGGGATGTTAAGGGCATGGAAAGTTAAGAGATATTTGAATATATTCTAAATATATATACCTCGAGAGAGAGAGAGAGAGAGAGAGAGAGAGGTATATATATTTAGAGAGAGAGAGAGAGAGAGAAAGAGTGAGTGAGTTGTGGAATACCACATACTCTTCTTAACTAATTTCTTCTTAACTCATAGGCTGTCCCTTATCTTTCTTGTTTGTGTTTTATCCTTATCTCTTTAGACTTCAGTTGGTGGAATGACCCAAAATTAAATTTTTAGAACTCTTTCTGCTTTAAATATACTCCTCTCTGGGTTACTTTTCACAGGGGCATTGCTTTAAATAACAAAAATATACTAAAATTTTCCAAATTATATTTTCTGCCTGAAATCTAAAATTCCCTGAATACCAGTCTGGATCTGCACTTGCCTATTTGAGATTTCCATTTGCACGCATAGTAGGCATCTCAAAATTAACTTGTTCAAAAATAAATCCTTACCAGGTCCAGGTACCCACAATCTACTCATCCAACACCTTCTCCACCTGATTAACTTTGTACAGTTGACTCTTGAACAATGTAAAGCTTGGGGGCACCAACCCTCTGTGCAGTGAAAAATCTGCATACAATTTTTGATTCCCCAAAACCTTAACTAGTAACAGCCTACTGTTGCCTGGAAGCATTACCAATAACATAAACAGTTGATTAACACATATTTTTATGTTACATGCATTATATACGATATCATTAAAATAAAGTAAGCCAGGGAAAGGAAAATGTCATGAAGTAAGTCACAAGGAAGAGAAAATGTATTTACTATTCATTAAATGGAAGTGGATCATCATAAAAATCTTCATCCTTATTCTCTTCACACTGAGTAGGCTGAGGTGGGGGAGGAAGAGAAGTGATTTGTCCTGCTGTCTCAGAAGTGACAAAGGCAAAGAGGTGGAGGAGGAGATGGAAGGGGAGGCAGAAGAGGCAGGCACACTTTTTGTACCTTTATGGAAATACGTAATAATTACTGTCACACTTTTTTTTCATGTGTCTAAAGATATTTCTGTATTGTACCGATTCTTATTTCACTGCTTGCTTTAGTTTCAGTGCTTATACCATAAAAGGGTCTATGTCATAAAAGAAGTCAAAAGCAATCTTGAATCATCAAAATTCTTGTGCCAGATTGTCTAATGTCAATTTGTCTTCTAGCACTGCTTCTTCTGCACCTTCTGCATTATCTGGGACTGGTTCGGAAGCCCTCACCTCCATCAAGTCATCTTCTGTTAATTCCTCTGGTATGGTGTCTATTAGCTCTTGAATTTTTCCAAGATCCATACATTGAAACCCTTCATCCCTCCACCTTTTGCCATATCCTCAATTTCTTTCAAGATTTCCTCAAATGGCTGTTATAAATCCTGTCAAGTCATGCACAACATCTGGACACAGTTTTCTCCAGCAGTAACTTATTGTTTTGAACTTGATGGGTTTCACAGTTTTTTCAATAATAGTTCCATCTTCAATGGTGTGCAATCTTTCTAGACTTTTATGATGTTTTCTCTATCAGATTATCTTCCATAGCATTAATGATCCTTTCCTTAGAGTACTATGTGTAGTGAGTTTTAAAGGTCTTCATGATCCTCTGATATAGAGGATGAATTACAGACATTGTGTTTGGAGGCTAGTAGACCACTTAGATCTCTTTGGTGTTGAACTAGTGGGGTTTGGGGGTGGTC
Organism: Daubentonia madagascariensis; assembly: GCA_023783475.1. Lineage (NCBI taxonomy): Eukaryota > Metazoa > Chordata > Mammalia > Primates > Daubentoniidae > Daubentonia > Daubentonia madagascariensis. Next base: position 14,336,891 of record JAKFHU010000978.1, on the reverse strand, counting down.
AGGGGCATTTTGCAACATCAAAAGAACGTTAGAAGGCGGGCCCTAGTTTGCAAAGTACATCCTGACTTCTGGAACAAAGCACAAATGTAATTAATCCAGAAAAAGGGTGTTCTTTGTCTAGGCCTTCTTGTTATACAACCAAGTGATTGGCAGCTTGTGTTTATCTTTTCCCTTCAAGGCTTGGGGGTTAGCAGATTTATAGATAAGGCCAGTCCTGATCATAAATTCAACTGCATTTGCACAAAACAGTAGAGTTAGCCTATCCCTACCTGCCTTAAATCCTGGTACTAACTTCCCTTCCTTACTAATAAATATCTTTTTGTCATGTTTTTCCAGAATAGGACATTTTTGGCTCTGTTAAAAACCTGTTGATGCAGCTGTCCTTTCTTCTCAATAATTTTCTTAATGGTACCTGGGAACTCTTTTGCTGTCTCTTGGTTAACAGAAGGTGCTTCTTCTGTTATCTTGGTATTTTTCTAAGCCCAACCTCTTTCTAAGATTATCAAACCATCCTTTGCTGGCATTAAATTCTTCAGTTTTAAAATCCTTCACTTCCTTTTGCTTTCAGTTGCCATATAATGACTTCACTTTTTTTAGAATTATAATAGAATCTATAGGTATGCCTTTCCTATAGCAATCTTGCACCCACATAAAAGATGCCTTTTCAATATGAGATTAAAGGGTATTTCATAAAGAGTGCAAGGTTTTTGTGCCTGTTGGTGTAGCTACAGCAACAGATTCATGAATTTCCTTTTCTTTTACAAATACAGTTGAATTTATGATCAGGATTGTCCTTATCCTCATGCTGGATTCATTGTCTTTAAAATAGTTGGCAATTGCAGCTTCAGACCTCAATCTATGATACATATCAAGCAAGTCAACTTTTTAATGTAATGTCATGACTTTTGTCTGTTTCTTGAGAGCACTTCCAGCATCACTAGTAGCCCTCTGTATGAGTCACACGTGTTATCCAAGGTTTATAGGATTTCACTAAAGCTGATGAAAAATATCCAAGAACTGCAGGAGATCACTTTTGACTGTGATACACAATTTACTAGAGAGATGAACTGCTCACAGGAAGATGATTAGCATCAGATGGCTTTTTAAGCAGATACTTGCAACATTTGAGCTCACTACAATAGCAACAGGAGATGGCTAGAAAATTATTATAGTAGTACAGTATCTACTACAGTTAATTTTATGCAGTTATGATTTAATACTGCATCTTTATATTTGTTTACATTTCTCTTAACTGAATGGCACCATGTATGGTCAGTGTTTGTGTGCATAAGTTTTGATAAATGTTAACTTTCTGCAATAGATTTGTGTACATTTTATTACAGTAAATGATAAAATAGAATAGTATCTACATATATTTTATGCATTCATGAAATACCTAACATTTTCTTAATTTTTTTATATTTCTAGGATATGTTTTTTCTAATTGTCACAAATCCCCAAAAATTTCTAATATATTTGCTGAAAAAAATTTGTGTATAAGCAGACCCATGCAGTCCAAAACTTTGTTGTTCAAGGGTCAATTATAGTCACATCACTACTATCTATTTTTAATAAAGCAATCACAAGGATCTTTGAGGTTTCTGTCGCGTCACATTACTCCTTTACTCAATATACTCTTTTCAATTATCTATAAACACTTGCTCGATGCATAACCTACCTCCTTTTGACTTCATCTGTTACTGCTTTCCCCCCAGTTTATCCCACAACAGCCATGCTGATCTCCCTGATGCATTGAAACCAAGCCTGCTTCAATCTCAGGCATTTTTACTAACCACTCTATAATCTGGAGCCACTCTTCTTCCAGATGGCCACACAGGTTGCTCCCCTCTTCCCTTCAGTCTTAAGTTCAAAAATCATTTGACAGTGAGATCTTGCCTTACCTCTCTATGTAGAGAAGAATGCTCACCCAAGTGCATGCACAGACACATACACACATAGACACACAAAACCCAAAACTGTGTATCCTAATCCCTTATTTGGCTATTTCTTTTTCTATAGTCCTTAATACAACTTTACATGCTATATATTTAATTTTTAACTTTTTAGTCTGTGTTTTGAATTCATTAAATTTTAAGGCAAACAAGGACAGGATTCTTTTTCTCTAATCTGTTTTTCACTTCAAGTTTTCCTTCATCAAAATAAGTGCTCAATGAATAAATTATTGAATGAATTAATAAATGATATGCCAGAGAGAGAACTAAACCATATATTATTATTGGACAAAATTGCATGTATGTAAATTAACAGAAATATCAGTAAGAATAATAACAAGTTTAAAATAGTGGTTATGTGTGGGGAGGACCTGTATTGGGGTAGATGATAAATTCTGACAACTTTTAAACCTTTTTGTTTAATTTAAAATATATTACTCTATGAAAAGTAAAATTTAAATGAAAAATATGTGCATTATATATGCCCACTTAAATAAACTTTTATGAAGAAATGCAAGTTAAATATAATCATATTACATATAGATAACTCTTGTCAGCATCTTTTGTCTCCATCCTTTCTCTATGAGCAGCTTTTCTCTCTTCCTGTGTATATTAATATATTTCCATAAATAAGTAATGTTTTTAATGACTTCATATTATCATATGATATAAATGTACTATCTTAAATTTAATTTAAATACTATCCTAGATATTTTCATACTTGTCAAAATATTACTTATTAAAAAACTTATTTTACATAAACTCTTACTCAGGTGATTTTTAAATTTTAGTGTATATTTCTCAAAAAGACATTTTTATATCATACAAATATCCATATTAATACCATGTTAATGTTTGTAATCATTGTATGAATTTGCTTTCCCACTAGGAGTCCCACTTCATAACAATTTTCTCAATACATAATCATTTTACAATTTTCAATTTTACTTTTAAAAATTCACATTTTATTTTAATCTAATATATCTGTAATATTGGCTTAAATCCTATTATTTGGCTATTTACTATTTACATTTGTTCTTTGGAGATACTATCTCCCTTCCTTTTTTCATATTGTTTGGAAACAAAGAGGTCTTCATGTAGGTTAATGCTTTTTTCCCTCTCTTTATAAAAAAGTATCAAATTTATTTTTTTTAAATAGAGCTGTTGGGCAATTCTTGTAACTTAAAATTCAATGTCACATGTGAAGAAAGTACTAAGCTATTCAGTACCAACAATGGATAAAATTATTGGACCATATGTTTATAAAAACCCTGTTAATAATAATAATTTCTAATTATACAACTTAACTGAAGAAGATATCCTTTAGTTCCGATATCTAATTATAGCATATTGAGATTTTGATATAATTTACCTTTTTCACCCAATTATTACTATGCCTAACAACATTTTTCTTTAATTTTAAGCCTTTCTTAACCACTTATGAAGTATGACTTAGCTGTTATTCTTTAAAATTTCCTGAAGAGAAATTTGAAATTTTAATTTTCACCTTGAACTAGTTTGATCAAAAATGTAGAACATCATTACCACATGAGTTAAAACAAAAATGGAATGAAAAAACAAAATTGGTATCTATATAATCAGCAAATTATCTAATAAGACATTTCATTTCACATTTATACTTAGCCAAAGTAAGAATAAACTGGTTCCAAGGCACTACAATGTTTGTCGTTTTTACTGCAAACTTTAAATCGGTGTTATTCTTCTTAACAAGTCAACTTTAAGAAAATGACAGTGTTCATCACACAAAAATTGTCATATCCAGTAAGTAATATTCTACCTAGTGAAGATAATGAGAACTTTTTATAAAATAAGTTTAAAAAATGCAGAATATCTTGGCAACTACCAGTTATCTCAAAGGCTAAAATAGGAAAAATGCAGAAAATTGATGTGCTTATTGATTGATATTATTTTATTTTTGAGAAAGCCAGAAATGATTCCATTCCAAGAAATAAGCAATGATGATAAAAGATGTGATTAATATATCTCTTTTAAGCTAAAGCACACTTTTCACCTCAGAGAGGACAATTCTGACTTTTACATTCATAATTTCCTTTGCCCACTACAGAAACCCATTTTAAACCAGTAATTGAATAGGGTTCAAAATCTAAAGTAATTTTTCTTTTCAGGATGTTTTTAGTTAAGTACAAAAGCTGCAAAATGGCACATGACTAACAGTTACAAAGAATTTGTAGCATAATAAATGCTAACTTACTGTAACTGTGAACAGACATCAGCAAACTTCTACATCCAAGCCTGAAAGTTATTACAGCATTGAGGTCAGCACTAACATGATTCTTCCATATGGTCAGATTTTATTTACTAAAGAAAACTATCATGAAATCCAAAGAAGAAAACTTAGTGGCTTCTTCCAAAGCTGATAATTTTCCAAATAATTTTCCTCTGATCACAGAGCCTGTTCATTCCTTCAAACCTTTTTAAGTCATTTAGCTTTTGCAATATTTTCTTAACTCTCTTGTTTCTTCTTTTGCTCCTTTCCTGATCCTCAATCATGTTGGCCAATTTCCAGGAAACTATAGCACTTCCTAGAAACAGTGGAATGAGGGCCAAAATAACTGCCGTGAGGAAGTCATTGAGTCCTTTGTGGCCCATTCCAGGACACACTCAGGTTAAGCCTTTACATCAAACATCTCTGTAGCAGTTTTAGGACCACATGCTTGAGTAATGGTCCCTAACTTTGTCCTGGAATTATTAGCAAGCCAATCACAATTTCAGGTGAACATTGATTGTTTTCTTTAGTTCTACCGTACATTTCTGAGACAAGGTTTAAATTCCTAGAGGAGCCACCGACCCCAGGGAGCTACGTTTACCTCTGACCCTCAGCCTTTTCAAGTATGGGCCCCTAGTCCTGAGGACCCAGCTGAGATCACAGAGCAGAGAGTACCCAGGAGAAGTGCGGTGGCCGCCTCAACAGGACACTCTGGCAAAACCAGGGCAGTGGCCGCCACCAGCCTTCCCTACATCTCCCACAGACCAGGGGCTCAGACCCCTGATTAACACTTTTTATTATAAGTATGTTATAATGTTTTTAAATTTGGTAAGATCGTATATACCCTGTTCACATTTTCTGTTAGTTTATTTTTATCATAAAGTAATATGTTTTAGATTGTATGGAGTCAGATATGTCCATTTTTTTAATTGATTACAAGTTGGGCATAATTTTTAATTAAAAAACACCTTTTAAAAACTATTTTTCACTTTTTAAAATTTTGTTACTTGTTTTATGATTAAATGTTTACTTTTAAATTTTAATCTATCTATATTTTTCCCAAATGTTAGCCTATCTCTTCAACATTATTGTAGGGGAACAATTATCTCTTTCTTACTGGTTTTAAATGTTGCACTTATTGTATATTAAGTAAAATACATGAGTCTGTTTATGGACCTTCCCGCCATTGCTTTTTTCAAACACTAACTTCCAAATCAAAAATCCAAGATAATTCCAGTACTTTCAGAATAACCCTTAAAATGCCTCCTTCTTAATGGATCAGGATGCATGAAATAGTTTTCACAAAGTCTCTTCACAAACACTTTATCCTCACATATTCTTTTGAAAACAATATCATTTAATTTTCCTTGGTAATTTCATGTCTCATTTATATATTGATTTTAAATCAAACTACTATCTAACACCTTCAATGTTACTAAAAATTAAAAATTCATTAAAGGTCCCAAAATTTTAGTTTTTTTTTGGAATCATATCTACAAGGTAAAATGGTACTGTTTTTCATGTTCCACTGAAGAAAAAACAGGATCAGTTGGTTTTTATACTTTGGCACTTTTAGTAAACACCAGGTGTGACTTACTGTACAAGAGTACCCAAAGCCAGGCGAGAACATTTTATGTTGTGATTAAAGGTTCTTTAAATGCATTTCTTGTAATACCAATTCCTCAAAGCTACACCTATAACATCAACCAGATGCTAATTATTTGAACTGTAATTAACAGTGTGACACTTATGAAGTAATTTTTAGAATGATTACAGTCACTATACTTTTATTCTCCAGAAGTGCTAAGTACTGTAATCATTACCTGTTCACGGTGAGTCTTATTGCACCACAGGCTATTAACAACGGATGGCTCCATTTAACCAAAGCTTCATTCCTAATGAACTATCAGTAACTGAATTTTTATGTCTGAAATATGAACTGATAAACCCCACTCCTCTTTTATGAAATGAAATTCATTCTCATATATAAAATATGCTGTAGAAATCTAAGAAATTTTTGCCTGTGTTATTCTTCAAAACTATTTTAGATTAGTACAAATAATCTTCTAAAATTACATAAACAATCTTAGAAATGTTGTAATTGCACTTAAAATTAATCTGGTAGAATTAAAAAATGTTTATTCTTTATTTTAAATTAACATAAGGTAAAATTAATTTTGGGAGGGAGGTATATGAGGTTTGACCCATGTATGTATTTGTATAATCCTATCAAAAACTCTGCTTCTAAAAGGAACAAAACACTGGGTAGGGTCAGTTCCTCTACTTCTCCCCTTTTCCCAAAATGTAAAATAGACTCTAAAAGATTAAATAACTTGTCTAATTACATGTCTTATTATTAGCAGAGCTAGACAACTGAGGTAATCTAAGTATAGTTCTACCAATAGCTTTCAAAGAAGAGTCAAATCCTTCTGTGAAAGAGTTTTTCTTTGTTGATTAATTTGATTATGTGATCACCAGAGCTCTGTGCTGACTTCATATTTTTTATTTTTCATAATAGAGGATCAGGGTATGCAGCAGTATGGACAGTATACACAGTAGTTACAAGCTGGCGTTGGAGGAGCCAACAACTGCCTGTGCTCGGTCTCTGCATTGCCACATGTTAAAACTGAAAGCTACATCAAAGGAGAGGCCACTTCTGATTATTCAACTCTGTATTTCTGACACTGGGAATTATACCCAGCATATAGTAGGTGCTCAATAAATGTTCATAGACTAGCTAAACAAACCTTGGGTAATTTTTCTATGCTTTATTTTCCACATTTATGACGGTGATAATGATGCTAAATGTCTCATAAGATTGTTATAAATGGTACCTGAGGTGATATTTTAGAGCATTTAGCACATTATAATCAGCAATAAGTATAATGATTCTTGAATTCAGAAAATGTTGATTATTATTAATTTATAAGGTAACTGGAAAGATAAGGATTCAGATAATTTATTCAATGACAAGGGCATTTATAGTTGAGAATGTATTTTCTTGCTTATCAATACAAAATTATGTTTATTGTTGGGAAACCACTTTCAGTGATCTCATTACGGAGGTGCATCTACTGCTGCAGAGCCCCAGACTGAAGGCATCCTAAGAGGAGATTTATAGGTTGCCTCAGGTAATAGAAAAATAAGATCCAGTATTAGAGGTCACAGCATTGACCCAGTGGTAGTACTACCCTAGGTACAAGAAGCCCAGCAAACTAGAGAGGCACACATATTATATATGCTGTAAAATAAATACATATTTTTTTGTTTTTTTTCTTTTTCCTCTCCTGAAGGATTTTTGAAACATTTTGAATTATATTTGAAAAAATTTGAGCCCAAAGCCAGAGAATGTAGATCTGAGTGGCAGAGAAGGGAGAACATCAGAACCCCTGACTTGGAAACCAAAAAAGGAGTAGCTAGTTGTTTTTAAAGCTGGTTACCCAAGTCACCCAAAGTGGATGTCCAGGACCAGGTTCCCAAGATAACCATGCTCCCTCACCCTCCTTTTGGGATTTCAGAAAAATTAGGTAATTATAATAATAATAATAATAATGCCTATTGTTTTTATTGTCCAAATTCCATGGTGATTTCACTCTGCTTTGCTGTATTCAGAACAAAATGTTGATAGCAGAGGGACTAAAGAGTAATCAGGGACTGCTCTACTTCTCTACAGAAGATTATATAACTTCTTTTACTAATTTTTCATAATCATATCAATATGTTTCTATAAAACCTCTATCGGATTGTTAACTATTTGTAAATTTCAATCCACACCATTTGATAATTATACACCAAATAAATGTAAGGTGTTATTTAAGTAAATGCAGATGAATTTCAGCAATTCTGCATTATACGTCTGTATCAATTGATTCTTCTGTATCAGTAATCAAACAGTTAACCCTTGAACAACATAGGTTTGAAATTTGTAGGTTTATTTATACATGGATTTTTTTCAACCAGACACAGATGGAAAACACATTATTTTCAGTATGCAAAACCTGAATATACAGGCGGCTGACTACATATGGGCAGTTTCCATGGGGCCAACTTCGGGACTTCAGCGTTCCTGGATTTTGTCCTACATTGGGGATACTGGAGTCTTTATTTATTGCTTAATACCTGGAAAGAGAAAATAACACAGAAAATTCCTCAAAGTCTGAACTTAGAAACTGATGTGAACCCAAAAATCACCCCAAAAATCGTGGTTAAACTTTACGTGTACAAAGATTTACCTGCTCAAGGATTTTTTTATTAAGTATTTTTGTTATAAAACAAAACATTTGCATACAACAATGTATTTCAATAAAATGAGTGTAGAGTACTTACTGGATTACAAATCAGCTGTTGTAATCTATTTAATTCCTTTAATTCTCATTTTATTTAGAAAACAACTTTGTGCAATGTATATACATCCCTAACATCTAAATGACCATATGCTATGTGTTGTTATATGATTGTCTCTCCATAAGAATTTCTAAGTACTTTATAGACAGAGACTATATTTATTTGTCCAAGGCATGACATTACTTTTGACAGATAGTATATGCTTAGTAAATCTTTAAAACCTGAGTACATTATTGTGTAGTATCGTGTTCTTAATTAAATTAAAAGGAATTATTGAACTTTTCTACATTTGCCCAGATGCTATAATTTAGAGGCCTTAAGATGTTTTTGCTCCCACATCCTTGCACCTTTCACATTTTTAAAACTTTTTCCACTATAAGTACAAATAATGAAAAATAATATAATAATATTAGATATATTATTATTTTAAAATAAAATTAGTACAATTACTCATTTGAGTATATCTGATAGAATCTAAATCATAAAGCAAACATGACACTGGCAACCATCCATCTAAAAATCTGTGACTAGGTTCTTTCTTAATAGACAGTTTACATTGTTCCTTTTACTCTGACTTTTTTGAGCTCATTATATTTCTTCCAGAAAAATTTTACCCTGTTCAAAATAATTTGAGCTTTATGAATCTCTTTATTAACAAAATACATCTCTGAAAATTTAATATGCTGATAAATTAAAAATAATTTTAATATCCTATAACCATGAAGCTCTAAATGTTAACATTTTTTCCTCTGGATTGAATAAGCATTGAAATACTCATGGTACACAATTGATCAAAATAATTATATTACAGATATTAATTGACAAGCAAACTATTGTTGTAAATTCATCCATTAATGAAATAAAATGGGCATGTTTATTAGTCATTTATTTACTCATGACTATTATTGCCAGATCAGTAAAAGTACTAGCATCTTAAATTTTATTTTTATTTTTCTATTTTATGTATGTATAGAAAAACTTTGTTCACATTAATAGATGAATGATAATAGGATTTTATTAATGTCATTCAATTGCTTAAAGTTCTTTTAAATAACAAGCCAAAATCATATTGTGATCTATCATAAAAGAATGTTATAAAGCTATCAGCTAAAAGATTCTTTATATCATTCTTAAATTTGTTGAAAGCTAAAAATTATAATGCACCTGTGTTGTTAAAATGTTCCTTCTCTGTTCATTAAGGTCATTCACTTTCTTCTCACCTACACTAATATTTGAAACTATCTCATAATTTGGAACTCTAGAGCTCTTCTCACCTTAGGAAAATATACTGCAGTAATATTAGTGATATATTGGATGTGTGTGTGTGTGTATATGTATGTGTTTGTAACAAGGGCTTAATGTGAAATGGAAGGTAGAGAGGCAGAATCTTTATGGTGATTCACAGTAGGCTCTTTGGTTTTACAGCAAATACATTTAGAAAAGAGCCTATTAAAATTTAGAGAAAATTAGTTTCTTTAAAGACATCTGATGTCTGCAGGCATTCCTGGTGTGTGTATCTCCAGTTTGATGATCATCAGTAATAAATAACATATATGCAAAAAAGTTTACAATGCTTCAGAAATGTATCATCCAGTAAGTAGCATCCAGTTAGTAGACCCATGCAACGGAATATCTACTAGTTCAACTACAAATAATCGGGGAAGGAAACATAATGTGGAAAGCTACTTTCAACAAGGTCCCAGAATGATGATTTCGAAGTATCTTAAGAATTATCCTATAAACTAGAGATTATTGTAATTATTCTCACTTTTTTGGATAGGAAGCATGTACAATTTCTCACAGCAATTAGGAGTGATACTGTGAAGGCTCAAGCTCAGGTTTGTCTGTATCTAGAACCTGTGTTTCTGGTTTTGAACTGACTCTACAACTCTCCTAGAATAGCCATTGTGATATGGGAGGATTATGCAGTTACTGTTCATAACACTGGTTTAAAATGATTTCTATCCATTTGGAGATAATCATTTCATGAAATAAGTAACATGATTGTCTAGTATATTAATTTTGTTAACTTCATAAAGCTCTTACATTGAATGAACTTAGTATTATATTAGATATTTTTATCATATTGAATGAGGCATCTGTGCTGCTCCCTTGATATAATTTTTAAAAATTGTATATTATTATTTCTATAGTTCATGTAATATAAATTTTATCATTCTGGTAATATCATTAATTGCACATTATACCTCAACAAGCAATATAACCCATCTTCTTTTATTCTTCTTAGGCTCACTAATTTTTTTTGGTAAACACTTTGGGTCCTCTATAAGCTTTGAAATGTAGCGTGAAATATATTTGACTGTAGAAATCTTACATTTATCTGGTTAATCTTGGTCCCCATCTTCAGGTATCCCCAGACTATTATCTTCAGACTATTCTTTGCCCAAATGATTCTAAAATGGCTTTCCCAACAAAATTACCCACCATGTAACAAACCTATTCCACGCTTAGCTATTTTCTTTGATTGTTGAATACATAACTCACAATTTCCTATAAGGTTAAAATGAAATATATTTACAAGAATGACATGTGTGGCATATATATGTATGTGTATGTGTGTATGTGTGTGTGTGTGTGTGTGTGTGTGTATAATCCTACAATGCCCAGTCTGCAAGCTATTTGGTATATGGTTATGGGTTCAAATTAAAAACCAAATTTGTAGAGCACAATACACTTTAAACCACACCAGGTTTATTTGGCTTTGAGAAAGAATACAGACAAGACACTCACAATCCACAACAATATTGGTATAAAAGACTCCTGGTTTTTAAGCCTAGCTTCCAAACCCAAGTATTCTACACTTGGGTCAGGTATGATAAAGAGAGAAAGTTACATGTGTAGGTTCCTGTAAAGTTAAGCCTGGAGCTCCATCATGTTTTTTCACCTAGCTTACCATTTGATCCACTCGGATGCGTAAGGCTAAACACCATTCTCCAGATCAGCTGTTGCTTATTATTAATAATACCTGTTATTAGCTTCTCCATAAAACCTTGAAAATTAGGTACATATACATGGTTCAATGCACAGTGCTCACTGGATTTTCATTTATTTTATATCAGGTATGAGTTATGAATAATAAACTCCTAAACATTTCTTAAGTTAATGATTATGTTCATTTACTAGGGCTGCTTTAGCAAAGTAACATGAATTGAGTGGCTTAAAACAATATAAATTTATCATCTTAGTTCTGCAGGCTAAAATTTGGGAATCAGGGCATCAGCAAGGTTGGTTTCTTTTGAAGGCTTTGAGAGAGAATCTGCTCCATGTCTCTCTCCTAGTTTCTGTGGTTTGAGGCAATTCATGGTGACCCTTGATTTGTAGACATGTTACTCCAATCTGTGCCTCAGATTCACACGCCTTTCTTCTCTCTGTGTCTATTTTTTCTCCTCTACTTATAAGAATTCTTATAAGTCATTGGATTTAGAGGCCTCATTAAATCCAGGATGATTTTATCTCAAGATCTTTAACTAATTATAGCCGCACAGAGTCTTTTTCGAATAAGTTCACATTTGGAGGTTCAAGGTGGACGTGAATTTGGCTGAGGGGTGAGGATTATCCCATTCATTGCAATTATGCAGTAAGAGTTGGCCAAAGGTCAAACCCAATGTCCTTGCGTCTAGAGGAAAGCTTAATAACCCCTTTCGCATGTTTTCCTTTAAATTATCTTCTTTTTCTATGAAGTTTTGAGACGACCGAAATTGTTGTGCTATAAAGAGCAGTAGGCTAGACTAAGGGGATATGATAACTAAAAACATTCCATGTGCAGAGAAAGAAATTTTCATTATTGTGGTCAGTTTTATTTTCCCTTCTGAAAATGAAAAATTTACTAATTGTAATAATTGAACAAATATGCCATAATTTTAACCAAGCTTGGTTGGATAAGTAATAGATGCTGATTTACTACTGAAACTCCCGTTTTAAATAACTTTTAGTTTTTCATGGCAAAAAAATCATATTTCTTCTGCTTGTTTTTCCTTTTAAATAAAATGCTGACAAAATATCAGTCTCTAAAACTTAAAACTTCATTTACTTCACTGAATTTTTCTTTTTTTTTCCTAGTAAACTTTTTTCTTAATGTTTCTTATAACTTCAAACTCTGAATGCTGTACTGCTATACCTATGAAGAACAATTATTTCTTTAAAATACAACATGATGGGATGCCAGATGCAGTGTGGTAAAGGAGATCTAACTGCTATGGAATTATTATAGTGCCATGTGATTTATTTGTAATCCCAACCATCATTTCACCATCCTGCTGTCTTCTTTATTGTTAGAGTGAATGCTTTCAATGACATCTTATAAATCTTTGCTTTGGACAATATTTTTGCAGTGTCTTAACATAGAAGAGGTATGCCTAGCTTTCACTACCTCCAAGATTTAGAGGTATAATTTCAATTTAATGTGAAAAGTTTTAGCTGGATAAGTTCCATTAGCCTCTTTTGTCAAGAAGGGAATATACCTATTCATTTTCATGTTCAGTTTATATATTGAGCTCCATCAACACATGAAAGGTGTTGTGTAGTTTTTGCAAAGATGGGAGTTTATTGTCTTTAACTGAGTTTCCCACATGCACAAAAGTCTTCTAATAATATTGATCTATATTTCTCTTAGTAAGCAAATGTCAGGTATATAAAAATTTATGAAATAAGGTGGCCTTTATGCTATTAAAACTGCCATTGCCCAGGTAGTGGTGCTTCTACCACTTGCCTCAGGCTGGTATGACCTTCTAGCCTCATCCTCAACACGCCTCCATAAACTACTAAGGGAATTATATGATAAAACAACTTATACCAAGATCTAACTGACTTCTAAAACTCACTGTATTATATAAATTAAGTTTAAGAATAGTTTATAAATTAGAAGGTAGAGTATCTTATATATGGTAGTACACCAATTTATATGTATACTCACATGTACGTTGAGAGGAGCTGTGCAAAAACGTTGGTAATGGTCACCTCTGAGTGATGTTTTGTTTATATATATATAATTTTTTTTGGTGTTTTTCTGGTTTTCTATGCTGAACCTATACTGCATAAATGAATACAGAGAGAAGGAAAGTCTACTATGCCTTAAAGAAACTTGTGCTGATATCAATGACCCTTTGTATAGGAGCTCAATGAATGCGATTACATGAAATCTCACTAATGAGTGTTTCCAGAGTGTCCAGGATGGAATGTGATGGCCCATTTTTTTGATAGCTGTGTGTTGTCACTCTTGTACTCTGTCAGGGTACTGTGTAGGAAAAGTTTTAGAAGTATTGTTCTGTACCATTATTAAGTCACAATCTTAGGTTACCCACAGAAATAATAATACTTTTTAAAAGAAAATAGATTCAGAATTTTTAAGGAGGTGTTTATACACAATGGTAAAAAAAATAAAGCTTGAATCCTTTCCATAACTAATGAAGGAAGAATTAAGCTGCTATAAGTTACTTTAAAACCTATTCAAATATAATATATCATTATTCTATTTCCAAATGAGTTATGATAGACTGCTATATTTTAGATTCAGTTTATGAAATTGAAAAAGCTTGTGAATGGACAAAGTAATTGCAGCGGGAAATGTCTGATAAAACAACTCAAATGTCAAAGAGCAGTTTTAAGATGCACATAAGGATATCATAAAAATATAATGGATCATTTTATTTTGTAAGCTTCAATATAAATATCAATTTGCCATTCAGACACAGCTTAACTCAGTAACAGCAACAAAATTTTGTCCAGCTTCCAAAATTAGCTAAATGTTTCAGTGTTTTGAAATCTCTATGTCAAATTAAGTAATTTTCAACAGATGCTCATTTATCTCTATTCTATCCCGTTCTATTCTATTCTTCTATTCTTTCTTCTGTTTGTTTACTATGGATTTCATCTTTTTTTATTTCAAAATATTATGAAGGTACAAATGTTTTTGGTTACGTATATCAATTTTGTTATGTTTGAGTCAGGGTTATAAGTGTGCCCATCACCTGGATAGTGTTCATTGTTACCCCGTAGGTAGGTTTACGCCCATCCCTTTAAAGGTAAAAGTGAAATCGAATGGAAAACTCCAAATGAAACCTCTATGAGGAAGAGCATTCCATAAAGTAAATGACTATAAATCAGTTAAAATGCTATTTCTTCTTAGAGTGGATCTCTGCATAAATACCATATATACTTAGAAGTATGTTTTTAAACTCATTTGTTTTCACTTTAAAACATTTGTTATATTTTTTCTTCAAAGAATAAGATATTAAAGTTAAATATAACTATTATGTATCATTGTTTGATGCTGAACAGGTACTTTGTTGATAAACTAAGACCGTCCATGAAGATTTTATTTCTTTCCCTGATATATGAAGCTTTAGAGTACATATGAGTATATACAAAATATATATGTATATAGATTGAAGCTTCAGAAGACATAAAAAATGAGCTCCTTCATGAATAAAATGACATTATATTGCATGAGCAGACATTATCAAAAAGGTCAACCTCTGAAGTATAAATGCATTAACTTGCTGCTAACATTTTATCTTCTACTTAACCTGAACTTTCTCTAAGAAAATTCAGTGCAGTCAAAGTATGTTTTAGTACCAAGCATATCTCTTCTTTCCTTTTAAAGATCAACTCATCAAATACTCAACAAATTAATTAATTTATTAATGAACTTGTGCTTTTTTGCACAAGTACACACATAGACCTACATCCAACCTTCTCTCTATTTTCCAAAAGTCAGATCTAGACATTATATTTACTAAAATTCTCTTACAAATCCAAGGCCTGATTTTAGACCTCTGATTTAACGTTTATTACATGCAAGATTTATTTTCCTCTGAAGTCTGTACATCCCATATCCCTCTACATATTTGTTTCATCTCTGAATTAATGTTTCTAGATAATGACACATAGTCAGTTTTTAATTATTGTAACTAATGATGATACCAGATTGTTTGGAAAAAGTACATCTAAATTTTAGTCACCAAATTTTATTTCTTAATTTCTGGAGCCTCCTAGTTGAAGATTGCAGAAGACCAGTTTCCTTGAGATGTAGGAAAGTGAAAGGCCCAGAGGAAAGCGATTTGTCAAGAGTTGTTATGTCATTCATGAGAGTGAGATTAGGATTTAGATTGATAGTAGGAGTGATAACCGTAGCCATAGCCTGAAATATTTTGCCTGGGAAATAACCTGAAATCATTAAAGGTATTTAACCTCAGGGCAAAAACAACTAATTGTCTCATTATTTTGGTAGCACCTCCTCTAGGTGACTTTCTTTACCAGCCCTGAACTTCTAGCAGAGAGTGGGTGGTCATAAATTCCTTGAGGAAACGTTTTTTTAGGAGACGAAGATGTCACTGTTCCTGAGAAAGAAAAGATTTGAGTGCTGGAGAAGTCTCAGAGTGCCCTTAGACACTTCCTAGGTCAAATGTAAAAGTGTTTGGGGGATGAGCATGTAGCTTTCTGGTAATTTCTCTGAGATAGGTTAAATAGGTACTGAATTTTTACTTATGAAAATTTAATCTAGGAAACCAGAGCTGAATAAAGGTCTATCTGATTGTTTCTATGCAAGACTACATGCAAATCAGCTTTATTTAGACTTTGCTCTGTCTGAGTCATCCACTGGGTTTATGCGGCTTCAAATGAAGGGTTGAGTCTTGGAGCTTCCAGTTTTTAAACCCCACTTTCATGAGAGTAGCTTAACTTTTAAAATTTCAAGCATTAGAACTTAAAGTACATGATTTTGTTTAAAATAAAGAATATTTTGCTTAGAAAAAAAGAATTTGAAAACCATTGATCTACTATATCCTTTTCTTTTGAAAAATAAGGAGAATGGGACACAGAGATGTGACATGACTTTCTCAAAGACCACCAACCAGCTATCAGTAGAATCAGAGTGTGCTGTTACATGAAATTCTCCCCTCACAGCATTTCAGAGGTGCTTCATAAATCTATAGTTACTAAAATTGAAAAGGAGCTCAAGAGACTATGATCTTTCTCTGTGAAGTCAACTTATTTCTAGCCACACCACAAAAATTAGAAAATCAAGCCTTGAAACCTAAGTGCTTTTTCCATGTTCACACAACTATTTAGTGGTAGAGAGCGTGGCAAAGACTTTAGTACACTGCTTCCAGCATAGAGCCCCTCTCCCACCGCGCTCAGGCCCCAGCATCCTTCATATTTTACTTTTCAGTTGTCAATAACTCCTGACTCTTTAGGCTACAGTTTCTCTGGCCTCTGAATTTGATGGGAAACTTTGGAAATATAACTCTTAAAAGCCTTTCTTAAAAGCAAGGCATGTCCCTTTGAAGAGTGAACACTGAGAATGGTCTTTTCTGCTCTGTAGTTTACACACAAGAAGATTCAAATGCAAAATTTTATTTGGACACTGGACATGTATCATAGAGATATATTTGCTCTCTTGAGAATCTTCTATTGTTAAAAAAGGCAAAACAATACTAGCTCTTTGGAAACTTCAACTTTTAGAATAATAATGACAATTTTTCAATGCATCATTCTTGACTTGTTTTACGTCTCCATTTCAATTTTTTGAACACATATTCATGATCACAAACTAATTGCTCACTACCCACCCATTTTGTAAACGCATATGACCATCTTAATTGACTGGATCTTTCTAAACTGACTTGTTGCTTCAAGTACAATGGCAATAATCTGTACATATTAAAAAGTGATTTACTGATTTCTTGAGTGACAATGATTGCTTGTATGGGTATATTAGCAGCTAGCACACCTATGGATTATGCAATAGAAAATGCATTTGTTAAAAGAGACAAGCATTCAGATATTTTAACCTAGCTTATTCAAGGTAGTTTTTCTTGTTTGGAGGGAGGGGAAAATGAGAAATGACAACTACTGCCCGTTATGTATTTGACACTACTTCTGGAAAATATCCCTGTGACTGGGTGCAGTGCCTTGCTTTTATAGCAGAAATGGCAATTACGCCAATGTGAGGAGGATAATGTGATTATGATTTTTATAAATACCTGACATTTGTATAGCTCTTCACAAAGCACTATCTATGTAAAATCAGAAAGAACCCTCCTATTTCTGAAATCTCATCCTTTTCTACTTATTCCCATTCCCTAAGGTCTAATTAATCTGAATATTAGATTGTCTGCCTGTATCCTCCATATGTCTTATCCACTCTATTATTTTCCATGTTGTCTTTTTGTGGTCCAATAAAGATAATTTTTTTCATTTCTAACTCTGATCAATAATTTCCCCTTCAGCTTTATCTTTGCTGTTTTTTTTCCTAATTTGTCTTTAAAACTCTCAACTGAGAATTAAATTACAATTAAACACATAACCATGATGATTGCTCATACTTGAAATGCATGTTTACTAATTTTAGATAGGGCTTTAATGATGCAACCATACTATATTGAATCTATTAAATTTTCTCTCTCTTTCCCATATGACTATTTGGTAGTTTATTCTCTTTCCTTAAACTTTTAACATTTTCCCTCATTCTTACCATTCCCTAGAGCAAATTGGTAGGAGGCTGAAAATCTGAACGCAAAGAAATGGACCTTAACAGACCATTACTCCTACAAGTTCTGATGTCTCTCTTACCATCCACTACTGTCACTAATGCATGTCTCTGGAACGTGCTCTCAACACTCTTGTTTCAAAGGTACAAGGAGAGGAACTTTTTGTAACCATATCATATTCCACAGCCATATTACAGAGACCAAAATTGTTAATAGTCTCTGTTGGTATAGTTCATGCAGCCCTCTTAGGAAGACATACATACATGGTAATAGAGTGGGTGAGTCAGGCAAAAGTCAGTCGGGTCTGGAATCAGCACTCCCTTGTTGCCTTATATTTCTTAGGTCATCAGTACAGATTTCTCCTCATTAGGATGAGCTAATTCACTATGGCTGCGATTGCTGTTCTTAAATTTGAACTTCATCTGCGTCACACAGTTTATCCGATAGAGTTTAATAACTTTAATTCTTGAAGGAGTATAAAAAACATTTCAGTTATTTTCTGTCTTGCTATTTTCTAAGATATTTTGATATTAAAGATGATTTGAATTTTACAAATACACATGTGCATGAGCACACACACCCACACAACACAACCGCATCAGTCTTATTGCAGTATGCTTATTCCACAGCTTTCAGGCTCACAAAGATCTAATCTACCTATGCTTAGGAAATGTTACCTCTTATTTTTTCTCCTAGTTTTTTAATGGCTTTACTATTGTATGTTTAACTTGAAAATAAATATATGATTTCCACACATATATCCATATCCATGCATCTGTGAGTTTTTGTATTTGTGTGTGAGTGTGTATTTTTTCTTTTCTGCCATCACTAGAACATGGTATAAAGATTGGGCAAAGGTGAAAGACAAAATACAAAGAGGTGAATACCACATAAGTCTATTACTCTAAAAAAAAAAGCTTTTGGGAAACTTCTGCTTACTACTTATTGGCCATACCTGTGCCACTAGTTACCATGGTGTTTGCATCCAATTTATGTCCACTATTCATGAAGAAATTCATCACATCAATAATTATTCAAATACTACATCAAGATGATAGAACAAGTCCACATTTTATCTTTTCCCTCTTCATCTCAAAATGACAAATTAAAGATTTTAAATTAAAATATATAAAATTTAAATTTTCTAATTAATCAATCTGATATAACAGATTCATGCCCAACTTTGCATCAGTGAACAGAAACTTAACCGTTTTAAGCATATAACAAAAGACTTATGAGGTAAACTTTACATATTAGTCTCTATGAAATCTCAGCAAATAGTAGTGAAGAGAAATGGAAAATTCTTTGATAATATTACCATAAACCTAGAAAGAAATAATATATAATAAAGGATAACTGGACAAAATTTAAAACATTAAGCCCCTGAGAATTGTCTAAATTTTTCTTAAGAATTAAATTATTCTGTACTCAAAGAAAAATTCATTAGCATTAGCATCTTTATATTCAACTAAAACACTTAAATATAAATTAATAAATAAAATATACCTAAAGAAATCCATCAGTAAAGAATAATTTTTATTAATGATGTAGAATACTGAACAAAAGGTATAAAATGATAAATAGTTGTAAATTAAAAATAATACAAGCATTCACCTTTTCAAAAGAACTATAAAGATGTCTACATTCTGGAATGGCCAATGACAAATCAAAAACAGACTATAAAAGTAAACCATTTTAATTCTAAGTGTGTAACTAATACTACAGATGTAGGTCACATTTTGAAATATGTTGAAAAATGTATGATTCTATGCTAATAAACATCATAGTTTGGTAAAACATTATCTAGAAAAACACTCAATATGGCAATGATATAGCAATGATAGGCTTATCTTTTGCATTAGTATCGATACAAAATCTTAAATTAAATAGAAACCAATTGATGCCTGTGTTATTTAAAATGAAAATTTCATCATGATTCAGTAAAAATTAAATCAGGAATTCAAGGGTATTTTCAAATTTAAAAGAATTTTATTCTACTAATATAATTTATCACATCAATAGTATAAAAGAATAAAAGCTTTGTAAGTGGACTATAGTACTCTGAGTAATTAAATGTCCTTTCTTTAGTAAAATATTTTAGAACATTCTTAGATTTCAGCATTATATCTAAATTTTTCAACCATGCCATATATGAAAGGCAATTTTGTTGAAATATCTAATTTTGATAACCATACTTATTTTTCTCATCAATTTTGACAGTTAATCAGAAAGGAGGTATTAAATTTAAAATGTCTTTCATAGACATTTTAAAATTCATAGAAAATGGGCCCTTTGAAAATGTAAAATCTTATTTTTATGTGCTCCAATATTATTAGCTGCTTTTTTCTTTTTTCTCTTATCAAATCAGTTCAGTTTGTGGTATAATTCTCTTAATGTAATTTTGTTATATATTTTCCAATGCTCTAGTAGGTAAATTTAACTTATTTTTAGATAAAGTTCATTACATATGGCTGAAAATTCACTTTCACATTACTGTGCTATTTCTAGTGCACACTAATTTACTTATATTACAACAATTTTTGATGAACCAAAAAGGTCATATGATCCCAGTGAGATCAAAACTGGAAGTACTAGAAACAGAAAGATGAATTAAAATTCATTACCACATATGAAAAATAACTTAGCACATATCCTACTAAGATAGTCACTGGTGGTGTTTTCTTCTACAGTGCATTGCATTTTCATAAATTGTTTTTAAGTAATATAGATAGATTAGATAGATAAATAATATATATAAATATAAAATCTGTTTTATAAGATAACTAACAGTTATATTTCCCCAAACAAGTTTGTCAAAAGCATATATTTATATACTTAGTAATTAAAAGTTACTACACAGATGTGCAAGGGCTTATTGAAATTGGATAAAGTTGAAGGTGGAGAAAATGCTTAATGTTCCCTGGTAATTAATAATGAACAAGAGTAAGCTTTAAGAAATAGGAAAAATCAGAATAAAAATGTCAAAGTTTGAAATAATTTGATTTTATCTCTTACATTCCTCTAATTTTATTTTATGAAATCTCTTTTTGCTATTATACATATTTTAAATTCCACCCACCCCATGATAAAATGTCTTTCTTCGGCTTGATTTGTAATAAATTTTATTATTATATAGATAAGAACCACAAAACTCAAAGTTTTTTGACTTGCTCAAAGTAAAACAATAATTTAAAAATGAAAGTAGAATTTTGTTTCTTGCATATTATTTTGTATCATTTTTATAAAAGCAGATTAAATTACTTATTTATGAAAAATTATTTTAATATAACATGATTACATTTATCTCATACTTTTATTCCAAGTATTATTCCAAATAACTTTTAGTCCAAGTATTTATAATTCCACATATAACAATAAAATTATTACATTGTCTTATAATTTCAAGTATTTTTATCTCAAAGGTGACCACTAATATATGTAAAATTAAAAATAATCATTAAGTTCTAATTGCATAGAATATATAAAGATATAATTTGATAGTACAATTATTAAAACCTCTGACAGTCTATTTTTAGAATGCTGAAAATAAAACAGCCATACACACTAACTGAAGTACTCAAACTTCTACAAGTTGATTCTGAAATTTAAAAAATATGTTTCAGTAATAATTTATTTGACTGCTATTGAAGATATGTATCTCCTGCTATTTGTATTTCCTATGTGACAATTAGATGATTCATATCCTTTGCATAAATATAACAGGCCTATTTGTTCATTCTCTATATTAAGTTATATTGATAATTTGTATATTAACTTTTATAATTTACACATGTTGCAAATGCTATATTTCATTGTGTCTCTTGTCTTATTAATATAAAATGTCCTCTAAATATGCTCTTATGTAAAAATTTTAATTTTTCCCATATAAATTCTTGTGTCTATTTTTTGCTTAATACAGTTGTATTAGTTTCTTATTGTTGTAACAAATCACTGCACACTTAAATCAACATAAATTTGGCTTTAATCACCACAAATTTATTACTATACAGTTCTAGAGGTCAGAAGTCTAAAATGGTTTGGCAGAACTGTGTTCCTTCCGGAGGCTCTAGGAGAGAATTTCGCCATACCTTTTCTAGCTTCTAGAAGCTGCAGTTCTTGGTTTATGTTCACATCCTCCTTCTTCAACGCCAGCCATATAGCATCTTCCATGTAGCACGCTCTCTCTGCCTCTCTCTCTTCACCTCTGTTCCTATACTCAATCTTCTCTCCCTCTTTTCTTCCATCCTCAAGTCTTCTTCTCTGGTTCTGATCCTACTGCCTCCCTTTTATAAAAATTCACCCATATAATCTACTACGATCTCCCTTACTCAAGATCTTTAACTTAATCACAGCACAAATTCCCTTTTGACATTTAAGGTAACATATTCAAAACTAGGGATTAGAATATAGATATCGTGATGGCAGAAGGGCATTAGTCTGTCCACCACAAAGGTGTCACTAGGCTAAGGTTTATATGTTCATTTATACATTTACACTTCTCTATATTTTGTTCTAATATTTATATAAACAGATTTATATATGTCTTTAATATCGTATATTGATAATGAAATAAGTTTCATTTTCTCAAAAGGATTTTCAACTTTCCTACACTTTTTCAGATTGATTTAAAATGTGGTTTTATCACATATACTAATTTCCCATGTGTAAAAAAATTGTGCTTTTGTTTACTCTCTTTTGTTACATTGACCTATCTCCTTAAAAATTGCAATTTGAATTAATAATTATAGTCCATTGGTATATTTTGCTATCTTTTGGAATATGTTATCACTCTTTCTTTTAACTTCTTTTAGTAAAAGTTGACCAATAATCATTTAATCAATCTATCTAATCCATCTTGTTCTATAAAAATACCCATGATGATTTTATTGGGACTTTATGAATGTATAGTTTGAAAGTTTCGCATCCTTTCCTCATTATATTACAAAATTTAGAATTTTATTTAAGATTCATGAAGGAAAGCTCATTCTCAAGGCTCTCACATCATAAAACCTTTTAAAAGTATATGGCATAGGAATGTTTTGACTTAGAGCTGTCAGATGAGGTTGGGCTCAATTGTTCATGTAGGCCCACAATGTCAGTGAACTCCTGACCATGATGGACTATGTGAATTGATCTCCTGGAAAAGAGTCAGAGATTATCTGAGGGAAGACTTAAAACTGCTGCCAGTAGCCACATAAGAACAATTTTATCATCAGAAGCAAAAGCAGTAGCAGAAGAATTTTGCTTCACCGAAAGGAGCTAAATTTCTGAATGATGCCCCCTAAATAAAAATATTAATATGAAATATATGAAATATGATTGTGATGCAAAAATGCAAAAGTGTGAATAAATTTGACTTCTAATAGGTTTGATAAGTATGAGTATTTATAATTGGTATTCTATTTCTTTTTCAATTCATTTTTTAAAATAAGTTATTTATTACTTTCTGAATTAAATATAAGGAGCTATGAGTAAACCAGGAAAGTTTTGAAAGTTCTGGGATATTGCCAATATAGTAATAACTACTCATTTCTGGTGTTCACAATAATGGCCAAGTAAAACTTTCCACAAAATTTCCAAAATGGTATATTTATCCATGTATCCAAAACAGAAAAGTTAACTATGTAAACACACAAACTTAATCCATCATCTCTTTGGAGTAGAAACATTTAGATGATCCTACAAATTATAAAAAAGAACTAACAAGTAACACACATTTTTAACAAGGCTAATAAACCAAATAAATATATCCTAGTGACATGATACTGGACATAAAATACATAAAAACAAATCATTTTAGAGAAAGATGCCAGGTACCAAAAAGCTAAAGCCTAAACAAATATATGAATTTAGAAACAGTTTTGATGGTATAGAAAAAATTAACTTTATAAGGAAAATTCAGCCAGATGCCCAGACGATTGGTTTTCACTCACATTTTGAGAGGTCAAAAGGACCATTTGCGAACAAATATCAAATATCAATTTATCGAAAAGCTAGATTATAGCTTGTCTAAGAAGGAATTATTTGTCCCTTGGTTCTGTTAGGATTACAGAATCTTAGGAAATTACCAAAATAAATATAGCTATAATTCTAAAAATCTATGAAAACAAATATAAAAATAAGGATGAAGTAAGCTAATCATTATATTATATGTAGAATGGGTTAAATTACATGTAGAGTAATAAATTGCATAAGCTTCATAATTCTATACATTTTGTCTTCATTATGATGTATTTGAAATGGCCAGAAGAATCATTTTTCCAAATGTTACATTATAATAAATCATGAATCATTAATTAAAGAAAATAAAGCTTATTTTCTCTTGCATAAAAATGCATTGGACATTAAAGAAGTGAAGACATTTATCCAGCAATAGAGATTGATTTAGGAAGCCCAATCAGTCTCTAAAATAATACAGAGTGGTTGTCTTGGCAATACTCCAACTAGAAAGCTTCAAAAAATGATAAAAATTTGTTTTTGGAAATCTTTATTAAATAAAGTACTAACTACATGATTAAGAAAAGGAAGTATTTGCAGGTATGTTGTGGTAACAAAGATGCTCCACCGTTGTGACTGATCTCTAAGGCCAGTGTTTGTTACTTGAGTATCTATCACTAGTGTACTAGAGAGTTTTAATAGACTGCATATGGGACAGAGGAGACTCTGAATGGGACTTCACAAGGTAGAATATAGTACTATAAGTGCTTCATCATTCAGGGAAGCCCCAAAGAAAACTCTTATTCAGAAAACAATAAAAAAATATGCACATTGTAGATTAATTCAATTTAGTACTTGGTGTTTTAAACTTGACTACAGGTTGAAGAGAAAATAAGAAAAATAATTCTGCTTTGCATATGGTCCATCATGTCACTTATATGATAGAAATAACCTCAAGCCAAAAATGCAAACCAAGATATTCTCAGATTTGTAGTTATTGCAAACATATCTTACAGAAGCATAAGTCAAAATTATCACTAGGAGGATACATTTTATAATCAGTGTTCAAAAATTTCATACAAATAAAATTCTGAATATCATGAACTCATATTCAAGAATCAGACAAACTTTGAGGAAATAAGCTGTCAATTGTGAGAGTCAGACGAAACTACGGGATCAAACCTTGGCAATTGTAGATACTGACATTACCAAATGCAGAATGTAATGTATTGACATATATTTGAAAAATAATAGGTTAAAAAAGCATGAAGATTGTATAAAAATTTTCAATACTGGGAAGATTTAAAAAATAGCAAATAAAATTTCTAAATATGAATATTTAAATTATATATTTGATGAATAAGATAAAGAACATTTTAGATACTGCTGAAAATTATTGAGATGGTGACATATCATATAAAATTACTCAGAATAGAGCACATGGAGGTAAAGAACTGGTAATTATGAACATGTGGTTAAGAGACATGAAAATAGCATGGGAAAGATTAAGATATATCCCAGTGGAGATCCAGGGGAAAAAATCGGTAGAATGTGGGAGAAGCAATGTGTGAGAGATAATGATATATTAAATAGAATTCAGATAATAGATAAAAGAGAAATGAATACTTATATTTACGAAGCCCAGTCAATCTCTAATATAGTGGTGAAACTGTGAAACACAAAAAATAAGAACAACAACTTAAAGGACTCAATGATAAAGTACAGATTACTATAGCCTTGTAATATAATTTGAAGTCAGGTAATATGATGCTTCCAACTTTGTTCTTTTTGCTTGAGATTGCTTTGGCTATTTTGGCTCTTTTTTGAATCCAAATGAAGCTTAGAATTATTTTTTCCAGGTCTGTGAAATATGACATTGGTATTTAGATGGGGATTGTGTTGAATCTGTAAATCACTTTGGTCAGTATTGACATTTTAACAATGTTGATTCTGTCAATCTTTGAATAAGGGATGTTTTTCCTTTTCTGTCGTCTATGATTTCTTTCATCAGTGTTTGGCAGTTTTCCTTGTAGAGATCTTTCACCTCCTTGGTTAAGTAAATGCTTAGGTATTTTATTATCTTTGTAGCTATTGTAAATGATATTGAGTCCTTGATTTGACTCTCAGCTTGACTATTATTAGTATATAGGAATACTACTGATTTGTGTACATTGATTTTGTAATCTGAGACTTTGCTGAATTGATTTAGCAATTCTAGGAGTCTCTCAGTGGAGTCTAGGTTTTCTACATACAAGATCACATTCTCAGCAAACAGAGATAGTTTGACCACCTCTTTCCCAATTTGGATGCCCTTTATCTCTTTCCCTTGCCTGACTGCTTTGCCTAGGACTTCCAATACTATGTTGAATAGAAGTGGTAACAGTGGGCACATTAGTCTTGTTCTGGTTCTTAGGGGGAATGCTTTCAACTTTTCCCCATTCAGTATGACATTGGCTGTGGGTTTGTCATATACGACTTTTGTAATTTTGAAGTATATTTCTCCTATGCCTAGTTTATTCAGGGTTTTTATCATGAAAGGGTGCTGGATTTTATTGAATGCTTTTTCTGCATCTATTGAGATGATCATATGGTCTTTGATTTTGTTTCTGTTATATGCTGAATCATGTTTATTAATTTTCTTATGTTGAGCCATCCTTGCATCCTTTGGATGAATCCCACTTGATCATAGTGAATTTTCTTTTTGATGTGCTGTTGAATTTGGTTTGCTAGTATTTTGTTGAGGAATTTTGTACCTATGTTTAAAGGGATATTGATCTATAGTTTTCTTTTTTTGTTGTGTTCTTTCCTGGCTTTAGTGTCAAAGTGATACTGGCTTCATAGAATGAATTAGGGAGGATTCCCTTCATCTCAATGTTATGGGATAATTTCTATAGGATAGGTACAAGTTCTTCTTTGTAGGTCTGGTAGAATTTGACTATGAATGTATCTGATCCAGGGCTTTTTATTGTTGGGGGATTTTTTTTTTTTACTTCAAGGCTATAATAACTAAAGTAGCATGGTACTGGTATAAAAGTAGAGACATAGACCAATGGAACATAATAGAGAACCCAGAAATAAAACCATATAGCTACGACCAATTGATCTTCAACAAAGCAGACAACAACATACACTGGGAAAAGGAAGCCCTATTGAATAAATGGTTCTGGGGAAATTGGATAGCCACATGCAGAAGTATGAAACCAGACCCCTATCTCTCGCCATATACAAAAATTAATTCAAGATGGATAAAAGACTTAATTGTAAGGCATGAAACCACAAAAATCCTAAAAGAAAGTACAAGAAAAACTTTTCTAGAAATCAGCCTAGGCAAAGAATTTATGACTAAGACTCTAAAGGCAAAAACAACAACAAAAATAAATAAATGGGACTCAATTAAATTAAAAAGCTTCTGCACAGCAAAGGAAATAATCAACAGAGCAAATAGATAACCTACAGAATGGGAGAAAATATTCACAAACTATATATCTGACAAAGGACTAATATCCAGAATCTACAAGGAACTCAAACAAATTAGCAAGAAAAAGGCAAACAACCTCAACAAAAAGTGAGCAAAAGACATGAATGGAAGTTTTTCAAAAGAAGATAGACAAATGGCTAATAAACACATGAAATGGCTCAACACCACTAATTATCAGGAAAATGCAAATTAAAACCACAATAAGCTACCAGAATGACAGACATCCTAGCTATAACATGCTGGACTCTTGACCCACAGAAACTGTGAGATAAGTTTTTGTTGATTTAAGATGCTGAAATTGTGGTAATTTGTTACACAGCTATAAGAAACCAACACAGTAACTAACAAAGAATTAACATTCCAATATATCAAGATTTTTTCCGAAGAAATAGATAAATAATTCAATGCAAAATAATGAATCAGAGCTATGAGAAAAAATTTCAAGAATAATAAAAGTGGCAACATATAAAAAGAGTTTTAACTTCATTTGTAATTGGTAAAACACAAATTCATACCACAATGAAATACATTGTCCAAGAAATAGATGGAGAAGCAGTTGGACCATATCCAGAGTGTGTGGGGATATGGATGAAGGTATTTTTTTTTTGTACTTCTTGGACTAGAAGCAAAAAACAGGACATCAGAAATTACACTGCTGACTACATATTCTAGAAAAACACTAGCACATATATTATAGTAAAGTATTCAAGAACATTCATGGAAGTAGTACTTGTAAAAGCAAAATAAACAACTGAAAGGAACCCAAATGATAATTCTTAGTAGAATGCACATACAGTATAACATATATTCATAGAAATTTTAGATGGTAGTGAAAATAGCTAAGTGCATTAACATGATTGGGCCACACGTACATCACGTTCAACAAGAATAAGTCACAGAAGTATAAAATTGCATGTGAACATATATTACAGAAAAATTAGAAAATGTTTAGTATAGTGAGACATACATGTCGTAAAAGAAAATGATGAGCAAAAATGTCATAAATTTAAAACTCTGAAGTGTGCTTACTCCTGGGGATTCAGTCAGGGAAGACACATAGGGAGTGCCAGAGATTATATTCTATTTCTTAAGTTAGGGGTATTATACCATAAAATCCAAAATGCATGTGTATCCATGTTTCTGCATATGAAATATTATATACTTCTTAAAATTAATCCATAAATGCCTTTTTTGAAAACAAAGAATACATACTCACTTTTATTGAATGTTATCCCTTAATGAAAATATATAATAGAAAACAAAAGCCACTTTTTTCTCTGAGGTTCCCTAACAGGTTTATTATTCAAATTTCTGCTTTATAAAATAATATATGTGGCATTCTACCTTTTTCCACCAAAAAGTAATAAAAAGGTAATTACTCATTTGCTATTTGGCTTCTTATTTAGCCTGTCAACTCTCTACATAACTCACTAATGTGAATTAGTTTTTATTATTGAAACACCTAAATTAGTAATAATAGGTTCTTATTTCAAGATAATATAAAAAATAACCATCCAATTAACAAAGCTGTCATGTATATAGATGGCAAAAATAACAAGGTCAAAATAATAAAGAGTAGTTGTCATATGTTAGTCATTTAAATATCTAATGAATTTTATAAAGATTGGCCTAATTAATTGTGTGAAAAATTACTAATATAAAAAAATACAGAATTCTTTTCAACACTGTTTAAACCTATAATTTCAGATATCAAATGATTGAGTTGAGTAAGAAAATACTTGGTAATATCCCCATACTATAAACATCATACATTTTCAAGTAAGTAAATTTATTGCTCAAAAATGTTTTGTGTGTCTAGAATAAGGAACATGATTTTCCTTAACTCATATATTTCATCTGTTCCATAACTAATTGGCTAAGACATTTAAGGAATCTCTCGTATTCTATGCGTCAAAGGACATAGCCAGGCCTTTGTATGGGAGACCACATTAACTAACTAAATTGAATTAAGCAAACTATACCCATTAAATGGCAATGTTTTGTGAAAAAGAGTTCATTTGTTTGAGAACTAAATAGATGAAAGTTGGCTTTATTTTAAGCTATAAAAGTGTGTATTTTCTTCATTTCTGAATAGCATTGCAATGCAAATTTCAGAAGAGGAAACATCTCTTTGTCAGCACTGGAAAACAATAAAATATTTTATTATTTTGCACTACATTTCTTTCTTATGATTTTTTAAAAAAATAATGGACTTTATATTTAAGAGCAGTTTTAGGTTTATGGTAAAATGAGCAGAATATAAAGAGAGTTTCCACACATACCTCTGTTCACTTTCCCTTATATTAAAACTTTATTGTGGTACATTTGTTACAGTTAATGAGCCAGTATTGATACATTATGATCAACAAAAGTCCATTGTTTATATTAAAGTTCACTTTTGTCTTGTATATTCTGTAGGTTTTGGCAACTGTATAACGACAAGTACCCACCATTAATGAATCATACAGAACAGTTTCACTGCACTAAACATTTCATACTCAGCCTATTTATCCCTTTCTTCCCCCCCGAACCCCTAAGCTTATGGTAACCTCTGATCTTTTTACTGTCTCCATAGTTTTGCCTTTTCCAGAATGTCACATCTTATAGTTGGAATCATACAGTATGTAGCCTTTTCAGATTGGTTTCTTACACTTATTGATATGTATTTAAGATTTCTCCATATCTTTTCATGGCTGGAGAGACCATTGCTTTTTATCACAAAATAATATTCATTGTATGGATATACCACAGTTGTTTATTGAAGGACATCTTGATTGCTTCCAAATTTTGGTAATTAGGGTGTCAGGATGGCTGAGTGGTCTAAAGTGCCAGACTCAAGCTCTGCTTTCCCAAATATTGGTAATTATGAATAAATCCACTATAAACATTCATGTGCAGCATACCTTCTTGTGGACATAAATCATGTCCACACATCAACTGATTTTAACTGATTTGAATAAACACCAAGGATTATAATGTTCAACTTTTTAAGAAACTGCCAAACTGTCTTCCAATGTGACTGTACCATTTTTCATTGCTACCAGAAATGAATGAGAGTTACTTTTGCTTCACATGATCACCAGCATTTGGTGTTGTCAGTGTTTTGGATGTTAGCCATTCTGACAAGTTGTAGTTTTATCTCATCATTGTATTAATTTGCAATTCTCTAATGACACAGTTAGCCTCTAATGTTTAGACTCTTTATGTATGCTTATTTACCATCTGTATATCTTCTTTGGTGGGGTGTCTGCTCAAATCTTTTGTTCATTTGTTAATTGGGTTGTCTGTTTTCTTATTATTGATTTTTAAGAGGTCATAGTGTATTTTACATATCAGTTCTTTATCGGGTAAGTGTTTTGCAAAGACTTTCTCATAGTCTATCCTTTGTCTTTTTATTCTCTTACCGTTGTCTTTTGCAGAGCAGAAGTTCTCAATTAATTTAACCTTTCAAAAAAATTTTAAATATTTTATACTTAAAATGACCGGCTTTCATGATCATTATTAATCACTGATGCACTTTACATGTGTACTTCAAATGATGTTTCTATGTATAAATGAAAAATAGAATTTTAACATTTTTTTAGATATTTTAACTCCAAGGTACATATTTGAAGGTGAATATTCAGATACCAAGAACGAATCTGAATGAAACTCTTGCTTTTATTACAGACATTGTTTAATTTTAAACACCATAAGTCCTGTCAAAAATAAAATTAGATCAAATTAGAAAATTTTGAAAAGTTTATTGTGCATACAGAAGAACACTTTGCTAACCAGGGCACCTAAAATTGAAAAAGAAGCACTTCTTACAGCAGAAACAGCACAGTTTATAAAGCATAAAGGAGGAAAGATTTTGACCTTTTTCATGATTGGCTGTTATACGTTAACATTCTTTTGGGGGCAAGCAGAGCTGTTTAAACTGATTTGTCTATAGCTGATTAGTTCAATTTCACTAAATCATGCTGACAAGAACGTAAAACTCATGCTTTGTGTTTCATTTATAATCTGAGCTAGTGATTAGGGAAATCAGGATGACTTAAGTGTTTGCTGTGTGGTTATGGGTGGTTGGCCTTGGAATATATCTAAACTGTGGCCTTCATTTTTATTCTTTTAATACTTCTGTCATCACCCTACTGTTGATTAAACACAAATTTCAGAATTCCAGAAATGATTTTAAAGTAGGCATTTGACCCTTCTGTTTTCCAAAGTCTTTTGTCAAAGAAAGTCAAAAGTATATTTTTGTTGAACTCTGAGGTCTACTTGCTTCTTCTTTTTCATGCTCTTGGTTTTCTTTCTCAAAAACTTGACCTTTTCTGAGAGTATGTTTTCCTTTTCATTTGTAATTCTCAATTATAAAATCTTCTCTCTAGGTGAAAGGGCAAGCAGGCTGGCAAATGTGAACCTGGGAACATGTGTTGAATCCTGAGTGAGCGCCATCCTTCTATCACTCCTATTCTTTATTACCGCAATGAATAGCAACAGCTATAAAAATGGGAATTTAAAGAGCATCTTTTAATGCATGACACATTTTTCATTTTGTAAACTATGTATTATTGAAATAAATCTCCAAAACAAATTTGTGAACCTGGGATAATCCTCTGGCTATCATACATTGAAATGTGAGCTGTTTAATAACAAAATGTCATGCCCAGGTAGTTTCTAAAAGGCACAAACCAGACTGACAATCACCTAAATCCAAAGACTGTGTTCTTTACAATATAATACAGTAAGTGATGTTAGGATGTGTCAGTCACTTGCAGTGTTTTTAATATAATGGTTTGGAAGGTAGTAATGTGCTGTTCAGAAAGCTTGGCAGACAGTATTGTTAACCATGTACAGTACAATAAACAATCAAATAATGGTGTGCTGGCAAAACTTTAACAATCAACTCTTCAAAACCCAAAACAAACAGAAACAAAGAACTACTGTGTAGTGTTTAATGATTTTTATAGTGTGAATATTCCACCTTGGATTATTTCAATCTACTAAATTTTAATGACTGTGAAGAATTTGCCCTACTTGCAAGCAAATATGTTAGCATGTTGTAGTTTTATGGATGCTGGCAGAAGATATGAGACTCTTGAATCAGACACAAAAGAAAGATAGCTTATTACTCATACCAATATCAGAATTTTCCCAAAGGGAGACATTATCAGTACTATACTGGACAATAAACAACTCTGTCTTTTTCTCAAAGGTAAGGATACCATCTTTCAAATTTGTTTACTATACAAACATCCTTGAAAAGATAGATCATAACAAAAGATATCATAACAAAGTGCCTCTCTTCAGAAGACAAAGAAACGCAAGAAAACAGTACAGAATTGTTTCCCAATATCAATGTGATATCATTGAACATGGAATTTGGAAGAGATATGCACAGTTGCCTGTTTTGAGTCAGCACGTGATGCTCTATCCAGAACTCCACTACAACCAATTAATGCCACAGTGGATTATTAAAATGTCATGTTTTATAGTTAGGTGAATAAGACCAATAGTGTAACAAACATAAGATATACATTAGAATCATATTTATTTTTAATTGAAAATTTTACACTAACCTTAAAGGAAAAAATGGTTACCTAAATCCTATCAGGAAAACACAAATGGAAGAATAAGTTGATAAATCAGTACAATATTAATTTCTCAATCCTGAATGATATCAGTGTTCAGAAGGACAAGCGTTCAAATTCTTTGCAAATTCTGTGTGACATATAAATTATTAAAGGATATCATATGATTTCCATATCATGGCCCTATCCAAATGAAATATTTTGGCATTGACCAAATTATAACATAAATAATTTAAAAAGGCAAAATGGTTAAACAAACACAGTTAATTTGCTAGTATTTATATGCATAAGAGTTGTTTTTGACTTTCTAGATAAATGTACTTTGGAAACATTGTGTACAGCAAAAAAAAATTGGAGAAATCACTTAGTAAAGTGTGATTTATTCAATTAGTTAATTTGTTTATGAGTTTCCTTAGTTCTATATTTCCTTATGTCATCACATTTGTCACATTATATTGTAATTATCCATGTAACTGTATTTCTAAGTATTCCAGGGCTTTTAACCATAGCTGCACATTCAGAATGCATTAGATGATTTGAAACACACACACACATACACATACACATGTACAGCTAGGCCTATCCTCAGAAACTGAGTCAGTGGATCTAGGATATGATCACTGTATCCATATTTTTTAAAATTACTACAGGAAAGTCTTATATACATCTTGGTTGAACACAACTTCCCTAGAATGTGTTATGGATAGCAATGATATGATTTATCTGACTTTGTTTTTCTTGTGTCTATCATAGTATTTGAAGCATAGTAGGTACTTGTATATACCCAGTATCTCTTTCCAGCTTACATTAATACAGTCCACCATTGTTTTTCACAAAGGCTACTGAAACAGCTTCCTGAATTTTTTCCATTTATTGCTTGCCCTTACCTAATAACATTTCTACCCAGTATGAGTCACCTTCTTGAACAAAGATTATAACTGTGTTCAGAATTTCTCATCCCTTCTTATTCTAATAATTAGTTGAGCCATATGAAATTAACACTAGTTAAAAATAATCAAATACTAGCAATTTCTTATGGCCCAGCCTAAGAGAATACAATCCAAATTTCTTAACATGACCTACTAGCCATAAAGTAATTTTATACCTGTATAGTTTTTCAAACTCATCTTATGTCATTCTCTTTCTGTTCTCCCACAGAGGATCTATATCTGCTCATCATCAGAAAAATTTTATTCCAGATTCACAGATTTAGCAAATGCAATTCCCTTTCTCTAGTACTTTCTTTCTTTTGCCTTATTTCTGAGTCTCTCCTCCTCTCCATTAGCATGGGTATAATTAGTAAATTTACCCAATGGCCTTTGTAAGCATTACATTGGAAGTAGCTGTTTGATGCCATGACTCCCAATCTCTGCTCCTTATTGATTTCCTTCATATTTTAAGAGATTTTTTCTAAATTTATTATTTTTGCTTATTTTTTGTGGCTCTCTTTCAAAATAAGCCTTTCATCTATATCTCTGTGTTATGTTTGTCTATGTGGATGTTCTCTGGTCCCCTGGTTCCCAGGGTCAAGAGTGAGTACTGGTACTGAGTCCAGCCAATGACAGAGTGATCACAAACACAGAGCAATTTTATACAGTTTATCACATAAAAGAAAGAATGAAAGGAAGGAAGGAAGCTACACAAAGGGAAAATACATTCCAGAGAGAGTGGAACAGGTCAGTCTCCATGAGTGGAGAAAGACCCTGAAGGCTATTGCCTTTCATAAGCCCACTAATTTGTCTCACCTTTCCCCCAGAGGATTGGTTGCTGTTTCCCACCTTTGGGGTGATTGACAGATTGGGGTTATAAACAGGTTACATAACAGGGTAGGTTATATAACAGTTTTCTTACTACGCATGGATCTTCCCCACAATCCTTCACAAAGCTCCACCTATGTTATGCTAATTAGATAGTAATGATCTCTAGGTTAGTTAAAGGTTACTAGGAAATTTTTGCTATGTATGTTCCCACTAGGGAACAGTTCCTAGCTGCAATTTGGTTCCTAGCTATAATTCGGTTCCTGCTCTCCAGCCTTAGCCACCTCCTTGCCACCTGTTTACCCTCCATCAGACCTAACATATATATATAACTTGGAGACAATTTTTGGTATTTTTTGTACCATATGCTCCAAAAGTGTGGATTTCCCAGCATATGGCAGGTGTTTTAATACATATTTGTTTAATAAGAAAATACATTTTAAAAAATATTTTGAGGAGAATATAATTAAGTGTAATATAATTGTTTCATGATACAATGGTATAAACTCTTCAAAAATAAAAACCTTGATGTTTGGAAATGATCATTATCATATATCCCAAAATCTGTCTCACACTGAGTTCTTTTTTTCGAGGCTGAAAATAAAGACAGATCTTGATATATAATTTATTTTCTCTTTTCAGCAAGTTTTATTATTCCCAGAATTTAATTTTAAAAATCCTCTGAAAGCCATAGATTAATGAAAATGAAATCCTCTCCCATTTTAAGAGGACTGGAAAGTTCACGTATATAAAGTATTGATTCTGTGGTTGTAATTATAGTCTGCAAAAACGTTACTTCATGAGGTATCAACTAAAAATATCTATAAGTCCTTACAGAGATGAAATGGTGAAGCAGAAATATCAGCATTCAAAGAACTGTATTTCCAACAAGCACAATAATAGTCACAGTGTTGCTTCTGTTCACAGTGTTGTAAGTTATAATTGAGACATGCCGGAGCTTGTGGACTGTATCTAAGATATCTTTTTACTAAAAAAAGAAAAAACTAGGGGCCAGGCATGGTGGCTTATGCCTGTAATCCCAGCATTTTGGGAGGCCCAGGTGGAAGGATTGCTTGAGGCCAGGAGTTCAAGACCAGCCTGGGCAATGTAGCGAGACTCCATCTCTATAAAAATTTAAAAATTAGCCAGGCATTGTTTTGTGCGCCTGTAGTCCCAGCTACTGGGAAGGCTGAGACAGGAAGATCACAGTGAGCTATGATTGCACCACAGTACTCTAGCCTGGGTGACAGAGCAAGACCTCGTCTCTAAAATAAATAAATAAATAAAGACATGTGCAATTAGTATTCAAGTGCCAAAAAAAAAATTGCATCTGTATTCTAATTATAAATGTAAATCCATACCTAAATAATATATAGTAAAAGCTTTTTGTTGTTTTTTTTTTTTAAACCTGACAAGGCCCTAATAATTAATGATGATGAAGAAAAACTATAGACAGAGTATGTGCTAGGTTTTACTTTACTTCAGCAAATATTTTATCCGGGTACACCAGAGGCAAATAAGATAATAATATAAATAACAGTGGTTTATTTCTTCATTCAAGAGCATTTGAAAGAGTCTAGTCTCAAGGCCTAAATTTATAATATATTTTTTCAATTTCAATTATGTAGGTTAGTGTCTGTATTTTAAAGAAATATTAAAGTTCAAAGTGAACAGCTGTTCTGTTTGTTAGTAAAATGCTATTTTTCCTCAGAACTGAAACCAAAAGCCAATTTACTTTTTTCTTTAACTTAAATCAGAATCTTTCAAATGCAGAGAAATTCAAAACTCGTGACTATAATCTAAATTGCTGGAAACAACAGGTAATATGCAAATTTGCCAGATGCAACCTCTGGGAGTCAACCCAATTCTGCACTGAGGAGAGCTGTGCTATCAGTTGACATTGGAGAGCTGATGGAGAGTGATACTAGACTTCTTATCGGCAAATGAGAAGACTCCCAAAAGATCCAAGAAGCGGTTCTGTTCCCTGAAATTCACACAGGCAGTTAGCATCAAGTAACATTTTAAGTAGGTGACAGAAAAATAGTTGAAACGAAGTTTAGTCTCCAAGGGAGGAAGGTTGGGAATTGAAAGGTATCTTAAGGACAAAAGTGTACATATTAGCAAAATGTATGTTACCAATCTGAAGACAAAAAAATAGAGGAGAAAGTACAAGTTTCAGCAATGCAAACAAAATTGCATCTCTAGATTAAAACTGATTTGTTCTCCCAAAGCACAAAAGGGACCTCAACTGACAAGCAATCAAGCCGTGACTGACCCAGGACTTCTAAAATCAATCTCAAGCAGAGCCATATGAGAGGTGGGACCAGGATTGAGCATTCATATGTATGTCCCAGTTGAGAGAGATGAATATAAAGCATGTTCTGACACCATAAAGGATAAGAAAGAATGTAATACAATGTTGCATCAACTCAAGGTCTTTTCATTTATGGAAATAACATATAATTACAAAATTCACTTTTTTAAAAATTACTTTTCGTGTAATAGAGTGACAAAGGAGAAATAAAAACAAGACGTACCATAATGAAAATTAAGACAGGAGATAATTCCATACAAGTGTGTTCAGCAGAACTGAGTGCAGCACGTAGTTTAAGGGATGAGGAAAGAGAATAAATCAGTCAAATCCTAGAATTGCTTTGGAAGAAATCAGTGTGGAGGAGGGTAAGATAGAAATATGTGATTAGGGAGTAAAAACTATATTGCTTAAAGTTTTTCAATTTGCCACAAACTTACATGAATTTTATTTAAATGCTTTTATTGTCCCTGAGTCTACTCTGCTATATCATGTCTTATTTGATCTGAACACTTAATAGTCTCACTGATCACAAGTATGATATTTGTAAGAAACAGCATCAATATTTATAAATGCTGCAGTTGACATTTTCATCCTGATGCTTCCTGTTTGAGAAAATGTTCATTTTAGACATTTTATAGTTTATGATAACTTATGACACCAGGATTTAATATTTGTTTTGTCAACTTTTTCAAAAGCATGGTGAAAACTGAAATGTATGCAGAATGAAGGACTGAAAGTTTACTTATTTAGACTTTCACCTTCACTGTGATAGGGAAAATGAATCATTTCAGGGGTCATAATCTTTTTCTAAAATGCATTTTTAAAATTCTTGTTTGAAGATTTGATTTTTTTAGATCTCTAAAGTTTCTTGGAAGCTGAAAAAGAAATATAAATACTCTTTGAAATTAGCATATGAGGTCACTATATTTACTCATAATCTTCAAGGGGCTAGAATTTGTATTGAGCACACATACTGAGAACAATTTGGGACCTAGACTTTATATAGAACAAAACAGGATTTTTCTAACCAGAAACCTTTTTTTCAATATGACCTATAGTTTAAAAAAGTCCTAGAAAAGCACTTATTTCTTTCCATTTCTATTTTACTTTGGTCTAGTCAACATGTCATGCCATGTGACCCTTTGTCATTTTTTATGTTGCACTATTGTATTTATATTTCTTATTTAATGACCACATTTTTATTTTGTGACTTCAAATTATAAATCTATGATATTGTATAAATACAATGGCACTCTTCATTGTTACAATTTTTAAT
Organism: Daubentonia madagascariensis; assembly: GCA_023783475.1. Lineage (NCBI taxonomy): Eukaryota > Metazoa > Chordata > Mammalia > Primates > Daubentoniidae > Daubentonia > Daubentonia madagascariensis. Next base: position 14,298,503 of record JAKFHU010000978.1, on the reverse strand, counting down.
GTTAACAAACTATTACAATGTTTTGCTAAAATAACATATTTTAAAAATCAGAATATAGTAGAATAGATGACTCTTTTAAAAATGCTTTCGTAAAAAAAATTAACTTATACTAGACAGTTGATTGGCCACATGGCCCTTATCTCAACAAGGTTAATACAAGATGTTGAATTCTCCTTGTCAACTTTTGCTAGAAGGTATAACGTTCTCTATACTGTCCATTACTTATTAGCTGACATTAGCTGAGATAGTGATACAACTAGTCTTTTCACTTGATCATTTTTTGGGATACTGTAAGTTAAAGGCACTCTTAGCTTTTTGGTCCACCGGGTAAGATACTCAAATCTGGGTTTATAAACTGATACTCGGAAGAGGTTCTCACTAGTATAATTATGGCAATTAAGAAACTAGAGTGAAATGTTCATGAAGTAAAATGTATTAAATTTAAATGCCTTCTTCATCCTGTTATTATGTCTTTCATAAACTTTTATTACTAGAATGCCCTTTATAATATTGTGGTGGAAATTTCATATGTCAACTTGACTAAGCTAATAGATGCCCAGATAGCTGGTAAAACATTATTTATGGGTATGTCTGTGAGGGTGTTTTTAGGAGATATTAGCATTTGAATCAGTAGACTGAGTAAAGAAAATTACTCTCACCAATGTGGGTGTGCATCATTCAATCTGTTGAGGACTTGAATAAAACAAAAAGTCAGAGAAATGGCAAATTCACACTCTTTGAGCTAGAGCATGCATCCATCTTCTAACCTGGGACACTGGAACTCCTGTTTATGAGGCCTGCAGACTCATACTGAATTACACCACTGGCTTTCCTAGTTCTCCAGCTTGCAGTCAGCAGATCATGGAAATTTTGGGCCTCTATAATTGTGTGAGCCAATTCCCATAATAAATAAATATGGTATACACGTACGCACACATATTTCCTTCTACATTCAAAGTTGTAGATTAATACATTGATATCTTTTATAAGACTATGATTTAAAGATTTGAATTCCAAGAGACAGTTATCAGTCAGAAGAGTTTTTCACCAAGTTCTTTGGCTTGTACTGAAGATGTGGTAAAGCAACATTCAGACACTTCCAATGTGGATTATTAATGCTCCACTGGATAGCATATTCCATGTGCTATATACATATACACACACATACACACACATATACATATTTCAAATATATGTATATATGCCATATATACTCCATAGGGAGTATATGTATGGAATTGGTTCTATTTCTATGGTGAACCATAATACAAATATGAAAACAGGATCGTGCTTTATAGTATTTTGATTTTTTCTAATATACTTAATTTTGAATAAAGTTTGACAACACAATACCATTTCCTCATTTTAAATTTTAAAAAATGTGGCTTGGTTAAATGAAAAACTATTATAGGACCAGCTAGTTATAAGCTGGACATAATCTCATATACTACATAGAAAAGTTCTTTTTATTTATTCACCCAGAGGATTATTTTATTAAAGTCAACATTAAACAACCACTATAATAATAAAGGAAAGAATGAAAAAGCATTTGCAAGAGCTCGTGTAAATGTGAGAATGAAAAAGAGCATTATTCAAGACTCACCTTGGGAATTACTCTACCAGAAAATGTGGTAATGTGTCAATAGCATAAGTTTGGAAACTAAAACAAACACACATGCTTAATTCATAGATTTGTGACATTAAGACAGTCTTGGTAAAATTAGTAAATATCCCTGAATCTTTCTCTCCACTTCTTAAAAGGGAAAAATGTGTCTAGATAATAAAGATTAAATAAGCTAAATAATATGAAAAGTCTTCTATATATCTTAACTAACACTAGTTTTCCCTCATAAATTTCTTTTTTCATTACCATTAATAAAAACATGTACAACTGCTATATGGAAACAACGTGGAATGATTAACTCCTAATTGTTGGAGGCCACTCTGTGTTACCCAATACCAACTTAACTAATGATTAAAAATATACAGGCAAAATCCAGGCATAGGCACCAGCATTACTTTCTGGAAGAGACTGACTCTCTCAGGCACAGCTTCTAAATGTCCCCTTTCTCTAGCTCTACTCACATTTTGGATTAACAAAGAATTTCTGAATAATATGTGCAGAATTATTGTTCTTAAATTAATCTGTTTCAGGTTGAGTGCTTTGTAGTTTTATATGCTTGGGTACACAGGAAAAAAAGTGCCTATGTGACTAACTCCCTTTTTTCTACCAGCCATTCCATTCTCCATAAATCCATAAATTCCAATTTTATTTACAATAATCCATTGAGACAGATAAGTTATACCTCACTAAAAATAATCAGTATTATTTTCAAATTTGAAATAAAACCATACTTACTAATATCTAATCTTCAGATTTTAGTGAAATGTTGGCAAATGTCCAAATAATGTCTGTAATAACAAAATAATTCATTTTGGGTTTATACTTCATATTTAATTGTCTTAAGTTTCCTTCAGTCTAAATCAGTTCCTTAGACCTTGACACTTAAAAGAGATTCCTTAGACAGGGACTCCGTTCATTCTACTAGTAAGTACCATCAGCATGTTATAAGGAGGCATGGTGACAGGCATTCTTTCCATAGGGCACTTCCTCAGTAAGAGGAACAAGAGTCCCATCTCTGTCCTGACTCTTTCCCTTCCCATGTACTCGATGTACTTACTCTCTGTTTCTCCAGCGAAAGGCAACATGAACCCTTATCTTACAACAAAGACAACAAAGAATGATGAGTTATTTACAGAGTTACAATCTTCTTTTCTCCTTTGATGCCCATGGTGTTCTTCTGTCAATAAAATTTTATGAAAACCCTAATGTTTGTTTTCTCCCTTTATTGTAACTTCTAAAACTATATTATAAAAGGGCAAAGGCCAGACCTTGCAGTTCCATGCTGTAGAAGCATTAGTATTATATAAGACCCACCTTTTTCAGAGAAAATTTGGATTATCACATGGCAAGTGGCTGAGAAGCACCTGGACCTGCAAGGGAAAGATTTTTCGAAGACTCTTTAGTACACTCATGCTTATGTGTGTATATATATTATTAAAACCCATATGGTTACATAATATCCAGAATATACATAAACAATATTTTTAAATTTCCCATTGATAAGAATTCAATCATGAAAAATAAATTGTTTCTATTTTTACCCTTTAAAAAATCTTAAATCAATATTTTTGCAAAATTTTCATTATATACTAAGGGAATATTCTTAAAACTTAACTAGTTTGTTTTGCTAACTCTTCCATTTGAACTTTAGAATGTGTTTAAAGTCTTAGAATTGAAAGATTGAGGTAGCATTAAATTCAATTTAGGAAACAAAAAGCAGATATCAGGATAAATGTTTAGCCAAGGCTTATAGTCAAACAATTAACATCAAGAGATATTGGAATTCTGATGGGGATGACTTCTGGAGGACTACTTCAGTACATTAGGCAGAGAAACACAGGACCATGCTCCATGAGGTAACAAAGAGTCCTAGTCAGATCGTCCACAACAGAAGAGCTCTGTGATAGGAATACTGATTTTACCATTTTACGGGAACACTGAGCTAGAACTCCAGGCATTTCATTTTCTTTCCATCACCCTTGTAGAAGACTCTGGGTGTTAACATTTTCATCCTTTTTATGTGGATAGTTATTCTGGTGATGTGAGAGATAGTCTTTCCCTTTCCCCATGTCTAAGCTAAGAATCCAAAACTTCCATATTACTAGGCCCTATACACACATTCTTAGAGGGTCCAATATTATTGTGATGGATGAATGATGGAAGAGAAGTTCTGTTATTTTTATGCCTGAAACGGATCTATTCAGTGATCCTTCTATTGAGAAGGGAAATTTTTCTATTTTGGTTTAGGGCCCAGAGAAGTGAATAATTAAGAAGTTTTTTCCTATTTTTTAATCAGCTTCTCCTTATATACTGCTTTCTTTAACAGAACGAATAGCAGAGTTCATTTAGCAAGATAAAGATCTTGAAATACACAAATGTTCTATTAATGAGATTATAACTTGTTTTTGTACCCTTGAAGGTACTCAATGCTTTTAGACAGGCATAGTAAGTTATTTTAATGGATACACTAATAAAAAAGAAGAGAGCTTTCAATTTGTATATCGTGCTGGGCTAAAATCTGTATTTAAATGCATCTGGGGCTTTCTTTGCTAGTTGGTTAGCAATTAATCATGATTATAGTGTTTGATTGCCTATCACCTACAGGCCATTAGAGAGAGACTGTTTTCTAAGTACCATAGGACCCACATTCCATTGGTGTATTATTTGATTCTGATTTTCATTGTAATGTAGACTAGTACTATGAATATACACACACACATACTTTGAATACACACACACACACACACACACAGATGTGTATTGTAGAAATAAGGTGACTGCAGTAAAATATTAATAATTTCATGGGATAAGATTTAGAAAATTAAAAATGCATCCATATGGGCAATATTGTAAATATACTTAAAAAAAAGTCCTTTCGGTACCGACCTAAAAACAGTTAGGAGTACTACTAAAGACTATTCAGAAGTGAATAAGAATATGAAGGTGAACCTTAGCCAAATACATAGATGCATAATTGGAGTTTTACCCTGGACATACATAATACATATCTGTTTTTCAGCCTCATTTGACAACAGACTGCTCTAGTATGTCTGATAAAATGTATTATTTCTTTGAAAGATGTCATATGCTTATGTCTCATAGTTATTAATTTTGCACACAGATTCTGATCTGTATGAAACCTCTATTCTATTTCTAGCCTACTACAAATATATTTTTTAAAGGTATGGTACAAACCTAGTGTTACCGACCTTAACATGATAGTAGCACATTTTCACCACTAAGATTATTTTAATTCCACACAGTTTACAAGAAAGTGATCAAACTAAAACAAAAAAGACTCAAAATAATAAGAAGAAGAAGAAGAAAGAGAAAGGAAGGAATGAAGGGAGGGAGGGAGGGAGGGAGGAAGGAAGGAAGGAAGGAACGGACAACAGTAATTCAGTGAGAGTACCAAGGCATGAAAAATAGCATATGTATTTAGCAAGACCACTTAATGAATGCTAAGTACTGGGGTAAAAAGCATTTCATTTATTATTAGGCTATTGCATGGAAAATATAATTTACTCAAGGCCATTTGGAAACATTCATTCAGAGTTAATATTAAACAAACCAAACATCCTAAGTAATTTAATTTTTGCATTTCCAACTGAAAATTTAGGCATGATGGAAATAGTCCAAAGAGGTTTTAAATCAAATAATTTTACACCATTTGTTCTTAGCAAATGTTTGTGTGTGTGTACATGTGTGTACATAAAAGTCTATATTCATTTGGGAAATGTAACTTTCCATGATTTTTGTTAAAAAGAAGTACAATAACCACCCATTTGAAATGAAAGTCATCATAGTTATAGTCTCAAAAAAATTCTAATGAATTTTTTGCCTGGAAAAGGATAGATTCTTTAGCTGCTCAACCTCTCCTAGTGATTTTTACTAAAATTTTTAAAAAGTAAACATGTTTCATTGGTGAAAAGGAATATGTATAGGAGGCAGTATAGTTTATATCATTAAGGTGGATATGTCCTCAACTTTCCATGAATCCTCTGTGAAATTGCTATAAATTCCTGAATATATTTTAATCCAGTCCTAAATCAGGAGGCCTTCCCATTAATAAGACTATCTATTGTTTATGGCATTGTTATTCAAATACATAAAATGATTTTAAAGATTGTTGCATGGTTTCCAATAAAACAACCAGCCAAATAACAATTATAAAGATTAAAAAAATTGGGTCACTTATGTTTTACAAATAAGGAATATAAATTAGTTATGGTATGTTTAATTTGAAATACTATTGTATCAACCTGACAAATATAGATTATGCTGCAAAACCAAGCAACCCTAAATTCCAATAGTGTAAAACAACCTAAATGTATTTATCACACAACTGACATGACATTGTAAGTTGGCTGGGGCTCTGCTGTTGCCTCTGCTGTTGTTACTGTTGCCTCATCCTTCATAATAGAAGGATTATTAAGTAAAAAATGTTCATTTCATGTGTTACGATGTGAAACCATTTAATGACAGTTTGTACCTATTATAGGCAAATCTAAAATCTTAAGACAGTTGCTTACTCAAGTTATATTGCATGGAATTAAAAAAGACAGCAACACATTAGTCTAATTTGGTGAAAGCCAGGAAATGAATGTTCTAAATAGATAAAGGTTACATAAACTACATAGTAGATATTGATATTTGTTTTTCAGATAAAAATTAAGTTGATTATGAATTAACTTCAAGTATATCATCAATGTTTCCTGAATATTTGGATGAAAATAGGCATAATTTGAGTGGAAAAAACATAAAGATATCTGAATGCATAGACTGGTCTCATGTATTTTAATGAGTAGTGTTAATTATTTATTCTATAAAAACATATTTATGTTGAAACAGTTATTTTTTTCATAAGATATTGAGTAACACATTTTACTAGATATTAAAAACACAAGGATAAACAAGATCTGGGCATATTTCTTCCCCTCAATAATTTTAATTCTACAAGAGAAGACAGAAGTTTTAGAAAATCATTTGAGATTTTGACAAGTGCTATAAAGGATGTTGTAACAGATAAATATGAGAGTGAAGAAACTATTTTAGATAGAATGACAAGGGAACCTCCATGTTGTAGTGACATTTAAGGTTGATACCTAAAAGATGAGACTAAGTTATTCATTTTAAGAGACGGGGACAGTGTATTGGGGAAAAAGTAAGCTGGAAGGATTAGTGTGTTCCACAAACTATCAAAAGCCAGAATAACTATTTGTTTTAGACACAATAGGTAAAGAATTTAGAAGTATTCAATCCCGTTCTTACAAAACTAAGGAAGCTAAACAAAGTGAAAATCAATGACCTTTTTTGGGGCCCATTTGAGAATCGAAGTTTTAGGGGAAAATGCCACCCCAACATCTAGTGAGAAAAGCATATCCAGAGAGATACAGCAACTGAGATCTGCTCACACTGAGTAGTAACCACTGGAGCTATAAAACGGTAAGAATGCTTAAATAGTAATTATGATGAATTACCACAAGCTGAGTGTGGACTAGTATAAAGTGAGGAGCTGCTGAGGATGCCACCCTCAGGGGAGCCTTCACATTTTCAAACCAGGTTTTTTCAGGTGAAAATTCAAAAAGCTCACCTTGTGATCATGGCAGAAGGAGTGGAGGAGTAATCATTGTGAAATATACCCCAAGCCTTCTGTATTATTCCAGGGATTAGGACTTAGCCAGAGTTCAGGGTTGAAACCTTATCCCAGCTGGGAAAGGGAAATCCTTCCCTCTCAAGCTACCTTCATACTTCCTGTCTCACTTAAGTGGCCAGAGGGGCATAGTTTACAGGGCTCATGAATTCAAGAAAATAGATTGGAAAATCTGCAGCAAGGGAACCAAATAGGGAGCCAAAGCAAGAAAAGCTATGCCACTGAGAAACACTTATCAAAGTCACAATCCCAAGATACAAAATTTAATCACAAGATTATAGCACACTCCTCTTCCTTGACACCTTTCCATTTCACTGACAGGACTCAGTATGACAACAGCAGATTACATCTCAAGGAACTGTAAGGCACAAACTCTCTTTGAGGAACAGTACATAGGGAGCCCATAGTCCACAAAAAAAGACATACAAAGAGCCCTGGTTGTAGTGAAGTTTCCTGGCAGCTAGAAGAGAGTTTACAGTTTTAGGTGCTGAATGAGGAGACTGTTTCAATAAGGAAAAAGTTTCAAATTGTTTCTAAATGTGCTAATGGTTTGAGTGAGGTGACCTAACATATCCACCAAATGTGAAAAATGGAATCATAGGTTACCTTGACCAAAGCACAGTAATTTCAGTGATACGGTGGAGATAGGAGAAAAATTCATAAGTAGTTGCCTACTTTATGGTAAATCCATGCAACACCCCAAGAGATCCTGACACTTTATAAGGTGTTGGGTTTAACCATGTAAATAGTAGAATGGTATCAGGGAACAGAGAATGGCAAATAAAAACTGATTTCAGCGTTAACTGGAAGTAGCTACTTTTGTAATATTAAAACTCTTCATGACAGCCTTTCTATTTATCTTCCACGCAATAAATAAATTAAAGAACTATCTGCAGATTTTTATATATATATATAAACATATGAAATATTGTAGCTTGGTAATCAAGATGGAACTTTAATACATAGTAGTGATAAAAGCATATAATCACAAAAAAGCAATTTGGGAGGGGATACACTAAATGACAAAAATTCTCTTTTCCATTTAAATATTTTGCTAAAATATAACAATGTTATTGTATCTTTTTTTTCTTCTGACCACTTTTTCAAAATGTTGACTGTGCATGAATGGAAAGTTGTATATACATCTATAAAATCAGAGAAGTTTTATTTAGTGGACCCTGAGGATCTCATGATTTTCCTGATTCTGCCAAGAGGAAGAACATCCATTAGCTGAACAATAAACAAGTAAAATTATGAGCTTCTCATTTTAGCAATGCAATTTTTAGTACATTTTCATTTTTACAATCATAACCATATCCTCTTCACTATCTACATAACACTAGAATAAAGAAAATGGAGACTTCAGTTTAGAGAATTCCACATTTAAATTTGGAAATGAAATATTATATGCTATGGCTATCAATTAAATAAAAACAAAACCAGAATTCATATAACTGTAAGTTTGTGGTCATATAGACATGACCTCAATTTCAATATACTTCCATATCCAATGTAACACATTATATGTCAAGCCAATAATTGCAGCTTGACATATAACAGTTACACTGGATATGAACATATATTAAAAACAATTTACTTATTTTTTGAGTGTGTATATATATGTGTGTGTAAATGAATGATCATACATGCGCTTGTATGTTATGAAATTTAGATAACAAGGTCACTAAAATAATTTGGATAATGTCAATATTATTTAGTGAATGTATATCTTCAAATAATTATTAGGGGGAAATGGGTTTTTATAATGGTCATATAAATGTTTCTTGCTATTACTAGATATAACCCTGATGTATGGAAATATGAAAATCTTACTTAGAAAAACAGATATCCAATACATATAAATACATAGGTTTTTTTTAGATTTATGAATATGTATAAATAAAAGGATATTATAAAAAATTGACTTATCTATTCAAAAAGTCATCTTTTGATTTACCCATATGTTTTGGCAGGTATAGTAAAGACAGGTTTAATTATATTAGACTCTATTTCTATATTGAGTATGCCACAAAAAAATACTGGCCAAAGCACATAGAAGTTTGTCTCATTCTTATGACAGTCCAAGATGGGTGCTTATGTCAGTGAGCATGTCTTTCACATGGTGATTCAGAGACCCAGATTTCTTCCATGTTGTATCATTACCAAACCTGAGATCTCAGAAAACTCTTAAACCACATAGGAAGGAGAATGAAGAGAAAGGAATTCTATTTTTTAATAACTTCTTGACCCGGAAGTAACACACATATTTTCTACTTCCATTCTATTATAAGTAGAATATAATAAAAAGTAGCATGGCCACACAAATTATAAGAGGATAGAGAGGTTGGTGGGGTAGGATGGAGTAGAACTTGAAATGTAGAATCAGCTGAAAAATTACTTAACTGAACAGCTCCATACTTATTACAATATGAATTATTGAGAATTCATTAATTCAATATTATTACAGAGAATGGACTCTGGCTAACAGCAGTGTTTGCCACAGTTTAACCTCTGGCCAGCAAAAACAACATTTATCTGTTTTTCCAGGGGTAGGATACACTTAGATCTTTCTAAAGAGAGACAGCCTAAAATTATATCCTTGTTTAAATCTCAAAGTTCAGGATCCCTGGATGATATATACGGCTTAACGACAGGGATACATTCTAGGAATGTGTTGTTAGGATATTTTGTCATTGCGTGAACACCATGGAGTGTACTTACACAAACCTAGATCATATAGCTTACCACACACGTAGGCTATATGTTATAGCCTATTGCTCCTGGACTACAATCCTGTATAGCATATTACTGTTCTGAATACTATAGGCAACTCTAGCACAATGGTAAGTATTTGTGTATCTAAACATAGAAAATGGACAGTAAAAATATTATGTAAATTATTTAAAAAAATACTTGAATAAGGAACTTACCATGAATGAAGTTTGCAGGACCAGAAGTTGGTGTACACGAGTCAGTGAGAGCTGAGTGAATGTGAAGGCCTAGGGCATTACTATACACCAGTGTAAATTTTACAAACACTGTACACTTAGGCTACACTAAATTTATAAAAATAGTATTCTTTCTTCAAGAATAAATTAGTCTTACTGTAATGTTTTTTACTTTATAAACTTTTTAATTTTTTTAACTTTTGACTCTTTTGTAATAACCCTTAGCTTAAAATGCTAACACATTTTACAATTGTGCAAAATGTGTTCTTTATTTATATTCTTATTCTATAAGCTCTTTTTATATTTTTAACATTTTTTATCATTATATCTTTTACTTTAACCTTTTTTTGTTAAAAACTAAGACACAAATACATACTTTAGCCCTTTAGCCTAGGCCTACACAGGGGCAGGATCATCAATATTTCTGTCTTCCACCTCCACATCTTGTCCAACTGAAAGGTCTTCAGGGACAATAACATGCATGGACCTGTCATCTTCTATAACAATGCTTTCTTCTGGAATACCTCTGGAAAGACCTGCCTGAGGCTGTTTTATAGTTAACTTTTTTGTTTATAAGTAGGAATACACTCTAAGATAATAAAAAAAGAATAGTATAGTAAATATATAAACCAGTAACATAGTGGTTTATTATTATTGTCAGTATTATGCATTGTACATAACTGTATGTACTATACTTTTATATAACTGGCAACACAATAGGTTTGTTAACAAAAGCATCACCACAAACACACGATCGATGGATGTGTTACAATATTATGACAGCTATGACATCATTAGGCAATAGGAATTTTTTAGTTCCATTACGATCTTATAGGACCATTGTTATATATGTAGTCCATCACTGACTGCAACATCCTTGTGCAGTGCAAGGCTGTATTTTCTCTATCAGGTAGAGATTTTTTTATTCCTGTTTTGATAGTCTCTAAACTAAAAGACAAGAAAACTGCCTTATCTTTATCCAAGCCATCATAAAGCAGTGACTGAAAAATCATAATTAGCACTCAGACTGCATAAGAGAAAAAGGAAAGCACACAGTAGTTATTAATTGATGGCAAAGATGTAATCCTACTGGGCAAGAACGGTGAAGAGACTAATTTGGCAGAGAAGGAAGTTCTTTGATTAGATCCTCAAACTGCTCTTAAGAGGAATCCATTGCCAACCTATAAGCAAGATACCCTTTTGGGGAGTGCAAAGCTTTCACAGTTATTTCCCAGTGGGTCAGTTATAAGCAGAAAAAGATGTTTGAAAATTTTGAGAGTCAAAACCTTTCTAATGACTAACTTCTGAAATGGCAAAATGAAAATGTTGGTAAACCTGATCTTCCACAGAAGGGAACTAGGAAGACAGCTAAAATTAAGCTGGAAATTTAAAAAAAAACTACAAAACAACTAAAAACTATTCAAGAGGAACTACTAAACCTTGGTAAGACAGTAGTCTGTGATGTTTTAAATTAGGCCTATTCTCATCTCCTTCCCTTCCCAGATTGCTGGCATGATAACTGTGAAAAGCTGACCACTGTGTTAGAATATTACAGTTATTTTTTACTCAGAGTTCAACTCAAAAAAATACCCTATCCCTAAGATTACCAAAAACCATAGAAATATGGTGGTAATATTATATCTGTCTATGATTTCAGATAAAGCACACAAGGTCCTAGAGAAAAATCTAAAGTAAAGTCTTAGAAAACTATATGATAGAAAACTTTGAATATCTTCAATGTGTTTCTGAAAATCTAGGAGCCTGTGTACGAACACCCAGCTGTGTGCATGCCAGAAAGACAGGGAAAAAGAGAAGGAACCAGTCATGTACCCCTTGCTTGCCCTAAGATAGTGTTAAAACAAGATGATAAAAATAAGATTGTCTTGTAAACAGCCTGAAGGTTGAAGCTGCGACTTCACCCATAGATCTACTTGGCAATGGTAGAGGACACACTGGCAAGATATTTAAGGAAATATTCTCAGTGAACATTGTCTGACCACTAAATCATACTGACCTAAGGGTGACCAAGAGGAAGTCAAACTTAAAAAGAGCAACAATAACAAGAGGCTGTCTGTGAAGTCAATGTCTAAGCACTGCAAGGTATACATAATCTACAGATTAATTCAGGAAGGTCACTAAACAAATAGGCAGAAATAAGAAACACAGCAACAAAACAAAATTCAGCAACAACCACAGATCCCCTCTGTGAGAGAGAGAGAGAGAGAGAGCTGATACCAGAGTTATTACAATACATCATCTAAAGTTTATTTTACAAGAATTTATGCAACATGCAAAGAAATAGAAAATATTAGACAGCTTGGGAAAAAATAAGCCAACACAAAATGTCCCTGAATAGGACCAGACGTTAGATTTAGTAGACAAAAATTGTATATCAGCTTTATAAATATATTTAAATAAATAAAAGAAATTATTGTTAAATAATGTAAAGGAAGAATGATAATTATATCTCATCAAATATATAGCATCAATAAACAGAACTAAATGGAAATTCATACTGGGGTCAAAAGGTAAAGAAACTAAAATTTTAAAAAAATCATTAGAAAAGCTTATCAAACAGATTTGACCTGAAACAAAGAACTTTAAGATAGGTCAACAGAGATTATCCATTCTAATTAATTATTAGAATAAAAAAAAGAAGAAAAATAAAAAATAAACAGAACTTCAGTGGGTATAAAAAACTATCAAGTGTAACAATATATAAAGAAAGAGAATGAGAGAAGAGGAGAAAAGGGCAGAAAGAAATTTTAAAAAGAATGAAAACTTTTAATCTACACTTCCAAGAAGCTCAGCTACACCAGGAAGAACGAACCTCAAAAGATCACATCGTAGTCAAGTGAACAAAAGTCAAAGACAAAAGTCTTGAAAGAAGCTTGAGAAAAATGACATATCACATACAAGAGATCCTCAATAATATTAACATTTGACTTTTCTTCAGAAACCATGGAGATCAGAAGACAGGGAAAAGAGATCTTGGAATGTTGAAAAAAATTTTTCAATGAGGAATTAGAAATCCATCCAGCAAAACACTTCTTCAAAAAATGACAGAGAAATTAAAACATTCACAGATAAATGAAAATTGATGGAATTTGTTGCTAGCAGACTTTCCCTACAAAAAATACAAAGAATCCTTCAGGCTAAAGTGAAAGGGAACTAGAAAATGACACACTTCTATATGAAAAAACAAGGAGCAGTTAAATAAGGTAACTATATAGATAAATATAGAAAACAGTGAAAATGTATTTTGGTAACACTTTTCTTCTACTATTTGATTTAAAAGAAAACTGCATAAAGCAATAATTACAAATCTACATTGCTCGTCTTCTAATGTATAAAGATGAACAAGGGGGGTTTATACCAGAAATTCAAGACTAGTTCATTATTTAAAAATCAATCAGTGTAATATAGTACATTAAGAGAATAAAGGAAAAAAATATAAAATCACTTCAATAGATGCAGATAAACTATTTAACAATATGCAATACACTTTCGTGATTAAAATAAAAACACTCAACCAAATGTGAAGAGAAGGGAAATTTTAAATCTGACATAGAGTATCTAAGAAAAACTCACAGATAGCATTATAATTAATGGAAGAAAGGCTTGATGCTTTTTTTCCCCCTAAGATCACACTCAAGACAAGAATCTTCATTCTTACTACTACTATTGAATATTTTAATGGCAGTTCTAGCCAGTAAAATTAGGTTAGAAAGTACTATAAAAATCATTCAGATTGTAAAAGAAAAAATAAAACCTTTTCTATTTATAGTTGGCATGACTTTGTTCATAGAAAATCTCAAGGAATATTGAGACCTAAGAAATGAGTCCAACAAGTTTACAAGGTACAAAATCAATATGCAAAAATAAAATTTATTTATATTTAAGCAATGAATTGTTCAAAAATGAAATTAAGAAAATAGATTTATTTGTAATATTAAAAAATAAAATACTTATGAATACATTTAACAGAAGAATTGTGAAATATGTACATTGTAAACTATAAAACATCCTTGCCAGAAATTAAAGAAGACCTAAATAAATGAAAAGGCATCCCATGTTCATGAAATGAAAGATTTATTATTGTTAAGTTAGTTTACAACTAAAACCACAACTACAACAACAAATAATATCAAATAATAGCAATAATTTTAAAATTGCTCTACAGATCCTACACAGTCCCTGTCAAAATCTCAGCTACCTTTTTTGCAGAAATTGAGAAGCCAATACAAAAATATTTATTAAATCACCCAAAATAGTCAAAACAATCCTCATCACACACACACAAAAAAGAGTTTAAGGACTCACAATTACAGTTTTCAATACATACTGCAAGGATTAATTAATTACAATATTGTGGTACCAGCACAATTACAGACATATAGATTGGTGGGAGAGAAACAGTACATAAATAAACCCTTAGATTTATGATCTATTGCTTTTCAACATAAGTGTCAAGTTAGTCTAAGAGGGAAAGAAAAACCCTTTTGAAAAATGGTTCTGTGTCAACTGGATATCCACATGCAAAAGAATAAATTTCAACTTCCTGCCACACACTATATAAATAGTAACTGGAACTGAATAATTCACCTACATATAAGATCTAAAACTAAAAAACTCTTTAAAAAACCCTAGGAGTCCATCTTCACTACCTTATGTTCACTACCTTCTGTTTCTTAGATACGAGGCCAAAAGTGCAAAATTACAAGTAAGTGACTGCATCAAAGCTTAAAAAATTTGTACTTCAAAGGACATTATCAAGAAAGTTAAAAAATAAACAAGTCAAAGAGGGAACAATATTTGAAAATCATATATGTGATAAGACATGTGCCTGTCAACCCATATCACTACAATAAAATGTTTTAAAAAAGACATGTATCCAGGATACGTAAATAATTTTTACAACTAAATACTGAATGATAAATAACCCAATAAAAAATCAACGAAGAATTTAAATAGAGGTTTCTCCAAAGAGGATATATATTAAGGAAATGCAAACCAAAACCACATGATATCATTTCACACCCAATAGGATGACTACAAGCAAAAAGACAATAATAAATATGGGTGATGATGTGGAGAAATAGGAACTCTCATTCATTGCTATTAGGAATATAAAGTGATGCAGCTGTTTGTCAAAAAAGTTGGGCAGTTCTTAAAAAGGTAAACATAGTTACTGTGTGTATTACTGTAATACTATATATATTACTAAGTAATTCCACTTACTTACTCAAATGAAATGAAATATAATAGCCTTATAAAAACTTGCACATGAATGTCCTTAACAGCATTATTCATAATACTGTGAAAGAAACAAATTCCATCAATTCATGAATGAATAAATCAAATGTGATATCTCCATACAATGGAATATTATTAAGCAATAAAAATGAAGTACTGAGACATGCTACATGGATAAAACATGGACAAAACTTGAAAACATTATAAGTTAAAGAAGCCAGTCACAAAAAACTACATATTTTATGATTTTATTTATATGAAATGTCCAGAATGGGCAAATCTATAGAAACAGAAAGTGCATCACTTGTTTCCAGGGTTTTGGGGAAAGATAATAGAGAGTGACTGCTACTGGATACAGGGTTTCATTTTTCAGTGATGAAATGTTTTAAAATTAGTATGTGATAATGGCTGGGTAACTCTCTGAATATACTAAAAATCACTTGAAAACAAATTTTTGGTATGTGACTCAAACCTCAAAAATGGTGTTAAAATCCAGTGTAATGGCATTCTTCTCGCTAGCCTCAATTTGTAAAATATGCTACTTTATAAAGTATTTATTTTTGCAAGTTATTTCTTTATTAATATTTGTAAATTAATAATAATATATATTTTTTTGAGATAGCGTCTCACTCTGTCTCCCCGGGTAGAGTGCAGTGGCATCATCGTAGCTCACTGCAGCCTACAACTCCTGGGCTCAAGTGATCCTCCTGCCTCAGCCTCCCAGAGTGCTAGGACTACAGGTGTGAGCCACCACGCCTGGACAATAATTACTTTTAAAGTTTAAAAAATCTTTCTAAGATATGCTTATGGTCCTTTTGTCAATATTATATTCTTACAGAAACACCAATCTATTTGTTTCTAGATAGTCCCATTTTTTGTGTGTGTGTGTTTTCTTTTTTCTTTTTAATTATTATGGGTACATAATAGTTGTATACATTTATAGGGTACCTGTGATGTGCTGATACAATGTGAAGTAATCAAGTCAGGGTAATTGAGGTATCCATCAGCTCAGGAATTTATTATTTCTTTGTGTTAGGAACATTCCAATTGCACTCTTTTAGTTATTTTAAAGTATTAATATAACCTAACTTTTTGTTGATTATAGTCACTTTGTACTATAAAATATCGTTCATTCTATCTAACTATCTAACTATATTTTTGTACCCATTAACCATAGCCACTTTATGCTCTCCTCACCACCCTTCACAACCTCTAGTAACCATTATTCTACTCTCTGTCTCCATGATATCAATTGCTTTTTCGTTTTTGTAAGTATTATGGGGGTACAAAATTTTTGGTTACGTGGATCACTTTTATAATGCTGGGGTCATGGTTCTAGGTGTGCCGGTCACCCAGATAGTGTTCATTGCACCCTTTAAATAGGTTATCGCCCATCCCTTCCTCTCGCCTCTCCCCTGCTTGATTTCCATTGAGTTTTACTTCCCTCTATGCACATATGTGCTCATCAGTTAATTCCAGTTTAATAGTGAGTACATGTGGTGTTTGTTTTTTCCATTCTTTAGATACTTCACTTAGGATAATGGTCTCCAATTCCATCCAAATTGTTGCAAAAGGCATTAAGTCATCATTGTTCATGGCTGAGTAGTATTCCATGGTATACATATACTACTTTTTGTTAATCCACTCATGAATTGATGGGCACTTGGGTTGATTCCATATCTTTGCAATTGTGAATTGTACTGCAATAAACACTCGAGTACAGGTGTCTTTTTAATAAAATGACTTCTTTTCCTCTGGGTAAATACCCAGTGGTGGAATTGCTGGATCAAATGGCAGGTCTACTTTAACTTCTTTGAGGTATCTCCATACTGTTTTCCATAGGGATTGTACTAATTTGCAGTCCCACCAACAGTGTAGAAGTGTTCCTCTCTCTCTGCATCCACACTAGCATCTATTATTTTTGGACTTTTTAATAAAAACCATTCTAACGAAGGTACTTGTTTTTAATATTTAGCTCCACATATGAGTGAGAACATAAGAGATTTGTCTTTCTGTGCTTGGCTTATTTCACTTCACATAGTGTTCTCCAGTTCCATCCATGTTGTTGCAAACGGCAGGATTTTATTCTTTTTTGTGCCTATATAATATTTCATTGTGTATATGTACCATAATTTCTTTATCAACTCATCCACTGATGGATACTTAGGCTGATTCCAAATTTGGCTATTGTGAATAGTGCTGCAATAAACATGGGAGCGCAGATAACTTTTCGATATACTGAATTCCCCTTCGTTGAATATATAATCAGCAGTGGGACTGCTGAGTCATAAGGTAGTTCTGTTTTTGTTTTATTGAGGAACCTGCATACTGTTCTCCATAGTGGTTGCACTAAAGTACATTCCCACCAACAGTGTACGAGGGTTTCCCTTTCCCCACATCCTCGTCAGCATTTATTATTGCTTGTCTTTTTGATAAATACATCTTAACTTGGGTGAGATGATATCTCATTATAGTTTTGATTTGCAATTCTCTGATGACTAGTGATGTTGACCATTTTTTCGTACACCTGTAACATTCTTTGGGACCCATAGTTCTCTTACGTGTTTTGTTTCTTTTCTTATGTGACCTTCTGCCTCCATTTGTAAACTGAATGCCAACTTTAAGACATTTGAAAAAAAAAGCCTTTTGGAGAAGCCAACATCCTTAATTTGATCTTTGCTGCAGGACAAATTCCCTGTGACTGAATAATGATAAATGGCCTTTGCCACTTAAAGCTTATTTCAGTTTTATCTCCTATTTTTTGAAATCCAGATAAGGTCAACTTTTCCAACCCTTCATACCATTATACTCTGCTTTCAGATTCCTTTCATCATTGTTTTGTAGTTGTAGATATAGAAATACTTTATATCTTTTGCCATGTTTATACTTAAGTACTTCATGATATAGGTGATACTGTAAATAGCACTTCATAAAAATTAAATTACTATCATTTATTGCCACAACATAGAAATTTAATTAATTGTATATTAAATATTGACCTTATATTTGAGAAATGGCTAAATTAGTGTTAGTTCTATGTTTTTAATATTCTTTGAGATTATTTTGGTAGATAACTATTTTTTTACATATAGAAATAGTATGTCTTTTTCTTCTAAAAAACATTTTCCCCTTTTTTTATTAGAATATGACTTATTTGTTGCCTATATAGAACTCCAAGTATGATGTTGAATAGGATGATTAAAGTAGACATCTTTGTCTTATTTTCAATTTTATTAGAAAAGCATTCAATTCTCTCCAGTAAACATGAAGTTAGCTGTAGTTTTCTGCTTTTTGTTTTTGTTTTGTTTTGTTTTGTTTTTTGGTGAATGTCTTCATTAGGATAACTATATTTCCTGTGGTTCTAGCTTTATGAGTTATTTTTTTAGACCATTACTGAATTTTGCATTGTGTCAAATTCTGTTTCTATCTCTAGCGAGAGGATTTTAAGTCTTTATTTTGTTAATGTATTGCATTCATTGACATTTGAACGTGAAAACAGCTTTGCATTTCTAGCATAAATCTTATGTGATCATGACATGGTATCCTTTACATATATTGTCATATTTGATTTTCAAGTATTTTGTTGTTTTTTTTTTTCATCTCTGGTTGCTCTATCATTTGTTTTCCTTAAAATATATATTTCCATTTGTTCACATCAGGGTAATGTTAGCTTCATGAAATGTGTTAGAAAATTTTCCTTTATTCTGGAAGATTTGTGCAGAATTGATATTTCTCTCTTAAATTATTGTAGAATTTGCAAGTGAAGCCATCTGAGCCTGTAATTTTCCCTGTTGGAAGATTTATAGTCATGAATTTACTTGCCTTACTAGATACAGGACTATTCAGATTGTTTCTTCTTGAGTAATCTCTAGAAGTTTTGGTGTTTCAAAGGGTGTGTCCATTTCATCTAAGTCATCAGTTCGTGTGCATGGATGTGTTTGTAGTA
The DNA here is from genome assembly GCA_023783475.1 of Daubentonia madagascariensis. Lineage (NCBI taxonomy): Eukaryota > Metazoa > Chordata > Mammalia > Primates > Daubentoniidae > Daubentonia > Daubentonia madagascariensis. The sequence goes on along the minus strand of JAKFHU010000978.1, from coordinate 14,279,076 downwards.
CCTCCTAATTATCTTTGTAGTGTCTTTAGTGTCAGTGGTGATGCTATATGTTGAATTACGTATATTTGTAACTTGTGTTTTGCCCATATATTAATTTATTTCAGTTCTTATTTTTATTACTCTGTTTCTTCTGCTTGGTTTTGATAAATTTGCTCTTCTTTTCCTATTTTTAAGGGTAAAATTTGATTATTAATTTAAGGCATTACTTTTTTCAAATATAATTATCTACTGTTTAAATTCTCCTCTAAGCACTGCTGTAACTGCATCTTACAAATTTTACTATGTTATATTTCCATTTTTCATTAATATGAAATATTTTATTATGTTCTTCGTGACTTCCTCTTTAAGTCATGGAATGTTTATAATTGTATTACTTAATATCCAAGTGTTTGTATGTTTTACCTATAACCTCTACTTAATGATTTCAATTTTTTTTTTACCTGAGAATATACTTTTCATGATTTCAATTATTTAAAATTGGGAAAGTTGTATTTGTGCTGCAGAGTAGAGTTATCTTCATGAATGTTACATATGCACTTAAGAAAAATATATTTTTCCTCTTGATTTTGGTTCTTTTGTGGTATAAATTTACTCTATGTATAGTTAATTTAAAATGCTTTTCAGGTCTTTTGTGCCCTACTTTATTTTTTTTCCACTTGTTCTATCAATTACAGGTTTGGATTTTTCTCTTTCTTCTATATCATTTCTATGTGTTTCTGCTGCAAGTATTTTGAAGCTTTGTTGTTAGTTCCATATACATTTAGGATTGTTATTTCTCCTTGGAGAATAGATCCCTTGTTCATTGTGTTACGTTGTTCTTTATCTTTCATAATTTCTTTAATATAAAGTCTACTATTTTGAAGCTATATAGCTATTTCAGTTTTCGTTTTGTTGTGTTTGTATGGTAATTCTTTCTTCATCCTTTTCTTTTAAACTATCTATATCTGTGTATTGAACATTAGTTTCTAACCAAAACATGTTTCAACAAATGTTGAAAAAGAAGAACAAAATTGGGGGTCTCATATTTTCTTATTCCAAAACTTACCATAAAATTACTGTAATCATAACAATGTGATACTGGGATAAAGACAGACATGATAGATCAGTAGAATAGAATAGGCAGCACAGAAATGAACCCTCACATATATGGTCAAATGATTTTTGGCAAGGGTTCCAGGACCCTTTTAAAGACCTTCTTTTGAAAAATGATGGAGAAACTAGATCTCTATATCTCAAAGAACCAAGTTGGATCCCTCAGTGTCCATGGGATATTGGTTCTAGGACTCAGAGATACAAAAATCCACTTATGGTCAAGGTCCTTATAAAAAGTGGCGTAGTATTTGCTTATAATCTATGCCAATCCTCCAGTATACTTTAATACAATGTAAATGGCATGTAAATAGTTGTTATACTGTGTTGTTTAGGGAATAATGGTAAGGAAAAAAAGTTTGCATGTGTTCAATATATACACTTTTTTTAATATTTTCAATCTGCAGTTGGTTGAATCCACAGATGCAGAAGTCCTTATATAATCTGCAATTTTTCCCTTGCCATAGGTTGTACTTTCACTTTGCCGAGAGGGTCCTTTGATGTATAGAATTTTTAATCTTGAAAGTCTGTTATCTCTTTTTTCTTTTGTTGTCTGTGTTTTTGGTATCATATTGAAGAAATCACTGCAAAATCCAATGTCATGAAGCTTTTTTTCACCGTATTTTCTTCTGAGAGTTTTATATTTTAGGTCTTTGGTACCTTTTGAATTAATATTTGTATATGGCATAAGGATCCAACTTGATTCTTTTAAATATGGATACCTAGTTTCCCCACATTCAGGGACAATTGGATGTGATAAATGATTAATATTCAGATATATAAAGAACTCCTTCAACTCATGACAAAACATCCCTATTAAAATATGGACAAAGTATTTGAATGGAAATGGTGGAAATGAGAAATAATGCCATCATATGTGAAACAGTATGGTATTTCCTCAAAAAAATAAATAAAATTACCATATGATCCAACAATTCCACTCTGGGCATGCATACTTAGAATAATTGGAAGTAGGGACTCAGATATTTGTACACCTATGTTCATAACAGCATTATTCACTGTAGCCAAAAGGTAAAAGAAACCTGAGTGTTTATTTATGGATTAATATATAAAAAACTGTGTTGTGTACATACAGTGAGATATTATTCAGCCATTGAAAGGAAGAAAATTCCAATACGTATTACCAATGGATGAACTTTGAAGATGTTATGTTAGGTAGATAGCTAGGATCTCTGGCTCTTCTTGGGACAAGAGTTCCCTGCTTTGGTGCTGTCTTGAGCAACTGCTCCACTTGGGAAGAAGGATAAGGGTGGGCACTCTGTTTTGGTGTTGCCACACCCTTAATCCTATCCTGAGCAAATACTACACCTGGGGAAGGAGGGAATGCTTTATCAATCTGGGAATTCCCCAGCCCAGGCATGACAGAATTTGGAAAGTGACCTACAGTAACCTAAGGGTAATTATGTCATTAGCTTAAATCTACATTGTAGCTCCCCTCCCCTGCCCAGCCCCCACTGTGAGCTTTCAGAGAGGGAGGGCATATATGCAGATGGAATTTTGAGAACATCTGTTGACCATTTGGTAATATCCTACACCTTCTGAGAGCCCACCACCAGATTGGGCCAATGAAAGGAAACAATCTGGGAATTCAGAGAGAGAGTGGGTCAGTCAGTGAGTCAGTCAGTGAGTCGGTCTGTCTCTCTCCACTGGAGGAGACAGACCAGTTTTGTTCTACAATAAAGAGCTGCTCTCTGCCTGGGGTTACTCTGTCATATTGGCCCTGTTGGTGATTTTTCCAAGATAATAGTCTGGATTTAACACTTTGGTGTGTCTGGTCATTCTTCAGCCAAGAACATACCAAGAACCGAGGGCAGACTGCCACCCTGACAGTTATACTAAGTGAAGTAAGACAGTCACAAAAAAACAAATATTGCATGATTCCACTAATATGAGGTATCTGGATTAGTTAATTTATGGAGACAGAAAGAAGAATGGTGATTGCTAGGGCCTAAGGGCGGAAAGGAATGGGGAGCTATATTTAATGGGTGTAGAATTTTAGTCTGGCTAGATGAAAACAAATTCTAGAGATGCATGGTGGTTATGATTGCACAACAGTGTGAACGTACTTAATGTCACTGAATTGTACACTTAAAATGGTTAAGATGGTAAATTTATGTTACGTATATTTCAACAAAATAAAAATGGGTTTCTGGTAGATCATTTTGATTTTTCATCTTATCTACCTATGATATTTCATAGGTTATCATATAACCTATGTCTTTTAAGCCATTTGTATTTAGTGATATTTTTTATATGGTTGAATTAAAATATGCCATCTTGTTATCCATTTTATCTTTTTTCTGTCCACTTTTTTTATTCTTATTTTCTGCTTTCCTTTGTGTTAATGGAGCTTTAAAAAACTCCATTTTATCTCTCTATTGACTTACACTTTATACCTCTTTTTAAAATGCTTTTAGTGGTTGCTGCAGGGTCTGTAATGTATGACAATAACTTAATAAATTGGGGTGTATTTTCAAATAATATAATACCATTATATTAGTAGTGTAAGGACTTTATAACTCTGTATTGCCAATTCTTCTCTCCCATCCTTTTTTAAATTGTCATACACTTTGTTTTTACATAATCTATAAACATGTAATATGCTGCTACTATTTTTGCTTCAGATAATTAAATTTTAGAGCAATTAAAACAAGAAAACATTTATTTTATTTTATTTTTATTTATCCCATTTCCAGCGTTTGTTATTTTTTGTAAAGCCAACTTACTTAAAGAACTTCTTTTAATATATTCTTTTAGAAGTTCTTTTAAAAATAGTCTTTTAAGTAGACTATTTTTCCTGTTAATGAATTTCCTCAGCATTAATTTATCTAAAAACTTTTTTATTTTTCCTAAATTTTAAAAATGCATTTAGATTTTTTATGATTGTAGAATATTAGTATGATATATTTTACTGCCTTGCATTATCTCAAGCAAACTTTTAATACCAATCTTCTCCTATAATATTACTATTATCACAAGTGATAATGTCTTTATTTTTACTCCTATAGTCTACCATGTTTTAGACTAATTGTGCCCAACATGTATTGATAATCATGTTTATTCGTATGTAATAAATCTCTCATCAATTTTCTATTGATGCATAATAAACCCCCACAAAACTTAGTTTCTCAAAACAGAAAACATTCATTTAGCACCCAATTTTGTTGAGTAATTCTGATCTAGACAAGCTCTCCTAATCTCTGCAAATTTTGCTCATGTATGTATGGACACTTAGGTTAACTGGGGATTGTCTGGTACAAAATGGCTTCAGTCACATCTGGAAATTGTCCATCTGTTGAGGCATCTTAGTTAGCCATAAGGATTCTGATCTACCTGCACAATAGCTTAATCTTGTTTATATGGTAGCAGTTTTTTGTTGTTTTTGTTTTATCAGAGAGGTTCTTCCATGGGGAGAAGCATTTGTTATTACAGTAAGAGCAAAAGCTGCAAGATTTCTTGAATCTTGTGGTGAAAACCAACATTTTGCAAGAGCTGAAATGTATAGAATTGATGAAAGAAGAGACAAAGTGGAATTTCTTAGGGGCTTCCTCCATTTTCCTTTTGCTAACTAACTGGCCAAATGATTATGGGAAACTTAGTCTTCTTTTTTTCTTTCTCCTTAAATTTATGAAGTTGAAATGTATCATCTCTAAAACTCTTCCGATTATAAACAGTGGGATTCTGTCAGCATAAACAACCAGTATAACCCATTGTACTATTATTTAAGATGATGATAATATTACCCTTTGATAGTTATTAACAACGCAAAAAGATGAAATACAATGTAAATTGAATATTCCTCAATATTTGGAAAATCTACATAGAATTATGCCTTTAACTTTTGCAGCAATCGTATAGATGTTAGATTAAGATCATTAAATTAAAAATGAGTTTTGACTAGATTTTACTTCAAATTATCTTTTCTTTTTTTGGGTTCACCTATATATTACTTGCATGTAAAGGTAAGGCTTACACTTCAAAATATGGCTGGCAGAATGCTTGCAAGCAGAGACATAATGCTTTATCTGAATAATTAAAATGGTATTTATTTCATTTACTGGATGACATTAGCAGAATGTGCTTTACCAGATTTCTAATAACATAAAATGTCTCTTCATCCTCATAAGCATGTACCATTTCAACAATTGTGACAGAGTGACACTATATTTCAAAGACAGTTTTGCCCTAAGCAAGACTTAACATCTTTTTTAGTGGTTTAAAAAGATCCAAAGCTTATCTCCAGAGGACATCTGCTACTGCTGTTATGGCACATAAAAGACATTTGCCATAAAAATGCAGGCAGTCTACTAGCTAATTTCAAATGCATAAATGAGTGCCTAATCAAAAAAAATCATCAAATATTGAGAAAAATGGACACCATAAAAGAGAGATAATCTCAACCAGATGAAGAATTTATACCTGTAAAACAGTTATTAGCTCAATCAGAAGAGAACTTCAAAATACTACATTAATATTCTACATTACAGTCATTCTATACTTTCATAGTCAATTTACTCTCCTATTTTCCTAAATGATAGTTTCACACCGTCTTCTCCTCTGTCTGCCTCCACACAGTCCTCACTCTCTGCTGATGTTGCTAACTCCTGTATGGTGAGAGTGTGGAACTAGATGCCCATGGCAGTTGTTCTCACTCACCAGCATTTGCACCGACATCCTTGGCTGGAATTTTTCCTGAGACTTGGAAATGAACTTTCCAGGTTTCCATCTGAAGGACATCCATCCATCTAAGCACATTTATAGCCAGATCTCATTTTCTAAGAATTCTTCTGCTCTATTTCTCGGTCGGTTCTCTATTCCCTCTCCTATATCTTCTTTCATTCTCTTCCAAATAAAACCATCTGAATATGGCATTAATTTTTCTAATCTTAAAAATATTTGTCTTCACCTTATCTCTCCTGTCACCTATGACTCCTTTGTGTGTGTGTGTGATCTCCTACAAAATAGTTATCTATAGATCTAATTTCCAATTTCTCTTCTTTTGTTTAATATAATATGTACTACAATTAAACTCTTGGTAACCACTTTATGAAAAATACTGTTATCATTGTTATTTAATGATCTACATGAATGGTAACTAAAATGGGCAGTTGTTCATGCTTGTTCTAGTTAAACTACTGGCAGCATTGGCCATGCTTGATTACACATAATTTATTCTCTCACCTTCCATACATTCTTCTTGCTTTTTTCCTTTTTTTTTTTTTTACTAAACATTCCATTTTCAAATAACTGAAGATTCCCATGCAGTAGTAAAAAATAAAAAAGAGAGATCCCATGTACCCTTTAGTCAGATTTTTTCCAATGGTAATATTTTATGAAACTATAGTGCGATATCACAACCAGAATATTGACATTGATATGATCAAGATACAGAACATTTTTGTTACCAGAGTGTTCATTTGTTTTGCTCTTTTCTAGCCATGTTAACTTCCCTCTGGCCTCCACCCCATTCTTAACTCTTGGCAAACACTAATCTGTTCTCAATTTTCTTAAATTTCTTACTTAAAAACTAACAAAATGGGATTGTACAATTGGTAGCCTTTTGTAAACTTTTGGTATTTTTTTTTTTTTACTAAAAATATTTCCCTGGAGATTTAGGCAGAGTGTTGTTTGTATCAATAGTTGGTTCCTGTCCTTGCAGAGCAGTATTCCATGTTATGAATGTACCACAGTCTGTTTAACCATTCATCTGTTGGAAGACATTTAGGATGTTTACAGTTTTTGACTATTATGAATAAAGTTTCCATAAATATTCATATACACATTTTTGTGTGAAAATAAGATTTAATTTTACTGGAGTAAATGTCCAGAAATACAATTTTGCAGGTTTATTTGTTTCTTCAACCTTTTGGCACCAGGGACCAGTTTCACGGAAGACAATTTTTCCAAGGGGTTGGGGGGTGGGGAGGAGACAGAGCTCAGGCTGTGATGCAGGGTGGTTGGTTCCTAACAGGCCGCAGACTTGTACTGGGCCCTGAGGGTTGGGAAACGCAGCCTGAAAGAACTGCCAGCCTTGCTGTTTTACATTTTTATAAGCAGTTTTTCCACATACTCAAAAGCATATGTCATTGTGTGTGTGTGTATGTATATAAAATTCAAGCTATTCTAAAAAGTGTACAGTGATGTCCAATTGTGATTTTAATTTGTACTTCCCAACAGCTAATAATACTTGGTGTTTTTCATGTGTTTATTTGCCTTCTGTATATCTTACTTGGTGGAATATCTCTTCCTGTCTGTGGCCCATTTTCTAATTAAATACTTTTATTTTTATAGTTGCATTTTGAGCATTTATATATTCCAGATACTAAAATATGTATGTTGGCTATGTGGCTTGCAAATTTTTCTCCCTCTGTGCAGCTGGTCCTTCAGCTTCTTAACAGGGTCTTTCACAAAGTAAGAGTTTTTAATTTTGATGAAGTACAGTTTATTATCTTTATTATAGTTCACGCTTTTGGTGTCAAGTTTAAAAAGTGTGTCTAGCCCTAAATACTGAAGATTTTCTCTTTTTTGGTCTAAAGGTTTTATAGTTTTACATTGTAGTCTGTGGTCAATTTTGAGTTAATTTTTGTATAAGATATACAACTGAGGTGAAGGTTCTTTTCCTATTTTCTTTCTTTCTTTCTTGTTTCTTTTCTTGTTTGTGTCTTTTTTTCTTTCCCTTTTTCTTCTTAGCTTGTTAATATCCAATTGCTCCAGCAGCATTTGTATCTTTCCTCCACTGAATTGCTTTTGCACATTTGTCACAAATCAGTTGGGCATATTTGTAAGGAACTGTTTCTGGGTTTTTATACTATGACACTGATTTATGTGTCTATACTTTCACCTATACCATCTAGTCTTGATTACTATAGCTATATAATAAGTCTTGAAGTTGGCTAGACTCTTTCCTCCCACTTTATTCTTCTTTACAAAATTATTTTAGCTACATCACTTTCTTTGTATTTCCATACACATTTTAAAATAATCTTGTCTATATCTACAAAAAATCATGATGAGATTTCAATAGAAATTGGGTGAAACCTGTATACACATTCAGGGAAAATTTTCATCTCTACTATTTTATAGTCTTCCAGTCCATGAACATATGTCTCTTCATTTACTTAAATTATCTTTGATTTACTATTTCCTTAGTGTTTTGTAGTTTTACATACAAGTCCTGTAAATGTTTTGTTAGATTTATGCCTAATTATTTCTTTTGTTTGTGAGGGATTTCCAGTGGCATAATACTTTTAACTTCAGTGTCTGTGAAAATATCAACAATATAAATATAATTGATTTCTGTATGTTTATCTTATATCCTCTGAGCTTGCTAAAATCACTTTTGAGTTCTAGTGGTTTTTTTGTTTTGTTTTGTTTTAAGATTTTTTAGGGTTTTCTGTGTAGATGCTTATGTGAGTGGTCCCCAACCTTTTTGGCACCAGGGACCAGTTTCACGGAGGGCAATTTTTCCACGGACAGGGTAGGCAGGAGGCCGAGCTTAGGCGGTGATAAAAGCGATGCGGAGTGGCCATAAATACAGATGAAGCTTCACCACTTGCCTGCCTCTCACCTACTGCTGTGCAGCCTGGTTCATAACAGGCCATGGACAGGTAACAGTCCGTGGTCCAGGGGTTGGGGACCTCAGGCTTATGTCATCTGCAAATACAGACAGTTTTATTTCTTTCTTTCTCATCCACATGTCTTTTATTTATTTATTTATTTATTTATTTTTTATCTAGCACTATGTTGAATAAAAGTGGTGAACATAAATGGGAGTCATGAAAATAGATATCCTCATCTTGTTCCCAATCTTAAGAGAAGAGCATTCAGTCTTTCACCATTAAGGATAATGTTATATTTAGTTTTTTGTAGATGTTCTTTATTGAGGTAGTTTCCTTCTACTTCCATTTTTCTGAGAGTTTTGTATTAAGAATAGATCTTAAATTATGTCAAATGCTTCTTCTGTATCAAATTATATGCTGATGTGATTTTGTTTTTCTTTAGCCTGTTTTGATGGTTGATTGCATTCATTGATTTTCAAATATTGAACCAGCTTTGCATTTCTGGGATATACTCTACTTGGTTACAGTATACAATTATTTTTCCATATTGCTGAATTCCATCTGCTATTTTTGATAATCACAAGGGATATTGATTTGTAGTTTTCTTTATTTTGTACTACCGTGTCTGGTTTTGGTATCAGGGTAATACTAACTTTGTGAAATAAATTGGGAAACATTTCTCCTATTTTCTAGAAGAGAAGTATAAAATTGATGTTAAGACTTCTTTTTGAGGAGGTTTAAAATTACAAATTAAATTTTATTAATAGTTATAGGAGTATTCAAATTATCTATTTCCTGTTGAGTCTGTTGTGGTAGTGTTATTTCTTCTTAGTTCTCAGAAGTTTGAGTTTAATTTGCCTGGGTTTGTATTTCTTTGGGTTGTTTTCTACTTGTGGTTTACTCAGCTTCTTGAATATGTTGGTTTGTATTGTTTGGCAAATTTTGAAAGTTTTCAGTATTATTGCTTTGAGTATTTTTTCTGCCCTGCCTCCTTTCTTTTCTTTCTCTAGGATTCCAGTGATACAAGTCAGCATTTTTATTGTAGTCCCACAGGTCCCTGAGGCCCTGTTTGTTTATTTGTTTATTTAGTCTATTTTCTCTCTGCTCAGATTGGGTAGTTCCTATTGTTCCATCTTCAAGATTACTGATTCTTTCCTCCACCCTCCACATTTTGCTGTTAAGTCTGTCCATTGAGTTGATTTTATTTTCTAATTTCCATTTTTATATTTTCAGTTTGAAATTTTTTTATTTTCTCTCGTTTATATCTCTATTTCTTTGCTGAAACTTTCTATTTATTTGCTGAGACTCTTTTTTAATTTGTTTCAAGCCTGTATGTAATTGCTTCTTGAAACATTTTTATTAATATGATGACTGCTTTTAAATGCTCATCAGATAATTCTAACATCTCTGTCATTTAGGTGTCATCTATTGCTAGCTTTTTTCATTCATTTTGATAATTTCCTGGATTTTGGTATGAAAATTGATTTTTGTTGAAATACAGAAATATGAGTTATTATGTTATGAGTCGTAGATCTTATTTAAATCTTTTATTTAGCTGGATTCTCTGATACTGCTGTAGCAGGGGAAAGGGAAGAGGGGGTATGTGTACTGCTTAGTTGCTACAAGTGGAGGGTGAAGTCCAGGTTTCCCACTCAGTCTCCATTAACACCCAAGGTTGGGTGGAAGGTCACTTCATTACTTCAAGGCAGGAGTGGGAGTTATGGCTTCCATAAGGCTTCCAGTGACATTGTGTGTAAGTGATATCCTCATTATCATCCAGCAGAAATGAAACTTTTGGGTTTTGATTTGACCTAGAACTACCTCCGTGGCAGAGGATGAGGGAAGACTGATGTGCCTCATTACACTCTGGTTATAGTGGAAATCTAGGTTCCACACATGGTCTATGTTTTTGTGGGTGGTGGTGGGACCATAGTGTTTTCCTGTGGTATTTGGCTACAGAAATAAAACAATTATTATTTTTTTTTAATGTGTCATGCTAGGCTGCTCCTTTCCTGGTCTCTGCCTAGAGGGAGAAAACTTTGTTGGAGCTTTTCTTAATCTGTGCCTTTTGGCATTCCTGCATTATCAGCTTCTCCAGCAACCAGTCTAATGTGTATGAAGAAAACCCAAGAAAATCACCACTGTGTTCTTTAGATGAAAAGAACCTAGCAAACTGCTAACCATGCCCCATCTTTCAGTCTTTTTATGTTTGTTTTATATATTATGTCCAGGACTTTTAGCTGTACTTAGCGGGAAAAATAGGAAAAACACATCTACTTCATCTACCAGGAAGTGGAACTCACCATTTTGTTTTCCTTTAACTCACTGATTACTCTTTTATATATTACTCATCAACATAACTGCATGAAAGAATACACTACTAAGACAATCATCAAAAACAATGAGGGAAATGTTTTTGAAACTAGGTCTATATCCATGCCAATAAATAAGCATGGAACCTATTATTAATGTAGTACTGAGAATGAGATGCACAGTTTCAGATAAAAAAGAAATCAGAACTTTAAAATCTAAAGTCCTTCTCACCAATAATCTTGAAAGGATGTACTACTATAGGAAAAGAAAAATGAATCCAGAAGAATTAGTGCTATGTAAGAAGTGACTGTTCCCTTTATGGAAGTTTCACATTCCATAATTAGAAATTATAGACAAAAATTAGCCCGTGAGGGACATGTGAGAAGGAAAAGGATAACAGATTTCCTGTATTGTTTTATTAGAGACTGATTGAGTTCTGGTTTTGTTAGAAAAGTATAAGTTTAAAAACAAATATTTAAATAAAGGTGTTTTTCAAGCAGAATTTCCAAGTGGGATGTGTAACTTTATTAACAGTAAAGTGTCTAAAAAAAGAAGCAAGAAGAAATGACAGAGTTAACAAAAGGGAAGATAATATAGAACTGTAAAGTCACCAGGATAAATTGTGATAAATAGAAAATAGAACATGCTGGCAACAGTTATGCCAAAAATCAATAACTTAAGCATTACTATTGTCATTATAGAAAACATTTTGTGCTATGTACTAGGTCTGCTTCCAAGCCCATTAATTAATATTTATATATATTACAGTAAAGTCTATGAGTTGATGGGATCATTACCCTATTTTTAAAAACTAAAGCACAAAGAGATCAGTGCCATACACAAGGTCTCACAAATCATAAGTAGAAGACATTAGATTTTGTAAAAAATAAAATATTTCAAATATTATATATAGACATATGTATTCATCACCAGATTTTATGTGTTAAAATTTAACTATATTTGCTTCAGATTTTTTTTCATTATTTTGTAGTGATAAGCACAGAATGTTACAATAGAAGTCACATTTTTGTTCATTTGTAATCTCTTTTCCAAACCCCTTCCCTAAAGGTAATTATATTTCCGAGATTGATGTGTATATATCCCTTCAATGCTTTTATATTCATAAAGATTTGAACCAAGGCAGACAGGACCTGAAGCGGAAAAGGTTAATTACTAATTATGCTTCCTCAATAATCATAATGAATGTCCATGAATAAAATTCAACTATTTGAAGACATAAATTACAGACTTGGGAAAAAATCCACCTGTACACTATTTGCAAAACAAACACACCTACAATAAAGTAATACAGGAGGGTTAAAAATAAAGGGATGAATAAATAAAATGAAAGCTGGTATAAAAACACAGTATCAGGCAAATTGATTCATACTTAAAAGCATTTCAAAGAGTAAAGTGGAACATAAGATATAAATAAGTGGCACAAACCACAGTATAATGTTTATTTCAATCATTAGTATTAGTAGTCAAGTGCATGTTAAAAGCTTTTATTTAATACTTATGTAGCACATTTTATGTTTTAAGCCCTGTTTTAAGTTTCTTAGTGATAATAACTCTTGAAACTTCATAACAACACTATGATATAGGTCTCATTAGTATCACCCCCACTTTACAGATAAGAATATTGAGAAACAGAGAAATTAATTATGTTGCTAAATTGAGTTGTAAAAGAGGACTTTAAATGCTTATAGTTTTGACTCAGTGTCTATGTGTTTAATTGCTGTGCTACAGCAAGTCTCCACACACCAAAGCTTAGGACAAAATAGACAGAATTTAAGAAGATAGTCTCAAAGTGATAAAGTGTACAAATTTAAAATGCATTTTTCAGAAAGTCACAGATGAAGTAGATAAACAAAAGTCAGGATGCAGAATATTTTAAAAATTACGATGATCATGCACTGTTTGTATATAACTTTATGGCTGAAGAGGGTATTCTCTTTTCAAACACACATGGCACAGTGACACATAAACACCATTGAAAAAGATTTGACAATCTCTACAGAATCAAAGGTTTGGTGTTGTATTGGTCACCATTTTATTAACCAAAATCCAATAAAAATAGAAGAACAAAAAAAAAAAAAAGAAAAAAGAATCCACTTCCAGAAGATGTGACACCTGATGTTTTCTATTAATAAATCACTGTTTCTTAGAATAAATCAAAATTGAAATTATAGAATGTTATAAACTAAACAAGGGGGATTACATTCACAACACAGTGGAATATGGTCCAAATTCCTTTCACATTGAATGATCAAGAAAGATTGAAAATAAAACAGTAAACATTCAAGAAGACAAAAGCAGTATTACAAAATAAACCTTAAGAACATAGAATAAAAGCAGAATGTTTTTAAATAAAGTTTGCTAAAACAAAATTGTGGTCAAATATTCATGTATCAATAAGTATATATAACAGATACATGCAAAGAAATTATGTTCCAAAGTAAGAGCATGTTTTCCAATTTTTGTGCAATAATTGCAATATTGTCCTCCAGAAAGCTTTTTAAAATTAATTTTATTGGTAATTTGGATATGTCAATTTTCTTCAGACATTTGCCAGCTTTCTCTTTCTTTATATAATTGAGTGTATGGTTATTAAGAAAATAAAGTTTCACAATGTACCATGTTTTAGAAAGACTAAATTTTAGAAAAATAAGAATTACAATTTAAATTTATATGTTATATAAAATTTCTATATCTATCTCAAATATAAAAGTTTTTAAAACAAAATTTTGAATCTAAGAAATTTCATTTTCTCCTAAAACATGTGGTAAGTTTGAAGGAAAAAGAATTTCATTTTTATTAGGCAATTTTATATTCATTTTTATAACCCCCAATGTACAATTAAAAGTAGTTAGTAATTAAAACACAATTTGAAAAATATTGATAAAAATATAAAAAATGATCCACATAATACATGAATGGAACATGGTAGTACTGTGTGAATTAGTTAATACTTGCATTTATAAGGTTATTCCACTATATATACTTCAGGTATAAATTTCATAAATATTAAACTAATGCATTGTGTTCTCATTTTTAAAACACGTTTTCCTTTGCCTTTGGGACTTGAAGGAGTAAGAGTGGATATATACTGACTAGAACAAAGCAGCTGATATTCCACATTGAGATGAAATTTATCATGACAATTGAAAGCTTTCCCACCTTATTAATATATCAGAGGCAGGACTTTGGCATCTGATACAGGTTATTGACTTGTTTATTTTTCATAACATGGCTCAAGTCAGAGAAGAAAAGAGAGGAAGTTCCTCCCTGTCTACCCTGAGGGAGTAGTAGGAAGGATAATTATGACTGACATAAATTCAAGCTGTATTGAAGACATAGCCCAAACTCTGGCCAAATCTGGATTAACTGGGTCTAATATTAGCCTAGATTCAAATTCAGGAAGATATGTTAGCAGAGGGACTAGAAATATGCTTCTGGCATCTCAGCAATCACCAGTTTGAGGGGATATCCCCAAACAACCACTTCTTATTAAAATCCTGTAAAGATACATAATATCTTTATATAGTAGACAAAGAAATTTCCTCTGTTCTACAAGGTTCACTAAGTTAGATTTCTCCACCTACACTCAAATAAATACCCATTCCGCAGAAAGGAAGGGAAAGGAAGTATGGGTTCAATTGGAAAGAACATGCTTGCCTAAAGAGAATTTAAATACAATTTGTCCTTCAATACCCATTCTCCCTTTTTTTAAAATATAGTCTCTGATTTTTAGTGTTGCATATAAAATTTAAAAAAATAAAATTTAAAAAAATCACAAGAATAACGAAAATCCTAAAATTTCTAGCCATCTGTTCTACCTGCTGAAGCCACCTATCCAAGTTTTGCAAACTGGAAAAAGAACAGAATAGGAACCCACATCCCTAAATGGGTCACAGCACCACCACGCAGCTTATCTCTTGACGTTGTACAGGTGAAAAAGAAACTTCTATACTGTTCATCATCAGCTAATTGTGCTTTGTTTTGTTTTTTCATCACAGTTAAATATAACCCTAATAAGTATGAGAATAATTTTAAATGATTATATCTGTCTTCATTGAATTTAAAATGGTTGACCTAAAATGAGTTTCTTTTCCTGTTACCCAGTATATGGGACATGTAAGAAAGATCAGTGAGTTGAGACAAAATACAGAAAAAAATCATCTGTTTTTCTGATTTACATGTTTATTTATATTTAGTATCAGGGTATAGAAAAAATACTGGTTTTTTTTTCTTTATGTTCTAACACTCACGAGCTGTGAAATTTGAGGTCACTTGCTGAAAAGTTGCAAACTACCACTTGTACTATCATAGTGGGAGTCAAAAATCCACCAAAAAGATAGAAATTGTGTTTTAAAATAAACATTCCCAATTTATTTGTTTATAGCTAAATTCCCCTGAGCATGCAATTTCTATTTCCTTCTATATAATATATAGATCAAGCTTGAGATATATTTTTTTTGGTCTCCAGGGAACGTATTATAAGGAATAAACTAAAATCTTTTTTTTTCAAAACTTGCTACTGTCCTTCACCTTCTATGTTCTTTGAAAGTTTGTCTCTCATTTAATCTATTTTACGGCACCTTAGTGCCCTATAGGAGTCTTCCACTGTCCTATTTATCTTTTCTATGGAGAATTATTTTAAAGCCTAACTGTTTAATAGTGACTAAATATAGTAGAGGGCATGTATTAAGACACATTAAATAGACTTCTAGTTATTTTAGGGTATAGGATGAAAATATGACTATGCATTTGATATGTTATATTATGGTATTGTGTCTGCAAGCCTTTTTACATTATTCATTAAAAGAGTATTTTTAAAACATGGCACTGTACGTGGACTATATTTTGTTGAAAGCCAGCATTTCAAAGTCTATTAAAATTTGTTCTCCTTGATCAAATAGGGAGGTGGGGAGAATTTAAATGGAAAATTGTAATAAATACACTTTGATAGGTACTCCAATAGACCTATCACTAAGTGACATTACCTCTTTAAAATAGACATAAAATCTTAAAAAGAAGATGGATAGGAAAAACCTTTTGGAATTGGTGGAAGTTAAATCCACAGTAGAGTTCAACAGCAAGGAGATTCAAAAGGCTATTACACTAGAGCAGACGTATGTGTAATAACCAAGAAGCTTGAGAAACTATAAAGCATTTTTAGAATTAAAAAAATATCTCAGTATGCCTACAAAAAAGTATGTCTGGTGTGTAGTTGAACAAGACTTGCTGAGAAGGAGACAAAATCAGGTATCACATTTTGAATTGATTCATTGATTTAAGAAGCATGAATTTTATCCCAATAATTCCTTGGGAAGGAAAACCATATGGTCACATTTACATTTGGAAATATTACTTTGATGACATTGGAAGAATGGTGGGAGACCAGCAATACAACTAAAATTATAATGAGAATCTTAATTAAATTAGTGGTGGCAGGAAAGTCATGGACAGTAAGAAAAAATGCAAAGATTGTGAAATATATGTGACATTGTGATTGACTGAATAAGGGAATAATATCAAAGACATTTGATGTTATTGCTATACATCTCTTTGATGGGGCTTGGAGCAATGTTTTAAATGCATAAATTTTTTGGGGGGGCTCAGAATTATAGTGTCTTGACTTCTGCTTTTAGTCATTACATAGTAACTCTTAATGGACAAACTCACTGTGAATAAATACGAAACTAGATAAAATATGCAAAATAAAAAGTTTTTGTAGTATAAAAAACTGTAGTTTCTAAAAGAGAGGAAATTTACAAAATCATCTTCCATAATTAAAAGAAAATAATTTATATTTAAAAAACCCCTAAATACTAGATAATAATAGAATATAACTCAGGAACAAGATGATAAAAATTAATATTACACTGCATAACTTCCAACCCCGTAGTGGGAAAAATGGAGAAAAAGAACAAACATCAAAAACAAAAGAATCATATTTAACATGGTACAACTAGGAGAGATAAACCATATAGTAATTCAAACAGGGAAAGTTCAACATAAAAATTATTTACTGTAAAAAGGTATTGGAGTAACTAGGGATTGATTATTAAGAAGTAAAGAAATTGCCAAAGAATAAAGGAATCATGGAGAACATGTAAAACCAAAAGGCCTAAGATAGAAGGCATAAGGAAGATCTACCTTCCCTCAGCCCTAGATTGAAATCCAGGCCTTGCTGGAGAAAGCATGGCTGTGGCTTTCTGGATGGCAGAGAAGTTACTTACCAGTAGATATTGCTAAAAATACACCCTGTAAGGTACGTGGCACTGGAGGGACTATGAAACCACCTGAAGGATTGTCAGGGGAAGCTGCAGACCACTAGGTAATGCTAACCATAGTGTATTGCAAGTGCTGGCTGTGGGAGAAACTCCATGCTCTGCTTGAGCTAGATGTTGGAGAAGCCATCTGCACTACAGAATCAAGGCACTGTAGAATCTACTCCTGCTGAAAGATCCTGGTGCTCTGTCCATGTTGTAGGATCCTGTTGAGAGAGCACATCTGAACCATGAAAGAAAATTCCTTTCCCCTGCCATGTTTTTTTCTAGCATCCTCTACTGACAAAACTTAAACTCATGCCAACAAGCAAAAGAATATTTTAAATGATCCAGCTTTATTTGTACAGAGAAACCAGTGGAAGATGAATTTGGATTTAGGAAGCAATAAATTAATGGCTGGCATGCCACTCAATGTGACCCAACAATTCTACTTCTAGGTGTAAATTCATAAAACTTCTACATAAATATTAATAGCAACTTTATTTATATAAAAAACTAGAAATAATCCAAATAGCTGTTGACAGGTAAATTAATAAGCAAATTGAGCTACCTTCATGCAATGCAATAGTATTTAGCAATAAAATAAACCGTTTATATTGAAACAACATGAGTAAATTTTAAAACATTGTTTCAAAGGATTAAAGTCACACATAAGAGAGTTTATATTGTATTTTTCAAATTTACATGAAGATCTTGAAGAGGCAAAAGTAATCTACGGATTCAGAAAGGTAATGATTGCCTAAGGTACGAGGTGAGAGAACCGATGGCAAAAGGAAATAAAAGAGCCTTCTGGAGTGACGAAAATATTCTGTATATTGATTTGGGAGGTGGTTATGTGAGTGTATAAATTTGTCAAAATCATCAAACTGTACATTTATAAAGTATGTATTTTATTATATGTAATTATGCTTGATTTTAAAACACCTAAAATAAATTTCGATGTTCCATTAATTTTAATGAACTTGGGGTTTTATACATATATTACTAGAATACTATATTGAATTTTGGAGAGGAAAATACATTTTTTCTACATTAACTTACTCCCAAATCATCATATGGAAAGTTGTATATGTCCTTGGTGTTTGGATATTAAAGACCAAGGTATTTAAAAAATAGTATAAACTTCCTGATGCACTTATATAAGTAGGTATAGATAGTTTCCAAAATATTTATAAACCAATCTTATTCATGCATATGGGGACTAATTAACTAACAATTAATAAATAAATTAATTTATTATTAATTTAGTTAAACTAATTAATAAATTGATCTAGGCAGTGTATTATAATAGTCTTACTACATCCCAAACAAGTAGATTGATCCTAAGAATATGATTCAACATTGTGATATTACTTAAAATAATACAATGGATTAGTTAACACAAAATATTTGATCATTGTAATGGAAATAAAAACACTATTGATAAATTCTGACATCCACTTCTGATTAATAACTTTTACAAGATTGGGTTAGAGGGACACAAGCATGGTTGCTATTACTGCCAATAATTAATATTCTTCTAAAAATTTTAGCTCATCAACTCTCAGTGAAATATCTTTGGCTGCAAGTAATAGAAAATTGCAAATCAAATGCCTTAAACTCTACCGAATGTCATTATTTCAGAAATAGGGCTCTTTGTGTAATTTACTCAGCTTCTTGAAGACTAAACTTTATTCCGTAATTTTACTCTGCCTTGTTCAGAGGGCCATCTTTGTTCTCAGGCTGACTCACTTCTGGTTACAAGATGAATGTAGCAGTTCTACGAATTATCAATAAATATACCCATATTTAAGATAGCTGCTGTCACCTGAGCAGTGAGAAAAAATCTTCCAGAAGCTCCCAGTAGACCACTCATTAGGTGGCATTAATTGCCCACATCTAAATTATTCACTGCAAGGAAAATGAAAACACAGTGATTTGCTTAGATCAATCTGAATATATCTGTAGAGCTTGAAGATAGGATGACCTATATGTATTTCTTTTGGCAAGAATGAAGTGAATGAAGTATCAGAGAGATGGTTAGGTTAGGATGCCACACTGATGTAATAGAATGTCATGAGGGAAGTAGAGGTAAATGTGAAAAAAAAAGAAAAGAAAAGAAGAGAAAAGAAAGAAAAGACAGGAATTTATCATATAACAAATAAAATGTCATCATATAAAAGTTATTATACTTGCCTAACAACAGTGAAACTAAAAACAGATCTAAAATTGTCTCAATACTAGATGAACACATTAAATATTTCCATATATATCAAAAATAAATAAGGAAATTAAAATAGCTATAGATTTCAAAAATAAATTTTGGAATAATTGCCCAAATCTAAAATCAGGAAAACTATAAAACTGTCTTGAAAGTCATAAAGATTAAGATAAATGATATTATATTCCTAAATAGGAAAATTTGATATTGCAACACTTTGAATTATAATATAAATGCAGTTCACAACAAATAAGGAACAGAACATTTTGTTTGACTTAGGAAGGTAATTCTACTGCTTGTATTGAAGTATAAAGAAAAAAATGCATTGGTGTATTAATAAAATTAATAAAATAATTTAGTGTAAACTAATATTGAGATTAGAAACAACCCAATAAATGTGAGCAGTTAGTGTATTATGCTTGCCTTTAAGTTAGGGGAGAAATAGAAACAATTAATATATGGTGTTGGAGTAACTGACCTTTACTTTCAAAATAAATAAACTATATTTCTACTCCATACTCTATGCAAAGGAGAACAGATAAAGTAGAATATAACTTGTAAATTATAAGATACACAATAATTAATGTGGTCAAACATCATTTATTATTTAAGAGTGGGAAAAGTTTAACTAATAAATATACATATCCTAGAAGCAATGGAAAAATAAAACATTGATGTATTTCACTATGTCAAAATTTAAAACTACACCTTAAAATATTACCAAAAACAAATGGTTAAAAAAAAGAGGAATAAACGAGAAAAAATATTTGTAACATATACAATAAATAACTGGCTTCTACTAATCAAGAGGGAAAAGGGTAATGATCTCCAACTTAAAAATGGACAAAAAATAAAAACAGAAAATTCACAGAAATAGGTGTAAATTGTTAAATAAGAGAAGAGATACTACAGACTAGGAGTCACCATTTTTTTCCCCCTGTAAAGGTCAACGTGGTAGATATTTTAATCTTTGCTAGCTCAGCATCTCTATTGCAATTACTTAACCCTGCAGTTACAGCTTGGTTGTGTTCTAATTAAACTTACTAATTTGGCCAAGTTGCAGCATTTGTGAAGCTTTTCTCCCTAGCCCAAGAGTAATCAGAGAAATAAAATGTTTTTAAAGTAGTTTAACTATCAGATTAAATATACATGACATATTTTTAATTTTTTTCCTATAATTAAAATATATCAGCTTTACAACAAGAAAATGTGTCAATAAGAAGTCATTTAAAAATTGTTTCATATGGAAAAAACAGGCAAAGAACACAGAAAGACAGAAATATATTAAAATTACATATGTTAACATCATAGAATTTGAGCAGTTTGTTAAAAAAATTTGGCTGCTATTTTATTGCTGTTTTAATGTAAATAAACCACTAAACACTATTTAATCTTAAATGTACTACTTTAAATACATAAGCACACATGTAGAAATAAGAAAATCATAACAGTAAAGCAACAAAATATAAAAGTTATCACAAGATAGCTCTACTCTTGGTCCTTCAAGAAACCTAGGACCTAACCAAGATAGGTTGTTTAATAATAGAAATGATAAAATGATTATATTTAAAATGGTTATAGAATATTAAAGGATTATCTATTAAAACATAGTAAAAATATTTTGGTAGGATTTGAGCTCGACCTTTATGAATTGGAGAAACTGAGGAAGGAGGTATAGTTTTAATTTTTAAATGATGGCTTACAGTGGCATTATTAATATTAAATGGAGGAATAATAGGCTACATTATATTACTTCTCAGTATGTAGAGTCACCAAACATTCTGATGAGATAAGAAAACCAAAGTGAGACACAGGCTAACTTCCTGCTACTGTGACTAATTCTTCAGGCAAACAGTGATGGGGTGATACTGTTTTTCTGTTTGTCTGCAACAGCAAGTTAATATTTAGTCTGTAGCTTCAAGTAGGTCCAGAGCATTGGTGTTGTCCTCAGGTTCTGGCTTCTAGATTATGTCTATGATGTGATGTTTTTTAAGTCAATTATTTTCAGTGGTTTCCTCTTGATTTCTCATTTATCTGATGGTGAAAGGGGTAACAATTGCCCTGGACAGCCAGATTAGCATTGTTAATCTTGGGATTACTTTTAGAGGCAAGCATACAGAGCACTCTCAGCATTTTCAATATATTTATAAGTACCAAATTTATTGAATGAAATCCCTTTCTGTTGATGAAATTGCTGGCAGCAAACAATTGCCGTGCCAGACAACAACTAAAAAACATCATTTGAAAGCAGCAGAGAAACTGAAACAAAGCTCTATAGGTACTAAGATTCTAGAGAGGAAATAAACTATCAAGTGGAGTCCAGAGTTTTACAGCTGCTTTTATCCTGGACCCAACTAGGTGGCTTAGAGTTTAGGCTTTGAACCCACAAAAAGTTCTTGTGGAGGATAATGAAACAAACCAGCAGAGTTTTGGGCTGGTTTGTTGGGGAGCCTCAAGCACATGGTCACTTTTCTCCACGGGTTTATTTTCCCAGTCGTAGGACTATATGGGAGATAGGGAAAGCCTAACAGAAAACTGCCAATAATCAGAGTCGAAATTTTAGATAGATTGATGAGACAAATATTAGATTTCTCAACATGCTCAAATGAGGGACTTTGCAGAAAACAACAGGTTCTCATTTGAAATCCTTGTTGGGTCATGAGCAAATCAGTGGTAAACTGAGGCTTTTGAGGGCTATAATCCAGCCTTGAGTCACTCCCTTATGAGATTAAGATAATCCTTCTGTTTGTTTAGCATAGAGAATGCTGAAGTCTCTGAGAAGGAGGATAACATCATCTGAAGCCTCTACAATTACGTGAACAAATCTTTGACACAGATACAGCAAAGATTACATTGAAAAAAAACGGGACCTCATGACTGAAAATGAAGAGGCAGAAAACAGAATTTTATAACCAAAAACAAGAGAGAAACAAAACTTTCCCAAAAAGAAAACCCACCTAAAAGTCATCTAGTTACTCGAGTTAACTATAAAGATTATTAAATTATTATAATTAAAATTTCAAATAAAGGAAAGAAGGGACATATATTTAAAAAGAAGAATCTCAGCAGAAAATGTGAATCAAAAGACAAATAGAAAAATAGTTGATAAATGAAATATTTGACATTAAGAAAAAAATAAATATTTTTAAAAGTATATTAGACACAGCAAAAGATAGTCCTTATAAACTAGAAGACAGATATATAAAACATATACAGTTGGCTTCCATATTCATAGATTCCATATCTGTGGATTCAATCAACTCTAGGTCAAAAATATAAAAATAGATGCATCTATACTGAACACATACATACTTTTTTTCTTATTTTTATTCCTTAAACAATACAGTATAACAACTATTTACATAGCATTTACATCGTATTAGGTATTATAAGTAACCTAGAGATGATTTAAATTATATGGGAGGATAGGCAGAGGCTATATGCAAATACTATGCCATTTTATATCAGGGATTTGAGCACCCATGGATTAAGGTATCTGCAAGAAGTCCTGGAACCAATCCCCCATGAATACCAAGGGATTACTGTATAAGTTAAAACATGGAGGGGAAGAAAACAGGAAATTAGATAAAAGTGTATCAGAGATATAGGAGAATGAAGTAATAAGACTATCATACAAGTTATTTGAGTTCCAAAACATAAAAGTTATTATAGGTGAAATGGAGCTGAAGTAACATTCTGGGGTTTAAAAACGCACACACATACTCAGAGGCACACGCACATACCTGGGCACATCATAAAAAAACTCCCCAAAACTAAACCACAAATAGGGAGAAAAATATTAAAAGTAGCTAGAGAATGAAAGCATTACCATCAAAGGAACAAAAATAATTCAGCTGATGTTACCGAAGAAAACGATGGAAGCTAGATGACAACAGAAATATGTCTTTCTATATTAATTGAAAATGTCTTTCAGGATTGACTTCCAGAATAGCATGGTGAGGAATATGGCAGGACTTCCCCTCCATTAAATGACTATCTAACTTCTAAAAATTATAGGGAAAAAAAAGCTCTCTGGAAATTGTCCTAATAGTATACCTCAAATGGAGAAACATCTATTCAAGGATATTTACTAAATCTCAATAAGAAAAGTGAGAGTCTGTGGCATTTGAGCTATAACATGGATACATTCATCCCCTCATAGTTGCTCTACTCCAGGCATGTGCAACCAAAGAAAAGAAACCCATTTCTTTTACTTTTTCTATCCAGCCTAAAGAAAACAAAACTATTGATGAATTCCCCTTGAATGTAAACACAAATATTCTCCAAAAAATACTAACAGAAGAATCAAGTAACATATTGAAAGGATTATATACCATGACCAAGTGAGATTTAGCCCAAGAATGCAAAATTGGTTTAACATAAGAAAAATCATATTGAGTTATTGATTTAAATATCAGCATGACTGTTATTAGTATATAGAAATGCTACTGATTTGTGAACATTTATTTTGTAATGTGAGAATTTACTGAATTCTTTTATCAATTCTAGGAGTATTTTCATGGAGTCTTTAGGGTTTTCTAGATATAAGATCATATCTTTGGCAAACAGGTATAGTTTGACATCCTCTTTTCTGATTTAGAGGCCTTTTATTTCTTTCACTTGCCTGACTGCTTTGGCTAGCACTTCTAGTATTATATTGCATAGAAGTGGTGACAGTGGGCATCCTTGTTTTGTTCCAGTTCTTAGGGGGGATGCATTCAACTTTTCCCCATTCAGTATGATGTTGGCCAAGAACTCAATACCGTTTACAATAGCTGCAAAGAAAATAAAATACCTACGAATATATTTACCCAAAGAGATGAAAGATCTCTACAAGAAGAACTACAAAACACTGATGAAAGAAATCACAGATGATACAAAAAAATGGAAAAACATCCCATGTTCATGGATCAGAAGAATTGCGTTGTTACAATGGCTATACTGCCCAAAGTGACTTACATATTCAACACAATTCCCATCAAAGTACCAACATAATTTTTCACAGATCTAGAAAAATAATCCTAAACTTCAAATGGAACCAAAAAAGAGCCCAAACAGCCAAAGCATCCTAAGCAAAAAGAACAAATCTGGAGGCATCAAATTACTTGACTTCAAATTATTCTACAAGGTTACAGAAACCCAAACAGCATGATACTGATATAAAGGTAGACACATAGACCAATGTAACAGAATAGAGCACCCCCCCAAAAAAAAAACCCCACATAGCTATGCCCTAGTGATTTTGAACAAAACAGACAAAACATAAACTGGGGAAAGGATGTCCTATTCAATAAAGGATGCTGGGAAAATAAGATAGCCACATGCAGAAGAATGAAATTAGATCCCCATCTCTAACCATAAACAAAAATAACTCAAGATGGATTAAGGAGTTAAAGTAAGACCTGAAACCATAAAAAGTCTAGAAGAAAAAGTAAGAAAAACTCTTCTAGATATTGGCTTAGGTGAAGGATTTATGAGTAAACCCCAAAAGCAAATACAGCAACAACAAAAATAAATGGGACTTAATTAAACTAAAAACCTTCTACACAACAAAGGAAGTATTCAATAGAGTAAATAGACAATCTACAGAATGGCAGAAAATATTTGAAAACAATACCTCTGACAAAGGGGTAATAGCCAGAATCTACAAAGAACACAAACAAATCATTAAGAAAAAAATAAATAACCTAATCAAAAAGTGGGCAAAAGATGTGAACAAATTTTTCTCCAAAGAAGATAGACAAAAGGCCAACAAACATATGAAAAATGTCCAACATCACTAATCAGAGAAATGCAAATTAAAACCACCATTGGATATCACTTTATCCCTATCAGAATGGCCATTATTAAAAAGTCAAAAAACAATAGATTTTGGCATGGATGCAGTGCAAAGGCAACACTTTTACACTGTTAGTGGGAATGTAAATTAGTACAACTTCTATGGTAAGCAGTATGGAGATTCCCCAAAGAACTAGAAGTAGACCTAATATTTGATCTAGCGGTCCCCCTATTGGGTATCCACCCAAAGGAAAATAAGTCATTTTATAGAAAAACACCTGCACCCGAATATTTATTGTAGCACAATTCACAATTGCAAAGATATAGAACCAACCTAAGTACCCATCAACTGATGGGTGAATAAAGTTTATGTGGTATATAAACAACATGGAGTACTACTCAGCCATAACAAGGAATGAAATAATGTCTTTTGCAGCAACTTGGATGGAACTGGAGACCATCATCCCAAGTGAAATATTTCAGGAATGGTAAAATAAATACCACATGTTCTCATTTATGTGTGGGAACGAAATGAGGGGTATATATGGTCCTTCTGAAATCCTGAGTTCAGCATGATATAATTCATCCATGTAAAAAACACTTGTACTGTCTAATTTTTTAAAACAAAAACAAGAAAATCAATAAATAAATGACATGCATCATCATAATAGAATAAGACAAAAAATAAATAATCATCTCAATAGAAAGAGAAGCATTTGTCAAAATTCAATATGCGTTCATGATAAAAATACTCAATGCACTAGAATTAGAAAGTTTTAACCTGTAAAGTCCATCCACAAAAGCAAAGAAGCAAGCACATAAACAAACCAAAAAACACAGATAAAATCATACTTATGGTGGAAAACTGGATTATTTCTCTCTATGATATGGAACAAGAAAAGCGTTTCTGCTTTTGCCATTTCCTTTCAACAATGTACAGGAGGGTCTAGACAGAGAAGTTAGACAGTGAAAGAAATAAAAGATATCCAGGTTTAAAATAAATATGTAAAACTATACTCACAAATGACACGGTCTTGTATATAGAAAATTTCAAGGAACACACACACATGTACACACAAATACACACACAAAAAATAACTAAAACTAATGAACAAGTTCATCGAATTTTTGCAGAATACAAAATCAAATGGGAAAATAATTGTACTTCTAACACAAGGAATGAACAATTTGAAAGTGAAATGAAGAAAACAATTCAATTTACAATAGTATCAGAATAGAATACTTACAAATTTAACAAAAGAAATGTGAGACTTGCACACTGAAATCTACAAAACATTATTAAAAAAATTAAAGGAGACCTAGTAAATGAAAGACATTCCATATACAGGGATGAGAAGATTTAGCATTTTTTAAGATAGAAATACTTTTGAATTGATCTACCAGTTCAATGCTATCCCTGTGAAAATCCCAGCTGTCTTTTTCACATAATTTGACAAGCTGATTCTGGAATTCATATGGAAATGCAAATTACTTAGAGGAGGGTAATGATCTTGAAACACAAGAAAAAAGCTGTATTCAAACTTCTCATTTTCTAAACTTACTGAAAATCTTCATCAATTAAAAAAGTGTGGTATTGGCATAACAATATATGTATAGACCAAAAGAATAGAATTGAATGAATCATAGACTTAAATATGAGCTAAAACCATAAAACACTTAACAGAAGGC
Source organism: Daubentonia madagascariensis (assembly GCA_023783475.1). NCBI lineage: Eukaryota > Metazoa > Chordata > Mammalia > Primates > Daubentoniidae > Daubentonia > Daubentonia madagascariensis. The sequence continues at coordinate 14,252,131 of JAKFHU010000978.1, read as the reverse complement.
ATAGGATTAAATAATTGTGACTTTCTCTTAGGCTTTTGTATTATGCCACAAAAAAACATAAATTACAAATAATAATAAATTGAATATTACCCAATTTTTAAAAAATTAATCTGCAAACATTACCATGAAGAAAATAAAAAGAGGCTGGGCGCAGTGGCTCATGCCTGTAATCCTAGCACTCTGGGAGGCCGAGGTGGGAGGACAGCTTGAGCTCAGGTGTTCGAGATCAGCCTAAACAAGAGTGAGACCCCTTCTCTACTAAAAATAGAGCCGGGAATTGTGGTGTGTGCCTGTAGTCCCAGCTTCTCGGGAGGCTGAGGTAGGAGGATGGCTTGAGCCCAGGAGTTTGAGGTTGCAGTGAGCTATGATGATGCCACTGCACTCTACCTAGGCCGACAGAGTGAGACTCTGTCTCAAAAAAAAAAAAAGAAAGTAAAAGGAAGATTCATAGAAAGGGAGAAAATATTTGGAAGTAATATATTTGATAGGGGACGTTTATCCAGAATATGTAAAGATGTCTTGCAAATCAAACATGTAATTATGGATTTGTAAGCATAACATTTCCATATATATATATATATATATACATTTCCATATATATATATATATATATATAAGACACTCAAAATAAATGATATATAATCCAATTAAAAATGGGCAAATAATTCAAATAGACATTTCCATCATTAAGACATGTAATGGATGATAATAACCACATAGAATAGATATTCAACATCAGTAGTCATTAGAAATATGCAATTCAAAACCTCAGTCAGATACCAGTCTAGATCCATTGGGAAAGCTATAATTATAATATCAGACAAGAGCAAATGTTAATGAGGATGTGCAGAAATTGAGACTCTCATAGATTGCTGGTAGAAATGTAAAATGCTGCAGCTACTTTTGCAAACAGACTGGCTATTCTTCAAAATGTTAAAAAGAGAGTTACTATGTTACCCAGAAACTTCATTCCCAGGTATATAAAAAGGACAAATGAAAACATATATCCATATAAAATTTTGTACCAGAATGTCTATAGCAGCATTATTTACAATTTCTCAATTAGTGCTACAAAAATTAAATGTAGTATATTCATACAATAGAATAGTATTTAGCCATAAAAAGGATGAAGCCCTGATTCATGCCAAAACATGAATTGTGCACTTTATTGGTGAACTATAAGGTATATGAATTATACCTCAAAATAGTCTTAATTAATGAAGATAAAATAAAGTCATTTTCATAAAAATAAAATTGAAAGGACTTTACTTTCAGAATAGCTGCACTTAAAGGTGTGATTCTTCAAGCAATAATTAATATTTTATTTAAAATTTAAATGATTAACAATAATGAATAACAATAATCCAAAAGGAAAAATGGAAATATTGAAAGAAGTCATCAGCACCAGTAAGGTGAAATATAAATAAATATTGTTTGACTATATAAACAATATTAATAGTATAATGTTGTGTTAAAATATAGGTACAATAAAAATAAATGGTAATCATTATGCAAAGGGTAGGAAGAAGGAAGATGGAGGCAAAGCTTTCTGTATTTTCTGCCTAATCATGGAAAATGTAAAATTAGCAATATGTACCAGAAATTAAACCATTTTGTATTTGTAAAATTGTAAAATATTGTGTAAATAATAGAGTAACAGAGAAAAATCGGCTTAATATAAAATATTAAATGGATCCACGTGATAAGGAAGTATAGAAACAAAAAGGACTGAGAGCCATCAGGAAATATAGAAAATATATGGAAAGATGCTAGAGAGATGATGAAAATTAATGTAGTTGGAACAAAATGGACATTAAATAAAGTGCACTAAATATTGTATCTAAAATGTAAAAATTATCAAAATAGTCTTAAAAATGTAAGCTAGAATGGGCACAATGGCTCACACCTATAATCTCAGCACTTTGGGAGGCTAAGGTGGAAGGATTAGTTGAGGCCACAATATTGAGACCAGCCTGGGCAATACAGCAAGACCCATTTCTACAAAAAATAATAATAATAAAAATTAGCCAGACATGGTGCTTCACACCTGTAGTCACAGCTACCGCAGAATCTGAGGCAAGAGGATTGCTTGAACCCAGGAGTTTGAGACTGTAACGAGCTATGACTGCACTCCAGCCTGGGCAACAGGAAAGGATCTTGTCTCTAAGAAAAAAAAGGAAAAGAAAAGAAAAATGTAAGCTTCCAGCAAGAGACACACCTTGACCATAAGAACTCTTGATTCAGAAGTAAAATATTAGACTAAATAAATAGAGACCAAACTAAAATTGGGTTATCTATAATATTAGACAAAATAATCATTAAGGGAAGAATGTATGGTGATAATAAAAGGAGATATTGTATAAAGAAAATGGTTTAAATAGCCTATATCACAATTTTACCACATATGCCCTAGATAATAAATGTTAGAATATAAAAACAAAAATTAGTGGAAGTAAATGGATAAATACATAAATATCATGCCAGAAATTAAACATTCTTCTCAATAACTGACAAGAAAAACAGACTAACAATTCCATGTGAATTTGAAAGATCTGAATAACGCAATTTTAAAAATAAACTATTGTTTTAAAGTACACATGAGATACATAAAAAAGTGTTGTAAGACTACAAGCTAGGTCATTTTAGAGAAAGCAAGGATATAGTTCAAAGGGTTGAAATCATTAAGTATATATTTTCTGATCAAAGTAAAAAAAGATATCAAAATATAAAATAATAATTTGAAAAATGCTTAAGTGCTTTGACATTTAGCAACGCAGGTGTAAATAATCTGTGGGTCAAAAAAGTCATAACGGGAATTAGACAATGCTTTGCACAAAATGATAATGAAGATAGGTTATAAATATTGCCATACCATTCATGCTAGACATATATTTATATAAATAAATGCAAATATTAGGAAATCAGCATAAATATAACAATGATCTAAGTTACCTACTCAAAGCAGAAGATATAAATAAAGGTAAAAATAAAGAAACAAAGAAAAAGAAAAAATGCAATCAATAAAAATCAAGAACATGGTAAATATTAATCCATATGTACGATTAGTCACTTTAAGTGTAAATGTTATAAATAGACCAATTAAAAACAGAGATTATCAAAATGGATAAAAATAAAACAGGAACCAATTATAAGTTATTTATAAGATATTCACTTTAAATATATAAAAAACTTAGATATGTTAAAAGCAAAGGGATGAAGAAAGATACACCATTATTCATAGCATAGTACTGGAATTACTAGCTAGAGAAATTGGACTACAGAAAGAAATAAAGGGCATCCAAATTGGGAAGGAAGAAGTTAAATTATCCTTGTTTGCAGACGGTATAATCTTATACATAGAGAAAACTAGACTTCACAAAAAAACTATTAGAACTGATAAACAAATTTATTACAGTTGAAGGATACATCATAAACATACAAAAATTAGTAGTAGTTCCATATGCTAACAGCAAACATTCTGAAGAAAAAACCAAGAAAGTAATCCCACTTACAATAGCTACAAATAAAATAAAATAGCTATGAATAAACTTAACAGAAGAAGTGAAAGATCTCTACAGTGAAAACTACAAAACATCGATGAAAGAAATTGAAGAGGACACAAAAATAGAAAGATATTCAATGCTCATGGATAGGAATAATCAATATTGTTAAAATATCCATAGCACCCAAATCAATCTACAGATTCAATACAATGCCCATCAAAATACCAAGGACATTCTTCACAGAAATTTTTTAAAATCCTAAAATTTATATGGAACCACAAAAGACCCAGAATAGCCAAAGTCATCCTGAGCAAAAAGAACAAAACTGGAGGAATCATATTACCTGATTTCAAGTTATCCTATAGAGCTATAGTAGCCATAACAGCATAGTACTGATATAAAAACAGACACATAGACCAAGGAACAGAATAGAGCACCCAGAAATAAATTCACGCTTTTATAGTGAAGTTATCTTCAACAAAGATGCCAAGAAGATACAGTGCAGAAAGGACAGTCTCTTCAATAAATGGCACTGGGAGAACTGGTTGTCCTTATGCAGAACAATGAAACTAGACCCTCTTCTCTTGCCATATACAAAAATAAAATAAAAATGGATTAAAGACTTAAATCTAAGACCTGAAACTATGAAACTACTCAAAGAAAACATTGGAGAAAGCCTTCAGGACATTGGTCTGGGCAAGGACTTCTTGACTTATACCCCCAAAGCACAGGCAACCAAAGCAAAATTGAACAAATGGAATCACATTAAGCTAAAAACCTTCTGCACAGCAAAGGAAACAATCAACAAAGTGAAGAGACAACCCACAGAGTGGGAGAAAATATACTCAAACTGCCTATCTGACAAAAGATTAATAACTAGAATATACAAAGAGCTCCAACAACTCAATAGGAAAAAAAATCAAATAATCCAATTGCAAATAGGTAAAAGATCTGAATAGATATTTCTTAAAAGAAGACATATAAATGGCCAACAGGTGTAGGAAAAAATTATCAACATCAGAAGTCATCAGAGAAATGCAAACCAAAACTACAATGAGATACCATTTCACCCAAGTTAAAATGGCTTTTATCCAAAAGACAGGCAATAACAAATGCTGGCAAGGATGCAGAGAAAGGGAAACTCTCGTACACTGTTGGTGGGAATGTAAATTAATGCAACCACTATGAAGAACAGGATGGAGGTTCCTCAAAAAACTGAAAATAGAGCTACCCTACGACCAAATAATCCCAGTGCTGTTTATATATCCAAAAGAAATAAAATCAGTATATCAAAAATATGTCTTCACTCCCATATTTATTGCAACACTCTTCACAATAGCCCAGATTTGGAATCAACCTGACTGTTCATCAATGGATGAATGGATAAAGAAATTATGGTACATATACTAATACAAATGGAGTATTATATAGTTGTAAAAAAGGATGATAGCCTGTCATTTGCCATGACATAGATGGAACTGGAGAACATTATATTAAGTGAAATAAGTGAAGCACAGAAAGACAAATCTCATATGTTCTCACTCGTATGTGGGAGGTAAATATTAAAACAATTGATTTCATGGAGAAAGAGAGTAGAATGATGCTTATCAGAGGCTGGGAAGAGTAGCAGCAAGTGGAAGACAAAGGGAGGATAGTTAATTTGTGCAAAAATATAATTAGTTAGACAGAATTAACAATATTTGGTAGAACAACAAAGATACTGTAATCAACAAAAAGTTAGAGTATATTTTAAAATAAATACAACAGTGGAATTGGAGTGTTTCTAACACATAGAAATGATAAATACTTGAGGTGATGAATACCCCAATTACCCTGATTTGATTAGTATACGTTGTATACCTGTATCAGAACATCACATGTACCCTACAAATATATACAAGTATTATTTACCCATTATAATTAAAAATAAAAAAATTAATAAAAGAAAGAAACTGAAGTATCTGTATTAGTTTCAGACAAAGTAGAATTCTAACAAAAAATATTTGGGATAAAGAGGGTTATTATATAATGATAGAGATGTCAATTCTCTCCCTTTAGGATATAACAATCTAAAACTTGTATGCATCTAACAACATAGTGTCCAAACACTTGAGGGAAAACTGATAGAATTGCAAGGAGAAACAGACAAATCCACCAGTACAGTTGGAAACTTTGAAACTTCTTTTTCAGTAACTGATAGATCAAGCAGCCAGAAAATTGGTAAGGGTATATTTAGCCTGAACAGCATTATCTGTCAACTTGATAACAGAAATTTAGAGAATACGCCATCCAATAACAGAAAAATACACATTCTTCTCAATCTCCCATGAAATATTCAGCAAGATAGACCACATTCTATACTATATAGCACACTGTAACAAATTTAATGTAATAGAAATCATACAAAATATGTTCTTAGACCACAAGGGAATTAAACTATAAATCAAATAGCAGAGAGAGAGCTGAGAAATTCCCAAATATCAAAAAATTATAAGGCATAATTCTACATATTCCAATAGGCAAACAAGATGTCTCAAGAGAAATAAAAAATATTTTGAAGAAAATGAAAGTAAAAATACAACAAGTAAAAGTTTGGGGGTTTCAGTGAAAGAGGAATTTAAAAGGAAGGTTATGACATTCAGTGAATATATTAGAGAAAAATCTGAAATAAAAAATATAAACTTCCTCTATGTGAAACTAGATGATGAAGAAGAGAAAGTCTACCTAAAGCAAGCAGAAGAAATAAAATAATAAAAACTAGTGGCAAAATCAATAAAATTGAAAGGAGGAAATCACTGCAGAAATTAATAATATCAAAAGCTGATTCTTTGAAAGACAGGCAGAGAGAGAGAGAGAGAGAAAAAGAGAGAGAACACCAGAGGTCATCACTACTAATCTCACTTATCTCATGGATATTAAAGGATAATAAGTGAATACTATGAACAAATCTGTGATAACTCAGATGAATAGGACCAATAATTTGAAAGGTGCTAACATGCAAAGCTCACACATAGAGAAAATTTTATTTTTAATAATACAGCTTGTTTCCAAATACATTCATTTTAGTTATTGGAGAAAAACACCACGTATTAGTTATAGATTTACATTATACAACTATTCTTTAATGTGGCATTTTAATATGACAATGTGTTGCTTCCAGTGATGCCATCACTGAGTCTTTAGTTGACAATTCCATTGTCATAAAAATCTATCTACTTCAATATGGCAGTGTATAGAGTAACACAATTAAGTCTAATCATTATAACTTGAAAGGCACAAACCTCCAAATGTCATAAAGGGAGTATTGACAACATGAATAGTCATATTCTATTAGAATTTAACTCCCCCCCAAAAAAAATAGGTCTAAATGTTTTACTGGTAAAAAACTCTGAATATTTAAGAAGAAAAAAATATATTCTGGTAAATAGAAGTAGAAGAAATACTCAGCTTTTAAGGGGATGATATGATAGATTGTACCTACCTGGCAAATTTTCCTTTTGATAATATCAAAATTCAATTGATTAGTAACTTTAATTATGTCTGAAAATTCCCTCTTGTCATATAATATAATATAATCATGTATATGATATTTCATCATATTCACAATTCTAGGAATTACAGTAAACCTTGGGGGGTGCCTTTTGGAATTCTGCCTACCACATTCACTAATATACTTGTAAAAATATACTAGTAACAATTTTTTTTAATTCTTCTCATTTCTTGTAAATCTAGACATCTTGTCCACATCTTAGCTGAAAACCATGACAAAGTGAATGCTGCAAATGTTCACGCTAGCCAAGTTGGCCTGTTTTAACAAACTTTTCTGGATGACGTTTACATCTCATTAGACAGATTTATCAAGCACGGATGCAGAGGTGTTTGTGAGACTGAGTGTTTTTAATTGAACAAATTGTTGCTCATTCTTTTCATTGTCTTGGCTGGCATTCTGTTGTTAAGGAAGAAATGGATAGTGTACACATAGGATACAGCCCCTCTATATTCATGGGGGATTAGTTCTAGGACTCACCATGGATACTAAAATTCGGGGATGCTCAAGTCCTTTATATAAATGGACTAGTATTTGCATATAACCTATGCACATCCTTCCAATATACAGTACTTTAAATCATCTCTAGAGTACTTCTAATACCTAATTCAATGCCTACACATCACTTCATTTGTGTGGATTCAACACAGTACTCAGAAAATTCAAGTTTTGCTCTTTGGAACTTTATGGAATTTTTTTCCCAAATATTTTCCATCCATGGTTGGTTGAATCCACAGATGAGGAACCCACAGATAAAGAGGGCTAACTGTATACCTACAAACATCAACCTTTCCAATTATATGTGTTCTCCACACTTCCTAATCTTCATTTATATTTCTAGGGAAATAATTTAGTTTAGTCTCAAAATAGCATCTTCATCTATATGCTTCAATAAAACTTAGACTTATCGTTGAACTTGGAGAAATACACTAAGTAATAAAAAACTTTTTTTAAAATTACAAATTTGTTCTCATTCTCTCCTTCAAGCCATCTGTGATTTGTATATCATTATTAACCTTGAACATATTCTCTTGGGAAAAAAGATGATGTGACTTTAGAATGTATTCCTTAATAAACAATCCCCAACCTAAATGAATATTATTTTGTTTAGTAGTAGTAGTAATGATAGTGAAAATGCTATTAACCTTAGTAATAGTAACGTCTAATAGTTAATACTTACTAAATATCTGACAACATTTTCAGTACTTTATATACATTAACTTATCAGTTTTAACATTAAACCAGTTATCTCAGTATTTTTATTATCTTCATTTTAGATGCAAAGAAATTAAAGAACATAGATATTAGGTAACTTATCCAGATATTTAAGTATGTAGGTTTAGTATACAGCTAATTCAATTTGATTTTGTGATAAAATAAACATACCTCTCATCAAATTGAGAGATTTACTATATTCTAGATGGGGGTCATATTCTAGATACTCACTCCCATACCCCCTCCCCCATCCCCTGACAATCACTAATGTACTTTCTGTCTCTATGGATTTACCTATCCTGGATATTTAATATAAATGGGATCATACAATACGTGTCCTTTATCATCTTTTCCAGATGGTTTTGTTGCATGAGCTTTATATATTCAATATAGGTTCTTAATTAGAAACTTCTGGTTACATCCCATGTATAAACAGATGTATATTTTATATTATATTCATTTTTAAACCAGCAGATGTGATTTGTAAGTTGATGATTTCATGCTAAGTGGTTTCTGATTGTGCTACATATGGTATGGGTATATTAATACAATGAGCAACTTCCGGAATAACGATGCAAATCTCCCACAAAATATAAATTTTATAGATATGTAAATCAAGGTGTTGACACATGAAAATCATTACATTTTAAGTCATTTGTGGATTCTGACAATGAAATTTAATAAAACTGTTTATATTCAGAAAAAGAACATTAGAGGAATCTTTTATCATTGTTTTAATTCTAGTGGAGGTTGCATCATAAAATTGGTGCAATCTGGAATTGTAGCTGACTCAGCCATTGTCATTTAATGTACCCTCCAGACTTTTAGACAAATATGCCATTATAAGCACACTTGTAGAACATACCTTAAGGTGCAGATTAGTCCATTAAAAATAATTGTAATCACTGAATGATTTGAAAAATACCACTTGAATAATTTCATTACTTATTCTATCCAAATAATAGTTAATTTGACAATGTATTCATGTCTTAGTCCATTTTTGCTGCTCTAACAGAATAATGTACCTAAGACTGGGTAATTTATAAGCAACAGAAATTTATTTCTAACTGGTCTGGAAGTTGGTAAATCCATCAAGGCACCAGCAGGTTTGGTTGTCTGGTGAGGTCTACATCTTCTCAGGGGAGGACACTATGTTCTCACATGGCAGGAAGCAGAAGGGCAAGAAAGCTAAATGGTGCACTAAGCATCTTTTATAAGGGCCTTATTCCCACTGACAGAGGGAGAAGGCCTATTGGCCTCATCACCTATTAAAGGCCCCTCTTCTTAAAACTATCATATTGATAATGCCTGAATTTTGAAAGGAACACAAACCAGAGTAATTCACAAGTGTTTTCAGCAAGGTCCAATTGGAAAGAAAAAATAATGCTAGGTATTTCAAAGGGAATTAATTATTACAAAGATAATTGATTACACAATTATTGGATTACTGAAAGAACAAAACAGAGATGCTGAGATGAAGCAGTCATAAATACCCATAGATGTTAGTTACCATGCCTAGGTCAAGGGAAAAAGAATGTAGAAGAAGGAATTCACAGGAGACATGATTGCTTGCAGACAAAGGCTCATACAATTGGGGCTTGGAGGATAACACATTACCTGTATGCCCACCTGCAAAAGGAAATGCAGCTGATCCTCTGCTTAAAATCAGAGTACTTTTCCCTACTCACATCATGTATCAGACATTCTATTTTCTAGTCTCTCTTGAAATTTATAATCAATTACATAATCCATTCAAGTAATCTTCTTCTGCCTTTTCATACTGTGAAATAGACACTTTCAATATCAAATTTAATTAAGCAGTTGCTGTATACTCTAGTAATATAACATCTAAATCAGCAGATACAAAAGTCAGTTCTAGAGAAATGAAATACAATTATGCAAGTGGATTATTTAATAGAAAAAATGCAAGTTTATTACTAAGTTACAAAAATGAAAATGAAAACCTCCATTTATAAAACTTTTTCTAAAATACATTCATTTTTAATTTTTAAAATTTCTTTATAAGTGCTTAAAATATAATTCACATACCATAAAATTCACCCTTTTAAAGTGACAATTCAGAGGTTTTTAGTATATTCACAGAGTTGTGCAATCATCAGCACTATAAAATTTTAGAACGTTTTTACCATCTACAATGAAAACTTATTACCCATTAGCAGTCCCTCCCTATACCCTCTTCCCTCATTCCCTGACATCCACTAATGTAGTTTCTGTCTCTGTGGATTTACCTATTCTGGACATTTCATATAAATGGAATTATACAATATGTGGCCTTTTCCAAAATACATTCATTTTGTTCATGGGAGAAAGTACTATTTATTTGTGGCATTTTAACACAAGGTGTGTCATCCAGCAATATCATAATTGAGTAGTCTTCAATAGAAAACTCTAATGTTATAAAAGTCTAAATGCTTTAGCGTGACAGAGTACAGAGTAATACAATTGGATCTAGTTATTTGCAGCTTATGGTCTAATTAAGTTGTTGTAAAATCAGTTTTCTAGTCAGATAGAAGGTTGTATGAAATACCATGGTTGTGAGTACTTCAGTAAGTTCTAGAATGGTGTTCCTTGCAGAAGCATTAAGGATAGATCAGGAAACCAATGTCCTGCCAATTCTTTGTGTTGGCCAGACTGAAAAAGAAAGCAGGATGACAAATAAATCCATGTATATGATAAGTAAATGTCAGCTTCCTAGGGTATCAGTCAGAGTGCATAAGGGTAGTTTCAACGAAGAATGTCTAGCATATGGTAATGTTTTCAGAGCTTTTAAATAAAATATGTATAGCATTACTGACACATTTGAAGTCGCTCTATTCCCTATGATAAATTTAATGTGTATTTTTAAGTTCTTGCTTTTATAATTTCTATATGTATACAGTCAGAAACATTATAGTTTTACAAGTTTCTATTTTTTCATATTAATGGTGTACATATATTCCACAACTTATTTTTTTTCTTCACTCATGAGTGTATTCACAGGAACGGTTTATGCTGTTTCAAATAAATCTAGTGCACTCCTATTAACTAGTTTACATTATATCTTTCTGAAACAATATTACATTTCATTTATCAGTTTTGTGAGTGATTGACGCTTAGACAGTTTTCACTGTTAAACTCTTTTTCCTGTCTAATTTAACACAGTGAAAATTTCTTCAAAAGCAATATCCATTATAGATTTGCTCAATATTAGGGTTTTTGTGCTTTCAATTATAACAATCCTGGCTAATTTGGCCTGGAAAGTAGTTGTAGCAATTTTCATCTGCACCAGCAATCTAAGAGAGTTAGTATTTCAATCAAAACTTGGTTTTATAATATTTCTTTAATATTTGTCAATATCTGCCAGTTTGATTTAGTGTAATGGTTTAGTTTTTTTCCCTTAATTTTTGCTCATCAGGTTATTAGCACATTTGCTCATCTTCTTGTTTTATAAATATCTATTCAATTATTTGATTTTTCAATTATTACTCAAGTAATTCACACCCGTGAGTAACATCTTTGGATTTGGGGATATGATGATGAAACACAAAAAACCATATCATACAAGGATCTTACATACTAATTTAATATGGGACATATAATCAATAAAATAAATAATTTATTTTATTAGTCAGGGTTCTGTAGAGAATCAGAATCAATATACTACATAGAGATAAATAAGTGGAGATTTATTATGTTAATTGGCTCACATAATTATGGAGGCCAAGGAGTCCCATGATCTGCTGTCTGCTAGTTGGAGAACCAGGAAAGCCAACGGCATAATTCAGTCTGAGTCCAAATGCTGAGAATCAGGATCTCTGATGTCTGAGTGTAGGAGTAAATAAATGCCCTGGCTCAAGAAGAGAGAGTGAATTCACCATTTCTCCGCCTTTTTATTATGTCCTGGCCTTCAATGGATTGGATGATGCTCAACTACATTGGTAAAGACAGATCTTCTTCACTCAGTTTCCTGATTCTAATGTTGATCTCTGCTGGAAACACCCTCACAAACACACCCAGAAATAATAGTTTATCAGCTATCTGGGCGTCCCTTAGCCCAGTGAAGTGGACACATAAAATTAACCATCACACTTATCTAGCATATAAGAAGCTAATCCCTGTGGTAGCAGGGTTAGGTAGACGATATTGCAATTTTACATTGGTTGATTGGCACTATGATCGTTGAGCTAAGATTTGAATGATATGAAGAATATGTCATACAATATGCACATCCTTGTACATGTGTTCTGTTTTCACATGTGCAAGCTGGGGGGCCGTATATCAGGGAATGGAATTGTCAAGTCACAGAATGTAATACTCTAAACTTTAAAACTTAATTACAAGTTGCTTTTGAAATTGATTGTCATATCTGTATTAGTTTTCTAAGGCTACCATAACATAATATTAGAGACAGGGTAGCTTAGATAACAGAAACTTATTTTCTCACAGTTCTAGAGGCTAGAAGTTCAAGATAAAAATTAGGGCAGTTTTGTTTTTTACTGAAGCCTCTCTCTTTGGCTTGCAGATGACTGTCTTCTCTCTGTGCCCTCATATGGTCTTCTGTGTGTGTGCATGTCTATGTCCACATTTCCTCTTCTTAAAAGGACAATAGTTATTCAATATTAGATCAGGGACTATCCTAAAGAACTCATTTTAACCTGATAACTTCTTTTAAAAGTTTACCTCCAAATACAGTTACATTCTGAGGGTAGTAGAGATTAGGGCTTCAGCATACAAATTTTCAGCCCACAACAACATCCTTACCAACTTTTGCCAGATCCATCTGATGAAATACTGACAGGTAACTGAAGCACGCATTCACAATACTCCCTGAACCATCACTCAGTGTTTAGAAAAAAGTCCAGAAATATCACCTATCTCCTAAGGCAAGATTTTTTCCTATTTTAGAACCCTTCCAAAACACTTTAAATCTAATTTTAATTAAAATCTCATATATGTGTGTGTAAACCTTCAAAACCTACTCCTTAAATTCATATAAAAGGAGAAAAGAACAGAACTAAGTATGGTAGGCAAAATAATGGCTCCCCCAATAACGTCTATATCCTAATTCCTGGAACCTATGAATATGTTACCTGACATGGCAAAAGGGACTTTGCATATCTAATTAATTGTCTTCAAATAGTGAGATTATCTTAGATTACCCAGGTGGGCTCAATGTAATTGCATGAGTCCTTAAAAGCAAATATCTTTTCTGAGTGTGGTCAAGGAAGAGATGTGACTATGAAGGCAGGATCAGAGGAAATGCTAAGTTGCTGACAAGAAAAGCTCACAGCTAAAGAATGCGGGCAGCCTCTAGAAGCATTCACATACTCACTATGCAATAATTATTCAGAGCCCTCTAATCAAGGTTTCAACTTGTAATCTTCATAAAAGCTCATGTACTAGATACCATTGTTTTTGTCCATTACAAAGAAGAGGAAAGAAAGGCACAGAAAAGCTAAATTACTTGCCCAAGGTTACAAGTTACAACTGTAAAAATGATGTTTTGAACATAGTCTGATTCCGTGGTCTGCACTTTTAACTACTAGGATGAGTGACAAATTAAATTTAAAAAACTGATAACTACCAGTGGTAATGGATGGACATACGAGGCTTTTTAACAAGAATACATAGAATCTAAGATTTAAAGTTAGTGATGATTTTCATATACCTATAATTTTAATAAATGTTTTCTTTTCCTGCAAGACAGAAGATTCTGAGAAAATAAAGGGCATGCAACATTCTTATTGCCAAAAATAATTGTCTTAGAGCATATCCAAAGGAATAATTTATCAGAATATGTGCCAAATGCTGAAATTTCAAATTCAAAAGCAATAATAAGGTATTTTATGAATATAAAACACACTTTAGAGTTATATAATATGAAGTATACATAGTGAAAATTCTTCAATTACATGGAATTCATCTAAAAATCGAGGCAAAATTAAAATATGATGCATTTCTTATAATGAATTTTTCTAAACTTGGCAGGCAGTAAACCTAAAATTAAGAAATAAAAAAAGGAAAATTTAGAATGTACAACTCTAGTCACTATTGATATAAAGCACCCAAACATTAAAATAGTTCAGTGACATCAATAGTGTCATCCATTAAGATTAATTTCAACATGTTTTTTAAAAGTACTGTTCTTTAATATTTTCATGTGCATATGTAGGAACAGGAAGAATATACATAATCAACATATGCAAATTAAAATATATTTATTTTTAAATTTAATGATTTCTTTGCAAAACTGTTTGTCTTTTTTATTGATGAAAAGTGACATTTCTTACAAATCAAAACTACAATGAGATATTATATCATCTTACCAAAGTTAAAATGGCTTTTATCGAAAAGATGGGCAATAGCAAATGCTGGTGAAGATGAGGAGAAGGGAAACGCTCATACACTGTTGGTGGGAATTTAAATTAGTACAACCACTATGGAGAATATAAGCATTCCTCAAAAAACTGAAAATAGAACTACCATATGACCCAGCAATCCCACTGCTAGGTATATATTAAAAGGAGGGGCATTCAGTATATTGAAAAGATATCTGCACTCCCATGTTTATTGCTTCACTATTCACAATAGTCAAGATTTGGAATCAACCTAAGTGTCCATCAACGGATGAATGGACAAAGAAAATGTGGTACATATACACAATGGAATATTTTATAGCCACAAAAAATGATATCCTGCCATTTGCAACAACATGGATGGAACTGAAGAACATTACATGAAGTGAAATAAGCCAAGCACAGAAAGACAAATCTCTCACGCTCTCACTCATATGTGGGAACTAAATATTAAAAACAATTGATCTCATGGAGACGGAGAATAGAATGAGGGATACCACAGGCTCGGAAGGGTAGTGGGGAGAGGAGGAATAAGGTGGGGATGATTAATGGGTACAGAAATGTAGTTAGATAGATAGAATGGACATTATTTTATAGCACAACAAAGTGACTACAATCAACAATAAGTTAGGGTATACTTTAAAATAACTAAGAGTGGAATTGGATTGTTCCCAACACAAAGAAATGATAAATGCCTGAGGTGATGGATACCCCAATTACCCTAATTTGACTAATTCACATCATTTGCCTATATCAAAATATCACATGTACCCTATAAAGAGATATAACTATTATGTATCCATAATAATTAAAAAGAAAAAAGAAAAAACAAAGTGACATTTCTTTCTGAATAATTATTCCCATTATACAATATATGGAAAGATGCGTACATACACACACACACACCTGACCCTTGAACAACATGGGTTTGAATTGTATGGGTCCACTTATATGTGGATTTTCTCCCACCTTTGCCACCCCTGAGACAGCAAGACCAATCTCTCCTTTTCCTCTTTTTCCTCTATCTACTCAGCATGAAGATGACAAAAATGAAGACTTTTATGATGATCCACTTCAACTTAATGAATAGTAAATATATTTTCTCTTCCTTTTCATTTTCTTAATAACATTTTCTTTTCTCTAGCATACTTTATTGTAAGAATACAGTATATAATACATATAACATACAAAATATGTGTCAATTGACTGTTTATGTTATCGGTAAGGCTTCTCGTCAATAGTAAGCTATAAATAGGTTTTGGGGAGTCAAAGTTATACATGGATTTTCAACTAAGCAGATAAGCAGGGGGTTGACAACCCTGACTTCCATATTGTTCAACAATCAACTATATATATAAAATATATGTACAGACACACATATACATACACATTCATATGTATATATATAAAATGAATATATATGTATATATCCGTATAATGAGCCTATATAGATACATATATTCCCATTTTATGTATGCACACATATATATACAAAAAGTAATAATTATTACTTTCTTTAGTTTACAAACCAAAATCTTCACATTAAAGAAAATTTAATATTTGTAGGCAAAGAAAATAATTATTTAAAAATAAAATATATTGAATTTCACCTCTAGACAAGATAAAGTACAGGGTAGTAAATTAGTAATCCAGTCTGAAAGAATTAAAAATCCAGACACTTGAAACAGCAGTTTTCAGACATTGAACATAAGGGGCTTATGAAGAGTGATCTCTTAGAAACAAAAAACAATTGAGGGAACCCAACAATTGCCCGTGTTTTCTGTCTGGAGGAAATTTCCAGGACACAATGTAGGCAGGAGGAACACAGAAGAAATGCACCTTTCCTGAGCTAAGAAGACACACACAGCTGGGGTGTGGGGAAGCCCAGGTGGCACAAGTTTCCAAGAGAAAGTACTGAAGAAGAAAGAGCTACACAGAATTAGATTTACAGAGATCTGCAGAGGGTTTTACTGAATTCTGCAGAGTAAAGAGCAGAGTATTGGAGGAAATTACCCCAGGAAATGTAAAGAAACACCCAAAGGAGCAGAGTAAGCCATGATTTTCACTTAGGCCTGAAATACGTTGTGTTTGAATTCCTAGAATCAAGACTAACACAAAAAGGAAGTTGACCCAGGGTCTATTCTGATCTGCTACTGGATCCATCTCAGTCAATTTAGAAACAGTTTAATAAACTACTGGTGAACAATCTGTAGAGAACTCACCCAGGTTCTAAGGGCAGCATTATAGCTCCTTCCAGCTCTCCTTCTGCTTCACCAACTCCTGCAAGCAATCCCTCACATTGGATTTCCAAGATACAAAGTTCAGCCTGACTTGTAGATACAAAGTTCAGCCTGACTTGTTGGACGAGGAAGACGGCTTCCTGAGCTCATAGCTCTTCCTGGCCAGAGGGATTATCATTTGGCCCCTGTCGTGGTTGGTTGATTAGTAAAATGATATTAACCAGAAGAAACCTTCATTCATGAGGCAATGTACATCCTTATATTTAAGGCTTTAGACTGCAGATTACCTTGGCAATTTTTTTTTTTATCTTCTCAGAACACTTGAGGAGAACTCTTAAATGAGTAATATCAGCCGGGGAAAAAGGCATATGGATTTTTACTATTTACGTTCCTCCTCTGGAAGTTCTGAGTAACTTCTAAGGGCATTAGAGTCACTGGCACTCAAAGTAATGGAGTTTATTTTATTCATATTGAGATAAAAAAAAATTGTTTTATATAGCACTTTAGTTTCAGTTCCCATTGTTCCATTTTGTAGCCTGACTTGTTAAATTCCCATTCTCTCAAGTTAGCATGCAATCACTTTACAACTCAATGCCTTCATTTTAAGACAGTTTCTTCCTCATAATAATTTCTGTTTCCCTAGATATGTATTCCATGTTTGGTTTAGGAGGAGTCTTCAAGGATGAAATTGAGACTCAAATACCACGTATCAGGATATTTAAAAAAGACTGGCAATTCAGCTTGCAAAAGGATGTCTCATATTTATTGGTAAGCATCCATTGATAACAACATCCCCACCCAGGTTCTAGATTGAGGCAAATAAGAGAAAAGGGAGGCAGAGGGGCAGAAGGAGCAACAGCAGAGAAGGAATGAGAACCCAAAGAGAGAGAGAGAGAAGGAACTGTCAGTTTCTTGATCTTTTCCTCCAGTTTCCTCATTTATTCTTTATGGCTATCCAATTCATTCTTTCATAATGAATATTCATTATAGAGATACAGCAATCTATTTGTTTAGAGAAGAGTTTTTCTAAAAATCCCTGTAAATGCACCAATTTGTCCACCTGAAAAGACCTTCCTCTGGTCTTCTTAAAGCAAGTTTTTATAAGCATACCCTTTCCAAAAATGTCAGAGTGAAGCACATCCAGCAATATTACTAGATACCCATATATTTCTGCCATTAAAGAAAATGGCAAAACAGAAGGGACATTATAGCCCATATAACCCTAATCTCAATTATAAATCAAAATTTGTAGTAAGGGTTTGATATTTCCCCCAGGATCCCAATCCTGCCAAGCCAAAGTAGCTGAAGGGAGATGTTTAAGAAATAATCAGAATCTCTCATCTGATCAAAGATGGACACAAATTCTCCAAGAAATTCATCCACCTGAATTTCTTACTCAAAGAATCCCATCCTAATTATCATTTTTGGGGGGAAAAGTGGAGACCTGAAGAAATGTATAAACTTATAAACATAGAATCAGCAGATTTTATGCAAAAATTTGCTGAGCTCATGCAGGTAATCAGAAAGTGTTAAAACTATAGATGTGTACATTATTATACCTTTAGTAAACAGCTAGTAGATATTCAATTTGCACTCTGACATCTTTTTTTCATAATTATTTATCAGGCTTGCTCTGAGGTTTTGTTTCTCACAAATCTTTGCCAGTACCTCTTATATTTGCTCTTGACAATATATATATGTATACCTATAACATGTGATTAGTCATATCTTCCAACATACTTCATTGAGAATTAATTAAGTTTAATTTCTCCAGAATACCAAGAAAATACTTTGCTAAACAAAGATGAAACAAAGACTTTACAGACATACAAAACCTGAAAAAATTTATCACAGGCAGACCCACGCTGTAAGAATGTTTAAGGAAATTCTAAAAGCAGAAGGAAAATGATAAAAAGGGAAATCTGCACCAAATCTTCTAAAAAATGTACTGGAAAAGGTAAATACATTTGACTTTTTAATATCTTTAAAGAATAAAGGATAGTTAAAAGCAACAGTAATTAGAAAATATTATGAAGTTTGTAACATATATAGAATTACATAGAAGTAAAATCTATGAAAACAAGTAAAATATCTTAGGTATATAGAAGTAAAATCCATATATAGAAGTAAAATCTATGACAACAGGACAACAACCTTAAAGGGGAAAATAGAAATATATTATTGCAAGGTTCTTACACTATATATGAGGTAGTTTAATCACACTTGAAAGTAGACTGTGATACGTTAAATATGTATACTATAAATCCTAAGGAAATCATTAAAATAACAAAAACATGTTATAGGTAATAAGCCAACAAAGGAGATAAAATAAAATTTTAAAAAACACTCAATAGAAAAGAAGGAAGTATAACAAGAAAAAAAGTGTGGTAAAATAAGTAGAAATGAAATAGCAAGATGGCACTTAAAGTGGTACCTGGGGGAAAAAAATTAGCTGTAAACACCTTTTATACATTAAAACATAAGAAATTAGAAGGGAGACATCATCAAGATGGCTGACTAGAAATGCCGAGCACTCAACTCCTCCACAAAAAAGGACCAAAAGAGTAATTAGATGACCACACATGGAATAGACCATCTACGAGAAAACACCAGAATTCATCAGAGGAGTGACAGGGAAACTCTGAGGCACGGAAGGATAGGGAAACAAAGAATTAGTCAACACTGAGATTGGCTCAGAATCAGGATGAAGTCCACATTGCAGGAAAAAGGTAAGTGGGAGATCACAGCAGTCCACATTTGAACCACAGATGCCTGCAATTCTAGGCACAGGAGAGCCACTTGACCCTCATAGGCCATGAGCCTAGGATAGGGATCTTCCTAGAGTCCATGAAACTAAATATTTCAAGAGAAGGAATTCACACTGAGTCCTACTCTCCCCCCTAAGACCCAAGCAACTGCAGCACAGTGTCATTTTGAGGGCCCAACCTCCACCAGACTACATACCCACCTGGGGCCCAATAGCCCCTGCATCTTCACATCCCTGGAACCCTGCTGACATCCTCCCATATCCATTGAGAGGTATGCAGTATCTCATTGCCAGCTGGACTAAGTAGTGTGGTGAGGCCCCCAGCACTTTAGCTCATGCAGTGTCCTACACCCTGGAGAACAGGTAGTGTACAGCACATCAAGAAGGCTGCCCCCAGGATAAAGGGAGACAATGTATATGCTCTCCTTCCAGAACCTGGAAGCTGCCTGCCTGGGGCTGCTGCCAGCAAAATCAACCCCACAATCTCAGGTGGCAGGGCTAGTTCACACACGCATGCACCTTCAGAGACCTAAGGACCAGCCCAGACACATGCACCTTCTAAAGGCTTGAGGATAGTTCTTCCCAGTGTGTTGCTATCACTGCTGGCACCTGCATGTGACACCCAGGGGCCTAAGAACAGGCATATTTCATCCATCACCACTGCCAGTGCTTGTGTGTCTTTCAGGGGCCTAGAGATTGACCTACCTTGCCAACTGCCACTAGCACCTGAGCACACCCTCTTGGAGCCTAAGGAACAACCTGCCCCTCCCCCTACCTCTGCCAGCACCCATGATCACCATCAAAGGGCCTTAAAACAAGCCTGCTTTGCCTACTGCTGCTGACACTAGTGTCTACATGTGCCTCCCAGAGAACTGGGGACTGGCCTGCCCAGTCTACCACCACTGCCATAGCCCTCACCTGTGCATGCCATCTGGGATCTTGGGACCAGCCAACTTAGTCTGCCACTGCCACCACTAGTGCCTGCACATGCAACCAGGGGTCCCTAGGGTCCCTCCACCACTACTGCCATCACTAGTGACAAACATGCTGTTTAGGGGCATAATGACCAGTCTGCCTGATCCACTGCTGCCACTCCAAGTGCCTGAGAATCCTACTTGGAGATCCAAGGTCTGGCCCACCCAGGCCTCCTATCACTACTGCTGCCCCCCACATTTGCCACATAGGGGCTTGAGGCCCAGCACAACTGCCCTATTGCCAACACCACTGGTGCCAGAAAACTGGTCAGACTGGTTTCCCCGTCCCCAGAAAAGCCTTGACACAGCCTCTGTGAACAACACAGCCTAAACCACTGTGGCACTCACAAACACCACTGACACTGATTTGATTACAGCTGAAGAAATTGTATAGAGACTACACTACTGTACCTACCCAGAATCAAAGCCAAAACACTATACTTAATCAACACTGTAGATATACCAAAAGCAAAAAGTCTTTTCCTACAAAAGCTAATCTATAAAATAGAAAGAAGTAATTGTTACACCAACTATGAAGATATCAACGTAAGGGCACAAGAAACATTAAAAAGCAAGAAAGGGTGACACCTCAAAAGGATCATAATAATTCCCCAGACCCCAAAGAAAAGAAAGTCTATAAAAACCTGAAAAAAAAGAATTAAAAATAATGATCTTGAGGAAACTCAGTGGGATATAAGAGAATACAAATAAACAATAAAAAGAAATCAGAAAAACAATTCATGATTTGTATGAGAAATTCAACAAAGGGTTATGTATCATGAAAGGGAATCAAACCGAAATCCTGGAACTGAAGAATTTTATGATAGAAATAAAAATACAATAGAAAGCATCAGCAATCATCTACATTAAGCAGAAGAAGGAATTTCTTAACTTGAAGAGAAGTCTTTTGAAATAACCCAGTTAGACAAAAAAAAAAGACAAAAAGAATAAGAAAAAGAAAAAGAAGAACAAAGAGAAAATGAAAAAAAGAACAAAAGAAAAAAGAATTTTAAAAATGCAAAAAGCCTACATGACATATGGGACACCATATAGCAAGACAAATATTCACACTTTGTGAGTTTCAGAAGGAGAAGAAGTTAGCAAAAGCATAGAAAACCTATTTAATGAAATAATAGCCAGAAACTTACCAAATCTGGCAAGAGATATAGACATTCAAATACAGGAATCTCAAAGATCTCCAAACAGATTGAATCCAAAGAGATCTTCTCCTAGTTACATTACAGTCAAACTCTCAAAAGTTAAAGACAAATAAAGAATTCTAAAAACAGCCAAAGAAAAGTATCAAGTTACATTTAAGTGAATCATCATAAAACTAACACTGAATTTCTCAGCAGAAACCAATCAGAGTAGGAGAGAATAGGATGATATATTCAAAGTGGTGGTGGTGGGGGGAAACCTTTCAGTCAAGTATACTCTACCCAGCAAAGTTATTTTTCAGAAATTAGGGACACACAGTCTTTCCCAAATGAGCAAAAACTGAGGCATTTCATCACCACTACACCAGTTCTACAAGAAATGCTTAAGGGAGGTCTACATTAGGAAGTGAAAGAATGATATTTACCATCACGAAGACATGAAAGTATAAAACTCATTGGTAGAACATATACACACATGAGAAACAGAAATGAATCAATTGTTATCATTATGAAAAAGCACCCTATTATAAAGGTAAACAATAATAGAGGAAGTAAAAACAAAGAATATACAAAGCAATAAGAAAACAATTAACAAAACAATAGGATGAAGTCTTTATCTATCAATAACAATCTTCAATGTAAACTTTGTAAATTTCCCAATAAAAAGTATAGACTAGCTGAATGGATTAATAAACAAGATCCAACTATATGCTACCTACAAGAAATTCACTTCACCTGTGAATACACACATTGACTAAAAATAAAGCAATGGAAAAAAATCCACCCAAGTGGAAACCAAAAGAATGGAAGAGTACTTGTACTTATATAAAACAAAATAGATATCCAGCACAAAACAAAACAAAAAAAGGGACAAAGAAGGTCATTATATAATGACAAAGGGTTTAATTCAGTAAGAGCATATATTATAGATTTCTAAGTATATATGCCTCTAAAACTAGAGCACACAGATATTTAAAGAAAATATTATTATAGCTAAAAAGAAAGATTGACATCCATCTATAATAGTTGGGTCTTCCACATACCACATTCAGCATTGACAGATCACTGAAAGAGAAAAATCAACAAAGAAACTTTTGACTTAATCTTCACTATGACCAAATGGACCTAATAGATATTTACAAAACACTTTATTCAACAGCAGCAGAATACATATGCTTTTCCACAGCACATGAGACAATCTCCAGGATAGACCACATGTTAAAAAAAGTCTCAACAAATTTTTAAAAATTGAAATAATATAAAGTATCTTCTCATACCACAATGGAATAAAACTACATATCAATAAAAAGAGGAACTTTGGAAACTGAATAAAAACATGGAAATTCAACAACATGCTCCTTCATGACCATAGGGTCAATGAAGAAATTAAGAAGGAAATTTAAAAAATGTCTTGAAACAAGTGGAATTGGAAATGCAGTAAACCAAATCCTATGGAATACAATAAAAGCAGAGCTAAGAGGGAAGTTTATAACCAAAAAATGCCTTCATCAAAAAAGTAGAAGGATTTCAAATAAGCAACCTAATGATACACCTCAAGGAATTAGAAAAACAAGAACAAATAAAACCCAAAATTATTAGAAAAATAATGATAAAGATTACAGCAGAACTAAACGAAATAGGGACTAAAAAATACAAAGTATCAACAAAATTAAAAGTTGGTTATTTGAATATCTAGATCAACAAAATCCATAAATCATTGGTTAAACTCACCAAGAAAAAAAAAAGAGGAACCAAATAAATAAAGTCAGAAATGATGAAGGAGACATTACAACTGATACCACAGAAATATAATGGATCATTGGAAACTATTATGAATAATTATACACTAAAAAAATTAGAAAACCTAGAGAAAATGGATAAATTCCTAGACACATATATCCTAAAAAGATTGAACCAGGAAGAAATTGAAAACCTGAACAGACAAATAATGAGTAATAAGATTGAATAAGCAGTAAAAAGTCTGAAAAAAGGAAAGCCTAGAACCTGATGCATCACTGCTGAATTCTACCAAACTTATAAAGAGGAACACACATTTTTCTCAAATTATTCCAAAAAAGTGAAGAGGAGGAAATTCTTCCTATTTCTATGAGGCCAGCATTAGCCTGATACCCAAACCAGATAAAGACACACACACAAAAATATAATTACAGATCAATATCCTTGATGAACATAGACACAAAAGTCCTCAACAAAATACTAGCAAACTGAATTCAACAACACATCTAAATGATAATATGTCATGGTCAAGTGGGATTTATTTCAGTGAGGCAAGAATGGTTCAACATAGGCAAATCAATAAATGTGATACATAAACAGAATAAAGGACAAAATCCCTATGATCATCTCAATTGATGCATCAAAAGCATTTTATGAAATTCAACATTGCTTCATGATAAAAACTCTCAACAAATTAGGCATAGAAAGAACATACGTCAACATAATAAAGACCATAGATGACAAACCCAAAGTTAACATCATACTGAATAGGGAAAAGCTGAAAGCCTTTCCTCTAAGAACTAGAACAATACAACAATACGCATTTTAAACACTCATTCAAAAAAGCACTGGAAGTCCTAGCCAGAGCAATTAGGGAAGAAAAAATAAAAGGCATCCTAATTGGAAAAAAGGAAGTCAAGTTGTCCCTATTTATCAGTGATATAGTTTTATATACACAAACACCTAAAGAATCCCACAAAAATGCTAAGAACAGATGAATGAATCAAATACAGTTACAGGACACAAAATCAACACTGTTAGGGTGGCTGCACCTCTGCCACTACTGCATCCTGGGAGGCCCTGAGTGGGGCAAAAGCCAGCACAGCTGCCACCTTTGGATCTGGGAAATTGTACACCCAATGCAGGCACCCTGCTCCACAGCTGCTCTGACCCATGCATACGAGCACTGTACCCCGCAGACCTGCTTCATCCCATGCAGGTGCCTTGCCCCAGTAGCTCTCTCTGCCCCAGGGTCCTGCTAAACCCATGGTCTGGCTACACCCTGCAGACCTGCAGACCCACTAGGCCCTGCTCGTGTGCCATACTCTGTATGTGCCTTGTCCCACCCACGCACCTGGCACCTTGGCCACTCAGGCCTGTGCACATATGTGCCATGCCCAATGGACCTCCTCCCTGCCATATGCATGGTTCATCCTGTCAGCCAACCCCACCTTGAATGCACACCTTGCACCAAGGGCCGGCCTTGGCATGGCTTGGTAACAACCACAGGGAATCAGGGGAGACACAGCAGAGCAGCAATGTTAAAAGCTCACAGTGCATCCACCCCTTTCCTGCCTTGTCAAGCTTCCAGAGTAGGGCCCAAGAATGCCATCCAGGGAGGCCCATCCCTATCATCACTGAGCAACAGAGGTCCCAGCAGAAGAAAACAGGTGCACTGCATCTTCTATCAGAATTGACCTGCGAGAAGATGCATGAGATGAGAAGGAACAAATATAAAAAACCCTGGCAACATGAAAAAAAAGCTTGTCTGAACACCCCCAAATGATCACAATAGCTGTTAATGAACTCCAACCAAAAGGAAATTGTTGAAATTACATATATAAAATTCAGATTCTGGGTGGCGAGTAAGATGAATGGAATCAAGGAGATAGTAGAAAACCATTTCCAAGAAACAAAAGAAAAAAAATTCAGGATGTGAATGAAAACTTTACTAAAGAGATAGATAACGTTAGAAAAGAGATAACAGAACTTAAAGAAGTGAAAGAGTCATTTAGAGAATTTCAAAATAAAGCAGAAAGCTTTAACAACAGACTAGATGAAGCATAATAAAGAATTTTAGAGCATGAAGACAAGGATTTTGAAGTAACCCATTCAGTAAAAAATGCTGCAAAAAGAACAAAGAAGAATGAACAATCACTGCAAGAAATAGGGGATTATGCAAAATGAACAAATATAAGAATTAGAGGTATCCCTGAGGGAGAAGAAAAAGCAATAAGCATGGAAAACATATTTGAGAGAATAATAGAGGAAAACATCCCCAGTTTCACTAGAGGTTTACATATCCAGATAGATACAAGATGATCATCAAACACCCAGAAGAATCATGGCAAATAGTATATCACCAATAAATACAGTCATCAGCCTGACCAAAGTCAACATAATGAGGCAATCCTACAAGCTGGGAGATGAAAGCAATAGGTTACTTACCAAGAAAAACAGCAGAGATCTTTGAAGCCAAAAGAGAATGGGTTCCCATCTTTAGTCTTATACCTAGAAAACCCTAAATACTCCAACAAAAGACTCTTAGATTTGATAAATAAATAAAGTTTCATGTTACCAAATTAAGGTACACAAATCAGTAGCATTTCTATATACTAATAACAGTCAAGCTGAGAGTCAAATCAAGAATGCCACACCATTTGCAGTAGCTACAAAGAAAATAAAATACCTAGGAATATACTTAACCAAGGAGGTGAAAGATCTCTACGAGCAGAACTACAAAACACTGATGAAAGAAATCATAGATGACACAAACAAAGGGAAAAACATCCCATGCTCATGGATTAGAAGAATCAACATCGTTAAAATGTTCACAGTGCCCAAAGCAACTTAGAGATTCTCACAGATCTAGAAAAAATAATCCTAAACTTCATATGGAACCAAAAAAGAGCCTGAATAGCCACAGCATCCTAAGCAAAAATAATAAACCTAGAGGCATCACATTACCTCACTCTAGCTTATAATTAACTCTATAATAACCAAAACATCTTGGCACTGGTATAAAGGTAGACACCTAGACCAACAGAACTGAATAGAGAACCCTGAAATAAAACCACATAGCTACATCCTACTGATTTTTGTCAAAGTGGACAAAAACATAAACTGGGGAAAGGATGCCCTATTCTATAAATGGTGCTGGAAAAACTGGATAGCCACATGCAAAAGAATGAAATTGGATCCCTATCTCTCATCACATACAAAAATTAACTCAAATGAAGTTAAATGTAAGACCTGAAACCATAATGACTCTAGAAGAAAACACAGGAAAAACTCTTTTAGGCATTGGCCTAGGCAAAGAATTTATGAGTAAGATCCTAAAAGCAAATACAGCAACAGCAAAAATAAATAAATGGGACTTAATTAAACTTAAATGTTTCTGCACAGCAAAGGGAATAATCAACAGAGTCAACAAACAACCTACAGAATGGGACAAAATATTCACAAACTATACATATGACAAAGGGCTAATGTACAGAATTTACAAAGAACACAAATCAGCAAGAAAATGACAAATAATCCCATCAAAAAGTGGGCAAAGGACATGAACAGACTCTTTTCAAAAGAAGAGATACAAATAGCCCACAGACATATGAAAAAATTCTCAACATTACTAATTATCAGGGAAATGAAAATTAAAACCACAATGAGATACCACCTTATCTCTGTCAGAATGAGCAATATTAAAAAGTCAAAGAACAATAGATTTGGCATGGGTGTGGTGTAATACAAAGTGTTATACACCATTGTTGGGAATGTAAACTAATAAAACCACTCTGGAAAACAGTGTGGAGAGTCCTCAAAGACCTAAAAATAGACCTATTTGATCCAGCAATCCCACTACTGGGTATACACCTAAAGGAAAAAATGTCATTTCATAAAGAGGACACTTACACTCATGTGTTTATCACATCACGTTCACAATAGCAAAGTTAAGGAATCAACCTAAGTGCCCATCAACTGATAAGTGTATAAAGAAAATGTGGTGTATATACACCATGGAGTACTAGTCAGCCATAAAAAAGGATGAGTTAATGTCTTTTGCAGCAACTTGGATGGAACTGGAGACCATCATCCTAAGTGAAGTATCTCAGGAATGGAAAAACAGACACTTGTAAGTGGGAGCTAAACAAAGGATATATATGGCCATAAAGAGCAGTAATGGACACTGGAAATTAAGAAGGGGGAGGGTGGAAGGATGGTAAGGAATAAATATCAACCTGTCACCTATTGAGTACAGTGTACACTATTCTGGCGATGGGTGCACCAAAATCTCTTACTTCAGCATGATACAATTTATCCATGTAACAAAAAACACTTGTACCCCTTAATTTTTTGAAATAAAAAATCCCATTTTTAATAACTACAAAAAGGATAAAATATCTAAAAAAAAATTGAGCCAAGGAGCTGAAAGATCCTTACCACAAAAACTACAAAACACTAATGAAAGACACTGAAGACATAAACAAATGAAAAGGTGGACCATATTATGGATCAGAAAATTAATATTGTTAAAATGACCATAGTATCGAAAGCAGTCTACAGATTCAATGCAATCTCCATCAAAATACCAATGACATTCTTCAAAGAAATAGAAAAAACAATCTCAACATAACAAAGCTGGAAGCATTACAATACCTGACTTCAAAATATGCTAGAAAAGTATAGTAACCAAAACAGCATGGTATTGGTATAAAACAGAAACACAGAACAATAGAACAGAATATAGAACCCAGAAATAAATTCACGTATTTACACCCAACTGATGTTTTTTTAAAAGCCATCAATAATACATACTGGGGAAAGGAAATGCTCTATAATGAGTAGTGATGAATAAAAAAGCTTTTATTTAGCAACATGATTTGAACTGACAATCAATTTTAACTTTTCATTATTACTATCATTGATTTAAAAATACATGTGTAGAGTAATTTCTTTCTTTTTCTGCTAACTTAATAATAATCAAGGTCTGAAGCACTGGAACTCAAGAGATCACGAATTTAAAATGAGTTTCAGTAGGAAAACTCTTACATTTATAGCTTTAATTGGCTTCCTCAGATTCATGATACACATCAATGTTTAAAAGTACAACATTTAGAAGATCATTTTTACTTACACATGTCTATGATTCTATGAGATTCTGAGAGTTACCTAACACTTTAATTGTAGAATTTCTAATTTCAGTTTTTCTGAGTATATATTATATTAGTAGCTAGCCCTTAGGATGTGTTTCCTATTGGTCAGTATGGTAAGCAGAATTCTAAAGATTTTCCCCCAAGATTCCTGTCCTCTGGTTGTTCAATCAAACACTAACTTACATACTTCTCTGAAGGAATTTTGCAGATTAACTAGGTGGCCTTAATATAGAGATAATCCTGGATTTTCCAGGTGGACTAAATATAATCACATGAACCCTCAAAAGCAGCAGCAGAAGGCAGAATAATTAATCAGAGAGGACCAGCAGAAGGGGAAAGCAGAAAGAGGCAGAAGGGCAGGTCAAAGAGATTAGAAGCATTGACTGGGCCATAACTTGGCTTTGCACATGGAGGTAGGGGGCTGTTAAACTAAACATACAGGCACCTTCTAGAAGCTGAGTATGATGAGCCTCAGCTGACAGCCAGCAAGGAAACCTAGGTCATTACAACCAATGGAACTGAATTCTGCTAGCAGCTTGAATGAACTTAGAAGTTCATACCCAGAGCCTCCAAAAAGGAACATAGACTTGCCCACAACTTGAATTTGCCCCTGTGTAACCTTGGGCAGAGAACTAGCTGAGCCCATTGTAGCTGAACTTTGAGATATGAAACTGTGAGAAAATAAATCCAGGTTATTTGAAGCTGCTAAATTTGTAGTAATTTTTAATGGCAGCAATAGAAAACAAATACAGTCAGGTACTAAGCTTCTTATACCTTACAACAGCTTTCTGAGCTAGACGCTCTCATCTTCCACATTTTTTGGTAGCTGAATAATGGATATTAAGTAGCTTTCCAAGGTCATGCAACTAGCAAGTTGTAGGTACAAGATCTAAACCTTTCATCTCATTCCAGTAAATAGTCTCTTATCCTGCAAACTACACAGCTTCTGAATAATTTGCTAGATGGCCAAAAAAAATTATACTTCATTAAATATATCATCAAACATTTCATTTATCCCTTTCTTTCTCATTAACAACCTTTATTACTGCTCCATGCTTTCTGTTTTCTTGTTAAATCAATGTTTTCTCTGTCCTAGCAAGTCATTGTGCTCAAACTTATCTTTGATTTTTTTTCCTTTGTTCTCAATTTCTCACCTTCCTCACCAAACTCCATCCTTCTTTCAAATTATAACTCTCTGAATTGACTGCTACAGAAAGCATTTACTGGTTGTGCATTTTTCATTCATATTTTCATTCATTTTCTATCCTCTAAATGTGCATAGCTCTTTTTAGCTATAAAGTACCATTTTTTTCACCTCTAAGCTGCTTTATATGGATTAAAGTTGTTAACATATCTTTTTCTGAGATGCAAAATGAATGATAAATACACTGATAGAAATTACTTTTTCACCATTTATAGTGGCTACTATGTGCTGTGTACACAAAAGATACTGAGTAAATCATGGTGAGTAATTAATCCAATGAACAATCTGCTATCATTTCTTCTATTTACTGATTTCTTGGAGAATTTGTAGGACTTCTGGAAAATGTTTAAATTCTATACAACATGAGCATATTTTGTTATATATTTAGCTATAAATGAAAACAAATATTTATTTGGATTGCCGTAAAATATAAACTTAATGTAAATAGCTAATACATTTTAAAGTCAGCTGATCAATAGTTATACACATGTATTATTCTTACAAAGTTCAAGTTTATTCAAAATTGAACCACTCTCTTATCAATATTTTTAAAATAATATTTTAAGGATTTAAACATTCTAAAAAAAATTATCAGTCCATCCTGAAGTACTGTAAATTATTTGACAGGGAAACTCTTAATAAAGTTGGTTTTGACTCAATGCTCAGGAGTTAATTGGTATTTGAATTTCCCTTACTTGCTCATCTACCAAGAAAAATAATCCTCATTTTACTCCTCCTTTTGAGTAGGGAACATGATGTTTAATGTTTATTTCAATTAATTATTCTCCACACCTTTAGTTTTTGTTCATACTCAGACAAACTGTAATTATTTTTTTTTCTGCAAGTGCAATAGGACTAGAATTTTCACTGAGATTTTATGCCAATTCATTAAAAATCTCCTTAAAGTTCAACTTTAACCTTTTTATTTCTCTTCAGGCTTAGTTAATATCCTTTTTTTGTTGCTTTGTTAATGTAGATAAACCTAGATGTATCCTAACAATGCACACTAGACATCATTTATTAAATTGAAAATGGGTGAAATGAAAGTAATTTAATAGGAGTCAAAATAATTCTGCTTTCTGTTCCTCAAATTGACAAATTTTCCTCAGGGAAAGAATGATGAAGCCCATTTTCCTTTTCAAGTTCTTTCTCTGGAGCCTTAGCTTTGTATTTGCTGCTTCAAAAATCTCTTAACTTTCTTTAACAATTGCACATTTAATCTAGCATTTCTGGTTGTTTTTTGTAGGAGTGCTGCCCTGCCATGTTAGTTCATTCCACTGTAACAAGTTGATTGAAAGAAGTTTCACTTTTGCTGCTGTTTTTCCAGTGAAAAGATACTGGAAGTTCATACGTGGAGAATAACATTAGTGTTTTCTAAAGGTTACTCTTCCTGCCATATTGATACTGGAGTATTTCAGGCAAGAAGTAATGGTGATTTAAAAAATGGTGACAGAAGTGGAAAAGAGGGAGAATGGACAATTTTATGTTTTATATTAGAGGTACACCAAGTTATCCTTAGGATTTATGCATTGCTATCTACAAAGATTTTTCTCACAAATTTGTTTACTGGAAATTAACCCAAGTACCACAAAATGAAAAATAAATCAGTTGGATTATCATATTTTTATATCGTAAAATACTATATAGTCAATAAAAGTTATGTTTTATTGATTATTTAATGACATGTAACTAATTGTTATGATAAATTTTAAACAGTAGTAAGGCATTAATGCATTATAATATATATGCTAGGATAATCTTCTAAGTGTTGTAGGTCCTCATGAATACATTATGAAGCAGATTTTGTATACATTACCATTTTACAAATGAAGATAATTTATGTAACCTCTCCAAGGTTAATAGCTTGTACATGGTGGGACTGACATCTGAAACCTGAACTTGATTCTGAATGACACGTGTACTAACATACAATATTACACACACACACACACACATATATATATATATATATGCCATGTTATGGCATGGAGTATATTTGAGTGGTTACATAATTATATATATTTATTTATATTTTGTGTTTATATGTTTTATAGCTTCTTGGATATTAATATAAATAGTTAATACTCAAAGTGTAAAATTTGATATGTTTTTACATATGTGTATACCTTTGACACCATCAGCACAACCAAGAAAATGCACATATACATGACTCCTCTTTATAAACCTTCCCTCCTGGATTTCCCTTCCCTCCTCATTACCAGGCAATCACTTATCTGCTTTCTATTGATATAGATTTATTTTGCATTTTCCAGAATTTTATGTAAATGAAATCCTACAGTATGCACTAACATTTGACTAGCATCTTTCATTCTGCTTAATTATTTTGACATTAATCCATGTTGTTGTATTTATTAACAGTATGTTTCTTCTTAGCGCTGAGTAGTATTCCATTGTAGGGATATATCACAAATTGTTTATCCATATACTTGATAATGGACTTTTAGGTTGTTTTAAGTTCTTGGATATTATATATACAGTTGCTATGAAGATTGGTGTATAAGTCTTTCTATGGACATATTTTTAATACCTCCTGGAGAACTAGGGGTGAAGTGCTGATGTGATAGGTGTATTTTTTAAAGAAAAGAAAGTACACTCCTGAACTAGTATTTCAAAATAGTTATTATACAATTTAACATTCTCACTAAGAGTTTATGAGAGCTACAGATGTGCCACATTCTTGCCAACACTTGGCATGGCTAGTCTTTTTAATTTTAGCCAATCTCATGAGCATGTAGTAGCACATCATTGTGTGTGTGTTTGCATTATGTTTCTATCATATATTTCTTCACTTTCAGTCTTTACAGATGAAATAAGTTTCTTCTAGGCAGCATATCATTGGGTCATATTGTTTCATCCATTCCACCAGTCTATACATTTTAAGTGAGGACTTTAATTTGTTCATGTTCAATGTTATTATTTTTTGGTGAGGACTTATTCTTGTCATTTTAAAATTGTTTTCAGGTTGTTTCATATATATTTTGTTTATTTCTTCTTTTATAGTTTATCACTGCAGTTTGGTGGGTTTCTGTAGGGTGATATTTTACTCCTTTTTTTAAAAATTTTTTTCTTTCTTCATTTGTGTGTCTGCTCTACTAGTGAGTTTTATACTTTTGTGTTTTCTTTATGGTAGATATCATCCTTTCACTTCCAGGTGTAAGATTCCCTTAAGCATTTCTTGTAGAATCTAGTGGTGATGAATGGCCACAGTTTTTACATCCCTAGGAAAGACTATTTCTCCTTCACTTCTGAAGTACAAGTATTGTTGTCAGTCAGTTTTTTTTTCTTTCAGCCCTTTGAATATGTCATCCCATTCTCTCCTGGCCCATAATGTTTCTGCTGAGAAATCTGGTCTTTGTCTGGTGGGAATTCCCTTACACATGATACTTGCTATTCTTAAGATTCTCTCTTTGTCTTTTTGCATAATTTGACTATAATGTTCCTCAGAGAAGATCTTTTTGGGTTTAATCTATTAGGACAAATTTGAACTTCCTGGATATGGATGTCTATATCCCTTGCAATACTTGGGAAGTTTTCAGCTACTATTTAATTAAATAGGTTCTCTATGCTTTAGCTTGTCAGTCGAAATTTGAACATTAGACTCCTTTATTGTATATCATATTTCATGTAGGCTTCTTCATTCTTTAAATCCTTTTTGCTTTTCTTTTTTTTTTCTAACTGGTTTATTTCAAAACACTTGTCTTAAAGTTTAGAAATTCCTTCTTCTGTTTGATCTAGTCTATTTTGAAGATCTTGATTGAATTTTTTATTTTATTCTTTGACTTCTTTAGTTCCAGGATTTCTGTTTGATTCTTTTTTTTATATCTATCTCTTTGTTGAATTTCTCATTCAAATCATGAATTGTTTTCCAGATTTCTTTGAATTGTTTATCACTTGTCTCTTTTATCTCACTGAGCTTCTTCAATATTATTTTGAATTCTTTTTCAGACATTGCATAGATTTATTTTGCATTGGAATCTGTTGCTGGAGAATTACTGAGTTCCTTTGGAAATGTCATGTTTCCTTGCTTTTTCTTCTTCATTCTGTCCTTACATTGATGCCTGCACATCTGGTGTGACAGTTACTTTTTCCAATTTTATGGATTGTCTTTCATAGGGAATAGCTTTTTCCTATAAATGTATCTCTAGTGTTGGTTAGGTAGGGTACTTTGGCTTTAATTAATGGTGAGCACAATATTGTAGTCCTTATATGACTTCTTCACTCATAATTAGCATCGGTGGTGTCTGTGAATTCCTCAGTCTCTTAAGCTGTGGTTGTTATCAGAGACTGTGCTGAGACTTTGGTAGGTATGGGAATGCCAGGTGATTTGGTCCTTGGGCAACAGTGGTAGTGATTACAGACTATACATTCCAGTCCTTGGGCCACCAAGCAGCTTTCTTGGGTGCTAGTAGTGTCACCAGTTGTCTTGTTGGGTAGGCTGAACCTTGCATCCCTCAGTGGTATGTGGTGTAAATACTGGCAATAGCGGCAGTAGGCCAACCCTTGGGTTCGCAAATGGCATGCACAGGTACCAACAGTGGTAGCAACAGGCTGGGAAGGCCTGTCCTCAGGCCCCTGGATGATTCTCAGGTGGACTTACCGCTTGGTTCCCTGAAGGCACTTGCAGGTGCACAGTAGCCCTGCTTCCAGGACAAGGGAACAAGGTTGATGTCAGTGGCTACAGCCCCAAGCAGAAAATTGTCAGGCTCTGAGGGGAGGGAAAGGGAATGCATGCTTCACCTCCATTTGTCCCCAGGGCATCCTCTCTTGTGTATTGTCCATTCCCATAAGTGTAGGGCACTACATGGGCTAGAATGCTGGGAATTCAGCTGCCCCACTGGGTCCAACCAGCATTGTGACACTACAGCCTTCTGGAGGGACATGGGAGTATGTTAGTTAGAGGGGCTCTAGGGATGTAGACATGCTAGGGCTTTGGGCTCCAGGGCAGGATGTATACTGGTGGGGGCTGAGCTCTCAAAATGTCATTCTGTTGCAACCGCTTGAGTCTTGGGGTGGGGTGGGTGCGGGACCCAGCATAAACTCCTTCTATGGCACAATGCCATTATGTGGACTCCAGGCAGTTTCCTATGGTAGTCTCAGGGATCACAAGGGCCAAAGGGCTCTCCCATGGATAGGATTGCAGGAGTCTGTGACGTGAATGTTGACTGCTCAGGGTCACTTGCTTACTTTTCCCTGTATTGGTAAGTTTCTCCTGACTCTGGGCAGATCCTGTCCAGGCCAGCTGCTTCACTGCCCTCTCCTTTCGTGCCTCAGAGGTTCATTCCTGTCACTCCCCTACTGAATTCCAGTGTTTTCTCTTAGATGACCTACTTGACATGTAATTATCCACTCAATGTTTCGGTCCTTCTTTGGGGAGGAGGCGAGTGTGGATAGACACCTGTAGGAAGCCACCTTGAAACTTCTGCCCATATTCTATATTTTTAATTCTTTCATAAATCAAAAATTATTTCAAAATAAGTAAAAACCAGTAATTTAATGAGAATTTATTAATTTTCAAATGCAAAGTAAATAAATCTTATTAACAATTAATTAGAAAATAATACAAGAATAAATATTTCTTAAAAATAGAAATTGTGTCTTATTTATCTCAGTATTTCTGGACACCACATTGTTGTTTGGCACACGAAGAACAAAATGTAATGAAGCAAGTTATTAATTAATTAAATGAATGTTTTTATAAATGTTTACTATCACTATTTTCTATAAAGCTAATATATTAAAAAATACACCTCATTCTAAAATGAATCAAAATTTTTTACAGTAAGCTAAACAATACCACAACAATTTCAGAACAATAACTTGTCAAAATGATCACCTCAAGAGCTCAATTTTATCTTTATCTGATACTGTATAGTAGAGAATATTTTGGCACGTGCAAGATAGAAAAGAAACATGTATTCTATATCTCACTAAATTAAAACTTTATATAAGTTTCAGAAACTTTTTTTTGACTGTAGAAGATCATTTTTTGGTATGGCAGTACAATTAACTTCTTCTGAAGCTAAGTAATGACTTTTTTCTTATGTATAACTTTCCTTGTACATTGCTAATATCATCATACATCGTTTGAAAAACATGGAAAACAGCTATATGTTTATCTCATCCATAAGAATACTACTACATCAGTAAAATGTTAATGTCCTATCCACAAGATTAATGTGCTGCATGAATAATATAAGACATAACTAGTTTCCATAAAAGATTAAGGCTACTGAAGAAAAAATAATGTGAACTTAGTAAGATGAAAGAAACAAGCAAACAAAAAAAACACTCTAGTATGGACTAGAGGAATACTATTTAAAATGATAATCATTTCGTCATCTAGGTGGGATATTTAACCATTTTTTATAAAGTTCAGGAATTGCATTCATTTCAAGGTGCATTAATCACCTCATATCAGAATATTGAGGATACTATCTTCAAATTTATGTCAAATATCAAAGGAAAATGTTTAAACATCACCAATTTAATTTTGGAGGATTATATTGCAATTAAGCTGCATACTTAGCAAATAGAGATTAATTTATATTCATTATTTATGTTTTCCATTCTGCTGCTGATACATTATATCATTTGGCATTACATAAATGTCAAGTGTTGTATTTATGCAATGTGCTTTTTTGCTGTTATCTGTGCCTTTGTAGACTTTTCTTAAACTTCAGTTTATTAAAATATGTGTCAGTTCAGGAAAACATAAAAATGTGCTTGAAATGAATAATCTTTAAGCACTTTTTTAAAGTGGCTAATATTTTACATTTAACTCAGGATCAGTTTTTTTCTACTGGATGCGTGTTTGACATGAAATATTTCAAACATTAAACGCACTAAACATGTTGAATCCTCAAGACATAATGTGCCAACCAGTGATCCAACATAGAGTTTCGATCTTACTAATAAATCCAAAACACCAAAATTTACTATAACAGTCCATAAAGTAAATAAATTCCTTAATTCATTAGCCAAAGATACATATGTTTTAGTATTTTATTTGTCCTGTGGTCTATATTATCAAGAGTATACTTACAACGAGATCATTAGTTGTATTTTTGATTGATGACCCTGTAAGTTTTGAATCTCTATCGTTTTCTAAAAGTCAGGTGTACTCACAAAGTGCTAAGAAATAGAATATTTATTATTAAATAGAGCTATATGTTGAATGTTATTAAGGATGGTGAATGTAGTGAGGATTCTAAATCCAAATTTATGATCAGTTTCCAAGGGCTACAACAGATTTTGCTAAGTACTGAGGACACATTGGGTATGCAGAATTTTTATTGCCAGAAATATCTTTGACTCCAGATGTTTAGAGTTATCTCCTCTGATGACTTGGCTGGGCTGTGTTTCACCTGACACTTGGTCTTCCACATACAAGTTATGAGATTGTATGGCAATAACGGATAATGGGAAAAAAAATCTCTCAGAGATGGAGCCAGAGACCACATAAGACAATGGACAAAGGTGCTTCTGGCAAAATCAGTCTCAAATTAGGAAACCCCTCACATTGTCTCCTACAGCTTTCTGAATTAGGCATTCCCAGGCTGAATTAACCACTGGTAGATAACATGCCCCATAGTAAATTACTTAAACTCTGAGATTCTGTTTGCATATGTGAAAAATGGGAGTGATAATTTTCAAGATAGTAAAAATATAGATAAAAAGCTTTGCATGTAAATACTCCCCATAAAATCTGCCACCTAGGTTGTCTTAGTCCACTGTTACTGCTGTAACAAAGTACCTTAGACTGGGTATCTATAACTAGTAGAATTTTTTTGTCTACAGATCTTTACACTGAGAAGTCCAAGATCAAGGTGCCAGCAGATTCAGCAACTGGTGAAGGCTGCTGTCTGCTTCCAAGATGGTGAACTTTTACTGTGTTCTCACATAGTAGAAGAGCAGAAGCAGAAGGCAACTTTTTGAAGCCTCTTTTATAAGAGCGTTAATCCTATTCACAAGGGTGAAGCCCTTATGACTTCATCATTTCCCAAAGGCCCAGCCTATTAATACCATCACCATGGAGATTAATTTTTAACATAAATTATGGAAGGACACAGCATTTAAACCACAACGTAGGTACTCAAAAATGACACTTGTTTTTGATTATTGTTATTATTAAAAATTTCCAAATTGGTCACTTAATTCAAACAATGCACCACTTATAAAAATCTTATTTTTTTGTTTTAAATTTACTCTATGTCATTTAAGGTCAGAGCTCTAATGTAAAAAGTGATTTTATGACTTAGGTCTTTATGAATAGGATTAACTTTGAAGGAAAAAATTTTGTATGAAAAACAACCTGTTATTTTCTCCAAACATTTATATAAGAACTTACAAGTCAATAATAAAATGTTACTAATGCTCAGAATCCTTATATAAAAGAAATGTTCATTTAATTAGAAGAGGAGGTTGACATCCTGGTAACAGAAATAGCTCTCTTCACATAGCCCTTACGCACATACACATGAGCTCTTTGTCTATGCTCTGAGGAACTATTTTATATGTAACTAAAATATACATTTTTATGAACTCATTGTGTCTACACACAAACCCAATTAAAACTACATCCTAGAACTTCTACCTCTGTTATGATAATATGTATAGCTCACATCTAGTTCTTCTGCTCATTTTCATGTTTATTAATTATCATCCAAATGCAGTAATACAATGATTCTGTGTCTAAATTGACTGGAATGGAGAGTATACGATGTAGACTTGACTGAGAACTTGAAATCTACTTGTTCAGTTCTCTGGACTCTGTCATGGTTGCACTTAAAAGACTGTAATCCATTCTAAACTTCCACCTCCCTTTCTGTACACAAATTTTTTTTTCTTCAAATATTCTGGCTGTGTTTTTTTCAGTTTCTTGTGAATTTACAACAAAAGCCAAAAGATTGTATTTGTTTCTACTACCTAACATACTATCCATCTTTCCTTTAATATATTTGTTTTCCCTCCATTAGAGTTCTGCATTCTAATTTTTATTTCTTTCTCCATGCATAATTGTGATAAATATAATACATTCTTCTTTATTTTCTCTACACTTTTGAGAGTATAACCCTCATCAAATTAAAGCTCACAGACTAATGTCATTGCTATGATTGCTTTGAATATTCAGCATTTTCCTTTTTTATTATTACTAAGATTAAACATATTGTTTTGTGTCATGCTTTTTTTATATCAGGATATTACCGGGGTACCAATGTTTTGGTTACATGAATTGCTTTTGTACAATTTGAGTCAAAGTTACAAGTGTGCCCTTCACCCATATAGTGTGCATAGTTCACACCATTAAGTGTGAATTTACCCATCCCCTTCACCCCCCCACATGCTTGATTTCCATTGAGTTTTACTTCCATATGTGCACAAAAGTGTTGATCGATTA
Source organism: Daubentonia madagascariensis (assembly GCA_023783475.1). Lineage (NCBI taxonomy): Eukaryota > Metazoa > Chordata > Mammalia > Primates > Daubentoniidae > Daubentonia > Daubentonia madagascariensis. The sequence continues at coordinate 14,212,860 of JAKFHU010000978.1, read as the reverse complement.
GTTCCACTTTAATAGTGAGTACAGGTGGTGTGTTTTCTTATTCTTGCAATACTTCACTTTGAAGAATGGTCTCCAGTTCCATTCGGGTTGTTAAAAAAGGTATCAGTTCACCAATTTATGTTTTTTTTACGTCTGAGTAGTACTCCATGGTATACATATACCACATTTTATTAGTCTACTCATGAATTGATGGGCTTTTGGGTTGGTTCCACATCTTTAAGATTGTGAATTGCACTGTAATAAACACTTGAGTGCAAGTGTCTTTTTGGTAAAATGACTTTTTTTCCTTTGCTTATATTCCTAGTAGTGGGATTGCTGGATCCCACTGGTAGGTGGATCTACTTTTAGTTTGCTGAGGAATCTCCATACGATTTTCCATAGAGGTTGTACTAGTTTTCAGTCCCACCAACAGTGTATACGTGTTCCTTTCTCTCCACATCCATGCCAGCATCTGTTGTTTTGGGACTTTTTGATAAAAGCCATTCTCACTGAAGTTAGGTGATATCTCATTGTGGTTTTGATTTGTATTTTCCCAATTATTATAGATGTTGAGCATTTTTGCATGTTTGTTGGCCATTATTCTATCTTCTTTTGAAAAGTTTCTGTTCATGTCCTTTGCCCACTTTTTAACGGCATTGTTTGATTTTTTCTTGCTGATGAGCTTGAGTTCTTTGTATATTCTGGTTTATCAAATAAAATCCTTTATTGGATTTAAAGCATGCAAATATTTTCTCCCATTCTGTAGGTTGTCTGTTTGCTCTATTGATTGTTTCCTTGGATGTGCAGAAGCTTTTTAATTTGTTCACGATCCATTTATTTATTTTTATTGTTGCTGGGATTGCTTTTGAGTTCTTCATAAATCTTTGTTTAGGCCGATATCTATAAGAGTTTTTCCAACATTTTCTTCTACAATTCTTATAGTTTCTTGCCTTAGAATTAAGTCTGTTATCAATTGTGAATTAATTTTCTGAGTGATAAGAGGTCAGGATCCTGTTTCAGTCTTCTACATGTGGCTATACAATTTTCCCAGCACCATTTATTGAATAGGGATTCTTTTCCCCAGTACATGTGTTTTGTCTGCTTCGTCAAAAATCAGATGGCAATATGAGCATAGTTTTATATCTGGGTTCTCTGTTCTTATCCACTGGTCTATGTTTCTGTCTTTGTGCCAGTATCATGCTGTTTTGATTACTATAGTCTGAGAGGGGCTTTGGACTTTGGAGTAGATCTCCCGGCCCTGCTGTGATGATGGAGGCTCTGGGGTGGGATCTTGGGGTCCAGATGCAGTGCTGGAGACTTGGGGATTGTGTCTCAAGCCTGGCAGGGGTTCTGGAGGCACAAAGGCAGAGACTTGGGCTCTGGCATTACAACCTCAGAGCCAGGACCATGGAGAAGCCAGAAGCAGAGCTTTTGAGCAAGGCCAAGGAGCCAGAAGCAGGGCATGTGGATGGTGGGGCTGATCCAACCTGGAAGGCAGAGTCAGGGCCAAGTGTGCAGCAATGTAGCAGGAAGTTGGGGCCTGGAGGGTGGAGTCCAGGTTGAGCAAATGGGGGGCTGTTTTGCAGGCTCAGGGGCCTCGTGGATGCCAAGTCAGGTTGGCAGATGTTGGTTCCGGGGGCCCAGGGACCACAGAGTTCTCCACTGCCCACCCAGGACCTGCCAGAGCAGCCACCCAAAGCCTCTCAGGTCAGAGCCTTTGGCAACCCAATCAATTCCTGTGCTCAGATCCTGTTGTGCTCGAGAGAAGCGCTTCACTTCAAGTCATCAGGTATGGCTCAGGGGAGCCACAAGTCAGTTCACTCCCTCTCCTGCCCGGTGCAAACCTGGCGTGGTGCACCTGAGAGCTCAGGATGGCTTTAGCTGCTGCCCAATCTCCACTGTGCCTATTGTCTGGTGCAATGGCTCTGCACAGACTCCAGGCAGGTCCCCGGTCTGACCAGGCAGAGGTATGTTGGTGTGGTGGGAGCCATCTTGCAGTTCAGTTCCTACTGTACCCTCAGAGAGTGCAGTGACCCAGTGCTCCATTCTCCTATTGTTCCCTGCATGTTCTCTGATCTTGTTATATGTATCACCCTGTCACCTTTTTTTTCCCCACTCTGAGTGTCCTACATTGCTTCTCTGTGATTTCACAATGCTGCTTCAGAGAACAGTGATCCACATGCAGGCACCTTTCACTTCTTTCCCTGGGAGTGGATGCTTGCAGATTGCTGCTAGTCTGCCATTTTTCTGGGGTCCCCAGCATTTTCATTAATAATTAAACTAATGGCATGTTTTAAAATATTTTTAGAATACTAAGTGATTTAAAATAAGGTTTTTTAAAAATAAAAGTTTTATGTTGATCATGGAGAAACTCTAAGTTAATATAGGATTTTAACATCTAAAAGACCATGTCAGAGCAAACAAACAAAAAGATGATCAGAAGATTCTCAATACAAGTTAATGAAGATGCATTCCTTTAACATTTAAAGCAAAGAGCATAAAACAACACTCATTCTGGCATTTGTGATGGTTAAGAACACAGGCTTTGAATAGACCTAGTAGAGTTGGACTCTGAGCAAGCTGCTTCAACTCTCTGGTCTTATATTCACCATCTTTAAAATGAGGTGGAGGGTAACAATAATATTAATCAGCTTATAACATTTTCATAAAACAAAAATAAGTTAAATATTTTAAAAATATGCCTGGCACAGAAAAAGTTCTTGTTGATTTTGTTGTAATCAATATGGTGACCAATCAACGTTAAAATAAGTAAGTGTTGTATGGTACAGATCTAAAAGGATCAGATTTGCGGTATTCTTAGTCAAAACAGGAGAGTCTTTGTGAAGTCACTTCTCTGTGCACTGGTATCAATACCAGGACTCTAAATACCTCACCAACGCCATACACTACCATAAATCCATCTGCAGGAGTCTGGTAAGACAGCAGTTTCTCACAGAAATTTAAACCAAGCAACTTCATTACTCACAGATGGGCAACAAAGAAGCCTAGGATTCATGGTGAGCCTGTCTCTTAAGGCTCAGGAAAGCTGCCAGGGCAGGTGGAGTCTTGTCTGTGAATTCCTCACATTGCACTGTAGTTGAGGGCCCCTGAAAGTGTGTTCTTCCCTGGGTTTTATACCCTGGTGCAACTTGAATTCTAGGCTAATGTATTGCAAGTTATTATGTTTTAGGAGGGACAAGAACAAAGCCTGGGCTGTTTGGGACAGTTCTTTATTTCAGGATGTTGCATCGTCAGCATATTCTGAGAACTACAGTGAGAAAGGAGGGAAGAGCTGGGTCACAAAGCAATTTGGGGACTTGTCCTGCACTCCTGAGTCTGAAAGAAATATTTATTCTTTTATTAGTTATTTAATGAGGGCCTACTATGTACCTGGTACTGTACTAAGTAAGAAAAAAACCAATGTGGTATTTTTCTTTATGAACTTACAGTCTAGCAAATGAGAAAGACATATGTGTCACACAACTAATTCCACTAATTGATACCCTCAATGAACACTTACTGAACACTCACTATTTAATAGACACATTCAAGATGCTGCAGGTGCAGTAGTGAACAAACACAGACAAATGTACCTGTTGTATATTCAAGTTGTGATGCCTCAAAATACCCCAAATACATAAAAAAAGTAGTGATAAGTAATAAGGAGAAATGAAGCATGGGAGGGGGGTAAAATGAGAAAAGTGCCAATTAGGCATTTGACCTAATTATGATTTCCCTCAAAGGTCCCCCTGATATGACCAGTATTGAGCTAGGACCTAAAGGAGTAATTGGGATTACCAGGCAAGAAAGGGAAAGAGGCCTCTAGGCAGAAAGTATCACATGTGAAAATGTCCTGTGGTAGAAGAGGACATTAGCATTCAGAAGAACAAAGATCCTGCCATTGGAGAAGAAAGAGCAATGTCAAAATTTCATTATTTAGACCTGACTATGAGCTTTCAAGAATCAGCTGCAGGTTATTCTGTTCATTCCTGTGTTGTATGCACGTCTACATCAGACTGGCATTGGCTTCTTCCAGATTTCCTCTCCATAACTAAAATAAATAACAAAGTTGATGCTTTGTATGTCAACAAAGCTCGTTCAGTCTATTACTATTGGTCTTGTAATTCTGGTTTGTCCATTGTGAAGAGGCCAGGCTCCCGAGTTAGGCTGGGTATGACGTCCATGCATAACATTTATTAGCCATGTGACTTGGAGAAATGATTGAATTTTTCGGAGGCTCATTTTGCTCACCTATAAAATGAAAGGCAATAATGTTATCTATTACATAGTATTTTGATGTTAATATGACAGTTTTGTGTGAGATAATGCATTTAGCACAGTTCTGGGATTATAATCAAGCATTCAGACGTTTGTGACTTTTAATGAATGTAATAATATGAGTAATAATATTCCTATTGCAATAGAAACAATGTGACATATAGACTTCAGGTGATCTGACTTCCATAAACCACTTTTTTCCTCTGTCACTCTCCTTGAATTACAAAGACTTGAGAGGTTTTATTGGTTTAGTACACAAAACATAAATCCTTCAGATAGATAATGGCCTGGACTATTTTCTTTTTCTTTTGTAGTTATTGCTTGTATCTAAAATGTCTCTATTTCTTCCTGGGGTGAAAGTTGCCCACTAATGAAAAATGCTCTCTCATTTAGCAGTGCCTATCACAGTGAGGAAGGACTACTTCAACTGCTTCATGACTACTAAATAGATGACCAGAGGCTTTTTATTTTTATTTTTTAATTCTCTTTGTAGATTTTTGGCTCTGTTCTGAATAATGAAGACTCCTGCATAACTAACATTCAGATTAATGATGTGTTACTACATGAATGAACACAAAAACAATGTTCAAATTTTATTTAATAGAATATCATTCCAGCTCCAAACATGTTACCAAAAAATAAAAATAAGGATGGCATTATGAGTTATTTTTAGAAACAAAATTTGTAACCTTCTGTGGCCATGATGACAATGATTTCTACTATTAAATTTTAATAAATTAACCATTTTAAATTTAAATAATACATATAAATGAGCTATCAGTAAAAGTGTCACATTATTTCAGTGAGAAATTAGCAAAGATATATATTATACATTGTCACCCTATTTCTCAAAGACAATACTTTTTACTCTTTATGACATTCAATTTTAACATTATACACACACTGAATTCATATCTCTTTCCAGAAGAAATGAGATTTTCATTTTAAATCGCCTGGGTATAAATGTAAGGTCAAGTAGGTGCCAAGTCGATCTGAAGGAGACCGGATCCATTATTTGAAAGTGGTGCTTAATATTTCATACCCTATGTGATGGAATAAGCTTCCCTTGCTAGCTGAGAAATCTCTATTAGTTATAATAATACCTCTAATTTACTGATTTTAGTTTGAGAATGAATTAGATGTAAAATATACATAATTGGATTTAGATGATTGAAACCATTTTGCTCATTCGGAGAAAATAACAATCTTAAGCAAATAATATCTCTTCCTAAAACTGGAAAAAGATTGAACAAAATATATTAATGCTCTTTCCAATTACTTTGAGAATTTTGATTATAAAGTAAGAAGCCTTAAAAAATTCCACCTTTGGAAGTACATATCGAAATATATATTATTCCCCTTAAAATAGTTCATGTAAGATGCTGTTATTTTTTTTATTTCTATGATGTCATCTTGCATAAAATAAATTTTGAACATACTTTTACTGTCCTTATTATAGTATTTGATTATATTCAGGAGCTGGAAATCTGTCTTCTGTTGGGAATTTTGATATTTTGACAGAATCTAAAGCTATTTAGAGCTTGTGTTCAATAAAAAGTGATGGAAGAAATTGAAAAAGGGAAGGCCAATAAAGTGAATTAGAAAGCTGGATAATACAATTTTTAATAAAAAATAATATGTGACTGTAACATGAGAAAAATAATATTTCTAAGACTCAAACCATATTTGGAAAAAATGCAATAAAAGAAAATATTGATTTATTACTGCAGAGGTAGTATAAGTATGTATCAACTCAATGTGATTATAGTGTACCACCAAAGGCATGTTTAAATTATATTTGGATTTATTTTATAAATATAACCAAATTTTAATCATATTTTTATATACTGAGATGAAAGGTTTACAATGGCTTTAATTCTAATATGATGGATTGAGTATAGGCTGCAACCTTCTCCTTTCAGTTACTTCAGACACAACAAAATGATAACCCACACATGAAAATAAGGATAAAAAAATGTCAATAGGAGATACTTGTAACAGAAAACAAACAAACGGGAAAAAAACAGTTATGAACCCCAAACTCTGAGGACCTCTTAAACTCAGTGGCCTGCAGAACCTAAATTAGAATTTACTCACATGGCCGGGAAATGGGGTCTTGAGGACTGTGCAGGGCTTTGCAGGGCTGGGGGACAGATCTACACAACTATTAATACAAAAGGCTGGGGGATGTATCTCCTACACAGTTGTGAAATTGGATGCTAGAAACCCTGTACTTTTACTATGAGGGTCAAAAATAGTATCCTTCGCTGAACCAACATTACTATACCAATGTGACATTAATGTTGGCATAGAAAAGTAGACTTAGCAACAGAATTGAGAAACAATAAGCAACTACAGCAACAATACAAACTCATATAGAGTCATTTAATATATCACAGGGGAGCATTGTTAATAAGTTCAGAAAAAATGTAATGATCCATAAAAGTTATTAGGGAAATTGGTTATCCATACTGGGTAATGATTAAACTGGATTTCTACTTTGCAGACTACACAATCAGTTACAGAGATTAAAGACATAAATATAAAAACAAAAGTATAAATCTTTGGAAAATAAAATACAAGAGCATCTTCATAATAACAGTGTAGGAAAAGATTTCTTAAATAAGTCACAACAAGCACAAATCACATAGTAAAGGAGAAGTAAATTGAGCTACATTATACTAAGAACTTTTGTTCATCAAAATATATTATAAAGTGATTGAAAAAATACTAACAGTATATTTTGTATCACATATACACATTTTTAATAACATACAAAACCAAAAAATGTTTAGTGTCCAGAATATATAATAAAAAATTAAGAGTCCTTAAGAAAACAACTAACAACTCAATAGAAAAATGAACAGTACCCACGAACATGAACAAGCATGCAATATAAATAAATTATGAGTGACCGTATATATATGATGCTTAAGCTCACTCAGTAGGGATTATGGAAATGCCAATTACAACAAAAGTCAGATATTACACTACATTAATCAGGTTAACCAAAAAATTAAATATTAAAATACCAAATTTTGGTAAACTTGTGGAACATTCGAACCACTAGAGATTATAAGCCCTTTGCCCAATGAATTGGCATTTTCTAAAATGTGCATAGCCTGTGGCCCTGCAGTTGCATTACTCCAAGGAAACACATGCACGTGTACTCAAACCTATGTATATCAATGTTTATCATAGTATTGTCAACAATTGAAAAAATATGGAACAACTCAAATGTTCATAAACAGTATAATAGAAAGATCAATTATGTTATTTTTTTTTAAATGGAAATATTTTACAGTGAAAATAAATGAATTAAATCTACATTCATCAACATGGCTGAATCTCGATATCACAATGTTGAATTTGAAGAGAGAGTCACAGAGTAACTTATGATATATGTTCATCTCTATAAATTTGAACACAGGACAAAAATGAAAAATATTGTTTAGGGTCACATGAATATAGTAAATCTATAAAATCAAAGAATGGTAATGAGTCACAGACATTTAATCTGTGATTATCTCTGTGGGAAGGTGGCATCTGGGACACAAAATGTTAAGGAAATGAAAAATATGAATCAAATATTAAGAGATATGATGATGACAATAATCTCCCTCTTCATTTATACTCCATGACTCATCACTGCATGAGTTTCAGATTTTAATACTAATTTTTGACATATATAAAATTATACTTAATACAATAAATGTTTACACATCTTAATAAATGTTTAAAATTACACATCTGCTTTTTTAAAGTTAGATAAAGTGTCTTTATTTCACTTGTTTCAGGTTCAGCATATATTATAAATATGTTTTTGTAACTAAAATCTAATTGATATTTAGTATAAATACATTAGGAAAAAACTAATGATTCATTTCTGTTTGGTCCTATATAATAAAATCATCCACTAGGGATTATTTACAGAAACATTATTGAAAGAATTCATTCTGAGTTTTGTTGGAAACATTAAACCAAAGTTTCTACTATATACAAAATAGGTTCCTAAGATTTTTATACATGCATATTAACATTATTTGGATCACACGAGTCTTTAATGATGACCCTGAAATAAATAAAGGTCCTCTGAATTTTCTCTCTATTAAATAAAGCAGATTAACAGTTGCTGTACAGATATACCTAAGAATACTTGGTGTACCATTAATTAAATAGCAATCAGATAGATAGATAGATAGATGGGGATATAGGTATTGATATGGATATGCATACATACATACAGATAGATAGATAGATAGAAGCTATATGAAAAATGAATCAGAAATTCCTCCTTCATCTTCTAAAGAACAATAATTTATCTCAGTATCATCATTGCCTGGGTTAGAGTGAAGAGAATTCCTTGACATGTCTTTTGTTTTCTGATTATTTTATCTAAAATTTTAAAAATTTCAATTTCCTTTATGAAAATCATCTCATCTCTCTTTTTCTATTACATACTCTTTCCCACACATACAAACTAAAGCTCAATCCAGTTTCTGTTGTGACCATGTAATCTTCAAGAGCTACCTAAAATTTAATTGTAATATGGAAGGTAGGCCAGGCAATAAGAGACTTAAAATATGTGATTTTGTGAAAGAATAAACATGTGAAATTAGCAGGAAGTTAAAATATATAAGATAACTTAATACCAATCAGAGAAAAAGTTTACTAAAGACATTTTTAAACAAAAATATTCCAATGACACAGGCTATTTTTTTTTTAGTTTTAGCCATTGCATTCATGATGCAACATGTTACTTAATCAAAAACACACACAGTATATACATTCATGTTAGATTTATTGTGATTTCTCAAACTATATGCCCGTTACTGCTTCTCTGTATCACTGTGAATATTTTTCAAAAGAGTTTAAAGCAGAGTAATTGACTGTAACAAATAAGAAGGCAATCAGTTTCATAAAACACTAAAGTAAAATATAATTTTCAATTTTTTTTAATTTTTGAAAAACTGAGCAACAGACATGAATATGAACAAGCATGACACATAAATTAAGAATGACCATACATATATGACTGAACCCATATTGTTTGTTCTCTATAAATGTGTTTATGGGATGGCAATAACAAATAAAATAAAATATGCAACTACATAAATAGTAAAATATTTATTATTTTCATTTCAATAACTTATATGTCATAAATAAAATTTCATAAGAAAATAACTCAAAATAGCATGTCTTTACAAAACAAAAAAATTAAAGCACACTCCTAATCATAAGGGATTCAACTGAATATTGAACACTTGAGATTTTGTGATATGATTTTATACTATTTGTATTTATTTTTAAAGAATTATAAAACAGAGGGAAGAAGGTATATAAAAATCCTCAAAATTCAAGATAACTGTCCTTGAAAGCAAAAGAAATTTAAAGCAAGGAAGAAAGAATATCTGAGAAGCAGAATATAGAAATAGGAGAAATAAATGCAAATGTAACAAAAAACATAGGGCTGAGTCCATTTATATTTGTTGAAAATATGGCAAAATAGGTTTTTGGGATTTGGTTTTATTTCTTTACTTATTTATTTTTTAAGGGATCTCAGAGCAATTCATGTATTTATAGAGAAAACAAAAATGAGTAAACTCTAGTTTACTAGAGAAATACAATTTCTATAGAACAGAATAGTATCTAGAAATACTATTTCTAGAGAAATACAAGTGGAAGCAGCAATCATAATCAGAGCAAAAGCAAGAGTGTGACAATGAGTCTGGGTTACCAGGAACCAAAAGCAATTCTATCCGTCTAGTGCTCAAAGGATTGAATATATTATTAATTATTTACCTTCAAGTTTATATTTACATTATAAGATAAAGTGACCTATTTGTTTAAACAGTTATTTCTAATTTAATAGTCATAATTATGGACACATTAAAAATTGTATAATATCACCAGTTTTGAAGATTATGTGAAATATACAGCTAGTGAAATATCTTAGGTGCCCTATTATGAACTGATATTAAAACTGACAGGCTGTTCTCATCAAGGCAACAGGACACTATGAGAGCATGTTCTAAATATATAACAACGTAACCCACTCTGTCTAATTTAGGCAGAAAAATCATTTACTGTTGTATATTAGGAAGCTCTAAGAATCCCCATGGAGGCTATATAATCAATACTGGAGGCCATTTACTTGATGACACTTGGCAATATGCTAGTGCGACTTAACACCACTGAGGCTGGTATTGAAAGTCAAATGTCCCTTCCTTCGCACACACACACACACACACACACACACAAATCTGTGTAAAACTTGCTTTCTTACACTGTTCACTTCTCAAATGAAGCTTCACAAATGTGTATCTGCTTTCTGGAACCTAGGTCATATACCTGCATTCTATTTTCAAGGACGGAAGGAAAGCAAATTTCCATTCTGCCTAAGGAAGCAAGTCTTAACAATGTGAGAAAATCCTCCAAATAAAAAAGTATTCAAAAGACATACAGAAAAAACAAAAATATTAATAATATAATTGATCACTACTGTCTGCTCTTTGTTCAATATAAATGTGCATGCCTTTTTCACACTTAAATTTCCCCCATATAGCAAAAAAAAAGAAAAAAATCAACAACAATGAAATGCTCGCTTCCTAAGAAATGCAATGCTTTTGAGAAGTAGTTTGATATAGAGTCTAAAGGCATAAAATTGATAACAAAATTGCCTTTAAAATTTAACAGGTATGTACCTGAATAACATATGTAAGTCTTCTGTACCTCAGTTTCTTTACTTATAAAATGAAGGAATAATAAACAAATAAATAAATAAATAAATACCTCATGTGGTTCTTATGAAAGTTAAATGAATTACTCTACATGGGCATCACCACTTAGAGCATTGTGCATACATAAAGTGCTCAGAGTATGCTAGCTCTTATTATTGTCCTCCATATAGATTATACATATCACTCAGGATCATCACTGTATGGTATAAATATTTGCAAGTGTCATTATACATAAAGGTGCAAGATGCCATTCTCAAATTCATTTCCTGTGTTAATGTTAATTGAAAACTACAGCCCACTTGGTCCCATGACACATATATTCTGATCATGGGAGAAAAAGCCATTTTTATTTGTGGGTAATACTGCACCCAAACTTCATAAGGTTCTTCTCTCCACTATTATGGTATTAGGATCTTGTTAAACCATTTGTTAATTCACTAAAAGCAGCTGCCTCTGAATAAAAGGGGATATGCTAAGATTAGTTAATTTTATGAGATCCTTAAAATTGCCTTAATTCTATTCATATAAAATGAGTGCAATAATTGGAAGCAAAATGTTGTAGGATACAAAAGACAATATTTGATAGCACAACAAAGTGACTATAGTCAACAATAAGTTACAATATACTTTAAAATAACTAAAAAAGTGGAATTGGGATGTTCCTAACACAAGGAAATGATAAAAACGTGAGGTGATGGATACCACAATCATTCTGATTTGATTAATACACATTATATGCCTGTATCAAAACATCACATGTACCCCATAAATATATACAACTATTATGTACCCATAATAATTAAAAATAAAACATTTTTTAAAAGATGAAAATATATGCTAATTAGTTACTCAGAGGGTATTACTGGAAGAAGCATGGCAGAAGTTGAAAGCAAATTAAGAAAATGTTATTTAATTAATATAAATCATTTTCTTTACTACATGGGAATGGACCTATAAAATGAAACTGCACCCAGAAGACTTGCTGAATTCCTTGGGGAATAAAAACTTCAGATCAGTCAATAGGCTTCAGATAGTCAAACAGCTGAACACAGCTTGATCACATTTAATGAAGTTTATGTTCATGTTTATGAAGTCACCTAGGTTCTGGTTGTCCTGGGATAGAAATTGAATGGCTCACACAAGACCTCTGCAATGCATTACAACAGTCATAAATATTCTCTTTCCCTGTGCCATCTCTAAGGTTTCTGCTATCTACAATTCTCCCCAGTTTTATTTATTGAAGTTTACAAGGTTGGCTTTGTTTTATTTTGTTTTTTTCCCTCCTAGTCCAAATTTTTAGTACTAAATAAGAATTTGTTGGAACACTAGCTAAGGATAGATCTCCTTCCAGAGAAAAAGTGATGTGTGTGATACTTAGTATTCTTCTGGGAGGATCTGTCATCTTGTCCTCGGAGAAATACTTGAATATCTGAAGCATTGTGTGTGTGTGTGTGTGTGTGTTTGTGTATTGAAAGAGGGAATGGCATTGTGGCAGGAGTTGGCACACTGGGAGTGTGGGCTGCCAACAAGTTGTAAGTATTGCTGTCCACTATAAATTTCTGACTTGATGGATTAATAATACCCAACTCAAGATGAGCACCTCAAATTATTTAGCCAATTAGTTATCGACATTCAGGTTTATACTTTATTCAAGGGCCTAGAAGCAAGGTAAGATCTCTTCTTCAAAAGAAAAAGTTGATTTTTTAAATTTCAAAATATTAATTAAGGGGGTACAAGTGTTTCTGATACATGAATATCTTTAACGCTTAAGTCAGGGATTTGGGTGTGCCCATCACCAGAATAGTGTTCATTGTACCCAATAGGTAAGTTTTTATCCAACACCCACCCTCCCACTTTCCCCCTTCCTTGGTTTCTCATGTCTTTATATTACTTTGTGCCTATGTGTACCCACCTATTAGCTCCCACTTACTAGTGAGTACATATAGTGTTTTGTTTTCCATTCCTTAGATACTTCACTTAGGATAATGGTGTCCAATTCCCTCCAGGTTGCCGAAAATGACATTATTTCACTCACTTTTATGGCTGGGTATACACACACACACACACACATATGTACATATATAAAATCACACTTTCTTTATACACTCATGAATTGAAGGGCACTTAGGCTGATTCCACATCTTTGCAATTGTGAATTGTGCTGTGATAAACATTTGAGTGCAGGTGTCTTTTTGATAAGATGACTTCATTTCCTATGGGTAGATACCCAGCGGTGGGATGGCTGGATTGAATGGGAGGTGTACATTTATTTCTCTGAGGAATCTCCACACTGTTTTCCATAGAGGTTGTATTAATTTGCAGTCCTACCAACAGTGTATATGTGTTCCTTTGTCTCTGCATCCATGCCAGCATCTATTGTTTTTTGGCTTTTTGATATGTCCATTATGATAGGTGTAAGGTAGTATCTCACTGTAGTTTTAATTTGCATTTCCCTGATGATTAGTGATGTTGAGCATTTTTTCATATATGTTTTGGCAATTTGTCTATCTCCTTTCTAAAAACTTCTGCTCATGTCTTTTGCCCACTTTTTGATGGAGTTATTTTTTTTTTTCTTGCTGATTTGTTTGAGTTCTTTGTAGATTTTGAGTATCAGTCCTTTTTTGGAAGTATAGTTTGTGAATATTTTCTCTCATTCTGTATGTTGTGTATTCACTATGTTAATTATTTCTTTTGCTATGCAGAAGCTTTTTGATTTAATAAGTCCTATTTATTTATTTTTGTTGTTGCTATATTTGCCTTTGAGGTCTTAAACCTAAATTCTTTGCCTATGCCAATGTCTAAAAGAGTTTTTCCTATGTTTTCTTCCAAAATTTTTATGGCTTCATGGCTTATATGTAATTCACTTCTCAACTGTTAATTATGTTTTGTATACGGTGAGAAATATGGGTCCTGTTTCATTCTTCTGCATGAGGCTGTCCAATTTTCCCAGCACCATTTATTTAATAGGGTTTCCTTTCACCAGTGTATGTTGTTATCTGCTTTGTCAAAAATCAGTAGTATATACCTATATGGTTTTATTTCTGGGTTCTCTATATGTCCCATTGGTCTACATCTCTACTTTTATACCAGAACCATGCTGTTTGGGTTACTAAAGCTTTGTTGTATAATTTGAAGTCAGGTGATGTGATGCCTTCATATTTGTTTTTCTTAATTAAGATTTCTTTGGCTATTCAAGCTCTTTTTTAGTTCCAAATGAAGCTTAGGATTATTTTTTCTAAATTTTTGAATTATGATGCTGGTATTTTGATGGCAATTGCACTGAATCTGTAAATCACTTTGGGAAGTATGGACATTTTAACAATGTTGATTCTGACAATCTATGAGCAAGGGATGTTTTTCTATTTGGTAGTATCATCTGCAGTTTCTTTCATCAGCGTTTTGTAGTTCTGCTTGTAAAGATCTTTAACCTCTTTGGTTAAGTATATTCCTAGGTATATTATTTTCTTGGTAGTAATTGAAAATGGCATTGAGTCCTTGATTTGACTTTCCACTTTACTGTTATTAGTGTATAGAAATGCTACTGATTTGTGTATATTGAGTTTTGTATCCTGAGACTTTGCTGAATTTATTTATCAATCCCAGGAGTCTTTTGGTGGAGTTTTTAGGCTTTTCTAAATACAAGATTATATTGCCTGAAAACAGGGATAGTTTTACCTCCTCTTTCCCAATTTGGATGCCCTTTATTTCTTTCTCTTTCCTGATAGCTCTGGCTAGAATTTCCAATACTATATTGAATAGAAGTGGTGACAATGGGCACCCTTGTCTTGTTCCAGTTCTTACGAGAAATGTTTTCAGCATTTCCCCATTCAGTTTGATGTTGGCTGTGGTGGGTTTTTCATATATGGTTGTTATAATTTTGAGATATGTTCCTTCTATGCCTAGTTTGTTGAGGGCTTTTAATCATGAAAATGTGCTGGATTTTTTGAACTATTTTTCTGCACCTGTTGGATGATCATGTGATCTTTGTTTTTACTTCTGTTTATGCAGTAAATCACATTTATTGATTTGCATATGTTAAATCATCCTTGCATCCCTGAGATGAAACCCACTTGATCATGATAGATTATCTTTTGGATGTGCTGTTGCATTTGGTTTGCTAGTATTTTGTTGAGGATTATTGCATCTATGTTAATAAGGTATATTGGTCTGTAGTTTTCTTTTTTTGATCATGCCTTTTCTTGGCTTTGGTATCAGGATGATACTGGCTTCTAAAATGAGTTAGGGAGGATTCCCTCCTTGTTGATGTTATGGAGTAGTTTCTGAAGGATAGGTACCAGTTCCTCTTTCTAAGTCTGGTAGAATTTGGCTGTGAATCTGTCTGGTTTGGGGCAGTTCTTTGTTTGTTTGTTTTGTTTTGTTTTGTTTTGTGGGGAGGAGATTTTTTATTACTGCTTCAATCTTGTTGCTCATTACTGGTCTCTTCAGTATTTCTATTTCTTCCTGATTCAGGTTTGGGAGGTTGTTTGTCACCAATAATTTATCAATTTCTTCTCAGTTTTCTAGTTTGTTTGCATAGAGTTTTTGTAGTATTCACCGATGATATTTTATATTTCTGTGGTATCCATTGTCGTGTATCCTCTCTCATTTCTGATTGAGGTTATTTGAATCTTTTTTCTTCTATTTCTGGTTAATCTGGCTAGTGGTCTATCAATTTGGTTTATCTTTTCAAAGAACAAACTTTTTGTTTCATTGATCCTTTGGATTGTTTGTTTTGTTTCCATTTCATTTAAGTCTGCTCTGAGCTTTCTTATTTTTCTTCTGCTGGCTATTGGTTTGGTTTCTTCTTTTTCTAGTTCCTTGATATGTGACATTAGGTTTTAATTTGTGATATTTTGTTATCTTTCTGTCTTTTTGATGTAGGCCTTTAAGTCTATGAACTTTCCCCTAGGGCTGCTTTCTCTGTATCCCACAGATTTTGAAAGCTTGTGTCTCCTTTGTCATTAAGTTAGAGGAATCTCTTGATATTCATCTTAATTTTATCATTGACCCAAAGATCTTTCAGCAGCAGGTTGTTTAATTTCCATGACTTTGTGTAGATTTGAGTGTTTGTCTTGGAAATAATTTGTAGCTTTATTCCACTGTGGTCTGAGATGATCCATGGTATGATTTCAATTTTTTTTTAATTAGCTGAGACTTGTTTTGTGGCTTAAGTTATGCTCAATCTTGGAAAATGTCCCATGTGCTGATGAGAAAATGTACATTCAGAAGTTTTTGGGTAGAATGTTCTGTAAATGTCTGTTAGGCCCATTTGCTAAAGAGTCTTGTTTAAGTCCAGTGTTTATTTATATTTTGCTTCAGTGATCTGTCCAGTCCTGCTAATGGAGTGTTGAAGTCCCTGAACATTAAAATGCTCTTTATTTCTTTGCTTAGATACAGAAGAGTTTGCTTTATGAAACTGGGAGTTCCTGTGTTAGGTGCATATATATTTAGGAGTGTTATGTCTTCTTGTTGAATTGTTCCCTTTACCATTATATAATAACCATCTTTGTCTTTTTATACCACTGTTGATTTAAAGTCTATTTTATCTGATATGAGAATGGCTACACCTGCCTTCTTCTGGTTTTCATTTGCATAGAATATATTTTTCCATCCCATTACCTTGAGTATATGTGAGTCTTTGTGATTCAGATGTGTTTCTTGGTGACAGCAAATATTTGGGGGGGGGTGTTGTGTTTTTTCATCCATTCAGCCAGTCTGTGTCTTTTACATGGGGCATTTATACTGTTCATGCTGAGTGTTAGTATTGATATGTCAGATGCTATTCTGTTCAATATGTTGGTTGATCTTTTATTGCTTTGTTTTCTCTCTTGTGCTATTGTTATATAAGAGCTATAACTTTTGGGTGTTTTTACACTAGTTGGTATCTATTGTGCTGTTGTATATATAATGCATTTTTGAGCTTTTCCTTTAGGGCAGGTCTAGTTGTGACAAATTCCCTTAGTGTTTGCTTGCCTGGGAAAGACTTTATTTCTCCTTCATTTATGAAACTTAATTTAGCAGGATACAAAATTCTTGGCTAGCATTTATTTTGTTTAAGGAGACTAAATATAGGACCCCATTCTTTTATAGTTTGTGAGGTTGCTCTTGAGAAGTCTGCTGTTAGTCTGATAGGTTTTCCCTTATAAGTTACTTGATATTTTCACCTCACAACAGGTAGGATTTCCTCCTTCATGTTGACTTTGGCCAGTCTGATGAATATATACCCTGGTGGTTCCCTTTTTGCAATGAATCTCCCAGGTGCTCATTGAGCTTCTTGTATGTGGATGTCTAAATCTCTAGCAAGACCAGATAGGTTTTCCTCAATTATTCCCTCAAATAGGTTTTTAGGCCTTGTACTTTTTCTTCTTCACCCTCAGGAATGCCTATGATCCTTATATTTTACCATTTTACATAACCTCATATTTTTCATAGACTTTATTTTTTCCTCTTGATTTTTTGTTCTTTATTTTTGACTGACTAGGTTCAAAAGTGTTGTCTTCAAGCTCTAAAATACTTTCTTCTGCTTGATCTAGTCTAGTCTTAAACTTTCACTGTGTTTTGTATTTCACTAAATGAATTTTTCATCTCCAGAAGTTCTATTTATTTTTTCTTAATTTATGTATCTCTTTAGTAAATTTTTCATTAATTTCTTGAACTGTTTTTCTGGTTTCTTTGAGTTGGTTTTCCATTTTCTCTTGGATCTCATTGAGCTTCCTTATAATCCATACTTGTAGTTCCTTCCTTATCATTTCAGTATTTTCATTTTGGTTGGGATCCATTGCTAGAGAGATGGTGGGCTCATTTAGGGGTGTCCTTTCACATGGATTTTTAATACCTCTGAAGTTTTTGCACAGATTCTTTCTCACTTTGAGCAGCTGTTGCTTCTTGTTTTTGGATTTCTTTTGTTTAAATGGGGCTTCCCCCGCTCCCGCTACTCTTAAGGGTGTGTCTGGAGCATACTTTGATGGTGATCTAGGTTATGGATAAATACCTTAGTTTTAGATATCCTTAGTGTGGTGGTTTTCTCAATTGCTAGTTATTTGTAGGCTGTAGCAATGGTGTACTATGTACATGAGCAGATTCCCTGTCTCTTATTGACAAGGGAAGATGAAGGTCTTTGAAATCCTTTCCCTTTCCCCAGACCTGTAGTCTTCGTAAAAATGTGAATTATATTGTGATGCCAAATTTAATCTTTGAGACAGTACGTGGTGCTTTTAAGAGCCAGCTGTGCCCCATTTCACAGGACTCACAAGTCTCTTGGGGTTTGATCTCTCCTGGAAGTCTTGCTCCTTCTTGTTCTTCTCTGCAACATCTTCCTATGGAATCTCCTGTAGGTCCTGGCCCCTTACTCTCAGAATTACAACTAAGTTGTATTTTCTTTTCATCTAAAACTTTTCCTTCTTTCTAAGACAATCTTTCGACCAATGTCTCCAGTCAGCTATCTTCAACAGTTAATTTCTGAAAAAAGAAAGTACTACAAAACCTTAGGTCTATCCATATCTGATTTTTCTATGTAGGCTTTCCACAAGTTTTGTATAGTATATTTGAACTACCAGAGATATTTTGTGCACTACTAGATGCAAGTCATAAGATCCATGGGGTGATCTGCTGGAACTTTGTCCTATGCCAGCTAAGTACCTTCTCTCATTCTCCTTTTCACTTTATAGGCTATGGCTCCCTCTTAGCAGTAAGAGTGCATGGTGGACCAAACTTGCTTCTCACTTCAGAGGAGATTATCAAAATTTCTCAAACCACTAAAATTTGAATGCGGTCCACGTGCAAACTCCAGAACTTGAGTTCTGAAGTATCATTCTTATCATTTTCTTTGTCTTCAATGTACAAAATTCTAAAAATAAATTGTGAAAATTCATCTTGAACATACTAAATATCTGCTATCAGCAAGAATACATAAACACATGTGATTTATCTTTCAAGAGAAAAAAAACTGTCAGCATCACATTTGTTATGATAATTTCTGTTTATTATTGAGAACAAAAGAACATTTTATATAGACTCCCTTTTATAAAAATTTCTATTGGCTAATATGCACTCAAAAGGTACTACTTAAATTTTTCTTTACCTTCAAGTAAGCAAATGTGTCCAAGTACATTAAAGTTAAGTTGATATTTATATCCTTATTTGTAAAAGTAAAGGTTTATTGCACTTTTGTGCTTCTTGCTTTATTGGAGCTTATTATTCCTCCAGAGACCTATAATCCAAAGCTATGTAATTTAAAAAATAAACTTGGATTTACTATATATGATTTTTCTACATCATATACAGAAATATGCAGGGGACATAAACATTTTCTTGTTACAAATAATGGTAAATAAATGCTCATTACTAAACAATTAGAAATTATAGAATAGCAACAAATATTAAACTTGTCTCTAATCCCCTTACCCAGTATTATACATACATATGTGTATATATAATATATAAATGCATGCACATATATACGTAGTGAGAGTGCATGCATGTGCCTTCATTTATATTCATTATGCGTATTTAAGTATACACACATAAATAGATCCACTTAAAGTAAGAGTTATGCACCAATATATAAGGTTTTATATCGATATATATTTTTATCAAGGAATAAAATCTAACAATATTAATAAAGGAAATACAAATAATTTTTTAATTTCAAAATATTATGGGGGCACAAACATTTAGGTTACATATATTGCCTTTGCACCACCAGAGTCAGAGCTACAAGCATGCCCCTCCCACAGACAGTGCTCACCACACCCATTAGGTGTGAATATACCCATACCTTCCTCCCCCCTCCCACCTGCCCAACACCTGATGAATGTTACTGTCATATGTGCACATAAGCGTTGATCAGTTATTACCAATTTGATGGTGAGTATATGATTTGCTTCTTTTTTCATTCTTGTGATACTTCACTTAGGAGGGTGGGCTCCAGCTCCATCCAGGATAATACCAGATGTGTTAGTTCACCATTGTTTTTTGTGGCTGAGTAGTACTCCATGGTATAAACATACAATATTTTATCAATCCACTCATGTATTGATAAACACTTGGGTTGTTTCCATACCTTTGCAATTGTGAATTGTGCTGCTATAAATATTCAAGTGCAGATGTCTTTATTATAAAATGTCTTTTTTCCTTTGGGTAGATGCCCAGTAGTGGGATTGCTGGATCAAATGGTAGTTCTACTTTTAACTCTTTGAGGTATCTCCATATTACTTTCCATAGAGGTTGTACTAGTTTACAGTCCCACCAGCAGTGTATGAGTGTTCTTATCTTTCCACATCCATGCCAACATCTGTTGTTTTGGGACTTTTTGATTAAAGCCATTCTCACTGGAGTTAAGTGATACCTCACTGTGGTTTTGATTTGCATTTCCCTGATGATTAGAGATGTTGAGCGTATTTTCATGTGTTTCTTGGCTATTAGTCTATCTTCTTTTGAAAAAGTTTTGTTCATGTCCTTTGCCCACATTTTAATGGGGTTGTTTGATTAAAATGACATAAATTCTGATATATATATATATATATAGAGAGAGAGAGAGAGAGAGAGAGAGAGAATATATTACTCAGAAAAGCATTTTAAAGAAATACAAATTTTTTTTATTTCAAAATATTAAGGGGGTGCAAATGTTTTTGGTTACATGGATTGCTTTTGTACTGCTTGAATCACAGCTAAGAGTGTGCCCATCACCCACATAGTATTCATTGAACCTCTTAGGTAGGTTTTCACCCATCCCCCCCCCGTTTGATTTCCACTGAGTTTTACTTCCCTCTGTGCACATATGTACTCATCAGTTAGTTTCAGTTTAACAGCAAGTACATGCAGTGTTTTTTTTTTTTTTTCATTCTTTAGATACTTCACTTAGGAGATTACTCTCCAGTTCCATACAAATTATTGCAAAAGCCATTAACTTATCACTGTTTATGGCTGAATAGTACTCCCTGGTATACATATATCACATTTTGTTAATCCACTTATGAATTGATGGGTGCTTGGGTTGATTCTGTATCTTTGCCATAAACAATCGAGTGCATGTGTCATTTCAATAAAATGACTTCTTTTCCTTTGGGTAGACACCGGGTAGTGGGATTGCTGGATTAAATGGTAGGTCTACTTTTAATTCTTTGAGAAATCTTCATACTGCTTTCCATAGAGGTTAGTCTAATTTGCAGTCTCACCAATAGTGTATAAGCGTTCTTTTTTCTCTGCATTCACATCAGCATCTATTGTTTTTGGACTTTTTAATAGCCATTCTAAGTGCAGTAGGGTGATATCTCACTGGGATTTTAATTTGCATTTCACTGATGATTCATGACATTGAGCATTTTTTCATATGTTTATTGGCTATTTGTCTATCTTCTTTTGAAAAGCTTCTGTTCATGTCTTTTTCCCACTTTTTAATGGGGCTGTTTGTTTTTTCTTGCTGATTTGTTTGGGTTCTCTGTTGATTAGGAATATTAGTCCTTTATCTGATGTATACCTTGTGAATATTTTCTTCCATTCTGTAGGTTGTCTATTTGCTCTGTTGATAATTTACTTAGTTGTACAGAAGCTTTTTTAAATTTAATCAATTTCCATTTATTTCTTTTTGTTGTTGCTGTAATTGCCGTCTTCATCATAATTTCTTTGCCTAGGCCGATATCCAGAAGAGTTTTCCCTACATTTTCTTCTAGAATTCTTAGGGTTTCATGCCTTACATTTACGTCTTTTATCCATCTTGAATTAATTTTTTTTGAGTTGTGAGAGATATGGGTCCTATTTCATTCTTCTGAGTGTGGCCATCCAATTTTCCCAGCACCATTTATTGAATATCTCCCAAGTCTCAATCAGGAAGAAATAGCACTCATGAACAGACAAATAACAAGAAGTGAGATCAAAGCAGTAATAAAAATCGTCCAACAAATAAATCTAACTAAACAATAAATGAATTAGAAGATAAATATTAATAAAGAAAGATGAAGAAGAGAAAAGATTTGGAATGGACAATGATAGTGTGTCTAGTGATATATCATTTAAGCACTAAATAAGGAGTCTTTAAGAAGAAATGATATACGTTAAGGAAAAATTATAAATTGTGAGAAACTACCATTCTAAATTTAGAAAATAATAAATTTAAGGAGGGTAGGATTATGTTCAAGAGGGAAATAAGTGTCCCAAATAGTTTAATTGGAATGGAATCAGACAACCAGGTAAAATGCAGCATTTGGTTTTAACGCAATGTCTGGCTTTCATACATTGGTAGAGAAATACATATTTGCTATGAATACAATGAAAGGAAAATTAACATGAAAAGCAGTGGAAATTAAAGTTGAAGTCACAGATTAATAGTATAAAAATATAAGTAAATAACAAGTTGATCAAACAAGCAAAATAGTGACTAATACTCAGAAGGGTAAACCATAAAATGAAATGAGTAGTAAATGCAGGTAAGACAAAAGAAAAAAATCAAGTTATCCACTTTTACACTAAATGCAAAGTGAATCAAATCTCTCATTAAAACAAAGCTGGTTGGATAATAAAAAAAAATCTTGTAATAGATTTGTTTGATGCACTTATTTTAAAAGAATAGGATATCTATATTAGATAAAAGAAGGTATAAATAGCAAAATTATAAAATCTGATTGACAAATTCAACTTAATAGATATATAGACACTCTTAGTCTTAAAATAAAGAATAAAATTTCCCCGTATTATTGTATAACCATGTCCTTGACTAAAAAGAAAATTAAATAAATATTTTAAAAGTAGAGATTTTATAAACTGATATTCTTGTTGTAATTCTATATATGTTAGACAAAATAACATTTCTCAACATATTTTAGTTATACAAATTTGAAGTCTGTATTCCTAGACCACTCATGAATGAAAGATAAACTTAAAAAGAAAAGTGCGAATTTAAATAAAGTAATAGAACAGTACATTTATACTCAAAAACTCATAGAAAGCAAAATTATATTCCAAAAAAATCATGTAGCTCTAAATGTCTATAAAATTAAAGAAAAATAAGAAAACATATTAATATGAAAAGCAAAGCAATTAATGAACCCAAAGAAAATAGAGAGATTAATAAAACACAAATCCAAAAATAATAAAATATAAAATAAAAAAGCATAAAGTATAAATACTCCTAATATTGTTTAGTTAATAGGATTATAAAATAACTATTCACAGGTGTCATTATGGAAAGGAATAATATAAAATAATATAAAAATTGACAGGAATGATAAATGTGTCAATATCACAGTGCAGATGCAATAATTTACATAAAATTCTTGATAGAAAGTTTAGAATCTAGAGGAAAGGGAAATTGATAATTTCTACCAAAATACAAATATATAAACCTGAAAATGAATAAGCCTAAAATGTTAGCAGTCTAATTACCCTAAACACATAGCATAGTTCAATATCAATGTAACAGGAGATATGAAACTTTATGAAATATTATATAACACCTTATTAGAAAATATAAAACCAGATCCTAACTGACAAACTATGTTTTTATCTAGAATGACAAAATAAGATGTAAATGTTGATATTTCTAAAATCATAATATGTATATACTTAAATTTTCAATTGGAATTGCAACTAATTTTCTTAAGTACAATGTCAAAGAATAGAAAATTCAGGGGAAAAAAAGAAAGACTATCTAGGGAGAAGATTTCTTTTACCATATTAAGAATATATTCCGACAACAAAGGATGATTAGATAATCAGTCAATGCTTGTAATGGAATGAAAAAATTGAATCCATTACTGATCATAGTAAAGGAGAGATAAAGTGGCCAGACATGGTCTCTCTGAGAAGATAAGTTTGTTCATTCTCTTTAAGGTATCTAGGAAGCATCAGATTCAGGAACTGGTAGACTTTCACAGGTGCAAATGGATTGACACCATCTATAGAAGAGTGGTTACTCTGGTGAGAATGTCATTAAGTGGCACTCATAGGTGTGTTTTCTTGAGTAAATTTGTCGCTGATTGGCAGGCTTTTAGAACTGAGGGCCTAACACTGATTGCTTGCAAAACTGAATTCACTGTGGGCTCCTGATCGACTGAACAAGTTTCAATCTGGTTCTGCTGACCACTGTTTCTATTGCTGTAGATCACTGGGTCTTTTTCAATGTTTGGGAAGTCTTTTTTTATTCATTAGTCAACAACATAAGGAAGAACGTCAAAATTTGTCCTGATCTTCACTCTCGTAGTTTATTTTAATTGAAAAAGAAGTTTCATCTGTGGAGATCTTATTTTCACTTTATGTATTGATCAGCATGCATATATCATTTTTAATATTTGACTTATTTTTTGAATCACCTGTTGGGACCATAACTGTACTGAAACATTCATAACTGAGCAGCAGACATCAAGAAATAGCAAAACAAATAAGAATTATTAAATGCATCTATAGTATTATACAATTATAAAACGGATAAAAACACTTTGGAACCATTTCCAAGGTTTTCCAGTAATGAACAATAAAACATGTCCTATAACTTGCTTAGTCTAAATAGTGTAGCTTTGTGCATCTCACCTGTAGTGTTAATTCAGATACCACATGAATGGTTAATAATTGCAGAGATTTTCCACAGGTCATCTAAAATAAAATATGTCTATTTTATTTTCTATAATTATTTGGGTTAAGAATATTTAAGTTTTTCTCTAATGGCTTAGTCTGTGCTACTTACTATGTAAGTAAGTGTAAAAGAACACATTTTTAGAAATAAACAATTTAAGTTGTCTAATTTGAATGAGATCACCTTCGTCAGGAGTTCATTACAGGAAAGCTTTTACCTATTTGAATTCTTTTTAAGGAGAAAGTTTTAGAGTTATTCCCATGGAACAGCTTAAGTACTAGTCTCACAGAACAACTAGGGAATGCTAAATTGAAGAGCCTGACCCCCATACAGGAAAAATATGCAAGAAATGTACAAAAGATGAATGAACCTTGGTGGAATTATAGGTATACCTTCATGGTGAATTTTCTGCTTTTTTTTACTGTAAGGATATTTTTCATTTGTGTTATATATAAAAGTACCATTTTTGGTGAAGTTAGGACAACATACCTTGATGTATATTTTCAAATAGACTACACGAAGAAGTTTGGGAGTACTGGATTATTGAGTTAGGTTGGTGATTACCTAGAGCAATTAAAGCCTAGATATAGGTGAGTGATGTTAATACTAAGGGGGAGAACATGATAGACTAATCCAGAGTATATAACCTTAAGTTAGTAAAGAAAATGAACAAACAAAAGTATATACAAGAGAGTTAAATATATAGAATATTCTAGTTCTAGTGGTTTTGGCAAGATTTTTATTTTGTGTGGTCATCTGCCAGTTCTGAAGATCTTAAGCTAAAAATAAAATTTGTGAATACTCTGCTTCTCTAGATTCTTCAGAAAACCTCCATTTAGATTCTTTAAGGGAAGTAATGTCCCAGTTCTATTAAGAAACCTTACATTTTCCAGAGGATCTTAAGTGATAAGACACAAAGTTTTTTGAGTAAAGGGCAAGTCAAAGTCATGAAAAATGATGCTAGTTATACCCATACCATTGGATGGAAAAGGTGGAATGTTTTAGGTAGGAAGCACAAAATCTAATACTAGTTTTTCACTATCCTAAAAAATTTTCTCCATCAGTATTTAATATTGTGGCCAGGTTGCACCTAATATGATGGATTATTTCATGTGCATTTGAGATTTATCTGGTACCATCAAGTGGATATTCTGATTTGCTAGATCTTACCCTCATGAATCTTGCAACTTGAAAATTCTCAATGTAATTTTTTTAAGAATTCAACAGGCCAGGTTTTATGTATCTGTGATGGAATCTTTAAATTTCTGTTTGTATTTATCATTTTTGCTCTTATATGAGGTCCTTTATAAGGACTTCATACAGAGCAAGTTGCAAGATTCATAAAGGCAAACCATTTCTACACTGTATTGTTAAGTGTGATGAAAAATGGATTCTTTTTGACAATTTGGCACAATGGTTGGATAAAGACTAAGTGTTGAAACACAGTCCAAAACTGAATATTCATCAAAAAAAGCTAATGGTGTCTGTTTGGTGGTCCAGCGCTGGTATTAACCATTACAGCTTCATGAAACCTGGTCACTAGATTACCGAGGATGTCTACTGCAACCAATTGGATGAAATTATGAGGATAATTGCAATTAAACAGCCGAGATTAGTCAATAGAGACAGGCCAATCCTCTTGCAAGACCACATGTCGTACAAACAACGCTGCCCAAACTACAGAAGCTGAACTTGGAAATTCTCTGTCATTCACTGTGTTCAACAGACCTTACACCAACTGACTACCACTTCTAGGCTTTGGACCACTTCTTGCATGGAAAAATATTTGATTCTGAACAAGTTATGGAAAACGCCTTTCTTAATTTCTTTGCCACTCGCTCTCCAGGCTTCTTTGCTGTTGGCATAAGTAAGCTACCATTAAGATGGCAATACTGTGTCAATAGTTCAGGCACAAGCTTTGATTAATTATATTGCTTCTTATTTGAGATATAATAAACTAAACTTTTGATTTGAAATAAGGCATTTTATATTTAATGACCTAAATGTTTATTGTACATATATTTGCATTTTTCTCTTAGTAATAGTATGTTCCCTACAAAGGGCCATATTTCAGTTATTTGAACAATTTGGGTTTTGGTAATGAATTGGATTTTTTAAGAGATTGAACTCTTTATTGAATATCAAGCCTGGTATTTTTTAAAATTATTATGATTTCTCATATAAATATCAGCAAACAATGCTAAGACCAAATTTGGTATTAGAGTTTTATAGATAATCCAAATAAATGTGCAACTTTGCATCAGTAAACAAACAAAACAAAACTTAAGAAAATAAGGAGCTTAATGAGAAAAAAAATAATGACCTTATTCAAAACTAATTATGCAATTAAAAAAATTTCTAGGTCTGATAACCATATACAACAAGATCCTATGAATAATGATCTTTTAAAAAGTGTCTATTTAACATTGCCAAAAAATGGTGGTCTGGTAGAGGCCTCCTACATCACCACTCCCAGGGAAGGAGGTGAAAAGCGCAGATGGCTGCCTACACATGGATCACTCACTCCAAGGACAGTGTTTGAATTTGCAGAGAAGCAATGTGAGACACTCATCTCAAGAAAGAAGGTGATGGGAAGATACATTCACAAAGACCGGGGAGCATGGGGAATATAATAGAGCATGGGAAGGATGTGCTCACCAGGTCAGTGCAGTGCAATGTGACCTACAGGTGGACTCGCACCATCCCCACAAACCTTCCATCCACTCAGACAGGGACAAGCCCAGAGTCAGTGCAAAGTTGTTGCATGGGACACCAGGCTTTGTGGAGAGAAAACAATTGTGGGAGCCTTACTGAACTCTCAGGTGCACTGTGCCAGGACTGCACTGGGCTGGGGAGGGACTGGGCTGAGATACAGCTTCCTGGGACAGCATGCTGGAATTTGGAGATAGGCACCTCACCCCTGAAGTCAGCAGGACCAGGGCACAGGAGTTGAATGGAGAGCAATGGGCTACACCCTTGGTGGTGGCCAGCAATTGCCACCATGGGATACAGGCCAGTCAAGGAGAGTTGCGTTCACAGTGTGTCAGACCTCAACCAGCAGACCCTGTTGTATGCCTGCTCTACAGATATGGTCGGCAGCTGGCAGCCGTCTTTAAGGTCCCCTACCTAGAGCTGACTATTAGCTAGGTCTCTAGTTTCACCTCACCCCTGGCCCAGGGGCTCTCCCACCTGGGCATGACAGGCCACACCCTCGGAGGCCACAGACAGCTGCCTCCATAGGCTCCAGGTGGGATGAAAAGAGCTGCGTGCCCTGCATGGCTGACCTGTATCAGCAGGACCCTGGTGTATTGGAAATATTTTGCAGCCCATCCATCTCATCCTGCCTCCCCAGCTCTGACTGTCTCCTATGTGACTGGCCCTAGAGCCCACTCTCGAAGTCTCCATCACCCCCTCCCCTGGAGAATGGTCATATTGAAAGTTGCTGTGCCACAGTGACTCAATTGACATAAGTACTGGTTCCCATGGCAACCAAATGCCTCAGGTCCCACAGGCTGAATTAGAGCAGCTGCCCCCACTGCTACTCACCTTAACAGGGAGTTCTGCCTGATCCAAGAGTTCCTTCAGCTGCCACTATTCCCACTGGTGGGAGCATCCCCCTGGTGGAGACTTCTGTGGATAGAGAGGCCCACCTGCCTTGCCTTGGGGTCTAGTGGTGGAAAAGAGGTGCGCAATTGGAGATCCCCCATCAGCCAGTGACATGCAGAGACACACATCAGTGGGCCAGACACATGAACTCTGGATAAGCTTGAGACCCTGTCTTGGGTGGAGAGGAAACACAAGTGGTCCAATCAGAGGGGAAAGTGCCTGAGCTTGTGGATAGAGAAGAAAAAACCTGGCTAGAGACCTCACCAGTCACAACAGTTGGTCCCTCCTATCAGGAGCAGCCCTCCAAGCTTGAAGAGAGAGAGCCCTGAACTCCATAACAATGGCACCCCCTAGCAGCCAGATAAGCAACCACTGAGCTCCACAGAAGCTCACTCACCCAAGCGCTCACACTCCAGCTGTGAGCCATCTTGCTCCTCCCCTCTTCTCAGGGGGAGCAGGGTCCATGAAACCCCTGGGGGCTACAAGGCCCCTCCCAAAGCTTGGGGCATTCATATACTACACCTTGAGGAACAGACTCTGTCACGACATAACAGATTACCTAGGAAACTGGCTCCTCCACACAAACTACAATCAATAACAATGGGAACAACCCCATAGCTAAAAATATTGCCTTCCATCTCCAGCTATTAGGGAGTGGAGGATTTGTACCCACAAGTACAATCCGCCAGATTACAGCTCAAGCTGGGGGAACTAACTCACTCCACTCCACTGGGAACAGGTGAAGACAACAGGGCAGAGGTAACCCAAGAGGTTCATCAAACATGCTAAAACACACCTAAGACAATACAGGACCAGCACTCTTCTTCCCGGCTCTGTCAGGGAACACTCCTTGGGGACTTCGAGACAGGGCCATAAACCAGTGCTAGCACCTCCAGCTCTTAAACAAGAGGCCAGATGAGAAACAATCAGCAAAATGACACAGGAACCATGAAAAACCAGAGTGAAAAGTCACCCCCAAAAGAAACCATTAGCTCCTCAGCAATGGAAACCAATTTAAATGAAATTGGTAAAATGACAGAGGAAGAATTGCTATTATGGATTGTAAGAAAGCTCAATGAAATTCGAAAGAAGATAGAAACCCAACACAAAGAAGCCACAAGTACAATGCAAGAAATGAATGAAAAATTTTCTAAAGAAATTGAAGTATTATGGAAAAATCAAACAGAAATACTAGAAATGAAAGAGGCATTCAAGGATCTATAAAACACAATGGAAAGCCTTAAGAATAGGCTTCATCACACAGAGGAAAGAATCTCAGAGCTAGAAGATAACTCCTATGTGCTAATCAAAGAGAAAGAACACAGAAGCAAGAGACATGAACAAAGCATACAAGAAATGTGACATTATGTAAAGAGGCCAAACATAAGAATCATAGGCATCCCTGAGGGTGAAGAAGAAAATACACAAGGGCTGGAAAATCTATTTAAAGGAATAATAGAGGAAAATTTCCATGGCTTACCCAGAAATCTCAGTATCCAGGCACAAGAAGCACAAAGGACTCCTGGGAGACTCAATGTGACAGGCAATCACCACATCACATAGTTATTAGGCTGGCCAAAGTAAACATGAGAAAGGCACTCCTTCAAGCAGTAAGGTGAAAATAGCAGGTAACCTACAAAGGAAAATCTACCAGACTAACTGCAGATTTCTCAACTGAAACCTTACAAGCCAGAAGGGATTTGGGACCCATCCTCAGTCTTCTAAAACAGAATAATGGTGTACCTAGAATTCTTTATCCTATAAAACTAAGCTTCTTATATGACGTAGATATAAAGACTTCCCCAGACAAGCAATCACAGATGGACTTTGCAAAGACCAGACCCACTCTGCAGGAAGTACTCAGACCTGCATTATACACTGAAGAGCACAATAGACACCCACCAGTGTAAAATCACCCAAAAGCTAAAGTCTAGAACCCTGGTTCCACAATGGCTCAAGAGGTAAAACAAAACAAGAAAAGTCTACCCAACAGGATGAACAGAAATCCACCCCAAATATCAATTCTGTCAATAAATATGAATGTCTTAAATTGCTCATTGAAGAGACATAGTCTAGCTGAATGGATAAATAAATACAAGCCAAGTATCTATTGTCTCCAGGAAATGCATCTTACACAAAAGGACTCATTCAGACTCAAGGTGAAGTTATGGCAAACAATTTTCCAGGCAAATGGAAACCAAAAGAAAGCTGGGGTAGCCATTCTTATATCAGATATCATAAACTTTAAAGCAACAAAAGTAAAGAAAGATAAATATGGTCACTATTTCGTGGTGAAGGGAAAAATCCTGCAAGAAGACTTAACAATCCTGAATATTTATGCACTCAACACAGGAGCACCCAGATACAGAAAACAAATCCAACTAGATCTAGACACCATAATAAACAGCAATGCCATAATAGTCAGGGTCTTCAACACCCCACTTACAGAACTGGACAGATCCTCCAAGTAGAAAATATGCAAAGAAACAATGGATCTAAACAGGACTCTAGAACATTTGGGCCTGACAGACATTTACAGAACGTCCACACAAACCACACTGAATAAATGTTCTTCTCATCAGCTCATGGAACTTTGTCTAAAATTAATCACACCCTAGGCCACAAAAAAGATCTCAACAAATTTTAAAAGATAGAAATTATACCATGTATCTTCTCAGACCACAGTGGAATAAAATTAGAAATCAATTCCAACAGAAACACTAAATTCTACACAAAAACATGGAAATTAAATAATCTATTGCTGAACGACTATTGGGTCAAGGAGGAGATTCAGATGGAAATCGAACGATTATTCAGACTAAATGATAATGGGGACAAAAGTTATCAAAAATCTGTGGGATATAGCAAAAGCAGTCCTGAGAGGAAAACTCATCACCTTAAATGCCCACATCCAAACGACAGAAAGATCACAAATCAACAGACTAATGAATCATCTCAAAGAACTGGAAAAGGAAGAACAAACCAATCCAGCAGAAGAAAAGAAAAAAGAAGATCAGATCAGAACTAAATGAAATCAAGAACAAAAGAACTATACGATTAATAAAACAAAAAGTTGGTTCTTTGAAAAGATAAACAAAATAGACAGGCTTCTTGCTTGATTGACCAGAAACAGAAAGGAAAGGACTCTAATAAGCTCAATTAGAAATGAAAAAGGAGTGGTCATAACTGATATTGTGGAAATACAAAACATCATCTTTGAATACTATAAAAATCTCTGTGCTCCAAAACATGAAAATTTGAAGGAAATAGAAAAGTTCTTAGAAACATACAGTCTCCCTAGGCTCAATCAGGAAGAAATAGAATTCCTGAACTGACAAATATCAAGCAGTGAAATTGAAGCAGCAATAAGAAATCTTCCAATAAATAAAAGTCCCGGACCAGATGGGTTCACACCTGAATTCAACCAAACCTACAAAGAAGAACTGCTACCTATACTGCAGAAATTATTCCACAACATTCCCTCCAAACTCATTCTATGAAGCCAATATCACCTTGATACCAAAGCCAGAAAAGGACACAACAATAAAAGAAAACTACAGACCAATATACCTTATGAAATAGATACAAAAATTGGCAAACTCAATTCAACAGCACATCCAAAAAATAATTCATCAAGACCAGGTGGGCTTCATCCCGGAGATTCAGGGATGGTTCAACATACTCAAATCTATACATGTAATTCACCATATAAAGAAAAGCAAGAAGAAAGACTATATGGTCCTCTCAGTAGATACAGAAAAGTCTTTTGACAAAATTCAGCACCCTTTTATGATAAGAATTCTTAACAAAATAGGCATAGATGGCTCATACCTCAAAATTTTTAAAGCCATATATGACAAACACATAGGCAATATCATATTGAACAGAGAAAGAACACACAAGAACAGAGACATAGACCAATGGAACAGG
This sequence comes from Daubentonia madagascariensis, assembly GCA_023783475.1. NCBI lineage: Eukaryota > Metazoa > Chordata > Mammalia > Primates > Daubentoniidae > Daubentonia > Daubentonia madagascariensis. Next base: position 14,180,763 of record JAKFHU010000978.1, on the reverse strand, counting down.
ACTGAGAACCCAGATAGAAAACCATCTTCATATTGTCATTTAATCTTTGACAAAGTAGACAAAAGCAGACACTGGGGTAAAGAATCCCTATTTAATAAATGGTCCTGGGAAAATTGGATGGCCACGTGTAGAAGACTGAAACAAGATCCATACCTCTCACCTCTCACAAAAATCAACTCATGATGGATAATGGATTTAAACCTAAGACATGAAACCACAACAATTCTAGAAGAAAACGTTGGAAAAACTATTATAGACATTGGCCTAGGCAAAGAATTTATGAGGAAGACCCCCAAAGCAATCAAAGCAGCAACAAAAATAAATAAATGGGACCTGATCATATTAAAAAGCTTCTGCACAGCCAAGGAAGCTATCACTAGAGTGAACAGACAACCTACAGAATGGGAGAAAATATTTGCATGCTACACCTCTGATAAAGGGCTGATAACCAGAAACTACACAGAACTTAGGAAAATCAACAAGAAAAAATCAAATATCCCCCTTAAAAAGTGGGCAAAGGACAAGAACAGGAACTTTTCAAAAGAAGACAGAATAATGGCCATCAAACATATAAAAAATTGCTCAACTTCTGTAATCATCAGAGAAATGCAAATCAAAATCACAATGAGATATCACTTAACTCCAGTGAGATTGGCTTATACCAAAAAGTCTCAAAAAAACAAAAGTTGGCATGGATGCAGAGAAATAGGAACACTCATATACTACCGGTAGGACTGTAAATTAGTACAACCTCTATGGAAAGTAATATGGAGATACCTCAAAGAACTAAAAGTAGAACTACCATTTGATCCAGCAATCCCACTACTGGGTATTTACCCAAGGAAAAAAAGACATTCTAAATAAAGACATCTGCACTCAAATGTTTATAGCAGCACAATTCGCAATTGCAAAGATGTGAAAACAACCCAAGTGCCCATCAATACATGAGTGGATTAACAAAATGTGGTAGATGTATACCATGGAGTACTACTCAGCCATAAAACACAATGGTGAATTAATACCTCTGATATTATCCTGGATGGAGCTAAAGCCCATTCTTCGAAGTGAAGTATCACAAGGTTGGAATAACAAGCACCACTTGTACTCACCATCAAATTGGTACTAACTGCCCAATACTTATGTGCACACATGGAAGTAATATTCATCTGGTGTCGGGCAGGTGGGAGGCGGGGTGGAGGGGATGGGTAAATTCACACTTAATGGATACAGGATGCACTGTCTAGGGGATTGGAATGCTGGCATCTCTGACTTGGGCAGTGCATAGGCAATATATGTAACCAAAGTGTTTATATCCCCATAATATTCTGAAATTTAAAATTAAAAAATAATTTTAAAAAATTTTAAAAATTAAAAAATGCCTATTCGGTCACATATTCTAGGATAATAAAGCAAATGCAGCAATTAGAATCAATCAAACTAATCAAAACTCAGATTGTGGTTTAGACTGATTCACCTGGCAGCCTATCTGAAGGACAAAATAAGTTTGGGCACAAGGGATCCATTGAGGACACCTGTTGGTTCAAAGAATTCCTGAAATTCTGCCAAATGAGTGTGATAAAAGCTCTTTCAGTGTAACTTCTATAATTGTCATAGAATGATATAAAATAAAAAGAGACACTTCAGTTTATTGCTTGTTATAATAAGGGAGATCTATGCTGGTCAGGCACAGTCTCTTCAAGAAGAACAGATTGTTGGTCTTATAGGCTGTGATATCCAATCTGACAGCCACTAACCAGTGCAACTGTGATCATTTAAGTAAAAATTAAAATTAAACACACTTAAAAATTCAGTTCCTTGATCACACTAGTCACATTTCAAGTGATCAACAGCCACATGAGATTCTAAGTCATCAGACTGAACAACATTCAGATATAGTTATTTTCCAACATTTGCAAACATTTCTCTTAGCATTGTTATAGAGAATTCTTGGAAGACTATCAGAGATTTAAGGGATTGATATAATCTGTAGAATTAAGACTACTTGAAGAACAGTGTTGTTGAAGGGTTGTTACTCAAAAATGTGCTTATTGGAGTGAGTCTATTCCTGATTAGCTGACTTTTTTTTTTTTTTTTTTTTTTAGTGGGAGGGATTGGAGAAGAGATGTGAGTTTGACTCATGGATAGAAAAAGCGTGCTCATGCAGGCGAGTTTTGATTCTGCCATTTGTTACAATGGCTCTAGAATAATCAGAATTATAAATATATGAGAAAATTTTCTAATCTCAAAGAATTGGCAAAAAATACACAAAATCAGCAGAATATAAAAATCTATAAAAATCACTTAAAGAAAACATAAATAAAATTACTGTACAACATAAATAGGTTTTCAATGCATAATGTGATTTATTAAATAAGAAACCTCTATTTGGAAAATAATAAAATTATACCTCTGTTTCACACTCTGAACAAATATAAAATCCATATGCATCTAAACTCCCAAAATAAAGCAAAACGCCTTAAAAGCATTTTTAGAATGTCAAAAATACAATCTCAAAATGGTATTTCTTGACAAAGACTGAGTACAAAAAGGATAAAAAATAAAGCATACAGCTACTTATGTATACATAATTTATACCTTTTTTGAGGAAAATATTCTTTATAGTGCCAATAGACAAATTTTACTTTTATAAAGCAGAAAACTGACAAAATCTCTTTTTTTTTGTGTGATGACCAATTGTTCTTTATGCAGCCTTGTATTGCTTTATTTGTAATGAAGAACATATATTACTTTGTAATTTAATTTTAAAACATCAAATTTAATGGAGAATTAGTGCATTGCTATGTGGAGATTTTAAAATGCCAAGTGAAATATATAAAAGGTAATTTTTGCCATTGGTTCAGTAAAATTTTATCAATTAACTGCTTCATTTCTTCTTGTATGCCTAAAGCCAATTAAAGTCTGGCCAGTGTACCCATGTTATTATGAGGTGGGAGATGGAGGAAAGCAATTCAAGAACCATCAAATAGCATACAAATAACTAAGTACACATTGATAAGGAAAACAGACCTGAGTTTAAAAAAATCTGAATGAAAATTTATAGCATACTTCCAGGGAAAATGTATTTGAGTATCCTGAAAGACAAATACGGCTTACCCACATAGAGAAGGTCAGAGGCAGCAATCCAGCCCAAGAAACTATGGACAAAAGCATAAAACACCAAATATCATGATGCATTCCAAGAATTGCATTTAGCATGGCATGGCTATAGTGAAGAGTGTATTGTAGGGATACTGAAACATGATATTGGAAAGGAAACTCTTGGATTCTGATAAATTCAATGGTGAACACTCAAAAAATGTACCATTATGCATGAAAAGTATTGTCTGTTCTACAAAGATTGGCTCAATGTGTCGTTGACAGGGTCAGATGTTCATTAGAAAGTAACCTGATTAAATATCTCAATTGTTTTTATTATAGCATCTTTCAGTAGGTATATTACTATAAACATTTAAGAAAAAAATAGTTACTAATTTGCACTTAATTTTGCAAAATTCTAAGGTAAAACATTCTAGGAAAAAAGCCTTCATATAAAGTATCATTAGTATTGATTTGTAAATAATGGCTCAAAGATTATATCTAATCACATTTGCTCTGAGGTTTTTTTGTTATTAATGTATACTAATTAAGTTATAATTTGTTTTCTAAAAACTAATCTTTTGATGAAAATATCATTAGCAGAAGCTAATGATGAATTCATATATGAAGTGAACCATTGCATAGCTCATTAAAAATAAATAGTATGGAGTTAAACAAACTGATGGGGAAAATTAATGAACATAAAGTATCTTAAATGTTAGTGTCTTATTTTGCAAATAATCACACTGTTTAGGATTATAAAGTTATGAAATATTTGAAAAAAAGAAGGTTTTTACTTTCTAAAAGTATATGTGTTTTTTAAACAATTTATTCTAATATTCTTACTCATATTTTCTGAAGGAGCGATACTTACTCTTTTGTGCTTTCTAGAAGCTTTTCTGATTTTTTAGTTTTTGATATTAATCAGCAAGTCAAAACAATATCTACTGAGACTTTTCTATGAGATCAACTTTTGCAGCTCCTGTTATATTGAACTACCTCATGTGTAGAGATTAAACACTGGTTAAAGAGTTAAAAAGCCAAATATTCTATTACCACACAAAATGGAGAGATCACCTATTAGAAGAAAAGTTAAAAAGTTTCTTCCACTGTGTTTCATAAGCAGTATTCCATTTTGGCCTCAAAATAACCACATGTAGAGTGTTGAAGAGTACCCCTGCCAAAAGTTTTAAAAACTCACTTGATGATTATGAAAGCAGTTTTTGTATATATATATATGTCCTCACTCATTGCTCATCTTTTAAAGAACAAGAAATAAACCTGGTATGAAATTTCCATTTTCTTAAAACCTTAAATGCAAAAACATAATTTTCCAAACAATTCTGATTTAATATAAACAAATAAAAATTATTACCCTTCATTACTAATTCTAATGTATGATAGAGTAAGCTACTCCATATTTGGCAGTTATCATTCTATCAGTAAATAAAAGTTTAATACTAAATGGCAAATCATGTTATTTAATGGTGCTAACTTAAAAACACAAAAATAAATAAGATACCTTAAAAAGCTTTTTTTACTTGATTATAGAGTTGTATACTTTACACTTTTATTGACATTCTAATTTTTCCTTGTCTCAGTATTATATATATATTTTTTATCATTTTCTCTTCCATGATGTGCCCCAAATTCTGCTTCACAAGAGGGTCAATAAGGTCTAAAACAGGGACTCAGACTTGAATGTCAAGGCAGGAACTATAAATGAGTAAAGTAGCCCAAGTTTACTTATTCATTCCTTAATTAAGTTTGTTTATTCCTTTTATCAAACATTTATTAAGTGCTCCCTATGTTCCAGGCCATCTTGGGATATACCAGGAACAACAACAACAAAAGGTTTTTGCCCCATGCCTCTTACATTCCACAGAGGAAAAAAAAAACAATAAAAAATAAATGTAATAAATAATTGGGAGGTTAGAAGGTGAAATTCACCATTTGAGATGTGACAGCGGTTTCATCAGAGGTAGTGCGGTAAGTGGGAAATGCTTAGATCAGTATTAGGGAAAAAATAGCTTCAAGGAGAATATTGAATGTTACCAACACAAAGAAATGATAAATATTTGAGATGATAGATATGCTAATTACCCTGATCTGGTCACTATACATTAAATGTGTGGAAACATCATTATGTACCCAATAAATACATACAATTATTGTATGGCAATTAAAAAAATAAATCAATGCCACGTTTCAACTGATTGATTCCCTCTTAAGTGGAAGGTTAGTGTCTCAGAATTTCTGTTTTTCAAAAGAAGCTACAAAGCAGATTTTTATGTGAAATCTTTCATTTTATATATTTCAACAAAACATATGTAAAATTATGAAAATTATTTTAGTGTCATTTATTTAAGAGTTTCCATTTCCAACCTGCCTTATGCCTACTTTCCCCCATCCCAAATATGTTGTTAGCTACCAAACGTATAATAAAAATTTAATCAGAGTTTTTCAGGATGAACTAGAGCAATGAGAATTTTGTACTTGAAGTTTTGGTAGACGAAGTTGTAATATTGTGAAACCTAAACTATTTAGCCAATATTTTAAAAGTATTAATTGAATAAATATTGTAAATTGTGGATATTTTAAAATGCTGAATAAAATTCCACTAGAAAATAAGAATTTTGACATTACATATTTATGAATTTCTTTAATTGCTAATGTATGCATTTTTATGGCATAAGGTTTTTTCATGGCATCTTTTTCTTAATTTGTTTTAGGAAACACATTTTTCCTGTATATAAAACAATTACTTGAGTCCTTCATTTTCACCCCCCAAAATCCCTATTTTGAGGGGATTGTTCACATAAGCAAGTTTTTTCTTTAGGGCATGCTACATTTTAATAGAAATTCACATCATTTTTGAATGTTCTTGCTAATTTAGTGCAACTTTTATTTATAATTTATATCCCAAAGCTTTACTACAAATATAACATGTGATACAGTGATATGTTTTTCTCATATTTTCATTTTAAAAGCATTTTCAGCACAAGTATAGTAAAAAGGATGAAAAATTGAAAACAATTATCATACAAAATATAAGAGGAAAAGTAACTCACCAAAAAAGTTCATTAAATTATTTTAAATGTAGTTGGCTGACCATGAAAAACAGCCGTTACATTGCATTCAAAATAGTCTAAGTTACTTCCATTTTTAAAACATTCTACAAAAGAACAAAAGGACCATCTAACTCTCTGGAGATAGACATAGGTTTCCTGTAGAGTAATAGGGTGTATAAAATACTCGCCAAGCCATATTGTAGCCTACACCACAAAACAGGTACCTAGGGTTTGTATTGGTTATGGCAGGAATTAGGAGAATTAGAAGGTATATCCTTGATGCAAGCATAAACTTTTCTGGGAAGTAGAAAAAAAATGAAGTAAAGCAGCTTATAGATACTGAGAGTGTAGATCTTTCTTTTTATGTTGGGAATCTAAGTGATAGGACGTTTTGATTTGGGGATGTTGAGGGATCTCTGGGTTTGTGTGTTTAAAAAACAGTGCACATGTTGTAGAATATCTGGAGATAGAGGTACCCAAGAAGAGCATTTTAACTTCTGAATATTATAAAAGCCTCTTCCAATTCATGAGCATTTACTTGCATTGTATTACAAATTCCTCTTCTATAACATTTCTTTTAGGTAAAATATACATAGACAGATGGGCAGACATTTAGCAAGGTTTGCACAGTGCTCACTACTGTCTTCTTTCCCATACATCACATGGCCTCTAATCTGATGCCTTTCTCAAAGGCATTTCTCAGATGGGTGCATGGATGATATATTCTGTGAATCTTTGACTCCTTACAAATCTCTTTATTTCACTCCACCTAGGTATTGGATTATGAGGTTACTGCTCTTTTCTTTTAATAGCCTTGCTCTTATATCACCAATTTCCAGCTGATGAAATGTCTTATGTCAGTATGACTCATTTTCTTTTGTATCTTACATTTTATTTTTGTCTCAAAATAGATTTTTTTTTTCTTTTCCTAGGAATTCAGACATGTTACTAGGCTATGGCTATGTGTGTGTGTTTTATAATCAATCCTTGCAAAAATTTAATGAGCAGCAGATTAACCTTTAAAAGACAGATTTTTTTCAGCTTAAACAAAGTTGTGTTACATCTTTAATGTTTCCTCCCCTCCATTCAGAATCACCAAACACAGCCCCACAGAATGTGTCCCCTGCAGTTGTGCAATATAACAGCCCTGTCTCCATCTATCATATTCTCTCCTTTTGTGCCTTTTCCAATTTTCACATCAGATTCCCTGAATCAGCCCTCACGTCTTTTTTGTTTTGCTTAATAAAGTATTTACCTTAAAATTTTTGCTTTTCTGTTTTGGGAGATGTCTTGCACAGGGTGTTTTTCAAGACATCAGTTGACGTAGAAATGCCCTTCCTCTTCTTCATTTCATGAATGCTTTTTAAAAAATGCATTAATTTTTTAACATTGCTTTCTTCTTGTTTTTGAAATTCCATAAGTACTCTATACACATAGATATGTGAGTGTGTGTGTGTGTGTGTGTATATATACACACACACATCTTTTTTTATTTTGAAAATGTTGGGTGCAGTATTCAATATATGTCCATTTGGTTCATTTATTAGTCATCTTGTTCAAATCTTTCCTATCCTTATGAACTTTGTTTTTTTTGGTTTTTAAAATTTATTTATTTCACAATATTATGGGGGTACAAACACTTGGTTACATATATTGCCTATGCACTGCCCAAGTCAGAGCTACAATGGTGAACATCCTCCAGTGTGCCCCCCATGTAATGTGTCTATGTAGAAACACACACAGGCAGACATATAGGTATGCAGACACACATATACATATTCACATATATGTGTTTCAAAAGAGTGTTATCCTTAGAGTTCCCTCTGATATTCATACCTCTGACTTTTGGGCCACCTTGGATGTGCTGTTCACTGCTACTCTTGGCTAAGGGTTTATTAGTCATTAGGTTACTAGTTCTGTCCTGAGGCACAAGCAGTAAACTTCCCTGGTTCCATGTTTCCTAAGCTTTTCTCAGTCACAGAAGTAGAAAAGCCACAGACACCTCTTCATCTACTCCTCCTCTCCTTGAATGTCAGAGAAATAGCTTTTCTCATGTGGCCAATGTATACTTTCCACCTCAAGTGGTCATTAGGTCTCTTAGATCCAATCTAATTCCAGATTGCATGATCTGTCACTGGTGTTTTCTACTCATTAAGAGAAGGCAGCATTTAGTGCCAGCTCTACCTGTTTGGTTTTCTTTGTGAAACTGGGAATGAATCTACTTGTTGAAGTCCAAACCTGGTAGTCGTTTGTCTCAGATTAGATAGAATGAAGTCAGAAGTAGAGGACAGACAAAAATAATTTAAGTCAATAATTCTTTTATTTGCTTTTTAATGATCTTTATCATATGCTTGCAAAAATAATCTCTTCCCTAACGGAATGCCTGTATATATTTTGTTATGTTTTCAGGAATATTAGGACTAATGGAAGCTGGGTGAGTTGATATAAATGAGAAAGGGATCTGCAAATTTGGCTGGAAATATTGAGTTGAATTATGTAATGCAATTTAGGTTACAGAAGATTGTTTTTAATGAGGAAAAATTTTTTATGATTTATACGTACCAGGCCCTTTACCAAGCTTACTAGTTTTTGCTAAAGGACTATGACTGTGACTAACACATTAGCTGGCAGATCCCCAAACTTTTCCCCTAGTTCCCAGGCCCAAACAAAATGACACTTGTGAAATTTGTATCTCTGATGGCAGAAGGTAATCCTCATCGCTCATAACTTCAATCTGTGATTACTTTTACTTAGGAAAGATTACAAACTGGCAACAATGCCCCAGGGCAGAAAGCCTCTTCCTTCAGTAGACTCTGGTCTTAGCCCAGCATTCTCAACTTGACCTTCAAGACTCTTACCTGTGCCATTAATACAAGTGCCATAAAAACAGCAAAATTTAAACAGCAATTTGGCAAAATCTTCCTCATCAAAAGCATATACTCTCAAAAGCACACTAATGTCAAAATTCCACAGTAAATAAAAAGAGCTTTTGGGTAAAAATAAAAAAGAAGGAGAAAAGCTAAGTTACTGTTTCTGTGAATGTATTATATAAAAATGTAGGACATTTAAATTGATGGGGTACAGGATTAAATGCCACTATTAATTTTGTGAAGAAAAATGGATGATAAAATAAAAATGAGAGCACAATCATTTTTATTACTAATGTGACAAGTGCTAAAGAATTCAAAAATGTAGGCACAGTGGGCAAGGAAGGAATCAATTTCAATAACAAAACATTTAAAATAGAACTCATTTAAAAAGAAAACAAAACACAAATTTATTTTTTATGTTACAAATTTTGGTTGAAGAGATATGTCATGATTTTTCCTCAGTTTAAAAAATCAGTAAAGATAAGTGTATTGGTCACATGATAAACATAAAAGAAAATTCTGTAAAGATAGAGAAATGACCAAATAAATAAAGCCAAAGCACCCAGGTCATTCAGAAAAAATAGGCTTATTTATGAGTTATTCACTATCTCTATACTAGGAAAAATACGGAAAAGTCTTGAACTTGGAAACGATTTCAATAAACCTTAATGTTCATAATCAACCTGATAGTGGCACATGGCTTATTTTTCATTTATTTTACATATTCCTAGAGAATTGTATAATAAGCTATTAATCAGAAATGTTTAGTTGTATTACACTAATATGACCAAAAATAATATCAAATCACATTCAGTCCTATTACTGAACAGGTAAATGCAAATCAAGACTAAAAATAGAAACTATTTTATGTAAATTCAATGGGCAAATTTTAACATCTTACCACAACTTTTGCAAAGAAAGTGGATCCATAATGTCTATTAAACATTACTAATGGGAGTAAAAATTGTTCAAAATACATTGGAAAACACTTTGACATTTTTTATTATATTGAATATACTCCTAAACATAGAGATTTATCATCTAGGTATAAAGAGAAACTCATACATGTCCAAGTGATATGTATAAATATACACCTGGCATCACTCCTTATGTCAGCAAAAACCTGAAAAAAACAGGAAATAGGAAAGTGAGAGAAAAAAATATGGAGCAATATCACGCAATATGAAATTATTGATGAATTAATTACAAAAACGTTAATGGATGAATTTTAGCAATATAATATTAAGGAGAAAAATAAGTTCCAAATTATATTTAGTATTATATATTTTACCTTACTATATTTTTAAAGTTAAAATCTAAAGCAGAACTATAAAACCTTATATATATTTGAATACAAACAAATACATATGAAGATATATATGAAAAAATACATATGAACCATTTTATATATATATATATATATATATATAATTGTCTAGTTTCAATGTTTATGTTGGGTAGTGGCTTCCCCTGTGCAAATGATATTATTAATTAATTGGGTAAGGACCATTCATGGACCAATGATAATAGTTCTCTGAACCCAGATTTTGAACAATCCCATCCTGTGACTGTAAGAGTGAATTAATTTTTTTAATTGAAAAATAATTTAGAGCTTAAGGTTAATTTAGACAATTCATTTTGTCAGTATATTTCTCATGCCTTGAGTGGAATTTTATTGTAATCATTCACTCCTTAACTTTTATTTTTTCTTTCATTGTATTAAAACCACCAAGGTAGATTACACCAATCAAGTAAATACCTAAATTTCTTCTGGTAGATTTGTGTTTATGTCTTTAAGTTCAAAGTACTAACCAAGTTACAATAAATAAAAATTTTGGCTACTGCTTTTAACCTAAAACACAGAATAACTTTGCCACTTGAGCACATATTTTCTACCATTAAAGTACCTAGATATTGTATTAATGCATAGAGACTTGTCCAGGCTTAAATGATAAGTAAGCATGAAAACCATGGATAAAACTGGAAGTCAGATAACATTCCTGGACTTTCTAACTCTTGAATCTCTCTTATGTGTATTTGAAGAACAATTAACACTATACAAGGATAACTTTAGGAAACAACTATAATATACTCTTTCTGTAATTTTAAAATAAATGTGATTTTTCAAAAGAAGAATGTAATAAAAAGGAAAAGCATATTACTAATATGTAACATGACTTATTCTTTAATCTTTGTTGTAAGATTTTCAATAATAAAATGACAGGATATAAATACTTCTTACCTTTAAATACAGCCACTCTAAAATTTCAAGGGAGAAAAAATATATAAAGTACTTCTTTTGGAAATCGATTGCTTTTGTAGTATTGTGTGGAAAACTTTGACTTATGCATCTGCAATAACAACAAAAACCTATCTTGAAATCTTTGCCCTTTATATGATAATATTAATATAAATTTAAAAGAAAAACTCTACTTTGATATATAAAATATTTTTTACTATCAAATTACTAAATTTAGCTGTTAAGAGTATTTACAGGGTTAAATTGAGTATAAGTTGGGCAGAAGATTATATTTTTATTGACGATTTATTAGTCACTAATCCTAAAAATCTGAATCTTTAATTGTAAGGGAGTAGGAAGAATGTCAAAATGTTTGAAAACAGTCAGGGATTTTAAGTACCCATCTCTTATACAAGCAGTAACTTCATTCCAAGTTACCTTTAAGTACTTATTTAGTTAAAAAAAAAAATAAGAGAAGATTCTGTAAAGCATTAACTAGGGACAAGAAAAGCTTAATTTCAGAAAAAGAGAACTCCAGGAACCTAATGCCATTTTTTTCATTCATTCTTTCACTATTTGTCCAGATTTTGGGTGCATATTATAAAAAGCTCATTTTATGATATTTACTAATATTACTTTGAAAGAATGATAATTAGTTCAAATAGGTTTTTGTTTATATTTGATAATTCTTCAGGTGTATATGATTTCATATCCTTAAATATCTTCAATTGTTATGGAAAATATTTATAGAACTTCTACACTACAACACACTGTTGCTAACTCCATTTCTGATATTTCATGCATTATTAATTTAGATATTTCAGTTTTCAGTTTGAAATTGGCATATTTGGTAATTATTACATAAGTTAATGATATTGAGAAGCATATGTGAAAACTCAGTACTTTCACACATTGAAACATCTTCCTCTAAAGTTTCATTTTAGTTGTTTAGTGAGAAAGTTTCTGTTTTTGTTATTTAAATGATGAAGTAAATATATTGGATATCTGAATTATATATTTCTTTTTTAAAAATAATTTCATGCAAATATTCACTCTTTGCTAATAAAAGGTAGCAATTCTTCTTACAGAGAAAGCAACATCATTTCTGGGGAGATTTTAATATTTTTTTAATTGAAACCTGTAAGTTTATGTTTAGGCCTTTTGCATGTTTATATTCTTGCCATTTTATGTTGCTATGAAAAAACATTATCAAACAAAATATTTGGATGGAACCTTATAATTTTATACATTTTAAAATTGCCAAGTGATACAATTCTTATGTGGCAGCCTAAAAATTTTCGGGTGCCTTTTGTGACAGAGATGAGATGAATTTCTCTTTCTTGGTAAACTTTGAAACATTAATTCGCTAGCTCTCCTTGAAATTCTGCTTTTAATATCTTAAAATCCCCTGTGACTTAAGTCTAGCCCAGGCTTATGTTCAAAGTTATGCAGGGATATCTTTGTGAAAGAGATGTCTACAAATAGTGCATATTCTCAGGAGTGCCACAAAGCTCTATCTGCCTTATGATTCTCAATTTCTACTCTAATACAGTTCATAAAATTTCTAATACAGAAGATTTTTTAAAAAATTAACTTACATGGATGTATTAATTGGGAAAAGACAATTTAAAAATACCTGATTATCAGAAAATTAAATTTAAGGTATTCATAAAATATTCTACAGCACTTGTTTATATTTCCCTGCAATTTGTTTTCAACTGCAGTTATCAATAAAATGAAATTGAGTTTGCACAGTAGAAACTGGGTTCGCAATAAAGCAATAATCACAATCCACTTGAAGACTGACAATTGTAAAGCTTTAACTATTGTAGATCAATGTAATATTCTGTCATTTTTGTACCATTATAGGTATAAATAAAGAATGGTTAAATCTTAATGAATACTGTGGTAGAATGAATGTTAACCTTAATGAATTTTGCAGTGTATGTATAATATCTAGGATAGCTAACTTTTGGGCAATGAATGAAGAGGTAGTTTAAAGGAATCATAATAAAAACTGTCACGTTTCTTAATAAAACACAAAACAGTTCTTGTCATTGACTAAGATTTTATTTTCTAACCTTGAAAAATGGCTGCACCCTTCCAATAAAAAGTGGATAAATTTTCTGGCAGTCATAAGAGTCTCTAACAAAAACCTGTAAATATTTCATATAATGTTTATTTTGAAATTACTGTAGAATTTTGGCATGTTTATGGATTTTAAAGGAAATTCTCATTGCTAAAAAAAATTGCCATTTACATGGATCATAGAATTTTTGTGCCAGAATAATCTCAGAGACTATCTAGGTACATAATTTTAGATATGAGAGCATAGAAACCAGAAGAGGTTAAGTGATATGTTTCAAGTTGTAATAACAAGTTAATGATGGGTAATATCAGGATTAGATTTTCTATCTTTAGATCTCATCAAATGCTTTTTCTGTAGTGCAATAATATTTTCCCAAATTCTGCCTTAGGAAGTACCAAGGGGTAATGGAAAATGGACAGCATATCTAACAAGAAATTGGTCTGAGATCAGGTTAAGAATCAGTCACTGAGGGAATTGGTTTTCTTGATTTGCAGGAGTCTACATCCAATTGTCAATTTCTTAGTGATATAATGATGATTGAAACAAATAATATTACCATTATACTGCAAAAAGAAAATAGCAAATCCATGATTATTGTAAAATTCAGGGCATTATTTCTTTTAGGAAAAAAGCCATTGTTTTATTTTGAGACATTTACACCATCTAGGAATTGAGTTTTATAGGTAACTTACATCAATTCAAAATTTGAAAGAATGTGGAATATTTAATTTTCCAAATGAGAAACCTTTCTGAAATCATATTTTTTGTCATTTTTAATTACAGTTATTGGAGCCATTAAATAAAACCCAAACTCCCTAACATCTAACATCTAAACTGCCTACTTGGTTTTTCACTCCCTTTCATACTAGGGCCTCTAAACTCTCTAGATTTTATTTGTAAAGTCTGTCTAGTCTTGCAAATATTTTTGGCCGTTTTATATATGGTTACACTGTTTATTGAGATGATGTTTTTCTTTTTGCTCCTTAAAATGTCAACCTTCTTACACTTATTTCAATTGATAAGTTCCTACTCATTTTTCAAAGCTGAACGCACATGCTTCCACCTTTATGGACTCCTCTTAATCACTTAGATAATATAAATTTCCCTCTTCTGGAGTCCCTGCCTCCACAGTGTTTAGGATGTGCTACTAGCATAGCATACTTATAACATTGTATTGTTATGGCTTTCTTGTAACTCCTATGAAACGACACCATTAAATTATATTCCATATAGGAATTTGGATTTAGTTTTTATTTGTATTTTGTTTTTACCACTCAAATAAAAATAACATTTTATTTTCAAGGTAAAATCTTAAAATGTATGCCTTTTCAACACATAATGCAGGAAATATTGGAAATCCATATGCAAAAAAATTAAGAACTATGATCCTTACCTGGCACCATGTACCAAAATTCGCTCAAAGTTGATTATAGCCCTAAACGTAAAACTTGAAACTACAGAACTTCCAAAAGAAAACATGGGAAAAAATTTTGATCTTTTAACGCCCCCCAAATATTTATTATATATGAGAGCAATAGCATGATCTATAAAGAAAATATTTGGCAAATTTGATGCAACCAATCAAAAATAAGAACTTCTGCTCTTTGAAAGACACTGTTGCAAGAACAAAAAGACAAACAACTAGAAGAAAATATTTGAAAATTGTGTGTAAAGAATTTCAATTACTTTAATATTAAACATAAAATTTATGTATTAAATTTAGTATTTTCTGATAAGAAAATTATCCAGAATATATAAATGACCCTTAAAACCCAGTAATAAGAAAATAAACAAAATATTATAAATGGGCAGTGCATGGACAATAAATAAACAAAGTGTTGTACCCCCATAATATTCTGAAATTAAAAAAAGAAAAAAAATAGGGGATACTGGGTGTGGGGTATATAGATGTTCCCCGTACTACCTTTGCAATAATTCTTAAATCTAAAACTATCCTAAAATAAAAGGCTTATTTAAAAATATAATATAAATGGTCAAAATATTTGAACAAACACTTCACCAAAGAAGATATTCAGAATAAATACATACTAACTAGGGATAAGGAAATATATACTAACTAGGGATAAGAAAATTAATGCACAATGAAATATGTTTACACATATATCAAAATGAATGAAATTTAAAAGTCTGATATTATCATGCATTGGTGATGATTTGGAAGAACTAGCAGCTTCATACATTCATGGTGGAAATTAGTTTGGCAGTTCAGTACATATGTAAATGTATACCTCCCATATGATCCAGTCATTTCATTTTTATGTATTTTTCCAAAGTAAATGAAGACAAATGTCTGTATGAGGTATTTTGCATGAAGATTCCATTTTATTTTCATTTGTAATAGTTCCAAACAGGAAACAACTCAAATGTCTTTCAACAGGTGTATAGTGAAACACCCTATAATGCAGTCAAAGATAGTTCATTCACATAATACTAATGAATGAACTACCATATAATACTAGTGAGCGAACTATTGAAATGCACAAGGAATGGATGAAGCTCAAAATAATTATGTTGTGTAAAAGAAGACAGATCAAACTATACATACTATATGATTCCATTTATATACAACTCTAGAAAATGCAAACTAATCTATAGTGACAGGAGATATCTTTGGTGGGGAGTGGTGGTAGGAATTGAGGAGGGGCAAAAAGATACTTTGGGGATGAATAATACGTTCATTATCTTGTTTGTGGTGATGGTTTCATGAGCGTGTGTGTGTATGTGTGTGTATAAACTTATCAAGATATACTGTATATGTGCAGTTTGTGGTTTATGCAGTTTATTTTGTGTCATTATAGCTGTTAACATCAAAGAAAAGAAGACCATAAGAAAAAATAATCTTCAAGAAAAGTTTAAAGTTTGATTTATATTATTCTAAGGGCTTGTAAGTGAATAGTGTTTTTCCAAGTTGTCAAACTGCTGCTAGTTCAGGTTATTTTAAAATATGTCTTCTAAATAAAGTCTTAATTAACAGTGTCTGTCATAAATTCAATATATTTCCATCTCTTAGAATTCAATATATGTAAGACTAGACAATAGATCAATACACTGCATCCTTAAGGATAAATCAGTTAATGGTGAATAAAAGAAATCCATTCACTCAGTAAACATTCTATCAAAAAGATGACAGAAACTGTCACTAAAACAGATAATGTAACAACAAGGATTCAAACATGTAGTTTTGGGGGTTTTGTTTATTTTATTGTTGGATTTCACTTGGTCCTGATGCAAATAGCACTAAATATATTTATGGGTGATTTACATGTACACCTGAAAATTACATATAATTTGATAGTTTCCTGCAAATATCTGCACACTTGAATAAAGTAATGAAAGGTTGTGATTTATGTGACCATAAATCCATTTTTTATCAAGTCTTTCATGGAACAAATGTTTTATTTGCAACAATAAGTGAAGAGTCTCCACCTAAATACTGAGTTGTCCAGTAAAAATAATACATAGCTCCTGAATAACTGAAGCTGGTTAGAGAGGCAGTTTATATTGAAACTAATTTTTCCTAATAGCAGTTTCAGATTTTAGCTAACCAGGAAATGACTTAAATTGCTGAACAATGCAATGATGTCCACCTTCCACATTCCTATTCAGGATTATAATCTCATGGAAGTCTCAGGCATTTCAATAAGGCTATAAAAAGGAATGAAAGAGAGTTTTAAACATAAGAAAATTTACTTTATTATAGCTATGTAACAAAACCATACCTTTACTCGGTATCCTGTCACTTGATGATGTAACTCCCAAGGCAGCATCACGGCTTCTCCCCAGTCTCTTAACTCCCAAATTGCTTCTTTTGGGGACACAGGATCTGATGGGTCCCTCTTCCTCGGGTTCTGACATTTTTAGAGAACCAAAATGATTGACATGGTTCCCATCTTCTTCTCAGGCACCCTGTACCATGGATTCTTCAAGCCTTTCTGGCTCAGAATAATCCAATAAATACTTAGAAGTCTCTA
Source organism: Daubentonia madagascariensis (assembly GCA_023783475.1). Taxonomy (NCBI): domain Eukaryota; kingdom Metazoa; phylum Chordata; class Mammalia; order Primates; family Daubentoniidae; genus Daubentonia; species Daubentonia madagascariensis. Next base: position 14,163,406 of record JAKFHU010000978.1, on the reverse strand, counting down.
TGCCCCAAATAAAAACCAATCTTTACATATAATTTGCCCCTAAACTCTAGGGGACTTAGATCACATTCTTCCAAGAATTCCTCTACCATGTTCTGCTCCATTCTGATGGCTACGTATGGTATGCTTGCAGGTTCTACAGCACAACTATTCAGGAAAGGAGATGTCAGTCTCTCCTTCCTACAAATGTTCTCAGTCTACACTAACAACTTATTTTAGAAACTTTCCTTCTTGTTTATGCACCCCCCCCCCTTTCTTCACTCACATTAGGCAAGAGAGTAACTTGTCACCATGAATACTGTAATGTATGGAAGTCAAAAAAAAATCTTTTATTTTTCTTTGCTTTTATAAAGTAGAGATATTGGGTGTTGCTGAAGGATTGAAAACAATTAGATATTGCTGTTGTTTTCAAGTAAGGCCTGAGGAAATCTGAATGACTCATAGAGATCTCTTTTCTTATCATCTATTTTCATCTTCTGAGGGCTTCAGTTGTAATTTGTGACATCATAAAAGGTCCCTCTCTAATTCTGCTATATTGCTTATTGTTTTTGTTTATATATTTGTTTTAACTTTTAAAATAAATGTTAGACATAAACCTGTAGGAATTTTGCAAAAAAAAGCAAAATATAACTTTTGATTTTCAAGGACAGTCTTTAATAGGAAATAGAGTAATTTCTATCCTTGACTACTATTAATAATAATATCAATCAATAATATAGAAGCATCAAGTGATAATTTTAAGTGTATTACTTATAGTAATTCTTAAATATTTCACTTTATAGAGTTTGCTGAGGATCTTAAAAACTCTACTGTGCATAATAATTTTTTATATTCAAGTCAGTGGATTTATTCACCTCCTAAAATCCTTTGTATCGTGGTCTTCAGTTAAAACCTATGGCCTAGAAATTATGCCTGAATCAAAATGAAAAAGTGCAACATAATATACAACTTCAAACCACTAAAAAGTGGGAATAGTCCTACACTCTATCTTTCATCAGAGATTATCATTGTATAAAGATCATACCTCTTACCTTGTAAGATTTTCACATCTAGGTAGTTTTTTATAACCCCTTTATTCTACTCATAGAAATTCCATTATAAAGCAAGTTTCAAGCTCACAGCTTCAACTATGAGCATCATACAGAATTTAAATAACTCTTTGAAGACTGCTACTTTATGGATCACACTGATTTTATTATTTTTGAAATATTGTAATAAATAAACTTAGTTGGGTTGTTCTTTTGAATGAATGGAGAAACAAATGTGTAGCAATTCATGCTTCTGTGGATATTCAGGGATGGAATCCTAATACTTATTCATGTATTATACATTTATAAAAATACATTCCTTATTATTCATGAATAAATAAACATACAGTATTAGAAATTAGAATGGTGAAAGCTTTGTGCATTTTTAGGTGTACTTTGGAACCACAAAATTTATGAGGTTTTCCAGAAAATTTCAAACTTTTAATATGTTAGGCTCATGCTGACAAGTTATCATCCTATTATAGAAATCTTATACTTTTATTTCATACACATAGTTTAGTCAGAAAATTTATAGGATATTGTGATTTTAGTTCAAAAATAAGATACTATATTTGAAAGTGTTTATCTGAACTGACACAAGGACTTTGTTATGGATGATTTCAAACAAAGTATAAATCAGCTGTGTATGTTTTTCCTGTGATCACCTAAAATCTGGAGAAAATGGTTTGTGCTTTATGGTAACTCATTGACTTGCTCATATCAGGAAAAGAACTAGATGCTTCATCAAACCTAATAGAGTACTTACATCTCTAGTTGGGTCCAGGAAGGAAAAAGGACATGTGCATTTATCAAATGTTTTTTAACGTCAGCTTCTGTACTTAAGGCTTTTACCTAGGATTACAACAGAATGAACCTAGTGCCCCTGTGTAATTAAGAAGTCCTTGATTAAATATCATACATTAAACATAAATATTGGACCCATTCCTTACTGAACCCCAAATAAAATGATAGTAAAAAGAATGGGAAAATAAATTCTTTGCCTAGGCCAGTGTCCATAAGAGTTTTCCTAACGTTTTCTTTGAGAATTCTTATGGTTTCATGTCTTAGGTTTAGATCTGTTATCCATTGTGAGTTGATTTTTGTGAGAAAGCAATCACAGCAGCAACCAAAATAAATACATGGGACCTGATCAAATTAAAAAGCTTCTGCACAGCCAAAGAAACTATCACTAGAGTGAACAGACAACCTACAGAATGGGAGAAAATATTTGCATGCTACACCTCTGATAAAGGGCTGAAAAACAGAATCTATACAGAACTTAGGAAAATCAACAAGAAAAAATCAAACAACCCTATTAAAAAATGGGCAAAGGACATGAACAGAAACTTTTCAAAAGAAGACAGAAAAATGGCCAGCAAACATATAAAAACTTCTCTAATCATCAGGGAAATTGCAACTCAAAACCACAATGAGATATCACTTAACTCCAGTGAGATTGGCTCATATCAAAAAATCCCCAAACAACAAATGTTGGTGGGGATGTGGACAGATAGGAACACTCATACACTGCTGGTGGGACTGCAAATTAGTATAACCTCTATGGAAAGTAATATGGAGATACCTCAAAGAATTAAAAGTAGAATTATCATTTGACCCAGCAATCCCACTATTGGGTATTTACCCAAAGGAAAAAAAAGACATTTTATAATAAAGACATCTGCTCACGAATGTTTATAGTAGGACAATTCATAATTGCAAAGATGTGGAAACAACCCAGGTGCCCATCAATACACGAGTGGATTAATAAAATGTGGTATATGTATACCATGGAGTATTACTCAGCAATAAGGAACAATAGTGAATTAACACATCTGGTATTATCCTGGTTGGAGCTAGAACCCATTCTTTGAAGCAAAGTGTCCCAGGAATGGAAAAACAACCACCTCTTGTACAAGCATCAAATTGGTACTAACTGATCAACACTTACATCACACAGGGCAATAATATTCATCAGGGGGCGGGCAGGCAGGAGGGGGGTGGAGGGGATGGGAAAAACTCTCACTGAATGGATGCGGGGAGCACAGTTTGGGGGATGACCACGATTGTAGCTCTGACACGGGCAGTCCATGGGCAATATATACAGCCAAAGTGTTGTACCCCCATGATATTCTGAAGTAAAAAAAAAAAAAGAATGGGAAAATATAGAAAACTACAGAATTAAAATTGAGGGAGTGAGGATAACTACAAGTGAGTGTAAAACAACTTTTGAAGAAGAAATACAAATAAATTGGTTGTAATTGATTTAGTAAAGGGAAAATGGCTGAAACCAATGTGTTTGCAGTTGGGGAAAAGTATATGAAGCAAATTAAATTGTGTCATAGTAATTGGTTAGAAAATATCTAAAGTTCAAGAATTAAGAACCAGTCATCTACACAAACACAAGAGCATTGAAAGTGCTTGTGTCTCTAACTTTCTGGGGTTGAGAAGGGGTGTGGTAGGCAACTGCATAAACCTTGAGGTACTATTAAATTTGAAATCATATTCATGTACTATGTAGGCAAAAATACTTAAAAATTCACATAAAAACATGAGGAAGGATAGCTTCTTTCTCAGTTCAAAGTAGTATCTTTACCCCTTTGTAGAGTCTCCAGCACATTGAAAATACACATAATAAGTATACAAATGAGTGAATTAAGGCTATCTCAGAACAATTTGGGTAACTTACTGGTGAAGAAATAGAGACTCAGGAAATGTATCCATTCTAATGTTACACAGTATTTGATAGAGGTGAGTAACAAACCCTGGTTTGCTTCACTCTATGCTGAGTAATTTGCTACCTACATCTTGCTAGGTATTTTTTTATTGAGAAATAAAGGAAACATAAATAGCCATAAAGAAAAAAATATGTTTCTGTTTCCCAAAAAAGCAGAACCAAATGTTTCTGTCAGTGAAAAATTATTCAGAAGTGATGAACACTGATTGAGCTCTATATGATAAAATTAAAAGCAATATCTAGCTTGTATACAGATGTATGACAGTAGTACTGAATAATTAAACCATTCCAATAATCACATTAAAAGGATTGTAAACACCAACTATATTGCCCAGAATAGCAATCCTCGAACTGGAATGCACACACATTAGAGATACTGTATAATTTTGGATAAACATTCAAGGCTGCTCAAAAGGAGCCATCTTTCATATACTCAAAGTTCATAAATACTAAAAATGTATTCTGCCCAACCTGAAAGAATGTCTTTTGTTGAGGCATTTATTTAATCTTCTATCTTACCTTTCTTATCTGAATTATCTGTCCTCCACATTCAAAAAAGAAAGTCATCCTCCTCATTCACCCTTCATTTCCCTGTTGGGTATTGCTTCAGTCTTTAAAATGCTCTACTGATAGGCAGACTATGATTTTAAGGTAATTCAAGCTTATAAAAGAAAAGAAGCCTGCTACAAGAAACAGAATACAAAATGGATAGTGAAAAATTAGGTATGAAAGAAAATATTCATTTAGAATAAGAAAAGAAATCATAGATAATTATAGGAGCATTGGAGTTCAGGTCCATTTCTTGTGAAATTGCTTTAAGGCAATTTACCAGAATTGCTTACATAGATATGCTTCTTACTTGCAATCTGTCTTCAATTCTTCTCCCTGAACAGCCTACAACTAACAGTAACTCCAAGCAATCATAGAAGTCTGTTCAAAGGAGTGGCTCTGAAACTTGAGGTTCATAGCTTCAAGGTCATCTGTTTCTCCAGGCCACCAACCAAAGATAGAACTTACAAAGAGTAGTAGTGATGCATCCCTTAACTAAAGAAGTCATCATAAACCCCTGGGAGGGCCGTGGTTCTTTCCTTGCCTTAGACCCATTAGTATAGAGGATGAAGTGTGTATATAGAAATACATACTGTGGTCTGTGCTCTAAATCCAGATACATTGTAGAATAGATCAGAAAGAATGATGGAAATTTTAATTTGAAAACCATGTCACACCTTTGGACTATTACCTCTTGCTATGAGGAATAAAGATATAGAATGAGTCCTCCCCCTCTAAACAATTATAAATCTGAGCTGCATATATAAAGCAATTGTTTTCCAGCAGCGGGGAAAAGACAGCACAATAATGTGATCATAAACATTTTGAAAATGAAATGTTAAGCTGCCATTTATAGTGGAAATTTTTTAAAAATTGAGAACAATAAGTAAAGGATTGAAAAGACAACTCACAGAATGGGAGACAATATTTGCAAATTGTATATCTGACAAAAAATTATTTTACAGAGTAATAACTCCTACAGCTCAACAACAAAACACAAACAGCCTGATAAGAAATGGGCAAAGGACAGAAATAGATATTTCTCCAAAGAAGATAACATGGATGGCCAAAAATTAATGAAAAGATGATCAACATCACAAATAATTAAGGAAATGCAAATCAAAACTGCAATGAGATACTACTTAATATCTATTAGAATGGCTATTATAAAAAAAATAGAAAGTAACCAAAAAAAACAAGTCTTGAAAAGGATGTGGAGAAACCAGAACAATTGTGCATTGTTAGTAACAATATAAATTGGTGAAGATGGTTTGGAAAATAGTATGGTGGTTCCACAAAATATTAAACATAGAATTACCATGTAATACAGCAATTCCACTTCTAGATATATACTTAAAATAATTGAAAGCATAGACTAGAACAGATACTTTTACATAAAATTTCATAGTAGCACTATTCACAATAGCCAAAATGTGGAAACAACCCAAATGCTCGTTAACAGATGAATGAAGAAACAAAATAGGACAAATAAGTACAATGAAATATTAGTCAACCTTAAAAAGGAAGGAAATTCTAATACATGCTACAACATAGATGAACCTTGAAGACTTTATACTAAGCAAAATACTCCAAGCATACACATAAAAAACATTGAAAGATTGTGTGATTGTGCTTACATGAGGTCACTAGAATAGTCAAAATCATAGAGAAAGAAAGTACAATAGTGGTTGCCAGGGACCGAGGAGAGGAGGGAATGGAGTGTTATTATTAATAGGTACAGATTTTCGGTTTGGGATAATGAAAAGATTCTGGAGATGGATAGTGGTGATGGTTACACAACATTGTGTATATATTTAATGTCACTGAATTGCACACTTGAAGATTGTTTAAATGGTAAAATTTTATGTTGTGTATATTTTACCAAAATTTTAAAAAAGTAAAAGGATGTTTCAATATATGCAAATCTATAAATGTAATTCACCATATAAATAAAAGCAAAAACAAAGATCATATGATCCTCTCAATAGATGCAGAAAAAGCATTTGACAAAATTTAGCACCCTTATATGATTAGAACTCTTAACAAAATAGGCACAGATGGCTCATACCTCAAAATTATTAAAGCCATATATGACAAACCCACAGCCAACATCACACTAAGTGGGGAAAAATTGAAAGCATTCCAGCTTAGAACCAGAACCAGACAAGGTTGCCCACTATCTATTCAACATATTGCTGAAAGTCTTTGCAATCAGAAAACAGAAGGAAATCAAGGGTATCCAAATAGGGAAAGAAGATTTCAAACTATTGCTCTTGGATGACGATATGATATTATACTAGAAAACCCCAAAGATTCAAGCAAGAGACCCTGGAATTGATAAATAAATTCAGCAAAATCTCAGGATATAATTTCAATGTGCACAAATCAGTAGCTTTCTGATTTGTGCTTTCTGATTATATGCCAATAACAGTCAAGCTGAGAATCAAATCAAAGACGCGATAACTTTCACAATAGCAACAAAGAAAATAAAATATTTAGGAATACACTTAACTAAGGAGGTGAGAGACCTATATAGGGAGAACTACAAAACACTGAAAAAAGAAATTGTAGATGATGTAAACAGATAGAAAAACATATTATGCTCATGGATCGGCAGAATCAATACTGTTAAAATGTCTATGGTACCCAAAGTGATTTACAGATTGAACACAATCTCCGTTAAAATACCAAAGTTATTTTTTGTAGATCTTGAAAAAATAGTTCTACGTTTCGTGTGGAACCAGAAAAGACCACAAATAGCTAATGCAATCCTATGTAATAAAAATAAATTGGGAGGCATCATTTTCCAGACTTCAAGCTATACTACACAGCTATAGTAACCAAAACAACATGGTACTGGCACAAGGTGAGAGACGTAGACCAATGGAAAGAACTGAGAACCCAGACATAAAACCATCCTCATATTGCCATCTGATCTTCAACAAAGCAGATAAAAATGTACACTAGGATAAAGAATCCCTATTCAATAAATAGTGCTGGAAAATTGGATAGCCACATGTAGACAGCTGAACCAGGATCTGCACCTCTCACCTCTCACAAAAATTAATTCAGGATGGATGACAGACTTAAACTTAAGGCATGAAACCATAAGAATTCTAGTAGAAAATGTTGGAAAAATTGTTATAGATACTGGCCTAGGCAAAGAATTTATGAAGAAGACCCCAAAGCAATCACAGGAACAACAAAATTAAATAGGACATGATCAAATTAAAAACTTCTGCACAGCCAATGAAATAATCAATAGTGCAAACAGACAACCTACAGAATGGGAGAAAATATTTTCGTGCTATTCATCTGATAAAGGCCTGATAACCAGAATCTACAAGGAACCCCAGCAAATCAACAAGGAAAAAACCAAACAGCCTCATTAAAAAGTGGGCAAAGGACATGAACAGTCCTTCTTTTCAAAAGAAGATAGACTAATGGCAAACAAACATATGAAAAAATGCTCAACATCTCTAATCATCAAGGAAATGCAAATCAAAACCACAATGAGATATCACCTAACTCCAGTGAGAATGACTTTTATCAAAAAGTCCCAAAACAACAGATGCTGGCAAGGATGCAGAGAGAAAAGTACACTTATACACTGTTGGTGAGACTGAAAACTAGTGCAAACTCTATGGAAAGTAGTATGGAGATACTTCAAAGAACTAAAAGTAGACCTACCCTTTGATCCAGCAATACCACTACTAGGTATTTACCAAAATGAAAAAAAAAGACATTTTATAAAAAAAGACACTTGCACTCGAATGTTTATAGCAGCACAATTCAAAATCACCAAATGTAGAATCAACCCAAGTGCCCATCAATACATGAGTGGATTAATAAAATGTGCTATATGTATACCATGGAGCACTACTCAGCCATAAAAATATGGTGATATAATATCTTTTGTAACAACCTGGATGGAACTGGAGGCCATTCTTCTTAGTGAAGTATATATTAAGAATGGGAAAACAAACACCACATGTACTCAATCCTAAATTGGAACTAATCAATCAACACTTATGTGCATATATGGAAGTAAAATTCAAGGTAAATCAATTGGCGGGAGGGGGGATAAGGCGTTGGGAAAAATAAATAAACACACATAAAAATCTTTCAATTTCAAGAATTACAATTTGGCAATAATGAAAACAATAAAAACTTCAATATTTAAAATAATAATCAGGATTCTCTTTAAATAATAGCTTCTGTTTCTTGGCAACTTGTAACCTGACTACAGAGTGATATTTACAGATTTAAAGAATCTTTCATTCGACATTCTGGTTTTCATAGTCATCAGTACATTGGAAATCATAATTCAAAGAAAATATAATGTATTAGAAAGAAAAACATTAGTAAAAACAACTTAGAAACTAAGTGAATAAAATGTTTGCAAGGCATCTGCCCTAAAGTCTCCAAAACCTGCTGAGAGAAATGAGTAAAGACTGAATAAAAAGAGAGAGATATACCATGTTCATTAACTGGATGAATCAATATTAGAGAGGTGTCCATTGTCCTAAATTAATATAGATTTAATGTAATTCTAATGAAAACTCCAGTAGGCATTTTTGTTTTGTTTTGTTTTCATAAACAAGGAGAAATAGATTTTGTAATTTATATATTAAGGACTTAGAATAGCCAAAATAATTTATTTAAAAATAAAAGTAAAGTTCAAGAATATTTAATATCTGATTTTATGACTTAATATAAAACCATACTAAGTAATCCAATGTGATTTAGGTATAAAGATAGACATATAAATCAATGGAACAGAATAGAGAGCCAAAAATTGATGTGTACATATGTGGTCAATTGATTTTCAACAGATCCACCAAAACAATTCAAGAGGAAAAGGACAGTCTTTCAACAAATGATTCCAAAAGAAGTGCATCTCTGAATGAAAAATATGTATATATGTTGAACCCATTGTTACATTATAAAGGCATTTATATTCAAATAGATTTTAGATCTAAGTGTAAAAGCTGAAATCAATAATTAGAGGAGAAGGATATACGTGGGGTTTTGCACCATTCCCTCAGCAGCTCCTGTTCCCCATACCCCAGTCTGAACCTTGAGGGAGACTTTCTCAGGATTCTTTCTCTGACCCTAATTTTTCTCCTAAGGACTCCAAGAGGTCAATTGAGAATAAACTGTGAGTGGTCATGGTGTAACTGAAGTGCCAAGGTGTTCTATACTCTCACACTAATTCATACTTGGCCATTACCAATTAGTTAATTGTAGCTAAATTCTTCGTACTGGCTTTATGGCATCTGGATCCTATGGTGGTAAGCAAGTGCTTGCATCCCATTGTCCTTGGCAACTGTCATCCCTTAGACTTTGATTTTGGTATGTAATTTTAGAAAAAATCAAAATACTGAGCAAAATTACTAGAATATTACATTGTTCATTCCTAGCTACTTGTTTATGTAGAAAAGATTTCTTAGTGTTAAGGAAGATAAGAAAGATGCTAAAGTCTCTCTTTCTAACAATAATGTAATATTCACCTATGAACTCATAAAGTAATAGTAAATATAAACACCCATTTATATTAAGAAATTACTTTCCAATAAATGGAAGTTGTCAAGTGTACTACTAAAGCTTGAAACGATAACTCAATCCAGAAAAAAAATAGCCTTATGTCTTAGATCCACAGAAAATTTTGACAAATAATAAATGCAAATATATGTTGTTTGATCCAAGAAGCATGATGTGATAATCTGTAAAATACAATTTCGTATATACAAATATATTACATGAGGATGCAATACTGAGGCCAGTGGAGAGACATGGAAATACAAAGTCAAGAAAAAAGCATTTTCAAGTTTCCTAATAATAGATAAATATTGTTTATTTTTAATCAATTATTATAGGTGCCCAAATTGAATGGTATAGATAAGTTCCATTGAATCTATTGAAAAGCATATCATAAAAGCTTTATTTTAAAATGTCAAATATTTACAATATATTGGAAATCACATCAGTTGCAAATATTTATTTATTTATTTATTTATTTTAATTTCATAATATTAAGGGGGTACACACGTTGGTTACATGGATTGCTTTTGTAATGCTTGAGTCTTGGCTATAGGTGTGCCCATCACCCACATGCTGTTCACTGTACTCATGAGACAGGTTTTTACCCCTCCTCTCCTCCCCTCCTCCCCTCAGATCATCAGGCATTGGATTCTCATGGGGAGCACACAACCTGGATCCTCGCGTGCACAGTTTGAAATGCGGTTTGCTCTCCTATGAGAGTCTGATGCTGCCACTGATCTAATGGGGGCAGGGCTCAGGCAGCAATGGAAGCAATGCTGAGTGGCTGTGGGTGCAGGTGGGGCTTCACTTGCTCACCCACTGCCTGCCTCCTGCTGTGTGGCCTGGTTCCTGGTGTGATGCAGATCAGTGCTGGTCCCTAGCCCGCAGCTCTAAGTGATCACTCTGTCTTTTTGTTCTCTACTCTGCCTCTTTAAATGACTGGGTTAGCTCAAGAACCTTGTCTTCAAGCTGTGAGATTCTTTCTTCTCCTTGGTTTAGCCTGTAGCTGATGCTTTCTGCTGTGTTTTGAAGTTCATTTCTTTAAGTTCTATTATATCCTTTCTTATGTTGTCTAGCTCTTTAGTGACTTTTTCATTAATTTCTTGATATATTTTTTTGGCTCCTTTTCATTGGTTTTCAACTTTCTCTTCAATTTCATTCATCTTATTTGCCATGCATATTCAGAATTCCAAACCAAATTCAGCAGCACAGCAAAAAAAAATAATCCACCAGGACCAAGTGGGCTTCATCCCAGTGATGCAAAGATGATTCAAAATACATGTATCAATAAATGTGATTCAACACAGAAAGAGAAGCAAAAACAAAGACTATATGAGCATCTCAATACATGAGAAAAATCATTTGACAAAAGTCATCACCCTTCCATAATAAAAACCCTCAACAAACTAGGAATAGAAGAAACATATCTCAAAAGGGAAACCCATCAGGCAAACAGAAGATTTCTCAGTGGAAACCATACAAGCCAGAAGGGAGTGGGGTCCCCATCTTCAATGTTCTTAAACAGAACAACTGCCAGTCTGGAATCTTGTATACTGTAAAACTAAGTTTCACATTTGGTGGAGAAATCAAGTTATTTCCAGACAAGCAAACACTGAGTGAATTTGTCATTATAAGACCTGCCCTTCAGGAAATACTCAGAACTGCATTATACATGAATCAGCACAATAGATACCCTCCAGTGTAAAATCACAACTAAAGCTCACAACTTATAAAACAATAGCACAAGAGGGGGAAAAAGCAACAAGGTACTACCCAACATAATGAACAGAACAACATCCCACATATCAATCCTATCTCTTAATGCTAGTGGTTTAAATGTGCCACTCAAAAGTCATAGCCTGGCTGAATGGATGAAAAAACACAACCCAATTATCAGCTGTCTCCAGGAGATGCATCTAAACCACAAGGAATGCACACAGACTCAACAAGATAGGATGGAAAAAAAATATTCCACGCAAATGAAAACAAAAAGAGAGCAGGTGGAGCCATTCTCCTACAAGATGAAATTGACTTTAAATCAACAAAGGTAAAGAAAGTAAAAAATGGTCATTATATAATGTTAAAGGGAGCAATTCATCAAAAAGACATAACAATTTGAAATATATATGCACCTAAGCAGCTCCCAGATACATAAAACAAATTTTACTAAAGCTAAGCAAAGAAATAAATAGCAGCATCATAATTGCCAGGGACTTCAGCACCACACTGTCAGAGCTGGACAAGTCATCAAAGCAGAAAATAAGTAAAGAAACACTGGACTTAAATGGGACTCTAGAACAAATGGGCCTAACAGACATTTACAGAACATTCTATCCAAAAAGTACTGAATGTACATTCTTCTCAGCATCATATGGCATATTCTCCAAGATTGATATCTTAGGCCACAAAACAGGCCTCAATAAATTCAAAAAAATCAAAATCATACCATGTATCTTCTCAGACAACAGTGGAATGAAACTAGAAATCAATCACAAGAGAAACACACAAACCTATATGTCATGGAAATTAAACAACCTTCTGATGAATGATGATTGGGTCAAGAATGAAATTAAGATGGAAATCAAAATATTCTTTGAACTTAACTACAAAGGGGCACATGTTCTCAAAATATACAGGACTCAGTAAAAGCATTCCTCATAGGGAAATTCATAGCCTGAAATGCCTACATCAAAAAGACAGAAAGATCACAAATTAACATCCTAATATCACATTTCAAGGAACTAAAAAAGGAAGAGCAAGCGAAACCTAAACCAACAGAAGAAAAAAATAACAAAGGTCAGAGCAGAACAAAATGATATGGAAAATAAAAAACTATTACAGAAGATCAACAAAACAAAAACTTGGTTCTTTGAACAGATAAACAAAATTGACAGACCACTTGCTAGATTAACCAGAAATAGAAGAAAAAGGACCCAAATAAGTTCAACCAGAAATGAAAAAAGAGACACTACAAAGATACCACAGAAATACAAAACATGATCCATTAATACTATGAAAATTTCTATTCACTCAAACTAGAAAACATAGATGAAATGGACAAATTCCTGGAAACGCACAACCTCCCAAGACTCAGACAGGAAGAAATAGAACTCCTGAACAGACCAGAAATGAGCCATGAGATCGAAGCCGTAATAAAAAATCTTCCAACAAAAAAAATCCCCAGATCAGATGGATTCATGGCTGAATTTTACCAGACCTCCAAAGATGAACTGGTACCCACACTACAGAAATTATCTCATGATATTGAGAAGGAGGATATTCTCCCCAGCTGATTCGATGAAGCCAGTATCACCTTGATACCAAAGTCAGGAAAGGACAAAACAAAAAAAGAAAACTACAGACCAATATTCCTTATGAATATAGATGCAAAAATCCTCAGTAAAAATATTAGTAAATATTTAAATTTACTTTAACAATTGCATGTGCAAAATTAAAAATATGATAAAGGCATATAGGTTTCAAAATTATTTTACAAATATATGACTGAAAATTTTAAAGATCTCTGATGTAAGACACCATATCATCCTTATTATCATCTCTGTCATGATAGAAGAAGGAACTGAAGGTACACACTTAATAAGTTTCACTGACAGGTGTGGTTTTAGTCCCATAAAGAAGTCCAAAAAAGAAAAAAGGGAGCAAAGAATGTAGGAATTTGAGTAGTGTATAAATTTGTCATTCTAACCTGCTCGTTGAACATTTACACATTCTTAACTTTTATACCACTCAAATACTGCTATTATTTTATATAAATTTGAATAGCCACATTGTGTTCTCTGGCCTTCTCTGGGAATTTCCCTGCAAGGAATGGTCCAAGGACTAGAGATCATGGAATTCATCCTCTTCACATTTGTAAACTCAATTGACATTGTATGAACTTTGGCTGCCTATTGAATCAACTCCTCTATATATTAGGTTGGTCCCCAGTAAGGCCAAGATCTACATTGAGTAGGAAGTAAAGATAAATTATCAACAATTTTATAAAGTGTTATTAAGGCCAAGGAAAACATACTGAAATACCAATGTCTTTAGAATTATTGGGGGTGGGGGGAATCATAAAATTTAAGGTATTCTGGAAGAAACCTAGTCACTGAATAATTAAAAATCTCCACTAATGTGGTTCACTCCTTCAGCCAGAGCACTTCATTATGTTACCACAGGTCCCTATTTATCAAGAATTTCTCTCTATCTGGACTCAGGGTAGCACATGCCTTTTCATATAATTATTATTTCACAATAAAATATTGATACATCATTTAATATCTGGTTGATTGATTTTACCCATGACTCTGTAGCATTAATCTTTCCTATTTGGGTAGACTCTCCCTTTATGTATATTGTTGATGGGCTGCCTTTCACTCTGTCCTGCTACAGCAAGGAAAAATACTTCTTCATCCAAACCCTGGAAGCCAGTGTGCAGGCCAAATGATCTACAATTTTTCAATCTGATGCTCTAGCTGGGACTTTTTGCTTGAGCATGTAATATAAGAAGTGAGGACGCTTGCAGGTCTGGCTGTCACAGCAGAGAGGATGACAGTGACACCCAGTAGAATTGGAAGGGTCCAGACAAGACCATTCCAGCTAGGGTAGCTCCTTGACATCAGTACCTGCTAACTCTGGAGTTCTACACAGGTCTTTCCTTTGCAAGCCTGAATTCCAGCCCTCCAATTAGGTATATGCACTACTCAGAACCTGGCATATTCAAATGAGGCACAACATACAATGCTCCATAGCTAAATATAGGTTTCAGATGACATAAGCATTTTACTTCCACAGCCTTGCTTGTGATTTATTAATGATTGTTAAAAAGGTGTCTCATAGTGCAAAATTTAAAAATAATCCAAATTACCCCTAAAATGCTTCTGAATAATACCACTGGAAGTTAGCATAACTTCTGTCAATAAACCTAACGCAAATATTGTCCCCAACTGTTGTTTCCATTCACCTTCAGATAAAGTTATTTTCAGAGCATATAGTATATGAAAAAACATATTAAATTCATGTGTTTAAACATGAGAGTCACGCTCAATACAAAGAGGTGTTTAAACATGAGAGTCACGCTCAATACAAAGAGATGTTTATACTGGGAGGGGCGCACGAAAACTTATTTCTTGATGGATTAACAGGATTTCATACCCTCACCTCATTTTCACCCAGTTCTTAGATGGGAAGCAAACTTCCTCTATTTAAATTGTTTAGATTTCTCACTCCCTGCCAAGAGAATGGAATTGCATTCATGCCAGCAAATATGCCTCCGATGTGTTTCCCTTATGTACAGTACTGTCTTCTTGTGATTACGAAATGAATTTTGCATGCGATATAATGAGAAGCAGGAAAACCATGAAGTTCTATCCAAATGCACTGTAGAGCTTAGAGTGATAAAATATTTCCTAAAATATGCTATTTTACATATACTTTTTGATTATTCACATCTGGAAGTGACAGTTGATTAATCATATAGTATTTTATTCTTCTTTTCAATCATTGTTATCCTCATTCAATATTGTATGTTCAAGTTCATCAGCATATAGTTTCATTTTTTCCCTCAGTTGATTTTATCTCTTCCCTATCATATTCTTAGTCTGTCTTATACAGTTCCTTGGAGTTTTTGTACATGGTTTAGCTATTTTCTAATGATCAATATCTGTCTTCTTAAAATTTCCACCCTTAGTCTAGAGTCTGTGCTGTAGACAGTATAAGAAAATTTCATTTCTCCTTCTCTTTGAGATACTACCACATATTTAAACATAAACCTAAGGATACAGCTTTGTAATTTAAAAATTGCATCCCTTAAATTTTTTCAGAGAATATTGTTGCATATTGCTTCTTATTTTGGATATTATTAATTTTGTCAAAATTCTCATTGTAGTTTTTCTATTCCCAGAAATGGGCATGTTGTCTAATTATGTATGAAAAAACCTACTATCGATCATATTCTGAAGGTCAACATTACTGGTACAGTTCCTAGTATATCAACTTTAACTTTTTATTTAATCCTCTCCCAAATGCTTATGTGATACCACGTTGAAATACAGCCTAAAAGTCCACAAGGAATAATTAAGAATTGCTGATTTTATGTCCTACTTCCACCCTTCTTCCTTGTTTGTATTTTAATGCAGATTGTGACTTCACATTCATTTCTGTTAAGCTTTATCTTAATAGATTCATGTTTTAATCTTTACTTGTTGATTGACCTTGGTCAAGCCTTGGGCCTTCGTTCTTTCACTAGCTATTTAACACTGGGAAATAGCCTCTGCCTCAATTTCTTCATTTGCATTAAGGATTATATAGAAATCTGTTTACCATTAATGAATGAAATAACAAATTATCAGTGTTTACAATATTACCTGGCATATGTCAATTGTTTTATATATATTTGCTTTTAAATAAAAACTTGTTTTTTTAATCTATTTAATTTTACTATTAGGCAAAATTCTGCCATGAAGTGCTCTCGTTATCCATGTCAGCATTGTGGCAGCTACAATTTGGGTTTCTGTACTCCATTAAATAGTTTCCAATAGCTGTTGTAACAAATTACCATAAACTGGGTGGCTTAAAACAACAGAAATTTATTCTCCATTGTATTTATAAAGGCCTGAAGTTCCAGATCAAAATGTACACATGGCTGCACTACATCTAGAGGTTTTGGTGAGAATATGTTCTTTATCTCTTCCAGCTTCTGATGGCTGTAGGCATTCCTTGACTTGCAGCCTCATCACTCCTATCTCTGCCTCTCCTATTCTGTCAAATCTCCTTCTGTCTCATTCTTGTAAGGACATTCATTTGTCATTGGACTTGGAGCCCACATGAAAAATATAGGGTGAGCTCCTTCTCTCAAGATTCTTAACTTAATCACATCTTTTGCCATGTAAGACAATATTCACAGGTTCTAGGAATTAGGATGTATAGATATTATTGGGTGGCTATTATTCTGTCTACTACACACACCAATGATATCAAAACACTGACACAAAAATTCTTTATCCAGAGAGGGCTTAGGAAAAGTGTAGCAATTTAAAATTTGGAAATTTTGCCAGTGTTCACATGATTGGTGGTATAATGAGAATATCACTACTTGATATCTGTGATACGGTACCTTGGAATTTACTCAAGATATTACTTTAGTTAGCTATGTGAAGTTGGGGAAAGTGACCACAACTTCCTGAGTCTTCAATTTCAATTCTAACATTAGGGACTTTTGATTATCCTCAAATTATTTTCAGCAATAATTTCACATTTGCATAATTTTACTCAGATATAAAACCAACAAGATCTTTTTCTTATTATAAGTTAAACTTCAAAATCTACTAGATATTTTTATGTATGTGTATTTATTATGATATGAGTAAAATAAGCATGATGGGACATTCGTGAGATAAGTGGAATAGTCAATAATAGTTACACAATATGCAGGGAGTAAGTGATTATTTCTAATTCACCTAATCATAGAAAGCTTCATGAAGAAATTCTGTAAGGAATCAGGTAGAGACATAAAAAGGCAGAAAAGAGGTGACAGTAACGGCAAAGACCTCTAATACAGGAACCACTTGATAGTCCTGACACATTAAATGAACATTTATTAAGCCTCTTTAAGAACTGAATATGCTGCCATCCATAAAAATGCTGCCATCCATAAAAAGATTAATTAGGATTTGATAAAACTTGTTGGAAAAAAAACCTAAAGTCTATGTATTATGAATGAAAATTACTGCATAGTAAATCAACTAACAATCTTCAATAATTGAATGAAACTGAAAGTGTTACTTTGTCTTTCTATATGGTATTACTGCATAGTCATGGGGGTTAAGATAGAAATTCTTCATATGAATCAATTAAAGGATAAAATATAGAACTATTATACTCATATTTCCATCTATCTTTCTTATATATGTGCTATACCATCCAATCCAAATATATACTGATGTGCCTTTAGGACCTTGTCTCTAAAGTGCATTCTGGAAAGCATTTTTCATCCTGAAGGAGCCTATAGTCAGGTGTGTCATATCACAAAGTATCAAAGTATGTGCCTAAACTATCAACATAGTTTTGCCATCTTAGTGGTAGCTTGCTTATGCCAGCAGAAAGCCTGGAGCGCAAAGACATTTTCCACAGCTTGTAAATAATTGAATATTTTTCCTTGCATGAAGTGGTACCCAAAGCCTGGAAGAAGTTGTAGTCAGTTGTTGCAAGGTCTGGTAAATATGGTGGATGACAGAGAGTTTCCAAGTCCAGCTTCTGTAGTTTGAGCCGCATTGTTTGTGTGACATGTGGTCAAGCGTTGTCCTGCAAGGGGAATGGCCTGTCTCTGTTGACCAACCTCAGCTGCTTATCACAAGCATCCTCACCATTTCGTCCAATTGCTTGCAGTAGACATCTGCTGTAATCTATTGACCAGGTTTCATGAAGCTCTAGTGGATAATACCAGTGCTGGAACACCAAACAGACACCATTAGCTTTTTTTGATGAAAATTAGGTTTTGGACTGTGTTTTAGCACTTCATCTTTTTCCAATCATTGTGCCAAAAGCCTGCTATTCAAAAGAATCCATTTTTCATCACACATCACAAGACAGTGTAGAAATGGTTTACCTTTATGTCGTGACAACAATGAAAGGCAAGCTTCGAGATGATTTCTCTTCTGATGCTCGTTTAATTCATGCGGAACGTATCTATCCAGCTTCTTTACCTTGCCTATTTGTTTCAAATGGTCCGATATCGTGGGAATAGTAATGTCAAACCTTGCTGCTAATTCACGCATAGGTTGAGATGGATTTGCTCCCACTACAGCTTTCAGCTCATCATTATGCACCTTGGTCTCAGGTAGTCCACATAGCTCATTTTCAAGATTAAAATCACCAGAATGTAACTTCTCAAACCATCGACATACTGTGTGTTCATTAGCCACATCCTTCCTGAACAAACACTTCATTGATATTCCGAGCTGTCTGCGTTGCTTTGGTTCTACGACAGAACTTATATTCGAAAATGACATGAATTTTTGGCTTATCTATGGTTGCACAAAAATAACTCTAAAAAAAATTTGGAAGATAATCACAAGCCAAAACGTGCATTTGAAAGACTGAGGATGTATCTTCACAATAAAAATAAAACAAGAGGTGTCAAAGTGAAATATCAGAGAGATCAACTGTCAAACTTTGTACTTAAGGAAATCAGACATTTCATACTTAATGACCTAATAGTAAACAGAAGATTGATATGAAAACATACTTCTAATTAATAAGTAGATCAGATAGTGGGATATATATTTAGGACTTCTGAAAGTAACATTTCCATATAGACTCTTGGTTCCCATGCCATTCTTTATCTAGGTGGTTTTGTGTAAGTAAATATGTAAATAAGTCATTTATAATTTATTTCCCCTTAATTTACGATATCCAATCCCAGTCACT
Source organism: Daubentonia madagascariensis (assembly GCA_023783475.1). Lineage (NCBI taxonomy): Eukaryota > Metazoa > Chordata > Mammalia > Primates > Daubentoniidae > Daubentonia > Daubentonia madagascariensis. Next base: position 14,144,125 of record JAKFHU010000978.1, on the reverse strand, counting down.
GGGAGAATTAGAGCAACACTTACCAAGTTAGAAATGCTTAAAAATAGAATTGCTTCTGAATAATCATTTCTCTCCATTTATAGGATTATTTTACTTTTTCACTCTATATTAGTTACACAGACTTACTAGGCAAAGTTCACTATTAACAATAATGACAGCAATGCTTTTCCTGGTTAGGGATTATTTTTACTCATTGCAAATAACCCTAAAATTGAATGTATAAATTGTTATCCTCATTTTTTATCTGAAGTTTAGAAAACAATGCCCCTGTCACAGAACTACTTGATGAGATAGTAGAATGTATAAGAATAGAATAAAAACTCTTAGTTTTATTTACTTATACTGCTGTTTATGCAAATTTGACCCCTACATCTCCTCCCCCTCCCCAAATGAGCTATGATTATGATTAGTTGTGTGGAATTCTTTATCTAGAAATGTTATATGAGCAGAGGAATAATCACCACATGTATGGGCAGCTGCAAATTTTGTTCTCACAAAATACAGAGGAAACAAACAAACAAACAAACAAAAAGCAAGTCTCATATGTCTCTAAAATCTACTGGTAAATTCACATTTGAAACTTCCTGTCACAGAAGTCAATGAATTCTTTGTTTTTCAATAGGTTGAGGATCAGGGACTTAAATGTCTTCCCAGTTATTATTAATTGATAATATAATAGTTTCTGTGGATGTAATATGAAAGAGAAACACTTTACCTCCTTAAAAAAATGAGAATAATGAAATTTACACTGTACCAAATGAGGAAAAATTATCTTCCAAGAGAGAAAACAGTACAAAGACAGCTGGCAGCAGAAGACATGCCAGTTACTTGTTTACCAGCATTTTTTGTGGTAACAGAGAACTCAAAAATTATATTGCAGGAATTAAAAAAACCCCTCAAAACTCACAGAATCACCAAATATGAGTAAAATAAACAGACTCATCTGTTTGTATTTATTTGGTTAGCAATGCTGAAGAAAGTACAGTTTTTCCTAATATTAATCACAATAAAAATTTTTAATATATATTTTCCAAACACTAGAGTCATAAAACTAAGTCATTTAAAATGCAGTTAGGTGACAAAATGCCCTTTTGTTGGAAGAGCCAACCAAAAATAGTGTACTTGAACAATTTATAGAAAGCAACTAAAGGACCAAACATCTTCTTCATCAGGAAAAATATGTAAGTCCTTCTTGCTGCTAAATTGAGGTTTGTGGAGGAAATTACCTTGTGAACTTCTGAATGTATACTATATCTATCTATATCTATATATATATATATATATAGATATATATATATATAAATACTAAATACATGCATTAAGATAATGAAATTATACCTAATGCATGTGCATTGTTTCCTTGGTTTATTATTCTTTCTCAAAATTTGTAGAAATAGAATATTTTATTGGTTAGCAAAATTTCCCTCCCTTTACAAAGTATTAGCAGACCGGAAATTCGGAAGATAAAAAATTAAACTAACAGTTACAACTTCAGGGTAGGTTTTTACATAAACAAATCATTTTGCAGCCTCCAAAGTTACTTACAGATTGTTGTTTGGGTAAATTAAATGAAATATATTGACTTTCTACACATATTTTACCAGTGTAATTGGGCATGAGCAGAAGTTTTGTTTTGTTTGGTTTCTATTTATGAAGTACTGTACTGACACATTTATATAAGCAACGTGAGCATGGAGGCATAATCACCTGCCACACTATTTTAATTGCTCTTTAAATGCTTTAAACTTTCTGTTCAAATGTAACTAGTTGGTGACATCACATGAAAAAATTATACTTCCAACTCCTGCAAGAACTTTTCAATGTCTAACTCAAAAAATAGTATTTTGGGTTCTATTTTCTAAGTAAAAGTGAAATAAATTGAGTAGAATATATAGGCAATCAGAAATATTTTACAGTTCTACAAATAAAAGGCAATTAAAGACCATCAATCATCATCATGTACATCTTCCTCCTGTGCCTAGCAGTTACATTTAAAACTCAATGCAGGGAATAGCTCACCATCAGGATGTGAATCCAACTCAACCAGTATTTAATTTTCTGTAGCAGATTCTCAAAAATAGATTAATTTATGTATTTTAACCATTGCCAACTGCTATATATTACATTTTTAGCAGTTAATAAATAAGATCTTATGTCTTAGTAGCTTTAATCAAAGTATTTCATTAAGTTACAAAATTATGAAATGAATTTCGATTCAGAAGACAAACTTAAGTAGAAACCTTTATATCCTACAATGTATTTTTATGTAACAGTACAGAAAGAGTACCATTCTTTTTGAAAAATAGTCCAGTAAGGTTTGTTATATATTATATTGTCAATAAGTTAAATGAGGCTTAATTTATTCCTATAAAACTACATCATGTCTTATTAATAAACCACCATAAACTTCTTGGTAAAATTCTTTAATGAGAGAAATAGTAAATTATTCTTCCTCCAAATACGTCATGATTGTGGTATCATATATCACAAAAAAACACTGATTAATAAACCTCAAAAAGTATCAAGAACGTGGAATAGACATAATATGAAAAGTAATAGTATAATCCAATCTCAAGTTGTCAATGTGAGGCTATATCACAGAAGATATTTTAAGAACATATAGCCATGCAAAATTAAGTTACCCTTGGTGACATGCCTCTGCTTTTTATTACTGTGTCAGCACCTACATTGTTGTATTTGTTTTTTTCTCTAGGTGAAAAATTGTGTCCTTATTTTGACACAATGTTTATGTGGCGGATAATCTGATATTAGAAGCCAGGGAAAAAAGTGTATTACTAAATTATGTATGTATTCATGTATGCATCTTTTTAATTACAACATGATTTTAAAAGGCCACTAAAACATATATAACATCAAGTTTTTAAAATATTTTTATTAATAAAATTGTGAGTTAAAAAAATTATGTTCATTAGAAACTAGGCAATTTTAATACTCAGTTTACCAGACATCATAGTACCTTCTGTTAGGGTGCTGGATTCTTTTCCTCACACTATATGCTTTACATATAATCTTGATGAGTTTATATTACTAATAAATTATTTTATATTTCTAAATATATCAGTAGGTAGAATAGGACATGTGATATTGAATGATTTATAAGACAGTTTGCTAAATGAAAATCTATAAGTAAATATGCTGATTCATGATACACAAACTAAGTTGCCAGGAAAATAAGGTAGAAATAAGAAATATAATAATAGATGTAATAGAGAAGTGAAAATACAAAATTTAGTTATAAAAATTGACAATTTTAAAAGAGAGAGAAATTAATATAAGTATTGGTGAAAGAGAAACACTCTGAATGTAAGGAAAAAGTAAAATGGATAGAAATAAGGAAATAGGGAACTAAATGTTATTTGATAGTCATTACCTCAAATATATAAGTTAAATAGCCTTTGTGTTCTTTTTATTCTTTGTTTAATTATTTTGACTTTTACAACAATTCCTTAAAATAGAAACAATAGATATTATTTTTTTTTCTACTTTGTACTTAAGAGGACTGAAGCTTATGGTTTTTTTTCACAATGGCATCAGTTATAGCCACTCCCTCACCTCCTTGACTGACTGGATAAAAAATAGAGTTAACCCATATATTTAACTTTTCAATAAAAGAGTTAACCCATATATTTTAGTTTATATATGTATTTTACATTTGGTGCAAGTTGTAACATCACTCTCTGGGTACAGCAGAATAGGTGATTCCAGGAGATATTAAGGTATAATTTGAAGGATGAAACAAAATATAATTAATATTAGATAATATATACATATGTGTATATGTGTGTGTGTATATATATATATATATATAGAGAGAGAGAGAGAGAGAGAGAGAGAGAGAGGGAGAAAGAAGGATCTTGCACATGTAAATAATTTATTTTAGTGTCCCAAATTTAAGATGTAATTATTAACAATTTAAAAGAGTATTGCACATTTTCACCAATAATTTATCAAATTATTTCTGGATGTTATAACAAATTTATTTGCATAATTGTAGTTTAAAATATTTAGAATATTGTGGGTTTATGAAAATTCTTTTGGATGTTAAACATTTTGCTCTCTGCCTTTAAAAGAGATTTTAAATTTTGAGAAAATTCTTTTCATAAACTGAAAACTAAAGTTGTGCTTTTAATCAAAATTCAAAGAAGGAATGATTGAAGCATAATCTATGTAAGAAATTTCATTTGGGGTTTAGTAAATGCACAAATGTTCTTCATTGCAATCATCAAATAGTAATTTAAATGATGAAACAATTATAAAATAAACTAGGTTTTGTATAGTTCAGGTCATCTAAGGGAAAGGATTTATGAGATCCCAAACCTGGCCTTTGCAATACAAGTCTATGTAATGCTGCTTTCAGATAATCAAAGACAAAGATAAAATGAACTATATGATGAAAAGGACAGAATTTGTACAATAGGAAGCAGGTTTTAGATTCAGTTTTACCTCTAACTAGCTATGTGAGCAGTAGCGAGGTATATAGCCCTTCTAAATCTCTGTCACCTCATTGGTAAATTAACAAGGGATCAAGTCTGTGGTTTTAATACTGTGTTTCTTTGAAACTGAATGTTCCATGAAGGAACCACAGTGCTGTTGAGAAAGATGAGAGGAAAGTCACATAGACAGGTCTTCAAGCAGGCTACCCCTAATTTCAAAAGAGCAACTATACTATTTATTAATGCATCTTTAATAAATAGTTTTCATATTGAAATATTCAAATTTTGCTGTTATGTAATTAAGATAAAATTATTTGAACATGTGTTGCATATCAAACTTTAATTTACTTCATTATACCATTGTAGCACTGTCAACCTCATTCCTACTCGTCTAGATGAGAAAAATGAGGCAGAAAGGGGCTAACTAAATTTTCCAGGGTCACAGACCCAGGATTTAGCAAGTCCAAAATTAAATTGCAGTTCTATGTCATTCCACCTACAGTGCAAGTCGTATCCCATGCTATACCTCTCACCAATGCCCTTTACTTGTATCCATTTATTCCTTTTGAGGGGATCCTCGGAGACCTTCATGTGTTCCTAAAATGAGTGTGAAAGACCATTTTTCATGAGTATGCTTCATTTTAATTGAAAGGGGGTCTATATGTAAAATATAAACTTTATACAAATTTATATAATAATACATGATTATTATGATATAATACTCTAATAAGTAAATGGAGGAAACGATAGTGAACACTTTCATTTTGGAACCCCCAGCTTTATCCTTTCCATCTTCGGGAAAGGGTTCTGCCATTTCCTTTTGCAAAGCTTTCTTTTTCTTCTTGTGGGCCCTCCTTGGCTCCTCTCTCCCTAGCCAGGGGGCCTTAGGCACGATCCATGATAAGTCAGCTGGACTCTGTGGTGTGGCAGTTGTTTCTTGCTTTGGCCCTGTCTGAATCCTTCCAATTAACGTATATGTTGCTTCAATTAGCTAGAGTAGATTTCTGCTGGTTGCATGCAAAAACCGTTGATGACACGGGTACATAAAATGTTCCCATGTGTAAGTGTTATGAACTGTGTGCTTGTGTCCCCTGCCAAAAAAATTCATATGTTGAACTCCTAATCTCCAGTGGGATGCCATTAGGAAGTAGGGACATTAATAGGTAATTAGATATATATGAGATCATGAAGGTGGATCTCCCATGACGGCATTAGTGCTTTTTAAGAAGAGAAAGAGAATAGAGCTTGTCTCTCTTCAACATTTGAGGGTACAGCCAGAGGCATCTGTCCCTGAACCAAGAGGAGGGGCCTCAACAAGAACTCAACCATGTTGGCACCCTGACCTCAGACTTCTCAGTCTCAGGAACTGTGGGACATAAATTTCCATTGTTTAAGCCACCCAGTGTATGGTATTCTGTTAGAGTGGCCCAAAGTGACTAAGAAAGATGTAGATACCTAGAAATGGGATGTTACTGCAACAAGTATGTGAAAATGTGAAAGTGGCTATGGAACTCGGTAATGAGTAGAGACTAGGAAAGTTTTGAGGTGTATATTACGAAAAACTGATATTGCTGTGAAGGGACTGCTACAGGTGATTTTGGTGAGTGCTTAGAATAAAAATAGGAGAGCTGGAGATAAATCCTCCATCTTCTTAGAGAACGTGTGAGTAATCATGTACAAATGTTGGTAGAAATATGGATGGTAAAGGACATTCTGATGCGGTGTCAGACAGCAATGGGGAACATGTTATTAGATCATGGAGAAAAGACAGGCCTTGTTATAAAGTGGCAAAAAACTTGCCCAAATTGTATTCCTGTTCTGTAGTTTTGTGGAAGGTAGAACTTGTGAGTGATGAATTTGGATGTTTAGCTGGAGAGATTTCCAAGCAAAAGTACATAAAGTACCTTATTGATTACATATAGTTAGATAGATAGAAAGATATATAGATAGACACACATATATTTATGTTTATATATCTGTTTAACAAATTAGAAAATGTCACCAAGAAATGCTACTCTATATATACACACACACACATATATATATACATACCTTCATACTATATAAATTTTACCTTTATCCCTCAATATGAGGCAATCCAAAATTTAGACACTTTTTATATTGAAAAGTATCTGACAATGGAGTCTTGAAGTCTGCCTTCCATTAATTCTCCACCTCAGGACTTTTGAACTTGTTGCTTCTTTTGGAAACACACTGCCCTCAATATCTGTCTTCTACTTCCATCAGATCTCTCGTGAAACGTTTCCTTCTTAAAGCAATCTCTCCAGATCACTCTTTATTGTATAACACTCACCAGCGTGACTATCTTCTTACATTTTTTATTTATCTTTATAGCTCCTATTTACTATCTGCTATATATTCAATTTAATTTTTTTTATTTATGTCTCCTCAAACCCCACCCCCAACAAACACAGGAATAAAAGTCCCGAGAACAAAAAGCATATTTGTTTCACCAGTACAAGAACACTACTGGCACAAAATACATTTCAGTAATCATTTGGTGAAAATATAAATGGATGCTTTATTATTGACTATCCATCTTGAATATACAAAAGGCAGTGTTGGATTACTTCATGAACAAAAATTAATATTTGAGAAGACTAGGAATGCGTCAAAATTTGGATTTGGATTTGTACCCACACAAGCACTAAATGTATCATTTCCCTTAAAAGTGAAGTATTGCGATATAAAATTGAGACATTTTGACAATGTTATATGTCTTATAACGATTGAGCTGATTTGTGGCTGCATGCAAAAGTGAAAATTAGAATGCACATTGCCTAAGCACAGATTATTCTCTCAAATTGAGTGGGTCTCCACATTTATGCCATAGATATGCCATGATTAGCTTTGCCTATGGCCCAGCACCCTCTTTATACCACACAGCTGCCCTGTGATATTTTTATTTCTCCTTCAGAACAACAGAATGAGTTGTTAGTAATCACCAGTCAAAATGAAATTTGTCCTTTTCCCAGTAACCTAGAATCTCTCCTTTTCCCTCAAATCTTTTGCCTCTTACTTTTCAATAGCTAACAAAATCATGCTATTGTGTGCTCACTTTTAACAAGGATATAAAAAAATACACTTTTTTAAATCATCTTCTATTTCTTCCCTATGAAATCCCTAAGGCAAGGAAAAGTGAAGCAAAGCAAGATCACTAGGTGCCAAAAGTGTGATATCATGGGTCTGAGAACTATGGCAAACTACACATATTTGCATGCCAATGAAATGTGAAGCTTAGTCATTTGTAGACCTTTTGGAACCAGAAAAAAGCCCGAATAGTCAAAGCAATCTTTTTTTTTCCTGATGTATTTTATTTAATTTTATTTCAAAATTTTACAAGGGTACAAACGTTTAAGTTACATATATTACCTCTGCACTGCCTGAGTCAGAGCTACAGGCGTGCCCATCCCAGACAACTACAAATCTGGAGACATCACATTATCAGACTCCAAATTACACTACAAGGCTATAGTAACCAAAATAGCATGGTATTAGCACAAAAATAGAGACATATAACAATAGAATGGAACAGAGAACCCAGATATAAAACCATCCACATAAAGCCAACTGATGGTTTTATACCTTGGCAAAGAATTTAGGAAGAAGACTCCAACGGCAATTACAGCAACAACAAAAATAAATAAATGGGACTTGATTAAATTAAAAAGCTTCTGCACAGCTAAGGAAATAATCAACAGAGCAAATAGACAACCTACAGAATGGGATAAAATATTCACAAGCTACACATCTGATAAAGGGCTCATAACCAGAGTCTACCAAGAACTCAAGCAAATTGGCACACACACACACACACAACCCATTAAAAAGTGAGCAAATGACATGAACAATGAACAGAAGCTTTTCAAAAGAAGATAGACAAATGGCCAATAAACATATGAAAAAATGTTCAACGCCACTAATCATCAGGGAAATGCAAATTAAAACCACAATGAGATGTCACCTTACCCCAGTTAGAACGGCTTTTATTAAAAAGTCCAAAAACAGTAGATGCTGGCATGGATGCAGAGAGAAAGGAACGCTTATACACTGTTGCTGGGACTGCAAATTAGCCCCAACCTCTATGGAGAACAGTATGGAGATACCTCAAAGAATTAAAAGTAGACCTATCATTCGATCCAGCAATCCCACTATCAGGTATTTACCCAAAGGAAAAGAAGTCATTTTACCAAGAAGACACCTGCACTTGAATGTTTATTGCAGCACAATTCACAATTGCAAAGATGTGGAATCAACCCAAGTGCCCATCAATTCATGAGTGGATTAACAAAATGTGACATATGTATACCATGGAATACTACTCAGCTACAAAGAATGATGACTTAATGCCTTTTGCAACAATTTTGATGTAACTGGAGACCATTATCCTAAATGAAATCTCTATCTAAAGAATGGAACAGCCACACCACATGTACTTACTGTAAAACTGGAAGTAACCGATGAGCACACATGTGCACAGAGGGAAGAAAAACTCAGTGGCAATCAAGAAGCGGGGAGGGGGCAGGAGGGGATGGGCAAAAAACTACCTAACAGGTACAGTAGACACTATCTGGGTGATGGGCACATTTATAACCCTGACTCAAGCATTACAAAAGTGATCCATGTAACCAAAGACATTTGTATCACTGTAATATTTTAAAATTAAAAAAAAAATAGAAAAACAAACACAACGTTTACCTCCGTCAGAGGCTGGTATCACATCTGTCTGTGCTTTCAGTGCAATTATGATATTTGCTTGTCCTGCTCTGCTTCCAGGAAGCATGGCAGTGTTTTGATCAAGCTTGGATATGGTAACCGCCTACAGTCTTTATGTTCTGTGGCCAGCTAATACCAGTACTCCCCCTGATTCCACAGTGTCCACTTCATTCTAGTGGGCTTATGTATTTAACCTATGTTTCCTGTATTCTTTCTTTTGAGTTCTTATGAACCCACTCAGGTTTAGTCTTCTCACTCACTTTCAAATCTATTCACTTAAAACAGGACTTTTGTGAAGTGCTAAATAACTCGGAAAGCCAGTCTTCTGATCAAATAGAAGATATTTACCTTTTATGTATATGAAGGAATTCTGGATCTTAGACATAATGGCTTGGATTTGTTCTCAAGAGGGGAGAAAACAAGTCATGATTACCTTCCTATACTTGTGAAATACTAAGTATAAGCTAATTTCTCAGTAGATTTTCTTGTTATATTTCAAATAAATTGACTCTGCTATACTTTCTTACCTTTACACTCTTGAAAGATGTCTGTAAAGTAATAAATATGCTTTTATATGTTAGATGCTAGCAAGTTTATATATTAAGATAAATATTACATTTTTCCCATATTATATATTGAATAATTTTATTTTAACTAGATTTTGGTTAGTCATTATTTTTCTCTCTTCATTCTGTCCTATTTTGGTATGGTAAGTCATGAATTTATTATATTTGTTTTAACACAAGTGAACTGAATTGCACTGAGTCCCGGAAAGCATTTCCCTCTGAACTCAGATCATGAAGGGATAGAATCACATAAACAAAATAGATTATTTAAATCTATTAGCACAGCAAATATTATCTGTGTAGACAACTTGAAGCTGAGATTCTTAATTTAATTTAAACATGTTTTCCCAAACTATCTATACTAGACTTTAGTGTACAGATATGGTAATACAAACTGTTAATACGAATATTTTTATATTCATTTCATATTCAGAATTAATTAGAAAAATTAGAGAAAATTAGTTAACATATTTGAAACACAATTTTCAAACACATAACAAAATTTAGTAAAACAACCATTTATAACATAAATATTAGATGCATGTTGGGAGAGAAAATCACATATAGCTTGCTGATTTTTACGTAGTCTCATAAGAATAGCTTGGGCCAGGAACATTTCCTACATAGAGATAAAGAGCCCTCACAGCTTATACAGGGCATATTGTATTTTCTGGGAATATCTTTACTTGTTCTGGACTTCATAAGTGCTTCTTTGTTCCACTTACAGCATGTGCATCATATAGAACCTGACCAATCCCACTGCTATATCCACTCCCAGTAGGAAGGGAACAGGGTCCTTCAGTGCAGGACAAGACGGGTGTGTGCAAACCATCTCCCTGTGTGGGTTGATGAGTAAGAGCAGCTGGCCATGGGAGACCTATGCCACTTACTCTCAAAGGTGATCTTGCTTTGTTTCTTCTCTATGTAAGAAAAGCATTGTTCCATACAGTGCCTGAGTAAATCATGTCTCTCTTGGTGACCCCGACACCTGCAAACCATGCAATGGGTTGATATCCTGGACAGCTGCTCCTGGTGGTGGGCATTGTTATGCTCTCTACTGTCCTTCACATGGTGGGACTCCTCCCGTGAATATAGTAACGGGTGTCATTTATTCAACAATGCATATTTTCAATTTGATATAAATCATTAGCAGAAATTAATGAAAGTGTTGCAAGTAAAATAAATTAAATGGAGCTTAGCACCTTTTCAATAACCTATTGAGGACTTTCATTTCATCTTTGGAGAAATATCTATTCAGGTCATTTGCCCATCAGTTATATGAGTTCTTTATAAATTTTGGATATAACTTCTTATCAGATACATGGTTGCATCAGGTATCTGCAAATATTTTTTCTGAGTGTGTAGTCTGCCATTTCATTTTGTTGGTCATTTCCTTTGCTGTGCAGAAGCTTTTTAGTTTGATGTAGTCTCATTTATTTATTTGTGTTTCTGTGGCCTAAACCTTTGGTGTGATATCCAAAAATCATTGCCAAGACCAATATCCAGGAGTTTTTCCTCTGTGTTTTCTTCTAGGAGTTTTATAGTTTCTCGTCTTACATTTACATCTTTTTTCCATTTTGTGGTGACTTCTGTGAATGGTGTAAGGTAAAGGGTTCAATTTCACTCTTTTGCATGTGAAAATCCAGTTTTCCCAGCACCATTTATTGAAGAGACTATACATTTCCCATTGTGTCTTCTTAGTGATCTTGTAAAAAATTAGTCGACCATTTATATTTGGATTTATTTCTGGGTTCCCTATTCTACTCCACAGGTCTATGTCTCTGTTTTTATGCCAGTATCATACTGTTTTGATTACTATGACTTTGAAATATAATTTTAAATCAGGATATGTAATGCCTCCAACTTTGTTTTTCTTTCTCAGAATTGTTTATTTGTGGAATTTTGTGTTTCCATATGAATTTTAAGATTTTTTTTTCTGTGAAGAAGGTCATTGGGATTTTGATAGGGACTGTGTTGAATCTGTACATTGCATTGGATAGTATGGAATTGTAACAGTATCAATTCTTCTGATCCATGAGCACTGGATATCTTTCCATTTATCTGTGTCTTCCTCGATTTCTTTCATCAATGTTTTACAGTTTTCAGTGTACAGATCTTTCACCTTCTTTGTTAAATTTATTCCCAAGTTTGTTTTTTGATGCTATTGTAAATTGGATGGTTTTCTTGATTTATTTTTCAGTTAGGTTGTTAGTTGTGTATAAAAATAACTGTGAGATACCAACTAGCACCTGTTGGTGGCTAATATCAAAAAGTCAAGAGATAACAAATGTTGGTGAGGATGTGGTGAAAAGGGAACACTTGAGCATTCTTGGTGGGAATGTAGATTAGTATAGCCATTATGGAAAACAGTATGGAGGCTTCTAAATAAATTAAAAACAGAACTACCATATGACCCAGCAGTCCCTCCTCTGGGCATATATCATAAGGAAAAGAAATCACCATCTTATAAAGATATCTGCACTCCCATGTTCATTGCAGCATTATTCACAGTAGCCAAGATATGAAAACAACCCAAGTGTCCATCGATGGGCAAATGGATAAAGAAAGTGTTGGGGAAGAAACAGGGAGATGTAGGTAAGAGAATACAAAGTAGCAGATATGTAGGATGAATAAGTCTAGAGATTGAATATATAACATGAGAACTATAGCCAATAAAATTGTACAGTATTTGGAATTTATGCAAAATGAGTAGATTTTAGCTACTGTCACCATAAAAACAAAATTATAGGTGAATATGTGAGATGATGGATATGGTAATTTGCTTCAGTATAGTACCATATTTACCATTTATTAATATATGTATCCCATAACATCATAGTGTATACCTTAAAAATACACAATAAAATTTATTTTTAAAAATAAATTAAATATACTAATTTATGAAATTTGAAAGTAGAATCTTATCTGATCTCATTTAAAGGGTGTAACTTCAACTAATAAGCAAAAGTTCTTATATCTCTGATACTAACACATATTTATGATAGTACTAAAAATAAAACATAACCTATGACACTGTTCCTAGCCATTTCTGATGTCCATATTGGTGACCATTTGACATAAGCTGGCTCAATGAGATTTTTCTCTTTTAAAAATTTAGAATCAGCATATAGGGGTATAAACAGTTGACTAAGATGGTAGTGGTGAAGAGAGAACTAGAAGGACATGAAAACTTGGATAATGAAACCTCTCCTTTGAAGTATCTATGATATTAGAAGGTGGAATTAAATAGCAGAGTAGGGACACCAACCAGAAGAAATGGACAAACACAATATATGCAAGACCAGAGGCCACGTGGCATCAGAGAAAGGAATGGTAATGGTTTCTGCTTGTGTTCTGACAACCTTTCAAGTACCATTTTCAATCACTGCTGAAGGCAGGCTGTCTTTTCTGCTCCTTTACTCCATGTGTTCTCTAGTTATTCCTTATAATAATAATGATAGAATTACTTGGAAGTAAAAATTAGTAAATGGACAACAAAACCTTCCCGGGAGATTCTAGTGTTAATCCAAATTTGGAAACTATCCACATAGAGATGCTTTAATAAAAATTTATCCATAATAATTCTTATAGGTAAGCATATTTTATATCAGAACAAAATTTCTCCTTGAAAAATCAAGGTGTTAGTTATTCATATTTAGTAGTGTTACAGTAGGTTTCCAGAGGGCTGTCATAAGCTTTGTATAATCCCATTCACCTCTGAAGCACTTTGAGGACCAATATACCAGGGCTCAATTTTCATCATGTTTGAAGATCTCTAGTGGGAAAGTGGTACATTAAGGGAAAAGAGAACAGAAATGAACAATTGAGAGCCAAGAGTAATTGGTCAGCCTGTGAGTAAAAGGATTATTTTAAAAAAGAGGAACATAAAGGCTGCCTAAATTTCTTTCTCTCTCACCTTTCCATAGGATAGAAGTATTAAAAATTAACAGCTAAACTTGCTGTGAGACATTACAAGCACCAAACAACACTCTTTTGTTAACTTACACATGGAAAATAACACCAACAAATGTGTAAAGTTGGAGGCCTTATTAGCTCATTGGAGGACAGAATGGAGAGACAAGGGAAGGTGTTGTGTCTCAAAACATACCAATATTAAGAGTGAAGAGTAGCAGAGTTACTGCAAAAAAGCCCCACAAGACACAGGAGAAAAACTGTTTCCTTGGTAGGCAAGAGATTAGGAGCACACATGAAATACTTTCCAGAAAAGTCATGTGCTAATATTAAGGAGCAATTAGGGAGGAGATGGATTATTTAAAATTCTTTGCATGGCAATAGAACCAGATGAAGTGCTCCTCACTCTAGTAGAAAGCATGATCTGCTTGAGGCAATGAATTCACTTTAAAGTGCATTAGAAGGGTTGTTCTTTCTGCCTGATGATGGCTACATGAAATGAGGGGCACTGATGGAATTATGGCTTTTGATAAAGTTATGACAGAAGGATAAGATTATTATGGCACATACAATATTCTGAGGAAGGCTAGAAATGTGACCATCATATAACCATGGGAATTCAATAGATGCCCATGAGTTTAGTGAGTGAATACATTAGGAAGTTGGAAGAAAAAATACAGAGTATGGTGAGAGACTCATGCAAATTTGTCATCTTTGAAATTTCTATCAGAACTAGTTGATTTCTTATATTTTCAATAAGCCTCACATTTAGTTTCACATGGAAAGTGGATCCCTCACCCTCTCTGGAAAACGTGCATGTATATTTTTTGGTATTCATTTTTAAGATCGATATTTTTATAGATACATATAATTTCCACATTGAAAGAATTAACTAATCCATGTTTCCTCAGCATTTGCTTAGACCTTAATTGAAAATAAATTATATATCAGAAGCATCTCCTCTTAATAAATGCTGAGGTGTGTCGTTTTTTTTCCAAAGGCTGTACAACACGTAGAAATCTATTGTTATTGAGGAAGGGTTAAGAAATATTCCCATTATTCTTTTCTAATACAATGTTATTTAAATGTGCTGTCAGAGGATGGTTATAAAGAGACATTCTTAACCTATGTAGCTATTAGAATCTAACTCCTTTACACAGAATTGGAAGAAAAAATGAAAATAGCATCTGAACAAACTGTCTTAAAAAAGGATACTTTTTATCCGATTGTTAGTCACAAAATCAAAGTACAAATAGAGCAGTTGTACAGTTTCTAGTGAAAGTAAACCAAACATACATTCCAGTTATAGTCAGAATTAAGTTAGATAGTAGATTTTGAATGTTGCAAGAGAACTTATAAAGGATTTTAAGAATATCTTTGTGATTTTTAAGTAAGGTTCAGCTTTAGCTCAAAGTAGAAAGACTAATTAAATGAATTCTTGATATCCTTCTAATCTTCTTATTTCATAAGTGTCATATTACCCAAACAAAGTGTTTTTGCAAACAAAGTATTTAAATTTTAGGGACTAATACTACTTATGCATCACAGCTTGAAGAGCACATTGGACTCATATACACTAAAATATATTTCCTTTTCATAATAAAGATTTATTTAAAGGCAAATTTCATAAACATCTACTTTTAGACATGAGGATGTAGAATTGTTTTGTTTTGTTTTCCTCCATGAAGGGTCACCTAAACTATTCCGGGAACACGGGATCTAAGTTTATGCCATTTTAATACCTTTAAGGATGTCCATCATACTGTCATTCCAAACCACTCTTCCTAATGTTTAACTTTTCCCATGCTTGAAAAATTGTACATTAAATTCAATCTAGACTCTTCATGCTACAACTTAGGACTTTTTTTTTCTCGTTAAATTTTACTGTAGATAAGGAGCAGCTGCTTACCATTGTGTGTGTAATGAATGTTTATAAACTCTAGAACTAACATATCTCTCGGCATCTTTCTCTTATTCATGTACTAGATAAACAAAGATAAAAATAAATAAATAAACAG
Source organism: Daubentonia madagascariensis (assembly GCA_023783475.1). NCBI lineage: Eukaryota > Metazoa > Chordata > Mammalia > Primates > Daubentoniidae > Daubentonia > Daubentonia madagascariensis. The sequence goes on along the minus strand of JAKFHU010000978.1, from coordinate 14,128,438 downwards.
TTCGCTTAGCCTCTAGGTACCACAACGTTTTTTATTAAAGGTTTATTTTTTCTAAATATTTTATGAGGTATTTCTGTTATTCAAATGATGATATTTGGAAATAGCTACAGAGCCATCATGGGCTGATAAGTATTTATGAAGCATATAGAGGACATTTAATACTATGCTAAGGGTTCTCTAAGTATAACCAAATAAGAATTTTTTCCCTTCCTCTCAAGACTTCCAAATTCTGGCACAAAAAGAAATGTTTGCATAAGATTACATATTGGAAGAAATCATCATATAATTAGCTATTTGAACACATGGAATAAGCACGTTTTGGTAGACTGCATTTTATTTTGCAAAGATGTTTGCATGCTATTCTGTGACTTTGTCACTCTTCCATCAAGAGGTGAAGCCAAATTCCCTTCTCCTTAAACTGAAGAAGAACATGTGACTAAATTATAATAAAAAGGATGCAGCAGAAATTAAGCTGTGTGAAGTCCAAGGCTAAGTCTTAAAAGATGATGAAAATTCTGACTTGTGAGCTAGAACACTTGCCTTAGGAGGCCTGAACAACCATCTAGGAAGTCCCAGGATTCCATGTTGTGAGGAAGCTCAGGTCACATAAAAAGGCATGTAAGATGTTCTAGCCCACAGTCCCAGATGAAGCTCCAGCTATCAGTCAGCTATAAGACATGTATATGATGATAACTTCAGAAAATTTTAATGCCCAGGAATTGAGTCTTCCCAGCTGACACCCCAGGTATCTAGAAGAGAAGACAAGTCTGTCCTGTCTGTTCCTTTCTAAATTCTTGATGCATAGAATTTATGAGCATAATAAAATTGTTGTTTTGAGTCAAATATTTGGGGATAACTTTCTGTTGCAACCATAGCATGTGGAACAGAAGTTTGGTACCTGGCAGCTGAATGCTGCCATAAAAAATTTTTAAAAACAAAGAATAAAACATCTAAAGCAGGTAGTATTGACTTAGGGATTGAGCAACAAGTAAAGTCTGAAAAGGCTTTTAGGAGATTGAGAAAAAACCAGAAAGGACCCAGTGAAGGAAAGAGGACCTTTGTTATGTAACAACAGAGAGTTTGGCAATCCTGTCTCCTGTGGTAATGTGGAAAACAGAAGATGTACCTAAGAAACTTAATGAACTAGCTAAAAAATATTTTAATAGAGAAAATGAAAAGGACTGTCTGGCCTCTTCTCAATGAGAAGAATCCAAGAAGTAGTAAAATCTGATGATAAATCTGAAGGAGCAAGATTGGCTAAAGAATGAACTGTTAAATATAATGGAACCAGGACATGGAGGGTTTAAAATAAAACTGTTTCTCAGCTGATAGCCAGCATCTCCTACCAGAAATGTAATTAAAGACACTGTAAGAAGATTTTGTTCTACGTATTGTGTAACTGAGAATAGATATTCTTGCTGTACCCTTTTGTAATTTCTGTCTCATAGAATCTAAATTTTGAGGTGCATTTTTAATCTGAAGATTTTAATAAAAAATTAATAAAAACAATTTAATGTTTTAATGAAAATATCAATGCTTCTCAAAATTTTAGGTATGTATAAATCACCTGGAGATCTTGTTAAAATGTAGATTCTGATTGTGTGGGTCTGGGCTAGGGCCTGAGATTCCAATTTCTTATCATCCTTTGGTGATGGAAATGCTGCTGTTTCAAGAACCATACTCTCTGGAGTTGGATTACAAATTTCTCACCCAGATTTATGCAAGAGAATAAAGAAACAAAAAGGATATTTATGGTTCTCCTCTCAATTCTCTATAGAATAGTACATAGCACCATCCTAGGTGCATAGGAGATACATTCAATCCAAAAGTCCATCAAGAAGAAACAAAGGAAGATAAAATTGGTTTGGTCTCATGGGGTCAGATTAAGGGATAGCTGGAGTTAAAATGCTATGTTCACTTTGTAGTCGTGTTACCTTCTTAATACAAATAAAATGTTCCTATGAATATATCCTAGAGTGTTATTTCAATGTTATGTTGGTGCTAAATTTTTGATATCTTTAAAATAAAGGAAAGATTAGAAGAAACGGTGATTTCTTTGTTATTCTATAATTCTTTAGGAAATCCCTCATGGCCAAAAGACATAAAATTTGTCAGTCTTTTGTATAAAATTACCAGTTAAAATATCTTCTGAAGTTCTTTTCTCTCTCCCTTAGAACACCATTATACTTCTTTCAAACAAAAAGTTTAAATATATTCTCCTTAAAAGCATGTAGAAACTATAGTAGATTCTATAGAACCAAACTATTCAAGACTGGTACTTAGAGCATTATTTAAACTCATAGAATTGCAGTTAAAAATGAAGGGTCTAAATAATATTTCTGGATAACAAAAGAAAAAGAGCTAGCTAGCACACAGATATGCGGTTACAGGAATTTCCAGCTAACTTTAGAAATGATTGAAAAAGATGCAACCAGTAGTGCTGATTAACTTAATTTGGTTATAATGTCAGGACATTTTCTTTAAAGATTTACCTTGATGAAATGTTTTGTATTTCTTTTCACTCTCCTACTTTTCCTGAAAATTTGACCATAAATAGGAAGAATAGTACAAAAACATAAATGGTGTCTTGCAGTAAAATATGCTGAAAATTATTTTTAAAATATGCCAATTAAATACATAATAAGTCTAAAGGGATCATTTTTGCTTTTTCAGCCTATCACACTGTGACACCACAAAAGCTAAGAAAAGTTACATTTTTAGGTTACTTAGGTAATGCATATTTTGCAATCTGATATGTTTTATAGATCAAAAGGAAAGTAACATTGTGCATAGATAATGTTCTAAGTAGCCAGTAAAAAATTTTATACATTATTGGAGTTCCGATTAATAGACACTCTGTAGCTTCCCATTAAAATGATATTGCAATTTAACTCAATACACTTTAAAAATAATTTGATTTAAATAGAACCTTTGAGGGGAAAGTATAGAAGATGGTCATTAGCTATGTAGTATTTGCGGTAGTTTTGTAATCAAACACGTCAGGAATTTTTTCTTGTAAATATAATTCTTTAGTCAACAATTGAAAAGACCTTCTTTTACCTTTTGTCTTTGAAATAGAGGAGTGGATATATCACATTGTTCATATAATTCCTCATGAATCAACTAATACATTATATGTCTTCACAAAAATGCAGTGCATTATCCTATTTAACATACTGATTTTTACTCATTCTTTTATGTATTAAGTTATGACACAAATATTTTTTGAGAAGATATTATTTGTCAAATACCTCACTGTATGTTCACCAAAGAATAAATCATATATTATTTATACTTTTATGGACTGAAGTAAACAAGATACAAACATGTAATAAATAATGGCATGTGCTATAATGAAAAAGAATTGATAGAGACAACAGAGAGGAATTGTTTTCAGTTTGGTCAAGGAGGGAACGTATTTCCAGAGAGATGATTTTACCACTGAGATCTAAAGGGTGAAGGGCCTCTATCCATTTGGAGGGAGATAGTCAAAGCAGAAAGAATTATATGAAGAACTAAAACACAGTGTGATTGATACATAAAAGAGATTGAAATAGTAGCCAAAGATCAAACTATACAGGGTCTTCTGTGTATATCAAAAAATTGCTTTTCATTCTTGGAAAATTTGAATTCTTTAAGCACAGAAGTGCAATGCTGTGATGTACACATTTTTAGATATCATTTGACCTTTGTGAAGAGCGTGAGACCAGACAGAGGTAAATAACTAATACTAGAGGGTTGCTTAGACAGGTTCACAGCACTGGGCAAAGAGAAGTGCAGACAGACATATTTTGCTTGAATAAACTGTTTTAAGGTAGGTATTTTTTACTATAGAGCTTAAGAAACAGCGTTATTGATGCTACATGGAAATGTTAAAAAGTGGTAGAATGGGGGAACACCCATACTTGTTTCAAGCTTATTCTTTACAGTAGAAGAAAACCATTCACTTTGAGATGCTACATTCTTCAAAGTATAGTAACAAGTTTGAAGTTTATTTTAAGGAATAAAGTAATTTCTTGCCAAAGAAGAGACAATATCACATAATGTCTTAAGAATTGAAAAAAAATCTGTAAACCAATTAAAATTGCACTCATTTGCATTATTTGTAGAAGTAATTATTGAAAGGGCATATAGCTATGTGTTTCCCTTATTTTTTTAATAATAATATCAGAATATCTACAATCATAGAGGGTTTTACTAATTTTAAAGCAGTTTCATATAAATAATTATTTAATTTTATCACAACCTTGATATGTATTTGGAAAAAATGAGACTCAATTAGATTCTTTAACCCTTACAAAGAGAAAGTGAGTCTAAACTCTATACTCTAAACTCTATATACTGGAAAACCAATGTAGAGTTATAATATAATGGTAAGAATTAATTACTATTGTTGTAAAGATTAGGTGAGAAAAAATATAGAAGAATTTAGAATCATGACTAATACATAGGAGGCAATCAATGAGTACTAGTTAACATTTAGATGTTTATTATAGAGTAAGCCATGAACATATTTTCCTCACAGAACAGGCACAATTAAAGCTAAAATCCAATATTGTTTATTTAAAATTCATAAGAATTACCAAATGAACTTTTCTTAATGTAAATTCCTAGGCCCTCAATGATTTTGCAGTGGTGCCTTCAGGAATTTTATAAGCATTCTTTTTCAAGTGATTTTTGAGAAAAAAATTGTCAAATTTTACTTGCATATTCTATACACCCAAACTAACTTTAAGTCACTTTATGCATGATGATCATTTAACATTAATTGTCAAGTGATGACTACAAAGAGGAACTACTAAATTTTAGACAGTGTGTTACATTCTTCTATATGTCACCTTATTTAATCATTACAGTAAACTTATGATTTAGTCATTGTAATGGTACCTGGTAGTATATGATGGAAGCTTGTCAAATATTTGTCTGACTTTAAAACTTATGTTTGTTCCAATACAACACAGGCAGTAGGCTACTCAACAACATGCCCTCTTTGAGAGGAGGGCCTTCCAATATTTGTAGGAGTAATCAATGTTTCTAATGTCTTATGGGAGATGGACAGAAGCTGTTTTTCTAAACTCTTGCCATCAAGTAAGACTTCAGCTGAAGCTAAGATAGTCGTATTTCTAATCTTGGTTTTCATAGTCTATCTCTTCAGTCCAAACAAATATATATAGTCTTATTCCTATACTTTTAGTATTAACAGTAGTGGAAATATTGCCAGAAGAATATTGTAACAATGAAGAATAGAATTAGATATAACCTCATACCTAATAAACACGGGCTAAATTTAGGGAAAGACAATTTTATCCATTTTCTAATATTTTGGATAGAAAAACTCCCCAAATTGAATAGTATTGACTATTAGGTTATCTCCACTTATATCTTAATTACATAAATGAATATATATAAATAAAATGAAAATATAATATTTGGACACCAAATCCAATTGATACATATATGTATAAGTTATCATCACTTGATGATAATTTGATACATATATGTATAACGCATACTTATTTAAATTTCACTTGAGACTCTGCTGTCTTAACATTAATTTAAGTCAGAAAAATGGCAGAACAGAAGGTCCCCAGCCTTCATCATCCTACATAAACACCAATATTTTACAATCTTTTACAAATTTAAAAAAAAGCCTTTGTGAGAGCTTTGAAATCTAAGTGAGGGATTATAGCACATGGTGGAGCACAAAAACTGAGAAGGGCCACATTAAAAAGGGCAAGAAGAACAGTTTCATTTTGCCTGCATCATCCCTTTTGGAGCCAGGAAAAGCACAGCCCTGAGAGGGATCTCCTTGGTCCAGGATTTCTCCTGTGGGGAAAAGATAGTATAAGTTGACTTTCAGCTTCCCAGAATTTCAGGGTGCTTCCCCAGAGAACAATTCTGTACTGCCTCACTCAGAGAACTGGGGAAATTACCATGGCTGGACCACCTGGGGCATTTAGGTACAGGGAAAATGGATGGAGACTCTCAGCAACCCATGTGCAGACTGTGGCTGCAGACCTCATTTGCCTATAGACCCTGACAGTAGGTTTTACCTACACACAGTCCTTAGCAGGAGCCCCCACCTGCTTGCAGACTTCAGCAGCCAAACCACCCAGAAATTCTGGCCAAGGTTTCTTGGTGAAGCTTTTTTTCCTACCAAAGACATTCTGTAAAGTAAAAAAAAATGACTATTTCTTGAAATACGCAGACACTGGTGCAATTATACAAAGATCAAAAAGAGTCACCACAATAGGCACCCAATGAGACTCCAGTAACTAGGACTAAGGAAATGGTGATCTATGAATTCTTGACAAAGAATTCATTATTTCCATCTTAAAGAAGACTAGTGAACTACAAAAGACACCAATGTACAACTAAACAAAACCAGGAACAAACCTAGGAACAAAATGAGAAGTTCAATAAGAGAATTTTTTAAAAACCATAAAAACAAACAAATTGAAATCCTGGAGCTGCAGAATACAAGAACTGAACCAAAAACCTCAATAAAGATCTTCAACAGCAGACTTGATCAAAAGAAGACATTGGCCTAGGCAAAGAATTTATGAAGAAGAACCCAAAAGCAATCACAGCAGCAATGAAAATAAATAAATGGGACCTGATCAAATTAAAAAACTTCTGCACAGCCAAGGAAGCTATCATTAGAGTGAACAGACAACCTACAGAATGGGAGAAAATATTTGCATGCTACAAGTCTGAAAAAGGGCTGATAACCAGAATCTATACAGAACTTAGGAAAATCAAAAAGAAAAAATCAAACAACCCCATTAAAAAGTGGGCAAAGGACATGAACAGAAACTTTTCAAAAGAAGACAGAATATTGACCAGCAAACATATAATAAATCGCTCAACTTCTCAAATCATCAGGGAAATGCAAATCAAAACTACAATGAGATATTGCTTAACTCCAGTGAGATTGGCTCATATCAAAAAGTCCCAAAACAACAAATGTTGGCAGGGATGCGGAGAGATAGGAACACGCAAACACTGCTGGTGGTACTGCAAATTAGTACAACCTCTATGGAAAGTACTATGGAGATGCCTCAAAGAACTAAAAGTAGAACTACCATTTGATCCAGCAATCCCACTACTGGGTATTTACCCAAAGGAAAAAAAAGACATTCTATATTAAAGACATCTGCACGCGAATGTTTACAGCAGCACAATTCGCAATTGCAAAGATGTGGAAACAACTCAGGTGCCCATCAATGCACGAGTGGATTAATAAAATGTGTTATATGTATGCAATGGAGTATTAGTCAGCAATGAAAATCAACGGTGAATTAACACATCTGGTATTATCCTGGATGGAGCTAGAGCCCATTCTTTGAAGCGAAGTGTCACAAGAATGGAAAAACAAGCACCACTGGTACTCACCATCAAATTGGTACTAACTGATGTGCACACATGGAAATAATATTCATCAGGGGTCAGGCAGGTGGGAAGAGGGTAGAGGGGATAGGAAAACTCACACCTAATGGGTGTGGGGCACACTGTGTGGGGGATGTTCACGATTGTAGCTCTGCCTTGGGCAGTGCATAGGCAATATATGTAAACAAAGTGATTGTACCCCCATAATATTCTGAAATTTTTTAAAAAAGAAAGAAATATGAAAAACACACACAAAAAAGAGGAAAATGCAAAAATTTACAAATTCAAGAAAATTAAAAAATACATTCTTGATAATATAGCAAAAGCATATAGCAAAAGCAGTACTAAGAGACAAGTTTATAGTGATACACACCTACATTAAAAAAAGAAGAAAGATCTCAAATAAGCAACCTAACTTTACACTTCAAGGAACTAGAAATATAAGAAAAAACTAAGCCCAAATTGAGCAGAGGAAGGAAATAATAAAGATTAGAGAAAATACAAATCAAATGAACAGAAAGACAATAGAAAAAATGAACATCTGATAAGGGCTTAATATCCAAAATATATAAGGACCTCATGTAACTCAACAGCAAACAAAACAAAACAAAAAACTGAATAATCTGAATAAAAAATGAGCAAAGGGTCAGAATAAACATTTCTCCAAAGAAGATAAAGAAATGGCCAGCAAGTATGCAAATAGGAGCTCAACGTCAGTAATCATCAGGGAAATGCTAATCAGAAGTCTAATAATAAGATATTATCTTACACTTGTTAAAAGGGCTATAATCAGACAAAAAAATAAAACCTAAAGTAAAACCGAAAGAGAAAATGTATTGGTGAGGAGAAAAGGGCACCCTTGTACACCGTTGGTGGAAAGGTAAATTGGTGCGTTACTATGGAAAACAAACAGAAGTTCCTCAATAAATTAAAAATAGAACTACTATTTGATGTAACCATCCCAATTCTGGACATATATCAAAAAGAATTGAAATCAGGGTCTCAAAGAGATATCTGCACCCCTATGTTAACTGAAGAATTATTCTCAATAGTCAAGATATGGTAAATACATAAATGTCTATTGGATAAAGAAATCCTAGTATATACATACAGTGGAATATTATGCAATCTTAAAAATGAAGGGAATCTTGACATTTGCAGCAAATGGATCAAGGACATTATAGTAAGTATATAAGCCAGACACAAAAGGACAAATACTGCATGATCTCACCTACATATTGATTCAAATGTCTCTCTCTCTCTCTCTCTCTCTCTCTCTCTCTCTCTCTCTCTCTCTCTCTCTCTCTCTCTCTCTCTATATATATACACACACACACACACAAACACACACTGTAGAGGTTTATATACTCATAAAAGTAAAGAATAGAATGGCAGTTACCAGGGGCTGGAAGGAGGGGGAAATGAGGAGGTTTTGATCAAAGGGTCTAAAGTTTCAGTTATGCAAGATGATTAAGTTCTAGAAATCTATGGTACAATGTAGTATTATATCTATAGTTAACAATACTATGTTGCTGCAGTCCCCAACCCCCAGGGCACGGACTGGTACCGGTCTGTGGTCTGTTAGGAACTGGGCTGCACAGCAGGGGGTGAGCAGCAGGCAAGCAAGCAAAGCTTCCTCTGTATTTACAGCCACTCCACATCGCTTGCATCACCACCTGAGCTCTGCCTCCTCCAACTCCCATCTGTGGAAAAATTGTCTTCCATGAAACCGGTCCCTGGTGCCAAAAAAGCTGGGGACTGCTGCTATATTGTATTTGCTAACCAGGTAGATCTTATATTAAGTACTCTCACCATAAAAGAAAAAAATTAAAAGTAAAGAAAACCTTTGGAGGTGATGGATATGATTATGGCCTTAATTTTGATAATGGTTTCCAAGTGTATATTTATCTCCAAATTCATCAGGTTTTATACATTAATTATGTACAGCTTTTTGTACATCAATCTTATCTCATTAAAGTGGTTCAAAAATATCCTAAAAAAAGAGATTAATTTTCTATTATAAAACTTCAAAGTCAACTGATTTTGTGTAAAGAATTATGAGTTACATAGAAGTATATTAACAGATCTATACAGCAAGATTGCTTTTATATTTGCAGAAAAATTTAATGCACCTAAGATTAAATTTATATTAAACAAAATTGGCAGAACGTCTATGTATATATCTTACAACTGTGTTAATTAGGTCTAAAGTAACTTTTTTCCTGAATAGAGAATGTGTTTTTCCATAGATGAAGTCAATATTTAGTTTTAGATAAAAATATAATATTGTTTGAATCAAGTTCATAAATATATGTGTTAGTTAGCAGCCATAATTTTATTCAAATAACTTTTTATATTATATAATTTTTATTTAGAAAAAATTAAGCAAGCACCTTGCTGTGTGAATTTGTACGTGTCCCACCTCTAGCTTAATATGTTTACCTAAACTTTAGAGGACCATACCTACCCAGAGGGAAACATATGTCTGAGGGTAGAGAATCTCAAAGAGCTATTCCACATGAACAAAGTGATGGTTTGAGGGCTTTGCAATGCCTAAATCCTCTGTCAGAGCTAAGCATCAACATATACTCAATTTCATTAAGCTAGAACAATCATGTGAAAAAATGTTAATTGGTCAATTCTCCTTCAAATTGTAGAGGCCAGTTTGACTTTGTCATTAATATGTGATTTGTCCACCCAACGTTGTTAGCTAAAATGGTTAAAAATGTTAATCTCTTTGTTTAATTAAGTTTTAATCATAATCTTTATTTTTCTTCCTATCATGTAATTCACTAATCTTTTATTATTATCCATTGCTTTCACTACTCTGTTTTAATATTTGAATGTTCTCCTTAATTGGTGTTTTATATCCTTTGTCTAGTAAAATGTTGTCTAAATTTACACTTTAAGTAAAAATAAAATTCTGAAGAGATTTCCAGTTTTCAATGTTTTTATATATTATTGGAAATATTTGCTAATATTTTGTTGTGAATTTTTTCACGTATGTTCACAAGAGATATTGGTCTGTAGTTTATGTTGTTGCAATGTCTTTGCCTGGTTATGGTATTAGTGTAATGCTAGCCTCATAAGATAAGTTGGGGGTGTCCCACTCTGCTTCTATTTTTAGGAACAGATTATAGAGATTGGTATCTTTTGTCCCTTAAAGGTTTTGTAGAATTCATCTGTGAAATCGTCTTGACCTATTTTCTTTTATTGAGGGTCATTATTTATTAAATTGATTTCTTTGATAGAATTGATCCATTTCAACTATTTTTAGATGCATAAATGTTATGCATCTAAAATGCAAAAGATTGTTATGTTTTGTTGATTTAACTCATAACGATTTATGTCATTATCTCTCTGATAATTTTCTTTGCATGAATTCTACTTTCTCTAAAATTAGTATCACTGTGAAGAAAATCCAAAAAAATTCACAACAAAAAAACTCCTGCAATTAATAAGCAATTATAACAAGGTATCAGGATGAAAGGCTAATATACAAAAGTTAATTGGTTTTCTACATTCCAGCAATGAACAATTGAAAACTGTATTGAAAAATACAATTAATTTTAATTTGAAATTAAAAACAAAATGCCATTTGTTATAGCACAAAAAAAGGAAATGCTTAGCTATAAGTCTAACAAAATGTGTACATGATGAATGTGAGGAAAACTACAAAACTCTTATCAAAGAAATCAAGGAAGAACTAATTATATGGAGGGATATTCTATGTTCACAAATTGGAATATTCCATATTATTATGTCAATTCTTCACAGCTTGCTCTACAGATTCAAGGCAATCCCAACCAAAATGTCAGAGAGTTCTTTTGTAGATATGGATAAACTCAATCTAAATTTATATGGAAAGGCAAAATATCTGGAACACCCAACATGATACTGAAGAAAAACAACAAAGTTGGAGGACTAACTCATTTCAAGATTTACTGTAAAGCTACAATAATCAAAACAGCATATTTTGGGGGGAAGAATAGGGACATATAGATTAATGAAGTAGAATAAAGAGACTAGGCATAGACCCACCCAAATATAATCAACTAAATTTTGACAAATGCCCAAAGCCAAATCAATTACAAAATGATAGTCTATTCAACAAATCATGCTGGAACAAATATACATTCACATCCAGGAAAATGAAGCAAGGCAAACTCCTTACACCTTTATCAGAAAATAACTCCAAATAGATTATAAATCTAAATGTAATACAGAAAAGCCTAAAAGTTCTGAAAGTTTAAAACATCAGATGAAAATTTAGGGGACTTTGGATTTGATGATGAACTCTTAGATACAAAACAAAAAGCACCACTCACAAAAAAAAATAACAAGTTGTACTTTTTTAAAATTAAAAATTCTGCTGTGTGAAAAATAGCATTAAAATAGCTAAAATACAAGCTACAGAATGGAAGAAAATATCAGCAAAACACATATCTAATAAAGGGCTTGTATCTAAAATATACAAGAACATCTAAAATTACACAATAAGAAAATAACTCAATTGAAAAAAATGGCAAAAGATGTGAACAGACACCTCATCAAAGAAGATATGCGTAAGGCAAATAAATGTGCAAAAATATACTCACAATAATTTGCCACTAGATAATTCCGAACTAAAACAATAATGAGATACCATTCTAAGTCTATTAGAATGGCTAAAACTCAGAAAATTCAAAATACCTAATGCTGGCAAGTATGCAGAGCAACAGAAACTGTCATTCATTGCTGGTGTGATTGTAAAGGGATACAGCCACTTTAGAAGAAGTTTAGCAGTCTTTTGCAAAGTTAAAAATATTCTTAACATCTCATCCAGCAGTCAAGCTTCTAGGTGTTTATTCAGTTGATTTGAAAACTTGTAGTCACCCAAAGACCATCAAACGATGTTTATAGTGGTTTTATGTATAAAGTGTCCCAAACTGAAAGCAACCAAGATGTTCTTCAATAGGTGAATGGATTAAAACAACCACCTGCGATACATCCATACAATAAAATACTATTCAGTGATAAAAGTGATGAATAACTGTGCCTTGAAAGACATGGTTGAATATTAAATGCATATTACTAAGTGAAAGAAGCCAATATGCAGAGGCTACACACTGTATGATTCCCACTGTATGAAATCCTGGAAAAGCAAAAGCTATAGAGACACTATAAAAGATCTGTGTTTGCCATAGTTTCAGGAAGGAGAGGCAGGATTGAATAAGTTATACTCATGTGAAGTTATACTGCTGTGAAGCACAGGGAATTTCTATGATAGTGAAACTATTATGTATGATATAGTAACGGTGGATACATAGTATTTTGCATATATTGAAAGCCACAGAACTTTACAGCACAAAGAGCAAATCTTAATGTATTCTTAAAAATGAGGAGTTCAGGGATCCCAGAAAGGAATGCAGCATTTAAGAAGAGAATCTGACTGCTACAAATGAAACAACCTCGCTGAACATGAGTTACCTTAGAAATGAGATGATTGTGCAAGACTAAAAGCAAAAGCAAATGTATATAAGCACTGTACTTTTTAACGTTGTATCCCACAGGAGTACAGGATTAACAATTCTAATATTGCTATACATGTGCACTGGAAGTGAAAAATTAAGTAAATTGGTACAAGATTTTTTACTATTGTGAACCAAGGTTTCTTACTTTTGGAGTAGGAATTTACAGAAAAGCAAAGGGATAAGGCTAGAATGATCCACGCGGTGATGGATTAAAGTTAGGGAGATCAGTATGAACTTATTTTTAACTCAATATAGATACAGATGGCTACACATAGAAATATTTATTGATAGGTGTGTATACACTGATTAGTAAACACTAATGTCTTTCCTTGCCTTGCCAGCTTAGAGGGTTGGAAGAAACAACACTTCAGTAGTGACAGTCCACACCTTGCACCCGGATCTTACTTTTGTATATCATTCTCTAAGAAAGAAAACAGGGAATCTTAAAGAAATAGCTGATTATAGGACTGGGGAAGGAAATATGTAAGATGAGGCTGCACCATCTAGTTGTGCCAGAAATTAAGGAAGTCTCAAAATAAAGACAAACAGACAAAAGAAAAAACAAAAAACCCACAAAGATAGGAATATGTCAGAGTGACACTGGAAACAACTGAAAGTGCTCCCAATGGCCAAAGTTGGAACAATTTGAGAAACAAAAATAATAGTATTGGATTGTAACCTAAGGCATAAAATAAATACCCATAGGTCCACACTAATATAAATATATTATCAAATAAATAAATAAATAAATATAGGAAGGAGAAAAAAATGAATCGCCTGTGCAAAATTCCAAATAATTTGTGTATGAGTTCTTTCCTCAAGGCTACACATTTTAAATCATTTTCTTCTGGAAAGCTTTCTTAAAATTACTGTCATTAGATTCAGGTGCTTGGTTAATGGATCTGAGTCATCTGACTTTAAATGTACATAATCAGCAATATCACTACAACCCTCCCCCTAACTCAATGGTGCAAGAGATCTGCAATTTCTACTATTTCCTACTTTTCATCGACTTTCTTGACAACTGAAAATGCAGCACTTGATTTTTTCATTAAATATATAGTTCTGGGTTTTGTTTTGTACAACTGTACTGCCTAGGTGGTTTATTGCAAAATGAAAAGCGAGTTACCAAATAATAACATAAATAATTTTAGATATACACCATACAATAAATGGTATTACTATTGCCACAACAGGGTTCACATTATGATCAATGTGCTCAAGGACAGGACTGTTCACCTTTTGAAGAATCATATGTTTTATTTCAATGAAAACTGTCATTTCCCAGAGATATAGCCACCTAGTGGCCTGGGGCTTCATTGATTTTGCAGGACCCAGCATAAGTCAGGGCATAACTGTGTGTTTCACTAAATGGCTAGAAGCATTAAATACACCTCCCACCACCATCTGAGAACAGAAGGAATCATCTTTCCTTGGCTGCTCACATTCTAAGCACACTTTAATATTTTAGTGAATGCCCTGCACGTTGTCTTGAAAGGAAGGTGCTGGTTATATTTAGCCTAGCAAGGATTAAGAGAAAACAAATGTGGTTGTCTATCAGTTTAATCAAATATTATTGAGAATATATATTGTTCCCTGCATATACATTTCATACACTATTATAGGAGATAGCGGGATAAGGAAAAGGTACAGAATGGCAATCTCCTCAAATTCTCCTAAGTTATTTCAGTACAACAATTAATAATAATATAAATAATACTCAACTAAGAATAAAATATCCAAGATAAATGCTAAACCAGAATGAATGCCAGGAGAACATGTGTAAATCATTACAATACTGGGACAACCAAAATGATTTGCCATCCTAAATATATTTTATTATGTTTTCCCTTTTATTTCTCAATTGCTTTCTTCTGAAATTTTATTATATTCTGACCCCTTTTTAACAGTATCGTATTAGTTGAATGTATTTTATTTGTAAATTGTTTTATTTGTAAGTACACAGTTTTAAATACTAAACTCACAAAACTTTTCTAAGATTTATATCCAGATAACTGTGCAGTGAAGTTTCTTTCTATAGATATAAATTCCCTTCATTTAAAAATAATCTAGAATCATTATTTTTAAGGTTTTACAAATAATAATTACCAAACACAATACCTTGAAGAATACTCATATGCTTTTAAAATAGATTCAATAACTAGTGTCAAGATAATTTTTATATCTATCTAGAAAAATTGTATTAAGTAATTTCCTCAAAAGATATACAACAGTCCAGTCTAGATTCTTTTTTTCCAAAAATTGTTTTATGCTTTTAGTTAGCTGCCTAAAATATTCACCACCCTTTTCTTAGTAAAAATTTGTTTTCTTTTCCTGAGCTGTGTCACAATGACAAAAGTAAAAGTAACCAACTGTCTTATTTAAGTTTACTTACTACATTGGGAGCATATCTGTAAGGGAAAGTTTAACTGTCACATCTGAGTCCCTGTCACTTGGCAGATTTAAGGAAAGGTTCTATAGTCAATTAAGCTGATGGTGTTTTTCAGTGATATCCAATTGAACATAGGTTCTGACTATAGGATTAATCCTAAGTGGATTCACTTTCATAAGAAAAAGGTAAAAATAAACCTTTTTTACCTCCCCTTTTTATGTCTTCTTGTGAAACTAGGAATATTTGGTGATAACTAGTTCATTGCCTGTCACTAGGTGTGAATATTTGACAGATTCCTTCAGTACTCTTAAAATCTAGAGCTGCTAGAATAGAAAATAAAGTATAAAATTTCAAGACAGCAGTGAAAGAAATTGATGACTGGCTTTAAAAGGGGAAAAGTGGAAATGAGTTCATTGATAAGCATTACTTGCGGCAAGTAAAAATTGAAGTAAAGGAAAACTACTTAAATATTCTGAATAAATGATTTGAGAACTTGACAAGGAAAGGAACCTGGCATGTAAAACTTGAAATAATTATAATATCATTAAAGCAAACTTATTGATATTTTTAAAATACTATTTTAAAAATATTATCTTATGATGTGACAAACTGTTGTATTTTTTATATTCTCACGGAGAAAAATATCACGGGTTTTATTCTTCTTAGATTATCCTTCTCCCTTCATAGAATGTTGACTTGCTGATACAAGTGGATTTTGGACACTGGCAATTTAAGGTTGAAATAAGAACTCTGTCAGTCAATAGGTAAAAACATCTGGCCAAGTTATTTCCTCATTCTAAGTCTTACCTTATATATAAAATTAGAAAACACACAGAAGTGATATGTGAATAACATAAATTTTAAATGAAAATGTTTAAAATATTAAAATTGTGTATGGAGTTAGAAAAAATATTATGTGATAGAAATATTAGTAGTATACAGTTTTGTTCTAAGATTAAAAAATATAGTCAACAATGTCTTACCAGTTGTTTTGTGTGAGTACCTGCTATGAGATAAATTGTGCTCCTCCTCCTTCCCCAATTTACCTGTTGATATTCTACTCTCTACTACCTCAGAATGTTACCTAATTTGGCAACAGGGTTGTTTCTGATGTATTTAGTAAGATAAGGTCATACTGGAGAAGAGTGGACCTAATCCAGTATGGCTGGTGTCATAAAAAGAGAAATTTGGACACAGAGACATGCACACAGAGAACACCATGTGAAGGTGAAGGTAGACATTTAAGTGAACCTTCTACAAGCCAAGGAATGCTAAAGATGGTGAGCAAACCACCAGAACCTAGGAGAGAGAACCTGAAACAGATTTTCTCTCACATGTAGTTTCTTTCTCAAAATCCTCTCCAATTAGATACTCCTGCAGGATATTTTTTTTTTCTTAACAAACTTCTCTAATTATCATTCCAAGTAAGTAATCATGATTATTTATTCATTCAGCAGCTATAATAGTTCTTTTAAAAACATTAATGGGATCATGCCACTCTCCAACTCAAAAAAAAATTCAATGGATTTCTGTCACATTTAGACTAAAATTAAATGTCTTCAAATTTTCCTCAGGACTCTGCCTGTTCTGATTACTGCTATACTGTCTGCAGTTTTTCTCTTCTATTTGCTCATCCCTCTCAGTCTTAGCTCACTGTGCTCTACCTCAAATGCACAAAGCTCACTCTGCCTCAGCACAGGGTTGCCAGATTGAGCAAATAAAAATACAAGATGCCCTGTTAAATGTGAATTTCAGAAAAACAATGAAAATTTCTCAGTATAATTATGCCCCATGCAATATATGGGGCATCCTTCTTCTAAAACGAATGCTGGTTTTCTGAAATTCAAATATAACTGAGTGTCCTGTATTTGATTTGGCAACTCTAGCGTCAGGGCTTTTGCACCTGTTCTCTCCAACTGTAAGCTGCCTTTCTCAGATGCTCAAATGACTTATTTTGGGTCTTTTTGTTGTTGTTGTTCAAGTTTCTTCTCCATTGTCCCCTTCTCCAAGAGTTCTTTTTTTGATCACCCTACTTAAAATAATATCCCAGTCAAGCTATCCCTACCATGCTTTATTTTTTCTTATAGAGCTGATGTTTAATATTCATGTATTCACTTTTTGTTTGTCTCATTCTACTAAAATGAAGCTTTAGAAGGACAAGCATTTTTGTTTGTTCAGTTTTATCACCAGCAACTATGATCATGGGTGTTTCCATTCCATACTACATCCTTAGACCATAAGAATCTGTAACCTAAAAAAGGTTTACTAAATTGTTTTATAAATACATAAATGATTGAGAATAATCATTGAATGTCAGATATTATACAAATATAATGCATATAGAAAAGAAATAAACATGGTCATAATTTATAGGAGCTATAGTCTGGTAGGGAAGATGTACTTTGGTCATACAATTTTAAAATAAATACACAAAATTGGAATTGAGATAAATGCTAAACAAGGGACTTATAATGTTTTATAAGACAAGATAAAATAGGTGATTTGATCTCATCAGGAAGGTTAAGAAAGTCTTTTCTGCTGTAAAGAGTTTGGAAGTGAAGTGTCTCTGAGCCATCTAAATTAAGAAAGGAAGTAATTGTGTTTCAAGATGAGGGAAAATTATATGTAGTTTTCCATGGTAGAGGACTAAGAAAAGTTTGGAATGCTATAATAGAATACAGATAAAAAATAAAAAGTATATTACAATATGAAGCTCACATTTAAATGGGGAATTTGCAATCCATGTTATGGAGATTTGTATTTATCTTAAGAGTGATTAAAATCCTATAAGGTATTTAAAGTTATTGCAGAAGCTTTTATAATCAAACATAGGTTTTGGAAGGGAAAAAAGAAAGATCATTGGAATTGCAGTGTCAAGAGCAGATGGCAGGGTGAATGCAGACGAAACACTGGGAAGCGTATTGTAAATGTCCCAATGGGAACTGTTAGTTTAAACTGGGTGATAGAGAGAAAGAGAGAAGTAGATTAAATCTGAGAAATGTCGAGAAAGAAAAATAGAGAGGACTCAGTGGTAAATTAACTATTGTGGGTGAAGGAAATGGACATGTCATAGTTTATTGCTAGTTCTCTGGCTTTCAAAATTGGATTGAATCCGGCTATTTACTGAGATAAATAAAACAGGGAATTTAGCAGTTAAGGAGATCGGGGGAGGGAATGATCAGTTTGGTGTTGTATATGCTGGATTTGAATTTCCTTGGACATGTGTAAAATTTCAATTAGGCTATTAGGTAAATGGGTAGTATTCAGTGCCAACACAGGAGTTAGAGATATAAATTAATGACACAGAGGAGTATAGGTAATAACTACATTTTTGTGAATGGATACAATTGCTTATGAGTAGACTACAGTGTAAAAAGAGATACTTTAGTATCTAATCTTGAGTAATTCCAGCAAGAAATGGCTGGGCAGGGGAGGATAAACCATCAAGGAAGAGAGGGAGAAATATCTAAATAGGCAAGATGAAAACTTAAGAGTATCGTGGATATCAAGACAAGAATTTTTTCAAGAGAGGAACATCCTCAGGAGGCTTGAAGTTACTATGAGTTCAAATTGCACAAACCAGATATAACTAGTGCACTAGATCTCCATACGGTAGCTACAAATCCCTCATTGTGTATTCCCTTGTCTTACAAATTCTTAGAAGATGTTAAACTCTATGATTAACATACTATGTGTGAGAAAAATTTCATATCTTTTTTTTTCCTAAGCAGGATTTATCCACATCATCAAATTCTAGGGAAAATGATATTATTTGAATTATTACAAAGAGGAAAATTGAGTTTCTGTTTTCCTACAGAAAACATTGTATATGTTTATATGTGTATATATTTTTCAAGTACATCGAAGTATCTATTAAAAAACATATTTTGAGATAAGCATTAGTTGCTATGGCTTAGCTACATAGTTGCTATGGTTTAATCATAAATGTATAATTCAGTTGAACAAAATCCCTTAAGCTTCAAGTGCAAATCCAGATGAGATGGAAAAGTCTGATCAATTCCTTTCATTTCAGAGCCCAGAAATGATGAGAGTAATGGATTTGCCCTAGAATCACAGCACACACTAGGAGTAAGAGCTATGCCCTAGGAGTGAGGTCAAAACTGAAATAAAGACCTAACAAGTGAAAACACCACTCTTAAGAGAATTAAAGTGATCCAATATTCTATGCATTGTCTGGAAGGAAAACTTAATCTGAACAATACGACTTAACCACATGATATTTTTCTAACTACTGAATACTCATTATTCTCAAGTGCACATGGGACTTTTTCTAAAACAGCTGAGTCAAAAAACAAGTCCCAACATATTTTAAATGTTGGAATGATATGTAACACAGTAAATAGGACATAAAAATTATCACAAAATAAAAAAAAGGAAATTAAGCAAATATTTCAAGATCATTCATGGATGAGAAAAAATAAATTAGAAAATATTTTAAAAGAAATCAAAATGAAGTTGCAAAATATCAAATTTTGTGATGCAGCTAAACAGTAACTTAAAATGAAATTATAGCTTTTAATGCATATAGTATGAAAGGAAAATAGGAAGAAAATAATCTAATCTAATTCAAGAGCTAGAAAAGTAATATAAATCAAACCCCTTGTAATTATGAAGTAAAATCCTAGGGAGTAGAACAAAAACACAGAATTGAAAAATATGGGGTTGGAGGAATGTAAGGGACAAACTTTTAATGCAGTATTTTCATTATCTGATTTATACAGAAGTTTTTAAAAATATTTTAATTTTTAACTTTAATTATTTTTAATGTTATATTTTATATTATATTTGTTATTTATAATGTTATGTTATATTTAATTTTTAACAGACTAACATGCAGAGTAAATAAAAAAATTTCCATCTAAGCTGTACCAATGGATAAGAAAAGAGTCCTAACTCTAAAAGGAACAAAACTCCTTTCTCCCAAGTAATCAAAGCCTACTGAAAAAAGTATAAGTAACTGGCATTAGACTCCTATCAGCAACATTGGAAAATATATTCACAATATAGTGATGTAGTAATCAAATCAAAATGAGGTAAATACTATGAATCTAGAATTTATATGCAGAAATATTCTCAATTCAAGTTTGAGAACAGACTAAATACATATAAGAAAGCAGGAACTCAAAAATTGTATGTCACTTATACCCTTTCTAAAGGAAAAATACCAGAAGAATTAAATGAGAGAATACATTTTAACATCATATAAAAAGAAAGAAAAATGGTATCTAAAAAACTGAGAGTCTACAGTCATAATAAAAAATATCAGGATACTATAGCATAAGATTGCAGAGAAATCAGAGAAAATGTCTTCAAGAAAACACCTTACAAAATACTATTTAAGAATCTAGAAAGTATTAATAGAAGCATATACTTCCTAGTGCACAAGATAAAGAAGGATGGGCAATTAAAATCTCTACAGTAAAGTCCCATTTCTATTAGCATGATTATTTAGGTATCTATTCTGACCCTCCAACCAAAAGTTAAAATGTACAAAATGAACTGCCAAAAATACCAAAGTTCCTGAAAGATAGTAAGAAAGTATTAAGTCATAATCTCAATGAAATAGTAACTCACAGAAGATAGTTTTGTTTTGATGGCATTTTCTAAGTATTATAAAATTTGGACTTTAGTTTTCATGGCTTTGTGGAAATGGGGCAATACATATACAGTATCCAGTACCACTACAAGATGGGTGACCCTTCCAGATAAAGCAGAAACACCAAGGCTAATATCCTCAGTTTATGAAGAAAATGGAAATGTATTTTCTTTAGTCCCTACACCAAGAAAACTGATAGAAAAGCTACCACAGCAGCAAGCAAAGCTGGAGGAGAAAGTGAGTATATGAGAAGTTATAGCAAAAAGCTCATCTTCACCTGCATTTGTTGATCAAATTTATATAATCTAAGTGTTTAAAAATACAAATTTTGAATTAAGTATAAAATGCCAGATAGGTAATATTCCCCAGTGCCTGGCATAGCAAAGGGTAATTCTCTATGGTGGAATTTATCTTAAAACTAGAACTTAAAGATAAAGATTCCCCAAAATAATTTCCCAAGAGAGTGCACAGCTCAGAATTTTTATTAAAAGTACATGTGATCATCCATAGGGTTTGGAAACAGACCTGCAAATAATCATATGCTGAAATAATCAGACACAGAAAAAAACCAAAAACTATGCTTATTATACTTAGACAAACATGCACACACTCACACATACACACACGTACTCAACAATACTTAAGTTTTAAAATATTTGCAGGACACAATTCAATATAAGAGCTTAAGAGCACATTAAAATTTTAAATGTGTAAGAATCTGGAAAACTAAGTGATAAAATAGAAGCATATGATTCTCAATGCACAAACTAAAGAAAGATAGCAATTAAAATCCCAGCAACCCAAATCCACAATTATAGTTTAAGATTTCAACATTCATATCTCACTTTTTGATAGAATAAATGAAAGAAATTACTAAACATACAGAAGATGTAAACACCATTAATAATCTACAAGAATTTGATGTATACAGAAACTCCAAGCAACAAAAAAATACACATGGAACAGTCATAAAAATAGACCATATGCTGTGCCATAAAACAAACACAAATTGAAAAGATACATAATATAATCTGGTATGATAGCAGTATTAAATTTGAAGTAATTACTGGAAAGATATTTGCAAATTGCCTATATTTTGGAAATTAAAGAACAAACATCTGAATAACCCAAAGGTCAAAGAAGAATGTATAAGGTAAATTAGAAATACTTTGAATTCAATGAAAATGAAAACATAAGATACCCACATTTGTGATATGTAAATTAATAGTATTTACAGGGAAATTTATCACATTAATTTCTTATGTTAGAAATAAAGAACATCAGAAACCAATGCTGTGAGCTTCTACCTTAAGAAACAAGAGGCAAAAAAAAAAAAAAAAGGAGAGCAAAAAGAGCAAATTAAATTAAATAGGGAGTAGAAACAAATAACAAGTAGTAGGGATAAAATAATACTTATAATAAAAAAACTTCATAAACTTGAAAACAGAAAGATAGATAATGGAAAAGGTTCATTACACCAAAAGCTGATCTTTGAAAAGATCATGATGGTAGACAGAATCTTAAGATGTCTTCCTTCCTTCAAGTTCCTGTCCCTGGTTATTCAACTAGACACTCATCTAGATACTGCTGTGAAGTGACTTTGCAGATATAATTAAGGTTTCTAACCAAGTGACCATAAAATAGGGAGACTATCCTGGATTATCCAGATGGTCCCAGTGTAATTCCTGAGCCCACAACAATAAAAGAAAAAGCCCAAAGAGTCAGTCAGAGGGATGGAGCAGCAGGAGAAATCAGAGAAATCTCAAACATGAAACACGCCATTGGTGCCTCTGAAATAAGGGCCAATATGCAATAATCAAAGACAGCCATTTAGGAGCTAATGTCACCTCCCAGCTGACAGCCAGCCAACAATGAAATGGAGACCTCAGTCCCACAACTATAAGGAAGTGGATTCTGCCAACAACCTGAACAAGCTTGGATGGGGATTCTTCTCAGAGCCTCCTGGTAAGAGCTCAGATGGCTGACGCTGATTTTAGCTTCGTGAAACTCAGACCAGAGAAACCAATTCAAGCCAAGCCAATCTAGACTTCTGATCAACAGTACACTGAAAAATAAATTCATGTTGTTTTCAACTACTAAGTTATGTAATTTAAGGTGTCAATAGGAAACTAATATAATCAATATAAACATTAAACTTATAGCAATCACAAAGAGAGAAAAAAGATGACACAAATTGGAAATATGAGGGAATAAAAAAAAGAATATATCATAGCGCCAACAGAAATTACTAAGAAAATAGGGAATGCTGTGAGCAGCTCTTTGCCCATAAATTCAACAACTTTGATAAAATAAACAGATTCTTTAAAAAATACAACTGCCAGACCAATCTAGAAGAAATTCATAGTCTAGAATGTATTATATATATTAAAGAATTAAATTTGCAGTTAAAAACCTCCAAACAAAATTCTAAGTCCCAACAGTTTTACTGGTGAATTCTACTCACCAGTATCATCTTATCATCTTAATAAGCACAGAAAAAGAATTTGATGAAATTCAATGTTTAGTTATGATAAAAATTTTCAGCAAACTGGGAATAGAATGAAACTTCCTAATCCTTATACAATGTACTAAAAGTGCTTAAAATATACTTAGTATATAAACTTAGTAGGGAAAGACAGATGTTTTCTTCTAAGATCAGGAATAAAGCAAGGGTATTGGCTGTCATTATTGTATTGAAAATCTTAGATAGTGAGATAATTCAAGAAAAAGCATGAAATGCATAAAGTTTGAAAAGAAAAAATAAATTTTTTTTATACAAAGATGACATAATTATCTACAACAAATTTAAAACCCATACGATCTCCAAATATCTCCTAGGTCAATTAAATGAGTTCATAAATGTTGCAGGATAAAAGGTCAACATACAAAAATCAATACTGATTTATATATAAAATATATAGTATATATAATATATTCTAGCAATAAGCAATTTAAATTGGAATTAAAATTATCATTTTAAAAAGCATGAAAAACTTAAACTAACAATATTTTAGTATCTGTATGTTGAAAACCATAAAACATTGATGAAAATAATCAAAGAAGGCCTAAGTAGATAGATAATTATATATCTTGTCCATATATTAGAATGCACAATATATTAAGATGTCAATTGTAAACAAATTGATATATTGATTCAAATTTCTAGTTAAAATTCCAGTAAAATTTTACCAAAATTTTTAAAAATTCTTAAAATTAAATGGTAATGAAAAGAAATAAGAATATACAAAAGAATTTTGATAAAGAAGAACAAGGTTAGAGGGATTTCACTACCTAATTTTAAGATTTACTATAAAACTATACTCATCAAGAAAGTGTAGTATTACAGATATATAGACATATAGATAACTGGAACTAAAAACTGAATAGAGTGTTCAAAAATAGGCCCATCCTATATGGTCTATTGATTTTCAACAAAGTTTCAAATTAGATTTAGGGGAGAATGGATAACATTTTTAACAATGATGCTGAAAATTTTCAACATTGATAAGCAAAAACTAAAATAAAGAATCTTGATCCACACTTTGCATCATATAAAATGTTACCTCACAATAGAACATGAACCTAAATTTAAAATCTAAAATTATAAAACTATTAGGACAACACAAAAGAAAAGATATTTATGATCTTTAATTTGGTAAATATTCCTTAGATACAATACCAAAAGTATGCACCATTAAAAATTGGCAAGATAAGAACTCCTGCTCTTAGAAAATACTGTTAAATGATAAAAGAAAAGCCACAGAAAGAGAAAATACTGTGCAATCACTTATCTGATAAAGGACTTGCATAAAAGATGTATAAAAAACTTTCAAAAGTCAAAACAAACCAATAAAGGTTAATAGAGTAGAAAATATGAAAATATCCTCAACATCATTAGTCATTAGAAAAACACAACATAATCCCAAAATGAGATATGACTACATACTTATTAAAACTGTTAACAATCAAAACAAACAAGCAAACTACCACCACAACAATAACCATGAACTAAAAAGACCATATGTTTGCAATGAAGCAAAGCAAATGAAACTCTCATACATTGATTGTGAGAATGCAAAATGGTATAGCTACGCTGGGAAAAAAGTTTGGCAGTTTTTGAAAATATAAACAATTTACTAAATGTTAGCAATCCACTTATAAATAATAAATAATATTTATTTTTATATTATTTTTATTATTAATAAATAATTTTTATTAAATAATATTAGTATTTAAAATAATAAAAAAATTACTCAAGTGAAATGAAATGAAAAACTTGTGTGTGAATATTCATAAAAACTTTATTTGTAGTTGTGCCAAACTTGCTACAATTAAAAT
The DNA here is from genome assembly GCA_023783475.1 of Daubentonia madagascariensis. Taxonomy (NCBI): domain Eukaryota; kingdom Metazoa; phylum Chordata; class Mammalia; order Primates; family Daubentoniidae; genus Daubentonia; species Daubentonia madagascariensis. Next base: position 14,103,189 of record JAKFHU010000978.1, on the reverse strand, counting down.
GTCTTTCATCTGGATAATAAATAAATAATCTGAGGTGCATCCACACGATGGAATATTACCCAGCAATTTAAAAGTATGAAGAGTTCATAAATGCCAAACCATACATGGATCTCAAATGAATAATGCTGAGTGAAAGTAGTTAGACTAAAAAGGCTATGTACCATATACATTCATTTCTTTGACATTCTAGATAAGGTAAATAAACAAAGACAAAAAACAGATTGGTTATGATGATGTGTGGTGGAGGTAGTTACTAAAAAGTGGCATGATGAAATTTTCTCTGATGATGAAACACTTCTATATCTTGATTGTGATTGTGCCTACATGACTGTATAACTTTGGCAAAACTCTCAGAAATGTAAACTGAAAAAGTCATATTTTACAATATGTTAACTTAATTTTAAAAATTTAATTTAAAAAAAGTGAAAAGAAGGTACCAGTATTTTTTTCTTGCTGTTGTTAAACAGAGTGCTCATAAAGGATTATAATTTTGTATTTAAACAATCTTAAATATTGGATTATTTTATTTATATAATATTTGCATTAATTTAAAAAATTACAAAAAAACACAATCTGTCTTATATAAAGCAATATGACAAGAGACAGACCAATAACAAGCAGCAAAATTGAAGCAGTAATATAAAAAAGCCCCAGACCAGATGGATTCACAGCCAAATTCTAGGTACCAGAAGAGCAGGTACCCACACTGCAGAAATTATTCCACATCGAGAAGAAATGAACCCTCCCAACTCATTCTATGAAGACAGTATCACCTTGATACCAAAGCCAGGAAAGGACACACACACACACACACACACACAAACTAGAGACCAATATCCCTTATGAATATAGACACAAAAATCCTCAATACAATACTATCAAACCGAATTCAACAGCACATCAAAAAAATAATCCACTATGACTAAGTGGGCTTCATCCCAGGGATGCAAAGATGGCTTAATATATGCAAATCAATAAACATGATTCAGCACATAAACAGAAGCAAACACAAAGACCATATGATCATCTCAACAGGTGCAGAAAACGCACTTGACAAAATCCAGCACCTTTTCATGATAAAAACCCTCAACAAATTAGGTGTAGAAGAAAAATATATCAAAATTATAAAAGCCATATATGACAAACCCACAGCCAACATCATACTGAATGGGGAAAAGTTGAAATTATTTCCCCCTAAGAACTGGAACAAGACAAGTAGGCCCACTGTCACTTCTATTCAACATAATACTGGAAGTCCTAGCCAGAGGAATCAGACAAGAGAAAGAAATAAAAGGGATCTAAATCAAGAAAGAGGAGGTCAAACTATTGCTTTTGACTGATTATATAATCTTGTACCTAGAAAATTTAAAAGATTCCACCAAGAAACTCCTGGTGTTGATAAATAAATTCAGCAATGTCTCAGGTTACAAAATCAATGTACAGAAATCAGTAGCATTTCTGTATAACAATAACAGTCAAGCTGAGAGTCAAATCAAAGAATAAATACCATTTACAATAGCTACGAAGAAAATAAAACACTTAGGAACATACTTAACCAAGAAGGTGAAAGATCTCTACAAGGAGAACTGAAAAACACTGATGAAAGAAATCACAGATGACACAAACAAATGGAAAAACATATCATGCTCATGGATCAGTAAAATCAACATTATTAAAGTGTCCATGCTGCCCAAAGTGGCTTAAAGATTCAATACAATCCCCATCAAAATACAAACATCATATTCACAGATCTAGAAAAAATCATTTTATGCTTCATTTGGAACCAAAAAAGAGCCCAAATAGCCAAAGCAACCTTAAGCAAAAAGAACAAATCTGGAGGCATCACATTACTAGACTTCAAACAAGGCTATAGTAAACAAAACAGCATGGTATTGGTACACAAATAGAAATATAGACCAATGGAACAGAATACAGAACCCAGATATAAAAGCATCTGTCTACAACCAACTGATCTTTGACAAAGCAGACAACAACATACACTGAGGAAAAGAAGCCCTATTCAATTAGTGGTGCTGGGAAAATTCCATAGCCACATGTAGAAAAATGAAACAGGATCCCTCTCTCTCTCACCACTTACAAAAGTTAATTCAAGATGGATAAAAGACATAAATGTAAGGCATGAAACCATAAACATTCTATAAGAAAATTTAGGAAAAACTCTTTTAGACATCAACGTAGGCAAAGAATTTATGAATAAGACCCCAAAGGCAATTACAGCAACAACAACAATAAATAAATGGGAATTTATTCCCATTTCCCTTCTGCACAGCAGAGGAAATAATGAACAGAACAAAAAGACAACATACACCTCTGCACAGCAGAGGAAATAATGAACAGAACAAAAAGACAACATACACCATGGGAGGAAATATTCACAAACTATACATCTGATAAAGGGCTAATATCCAAAATCTACAAAGAACTCAAACAAACCAGCAAGAAAAAAGCAACCCCATTAAGAAATGGACAAAAGAATGAACAGAAGCTTTTCAAAAGAAGATAGATAAATGTTCAGCAAACATATGAAAAAAATCTAAACTTCACTAATCATCAGGGAAGTTTACGTTAAAACCACAATGAGATATCACTTTACCCCTGTCAGAATGGCTATTAGTAAAAAGCCAAAAAACAATAGATGCTGGCGTGAATGCAGAGAGAAAGGAATGCGTATACACTGTTGGTAGGGCTACAAATTAGTCCAACCTCTACCAAGAACAGTATGTAAATTCCTCAAAGAACTCAAAGTAGACCTAACCATTCAATCCAGCAATCTCACTACTGGGTATCTACCCAAAGGAAAAGAAGTCATTTTATCAAAAAGACACCTGCACTCAAATGTTTATTGCAGTGCAATTCACAATTGAAAAAATGAAGTGTCAAGCTAAGTGCCCATCAATTCATGAGTAGATTAACAAAATGGGTGAGTGCATATATATACACTCATACACACACACCCCCATGGAGTACTACTCAGCCATAAAAAGAAATGAATTAATGTCTTTTGCAGCAATTTGGATGGAACTGGAGACCATCATCCCAAGTGAAGTATCTCAAGATTGGAAAAACAAACACCACATGTATTCTCTAATAATTTGGAACTGATCAATGGGCACTCATGGGCACAGAGAGAAGTAAAAGTCATTGGAAATCAAGAATTGGGAAGGAGGGAGGGAAGGAGGGGTAAAGCCTGCCTAACAGCTACAACGAACACTATTCGTGTGATGTGCACACTAGTAGCCCTGACTTAGTCATTATATTAATAAAAGCTATCCATGTAATAAAAACATTTGTACCCCCTTAAAATTTTGAAATAAAAAAGACATGAATTTCTGTCACTTATTATAGAGAACAAATCAACTTTACTCACATTTCAAGTATTATCCTTTGCCCTAGGCTTCCAGTCTAATCAAATTACAGTAGATCCTCATGTTTGTAGATTAAGTATTTCTGAATCCATCTGCTTGGTAATATTTGTTACCTCAAAACAAATGCTCATGGGATTTTGTGATCATCTGTGGACACTTGCAGAGTGGTAAAATATTTGAGTCACAGGATGCACATGGTTCTAGCTGAGATAGAACAAAACCACATGTTTTTTCAGTCATTATATTGTAAAGAAGTGTCCTATTTGCAATCTATTAATAATTAGTGCCAAGTTTTTTGCACTTTTTTGTCTTTTTTCTTTTTGTTGGTGATTTCACTGTTTGAAATGGCCCCCAACATAGTGCTGAAGTGCTGTCTAGTGTTCCCAAGCACAAGAAGGCTGCAATGTGCTTTAAGGAGAAAATAATGTATGGTTGCTAAGATTACTTTGGGTATATTGTTGACCATAAGTTCAATGTTAGTGAAGTTAGTGAATCAAAAATACCATACCCTCAGAAAACAGGAGAAGAAAATTTGCTGATCCAAACATGTGGCTATTCAGGCAGGGGCTGACATAATATATATAGTGTATGACAAAGCTATGGAAAAATTGGATAAATGGCTGCATTTATGAATTCATGAATAGTGATAAATTTTTAAAAAGGCATAGTAGACAGCATTGTTGTGAGGTTGAAACCCAAAGAAATTTATGGTTATGTTACCTGGGAGAAGGAAAATGTTAAGCCCTTCTTGGCTAGTGCTGGCTGGTTTATGTTTCAAAATGTGATATGACCATTTTTGTGTGTGTGTCACATTAATCATGCTTTATAACACCCTTTAATATAAGCGCCAACATCGACGAACTCAGAATAAACCAGGAGTTTGAGTAAATTTTGTAAATTGAGAGTAAATTGAAAAGTAATATCCACATGAGAAAAAAATCACAATGTGTGTTATAGCTTAAAGGAAAAAGAATATGCCCCAACTTGACAAATTCATCAACTCTAAATATTTGATTATCAACTGTAAAATATCTCTAAATGTCAGTATACTTTGTGTTTTTCAAGTAGACTCAAATATCACTTTAACCAGTAGGGGAAGAAAATCTCTAAAATTGTATCATAAGCATTCAGAGTAAACAACAATAAAAATAATAAAGCATCCAATGAAACAGAAATGTCTCAGTCCACAGTAAACCATTATCATTTTATTGTAATCAATATATGATGATACTATAGATATTCCTAGAATACTTGAACTATTCATATATTTTACCTGACATCTGATAAAAAGCAAGGCTAATAACTCCACCGTATTTAGATAACACAGATATTCTTATGAAGCTCAGCCTATACAGAAGTGTGATTTTAGGTTATTGGGAAGATTATCAAATATTTCTTCTTCAGTATATTTAGTAAAACCCAATATCTATTTTATTTCATTTATGAAACAATGACATGGTATTGACGGTTCTGTCAAATAATTATATATGGAACCCAATGTGTTTTTATTGTTCCCCTTTACTTGCTTTTACCTCTTTCCTACCTTAATTTTATATAATGCTGTAATTTTTCCTATATGTATGTGGAACTATACATCTAATAAGTTTGGTCATAATCTGCACCTAAAGGTGTCATGCAAAGCTTTAATTAGAAAATAAAAGTGATTTAACAAAAGGAAGAAGCAGAAATATTAGGAATAAAACGGTGCTATAACAACCATTTAATTGTATATCTATATGTTTTCTTAGGACTTTTTTTTATCTGTACTCAGTAGAATTCTACTGCACCATATACAATAAACCGCCTCTGCATTGGAATTGAGTTGTGAGAAGATGTTTGCTTTTAAAAACATGCGTGCAGTAACATAATAAGGCTATACACTGAGGTATTGGGATCAGGACTGGGTGAGGGTAAGGATAAGGATCACAGGGAAAGAGGGAGGGAGAGAAAAGGAAGCGATAAAAAGCACTGCTAGCCCTATTGTGGTAAGTCCATTCATCTATTTCGGTCAGAAACTTTTTGTCACATTGTCCTGATACATACTATATTCTTTGCATAATATTGGGGAACTTTAATATTTGTTGGCACAGTTTTTCTCTCTAAATGTTCTCTATAATTTATTTTACATAATAATACTCATTATTTGCTTTATTATAAAGGATTAGTTTGGCAACCTCTCATCATTTGTATCATCATCTCAATATGCCTAAATGCCATATACTTTTCTGTATAGATTTTATCTGTGAGGAAAAAAATGTGGTAACAGCTAAGTTTAGTTTCTGAGATTTTTATTTAATGTAATAAATTTGAAGTCCCCTCAAAAGAGTCATAATAAAATTCTAAATTCTTCATTATAGTGTTAATGTAAGAATTATCTTAGCAAACGTCTTTCCAAGTAATCTGTTAATTTCTCATCTGTTATATGTCTATAAAACATAAAAGTTCTGCTGTAATTGATTACTGTGTTACACAATTTGCAAAGTGCAAACTTCTGGGTTTTATTGTAGATTCTTTTATTTTGTATTTGACATCAGATAATGTTTCAGCTGCTTTTCTAAATACCTGTCATTAACAAAATAATGTGTTTTTGTTATACTCCGAACTAATTTCATGGATATCACAAACCTCAAGATTAGTTAAGAGTCCATATTGTTTAGCTTTTTTTCTCAATTCGTCTGATGAAACTTTCATTCTTTCCAACAAATAACAACCTCGAGCTATTTTATCCATCAGCAGTTTCTTTCTATAGACCCTTCTTTACCAAAGATAAAATGTTTAGTTTCAATCATTTAAGTAAGACAGGCAAACGAGACATGGTCAAAAGGCTAGAGCAGCTGCCTGTGCCTCACACTTATTTATGGAAAGGGGAGTGACACATCAAGTACATTTCAAATGTCTTGCCATAAAAAATGAGAAGAAAGTGAGCTTCTGTATATGGTAATTAGCTTAATTTAATCATGCCACACTGTATACATATATAGAAACATCACATTGTACCCCATAAATATACACAGTTATGATTTGCCAAGAAACACACACACACACACACACACACACACACACACAAAAGTCCTGGATAGAGGCAAGCTTTGTAGGCAGCTAGCTACTCTGTAGATCTATTTTGAGGAGAGTCACCCAGTATTCCCAATCCCAGATTTTAAGCAGAAATAAACATTTCAAAATTGTATTATATGTTGGGGCTAGGCCTATTAATATTCTAACTTACTCTCCTCTCATTAGTTTCAGAAGAAGGGCAGGGCAGCCTGAAGGTTATTAGGTGCTCATTAAAAAAACGCTTTAATGTGAAAAACCAGGGACAGAAAATAATAGTACTCAGATGCTGTGACACAAGATTTAATGATCTTAGTCTACAAGCTGATGTTAAGCAAGAGTTGGTAAATTATCGTGCTTCATCAGGGTATCGGAAAGTAATTAAAAGGCAGTTAATGTGCTGCCATTTCTCATTTCTCAAGACATATACAGAGAAATTAAAAAGCAGAAATAAAATAATTTTTTAGTCTTATTTAAGTTTCAACTACATAAATCAAAGACTAAATTTGTAATCCCTAAGCTTTCTCACTAGTACTTGATATTCTGTTTCTAAAATATCTACACATCATTGATTTCCTAAATGGTCAAAATTTATTTGGTTCTGATTTCAGTTCAAACTTAATTGTAAGAGAGTGGGAAATGAATCATAGTTCTCCACCATTATCTTAACATCATGTGGAAAACCATAGAAAAGAAAATAATATCCCACAGAATTTGCCTTCTACCAATTGAAAGTAAAGGAAAAGAAGGTAGCATATGGAAGGAAATATATCCCAACACGGACTAGAAGATTCAAGTTTGAGAGGAATTCCCTCAGGGGGGAGGGTTAGAAGAATCGCACCACATTTAGAAGGTATCACTGACTAATCCCCAGGTAATGCCCACAGTGGACACCGTTATGGCCCCTCTTCCTCGCCATAGACCAAATCCACCTCCTCAGAGCCCATTTATTCTTCAAAAAGATAATTAGCATAAAACTGATCCTCTGGTGTTCCATTTATTCTGAGTGCACAATTAGTGCTGCTTTATTTCAGTTTCTGGTTTGCTATTTGATTCATGGTTTAGATACAGGCTCTGCTAATTGCATATTTTCTGAATTAACTTTTTGAGATGTTTATTGTTATTACAAGTATTAGAATATTCTCTATTCAAAGAGATAAAAGACAACTATAGTTTGAAAATCCCCAAGGACATTTTGGATGCATAACCAATAAGTAAAAATTTCACTAGTTGGAGAATTTTTGAAGGAATAAAGCTCTAGAATACAATTGCTTAGTGTTCTATAAAGTGGTGATAAATAATTGAGAGTAAAATAATATATTAGTCCCCAGTAACTATTTAGACATATCCTATGTGGCTTCTGAAAATTAACTATGATTAGATCCATATTTCTTCTCTTAATTTAAGGCAAAAATAACTTAAGGTGCTTATAATATGTGCCATTAGCAGTGCTAAGGACAAATCTTCCAATGATTTGTAATTTGCTTCAAGTATCTTCTTTTTACAATTGATCTGTTATCTTATATCTATATGCCTTGTCTGAAATTCAATGATATTATTTTTTAGTTTCTGGGATCAATAAGCTAAAATTAGATCATCTAGGATGGAAAGAAAATCAGTATTCTGGTAACAGAGTGTGGAAACATTGCTTACAAAAGTACAGTTAAGTGAGTTATAAAGATCCTTTACTTTTTAATGCTTTAAAAGGTTTATCTTTAAATGCACATACATAAGGGTTGTTTTGCTAAATTAAAAAAAATCTCAAATAATTTCATGATGTCATTGCAAACAAATCACTGGAAGAAACATGACCATATTGAAATAATACAAAGCCTCTACTGCTGCTTCATGAAAATGAATTATAAATCATATATTGGTTCTTCAGTAAACATGCTTAATATCTGTCATATAAGAGGACTGCAAAAAATTGAAGCCCCTGCTGAATTGCAAATTATCAGTGGCATAAGCGTTTCTTTCGTCAGTAGAGCAGTGGGTTGAATAGTGTCCCCAAAGGTGAATGTTCACCCAGAACCTCAGAATGTGACTTTATTTGGAAATGGAGCCTTCACAGATGCATTAAGGTAAGAATTGAGATCAAATCATAATAGATTATGGTGGGCTCTAAAATCTAATGAGTGTCCTTATAAGTGACAGGAGAGGACACACAGAGACACAAAGGGAGAGGAAGGCAATGTGAAGACAGAGGTAGAGTTGGGGATTACGCTGCCACAAGTAGAGGTACACCTGGCGCCATTAGAAGCTGGAAGAGACAAGTAGTCGTCTCCCCTAGAGTTTTCTGAGGGACCATGGTCCTGCTGACACCAGATTTCAGACTTCTAGCCTCCAGTACTGTGAAAGGATAAATTTCTGTTGTTTTAAGATGCCATATTTGTGATAATTTGTTATGGAGTCCCTGGGAAACTAGTACTAATAGTAATTTACAATGGTATCTCTACTCCCTCCATGCTAACAAGGGTTGTTATTAGCTTGGAGAAATTTCACAGGACCGGTTTTGAAAAAAAAATGTTGATTCAAATATAAAGACATTAAGGTAATGTTAATGTAGACTGCAAGCAAAAATCTGAGTCATAGACTAGACATTTATAAAGATATGAAAAAATATATAGGGAATATGCAAAATGTAAGGGGTATGATAAATGCAAAGGACCCTGAGCATAGGAAAACTGAGCATATATAAAGAGTTTATGAAGACAATAGTGAATTTGCTGGTTTGTTTTTACTAAGTCACAGCATATCTTGATTGGAAGAGCCCATAAAGGTTACCTAGTTTTCTATTTCAGTCATCACATATTTGAATCTTCTTTTCAAAATTCTTTCTAAAATTCCTTCAGCTTCTTCTTGAAAAACTTTAATGGCATAAAAAAATCATTCCATTTTTAGATAACCCTGTTAGTATCTTCTTTGTTATAATAAACCTAAACCCCCATTCTGCATAGAAGACCTTCAAATACTTACATCTTATTCAGGCAAAAATTCATGCCTCCTCCTAAAATTCCTTATTTGATACGAGTCATTTTCTAGCCTTCTTTTCACCCAGATCAAAATCCTATGGAAACAATATGACCAATTTATGGATTTCTTTAAATAAGAATTCCAAAATTAAGCACTATTTTTCTAGTGCTTCAAATCAAGGCAATAGAATCAGATTAACTTTGCTAGCTACTATTGTTATATTATTTTAGTTTAGATCACATTAGAATTGTTGACTGTCAAGTTACTCCTTTAGTACAAAAAACACTGCTAGTGCTTACTTCTTTATATGACTGCTTCTAAATTGTTTTCCATTAAATATTATTTCTGTATTTAAGCGCAATATTTTACATTTATCTTTTTTGTGTTTTATCTTGTTAGAGTCTAAGAGCTCTCCATCTCTTTTCTAACTTTTTACCTTACCAATTTTGTAATGCAAAGTGTCTGTTGCTCTTCCTTCCAGTTTAATTTATGAAAAGGTAGAAGTGTGAACTGCTGCTTTTGTATAACCTCTAAAGGTATATATTGAAAAATATATTGTTTTATTTTTCTTATAGGAGAAACAATGTAATTTAAAATTTGAGTTAACTCTATGAGTCTGGATTTTTTTTTTTTTTTTTTTTTTTTTTTTTTTTGCTTAATGGTTCCTAACACCTAACAGTTTCAAAATAAATTGCTAAATCAATGAATGAATGTGGCTTATGTTGATGGGTCTCTTCTGATACTTGTAGGCCTAAAACCTTTTTTCCCTTGTGAAAATAATTCTATTTATCCTGATGTAGTAGTAAGTAAATTCCTCATTCAAATAATTAGGTAACACTGTTCCTGTCTGTATATAAAGTGGGTCATCTACATCATTTAAATGGGATTTTATCACAGTAATTTTGGTCGTATGACATGTGAAAGAAAAATAGATGAGACCATTGTAAACATATTGAAGAACAAAGTTATTAAGTAACTTCTCTCAAAAGAGTGTAAAATTTAGCCTATTGATTAAAGTTCACCTATTGGTGATTGAAAAGTTATACAGGATGATTTCTTAGGAAGACTAGCTGCCTGGCCATAAAAAAGCCTCCAGAGGATAGACAGTTTCTTAAAATATTCACTATGGGACAATGTCTTGTTATTAGAGCCACAAGGAAGCAAAGTTATGTTTTACAGGTCTCCAGTTGATTGAAACCAAAAGACTCTCCCACAGTCACCCAGTATATAAGAAATTGACATATAAACTAGATTGTACTATTTATTAAATATATATAAGTAATAAAAGGGAATAACAAGACTTTTCCTCAACATTATTCTCCCATTAAGTGTCTATTTGTGAATTAAATTATAGTTACCAAGATATGGATGAGCTTTAACTAAGAGTAAGGAAAGTAAGCTGAATAATTTAAATAGATAACAAATTTATAGTTATAAAAATATGAATTATTGTTAATATAAAATCATTTTGGCCTTCCAAATTTAGCAGTGGTGACCTCTGAAAATTTGGACCAAAATTTCTGATAAGGATATAGAAAAAATGTACAAAGTAATTTTAAAATTCTATAATAAAAACATAAAATTAAGAATTTTATAATGGTTTTAACAACGTATAAGACACAGATTAAGACACAATTGAGGAACTGTTAGCTCATGAAAAAAAATTCAGAATGGGCAAAGAAGAACAAGAAGATAAAGCAGAAAGAGGTAAGATTAACAGAGGAGATTTAATTGGAATCAAATAAATAAGACATAGATAATAGGACACAGGAAACATTTTAATATGTAATAGCTAAGAAGTTTTCAAAATTTATGAAAGTTCTATAACTACACTTTCAAAAGTGAATCCCAAGCAGGACAAATAAAGAGAAAACCATACCTAGTAATGTCACAGTAACATCTATTTTTTAAAAAAGATAAAATCTTGAGATTAAACAGCGATTAAGGCAGGTAATGTTCAAAGTAGAAATATCCAATTGATAACTGACTTCTAAAAGAAAAAATGAAAGTCATAAGAAAATGGGATGGGATTTTTAATAAAGGAATGAATGAAGGTCATCAATCGAGATCCCAAAGACATCCAAAGGAGTATTATGCACAACTCTGTGTCAATCTGTTTGACGACTTAGATAAAATTGACAGGTCCCTTAGAAGACAAAATATACCAAAGCAGATATAAAACGAAATAGAAAAATGTGATTAGTCATTATGTCCATTGAAGAAATTATCACAATTTAAAACCTTCTCACAAACATACCTCCAGGCTCTCATAAATTCATTCACTTATTCTGTTACCTTTATGGAAGAAATAACTTTAACTCTGCACAAAATTTTTTAGGAAAAACAGACAGAAGAACCTTCTCCAACTCACTTTATAATGCCATTATGTTTCTAATACCAATATCAAATAGTGCCTTTAAAAGAAAAATAAATCTATATGCCCATATCCCTCATAAACATAGAGGCCCCAAAGTCTTAACAATATGATCATTAACAGAATGCATCAATTATAAAGATAACAATGCATCATAAAAAAGGAATTTTCTATGGAATGCAAAGTTTTCTTTTTATTCAAAATCAATCAATGTTAATTTACCATGTTAATGAAAAAGGAAAAATATCAAGGGATATTTAGATGCGTGTATGGTATTTTAAAATTCAACACCTATTTATAATAAATAAAATAAAAACTCTCAGCAAATTACTAGTGAAAGGGAACTTTCTCAACTGATAAAAGCACCTAAGAAAAACTTCAGGTAATATCACCAAATAGAGAAAGGTTGATTTCCTTCCCCACTATCCAAGATTTGGCCCAAGGAAGGAATGTCCATTTTCACCACCTCTATGTCACTTTGTAATGGAGGTTCTACCCATTACAATAATTCAAAAAAAATAACATTCATACCAATTTGAGGGAAAAAATTTAAAATTGTCATTATTTGCAAAACCTGATTCTGTTTATAGAAAATTTTAATGAATCTACAAAAGGGCTATTTTAAATGAGTGTTTAACAGGTTTTAAAATCCACAGTCAATTGTATTTTCTATGTTCTTAAACAATTGGGAAATAAAAATAATGTCATTTGCAGTGGTATCAAAGTATATAAAATATTCAGGGATGTAACAACATATGTGAAAGATTCCTATATTGAAAACACCAGAGCATCACAGAAAGAAAGTTAAGAGTCTTAACAATTGCCTAGATATATCACGTTCATGTACTGAAAGACTCAGTATTAAAGGTGTTATTTTTTCTTGAATTGACTGGAAAATTCAACACAGCATCATTCAAAATTATATCAGGTTGTTGGGAGAATTTGATAAGCTGATTCTAAAATTTATATGGGAATGCACAGAATCAAGTAATCAGAATAATGATAAAAGGGTTATAGGATTTATGCTATCCAATTTCAAGACTTACAATAAAGCTAATCAACCCAGTGTGATATTGGTGTATGTGTGTATATGTGTGTGTGTGTGTGTGCACGCATGTATGTAACTAAACAGGTAGTACAGGAATAGCCCCATATGCTATAATTAATTGATTTTCATAAAGATGCCAGAGAATTCAATGAGAAATGATAACCTTTACAACAAATACTTCTGAAACATACAGATATCTAAATAGGAGGAAAAAATCAGACTTGACCCTAACTTCATTTCATGCAGAAACATTAACAAGGAATGTTTCACAGACCCACATATAAAAGATAAAAACATAAACATTTAGAAGAAAACATAGGAGTAAAGTGTTCACCTTATTGGTGTAGGCAAATAATTCTCAAAACACCAAAACCACAAAGCATAGAAGAAAAAGCTATATATATACACATACATATTCAAATTCATAAAATGTAAAACTTTTAAAAAGACAACACTGCAAAAATGAAAGTTAATCTACATACTAGGACAAATTCTATATGTGTAGGGGCTTGAATGCAGAATATATAAAGAAGTTTATAAATAAAAAGAAAAAATAAAAAGTTAGCAAAAGTTTTGAATATCTACTGTACAAGTGAATATATATGAAGGGCCTATAATCATGTGAAAATATATTCTACACCAGTGGTCAACAGGGAAATTCAAATTTAAACCAAATGAGATATTAATACACACTCATCAGAATGGCTAAAATTTAAAAGTCTGACGATACTAAGAATTGACAAGGATTGGGAGAAACTAGAATTTCTTATACTGTCAGTGGGGATGAAATATTAACCATTATGGAAAACAGTTGATGATTTCTTATTAAGTTAAATATATTTTTTGCATATGACAGACCAATTTCACTCCTAGGCATAAGTCCAAGAGAAATAAAAACATATGTCCACACAAAGGCTTAAGTATAATTGCTCTATTTATGATAGATCAAAACTGGGAACAGCCCATATGCCCAAAAACTTGTGAAAGAATGTATAACTAGTAATCTCTACATAAAATGGTATACTAGTCAGCCATAACTAAAATATTAATAACAATACAAACAATACAATCAACAACATGTTTGAACCTCAAAAACATTGTGTTGAATAACAGAAGCCAAGTGCAAGAGATTTCGTATTTTGTGATTCCTTTAATATTAAATTTTAGAAAAAACAAACTAATAAATAGTGAAAGAAACCAAGTCAATTACTGCCTGGTACCAGGGACTGTGGCGAGATTGACATGAGACACAGATATTTCTTATTATTCCACAGGGAGCTAAATGGAGCTTATCAAGTTCTTTTCAGTTTCTATCATAAATATATTAAATATATATATATAAATTTTTTTTGTTCTCCTCCAATATTCTTAATTTCCACTAGCAATATTTTCTAGCAAAGTTTTGTTCCTAAGGCAAAAGAAATTTAGAATATCTTCAGAATTATAAGAGGAATTTCAATGGTGTCTTAAAGTAATAATAATAATATCATTACAAAAATCACCTCAAATTAATCACGCGAGTCTCCCCATATTGCTGTTTTAGTAAAAGTTTTAGTTTCTCTATTTTGCGTTGTTTCTCTCCATTAATTGCCCCAAAACCTGGAGACTTACTCAGTTAAGAAAGGCCAGTCCTGCTTCTAAATGCCCGCAAAAGAGAGAGTTCAAATATTTAATCAGACCAAAAGCAGAGTCTTACTTACCTGCTAATATCCACTCTAACAACATCCCCATGTACTCTTTGTAATTTTTTATCTTTAACTATTTTTAACTATTTTGGGTACATAATTCACATTGTATGCTTATCTACTTCTTATAATGACTCTAATGTTGGTTTGGTAGTAATATTTTATAGTCTAAAAGGATGAGGAAACAAATCTTATTCACAGCATAATACTCATTTGTGGTTGTTTAAAATCTCCATGGCCGTATGCTTTATTAAATATTTTTAATCTCAGGTATTAAGGAAAAATGTTCCCTAGACCAGAGCACTTCTTTGAGGAAAATTTTCCCAATTTCTAAGTCTTATCCTAGGACATGTATGTTCTGTGTTTAGGGTTCCAAATTATTGCATTCGAGTTTACCATAACATCCTCTGACATTTTCCCCAAAACATTACTACATATGTGAACTAATGAACCAGTGGATCTTGGTATAGAAAACATCTCAACAAATTAGAGATTCCAATAGCATGAGACCCCAAAATTTGAGAGGCTGGAGTCTTGATATTTTGTGTAACATAGAGGGGCCATTGCATGGAGCTAAAAAATAAGTCCATATTCCAATGTTTACCTAGATTCTGATGACAAGCCACTGCCAGCTTTTGTAATTTTTTCACTAACATTTTATCTAACCCAGACATCCAATTTATATAAAAATGATGAGAGCAATAAGTATTTTTCACTGCCTATTACATATGCCAAGCAGTTTACATGTGTTATCTATCGTATATCTTTCACAATCCTTACAACAAACTTTTGAGGTTCAAGGCAAGCTCTGTAATAGCTTATATACAAAAGCAAGGAAATTAAAGATATTGAAGGGCTAAGTTTCTTGCCCACAGTCAATGAGCAGGAAGTAACAAAGTTAGGATTTAAAGTTGGAGAGTTTGACTCAAAGTTTACATTCTACTGCTATAAAGAAAGCATGAGATTTTTATTAACAAGAACTGGGTTTGGAATTCTAGTTCATGAACTTTCATAACTGAGAAGCATATTTTATGCCATAAATCTTCATTTTCCTTGTCTGTAACACAGACGTTATCATAACTACTTCATGAGTTTGAGTCAGTATTTCCCATTACTTGAGCTAGCTTTGGAATATTTGCTTTACAAATAGCATTCTTGTGTCTGCCCAAGGCATCCACTCCTAGCAAGCAATGTGTCATGATGTTCTAATTAGGAGCATGATATATGATTTCGGAATGAATTTCATATTTTGTAGAAGTGGGAGAGGTGAAACATGCTTAACATCACCCTCACCTGGAATTCCTATCACTGATATATTAGGTAGCATATCTTCAGACAGTTTGCACCTGGCAGGCTGTGTAGACTTGATTCCTTAGCCCTTAGATCTGTGCACTGGAATCACAGGTAGGGCTCCCAGACCTCCATTTGTGTCTCTACCCTCCATCACCATAATTTTATGCATCAAATCTCTTCTTGTTTGCCCTCTCTCTCCTTCTTTCTCTCTCTTTTCTTCAAAAACTCAACCCTGCTTGAGGGTCAAGGCCCTAGCCTAGATGGATTTCCATCTTTTGAGAAAGATAAAGGTAAAAAGAAGCAAACAACGACAACAAATCCTAATGGCACCTCCTGCTAGTTTTCTCTGAGAATTGATCTTTTCATGCACGTTAGCATTAGGTAGAAGAGAGGAGAGATGCTGTATGGAAAGAACAAGGACAGTGCAGAAAAAGATAAAGAAACAATGTTGAAGAAGCAGCAATAGAGGGGACATCAGGGAGTTCGACATAGAGGGAAATTGTTTGGTGGGAGGAAACTGATAAGAGTGTGCACCGCTGGTGGAGCTGATGGGACAGGGACTTGGTTGTACCACCATCGTCCATTTCTAAGAATCAGAAAGGGGTCCTAACCACTATTTTGAAAGCACTCAATTATATTTTCCTAACTGTTTAGATTGTTACATGTGCACGTTCCTATTTTCTACAGGTGCCTCAGGCATCACCTCCACCCAGCTAGCTTGATTTAGCTGTGTTAATTTCTAAGTCATTCTTTCTTTTCTAGAAAACAGCCGAAAGTTAAATCAGCTTCCTGTTGGTTGTGAAAAGTGTTATCTCAGGGGTAGAGCCTCAGTATCTAGGTAAATGCTTAGACTCCACCTCTTTACACAGTCCTACTTTGTGCTACTTTATTTTCTTGGAGACACTAAATGATATCTAGACTTTATGTATTTATAAATAGTTTTCTTCATTAGAAAACAGTATATGCTCCTTGTTGCTAGGGTTAATGTTGTTCTGACTCAGAGAGGACATTCACTAAGTATTTACTGATCAACTGACTTACCAGACACTATGAGGAGTAAATACCCATACACAGGTGCACATTTTTCTTTCCTCTGCTTTCTGCCTCTTCCTCCAACTTATCCACATGTAATATGAGAAAAGAACATAAGGCGCGATCGGGTAGAAAACTTATTTTCCCTTTAGAGTTTAAGGAAACATTTTATTCAGTGTATATGGGGGAGACATCAGCAGAACTTGTTACTAATTTTGGCTGAGATGTAGGCAGTATTTTTTATGATTATTGGATTGCACTGAGACACACTAGATCACTGTTGTATCTCCTCTACCAAAGTGAGGCTCTCCAATCATTGCAATAATGGAAATTGCTAGAAGATTGACAGAACAATCCCTATGTGAATCTCAGAATGCCTCCAGTATAGAATCAAACAATAAAGTAGTATTATACAAGTATATGGGATTACGTCTATTCTCCCTGACATCTCATCAATATTGAAGCTAATATTGCTTAGTGCATAATATCAGTTCCCTTGTTTCTTTTTTTTTTTAGGTTAGCTTGAATAGCTTGAGGTTGAATCTGCATATTATGGTAAACATTACGGGTTTCAGCTGTCTTTCTGACTAAGGACTCATAATACTTCTCCATAATCAACTAATTGGTCACAGTTCTTTGAACAAAAGAAGCACTATTTAATCAAAAAATAGAAATGTGTTCATGGATTGATGTCATTAAATAAATGTTCACTTTTATGTAACAAAACTGAAATTATGTTTTTATAACTCAGGCCATTATTGCAACATTCACGAAACCAAATCAGAACCTAGAATATTAGAAATCCAGATTAGGGAAAGAGAAACTGAAAAAAAATTTTTTGATAAGTGTTCACTGAGTTCAATTTGCTCTGAAATTGTGTTTAACATCATATTTTTTGCACCATAGGAAGTAGGAAGAGGCATGATGTCTAGGTCTGTGATCTGACCACTAACACACATTTTTTGTGAGTTGTAATATATGAGTAATATCATAGATTATAAAGCTATTCTAATATTGTTAACTGTATAAAGATATTACTCAAGAGTTGCTCAAATTATAGTCACTATTTGATGCTAAATTCTCTGTGGCAGAGACTAGCTAGCTATTCACCAAGCCCATTTTCTCTTCTTATGGACCACAGCTAGACTTCATTGTCCAACCTCCTTTGCAGTTAATTGTAGCCAAATGACTGATGCCTTGCCAGCGGGAAGTGAGTAGAAGTAATGTGAACTGAAACCAGTTCTGTCTGAGAAATACCACACCCACTCAGCACACACTCTCTGCCATGTTCTCCCCACCTCCAATTTGCTAATAAATATGAGTAGAGCATCCCTTAAAACCATATATTAAAGATGAAAGATCCACAAGATGAAAAACCCTGCATAATGTGAATTATTACATTCACAATTAAAAACACCTGTATTTTTACTTTATTTTACTGTATTTTTAGTTCATGTAGGCCAGAATTAAACTTCTACTGTAAACTTCTACTGTATCATGATTCCTTAATTATTATGTTAGTTGTCATCAGAATATATATGTTGGTTTTCTGTTATAATTTCTTATGAAAATGTGAAAAATAACACAACTAAATAAATTAAACTAATGGAAATAAATTTGCTTAAGCTATTTATTTAAAAAATTGATATGAATATTCATTCTCTTTCCAGATCAAAGATGTGCTAATTACATTTCTTCCTCCCTCCACAATATCTCCATTGTGATAGGGAGAGAATAAGAGGAGTCCTTTGGAATTTGTAGACAGAGGTATCAAAATAATATAACCATTGCATGATATGCTCTATTTAAAATATTTCAGAATTGTTAACTTTGTAAACTGTCACTTTGTATTGTTAGCTACATATGCAACCCTTATTTTGTAAGTGAAACAGTGATTATAATAAATGTCCTTTCCTGCTTCCTAAAGAAGGATGTCATAAACTAAGAGTCATGGCTCAGAAAAGAGAGCTGTATAGAACAGTGTACAAACTTTAAATTTCCTCCAGAGACTAATTGGGAGATCATATTTCAAAACCTTAGACAACTCTCAAAATACTGACTCCCAAATAAATGACTAATCACAGGGAGCAGTGTTCAGTGAAAACCAGGATGATGACTTGACAAATAAAAACACAGCCTAATTGATGAAAAGAAAATACCATCTTATAACAAGTGTTAATTAAAAAGCATTCCAGTGGGTATATATTTTACATGTTACTACTTATATTACCATCAAATATTTTTGGAGAGTGTTTATTTGATTTTTACATCAAAATAAAGATTTGATGAACTAAAAATTTAATGTAAAATTGCAAATAGAATTTTTTATTGTCATATTCTGACTGGGCTAAACCATACACTGCATAATTAACTTATTGCACATATTCAGTGAATGATTTTAGATTTAAATGTATATAGAGAGAGACCCATAAAATGTTAGTAGTTTATATAGCCTTGAAAATTAACTTTAGCCTGCCTATTTTTGGAAAAAATAACTTTTAAAGCGAGAAAATAAGGTTATAAATTTATTCCCATATCATTTATCCCAAGTTTGTTATGCATACATTCATTTTAACATTATTTTCTACATACATAAAATTAAATATTAAATGTTTTAATGAAATGATCATGCTAATTGGACATTAATTCTGATTTTTATTTCTTTTTTTTCTTCAATACCAATTTCTCTTCTATTTACTATTTCACATTGTATGTTGTTGAATTTATAATAAATAGTCTGAGATAATTTATTTAGTTAAAACAGAAAAAAATCACTTATAGAACCTGTGTTCATACCATGGAGCCTCTTCAAGGTGTTTTATAATTCTAACAGATACAAAGGAAAAAAAATTTAAATATAGCAACCAGAGCCTATATAAGTTTTGAATTCTAGCATTTGCCATTTAATTTAGGTAAAAAAAATAAATATTAGATCTTATTTTTAAAATAAACATATTGAGATATTGAACTGATATAAGTCCACAGGGGAAAAAAGCATAAAACCTTTGAATTACCAGAACAATACAAAGAAAAAAATAAAACCTGTAACCACATATCCTGGAATAATTTCTCTTAATATTTGGTGAACACCATCTCAGAAATATAAACATTATATGTGCTATCTTTCTCTATGTATCAATTTCACTTATAAAATTATTTTCCATTGAAATGCAGATATAGTTTTTCTTCATATTAGTAAAATTGCCCACTATTATATCCTCAGGACTTTTCTTCTTTAGTTTGTTTGATGGTCTACTTCAGAGTTCAACAAACTATGGTCCATGGGCCAAACCCAGCCTTTGTCTACTTTTGTAAATAAAGTTTTATTGGAGCAAAACCACAATTCATCCATTTGTATATTGTCTGTGGTTGCCTTCTCTGTGCAAGGAAAAACTTCATTAGTTGTGACCAGAGACCATTTGTTCGATAGAACCAAAAATATTCACTATCTAGCCCTTTACAGAAAAATTTTGCTGACCTTGCCCTACTTGTAAGACCTGAACAATATTACTCTATTATTTTCATCTAAGTGCTTTTTCTTTTTTATATATATTCCTAAAATTTAATGAATAGTAGAAATATGAAATATATTCAAGGTTAAATGAAATATATAGTAGAAATATAAATATATATTTTTGATGAATCTTTATAATTTCTTATAAAAATTTTATAGAAATTTACTTGAAAACTAGATCTAGAATATATATTATGTTTAGAAACCCATTTGTTAATCTCTAATTATCTGGAAACTTTTTCCCTACTAAGACCAATTTGAGATGCCACATTGTACTCTAGAGTATGGCTGTATTGTGATTTATTTAATGGTCTATTAGTAATCACTTTTTTTTCTTTTTCTTTTTCCCTTTCTATTTTTCCTTCTTTCTTCCTTTTTTTTCTGTATTACAAGTAATGTTGTAATAAATATCTAACAGAGTTTGGTTTACATCAGAAGGTTATTTTTAGGGTAGGTATTAAGGAATGGAACTTCAAACAGAGTAGACATCCATCATGACATTTAGCTACCAATATATTTATCCTAAGCCTGTATTTGGGAAATCCTCTACCTCTTAAGATATTTAATAGATCCCATCTCCCATTAAACAAACTGTAAATTCAGCAATATATTTTCTTAGCTATCCTTGAATCTGAGGCTTGGGAAACCAAACGTGGTTTCTTAGACTTTGAATTCAAAGAGGAGGAACTGAAAGAAAGACTATAAGGAAGGAGGAGGAGGAGGAAGGGGAAGGGGAAGGAACGGAAGAGGAAGAAAGTGAGCAGAAAGAGGAGAAGGGGGAAGAAGGAGAAAATGAAAAGAAAAAGGAAGAGGAGAAAATAGAGCTGGAGAAGGAGAAGGAAAGAAAGATGAAATGAAAAGACCCCACACGCACAGAAAAGAGGGACCATGTAGTATACCTTCCGATGCAGGAAGGCGTACCATTGAGACAACTACATACTCTTTCCCTAGTCACACTTGTGAAGGTGCACAGCCTTGGCATTGGTGGTCTTGCTGGAGCAAGACCCACTGTTCTTGTCTGCTGGTGGCGACAGTGAGAACCTTGATAGTTTTGAGGCAGGATGTGAACCTTTTCCCTACCTGTTCAGCCTCCCAAACTGGTTTTCAGGCCTTAGCCAGGAATCCTAGAGGCACTTAGTATATTTTTATTGCACTTTTAGTATGCTTAAATTAGTAGGATACAAGATTTATTTCTTGGAATTAGAAGCTACATATGATACAGATATTTTACCAGAAATAATTGTAGGCAGCTGTCTCTCAGGGTAGAACTCTGAATTGCTTGTCTGTTCTGAAAAGGCTAACAGCAGTGAGTACAGTCAAGGGCCTAGAGCTTGTCTATCACATGCAGTGTCCAAATAATTAAATCATTGCCTGGATCCACTGTGGTAACTGAAGGGGCCGCTACAGCCAAGTGTTTTCTCCTTATTAACAAAGTGTTTGAGTTTTTGCAGAACTGGTTGGCTTCACTATTCTTTCAACTACAATATACCCAATTCTAAAAGATGCTATAGAAGTTTAACTGTGAAGAAGAGAGTTTAGATAAGAATTTGAGATTCTCTGTTATCCTTTCGGTGACTAAATATCCTATATTATACCATTTACTTATATTTGATCCTAGTGATTATGGAGCCAGTTTGGGAATGTGTGGTTGAGTAGATTTTCCAGTAGCCAGATTTGTGGATTGTCTCTATTCCTCTGGGGTATAAGCAACCATCCACCTCACTTCAGTCTCCCTAACCCAAGCATACCCATTATAAGGTCTCAGCTGGGAACAAATATCTCTGCTGCCTAGGTTTTCTTATAAGTGAAACAGAAAACAGCAAGTGTGCCAGTTTTTCCTTATTGGGTAATCCCAAACATTTGCCCTGAAAGTGACCCCAGAAGTCTTCCACATTCCGTGAGCATTTGTAACAATCCTTGCTTATCTTACTATGAATTCATTATTAAATCCAGTTAAATATGTCTTTAGTCTTTCTGGGATTTCCCTTAATTTCTAGACATTCCTCTGATATTTCAAAACTGTTAATGAATATGGCTATTTTCTGGGAATTGGGGCAGGATTTGGATCTTGATCCAGTATCTGAGTTGGGTTGTAAGCTGTTTGGACAAAACAATGTATATATATTTTTTTCTTTCTTGTGACATCTTTAAATACAGAGATAAATTACTTCTGTTTTTCCTAGATAGATTTTTTTGGTCAGTATTGTTATTTTCAGAGAAAATCCTGTTTTTTTTATATACAGAATTCAATATTATTTTTCCTATGTACATTCTACAGTTATAATTATAAAAATGTTTATTTGAGTTCCCTATGGTAGAATGCCTGTATGCCATATGTTTTAACCTGTTCATTCTGCTTCAAATTTAACTTTGTCAACAATTATTGGATGCATTTTCTTTGGTGAAGAATTATTTTTAATTATAATTATATTATTAATAAACACAGTAAAACTTCAGTTTACTATAAATATTCACTCCAACTTTTGGCTTATCTGGCTGTGTAAATAGTTAAACAGTGGTCCAACGCAATGTATTCTAACTAGAAAAAATTTATAAATATACTACCCAGAAAAACATAAAATATTAATAAAGTATTAAAGGACCAAGGTATTTAATCAGATAAATTGAAGAATAATGTTTAATTGAGGCTCTTTTATTATTCCGTCTGGGTAAACACAGGCTAATTAACATGAGGTATAAGACTTCTGTAAAATAAAATTACACTTACATATCTTGCCAGACTTCTTTGAAAAAAATTAGTGAATATGATGAATATGATTTTCTTGTCTTTTGAAAGCTTGTTTTTAAGTGACCATAAAAATCTTTCCTTCTCTCTGCAGTTTAATGAAAGTTAAAATAATTGTACATATAACTGAACTGGCCTAGAAATACAAAAACCCTGCATTAATTTGCCATGTAGTATATTTCTCATTTGTTATGTATATGCTAAATAATTTTTAATTATAGCATGCATGCTCTGTATCTGATAATAATTGTATGTTCTATACTTAAATAACTAAAATAACACTCCCTATAAAAAATTTCTTTTCTTTATTTTTAAATGATTCATTCACATTATAATACATACTTTCAAAGAAAAAACTCTGATGTAAAAATGTATTTACCACTTTTCAGCTTGAAATATAGAGTTGTAAATATTTTTTAAAGTTTCACTTTGTCTGTCTGATACGTCAGCATCTCTCCTCATCCACAATATATTTGTTCTATTTGTATTCAAGTGCTTTCTCTAATCCTTTTTATCTACAACTCTTAAAAATATTACTATGTACTATATAAGCAAGATAATAAATAAATATTCTGTACCTAAAATCTAATTTTATTGAAATAGAAGACAACATGAGAGTGAAAGCTATGGACTCTCTAATAGTAAAATTTTAAAATGCACATACACATTTTTTTAACCTATGTTAGAGGACTCACTGATTTCTGACTGCTCCTTATCATGAAGACCTGCCCCTTATCATGAAGATCTGTTCCAAGGAAACTCCATGTTAAACATTTCTTCTCTGGTACATTTCTCAAAATCCTTTCTTCATTTTCTTACAAATAAAAATTGAGAGTTAGCTACCTCTGACCAAAATAGTCTAATGGACTTACTCTCCCACCTAAAAACAAAAGCAACAACCTATAAAGTTTAGATCTGTGTAAAAATACAAATAAAAACAAAAACAATATATTTGATAGCACTGAAGGGCAATTAAAATAGGCTGGACCTGAGGGGCTACAATCTATGAGAGACTGAGATAGTGTAAGCAGTGTAGTCACCATGGGCTTTTCAAGGAGGATATTTACTAACTCTTTGAATAGAGTCTGAAAAGAAATGAGATTTGCATGGGCTTAAAAGGCACAATTTGTACTTTAGAAATGCCAAGGCAAGTGGAACTTGAGGACCAAAATCCCTGTGACTGAGTCCACAGTCTATGAACAATTTTCTCTTCAGACTGTAAAATTTCTATGTGATTTAATAAAAATATCTGGCATCCAATCAAAAATTTTAAAAATGCTAAAAATTAGAACCAAATTGCTAAAGACACGAATAAAACAGACGATAGAGACCTATAATGGATTCAGGTCTTGGAGTTATCAGGCATGGGCTATAAAATAATTAGTATTAATATGTTTTAGAAAATATGGAGAATTTCTGAGAAACTGAAATAAATCTAAATAATCAAATATAAATTTTAGCACTAAAAATATTTTTTAAATTATAATGAAAAATTCAATATATAAGTTTAATAAAAGGTTAGGTACAGTAGAACAGAGAAGAGTGAATTGGGAGCGATATAAGTAAAAATATTCAGATTGAAGCAAAAAGAGAAAAGCATGGAGAATATAGAAAAGCGTACAAAAGATAAATGGGACATAGTGTAAAGTTCTAATATCCATGTAATTGGGGTACAAAAGGGATAACACAAAAGGAATGAAAAAGAAGAAATAATGATTGAGAATTTTTCAAAACTGATGAAAGATATCATACTCAGCAATTTCCACAAACTCTAAGAAAGATGAGCACAAAGGAAACCTGACTTGGGTATATCAGAAATAAGCTGCTGAAAATGAGGGGTGAGAGAGAGAGACATTAAAAAAAAAGCTTGAGGGAGGGAGAGAACAAGACCAATATCATCAAAGAAGTAATAATAAGATTGACATCTGATACTAATATCCAAAATAAATATTATAGCATAAAAATTCCACAATATCTCACTTAATGTTATTGGAGTATATATGCAGTGTTTTAGGCAAACGGAGTAGGTCAGTATGACAGAAAATGGAGTGAGTATAGAGAAGAGAAGTAAGACAGGAGTCCAGAGTGGCAACAAGATTGGCATTTTACTCTGAGTGAGACAGGTAGACATTAGAGGATTTTGAGCAGAGGTGCGACATGTTCTGAATTGAGCAGTGTGATGCTGACTTCTGTGAGCTTCCTAACACAAAGATATAAACGCAAGAGAATGACTAGTTAGGTGACCTTGGCTATAATCTAGGCTAGAAGTGATAGCAACTAGATCTGGGTTTTAACAGTAGAGGGGAAGAGAAGCGGTTGATTTCTGGATATAATTTGAATACAGAGCTCGCAAGATTTGTTGATGCAGCAGACAGGGAATAAGAAAAAATAGTGGATTCAAGTAGGATTTTAGATAATTTGTTGGTAAAGGGAAGCATCATAGAATAAGATTGAAATTGAAATTTGGCATGAAAGTATAGGTCTTTGATCATAGTTGTGAAAAAAAACTGGCATGTGCAGCTTCCAATTTTTAGAGCACAATTTTACACTTGTTTCAACTAATTTTAACTCACTTAAAATATTTCTAAGTTAAAGAGCATCAGATAAGATCAGTTATTTCCAACTCCTTACAGAGTTTTTGTTATACTTCCCAATAATTTAGAATGTGAATTATTATAATAATTTGGTTAAAAAAATATGAAAGGTCATTTCAAATTTCATGATATTGACAAAATTGACAGGGCATCAATTCAAGCTGTTAAATCTGATGACCAACAATTATGTGAACTTTGTCATATAAATCAGAAAGATTACAAAAAATGGATTCATATTTCTATAACAAAACTCCTTTATTTCTGTATCTTACATAAAAATTTCACAGCAATTAGATTAATTTAAAAAGAATAGAATTGATTAAAATTCCTCATTTTCCCAATAATTAATGGTCATCTACAGATATATGAACTAACTCAGAATAATAAATCTCATACATTTCATTGACAGGTCTTCTATACAAGAATTTTTATGGTTAATTTTTATGGTTATCAACATTATTAATATGCATTTTTTTTGAAAATTGTATACTGTTATAACTAATAATAATATAGGTCAATGATTTATAAACAATTTACAAATAGTTTTTACTCAGTAACTATTGTTCTTAGGAAATTAAACAAATTATATTACAATTTGTAATTCATATTTTATAGCAAAAATGTGTTATGAAGATCAAAAGCTTTTATTAAACATAAACTTCTTTGTATTTTGCATATGTATGCATCTGCATAGAATTCTTCACAAGAAGTGAAATGGAAATTTGAGATTAAGGAGAAAAAAAACCAATGTAAATATCCAAATGTTAAAAGGAAAAAAAGTTTTAAATGTATCTTTTTAATAAATATGGTTGGATTTAAAATTCATATGGCATTTATATTCCATTGGATTCATTTTAAAGGTTAATAGTACCAGATTCATTTAAAAATGTTATTGTGTACAATATATATGAATTGATATACTTTGTACCATTTCAACTTACTATAAAAACTGTGCATAGCACTTAAATTTTACAGTATGGTACATAGTTTTTCAAAATTACTTTAGGGGAAGTAAGCAAACATTTTTGAGGACTACTCTTGGGTGAAGACTTTAATTGATTACAGTTAAATATTATGGATACTCAAAAGTGTCATTTTATAATTAATCAGTATAGTAACTTTTTATACTTCACCTAGAATAATACTATTGTTAGATTTCAGGATTGAATTTTTTTTTAAAAAGAATGCTCATTATGTTAGAAAAAATGTTGAAACTAAGTTAGAGAAAAGGGTAATATGTTAAGGTAGATAAAAATTTTGTTTTAATTAGGACCATAGCACACATTTTGTCTATTGAGATATCACAATGCAAGGTAACTAGAGTTAGGTAACTTAGATTACATTGAAAAATTGGAAATACGTATTTCTGAGTTATCTGCTTTTTAGTTTTTTTGTAAAGTGGAAATTACTGATTTGCTTTTTTTTAGACTTGAATGAAATGGTAATTGACTTATTTTTTCAGAATATAAATCCTAATATAAAAGATTCGATGAAGTAGTCAGGCTTCTCTCAACAATAAACATCTCTTCAAAGCAAAGATAAATGCAGTGGAATTTTATATGATCTGTGTTGGGTTAATTTGAACAGAACAGCTTAGCTAGAGGTGATGCAGGCAAACTGCTGCATTTATATTTCTAAATACTACTAAGTATTCAAAGAAATGATCTGCAAATGTCTTTTGTACTATATTCTATAATTGCTGAAAACAGTGCTATAAATAATACCTTTAGAGGTGTGTATAAAATCATGAATGTTAAATGATGTTCCAGCTCTATGAATGTCACATTGGATAGTAGTTTGTTTGTAGGAACATTTTCCATTTAAAAATATAGCTTTAACTTATTTTTGTTTATATTGGTTCAGATTACTATTCAAAATTTCCTTTTTGCTATACATGACCTTGTAATTTAGATGTTTTTTCCTTGATGTATAATTATTTGTGATATATATATATTTTTTAAATGCTGTCTCAACCCAGTTTTGAGGACCTGGTTAGAGGCTGGTCAATTTTCCTTTTTGAGCACCTGATCAAATCCACACTACAATCACTGGTTGGGCTTTCTCATGCTGTGCCATTATACACTCACCCTAATAGCCCTATGGTCAGGAACCGGACAACCAGAGACAGCTCCTATGCCCCAGGGCCCATGAAATTATCCAAATTAGCCAATGCACAGGAAACCCAAGAAACCTTGTTAATCCCATCCTGCCTGACATACATAAACTGTCCCCTGCAGCTCAAGTTGGCTGTTACTCTTGTCTCCAGGGTGCAAACCCTTATGTAGTCCTACCTGATAGCCTTTTCTCCTTTGGAGGTGTAAGTAACAAAGAATTCTGCCTTTCATTTACCTGAGTCTCAGTGCGTTACGTCTTTTAGTTTATTCATTTACATGTTGATGGATACATGTTGTTTGAAGTGTTTTGTTTTTTTATGAATACAGTTGCTATGGACTTTTACATACAAGTCTTTGTATGGAAATAAAATTTCTTCTCTTTGGATTAATACCTGGGAATAGAATGACTGGAGTGAGTGGTAAGTATATGTTGAATTTTATAAATAAACTGTGAAATAGTTTGGAAATTTAAATTCTCACCAGAGGTGTTCGAGAAGCTCTGATTTCTCAGTATACTCACCTATACTCAGTATTATTGGTCTTTAATTACAGACGTATTAGTGAAGATGCAGCTATATCAAAGTGTGGTTTTATTTGTATCTCCCTGGAAACAACAGGATGAGAAACTTCTTATATGCTCAATAAACATTCTAATACCCTCTTTTGAAGTGTCTGTTACAATCTTTTACAAAGTTTTTAATTTGGTTGCTTTTCATTTAAATATTGAATATTTAAGAATTCATTATATATTCTATTATAATATAAGTCCTTTGGTCCCATGCATATATTGAAAGTATCTTCGCTCATTCTACATATTGCTATTTTATTAACAGTGCTTTTCAAAGAAAAAATTTTAATTTAAACGTACACTTTATTTAAATAAAATTTATTCTTTTGTTATGTTCTTTAAGAAACCTTTGCTTAACCCAATGATGTAAAGTATTTTTCCTTTAATATTTCTAGATATTTATAGCTTTACTGTTTAATTTAGACCTATAATTCATTTCAAGTTAACTTTTAGATAGAATGAGATAAAAATCAAGTTGTTTTTATTTTTCCTAATGAATATACCGTGTTGTTCTGGCACCACTGGTGAAAATACTTTCAATTCCCTCATTGAATAACCATGACAACTTTTTCGAATATCAATTGACTGTATGTATTTTGGTCTATCTGTGTAGATTTAGTTTTGTTGCAGTAATCTTTATGTCTGTCCTTTTATAAACACCAAACTAACAAATTAGGTCTTGGAATCTGATAGAGTGATCCTCCATTTTTTTCCTCTTCTTTTAAATTTCTTTGAATGTTCTAGGCCATTTGCTCTTCTGTATATATTATAGAATCAGTTTGTTAATCTACCACAAATATTGCTAGAATTTTTATTTGGATGAAATTAAAACTAGAGATCCATTTGGAGGCAATACATGTTTTAACATTGAGCTCTTCATTTGATGGACAAGGTATACCTATTGATTTGTTTTGGTCTCTTATTTCTCTCGTCAATGGCTTGTAATTTTCATTGTAAGTTTTGCGTATATTCTATTACATTTATTCCTAAGTATTTTTGATTTTGGATGCTGCTGTAAATTAATAGTATTTTTATTTTTCTTTCCAATTGTCCTTTACTAGTATATAGAAATATAGATGATATTTTTTTCATAATGACTACCTGTCCTGCAACTTTCCTAAATTCACTATTTAAATTTTCTACATTTCTTCTTACATTGCCTGAAAATAGAGCCAATGTTTGTGTGTGTGTGTGTTACAGTCTGTTTACCACCTATTTATATTTCCTGACTTTGTCTTGCAGAGAATCATCAAAATAATGTTGAATGGAAGAAAGGATAATGCATATCTGTTTTTTGTTCTTGATCTTAATAGGGAAGTATTTAAGTTTTTAATATTTCCCCATTGTGTGTGATGTTATTACTGGTTTTTAAATATATGTATATATAGATGTCCTATATCAGGTTCAGGAAGTTTCCTCCCATTACTAGATTACTGTTTTGTTCTTTTAATAATCTAGTGCTAAATTTTGTTCATTTTTTTTCTAAATCCATTGAGATTATATGTTTTATTTTCCTTTTTTCTATTATGTTTCATTAATGGATTTTCAGATGTTGAATTGATTTTAAATTTCTTTGAAAAATCTCACCACTCATCGTCATATTTAATTTATAATATTTAATTTTCTAATATTTTGCTAAAGTACCCTATACAGGTGTATAATTTTTTCATTTTTTATACTGTATTTTTACTATATCTTTTCTATGTTTAACTATGTTTAGATATACAAATACCATTGAGTTACAATTGCTTACTGTATTTAGCACAGTAACATGCTGTACAGGTTTGTAGCCTAGGAGCAATAGGTTACACCATAAATCCTAGGTGTATAGTATGCTATACCATCTAGGCTTGTATGAGTACACTCTGATCTTTGCAAAAGATTAAATTACCCAACAGCACATTTTTCAGAATGCATTTCTGTTGTTAAGTGATGCATAACTGTATGTTTATATTTGTTTTATCTGCCTCATGTATTGACTGTTCTTTCAGTTTGATATTGCCCTCTTTGACTCTAATAATACCACTTGTATTGAAATATTTTTTCTGATATTAATATGGCCACAGTTACTTTTTATGGGCTTAGTTTGCATGATGTGTCATTTTCTTTCTTTAGTTTTTCAATCTATATGTCTTTGCATTTTAAGAACATCTATTATAAATTACATGTACTTATTCTGCATTGTAATCAATTCTAACAATCTCTCCTTTTTAAAAATTGAAGTGTTTTGTTTTTCACATTTAAAAATTTAATGTGAATTATTTATATTGTTGCATACAATCTGCCATTTTGCTATTGTTTTTAATTTAATTACATGAGTTAAATACGTGGAACTTACCATAGTATTTTTTAATTTATCCCTACACTGTCCTGAATTCAATTTTTATCATATGCATTACATCTATCTCAGTCTATATATTTATCTATCTGTCTCTCTGTCTTTTTTAAGGCCACTGGTACAGTGCTATATTTTTTAGCAGTCTTTAAAGAAATTAAGAGAATAAAATATATTTTTATTTATAAACAATATTTTATATTAACCCACCTATGTACCATTTCTGTATTCTTTATGCCTTCTGAATATATGAATTGCCATCTGGTGTCATTTACCTTCAGCCTGAAATCTCTTTACAATTTTTTCTAGTGCATATCTGCTTTTCTAAAGACTGTAGTTTTACTCATCTGAAAATATCCTTCTGACCTCTACATTTTAGAAGGATTGTATTGCTTGATACAGAATTCTTGACTGGTTACTTTTCTTTGGCACTTTAAATATCTCCTCATGTTTTTCTAGCTCTCATAATTTCTGATATAAATTTAGCTGTTAATCTCATCAATCAAATTATCAGTCTTTGCCTCAGATTCTCCTAGAGAAGGATAACCATTTTCTATGTGTGAGTAGTACCTTATATTCTTTGACCTCATCTTGCAGTATGAGGTCTGAATGTTCTTGGTAGATTGTTCCTTTTCATCATTCAGAAGATCCCTCCAAATCTTGGGTTACCTCAGTAGGAAACTGAGAGGTAGAAAGGGATAGTTTCGTGTCCTTAAGCTGCTATCACTCAGAAATATTGACATGTTCTTCACTCCACTTTTCAATTCATGATTTAGATTCTTATAAACTCTTGCCTCAATTGTTTCATGTTCTGTTAACTAATTTTCTGCCCTTTTCCACAACCTATTTATTTCTATTTAACCTTCTGGCAGAGAGATATTCCTAAAATCTGCAATGTTATAACCCTGCTTAATTTTTCTTTGGCTTCCATTTGTTAGCATCACATGACCTAAAGCCTAAACTACCATGATTAAAATATAAGTTCATATTCAAATCCTGCATGCTTATATGGTAATATTATGCCATTACTGATGTATCATCCCTCTTCCCACCTTTTATCAACCATTCTGAAATGTGTACGATTTTCTAAAGACAATTAAGCAGCACTGCCTTTTGTCCTTTTGAATAAGGTGTTATTCCTCTACTTAAATCCATTCATTCATGTTTTCAACATATATTCATAGGGTTTCTATCACATAGGAATTCTTATAGGGACTAGGAATAAGGAACTGAGTGAGTAAAAGAATAGGCCTCATGAGGGCTAAGGATTCATAATCTATTTCTGCTAGTAGGGTAGATACTCAAAAAAACACATGGATGTGTGTGTGTGTGTGTGTATACATGTATTAGTACATTTTGTGTTGCTATAAAGGAATACCTGAGGCTGGGTAATTTATAAAGAAAAAATATTTATTTGGCTTACAATTCTCATAGCTAAAAAGTTCAAGATTTCACATCTGCATCTGGTAAGGGCCTCAAGCTGTTTCCCCTCACAGCTGAAGGCAAAGGGGAACTGGTATATGCAGAGATAACATGGCAAGAGAGGAAGCAAGAGAGAAAGGGAGTAGGCTCTTTTTAACCCAAAGCTCTCTAGGGAACTAATAGTGTGAGAGCTCACTCACCCTCAAGGGAAGGCATTAATCCATTCATGAGGGATCTGACTTCATGACCCAGACACCTGCCATTAGGCCACACCTCCACATTAGGGATCAAATTTCAACATGAATGGGGGGAATGTAAATTACTACAACCCTTATGGAAAACAGTATGGGAATTTATCATGAAACTAAAGATAGAACTACCACATGATCCAGCAACCCCTCTACTGGGTATTTATCTGAAGGAAAGGAAATAGATATACCAAAGGGATATCTGCACTCCCATGTTTATTGCAGCAATATTCACAATAGCAAATCAACCTAAGTGTCCATCAGCGCACAAATGGATAAAGAAAATGTGGTATATATACACAATGGAATACTATTTGGCCATGAAAAATAATGAAATCATGTCATTTGCAGCACCATGGATAGAACTGGAGGTCATTATGTTAAGTGGAATGATCCAGGCACAAAAAGACAAACATTACATGTTCTCAGTTATATGTGTGAGCTTAAAACATTGATCTCATGGTGGTAGAGATTAGAATGATAGATATCAAGGTTCAGAAGGGTGTGTGGGTAGATGAGGGGATAGAGAGAGGTTGGTTAATGGGTATAAACCTACAGTTAGATAGAAAGACTAAGTTACCCTGACTTGAAAATTACACAGTCTGTGCATGTAACAAAATACCATATGTACCCAATAAATATATACAAATATTTGTATCAAAAAATTAACTTGTGGTTTGGAGGGGACTAGCTTCCAAACCATAGTAGTATGTGTGTACATATGTCTATATGTATATGTGTGTGTGTACATAAACACAAATATAGTGTATCTGTATACATACACGTACATAGCGTATGTCAGGTAGTGAGAAGATAAATGAAGTATATAAACAAGTATAAGAGGATAAAGATTTAGGGGAGTGTCTATTTTAGATCAGTGGAGTATATTATGTGAAGATATGGGGAAGAAGTATTCCAGGCCATGAAAAAAAATAATAACCAGGAAAAATGCCCTGACACAGTAACAAGTTTTGAAGATCAAAGCAATAGGAAGATATTTCATACCCTACCTTGGGAGATGGATTTTGCTCTCTATTCACTTTATCAAATTATCCCACAATGTGGCAGCCTTTTAAAGATAAATAGTTAAAGCCTGCTGTATTAACAACAAAAAATGAGCTATATTCTCTATTTCATTTCTCAACATTCAAAGTGATTTACATCAATTCTGTCTATATGAGGGATTGATAGGAGGTTGGAGGCTATCCACAATAATAATTCAGTTTTATGCAAATTATCATTATATGAATTCACATACACAGCAGATGTAATCTTTGCCAGTATGTAGCAGATCCAGCGTGAAGTTTCTGGATGTAATATGGTTATCTTGTCTTAAAATATCCTTGCACATATGTTTTAGCATTAAAACCTACCATTATTTATTGAAACTGTTTTGAAGACACAGAAATTTAAAATATATTTTTTTCTCTGAACTACATTCTTTGGTGTAAAATAAAATCATTTCTACTGTCTAGCTACACAGCCAAAAGGTAACAATAATTACAGTACAGTAAAATCTTGGTTACATTTCAGAAAATATGAGGAGCATTATCAATAGTTCAAGGGAATTATCTCAGTTGCCATTTCTTTGCAAATACTATACCATATACATCCTTAATAGACTCATTATACTGTTTGGTTAGGCAATACTATATAGAGTTAGGATGTTACCCTTATTTATTTGGCAATATAGATGCATAGTTTTATACAATATATACAATATCTGAAATTGTGCCAAATAGCAAATTATTTCTCAAAGGAATCTATAACTGTAACATAAATAACAAACGACACCTTAGTATTTCACACATGGTTGACTGTATATGTTTTTATTTGTGTTGTTATTTTGTAGAGTGCTTCCCAAAGCTGTGGTGTCTGGTAATTATTACTACACCATTTGGCTTTGATAAAATAATTCTAGAAAGCAAAGGATTTTTGGATTGTATATAATTTTAGCATGAAAGAAATATCCTGACTTCTAAGAGAAAAACAAACAAAACATAAACCTCTAAGTACCCAGAGAAAACTGTTAGATTATTAGCCCTTTTCTTCAATGTGTTTAGGTTCTATGTGGACACTGCCCTTTAGGAAAAAACATTTTTTTCCAAAATTTTTGTGATATTTTTCATGTTTGTTTGTTTGTTTGAGCCTAGCAGAATGCTTATGCCTATGTTTCATAGTGCTTGCCTAAAGATTTCATATGTATTCAAGATTATGTTTGGGCCTAAAATAAAAACTGGGTTAATTTTGTTTACAATGGAAAACAGATTTTCTAAAACTGGTGTCTCTATTAATTATTAAATAGAATATAACATACATACAACATATGACTGCAAATGATTTTAGAAAACTGTAACTCAATCATCCTCAAAACAACTCAAGGAAGTAAGTTCGGAATAATCAGAAAGATACCCTGGATCTTTTGTTTCCAGTTCTAGGATTCTGTCTTTGTGGACTTTATAGGGAATATTAAAATCCATTTATGTATTGTTAATGTTTGAAACCAGTATGGGTATTACATACATGTGCATATATATGTGTATATATACACACATACATATCCCAATTATTAAAATATGTGATGTCATAATGTTTTTTCTAAATGTACTATTCTTCTCATTGTGACTCTGAAATGTTAAAAGTGTATATGAGATGAGCCAATTAATTGGTTTGAAATATTAATTTAAATATAGCATAGAAAATATAATTTAATATCTTAAAATTGAAAAGCGCTTTCAATCATAAAAGCAGATTATATATTCAAACAAAAGAAATTATTACACACGCAAGTGTTTGCTCAAAATGGCCATAGGGACCAAATAATTGTAATTCACTTAAAGAATAGTTGAAAGCTACAAACCCTGAAAAAACCCAAAAGTTAATTTATAGATACAGAAGATAGGAATAGGTAGATTTAAATAGCAGAGGTGATAAAGATATTAAAGGTAATATTGTACTTGTTTTAGAATTGTGTAAATAGCAGCATTAATTATAGACTCATAAAGGAATTCAGTAAATAACTATGAGGCTAAGCCTCTGAGATTCTGCATTGCACACATCCTTATTGTAGAAGAAAAAAATTAAAACCAAACTTTTTTAAAAATTCAGGTAACACACTGTTTGCTAAGCATATTTCTGAGCAGTCTAAAAATAATCAAATCCAGTGGGAAGAGGAACCATGTAAATGGAAGATTGTTTACAGAGCCATATTCCAGTAGGACTAAGGAGGAAAATAAAATAAACGGAAAAGGAAGTAATCAAGTTTCAAATAGCTGGTAAAACTAATAACCCAGGATGCCCTTGCAGCTCATTAGAGTAAACAAGAGGAAATGAAAATCTGTATATAGATAGTCCAGTCAACATTTTTAATCCACGGAAATTAAAGCTACATAGAATATTGTAAAATAAATTTACAGAAAATCCTGACATACCATTTTAGATTTTAATGTCTTCAATTTTCTTATACCTTTTTTGCCCTGTTATCCCTCTTCTACCATCTAACACTGATATGCAAAAGGAAAGTGGGAAAGAATCATGAAATCAACATTTATAGACCAAATAATCTCCAAAAATGTGTTTTGCTGGAAGCCTCGAATTTTTGTCAGTACTTTTGCACATTTTATGTATTCATTCCATAACTACCATTCCTAAATCCAGACTCATTATTCTATGTCACCACGCATCGCCATGTATTTTTTGATTGTGCTAATGACAAATAATTTTCAGTGAAATAGCCTTAATTTTAAATAAACGGTTAGTATCCATTTTCTTCCACTTCAATACTCAATTATCTATACATTTATTTGATTTTTCTTCAAAATATATAATTTACCTATCATCTCTTCCACCTGTTTTTTTCCTCTACCTGAGTTCTAAATATTATATGTTTAAGTTTTATTTTGTATAAGTTGCAATTACAATGTTTTGATACATTAAGGGTGATCAAAAGATGTTTGATTGTTTTAAGGGTATGCCAACTGAGTTATGAACTGCTTAATAATTGATTTGATATTAAATATCTTATTACAATACACCTCTAAAATGCTTAGCATTGTTTGTGCTCTGTAGGCAATTAAGACTGAAGGAATTAATATGGAAATAGTAATTTTACTGACTATATAAATGTACTAAAAGAATTCTGGTGTTAGAGTTTGTTTATTCATAGCTGTATGTTTCATGGGATACATGAGTTTAAAAAATGTAAAATATATGATCCACCAGGGATACAAATGCACTCCAGAACTTGAAATTAGCCTCAAACCTGAATATATTCACTTTATCACAATTAGTTAGACTAGGCAAACATTTTTTCACACCCAGCTTACTCCTCTCTCCTGTTGCTTCCTCTGTCTGTATTTTTGATCCTTGATTCTGACTCATCTCTTGGTGATTTTGTTTGGATATCTTCTAACTGACCTTAGCGTCTTTCGTCTATTCTACTGTTTGTTACTACTACTACATAACACATCTTTCGCTCTAATTCTATTACGGATCTCATTTGGAAGTTTTTTGCTTGATTATTTTATTACATTCTGCCCCAATGTGTGTGGAAAAAATAATGTCAGAAACAAATGAAATGAGAGATATTTTGGAAATGTGTAAATGAGCTTATTTACAGTGAAATAAATTATATAATTGTGAATATATTTTCACATGCCTCAATAGATGGAGCAAGGTTACACATGTTTACATCAGGAACACAGCCAGCCTTCTGCAGCGACAGCAGAA
This sequence comes from Daubentonia madagascariensis, assembly GCA_023783475.1. Classification (NCBI taxonomy): domain Eukaryota; kingdom Metazoa; phylum Chordata; class Mammalia; order Primates; family Daubentoniidae; genus Daubentonia; species Daubentonia madagascariensis. The sequence continues at coordinate 14,066,078 of JAKFHU010000978.1, read as the reverse complement.
GCTTCTCTCTGACTTCATTACTGGAGTACACAAACCTTAGACGATGGAAAATGATAGCACAGACGGGATTTTTTTTCTCACAGGATATAAGTGATTTTAATGAGGCTTGAAAATTGTCACCTTCATAGATGAATGTACTTAACATTTTTCTTATTTATTAACTTATAGTTAGCTCTAAATCAGACAATTATTCTTATCCTCCTGATAGTTTTCTTGTAGATACCTTATACTTACTCAATTCTCTAAGGTTATGAAAAAATTTCCTTATTCTGTAATCTTATTTACTTTTCCTAACACACTGAATTAAATATTTTGTATGAAATTGAATCTTCTGATATTAAACAACTTGCTGAAAGTTTCATTTCTAGTTAAGTCATGAACAAAACTCAGATGTTCCCATTTTTTGTTCAGTGAACTTTAAAATATTATAGTTTGTTTCTCATTAAAATATTTCAGATTGCTCCTACACTATTGATTATTTTAACTTAAATTCCAAAACCCTGTTGTTCCTTATTCTACTTCCTGGACTGAATTCTAGCTGGATTCTTACAATGTGTTTCTCTCAATAATTTTGACTTGACCAAAACAAAGGGAAATTAATATATATCGGAAGTATAAATGTTCCCTTATTGCCATAGTCCTCTAATATGAATTAATATTTTAAATGACAGGATTATGTCACTTAAAAGTTTGATATTTTTATACTTTGTGTACAAAATATATTACATTTTGTCTCCTGGATTGAGCCCTGAACTGATATTCATGCATATTTTGTTCTCTTCTGCTTGCTTTATTTCTAGAAGAGTTCCCAACTTATAGCAGGCATTCAATTAATATGTTTTTAAAAAATGAATTAAAAAAAATGAATGTGCTTCCATTTCTTTTGCAATAGAACTAAAAAGAAATTTGTACGTCAGATATAAAAGGCACAATAAATAGAATATAAGGAATACTAATTATACAGACGGTATAAATTTAAAGAGTAAGATAACTGGACAAAGTTGGTGAAAATTAAAGGAATTGCTGTGATGTTCTCTTGTCATTGACAATGTTTTATTCAAAGACAATCCTCTCTTACGGTTTTATGGTTTCAAGTATTTGCAAATATCATATCTATACATGATAACATCTAGAAGTAGAGAAAGAACTTTTGGATGCCTTATGTTTTTTTTTCTTAGGGATAAGCATCCCATTTTTAGATGTCTTAAGATCTCAAGGTCCCTGGGCATTATTAGGATACGTGCTCATTGAGCAGGAAAGGGCCTAAGGCATAGGATATGCCTGCTGTTCTGTCTCCTGAACACCTCACTCCTCCAAGTAGATGAAAGATAGTGTGTGACTCCATGGTGACACTTCTATTCAGGGTGACTTGATAAATAATGAGAAAGAGGTTGGCCATTCATGTCAACCTTCAGAATGTACTATATTAAGTGGAAATATCTTGAGATTTTAGGTGTGAAAGACACGCCCTTCTGTAATTTTTGGCAACAATAGAATCCCTCTTACCATCCCAGGGAATATTTCACCAGAAATATTGGAAAAATTAAATTTCAAGTGAGCACTCAAGCCATCTCACTCACAAGTTCTTAAGTGTTGGTTTGTTTTTATGCTATGAGTTTTATTGCTGATCAAAAATGAGCATTAAAATGTTTTTAATACCACACATATTGTGAATTCAGTTAGGAACCAAGCAGATATTCTTCTGATGCTTACTCTTAAGTGGAAAACTGGAAGATTATCATCAATATATTAAACTTGTTCAAACAAACAGTCCTTTTCAATGTATTTATAAAAAACAAAATTTTTTAAAATCATATATTATTACAACTTAATGATCATTATTTTGTTCTCTATATTGAAAGTCAATGAGATTTAAACTTTTGATACATATTTTAAAGAAAACAGCAAACTAACTTGTTATAATATATACATCATTCACAACTAAAAGAAAATATTTCTTCTCAGAGATCCATATTGCTTTGTAAGAATAAAGGAAAAAATTTCAAAATGGTATTAAGTCACTTGAAATATATTTTATTGGCAATTTTATTTCTGTAGTGTCCTTCACACTGTCCTAATTTACATAACATTCAGAGACATTTTGTAAACTATTACATACAAAAATGTAACATATAGAAAAGATGAAAATGTTGCTATGCATATATCTCTTTGATTACAGAGAAAATAAACAGTTCATGAGGAAAATAGGTATAGGATTCTTTAGATGCTTTGATAGGGGCAAAGGGGCTTCTTCAAATCACCAGATATGAGATTGAAAAATTAATACATACAGAATAGTAATACCAGTTTGGCTCACACAGTGCTGAATGTGGGTAAATCATAATGAATTGGTCAAGAAGAATCATTCTATTATGTTTATCAGCACAATTTTAATAAAGCTAAATTAGTAACAGATTCCATGAGCAAAGTAACACATCATCAAACTATATACATTTTAAAGACCAAGGTATGTAAAAAGAATATTTATAAACTCTCTGAGGACGGAGTCTGTCTCTTCACCTCTAAATCTTTATTACCTATTACAGTACTTCACATTTACAGTAAATCCTCAAAAATATTTGTTAAATGAAGAAATGATGAATGAGTTCACTATCACAAGGCAACATTCCTCAGCAAATAATTACTTGGAGAGTAAGTGAAAAACATAAATTGATAATATACTTAATGCAGATGACTTTTCAAATACATATGAACATTTTATCCTAAATACAACTCTTTTTGTTGTGAAATATTACTCACATACAGAAAGTGTATAAAATAATTGTACGCTTTTAATTTTTATAATGTGAACGCTCATAAAAACCTCACCCTAATAAAGGTATAAAATATTGTCAACACTCAAAAATATTCCATTTGCTTCTTCCCCACAAAATTCCCTCCTTACTAAATTTAACCATTATTATAATTTATGTTGGCTAGGTTTCTGCATTTTTTAGAGTTCCCCACTTAAATATGCATCCCTAAATACCAGAATTCAGTTTTGCCGGTTTTTGAACTTAGTATAAATGGAATTACACAGCATGTGTCATTTTGTATTGTATACCTTTTAACTTTGCATTACATTTGTGAGATTCCTCCAGGTTGTATTTAGCTATAGTTCATTTATTTTCAAGGATATATTGATGGTCACCTTATGAATTGATTTAACACAATTTATCTATTTCCCTGTTCTACGTTGTTTTATTTTTCTGTTTGTAGATCATTTTAATAATACTGTTATGCATATTCTTGTACATGTTTTCTGATATTATATAAATATGCATAGATTTCAGTTAGACATACACCTAGAAATTGAATTACTGAATGATAGGCAATGGGTAGTTTAACTTTAGTGATGTTAAATAAATATGTTCTGCAATGATTTTATATTAATATTCGCTCCCACTAGTGATAGACAAAACTTCTAAGTTCATTGAACGCAATATTGTGAATCTTAAAATTTTAGTCACACCTGGAAAGGTATCCTAGTGTTTCATCTTTTTTAATTTCCCTGATTACTAATGAAGTTGAACCCATTTTCACATGCTTACTTGCCACTTAGATTTCCTTTTTAGTAAATTAGTTAGCTGTTCAAGTCTCTTTCTCATTTTTGTAGTCACATGTTCTTAGCTTATTGACACGTAGTAGTTGTTACATATTCTGGGCACTAGTTCTTTGTTGGTTATAGGTTTTGCTAATATATCCTTCCCATTTTTATGGCTGTCTTATTCATTTTTCTTAATACTATTTACTGACCCACTGTAAGTTCTTCATTTTAATGTGATCATATTTATGTGCTGTTTATTCATGACTAGTGATTTTTCCCTATATAAAAACATTATAATAATTTGAAATCAGGATACCATTATGCTTTAATATATTCTAAATATGTGTTTGTTTTTATATCATTTATCTTCCATGAAAAAGTGGCATTGTTAATTTGATGTATGCACAAAGTGTATAGTGTGTAGCACAAAGAACAAAAAATAAATAGTTATAGAATGATATTCATTTATATCTATCATTCTATCTTTCTAACTATCCATTCACAAAGTAACCATTTAAGTATCCATCCACACATACGTACCAACATGGAGTTGTATATAATAATGTTTTAATTATTTTTCTCCTTAATTATTGGAAAAACTTCAATCAAAATACAAATAAAATAAATAATTTGAAGTTTTCAACGATATGGTTGCTATTTTTGGAGTTTTCTTCTGATGTAACTAGTTCTTTACATGAGATTTGAGTGGAAACATTTTAGCATTTCTTTTAATTTGAAGTTCTGAGTCATTCTATCAGACTCTAGTACAAATAAACTTTCAGTAACAGTACTTATAGTAATATTACTCATGATGAGTGCAGTCAAGATTTTGGATTCCTGAGTGTTTAGGCTCTTGACTACTGTGAACCCTAGAATCTTGTTAGATGTATGCAGAGTACATGCTAGACATGGAAATATTCTTTATTTTATCCAAATGCTTAATTCCAGTGATCTGTGAAAGCATCTTACTTGGAAGATGTTTTAGTCTTATATAAACTATAGAAACTAGTCTTCTAGCCTCAATGGTTCTCTTGTCCTCTTTAGTTTAGACAACTTAGTTAAATCGTGGCTCTTAAATTCTTCACATTCTGATGTTTAGAAGATGTACATAAAGATTAAACAAGGGAAAGATGGTTTTTCTAAAAGTCAAGAGTAGAACTGTTTTAACCTTATAACCATGTCCTAGAAGTCACACTGACCCTTTCAGGCTTTCTAAGAAACTTGTAAGAGCTTCCCAAGAGTTATGATATTCTCCCAAATAAGAGCTTGCACCTAACTTTCTACAATAGTTGCCTTGGTTGCAGGTAACCAAGAGGAAAAAGGGAAGTGAAAATCACCAAGAGCAATTAAAATACAGAGACCACAGAATAAGAACCAATCCCCTAATAGTACAAATTCCATCCGTAAGAAAGATTGCATCCACTTAGTTCTTCCCAAAGAAAATTGTACTCATTGATACCACAGTCCAGTAAAGCATATAATTGTAACCTTTACTGTAGAACTTCATTAGTATAAGAATGCAGATGTGGAGAATACAAAGTTTGAGTATTCACAAAACATTGAATATATAATTTTAAAGCAGTGAAACAATATGAAATATTGAATTTGAATAGCCATGGATTTTGCCCCATTAACACCATTCTAGACATATATTTTATTGAAGAAAGAAAATGTTGATAATGTTTTACATGCAAATACATTCAGAATGGTGTGACTTATGATAGTGAAAAATTGAACTACTTAGGTACAATATTAAGCAAATGGTTAGTCGAATGATGGTATATCCATATGTGTTACTGAGACTGGATAAATGATTTTACATTTAAAATACTTGCATTAATAAGCTATATAAAAACACTATCTTCTATTTTAGATTTGCAATAATATAAAGAAAGTGATGGATAGATACTATGACTTTTTGATATGTTAGTTTGGATAGCCTACTGTCCCCAGTTTAGTAAAACTTGAATTTAAAGTGCTGCTGTGAAGGGATCTTACAGATACAATTAAATTTCCTAATTAGTTGACTTTCAGTTAGGAAAATTATTCTGGATGTGCCTAACTTAAACATTTGGAAGGTTTTATAAGCAGAGCTGAAGTTTTCCTAAGAGACAAAAGAAATTTCTCAAGTGGACAACTTTGGCCCTCTTCATAGAATTCCAGCATGTTTGTGATCATTCCTTCTTGATGGTTTATTTTATAGAATTTGGATTTGCTTACATAATTGTGTAACCCATATTTTCTTACTGGTTCAGCTTCTCTGGTTAAACACTGACTGATACAATAAATAATAAATGCAATATGCTTATGAAATACTAAAATATCCCAAATTTTAATTGTGACTGCTTCCATATTATTGAATAAAGTTATGTTCTTTTTTTATAAATTCCTATAACTTATGTAGATATATCAGTGATAGCTATATGTTGGACTTAAATGTCATTAAATTTAAAACTTATATATCACTTTCCTGGTCTTACTCCACTATCGACAAGCATCTTCATATTACTAAATTATTTTGAAGAGAAAATTGTATTAAAATGATGATAATTGTTATAAATGACTGAATTCCATTTACAGAATATTTTTTATTTAAAATATAATTTGATAACACAAATTATTGAATTATATGAATTATTGCTATCATGATTTCAGAGAATATCCATTTCTTATAAGATTATTTTCTGTCTCTCTGTACTGCCCACCTCTGAGCCAATCACCTGGGTTTAAAATAGCCCAATAGACCACGCCTTGATTAAACGTTCTTCTTGGTGACAGGGGCTTAACTCTATTGACAGCCAGTCTTATGCCCAGTTGATATGAGTCCTTTGTAATACTTTGCTATTGGAAAAAATATTAATTCATTCAACAAAAATAGTTTTTTCTCTGTGCCAGGTTTTGTATTAGAGTCTAAGGAATTCAAGATTATTTTAGGCTTTTAGTGCAGAAGAACTTATACAAAAGTATAATTGAATATATTGCTTTAATACAGTGCAATAATTTTCCTCATAAATATAAATGTAAGTGTCCTAACTACTAATTTTCTCAGCAGAGAAATTACTCTCTTCGCATTGTCCACATTTTCTAATTTCACTGTACACCATTGTGACTCTGGGCTTCATATTGTGCTGTAGAAAATTTATTTCAAAAAGAGCACTAAACAGAGTAGTTAAATATTGACTGTTCTGTTTAGAAAGCACATGTTAGGGAGGACTTGATTCTACATGTTTAAAAAAAAAACTCACAGGGAATCCTAAATGTAAAACATGGCTGGTTTTTAAACCTGAATAAACATGTTTACTCATATTCAGCATCTGAATAGATATGATAAAGATTTCATATCATTAATTGATGTTTATGTATGCATATACATATATGCATAGATATATTTATATTAAAATGAGACATTTACATCTATGATTACCAAATTGTTTTATTTCATTGAAAACTGAGAACAAGGTTTGTTAAGTTTTCAGGAAAAATAAAAGAAAAAAAATCTACTATTCATGGTTATCTCAAATTATGACCTTACTAAAAATTTGACTTAACGTGCAAAAAATAACATATTTATGAGTGATTGGTCAAAACCTGAAATTATGAAGAAGGTTGACTTGATCTATCTAGCATTTTTGGCAAAACACTCCACATACTGTCTGTGCCCTCCAACATAAGGCTTTATTTTCTGTTTGAAATGTTGATAAGGGTATATCAGTAGTGCATATTCATTTCTCTGTCATGTATTTTTCTTATTCTAATTTCTCTATATAGGTTAACAGTCATGATTTTGGTAATTATTATTGCACTGCTACTCCTGTTTATGCAAGAGAATAATTTCTCTTTAGTAAAATAAAGCAGGTAATTTGACTAATTGATATTTAATCCTTATATGTCAATAGGATAATATTTACAGATTATATAATATCATATTTCACAATATAATATTTTACATATAATACCTATAATCAGAAGTGAAGACTTCTTATTTTTGTTTCTCTTGATGTTAGCTCAGTTACATACTAGTAAATTTAGAATAAGATTTTATTGAGATTCAAATATCTGTGATATGTAATTTTAAAAATTATTTCAAATACACTAATATGTAAATTAAACTATGAATGTTTTATCTAAACATGTTACCTTAATTATTATTATCTATACACGTCATCATTTATTTGTTATTTTTTATGTAATACTATTATTATACCTAATGGATATTAGAAAAGGAATCGAGAAAAATTTACAAGACCTATCAATTTAAAAATACCAATATTAAGTAGTAAAGTATATATTAAAGTAAAATGCAATGTAAAATAGCAGTTAACATTCATAAATATGGAAATCAACAATGGATAAGATACTTAAGGAAAAATTAGTATAAAAAGTGTGATACTGGAACTTGAAAAATGGGTAATATTTAGATGGATAAGAGTAAGAAATAGTCAAAGATGTGAAAAGCAGGTGAAGGAATGAGTGAAAAATTAGCATTTTTTAAATATTTATGAAACAATGACTAGACAAGTCTTTAAAAAGTTACTAAGATATATATGAGTTATGAGAATTTACTTTGGATTAATCTGTGACTATTTCAAATACCAGAGTTTGGATTTAATAAATTTGCCAAGGTAAAAGACAATAAAGTAAAAATATAATATGTTCTTCATGCAGGTGTGACATTATTTTTAAAAATCAGACTATTGTGTAACAATAAAGACATATACAAAATATATGAGGATCACGGACTTGAACTACAAAACAGTTCAGGTTCAGCTAGATGCAAGAATCAAAGTCTGTCATAAGCATCCTTACCAGCAGTCACAAAAAAGCATATAAATATTACAGTGAATCACAGCTTAGTTCACACTCTTGTGAATCTGGTTAATTGTTGAATTGCTAGTTCTCTGACCTTGAGCAAATTATCTTACTTCTGTGATTTGCAAAAGCCCTGGGTCATAGTTCAATAAACATTAGTTTAATTTTCATCATCCACTCCCTTGAGGGTAATATTAAGAGAAAAAAAGAAGACGTAACAGAAACAGTAGATGCACAAATGAGGAGATAAAGGACAACAATCATATTTATAGATTAAAAACAGAGAACGGGTAACGTTTGCATATTTCAATTTTATCTGTATTGTGGATCTTTTTCTAGGAATCCAAAGCAACAATTAACTGGATTTCTAAAAACATTTAGGAAAAATCTTTTCTTGAGTTCTAATTGATATTCAAATGCTAACTCAAAATATTGTTGTTAATATATTTACATTTTTTGCATTTGTTTCTTTTTTAAAAAAGTAGAAATGTTTACATTACAAGACAAATGTTTAATGAAATTGCATACTAGCCACTTTACCAAAAATGTTATATAACGTTTATTGCCACTTACCCAATGTCAAAAGGATATTATGATTCAAGAATGCAATTGAACTACATCAAGACAACATAAACACATCAAAAATAAATTATGTGCATTTAAAACTCGGGACTACAAATAGGTTAAAAATTTAAATTATAATAAAAAAAGCAAATTTCACCTCAGCCATTAGAGGTAAAGGCATAATTTTTATGTAAAATTAAATATTGTTCAGTCAAATCAATTGAGATTATTATTACTAACACAAATTACTAAGGTTAATTTTTATCTCAGTAGCAGGCAGTTTGAAAAACATTACATAGTGGCATTTTGCTAGCAAAGAAAAAATACAACATTAAGATAAAAATTGAATAGTACTAATGTCATCAAAAACCATATTAGAAAATTAGTTTTGATAATCTTGTCCTCAAAATGCTGTAAAATATATCATGACCTGATATTGATTAGTATGGAGATTGCTAAGGTGACACTATGTGCCTTAGTCTGTTTTGTGCTGCTGCTGTAACAAAATACCATAGACTGGGTAATTTATAAAAACAGAAATTTATCTGTCATAGTTCTGGAGGCTGGGAAATCCAAGATCAAGGCCCCGGCTGGTTCTGTTGTCTAGTGAATGCTCCATCCAGAGGAGAGGAACACTGTGTACTCACACGGCAGAAAGCTAAAGTAGAAACAAGGCAAAAGATGCATGAAACCTCTTTTGTAAGGGCCTTGATCCCATTCATGAAGCGGTAGCTCTCACAGTTTAATCACTTCTTTTTTTTTTATATATATACATAACATATTTATTATTTTATGAAGAGATAGATAATTCCAATTGTACATATGTAGATATTTAAAAGAATATAAACAATAAGGACATAAAATTGCAATGTATATGTATAACACATCAGACCCTCTCTACACACTCACGCAACCAAGCAGAGTCAACCAACCAGTTATGTCTAAATATTTGGACAACTTCACAGATAAAGTCACTAGGGACTTCATCACTGAAAAAATATGTAAATGTCCATTGGAATGGAGCTGATTAGTTTTCAATAAACATGTAAGATAGAAATTGCTGGACAAATGTGGAAAAACAAAAACTCTACCATTTACATATATACGAATGGATGAACTTTCGGCATTGTCACTACTTGCTTTAGACTAGCGGTTTCCAGTAAAACTCTTTTGGGAAGTTCAAGCTGGTTCTAGAAAGCCTATAGGCAGGCCTGATGAATACCTAGATGGGAAATACCTGAATAGGTAAGGTCCTGAGGCTTCTACTAAAGTGTGAGGAGCAGAGATTTAGAAGTCTGGCTGGACAATGTCTCCTGATCGCCAATGTATCTGTTCCCTAAAGAAAGCGCCATCAGTTCCAGGATGTTGGAACCTGGCTTCCACAGCTGACTGGCTGATGCCTGTTTACAATGAGGCCCAGCTTTGGGGGAAGCCTTTTTGCTCAGGCCAGATGTGAAATGTGAAGGCATAAGCCTTCATACAACGAAGAGCTGGGAGGGGTAAACTCAGGCCCCTCCCTGGGCCTAGAGGTATTGTGATGTATACCCCCACCCACCCCCACCACACCCCCTCCCACCTGGCCTTTAGGTCAAACACCAGGAAAGTAGGGGGGTTGTAGCCAGCTGGAAATTGCCAGTTCCTTTAGGCTTAATAGCTCAGTGATGCTGTGTTAGGATCCCATGGGAGTGAAACACAGTGACAGGGATGGGGTGGGAGCCTGGCACTCCCTTTGGCTGCTGTGACAGACTCTCTCATGCCCTCCCTCCACTCAGGGCTGCTCCTTCTTTGTGTTTTTCACAGCTTTTCTTCCTCCTACCCCTCCCTGTGGGAACACCCAGACTCAGGTCCCTTTCTCACCCCCTCCTACCCCTCCATATGACCCCTGTGCACACGCCTCCCCAGTCTCTCTTGGGCAGCATGGGCCCTCCCTCTCCCTGGGTCCTTGCTCTAGACATGTCTACACAGACATCACTCCATGGCAGTGAGACTGCCCAATGTCCCCACATGGTCTTTCCTTCAGATCTACACACGATTCTATAAGAATAGCTGCCGGTACTGAGACCGATACACATCATCTTACTCAATTCTTGCAACAACACTGTTTTATAGGTGGAGAAACGCAGGTTAAAAATTTTCCCAAAGGCCACCCAGCAGTAAGTGGAGGACCTGGGATTAGAACCAGGGCTCCTGGACACCAAAATTTACAGCACAGCACTGCTGTCAGCCTTTCCTCCGGAGTATCTTGGATTGGGCTGGGGGAGGGACAGCGCCTGGGCCAGGTGGGGGTCTGCATCTCCCACCTTATGTTACAATGAGGAAAGGAGCATTCCATTCCCAGGAGGAAAGGAAACTGGAACAGCCACCCTTCTTTCAGCCTCCCTTACTCTCTCTTTCCCAAGAGTGGAGGGATGGAAAGCTGACAGGAGAGTTTGGAAGAAGGAACTGAGTTGGGGGCATGGGGAATGGGCCCTTTCCTGCCCACTTTTAGACCTGCCTGCCCATAGGGAGTGTGCACGCTGCTCAGCTCCTGAGCCCCCTTTCTTAAAGGCCCTTCCTCTTAAGATTATCACATTGGCAACACTTGAATTTTGGAGAGGACACATTGAAACCATAACACTATACTATATGTGCATTTTCACTACTTATTAGATAATATCTGAACCATATAAAAAATGCTCATACAATGGTGACTTGTGATGTTAACTTAATATTAAAATATTTATTTTAATAAACAAATACTTAGAACAATAACTTTGTGCAACTCATAAAATCAGATTGAGATTGAATAAAGGTTTAATTTTTAATGTTTCTATAATTTTTATAGAATTTTCATGTTCTATTTCACATAGGCAAACAAAATAAGCAATAAAACTAATAAACAATTACTGAGAACTTGACAGGGCAATACAAGGGCTTCACTAAAAATTTAGCCTATCTGTAGGAACATTCACAAAAGCTGAGAATTTTTAAATGAAATAAACACAAACGCAACACAAACAACAATATTTCCTCACAACTTTATGTGTTTGTTTTCTTCATCCCAGAAATATAACGTGGAGATCTCTCCATATTTTCATACAGAGATTTGCCACATAAATTTTAATGACTGCATATTATTTGGTCCTATGTCTCTAGATAGATGGATAGATAGACAGATCAAGATATATTAAAAAGTGTGTGTGTGTATAAACACACAATGCTATACCGATTACTTAACTGTGTAAAACTTTATTTACATATTCAGATGTAGCTGTAGAAAAATTCATAAAAGTAAAGTTTGTGGGTAAAAGGATATGTGCATTTTGAATTTTGATAGAACTTCTCTTAAAAGAATCTGTACTTTATCGTCAGTGTATACTACATACTAATTTCTACATACTAGTTAGTACGTATAAGTCATAATAAACCTTTATTTATTTCATACTGGTTACTATATACCTTTACTAGCATTATATGCTGCCAGATTTGTTGTGCTTTCTTTTAGGGAAGGTTATTGATTTTTTAATTCAATTTTTTGAATAGTTTTAGGCATATTCAAATGATCTATTTCTTTTTGTTTGAGTTTTGGTAGATTGTGTCTTTGAAGGAATTGTTGCTTTAACTTGCTTTTTTTAAGAACTTGTTTTTCAGTTGATTATGTTTATTTAAGTGTCTAATCAAATAATCCAAAATATACAATATATGATAATACCTTGTATAAATATATATTATGTGCAATATATATTTTATATATAGTATAACAATATATAATCATCGACATCTGTAAATGATTAATTTTACCTATTTCTATCCATTTTACATGATTCTCATTTATTTATCTTGCCTAAAATCATAATGCTATACAATAATATTGCTAAAAAATACCATTTTCTTGTTTCTGTCTTTAATGTAATTGCTTCTAGATTTTCAACGTCATCATTATACTGGCTGTTTTTTTTTTTTTTTTTTTTTGAGGAAGAAATAGATGTAGACAGAAAAAACATGGCTGAAAATAACTACTTTCATTTTCAAAAGATATTTAATTAAAATTGATGTCAAATTTAATCGTATGTGTCCCTGCACTATTTCCATAAAACCTCAACTATAAAAATAAATATTGAAGCAAAGTACAACCCATTTGTCTCAGCCAAAGAAATTCCCTTCCATCCACTTACCATACCAAAAGACTCACAGTTCTTTTCAGTACTTAATGAGCCCTTCCTGGGGTATAAATCATACTTGGCCTAATTCTCTTTCCTCTTCATACTCAATTCCCAGCCCCCTCTACAATGAAAAGTTGTATTCAATGGGATTTCAGGGAATATTAGCTCGGGTGCTTCTGGTAAAATCTTTTCTTGCTAATAAAGAGATATCTTACTTTCGTGTTAATGGAATTCTTAATTTGTAAACATACTGAGATTTAATAACTATTTTAAACCATAAGAGGTGAACCAAGAAAACTTCATAAAAGTCAACTAATGTCCTGATATATTGAGCGATTAACTCTAGAAACACATATCTAAATACTTGTTTACATAGGAAAAATACACCCTTAATTGTTTAATTAACTATTAGGTATACTATTATATCCACTCAAATCAATTCTTATTAGTACAGTGAGTGAGAAAAAAGTAATCATGTTGTTGTAAAGGTCGTTTGCTTTAGCTTTTGGATAAATTAATATAGTAAAATGTAGATTTAAGGCAAAATCCACAATCTACATTGCATTATTGACAAAATAATTTGGCACTTAGCATTTTTAGCCATTTAAATGCTTAGTTATTGTATTTTGCATACTGTCTCGAAAAATCTGTGCAGATTCTTTGACGCTCTACATATTTTCTTTCTCTAGAAGAAATTTAATTTTATCTGGACTTCAGCTCTTGTGAAAGTTGGGCTTTATTCTGTTACCAAGGGTGTCCCAAACCAAAGGCTTGCAGAGCAAACATATCTCTACCATCTCAAATGGCCTTGAATTTTGTATTCTAACCCCCTATCCCTGAGTCAATAAAAAGGTTTGCTCAGCATCTCAGTTGTGTCCTCCAGAATCATCAAATGCCCTTAGAGGAAAATAAGCCCACAATGTTGGACTCACTTCTCTCAACTCCTCTTTTCCTGATCCTATTTGCACATTTTTTCACTGACTTGGTAATTCTCAATTTTATTCATAAATATGTTTTTCAAATATTTTTCCAGCCTAGTCCTTCTATAGAAGACAGTTGGTCTAAAACACCAATATATCATTGCCAGAAGCGTAGCTCCTCTGAAATTCCATATCAAATATTGTGCAAGAGAGGGAAACCATGTAGAAATTTGACACTAGTCTAGAGATTTGAATCGAAAAAGAAAAACTGAGAAGAAATCTTAAGGGAGTCTAAGTATGGCAAAACTGTTCTTAACCTTGCCTCCTCTTTGACTATTTCTCTAAGGGTAATACACTAAATAGATAATTTTTAATCATATCTGTATCCAAATAGATGATAATTATATATTTTGAAGTAAATCTTTGTTTTGGATTCAGCTTTTTATGTTTTCTATTTACATAAAATGGATTTTGGTCAAATAATTCCTACAAATCAATAAGGCACCTTGAGATACAGTTGTTATATAATCACAAACTGGGCCTTCCAATTGCTTCAAGTCTTGTTACTTTATAATATTAAAAATATGTATTTCTTATTTTAGATAAGCAGCATAATATTTTGGCAAGGTATAAAATGCTGCATTCTAGTATCAGATCTATTTAGTAGAGATTGTATAATTTATGAAAATCATCCAAATCATTTTTGCCATTTAAAAAGAGATTAAGTAGATTGTAGATATTTTCACCATCTTTTTATAGTTTGTTATTAAAATAACTCATTAAGATTGTGCACAATAAAACATTAATTATAGTAATTAACTAATAGCAATAGTAATAATAATAATAATTTGTATTTTTAAAACAAATGTTAAAAATATTTGTGCCTAGTATGAAATATTGGTACTGATTTTTCTTTTATATTTTTGAGTCTTCCAGCTCTCTTACTATGGATAACATTTCTTTAAATTTATGACTATCAACAGCAACCACAGTTTTGGGGAGTGAGATGGTGTGGGAGTTTGAGCATTGGGTTTCCCCATGGACATCCAGGTTCTAATCCATGGAACCTATGGATGTTACCTTATGCAGCAAACAGGACTTTGCGGATGTGATTCAAAATCTTGAAAGGAAGAGATTATCCTAGCTATCTGAATGTGTCCTAAATGTGGTCACAAATGTCCCTAAAAGGGGGAGGCAGAGAGGAGAAGAGAAAGCAATGTAAAAACAAAGGCAGAGAGTGGAGTGATGGGCCACAAGCCAAGGAGTGCCAACAGCCACCAGAAGCTGGGAGATACAAAATAAATCCTCCCCTGGAGCCTCCTGAAAGAATCAGCCTTTGTGATAACTCAACTGTAGCCCTATATAACTCCTTTCAAACTTCTGATTTCTACAAAACAAAAATCTATTGTTCAACCCACAATGTTTGTGGTAATTTTTTGCAGAAAAGAAAGGAAACTAATACAGATGCTGTCTGGACTCAAGAAAAAATTAACACGTGAGTTAGGTTCTAGAAGACAGTTAAGATGTTAGAATTCAGATAAGTAAAATATAATTCCAGGAAGAGTGAGGGAAATACATAAATATATAAATATAGCATTAAAACATGTGTTTTAGTCAGGATTCTCCAGAGAAACAGAATCAGTACAAGACCTTATGAGATATATTTTTATATATATACACACATACACACACATATCTACCTATCCATATATATATATATTCTTTATATATATCTTGACAGAGATTTATTTTGAGGAATTATCTTATGCAATTATGGGGGCAGGCAAGTCCAAACTCTGTAGGGTAGGCCAGCACTGAAGATTCAGGAAAGAGCCTATGTTGTAGTTCAAGCCCAAAGGCTTTCTGCTGCAGAATTCCCTCTTGTGTGGGGAGGTCAGTTTTGTTTTTGTTTTTGTTTTTGTTTTCCTATTAAGGCTTTCAACTTATTGGAGAAGGTGTACCTACCTTATGGAGGACAATAGGTTTTGCTCAAAGTCCACCTTTTTAAGTGTAAATCTCATCCAAAACACCTTCACAGAAACATTCAGAATAGTGTTTGACCAAGTATCTGTGCTCTGTGGCCCAGTCAAGTTGACATAAAATTAACCATCACATCATGTAATTCTAATACGCAGCCACTTACACTTTTTTTCATACCATGTAGTGGAACTTGACATATAATTGTTCTGCATCTTTAATCTCATCTTGTTGGATGTCACTTCCTTAATAGCAAGAATCGTGACATCGTATTTATCTTGACATCCCCTATGGAACTTGGCCTAGTAGCTCAACTAGCACACATGCATCCAAATATGAAGGCTTCATTCTGAGCCTCAGCTTCACCACTTACTATCTATGTGACCATTCTCATTCATGAAGAATGACTTGATGTTTAGTGTTATAGTCTAGCATGATGACAATAATAGCCATTTCAATTAGTCAAGATTCTTTTGCTGGTGCATAACAGAACATATCTAATTTTTATGGGGTTAGAAAGTATTGAAAGATTTATTGAGCAATTTTATGCATTCAGGACTCAAGAAATTCACTGAAGAATTAAGCTTCAAATAGGTGATGTAGGGTGGTTTAAAGAGGAAAGTTCAATGGTCCAAGGTCCTTCTCTGTTGGCTACCTGTAGTGAAATGCTTAAATAATTCTTAATCTAGAATTACAAGGGATATGTCTCAATAGGATGAAAGGCATCTACATCAAACAACCTACATCTAGTGTCTTGCTTTCAATGGTGAAATATATAACACCATTGGAACCTGCTCACTTTTTGACACTAATTCTCATTTTCTTTATTGTACATCATTTACATACAAACAATTCAAAAACATACTTGAAAACATTGGTTGCCTTTTAAAAATATAATTTTAACATGACCATATGATAAAATACCCTATCTTCACCATTGGCAAGGAAGAGAAAAGACAAATGAGGTCCAGAGCTCCCAAGGCCACTCTAAGCTTCAGTGATTTTGCTAGAAAGATTCACAGAACTCAGAAAAGCTGTTATACTAATGGTTATTGTCCACTACAGTGAAAGAATTAAAGTCAGGAATGGAAAAAGGTATATAGGTTAGGATCCAGGAGAGACCAGGCACAAGCTTCCAGTTTTCCTCTCCCAGTGTAATCATATGGATAGTGTTAATTCTCCTAGCAATGATGTGTGATGAGAAGAGGTAGTACTGTATCATGCCAACCAGGGAAGCTCACCCAAGCCTTGGTGAGCAGGGATATATTGGGGGTCAGTCACATAGACAGGGCTGATTACCTATGTGACTGACCTTCAGTCTTCAGCCTCTCCACACATCTAACTGATATCACATGATCCAAGGTCCCCACCACAGATCATTGCTAGCATAAATTATCTAGTGTGGCCCAAGAACCCCTCCATACATCACATTGTTAGTATAAAGTATCTAGTGTACCCATGGACTCAGATAAACAAAGACATTGTTAACAGGACATTTCAAGGGCTTAGAGGTTATATCCCAAGACCTGTGCACAAAGCAGACCTTTCTATGGAACATACAGAGTTTTGACAACCCAAATCTGCTCAGTTAATAATTTCTTACACAACAGAGAACCCAAAATAGTGTGTACTGTAGTATTCAGGAGTCTAATAGAGCCTAATAGTTAAAAAATTAAATACTGAAATATTTTCTTATTGATATTTTGCTTCCTTCTCCTTTTCTGGGAAGTAAACTTATTTATAAATTAAACTGTTCTATAGAGCCAAACAATAGCAGTTTGACCTTGGTTGCTGCACTAATTGTCGTGCAATATCTTGAGACTCATTAACATTATCTTACCTTTCCAGACCATCTGGTATTTGACAAAACTAGATGCAAAAAGTACAAACAAATGATCTTTCTGTATCCCTAGGTCACTCTGACTCGAGAGTCTATTCTATTCTCATGCTTCTGCACATGCAGTAAATGTGTATTCAAGAAAAAAGGTTGTTACGAAGGAGAGTAAATGATTCACTGATACAGTGAAACCAGGGTATTCAGGGAAATTTTTATTTGACAGTGAAAATTCCTCAAAATCTAGTTCATATTTAATGAACATGTTTTTCACTCATTTAGCACAACAAAATATTAAAAGATAGAAATAACAAAGATAAAGTTATCTTGAGAAATTATTTAATGTCATAAAAACCAGAAATGATATATTTTGCTCCTCCAATTTACATTTAAGGAAGAGTAAACATTAGTTTATCAAAAAATATAATGAACAGTTATTTGTGAGAAATTAAAATAGTAAAATTGTGCTCTTTTCATGAGAAATCTGCTAGCTACCAAGAAGCTTTAGGGGATGGTGTTATTCTGATAAATTTTGGGTTTGTCCATAATTTTTGAGTGTTCTGAAGCTTTGATTCGTTAAGGGAAAACATACTTTCCAATTTCACAGAGACATCAATTTATGCAACTTGCAGTATGTTGGTAGTCCCATCAACAGAGTCTTTTTCTACCACGAAGACCATTGTCTTCATGGGCACTTTGTGCAAAAAGTATTAGCCGGCTAAAGAGGAGGTTGGCTCACAGCCATAAAATCAGTCATTCTGACTATCTGATTGCTAAGTCTTTGATAACAGATACCATTTCTGAGCATCAATGTGAGACACAAAGATCCAAATACCTATACTCTTGCAGGTGCATACACTCATATAACCCTCCATTTCTTTTAGTATAGTTTATTCCAGGTTTCTGACAACTACCAAGACATATTTCCACTGCTCAAGAGTCACTATATATCCATACCTCAGACAATTTCCCTATCCATGCAAATTGGTTATGTCAGTATCATGCTTCTAACTCTGATTAACAGGAAGACTTTCTTTGTAATCATTCGAAGCCATTGGAAAGTGGGGATATTATTTTAGATTGGATATTGTATTAGTTTAGCAGTCTCATTATTTTAGATTGGATATTTGTATTAGAATAGCAGTCAATTTCCTGCTATTCCAAAAATGTATCTGGAAAATCAACCTGAATCGTTCCCTCTTTTTTAGTTCATAGAAAAAGCCTCTATAAAGACATAGGTATGAGTTGAAGAAGAAACCTATATAATAATAATAATGCAGATCACAGTTATACCTTCAAATCTTGAAAATAGTGCTAATCTCTGCAATTGCTCCCAGTGTATAGCATTACTTCAGTTTACCGATCTTGTCTAAAGGGAAAGGAGAAGAGGCAGCCAGTTCTAGGAGCCCTATTCCACGGGTCAGAGAACCAAGGGTTATGCCAGTACTAAGTGTGCTAATTCTCCCAATTATACATTTGAAGACTGAAAATGTAACCAGAAGACCTACCATGAATTGGATTTAAACCAAAGCTCCAATTACAATCTGGCTTCCATAAGCCACCACTATAATCGAAGGACATTTTGAGTTTCTTGGAATTAGAGTCAATTTAGTAACTGTGACTAAAGTGTTTCAAAATATCAATTTATTCCTCTTTCTCCAGTGTGCTGTAAGCCTATAAAATGGCCACAGAGCCTTTTGGAAAAAAGTCAAAATGATATCTCTTGTATATTTTTGCTGTAGCAATTCATTGCCCTTCCTCTAGAGGAAGGAATTTCCTGTTCATTCAGTAGCCTACACAGGATTTTGAGGTGCTTTCCATTTAGAAAAGTGGTGTTAACTAGCAACATCTTTCTGCTCACCAGCTCTTACTATTTGTTTTGTGATTATATCAAATCCATCAACATACTACCTATATGTCTAACCATATAACCCCTAAAATAATGATATTTTTAGCCATTGCCACAGATCCCTGCAGATTTGGGCATACTAAATTTCAGCCTGCCATTATGCACATTTTGTTGGTTTTGTATGTCATATCTCTGATATTTAAGAGCTCACACATGGCCTTTGCTATTCCAGAATTCCATTATCCTCATTCATATTAAAGAGCCTGGAAGATTTCTTCACCATCAAATGCAGTCTGTAGGGAAAAACCACCACTGAGCCACTAAGATGCCAGTGTGGCCTTCATCAGGGCATCACTAATTGCCTTAGCAAAGGGAATGTCCCCTAGAACCTGCTGGGGAACATATTCAAGTAGTGGATACTTAACATCTTACAGAGTAAATTAATTCTAACATCCCCTTGAGCTTTCTTAACCTTTCTTCAATACTATAATAACATGTTCTGGCATTAACACCATGTACTGAAGGCTATCACCAAGTACCATCTTTAAAGAACCACCTCAGAAAACTCTTAGGACTGCTTCTGGTACCCTTGCCAGACCTGGAAATCCCCAGTTATCAGTGAGTTCCCACATGGCAATAAGTTATTTTCCTGTGGTCTTATACTTCATGCACTCACAACCTAAAATTTTTAAGATCAACTCCTATGTGTATCTGGGATCAGATACTCAATGTTTGCAAAATGGCTCCAGTGCCTCTCATTTGTGGGAATTTTGATAATTCACTTAATTACACTATGCCCCAATTTACCTGTATGAAAAAGCATAATTATAAATCAGTTTCTAAGAGATTGTAATACACATGAGAAAATTAACTAAGAAAGTACATGTGAAATGCTCAGAACTTTGCCTTCAAATAGTAAGCATCTGTGATGGGTTAGATTGTGTCCTACAAAAAGATATATTGAAGACTTAACTCCCAGTAACTGTGAATGTGATCTTATGTGGAAATCAAGTCTTTACAGATGTCATCAAGTTAACATGAGATCATATTGGATTAGCCCAAGCCATAATTCGATGACTGCTTCCTTGATAAGAAGAAGACATTTGCGCACAGAGAAAGGGAGACACACAGACAGGCAAATGCTATGTGAAGACACAGAAAGCCCAGGGAAGAGAGTCATGTGACAACAGAGGCACAAGGATGTATCTAGCCAAAGGATTCCAAGAATGCCAATACCACTAGAAGCTAGGAAGAGCCGTGAAATGGTCCTGCCCTAGATCCTTAAGAAAGGCATGACACCAGTCCCTTGCTTTCAGATTTCTAACCTCCAGAACTGTAAAGGAATAAATTGCTGTTTTAAGCCATGCCGTTTGTGGTAATTTGTTACGGCAATCCTAGGAAACTAATACAATATCCAATCTAAAAGGGTTAGACATTAAAATAATCCTTTGAATACAAAACATATTTAGGTTTTCCTTTGTTATGTTTCTTTGTCATTATTAAAACATATAATACTGAAATATAATGATTTGCATATAATAATATTTCCATGAGACATTAAATTATTTCATATTCTTAAACCTAAACTAATAATATGTATGGTATGTAATAGCATATTAAAAATTATAGATAGTATTTATTGGGTGCTCCTGTATCCTAGGCACTGTATTAAGTACTTTACATATATTGCATTTATTTATTAATATAACAAACATGAGGATGTCGCTATTTTAGAAATGATGAAATTTTGATACTGAGATGACAATTTTCAGGTTCTCAATCATGGAAGCAACAGAAATGTGATTCCTGAGATTCTGTCTCACTCTTTTAATCAAACTATTACATAATATCAAGAAAATATTTTTAGGTATAATGCAAGGAAGGTAGAGCATTTAATGATGGTTCATTATGTACTAGACACTGAAGGCTTGCTTCTCATATGCATCATAATAAATTAAGCCACAACTCCAAAATTAGAAAGTTCAGAAAGCTACTCTTATTTCAATTATACAGAGTAGAAAATAAAGCTCATTGGATATTAATTTATTTAAGAAAATATGATTAGTAGGTGATTAAGCAAAATAAAGATTTAAGAAGAAACTGAGACAATAAAAAGTAGAGGCAATGGTGCAGCTTGTTATATCTAAAACCTTTGTTATAAGTGTCCATGATATCAATTACTCTTTTTCTGATGTTCACTGTACTTGAATTAATTTGCATAATATGTGTATTCATACAATGTGTGTCTTCTTCACTCCATGTGCCATGGAGAGTTCTGTGAAGCTAAGGGATGCATCTTCATGGGCCAGAAGTATACATATAACTTTTATGTGGCCCAGATACTGGCAAATAGCTGAAACTCAAAAACAAGAGAGTAGAATGATGGTTGCCAGGAGATAGGGAGTGGAAAAATGGGATGTTGGTCAAAGTGTACAAACTTTTAGATGTAAAAGGAGTAAGTTCAGGGGATCTAATGCAAAGTATAGTGACTATAGTTATAATACTGTATCGTTTACTTGAAATTTGATGGGAGAGCAGATTTTGTGTCCTTACACACACATACATACAGACACACAAATGGTAAGATTGGATGGTGATTGATGTATTAAATAATTTGATTCTTGGGACCATTACACAATGTATACATATGCCAAATCATCAATAATTTCAATATATATACTTTTATTTGTCAATTAAATATTTTAAAATAAAAAGTACTCCAGCCACTAAATAGCCTAAAGGTTAATAAGCTAGTCATTTCTTTCCACATTATTAAAAAACATTATTTCCTACAAATAAATTGAATGTTTTAGGAATTTGGCACAAATAAAATATACGATAATTAGGATTTGACAACAAAAGGAATATGGAGTTGATTTGTCTGGAATGGTTAGGCAAAGTATGTTTTTACAAAGCAGATACCACCAGCAACTTTGATGGGAATATCCTTCACTGTTTGACATTTGACAATTTGACACTGCTCCCACATAATGCAGGATTTACACATTCCTGCCATCTGCACTCTACCTGCCAGTAGCACTGCTCAGTCTGTAGCAATCGGAAATGTCCTCATCAATTGCCAACTATCATTAAGGAGGTTGTACTAGCCCTACTTGAAAATCACTGAAACAGGAGATGATAGTTTCCCATGAAGGCTGAGCTACTCATTATCAATTTGCTGTTGTCAAAATGCATTTTCTTTGCATCTCATTTTCATCTTCACATTCGTGCATTAGTTTGAATTGCCAATGAAAATGAAATACTTGACCTAAAAGAGAAAAATAAAATATTGCTAGTAGAAAAAGAGACAGTTTAAAAAATGTGACTCTATGGTGCAATTTAAAATAGGTAGTCTTTCTGGCAGTTTTTCATATGGTTAGTATTATCTCATGGAAAATTCCTGTGATCATTTTTTAAAAATCCTTCCAAGCTAATCTAATAGACAATGAATAAACTAGAAATAGCAAATTTGCAATTCACTTGAATAACTTTTATTTGTTAAATAATAAATCTAGGAGAGGAAAATATATGTAGCATATTTACTAGGAATTTGAAATTGTGTTACAGTGCATTGGATCCCTGAGTTTTACCTGCCCAACTTTAACAATTCTGTACTCCTTGGAAACGTATTGATAAAGTGGGAGAAAAATTATCCAAAATAAAGGGCCAAAGAAATAAATTAAATTTATTATCAGAGGAAATAGAAAATGTCTGTAAATTACAGCATCTATAGACAGCTATGTTTGCAACGTCCCTTTAACCACACCATGATATTTGCTAACCATGCTTGTGCTATTTGTTCTTATTACAGACCCAGATGGCCCAGGTTGATCTTTAATTTGTTAGGCTGAAAATAAAATATTATCCTCTCCAGAGTTTAACAAAGGTTGCCCAACTTTAGAGTTTAAGACATTCCAAATAAATCTGTTTCACACTGCAATTTAACCAAAGGCTGAATATAAAGATTAGAACTTTCACTTGGGTCTTCCCAGCTGCTCAGATTTAAATACACTTATGGCTTGACCATCCTTCCTTACTTCCTGTAGAGTGTTCTAGCTTGAGTCATTAAGGAACTACATGTATGTGTGTGTGTGTGTGTGTGTGTGTGTATGTATTTGTTTAAACATTTTCTTATAAGGTCTTCATAACCTTCATGGAATGCTTTAATGGGAAAGTGGAATGTATATATGTATCTTTTGGGATGAAAAATAATGCTTCCTTTTTCTCTTCCCCTTCTATGGCATTAATTCATTTCCAGCACTGCTTCTATTTGGTTATATTTCTACTGTTGTTAAATATGATTCTATTTTTTAAATGTTATATGGTAGAGGCTTAGTATCTTTAGGGTAAAGTATCACATTGGTATGAATTCCTTGGTACCACAGAAATAATTTCCATTCAAATAATAAAATTATTTCAGGTAATTCATAAATAATTTTTAAAGGTTTAAAAAGAATAAGAAAAGTAGGTTTCCTGATGTGTAGACATCTCTGCTTTAGGGGTACTATTTTAGTAATACTGCTGCATTGTATTTAGTTGTAAATATGTGATGTCTTTACACTGATTTATTCAATATTTTTTGTTGAAAGTCTGCCATGTTCCACGAATTGTGTGAGGTATGCATAATAAATAATGAGCAATGCTGAAATATTCAAACTAAAATAACCTAATATCTTAAGAAATGATACATAAGAAATATGCTGGTAAGAAAATAAAATGCCTGTTGAATTCAAAATTATTATATGGATGAATAAAATATGACAGGGAACCACGAAATTTAGAAAGGGCACACAGGGAAGAAAAGTAAACTCATATTTTCGATATGCAAGAGAAAAGTAATTTTACTTTTCACTTAGGCAAATGAATGTACAATTTTTGACAATATAGTATTTCCTTAATTTTAATTTAATTTGTATTCAGCTATGGAGAAGCCCAGTGAAGAAAATTTTTATTCCTTTAATATCTCTTTTAGTATAAACATCCATCTTTAACTACCTATTATGGGGAAATATATGCAAAGAATCCTGGGCATTAGATCAAAAATTAGCAGCTGGTGAAACAGTATATGTAATAGACCTATTGCCAGACAGCATAAGTTGACAATAAAAGGTAATTGTCTTCCTCCCCTACACCCCCCAACAACTTTTACTTTATATACCACTACTTTTATTGTTTAGATCCCACATGATAAATAATCTGTTGCCGTTTCTAATTTCATACATAGTGGTATTCTTTACTTCATTTATAATTATATACTCTATTTAGCAGAATTTATTCATACTTCTTTTTACTGAGGTGAGTTTTTAAAAGCATGCCACTTACTATTGTTATTATAATTATCCTACTTATTACTATTCCACCAATAAGTAGGAATACTTTACGCTTCACTAACAACAGAGACAAAATGATTCTATCACTAAACAAACTCAACACTTTACCCATATCATGCAATTGTAAATAAGATAATGAAGAGTTTAAACAAATTGGAAAAAACACCCCACAAAGCTTGCAAGAAAATGTAAACTTTCTAATAAATGCCTTTATTATGAATTGACTTATTTTTATAGTTTTGTTTATAGTGGTCTTTTGCTGGAAAGTACAAATACATTTCCCATGCCCAACAGTCTTACAATGAAAATCCTTCCACAAATATATTCTATAATATATCATGATGACTGGTGGTATATGGAGTGGCTTATCCAGAAAATATGATATATAACTGACCAGTTACATGACAAAATACACAGAAACCAAAAGATAATTATTGAAATATAGTAAGAAAAACAAGGAAAAGCTCATAAGGAAGGTAGTAAAGAAAGGTATAAGTAATGTGAGATTAGATATAAAAAGAAATTAAGGTACTAAATAAGGCAGCAGAAATGGCAATCAGCTTTGGCTTCGCTATTTAACCAAAGTGTAGTCTTCAGTTTTTTTCTTCAGTTTCAGCCTTGGATATTGGACAGATAAATAGCTAAATATCTTCTTCAACTTCATTTTTGGAAATCTCAAACATTTGTGCAATCAAGTCATTTATTTTCATATACAGTTACCACAAGAGTAACTTGTGGGGAGGGAGAGGAAGGGGGATAACTTTATTATGCAGAAACCTGACAAACACTACCTTAGCCAGCATCAACACACATATGTCATTTTGATAGTATGTACATGCGATATGATGCAGGAGGAATGACACTTTACCTTGAGGAGTTTGTCTACTGGCCAAAATCCTATGTGGTTTTTCAGGCCTAACCACGGTGAATTAAAAAGGCTTTATCTGTCAGGCCTCACAGGGGAAGCTGCCTTCTCCACACCAGATTCAATCCACAGCCAATCTACTGCAGTCTCTTAAGGAAGGTGCAGTCAAGGAAGCAGTCCCTGTGGCCAGACATGCTCTGATAGTATTTGCATCTTAGCCCAGGCCTCTTTATTGGGGCACTGTGCTCAGGCCTTCCCCAAGCACCTCTGTTCAGGCCTCCTTATCAGGGGGAGAAGGAAGGAAACTTAAAGATACTTTTCTCCACTCTGACTCTGTACTCAGTAATTTTCCTCTCCTAGCCCTTCTTCCCATCCCTCCTCCAGTCCCTGGGGCCATAGAATTACAGGAGCCATCAATTTGGGGCACCTTTAGCAGTGAGATGACCCCCAAATCTGCTCCCTTCCTTCTGACCCTTGACCAGTGTGTCATTCCACAGAGGGTAAAAGAATAGGGGGAGACAGGGCTTTTTCTGGTCTAGCCTCTTGCTTACATTATTTTAATAAGTGATTAGTCTTGACTGTTACTTTCCTCTTGGCTAGTTGTTTCAATCAGCTACTCTAACATCTGGCAGCTCAGCTCTCTTCAGCTCAGCTGAGCCCTTGGCATCCCTTTGTGATCTCCCTGACCCAAATTAAAACCCCAGTCAAATCATTAAAAACAAAAAGATCAAACATTCCAATAAAGAGGCATTTTACAAAATACCTGACCAATACTCCTCAAAACTTTTAAGATCATCACAAACAAGGAAAGTCAAAGAAACCATTTCCTTAAAAAGGAGTCTAAGGAGACATGATGACTAAATGCAATATGGTATCCTGGATGGATTCTGGAACAGAGAAAAAGACATTAGGTAAAAACTAAGGATATTTGAACAAATAATGGCTTGTAGTTAATTATGTCAATATTGGTATGTAAATTACAACTATATCATGCTAATATAAAATGTAAATAATAGGAACAACTAGGTATTGAGTATATGACAATATTCTCTACTATCTGCTCAGTAATTTGTCTGTAAAACTAAAACTGTTCAAAAAAGTAAACTCTATAGATAATAAAAATAAATCAACAAATCACCTATACTTGAAGAAGCTTCGATGAGTCTATTTTTTTTCAACATACTGAGTCTAAACAACACACTCATTTAACATTTCAAGTTCTGAATGTTTAATCTGAAGATTTCTTTCCTTAATGACTTTCTTCGACTATGTATGAAACTTGTCTGTAAGTGAAATTTATCCAATGAAATACTGAACAACACTATGTCAGTAGTAGTGCTTTTGCTTTTGTTTTTGGTTTGCTTTGTTTCTGAGAACTGTTCTCTTCTGCCTGGAAGACAGAAGCTATTTTTGTTGTTCCTGCTTTTTTCCTACATTTTGTTCTTTTTCTTTATTTTCATGTACATACACAAAATAATATTTTCTGTAACTAGTGCAATAATTCAGTATCTGAGAATAGTAATAAAAATAAGAATGCATATAGGAAGTGATATAGATCAATAAATAGGAAGTTAATTAGAAAGATAAATGATTGATAGAGTCATAGATGATAGACAGATAGATGTCTTATGCTATTCTCCTTAGTGAACGCTTCTAAAAAGCTACAGGTTGGACAATGATTCTGAGTAAAATCTCTACTTATTCATCTATCTCATTGACTTCATGGCATTTGATGTTTGGAAGAAGAGTTCTTATTTTGCAAATTATGAAACTGAGAGCAGAAGATAAGAAATTTTTTACCCAATCTCACACAGCTAAGGAATGGACATTTTGTTGAAGACTTCCTAGGAAAGTGGCCTACAAAGTTCACTGGGAAATTCCTAAACATCTAAGTGTATAACGTGACTATCTGAAATATATTTTTGATCATACCTATGTCCAAAAATATGACAATTATTATCTCTACATTAGTGAAAGACAGTATAATTAAATGAATATTTTATGCAATTTGTGATACAAGTACAATTATTGATACATATCAATAAAATTTTGCAATGTTGTAATTTTAGAAATTCTGAAATTACCTATTGAATTTAAGACTTGAAATTAGAGTGATAATGAGGAGCTTTAATGAGGAATCTCTAACATCTATTTCTGAAAATACCAAAAGTGTATACTGATTAATAAAAATAGAAGTCTTCATCTTCTAATGTCTGCACCTTGATTAATGTATACTAGGGCTTAATCTTTAAAAAACACGTCTAAATTTGCAGATGTCTAAATTAAGATTCTATATTATCCAGTGGAATCATCACTATATTTAACTGGATCAATAGCATAAGCCATTTATTAATCTTGAAAAGATAATTCAATCAAGAATATATATTAAGCCCAAAATGCACTTAAACAATAAATTTCACTAATTATTGAAAAGAAAATGTATATCTTAAACATATGTTTTATCAAAATATATAACTGAATCCCTGAGATGTGTAGCCTAATGGGGAAAGATATTTTATCCAGTTAAATATATTGTTAAATATCTTTAAATATTAGAAACAGTGAAAGGGTCAAAATTAAACTTTATTTCTTCTCAAAATATAGAATAATATGTGAACATAATTTTAGAGTGTAAGATATATATTTGTATCTTATTGGATGTTCTAACTTATTTTCAAGATATGTGTATTTTTTATAAACAGAACAGTAGTTATTTATAAGATATTGTGGTACTCATTGAGACCCAGGATATGACCCTGCATCTAAATCTAGTTAATTCAGGGGACTCCTCAATAAAATTATCATATTCTGTTTGTCTATGTGCGTGTGGTAGGCAGAATTCAATGATGACCCTTAAGATTCCTTCCCCTGATGTACACACATTCACCCAGTTACTCAAACACTAATCAAGATGCTGCTGTGAATAGATTTTGAAGATGTAAAAGTCCCTATTCAGTTAACTTTAAATTAGGGAGATTATCCCTGGTGAGTCTAGCCTAGTCAGGTAAGGCCATTTAAAATAATGTCTAGAGGCTAGAGATGAAAGTAGTTGAGAGATTTGAAGCTACGTCAGGTGTTCTCCTGGCCATGAAGAAGCAAACTGCCATGTTGTAGAGAAGACCACAGAGCAAGTAATGGTGAGTGATGCCTGCAAGCTAAGAATGCTCCCTGGATGACAGCAAGAAAGAAAGCGGGGACCTCAGTCCTGCAAGTGTGAGAAACTGAATTCTTCCAACAACAAGTGAGCTTGGATGAGGACACCAAGCTTTAGACGAGATCACAGCCCTGGCTGACATCTTGCGTTCAGACTGTTGAGACCCTGAGGAAGGGATCCAGCTAATCTGTACCAGCTAACCTGTACACCATTCCTACAGAAAATGTGAGATAATAAATTTCTGTTATTTTAAGCCATTAAATTTGTAGTAGGTTGTTACATGGAAATAAAATAGAAATGCAGTATATATGTATTGCATAAAGTAAATATATGTTTAAGTATCTTTGTTATATCCCCTCAATTATTAGATGCAAATATGTACTTGAAGAATTAAATAAAATGAGTCATTATACTACAAGCTTAAATTAATAATTTGACTATAAATTAATCAATTTTTGATAAGTATAAAATTTTTAATATATAAATCTTTTAACCAGAGTACTATAAACAATATAAACTGAAATTTTGCTTTGATTAAAAAGTTTTGATTTTTTTATCATTTACACAAAAGATATATTGAATAGGCAATAAAGAATATGGCTTTCCCCATTTTGTCTTTAGTAATTAGAGAAAATGCATGTAATTTTCAATTAAATAATTCAATTTGATACAATGGCATTCAGATGTCAACATATAATATTTAAAAAAATGTAAATCAGAACAAAAATTCATGTAAAAAGCAATGCCTTAATATGACTTATAACAACTTTAAAATATTTTTGAAGAAGAGGATACAAATGTAAAGTCATACAGATACTGTTACACAGCTACATAGATAAGCATATTGTATAATAGTATATTTTAGAAAATATATGATATATTTAATATTCTAATTATATTCTAATATATGTTAAATATACTAAATATATACAGGCATACTTTGGAGATATGGGTTTGGTACCAGAACACCACAAGAAAGTGGAGTTTTTGGTTTCCCAGTACATATAAATGTTATGTTTACAATATACTGTAGTCTATTAAGTGTGCAATAACATTGTGTCTAAAAGAACATGTATATACCTTAATTAAAAGACACTTTATTACTAAAAAATGCTAATGATAATGTGAGCCTTCAACAAGTCATAATCTTTTTGCTAATGGAGGGTCTTTTTTCGATTTTGATGGCTGAAAACTGATCAGGATGGTGGTTGCTGAATGTTTGGATGACTGTGGCAATTTCTTAAAATAAAACAACAATGAAGTTTGCCACATTGACTCTTCCTTTCACAAAAGATATCTCTGTTGCATGCGATGCCGTTTGATACCATTTTACCCCCCAGTGGAACTTCTTTCAAAAGTGGAGTGAATCTGCTCAAACCCTGCTTCTTCTGTTCTATCAACTCAGTTTATGTAATATTCTAAATGTTTTGTTGTCACTTCAACAATAATCCAGAATCTTTACCAGAAGTTAAATTCCCTCTCAAGAAACCACTTTCTTTACTCTTCCATAAGTAGCATCCCATCTGGTCAAATTTTATGATGAGATTGCAGCAATTCAGTAATATCTTCAGACTTGACTTCTAATTCTAGTTCTATTGCTATTCCCACCACATCTGCAGTGGCTTCCTCCACTTAAGTCTTGAACCCCTCAAAGTTATCCATGAGAATTAGAATCAACTTTTTCCAAATTTCTGTTAATGTTGATATTTTGCCCTCCTCCTCTAAATCACAAATGTTCTTGATGATATCTAGAATAATAAATCCTTTCCAGATTTTCAATTTACTTTGCTCGGGTCCATCAGAAGAATCACTTTGTATGGCAGCTATAGCCTTACAAAATGAATTTCTTAAATAATAAGATTTGAAAGTCAAAATTACCCCCTGATTCGTGGAATACAGAATAGATATTGTGTTAGCAGGCGTGAAGACAACATTAATCTCCCCGTACATCTTTATCAGAGCTCTTGAGTGGCCAGGTGCATTGTCAATGAGCAGTAATATTTTGAAAGAAATAGTTTTTTCTGAGCGATAGGTCTCAACAGTAAGTTTGAAATATTCAGTAAACCATGCTGTGAACAGACGGGCTGCCATCCAGGCTTTGTTGTTCCATTTATAGAGGACAGGCAGAGTACATTTAGCGTAATTCCTACAGGCCTTAGGATTTTCAGAATGATAAAAGAGCATTGGCTTCAACTTAGAGTCACCAACTGCATTAACCCCTAATGAGAGAGTTAGCCTGTTCTTTGAAGCTTTGAAGACAGGCATTGATTCTCCCCTTGAGCTATGAAAGTCCTAGATGGCATCTTCTTCCAATTTAAGACTGTTTGGTCTACAGTGAAAATCTGTTGTTCAGTGTAGCCACCCTTATTAGTTGTCTTAGCTAGATCTTCTGGATAACTTGCTGCAGCTTCCACATCAGCACTTGTTGTCTCACCTACACTTTTATGAAAATGGCTTCTTTCCTTAGACCTCATGAAACAACCTATGCAAGCTTCCAACTTTTCTTCTGCAGCTTCCTCACCTCTCCCAGCCTTTGAAGAATTGGAGAGAGTTAGGGCCTTGCTCTGGATTAGGCTTTGGCTTAAGGGAATATTGTGGCTGGTTTGATCTTTTCTCCAGAACTCTAAAACTCTCCACATCAGCAGTAAGGTTGTACTGTTTTCTTATCATTTGTGTATTTACTGGAGTTCTTTACTTTTAGTTTCCTGCAAAAACTTTTCCTTTGCATTTATAATTTGGCTGTTTGGAGGAAAAGTACTAGCTTTCGGCTTGTCTCACCTTTCAGCATGTTTTCCTTACTAAGATTAATCATTTCTAGCTTTAGATTTAAAGTGAGAGACATGTGAGTCTTCTTTTCAATTAAACATTTAGGGGTCATTACAGGGTTATTAATTTGCCTTCTTTTAATATTGTGTTTCAAGGAATAAGAAGAGTTCAGGAGAGGGAGAGAGATGGAGGACTAGCTGGTTGGTAGAGCAGTCAGAACACATACAGCATTTATAGATTACGTTTGACGTTTTATATGGGCATAGTTCATGGCAACCCCTAATAATTACAATAGTAACATCAAATATCACTGATCACAGATCAACATAGCAGATATAATAATAATGAAAAAGTTTGAAATATTGTGTGAATTATCAAAATATGACACAGAGACATGAATTGAGCACATGCTGTTCGAAAAATAGGACCAATAGACTTGCTCAATTCAGGGTTTCCACTAACCTTCAATTTGTAAAAAATACAATATCTAAGAAGTGCAATAAAATGAATCACAATCAAACAAGGAATGCCTGTATATATTATGTTAATATTTATAACTGTACCTGTGTAAATACATTTTTATTTCCTTCCAGTTATTTTGAGGCTTGTCTTTATAAAATTGACATCACTATATATTGATAAATTATATATATACATATATATATTCTTTTTCTCTTAGTTATATTTTAATAGTTGTCTTTAAATTTTTTCATGAAGATTTGTTTGCCTGAAAAGTATTAGGTCAAATTATAGTACATGATAGTACTAGACCTCATGTCAAAATTTCTATGTTGTAATATTGAGTCATTAATATTGATAGCAATTAAATAGAATAGAATTTGTTTATGTAAGATATCCTAGAGGCAATAAAATTATTATTATTTATTTTTCTTTTTCATTATGAAAAACTATCTATATTTTATTTTCATTTCTATTTTGTATTTAATGCATCACATTTTTTATGCTGAAATGCTGTGGGACTGTGAAGCCATAGAAGCTAAATGATATACAATCCTCTCTATCAGTGTGGATATGAGTCTTTGTGGTTCCAAAACTAAAGAACTAAATAAACAAGTCAGTGCCCTCCTACCTCACACATACACACACAAACACACACACACACACAAAATGTACAATTGTGGAGCTGGGGAAGGATAATATGAATAAAATGTGATAAGATAAAAGAAAGAATAAGTTAAAAAATGTCAAACACAACAGGCAATCGTCCATGGGATGGTTCACTACCCCCAAGTAAACATTGAGAATCCATCTGGAACTCCTCTGTGGGGGAAATTCCTTGATTTGAATTGGATTTTGTTTACTAGAAGGCAATATCTTGTCTATTGCTTTTGGCGGCAACACAATATGTTTTCTGGAATTAATGTTATTTTTCATTTTCTCCATAGCCACTTATGAAGTGTTGTTGGAGAGGATGGCTCTGGGTGCTGCATACATTTTACAGTACCCTTTCCACTGCTAAAACCCAGACCATGGCTTTACAATGTAATCTTTCTTAATCTAGGCTTCTGATTTACTTCACAAATACAAATCAATCCCACAATATATTGGAAGGCATGTGTCCTATTTTTTCTCATTTAGTTTCATATGCCACTATCTATACTCAAATTTTTTTACTAGTCACAAGCCTCATAAATTCCTTATTTCTTTGTTTCCTGCACTCATAAACTATCTTTTTCTTTCAAACGAATGGCAGCCACATAGAAGCCAATGGAAACAATAGGCTTGGATGGAAACAACACGTTAACTCTGATCTTTGTGATGGGGTTGAGTATTTCAATTTAACTGAGAAGTCAAAGGTTTTTTGTGTAAAGCCATTTATAGCCTAATTTCTTGTTGTTTGGTGTCTAAAACCAATTATAATTTTGTAAAGCCCCAATTTCTCAGATTTTTGTATTCCCTTAAATTTCTACTTGTAAACTGGACTTTTATTTTCCTTGAGCTTTTCTCTTTCTTGTAATATACATTAATCTGAATCTTCCCAAATAATACCCTAAAGCAACAGGAGCTGTAGGAACCTGGTCCACTTTTCACTCACCACATGTGTTAATAACAATATTGCCAAATGTTTACCACTGAATAACATGATTTCTCTGTTTCCAACATCCCTTGTCTATTTTCTCACCACTAGTCTGTAAGACCACTGACACGTATTTTAAATTGTGTTGTGTCAACAGCCCATATCAAGGTACACATTGCTACATCATTTAGATTGTCTACTTGCTACAGAAACAAAGCATCAAGATGTGTATAGGCACAGACATGATAAGAATGTATTTCTTTCTCATGTAACAATGCTGAGCAGGTAAAGAAGTTGGTGGGGCAGCCTAACTGTTTAGTCGTTAATGGGTAAAGGCTGATTAAGGCTCTGCCACTATCTTCAACACATGACTTTCAAGTTGTCCTTAGAATCATCTGCATTTCCGTCAGCCAGAAGGATAAATAACATAACAGAGCATGTGTGAGAGATATTATGAACCAGGACCAGAAAGATTCACATTATTTCAGTGTTCAAACTCCATTGACTGGAACTTAGCCTTATGGCTATATTTAACTACACCAAAGGCTGGGAAATGCTAGGAATACCCAGGAAGAAGAAAACTTAGATTGTGGTGAGCAACTTCTACCACTGAAGAACCTGAAGAGAATTTTTTGTCGTCAATGATGGATCCTGCACAGATTTCAGAAAAGTGTTAGAAAGCCTTGCCATTTTCATATGAAGCAAAAATCTGTAGACCCCCCCAAAAATAATGCAATGCACTTTTAAAGAATTTTGAGAAGACCAATGAAAGGTAAAAATTAAGTGATAGAATAAAGATGAAATGCAGGCAAATGGCATGCTCAGATAATTTTATAATTCGAATGTTCATTCAGAGTTATTTTAATGCTGACAAATATAGGTTCCACGATATTCAATTTGACACAGGTGGCTTGAGGAAATTGTAAAGGATCTTGGTGAATTCCAGTCTTGGTTGACACAAATCTCCCTTTGCTTGTTCAAGTGAGCCATGCAATGTCTAATTAGGGATACTACTATATATCCACTCTGACACTTGAGCATTTTCTGTCGTCAAAATTCGTGATAGAAAATGATTAAAGTCTCAGCTTACATGCAAGTTGCTAAGCCAAATATCACTTCAAATGTCAAGTTCTTATTAAAGCTAATCACAGTTTTGATGTCAAAATTTACTTTTGAGTAAAATTAAAGTATATTTTTTAAAAACTCTACTTGCAACATTTGGATTTATTTCATCATATTTTTCAGAAATATGGCAATTGATTTTTGTGTAAAAATATAATAAAAGAATTTCTATTTTTTATTTTTATAGTCTTTCTCTGCAAAAAACATAAACTTCAAAAGAATAAAGTAAACCAAAATATCTGTCCATGTTAAAATGTATTTTTTCTGGAGAGTGGGTTTATGCCTTTAAATATATTTTCAAAAACATTCAAGAAGCCAAAATAGCTAACTAACACTGATCTATATTTTTGCCAGCATTTGAGTTCTTAACCAAAATTTATTTTCAAGAACATATTTACTTATGTATAACTTCATCATTCACTAAAATATAGAAAGTATGTGGAAAAAAGTATTATGAGTAGACTTTGTATATACTTATGATTTCCATGAAATTCTAGTGCATTGTTTACCTAGAATATATTCTGTAGCCAGGGATAGCATGAAATTCAACACAGGCAACTTTTCTGGATCTCATGGCCACTTTGTTCTTTGTCTTCTATCTTCTTCTATTATCATTTTGTAGTTTCCCAGTGTTCAGCAAGCATTGTATCTTTTGTCCTTTAATAATCTCTCTAAAAAATCTCATAAACTCTTTTAGTCATTTTTCTGCATTATTTCTCACATGTGTCATTCTCTTTTATGTGCTTCAGGACATTTTCTTTTCCAATCTGCAGGTTGCTTTTTTCCTGCTGTCTTGTTATTTCCTCTAAGGCTTCTTACTGAGTTCCCTTGATACCCATACTTTCTTCCTGTGAAGCTGTCTAATCCCCTAGTGCTACTTCTGCTCCTTCATTGAACTCCTGCTGTGTCCTCACTTTCCAGAGATGCACTAGTTACCTTCATGCCATTTTTAGGATCTTCACTGAAAGATATACCTTAAAGTTTGGTTTGGTGCTGAACTCTTTCTCCTAATACTTGGCAAGTGTCCATGCCTTAGATGAGAAAGACAAACTTCCCAGCAAACAAATGGAATATAGAACCACAGGTAAACACAAAGTCTTTAAATCAATGCAATATCTGACTTCCTAAATTAAAAATAATACTGTCTTTGGTTCACTTAAATAGTATTATAAGCATATTGGCTGCAATTATTAAGATCAAATCAGAAGAAAGGTTTGAGCTTTCTTTTAACTTATACTTCCTATCCATTTGGTGTGTGTTACAATTCAACAACCTCCTCTCAACTCTTCCTGGAATGACTTTCCTTTCTACCTGGAGAATCTACCCACATTAGATTTTCTAGACCCACATTCAAAGTAATTTGTTCTGGGAAACTTTCTTCAGGTCAGTAAGTAACATTCTTGATTATTTTGACCTATGTAATTCTTATAAAAATCCGCATCATCCTCTGTAATATATAGCACATTAATGTCCTTGTTTCTGATGATTATTTTCCCTTAAGATATGATCGAATGAGGGCAAGAAGCAAAACTTAACGTAGTATGTGAAACACATATAATACATATATAATAAAGTGGAGTAAAAACATGTTTGTTGACAGTTAATATTAACTTATTTTAAAAGCAGTCCAAAAGGGAAAGATACACCCAGTACTACAAAACCAAAATGTCATTATGTATATACATTTTTTAAAATTTTTATTTGTATACTTTTGGCTTATGGCACATAAATAAAATTTTTAATATTATATGTCCTTTGATTCTTTCATGAATGATCTACCATGTGAAATCAAACAAAGGTTTATTTTATTTCACTGATATCAAATGGCTTAAAAAGTTAACTGCTTAATTATTGAAAAACTCTAACATAACTTTAAAAATAATATATTTTTTATTTTCTTATTTATTTTTTATTTTTTTATTTTATTTTATTTTTAATTTCAGAATATTATGGGGGTACAATCACTTTGGTTACATATATCACCTTTGCACCACCCAAGTCAGAGCTATAAGCATGCCCATCCCCCAGACAGTGTGCTCTGCACCCACTAGGTGTGAATTTACCCATCCCCTCCTCCCCCCTCCCACCTGCCCAACACCCAATGAATATTACTTCCGTGTGTGACATAAGTATTGATCAGTTAGTACCAATTTGATGGTGAGTACCAGTGGTGCTTGTTTTTCCATTCATGTGATACTTTGCTTCGAAGAATGGGCTCTAGCTGCATCTAGGATAACACCAGAGGTATTAATTCACCACTGTTTCTTATGGCTGAGTAGTACTCCATGGTATACATATACCACATTTTATTAATCCACTCATGCATTGATGGGCCCTTGGGTGGTTTCCACATCTTTGTAATTGTGAATTGTGCTGCTGTAAACATTCGCGTGCAGATGTCTTTATTATAGAATGTCTTTTTTTCCTCTGGGTAAATACCCAGCAGTGGGATTGCTGGATCATATGGTAGGTCTACTTTTAGTTCTTTGACGTATCTCCATATTACTTTCCATAGAGGTTGTACTAATTTTAAATTATTCTTATATAGTTCTCTGATTTTTCTAGCTTTATATTATTATTATCAAAAAATGCCAGTATATATTTCTGAGACTCTGCTGCTAAACCACATGAGATTTTAAGATAATTTTATATTTAATTTAAAGGATATTGAATCATTTAAATATTTATTGGTTACCAAGACAGAGACATTTTAACAGCATAAACTTCTGCACTTTTTTTTCTCACTCATTTTTTTGGTCAAAACATAGGTCTTGCTGTGTTGCCCAGGCTGGCCTTGAACTCCTGGGCTCAAGGGATCCTCCTACCTCAGCCTCCTGAGTAGCTGGGATTACAAGCTCCCACCATCATGCCTAGCAATGAACTTCTATACTTTTTAAACTGAGAACTCAAGGAATCATATGGTATATATAAAAGTAATTAGTGATGATGTTAATAGACATTACTGAATGATTATACATTTTATGAATATATACTTGATTTTCATGAAGAATTTAGCAAGTGGGAGCATTTATTAAATTGACTATTAAAAGTGTGGTATGTAGTTCAAACATATTATTATAGATGTATAACTAAAATAATGTAAAATAAAAATCATAACATTAATAATAACAATATGTTGCTGTTTTTCCAGGACATTTTCAAAATAATAAGTGGTTATTTATTTACAGTATTGTGTTTGTAAGGTAGCAGAATATGCCACCCCAAAATATGCCAGATTGGCCAAAAAATTATTTTGAGGTGAAAACACTTGTGAAAAGGCAGTTATAAGAAAAGCTCTCTGCTGTCACTTTGTTATCTGAAAGCAATCATAAATTTGCAAAGACCAGGAAGGACAAAAGTTAATTACTGGAGACAACTTTAGAACCTGTCAGCCTGAAGATGGCACCAAAGGAATCTACATAACAAACTTTATTAACTAGTCTTTATCTAACATTAATTTCCCATATATGTGCCTTCCCACAGTTTGTTGCCCTAGAAACCTAGTCATTTTCTTTTGTCTTGTCACTTCTCTAAAAATGTATGATACTGTGAAAGCCCAAGTTCTAACCAAGCCTTTGAATTATTCATCTCTGACTCTAATTTGTGGGCATAATGTGCATGCATCCTTTTGCCAAGTGGCATAGAGGGAGCATGGCCTGACGGTTTCTGCTGGCATCCTGTTTGCTACATCCCACTGGCCAAGACATATCATATGGCCAAAGCCCACAATAAGACAAAGAAGGTACTAAAATGTCATAAAAATGTCCATGAAAGGCATAAAAGGCTCACTACTGCTAATGTCAGCTGCTTGTTGTACCAAGGTTGTCTATAGAGAAACTTGATATATTTCTAACCTGACCACGTATCAGGTAAGAGATTCTCCCTGGAATACTAAAGAAAATCAACATGAGGGAAGCAGTGATGTTGAGTTGACAACAGATAATCTGATACTTTCCTCTTCTTTGCCTACTTAGAATCAATCCATGTCCTTCTACCCATAGATAAACGTCCAAGCAGCAACATTAAAAATAACAGCATTTTTCTACCTAATAAGGTGCAACTATACCCTGCACATTCAAAGACATTTTTATCCTCTCCCCAAACTGGAAATAAAAACTAGAAATATAAATCATTCATTAATTTCTAGGTTAGGTACATTCTATTTATTATCACTTTGATTGTCATGTATTGAAATAGAAGGATAACCACCACACTCACAGCTTTTAATGGATATTACAGGAAGAAAGAGGGAGAAATACATATAAATCTCGATATATTTCAAGGAACAACATATTTTATCATCAAAGTGATTGATAACCATTAAAGATTTCTATTGGTAAGTATACCCTGTTGAACCTCTGCACTGTTGTACTTTGACCACAATCACCTTGTGTCTCTCCTATACTAGACCCTCTGTTTCTTATACCCCGTTCTTCCCTATCTTATATCTCTCTCATCTTGTTGGAGTATATCATATAGTTGTTTGCTGAGAAACTCCGACTGTGAAGTAAAACTTTTAAGACCTTGAGTAACTGAAAATATCCATTCTAACAATTGATTAATATATTGGCTAGTTATAATATTTAGCTTTCAGATTTGTTGTAAGGACCAAATGACCTAATAGTTCTGTGAAACTACTTTCTTTTCCCTATGTTGATGCATCTGAAATACTTTGGATGTTTTCATTGTTCCCACCGTAGCAGTGAATCGTGTTATCCAAAAGATATGTCTACATCCTAAACCCCAAACTCTGGAATATGAAATTATTTGGAATAAGGGTCTTTGAAGACATAATGAAGATGAGGATTTCAAGATGCAATCATTCTGGATTAAAGTGGATCTTAAATCCAACGACTAGTGTCCTTATAAAAGACAGAAAAGGAGAAAGACACAGCAACACACAGGAAAGAAAGACATGTGAAGATGGAGGAAGAGACGGGAGTTATGCTGCCACAAACCAAGAAATGACAGGAGCCACCACAATCTGGAAGAGACAAGGAAGGATTCTCCTATGGAGGCTTTGAAGGGAACATGGCCCTGCCAACTAATAGGTCCAGTATTTTAGTATTTCACACATTTGAATTGCAGTATATCTTTTTAAATTTGTAGTTCTGGGATTTCATTTCCCCCTTTGATTTCAAAATATCATTTCCCTTA
This sequence comes from Daubentonia madagascariensis, assembly GCA_023783475.1. NCBI lineage: Eukaryota > Metazoa > Chordata > Mammalia > Primates > Daubentoniidae > Daubentonia > Daubentonia madagascariensis. The sequence continues at coordinate 14,026,004 of JAKFHU010000978.1, read as the reverse complement.
ATTCTAGGTACTTCTTTGTATATTTCTTTGTTAAATTAAGTCCTCTAATTTTTATTTTATTTTATTGACTTTTAATTCATTTTATTGAATCTATAATACCTGCTTTTTTTACATTTTACTGTCTGAAATTAGGATATATTTTATAATCAAAGTTCTATCATAATTCAAGTAGCAAAACTTATTTTTAATGGGTTCTTAACAGTGCATCTTCTCATCCTGCAGTCCCCAACCTCTGGTGGTGTTCCGCGGGGCATGTTAGGTACCCGGCTACAGAGCTCCCCCATGAAACTTAGGAAAGGGCGGGGCACAGCAGGAGGTGAGCGGCAGGTGAGCTAGCAAAGCTTCATCTGTATTTACAGCTGCTTACCGATGGGGAGCAGAGCGGTTGTCATCACTTGCTGAGCTCCAGCTCCCCACCACATCCCTTCTGTGGGAAAATTGTCTTCGTGAAACCGGTCCCTGCTGGCAAAAAGGTTTGGGACTGTTGTATGGAGTCTTAGACTGGATATAACATGATATTTAGATAAAGATATAGCAACCTGTAGACATCTGATTTTTTAAAAATAATTTTTAACTTTTCTTAACTTTTTCTTTATTCTCTGGATAATCCCTCAATTTTTCACCCATGTTTTCTATTTATGTTTCAAATTTCACTTATCTTCATTTTCTAGAATTCTGTCTATTCTATTTTTTTTTAATGTTGGTCTGTGTTTGTACTGGACACTCTATTATCTTTGTTTCTTCTGAGTTTAATTTTTAAATTTTATTTATTTTGAAATCTTGTGTTAGAAGTTAGAGACTTTACTTGGCTATAAATTTATATTTTTGTTGACTGGAATTTCTGTGTTCATTGCTAAAACTTATGGCAGGAAAACTCTATTGTAAGATGATGAAGGTGGTGAGCTGGCCTTATGTCTTTTCATTTCTTCTGGGTAATATCTCTCAGAGAAGCCTCCCCTTCCTCTCCCACTTTGGGGATTCAAAGCTAAATGCTAGGATTCTGGCAACTGAACCAGCAATATAAGTGTCAGCTAGCTTTCACTGTTTATTATGTTGTTTATTGCTTAACACTCCTATTTTCAACAAATGCCCTAATTCTTGCCTTCCGTTGTGCCCAGAAGCACTCAGTCCAATGGTATCATCTTTCTACTTTTCCGATTAATACATCTCTAAGCATCTGCTATGAGAGTGCAATGTGAACGAATGTATCTGTTGTGGATTAAGGATTTCTTATTCAATCACTTTGTTTACAAGATCTTCCTACCTTACATGTGCATGTACATTCTATCTTAAATTGCTAAGCCTTTCTGGTACATTTCAGCAGACTTGCTTCTGGCTACTATGTAATTCATCACTTATTTACCTACTTTCTTCTATAACCATGAGTGTTTGCTTATGAACTATACTTAATATTTCAAACTTTACTTTGGGTGTGCCACGAAATGATTTTTAATCAGGTTATATAATGATTTACTATGTATTTATGTATTCTGAATAAAAGTAATCGAATTGCAGTGAGAATAATGTATTATTAGAAAAAGACTAGTCACAAACTAGATATGAATCCCTCTTTATACATTGAAGGCCAACATCCCAACTACTCCATCATCAAAAACACAATTATTTGCCTTAATATCAAACAAGTTGGTAAATTATCCCTTGGAGGAAGTTTTTGCCACTCAAGGAAGTGTGTGTGTGTGTGTGTGTGTGTGTGCTTGGATCTCTGTGGCTTGAAGAGGTGCTAGTACTAGATTCTATAGTATTTTAAAAAGACTCACAAAATGGTATGTAGTCTGGATAATTTTAAATGTTTAAATTTTAAAAAATGTATATGACATTAAAACATAGATAATATTTTATTTTATTTTATTTTTTACAATTTTACTACAAACTTAATTCTAAGTCTGGGATAAAAATTATTAAGGAACACATTTTCAAACAAGTAGATGATTCATTTCATTTGTAGTAATTTTTACCACTATAACAAATACACTTTAAAATAACAAACTTTGATATTTAAAATTCATATTCTAAATGCACAAATTTTTTGCAATAGTTTGACATGGTAAGTGAAATATGTAGCAGTACTGCCCTGTATTATAATTTTCTGCTATAATGCCTTATAAAAGACCCAAGAAAAATGTATTTTGTAAAATATATTCAATATGTTATGTTCATAACAGGGAACGTAATTTCGGAGCTTTTGTGGTATAACTTTCAAATTATTATTCTGTTCATCAAAATACCAGGTTGGAAGCAATTTAACAAAATGTTTGAGAGAAAATTTTTTAATAACAGTGGGAAATGTGAAAAAGGGGCATTTCCTAAGAAAAGCCTTAATTATTTCTGGATTCCAATTAACTGTTTGTTTTGTATTTATTTCTTTTGAGGGGGGCAGTGGAGTTTTTTTTAAACAATATATTGCTTTACCACATCCATCTGTGAAAGGAAGAAGTGTTATATTTGAGTGATAAATGCAAGTAAGAATGGTTTAAAAAGAAAAAATTTTATATAGAGAGAGATGAATATATATATATGAGAGAGATATATATGATCTTTGTTTAAAGAATTCCCTGTAAGTTTACAAGAGTTGATTTTTTATTATATTATTATATTTCTTAGAATATATGTCTTATAGTATATATATACATGTAATATATTTACATGCACACATACACACACATATGTAGGAGGCGGAAAGAGAAAGAGAGAGACACTATGCTATTAATATAATTCCATGCATTTTAATCATGACTCCAGCTTTTATGATTATTATGCTTATTTTTTAAGTGTTTTGGATTTGGAGTAAGATTTAAAGCTAGGTTTGAATGTCAGCTTCAAGCTTACTAGCTACGAGCAACATGATTCACTTCTTTCTGCTCCAATGTCTTTCTTTGGTAAACAAACATAATATAATATTAGGTCTACTCCATGGTTTTTTGTGTGAATTAACAACATAAATATGAAAAGTGTTTAGAATAGTACAATACATATTCTATAAATCATAGCCATAAACAAATCCTAAAGTTTTGGCAGTTGAGTATAATTTAAATTAATTACATTAAGATGCACTTGTAGAAAAGCCTACATTCTTATTGTTGACTTTCTAGTACCGTTTTCTAATCTTTCCGAATTGCCTTGCCAGTTCACCTGCTTTAACTTAGTCAGTATACTAGAATGGAAAAACTTTCAAAAGTCAGTGTTTCATATTTCAAAGATTTAAAGGCCAAGAGAAAGTGATATTTTGTTTTTTGTGAGTTAGTAAGAGAGTGCCTTGAGAAGTGTCATCCAAATTTAAATTTTTAATATTAGTATCTAAATAAAAACAGACCAATTATGAGATGTAAAGTAATGTGAAAAGTAATATGTTACTTATCTTAATTTATTTCATCTAATTTGTAATAAAATTTCAGAGAGAATCAAAATTATATTTAAAGTAAAATAAATGACAGTACTCAGTAAAACCACACATGACTGCTTCTGATAACATGTTTTTTTTCTTTTGAACAATCTGCCTTATGCACTTTTTACAAAGTAAAATTATATTCTCGAGTGAGACATAATTAATGTTCTTCACTATCGTATGCTCTATCATAGCTAATGCACAGTCATGGAAAGAGAGAAGGGTAAAGATGGCATGAATTTGCATATAAACAGAGGATGAAAATATGTATATAATATATTTATTATGTGTCAAACTTTGTAATCAGTGTTCTACATCTAATATATATATTTCATCTTTTTATGTGTAAAAGTACTATATATGTCATATATGTTCAATAAATTAAACAGAAGAATTCACAAATGTTTCATCATATATGCATAGGAGCCATAACAATTTCTGTCCGTTGTTCCAATATTAAGGTATGTGTTGCTGATGAAAACAATTAGTGTAGTTTTTGTATGTTTTTATAATACAGCATTATACCAAGAAATGTTTAAAAATTCTTCAAAGACACTATTATTAATGACAGTTTCAAATTCTATTACTCTTCTTTATGCTTAAGGTTTCTTCTATTTTTTTCTACTTTACTTAGTGTTGTGGATATTTTCTTATTACCTTATGATATTAATTCTGCAATATGCTAATTTTCCTTTTGTGTTTAAGGAATATTGGAAGTGGCTTAATGCAAGAAAGAGGTGATAGTGTAAATCCCATGGTGAGATGATTCATCAATGTTTCAGAGGAAACATAGAGTCTAGTTATTCTAACAAAGACTGTATACCATTTATGCTATGTTCTCTCATCCATGTCCCCATGTCATTCTATTAGGTAAAAAATTATAAGACATGTACAGTAGGACTCTGATTGTTTTCTTAGCCATTTTGGCAAAGCCTTAAAAATGAGGACAATATACAAAAAATATCCTCAGTTTCTAAAGCTAGATATACTCCATAGTATAATAATTACTCTGAGTTAGCAAAACTGATTAATGGACCCACATTCCAACCTGGTTATATAATGTAACACCAGTCACTGAGTAGTTGTACATACAAGTCCCAAGTTTTGGGCAAAGATTTGGCTTTATGTTTACAGATAAAGATTTGGGAGTTGTCAGGATACACTATATTTGACTCCAATGTACTGAAATCATGTAATGCCCCTGTTTAGATAGCAAACATACTGGGACTGAGAAAGTATTCTAGGGACTAAAATACATAGTGGTCTGAAGAGGAAAAAGTTACAGGAAAGGAAATTTGGAAGCAGCAGTCAGTGACTTGAGAGGAAATGGGGGAAAGTGAGGTGCCATAGAAGCCAAAAGAAGAAAGTCTTTCAAAACAAAGACTGGTCAATTTCATTGAATGCTGCTGAAGAGCCAAACAAGATAAAATAAGAAAGTAACCATTTAATATGACAACATCAAAATCACTGATATTCCTGGTGTAGTATTTAACTCTTATTTAATTACATTAATTAAAATAAAACAGGTTGGTGAATATCATCTTTCTTTGTTGCTGTCGAGGTTAATGGATAGTAATAATGGGACCGGACTTCTAACAAGCTACGAGCTTAATGATGCACTTTTGGTTGTATTGTATTTTACTGCGTCTCATAAAAGTTATTAATAGCATTAAAATATCTAGAGAAATACAACTAAGGCCTGGTCATTTATATGGCTCTTGGCTTAACATACCTCCTTGCTTTTATCAGAGAGGGGAGAACAAAGCTTGGGTGTGTGAAGGGAATTGTCACAGGTCACAGGCTTAGGGGAATTTCCAGGAGCATTCTGAATTCCCATTAAATTCTCCCTCCTCTCCCTGACTTCCTTGCTAATCCTTCCCGTCTTTTCTTTTCTCTTCCTCTCCTCTGTTTTCCTTTGATTCCCTTCAAAGAACCTTCTTTGTTCTCTCCTGCCCTGCTTCTTTCCCATTACCCTCATACACTTCTCACTCCCTTGTTAAATGGAATAAAACGTAGGACTCCAATTCTCCCTTAAACTTCCAATCCCCCTGTTTTCTTCCTATAGACTCCTTTTGTATCTTCTTTCCACAGATTATCTAAATACATGCAGTAATGAATGTGACTCAAAGTGGCACAGTCAGATTGTCTTACATATTTCATTTCTATGGAATAAAGGAAAATATTTCTTTTTTTTTTTCCTTCCATAAAACCTTCTTCATAAATACATGAGGACTTTCATAATCAAAATTGTAAAGATGCAAGGAGCCAATGAGTCAGAGATTAGGCTGAGTACTACACAGCAAAAGCAAGAAAAAATTCAATTTCTCTTTAGGTACCATGAGGCCCCTACCTGTTATCCCTGCAGCTGAATATCTGCACATATTTTCTTTTTCTTCTTGGAAATAAAAAAAGGATGGCAATTTCTATTTTGTAATACAAAATCGTTTAGTAAACCTGAAGGTATTTCCACTATTATATGTAATAAAATCTTCCTTGGCGTCCCTGTGTTGTACATGGTTCAAGTTTTGTCTAAATATTACATTCAGGTGATTATATTTCAGCATTACTCAATTAGGGCAGAGAAAAGTAGCACTAGAAACAGAAAGTAAATGACTTGTACTTATTCTTGAGTTAACATAGGGTTTTATTTTATTTCCTATTTATGACTTAATTATCAAAACAGAACTTTTCTTATTAATAATGGCAAATCTAGCTATGGTCTATTGTACAATATTGGAATTTTTGTCTTTTCACCTGAGATAAAACAAGTTGATTTTGCAAGTGTATAAAGAAATATATTTTAATGAAAGTGCTTATATCTTCAAATCCTGAACTTCAGTTGATAATTTATGTCAATAATATGTTTTATTATGAAAGTTACAGTGGTTCAATTCTTCTCGATGCCAACTTTTAAGTCTTACACAGAACTAGCTGTATTATCTCCCAGCAAGCATAATTCTAAGAATTGACAACAGAACTAGATTAAGTTGAGCAAGATTTTGGGTTACTGTAGATGGAAAACTTTAGAATTATGTCTTCTAGAGGTAAGAATCAGGGTAGTCACTGTCAGACTCAAGGACATGACAGATATATTTCTATGTCAATAACTCCATCATAAGTCTATGCTGTAACTCTTGCAGAGATAGAACAGGGCAGGAAAAGAACAGTCCTTTTAAAAAATTGAACATAGTAATAAACTTTGTATAGGAACTGTTTTATAAGAATGTGAATACACTTTTTAAGTAAGCCAATTTTTCCATCATATTTTGATTATTTTTTCTAAATTTAAAGTACTTTCAATGTTTTTAACCTGAACATATTATTTATATAGCAATATATCCATCCAAATATGTTGATTTTCTTTCCAGTTTTCTTAAGAACCTGCTATGAGGCAGACTAATGTATGTGAAATACTAATTTTAAGTAAGGTTCTAATGGTTAACATGATGTCATATATATTCAATTTTTTTCCAATATTAGAGACAGTCCAAAGGAAGTTCAATTAAGGCAGATATTTTTTTAACCTTCCAATATTTCTGCATCTACAAAAAAAGTAAAATAGTGTACTTTTATTTATTCATTCAACAGCTATTCTTTGAGTAAATACCATATGTGAGTCACTTTTCAAGTAACCATATATAGGACTTAAGAGAAAAAGTATCCGTTCTCACAGGACTTATACTCTAGGTGGAGGAACTAAACAAGAAATTGTAAAATATTTCAGGAGTACATAAGTTCTAAGAAGGAAAGTAAAGTGGGAAGATGACAAACATTGATGGTGGGAAAATATGAAGTGTTGCCGAGGATGAGAGGCAACTAGAATCCTCATTCACTGCTATTGAATGCAAGTTGGTAAAGTTATACGGAAAATTGTTAGGCATTTTCTAGTAAAACTGAGTATGGGCAAATCCTATATTTCAGTAATTCCATTCCTAGATTATTTCCAACAGAAATATATTCACATGTTTACCAAAAGGTACATAGTGAAATAATTATACCATCACTACATGTAACAGGCCCTCAAAGGAAAATAAGCAAATGCCTGTCAACAGTACAATAAATAAGTAAATTGCAGTTATTCACACCAGGAAATGTTATACAGTCATGAGAATAAATGATAAACAACTGCATGATCCAAAGAAAAACATAATGGAAGATTTCATTTATATAAAATACTAAAGTAGGTCATACTAATCTATGGTATCAAATGACAGGACAGTATCATCTCGGAGGTGATAAATAAAGAAAGCATAAAGTATAGTGAGAATGTTGTCTTGCTGTAATGTTTAGTTTTTTTATTTGGATGCTGGTTTCCTGATTTGAGTGGTTTCCTAATCTGATATGACTCTTATCATGACCTTGTCTAAAGCTAATACTCTGCTTTCTTTCATAGTGTATCTGTCAATACTTTCATCTTTATAAGTAGTATAGCAGTGGATTATAAAATGTCTCTTCTTTATAAAGTTTTAGGAGGTGATTTAGTCTTATTAATTCTCACAACAGGGAGTAAATAGAAAGTGTTATTAAATAAGGAAACAACTGAGCTTAAATGAGATTACATCCCCAAAACATGAGTTGGTAGCATAAATAACAAAAATAGCCTCTGTTTTTCCTGAATTCTAGTCTACAAATTTGTAAAATCTGCTGAAATATGAAAATGCATCCAACCATTATAGGCATTAGTAACCTTCATCAACACTTTTAATTTAAGTCTAACATCAACTTATATTTGAAAAGTAAACCCTTTCTAAATATAGAAATTCAAAAGTTGAACCATCTATCTACTGTGTTTTAATGAGATCAAAACTATCTATAATATAAAAGATATTAAAAGATGCTTCTTTAACTCTTACTAACAAAAATTATTCTTGATATTTCCCTTGGTTGGAGATATTGGCATTATATTCCCATTGCCATGAAGTTTTATTCACATTTTTTCTTTTATTTTGTTCCAAAAAAAGTATATGCCAAAGTCAGTTCTTGTTAAACAAAAATGGTTTGCTTTTCAAGATTAAATACTTTCAGTTTTAAGAAATATTTCTTAAATGTGCAAAATAGAACATAGATAAATACTTATCTGCTTTGCAAATGAGAGAGAAAAAAACATAATAAGTAACAAAGTAGTTCCATGGAAATAGATTGATTACCTTAATTATATTTAAGGAAAGGAATCCTACACTTTTCCACACTGTCAAATTTTATAAATGAATTTGGGAAATATGACTAGGAACATATATTGCAGAGTAAGGATTACTGTCCTTATGAATTACTATTATAAATTAATGCATTAAAAATTTGACATTAACGGAAGAATTGATAAGGTATATACATGAATAGGATGCAAAATTGTAGAAATAATAATAATATAATTGACATTTTCTAAAACAAAAGAAGAACAAATCTGTGTGCACATCTTCTCCCCCAGCTGTGTAAAGTAAGAATATGTGGGTATTGCAACTTTCAGTTACTACATTTTATCTTCAGTAGACTCTGTTAAAATGTAATGTCCTTGAAATACAGTGACTAGGGTAATTCATTGTTATTGTAAGCATTTGGTTAACTGACGTGGAAAAACTTACAATAATTGTTAGAACAAGGCAGTCGTGAGGAGGAGGTTTAGTGGGAAGGTCTGGACCATAGAAGTTTGCTTCTGTGAAAATCCTGACATGGCCCTGTGGCAACAATTTTACAATAAGTATTAGACCTCTTTGTCTCAGACAAGCTTTTGCAATGGGAGTAAATATCAGCCGCCACAAGCAGATGGAAATTGGTTTGGGGATGGTGGAAAAATATTTGATATTACAATAGTTTGTTTTCCTCCAAAGGGCCATAGTACCTAAGCAGTATAAACAGCATAAATAGTATTCAGGGATAGGGGGACAGGGTGTGACAAGGAACAAATATCTTTAAAAGTCAGCTTCTTAGAACAGTAATGAAAAGAGGGTTGAGAGGCACTTCATCTCACAGTAAGTGTCCTGAAAAAAACTAAAGATAAAAAGCAAATTAAAATTTACTCTCTCACTACCTTAATACTTTTTACCTATTCTACTTTGAGTGCCACAATCTTACAGCACTAAAACTTAATAAATTAAAAATTAATAATAAAAAAATCTTACCATAAATTTAAAAAAGCAAAGAAGTAATTAAAGTTCAAAATGAATTATATAATATATGTAAAGAATAGTAATCAATCCTTTATACACATGTAAAGGTATATATATGCATATAAAATGGAAGAGCAAATGTCAACTAGAAGAATCTGCAAAATATACTGCACAAAATTACATAACACTAAATGACAATTTTATCGCAGTACGAAGAATGAAAATTGCTCTTATGAAAAATAGATGTGGTATGTTAGTACTAGAAATCATAAACTTTACTCAGTGTAAAGCAACAAGTAAAACAATGGTCAGTATAAAGAAACAAACACAGTTAAAGAAAAGAATTCCCATCAGCTTCTTAATCTGAGAAAAGGGACCTATTGCTTCAGCACATCACATAGAACTACATTTCCTGAGGGAAAGGAAAAGTGGTCTGTTTACTTGTGTGTTTGAAGGTAACATTGTCAAAAAGGAAACAAAATGCAGGCTTGTCAATTTTATGATTTCCCTATGCGACGAAGAAATCCATTTGGATGGGTTGTTAGACAGAATCTGGTGTATTGAAAACCTTCTCTAGAAGAAGATTGCAGCCGCGAATATGATTATATGTATCTAGAGACTGAAGGCCAGTGATTATTGTGATTTCTGCAGACATACCAGTTAGGCATATTTACTGTAAAACTGGAAAATCCAATGTCTGGTGTCACATAGTGGAAATAAGTTATAAAGAAAAATTTTTAAAAACAAAAAAAGGCAAACAACTCAAATTGTAGAAAACATAGCACCTATATCCAAACACATTAAACTTGTGACAGAGAAAAAATCCAATATATAAAATGTAGCATGAATTAGATAAAAAGAGCTACTGATGTTCAAGTAGTAAACGTTAGGAAGTGAATAGTGTGAACACTCTTCTGTATTTTATTTTTCTTTGCTATACGATTTCAAGCATAGTGGTTTTTTTTTATTCTTTGGTATCCTTTGGAATAATTTTTAAGAGCCAGATTAAACACACAGCCCATGGTTTTTTTTTTCAATAATTGCTTGTTAATACTTCATAAACCTCTGTATTTGTCAATACATGTTAATACTAGAATAGATAGTATTCATACAACATGATTTAATAGATGAGATTGATATTCAAGTAGATTTATTTACTTTAAAACGGACTGCTTTGGTCCTGATGGTGGCCTGAGCATAATTTCCTGAGTTTTTTCCTACCCAACATTGTATGGTTGCACCACCAATTGAAATAAAATGGGCTACTGGTGGAAATGTGGAAAAACCTAAGGCCATTTGAAGCCATGATTTTTATGGAGGAGAGATCACACAGAGAATTTCATTTCTTTTAATGATGTAAGGTAATATCTAGTTGGAGAGAAAAGGATTGTCTCACTGGGGAAAGTTAGGGATAAGAACATTCACTTCATTTCTGCCTGAAATGCATAAATGATTTTCTTTAGTGTACCCCTCATGCTAAGGAAAAGGGTTTCTTTCCTCATTAATGGCATGGCATCTTTCCGTGGTCACAAACATTTCCTGATTAAATGACCATCACAAAAATTTCCCCATAGAATAGATTGAATTTTTGGGTCAATGCTAACTTATAGGACAATACCATATAAAAATTCAGATGCTGAGAAATTCTTTTAGATTAGAACATACTAGGGCCATAACCACAAAATATGTGCATAAAATCTGATTGGCTTCTGGTTTAAAAAGACTGTTATGAAAGATATTTGGGAGAAAATGGAGAAATTTTAATATGAATAGAATATTTGATTATATTAGGGAAATACTTTGTATTTTCTTAGGGTGATGCTGTTATTGCATTGATGAAGGATAATTTCCTAATACAATATGCAGTACTTAAATGTCAAGTATCTGATTGTCTATAGTTTAATTTTATTTAATGTAACTAATAAAACCTTTATATATATTTATATTTAACCATATCTATATATTTTTCTCTGCATCTATTTATATTTCTATATCTGTCATCTGTCTATCTATGTATCTATCTATCTCAAGGTTTCTCGGAGTTGGCACTGTGGACATTTTGGGCCAAATGATTTTTTGTTGGTGATGGCAAAGTGTCCTGTGCATTGTAGGTTGTTTAGCAACATTCCTATCTTTTACCCACTAGACTGTAGCACGTCTTCCTTCAATTGTGTCAACCAAAACTGACTCCAGACATTACCAAAATCACGCTGTGTTTGATTTTAATAATATATTGAAATAGGCAAAAATATAAAACAACATGGCAATTGTAAAATGTTAAATATAGCTATCAGAATATATATGTGCTCATTGTACTCTATTACAAATTAATTGAGCCTTGCTTTATGGACTGGAACATGCTGGTGCATGGCAAATTTGTAGGTACATTTCCCAGCACAATTTTCATTACATGCTTGAAAAGAATGTGTTTTTGGGGGGGAATAAAATATCTAAAGACCAAGCTTGTTAATAGTATTAAATTTCAAGCCTTCTCAACTATTATCCATTTTTAAATGCTCTACAAATTACTGATAAAGATAAAATATCCTATTTTCTTGATTGTTTTGCCAGTTTTTTGCAAACCGACAGCATTGCAGTTTTGATGGTTAATTTTATGTGTCAACTTGACTGGGCCACAAGGTGCCTATATTTTGTCAAATATTATTCTGGGTGTGTCTGTGGGGGTGTTTTTGAATGAGATTAACATTTGAATCAGTAGACTGAGTAAAGTAGATTGTCCTGTCTAATTTGGTGGCCCTCATCCAATCAGTTAGCCTGAATAGATCAAAAAAACCTGACTTTCCCTCCCCTGAGTAAGAGGGAACCCCTCCTGCCTGAATGACTTTAGCTCTAATATCAATCTTTTCTAACCTTTGGAATCAAACTGAAACATTGTCTCTTCTTGGGTCTCCAGCCTGCCAAATTTCAGACCAAAACTTTTACCATGGGCTCTCCTGATTCTCAGTCCTTCAGACTTGGACAACTTCAGCTTTCCCAAATCTCAGGCATTTTGACTACAAATTTTGGGACTTCTCAGCCTCCATAATCTTGTAAGTTGATCCGTTTATTTCCGTTTCCATGAAGAACTCAGCCTAACATACCAGTGGTGTCAAATATTCTTTATTCATAGGTCGTAAGACTAATCAAACACAAACCTGAAACTATTACATCTTCCTGGTAAATTCAAGCTTTTGTTATTATTATGGTAACTCCATCTGTCACTAGTCATACTTTGAAACTTCAATATTTTGTCTGATACTAACAGAGATATCTTGATTTTCTTTAAGGTATATGATCTAGTCATATCTTTCTTCATAGTTTTACTTTAATCTTCTCTATCTTGTTATGTTTTAGGTATGTCTCTTAATATAGAATTTATTGAGTTGTGTTTTTATTTTCTATACAAGCTAAAAAATGGAGAGCAAGATCCATTTAGAAAGAATAATAATATATTTAAATGTATTTTGGTCAGATTATTATATTTTTGTCTCATTTTTTGTATTATTTTTCTCTTTTCTTGTTTTCTTGATTTTTTCTTATTTTCTTACATTTTAAGTTCCTCTTTCCTTGTTTTTCTTTTTGTTTAAGTATTTTATCTCTTTGTTTTTTTATTGCCTTTTTTCTTCATGTGGCTTTGAAGTTACAATCTGTCCTTTTTGTTCTCACTCTACATAGAACGTTTTAAAGTTAATTATTATTTTTAACTTACTCTCTCCCAAATTATTTTATTTTAGTTTTGTTATTTTGATCTTCAAATTAGACATTATATGTATTATTTTTTGTTGATGTTTGTTTAGATGTGCTTAAAAATTTGCAAATAATTTATCTTACTATTCCTTCTTGCTTCTTAGAATTCCCATCTGTGGTAGTTTTCATTTCATCTCAAGTACATCCATTAAAACTTTCTTTTATGATAGTCCATTGGTGATAAGCTTTTCATGTTTCTGTGTTGTAGTGTTTTTCTGAATATGTCTTTATTTTGCTGTTACTCAAGGATGGCAGCTGTTTTAGGTCATCACAGCAAAATGTTATTCCAGTGTTTTCTAGCTTTTATTTTTGCTGTGATGGTGTTAGTAGCCAATCTGATTGATACATTCTTTTGTAGGTAATCTACGTTTTGCTCTCTAGCTTCCTTCAAGATCTATTCATAGCATTTAACAGCCTAGAAGTTTGTCTATAAAGAGTTTTATTCTACAGTCTTTTATTTTTCTTCTTCAGGATTCATTGGATCTTCTAACTTGAATATTGGTGTCTTTAAGCTATTCTAAAAAATTCTCAGCCATTACTCTTTGAAATATTGCCTCTAATTTTTAATTTCTAATATCTATCTCTTAAATGCCAACTAACCATATCATAAATTTTCTTTTCTTATCCTTGAGGTATCTTAATATATTTCATAGTATACATCCCATTGTCTTTTGAAGTTGCATTTCAGGTAATTTTTATGGGTTATGTTACAATTCAGAAATGTTTTTTTTAGCTGCATCTATAATGCAACTAATAGATCACTGATATTTTTTATTTCAATTATTTTATCTTTTCATTTTTCTTGTCTCTTTTATTCCCAAAATTTGCATGGTCATGTTTTATAGTATGTAGCAAGAGGCAAAAGGCAAAAATGATCACAAATTTGATCCATCCAGTTATGTGTGCCCTTTGTAACAGGATTTTCAAGAACCTTTTATTAAAGTTTGTAATCTATTTTTCCAAAATTTCAAACTGGGCTGGCCTTCTGACTTGCTTTGACCAGTGATACAGTAGCAAACATGATATAAGCAGAGACTTGAAAAGTCCCTCCTCCAGGTCTTATTAAAATTTTGCCATCATGTGAATAACTTCAAGGTATCCTGCTAGAAGTTAGAGAACACACTGGCCACAGAAAACCTCCGAGTTTGGGCCCCCTGCAGATTAAAGCAGTCCTCATGTGAACTGGAATCTGACAGCAGATACATGGTTAAACCCACCCAGGACTAGCAAAACTGCCCAACTGAGCCCAGAAAAAATTACTGACCTACAACTTAAATAAATGATCATTCATTTAAGCTACTAAGTTTTAGAGTAGCTTGTTTGGCAGCAAAGTCTAACTGATACAAGTCTTTTGTCCCTTTTTCATATAACATGCTTTTCCTATATTTCTTTAAACCGAGCACTGTAGATATTTTATATTCCATATCTGAGAATTTCAAAGTTCACTACCTAAATTCTTATTTATTAGAATCCACTGTTTTTTTTTACCTGCTGTTTCTCACTTATGATGCTATGACCTATTTTTGTTTTGTTGTTTGCTTGCCTGTGTTTTTGTGTGTGTTTTCTTTTTAATTGTGAGCCCATGTTCCTTAGACTTTATCTGCAAAATACTTTGAAGTTTAGATTGAAAAGTTGTTCCTCCAAAGGGGATTTGTGTTTTCATTTTCCGGTTATCTGGAGGTGCTTCTGATAAGGGAATACTTTAAATAAATTTTCAACTTGAAATTTTTAAGAATCACAGAATGGCCAGTGTATCCTTATGAATGGCCTGGGGAAATAGTTTATTTGTTTTCTTTGTTTGTTTTTCTTTCCTCACCCAGCATTAAAGATAAGATATCCAGTTTACTAGTGCAAGTTATGTTTATTTCTCATTAACCATTACACTGAGAATGTTACATTAGGGATAATCATATTTATGTGGACATGTGCTATTATACTTCCCACATTGTGTAGATATTGGGCTTTATTTGCTATCCTTTGTAACTCATGCAGTTATCAAAACAAAATTTCACTATTTCTTGGGTCTTACTGACTTAGTATCTCTGTACCTCTAAAATTCATATGGTGAAGCCTCATCCCTAATGTGTTGACATTTTAAGGTGGGGCCTTTGGGAGGTAAATAGGTCATGGGTGTAGAGCCTTCCTGAAAGAGATTAGTGCTCTTCTAAGAGGAGACATAAGAGAGCCGATCTCCTTCTAAGCTATGTGAGGATTCAGTGAGTAGATGGCTGTCTACAAGCCAGGAAGTACACCCCTACCAGACACGAGTTTCGTTGACTCCTTGTTCTGAGACTTCCCATCCTTCCAAACTATGATGAATTAATGTTTGTTGTTTAAGCCATCCAATCTGTGGTAGTTTTGTTATAGCAGCCTGAACTGACTAAGACAGTAGATAATCTCTGGTAAAAACTGTCTTGACATGGATTACCTCTCAGAGTTCCTATACTTGCAATGTTTTTAGTCTCTGCAAATTCCTTCTTTTATAACAACTTAAAATTGGATTTACATGTTCTTATAGGAAGATTGTTTATGATTTATTTTCAACTATATTGTCACTAATGGGTAACTCATTCTCATATAATCTGCTTAGCTGTCTAATGTGTGATAGAAACCATTGATTTTTTCCATTATCTTTGCCTTCTCATATATTGACTATATGCATCAAGTTTTATTTTGAATGATATTATTAGCATATTTAGTTCATTAAGTTTATTATATATTTGTGATCACTCAATGTACAAACTCATCAGACAACAATCTTATAAAAGGTTCAACTCTTCCAAACTCTCAGGCCATTCACTTGCAATGATGCTTGAAAAGCCAACATTCTAATCAATCATATTATTTTGTAACTTTCATATAGGATTCTTCCTAAATATGAGAGAAGAGCAATGAACAAAGAAACACATATTAATTTGCTTAACTATTTTGCTTAGGGCTGGCCCTGCACATAGCAGTGTATATTTTTCATTAAATAGAATAATAAAAAAATCAAATGCAATTAACTGAAGTAATATGAAGGGACAAGATAAATGCCATATCCTAATAGAATTCCAATGCTAACAACTTCAAGCCCTAGCTGTCTTATTTGTGGACTAGAGCAAATAATGTTAAGCTAAAGAACCAACTAATGGATGATTAATGTTCCTTATTAAATTAGATGAAGGAAAATAACAATGTTAGTTGTTAGCAAGTCACCAGAGTGGAAGAGAAATAGAAACTTTGACAAGGATAATTTTTCTGGAGTTTTATTTCATAAAGATGGTGAATGTAATTACCCAGAGTAATGGAATTTTGTCTATTATTGATGGCAATTTTTTTCTTTAATTTTACATGAAAACACACTTTATGATTTGGGGCTGCTTTTGCCAATGGATAGCAGGCTGCACCTAGGTTTTATACTTATGTACACATAGTATACATTTCATTTAAGATATTTTTTAATAATCTCATTAAAAAACCTTTGTAGGTAACTTTGATTAAAGGCATATTTGTGGCATAGCCTTACTCAGAAGATATGTTGTTTTCCTTCAGTTAACATTACCTCTTATAAAAATTTTTTATAATTATCTTCTCTATGAAATTGATCACATGGCCAGACACAAAAAATTAAATCTTCCTCAACACTGCATCTGAAAATCCACCTTTGTGCACAATTGTATGATCAAACAGAGAATCTATACAGTGTCCTAGAGGAAGGTTAAAATGTCTTACTATTGGAATAGTCTCCAGGTTTATAGTACAGGACAGACCTTATAATCCACATTAAATAAAATGAAACACTACTCATGCAGCTGCTTGAATATTGCTGGACTCCTCTGCTTTCATTCTTCTGCCAATCTTCTGGAGTTTATAAAGAAATAGTACAAGGAAAGTGGAATTATGTCTTCTCTAGTTAACATGAGTGCTTACTAACCAAACAAGTTTTTACATATAATATAATGATATAATATATCATATTGAGAGGGGGGAGAGAGAGAGAGAAACAGCCAATGCATTATTATTGTTATTGCATTAAAGTTAGTTATCTTTAACAAGTTTTAAAATTACCTTTATAGTGAGTTATCTGAAGAGCACTATTTTATTTATCTATACATATATATACACAACATATATCTGTAGAGAGATATGTATATGTACATATGTGTGTATGTGTATATGTACATACACACACACGAATTATATATAACCCTTAAACCTTCATTTATTTTCTTCATTTCTCTGTATAGATCCAAGTTTCCAATGTTACGAGAATTTTTTGCCAACAGAACTTTAAGATATTTAGTAAGGTAGGTGTCTCAGTCAATTTTCTGTTGCTATAACAGAATACCATACACTGTGTAACTTATAAATAAAATATTAATAAATCTACATCTTGCTGTACTGAAGGCTGGGAAGTCCACGGTCATGGAGCTGCATCTGGGGACGGTCTTCTTGCTAATTATTACTCTCTGCAGAGTCCTGAGGCAGCAGGGCATCCCAGGGTGAACAGTTCACAACAGAAAGCCAATCTGTCTTTTATAACAGACACACTCTCTATGTAACTAACTTACTCCCATGATAACCCATTCTTTCATTAATCTTTTAATAATTTCATAAGGACAGAGTCCTTGTGACCCAATCCCATCTTAAATGCCTTACCTCTTAATACTATTACAATGAGGGTTAAGTTTTAATGTGAGTTTCAGAGGGGACAAACATTCAACCCTTAGCTGTAGGTCTGCTGGAAATGTATTTCCTCAAGTTTTGTTTGTCTGAGAAAGTCTTTATGTCTCTATTATTGAAGGATATTCTCTTTACATGTAAATTTCTTGGTTGAGAGATTTTCTTTCCCTTCAGTAATACGTTGTTGTGTTGCTTGCTTGGTTTGTAAGAAATCTGTCATAATTCTTACTTTTGCCCATTTGTAGAAAATGAGTCTCCATTCCTATTTCAGCAATCTTGAACATTTCTTTTTATCTTTAGATTCTGTAGTCTTAATATAATATATGTATGTTTGATTTATTGTTTTTGTTGCTTTGTGCTATTAATTCTTCTTGGTGTTCATTGAGATTCTTGGATCTGTGGTTGGTGTCTATAACTAATTTTGGCCAATTTTCAATTATTTTTTCTTAATATTTCTTCTGCTTCATTCTCCTTTTCTTTATGTTATTCTAATTACACATGTTATATCTTTTGATATTGCCTCATAGCCCTTGGATAATCTGTTTTCTTAGTTTTACCAGGTTTTTTTTCTTGCATTTCATTTTGAGTGATTTCTATTGACCTGACTTCAGGCTTATTGATTGGATTTTCTTAAGCTGTGTTAAATCTACTGATGCGCCTATTGAAAGTGGTGTTCTTCATTTCTTGTACTGTATTTTAATATCTAGTATTTTGATTTATCCTTACTTTTAGTGTTCATGTCTTTGTTGAAATTATCTATTTGATCTTGTATGTTGCCTACCTTTACTATCAGAGTCTTTAGCACACTATAACACATTAAAGATAGTTATTTTAAATTCCCAGTCTTGTACTTTCAACATCTATATCATACCTGAGTCTGGTTATAATAATTGCTTTATCTTGTCAGACTGTGTTTTGTTTGTTTTTCTTGGCTTTTGGCATGTCTTATAATTATTTATTGAAGGTCAGACATTACATAGGACCACATATATTGAGGTAAATAAGACTTAATTAGAAAGACAGAGATAAAAGATGGAATAAAAGACAAAATATGTGGTAGATAAATTAGTAAATCCTATGCCTACTGATTACTGACTATATAAAAAAGTAATACTGTATTTTTGAATTTTAAAAGATTAAATTATATTATCCAACAACATTACATAAGATGAGAGCTATAG
The DNA here is from genome assembly GCA_023783475.1 of Daubentonia madagascariensis. Classification (NCBI taxonomy): domain Eukaryota; kingdom Metazoa; phylum Chordata; class Mammalia; order Primates; family Daubentoniidae; genus Daubentonia; species Daubentonia madagascariensis. The sequence goes on along the minus strand of JAKFHU010000978.1, from coordinate 14,006,904 downwards.
AAGTAAAGTAAGGTGTTCCTTGGTATTGTTGAGGAGGATGTCACAAGCATGTCATAATTTCTATTGTAACCACTAGAAATAGAATATAAAGATTCCAATCTTGTAAAGGAGAAAAAGTAGAGAAAGAAAAAGCTCATTTGATCCCCAAAAGGGGCAAATAAGCAGGGGGAAGCAGAGCATGTGAGAAAAATGAAAAGCCCCGAATAAGTTGGTAGATATGACCTTCAAATATCTACTTACATTAAATATACATAAACTAAAACTCTAGGTAAAAAAAAAAAAGCTGGCCAAGTTAATGAAAAATTAATCCAAATAAGTTCTCTGTACATCCATATACTTCATCTTTAAGGGCAGAGAAAAGTTGAGTCTAAAGTGAAATAGGGTATAATATGAAAATACTAACCAAAAGAAAATTGGCATAAATGTATTAACAGCAAACAAAATAGATTTTTGTACAAAAAATACTAGATAGAAAAAGTTGTACTTCACAAAAAAGGTATTCCAAATAGGTAATAAATATGTGAAAAATAAAAAAAAAACACGTTCAAGCTCATGAGTAAGGAAAAGGTAAACTGCAACCACAATTAGAAACCATTTCACACTTAGCCAGTAGCAAAATTATAAATTCTGAAAATTTTGTTGAGGATGTGAGCAAATGTGATGTCCCTTAACCTGCAGGTGGGAGTGTAAATCAACATGACCACTTTAGAAAACAGGTATTTTTTACCCTGAAATTTGAAGGTTAATTTTATTATCATAATTGTGTGAACTATCTATTTCACAGCTAACTATATATACACTTGAGAAAACCTCTTGAAATACGCACCTGGAATTAAAATGCCATTAAGAGTAAACTTGTTCATATTAACTAAATAAATTGAAAACAACCAACTATACATCCATGGTGAAATGAATACATAATACGTGGTTCATACATATAATGAAATACTATACAGAAACAAAAATAGAGAAAATACAGTCATATTCTGAAATAGCACTTCTTAACTTGTCATCTGTGAACTTTTGGAAATTCCTGAGATCATTTCAGGTGTACACAAGAAACAAGAGAACTATTTTCTTAATAAATACTGAGAATATTATTGGCCATTTGTACTCTCATCTTCTAATGAAAAGAAAAGAAACCCCCAAATTATGAGCTTCTAAGCTTATTTCAAGAAGCTGTCACATCTGCTCCTTCTATCTGGAGAGAAAGGGACCTTAGCTCTGAAATATAAACAAATCCTCTGGAGAAAAGAGGGGAAGGTCTCCAGGTTTGTATTATGCTTTTGGTTGGTAAGGTTAGAAGAGATAACATGTATATCTCTCTGGAGGAACACACTATATCTTTCTTCCAGGGAATGTTTCTTCTTTAAACATCTTCTGACAAATTACTTTGCTGAATAAGCCCTAACTGTGCAGAAATATGAAAATATTCAGACTATTGTCTCTTCCCCCAAAAATATATTATAAATTATTAGAAATGCTTAATTACTTCTATGAAGTTGGATCTTTTAGGCATTATTGAGTAATTCATGAGAAGTTCAAGTATTTTATGATCTAGAAAGAATAGTAAAATCACTCAATTTAGCCCCATTCTTCATATGGGAAACTGATGTCTAGAGATTTATTAGAATACAAAAATTAGAATAGCCCAAGTTAAATATTTATAAGGTAAATCCACATAAGTAAAATAAATAATAATAATTAATAATAATAATTAAATATAATATTCTGCTTTCTTATAATTACCTATACCAAAAATATGCATTGCATTGACTTTTAAAATTTATGTTAATTTAGATTATTTTATTCCAGAAAGTCTAGTCAGCCAAAACTTAATAGCTAATATAAATTCAGTGAAATTCACTGAAATTGTTGTTTAAATGTGCTAGTATATGCAATAAGTATATTAATGTTTTTATATTTTTTAAAAAGCTACTGTAATTAGAATTTCCATGTACTGCATGATATTCTTGACTGATAGCCTGTCTAAAATTAACATTTTACACCCATATAAATCAACTGAAGCACAAATATAATATAGGCTTCTTTGTCTTTAAGACTACAGAAAATTTCAATCAAATGCATATTGTTAGACAAGAATTTGAAAAATTTTTCATATATAGTGTAGTAACATTTTAACTTTGTGTCATTTAGCATTTTATTTGAATATTATTTTCCCATAGTTTCAGACTATCTATAAAATATATTTTTCAACTGTAATAAAATAATATGTAAGGTTCATTTAATAACCTTAGAAATCCAGAAATTTCTTCTGAATCCATCATAAATAGTAAATTAATATACCATATAATGTTAGTGTTAAAGGAGAATCCTCAATACATGAATATTAATATTTATTACATGACATAAAATATTTTATTGATCAGAATATCTATCTAAATACTTGATAAAAGCAGATAATAAAAGTAAAAGAGGAATAACTTATGTAAAACATTTCAGTCTTTAAGCTTATAGGGGATTTAAAATTGTAATTATAGAGAGAACCTCATGAAAAAAGTCATGTTTTATTTAATTTGCCTTAGAATTTCATCAACTTTCTTTTTGTCATTTCAATATTCTTCTTTCATTTTCTCTATATGTTATTATGGTAATGTGCTTTTGGTACTTATCTTTCACAATGGCAGTGGACATTTTAATCCCAATTAGTCTGGTTTCATCTGTTATTTTCTATAGGACATAACAACATATCCTCCCGTGATACATCCTTCAAGTGTATCTTTTATCTCATATACCCATGGGGACTTTGTGGGAGTTAGTTTATTCCATCTTTCCCATAAAATCACAGAACTTCCATCCCTTAGGTTAAATATCAAGTAAATCATTAAAAGGATAAAGACAAAGAGCTTATGCAAACTAGAGTCAGAGCATAAATAGACACGAAGACGTTAAATGAAAAGCCCTCAGGTACTTGGGATGTTAGGAAGTATTTAACAGTAAGACCTTATTAATAATGTAGAAAGTTCTTTAGAACAGCAGGGTAGCCTATTTTAGTCACTCAACTTAAAATTGTTCTCATTTAGCTAAAACCAAAGTAGTCTACAAAACCTGTTCCTACAACCAGTGTAGTACTTCAAGAAGTAGGAGAGGAAGTAGAGGAAAAGCATGCAAATCCTCAAAGAAGTAAAGCAGGTATTTTATAGGTCATGGTTTGGGGAAGAATGATACTTTTTAGAATTTCAACATTTATGTGAGTTAGTGCAGTGGTAGTAGACACAATAACTAACTATACCAATAGAGAGCTTTTTGAAATTCCATAGACAAGACAACCTTTTCCTCTTCTTAAGAGTTCTGATTCAGTGGACACAATGGCAGGCATAGTTATTGCTCTAAAAGTAAGCAATTTCCACATAGCTACTCATTTAATAATTATAACACCCTATACTGTAGGTATTATTTTTATTATTTTATCCATTTTAAAGCTGAGAGAACTGTGGCCAGTCAAGGTGGCTCACACCCGTAATCCCAGTACTTTGGGAGGCTGAGGCAGAAGAGTTGTTTGAGGCCAGGAGTTTGAGAGCAGCCTGGGCAACATAGCAAGACCCCATCTCTACCAAAAAAAAAAAAAAAAGAGACAACTGAGATATAAGTACCTTTTCCTGGGTCACATAATGAGAAGTAGAAAAAAAAGATATCTACATTTGGCAGTAAATTGGGGTAAATATTCAGGGTGTGCTCACACTGGAAAACAAGTAGATTCTGGGAAAAGTATATTTTGAAGTATTGATGCACTGTTTTTTTACATCATAGTAACATTTTAGATAACAATGCAATAAGACTGAATTACTTAAAATAATGAACAAGAGCCATTTAAAAATCCAGCAAAGACCATCTTCACAACATCCAACAATCTAACAAACAAATAAGCACAGAAGAGATGGAGGAGAAACTGGAGCTAGTAGCAATGTGAAATAAAGAAACACTAAAGTGAGGTTTCCTTAAAGAGAAAGGCCAATATCAAAGATTTTCAGAATTTTTTAAATTATACTTTCAGTAATACAGTACTTATAAGATAGCTCATAAATCATAGAAATAAAGAAAATTTTAAAAGTATGAAATGAAGCATTAGGCAAATACTATCCAAATAGAACTGGGGGCAGCTATATTCATCAGATGTATAAACTATAAAATAGAAAAGTAGTATTAGAAATAGTATTATTAAATTATGATACAATTCATCAGGAAAAATGTATAATTAACTGCATACATCTAATAAAGTAGCTTCAAAATATAGAAAGCAAAAATTGATAGTGCTAAAAGTTAAAATGCGTACTCTCTCAGGATAACAAAAGATTTCAACATAATTTCTCAATCATTGATGGATAATTTGGAAAAATATTGATAGACATATATAGGTTCCTGAATTCAAAAATTGAAGAATCCATATACTTATGTACATTGAGATTGTACAAAGGCAAAACATTTCTTTTCAAATATCGGATACTTGTTATCACAAAGAAAATATTCTTAGACAACCTTGCAGTGACAAATAATAATTAAAAATAAGTTAATTAAACATCACCATAGAGTTCCAAATAACTTATGTATCAAAGAAAAAATTATTGTTGAAATTGAAAAGATGCTCCACATGATGTGTCACCAGGGAAATGCAAACTAATACAACAATCATATACCACTACATGCCTATTAGAATGGCCAAAATCTGGGAGACTGACAACACCAAAGGCTGGTAAGGATGAGAAGCAATAGGAACTTCCATTCATTGCTGGTGTGGGAAGGCAAAATGGTGCAGTCACTTCGGAAGACAGTTTGGCAGTTTCCTACAAAACTAAACAAAAGCTTTCCATATGATCCATAATCATCCTCCTTGGTATTTACCAAAGGAGTTGAAAACTATGTCCACACAAAAACCTGTTCATGGGTGTTTATAGTAGCTTTATTCATAATTGCCAAAACTTGAAAGCAACCAAGATGTCCTTTAGTAGGTGAATGGATAAATTAACTGGTATATCCAGACAATGGAATATTATTCAGTGTTAAAAGAAAACAAGCTACCAAGTCATGAAAAGACATGGAAGAACTTTAAATGTGTATTACTAAGTGAAAGAAGTCAGTCTGAAAAGGATATGTACTGTATGATTCCAACTATACAACATTCCGAAAAAGCAAAGATATGGAGACAGTGAAAAGCTCAGTGGCTTTCAGAGGTTGGGATCAGGGGAGGGATAAACAGGCAGAACACAGAGGATATAAGACAGTGAAACTATTCTGTTTAGTGATGTATTGTAGGATACACGTCATTCTACATTTATCCAAATCTATAGAATGCACACCAAGAATGAACCCTCATATCAACTATGGGCTATGGGTGAACATGATGTGTCAGTGTAAGTTCATCAATTGTAACAAATGTAGCACTCCGGTTGGGAATGTTAATAATGGGGGAAGCTTTGCATGTGTGGGGTGAAGAGTATATGGGAAAAAAAACCTTGTACTTTCCTCTTAATTTTGCTGTGTACCTAAAGTTGTTCCCAAAAAAGTCTTTATAAAAAATAAACCAAAAAATACTTATTCTTATTGTTTACAATGTACTAAATTTTCTATCCTTTTCTACTATATTCTGTTTTATACTACTTTAAAATGTTAACCATGACCCCCAGAACTGATATTAAAACATATTAATTCATGTGTTGTATCCTTTATTTGCAACTCTTTTATAATCTCGGTAGCAAGTGTTCCACTCGACAACACTCAGTCCTGCCTCTCCAGCTCACTCCCTGTATATCTACCACTCCAACAATCCTTTGTCCAGTCTCCCCAAAACATCTCATGGATTCTACCACCTCTCCACAATTACCACCTTCACATCTTCGTATCTCTCCATGCCCAAATTTGATCCCATGGTCTATCTTTACAATCATACTCCTCTTCTCTTTCTCTCTCTCCTTCATATCTATCTGGAAGGAGCTCAAATCTTACTACACGAAACTTTCCACCTGTTTTGTGCCTGCATCCATGCAGACATATTTGCTGGGACAAAAACATGTAAGTCTTACGGATTCATGTTAAATTCAAAATCACTAACTTCAAGCATTGCTTTATTAGTACACTCTCAAATGATGAACTTTTTTCTTAACTACTCAAGGAAATAGAAAATTTCAGATGAGTACATTCCAAAACTATCAGCACCAAATCTACACACGTACTTTTACATACACCTGTGGACTCTGCCTTCTCTCCAGACATGACATATAAATAGCACATTTATTGCCTGATAAGCCAAACCTGACACTTGGGCACTAGAGTCTCTCTTCTCTCACTCAATCAATTATGAGCTTTAGCAGTTTTCCCTTTCCCCCTTCAAAGAAGAGTGAATGGAATTATTAGTCCTACAATGAATATTTTTGAATTAAATGAATGCAATTCTTATTGGCAATAATCTACAGTTAATAAAATGGATACAAAAAGTATTAATATTTATTGCTGAGTTTTCAATGTCTGTGTATATTGAGGTTTTTTTAAGTCAAAATATATTACTTGAGTATGTATAACTTGGCACAAAAATTATATATCCTAATATTAGAAAGGATAAATTGATGCAGCAGAATGTCCCCTTTATTTGGACATTTTTCCCCTGGAGCTGTCTCCTCAGTTCATTTTCATAATATCATAGCAAGCGATCAATGTGTTGTCTCCATGTTAATGGACATAAAACTTGTTCCACCTCCAGAATGCATGTGTAAGGTTTTATGACTTGAAATTTACTGAGAAAATTGCAGTAAAATTATTGATGTTCCCAGAAGTTTGGGTCTAAGCCTATAATTAATAGCCTGCTTCCTGTCATTTCAATGGATAAAATCAAATTCTAAGCTAATTAGGTAGGGCTAAGCCATAAATTACTGTTCAATTTAATAGCAAATCTGGTTTTGAAACAAAAGACATTCAGAAATTTAGTAAAGAAAACGCATTCACAATACTAAAGTTGACATTTAGATATGTTTCTCTTACAAAGATGAAATACATTGCTTACTTTCTGATACAAATATGAAGTACTAGAAATCATAATTTACCTTTAGTCAAAACAGCCATTGACTACTAGCCAATGCATTCCCTAAGTAACCACAGCTAGTAGTTTTGATGACTTTTATTTCACTGCAGAACATTATGTGGTTTCATTGGCAACGTGTCAGTTTCCTCTTTAAGAAAACCTAGAGTTTTGTCACATAAGCCATGTCTGTTTTGCGTAGTATGATAAAAAATGATAAGATTTTTAATAATGATATCAATTTTTACTGCTATTATTTAATTTGTTTTATTTTATATTTCCACCTAAATTTAATAAAAGATAATTTAAGTTAATAAAAGCATTTCATAATTAAACTACTTTACATTATTCCAGTTTTTAAACATGCTTGATTCTCATTTTGTTTCTGATTATCCTGAATTTTAGATTTCTTTGAAATCATTTCAAGTTTGGCAGACAAAACATGTGTGCAAGCATGCTTCTTTCTCTCTCTCTTAAGAGATAATTGGCCTCAATAATATTTGTTTTAAATAACCCTGAGTCATTGTTTTGTTTGTTTGTTAGAGTTTGCTCTATATTGATAGTCTGGTTTCCCAAATCAGTCTGTAAGATGAAAATAAAAAAGTAAAAAATAAAAAAATAAATTTTAGTAGTGGAAGCACCTGCATTGGATCTACTGAATGCCTCTATGATTAGTTAAATACACATACATTGAAACACACAAACATGCACACATACTATAGGGTGCCCCAGTTCCCCTGCTTTCTTGCTGTGATCTGACCAAGAAAACATGACGGCCTTGTAACTAGGCCAGCTGCATGATTTTTTTGTCAGTCTTGAACCCAACCTGGGGCCTTGCACATTCCCAGGCACTGAAAAAGATGTCTAGACTGTTGCCCAAGACACTGAAAGACACTAGCCTTGACCCTGAGCCAAATTTTTTAAACTACATGCTCTGACCCTCGCCTTGGGGACATATCTACTTAAAACATCCTTTTCTCTTACTGTGCACCCAAGAATATGCTGCAGCACTCTGTAAGTGAGTTCCTCTAACACAGACATACCACATTTCATTGCACTTCATTCACTTTATTGTGATTCACAGATATTGCATTTTTCACAAATTGAAGGTCTGTGGCAACCCTGCATCAAGAATGGACTCCATCTTTCCAACAGCATGTGCTCATTTTGTGTCTTTGTGTCACCTTTTTGGTAACACTTGCAATATTTCAAACTTTTTCATTATTATTATATCTGTTATGGTGATCTGTGCTCAGTGATCTTTGATGTTATTATGGTAATAGTTTGGGGGCACTAGAAGTCATATCTCAAAGACAGCAAACTTAAATCATAAATGATGTGTGAGTTCTGACTGCTCTACTGATGATGAGCAATTCTCCCATCCCTCTTGCTGTTCTCGGGCTTCCCTATTCCCTAAGACACAAAAATGTTGAAGTTAGGCCAATTAATAACCCTACAACGGCCTCTAAGTGTTCAATTGAAAGGAAGAATCTCTCACTTTAAATCAAAAACTAGAAATAATTAAGTTTAGTGAAGAACGCCTGTGGAAAGCTAAGATAGACCAAAAGCTAGGCCTCTTGCATTAAATAGTTAGTCAAGTTGTGAATGCAAAGAGAAAGTTCTTGAAGGAAACTAAAAGTGCTCCTCCAGTGAACTCATGGATGATAAGAAAGCAAATAAATGTATTGCCGATATGGAGAGAGTTTTAGAGGTCTGGATAGAAGATCAAACCAGTCACAACATTCCCTTAAGCCAAAGCCTAATCCAGAGCAAGGCCCTAACCCTCTCCAATTCTTTGAAGGCTGAGAGAGGTGAGGAAGCTGCAGAAGAAAAGTTGGAAGTTAGCAAAGGTAATTTCATGAGGTTTAAGGGAATAACCATTTTCATAAAATTGCAAGGTGAAACAAGAAGAAGCTGTAGCAAGTTACCCAGAAGATCTAGCTAAGATAATTAATAAAGGTGGCTACACTGAACAACAGATTTTCATTGTAGACCAAACAGTCTTAAATTGGAAGAAGATGCCATCTAGGACTTTCATAGCTAGAGAGGAGAAGTCAATGCCTGGCTCTAAAGCCTCAAAGGACAAGCTAACTCTCTTGTTATAGGCTAATGCAGCTGGTGACTTTAAGTTGAAGGCAATGCACCATTTACCATTCTGGAAATCCTAAGACCTGTAAGAATTATGCTAAATGTACTCTGCCTGTGCTCTATAAATGGAACAACAAAGCCTGAATGACAGCACATCTGTTTACAAAATGGTTTACTGAATATTTTAAACTAAGATCCTATCTATGGAGATATAATTTGAGCAGAACATGAGAAAATGAAGAATGAAAACTGTGCAAATTTGTAATGTACCAAATCAAGTAAGTGACAAGTGTAAATAATCTGAAGTAGAAATGAGTTTATCATGATAAGTGAATACCGATGTCACTGTGACTGGAGTACAGTGAATCAGGAGAATCAAGAGAGATGAGGAAACAATGACAACTTTTGAGAGATAAACATGGCATTGGAGATGGGACACTTTCATTTTGGGGCACCTCATCCTATGTATTACAGCATATTCTTCATCTCCAATCCTTCCCACTAAATGTCAGTAGAGGACCCCAGACCCCAAACAAATGTCCCCACACAATCTCCAAACACATTATAAAGTGTTAGGACTGCTCATTCTTGACAACCACCAAATCATCTTTTAAGTGGAAAGGAAAAAAAATGCTCTGTAAGAAAGAGCAAAGAGATTTGCTGAGTATCAGGATATGCAATGTAAAATGCAGAGAGAACCCATGTAAAACTCCTAAGTGTTTGATCTGAGCTACCAAGTGAATAGTAATATCACTTACTGATACTGGCATAATGAGGAAGAGTTGATTTGGTGGAGAGAAATCAAGGTCAGTGTGGTGAGACACCTCTTTGACATCTATTGGTAACACCAATTTGTTTTGGATACATGAGCCTAAAATTCCAAGGAGAAGTCAAGGAGGTAGATACGAGATAATATATGCAAAGAGCTGAAAGAAAAAAATGTCAACCAAGAACACTATACCTAGAAAATCTGTCTGTTAGAAATGAAGGAGAGACAGAGAGTCTCTCAGACGAACAAAAGCTGAGGGAGTTCAGCCCCACTAGATCTGCCTTACAAAAAATGCTAAAGTGTTCTAGAACTTGAAATGAAGGGAAGCTAAGTGAAAACCTGAAACTATATGAATGTATGAAACTTGCCATAAAGGTAAGAATGTAGTTAGATTTATAATACTCTAATATTGTAATGGTGGGGTATTAATCACTTTTAACTCTAGTATAAAAGTTAAAAGACAAAAGTATTAAAAATTGCTATAGCTTGCTAGTCAAAGAGTATAAAGTTTCAATTAGATAGGAGGAGTAAGTTTTGAGATATGTTGCAGAGCAGTGTGACTATAGTCAGTGATAATGTATTCTATATTTCAAAATAACTGAGAGTAAATTCCAAATGTCTCACCATAAAAAAAGTGGTAGGTAAATGAGGTGATGGACATGTTAATTAGTTTAATTTAATCATTCCACATTGTATACATATGTCAAAGCATCACATTGTACCCCATAAATGTACATAGTTACAATTTGCACATTAAAATAATATGAATGAAAATTGTTTAAAAAAATTAAATAAATTTTCTAAAAAATAAACAAGTGTAATAAAAACAACTGTAGCTATAATGATTTGTTAAAAGATACACAATAATAAAAAGATGTAAATTGTGACATAAATAGCATAAAATATGGGGGAAGAGAAAGTTGAAATGTAGAGTTTTTGTAGGGAAAGTTGAGTTGTTATCAGTTTAAAATAGAGCCATAATTTTAAAATTTTTCATGTAAACCCCATAGTAACAACAAGAAAAAAAATCTGTAGTAGATACACAAAGGGTAAAGATAAAGAAATCAAATTATACCATTACAAAAAGCTATCAAGTTATTAAGGAAGATAGCAAGAGAGGAAGAAAGAAACAAAGGAACTACAAAATAGAAAGCAACAAAATTACAATAAGTCCTTATGTAGAAATAATTATTTTAAATGTAAGTGGATTAATTCTCCAATTAAAAGACATAGAGTGACTACATAAATAATAAAACAAGATCCATATGCTGCTTACGAGACTCACTTTAGATTTAAAGACACACATAGGTTGAAAGTGAAATGTTAGACAATGGTATTCCATTCAAATGATAACCAAAAAGGAGCCGAGGTGGTTATACTTACATCAGACAAAGTTGACTTTAAATCAAAACTATGACAAGATGCAAAGATGATCATTATATAATGATAAAGGAGTTAATTTATCTAGTGGATGTAACAATTATAAACATATCTTCACCCAATATCAGAGCATCTAAATATATAAAGCAAAATTAATAGAATAAACAGCAATTCAATAATAGTAGGGGACTTCAATATCTTCAATATACCACATTCAACAGTGTATAGAACATCCAGACAGAAAATCAGTAGTGAAACAGCAGACTTAAACAACACTGTAAAGGAAATGGACTTCAGCAATACATATATATACACACACACATTCCATCCAACAGCAGCAGAACACATATTCTTTCAAGTGCACATGCAAAAAAATAAATAGCCTAATTTAAAAATGGGCAAAAAACCTGAATAAACATTTATCAAAAGAATACATACAAATGGTCAATAGGTATTTGAAGAAATACTCAACCTTACAAATAATCAGAGAAATGCAAATCAAAACCTTCCTCAAAGGTTCCTCAAAAAATTAAAAACAGAACTACTATATGACCCAGCACTCCCACTTCTGGGTGTATATCCAAAGGTAGCAAAATACTTCCCTCAAAGAGATGTCTGTACTCCCATGTTCATTGAAGCATTATTTACCATAGCCAAGATATGGAATGAACCAAAGTGCTTATCAATGGATAAATGGGTAAAGAAAATATTAAACACACACACATAAACACACAAACAATGGAATATTAATCAGTTTTGAAAAAAGAGATCCTGCCATTAGTGACAACATAGACGAAACCGGAGGACAATATGCTGAGTGAAATAATCAGGCACAAGAGCAAATGCATGATCTTACATATGTGTGGAATCTAAAACTGTTAAACTCACAGAAGCAGAGGGTAGAATGCTGGTTGCCAGGAGCTGGGGTGTGAGAGAAATGGGGAGATATTGATCAAAATGCACAAAGTTTCAGTTAGGCAGGATGAATAAGTTCTGGAGTCCTAATGTCCAGCATGGTGACTATATTGAATAATACTGTTTTATATACGTGAAATTTGCTAAGAGAGTAGATCTTAAATGTTCTCATCACAAAAAAAAAAAACAAAAAACTTTTAGAGGTAATAAATACGCTCATTTCCTCAATTGAGGTTATGGTTTCAGGAGTTTATGTATATACATAGAACAAGATCTATATACATCTCGTCTTTTTAATTAGAAATATAGTGTGTCTATTTTCCAGATCATTTATCTAGTTATGTTTAATAACCTATTATAAGACGTTGATACTATATAATTTATCACAGAATATAATCTTGTGTCCAGAGTTTTCACACTGTCTACAATGCTGATTATCATATCCTTTTTGATGCATGCTCATATACTTTGTTTTGTTGCTTTCTTTCTTTGATTTTTGGGATAATATTAATTAGGGCAAAGCTAGCTTCTATAATGAGTGAATTACAACATGTTAGTAGCTTGACTCAATTGTAGTTAGTATGTCACTCATCCAATGATACTGGGTGGCTGAACAAAACAGAGGCAGCCCCACTCCATGTGGTCATCCAGAGACCCAGAGTGCCATCTTCTACATCTAAATTTTCTCTGAGAATATCACCTATTACAGATTAACCAGCAGATGAAAGAGCATGGAGAATCATCTGTCGGAAATATTTACAAATTTAGTCTGAAGTAGCGCTCATCCTTCCATGGCTAGGCCTCCGTCACATAAACACCTCTACTAACAAAGGGGTAGGAAAATGTAGTCTTTGGCAGCAACTCTAAACAACTCCAAAAACTGACACAATACATACAAATTTGTAATATTTCCTACAGATGATACAAATTTTGGTGAACTGATTTGTTCAAAGTTTGATAGATAATGTTTGATATATTCCTAAAAGTTTTGTAACAAATATCATTGCCTCTGACAATGTATGAGTGCCTTTTTCCTTGTTTTTATTAGCACTGAATATTATCACTAGTTTAAATTTTTGTCAAGTGTGTTATAATGGTTGAAAAAAATTATACTCTTGTTTTAAGTTGCATTTTCAGTCTACTAGTAAGTTTGTGTGTGTTTCGTTTTTAAATGGACATTTGTATTTCGTATTCTAAGATTCACCTTCATCTCTTTTGCCTATTTTTTCCAATTTATATATTTGTATTTTTCTTTCAGCTTATGCATGAATAAGATGTAATTGGCAACATATATCTGTTGCCAGTCACACAGAATGCAAATGATTGAAGTGTGTTTTTGGCCTTTACTATTAATATCTAAATTTGATAAATTTATGTTATTATGTTTTATGATTGGTAATTGAAATAATTTATGATTGAAAATATAATGTCAATAGGATTATAATGCATTGCATTAATATGTCCTCCTCATATAAACTATTTCCAGGAGATAATATTCCATGAGTAATTTTATGTTTCTGCATGATTAGGGCTTTCTGAGCAAAGAACACTGGGACCTCAAGGATGACTAAGTATTAACAAAACTTGGAAGTTAGAGATAGTGAATTTCCCCAGAGCCATTTGCTTTGTAATGGCAATAAAGTTTAAAGACACGTTTCTTATCTTCCCCAGTGCCCACTGCTTACATTCCAGGGTAGAGACATTTTCCTCTTGCCTTAATGGAAAATTTGTTTACATTCCAGAGTAAAAAATAAGGTCTCTGTATTTTCAGAGAGAAAGATGGATAAATGTGCCTACAGATTCTATATAAACTTTGAGTTTTATAATTCCAGAGGCCCTCTCCTCTGGTGCAAGCCCCTCAGAGCATGCCGGTGTCACCTGGCTCTCAGCATATCATGTTATATGGATTTGGTTTGGGGCATGGAGAACTGACTCAAGCTTCTGTGTGAGTAAAAGATCTTTCTCCTGATCTAGAGGTGGTGTGTGTGTGTGTGTGTGTGTGTGTGTATCTGTGGCAGGCAAACTTGTTGGGTTGCAAGTAGGGTAATATCTCATAACCTTTATCTCAAAACATTTATAGTTTCAGACTTAACAACTTAATCATCTTTTCTCTCTTCCTTTTAGAAAATAAAGTGGTAAAAAAGCATATCACCCTAAGATCATCATAATATATACGTGTGTATGCTACAATAAAAGAAAAAAATAAAATATAAAATAACTTTATCATAGCAGATTTTGATCTGGAAAGGGAGATATATATTTGAAAAAATGAGCATAGATATGAAAGCTTGGAGATTTTCAAGATTTTGGACTTTAATAAAACTTTCAATTAATTTTGCTGTGTTTATTTTCTTAAAAAGGCCGATTTTTGTACTTATAAAAGATTTACATTACTTTTATATGCAAAATATAACAAAGCCACATATGATATTCTTCTTCTACTCCTTAAACATATTTTCTTAGAGCATAATCAGACACTGACTCATACTATAGTTGAATTTGTACCTATAATACCTATAAAAATGAATAATGCCTGGATTTTGGAACAATGTAAGATATTTATATTGCCAGTGGACTTTAAAAACAATAGCCTTGTTATCCAAACTGGACCCTAGTTGATTCCTTTCCAAACAACAAGGAAATATTTCAGGTATCTTTAAAATGAAGTCAAATGAGTCCAAGGAATAAGCTAATATCTCCTTGGAGAGTCAGTGAATCTTCTTTGAACACACCTGATGGCTGAAAAGTGGAACATACCTGCTGCCAGGTAACTTAGTTGAGTTTGTATTTTAATTTCACCCATTTAGAGATCTCATAAAAAATAACCAAGAATTGCAGTTTGAGCTTCAGACCCCAGGGCATGGCAGATGAATCATTTTGGGTATCAAAAAGAAAAAAGTTGCATTGCTCCCAATCAAGCTTGTGAGATCCCTGGACACTGTGCATTTTCTCTTCCTACATGTTTTCACCCTAAAAGTCTTGTGGTATGGCATGTCTTTGAAAGGTTCTTTTTCACACCCCAAAGTGGGCCCAAATTGTCTTGCAATACATATTTCCAGTGTATGATGGTTAACAAAGTCACACATAGCATTGTATATTTCATACTTAATAAGCACTGTTAAGTCCTAATTACACAATTTTAAAAAGCACACTGTAACTGCTGCCAATTTTCAGGATTATAATCATGACTCCATGGCATTCCAAATAAATTTAGCCATGTGGTCATGGAAGGTATGTATAAAGTATAAGAAGTACTTTTCTGTGATTTCATATATATATAACTTATATATATATACAAGCTTAGAAATTTTATAAGCTGAATGTCTCCAATACCTAGTGTTTCTATGAGCAAGTCCATGATAACTAAATATGTAAGTCCTTTCTCAATATCCAAAAAGGTATGTTCTATTCTCTTTCTTCCATTTCATTTACAATTTCCCAAATGTTCAAGTGCCAAAATGCAGTGAGGATGATCGAAGGTGTTTGTGTAAGTTCTTACCATTCTAGAAGTTCATGAAACTAATTACTTGTATGTGGTCAATATCCATTCTTCCTGAGGAATGTGTCCTTGTGTCAAAACTCTGATAAATACTTCATCTTTATATGAAAACCTTGCATACAGGATGCAATTATTTCCTGTAAAGTATTCCCAGATTGCTGAGGTTTTAGGACTATATTACTGGACTCTGATCGTTTTCATATACATTTCCTATCAGATGGAGTGGAGATTTTACTTCGGGTTTTAAGAGAGGACATTGTGCAATAAATACAAATATTTATTGGACACATGCTATGTAATGGACACTATGAAAAGTGCATTAAATAGATTATCAGAACAATCTTTTGTAATTATACTATTATGTCCCACCCTTTATTAAAAAAAGACTTTATTGTTTAAAGCAGTTTTAAGTTCACAGCAAAATTGAGAGTAAGGTACAGAGATTTCCAGTGTATTTCCGGCCTCCCCCATTATCAACATGTCCCACCAAAGTGGTACATTTGTTACAGCTGATGTACCAACATTGACATTATTATCACTCAAGTCCGCAGTCTACATTAGGGCTCATTCTTGGTGGTGTACATTCTATGGATTTGGACAAATAGGAGGAACACAGAGGATTTTTAGGGCAGTGAAAATATTCTCTATGATATTATAATGGTAGATAACTGGCATACATTTGTTCAACCCCCTCTCACTTTTTAGATGAGGAAAATGAAGCTTAAAATGATTGTTACTAATCCAAGGAGATGTTATTAAGAAATGACAAAATTGGAGTCAAACTTTGGAATTTTGACTCCAAAAGCTCTTTTTATCATCCTTTTTAAGAAATCAGTCTAGATGCAGAGTTTATGGACCTATCCAGTTATAATTTTATAGTATTTTTATCACACTGTATACTTAAATAATTACTTGAACAGATTGAAATACCCAGATAATCTAAGACCATTATTTCCCTTGGCTCAATATGCAATAGAGTAAGACTCCTTAAAATAGTTATCAGACTATTTTTAAAATAAATAAAATCTAAATTCACAGCATTTTATTATTGCAGTGTGTTAGCTTGGACTTCAAACAAATTTGATTGATTGGTGGAATTAAGAGTGAAACAATTGGGCATTAACCAGTGATGAGTGATGAGACTCACAGTTAGATAAAGTTGTCTCATAAAAAGTCAAAATAACTTACTGTTTTTTCTGAATAGCCAAAACCTTTACAAGTAACAGAGTGGTATCGTATTTTGCAGAACACACATATGCTGAGCCAAGCATCTCCTCTCCTCCCTGTGAGAAAGCGAAACTGAGGCTTACCCCAATTGGGAACATTTTACCCCACTGTGCCTCATCTCTGATTGACTTTGTATGCCAGTCCCTTTAGGAACAATAAAATCATCTGAAAGCGTATGCATACGTGTGTTTCTTAAAAAGCGCAATGAAAAGCAAAGTAATTTTAAACATCTTTTACTGGTCCATTATTGGAGGGATAGTTCTTAGGGATCACAAATGCATTTCCAACAAGTTCTTGCCATTTTTAGGTATTCATTAAGACCTGTTATTCATTTGAGGAGTAATCATAACTAAACCTCATATTACTGCCTTTAGAGCACCCATATTTTTAAAAGTTTTGTTATAGGGTGCTTGAGAGATATCTTACCATATGTGACCTAGAAAGTTATCCTGCGGTTTGGTATATTGAGTTCTAGGGAATGTTTGAACTTGCTTGGCCAGGTGCCAAGAGTGCCATAAAAATGTAAAAGATTGTTTGATTTTTTTTCTTTCTGATTTGCTTGAGTTCTTTGTAGATTCTGGTTATTGATCCTTTATTGAATGTATAGTATACCAATATTTTCTCTATTTGCTCTATTGATTGTTCCCTTGGCTGTGCAGAATTTTTTTAATTTAATCAAGTCCCATTTATTCATTTCTGTTGTTGCTGTGATTGCCCTTGGGGTCTTCTTCATAAATTCTTTGCATAGGCCGATCTCTAGAAGAGTATTTCCAGCATGTTCTTCTAGAATTCTTATGGTTTCACGTCTTAGATTTAAGTTTATTATTCATCTTGAATTAATTTTTGTGAGTGGTGAGGGAGAAATACTGATCCTGTTTCAATCTTCTACATGTGGCTATCGAATTTTCCCAGCACCATTTATTGAATAGGGATTCTTTTCCCCAGTATATATTGCTGTCCACCTTGTCAAAGATCAGATGGCAACATGTAGATGGTTTTACGTCTGGTTCTCTGTTCTGTTCCATTGGTCTACATCTCTATTTTTTGTGCCAGGGCCATGCTGTTTGGTCACTACATCCTTGTGGTATAGGTTAAAATCTGGTAAAGTGATGCCTCCAGACTTGTTCCTTTTGCTTAAGGTTGCTTTGGCTATTTGGGGTCTTTTCTGGTTCCATACAAAGAATAGAATTATTTTTTCTAGATCTACAAAAAATGACATTGGTAGTTAGTGGGCAAAAGACATGAACAGAAGCTTTTCAAAAGAAGATAGACTAATGGCCAATAAACACATGAAAAAATGCTTAATATCACTAATCATCAGAGAAATGCAAACCAAAACCACAATGAGATATCATCTAACCCCAGCGAGAATGACTTTTATGAAAAAATCACTAAACAATAGATGCTGGCATGTAAGCAGAGAGAAAGGAACACTTATGTGCTGTTGGTGGAAACTAGTGCAACCTTTATAGAAAATAGTATGGTGATTCCTTAAAGAACTGAAAGTAGACCTACCATTTGATCCAGCAATCCCACTACTAGGTACTTACCTAGAGGAAAAAAGTCATTTTATCAAAAAGACTCTTGCACTAGAATGTTTATTGCAGCACAATTCACAATTACAAAGATGTGGAATCAACCCAAGTGCCCATGAGTGGATTAATAAAATGTGGTATATGTACACCATGGAGTATACTCAGCCATAAAAAAGCAAATCAATACATTTTGCAACAATCTGGATGGAATTGAAGACCATCACCCTAAGTGAAGTATCACAGAATGGAAAACAATCCCTACATGTACTCACTATTACATTGGAACTAACCGATGAGCTTTCATGCACAGGTGGAAGTAAAACTCAACGCAAATTATGCAGGTGAGAGAGGGAAGGAGGACATGGGTGAAATCATACCTAACGGGTACAATGTACACTATCTGGGTGATGGACACACTTTAACTTTGACTCAAGTGGTACAAAAGCAATCCATGTAACCAAAACATTTGTACCCCCATAACATTCTGAAATTTTAAAAAATGTAAGTGATGAGTAGTAGTAGTTTACATTACATTTAATAAAATATAGATCAAATAAAAGTATTGCTGGACCAATAATGCTATTGAAGTTTAGAATCTGATATCAATAATACCTAACTACTTTGAAGGTGTACTGTCACTGTATAATAAATTGCATAGCAAAAAATATCATGAAATGTTAAAGTATTATAAAAATCTACTCTACTTGTTATTAATAAGGTCCATGGTATTTGATTTAGATGATAAGTATTTGCTTTCATGGTATCTGAGTTAGATGCTAAAAATATTTAGTAGATAATGGGCCTTCTGTCAAAACTCATCAGATATTCTTTGAACCTATGAATTTCCAATTCATATCACCTCCTCCTGGGCTGATTAATTGAAAACCATTCAGCTGAAATATTGTTGCTCTTCCCCCTGCGCCAGTGTTTTATACAGATGATTTGATCTGCACAAGAGAAAAAAATCCACCTTACACACTATTTCAAAACTGGAGTATATAAATAAAATAAGTCTATATATTGAAGACCTAATTAATCAACTAGACAATCCTGGCTATAGTAATAAACATATAAAAAACGCTTTTTGTGTTTCTTTTTAAAATACTCTCAAGATTTATATTTATGCACTGTCTCGTCTAATAGTTTACAGAATACATAGAACTCCTGCAGATCAATACAACAATTTACAGACCTGTCACAGTATATGAAAGTAACTCATTTAAATTACTCAAGCACTCTTATAGGAAGTGCCTTCAAATTTAAATAATAGTATTCCTAGCAAGAGGAAGGTTTGTAAAATGCATCCTTTTAAACAGTTAATGACAATTTATTATGAACTACAGCACCATGTAGAAAATCCATTCTTTTAGTAAAAACAATATTCACCTAAAATTATTTTGGCTGCTAACATTGTAGATTTGATGCACTTTAAACGTTTCTAGAGCTGTTTTATATAATAGTCAATAAGAATATATACTATGGCTCATTTTACAAATCATTAATAAAAGTTTTAGAGAGTTTTAATAACTTTCCTAAATGGCAGATTAAACTGACATGTAGGGTTTCTCATTCCATATTCAGTAATCCTTTTGCTGTACCACATTAAGTACTTCTATCACATTTTGCCTCTGACACATCAAATAGAATGCATGCTGGTCATCTTGAACAGAGAAAATGTACTTGAACATGAAAATGATGTATTTATGCCTCTCCAAAAACAAAATTCAAAATCTCATGTGTACAGTTTGCACAATAAGCATGAGAGCAATGCCTAGTAAGCATAGTTGAGTAAAAACCATAGCAAAGAAAAAATAGTAATGTGGAAATGACAGGAAATGAATAAAAAGAAAAAAATGAATACAAGAAAGAAATCTAAGGGAACCGAGTAGTTTGTAGTCACTTATTATAATAGTTTACTACTTTGTCCAATATGTAAGAAGTCCAACCTTTTCTACTTGGTACAATTTCTCTAGATACACAATTTCATAATTACTATCTTTGTATAACAATATTAAAAATACAGAAATAACACATTCTTTGGTGAAACTTTTTAGAATAAATTGGCTTTTGTTCAGAATAAAAAAGATGGTCATCTATATTTATTCCTTTTTCTTCTCAAGAATCTGTCAAGATGCCATTATTGGGGAATAGACAAACAGAAAAGGAAGAGTAAAAGAAGGATGAACAGGCGTGAACAGAGGGAAGAAAGAGAAAGGGAAGGAAGGAGGAATGAAAGAGTAATTAAAATGTGAGAGAGATCATCAGTAGACTAAAATTTTCCACATACGTGATCATCACAGAAAGCTTTTGGAAGGTTGGTGATTGACGAATAAGAGTGGATGAAACTCTACGGGACTCATGAGAAGACTACAGCGGAGATCCCACGAACTGCCTCTGCCAAGCTCCTGAGATCGAGGACTCACAAACGCCGGGCAGTGGGTGGTCGTGCGAGCTGTGTCTCTAAAAGGAGGCTTAGCTGAAAGTACAGAAATGGATCTATGCATCGACCCCCTTCAAACCATCCACATCAGCTTCATAATACAAATAAAAGTATTAAAAATAGAGAAGAAGGAAGATTGAAGAAAGGAATAAGAAGAGGATAATCCAAGGGGCTTTTCAAGCTGTGACAGTCGTGAAAGTGACCACCAAGTATGCAGGGCAAAAATTTTTTAACAAACATCTAAACATTGGCAAATATTGTGAAATTTATAAAATCAATAATGCATAGACACCTCTGAAAATTTCGGAGAATAAAACGTGTTAGCTACATAAGACCAAGATTGCATTTGATTTCTCATCAGCAAAATTACACGACTGAATGGTACCTTCCTATCTCTAAATGAGAGTGACTTTCATCTAAGAATTATATGTAAAATCAATAAAAATATTTTTATATATGGTAAGTCGTAGAGAACTGGAGTGACAGGTAATAGAATTTTCAGGAAAAACAGGACAAAAATGCTTCAACAGAGTAGCTGATTATAATGGCAAATTAGAGGACACACCAACTCTGCACAAAATAAAGTAAAACACACACACACACACACACACACACACACACACACACATGTCATTCTCCAGATAGGGGAATGTAATCCTTGGTTGTGAATATTATATAAAGGCACTGAAAACACTATTTATTTGGTTCCACAATTTATGTTTGCACTATAGACAAATAGTTCTTCATCCTGACTTCAAAACAATTGAAGTAGAATATCTGGTATCAAGGCCCAGACGTGAGCCTGTTTGTAAAAGTCCTCCAGACCTATCAGTTATGTAGCTAAGTTTGAAAAACAAAATACAACACAAAATATTATAGACAAAATACAGATATCAACCTTAGGGTTTCAGAAGAGAAGGTAAAATTAATCAATTTCTAAAATGATAAAGAGAAAAACAGGGATGACAGAGGCTGTTCAAAAGTAAAGAGATGCACTAAAGGAAAGTGGGGAAGGGCATCGGCTGCTGTGTCTGTCCTAATTGGTCCATTTTAAATAGTGTCCTTTAAACATTGATAAATGCATCAAATATTAACCTTTGTGTATTAATCTCTTCCTCTAATCAAATAAGGAATTAATATATTCTCTTTAGGGTTGATACTACACAAACATTTTTAAAATTATGTAACGTTGCAAAATTAACAGATAAGAGCACTAAAATTAGTAATAGCTATATTAGAAAGATGTATAAAGAGTAAGAAAGGAGTAATTTAAGTAAATTAATAGATATTGTCTAAACTAGCTAACTAAACAATTCTAGTAATATATGTGTTGTTGATTTAGATTTAGAAATTAGCTAGGGTTTAAAGATGATTGCCTTTTTAAAAAAGGGACTGAAGTTACAAAGTGGGGTGTTGCTTTTCTTTCTAAGTCTGCACTATTAGCTTTTTAACTATGTGCATATATTAATTAGATGGAAAAAATAAAATATAGTTTAAATAATAATTACATGTTGAACTCCATTTGCAGCTTGAAAAATATGAACAATCATTGGAAATTTAATTACTTATTATATAAGGAGTCTGAATGCAAATTTTATGCAGAAATTTGCAGCAGATGTGGGCAGAAACAGATAGAAGCACTTCTGATCCACTTAGCTTGTGCAATAACTGATCATCCTCCCCAAGTGCACTGCTATTTTTTGTGAGTGATTTCTCTGCATGGCTATTACTAGCTCATAATAAAATACATTTCCTTTGCTGGGAGAATTCGGCTCCAAGAATTACAAAAGGTTTATGGTTTCTTTGTGTTATTGGTATCCTTCAGTATCCTGGTTCTTTCACCAAGGAGAAACATTTCATGAAAAGCAAAAGAGCTCTTCTATAAGGTTGTGTAATAACCTCTTATTTTCTTCTCAGTTGTGATTTCCATTAAAGCAAAGATAGACATGATTGGATTGTTTGCTTTTTTGCTGATAGTTGCTTTGGTGCAGACATTTCTAATTTCTTGTTTACTTGTAAAAATATTATGACTTCTAATATAGTATAATTACTTTTACTTATAATAAGACTGTAATGCCACAGAGATGCATAACAGTGAGGACAGAGGTTTGGAAGACTGGGTTGACTAAAAGGCCTTTCAAAAACTACCTAGAGGAAAAATATGCCTAACTTGGATAAGGAGTAATCTTCTGGCCAAATAATTCAAGTTCCTATGGAACAAAAAAGAGAAAACAAATTTGTTATCATTTGAAAAGGAATTAAATGTCCATTTAGGTCAACACTTGAAGGAATAGTGAGGGGTTCTCATTCTCACACTCTCCTGTCTTAGCAACTAAAACATAACTCTCAACTGATTTTTTTTCTTTTGTTTCTGTGAAAAATTATTCTCAGTCTTCTTTTCTCCCCCAATTATCCCTTTAAATGCTGGCAGTACTGGTGGCTGTATGCCAGGTCTTCTTTTTGTATTGCTTTCTGGATTTTCCATAATCTAATCCATGATATAATGATTCCCAATTTCCCTTTGGATATTGCTGAGTCTGAAAACCACCTCTCAGTCTTCTCTCAAAATTCCTAAGCCCAAGCATCCTTCTGTCTGCGTGTTTTGTAAGCATGTCAGATTTATTAAGTCCCGAAATTAACTGCTTTACATTCTACAACCAACAAAAGACTGAGTTTTGTTGATTCCACCTACTGAATATTTTGCAATTCCGTTTCTTTCTCTGCATCTCCTACTGCCACTGTGCTACCCCAGCCATTACCAACTTTCATTTGAACCAATGTTAAGAACTTTCTACCTGGTCTTGCTCGTTTGTAACTTGCCCACTCATCCCTCATTTGTAGACAAAATGCAAATATGATTTATATACATATATATATACACACACATATATGTGTGTAAGATATATATACACACAAACATGTATATTTCCTTTTTGTAATATATGTCACATAGAGGATTTTTTTTGTATAGTTCTGTGAGAGAATATTTCCTCTTATTTTACATATACATTAAAAGAGAGCTTCTTTTCTTTAAGAAACCTGAACTTTTGTTCTTTGGAAATAATCAAGCCATTCTAACTCAATGTACTTTGAGAAAATGTTTATTGCAACTTTTTTTTACTTAGTGTAATATTGGAAATACCCTACGTACAACATTAAGAAAATGTTTACATATGAATTGAGTTACATTTCTTCTGAATCCATGCAGGCATTTCAAATTTACTCTATATAGAGAAGTTTAAGGAAAGAGTATTACCTTAATACTTAAGTATCTATCATTGCAATATAAAAAAGTACCCATCCTTATGTTATTAATTATGTAAACAGAAACACATGGTGATAAACCTAACCTCCATTTCAATAAGAATGGTTATCATCCATTTTTCTTCTAGGCAGCTAGTTCTCTAATTTTAATTCACAAATGGTAGTTTATTGAAATGCAGATACCCCAGACTTAATGGATTGGAATTTCTGTGTCTTGGGGCTCCAGAGCTTTCATATTTAACCAGTATATCTGATGAATTTTATAATTACTAAAGTTAAAGGAAAACTATTCTAGACTCTTCCTACTCAATGTGCAGTCCTTAGATTAACAACATTGTTATCACCTGGAAATTTGTGAGAAATGAAATTCTTGGGCCACATCCCATACCTTCTCTATCAAAAACAACATCTTAGCAAATCTGTATGCTCATTAAATTTGAGAAGCAATGATCTAGATGATAATTCAGATCCACTTAACTCTGATGTTCATTTGAAGAGATCAAGTCCTAATACGTCTATTAAAGTCTTATAACTTTAGAACCTACAGATAAATAATAGAGATAACCAAATAGAAATTTTCAAGTAGAAATTGAGAAGGTGAAAATAGTAAATGTTAGAGTAGCAAGCTAATTTTCACTGTCTCAATTTTGTCTCCTCTCCTTTTATCATATTCTATGAGTGATTATGGATTTGAATTGAAAAGATATGGAGAGATTTTTCTTGAAATAAATAGTAGCACGTCCAAAGTCCTAAAATGGAGAGAGTGCCTGAATTACTGTATACATGCAAAGAGCTCAATATGCCTCGGGTATTAAACATAACACAGGTTTAGGGGAAAAAATTAGTTGTAAATGCACAGGTTTATTCATGTAGAACTTCGAATAAGTTGAAAATGTATACAGATTTAGACTGAAAGCAATGGAGAGTTACTGGAAGATTTGTTTGTTTTACAATGGAAAAATGAAAAGAAAAAAGATCAAGTTTTAGATACTCGAGTGGAGAGAAATTAGGAGAATGGAGATGAGACAGAATATTTCAGTCATTTAGGTGGGAGAAAACAAAGCCTTAAAACAAGACAAGAAGTGGGATCTAAAAGAAAATTTTGGTTCACAAATGACAAATTAGTGACAGACAAAGCATGGCTTCTCAGGGAGAAGTAATTGAATATAAAAAAAGAAAATTTTCCTTGGAAGGATCATTTCTGCAGCATGCCTGGGCTGAGTAGCAGTTTGAAGGCATGGAGGGAGATAATGACCTCAGCCCTGGTCATGTTTATTTGTCATCTCTGGTAAATTCAATGTGCAGTGGAATTTGGGCCTGAAATTCAGAGGAGAGTTAGATCGGAAATTACAGTTTTAACAGCTACTAGAATTTTGACAATGGGTAAGGTCGTGGATGATTTCCTCCTGTAGGAACATGGTAGAGAAAACTAAAATTAGAACCTTGAGGACTCCCAACAAATAAAGAGTTGGTGGAAGAAAAGATATAAAATGAGGAGAATGAAAATGAGAAGTCCAGGGGTGAGTATCAAGTTAGCATTAGTCAAATAATATCAACTTCTTCCAAAGGAGTAATTAAAATGGAAATAGATCAGAATATTTTTCCCGTGTTTTGCATTTTCTCTTGTATACTAGGGAAGAAAATTCAGCTTGTTTCTGAGTGATTAAGAATTAAGCTTGTGGAGTCAATACACTGAGTTTAATGATGACAAAGAGATAGAAAAATAAATTTAGTATGTGGCTGCATATAGAACTTTTTTCTCGAAAGCTGATTTTAGTTTTCTTGATGAGCGTCCTGCAGGGGGTTACCTGTTGAGCATGCCCAATTCTTGATGTCCTTCCATAATCAGACCTAGAGTTTTTCAGCCAGAGAATTTTTCAATTTTCATTTCTTTTGTAGGAAATCAGCAATCAGGATTTGATACCAACCAACATCATTTTTGAAAAATATAAAAATGTCATTTCTAATGTAAATAGCTTAAATAAAAAAATTCTGATTCTTGGAATACTAGACCTCTGTTTGTCACGATTCACTTTGCTGAATGAAGTTTTTAATTGCATGCCTTTTAACCAAACCAGTTTCAAATGATGTTTGTTTTCCAACATTTTCATCAGGTAATAAAACAAATACTAGTGAGTTCATTTTATACCATTTTTTTCCTCATAAGGGTTAAAAATTTCTATGATAAGATTTTTCTCATTAGGCTGACATTTTATTTCTGTAGTTAAAGGTACATTTTATATTCACAGTTTTGTTTATCTGTCTTTAAGACTACAATCTAAAGATCCCTTTAACAGTAGAAATAAATGAATATTTCATTAGCTCCTACAGTCTTCCTCTTTCTGCATTCCAACTAGTCAGTACATTTAAGAAAAACCAACATGTTAAAAATTATTTGAGCAATGGGTAACTGCCAAAGTCCAGGTATGTTTATCACCTTTTTGTTATAAAATCTACATTATTGTATGAGATAACACAACAAATTTCAATAAATAATCTCATTCATTTCTCCTGATATTGTGTTGTCTGGTGCCAACAATATATCAAATCTTATTCCATTAACACAATCATTAGAAATAGTTATTCACTGTTCTAATAGTTTATAACGTATTGGAGATCCTTCCGAATTCATGAGGTTATTCTTAGAATTTCCTAAACTCAGGAATATTTGAGAGCAAATAATTAAAGTGGAGAAAGAAAGTACAAATAACCAAGGGTAGAAAGGTTACCTATATATCTTTCTCCTACTTCCTAAAACACTGAGTTCAGCTCCACTTCAGGTGCCTTACACATTAATACTAACCCTTCCCTCTCAAGATAGCATCAGCATTCTTTAGGATGGGAATGCAACAAAATATAATTTTCCAATTGTGGGAATTACCTCTTGACCACATGCCTCAGAAGAAAACAAAGCAAAAAAAGTCAGTAATAATTGTCCTCATCTGTGAATATGCTTTCACAAAACCCTGGGAAGAAAAGTGTCCAAGGAATAGGAAGCAGGAAAGACTATTTTAAACACTGCTTTGAGTTTAGAAACTGGAAAGTTGAAATTTGACTGTTATTGCTAGCAAAATTTAGGTCATTGTAGGCACATTTCAAAAACAAAAACAAAAACATAAGAGCAGAATTGGTTTTAGCCTGATGGAAGTGTGGCTTCAGAGGATAATAGGAAATATAAAAGGAAAAATACCAAGTGTACAAAATGTCTTAAACTTGTCTTTAAAAATCTTATGAGGGTTTTTAAGAATATTCAAAAGGTATTAGATCCAATTTATCCTAATGATCTTAAGGGAAGAAATTGTCTTCCTATTGTCTCTTCCATTTTATTTTCCCTGTCTTTTCCTATCTTTTTAAGATATCACTGAATTAGTGCCTGCTGCTTCTAGAACTGCTGGTTGTCATCTGTATTTTCCTCAAGAAAAGAACAGATGTAGATGTTACAAAATTCCTCTCTTCTCCCTATTTGGGAAAAAACAAAAAACAACAATAACAACAACAAAAATCTTCCTTAGCAATAATAAAGTGAAAGGAAAATAGTCAAATCAGCAGGTTGATGTAACTGCTGCAATCCTAGTTCTGCTTCTAAACTACCACCAAGAGGATGACCTCTGCCTGTCTCCATCCTGGGAGTTATTCACAGAGAGACACTGAAATGCGATAATGTGTCTCATTACCTGAATTATTCACATTTCCTTGTGACTATGGCAATAGCAGAAAGACAAGCATTAATATAGGCAGGTTGAAGCCTTCTTCATGCTTTCAGGCTCGGCATGACATATGTATACAAAATCAGAAATTCTACCTCTCTTCTCTCTCTTGAATCCACCCAAGATCCCTTCCCATCAACTTCCGGATTGGGGTCGGTTGTTCTGGACCAGACAATAGCTATTCTTATTTACTGTCCTTTTTAGTGTTGTGTTGCTATAATATGGGCAGATCCAGGACAATTTCATGTGAATACTGTGGAATCTTTTTTCCAAAAGAGTGACTATCATATTGGTGTCATGTGATCAAGAGTTACATGTTCTCCTTCTCACATCTTAACGCATGTTACTGTTAAACTGACTGCTTTATTTTTCCCCACTCCTTTTACTTTTTGTTCTCAGTTTTGACTGAGATTATTTTTCTTCAACTACTCTTTGCTATTTCTCAGAATTTCTAAAATAATATTAATCTTTATTATACTCCCCATCTGCCAATAATGTTCTAATGCCAGCCTTAATTTCATCCCAAGTATGCATTCCCTAAAATATGTTAATGTTCTGAGCAACTTTTTTTTACAGAACTATCACAGAAGTTAAACCAGCTTTTGAATTTGGATTACTTATTAACATGTTTATGACTCTATTTTATCACTAATCACTTTATCTTGAAACAATTGATCCATGTCACTGGATTATAATCTCCTGAAGGTCAGGGACGTAGTTGCTTTTATTTCTGAACAGAACAAGCATATGTTTTCCATCTATATTACTTTGCTTTTCTGGTGTACTGATCAAAGGAAATTCAACTAATATTTAATAAGTGATTGAATGCTCTATAAATGAAACTTTATTCTAAGTATGTCAGATCTTTTAAAGTTTTCCTTCTATCTTGGAAACTGACACTTTTAGAAACTGACAACTTTGAAGAATTAGTGGGAAATTCTTACCTATATATTTTTTTAAAAAAACTGCAAATGATAAAAAGTGTAGTGTTTTAAGTAGTATATAATTTAACTAGATTTCCACATATTTTAAAGAAAGAATTTGGAAAAAATTCTGAGAGCAACCTTATGTCATTTTAACCATAATATTTGTCATATAAAAATCTTATAAAGCATTTAATATGTATTCAATACAAATTAAATAATTAGGTGCCTATGAAAATAGTTTTGATAAGGTGGTTTATTCCCATTCTTTTAAAGATGTGGCTTCCTAAGGCAAACAGTTTTCTATAACAGTGATAATTTATGTGATTAGATATTTTCTTATACCAGGTCATGAAATTAATTTTCATCTTAATTAGTGCCCACAGCAATGATTATATTAATAATCCATTTAGCTAATTGCATTTTGCTAACTTACTTGTGTTGCATTTTGGGCACTGCTGATATGCCAAGGTCAGTACGTCTCCTCATCAGTATTCAGTAACTGATGTAAAGTAATAGTGAATAATATAGCTTATATTTGCAAATCCTAGATTACCTACATAGTCAGATTTCCTTTGGTGGCCTATAATATTGTTCTTAAGGGTCTCAGTTTCAGGTCTTTTCTTCTATGATTGAATGGTTATTAGGCCGTAACAGCCTGACATAGGCTAAGAAAATTTATAGAATACTAGTTTGTTAAAGAGAAGGTCAATAGACTCATTTTCCATGGGAATTATAACTACCTAGATAATCTTCCTATTGTTTACCATCAGTGTATTTCTCTCTCATTGGAAGAAACCTATTTAAGAAGCCAAGTTAAGGTCATGAAATTGCCTTGAAAAAGATAAAGTAAAAAGGAATGTGGTGGAAGAGTCCTAAGCAAATTTCATAAAACCATAATTCTTCAGAGGGCATAAATAGATTAGGTCTCGTTTTCCACTTTAGAGCAATTTTGTAATAAGTATACAAATTCTTTAAAAGGTCATCGTCCCTATTCTCCTAGAAAATTTTTAGGAATCAAATTACCACCCTTTAATTTACTGTCCTCTATTATGGATTTGTAACATCAGGCCCAGGTTATAAATGATCACCTCCAAATGAAAGAATTGAGGTCTTTTTATCTTTTGCCACAGGATACACTGCTCATTTATTTCATCATGTCAGTCAATTCTCTTCAAAATCCATTATTTTTTTACCTCTTTTTTGGTACATGGTGGCAAGGAAGGGCCCAGTATACTAATGAGTTTCTGCCTAAAGAGCCTATAGAGAAATCCTCAAACCTGTGCATGCCCATATCCAAGTTTGCAGAGGATTGTTCACATCTTTTAACTTGGCAAGTTTTTTGCTTTATCATGGTTTCTAGAAGTGGAAAGAAGACGGAAACAGGTTGGTTGATTCAGATGAGTGAAAAGAAACACAAGTTATTCTGAAATGTGAGAGGAAGGCTTGCAGTATGGACAGAATATCTTCAAAGAATACGGCAAATTCAATTTTTTGTGGGTTTGAGGCACCTTATTTTTTCTCTTAACTCTTTTTTATCTGGAGAATATGTGCTAATTTTTAAAATTTGTTGATAATATAAAAAATTATAAAAGCAGTTAAAATATGACTATGGACTTTTGGTTTCAACTTCAACATGCAAAAAGCTTGGAAGTCATCACCCCCTACTTTAAAACAAGAAAAAGTTGGACAAACTTAATATCAATGATTTTTCTTAGACCATAAAAGACCTAAGGTCACAGGGCAAACTATCACCCCAAAACCCATACCAACTGATGAGAAAAGTGCATACAGAGATTCACAGCTAAAATCTGCTTACTCGGAGGAGAAGCTGCTGAAGCCATAAACCGGTAGAACTAATAAAAGAGCATAAATGGTGATTTTGATGAATTGCTAAAACCTGATTGTGGACTAGTGTGAGTGAGAAATTCCTAAAGGCTGTAGTCTTGGGGTGGGGTGGGCAGTGGGGTCACACTTTAGTGTACTTTACCTCAAAGAACCCAATCAGATTCATACAGTGATAATCTGAGAAAAAGTCCTCTCACCACTGGCAGAGAGAAGGTAGTATTTCTCTGTGAAATATTCCCAGAGACTTTTTCATAATCAAGGGCTAGTCTCCAAGAACAAAGACTTTTCTTTTTCTGGATTACAGCCTCATCTCGGCTCAGGGAAGGGCACTCCTCCCATTTCAGTTCCCTATAGCCTTCCTGTCTTAACTAAAAAGAAATAAAAGTCAATAGTCACCAAGGTTTTAAGGAAATAGACTAGGAAATTTGCATCCAGAGAAAGGAGTAGAAAGCGAAGGAGGAGGGAGTTTATATCACTTGAGAAACACTTGTGATGGTCCCAGCCCAGAGACATTGGTTGACTAAAAGATTAAATTTAATTGTAAGATTATAGCATGTCCCCCCCTAATGTTCAATATCTTGTCACCAAACTAACAAGGGTCTAGTATTATAACAATGGATTATAGCTGAAAGACCTCTAAGACACAGACTTTCCCTAAAGAAGAGTATTTAGAAAAGCACAAAGTAAACAGGAAACAAAACACAACACAGTGTCACAAGAGGGTTGTGAAGCCTCTGGCACCTACAGCTGTAGCAAATATTAAACACAGCTCAACTCTTAGCCAAGTTAACATATATTCTCACACTAATGGCATATTTTCCTCAATTTCCATTACCCAATACATGTCCAACTTTCAACAAATATTGCATGGCATGATCAAAAAGCAAGAGAATAACATCTTCTGAAGAAAAAAAGAAATTATCAGAACCAGACTCATATATGAGACAGAAGTCGGAATTATCACAAAAGGAATTAAAATAAACATAACTAATATGTTAAGAGCTCTAATGGAGAAAGTAGACAACATGCATGAACAGATGGGCAATGTAAGCAGTGAGATAAAAATTCTAAGAAAGAATCACAAGAAAATGCTAGAAATCATAACACAGTGATAGAAATGAAGAATAATTTCAATGGACTCATCAGTAGACTTGACATGGCCAAGGAATCAGTGATCTTGAATACAGGTGAATAGGAATCTCCACAATTGATATACAAAGAAAAAAAATCAATGAATAAACAAACAAATAACAAAACACAGAATATAACATCAAAGAATATGAGGCAAGTATGAACAAAACAGAGGAAATATTTGAAGTGGTAAAGGCAGGGTACTTTCCAAAATTAATGACACCATACTGCAGATCCAGGAAGCTCAGACAACAGTAAGCATGATAAATATAAAAAAACCCAAACAAATGAAAAACCTAGGCATATTATATTAAAACTTCAGAAAACCTAAGGTAAAGAGAAAATCTTAAAAGAAATGCTTTACCTATAGAGATACAAGGATCAGAATTATAGAAGACTTCTCACCATAAAACATGCAAGCAAGAAGAGAATGGAATGAAAATTTGAAGTGTTGTGAAAACATAAATACCAACCTAGAATTTTACATGCAACAAAATTATCTTTCAAAAGTGAAGAAAAAATGAAAGCTTTCTCAGACAAACAAAAAGTGATGGAATTTACTGCTAGCACACCTTCCCTGCAATAAATGTTAATGGAAGTACTTCCACAGAAGGAAAATGAGTTAGAAACATGAATCTACAAATAGAATGAATAAGACTGGACAATAAAGATAAAATAAAATATTTTATTTTTCTTATCTTAATGACATTAAAATATCACTGTTGATTTATTACTAATGCAGTATTATTCTATAATAATTACTACCTATATATAAAGTGTAATAAGGTAAAACTGTGTTACTTTACTTTACTATGATGTGATTATAGCACATGGATGATTGTGTCTTTCCCAGAGCAGAGTTTGTGGTCAATCTCTCTTGAAGCTGACAACTATGTCTATGTACACCTTATACTGCATCACCTATCTAACAGATGCCAAATAACATCTTGGAGATTTTGCTATAGCTTCCTTGAAAAATAATTATGTCATATGCATTTTTACACAATCATCAAACTCACCCAACCCAAATATCTGGTGGACATGTTTTTTCAGTACTCTACAAATATACTAGATCCTATTTTCTGTATTGCAGAATCTAACTTTCAATCCAAAATCTAACTTCAGAACAGGACAACTTTACTTCCAAATTGAGAGCCCATATGATTTTGGGTCAGATTCCCACATCATATCATTTCAAGACATCATGTAGTGCCTTTACTCTAGTTCCCAAAGCCTCAGGGAACTACTGAACTTTGTGTGCTTATGAAGCATCAATTTGTTTTGTCCTCCTTTCTATATTATTTGAGTAGTAAACACAAAGCGATCAACAGTGAGATCTGTAGTATAATTTTAATTAATGGTTTTAAAAAACCTCATAAAGCTAGAACCAAAGGAAATATAGTTATACTAATGACATTCATCAAAAAACAAACAAACAAAAAACCAAAAACAAGAAGCAGAAATCTATAGCTAACATCACGTTTATTCGAGAGAATTGAATGCTTTTCTAATAAAATTGAAAATAAGACAAAGATGCCTATTTTCATCATTCCTATTCAACATCATACTTGGTATTCTATATAGGCAAACAATAAGTCATGTTCTAATGAGAAAAGCAGAAAATGTTTTTAGAAGAGAAAGACATAATATTATTTCTATAAGCAAAAAAATGATTATCTACAAACATAATCCCAAAGAATATTAAAAAATAGAACTAATGTGAATTTAGCCATTTCTCAAATATAAGGTCAATATTTAATATACAATTGATTAGATTTCTATATAGTGGCTATATAGGACTTATAACCAGAATATATCAAAAACTTTAAAAAATTCAATATGAAATAACAATAAAAAATCCACTTCCTCAATATAATATGTGGCATTGCCTTATGAGGTGGGTGGAAAATACTAAGAAGCAGATATTATAACTTTAAAAATTGGATGGTTATACATATTATATTATAGAAAACATTTGATAAAACAATTTCTGAAAAAAGATAAAAGCATAGCAAGCATCTACTGAGTGTGCAGTCTGTAGGGGGAGATATCTTCAAAAGAGCCACAGTATTATTGTGTGTTGGCTTTGTGTATTGTTTTTAGGAAGACATTAGAGGAAAGAGATACCTTCATGTAAAATTAGTATTAAGAAAGCAGAGAGTAATGATTTTGAAGGTTTGGAAAAATTGACCTTAACTGGATTTCAAACAATAGGAGATAAAACTGAAATGAGCTTTAAGTGGCAAAGGCCATTTATCATTATTCAGTCACAGGGAATTTGTCCTGCAGCAAAGATCAAATTAAGGATGGTGCCTTCTCCAAAAGGCTTTTTTTCAAATGTCTTAAAGTTTGCATTCAGTTTATATAGGGAGGCAGAAGGGCATGTAAGAAAAGAAACAAAAATATAAGAGAACTATGGGCCCAAAAGAATGTTACAGGTGTATGAAAAAATGGTCAACATCACTAGTCATCAGAGAAGTGCAAATCAAAACTATAATAAGATATCATCTCACCCCAGTTAAAATGGCTTTTATCAAAAAGACAGGCAATGACAAATACTGGCAAGGATGTGGAGAAAGGGGACCCCTCATGCACTGTTGATGAGAACGTAATTTAGTGCAACCACTATGGAGAACAGTATGAAGGTTCCTCAAAAAACTGAAAATAGAACTACCATGTAACCCAGAAGTCCCACTGTTGGGTATATATCCAAAGAAGGAGAAATCAGTAGTTTGAAAAGATATCTGTATTCCCATGTTTATTGCAGCACTATTCACAATAGCCAAGATTTGGAATCAACATAAGTGTCCATCAACAGATAAATGGATAAAGAAATTGTGGTACATATACATAATGGAATATTATATAGCCACAAAAAGAATGAAATCTGCCATTTTGCAACAACCTGGATAGACCTGGAGATCATTATGTTCAGTGAAATAAGCCAAATAGAGAAAGACAAATCTCACATGTTCTCAGTCTATGTGGGAGCTAAATATTAAAAACAACTGATCTCATGGAGACAGAGAGTAGAATGATGGTTACCAGAGGCTGGGAAGGGTAGTGGGGAGTGGAGGATAAAGTGAGAATGGTTAATGGGTGCAAAAATACAATTAGATAGTTAGACAGAATGAACAATATTTGATAACACAACAAAATGACTATAATCAGCAATAAGTTAGGATATACTTTAAAATAACTAAGAGTAGAATTGGGATGTTCCTAACACAAAGAAAAGATAAATGCCTGAGGTGACAGATACCCTAATTGCCCTGATTTGATTAATTCACATTGTATACCTGTATCAAAACAGCACATGTACCCTATAAAGACATACAACTATTATGTACCCACGATAATTAAAAAGAAAAAAAGAAAAAACAAAAACAAAAAAATGATATCACTAATGTATTATTTATTTAAGCTTTCTGAAACAACTCATTTATAATTTGTCAAATTCATTTAAAATCGCACTTCTCAATTTCAGAGTCATTAACAAGCTTGTCTAATTTAGCATCATATGCAAAACTGATGAGCAGATTTTCATTTGCTTTGTCGAGGTTATTAATAAGCATAGAACTCTAAGAAGAGATTAATCGTCAGAATTTATCCTTCTGTAACTCGATTATCTAAGTACAAATCATTGATAACGCTCCTGAGTTTATCCTTGGTTCAGTTGTTCACCAAAAATGTAGATTTCTCATATAAATAATGTCAATGTAATTATGACAAAATGGTAAGCTATCCTTTTACACTTTGGGGTCTACATCAATAGAGAGCAGTCTTAAAAGTTAAAAATAAAAAGATTTCATATGTATTTGTTGCTTATTCAGTGTTAGGGATAGTGATCAATATTTTACTTGGATTATCTTGTTTACACTCTACAACAACCCTGCATACTTCTATTATCCCCATACGTAAGATTTGAAACCAGAACTGTAACCCAGTCAGTCTGAATTTGGAATCTAAACTACTTCATAAGCTGACTTTGTAAACAAATAAACAAATAAAATCCAAAGTTTGCTTTTTCAGATGCCACAGAAAAATTTTAAGCTCTTCAAATCATTCTGTTTTTTTCATGTTTCAAAGTTTGGATAATGTGAAAATAAAAAAGAAAAGAAATAAAGCAAAAAGGAATGAAGCTAATTAGTAAATACTTATTCCTCACTCTTTTCTGGGAAATGTGTATTCAATGACTATTTTGTGTACAGTCTGTGCTTAACTTTAATTAATTAGTAGTAAACAATCAGCTTTTCATGATGTTTAGAATCTAATGAAATGTTGATAAATGAGTCCTTATAATTTACTGTTGGAAATGTTATGACAAGATAATTTCAGTGTAATGCAGAAGCACAGAACAGAGGATCTAACACAGCCGAAGGGTCAGGAGAGACATCCTGGAGGAAGGGATGTTTGGACACTAACTTGATGGATGGAATGGAGTTAATGAAGCTGTGAAGAATCCTGCTCCTTGGAAAACTAAACAAGCTTTCTCTGATATCCACTAGGCACCTCTATGAAAATCTACACTATTTTCCAGGCCTGCTCACAGTTAAGAATCCCTGTAAAACCCACAGCTATTAGACGAAGTACGCTTCGGTGTTTTAGGATGGGTTTCGTGGGTGGTGTTGCCTTTAGAAAATCTTTTCTCTCCATTTGAAAGCCACGTAAGAAGAATTTTTTCTACAACTTCTTCCAGTCAATAATACATTTCTTTTTCTCGCTCTGTTTTTGGGGAAGCCTTCTGAAAGTGTTTCAATCCACTTTTTTTCCTCCTGAACATAGAAATAAGTCTTTTAAAAAAAACTCAGGATTATAATTTATTACAGAAAAAGGATATATATTAGAGTTAGTAGAGGGGAGAGGCATACAGGGCAATGTTTGGAAGATGCTATGTAGAGCTTCCAGTGATCCTCCCTGAATGAAGGCATGAAAACAATGTCTGTTTCTCATACCTGTGTGTAGCAATACACATGGTATTTTCTTTTCTTTATTTTTTTTGAAAGAAATAAGTCTTTAAAGGGATATAAAATAATACGATTTGAAGAGGGGGGAAAATGGCGGTGTGATAGAGTCCTCCCACCGCACCGCTCCCAAGGAAGGGGGTGAAAAACGCCAGCGGGTACCTGCGAGCACGGACTGCTCACTCTGAAAATAGCATTGTGAACTACAGAGAAACAACGCGGAACGCCCACCCCAAGAAAACAGGTACAAAATTTTCACAAAGATCGGAGGGCGCACGAAGCACAATAGAGCCCAGAGCGCGGGAAGGACGCGCTCGCCAGGTTGGCGCAGCACGACCGGCCCCCCAAGCAGTTACGCGCCTCCCCATCCACTCAGTCAGGGACAAGCCCAGAGTTGAGGCAAAGCAGTGGCGTGAGACAGCATACCTAGTGGAAAGGAGGCAATTGTGAGAGCCCAACACAGCTCGCAGCTGCAATATACAGAGATTGCTGAGGGCTGGGGAGCAACTGGGCGGGGACTGAGTGTAGACACAGCTTCCCGGGACAGTGCGCCGGGACCCGCAGGCCGGCACTGCGCCACTAGAAGTCAGCGGGACTGGGCCCAGGAGTTTAACCGAGAGCGGACACGCCCTTAGAGGTTGCTGGCAACTGCGGGCGGAGAAAAGCTGCGCTCCTGGCGCGATCAGAGCCCTACTGTGCACCAGGCTGGCGGCGGCCGCCATCTTTAAAGCCGCCCGCCCGGAGCTGTGAGCCGCGTCTCTAGCTCCGCCCCGCCCCGGCCCGGGGCTCGTCCACTGGGCCAGACAGGCTTTGCCTTTGGTGGCCAGGTATAGCTGCACCCATGGGTTCCAGGTGGGACGAGATCCCGGAACTGTAGTGGCGGGACCTTTGGGTATTGGAAACAGTTTGCAGCTCGTCCATCTGTTTCCGCTACCCCGGCTCTGGCCTCCGACAAGTCCGCTCCGTGCTGGTCCTAGTGC
Organism: Daubentonia madagascariensis; assembly: GCA_023783475.1. Classification (NCBI taxonomy): domain Eukaryota; kingdom Metazoa; phylum Chordata; class Mammalia; order Primates; family Daubentoniidae; genus Daubentonia; species Daubentonia madagascariensis. Next base: position 13,969,207 of record JAKFHU010000978.1, on the reverse strand, counting down.
CCGCCCTTCAGGTCCCAGCCTTCCTGTACCCCAGAGATCGCTCATTTTGAAGGTTGCTGGCTATAGTGACTCATTTGGTATAACTACTGGTTCCCATGACAACCAAATACGTCAAGAGCCACAGGCTGAACCAAAGCAGTTCCCCATAACCCTGACCACTCCATTAGGGAATTTCATGCCATCCAAGAGCGCTTCCAGCGGCCACTATTCCCCCCTCCCCGTGGGAACATCCCCACGGTGGAGACTGCTGGGGATAGAGATGGCCATCCACCTCGCCTTGGGGACTAATGGTGGAAAAGGGGTGCACAATTGGAGATCCCCCTATCAACCAGTATCACGCAGAGACGCACATCAGAAGGGCAGACACAAGTGGCTACATAAGCAACCTTTGAGCTATGTAGAATTTTCCCAATTCAGCTCTCATACTTCAGCCAAAAGAAATTGTGTTTCTACTTGCACCTCAGGATGAGCAGGGTCAAAGTAACCCCTAGGAGCTACAAGACCCCTCCCAAAGCACGGGGCTTTCGCATACCCCAACTGGGGGATCACAGTCTGCCACGGACATAGCAGAATACCTAGCTAATAGGGACCTGTGAACTCATAGCCTCAAGTACTATTCACTAGCTTAGGGCCCAAGCTGGGAGGTCATTCTCACCACACTCCACCGGGAAGAGGAGAAGACAACAGGCCAGAGATAACTCAAGATCCACCAAACTTGCTAAAATACACCTAAGGCAATATATACCACTACTACTCTCCTTGGCTCTCCCAAGGAATGAAAATTGTGGGCCTGGAGACAGGGCCAAAAACTAGCCCTAACACCCCCAGCTCTCGACCAAGAGGCCAGATGAGAAAAAACCAGCAAAAGAACTCAGGGACCATGAAAAATCAGAGTGAAAAGTCACCTCCAAAAGAAACCATCAGTTCCTCAGCAATGGATACCAACTCAAATACAATGGGTAGAATGACAGAAGAGGAAGTTAATTTATGGATTATAAAAAAGCTCAATGAAATTCAAGAGAAAATTGAATCCCAGCACAAAGAAACCACAAGAAAAATGCAAGAAATGAATGAAAAATTCTCCAAAGAAATAGAAATATTATGGAAAAATCAAATAGAAATCCTAGAAATGAAAGAAGCATTCAAGGATCTACAAAACACAGTGGAAAGCCTTAGGAATAGGCTGGAAAATGCAGAGGAAAGAATTTCAGAGCTAGAAGACAACTCCTATGTGCTAAATAAAACAGTCGAAGAGAAAGAACACAAAAACAAGAGGCATGAAAAAAGCATACAAGAAATGTGGGATTATGTAAAGAGGCCAAACATAAGGATCATAGGCATTCCTGAGGGAGAGGAAGAAAATTCGCATGGGCTGGAAAATCTATTTGAAGGAATAGTAGAGGAAAGTTTCCATGGCTTAGCCAGAAATCTCGATATCCAAGTACAGAAGCACACAGGACTCCTGGGAGAGTCAACGTGAAAAGGCATTCACCACGCCACATAATTATTAGACTGACCAAAGTAAACACAAAAGAGGCACTCCTCAGAGTTGTAAGACAAAAACAGCAGATAACCTATAAAGGGAAACCGATCAGATTAACTGCAGATTTCTCAGCTGAAACCTTACAAGCCAGAAGGGAATGGGGAGACATCATCAGTCTCCTAAAACAAAACAAAAGCCAACCCAGATTTCTGTATCCAGCCAAACTAAGCTTCTTATACGAGGGAGAAATAAAGACGTTTCCAGATAAGCAATCACTGATAGAATTTGCAAAATCCAGACCGGCCTTGCAAGAAGTGCTTAGACCTGCATTATACACTAACCAGCGCAACAGACACCCACCTATGTAAAACTACGCAAAAGCTAAAACCCCAGAAACCAGATTCCACAATGACGCAAGAGGTAAAACAAAAGACACCACCCAATAGAATAATCAGAAATTTACCCCAAATATCAATTCTCTCAATAAATGTAAATGGCTTGAACTGCCCATTGAAGAGACATAGGCTGGCTGAATGGATTAAAAAATACAAGCCAAGTATCTGTTGTCTTCAGGAAACACAACTTACACACAAAGATGCATTCAGACTCAAGGTGAAAGGATGGAATACAATTTTCCAGGCCAATGGAAACCAAAAGAAATATGGAGTAGCCATCCTTATTTCAGATGATATAAACTTTAAAGCAACAAAAGTAAAGAAGGACAAAAATGGACACTATATAGTAGTGAAGGGAAAAATCTTACAAGAGGATTTGACAATCCTAAACATTTATGCACCCAACACAGGAGCGCCCAGGTACATAAAGCAAATACTGCTAGATCTAGACAACATAATAAACAGCATTGACATAATAGCAGGGGACTTCAACACCCCACTGACGGAACTGGACAGATCCTCCAAACAAAAATTAAATAATGAAACAAAAAATTGCTCAACTTCTCTAATCATCAGGGAAATGCAAATCAAAACCACAATGAGATATCACTTAACTCCAGTGAGATTGGCTCATATTAAAAAATCCCCAAACAACAAATGTTGGTGGGGATGTGGACAGATAGGAACACTCATACACTGCTGGTGGGACTGCAAATTAGTACAACCTCTATGGAAAAGAATATGGAGATACCTCAAAGAATTAAAAGTAGAATTACCATTTGACCCAGCAATCCCTACTGGGTATTTACCCAAAGGAAAAAAAGACATTTTATAATAAAGACATCTGCTCCCGAATGTTTATAGCAGCACAATTCACAATTGCAAAGATGTGGAAACAACCCAGGTGCCCATCAATACACAAGTGGATTAATAAAATGTGGTATATGTATACCATAGAGTATTACTCAGCAATAAAAAACAATAGTGAATTAACACATCTGGTATTATCCTGGTTGGAGCTAGAACCCATTCTTCAAAGCGAAGTGTCACAAGAATGGAAAAACAAGCACCACTGGTACTCACCATCAAATTGGTACTAACTGATGAACACCTACATCACACAGGGCAATAATATTCATCAGGGGGCAGGCAGGCGGGAGGGGGGTGAAGGGGATGGGAAAAACTCTCACTGAATGGATGCGGGAAGCACAGTTTGGGGGATGACCACGATTGTGGCTCTGACACGGGCAGTGCATGGGCAGTATATATAGCCAAAGTCTTGTACCCCCATAATATTCTGAAATAAAAAAATAAAATTAAATTAAAATAAAATAAAATAATATGATTTGCCCACAAAGGAAATTGGAAATTAATAGAATTAGAATGACTCTCCTAATCATATTTTCCTTTCAATTAATTGTATATTATATAATTGGTGGGAGTATGATGGAGCCTTATACAGTCCATTGAGAGGCTGCAAATGCCATGTATCTGTGCTTTTCTCTTTCAGTAAAATAAAGAACAATGAGAGGGAGTGTGTCTATTTGTTGTAAATTCTTCCTATCGAAACAGTAATTCTTGGGGATAGGAGATCATAAATTCAAATGAACCTATTTTAGTACAAAATAAAGTAACTCCTAAGTGACATGCCAGAATAATTAGCGAAAAGCAGTAAAATTAAACTCATCAGATAAATGGGCAAACCTGGAAGTATCTTATTCTTCAGTGGAGATGGAATAAAGAATAAAGAAAAAGACACCTATTATTTGCAAATTGTGTAAAATATGTCTATTTGTTTACATCCCAACATTATTTTCACAGTCTTATATCCAAAAATGTGAATTATTCCAAGAATTTAATAATACTACTTTTAGTAACACATAGGTTGTCACATAAATATTTAATCTCGGTATAGAGTTTTTTACAATAGTTTCTTGTATCTGATTTAAGGTTTGAGAGTAAGTTGCAATGTATAATAACCCTTTATTTATTATCTGTTTTATGAGTTCTGAAAATTTACTTACCACACAAAAGAATCTCCAAATTGAATGCAATATAGATCAATTTTGAAAGCTTATACAACTTCCTATACCCAATATTGCAGAAAATATCATACAATACTTGAAACCATTAACATAGCTCTAAAATGTATTCAGGTGAACGTATTTTGAACATGAGATACGATATTGGGTCTAGACATGAGTGAATGACATATGATTGATCCTTTTAGTTTTTGGTTTTTGAAACTGTTGTGTACATACACACACACACACACACACACACTTTAGACACAAAATAACTTTTGATATTTACCATGTAGGAAAAGTTTTAACTATTTTATCTCCTTTGTCATTAAGTGAGCCATTGCTATTCATGGCTCAATGATTCTTTTAGTCATAAGAGTTCAGCACCAAACTAAATGGAATATATTGAACTACACCTCCAATTAAATTACTTTAAACGTGATCACATCTGGAAAGTTATTAAATTGAATTTAAATGTGGGGCATGTTTATGTACAATAAAATTTTAACAATTTATAGCAATGCTACTGAACTTCAAATGCCCTTTTAAGAAAATAATTATAATGTGTCCTATGCTACCACTAAATATAACAATCCACATGTTTTTAATATAGCTAATCTATTCCAACTTTAATATCAATCTAAATATTTACTTAGTATCCAACCCAAGCTATACCCATTATTTGATAAAAATTCCATGTCATTCTTTAGCAAATTTTTCCTGCTTATTACTTCTTAGACATTTTCTGAAAAGGAAAAAAATCAAGAATAAAAACAATCTTCAGCAAGGAAAATTTATAGAAAATAATAAAATATTTGTTTTTAAAAACTTGAATATTTTCTGTAATAATATATTTGCCTCTACTTACTTATTCAAAGTCATGTAAGAAATTATCCAGTAGGAAGAGATTTAAATTTTAATTTTGATCAAAATTAAGATAGGAACAATTTAAATAAGAGATATCCAGCTACACCTCAGACATATGAATTATGTTTTTTCTGATGATTTATTGCTGTAATCTTTGTCACATGGGACACAAAGGAAAACTATAAAACGCAAGTAAATAAAATAAGAACTTTTCTGCATTTTTTGGTAGTAGTTCATTTTTTTCAAGCAAACTTCCTTACAAAAGAAAAGTTAACTGTGATTCCAAAAAATAGTCAAAATTAAATAGTTCAACTAACTGTCCCAAAACTTTTTTATTTATATATCACTTTCCTCTTTAGAGCTTAATTTCAGAACATATTTTAGACAAGCTACATACATGAACTGTGTATTCCTCAGCAAGCCTTTATAAATCACTGTTCTCTATCAAACTTTTGAAGAGGCGGTAAGTTCCAGTCAGAGTCCCATAAGAAACCTGGATAAAAGCTTTCTACTTCTAAGTTAAATGCAGTCATGTGCTTTACTAGTCATTTTTATTTACTATAGCTTGGGATAAGATTGCAATCAAGTTATGCAACCTGTTAGAACTCACAAACCTGAATAAGGTACCATGTCACCTCCTGACATAAAGATCTCCAGTCAGACATAGAGACAAGGTTTTCTTCACTAAAGTAATTTAAAATGTATTAAATGCAAACATGTTGGCACATAATGTCGATGTTCTGTACTCTACAGCAAAGCTGCAGAAATATTCATCTGGGGAAATTATTCAACTGGTCTATCAAGTTGCCCAACTCAACCTTAGAAAAACAAAAATATTTCATGATAAAACATGAACCAGGAAGTGCTAAAACTATCCCACATCTAGACATAACTGGATAGACATTACAACTTTTTTGCTGTCTTTTTGTTCCTTATATACAGGTATGAGCCATGAAGACACATAAAAGGTAATTTTTTTGGAGATACATATGAAAGGTTGCTAACACTGCGGTGTGAAAGTAAAGCAGTCCTGGCGTAGCATGGATCCAACGCAGAAGGTTGAGTTTTCTCTTGAATCCATTGAGGCAGAGAGGAACACATAGGCCTATATAAGGGGAAGACTGGAAATAAGACACCAGACAAAGACCAGGATCCTTGAAGGGTGAAACTCCAGTGAAAGAAGAATTCATAAATCCAGCCCATTGACCAAAAGAAATGTCAAAAAAATTATTTTTGGTGTTTTTTGCAGGGAAAAATATCTATTTGAGATAGCAAAGCAGTAGGTTTTAAAGTCCAAATTTGTGCTGCTCTAGTATAGAAAGGCAAGAACGAGATGTGGACATAAAAATTGCTCACAGGATGGACAGTGGGGAAGTGCAAACTTTACACAATTCTGCCTCTGAGTATGTTCTTCTTATGGGAAGGCAGTGGGTACACTTCACCTGCAATGAAGCCATGGGGAGGAGGTAGATGCAGGAAGGAGTGAGTAAGGGAACTCATTACCTCAATCTACTACATATGCCAAAGGTAGCACAGGCTAGAAAAAAAAAATGTCTTCAACTGACAATGCATAATTGCCAAAAACTGGGGGGTTGGGGAACTGACATACTTAATAGCGAAACATTAAAGTTATTTTTCTTAAAAATCAAGAACAAGAACATTATACTGGCTTTAATCATTTTCTTGGATGTCAGCAGCAAGTTGCAAAGTTATACATAATGCATGATATCATATACATTACATTTTCAAGTGTAAAACTATAAAACATGTAACATTTATATTTACATATGTAATAAAGATATTAAATTATGCAGAGGATTGATTTATGCTAAGTTTAAGAGAGTGCTCCCTCTACAAAGAGAGAAGAAGAGAATATTGAGGAGGTAAGATTTAACTGTATCTGTTGAATTTCATTTTATTTTTTAAAAAGAGATATCTGATGTAAAAATTGCAAAATATTACCTTCTCTTTCATCTTTGTGTTGTTCACATGTGTGTCTGTTACATGATTTCTATAATTTCCTATCTGTTGGAATATTTAAAATTTAATAATTCTAAATAAAGTTTTGTTGAAGCATTTTAGTTAATCATCAAAAATATGCTTTTAACTTTTAGGACTATAAATTCTTGGTGTCCTCTAGAAAAATGAATAGTAGAAAATAAATTAGAAAAGCAATTTCAATATTGGAAGTCATTTCCCTGAATTATATTGTGATTGTACATTTGTAATTTGAAGGTCTATTTTAGCAACTAATATCAATTAAGCCTACACCTTATTAACGAAACTACCAAGATGCCCAAAGCTTATAAGTACATTCTTTTTTAAAAAATAGAAATGAAGAGAGCCATACAAATAGATCAGGCAAAAATGCTATTATGTTATTAATACACAAGTTTAAAAGGAGGAGATGGAGAGGATTTGGAATCTATGACTGATTTCTACCTTCGGAATCTGGTATCTATCTATCTCATCCAAAAAAAAATAAAGTAAAATAAAAACATAAAACATTTGATGTTTTAAGGGTATAGGTTTTTAGGGCTATCAATATTTGGAGGAGTCATATGAACACATGAATTTTTATCAAGTAGTTATGGCTGTTATTCAGCTGATAGATTCAGGATTTTACAATCAGTGTCTGTTTAATTGGTTGTTAAACATTTGTAATATCACTCTCATCCATAATTTACTACTTTTCCTAAAGGCAATATCCAAAGAAGATATAAAAAGAAAAAAATAGTATACATTTTTCCTCAAAAATTTTTCCACTTATAGACCAAGAGTACAATCTTTAGTGAAAGAGCCAGGCCTAACTCTTTCCTGCCAATCCTGTAGAATAGTGGTAGAAATTTCCAACTGGTACTCTAGAAAAAAAAATGCTGTAATGTTTTTTAGAAGAACTCTAATCTGTAAAGTTATGCTTAAAATAATTGGCTCCAACCAGATGGTATCACACTTGAAGAACATATAATAATAAATTAATAGTCAAATTTGGGAGTCCACATTTTGGAGAAAAACTTTAATAGTTCTGGAAGTTATAAAAAAATAGTCCCCCAATAATATATTTAGTATTTTTAAACGTTGAATTTAAAACTCTGCTAAAAATTGAAGATACAAATATTTGTAGAAGTTTATTAAAATATTGTTATGTGGTATTTATTTGTGTGCATCTATACAATATTAAAATGTATTATTGTTTTATCGATTGAAGTTCATATTCCATAACATGTCTGGGGAAACTGAAGGATTAGTGCTACAGTTTTCTTCAACAAAAGCCACCTGTCACACAGAGGGTAGGCAAAGTTTTCTGTTCCTTATCTTTTCAAGCATATGTCTGTAAGCCTCTTATAGGTACACATTCTATGCATTCACCAAAAATTCTCTATATAAACATGCAGAATATCTGTCCTAAAATACATTAATTTGGGAAATACTTTTTGGGCTATAAACTGCCCAATTACACATTCTATATATAATGTCATATTTAAGATGATATAACATTATAGACATTAATTTTTGGAGCTCAGTTTCTCATGACTCTAATAAAACCATACTTCAACCCAGTAAATTTACTTGCTATTTATTTATAACCAGCAAATCTGTATTTTTTATTAAAATACATTCTATTTTACTGACAATGCTGACTTACAATACATTGTGTTAGTATCCTACCACAGAAACTGAATTTTCAGATAACAAAACTCTAAACATTTACCTTACCTAAGAGTAACCCCAGGTTCTAATAGTTTAATTAGTTGATGTTAGGTATGTTATTATTGGCTGCTCCATGTGTGAAGATGTATCTCTCACTAAACAACACATTTTTATAAAATATTTAATATTAGTTATGCAGATCCTTTTTATTAAAATGAGATTTTACTTTTTGCAAAATCTAATTTCTATCACTTACATCTCTGATTTTTTGAAGAAGTCATAGCTAATTATTGTAGTATAAGTGGGGTAAAACTAACTCAAAGGTTATATGGCAATGTTTTTATAGGAACCTTTCGCTTTACTCTGCAAATCTATTTAGGTAAAACTAACGAGCTTGTAGAAGAAAGAACTAGCTCAGAAAGAATTAGGACCATGAAAGTAACTGAATCCCTGAAAAAAAAAAAAAACTTGCATGAAAGAAATCCATGACAAGATTTAAGATGACAAATGTTTATGAGTAAGATTCTAAATGGCTGAAGTCAACTGTGCTATAAACCATCTGGCAGATTTAAGTCCTAACTGAAATACATATAAATGATTGCCATTTAATGAACTATTAAATGGACCTATGGAAAAAATTTGGCAAAACACAAGGTTTCAGTAAAAAGAATCAATGTTCCTGAAGACCAAACCTAGAGAATATTTCCTCACCCAAACATGGATAATATACAGCATAAAATGACATATTCTTTGAATTTCAGAAAACAAAAGTTGTATTTATAATGTATAAAAAAATGATATACATGTCTGTGTCAAAGATAACATTTAGCAGTGTTATAGACTGGCATCCAAATCTATAGTCATCAATCACCAAGATAAATAAAGTCTCCCAGAAAAAAGTAAGTTTTGGAAATAGCAGAAAAATCCTTTGAAGCATGGATATTAAATGTATATAAGGTTAAACTGTTAAATTGTACTAAATCAATAATTTTATTCAATAATAAGATAATATTTAATTAAAGCATTAATAAAATGTTAATATTGGAATATATTATAATTCATAGTTGATCAGAAAAAAATCCAAAACACTGTTTTCAGGGATTTTCAATAATTATGTTTTCTTTTTCACATTGTCAAGCAGAAGATGGCAGTTATGTTACTGAAGTTTCATGTTTCTTGAGTCATTGATGTGACATCGTTCTTTAATGAGTTGAAATGCTTTTCTCAATTATTTCATAGTGTTTTGTGACAATATTAGCTTAATATTTTTCAACATGAAGCTAGGTAGAGGGAAGCAAATAAATTAATAATTATTTATGTGAATGAAAAATTGTGTAGGCTGAGGGATGACATACTGTTTTCATTCTATGAATGCTCCTGTTGAAACTGTGATTTCAAAGCCAAAATCTATATATTGCTTCATCTAAACAATTCTTCTAAACTTTAATATTTTAACAAAATATATAGAAAACTTACCTTAGTAGCTAGGGTAGGAATACATGCAATAGAGAGAGTAACAAAGGTAGGTTGTTTAAATGTCTGTCTGTAACTGATTAGCTCGCTTTTTAAGAGTGTTATATTTACTAAAACAAGTATCATATTTCTTTATAAGACATAGAATCTAGTTCACGGAACCAACTGTCTAAACATAAACTGTTTATATTTTTGGTTACTTGGAATAGGGGAAAAGAGAGGGAGGAAAAAAATTGTTTCATCAGGTACAGATTTTATCACAGCTACTGGCATATTTGAAGAGAATTCTGTACTCAAACATCAGGGCATTATTAATATTTCCACACCTTACAAGTGGATTTGGCAAACTATGGCCCACTGTTTGTTTTTGTTTGTAAAGTTTTATAGAAACACAGTCAAGCTATAATGGTAGAATTGAATAGTTGTAACAGAAATCATGAGATCCTCAAAATCCAAAAATATTTACTATCTGATTCTTTATAGAAAAAGTTTGCTAAACTCTGGTTTTCACTATACCTGCTCTTTTATATTTCACAATACATCTATTTTTACTATGGCTCTTTTTCTTAGGAGTTAAAGTGGAAATGCATTCTTTTATGCAACAGGTATATATTCATTATCGCCATCAGGCCAAGTGCTCACACTTCTGGGCACCAGGGACACAGGGAATGCAAAACAAACAAGGTTCTGATACTGGGGACTCTGCTTTCTACTCTGGGGAAGCAAACAGTAATAAACAAGTAGACATAATTTAAACAAGATAATTTCAGGCAATGATTTGCGGAATGAAGACATTTTCAGAAGGTCCAAATGATGGAAATTTTGTGGGTAAAAATGGAGAGGCACCATTAGGTCAAATCATCAAGGAAATCTTCACCAAAGAGGTAATATCTTAGTTGCAACCTGAATGAAGAGCATTATCCACGCAGACATTGGGGAAAGGGATCTTAGATGGGGAGAGCAGCAACGTGACAGGCCCAAATACAAGGACAAGCTGGGGCGAAAAGCACTGTGGCCGAAGTTCAACGAGTGAGATCATGGTGGTATTTGAGGAGATGCCTACGTAAGGCATGGCAGACACTTTTTCACTAGGTTGTTCTAAGTATTAAGTGAAATAAATTATAACATGCAATATTAGGTAGCATGACTTTAGCAAAGGAAAATCACTAACTGCCCTGATATCTCACTTTTTTAAGTTTCAGGAAATGATAATATAATTATGTATCTCTTTCTTTTGGCTTTTTTTAAACTAAGGGAAGGGTTGCTGTCTTGGGGGAGAGTTGAAATAAGGGTGAGAAGAGGCATGGATGAACTGTCCAAAGGAGATCACATTCAATGTTCTTTCTCTCCCTCTTCCCTTCTCTACAATTTCCCCAGAGTGGCCAGAGTCCAACATCAACCTTCCACCCATACATTGTGCATGCCAGTATGAAATAAGGAGGGCTTCATCTTTTAGAGTGTTTCTGCCAGTGTGGGGAAGATCTTTTGATTTTGTTCTGCATGTTTTCCTTTAATGGGCTCTCTGATGACTCATATTTATAATTATTAAGATACACTATTATCTCCAAATGAATTATCAGATACCCCAAACTTAATATATTCAAAAGCAATAGTTCTCTACCCAAGGACACAATGTTCCTTTTATATCCCCTGTTTACTTTGGTATCAAAGTAAAAGCTTTATTAAGATGTCTCCTTTGGTAAAAACAGACTCAACATTTACACTTTGAGAACAAAATCATTCATATTTAATTAATAATTTAAATCTAATAAACTGGATTTTTCTTGATATTCTCTATATTGTGGCAGAATCTAATAGTTACCATGCTTTTAAATTATAGAGACATGAGTTTGAATGTTAGATTTTTTAATCAACTCTCTTTATGAACTTAGACAAGGAAAATGAGTCTTTGAGACTCATTTTGTTCATATAAACAATGGGAATAATAATATTTATTTTGCACTGTATTATTTGGGATTAAGATTTATGATTATAAAAAAAAACCTGATGAAGTACTTGTTACTTATTAGATCAAGGCCAAAAAAAAAAATAGCATTACTATTCACTAAACACCTACTGTTTGACAACCACTTTAGTAAATACTTTGTATATACTGTACATTACTTATTAAAGTAATAGTCCGAGATACATTACCATTGACCCAAATTCTTAATGAGGAACCTAAGTTTTAGAGACATTTTGAAGTTGACAAGTTCCTAGTGAATTCTGTATCCATGATTTATACACAGTTTGTAATAATAGTGTTCCATTACCTGTTTTTATGATTTTCATTACTCCATTGCCTCATGTCTTTGATCTGGCACAGATATTTGTCTTCCTGTCATGACATTGGTTCCTCCTCACTATAATTTGGCCTCTCTTGTTCTTGAACACAGCACCTACATACATAGCTCTTACCTGGACAGCTTCTGCCTTGTATGATGAATCTGGGTATTCTCTCCTTGCTAATGACTATGCCATGTATTCCACACTGGCTTCAGTTATCAGACATCTGATGCATCATTCTCCTACATGACACAGAAGCTGGGCTTTGCCAACATCTTCACACCTGGACTGAACCTACCTTTTTGGCCCTATGTGACTCCATATAATTAATTTTCTAGTTTAACAAAGCTTCTCACCTTTCCTCAGGTGCGCCATAAATTGTCATGTCCCCATGCTTTTTTTCATCTTTCTCTTGGACTATCCTAATTTATTCCTTCTATAACTCCCAAAGACCTATATACCTCAAGACACAGAAAAAAAAATTTGTTTCCCCCACCCCAATCTCCGAACTGTGGCCCAATGTTCAGCATTTCATATGCAATTTTATTATAGAACTTCACTAAAACTACCTGTTTCATTCTATGCATTACAAATTAATTGAACATGTGGATTTAATCTTTTCTTTTAAATTTTGCATGTGCAGTATAAATCAATGTGCTTGCTACTCATAAAAATTTGTGGTAGAAATAATGTCATTTAAATACATGCTTTGGTAGACTTTCACATCGATGGTCCATAATGAATGATGCCTCCTTGGTAGAGTCCTTCCTAAAATGACTCTGGGTTTGGTCATGAGACTTCCTTTGACCTATAAGACATCATCAGGAATGATGGTAAGAGAGGCTTGATAGACACTTGCACACAGGGGCTTGACTTCTTGGAATGTTCCTTCTTAGAAACCAGTCTGCATAATGTAATAAAACTCAGAGAGATGAAGACCATGCGGTGAGAGGCCACATAGGAAGTGAGGCCATCGTGCAGATTCCAGCTCCAGAGTTCTCAGCTGTTAAAACCACATGACAACCTCAGCTACACCATATGGAGCAGAAGCATTGCCTAGGTGAGTCCTGTCAACTCACAGAGTTATGACAAATAGTAAGTTATTGTTGTTTTAAGCTACTATGTTTTGGCTACTTTGCTACATGGCAAGAAACACTGAAACAATCCTCCAAAATCCTGTCTAAGGGATATGTAATTTATTATGTTGTTTTTTGGCTGTGTCTTCACTTTTGAAATTTATTAGATATAATGCATATTTCTACAACTTGGGGAAATTCCTACCATGCTGAATAGAACAAGCATTTTGAAATAGATCCAGCTATATTGGTCCAAACATGCTCTAGAAAGTGCTTTCCATTAATAATAATAAAAAAAAGGACTAAAACAAATGGTATCATCAATAACAATAAAACCAAGGAAGAAAGGTATTCTAGGATTCACTATATATTCCTACATTTTCCCTAGCAAAACATATAATTGTCTCTGATGTGTTATCTCCTCTTTGTTTACTAAGTACATCTCCTCTTCTCTACTTGTCATTATTTCTCACCCTGATGGATATTTTCTGCTTGCCCCTCAGTTTAGATCCAAATTTCCACACTTCTATACCCTGCTCTGTGCCCAGGAGAATGACCACTATGGATGGCATCAATAAGCTGCCCTGCTCTCTTGCAGGCAGGCACAGCAGGACGCTGGAGGAAGAATGGGAATTTACAACCCCCATACACTTTCCTCCTCTAGACATCACTTGAACAAAAGCCTGTTATTCTCAAGTAGCCCCCTTTCTCCATGTTTTGGGAATTTTTCTAACCTGTTGCTCCTTTAAGCCAAAGGGTGCTAACAGTACCTTACTGTTAGTCACTTCAAGATATTGCACAATCCGTTGGGTTTCACAAGTGTTGGCCCAAAACTTTGTAAATACTGCTAATAGTAAATGGTTAAGTTGACCAAGGTTGAACATACCATCTATTTCCTTCCAACACTCTGATTTACTGCTTTAGTGTATTTTCCTAAAGGTCATTCATACAAAATTTCTATTCCACTTGCAGTCTAGCCATCCTTAAGTGGTCGTGACAACTAAGATCCCAAGTAGTATCCAGCCAGTGATAGGATAGTTACTTTCCTTGAGTCAATACTACATTCTGCCACAAATATCCCAGTAATATGAAGGTGTTCAACCTTTTACATGTTATTTAGACTTATAAATTCATGTTCACTCATGAAAAAATAGAAAGCAATAGGAATGCTGCAGAGGTGATTAACAAAAGAAATCCTTTAACAAAGTATTTTTTCCTCTTTTCTTTTATTTCCTTCTCCATCTCTCTCTTTCTTTTTCTTATTTAAAATAAAAGTACAGGAGAGTTCACTCACATGTCTCAGAAATCATTTTAATGTCTTTGAGAGTGTTTTTAGAATGCTTTGGAATCTGCCAGAATGGCTTAAGAGAACAATGCTTTATGCGGGTCATAGCTACCACTGATTTTACAAGTTTCTTCTTTTTGACTATCTTTGAAAGATTTCTTATCAGATGAAGTTTATATTCCTCCTCATTTAAAAAAATATGTTGTATAGAGTGAGGATTCTCCAATGAATATATAATCTATGTATGTCTTATCAAGGGCAAGATGAGCAGGTTAAAGTCATAGCTTCTGAAAATCTGAATACATAGAAGCTTCTGGAATTGTCATTATGAGGCACCTTTGAATTCTTGTTTGCCCATTACCCCAGAGCTATATTAGTGAATAAGAAACATTTAAAAATAGATAACTAAACCCAAAGTGGTAGCTCGCCATCTACTCTCTTCTCTATAGTTCTATACATTTAGATCTTATCTATGGATAAGGACTTTGGAAAAAATATTGCAGTATCTATTACTATTTATTAGAGGAAATTTCTTCATGATTTTAGGAAGTTACTATCAACTAGATTACTATAAGAGTAATGAAAACAAAAGTAAGTGTAGAATGTCCCTGAGATTTTAATTTCCAAATTTATATACATATCATGTGAGAGAGTCAAAATGTGGACTCAAGAGATTACCAAATTGAATAACTCAATGTACTGCAGATATTTCATGTGAATTTAACTCAAAAGTGGCAATTTTTAAAATAACACTCAATTTAAACCTTATATTTCCTACACACACACACACATACACACACGAGTTGTTTTTATTCCTCTAGAACTTCATTTACTAAAATTATTAAGGAATAATTCTGCCTTTGCTTCTATTGTAAAGGCCTGTGTTAATCAAAATGAAAGACAGTTCTCTCTTTATTATATAATATATTAATATTGCATGAGATTTGAAAAAATTATATTAATTACACTTTATTCTATGAATATTACCCTTGATATTTATTCTGCTATTAAGTAATTTGTGTAAGAAAAGAGATTCTGATGACTGAGACTGAGCTGGCCCTCTATGCCAACAGATCAAATATATTAAAAAGATTGTAGAGTTCAAATTCCAGAGAGTCTATACAAATTAGGATTAAAGGGAGGCATTTAACAATAGCTTCCCCTCCCAGGAGGCTATTAAGAAAATGCAGTAAGGTTGCTTTTTACCCTTTGTATAGTTGATGAAACTTTCTTCAGGTAGCTAGGCTAATTATCTTTGGTCCTTTGTGGCAACAAGATTTGCCTTTGATGCAGTCTTAAGATGCTTTCTGCCTCTATGTTGACAAATAAAAGAAACCAATCAATGCATATCTGGGATGGAACACTTAATACTGAATTGTTTTAAAACAATTTTGGATGTGTGTGCATATTTTTTGTGAGTTTTCCAAAATTGCATAGATTCAGCATCTAAATTTCAGAAACTCAGCTGGGTTACCTAGGAATAAGTCATGTCTAGGTTACCAGAAATCATTCTGAAAGGAAAAATGAGCCTTCCAAGAAAGAGTTCATCACAACGAAAGTATAAAAATATAAGCAAGGGAAAATTGTTCACAATCAGGAAAGTAATGCATGGTGTAAATCCTCTGATTGTTTTCTGGCCTTCCCTAGTGCCTCCTGGGAAGAGGAGGAAAAGAAAATAGTAAAAAATAAAAATAGGTTTTACTAAATCTCTTTAAGGCACTGAGATCCCAAAGCAGCCCTTAAGTATAGCCCCAAATACAAAGCAATCCAATGACTATTATCGGTCTGAGTACAATCAGGAGGGAGAAATCACGCTGTAATTTGAACAAGAAAAGCTTAATACAGGAATCATAACAGAAACGAGGTATTACACAAATCAACAATCTATAAATAATGCGGACAACCTAGTACAGTTTGTCCTTAGTCTGTCTCAGCCACTAGCACAGGGCTATGGTAATCAGTAGTTAGTACATTTCATTCAGGTTTGGCCAGGGCCATCACCATGGTTCTATGTGCATGGATATTAGTACAGCATTGCAACTGATTCTCTGAGAAGGCTTTACATTCACATCTACACAGCATCTAGAGTTATCTTTCAAAACAATAGTTGGTAGTGACAATACAATACTCTATTCAAAATTCTCAGAAATTTACCACCTCATTGAGCATGGAAACCACAGTTCCTGCAGGAACCCAGGTCTTAAATCAAATCCTCACGTTCCAGCCACAAGCACCATTTGGCCTCATATCTCCCTTCAACTATGGATCACTCTACTCCAGGTACATTAGATTTATGTTTTTTTTATTTTTTGGTCCAAAATACTCCAAGAATGCTCTTAAGTCATGCATTTTGTACTTCAGTACTTGATATTTCCCAAGATATTTTGAATATTCTTCAATGTCATTATAGCCAAGAAGTCTTTCACGGCTACCTTACACAAAATAGCAACCACCTATGCTCTTATCTTATAACATCCAACATTATTATTGCTCGCCCAACCCCACAAGAGTAGGGAATTTGATTTGTTTACTCCTATATTTTCTGTCCCTTAGAACAATGAGCTACTCTTACCACTACAAGTTGGAGTGCCCTAGGCCTTGGTCTAGAAGAGCCTTTATCTCTTCTTACATAAAGTACCTAGCTCATTGTTTGCTCTCAAAAAATATTTCAAATTGTATGAATGGATAAATAAAAGAGTGAATGAGTTAAATCAACATTTATAGCCATCTTGCTATGAACCTGAATTTTCTTTTTTTTTATTTTTGTGACTTTTCATTTAAAACATTACTGGTTTTCTTGCTCTGTTCTCCAGAGTCATGACAAGTTTTAGGTAAATAGCAAGTTTACCTGATAGCTCCAGGATTTAAAAGTATTTGAATCCCACCAGGCCCAAATAGTTTAATTCACTGCTACTACTAAAACCACAAACATCCTCCCTCTAGGTACAGGGACTGTCACGGAAGAGGCAGGTATATGAGACTCTAAGGGCCGATTCCAAGAGATGGAATTAGTTCAGACCCTCCAGATCAAGGATGGGCACACAGAAGCCTCAACAAATACTAAATGAGAGACTTTGCCTTTCCGGGCCATATGGTCCAAACAGTCATCCCAACTATAAAAATTTCCTGTTTCCCATAGACTTAGAACTTCCTGAGTATAATTATTCTCAGTTATGGGTTTTACAGAAAAGGACATACAATAAGAAATTTATCAGCCACCTTAGGAAAAATTACTAAAGAGACTGAAATATTGTGACACAACAAAAGTCTCTAAATTCCTTAGTTTAAATGGTTAACAATACTTATGTTTGCTACAAGTATGCAATTAAACCCAGAAATATAGTAGCTCAACACTTATAGATGAATTAATTTTGTAGCCTTGTCTTTGACATATTGGTTTTTACTCTTATGTTGCCTAGAAGGTTTTAAAGTAGACTAATGGCCAATAAACATATGAAAAAATGTTCAACGTCACTAATCATCAGGGAAATGCAAATTAAAACTGCAATGAGATATCACTTAACTCCAGTGAGAATGGCTTTTATCAAAAAGTCCCAAAACAATGGGTGCTGGTGTGGATGGAGAGAGAAAGGAACACTTTTACACTGTTGGTTAGACTGCAAACTAGTACAACCTCTATAGAAAATAGTATGGAGATTCCTCAAAGAACTAAAAGTAGACCTACCATTTAATCCAGCAATCCCACTACTGGGTATTCACTGAAAGGAAAAAAAAAGTCATTTTATCAAAAAGACACTTGTACTAGAATGTTTATTGCAGCACAATTAATTCACAATCACAAAGATGTGGAATCAATCCAAGTGACCATCAGTTCATGAGCGGATTAATAAAATGTGGTATATGTGTACCATGGAGTACTACTCAGACATTAAACAAATAATAAGTTAATACCTTTTGCAACAATCTGGATGGAACTGGAGACCATTCTCCTAAGTATCGCAAGAATAGAAAAACAAACCCCACATGTACTCACTATTAAATTGGCACTAACCAATCAGCACTCATGTGCACAGATGGAAGTAAAACTCAATGGAAATCATGCGGGTGGGAAGGGGGAGAAGGGATGGGTAAAATCACACCTAACAGGTACAATGTACACTATCTGGGTGATGGGCACACTTACAACTTTGAACCTGAATTTTCATTGTTGCTGATGTCAAAAACAAATAAACATGGCCCTTCATGAACTTAGAGGTTTACTTGTTTAGGCCAATCGTAATGAAGAAAGGGCACTCAAACTAATACACTTGAGGTAGAAGAAAATATAACTTGGAAGAATGTGGCAGAGTCTGGAATAGTTTATGAAGGCTTCCTGGAGGGAATAATCGTTGAGCTTAGTCCTGAATGAAAAATCAGAGTTAATGAGGGAAAGTAGTGTGTCAGAATAATCCAGGAAGAGATAAGAACATAAATAAAATATTGAAGTATGAAATATCATGCTTTGGGAGGGTGGGTTTAATGAGGGGATGTTTTATGCTCCATAGAATGTGGGGAGAAGAATGTCAGCCTTTCTTTTCATTTTATAATTCTCTGTCTTCAAATAGATTTCTTAAAAATTACATCTACAGATTCAAGACAGTTCAAATTTTCAGGTTACTCTAGGCACTTGTCAAAAAGGTAATTAGCTCCATTATAAGCTTAATGATTTTAAGTTCCCTTATTTCTGCTTCTTACATTTCTTACCTTGATCCTGACATTGAAATACAAAAATCCTTTGTTGGACTTCTAATCTTTTATTTTTCAGTCTCTCACTAAGCTTTGTGATGCCTCATGCCTAAAGTCTTGAATTTACTGAAGTGTATGACTACAAAAACTGGTAATCCTCCTCCCATTTGGCTGAATTCCTATGTTTGGAAATGTCATTTTTCATGTGCTAAGCAGCCATCAAAATGGTAATGTTTCTTTGTTGTTAAATATACAGCACAAGAAGTTTAGAAAATTCAGATGCAGAAGATAAATATATTGGAGTCATTTCTTAAAGGAAATATTTGTGTTATTGCAGTGAATGAGCTCATACGTTTTTGAGGAGATGAAATTTAATATATATCCCAAGAGGATTTAATATACATAATTAGTATTAATTATATGTACTTGATTAAAGATTGGTACAGACGGAGTGAGGGGAATAGAAGGTATTAGGAAATCAAACTGATCATTAGAAGATAAAAGTAATAACTTTTCAAAAGGCCCTGTAAAACAATCCAGAATTTGCTTCAGCTTAGTTATTATTATTTTTAAATATACCTTTTACTCAGCCCAATCATATTAGACAAAAAGAAAATTTAGCTTTTTCAATATATTATGTAGTTTCTCGGAACAGACTGGAATATTTTTTATATTAGTGCTTTCCTAGAATCTATGTTAAGTTGGTATAGAGACCCTTTCGAAGAGATACTATTTATATTCTAGTTATTTCCATTCCAATTTATGTTTTTTTGAAATTTAATTGTGTATCTCAATTTTCAGTGAAAACTTAGCAAATACATAAATATAATTATTTATCTATATATTAGAATATTTAAGGTATGTTGTGAATATAAACATAACTTTACACTACATGGTCTTCATAGTCTATGTAATTGTTGTTTTGCAACTTTTTAATTGTTTCATTTTCAAGTTTCTGAGAAATATGAAATGCATTGTGCCCTGGGAAGCCAGTTTACTGCAGCTCTGAAATGCCCTCTCACTGGAAACTCCCTTACTGTGGCCTAAATACCCAGAGCTAAGAGAGAAGCTTTAGATGTACATTGATAAATGATTTGTCTTTATTTGCTGATCTTAGCCCCCTTATATTTTATATAAGATTTTTAAAAGGTGTCGTAATATAGACGTTCCCTCCACTTACTTAATGTATGTGCAAAGACTTAATGCCAAAGAAAACCAGAGCTGGACGGAAGTTAAAGTAGTGAAGACAAATTTTATTCAGGACTATTGCAATAGGGGAAGAGAGACCCCAGTGTAGAACTGGGCTCCACTCAGAATACACCAAGGAAAGTGGGGATTTATAGCCAAGGAACAGGGGTCAGTTGATGGAAAATTGCTAAGAGGAGACATCAAGGCTAGGGGGAATTCTGGCTGAACCAACCTAACAGAATTCCTGCTGAAGACATGTCAGGGTGATCCAATGCCAAGGGTGGGGAGTTCTAAAGTACAGAAAGTTGTTTAATTAGATTTTATGACTACAGTCTGCACATTACTCACATTATCAGCAGCACTAATTTTCTCCTGATTTATGAGTACATCTATTTAGAACTATAGGTCTGATTCAGACTGTATTCCCATTCAGTGATTTCATTTTCACATTAAATTGTATGTTTTAGGAAAATACTATTATTCCTAACAGTCATCTAGGTCCTTAGACTATAGGTTGTGAGTACTGATTATAACTCAATGTTAGGAATAATTAATGATGTAGAGAAATATATCAGGAGACGAAAGAGGAAAAGGCAAGACAGCAATTCTCAAAGTCTGAGAACAACCCAGGCCTATGAAAATACATGATCTTCCATTGCTAAGAAATTCATAATTCATGAATACATTAAACCCAAGGAGAGTTGTCAGCTTATTGACAGTATATTATGTATTTATCAATGGATCAGAGACAAAACTCAGCTATTTCTTTCTTTCTGTTATATATCTGCCTGTTTGCCTATCTACCAAATACAAATTTATAACCGTGTTTTGTGACAAAGAATATCTCTCTATTCTCTTGCTTAAGAGAAAGGGTCATTAAGATTTCCTTGTGATGTGATTATAAATATCTAAATGTGTGTATATATATTTTTTTGTGTGTGCATATGTATTTTTATTTCTAAGTGGTTTCTATGACAACAGAGATAGATTGATCTAAGGCAACAGTGATGGTGATAGTACAGAGGAGATTGTGAGGGGCAATGAAGTAGATTAGACACATAATTTAACTTATAAACTAACTTTGGAAACAAAGAGAGCCTTTTTAGGAACAGTGAACTCTTACACTGAAAACTGGAGGTTTTAGGATCATTGATTTATTTTCATCTTTTCCTATAGATAACTGGCACTTTTGCAGAAAAAGAGTTGTCAGAATTTTCACATAAAAGTACAGAGTGGACAACAAAATTTGAATTTAACATAATAATTAATGTTATAGTATAAGTATGCCCCAAATTATTTATTGTTTATCTGAAATTCAAATTTAACTAAGTGCCCTATATTTTAGTTGACAACTGCACCCTCTTGTTTTATAAGATTCTTGATCTGTGCATTTTACTTTCTAAATGTCTACCACACCATTAACTCTAAGTAAACACCTGCTATGTGTTTACCTGCTCTCCCAGCTGTACAACTACATTCTTGTTCTTCATTCTGGTTCTGATAGCTGGTCCTAGTCCCATGGATTAACAACTTCCAAGTGGAACTAGGGATGCATTAACCCAGAGTTAATCAACCTCATTTTTCATACTATCACCCATTAATGAGCATGGTTAAGCATATTTTTCCTGACCACTTGCTCAACTTCCATGAACTTTTAATATTGCAGATAGACCATATGTCCATTCATCTGTGGTTGACCTTTGGAGGACCACAAACCATTGTAATATCTAAGACATTTTTTTCCTCCAAGAACCAGTTATTCCCCTCTGGGGCAATATTTCCTCCATTGAGAATGCTTGCATTAGCCTCTAAAGAGAGGTCTTACCCTTTGTTGTTCAGTGGATTTGCCTCAATACCAAATATCTCAGGTTCCTCACATAGAAAAAAAGGAAATCATCTCATATTGGCATAATAAGAATAACACTAAACTTTACATTTCTGTGGAAAATTTTACATATGCCAAATGCTTAAGGCCTCCATGAGAGGTCATTCCTGCAGGACACACAGGCCCATTAAAGGAAGAGGACTTACTGATGTCATGATTCACAATATGCTTATTTGAATACCCTAATCTTCTAAATTGTACACTTCTTTGAAAATCTTTGAAAATTCAAGATTTTTCAAAATTTACTTATTTTTGATCAAGATATTGAAAAACAAAATTGGAAAGAAAGACCTGCATTTTACAAACAGTTTATGTGGATAACATTTTCTCATAGTTCTTTATTACTGATGACACATGTATGAATCAGCCTGCCATATGTTGACACATCTGTGATTAGTTTGTCCAAATCTCTACAGATTTTTTTCCTCTCTGCTCAGAGACACTTTTCAATATGAGAGCCAAATAACGTTGTGCTCTGTGTTAAGACATGGTATAGAGTCAGCATGTGCTCTCTAAAACGTTTTGGCAAGATTGGTAGCACACATTTATTTATTTATGGGGGTCTTTCAAATGGTTACCCCTTTTATTGCTTTGTGACAGGTTTAAATGGCCCTTATAAAATGGGCATGGAAAATATTCTTTTACTTTTTTTACATCTTTGGGATCAAATTTAATAGCATCATATTTTCTATCTTATAGATATATATGATGTTATTCTTCAGCTCTTGCTGAGTTCTTACCTACTTATGATCACTTCTTTATTACTTGTTTCCCTTATACTGAAACTGAAATCTTTTAAACTACCTCCCACATGCTTACTTCAGTGTGACATAATTCATGAGAAACTTCTTAATTCTCCAGCATCAGTCAGAAAGGCAGAATGAAGAATTATTTGTCACATACCAGCAGTCCCCAAGCTTTTTGGCACCAGGCACCATTATCATGGAAGACAACTTTTCCACAGATGGCGGGGTTGGAGGGAGGTGGAGCTCAGGCAATGATGTGTGGCCTGTTTCCTAACAGGCCACAGACCGATACCGGGCATGGCCTGGGTTTTGGGGACCGCAGATGTAACTGGAAACAGCTGCCTGAGATAAGGAAAAACTAGGTGATTCTGTAGCAATAACAAAGGTGATAGCTTGGCCTCCTTCTTGCAGAGCCTCCTCTGCTGTTCTGCAGAGAAGCAAAGAAGAGCCAGGGAAGGCTCAGAGGGGTGGCAAAAGGTGTGTTTCGTGAAGGGGAGAGGGGAAACTTGCCCTTTCCCCTGAAAGTTCTCTAAAAAATCAACTCACAATTAAGGCACATTAATAAGAGAAAGTTTTATTTACCATGCGTATGGGGGGAATCACAGAGTGATTAGTCAATATCCCAATGAAGTTTAGATATTTTATACCTGTCCTTTTGGAGGGGAGGGGGAGATGAGGAGTACAGGTAATTCTGTTTAGGGGGAACAAATGGTGCTAGGGAAGATGAATGGATGGGGGAAACAGATTGTCTTTAAATAATTTAAATAATTCTTTGCAAATTAAATTAACCTGAGCAAATTAAATTAATCTGAGAGACAGGTATTATATTTAAATAACTTGGGCCAGGTCTGGTTGCATTCTTGACCCTCCTTCCTGTAATATACTGAGATAACAGGAAGAGAAGGGGAAGTCAATTGCCCCTTTTGATCTTTTGATGGATGGGCCAGTCTGGTTTATGCAGATAGAGGGAAAGCCCCTTCCAGTGCTTTTTATCTTGAATGGCCTTTAATTCAAAATATTCTTTATACCAAGGAGTCATATTTTGGAGTAAAATTTCCTGAGTGCCTTCATTTGGCTGCTAAACTTCTTTCTCAATGAAAAATAAAGGCATGATATCATTGGAAGAAAGCCTGCATTTTCTTTTTAATATGTACATTGTAACATTGTGCTTTTCTTGTATTTATTACTGGAACAAACTAATAAAGGTTGTTTTGGGTTTTTTTGTGTGTGTTTTGTTTTGTTTTGTTTCCTTTCAATTTTTCACTTTTTGAGAGGGATGGTCAATGATCAACCAGCCTATGATGTGTATCTGATGAGAGCAACTGAACAGAGTCCTGGAGAAGCATATAAAGTTACAAGGAGGTAGAGGAGGCCAGTAGGAAAGTAAGTAATAATATACTGAACACAGAGAGCAGTCAGAACTTGGTGCACACAGCACCACAGAGTATTAGGCAGATGATTTTAAACAGATAAGTTTATTAATAAATTGTAGAGCACTTAGTATTGGAGTTAGGAATCTGTTTATTGGGAATTAGTTGTCAGGAGGCAAGCAAGACCTAGACTAGAACCCATAGTACCTAGTGCTGCGTAAATTATCCATTCATTCATGGAATATTTTTGAATGTCTACTCCATGCCATTAGCTGTGTTAGATGTTGAGGACATCATAATGACCTTTATGTATATAACAGACACAGATCTTGACTGCCTGGAACTTAGGAGACAGAGTCTCAAGAAAAGGAGAATAAGACAAAGATCCTATTTTCAGACATAAGTGCAGGATCTGAGAAACAAAGAATGGATCTAGTTATTTAAACAGTGGCACAGGGTCAGGAAGCACAATGTTTACAAAATGCCTTAAGCATAATTTGGAATTTACAAGGCTATCTCCTTTACAAAGGACATGAGTCTTCATATTATTGTGGAGAGTAATATTAATTATTTTCCTTCTTTTCATCCTCACAGTTAACCCTTTTAAAGTTTTCCCCATTAACCATGTAGTAATAATAAATTGGCCTAATGCTGACATGTGTGTATGCTGATAATGGATGCTCTGGGACAGAAAGGGGGAGGGTCAGGGAAGGGAAGCTCAGATTTGTAGCCTTTGCAAATTTTGATGGTGTAAATACTCCTACTACTGTCTATTTTAAGCTACTAATGTTAAACAACATATTGACAAACTTCCTGAAATAATAGGAGTCAGCTCTCCAAAACCTGTATAAACAGGTGCCAGCATAATAATAAATGCTGACCTCTTACTGCCTGCCTGATCTCTCAACAATTAAAAAACTTGACAAAACTTTGGGATTAACCCTTGAAAAATTTTGTATTAAAATCTTAGCCTGAGTGTATTTCTCAGCCCTTGTAGCTGCCTAGTTCCAGAAGAAACAAGAATGCAGACCTCTTTAGATTCATCTTATTTTCTTTTTTAAACCCATTAGCCTTACTTCAGGGTTGATCCTAGAATTTGAGTTTGGGTGTTTTACTCCAGGTGGTCAACTGACCCAAGCAACAGAAAAAATAAATACTTGGGAGTATAGGTCCAGACATAGCCAAATTTCTGATGCCATGTAAAAGGGATGAATTTCTATATATACATATATAATGTATGTATCTTGAATAGGCATGATTCTTCTGAATACTAATAAATCCATATTATTATATCTCACAAATATACAGTTGAATTATAATGGAAAATTTTCATTTGATACTTTACATCTCTATGTCTTTGGAGGAACATACAAATTTCAGATAACACCTTGAAAATTCAGATATTGTTTATCAATATAAAACATATGCTAACTTATACCTGCCATATGTTAGTATATTTCCTTATTTATTAAGGGTGGATAGAAAGCAAGAGAATGTGGAGGGCAAATGAAAGTTGCATGTGAAGAAAATAAAAACTATTGATTTATAAAAGTGTGGGAAAAATCTGTGGAGTTTGTTTATCTTTACTATTCATGCCTCCATTACAATGGATAATCAAGCGTTGACTACATTATAATTAGAATTGAAGTTGAAGAACACATCAAACAATTCACAATTTATATTATAATATAGCTCATCAACCCACTAAATATATATTAATAGGGCATTCAAAACCATGCATTTGGCATTTCAAAGGAAGCTTCCCACATCTGGAGTGATTTGGGCTACATTTTTTAGTGCCCTCTCTGTATTTCAACTATTTTTGTTGAATTCTACTTTGCATAATATTGCAATCAGCCCTTGAGTAGAAAATGTTAATGGAATGGAGGGGGGTAATCTTCATTTATGGGCAATTCTAAAGAAAATAATACAATCAAGAAAAGAATAGAGAAATGAAATTGTAAGGCAATTAGTCAGAAGAATAAATGAATGGTGATAAATTTTGAGGTTATTCAAAAATTATAGGTTTTAACTAACTTTTGATTTTGAAATTTTCATTTTTTAAAAGTAGAATTTCATTGAACTTGTCTCATGAAATTTCATTTAGTTATATTTCTTCCATAATATAATAATAATTATAAGTCAATTTAATAGTATTTCTATGCATTTGTTCTTTAGTACTGCAAAATACTCTCTGATTGACCTGAATTTAAGGGTAACATTAATCATTGTGTACTTCAGAGATATAAAACTGGCAAAAGCTGGGGGTTATGTATTTTTTTTTAATTTTATAAAGTAGTAAATGAGACAAGTTCTGGAAACTATATACTTGATGCTGAGTCCCAGGAACATTTAAGAACATGTTATTACACAAATTATTTGGAAATATTTAGTAAAAAAAGCCACAGTTTGTAACAAAAGTTATTGTTATGAACTGCTAGTTAAAGACAAATATTGACAAACTTAACTCATTTTAGTTTTTGATATAGTGCTAGAATAATCATGTGTATCTGATAATTGAATTAAGATAGTAGAAAATGAAATTAGATG
Source organism: Daubentonia madagascariensis (assembly GCA_023783475.1). NCBI lineage: Eukaryota > Metazoa > Chordata > Mammalia > Primates > Daubentoniidae > Daubentonia > Daubentonia madagascariensis. The sequence continues at coordinate 13,942,242 of JAKFHU010000978.1, read as the reverse complement.
TTATATATACCGTATTTTTGTATTAGCAAGGTATTTAAAACATTTCTTATAAATATTATTGAGAGAAATGTGAACACATTTACAGTTACGATCGTGGAAGCTAACATTAATTGAGCTCATATTCCATGCCAAGGATTGTTCTAGTTTTGTTTTATGTTAATGTCATTTAATACAAACAATATCCCTAAGATATAAAGTATTACAATTTATTCTTATTTTAAAGATAAGAATCTGAGATTTACAGCTGGAATGTAACCTGTTACAGGACAATTAGCTATCAGACGAAGGAGTCTAGTTTACAACCCTAGACGTCTGACACAGAGACCATGCTTCAAACTGGAAGACTGTTGTAGGGAAAGGAAGGCAGCTAGAAAAAACACTTCTACATCCTTGAAGGGCTCGTTGTAAAAGGTGGAAAGAACATCACGTCTTTGTTACTTTAGAAATCACAACAAAAGCGAATACATGAAAATAACAAGAAGAACAAATTTGCTGAAGATATCAAACATATTTTTCCCCGTTAGATCTATTCAACAATGAAACGAGCTACCTTCAAAGAAATGAACTCCTTACTCTTAGAATTATTCAGAAGGACATTTTTGATTATTAGAAGTATTATGGACAGTCTCTCTGCATTGGGAGGAATGATCATTTATTTTTCTCTGAAAAAAAAACTATTGAATTGAAGGCCTAAATAAAAAAATTACTGCTGTTAAAACAATAATAAATTCATTTCCATTTTTCCCCTAGAGCCAATAATAGCATTCGCCAAACTTAAATGTGAAGACATGTGTACATATAAAGCAGAAAAGGCCAAGTTTACCACTGATTACTTGATTTGCAGAATTCTAAGCAAGAAATAGCAACAAATTTTTCTTTTCTACTACATGTATTTGCCTTAAAAATAGCAGTAGTTATTTATTCTACTGAGGGTATTGGTTTGAGTCGTTTCCTTTATCAATGTATCTACATATATTTCATGATTTACCTCTACTTTCGTTATGAAATATTGATAGGTGGGTGAATTATGTAGCCTAGAAGACAAAAAGGATATATAGGATGTACATTGTTGCAAAATATCACAAAAGTTATTTTGAAACATTTTGCTTTCATTTATCATAATTTTGGTTCAAAGACTGGTATGTAAATCTCTTGTCACTTAAATATGTCTCTAAGGATATGGTATAATTTGATAAACTGGAACTGTTCTAGTTCTTAATCTCTTTAGAGAATTTCACTGTTTTTATCTACTGGTACACACTCATATGTTATTTTATCTCACTGTTTCCCAAAGGTAGTACTTGACAATGTATGTTTATCCTAGGTTTGAAACCTAAATATATTCATTTTACAGATCCTTAAAGTGCTGACATTATTTATCTTTCATAAGGATAACTTCCATTTATTTTTTTAAGAGACTAGCTATCAGGTGTGACCTACCAAGAGTACACATGCTGTGAAGTTTTCTCTGTAGGTATTGATGCTACAAACAAATAAGACAACAACAAAAAACAGATTATTATTACACAAAATTGTGGAAAATATTGGAAATGATAGATTGGATTGACCATCAAAGCACAACCTCATAACTGATAATAATTAAATACATCTAATGCTTAGCACAATTAGATATGCAAGCATATATATGAGGTCATTTACTGACATTTTTACTCTACATTTCCTTTCAGGAAAGCTATGCATTTTTCTCAAAAATATACCAAGCTTAGGTATGCATTTCCTGGCAACAGTAAGCTACAGTTAAAGGGAGTATAGCTAATGAACATAAAAAAGCTTTGATTCTTTATATTTTTATATGATTATTTGTTTCTTAAATATATTTCCATAGAGCCTTTACTTTTCAGATTAATGAAAATCTGTCCAATATTTCTTTTTTAGAATATTTAGAAATCTTTTGTAATTTATTAAAGCATTTCTCAGACTATCTGTGTTATAGTCATTTTGGATCCTGTTAAAAAATGGAGATTTTAGGGTTTACCACGTAACTATTTAATCCATGTCTCTGGATTAGGGGCACCATAAACTAGTTTGAACAAGCACATCAAGTAATCTTTCTACATTCTAAAATTCTGTTTCCATAGATTCCATGTTTTTAAAAACACACTCCAGCATTGCATATGTACGTGTAGCAACACATTCTGTGAAACTAAAATTCTATTTCATGTTTCATTTCGTTACCTTTTACTTCTTGTAAAATGTATGTCTTTGGAATAATGTTTATTTTTCATGTTGGGGTCAGATAAACTTTAAGTGGCTGCAGTTTTCATTGTTACTCTGGCCTTTCCCTTGAAAATTACTATGCCATCCTGACTTTAAAAACTAATTTCTTAAATATTTCTTTCTGCTGAGGAGGGATTAACATCTCTTTAAGAGGGCTGGCTTTTTAAACATAGAAAACAGAAATATGTCTCCTATTTATTAATATTTATTTGTTAATATCTACCATTTATTTAATGTTATGCAAAAAAACTACATATAAGTTTATGTTAGCGTGAAAAAAAAATCCACAAGGTTAATAAGTAATAACAGTGGGGTATTTTTGGTCTCATTTCTCAGTAGTGTGTCTGAAGTCTTCCCTCCTCTTTTTATCCAGCCTTAGCATGCACAATACAGACAGCCTTGTTAAATAATTGCCAATATAGAAAAATGCATGTTCTACAACATAAGCCAGATAAAATGCATTGATTGTGTCATAAGAATTCTATTTATTTATTTATTTATTTATTTATTTATTTATTTATTTAGAGACAGGGCCTCACTTTATTGCCCAAGCTGGAGTGCAGTGACATGATCGTAGCTCACTGTGGCTTTGAACTCCTAGGCTCAAGTAGTCCTCCTGCATTAGCCTCCCAAGTAGTTAGTACTATAGGCATGCACCAGCACTTCCGGTTAGTTTTTTATTTTTTGTAGAGATAAGATCTTGCAGTATTGTCCAGGCTAATCTCGAACTCCTGCACTCAAGCAATTCTTCTACCTTGGCTTCCAAAGTGCTAGGATTATAGGCTTGAGCCACTGCACCCAGCCAAAATTATATTCTTATAATTATCACATGTTGCATTTACATAAATGATTAACACATATATAGAGAAGGGTGGGAACTTTATTGTATGTTTGCAAATACAAACATATATCAAACATTATCATTTTATTGTAATTATTTATTATGGATAATAGGCTATGAAAGTTATCATTTTAGTGACAGAAAAATGTTTTACAGATTCATGATATAAATGAAGAGTCTGTTTCATAGCCTAAAACATGTGTCAAATTTTTTGTGATCAAAAAAATTTCATAAAATCTTGTTACATGGATGGCTATGGCATTTCACCTCAATGGCAAATTTATTTCCATCCTCCAGGGGGAAAGTCTGGACTGCATTTCAACTGAAAATGATGCATCTAGTTTAAGTAGGGTGGGGTATAAAATGTGCACAGAGAAATTACAGAAAACATTTTGGCCTTTTAAGCTATGAATCCTCCTAGAGAATATAGAATCTATTTGCATTTCATATTCAGCTCCATGTTTCCTCAAGTCTCTTTTCCAATCTTCCTTCTTCTATTCATTTAGTTAAATTTATGTTATATAACAAAAAAATATTTATTCTTTATTCAAAGAGCAAAGGGTACAAATAAAAGAATAAATGTATTCAAAGAATAAAGGGGCAAAGGGTACAAACTTTTAGTTATAAGATGAATAATTCTGGAGACCTAACCTACAGCATGGTGACTATGGTTAGTAATAATGTATTGTATAGTTGAAATCTAAGTTAACTTACAGTTTACGTGTTCTCACCACACACACGTGCACGCGTGCGCACGCACACACACACATACACAGACTTTGACTGGCTTTTCTTTGCCCCTGGTTCCTGGGAAGAAAACTCTAAATTGTTGTAATTACTCCCTAGTAATAGGACTATCTTTGTTATTCATCACCTTTTTGGAATATACCTGAGTTTGTGCTAATCAGATGCCTCACTCTGGGGGTTGATCATCAAAAGAATCAACCATGTGATTAGGGCTTTGAGCCAGCCCAACCTCCAGAAAGAGAAAAGGGGCTGAAGATAGAGTTCAGCCATGTGGCTAGTGATTCAGTCAAACAAACCTACCTAATAAAATCCCAGTAAAAACTCTGGACATTGAGACTCAATGGAGCTTCCTGGTTGGTGAACAAATCAATGTGCCATGACAGTGATGTCACCTGATTTCACAAGGAGAGGGCACAAAAGCTCTGCATATAAAACCCTCCCAGACTTACCCTATGTGTCTCTTCATTTGGCTGGTCCTGATTTGTATCCTTTATAATAAAACTGTAATCATACTTTCCTGAATTCTGTGAGTCTTTCTAGTGATTTACACCAGAGGGTGTTGGTGGAAACTACAGAATTTACAGCCAATTGGTAATAAGTGCAGGTGGCCTGGGAACCCCCAGAGTGCAGCTAGTATGTGAGTTCTTGTTGGGGACTCTGTCCTTTAACTTGTAAGGTCTACACTAACTTCAGGTTGTTACCATAAGAATTGCATTGCAGTAGACTAGTCAGTGTCATAATAATGTGCTGCTTGTAATGCTCCGTCTAGTAAACAAAACAAAAACATCGTAGGTAGACATACCATCATCTCCTGGGTCTCCCTTCTAGCTCTGCACTAATGCAGGTGCTTGCCAATGCTAACTTACTGAGAAGAGGCTGCAAGGTATGAGATTAAAAGGTAAGAATCATAGTCAGGTAAAAACAAACTGGAACTTGGAGTAAAGAAAATGCTTTGATCTTGTGAAAGCAAAACAGGTGTTGCTGTCTAATATAGGATTAATTAGATGGGAAATGAATGAAATACAAGTCAAAATTATTACCACTGCTCTCTCATCCATGACATCACACCATGATATCTGAGAATGAAGTGAGAGCAAAAAGCTCTTTGGACATGTGGTTTACCCAAGAATGAGTAGGTATGTACCTCCTCAGCCATTTTGTTGGAGAAAAATTACACTACAAGTAGATGGAGGAAAGAAAAGATTCAAGTAGTTATCAGTTAGATCAGTTTGCACACAATTCTAGTAAAAGGAAATAACATTTCAAAATCCTACAACCTTGTGAACAACTTGAGCTTATTGAATAAAAAATGTTGAGGTCTGGTCCTCTTTACTTCAAGACTCTCAGTTGACACATATTATCGACTACAGAATTGCCATCCCAAAAGTATATTTAATGCTTTTAGTGCTGTGATAATTTTACTAAGTTGAGATTATTTTTATGCTGCTGTACCTACTAATATCCATCATGCTTGCTATAATAATATAGACACAGCCTCGAAATGTGTATTAATACTTATTTCAAAGTTAAAATTAATGCTGTTAATTTACTGTAAAGAAACCAGACTAATCCTGTTTCAATATGGGATATGGACATGCACACATGCACACATGCACACACACACACACTCAAATACATACATATACAGTAAGTCCTCACTTGGCCTTGTTGATAGGTTCTTGGAAACTATGACTTTAAGCAAAATTATGCATAACAAAACCAGTTTTTTCCCTCGTCAACGTTATTAAAAAATGACTATGAATGAAATGTTCTTTGAGGACCTGCTGTATGGCATTTTGCTTAAAATTCCAGTTTCCAAGAACCTACTGACTATGTTAGGTGAGGGCTCACTGTATACATATATATGTGTATGTATATATATTTTTTATTTTTTGTTTTAATAGCACATACATCTAACAACATTGTTGCATTTTCTTGTTTAAAAAAATCACATTGTTATATGTGGCTTGAACTATCCAAAACAGAAAATAATTACTGTTTGCTATGTGTGGTTGATTCCAAAGTGGTTTATGCTTCTTCAACCACTTCACCAACCCACAAGTGTATTTCCTGTGTAGAATACTCATGTATCTACCAATACAGTACCTGAATGCTTCATGCCTGAAGGAATAATAATTGTATGTGTTGAACTACTTGAGGATGGGGAGCTATTCTTTTTTCTTGTTAAGGTGAAACCTTTATAAAAATTTTACTTTATTATCAATATTAGGAGATAAAAGGTAAAAAATCTTGCAGTAACACAGTGGGCAACAATGGTTGCTGAAAACAATTTTAATATTGTAATTAGTAGTTTAAAAAAATGTCAGTCATCAGAGCTGAATACATTATAAACTCAAGACTAAATATAAAACCATAAACAAAATGTATTATTAAACATAATTATAAGAAAATTATGTTTTTCAGATTGTTTGTTTAGTCTTTATGGCTACCTGGTAATTGTTATTTATCACTTTGTGTGTGTCCTTTCTCTATTTTTAGATTGTAAACTCCTCTAGAACAGAGATATATCTTATGTGATTTTGTAACCACCACTTGTACATTGTACTTTGACTCGAAAAACACTTTGGAATTTCCCATCTATATTTACTAAAAAAAAAAACAAACTCTCATGAGCCTAAAACTTCCTCCACCTACTTTTCTTCTTCCTAGCTGTTAAATCACTTCTGAGGCATAGTTCAAGGGTCTCTATTATCCTGTATGTCATTTGTCCCCTAGCCAAGTGGCTTTAAATACCATCTATATTCAAGTGAGTCCCAGTTCCAGCTCTGACCTCTTCAGTCAAGTTCAATCTTATGAAGCAATTGTTTATTTGACACTTTTTCTGGGATGTCCAATACAGATCTCCAACTAAAACCTATTCTCTTTATGCTGAAAGTGAAAGAAAAAAATTGAACCCCTTAAATCTATAATATTCATTCAAGCGTTTTAACAGACTCACTTTTTTCCAGTGAAACTTTCACATGTAATCACATATATTTGTTTCAATCAATACTGAGTATAAGTTCAGGTAGTAAAAGGTATCCTACTCCATCTAGAGCCAAATCCACAACCAACGCAGACTAGATTTGAATTTGCTTTTCTCTGAAAGCACACCAAAATGTGTTGATTGGAATAACATACTTAATCTTTCTGACGTATTCTACACTGACTTGGGATAAGAATTTTGACCACAATAATTCAAGTATAAGAGTTTCCTGTATTTAAAAATATTTTATTCTGATTTATTTTTGAAATTCATTATCAAATTACAAACATGATGAAATCCAATATAATTATCTTTTAAAATTATGAAATAAAACACATCTATGTTAAATACCAGAGTTTGAAGAATTAACATATGTTAATCTCTGCTGTCATATCATCTCATACTTATAGACATCTCTATGTAAAAATTATACTACAAATCTGGTTTCTGTTTTATCCAAAGCCCAAGTGCTCTTTAGTCATCAGGTGGCAAATCCTGCCAAAACTGGATCCTTCCCTCCAGGGCAGCATGTTTCCTAGAAATGCCACCCAGGAACTAAGGCCTGGAATAAGGGGCTTCAGGAGTCTGCTTGGTACTTTATTTCACAATGGTTGAAGGTGCAAAACAAAGTCCTCTGAGCTTTTCCCTTTCCTTTCTCCAAGTTGAGGAAGACTCTTCCTGCACTGCACTGCTTGGAGCTGGGGGAGGGGTGACATAGGCATTGGCTTGGCTACCATCACTGGTGCCTCACTTTGTCACATGCACCCCAAGTCTACTGGCTCCGAGCAAGCACAGGCACAGAAATTGCCCAAGGATTTCAGACTTTGTGGCCTGGCTGCCTTCAGATTTTATTCCAGGGCCCAGGCCACTTTTTGTCAGCAGGTGGTAGGGTTAGCCAGAACTCCGGTTCCAGGGCAGAGGATTTCTCTTTGGCCAGGCTGGTCTAAATGCACCCTTCATGGGTGCCAGCAGAATTCTGCCTTGTGCTATGTTCTGTGACAGGGTGACTCTGAGTTCCAATGCAAAGTCCCACAATCACTTCACTTTCCCTTCCCGGGGCACACAGATTTTCTCTCCACTTTGCAGGCTGGCACAGCACTGGCAGGGGATGGGGGAAGGGTGGCATAGCCAATGCAAGATTGTCTTTTTTGCTCTTTTTAGTGCCTCTTTCCTTAATATAATGTTAAAATCGGGTACTATGATCACTCACCTGATTTTGGTTCTTCAGAATGTGCTTCCTCGCATGGATAGTTGTTGAATAGTTCATGTGGAGGGACGATCACTGGAGGTTCCTATTCGGCCATCTTGCTCCACCCCGTCCTGGGGAATTCTTAATAAAATAAAGAGCCAAACTGAATCAACATTATCACCAAACTCTATAAATAAAATAAAACTTAATTACATTGTTCCCTAAAGATTTAAGTTAACTTGGGCAGGCTATAAACTAAAGTTCATCTTTGCATAATTTATATATATATAAAAGTTTCCCAAGCAGGACTAAATGTTTAAAGGGTTTAGGAGATAAATTTTATCTTCTCTACAAATAACTTTCCATTGTATGTTATTTGTAATAACACCCATGCAAATAAGTCATTTCTAAAGATATCTTGTTAATGGCAAACCATTTTTGTGAATGTATTAAAGTAAGGTCTCTAAGGGATTCTATTAGCTGTATGTATATGAACTTAGCTTAAATCAATGCATGGAGCTAAGGCATAATAAAAATAATATGTGTATTTAGAATTATTAAATATTCTAAATACTGTTAGAAAGTATGGATATCTGGTCTAATATATTTAAAATTACAATCATGCGTCACTTAAAGAAATTCATCCTGAGGCAGTTTCATCATAGTATAGTCTACTACACATATAGGGTATATAGTCAATTGCTCCTAGGCTACAAACTTGTACAGCATGTTGCAGTACTGAATGCTGTAAGCCATTGTAAAACATGGAAGTATTTGTGTACATAAACATGTTTAAACATGGAAAAAGTAATGCATTGAGCTACAATGTTACCAGGTCTATGACAACACCAGGTGATAGGAATTTTTCAGCTCCATTATATTCTAATGCGACCAACATTTTATATGTTGTCTGACATTGACTGAAATGTCCTTATGAGGTGAATGACTGTATAAGTATTGATCTGTTAATAATTTATGCATTTTTGTAGGTTCTGACTATCACTTAAAAAAATATATATATAAAAGAAATAGGTCAGAGAGAATTATATGTTATGACAGTATATTTTGGTAAAACTTTTAAAAATAATATATATGCTATAAATTCGTAAATATATGAATTCCAAGATAGAAGGTAAAATATGTTCTTACTTTTGATCACAGTGAGAAATATTTGAAAGTCACTGATATAAACTAGACTTTGATTTTTTTTATAATAAAGAAACAAAGTTTCTACAAATGTAAAAGATTTCCCCAGGGTCTCAGAGTGAATCAGGAATGAATGAAGATTATTATAATCTACTGTTATGATTTTCAGTCTACTGATTTTTCCAATACACAATAAACACATTATTACCAAAGAAGAAGATACCTTTCTAAAAACTAAAAACTTGACTTTAAATGATCCTAGGGATTGTGTGACACTGGAAAAGAAAGAATTTTCCTCCTGCATTCCCAATATGCAAAAGAAATGGAAGATAGTTTTATGCACTTTTGTTTTCTGACACCCCCTCTTTTTTAACTATTAGAGACTAATTTTGCACATTAGTAAACAAAAACTACAAGAGTTATAAGCTATTTGTTGTCAATGATACATGTGATGTCTTGTTGACTATATTCACAATATTGATTTCCTTTTGTTCTTTAAGTCTGCATGGGCCATTGTATGCAAAACCCATATGAAATTCAGTAATGTCAAATAAAAATGACTCAATAACTTTTGAATTAAAATGTGTAAGTTGTTATTATTGGGTCTTTAGAAACAAACACATTAAGTATTCTTTTGCTCATTTGGGAGCAGTTAGAAATTTTCCAAAGGACTTTGTTTGCATTGTAGACAGGCTAGAGGCATGTTTTACTTTACAACAGATGTTGCAAAATGCCCATTCAGAAGTGATAGCATTTGTATTTATTTTCTTTAATTAATGCTTAAATATAATAACAGTATTCTCACTTTATAGAAATAAGCATTTCTCTATCCTATATTAACTGTAAAAAAAGCAATTTCTTGTTTGAAAATTTACTACCTTATACATTTTGCAGTTCTTTCATGTGTTTATAAAAAACCTTATATTATATTTTTAGTAGACAAGAAAAATGCAATTGCAATTTGTTAGGGAAAAGTATAGCATTTTAAAGATTAAAGAAATCATATATATATATCATGTAGAAGTTTTCTGACTCTTCTTTGTTTATGTGAAAACGTTTACTAGAATCATATAAACAAATATCTCTAGAGCAAACTTAGTTACAAATGGGAAATTCATACTAAATAAATTACTATGTAATGATTATTTAAAGATTGATAAGTGGATATGTTTGATTATATAAATCAGGCTCCTCTCTATGATATAATAGTTTAGTTTGACTTCAATTTACTACATTTTAGCGGCAGCCCATTTTCCACAATATTTTGATAAAAGAAACAGGGACAAATTAAATAAAACAAGCAGACATCAAGGAAACACATGTGTATGTAATTATATATGTTTGTATGTATGTATAGAAATGTATGTGTGTACACATATATTTATGTGTGTGCATGTGTATATGAATTTACTTCCCCAAATTCAGTGTAAAATACTGATCTATAAATACTGGAAAAACAGTGAGCCTCAAGCATGGTTTAAAAAAAAAAAAAAGAAAACCACATGTAGGTATATCATAGTAGAATTGCTGAAAACAAAACAAAACAAAAATGAATAAAATATATTTAAAGAAGTTGTTATTATTGGAAAAAGGAAAGAACACGTAGGGTACAATAATAATAAGAATGACAGTGGACTTTTCATCAGAAACAATGAAGACCAGAAAACAATAGAATGGCATCTCTTAAGTGCTCAAAGAGAAAAGCCTATCAAGTCAGACTTAAATATCCAGCAAATATATCATTCAAATATAAGTGGGAAATAGAAATATTTTCAGATAAACAAAAGGATAAAAAATTTTATTCCAGAAAACCTACATACAAAAATATTTTTTTAAAAGATCAAGTTTAAGAAAAATGATACCATATGGAAACTTGATTCCATAAGATAGCATGAAGAATTCCAGAAAAAAATTCACAAATATCATATAATGTTATATATTTTTCCTAATTTCATTAAAAGAAAACTTTTCAAAGAAAAAATAATGTTGATTTTTTTGCATTGATTTTTTGGCATACAATATGATTCATAATAGAGGTCATGGTAAATGGAATTCTATCATTCTAAAAATAGTATATTTTAACTTAACAGCTGGAATATAAATCATAAGAAGACTAATTAAGGAGCCATATTATAATCCTAAAGCAACATCTAATAAAATAACACCAAAATGTACAGTAAAAAGAAAAAATCTAAATCAATTGAAATAAAAATAAACAAAAAAAAATCTTCATGGACTTGAAAGAAAGAAGAAAAAGACAGAAACAAAATAAAAATAGATAATAAATATCGAGATCAACTTAAATTCCATATCAGTAATTTATTAAATAGAAATGGACTGAATGCTCCAAATAAAAGGCAGAGATTATCAGACTGGATTAAATATACAGACAAAAAACAATAAAGATAAAATAAATTATGTCAACTTATGATTTGAGATATGAAATAGGATATATTATGCAAACATTATAAAAAAGGAATTGTATGTGGCTATGTTAGTATTAAAGTAGACTTCAAAGATAAGCTGTATTATTTAGGATAAAGAAAGATATTTCACAATGACAGAAGTGCCTGTTCATCAGAAGATATTAATATCATGAAGGTATATTCCCCTAATAACAGATTTTCTAAATTCAGATTAAAAATTCCTGATGAGGTAAAGGTAGAAATAGGAACATGTTAAGATTTTTAAAACCCTTCTTTTAATAATTGGTAGAACAAGTAGATAAAAGCTATAATGAATTTTTTTTGAGACAGACTTTCACTCTGTTGCCCAGGCTGGAGTGCCTGGCCTCAAGCAATCCTCCCACCTCAGCCTTCCAAAGTGCTAGGATTACAGGCGTGAACCACCATGCCTGGCCAACTTATAATGATTTGAGCAACAATATCAAACAAATTGATCAAATTGATATTTATAGAATACCCAACTACAGAATGACCATAATTTTCAAGTCTTCATAAAACATTCACCAAAAAAAGCCATAGGCTTGGCCATAAAATCAGTTTCAGTGCAATTGAAATTTTACAAATTATATTTCCTACCCATAAGAAAATTAAATTGATATCAAAAATAATAAGATCTCTTTTAAAATCCCTATATATTAGGAAATTAAAGAAAACATTTCTAAGGAACACATAGTTCAAAAATGAAATAACAAAGGGAATTACAAAATATTTCATATTGAATAATAAAACTCCACATGTGAAATTTGTGGGAAGCAGATAAAGCAAAACAAGAGATATTTCCTGGGAGAGGTATAAGATTCCCACACAAGAGGGTTCTCTAATAATGTTTCACAGAAAGGAGGCACAAATAAATATCATAAGCATCTGTAGGTGGGGAATTTTAAATAATCCTGGGGTGGGTCGGGGAACATCAGGACTGAGATCTGAAATATTACATAGGGATTTCAGGGATCCTCTAACCAAGAAAATAACATTTGAGCAAAGACCTAACAGTTGAAGGGTTTAAATATATGGACATGTATTTTTCATAGTAAAATAGTTTGCAACAGAAAATAGACCACAAAAGTCCTGATTTGGGAACACACCTGGAGTTTCTGAAGACCAGCAAAGAGTCCAGTGTGAATTGACCAGGGTATACTGTGTAGTAGTAAACAAGTCAGAGTGGTAATGAGTTCATATTGTGCTGGACTTTTGAGACCACTGTAAGGACTAACCCAGCCCATAGAAAATGGTGGCTTGCCTGAGAGCAGGTGCAGTGGCACTGTTGAGAAATCTTAAGATTTGAGATATATTATGATATATTGAGATGTGTTATGATATACTTACATTCAATCACTTGGATAAAAAGCATGTGAGAAAGAAGAGTCAAAGATTACATCAAGATTTTTGGCCCGGCCAACCAGAAGACTGTATTGGCTATTAAATGGCATGTGGTTTGGGAGTTAAATTTTGGACATATTAGTTAAATTTGGGACATATTAATTTTGAAATGCTAATTTAAATAGCTAATTTGTATACACGTGAGACAAGATGGCTACAGATAAAAATTGGAAGTCATGAATGCAATAGAAGGTATTTAAAGCCATGAAACTGGATGAGATAACAAATAAAAAATAGTGTATATTCAGCATTCTAATATTAAGATACTAGTATATGAAGAGACACCCCCACAAAGAAATTAAGATGGAACAGTCAGCGAAGTAGAAGGAAATCCAGAGCATTTGTCCTACAATCCCAGTGAAGAAAATGTGTTTAGGAGGGGAGTGTGATCAAGTCCTTCATGGAGGATTAGGAGTTAGAATTGACTTGCTGACCAATATTTTCAGTTTAACAAATACTAATGCCTTTGTATTCAAAATAGTAAAATGTGACCAATTTTAGCAATTCGTGAGTGTTTTGTTTCTTTACACTTCACAGTTTTCCCCTTTTCTAGCCCCACAGTCTTTTAAAGAAGAAGAATAAACAATAATCATTTTGACTTTGCATCACTAATTCGTTATAAGGGAGTCATTGATACACCTGTGTTGACTGCAGTTTAAATTGCTAAGTGTGTGTAAAGTGGATTTTTTTGTAATTTTTTTTTTAAGAGACAGGGTCTCACTCTGTCACCCAGGCTGGAGTGCAGTGGCATGACCATAGCTGTAATCTAGAACTCCTGGGCTCAAGCGATCCTACTGCCTCAGCTTCCCAAGTAGCTGGGACTACAGGTGCAAGCCACTACGCCCATCTAAATTTTTTTATTTTTTGTGGAGAAGGGGGTCTCACAGTCCCAGGCTGATCTCAAACTCCTGGCCTCAAGCAACCTTTGTACTTCGGCCTCCCAAAATGCTGAGATTATAGGCATGAGCCACTGTGCCCAGCCTTATAAATTGGATTTTAATTTTACAAGAATATATTATTTTTCATTAAATAAAGATGTAGTTTATCCTTTTATTAATTGCATACTGGAATATCTTATAAGAAGAAAAGCATGGAACATTTTTCTGTACTTTTTTTGATATCCCACTGCTCCTAGCGCTTTATAATTATGTTTGTCGTTAAGCCTGAAGTTACTTAGCTCAGTGATGTAATTTGTCACTTTTATGTGTAACTTCCAAATGATTTGAATGTGTCTTATGCATGTAAAAATTTCAGGACAAGTCCCTGAAGATTATGAGAACAGATTTTTGAATTACCTGGTGAATTTTTATTTCAGAAGTATTGACTTTTCTGCTCAGGAAATAATATTGAATGCCCTGTGGATATGATATGTAAAATGAATACCCAAGTAGAGCTGAGGATTGCTGAATTGGAGCTAACTACTTTATTCACTGCAAGGCAACCACAAGAGTGATCTGGGCCCTTTGCTTTCTTATGGTCATGTCTGATGTTCTTGTATAATAAAATTTGCAGCTTAAACTGTCTCTTTAATCAAGAAGCCCTTGATCAATCACCGACTCACTGAAGAACTATTTATGAAGTATATGCTATTTATATTGAGATATGTGTTGTAGGGAATATAAAAGAAAACTTTGTTTTATTCCCTGTTCTCAAGAAATCCAATTACAGAGACATGGCTGTGGCATGCAAAATATAGAGAGAACAAATCAATGTATACTTTAGTTCTAAATTCTCTGGTACATTATTACAATCTGTAGGATTCCAACAAAGGGCAAGATCAATGTGATTTAGAGTATTCAAGGAAGACATTAATAGAAAAATATACTTCAGGTTTACTTCTACATGGACATGGAAAATCCAGTTTAGAAGAGGGATAGTGAATACTGTATTTTCATCTTTGCTCCCCCTAACTTGGCCTAATAGTATTTAAGGTCTACTCCTCAGTAGATTTTTGCAAGGAAAATAATTATATGACTTTGAATGACTTGGCTATCCAGAGAGAAGGAAAGCAATCTAGTGATCTGGTGACCAAAGCAGGCAGAAGAGCATTACCAAGAAACAAAAGCATAAATGAGCACAGTTTATTAGGGCAAATATGGTATTGATTTTGTTTAGGATGGAGGGTTAATGGTAAACAAATTCAGAAAAAATAGCATTTCACTTGCAGATATCTTTTGACAACATACCAAACCAGAATTACTTTTAGGAGATGAAAAATTTTACATTGACAGTTTCCAGTAAATTAATAAACCTCACATGTCCACTTAGTTTTCCATAATTGTCATATAAACAAAAGCTATTGAGATTCAGTACAAATAATTCGGGGAAAAATATGACAGAATTGTTAAAAGCATTGCTAATCAAAACATAGGCATTACTTAATTAATATTTTGCTAGGCATGCAAACTGTTTCAGTTGGTCTGATTAGGAAAAAGTACATCGTTCCTACTATTTATTTATTTACTTATTTATTTATTTGATTTCCTAACACCTATGGCCACTTCTTTACCCTCTTCTTAACTCTGTTTTTTTCCTGAATATAGTTTGTCAAAGTCAGAGTAGACGTGATGTAATGGTTAATTTTAGTTGTCAAATTGACTGGGTTAGGGGTTACCCAGAGAAATTGTAAAGAATTATTTCTTGGTGTATCTGTGAGGGTGTTTCCATAAGAGACTGGCATTTGAATCAATAGTCTGAGTTAGGACAATCTGCCTTCACCCAATGTAAAAGGGCACCATCTAATCAACTGAGGTCCAGTTAGAACAAAAACTAAAGAGGGAAAACAAATTTGCTCTCTCTTCTGGAGCTGAGATAACCGTTTTCTCCTACCTTTAGACATCAGAACTCCAGGTCGTCTGGCCTTTGGACTCAGCGACTTGCATCAGCAGCTCCCAGTTTCTCAGGCCTTCAGTCTCATACTGAGAGTTACACTGTTATCTCCCCTGCTTTTCAGGCTTTCAGACTTGGACTGAGGCTACACCACTGGCTTCCCTGCTTCACAGCTTGCAAATGGCATACGGTTGGATTCCTCAGCTTCCATAATCACGTGAGTCAATTCCCATAATAAATCCTTTCACCCTTTCTTCTCTCTCTCTCTCTGTATGTATGTGTACATCTATCTATCTATCTATCTAGATAGATAGATAGAGATATATATCTCCTATCGGTTCTGTTTCTCTGGAGAACCCTAACTAATACACTATATTGGGTCTGGGTTACCACAAAGAGCCTGGGGGAGGAAAACATTAGAAAATGGGAAAGGCCAACTCTCACTAAGTGAAGGGTATAAGCTGGAGCAATTTATTCCTCCACAGAGGCTGGCTCAGTAAAGCGTCGTTTAAGTTGAACATAAAATGGAGACCTCAGACACGGTATTAAAAATAACAGTCCGGGCAACAGGCTAATCTGCACTGTGGTTCTGATAAAACTCTGATTTTTTACAGAAACCCACGCAATGACTGGATCCATGGTGAATAGAATTCAGAAAAAGGGTTGGCAAGAGTTGGTCAAAGGATCAAAACTTCAGCCTAAAAGGCTGAGATTTGAGAGTCTGAGATAAAAACCAAGAGAAAAGAACTACAAGAAAAGATTAGGAAGCGTTGCAAGTTAAGCATTAAAGATTTCCTAAATTTCCCTTCAATGCACAAATGCAAGGCTTATTTGAAATTAAATAAGTTGATCTTACTTAAGAGTCTCAAAGTTGGGTATGTAGGGTTGCCTATGCAACATAAGAGCACAAACATAATATATAGACTGTAGCTCCACAAAAACAGAAGAACCATATCTATATTAGTATAATTTGTGTTTCCAGAAATTAGTAGAATGCCTGAAATGTAAGCTATTATGAGAATTTTTGAATGCTTAAATGAAGGAATGAAACAGCGAATAAATAATGTTCTTGTTCTTGGAGGCCAGGATAGTTGGCATTAATCCAAATCCCACCAGAGGCTGAAGCTGATCCTACATTAGTTCTTGAGTCAAGCATGAAGATAGCAGTAAATTTTTCACTAAGTCAGAAAAACTTGAGGCCCAAACAGTTAGTAAATACTTGTTAGATCTTGCTTTAATTGGCCTTGGGAACTGAGACTATCTATGTCAATGTGTCTTAAAGTTTTGCCTGGGAAAGATAAAACTGTAGACCAACAAATTACTTCACTGTTTGCTTCAGGAAATTCCTAATTTATTGAAGACAAGAATCTTCTCATGTGAACAAACATCACTTATTAAATAACCGTTTTCTCACTTCAACACCGTCCCTGTGCTGAATCCATAAATTTTAAACTATGCTGTACCATGAACTTTGCTCAATCGTAATCATTTGTCCACCTCGAAAGATCCACTTTAAAAGACTTGAGGTCAGACTCTAAAGGCCACTTCTAGACCCACCCCTCTGACCCTCTTCTGGATCACTCTTAAGACTTGCTTATTCTATTCTGCAGTTAGTTCTGATTGGTTTATTTTTGCATGTTTAATAGGTTTCCTGGTAAATTCAACACTTTTCTTAAACTTGATGCCTACCAACTCTTTCTTCTTGGTTACAGTACTAGTTCTGGTACCTTGAAACCAAGTTTATTATGTCTTTATTATAACAAAAGGGGACATATTTAATAGTCAATAGGCTAGCTATTGGTATTATCATATATTATTTTAAACTCCGAAATGTAAAGCACCAAGTGCTGAACAAACTTCTGTGATTATGTATAAAGTCATCCAGTAGACCTCTCAAACAAGAAGGATTATACAGCATTATAAAGGGCTGAAAGGTAAATGTGGATTTTAATGTGCAAAAGATCAAAATTCTAAATGATGTGCTACATGCATAATAAATAGAGAGAAACCAAGCAACTAAACTATTATTAGTTATCATGAATAATTCACCAACTAAAGCATCATCAATACTAGCAAGAAGTAAATTTGTGATTTTAATTAATGTTTAACAAACCAGAACTATTCTGCCTTATAGAACATGATAAATGACAAGGATAAAAAGCACAATGTTTTTATCATTTAACATTATTATTAAAAATCAAGTCTTTAAAATGCTTTTTTGGAGCTTCTTATTCAATTCACTATTTACAAAATTCACATAAGCAAACTAAATTCCAGCACTTTCTTTAATTGAACTGCTCAAGTACTATTTATGGAACATCATGTATTTCATAGAATCCATGTTTAATTCAATAAAGTGTGAAAAATAATGTAGTAGTTCTTGTAATGTTAAAAAATTGTAATATTAGATAAAAGCCTGTTATATAATTTTTTAAAAAAAGAGCGGAGTAATAAATTAGTTTATGTCTTCTCCTCAACATACAATTTTCTAGGCCAGGAACTAGTAGAATTCTAAGTTTGACCTGTGAGAACTGAAACCGTCTATAGCCACAGCCTTACTCTCTAAATTAGCATGACTTTACTAGCCCAGGAAGCTCTTGCCTAGGAAATGAGGTTGTAAATAATGTTATTGTTTCTTTTAAGAACTTTTTATCTGTTTGTCCAAAAGGAGACTATTCAGAATACTCTCATCAAGTTTCCTTCTCAGAGCAATAGATCACTCAATTAGACTCATCAAACATTTGTCTACTTTTTTATCACCTGCTTTATAAACCTTGCCCGTCTGTGTCCACAAATTCCAACTATTATATCATCAACTTTGTACAAGCCTAATCAGCATTCCCTCAACAGCCACATTTAAAGAACCCCCTTAAACTAGATGACAAAAACCATATAAATACCATGACTTCTCCCTTCCTAGGCACAACTGCAGTGGCCTTCCATACTGTAGGTGGGCATAAATTTGGCTTTTCTTGTAGTTCTTCTGTCGATCAACAGTTGATACCTGGCAGGAAATCAGGTAAATTCAGAATCAATTCAGAATAAATCAAAGTGGGAACATGGCATGATATTGGCTTTAAAATTATACAATATAATACTATACTGTATGCATTTACTAATATACATATATAGAATATGTTACATGTTGATAATACACATGCATATAATTTCAATGAATTTAAAGTTAATTTTTTGTATATTATAATGCCCCCTCCAAAAAGTAGTATTTTTGAAATAAGTTTCCCATAAACCCAAAAAGACACCTTCTAGAATATTAATATAAGGGAGAATATTAAAATATATTCATTTTTGTGCTTTTGATCTTATCTTTCCAACACAAAATCAATTGAGAATACATAAGATTTTGTTGGGAATGATATAGTTGCTGCCAGTTGGAATTAAGTTGCACATTTCATGACAATTTTAATTTTAATAGAAATTAAAATGCATATGGGGGGAGTATTTTAAAAACTGCCTTCTGTGAAGCACCAGCTTTGGGAATTTTTTTTCTGTAGTTAAATATGGTTAGAAAAGCCTGCATACTCTAACCTCTTTTGAGGGTCACAATGCTCATTATCATCTTCAAGTTTTAAGAAGTTAACTTCCAGAATCTTCTAAAGTAATTTGACTATATAAACCTTTATCAGAGGAACAGCTGTTAGCCTCCTTCAAATGTAATCCAAGGTAGTAATCACTAGATATTGCAATTTCAGAAACTCTGACCCATTGCTAAATTATCTTTTAAAATTATGAATCATGTAATTTTAACATCAGGTATTGTGTAATTCTCTAACCAACTGCTCTATGCCCACATTTAAGATAATTTCTATCCATCCTCCGCTTAAAAACTCCATTGACTGAACAATTCATCATCCTATAACATCTTTCTTGCATTCAGGTAATAGGGAATGCCATAAATATCCTTACTTATGACCAGATTATGCCGCTATCAAAATTTTTTCTATGGATATTCCTTTTTGTATTCCAAAATCACACAAATAAAGGTAAATCTATATAGTAGTTGCTATGGTCTGAATTCATATACTAAAATTTTAACCCCAAAAGTGATAGTTTTAAGAGGTAGAGCCTTTTGAGAGGTGACTAGATCATGAGTGCAGAGCTCTGATGAATGGGATTAGTGCCCTTATAAAAGAGGCCCAAGGGAGCTCATTTGTCCCTTCTATCACGTGAGGACAGAGCTAGAAGGCCCCATCTGCGGACCAGGAAGTGGGCCCACACCGAACATTGAATCTGCTGACATCTTGATCTTGGACTTCCCAGCCTCCAGAACTGTGAGAAATAAACTTCAGTCATTTGAAAGCTACCCAGTGTATAGAAATTTTTTTATAGCAGCCCTAACATACTAAGATGATAGTTTACCAGTTGTTAGATGATAGCAATAAAGCCCCACACACACTTCTTTTCTTGACTAAAAGAGCCTCCTCCCAGGTATGCATTTTCTAGACATGATTTTGGGTTCCATTTCTTCTATAAATAAGGTCTAGCTTTTAACCTGCCATTTTGAATGTCTTATCAAAAATCAAAAAGAGCTTTGCACGCATAGCCTTACAAATGTACAGTAGATGGGCACCATCAGTTCCCAATACTGGATACTGTATTTCTGTTAGGATGATGAAGACAATTTATCTAATAGTCTTTTATTAAATAAAAGTCTTTCCTCATTTACCGTTATTTAGTAATGTAAAAGAAAAACCTGAGTCACAAAAAAATTTTAAAGAGTTGATTTGAGTAAGAAGCAATTCATGAATTTGAAAACACCAAACAAAGAGGTTTAGTGTTCTGATGGCAAAGCATCAAAGGCAAGTATTTGAGCAAAATAAAGAAATTATTTAATTGGTTGCAGTTACAAAATTGCCATATTTGGTTTAGCTTGTAAGGAAGTTCCTAGTCACCTAACTATACATTAGTTGGCTGCTTATGATTGACTGAAGTTAAGTTTTATTTCTGTCTAGCATAACCGTTTACTAGAAACAACCCAAGTTAAGTTTCACTTATGTTTTCAGTTTAAGCAATGGTAAGGCTATTTTTAAGACCTCCTTGGTTTTGTTTAATCAGGACTTTTTCAGGCCCAGTCTCCATTTTAATTTTGCTTTAACAGTAATGACTTCTCCATTAATTTTATGGTTTTGCCACTATTTTCACCTATTGTTTGTGAGAGACTCCTAGTTGTTGGGGGAAGTAAAGTTCCCTTGTATCATTATATCACCTGGTAATGAGAAAGGCAGACAACACTGAGCTTGAAGTATGAATTGGACAGATTCTTAGTAACTGAAAGTCACAGGAAATTTAAGTATTCTACCTAAGATAATATTAAGGATCTCACTACTTTTTAGGAAATGGAGATTCATCATAGCAGGTTTAGGGAAATATCTTGTAGAAAAATAAACTATTTTATGTTTACTTCTTGTTAACTTGAGAACATTTTAAGACACTAGATGTGCTTATATACCCAGTATTACAATGTATTTGGAAGTCAATAAATATCTAAATAAATTAAGTTGACTAAAATATGTGACAAAACTGAAAAGTCAAGCAACCTCCCAGTTAAAATTTATATAGGTATTAATCATCAGTCTGTAATAAATTAGTATTATATGAGTTGATGAACACTTAGTTATTTTGTTTTATTAGACTAAGTAAAACCTAATATCCTAGTTCAGAGTGAATTTTGAAAATGTTCATTATTTTCTATTTGGCACAGACACATAAGTTATGGACATACAGACTTCTTGTTCCATAGTCAACATTTTTGGAACAATAATTTTTTTAAGACTACAGAACTTTTGAGATTTTAAAAAGCAAAATGATGCAGATACCAAATACTATGCAAGTCCTCCAGAGGGGTCTCCTTATTATCTTATGATCGAACACATCATTAGTTTTGCATTGAAGAACCTTGAATATTCATGCTAACTGGGATGAATAAAGACTGTAAATAGCCTCTGTCAGTTTATGTTAGGTTTTATTGTCAAATGATTTCATTAAGAAAAAAGTGATTTTCAGTGCTTTTTTAGGAATAATCGATGATCAATTGTGAGCTGGTAGCACAGGCTGGCTTCATTTCTTCCCCCTTTCACTCCACATCCCATAGGCAATAAGAGGGCAGGCTCCTTGTCAAAGGGTTACTTACAAGTTATAGCCCTGTAAATAGAAAGGCAAGATCTGGTAGGTTCTGGAGAGGCTGGGTCCTTTCTTGTCTGAGCAGAACAGATATAGCTCTTCTGAGTGCACCAGCCATGGATTCACTAATAGTAGCGCAGACTGGGGGCCTTGCCAGGAAGATGGCTACTGTTCACACCATCTCTTGATCTCTTTCTAATTAAATATAGCCATGGAAATTCGATCCAGGAAGCTTGGTGGCATGGAGAATATCATGGTCTTCAAGTTGGCTGTCAAGTGTCTCAAAAGTGAGACATTCAGAAGCTAAACTCTAATCAAAATTAATATACTGATTATGTGGAAACATGGTTATAAAGCAATTACAGATTTATATTCAAACTTGCATAAATTGCTCTATTAATATAAAATTACCTAATCAAGCTTTATATTTATAGCCTAAAGGATTTTGGTAATTTAGGAGATAGTTCAATGACCAAAGAAAGTCTTATTAAAAAGTTATTTTTCCTTTGAAAGGCCTAGACGTCAAACTCCTGTACAAGATCTTTATTCCTTTCCTCCTTATGACAGTGAAAATATTAACAAATGATGATACTACAGCAATGATAAGAGTTTTTGTTTTCTGTTAGCAGAAGTGATGTGTGTCATGTTATGGTAGCAACCCAAAGAGTCAGTATTTGGTTTCTCATGCTCTCTTTTTTCTAAGCCTTTCTAAGCTCATGGAATCATATGTCAACATGCCCATATCATCAGTCTGCATCTTAGAGTGACCTTGAAGAGTAGAGCACCTTGTTGACTCAGGATTGATATCTAACATGAGTGAGAAATGTTACTCTTGTAAGTCACTGAGATTTTCACTCTGCTTCTTATTGCAGCATAATCCAGCCTTTGCTGAGAGCCATAGACATTGGAATCAGGAATGAGATGTGCCATAACAACAATTCTAAAATATGTGCCATTGGTTTTTAATTGAAGTAGTGGAGAGCAAGAAAACTGTTTTGTAGGATGAACAATGTAAATCTATATAAATACATGGTGAAACATGATAAAACTATTACAAATGATAAATTGTATTACAGATAGTTTGCCTAATGAATTTCTCACTTTGGAAAAAAATGGTAAAACCATTAATATCATTAGTTGGTTACTATTGGTAGCATTTGAAAAGTTACTACAATAAAGTTATAAACACAGAAAAGTAATAGTAATTGGTTTGCAAGCAGGAATTAAAGAGAATAGAGATATTTCAGAATTGAAAGATTCAACTCATTCTCAACATCAACATAAAAAGACAAAACTAACTTTTTTCAATAACAAGAATTAAAATTCAGCTTCTTGTTGAGGATTATTTTTATACCCATTGTTTAAAATCACTGAATTGATTGATGTGGCACCGAGAAAATTCTATCAGTTGACCAAAACAGTTAAGAAAGAAGAGACTAAGGATGAATCTTTCCCAAGAATGGTTGAGAATCTTTATAGAGAGGCTAGAGAAGAAAGCATGTCTTGAAACAGGTTAGAATTCTTGATAATAATTTTCAGTTTGTCTATAGGCAAAATGATATGTCTGAAAACAATCCAATACGAAGCTGATTAATATTTGAGAGTTATGCCAGAATATCCACAAACTTAGGGGGAAAAAAAAAAACTTTGAATGTTTGATATTTAAAACATCATTTTTGTATCCAACTAGAGTAGTTCACTCCTCACCTGCCGTGAGTACTTCACAGCTTCCCCGATCAAGGAGTCCATTTTCCTTCCCTCTGAATCTTGGCTGGATTTTTGATTTGCTTTTACTGACAGAATTTGGTGGAAGTAAAGTTATTTGACTTCTTAATAAGGACAATTGCTTTTGTTTTTTCCCCCTTGCAGTCCTAAGACTACTGTGTAAAGATGTCCAGTTGTTACTTTAAGTCAGTAAGTCTTGGGATGGTTTGATATGCAGAAATAGATAAAGAATGCAAAAATTAGTACCTGGCTTTAAGATTGCTCAGGAGCAGAAACTGGAAGAGTGGTGAGGAAACTTCTATCAGAGCCTGGAAAAAAATTGACCCATGTTGTTGAATGACAGAAATATTGGCAAAAATGTTACCAAAGGAAACTTGGAATCTAGAAAATGTATCTTAAAAGACTGTAGATTTAGACAGGCAACTCTCTAGGTAGTGTGTTGAAAGGGTTTGTTGTGTGCTCTAGCTGTGTAAGGTAAGATTTTGTAGAGAAAAGTAAGCCAAAGAAAGAACTGTTCTATTGAGTGTTATTTTCATGTTGGAGAGGAATAAAGTTGCATATTTAGTGATCAGTGGAGCAGATTCTGGTAGGTGACATTAATGTTCACAAATGTGGGAAGATTATATATCCTCATCCTTTGGATAGAGTTATAAGATTTGATTTAGACAATGAAATCTGAGGGATGTGACTATTGATCCCAAGTAGAAACTTTAAGAATCGGCATATGGTTTGCTATATTTTCTTTCTTATCTGATTCTGCTACCATGGAGCATATGTCAAGGTAGAAACCCATTGTCCAATATACTTGAGTGAAACTGATGAACACAAACTATTTCATAATCTGCAATTTGTATGTAGCATAAGCAAAATTTAAACATTGATGTTTTATGCTACTAGAATTTCAGCGTTGTCACTGCAGCATAACATACTTGAGTGCAACAGAAGAAAGAAAAATAACTTGAAAATGTTTATAATAAATTGAAACATAATATATTTGCTATCGTATACACTCTTTCAGGCAGACAATCACCCATTGTGAACAATAAACCAAATTTATCCAAACTTTTATTGAATGAATGAACCAATCTTTTTATTGAATTCACCTGAATTACCTTTAGAATAATTTTATCAGAGTTCTGTTATACTCCATTGTATTTAGTTATTTACTTAATTAGTATTTCTTACCTAAGTTTATTGTTAGTTCAAAATTAAAATTTTGTTACCATCAAAAACAGGCCAACATATTGATCAACATTAGTGAACTTAAATCTCAGTAACACATAATAGCAGTGAATTTTCAAGTATTATCAATAATAATTAAAAATATCATATGTATACTTTGTGACTGCAGTAAAAGGTTAACTCAGCAAGATTGAGTTACTCCAACACTGCATATTCTAAAGAAAAGACTGGCTCTTGACCAGCTCCTGAAAAAGAACCTCTGAGTCATTGGAATACACTTCCTATTAATTGTGGATTTGTATGCCTGAGACATAGGGCCACACTGTATCAGCTTGACCAGATAGGTTACGCTAACAGTATGATTATGCTGAGCAACAATTTTTATATGCCTGAGGTCCTGGGATGTGCTATATTAGTTTGACCTCTGGGAAGCTAGACCCTAAGGAACCAAGTTGAGTCATGCAAGTGCTGCATGCCTACCGGATGGACTCATAATAAATACCCCTGACATCAATGTTTGGGTGAGCTTTCCTAGCTGGCAATATTTTGTCACATATCACAGCTGAGGGAACCAAGCTCATCCTTATGAGATGCCACTGATAAGGCATAAGTAGAAGCTTGCATAGTTTTTCCTGAACTTTACCCTATGCACCATATTCCTTTGCTGATTTCGATAAGTATCCTTTTTTTCAAATTTCAGAATATTATGGGGGTACAAACACTTTGGTTACATATATTGCCTTTGTGCCACCCAAGTCAGAGCTACAATCGTGAATATCCCCCAGACAGTATGCCCCGCAACCATTAGGTGTGACTTTTCCCATCCCTTCCACCCCCTTCCCACCTGCCTGACCCATGATGAATATTATTTCTATGTGTGCACATAATTATTGATCACTTAGTACCAATTTGATGGTGAGTACCAGTGGTACTTGTTTTTCCATTCTTGTGATACATCGCTTCGAAGAATGCACTCTAGCTCCATCCAGGATAATACCAGATGTGTTAATTCACCATTATTTTTTATGGCTGAGCAATACTCCATGGTATACATATACCACATTTTATTAATCCACTCATGTATTGATGGGCACCTGAGTTGTTTCCACATCTTTGCAATTGTGAATTGTGCTGCTATAAACATTCGCATGCAGATGTCTTTATTATAGAATGTCTTTTTTTCCTTTGGGTAAATAGCCAGTAGTTGGATTTCTGGATCAAATGGTAGTTCTACTTTTAGCTCTTTGATTTATTTCTATATTACTTTCCATAGAGGTTGTACAAATTATTGCAGTCCCACCAGCCATGTGTGAGTGTTCCTATCCGTCTGCATCCCTACAAACATTTTGTTGTTTTGGGACTTTCTGATATAAGCCAATCTCACTGGAGTTAAGTGATATCTCATTGTGGTTTTGCTTTGCATTTCTCTGATGATTACAGAAGTTGAGCAATTTTTTATATGTTTGCTGGCCATTATTCTGTCTTCTTTTGAAAATTTTCTGTTCATGTCCTTTGCCCACTTTTTAAGGGGGTTGTTTGATTTTTTCTTGTTGATTTCCCTAAGTTCTGTATAGATTCTGGTTATCAGCCCTTTATCAGACGTGTAGCATGCAAATATTTTCTCCCATTCTGTAGGTCTGTTCACTCTAGTGATAGTTTCCTTGGCTGTGCAGAAGCTTTTTAATTTGATCAATTCCATTTATTTATTTTTGTTGCTGCTGTGTTTGCTTCAGGGGTCTTCTTCATAAATTCTTTGCCTAGGCCAATGTCCAGAAGAGTTTTTCCAACGTTTTCTTCTAGAATTCTTACGGTTTCACGTCTTAGGCTTAAGTCTGTTATCCATCATGAGTTAATTTTTGTGAGAGGTGAGAGGTGTGGATCTAGTTTCAGTCTTCTACATGTGGCTATCCAATTTTCCCAGCAACATTTATTGAATAGGGAACATTTTCCCTAGTGTATGTTTTTTACCACTTTGTCAAAGATCAGTTGGCAGTATGAGGATGGTTTTATATCTGGGTTCTCAGTCCTGTTCCATTGGTCTATGTCTCTCTTCTCATGCCAGTACCATGCTGTTTTGGTTATGATAGCCTTGTAGTATAGTTTGAAGTCTGTTAGATTGATGCATCTCAATTTGTTATTTTTGCTCAAGATTGCTTTGGCTAGACA
Organism: Daubentonia madagascariensis; assembly: GCA_023783475.1. Taxonomy (NCBI): domain Eukaryota; kingdom Metazoa; phylum Chordata; class Mammalia; order Primates; family Daubentoniidae; genus Daubentonia; species Daubentonia madagascariensis. The sequence goes on along the minus strand of JAKFHU010000978.1, from coordinate 13,915,207 downwards.
GGGTCTTCTCTGGTTCCACATGAAACGTAGAATTATTTTTTCTAGATCTGCAAAAAATGATATTGGTATTTTGATAGGGACTACATTGATTCTGTAAATCACTTTGGGTAGTATAGACATTTTAACAATGTTGATTCTACCATTGATTAGTATCCTTACCATAATAAACTGTAATCATGAGCATAGCAACTTTTCTAAGTTCTGTGAGTCCTTCTAGTGAGTTTCATAGCCTGAGGGTGGTTTTAGGAATCCCTCATACAGTGACTAAAAGAAAAATATCTTAAGGTATTCTAAGATTATTTTTAATTACTAGATCTTTTTTTATAAAAACTAAAAACCAGAACAGAAGAAGCTATAATATCAGAATGGTATAAATCACCATAATATTTTCTGTTATTAGTTTGATTTTTATTATCACATAATAACTTGTAGCTACAACATTGATAATGGGAACCAAAGAATAAATTTATATTATCATTTGGTAAGTGAGTAAGTACTCTTCAAAAAATACAAGTTAGGCAAAACATTCCAGTGTGATAATTAGTAATTGAAATAATTCCAAAATTGATTAAAATTGTTAATTAATGTTTTCTTAGTTTAAAATAAAGGTTTAATTGAATTTGTGAATTACCAAAAATAATCTGAGGAAATTATTACCATCATTGAGACAATTAATATACTCTTTTGTATTTCCTTTCTTTCTCTCTCTCTATTTTTACATTTTCTAATATTAAATAGTTATTTCTAAATTTATATTAAGATTTTAATAGAGCCTCTATAATTCACTGAAAATAATCAAGGGGAAAATTCAAATCATTAGAGAGCTCTTATTTATAATACTACCATTTTAAAGGGAAGAAAGGTAAAAAAACCAGAATTTCTTAATGATAAAATTATATAAAACAAAAAACATAAAAGCAAATCATAACATTTTGTTTGAATTCAATATTTTTGTATATATTTAATTTACTAATTGCATCCACTTAAATCTATTCAGACGAATTTAATGGCATTAAAAAACTTTAATGTACATGTTAAAATGTGTATTATTTTCAGAACATCTATTTAGATATCATTTACCCTGGGTGGAGTTATTTTTCTCTTCATAATATGGAAGAAATATAAAATTAGCTTTCTTTTTCATTAACACACTGAGAAGATACATATATATTTAACATAATCAATTCAAGCTGTGTGCTTTAAATTATTGGATTAGATCAAAATTTGAGGAAAAAGTTATTTTATTTGTTTTATCTCCATTAATGAAGGGCACAGAGTAATGGTACAGTAAATATTTCAATACAAAATTCTATGGTATGTGGTTTTACACACATAAATTTTTGAAATTTAAATATATTTTACAAGTAGGCCTCTAGTATGTTCATGGGAAGATTAAAATTCTTGTAGTGAAGTTAGAACTAGAATTGTAATCTCTCCATGAACATACCAGAGGTCATCAAGATGTTAGAACTGTGGTCTAGCAACAGTGGAGAAATCTTGCTCAGGACCTCAGGCTTTCATTTGACAATGGGTAATTAAATATAAGATAATGATGTTTTATCATAGGGATTATATCTATCTAGAAGTAAAAATATGATAATAGTAAAGCAAAGGGTGGGACTAAATACTACTCAACTATTTCAAGATTTATTTATTTTAAATGACATTGTATAATATTAACTCTTAAAAGATTACGGTACCTTTAGTATGCATATCTCAAATTCTTGAGCAACTCATAAAAATGTTTTTGAGGCACACCAAAAATTGATGAAGAAATTAAAACAAAATACTAAGAAATATTTGATTCACCAAAGGAATACAGGAATGGAGGAAAAAAGGAAGAAACAAAAGATTGGACAATAAGAAATAAATATCAAGATGATAGGTTTAACACAAAATATCAAGAATTACATTACATATAAATGAACTAAATATCCAATTTAAAATAGATTGCCAGATCTGATTTCTAAGAAAGACTAATCTATATTCTGTTTATAAGAAATAACCATTAAATATAAGGATGCAGATAGATAAAAGCCAAAATTTGGAAAAGATATGTCAGGCAAACACATTAAACAAAAGAACACTGGGGTGCCTACATTAATATCTGATGTAGTAGACTTTCAGATAAAAATTATCCCACAATAAATAAAAAAGAGACATTACATTGTGATAAAAAAGTCAATTGATATGGAAGTCAGAGAGAATTATAAGTTTGTATGCAATAACATAACTCTAAAACACATTAAAAAAATGTACACAGACAAAAAAGGAGAAATGAACAAATCCACAATCATAGTCAATGATTTTCACACCACTTTTTCAGTATTATCTTTTCACTCAAAAAAGATTTTTATGAATATAGAATATTTTTAAAATACTATAAACCAATTTGACTTAATTGACACAGATCTAACAATTATACAATACACGTTTTTCAAATGCACCTAACAATTTTTCTAAGACAGATCATACAGTGGGCAATAAAATAAGTTTTAATACATTTCAAATTACTGAAATATTGTGATCTATATCCTTTGAAGCAATATAATGAAGGTAGAAGTCAATAATAATCTAGAAAATCCCCAAATATATGGAAATTACTTAATAAGCTTTGAAATAACTCATGTGTCAAAGATGGAGTCACTAAGGAAATAAGAACATAATTAAAAGTAAATGATAATAAAAAATACAGCATATCAAAGTTTGCAGAATGTAGGTAAGGTAATGCACAGAGAGAAAACATGTATCATTAAATTTCATATAAATAAAGAAAAATTTAAAAATGAGTATCTAAATTTCAACTTTTTGAAAGCTAGAACATAAAGCAAATTAAGACAATGTAAGAAGAAGGAGGTTAAGTACAGAATAGAAATCAATAAACTAAAATAAAAAGTAGAAATATAATTAACAAAGAGTAAAAGTTATTTGAAAAGATTAAAAAAATTGATGAATCCTATCAAGACTAATTATTCTAGGAAAGATTAGAAAAATATGTTTTAGAAACACCATCTATAATAGTACCAAAACCCCATAAAATTTTGAGTGATATATTTTTAGAAAGAAATTGTGGAGAAAACCCTCCACATATATGGAAAAACCCTCTACATATGGAGAAAACCCTTTACATTGAAAAGTATAAACAAGACTGAGATAAATTAAGGTACATCCGAGTAAATTAATATACCATTTTCATGAATTGGAAGAGTCAACATTGTGAAGATGTTGTTTTTTCCCAAATAAACCTATAAATTAAAGAAAATACCAATAAACACCCTAGTAGTTCTTTTTGCAGAAATTGATAAAATTTTTCCCCTAAAATACATATAGAAACCCCAAAGGCCTAGAATATCTAAAATAATATTAAAATGTTATAAAAAATTTTAAAAACACAAACTACATTACATCTAGCCTTCCTATAAAGGTATGAAGTGGTCACATAAGAAGAAATAAACAAATCAATCTACAAAACAGCATAGAAAGCCTAGAAAAACAGATATGCACACATACATATGCATGTGCATAAGTGTGTGTGTGCATGCACACACATACACATATATATAATGTTTTGACAGTGGTGCCAAGGATATGAAATTCTTTTCAAAAAGTGATTCTGACTTCTGTGCAAGAGATCCCTAAAGCTTATTCCTCCTGTGTAGATGAAACTTTGTACCCTTTGATCAACATCTCCTCTTTCCCTATCTTTACTGGACTCCAGTCTCTGGTAATCACCATTCTACTCTCTACTTCTATGAGCTCAATTTTTTAGATTCCACATACAAGTGAGATCATGCACTATTTGTCTTTCTACACTTGGCTTATTTCATTTAGCATAATGTTCTCCAGGTTCTAGTGCACTGTATAGCTAAAAAGTGCCTAAAGATTATATTTTAAATGTTCTCACTACAAAAATTGATAAGTGTGTGAGATGACGGATATGTTAATTAACTTTATTTAATCATTCCACAATGTAAACATATATCAAAACACCACATTGTACCCCATGAATATACACAATTATTTTTTTTGGCCATTAAAAATAAAATAAAATTAATTTTATATTAAAAATGTGATTCTGAAACAACTGGATAAACTTAAATGAATAAAGAAAAGGGACATCGGACCTCACACCAAAAGTAAAAACTAATTCAATGTGAATAACAGATCTAAATGTAAAAAAAACTGCTACGTATCTTTTTTATTTAAAGAAAACATAAGGTAATATCTTTTAGGATTGAATTCTGCAAAGATTTAGTTGGAAAAACACACAAAACCCTAAAACAATTAATATTAATAAATTGGAAGATATCAAAATTTAAACTTCTGCTTTTCAAAGAAAAACCGTGAAGAAAAGAAAAGGTCAGACATGGACTAGAAGAATATATTCACAATATAAATCTGTTAAGTCGCTTTTATCTATAGTATGTAGAAACTCCTACAACTCAAAAATGTGAACTACCCAGTCAAAATAAAACAAGCAAAAGGCTTGAACAGACACCTCACAAAAATGAAAAAAAAAAAAAAAGAAAAAAGAAAGAATGGTATATGTGGAGTCAACACTGTTACTCTCAAGGAATTGCAAATTAAAGCAACAATGAGATGACACCTCACATCCGCTAGAATGGTTACGATTTAATAGACTGACCACAGCAAATGTTAACCAAGATGTAGAGCAAATGGAACTCTCATATGTTCCTTGTAAGTTTCCAAAGTGATAAAATAATTTTGGAAAACTATTTAACAGTTTCTTTGGAAAGGTTAACATATATTTATCTTCTGACCCAAAAAGTCTACTCCTAGATATTTACTCAAGAGCAATAAAATGTATCCACAACAATACTTGTACAAGAATGTTACTAGAATTTTTTTAAAGAAGGATCCTCAAATAGTAAATGGTTTGCCACAAAAGACCATAAGGAAAAAATTATATCAGTAACAATCTGTCAACCAGAAAAAATATATATGTAGGTTAATTTAGTAGTCAATGTTCTAATTCAATGGCAATGAACTCCAAAAACTTGTTTAATAGCGTAGGCCAAAACATGATTTCTTTTTTCCTGTATAACCTTGTTTGACAAATATTTATAATATGTTGTAGTATATTTATCAATGACTTAAAATACAAAAGAAACAAATTCTCTAAAGTACTACGATCCTCATTAAGATACCCTGTGTAACATCTTTATTGATCTCCATGTGATATTAACATATTACATTTATCCTGCATAAGCTAATGAATATCCCAAGAAATATTCACTAATACTAAGTTCATTACCATATTTTATTTCCAACATTAGTGATTAACAAATGAATAACTATTACTCTACACTGCCCCAGATAACTTGATTTGAAAGAAGAACTTTCATATCACAAAATATGTACCTGAAGTCTAAGAAGGTATTAAAATAAATTTTATCAGAATGATTCTTAATAATACTAATTAAATCAGTATATAAGAATTTATCTGTATAGAAAGAACTGTCAATTGTTCTGAGACCAAAACTATTCAGTCTTTAGAAGAGAACTGATTGGAAACTTACAAAATATGCACAAGGGAGTTTAGACGATGAATACTGAATAGGTAGTTTCACTTTAATTTCTTGTAGTCCATTTCGATTTTTAGTCCTCATGCAAAGGAACCTAAGGTACTAACAGAATATTTAAACACTACAGAGAGCCATTTTCACTTGTTTAAGAACCTCATAATATTTACATTAATTTCATATTTTATAAAATCTTAACATATATATTTAACTATTATACTTTCTACAGTGCTTTTTTAAACTTGCAAAAAGTACCTTAATGGATCATAAGAAGTATCATTTGGAAGGAATTAAAGAGAGTAGAATATTTGAATGAAACATATTTTATTTAGGCTTGACACATATTTTTCAGTAAGTAAAAGACACTGAATCTTAAATCACTAACACATTATTACTAGGGCTGAGCAAATTAACTTAGCCAATTGACCCTTCTGAAAATAAACTCCTTATTGAGGTCTATAAATCTCATAATTCTTTTCCAAGTTGTTTCTTTTCCTTTGATATAGATTCAATTGAACAAGATTCAATTGTTTGTGTCCTGAAAAATTTAACTTTCTGTATTTATGTATTTCCATGATTTCTCATAGAAGTTTTTCAACAACAAAATTTTGTTAAAGTACTGATAGTTTTTTTCTATCTTTTCCCCCTTGAATAGACCAAGAAAAAGAGAGAGAGAGAGAGAGAAAGAGAGAAAGAGAGAAAGGGAGGAAGAAAGGAAGAAAAGAAGGACAGAAAATAGAAAACAAATATAAATTAATTTTCCACAGACTACAGATCAGCAGTGAACTAATTAATGCAGCATGTATTCTGTACCTGAACCCACTTCACATTTATGTGAGAGCTTTACAATACATTAAAAAGGTCAATATTTTGGCAGTCACATGTTTAGAGACAATCTTCTGACATATATTACCCAAACATTTATCATAACAACATCAGTATTGCTTTACTCTAAATTATGGCTTTTGATGAACGTTGTGAATTACTGAAGGCACATATCATAACCATAATATTAGAATTGCACAAGAAAAAGCAACATCATGTTGATAAAACTTATACTTTCAATCTGACTTAAATTTGGGGGGTTTATTATATACCACTTTATAGATTTGTTTTATGTGTAGAGTAAAACCTAAGTCTTGATGGCACTTGTTTGTGTTGATTATAAGAAAGGAATAAAGGACCTAGCATACAAGACTGAATAAAGGCATTCCAGAAATTAAACTTATCTTTAAATAGAATATTGTCCATGATATTCAGTAAGAAAGCTTGTATTTCAGCAGAATAATGGAATCACTTCATCTAGGTACTCAGCAAATCAGTTTATTTACAACTTTCTCAGATTGAATAAGTCGCTACATTTAAGGAGGGTGAGTATAGACACCTCTTGAGGAAAGATCATCTTTACAAAAATTTGTTATGGAGGATATCCTTTTGTAGTTCCAAATGACGTGCACTTAGGTCTATGTTTGGCATTTCAGGAGTGCTTCTAACACAGTGTTTGATTAAAGAATGAATGCTGTCCAAAGCCTATCAGCAGCTCTCTCACATTTGAACTATGTTGGCCACGTGACAGGAAGATTGATGTGTTTTAAAATTAAATAGCATATAATAATTTCCAATAGTAATTATTTTAAAGCAATTTATACTTTCAAAGCATATGAATATGAATAATTATAACATGAAAGCATAAAATCACACACCTGAAATCAATTACAGAAATGGCTTCAAATATAGTATTTTAAAAAGTCACTAGAGAATAAATCTGTAAACCTCTATTCTGGTCTTTGGAATGATTTACTAGTATCTTAGTCCTTGAGGATTTATTTAATATTTCTCTCTTTTGTCAATACTGACATTAAGATTTAGACAAAGTAATGCTTGTGTAGACAATTTGAAAATTGTAAAATTTTTATGAATGAAAAGTATTACTATTATTGCCATGAAGAATGAGTTTACTATTTACCTGATCATTAAATTTAGCTTTGTACCTCGTGGCAAGTACATTATACTTTAGTTTAGCAATATAGAAATGTTTAGTAATATAGAAATGGAAGTTTATTATAGTAAATGAAAAATTGTATCTGACTTTGAATTCAAGGAAAGACTAATAAGATTTATATCATCATACAAAAGACAAGAGTATTGTCATCAACTAGAATTTTGTGATTACACCAAAACTCTTCCAAGACACTTCAAATTGAAGTTTTTTATATTATTCAAATAAAAAAATTATTAAACCACAAGTTACTCAGGTATTTCTTTAAAAACATTAAAAAATATAATCTGAGTACATTACTTTCTTTTGTTTCTTTTTTTTTTTGCTTTTATTTTCTGATTACAAATAAAAAATGTATTATTAAAAGAAATCAAATTAGAAGTAGGTAAAATAGAAAATATCCCTGAAATTTCAGCCCCAAGAACAAGGGTAAAGAAATTGGTTACATATTTTCCTATTGTTCACTTCCTGTATGTTTAAACAAATCCAGAGTATAACAGTGATAATATTGTTTGCTTCTTCATAGGGCAGTTTTTTAAATTGAGATTATATTGGCAATGATTTTTCTAACTTTACTATTTATTTGGTATACTCTTTCATTTCTGTATAAAAAAGGTTATGGCATTATTTTTTTAGAATTGCACAATACTCCATTAGATGAATATGCATTTTCCTGTTAATGGACCTTTGTGTTATTTCCATTATGTGCATTAAATCCAATGCTACATGCCTTATTCTTGTAAGTATAATTCTGAGCATTTATCAGAATGTTTTATAGGTTAATTTTCAAGGTTCATTACTAAACATAATTCATATTTATATTTAGAGAAATAAATAATTATTATATCCCTGTCACTTTCAAATAATTAGTAGGCTTTTGGGGAGGGCAGGATAACAAAAATTTATGATTGAGCTCTCTTTAGAGCACGTGAATTGCTGATGAATTAAGGAAACTAAATTTTTATATATCATTGTGCTAGTTACAGAGTTTTTTTTTTTAATTTGTAGGAAAATCAGTTAATATAATCCACAGAAGTTTCCTCATATAGTCACAGAGAAAATAACAGTGCTTAAACCTGAGGTCAAAAGTTTTGCAAATTTTTGTCATAATACTTGCATAAGTCTTAGCCAGACTCCTAATACTGCTCAACATAACCTATTGGTAGGTGATTTAAGTCTTGGTACAAAAATATGGATTTTACATTTCTCCAACAAAATTCATAGAAATTCCCCCAGAGAGATGCCTAGGTGGTTTCCTGTTAGAAATGGACCAAATTGAGGCCTGAGTCATTAAGATAATATCAAGCAGCTCAAAGTTGATGCTCATCGTTAATTGAGAAATAACCAACCAGACTATTACAGCATCTGTCAAAATAATTTTTCCAAGAATATAAACAAGAAATGTTTCCAAAGCTTTGAACACTGGAAATTGATGCAATCAAGTTATATCTCCTAAGAATGTTAAAGACCATTATTAAGGTTATAGCTGTAAACATTCGCAATTTATATTTGGTCTTTTCTATTTACCTCTTTCTGGAAAAGGAGTTTTAATCTGAGGATAGTGTATATTAAAAAAGCAGTGGCATTCATTAAGGCTGTCTTCCAATATTTCTAGTTCTCCTTTTGAACACAGGAAAAATGCATTCTCTTTTCCTCCTTGCAATTAGGTGAGGTCATAGACTTGACTTGCCAGTAAAAGTCAAACAGAAGTAGTACACATCCTTTCTCTGAGAAAGGACTTAAAAGATGGTAACATATTTTTCACCTCTCTCTTGCACCTCCTGCAAAAACAGTGCTTTTGTAATGGATAGTGGGTCCTTCATCAGCTTGGATCCTGTTGTGAGAACATCACAGGACTGAAAAGAAAAGCTTCCTTATGAAAACTCAATGGACATGCAACTTGAGCCAGATGTGTAAAGAGTGAGATTTTGATGTTACTTATGACTGTGGCATAACTGATAGATACATCCCTTTTAAACAAAAATACTTATCCATTTGCTATTTGGAGAGATGCTGGTTTATTATTATAAATAGGGTTTGGCAGAACTTATACCTTGTGGTAAAAAACACACCTTTTATGTAGCAAATATTATTGGCTTTGCAGCAAGAAAAGAATTAAGTAAGAAATAATTAAGTAAGAAAACATCTGGTTATTTTTTAATAAGCATGTTGAGGTTCTATAATTGAAATAAGTTACCAATTGGCTTTGTAGTTTAGCTATGTTAACCTGACGTGTAGGTGAGCTAGACATAAGCAAAACTAGACATGGTTAAGTCACCCTCCAACCTCTTGATCACAAGCCCAAACTTTGTAACCCATGAAGGCATAATAGCATGCTGGTCTTGTTTACACATGTATCTACTGAGCCTAATACAGTGTAACATAATAAATGCTTAATAAATATCTGCTAAAGATGGTCAAGATTCCTCTAAACTTCATATGGTCATGAATAAAAGAAACAAGTAGACATTTTTATGGTAGACCGATAATCCCAATATTTTCTCACAATGAACTTTGCCATATTTGTTAAGGCCAAGAGTCTTTTATCCTAATTTCAGTTAAAACACAATTTGTATTATTAGGAAACCTGATGTGAATGCACAGTGTGACATTTCCTGAGAAGTTTTCTTTCATTATCACCTGATGACAGTATTTAAAAAAAAAAAAAAAAGAGTGGGAAGAAACCAGTTCAAAACAATATAAATTACTGCCACAGATGTCTTACCACCAGAACACGCCAACCACAGGGAAAGAACAGAGAAAACTAGCACTAATTCTGCGCCTACTAATTCTTAGCAACTTTTTTGGATAGTTAAGTAGTTAATTTAATAAGCACAACAACAAGCTTTGTTCACCATCTGTCAGGTGTTATTCTGTGCAAATTTCCATATATTATCTGAGCCACAGCAATCACCTTATGTGATAAATATTACTAGCATCTTTTCAAATAAAATAGATGCTTACAGAGGTCAAACAAATTTCCAACTCACAGAGATATCAAGTTAAAAAATGAAAATTTAAATCAAATATATCTAACTTGTTAGAAATTATTACTCATTCTCAAACCCTTTACCTTTCCACTACTCAGCTGTGTCATTGACAAAATTCATCAACTGATCACCCAGGGCATTCTCTATGGATCAGGTCTCCTATGAGGGTGAGCAATTGCTACTCCATGTGACCTTACTTCATTTAAGTTTAACAGTAATCGATGACTGTAATAAAAAGGTAATAAAATATGAACTTTGCCCTAAGCATCTGATATTTTAGATATTGCATTCATATGATTAGAAATTAGAATTACCTGTTGTTTAAGAAATAAAATGAGGCAGGGCATGGTGGCTCATGCATGTAATCCTAGCACTCTGGGAGGCCGAGGCAGGAGGACTGCTTGAGACCACGAGTTTGAGATGATCCTGAGCAAAAGCAAGACCCTGTCTCTACCAAAAATAGACAAAATTAGCTGGCCGTGGTGGCACGCAGCTGTGGTCCCAGCTACTCTGCAGGCTGAGGCAGGAGAATCCCTTGAGCCCAGGAGTTTGAGGTTGCAGTGACCTATGATGATGCCACCGCACTATAGCCCAGGTGACAGAGTGAGACTGTCTCAAAAATAAATAACTAAAACATAAAATAAAACAAAATGAGATCCTTTTGTATCTACCTAAAAAATAATGATACAGTGCCATATCTATTGTGCCATTTTAGAAGCCCTATAATAACATAACCTATTTTTTGTTGTTGATAATTCACTATTTTCAAGAAAGATGTAAAATGTATTCATGATATCATCCCTAGTCCACAGAATAATGTTCATGTGACATCTGATAATCTCCAACACTGCAAAAGGGAAAACTGAAAATCAGAGATGTTAACTTTCCCTAAGACACAACGTCATGCAGATGATGTTACAAATATATAAATTTAATGTGAATCTGTTTGTTTCCATTATATCACACATGATTAAGGGGCACCTATAAGACTGGAAGAAGTTGATTTCCTGCCACAATAATTGAGGTCTTCAGGTTAGTACAATCTATCAGTAGAAACTGGAAGTGGAATTGTTACTTAAAGGTACTATGACACAAACGATTTGAAAACGATGGGATAACTTTTTTAAAGCTGCACGGCATTGATTGTTTGCTACATCTGTAGTGGAAGCCACAGAATGCCAAAGAAAGGAGAAAGAGAATTTTAATGTTCTGGTTTCCATATCTACAGAATTGTAGAGCCATGGATTTTTCTACACCTAGTATTATAATTGGGGCAGTCTCAAAAACACAACTTTTCTGATGAAGAATAAAAAAATGGAGAGAGAGGGAAAACATGGCAGTCTGATAGAGTCCTCCCACCTTACTGCTCCCAGGGAAGGAGGTGAAAAACGCCATCGGCTGCCTAAGCAAGCAGATCGCTCACTGTGAAAACAGCATTGTGAATTTACAGAGAAACATCGTGGGACATTCAGCCCAAGAAAACAGGTGACTGGGAGATTCATTCACAAAGATGGGAGAGCTCAGGGAGTACAATAGAGCCCAGAGCGGGGGAAGGACACGCTTGCCAGGTCAGCGCAACATGACCTGCCCTACAGGTGGTTATGCAGCTTCCCCACAGACTTCCCATCCACTCAGTCAGGGACAAGCCCAGAGTTGGGGCAAAGCTGTTGCTCGAGACAGCAGGCTCTGTGGAGAGGAAGCAATTGCGAGAGCCACACAGAACTCTCAGCTGCAATATACAGGGACTGCTCAGGGCCGGGTAGGGACTGGGTGGAGATACAGCTTCCTGGGACAGTGCGAGAATCCGCAGGCTGGCAGCTCACCACTGCAAGTCAGCGGAACCTGGGCACAGGAGTTGAATGGAGAGCAGAACACACCCTTAGAGGGGCCGGCAATTGCCTCCATGGGACCCAGGCTGGTTGAGAACAGCTGCGTTCACGGGCGCAATCTGAGCCCTGCTGTGCACCAGGCTGGCCGCGGCAGCCATCTTTAAAGGCTCCCACCTGGAGCTGTGAGCCACGTCTCTAGCTCCGCCCCGGCCCGGCCTGGGGCTCTTCTGCTGGGGCAAGACAGACTTTGCCCTTGGTGGCCAGGGACAGCTGCATCCATGGGTTCCAGGTGGGATAATATCCTGGAACTGTAGTGGCAGAAGCTTTATATATTGGAAACAGTTTGCAGCCCGTCCATCCGGTCCTGCTATCCCGGCTCTGGCCTCCGACAACTACACTACATGCTGGTCCTAGTGCTCTCTCTTAAGGTCCAGCCCTCCTGTACCCCAGAGATCGGTCATTTTGAAGGTTGCTGGTTATAGTGAATCATTTTGTATAAGTACCGGTTCTCATGGCAACTGAATGCCTCAAGAGCTGCGGGCTGAACCAGAGCAGCTCCCTGTAACCCTGCTCACTTCATTAGGGAATTTCACTCCAACCAAGAGTGCCTCCAGTGGCCACTATTCCCCCTGGTGGGAACATCCACCTGGCAGAGACTTCTGGGGATACAGAGGCCCACCCGCCTTTGCTTGGGGTCTAGTGGTGGAAAAGAAGTGCACAATTGGAGATTCCCAATCAGCCAGTGTCACATGGAGATGCACGTCAGAGGGCCAGACACACGCGGCTGCATAAGCAACCTCTGAGCTCTGTAGAATTTTTCCAATTCAGCCTTCGCACTGCAGACAAAAGCAATTGTGTTTCTACCCGTACCTCAGGAGGAGCAGGGTCAAAGTAACCCCTAGGAGCTACAAGGCCCCTCCCAAAGCTTGGGGCGTTCACGTATCCCACCTGGGGACTCAGAGTCTGCCTCAGACACAACAGAATACCTAGCTATTAGGGAGCTGTGGATTCATACCCTCAAGTACAGTCCACCAGCTTGGAGCTCAAGCTGAGAGGAAAATCTCACTACACTCCACCGGGAAGAAGAAAAGACAACAGGTCAGAGGTAGCCCAAGAGATCCACCAAACTTGCTAAAATACACCTAAAGCAATACAGACCACTATTCCTCTCCCTGGCTCTGCCAAGGAACGAACCTCAGGGGCTTGGACACAGGGCCTTAAACTAGCCCTAACACTCCCAGCTCTCGACCAAGAGGCCACATGAGAAAAAATCAGTGAAAGAACTCAGGAAACATGAAAAATCAGAGTGAAAAGTCACCCCTAAAACAAATCATTAGTTCCTCAGCAACAGATACCAACTCAAATGAGTAGAATGACAGAAGAAGAATTTCGTTTATGGATTATAAGAAAGCTCGATGAAATTCAAGAGAAAATTGAATCCCAGCACAAAGAAACCACAAGAAAAATGCAAGAAATGAATGAAAAATTTTCTAAAGAAATAGAAATATTATGGAAAAATCAAATAGAAATTCTAGAAATGAAAGAGGCATTCAAGGATCTACAAAACACAGTGGAAAGCCTTAAGAATAGGCTGGATCACACAGAGGAAAGAAACTCAGAGCTGGAAGATAACTCTTACATGTTAAATAAATCAGTCAGAGAGAAAGAACACAAAAACAAGAGGCATTAACAAAGCATACAAGAAATGTGGGATTATATAAAGAGGCCAAAATAAGGATCATAGGCATCCCTGAGGGAGAGGAAGAAAATTCACATGGGCTGGAAAATCTATTTGAAGGAATAATAAAGGAAAATTTCCATGGCCTAGCTGGAAATCTTGATATCCAAGTACAAGAAGCACACAGGACTCCTGGGAGATTTAACATAAAAAGGCATTCACCACACCACATAATTATTAGACTGACCAAAGTAAACACAAAAGAGGCACTCCTCAGAGCTGTAAGGCGAAAAGAGCAGGTAAACTACAGAGGGAAACTTATCAGATTAACTGCGTATTTCTAAGCTGAAACTTTACAAGCTAGAAGGGACTGGGGACGCAACCTCAGTCTTCTAAAACAAAATAAAGGCCAACACAGAATTCTGTATACCACCAAACTAAGCTTCTTATATGAGGGAGAAATAAAGACTTTCCCAGACTAGCAATCACTGATAGATTTTGTGAAGTCCAGACAGGCCTTGCAAGAAGTGGTTAGACCTGCACAGTACACTAACCAGCACAACAGACACCCACCAATGTAAAACTACCCAAAGCTAAAACTCCAGAACCCAGATTTCACAATGACTTAAGAGGTAAAACTGAACAAGAGATTACACAACAGAATAAACAGAAATCCACCCCAAATATCAATTCTTTCAATAAATGTGAATGTTTTCAATTGCCCACTGAAGAGATATTGACTGACTGAATGGATTAAAAAATACAAGCCAAGTACCTGCTGTCTCCAAGAAACACATCTTACACACAAGGACTAATTCAGACTCAAGGTGAAAGGATGGAATATCATTTTCCAGGCTAATGGAAACCAAAAGAAATATGGAGTAGCCATCCTTATTTCAGATGATATAAACTTTAAAACAACAGAAGTAAAGATGGACAAAGATGGACACTATATAGTGGTGAAGGGAAAAATTTTACAAGAAGATTTAACAACCCTAAATATTTATGCACCCAACACAGGAGTGCCCAGATATGTAAAGCAAATACTGCTTGATCTAGACAACATAATAAATAGCAATGCCATAATAGCAGGGGACTTCAATGCCCCACTGATGGAACTGGACAGATCCTCCAAACAGAAAATAAGCAAAGAAACAATGGACCTAAACAGGACTCTAGAACATTTGGGCCTAACAGACATCTATAGAACACTCCACCCAAATAACACTGAATATACGTTCTTCTCATCAGCTCATGGAACTTTCTCTAAAATTGATCACATCCTAGGTCACAAAACAGATCTCAACAAATTTAAAAAAACAGAAATCATACCATGTATCTTTTCAGACCACAGCGGAATAAAATTAGAATCAATTCCAACAGAAACTCACATCTTCATCCAAAAACATGGAAATTAAACAATCTGTTGCTGAATGACTATTGGGTCAAGGAGGAGATTCAAATGGAAATCAAAAGATTCTTTAAACTAAACAATAATGGAGACACAAGTTATCAAAATCTGGGGGATACAGCAAAAGCAGTCCTGAGAGGAAAACTTATTGCCTTAAATGCTCACATCCAAAAGACAGAAATGTCTACAAATCAGTAAACTAATGAATCATCTTAAGGAAATGGAAAAGGAAGAGCAAAGCAATCCTAAAGCCAGCAGAAGAAAAGAAATAACCAAGATCAGAGCAGAATTAAACTAAATTGAGAACAAAAGAACAAAAAGTTGGTTCTTTGAAAAGATAAACAAAATAGACAGGCCACTTGCCAGGTTGTCCAGAAGCAGAAAGGAAAGGACTCTAATAAGCTCAATTAGAATTGAAAAAGGAGAGGTCACAAATGATATCATGGAAATACAAAACATCATCTTTGAGTACTACAAGAATCTCTATGCCCAAAAACACAAAAAAGTGGAGGAAATGGACAAATTCTTAGAAACATACTACCTCCGTAGGCTCAACCAGTAAGAAATAGAATTCCTAAATAGACCAATATCAAGCACTGAAATTGAAGCAGTAATAAAAAAATCTTCCAACAAAAAAAAGTCCTGGACCAGATGGGTTCACACCTGAATTGCACCAAACCTACAACGAAGAACTGGTGCCTATGCTGCAGAAATTATTCCAAAACATCGAGAAGGATTGAATCCTCCCAAATTCATTCTATGAAGTCAATATCACCTTGATCCCAAAGCCAGGAAAGGACACAAAAATAAAAGAAAACTGCAGACCGCTACTCCTTATGAATAAAGATGCAAAAATTCTGAATAAAATCCTAGCAAACCAAATTCAAATGTACATCAAAAGAATAATTCATCACGATCAGGTGGGTTTCATCTCCGAAATGCAGGGATGGTTCAACATACACAAATCTATAAATGTAATTCACCACATAAATAAAAGCAAGAACAAAGATTATATGATCTTTTCAATAGATGCAGAAAAGGCTTTTGACAAAATACAGCCCCTTTTATGATAAGAACTCTTAGCAATATAGGCATAGATGGCTCATACCTCAAAATTATTAAAGCCATATAGGGTAAACCCACAGCCAATATCATACTGAATGGGGAAAAATTGAAAGCATTCCTCCTTAAAACTGGAACCAGTCATGGCTGCTCACTATGTTCACATCTATTCAACATAGTGCTGGAAGTCCTTGCCAGAGAAATCAGACAAGAGAGAGGAATCAGGGGTGTCCAAATGGGGGCAGAAGAGATCAAACTTTCACTCTTTGCAGATGATATGATATTATGTCTAGAAAACCCCAAAGATTCCACCAAGAGAGTATTGGAATTGATAAATGAATTCAGCAAATTCTCAGGATAAAAAATCAATGCACACAAATCAATAGCCTTCATATATTCCAATAACAGTCAAGCCGACAAACAAATTAAAGGTGAATACCTTTCACAATAGCACCAAAGAAAATTAAATATTTAGGAGCATATCTAACTAAGGAGGTGGAAGACCTATATGGAGAGAATTACGAAACACTGAGAAAAGAAACTGCAGAGGACATAAACAGATGGAAAACCTTACCATGCTCTTGGATAGGTAGAATCAACATTGTAAAAATGTCCTTGGTACCTAAAGTGATTTACAGAATCAATGTAGTCCCTATCAAAATACCAACATCATTTTTTTCTGATCTAGAAAAAATAATTCTACTCTTCGTGCGGAACCAGAGAAGACCCTGTCTAGCCAAAGCAATCTTAAGCAAAAAGAACAAATTGGGAAGCATCAATTTAACAAACTTCAAGCTAAACCACAAGGCTATAGTAACCAAAACAGCATGGTACTGGCACAAGAACAGAGACATAGACCAATGGAACAGGACTGAGAACCCAGATATAAAATCATCCTCATACTGTCATCTGATCTTTGAGAAATTCCACAAAAACTTACACTGGGGAAAAGATTCCCTATTCAATAAATGGTGCTGGGAAAACTGGATGGCCACATGTAGAAGACTGAAAATAGATCCACACCTCTCACCTCTCACAAAAATCAACTCACGATGGATAACAGATTTAAACCTAACACATGAAACCATAAGAATTCTAGAAGAAAATGTTGGAAAAACTCTTATGGTCATTGTCCTAGGCAAAGAATTTATGAAGAAGACCCCCCTAAGCAATCACAGCAGCAACAAAAATAAATGAATGGGACCTGATCAAATTTAAAAGCTTCTGCACAGCCAAGGAAACTATCACTAGAGTGAACAGACAATCTACAGAATGGGAGAAGATATTTCCATGCTACACCTCTGATAAAAGGCTGATAACCAGAATCTATACAGAACTTAGGGAAATCAACAAGAAAAAATAAAACAACCCCATTAAAAATGGGCAAAGGACATGAACAGATACTTTGCAAAGGAAGACAGAATAATGCCCAGCAAACATATAAAAAATTGCTCAACTTCTGTAATCATCAGGGAAATGCAAATCAAAACCACAATGACATATCACTTAACTCCTGTGAGATTGGCTTATATCAGAAAGTCCCAAAACAACAAATGTTGGTGGGGATGCAGAGAGATAGTAACACTCGTACACTGCTGGTGGGACTGCAAATTAGTACAACCTCTATGGAAAGTAATATGGAGATACCTCAAAGAACTAAAAGTAGAACTACCATTTGATCTAGCAATCCCACTACTGGGTATTTACCCATCAGAAAAAAAAGACATTCTGTAATAAAGACATCTGCATGCAAATATTTATAGCAGCACAATTCACAATTGCAAAGATGTGGAAACCACCAGGTGCCCATCAACACACGAGTGGATTAATAAAATGTGGTATGTGTATACCATGGAGTATTACTCAGCCATAAAAAACAACGGTGAGTTAACACATCTGGTATTATCCTGGATGGAGCTAGAGCCCATTCTTTGAAGCGAAGTATCACAAGAATGGAAAAACTAGCACAAATGCTACTCACCATGAAATTGGTACTAACTGATCAATACTTATGTCACACATGGCAATAATATTCACCAGGGGGCGGGCAGGCGGGAGGCAGGTGGAAGGGATGGAAAACTCTCACTGAATGGATGCGGGGAGCACAATTTGGGGGATGTCCACGATTGTAGCTCTGACATGGGCAGTGCATGGGCAATATATATAATCAAAGTGTTGTACCCCCATAATATTCTGAAATAAAAGGAAAAAAATAAAAATATAAATTAAAAAAAGAATAAAAAAATTTTTTAAATAAGTATTATATTATGATTAAAATATTAAAGAAGAGGTTAAATTATTATTAGTCATCTTGTACATTTTAGTTCATTGAAAATGATTTTAAAGTTCATTTAACCCTATCTTAAATGCTTTAAGATAGGGTTATATCAGAGTGGTATTAGAAAAAAATAAAGCTTGTTTATTTTTCCATGTTTTTGTTCTGTTTTGGTTCTTTACTAATTTCCTATACATTTATACAATAATCTAAAATAATGTAAAATAAATTCTCAACTTTCTGGGTATTTGAAAAAATGATTTAAAATGGTGCTAAAGTTCATATGTAATTAGACAACTAAAAAGAATACAAAATTTTTGTTTAAAGATGTAATACATAAAACACCTTTTATAAAAGGATCTAAATTGTTTTTAGAATAAATTCTCATTCATATTGATTATTTTTTTTTATATAAGTATCCCTTTAAAGAGCAAATCATAATTTAAATCTTCTTTCAGTAACCAGGACTTTTTGTTCTTACTCAGGAATCAACACAAGCCAATTCCTCTGCATAAATTTGTGAATTTCCTTATAGAAAAACACATTAAAGAAAAGCTCGAACCTCTAATCAGGCAAGATGTTCTTGAATCAATCACACGTGTCCTGCTCAGTTTCACCAGTTATGCCAGCTTAATGCTAAGATGATGTTGTAGAGGACTGTCAGATCTCTAGTGCATGAAATGCTTTCTGTGTGGGACTGTTAGCATCCATTTTTGAATCTCTGGAGTATGAATTTAGAATTTACCAGTTAATTTAATAGGGTGGTGGAATTGCAGGTGGCATTATTTTCTTCTTTAAAAATACTATACTTTTATGGATAAATTTCTCTTTAAAAAGAAACACAAAGACACTCAGGATGTTCTCTATGCGTTTATTTTATGAGTACGATTTTATGACAGGCCCCCTCTCATAAAGGAGGGAGAAGGGAGAAAGATACAAACAAGGGATCCACAAACAAGGGATCCTCTTCAGAGGCTATGGCCTCTGATCGTATGATGTTCCAGGAGAGAGGTGGTGGTGGCTTTGACTACAGTAGTAGCATTGAGGGTACTGAGAAGTAGTTAGTTTTAGGTGTAAGTAGTGTCAACAGGACTGGCTAATGGAATGAATATAGGATGTGAGAAAATAAAAGGAATAAAGAATGCATTATGATTCTATATGCATTAACTCACTGTATCTGTAATAATAATTAAAATTGATATGTCTGCTTTTCATAAGAATATTGATAAAAGAAATTTGTACCATGGGAGATGGCATTAAACACACACAAATATATCACTGCATCTTTACCTTACTATAGACCTATGGATTGATTTAACTGCTTTACATGTATTATCATGTTTAATCTTCAGGCCATCCTATAAGGTAGAAAATTTTATTATAATATCTCAGTTTAAGATTAGGAAAAAGAGGCACAGAGCAGTTAGTAGCTTGCACAAGGTTAGTAAGAGAGCCATTCAATGGCAAAGCCAGAAATTAAACCCAGGTGTTCTGTCTCCAATTCCAGGCTCTGAACCACTACTCCATAATATTTTCCAAACATGTCTTATTTATACAGGTATTAATCAATTAGGGAGAAGAAGGATCATTACAAATTTGATCCTGAAAATAGCATGTCTAAAGCCAAGTCAAAAGAATAAGTTAAACAAATTGAATTAAATTACTATAAAGTTAAGGGATATTTTATGATTCATTTAAAACTCAATGATCTCACTAATATTCATAGACTATTATTTCAGAGAGAAAAATATAAAAATTTGACAGATGTTCCTTAATTTTTACTTCTAGCCTATATTTAGTTTTGGTGAAATGCATTGCCATTTGAATGTTTTTTTCCTATGTACCAAAGTTTCCTTATGCATTTTATTTTGTTACATTCATTTTTTAAACTTCTATCTTAATGCAAAGATCTACTTTATTTTAATTTGTCTCAAAAACTTACTTTGCTTTCTTCCCCCTCTGTTTATTCTTATATGAGACAGAAGCTATATCTATGATTCAGAAGAGATGATTTATAGGTGATACCAAGAAGATTCTAAAATATATTAGGAATAGGTCTCCCTTTTGGGAACTGTGACTGCATAATACAGTGGGGCAAATGGCTGATAAGGTTTAAATTATTATTGCAAGCATGATTTGAGTGTGTCCCATATAAGCTAGTGTGGCTTGGGGAAAACTTGACTCACGTTCACATTTACTTCTAAACAAGATCATAGACTTCCAATTTTAGGGTTATTAAGTTTAATCTCCCTTGAGTGTTAACAACTTTGGTACACCCAATTTGGATTCAATTTACTTAAATTCAAATCCCATCACATTTGGCTAATCAATACTTGTGTCATGCTTAGCAAGTTAACCATCCTGAGCCCTAGTTATCCCAACTTTTGGATTCTGAAAAAAGTAGTACGGGTATGGGTATAGATTTAAATGAGATAGTGGTTATTCTACAGGGTTATTCATTTCTACCATAATGATTATCTATGTTCTTTTACTATAGATCTGTTAATGTTGCTGCTTGTTTGTTGCTGCTAGTGCTGTCTGTTGCTAGTGTACGTATGTTATTATTTCCAGATCAACTTTCACAATGAACAATAGTAGTAATAACAGTATACTCCTGTATTTTTCTTGACTTTAATGATAATTTTTTATTGTTTAATCATCAAGTAATTATATTATATTATATTATATTTATTATATTATATTATATTTATTATATTATATTATATTATATTATATTATATTATATATGGAATTGTCCAACTATAGCTAATAAAGTTTCAACCTAACATGAAATTTGCATTTGGTCAAAAACTATCTAGGGAAAGTACCATATTTTTATTTTTGACCTATTAATATGGTTAATTATATTACTAAATTTCTGAAGTTTAAAACAAATTTACATGGATATAATTTACTTGTGCATTTTGGGTCTTTCCTTTCAGGGCTGCTAGATTTGATTTGGTAACAGAGTGGGAGAAGAAATTGGATAGTGGTTGCAGATGAAGTTTGAAAGATAGGCTAAGACTACATCAAGTAGTAATTTGATTTTAGGAATATAAAATCTATTTAGAAGGAATTTAGCAAGAAATTTATATTCTATTTTAAGTGCATACCATTTTATACCTTCTCTCTTCTCTGATACATTATCCTCTCTCCTCTTTCTGGCCCGATGAACTTTCTTAGTTGACTGAGAAATAAGAAGCAATCAGAAAAGAATTTCTTAAAGATCCCATTCTAAATCGAAACCCTCTACATCTATACTCTGCCTTCCTCATCTAAAAATTAATGAAAACTCTCTGCTAAGGAAACTGGGGCACTTAGGAGAATCTTTTTCACCTGTTTTTTTTTCCGAGGAATTTACCATTGCAATTAAACTCTTTATCCCTTACATCCCTTTTTTGTAACTTTCTAGTGGAAAATTCCCAACTGACCACTATGCCAAATAAACCATTTTTAATCACCATTCCCCCAATGTTGAAGATCCGATGGTTAATGGTTAATTTCAATTTTGATTTCCTGAAATCTCAGTGGCATTCAAACTATTGATTTGTTTTTATTTCTTGTACACATTCCTTTACTTGGCTTCCAGAAAACCACATGTTTTTCTGCCTGCCTAACTCTTTGTTCCTTTTCTAACTTTATATTCTCTCTTTACCCTCTTTTTGACCCCTACATGTTGTAGCATTCTAGAGCTCAATCCTTGGATATGTTCTCTTCTCTAACTATACCCATTTTCTTGGTCTTAGGACGTCAAACACTATCCATTAGCTTATGCTGAGATTTTCCACTGAAGCTTCAGATTTGGGAATCCAACTGCCCCCTTAACATGTCCACTTGGATGCCTGATATGTATAACAAACACAACATGCCCAAAATCCAACTCTTGATTTCTACCTTTGCACCCCAAGGAAACTAGCTCCTTACACAGTCTCCAACCCAATGAAGGGCAAACTGTTGATCTCATTGCTCAGGCCTAAAACTAAGGGGCATTCTTGACTCCTCTCATTTGCACATCCCATATTCAGCCAATATCCAGTCCTGTTGGTACCACTTGTGCTTAAAATGCACCTGTCCCCAGTTCTCCCACCCTAGTCAAAACCACTATCATGTCTCTTCTGGAATATTGCTATGCCTCTGAAGTGGACCCCTTGTTTTTACTCTTGATCTCTCTGTTTGCAGAGTGCTCGCCACATAGTACTCACATTGTTTAAAACTGTAAATTAGTTTATTTCACTTCCCTGTTTCCCCCAATGGTTTCTAATCATATTTAGATTAAATTTAAAGACCTTGTTAACTTGAACATGCCTTATATATTCTGATTGTTGGATATCCTTTGGAACTTTCTTTTTCTAATAATATTCATCTTTGATCAAGCTGCCACAGCCATAATAATCTCCTGGATGAGCTTTAAATACCCACACTTGCTTCCACCTCAGGGCTTTTCCACTTACTCTTCCTTCTGCACAAAACACTCTTCCCTCAGATTGCTGCGTGCTACTCTCTTATGCTCTTATTTTATTTAAATATCTATTAAATATCAGCAACAGAAAGGCTTTTCTTGATACTGTATAAAGTAGCTCTTCCCTACTTTTTGCTTAATTCTCCAGCCTCAGTGCCTAGAATAATATCTGACATTTCAAAAATATATGTTTTTGAAAGTTTTAATAAATATTTGAAACAAGATCCAATACACAAGGGCCAGTTTTGGATGTTATTTAACTGTCTAGAAGCACAGTGAGTAAAGAAATGGAGAGAAGTTAAAAGAGTGCTTCAGAAATAATTTATTCTCTTAGAAACACGGAGTGGATAAAAGGTAAAAAATAATCCTCTTTCATGCCAGAGAAAATGCACATTGCAATGTAATATGTGCACAATTATTTTAGTTTTGTTTACAAAAAAGAAGATTTAAAAAGACATATTCACCACACTGGGTAAAATTACATTTGTAAGCTAATGTATGATGCTCTTCTAAATTGGCATCACACTTATTAAGAGTAGGTTAGTGACATTTAAAAAAAAAAATTTTGTATTTGCCAAACTTCATTTCAGAATTTATTTAAATAATGAGCAACATCTGCACATTTAAAGTCTTATTTTTTTCAACCAATTAGTATAGACTAATTTCAGGAATATATACGTACCATATGCATGAAGAAAAGAATGTCTGTAAGGATGACTATAGAGTTTTTCACATGATGTACAATGAAGTACACAGAGCACATGACTAAATGTCAAGAATAACTTGAATTTCAACTCTATACGTGCTGTGTCAACTAGTCATCATTTTAAATCTCAAATTTCCTCACCTGCACAAAGTAGAAATAATAATATTGTCTATTTAGATTTTTTTAAGATCCAATAAGTCAAGATTATTTGTGTGCTATACATGAAAAATACTAAAGTACTATGTATAAATGAAATCATTTTATATAAAATTCACTGAATCCTTTTATGAAAGTGAGATTGTGTCACATGGTAAAATGTGTAAGCAAATACATAATTGGAAATGAGTAGTTGACCAAAATGACCTGACCACTTAACTATGATTTCAAAAAATGTGCAAATTTTACAAGAGGAAAACTCTGCATTCTCAGTCACCTAAAAAATTGGAAACAACTCAGAGCATTTAAAGCTTTATTTGTTTGCACAATGTTCAGCAAAAAACATTGGTCATTCCCTTTTAAAGATCTCATTTTTTACCTGTCAAATGGTACAAAGTTCAATACACAATTGTTTTCCCACTGGGGCAGTTTCTTGGCTGGGGTGAGTAAGTATGCCAGGCAGAGCTGGACAGTTAAAGAATTAAAATGTACTAAATAGCACAGCAGAAAAGATTTTATATGTGGCTCCTAGAGAATTTAAACAGTATAAAAACCAACAGGTATTATTATCTTAAAAAATATTTATTTGCTCAGAGTTGATTGCGGAGATATGAAGAGAGCTGCTAGAGGAAAGAAATAATTGGCAAATTCTCTCTTGAATTAAGCAAAGGATAAGCTTAAGAAATAGAAAGCTTAGGAAGCTGTGTGTCTTATGGTAGCAGCTTAAGCAATGAGTTGGTTGGAGGAGGGGCAAGGGGTTACAGTCAGTAGATGCTCCAACATTTCCGAAATAGGCTCTTTCAGAAAGACTTCAGAAACCAGCTGTGCCAGCAAGAAGCACTGTAAACCTGAGAGAATTCTACTTTAATTGTTTCAGTTTCTTTTATGAAATGCCAACCAGCAAAACATTATTAAAAGACCTGAGAAATGGAAAGACAAATAAAGGATTTTTCTTTCTACAACCTACAAATCTTGACTGAACAAGAATTTTTTTTTTAACCAGCTAAGCAGATAGAGACAATTCAAGTTGAATTTTAGTTTCAGCCCTGTTTGGAAAAGTGTTATACAGAATCTGACAACTGCACCAACTGACAATAGGCCTCAAATGCTTTCTTCTTTATTCAATAATGTTCCTAAAAATTTAGCTTGCTTAATTAATGGCAAGGTTAAGATGACCTCTTAATTATTCACCTCATCTTTGAGAAGGAGAAAGTGAAATAATGAGCCGACATAGATCATTGATTTATTTTTCCTTGCATGATGATGTGTGTTAAATTTTTGATGTTTCTTATCCTAACACTCCTCAGGTAAAATTTTATTTATGGATTATCATTCAATTTCTAAAACTAGGAATGCTAAAGAATATTCTTGGTATGAAACAAATCGATGGAAGTACCTCTCCTTGTACAGAACCTGGGATCACCCCTCTTCATTCTTTGACAATTTCGCAGCAATTTTAGTAACCACTTGGAAAATCTTCCCAATACTCTGACCAATTAGTTCCATTCCTCCTCATCTTCAAAAATGTTCTCCTGTATGTAAATTCAGGCGTCTATTATTGTGTTTATTCCTTAGATTTTGTCATCTCCAACAGTTTCTATTCATTCCTCAAATTCACCCTCATTCACATCATCTAAAATACCCTGACTCCAATATCTGTCCTCACTTATCATTTTTACCTACCCTAGATAAATGTCTCACCTTTATTAGTATATTGATTTATCTAATACAGAAATTAAACCAAGATTTTAACCCTTCTGAGCTTTAACTTCTTTCTTAGGAAAATCAATACATTAATAAAAAGTTTGGATGATTCCAAAATCTTGACCCTTTCCTTTTAACCATTGCAACACAGTGCAAGAATGATAAACTTGAGCTAGATCAAACCTGGGTGCCTGTAAGAATCACCTGGGTAGCTTTTATTATAAATGTATCTTGCACTAATACCCTTGTCCCCATTCTGCATCATGGCTAACTCCTTCCTCATGACTACTTCTAGATGTTTTCTCGAAGTTCTTAAATTTGTTGTTGATTTCAGACCTCTTGGAAAACTTGATAAAAGCTATAAACGTCCTCTACAGAATTTGCTCATGGACACAAAATGTTGCCTTCAACTTCAAAGGATGTTTAAGCCATCTGAAGCTCGTACAATGAATGAAGGTGAAGAACTCAAGGATTATTCCCAGAGATGAATCCAGGTCTCGTGGATTTCAACTTTATGCAATATTAGGAACTAATCTTAAGAAAAAGAATTCAAAATTACAAACACAAAATTAATAACAGGACCTTGGAAGAGGTCAATGTAAGTGAGAAGCCTTGAAGCATAAACATCATTATCTTTGCAGTTATTCCACTTCTAACTATACTATGCTGCCTTCCAAATACTACCATTCACAAAAAAACTCAATGATGTGGAAAAACTAACTAATGAACCTGAGTCATTTCTCTTGAAGGGAAATATGATTCAGAGTTTCATGCAGGCTAAATTTGGGGAAAATTTCTAAATGCCTATCCTCATTGTATTTTGGTCACTTAATCTCATAATGCTTTATGTATTGATGACCTCCTAATTCGCTTAAGTAGTTCCATGAAAAGGTAAATATTTAATCCATAATCAAAACAGTATTCAAACTAAAGTTACTAAATATACTTCTAAATAGAGAATCTATCCCTTTAGTAGTTTTCTTTCATGATAAATAACTCAGGAATTACTGCACATAAAATGCCTCCATCTCTGGCCCCCAGTGATCATGAGTCCAACATCAACGGCTAAGTCCTATCCATGATGTAGCTGTTAAATACCTTATACCTGTTTCTTATAATTTATTTCTCATACTACTCTTCTAGCTCAAGCCCTTGCCTGGAAAGAAGCAATAACCTTATTTCTGATCTCTCAATCTCCAGCTTCTTCTCTCAGTACTCTATTGTAGTCCATTTTTCACCAATTTTTATTCAAAAGTTGGCTAATTTGTTCAGAAGCATAGCTTTGATATGACCGTTATCTGTTCAGCAACTCCTTACTGCATTACAGGTTGAGTATTCCTTATCTGAAATGCTTAGGACCAGAAGTGTTTCAGATTTGGGCTCTTCTTTCAGATTTTGAAATATTTGCATATATATAATGAGATATCTTGGGGATGGGACCCAAGTCAAAACAAAAAAATTATTTTTGTTTCATATATACCTTATACACATAGCCCAAATATAATTTTATACAGTATTTTTAATAATCTTGTGCATGAAACAAAGTTTGTGTACATTGAACCATCAGAAAGCAAAGGTGTCATGTGTAGAATTTTTCACTTGTGGCATCATGTCAACATTCAAAAAACTTTGGATTTTGGAGTATGTTGGATTTCATATTTTCAGATTAGGGATGCTCAATCTGTATTAAAATATTTACCTATAGTATGTACTAAATGTTTACTATATGCTTGGCATTTGTCATGCATTTTTTCATTTATTCATAATGTCAAAATTGTGAACTATATATTTTTATTACTCTTATTTTATAATGAGGAAACTAAGTCTTAGAAGCAGCTTAACTACAATTTTGTGTCAGCAATATGTGCAAGAGCCAGGAATTAAATAAGATTTGTCTTACATTCAAGATCTTGTTCTTAACGGTTACATTACGTGTTGAAAACAACCTTCCCAAACTTCTTTCTTTCAGTATGACACCGTAGTGTTTCCAGTGATGCCAAATTTAACTATTCCATGTTCACCATCCTTAACTTACCTTTCTCCATCGTGAGGAATTTGCCCATCTTTACTCTGGAATCCCTATTATTCCTTCTCTTCATAGTCAACCCCTATCTATTCTTGACTACTCACTACAAATTCCATGGGCTTCACAATCCAATTCCTTTCTCTACTGAAAGTAATGCCGCCGTCCACTGAACCACCTTAGCATTTTAATCTATTCTACGTATACAATCCATATCACTTTTTGATCTCACATTTTAATTTTGTTTTTGATTGTATATTATACTTCACTTATCTATATCATATGTGATATATGATGTGAACTCTTAGAGGACACAATTTTTACCTGATTTATATGTGCCTCAAAGTACATAGTGTGTTCTCCCTAGTAGATACTTAATAAGTATTGTTGAATGAATGGACCCAGCATAGACAATGCTGCTTCTACTCTGTAAATCTTAATACATTAACTTATACTGATCCAAGCTGTGTTCTATATCTTCCATGTGCTCTTACATCCAAGTGCTATATAGTTGACCCTTGAACAATGTGGGGGTTAGAGGCACTGACCCCCAACACAGTCAAAAATCCACCTAAATCCACTTTTAACTCCCCCCCAAACTTAACTGTTACTAGTGTACTGCTAGTGGGAAGCCAAACCAATAACATAAACTGTTGATTCACACATATTTGGTATGCTATATGTATTATATACTATATCCTTACAACAAAGTAAACTAGAGAAAAGAAAATGCTATTAAGAAAATCATAAGGAAGAGAAAATATATTTACTATTCATCAAGTGGAAGTGAATCATTAAGGTCTTCATTCTCACTGTCTTCATGATGAGAAGGGGTAGTTCTTGCTATCTCAGGGGTGGCAGAGGCAAAGAAAATCCACATATAATTGGACCCGTACAGTTTAAACCTGTGTTATTCAAGGATCAACTGTAATCATTTAACTATAGAAGTGATCATTCTTTATTCATAGTCCCATGGAACAATAATCATAATTTTCTATGTTTTACAACTATTCCAGGGTGCATCCTACTACCTACTATATCATTAATACTTACCACTGAGGCATAATACCAAAAATTCAGGCCCCAGTGCAATATAAGTAAGTTACTACAGTTTAGAGATTGCCTTCCAGTTATAATCTGGCATTATTGGGATGCTAGAGAACCATGCGAATTTCAAGAATGGAGCCTAGATTCTTACTGGGTTAGAAAAAAGCAATAAAAAACAATAATGAATAAAATAAAATGGTTATATACAGAGTTAGTAGTGATAGGGTGACATACTTATATTCTTTGTCTAACATGGACTAATCAGAAATGTATGGTCCTGGCTTTTCTTTTTCCTTCTGGCCTAAAACCAAGAAGTTCAATTTATGTATTTAGTTGGAAATGGTAGGTAACATTATTCTTGTAATATAGTATCTCCCAGCCTCTGGTGGATTTTGAATTATCTAGATGTTCTGAGAGTTAGCAATATGTTATGTCAGCTCTGGATCTAGTGTGCTTTTCTAGGCTACTGTTGGTCTTAACTTTTTACCTCATGGCAGATTATAGAGTTTATCAGGCCTAAACCAAAGCTCTAATTCAGTATTTGAAAAGTTCTTCACATGTTTAAACTTCAAATTATTTTAACTTCTAAACTGCTCCTGAAACATAGAACAAACAAACAAAACAAAGTGTCTCTCTTAACTCTAGCCAGGTCTTAGAGTAAATCTGAACAGTGAGCTCCATTTGAGATTCCAAATGTAATTCAAAACAAATCTGCATTCCAAATTTAGCTATTGATACTGAACATTCTTTTATCATTTGTATGTTATTATATGAATGTTGTCATTTGAAATGTATTTTTCAAAATTATGGGTAGTCATAAAGCAATATTATATGACATATGCAGTCTTAAGTATTCTTATAATGATGGATGTCACAGTAGCAAATGTAATGGAAATTGGTTAGTATTAATGATTACAGTTTTTGATTATAAAAATGGAATTATATTTTGCATATTATCAATTCAAAATGTCATATCATATCATATAATTGATTACTTATTCCTGGAAATAGTAAATCATGAGCTAAAATTAATATATTGTAGGACTATAGCTAAATCCTTAAGTTAAAATTTGAAATGCCTAATTTATACCGTTAAATATTATTATTTTTACATTAAGATTTGTTGTAGTGTTCAACATTGTTCAATTGAAGTTAATACTAAGTAAATATTTACAACTTTCAAGAATAAGTTAAAGGTATATTTTTCCTTATCTTAGATTCAGTGATTAGTAAAACGTATTACAATTTTCAGGTTGTAGTCTGAAATGTCAGTTCTTGGTGCGCTCTTGGCCAAAGAATGACCAGACACACCGAAAGCAAGGTAAGCATGAAAATGAGGTTTATTGAGGAGAGAAAGATAGTATTATAGAGCAAGATATAGGTTTCCAGAGCAAGACACATACGCCACAGATAACAACTGGACCCACTGTTATAGCAAAAGAGAGAGAGACCTTGGTTATGGTCTGGGTCTTGTTTTATAGTGTCTGGATTGGGATCTCCCCGTGGTTCAGATATCATTATGGAACCACTCTGATGGACAGTTGGGAGTTATATGACCTGAGTCTTACTGTGCATGTGGATCTCCCATGAGCCTCTCTGAAAGCCCATTTGGAGGGATGAACCACAACAGTACCCACTTTTGTCCCTAGGAGACCCAGAATCCCTCATTATCTACTTAACACAATAACCAAATAATAATTTTATTACAAATTAAACACAATGCCACCAACGCTAACATACACACTCAAGCCATTGGTGAGAGAAAAAATGATTCTGTAAGAATATGAGAATCTCATCACTGCACTACCAGCATCCAACAAGCTTAGACTTTCTTACTTATAAAGCACCTATAACCTTTATGCCCAGTATATAAGGTGATATGCCAAGGATGATAATAGCTAGCACTTAAATAATAATGTTATATGATATATAGTGTCTTAATGTTGCTCCTCTTTTAATTCATTTAATCCTCAACCACTCTATATAGATATTATCATTAGTTCCCATTTTACAGACAAAGTAATAAAGATGCAATCAGATTTAGCACCCTGCTCCAAATTGCACATACTATGAATTTGGAGCTGGGATTTAAACTCAGGTAATTTATTTTGAGAGACTGCATAATTTCTCTGTATCCCAGAGGGAAGGGCTATGCCTAAATGCCAAAGGCCTAGTGGCTTCTGTATTAGTCAGGGTTCTCCAGAAAAACAGAACCAATAAAATATGTGTAGACATATGAGAAGATATATTATAGGAATTGGCTCATGATTATGTAGGACAAGAAGTCCTACTATCTACCCTCTGCAAGCTGGAGGACTAAGAAAATTGGTGGTATAAGTCAGTCTGAGGTGGAAGACCCAAGGGAGGAGTGGGTGCTGGTATAAATCCTGGAGTCCAAAGGCCCAAGAATCAGAGGCTCTGATGTCTGAAGGCAGGAAAAAATTGATGTCAAGAGGTGAGAAATTTACATTTCCTCCTTTGTTCTATAAAGGCCCTCAAGGGATTGGATGATGCCCACCCACATTGGTGAAGACTGATCTTCTATACTATTGATTCAAATGCTAATCTCTTCTGCAAACACCCTCACAGACACTCCCAGAAATACTGTTTTACCACCTACCTGGGCATCCCTCAGTGCAGCAGTCCATTTTAAGTGGACACTTAAAATTAACCATCACAGCTTCCTTTACTGAGAAAGAGTAGTTGCAACTTCCAACATATCCTAAGGTCTCCAGGTCCTGGATAGCTGGATTTCTCTGTCATGGTGGTAAACAGTGGGCACTTAAGTTCAAACTCATCAATGTTCAAGCAATCTGTTTGTCCATGCTTGTTCTCAACCTGCCACAAATAGAGGGAGAACGTGAGAGAGGGGGAACAGTCAACATCCCTCATGAGCACACTGTGTTCAGCTTTGTTCAAGGATGTTTCTTGGCAAAATGCCTAGACATCAGTACCTTTGGGCCTGCTCACTGTATTTTGTTTTTTCTTTATTTTTCTCTCTGTTTTTTATTGTGATAAGGACATTTAATATGAGAACTGCTCACTTAGTTTAAGAGCATAGTACAGTAGTATCTGGGCACAATGAACACTGTACAATGTTGCACAACAGATATCTAGAACTTAATCATCTTATATAACTGAAACCCATTGAATAGCAACTCATCATGTCCTCCTCCCCACTGCCTTTTTAGTCTATGTGTTACCATTGGCAACAAAGAGATAGTGTTTACTCTGAACCCTTAGCAAAGCAGCTATCACTGTCAGAAATTAGTTTAGCAAATTTTCTTGGCTACAGTGGTAAAATGTGAAAAATAACCTTCTTGGATGTCTATTAACAACTGATCCATGGCTGGTTATTCTTTCGTAGTTTTCTTCAAGTACTAATCATTATATTTTCTCCTCAGCCATTAAATGCTCTATTTCTTTGTATTGTCATATGCTTATTCTATAGCCAATGTTTAATCACCAACCTCTTCCCCCAACAAGGTGCTCTGTGTATAGCCCACTTTGCCAGTCTCTTGCCTTGTTCTCTATACTCCAGCCACTTGGTCTTCTTTTAGTTTATACCCTCTCACCTCACAGGATCTTTGCAAATGCTGCCTCCTCGGCTGGAACATGATCTCCTCCTAGCCTCCTCTGTTCTTGTCACCCAGTTAACACATGCTTATCTGTTAGTTCATCTCCTGACCATCTATTCTGCTTCCTCCAAGTTTACCTCAAGTAACTTTGTCCAACGTTGTTATGGGACTGTGTTACTCTCCCTCATACTACGTATATGAGGCTATAAGGGTACAGTCAATAGCAAATATTTCATTCCTGTTCCTTCTCACTAGACTCCAAGACCATGAAAATAGGAACTGTGTTAATTTATGGTTATCATGTTGCCCCATGTGCTCAGAGACAAGGTGCATTTCCTGGCACAGAGTAGATGCCAAAAAATACTTACTGGAGGTGAAAATAATCCAAGTTCAAAAGATAATAACAAAGTTGCTGGGTCTTTCTGTGTTTAAAGTCCTGTCCACAGGACTCTGGTCACTGCTATTTTTTTTTTTCTTTACTTGCTGTATACGGGTCAATTCACCAAACAGATGATTAATTTCTCTTTTAAAATCCCAGTATATTAAGCTCTGACATGGGTGACATGGGTGGTTGAATGCTTATTAACTATGCCTTAATTTTCATACAATAATGCAGTTTTGTTTTGTTTTTTGTTTTTTCTAATAGCTCTATCTGCAAGTGCTAGATACAATAATTCAAATATGACTCCCCTATTAGGATGTCAGCCTTCTTTTTGCAGTAAATAAGATTTTAAATTACTTTTCATTTGATCACTTATCTAAATTAAATGAACAAAATAATATAATATGTCATTCATATTCCTATATGTAGTATTTTTAATAATTAAATCCCTTTTAGTTCATTTAAAGGTTATATATTATAGGAAAGAATAAATCATATATTAATATATTTTAGAATTATAGCATTGCTACATAAATTTTCATTGTCAAATTTTAAATTGTCAAAATTCCCAAAGAAGAGATAAAAGACCCATGTGTTTGTTGTACCAAAACCCACCACGGTATAGAAAAAGACTCTCTGAGATGCAGATTGAAGATATTTATAGCAGAGGGGCAGAAGAGAGATGCTTACATCACCTACTTTCTTTTCTTGCTGAAACAAAATTGTTCCCTCTGGTATAGTTTCTAGTGCTTCTTTGTTTCTGGTCCAGTTTTACATGACTTAAGCAGTAAGGCTGGTGTAACTTCCCCAGAGACATAATTTCCTGCAGTTTAATAGGTTTCTTTATTAGGATGCTTTTCCCTGTTGATTAGCCATTATATATATTCATTACTTAATTTCCTTTCATTACATATGGGCATTATCTAAGAAGAAAATGTGCAAAGTTTTTATTCATAATGTTTATCATAAAAAGTAATAAATTATTATTAGTGGTGGTAGTATTATTATTCTTTGGAAATACTCTCAATAAATGCTATGAACTTGACTTTACTCTGATACTCTGTGCTAAAACTGTATTTTTCTTTTTAAATATATAGCAATGGGAGAATATTAAAGATTTTGATGCAAAAAGTAATTGATTTTTATCATAGATTAGGTTATGAGAATGAAGTTGAATACCTCAAAAAGGAATGAAATGTTAGCAAACACCAACATATAAATAACATATGCTAAAAAAATCAACTTAATTAGATAGAACTAATCCTTCCTCATTTTATTAAGATAATATTCCATTCATTTTTCCTGAGCATCTAGTTAGTATTCTTCTGAGATTTATTTGTTAATTGACTCCTTTGAGCAGAACAGAATTAGAATTATGGATTTATGACAATGGTGAACCAAATCACAGGCATAACCACAACTAACAAGTTTTCCATTCATTGCACTGTATTTAAATATCAATCCAGTAGAAGGTTGCCTGAAACACAAATAAGCATCTCCTGTTCAGCAGAACATAAAGCTGACTATATAAAATTATCTTGGTCCATGAAAGAGGGGAGCACAGGACTAAGAAACAAAGATTTTAGATAGCAGGAATACAACTGATTTATGATCAACGTAAGTACAATAACGGAATAGCTCACCTTTACAAGTGCTATATAGGCACTGAAATATAATAAAAGTCTATTAAGAACACAAAATCAAGTTGGTGTATAATCTGAGAGAGAACATATGATTTTTTTTATAGCTGTACAACTTCTAACATAAACAATATTATATACATACTATTTAACTGTACATTTTTCAAATATTTAGAACATAAATTCTATTTTATTTCTATTATGTTTCAATGTTTTGATATACAATTTGTAAGTATATCAGTTGCTTTTATTAAAGCACATAATATCAATAATTGTAATTGCAAAGGTTTTATTCATGATTAGAAAACAGGTTCTGACAATTTCTTAATCATCTTTGCAGTCCTCTACCACATACTTAGTAAGAAATTGCCCTTTGAACTGTTTCATCACAGGGCTGTGCTCCAAATTATAATTACTTAGATTAAAACTGTCCTTTGATTTGCAGCTGGATAGTAATTATCATCAGAAGGTCCTATAAATGATATAATAGAAATTTGAATATAAGTTTACAGAAAATTATATGTAAAGCAATCTAAAAGGATAAGTTGTCCTTGTTTTAAGTAACTAGCCAAGTTTAACAATTTTGACCTCTCATCAACATCTGCTGAACAATTTTGAAATAGTATAGGCAAAGTAAAATTGTCAAGATGCTAAAATTTGAGCTAACGCCAGCCTTGTAAACATATTTTACTAAGGTCCTTTGGAAATAAACATTCCACAGTAAATATCAGGATGACAAACTCTTTCCATTTGGAGTTGACTAATTCAGTAGGGAATGTTCAGAGAAAAATGAGAAATGCCTTCCTCAAGTCCTTTAGTTATAGGCTCTTCATGGCTAGATTATCAACTAAACTTTGCATCACCCTAGATATTAAAAACATGGTCTGAAAAATCACTAAGAACACAAACATTAAATTTTTGAGAATCCCTGTCTTCACACATTATACTTCTTAGGGAATTTAATGTTACCATAAACAATTTATTATTTTAACATCTTATGCTATATAAGACACAAAATTAAATCATATATGTCTTAGCAAATGCTTTCACAAGCATTATATTGTTTGATCCTTATGTTCTGGAGTAAGCATTTGTATAATTTAGTCAGTTTGTCAGTCAACATGTATTTACTGAACACATCTTTGCCTGGTAATATGCTGAGTCTTGGACATTCATTAATAAATGAAACAGATTCAATCTCTGACTTCATGGAGTTTATGATCTATTTGGAAAATTTGTGCAATAAAAAAATAAATATAGATAAATACTTTCAAGTTTTCAAAATGCTGCAAAAAAGAAGAAAAGGACATAGTAAATGAAGTAAATAAAGCACAACCTTACTGCCTTATTTCCCCAAAGAAATGTATCCAGAAAGTGTTGATCCAGAGTTCAAACTTAAGAATACAATTTTAGTATCCTATATCCTACATAACACCTAGAATCTCTGAGCACCATCTCCCAGTGGAATGCCCTCATTCCAACATAGAACATTAACCAGTAAGGGGGATCATGGGAAAATCATTTAGCCACCTCCACTAGTCTCTCCATACAGCTGCCTCCACAGTCTTAATCCTTAAAAAAAAAAGAAAAAGGTATGTTGCTAATACATCATGATTCTATTTAGAAAAGAATATCAGTGCTAATCTTTGGACATATCGTGACATAGAAATTCATGTATAAGAAAAATAATTTTCCTGGGCCATGGGTATTGAAGTTTCATAAAAGCAGGGGCTATGCATTTTTTGTCTACTGCTGTTACCTTCAGTGCTTCATAGAGTATTTGGTGAATTGTAGGCATTTCAGTTTCTCTAATTGAGTGAAACAACAAATTAGAGTATAAGAAAAGGAAAAACATAAGATGAAGCATTACATGCCAATTGGAGGGGAAAGTAGGAAAAAGTTTGAGCAAAATGATTATGCAATACTCTGGTAACAAACTAGTGTAATGCCCGTATATGTTCACATTGCTAAGGAGAAGGGTTTTTGGCATTTTCTTCACTGCATGTCAGATTAACCTGGTATCATTAATGTGCTGTCATGATTACTGAATATTTAACATACCTGTAGTGGAAATGTTACAGCTAAACAGCAAAGTCCAGTAGTAAGTTTAAACAGTCCTTGAGAGGTAGCATTTTGTGGAAAACAAGGAGATTTTCACCCTACGTATGTCATGGAGGGAAATGTAACAAGGAGGATATAAAGAAAGGAAGCATAGAAGCCAGGCTATTTAAACGAGAGAGGGGCTTTCAAGTTATGCTTCGCTAGGAGTTTTAAATTATTATTATTTGTACTTACAACCCATTAAGTCCCACCATTTATTACAATAGCTATAGGCTGCCCCAAAGCACTTTCAAAAACTGAAAGAGGACTTCATACTGATGATTTATGAGAATAACAGGTCATATTTTTTCTAGACAAGAGTGATAAGATTGACAGAAATGAAATACTGTGGAGATTTCTGGGAATATAGTCATATCATGTTTGAGGAAATATAAAAAGCATGTGTTTTAATAAAAATTAAGTTTGATGCCCTTTCGATTAAGCCTTAACTCCAGTAAGCTCGTCACTTCCCAAGGCTTCATAAAGCTTACATAACGAGTTTTTTTTATGGGAATATCTGCTGAAAACTAAAATTAGTTCGGTGATATACAGAACTATAAGAATGGTTGCTTATAACCCTTGCCCTCTCCTTTGAGTGCAGGTGTAATCTGTGAATATTATGAAATATTACTTTCATGAAAATGTTAAATTATGTGGCAAAAAGGGAGATAAATCTGTGTGGGAACAATCTAACCACACGAGCACGTAAAGAGCAGAAAATTTTCTCTGCCTAGTGGAAGAAAGAGAGTTAGAGAGATTTGAAGCAATGGAAGAATTTTATAGGCCCTTGTTGCCTTGAATTTGGAGGAGACCTCATGGAAGGATCAAAGATCAGCCTCTAGGAATTAACTCCCAGCTAATGGCCATAGGAAAAAAATGGTGGATACACACTCACACACATATACATACTCATACAAACATGGAACTTTCCAAAATGATTTAGCTCTGAATTTGAATCACATAAATGTGGGGTTTCTCCAGAGGTCTAGGAAATCTAACCTTTATTCAGCATTATTTTTATACATAAATATGCTCTAATATAATATAATGTCTAGAAAGCACTTTTAGACCTAGGCATTATTTCTTAAATTTAATCTTTCTTGCTCCTTTTTAAAGTTATTTCCTTCTAAACTACAGTCAATAAAAGTACAATAAAGCCATTTATTAGTCTCATCAGGTTTCATCACAGATTTATTTTATTCCTACAAATCTGACATTTGATTGACCTCTCACTATTTTTAATCAAATGGTTGGTAATGCAAGAAAACTAGCACTCTAAGAAAAACAGCAGGAATACCTACTTATGTTTGTATTACATCTTAAAAATTTAAAGAACCGCATACCAAATTAATGTTGCAATTAAAGTGGTATAGTTAAATTAGTAAAGCACTTTTACATACTACATTTTATTTATTATTGAAATAATCTTATGGACTAGGTTGTTAATACCTTCTACCTTTTCAGAAGAAAACTGAAACTGAAAACTGAAGCACACTGAAAGCTTATATTATGATTTTTATGAGTCAAACATTAGCATTTTAAACAGGAGAAATGGGTTTACAGCATAAAACAGAAAACCTACCCTGAAGTATCTCACAACAGGAGAGCTTCCAAGTTTCAGACAAGGTGGTGTAGCCATATTCCTCATCCTGCTAATCCTCCAGCACTTGAAATATCGAATACTGTCTTCCTCTAAATGAGTATTGTTAAAAACAAAACAAAAGAAAACAAATCTTTTGTGCCTTTAGTTTTTTTGGCTACTTATTATGAATAATTTACTGAGTCTTATATTCTACAATCAATTGCAGTGACAAAGGAGATAATAAATTTAATTGTATTCTTTAACTGCTATATGTCAATGTTTCTGTGATATATTTACATGTGATTTGTTATATTTTGATATAAACTTATTAATATATGTGATAACATATATATGCTTAAATATTATTCAACTACTGCACTATAAATATAATTCCTAATTTTACACAATTATTTTATTATTTCAAGGTTGGAAATGGTTACTCTTTTTAATGCTCCTCTGACACCAGCCAGTAAAGTAAAAGTGAGAGACATTGTATTGCAGTAGACAAAATTTAGGACTCTAAAATTCTGTTCTGGGCTTTGAAGTTCAATAAATGTGTGATCATATGGACAAAATGGAAATTATAGTACCTACCACAAGTCCTTAGTTATGATGATTGAAAGAGATGGTCCCAATGGAGCAATTGACACATTGTGAGACTATAATTAATAGTAGTTTTGCTTTGATTATTATTGGTGATGGTCGTGGAAGTTTTTATCAATTACA
Organism: Daubentonia madagascariensis; assembly: GCA_023783475.1. Taxonomy (NCBI): domain Eukaryota; kingdom Metazoa; phylum Chordata; class Mammalia; order Primates; family Daubentoniidae; genus Daubentonia; species Daubentonia madagascariensis. The sequence goes on along the minus strand of JAKFHU010000978.1, from coordinate 13,876,317 downwards.
TCTATACCTATATTGGCAATTATTCTTAGTGTATTTTTTTCTTAAGCAAAAATTTTTAAAAGCTTCAGAAAAAAGATGTGACAAAATACAATTTAGTTTTATCAGAATGCAATTATAGAAACCAAACCAAAGTGTGTATTTAAACATTTCTTACAGGAATTAGTCTTTCTGCAGTTGTGGGAATTGGATAAGCAGTATCAGGAATGCTGTCATCTTGAGTCTGACGCTGGAGCTTGTTGTCCAGTGGGCAGGCAGTTGTTAGATGAACTCCAATAAAGAGTAGATGAACTGCAAATAAAGTAGGTGAGAACAGCGACAATCTGGAACCCAAATTTATGAGTTAAAACCTGCAACATGGATAGATTGAAACCTGTGTCAGTTCTCGCTGTCTCTGACCTTGAAATATGTGAGTTTAAAAACAAAACAAAACAGAGAAACTGGTGCCTTTCATCAAGGGGCAAAAGACAGACCTGGTGCAGGAGTCAGAGAAGCTAAATGGAAATTCAGGAGAATAAGGAATATAGAGAAGTTGTAGCCTTGACCAATGCCCCATACCAAAATAAGGTGCCCCAGCAGATAAGCAAGACCCACAAAATGGTTGCTGCCTCACTTTGTTAATGAACCCACAAAGGGTTTTTTCCCTAGGATCAGTTGTTTGCCACACAGAAAGCAAATTACTGAGACAACAAGGATTGTCAAGGAAGAAAAGAAGTTTATTGCAGAGCATATCAACTGGGAAGTGGGAAGGTTGCTTCAAATGTGCCTCCCTGACTGAGGTCAGGGGTCAGGGGTTTTTCTAGAGGTGAAATGAATAACGCATGCGGTGAGTGAGCATTATTACACGTTTGGGGCGGAGTGCAAGGCACGTGCCTTGCACGCGAGCACAATGAGAAATCATACTGGCACGTACATCACATGATCAAAAAATGGCAGATAAGCCCCTTCCAGGGCAGAGATTTTAGTAGGATCATGAGCTAGGGGTTAACACTGGTCATCCTTTTGGTATTGTGGGTTGTGGGGAGTAGGTTGCTCAGCGGGTCCTTGAGCAAGATCTGTGGTAGAATGCTCCTTATCTTGACTTCTCTGAACAATCAGGAGGTGTAAGGCCTTGTAGTTAACTCATGGCTGCAAGGAGGTTCCACCATTTCTGAAAAACAACTCAAAACGGAATGGAACAGTGAAACAGAAAGTTACAAAGTTCTGGTCATCAAATCTTATTGGCCTGGGAACTTGAAACATAGAACTACAAAAAGGTGTTTTTGTTCAAGGAAGTGGTTACAACTACTTCTTTCAAAATCTCACACTTCTTTTCAACATAGTGCTGGAAGTCCTGGCCACAGCAATTAGACAAGACAGAGGAATTAGGGGCGTCCAGATGGGGGCAAAAGAGGTCAAACTTTCACTATTCACAGACGATATGATATTATACATAGAAAACCCCAAGGATTCAACCAAGAGATTACTGGAATTGATAAATGAATTCAGCAAAGTCTCAGGATACAAAATTAATACACATAAATCCATAGCCTTCATATATGCTAATAACAATCAAGCCGAGAAACAAATTAAAGATGCAATACCTTTTGCAATAGCAACAAAGAAAATGAAATATTTAGGAACATATCTAACTAAGGAGATCAAAGACCTATATAGAGAGAATTATGAAACACTGAGAAAAGAAATTGCAGAGGATGTAAATAGATGGAAAGCCCTACCATGCTTTTGGATAGGCAGAGTCAACATAGTAAAAATGGCTTTGCTACCTAAATTAATTTACAGAATCAATGCAATCCCTATCAAAATACCAACATCATTATTGCCAATCTAGAAAAAATAATTCTACGCTTCGTGTGGAACCAGAGAAGATCCCATCTAGCCAAAGCGATCTTAAGCAAAAAGAACAAATTGGGAGGCATCTATCTACCAGACTTCAAACTATACTACAAGGCTATAGTAACCAAAACTGCATGGTATTGGCACAAGAACAGACACGTAGACCAATGGAACAGGACTGAGAACCCAAATATAAAACCAACCTCATACAGTCACCTGATCTTTGACAAATTCCAGAAAAATGTACAATGGGGAAAAGATTCCCTATTCAACAAACGGTGCTGGGAAAACTGGATGGCCATATGTAGAAGACTGAAAGTGGACCCACACCTCTCACCTTTCACAAAAATCAATTCACAATGGATAACAGATCTAAACCTAAGACATGAAACCATAAGAATTCTCAAAGAAAACGTTGGAAAATCTCTTATGGACATTGGCTTAGGCAAAGAATTTATGAAGAAGACCCCCAAAGCAATCACAGCAGCAACAAAAATAAATACATGGGACCTGATCAAATTGAAAAGCTTCTGCACAGCCAAGGAAACTATCACTAGAGTGAACAGACAACCTACAGAATGGGAGAAAATATTTGCATGCTACACCTCTGATAAAGGGCTGATAACCAGAATCTATACAGAACTTAGGAAAATCAACAAGAAAAAATCAAACAACCCTATTAAAAAATGGACAAAGGACATGAACAGAAACTTTTCCAAAGAAGACAGAAAAATGGCCAGCAAACATATAAAAAAGTGCTCAACTTCTCTAATCATCAGGGAAATGCAAATCAAAACCACAATGAGATATCACTTAACTCCGGTGAGATTGGCTCATATTAAAAAATCCCCAAACAACAAATGTTGGCGGGGATGTGGACAGATAGGAACACTCATACACTGCTGGTGGGACTGCAAATTAGTACAACCTCTATGGAAAAGAATATGGAGATACCTCAAAGAATTAAAAGTAGAATTACCATTTGACCCAGCAATCCCACTACTGGGTATTTATCCAAAGGAAAAAAAGACATTTTATAATAAAGACATCTGCTCACGAATGTTCATAGCAGCACAATTCACAATTGCAAAGTTGTGGAAACAACCCAGGTGCCCATCAATACACGAGTGGATCAATAAAATGTGGTATATGTATACCATGGAGTATTACTCAGCAATAAGGAACAACAGTGAATTAACACATCTGGTATTATCCTGGTTGGAGCTAGAACCCATTCTTCGAAGCGAAGTGTCACAGGATTGGAAAAACAAGCACCACTGGTACTCGCCATCAAACTGGTACTAACTGATGAACACTTACATCACACAGGGCAATAACATTCATCTGAGGGAGGGCGGGCGGGAGGGGGGTGGAAGGGATGGGAAAAACTCTCACTGAATGGATGCAGGGAGCACAGTTTTGGGGGATGACCACGATTGTGGCTCTGACACGGGCAGAACAGGGGCAATGTGTATGGCCAAAGTGTTGTACCTCAATGATATTCTGAAATTAAAAAAATAAATTAAAAAAAAAAATCTCACACAAACACGTCTTCTGTAGTACACTCTACTCAGAAACAGACAGGGAAGGGAATTCAGTGAAATGTAGTTCAACCACGTCAAATTGACACATTACAAAGCCACCACACTAGTAAAGAGTTAAAGAACACACTGAAGTAAAGAAGTAATGATACGACCTTCCTTAGAGTCTTAGAAAAAACAAATTCCCTTTTCCCAAAAGTTGAAAGTAAAATTTGACTCATACAGAGTCAAACGATCTCTACCCAGTCAGAGATCAATTAACTCCACGTGTCACCAAACTTAGTCCATGTTTGTTTGCTTGCTCTTTTCCCAGGAGAAGTGAGATAAAAGGGGGAAAACAAAAGAGGGTCTAAATTCCAGAATATGATTTTGAATGCTTTCTATTTCAGATTTTTACAATTTATTATCAAAATGATTCTTTTATTACCAAATTCATAAAGAGATAGCAGTTTAAGTTCTTTAAGAATACAAATGAAATATGTTCTTGAATGTATATAATTATAATAAAATTTGACTTACAAACAGATAAATTAAGCCAACCGTTATGTTTTACTTTTTGATTCACATTTGTTTTTGTATCCCCAATATTATTCTTTTACTGTCATGAAAGCAAAAGATGTATCCCATATGGAAGACTACTAGTTTTTTATGCTGGAAATAAACTATTCTTGAAACCAAGCAGTTAAAAAAAAAATCTCTTCTCCCTTTTCTTCTAGTTTCGAATAGATTCCAATTTAATCGTACTCAACAGATTGGCAGAAAGCATTAAGCAGACACATTCTTAAGAATATTCAGCCCAAACCATGTTTTTTTACTATGATAATTACAACTGGGTATATCAATAGAATGGTTAGCTTGAGGCTCAAGCAAGTAAACTGACTCGTATTCTGCTGTCTTAGTAATAACATTGTTACTTGACTCTCTTCTTGTAGGAGCTTGACTGCTAACAAACAATATTACTTGTCTCATAATGTGTTTTATCTTCAAGACTAAATTTACCATTAGAAAAAAATTCCCAATTAAAAAAAAATTATGATTCCAGGAAATGGCCAAATCTTAAAGTGGAAAGGATAGAGATTCAGTTCCATATTCCCCAGAGAGATTAAAACCTACTTTTACTGAACATGAAATGACATATAAGACTGTACTAAGATTGGCCATTAATACAGTAAATGGAAGCTTTGGATTCACCTCACTAGGGATTTAATTAATATGGGGGATAAAACAGGGCAAAATGATGAAGCAAAAGTCTAAAAATAGCGGTTAAATCACTAATCTGTTACTTAAAACCTTGAGGATTAATTTCTTCAGGATGACTTGTGGGGCAATGGTTTGGGTACTAGAGGAAAAAAACCTTAAACCATTAGAGTGGATTATCCCATTCTTTTATAAATTGACAAAATAGCCAAACTTTATAGCTTCTTTCTTTCACTTTAAGCCCCAGTAATAATTAAAAATAACTATGACAAAAAGGATAATCATAGCGGCCAATGTACTTGATGAATTTTATAAGATATGGGTAGAGTTTCTTAGTGCACTGAATTTTACTTCTGTTACCTAACCATATTTCCTTGTATGAATTTGAAACTAAGAAATTTATTTTATTGTACATTTTTAGCTCATGAGGCTATTTCTTCTCATTGAATGATTTAGTCTAGTGCAAATTAATTTTCTACAATAAAATTAGTTTCTTTAAAAGTAGAAAAACAAATCTATTAAATTTCATGTATCACAATTGACACAAAAACTTACTTTGTGAATGTTAAGAATTTCCATAGTTTTCTTTATGAGAAGTAAGAATGATTTTTATATTTTTACCAGTAAGATGCTTTTTTAAAATTCCTGATATACCTGAATTTATTTAAATATTAGAATTTTGCCTATAAAAAAGCAGTAACTTTTGATGTAATCAGAATAATTTTTACATTGTTAAATTCAAAGAATTAATATGAGACATTTATTACTTGTTTCTTGGTTATTACCTAGTTAAGAATAAGGGAAGAGGAAGATGTCGTCTTGATTTTGGGGAAAACAGCAAACTGGATAATTCTCGAAAGTGGAATTTTGAGGACAAAGAACAGGTTGCAAGACAATATAGTATGATATATTTTTTTTGAAGCTTAAATTCATGCAAGGGATGTCATAAATTGTTTAACTATGGAAACAGTTTAGTGAACTGGAATTATAAACACAAAATCAAAGTAGGAGTGAAATGAGGTTGGGAAAAGTAGTTGGAGGTTTCAACATTATTTAATGATGTATTAGTTTTTGCTATGTTATACATAATTATTTTTCAGATTTAGGAAATTTTCATAGTAGTTTTTTGTTGTTTTTTTTTCTTTTCTTTTCTGTTTTTAAATAGATATCTGCAAGAATTTGCCAACTGTGCAATTAGAAATACACACCACAACTCTCACTTCTGACATCAACCACAAGTTCAGGGGGTTCACAAAACAACTCTGAGGTTTGATAATTCCCTAGGAGAACTCACAGAACTCACTGAAAGCTGGTATATTAAAATCAGCCAGGGGAAAAAGCACATAGGGGCAGAGTCTAGGAAAAATACCAGATGCGGAACTTCGTTGTCCTCTCCCTGTGGAGTCACAAATATTTGACTTTCATGGCATCAGTGTGTGACAACACCCTTGAAGTTGCCAACTAGAGAAGCTCATGTGAGCCTTGGTGTTCAGAGTCCTTATTAGACTCCAAATAGGCACAACTAGTTATCTATCTGGCTAATCTCAGTATCCAGTGATAGCTAACTGGTATCAGGAGACTCAAAAACCACATCCCAAATCATATTGTTACTATCTGGCTGGTCCAAGGCCCCCAGGCAAAGAAAGATACTCCTACTGGTCATGACATTTCTAGGGCTTAGGGATTACCTACCAGAAGCCCAGGACAAAGGCTAGACCTTTCTTTGGGCAAGGCAAAATTCTTAACTACACAGCATCTCATCAGAACACCAAATAATTTATTAATTTTCTGGGAGGTGGATTATGGGTAAGTTTAACATTCTGGAATTTTTAAATGTTCATAATCAGCACATATTCTTTCTGTAGTAGAGAAAAAAGATCCTTTAAAAAAAGGATCTGACAAAAGGATCTGACATTGTTCATGAGTTGTCATCTATTGAGAAATACTAGTCTAAGGCCTTTTGGCCTACGGTTTTTGTACCAGTGTAAATAATTAAAGACTTTACTCTTGAATATCATTATCTCCATGAAATACTTCCAGAATTTCCTCTTTTAACAGACACTTAGTGATTTAGGTACTGGCTTTATACAAATAAATGTATCTATTTGAATGGGAAAAATTAAATATGGTTTGATTTTTTAATACAAAATCAAACTGTGCATAGCCATTACTTTTTAGTTTTCTTTTTCATCAATCCTATGATTTCTCCATATTTTTAATCAGATTCTTCTAAAGGGCAAGTACTGTTTTGCCACCTGCCTTTTTCCCTCTTTTTCTTTCTTCTCTTTCTAATTATTCCCTCTATGTCCCTCTGTGTGTGTGTGTGTGTGTGCCCTCTGTGTGTGTGTGTGTTTGTATATGTGTCTAATTTACGTACATTAGTCTTTACAGCATGGAAAGTAATATCTCAAGGGCTGATGTGTTGCTCCACTCTTAGTAGATTCAGATCATAATTAGAAAATGCATTCATTGGCCTTCTGCACCCAAGAAGACAATAGACAAAAAAAAAGAGTTGGAAAAATAAAAATTATATGTAATGACTGATAGACCAGAATCATTTAGTTTGGAACTTGAGAAATTACATAAACTGGTATTTTCTTGGGATCACGTAAGTTTATTAAAGTTAAATATTTGTGGACCAAAGAGAGATTGAAAATATATTCTACATTTTTGTTGTTGTTGCTGTTGTTGTTTTGTTTTGACCAAATCATGTAAATATTTATATATTTATCATAATGAAAAAAAAATAGTTCGTTGCCCTCCTCAATTTGACATTTTGACATTATCATTTGATGCTTATTGGTTATCTCTGTACGTGAGTAAAAAGAGAATAATCACTTTTTTCCTTTCCCAGATGCTAGAACAATAAAAAAGCAGGTTACAATTGCAGCCTGACAGATTTGCCCTCAGTAAAAATACATTAAATATTGAACTGAGATGTTAAAATTTCTTTCTTTTGGGTGCTTAAAAATCCATTATAAATTTAAATGGCTTGAAAGATTTGTAAGTCTCTTTGGAGGAAGGAAGGACTAAAGACCTCTCAAGGTATCTTCTACAATCTCCTATCTTTGGAGAATCTGTGCTGTATTAGCAAAAGTGAAGCAGAGAGGAAGATTGATAGGGAACAAGAGTGCAGAGTTTAAGCTAGTAGATTTCCACAAGCGATTTAACACTGTGCTGATAAATTCTTGTCGGCATTTGCGATTCATCAGGGATTTTGCAAGACAAAAGCCTTTGTATCTTCTGTGAGGGCTCCCGGTGCAATACAAATAAATCTCTTTTGGATTTTTGGGCCCAAGGTAAAAAGGACAATCAGTGTGTTGACTTGGATCCTGGATCTTCTTACGGAAGAAAGAAAAATACTGGAGTAGGAACTACTATCTCCTAAGAGTTGCCCAGTAAATATCTTTCGAACGGAATGAAAGAGAATAGAATAGAATAGAACCGAATTGAATTGAACTGTTACTTGTGAAGTCATTCAAATTGCAGAATGCATAAGGTCAAGTAAAATTGTTTCTTCTTGCCTTTTTGAATATTTCTTGCAGTTTCTACAAAGTATGGAATATACTATTAATATATATCGTAGTTGATCCTAAGTATATTGGGTTTTTTTTAATAACATTAATTTAATCAAAGTGTACATAGAGAAAAATACAAAAGTAAATATGCCTTGAGATATTTTCTTAAAACTTAAAATAATGCCAAAGAGTAAAACTGCAAGCCTATAAATTTTGTTCTTAGATGCTTAATGTAGATCCAGCTGATTATAGATAGCTACTATGTTATTCTCGAATTCAACTACTCAACTTATTAAAGTTTATCTCTTTCGGATGTTTAAAAAATAAATAAATAAATAAAATAAAGTTTATCTCATATTAGAAACAGGTCAAGTGGAATAAAAGGATAATAAATTTTACGAACAAAATACAATATTTTCAATGGATACCATAATTAAATTTAAAATAAGAAAATGTAAAATAGGAATGTATATTAAATTTGTTAAATATTTCAGAACGCTTATTTTATAATAAAAGTAAAGTTTTTTCAAACTAAACAATTATATATTGTACCTACTCTTGGCAATTTATTCTAGTACTTTTTAAGGATTTGGGGCCTTCTGGTTTAATGAGTTTTATCTTTTATTCACTCAATCATATAAGAATCAATCCTTGGGATTACAAAAAAAAAAAAAAAAGACAGACAATTAGTTCCTTACATTTGAAAACTGCAAACTCCCAGCAAAAAGGACCCTGTCCAACACCCTTACACCAACCCCCTCACACACACACACACACACTGAGACCAAATTTTACCATAGATATGTAGGTCCTGTGTCCCAAAGATAACCCCAGCTCCTTTAAAATGCCTATCTGAGAAAGCTCAATGTTGCCAAAGTAATTTACTATTTGTTCCAGCCAATACCCAACTCTAGGCCACTGACTTCCCTTTTCTTAGAGTATTTACTCTAGAGAACTTGAAGTTATAAATCTGTTCTCTGCCCCTTTGAGGTATAAATCTTCTATAACCCAGAAATGTCTTTCTTAAGGACCTGGGAGCCATCCCTTTGAAATGTAATCATCTAGAAAAATAGGGTCCTATCTCCTAATCTCTGACACTGTTAGAGGATAACTTCAATAAGGGACAATTAGCAAGCACAGGAGGCCTAATTACATTGACCAACCTCTCCTAACCCCTAATGTTCTTTGGTATTTTAACTTTCGCACACATCAATGTTTAAAATGCTTCTTGTCCTTTGTTTCTGTGGAATTGAGCTTATATGGGAGTCTCTCTACTCCACTGCAGCAGTCAGAATAAAATCCCTCTTACCACTTTTAATAAATGTTTGGCTTTGTTTTTCTTTGGCACAGTGCAGTGGGATAAATAGACATTAACAAATAAACAGATACATAACATCATAACTACAACTGGTAAGCAATGCTAATTATGGGGGTAACAGGATGCTCTGGTGTAGAGTAAAAGCAGTACTTTCTGTGTTAGATTCACTAAAGAGGTGATGCAGGAGTTGAAATATTAAGAAGGAGAGAAATTATATAAATAGGTAGAGGAATATTTTTCCAGGCATAGAGAAATAAAATAGACAAAATACTTTGGTATACTAGGAATGACAGATGATTGTGTGCCTTGAGCATAGACAGAAAAGGGGCAGAGTTAAGCTGGATATGTTAAGTGGGAATCAGATCATAAAGCACCTTCTTGGTCATTGATAGATAGAGTTTGTATTTTATTATGAAGGCTTTGTAAACCATTGAAAGGAAGAAGTGTAGAGATGATATATCATTTCATTTTTTAATTCTCACAGTAGGCCCAGTGTGCAGAAATGGGTGGGAAGGGAGCAAATACATAAGTACAAAGATAGTTTTGAGATTTTTTTTTTTGGCCAAGAACTATCAATTGAATATTGGGGATAAGGGAAGGATAACATTTAAAATATTTCTAAAGTTTCTGGCATTAATAACTGGAGAGATGGTTATTCCAGTTCTTGAGATGTAGAAAAAGTTTAGCTTTTAAGGGACAAAAAATAAAGCATTCCGTTTTGGATGGGCTAAGTTTAGAAGTCTATGAGCTATCCAAGTGGAAATATCAATAGCTCAGTGAAAATATCTTGGCGGGAGCTCTACATGTTAAAGTGTATGGATGGTATTTAAGTGAATGAGATCATTCTCAAGTGATAACAGAGAAAAGAAATAGAGAAGGGGACACCTATGATCTAAGAACCTGCATTATTTAGAGAAGAGAGATGCCAGAAAAGACTAGAACAAGTGGTCAGTAAGGCAGGAGGGATACGTGAAGAGGAAACGTTCACAAAGGCCTGGAGCAGATTTCTAAGAGTGAGGGCACAGTCAACCCTGTCAAATGCTACTAATTAGTCAAATACAACAAGAATTTAAAAACATTCATTGGATTTGATTAAAGTAGTAACAATAAATGACCTTGATAAAAGCAGTTTCACTGGAGTTGTGGAACCTTCATAGACTGTAATGATTTGGAGATTAACTGGGGAGGGTGTTGTAGCAATATATCTTTCCAGACTATCCTAACCTGAAAACTTCACATGACAAATACCTAGGAATACTAGAAGTTGTTACTTTTTAAATCATTTATTCCTGTTGCAGCAAGAAATAAAATGCCAGAAAAAAAAATACAGAACTGAATACCAGAGAGGAGAGTTCATGTGCTAGTTATGTAGTAGGGTACGAAGTTGAGAAAGAGAGAAATATGTCACTTTAGTAATTAGGGAGTTGCCTTTTAATGTTATATTGAAACTTATCTGCTACTTTTATGTATGATTGTGGAGCAATCTTTATCTTCCCTAATTTCTTTTTTCTTCTTTTGCTTTACTTCCAGAAAGAGCTATTGTGAAGTCTGAATGTTTTCTATGGCTCTGTGTTATTACCCTAGTTCAAACAGTCATTATTTATGGCCTGCATAATAGTGACAGTCTCCTACCTACATGTGTCTCATTCCTACTACCAAATGCTCATCATTATGCTTTTCTAAAACTGAATATGGCAAGGTCTCCCTTCTGCCTAAAACCTCCAATGTAACACCATCACATTCAGGTTAAAATAAATTTGCTCATGAGGTAGCTCCTGCCCTACCCTGCAAGTCTCAATTCCCTTAATTTCACCATAATATCTGTGATAATTAATTTTTTATGTCAACTTGACTGGGCCAAGGGATGCCCAGATAGCTGGTAAAACAGTATTTCCGTGTGTGGGAGTAAGGGTGTTTCCAGAAGAGGTTAGGATTTGAATCAGTAGACTCAGTAAAGAAGATCGCCCTCATCAATGTGGGCAGACATCATCCAATCCATTAAGGGCCCAAATAGAACAAAAAGTCAGAGAAAGAGTGAATTTGCGCTTTCTGTTTGAACTGGAACATCCATCTTCTCCTTCATTGGGTATCAGAGATAATGGGTTTTGGGACTTCAGACTCAGACTGAATTACACTACCAGGTTTCCTGGCCCTCCAGTTTACAGGCAGCAGATTGTGGGACTTCCCAGCTTTTATAACCATGTAAGTTAATTCCCACAATCATCAATGTATCTGTCTATCTATCTAACTATCTAATCTCCTATTTGGTTCTGTTTTTCTGGAGAAGCCTGACTAACACAGCATCTTATCCAGTCATATTAAACCATTTTCCAATATCAGAAATCACTATATGTCACTGTGTAGTTTGCCACACATGCTGTATGGTCTTCTTGTAAAGTTTTTTTTCAACTAGTCCATCTGATAATCAATTTAACTTCTTCACAATTCATGATTAAACTCAAATTACCTCATTCTAAAATATTTTCTTACTCTGATTTCTCCCTCTTACAAGCAGTAAATCCTTCTCTCTTCTTAATGACTAAGGCCCTTTTGTTATAGTAACACATCACACTTTGTAATGTTAAATTACCCAAGTAGACTACTGCGTCCTTCAAAATAAAATATGTTCTTTTGGGTACAACAGTTTATACTAAATGCTGAACAAATGTTAAATGAATAACTAGGACTCACTTGAAACATCTGTTATTTTTTAAAAATATTTTCTAGAATTTTGATTTTTAAAAAAATGTCCAGCATTTGTTCATTCATTATATGTATATGTCAGATTGGGCTCAGTTGAAATCATTGTTCTGTGTTATTTAGTTATTCTTAAGTTTATACTTGTTTCAATCAATCCTTAAAGGTATTTCTGCTTCCTTATAGCATTTCAATTCACTTCTTGTAAATTTTATCAGTTTGGAAACCTTTGGTTGAAGTTAGAGAAAACCCACATTAAATGGCTTTAAGCAATAAGAAAAAATCCACTGATAACAAAATTGGAATTCTGATCAGGAATATGTTCAAATGCTGTTGGATCTAATTATTCAAGATGAAAAAATATTATCCAATATTTTTAAGGGGTTTCATTGATATAAATTGAATCATATGTCAATTCCTATTGCCAAGGACACATAATGAAATCGTTGGCTTAGGCCTGGTTTCTGAACAAAGTGATTAGGCGGGAGATTGACTTAGAATCATGAGGGACCAACTTTGCAGTTGAGTCCTAATCTCCAGTGGTTCTAAATCAACACCCTTATTCTAAGCCAGAAAGAGAGGTTGGGAATGTTATCGAAGAGATAAAACAATGTCTACTACACCTAGAGTTTTTACTTGTATCTAGATATTTAAATGCATATGTAAGTGCACGTGTATTTTGGTTTTTAAACACATACTTATAATTTATCGAAGATCAAAATGTGCCTGGTTTGTTAAAAAACAACACTGTTTTTAAATACAATTAATGTCTTGTTATTTCTTTTTGAGTTTACTATCAAAGAAAAGTGATATTTATTAAATACAAAACAAAATTGGACTGTATGTTTTTTTATCACATGGATGACTGGTAAATTCATTTTAGTAACATAAAAATGTACTCTTTTTTAAAATATATAATACTTGATTTGAACATGTTCCCCAATTTTGTGTAAATGGTCAAAACACATTACCAACATAAAGTTGGTAATAAAGCAACTTTGAAAAGAAAGCAGCTACAAAGTCATGTGTTTGTTTTGGAATGATTGATTATTGCAAAACGTTGACTATTTATTACATATAAAGTAATACAAGTAAAACCTAGGTTTAATATTTTACTTTTGTTCTGCATTTTTCTCTCCAACAATAATGATAAGATTCTTATATTTAATTTGAAAGTGAAAGATTATTAAGGATTCAAAAGTCAAGCATTATAATATAAGGATTAGATCAATAAAATACATAAAATTGGAAGTGTTTTTATTTGAGGTATTTTGGTAATTTGTCTCTGTCAAGTAAATTTGTTTGTCGTGTTCATGGCAAAGATAGGTTATTATAAAATAGTTATTTTGCAGAAAATATACTTTTCCAATAAACTCCAAAGCACCAAAAAATCAATCTGTGCTCTGTAAAATAATATTATCATTTTATAGTGATTTATAATTTACAAAGCACATTCAAAAATAGTCTCATTTTTCTTGTAAAACCCCAGTAAAAGAGGTATTGTTATTCATATTTATGGATGAGAAAGCTGAAAATCATGGTGATTAAATTATGTATGTGAGATAATAATAGAAAGCAGAGCTGGAACCTAAATTTAGACTATTGATTCTTCATCTAGGGCTCTTTCCTCTATCTCTGCAACCCTTTATGTCTCCAATTTAGATGTTTGTAGAGAATTTATTTTACTATCACAAACAAGATTACTAGAAAAATTTTGGATGACACTAATACAGATAAGATGCTGGCTTCTTTAATGGTGGTGTAGGGAAGGACAAGCGAATAAAGCAAATACAAGATATCAGAGGTATGAAGAAAAGGGAGTAAAAATTATTGCAAATGGATCTAGGGTGTTCAGAGCAATTAAGCCAATAACTCCCCCATACTAAATCAAATTCTGCCACTAGGGAGCCCATGCTAGTTCAGCAGAGAACAAAACAAGTGATTGCACTTCTGTAGACTTTCTTTGTATCTTGACTTTCCGTTAGATGTGAGTTTCACAAAGGATGGGGATTTAAAAGATTTTCACCAAGACAATGTGAAACTATTATAATATCTGACTTGAAATGGTTAAAAGGTAAGGTACCCTAAACACCTATGATCAGAATATAATATTTAATGCTCTACTCCATGAAGAATTCTAGGTAATCTGGATATCCCTAAGGAGAAAGCAACCCTTTCTTCCCAGGTGAGGCAAAGATAAATGCCGTAGATGTGGCAGTAGTAGAAATAGGGTCCTGAAAGAGTATAAAAATATCCAAGCAGTGAAGATATGTTTAAGTATGAAATTACATATATACATTTTTTGAGTAAAAGAAGTAATTAAAAACAGACATTTTGCTTCTCCTAGTTGTGAATAATTGACCATAGGATTCCTAGGACAAAAATCAAGGAGCAGCCTGGTAAATTTCCGCTAGAACCATGTAAGAGTGAAAACATCCAGATATAATGAACAGGGTCATGACTTGGGCAAATACAACAGTCAGAATTTTTCATCCAAATTCAATTCCCAGGTCAGTTCACATACCCTGAACCCCTGTAATAACATAGAGGTTGAGCACCCTTTAAAGAGAAATTTATAGTTATTTTACAAGTAGCCTTTGTGAATCTCCATCTTAACCTTCTTTAAAGAGACATCACATCATCTAAAATAACAGTACCAGGATTTCCTTTTCTCCACATCCTCACCAACATTTGTTATATCTTGTCTTTTTGATCAAAACCATTCTATCAGATGTGGAGTGATACCACTCTGTGGGTTTATTTTGCATTTACCTAATGATTAGTGATGCTCAGTATTTTTTCATAGAGCTGTCAGCCATTTGTATGTCTTCTTTTGAGAAATGTCTGTTCCTGAATGTCTGTCCTGATATGGTTTGGATGTTTGCCCCTCCAAATCTTGTGTTGAAATTTGATCCCCAGTGATGGAGGTGGAACCTGGTGGGAGGTGTTTGGAACATAGGGGTGGATCCCTCATGAATGTTTTGGTGTCCTCCCCATAGTAATGAGTGAGTCCGTGTTGTATGAGTTCACTCAAGAGCTGGGTTGTTTAAAAGAGCCTGACGCCTCCTACTCTCTCTCTTTCTCCTTCTCTCACCATGTGACATGTTTACTCCCCCTTCACCTTCCACCTTGATTAGAAGCTCCCTGAAGCCCAACAGATGCTGGTGCCATCCTTATACAGCCTGCAGAACTGTGAGCCAAATAAATCTTTTTTCATTATAAATTACCCAGCCTCTGGTATCCCTTTATAGTAATGCAAAATGGACTGACACAAGCCCTTTGCCCAGTTTTTTAATTGGATTATTTCTTTTCTTGCTATCAAGTTGTTTGAATTCTTTATATATTTTGGATGTTAACTCCTTATTGGATGTATGGTTTGCAAATATTTTCCCCCATTCTGTGGGTTGTTTCTTCACTTTGTTAATAATTTTCTTTGCTGAACAGAAGCTCTTTGGTTTAATATCATCCCATTTTTCTATTTTTGCTTGTGTTGCCTGTGCTATCCAGGTCATATCCAAAATATTGTTTCCCAGAACAATGTTGTGGAGCTTTTCCCCCCTGCTTTTTTTTGGCAGCTTTACAGTTTTAGGCTTATATTTAAGTCTTTAATTTATTTTGAGTAGATTTTTGTATATTGTGTGAGATAAGGATCCAATTTCATTCTTCTGCATGTGGATAGCCAGTTTTCCCAATATCACTTGTTGAAAAGACTGTGCTTTCCCCACTGTGTGTCCTTAGCACATTGTTGGTGGGAATGTAAATTAGTACAGCCACACAGAAAACAATATGGAGTTTCCTCACAAAACTAAAAATAGAACTACCATATAATCCAGTAATACCACTTCTCCGTATATATCCAATAGAATTGAAATCAATATGTTGAAAGGTAATCTGCACTTCTATGTTCATTGCAGCATTATTCATAATAACCAAGATATGGAATCAACCAATTTTCCATCAATAGCTGAATCAGTATAAAGAAAATGTGGTATATATACACATTGTAATACTCTTCATCCTTGAAAATGAGGGAAATCCTGTCATTTGTGACAGCATGGATGAATCCAGAGGACATTTTGCTAAATGAAATAAGCCAGCCTCAGAAAAACGAATACTATGTGATCTCACTTACATGTGAAATCTAAAAAAATTGAACTCACAGAAGTAGAGAGTAGAATAATGGTGACCAGAGGTTGGGTGTGGTTAGAAAGGAGGAAATTGAGAATTATTGATCAAAGGGTGCAAAATTTCTGATAGACAGGAAGAATAAGTTTTGAGATCTATTGCACAGGAGGGTGACTATTGTCAACAATAATAAATTGTGTATTTCCAAGAAACTAAGAGAGTAAATTTCAAATATCTCACCATAAAAAATAATAGATATAGGTGATGTATATGTTAATTAGTTTGATTTAATCACTCCACATTGTATACATATATCAAAACTTCACATTTGTATCCCCAAAATGTATACAATTATGATTTCTCAATTAAAATAATATTTATTAAAACTTGTTAGAAATAATAATGTCAAACTCAGAGAGTGAAGTTCCAAATAATTTGTATACAGTTGAACAGTGGTACTGACTAACATTAATTCCTAGATCTCTACAATATCACTGAAGATTGCTGGCTGGAATTCATGCTTAACAGCTGTCCCATGATAACAGAACTTCAATGAAAATCTAATTTGTGTTAAGCTGAAGAGGAATTTGAATTTACCCACTGGTTATTCCCTGAGTTCCTGACTGCGCAGTAGAAACGAATTTGTTTAGCTTCTTTTAGGATCTTCAAAATGGCTTCCAAAATTATGAGTTCAGCATTATAACTGAAGGAAAGACCAGTTGAATTTTATAGCTTTCTCCTAACAAAAATAACAAGCAAGTAGCAATTATCATGTTCCTGGAAGATTGAATTGATTAGTGAAACTATCATACAAATTAAAGATTCAGGTGTGGAATCCTTACTTTTATTTAATTTTCTTGATTGGATATATGGAAGTTTAAGTTTAATGAGTTAGTGTCTCCATTTATATATATTGTTCCATGTATGGAACATTGCTACATAGGAGGTAAAAAGTACAATATTAAATTGCTCCAGGAAAAATAACCTGAGGCCACAGGTTATTTGGCTTGTATGACCCTGCTGATGCTTGGCTTAAAGTGTCTATGGTGATTATAAACTCTACACAGAGTCAATAGATAGCTACTATAATCTGTAGAGTTTTGTAACAAAGCTATGTTTTCTTGAGCTGTTCACTTTTTGAGAAGTAGTTCTTAGTCCCTGCAAAGGCATAAAACTGCTCATGGGATATCAGGTAACTAGGAAAGCTGAGCTTCTCTTCATAAACTTAGTGTTATCGGATTGACATAGTGTGTCTCCCCTGTGAAAGACTGTCAGAAGGCACCTTGCCCCGCACCACAAGAAATGAAAGGGCAAGGGGTTGCTTTTCCCTTTCTCTAGGCTTTAAGAACCTACATATGACCTAGGCTCAGCAAATTAGATGCTCAACCCATGTCCCAAAGATAGAAGAACTAATAAAACATTGTTCATGGCGGTGGCACAGAGTCTCATCCTGGTAGTGACACTGGGAGTTCAGTGGCAGTGGGGTCAGGGTGACAGGAGGGTGGTACCAGGAATGCATCCTAGTCAGGTGTTCCTGAGCATGTGATCTTGGCTCTGTTGTACCTGAAGCCTAGTCTCCCTTAGGTCCTGTCAGTTTCCTAAGCTTTTTTTCCTGCCTTATTTTTAATACCAAGAATTATCCAATCTTATTTATATATATATATATATTCATCTTCTGCTACTTAGCTAGATTTAGTTTCTGTTGCTTAAATCCAGTAATCTTAACTGAAAGCCACTTTTTCTAGCCCAATGCTATATCCATATTCTTTCACTTTATCTCAGATTCCATTTCCTTTTCACTCTGCTCTTATTTTAGTTTTTGCACTTCCTATTCCCTCTTCTCAAAATAATGCTATTATCTTCTCATTTCATCTAAGAAATAAAAACTAGTTTTCAAAGCTCAACTACATTTGAGCCAAGACTTAGCATCCTGGACCTCTCCTTTCTCACACTTCTCATTGTTGTAATTTTAAATGTTTTTTTTTTTTATCAGTGGTTCAGTATTCCATGAGGCTATAAATTTTATGAAGATAAATATTGTCTTTTTTTCCACAACAGTATCCTCAGAATATATCACAATGTTTTATACAGAGAAAGCATGCAGTGAAAACTTGTTGAATAAATAATCACCAAAGAAATGGAAAAACACATACATGTATTTCTTCTTAATCTACAAGGTAAGATGTGTATATTTATCATCTTAAAATGTTAGTTCACTTATTCTCAATGAATATCTTTTTTGTGGCTTCAATCCAGAGTTAAAGATCTCCTTTGTATTAATTCAGGTGGATGACCTCATCTGCCTATTAAAGTCCAATTGATAGTAGCCATGGTAGTAAAAATCTATTAAAGAGAAACAATTACAAAATGCGCGTGCTACAGAGGAGCTCAAAGCTCTCCCCTCTTCTCCTGTTCCATCAAGATGAGGAGCAGTGCTAATCAGATCAAAGATAGCCCTGGACCATTGTTAGGGGAAAGAATAGAAATGAATGCTTCTTGTACTGGATTTCTCTCAGTTGGTCTTTGTAAGATGTGGGGCCATATCTTAATTACTTTTCCTATATGGGTTTTTCCTTCTCTCCTTGGAATCTCATAAACAGTTGAAAAGATAAGAGAGGGTACAGGACTCCTCTTCCTTTTGGGAGAAAGCACCTCTCCCACTGCCTTTGAAGACGGTGTTATACATTAAGTGGGCCCAAAAGGTTAAAAAGAGGTATCTGTTATAATTATTTCAGGCTTGCTTGTGTTTAAATAACACAGTTATGTTAGTTTGCCTATGAATCAAAGTAGCCCACCAGGGAAGAGGACCAGGCAGAGCTCAAAGGCCCGTGGTAAAATAAAGCAAATTAATTTCTTGGCATGGCCCTTCCATTGGGAATTTTTAATGATTATAGGCAATTTAGGGATGTGTAGTCCTGACTGTCTCAGCCACACATGTTTCAGTGACACATGATAAATAAGGTTTATTAGCATGCCTACAATTTAACATGAAGCCATTTTTTTTCTTCATAATGTATTTACTAACAGTTGTAAAATTAAGAAGACATCAAACAAAACTTCAGTAAGCCATAAGTATAGCTTACTACTGGGAAACAATGAAACTATCAAACAAAGAAAATTAAGACTGCAGCATTACCCCTAATTTCTATCTCAACAAATTAGATCCATTTCAAAGCATGAGTTAAACCTAGTTTTGATTTTGTTTGGGCGTGTATGTTTTGTTTTCTTGTTTTTGTTATCCTAGTTACTTAACTGTTCCTGTCAGATATAACTTGAACACTATATGCTTTTCCATATCTCCAAGCTAATTAAACAAGGTACATTAAGAAACAAGAAGGCCAAAGGGAGAGAAAACAGAGTACTGATAAGGGACCATTGCAAAATAATTTTTGAAAGGAGAATATCCTTTATAAAATGGGCTTATATTTTATTATACCTGCTGTCTGTGGGTTTTTCACAATAACAGTATACATAATTTTAATTGATTTGGCACCAACTATTGTTTATTCAACCTAGTTATAGAAATGCTATTGATCTATTTTAATCCATTTAAATATTAAAAGTTACTTTTAACTGCAAATACCAGCAATCTGTTTTTACAAACTTTTCACTTTACATTCCTTTTCCCTTTTATTCTCCCTAAAGGCTTCTTCCCCTCTTTCCTTCTTCTCACTTATGTTTACCTGCCTTTCTTCTCACGACCTATCATGTCTCCCTGTGTCTATCATCTCTGTTTACCTTCTCCCCTCCCATCTCTTTCTCTTCCTCCCTCACTCTTACACTCTTTCTCCCTGACTATTCATTTTTTCCCTATTCTACTTTTGAAAAGTTACATTTCCTTTCCTATTTTTCAAGAGAGGAAGACTATGAGTTATTTGGGGATAGAGTACCAAGAAGAAAACCTTTAACCTCTCCTCACCTGAAAATAATTGAAAATCTCCAAGAAATGACATTATTTGAATTGTATTCTATATTGAGGTTTATGTTAAGGTCAGAAATCTTGGCTGAAATTTTTCTAGCTTAAAGCAGCAGAATGAAAATGCCACCCTGCCTCACGTCTTCACTTTGCATGTGATCTTAACTGCTTGCTTTTAGGATGTTTGAATTGTCTAATATAAGTTTCTAATTAAAATGTTCCAAGTGTGATGCATTTTTGAATGTGTAAAATTATCTCCATTTTCTGCCATTAGATTTTTAAAACTATATCTGCTTGTAAGTGCCATCCCATCCTTCTTACAATAGACAACATATTTGACTCTCAGCCAGGGACAATTGTCCTAATGTGAAACCTAGAAATGAAGGTTATATCATCATCTACTATGTTGCATTGAAATTCTGAAGCCTTTACAGACAGCTGTTTATAGAATATAAATTCGAAAAAATCTCAGGTCACTACTTGTATTTTAATGTTTTGATTACTACTTCTATTCCATAGTGATAGAAAAATTTCATTTCACATAAGTTTGATAGCATTAATGACACCAACTTTTGTCATGAAGTGCAGGCTTAAGTACCATAATGCATAGCACACATATGCTATTTTATGGCACTCATAGCTCTCTAGAGAAAATAAGAATGAACATCACAAATGCTAACTTGGGCTCAACCATAATATCAGGGTGCAGAAGCAAATTTGAAATTTGAAAATAATCACCATATTAAGGTTAATGTGACAATTTATTCAAAAGTGTTAGCACATTAAAAATGAGACAAAAACATAAATGTGTCTGTTTTCATATTGTGATGAGAATATTTCCTAGAAATATTTTTAAACTCATGCATGGATTGATGGCAAAGCTCTATATTTACAAAGATTTTTCCATAGATTAAAGTAGAATGCTGATAACCAATACGATAAAGTGTAAAAAGTCACCATAGTCTAAGCTTGTCACAATATTGAGAATTCTGAATTAAATCCAATTTTTCTAATAGAGGGAATTAGACATATAGCAAATACATTAAATTTTTTTCTTTATCTTACATTTGCTCTGACTCTATAGTGACATATCCTAAGAAACAGATTTCTTTATGAGTGTAATCAGTTTTTATACCATACATATGTAATATATTTCATTAGTACCTTCTCATTTTAACAAAACTAGTTAAAAGAAAAGAAGCTGTTAGATGTTTATGAATTTCAGTGAAACCTATGGAATCCCAACATAGAAACACTTCAGTGCTCCAGCTCCTGAAATGGTTCCAGCATTGCTGAGTCA
Organism: Daubentonia madagascariensis; assembly: GCA_023783475.1. Classification (NCBI taxonomy): domain Eukaryota; kingdom Metazoa; phylum Chordata; class Mammalia; order Primates; family Daubentoniidae; genus Daubentonia; species Daubentonia madagascariensis. Next base: position 13,854,872 of record JAKFHU010000978.1, on the reverse strand, counting down.
ATTTAGCTCTCTTACATGGACAAGTCAGAATCAGGACAGTCTCTAGAACTTTCTTCAGGGATGCAGTTCTTAGTAGGACAAGACTCTGGGAAATTTTCACATGACACACTTAAGTAAAGAAGTAAGCAGTTGCTGATCTTCTGAGCTTACCATGTGTTCCAGGCATGGGGAACAACAGTGAATAAAGCAGTGAATTTTTAAAAAAAGCAGTTAACATTAAGCAAAAATAAAAATATAAACTTAATGTAAATTTAAAAGTAAAATATACCATGGTAAAATGGTAATAAATGCTACGAAGGAAAAAATAAAAGAGGCCAGGGAATAGGGTATATTGTGGTGAAGGGTTGTAATTCTAAAGCTGGTGATTATGTGAGACGTCAATGGGGGTGATACATGAGAAAGACCCCATGGAGGAAAGGAATTGAGGCAAGAAGTTATGGGGGAGGAAGGCCAAGGGCACCAAGTCCAGTGAACAGCAAGAGGCAAGACTCTCGGGGGGGGGTGAGCCTGGACAGTTTGAGAAACTAAAAGGAGGCCAGTACGACTGAAGCGAAGTGAATGAGGGAGTAGGAGAGGCTCACGTGGTGATGGGGATGATAGTTATCGAGATATATACAGATACTGCTCAAGCAGGTAAAACTGTTAGGTAGATTTGGCGTAAGTTTTCAGCAGGCTAGAAAATAATACACTTGCTTATTCAGCACCATGTTAATTTCACTCATTAGTCATTGTGACTCTGAAAGTATCTTGGTCTCTCTGCCTTATTATGTATCTATGATATTGTGTATTATATATTTGGTCTTCCATCCTGTTTCCTAGCATAAAACTCCTAAAATCTTTAGTCTCTCCAAAGTGATATGTTTTTGTATGCCAGTGAGTTGACTGACGGCTGGCAACCCCTCAGTAGCTTCAGGATGGGGGCTGTTCACTGGAAACAAAGAGGCACGATTAAAGGGCTGGGGCATTCAGCCCTATCCCCCACATTCTGAGGAGGAAAGAGGGGATGAAGGGTAAGTCAATCATCAACAGCCTATGATTTAATCAACCATGCCTGTGTAATGAATCCTCCATTACAACCCAAAAGGACAGGGTTTAAAGAGCTTCCAGATAACTGAACATGTGCAGGATCCTGGAGGGTGGTGTGCCCAGGGAGGGCATGGAAGCTCCATGCCCCTTCCCCATTCTTTGCCCTCTGCATTTCTTCATCAGTATACTTGTAATATCCTTTATAATAAACTCGTAAACATCAGTTACTGTTTCCTTGAGTTCTGTGAGCCACTCTAGCAAATTAATGAAAACCAAGGTGAGGGTCGTGGTATCCTTCATTTACAGCCATTCATTCAGGGGCACAGGTAAAATAGCCTGGAGCTTGCAATTGGCATCTGAAAGAGGAGCGGCAATCCTGTGGGACTGAGCCCTCAAACTGTGGGATCTCACACCATCTCCAGTTAGATAGTGTCAGAATTGAATTGCATTGGAGGACACTCAGCTGGCATCCTCTGCAGAATTGATGGCTTGCTTAAAGTGTGGGAAACACAAGTCTTCTGTGTTGATTGGTGTGGTATGAGAGCACAGGAAAAATAAAGTTTGTTTTTTCCTCACCGTATCCTTTTGCAATATAACTAGCTATATTCCCAAATATATAATCCAAATATTATATAATTCTGATATATAATCTCTTCATATCCACATTTATATTTATACTCTTGAAATTACCTCACAAATGTCTTGACAGCACATGAACATGCAACATAACCCACATTAAGTTCATAATTATCCTTCCAAACTTATTCTCTCTCAGTAAGTGAAATGGCCATTAATATAGAAAATCCTATTTATCTATTTCAACCTCCATCCTCTTAATGCCCTTTAATACAAGAACCCAGATTTCCACAGAGTTCATTCTTATTCTCAGTAAAAGTCTACATTTCCCTAGCCTCTTTTTCAGCTGGCTTGGTAATGTGACTAAATTTTGGCTAATTAGGTATAAGCAGCTGTGTTATGTTATGTAAGCCTGGCTGTTTTGAGTGAACCAATTCAGTCTGCACTTCTGCTGTTACTTCATCATCCCGAAATGTGGATATTATAAATAAGGTTCTTGGACCATTTTCTTGAACTATGTGGTGGAAGGTTGAAGACTGAAGTGTTGTACTAGGACGCTGGAATAGAAAGATGGGAAATTCTGGTTTACCGATATTAATAATATTGTAGAGCCACTACACCAGTATTGGACCGCCTGCCTCATAATTTATTTTATGTGATAGAAAAATATACCTTTCTCTTTTTAAACAATTTTTATTTGAATTTTTATGTTATAATGAGATGAACTTATTTAAGAGATTCAACCATTCTTTTACTGGTCCATATTTAGAAACATCTTTTATTCTGCCTTAATTCACCCCGTACAGTTTTAGCAATTAGCTGCCATGTTGAAAGGGAAACAATCACTGATACTCTCTGCTTCCAGGCATATTCCAGGCAAAGGAGCAGGAAAGGATTCCCAAGAAGATCATGGCAGTTTTTTTGAGTCAAGACATAGATCAAGGATCAGGAAATCTGAGGTAGCTGGAAATTTCCAGGCCTGCAAAAAGGCAGGACATAGACAGTAAAAGAGGCCCAGAATGCAACATAGTGGCCTGCTGGTATCTTTGCTGAAAACTAAGACATAAATGTGTAGATAAAATTTCATAATATCAAGCACAGAGGAAAAAGGGAACTGTGAGGCATAGGACTGAGAGGCATTTAAGATCCTACCAGCCATAGTGACATTCTTCTTTGATTACGTAAGGCATTTAGTAGAAAAGTGGAAAGGGAGGGGTTCTAAAAAATGGCGGTGTGATAGGGTCCTCCCACCGTACCGCTCCCAGGGAAGGAGGTGAAGAACGCCAGCGGCTGCCTGCGAGCACGGACCGCTCACTCCGAAAACAGCATTGCGAATTACAGAGAAACAACGCCAAACGCCCAGCCCAAGAAAACAGGTACAAAATTTTCACAAAGATCGGAGGGCGCACGGAGCACAATAGAGCCCAGAGCGCGGGAAGGACGCGCTCGCCAGGTCGGCGCAGCGCGACCTGCCCCCCAAGCAGTTACACACCTCCCCTTACACGCAAAAAATCCCCAAATAACAAATGTTGGCGGGGATGTGGACAGATAGGAACACTCATACACTGCTAGTGGGACTGTAAATTAGTACAACCTCTATGGAAAAGAATATGGAGATACCTCAAAGAATTAAAAGTAGAATTACCGTTTGACCCAGCAATCCCACTACTGGGTATTTATCCAAAAGAAAAAAAGACATTTTATAATAAAGACATCTGCTCTCGAATGTTCATAGCAGCACAATTCACAATTGCAAAGTTGTGGAAACAACCCAGGTGCCCATCAATACACGAGTGGATCAATAAAATGTGGTATATGTATACCATGGAGTATTACTCAGCAATAAAGAACAACAGTGAATTAACACATCTGGTATTATCCTGGTTGGAGCTAGAACCCATTCTTCGAAGTGAAGTGTCACAGGATTGGAAAAACAAGCATCACTGGTACTCACCATCAAACTGGTACTAACTGATGAACACTTACATCACACAGGGCAATAACATTCATCAGAGGGCAGGCGGGCGGGAGGGGGGTGGAAGGGATGGGAAAAACTCTCACTGAATGGATGTGGGGAGCACAGTTTGGGAGACGACCACGATTGTGGCTCTGACACGGGCAGAACAGGGACAATGTGAATGGCCAAAGTGTTGTACCCCCATGATATTCTGAAATTAAAAAAATAAATTAAAAAAAAAAAAAAAAAAGAAGACAGACTCTGATGGGAACTACACCCACGGAGTGGGGAGTGGATGAGCCATACAAAATAAGTTCCTGTGTTTATGACTTTTACCTGGGGCTAAGTGGGGTCGCCACAACCCACAAGAAGAAGTAGGAGCATGAGTAGAAACATCAAAATTTTTCTGGATGGGGAAAAATGGAAAAGCTGAACCTGACTACTAAAATGAATGTGAGAATCCCAGAAGTGAAAGAGCCAGAAAGGGAAATTCTCAAATTCCGTCTCTAACTTACCCCTGAGCCCTGCACATGTGAATAGATTCAAAGCAGCTCAGCTAAAGACAAAAGATCTGAATTGAGGTCAGAGTTATCACCTGAAAAACAGAGTTTATGGGTCAGGTCTAGTCCAAATAATTGCCAGATAAAGTAAATGATACAACACATCAGGAAAAAATAATAGAACACAGAACATCCACAACTTAAATTTAATAATGTTCAGGATACAATCCGAAGTTAATCAACATAAAAGAACCAAGGAGATGGAACACATTTTCAAGAGAAAAGAATATCAGGCCAAGTGGGGTGGCTCACACCTCTAATCCTAGCACTCTGGGAGGTCGAGGTGGGAGGATTGCTTGAGGTCAGGAGCTTGAGACCAGCCTGAGCAAAAGCAAGCCACCATCTCTACTAAAAATAGAAAAAATTAGCTGGGCATGGTGGTGGGCACCTGTAGGGCCAGCTACTCGGGATGCTGAGGCAGGAGGATCGTTTGAGCCCAGGAGTTGGAGGTTGCTGTGTGCTAGGCTGATGTCATGGCCCTCTAGCCTGGGCAACAGAGTGAGACTCTGTAACAAAAAAAAAAAAAAAAAAAAGAATATTAACTGATTCCAACTCTAAAATTAACCAAATCCTGAAATGAACAGACAAGGACTGTAAAGCAACTATTATAAGTATCCTAAATGCATTTTTTAAAAATGCTCACAATGAATGAAAAGATAGAAAATCTCAGCAAAGAACTTTTTAAAATAAAAATTCCATTCCTGTTTACCATAGGGAAATGAAAACATGCCCATACAAAGACTTCAACATGAATGTTTAAGCCACCCATGTTTATAGAAGGTACAGTTATAATAAAAAAAACCAGGAACAACCCAAATGTCCATCAGCAGGTGAACTAATTAACATACTGTGGTCTATTCATACAATGCAATACTGACCAGCAATACAACATAACAAACTACTGATATATGCAACAAGAAAGATGAATCTCAAAAACATTATGCTAAGCAAAAGAAGCCAGACATCGAGAATACACATGCTATATGATTCAATTTATATAAAAACTCTATGAAAAAACTAATCTACAGTAACAGAATGAAGATCAGTGGTTGCCTGGGTCTGGGGACAGGGGTGTCAAATGGGATGGTGCACAAGAGAGCTTTTGGGGGCAATGGAAATGTTCTATATTTTAATTGTTGTAGTGGTCACATGTATGTAAAAATTTGTTAACACTCGAATAGTTTTCTTGAAGTGGGTCTGATTTATTGTATATAAACTATACATAAATAGTTGTTTTAAGGAAAAGAAAAAAAAAGAAATATTATGGAAAAATCAAATAGAAATCCTAGAAATGAAAGAAGCATTCAAGGATCTACAAAACACAGTGGAAAGCCTTAAGAATAGGCTGGACCATGCAGAGGAAAGAATTTCAGAGCTAGAAGACAGCTCCTATGCACTAAATAAATCAGCTGAAGAGAAAGAACACAAAAACAAGAGGCAGGAAAAAAGCATACAAGAAATGTGGGATTATGTAAAGAGGCCAAACATAAGGATAATAGGTATCCCTGAGGGAGAGGAAGAAAATTCGCATGGGCTGGAAAATTTATTTGAAGGAATAATAGAGGAAAATTTCCATGGCTTAGCCAGAAATCTCGACATCCAAGTACAAGAAGCACACAGGACTCCTGGGAGAGTCAACGTGAAAAGGCATTCACCACGCCACATAATTATAACACCGACCAAAGTAAACACAAAAGAGGCACTCCTCAGAGCTGTAAGACGAAAAAAGGAGGTAACCTACAAAGGGAAACCCATCAGATTAACTGCAGATTTCTCAGCTGAAACCTTACAAGCCAGAAGGGAATGGGGAGACATCATCAATCTCCTAAAACAAAACAAAGGTCAATCCAGAATTCTGTATCCTGCCAAACTAAGCTTCTTATATGAGGGAGAAATAAAGACCTTTCCAGATAAGCAATCACTGATAGAATTTGCGAAATCCAGACCGGCCTTGCAAGAAATGCTTAGACCTGCATTATACACTAAACAGAGCAACAGACACCCACCTATGTAAAACTATGCAAAGGCTAAAACCCCAGAAACCAGATTCCACAGTGACGCAAGAGGTAAAACAAAAGATACCACCCAACAGAATAATCAGAAATTTACCCCAAATATCAATTCTTTCAATAAATGTAAATGGCTTGAACTGCCCATTGGAGAGACATAGGCTGGCTGAATGGATTAAAAAATACAAACCAAGTATCTGTTGTCTTCAGGAAACACACCTTACACACAAAGACGCATTCAGACTCAAGGTGAAAGGATGGAATACAATTTTTCAGGCTAATGGAAACCAAAAGAAATCCGGAGTAGCTATCCTCATTTCAGATGACATAAACTTTAAAGCAATAAAAGTAAAGAAGGACAAAAATGGACACTATATAGTGGTGAAGGGAAAAATTTCACAAGAGGATTTAACAATCCTAAACATTTATGCACCCAACACAGGAGCACCCAGGTACATAAAGCAAATGCTGCTAGATCTAGACAACATAATAAGCAGGAATGCCATAATTGCAGGGGACTTCAACACCCCACTGACGGAACTGGACAGATCCTCCAAACAAAAAACAAATAGAGAAATAAAAGACCTAAACAGGACTCTAGAACATTTGGGCCTAACAGATATCTACAGAACACTCCACCGAAATAACACTGAATATACATTCTTCTCATCAGCTCATGGAACTTTCTCTAAAATTGATCACATCCTAGGCCACAAAACAGATCTAAACAAATTCAAAAAAATAGAAATCATACCATGTATCTTTTCAGACCACAGCGGAATAAAATTAGATATCAATTCCAACAGAAACTTACATCTTCCTCCAAAAACTTGGAAACTAAACAATCTATTGATGAATGATTATTGGGTCAAAGAGGAGATTCAAAATGAAATCAAAAGATTCTTCAAACTAAACGATAATGGGGACACAAGTTATCAAAATCTGTGGGATACAGCAAAAGCAGTCCTGAGAGGAAAACTTATCACCCTAAATTCCCACATCCAAAAGACAGAAAAGTCACAAATCAGTAAACTAATGAATCATCTTAAGGAAATGGAAAAGGAAGAGCAAAGCAATCCTAAAACCAGCAGAAGAAAAGAAATAACCAAAATTAGAGCAGAATTAAATGAAATCGAGAACAAAAGAACAATACAGAAGATCAATGAAACGAAAAGCTGGTTCTTTGAAAAGATAAACAAAATAGACACACCACTTGCCAGGTTGACCAGAAGCAAAAAGGAAAGGACTCTAATAAGCTCAATTAGAAATGAAAAAGGAGAAGTCACAACTGATACCATGGAAATACAAAACATCATCTTTGAATACTACAAAAATCTCTATGCTCACAAACACGAAAACGTGGAGGAAATGGACAAATTCTTAGAAACACACTACCTCCCTAGGCTCAACCAGGAAGAAACAGAATTTCTAAACAGACCAATATCAAGCACCAAAATTGAAGCAGTAATTAAAAATCTACCCACAAAAAAATGTCCCGGACCAGATGGGTTCACACCTGAATTCTACCAAGCCTACAACGAAGAACTGGTGCCTATACTGCAGAAATTATTTGAAAATATCCAGAAGGATGGAATCCTCCCAAACTCATTCTACGAAGCCAATATCACCTTGATACCAAAGCCAGGAAAGGACACAACAAAAAAAGAAAACTACAGACCAATATCCCTTATGAATATAGATGCAAAAATTCTCAATAAAATCCTTGCAAACTGAATTCAAATGTACATCAAAAAAATAATCCATCATGATCAGGTGGGCTTCATTCCCGAGATGGAGGGATGGTTCAACATACACAAATCTATAAATGTAATTCACCATATAAATAAAAGAAAGAACAAAGATTATATGATCCTTTCAATAGATGCAGAAAAGGCTTTTGACAAAATCCAGCACCCTTTTATGATAAGAACTCTTAACAATATAGGCATAGATGGCTCATTCCTAGAAACTATTAAAGCCATATACGATAAACCCACAGCCAATATCATACTGAATGGGGAAAAATTGAATGCCTTCCCCCTTAAAACTGGCACCAGACAAGGGTGTCCTCTATCTCCACTTCTTTTCAACATAGTGCTGGAGGTCCTGGCCACAGCAATTAGACAAGACAGAGGAATCAGGGGCGTCCAGATAGGGGCAGAAGAGGTAAAACTTTCACTATTCACAGACGATATGATATTATACATAGAAAACCCCAAAGATTCAACCAAGAGATTACTGGAATTGATAAATGAATTCAGCAAAGTCTCAGGATACAAAATTAATACACACAAATCCATAGCCTTCATATATGCTAATAACAATCAAGCTGAGAAACAAATTAAAGATGCTATATCTTTCGCAATAGCAACAAAGAAATTTAAATATTTAGGAATATATCTAACTAAGGAGGTCAAAGACCTATATAGAGAGAATTATGAAACACTGAGAAAGGAAATTGCAGAGGATGTAAATAGATGGAAAGCCCTACCATGCTCTTGGATAGGCAGAGTCAACATAGTAAAAATGGCTTTGCTACCTAAATTAATTTACAGAATCAATGCAATCCCTATCAAAATACCAACATCATTTTTTGCCGATCTAGAAAAAATAATTCTACGTTTCGTGTGGAACCAGAGAAGACCCCGTCTAGCCAAAGCAATCTTAAGCAAAAAGAACAAATTGGGAGGCATCTGTCTACCAGACTTCAAACTATACTACAAGGCTATAGTAACCAAAACTGCATGGTATTGGCACAAGAACAGACATGTAGACCAATGGAACAGGACTGAGAACCCAAATATAAAACCAACCTTATACAGTCACCTGATCTTTGACAAATTCCAGAAAAACGTACACTGGGGAAAAGATTCCCTATTCAACAAATGGTGCTGGGAAAATTGGATGGCCATATGTAGAAGACTGAAAGTGGACCCACACCTCTCACCTCTCACAAAAATCAATTCACAATGGATAACAGATCTAAACCTAAGACATGAAACCATAAGAATTCTCGAAGAAAATGTTGGAAAAACTCTTATGGACATTGGCCTAGGCAAAGAATTTATGAAGAAGACCCCCAAAGCAATCACAGCAGCAACAAAAATAAATACATGGGACCTGATCAAATTGAAAAGCTTCTGCACAGCCAAGGAAACTATCACTAGAGTGAACAGACAACCTACAGAATGGGAGAAAATATTTGCATGCTACACCTCTGATAAAGGGCTTATAACCAGAATCTATACAGAACTTAGGAAAATCAACAAGAAAAAATCAAACAACCCTATTAAAAAATGGGCAAAGGACATGAACAGAAACTTTTCCAAAGAAGACAGAATGATGGCCAGCAAACATATAAAAAAGTGCTCAACTTCTCTAATCATCAGGGAAATGCAAATCAAAACCACAATGAGATATCACTTAACTGCAGTGAGATTGGCTCATATCAAAAAATCCCCAAAAACAAATGTTGGCGGGGATGTGGACAGGTAGGAACACTCATACACTGCTGGTGGGACTGCAAATTAGTACAACCTCTATGGAAAAGAATATGGAGATATCTCAAAGAATTAAAAGTAGAATTACCATTTGACCCAGCAATCCCACTACTGGGTATTTATCCAAAAGAAAAAAAGACATTTTATAATAAAGACATCTGCTCTCGAATGTTCATAGCAGCACAATTCACAATTGCAAAGTTGTGGAAACAACCCAGGTGCCCATCAATACACGAGTGGGTCAATAAAATGTGGTATATGTATACCATGGAGTATTACTCAGCAATAAGGAACAACAGTGAATTAACACATCTGGTATTATCCTGGTTGGAGCTAGAACCCATTCTTCGAAGCGAAGTGTCACAGGATTGGAAAAACAAGCACCACTGGTACTCGCCATCAAACTGGTACTAACTGATGAACACTTACATCACACAGGGCAATAACATTCATCTGAGGGCGGGCGGGCGGGAGGGGGGTGGAAGGGATGGGAAAAACTCTCACTGAATGGATGTGGGGAGCACAGTTTGGGAGCCGACCACGATTGTGGCTCTGACACGGGCAGAACAGGGGCAATGTGTATGGCCAAAGTGTTGTACCCCCATGATATTCTGAAATTAAAAAAATAAATTTAAAAAAAAAAAAAAAAAAAAGAAAAATGGAAAGGAAAGACCTTTAGTGGTAGGGCTAAATAATTGTCAGAGTAGAAGTTACTCTAGACCTACACACAAAAAAAGCTGATTAACTAGACTTAAAAGAATCATACTGAACCACATGTAACTTAACATATGTATTTGGAAGAATTAGATATCCTGATTAAAAAAATGAACCTTAACCTTCATCTTATAGTATACACACAAAAATTAAATACCAATCCATCATGGACCTAACTGTAAGCATTAAAACTATAAAATACAGAAATAAAAAATAAAATACAGAAGAATTTTTCTGCAAAATTGGGGCAGAAAAATATTTCTTACATGCTAAATACAAAAATTAAAAGTGAAACATTGATAAAATGAATTTTATTAAAATTAAAGACTTCTCAAAAGGTTACCACTAAGAAAATGAAAAGGCAAGCTACAGACTGGAAATTCAAATTTTTCTCCATTTCTTTCTTTTTTCCTTTCTTTTTTTCATCATCTTTCTAATCTATAGATCTCTGATAACAAATTTTTATGCAGGCTGTATAAAGAACTATTGCACCTCAATAATAATGAGACAAAAATTATTTAAAATATGGGCAGAATATTTGAACAGAAAATACAGAAAAGATGAATAATTGCCTACTTCACATTGAACAAAAAATGCTCAATATCATTAGTCATTAGGAAAATGCCAATTAAAAAGTGCATAAAGATACTTGCACAATTGTGCTAGAATGTCAGACATTAAAAGACTGACAGTTCCAAGCTTTAAAGAGGATTGGAGTAACCTAAACTCTCATGCATTGCAAGTGAGAACGTAAAATAATGCAATCACTTTGAAACACATTTTAGTAGTTTATAAAATTAAGCACACACTTACCACATGGCCCAGCAATTTCACTCCTGGCTATTTACTCAGGAAAAATGAAAACATATTTCCACATGAAGGCTTTTAAACTAAATTTTAAAGCGACTTTACGTATAGTAGCTCCAAACTGTAAACAACTCAAAATGGTAGACAACTCAAATGTCCATCAGCTAGTGAATGGATGAACAAATTTGGTATATTCACACAATTGAATACTTCTGCGAGATAATTATGCAACAACAGGAGTGAATGTCAAAGACCGTATACTAAGTGAATGAAAGCTGTACACAAAAGAATATATACTATATGATGACATGTATGTGAAACTCTAGAAAAGACAAATATAATTTATGGTGGCAGTTAGCAGATTATTCTTGCCTGGGGTTAGGAGTGGAAGGTAGTGATTGACTAGAAAGGGGCACAAGGGAAGCTTCTGGGACAATGTAGTTATTCTATATTATTATTACAGTTGTGGTAATAAAAAGGATGATTGATAAACATAAGTACATGTGTATACATTCATCAAAACTCATTGAATTGTACATGTAAAATGTGTACATGTTGTTATATGTAAATTTTATCTTATTAAAATGGATTTTAATAAAAGCAAAACTTAGGCTGTGACTTTCTTTTTCTTCAAAGGTTGGCCAAGTGCGACCTTGTATGGGAATCACTGTTTGATTTGCACAGGCAGGGGACGTAATTCTCTTTGCATTCTTGCACCACGTGAGTTTCTCAATTATGGTATATATCACATACAAAGTATCTATGCCATGGTAGTGCTCAACACAGTAGATACTGAATATATGGCTTCTTAATAATTATTTTTAAAATTCTTCCTAGTTGCATAAAATAATTGGGAATTAATTATAAGGATACATTGGCATTTTGGAAAATAAGAATCTCATACATATAGCTAGGCAAACATGTTAACACTCTGCAAAACCAAAAATGAATTAGAATAGAGTTGACCTCAGATAAAGACAGGTGTTTATAGAATCACTCAGATTCTAATAAGCTGTATGGGCCATAAATATGAACTCCACTTGGGGTGTTTTAGCTACTGTCTCCGTTCTTTGTGTCTGCTCCTTACCATCTGAAGATTGTTGTGTCAGTTGTGTGTCTTCAGTCCATCCAGCTTGATTGGATTGGTCACATGACTCAGGGTATGCCACTGATTCTCATGGGATGTGCTGACTCTGCTTTCTTCAGCTGGGACTGTGAACAGGACTACACAGGTCCTCAGATAACCTTGTTTCATTCAACATCGTTTTATTTATAACATTGATTTAAAAAAAAATCGATTCCAGGCCAGGGCCCCTGGCTGTGTGCAGTTTGCACATTCTTCCCATATCTGCATGGGTTTTCTCTGGGTACTCTGGTTTCCTGCCACATCTCAAAGATGTGCATGTTAGGTTCGTTGGCTTGTCTAGATGGTCCTAGTCTGAGTGTGTGTGTGTTTGTGTTTGTGAGTGTGTATGTGTGTGTGTACAGCACGCCATGGAATGGTGTCCAGTGTGGGTTCCCACCCTGCACCATAAGCTGCCAGGATAGGCACTGGCCACCCACTACCCTGAACTAGAATAATTGGGTAAATAATAATTATCTTACTTGTTTTTATTAATCTTTCTTAAATGTATTCATATCTCACATTATTTCAACTTTTAATGTTACAAGTGTTTTGGACTTTATTTAGAAGTTTGGTGAGTTTTTGTGACCAGAAATATGCCTTAGGAACTTAACTCTTGTTTATATCAATTAGCCCATGGTAAAAGTGGTCTCATTATATGTCGCTTGATGATGTTAAGTGAGGGCTTACTCTATTTGGTTTAGAAGCATCCTTAGAAATATCAGATACCATGAATAAATTGTTTGGTACAAAATCATGGACAGAAGGAAGGAAGAGAGGAGGAAAGAAAATAACATATTATTATATGGTTGATTTGCCTGTGACAACTTAAACCATATGAATAACTAATGAAAAATGAAAACTAGGTTATTCTTCTATTTGCATATCGTAAGTTAAATATATTGAAATAATAAAGTATAATGAATAATAAAATAGTGGAAGTGCTGTTCATCTATCACAATTATCTATTATGTAGATGTGTGTAGTATATAGTTGCCCAAGTTTGTATTCTATGTTCTTGGTCATTTTAGAGTTTTATAATTGATATCGCTTATCTTCCAAATAATTTTTAATTGATTGAATTGTCATCAATATTGTTTAGTTTAGTTTTATATAGTGGCTATCTTTCAAAGTAAAGATAACAGACATCAATTGTAATAATATAAAACTACGGCTATTTTAGGGCAACATTTTATGTGTTTCTTAATGTAGATATGTATATTTCAAATAGTTGGCTATTTTGCATGGTAATGAGAATATGTTGACATAATTGCTATGCTACAATGAAGCAAAGAGTCAATCTTAATTAAAAAGGATATATCTCCTGCTACATTTATTTCTATTGCACCACTAATATCATAGTTTCCTAGACTTAGCATTCATCAGATTTTTCTTATTTATTTTTTCTGTAGAGAGCCTATACAAGTGAAATGAAAGCCTGATCACAGTTTCTCTCGTGTACAAAATGTCTGTGATTATTGCCACTATGGAGCTGATGGACCATAAAGCATGATGCTTTTGAAAAGCAGAGCTGTTAAAATGTATCACGCCATTTTATAGATTAGAACAGTGCTAAAATGGTATGCTATTTCATATGATATTTCAAAGATGCCACAACAATTAGGCCAAGTGACCCCACAAAGCATTTGTTAGGTTTTTTTTTTAAAGCAGCCCCTCATAATTTAAATCACTCATTTGACATTTTACACAAAACCCAGGGGCAACTAATCTTTATAGGAAGAAGAGGCATCAACTGACTTGCACATTCCTTTCTTGCTTCAAGAAGATCTGATGAAAGGAATGGAGAACAGTCTTGGAAGTCCAAAAAACTTGGCTTCAGATTCCCAACTGCTCAGAACTGACTAGTTATGAAATTTTTTGGAGGTTAATTAACTTCTTTGGAAATGAGCATGCAGGGTTGATGTGAAGATTTAATATATGATGTCAGGCACATTACAAATATTTTCTCTGACCCCACAGGACTGAACTATAGGAATTGGAATATTCTAGTAGTTGCAATTGAGGATGGTAGCATAGTATAATACATGTGAAAGGTTTTTTGTTTGGTTGGATTTTTAAAAAAAAGTTTTGCCAATTTTGGAATTCTTAGATTTTTTCCAGGCATCTAATAGTAAAACTGAATGCATTCAGATATTTGTCATTAGTAAAGAGAAAGAAGATATTTGAAATAAAATAATAGCAATTTTTGTTAATTAACATAATTATACTCTCATTACATTTTTAAAAAATCTCCAATAAGAGTATTTTACTTGCATAACAGTTTATAATTTATAAATCTATTACACATATTGTGTTACATATTACCCTTGACATATTTTGGATTTTCCCTACTGGCCTTTTTATACTCTCCAGATCCTGTGTTCATTCTGGGAGACACCAACTCCACATGTATAACAGATTCAATACCCTTCTGTCTCGTGTCTTTGATTTCTTCATCTTTAATGATTTTCATGTCACTCCATTTCAGCCATATTTTTTCATAGTCACTGTATTAGTTCCTTTCAGCTGCTATAATAAATTACTAAGGTGTCTGTGGCTTAAAACAACGGGAAATTTTCCCTCACAGTCCTGGAGGCCAGAAGTACAAAATCAAGGTGTCGGCAGGGCTGCACTCCCCCCAGCCCTCTAGGGGAGAGTCCTTCCTTGCCCCATCCACCTTTTGGTGGCTCCAGTCATTCCTTGGCTTGTGGCTACATAATTCTAATCTCTGCCTCTGTCTTCACAGGACCTTCTTTTCTCTGTGTGTGTCTCCCTTGTGTATCTCTTATAAAACCACTCGTCATTGGATTGCTAGCTCATTTGGATAAACGAGGATGATCTCATCTTGGGATCTTTAATTACATCTGCAATGGCATTTTTTTCCCAAATAAAGTCACATTCACAGCTTCCGGGGGTTAGGATATGAACTTATCTTTTGGGGAGGGGGGCAATATTCAACCCCTTACAGTCACCAATTCAATTTTCTTATCAGCCATGGCCTTTCTGATTTGTACTTTTTCAGTATTTTACTCTGTCTTCCTCACAGGGATATCCAGTCACTTTTTCCCTCACAAACTATCAGATAGTTCCTACATTCATTTCTTTCTTAGCAAACTAAAACTCTATGATTCATAACATAAATTGTTTTCCTATAAAAAGTCCCTTTCATCATGACATTATAAATACTTAGCAAATCCCTGACCTTAAATAATTCAACCAGCTACTCTGATCTACACACATGAGTCTCAGAGCTACTGGATGAAAGTGCATGCATGTTCTTATAAACCACTGCATTCTTATAAACTCATGATCTCCAATGAAACTAGCTTATCAGTACTTTATGGCAATCCATTTATATTTTTCTAATTAGAGTTTTCAGCCTACAGACATTATTTTTAAACTTCTTCATTTTTTTCAAGTATCTTATTGTAATATCTCCTCATTGCCTTTCATTAGTCATTTGCAACAACATGGATGGAATCGGAGGACTTTATGTTAAATGAAATAAGCCAAGCACAGAAAGACAAATTTTGTGTATTCTCACTCATACGTGGGAGCTAGATATTAAACAGTTGATCTCATTGGGACAGAGAATAGAATGATGGTTACCAGAGGCTGGAGAGGGTCACAGGGAGGGGCTGATAAAAGGAGGATAGTTAATAGGTGTAAAAATAGTTAGATGGTTAGATAGAATGAGCAATATTTGATAACACAACAAAGTGACTTTAGTTAACAGTGAGTTAGGGTATACTTTGGAATAACTAAAAGAGTGGAATTGGAAGTTTCCTAACACAAAGACATAAGTGCCTGAGATAATGGATACTCTAATTACCCTGATTTGATTATTACACATTGTATAGCTGTATGGAAACATCACATGCACCCTATAAATATATACAAATATTATGTACTCATAATAATTAAAAATAAAAAATTAATTTAACAAAACAAAGTGAACATTCTCAGCTTCCTTCAATAAGATCCGTTGTGCTAATGTAATAGTTATGCTAACTATTCCAGTTACAGTGATATAGGTACCCTTTACCTTTTACCACAACCTGTGCTTTCCACCCCATGGTGTGTGCAGAGCCCAAGGATCACCTCAAGTTTCAACAGTGCACTAGATGGGCTCACAAGATTCAGCATATAATTGGACCCATAGTTATAATTTACTACAGAAAAAAGGATACAAAGGAAAATCAGTAAAGGGAAAAGGCAAATGAGGTAAAATTCAGAGGAAACCAGACACGAGCTTCTAGGAGTCCTTTTTCAGGGAAGTGACGCAGGACACCCTTAATTCCTCTAGCAATGAGTTGTGGCAACATGTGTGAAATGTAGTCTACCAGGGAAGCTCACTAGGGACTCAGTGCTAAATGTTTTTATTGGGGGCTGGTCACATAGGCACTCTCTGTCTAGCCTGGATCAAAATTTCAGACTCCCAGAAGAAAGCGGGGGTTCAGCATAAACCATATTGTTTGTCCAAAGAGCTTTAGGCATAGTGAGCTACTCTGATTATCTCTGCAAATGGCACAAACCTTCCTGAAATCCACATTCTCTGACGCCAGCCAAGGGCCACCTTGTAAACAGACCTGTGTAAAGATTGCAATTTCAGGCCTTCCCTTTTCTGCACATGGGGCTTTGCCTTCCTTTCCTTGGCAGCCTTGCCCTTTGTATATTAGTTCCTTTCTTTCCTGTGCTTTCCTACTTCCACATCCTGTTCGTCTCTTTTTGTACATTCCAAACATCATTCAAGCGATCTCAAGTCTCTCACACCTCAGAAAAAAAGAAAAAAAGAAAACTGCCCCCAACTCATGTTTTCCATGAGCTACCACACTATCACCTTCTTCATCTTTACATATAAAAATGTTGAAAGAATTCTCAACGCTGAATCTTTCACTCCCCACTTAACTCTCATTCATCCAGCCACTGTCTAACTCTATCCTTAAATACATCTCTGTAATCGTTTTAACATAAATCATCCGCCGATGTTCTGGTTGCTAGATAAACCCCAAGTCATCATCATTTTAATGGGGTAACAGTGGTGAACTGTTG
Source organism: Daubentonia madagascariensis (assembly GCA_023783475.1). NCBI lineage: Eukaryota > Metazoa > Chordata > Mammalia > Primates > Daubentoniidae > Daubentonia > Daubentonia madagascariensis. Next base: position 13,837,548 of record JAKFHU010000978.1, on the reverse strand, counting down.
ACTTTGCATTCCCTTGAGACTGTTTTGCTTTTCTCCCATCTCTCTGGACTCTCTCAGGCTTCTTTTACTCTGTCCATCGCCTAAATGTTGGTGTGGCACGGTGCTTTGTCCCAGTCTCCCTTCTGCCTCATTTGGTTGACAGGCTATTCTTTGCTATCCATAGATAAAATGTTGCCTTCTCCTTCAAATGTAGGTGAACATCTCTCTGATTGATTTAAAAATGTAATTAACCTAAACTTTTCAAGTGATAAAAATATTTATTAGAAAGCTATTAAAATATATTTGGTAAAGGGCACACCCTTAGGTGAAAAAAATCTGTCTTAAGATCAGACATTCCCCAGCCAAATCCATTAAGTAACTGCCAGAGGAATTGGTCTCTGTTCATTTCTGGGATTTCATCCAAACATCTGATTAATCAGGCTCTGTTTGCCAGGCTTTGTATTAGCCACTGGTAGCAGACACATTTAATTGCTTACACAGTATTCTTTTCCCTTTTCACCTTACAAACGGTTGGGATTTCTGAGTGATTATGCAGTTTCTGTACCACACAACTCCAGGGAGCATCATGTGCAACAAGGTAAACCAGGAACATGATCCCTATTTTGTTTAAGGCAGCAATAAACCTAGCTCAAGGCCTAAACAAATGAACTCATCAATCAATATTTTTTAAGCTCCCCAGATGATTGTAATGCCTTCCAAAGTTAAGAACCACTGTCAAAGCTAAGCATGATGATATTGTTTTTAAATTTCATAGACTTTCGTATAGCTAGGAGTGACCAATTTGGACCAAGTATAAAAATAAGCCCTCTAGATGATGTTCTAAAAGAAAGTGTTGTTTTCTTGATAAAAAAGAAAGAACGCAAAGTGGTAGTATGACTCTTTCCTTTAGTCTTTCTGTGTCTTATCAATGCAGATATGATGTTTGGAGCTCGAACAGTCATCTTGAAACCATTAGGCAGTAAGTCTAATGACTAATGCTAGTGCATTAAGGATAGCAGAAGAGAAAGATAGGAAAAGCCTGTGTTCTTGATTGCATTGTTGTGCAACTGAACCAACTCTCTATAAACTCCGTGTGTAGAAAATAGGAACTCTTTCTTTAAACCACTGTTAATTATGAGTTGTATTAGATACAGCTTGGAAGAATCATTATTTGGTTCTTATCATGGATTTTCTCCTCAGGTATTGGTTGGTATAAAGTAGAGAAATCTCCTATTGATAGATTCCATTCTTTATCAATGCTACTGGCAGGAAAGTAACAATCAGTTGTCATCAGGTTACACAAAAAGAGATATGTAGTAAACATGCGTGGCCTTTGATTTTCGGTAGTATGAACTGAAGCAGCCTCCTAACTGCTAATATACACTGCATCCAGGGACTCTTATGAATAGTAGAATTGATAATAATAATAAAGGAATAGCCAGTACTTACATGTATTTATCGAGTACTTACATGTACCAGTTATGTGCTAAACACTTCAGATGCATTATTTCCATCTAATCCTGATGACCACCCATTTTGTTATTTTTTCCATTGTAGACATAAAGATACAAAGGCTTAGAAAGAATAAAATTAGCTTGCCCATTGTTTGACAGCTGGTAAGTGCCATAGTCAGAATTTGAACACAGAAGTTTGGATTCACAGGCTGTACTCTTAATCATTAAGAAATTCTGTATCCTTATCTAGCCCAGACTTATTCCATAAATTCTAGAATGTCTAGTCTATGTACTAGACATTTCCACTGACAATATCACAGATTATTTAAAAGAAATATATGTAACCCAAAGCTAAGCCTCCTATTTCAGAAAAAAAGGATTCTAACATTTATACATTTGTCTCAACAAGAAATTTTTCAGTCATCCTATATTCCAGCATATTGACCCCTCACATCCAATCAATCATGCAGTCACATAGATTAATGATTTTTGTTTTTTAATATGATTGTATAATAAGCCATACAATCATTTGAGTGGGTAATACTCAACATTTTAAAAATAAAATATAATAAAAAATCAAAATAAATGACATATATTGTTGTCTGAAACTTTTTTCTCATATACCTATGTGAATGAGTGTGTGTGTGTGTATGTGTGTGTGTGTAGTGACAAGTGATATTAAATGTATTTTCTACTTTGAGTTGTGCTCAAAAATGTTTTAAAAGATTTTTTCAATGATATCTGCTAAATAACTCTTGAATACATCAATTCTTTCTTTCATTTAAATTTCTGCTCTCCTATTTCGGGATCTCCTGAATTTTTCACAGACTTCCTAATTGTTCTCACTACCTCTGGTCTTTCCACTTGCAACACATTTTGTGCACTATAACTCTGATTAGTTTTCTTTTCTTTTTTTTTTCTTTTTCTTTTTTTTTCTTTTTCTTTTTTTTTTCTTGAGAGGGGGGGCACAGTTCTTGCTATATCTCTCAGGCTGGTCTCCCTCTCCTGGGCCCATGTGATCCACTCATCCCGGCCTCGTGAGTAGCTGGGATTCAGTCACGAACCACCACACCTGGCATACTGATTATTAACAGTTTTCAAAAGCAAAAATCAAACAATATTACACCTTTCCTTAAGACTACTAAGTATTTCTTTTGCATTGGCCTTAAGATTAAGTTGGAATTACTTAACATAAATGTAATGCCCTTTAAGTTCTAGAAACTTCTTACCTCTCCAATCTCATCTTTTATCTTCATTACCTCTGATCTGGTCCCAGTGAACTATTTTCAGTTGTCCAAACATACTCTTCAGCTCCTCTGGTTTTTCAAGACAATACTGCTAAGTAGTGGGAAATAGTTGATGACTTTATTTGCTATGTGATTATTTCATCTGGCTAGAATAGTCTCTTTTTTTATCATCCTTTCCTCTTTTGATTAACTACCACCAAAGTACTTCATGCTGCTTCTTCCTGTAAGCCCTTTCTGTGCATTTTAAAAAATTTGCTTACCTTCTTGGGTTTAATAGCATCCAGGGTTCCTTGTAAGCTCACATGATGCCTACATGAACTTTAGAAAAAGATGTTTCCTGGTTATTCAACTCATTTGGGCACATACCTTGAAGAGTAGATAGCATCCGTAAGCAGTAAATACCCTTCACAATCTCACACACACACACACACCCCTGCACAGACTCCTGATGGCATAAGGTTTCCATCATAGCCTTTACCACCATAACCTGCCATTGCTTGTATTTTTAATCTGTGTGCCTTGCTGGACAGTAAGACTCTCAGAGGGAAAGCTTTATTAGCCCTGTTCATCATGATATCACCACTGCCTACCACAGTTCCTGGCATATTGTAGATACTCATTCCTTCATTCAGCAAATATAAATGGAGCATCTTTTTATATGCCAGCCAGGGTTCCAGGCACTGGGAATACAAAGGTGAGCAAAACAATCAATATTCATGCTTTCAGCGAGCTTACATTTTAGTGGAGGGTGTCAAGAAAAAATGTAGTCCATGTGACTCAAATCAAAGTTAAAGGCTTAATTTACCTGCTATAAATTCAAGGAGCAGCTAAAGTCTAGGCAATTTCCTGAGCAAAAGCATGTTTGAAGTTTTATAGGGCAAGCAAAAGAGAAAGTGTGTGTCACTGTGCTTTGACTCAGGTTGCAGTTTTCCTCATCTAAACGCGCCGGAAACTTTCAGATTGTTCCAGTTGTGTGCCCTTTGTTTGAGATTATTGGTGTAATCTCAAAATAATTTCTTCAAGAGCTGTTTTTACAAGCTTTGTAGTTTGTCTTTTAGTCAAGGTTCAAGGGCGGAAGAGGTAGCAAAAAAAAGAAAAGAAAAAAAGAAAAAGAGGCGGTCAGGTGGAGGGAAAAGGAGGAGATGTGCTTGTATCACATCTGCTTTAATTCTTTTACAAACTATAATAATTAACGTTTTTCTGAGTGCTTTACAAAATCATTTCATTTTTGCGCTAAATGCTTTATAAAATCTGATCATTTAATACAACAGCCTCATTAGAAGGGTTGCAGATGAGAAGACTAAGTCAGAGAGAGGTTAATTAGCTTGACCAGGGCTACATATCTAGAAAGTTGCAGAACCGGGTTTTGAGAGAAATGATGTTCTTACTTGCTATGATTACTGCTCCCCAATAAATAATTCTTGAAAAAATAAATAATAAGCATATTTCCCTTAGAAGGTAGAAACAAACTTTCCTAAAAACCCACAATGCTAATCAGGTATTTTACTGCCAACCTAGTTTTAAGAAGCTGATCTGAGCACTGCTGCACGGAATCTACTTAGTATGCATGATTTGAGGACTTATTCCAATCTCCCTAGGATTCCTCTCTCAAAGACTATCTAAGGAATACTAATATAAATGAGAATTATTTTATATCTTTCAACTTAAAATGGAAAGCATAATACTATATAAATAAAATATTATAGATAGTACTTTATTGAACATAAAAGCAATTGTTCTGTTTTATTATATCATTAATAGACATTTAAATTTCCTGCTTTGAAGAAAAAATGTTAAATGAAGTAGTAATATTTGAGTTTAATTGTAATGCAAAATATGCTTTCACCTCAGTAAAATGTAAGTTAACAAGCCTAGTTCTTTCTTTCTTGTTCTTAGGGAGTCTATCTTCAGAGGCTATGGACTCCTTCTTAGTCTGCTATAAAGATTGACAAGACACCACTAAATTCTGTATTTAGGCTGTGGTGGCACAAAGCATCCCCTGAACTTGTTATGCAATAAAGTAGAAAGTGAGGAAGAATAATAATGTGGAAATCTAAATTCTAGTTTTATTTTTTCAGTTTTCTTAGTGTTACTTAGGCAAGACGCTTGACTTTACTTACTTCTTCTGAAAATAAATAAATGAGAACTCCTTTGTCTGTACCTTAGGATGTTGAAAGTCTTCTGTCAGGTGTAAAAGAGTCTTACACACTCTAATGAGGTTATGGTTATACACACACATAAAATTATACATATTCATATAAAGTTACAAAATTAGACCTCTGTCCACTATTAGGGGCATGACTTGAGGAACGTCTTCTAGCCATTTTGTATCTAGTCTTCTCATTTATAAAGTAAATGCATCATCTAGATTACTACTAAGGTTATTTGACCTCTAACTTCCCAGGGGTACAAATAAAAGGACCATATAAATTTGAGTAGCAACATTAGGGCAAGAGAGTGCCTTGGTTCACTGGGCTTGTACCAGCTTCTGCCTGCTGGTGCCACTATTTCTCACTAGGCTCCGCATTAGTTTATATCTCAATATTTTCCCATTTCAGTAATTTCCCTCAGAAGTGTTAGAATCATTCAAAAAGGTGAATTTGACAGTATCAGTTCTTTTAAATTCTTTCACAACTAAATTTTCTACCACAAAGAAAAGCTTAATTTTTTTAGTAGGGCGTTAAGAGCCCTTCATATTATGCATACATTTTCAGTATCATCTACTACAATTTTCTAACCTAAGCATTTGAGGTAAAATTTTTTAGGGCCTTATAGGCCATAGTAAAAAAAAAGTTTGGTTTAATTCTAAGATAGCTGAGAGGCAATTGGAAGTCTAGGAGTAAAATAATTCTCATTTTAATTTTAAAAATTCCTTTTGTTGCCACATGACAATTTTATTATAGCAAAAATAAGGGAAACAAAACAGAAAAAGGTAGAAGCAATTTAATAATCCAGTTTAGAGTTTTTGTGGTTTGCAGTAAGTCAGTGATAGAAGAGATGAAAAATGTGGACAGATTTAAGATATACTTTAGTAAAGTACTTGTCAGAACTTGATTTTAGATTGAATGTAGGATAATAACAAGAAAATTGTTTCGAGCACCTGGAAAGATGGTAGTGCCGTTTATAGAGAGAGGAGAATAAGGAACTTTTGTATTCACCATGTGAAGTTTGAGGTGCCTAGTAGACATAAAACAGAACCTTTAAGTGGACAGTTTGAGTTCAGTCTAAAGATCAAGTGAGAGATTGAAGATGGAGAGGCAGGAACATATAGAAGGCATTTAAAGTCACTGAAATACAATGGGATCACTTAAAGAGAGTACACAGATGATGAATAGATGAAGGCTCAAGACCAAGCCCTGGGTGCCCTAAAATTTCTTTCAGGAAGAGGAGGAGGAAGAGCTGGCAAAGAAAACCTAAAAGGACTGGCCTCTGTGATAATGAAAAATATCAGAATATTGGATGACATAGTAGCTGCATTAGTTCCCTATTGGTGTTGTGATGTATTACTACAAACTTAGTGGTTTAAAATCACACAAGTATATTTTGTCACATTTCTGGAAGTCAGCAGTCTAAAATGGGTTGCCAGGGCTGCATTCCTTCTGAAAGTTCTAGGGAAGAATCCATTGCCTTGCCTTTTCCAGCTTCTAGAGGCTTCCCAAATTCATTGGCTCATGGCTCTGCATCACCTTGACCTCTTCTTCCATTGTCACATCTTTTCTCTGATCTTCCTGCATCCCTCTCAGAATGACTCATGTGATTCCAATAGTCCTACCTGGATAATGCAGGGTTATCTCTCCTTCTCAAAATTCTAATCTTAATCACATCTGCAATGTTGTTTTTACCATGTAAATTAACATATTTAGTAGTCCTAATATTAATACATGGACATCTTTGGTGATGGTCAGGGCATTATTCAGCCTCCCACAGTAACAGAGAGATAAAAATGTGTCATAAAAAGAGACTTTGGTCAACTATGTTAAATATTGCAGAGATGCTGAGTACAATAAAAACAGAGAAATGACTATTGTATTTGACAACTTAGGGGTCCTGGTTAAGTTTCACGATTACTTTTTCAGCACTTCATTCAAATGGGTTAAAGAATGATTGGAAAATGAGAAAGTATATACAATGAGTATAGGAAATTATTTTAAGATGTTATGGTGAACTAATACCTTTTGTAACAACCTGGATGGAACTGGAGTATCGCAAGAATGGAAAAACAAACACCACATGTACTCACTATTAAATTGGAACTAATTGATCAACACTCATGTGCACATATGGTAGTAAAACTCAATGGAAATCAAGCAGGTGGGAGTGGGGCAGAGGGGATGGGTAAATTCACACCTAATGGGTACAATGCACACTATCTGGGTGATGGACACACTTATAACTTTGACTTAAACTGTACAAAAGCAATTCACGTAACCAAAACGTCTCTACCCCTGTGACACTCTGAATTTAAATAAAAGAAAATTATTTTAAGATGTTACATTAGGAAAGGGAATAGAGATACAATAATTGGAAGAAGAAATAGAGTTAAATGAAAGCCTGCTTTAAAGATGAAAGTTACTAGATGCTCTTTATATGCAAATATACATGATCTAATAAAGATGAAATGTTTTGTGATGTAAATGAGGAATAAATAAATGGAAAAGTGACAGCCAGGAGAAGAAAAGAGAAAGGATCAAGGTTATAATTGGGTAATTGGACAGGTTAATTTTTAAAGATCAGAGACACTATATTTCTTTTATCCACAAAAGCAGCAAGTAAGATGGAAAGCCCTTAGAGATGCAGAATACTAAGAATTTGGTGTTTGGAAGATGAGTGCGTCCCTTTTTTATGCGTTATCTTTTCTCAATCAATTTTAAGAAGTTATCTTCAGTCGGGGCTTCAGGTGGTTTTAATTCTGGGGAGAAAACATATGTAGAACAGCATTCTCAGATATCGCATGAGAAATTAAGTAACATTGCTGAGCTGCATCCTGAGCGATCATTTGAATGTGTGGTCATTACTTTAAAGTTAAACAAGTCAGCATAGCCATATGATTTTTCTCTTCCAATACTCAGTTGCCTATATTCAGGCACCGATAAGTTTGATCATTGAATTTAACCAGAGTTGGCTTTTGAAATGAAGAGCATTATGGAGGAAAAATGGGGAAAATAAACTGATGGATTTTTGTGGGTAATTTGTGCCAATATCCATTTGTTGATTAAGCCCCACATCTAATCTGTAGTGAAGCCTTATCACTACATTTCAGATAAAGCTCAAACTGATTCTCTTCTCTCTCTCTGCCTTTACCACAGTTTTAATCCCACCTAGCATTAACTTTTGCTTGGATTAGTTCAAAAGCAACTTAACCTGCTTTTTCTTTTATCCATTTTCCATCTCAGACAAAACAGAAATGAGCTAATAATTCATCCTGCCCCTCTCCTATGCTCACCAGAAAATGCCTTATATGATTCCTCATTGCAATTAGAATGACGACAAAAACATTTACGTGTGCCTTTAATGCTCTAAATATTTTGATCTCCTCATACAAATGGCATATAATTCCTCTCTTCCTCTTGCTATCCAGCACATCCAGCCATCCTGAAATTCCTTTAGTTCTTCAAACAGTCCAAGTTCCTCAAGGCCTTAATGATGTTTCTTTCATCAGAAACACAATTCATTTCTCTTTTTGCCTAATCAACCCTTACTCAGTTCTCATCTCAGCTGTACCTTGACAGCCTCACAGAAAACATCTGTGACATTGCACATTGTGATATTGTGACATAATAAGAAATATATATATTTGATCTTCATCCCTGGTTCCTGGCACAAGAGATTTTAAAACGCTTGGAATTTCCTGAGTGATAGGGGTGAGAGGACTATCTTTTACTATTCTTAATAAACTCCTTTCAAACATAGCTGAGTTTATGCCAATGAAGTGACTCAGTGCCCCCCCCCCCATAGCTTCAGGGCAAGAGCGGGTCATCAGAGGAATCACTAATATGAGTAGAGTGCTGGAACTCTCAGCCTCATCCCAGACTTCCATGAATGGGAGAGGCACTGAAGATTGAGTTAAGAACCAATGCTCAAAGATTTAATTAATCATGCCAATGTAATAGAACTTTCATAAAGGCCCTATATGAGGGCGCTCAACGAGCTTCCTGGTTAATGAACACACTGAAGTACTGGAAAGGTGGTGTGCCCAGAGAGGCCATGGAAGCTCCGCACACCGCCTGCCTCTATACCTTGCCCTGTGCATCTTTTCCTTTTGGTTGTCCCTGAGTTGTGTCCTTTATATTATAATAATACACTAAATATAATTAAAGTATTTTCCTGAGATTTGTGAGACTTTCTAGGAAACTATCAAACCTGAGGAGGCAGTTGTGGGAAGCTCCTCACCCCCACCAGTGACTTTATAGCCAGTTAGTCAGAAGTACAGGTGGCTCAGACTTGTTTTTGGCAACTATACTTGGAACTGTTTTGTGGGACTCAGCTCTTAAACTGTAGGATCGGCACTAATCTAAGTAATTAGTGTCACAATTGAATTAAATTGAAGGACACCCAGTTGATGTCTGGAAAGTTGGAAAATTGGTTGGTGTGAGGAAGAAAAACACATTTGGTGTTAGAAGTGTTGGGAGTGAAAAACAAATCTTAGTATTAGTGTTCATAAATCAGGATCCTGAAACCAGTGATTATTTACTTAACAGCATATGTAAAAGTTTGAACATATACATTTTTATCAAATTATATTAATATAATTAAAGGTCTTCCCAACACTAGATTATAAATTATATAAGGAGAGGACCAGGTTTGTTTGTACTTAACATTTTGTCTTCAAGTCTTATTATATTGTCTAATGAATAGTACTTAATAAATATCTGCTGGATGAACACAAGCCATTGTTAACATATGATACCAGCTCTATGCCACGATAGTGAAGCTGGTTCTCTTATCATAGACACCAATATTATTAAATTTATTTGATATGGATGAGTATCAATAGGTGCAGCTAACTTGCATTATAAATATGCACTGTATATAAATATAAACATATATTTATATATAACATATATGTATATATAACATATATATATGACTTACCGTGTGTAATTTCTCAGGAATATTTTTGCCTAGCTTGTAAGTTTCTGTTTTACATTTTCCAAGTCAAACAAGTGGTTTCAGTTTGTGAGAAAATGAGAGAATTACAGATCTTAAAGAATCAAGTTGCAATCAAGTTTGCATTGCTTTCTGCATAACATATATATATAAAGTATAAACATATTTACATATTACATATAGCTTATATTTATTTTATATATTGTATATGTGAATCACATAATATAGGCATACCTGATTTTATTGCACTTCATAGATAATGCATTTTCTACAAATTGAAGGTTTGTGGCAACCCAACTTCTAACCACTCTATTGACACCATTTTTCCAACACATGTGCTGACTTAATGTCTATGTGTCAGCATTTTTTAGCAATAAAATATTTTTTAATTAAGGTATGTACATTGTGTTTTAGACATAATGCTATTGCACACTTAATAGATTATGGTATAGCATAAACATAACTTTTGTATGCACTGGGAAATGAAAAAATTTATGTAACTCACTTCATCATGATATTTGCTTTATTGAGGTGGTTTGGAACCAAACCCTTAGCATCTCCAAGGTACGCCTATATACAATTTTATATATATCATTTTTATATATTATATGTAAATATGATATATGATATATATAATATATATGTAAATATGTATATTTATATATATTTCTTCTGTTCTCTGCTCCTTATAGATCCATTAGTAGACTATATCCTGAAGCTAAATAGGAAAAGTGTGAAGACTGGAAAGTGGGCCAAAGCTGAATAAAAGATGCCACTTCATGGGTTTTTTTTAGGTTTATTAGTAATATTATAATAGTATAACACTTTTCTGTATTTATAATACTTTAAAAATATATCACTATCTTTTTAACCAGCAGTAAAATTTTAGCACATTTGTTGGTACAGGAATAGTTTCTAAGTGCAATTTTAAACAGCATACAATGATACTGTTGAATTACAGATTGTCTCAAAAAATTAAGAATAGCTGTTGCATAAAATTTTCAAGAAAAAGATAAGTATTTAGATATTACTAAATTGAAGAGAAGTTCACAAACTTTTTTCTAGTATAAATAATTCAAAAATATTATTTTAATTGAAAAAGTATAAACTTTAAATGTCTTTAATATTGCAGATACCAAATTACTTTTATATATCAGTAGATATAGATATATTTATATGAAGTATATATATTCCCATGTGTTATGTATATTTGTGCATATACATATATAATCACATGTGTGTGATCAGCAGAGATTTAGAGAGATGACTGGGAGACACTATTTGTTCTTAATAACCCGTGTGAAAGAAGCCTTTACAGTGAAAGGAATTTTGTGAATATTTATTCTAATTCCGCTCCTAAAGAAGTCCATTTATTCTGAGCACTATAAGATTTTTGATTTATTGAGAGGACAGTCCTCCAGCAGCTTTTCAAGGCACTACATTGTCATTCCATATCACATTCTCAACCCATCTGTTCTTTGCCTTTTGGATTCTAAGCAACTGTGCACAGTCAATTGCAATACCCTATAGCATTCTGGAGTTCTTAATCAGTTAATCAGTTTATGTTTATAAACATATAACAGACTTCATGTCACATCACCAAATTATTTAAAACAACTAAGCCAAAATGAAATATGGCTAAATGACTGCTCAATTAAAAGGACACACACAAGCCTTAAATATTTTAGTCTCACCACTGTAATTTTAATGAAAATTCACATGAAGTTAGTTATATTTGTAAAAAAAATTGTCATAACTTTTCCTTTTCTTCGTAGCTGTCAGTATAAGTCAATTGCTTTTAATGATGTTTTGATATTTGCTTTAGTTTGGTTTGGTTTTTGAATTAATGCCTCATTGTCTGGAAGTCTGGAAGTGAACGTGTCTCATAGCATTCAATACAGGGCTGACCTCCGTCCAGAAGTTAAGAATTGAGATCCTGCTGAAACATTACATTCTGTTTAGTACTTGATCAAGATAGGAAAAAAGACATGCAGAAACAAAGTATGAAAAGAAAGACAGAAGGACACAGGAAGAGAGGGAGGGAAGGAAAGAAGGAGACAGGTAGGAAGAAAACAAAGAAGAGAAGGAAGGAAAACAGCAAAATGGCATATGTTTCTAGATCATACCTTGCAAAAGTATTAACTATGTAGTGTTTATATTTTAGTCTTTAGGTTCCTAGCACCTTGCTAGGAATAGATAGGCACTATAGAAATGATTGTTGACTTGAACAGGCCAAATAGCCTTGAGGGCTAAAAGAAATGCCCCTTTTCCTTGCTATTATCAAGGGAGATTTTCTTTTCCCTTTACCTGTTGCTAATCTCAGCACTGAGTGCTTGTTCACTGTATTAATTCTATTTTTGTATTACAGAGGGCCACAAAAATTAGTATTTGAAGGTAACAAATATGTATTATTTCATAGTTTCTGAGAGTAAGAATATCGGGTGTGGCTTACAAGGGTGGTTAGGCTTAGGGTCTCTTATGAGGTTACAATCAAGCTGTTGACCAGGACTAAGGTCATCTGAAGTCTTGCCTGGGTCTGAGGATCTGCTTTCAGCCTCACATCTGTGGCTGTTTGCAGGAGGTTTCCTCTCCATGTGAATCTTTCCATAGGCCTCCTCATGACATTGTGGCTGGCTTCCTTCAAAATGAGTGACTACAGGGAGAGAGAGAGAGTAAGAGAGAGATTGCCCAATAAAGAAGCTCAGTGTCTTCTATAAACCAATCTCAGAAATAACATTTCATCATTTCCTCTGTATTCTATTGGTCACACAGAAGTCACTGGCACAGTGTGGGAGGGGAGCCAATTTGGGGTCATACTGGAGTCTGGCTACTACATTATGGCCCCCCAGTGATTCATGCCTGTTCCCAATGCAAAAGGCACTCACCCTTCCCAAAAGACCAAAAGTTACATCACATTACAGTATCAACTTGAAGTTTAAACTCTTATAATCTGTGGTATATTTCATTGATCTATAGAAAAATAGATGTAGACAAAAACCACACCCAGGAACCTCTTCTAATTAAGCCCTTCTCTACCTTGAGCTTGAAAGACAATATCCTTAAACTTTTCACAAGCTCTATTGTTTGACTGATAAGCTCTGTGAGTTGTTCTCTTAAATTCTTTAGAGGGAGTTTTGTCTAACTGAACAATACTCTGAAATGTCACTGTTGATTATTCTAAAGTATTAACAAAGAATTTTATAAGTCATACTCTTGGTTTTATATTTGGACCATACTTTTCATATAGCACCCTGGATTTGATCTTTGCTCAAAAGACATTTCTTAATTTTAGCATTATTTGTCATTGGGTGAAACTGATAGTTTTCTTATTTTTAATTTTTCATTATTATGTGTACATAATAGTTGTATATATTTAGAGGGTACTTATGATGTTTTGATATAGGCATACAGTGTGAATTAATCAAATCAGGATAATTGGGTTATCCATCACCAAAGGCATTTATCATTCCTTTGTGTTAGGAACATTTCAATCCCACTTTTTTAGCTATTTTAAAGTATACCCTAACTTATTGTTGATTATTGTCACTTTGTGTGCTGTAAAATATTGTTCACTCTAACTATATTTTTGTACCCATTAACTATCTCCACTTTATCCCCCCTTCCCTGCTACCCTTCCCAGTCTCTGGTAACCATCATTCTACTCTCTTTCTCCATGAGATCAATTGTTTTTAATATTTAGCGTCTTCATTTGAGTGAGAACATGTGAGATTTGTCTTTCTGTGCTTGGCTTATTTCACTTAACATAACATCTCATTTTCAAAGCCATAATTCCTAGCTCCTTCATGTTTAAAATGCCTTCCTTAGATTATCTCTGTACTCCCACATTTTACTACAAACACCAAGAAAAAAGTAGGCAGTACCTTCAACGCTCTGGCTAGGAATGTTCTTAGCTAGATCACCCAGTTCATTTTATACATTTTCTATTTTCTCCATATTGCAGGCAAGAGTGTTGCTAACTTTTCTGCTACTACATAAAAGGAATTTCCTTTTTTCCGTTTTCCAGAGTTTCTTCACATTCTTCAAATTCTCATTGGCAGCTTCGTCAAAGTCCAAAATTCTTCTAATGCCTGTTCAAGGCAATTTAGACTTTCACTAACACTTTTCTTAAAGTCCTTCCAGCTATTTCTCTGTGCACATTTCCAATGTTGCTCCCACTTTAAGGCATTTGCTACAATAGCACCATACTTTCAGGTATCAAAACCTGCATTACTGGGTCTATTACTGAATAACAGATTATGCCAAATTTAAGCAGCCACAACCAAAAATCATTTATTGTCTGTATTAATATTCTGGTACTGCCGTAACAGATCACCACAAACAGAGTGGCTTAAGACAACGCCAATTTAATCTCTCACAGTTCTGGAGTCTCGAAGTCCAAAATCAAGGTTTCAGCAGGGTCAATTCCTTTTGTAAGCTCTGACAGAGAATCCATTCCATGCCCTGCTTCTAGCTTCTGGTGTCTTCTGTCAATACCTGATGTTCCCTGGCTTGTCAACTTATCACTAGACCCTCTGCCTCCATCTTCACATTGCCTTCGTCTATGCTTGTCTTTCCTTTTTCTGTCCTCTCTTATCTCATAAGGACTTGTCATTGAATTTAGGGCCTACTCTAATTTAGGATGACTTCATTTCAAAATTCTTAATTCAATTACCTTTGCAAAGATCCTTTGTCCAAATAATGTCATATTCATAAGTTCCAGGAATATGTCTTTTGGGGGTTACCATTTAACCCACTACATTATCTCCCACAGTTTCTGAGGACCAGGAATAGATCTGTGTCTTAGCTGGGTATTTCTGGTCTCTCATGAATTTCAATAAAGCTTTTGGCTGGGACTGCGGTCATCTGAAGACTTGACTTCCAAGCTGGCACACATAGCTGTTGGAAGAAGGCTACATTTGCTCACCATGTAGGTATCTCCAAAGGACTGCTAATGGCATGGTAGCCAATTTCAGCCAGAATAAGTGTTTCTAGAGAGAGAGAAAGAGACTAAGAAGGAAGTCATCAGTGCCTTTTATATCCTAACCTCAGGAGTAACATAGTATCATTTTTGAGATATTCGGTGGTCATTCTGGCCAATGTCCACCATTGGTACAATGTGGCAGGAGACACGACATGAGTGTAAATGTCAGGAAGTGAGGATCTTGGGGGCTACCAAACCCATCCTTACATTCATTCCAGATTGGGTCTTAATTTTCCCTGCTATTGTTTTAGAATAGTTCAAATATTCTGACAATTCTTTACATAATTTATCAAAGTTCAAGATACTGTAACAGTGAGGGAGGACTTAAAATATTTGAAACCACTCAGCACTCAGACAAAAATTTAATAACACATTATATAGTGCTTGGATCACAGAAACAATTTAATAAATGTGAACGTATGGCATAATACTCCCTCTCCTCAAACCTTTCTCTATTCTACTTATTAAAAGCTCACTTGATCTCAGCCCCCTTTCCAATGATACAATATCTGAGACATTCTTCATTTAGATTAAATAAAGAAGAATAGGCATTAAGCCTGAGGTTGTCTCTAAAATGAAGCTAGTTATTGATTAAAATATCTATGGAACAAAGAAACAAAATTATTAACATCCTTATCTATATTTTTTCTGTGATGTATAAAAGATATATATATAAAAAAGATTATATGATAAGGGAGATATATGTGTCTATATCTATCTATTGATATCTAATCAACACTTATCTCTCTATATATAGGTACATATCTCTCTCTATATAGGTAGGTGTGTGTATGTGTGTGCATATATATATTTGTAAAAAAATAAACGAAAGAGGCAACAAATAGATATTTCCTGAATGGCAAGTAGCTAGTCTAGAAACCCCAACCTGGGAATGAAGAAAGTAAGAAACATTGAGTAATATTTAAAGGAAAAAAATGCAAAGGTGCTTATATATTGCTCAGAGCCTAATTTCATTTAATTCAACAAATTAAATCTTTGACATTTATAATACTATAGAAACTTGAATTTGAATAGTTTTCCATCATTGTTCATTTTAGACACTTTCTCTTTCTTATTTCTGAGTAGAACACACACACACATGCATACACACTCACACTGACACACCATACCACAACTTAACAGAACTGAAAATTTCTTATTACTTTCTTCTAGAATTTAAGAAAGTAGGAATCAAGCTGTGAGACATCATTCTATTCCTCAGTTAATCAATTTGGAAAAAGAAAACCACTGAGAACAAGGCAAGTCATTCTCTGACATTGATGGGAGGGATAGTTTCATAAGGGTTCCAGCTGAGAAAAATCATCCTTTTTCAGAATCAACATTTAAGAATCTTTACCTTCTGTAGTTTCTTATTTATGAATTTCTTTGAGACTCTAACAGTGCCCTAACCAGACCTAATTCCAAAATAACTTTCTAATACAGCTCTTGGTGACTATACCAATGATTTGAACGAGAACAAGTCCGTATTTGAATAATCTAGCAGGTGACTAATTGTGTGGAGAAAGGAATAACAGCAGGAGGAGATATTTACATTTCACCTAAAAAAAAACCCATACAAATATTTTCCAATGGCATACTTATTTTTATTGTTCAGAGTCACTCTACTGTTATTGCTCTATTTTGGCTCATCTATACTTTTACTGAAGCGTATGTTGGTAAAAATATTAAAGAATATAAGGACTTTAAATAAAATGAGACTTTTGTCAAGACGAATAAGAAGAAGAATAGAAAAACCAAGAAAAAGAAGGAAGGAGGCGAAGAATTGAGGTAGGGAAGGACAAAGAAAAATACATTAAATACATTTGGCTCTCCGTCCGCAGATTAGCCAACTACAGATTGAAATTGTACTACACCATTTTACATAAGGGAAAGTTGAACCCAAGGAAAGGAATAGACCCTGATCCCCACACTAAAGATATGAGTCACTCATCAGAAGCTAAATTCCAAGTCTCACCATCTTTCCTTTTTAAGTGAGAAATCAAGTTTCCCTTTCTTTGATCCTCACTCTTTCCACCTGAAGGAAATGAAAGAACTGTTTTCAGAGAAGTGGAGATAATTCACTTAAGCCCTATTTTCTATGATAGAAATTAAGGCTGGGTAGAACTAAATCTTGAGGGCAATATAAATAATACAGTAATTATAATGCAACTATATATGATTGTAATGGACATATAATGGACCGGATTAATAAGGAAATCTGTGAAGTGGTTGTGGGAGGGGCACAGCAGGATAAAGATAGTAGAGGAACCTCTAAGCTTATTAATTTTTCTCATATTCATCTCAGGAAAACAATAGGATATTTTTTCTGTTCTAACATCAATAATCGTTTAAGAAAGTGTTAAATATATCATTTAAAGTAATAAACAAAACTGCTAGATGAACTAAAAACAGACTACATACTTTTAATGTAACAGAGGAAAAAGAAAAAATAAGAAAATAGCATGCTAATTAATGGAAAACATAAAAATAAAATAACAGAATCAAGTGAAACATACATTTGGAAAACTCACTTATAAATAAACAAAGACAGCAATGAAAATCTGGCTTCAAGTTGCATAATAGAAATATGTACACCAAAGCAACTTAGTAAGCTTGAAAGCAAAAATATGGACACACAATACTCCAAATAAATACATTCAAAACAAAAAATTAGAATATTAATATTATGTAATATGAAATCAAGGCTAATAACAAAATAAATAGTAAAGTTAAAAATGATAAAGATGTTTAAAAATGATAAAGGGAAAAATTCTCGGTAAAGAGGCCTTCCTTGAAATTTAAACACAAAATTGGTATGTATCAACATTTGTAAAATGCATGTAGATCTAAAATTTTTTTCTAAAAATAACAGAGGAAAATGCATACAATATTTTGTTGCTTAGAATGTACAGGATTGTACTTTTTAATTATGACTCCAAAACCAGAAGACCAAAGTATACATTTACCCTACTCGTGAAAGAATTTCACATTTTATAAGAATACAATGAAATTTTTCACATCTCTGGTGAGCAAAGATTCAAATGTTTGTAATTAGTTACCATTTATAAGATAGCAGAAAAATAGCAATCTATATATTATACTGATATCATAAGTGGTTCCAACTTTTTGGAGGACAATTTGCTAGTATTTGACTTAGCAATTTTACTTGCTGTAATTGACACTAGTGCTGTACTCACATATGGTGGGCTGAATAATGGCCTCACAAGATATCTACAGCCTAATCCCTGGAATTTGTGAATGCAAATTTATTAGGAAAAAGGGACTTTGCAGATGCAATTAAATTAAGATTAAAAAGGATCTTGAGATAAGAGATTAATCTTGAGTTGTCTGGATATACCTCAAATATAATCAGAATTATCCTTATAACATGGAGGCAGGAGGAGATTTGGCTAAAGAAGCAGAGATGTGACTATGGTAGAGATCACATGATGCAGCCAAGTCAAGGAATGTGGGGGCCTCTAGTTGCTGAAAAAGCAAGCAACGGAGTCCCCTGGAGGCTCTGGAAGGAGCAAAGTTTGCTGACACCTTCATTTCAGCTCCATGAGACTCAATTCAAACTTCTGACTTCCAGAACTGTTAGAGGATTTTTGTTGTTTTAAGCTATTAAATTTGTGTTAATCTGTTACAGCAGCAATAGCAAATAAATACGTCATCCAAAACCTTAAAGATATGAAAGCAAAACTCCTTCTCTTATTGAGCCTTTTCCTAATGAAAAAAAAAATCCCAAAACAAACTGAATATCAATCAAGAGGAAATCAGTGAAATAGAGAACAGAAAAATAATACAGAAAATTAGTGAAATCCAAAACTGGCTTATTGGGATTAGTTGAAATTCATAAAACTCTAGCCAAACTGATCAGCAAAAAAAAAGTTGTAAGACACAAATTACCAATCTTAGGAGTAATACAGGTAACCTTACTATAGAATATACTGATATTAAATGAATAAAATGGAATATTATAAACAAATTTGTCACTGTAAATTCAACCACTTAGATGAAATGGGTCAATTCCTTGAAAAATAAAACTCATCAAAGCTCACTCATCAACAAATACATTCCCTGAGTAACACTATATCTATTGAAGTAATTAAAATTATAGTAAACAAACAAAAAAAACTTTCCCTAAAAGAAAATTCCAGGTACAGATCACTGTTGGTTTCCCTGGTGAATTTTGTCATTTAAGGCAATGTGATAGCAATTTCACACAAACTCTTCCAGAAAATAAAATATCTTTCTGAGTATTATACCTGATGACTCACATATTAAGGCATCTCTTCCCCCGGGCTAATGAAAATCTCTCTAAGCCATATGGGAGCTTTGGGAATTGTTGGGCCTGCTGGTTTTTGATAATTCTTTCCCTAACCCTAGGGAGGTCCTCACTACGAATGTTCAGGTTAGTGTTCAGCCAGAGAGGTGAAGGATTCTCTCTGCAGATCTCTAAAGTTCTCTCTCTTTACAGCGCCTTCTTCCCCAAACTAGAACTCCAATCTCTGTCTCCGTAACTCAGTAGGACTTTTAGACTTCTCTTTAAGTGCTTCCTCCTTGCACGGTGACCTGGAACCTGCCTCTAGCCAGTGCACTAAGGCAATGAGGGAGCTACTCTTGGCTTATTTCCCTTTTTCAGATATCATAGCTCTATGGAGCCTATTTTCCAATGTCTGAAAGAGTGTTGTTTAATATATTTCCTCTACTTTTCTAGTTGTTTACAACAGGGGTTCCATTCCTATAGCAGTTAACCCTTCATGGATCAAAGCAGAAATCACATTAAGTTTTAAGAAATTAAGGTTGGGGAATGAGGAACCACGATAAAAGGTACACGACCCTTTTTACTTAAGTTGTTACAGATTTAAGAGAAGATTTTAAAGAGAGAATTTAGTCTCAAAATTCTAGAGAATGAGTAACATTGATATGATGAAAGCCCATGGCAAAGCTGAACTTACCAGGTAAGGCTCTGTTTACAACTATCTAAATGCTTTTACTGGACTAGACTATCTGAATTTGTTATTAAAATTTACAATTAGAAACTTTTTATAAGGGAGAATAAATGAATCTTGTACTGATGGCATATCTATCTGTATATATATATTAATGTTTCCTACTAAAAATAACTTTTTAAAACTTATGTATCAAACAAATGTTTGATTACAAGAACAAACATAACAGGTATTTTCAGATATTATGTTATAGCTAGAGGCTCTCTATATTTAAGTTTACCCTAGATTAAAACTGTAAAATGTGAAGGAGAAATAAAAGCTTTTTAAGGGTAGTGTTCTCACAGTGCCAATTTTTTAAACATTTTACATCTATTGTACTGACTAAATGAGTTGCACTGTTTTAGGATTCAAAGCTGTAAGTTATATTCTATTTATCTTCCTAAGAAAATCTCTGTGCTAAATGTCTTTTACATATGGCCCTAAGTTAGAAACAACAGTTATAAATACTAACAGTCACAAGGAACATAATGAGCCTTCCTTTCTACAAGAATGCCATCTTGGGATCACTTGATATTAGAAAAGAAAATTTTATGTGACATTTGGAAATACCTAGAAACAGAATGATCTTAATTTAACTCATTCTTTTTCATTTATTTTTCTATATGTGTATCTATCTAATCTTTATATCTATGTACATCATCCCTCTGGAGTATTTAATAGCATATCCTATATATCATACCATTCCACCTGTGAACACTTCAGTGTGCATTTCTAACAGATATTTTTTTCAAAATGAAAACCACAGTACCATTTTACGCCTAACAAAAATTAACAATTTCTTAATATAATCTGATCATACATTTCCCTTTACTTAAGTTTCATCTTTAGTTTGTTTATTTTTCCCAAAATAAGGTCCACTATGGCATTTGTTAATATTTCTTCAAAGTCTCTTTTAATCCCCAACAGTGTCTGCATTTGGAGGGGTGCAGGGGTTTAGATCCTTGCTTTAATGACATAACATATGTATCTTGAAAATCATTCAATTTCAGTATATAAAAAGTTTCCCTGTTATTTTTATTTTTATCTTTGAGCCACTTCAATGAGGTATGATTGACATATAAAACGCTGTATATATTTAATTTATGTATGTCAATGACTTTGGGGATAAGTGTACGCCCGTGAAACCATCACAACTATCAAGGCCATAAACATATCCATTGCCTCCCAAGGTTTCCTCTCACCCCCTTTATTATTGCTGTTGTTGTGTGTGTGTGTGCATGCATATGTGTGTATTAAGAACATTTTATATAAAGCCTACCCTCTAAACAAATTTTAAGTATATAATACAGTATTGTTAGCTATATGCACTATGCAGAATAGTAGTCCTCCAGAACTTATTTATCTTGCATAACTGAAACTCCATACCCTTTAACCATCACATCCCCGTTTCCTCCTCCCCCTCTAACCCCTGGCAACCACCACTCTCTACTTCTATGACTTTGACCATTTTCGATTCCATACGTGTGACATCATACAGTATTTGTCTTTCTGTGTCTCCCTTATTTTACATAATATAATTCCTTCCAGGCCCATCCATGTTGTCATAATTGGTAGGCTTTCCTTCTATTTTAAGCCTGAATAATATTCAACTATATGTATATAACACAATTTCTTTATCCATTAATTCTTTGATGGACATTTAGGTTGTTTACATATCTTGACTATTCTGAATAATGCTGCAATGAACACGGAAATGCAGCTATCTCTTTGGAGATTATGATGATTTCAGTTCTTTTGGATATATACTTACAATGGGATTCCTGCAGCCACTGGCAATTCTACTTTAAATTTTTTGATGAACCTCCATACTATTTTAGCTGCTGAACCATTTTACATTCCCACCAACAGTGTACAAGAGTTTCCTTTTTTTCCACATCCTTGTCAATACTTATCTCTTTTTTTTGTTGCTAGTAATAGCTATTTTAACAGGTATGAGGGGATATCTTATTGTGATTTTAATTTGAATTTCTCACATGATTAATGATATTGAGTACTTTTTCATATATCTGTTGACCATTTGTATATCTTCTTTGGAGAAATATCTGTTTGAATCCTTTGCCCAAATTTTAATTAGGTGGTTTCATTTGTTTGTTTATTTATTTAACTATTAAGTTGGAGGAATTTCTTATATATTTTGGATATTAAGCCCTTATAAGGTATATGGTTTGCAAATATTTTCTCCCATTCTGTAGATTGCCTTTTCATTTTGTTGACTGTTTTCTTTCTTGTGCAGAAGCTCTTGTCAGTTTGGTGTAGTTCTACTTTTTTTCTGCTTTTATTGCCTATGTTTTGGTGTCTTATCCAAAAAATCATTTCAAGGCCAATGTCATGGATCTTATTCTCTATGTTTTCTTCTAGAAGTTTTATGGTTTCAAGTTTTACAAATACATCTTTAATAATTCTTTTGCACGTGGATATTCAGTTTCCATAACACCATTTATGGAAGAGACTGTCCTTTCTCCATTGTGTATTCTTGTTGATTTGTCAAAATTTTGTTGGCTGTATATGTATGGGTCCATTTCTGGGCTTTTCTATTCTGTTCCATTGGTCTATATATTTGTTTTTACATTACTACCATACTGTTTTGAATACTACAGCTTTGTAATAGAACTGGAAATCAGGAAGCATAATGCCTCCAGCTTTGTTCTTCTTGCTCAAGATTACTTTAGCTATTTGGAGTCTTTTGTGATTCCACATGAATTTTAGGACTGTTTTTTCTATTTCTATGAAATAGAAAATAGCCATTGGAATTTTGATAGGGATTGCATTTAATTTTAACAGCATCCTCTATTAAAGATATTTATATTTTGAAGAAACTGCTCTGTAGAATTTTCCACATTTTAGATTTGTCTGATTGTATCCTCATAGTGTTTATTGAACAGGTTCTTCTGTCTACAATATTTTCCCTAAACTACTGTGATTCACAGATCTAAAGGCTTGATTAGATTCAAATCAATATTTATAACAATATGGTAAGCTTCCTAAAATTCTTTTATATTCTTCACTGTAAAAAACATTCACTACTTGCCACATAATGAATTTCTGTGCATTGAGAAAAAGAAACAATACTTAGTTAATGGCTCACTGAGTAATGGAGTGTTGTAGATGTCAATAACAATAACAGCCATAGCAATTACCAAAACTTTATCGCAAATTCCTAACCTTGTAATTTAGTTTAACTGCTTGAACATGTTTAAATGAAAAATGTGGATAAAGTATGTGTGCTTCAGCTAGTACTCAAAATTAAATAAGATGCAATTTCATTAGCATCTCTAAAGCCACGTAGTAATCATCTAATTTTTTCTATTAGCATAATACTTTAACTATAATAACCCATATACCTTATAAATATATCATTTTATAATGCAGACTATAAAAATAATCCTCAAATATTAGTTGTATGTTCAATATCAAATATTGTTTTAATCTTGACTTCCATCTAAGTAAACATTTATTCTATTGAAGTTGAAAAACACTCAAAGTATTGTGTATGGCATTATGAGAGACACAAATAAGAATGCGGAGATCCCTTTCTCCAAGGACCTTACCGTCTAATGTGTGAGTGTGCATGTGAGAGTGTGTATATCTGTGATGTATAATGAAAAGGACTAGTGACTATTAATGAGTAAGCATGATGCTAATTGTGTCATAACATTTGCTCTATTAAAATGATATTTTAGATGGATGTTATATCTAATTTATAAGATATAAAATGAAAAATTAGGAAATATGTTTCCCCACGTACAGATACCCAGTACATTGTGGAGTTTGAATTTGAGCCTGATATATCTGATTCCACAGTATTTCCTTTATATTATACTATCTTACAGGGTAATGCTAGACAGACTATTTACATACACACATAGACATATAAGTTTATATTTGCATATGCAATTATATATACAATTAGACTACTTTATGTGTGTGTATATAATAATAATAATAATGTACAACTAAGTACCATTAGGAGTGCTTCAAATATTTTCCTTTGGTAGAAATCAAGCAGGTCATATTAATACTTAGGTACATTTAAAATATATATATAGACACAATCTCTACACTGTAAGGTCAGTTATTCAGTCAACAAATATTTACCAAGATAAGCTATTTACCAAGCGCTTCAATTGTATAGGATTCATTCTAAATACTTGGTGTAAAATACAAAGAAGGTAGGCAAGATCCCTCTCCTCCTCTTGTTCAGTCATATAAAATGAAGAAATCTGTAATAGATTGAGAAGAAGTATAGGTCCAAGAGGGGGAAACAACATTAAAGGAGAACAGTAGCAGTAGTAATTTAGGGCAGTAGCCAAGGTTTTATGGAGGATGACCAGTCTACAGTGAGGCGGTATTCTTGGGAGAAGTAGAGGAATATTACTAGCACATTATACAGGGGACAAAGGAGAGGAGTAGAAGGTTAGGAAGAACAAAACATATACAGAAATTAGCCTTAATGTTTTAATCATGGTAGCTCTGATGGGAGCAACACTTGCAAATTTTCTCTCCACACAAAAGTATACTGGAGAGTCTCCATGCTTATACATTTCAAAGAAAACATTTTGAAATATTAATCACTTGGCATTCGCTTATTATGAAGAGAATTGGACTTGAAAGAGTAGAAATTTAATGAGAAAGAAAGGGTAATATTTTACTTCTGACTTCCAAAATAGACTCTTAAATCCTTACCAGAAAGAAAAATTGTGAAATCCTTTTTTTTGTTTTGTTTTGTAAAAACAAGATATGCTTTAGAATATAAGTTTCTTTATTTAAGAAAAGAGTATAATATAAATGTTTAACAAAACATTGCAAAGAAACTAGAGGAAAACCTAAGCTATCCCATCCTTTCTGGACACCAAACAAATATCCTGTGAGCAGGGCAGAGAAGGGAAGAACTGAAGAGGTTGTGAACACATGAAAAGTAGGAAGGGCCTAAGACAAGAAAACTGGAACAGAGAGATCCTAATGGAGAAAATTAATGTAGCAAATTGTGAACAAAAAACCTTTTCAACTATATGCAACATCGGTGTATCAAAATCAGCATCAAAGCATGGCCCAGACCATCTGACACCAGGCCTAGGTAGCTTCATGGGGAACAAGTTGATGATGGCAGAGTTACTATCATATTCCAGTGACCAAAACACATCACCTGTGTGGACAATAACCATTCTCATTACTGTTTGATGAGACTTTTGTGTACTTCTTCCTGATTATCACCAATGGATTGTCCTGCAGGAGTAAAATCTATTTATGTCTGGAGACTTAGCTGAGATTAAGTGAGCTGCTCCATGTGGAAATTTCCTTCTCAACTGTCCCACAGCCTTTAAAAAAGAGTATAGGCTCCATGATACTCAAAGAGGTTGTGGGTGCATGAGGAGAAAAGGTCTCTAGCAGTCCCTGCACTTGGGTAATACTGGACAGTTGAAACCCACTCCAATTACAAATGCAAATCAGTTATTGACAGGCCAATCTGTCCCTCCCCACTGGCCTCTATGGATCCCTGTTCAACCCTTCTGTTTGACACAGACCCCTGCCTCTCACAGGCAACAAACTGACCTATATATTCTCTTTAGTTTTAATAACAGAAAGCCACTGCTTCTGATAAAATGACAATCTGAGTTATACCAATTTCACTTACTTTTGAAACTGAAAGTCCCACCCAGCCTCCTTTGACTTTTCCATGCTTTAACAACTTTGCAATCACAGGAGTGGTAATAATTAATGAAATTTATGATGTTATATATGTCTGAGAATATTAACTGGGGTTTGGTAGAAATCAGTAATGACATACAATCACAAATCCAAGATCAAATAGAAGTTAGAGGTACAATTCTGTCACTATTAGTATCTCTATGAAATTGGTATTGCATGTGAGTGAGCTGATTGATACTATTGTTTCAGACTATAAATTAAGGTGCATGCTTTTATATAATTCAATCTCCCACTCTTCGTGAGGTAACACCTGGTGAACTGGAGCAATAAAGCATTACCATCGAGGTGATTTTCATCCCAGGAGACTGTTGTGCAGCATATAACATTAATTATAGCTACTAAGGAGGGAAAGACAAGTGTCTATCAAACTCCCAGACTGGGAATAATTACCAGGATTGGCAGGTAAGGTCTCACAGAGAAAAGGTTTCTAGAATCTTTTTTTTATTTTTCCCAAACATAGAGAGGTGCCAAAGGAAACGTAATACCTGATCTTGCTGTTTTACCTGGAATTTTTGTAACGGAAAGTTGAATGACTACTTGTAAACTTGTGTTAATTTAGGTTAGAATTCAGGAATACAGAACTTAAAGTTTGATAAACCAAAGTTTGAATCTAGGCTCCGCCATTTAACTGTGGGCAATGGAGCAGACATTTGTTTACGTACTGAACAAATACCCCTCTTTTTCCTTGATAAGGGAAGCACAATCTTACCGTTGTAATTGGATGTCATGTTAGTTCCAGTCCTCTAGAAGCAGAGCCTGAGGCAAAGATTAAAATATAGTTACTGGATGCAAGTTAGGGAGGTAAGTATGAGGACAAAAAGGAAGTAAGGCAGAGAAAGATCAAAAGATCAAAAGCTATTCAATATTTTGCCAGCAGTGATGGCTGCTTCACAGGAAGCTATGGAGGGGCACAACAGGTATTAACTGCATTTGAGCATTTCTCTGCTAAATGGGCAAGGGAAATTCACCTCAGAGCAGTTCACTGCAGGGAGAAGGAATATTTGTCTATTTTGTTCTCTCCTAACTTCCTTCTCTAGTTTCTCACTAGTTAAAGTTTACCTAATGGAGAGTTAAATCCCCCATGTTTCTGGATTTTGTCTTGAGGCTTCCCAGCAGCTGCTCTGGAAGCCAGGCCCAAGAAGGGAACATAACACTGATCAAGGGGAAGAAAGAAGAAGGTGGATGAGGGAATTTGAGAAGGTGCAAAGGGTTTTTCCAGGACTGTGACATTGTGCCAAGTCCCAATAAGTGATTCGTGGGTCTGTGTCAAGCATTGATATAAGTCATTCATAATAGTTTCCTTAACATTTGCTCGTGATTGGTTTAGGGATGGGAAAGCCATTCTTTTCTGCGGGATTCTGTTAGGAGTGTTTTGGAAAATATTTTTCTTTCCAATTTAAAAAGGAATATGGGCAAGAAGAATCTGTACTATTCTGTCTTTACTTTGAATGACTGTATTTGGCCAAATCTAGATTGTATGAACAGAGGGCATAGCATCATATTTAAGGACATGAGATTTGGTTCAGATTCTAGTTTTGCCATGTACTATGACCTAAGTAAGTTGCTTAACCTACTTGAGCCTCATTTTCCTCATCTATAAAATAACAGTGACAATAATAGATCTTATGATAATTAGGATTCAAGTTAACATACATAAATTTCTGATAATGTCGTTAGTGAGCAATGAAAGTTATTTATTTTATTATACAGATACACTCTCTGTAATTCCAATGTTTATAGGTGCAATTTAATTTACCTCATTGAATATTGGGGTTAATTACTCATCATTAGAAAGATCCATGGAGGATCTCAGGGTTGCTCAAAGTATGAGGCACTAAAAAGTGATCTCAAATACTTTAGAAGAACAAATTTACCTGTAAAAGTAAACAGTTTGTCATCTATTCTCTAAAAAGAAGGACAGCAATATTTAAAGCATTTTGAGTCCTTCAGAAGAAAGAGCTCTTATAAATCCAAGTTTTTATGTTTTTTCCCTTCTTTTGCTAAGTTATTGATATGAAGCTTTTTGAAAGTAATCTGCTCCTCTCTGAACTTACATTTCCTGAGTAAAATTCATAGCCTAATGAAAAATATTGCAAAATGTTACCTCTCTCAATCATCCCATCATCCCTAAGGGTAGTGTCCTATTTATCCACGCTAGACATTTCAATATTTCAGTAGATTTATGTCTTAGGTAAAGTTCTTAGGAAATAAGTTATTTTTCTCATCTATT
This sequence comes from Daubentonia madagascariensis, assembly GCA_023783475.1. Taxonomy (NCBI): domain Eukaryota; kingdom Metazoa; phylum Chordata; class Mammalia; order Primates; family Daubentoniidae; genus Daubentonia; species Daubentonia madagascariensis. The sequence goes on along the minus strand of JAKFHU010000978.1, from coordinate 13,809,829 downwards.
TGTTTCCCCTCTAGCTTTCTGCCTTCTGTTCTCTGTTGCTTCAATGCTATCAAGTATATGGCTTATTCATATTTTGGCATTTTCACTTAAACTCATATTCAGCTTCATTTCATATAATTAAAATGGAATTTAATAGTTTCCTACTACATATATTGTTCCTTAATAAAAAAATTTCACACATCCTCTTTTAAGGGCACAGATGAATGCCCGTCTACCCACTACTGTCTCCTTTCATTGTCTTTTAATCTTAGGGGGAATGTGCTCTGATAGCAACTATCATCGTCACCAATTTTTTGAACAATAATTCTCCATTTATTCTGAGAGGATTCTTTCTTAAAAGAATGCCTTGATTATTACTTATTACCAAGACAGTTTGAGAAGCCACATACTTCTTCATGGATTTGCTATTCTAATCAACATTTTTCAAGAGGACACACGCTTCAATCTTTTAATAAAGGAAAAACATCATGTGCAAAGTCAAGATGTTTAAGCTAGTGGTAACACGATAGTACAATTTTTTGTGATGATTAAGGTGATTAATTATACCATGCACCTTTTAAGAATAAATCTGGGTCTTGAAAGTTTACTTGACATTTTGTTTCATCTTCATAAAGAAACTATGTGGATATTTCAAGGGAAGATGTACAAGATTTATTTGATTTCCTTGTTTGTAAAATGACCAAGCATTTACTTCTATGCATTATGATTCTGAGTTTTTGTGTTTAATTACAAAATGTGAATAAGCAGTGAGAATGCTGGCTAAACTTGAGGGAAATTATGAAGAGACATCGTAAAGTGCATTATTATTTTAAAGCAGTAAGTAAAGAGAGTGGGGGGGGAGGCTTAGGATTATTTGCGTTACATGTTCAACTATTTTTTTCTATTACATAATTTCTATCTCTATAAATTTTGTAGTCTTCTTTGAGGCTTTTCAGAGCATTTTTCCTGATCTTGTCAACTTAGTTATTCCATTAATTTTTGACAATTCATTCCAGAGCAATTAATTATTCTCCTTGATAATTAATCTTTCCAGTTACTGTAGGTTTCACACAAAAGCTGTATTTTCCCCCATAGATTTTTGCAAATACCTTTATTCTAGCAGGCATTACATTGTTCTTTGTTTAAAAATCTGCCCTTCCTACTGCTTAAAAGCAAGAACTCTTTATATTTTTCTCTACAGCACTGGTTCTTATGTGTGATATTCAGAAATGTTTTGAAAATGGCAGAGCACCAGAGCAAAATTATTTAAACAAAAAAGAAGTGTACTGATTTTCATACATGAAAATTCCAGGGTTATGCCTGATTTGAGACAAAACTGGGTCAAGCGGGCAAAATTATTTCGTTAAGGTAGTATCTTACTTTATCTCATCCCCCCACCACCATTTTATTCTCAAATCTGGCCCTCAGGCTCACAGTTCTCTAGGTTTGACTCTGAATTGCTCAGGCTAACCTAAAGGCAATAAAAATCTGCCATCTCAGTTATTCAAACAAAATTCTTAGAATTGCAACTCAATGTCTGTAATGAGATCAAATGCTTATAATAAGCACTCACTGTGGCTAAGAGCATGACATATATTGATTGATTTTAGCACAGGTCCAGTGTCTTCTCTTGGAACATCTAGCTGAGTCACTTGAGATCTGTTAGAGTTCTTAGTTGTAGATAAAATAACCCATTCTGCAAGATTAAGCTGGAAGGAGTTTATTTGCTATTAGTAAGAAGCTTATAAAATACCTATCAAGCCCTAGGCTGAGCTTCCAGAAATGATTGAATAAGTATAGTTCAAAACTGTTCTAGTAAGAGTACTGACACTGCTGACAATACCTCTGCCTCAATCAAGAGCTGCCACCTCCTGTCCACTCCAGAACTGCACATCCTCTGATGCTACCTGCACTGAGTGCAATGGGCATCATGCTCACTGCCATCTCCTCACTTGGCCAATTTCTAAATATCAATCCCAAGCAGGTACATTTGACTGATGGCAACTAAATCACATGTCTGCCCACTAGCCCACAGGAATGAGGATAAAAGAACTGTTTGGTTATTATCGTAGTCTGTTCATGCTACTATAACAGAATACCTGAGACTGGGTAATTTATAATGAAGAAATATTTATTGATTCACAGTTCCAGAAACTGAGAAGTCCAATATCAAGGCGCCAGCCCCTTGTGAGGGCCTTCTTTCTGTGTTGTCACATGCAAAAGGCAAAAAGTCAAGAGAGCAATAGAGGGCTGAACTCACCCTTCTAAAATGGCATCAATCCCACCTGTGAGGGTGGAGCCTTCTTAAAGGTCCCACCTCTTAATACCATTACAGTGGAAATTGAATTTTGAGATGAGTTTTGGAGAGGGTAAACATGCAAACCATAGCAGTTATAAATTAAGAAAGCAGAACGAACACTGTAAAGAAATATTGAGATGTTCAGAGGCTGTTAAGAGATTTCTGACAATTGTGAGTTGTACATGTACATCTCTACCCAAACACGTGGACTGTTACTGACGAAGACTTACAGCCTAAGGAAAATCATGTTCCCGTTATCTTTATTTGAAGGGGGGTAACCAGTGAATGAATGGTAAACAAAATTGTAGACAAAAATAAAAAAGTATACTTAATTATCTCAGTACGTGGCCTGAAGTAAATATACGATGCAATATTTGTTAGTTGAATGAATGAATGAACAAAACATTTTTCAATCAAAACTGCATATAGTATATATGTAAAGCAGTGCCATATATTTGTACATGGCTTTAAAGCACAGAATAGGAAACAAAGAAATTACATTATTGACATAGGTTGTGACAACATCTATAGCACAGAAAGAACATTTTGGGGTATTATCAGCATATTTAAACATGAAGGATATTATAAAGCATATTAAAATCAATCAAAATTTGTGATAATAATTCCAAAATGCTAAATTTTAATATGAACTTCTTTTCTGGGTCATTTAATAGAGGCAATGGTATAGGTTATGGATGTAAGGGAATCAGTAAACTCATTTAATATAGACAATTAAAATCCAGATCCTTAATGTTGTACAAACATCTATTAATGATTTGCCCCAATATAGGGAGCTGAAATTTGGAGCACATGTTGATTCCTTATACTGTAAAATTACATCAGACTTTGATCCCCAACCTTTGAATTTATCCCCAGGAAGCAAAAGTACTAATAAAATTATAGGGACAAAATGACATCCTCAAAGACAAAAATGGGATGGCAAGAACTGGCACTTAGTTCTCCTAACATGAAACTTTTTTCTTTTTTTGCATTAGGTCTGAGTAGTAGCAGTGAGGTGGGGTCCAGGGGAAAGGAAGCATGATGGAGGATTTTGCTTAAGACTGGGTCTTGGGGTATAAAAGTAACACTTTCTTCCCATGTGATCATATAATAGAACTATTTGGTGTAACAACCTTCCTGGAAAGTTGTTGACCTTGACAGACCAAGAAAGGTCAGGTGGGGACCAGATAGGGTTAGTGTTGTTGTAGTGATTGGAGGTTAAAATAGTTCTCTTATGACCTTTCTACTTTAAATGATAGAAGAGAAAGTTCACAGAGGCTTTTTTTCTCTCTGCCATTTTTTTTTTAGCTCTATTCACCATGTAACAAATTAGATGCTTATTTTGAAATTCCGATTAATAAAAATGACCTGGGCACATATCTTGTGAGAGAAAAAGAATGGTTGTAGCAGGTATTTGTATTGGATACTAATCCTGGATAGAAGATTTGGATGGAAGTCACCCAAAATACACCTTAAACATATTGATCCTTTTAAAAGTTTTTACATTTACCCCAAACGAGAAAAGCAGGATAGGTGATGAACTTGAATCAGAAATAAAATTGATACTTATTCATTTCATAGTTAATTTAAGAATCACTTTAATTTTTTACTTTCACTAAATAGGTTATCAGTATTTCTGAAAGAGTTCCACATTTTCATCACAAAATGGTCTGCAAATAAAATGTTCCCTGGTCAATTAAGATTGGGGGGGAAGCCCATTACATAACCTTCCTGCATAAATACAACATAATCCACACATTAAACTCTGTGTGAATTTTTGGCAATAAAAATATTATATTTAGACAAAATATGTTTTGCTCCCTTCACATAATAATCTTTTTGTCTCCCTAACTTTACAAGATTCATTTATTTAACCTAATTTATTGTGGCTCTAAAATGTGAAAACTCAGTGACTTAGTTAACAAAAAACACTTAAAGATTTTATTTATCTATGATGTACATTTAGAAGAAAAGTCACTTATAGTTAAACTTTATTAAACTATTTATACTATATGCTCTTATATTTAATTTCTTCTTTATCTTTCTATATAAATTTACTTAGATAAAGGAAATACTTTATAGGTTATGCAGTGTCTTTTAATGAAAGCTATTGGTAATGGGAAAGTATTAGGATTCCATAGTTCAAACTCGTCAATTCCTGTGAGTGTTTAGTTTCCACCGTGGTAGGCTTTGATGCAATCACATAAAGTTATATAGTCACATTTTTCTGAAGAAAGCTTTTAAAGTATTTCTACTTGACAAATAAATTTCACTGGAAAGAAACCAACTAACCAAAACATTTTTCCACTTTTTAAAAGTCATTAGTGATTTTTTTTCTCCAACAAGAACACCTCTCTTGAAATTAGTTTTTCATTGAGTGATTCAAATCAAAATATTGAACCCTCTGGTGGATATAGAAGCAGTATTGTATACCACCATTTTTAAAATTTAAATATAGTATAATAAGATTTAAATTAAATTTCCAATGGTGCATTTACTTTTGCTTTAATGAGATTTTGGTGATGTTAAATAATACCAATCAATTCTCAAAATCATACCTGAATATATAATAATAGCTGTGTTTAAGTATTAGTTAAAATAATTTGAAGTTTTTAATGATTATTATAAAACTTAGAATTTTACAAGTGTTATAGTCAATATGATGCAGTACACACAGCACAGGAATGAGACTAGGGGCTTCTAACTGTCCCGACCAGAACAGATGTTATCTTATTCTGGAGTAAGAACATCCAATTATTCAAATAAATCCTAAATTCCTGAATTAAAAGAGAAAACTTTGGCAAATTTAAAGACATATATTGAAAATAGCTACTGATTGCTGTTGCTGACTATGGAATTTGTGAAATCCATTCTTGTTTATCTCAAGGAGTTCTCAAAACTCCATTCCTGAACAATACAGAGAAAGACACTGAAGATAGAATCCATCTATATTTGGGCTGGCTGAGCCAGATGTGTTTTGTAGCATTCAGTGTGCTTTTACTTTTAAAATATGTCCCAACCATGCATCTTGCAAAGTTAATTGTTATTAGTGAGGGACCATAGCTAAATGTTCAACATCCCAAATACTTCAATAATTTGATTTCACTGGAAAATACACTATACACTAAATAGCACAATTTTCACATTTCTATTGAAATGTAAATGTGACAGTTTAATTTTCATGAAGCTCCACATGACCACAGGAAGCACCAAATTCACTGATTTAGTAGGTGTTAAGCTACTACCAAATAGAATTGATAATGCAATAAAAAAGCATGATCCCTATTCCTGAAGAGCTCACATCTGCAGAAAATTTGAGGAAGCTGCATGTACACACACACACACACACACACACACATGTAGTTCACCAATATAGGAATGATGGAATAAGGCCACTCTGGGGCATGCGGGCTAACTAAGCTTCTTTATCTCCTATAAGAAGAAATGTTTTTCTACCTAATCCTCTTTAAACATGTTATTTACTCCACTGGGCAGATTTTCCTCATCTCTCATTATTCTAAAATTCTCAAAATATGCCAATTTTCACTTAGAAAATTCCAGTTTACCCTCGAGGTTTCAATTTGGTCATCATTGCCTCCAAATATTCTTTTTTCAATCTCTCAAATCCCCTCTGTGTTTGCAGAGCACTACAATCCCTTAGTATAGCAGTTATTGCTTACATTTTAACATCCCACTTTCTATTCTGTGTCCTAGCTTTGTGTCCTGAACACTAGACTGTAAGCCCTATAAATGTTGGAGTCTTGAGTGCTATGTTCATGTGCATATCAACAATGCTTAATTTCATACCCAGTGAATGAATGTCTGTATGATCAAAGTGAATATACTAGAGCTAGGCGTGGTGGCACACACCCGTAATCCCAGCTACTCTGGAGGCTGAATTAGAAGGTTTCCTTGAGCCTAGGAGTTAGAGACCATCATGGGCAACATAGTGAAACCCCGTCTCAATTAAAAGAAAAAAATGAATAGACTAGAAAGTCTAAGACTGAAACAACAGAAGTATTATGGTAAGTAAAACCAGTCTGTGTAATCCTGTAAGCTAATTTAAGGGCTAAGATTTCTTATAAAGCTTATAAAACTAAATTTTTTAAGAAATGCGTATAATCTGGATACTTGTAAAAGCCTCATCAACTTTGCACACAAAAAGACTAGATTACTTACATTTTATAACGTAAAAAAAATCACTTATTAAAGAGCAATGAGTTTCACTATACTCACTTATGATAATGAAAATTTATGTGTGCCATTTCCACACTGGACCACCAAAAGGTCAAATAATGTTTTACCAAAAGTGATTCAATTTTTTAAAAAGATAGGCTAGAAGGACTGCAAATCTACTTAAAATAAATGAAATATGTAAGTGTATGTATATATGTATGTGAATATATACATACATAATATGTTAAAAAGTTAATTATATTAAACTATATTAAGATACAGCTAATGTTGAAAAACTGACCCTGTTTGAAGAATTTATGTAGACAATCTTAGCTTATAGATCTTAGCTTATATCGACCATTGTTCTGCATATAATTTTATGGTAATGTTTGCTCTGTTTGATTAATTATTATAGTGTGGAAAATGTACTGCTCCTGCTGCTATTCAACCCTCTCCATTTTTGCTAATTAGCTTTAACTTTAATTTTAATCATATAATTTATTACTAATTCTTACTTTTTTATCTCTGGTGATTTTCTCTTTTTAGTTTGCACATTTTTTTAGTTCATTCATATTGTAAAATAATTTTTACAAGGAGAGGCTAAAAGGCCATATAAATTATTTTAAAAGAGCTTATTTAGTGTTCGCTTCCAAAAAGTCACCCGAGATGCAGTACATAATTTTACATATACTGACATTGATAAGACGAAATTATGTTTTGGAATTATATTTTTCAAAATGATTTTTGAAATATTTGGATCTTTTGACACTTCTATTGACATTTTAAGTGATGGCAAATATTTAGCTATTGAAAATGATTTCAATTTTTTGAAAAGTCACATGAAGTTAAGATGATGAGTTACATGGTAATATAATTTTGAAATCCCTTCCTCAGTTGTCTCAGTCACATGTGTACACACAGAGAAACACACACACACTCGTACTTATGCACCATCAACAACAATAACAAATACGTTATGATTACAGAGAATTATATTTGAGTTTGAACAGATATCAAATTCTAAACTAAAAGCATTATGAAAAGAAATATTATAAAAATGTTTAAGCAAATGTAGCACCATATGACATGGTTCCCATGGTAATTAATTTTCATGATAATTATATATATATGATTTTTTAAATCTAAAAATAAAAAACTTTTATTTATTTTAGCATACTTCATATATTTACTCATTTCTAATTTTGATTTCCCTAGGTATTTAAAGAGATGAAAGTCCACTTAGGTTAAACTATAAAAACACATTTTAGTTATTATTTTAAGTAAATCCATCTTTCTTTCCTTCATGTCAAACGTGGCTAGCTGAACTCAATTGGCTGTGGAACATTTAGCCTAACATCAGTCATCAAATAGATGCTTTTAAGACACTGCTGTGCACAGCTGACTTTGTCCCTTTGTACAATTATGCACTGATTCAAAGTTTGTTATCTTGTTGTATTCACACTAAACAGATTATTTCATTTAATGCACTGGTGCCCTAAGGAGGGTTGCTTGTTCTTCACTGTAAAGAAAAAAAACAGATAGAGAGAGAGAAAAACAAATGAAGAGAATAATTAAGAAAGCTGGAAATATCTATAACACCATCAGGTTATAAACATCCTTATTGAAAGTTATCCAGAATCCAATCTGAAACACTTGCAGGGAGAATATTTGAAGATAACAGGCGTCCCAAATATTTTTGAATGATGTAAAATCTGGATATAGATCCCTCATCCCTTACTTTTTTAACAGTAATTTCAAAAGCTACAGGTAGAATATTCCTGACTACTCAATAGATATTTCTATTGTATAATATCAACTCAGAATTTTATGGAAGGTAAAATTAAATTAAATTTTACAATATTAAGATCTCTCTAAAACTATAAAAAACATATGTCATGTCCAAAGTCCCTCTGAAATAAAAATGGGCATAAAGACTATGTTTAAAAAGACGAATCCTTCGAACATCATACCAGAAAGTAGGGTATTCTATTTTGCTAGGTCCGAAGGCTAACATTTGAACATGACTGCTGCTGTTAGACTCAGGCTTTAGAAATTATGCCCATGAACTATAGAGAAACTGGACATTAACAAAAATTTACTTTCCCAAGGCAACTAGCAAATTATGTGTAAAATTATTTTAAGAGATTTTTTCCTTAATAGCTCTATTAAATTAAGTTAATTTAACATTTAATACATGACAGGAATTGTGCCAAACACTGGGGAGAAAGAGATAAACAAGACACACATAGAATTTAAAAGGAACAGAAAAGAGAGACCTGAACTAATTATAAATGTGATTAAATGAAACCTTTAGGATAATGGGGGGACCTAAACTGGTTTGCAGGTGAGGCATGAAGGAACAGTGAATAAATGTAAAAATGTTTTTGAGGAAAAAAAAAATGGTTCTTTTCAGGAACCGAAATAGGATCTGTATGCTTGAAGCATATAAAAAAGGGAAAAGTTGCACACGAAGAAGTTACAGAATTACATAGTGTTCAGATCATTTGACGCTCGCTAAAAGTTTGGTGGTATTTTTAGATTGTTTATTTTTTCAACATAAGGTTAATAAGTTACTGAAAAGTATTTTAGCAGATCGTGATGGTAAGATTTATGTTTAATCTCTGGCTCTCTGTGGTATGGAATTGGAGTAAAAGTGTTATAAATAAAAGTTAGATTGTAATCGGTTGGGAAGAAAATGGGGGTTGGGTAAGCGGATATAGGACAGAACCAGGGTTTCTAGAACATTCATTAGAGAACAAACTTCAATTAGTGGCAATTTAGGAAGGATTTCCCAGAAATACGAGTGCACTCTAAGCTATTTGCAGTGACTCTAGAACTGGCTGTATTGATGAGTGGGAGAAGCTGGGATGGATGGGACAAACATGGTTTTATTTAGTGGGACCATGAAAATGTAACCCTTAAGTGCAAGATGAAAGGAGAAATTATTCATGAAGAACTGATGCACAAGGGAGAACCTAGCTTCAAGGAAGAAAGAGACAAAGATGACTTGGAATATTAATATATTTAACAATAATTTAAAAGCAAAATCACAATCCAGGATGAAATAAATAGGTCCCAGGATAAATCAGTTAACAAATCTTTGTGCAAATATTCTGAAACAGGTACCCACTTAATTCTCTTAACAAGATAAGGAAACTTAGGATCAATTACTCAATTATTTTTCCAAAGTTTTCACAACTAAGAAAAAGCTAGGATAACAACCCATAAATCTTGTCTTAGTCAAAATTCATTGGCAAGTTTGGAACTGTAATTCATGTCTGACCAAGAGACATACAACTGAAGCTTGTTCTTATAAAATTTTTACTAAAACCAAGGGCTCCAAAATTGAGTTCACTAATTAGTGTTCCTTCTCTGAACATTTTTTTTTCATATTTCAAGAGGCAATTTTAAATGAATCCCCATACTTTTAACATGGAGTAGGGCTGAATAACATTAATGAAAATATATTGAAGCTTACGTATATTCTTAGTAGTAATGACATTTATGTTCAATGGTACTATGGTTGTTAACATTTAATTCCAATCTAATTTAAAACTGCATTTCTTTTACTGATGAGTGTTTCAACTTACAAAAATTTACAAAGTTTTCTGTCTATTAATTAATATTAATTTCCAAAACTATAAATATTAGAAATGCCTTTGTTTTCCCTTTCCTCCTTAGAGATTTCAGCTTTTATTGTATTTAGTTGAGAAAACTAAAACTCTGCATGATGCTACCACCCTGATTAGAGGTGAAGTGACACTTCTGATTAGGGAAGAGATGATACTGATGTACCTTTCTATTTGCATTTCATTCAGAAAACCTCAGGAGAGAGAAAAACCAATTCTGATTCAAGAAAGGTTTCAGACTGATTGAATAGTTAGAATTAGTTTGTTCAGCACATCCTCCAGAGATGTAAGTTATGTCATGAACCTGATCCATAAAGTAACAAAAAGTACCCATTGTGCAGCCCTAATGTGCAAGTGTGGTGGTTGTTTATCTTAATAATGAGTCTCTAGTTTGCTAAAAGGCAAAAAAGAAGCTTTATGGTAGGCAACATTATGTATCATCCATTCCTTCTCAGACTCAATCATGTAGGACAAAATGGGTACAGAATTCTCAAATATCATTTAATATAGAAATGGAGTGAGAGAGATTTTCAGTGGAAATATTTTGGGCCAAAGGCAAAGCACAGAATATTGCATAGCAAAGACAAATATTAAATAATGAAACAATAAAAAATGTTCAAACAGAAATTAAAATGTACGTATCACTGTCTTCTTCAATTATAACCACTAGACTCTTCTGCTTATTAATATATAGTTATTATGCAATGTACAATTTTGTTTATTTCTTAAAAAAAACAGGAGTATTATAAATTTCAAGGAGAATTCTCTTCTATATGGCTATTCCCGTAGGAGGTGAGGCTTTTCAAAATCATTAGTATTTCCTAATTGTTTTATTTTATTATATTAATATCTTTAGTTTCTGGTACTTTCACACACTCCCTTGCTGTCATTTGACTAAAATTTACCTCAGAGATTTCATTTCTTTAATCTCACTAATATATATAAGTAACTGATAATAGATTACAGGACAATGGTGTCTTTAGGAAGTATTGTAGATGTTCTATGATAAACGAGGCAATGTGTGTATATAAGATGCTTCTATCTGAGATACATAATGCATAATACCTCTGAGAATTATTTCATTAAAGAATCCTGTTTAATTTGCTTAACCAATTGTTTTCTCAAATTATTTAATCATGAAACACTCCACCCCCATACCCTCCTCCTTGCCACAAGTTACCAATTAACATCTTGCTGGAAAGATATTTATCAGGGTGTTATTGTGGGGAAAATCTAGTTTAAAGTTTTATCACTTCTAGACATAATAGCTTTAAATGAGGAGAATACTTCAAAATTAAGTAAATGGGAAAGGAATTTTTAATTATTCAGCCCCTGCTATGTGCCAGATGCTGTGATGAGCACATTTTATGCTATCATAATTAAGAAAAGGGTGCTTTAAAAAAAAAAAAACTCTGGCTTAGAGATATATAGAGCAGGAAAAGGTACTGCTCCCACATTTCAAATAAGGGAAAACAATGAAAACAACTTTTCCTAAACCCATCAGAGAACTGAGGTCTCAGAACAAATACCAAACCCAAAATATGGAGTGAGGTTTTCACCTGCAGTTAGAAACAGGACCAGAGCATTTACTTACCTGGAAAATACATCATGAAATGTCATAAAAGTAAAGGAGAATTGCCTAGGGTATAATATGGGCTAGTGTAGAAGTGTGAACCATCAGGGGCTGTAGATTGGGGGAGGGGGTTTCAAACCATCTGACAGAATTTTCCTTCAGGAACTCTACCAAGTGCTCACATGAAAGATGACACAGATTTCTGATAATGCTTCCTCAAGGTGCTGGCTGGGGGAAAGAAATAGCAGCCACTACCAAAATCCTCCCAGAGCAATCTCTATGATTTCCTCTGAAATAATTTGAAGATGGGAGGGCAATAAAAACTGTACCTCAAGAATCCTAGTAGAAACTCATCGTATCTGGCAGAGAAGAACTTCTAAATAAACAAACCAAACAAATAAACCAATCTCTGCGAGGGGAGTAGAATCTCTACCTCCGGGAAAGAACTAGGCCAGTATTATATCTGGAGGAGAGGCAGGGACACTGTGAAGGCCGTGCCCCTGAGATCCACGCTCACAGCCAGCCAAAAACTAACGTTTAATCAGATTATCAGAGAACACCCACAACCCACTCCTCCACCACCACACTAATAAGCATCAAGTAAAGTAACAGTGGAATAGAGCTGGAAGGGCTTCAAAAGACACATTCTTCTTAGAAGCAGTGCAAAGGGAAGACCAAAAGCCAAGTGGGAAGACTCAAGGCCAACTAGAATTAGATTCCGAGCCAAACCTCTGAAAAATTAGCCTATACTACAACCCAAGGAATAGCTAAGGGAATTTGAAACCTCCTAAGCACTAAGGATGACCATGGCTATAAAAAACTTTAAACTCAGGACAACTTCTGACTAGATTAACACAAACACTCACCTAAAAGGCCTTGCAAAAGGAAAAGAAGCAGTGAATTTGAAGATGGGTTCATAGAAAGCAACTTAACTGAAATGCAAATAGAAAAGGAAGTAATACACACACACACAAATGCACAAACGGAGCCACCATTGCTTTTGTAGTATCTTGGCCAACATGGTAAGGAAACTGTCAGACCAATGCAGAACCTGAAGTATTCTACAAGAAAACTAATTTGGACTCTTGCAAAATGTAATGTTGGAGAACTATTCTAGATGAACAACAGATTAAACAACCAAATGTAATAAATGAACCTTAATGTTAAGATTCTGATAACAAGACGAAAGAAAGCAAGAGAGAGAGAGAAAAAGGTGAAAGAAGGTTGGTGAAATTAACAAAACCTTAAATGGGTATTGTATTATTCTTTAAACTTTTCTGTAGAGTTGACAATTTTTTAAATATAAAGAAAAAAAAACATGATTTTGTTTCTTTTTCCTGCTCTTCTTCCTTTATAACATCTAGCTCCATGTCAGTCTCATAGCAGGAGATCAAATAAATTACTGCTGAATGAATAAATGAATGTGTGAATGAATAATATACAGTTTGCTCTGGGATCCCACACTAAAGAAGAAAATATTTATATTGGATCATTCTTCTCCTATACTATCAAGGAATAAAAACATAATTTTTCAGAATACTTTTTCAATTCATACTCAGATATCTCAAAATTTCAAAAATCCACAGTTATCTTAAATGACATAGAAAAATATATACTTCATGGATTTTAAGTCCAGTAACCAATATTACTTCTTACTTTGCTTTTCAAGTTTTCAGTAAAAGTAGACAGTCATTAGCTAATATTAATGTCCAGGATATTTTTACATATACAATATATATGGAATTAATTGGAATTGAACAATTGATCAATGATTCAATTAATCCAGATTAGAACTAAGGAAAAATTATTTCCAGTAAAATTTATAAATCAAAAAATAACTTAACGATAGTTATATAAATTAATATTCTGGAAATGTAAACTAGTATTTTAGAAGAGCCTGGATAGTTTTAGATATTAGTTGGAAGCAAGCACAAACCAGAAGTCAAGAAGGAGGGAGGACAATTTGAAAATGTTGAGTAGGAGGTGAAGGAGAGTGGGTGGAACCTAAAACTGAGAAGAAGTAGAAAGTACTGTCGAAAGAGGAAAACAGATTTGTGTCCCTGAAATATTCTTATTTCAAAGAAAGCCTCTGTTACTATAATTATACTACTAGGATACTTACTACTTTCTAGAAAGTTATAAGAATTTTTAAAATGGTTGTGTAACTTCACTGTAACAGATGAGACAATTTCAAGAAACTTCATTAGATTCTACTCCTTACACATAAATTGTACAAAGTTAAGCTTCTCACACGTGATTTTGAACACCACAAAAATGCTCCAATATATTTATTCATTTTTAAGTATGACTTTTTGTTCCTTTTTTTGCCTTTTTGCTCATCCTTCTCCATATAACATTTTTGGTTGTTGTTTGTTTTATTTTGGTTTGTTCTTATTTGTGTGGGATTTGTTTTTTTTTGTTGTTGTTGTTGTATTTTCATGCAATTATATAGCTCTGATATCCACCAACCATTTACACATTAATTCCATATTACACATAAAATTGGCTGAAGTGTTAAGTGGTTGGAGCAATTAAACCTTTTCAGTGTATTAAAATGAAGTGTCTTAGAATATAAGACATTCGTTCTGAAGAATTATCATAATTAATTACCATTTATTTTGAAATGATATTTTAATGATATCAGTATCAACACAGTAAGCATATTTATTTTACTGTTTTGTTTTATTTTGTTTTTTACCATTTGGAAGCAATTTTCTTTGAGTTTTGTGTGTGTGTGCCAACATCCTCATAACACTTTATAAATACATGTGCTCTACCTGCAGCTTTTAATGAGGACTGATTCTGTTCACAGCAGCCACCTCAGAACATCAGTCCAGGGGATTGTGTTTGGCACACCAAGCTGTTAAATTTTCCTATCATCGATGTGTGTTTTTTAAAGCAGTGCCTGTGGCTTTACTGTTCATTATTAAAAGAAAAGCACTCTCAGAATTTCAATTGCTTTCTTCTGCCTGAATACCAATTAAAACCTGTTTAATATAACCGTGGAAATGTACTTCAATCCATCACTTTGTTTGTAACAGAATGTCTTGGTTCTAATAAGTCTCTGTTTTTATAAACTAAAATATTTATTAATTCTGTAGAATTATATCTGGTTAAGAGGAAAAAAAATTAAATTAGTCAAACTATAGAAATTAGCTGTCTAACCAACAAAGAATCCAGCACTAAGTCCATCCTTTGTCCTAATTAGAATTGTATGAGGCGGCAGTGAGTCATGAACTTGATCTTAAAGACACTGGGAAAATGCATTGGTATATTATTCTTTGTTGAAGAAGGGAGATAACAAAAAGGATCTTAATGAGGAGTTCCATGAAAACACATTAAAATGTGGCAAATAAGAGAGAAAATAATAAAATAACAATAAAGCAATTTCAGAAAAATGTTGTTACCTTTGCCTTTAAAAGGTAGATCAAGATATTTTTATGACAACTAAGAAAAATTAATGCCTAGCTTGTAATAGTACAACTCAAAAAAAATTACTGAAAACCTTATATACTAGTTAATTCAATATAAAAAGTGAGAAATATAGTAATGTATAATATATCAAAAAAGATGATATACTGATACAATTTTGTAATATGCATAGAGAAGATAAAAACAAGTTAAAAAACCCTCAAAATCAGCAATGTAAAGCACTTTTATTTTAATTTTTCTGGACTTTTATAAAAACTCCTAAAATCATTCCACATAAAGGTTAAATTTTCTAAAAATAATCCAAGAAAATGATTATGTATTTCATATGCAAATGAACATAACTTGCTAAACAGCAAAATCCATTAACGTTGTAAGCAAAAACATTTTTACTCAGTGGCTATAATTATTGGACTTTGACAGAAAAATAGACGTTGCAGATATTTAAAAAACAAACAAACTCTGAATTAACTGGGAAAAATCTTTTAAGCCCTGCTATATCTGGATTTTGACTTGAGCAAATGAATAGCACTCTTTGCTGAGATCAGAAGATTTGGGAGCAGGTTTAAGAGACATGAATATTTTATTTTAGCCATGTTACATTTGATTGCCCTTAAAGTGTGAAATAGAAGACCTCCAGTAGTCTGATGCACATAAAATATAGAGCTCTGAGGAGAGGTCAGGGTTGGAGACACCTGTGTGAGACTTAACAGTAGGTAGCTACAATCAAAAGCTGAGACTGGACCAGATCTCCTAGGATATAGAGTAAAAGAATGAATAGAGATGAGAAAATGGTGGCTAAGGAATGAACTCAGGGCTATTATACTTTTCATTAGGAGGCAGAGGAAGAGCCAGAAAAAGAGACAGAACAAACTAGAAAAGAATAGAGTCACAAACAAAACAAGACATGAAAAGGTTTTAAGAAAGAAGACAGAGTTGAATTTGTTAAATGCTGCAAAGATGTTACAGTAAGGACAAAATAACAGATAATAATAATGCTGGATTTGGAACATGAAGTGGTGGTGGCTGGATAGGAAGAAACTCTGCAGAGTTATGGGCACTGAAGCCAAACTGGAGTGATAGGAAGACAGAATGATTAATAAGAAAATGGAGACTGTGGCTATACAAAACTCATTAAAGTCATTTTCTTTGAAGGACAGTAGAAAAAAGGGACAATGACTAGAGGGTAATTCGAGACAAACTGATGATTATTTAAGAGATGAGATACTAAAGTAGGTTCCTGGGCTTATGAAAATGTTTCAAGTCCAAAGGGAAAAAGTTACAACACCAAAAAAAAAGAGTGAGAGAATTAATAGACACAGAAACAGAGCCTATTCATTAGAAAATATTCAAAGCCATATAAAAGTAGGTGATATTCTGTAAAGGTAACTCTAACACTTAGTCAGATGGTCCATTAATGTAACCCTTGTAACTAGCTTTGATACAAAACACAACCAGCTTCAACTGGAATAGTATGGAGATAGAACATTAGGTGTCAGCAGCAAAGTCTGATTTTTCCAAATCAGCACGATGACCTTTAACTAGCATGATCACAATAGATGGCTCTCTAGCCACCTCTGGCTAACACCTTCATCAAAACCTTAGGGAGAATTCGCAATAAAGTACACTCTTTGCATTGTACTTAGCATTATTTGTATGCTACTTAGTAAAGTATGTGTAATTAATCCCAGACTATGTATTCAGGGAGTGTATAACTATTTCTTTTTTTGCTGCCTTTTTAAATGAATCACAAGAAAATAATTTCTTCTGGAATTTTTAAGGAAAGATACATGAATTGATAGTCACATTCCTTCTTTTTTTCTGTCATTTGTTTGTTGTCGCTGTTTTTCATAGTTTCTAGAGTCCCAAGTACATTTGTTATCTCATTAAAAGTTTTTCTTCATGTGTATAGTTTATCAGTTAAAATATAATCACAATGCTTGGTACATAGTCCAATTCTTCCTTTTTCAAAACATTTGGATGTTCCTACTGCAATCAAGAAGTGTGATAGAAAATGTGCCTGGATACTTTAAACTTGATAGAGGAATCACTTCAGACACTTGTCCCATCTTTCATTCACCATTTATTTTTGTTTCCATAGTGTTTATCTTATGCAACTAAACTTCTGTCTCATTCCCTCCACATAGCAACCTGAATTCAGACATCTCTCTGATGCTTAACAGATACTTCCGTAGGTATTTGACGGTGCTAGTCTTGTAAGTGAACAAGCAGGGGGGAAAAGCACAATAAATAAATGAACTTATTATATTTTTGCTGTTCATTGAGTCTTACTTTCCTGTCTCTGTTTCACATTTTGAAAAGATGCCATGACTTTTCCGGCCACTTTCAGGTATTGAAGAGCATTCTTATATTTCAAGGATTAAATATTCAAATATAACTTAAGAAAAGCTCAAGTCTTACTAATAACATCAAATGCTGACAAGGATGTGGAGCAATAGGAACTTTTGCTTACTGCTGGTGGGAGTGCAAAGTGGTACAGCCATTTTGGAAGACAGTTTGACAGTTTCTTATAAAACTAAACATACCCTTAACATACAAGGCAGATGTTTGATTCTTGATATTTTCTCAAGTGAATTGAAAACTTATGTCTACACAAAAATCTTCACATGTTTATAGCCGCTTATTCATAGTCTTCAAAGCATGGAGGCGGTGCTTTAGTAAGTGAATAGATGAATAAACTCTGGTGCATCCAGGCGATGGAATATTACTCAGCACTAAAAATGAGCTATCAAGCCACAAAAACACATGGAGGAATTTTAAATGCTTATTACTCAGTGAGAGAAGTCAGGCTAAAGAGATACATATTATATGATTCTAACTGTATGGTATTCTAGAAAAAGCAAAACGATGGAGACAGTAAAAAGATAAATGGTTGCTAGAGCCTGGGAGGAGGGAGGGATGTATAAGCAAAGCACAGAGGATTATTAGGGCAATGAAATTACAATAGTTCTCCCCATGTGCTCTTTTGTTTTCTGCTATTTCAGTTACCCACTGTCAACTATGGTCAAAAATATTAAATGGAAAATTCCAGAAATAAAAAATTCATAAATTCTAAATTGCACACCATCCAGAATAGCATGATGAAATCTCATGCCCTCCTGCTCTATCCTGCATGGGACATGAATCATCCCTTTTTCCAGTGTATACATGCTGCATATACTACTCACACATGAGTCACTTAGTTATCAGATGGACTGTCATGGGATCAAAGTGGTTGAGTTCAAGTAATCCTATTTTACTTAATAATGGCCCAAAGTGCAAGAGTACTGTTCCTAATTTATAAATTAAACTTTATCATGGGTGTATATATATAGAAAAACATAGTACATATAAGGTTCAGTATTATCTATGGTTTCAGGCATTCACTGGGGGTCTTTGAATATATACCCTGTGGATAAAGGGGTACTATTCTATTTGATACTATCATGGTAAATAAATTTCATTACATGTTTGTCAAAACCTACAGAATGTACAACACCAAGAGTGAACCTTGATGTCTAAAATGGACTTTGGATGATAGTGATGTGTCAGTGTAGGTTCATCACTTGTAACACATACACTACTCTGTATGGGATGTCCATAGTGGATGAGGCTGTGGGAAGGGAGGCAGGGTGTTTATAAAAATTCTTTGTACTCTTCATTATATTACAAATCCTCATAACACAGAAAAACACTTTTAATTAAACTTTTGAGATAATTTTAAATTCACAAGCAGTTGTAAGAAATAATACAGATAGATTCTACACATCCTTTGCTCAGTTTTTCCTAATGATAACACCTTGCAGAACTAGAGCTCTCTATCACAACCAGGATATTGACATTTATCTGTTCAAAATACAAAATGTTTCCATCATAAGGATTATTTATAGATTGTTACAGGTTAGGAATTTTGTTTTTAGATGAGATTTGATGCAGGTTCTTTCTACACTATTTTCAAGGATGCCATCTGCCCTTTTAGAGTTACACCCACTTCCCTTCCACGCCTACCACCTCCTTAACCCCTTGCAAAGACTAATTTGTTCTTTATTTCTATAGTTTTGTCATTTCAAGATTGTTGTGTAGATAGAATCGTGCAGCATATACCCTTTTGAGATTGAATTACTGTGGTCACTAAGCGTAACGCTCTTGAGATTTATCCAAGTTGTTGTGTGTATCAATCATGGGTTTTTTTTATTGGTGAGTATTATTTCATGATATGGATATACCAATTTGTTTAGCCTGATGTGGATATACCAGTTTGTTCACTTGTTGAAGGACATTTGGGTTGTTTCCAGTTTCAGGATATTAAGAATAAAGCTACTATAAATATAAAAAACAATTTAAGCCTTTATCAAATCTAAAGATTCTTGTCCCACAGCTCAGACCTAATTCAGGTACAGAAATTTGCAGTGGGAAGGTGGTATGGTGAATTTCTACCCACTTTGAGGCTTCACTGCCTCTTCCATTTAGCAGTCTGGGAGCAATTAGAGAGGGGATGATTGTGATTTGAAGACACATTCTTACAGATCACATATTCTTATAATCTGGTTTTGTGTATTCTGTGAGGAAGACGCTGGGTTTCCTCAGGTTGGAGGGAACTCTTTGAGAATCTTCAGAAAATTCCTTTACTGGAGTCCACAATTTGACTTTCCTTGATTTCAGAGATTCACTCTCCAGGTACTTCTGTTCAGGCAGCATATCCAACACAGATCATCTCTGCGAAGGCCACATCCTCAAGGCATGCTGCTTCATGAGTAGTGTCCTTTCAAGTTGATTTAAAGTCAGTTTTCTATTGCTTGCTTTGGAACATGGGGAAAATTAGTTTCTCATATAGGGCATTGAAAAGAGTTGTCCCTGTGCTAAACCTCTCTCTTCCCTCTGTTAAAAGAAGCAGCTGCAACCAGCCTGACTTTTTTTTTTTTGTTTTTTTTTTGGTGAGAGATGGCACAGAACACAAGTCCTTTGAAGTCTATTGACCATCACTCAGCCAGAATTAGGCAGAAGAACACCCACTCTGGGGAAACACAGAGAATTCTGACAACTTGCTTCAAAGAAATTCTCATCCAAAGGTTTATTATTTTGATCCCCTACTTAGCTCACATATGGAATGGATTGACTCATGGGCTAGTGTTAGCAGAAATAGATTTGAAAAACCCAATTTACAAACCCTGAATAGATCATCTGGAATGTAAGATGCAGTGGTTGACAATTATTATCCTCAGCTTCGGGGCTTCAGTTAAAGGTTTAGAGAAAGTAAGTTTCACTTAACAACCTATTCCATTAACATGTCAGATTTTGCTTTTTCGCCATATAAACACATAAAGGCCATTTTCCAGAAATGAAACCTTGTTCAGGAGGACAGATTAGAAATTTGCTATCTTATACATGCTGTATGACATGCAGTTTGTTCAATGTTTTTAAAAATGTTTCTCTCTGACTAATTTCTCTCCTATATAATTGATTAGCAAAATATTATTTTGTTCATGTTTCCCCTTGGTTAAGTAATAATTTAAAATGAATAATTATATATATTTTCTAAAGCTGAAGATGCTGCCAAAAAAGAAAACTCAAACTAATAAATGAATTTGTTATAAAATTGACTCAATTTCTATACACAAAAAGATAAAATGGACAGAATTGCTATTTATAAATATCTTTATATATTTTGATATATTTAAATGTTCAAAGAACATAGACGTTCATATGCAAAAAACTGTTATATTCAATTTCATTTTATTTTTTGAATGCTCACTTTGTGATGGTGGAGAACTGATTTAAAAATATGAAAAAATAAGTTATCTACTGTCTGCATTCGCTGTGTTAAAATTTGAGCTATTCTGACCATAGGAATTCACAATAATCTGAAGTATTCTTATATGAAATATAAAAATCTAGAGACAAGTATTGAAATGTCAATAGATGAGACACCAGGTGTTAGGTTTTTTCCTAATGATAGAGATTTTCTGATTTTAATAGAATGCCAAATGAAGTGCAATTACTTTCTTTTCTAGATTATGGCCATATCACAAATAAATTTTTTGTGAGAAAGTAAATAAAATTTGATCAAAGCTTAAGATTAAGCTATTTTAAATAGCAACAAAGGAATTCTTTACCCTATTATTAATAGAAGTTAATTTAGAAAAATGTGTCTGCATTTTCTCAAATTCAGATACATTTGTTCAGATCATCAATAACCTCAAATTTAAGACAAAGTGAGAGTTTTCCCTCAGCATTGTACAATACTGTTATGCTTGTCAAATCACCTGTGTTGATAGTGATACTGAAATAATAGAGGTCATAGGGCTATAATTTTATTGTTATGTTTACTAGAGCTGTGCATCTGTTGAGCAATCTTTTTCTTTATATTGTGTTTGTTCTATTCTTGTAAAAATCTTATCTTATACTGACAGACATGTTCCTTACCTTTTTTATTTGATTTGGAAACCTCTTCATCCTGTCTCTTTTGTTTAATGGCTCAGTGCTCTAAAACAGCTTAAGACTGAAAACCTTGAACAAAGTGTGCATGGTGCATAAACACTCTAATAGGGTTTTCCAGAAAGATAGAACCAATAGGATATAGATAAATGGATACATAGATAGATAGATAGAGATATATGAGAGGGGATTCAGTAGGGGAATTGTCTCACATGATTATAGAGGCTGACATGTTCTGGGATAGGCTGTCTGCAAGCTGGAAACCCTGGGATGCCAGTAGCATGGCTCAGTCCTATTTCAAAGGCCTGAGAACCCAGGAGGCCACTGGTGTCAGTCCTGGAGTCCAAAGGCCAAAGAGCCTAGAGTTCTGATACCCAAGGGCAGATGAAAGACAGTATGTCCCAGCCCCAGGAGAGAGAGAAATTCACCTTTCCTCTGTTTTTGTTCTATCCAGGCCCCCAGCTGATTGGATGGTGCTTGCCCACATTGAAGGTGGATCTTCCCTATTTAGTCCACTCAGACTCACACACCAATCTCCTCTCAAAACATCCTCCTAGACATACCCAAAAACAATGCTCTACTATCTTTATAGATATTCCTTAATCCTATCAAGTTAACACCTAAAATTAACCATCACAAATACCATACAAGATTTTTTCACAGTAATAGGTAAAAATGTAGATTGAATGCATAATGGGGAATTATAATCCTGACAGAATATGATTTTTTAATATATTTAATAATTAATACATCTATTTACCATTTCAGGCATTAAAAAATTTGCATTCCCAAAATTATTTCAGTAGAGTCTCTCTGTATGCCTAACTATATCTTGAGAAATTTTAACACTAGTAATAAAAGTCAATATATAGATTTTTACATACATAAGAAGGATACACACACACACGCACGCATATACCTTTATGGGGGAATATATATATATACATTTGTCCCTCAGTACCCATGTAACTTGGTTCCAGAACACCCTGTGGATACCTATATGTGCAGATGCTCAAGTTTTTACATAAATGGCATAGTACTTTCATATAACCTATATGCATCCTCCTGTATATTTAAAATCATCTCTAGATTACTTATAACACCTAATACAATGTAAATGCTATGTAAATAGTTATTATACCATATTATTTTTTATTTTTATTGTTTTTATTGTTGTATTATTATTTTTTTCAAATATTTTTGATCCATGGTTGGTTGAATCCTCAAATGGGGAACCCATGGATATATGTATATTCACACTCAGTATATACATTGAGTATATATATACTCACACTCAATATGTGCTCAAAAAAATATAGGTGTACATATGTGTATATACACATATACATGTATCTACATGTAATTTCATGACATTCTTAAAGATATTTTAAGATATCTCTGCTTGTTAACATAGAAATTTATGTACTAGCTGAAATAATGAATCTAATAGTGCATGAGTCATTTAAACCCCAAATAAGCTATCATAAATAGGTATCCAGTCAAAAGTTAGCCTACTTACACTAAAAGCTCAGACTTTACCACTATACAATACATCCATGTACCAAAAACCACTTGTACTCTATAAATCTATTGAAATTTAAAAAAAGGTTGACCTGCTTACACAGTAAACAACTAGTAAAAGTTAAATGAATTTAACTAGGTAATAGAATTTCTAAGAAAAGAGTGAATATTTTCAAGATTAAAGCAAAAATAAGCATAATTTAAAACAAAGGGGGTTATAACATAATGGCAAAAAAAAGTCAAATCATCATTAAGATAGATCATTAGAAATGTTTGTGCACTTTATAATAAAGCCTCAAAAACTGATAGAAAATAAGTGAAAAGGACAAAACCACAATAATGGTGATAAATTTGAATACACTTCCTTCCGTAAATGATAGATTAAAAAAAAAACAAAATAAGCAAATATGAAGATTTAAGCAATAGAATCAACAAGCTTGTTGTATGGATCATATTTGAAAGACTGGATCAAAAGCTTCAGAATACAAATATTTTTTGAGCATATATGGAAAATGCATTTAAAAATGAACTCTAAAGTAAGAAATGTTATCAATAATGTACATTTATCACTCTATAAAATACAATAAACAGGACTCTTAATGATTAAAAAAAAAGTTAAGTATTCTGTATAAAAACAGGAACCAAATATGAGTTCCTGCTTCTCTTGATCATTTACTACAGCCCTTTGGAGACAAGATGGCTGATCAGAGATGTCAGCTGCCAGATCATCTCAGAAAGAAGGAAAAGTTTTAGATGAAAAAGACAAAACAAACAAACAAACAAAAACACAGATTGGGTGTAATTCTGAGGGAAAAGTGACAGAACCTACAAGAGATTCCACAGGAAGAAGCTGCAGAGCAAAACAAGAAGGCGCAATGTATCGGCATAGATCAACCCTGAGAGGCTTGGAGTCCAGCAAGAAGGGTAGGTGGAGTGGTTTTTTTCTCCCTCCCTCATATCTCTGGCAATCAGCAGACTCCTGAGCTGGTGGAGAGCCTTTCTACCCTCATGAGCCAAAAAACTGCTGCCTCCAGTGAATTGGGAGCTTCTTGAGGATAAAACACCAGGCTGCCAGGCCCCTTGGGGTCACTTCCTGTCACCACAGACCCCAGCCAAGATGGCATCTGCCATATTGCTTCTCCACCCACCGTGTGCCTTTGTCCTCCTCATGGAGCTTCAGCCCCTCAGTTTTTGTCTCACTCATTCCCACACAAGTATTTCTTAACTCCACCCCAGACTGCAGGAGCCACAGGGGCTGGTGGGTCCCGAGGAGATCTGAGTGACCCCAGAGGCTGGACATTCCGGCTGGGCTGTCTTCCAGAGATAGGAACAGAGATGAGCAGAGTGCTAGCTATCGTACATCCAGACTATTTTCCTCCCCTCCCCCTCCCCTGCACATGGCTACCAAGAGATGTGATTCAGCCTGGGCTCTCAGGAGTGGCTGCTTCCCCTCTGTTGATATGTCCACCACACCGAGGCTTCCACAGAAAGTGGGGCTCAAACTGTTCCTGTTAAAAACCTGCAGAAGACTAAGGGGTGCTCAGACTGTGAACTCCCTGCTAACACGCCCTCCCCGCTGCTGTTTCTCTGGCTGCAGGGCACACACCGAAGCAGAAGGACATCAAAACTGCTGGAGCACCCCATGGGCACCTTGGGACCAGCACACTTCTCCTTGGCATGATCAGGGATTGCTCTTTGGGGAGACAGAGACAGGCCCACCGGCCAGATACTATACCCCCAGGACTCAATTGTGTTGCTCGGGGGCATGGAGAAGAGATTTGTGAACTAATCTTGGGAGGCAAGAGAGCCCATGTGGGCAGAACTGAAAAGAGAGTGCAGTATGGGTCACAGCCACAGCAAACTCATGGAGCACCCTGCCCCCCCAGAAAGGCTGCACTCTTGGCCTGGGGCAGGACACTGGACAGAGAAGCTTGCAGCCTGCAACACCACTGTGAGGGAGCTCAGCTAGTTTGAGCTCCTGCCAGCTGGCAGATGCCACAGGGAGACCGGGGAAGATAGAAAAGAGTGAAACCTATTCCTGACAGCCAGATTATGAATCTCAGAAGGCCCGGCACCCACAAGCAGATTTTCTGGCTGGGTAGGACCACTTTAGCCCCTCCCTGGTGGCTTTCCCCAGCAGCCTGGGAGAAGACCTTTGATGCCTGCTGAGACAGCTAACTTACCCACTTTTGTGGAGCCTGAGGGCAGGCTCACCTGACCCCGCCCCACCCAGCATCATTCCCTCACCTGCCTCTGCTGTGGTGGAGAATAAGGACTCACCTGGAAGTTCCAGGGCCCAGCCCACCACCTAGGGTATTTCAGGGCTTCTCCTGAGGGGCTAGAGCCAGTACAGGTCCTAAAACTAACACTGCAGCTGGTTCTTTCCAGCAAGTGCCATCTACTGACAGGGAGGTCAATTTGCACAGCTATTCAAAACATTTACTGACTCGGTCATACAGGGTGTGGTTGATTCTTACCCACAATCACAACCTACTGTCTCAGAGATTAAACTGGGCATGCCAATACAATTAACACTGCTAAGAACAGCACAGGGCTGGTGAAAGAGAAAGGATTTCCAAGACCTACATCCTCCTTCATCAACAAGAGACAGGGAATCTGCCCACACACACAGCTAACCACTTCTCCAGCCTACAAACAACTAGCAACTTAGGAAACCACCACACTATAACCAAGGCACCCCTCCAGAACCTAGACTGTCATCAAAGCACCCACAAGTGAAGCCAAAGGTTCTTACCAAATATATGCTACAGACACACCCTTACAAGTGTGTGTTTGGGGGGAGCCCCATCCAAACAAAACAAAATCCAAAAACAAGAAGTGATAGCTTCTCCAGGTAAGAAGGAATCAGTACAAGAACTCTGGAGTATAAAATCAGAGCAAAAGGACACCCTCAAAGGAGCACACCAGCTCTCTAGCAATGGATACCAACCAAAATAAAAATACTGAAATGAAAGACAAAGAATTCCACATATGGATTGTAAGGAAGCTCAAAGAAATCCAAGGGAAAATTAAAAACCAACTCAAAGAAACCAGGAAAACATTTCAAGAAATGAATAAAAATTTACCAAAGACATAGATATATTTTTAAAAAGTAGAATTTCTGGAAATGAAAAATTCATTTAAGGAAATACAAAACACAGTGGAAAGATTTAAGAATAGACTGGACCAGGCAGAAGAAAGAATTTCAGAACTACAGACGACTCTTTTGTATTAACTCAGTCAGTCAAAAATAAAGAACAAAGAATTAAGAGGAACAAACAAAGCCTACAAAAAATATGGAATTATGTAAAATGAACAAATATAAGAATCATAGGTATACCTTAGGGTGAAGAAGAAAACAAGGACTACAAAAAATTTTTGAGGGAATAATTGAGGAAAATTTCCCTGGTCTTGCTAGAGATTTAGACATCCAGGTACAATAAGCTTAATGAATACCTGGGAGATTCATTCCAAAGAGGCAACCACCAAGACATATAGTCACCAGACTGGCCAAATTCAACACAAAGGGTTGACTACAAGCTGTGAGGCAAAAACATCAAGTAACTTACAAAGGAAAACCCATCAGGCTAACTGCAGACTTCTTAATGAAGATGCTACAAGTCATAGGGATTGGGGCCGCATCTTCAGCCTTCTTAAACAGAACAACTGTCAGTGTAGAATTTTGTATTCTGCAAAATTAAGTTTCATATATGAAAGAGAATTAAAGACTTTTCCAGACAAGTAAACACTGAGGGAATTTGTCAAGACCAGACCTGCCCTGCAGGAAATATTCAAAAATGCATTATACATGGATCAACACAACAGACACCCGCCAGTGTAAAACCACCCAAAAGCTAAAGCTCAGAGCTCATATAAAACAATAGCACCAGAGGTAAAACAATAGCACCAGAGGTAAAACAAAGCAATAAGTTTCTACCCAACATGGTGAACTAAACAGTATCCCACATATCAATCCTATCAGTCAGAGTAAATGATTTGAATGCCCCACTCAGGAGACATAGGTTGGCTGAATGGATGAAAAAATACAAGCCAAGTTTCTGCTATCTCCGTGAAATACATCTAACCCACAAGGACTCACACAGACTCAAGTCGAAGGGATGGAAAATATATCCCATGCAAACGGTAACCAAAAGAAAGCAGGTGTAGCCATTCTTAGATAAAATTGACTTCAAATCAACAATGGTAAAGAAAGACAAAGATGGTCATTATGTAATGATAAAGGGAGCAATTCAACAAGAAGACATAACAATCCTAAATATTTATGCACCTAACACAGGAGGACCCAGATTCATAAAGCAAATTCCACTTGATCTAAACAAAGACATAAACAGCAGCATCATAATTTCTGGGCACTTCAACAACCCACTGACAGAGCTGAATAGATCATCCAAGCAGAAAATAAAGAAACACTGGACTTAAATGGGACTCTAGAACAAATGGCCCTAACAGACATTTACAGAACATTTTACCCAAAAACTACTAAATATACCTTCTTCCCGTTGGCACATGGAACATTCTCCAAGATTGATTATATCTTAGGCCACAGAACATATCTCAAAAAATTCAAAAAAATGGAAATCATACTATGTATCTTCTCAGACCACAGTGGAATAAAACCAGAAATAAATTCAAGAGAAACAATCAATTCTAAACAAAGTCATGGAAATTAAACAAGCTGCTGCTGAACAACTATTAGGTCAATAGTGAAATTAAGATATAAATCGAAAGATTCCTTGAACTAAATAACAAAAGGGACACAAGCTATCAAAATCTATGGGATTCAGCAAAAGCAGTCCTAAGGAGAAAATTCATAGCCTTAAACACCTACATCAAAAGGTCAGAAAGATCACAAATTAATAATCTAATGACATATCCCAAGGAACTAGAAAAGGAAGAGCAAACCAAACCAAAAGAAAGCAGAAGAAAAGAAATAACTAAGGTCAGAGCAGACCAAAACTAAATGGAAAACAAACAAAAATAAAATACAAAGGATCAATAAAACAAAAAGTTGGTTCTTTGAAAAGATAAACAAAATTGACAGAGCTATTGCTATATTAGCCAGGAATAGAAGAGAATGGACTGGAATAAGCTCAATTCAAGACGCATAACAGACTTAGATGTAAGGCATGAAAACATAAGAATTCTAGAAGAAAATTTAGGAAAAACTCTTCTAGACATTGGCCTGGGCAAAGAATTTATGACTAGGACCCCAATAGCAATTACAATGGCAAGAAAAATAAGTAAATGGGACTTGATTAAATTAAAAAGCTGCTTTGCAAACCTAAGGAAATAATCAACAGAGCAAATAGACAACCTACAGAATGAGAGAAAATATTTGTAAACTATACATCCAATAAAGGGCTAACATCCAGAATGTGCAAAGAACTAAAAAAATCAGCAAGAAAAAAACCCCAAATAATCCCATTAGAAAGTGGGCAAAAGACATGAACGTAAGCTTCTCAAAGGAAGCTAGACAAATGGCCAAAAAATATAAGATGATATGCTCAACATGACTAATCACAAGGGAAATGCAAATTAAAACCACAATGAGATGTCACCTCAGCCCTGTTAGAATGGCTTTTATTAAAAAGTCCAAAAACAATAGATGCTGGCATGGATGCAGAGAAAGGAACGCTGATGCACTGTTGGTGGAACTGCAAATTAGTACAACCTTTATAAAAAACAGCATGGAGATTCCTCACAGAACTAAAAGTTGACCTACCATTCAATCCAGCAATCCCACTACTGGGTATCTACCCAAAGGAAAAAAAAGCCTTTCTATGAAAAACACACCTGCACTAGAATGTTTATTAAAGCACAATTCACAGTTGCAAAGAAGAGGAATCAACCAAAGTGCCCATCAATTCATGTGTTGATTAATAAAATTTGGTATATCTATACCATGGAGTACTACTCAGCCATAAAAATGGGTGAATTAATGTGTTTTGCAACAATATGGATGGAACTGGAGACCATTCTCCTAAGTGAGGTATCTCAAGAATGGAAAAACAAACTCCACATGTACTCATTATTAAATCGGTCATTAAATATGAAATGTCCAATTTTGAATCAAAAGTGTGATTTATTGTACCTCAAACAAGAAGCAGTACAATGAATCAAAGTATGCGCCTAAACTATTGAAATAATTTTGCCATCTTAATGGTAGCTTGTTTATGCCAGCAGCAAAGAAGTCTGGAGAGCGAGTGGCAATGAAATCACCAAAGGCGTTTTGCACAGCTTGTTGAGAGTTGAATATTTTTCCATGGAAGAAGTGGTCCAAAGCCTGGAAGAAGTAGTAGTCGGTTGGTGCAAGGTCTGGTGAATATGGTGTATGACAGAGAGTTTCCAAGTCCAGCTTCTATAGTTTGAGCCGCATTGTTTGTGCAACATGTGATCAAGTGTTGTTTGCAAGAGGATTGGTCTGTCTGTATCGACCAATCTTGGCTGCTGAATAGCAAGCATCCTCATCATTTCATCCAACTGGTTGCAGTAGACATCTGGTGTAATCCATTGACCAAGTTTAATGAGGCTGTAGTGGATAATACCAGCGCTGGACCACCAAACAGATACCACTAGCTTTTTTTGAGGAATACTCTGTTTTGGACTGTGTTTCGGTACTTCATCTTTATCTAACCATTGCCAAATGCTTGTGATTGTTGAAAAGAATCCATTTTTCCATCACATGTAACAATACAGCATAGAAATCATTTGCTTTTATGTTGTGACAGCAAAGAAAGGCAAGCTTTGAAATGATTTCTTTTCTGATGCTCATTTAATTAATGTGGAACCCATCTATCCAGCTTCTTTACCTTGCCAATTTGTTTCAAATTGTCCATTATTGTTGGAATAGTAATGTCAAACCTTGCTGCTAATTCATGTGTAGGTTGAGATGGATTCGCTTCCACTACAACTTTCAGCTCATCATTATCCACCTTGGTCTCAGGTTGCCCATGTGGTTCATTTTCAAAATTAAAATCACCAGGACAGAACTCCTCAAACCATCGACATACTGTGTGTTCATTAGCCACATCTTTCCCAAACACTTCATTGATATTTCAAGCTGTCTTGCACTGCATTGGTTCCACGATGGAGCTCATATTCGAAAATAACACACATTTTTGTCTTATCCATGGTTTCACAAAAATTGCTCTAAAAAATTTTAAAGACAATCAGAAGCCAAAATGTCCATTTGAAAGACTGAGGATGTACCATCACAAGAAAAATAAAACAAGAAGTATCAAAGTGAAATGTCAGAGATATCAACTGTCAGACTTAGTAGGTAAGGGAAATGGACATTTCATACTTAATAACCTAATAAAAGTGGACCTAGCATTCAATCCAGCATTCCCACTACTGGGTATCTAGCCAACAGAAAAGAAGTCATTTTATCTAATAAACTTCTGCACACAAATGTTTATTGCAGCACAATTCACAATTGCAAAAATGTGGAATCAACCTAAGTGTCCATCAATTCATGAGTGGATTAACAACATGTATATGTGTACCATGGAGTGCTACTCAGCCATAAAAAAAGATGAATTAAGGCCGTTTGCAACAATTTGGGTAGAACGGAAGACCACTATCCTAAGTGAAGTATCCCAAGAATGGAAAAACAAACACCACACATACTTGCTATTATTAATAAATTGGAACTAACCAATGAGCTCACATGTGCACAGAGGGAAGTAAAACTCAGTGGGAATCATGCAGTGGGGAGGGGGGAGAATGGGAGAGGCAAAAACCTACCTAACTTGTACAGTGAACTCTATATGGGTGATGGGCACACTTATAGCTGTGACTGAAGCATTACAAAAGCAATACATGTAACCAAAAACATTTGTATCCCCACAATATTTTGAAATAATAAATAAATAAATAAATAAATAAATAAAGACAGTTAGTTAAATGCAAACATAACAAAACAAAACAAAAACTGATAAGTGTTGAGGAAAAAAAACACGCAGCTATCCATTTTTAGCAAATTTTTATAGTCTACACAATATCTAAAAATAATTAAAATATATGAGGTTAGCAAAGGTGCTAGCTGTAAAATTAATGCATAAAAATCAAGTGTATTCCTATACAGCAAACATAAAGATTTCAAAATTTAAATTTAGAAAGGTGACATTTATAGTACCTCAAAATATATTAAGCACATAGGAATAAATCCAACAAAAAATGCTTAAGTCTTGAAAAGAAAAAAAATTAAATTGTTTTTAGGCATTAACTAAGGCAAATTTAAAAGAAGAGATATCCAATGTTCATGATTTGGAAGACTAAATTATAAATATGACAATTTTCCAAAATTGGTCAAATATTCAATGTAATCCCATTCAAATTTCCACCAGCTGTTTATTCTCTTTTTTGTATTTGATTTAGGTTTGAAAACTTGAGAGGTTTAGTACACAAAAGTACAAAAGTTCAAGAATAGACATGACACCTTTGTAGAACCAAGAGGGGAGAATTGCTATATCATATACAAAGATAAAATTTAAAAATTGTAGAATTTAGTATATTGTGGTATTGCCACAAGATAAATATTTAGTAGAACAAGAAAAGAGAATGGAGATCCCCCCAAAGCTATGCATATATCAACACCAGATAAAGGTGAACGATCACAGGTTACTGTGAGAAGCATTAAGGATGCTATGACAACTGGTTTCTATATTAAAAAAATATTGACGCTTTTGGCTATTTTTCTATTTGTACCTTCGTAACAGTCTCTGGCCTTCTCTACCTTTTCTGTTTCCTGGGGAAGCTAACTTTATGCACTATCTTACACGGGCTTCCATACCCTCTGGCTTCTGGTTAGATTCAGCCAATGGCCAGTACCAGCAGGAGATCAAAATGCAGTAGAAGGGAAAGACCTTTTCCTTCAAGGCAAAAGCCTTGATGCTTCAGAAACGTTTGTCTCTTTGAGATGACAGTGCCTGTCGCGTGGCCACTTTTTCTTTACTCAAGTGAGTACTAGAGTCCTTCAGATTAGAGGTGGCAAAAACTTCACACAATCTGCTAAAATCTGTGTGCCTAAATTTTCCTCATTTTTTTCTTTAACTCTATTTATACCTCTGTAAAAATGCTCTTAATTAAGTCCTTTCCCAGATCCAGAATTCGACTATATTTTTTGATATTTCACTGCTCACAGCTTTAAGGCTTACTACTCCTTCTTTTCCTTGTGTCCTGTATCTGGAAAGCTGATAAGAAAGCTGGGCTCTTGCTGCTTTGGTGCTGGCAGGAATTAAAACGATGAAATCCCTGCTCATGTGTGAAAAATCTTTCTCTAGCCCCACCCCCAACCACAATAAAAACCCCAAGCCAGTCTCCTTTCCCTATACTCTAAAGTTATTTCAGACCTGTTTGGGAGGCCTGTTCTCTTTTCTGCACAAACGTCATTGTATAAGTCATAAATTATTTTATACCCTCTTGGTATGTATGTAGCATCATCAGTCAAATTCTGGTTGGGGGATTCATACTGACATGGCAAAGTTGTCACAATAATTGGCAGTATGAGCAGGATGCCTAGACAATGGTCATCATCACGGTGTTTTCTTGCTCTGACTTGCTAACTGGCTCTGCTGCCTGATGGCAGGCATGCACTTGGAGCTACTACCTGCTGGCTAGCTTGTCCTTTGAACTGTGCTGCTTTGTGTTGCATTGTTGAGTCCTACTGAGCCTCTGTTTTAGATTGAGCTGACTTCAGTCAGAAATTTCTATATTTGGCATTTAGGAATGAACAGATGTATGGGATTAGAACTCTCCTTAAAGTGACCATGGGTCATGTGTCTGAGCCCAGACCTAGCCATCTGTTCTAAAATGAAGTTGTGTCTGATACTATGCTCAGGAGAAAGACTGTGATGAATTGATTGTATGTCTTAACTAAGCATTGACCCTTGATCTATACAGCACTGAAAAGAAAGACCTCCTGTGGGAGATATGAACCCATCTGGTTTTCGCTTATGAAAGAGAAGTCATTAGGGAGTTAAGAAAGAAAAAAAAAAGCTAGAAAAAAGGAGAATAAAGCAGCCATTATGTGGTATGCCAAGGTCCACACTTCTAGGAACAGGGGGCTTATCAGGATTCTTAAATATCTCTGCTGCTGCTGCCATGCTTTTGCTGCAACAAAGATCCTGATCCTCTCAGTTAAAAGGAAAACTATCCATGGCATCCCTGTGGCACAGCAAAGGGATAATCCAAATCCAATTATACTCTAGGGTAATTAATTTCTATAAAGCAATCATTTGCATGGAGGAGTTTGTTAATTCTGATGATAATGATTTGATAGTTTCTGGAGGAAGAAATTTATAAATATAAGCATGGTAGAGTTCCTCTCTACCCTTAAATTTATCTGGTGACTAAAAATAAATAAATATTTAAAAAGAAAGGAAGGAAGTAAAGAATGAAGGAAAAGAAGAAACAGAGGAAGGATGAATGTTGAGTACAGGGGGAGAAAACAAAAGAAAAAACTGAAAGGAAGACCCAGAATATGATCCAACTGGAAATCTAACATTTAATATAAGAATTTATGCAACAAAGATGGTGGAATAGGAGGTTACTCTCACATATTCACCTACAACAGCAAGAATTCTGCACCCACTCAAAGAATAAATTTCTCTGGGGAAGCTTCAGAATTCAGGAAGGAGGCTATGAAAACCCACTAAAGCCCAAGACCCAGGAGAGTCATTTTGAGAGTGCAGACCTGTATCCAGGTGGCAGATTTGCTGATAATACTATTGATTTCAAGCCTGGAAACAGCCCCATTTCCCAAGAGGCTTGGCTCCAGCCCCATTTGGCCTTGAGCTGGCAAATGAAATCATCAGCTAAGGAGTTCATGAAGAATTGTGCAGACTAGAGCCTTGGTGGAAAGACTCATCTGCCTACTGACAACAGTCTTGGCAGTGGACTGGAAAGTTGCCCTTTGGCTTGACTCTAGCCTTGCTTAGCTGTGGTTCCACTTTAATACTGCTTGCATGAGGATCCAGAGGAAGACTTGCCCATATCTTGCAACCTAGGAGTTACCCATTTTTCTGAGTCTCTGTGATGGGCTTGACAGCTTCTATCTCACAGTAGATCCTAAAGTGGCCCAGTTTCTACTCTAGCCCCTCTTGATGCAGTCAGAGAACTATATTGCCTATGCAGGAAACTGCTGGAAAATATATACCTGTCTGGGCCACCAGAGTAGAATCACCAGTCTTCATCTCACAGAAGAACCTGCAGGGACCTAGTCTCAGCTCCAGCCCCTCTTGCTGAACTCAAGATAGTGTGCAGGGAACTGATGGTAGCTGAGCCCATAAGGGCCACCAGAACAGGCTTCAGGGATCAAGTCCCTGACCAACTTTTTCCCACACAGCCCAGGTACCTGCCCTGGATCTTCTCCAAGTCCATCTGGCCTGAGACATCATGACAACCTGGGAGCCCTTGCAAGACTCATAGTAAACCTAGGCTTAGGGCACTCTCTAGTGCTAAAACAGCTGCAGCAGTCACAGGCTTAAGTAACACAAGCCAGTCTACTTAGAAATTCTGGGCTCCAAGGACAGGCACAAACAAAACTAGCCTGAGAAGACTGGAATAAAAACCTAATTCTTAAAAGTACAACCACTGGCATAAATTCACAAGCATCAAGATCAAGCAGAGAAATAGGACTCACAAAAAGGAAAAAACAAGGTGCCAGTGACTGACCCTAAAATGAGGGAGATGTCAGACATTCCAAATAGCTGTTTTAAGGAAGCTCAATGATCTTCAATAAAACACAGAAAAACAATTAAGAAATTTATCAAAGAAATTTAACAGAGAGAATGAAATAATGATAATTTTAAAAGTCAAACAACAGTCCTGGAGCTGAAAAATACAATGAATGAAATGAAATATGCAATAGAGAACATGAACAGCAGAGGAAAGAATCTGTTAATTCAAAGACAGGTTATATGAAAACATAAAATCAGAAAAAAAAGAGAATAAAAAGTAATGGCAAAAACTTACATGATTTTTAACATTAAACATTAAAAAAACTCAAATGTATGGGTCATTGGCATTCAAAAGGAATTAAAAACAGACAAAGGGGTAGAAGGCTTATTTTAAAAAAAATAGCAGAAAACTTTTCAGACCTGGAGAAACATACAAATATCCAGGTACAGGAAGGTCAAAGGTCATCAGTCAGGTTCAATCCAAATAAGACCACCCAAGACATATTATAAGCAAATTGTCAAAGGTAAAAGACAAAGATCTTGAAAACAGCAAGAGAAAATAGGTAAGTAACTTATAACAGACATCCAATATGCCTAGCAGCAGACCTCTCAGCAGAAATCTTACAAGCCAGGAAAGAGTGGGATGATATATTCAAAGTGAAGAAGGAAAAATAAAACCTGCCAACCAAAAATACTGGAACCTGCAAAACCATCTCTCAGAAACAAAGAAAAGATAAAGACTTTCTCAGAAAAAACAAAAGCTGAGGGAGTTCTTCACTGTTAGGTCTGCCTTACAAGAAATGCTGAAGGCAGTTTTTCAAGCTGAAAGAGATGTATGCTACCAAGTAATAAAAAAAATCTGAAAGTGTAAAACTCACTGGTAAAAGTAAATATATGGTCAAATTCAGAATACCCTAATAATGTAATGGTGGGGTATAAGCCACTTATATCCTTAGGATGAAGGGTAAAAGACAAACTGTCAAAAATAATATTAACTAAAATAAATTGTTAAGAGATATGCAGTGTAAAAAAAGATGTAAATTGTGACATCAATAATTCAAAATGGGGAAGGAATGTAGAGGGTTTTGGGGGTTTTGTTGGCTTTTTTATGTAACAGAGTTAAGTGGTTACCTTCTTAATGTAACCTGTGATAACTATAAGATGTTCTTTACAGTGTTAAGAATAACAACAAAGAAAAAACTTATAATTGATACAACAAAATAAAAAGCAAGGAATCAAAACCAACAACTGGAGATAATCACTTAACCACAAGAGAAGATAATAATAGAGGAAGAAAGTATATATAAAACACCTAGAAAACAATTTAAAATTTAAAAAATGGAAATAGGAAGTCCTTACCTATCAATAATTATCTTGAATGTAAATGGATTAAATTCTCCAATTACAACACATACAGTGGCCAAATGTGTCGTGTAGACAATGACCACTCAGAGACCAGATGAAATGCACCGAGGGACCTAGTGGGGACACCACCTGCGCCTCTGGAAGAGGCTCAAGGCAGTGACCAGGATCAAAGTCCTCACAGATATTTACTGAAGCATAATAGCAAGGGAGGAGATGGGAATGAGGAAATAGGAGGAAGTTTCTCAGGGGTCATTCACGGGTGAAGGAAACATTCTGAATCTCAAGAAGTTGTTTTGTCCTGTTTGCAAGATTTATTGCTGGTCATATCTCTCTCTAGTTGCTGTTTTCAGCACATACTGTATGCAGTACTGACTTCAAGGACACCCTTATTGCTTTTGCCTTAAGGGGTCTGAAAGTTTCTCTTCTAAA
Organism: Daubentonia madagascariensis; assembly: GCA_023783475.1. Classification (NCBI taxonomy): domain Eukaryota; kingdom Metazoa; phylum Chordata; class Mammalia; order Primates; family Daubentoniidae; genus Daubentonia; species Daubentonia madagascariensis. The sequence continues at coordinate 13,773,292 of JAKFHU010000978.1, read as the reverse complement.
TCCCTACACAAATGGATACCGAAACAAAAACCACTGTTTGGTGCCTACAGAGATTCACTTCACCTGTAAGAACACACATAGAATAAAAGTTAAGGATAGAAAAAGACATTTCATGCAAATGGAAACCAAGAATGAGCAGGAGTAGCTATACTTAAATCAGATCAAATAGATGTTAGTGCAAAAACTATAAAAAGAGTCAAAAAAGGTCATTAAGTAATGATAAAGCAGTCAATTAAACAAGAGGATCTACAATTCGAAATATATATTCACCCAACTTCAGAGCAACTAAATATATAAAGCAAATATAATAAATAAATAAACTGCAATACAATAATAGTAAGAGATTTCAACACCCCACTTTCAGCAATGGACAGATCATCCAGACAGAAAATCAACAAAGAAACATGGGATTTAAACTATACTCCAGACCAAATGGACCTAAAAAACAGTTACAGAACATTCCACCAAACAACTGTAGAATGCACTTTGCCTCAACAGCACAAGGAACAGTGTCCAGGATAGATCATATGTTAGGCCACAAAACTAATCTTAACAGATTTGAGAAGATTGAAATGATTTCAAACACCTTTTATGATTGTAATTGTATAAAACTAGAAATCAGTAAAAGGAGGATCTTTGGAAACTAAATACATGGAACTAAACAACAAGGTCCTGAGCAACCAAAGGGTCAATGAAAAAATTAAAGGGAAATTTTAAATTTCTTGAAACAACTGAAATGGAAATACAAAATACCAAAACCCATGGGATACACAACAAGTGGATCTAAGAGGGAAGTTTATAGCCATAAACACCTACATCAAAAAGGAAGATCACATATAAACAACCTAATGGTGCACCTCAATAAACTAGAAAAATAAGAATAAACTAAACTCAAAATTGGTAGAAGGAAGGAAATACTAGCACTCGCAACATAAATAAAATAGAGAGTAGAAAAACAATTCAAAATATCAACTAAATGAATTTTTTTTAAAAGACAGACATTTGTCTAGACTAAGAAATAAAACAGAAAACTCAAATAAACATAATCAGACATGAAAAAGGGGATGTTACAACTAATATCACAGAAATACAAAGGATCATAAGAAACTATTATGAACAATTACAGGACAACAAAGTAGATAACCTAGAAAAAATAGATAAACTTCTGGAGACATATAACTGACCAAGATTGAACTATGAAGAAATAAAAACTCTGAGCAGACAAATAATTAGTAAGAAGATTATATCAGCAGTAAAAAGTTTCCCATCAAAGAAAAGTCCAGGACCTGATGAATTCACCACTAAATTCTGCCAAGCATTTAAAAGACTAATACCAATTTTTCTTGAACTAGTTAAAAAAAAACTGAAGAGGAGGGAATTTTTCCAAACTCATTCTACAAGGCAGCATTACTCCAACAAGGACACAACAACAACAACAAAATTACCTGTCAATATCTCTGATGAACATACATGCAAAAATTCTCAAGAAAATATTAGCAAACCAAATTAAATAGCACATTAAAAGATCATTTACTATGACCAAGAGGGATTTATTCCAGGTATAAAAGGATGTTTCAACATATGCAAATCAATAAATGTGATACATCACATTAACAGAATGAAGGACAAAAAAACATATGATCTCAATAGATGTGGAAAAAGAATTTGACAAAATCTATCATCCCTTTCTAATAACAAATTCTCAACAAATTAGGTATAGAAGGAATGTACCTCAACAAAATAAAGGCCCTATGTGATAAGACAACATCTAACATAATGCTGAATGTGAGGTGAAGTTGAAAGCTTTTCCTTTAAAATATGGAACGAGATAAGGATGCCCACTTTCACTACTTGTATTTAACCTAGTACTGGAAGTCCTAGCCAGAGAAATTAGGCAAGAAAAAGAAATATAAGACAACCAAATTGGAAACAAAGAAGTTAAATCATCGCTGTTTGCAGGTGACATGATCTTATATATAAAAAGACTGAACCAAACAAATTGTTAGAATTAATAAATAAATTTAGTAAATTTGTAGGATACAAAATCAACCTAGAAGAATCAGTAGCATTTCTATATGTTAATAGCAAACTATCTGAAAAGAATTCAAGAAAACAATCTCATTTACAATAGGTAAAAAAAAAAAATCTAATACTTAGGAATAAATTTAACCAAGGAAGTGAAAGATCTCTACAGTTAAAACTATGTAATATTGATGAAAGAATCTGAAGAAGACACAAATAAATGAAAAGATATCTCATCTTCATGGGTTAGGAGAATTGGTATTGTTAAAATATCCATACTATAGAAAGCAATCTACAGTGTCAATGAAATCTCTATTAAATTACCAATGGCATTCTTCACAGAAATAAAAAAAACTAAAATTTATATGGAACTACAAAATATCTCAAATAATCAAAGCAATCTTGAGCAAATAGAACAAAGCTGGAGGGATCACACTATCTGACTTCAAAATATGCTGCGAAACTATAGTAACCTAATCAGCATGGTAGTGGCATAAAAAAGACACATAAACCAATGAAACAAAATGGGAAGCCCAGAAATAAATCCATGCATTTACAGCCAACTAATTTTTGACAAAAGTGGCAAAAACACACATTGGGGAAAAACCAGTCTCTTCAATAAATAGTGAAGGGAAAACTGTATATCCACATACAGAAGAATAAAATTAGACACCTATCTCTCATCATATACAAAAATTAATTCAAACAGGATTAAAGACTTTACTTTAATGTAAGATTGAAACTATGAAACTACTAGAAGAAAACATAGAGGAAAAGCATCATGACCTTGGTCTGGGCAAGAATTTTTTAGATAAGACCTCAAAAGTATAGACAACAAAAGCAAAAATAGACAAATGGGATGGCAACAAATTAAAAACCTTCTGCACAGCAAAGAAAACAATGAAGAGAGTGAAGAAACAACCTACAGAATGATAGACTATATTTGCAAACTATACATCTGATGAGGGGTTAATATCCAAAATATATAAGAGATGCAAACTACTCAGTAGCAAAAAAAAACAACCTGATTTTAAAAAGGGCCAAAGATCTAAATAAACATTTCTAAAAAGAATACAAATCGCCAACAGATATATGAAAACATACTTAAGATCTCTAGTCATCAGGAAAATGCAAATCAAAACCACAAAGAGAAATCACCTCCCTTCAGTTAGAATAGCTATTACCAAAAAAAGACAACAGATAAGTGTTGGAAGGATTTGGAGAAAAGGGAACCCTGGTACACGGCTGATGGGAATGTAAATTAGTGCAGCCATTATGGAAAGCAGTATGGAGGTTCCTCAAAAATCTAAAAATAGAGTTACCATATGATTCAGCTTTCCTACTACTGGGTATATATCCAAAGGAAATGAAATCAGTATGCTGAAGAGACATCTGCAATCCCATGTTTAGGGTAGCGCTATTCACAACAGCCAAGATTTAAAGTCAACCTAAGTGTCCATCAACAGATGAATGGATAAAGAAATGTGTACATACGCAATGGAATACTGCTCAGCCATAAAAAGAAATGAAATCCTGTCTTTTACAACAACGTGGATGAACCTGGAGGACTTTATATGAAAAACTTACTTTATATGAAATTAGCCAGGCACAGAAAGACAAACACTGCATGATCTCCCAAAATAGTTGATCCCATAAAAGTTGAAAGTAGAGTAGTGGTTGCCAGAGGCCGGGGAGGGGAGGGGAATGAAGAGAGGATGGTCACCAGGTACAATGCTACAGTTAGATAGGACAAATAAGTTCTGGTGCTCTGTTGCACAGTAGGGTGACTATATTTAACAATAATGTATTATACTTTTTAAAATAGCTAGAAGAGAAGCTTTTGATGGTTTTTATCACAAAGAAATAACAAATGTTTAAGGTAATGAATATATGAATTACCCTGATTTAATTATTATAAAATGTATACATATATCAGCACATCATATTGCACCCCACTAATATGTACAATTATTATGTGTCAATCAACAATAAAAATAAGATTTAAAAAAAGAATTTATACAACAAAAAGATAAAAGGTCACTAATTGGCTTTTTTCCATCTACAGCGTAGGTTGTAGATTTAATGCCAAAATCTGCTGAAGTGCATCAACTGACAACCTTCATGGACTTAATCAATACTGGGACTGAAATTAAAGTTACACTTAGGGACCCCAAAAATTTAAACAAAGTATTGCCTATTAATCTTAGGGGAGTTACAGCACATAAAATGGAGGACAAATAGCTATGCCTCACCTGAACTATTCCCTTGCCTAAGTTCCCCATGGTCATATCACTTATTGCCCTTAAATATCCCATAGTGGATATGAACACTCTAACCCAGTGAGTAATAAAATGAAAATAAATTATCTTTGGCTGTTACAAATTGGCAAGACAAAATGGGATCCAAGGATAATTCCCTAAATTAAAAGAGTTAATATGCCCAATGCAAATTAAAATAGGGCTTTCAAAGAATTGAATTTTATTATAAAAGGCCTAAATAGAGGCCACTGTTTCTCCATTTAACAATCCAATTTGGCCTATTCTTGAACTTGGAAATAATCAGCAATACTTCATGGTAGGTTACTGAAATCTTAATACTGGTCTCCCATCTATTAAGGTCCCCATAGCCAATGTTATGGAAATTGCTGACTCAATCCAATCAGCACCTGTTAAATATTTTGCTATTATTGACTTGGCTAATATGTCCTGCTTAGTGTCTATGTCAGCAGCCTCTCAGATGCAGATTTCTTTCACCTCTGAAGGGTCACGACACACCTTTACTCATGGGATACCTCAGCAACCTTGCCATTGCACAAAGACTTTGCAAGCAAGAAATTAACTGCATCCAGTTTTCTCCAGGACCACAGGTAGGGTGTTGCACTGATGACATCCTCCCCTCCAGGGACAGTCATTTGGTTCTCTCATTTGGGACATACGCATACACACAAAGAGCTCATAAAAAGGGGATGAGCCATTATACCACATATAGTGCAGGGACTCCACTTAGGCTAAATATCTGAAAATCATTTAGTAAACTGAAGGTAACTCCATCCTGAAAGTATCAAGAAACAGTTATTGACCCTCTCAGCACTCACAATTTTAAAGCAAGCCCCCATATTTTTAAGCCTTTTTGTGTTCTGGAGGCAAGTTTCTTCATTTACATTGTTGCCTGTAAATCAGCCCACCTTGAACAGGGTCCCCTCCAACAGAAGGTTCTGGAATCTATCCAAATTGCAAATATAACAGATCATCCTACTAGGGTCCCTCAGAGATTCCTTTACACTAGAGGCATAGGCACCTGCTGTCGTGTCTCTTGGAGATTTCGGACACCGATTTATGCCCATAAGTTGTCCATGAATTTCTTACTCAGGAAACTACCCTAATTGGTCCTGCATTATACAGCATTGGAGTGACAATTGCTAGCCACATACTGAGCTCTCTCCTGGATAAGAGGATATCACAGATTCTGAGAACATGACCCTCCATACTCAGTTGCTTATTATGTTTTGAGTCATGGAAGCAGCACCCCACAAGCTCAGCTTGGCTACTTAGGCCTACATGCTACCAGATGCAGCCAATCCTGGCCCTTTGGGCTTATTCCACCTGCAAGAGGGCATGGCCTCCCCTGTCCTCAGTCTTCTGTAAGATGCCATTGTTCTGGAAAAGGTCACCCACTCCCAGATCATTTAGCTATCTAGGTAACTACTTGGGATCAACAGCCTATACAGCAATGGGAGTTTGCACACTGTAAGGATGGAATTACCACTATACACATGATGGAGCTCACTGGATAGCTGCTGCTTTTCACCCCTTAACAGAAATGTCTCTAATAAAGGACAGCACCCAAAGCTCTGCACAATTGGCCAAACTTCAGAAGAAATCTTAGTACTGGATGCCCTGGCCAACAATCTGCCCCATTTGCACATTGTTACAACATAAAAGAGTGAAGAACTCTGGGATCTCTTGCCTCACAGATACTCAAAAGGCTAAATCAAGATAACTCATCTCTGCACGTGTTAAGAACACAATAAAGCCCTCACCACGACACTACTTCTATACTTCGTTGTTCCAGACATTGTGGAAGTGGCCACATCACTTGATTCACCTCTCAGAATATGGGTTGCTGGGCTCTTGATTGACGACTCGACAGAACTTTCATCTTCCTTATGCAGGCCTCATAGAGCAACATATTGGCTTATTTAAATAAGTTCAAAGTCAATTAAATAAACTATAGTTATTTTATACATTTATTTATTTAAAATAAATAAACATTATTTAAAATAAAATTATTTATACATAAATTTTATGTATCAGTCAGACATTACAAGAGAATTGTAAGGAGTCTGACTGCATTTCTTGATATTTGACTGCTGACACTTTGTTAAGTCTCATCTCTTCCCTCTTCCCCTTGTGTTTCTCAGATTTCCTTGAAAGAGTAAATGTGTAAATGAGTTGTAGCAGATGGAACTTGAGCAAATTAATATGCACCACTTCTCAGGCTGGTCCTTAAAAATCTGCCACATTTGATTTTCCTTGATCTTCCTCTTACTTTGCCTTCATGCAAACAAATATGTTGATATTGAAAATAAATTTTTGAATGTGGCAGATTCAGAAAATTGAAAGAATCTGGGTTCCACATATAATTGCTTAGAGTAGAGGCATCACCAACCAGAAATACTTGGAATTCATGAATGAGAAATTAATGTCTATAGTTTTGATCCATTAACTATTTTAGGATTTGCTTGTTATAGCAACGTCCATCATCTTAAAAACACACTGCACAATTCCATATAAAACTTAAAAACAAGTAAATCAAAGTAATATACTGTTTTTTCAATAAATATATAGGAGATAAATTACGAAGAAATCAAGGCATGATTAACACAAATATCAGGATTGTTGTTACCCACGTCAGGGAGGGGCAGGGATGTGATTAAGTAGTTGCACTCAGGCTATTCATATTATTAGTATTTAAGCAGTGCATATACATTAAATACAACCTTTTGCAAGTATGCCATAGTTCACAATATACATTGGTAATGAACTTATATTAGCTAAGATATGTAATCAATAAGCTAAGTATGCAATAATACTGTAGTTTGAAAATTAAAGTTTTTAGTTATTAGGAATTTGGCATTGATGTAAACTATGAGCACAGAGGCACTGTAGTATAATGGAAAGAACAGCTTCTTAAGGCAGAATATCTCACAGCTAGAAATGCTGCTAGATCTCATATACTGGCTGACACAAAAGGCTGACAGATGTGAATGGGACCTAAAGCAGCACAAGGTTCCTCAGTAAGTAGAGGCTTTGATACTTGAGCCAAAAGGTACAAGATACTTTATGGTATTAGAGGTACCTGTGGTAAGAGAAGTTGCTATATGGAGTTTATGTCAATTCCACATGGACAAAAACACATTGTAGACCCTTAGGCTTCTGGAGTAAGACCATGCCATTTTCATTGGAGAACTATACTTTTTTTAAAGAATAACTCCTAGTATGCTATTGGGGTTTAATAGAGATGGAACACCTGCAGACAGAACTTTAAGGGACCATGAGTTCAAAATTATTCATTGTGAGATGGGTTTTGGCAAGATCACTAAGTCAGACCAGTATGTAGGTCCATGAAAACACCATGATGAGATGGAAAGGATATAACTAGACTCAGGCATGAGTAGGGTCAGGGGGCATAAATAGGCTGCATGAGTAGGTAGCCTAGATGCCCATGTCATCCATCACATAAGGGGCACCTAAAGAATTAAGTAAAGAGAATGACTTGGTTATCATCAGCCAGCCTCTGCCAGTGGCTACCACATTCCTGGCACAATGTGTAGCTTACACGTAGGCCCCCACTTTTCAAGAATGATCCAGCTACTTCCGCTGAGATATGTCAAACTTGGTAGCAACAATGACCAATACTGAGTCTCCAATATGGTACCACCCTTTAAGGAGACCAACAAGCCACTTGATTGCAAATTGATTACATTGGACTCCTTGCACCACCAAAGTGGCAGCAATTCATTTTACTTTATTTGACACATACTTATCGTATGGGTTTACTTTTTGTACCCATAGATCTACAGCCAAAATCACTATCTGAGGGCTAATGTATGTAATCCATTGTCATGGAATTCTACATAACATTTCAAAATACTGCTTTGGTTTAAGAAAACCACTTTATAGTAAACGGGGTAAAGTAGTGGATGTATGACCATGGATTTCACTTGTCATAACTCATGCTATATCACTTAAAAGCTATTGGCCTCATGGAACAATGATATGGTCTATAGAAGAAACAGTTGAAGTGCCAGCTTAGAGATGATACCCTTCATGAATGGGTCACCATCATCTAGGATGCAGTATACATCCTACACCAATGACCATAATATGGTGTTATTTACACAAGAATAGAATACATGAAGTTTAGAACCTAGCAGTAGAAGTAAGACTGGCCTAACTTACCTACTATCAGTCTCAGTGACCAGCTTAAAGGATTTGTACTTTGCATCCTTGCAACTTTGATCTCTGTAAATTTAGAGGTCTTAATTTGCAAAGGATGAAATGCTTGAATTTTATCACCAATAGAATGTAGAGATACTGTTATACAATGAGGACAGGGAAGACCTGAAGAAGGTATGGTGACTAGGTTATAGCTGTCTGGGTCCAATCAGGAGGTAGAAGCTACACAGTAGATTAAGCAGGGTAAGTATAATAGGTAGTATTATTAACTGTGATAAAAGAGTAACTATAATATATAAGGAAACTATATGGTATCTTAGGACTGAGAAAGAATATCCAAGGAAGAATAAACATGGAAGTGGGCTCCGACCTCATTGGAGAAGGCATTGTTCAGTAGCCCAGATAGCAGATTGTTCTCTGGTTTGGCTAGGTTAGAGCTGGTCTGGAGTTGTATAAGCAATAGGCCACCCTCTGCAATTCAAGTGGAGGAGCAAGTGATTAACAACTTGTGTCATGGGTGTGCAGTAGGAGTCTGAATGCTGGTTGGGTCAGGAAACCTTCAGAGCATGCAGATCACACGGGGGCTTGCAGAAGGAATCCAGGTGCTAGCCAGGGCAGGAGGCATTCAGAGTACTTTGGTTTCTGTGTCAAGAGGGCTGCAGAAAATTTATAGTCAGGCCAAGGTTGTAAGGTTGCAGAGGGAAAGTATCCTGGATTTATTGTGGGACAGGCATAATTGGCTGTCTTTATACCCCCACTAACCATCCTAGCCAGCACTGGACACAGTATGAGAGCCTCTTTCTCCTGAAAATCTCTTCAGGGAACTCTCCTAAGAAAGCTTAACATCGTGCTACCTTTAAAGGAGAAATATTTAAAAGAATTTATTTGTTCATCACAGAGTATATATTGAAGAGTGTATTGGGGCTGAAAGGTAAAAAATTGATAATGACACACAAAGTTTCAGATGCTTCAGGGATGAGGGTGTGGGTCACCCCACCAGGTGTGCCACCTGAACAATGCTATCTAAGGGTGAGGAGAAACAGGAATGATATAGTAGAGAAGGAAAATGGTGAATATAAGCTGGGATCATGAGATTAGCTACAATGTTAGGTGTTGACTATATTTTCTCCCATCTTTATGTATGACACAGCCTGGAATCCTGAAAGAACTATTCCCAGAAATTATATCAGTGAAGTGGAACCAAGTGGCCCAAGGGATGGATTGCAGTGGATATTATGGTTACTCACACCCTCCCCCTCCTTCTGGACTAAAGCATCCATTTTCCCAGCTGCTGACAATGTTAGCAACTGACATCTCATAGCTGAGTACCCCTTTGGAGATTCCCCTTGACCAAAGAAAACCACCTCACACAATGTCATGTCTCATTCTCAGGAGCAGCTCATGTCCGGTGACTGTTGATGAGAAATATTCAAGTCCAGCCTTCTTCGATAAATTTGGTATAACCCTGGTGGTCTGATCCCAGCATCAGATTTTCCTCCCTGGGTTGACTTAGGTCTTTGTTGTGACTGCATTACAACCTAACACCTTCCTCAGCCTAATGCTGATTCTTTCAATCCACACAAATGTATATCCTGGAAACACTCCACAGCACAATTCCTGCATGCTGATCCCTGTCTCAGAGTCTGCTTCATAGACAATCAGCTTAGCATAGTGGTCACACCTATGTGAATTACACTCTGTTACAGAATCTGAAAATTGATTAATGTAAATATCCAAAATAGCAACTGAACAACCAAAAATTGTTACACAATGATGCTTTCTCTCAGATATTCTCTGCATTAAAAAAGAAAAGAAAAAAAGAAAACACTGTAGAAATCCTTACATTACAAACATCAAATGCTATACATTTATGCATGAGGAATCTACATTCAATGATACACTTTAAGTGAAATAGCAGCCCAGCATTTGGTATAAAATAAAATGGTTAACTTCCAGATTGCCTGTTATTTAAAAAAAAAAAAAAAACTCCCAATGCTGAGTTAATATTAACTCTCTGTTAACTTCTCAGTACTAGTAAAGGCCACCCTACTAATGACTTGGGTCTAGGTTGTGGCTGTTTATGTTACATGCTCCGTAGGTATAGGTGGCTTATGAAAGAGTTTTGAAAATATAGTAGTAACATTTAATGGAAAAGTGATATATTTTAAGTCTCAATGTGGCCACACCTTCTTATTACATAATCCACCATAGAGAGTATATTTTAGAAAGCATTTTGCTTATTTTTATTGTTTCTATTTTTAATTGACAAAAATTATACATATTTATGTTGTACCTCATGATGTTTTGATACATGTGTGCATTCTGCAATAACTATATCAAAATAATTAACATATTCATTTTGCTTTTAAAAAAAGCTTTAGAATATTCCATAACATCATTTTTTAAAAATTCTGTCTCTCTACAAACATTTCTTAATTCATACTTTTTTTTATAAAACTAAACTATATTAAAGTTCATCTGAGAAATTCACTTGCCTAAAATTCACCACAAAATATTGTGATCAAAATTAAGTAAACATTTCACTATGAAATATGACAATAAATAACCAAGAAACATTAGTGTTAAGTTAAATTACATGGTTTGAATTCCCTGCCAGTAGGAAAGGAGTGAGACCCAAGTTTTCTTTACAACTCTCCCAGAGTGGGACAGGAGGTGACAGGGAAGTATCGGGCTTTGAAAGTCATCAGCAAACATCAAAAATTGAGTCATACACTTTAATACTCCCTTCCACCAGATAAAAATCCTTATCAATCTCACTATACTGAAACTAGTGAGTCTTTTAAGCATGGCCTGTTCTAACACATTTATAGGTAGAAAGTACTTTTTTTTGTTTTTTTCAAATTAAAACCAACCATTCCAACAAAATCAGATATTCCTTAAACCTTGACTTTTGTCAGAATCAATTTTATTCTCTTTTAATGGGAAAAAACATCCTGTGCTATGCTTTTATTAGTAGCAGCTTTATTAGTTTAAAAATATGCACTTAACGTTCAACTCTAAGAAAAATTTCACAGGGCAATACACGCATATATTTTTCTAAGAAAATAACCTTCTGATAAAAAAGAAGTAAGGTTAAAAAAAAATGAAATCTGAAGTAGTGCTCTAGAATCCAATAGTTCAAAATAAATAACCTAAAGATTTATCTGACTTCAACACATTCATGCAAGAGAATGTCAAGGAATATCAGATTCAATGAAGGCATATTTCTGGTTATTGATAGAGGACGATGAGTTTACCTTCAAGACTTTAATTCTTTTCTGTGAATCTATACAGATGTGCCCAACCCAATTTAGAGTTCAACACACACAGCATGCAATTACTTTCTGAGCATGAAATTCCAAATAACTTTTGAATTTCAAACTTGCCAGCACCCTTACCTTGTACTTTATGAGAAATATTAGGATTTTACATTTGAAAAATGATTCACATAAGTAATTTTAAAGATGCTTTTACATTTTAGGAAAAAAGGGAAAAAACTTCCTTTTTAGAACTTTTTAAAAAGTAATTATTGACTTAAGATAGAGACTAACTGAGGTTTACTTGCTGCTTTGGAACTATTCCTCCCATGAAATTAACCCTATTTGACTCAAAAAGATTATCCGCAATAGAACTTAACTTGGCACTATGTGTTTATATGTGTGAGTTAAGGATAATGTCTCTTTGCTAAATGATGGCCCAAAATATGTGTCTCTCAATGAAGAAAAATAACCCATTTCAAAGCTCAGTGATTGATCCAGGTAAGATTTCTTTGGAAAAAGGGAAGAAAAGAGAATGTTAAGCTCTCCATAACATGTAAACTCCATGAGGAAATTTCTCTTTTCTATTCTCCTTTCCATCGCCTCTTCTCCTACTCAGCATCTAGAGCATTGCCTAGTTGATACTCCATAAATATGAATAACTGATTAATGAGCAATGGATGTTTCATATATGAGGTCATAATCTCTATTATTGGAACCTGTGGAGCAATCAAGCAGGATCAACATGAATAAGAAGAGACGATGACATTTGGTATTTCTTCCTAGTCAGAAACTACTATTTGCTTATGATTTGGGAATATTTGGCTCAGAAGATATGTCTAATTAGATATTTGTGGAATGGGGTTTGAATATGAGTATGGATTAAAATTATCCCACTGTGTAGTTAATAATGGTACGGTTTATTTGTAGATGAACTCATCTAGTGTTGTGTGAAAATCATGGGGTGGCTTAACTAGATGGTCCAGTCCTTCTGTACATTTCTACATTGTCCTATCATCTAACTCAGGTGTGGGGTACCTTTTCATGTTGGAAGGCCTCATTAATTTAGCTGTAATCACATAAGGCTGTAGTCAAGAAACATAAATTAGATATACTTAAAAATGTACATTACTTTGTAAAAATCTACTACATACTCAATAATTTAAAAAAATGAAAACCATTTGTTAATTTTAAAGTTAACTAACCTTTTACTGACTTTGTTGTGTATGCTTTTTGTTGGAAAGGCATTTGAATATTTGGTTGCAGCATGGAGGTCCACAGTTTCCTTTGACCCTCTAGATGGGTATCAGTCATTCGTGACCTTAAAGGCATCTTGATTTGGTTTAGGTAGGAGAATATAGATTTGCAGCAATAAGTGGTTGAAAAGCAAGAAAGCACTTTTCAGGCATGTTGCCAAAGACGTGAGTATTCTGCTGCATTTTTCCATATTTCAATTGAATCTTACTTAGCATCAAACAATGACTTCAAAATGTCATCTACTGAGAGCTCAATCAATTCCATCTGTAGTTCTTTAGGTGCCTTGGTGATATCAACTAGGTAAGACTGAAATGCTAATTTGAGTGTGATTTAAGGATTCTCAAAGTCAGTGACTTTTCATTGTATTCTCTAATTAATAGGTCTATAACAGCTGTGTATTCTTCAAATGATTTGCATATATCATCCTGCTCATCAATAAGCTTTGCTAACTGGGGAAAATTTTCATCTGAAATTTCCTTTTGAAGAAGTGTTTTGAGAAAAGATAGCTTTTTTAGAAATGCTTGGATTTTTTTGCCACATATCATATATAGACTTAGTTTTATATATGCAAAGAAATATTCAAGTCATTTTGATTTGACATGATATCACACAGAAATGCTGCATTCCTATAGAAATAGTCTTTCAATAATTCACACTGCTGATTCTGTTCTTCATAAAATTTAACTATCTGTTCTTGCAGAGATAAAATTTTGGCTAACACCTCTCCCTGCAATAGCCAATGCACTTCAGAATGATATGCCAGATCCTTCAAACCCCCTTCCACAAATATCTAATTAGACATATCTTCCGAGCCAAATATTCCCAAATCATAAGCACATAGTGGTTTCTGACTAGGAAGAAATACCAAATGTCATCATCTCTTCTTATTCATGTTGATCCTGTTTGATTGCTCTGTAAGTTCCAATAATAGAGATAATGACCTCATATATGAAACATCCATTGCTCATTAATCAGTTATTCATATTTATGGAGTATCAACTAGGCAATGCTCTAGATGCTGAGTAGGAGAAGAGGAGATGGAAAAGAGAATAGAAAAGAGAAATTTCCTCATGGAGTTTACATGTTATGGAGAGCTTAACATTCTCTTTTCTTCCCTTTTTTCAAAGAAATCTTACCTGGATCAATCACATTAGTGAAATAATGGGTTATTTCACTTCATTGAGAGACACATATGTTATGAAACTGATGATGCCGTGTTGCATTTGCATGAATATAGTTAGCAATACTTATAATTTGTTGCAAAATGTCACTTAAAATAGTAGCTTCAGTACAGAGATTTTGCTAATGCAAGATACAATGATAAGAAATGAGAGCATCTGGATCTGTTAATACTTTTTTTATCTGTGCAATAAACCCTTCATGTTTTCCTGTCATGGAAGGTGCACCATCTGTACATACACTCACTAAATTTACCAAATTCAGTCTAACTCTATGACATTTATCTTGAAAGTTGTTGAAGATATCTATTCCCCATGTTCTGTTCACAAGAGTGCCCAAAGCAAGTAACTCTTCATAGCAAAGAACATCTTCTGTTATGACCCGAATGAAGTATAAAACATGCACCAAGTCAGTAGTATCAGTTGATTCATCCAAAGCAATTGAATAATACATATTTTCCTTTTGAAGTATTGCATGAAGTTTTTTTGTTAAGTTGAAGGCTAATTCATGCTGCCCATCAGTTATGGTTCTCCTTGAAAGAGGCAGTTGTTTGTACTTTGAAACATTATCAGGGTCTAAGCATCCTACAACTTTGACAATGCATTTTTTCACAATTTCTACATCACCAAATGGCTTCCCTTTTTTCCTGAGTATATAAGCTACTTTATAAGTTGCTTCAGTGGCATTATTTCCAGGTCTTATTGCTGCTTGAAGGAATTGTCTTTGCTTTTGCTTTTCATCTTTTGATTTCTGCAATACAACCTTTCATGCCTCTCCCTCTAATTTAAAATATTTGTGTTTCTTATGAGTGTTATAATGTGGATGAGCCTTGAATTTCTTAAATGTTGATATTGCAATATCACAAAGCAAGTAAATCATCTTATCTTTAGCAGAAACAAGATAATATTGCAATTCCCAATCCTCATTAAAAAATCTGTTTTCCTCCTTCAGCATTCTCTTGGTCTTCTTTGACATGATGGGCTGTTAAGAAGACAGAATTTAAAAAATACTGTCAAGCTGTGCAAATACTCACAAATTCCACTTCAAACAGAAACACAGTGCACCGTTGTCAAAAGCTGATAACAGACTGCCGTACTTGACCCCTATAAACCCTTGCCCACCAGCCTCGTGCAGTAATGGTGTCAGTCAGGTGGGGAAAGTTAGAACTAAATCCTGAGCATACCAGTCATCAATTTATGCCTTATGACTTATGAATGTTCTAATTGTGTCAGTCAATCTGAGAGGATTGTTTTGTTGAAACTTATTTTATTCTTTGGTATTTTAAATACATTAATTTAAAAATAAAATAAAAATATAAAAGATGAACAAAAATGTATCAATAAAAATAAAAGGATTTGTTCTGTAAAATTTGGATTCAGTCAAAAGGCCACACTTAAGACCTAGAAGGCCACATGTGGCCTCAAGGCCACAGGTTCCTCACCACTGATTAACTCATACTTACTAAGCCTCCTGAGCATCTCCAAAGTTCATGACATTGTACTAGAAGCTGCAGTAAAGAAGCACAAAGATGAAAACTATGTACTCTCACAGTCACTGGTTTAATCATCTAGTTTAAGATATAAAATATGTGCACAATTATAACACAAGGCAGAAAAAATGTCCGCCTACAGAGAGAAATCAGTGTCCAAAGTAGATGTAGATCTATACTGAAATATTATTCATCCCAACAATACTCCAAATCATATAGAACCTCTGTTTTAAGGTTTAACATGGTTAATTTCCTCAATATTCTTTTGGAATTCCTATTTTTAACAAAAAGAATATGTTTTCCTATAAAATAATCCTGTTAATGTTATTTAATTTCTTGTTCTAGTTTATGAATTAAAAAGTTGAAATATTTTTTCCATTAGCAATAAAAAGATAGAAAAAAATGTGTTTTAATATTATTTAAACAAAACAAATGGCAAAAAATAAATGCATTTATATTTTCCCCCATCCCTGCATTTATAATCATCTATTATGAATGCTAGGTTTATAAAATATAGATTTAAGCTCAAATATTAGTTATTTACTTATCTAAAATTATTCAAATAAATATTAATGGTGACATCAATTTCTAACATGATGTTTTCTATAGGAAAATAAATTAATCCCTTTATTAGTATCCTTGTCATCATCTGGCCCCTAGCTCATTTCTTACGTTCCTTTACCTAATAAAACTGTCATTCATTGAGATTAATTACTGATCCCCAAAGTGTCATGTTTATCCACTTCTGTGCTTTTTTTGTACATGTACTTTTATGCGATTAAAATACCCTGCCTCTTGTCTTTACAATCTGAAAAATCTTACTTATCCTTTACAAAGGTAGTTCAGATGCCATGTATTCATATTAAGAGTTCTAATCCTTCATTGTAGAATTCTTCACTACTCTTTTCTACGTGTGTCATGTTCTGTTAATTCTGCTAGCCTAGGCCTAAACTTTCTGCTTGATGAGTACTTTATTATGTTTCTCCTTAAGAGCACAGAAATATTTGCATTCATATTTATATTCTTAGACTGTTTCATTGAGCTTAATATGCGATCGATATATTTAGTGAATTTAAGGCCTACGTAACTTTTGAAAAGTAGAAACTCCCTGTATCCTCTTGGTAAAATACTATGTCAGGAGCTTGGCTGAGCTGGGAGAAAGCACTGAATTGCCAAGCGTGGGAGTAGTCAATTAAAGCAACAAATCAAATCTTTAAGAGGTAAGCAGTTTAATCTCTTACTGTGATGGCGTAAGCAAGAGTCTAGTCTGGAGAAAGTATTGACTCCCCTTGTTTCATCTTTCCCCATGAAACTGCCGCCCAATGGAGGATCAGATAGATCAGCACAGAGTTAGGGGTCACCTGACTGTTGAGGAAGCTTGGAACCAAAAGGCTCCAACAGTTTTATGGACCCTGAGGTGGGGGAGGCAGAGTGGATGGTGAGTGTGATGGGGGAAGGTCTATAAGTGGAAAAGTACTGGGTACTGAGTCACTGAGTCAGAGTGGGGAAAAGTATCTTCAAGCCTCTCCCCTTCTCTTTCCATAAGGAGGCCTTGGCAGAGGTGCCTCAAGAGACTTCTGCCAAGAACTCAGACAAAGAGACTCTGAAAGGAAGTCACCAGGGTAGGAATGCAAATATGGGAAGAACACGACTGTCTATGGGCCTGAAACTTTGATTACAACTCCCTTCAGAGACTGTATATAGTAGCTGTGCACCAGGTCTGCTGTAGGGAAGGCAGCTTTCCCCATGAGGCCTGCCAGGTAAAGCTTTGTAATTGCCTATAGTCAGGCCTGAAAGATCACTTGCAGGTTTTTAACCAGCAGCTGGACTTCTTATATGTTTTTATTATTCCGATAATATTATTCATGCTGACACTTAAGATATTTTAGTTTTCCTGACATATGATATATTTCAGTAAAAAAAACTTAAAAAAAACAGAGTTGACAATACTAAGTGTTGGTGAGATTGTACAACAGAAATTCTTACATATAAATATTATTATGTATTTACGACCATTTTGGAAAACTGTTTCACAGCTTCTACTAAAGTTAAACAAATGCATATGTAATATATGCTTGAATTAATAAGTTTTTTTAGGTATAGCATAAATTCAGTCATGATTGCAATTGTTTTTTAATTTCAATTGTTATGGAAAAAGAGACTAAGCTATCCAGGCAAGAGATAAACAATGAAGCAGTAGTCAAATACTAACAGCACATTGGTGAGAATAATATTCTGTGAGAAGAAACTTAGACTGTATATAATAAATAAAGAAGAAAAGCATCATAAATGACTATAGAAGAGGAAATATTTAGGTGAGATAAGAGGTGGCAATCACAGGTAACAGTTGTCCTTGTTGAGAATAGGTACATATTGATTGAGAGTGGAAAGAAAAGAAAAAAAATCCTACAATTGGTCCTTTACACATATACAATAACAGTATGTTGGAATTTTATTATTTTAGAAGTATCTTATTTTAAAAATTGTTTAATTTTCCATAATTTTTTTAGGAAACAGAAAAATCATTCAATAAAAACAACATTTTAAGTTATAGTTACATATATAAAAGAAAAAAATGGTCTGTATAATTTAGCCAAATATGTTATTTTTGGCGTGAGAGGAATAAAGTTTTAAATAGTTCTGATGAATGTTTGCTAAACTAGATTTAAAAAGTAAAACATGTTTGTTGGGAGATGCATTTTAATATGATAAAACATTTGGCAATGTTGATGCAATAGTCCTTTATGCTTAACCTGCTATTGATTGAGTTAATGTAGGTATACAGGGATGGGAAAGAGGGGCAGAAATTGACATTCATATATTCTTTGTCATGATTTTATACAGATTTTTCTCACAAATCCAAGAACTTAGAGGAAAACTTTTACTGAGAAAACAGAAAGCATTGCCTACTTTTAACTATGGAACTGTGTGCTTCATTACAGGATTGAGTGATTGTCAAATTGAGAAACAGTAGGGAACATAAAACTGTTTAATGGATGAATAACCTAATGATTGGTGCACTGATGTGCAAAAGACTTTGGGGATAGAGACACTTTGAGTCCAAAGATCTTACTCTGGCTCCTTACTCAGCTCACCTAGTCACTGACAAAATATAAACTGTAATCTCTTGAACAACTACTACACATTTCAGCAGAGGAAATAAGCACAAGAATCATTCAAGTAAAAGATCATAAAATAGCAATGAAAGGATCAAAAGCCTTCATTGTTTCGACAATGTCTTATCCTACATCCCCTCATTAGCAATAAGGCTAGTAAGGAAAGGCTATTAAATGGTGCAATTTGGCTCTTTATTCTCCCATGGATGAACTAGTAGAAAAATCAAGCTGAAGTTTGAAGGTTCATAATGTACTCTGGGAATAGTTATTTGTCACACATTTGTCATGGAAGAGTTATTCCTTTAAGAACCATTTAGTTTATAATTGCAACCACATTCAGCTCAATTCCTTCAAAGCAGTTCACTGATCACTGGACATAAGTCAGCACTTCTGGAGGGGCATTAACTCTTTGGCTGTCATGGCCATTTAATGCCTGGACATTAACACTTCACTAAATAGTACCCTAGAATTACAAAAGAACCAAAGTGGAATGCACTGGAAGGAAATATCAATAGCTATTGTCTTAGTCCATTTAGTGTGACTATAACAGAATACCTGAGGGTGGGTAATTTAGAAAGAAAAGAGGATTATTTGGATCATGATTTTGGTGGCTGGAAAGTTCAAGACTGGGCAGCTGCATCTGTTGAAGGCCTCAGGCTGCTTCAAATCATTGTGTAAAGCAGATTGGGTGCAGGTATGTGCAAAGAGATCACATGGCAAGAAAAAAGCAAGGAAGCTAGACTCTTCTTAACAACCTACCCTTGTGGGAATTATTCCATTCCCACAAGAGCAAGAACCCGTTCACCCCTGTGGGAGGATATTAATGTATTTATGAGGGATTCACTTCCATGATCTAAATACTTCCCACTAGGTCCCACCACTCACATCTGCCACATTAGGGATCATATTTCAACATAAGTTTTGGCAGGAACTAATCATATCCAAATCATAGCATTAGTTATAAATTACTTCCTTCATTTTAAAAAAAAAATATATATATATCTGTCAATTTTGGAGACAAAAATATTTTTTGAAGAAAATAAATTTAATTAACAGTAGCATATTAATTGTCACCATTTTGTATGAACATCTTTTTTTAATTTTTTAAATTTTTTAATTTTTTTATTTCAGAATATTATAGGGTACAAACACTTTGGTTACATATATTGCCTATGCAGTGCCCTAGTCAGAGCTACAAATGTGAACAACCCCCAGACAGTGTGCCCCACACCCATTAGGTGTGAGTTTTCCCATCCCCTCCACCCCCCTGCCACCCGCCCGACCCATGATGAATATTATTTCCATGTGTGCACATAAGTATTGATCAGTTAGTACCAATTTGATGGTGAGTACCAGTGGTGTTTGTTTTTCCATTCTTGTGATAATTTTCTTCAAAGAATGGGCTCTAGCTCCATCCAGGATAATACCAGATGTGTTCATTCACTGTTGTTTTTTATTGCTGAGTAATACTCCATGGTATACACATACCACATTTTATTAATCCACTTATTTATTGATGGGCACCTGGGTTGTTTCCACATCTTTGCAATTGTGAATTGTGCTGCTATAAACATTGGAGTACAGATGTCTTTATTATAGAATGTATTTTTTTCTTTGTGTAAATTTTTTATTGGTTCTTACAAATCATTTTAAGCACTTTTTAAATTTTTTTTCTATTTGCTTTGTTAAGACAAAGTTACATTAAGTTTGAACACAAATGGAAATCTAAAACTACTAAATATGTGAACTCTGCATTCATTCATAAACAGATTGAATGCAGAGTTGTCTGTAATATGTGATAATCAAATATTTCATATACTTACACAATACTACATTTTTAACCAGAATCTGGGAGTACTCTGGTTAAGCAGATATAAGAAGCTTTCCAACTGTAGTTCTTTTCAGATCTTTTCTTGCCTCTCTACAGATGAATTCAGTCCTGAGGACCTTGTTGTAGTGAATTCCAACCCGCGAGGACAAGGGCCCATGGATTTTCAAGTTCTGTTTTTCATCTCTATCTTAATTTAGCCACTTGTAGATTTTGAACAGCTGTGACTAACATTTCTAACCCTCATCTTCCCAATAAAATTCTGAGCTGATAATAAACATTGTAATTATTCCACAGTATTATTTTTCTTTTTTTTTCCCCAGGGAGTCTAATATTTTATTTCAGAATATTATGAGGGTACAAATGTTTTGGTTACATAAATCGCCCTTGTACCATTTGAGTCAAAGCCACAAGTGTGCCCATCCCCCAGATAGTGTGCATTGCACCCATTAAGTGTGAATTCTTAAAGCAACATTTTAATCTTTATTTCTTAAAAGTATTTTTATTCTGTTTTCATTTTGTCATTACCAAACTTTTTAAAATTTTTATTCTTTATTCACCATTTTGTCTTCATTTTGATATTTTTAATTTATTTTTTGTCTTGGTTAAGATTAGATAGAAATAAAATATCTGATGTCTTATCTACCTATTTTTATATCTCTCATCCATTCCTTTGAATAAAATTCATTTTTCTTTTATTTGTTTTGAGTGTATTTAGCATTCATTTTCTTTTTGAAAGCCTTGATTTGTACTATTTTAACTTTATTTTATATTACTGTAACCATATTAATTTACTCAACTGTTTTTTCTTAACTAATCTTATTTCCTTATTTTATAGCTCTAATTATACATTTATTCACAACTCAATTCTATTAAAGAACAGAAAATAACAAGCATTTGCTAGGATGTGGAGAAATTGGAATCCTTGTGCATTGTTGGTGAGAATGTCAAATAGTAAAATAATATGGCATTTCCTCCAAAATATAAGAAGGGTATTACCATATATTTCAGCAATTTCTCTTCGGGGTATATATCTAAATGACTTGAAAGCTGGCTTGAAGAGCTATTTGTACAACTATGTTCATAACAACCTTACTCATAATAGCCAAGAGGTGGATGCAAGCCAAGTGTTCATCAACAGATGAACGGTTTTAAAAGAGTGGCATATACATACAATGGAATATTATTTGCCTTAAAAAGGCAGGAAATTCTGATACATGCTACAACGTGGATGAATCTTGAGGGCATTGTACTAAGTGAAATAAGTCAACTACAAAAAGAAAAATACTGTATGATTCCACTTACATGAGATATCTAGGATAGTCAAAATCACAGAAACAGAAAGTAGAATGGTGGTTTCCAGGGGCTGGGGAAATAGGGAGTTGTTGTTTAATTGCTATAGAATTTCAGTTTTGTAAGATAAGAAAGTTCTGGAAATTGGTTATACAGTAATATGAATATGTGCAACACTACTGAACTGTACACTTAAAAATGATTAAGATGGTAAATTTTATGTTATGTATATTTTACCACAATTAAAAATATAAAAACATGGTAGATAGTAATCCGACTCTACTAATAATCACTTTAAATTAGAATAGTCTAAATATACCAGTTAAAAGATACAGATATTCAGAGTAAGTTAAAACAAACAAGACCTAAATATAAGCTGTTTATAGAAATCCAATTTAAATATAAAGACTCAGGTTAAAAGTGAAAGGATGAAAAAAGATGTACCATGGTAGCACTAATCAAAAGGAGCTGGAGCTGCTATATTTATTTCAGACAAAGCATACTTCAGATCAAGGAAAATACATGAGGCAAGAATTGACAAAGCTGAAAGGAAAAATAGATAAATTCATTGTTGTAGTTGGAGACCTCAATACTCCTGTTATAATAGTTGATAGATCAAGCAGTCAGGAAAACAGTAATGATTTAGTTGGCTTGAATAGCACTATTAATCAACCAATCTAATTGACATTTATAGAATATTTCAACAATACCAAAATACACATTATTCTTAAGATCAGACAGAACATTTACCAAGGTAGATAAAGTTAGGCCATCAAACAGACCTAACAAAACTAAAAGTATAGAAATCATATGAAGTATGTCTTCAAACCACAATAGAATTAAACTAGGAATCAATAATAGGTAGCTAGAAAACCCCCTAATATTTGAAGATAAAATAATACACTCCTAAATAACATGTGTTAAAAGAATCCCCAAGAGAGGTTTTGAACTATTTTGAACTAATGAAAATCAAAATTCAACTTATGAAAATTTGTGGGATGCAGTGATTGGTTCCATCTAATTTTCAAAAAAATAATAATAATAATGAGAACCTCCCAACTTCATTTAATTTTGCTTTTGCTTTCTTTTTTATTATTTCAGAATATTATGGAGGTACAAACACTTTGGTTACATATATTGCCTTTGTGCCACCCAAGTCAGAGCTACAAGCATGCCCCTCCCCCAGACAGTGTGCAAGCACTCATTAGGTGTGAATTTGCCCATCCCATCTTCCCCCTCCCACCTGCCAGATACCCAATGAATATTACTTCCATGTGTGCACATAAGTGTTGATCAATTAGTAGCAATTTACTGGTGAGATAATGTGGTGCTTGTTTTTCCATTCTTGTGATACTTCACTTCGAAGAATGGGCTCCAGCTCCATCCAGGATAATATGAGAGGTATTAGTTCACCATTGTTTTTCATGGCTAAGTAGTACTTCACGGTATATATATACCACATTTTATTAATCCACTCATGTATTGATGGGCACTTGGGTTGTTTCCACATCTTTGCAAACTGTGAATTGTGCTGCTGTAAACATTTGAGTGCAGATGTCTTTATTATAGAATGTCCTTTTTTCCTCTGGGTAAATACCCAGTAGTGGAATTGCTGGATCAAATGGTAGTTCTACTTTTAGTTCTTTGCGGTATCTCCATATTACTTTCCAAAGAGGTTGCACTAATTTGCAGTCCCACTAGCAAGGTATGAGTGTTCCTATCTCTCCGCATCCACTCCAACATTTGTTGTTTTGGGACTTTTTGATAAAAGCCATTCTCACTGGGGTTAAGTGATATCTCATTGTGGTTTTGACTTGCATTTCCCTGATGATTAGAGATGTTGAGCAATTTTTCATATGTTTCTTGGCCATTATTCTGTCTTCTTTTGAAAAGTTTCTGTTCATGTCTTTTGCCCACTTTTCAATGGGGTTATTTGATATTTTTCTTACAGATTTTCCTGAACTCTATATAGATTCTAGCTATTAGCCCTTTATTGGATGTACAACATGCAGATATCTTCTCCCATTCTGTAGGTTATCTATTCACTCTAGTGATAGCTTCTTTGGCTGTGCAGAAGCTTTTTAATTTGATCAGGTCCCATTTATTTATTTTTGTTGCTGCTGTGATTGCTTTTGGGGTCTTCTTCATAAATTCTTTGCCTAGGCTGATGTCTATAAGTGTTTTTCCAACATTTTCTTCTAGAATTATTATAGTCTTATGCCTTAGGTTTAAGTCTGTTATCCATCATGAGTTGATTTTTGTGAGTGGTGAGAGGTGCGGATCCTGTTTCCATCTTCTACACGTGGCTCTCCAATTTTCCCAGCACTATTTATTGAATAGGGATTCTTTTCCCCAATGTATATTTTTGTCTGCTTTGTCAAAGATCAGATGACAATATGAGGATGGTTCTATATCTGGGTTCTCAGTCCTGTTCCATTGGTCTGTGTCTCTGTTCTTGTGCCAGTACCACAGCATCAAAGAAAATAAAATATTTAGGAATATATTTAAATAAGGAGATAAGAGACCTATATAAGGAGAACTACAAAACACTGAGAAAAGAAGTTGCAGAGGACATAAACTGATGGAAAACCATACCATGCTCATGGATCGGCAGAATCAATATTGTTAAAATGTCTATACTACCCAAAGTAATCTACAGATTCAATGCAATCCCTACTAAAATACCAACATAATTTTTCACAGATCTGGAAAAAATAATTCTACACTTCATATGGAAACAGAGAAGACCCCATATAGCCAAAGCAACTTTAAGCAGAAAGAACAAATTGGGAGGCATCAATCTACTGGACTTCAAGCTACACTGCTCTTACTTTTTGATATAATATAGGTATTCTTGCATTTTTGATCATTCCATAACTTTTCAAAGTGATCCCCTCTGCATTTGTGGAAAGAGTATAGCATTTGAAAAACATGACAGGAAACAGGGCCCTCAATTTATTAACAAATACAGGGGGTATTTATTTTCTTCAGAAGAAATGTAAAAATTATGAAGGCAGACTATTCTCCAAGTAGACAAATCATTTATGAGTAATGGGGCTTTAAATACATGAGTGCAGTGAAAAATTATGTGAAGTTAAAAAATGAGAAATTCACTAAAAGTATAATATTAGGTAATAGTATACATAAATTCAAGACATGAACACACAAGTTGGAAAAGAAGTTTCCTGATTTTTTTCATGTTTGAGATTCTTTCCAAGATTTTGCACTTCATGGTGATATGTGGTAAAACTAATGATTGTTTACAAAAAATGTAAAAAGTCAGACAAATTTACCAGTAATTTAGGTGAATAATAATTATAATCATGCTTAGTAGAATTAATTTTGCTACAATTTTCCTGCCAAAAACCTACTCTAATAATTTAAATTTTCAAAGCTAGCATACTGTGTAAATAAAATCTCCAAATTAAATAAATACACTTTACTAACATTTATACAAAATAATATTTTGAAATAAAATGTTATATATCAGATTGGAACGTAAAATTTGCTTTTAAATGTGTTTTTAAAAGTAGAAAATTAAGGATGTGCCACAGAATTTATAAGCTGGCAAAATTGAGATAGTATCATATTAATTAGTGGTAATTGTGAAAAGCTTTACATAGTAATTCAATAAATATAACTTTAGACAACCACAGAATGGTGAAAAAATAGTAATTTAATAAATATTTTAAAAAGTTAAGTATGACAAAGAGAATGTAACAATCAAATTATTTTTTCCTTTTCTCAACATCATTTCAAAATTATCTAGAGAGAATCAGATGAAAGTCTGAAATAGAAGATAAAACCATCTGCTGGAATGAAACCATTCCAGCAAAACATAATTAGCTCCACAAGGGCAGGGGCTTCAACTTATTTTGTTCACTGATGAATCCCATGGGATAGAGATATAGTTCTTATATTTGTTTTTGTCTCTGGCTTTGATTATATTCTCAAAACATATCAAAGACCCCAGAATGTTTCTTTTGCAGATTGTGTATGTGTGTGTGTATGCATTTACAGCATCATAAATGACACCTAAGACATTTTTAAAATACCTATTCATTAATTCATTTAAATAACAATAATGAACCTGCTACATGCTAATATAAATAACATATTTTTATGAAAGTTATTGTATTTTACAAAACAAAAAAAATAGTGAGAAGATTGACATTGTTTTATGTTTTCTCAAATATCTTAATGTGGGACTAAATAAAAGATAATCTAAATAAAAAACAGCTGTTTTCACATGTTCAGCTGCTTCTGATTTCAATCTGCTCTGATATATTACTTTGGTTGAAGTACGTTGAGAGAATATGTACTCATACAGATGTATAGTTGGAAAAGAGAAGAGTCTTTAAGAGCCTTTACAGATAATTATCAATTTTCTTTGAATCTACAGCAAAACTCTCCAAGTAGTAGTTATTAAAAATTTCTACATGGGAGATGAAACCATGTGGACTAACTTTTCTTACTATGGTGCATTTAAAACAGTTGGTATATCTCAAACTTCTTTGTATGCGTGCTTTTGAAACACCATGCATTCATCTTAGAACTTGATTTGCTGAATTATGAAAATCTTCCAAATGTAAACATGATTTATCATTATACAATATGAAAAAAATCATATGTGCTAATGTCAACCTCAATCATATTAGAAAAGTCTGTAAGTTTTAGGGAGATGTTAAGCTCACTTTGGCAGATACAAGCTTTCTGATATTTTAATTTTGCCTTAAAAATGAAAATTTTATTATTGGCAATAAATATTGTGGGTTGTTTTTTCTTGCAGTAACAGGATTAGATCATTTATTCTTGAGAAGATGTTTGTTAAATACTCAAGGTTTAAAAAAACCATAGTTTTCTGTCACTTGTTCTTCACAGAAAGAACGCTGTTTCATGGAACAAGTGGCTAGTTCATTTCCTAACAAAAACAATCACACAAAAGTCCTCCCTTAAGATAACTGTCCTGCTTTGGTATGTAGAAGAAGTTCATTGTGTTTATACCCCATTTCATTACCAAGAATATAAAAAGGTATGTATTTATGGATCAAGATTTAGTAATATTATTTATTTGTAATTCATCAAACACATTCTTTTTAAAAGCTGAATTTTTCTGTTTTCCTTTCTTTCTTTCTTTCTTCTCTGTATGTTCATGTGTAGTAAAGAATATATTGACACCCAGTATAGTTTGGTGCCATTGAAGCATACCAAGCTCCCAGCAATTTTACTCACTATTACTCTTGCACTATCAGTGGAAAGGTCAACACAGTTGTTCCAGGATAACTTATGAGAGTCAAAAAATGTACTCAAAATTTTCATTTGTGTTTATTTCCAAACATTCATAAAAATATGTATTTTTCATTTATTAGTTTGTGTTATTTCTAGATTAACAAAAGTAAAACTGCAAGTCCAGCCACGTCTGTAGATTTATTTGTTTGTAAGAAAAAAGTACTAATCTGCAGATTGGATATTAACTCATGTTTGTAGCAGACTTTTAATTCCACTAGTTATTTATAGTATCACTAGAAAGTAGAAGTGCTATAATTTTGTTTATTGACTTTTCATCCAATAGGCATTCAGCAATGACATTTGTACAAGGCATTGTTTCACACCTATACTATGTGCTTCTCCAGACAATGCAAAATGATAACATACCCTCTAAGATGGTCCAGTAGATTTTTTATTTTGGGTATGAAAAGCTATAACAAACAATTTGTTGTTTTTAAATAGCTCATTATATCTACATTTAAAATACTCAATTCCTTTTAACTGAAGTAGAGTCATCTCAAAATGACCTACAAATTAACTTGGCGAGGTAATATTATTCAAAAATGCTCTTTTGCATGATACACAATACACTAAGTTATTAACTCTCTAAAGCTGAGAAAGATAGCATTCATCAGTTTACTTTCTCATTTAAAGTTTTGCCCAGTGTGTTTAGAATTGATTCCAAAGAACAGATTGCTTTACATAAGTCATGAATACCAGAGTATGTCAGTTCCACCTTTTTTAAACTTGAATAGATGGTGCAGCTGTAGATCGAGGAAGTCAAGTCCTCTAATCTCAGTTTTAGCAACCAACCAATTCTTAAATATGCAAAGAATATAAATAAAATCTATTTTAATAATAAGATATTAAATTCCAAAATAATAACCTATTAAGATAAAATTTTATAATTTAGAAAGTTTTTCCTTTTTAATAAATAATCTTCTTGCAAAATAAATCAACTATTCACTTTTCTGTGTTTTCATGTAGGCATAAAGACAACTTAGAAATTTAAAAATAATTTATTGGAAGATAATGAGGTTCCAAAGATTATAGCAGTATAATAAAAGATAACTAGAAAGAACATAGAAAAAGTTCTGAGAATAAACTGAGTTAATTCCAAAAAATGCACATGTTTATACTCTAAAACCACTGTCTTACAAAATTACAAAAAACAAAGGAGTACATAAATATATATCCTATTAGTGGTCAGAGCAGTGACATCATCAGAGATCTTGTAGCCTATGAAAAAATCCTCTGTACACTAATGATAGAAAGAGAAAGAAAAAGGTAAATAATGTCTTAGTATTATTATGAACATAATGTTGACATTAAAAACCCCTTAAATAGTTTGTAAACATCCAAGAGACTCTGGATAACACTTGGAAAAACACTGGCCTAAAAATGTGCCAGATATGTATTGGCACCAAAAAATAGTTGTTGAATAAATTAAGGAAAGAATATTCCTTATTATAAACTATATTTTTCACAATATGTATATTAAAATGTATCTAGTAAAGTTTCTTATAAATATTAATTTGCAATTTTCTTATTTACTTAAAATTATGGAGTTTAACATATATATTTTTAAAATTACATATTTTCACACATTTCTTCTATAGAAGAAACATACATCTTACACTTTTTCTTTAGTACAAAATAAAGCAGTCATTAGAATACAGATTCATTGTCTCTCATTTTTTAAGCCTAAAGTCATTACATAAGAGAAAAGCAAAAAAGCTGCTAACATCAGTGAGTGGCTTGAGTGCATTATTTCTTATTCTCACAATTTTACAGTAATGAGTAATTTATATTTTTGGGTTTTGGAAGCATTTGCACAGATCTCATAAATGTGGTAGAATGAACTCATATAGTCAAGTCATTTGTTTGGTGATTTAGTACTATTAAATACTAATAAGAGACTTCAGATTCTGATTAATTATTCTTCTATGACAAGATGATCACATGGGTTCTAAGTGTGGAAGCATCTGTACATGTTTCAGTTTGACTACTTTGGCTACAGAGAAGGGTCTATTCCAGTCATGAGATTCATGAGGCCAAAGCCTTATCTAGCTAATTCATCATTTTTCCAGCACCTAGCACAGTGCCAAACGCATCAGCACTCACAATGAGTATTGTCGTATCAATGAATAAATTTTTACTCATTAAATTGCAAAGTAGTCATTTTTCCATAGGATGAGCTAAAGTAGAAAATTTTTTCCTTTTTTGTCTTCAACTCTTTTGATGTAGTCTGCTTGATCTTTAGAAGACACTTAAGTGAATGCCATTGAATAATTACAGGCAACATTTTCATTCAATATATTTAAATCAAAATGGCTTATACTGTTTTTACTATGGAAAAGAACAAAATATACATTTCTGATAGTTTTTTTAATATTTAACAGCAAAAAGTAATTTAGTATTGGAAATGAAAATATGCAATATAACTAATTTGTAATGACATAGTTTTTTTACACACTTAATTTTGTTTGTAGAAAACTAGTAATAATATTCTTTCTATAGCAGGAGGAGATGATTTAGGTATCAAATTAGTTAATTTTAATAACAGGGGTTAAAATAAAGAAAGTAACATCAGCCAGATATGAAAGTGGATGTCTATGATACAGAGAATCTTGTTTTATCTTCCTGGGTATCAGTAACTGTCTCTGTGACCTTGGCATGTCATTTGCCACAGGTAATCTTCTGATCAACAACATTTTGGGCACAGAGATAAGAAATATTTGTTTCTTCTTCACACAGATAATTGGATTTTACTTGATGAGGCTGCATAGCCACTGAAATATCAGGTAAATAAGACTGGGATTTAACTTCTGAGAGTGATGTTTTAATTGTTTATTAAAGGAGGACAAACCTATTTACTGCTTTTGAAGAGTTCTCATGATACTCAAAATTGGCTCTTGGAAGCTTAATTATACTTAAGAATTCTAACATGGTATTAATTATTTAGAAGATATTTAGAAAACTATGGTATGTATCACACATATAGCCAAACTGCTGGCTAACTGTAAAACATTTCAGATCCTAGAAATCAGTTAATCTATTTCTTTGACTGCAATAAAGTGATTGTTTATTTCGCATACCCATTTTCTAAAAGCTGAATGTAAAAAAAAGTAAATTATTACCTTGCTGCCATTTATCCTATAGTTAAAGCCAAAGCATTTTCAAAGTCACTTTTCAAAATGACACATTAAGACCTACTTGTATAGAATTTTTTAAGTAAAAATAAAACAACCTAGAAACTTTGAAAAGAATAGGTATTCAGTAGGTAATAAACTTTGCTAAATAGAAGAGAATGTTGCAGAACCGTACAGAACACCCCACACAAAACATGTCTGACTTTTAATAATTTGAATAATATTCAACCCAGATTATAAAGATGTTTCACATTCAGAAGTCCCTGAAGTTACTTGGACAAGCTTATGATCTGCATAGAGTAACTCTTGAATATTTTCCAAAATAATATGTAAAGGAGAGTCAAGGGTCTCTCTTCATCAGCCAGCATAACCAGCAGTCTCTATTGCCAGGGGACAATAATTAATTTCCTTTGCTTAAAGATATTCTTCTGTGTCCAGAAATGTATGGAATTCTTTTGTTTCCTTTTTCATAAGTAACATGGGATAATTTCTTTTTAATATATGACCTTGAGAAGCCATAAAATTCTAAACAATAGGGTAGAAGTTAGATTTGAATTGTCATTTTATACACACACACCCCAAAACATAACAACAAAAATACATCCAAAGCCTATAGAGATTATGTCATAGTTAAGGGATGATTATTAATGTGTGGGGAAAATTATTGCTATCATTTGCAATCATGTAACAAAAAACTGCAAGAAAAATATTGCCAAATTTTCTTTACATCCAAGCCAACACTTAGAATTGCCAATTCATTTTAATTTTATCTCCTCTAGTGGGTGTTAGTGGTACTTCACTGTGGATTAAATTTGCATTCCCCTAACAAAAAATATTTTAAGCATCTTTCCATGTGTTCATGAGAATTTTACATAGTTCATTTAGTGAAATATCTGTTCAAATATTTTGTGAATTTATTATTGTGATGTTTGGCTTATTGAGCTGTAAAAGTTATTTACATATTTTGGGCATAAGTCCATTATTGTCAGGTATATGTATTGTAATGTTTCTTCTCCAGGGTTTTGCCTTATTCTTTCTTTAATGGTGACTCTTAAAGAAAAAATTTTAATTTTGATGAATTCTAAATTATAAGGCTTTTTTTATGATTCATGTTTTTGTACCCTAAGAATCTTTGCCTAACCCAAGGTCACAAATAATTTCTCCACATTCTACAATCTGTTTTGAACTAACTTTGTATATGATTTTACATTTTTTTCTTCTTTTCTAACATAATAATTTAATGCTATAAATTCCTTCAAAACACTTATTTAGCTACACTATCACATGTTGATGTATTGTATACCCATTTTCAATGAGTTCAAATACTTTCTAATTTTTCTTACATACTTCATTTATTTCCTAAATATTTGTAGATTTTTAAAATTTATTGTTTTATTGATACATAACAATTGTTCAAATTTGTGGAAATGAATGTGGTATTTTGATACACGCATACAATGTATAATGACCAAATCAGGGCATTTGGGATGTCCATCACCTTGAAAATTTATCGTACCTTTGTATTGGGAACATTTCAGATCTTCCCCTCTAACTATTTTGAAATATACAATGTACTGTTGTTAACTATGGTCATCCTACTGTGCTATCGAACGTATTCTTTCATCTAACTGTATATTTGTACTCATTAACCAACTTGTCTTCATCCCCCCTCCCTTTTCAGCCTCTGATATCCATCATTCTACTCTCTACCTCCACGAGATCAACTTTTTCAGCTCCCACATATGATTGAGAAAATGTAATATTTATCTTTCTATGCCTGGTTTATTTTACTTAACCCAATGACCTCAGATTATATCCATGTTGCTGGGAATGACAGGATATCATTCTTTTTTGTGGCCAAAACTATTCCATTTTGTATAGATACCACATTTTCTTTATTCATCCATTGATGAACACTTAGGTTGGTTCCAATCTTGGCTATTGTGAGTAGTGCTGCAATAAACATGGGGGGTGGATCCCTTTGATATATTGATTTCCTTTCATTTGGACAAATACCCAGTAGTGGGAATGCTGGATTATATGGTAGCTCTTTTTTCTTCTTCTTCTTTTATTTATTTATTTATTTCAGAATATTATGGGGGTACAAACACTTTGGTTACATATATTGCCTATGCACTGCCCAAGTCAGGGCTACAATGGTGGACATCCCTCAAACTGTGAGCCCCGTACCCATTCAGTGTGAGTTTTCCCATCCCCTCCACCCACCTCCCACCTGCCTGACCAATGATGAATATTATTTCCATGTGTGACATAAGTATTGATCAATTAGTACCAATTTGATGGTGAATACCAGTGGTGCTTTTTTCCCATTCTTGTGTTACTTTGCTTGGAAGAATGGGCTCTAGCACTATACAGGATAATACCAGATATGTTAATTCACCGTTTTTTTTAATTGCTGAGTAATACTCCATTGTATACATATACCACATTTTATTAATCCACTCGTGTATTGATGGGCACCTGGGTTGTTTCCACATCTTTGCAATTGTGAATTGTGCTGCTATAAACATTTGAGTGCAGATGTCTTTATTATAGAATGTCTTTTTTTCCTCTGGGTAAATACCCAGTAGTGGGATTGCTGAATCAAATGGTAGTTCTACTTTTAGTTCTTTGAGGTATCTCCATATTACTTTCCAAAAAGGTTGTACTAATTTGCAGTCCCACCAGCAGTGTATGAGTGTTTATATGGTAGTTCTATTTTTAGTTTTTTGAGAAACCTCCATACTGTTTTCTCTAATGGCTATACTAATTTACATTCCCACCAACGGTATATAAGGGTTCCCTTTTCTCCACATCCTTGCCAGCATTTGTTATTTTTTGTCTTTTAGGTAACTGCCATTCTGACAGGGGTAAGATTATATCTCATTGTGGTTTTGAGGTGGATCTCCCTCATGATTAGTGATATTGAGCATTTTTTTCATATATCCATTGGCCATTTGTGTAGTTTCTATTGAGAAACGTCTATTCTTGTCAGTGGGGATCCGAGGATGTAGAGATGCAGGAGCTGTTGCACCCCAGTGTAGGATGTAGTCTGGTGGGGGCCGGGCTCTCAAAATAGCACCAGGTGGTAGCTGCCTGAGTCTGGGGGCTATGTGGGTCCCAGCAGAACTCACTTTCTGGAATATCATTGCTGTTCGAGCTCCAGACAGGTCCTTATGCTTGTTTCAGGGCCCACGAGGGCCAAGGGGCTCTCTTGTGGTGAGGATTGCAGTAGTCCACAATGGGGATGTAGACCTCTGGGAACGTCTCTCCTCTCCTACCAGAAACACTGAGGAGTTTCTCCTGGCTCAGCTCCGTCTCCTTCAGTACTTCAGAGATTTCCTGTCACTTCCTTGCTGAATTCAGTGTTCTTTCCTAGGTACTCTTTTCAACATGTGATTATCTATTGGCTGTTTTTCTCCTTTTTTGTGGAGGAGGCAAGTGTGGGTACCTCTAGTCAGCCATCTTGGAGCCACTTGTAGGTTTTTTAAAATACATTTTTCTGTTGTTTGATTAAAGTTTAATTCCATTGTAGTGAGGAAAATACTTCACATATTTCACTATTTTTCAATTTATTGAAATTTTGTATGATATATAATATACCTTATCGTCCATCTTAATGAATATTTCATGAGCCCTTGAGAGAAATTAGTATTCTTCTGATATTGAGAAAAAGGTCCTCTTATTTGATAGTGTTCAAATCTTCTATCCTTGAAAGAAAGTGTTCAAATCTTCAACTATAATTTTGCATTTATCCATTTCTTTTTGCAATTTTACCAGATT
The DNA here is from genome assembly GCA_023783475.1 of Daubentonia madagascariensis. Classification (NCBI taxonomy): domain Eukaryota; kingdom Metazoa; phylum Chordata; class Mammalia; order Primates; family Daubentoniidae; genus Daubentonia; species Daubentonia madagascariensis. The sequence continues at coordinate 13,739,190 of JAKFHU010000978.1, read as the reverse complement.
TTACTTCATGCAAAGCCATTTATCTTTATCAATCTATACTTTTAAGTAAAAAGATTCATGGCTTTTATAAATTTCTTTATTTCTGAATCTCTTATTAAATAAGTGTTGAGTTTTTCACATTTTAAAAATTATTATCCTTAATTTTCAAATCCTCTCATCTCTTTATCACTCTATTTGCTATTCTTGGGTAATTTTCTCAGATATTTATTTCAATTTACACTTCTTTTTTTTTTAGTTTTGCTATATTTGATCTGATGTTTAACTGCAAATTTTGACTTCTACGATTATGTATTTTTTCTCTTTTGATAAACATATTTTATTTTGAAATCTGCTCATTATTTTTAACTATGATATTCTTTCAGAGATTTAATGTATATTTGAATATTTGATTAATTTAAACATACTTATTTTTTAAAGCTAGTATCTAAATATATAGGGATCTATTTTCAGTGTTTTTAGTGTTTGCTATGTTTCAGTCATAAAAAATATATTTCTTGTGTATTTTGCAATACTTTATTTTAAATTTTGACATCTCTTCAGAAAGACTGTGTTTTGTGTTGATGAACATTCTAGCTTCGCCTGTTCTAGCTTCACCTGTTCACTCAAGGGTTTGTCTTACCCTTATTTTCCTGTCAGAGCAATTACCACCTGGGACCAATTTTTTGGTAATTTCTTGACAAGGAAGTTTCTATTACATACACTTTCACACAGGTGACATGTTGAATTTTGTATCTTTTTAAATTTTTTCCCAGAATTATAACTGTTTTGTCCTCTCTCCTTGGCCAATGGCTACATTTATTAATCCATCTTACCCAGTAATTACATTTTTAAAATATTCTGGATTTATACAAGTTTATCACTGTTCATCTCCCACCTAATTCTGGGCTAAGTCCTCTATCTACATTGGGATAAACCCAATCTGTTGGCAGTTATCTTGCCTGTAGTCACAGGCGCTGCCATGAGGAAAGCATCTATGGCTGTGCCTCCCAGTGATTGCTCTTTTTGCTTAAGGAAATTGGCTATTCTCTTTCCTTCTCTTATTGGTTCAACAATGCTTTTGAAATCATTTTTATGCAGTTTATATAACAGTTTTCTTTGGAGTAGGGGATATTTCATATTAACAAAACCAAATATTCAGGAAGCTTTTTCATGATAAAATTTCTTTCCCTGATACAGATATAGGTTTGAGTAGGTTCTGAAATACTGACCAAAATTTTAGGAATTAGAGATGAAAAAAGTGCATTTCAAGTTTAAAGAATAAATTTAAAGTGTGGGAACAATGCCATGCAATATGTGTTCAGCATGCACACATTTTCTAGAAAATTGGTTACTTGAAAAGATTTTGATAGTGCAATATGAAGCCAAAAATTTAAGCAAGTCTAATTTAATAAAAAATGTATTTTTCAAATGATAAGTTGAAATCAACATTTTGTTCATGCTATTATTTTATTGATACTGCTTTTTTTAATAGGTAAATTCTATTGCTCAATTTGTAATTAAACCAAACCTGAAAATCAGCTTTGTAGTTGTGTGCATTATGATTGGATGCTGCAGCATTAGGGAGAGCTTGGATCTAGAGAGGTTAATTACTGGATACTTTCCATATTCTCAATACATTTGAGGGAAATAATTGTATCATCTGTATAACATTAGAAAAATTTGATTTGTCCTTGTTTATGTTTTTATTTCAAGGTATAAAATTGTACTTAATTTTTACAGCATATATCTTTCAGACTTAAACCCCAGAGGAAGTATTCAGTTACATTAGTCTAACAAAAATAATGCAGCTTTTAAAGTAAATTTAGCCTTTACTTTTGAGGTGTTAGTCATAAATTCTTTGCCTAAGCCAAGAGTTTTTCTAGGTTTTCTTCTAGAAATTTTATGGTTTCTGGTCTTATATTTAAGTCTTTAGTCTGTATTGAATTAATTTTTGTATATGGCGAAAAGATATGAGTCCAGTTTCATTCTCTTGCATATGGCTATTCAATTTTCCTACCACAATTTATTGAATAAGGTATCCTTTTCCCAGTGTATATTTTTGTCTATTTTGTCAAAGATCAGTTAGTTGTAGGCATGTGGTTTTATTTCTGGGTTCTCTATTCTGTTCCATTGATGTATGTGTCTATTTTTATACCAGCACCCTGCTGTTTTGGTTACTGTAGCCTTGTAGCATAATTTGAAGTCAGGTAATGTGATGCCTCCAGCTTTGTTCTTTTTGCTTCGGATTGCTTTGGCTATTCAGGTAGCAACCAAAATAAAAATAGACAAATGAGACTTAATTAAACTAAAGTCTTCTGTACAACAAAAGATATACTCAACAGAGTAAATAGGTGGCCTACAGAATGGGAAAAAATATTTGCAACTATGCATCCAACCCAGGCCTATTATTCAGAACCTGCAAAGAACTCAAAACAACTCAACAAGAAAAAAACAACCCCACTAAAAAGTGGGCAAAGGGCATATTTTTCAAAAGAAGACATACAGATGGCCAACAAACATGAAAAAATGCTCAACATCAATAATCATCCAAGAAATGCAAATTAAAACCACAATAAGATACCAGTCAGAGTGACCATTATTAAAAAGTCAAAAACCAATAGATACTGGTGAGTATGTACCACTGTTGGTGGAAATGTAAATTAGTACAACCTTTATGGAAAACAGTGTGGAAATTTCTCAAAGAAATAAAAATAGATCTACCATTGGATTCAGCAATCACACTAATAATTATCTACCCAAAGGAAAAAAAACATGTAATTTAAAAAAGCTACCCAACTCAATGTGTTATCAAGCACTATTCAAATACAAGATATGGAATCAACTTAAGTGTCCATCAATGGATGACTGGATAAAGAAAATGTGGTATACATATGCCATGGAATATTACTCAGCCATAAAAAAGATTAAATCCTGTCTTTTGCAGCAACATGTATGTAACTGGAGGCCATTATCTTAAGTAAAATAACTCGGAAGCAGAAATCCAATACAACATTCTCACTTAGAAGTGGGAGCTAAATAATGTGTACACAGGGACATAGGAAGAAGAATAACAGACATTAGAAACAGGGAAGGAGGAGGGAGGAGTGGGATGAAAAATTATCTACTGGGTACTACATGCACTAATCAGGTAAAAAGCCCAGACTTCACCACTGCATAATATAGCCATGTGACAAAACTGCACTCGTACCCTCTAAATATAAAAATAATAATGAAAAAATAAAGTGTAAAACCAGTAAGGAATAGAACACTAACCAAGTAATGAAGGATTCAGGAAAAAGAAGAAAATTATACCAAACAACCTCGGCCAAGAAAAGCAAATGGGAAAAAATCTCCAATGTCAAAGGAAAAAAAAAAGCAAATGTATACTTACTTCAGAAAATAATTCAATAAACACAAAAATCACAAATCATTGTTCTCTCTTATTTATGATAAACAATGCTATTATCTCAGTGAAATCTAGGGAGCCTACCTCATTTTGAGAATCAAAGAATAACTTTACTTTTATGTATATATTTATCTTTTGAATATTATAAATGGACCCCCTGATATTTAGACAATTTCTCTAGTTAAGTTAAATCCCAAGCTTCTATCACAGTGCAAAAATTTTTATGTAATTTTGTATCTTAAAATTGAGGGAAAAAGCAGTTTAATAGTGTAAATATTTTCCTTACGACTTATTATAAGCTCAAACTTAGTTCATTCATCCTGAGTAACTGAGAGATTCAATCAGTTAAAATTAGTTCAAGGTAATTAATCATCACACAACAGGAGCAATTGGGAGTCAGAATCAGTTTTCCAAACTGGTGAGAAACAAATTTGATTTGAATTAGGGGACAAGTAGATATGAAGTACTTGAATCAAGCTCAGGAGCATAAAAGATTGGAAACAGATTTTCAAACCAAAACCAAAATCAGGAACACATAAGAAACAATTCGACCATTATTACAAGGTCAGATCAAGGTATCTGTGGAGGCAGCAATCACAGTGGTCTAGATTTTATGGTACTGGTTTAGAGAAAAAAATTCACATACAAAAATAATAGACAAAAATGCCTGAAAATACTATCTAAGTATTTGACAGTAACTTTATCTTTCTTTTAATTGAAAATTACTCTTTGTGTGTCAAGCTCCTTCATAAATTCATTAAGCAAAAGTTTTTCTTTGCCCTGAAATTTGTTGCAAGGACCCAAAGCTGAAGATAAATATCATCATTCATTTTTCATTCAAAATTGCAATTAATACGTAGAACGTGGACTTCTTGGAATTTTAATTAAGTAACTGCTTCTCATCTTCAACACTTCAAGATTCCTTGTGAGTCTGAATTTTAAAGAATGAGTTTTAAATAACTTGCAGTTCCTTGATCTCAATTCTCCATTCAAATGAAAATAAGTTAAACTTTAGCAAATGGGGATCTAAACAACAATAGAAATTATGCCATAAGATAAAACATAACTACTACATGCACAAATTTGGGATGAGCCTTTAGTGTACATTGCATTTAACTGAAAGATTAAGTTTTACAACAAATTTTTTTTAAGTAGTTATTATTGTTGCCTGTGCAAGACGAGAATTTATCTGTACATACTATTTTCCTAGCCACTTCATCTCAGCTATATATTTTTCTATTATATTAATGTTTTCATGGCCCCTAAAGAAATGACACAATACCAATAATAACAACACAGCACAAGTTAACACAAGGCTTGTGTGCATCAAATGCTGTTCTAGACACTTAAGCGGTTTAGCTCACGAAATACTCAGAACAACCCTGTGGGAGATTCTTCTTCCCATTTTGTTAATGAAGATCCTGAGCCACCAAAGAGACTAAGAAATTTTTTCAAAATTGCCTGGCTCATAGTGGCATGGCTGGGATTTTAACCCAGGTGATTTGACTCCAAACTTTGTCTACTGCCCTACTATGCTATATTTCCTATTCTGCTTGTAGTAGTATAGAAACCGGCCTGGTACAAAGGCCTAATCTCATCAGAAACTGTAACAGCATTACCAACAACTGCAGACAATCACTGTTACCTATTCATCTACAGATAGATTGTGTTTATTTTTATATTACTTATCAGTTTGATTTTTTCTTTTCTTCATGTGCTTTCAATTTAGGCACAGTATTTGCTTCACAGTAGACACTGAATAAACATTTGCTGAATAGATCGCCCAATATGTTTGTATGCATTATGGAGGCAATGTGTGTACTGATGGTTCTGAGCACAGCCCCAGGATCTGGGTCCTGGGCTTAATTCCAGCTCTACCCAGTCACTATTTAAAGACCTTGGGCAAATTACTTGTCCTATTGATGTCTCGAATTATCACCTGCATAATGGGAACACAAATAACATCAGTCTTAATTAGTTAATTGTTATATTAAATGGCAAATGCATATATTAATAAAATACTTGAACAACGGTTGACAGATGGAGAGAGAGAGGGAGAGGGACAGGGGAATGGGAGGGACCCGGGCGGGGAGGGGGAAACAAAAATTAGAAGAGGAAAAAATGTGCCATAGACCATAAGCCTTAATAAATGCCACCATTCAAATTCAAGTGCAGCCATTCTTTGTATTTATTTTTTTGGTTTTGTGTTTCTAATTTCTACTAGACTTCCTCAGAGATGTTCAGTTCTTCTTAGCATAGTGTTAAAATTTTCCTACTGGTTCTTGACTTCTATTACGTACATATTTTTCTTCTTTACCTGATTCTGCTAATGTTGCTCTAAATCAAAGTGGCAACCAGCCTGTAAGCTACAGACTCAAAAAAGGGAAAGGAAATGATCCTCTTTTATAACACTGTTTTCTCTGAAAATTGTAAGTGAACTTTTTAAGTATTCAGATAACCTTCATTATTAACTCTCTATACAATTACTAAGTGATAATTCAGAGCATCCAATATTCAATATGGAAAGTAAAAGAGGAGCTAATTCTATATAACTATTCAAAATGTTTTACTCTGACTGTAGTATCTATTAATAATTTGATTCAATAAATATTTTTATATTGTGTTCTCCCAAGGCAAAGGCACTAATTAGAGTATTTTTATTACATATCTCTATTTTCGATGTATCTTAAACTAGTATATCTTTATGACAGAAAACTCAAACGTCTCTAAATGTATTGGACTGGTACTTAACCACCTATGGTATTACCCTAATGTGAAAGTGTGACACTTTTGTTCTGTTTACAAACAAAGCCTCTTAAAAAAAAAAAATTTAAATCAAGTTAAATTATACCTAGACCCGAAAATTCCTTAAAGATAGATAATCTATACCCTTCCATAAACTTCTATCTCTAAGACATTTATATTTTAGACAATTAGGCAAAATAAGAAGCTATCCAATGGCAATTAATATTTGATGTATTTAATTTGAAACACAATCATAACAACAAAGAAAACAAAAGCCATGTCTAGCTATTGCATGTACTATAATGACAACAAAAGCGAAAGAAAACACATGAGAGCAAAAGGAAACTAGATATATTTTTTATCTGTATAGTAAGTGCATCATATGTTTTAAAAAAGCAATAATACATCTATTATTTATGAAAGCAGATGATTGCTATATTTCTAGAATGAAAAAATATAAACTAACCCCATACATTATGGAAGAATAATTTATTGAGATTGCTGCTCTGTTAGCTCTAAAATATATAACCTACAAGTGGGAAATATTAACTCTCAATTTCTAGCCATCCTACAAGGCCAATGTTTTCAAGTATTTAATTTATACTGAAAAAGTATAATATGCCAGTATAATATGCTATCTAGGTTAGATAGGGTCATTTCCTTTAAAAATTTGTAATAAATATTTCAAATATTAGTTTGTCTTAGAATAATATTGAACATATTAAAACAGGAATGCAAACAAATAGCTAAGACCAAGGGAAATTCTAGAAAATATCTACATTATGGTAGATTACCATTATTATGGTAATATAAGTGAGACCAAGGGACAGCAACATGACCTAAACTTCTTGTCCCAATAGGAGAAAAATACTGGCATGCTATTTATTGTTGTTGTTGTTAAGGTAAAATTATATTAAAAAGAAATATAGATGAAGCATGACTCCTCATTTCTGAAGTGTGGGCTGCATATAGTGACTTTCTTCCAAAAAGTACAGTATGGGAAGAATTATTTTCACAATGAAGAAATCTGACAAACATTCCCTCAGCAAGGAATTCAAGGTCAAATATCAGCAGTTATAAATCATGTTGATAATATAAATTATGTACCTTGTATATGAAATGATGAAAATGGCACTTTATTTCCATGGCCTTCCTTCTAACAACCCTTAATCCCAGTCTAATTATGAGAAAAACATCAGACATATCCCAATTGAAGGACATTCTCCAAAATGTCTGACAAGTCCTCAAAACTGTCAACATCAGCAAATACAAAAAAACTCTAAGAAATTGTCACAGTCAGGAGATACCTAAAGAGACTAAAGAGACTAAATGTAATGTGGGATCCTGGAATCCTAGATTAGAAAAAAGGAAATTAGGTAAAAACTAAGAAACCTGAAAAAATTAGAGCTTTAGTTAAAAATAATATATTAATATTGGTTGATTAATTGTGACCAATGTATCACACTAATGTAATATATTAATATTAGGGAAAACGGGCCAAGGGCAGTGGCTCATGCCTGTAATCCTAGCACTCTGGGAGGCCAAGGCGGGAGGATCACTTGAGGCCAGGAGTTCAGACCAGCCTGAGCAAGAGGGAGACCCCATCTCTACAAAAAGTAGAAACATTAGCCAGGTGCAGTAGCACGCACCTGTAGTCCCAGCTACTCGGGAGGCTGAGGCAAGAGCATCTCTGGAGCCCAGGAGTGTGAGGTGGCAGTGAGCTGTGATGATGCCACTGCACTCTAGCCAGGACAACAGAGTGAGACCCTGTCTCAAAAAAGAAAAAAAGAAAAGAAAAAGGAAAAGAATTGGATAGAATATGAAGAATAGTTGTTCCTAACTCTGTTTTCTATTTCATTGATTTGAATCTTATATGTATTATAGGCTTCTTTCTTCTTTCTTTTGTTGTTGCTTTTTTTCTAACTTCTCCCTTCATTAGAGTAATTCATATTTAATGTTTTACATTTCCAGGTGTAAGTTTTGAGGTAAAAATCTTTATGAGAAGGATTGCAGTAGCTTCAAGTTTAAGTTTTTAAAATTCTCACTCTATGTATAGTTTTCAATCATTTCCCAAGCATCATTTCCTAGTAATTAATAGTAATTAATTAATCATTAATATCATATAATATTTGAAGTATCTTGTAGTGAGAGAAATCACACACACACACATCATATAAGATAAGGTCACATCACTGATATTTTTAGCCAACAGAATAGAAACTTAATGGAAATAAGGTGGCCACACTCAGCAAGAAGAGATGTGGCATGTCCTGGTATGGATTCCCCATATTCCCAGAGTTCTAAATGAGGACACACTGCAGCTGGTGACAATGTATGGGTAAGAAAGTGACTTGCTGGCTATGAGCAGCTCAATATTTCTGTGCTAACATCATTTAAGAATTTACCAAAAAAACCCCCAGCTATGTGCTTCCATTAAAGAAATGCTTATAGTCACTTTGCTCTCCTTTTTCGTGAAACAACCTTAACATTAGCAAAGACATATCTTCACTTTAAATTAGAAACTCAAGTCAAATCAGTGGCCAAGGAATCTTTAACAGTATGCCTCGGTTTTCCAGTCCTTCAGTTGTCCCTCGGTTTTCCAGTGTCCAGAAATGGTCATTTTCTTGCAAAAGTTTGTCATAAACATATTTTCATGCTACCTCCCAAACTTCATAATTTGTCCTTTTAATGTTAGGAATGGAATAAATGTTGGACCTAATGATTATTAAGAGCTTCAAAATTTTCAGGAACTATGAGCTTTGCTTTTGAAACATTACTACCATTTCCACCATCTCAACAATCCAAAAGGCAGATTTTTTTGGTACCAAACAAAAGAAGAAATGAAAATTTAGATAATTAAGAAAATGTCAGGTTTTAGGACTGCAAAATTTATGTTCCGTATCTGTGATACAGCATCAAAATTTATTATATCATCCCTATAATATTGGGTATCCATGTTTAGTCTTTTCTTAATATCTCACAATCAAGCTTCAAAATTTTTTACATAGAAGAACTGCATATCTTTTATAAGACTTATTCCTAAGTACTTGCTTTTTTATGCTCTTGCAAAGTGTATCTTTTTTAAAATTACATTTTCTAGTGTTTTGTTGTTTTGTTAAAATGCAATTGATGTTTGTAGATTGATGTTACAGGTTTTATTTATCTGTGTTCCAATTAGAAAATTATTAATTTCTTACTCTTGCCCTATTAAGCTAGCTCCAACAGTGGTATATGCTTATAGTGGTATCTCTACCTTGTTTCTGATTTTAAGGAATGCTTTCTATCCAGCTAAAATGGCGTGTATAGAGTTTTTTCCAATATATACCATTTGCCAGGAGATAGCTATCTTTTATTCCCAATTTACTTGATTTTTATCATAAACTTATAATGAGTTCTATAATTTTTCTATATCTATTGAGGGGTTCAAATTAATATTGTATTTTAATGTTTTATTGTCATAAATTAGATTTACGTGTTTCCTTATATTGTTTCATTCCAAGTAAATAATTGAATTTCTCTTTTATTACCTTTTGTATAGCTGCATTTTATTGCTAATATTTTGTTTAAGATTTTTACCTGTTTATTTATAAATGGAAGTAACTTATAGAGTTTCTCTACTGTATTGCCCTTATCAAAGCTACCTTGCCAAGTATGTAGTCTTCCTTTATGAAGATCCACTTCTACTTAATGAATAATAAATGTATTTTCTCTTCCTTATGATTTTCTTAACATTTTCTTTTCTCTAGCTTACTTTATTGTAAGAATACAGTATGTAATATAGACACAAAATATGTGTTAATCGACTGTTTATGTTGTCAGTAAAGTTTCTGGTCAAAGTAGGCTACTAGTAGTTAAGTTTTGGGGCAGTCAAAATTCGTATGTGGATTTTTGACTGTGCGGGGGTTGGCACCTCTAAACCCCTCATTGTTCAAGGGTCAACGGTAACTGAAAAGTGTTATAAACAAGAAATATTGGCTGCCATGAGAAATCATAATATTACTATCTTATTTACATTAGGGAAAGGAAAGATCTCTTTGAGGGAGTGGTAATTGAACTGAAATCTAAAAGATAGAGAGGAAGTACCTAAAGAAAGTGATAAAGCAAATTATGTCTCAACTTGGCAAAAAAAAAAAAAAGCATTATGAAATAAGTACTACTGATAACATTATTAAAACTTTACTACTTAAAAAATACAATTTAAGTGGAGATTAACAAAAAAAAAATTTTAACTTTTATAGAGACCACATGTCAATTGAATTTGAACTGAATTTGTTAAGTTTAACACTCAGACACAAGACTGAATTTGAGTTCTCCACATGACAATCTGATAGTTCCCCTTCTGTTTTCTTTCATTAAAGATCTATTAAACTCCTGAAGAGTCAAGAATTTTGCTAAATGTAGAGGAAATGATCCCTGAATCTATAGACTTCACACTTTAATGAAGGACACAACAGAAAAATGTGAGGGTGTTAACTCTGAAGTGCCAATTATATATGGTCAGTAAAATAAGCAGTTGCAAATAAAGTTCCCAGGTTAGCAAGAAAGTTTAGAGCTGATGTTACAGTTCACAATGGATATTGCAGTTGAAGATATGGAAACAAATGGCATCTCTTTTCCCAAATTGTGTTATGCAGAGGTATAACGTATGGCCACAAGAGGAGCCATTCACTAAATCCCCTTGTCCATTTTCTGGCAAAAATCCTATATATAATCTTTTAGGCACAACTGTAGGTATTAATAATTGTAGTAGTCAGGGTCCTCCAGAGAAACAGAACCAATAGGAGACATATATACATATATATATATATATATATATATATATATAGAGAGAGAGAGAGAGAGAGAGAGAGAGAGAGAGAGAGAGAGAAAGAGAGAGACAGAGAGAGAGAGGAGACAGAGAGAGAGAGATATTAGTTGTGAAGGATTGGCTCACATGATTATGGAGGTATGAAGGGTGAAAAGCCCCACAGTCTGCTCTCTGTACGCTCAAAGGCCTGGAATCAAGGGAACCAATGGTGTAAGTCCCAGTCCAAGTCCGAAGGCACTGATATCCAAGGGCAGGAGAAGATGGATGTCCTAGCTCAAGCAGAAAGCAAATTTTTCCTTCTCCACTTTTTTGCTCTATTCAAGCCCTCAACAGACTGGATGAAGCCCACCCACACTGGTGATGACAATCATCTTTATTCAGTCTATGGATTCAAATGCTAATATCTTACTGAAATATTCACAAGCACACCTAAAAATAGTTTTACCAGCCATCGGGGCATCAGTCAGGTTGACACATAAAATTAATCATTCTAGTAATTACAAAGGCTTTACATATCAGGGATCTTGTGGAAAGCTGCCTCCCCACACCAGATTTGGTGCACAGCCAGTGAGTGCCTAACAGTCTCTGAAGGAAGGTGTCATCAAGGACTCAGGCCCTTTTGGCCAGCCTTGTTCTGATGTGTATCTGCATTCCTAACCTAAGCCGCTTCATTCAGAAGCTTCTTATCAAGATGCCTTTGCATAGGCCTTCCCAACACACCTCTGCTGAGACTCTTTTTGGGGGATGATAGATCTTGAGGATACCTTTTTCCACTGTGACTCAATACTCGGTGCTTTTCTTCTCCTAGAACTCCCCTCTTCTCTTCCCCAGCCTCCTGGATCTATCAAACGTAAGGAGCCTTTTGTTTGATGTCCACCCCATCTGAGCTAATACATCTACAACTTACCCAATGTGTTCTGTGGGAATAAGACAAAATATTGAGGTAGCTGGTGTTTTCTCCCTTTGCTTATACTATGGAAATAAGTTTTGACTTGTTGCCTTAATCAACTACTCCAATACCTGGCAGCTCCACTCTCTTAAGGTCAGCTCAGCTCCTGATAGGTAGCATATCTTTATAATTAATCAGTTCATGTAGGTATTGGATAAAGTCTCAACACCTTTCCCTACAGTTCTTTAGTCTGTCAATACCAATTGTTTAATGTAGGCACACAGATTAAAACCTATTCATTTCTGATACATATAGTAAAAAAATGAGGGTAAGGGCATGGTTTAAGAGCACACAATATTTAAATATTTTGGATTAGAAGAATATCCAGTGGGAAGTGCCATCTTGTTTCATGACTATGAAATTGCTTGCAGAAAACTCCATGGTCAGTAGAAAATCTCCATTAATTAATGGTAATGCTAATGACTTTAAGTATGTGTAGGGGCTTATTTTTTACAAAGCACTTTCCAATCAACATCCCCATAGACAGAGAAAAATGAGTAAATGTAATTCTTAGGGAGAGTTTGAAATCATCAAATGAATGGCCTATTGAGTTGAGTGGACAGAGGAGCACAGTTTAGGCTGTTTCACATTATTCTGCCTTTGCTTTAGCATTTTAACTATTCAAGCTACTTCCACTGTGGTGGACTTTAATAGCAATGATGCAATTATGAAAATCTTAGAAAATTTTATTGGGTAACTATGAATGATGATCACAAGTTAGGGCTTCATTAAATCAAAAATTTCAGGTACAGGAGTATGTGTGTATAGTCCACAACAATGAAATGGATTATTTACTATAAATAGGAATAACAGCCATAAATAGACAGTCTATCCCATTCTCGTTGTAGTTACAAGTAATTTTTTATTCAATAGGCAAAGAAACTTAACAGAGTTTTAAAGGCAGTTATGTTGATTAGAAGCTGTACCTTCTAAAGCACTCTGTTTGTGTGTGTATGTGTGTACATCCCCACACACATATATTATATAAAAACATATACATACTGAAGGGGGAAGGAAGTTAGTTATCCTTTTTGTCTCTTAATTTTTATCTGTAAAATGAGGATAATAATATCTAATTAATAGGACTATGTAGCGATGACTAAGTAATGTAAAGTACTTAAAACAGTGCCAAGAACACATCATCAATATTTAGATAGGGGGAGAGAGAGAGAGAGAAATATGATGGATAGATAAGTATAGGTGTGTACATCAATTTACATACCATAATACATGCTACTTCTTGTTGGATGAAAAATGAAATTGACAAGTGACACATAAAATTATGTGATAGAACACTGAGAGAGAGAGAGATCGTGTTTAGTTGAAGGATTTGGAATAGTTTCATAAAGAAGGGTATGTTAAAATAAACTTTGAAGTAAATGAGGCGTTTAACTGCATAAACACTCAGAAAGGGCACTGATAGATAAGAGAACAGCATGAGCAAAGGAAGACGTGCTTCTGGCTTGGTGGAATAACAGCAATGTTAAAATGTTACTTTGCTGTAAGTCTTTTTTTGCTGTTTTTAAGTGATTTAATATGAAAATTGCCACATAAATTTACATAAATAAGTAAATAAATAAATAAATATAAAGTGGAACAATAATGTAGATGTGAATTGGCTCATCAATTCAATAAATTAGATACAGCAGTAATTTAGAAGGCACATTTGAAGTATTATTATAATTTACATTGTTTTGGTAGCTGTGAAATTTAGCTTTAGGGAAAATGTGTGCCTTAAAAGATGCTTTTGGGAAAAGAAAAATTTTGGTGTATATGTCAATGTTTATTTTTTAAAGCATTTGAACACACACAAATAATTATTAGATGCCTGCTTTATTTCTATGCTACATCTATTTCTTGTATACTTGTTCCTTGTATACTTGATTTTTCTTGAAAGTTATTTTTACTTTCTTTTTTTAATGGTGATTTATCATCACATTTATTTCAAATCATTAATAACTATTATTTTTAAATGAAAATTAAAAAGTATTTTTTTAAAAAATTAAGGAACACATTTCTATTTATCTAGTTTGGGAAAATCATGGCTAGTTGTAAAATATTGATTTGTTGTTAAATTGTTTATTTTAAAAATATCATTTCATGCCTAGAAGTAATAGCTTTCATTAGCATATACTTTATGCCACTGCACACAATTTCAATATTCCAATAAGATTATATGTTAAAAAATTGGCTGAATTTCCTATTTCAAAAAATGATCACTAGTATGTGGCTTTCAGAAGTCATTACTTTTTAGATGGGCTCCTGCCTTAAACGGATTGACAATAATCTCAGAGCTCAATGTGTGGCAAAGTACGTGGTTAAGCATTAGCTTTCTATTCAAGGAAAAACAAAAAACCAAAAAATATCTCCCAGATATATTTCATGTACAGTTTAGGTGGGACCACCAGACAGAAATAAAATGATGGTAAATAAATGGAAGGGAAACAACTGTAGAACCACCATTTTCTTTTCATTCCTAACTTTAAACAAAATATGCTTAATGACTTATGCGACTCATGGCCATCCTCAGGGAGGACTGGGCCGGCACATTTCTCACATCAAAAGTCAAATAAATATAAATTCACATGGCTGTTTTAGCATAGGTCTGATTATGAGGCATACAGATAAAGCCTAAAAAATGGGAGGAGGTAATCAAGGAGTTCGTTATGGAATTGTATGAATGTAATTAAATCTAAGATATTTTTAAATTTTTGAAGAGATGTGTGTGTGTGTGTAAAACTGAGCTAGGCTCTTTCTCTGAATGATTGCCCCAACACCCACTACTCCCTTCCCAAGAACTACTCTTTGCTTCAGTAGCACAACCTCCTCCAGACCACTTTCCAGTTTATCAGCCTAATTCATTGAGCTCTAGGAAAGTTTGCAGACTGAATGGAGTAAAGAAGGGAAAGTGTTAATTTTGCTTTCTTTTTATTTCGCCTCAGCATCTGCTGATTGCTTTTCTAAGGAAGGTATTCCAAATGACACCAGTACAAGGCAAGTGCCCCTACAAATATAAAACAAACAAATCTACCACGCTGTTAAGGTTTCATAAGGTCTGCTTGCCTTATTAGAACACACAGTGTTCTCAGAATGTCAGATCAACTACCCTTTACCTCAGCCAAGTGCTTTTATGCTTCTACTTTCTGGCACCCTGCCACAACCGAGTTGCTTTTCATTTATCAAATACTGCAGCACAGCACTCTAACTAGGCAACTGCTCCTCATTTCTGCCCAAATCTCTTTATCATGGAATTGGGTTCATTTCAAAAAGTTTATCATTTTGAAAAGGAACTGCAATGCAAAAACAATGCCATTTATCAGCTTAGGCAAGGAGACTGCTAGGAAATGATAAATTTCCTGTATGTGGCTTTGGTTTATCACCAGTTTATTTTAACTTCTCCTTGCACTTGCTGGATACACTTGTATGACAGGTAAACTTTAAGTGCCTCATGCCCCTCTCCCCTGATAAATGTGCTTGATAATGCAGATGTGCATTTATAAAGTTGTCTTCCACCAGAGAGTGTACAAGAAAGGGAAACTGTAAGGATTATAGGATGTTTTAAAAATACATGCTCTTAAGAATCATTTACTTTAATCTTCTAATCTATAAGTAACCTCACTGAGACTTTAAGTGGTCAAATAAGCAAAGTAACATCATGGAGCCAGTTTATGGCAAAGCCAGGAATTGAACCAGAAAAAACATTTTCTCTCATCCCACATAAATATATAAATATGCCATGATAATTAGTTCATTAAAAGATACTTACTGAAACTCCACTGGATAACAGACTTTAATTAGAGAATGAAGATATATATGGATAAGAAAAATATATTCATGCTCTATTGAGATTTTCAGTGTAGTGAATGATAGTGATGTGGAATAATTGCAAAAATAAATATTTGTGATAAGCACATAAAAACGTGCAGTGAGAAATCATAATCATCTTCTGTTGGAAAATGTGGGGGAGTAGAACTGGTGGCAGGTGGTCAAGGAAAGAGTCTTTGAATAATTTGATAATTGAGATGAGACTTAAATGACGTTTTCTGAAATAAAATGATCTGACCTATGTGTTCTTGACCTTCTCACACCAATGATCTTGTTCTCCCCCAACCTCACTTTCTCCCATCATAATACATTATTTAAATATCAATTAGCTAAATACCTTGAGAAATATCGATTTCTAGGATGTCACTTTCTGGCCGTGGGCTCTACTGCTTCTTCTGACTTCTAGTGTCCTTATTCTAACAATTCTTGGACAATTCTGGGACCTCTCCTGAAACTCAGAATGCATAGCCATTGACTGCTCAATATCTCCACTTTAATGTCTAACAGGCACCTCACCATTTAACATGCCAAACAGATTTTAAAATGTATATGGAAGAGTAAAGAGCTAAGACTAGAGAAGAGATTCCTGAAGAAGAGGGACAAAAAGGGAAGTAATTCCATACCAGCTGTTGGAACTCATTGTGTAGTCATAGAACTGATACAAGATGACCAAAAATGTAGAATAGAGAGTCTAGAAATAGCCCAATACCCACATGAAAATTTGAGCCATGACAGAGGGGTAATGGAAGATCAGCAAGGACAGGGTACAGTAGCCAATAAATAATATCAGAAAAATGTTATCTTCATAGCAAAATTCTAAACTTTAAGTTTCTGAAGATAGGTCAATGGAAAATCCCAGACTGAAGTGGAAAAAAATAAAATAATGGAAAAAAATACAGAAAAGAGTAAGAACTCTGGGCAATTTCAAAGGGAGTATATTTCCAATATACATATAATCTGAATACGAGGAGAAGAAACTGAGAGAAGAAATTTTGAAATAATGGCTGAGAGCTTTTCAAAATGATTGACAGACACCAAACCGTGGATTCATGAAGCTCAGGAACATCAAGTAAGATAAATTTTAAAACAAACAAAAACAAAAAACCCACAACTAAACATATTATATTCACATTTATAATAAAACTTCTGATTTCACTTTTTTGATGTTTGACTGGGGACAACTTTTAAGCTTTTAAGCTTGGTTTTCCTCTTTATTTTCTGGATCATTTCAAAATATCATGTCTGGGTAGGTCAAGAAAGCCTGGGTTCTCCTTCCTTTCATGTCAATGGGTGGTTCAAACCACCCAAGCACCTATTCATGTGCCAAAATGTCCAACCCACCCCAGCCCCTAACCACATGAAAATTACCAAATCAGTCTCCTTTATCTGATCTCTCAAGCCATATTTGGACCAGCTTGGGAGGTCCACTCTGTTCTCCTCCATAAACCTCATTATGTTATGCTATTCATACTTTCTGTGTGTGTGTGTGTGTCTGTGTCTGTGGCATCATCAGTCTTGATATTTGAACCAAATTGTGGTTGTGAATCCATCCTGTCATTGCACGGTGGCCCTAACAAAACTACAGGAAAGGAAAGAGAAAATATCTTGAAAGAAGCTGGGCAAAGTGGTGTAGAATATTACACTTTACAGTAGAACTTGTATTAAATTATGGAGATTTGTTGTCAGAAACCATTCAAAGAAGAAGCAAGTGCAGTATAATACTAAAATGTTGAAAGAAAAAACCAACACCAACCTAGAATTCTACATCTGGTTAAATTATCTTTAAAGGCAAAAAAAAAATACTTCAACAAAAAAAAGCTGGGCAAATTTATCCCCAACTGATTTTCCCTGCAGGCAGTATTAAAAGAATTTCTCCAGGAACAAGGAAATTCATATAGGTTCGTGACTCAGATCTACGTAAGGAAAGAACATTGGAGAAGGAATAAATGGAGGTAAAATACAATATTTTTATTTTTTCTTAATTGATCTAAAATATAATTGATTGTTAAAAGTAATAATATTAAATAAATTGAGTGATAATAGTTGCACCAAAAAGTATTAAAATGCTCAAAAATTAGAAATAAAAGTAAACACACACACACAAAATGATGAAAGTATGTCAAAGGGATATTGGAGCCAACTGAAAGAGTTTTCAATGGCCAAAGCTAGAATGATTTGAGCAAAAAAATATATAAATGAATAAATAAATCACATAGTAAATGATTGAATAAATAAATGATATGTATGTTTTACTCTGTTCATAATGTTATTACAGAACACAACACACTAGGTAATTTATAAAGAACAGAAATTCATTTTCTCATAGTTCTGGAGGCTGGGAAGTCCAACATCAAGGCACCAGCAAGTTCAATGCCTGGTGAGAACTCGATCTCCCTTTCCAAATGGCACCTGTTATTTCATCCTCCCATGGACAGGAACACTGTCCTCATGTGGTGGAAGGCAGAAGGTTTTAACACCTAAATTTTCCCAAGGGGAGGAGCCCTCATGTCCTCATCACCTCTTAAAAACCTCACCTCTTAATACCATTACATTGTTCATTAAATTTCAACAACTGAATTTTGGAGGGGACACAGCCAAACCATAGCAGCAGGAAAAGAAATAAATCTCCTAGGCAGAAATTTCCAAATAATTTATATGGGTGCACCGACTTCAAGGAAGTGAAGCATAAATTGCCACTATTTAAGAGTGAGCTTCATATAGTGACTTCCTTTCAAAAGAAGTATGAAAAGGAAAGGTAAATAAATAACTTTACAGTGGAGAAACCTGAAAAATCTTATTCAGTTTATCAAGGATAACATCGAGAGCAATACATCATTTCTATGGTTGGAATGTCACCCAGAATTCATGTACTGCAAACTTAATCCCCAAAGTAACAGTGTTGGGAGGTGGGACCTAACGAGAGGTATTTAGGTCCAAAGGGCTCTGCTCTCATGAATGGATTAGCGTCATTATTGAAAAGCTCACAGGAGTGGGTTTGCTCTCTTGTGCTCTTTGCTCTTTTACATTCTGTTGTGTGATGATGCATCAAGAAGGCCCTCGCTAGATGCTAGTGCCTTGATCTTTACTTCCCAGGCTCCAGAACTGTTAGTAAATAAATTTCTGCTATTTATAAATTACCCTGTTTTGGGTATTTTGTTACAGCTGCACAAAAAGTATTAAGACTGTCATGTTGGTACTATGTACCCTTGATATGAGGTGATGAAAATGGCACTTTAACTGTGTGATCTTCCTCACCAAAACCCATAAGCCCTTGTTAATTATTAAAACAAAGAAACCTACAAGTCAAAACCAAAACAACAGACAAATCATGACTGAGAGACATTCTACAAAATAGCCTGACTAGTACTCCTCAAAACTGTTGAGGTCATCAAATACAAGAGGAAAGTCTAGGAAACCGTCACAGCCAAGAAGAGCCTAAGAAGACATGGCAACAAAATGTAGCAAGGTATTTTGGATGGGATTCTGGAATAGAAAAAGGACATTACATAAAAACTAGTGAAATCTTAAATGAAGTAAGGACTGTAGTTAATAACAATGTATCAGTAGTGGACATATTAATAGTAACAAATGTACTATACTAATGTAAGATGTTAATGATAAGGAAACCTGTATATGCCCATGGTGGGGGGGAGGGTTATATGAGAACTCTACTATATTTGGAAGTTTTTTGTAAATCTAAAACTGTTCTAAAATTTTTAAAAAATTCTATAAAATTAAAATGTTGTTAATAAGGAGAATGGGTGAATATATTTTAGTAAATCTCAAAAAAAATTGTATAAAGCAGTGAAAAAAAGGTGAGTAAACAACAGCTATCCTCAACAGAGTATAGGAAACCTACTATGACCACACAAAAAAATCACTGAAACCAATTCTTTACGAAGTTCAAAAATAACTAAAAGTCATAAACATATCTTAGACATATATGAAAATTAAAACTACAAAAATCAGGACAATGATATTCCAAAAATTCTGGTAGTGTCTACCTCAGAAGGGAGATGCAAACTGCCAATGTACAGGAGGGTGGGTAACTTGAATGTAAGCAGTTTTCAGTTTTCTTGTAATTGGAGGTTTACCATTTAATAAACACATGCATTATACATATTAATATAAATGAATAAAAGGGGTTATACATGGAGAAAAATGAAAGCAAACCATGAACAGGAGCTACCATTAATCAATCTATACACCTGAGGTCAACAGCAATCACAAAATGAAAATCTAGTTACACTTAAATTGACATTTAATATATATTTATCTCAATTAAATACTTTTCTTTACCTCTAGGCAGTTATAGCTATACTGGTTCTAGGACATTTCTAGTGATGTAGTTATGTTTCTTTTTTTTGCTTTTATTATTATTTTAAATTGACACATTATTTATATATATTACAGGGTGCAGTGTTGTATTTCAATTCATGTACACAACATGGAATGACAAAATCAGGGTAATTAGTATATCCATCACCTCAAACATTTAACATTTCGTTGTGTTGGGAACATTTAAAATCTGGTCTTCTAGCTATTTGAAAATATATAATAAACTGTTGTTAATTATAGTCATTCTAGAGTGCTAAAGAACACTGCAACTTATTCTTCCTATCTAGCTGTCCTTTTGTACCTATTAGCTGATCTCCAGCTGTCTTCTCCCTCCTGCTTTTTCTCACATCTAGTAACCACTATTCTACTCTCTACGTCTATGAGATAAACTTTTTTAGCTTCCAGATATGAGTGAGAACGTGCAGTATTTATCCTTCTTTACCTGGCTTATTTCACTTAATGTCCTCCAAGTCCATCTAAGTTGCCATGAATGACAGAATTTTGTTCTTTTTATGGCTAAATAGTATTCCATTGTGTACGTGTACCACATTTTTTTAATTCATTCATCTGTCGATAAACACTTAGGTTGATTCCATATCATGACTATTGTTAATAGTGTTAAAATAAACATGGAAGTGCAGATATCTCTTTGACATACTGATTTCCTTTCCTTTGGGATAGTATGGGATTAGATCCAATAGTGGGATTGCTGAATAATATGGTAATTCTATTTTTAGTGTGTTGAGGAATCTCCATTCTGTTTTCCATAATGCCTGTACTAATTTACATTCTCACTGACAGTGTATAAGAGTTCCCCTTTTTCTACATCCTCAAAAGCATTTATTATTTTTCTGTCTTTTTGATAATAGCCATTCTAACTGAGGTGAGAATGATATCTCATTGTGGTTTTGATTTGCATTTTCCTGAAGATTAACTATCCTGAACATTTATTCATATACTTGTTACCTACTTGTATGTCTTCCTTTGAGAAATGTCTATTCAGCTTATTTGACCATTTTCAAATTGGATTATTTGATATGTTTAATACTGAGGAGTTTGCATTTCTTGTATTTTCTGGATATTATTTCCTGGGTAATTTACATGCATCATGTCAAACCAAAGAGGCATAGAATAACATAAAAGAAAAATTGCTTCTAAGATATATTTCTATGTAACTGAAATAATTGTTGGGAAATGTAAAATGTTAATGGTATACACCAAAAATATAAATAATGTTTAGTTATCAATTAATCAGCTTATGATTGTAAACAACAGAAACCTGCTCTCTTAATAAGAAAAATGCTTTAAGTGTCATTTGAAAGCTTGCAGGAGATCCAGCCTACTCCATTAGAATCTTGTATAATATATTTCAGGACCAGTCTTTGGTGACACCACTGACATCCCCACTAGGCACAGTTTCTCACTATGACATTTCAACCTCGGAAAATTGGATGTCCCTGGAAGCTGAATCCCTCCAGGAGGATTCTGTGCAATGCTGCTTTTTTTTTTCTTTAATTTCAAAGTATTATGGGGGTACAAATATTTTGGTTACATGGATCACTTTTAAAATGCAGAGTTGTGGTTACAAGGGTGCCCATCACCCAGATAGTGTTCATTATACCTGTTAGGTAGGTTTTCACCAATCCCCTTCTCCCCCCTCCCCACTGCTTGACTTCCCTTAAGTCTTAGTTCCCTCTATGCACATGTGTGCTCATCAGTCAGTTCCAATTTAATAGTGAGCATGTGTGGTGTTTGTTTTTCCATTCTTTATATACTTCACTTATGATAATGATTTCCTATTCCATCCAAATTTTTGCAAAAGGCATCAAGTCATCCTTTTTCTGGCTGAGTGGTATTCCACGATGTACATATACCACATTTTGTTAACATACTCATGAATTGATGGGAACTTGGGTTGATTCCACACCCATCTTTGCAATTGTGAATTGTGCTGCAATAAACATTCGAGTGCAGGTGTCTTTTTGATAAAATTACTTCTTTTCCTGTGGGTAAATACCCAGTAGTGGGATTGCTGAATCAAATGGTAGGTCGACTTTTAGTTCTTTGAGGAATCTCCATATAGTTTTCCGTAGAGGTTGTACTAATTTGCAGTCCTACCTACAGTGTATAAGCATTCCTTTCTCTCTGCATCCATGCTGGCATCTGTTATTTTTGGACTTTTTAATAAAAGCCATTTTAACAGGGGTAAGGTAATATCTTATTGTAGTTTCAATTTGCATTCCCTGATGAGTCGTGATATTGAGCATTTTTTCATACGATTATTGGCCATTTGTCTATCTTCTTTTAAAAGATAAAAGACATGCTTCTGTTTATGTCTTTTTGCTCACTTTTTGATGGGGTCGCTTGATTTTTTTCTTGCTGATTTGCTTGAGTTCTTTGTAGATTCTTGTTATTAGCCCTTTATCATATATATAGCTTGTAAATATTTTCTCTCATTCTGTAGGTTGCGTATTTGCTCTATTGATTATTTCCTTGGCTGTGCAGAAGCTTTTTAATTAAATCAAGTCCCATGTATTTATTTTTGTTGTTGCTGTGATTGCCATTGGGATCTTCTTCATAAATTCTTTGCCTAGGCTGATATCTAGAAAAGTTTTTCCAACATTTTCTTCTGGAATTCTTATGGTTTCATGCCTTACATTTAAGTCATTTATCCATCTTGAATTAATTTTTGTGAGTGGTGAGAGATATGGATCCTGTTTCATTCTTCTGCATGAGGCTATATCCACTTTCACTTTATATCTCTAGCTTCAATATTGCAGCTTTAGGTGGAGCTTGGGTTACCTGTTTGGGCTCAAGATACACTGACACTCAGAGAGGGAGTTTCTGGCTTCTACTTTAGAGGTACACGCATTTGCATAATTTAAAAAAATTCTGAAACTAAATAACTGTGTTGAAAGAAGGCTTGTGAACCAAAAGTAAATAAATAGGTAGATAGGTAGATTCGTGTCAGAGTATCTCAGTCAAAGTTAAAATGTGTGCAATTATTTACCTGAACACCGGCAAAGCACAGTTGAAGACAGCTAAACCATGTTATTTGTGTATTTCAGCTAACCCAAATGTCATCAGATTATTAAGAAATAACTTCAAAAAAATAGGATCAGAAACCATTTCTATGTTATGCCATTAGATACTGTAGAATATGTTAAGACATTTGTTCTAATGATACTGGCTCTAAAATAAATACCATCTTAATGGAGAAGCCTGATTTATAATAAGCTCATACAATTTAGTTCTTGACTGATTCCTCACAATAAGTGAAAGGTCAACAAAAGCTAAAAACAATTGTGTTTCTTATAATAGAGTTCTCTACAGAATTTCTGCCTCTAAAGACTCACTGCTTTTAGAATTTTGCTTGATGACCTTTGCAATATAACAAATAATTAAATGGTATACAGTTTCTTACTTAAAATATGCAAATATGACTAAGATTGGAGAAAAACACTATTCTCTTTTAAAAACAGAATAGAAAGCACTTGTAGTTAGTTGCAGAGAATGGTAAGACTCAGAGAAATTGGTATTTGGATTTGGGTTGAGACTAAAACCAAAATCTAACATAGTTGTAACATTATTTTCCTTTGGCAACCAGGAAGCAAGAAAGGGGACATAACACTCTGGCTGAAGTGGCACATTATTTGTTAAAGTTGTTTCCTGAGTACTATAATCTGAATGTTTATGTCCCATCAAAATTCACATGTTGAAATCTAAACCCCAAAGTGATGGTATTAGGAGGTGAGGCCTTTTGGGGGTGATTAGGTCATGAGGGTGGAGCCCTCATGATGGAATTAGTGCCCTTATAAAAAAGGCCCTCGAGAGAACACTTCCCTTCCAACATGTCAGAGCACAGTGAGAAAGTGCCATCTACGAAATAGACAGTGGACCATTACCAGACACTGAATCTGCTGGTGCCTTGATCTTGAACTTCCCGGCCTCCAGGACTGTGAGAAATTTCTATTGTTTATGAGCCTCCCAATTTATGGTACAGCCAACCTTCCATGTCTATGGGTTCCTCATCTGGGGTTTCAACCAATCACCTGCAAGATATATAATATTAAAAAAAATTGTGTCTGTGCTGAACATGTACAGACTTTGTTTCTTGTCATTATTTCCTAAACAATATAGTATATAACTATTTACATAGCATTTACATTGTATTAGGTATTAGAACTAATCAAAAGATGAGTTAAAGTAACAGGAGGGGGTGCATGGGTTATATGAAAATACTATTCCATTTTATATCAGGGACTTGAGCATCCATGGATTTTTGTATCAACAGGAGATCCTAGCAGCAATCTCCCAAGGATAGTAAGGAATGACTGTATTTTGTTATAGCAGCCTGACTGGCCTAAGATACTGATATAACTTGGAAGGCACACCACATCCCTCCTGGGAATGTAAATCCAGGTAAAGAAGTGGGAAAACAGTATGTCATTGATATATGCTCTTCTTTATTGCCTGTGTTGGCAAGATATTTATAAGAGAAAATATGCCCACTAGCAAGCAGAAATGGAAGGCAATTGGAAGATTCAATAAATCTGGGGACTTGGCAGAGTTGGAAAAACCAGTTGCTTCTAAATTCCAAAGAGCTGTTGAGTTGCCCGAATAAGATTATGAGTGACAGAGAAAAAAAATGGCGGTGTGATAGGGTCCTCCCACCGTACTGCTCCCAGGAAAGGAGGTGAAGAACGCCAGCGGCTGCCTGCGAGCACGGACCGCTCACTCCGAAAACAGCATTGGGAATTACAGAGAAACAACGACGAAAGCCCAGCCCAAGAAAACAGGTACAAAATTTTCACAAAGATCGGAGGGCGCACG
Organism: Daubentonia madagascariensis; assembly: GCA_023783475.1. Classification (NCBI taxonomy): domain Eukaryota; kingdom Metazoa; phylum Chordata; class Mammalia; order Primates; family Daubentoniidae; genus Daubentonia; species Daubentonia madagascariensis. The sequence goes on along the minus strand of JAKFHU010000978.1, from coordinate 13,714,308 downwards.
GAGCACAATAGAGCCCAGAGCGCGGGAAGGACGCACTCGCCAGGTCGGCGCAGCGCGACCTGCCCCCAAGCGGTTACGCACCTCCCCATACACGCAGTCAGGGACAAGCCCAGAGTTGGGACAGAGTGGTTGCTCGGGACCGCGAGCCCTGTGGAGAGGTGGAAGTAGCCAGAGCCAAACACAACTCGCAGCTACAATATACAGAGACTGCCGAGGGCTGGGGAGGAACTGGGCGGGGACCGAGATTCAGCTTCCTGGGACAGTGCGCGGACCATGCAGAGGAAAGAATTTCAGAGCTAGAAGACAGCTCCTATGTGCTAAATAAATCAGGTGAAGAGAAAGAACACAAAAACAAGAGGCAGGAAAAAAGCATACAAGAAATGTGGGATTATGTAAAGAGGCCAAACATAAGGATAATAGGTATCCCTGAGGGAGAGGAAGAAAATTCGCATGGGCTGGAAAATTTATTTGAAGGAATAATAGAGGAAAATTTCCATGGCTTAGCCAGAAATCTCGACATCCAAGTACAAGAAGCACACAGGACTCCTGGGAGAGTCAACGTGAAAAGGCATTCACCACGCCACATAATTATAACACCGACCAAAGTAAACACAAAAGAGGCACTCCTCAGAGCTGTAAGACGAAAAAAGGAGGTAACCTACAAAGGGAAACCCATCAGATTAACTGCAGATTTCTCAGCTGAAACCTTACAAGCCAGAAGGGAATGGGGAGACATCATCAATCTCCTAAAACAAAACAAAGGTCAACCCAGAATTCTGTATCCTGCCAAACTAAGCTTCTTATATGAGGGAGAAATAAAGACCTTTCCAGATAAGCAATCACTGATAGAATTTGCGAAATCCAGACCGGCCTTGCAAGAAATGCTTAGACCTGCATTATACACTAAACAGAGCAACGGACACCCACCTATATAAAACTATGCAAAAGCTAAAACCCCAGAAACCAGATTCCACAATGACGCAAGAGGTAAAACAAAAGATACCACCCAACAGAATAATCAGAAATTTACCCCAAATATCAATTCTCTCAATAAATGTAAATGGCTTGAACTGCCCATTGGAGAGACATAGGCTGGCTGAATGGATTAAAAAATACAAACCAAGTATCTGTCGTCTTCAGGAAACACACCTTACACACAAAGACGCATTCAGACTCAAGGTGAAAGGATGGAATACAATTTTTCAGGCTAATGGAAACCAAAAGAAATCCGGAGTAGCCATCCTCATTTCAGATGACATAAACTTTAAAGCAATAAAAGTAAAGACAAAAATGGACACTATATAGTGGTGAAGGGAAAAATTTCACAAGAGGATTTAACAATCCTAAACATTTATGCACCCAACACAGGAGCACCCAGGTACATAAAGCAAATGCTGCTAGATCTAGACAACATAATAAGCAGGAATGCCATAATTGCAGGGGACTTCAACATCCCACTGACGGAACTGGACAGATCCTCCAAACAAAAAACAAATAGAGAAATAAAAGACCTAAACAGGACTCTAGAACATTTGGGCCTAACAGATATCTACAGAACACTCCACCCAAATAACACTGAATATACATTCTTCTCATCAGCTCATGGAACTTTCTCTAAAATTGACCACATCCTAGGCCACAAAACAGATCTAAACAAATTCAAAAAAATAGAAATCATACCATGTATCTTTTCAGACCACAGCGGAATAAAATTAGATATCAATTCCAACAGAAACTCACATCTTCCTCCAAAAACTTGGAAACTAAACAATCTATTGATGAATGATTATTGGGTCAAGGAGGAGATTCAAAATGAAATCAAAAGATTCTTCAAACTAAACGATAATGGGGACCCAAGTTATCAAAATCTGTGGGATACAGCAAAAGCAGTCCTGAGAGGAAAACTTATCGCCCTAAATTCCCACATCCAAAAGACAGAAAAGTCACAAATCAGTAAACTAATGAATCATCTTAAGGAAATGGAAAAGGAAGAGCAAAGCAATCCTAAAACCAGCAGAAGAAAAGAAATAACCAAAATTAGAGCAGAATTAAATGAAATCGAGAACAAAAGAACAATACAGAAGATCAATGAAACGAAAAGCTGGTTCTTCGAAAAGATAAACAAAATAGACAGGCCACTTGCCAGGTTGATCAGAAGCAGAAAGGAAAGGACTCTAATAAGCTCAATTAGAAATGAAAAAGGAGAAGTCACAACTGATACCATGGAAATACAAAACATCATCTGTGAATACTACAAAAATCTCTATGCCCACAAACATGAAAACGTGGAGGAAATGGACAAATTCTTAGAAACACACTACCTCCCTAGGCTCAACCAGGAAGAAACAGAATTTCTAAATAGACCAATATCAAGCACCGAAATTGAAGCTGTAATAAAAAATCTACCCACAAAAAAATGTCCCGGACCAGATGGGTTCACACCTGAATTCTACCAAGCCTACAAAGAAGAACTGGTGCCTATACTGCAGAAATTATTTGAAAATATCCAGAAGGATGGAATCCTCCCAAACTCATTCTACGAAACCAATATCACCTTGATACCAAAGCCAGGAAAGGACACAACAAAAAAAGAAAACTACAGACCAATATCCCTTATGAATATAGATGCAAAAATTCTCAATAAAATCCTTGCAAACCGAATTCAAATGTACATCAAAAAAATAATCCATCATGATCAGGTGGGCTTCATTCCCGAGATGCAGGGATGGTTCAACATACGCAAATCTATAAATGTAATTCACCATATAAATAAAAGCAAGAACAAGGTTATATGATCCTTTCAATAGATGCAGAAAAGGCTTTTGACAAAATCCAGCACCCTTTTATGATGAGAACTCTTAACAATATAGGCATAGATGGCTCATTCCTAGAAACTATTAAAGCCATATACGATAAACCCACAGCCAATATCATACTGAATGGGGAGACATTGAAGGCATTCCCCCTTAAAACTGGCACCAGACAAGGGTGCCCACTATCTCCACTTCTTCTCAACATAGTGCTGGAAGTCCTGGCCACAGCAATTAGACAAGACAGAGGAATCAGGGGCGTCCAAATAGGGGCAGAAGAGGTCAAACTTTCACTATTCGCAGATGATATGATATTATACATAGAAAACCCCAAAGATTCAACCAAGAGATTACTGGAATTGATAAATGAATTCAGCAAAGTCTCAGGATACAAAATTAATACACACAAATCCATAGCCTTCATATATGCTAATAACAATCAAGCCGAGAAACAAATTAAAGACGCTATACCTTTCGCAATAGCAACAAAGAAAATTAAATATTTAGGAATATATCTAACTATGGAGGTCAAAGGCCTATATAGAGAGAATTATGAAACACTGAGAAAGGAAATTGCAGAGGATGTAAATAGATGGAAAGCCCTACCATGCTCTTGGATAGGCAGAGCCAACATAGTAAAAATGGCTTTGCTACCTAAATTAATTTACAGAATCAATGCAATCCCTATCAAAATACCAACATCATTTTTTGCCGATCTAGAAAAAATAATTCTATGCTTCGTATGGAACCAGAGAAGACCCCGTCTAGCCAAAGCAATCTTAAGCAAAAAGAACAAATTGGGAGGCATCTGTCTACCAGACTTCAAACTATACTACAAGGCTATAGTAACCAAAACTGCATGGTATTGGCACAAGAACAGACACGTAGACCAATGGAACAGGACTGAGAAACCCAAATATAAAATCAACCTCATAAAGTCACCTGATCTTTGACAAATTCCAGAAAAACGTACACTGGGGAAAAGAATCCCTATTCAACAAATGGTGCTGGGAAAATTGGATGGCCATATGTAGAAGACTGAAACTGGACCCACACCTCTCACCTCTCACAAAAATCAATTCACAATGGATAACAGATCTAAACCTAAGACATGAAACCATAAGAATTCTTGAAGAAAACGTTGGAAAAACTCTTATGGACATTGGCCTAGGCAAAGAATTTATGAAGAAGACCCCCAAAGCAATCACAGCAGCAACCAAAATAAATACATGGGACCTGATCAAATTGAAAAGCTTCTGCACAGCCAAGGAAACTATCACTAGAGTGAACAGACAACCTACAGAATGGGAGGAAATATTTGCATGCTACACCTCTGATAAAGGGCTGATAACCAGAATCTATACAGAACTTAGGAAAATCAACAAGAAAAAATCAAACAACCCTATTAAAAAATGGGCAAAGGACATGAACAGAAACTTTTCCAAAGAAGACAGAATGATGGCCAGCAAACATATAAAAAAGTGCTCAACTTCTCTAATCATCAGGGAAATGCAAATCAAAACCACAATGAGATATCACTTAACTCCAGTGAGATTGGCTCATATCAAAAAATCCCCAAATATCAAATGTTGGCGGGGATGTGGGCAGATAGGAACACTCATACACTGCTGGTGGGACTGCAAATTAGTACAACCTCTATGGAAAAGAATATGGAGATACCTCAAAGAATTAAAAGTAGAATTACCATTTGACCCAGCAATCCCACTACTGGGTATTTATCCAAAAGAAAAAAAGACATTTTATAATAAAGACATCTGCTCTCGAATGTTCATAGCAGCACAATTCACAATTGCAAAGTTGTGGAAACAACCCAGGTGCCCATCAATACACGAGTGGGTCAATAAAATGTGGTATATGTATACCATGGAGTATTACTCAGCAATAAGGAACAACAGTGAATTAACACATCTGGTATTATCCTGGTTGGAGCTAGAACCCATTCTTTGAAGCGAAGTGTCACAGGATTGGAAAAACAAGCACCACTGGTACTCACCATCAAACTGGTACTAACTGATGAACACTTACATCACACAGGGCAATAACATTCATCTGAGGGCGGGCGGGCGGGAGGGGGGTGGAAGGGATGGGAAAAACTCTCACTGAATGGATGTGGGGAGCACAGTTTGGGAGACGACCACGATTGTGGCTCTGACACGGGCAGAACAGGGGCAATGTGTATGGCCAAAGTGTTGTACCCCCATGATATTCTGAAATTTAAAAAATAAATTAAAAAAAAAAAAGATTATGAGTGACAAAAACTCAGAAAGAGTTTTAATTGAACAAAAATCCCTTACAAAGTTTTAATTAGGTTATGGTTTTTTTCACCTAATGCCTTAAGATCCCTTAAAATAAAAATCATTGAGAGATAAGAGGAAAAGAGGGAGAGGAGAGGAGAGCGACAGGAGTGGGTGTGAGGGGAAGGAAAGGGAGAGGAGAGAGAAAGGCACAATATATAAGAGTTACAAATAAATCAGAAATTTGTAGGGGAAACTTTGGGTTTGTTAATATAGAATATAGAATCAACCCAAAAAAGTTATATCCATCGTAATTAAAAATTGGAAGCAATCCATATTTTCATAAACCAGTTTTGGTATAACCATACAAAAGAATATTAGTCAGCAATGCAAAGAAGCAAATTGCTGATAGAAGCAAGTACATAGATGAATCTGAAAAACATTATGCTGTGAGAAAGATGCCAGACGCAGAAGAGTACATTATGTATGATTTCATTTATAGCAAATTCCAGAAGAAGTAAAATCAACATATAGTGACAAAAGTCTATCAGGGACTGTGGTTAGAGTAGCTGAATTTTGACTACAAAAAAAGTACAAGGATATTTTTGGGGGTAAAGAGACTACTCTATATCTAGAGTATGATGTTGGCCACACAGACATCACATATGATAAAATTCATCAATCTTTACCTTGAAGTGAGTGAGTATTATTGCATCTTTTAAAATGTGTTGACTACTTTAAAAAAGCATTTGCTTATCCTGGATATTAAACCACCTTTAAGCCCCCGCTCAAGCTGGAAGGATGCTGCAATTTTTTAGCATCTCTGAACCGAGAAAAACTTCTAACTACCTGTTCAAATGAGGCCAAGAGAAATTGTGGAAGAAGAGAATCTCCTAGACAGTAAAATCAGAGACCAAGAGGAAAATTAAGTACTTTTTCCTAGAGATCAGAATCAGGACATATTCAAGGAATTTCTGCTGTCCCAAGAGAGGGGCCTTTACACTGTCTTTTCTGAGTGATTTCACAATAATTCTGGATAAATAACTCTTCTGTGTCTGCCATTTTTCCATTTTTGGAACATTCCGCTGTTGTTTACTGTGTGTGTGTGTCTGTGTGCGGAGGGTGGGGTCTGATAGCAGGAACATATTACTAGTTCAGAAGAGCCAGATCATCCTAATCTGGATGACAGCGCAACATCCAGAACTTTTGGCCTTTGAGCAGAACACAAGAACTGGATGGGACCCTGGCTTGCCTACTTTGATGAAGGAGACAATGTAATGCATTTGGGAAGAGAACAAAAGAATAATTGGTGAAGGAAGGGTAGTCTGCGGCAAAGAATCATGCTCATCATTCTCTGTCCACCTTCTTCTTCTTTAATTTACACAGAGCTGAAATATATTTCTCTGTCTGCTTTTATTAAGGGCATCAAAAACACTGGGTTCTGGCCAATGGCATGTTGGAAGAAGTGATACATGCGAATTCTAGGCCTAACTTCAAAAACAACTCTTGCAATCTTCTATGCATTCTTTTGTCCCCTATGTGTTAACGAAATGTCAACTCAAGATGACCTTCAGAGTCATTGAAGAAGGAAGAGCTACACATTTGAAAAACAAAGGTCCTTAATTGATTGCATATAGCAGAGGTCTCCCAGCAATCTGCATTTGACCATGGTATGTGTGAGAAAAAACATTTGTTTTGTTAGGCGATGGAAATTTTTCTTTGGTACAGCCCTTAACATTATTCACCCTGACAATGTCAGTGTTAAATCAGACAGAATAATACCGAGATAATTTATAAAAATTATAAAATACTGTGATATTTGAAACCTACCACTCGAAGTCCTTAAAAAGCTGTGAAGGCAAAAACAAAAAAAAAATGTAATATTTTGTCTTTCAAGTAAATCATATTACATGAGAGAGAATTTCCTAGAACTGCTCAAAAAGCATTTGAAGTACAGTTAACCTTGGCTTGTAAAGCTGAGAAGTATAAGCATAGTTGAAAACCTGAGTTACTGCAATGGCGTTTACTAAGTACACACTCTAAAATATTGGTTCCAAAATCATCCCTTACTATGATTCTACTAGTCAAACCTAGGTCCTCACACTGAGGAAGTTTTGTTGTTTTTGTTCTTTTTGTTTTGAAACAAAAGACATTTTAGAGCAAGATTCAACAATAGCATACTGATTGCCTCTTCTGATTTCTGTTTCTTATTTCTACATTAACATTTTCAGTGTTTGTTCATTTATTTGTTTTACTGACTGAATGTTCTATAAACTGCAAAACCTTTCCTCACATTTTTCAAAAGCAAAACATGAATAAAGGACACTTTTCAAGTATGAACATTCAGTCTAAGAGAGCAGAAACTCTCCCTTGACACACTTGAGGTGGATTAAAAAAAGAATCTTTCATATAAAATTTGCTTTAAAATTCCTTGCTCTTTACCAACCATAATTTTCCAATTCAGTCATGAAGAATGTGCCTTAACTACACTCTAAGAGTTAAAATAAAGCAGCATTATCAATTTATAACAAGTTAATATCCATAATAAGAAGCGCAGTGAGCCCATAACATGAAATAGTAATAGAATTGATACATAATATAGCTGTCCATTGAACTGTCTAGACTTTGTTACCTATTAGAGAGTCCAACCTGGCAAAGAATTTCAATCTGGGTCTTTGGGAGACTGGGGTTAAGTCTGTCTAACACAAGAAGAGTTCATCCATCTGTCCTTAAAATAGGCAAGTTTTTATCCATATGCGTTAGGTCTAAAGAACCCATGTGTTATTCCCAAGTGAATTATATAGAAAATAAGTAATCTCATAGAAAAATAACTGAGAAATAGAATTACTCAAGTGACAGGGAAATTCTAAGGATCCAATCACTCAGTCAAGTTAGGCATAAATATAAATTATTAATGATCCTGGTTGGGGCTACTATAGTTCAAGTCACACAAGTTCATTCTGGGGGAGCTTTTGCCCATTTGTTTGAGTCCTAAAAAGAAGAAATACAATAGCAGAGAACAACTTTAAATTGGGAGCAAATTTTTATGAGTGTTGAATCAGTCCCAGTGAGTATGAGCATGGACCATGGGACCCTGGTAAACAACAGCCTTTATAAAATCCCAGCTCACCCATTTAATAAATGAGAAATCTTGACCAAGTTATTTAATGTCTCTTTGCATCAGCATTCTATCTCAAAGGAGAGACTAAGAGTAGTATTTACCCCAGAGGAGTACTCTAAAATTGAATGAGTTATACATGCAAAATGCTTAATTCAATGAATTCCATTAGATCATATGCTTAATAAAATATAAATTATTTAAGTATTCACTTATTCTTTCATTTATTTGGTGAATATTTATTGACACCTAGTGTTTCAGGAACTGATTTACACGTTGAGGATATAACAGTGACCCCTACACACAACAGTTTGTGTTCTCATTCATATTATATAGAGAGAGACAAATAATAAACTAAGTAAAATAGGTAGCACACTAGATTTTGATGAATGCTACAGAATAAAATAATGGAGAGAAGAAGTTAGGATGTGATAGAAGAAATTATAACTTTAAATGATGTAGGAAAGTATATTAGCTCAGATTACCATAACAAAATACCACAGATTGGGTGGCTTAAACAACAGAATCTAATTTTCTCACAGTTCTGGAGGCTGGAAGTCCCAAATCAATGTGTGGGCATGGTTAGTTTCTGGTGGGGCTCTCTTCCTGGCTTGCAGACTTCTGCCTTCTCACTGTCTACACATGATGGAGAGAGAGAGAGAGAGCGCTCTGGTGTCTCTTTCTTTTCTTATAAGGGCACCAGTTCTATCAGATCAGGAATCAACCTCAGTTAACCTTAATCACCTCCCTAAAAGCCCTATACCCAACACAGTCACATGGGGGCTTGGGCTTCAACTTATGAATTTTGTGGGGGACACATTCAGTCCAAAATAGGGAGTTAGAGAATTCTTCACTAAAAACACAGCATTTACAAGAGTGTCTGAAGTACGTAAAGGAATGATTGAGAGGAATATGTGGGACAGGATAATTACAGGAAGAGAGTGTAAGAGCAAAGATCCTGAGGTGAGAGCGTGTAGGGCAACAGGATGAAGGGAAAGAATAGCAGGAAATAGAAAGTCTAGATCATATTCAGCCATTGCACCACTATAAAGATGTTGATTTTAATTTTAAGTGAGGTGGGAAGTCTTGGTAGCAGATAAGTAACAAGATGTGACTAAGTTTTAATAAGATTACTCTGATTGTTATGTTGAGAGTATTCTGAAGGGGGAAAGTTGGAAGGCAGGAAGACTAAATAGAAAGCTATTGCCATAATCCAGAGATTACAGTGGCTTGGACCAAAGTGGTAGCAGTGCATAAGTTGAGTAACTTTCAAAATTTGGATAAATTTCTAGGTAAAATGTAAAGATCGTTTGATGAATGATATGTAGGTTGTGAGAAAACAAAAGAAACCAAAGATGGCTTCAAGTTTTTTTTAAACTGAGCAACAGGAAAGTGAGTGATTATTTGATATTCAGGTCAGTATTGCAGAGGAACAAGCTTGAAATACAAATCAGACTTTGACATTTGGATAAGTTAAATTTGAGGTGCCCATTCAACATGTAAATAGTGATGTTCCATGGGCAGCTATATATACACAAATGGAGCTCAGGAGAGAAGACTGGCCATTTTCAGCACATCGACTTCTCATAAGCATGACACTGGATGAGTTTAGCACAGGAGCAAATTTTGACAGGGAAAAACCCTAGGTCCGAGGACCGACAGCATGATATTGTAACTTCAGAAAGTCAGTGAGATGAGGAGGTGCCAGTAAAGGCAAATGAGGAAAAGTGAGATAGAAGAAAACTAAGAGAATGCAGCATTTTAGGAGTCAACTTATCAATATAAAAAGGAGATGGAGAGGTTTCAAAAGAAGGGAGTGATGCTTGCATCAAGTACTACTGAGAAATGAAGTAAGAAGAGAACTGAAAAATGGCCATTGGGTTTTGCAACCTGGAAGTCATTGTTGACGTTGACAAGACAGTTCCAATGGAGTGGTAGAATCAAACACTTGATTGGAGTGGGTTAGACACAGAATAGCTGGAAAAAAATAGAAAAATAGCAGCCAGTTAGGAGGTATAAGTATTTCAAGAAATTTTGTTATAAAGGGAGGGGAGAAGGATGGGCAGTAGCTTCAGGGATAAGTGAGTTTAAGTAGGGACTTTTTAGGTTTTTAAGATAGGAGAAATAAAATATGTTTGTGTACTAACAGGAAATATCCAATGTTTTGTGAGACTTTTCTTCACTACCAAATTGAGAAATATGATGACAATATATACCCCAAACCAAATGATTTCCCCCTGACTCTGCAAAGAAGGAAAATAAAATAAATCAGAAACGATTGCACTATATGAAAAGCATTGATTTGCAATCAGTTCAAGAATTTGTCCATAGATTTTCCACTGTGGCTCCTTCCATAAATAGCTATCGGATTTAACGTCATTTGGTTTCTTAAAGTTCATACCACAGTTGTAGCCTAGTAGCTCCCTTCCTGGAAGTGGCTACCTACCAGCCTTCTTACTTTTTTTGATCTTTTGGCATAATTTTCTAAAATGTTAATGCTCCTGTGGTAAATACCATATACTCCAAGAAAGGAAGTTCCTCATCTAAGTAATAATGGTGTGGAATGTCAGCAAGCAATGCCATTTCAATAATCAATTGGGTGTTTATAATGTGTGTATTAGCTGAGTGTAGTTAACTGGTTGTTCTGACCACTTCAGTCACCTGGAGTGGTCAAGAGGACACTTATTAGTATTTGTATGATTAATTCATTGGAGGAAAGGGAATAGTAGTTACAGAAACATTTGCAGTAACAAGATTCTAATTTTCTCCTACCTATACTTACAATTTCATAGCTAAACTAACTGAGTTATTATAAAAAGAGAAAATGTTAAATATTAAAAATGTTAAAGATTCCTGAGTGTCACTACAGAATTCCCGAACTTATAACCTTTGTAGTTGTTGCTCAGGCAGCTGTAGTTTAGCATAAAAGAAAGAAAAGGATACAAGGAAGATATAAAATAAGAATAAAACAAAAATAGATACTAAAAATAAAAAATAAAGCTATGGAATGAATTAAAATTTCAAAATGAAAATGAAACAAATTTTTTTAAAAGACTGATATATATAAAGTTTAAGATTTAGAAACACTTTTTAAAAGAGATAAATAAATTACACTGAAGAATAAAATGATAAAATAGTAGAAGCCAATGACAAAACATGTTAAAATCAAGAAAATAAAATAATTGGCTAAAACTATATAAGAATGGTACTAAAATTTATAAAGTTTCTCAGTATAATGATAAACGCAATTATAGATTGATAACAAGAATTAATTGCTGAGAAATGTGTAAATATTTTGTAAAATAGATTGAAGACCACTAAAAGCAGAAAGCTTGGAGAACAGAGGAAGAAATGCCTAACAAATAAATATACTAATAAAATAGTGCAATAAAATTCAAAAACTCTTCAAAGTAAAAATATTTTACCTTTGTAAATATATTCCAAAATATATCTTTGCTTATGAATGTGTCATTTGTTATGAATCACAATCTCCTGGATTGGATTGCACTAAACATGAAGATTCGTGGGCTTCATTATTGCATTGCTGAATTTATAACATCTGGAGTTATTGCTCAGGCAGCTGAATTTTAACATGCACATGAGGTGATTTTAATATACATCATTGGTTAAGAACCATTGCTTTAAGGTTAAATATATATGCAAACCTGAAAAGAAGGCAGTATGAAAAAAGACAAATCAGGAACAGACAAGAAATAAAATTATTTTTATCTTTAATAATGCTTAGGGAGCTCTTGATTCCTGGAACATATAGATTCTTATCACAATAACCTCTACTTTGTAGTCATTAAGTTTATGGTAATTTGTGGTCATTCATTATGCAGCTATAAAAACTAAGAGGTACAGTATACAAGGAATGCGTAACTAGTTTTTGAATGGCAAATAATCTTGCTCATATATTGAAGCAGATGCCTGAAAGGATTACAGCCCTCCATCTTTCTGAGTTTACCCGCAGCCTCAGAATCCTTCGTAACACAGTTCTTCTGCTAATACGCTTGGTATGAGATGCTGAACCAATTTTTCATCTTTCTACTAGACTTTTGCAGCCGCACAAACGTGCACTATGTGGTATCTTGAACACTGTAGGAGTGAAATTTTCAAGGTGGGAATTATTCTCTTTCCTTAAGAAAATTTCATTTTTTTATTAAGTAAATCTGGAAAAAATACCTTTTGTCACTTGTTAAAGCAAATATATATATATATATATATATATATAGAGAGAGAGAGAGAGAGAGAGAGAGAGAGAGAGAGAGTTCAACAAAAGCTTATATCTCTAAGCTAGTACATATTATCCTATTTTTTCCCAAGAGAGTAAAAAAGATATGTTCATATTTTCAAAAACATCCATCTCTCTAATTTTCTAATTTGTGAAACATCAAAACACATATCATGATTGATATAAATGTTTCATGGAATTATATTTTAGTCGTAACTTAGTGTAATTTTATGTTAGTAATTTAATGTATCAAATTATAATAAAATTATAAGATATGTGAAACCTTAATATTACATGTTGTAAGAATTTATAAGATTGCCTTCCAACACCCCAAATAGAAATTGTAAGAGCCACACATATAAGAGCTGTGGATTCTTAAGTGATTCCCAGTTCATGAGCTTGAAATCTTTATTTGCCACTTTTTCATGAATCTGAGGGAAATTTTAGCAGGTAAAGTTAGCCAGCTGTCATTTGACTACAATGTTGCAGTCACTAAACATCTTAAGTTTACTACTCAACAAATTATCAAAAACTTGGCAGCTTAAAATAGTAAGCATTTGTTATCTGCCAGTTTCTGTAGTTCAGGAGTCCAAGCAGAGATAACTGGATCCTCTGCTCAGAGTCCCACAAGAGTGAAATCAATATGTTGGCCATGCTGCCTCCTTTTCTGGGGCTTGAGGTACTCTTCCAAACACAAGTAGATGGTAAAATTCAGTTTCTTGCAGCCTCCTCAGGTCCTGGTAGCTCCCACTCTTCCCCGCCATGAGGGCCTCTTTAGGACATGGCAGTTTGTGTCTTCAGACCATACAGAGGATAATCTGCTGCCTGTTGTCTCTGATTTACAGATCTCCCTTTGAAAGGGAATTTGTCAGGACCACCCAGGGTGATCATCCATTTGATTAACTACAAGTCAATGGATTAATGACCTTAATTACATCTGAAAAACTTCTTCCTCTTTGTCTTATAATGGAACCTAATCATGGGAGTGAAATCCATCATATTCATGTAAATTCCACATACACTAAAGGAAAATAGATTACATACGGACTGTATACTATGGAACAGAAATCTTGGGGGCCATTTAAAGTTCTGCCTACATACTAAATCTTTCTTTTCAGAAAAATTTACTGGATATTGAGAATGTCCTTTTGTTCTTTAACATATTACTTTGGCTCTCAGAAGAAATAAGAATGAGGCTAAATACAGTGTTGTTAATTAAAATAAACTAAGCATATAAGTAAGATAATTTGTAAGGGCTTTCACATAAACCTTTCAAAACTACTATGAGCATAAAAAATGTTCCCTGCTTTACCTGCACACACACACCCCCCCACACACCCCAAAGTTAAGTTTTGAAAGTAAACTTAGTATGAGCTCTCAAATAATAAATACTATGAAGGAGAGAGGCAAGCAGAACTTATAAATTAATTTTTCTCATTATCAGTATAAATTTAGACTCTTTAAAATTAAATGAAAATATATAAATATATAATATCAATATATAGCAACTATAGTATATCACATAGTAGATTATCAACAAAAATTTCAATAAAAATAAATGATCAAGTTATAATAAATTATTAATTTGTAACAGATATATAAAATTTTCCCAGTCTGAAATGTCAGTTCTTGGTGTGCTCTTGGCCAAAGAATGACCAGACACACCAAAAGCAACGTAAGCACAAAAATGGGGTTTATTGAGGAGAGAAAGATAGGATTATAGAGCAAGAGCAAGATACAGGTTTACAGAGCAAGATACATACGCCACAGATGACAACCGGACCCATTGCCATAGCAAAAAGATTGAGAGAGATTGGTTATGGTATGGGTCTTGTTTTATAGTGTCCAGATAGGGACCGCCCCGTGGTTCAGACGTCATCATAGAGCACTTGGATGGGCATTTGGGAGTTACATGACCTGAGTCTTATTACGCATGTGGATCTCCCATGAGCCTTTCTGAAAGCCAGTAGTTCTAGGTCATTTTCCAGACTCTATCGTACCTATGCTGCTTGGCCTGTGGGCTAGAGAGTCCTCTGCATTCTTTTGCAGTTGGCACACTAAGTTCTGATTGGCAGATTCATAGGGTGTTCCCTCCTCCCCCAGGCATGGCAGTTGCTCCGGACAGGGTTAAGGTGGATCAGCACCAAGATGGGGGTCCGGGGCCCACCCTATCCAGGTGGGGCAATTGCTCCAGGCAGCAGCAAGGGAAGGCACCCACTTTTCTCCCCAGGAGACCCAGAATCCCTTGCTGTCTACCTAACAAAATCATATGAGTAATTTACGTGGTAAATACATACTCTTATTTATAACATTTTTATAACACAATTTATTACCCTTTTTGGTATTGATATTCTGCTGGATGTTTATACTCTAATATTAGTTCATATATTGACTTACAGAAGCTCAAATTCCTTGAACCATTTCAGAGCATTTCCCAGGCTGTTTGCCTTTTATATCCAGGGGTGAAGGCCTATATCATACTTCGTTTTTCCTTAGTCTAGCAAATACACACAGCTTTGTAAGCACAGGCAATGCACTCATTTATGGAAATTAAAGTATGTAACTGTCTTGCACAAGCTTAGCATTAATTTACAATCTAGTTTAATATTGCCCTTAAGAATTGCAATGCAAGACAATTTTAATAGCATAAGGAGAAAAACATGTTATGAAGCCCTATGAAATTCATATTATCATATTTTTGACCCAACTAAAATCACAGCATGCTGAAAATCTCACAGAATTTGCAGTGGTTTGGTAGTCTTTGAGCTTATGTATAAACTAACTTTTCTTTTACTGTTTTGTTTTCTTACTTAGATCTCATAAAAAATATATTTTAAACACAAAATAAATGAATAATAATAGCCAAAATATAAAATATAGCAAAATAACTTATAGTGACTTTATGTTTATGTTATGAAGAGTAACTAATATTAAAGATGTGTTTTATATCTAGATTTTAATGACCACATAAATAATTTAGCTTAATCTTAGTCTCTGCTATGAAAGATAAAATATATGAAATTTAAGCATAACAAAATATTAACATTTCAAGACATACAGACTAAAATTCTAAGAGCAATAAGAAGTAAGTTGAAGGAGAGCATAGATTCATTGTAAAACATTTTAGCTAATATTTATTTAGCATTTAAAGAGTACTTGGCGTTGTGGTGCTTTACTATTGGTATTTCATTTCTACCTCAAAACTATCCTGTGAGGTAGGTATTCTTTAGATTTAGAAATAACTATAGGAGGCTAAGTACTTAAATCATAAAAGTAGTAAGACGTAATTACGAGATTTCAACCTATCTTGCTTTGATTCTAAAGCCTGAGCCGTTAACCATCATGTGATATCATCACATAATTTTCATATTTTTGTGTGATGTAAAAATCCCTAAAAAATCTAAAATCACAAATTAACCTTTTGTAGAAGCAGTTGATGTGAATTCAACTTAATCCTTTAACATTTTTATTTTTTTTTAATTAAGATCACTTTTTGGGGAAATTTTCAAGTGTTTTGTATTGTTTTAGTCATAAATTATCTTTAAGTTTTACAGGTTCTTCATAGTTACCCTCTAGTATATACCATGGTCATGACTAAACTTCTAGGCAGCAAGATATGAGGAAGACCCAGCTGGGTACAGGACCCTATCACTTGTTTTTACCTTTGCCTGAATTACACCTTTCTCATCTTGCTGCCTCACTTTATCAAATATCCCAGTCTTCCCAGGGTTAAAATTGCTACCCCATATTAATACTCTCTAGTCTTATATCTCCCTTTGATTTTTCTCAATAACACATATCAACATCTAATATAGTACAGTCAGCCCTCCATGTCCGAAGATTCAGAAGTGCAGATGCAGAAGGGCCAACTGTAAGGGACGTGAGCATCTGCGGATTTTGGTATGGGAGTGGAGGGTCCTGGAACCAATCTCTCCCAGATACCAAGGGGAAACTGTATATATTTTGCTTATTTATCTTGTTTATTCTGTTTCCATTGACTAGAAAGTTATCTCTACTGGCGCCAGCATGTTTGCCTTGTTTTTTTACTGTTTAGTCACAGCAACTAAAATATTAACTGGAGTGTAATATTAAAACTTAATTAGTATATATTTGTTGAAAGAAACCAGAAGATAACAACAGAAACAAAGAAGTAAAGAACTTCTTCCCTATCCTTTCAGATTTTCATATGTAGTCATGTGTCTCTCTTTTTTTTAATTGCAAAATATTAAGGGACTACAGATATTTTTGTTACATGGATACATTGTATAATACTGAAGTCAAGGCTTTCAGTGTGTTTCTTAATGACAGGCATAGATTCTGAGAAATATGTCCTCAGGTGATTTCGTCATTTTGGGAACATCATAAAGTGTACTTACACAAACCTAGATGGTACAGCCTACTAAACACTAGGCTGTATGGTATAGCCTATTGCTCCTAGGCTACAAACCTGTATGGCATGTTACAGCTCTGAATGCTATAGGCAATTATAACACAATGGTAAATATTTGTGTGTTTAAACATATCTAAATAGAGAAAAGGGACAGCAAAAATACAATATAAAAGATAAAAAATGGTATAACTGTATAGGGCACTTAACATAAATGGAACTTGCAGGACTGGAAGTTTCTCTGGGTGAGTCAGTGAGTGAGTGGTGAGTGAATATGAAGGCCTAGGACACTACTGTACACTACTGTAGGGTTTATAAATACTGTTCACTTAGACTACACTAAATTTATTTTAAAAATTTTTCTTTCTTCAATAATAAATTAACCTTAGCTTACTGTAATATTTTTGCCTTATGAACTTTTAATTTTTTTAAGCTTTTTGACTTTTGTAATAACACTTAGCTGAAAACACAAACACATTGTACATCTGCAAAAAGTATTATCTTTCTTTATATCCTTACTCTATAGGATTTTTTCTATTTTTTTTTCTTTTTTTTACTTTTTAAAATTTTATTAAAAACTAAGACACAAATTCACACATTAACCTGGACCTCCACAGCATCAGGATCATGGATATCTTTGTCTTCTACCTTCACACCTTGTCCCACTAGAAAGTCGCTTCAGAGGCAATAGCACACACGGAGCTGTCATCTCCCATAACAATGCCTTCTTCTAGAATATCTGCCTGAGGTTGTTTTACAGTTAACTTCTACTTTTATAATTAGATATTTTAGGAAGTTAGCGAAGGATTCCAGGTCTCCTAGGGACAAAAGTGGGCACCTTGCCTTGGTGCAATAGCCCCATGGGGGAAGAAGGACAAGGGTGAGCCCCAGTCCCCCCATCTTGGTCTTGCCCCACCTTAATCCTGCCCTGAGCTACTGCCATACCTGGGGGAGGAGGGAACACCCTACGAATCGGCCAATCAGAACTTAGAGCGCCAACTGCAAAAGAATGCAGAAGACTCTCCAGCCCACAGGCCAAGCAGCATAGGTACACTAGAGTCTGGAAAGTGACCTAAAACAACCAACTTTCAGAGAGGCTCATGAGAGATCTGCATGCATAATAAGACTCAGTTCATATAGCTCCCAAATGTCCAATCAAAGTGGTTCCATGGTGACATTTGAACCATGGAGAAGTCCCTATCCGAACACCATAAAACAAAACCAAGATCACAACAAAGCCCCCTTTTTGCTCTCTTTTGCTATGACAGTGGGTCCGGTTGTCATCTATGGTGTATGTGTCTTGCTCTGTAAGCCTGTATCTTGCTCTTGCTCTATAATCTTATCGTTTTCTCCTCAATAAACCTCATTTTCGTGCTTGCCTTACTTTGGTGCATCTGGTCATTCTTCGGCCATGAGTGTGCCAAGAACCAACATTTCAGACCCCAAAACCTGACAGAAGGAGTATACTCTAAAATAATGATAAAAAGTATAAATAGTAAATACATAAATCAGTAACAGTCATTTATTATCCAGTATTATGTGTTGTTCATAATTGTATGTGCTATACTTTTATATGACTGGTTGTGCAGTATGTTTGTTTACACCAGTATCAACACAAATGCATGAGTAATATGTTTTCCTATAACGTCATGCTGTCACTAGGTGATAGAAATTTTTCAGCTCCATTATAATCTTATGGGACCACCATCATCTATGTGGTCCATTATTGACCAAAACATTGTTATATGGCACATGACTATATATTTATTTATTCATCAAATATTTATTGAATACCTACTCTGCGATAAATATATTTTGTTGTTCTAGAAGACAAAACAGTGCAAGAGATAACAAAGACCACATTCTTTATGGGCTTACCATCTAGTCAGGGGAAAAGGGGCAAAAATAACAAGCAAATAATTTTTTAAACATATTCAAATGGTATTAATTACTGTGAAGGAAATTATAAACAGGGTGCTGTATTAATTACAGCGAGACTGGGCTATAGGAAGCCATGTTAGACAGAAAAGTAAGAGACTGGCTCTTTGTTATTTAAATGTAAAAGGAGGCCTCAAGGATGTAAATGAGACAGCCAAGTAAAAATACGTGAAAATGTTATTTCCTGTTGAGGATAAGGCGAGAACAAAATAGAGCAGCAGGACAGAGCCACACTGTAGGTCTAGGAACCAAAGGAGACGTTCAATGCAGAAGGAATATAGTGAGCAAAAGTGAAAGCCAGGAGGTGATTAGGAGGCAAATATTTTGTTCAACATTATAGATATAACTGTTAGGTTCGAAGCTAGTTTTGAGGTTTAACTTAGTGACAGTGGAAATTAAGAAAAATGCATAAATTTAAGAGGCGTTTTGAAAGTAGAGTCCATAGTACTTGCTGATAGATTGTATTGGACTGAAAAGAGGAGGCAAATAAATAATAAACCTTCAATTTTTTAGACTTGAGCAAGTCTGAATTTTAATATCCCCTTTGGGGAAAATCAAGAATGCTGTTTAGTATACATTATGTTTGAAATATCTATTAAAGATCCTAGTGGAGATGTACAGTGGGCAATTATAGGCATCTGAAAAAGATGAATGTTGAACTGTACCTGCCGGCAATCTTGTTTGTTACTTTATTTACACTGACTAGATGAGTGCCTTGCACATAGCTGAAGATCAATAAATATGTATTGAATCAAAGACTGTTTCTCAAGCCTCCAAATTTGCATGCGCAAATTCCTATCTTCGTTTATAATTTCTGTTGTTTAAAATATTTATAGATTTCCAAATATTTCTGCGAGTTTATTTAACTTTTGGTAATAAAGGAGGATTAAAATTTAATCATTAGTTTTCAGTAAACAGAGTTTTTTTCTGAAATAACTGAAAATTGTATTTTTCTAAACACATGACCAAAAAAATGCTAATCCATGCCTAAACTACTTTTGTTTGAGAGCAGATCACTTGCAAGATCTAAAACCATGATAATTAAAGCCTGTTCTAAACCTTTAAAAAGCAAATACTGTACCTTTTTTGAGACTTTCCTTCTGAGACACATATTTGTTTTTCTCTTAGATTTTTTTTCTAGATGTTTTCCTCTTTTCAATATGATAAAAGTTTAGTATAAATGACAAAACACAACACAAAACTTATATTCTGCTTCAGGGTCTAAAATCCAATTATATTTTATTGTGAGGGTTGGAATTAAGTAAAAGAAAAAAAGTAGAAAACACCAATACATCTTATAAGTAAAGTGAAGCAATTTCCCTAGAGACAAGAATAACACATATCTTCCAACCTCATCTATCTTAGTATTCAGAGTATTGCAGACTGGAAAGACTTTAAATGAAGACAATATGCATTTCTTCACATTTTATTAAACCGATCTGGGCATCATTAAATATTCTTAGATATATAATATTACTTCCTGCTCCCTTTTCAGATTCGGTACTTACTCAAAATTGTCAAATAAACAAATAATATCCCTGTCAAGGTGCTATTCTATTAGCATTTGATATAAGAGGCCATATACTTTTTGATGACGCAAATATTTTGAGAAGGGTCCTCTACCTGCCATAAGATTATCATATAGTCCCATGTTTAGAATGTGAAAGAAGTAGGACAAAATCAGAGAAAATTAGAGAAGCAGAACTGATATTATGAAGGTATGTGCACGTTATGTGTGTTTTCTATGATACAATGTTGTTTGAAATAATATATCGTTTTATTGAAATATTGTAAGACCAGTGTAGACACTGCCTTTTTTATATGTTTAAATAGGTTAGTTAAGTGGCAAAGAAGGCCTCATTATATTAAATTATCCACTTATCTGACTTTGACCAAATAGGCTAATCTGATATTGTTTATTATATTACACATGTGAATTCCCATTCTAATTTATGATGAGAAATAAGGAAGATAATATGTTCCTGGAATATAAACCACAAAGAAGCACAAACTATATAATTAGGAAAAAAATCGTGTGGGTGGATACATTGGAAGTCTAAATCAAATTATAAACATATGATCAATTAGACTGCACAAGAAATTATTCCATCATTGTGGTTCTGTTTTGCTATATCTAAACATAATTATCAATTTGAATTAGCAGTAAATATTGACATGTGTTTCAAAAATCAATCCTTGGTGTTTATTTCTTCTCTTTCTAGTTTTCCCCTGCATCCCCTGCATCCTGTGTGCAGGGGCCCTGCCTTCAAAGAATGCCTTTTTCTTCCCTTCCTATTCAATCCTTCTTATCCTATGGCAAGCAGAACTCCCCTTGGCTCTATGATTCCTTTCTACTTCTTATTGACTTTCCCTTCCTCAATAATTACAGCACATTGCTTTCTTTATATATTTTCCAAAAATATCCCGGAATGAGAAGAGGCCTTGAAGGTTAACTTATCCCTTTACTGCTGCATATATTGTCCTCTA
Organism: Daubentonia madagascariensis; assembly: GCA_023783475.1. Lineage (NCBI taxonomy): Eukaryota > Metazoa > Chordata > Mammalia > Primates > Daubentoniidae > Daubentonia > Daubentonia madagascariensis. The sequence goes on along the minus strand of JAKFHU010000978.1, from coordinate 13,693,079 downwards.
TAACACCACTCATAAACACTCTCATGGACGATCATGATGAGGACTTAATATATGAGGGATCCCATTTATCTGACACAGTTGTAAAGTTTTTTGTGTTTTCTTTTTTCCTTCACATGGAATCAAACTATTTCCTATGTGCTATTTATTTCTGCACTTTTCAGTATATGACAGTAGTCTACAAATTCCTAAATGGAAGGAATGCAATATAATTTAACTTGAACAGTGTCTGTGAAAAATAAGGTAAATAGCTATTTCTCAACTTGTGTTTCAAAGTACAGGTTCTAATTTTCTGCCCAATGTTCCAGGTGCTGTCTGACAAGCACATATGAGAACAAGTATATAACTTGCCTTGTGATAAACACTCTAGTTATGTCGACAACAATTATGCTGGTCGGTTTGGCAGACTCATCAAAGCACCCTTAAATTGTAGTGAACTTTTAGTCAGCAAAAATCTCATCATCTTTCAAATGTTTTGTGATATTTAGCCATGCATCTCTCAATTTGAGTTGTTTTAGCATGCAGCCAATATTCCCCCTTTATGTAGTGCCTTATACTGGTTGAGTATCCCATAGACAAAATGCTTGAGACTAGTAGTGGTTCACATTTTGGTGGTTGTTGAATTTTGGAATGAAGATTTGCATACATATAATAAGATATCTTGGGGACAGGACCTAATTCTAAACATGAAGTTCATTTATGTTTCATATACAATTATACACATGACCTAAAGGTAATTTTATACAATATTTTAAATATTTTTGTACATGAAACAAATTTTTGACTGCCACCCATCACATAACATCGTAGGTGGAATGTTCTACTTGTGGTATCATATCAGCACTCAAAAAGTTTCAGATTTTGAAGCATTTTCAAGCTCAGATTGTCATATCAGGGATGTTCAACCTGTATATAGCACAAAAACCATACTTGTATGGGATTAATGAGTTTAGAATGAAGAAACTTATCAAAGAATGATGTTTTAAAAAAAATTTTTGGGATAAATGAAGGTTCTTTAAGGATTTAACCTATGAAAAAGAAGGCATCTAGCCTGTTTTCAACTTGGACTTTCTTATAACTTATTTCCTTTTTTATTTATTGTATCCTAAACTTTAAAAGTGAAAGCTAAAATGTAAAAAAGTAAAACAAAAGTAATTTCATGTGTACTTATTAAAAGTAATATGTAAAACATTTCCAACAAAATCTTCAATAAAAAACAAAATTGCAGCTACAGAGAAATATTATCAGGGCCTTAAAAACTTAAAAATATAGAAAATTAAATAAATAGAAACTCGGGAGTTATTCAAGGAGTACTTGTAAAACTAGGCTTCAGGTAAGGGTCTAGATTAATAAGCCTTGAAGAGGAATCTCAGAGGAAGCTGAGGACATAAAATGTCTGCAAATTATGGGGTCACACAAACCAGTTACCAACATTAGATAGTCATCTGATCAGGTAGTCATCAACATCAGATTTTTCCCCAACTTCAAAAACTTCCCTCTTATACTCTGTTTAGAAAATTGCACATAATCCTTAAAATTCTTAATTCTTTAACTTGTAATTCCCCAGCTGATATTTTTGTTTTATTCTTCCTATAAGCCTAAGTGCTGTGTTTTCATTTATTAATTTTCTATTTAATACAGATTAAGCAGTACTGTACTTTCCAGCCATTGAGATTACTTTAGAAATTGACTCGGCCTTCTGAAGTATCTGTTACCTACCCAAATGATTTGATTAGCATTTCAATCTTTTTTCTTTTTCTCAAGCATTGTTTAAAACAAAATGTATAATTCCTAAGCAATTTAGTAACTTACAGGTAGAGATTTCCTACCAGAATGGCACACAAATACTAAATTACACAAGCACTTAACTCCATCATCATCCTGTCTCTATCCCAGAGAGATCAGGAGTGACTGTCAAATACCTTGTTAAAATCCAGATAAGTGGAATCCAAATAATTTCCTGATTTACCAGTCTAATAACCCTATTCAAAATTGTCTACAGCATCTTACAAAATGTTCATCAAATGAATGAATAAGCTTCCTCTTCTTTTGGGAACTAGAGACAATCCCCAAATTTCTTTGGGGATTGAGGTATTGGTAGCATAATGGGAGTAAATGTAGCAAGAGGAAAAGAAATTCAAACGTGCTTGGCTCTCTGGTCCCTGTAGAACAGGCACCTTGGCCTTCAGAGGTCATTACTGAATAATTGACATCATAGGTTGCAGTAATATGGAAGATTATTCTACCATAGCTTGATTAAAAGTATTGCCAGGGATACTCACGATATAAAATACCAATGCTTCAAGGCCTCCAAACCCACCTGAAACATACAAGGACCTGTGGACGGTACCAATCACCTAGATTCACATTACACCCAGTATTTTTTTATAGCTGCACTCCTAAAGTCTAGCAAGAAAGTAAAATTCCAGGGAAACTTATGGAGAGATGCAAGAATTAACACGAAGCAAAATCATTACTACATGTTTTTCTCATTCATTTTATTCAAATGTGTATATAATTGCACACTTCAAAACCAAGCTCTCGTTTCACATATTGTTGCTAAGGAGAAAAAGATTTATGGTAATGGTTTGAGGGTTATAATATCTTTATTTTATTTCTCCATAATTTTTATTGTATTTCAGTTATGACCCATTAATATTAAAGATTTGGTTCCCCATCAATTACAATCCATTTATAGAACTTGATCTAGGCATCTTAATTATCTTTGTGAACTTACAAGAGAAACGATGTCTTTTGAAAAAAAATTTAAACTTACACATGTAATTTATTTCACTAGAACAAGTACTTTGCTGTTATTTTCTTAAGACAAAAAGTTACTAAATATAGTTTTCTTAGAATTTTTTTCTGTCTTAAAATGTGAAGCACAGACGGGCTTTTTTTTTTTTCCTTTTTTCAGGTATAAGAGATGATTGGGAGTAAACAAGCAGCTTTTGAGAAAAATTAACTCCTTCAAATCAATGCTGGGTTATGAAGCTGCAGTTCTTAAATCAGCACTGAGGGTGAATCCCCCTCTCCAGGGTATTTACCTTTGAGAGTGACCTATGGACTGAGAATCTTTGAATCATTTCCTTTCAGTATGAAACTTCTTTGAAAAGATTTATGACCCAAATTACTGGGTATTAATTAATAAGAATAATTTAGTAGTAGGTTAATGACATTCTGAATAGATCACTGAACTCTAATTCCTAGTCCTACAAAGTTTAAGAAGGTAAGAAGATACCATCAATCAACAAATTAGAAGTTTTTGAAATGTTTACTTCTAATTCACCATTACTTAATTGACACCAATCTGAAATTGTGGGGTCGTAATATAGATATTGAATCTGCCAGTAACAAACAACATTTTAGAAGAGGAACAGAGTATAGTAAATGGTTACAAATAATTCAGTTAAGGTCAATTCCAAATATTTCAAAGATCTTACAGTTTGTGTTAAACTCTTTCTTTCTTTCTTTTCTTTCTTTCTTTTTGTGGGGTAAATGTCTGCATGTCATTGGTAATAATTTAAATTATATGTGTGTGTGTATGTTTATAAATATAGAAAATATTTTTCAAACCTAGACATAGGCTCTTATATATTTACTTATTTAGAATTATGTGGAAAATTTAAGCTCTACCACACAAAGAAAGTTATATTTGGATTAATAAAAAGGTATAATAATGTTTTACAAAATAATACTGAAATAGTTTTAAGAATTACAAACATTTTAACATAAAACCTGTCAAGTTATTTAGAATTGAAAGGTCTATGTAAGTTTTTGGAACTAGTGTGTGTTTATCTTTTTTGGTTGTGCCAGTGGGATTAAAGGCATAACACAAGTGTCTTAAAATATTCCTATAGTTTCAATCTTTCAACCATAATTTAATTACAGCTAGAACTGGTATTTCACCAGTCTCCTAATTAACATCAGGGAAAAAAGGAGATATACTTAAGCACAAATCAGGAAAGCAGGATTGTCGGTGGAATAAGATTTCATACCAAATTTATAACCTAGCTCAGGACACAGACATTAATGAAAGAATTCACTGCAAAATGATGAGGCTGGCCAGGAAATGCTAGATTTTGATCCTATGAAGCCTATTTGGGTATTATGAGTACTGAGTGTCAGGCTCTGGAAGAAAATTCAACTGCAAGTGAAAGTCCAACTAGAAGGTAGAAGGGGGAAGACTACTTATGGTTTTGAATCTGGAGATTACAGTGATTATTAAATAAGTATTTATTGTTAGGAAGGTCTAGAAATAATTAACCAGGATTCATGAGAAACAAAATAATGAGAAACCTAGGTATAACAAAATATAATAAACAGATCCACTTTAGGCATCAGAAATGTATATCCTGAAAAGTCATGGGTCCTATCCTGAGCACAGGAAAACTTGAAAAATACGTGAACTCTTTCAGATCATTTAGTAAGTAGTATTACACACATCAGTCCTGAAAAATTAAATCCACATGCTAAATTGTATTTTTTACATCAGTCAATTGTGCTCTAAGAAAATACTGAATCATTGGGAGTAATAACAAAAGCAACAAGGTTTTGAGACCTATAGAGATTCATGTACTAAGGTGACAATAAAAGAAAAAAAGGCACTCAGACCTCAGGGAATAAGACTGGAATCAAAATATGAGGTGAATTCTGGTCCTCGGAATAAAGAAAAAGCTTTTGTCTAGAAGCAGTACTACAGGGCAGAGCACACCTAATAGCGGAATTGTCATAGGTAGCGGCTTAGGAAAACTCCCAATCAAAAGGATCCCTGGTAAAGGCAGCATTGTTTTCAAATCCTGTGATGAGACCGAGCTTATTTCGTTTTTTCCTCTACTTGATTAAAGTTGTCATAGATTGAGTTCTGTCAGAATCATTTCTTGAGAGTAGGATGTGTTAGTAGTTTATGTGGAAAGTTATATAGGAAAACCAGTAGAATAGTAAAGAAATAATACAGGAAAGGAAGGTGGGTTATTACAACTCAGCATGATACTACTGAGTGCAACTGGGACTCAGAATTGAACAGAAGCAATATTTAAAAAGAAAATAGCTGAAAAACTGCTTTGAGAACAGGTGAGTTGTAATTCTTAGATCCATGAAGCTCAAATTATCCTTAGCAGGGCAAAACAACAACAACAACAAAAAAAAACTAGGATAAAAACTTTTAGATACATCATAGTGAAACGTTCCAATACTAAAATGAAAGAGAAAATCATAAAATCAGCTAGAAGAAAAACACAAGAGGGCCAAATGTTCTAACAATGGATTCTCTATCTCAACAATGAAAACCCAAAGAAAGCAGAGACATTTTCAATGTGCTGAAAGAAAATAAGTGTGAATCTAGAATTCAATTACTAGCAAATATATCTATTAAGAATGAGAAGAAAATAAAGATAATTTTATAGAAGAAATAAACCTAAAGTGAGCAATTTCATCACCAGCAGATTATACTAAAAAAAATTGTAAAGGACATACTTTAAGTTGAAATAATTGATCTTGTATGGTATATTAAGAAAAAGAAAACATTAAAGAATTTTGAAGGTGGTAAATATGGGATTAATATACATTAACATTAACTATAGAGAGTAATAATGTCTTTAGGTGTTAAAAAGAGATAGAGTGAAAATACATGACAACAATAATAAAGTTTGAAACAGTGTGTGCAGTTATAGTTTTCAAAGCCCATTTCATATTCTTGAGAAGGGTGTAAGTATTGATTAACTTTGGGTTCTGATAAATTAATTGTCTCTCTGTAAGTTCTATGATAACTTCAAAAGGAAGAGAAATAGAACATGTAACTTAATCAGTTGGTGTTACATCTCCCTGGAACTCAGTATTTCTGTTCACAATGGTGATTTTTTTTACTTCAAATCTCTGCCTGAGGCATTCTTTGGCTAAAGTATCCTTCTTACCATCAATGACAAATGGGATAGTCAATAAATAATCCATTTCTCTTGCCTTGTAAGTGACAAAACTCAAACTTTTTTTTACAGCATTTCCAAGAGGTCCCCAATAGAACTGAGTCCCAGTTGCACTCAGTAGTATCATGCTGAGTTGTAATAACCCACCTTCCTTTCCTGTATTATTTCTTTACTATTCTACTGGTTTTCCTATATAACTTTCCACATAAACTACTAACACATCCTACTCTCAAGAAATGATTCTGACAGAACTCAATCTATGACAACTTTAATCAAGTAGAGGAAAAAACGAAATAAGAAATACTGAAACACTGAAAGGTGGTAAGGTAAGAAGGAAAAAAATAAAATAGACTTGATAGAAAAAGAAAAAATTTGATAATAACCTGGTAGATTTTGCTCAAATATATTTGTTAAGCACATTGAATGGACATTAATTTGATATTCCAACGTAAAGACAAATGTTACTGGACAAGTAGACAAAAGATTATGTACATACATAAAAAAAAATCCCAAGAATATATCTATAATATATCCTAATTAATGTTATGGAACATAAATATCCTAGAACAGATCATAGGCCATATGCTGGGTAATAAAATAAGTCTTGATAAATTTCAAAGGATTTAAATATTCCAGATTATGTTCTGTGACACTCATTAAATCAGACACTCATTAAATGTAATTAAATTAGAAATTAGTAACAATGAGATTCTAGAAAGACTCAGGTATTTGGGAAGAAGCAACAGGTATTTAAATAATTTATGGGTCAAAGAAGAGATAGCAAGAGGAATTTAAAGTATTTTGAACAGAATAATTACAAAAATATATCAATTACTTCAGATGCTTACATGATAGAGAAGAAAAGATTTAAAAAGAATGATCAAAGATTCTAATTTAAGAAGCTAGGGAAAAAAGAGGAAATTAATCCAAAATTTAAGCAAGGGAATAAGAAGGACAAGAAAAAGAATCAATGAAATAATCAAAATAAATTCATAGAGAAAAGTTGCAAAGCCAGAAGTTGATTAACATTGATAAACACTTAGTGAGCGAGAGAGAGAGAGACAGAGAGAGAAAACAAATTACATAAAGGAATGAATATTTCTACCAATTCTACAAAAACTGTATAATGAAGTATATATGAAAGTATAATGAAGTGTGTGTATATATATTATATAATGAAGTGTGTATATATATATATAATATATATAAAAAATGAAGTATATATATAATGAAGTATAACATATAATGAAGAAATATTAGGGAAATTTTTGTGCCAATAATGTTGACAATAAAGATGAAAAAAGCAAATCTAATACGACATAAAAAGAAATAAAAAGGAGGTAAAAATAGCACTATATCTACTAAATTCATAATTAAAATTATTTCCAAAAACAAAATTCAAAGTTCAGACTGCTTCACTGGTGAATTCTATCAAATATTTAAGTAAGAAATCATATAAATATTATGAAAATTTCTACACAGGAATTTCTTTAAGAGGAAACACTTTCCAACTCATTTTAAGAGAACCATATAACATAAATACCAAAAGTTGATAAATTGTTAAGAAAATTACATTATAAATCAATATCATTCTTAAAATTAAAAATAAAAATCCCCCATAACATTAGCAAAACAAATAGAGCAAAATATAAAAGCATAATACTATATAACCAAGTGAGGATAATCTGAAGAATACAGTTAGTGCAACAATTGTAGTCCAAAGACTATCAGAAAGGCTATATAGTAGAAAGGAGACCTTTATTGGCAGCATCACTTTGCAAACCAGGAAGAGTGAATCTCCAGCATGTGCCAAAGGTGCTGTCTCTTAGAAGAGAGGAAGGACACGGTGCCTATATCACACAATAAAGTCGTACATATTCACTAGGTTTTAGGGAAAAGCTATACATATTTATTAGAGGATATTTATGAAGGGATACATATTTATGGGCAATGAGTAAACATGTGCATAACATACATCCCATGTTCACTTTGGGGCCAGGTTTTAACATTAAAATCAATCTATCTGTCTATCTACTCATCTATCATCTGAAAATGACATAACTAGAATACTTAAATAATTCCTACATATCAATTAACAACTTAATAAAAAATTGGACCACGGACTTGAAAATATTTTTAACAATATCAACAAAAACTATATACAAATTGCCAATAAGAGCATAAAAATGTGCTAACATAGTCAGTAATTAGGAAAATGCTAATCAAAATTGAAATTGGCCTTCTCAGCTTCTGATAAGCATCATTCTACTCTCTGTCTCTATGTGATCAATTATTTTAATGGTAGCAAAAATATTATTAGATATTTAGATAGAATGAACAATATTTGATAGTACAACAAAATGACTATTGTCAACAATAAGTTATGGTATACTTTAAAATAACTAAAAGGGTGGTAAATACATACCATGGGGTACTACTCAGCCATAAAAAGGAATGAATTAATGTCTTTTGCAGCAATTTGGGTGGAACTGGAGATCATTAATCTAAGTGAAGTATCTCAGGAATGGAAAAACAAACACCACATGGAATTGGAATGTTCTTAACACAAAGAATGATAAATGCTTCAGGTGATGGATACCCCATTACCCTGGTTTGATTACTATACATTGAATGCCTATATCAAAACATCACTTGTACCCTATAGATATATACAGCTATTATATATCCATCATAATTCAAAATAATGAAAAATATATGTATATATAAATTTTATATATGTATATATATAAAATCAACAGCATAAAAATCACAGTTGGGAAGCACCTCACACTGCTATAATAGATAAAGGTAAAAAGACAGAACATCAAATATTGGCAAGCATGTAGGAGCGTAAAATAGTATAACTACTTTGGAGACTTTTAGCAGTTTCTTATATAGTTAAATATGCACCATCCCCATGACTCACTAATTCCATTCCTAGGCATTTATTAAAGAAAAATGAAACATTTATTCACAAAAGTAATTGTACAAGAATATCTATCTATAGCAACATTATTCCTAATAGTCCCAAACTGGAAACAACTCAAATATCTATGAAAGGATAATGCACTTAAAAAAAAAAGCAAAACAAAAACAAAACCTATGATATAGCCATACAGTGGAATACAGCTCAGCCAAAAAAAAAAATAACAAACTATGATATGTGCAACTAAATGGATGAATCTCAAAAACATTATTTTGGGTGAAAAAAAACAGATATAAATAGCACATGCTATGTGATTCCATTTAGATGAAATTCAAGGATAAGGAAAACTAATCTATGGTCATAGGAAATCAGAAAGTGGTTGCCCATGATTGACAGATAATATCTGCAAGATGGTTTTGGATACTTTCTGAGGTGATGAAAATATTCTATATCTTTATTGGGGTGTGGATTACATGGATATATGTATTTGTCAAAACTCATTGAATTGTACCTTAAGATCTGAATATTTGACTGTAAGAAATTTTATCTCAATTTAAAAAATAATATCTGGCAAGATTGATTACATTAAGTTAAGCCATGTTACCCATCTGTGAGTACTAGTATTTTAAATAGAGAAGGTGTTTCCTATACCCACAATGACAAAATTCACAAGCATTCATTTGTGATACTGCTTTAGTTATTTTATAATCTTTAAGGAAATTAAGAATGTATCTTCTCTGAAAAAATACCTTTAAGCATATATAATGTTATATATGATACATTCAATAATTATATTTCAGATGAATACATGGTGACATAGAGGAATTAAGTAATTTTTTTTACGTTATATTTTAAATACATGGTTGAGCTGGTGTTTTGACTAAGGCAATGCGATTCCAACGCTTGCCCTGTGTTCTTTATGCATCTGCCTCCAATAAATGATAACTGTCAAATGAAAAAACATTCTTGTATTAAGTTACTTGTTCAAATTACTACAGGCTGGGTAACTTATAAAGAACAGAAATTTATTTCTCACAGTTCTGGAGACTGGAAAATCCAAGATCAAGGATTGGTGTCCAGGGAGAGTCCAGTCACTGCTTCCATGATGGTGCCTTGTTGCTGCATCCTCCAGAGGGGACAGACACTATGTCCTCTCATGGAGAAACAGAGGGAAGGGCAAGACAGTGCTCCCTTCAACCTCAAGCCCTCTTATAAGGGTGTTAGTCCCATTCAGGAGTGTGAAACCCTCATGGCTTAATCACCTCCCAAAGGCCATTGCTCTTAGTACTGTTGCATTGAATATTAAATTTCAACATGAATTTTGGAGGGGACACCATAATTCAACCCATAGCAATTATCCATCCCAATAGATACCTTTTTCTTTTTGCTCTGCTCATCCAAATCTTATGTCTTTCTTGGAGACTTGATTCTCAAGCATATTCTTCCAACTCATCATGATTTCCTCTCTTCCTAATCTCCCATATCTACTGCCTTTACACATAATTGTGTCATGTTATTGCCTCCTGTATTACATATGATCCTACTTGATTCATATAGATCATGGTAAATCTTATGTTTACACAGTACTTATGCAAATTTTTAATATCTAAACACATTATTACACTGATACTCCAACTAAATTATAATATTGAAAAATATGTGCATACATGTATTGTATATATCTTATAGTACATGGAAGGATTTCGATACATAGAAATTACCAAGTATTTCTATTATGAAATGTAAAAAAAAAACTTAAAAAATTACATCACATAATGATTTATTGGAACAAATTATACATAGTTGACAAATATGTAAATCACTTAGTCCCAATTGTACATAAACACCAATATTTAATTGGGCATATTGCCAACATTTAATACTTTAGAATTTACAGTTATTATAGATCTAAAATATTTTTTGGTTACAAGAGTAAACCGATCAACTCATGCTATTTTTCTGCATTCCATCTATGTGCTTTGCTGTATAAGCAAAAAATACCCTATTTGGATGTCAGAGAAAGAACATGAATAAAAAGCCATTAGCTATAGCTGTTCCAAATGTTTAATAGGCTGGGATTATGAAACCAACAAAACATCTGTTTTTCCTGTGAGGATCTGACAAGTTCAACTCTAGTTGTGGTGGTCTGTTATTAGATACAATTACAGTCTGTACTGATTCGCATGCCATCTGTAGTCATGAAACTGCATTAACTCATCATTTAATTCCATGCCCTTTTCAAATTATTCCCTTTAATGTTAACTTCACAAAATTGTTCTAACAGTTTCTAAAATACTATATATCTTCTCCATTTATTATGAAATCATAATATGTATTCACTTGAGGGGAAAAATCTTTTCTATATGTGGAATAAATGTGACTTCTCTATTGACTCTTTTGTGCTTTCACTACCCCAACCAAAAGACGAAAGGATTTTGACCTGCCCTAAGAATCTAATCACAGTTATCCAGATGCCCATTTCTAGAGAATTCCTAAAGAAGTATTATATTTGCCTCCCAGTTCACCCAGTTTCTCTTTGATTGTATAATATGTGCATTAACGCCCTCCTTTCCTTGTTCTTAAATACCATTGCACTTACTATTACACATTCCATTCACTTATCTTATGACATATACAGCATCATTTCTTTTAGGATAGTTGTTTCGTTAATGGCATGTTTTGTTTCTATATGGAAGCATATGCTCCTTGAAGTCAGTGGCCATCTTTGTCAGAGTTGGACATGGAGCCTTGTTCTTAATAAGCCTGTGGTGAATAATAAAGAGTTATTTATAGAGGAAACACAATTAATCCTAGGTAACTATAATGGGTTAATCATAAAGAAGTAAATGATGTAACTAGATGCAAACATATTTATGGAAATTGATAAATGAATATAAAGTCCAACAGCATAGCAATTTATAAGAACACAGATGTTCAGAATAAAATTTCACAGCTAATACACCTTCTGAAATATCTTTGTTAATAAACTTTGCTCTTCCTAATAATATTGTGAGATTCTATATTTATTATTATGATACCTAAAAGTGTTCTAGAAAAGGCAAGAATGCCAATAAAATGGTGACAGAATAGGTGTCAGCTGATATTTTGCATTTTAAATTTATTGAGTGCTTCACTGCTTTAGTGATGTACAGAATTCCAACCCATATTTAAGTCACTGATACTTGCTTTGCTGAATACTAAAAATAGCCAGAGGTCAATTTATGTTGTTTTTATAGCATGCTAGATGCAAATGTTTATAGCACTTTATTCATAAAATTATGTACCTGTCACATAAAGAAATTTGACAAAGAAAATGGGTGAAACAGTTGACAGTCCTGATAACTTGTAATTTTACATGATTTAGCTTATGTCATTTCATGAGTATTAATGAGTTTTTAGCTCCTGTTCATAATACTGTATCTTCTTAAGTTGATAGTTGCTTTCTTATAAATATATCTTTTTGTCTTTATTGTTTAAAAACTATATTAAACTAATATTTTAAATAATTGTCCATTTTAACTTTTTTCTGTTAAACAGTTAAAGTGGACATTTATTTCTATTAAAACAGTTTTCTGTTTTCTATTATTTCTATTAAGTAAACATCTATCAATCAAATCAGTGATATATTGGACATCAATTGGTAAGCAAAATGCAAAAATCATGCATTGACAGAATTTTTTAAAAAGAGTATAAAATGAGTATATATCATCATTGCCTAATATCCTTTACTATCAAAATCAGTGTATTATCAATATTTTTGAAAACATCTATATAAAGACAGACTGACAATGACCTTCAATCTGTTATCACAAATAGTGAAACTTAAGCCAAGGAATTTATTTGATGACATATTTCTGCAGGTATTAAAAATAAACAGCATATACTTAAAATCAAAATAAGATAATTTACATAGTTATTTGTATTTTTCATGGTTCTCTAATTTAAATATTTTACAAATGACCAATTTATTTTGTTCTAAGATTCTGGAAGTCTCTCTGGTTTCAAAATTTGAAATTGAAATAACATATGACAACAGATAGAATACAGTGAAGTGATGTGGACAATATCTCCAATTTACAGTAGTAAGTACTTATCAAAGAGATTTTTAAAAATTTGGGAGTAGGTATGAATTTTTCTTCCATATTTTATGAACTTCTTTAGAACCCATCTTTCCTTTATTTGAGCTTGATTCATTCCTCACTTATTTCAGCTTTATTAGTTAATAAATACTTAATTTCACTATTATTTCCAGGCAGAAAATAAGGAAATATGACACATTTCCATTTTTCCATGACTAGTAGTTCAAAACAAGAAACAAAAGCAAACACCTCCCTTCCAAAAATAAAGCCATAGCCCAACAATATGTAATGTAAAACATGAAGATGACATACTATGACAACTTTCAGAAGGTATAATACTGCTATTTCAATCTTGAGACATATATAAATTGTGAAAAGATGCTCTTTGAAAAATCTCTATTTTGCGTAGCAGAACTTAATTCCAAAATAAGGGAACTACCCCTTGACTTTTATCACCAGATCACTTGAATATGTTTGGTTACTTGATTCATGAGAAAATTTTAAAAAGACAGACTTCATATTTACTAAGTCAGTTGAACAACAACCGATAAATAGACAGTGATTTACTTCCCTTGTAATGCACATTACCATGTTTTCAAAAGCAGTTTCTACAAACTAGTTTTTTCATTAAATCTTGATCGTTCTATAAGGATGCACTTATTTTTCCACTACAAAACAAATAATGTTCTTCAAGAATCCATGTTTTTATTATGAAAATAACTCCTTTTTTCTCTCTGTATACATACACACACACTCTTATGTGTATGTGTGTGTTTGGTGTATACATACAGTACTTCATTTTGTTGATTTTTTCCCAGTATTATAATATACAAAAAATTTAAGTTAAAAATCCTTCTATTATAAAAGAAAAATATTCATTAGAAGTGTCAAATTATTAAGTTTATTGACAACTCTATCATATAATTATATGTAATACTGTAGCATTTAGGAACTTTGAGTTTATAATTAATAAACATTTAAGTACAATAATCTAATATGTAAAAAAGATTTACAAAAGTCTCATAAATAGAAATGACTATTATCAGAGTACATTGTATTTTTAGATGATGAAAGAATCACAGAAATATACAGTCTAATTATTGTTTGCCTAATACCTTTAGTAAACCAAATATATCACACAATGTTGGAAATAACTGGATAAAATAAAATCTATGTTTTTTAGCTTATATTCAATAAGCTAAAAATGATATAATTAAAAATATTAGCCACATGATGTTAAAAAATGTTTAATGTGTGTTATGACTAATATTAACAAATACATTTATCTTTATAGATTTATAAAATATGATTTATTTATCTTTTAAATTTACTAATTTCTCCATCTCAGTTATGATCTCTGTTGACTAAACTATATTATATGTTTACAAAATATTGTAAATTTTACAAAATATTGTTTACTAAAATTGATAATTTTCTTTCTGATTTTCTATAGTGCAATTTTAGATTAAATCTACTATTGAATCAGTTCTAAAATAGAAATATCACTAGCAAAATGAATTCTTATATTTATAAACTAAAAGAAAAATAATTCTATAATCAAATATTTTAATTTGTCATTCACTGATACATGACACTAAATTGCAATTGAGTTAAACTTAAGTTCAACATGCAAACTTTGGGAAAAAATTATGGTTTAAATCTTATATGATAATAGTTTCTTATAATGGAAAATTCATTTATGAACCATCTAATGTAGTAGGTAAAATATTCTTCTATTATTTGATCTTCAATATTAAAAATTCATCCTTTTGTAATTACTTTTATCCTAGCAATTGCAATGATATTCACACAATACCAGGAGTAGACTATACCCTATGGGCATTGGGAGAATGCCAAGTGACTCGACTAGAGTGTTGCTTAATTGTTCCCCAACTTAATGATGAACAAGCTCTGAATAGATGTGTATCATATGTTTCTGTAATTCCCAGTAACCTTACTCATCAGCTTGTTAAGATTCAAAAATTCGTAGTGTCCTCTTAAGACAAATAAATTAAGTCCTTCAGTCATCTCTACTCAGATTTGCCAACTCTCTAAAATTTGGCACTAAATTTAAAAGATCTAAATTTTTTTAAAGTATTTACTTGCCTTGGCCAAAATAAAAAATCAAAACATTAAAATATTATTTAGTATAAATAAAATATTATTAAAATATAATAATTTTAGACATGGATATCTTGAATTTGATCATGATTTTTCAATGTGAGCCCTGTATGGTTTTGACTGTCATTGTTATATACAAAAAAAAATACAGAGATTGCAAAGGATAATATAGGCAACTTACAAAACCAATTCTATTGTGCTGTTTATTTTTCATTAGCCACATGGGTTTCTCACATATGATTCAGTTGGGGAACATGCACTATTAATTCTTAATGCTCACATATTTATGAGGAGTTAAAAGAGGAAGAGGGAAAGTGAAAAATTTGCTAAGATTTGTTTAGCAGCTACCATTTGCCATAGAATATACAAAAATATTCTATATGCTAAACTCATTTATTCTACACAATAAATCATCAGGTAAGAATTTACATATATCTTTTATAGGGGCACAATTTCATCCATAAAATGATATAGGTGGATATTAATAGCAGCCAAGCTGGAATTCACACCCAGGCAGTATTAGCATCCTAGTACTGCATAACAATATTACCACAAACTTAGTTTCTTAAAATAACATATATTTATTATCTCACAGTTGTTCTGAGTCAGAAGTCTGGCCACAGGTTAGCTGAGTTCTCTGCTGTAGGCAAAGTGTTGACTAGAGTTCTGGTCTTATCATAGGCTTTACTGGGAAAAGATTGGTTTTCAAACACATGTGGTTATAGGTGGCATTCAGTTGCTTGCAGTCTATTTGACTGAGGTCCTCAGTTTCTTGATGGCTGTTGGTCAGAGGTCTCTACGACCACGTGGCAGCTCGCTTCTTCAAAGCCAGCAAGTGAAAGATAATTTCCTAGCAAAATGTATTACAACTGTATGTAACATAATTACATACACATAATCTTCTTTACCATATTCTCTTGGTTAGAAGCATGTTACAGGTCCCACCCATATTCAAAGGGAGGATATTGCACAGGGCATGAAGAACAGGAGGTGGGGATTATGGTGGGGATTATGTATTCTATACACCACACTGGCCTAACTCCAAATCCTGAGGTACAGGCATAGTATAAAGATGCCTCACTTCACTGAGACTCCAAATGAATTATTATTGGGACGGAGGTCAGAGAGCCTCACTATGAAGGTAAGATTTGAAGTGACAGAAATAGTCTCTCCTTTGGGATATGTTTTATAATGCACAGATAGACAATACTTTATTTTCTTTTTGAATCAAATATGTATAGTAGCCAGAACACAAGAAAATAAATTCACAATAGTAGAATTAAAATGAATATGTAATGCCTAAAAAGAAAGAGAAAAAAATAGTTAAGCTAATCAGAGAAAATTCAGTTAAGGAAGAAATTATTGCGATATTTTTGGAAATGTATAATTGTTTTAACTTCCAAAACAACCCAAATTCTCATAAACGGGGGCGATGGAGTCAGAAATGATTTACAAGTACAGTAATGGGAAGTGAATTTTGATGTGAATTAAAGGGAAAGCTGATGTTAAAAGGTTTTTTTTTTTTAATGAGGAGAAGAAATTTAGATTTTACAAAAAAGTAAATATAGGTTATGTAGCAGAGAAAGAGCTTATAATTGAAAGTTTACTTTGGTCTCTATGTGCATGATGAGCTATAAAGTGGAGAAAAGCTGATATTTAGTGTTATAAAAAGAGGGACAAGAGGTAAAAATATAACCAAATTGCATCATAGGTAAAAGTGCACTTTTGTGCTAAGTGATAATCTACAGCAAAATTGGGATTAATTCCAGGTTTCACCACACTAAGAAGATGAAATTAGTCAGGAGCACAACCTATAGAGGAAATGTAATGAATTTAAAAGCATTCTGAAGAAAGCAGAATTTATTCTTGTTCAATTAACTCTATCTTATGAAACCTCTAAGCTCCTCCAAAACAGGAGCCTATCTTTGTCATCATGGCATATTCAAAGTCTTTTCATTCCTGAAAGGATTATATATATCCAATAGACAGCTATTGAATCTATATGATTCTCCCTCAAAGTGCCAGACTGTATAATATTCTGGAAATGAATAAATAGGCTTTGTAGCTCACAAGATAAGTGGTTAGTCTCACAATTTCAAGATTTGGTTTCTGCCTTTAAGTGGTCCAAACCTTGAAAAATATGTATGGTCTATAATGCCTACATACATGTAAGCATGTGCATTTTATGGCACTATAGAGATGTAGATATGTGGATAATAGGCACGTCTCTCTCTCTCTCTCTCTCTCTCACACACACACACATACACACACATATACTTAAGTAAAAGGTAAGTCAGAGAAAAAAGCTTCTAACTCTGGCTTTGCATTTTTAGCTTTCTGATTTGACATACATTTCTGTTGCTTTATTGCTATTCTTTGTATGATTAGTTCACTGCTTACTCCATTCTATTGACAACCTTTGCATGGATGCAGTCACATGGTTTACCTGATTCCTGGAAAGCATAGAAATAAAATGCTGTGAATGCCAAAAGAGAGGTCTCTTCTCAGTGTGTATTATGTTTTCTTTTGTTGTTTCGGGTGTTGAGTGTCTTTTGTTTATGTTTTGTATTGATGGTCACAATTATCATCAACAGGGCCCAATTTTCTCTGGAATCAAGTGGATAAGGGAAGATCAGCTCTGCTCTAGATTAGAAGCTAAGGATTGTTTAATAAAATAAATGATGTGAAAGATATTATCTTTAAAATCTCAAGAGGAAACTCATAAATGTGAATTCCATAGGTTGAAAAAATGATTAAGAATTGCTTTAAATGACGTTTGTATTACCAGGACTTGACAAATATTTATTCGGTGTCAGCAAATGTTTCATGTTGCAGAACCGTCAAATCTAGGAAAATGGAGCCTAGATCTCTCAAAGGATCTGAAATTAAGGTATATAAATAGATCATACCACTACCCCATCACCCCGTAGACACTAAATCAGAAGCAATTAACATGCCAATAAGTGGGTTCTAATTCAAGGATATGCACTTTGACAGTTGCAATTTTATTATTATAAACAACATTATATTTAATTATAATCTCCAAGTTCCCCATCTCAACTACCTAAGGAAATATAAACAATTCAAAGGATAAAGAAAAGGAATAGTAATTATACTTTAGTGTATACATATATATCTATATATATATTTAAAGTAATACAGCACAATAATGTCATGAACATTTATGCATCCAATATGCCACTTAAAAAGTAAAACATTCATAATATGTTTGCATCCACCAATATGCAATCTATATATTTCTCTGCTACCTGATCTCCTTCCTCCGAGGCTGATATCCTGACTTTTGTGTTTATCATTCTCTTATCTTTGGAAAATAGCTTTATTATTTATGCGCCTCTTATTGTAATTGAATGCTATCAAAATAGTTTTACAATGTGTAGAATTTTGAGAAACTTGCCTTTTACATTCAATATTGTCTCTGAGATTCATTCATGCATCATTCAACTGTGATTAATTTATTTTTGCTGCTGTAAGATATTCCCTTCTTTGGATATATCAAAATGTATTCTCCTGTTGATGGATATCTGTTTCCAATTTATTTACTATTACAAACAATAATGCTGGTAATTTGCTTGCATATGTCAAAGCTTTCCTTATTGTAATAGGATTACGTTGCTTGTTAGTAGGATATACAAACAATTTTTTAAGATAGTCCCAAATTATTTTCTAAATTTGATACACAAATATACACTTCAACAATGTGTAAGAGTTTTCATTGATATATATCTTTACCAACAACTGGTAGTATAAGAATTCTTAATTTTTGTAAAATTGTGGTTGCATAAATGTTTTTTCATTTTGTATTATTTGTCTTAATTTCACATTTATCTTATTTAATACATATATAATTATTAGGAATCTTGACATATCTCCCACTTGATATTTGATTTTCTGTTTCTTATTGATGCATACCCTTTTGTATAGTTTGAATACTAATTATTCATCAGCTATATAGATTACAAAATTCTTTCCTTCAATTTCAACTTCTATTTGATTTTCTTTGGGTGTCTTTTGATGAAAAGATGTTGATAATTTTAATATGTTTGAATTTAAATTTCTCTTTTTTCATGGTTAACACTTTTCTGTCTTATTTAATAAATCCAACCCAACTTTAATTCATTTAGATATTGTCTTATATCATCTTGTAATAACTTTAAATATTTATCTGTTCTATTTAATTATTTCATCAATAGGAAAATAATTTTTTATATAGTAATAGTTTGAGAATATTACCTTATTGCATTTTTTATATGTGTAACACTTGTTTCATTTTTTGGTATACCTATTTAAACAGTGTTTTTACAGTAGTTATTTAGTTTTGTAATGACCTACAATACCACTATTGTGATATAATTGATTCCACGGAGATGTAGATCAGTTTCAATGATTTCTACTCTATTCTTTTTATCAATATATCTATCCATATACAAATATCACCAATTTCTATAATGTTGTAATAATAATTAATATCTGATAGTGTAACTATTCCCTCTTTCTTTTAATTCCTCTCAAGTCTTGCTTCTAGTTCCTTGCTCATCTATATTAAAGCTAGACAAATTTATTGAAAATATTTTCAAGTTAGCCAGACCATTTCTTGAAAAAAAAAATTTCCTGAAATTCTGATTATAATACTATTGAACATATAGAATAATTTGAGGAGAGTTGATATCTTGATGATACTGACCCTTCTTTTTATATGGTATGTTGATATATAAAAAGGTATCTAATGTTTTAAGTTTACAATATTCTCTACCAAGTTTTTAAACATATTTTAATACATATATATATTTCAAAAACATTCTGTTTGTTTCTTGTGCCAAGAAATTTATATGGTGAAAGAACAGTCTTTTCAACAAATGGTTCTGGGATAATTGGATACCACATGCAAAAGAATAAAATTAGACCTCTACTTCACACCATATACAAATAATTAACCTGAAATGGATCAACAACCTAAACGTAAGAGCTAAAAGTGTAAAACTCTTAGAAGAAAACATAAGTGTAAATCATTGTGATTTTGGATTAAGCAGTAGTTTATTAGATAGGAAATCAAAAGCATAAGCAACAAAAGAAAAAAATAAACTGAACATCATTAAAACTTTTTGTTTCAAAAGACACCATGAAGATAGTGAAAAGGCAACCCATAGAATAGTAGAAAATTTTTGCAAATCATATATCTGATAAGGAACTTCTAGAATTTATAAAGAACCATTATAACTGTATTTTTTAAAATCATTATAATAAAAAATAGAAATAGTCAAAGGAACTAGATAAGTATTTCTCCAAGGAAGATATACAAGTGACTATTAAGTACATGATAAATGAAGTAACCAAGGAAAAAAGTCTGGGATTTTCTCATATGGTTAAACATAGATTTGACCATATGATAAAGCAATTCCATTCCTAGGTATATACCAAAGAGAAATGAAAACATGTTTACACAAAATCTTGTGCACAAATGTTCATGACAGCATTATTACTAATAACCAATTGTAAAAACAACTCAAAGGCCCATCAACTGATGAATTGGTAAATAAAATGTGACATATCTATAAAGTGGAATATTATGTGGCAATTAAAAGGCATGAAGTACTGATACATGACACAACATGGATAAACCTTGAAACTATTATTCTAAGTGAAAGAAGCCATAAATTATACCCTTCGTGTGGGTAAATTGTATGGTCTGAGAAGTACATCTCAATAAAATTGTTAAAATATATGTGTTTATACATACTTATGTTTGTGTTGCTATTTTAAATGGTGTTTCATTTTGAATTATAAGTACTATTTGTGCTTTTTTATAAAATGCATATTAACTTTGTATGTTAATTATATCCAGATTGTACTATGATTTGAATTTATATTGCAGTTAAATACTTAGTGAGTACTTTAATATTGGAAGGTTTTATAAAGGAAAAATATCTGTTTGTGTCCTTTAGCTCACAATTTAGATATGTTTAGATATGTTCAAATTGTTCAGAGCAAAATTCCACTTCTCCATAGACCATTGTGAAAAAGAAGCCCTTGATATCCTCCCTGCCTATGTTCTAAAAGCTTATCACCTTGCCATAAGTGCCTTGGAATCCCCAGAACAAATCTCATGTTTGCCTATAACCATGGTAATGGCAGTCACTCCAAAAGGCCCCTAACTCTGTGGCCATCCTTCACCCCCAGAAGTCTATTCCCACAGAGTTCTGCACATCCCTAATTCTGTCTCTTTATTCCATTAGTTTCTAAATTCAGAAAATCACTCATGGTTATCCATCAGCAAAATGTCCTTATAATCTCCTCTTTGAACTTTACCTTCACATTGTTGGTCTATCTCTGACACAGACTTCCCTTGAATCTTTTCTGTTTGCTTTCTCCACCTTTCTCAGTCTATCTGGAGATGAAGAGGTATTGTCCAGTCATTTACAGAATCACAGATCATCTCCCATGTAGCTTGAAAGTTTTATTTCCCAAGTCATTGGTACTCTCTCTAACATTACTTATATCTTAATTTTTGGTCATTGAAGTATCCTCTATATGATCCTTCCAATACTCCGGCCTCTCAGGTTTTTTAAATCCATTGCTCCAATAAACTTGTCTTTCCATCTGCCAAAATTACTCATGCCTTTTTTAATTCCCTATCTTGTTATCAATAAATGTGAACCTTCCTTCAACCCAACTGCAAGTATCTCACACTGAGCACCATCTCCAAACTTCATGTTCACTCCTTATAGTTCTTCATCTTCATTAATCCTTCTACCCTGAAAAAATCTCCAGCTAATTTAAGTTAACTGTCACTCACTCACCCTCTTCTTGTTTTTATTTCCCTGTGGTCAACTGCTCTTTTGTGTATGTTTTAATTCCTTACTTCTCTCTTTCTTCATCTAACTTCCTTGATGACAATGTTTCTTCAGCACAAATACAATACAATTAACAGAAATAGTATTTTCTTTATAAAGAAGTGATTTTCCAAATCTTTCTAATATGTCTGGTTATCAAACAACTCCAGAGTAGCTATAGAGATTTATCTAATGTCTACCTTATCTTGCTGCAACACTCTCCAAAGACGAGAGGATATGTAAGGTGACTTATAGCTCAGTTTTCGGCCTACTAAATTTCAAGTGAATCTCACCATATTTCGATTGCCATTTATTTAATATGTATTGATGACTTTCATTTACCAGGCCCTCTTTTACGTGCTGGAAATACAACAATAAGCAAAACTAATAAGCTTCAATGTCTTTTGAAGTTTAAATCCCACTGCAAGAACATAAAAATTAAATATATAAAATAGTAAGGTAATTTGAGATGGTGATAAATACTATGATGGAAAAAAATCAAGATGATGTGAATAAGAGAACTGGTTGTGAATTGCAACACAGAGAAGTCAGGGAAAGCTTTTCTCAGCAGGTTAGAGGTTTTTTTTGATATCTAAAAGACACCAGGTTTTGTCAGCAGTCCTCCTGGAGAAGGAGGCGTCATTGCTGAATACTAGGATTGGAGAATGGTCCACATGCTCAAGTACCGGTAAGAAGGCCATCCTGACCGCAGCAAAATGAAAAAGCAGGGTGGAATGACAATGACCATAAACCTATCTGTTGCCATTTTTACTATATGAATGAGATTTAATAGAGGGGAAAATCTTTGTCAAAATATACATACACATTTATATACACACACACACACACACACACACGCTTTTCTTTCTATACAAATGAGACTTGTCTTTCTATTCAGACTTTTCCTATAATTGTTTCCATTGAAAAACCTAATCAAGTGTCTGATACCCTTCACTATGAACAATTTACCAAGCTCTTTGTCTGGTTTTCAAGTTTCTGCATGAACTTCTATTATATGTCTGAGAATAGATACAGGTTAGTCGCAGATATTGACAACATTCTTTCAATTGCTTTTCTTTTGATGAAAGTTTCTCTTTACACTTCTAATTGAGTTCCACCATTTCAAATATTGAATCTTTCTAACAAGCTTTATCTTTTATTACTTTTTCTAGGAAATACCATATAATTTGTATTGTTCCATGGCCCTTTATTCGAAACTACTACCTGAAATATGATAGAAACTATCATGTCATCTGTCATGTAAATCCAGAAATTTATTCTCTCAATATTTTTTGATATTGAAAATAGTCCTTTTTCTTGATTGTACAAATAAGCTATCGTAACATAAAAAGAAACACAAGCAATGCAAAGAAGTATAACAAAGAATGTAAACATCATCTCAAATCACATTACAATGTAGTAACATATTTCTCACTGTGCGTGTGTTTATGTGAATGTATACAGTCATGTTGCACATAACACTTTGGTCAATGATGGACCGCATATATGACAGTGGGCCCATAAAATTATGATGGCATATTTCTATTGTACCTTTTCTGTTTAAATACACAAATGCTTACCATTGTGTTGCTATGGCCCATAGTGTTCAGTAAAGTACCATACTACACAGGTTTATAGCCTAGGAGCAAGAGGCTGTACAATAAAGCATAGGTGTGTAGTAGGCTATACCATCTAGGTTTGGTAAGTACACTCTATGATGTTCGCACAATGACAAACTAGTTTAACAATGCACTTCTCAGAACATGTGCACATCATTAAGCAATGCATGACTGTATATATAAAATGAAAACATACTATGCATGAGGTAATTTTATCAACATATATAATTGGTATCTTTCCACATCATTAAATATAGAGTGCCATAATCATTTTAACAGCTGCTTAATTATCTCCTATAAATATTTATAATGATTGATTTAACCAGTCTTTTATGTATGAAGAGATTTTCTCAGATCGCTTATAATATGAATAAACTATGCTTGTGGTGATTAAACTCCATGTATATATTATATTATATATACCATTGGTATAAGTTCCCAGCAGTTGTTTGGCTTGGTGAAAAGCTAAATTTTGTCTTAGTCAGTAACCAAAGTTGTTTTAATTATGATGCAGACTTACCTGCAATGATCACTAGTATACTTGGATTAATTTGCACTCCCAGCAACATTTCTCCACTCTCTTTTTAAAAGTTGGCTACTTCAACCTGTCAATTACTTGCATTACTTGCCAATTTAAAACACACAAACTGTAGATTAATTTGATTAGGTATGTTTTTGATTGCTAGTTAAATTGTGCAAATTTCCATGAATTTATTAATCACATATACTTCTATTTTTCAATATAAATGCTTAAAACTTTTACCCGTTTCTTAAGTTTTAACATTCTTTATTTTTTACATTGTTTTATGTTGGACGTTTGCTCTTTTCTCATAGTGTTGCAAATATTTTCCTAGTCTTTAATGTGTCATGTAAATTTTTATCAAGTTTTAATGTTATACAAATTTAACATTTGTGTTTAATCAAAACTGTTTTATCACATATATTTTTATATAATTTTTAAAAGTATGTGTAATCAAAATGATTAATTTGTCAACATTTTAATAAAATCTTTCATTTTTATATTTACAAATTAAAATAGACTAGGATTTATTTTGGAAAAAAAATAACGAAGTAGAAATGTATAGCACAAGTGAAGAAACTATGGATAATGTTCTTCAGAAAATAGGA
The DNA here is from genome assembly GCA_023783475.1 of Daubentonia madagascariensis. Taxonomy (NCBI): domain Eukaryota; kingdom Metazoa; phylum Chordata; class Mammalia; order Primates; family Daubentoniidae; genus Daubentonia; species Daubentonia madagascariensis. Next base: position 13,668,437 of record JAKFHU010000978.1, on the reverse strand, counting down.
GCCCTAAACTTGTTTCAGGTAATTAAAGTTTTATTATCCATTTCAAGTTGTTTTAGTTCATTTTGGTTGTAAGCAGAACAGGAGGATGCCTACAAATGTACTTTTACAAAATCATCTGTCTTAACAGTCTCTACATACAGGGTGACATTCACAATATTTAATAAGCAGTAATCGGTCAAAACAAATGCTGGCTTGCCTAGAGGAAGAGTCCTGAGGGAACCACTGCTGGAACAGGTCTCAATTCTCTATTGTTTGATGGTAGGGGGGGCCTCAGGAGCTCCTAGAAAAAAACTGCATGGCTAGGGTGGTCCAGGATGGGGGAGAGGAAAGCACTCAGGGAGACCAGCATGAAAATATTTCAATGTCTTATCAAGCACTATAGATATCAGATACTGAAATATACCAGCTGAATAGCAGATTATTCCTTCTCAATTTTCTAATTTCATGGGGCTATAAAGCTAAAGTACTACATTTTTGTTTAAATTTAAAATTTAGCCCTCCTATTGTTCATATCAAATGCATAATTTATATTTCATTCATGTAGTTCTATTTTGTTGTTACAAATAATTACAACTTGATCTTTCTAGGTTATTTTTAAGGATCTTAAGTAATCAGTTGAATGCGTCAACCTATTATTTTTGAAAGTGAAGGGGTTTATTAACATACTTTCACTATTCCCACAGGTATATTTTTAGTAACTTCTTTTATACAAAAATCAGACTATTACCCCTAGTAAGCAAACCACTTAACTTGGGAAGATAAGAGAACAAATAATTTAATTAAAAAATACAAATGGTCAGCAGCAAAATAATATTCAAATATTAAACAAAAATATTTAGTTTTTTCAAAGGATGTGAATCACCCAATATTCAAAATATACCCTTCACCTGATACTTTGTATGAATGAAGTGTTTGAGTAATAAATATTATAACTGTTCATGAAATTATTGGTAATTAAATGTTTCCAATAGGTGTCAATTTTGTGGTCAGGAACATATTTTGGGTCTTTGTCTCAACAGCAAACACAAGCATAGAAAAATGTTTTCTTTCAATTGGATTATTTTTAATTATTGAGGACAAAAAGAAAAAAATAACATTTCTCAAAGTCAAAATTTTGTCTAATTCTTAATTTATTTTAAAGAACTAAAAAGTTATATGTCTGGACTAACATCTAAATTAATAGCAATCAAAGTAATAAATTTTCTTTAAAATAATGACAGTTTTATTTGTATTTTCCCATCTAATATAAAATTTGATCTTTGAAACAACTTTTGGAAGTAAACAGGACAATTTTATTATCACCAGTTTTCAAATAAAAAGCATGGACCAAGAAAAAAATGGCGGTCTGGTAGAGGCCTACCTCACTGCTCCCAGGGAGGGAGGTGAAGAACACAGACTGCTGCCTGTGTGCAGATCGCTCATTCTGAAAACAGCATTATGAAATTTCAGAGAAGCAGCGTGGGACACTCGGCGCAAGAAAAAAGGTGGCAGGGAGATACATTCACAAAGATCAGAGAGTGCGGGGAATAAGATGGAGAACAGAGCTGGTTTATGGTCCTGTCTCCAAGTCCCCAAGGATCATTCCCTGACAGAGGCGGGAGAGGAGTGCTGGTCCTGTATTGCCTTAGGTGTATTTTAGCAAGTTTGGTGGACCTCTTGGGTTACCTCTGACCTGTTGTATTCACCTCTTCCCAGTGGAGTGTAGTGAGTTTGTTCCCCCAGCTTAAGCTCCAAGCTGGTGGATTGTACTTGAGGGTACAAATCTACTGCTCCCTAACAACTTGAGATGGAAGGCAATAGTTTTAGCTATGGGGTTGTTCCTGCTGTCGTTGATTGTAGTTTGTGTGGAGGAGCCAGTTACCTAGGTAATCTGTTGTGCCCGTGGTAGGCTCTGGTCCCCCAAGTGGGGTATGTGAAAGCCCCAAGCTTTGGGAGGGGCCTTGTAGCTCCCAGGCGTTACTTTGACCCTGCTCCCCCTGAGGTGTGGGGAGGAGGAAGACAGCTTGCAACTGCAGTGTGAGAGCTTGGGCGAATGAACTTCTCTGCAGCTCAGAGATTGCTTATTGAGCTGCTGGGGGCGGGGGCACTGTTATGGAGTTCAGAGCTCTCTCTCTCCGGGCGTGGAGGGCTACTTCTGATGGGAGGGACCAACTGGTGTGATTGCTGAGGTCTCTAGCCAGGTTTTTTCTTCCCTGTCCACAAACTCAGGCACTTTTTCTTCTGATCGGACCACTTGTGTTTCCTCTTCACCCAAGATGGGCTCTCCAGCTTCCCCACAGTTCGTGTGTCTGGCCCGCTGACATGCATGTCCATGTGTCACTGGCTGATAGGGGGATCTCCAATTGTGTACCCCTTTTCTGCCACTAGAGCCAAGGTGAAGTGGGTGGGCCTTTCTACCCCCAGAAGTCTCCACCAGGGTGATGCTCCCATGGTGGGGTGGGGGTGGGGGAATAGTGGCAGCTGAAGAAACTCTTGGATCAAGCAGAACTCCCTAATAAACTGAGTAGGGTTGGGGGCAGCTGCTCTGGTTCAGCCTGTGGCACCTGAAGTATTTGGTTGCCATGGGAACCATGGGACCGGATCAAATTAAAAAGCTTCTGCACAGCCAAGGAAACTATCATTAGAGCGAACAGACGACCTACAGAATGGGAGAAAATATTTGCATGCTACACATCTGATAAAGGGCTGATAACCAGAATCTATACAGAACTTAGGAAAATCAACAAGAAAAAATCAAACAACCCCATTAAAAAGTGGGCAAAGGACATGAACAGAAACTTTTCAGAGAAGACAGAATAATGGCCAAGAAACATATAAAAAATTGCTCAAATTCTCTAATCATCAGGGAAATGCCAAAGCCATATACAATAAACCCACAGCCAATATCATACTGAATGGGGAAAAATTGAAAGCATTCCCCCTTAAAACTGGCACCAGACAAGGGTGCCCACTATCTCCACTTCTTTTCAACATAGTGCTGGAAGTCCTGGCCACAGCAATTAGACAAGACAGAGGAATCAGGGGCGTCCAGATAGGGGCAGAAGAGGTAAAACTTTCACTATTCGCAGACGATATGATATTATACATAGAAAACCCCAAAGATTCAACCAAGAGATTACTGGAATTGATAAATGAATTCAGCAAAGTCTCAGGATACAAAATTAATACACACAAATCCATAGCCTTCATATATGCTAATAACAATCAAGCCGAGAAACAAATTACACATGCTATACCTTTTGCAATAGCAACAAAGAAAATTAAATATTTAGGAACATATCTAACTAAGGAGGTCAAAAACCTATATAGAGAGAATTATGAAACACTGAGAAAGGAAATTGCAGAGGATGTAAATAGATGGAAAGCCCTACCATGCTCTTGGATAGGCAGAGTCAACATAGTAAAAATGGCTTTGCTACCTAAATTAATTTACAGAATCAATGCAATCCCTATCAAAATACCAACATCATTTTTTGCCGATCTAGAAAAAATAATTCTATGCTTCGTGTGGAACCAGAGAAGACCCCGTCTAGCCAAAGCAATCTTAAGCAAAAAGAACAAATTGGGAGGCATCTGTCTACCAGACTTCAAACTATACTACAAGGCTATAGTAACCAAAACTGCATGGTATTGGCACAAGAACAGACACGTAGACCAATGGAACAGGACTGAGAACCCAAATATAAAACCAACCTCATACAGTCACCTGATCTTTGACAAATTCCAGAAAAACATACACTGGGGAAAAGAATCCCCATTTAACAAATGGTGCTGGGAAAATTGGATGGCCATATGTAGAAGACTGAAAGTGGACCCACACCTCTCACCTCTCACAAAAATCAATTCACAATGGATAACAGATCTAAACCTAAGACATGAAACCATAAGAATTCTCGAAGAAAACGTTGGAAAAACTTTTATGGACATTGGCCTAGGCAAAGAATTTATGAAGAAGACCCCCAAAGCAATCACAGCAGCAACCAAAATAAATACATGGGACCTGATCAAATTGAAAAGCTTCTGCACAGCCAAGGAAACTATCACTAGAGTGAACAGACAACCTACAGAATGGGAGAAAATATTTGCATGCTACACCTCTGATAAAGGGCTGATAACCAGAATCTATACAGAACTTAGGAAAATCAACAAGAAAAAATCAAACAACCCTATTAAAAAATGGGCAAAGGACATGAACAAAAACTTTTCCAAAGAAGACAGAATGATGGCCAGCAAACATATAAAAAAGTGTTCAACTTCTCTAATCATCAGGGAAATGCAAATCAAAACCACAATGAGATATCACTTAACTCCAGTGAGATTGGCTCATATCAAAAAATCCCCAAATAACAAATGTTGGCGGGGATGTGGACAGATAGGAACACTCATACACTGCTGGTGGGACTGCAAATTAGTACAACCTCTATGGAAAAGAATATGGAGATACCTCAAAGAATTAAAAGTAGAATTACCATTTGACCCAGCAATCCCACTACTGGGTATTTATCCAAAAGAAAAAAAGACATTTTATAATAAAGACATCTGCTCTCGAATGTTCATAGCAGCACAATTCACAATTGCAAAGTTGTGGAAACAACCCAGGTGCCCATCAATACACGAGTGGATCAATAAAATGTGGTATATGTATACCATGGAGTATTACTCAGCAATAAAGAACAACAGTGAATTAACACATCTGGTATTATCCTGGTTGGAGCTAGAGCCCATTCTTTGAAGTGAAGTGTCACAGGATTGGAAAAACAAGCACCACTGGTATTCACCATCAAACTGGTACTAGCTGATGAACACTTACATCACACAGGGCAATAACATTCATCTGAGGGCGGGCGGGCAGGAGGGGGGTGGAAGGGATGGGAAAAACTCTCACTGAATGGATGCGGGGAGCACAGTTTGGGAGACGACCACGATTGTGGCTCTGACACGGGCAGAACAGGGGCAATGTGCATGGCCAAAGTGTTGTACCCCCATGATATTCTGAAATTTAAAAAATAAATTAAAAAAAAAAAAACACAATGAGATATCACTTAACTCCAGTGAGATTGGCTTATATCAAAAAGTCCCAAAACAACAAATTTTGATGTAGATAGAGAGAGATAGGAACACTCATACACTGCTGGTGGGACTGCAAACTAGTACAACCTCTATGGAAAGTAATATGGAGATACCTCAAAGAACTAAAAGTATAACTACCATTTGATCCAGCAATCCCACTACTGGGTATTTACCCAAAGGAAAAAATGACATTCTATAGTAAAGAAATCTGCACTCGCATGTTTACAGCAGCATAATTCACAATTGCAAAGATGTGAAAACAGCCCAAGTGCCCATTATTTCATAAGTGGATTAATAAAATGTGGTATATGTATACCATGGAGTACTACTCAGCAATGAGAAACAATAGTGAATTAACACATCTGGTATTATCCTGGATAGAGCTAGAACCCATTCTTCAAAGTGAAGTATCACAAGAATGGAAAAACAAGCACCATTGGTACTCACAATGAAATTGGTACTAACTGATCAATTCTTATGTGCACACATGGAAATAATATTCATCAGAGGTCAGGCAGGTGGGAGGGGGTGGAGGGGATGGGTAAACTAACACCTAATGGGTGCGGGGCACACTGGGGGATGTTCACCATTATAGCTCTGACTTGGGCAGTGCATAGACGATGTATGTAACCAAAGTGTTTGTACCCCCATAATATTCTGAAATTTAAAAATTAAAAATAAAAGCATCTCTTAAGATCAAAAGCTTGGAAAATGACAAATGAAGACCTGTGTTGATGTATTCTATCTTCTTTCCCTGTGCTCTGTTAAATTCACTATTTTTATTTTGAGATGTGCCTTATCTAAATACTAAAAATAGAAGTTGGATAAATTTTTCAATGAAATTTGTTTCTTAATGTCGAATTCTGACATTTTTTCTGGTATTTTACATAATCTATAATTGAATTTAGATCAACTACATATAGATTATAGATTCAAGTAAAGTCAAATAATCTTTGTAAATCTCACTTCATTGATTTACAAAATAGGGATTATGACCTCATGATGTGACTGAATAGTTTACCTTATGTAAATTTTTTAGAACTGGGACAAATTAATTTATGTAACTGCCAAATGGCTTTCAAAACAAGTAATTATGTAACACTGAGAATCTGTTGAACACAGGGTTAAAACAGTCTTACATCTGGCATGTATTTGTAACATTTGTCAGATGCAACACCTGCTCAAATTGCTATTACATAGATACCACTTTAGATTTAGGATTTGAAATTGCCAGGTCAATTTTTCAACCTCTAAATCCGAAACTCTGATGGCCACTTTTCTTCAGGAAAAAAAATTACATAGATTCATTGAATGTGCTGCAGCCTGTAAACGAGCTAGAGCTATTCCACGCAACTTTCTTTCTTTGATTTGATTTCACTTGTAGACTCTTTCACTCTTACCCTTCTAGCATTCTTATTAATCTTACAGGCCAATTATTTCTTCTTTTAAATCTTTGAGAACAGCTTTTGAAATAGCAGGTAGAGTATGTTTTAATCAGAAAAATAAATGGTGTTAATATATTTAGAGCCTCCAACAAACATGGTTAATATCAAAAGATTTTACCCTGCTCCTTTTTCAAGACCTTGAACAAAATATATGTTCTAATGTCCTATGTATGATGAAAAATAATAATTAGGCACTGCATATGACCTTGTATTTAGCAAATTAAATAAGTTAGCTAAAATAAACTAACTTTGCCTTTATTCATGAGCTATTTCTATGATGATGACACTCAGCTGGCAGACAATCAACTTGTAATTAAGTGGAGTTTGATGTCTATGACCTCTACTATTGTCTGCAAGCTTGCCTAACTGAGTCTAGAAGTAAAGTAAGACACTTAGACAAACACCCATATAACTACCAGAAACTAGAGTAAGATGCTTCTTCCAAAAATGGAAATTTTTAAACAGAAATCATCTAGGGCAACAACACAATGAAACCAAGTGCCATTTGGCTGCCATCCACTAGACCTTGAGCAAACACATTAAGGGAGTAAGTAAACAGATCATTCCTCACATAGCTGGCCCAGACCAGTAACAATTCCAGCGATTTGCCTCTGTCCTTTCAGGGTTCATTTCTTTTCCTCTGTTATCTGTTTTGCTTTAGGGAGGCTGGTATCCCAAAACTATATTTCCACAGCTCTCTTGCCAACTGCTTTCTGATTGTTTTGTGAATGGGAGGCACTGTTGGAAAGTGAGCATAGAGAGAGTGGGCCCTTTGCTGCTTCTGTTGGCTGCTTATCTAGCTGGATGTAGACTTTTAGATTGACATGGATTTTTTTCCCCTCCCCATTTAACACTTTAAAGATCTTTGTCTTTTGGCCTCCATCATTTCTGTTGAGAAGCTAGCCATTGGTCTTATCACTGTTCTTCATGTAATATGCCTATTTTCTCTGGCTGCTTTTAACATTTTCTCTTTATCTGTGTTCTCAGCAATTTAAACATAATGTGTCTAGGTACAGGTTTTTTTGTATTTATTCTGCTTCAGGTTCATTGAGTTTTATGGATAAGTAGATTGATATTTTAATCAATTTTGAAAAATTCTCAGCCGGTATCATTTCAGATAACTTTTATGCCCCACTGACTCTCTCGTCTCCTTCGAGGCCTCCAATCACATGCACATTAGACTAGTTGATACTGTCCTACAGATGTCATGCTGTTCCATTTTGTTTCTCTCTCGTTTTTTCTAAGTGTTCAGAATAATTCAGTTCAGATAATTTCTGTTTACCTTTTATCGAATGTATTGATTCTTTTCAGTGTGCTCTTACTGTATCTAATGAATTCTTCATTTCTGATATTACACTTTTCATTTTTAGCATTTCCTCTTGTTTCTTTTTTGTAATTTCCATCTCTCCCTGATGAAACCTCCTATGTGATGAAGGCCTTTCACCTTTTCAAGTAGGTCAGAGATATTTTTGTGTCCTTGTCTAAGAGAAAAAAAAAAAAGAAAAGAAACACTGTGTGGAACTTCTGGACCTTTTATTGCTCTCTTGGTACATTTTCATTCACTGTTTTCTATCCTATCAAGGGTCACATTTTCACATTTTATTGCTTCTCAGCATGTCCTGAAATTTTTTTAATGACAGACATAATATATATAAAACATACCACACACAGTGTAGATCAGTGGCTGGAGAACATATTTTGTAAAGGACCAAATAGTAAGTACTTTAGGTTTTGCAGGCCATATGGTCTCTGTCAGTATGACTCAACACTGCTATTGTAGCACAAAAGCAGCCACAGACAAATGCAAATAAATAAGGGTGCCTGTGTTCCAATAAAGCTTTATTTATATATACTGAAATTATGATTTTATGTAATTTTGATGTCTCATGAAAATTCTTTTTAATTTTTAAGCATATATTAGGTTATTAAGTATGGAATGCCCGATTTCCTTAACTACTAAGTTTGACAGTTGATATCTCTGACATTTCACTTTGACACTTCTTGGTTTTTTTTTTTTATTGTGAAGGTACATCCTCATTCCTTCAAACTCACATTTTGGCTTGTGATTATCTTTCAAAAATTTTTTTAAAGCAATTTTTGTGAAACCATGGATAAGTCAAAAATTTGTGTTATTTTTGAATATGAGTTCCATTGTGGAACAGTGCAGACAGCTTGAAATATCACCAAAGTGTTTGGGAAGGATGTGGGCAATGAATGCACAGTACGTACATGGTCTAAGAAGTTCCATTCTGGTGATTTTAATCTTGAAAATGAGCCATCTAGGCGATCTGAGACCAATGTGGATAATGATGAGCTGCAAGCTGTAGTAGAAGTGACTCCATCTCAACATATGCATGAATTAGCAGCAAGGTTTGACATTACTATTCCAACAATATTGGCCATTTGAAACAAGTGGGCAGGGTAAAGAAGCTGGATAGATGGGTACTGCATGAATTAAATAAGCATCAGAAGAGAAATCATCTCGAAGCTTGCCTTTCTTTGCTTTCATGACATAAAGGCAAACCATTTCTACACCGTATTGTTACATGTAAAGAAAAATGGATTCTTTTTTGACAATCGTAAGTGTTTGGCACAATGGCTAGATAAAAATGAAGTGGCAAAACACAGTCCAAAACCAAATATCCATCAAGAAAATCTAATGGTGTCTGTTTGGTGGTCCAGCATTGGTAATATTCTACAGCTTCATGAAAGCTGGTAAATCGATTATAGTGGATGTCTAGTGCAACCAGTTGGATGAAATTGTAAGGATGCTTGTGATTAAGCAGCTGAGATTGGTCAATAGAGACAGGCCAATCCTCTTGCAAGACCACATGTCACCAGAAACTGACATGTCACAAGAAACTGTTCAAACTAAAGCAGCTGGACTAGGAAACTCTCTGTCATCTGCTGTGTTCACCAGACCTTGCGCCAACTGACTACCACTTCTTCCAGGCTTTGGACCACTTCTTGCAAGGAAAAATATTCAATTCTCAGCAAGCTGTGGAAAACACCTTTTGCGATTTCATCACCACTCTCTCTCCAGGTTTCTTTGCTGCTGGCATAAGCCAGCTATAATTAAGATGGCAAAACTGTGTTGATAGCTTAGGCACATACTTTGCTTAGTTGTACTGCTTCTTGTTTGAGATATAATCAACTAAACTTTTGATTCAAAATAGGACATTTCATATTTAGTGACCTAATAATTATGTAAAAATAATTCTTACCCAACAGGTCATACCACAACTTCACCATGAGCCAGAGTTTTTGGCCCCTGGCATAATTTAATGGAAATAATATTTACCCATATAAGAAAGTATGCACTTTCTTCTCTCAGGCTGCTAGTGTGGATGAGTCAATCCAATATATATTTAATTTTTTTTTTTTTTTAATTTCAGAGTATTATGGGGGTAAAAATGCTTTGGTTACATATACTGCCTTTGCACCTCCCAAGTCAGAGCTATAAGCATGCCCAACCTCCAGACAGTGTGCACTGCACCCTTTAGGTGTGACTTTGCCTATCCCTTCCTCACCCCTCCCACCTGCCTGACACCCAATGAATGTTACTGCCATACGTGTGCATAAGTTTTGATCGATTAGTACCAATTTAATGATGAGTACATGTGGTGTTTGTTTTTTCATTCTTTGTTTTCCAATTAGAAGAATGGGCTCCAGCTCTATCAAGGATAATACAAGAGGTATTAGTTCACCATTTTTTTATGGCTAAATAGTACTACATGGTGTATATATACCACATTTTATTAATCCACTCATGAATTGATGGACACTTGGGTTATTTCCACATCTTTGCAGTTATGAATTATGCTGCTATAAATGTTCAAGTGCAGATGTCTTTTTCATAGAATGTCTTTTTTTCCTCTGGGTAAATACCCAGTGGTGGGATTGCTGGATCAAATGGTAGTTCTACTTTCAGTTCTTTGAGGTATCTACATACTAATTTCCATAGAGGTTGTACTAGTTTTCAGTCCCACCAGCAGTGTATGAGTGTTCCTATCTCTCCACATCCATGCCAAGATTTGTTGCTTTGGGACTTTTTAATAAAAGCCATTCTAACTGGAGTTAAGTGATATCTCATTGTGGTTTTGATTTGCATTTCCTTGAAGATTAGAGATGTTGAGCATTTTTTCATATGTTTGTTGGCCATTAGTCTATATACTTTTGAAAAGTTTCTATTCATTTCCTTTGCCCAATTTTTAATGGGTTATTTAATTTTTTTCTTGCTGATTTTCCTGAGTTCTATCTAGATTCTAGTTATTAGCCCTTTATTGTATGTATAGCATGCAAATATTTTCTCCCATTCTGTAGGTTGTCTATTTTCTCTAATGACCCCAAAGATTCTGCCAAGGGACTACTGGAATTGATAAATAAATTCAGCAAAGTCTCAGGTTAAAAAATCTATGTACACAAATCAATAGCATTCATATATGCCAACAGCAGTCAAATTGAGAACCAAATCAAAGACTCAATACCTTTCACAATAGCAACAAAGATAATAAAATATATAGGAATATATTTAACTAAGAAGGTGAAAGACCTCTACAGGGATAACTATGAAACAATGAGGAAGGAAACATCACAGGATGTAAACAGATAGAAAACCATACCATGTTCATGGATCAGCAGAATCACTGTTGTTAAAATGTCTATACTACCGAAAGTGATCTACAGATTCAATGCAATCCCTATTAAAATACCAGCATCATTATTTTCAGACCTAGAAAAATAATTCTGCACTTCCTATGGAACCAGAGAAGACCTGTATACCCAAAGCAACCTTAAGCAAAAAGAACAAATTGGGAGGCATCAATTTATCAGACTTCCAGCTATATTACAAGGCTATAGTGACCAAAACAGCATGGCACTGGCACAAAAACAGTCATAGACAAATGAAACAGGTCTGAGAACCCAGATATAAAACCATCCTCATATAATCATCTGACAAAAACATACACTGGGGAAAAGAATTCCTACTCAATAAATGGTGCTGGGAAAACTGGATGGCCACATGTAGAAGACTGAAACTAGACCCACACCTCTCACCTGTCACAAAAATCAACTCACAATGGATAACAGACTTAAACCTAACTCATGAAACCATAAGAATAAAATGTTGGAAAAATTCTTATAGACATTGGCCTAGGCAAAGAATTTATGAAGAAGACCCCAAAAGCAATCACAGCAACAACAAAAATAAGTAAATGGGACCTGATTAAATTAAAAAGCTTTTGCACAGTTAAACTGGATCTTGAATTTGCTTTAACTTTAGTTGGCTTGAGTATACTGATACTTTCAAATACTCTGAAGATGAGATCAAGAATTTTTCTTAAGAAATCTGGAATTTTAGCAACAGTAAGACTTGAGAAATTTCTTGTGATTTTCAGCCAAGCTATAGCTTTCCAACGTATGGAATAATTTCTTTTCTTTATAGCTTGACTATAGTTTTTCAGGTTGAGAAGTTCTTCTGAATCTCCCTTTCTTTCCAGACTATGGTGGGTCATGGTGGTGCACCTGCTCAAGGCCAAGAATGCCTTGTAAGCAGTTCTCTCATCTCTCTGAACCAATTCCAGATTTTGGTTTATTGTACTTCTCCACTCAATGAAGCCTGTGGGAAAGAGTTGATGGGCACTGCAGACACACTCTGAGGTTGGAGGTCTTTGGGATTCTAATACACAATACCAAGCCACATTAATCCATCATAAACATCTTAAAATTACTCTTAATTTCTCCGTACTTCCATCTAGTGTGAATAACTCTTACTCTTTCATTCTGCCATGATGGAAGTTATCACATCTCTTTTCTTCAGAGAAACTTTGTTACTTACTAGAATTTTATTATTTTAAGTTTCTGAGTCTCTGAAAGATTTTGGAAATTTATGATTTTTTTTCTTTTCTTTGTCTCTCTCTCTCTCTTTTTTAGTTTACCCAGCTTCTTCTCTTGTGTAGAGTGGGAGTAACAATTTTTGCAACTTTCTCTATCTTAAAAATAAATAGAAGTACACGTTTAATGATTTTAATCAGAGGAGTATCATTCTCAGACTTTTATTTTTTGTCAATACTGGCCACAGTGTGATAAGATGAATAAAGGGGCACTGGATTTAACAAAGAACATTAAGATATGGTGTAGCAAAAGGGACAGATAAAAGTAAATAGATCAGAGATCTTCAGGATTCATCAGTTCCTATTGTCAAAAAATTCTTGTTCCATTTTCAACAAAAAAGTTACAGGATTACTATAAAATACAATTTAAAAGCAAACCATAAAACCCCACCACAGTCTTAAGAGACAAAGCAAATATCAAAACCAGACTCAGATATCACACAAATTTTGCAATGATCACGTAAAGAATTTGAAAAAAAAAGCATAATTAAGATATTAAAGGTTCTCATGTAAAAATTAGACCATATACAAGTACAGATAGTTATGTAATGGAAACTTGGAAACTCTGACAAAAAATTAAAAGTAAATATTAGAGATTACAAACACTGTAACATAAATGAAGAGTACCTTTGATTGGCTTCATCAGTAGACTGACACGGCCAAGAAAAGAATCAGAGAACTTGGAGACAGAGCAATAGAAGCTTCTAAAATTAAAATGCAAAGAAAAAAAAAAAGAAGAAAAGAAAAAATATGAAAAAATTTCAAAAACTGTGAGATAATTACAAAAGGTCAAACATATGCATAATATGATATCAGAAGAGGAAAGATAGAAAGCAGCAGAAGAAATATTTGAAGAAATAGTGGACAAGAATTTTTTAAAAATAATAGTGACATCAAAGTACAGAGCTAGAAAACTCAGGAAACACCTAGCAGAATAAATAACAATAAGAACAACAACACAAGTTTCTGAGTAGGCATATTATACCAAACTGCAGAAAACTAAAGACAAAGAGCCAGGGGAGTAAGAGTGAGGCTGGGGGGAGATCAGGGGAAAAATACCTTACATACAGAGAAACAAAGATAAGACTTACATCAAACTTCTCATCAGGAACCATGCAAGCAAGAATAGAGTGGAGTGAAATATTTAAAATGTGAATAAAAAATACCCAATAATCTAAAATTCTGTATCTAACAAAATTAACCTTCAAAAGTAAAGAATAAATAATTTTTTGAACAAACAAAAACTGAAAATCTGTTACCAGCAGCCCTGCCTTAAAAGAAATTTTTAAAAAGTTCTTCGCAGAGAAGAAAAATGAGACAATTCAAAAACTCAGATAGTTCATTTATATGAAATTCTGAAAAAGCCAAAATGTTAGGTATAGAGAACAAATCTGTGATTTCCAGTAGCTGAATGGCAAGATGTTAGGAAAGTGATTGACTCAAAGGGGCCCCAGGGAACTTTTTGGTAAGATGGAAATATTCTGTTGGTTGATTGTAATGGTGGTTACATAATTATATGCATTTATCAAAATTTATATAATTTGTACCCAGAAATGTTGAATTTTTCATCTCTGTAAATATTGTCTCAATAAATCTGACTTTAATATGTTTTTGTTAAACTCTGAGGTTAAACTTGTGAGCTTTCTAATATCTTGAAAAAACATTAGGTAGTTGAACAAGTAACTCCAAAATCAAAATAAGAATGTCAGAACTTTTATCTAAATGTATCTACATTTATGGATAAAACTTATTCATATATAGCACTGGAACTCCCCAAGAATCAAATATAGGGAGTCAAAATTTATTTATTCAAAAACCTAGATATTTTAGCATTTAAGAACCAGATAGATTTTTAACATTTTTTAAATTGATTTGTAAAGTTGTTTTTTAAACCTGTTTTAAACCTGCTTGTAAATATTTATGATTAGGTAAGAATATGTCATAGTACATTTTCCCCTTTAAATTTATGAAATTATAATGCTGTATATCTCAATGCCTCACAAGTATTATCTATTTTTTTCCGATTCTTTAGGTTTAGCTTAAGTCAGGTCTTAAAAGGCCAATATTCTTATTTTCAAGCATGTTGACTAACCTTGTCACTTCAAAAGAAGTATGGGGCATTTACTATTTCTTATTTCAAAATATTAAATATTTGGCCTAATATCTTAAGATCTTAAGTCATTAATTCCCAATAGCTCAATACATTGATGACACAATAACACTAAAAAGGAAAATGTATCAATTATATTTTTGTCCTAACTACCAAATGTTTATGTTATGGATTATTGATGGTTTTAGTTAATTTAGCTTCTAAACACCTTCAACTTGATAGTCAACATTATAATTTAAAATTGTTTTACAAACAACTTTTTAGGAGGTATTCATAAAAATCCCAAGGCAAATCAGACTTATTACTCCAATTTATGGATTAGGAAATTTACCAAAAGCGGGAAAATGCTGTGCCTTAAGTTGAATATTGATTCAGTGGCAAAATAAGTTACTAAACTCAAGCCCTCAGGCATTGCTTATTTCATTATGCAACAAAATCTCTATTTGCTTACATGTTGCATGGAATAAACTTAGATAATGTATACTGGTAGGTAATATTAGTTTAAAGAAATATTTGTTGTCAAAATAAACACTACTCTCGTTAAAGAACGAATAAGTAAATCACTGCATTAAAATAGTTTATCAAGGGATAGACTGTTATAGAATTTGAAAAATCTTAATTTCTCCTTTAAAAAAAAAGTGGGGAGAGAAGCTGTGGGTGGAGCTGGCAGAAGGAGAAGCTTTGTTACTCCAAATTAAAAGACATAAAGCATTAATAAACATTAATGATCAGACTGAAATTCAAAGAGAATCGTTGATATAGTAGTTAATATATATGCTTTAAAAACTGCCCTTTGGATTTTGCAGTAGATAAAAGTAATTTAATATTTAGAATTATGGGGAGATGTAATTAATATACCTATAACTTTGTCATAAGCAATATGAAAAAACATTTTAAAAATCCATAACAAAATTCAGATGCCAGTATTTAAAGCTTACCTTTGCCCGTGTACTGTGAAATGTCTATACAGTTAAAAAAAGACACACAATTGTGTGCACTTGGGCCAAAACCAGGTCTTTATCTGTAATCTTTGTAGGCTTGCAAAGTCCTTTGGCAAATAGTCTCTTAAAAACTTTTCCTCATTCTTCAACCCAAATCCAATTTCTCACCTCATCACACAGAAAATGAGAATACCCACCAGCATTTCCCTCATTTTCCCAACCTGGAAAACCTAAGTATTAACCATTCTAGCCTATAGGTGGCCTTTGTTTTCCAGTCTAAATCTCAATATTACAAACACTTCTCCACTTAAGGCTTACTTTTTCCACCAGTGCTTTGCACATAAGCTGTTGTATCACCACAGGGAGTATGACTCTTCAGTATCCTTTGTTATATAAAAACACAGTTTCCTTTCATTATCAAAACCAAAAATAAATTGTCCCACCACCCTACTTTATCAGTATATTATCATCTCTCTTTACTTTCCTTAAAGTTCCTGAAAGTTTTGCTTCTGAAAATCAGAGTTCTTTGTTCTCCTGGCTTTATTAAAGTATACTTGACAAATAAAAATGGTATATATTTATGGTGTGCAACATGATATTTTGATACATGTATAAATTGTGAAATGGTTACCATAATCAAGCTAATTACAATATCTACTACTTCACATAGTTACCTTTTGTGTGTGTGTATTTGTGTGTGTGTGGTGTGAACATTTAAAATCTACTATCTTAGCAAATTTCAATTATTACAGTATTATTATTAATTATTGTCACCATGCTGTACCTTAGATCTCCAGGACTGATTCATCCCACATAACCGAATCTTTATACCCTTTGACCAACATCTTTCCCAGAGTTCTTGATTGCAAGTAACGGAGACAAATTCTGGCTGTTTTATGCAAAACTGAGAACTCCTGGAAAGAAATAGGGAGCTTTCAGAATTGAGACGAGGTGAAAGCTCTGTAAAACAAGTAGCAGGAGGACTTTGTCCAGGACATCAGCTCTACTCCTTGTTGACACTTGACTATATCTCTGCCTTGGCTTTGGTTACATGCTTTATTCCTCCTGGTAGAAATGTATTTTACAACATTCTTTCATTGTGTGTGTGCCATTTGTATCAGTTACTGGACCCTGGACCATGTATCTGTGCCTTGGCTGCCTGAGGCACTGAGAAAGAAAACATCTATTGTAGTTAGAACTGTGGCACCAAATTGTCTCCTTAATATTGCAGAGGGTGGAGAAATTCTTTAAAAATGGGAAGGTGTAGACAAAGCTTCATGTCTTGGTCCATTCAGGCTGCTATAACAAAATACCATAAACTGGGAAGCTTATAAACCACAGAAATTTATTTCTCACAGTTCTGGAGGCTGGGAAGTCCAAGATCAAGGCATCAACAGATTTGGTGTCTGGTGAGATCCTGCTTTCTTATAGATGGCATCTTCTCACAGTGTTGTCATATGGTGGAAGAAGCAAACAACCCCCCATGGGCTTTCTTTATAAGAACATCAATTTCATTCATGAGGGTACCACCTTCATGACCCAATTACTTCCCAAAAGCTCTACCTCTCAACACCATCATTTTGGGGGTTAGGCTTCAACTTATTAATTCTGGGGGGAGTGGACACAGAAATATTCAGACAATAGCAGCTTAGTACCCAGCCTTGTATCACTGATTCTACTTGTTAATTGCATTCCTATTTCTAAATGTAGTACCAGATGGTTATACCCTACCACCATCCTGTTCCAATTGTTTCTCTTAATGTTACCAATGATCTTAAAATTTGTAAATACAGTGAATACTTTTCAGTCTTCTTAACATTTGACTTTTCAGCAGTATTTGTTAGGATTGACTGACAACCATCTGTTTGAAACACGCTTCCTCTAACTTGAGTGTTTTCACTTATTCCTTTTTCTTTTTCTACCTTATGAACATTTTAAAATTTCATTTTTCTCCACATGCTTCTTCAGTATTGTAGTCCCTCAGTGCTATGCTTTTGCTCTCTGTCCTTACTTTCCATATTGTATGCTTTATATTCTTGGGAGGCTTCATTATTCCCATAATTTAATTAATGTGGAATCATTTATTCAAATGATTCCCATATTTATTTCTAGTCCAAATCTCTCTTCTAATTTTTATATTCTTTATTTAATTGCATGATCCTAAATCTTTCTCATATTTCAGTCCTCAGCTTAAATTTCATGTCCTCAAAGAAACATTTCCTAATGTACTCATCTTACTCTCTTACTGAAGTACAGATTTACTTCAAAGCCTTTATCAGAATTTATTATGTTCAACATATATTTCTGTCCCAATACCATGCACATGTTCATAAAAAACCTTTTATATGAAACAAAATTAGACCCTGTAAATCATCTTATAGGGAAATGTGTAAATTTGTAACCCGAGTGCTAAAACAAACAACAAAAAGAGTAGCATATTCAAATCTACACTAGTGTGCAGACCCAGCATCATGATCAGTTGATTTGTTGCAGTGTTAAACCTTGTGGCTTGAATTTTTCTCTTTTGAGATAGGTACTTGATGGCTTTTGTTTTCAATACAGATCAGTTTTAGAAAATTTAAAATTCGAATCCAAGATGAAGACATTTTCATCAGTTTCTTTTTAAATACAGAGGAAAATAGCTTTATAGGTTTTTCATCTGGACTCTAAATCAACAACTATGCAAACTACTACCTGCATTCACTTAAGGCACCTCTATAGGGTTTTAAGTTTTTTCGTCAGGCTTTCCCTTAGATGGTAAGAAAGTTTGCTTTTGATCTCTTCAAAACATTGCCATGGCAGTGGAGAGGTGAGTATGTATGGACCAAAAAAGATTTTACATTATGTTGGTATCATTAAACTGTACACCAATCACTCATGAGCTGAACACATTTAAAAAACCACATTTCCTACAGAACAGCAGATGCTTTTTAATCTCTTTCATTTGTTTGCAATCTCCACACAAGCAGGAAATTTCTCTCTTTATTTGCCAGTATTTACTTAAGTAGCTTGTTCAGTGCTTGGACTACTGTAAGAAAGAATTGTATACCCCTTTCTAGCTCTATTTTGAGGACAAATGAATGTCCTCATAATTCCTAGCCCACACACCCACAATAACTTTGTCAGTAATCCCTCTGATTCCAATCTACTTCTTTTAGGACAATATTCCATTTAGCTGCATGTTCTTATAAAACCGCAAACCAGACAGTGTTACAAATTCTTTAAAACTTCTCAGAGGATTTCTATTTACCTTCTGTGTGAAATAGGTGTTTCCTTTCTACAAGATTGCCAAACACCTAGGCAGTATCTATTCCTTAAGCTTCACTTCATGCCACTCTTTGTTTTACTGTGATACCTCTAATAGGACTAAATTGGGATAAGATGTATGCAAATGCCCTGCCATTCCCCTCTCATCTCCTAGCCTCCCTTAACTCTTGTTCCTACACATTCTTTAAAATCTCACCCACTAGTCTCCCCTGCCTGTGCCTGTCTCAGTTGCCCCTCAATTTTCTCAAAACTTCTGTTCATATATTTATCATTGTGATTAGTACTTTGTATTATATTAATAGATAATAACATTTGTCTGTTTGGTTGCCTCTCTCCCATCATCAGACTGTGGAATGAGTCTTATCAATGTTTGTATTCTCATATACAAAGTAATGAGAATAGACCCAGTAAACAGTATTTGTTTAATTAACAATTAACATGAATTAACAATATACTTTCCGGGGTGTCCTGATGTTAAATCTATGTCTTATTCTTTGGTTACTTTTCTAAATTCCAAATTCATATTTTCAATTACCTTAAAGGAATATGTATCAGTAATTACCACCTCAAGGTCTCTGTTCTTACCATCCCTTCTACATGGATTTTTTCCCCAAGATATCCACATAACTCCCTCACTTCCTTCTAAACTCTGCTCAAAATTGTCTTTAGCATAAGAGACCTCTAAATTCCCACACAAAATACCACTCTTTATCTCTCTCACTCCCTCCCCCTTTAACCTGACATATTTTCTTCATATTACTCACCTCCACTAATTATTATATTTTTGTTTCTTTATTATATGCCAAACTAGATATAAGATCCATGTAAATAAATAATTTATTTTTTCACTGTTATATACCCAGTTTTGCTAAACATGTTAGTGCAAGTGTACTCTTACATATTAAAGGAAAGGAAGAGAAAGTGAAAGGCCTCCCTTAGTTATCTTTTATGCCAGACTCCTTATATCACTTTCCCTCAGATTTTGAAATGCGATGTTGCGTACTTCCCCAGTATCTAACACCCGATACTTGTGGTATGGATCCATCAGTGAGTGTGCCAAGAATATTTCAAACACATGCAAGTCTAAAATTTAACTTATATATGTTTACTTTCCTTAAAACCATCCTCTATAAAGTTAATAAAAGGCCATAAGGTGGAAAACATGGTAGGAGTCCAAACTCTGCAAAGGTATAGGCATTTTATTTATATTTTTTATATATATTTATTTTATTTTATTTTATATATATAAATCAGCTGTTGTTCCCTACTTTGCTTTCCTGTAATTGCTTACTACTCAGTAGTCAGATAGCTGATGGTCATGAAGATTCTTAGCTTTCTTCATTGCTCCCATAGATAACATCACCCTTGTGAAACCTAAGGCTGGTCTTTAGATATCTTCCAGACCCTGCATTCTGGTGGACGAGATCAGTGGCCTATACCAAGGAACCAACTCAACCAGTCTTGTGACCTGGGAACTGACTCAGCACAAGAAGACAATTTCTGCTTTCCGATCCTATGAGTTCATCCTTAACCAATGAGCAGATCCAATTCCCTAGCCCTTTATCCACCAAACTACCTTGAAAATCCCTGGCTCCAAAATTCTCAGAGAAATGGATTGGAGACATTCTTCTTATCTCCTTGCATGATGCCCTGTGATATTAAACACTTTCTCTGCTGTAATCCCTACTGTCTTCATGTATTGGCTTTCTCCCATGCAGTGGGAAATGAATCTAATTGGGTTACAACATTTTTCTTACTGCCCAATGAACCTCTCCTCTTGCCATCCTTATTTCTCTTTAATAACATTATTTTCCAAGGCACCCATATGGAAGCCTTGGAGAATGCCCATATTAGTGTTCCTTATAAGCCCACATCCCATTTCCTGCTGATGAAATACACACTTAAATACCTCTAGTCAAGTGGAAAACAAAACATAAGCAAATATTTGGTATTGGATACTGGGCAAAAATTCAAACTTAGAATCAAAAGTTCTAACAGAAAATCAGATATGTGGCAAATGGAAGGAGCCATAAGATAAGCCTCTTGATTTTAACTTCTTTCTCTTTAAATTTCTGTTCATTTTCCCAAGTATGGTTATCAGAGATGGACCCAAGAGAATGGCCAATCTATCTCCCTGTCAGCTGCAGGCCAAACAGAGAGTACCCCATGGATGGGCATTATCTCTCAAGGAAGCAATGCCATCCTCCATTGAAATGTAGCCTAACCAACTTGTAGCTCTATCATCTTCCACGAAGGCTACAAAGGAAGTGGAAAAAAAGGCTGAAGATGTTCTTCATGATCCTTTTACAAAATAGGCCAATATACAATAGAAGTATGAGGAGAAAAAGTGCTTGTTCCCACACAAATAAATTCAATAATCCCTAGATTTTAGTTCTCATTCATTCACTGGTTTTAATAGTCAATCTTAAGGTCAACCAGTATGTAGATCCCCCTCAGAGGAAGGGGCTGAGGGGTTATCCAAGTAATCATGATCTGCCCACTTCATAAGATAAATTTTATAATAACTACTATTGTTTCCTTATTTTTTTTCTTCTGGGAAAAGTGAGAAGGGAAATTATGCCTTAGCTTTCATGAGCCTCTGAAATAGAACAGGATATTAATGAACTTCAAGGCCATACTGTAACTAGACCAAAAAAGAAAACATCTTCTATTCTCTGCCAGATTATCTAATAATACTAATCAAAACTTATACAATGCATTCAAACTAAAAAAGAAAGAATGACCTAAATTTAAATATAAACCCTTTCCTATTATTATAGTCTCCAATTCAATTAATGTTTAAAATTCAAAGAAATAATTCATCCTATAAATTTTTATTCAATTTATTCTTAGCTAATGTAATGTCTAATTGAAATCATTAAATATTGCATGTTTATTGAACCTTAGAATATTGGTGAACTAAATACTAATCTGTATATATTTATCATTTTTTAGGTGGATTTGGAATGGCACCAATCTGTACTTAGTACCATTTGCCACCTCAGATTCACTTTGAATGCCTTATACTATATAAGGTTATAAATACTATTTATAATGCACTAATTGACTATAGTTTTCTCATATGTAAAATGGAGGTAAATATTAGCTATTGCACAGTGTGAGGATTAAAAATGAACAAAGTACATAGCACTGTAGCTGGTCCATGACAGGGTATGTTCCTTTTTGTTTTATTTTAGTAAATATGTGAATTTAAAAATTTTCTAATTTTCATCATCAGGGCTATGAGAGTTTATTATAATAGTTTACTCCTCTTTCTTTCTGTCTTGCCCAACAGCCTCCTATTTTTCTTTCTCCTCATGTCTATTGAACTAAATCAGAAGATTAGAAGAAACAAAGATTTTTTTTCATTAATAGTTGATGTGCAGCAGGGAAGACAGCCTGAAAAGCCATTAAGCAGGGAAATCATTTTCTAGGGTTTTAGGGTACAGAGCTACTCAGAGGACAGAAGCAATGATTCCAGGAATGAAACCACAAAATTTCAGTTACTTTGGCACGCAGATTTTGGTAAAACAGAATACTAGTTGGCATGAGCCATAACAGAAGGGCCATTAGCAGTCTGCTAAGAAAAGATTTAAGTAGTTATTTTCCTGTAAGTTAGCTTTAAATTTGGAGACAGGTAAAATTTTCCAGCATAGGTAAATAAGGTCTCCAAAAACATTATAAGAACAAGAAAATTCTGCTCTGTGTTCTCTTGTATCTGACTTTCTGCTCTTCAATTTTTTTTTAGTATCTCTTCACAGTTTTAAAAATATATATATACACAGACACTTCAAATAAAATATTAACTTGTCTTGTTAGATTTTTATCTGTGTGATTACTAAAGACAATCTGTGTGATCACCAAAGATAATTTATGTAAGTAAGAAAACTATCGTAGTTATGGTAATAGTATTGAAAGAATGAAGGTCATTGTTTAGAACTTAAATTCATCTGTGCCCAGTTCAGTTCACTTTCCAATAGATGCTTTAAATCTTTTGAATTTGTTAAAAATAGCAATGTAAATGGCTGAACATAATCTGAAATTGGATGCATGCTTGTATGTTTTACCAAACTCCTACGGGATGAATATCAATATATGATAAAACTATGAGGCTATAGTTACTATACTAATTAAGCCTCAATCAATTTTAAAGCTGTATATATTTTGACATTTCTGAAAATACTTGTAAACTTTGTAATATAATTCTTCATGATATTTGCATATATTTTAAGTGAGTGTACAGAGTCATAATTTTGATAGTGTTAAATAAAATTTGTAGGAGTCCATTGACTCAGACTGAGCTCTTGCACTAGGCCCAACAGACCATACCAAAATGGAGTAATTTATGTTAAAGTTCCACATCATCAAACTGAAACTAAGCTGTTTATCTGACTTTCTGAGAAATCAGGAAAATAAGAAATAATAGACAAATTCCCAAACAGTCCAGGTTTAGTTGGCTTGATAATGAAGTTTCTTTTGTTTTAATCCCCATAAAAAAGTAACCCAAAGTAACCTGATGTCAACTTGTTCTTTGTTTCTGCTTTCTTCAGCCTGTCTCTATCTATAAAACCATCCTCCTCTGCTCAGCTCATTGGAATGCTCATTCAGTTTTATAGAATTGCAAATAAAGCAAATTACGATCTTTAAACTAAATTGTTGCAGTTTTGTCTTTTGACAATAGGGTTTCAATATCAGGGGACCAAAATTTGTTTATTGGTTGGTTGTTTATTACACAAGTGTGTGTTTGGTTTGGGGATTTTTTCCTTTCTTTCTTTCTTTTTAAAACATATTCCAATAAGGATTTTCTTTTATTTCCTTAAAAAGAGTAACTTTTATGTGTTTGTTATTATTGCTTTTATACCGGGGTGCTCCATAAAAGAATTGCTTTTATTTTTTAAAGAGTTAATTTTATTCTATAAATATAGTGGGGATACTTTTGTTGTCAATTCCATGGACTTTGAGTAGTGCATCTGCTTTCATGCCATAAATTCTAAGACTAAATCGCAGTTTCCTCCCAAGTGGGATGAAATGGATTTGAATTGTACACCGGAAAAGAAAACTGCTGTGCTATTTGTTACAGCTGGCCAACTTTGTTCAATTGAAGCAACAGGGATGTGTTGAAAACCAGGCTGTTTCCATAGGTCATTATGAAACTCACTCGTGGAATTGGCAGTGGAAAATTTCAAAGAATCCTCCCATGAAGCATGGATGTTTCATTACAACCAAGGCAGCAATCTTCTATATATCCATACCTAAGCAAAGCAAAACTTGTTATCTGATAAAGAGTTTTAGGGACTTTGACATAAGTTGTGTTGTTTATAAAGTTTCAGATATTTTTATTTTAATTCCATTATTTACTGTTAAGGTAATATAGAAAGAACTATATTCTTTAAACTATTACATTATAAGGAGTCAAATTTGTTGCAAATAGGTTGATTTTTTGGCAATCATTGGGAGGGCCTAAGGAAAGAAAGGAAGCAAGCGTCACCATAAAAAAAGAATTAGGAATTCAGAAATTCTTGAAAGGTTTAACTATTGTGGCACTTGTAAAATAAATACCTTTTTCTCCATACTCACTGATGTTTATTTTGTCCCCAAAACTAAAGTAATCAAAATGTAAGTTAACAAGACAACAAAGAGTTTATGAGTGTATACTAAAATCAAATAGGCTGCTAATTTGGGTGTGCCAACTGGCATCTGTTGCATTTCATTAGAGAGATTTGACAGTCCCTAATCATAGCAGCCATTTAAATGGACTTATTATTTATTGTTTCAGCTATTTTCAAAATTGTATACTGTGAAGACTTAATTCAGATTCAATGACCACATTTTTGAGAAATAAATTTAACAGGTGAACATTTAAGAAATTAATGGATTAAATTAAAAGAATATTACTTTATAAAGCTCTAACTGCAAAATTATCAGGAAACTTTTTTATATGTTGCCTCTATTTAATTGGTTTTCTTGGAAATCCCTCCCATCACACCACTGTTTGCCTCTTCATTGCCTTTTAGGTCACTGTTCATAGTAACTAAGGAAGCAGAAAAAAATGGCAACTAGTGCAGTGAGCAGATGGCTAACACAGTCCCCTCCATGGGACTCCTGCTAACAGAGAAGTCTGCTCAAAACTACATGGTAAATAGTGTTTATTGTAGGTAGGATCATTATCCCTTTACCCTTTCATTAGTTCTTTGACCCCTACAGTTCAGCATTAATGAAACCATAACTTCCCATTCCTAAGGCCTCTGTACTATTCCACCAGTGCCCTCGTAATGGACTGTGTGTTTACTGGAGCTACATTACAGAGCTTTGTATTGCATGCCCCTAGCATCAGCCCCACACAGTTGTGGGTCTTTGACACACACTAGTAAAGTTCTGCAATGAACTGTGCTTATTAGAGCCCACCAGGAAGGCGAGCTTCTTAGTATAATTAGCTCCCTTGAGAACAATGGCTGCCTTCACAGCTGGAAAGCTAGAAGAAATTTATTCTAAAGTATGGGAAGCACTGAAAAGTTACCTGTAATTAAATTTCCTTTTTTATTCTTTGTCTTTCTTTCTTTCTATTTGTATGTATAATTTAGTTTTGGGGTTGTTGTTTTTTTTTGGTTTTCCTCTCCATCTTGATTAGCTAAATGTAACTGTACAATTTGCTAATTACGAATACTACCTGGTGAAGTTCATGTCTTTAATTGCTATATGACTTTAATCTTGCTTTTCTCTTTTAGTGTAGGTTTACTAGAGAAATATATATATAAACACACACTAGATTTGTGAAAAGAAATAGTTGCTTAGAATCTTCACTATCTAGACAAAATGCTTGAATAGACTCTCATTTTCACATAGGACACTTTTCTACTATTTCCACTTAAGCATGGTCTTGATTTTTGTGTGAGACAATTCTATTATTTCTCATTTTCCTCTGATACTTTTCTATTCTTCTCCTTTCTGTTTGCTGTTTTTTCATTCTACCATTCCACTACAGCCCTCCTATTGATAGCTGACAGTCTATTGACTTTTGTTATGAATGTACCAATTATTACTTTAATGGTTTTCAACTTCTCTCAAGTGGTATGGTCAGCTGTGTAAGCAATGCATAGCAGGTGGTGGAAACAGCATATTATCACAAATGTGAATAACCACAACTCAGTTGACTTGATGACCTCAGATTATATTTCACATTCATATGGGAAAGTGAGATAGGGTCCTATATCATCCACTTCAACCTGCAAATATTTATCTAGTAAACTGCCATCTCTTGAGGCATATCACTGGTTAATATGTGGAATTAGAATAGTAATGAAGATCTTAGCAGTCCTTGGTACATTTGTCTAGACTTGGGAAAAGCATGTTTTGAAGGTCGCTGGGGAACAGAAATGCTAATAACTGTGGTAATTAAAATTATCTTGCAGTTCCAGAGTTCTTTTGTAAACATCTTACTGAGTCAACTATGAACACAATAGAAGGCAGTCTGGTTCAAGTAGCTGACACTATAGCCTCAGAATCTCTGAATCTGGGATTTTAAAGAAGTCTACAATAAAGTCAAGATTTTTTTACTCCTAATTTTCCTGCTCTGAGGCTATATTTGCACAATACAATCAACCCTGCTGTTTCAATCAAGTCAGTGAGAAAAAAGTCAGGAGAACCAGATGTTTGGCATTTTGTGTATGAAACAGCTGGTTGATTGTCTGAATTTTTCATTTTTGAGCTAATCTTGCTGTCATAATATAGAAACATCCTGAAAATGGATTTCTTTGCTTGTGAAATGTAAATAGCTTCCTTTAGAGGCATTTTATGGGGTTTGCTATCTTAGAATTAACAAGGAATGGTTTAGATTGTCTAAAGATGCAGGTATAGTGAGGAAGAGGACACAGTAGCGTTCAAGAAAAATTAAATTGTTAATCCTCATTAGCACTGCTACAAATTTTATCTCAAGTTCTCTTCAGCAAAACAGAGTCATAACTGCAGCAAAGAATCAACTACTAATTGTTTTTATTTTCAAAAAGAAATTATAAATAATCTTTCCAGTTTATGAAATTAATAAGTATTTGGAATTGTGATTTTGTCATATTAGAATTTGGGTCTAATTTTATAAGTACTTATCCTTTTACTATTATGGTTTTGTATTTATGTAGAACTTTACATTTCTTAAAATGATTGTTTAAAGTATTGTACATTTAACCTCTTAAATGCAGCATCAAAGAGAAAGTCTTACTTCAGCAAATTACATAACTATAAACAGAAATAAATAGGTTCCTGAAAAATACACAATAGGGTTGAATAAATGCTATTATTAGGTAGACAGAGAGGGACCTCTGGCCCCTCCTGGGGACCCCTGGGGGAGGAGGGAATGCTCTACCGATCTGCCAATCAGAACTTAGTGAGCCAACTGCAAAAGAATGCAGAGGATTCCCTAGCCCATGAGCCAAGCAACACAGGCAAAATAGGGTCTGGAAGGTGACCTAGAACAACCTAAGGCTAATTATTATGTCATTAGCTTAAATCTACATTGCGGTTCACCCCCCAACCCCCACCATGGGCTTTCAGAGAGGCTCCTGGGAGATCTGCATGTGTAGTAAGACTCAGGTTATTTAACTCACAACTGTCCATCAAAGTGGTTCAATGGTGACATTTGAACCACGAGGAGGGCCCAATCCAGACCCTATAAAATAAGACCACAGACCATAACCAAGGCCCTTTTTCTATGACAGGGGATCTGTTTGTTGTCTGTGGCGAACATACCTTACTTTACTCAATAAACTTCACCTCGTGCTTGCCTTACTTTGGTGTGTCTGGTCATTCTTCAGCCAAGAGCACACCAAGAACCAAGAACAAGATTGCAGACCCGACACTATCACCAGTTTTTCTAACAGACTTTTGTTGGTCTATAAACACATAATGGTTTCTAATATCTAAAATCTTGCATTAATTATTCTAATTTTTTTATATTCTTCTATCCAGTATATACCTGTGCCAAGAGACATAGTAAAATGAAAAAAATTATCTAGATAATTCAATGCTGTATTTTGCCTGTCATTCAATGATTCATCAATGAGATATTTTTGAAAAATTGTTGTTCAAAGGTATTGTACCAGGCACTTTTAGAAGGTAAATGTATACATATAAGTCCTATTCAAGTAATGACGATATAAGATGTTAAATATATACAATTAGCAAAGCAAATAAGCAATGCTTGTAATTTTTAGAGATGATTATTTCATGCTCGTAAAAATTAGGGAAGTGCATACTGAATAAGCTAGATATGAACAGTGAATATACTGTAATTCTGAGAAATGGCAATAAGGAGATGGCATTTCAGATAGACTGAACCACAAGAACAAAAGGTCCCTGGAGAGACAGCATGATGGGTGGTGATCAGTTTGTATATGGTGCCAGTAGCCCCAATGACTGCAAACATACATAAAAACAAGAATATAAGCTATTGATGATTAATTTGCTTAGTATAGAGTACATTTAATAAACAAATAGAGTTTGGCGCAAAATATATTTGGTATGATACAGGGAAAGTAAGGTTTTCACAACTGTTAACAATGTAAAAGCCATACTTACTATGGGTGGAATCGTGTCCCATCAAAAAAAAGGTGTGTTGAATTCCTAAACCCCAGTACCTCAGAATGTGAGCTTATTTGAAAATAGAGTCATATAGATGTAATTATCAAAGTTAAAATGAGATCATACTGGAGCAGGGTTAGCCCCTAATCCATCGAGGCTGGTATCCTTGTTAAGAAAATGGCCTTCTGAAGACAGAGACACACAGGAAGAACATCATGTGAAGACAATGGTGGAGATTGGAATTAAGTAGCTGTAAGCACAGGAAAGACAAAGATTTCTGGCAAACCATTAGAAGGCAGGAAGTGGCAAGTAAGGGTGGCCCGGAGGTTTCAAGGGGAATGCAAACCTGCCAACACCTTGATCTCTAGCCTCCAAAAGACAATAAATTTCTGTTGTTTTAAGCCACTAAGTTTTTGGTACATTTTAGCAGCCCTAGGATATTAATACACTGGACATGCAAAATTAGACCACAGGCTATAAAGTTCAGTGGGCTATGTCTTTGCATATAGCTGCAAGGGAATTCAAAGCAATTTGAATTTATTTTCTTTGATGGTTGTTTTGATTTGGTGCTATTGTAATTCAATTCTATCTTAGAAAAGCAAGAAATATAACTTGAGAAACTATGAAAATGTTAAAGGATCATTCAAAAGTTATTGGTTAACTATAAATATGTGCACTGTAATATCTAAAGCATGAATATTTAAACATAGATGTGGACATCAAGATAAATTGATATCTGAAATTAGACTTATTATGTCACAAGAACCAAAAAAATATTGAAGCTGATTAAGGAGACTATTTTAATAATACCTTTGTTAATAAGTTAAAAAAAAAAAAAGCTCATCTAGAGCTAAATACTTAGTTTTATCTTAATTGCTACTCCTACAAAAAATATAATAGGACCATGAAATACACGTGAAAAGTAAGAGTCTAAGACAATGGGTTAGAAAAAATCCAGTTAGAAATGCAGTTAAAGATCTGTAAAATAAATCACTCAATCTTAACAAATACAGAAAGAACCAGATAAAAAGAAAATACTGGTATTGAGGATGCATATTTAGGACAAACTAAATTATCTCCAAAATTGTGTGGTAGTAAATATGAATTATTTTTAAAATGATTTTGATATAAATGTAATATTCACTGGCATAAAGTATAAAATTACATAAAATAAAATGAAAACCTTAGTAAGAAAATTTGAAATTTAGTAATATTAAAATTTATAAAATCATGAATTAATTTCTGATTTGGATAATAAAAATAATAATATATAGCTATATTTATTGTTTTCTTTATATGAGACACTATTCCAAGCATACCATAAATAGTAACTAACTTTTATCTTCATAAAACAATTCTGTGGGATAACTATTATTACTATCTCTATTTTTACAGGTCAGAATACTGGAATATAGAGGGGTTGGGTAACTAGCATAAGGTTACTCAGGAGTTAGAGGGACAACAGGAATTTAAATCCAGACAGTCTGGCTCCAGAATCTTCAAATAAATACACCACCTCCCAATCTATTAAAAGACATACATTTATTGATCAAAATTTTTTGTTAGGTTGGAAAGGTAATAGATGTTGACTACAAAAAAAAGGCAAATATATGAAATTTTGAAGAAGAAAATAAAGGCAAGTATACTCCTAGCATTCATGGATAAATCCTATTTTCATTTTGATATCCCATCAGCCTTATGTGTAGGTTTGTATATTAGGACCAAATCATACCTTAGATTGCTCATCTTTATCATTTATTTGATACACTTTTGTTAATCATTTACTTTTTTCTTAATTTTCCTCTACCACAAATAATGATGCAATTTAATCTTCAAATGCTTTGAAATATTTATTTTTGACAAACAAATTTATAAATAAAATATTTCTACTTGAAAACTCATTTGCTAAAAGTACTTTTATAATAATTCAAAATAATTAATGCCTTATCCGTTAAAATACCTTCTCTATTATCCAAATATTGAGAATTAACACAAATAGAATATTTTCACATATAGTCATGTACTTTAAAGACTTTTTACAAAGAACACTTTTTTTTTTCAATTCACTGTTACTTTTTAAGCATTTCAACAACAAAAAATGCAATTTTTTTCAAGGCTGCATTTAAAAAATATATTATATTGTATTTTATTGTGGGAAGAACACATAAAATGAGGTCTACCCTCCTAACAGATTTTGAAGCTTACAATCAAGACAATAGTGCTCACTGTAGGTACACTGTTGTGTAGCAGATCTCTAGAGCTTATTCATCTTGCTTGACTGGAACATTCTGCCTGATGATTAGTAACTCTGTTTCCCTCATATCCATCCTCTACTAACCACCATTCCACTCTTTGACTCTATAAATTTGACTATTTTAGATACTTCAAGTAGGTGGAATCATGCAGTATTTGTCTTTCTGTGACTTGCTCACCTCACTTAACAAAATGTCCCCCAGCTTCTTTCATATTGTTGCATATTGCAGAATATCCTTCTTTTTTAAGGCTGAATACTATTTCATCTCATATATAGACCATATTTTTTTTATTCACTCATCTGTCAATGGACATTTAGGTTGTTTCTACAGCTTGGCTATTGTGAATAGTACTGCAGTGAACATAGAAATGCTATGTTATTTAACATAAACTTAATGATATTGTCAATTTATGATGGGTGTATCCAGACATAACCCCACTGTAAGTCTAGGAGCATCTGTAAGCTTATTTTTTAGATTTAAATTGCCCTCCAGAAATTTTATATTGATTTTACCAGCAAATACTGTTTATAGAAACTGTCTTTGGGTTAAAAAGTACCCCCTGAAAGATCATATTAAACCTATTGAGATGTAATCTCAAAAAAAAAAAAAAAGTCAGACTACAGATATTGATTAACAATGTGGTATTAATGGTATTCAGAAAGATTGTATTTCTTTACTATTTTTCTTCTTGGAACTCCTAATTGAATTCATCTAAGTGAAAGAAAAGAGTGAAAAATATAGTTTCAAACTCCAATATTGATGAAATAAATTTTATTTTATATCACAAGTCATAATTTCCTTTGTAACTTTTATGGCTGTCTCCACCAAATGGCAACTCAAGGTGTCAAAGCCTTTGCCTTCTCTGGACTCCTATTAAACTTTGTCATCATCAGTATTCAATTTATCTCTTTATTTGTTTCAAATAATTTTGTATTTAATCATATTTTGTTTACATCATCTAGGCCATTAAGTGACTGTTTTAAATCACATACCATTTTCAGTCAAAAAGAAGCAGAAGCAGCACATTCAATATATGTATATTTATTTATTTAATATTACGTAGTGCCTATTGGTAAGAATAGAATATGTATACAACAAAGGATACACAGAAATATTGAAAATACTATATGAATGTACACATACACACAAAATTCTAATGTTTTCGTCTTGTACTCTAATGGATCTTCTTTAATATGGATCATTTAAAAAAAATCATGTCTCTAGGCCAGATATTTGCAAACTTTTTAAGTAACGTGCCATGGAATCAATGTGTTAAACTTTGCAGGCTACATTATATCTCTGTTGCATTTAAAAATTTGTAATAACCAATTAAATTACAACACATTCTTAGCTCTTGGGCCATATGAAAATAGAGCCAAATTTCAACTGTGGTTTGTAGTAGTTTGGCAACACCTGCTCTAGACTATGATTTCCTCTCAGGTGACCTCTCTCAGGAACTAACAGGGTAAGAACTTACTCATTACCACAAGGATGGCACCAATTCATTCACAAAGGATCCACCTCCATCACCCAAAATCTTCCCAAGAAGCTCCACCTCCAACATTGGGGATAGAAGAATTTCAACATGAGGTTTGGAGGATCAAATATCCAAACCATAGCAACAGTAAAATCACTATGGACTAAAACTATGAATTGAACTCTTTGATGTTCAGGTTGGATATACATTTACTTAGGTTCTACACTTCCCACTTAAAATTTGAGGCAAATCAAGTTTTCCAATTACATAAAATTATTTAATTTGCATGGTTATGTGGGCTCATACATCTAGTTAATTTTCATAGATTTTTTTAAAACTCTCTGAAAACTTTTTCCCTATTCCTTAAGGATTCCTTAGCACAGTGGTCCAGACTGTGATCTTTGTACCAGTAACATCAGCATCCCCTGGGAACTTCTACAAGTGCAAAGTTTGTGGTCTGACCCCAAATCTACTGAATCAGAATCTGGGGATGGGATCAACAGTATTTGTTTTAGCAAGACTTCTTGGTGATTCTGATACATGCTAAAGTGTTAGAACCATTACTCTAGCAAAGGTGGAAAAGACAAGATCTCTATTAATTGTTGTTGTTACTGATTTCCTTCTTTGCTAACGCTAGGATTAAAATAGAGGAAGCATTGTCTATAATCACCTGATAAATGACTTCTGTTTTTGAGAATCCCTCTGCACTGTGCTGAAGATTCTGTAAAAAACTGTTATGGTACATTGTTCCGTTGCTATCACTTTCAACAGCCTAAAAGGCTAGTATCATAAAAGACCCTGGGATGCAAAATACATTTTTCAGCTACCGAATTATATGCCACATCACTTGTTTGCTTAATGAGAAACAGGTGGCTCATTTTCAATTGCTACCATTTATTCCTCTGACATAAACTTGTTTCACTTACTTTTTCATGGCTCTTAATTTGCTTGTTATAATATCACTTTCTCTGAAGGTATAACTAGAAATTTCAACACTGGTTGTTGTGCATTACCTTGTTGTACATCTGTAATAAAGTGTTCTCAATGCCACTGAGAGTTTTACAAGAAGAAATGGAAATGTGTAGGTAAAGTGGGAAAATGAATTTATAAGACAGATAAAGGTAAAACTTGAGCAGAGGAAACCCATTTTATATATTTATTTTAATCCAAAGAGTAGAAAAATAATGTGATTCGGAACTAAATCTTGATTCAATTTATCACAAATTGATATGAATAGTATCATGCTAAATACGTTTTGAAAGCACACCTAAGAACTTAAATACACAATGCCCATATGAAGATTAACTAAAATTTTAAAATATTTACTTTAAAATAATTAATCGCCAGCAATATCAAGATAAAATTTATTTTAGTATAAAAAATACACCCATAAATAAATCAGTCATGAAGTCATTTGAAAGAATAAGCAAAAAAATAAAGCACATTTTTTGCATAAATCATTTGGATGATCATGATAATATGACACGCAAATTAAGACAGGGCCAGAAGTCACATGGTAGACAAACTAATTGCTTAAACTGAAATAAAAGATTGATTTATTTTTCTCTCATGTTCCTTGAGAATAATGACAATATCTTATAAAATACTTCATTGAAATCCCTTTCATTCAGCCAGACAGATCTTTTATTTAGAATCCCTCTGTGCTGTGCTGGTTAAGTAAACATAAAAACAACCCATCAACTGCCCCCCAGAACCTCACATTGTTCATACAATACATTCGCCATAATTTTTAAGAACAGTTATTGTTAGTTATGATGTCCTTAATTTTACTGAAAATGCTTTATTAACAGATTTTAGACTAAATTTTACCTTCTGAGAAAAAGGAGGTTTATGCTTGTTTTAGATTTTCCATAATTGCTTCAAAAATAGTTTTGAGACTATGTAAATATTATTAACATAAGAGCAAGTTTTATCTTGTTTTGTATTCTAGGTTTTTTTTTTAAGCTCTGTTATCTTGAGCTAATTATACAATTTTGGGTCTCAGTTTTGTCTTCTGAAAATGAGGACAATAACAACTATTGAAGGATTGTGGTAAATATCTAGGTAAAGTCCAGGAGAATTGCATCTTACATAGAGGTTAAGT
Source organism: Daubentonia madagascariensis (assembly GCA_023783475.1). Classification (NCBI taxonomy): domain Eukaryota; kingdom Metazoa; phylum Chordata; class Mammalia; order Primates; family Daubentoniidae; genus Daubentonia; species Daubentonia madagascariensis. The sequence continues at coordinate 13,634,304 of JAKFHU010000978.1, read as the reverse complement.
TCTATCATCAGTCCTTAAGGAAAAAAAAAGTCTTTAGGAAGAACTACCCTTGAAAAAAACCTTAAGTTTTCCATAAAGGAGTATGTATATGGTGTTGGGTGTACAATCCTTATACAGCTCCACAATATCCATCTGAAACTTTTAAGGCAAGTTGTGTTTCAGAATTCAGAATAGTTTTTATTATTATTATTTTTTTTTTTAATTTTTTTTTAATTTCAGAATATTATGGGGGTACAACACTTTGGCTGTATATATTGCCCATGCACTGCCCGTGTCAGAACCACAATCGTGGTCATCCTCCAAACCGTGCTCCCCGCATCCATTCAGTGAGAGTTTTTCCCATCCCCTCCACCCCCCTCCCGCCTACCCACCCCCTGATGAATATTATTGCCCTGTGTGATGTAGGTGTTGATCAGTTAGTACCAATTTGATGGTGAGTACCAGTGGTGCTTGTTTTTCCATTCCTGTGACGCTTCACTTCGAAGGATGGGTTCTAGCTCCAACCAGGATAATACCAGATGTGTTAATTCATTATTGTTCCTTATTGCTGAGTAATACTCCATGGTATACATATACCACATTTTATTCATCCACTCGTGTATTGATGGGCACCTGGGTTGTTTCCACAACTTTGCAGTTGTGAATTGTGCTGCTATAAACATTCACGAGCAGATGTCTTTATTATAAAATGTCTTTCTTTCCTTTGGGTAAATACCCAGTAGTGGGATTGCTGGTATTTGACAAAGCTAATAAGTGCATATACCTTTTGAGGTAATACTCTAAATAGGTTTCTCCCATCACTCTGTGATCAGGTACATTAATATTTCTTCTCCCAGCACCCTGTCACCTGGCACATTAATATTTCTGCAATGTAACTGTGTACCAAAGTTATATAGATATTTATGGGAAGAGCTATCAAGGTAGAGGGAACATCAAGTGCAAAGACACTGAGTTGGGAATATTTTGGTGTTGAAGGAAATAACATAGAGGCAAGGTGTGACTGCGTTCGTGTGAGTAGGGAGAGAGTGAGAGAAGGGGTGGCCATCGAAGGAGCAGTGGGTCTAAACCGTGTGGCCCTGATAGCCACTGAATGATCTGTGACTGTAACTCATAGTGCAATGCGAAATCATTAAGGGATTTGAGGACGGAAGTGATGTGATTAGATTCACATTTTAAAAGTCTACATTGAGAATAGACAGGCATATGGGTGGGAAGAAAACTAAAGCAGAAGGATTAGTTAGGAGGAATTTAAGAAAATTCAGGTGAGAAATTATGGTTGCTTGGATCATGTTAGTAGCTGTGGAGTTTTTTTTTTTTGTGTGGGGGGAGAAATTTTAAGGTACAACGGATAGGCTTTGGTAATTAATTGGAAAAGGGGTGTGAAAAAAAATGAGTTCACTACAAATTTTTAGCTTGAAAAACTCAAAGGATAAGATTTTCATTTACTGAGATGGAGAATATTACAAAAGCAGCTGATTTTAATTTAAAAAAAAGTCAAGACACAGGTTTTGGCTATATTTAGTTCATGTGTCTACTAGATATCTGTGTGGAGATATCAAATAGGCTGCTAAGTCTGGAGGTCAAGATAGAAATCTAGACTGGAGATATTCATTTAAGAGTCCTCAGTGGGTGATTGTTTATAAAATCATGAGATTGAATGATGTTAGAGAGAGAACAAGTGATGACTTTATAGAGGGAACAGAGAAGAGTTACGAGGTCTGAACACTTGGCGTATGTTTAAATTTTGGATATCTGGATCCACAAAAAAATTTTGGATATCTGGATACCAGGATCCACAAAGAGGACTGGAAATAATAATGTAGAAAATGAGATATAGTGGAGTCCCAGGACCAAGTGAAGAAAGTACTTAAAAGATGAAGTAGCGAATAATTGTGTGAGAGACATAAGATGATGATGGATAATTGACCCAATGGATAAAGCAACATGGATGTCATTGGTGGCCATCACAAAAGTTGCCTCACTGGTAAATAGTAGACATCAAAGAGTAATTTGATGAGTTCATGAAAATATGAGAATAGAAAATTTAGAGAATATAAATATAGAAAAAACCTGTTTTTTTCTTTTCTTGAGACAGGGTCTCGCTCTGTTGCCCAGGCTAGAGTGCAGTGGCGCGATCATAGCTCACTGCAGCCTCAAACTCCTGGGCTCAAGTGACTCTCCTGCCTCAGCCTCCCGAGTAGCTAGGACTTTGGGCATGTGCCACCACGCTTACCTCAATATTTTTTATTTTCTGTAGACATGACGTCTCGCTATGTTTCCCAGGCTGCTCTCGAACTCCTGGCCGTAAGCCATCCTCTGCCTCAGTCTTCCAAAGTGCTGGAATTACGGATGTGAGTCACTGCTCCCAGCCCAGAAAAACTTTTAAGGTGATTTGCTATTAGATGGGCAGAGACATGGGATGGTAGTTTTAAGGAAACATAGGTTTAAGGAAGATATTTTTTCCCCATATAACAGCTCAAACAGTATGTTAGCAAGAATGATAGTGATGGGCGTGATTCAGCAGAAGAGTCAATATATGACACAGGACAGAGATAGGAGAGTTGTTGGATGGACTTCCTTGAGACAGGTGGAAGAGGATATGGTCTAGTGCAAATTAGCAGAGGGACTGACGTCGCTTGGAATATACACAGCTCATTTGTGGTAACAGAAGAGGCGACCAGTTGCAGATAGGTGGAAAGATATCAAGACGGTAATTTATAGAACGTGATTGCAACAATTTTCTCAATGAAATAAGGAAGAAAAGCATTCAGTTCAGAAGGAAGATTGGGGAGGGGATCTTGAAGGTTGATGGAGAAAGAAGTTTTAAAAAAGAGAGAGAATTCTAACAGAGTGGGTCTATTGAATGACCTAGGGACAAGCAGTAAAGCTGAAACAATAGTCATTAATTAAAGTGAGAGTTGTCAGCATCCTAATGTGTTTCCCCAGAAAGTTCAGGTGCCCAAGGGAATGCATAGAGTAGGTGAAGTGTTGAATTTAACAGCATTTACTTCTAACAGGAGAATAAAATAGAGAAAGAGAGAGACAAAGAATCAGTGTGTATGCAAGGGAGTAACTGAACGATTGACCTTTGGATCAAATCTGAATGATAAAGGAAGTTTTAAAAGCCAGGGAAGGACCCAGGAAATGGTGATTATGTTCAATACATTACCTGTATTGAAGGGAACAGAAAATTATGTAGTAATTTGAGTAGCGGGAATGACCCTGAAAGATAAGAGGTGTTTTTAGGAAATGTTTGAAAGTACAATTATGGAGGATAGCTGTTATTGGAAATAAAAATGTCCAGTCTATGCCTTGCATAAGGTGCTGAGTTAGATGGAGGAAACAATATCTTGAGGAGTTGACAGGAGGAGTCCAAGTTGTGATGTACCTAGAATATTGATCACCCAGCCAGAGGATTTCTAATACCCCCTCCTCTATGTACAAAAATTATTTTGAGTGATAACCATAAAAACCATAGAAATAATAATCAGACAAACAAACACACACAGTTCCCTAAACTTTTCTTTTACTGAAGTTTCATGTATAATCACTGACTGTTTTAACGCTGGGAGAATACAAATTCCCCAAAATTCCAAACCATTATGAACTTCCTCTTAAAATGAACACAGGTAGCCAAGTCTAAATGTGTAGGGGCCAACTATATAGAAACAGGATTTCTCTTAATTAGCTTCCATGTGTATTAAAATGAGTATTAAAGAAAATAAATAAAACTATGCTAATTTGAAGCTAAATATAGACTACATTTTAAAACTAATTGTAACTACAATTGATTAAAATGTAGACCATTAAAAGATTTTTGAACACTAACATTGCTTAGAAATGCACCACATGGTAATAATAACAAGCAGACCAAATTTACTCAGTTTTATTGTTGTTTTAAAATCCTCCATAGACAATTTGCCCTTTATTACCTCTACCTGAGGGAGAATGTTCTTATCACTCTACTCTTAATGTGCCCAGGAAATTGGAAGTATCATCTTGAAGATATTTAAATCATTCAGACAGATGTGCTGGAGAAAATGACAGTAACTGCGTTTGAAATCTAGGATGGAGGGGGAGTTACTCAAGTGCCCACACAGACACCTACAGCAAGGATAGTGAGTGAGTGATGTAATGTCACAACACAAGTTTTTTCTGTGCTGTACATATTAAGAGAGAATGGGTTGGCATATGTGAACATGGCAACGAAAAGGAAGGTCGACTCTTGCTCTATGTGAGGCCCAGTGACTGAGTGATATAGGAGAGAAAGCCGTTGCCCCTTGAGAGGGCTGCATAGAAGGCAGTCTCAGCAAAATAGATCTAGAATCTGGCCTTCTAGATGTACAGGATGGTTCTCATATCCATTTATCTAGATTATACAGAGAAGCATAATATAAAATAAGATAGGAGGGGAGTCTCTCGCTTAACACTGTCGCTTTTATCTTACCTTACATACAATTTTTAAACAGCCCACCCCAAATAAGATGTGAGTGTGTGCGTGCGTGTGTGTGCACATGTGTGTTGGGGTTGATTTATAAGATTGGTAGAGGAACCATAATGTTCCATAATGTGCTGGTTACTTTCCATTCTCCATCAAGTGATACATGATTATCCCCATTTTATTCAAGAAACAAAACATAGCCCAAATCTTGTGGGTTCCCCCAACCCCCAAGGATCACACTGCACCAGTGCCTCTCTGAGATGTAAAATAGAACATCCAAAATTCAGAGATTGCTTTCTCTATAAGTATTCTTGCGTCAGTCACTTCCTAGGGCAGAAAAATTTCACACCTTCTTATTATCAGATACATGTATCGATATACAGGGACAGGTGACAAACAAATCCCTTTCCTTGGGATACCAAAGCTAAATTTTACAGTGGTGTCTCAATAGTTTGATAATTTACCATATATAAGGTTCTATATTAAGTGCTTCAAATTAATAATTTCCTGTCTTCCTTACAATTCTTTAAGAAAAGTGTAATTATTAAGATCAATTTATAGACAAGGGAAATGAACACTGGCGATGTCAAGCAAACTGCCCAAGTTTACAGAGCTGGTCAAGCAACAGAACTGGTATTTGAACTTGCATTATTTTACTTTAATAAGCAAAATAAAAGTAGAATTACACACTAGCTTTTATTATTCCCAAACATTAGATATTGAGGTCTACAATAGCAACCTTTTGCGTATCAGCAAATTGCTTCATTCTGCAAAAGAAAGACCCCTGAGAAAGTGGGTGGAAAGAAGAGTTACTCTAAATCCTACTCTAATAAACCAAAACCAACCACAACAAAAATAAAATAAAGATATATCAAAGTTCTTATTTAGAGCTCACATATTATCAAAATGTTAGTAATATTGTTCTTAATAGTATTTTATAACTCCAAGATATATCCCTTTAGAATATTGGGGAAGAAAAGAGTATCCATTTACCTATGCCATATCTGGCTCTTGTATATTATTCTCCTAGAAGACATAGATCTTAGGAAGGACTGACTGTTAAAACTGTTCTGCCTCCCCACGCTTCCTCAGCCAGGAATTGGCAATAACAAATAAGCTATGTTTATATAAAATTTAATTACATTAAGAAATAAACTCTGGCTGAATAAAACAAATTCCACATCACATCAGTGCTATAAAGTGATTCAAGGGCCTGAAACTGACTCTCCTTTTTTCCCAGGTGAATATAAGAATTTATTGACTTCTCTTTATTTTATTAATTTTACTTCAATACACAATTAATTGAGTTCTGTGTGGAGTGGGTATGTGTGTGGGAACTTTGTCTCCCACATTATACTATAAATGTTTGGGGTACAGACCTTATAAAATCCTACATTTTCCTCACCTTTAAATAAAGGCCTAGTACAGCATTTCATGAATAATTGTTGTTTAATATATAGTTGCTTAATTATATTCCAGAACTTTTGCCAAATACTATTAATAATGTTCTGTATTGTAATTCTACTGTGAACTCCATTTTACATGTGGTAGTATAAAAATTAAAAAAATATATATGGATGCTCCTCAGTTTATGATGGAGTTACATCCCAATAAACCCCTTGTAAGTCGAAAATGTCATAAGTCAAAAATGCATTTATTACACCAAACATTATAGCTTAGCCTAGTGTATCTTAAATATGCTCAGAACACTTATGTTAGCCTACAGTTGGGCAAAATCATCTAACACAAAGCCTATTTTATAATGAAGTGTTGAACGTCTCATGTAATTTATTGAATACTATGCCAAAAGTGAAAAACAGAACAGCTATATGGATACTCAAAGTAAGTTTTCCACCAAATGTGTACCACTTTCACACCATGGTAAAGTCAAAAAACCGTAAGTCAAGCAATTGTAAGTTAAGGACTGTCTGTTTATTAATCTCTGTGCACACACATACAGAATGTATTTACAACAGTATAATGTATAATATAATCTCTTGTGTTCCAGATTCTCTTTTCCTAAAGGGTTATAAGCCAGACCCTACTCTAGGATCGGGAGTTACAGCTGTCATTAAAACAGGCAATGGACCTCTCTCATTGACCTTGCGTTCTATGGAGAATGGTAAGTGCCAGAAGAAAGTATCAATAAGGAAAAAGGATAGAGGGTAACCAGAAGGTTGTAGGGGGGAGAGTTGACATTTTGACTTGTTCTTCACTGATGAGGGGTAGAGGGCTCCAATGTGAGGGTACTATAAGTCCCGTTTATATAAAGCAAAGCAGGGAGCCACCTGGGATATAGCAAAGTTCTCTGGGGGCTGCAACTTTGACCTTTTTATTAAAAAAAGTGAAGAATGTCAAATGAAATAAAATTAGTTACAAAAATGACTATTTCTTAGAAATGAGAAAATAAATCACAATAAATTAGAAATTTAAAAATAACTGATAAATAGTACAAACACTATAAAATCCAGGAAAATCATAATCTTTTATTAAATAACTGTCTTATACCCTTTTGTATTTATATTTTTTTTACAGTTTTTGGTTGTATACTCTTGAACACCTCCCATATGGTCATGATTTTCTAAAGAGAGAATGGAAAGATAATTCATTCTTCTCTCTAGCATAGTTGATCATAATTGTTATTCTTTACTAATGGGTTAGAAAAGTTTCTGTCACTAAATATCATGTGAATTTTTAGGATTACATTCAAATGTTTGGAAACATCTATAAAGTTCTTTACATACAGAAGCTATAAAATTTCAGAGCATTTTAATTGTTTTTGCAGACTAAATTTAAAAACTCTTTGAACTGACAACAATAATTAATCATTTTGTCATAGATGCGTATTTACTCTAGTTCTATATTATTAGTTTAATGTTATCTTAGTTGATATCAGTATTTTTTGTTAAATCAGCAGGAAATTAAATTTTTTTGTATTCTAGTCAAACTAGTCTCTCATCTTAATTAATTGGAGTATCAAACATTTTAAGATTCTATTCATTACTACTTTTCAAAATGTATCTATTTCTTTCAATGAATTACTGCTTTGGTGGGATATGATTTTTTCTTCTTTTTAATTTTGCTGCCTGATATCAAAATAATTTTAATTTATTTCATTATTTTCCTTTCTGAGACTTTAAATTTTTACTTAATATTTCTCTCAGTTATTTTATAATGAAATTGAAAACCTACGTAAGAGAGAACTCTATATGTACACCAAATCAGAAGTATACAATTTCTCACTTGTTTTGATGAAATGTTTTAAAACATCTTTCAATTATATTTAAAGCATTAACAATTTTGAAAAAAAAATTTGTTTCAATTTACTTGTGTTTGAGTTTGTGAACCATTATTGTTTCTGTGTTGCAAAGCTCAGTTGGCATGATTGTCATATTTTTGGTACCTGGTTATAAGGAGGTTGAGTAGGTATTTAGTGATGTATATGTGTGTGTGTATTTTTTTCCCCACCCCATAGTTACTTCCACATTAGGCAAGTTATCATCAGCTGTTCTGGCATAGGAATGGCTTCCAGGAACCTTCCTATTGAAGACTGCATTGACATTGCTGGCGTTTTTAATGATTACAAAGAAAAAGAAAAAGGGTCTTATATGAATATGTCCTGAGTCCTCCTCACTGGCACCTGACAGGAGCAAATATGTAAAAGGGCAAGTTAGTGTGATAAAAAGGGAACAGCCCTAACCAATCGTAGTAAAGGGATCTTTTTTTTTGTCATGTGGACATATTATCCAGGCCCTACCCAGAGTCTTACAAAGGGTCTGTGTGAGTAAGTTAAGCTTCATTAGATGTCTGGTGCAACACTAGAGGCCAGTAAAACTGAAGCAGAGTGAAAGCACAGAGGTGGATTGGAGGAAGAGCCAGAAGAGGTAAGATCCTGGAGAACTTTCTAAGGATTATGGATTTGTTACAAAAATAGCCATTGGAGGTTCAGGCAAGAGGAGTAAACTTATCTGATTTATTTATTAACAGAATTGCTTTGGCTGCTGAAAATAAAGTCTAGAAAATAGACTTTAAGAAATTAGGGGATGAATCTTGGAGCCCAGTTAGGAGGGTTTTACAGTAGTTGAGATATGAGATGATAGTGGCTTAACCTAAAATATTAGCAGTAGTGGTGGTAGTGGTAAAAAGTGTTTAGATTGGGCAATATTTTGAAGGTAGAGCTGAAAGAATTTATTGCTGGATTTGATGAGTGATCACAAAGAAAAAGTAAGTCAAGCAGAATAACAACAGCCTTGGTCTGAGTAAATAGGTGTACCATGGTGTGCCTTAGCTTATTAAGACTGAGGAGTGCTGATTGTGGAGGGAATAAAGACTTTGTTTTTGGCCACACAAATTTTGAAATACTTATTGAACATATAAGTAGAGGAGAGTTTGAACATATAGTTTTATACATGAGTCTGGAGTTTGGTGGAGAATTCAGAGATAGATAGATAAATTTAGATAACATTAGCTTTGTCAAAGCTTCAGAACTTGGTGATATTCCCTAAAGCATGGGACTAGATAGAGAAGAGAAGATATATGAGGCCTGATCCCAGGACATATCGATAGGCTTAGATCAGGAAGCTGGAGAAATACAAGGAGGGCAGGGGGTCCAGAAGCCAAGAGAAGAAAATATTTCAAGAGCATGTGATCAATGATGCGTGGCTGGCCTCATTCATGAGCCTGCCACCTATGCTGCCACACAGCACGCCCTCCTCAGAAGGGTCTGCTGTTTGGTTTAATACTATGCTATCAGCATCATAAAATACCTAATAGCTTTGTCTTTGAAACAGTGTTTCATAAATGAAATACAGTGGGAGAAGGAAGCATGCATGTAAACACAGGAGACATGTGAAATATGCACGTCCATCATTCCCTATTTGTTTATAACTTTTGAGATGCCCCATGAACACAGAATTCCAGTGACCCCTCAGTGTGTGGAATTGCCACAAGACTCAAAGTGAATACAAGGTAAGCATGCTATTGTCACAGCTTTATCAAGTTCATTGCCTGCTGCTCAAGAGGAAGCCAATACACTGCGACTGCAGGGGTTATAGCAGAGAAAGAGTTTAATATTGATGGCACTGTGTGAGGAGACAGGAGGAAGTTCTCAAATTCATCTCCCTGTGAATTTGGGAGAAAGTTTTTAAAGATAGTTTGGTGGACAAAGGGCTAGGCAATTGGGTCTGCTGATTGGCTGGGTTCAGGATGGAATCATAGTGGTATAGAAATTGTCTTCTTTGCTGAGTCAGTTCTTGGGTGGGGTGTCACAAGACCAGTTGAGTCAGTTGCTCCATATGGGCCACTGGTCTGGGTGGATCAGATGTTCCACTGAAATGCAGGCCCTGGAAGATACCTCAAAAACTAGCCTTAGGTTTCACAAGGGTGATGTTATCTATGGGAACAATGAAGAAAGCTAAGAATCTTTATGACCATCAGCTATATGACTCCTGAGTAGTAAACAATTATAGGAAAGCAAGCTAGGGAACGATGGCTGGAGATATACATATATATTTTATATATATATAATATATATGTATACAGACACACACACACACACACACACAATGCCTATACCTTTGCAGAGTTAGGTACCTGTGCCCCTACCACAGTTCCTACCTTGTGGCCCTTTATTAATTTTAGAAAGGGTGATTTCACCATATCTGTGCTTGAGAAAATGGAAATGCCAACAACCCAGGAGGTCAAAATTTCTCTTCAAGGGAGAACTTGATTCAAAGTAGAAAGAAGACAATAGTAGTCTAAGAGAAAATGAAAATAAAATAAAACGTTAATAACAAAGGAAACCTATCATATCCTTTCCTGCTTGTGTTACTTCACAGCATTAATCAACCACTAATACTAACAATTACGACACAGAAAAATATGGAAAGATAATTCCATTTCCTTTCAGTTATCCCTTACTTATCATTAAATCAAAGGTAGAAAGTGCTGGTAGTGTGGGGGTGAAGGCAAAACTTCCCATTTGCCCTCAGATGGTGCACTGAAAAATCAACTCCCAATAAAGCAGATTAATAAGAGAAAATGCAGCAAATTTATTTGATGTGTACACATAGGTACCCCCAGAAAATGAGGATTCAACTCCCCAACAGAGTTCAGAAGCTTATATGCCTTTCTGGTAAAATGGGTTATGGGAGAGGGAAAAGAGGAATTCTGTCCAGGGGCAACAAAGGACAAGCAGGGAGAATGAATAGATGGGGAATGAAGATTAACTGGAAAATAATTCCCTTTTCGAATTTAAATCAGTCTAAGAGGACATCATCTTCTTAAAGAGGCTGTTCAAGTGTGGCCACACTCCTGGTCTTACAGGGAGGGGAAGAGAAGTATAATTGTTCTCTTAAGTGGGTCTGGATCTCAGGCAGATAAAGAAACTTCAATGATTTGGATAAAATCCATGGTTGTGGTGGGGGGCAAGGTCAGAGAGACATTGAGGCTTCTTTAGTCAATCCAGTATGTCAAAATGCCGTATTTTGGAGTAAAATATTTCTAATTTCCTTTCGTAAAGTGTGTATAGAGAATTGAAATACAAAAGAATTTAGTTAGATTTTGTACTGTTCCCTCTGTTGTAGTAATACCATATAATACATATGTGTGCATAAACATACAAATTACGTAAATTTGGCAATTCTACATATGACTTAAAAGCTCTATGTTTGCATTTAAAACTGTCAGTGGATAATGTGAAGATAAGAGGTAAAATTTATACAAATAATTTAACTTTAAAATTTTTCTTTACTAGGAAAGGCATTAAGTAATGAATAACAAACACCACAATGAATAGAGAGAGAGTGCAGAATAAATGATATAGTTTTATATTTTAGTACTTTTAAAGGTAATTTTTTCCTGGTTTTTGAATAAGTGGTTCTATGTTTTCATTTTGCATTATGTAGGCAGCTCTCAAACTATGTAAAATATTGTTGAAAGGTCCTTGGAAGATAAGAAGAGTTAAAAGATGTCCTTATATTTCTATATATTGCACAAAGAAAGCTATAGGTATTTTGATATAGAGATATTTGTTCACCTCTGTCTTACAAGTGCCTAGAATAGTTCCAGCAAGAGAAGGTACTTGATAAATAGATGAATGAAAAAAATCAGTGAATGAACGAATGAACAAAGATGTGTTCAAATAAATCGTTGGCTATGAATGTCATATGAATAGTTACATTGGCTCGGCCATCTTGTTCTTGGTTCTTGGTGTGCTCTGGACCAAAGAATGACCAGAACCCACCAAAAGCAAGGTAAGCGTGAAAAAGAGGTTTACTGAGGAAGAACAAAGTAGGTTTACAGAGCAAGAGCAAGATACGGTCACCACAGATGAATGGGCCCCCTGTCGTAACAAGAGGCCCGGGTTATGGTCTGGGGTCCTGTTTTATATTGTCTGGATTGGGCCCTCCTCGTGGTTCAAAAGTCACCATTGAACCACTATGATGGACAGTTAATGACATGATAATTAGCCTTAGGTGACTCTAGGTAATTTTCCAGACCTTTTTGTGCCTGGGCTGTCTGGCTCTTGGGATAGGAAATTCCCTGCATTCTTTTGCAGACTGGCAGGGTGTTCCTCCTTCCCATAGGTATGGCAATTGCTTGGGGCAGGATTAAGGTGAGGCAGCCCCAAGATGGGGTGCCTGTCCTTGTACTTCTTCCCCAGGTGGGGCAATTGCTCAAGGCATCACCAAGGTGAGGTGCCCGCTTTTGTCCCTAGGAGAGCTGGGGATCCCTTACTATCTACCTAACAGTTATAAAGCTCTATTAGCAATTGTAAAACTCTCTGTGTTAGGTAGATTTCGGAATAGTGCCTTAGTTATTAATTTTGAAAAAGTTTTTTTTAATTTTAAACTATTAATAATATTTTAAGTGACAAAATGTCTGAATAGATAAAAGTTCGTTGTGCTTTTAAAAAAATCTGCTTTCAGTTATGTAGCACAGATGGTCAGAGAACTAAACTTTTAAAATTATTTTTGTATTTTAAAATATAATATGTGCAGGCTTTCTTAGCTTTAACATGTAAAACGCTTGGAAGTCTTCACTCTCATCCTTAAAAGAAGAAATCAACTTCTCTTGAGTCCATCAGAGAACTGAGGTCCCAGGAAGTTGCCATCTGGAAATGTGGAGAGACAGGTGAATTCAGTCACAGCTGGGATAAACTTCTCTGGAGCAGAACTGCTAGAGTTATAAACTAGTAGAAACACTTAAATAGTAATTTTGACAAATGGCTGGAGGCTGAGTGTAGGACACAAGCATAAAGAGTGAGAAACTCCTAGGGACTACAATCACAGAAAGGCCCCCACCTTTTCATGGGTTTTACATCCGGGAAAGTTTCTCGCTGTGAAGATCAGAAAGTGATCCCCACGTTTTTTCTGACAAGATAAGAATAATCATTATGAAATACACATAGCATGCTCCGTAACAAAGGCTCCTCTTCTGTAAAAGACTTTACTGGTGTCTTGCGCCAATAAGGGAAAAGCATTTCTCCCACTCTAGTCTCCTTGCTGTCTTACCTGGGGCGGGGGGCATTCTATACCACTGGAGAAACACTTGAGAAGGTCATGTTGCAGGTATGGTCCTTGGTCATAGGTCCACTAAAAGACTGAGATCTCATCCAGTAATTATTGAGTGCTTTCATGTCCCCCACACCTTACCACCACACCAGTAGGACTTCATTATAATAACAGTAGATTACAGTGGAAACAGCTGTAAGATACAGACTATCTCTAGGGATGAGTACTTAGGTAAAAGTTAGAGGACAAAGTCATGAAGGGAGACAAAAACAAGGAAATCAGAGGAATTTGAAGCTTCAGGCACCTATAGTTGTAGGAAATATTTGACACAGCCCAACTTTTGGCCAAATGAACATATAACATCTCACATTAAAGGCTGTTTACCTCAATCTTATTACCCAGCACAATATGCTTGGCTTTCATGAAAAAGTTACAAGACAAAAAACAAAACAAAAATCTGAAACAATCTAAAGAGACAATGCAAGCATCAGAACCAGACTCACAAGTTACACAGATTTTGGAATTATTAGATAGGAATTTAAAATAATTATGAATAATATTTTAAGGGCTTATTAGGAAAAGTAGACAACATGCAAGAACAAAAGGGTAATGCAAGCAGAAAGATAGAAGCTCTAAGAAGGAATTAACAAAAAATGCTAGTAATCAAAAACACTGTAACAGAATTGAATAATGTCATTATTGGGTTTATCAGTAGACTGGATATGGCCAAGGAAAGACCAGTGCAGTTAAAGATAGGTAAATTAGAACTTCCTAAATTGATTTGCAAAGATTAAAAAAAATTAAGAAAAAAATTCCAGAGTGAAAAAAAGCAGAAAATAACACCCAAGAACTGTGATAATTTCAAAAGATGTAATATAATCATAAATGCAATTTCAGGAGTATTTAGAAAACGAGAAGCAGAAGAAGTGTTTGAAGCAATGATGTTCAAGCCCTGTTCAAAATTAATGACAGAAAAAAGATCCAGTAAGGTCAGAGAACATTAAACAGGATAAATTCTATTCCTACCTGCCACCAAATAAACCAACAAAAACTACACCTAGGCATATCATAGTCAAGCTGCAAGAAGCTAAAGGCAAAGAGAAAGTCTTGGAGGAAGACAGTGGGTGGTGTAGAAGTGTCTTACCCATTGAGCAACAGGATTAAAATTACACTGGACATTTCGTCAGAAACCATGAAAATAAGAAAAGAGTGTAGTAAAATATTGAGTGTGTTTGGGGAAAAAAACCCAACAATCTAGAATTCCATATCTAGTAAAATTATCAATCAAAAGTGAAGGACGTACAAAAACTTTCTTTGACCCAAAAAAAAAATAAAAGTGAGAGAATTCCTCACCAGCACACCTGCCCTACAAAATAATGTCAAAAAAAAAGTTCTTCAAAGAGAAGGAAATTATATAGGTCAGAAACTTGGATCTACATAAAGAAAAGAAGAACGTTGAGGAAGGAATAAATGAAAGTAAATAAACTATTTTGTCTTCCTTATTCTTAACTGATTTAAAAGGCAGTCTTTTGAAGTAATAATAATAGCAATGTATGGGATGATTTTAGCACATGGATAAGTAAAGTGAGTGACATTGATACATCTGTATCAAAAGGATTTAGGGAAGAATTGGAATTACTGGGTTATAAAATACCTGCACCACACATGTTAAATCAAATTGGACTTAGATTTGCTAAAAAGTATATAGTAGAAACTCTAGCGCAACCACTATAAGATTTTTAAAACAGAAATACAATTGATGTGGTAAGAGATGAGACAAAATGGAATTTTATAACACTTTCAATTAAAATGAGAAGGCAAAAAAAGGGAATAAAGAAAATGAAACTAATAGAAAATAGTCACAAATATGGAAAATATTAATCCAATTATATCAATAATCATAGTAAATATCACTTATCTAATATTACCATTTAAAAGACAGAGATTGCCAGAGTGGATTTACAAAACGAACACAACTATGTATTGTCAATAGGAAGCCCACTTTAAATTTAAAGACTTTGATAGCGTAAAAGTAAAGGGATGCAAAAAGATATGCCATCCTACTGATAATTTTAAAAAGCTGGAATAGCTATAATGATTTCATATAAATTAGACTTTGAAACAAGAGAAATTATCAGAAATGAAGGGAGGGCATTACATAATAACAGAGGGGTGATTTCTTCAAGAAGTATACATAGAATTGAAAATATTTTGAACTAAATTAAAGTAAAAATACAACTTACAATATCTGCAGCATGCAGTGAAAGCAGTGCTTAGAGGAAACATACCATAAAATGCATATATTAGAACAAAAGAAAGATAAAACCAGCAATCTAATCTGACACCTTAGGCAGCTAGAGGAAGAAGAACAATTTAAGCCTAAGGCAAGTAGACAAAAAGGAATAATAAGAACTAACAGATATCATGGAAATGAAAACAATAGAGAAAATAAATGACACGAGAAGATTTTTTTTAAAAGATCAATAACATCATAATCCTCTACCAGACAAACTAAGGAAAAAACCAAGAAGACACATGTCACCAATATCAGACATGAAAGAGGGATCATCACTACAGACCTCATGTACATTAAATGGATAATAAAAGAACATTATGAAAACTCTATGCCTACAAATTTGATAATTTAAATGAAAGAAACAATTCCTTGAAAGACACAAACAACCAAAACTCACCCAAGGAGATATAGATAATCTGAATAGTTTCATATTTATTAAAGAAATTAAATCAATAATAATATTTCAAAAAAGAAATCACCAGGTCCAAATGATTTCACTGGTGAATTCTAGCAAACATTTAAGAAAACGAAGATATTAATTCTCCGCAGCCTGTTCCAGAAATTGAAGCAGAGGGAAACTTCCTAACTTGTTGTCTGAGGACAGCATTACCTTTATACCAAAACCAGAGAAAAACATTACTAAAAAGGAAAACTACAGACTAATATTTCTTGTGAACATAGATGCAGACTTTCTGAACAAAATATTATCAAAGAGAATCCAGCAATGTATTACAAGAGTTATACAAGACTAAATGAATATTATTCCAGGTATGCAAGGCTGGTTCAACATTTTAAAATCAATCAGTTATAATCCACCACATAAACAAGCTAAAGAAGAAAAATCATATGGCCATATTACTAAATACAGAAAAAGCATTTGACAAAATTCAACACCAATTCATGATAAAAGCTCTGAGCAAACTAAGAATAGCAGGAAACTACCACAACATGATAAAGAAGATATATGAAAAATCTATCTAGCATCATACATAAAGATGAGAAAGCTAATGCTTTTAGATGTAATATGGTAACATTTATGGTATTCTGGAACAGAAATAACATTATATAAAAATAAAATCTGAGTAAACTAAACACTTAATAGTAGTATAGCAATATTGATTTATTAATTTTGACAAATGCATCATAATGAAATGTAAGATATTAATAATAGGGAAAACTAAGTGTGGAGCATGTATGAACTCTTTGTACTCTCTTTGTAATTTTTCTGTAAATCTAAAGCTATTCTAAAGTAATAAATCTCATTTAAAAAAAATAATATAATATGTCCTTCACTTACTATCTAGGAGGAATATCTATTTTTCAATTGAAAACTATTTTCTGAAGTTCTTGAAACTATTTTTAAATACAAAAATCCACCTGGTCAATATACGTGTTTAGTATGTAATAAGCTACATATTGAAAGAGATGCATATCTTTAGGAGAAGACCTGTGCATTTATTTAATTAACAAAGTAAGTTAGATACTATCTAGAAATAGAGATGCTTACAAACAATCTTTTATACAAGATCATTTGTGAGTTTGCTGAAATACACAATGCTTTTTCACATAAACACGGTTAGTGTTCAAATTACAAGTGAGTTCACAGAAATGATTAAATCTATAATATAGTTGAAATACTGTATATGTGTACAAAAATTCTTACAATAATACTATTCAATATTTGTTACATGGATTGTTAAAGGTTTTCTAAAATTATTATTATGAATGTAGCTACTCTAGAATAAAAAGCTTTGAGAGAGAAGAAAACAATAGATAAAAGACTTTGTCGAGATTCTGAAGGAGTTTCTTGTGAATTTAAGTTTTCTAGAATCTTAAATCCTCACAGAACTGTCAGTTCATCATATCTAAATGAAATTTCAACACATGCGGCTTTTTAAAATATAATATTTGGATGACTAGAAATATCCTTACACAGCAGAAGCCATATTTATTTCAGACAGAAGATGAAAAGAAGGAAAGAGAGTATGTGTATACACACACACTCGCACACGTGTGTATATATATTCACACATAACATATATATAAACTTATTGCAAGCACAGCATATGGAAAATTAGCTGAGCAGCCTGAGATCAATGAGAGTAGTTTGTGAAGAAAAGTCATTGAATCTATTAATAATAAACCGTACCAACTACCACAGATATTTTCCCAGGATGTCTTGGTAATTCTCCAAAGAAACCTTGTTAAATATATCAGATTTTTGAAGACAGTGAACAATTGGTTTATTTCTATAGGATGATTGTTAACACAATAATTACACACACATACACACACACACACAGATTTCAGAGTCAGACAACCCATACTGAAAATTTCAGAAAAAAGTGAATAATAGTTTCAAAATCGGTGTAACTTTGATATGTCAGTCAGGATTCTTAGTTGCAAACAACGGAATCCACTCTGAAAAGTATAGGCAGAAAACAATGTATTAAAGAATATTAGGCAGCTCATAGAATCTTCAAAGAAGTAAGAAAATGAAGCTAGGAGCTGTGTACCTGGAAACAATATACAACTACAGCTGACCCTTGAACAACATGGGTTTGAACAGCACGGATCCATTTATAAGCAGACTTTTTCATAAAAGTTACACTGAGTGTGCCTGCCTCTCCTGCCTCCCCTTCCGTCTCCTCCACCTTTTCTACCCCTGTCACCCCCGAGACAGCAAGGCCAAGCCCTCCTCTTCTTCTTCCTCCTCAGCATACTCAATGTGAGGACCATGAGAATGAAGGTATTTATGATGAGCTACTTTCACTTAATGAGTAGAAAACATATTTCCCCTTCTTTATGATTTTCTTAATAACATTTTCTTTTCTCTGGCTTACTTTATTGTAAGTTTATAGTATATAATACATATGACATACAAAATATGTGTTAATTGACTGTTTATGTTATTGGTAAGGCTTATAGTCAGAAATAGGCTATCAGTAGTTAAGTTTTGGGGGAGACAAAAGTTATATGCAGATTTTAGGCTGCACAGGGAGTCAGAGCCATTGTTGGAGGGATAGTTGTACACTCTGAGATCTGTATTATCAAGAGAAATAATCACTGCATTAATGAGGCATGGAACTGGACTCCAGGAGCTGCAGTACTACTGTTCTTTAAAAGCTTATAATAGGCATGCTCCCAATAATAGATTTCATACTCATCAACTTCCTCACATAGTCACCTGTAAATGAAATCTCATGTTGGGGTATCTCCTTGGGGAAGCATAGGATGTAGTTCATTTCTAGTGGCAAGAAAGGCTGGGCTAATTAATTTTGACTTCCATCTTGGGAAGCAAATACCATAATGTAGGGATTTGTTCAAAAAGTGAAAGAATGTTCAAGATGATAGGCAACCATAAACATGACAAATGTCTATTGTTAGTGTAGCTCATTTTATCTACATTGATTTTACTTGGTAATATTGTTTTTAATAAAACAGTATCTTGAAACCTCCTACACCATACTAAATATTCAAAACATGGAGATTATTATTAATCTGTCAAAATGTTTGTACTTGTGAAAGCTCTAAACATATATATATATAGTCAGTAAAGTCCTGTTATCTCCACTGATACAATTATTATATCCAGACACTTAGCCTGATTCCAGTAAAATTTTTAATTATATAACTGGTATATCTTATTCCAAACATAATTTCACATCCCATAAGGCTTACTTATAGGGATAAAAATCACCGGCCAAGGAACACTAGTATCATGTTCAAATGTTAGCTTCATAGCATTAAAATCTGTTATTGGCATTCTAAGTTTTTGCAACAATCTCTGTGTGCTTGGATATTGCGAATCCTGCCTTGAGAGATTGAGCCAATATATCAACATACTAATGGTTCAACTTTCAGAGAGGAAAAAGCTGAAGGCTAGATCCTGAGTTGTGATAAATTCCTGAATTAACTTTCACTTTTTGAGACCTATTGGGAAGTTGGATTTCCTTAGGCAGATCCTTCTGCTGTGATTCATATCATTTCCTCAGACTTCTGCAATCTGCAATGGAACTTTTAAAATTTGGAAATAGAAAGTAATGGAAACTAAGTTTTTAAAAAATTGTTATTCAAATTTATTGTTTGCTTTTTATCTGCAGTATACATTTCATAGGCTCAAAAGAAAACCTTTGAAACTGTCAGTGACTATCTAAAGTAAGTTGCTTCCTAAATAAATGCCTTGTCAGTTTGTATTAGAATTGCTTGCCTGATTAAAAAAGGAGACAGTAATTAAGTGTTTGCCTGTTAATCTAACTGTTATTTAGAAGTCATTAATGAAATTGTTTTTGGGTTCAAGAGGCATTCTATATTTAAATTAATTCTGTTGCTAAAAGCCAGACCAGATTTGTACAATATTCAGAACACCCTGGAAAGTAAACTATTGAATCAAAAGAGGCATTGAATGAAGAGTACATTTTACAAACTCATAGGTTTATGTTTGTTTGCTGCCTTTTAATGTAATTCTATCTAAACAATAGTAACATCCATTGGTGTTACTTTTTATAATTGGGATGAGAAGTCACATTATTTTAAAAATTAAAAGAGAAATAAAATGAAAAATGTAGTAAGAGTCCTCCTTTTTATTATCCTTGGAGAACATTTTGCTTTAGATTTCTCTAACTGCAATAAATTGCATTTACTTTGTCTAAAGAGGAGAGTTTTACAATACTGCAATAAATGTTATATTTTTTCTTTGAAAGACAAAATCATCAAAGGTGGTTGAATATATAAATTGTTAAATGAAGAGATTTTTGGATATAGTTTCAAAAATGTCCATCTTGATCTTTAAAATAATAATTAGAAGGTGCTAGAAAAAATAAGAATACTCTATAACATTGAAATCTAAAGGATATGAGAAGGTGGCTGGGATTCCAGCAGGAGTCATTACCTCAAATTCAACTTATGGCTTTTCCTGACCTTAATCAATAGTAAGCCCACCCCCATCATCCTTTGAAACTTGCTTCATTTTCCTTATTTATTGTACTCAATTTGTCATTATGTCTTCTTACGTTTTATAATTTATCTAATGTTCTTTTTCCCATCCAGGCAATATAATATGTGAGGTCCTGGAATACATCGTGTTTTATCAAGAGCTCTAATTTTGTGTTTAGTATGGTATTTAGCTCAAGTCAATGAATTTTCTGGTTGGCTGGGTGGATGTAATGTTTGAACTGATGAAAGATTGTAGTAAAAATTAGAGGATAAAAGGGTTGAGATTAATATAAAATGTATTTGAATAGGGGGCATAGTTGGCGGTCAGTGACTGGTATTGATTTTCCTTAGGAAAAGGGAGGTAGGAAGGGAGTGAAGAAAGGAGAGAACAACTTTAAGAATGAGCGTATTAGCCTCTTTATCTGTAAAATGGATTTAGTAACATCTATATCAATGGGTTTTAATAAAGTCTAAAGTCAATCATGAATAAATGTGAGCCTAGGACTTACTAAGCAAACAATAAAGGTTTTTACCTTGAAAATAGTGGGATACTCCTTGATTATATAATAAAATGAGGTAATTGAGCTCAAACTAATTCAACAAAACTAATATTATTAGCTTTTTTAGCAAAGGGTTGCCCCTCTGGTTGGTAAATAATTTCACATGACATAGCAAATTGTCTTGTTGAGGCGTTTTATGGCACACAGTAATAATTTCTTGTATCATTTCACATGCATTAAAAATCATGGAAAGAGATGGTTTCTCTCTCTCTCTCTCTCTCTCCCTCTCTCTCTCTCTTTCTCTCTCTCACACACACACACACACACACAGAGAAACAGACATAATATTACAGAGTAAGATTGTATTAATTTCTCAATTTACTTTTATAAAAAATGAGCAGAAATGGTCAAGGATTACAGAAGCAGATGAATCATATCTCAACACAGCTTCCTTTGGTCTTACCAAGGTTCAGGAATAACTTTTGTTTACAAAGTGTTTTCATTTAAGACAATATTTTAATCACTGGACTCCTAGTTCCTAAACTAAATTCAGTGAAAGAGTGGCACTTGTTCTCCTGGGGAAAAAGCCAAATCAAGCATTGACAATGTCTTTATCTTTCTCCAGAGAATTGGTACCCAGTATTGCTTTTGTTGGCATCGAATCCTGGAATGAAGGTGAGGAAATAAGGGTTGACATTGTCTGTGATGCCCCACTCTCACCCCCCAGTAGAGCCTGTACTATTCAATGGGAATGAAAGACAATATCAAAAGACCTTGCTTCTTTACAGAATTTTCTCTTTTAGCAAATGGCCTTTTATGTGAGCTCTCTTTTGGATCAGGTTTAGCATATATGCGAGCAGACTCATTCCATGTAGTGTACTCATGCTGCAAGGAATTGAGTTAGAACTATATACACCCATAGGCAAGGCATAGTCTCCAGGTTCAAGGAGTTTATATGCTGGGAGGCACATGAATAGGAAACAGTCAATAATAAAACATTGTGACAGGTGCTTACAGTAGAGCAGTTTACAGACGATTATAAGAGATCCTGGAAGAACCATACAATTGTCTCTTGAGAGGTAAGCAGAGCCTCACCAGAAGTGGTAATGTCTATACTGAAACCAGAAAGAAAAATAGGAAATAACCTGATTAAGTAGCACTTGATATGCAGAATTCTAGGGCTGCAAGGTTAAGACTGCAAAACTACATGAATGTAAGAGAATATGACACGTTCATAGAACTAAATATAGGGCTCTAGAACTATATAGAAAAAACTGATATTTACAAAGCAAATACCTTGTTTCTGTGCTTGAATTATTTACTCATTTAATACTCACATTAACCCTACTAGGTAGGTGCAGTTATTATCACCATCACATACACACACACACCCATTTTATAATCAAGTTAAGTGGAGCGAAAAAAAAAAAAGATTATGTACTTTGTTCCTATAACAGAGCTAAGAAGTGGATGCGTGTTCAATTGGGACCTGGGGAAGTTGAATCAGAAACCTGTGCTCTCAGCCACTAACCTATATTGCTATTTAGTGCAAGAAGGTGACTGCTAAAAGATGGCTACAGAGAATGAAGAAATAAAATTTGATATTGAAAAATATATTGAGCCATGTTAAAATAATTTGGACTTCATTCTGAGGACAAGGCAAGCCCAACAAAGTGTTGTCAACATAGGAATTGCATGATTTTTATGCTACATATAGACCCTTTGATATCTGTCATAGAGAATAGGTTACAGGAAGGTTACACAGGAAGTCAGGGACGTGCGAAAGCTGTTGAAGAAGTTCAAACAAGAGACAATGGCAGGCTTAGCTATGGTTAGTGCAATGAATGACAGAAGTGGAAGAAGCCCTGAGATATTTAGTAGTCTGAATCTACAGAAATTATTACATAAATTATTAATTTGGAGGTGTGCTGGGATAGAAAAAAAGTAAGAGAGACAAAAATGACCATTAGGTTTAAGACTTGAAAAATAAAGGATAATTTTTTATTTACGAAAATGTTAAAAATGAATTCACCTGTAAACATATTACATTGAAGATATCTGAAATTATTAAATATTAGGTGAAAATATACATAGGCAATTGGACATATGGAATCTGGAACTAATACGTGTTATCTGGGGTGACTAGAAACCAAATAGTTCATTCATTTGTTCCACAAGTACTTACAGAACACTTACCATATACGAGAACTATTATCTCAGCAATGCAAGTACAGTAATGAAAGTGATAGGCAAGGTCATGCTTCCAGAGAAAGAGAGATGGATTATAAAGTACTAAACAAGTGTGCAAGGTGATTGCAGGTAATCGTTAATGCTATGAAGAATATACAACAAGGTTACATTGTTGAGAGTGATTCACAGTAGTTACATTCAGATTGAGTGATTATCTCTATGAAGGAGACATTGAAGAAAAGATCTGAGTGATAAGAAGGGACAGCATAGATATTAAGAGTGTGGGTGCTGAGCTTAGAGAACAGTATTTATGTCTCAGCCTTGGAACATGGTTACTATTTGCACTTGCCAAGTCCGTTAAACCTCCTTAGCTTCAGCTTCCTCAATTGTAAAATAAGGATGATGATAACAATGCTTATTATTTCTTGAGAAGGGATTAAGCGATTTAGTCCATGTAAATCATTTAGCACAATTCCAATCATAAGGATAATATTCAATGAATATTGGCAACAATAATAAATAATAATAATAATAATCACATTCTTATTATTTCACCCAGCTCACCAGGGCAGGAAAACATTTGTGAGTTTTCTCAGCTACTAATTGAAAGTAGGAATTTGTCTACAGTGTTCTCTCTCTATGTCTCCTTTGCAAATGTACAGTGGTCCAAAACTAGTTTAAAGTTTAGAATTTGGAAACAGCAACTATCAGGCCCAACTTTAAAGAACATAGAGGGTATAAAAAATTTGGAACTGAGAGCCATATTGTATATAAACTGGAATTCCTCATTATACATAAATCTCTCCATTGTTGTATTTTGTTTTTAAATAAGCCTGAGTAAACATTTTAATGTTTTTTCTAATGACTTCAGTGGCAATTAGGCTTGTTATTCATTGTTTCTAAAGACCTTTGTGGTCCAGGAAAATACGGATTGCTTTCTTATTCAGCAAGTTGATAATGACTTCATTTCTTTAAAAGTATTTCATTTTAAAAATTATTTACTGCTCTCTACTTATAAACAAAAGCATAAGCTTGGCTTTTATCTAAAGGGAAGAATACAAGGATCTTTGATTCTCAAGACATTGCCATGTTTTAAACTGCAAAAAAGAAACTGGAAGATGGTTTGTTCAAAATAAAATATATTTATGTCTAACATCTTCTTGTAGTTGGGTGCATATAAATGTGTATGTGAGTAGTGTGTGCGTGTGTGTAATCTCTGGTCAATATCTGTTTTCCATTTTTGGCAAATGAAATATAACAAACAAAAAGGTAAAGTTATTTGAATGGTTTCCCCCAAAATAAAATCTCGGTTCATTGAAGTTGCAAACTAGGGAAAATGTGATTGTGATTATTTCTGTATGTACATAATCCTATAGAAACCAAAATCACATTGGAGTTTATAAACCATTTTCCATGTAGTAAAATATTAATAATTTCTTCAATATTATCTCTAAGGTATTTAATCAATAGGCATGCCTTAAACAATTTCTTAAAGAGAAGCTTCAATTTCTCCCCAAAAAGAATATGTGAAATATATAAACACAAACATACACACACACATATATATGTGCCAAAGTGTAATAATAAAAATCCAAACATCTATAAATGCCTTTGTAACAGAGTAGTCACCACTCCTCCCATAGACATGGAAGCATAAAATTGAAAATAGGAAATATGTAACAGAGAGAACGGCCTGAAGAAAAAAAAAATTTTGTCTTTTTAAAACTTCCCCCACTCTTTTTGGGAACTGCAGCCTGGCCTGCATCCCCGAGGCAGGTTAAGTCCTTTGTTAAAAGAGATAACCAGTCATCTCAGGCGGCACCAGCCCCCCAGGTGGGTGGCTGGCAGAGGTCACAGGCTTTGTCCTTGGCAGAGATGGGACCATTAGAAGAGTTAAGCACAATAGCCTAGAACTCAGGGGCCCTCCCTTTAAAAGCTCTTCATTTCTGCTAATGTTCAGGAAATTTGGATTTTGAGACTAGAATGTCTACCATTTTTCCTCCTTTGCCAGCAAAGTAATAAACTTCTCTTTCCTTCTCCTCAAACCACTTGTGCTCATTCTTCTGATGTGGCCTCGAGAGCAACTGCCAAGCTTTCCGTAACACCTTTAGTACTATAAGAAATAGGATATTATTGATATTGTTAAAGCTCTGAGGTTCTCTTCTTGATCAAATTAATCTCTGATTACCACCCTTTAAAGGTAACAACTATACTATTTCTAAATTATTTGCATTTCTTTACACTTTTAAACACATATATTTATATGTAAATATATATTTATACATATTATATAAACATATTATATAAATATAAATTTAGTTTTGCATGTGTTTATTATTTAAAACATATATATTTCTCTGCAATTTGCTTTTTTATTCACAATATGTTTATTAGTTCAACATTGTTAACTTAAGTAGCTGCAGTTCATTTATCTCTATTGCCATATATGATTAATATTGCTTTGTATATATATTTATATTATATATGCATATATGAAAATACATGTATACATGTCATAATTTATTTATCTATAAAAGTTAATACCATGATGTTTTTGTTTGTTTTATTTTGTTTCATTTCCTATTACAAAAAATCCTGCTGGGAACATTCTTATACATGTCTTTTAGCATATATTACTGAGGTAGAAATTCTAGATTCTAGGGTCTGTGCATCATCAACTTTATTAAATAAGTCATTGTTTTGCAGAAGAGTTGTAAAAATTTGCACTGCCCCCTGCAGGATACATATCCCATTGTTCCACCTCATTATAATCCCTTAACTTTGTTCCTCTTGGTGCTGCTCTGGAAATCTTGCTTTTTTTCCCTAAGGGTTTTCTTCTTTACTTGTAAATTAAAAGTGTGCATATGTGATATATGTGCATATACATATATATGATATATATTTGCATATGTATCATATATCCACACATATATTTATGCATTATAAAATATATAATGAATATATTATAAAATATGTATATTTATATATTATGAAACATAAATACACATATATCATTATTTTTATAGAAAATATACATTTAGTTGTCTTTAATTTTAAAGTGGGGATGTTTTTAAATTTTTTTAGTCTCTCATAGTGTCAAAAATAGATCTGTTGGATTTTTCAAAAAACAGAGCTTTCCTGTTTTCTCTATTTTCACAAAACAGAGAGTTTTCAAGGAAACCCTCTCTCAACCTAGATCACCTTTCAGCTATTGTCATATTCTTCTTTTCATCATAAGCAAACTCCAGAAAGTTACTTTCATGTCTTTACCCCCAAGCCTTTAACATTCTCAAATTAGACCTAATTCATCATCAGCCATCCCCAATAACTATGACTATGCTTATTAATTTCCCCTGATGTCACATCCAGTAGACATGCTGCAGTCAACATCTTTCTTAACCCTTGGAATTATATACTGTTATATGGATTATATAATGTTTAGTATTACTTCCTATTTGAAACACTCCCTTCCTAGCTTCTGCGAAATGGTTTTCAAGTGGTGTTCTTCGTACTTCCTTAATTATAACTTTTCAGTCTCACTTGCTGGTTTATCTTCACCAAATATTAAATATTAGGTTTTCTCAAGGCACAGAGCATATGCCTCTCTGCTGCCATGACCACTTCCCAGTAATCCCATCTGTACACACAACTTCAATTTCTCAGCCATAGGCAGATGACATGGACATTTATAATTTCAGACTTGTATATCCATCTGCTTACTTATTTCCTCACAGATAATTCAGCATGTTCACCCAAGATTTAATGTGTTCACAATGATAAAGACAAAAAGCAAAAACAAAAACAAACAAAAATCCTGTTTTATTCCATCGTTCCCTACCTCAATGCATGGCAGCAGCATCTATCCAGTCACCAGAGCCAGACTCCAGGAATCCAAAATTTACATTTTAATACCATATCAATATTTCTTTTTCTGTCTGCACCCCCCGCCCCGCCCTCTTCATTGCCACCACACAAATTGCTGAATGTGTTTCCTAACTTCTGCCCACATCTATTCTTTGATCCATTCCCTTTGTTTACCACAGTAAAGCCAGAGCCATTTATTCAAAATCCCAAAGCAATCATGCTCCGCCATCCATACTCCCTTTGAAAGATTTCAATGGCTTCTTATGTTATCCAGGAAATACATAAAACTCTTAAGAAATTAAGTCTATACTCTCTGCAGGGTCTGAACTTTACTGGCCTTACCTTATACCTCATCTGTGATGTCACTTGCTTTCCATCATCTAGTCAGAGCAACAGTCTTTCAAATCCTCACCACTTCCACCTAGCCCCAGGGCATTCAACAGACGCCCACCTTTCCACAGATGCCGTTCATTCATAATTCTCCTGGTTAATGCTTAATTCTGCATATCTTTACTCACCTGCCATTTTGTGAGGTACACCTTCCTTGGTTTCGGTAACAAGGTCTAATCATCCTATTTGTGCTCTAAGAGAACCATGTGCTATATCTGCCATCATCAGACTTTTCTATTTTTAAATTTAAATTTTCAATATTGTGATTTATAACATCACCATTGTATTATGAGTAGCATGAGGTAAGGGATCTAGCATCTAGGGGTCACTAAATGTTTACTGAATGAATTCGTACCATGGTGACAGCCAATTCTCTCTTTTTTTTTTTTTTGCTCCCCCCCCACCCATCCCCACCTTCCAGTTTTATTCACTGTTGCACTCTCCATCAATAAAGACGACTGGTTCTCTAGTTAGTTTTTAACAGAAGCTCACATTCTTAGTCAAATTTTAATATTAAAGACACTAAAAGTCAGTGTGTTCAAAAATCAATTTGGCACATAGAGGGCATTAAGAATGGTATTTATATTTCTTCTTCCTTCTCCTCTTTCTCCCACAGTTTCTGCTTCGGCTTGACTTGTGTCTGAAGCAGATTGAATCAACACTATAATTAAAAATAAAAGTTATGCAACACCCACAGATGCAACTTTATCTTAAGCTAGAAATTCAACTTTTGTTTGACCTAGTTCAAGAGAAACAGTGGGCAGCAGTCTGCGACTGAGTCTATGAGCCACTTGCAATATACAACTAAACTGATGTATCCTAGTTTACTTATCTACTAAATCACAATTATATATTGCAATTGCAGATGATATTGTTCAGTTTCTTTCTGGTCATTATAAACAGTACATTATAGTGGATAAGAGCAGAGACTCTGGAGCCAGACTCCCTGAGTTTGTGTCATGGTTCAGCCACTTAGCAGCTGTGAGATTGGGGCAAGTTCTGTGCCTTCGTTGTGTTACTTATACAATAGAATTGACAATAATCATGGTTATTCATATTTTAGATTTAACTTTTAAATGTGACACAGAACAGCGACTAACTAGCGCAGAGTAAGTGTCCTGTGAGTTTTTATGATCCATCTCCAGCTGGGCTTCTTCTGTTTTCTTCCTATTTAACAGAATTTATTTATAAATCCTTTTACAAAGTAGTTTTATCACAATGATTTGAACTTCTTAAATGTTTAGTTTTTCATAAGATAAGTAATATGTCTTGAAAATTCACTTCATTTGAGAGTCATTGGTTTTCATTTGTTTCTTAATAACATGTTGTCCAGTCTCTACATACTTCATTAAATTGATTTGAAGTTATAGTAATAGTTTTTAGATATGATATTTTCCAATTTGGCATCTCCTTTCATGTTGAAAACTTTAACCTCAAGGAAGGAAATTTTTCATTTTCATCTCTTTGACTTCAATATGAATTTGAGCCAGCAGATAATTAAATTAGGAGCATGGTCCAGGATGACTATTTAAATTTTTCTTTTTAATTACTTCTCAAATTAAAATCTAAGGTAGCTAAAAGAAATTCATCAAAAACACATAGTACTCTGATAAGATGTTTTATAATCATGAAACATTAAATAGTTGTAGTTATAACATTTTATTTCTTAACATCCTAGTTTTTCTGTCTCTTTAATAAAATCAGCTATTTTGGTGATATATTCCAAGATTGAATCCCTATCCAAAATGCACGGATATCCATATTTCATGAATAATTTGACAAGAAATTTTACGTAATATTCTAGTCAACCTGGCAGGATAAATATGTATTGAGTAAAGGTTACTTGTGTGTGTTTTTAGCCTTTCTATAAGTACTTCTAGTTGTTCTCTACGGCAGATACTGCAATTGGTATATGTATAAGGCTGTTTTATTCAATTCCTGGGTTTACTATGCAGTGTCACTTATGTTGTAAGTAGCATTTGAAGTTTTATTTTTTATTCTATTATATTTCATCTGTATGAAAGTTTATCTCAGAAAACATCAAATGCAAATATTTATCTTTGGTGAATTCTATATTACATTTCAAAAGTTCATGTTACATATTACTCTCAAAATTTTAGAAGGAATTAAAGTCTGTATTTTTATATTTAATGGTAATTATTTAAATGATATACACTGTACCAAGAACTGTCATCCCCTGTCTAGGAAAATCTGCTCTTTTTCCTCACAATTTTAGAGAAAGACATAGGAAACAGTGAAGAAATGGATGACTGACAGGGAGTTCAACAGAATTTCAGGTATCATGGCTCCGACTTATATCCAACTTATTATTTTACTTTAAGTGTCTAATGTGAATACTACAATGATCTGAGAAGCATTAATTTTTATTTGCATAGCTGTGTAGCTATTTTACTAGATTGATGCTATTTCCCAAATATTAAAATATTAACATATTTAAAATTGATGAACATTAAAAAACAATTCTCTTTGGCCTACACTAATTTGTAAATCTTAAAATGTTGGTGATTCCATTTAAACTTGTGTTTCCAATGTCCCTAGAATATGAATATTGGAGTTTTTGGCAGAGGTAAACATAAAAGGAAAGTATGATCTCATATAAGCTACTAAAAATTAATTGTCCTTTAATTGTCCCTTTCTCAAGATTCAACATGCTATTAACCTGCTTATGTTCAAAATTATTAAAATAATAAAAACTTTATTCATATTAAATATTCTTCTCATGGATTGATATACTCTATAAATATTTGTCAACACACATGGTAGCAGAGTCTTCCTGAACACAGCTCTGATCTAAACTTTATGACAGATTTAATAAGCTTATTTTATAGGTTCAATTCGATTCAGCTTAAAAAAAATTATTTTACTTAAAATTACTGGGTTGTAGAGACATAGTGTCTTTGCCAAAGATACTGCCTTTGAAAGACAGCAAACTTAGGGAAACTGTAATTATTCCAATTATGTAACAGATTAATGTACACAAAAATTACTTTTAGAATACTCTTTATGTACCTTCTCGCAAATGTAACTTCAGGTGAGTATTTAGTACGCAAAATATCCAGTTAGGCAGAGCTAGCTTATCTTCTATGATATTTATATACTCAAGAGAACTATGTCCTTAAATGTGGAAAAGATGGGTGATAAAACTAGGCTAAAAATATATATTTTTAGAGTATTTGTAAAATTCATTTTTATATGAATTATAATGTGTCATAAAGACTTATGTAAAATATTTGGTATGTTTGCTTTTTAAAAACATAAACACAAAATCTATTTATTTTTTAAAGTAAAATATGGGACATTAAGTTTTTCACAGTATGTCAAAGACAGTGCTGTATCTGAAAAATAGAGCAGATAAAGTCTATTATGTTTTACTGACCTCCAAGCAGAGCTGTGAACTTTGCATTTTCATTTATGTGCAAAGTAGGGGCATACAAAATTCACCTTAAAAGTGATGCAACAACAAGCACAAGATTGCAAGACTGATAAGGGCAGTGCTCCGATCCTGGTGACACCTTGGAAAGGTACACCTCAACTTGCATAGGGGAAATATCATTAGAGAAAATGAACTAACATGGAAAAATCTTCTGTTACTAAATATTTTTAAGTCTACATGTGCACATTTTATAACATTTACTTTTACCCTTAATTGTGGTAGAAAATAAACTCTAATGGTTTCATTTTACAAATAATTTATAGAATTAGAGACCTAGCAAGATAGATAAAGAGGGTGTTTTTTGTAATTTAAAGTACATGAATGCAAAATGACAGATAATACATCTTTTCTAATAGAGGATCTCATTTCATTACCTATTTTGTATCCAACAGTTGAAATCCAATGCCTGTATCACAGAGAGATGTGGCCGATTGAATATTGCTGCTCTTACACTCTTGCATAACCAAGATGATACGAAAGTTAAATTTATCTGTTAGTGGCAATATTAAGTTATTCTCATCTATCTATTTTATAATGAAGATGCTTGATTTAAAACTACCAAAAATATCTGTACCATCACCCCCCTGCATTGTGCCGGAAATACTCCCTTTACTTGTAACAGTCTTTCTAACAGTGTAGCTATTGGGCCATTTGCCTTAGGATCACTTGGAAACATGTTAAAATGTATTTTCTCAAGCCATGTCCTAGGCCTGTTAAGTCAAATTACCTGGTGAAAGTGTTTTAGCGTCTACATTTTTAAAAACATTTGACAGATGATTTTTGTGTACATTCAAGTTTGATTAACCCTAACTTTTTGCATTACATTAATATATTCAGTTGTCATATAAAAACCCCAGTTCTCTTTGGAAGAAATAGGCATTAATCTATAATTACTTCTCAAATATGCATGAATTAATTTACATAATTTTCTAACTAGTCTCCTAAAGGTATACATGCCTGGATTAAGAAAGTTTTTCTTGAGAAAGCAGATATAAAAATGGAGATGATAATAATAAATTGACATTAAGGTTTACTTTTTTTTTTTAACCTAAACAAGCTCCAAAGAATCAGGAACAAATAATTTAGAACACCTCTTTTGACCAATGCTGCTGTGGGGGTGAGGGCAAACTTCCTCTTTGCCCTGAAAGTTCACTGAAAGATCAACTCACAATTAGGACAGGTTAATAAGAGTGAGGTTTATTTGCCATGCACATGGGGAGAATCACAGTGATTACTCAATATCCCAATGAAGTTCAGATATTTTTATACCTGTCCTTTTGAGGGGAGGGGGAGAAGAGGAGTACAGGTAATTCTGTTTAGGGGCTAGATTGCTCGGGAAGATGAATAGATACTTGGGAGAATGAATGGATGGGGGGGAAACAGATTGACTTGTAAATTAACCTGAGAGACAGGTATTTTATGTTTAAAATGATTTGAGCCAGGTCTGGTTGCATTTTTGATCATTTTTTTTCCTGCAATATATTCAGATAAGAGGGAGAGGAAGGGAAATCCATTGTTTTTCTGATCTGTCAGTCTGGTTTATGCAGATAGAAGGAAACCTCTTCCACTGCTTTTTTGATCTCTAAGGGCCTGTAATTCAAAATATTCTTTATTTTGGGGTGAAATTTCCTAAGCTCCTTCACCACATTCAGATATGGAGAGAGAGAGAGAGACACACACACACACAAGAAGAAATTAACATTGCTATGAAAATGATTTTTTTCAGTGTAGTAACACAGCTTTTTTATTAATGCAGGATGTGTTCTACCAACTGTTAAGCTTGGGCTGAAAATATATGATAACTGACAATTTTAAGTGATCAATATTTCACTTTTCAGAAACTGCATTAGAGTTCATGGCATTGTACATTATAAAGTTGTGTTATCTGAATTCATTTATGTTATCTCCATCATGTAGTTTGAGTTGTATTTACAGAGAAAAGTTAGACTATGTTGTGACTCTTATGCTCAAAGTCAATCACAGTTTTATTTGGTGCTCATCTTGGAAATCCTGGTCTGTAGGGATATGTTGGCATACCAAAACAGACTTCATGGCATAATTAGAATATCTGGATATTTTCACATAGATACTGGCTTTTACTCTTCCTTCATATATAGTTTTATTATTTTAATTGGGTTTGTTCATTGGATATTTTTTTCTCTAGAATTTAAAGCTGACTTATTACCCTATAAATATTTTCTGGTTAAACTGAATTTTTAATTGTACACTACTAAATACAAACAGGAAGAGTTTTCACTTCCATATTTTAAATATAAACCTCTCATATTTTTGATAACAGCATTTCACAGGGATCGTTTTAACAGCCGTAAGATTAAGATCTATTGCAACTGGACTGTTTTATTTGCAAGGCTATTTCTCTTTACCGATAATTATGATTCCAAATTTATTAAAATATTATTTGTGAAAAAGCCCTAGATCCTACATAAATAAAAATAAAGGGCATTTGTTTTCTTCATAGATCATAGCAGAATGCAGAGTATGATGGTTTAAAGTCCAGACTTTGGAGCCATAGGCCCTGTTCTTAGATTTTGGTCCTACTACTAGATAGGAAGAGAGACATGACCTCTACATACCTTACCTCAAATTCCTTGTCTGTAAAATGGTAATTGTTACATTGTGTTTGTTAAATGAATCAACATATTTGCTTCCAAAAATGGTGAATTTGTTATATACCATAAATTCAACACTTCTGAGGACCTCTGTTAAACAACACTGTCTCCAAAGCCTGAAATTATGCAGCTGCTGAGAGTTAAAGTGTAGGAAGCACAGTTCTGGCCTTGGGTCCAAGGTGGGTTTTCCAATCCAATTTTACCAGTTACAAAGCAGATATTTGCTTTGTATTTCACACCTATGTCTACTTCTCAACTATTTCAGAACCCACAGGGGAAGGAATATGATTTGTTGACTGCCCACTCATTTTATCATTGTGAATTTTTTTAAAAAAAACCATGAATTCATTTTTAATGAAGTATCTTGGAGACTATTGTTCCATGGAAAACACATTGAGAAAGAATGATTTAGGAGTCTGTGGAGTAATATTGCACAGATCAGTGCCTTTTAAGATATGTTTCATAGAACTCTCAATGCCAATTGAGGGTTAGAAACCTATTGGACCAAAGGATAGGAGTCAGAATCAAGAGTGCGTGATTTGTGGGAGGCAGTTTGAAATAATGATGTAAGAATGAATTTTAGAGAATGCTGACAGGGTTCAAATTCTGGTTCCTATACTTATTAGCTTAGAAACTTAACCATTCAAGTAAATCATGTATAAAGTTCACCAACAATACATGTTTTGTAGAATTGCTGCAAGAGTACACATAGAAGCAATTCAATAATAATTTTTACTGAACATGAACAAATAAAGTATAAGCAAATATAATACCTGACAGAGTGGGATATGAATAAATAGTAGCTCTCATCATGCTATTATTTTAATTAATAATATTAATAATATTGATCAATAAGTCTGGTGGGTTGCCATGCATTATTTTCTTGAACACATTGTGCAATCGTCTACTGATGATTTTTAGGTAAACTTTGCTGGTAAAACCTTTGCAGTCAACAGGAAGTTGGCAGAAGTAAAGAGGGAATGATGAATATGTTAATAATAGAATTAGGATTTAAAATGCAATCAAAAGCTGGAGTAATGAAACCAAAAATAACTAAATGAAACATACAGAAATTTATAAAAGGCACTTGGGCTCCATAATGTGGCAGCAGTAACTGTAGAGCTATTGAATTGTCTAGTTAAATATAAGAAAAATGTGAGTAAATTATGCCATGAAACTACTCTAAAATACATTAGTTTCATTAATAGAAGTAGTCTTCAAAAATACCTAAGCAAATGTCCTAATGTTCTCTGTGCTACCCAGACCATACCTGGGTTTAACATTGAAAAGGAATACTAAAAACTGGAGCACATCCAAAGGAGACAGGCCAGGAAGACAACAGAATACAAAACCAGCAAATGACAACTGATTTAAAGATACGAGCCTACTTATCAGGCAGGAAGGAGGGTTGTTGACAATGATAGGTATCTTCTAAATTCTTTAGGTACTGTTAAGTACAGAAGGGCAGATTTGCTTTGCATGACAACAGAGGTTAAAATGAGCACTGTTAAGTGCATAATATAGGGAAAACAGATTCAAGTCAGTATTTTAATAAGCATGCAGCATTTTAGAAATTGAACAGGCTTCCCCCACTGACTTCAAGGTGCAAATCTAAAGCCCGAATGCTGGGAATCACTTACTGAATGAAATGTTTTCAATAGGTGACTTCTCAGTCCACTTTACATCATCAGAAGTATTTCTATGACTTTATTATCTAACATTGGAGAATGTCAATGGAAACTTTTAATCACCTCCAGCATTAATACACACAAAATTTGAATAAATATTTGTCGGGCAAATAATCTAATTTTTTACTTAAAGTTTACATGAGATATTTTGTTATCTCCAAATTAAATGTTAAATTTATTTTAACACTTTGGGCATCACGTCTTCAATTTAAAAAGTGTTTGGGCTGGGCACGGTGGCTCACACATGTAATCTTAGCACTCTGGGAGGCCAAGGCAGGAGGATCGCTTGAGCTCGGGAGTTCAAGATCAGTGTGAGCAAGAGCCAGATCCTGTCTCCCCTAAAAATAGAAAAATTAGCCTGGTGTGGTGGTGCGCACCTGTAGTCCCAAGTACTGAGGAGGCTGAGACAGGAGGATTGCTTGAGCCCAGGAGTTTGAGGTTGCAGCGAGCTATGATGACGCCACTGCACTCTACCCAGGGCAACAGAGTGAGATTCTGCCTCCAAAAAATAAAGTGTTTGCTACAAATGCAAGGTCTGAAAAATTTAAAATGCTGAGTACCTTTGCCACTGGTATAATCAAATTCAGTTTATCTAATGAACATTGGTCTGCTGACTGACATTAAGCATTACTCTTACCTAGTATTTCTTGGACACTATTTCTGGCATTTAATGTTTTGTCCTGTGTCATAAGTAAGAAATTGTGTAAGGTGAGATGGTAGGAAATACAAAAACAAAAACAAACAACTGCCCCCCTCAAAAAACAAAAAATTGTTGACATATATCCAAACCTTGAATATGACTAAAACTCTATAATAATCTATTAGAATAACAGGAATTATTTTTATTTTTTCAATTCTGGCTATGATAAAAAGAAAAAGCTAGTATAGGAACTGCTTTTCCACCAATAACAACTCTGAAAGCTAAGCAAAATGTATAAAACAACAGTGCTGTGTTGGCCGCACTGGGAAAAAACCAACACAGGGCTATGATCCCTGAGGATAGGAAAACACAAGAGGTGAGCCCCTTTTCACCAAGGATTTGTTCCTGAAGGCATTTTTCAAAGTGCTGCCCAAAGATTTAGAAAACAACAGAAAGCATTAATCTCATATGGTTGAAGAAACAGGGACTGCCAAGAGAGATAGGATTTGGTGGCAGGTGACATGAGAAGGGAGCCACAGAATGGAAACTCAAAAATCTGAGCCGAGATTTTAGAGACCACCCAGCGCAGAGAGAAGACAAAGTTAAAATCTAGCCAGAGTGAAGACACTATAGCGGATAACACAGTTCAGTTGATATTCTAGAAAGGCCAAGTCCTAAGGACAGGAATCATGTCATAAAAGTAAAGGTTATGATCTAAGAGTAAGGAAAAAAACTGAAATAAAACAACTTTTACAAAGCTTAGTAGCAAGCATGAACAGGAACAAGGTGATCTGTGGTAATTTAACTGCCTGCCAGAACAAAGGTTAACACTCTGAAGAAAACACAAAAAGAAGATATGACTAGAAAGCTAATACAAGAGGAATAAATAAACAGAATAATAAAAATAATTGATTAATACAAAAGAAAGTAAGAAAGGAGTAAAAAAGAAACAGTAAGCAGAAGGAACAATTAGAAGACAAATAGTACGATGGTAGCCCAATTCTTTCAGTTATTCTATTAAATGTAAATCAAGTAAATGCTTTAATTAAAAGAAAAGTCTTATCAGAATGTTAAAAAAATTAAAAACAACAAAAATAATATACAACTTTTAGACATACATTATGATGTTTACATATACCTCATAATCCTGTAATTACATTTCTGAGCATGTAACAACACAAACAACAAGAATGGGCACTTAAGTCCAAATGAAGTCTTGTACAAAAATGTTCCATCAGCTTTCTTCTTAAAAGCTTTCAAGTTTTTTTTAACAATTCAAATAACTATCTATACTTGGATGTGTACATAAAAATTGTAGTTTATTTATTAAAGGGAATATTACATATCCATAAGAAAGAATAAACTACTGACATATAGAACAATATGATTGAGTCTGTAGACATCATGTTGAGTACACAAAAGAGTACATACTGTATAATTCCATTTGTATGAAGATAAAAAACAGTTACAACTCATTAGAGTGATAGAAATCTCAATAGTCACTACATTTGGGAGTGCTAGAAATGTTCCATATCTTGATCTAATGGTAGTGACATGAGTGAAAGAAACTGTAAGTTACACATAAAGAAAAGTAGAGGTCAATAATTTTGCAGGAAAGAGTAAACAAAGCAAGCAGGCCTAACTGCTGTCTTTCAGAAACCTATGTGCAAGGTTGACCTTGGATAAAATCTCAGAACTTAAATTTGGGAGCATGCTCATCATTTCCAGAACTGACGAGTAGCTTACGGTGCCTAAACCACATGTACTTACAATATACTTTATGGTGAATACTCACTTTCCTTCTGGGAGTCTGGAATGTTTGTATGCACACACAGGGGTTGCCTAATGACTGGGCCCCAATAAAACCCCTGGGTGCTGAGTCTTTAATGAGTTTCCTTGGTAGACAGTATTTCCATGTAATAAATCATAGTCAGGAATGCAACTACACACATGTCGGGTCCTGTGAGTCCTCCTAGTGAATTATCCAATCCGAGAATACTTGGAGACTCCTGGCAAAGGGATGTCTTCAGGAAACTAGTATTTTTTTATGTAGTTAGATTTTAATATTTTAAAAATATCTTATTTGAATCTCACTTCCCTTCCCTTAGAAAGTTAGATCCTGAGTTCAGGGGAGGATTTCCCACAGGGAGGGCGTTCCAGGAGGGGGTCTAGCAGCTGAGCTGGGTGAGGAGGCCCCATGGAGGGGATAGCCTAACACAAGGCTTTGAAATTGATGTAGGTATAAAGATGTCCAAAAGGGGAGTTGTCAGCAGTGGACCAGCTTGAGCAGGGATTCTACATAGTGGAGAAATGAAGATAAGCAGTGATGATGGTGAAAGTGGTGAAAGGGGATTTATTAAATACAAGAGGTCTAAATCGCATAATTAGGTTTAAGAAGGATAAGGGATATAGTTTTCTCTCTATTGGAAAAAAAGTTATAGATACAGAAATGGTGAAAACTAGAATGTACCCCATGTTATTGGATTTGAACTAGAGATGGTAGTGTGAATTTATTATTTTCAATATAGATATATAGACATAGAAGTATATATAGCTACACGCATGCACCCGCACACACGCACACCCCCCTGCTAGGTGTGTCTACTGCATGAGAGGGAACAGGAAAAGACTAATGGCATCAAGCACATTTAGTATCCAGATATTGGTTTCTATGAACAATTCTCCCATAAAAAGATCTGGACTTCCTTGGAGAAATGGCTGGTTTCAGGGTTGGAGCAAAGAAAGTACAACATGAGCTTGAAGCACCATTATTTTTTTCTAGAAAGTAAGGAAGTTTTCCAACAATATAGGGATATGTTAAAAGGAAACATAAGCCAATTTGAAGGGGTTTCTACTGGTCAAATCAGAAATAATTGAGGACCAAAATAAGTAGTTGTATTAATAGTTTATTTCCCTTTGAATAAAACCAGAAAACTACAAGCCCCCACTGACTTAAATAAATATGTGAATACATTGAAAGTGTGATGAGGAATATCTCTTCTCTTCAGGAAACTTTTCACAAAATTGTTATTAATTTTAAAGAAAGTGCAGAAATAACTTGAAAATGAAAAAACCTGGGCACACACCACCCTAATTAAGTGATCAAAATTACCATCACCATTAATGGGGCACAATGAAATCGGGTGCCAACAAATAGGATGGAATGAAAAAAACAAAATTACTTCTGTGTTATTTCTGCCAAAGGTGCAGAATCTGAGTCTAGGAAACACTAAACACTAAACACATCCAAATTAAGTGGCACTTATGAGGGTAAATACAAATCAAAAATGAAAAAAAAGCTCTCTGTTGAAAATAAGGGAAGAAACTCCTTTCCTTTCCTTAGAGCATTTACTTCAGAAAACTTACAATTTCTTTCTTTGTCTCTGAAACATATATAAATCTTTTAAAAACTAAATAAGCCTCTTGCCAGCATTACAGACTCAGGAATGTCTTTCTCAAGGACCTGGGAACCATCTATTTGAAATGTCATCATCAATGAAGGTAGCTCGTATCTCTCAGTTTCTGTGGGAGGGAAGCAGCCTAAGTTTGGTGAGTGGGCACCTCACTCCAAGTTGTAAAACCACCTCTTCGAATAAAGAGATGAGAAGTTCATCTTTCCTTGAGATAAAACCAATTAGTAAACCCAGATGGTTATACCAACTACCAAGTGAATTTGGGATGAACTGTGTGTGACAAATGGTGCTGTCAAGGCCTCTTACTTGAGGACTAGTTATTGTTTATAGGAGAACACGTATGTAATGGGTTGTTTCTGCTTGCTGTATAAAAGGGTGAGATTTCCTTCTGTCTTTGCAATCTCTTAGCAGATTGCCTGTGATTCAAATCACACTCGGGTTTAATGCTTACTTAGTTATAAAACTAAAACTATGCTTTTCTCTTCTAGTTTTATGGAGAAGTTTTCTGGGTTGAGAGAAGATTTTGTTTTTAATTTAGTTAAAAACAAATACTCCCTAAAATACTCTGCAAAATAGCTGACTTGTAATCACTAAAAATGTCAATCGTGAAAGTAAAGGAAAAGATGAAGAAATGATCTAGATTGAAGAAAATTAAAATGATAGCTAAATGCAATGTGAGATTCCAAATACATCTTTCTGAATGAAAAAAATGTTAGACAATGCTAAAATTTCAATGGAGGCTAAGTGTTAAGTAGTAGTCATGTATCGGTGTTTATTTTCTTACTTTGATGGTTATATTGAAGAATGTGTTTGGAAGAAATACTAGAATATTTACGATTGATGAGACATTATTTTCAAATAGATTAGGAAAGAAAACATTATTTGAACTGTATTTTTCTGTAAGTTTGAGACTGTTTTATAGTTTGGGGGAAGATATAGAGATGCAGAAAGAGACACCCATGTACTCATTCAGAGAGATAAAATTTGTTAAGATTTCTGCTAGTTTGTTCTTTTAAAAAGATTACAGAGGTTTTTAAAGCTTCATTCTGAATTTCTTATTTTTCCCTCTCTCGAGATAACTATTATGTATGATTTCCACACAAACTTATATAATATATGCTGTTGTTCTGCATTTTAAATTACATAAGTGGTATCATACATGCATATACTTTTGTTAAATTTTTTTAGCTAATGTTATTTTGAGATTTATAGACTTTTTCACTTCTTGCTAAATTTCGTTTGAACAGCAGTGTTGTATAAGCCACAGTTCATCCATTCCTCTACTGAGACAGGTTGTTTTGATTTTTCCCAGTATTACAGACATTTTTGCAGCATTATGTAAAGTTTAAAAATACCTTCTTTCAGACTGTGGCTTGAGTTTGTTTTCCTTGTTAGTTGACACTTGACATACAGGAGATTTTAATTTTAATACTGGCACATTTGTTGATCCATTTCTAATGGTTTGTCCTGTCATTTTTAAAAAAGAAATCCTTTACTACATTCATACATTGTAAGTATTTTTATATATGTACTTCAGGGGAAAGAAAGTGCAATTAATTCTTTAAGAAAAGTTTATCTTGAAAAATAGAGAACTTAAGTAAACTCACTAAAAGATTAAATTTCATATATATATATATATATATATATTCATTCTTCTAAATTGACAGGCCAATCTTCTAAAATAAATATTAGCATTAAATATTATATAAATAGAATTTTAAAATTATTTTCTGTATTTGTGTTTGGAAAAACAGGAAGAAAACATACTTAAAGTAGTCAGGTTTACATTATTTGTCTTTCAGTTAATTATGTGGGAAAATGTTTGAGGATGTTAGTATCAGAAGCTACTTCCCAAAATCATTTATTTATTCATTCATCCATGCATTCATGCAAGCATTCATTCATTTACTCAACAAATATTTGATTTCTTAATATCTTTTCTATTGCCTAATATCTGCGATAGAGTTTTAGAGGTAAAACAAAGTCTTTGATTTCAGAGATTTTGCACTTTTATGAGGTGGCATAGGCAATAAATTAATGAATCAGGAACTGTACAATGGTCAGATGATGATAAGTGCTGTAGATAACAATAAAGCAGCTGGAGTGGAGGTGAGGAAGTGGCTATTCATTCGGATAAATGTTTCTAGTGGAGAGACAAATGAACAGAGACATGAAGGTAGAGAGGAAAGGAGCCTTATATATATCTGAGGAAAGACCATTCCAAGAGAAGGAAGAACATGCACAAAGGCTCTGAGCTGAGTGTGCATCTGTGCATGAATGTGTGTTGGAGAGGATTTCTTAATAATTACAAGGAGATTATCCAGACTGGAGCAGAGTGGAAACAACTTGTCATAGGAGATGGCCTGAAGGAAGGAAGTAATAAGAGATCTGGTCATGGAAGGCAAAGAGAGCCATGGTAGGAACTTTTGCTTTTGCTTTGAGGTAGTTGGAAAGCTTGATCAAAGAATTAACATGAACTGACTTTGTTAAATAAAACCTTGGCTGCTGTGTTCAGAATAGATAGCATAAAAGTAAAGAATAGTAAACAGATAAATGATGATACTATTGCAATAAAAATTATGGTGACTTGGACTGGCATGGTAACAGTAGATGTTCAGAGTAAATCATTATTGAAATGGATTCTTAGAGTTAATGGTCAGGGGCTAAGACATGCATTTTAGATATTTCAGAACGCAGTGATTATTTGGGTGGATACCCAATCCCCATTTGGCTGAAACTTTCTGTAAGCAGATGCTTCAGAGAGTATAGTATCTTATTTGTGGCAATGGGTAAAGTTCAGGACTTGTTAAACCTACCCTAGGAGTAGTAACTACTCCATTGCTCCCCCATAAGATGTCCAGACTGTTCAGACTCTGCATCAGACAAGTTTTAAAGATAGAGATGAGAGGTTTTGAGAGGAAGAATAAAATCAAAGATGAAGTCAAAGTTTGTGGCTTAAGCAACTGAAAAGTTGTAACTTGCCTTATGTGAGTCTGACATAATGATCTAGTTTTTTGTGTTAGCATAGATTAGTGCAGTGGTAAGTCTTATTTATCAATTGCACAAATACTAGTGACTAAGGTACTTTTTAGCAAGATACAGTAGGACATGGAAAAATACATTGTGGAGTTAATGCCAGGATGGCTGCCTATTCATACTTTATATGAAGTGGCAAAACATTGATGTTAATTATGATGGATAGCTTCTGAATGGAATATGGAAGAAAAAGATTTAGAATTTGAGAGAATTGGCTAAGTGTATTAATCACTCATAGGAGTCAGAGGAGAAGAGAGTGAAAAATTTTCTTCCCTACTTGTTGCTCCTGGCACTGGAGAAAATGAGGCCTTAAAACAGAAAATGGTAGCAGAAGAAAAGTGGAAAAGACAATTTCCTATTACCTGAAGGCCTTCTTCTCCAGAATGCCTGGAAAGGTATCATATTCACTCATAAATTAGCATAATAAAAGCTACTGATTTCTGAAAGACTGTATAGGTAGCAGTTGTCCAAAGCAAGTTACTAGTAAATGCTGAGCATATTCAATAGTCACTTAAGGGTAAAGAACTTGGGCATTTTACAGAATAATTTCAGCAAAACCTAGTAAATCATTATTGAAATGGATTCTTAGAATTAATGGTCAGGGGCTAAGACATGCATTTTAGATATCTCAGAATGCAGTGATTATTTGGGTGGATAACCAATCCCCATTTGGCTGAAACTTTATGTAAGCAGATGTTTCAGAGAGTATAATATCTTATTTGTGGCAATGGGTAAAGTTAAGAACTTGTCAAACCTACTCTGGGAGTAATAACTACCCCATTGCTCCCCTACCCACAAATGGAATACTGCATTCCATAGTGAGAATGTGGCTAGAGTGAAAATAACTTTAATCTGGCTCTGTGAATACCAGGGGGAAATACTGAATTTAATGTCACTGACACAGAAATGATAGGTGCCATGATGGGAGTGGTTCCCAGACTTGGATGCCTTAGCTGAGATAATAATCAGCAGGCAGCAACTGATCTGTCCCTCAGTTAAGTAGTTAGTAAAAATAGAGACCCAGTGTACAGTAACTTCTTTGAAATAAAATAAAGATTGGGTCTGAAAATACTCTAACATGAGCCTGTTTGCATATGCAAAAGCTGTGGTGGAGGGAAAAGAATGAACGGGTGCTATTGAAAATTGGAAGTGTGACTGGAAAGATTATTTGGTGGTCAAGTAGCTTTGACTTGAATTTATAAATGGCATGGATATTATTATCACAGACATTATATGTAACTGGGGCATGTAGCTTTTGCATTTTTCATGAACATATTGACTTTAACTTGTTTTAATTGGCTATGATAAATGGGAACCTTTAGAATTGCCCCAGTCTTCCTGGTATTAAGAATTAAGCAAGACTAAAGTCCAGAATTTAACAAGGGGTCATTATTTTGATTAAGCAAATGGTTGAGGGTTGATTTCTGATTCCCACTACCTCTCTTTTCAATAGTCTGATATGTTCAGTATTTTAAAAAAACATAAAGATAATGTCCATCACATATTTAATGCCTACAATTGAATTTTAAAAAAAGACTTTGGCTCCTTTAAATAAAAAAAAGAATATATTAAGGAGAGAAGGCCATCATATACACAAGCAGGTTGCTATACTCCCCATAGGGCCAATGATAGTGTCCTCTCCACATGGACCACTGTGAGTTCCAAACATTGTGCCTCTCTCCAGCTGAGGCAAAGCAGGTACTCTGGTTTGCTGGTGGTTGATGCCCACTATTACAAATCATTCTCCAAAGGTACACAACCTAGTCTATGGTGTTATACTACTCCCAGACGCAACTACATTTGGAAGTGTAATGTGCCAATTGGCAGTCTCCTGGAACATCCAATACTTGGAGTTTCAGACCATTTTCCCAATTGCACATATTTCATCAAGGTGCAATGGCAACAATCCATGTGGTGGCACGATGAGCACTGGCTCCACTTAGGCAAACATGCTGCAGGTATGGTAGGAGTTTGTCTTTGGGTAATGAACCAGGACAAAATATTCCTAGAAACTTGCCATCAGGAGGCACAATATTTGTGAACCCAGAGAGGGACACTAGAGAGAACTATCTTCTAGGAAACAAGCTGCAACTGCAAAGAAGCCTGGAGAGACAACACAATTCAGAATGAATGGAGGAACTGAATACTAATGGAGTGCATTAACCACCAGCAATGCAGTGAGAGGGCTTGTACCCTCACCCAGGAAGGATTGTTGGATAGTCTCTGTGAAAGGAGCTTGTAGAAAAACAAGCAGTAATCTTAAACAATAGCTGGCCATGACCAGACAGTGTGGCCTTTAACATTTTCCTCTAATGGCTCTAATACCATGGATTTTAAAAAAAGGTCTCTTTTCGGTGGTGCAACTGGTTGGATGGGACATAAAATGAAACAACGCAATGTCATCCTTATTGGGAGGGAGGGGATAGATGGGCAGTGTCACATAATGGCACCTGGAAGCCTATATCTGAAAAGACTTTTTCTATAATATCTGAGATATGATCCTATCCACAAAATAGATAAAATCCAGAATTTACTGAGAAATGGTCTATTGTCACCATCTTAGTCACTGTGAATATGTCGTAAATGGGAGAAGTCATTTCTGTTGGGAGTGAATGGATAATGACTAATTATAACAAATATATATCATATCAAACATTACTTTAATCTTTCTATGATAGCTAGTTAGTGTAACAAAGAATTTGCAGGTTCACTGATAGAATTAAAGGAAAGGAGGCTTGTGTAAATAACAGTTCCCCAAGATGAGAAAATACTTTAGGAGTATGGGTTTAAGTCCCAAAATTTTAGAATACGTTTGGAAATTGGTTGGACTGAGAAGGAAGTATATTTGACTTTAGAAAATTACTCACTCAATTAAATGGCTTCAGAAACCCATATAGAAAAATTCAAACAA
The DNA here is from genome assembly GCA_023783475.1 of Daubentonia madagascariensis. NCBI lineage: Eukaryota > Metazoa > Chordata > Mammalia > Primates > Daubentoniidae > Daubentonia > Daubentonia madagascariensis. The sequence continues at coordinate 13,589,403 of JAKFHU010000978.1, read as the reverse complement.
TTTGGATCAAGGAGGTATTAGAATGAGCCACTAAACAAACATTAAAAGACCTATGCTCCATTGAATAGTGGTCATCAGGGTGATCATAGGTAGAAACTATTATAAAGTAAGTAATGAACTTAATCCTGAGGAATATTGAGAATTTTAACATGAACAAAAGGGACATAACAGAAGAAATAGCTGAAGAACATTAGTTTTAGAAAAAGGAAATAGAAAATTACTTAAATTTATGTTCTTAGTAATTAGCATCTTAACTCTTTAAAATAGCAAGTTCTATTTAATTATAATGATGAATAATTATTTACCTTTTGACAATGACCAAGGGCCCAAATATAAAGTTTCCTTATAAAATCTACCTTTTATCAAATACCACATTAAACTACTTAAATTTCATGGTATATAATCATGCAAAAATATACAATAAAACTGACATACTTAGGTGGCAAATATTGATAGTTCCTTTTCAAGATTTATTTTTATAACATAGACATAACTTTTTAAAATACCTCCAATATTTTAAACAGAGTCATAATATTTATAACACTCTGTCTCTTCTTTCTCTCATATTGAAAATGATCATTTCTGATGAAAATATTATTGTGTCTTACCAACAAAGTTAGTTTTCTACCAGTGCTAAAGCATCAAAATTAACAAGAGCAAATTTAATTAGAAAGGCAAAAACAAAAAGGTAATTAAAATTACACAGTAAATTTGGCAATGTAGCTTTTCAAATATCTGCTGCGTTGGTGATTAAGCACTTAGAAACTAGGAATCTGTTTATAATAACTTAATAATAGAATATAGTATTGCTACTTCCAGAACATGAATGATTTTAATTTTTTAATGCTGAATACACATAATGTATAATAAGTGGATTTGATTTCTTACAAGGTGTTTATATGAAAATAAATGAAACTGTAAGTTCATTTTCCTGGGTAAGTATCTATCCCTTCCATATAGAAATTATATTTTGTTAATTTTTTGTCTTTAAAATAAATTAAATTCAAAGTTCTGCTATCATTAGAAACACTTAATCTAGGCCCTTTTGTTTTGAAAATTCAAATATGTTTTATTCCAAAATGGCTTTATCAATAGCTCTTAACTTTCAAAATCAAGTAAACACTTCCTTAAAAATTAGTAAAGTACTTCTGAGAGATTATTGTGTTGTCTTGAATTAAAACACACTTGAAGTACATCAATCATCAATTGTATGGTTTAGGACAAAATAATTTTCTGAGCATCAATTCCTTCATAGTTAAAATAGGCAATATATGTCCTACTTTTTGTTTTGTTTTTGTTTTGTTATTAAAGTTTAGATACAATGAATGTAAAACATAGTAGGTACTCATAATCATATTTTATCTGCTTTATCTATTTATCTTGAGTTTAATATACCACATAAAATAATTAAATGGTGTTCATAAGTAAATTGAGGTTTAGAAGTATGTATGTGATTTCATTCTTTTTTTTTTTTACTTAACCAGTTTTAACCAGCTTTCCATCTTTTTATTACAGGCAGAGATTATAACTGTCCAAATTATAAGTGAGAATATTATTGTGTTTCAGAAAAGAGTGAGTTAAGGTAGAAAAGATACTAAGTGAAGCTACTATATGGCCATCAAATTAACAGGCTATTTTTCTTTTCACATATATTTGAAGATAATTATTTTTATTTCATAGAGATGTTTTCATGGAAGTCACTGATGAAGTAATGTAAAACCAAGATCTGGGAGCTTTAATTGAGACAAATATTTGGATGTAATTTTAGGTCATGCAGTAAAATATGTTGGGAGCCAAACTTCCACTTCTCATCAGGGACAATGATGTGGTACCAGTAAGTGCTTCAATTTTATGGGGTAGTATGAATGGGCCATAAATGAGCTTAACATAAATCCTCAAGCAGACCTTTTGCTACACCTAAACATAATGCTTGTTGGCTAAAAAAGAATAAATAGTATCCTGAGTCTCACAACTTAATACCCCAAATGTCCAGGATACAATAAAAAAACACTCATCGTAAAAAACACCTGGACAACAATTTGGGATAAAAATTGCTCAAACTATGCCAATACTGAGTTAACTCAGATGGAATTATCTGGTAAGGATTTTAAGGAAATAGAAGATATGAAAAATAATCAAAGGGCACTTATAGAACTAAAAAGTAAAATAACTGGAATTAAAAAAAAACTTCACTAGATGGGCTCAAAAGTAGATTAGAGATGACAAAGAAAAGAATTAATAGAAATACCCAATCTGAGCAAAAGAGGGAAAATTGAATGACAAAAATGATGAACTCAGTAATCTATAGGACAATAAAAAATATCTAACTCATCATATTAGTCACAGAAGGAGAGGAAAAAGAGTACAAGACATAACAAAAATATTTGAAGGAATAATGGCTGAAAAGTTTGATGTTGTACTATAATTATGTAAGATGTCAACATTGGGTAAAAGGTACACAGGACTTTATGTACTATTTTTGCAAATTCCTGTAAGTATATAATTGTTACCCAATAAAAAATTAAGAATAGGTTTCAAAACTGCAATCATTAAAATACTACAGTACGGGGGAGGGGAATAAACCAACTTAATGGGTACTATGAACATCATTTGGGTGATGGGCATACCTATAGCCAGGATTCAAGCATTACAAAAATGATGCAGGTAACGTAAAACATTTGTACACCTTTAATGGTTTGAAACTAAAAAAAAACTATAGTACACGTACATGAATAGGTATCTGATTATATGAGATAATAGCATTCCACTAAATAACACCACTGTTTGTGTGTATTAAATATTTTTAAATGATATTTAAAACATAAATAACAGACAAAAAGATAAAAGTCCTTAACACTATTTTTTCAGTATGGTGGCCTGTGATAAACCATGTTAGCAGTATGTTTTCAAAATTAATATTTTATTACTTTTCCAAAGGGAAATTTAACAGACAAAATTTTCCAAAAACATTTCTCAACGGGACAAGCTTTTCTAGGAACACTGAATAGCTTCTATTACTCTCTAATAATTGGGAGCTAATCAGTGAGTACACATGGACACAAAGAGATGTAAAGGTTATTGCAAATCAAGAAGGGGGGAGGGGGAGGAGAGGAATAGTAAAAAATCTACCTATCAGGTGTAATGAACACTACTCAGGTGATGGGCACCCTAAAAGCCCCAATTTGAGCATTATGAAAGGTATCCACATAACAAAAACATTTGTACCTCCTTAATATTTCAAAATTAAAAAACAGTTTTTCAAAAACACAATTTTGCAGATGCTGCCTTAATACATGAAAATAACTTACAAGGAGATGTGAATAGAGTTAACACTGAAATGAAAAAATAAGCAAAACTTACAAACATAGAAGCAGTAAAATAGCAAGTGCAACTGCAAAAAATGCTCTTCTTGGTGGATTAAGGATTGGATTAGACTTAAATGGCTAGCTACTTTAAAAAATTTACATGTACCAAAATAATTTCTGAAAAAATTAAAGAGTAAAATTTGAAACAACAAAATAAATTGTAGATTTAATATTATAATATCATTTACATGACTTTAATATTGTAAATTCACAGTAAAAACTATCATAGAAATACAAAATACAATTAGATTTCATTTAAATATCAGCAAAAATTGTGGCCCAGCAAGAAAATTAATGATGATAATAATAATAATGTGTGGTACAGGGAATACTGAAGGAAGTTGGCACTAATCTGGGTGGTAATGCAGAAAAAAGAATTTTATCTCCCGAATTAAGTAATAAAAATGGCAAGAGTTTACAAAAGAGTTATTTTCTAGAAGGTTAATATTAACACTTGAGAAACGAAGCTCATCTGAAAGGTATGGACTTCCAAAAATGTTTAATGAGTCTAACGTGGTTTCCAAAGTTCCACCTGGGTTTTATGCATTTCCCAAGTAACACATCATGTCATTTTTATTGAGACAATAACCCCAACTCTCTTGGGATGATGATACTTCTCCTAAAAGATCAAAGGATTTAAACAGAAACTAATAGAATTAGCAATAAGTTTTTCATGATTGCTAGATACATGATCAATAAACAAATATGATTGTATTTCTGTAGACTAGTGGTAATCATTTAGGAAATTGTTTCTTCAAAGATATATCAGTAGCTAAAAGATACACTAAAATAAATCTAAGGAAAAAATATAAAACAATGAATTTCCTGTTTAAAGAAGAGTTAAAAAAATCAAAGAATGCCAGGCTCATAGGTAGAACTAAAAGTCATAAAATTTTCAGATCTCTCCCAAATATTCCATATAATTAATATAATTCCTGTGTGTGTATAAATGAACTATCTAATTTTTATGTTACTTGAAAGTGAATGGGCCAAAAATAAGAGTTAAGAGGATTTTGAACAAGTGGGCCACTTGCCTCAGAAGAGATCAAGACTATTGTAAATTTTTAATATTTAAGACAGTGAAGAAGTTGGTGCAGGGATAAAGAGAGAGCTCAATGGAGCAGAACAGAGTGCTGAGAAAATGATTAAAAGATTTAGAATTTTGAGGTATATTTATAGACAACTGGGTAAAAATTGAATATTCAATAAATGATGCAGAAACAATTAACTTCATGGTTTACATACTTTTTTTCACGTTAAAAAAATAAAATTGAATCCATCCATCACACCATATATAAAAATTTACTCCAGGATTAAACATGAAGATTTAAAAATTCGATTATGTTAAAATAAGAAATTTTGTTCAGCAAATGATACAAATTAAAAAGATATATATTCATAGATATGGATATCTATGAATATAACTTTCTTGGTTATTAAACAAACTATTTTTTTAAAAAGATCAAGCCCATAGAAAAATTAAAATAAGTAAAAACGGGCAAAAGATATGATTAGCCATTTCAGAGTGTAGCAAGCTAAACAGTCAATAAGCATATGAAAATATGTTAAATTATATTATTAATCAGTCAAATGCAAGTTATAGCCACAATAAAAGAGCATTTTACAACCCTCATATTGGCATAAATTTAAAATGCTAACAATCTCCCCATACACTACTGTTTTTGTATAAATTTGAATAACTGCTTTGGTAAGCAATATAATGTACTCTATGGCACCACAATTCAACTTTCAGATATATTCTAGAGAAACTTCTGAACAAGCGCACAGAGAGACACATCAACGAATGCTCACAGCAGCACTGTTTATATTTGAAAAGAAACATAAAAAATTTCTGGAAACATAGAAACATACTACATGTCCATAAATACTAGCATGGCCAAATAAAAATATGATACATTTATCCATGATGAAATACCATACAGCAATGAAAATGAAATAATAAACTTTCACACATCCACTTGGATAAATCCTAAACACATAATGTCGAGGGGGAAAAGAGGATTCAGAATAATATACTATGTTTCCATTTATATGAACGTAAAAATAGGCATTAAATAACATAGTATGCAAGCATATGTGCTAAAACGATTAGAAAAAAATGAGTGATAAAATTGAGGGAAGTGTTAATTTCTGGGTGGAAGGGAGCTAATGAGAATTTCAAATAGAATATTGATGATGTACAATGGTGTTTTTTTCCTCAGATTGTGTGTACATATATATTTTTGTGCATATGATATATATTACTTTTCTGTTGTTGTTATAACAAATTACCACAAACCTAGTGGCTTAAGACAATGTAAATTTACTATCTTACAGTTCTGAAGGTCAAAAGTTTGAAATCCATTTCACTGGGCTAAAATCACTGAGTCAGCAGGGCTGCATTTCTTTCTGGAGGCTCTAGGGAAGAATCTATATTTCCTTGCCTTTTTTAGCTTCAAGGGACTGCTTACATTCCTTGGCTTGTGTCTCCTTCCTCCATCTTTAAAGCCAGTAGCATAGTATTTTTTATCTTCTCTGACCTCTGCTTCCTCATCACTTTGCTGTCTGTGTCTATGACCCTCCTGCCTCCCTCTCATAAGAACTCTTGATAACATTAGACCTACCATAATTATCCATGACATCCTCCCCATGGAAAGATTCTTAATTTAATCACTACAAAGTCTTTTTTATTACATCAGGTCATATATTCACAGGTTCTAGGGATTAGGGTGCAAACATCTGTGGGGAGGGCATTATTCAGCCTACTACAGATACATTCCATAAGTTATATATATTTAATTTAAAAAGCAAACATAATATTACAATGTAATTTGTGATATAAAAAACAAAAGAAGTACACATTCTCATACTAATAATGAGTCTAAAATTGCATAAACTTTCTGGAGTTCAATTTTGCAACATAGTCTTAATGACCTAAATTACTCATAGCCTTTGATCCAGCAATTCACCTTCTAAGAAATGAAATAAATATATTTCATGTGATTTTAAGTGAGCTTTTAAAATTTCCTCTTCTCTGTGCTTTTTCTTCACATATTTCTTCATCATTTTGTAATTAACAAAAATAGATTTTTATGAAAGGAGTATATGATAGAGGATGATGTATACTGGACCTACAGCCCATCCCACTGTTGTTAATGCTCTAGCGCCCTTACAATGAAAGCAAAGACAGGACAACTGAGATGTCACCAAAACTCAAACTTTCAGTTAAAACAAAGGGAAAAGTAAAAAACCAAATTAGAATAAGAAAAGATATATAGAAAGAGGAACTCTATTTTACTTCGTGGTCAGAAAGTAGAGCTGCAATTTTCCTTTTCTAGGAGCATACATCTCAAGACACCAGATGTTAAAGGTGACAGTTGGGCAAAGATGCTACACAACCGAGAGATCTGCAGCAGATATGAAGTTAGGGGAGGCGAGGTTATGGGGCCTTGTTAGTGTTTGATGACAATTTGTAAAGTTTTTTGGTTGATTTGTGGTATTTGATATCATTAGCATCAGTTTAGCCTGTAGATTTTGGCTTCTTAAACATTATAAGTTCTTAAGTATTTTGGGTTATTAAATATTTTGGGTAGTGGGGAGTTTTCCTTAACATGACTTTTCCTCATTTGGATTGAGAACAGATTATCTTTTAGAAGCACTTCTTCTAAAAAACCAGTTTGACGAAGGTACAGGTATGAATAAAATTAAAAAGGAGATAGATATTTAGGATTTATTTATGGGGTTAAAGAAGAGAGAGCAAAACATTTTGCAAATTTTGATAAATTCAGCTAATTTACAAGTGTGGAATTTTTTTTTTTTTTTTTGACTGTAGCAGCCTCTGAGCCATCCCGCTGGGGACTGTGAGCATGACAAAATTCATTGTAGTTAAATGAGGAATTCTGTTGATTCATGCAAATTGCTAACTATATAGGAAAACTCATTAAAAAATTACCCGTACTTCTACTTTCCCTTACTAAATTTGCTCCTCCTGTGGCATATTATTTTAAAGTGTTAGCTGAAAAATGATATTGCAGCTATAGTGTAATTTTTTAATCATCTCTTGAATGGTTGAAATACCAAAAGACATTGTTAGAAATAAAACGCCCACCTTTTGCCAGCTGAGCATTTGCACATTGCCTGGAGGTTATAAGAGAGAGCTGGAAGCTGAAAGAACAGCTTTTTAGATCTGATTGATTATATCTCAGTCTATTTTAAATTGCAGTTTATAATATTTAGAAGAAAACATACAGAATGATGTCAAACTCAACTCAGGTTATTGCATTGATGAAAAGGAATTGACAGTACTCATTTAGAAAACACAATAACTACTGGCTAGATGAGTTCATTACATTGCCCCATAGATTTGATATTATCAATACAGATTGAATCAAGCTAACCCAGAATGGAATTTTATCTTAAATGCTTTGTGATTGAAACAATTTCCAGAAAATATGTGCCTTGTTAAACAGATATCCAGTGAATGCTACATGCAAACAATTTCTACAACCATGTATATTTATAGTAACATGCTTAATAGAAACAATTCACTTATATATTTCTGTTCTTCTGGGATTCAAAGGTACAAACGGAAATGTCAAATAGGCCAATAGTTTTCCATCTTCCATATTTTACTTTTCCCAAATATTGTATCAAATAATCAAGTTATCAAATTGATACAAACAAAATGAACAATTTTTCAATGACAGTTACGTTTACTGTCAGTCGTTTGTCCTATTAATATTTACAGGAAGTTTGAGAACCTAACTTCACTCTTAACTGTCAAAGATCTATATTTCCATTTTACAGGAAAATTATCAGGTGTAGAATACATGTTAATCTTGATCTTGTTTGCAAAATTTATGCATTCCTAAGTATAAAAGAAACTTGAAAATAATGTGACACTTACTTTTCCAAAGCTTTTTAAAAAAGTTTTCTGACCATTTTGAATATATGAACACTTAGGGACATAGATGAAATAACAAAATATCTATTAATAATAATTCATTAGTATAATTACATATAACTTTTTACAATAACATATACACAACTTTTTTATTTAGAAATGCATCATTTGTTTTCCTATCTCACTTTGTATTAGCTTTTGACTTGGGTTATTGACATCAATCAATCATCATAGAGCCAATTTTGGCATCATCTAACACAGTTTTTCAGAGAGAACCTTTCTTACTTTCATCTGCATTTTAAAAAAATGCAGCACCGTTTCCTCATGATGTTTTCATAAGAAATGTTACCCCAATCCACATGTATCAATTTGAGTAATATTAAGACAGTTTTCCTCCCTTCCAGTACTTATGGTGATTTATGTTTGTACATAAAAATCAATTAGGGTGTTACTTTTACAGACAAAGTGTTATAAGCTTGTTTACAATAAAATATAGAGATTTGCCATTGTAAAATAAAGTAGTTATTCCTGGATAACATGTTAGATGTCTTTGACTAACTTTGTAATGTTTCCATGACTTAAGTCTTAAAATCAGTGGTGTCCTGGGAAACATTTAAAACTGGCACTCTGGAAGTGAGGGGAAAACACAAATCCTGATTTGTACTGCTTTCCAATTGCCATGATGTAAATACTCTTACTCTGGCTACTAATGTGAAAGAGAAGCTGTCTTGCAAATTTCCTGAAATGTTAACAGGCTCTCCAGAGTCAGTGTGAGCCTGCTCCAGCGCACCATGGAAAGACCACAAGCATCTTTCTGTCTATTAATAAAATTTTCTTCCACTTCCCTCTCCCATGTGCTTGACTTTAATTCCTGTCTCTTCTCTGTCTCTATCTTCATTGGCACCTTCCCTTCAGTATAAGCTCATTTACAGCCACTAAAGTTCTAATTCATTCCCAACCCAGCCCCATTTTAATAAAAATGATTTTCATAATATTGATATTGCCAATACTCAACCTCATACAATTCCTAAACTTGGTGACAGTTTTGTTCTAATAATGTTGTTTATACTGTTCTCAGCAGGGTCATGAATAAACATTCCACTGCTAAATCTGAAGGTTACTTTTCAGAGTTTATCTTATTAACCTTTCTTTGCATTGATGTTTCCAAAAATAAGTACGAAAAAACAATTTGGATGTAAGAGTTCTGTTATTCTCCTTGTCTCAATCCACAACTTCATTATTTCTCTAATATCTCTTTCTTGATTTCCAAATACTGATTGCCAGTAGGAAGAGCATATACTAGCAACCAGATTATCTGGTTTCTTCTCTTGGTAAATTATACTTACTATACTCCTGAAAATTATATTTAAACTTTGTTATCCTCAAATAACTAATAAAAACATCCATAGTCTTCTAAAATGAAGATAAATTGTCAATTTACGTTAGAGAATTCATTTAAAAATAAATAACCAATACCAGTTCTTGAAATAGTCTTTATTAAATTCTTAGAAGCAAAAAGTTTGGAAATGGAATGTAAGCATATTTTGTCGTAAAATATACATTCAGACAATCATATATTAATATTTTACCCTGTGTCAAACACTGAATAATTTAACTAAATATTTCAGGAGGTGACTTCTTTTTTTAAAATTTGGAAACCTGATTAATAATCTGTTATCCTAAAATCCGTTTACAATCTCTTAATGGAAAAGCCAACCTAACATGAAATTATTACCTAAAAACTAAGTAATAAAAACATTATGTTAATTAATTTATTAAGTCAATATTAATTGAGCATCTGCTTGTTGCTGAGGACACAGTGGTGACCTTCTCTGGGTCCCTGTACTCGCTAAGATTATACTGTATTTGAGATTTTTTTGATGTGGTGATAAATGAACCCACAGGGATTACGTTCTAGAGGATTTGTCTCATTAAAAGTACTAACTAAATCAGTGCCGTTTTCTATCTTTAAATCACATACTACAGTAATTATTTAAATATTTTGCCTTTTAAGTAGAACAATTTGAGATTCTCCACAACCATTTCAAATGAGCATGACCCAATTTGTTAGAGAATAGGTGTACATGATAATGTCTCAGTCTGCTCATCCTTTAGAGCCACAAACACCTTTCCATCAGCCAAATCCAATCCCACATTTGTTTGTATAAATAAAGTTATATTGCAACACAGTTATCCCTATTCATTTTTGTATTGTCCATGGCAGTGTTTTTACTACAGAGGAACAGTTGAGTAGTTGAAACAGAGAATTATGGACCACAAAGCCCAAAAGGTTTATATTCTGTCACTTTATATAAAACGTTTGCCAACCCTTGCTATAGACAAATACTGCTAACCAGTCTAAAACTTTTTAAACAATTTTCAAGCTTTAAATTACATTTAATCAGTAAATGCTTCCATTAGAAACAGGAAAAGGTTTGACATCAATAACCTAAATTCCTTCCTGAAGGAACTGGCAAAAGATCAAAATATACCCAAAGCAGACAGAAGGAAGAAGTTAATAAGAAGCAGAAATCAACAAAATTGAAAATAGGAAAACAACAGGGGAAAAAAAATCAATGAAAAAATCAAAGCTGGCTCTTTGAAAAAAACCAATAAAATTTATAAACCTCTAGCAAAACTAAAAAAAATGAAAAGAAAGAAGACACATATCACCAATAAGAAGAATTAAACAGAGGATATCACTACTGATCCTTCAGCCATAAAAAGTTTAAAAGGGAAAACTATGAGCAACTTCATGCTCATAAATTCCACAACTTAGAAGAAACAATCCAATATATCAAAAACCAATAACTACCGAAATTTAAGCAAGTAAAATAGACAATCTGAGTAGCCCCATAACCATTAATGAAATTGAATTCGTATCTTAAAAACTCTCAAAAAAGAAATCTCCAAGCCAAGATGGTTTCACTGAAAAAATTCACCAAAAATTTAAAGAAGAATTAACATTAAAATTATATAATTTCTTTCAAAAAATAGAAGACACTGGAATAGCAATCAACTTATTTTATGAGGCCAGTATTATCTGAGACCAAAACCAGAAAAGACAGTACCATAAAGAAAGAAAGAAAGAAAGAAAGAAAGAAAGAAAGAAAGAAAGCACTAGAGAACAATACCTTTCATGAACTCAAGCACAAAAATCCCCAACAAGATATTAACCTTCTGAATCTAGCAATGTATAAAAATAATTAAATAATGTTGCCAAGAGTGATTTATTCCTGGCATGCAAGGCTGATTTAACATTTGAAAGTCAATCAAAGTAATCCACAATACCAACACACTAAAGAAGAAAGGTATTTGACAAAATCTGACACTCATTCATGATGATAAAAACTCTCAGCAAGTTAAGAATAGAGAGGAATTACCTCAACCTAATAAAGATCTACAAAAAAACTAAAGCTAACATCATACTCAATGGTGAAAAAATGAAAGCTTTGTCCCTAAAATTGGAAACAAGACAAGGATGTGCTCTCACCGCTCTTATTCACCATAGTACTGGGAATTCTAACTATTATAATACGTCAGAAGAAGACATAAAAGGCATACAGATTGCCAAGAAAAAAATAAAACTATCTCTTCTTTAGAGATATCCATTACTATCTATGTAGAAAATCCCAAGGAATTGACAAAAGAAAAAAAAAACCCTCCTAGAACTAACAAGTGAGCTCAGCAAGATCACAGGATACAAGACGAACACACAAAAATCAATTGCAATTGCATTTCTATATACAGACATGTGCCACTTAGCAACAAGGATATAGTCTGAGAAATGTGTCATTGTTAGGCAATTTTGTTGTGACAACATTATAGAGTGCATACACGGACCCGGACGGTTTAGCCTATTACACACCTAGGCTATATAGCTTATTGCTTCTAGACCACAAACCTATACAACATGTTATGTACTGAATATTGTAGGCAACTGTAAGACAATGGTAAGTATTTGTTTATCTAAACATATCTAAATATAGAAAGTGGACAATAAAAATATGGTATAAAAGATAAAAAATGGTACACCTGAATAGGGCACTTACCATGAATGGAGTTTGCAGTAGTGAAAGTTGTTCTGAGCGACTCAATGAATGAGTGAGGAGTGAATGAGTGAGGACTCAATCCCATAATACATAGTGGTGGATGTTCATTAGTTTGTAGTCTAAAAATTATAACTAAAGACATTACTGTGCACTACTGTAGATTTTATAAACACTGTACACTTAAGCTATGCTGAATTTATTTGAAAAATATACTAGTGGCCAACAAACTTATGAAAAAATGCTCAACATTATTAATCATCAGAGAAATGCAAATTAAAACCACAATGAGATACCACCTTACTCCAAGCAGAATGGCCATTACTAAAAAGTCAATAAACAATTTACGTTGGTGCATATGTGGTGAAAAGAGAATGCTTATACACTGTTGGTGGGGTTGTAAATTAGTATGACTTTTATGGAAATCATTATGGAGATTTCTCAAAGAACTAAAAGTAGATATACAATTCAATCCGGCAATCCCACTACTGGTTATCTACCCAAAGGAAAAGAACTCATTAAATCAAAAAAAATACCTGAACTTGTGTATTTACCGCAGCACAATTCATAAATGAAAAGACATGGGATCCACCAAAGTGGCCATAAACCAATGAGTGGTTAAAGAATATTAGCCATAAAAAAGAATGAAATACTGTCTTTCCCAGCAACTTGGACAGAACTGGAGGCCATTATCCTAAGTGAAGCAATTCAGGAATGGATATCTAAATACTACATTTTCTTACTTATAAGTGGGAGCTAAACTATGGCTACACGTGGTCACACAGAGTGAAATAACAGACACTGGAGACTCAGCAGGAAGGAGGATGGGAGGAGGGTGAGGGATGAAAAATTACCTATTGGATACAATGTACATTATTTGGGTGATGGGTACACTAAAAGCTCAGACTTCACCACTACACAATATACCGAAAACTCTACTTGTACCCCTTAAATCTTCTGAAATAAAAAAATTATTTCTTCAATAAGAAATCTTTAGTTACTGTAACTTTTTTACTTTAAAAACTTTTTAATATTTTTAACCTTTTTTCACTCTTTTGTAATATCACTTGGCTTAAAACACACATTGTTCAGCTGTACAAAAATATTTTCTTTCTTTATATCCTTATTCTGTAAGCTTTTTTTCCTATTTTTCCTATTCTTTACTTTTTCAACTTTTTTCTTAAAAACTAAGACACAAATACACACCTTAGACTAGGCCTACACAAGGCCATGATCAATATCACCGTCTTCCACCTCCATATCTTGTCCCACTGGAAGGTCTTCAAGGGCAGTAATACGCATGTGGCTGTCATCTTTTATGATAACCACACCTTCGTCTGGAATACCTCCTGAAAGAACTTCCTGCAGCTGTTTTACAGTTAACTTTTTTTTAAATAAATAGAAGGAGTACACTCTAAAATTATAATACAAGGGACAGAATAATAAATATATAAACTAGTAACACAGTCATTTTTTATCATTATCAAATATGCACGTAAGTATATTTACATGATATAGAATGTTAATTTAAAATGGATTTATCAACAAATTATTATCTTCTTATGTAAACATTTAATTATCACATGACAGTTATTAAATAGAAAAAGAATATTTTTGAATATTATGAATAACTTATACATTTTAAACAATTGAATAAATTATTTATAATTTAATAAAATAGTAACCTAAAATAAAAAATTATACTTAATATATTTATAATATACCACATAATAATTAAATTATTTTAAATATTATTTGGGGGAGTGGTAAATTATATATTGCTATAATAGACGTTAGAATGCCAAAAAATTTGAAAATCCTAATGCAGTCTATAAGTACATATTAGTGCCTCACAAACGAGAATCTTAGAGATTTTTCAGAAATATAGTATATTTGCAACTGCAAAAAAGCATTTTTTATTTTTTACTTGACTATATTCTGAGCATTTCTTTAATTTGCTAATTATTACTGGTATTTAAAAGAAGAGGAAAATAAATTAATCTATAAAGATAGTGCATATATTCAGCTTTTAGAATAATTTAATCATCATTATACACACCTTGGTTCCACTTTGATAAAATCTTTGTAGGATGAAATAATTTCAAGGTTGTAATGATCAAAATAAATATAATAATGGCTAGGAGTAGGATAACACATCCCCTAGTAAATTGATTCATTATTTTTCCTTAACCACACAAAATATAAACATTTTAAAAATGTTTTAAACTTAACTGTGAATGTAGGCTTTGTGAGGGAAAATAAATATATTACCCAAAACTCCTTAATCTCAACCTCTGACTTTTCATACAGGCACTAATGGCATGCCTACTGTTTCTGCTTTCATAAAATCTCATTACCCCAGCTTTCACTGAGTGACCTCTTAAAACCAGTGACAATCCCATAATACATAGTGGTGGATGTTCATTAGTTTGTAGTCTAAAAATTATCATTCACTTAATTATAAAACTCAACTTGTGTATATGTGCGTATGTGTTTGCATTTTTTCTCTTTCCCATTGATTTCTTGCTTATATTCCTTCAAAACTTACACATACACAAACACACACGTGAGCGTTTATGTATATATTATATATGATTTACAAGTTTATATCAATTGTCACTAGTAAAATTGCCAGTTTTCTTTTGCTCATTTCTTTTTCTCTACAACATCTTTGTGTGAGAGAAGCAATTTGCCTAAAAGTTGGGTGATACACATATAAAAATGTACTTATCAACATGAAGAGAATATTTTCTATTTATATTTTATGTTGACAGGAAATTAACTGTCTTTTATATATATGTCAAATAAATGGACTACATAACAATATGTCAGACAGACCCCACACTTTCTACATTACTGAAATCTACATCCACTGGTTCACTCTTACATTATCAACAAAGTGAGCATCCTTAAACATACTTTTATCTCTAAAAGGGCAAAAGTAACTTGGCAGCAGTGGTTGCCTTTTGGAATAGAGAATGGGGAACTAGGTTTTCTCCTTTTATATCCTTAATAATTTGTAAATGTTTTAACATATACATATTTTCTTTTTCAAAACATAGTTTAATATTTTTTAAATATAGACTTTTTCTTAGCATTTAGAGCAAACAAGATTACTTAGATGATTTTTAAGAAAAACTTCATAATTTATGAAAATTTTAATGTGTTAAGAAATCAAAAATATAACCTTATTTATGGAAATTTTGAAAAAAAATATTTTGAATAGGAGACCACACTATTGCTGTATTCTTTGGATTAGGAAAGCACACATTTCTAATGTTTCTAATTCAGCTATTTATGTGTCTAGAAATGTATGTTTAAGAAAAACCTTAAAATGGACTACTTTGTTCTTCATTGATTACAAAGTAAATAGATTTCCAGTGGCTTTCAAAAGCTTCTCACATTATTATAGTCATGTTAACCTCTAAAGTTGGACTATCAGTTCTCATTCTAAATTGCTGGTAGCAAAGAAAGGATTTATGCTACTCCTAAGACAATGTGAATAGGCCAATAATATCAATAATGTTGATGACAAAACCAATTTTCTACTTTGCTGTATGGATTCAAAATAGAATCCTGTACTCGTCGTTATCAGTCAGCCACGAACTTTACAGAAAATAATGTTATAATTTCAGAAATGGTTTTATTTCATGTAATTTTAACTATGTATCGTATCAGCGCTCACTTTGTTACTATATAGTCTCATTTACAGTTAAGACTTTTAAAAACTTTATAGTTTTAACTTTCAGAAGAAATGCTTAGTATTACCATTGTTAAAAATAATCCATTTAATTAGCAGGCTGCCTTCTATCCTATTGTTTTCTATTAGACAGCATGTTAAATAGTGATTTTTTCAGATTCTAAAATTAAAATGCATAGATAAATTTTTAATAACATTTTAATTATTATAGCCATTTGGTAGCTTCCCAATATGTTACATATATGTATATATAATTAAAATATAATTATATGTAAAATGTAAATATACACATGATCCTCTTTTGTACCAATCCAACCCAGAAAATATTCATGTATTGATCATTATATATTAATAAATAAAAGGAATGACATTAGTACAATAATGGTTACCAATCAATTTTCCATCTTTGGTGCTGATTTAATAGGTGGCCAAGTGCCAGTGATGTTGCCAATTTCCTGTGCACTTCTGACTAATAGAAAATATAATTTTGTTATCTAATATAGGATAACAAAGTACCATAACTGTTATGATTTTTAATATTAAAAGGAAAAACTCAGATAATTGTAATACAGTCAAATAAAAATGAATGCTGGCTTGAAAAACAATTTGAATAATGCAATGTTTCTCTTGCTAAAAGGCAACACTATGCTTCCAGCATCCCCTTTGTTTGAGTTCAAATAGATTGCTGACTTTGCAAATAGGAATGACATAAATGTGGCTTGTAGTTTAGGTGTCAGTAATAGAATACTTCCCAAAGTATTGGATACTAGTTTAAATGCAGGTGTGGATCAGGCTAACATAAGAAAAAAATATATAATCTCATTAGTTTTAAGCAAGTAAACTCACCATAGCCTAATTTTTATTGAGGTTTTAATTAATAAATAGCATCTTCAAGCATGTAACAAAATTTAATGTGGACATAGCGCAATCATAAATGTTAACAGGAAAGCATGGAAGAGATTTTGAAAATACTCATCCATCGATCCTGAAACAATTACCTTTCAGAGGAAGTTATTAACATCAATCTCTGTAGCTCAACTCACCTGAGAATTAGATGCTTGTAACGCACATTCATTATTTAACATTTTAGTTTTTTATCTCCAGACTAAAAATAAGCAACAACACAAAAGTAATTAAAATATAGCTCTTGTTTAACAATTTTGCACGTTAATTACCTTTATAAAGAATCATTCTTTCAGACTGACGCACGTAGTGTGTAATTAATCTTAAGGAACAGGAAAAGTATATAAGCCCAATATGGGTTATTTTTTTTTTCTCAAAAAGTGCATCAATCATAAGTGAAAGCATTAGCCTCAAGACTAGCATTTTTCTTGGTTACTTTTCAGGAGCCAGAAGACATAGACTTATTTTGATTAAATATTAATTTTATCATATTTTATAGGCTTTTATACAAATCACTTCTCCAGACATAATTAAGTCAATAAAATTAATATTTCAAAAAGTAAAATTAAGAGGTTTCAAAGGGATATAAAACATATATTTGAAAATGTATTTGTTATATTCATAGTTTTTATCTTATCCATTAAAATGTACAAATTTACTTTATTTTTATTATCGCCATTTGAGCATGCATGAAGAATTTCTCTAAACAGAAGGGACATAACATATTAGTTTTTGAAAACTGAGGTAGAAAGGAAAAGTAAGGAGAAAAAACAAATTAATATTTTAAAATCGCCATTGAGTCAGTAGAAGAGACAATCTTCTCCTGTTGATCTATTATGTGTAGAATCATTGATTAAGGCAACTTTTTTAGCCATCATTTGCTGGGTAACAAGGCATCTCAAAACTTAGTGGATGAAAACATCAATTTATTGTTTATCATGATTCCATATTTGGTTAGAAGGTTTTTCTTTTTGTTTCCCGTGAGCTCACTCATGCGCTGCATTCAGCTAAGGGTTCTGCTGAGCTAGAAGTTCCCAAAGGCCTCCATTGTATGTCTGGCAGTTGGTACTGGCTATCAGGATGCCTTGATTTTCCTCTACGTGGTCTCTTTTCCTCCAGTAGACTGGGCTCATTTCCTTACATGGTAGTCTCAGGACAGTGTTTCAATAGACCGAAATCAGAAGCTACAAGATGGCTTAACACCTAGCCCTCCAATCAACACTGTCATTTCTGCTGCATTCTGTTACTCAAACGTAGTCATAAAACTAGTCTAGGTTTAAAGGCAGCAGAATAGACTCTACCTCTTGTGGGAAGGAGGGACAAAGTCACATTGCAAAAGAGTATTAGAGTAATTGTCTTAGAAACAATTTATCAAAGTGATAAAGCATAGACAGGAGATGAACGAAAGGAGTAGCTTTCTATAGATTCCCAGCACGAATCATGAAGAGCTGGTAGGCAAATGAACGCTGCTTTATAGTGCAAGCCTTGGGAGTTTGGCAGCAAAAAATGAGACGAAAGTGATTTTGTAAAGTGTATGTATCATTTCTTCAGTTATTGTTCTTTTCAAAATCTTTCAGTTTATACAGTGTAGACTGACTACAGAAACTCCATTTTCATATTTTTAACAAAGCTGTCCTTGGAGCACAGCTTTGTGTGATTAGAAAAGTGTGCATGGGTGCACTCTAAGTAAAATAATAATGAGGGAGGAAAAGGAAAAACACAAAATTAAAAATCCTTGCTTTATTTTCTCACCACACAATTTTTTTTCTCTTTCAAAACTGTTAGTATTTTGAGGTTCTAAACTTAAATGTGAGCGTTTCTAAAGACTGCAAGTTTTGGATCAAAGCACATCTAGATCTGAATTTCATTCCTGCCACTGAGAGGTACAGGTCTGCTATTTAAATTAACTTAGGCTGAATTTGTTTTTCTTTTTAATTATACCATGAAGTATATCAATTGAGCAATAATTGTTAAGAGCTAAGCACTCAAGAGAGATAATATATAGTTCCTGTTCTGAAAGGGCCACTAGTGCATAACAGGTTAACAGACAAGTACATAGATAAATACATTTCACTATTATGTGGAAAGAAATGTGTAGTTAGTACAATGGGGCCACAAGGTGGTAGCAGTCATTTTCACCTGGGAACACTGATGGAATAAAAAAGGCTTGACAGTTGTGGTTCTTTAACTACATATTGAACTATAACTATGTAATCACCTGGTGGTTGGGGGAGAGACACTCAGCAGGCAAAAAAAGAAAGTCCAGCAAAGGCACAGAAATATGAAACCATGTTTCACATTTAGGAGATGCCTGTGGTTTAGCATGGGTTGAGCTTAGGGTGGAGGGAAAAACATAAGGACAGAGCCCTGAAGAAGAGGGAGAGGTTATATCATAAAGCATACTTTGAGTGCCATTAATGGGTTTGAAATATATTCTCCAGGTTTAAGGGCATGATTAAAAGTACTCATTAAGGGAGTAAGATAATCAGATTTCAGTTTTTAAAAGATTATTCTGGAGTAATGTGATAGGTGGATTGTAGGGGTAATCAACTGGAAGTAGGAAGCCAGTTTTAAGACTAGTTCAAGAGAGCATATGAAAGATGCTTAGAGCTTGAATTAAGGTACTAGTAAAGGGAAATGTTGCAAAAGCAGTTACTCAAACAACTGACAGATTTATTTACTTTAACAGGGAGTAGGTGAATTGCATCACTGTATTGTATCAAAAGATATATATTTTATCTCATTTTATAATATAATAGATATGTCCTAATATTAGGGCCTAGTGGTCTTATATATGCATTGTCTTTATTCCTACCTGCTACAGATTAAAAAGCAGTAAAATATGTATTATCTGACAGTGCTATTAACAAATAATTCTTAACATCCAAATATTAATATATGACATTATGTCACTAATTCAAAAATGAATGACTCCTCTTAGTCGATTTTTGTTCCTTAGAGCCTGTTTTATATTTTCCCCTAGTCAACAACGAAACATCCAGCATTTTCTCTTGAGACATGCATTACAAGATCGACCTCTTTTACACTGTTTTTTAAAGTTTCATAGAACTAACACATTAAATGACAGCAAGAGAAATTATTCTGTGCAATTCAAAACCTACAGTGATACTTGCTGACAAATATTCACAACTTTCACTCCTTTTAGAGACATATTTAGACCCAAGCAGTGTGCATTACTGGCAAATGACAGTACTCTCTGCTTAGTTTTTACTGTGTAAACATAAATGAATTATCTCAGTTGAAAGGTTACCATTATGACTAATGCACATATTTTCCACTTTGTCTTTTCTGAAGCTATTTGTTGTACAAGCAAATGAAAACTTAACGTGGCCAGAGCTCCATATTGTGCCCAAATGACTGTAGGAAGGAAAAATCCTTCAATGTTTTATCTTTCAACAAATTCTATTCAATAAGTATATTTACGTGTAATTGGGCACACGCTCGCACACACACAGAAAAGGACCTGTGAATACTTTTCAACATATTGGTTTAAAGATATGAGATATGAAAAACTGATTCAAAGTTTACATAGCAATACAGGAAATATTACAGAAAAGTATCTAAATAAATGTCACAGGTTTCAGAAAGCAGAGACAAAGCAGTTAATTAGAAGGATTACGGAAAGCTCTTAAGAGAAGGTAAGATGTAAATTGATCTGTAAAAGCCACACAGGAATTGATTAAGAAAGAAAAAGGTAGAAGAAATTCCTGGCAAAAGGAACAGCCTCAGCAAAAGTACTTAGCTCTGAGATGTAGGGCATGTTCTGAAGGTAATTTTAAAAAACCAATATAGAAATATTATTTCACTTATTTCCAATGCTATCAAAGCTGAAATCATTCTAATAAATAGTAGTAAAATAATAAAATGTGACATAATTATCTTTAACACAAAGATGACTGGAAATGGAAATAACATGAACATCTATTAATAAAAGAAGTAAAAAATATGTCTTGGCTTAAATGTAAAGTTGCCTTGTCTGGTTCAGTAAGTTTGGTAGTCACTACACTATATTTCTATGTAGGGATTCTGCATAATTTCATAAATCTCTTAAAATGGACAAATTGAATAAACTGTAAATGACATCTAAAGTATGATATTTCTGCTCACATAGTATGTCTAAATCTTATAATGCTATATATTGATTTCATAAATTATCCTTTGTTTACAAACAATGTATGCATGCAAACACTTTTCAAGTATATTGATTCAAGTGATTCTCACAGTAACCTTTGAAGCAGGTATCGTTTTTCATTATAATGGTGATGATTATCATCATCATCATCATCACTATTTTATCATTGAATAAATAGTTGCTCAGAAAAGCATAATAAATTTTTCAAGTTCATGTATTTAATGAATATGAACTCCAGCCCAAGCTTTTGCATAACAAATTTTATGCTATATGATGCCATACATCTTAACAATTCACTACAATTTAATAGAATAAAGATTGGTGAAATAGAAATGAACATTCTACTTATGAAGTAATTGCTTTTCAATGTAATCACAATCTAGTTTTGTCTGCATATAGTTGTACATGGCAAAAAGGGCAGATATTCAGAAGACAGGAAATCAAATCAATGCTGAAAATGAAAGCTTTCAAATTTTCTAAATGCAGGAAACTAAAACGTGCTCACCATTACAGATGCATCTACAAATAAGTCAGGAGGTGAAAACTAGCATTTATTTATCTCTATTATGTTATTTATTTGCTTTTCAGAGCAAACTTATTATCCATGTCATAATCTGCACACTATGAGGGGTAGCTGAGGTATTTTACTTAACTGCATAGCTCCAGTGTCAGCAGTGATAATCATGTAGTAAGTGTCCAGTTTTATTAATAAAATGTATATATTTGCTTACATTTGCTTAGTAAAGTTAATGATGATGAAATTAATATACAGAAATTTTAGGATATTTTCCTAGGTTTCACAGATAACCAGAAGTCAGAGATCTCATAAATAACATAGTTTTGTGAGTCAAAAACATGAAACTAAACTTAGAAAGGCATAGAAAACTTAGAATAGCCAATGAGAGAGACAAAGAGAAGCATTTGATCACAAAAGGAGATTAAATGAGTCTATGATTTTTTATTTCTTTTTTTTAACTTTTTTTTCAAAATATTAAGGGGACATAAGTGTTTTTGGTTACATGGATTGCTTTTGTAACACTTGAGTCACAGCCATAAGTGTGCCCATTACCCAAATAGTGTTCATTGTACCCGTTAGGTAGGTTTTCATTCCTCTCCTCCTCCCTCCACACCCCTGCTTGATTTCCACTGAGTTTTACTTCCCTCTGTGCATGTGTGCTTATCAGTTAGTTCCAATTTAATAGTGAGTACATGTGATGTTTGTTTTTCCATTCTTTAGATACTTCACCTAGGATAATGGTCTCCAGTTCCGTCCAAACTGTTGCAAAAGGCATTAATTCATCCTTTTTTATGGCTGAGTAGTACTCTATGGTATACATACACCACATTTTGTTAATCTACTCATGAATTGATGGGCATGTGGGTTGATTCCATATCTTTGCAATTGTAAATTGTTCTGCAATAAACATTCAAGTGTAGGTGTTTTTGTTTTTTTTTTTTTTTTGATAAAATGACTTCTTTTCCTTTGGGTAGATGCCCAGTAGTGGGATTGCTGGATCGAATGGTAGGTTTACTTTTAGTTCTTTGAGGAATCTCCATACTGTTTTCCATATGGGTTCTTTATTTCCTTATTCAATAATAAAGTTAGATATTTTGCCTAAATTTCCAAGAAGTTGTTATTCACCAATCTCAAGACATGTCATTGTACTCTGTAAAGTGGACTTGCAGTCACA
Source organism: Daubentonia madagascariensis (assembly GCA_023783475.1). NCBI lineage: Eukaryota > Metazoa > Chordata > Mammalia > Primates > Daubentoniidae > Daubentonia > Daubentonia madagascariensis. Next base: position 13,566,639 of record JAKFHU010000978.1, on the reverse strand, counting down.
ATTTGTAAAAATAATTGTATTAAAATTATAATAGCTGGAATATTTTAACTGATATTCTTAGTCTAAGTCACGTGGCCAATCATAGTTATGAATTAGGAAAAATATGTATTGATGTTAGAAACAAGTAGAGTATGAAGAATTGAGGATTTTATATACAGTTAGAAAGTTGAGTGGGAGAAAAATTATATTGTTCAGGATTTATACCTGATTAGATGCTGTGAGGGATCTTCTCACAGCACATCAACTAAATAGTGGAATATAACTTTTGAGGTACTTCATGTCTCAAAATTATTAGTGGTTTATGTAAGTATTCCTGTCCTGGAAAAAAATTAAAAATTATATATAGATGTATATTTAAACTGTAAATTATATATACAATATAAATATATTTATATGCAATTTATTATTTATGTATAACTTATATGTATTATATATTCTTTATCTACTTATATACATTATGTATATATTATATGCAATATTTAAATATATAAATATAAAAACAATATAGATATACACACACACATACACGCAACATCAAGAGGAGGATATAAAAATCCTCAATTTGTATGCATCTAATAACATAGCTTCAAACTATATGAAGAAAAATAAAAACTTGTCAGAAATAAAAGAAAAATAGACAAATCAAAGATAGTTGCAAATATTAACACACAGTTCGACCTGTCTCCTGGCTGTCTTTCAGCTGTCATTTTCTACCTCTCCTTGAGCAGCATTGGTCTTCTTGCCTTTCTTAAACAAATCAAAAGCAGGGCCTTTGCCTCTGCTGCTGCTTCTACCTGGAATACTCTTGCCTTTTTATTTGTATAACTTTCTTCTTTACTTCATTTATGCCTCTGCCAAAAGTCATCTCATTAGAGAGAATTTCTTCAATTTAAAAGAGTGTCTGGTATCACTCTGTCCCCTTTCTGCTTCATGTAACTTTTTAATATTTATATATACATTATATTTTATATTAATGTGTAATTATTATCTGTTTCCCTTGAGAGTATTTATGTTTCATGAAAGAAGGGGCTTTGCTTTGTTCAATGCTGTATCTCAACTTTGTAGAGTAATGTCTATCATATAGTAGGTGCTCCCTAAATAGTTGAAGGATGAGCAATTGCAAGACTTGCATGGAGCCATTTTTAAGTATTTTGAAAACTTCTATAAATATATGAAAGTTAGAAGTATAACAAATCCTTATTTACTGATGACCAGGCTTAAAGAACTGTCAACATTTTGAAGAGAGTCATTAAATATAGTCTTCTATTATTTTAATGACAGTTCATTTTATCAAATTCTTTTAATATGAGCAATTCTTTTAATATGGTCTGTAGAACACACACAAAAAAAATCAGATGGCAAATAGACCCACGCTGCATTAATATAACAAATTTATATAAACAAAATAACTTGAGTCACTATAAAACATTGTATGTGAATATATTAATAGTAAAGCATTGTTACATACTCCCATGTCAACAACAAATAACACAGCAGATTAAACACACAGTTCATAAAAGTATTTTCCTGACTTACTGATCTTCATTTTACACATTTATTTTTTCTACCTCCTTCAGGGAAGTACTTTTATCTTCAACCTTTTCAATTTCTCATATCTCTGTGGCTTCCTGTTCAAAGGCCTCCTGGAAGCTGCATCTTTGGGACTGTATGTGCCTAAATAGTTTGACTTTTGTCCTCGGCCTTTTTAGTTTATCTTATCAAGTTTGTGCCTTACTGAAACCCTTTCATACTTGGTCTAGAGGCTCTATCAATTTTCTCCACTCATACCACCTCATGTTTTAAAGAATTTTCCCAGCTTTAAAACATTAATACATTGCACAGAGAGAATATATAAACTATTATTTTTCCACCTATGTGGTCATAGAAGTGTTTCAAGAATTAACTTGCCTAGAACTGTGTCTTGTATTTGTTTACAAAAGTTATGTTGAATGACCGTATATTTTAGTCAGGTATTCCTACTCATCCTTTAGGTATAATGCTAAGATTCAGAGATATCTCTAATAATCATCCACCTTAGTCAATAATGTTTATTGAATTTCCATTTCGTGCCAAGCATTATTCTAAGCAACAGAGATATAATGGTGAACAGGGAAAATGAGATTATGGCTTCATATTACCTTACATTCTAGTGGACTAATGCTAAGCAATTTGACTAGTTAAAATAATCATAATCAGATCCATTAGCCTATCAATAGCCATAATCAATAATCAGACCCATTAGCCTATCCTCTTACCTAACAAACTGGCCATACATTTCTTAGGATTTTTTTGTTTGGACATTCAAGTGAGTAGGAATGAAGGGAAGTATAAGGGAAACTTGCTCTTTCCTCTTCATATATCTAAGTAGCTGTTATTTTTTTATAGACAGCAAAGGAATGTAATTAGGAAATCCACACCAGACCAGTTTCTTTAGTCTAAAACAAATGAATGAGACCGAGATTCAGGACCTTACATTTCAGTTTAAAAAACAGATAAAGATCATAGAGGTTCTTCCCATTGCAATAGGCAAGAAAAAGAATCAAAGCATATACAGAGTGGAAAGGAAAAAGAAATTTAAAAAAATGTACATATGACAAGATGGCGCTGATAGAGAAAACTAAATAATCCATAAAAAACTACTAGAGTTAATATGTGAATTTAAAGAGGTCATAAATTGTAAATTATACAAAAATTAATCACATTTCTGTATATTAGAATATTAAAAATTAAATTTTAAAGTGCCAAAAACATGAAATAATTACAAAAAAAATTAATCAACTATGTGAAAGACCTATAAAAATAAAAACTACAAAATATGGCTAAGAGAAAGAATTTTTAAAGCCCTAAATAAATGGAGAAATACACCATGTTATGAATTAGAAGATAAAATATTATTAAGTCTCCCAATGCTTACATATAGATTCAATGCAATGTGAACCATAACTCCAACAATGTTTTTGAGGGAGAGGAAATCAGAAATCGACAATCTGGTTCTAAAATGTATATGAAAATGCAAAGGACTTAGACTAGCCAAACAATTCTTCAGAGAAGAACAGATTTGGAAAACTTTTACAACTTGATTTCAACTCATTTTAAAAGAACAGTAATCAAGACAAGGGTATTGCTGTGAAGACGTATGCATCAATAAAACAAAATAGAGCATCTAGAAATATTAATAGATCCATATGTACATGGTAAGTTGTTTTCGGGCAAAGATGCCAAGCAATTCAATGGTAAAAAATGGTCTTTTCCATAAATATTTCTTGAACAACTGTATCTTTATATGGAAAAATTAAACCTCAATCCTTATGTTGAATGGTACATAGATACTATACTATTTCAGAATGGATCACAGACCTAAATGTCAAAAATAAAACTATAAAATTCCTACAATATTGGTTCTCAACAGAGGCCAATTTTGACCTGCAGGGGATATTGACAATGTCAAGAGACAATGCCAACATAGAATATATTGTTCAAAATTTCAATGATGCTGAGGGTGAGAAATACTGTTCTGAAAAAAAAAATAATAGAAGATATTTATATTTTAGACAATGATTTTTTAGATATAATACACAGAGCATGAATCATAATACAAAAATGATTAATTGGACTTTATCAAAATAAAAAACTATAAAAGACACTGTTAAGAAAATAAAAATACAAGCCACACAATATTCATAGATATATTCACTCTAATGTATCTGTCAAAGGAGACGTACCCTTAATATATAAATACTTTTTACAAATCAATGGGTAAATGATTTGAACAGATATTTCAAATATTTCAAAAATAAAACATATGAATGAATGAACAATAAACACATTAAAAGAAACTCAATAATACTAACCATAAAAGAAATGTAAATTTAAATCATCATGTGATATCACTAGACACTTATCACATTATCCAAAATTTTTTTAGAAACATTGGCCATATGAATTTTTGGTGAGGATATATACTAACTGGAATATTCATACTTCACTGGTGGGAATGAAAAATAGTACAACTACTTTGTGAGTGTATTGGATTCTTATAGTTTTAAAGAAACATATCCTTATTATATGATACCTAGGTATTTTACATAATGAAAATAAAAATATATGTCTACACAAATAAATTATAAAAATGTTCATGGCAGCTTTATTCATAATAAAACCAGAAAAAACAAAATTGTCTATCAATAGGAGAATGGACAAGTAAATTCTGGTATGATCCACACTGTGAATACTACTCAGCAACAAAAAGAACAAACTACTGATTTATACACAACATGAATGAATCTCAAAAAGCCTGTATAAACAAATAAGCCAGTCTCAAAAGAAAGCATAGTATATGAATGTGTATATATGTAATTCTAGAAAAAATGTCAAACTAATTTTAATAAAAGAAGGCAGAATTTTCCTGGGGCCAGGTTTTGAAGGAGGTGTGCTGTATGTAAAAGAGAATTTTTTGGCGTGATGCACATGTGTTCACGGTAGGAAAAGTTGTCACATTTATCAAACATTTCATTTTTATATTTTAAATGGGCATTTTAAATTTTGATCCTTTATTGATAGATAATATTTGATATATTTATGGGGTACATGTATTTGTTACATGCATAGAATGTGTAATGATCAAGTCAGGGTGTTTGGAATATCCATTAACTTGAGTATTTATCATTTCTAGGTGTTGGTAACATTTCAAGTCCTCTCTTCTAGCTACTTTGAAATACACAATATATTGTTGCTTTGTAGAGATCTTTTACCTCCTTGGTTAAGTATCTTCCTAGGTATTTTATTTTTTTTTTGTAGCAATTGTGAATGGTATTGAGTCTTTGATTTGACTCTCAGCTTGACTATTATTGTTATATAGGAATGCTACTGATTTGTGTACATTGATTTTGTAACCTGAGACACAGCTGAATTTATTTATCAATTCCAGGAGTCTCTTATTGGAATCTTTGGGGTTTTCTATGTATAAGATCATATCATCTCCAAAAAGGGATAGTTTGACCTCCTTTTTTCTGATTTGGATACCCTTAATTTCTTTCTGTTGCCTGATTACTCCAGCTAGGATTCCCAGCATTATGTTGAATAGAAGTGGTGACAGTGGGCATCCTTGTCTTGTTTGAGTTCTTAGTGGGAATGCTTTCCACTTTTCCCCATTCAGTATGATGCTGGCTGTGGGTTTGTCCTAAATGGCTTTTTATAATTTTGAGATACATTCCTTCTACGCCCAATTTGTTGAGAGTTTTTAATCATGAAAGGGTGCTAAACTTTGTCAAGTGATTTTCCTGCATCTATTGAGATCATCATATGATCTTTGTTTTTGCTTCTGTTTATGTGGTGAATCACATTCATTGATTTACATATGTTGAACCATCCTTGCATCCCTGGGATGAAGCCCACTTGGTCATGGTGGATTATTTTTTTTGATAGTTAGTTGAATTCAGTTTGCTAGTATTTTATTGAGGATTTTTGCATCTATATTAATAAGGATATATGTTGGTAGTTTTCTTTTATTGTGTTCTTTCCTGGCTTTGTTATCAAGGTGACACTGGCTTGGTAGAGTATTCCCTCTTTCTCTCTGTTATGGAATAATTTCTGCAGAATTAGTATCAACTCTTCTTTGTAGGCCTGGTAAAATTTGGCTGTAAATCCATCTGGTCTGGGGATTTTTGTGTTGGGAGGTTTTTTATTCCTGCTTCAATCTCATTGCTCATTATTGGTCTGTTCAGGAGTTCTATTTCTTCTTGATTGAGTCTTGGGATGTTGTGTGTTTCCAGAAATTCATCCATTTCCTCTATGTTTTGGAGTTTATATGTATAGAGATTTTCATAGTATTCACAGATGATATTTTGTATCTGTGGTAACAGTTGTAATATCTCCTTTTTTATTTCTAATTGAGCTTATTTGAGTCCTTTCTCTTCTATTCCTGGTTAATCTTGCAAGAGTTCTATCAATTTTGTTTATGTTTTCAAAGAGCAAACATTTTGTTTCATTGATCTTCTGTATAATTTTCTTGTGTTCAATTTTGTTTAGTTCTGCTATGATCTTTGTTATTTCTTTTTTTTTCTGCTGGCTTTGGGCTTAGTTTGCTCTTCCTTTTCTAGTTCCTTACAAAATCACAGATGATACTAACAAGTGGAAAAATATATCACTCTCATGGATCAGTAGAATCAACATTGTTAGAATGTCCATACTGCCCAAAGTGATTTACAGATTCAGTGTAATTCCCACCAAAATACCAACATCACATTTCACAGATCTAGAAAAAATAATTCTACACTTTGTGTGGAACCAGATAAGAGCCCTAATAGTCAAAGAAATCTTAAGCAAAAGGAACAAATCAGGAGACATAACCTTACCAGACTTCAAACTATACTACAAGGACTATAGTAACTAAGTCAGCATGGAATTGGCACAAAAATAGAGACATAGACCAATGGAACAGAGCATAAAACCCAGATATAAAACCATCCACATACAGCTAACTGATCTTTGACAAAGCAGGTAACAATATATACTGGGGAAAAGAATCCCTATTCAGTAAATGGTGCTGGGAAAATTGGATAGCCACATGCGGAAGAATGGAACAGGATCCAAATCTCTCACCACTTACAAAAATTAATTCAGGATGGATAAAGGACTTAAATGTAAGAAATGAAAGCATAAGAATTCTAGAAAAAAATGTGGCAAAAACTCTTCTAGATATTGGCCTGGGCAAAGAACTTACGAAGAAGACACCAAAGGCAATTACAACAACAAAAAAAATAAATAAATGAGACTTGATTAAGTTAAAAAGCTTCTGTACAGCCAAGGAAATAATTAACAGAGCAAATAGACAACTTACAGAATGGGAGAAAATATTCACAAGCTATACATCCAATAAAAGACCAATAACCAGAACCTACAAAGAACTCAAGCAAATCAGCAAGAAAAAAATCAAACAACCCCGTTAAACAGTGGGCAAAAGACATGGGCAGAAGCTTGTCAAAAGAAAATAGACTAATGGCCAATAAACATATGAAAGAATGCTCAATTTCACTAATCATCAGGGAAATGCAAATTAAAACCACAATGAGGTACTACCTTACTCCAGTCAGAATGGCCTTTATTAAAAAGTCCTAAAACAATAGATGCTGGTGTGGATGCAGAAAGAAAGGAATGCTTATACACTGTTGGTAGGACTGCAAATTAGTACAACCTCTATGGAAAACAGTATGGAGGTTCCTCAAAGAACTAAAAGTAGACCTACCATTTGATCCAGCAATGCCACTACTAGGTATTTCCCCAAAGGAAAAGAAGTCATTTTATCAAAAAGACTCCTGCACTTGAATGTTTATTGCAGCACAATTCACAATTGCACAGATGTGGAATCAACCCCAGTGCCCATCAATTTATGAATGGATTAATAAAAGGTAGTATATGTATACCGTAGAGTACTATCAGCCATGAAAAAGGATTAATTAATGCCTTTTGCAGCAATTTGGATGAAACTGGAGACCATTATCCCAAATGAAGTATCTAAAGAATGGAAAAACAAACACCACAAGTACTCACTACTGAATTGTAACTAAACTATGAGCACATATGTGCATAGAGGGAAGTAAAATTCATGGGAAATCCCCCGGGGGGAAGGGGTAGGAGGGGACAGATGAAAACCTACCTAATGGGTACAATGAACAATATCTGGGTGATGGGCACTCTTATAACCATGACTCAAGCATTATAAAAGCAATTCATGCACCCAAAATTGTTTGTACCCCATAATACTTTGAAATAAATGTGTCATTTTCCTATTCCCTTACACTTTAGCCTTGACATATACTCATGTTTCTTCATGGTAATTTTAGCTCTACACCTGGTTGCTGAGGTACTTTTTCTTCTCTATTTAATTGCACATGACCTCCATTCCCCCATTCTGCACTGTTCATCCTCATGCCAATACTATCCCATCATGTATATATACCACGTTTTCTTAATCCATTTGTCCATTGATGGACACTTAGGTTGAGTCCGTGTCTTTGCTATTGTGAATAGTGCTGTGATAAATATGTGAGTGCAGGTATCCCTTTCATAAGATATACTGGTTTCTTTAAATAGACACCCAGTAGTTATGACTGGTGGATTGTATGGTGGTTCTATTTCTAGTTTAATGGAAAACACCATACTGTTTTCCATAGTAGTTGTACTAATTTACATTCCTACAAACAGTGTATAAAAGTTCCCTTTTCTCCACATCACCAGCATCATCTATTTTTTGTCTTTTAATAATAGCCATTCTAACTGGGCAAAGATGATATTTCATTGTGGTTTTGATGAGCATTTCCCTGACGATTAGTGATGTTGGGCATTTTTTTCATATACCCATTGGCCATTAGTGTGTCTTCTTTTGAGAAATGTCTATTCATGTCCCTTGGCTACTTTTAAATGGGATTATTTGTTTTTTTTATAATTGCTGAGTTGAGCTTCTTGTGTATTTTGAATGTTAGTCCCTTCTCAGATTAATAGTTTGTATTTTCTCCCACTCAACAGGTTACTGTTCCACTCTGTTGATTGTTTTCTTTGCTGTGCAGAAGCTTTTTATTTTAATACAGTCCCATTTGTCTATTTTTGTTTTAGTTGTCTGTGCTTTTGATTTTAGCCATAAAATCTTTGGTTAGTCCAATGTCCTGAAATGGTTTCCCTATGTTGTTTTCTAGTTTCAGGTATTATGTTCAAATCTTTAATCCCCCTTGAGTTGATTTTTGCATATGGTGAGATAAGGGTCTAGTTTCATTCTTTGGCATATAGATATCCAATTTTTCCAGCACCATTTATTGAAGAGGACATTCTTTCCCCAGTGTATGTTCTTGGTGCCTTTGTAAAAAATTAGTTAGCTGTAAATATGTTGATTTATTTCTGCATTCTCTGTTCTGTTCCATGGGTTTATGTGTCTATTTTTATACCAATATCATGCTGTTTTGGTTGCAATAATCTTATAGTATTTTTAAGGTTAGGTAGTGTGATGCCTCAAACCTTGATTTTTTTGCTCAGGTTTGCACTGGTATTCTGGCTCTTTTTTGGTTCCATACAAATTTTAGTATTTTTTTCTATTTCTGTGAAAAAATGGCATTGATATTCTGATATAGATTGTATTAAGTCTGTATATTGCTTTGGGAAGTATGGTAATTTTTACAATATTAATTCTTCTGATCCATTAGCATAGGATGTCTTTCCATTTGTTTGTGTCCTCTTCAATTTCTTCCATCAGTGTTTCATAGTTTTCCTTGTAGAGATCTTTTACCTCCTTCATTAATTTTATTCCTAATTTTTTTTAGCTATTATAAATGGGATTGATTTCTTAATTTCTTCTTCAGCTATTTCATTATTGGCATATAGAAATGGTACTAATATTGCTATGTTAATTTTGCATCCTGCAAATTTACTGAATTTATTTATCAGTTCTAAGAGTTTTTTGACAGAGTCTTGGTTTTTCTAAATATAAGATCATGTCACTTGCAAAGAGGGACAATTTGACTTTCTCTTTTCCAATTTGGTTGCCTTTTATTTTTTATCTCTTGCCTGATTGCTCTGGCTAGGATTTCCTGTACTATGTTGAGTAGGTGTGGTCAAAGTGGGGATCCTTGTCACGTTCCACTTCTTAGAGGAAAGGCTTTCAACCTTTCCCCATTTAGCATGATGTTGGCTGTGGGTTTGTCATATATGTTCTTTGTTATGTCGGGGCACATTCCTTCTATGCCTAGTTTGTTGACAGTTGTTATGAAGGGATGTTGAATTTTATCAAGTGTGTTTTTTTTTTTTTGCATCTATTGCAATGTTCACGTGGTTTTTATCCTTTATTCTGTTAATGTGATCTATCACATTTATTGATTTGTGTATGTTGAACCATGCTTACATCCCTGATATAAACTCCCTCTGATCATGGTGTATTATCTTTTTGATGTGCAGTTTGCTGATATTTTGTTGAAGATTTTTGCATCTGTGTTAATCAGGGACATTGGCCTATAGTTTTCTTTTTTTGTTGTTTTTGTGTCCTTGCCTGGGTTTTGTATCAGGGTAATACTGACTCTAGAATGAGTTAGGGCGTATTCACTCCTCTTCAATTCTTTGGAATAGTTGGAGGAACATTGGCAGTAGTTCTTTATATGTTTGGTAGAATTCAGGAGTGAATCCAACCAGTCCTGGCCTTTTCTCTTTGGGGAGATTTTTTACTACTTATTCAATCTTGCTACTCATTACTGTCCTGTTTAGGTTTTCTATTTTTTTCTGATTCAATCTCGGTAGGTTGCATGTTTCCAGGAATTTATTCATTTCCTCTAGGTTTTCCAGTTTTTTAGCATATAGTTCATAATAGTTTCTGATGATCTTTTGCGTTTTGTGAGCATCAGTTGTAATGTCCTCTTTTTTATTTCTAATTTTGTTTATTTGGGTCTTCTTTCTTCTTTTCTAGGTTAGTCTAGCTGGTGGTTTATCAATTTTGTTCATCTTTTCTAAGAACCAACTTTCAACAGTGGTGGATTGGGGTGGGAAATTCCCTGACCTATGGAGGTAGGGGGAATATGCCAGGCCAGGCAGGCTTATATTGAGGTGTAAACCTCAACAGAATTATACCTCAATAAAATTTATTTTAAAACTCATAAGCACTATAGATTAATCTTAGTTTTGCAATGGTAATCACATCTTATTTTACCTATATTTATATTTATGTATCTCCAATGACAATCTCCTGCATCCTTATAGGTTCGGTTTTCCCCAATACTAGTATGATTTCCAAATCATACTCTGATAAATATATCATATAGGACCTATTTTTAACTCTAGTCCCACTATTAAAATTAAGCACTCTCATTAAGAATGACTACCTTTTTTCATCCTCCATGTGGTTATCATTTGGACAACATGACTCTTCTGCAACCATAGGTACAGTGACCCAAGCTCTGATAATAAGCCCCTTCTTTAGCAAAATTTGGAAATGACATTCCAACCTTAGTCCAGCTGGTCTAGCTAGTATTGTATTTGCTGGTTTCATTTTCTTTCTGAGATCTAGAAGCATGTCTATCCTGTCTTCCTTTTTTGTTCAAATATCCCCAGTGGCTTTCTGTTATTTGTAACTAAGCAGTCTTAATCACTACAGATAGGGTCAATGGTATTATAGTAACCAGGCTACTCAAAAGCACAACATGCAGGAAACATTCAAGTGGTTGTATTATAGCCTAGAGGAAAGAAAATCAGCACACCCAGTGTGAAGTTCAAATTCATATATCTGGAGTGATATTTGCAGTACAAGGAAATGTTTTTTCTGGCATTTACATAGTTTTTGGTATAAGAAGATTACAAAACATATTCTGTATAAGTTCATAAGTTAGTACGTTGTTAATCAGTATGACACTATATACATTTAACACATTCACATTTTGGTTAACTCATTTGTTTTTTTATATATTTTAAGGTAAATTTGTCCTCATGACTCAATTGCTTCTGGGTACAATAAGAAACTTCGTACATGAATACGTTTGGGAATTAGACCATAAAAATGTTCACAATAGACTTGGGGAGACCTTACCTTAACTTTCTGATATCATTCCTCTCCAAAAATATTTGTTCTATTACAACTTCAATAGCAAGACCTTAGTAAAATCCCTGTGGTTTTGTGGTAGGTGGTTGGAGTATATGTGCCTCTGATCTTATTTGTTCTCTAAACTATATATGCTAATGTATATAGTATGTGCATTACTGGGTAGTTTTAGGATTTATGGCAGAAATAAGTTGAGCTTGGTGCAAATTCCCACACTGGAGATATTATCAAGTAAGAAATATAAAGCATCAAAATAATTTTATAAAATCACTAAACTATTAATTTAAACCACACCTTGTTCCCAAAATAGACAGCTTAAAAACACAAAATAATGTATAACAAAATAGCACAAGTTAGAAGTAGGTAGGAAAGAAAAAAACTGAGATTAAACATAGCTAAATAAGGAGCAGATATAAATATGTATATTATGAAGTCCTTTATATTTGCTATTGGAGGAATGTAAAATTTTGACTCTGATTTCCAACTGTCAGCTAAAAAACGAAATTTTGATTAGATACACGATTCACATTGGTTTTTTAATAAATCCCAAACCATGTTTTTAAGGGAAAACACAGTTATTTCCAAATTCCAACACTAGAAAGCAACCTATTAAATGAATACAACAAAGAACATAGAAAAGAATGTAATGTATAACATCCTTACATAAACCATTTTAAAGCCCACTAGGAGGCTGTTTCTTAAGGTTTTTCTCAATGTCTTTGCACCAAAGAACAATGCACAATTAGCAAGTATATACTAGGGGCTAAAGTGGAATACATATCACTCAATGTCCTATAGAAACATTGAAAGATGGTTACTCAAAAGATATTAGGTGGCATTGGCATTGAAAATGTGGTCCCTGATCATTATGAACTCAGCATTTGTGTATTCCACAATGCTCATGGAAGCTTATGACTCTTACTTTAACTAACTATAAATGCATTTCCGTAGAAGCTCTGTGGGGCAACTGACAACAGGACTTGCTTAAAGTAAGTATTCCAAAACAAATAAAGGAACTTAATATTGACTGGCACCAAGTCTGTGACTTAAAAAGACCTAGAAATCACCCAACTTGGAATTAACACTTTGGTCTCCCATGGAGGGGAGGGGGAAAGGGAAGAGAGGGATTCAGTGATGTCTTTGGCCATATGGGGAGTCTACATCTCTTAGCACAAGCTACTTAACTTACTGGCTGAAAAAGGGAAGCATGTGCCTTTCAGCACACACTATTTTATTTAGGGACTGAGAGGGAACATCCCTTTCAAATATAATTACCAAACACAATCTTGTGGTTCAATTTTAAGTAATTATAAGAGACTAGAATAACAATGTGACCCTATAACTAGATTTATCTAATATAACAAGTTTGTAATCTTATGAGCACTGAGTCCTAAGTATTTATAATTTTATGACCATGGATGTCCTAAAAAATAGTTTTTCTAGGATGGAATTAAGGGTTATTTCTACTTAGCAATAGGATTTTGATTATTTCATTTTTTATCATACTCATAAAATTTCATTATTAATCTACAAGTTTTCTTGCCTTGCTAGCTTCTCAAATATTACTGGCTTTGTGTTTATTTTAGTTAAATTCAAAATCTATATGTAATTGCTATATTTAGCTCATTTCTGTTGCTCTCTTATTTTTCTATTTTGTTAATTATAAAATGTAAATTAATATTCTTTGATAGTGATACATCTCATCACAGCAAGGCCAATGAAAGCAGCCTACTAAATATTCATCAATCTTTTTTATTGCAATCATTAATAATGTTAGATATGATACTGCTCCTACAAAAAGCCAATTCTAATGTTGTCTGAACTACTAAACTACTTCAGTTCATAAAACTGAATGATATATTTTATAGTACAAAGCATTATAAATAGCAATATACCCATTATATATAACAGAATATTCAAAAATCACCTTACCTATAATTAACAATAGTCTTTATTTATTTAGACATCAGCTTCCAGTCTTAATAATTACACAAAAAAGAGAGGAGAAAATAAAAATTACATGATAAAATTTCTAGGATCAAAATAATATTTTTCTAGACTTGAATGCAAGTAGTATTTTAGACATAATTTAAATATACAGGCCAAGGGATTTAGTCAAGAGTTAGAGCTAGATTCTATGGTTTTTAACTCCTAGCCAATTATATCTCGATTAAAATTTTCTATAAAATTTATGTATTGATTCATTCACTCATTCATTCGTTCAGTCAATCAGTTGTTTTCTCAAGTAACATTTATTGGGTACTTTTTATTTTTTCCAGAAATTGTGTTGGGAACTAAATTGATGATTTATTGTGAGTGCCAAATTTGTAAACAGGCAAGTGCAATACAAATGCTACAATAAGCACAGGATTGTTAGAAGCACTTAGGGAGACATCTGATCTACTTTGGACAGTGCCCTGGATAATGATATTTTTACTGTGATATAAAAAATGAGAACTGTATGTAGTAGGTAAGTAGCATCTGTGTATGCTTCTTGAGGATAAGGGGTAGGCAGGGAGAAGTTGGGAAGCTTAAGGCATTGCAGGCAAAGAAATGCATAGAACTTTTGGAGCATAAGAAGTTCAGTATAGTTGGTGTAGAGTTGGACTTAAGGTGGGAGTAAGGAGAGATATGTCTGAAAAAATAAAGATAGATCTGTTGTTTTCAATCCTTTATATTCTGTAAGCCTGAAAATAATTTTAAAAACTATGCACATCTCACGTATTTTTAGAATGACATCTAAAGCTTTTAATCAAATTTTAAAAGATATAAAGCAAAAAATTTCCAGTGTATATAAATGATGATATTTTGAAATAAAATGGTTACATCACTCTTTTAAAAGTATATAATGGAATCTAAATACCAGAGTGAATTATACATGATTATCTATTTAAAAAATGCATGGGCAAGCTCTTCTTATTGGAAGTTATATATCATTTTTTCCCTTAAAGTTAGTTATGCTTTAATTTTACTTTCTTCACAGATTTTCTATTTATTGTAACAGTTTTTGTGCTTCAAACACTTCTACTGATTATCTATCACACTTTTCTGAAACAAAATATGTTATGATTGAAAATTATTTTAAAATTGTTTCAGTGATTATAAGACTAAAAATGAAGCATATCTTCTGGATTGATGTATTGTAATACTAATTATTATGTAATTTATTAAAACACTAAATATTTTATTGAATTTTTTAAAAGAAGTAAAGTTTTATGAGAAGTTATTTTCATGTGATGAAGTTAACATTTATTCAATTAATTCATTTTTTCTAGATGAATTTTATTGAATGCTTGAATGAGATATAACTCAGCATCAATTCTATTAGTCAATTAATAAAATTTCACACAGAGGCATTTTGCATATCCCAATTTATTCCAAAATAATGTGACAGAATTAAGATTTTGTTAAATTTTGATACATCTTTACTACCACAGTAATTGTTGATAAAATGCTTTAGCATTATATGCTTAAGTACCTTTTTGTTAACAACTTTGGAGCTGCATATTAAGCTCTTTCCACTTACATATAATATCTAACACATAACTTAATTAAGAAAATTAGTCCTGTTTTTAAATGAATTTTTCAAATCAGATTTTTGTCAGAGAAAACTTAAATTCATTTTTCAGTTCAGATACATATGTTTCATGTTTTATGGAATATTATAAAAGCCAGTGAAAAATAAATTATAGAATACCTTTTTAGGGATCTGTTGCTGAAATCAATCTAGTCAAGATGAACACAATATAGATATACTATTATTAACTAATTTGTTTTTATAAGACCCATAGCAATATTTATTCAATATGTTGTTTCTTATTGCTTATCTGTAATAAAGCAATGTTATAAACAGCTAAAATCATAAGTTGTTTACATAGTGAGTGTTATAACAAAAAGCATAATATTCTTTTGGTAAAGTGTTGAGTATATTACATTTTGCATATGACTTTTTAAGAAAAATTAAATGTCATATAAAATTCATAATTTTATGAATACAACATGACTAAATTTAATAAAGCAGACATGTATGGACTTGTGAAAGCAATCTGTCCAGCATCTAATACATAAATTTATTTTTGACACTAGATTGAAGAACATATTCATCATCTTATTAAATGTAATAAAATAATGGACTAATGGTGGAATAAGAATTCATGATATTGTTGATAAAACAGGTTTTAGCTAATTTTGTTTGTGAGGGTTCAGTAAGTAAAAAGAGGCTCTCTGAGTATTATCAAAATGAAGAAATTACTACAGGAATTAGACCTGTGGTAATTTCATGAATGTGGTAGGAGTTTGGAAAGTGGAAATCTGGAAGAAGAGAGGCAGAATTTCAAAGCAATTGTCACTAACTAGTCCTCCTTAAGTACTGATGTGGGTGGACAAGGTCAAGCTTGCTAGAAACTCCAAGAACCTGAGGTTATTTTCCCACCCAAGAGAGAATGTGATGGAGTAGCCTGTGGAGAGGATCATGGAAACTGCCACCTCAGGAAGCTGTTCCCTCCATGTATAAATAGTAGCTGCCTGTGAGCTGCCAAGTCCAAGTCCTGTGGTGGGCCAGTCTCTTTTGGTCAGTGGAGCCATCAGTGGAGGGGCAGAGCAGAGTAGAGCAGGGATAAGTTGAGGTTCTAGGCATCTTTCTGTCACCTTGTCTGACTGATAACCTTCTAAGAGTAATAGTATTAGCTTCACTTCCGCCTTCAAAATTATGCAGAGTTTCCTCTTTTAATCATTCTAACATTGAAACATACTGAGAAGGTATAATATTTCTCGGAAACCTAGTTCCCAGTCTTATCCCAGTTGGCGTCACACAATTCAGGATATTGACTGATTATAAAATGCACACTGAGTTAACAAGAAAATATGTAACATTTTTATCTGTGGTTGTTCTCCACTGTTAACTTGAAAATTTTAGCAGTCACTAAAAACATTCCAGTTATTTTGAAATATATCAATGACATAACATTTATTTCTTCATTGATTTAAGATTACTTTCCAGCTAATGGCATATTTAGGAGCCTGAATATATCAAAAGTGAATTGCATACATATGGATAGATGGAAGAAAATGTCATTTTTTTAATTTAATTTTTTTGAAGCAAACACTCCTTTGATTTACTTCATCAGTCTCCCCATAAGGTCTCTGCCTTTTTTGAAAGCCAGTCAATGAACAATGTGTGCCCTTTAAAATAAAATTACCATCACTGTCCCTATCCACGTACTCTATAAAAGTATGTGGATTTAGAGCATCTAATCAAGTGCAAAAGCAACTCCTTTCTACAGTTGTGCTTCATGTGTAACAGCAATACGTTTAAGATAAGAAGAGGCAGTAAGACCTCTGATGGCATAAATCTTCCATTTTTAGATGTCTCTAAGTATTTTACATGACTGATGAACATGCTATAAGAAGATTCTGGGTGAATGAATTGCATGCATTATTTTTTCCCGGTAGAGTGGAGCAAGAGAAGTAATGAGACGAAAGGTGGAAAAGAAAAATTTACATGAAGTTAGGAGAGACTTATATGGAATTTGAGGGGTAAGAAATTTATTCCTTGAAAACTAGTCATTTTCAAACCTTTCTCTTGAGGTACACCCTAAAATAATCTTGAAAATCTGCACATCTCATACATTTTTAGATTGATATCTAAAGCTGTTAATAGAAATTTTAAAAATGCAAAGCAAAAATTTTCCATTATATATAAATAATGATATTTTGAAGTAAAATGGTCATGTCACTCTTTTAAAAGTACCTAATGGAATCTAAATACCAGAGTGAATTATCCATGATTATCTCTTTAAAAAATACATAGGGAAGCCCTTCTTAGGGAAAATTGTACATTATTCTTTTTCTTTAACTGCTTAAAGTTGCTTTTTAATTTTACTTCCTTCCCAGATTTTCTGTTGAATGTAACAGTTTTTGTGCTGAAACACTTCTATTGATCATCTATCACACTTCTGTGAAACAAAATATGTTACAATGGAAAATTGTAGTGTGTAATGTGATAGAGAACGGGGAACGGAATGCATGCAGAAGGATGTGAAAGCAAGACAGAACTGATACATTCGGTGACGAAAACCCATTTAAGGGAATGAAAGTCTGAAAACAGAGAACAGTGCAGAAGCAGTAGTAACAAGAAAAATAGGAAGTTGTCATTAGAGAGGACAACTCTTAAATTTAATATTTCATAAGGAAAACAGCCTAGTTCATAGCAGTTTTAAACCACGGGAATAAATGTCTAAACCAGAGTGCAAATGAATGTCATTGAGTAAAGGTAACAGAATTAAGAGGTCAAGATATAAGGTTAATTCATATGTACACATTAAATTACTTTAAAATGATGGTAAGACTTAAGACAGAAAGGGAGAAAATATGTGTTCTTACATTTGCACAACCACCAAAGATGGCAGTCATGCAAGGCATAGAAAACTTAGATTGGAGATTTCCCGTGAAACCATTTCCATCACACCATGGTAGTTGAGAGAATGGGCACTTCGCAAGAGTCAGCCAGAGCATGGACTAACAAGCTTCTGAGGGAAAGAATAAGCCTGCAGGCAACAAAAATCCATTCTTCTGTAGTCTGGAATAGCATCAGATGATAGCACTCTGAGATGTCCTTACAGGAAAAAGTATAAAATTTTATTATTGGAAAAATCACTACTTTTTAATTGAATCTATAGCAATAGGATATAAAGCCAAAGAAATTACAGCAGGCATTGTTAGTTGCTTAGTCAAAGGGCATTTCCCCTCCTTGGAGCTGACCTGAGCCATTCCAGGTCTTACCACTCTACCTGTAATTGACTCAAATAAATCCTAAATAGACTACTCCAACCATGTTTCCCCATCCTTTTGTCAGAGACTAGCTTTGAGTTGGCCAAAGAGATATAAAGGGACTGAGGGGATGCAGACCTCTGGGAAATGTTTCTGAACAGTTAAGAAGAGAGAAATAAGAAAAAAATTATTTCTTTTTTTCCCCCTTGCTCTGTTTTGTTGTAGCTGCACACGATACCTAAAACCACAGCACTGTTTTGGGACCAGAAGGGACCATATATTCTTATATGCTGAGGATGAAAAAATGAAAGGATGAATCCCATCTTTGATGACATCATTGAGTCACTGGATTGAGCAACCCTCCATCCACTCTTTCCCCAGACAGCTAGTTAAGAGAGATTATAAAGGCCCCGATTCTTTAGGCCATTTGGGCATTTTATTGTCTTATAGATGAATGCATCCTAAAGAAAACAGTCATTTTTCCAACCAGTTTTTAAATTATGGCCTCAAAACATTGTGAGTAAAAACATATAATAAAGTAAAAAAAATCATCTTTCTATGTGTTTTAAGCACTCAATGGTTTTTGAGAACTTTACTGTGAATTTATTAGTGATTCCTCCCAACTGCCTTGTAAAATAAGGTCAATGTTTTCATAATTTTAACTATAAAGAAGCAAGATAAAGAGAGATCAAGTGGTTTGTTGAAAGTGGTCCAGCAAATCTATGGAGTAATTTCCAACTGCCAGGCAAGAACTCTTTTTTTTTCCCAGCTTTATTGAGGTATAATTGACAAATAAAAATTGTATACATTTTCTGGTGTACAGTGTGATGATTTGATATATATATAGATTGTGAAATGATTACCACAATCAAGTTAATTAACAGAATCATTGCCTCACATAGCTATTTCTTTTTTTCTTTTTTTTGGGGGGTGTGCGGTGAGAGCACTTAGTATCTACTTTTATAGCAAAATTTTATGTCAAGTACAATACCATATTATTAACTACAGTCACCGTGCTTTACACTAGATCTCCAAAACTTATTCATCTTATAACCGAAAGTTTGTACCCTTTGGCTAACCCTACTCCCTATCTCCTCCACCATGCCTGCCCTTGGCAAACACCATTTCTACTCTCAAATTCTGTGTTAGTCTTTTTTAGATTTGACATATAAGTGAGATCATACAGTATTTATTTTCCTGTATCCGGCTTATTCCAGTTAGCATAATGTCCTCCAGGCAATGATTTTTGGATATGGTCCCCAAAGCACAGGCAACACAAGCAGAAGTAGACAAGTGGGACTATATCAGACTAAAAGTCTTCTGCCCAGCAAAGGAAACAATCAACAAAATGAAAAGGCAACCCATGAAAGGGCTAACCATATAACTTCTAAGGAGTTACTATCCAAATATACAAGGAACTCATACAACTCAATAGCAGGCTAGAACTGCCCTGCCTCTCTTTTCTTGCTCTGGTTCCCTCAGTGTTAACGGCCAGTGTCCCTACCACAACCAGTAGTTTGTGCTAAAATCAAGGAAGTGCTGAAGTAACTTTTACAAGTCACAGTTTTTCTTCAGGCTGAATGCTCTCAGGAATCAGCTGGTGGCATAGTCTTTGTGAGCTTAGTTTAACAGTGCCCCTGTTTAACATTTATATAGGATTCTAATGACTGGAAAAAGCCCTGGCTTCTGCTGACATTTTGACATGGATTTAAGCAGTTTTATGAGGGATTATTTCAGCTCTGACAAAATGACTAAGAATTCTGCTAATTGTAGAGGAAACTTAGCATACTTTCAGCATTGTGCTCTCTTAATACTTTCACTGCTTTCGTTAAAAAAAAAATTTCAAGAGATTAGTTAATATTGAATAAAAACACAGGTTAAACAATTCTATCCTTAAAACATCCCCTCATAAAATGATTTCTCTTTTTAGTTCTTCTGTAATATTTTGATATTTCTTTCATTTTATCACATTTTCAATCCTCAGTGACTTTAAATGGATTCAACTAATCCAAATATTGGGTTTAAATCCAAATTATGAAAACTCTATTAGAAGTACTGCTAGTTAATATTGATTTTCACCATAAGAATTTTAGAGGAAAAACAAATTGTAAACACTTTTATTTGAATAAATTTTAGAAAAAAGCTTTTCTTGACTTAGAAATAGGGACAGAGATGATTAATTCTGAAAAAGATTGGTTAAATATGTCAATTTAATACTGCAGAAATATAATTGCATCAAAAATATCTAAAAACATTAGTGTAAAAGCTGATCTCTAGAGCCTAAATTTGTTATTAGAAGAACATAATGGAAGAATTTGTTGTTAATTTGAGTTCACATGAATATTTTTAAAACAAATTGCACCCAAATAACCCACTAAAATTTATTTCCTATTTTTTAAAAAATAATTCAGATGGTAATGGGGAAACTCCACAAAACATATAATGTAATGTTTATTTCTTTTTATCTACTGGTACTAAAAATACCCATAGCCAGTTTAATTACCTGTATTTCACATTTTGATTAGTTTTTTGCCTAAATCTCATTTTCCTTCTGTGATTTTTGCATGCATTTTTCAAATTTCATATAGGATATTGTCATATTCACTATACCTTTTTACTATGTATTTTTCTGTAACAGCTTACTTTCTTTTTGAGAACAAGAGGATATAACCCATAAAGTATAGCTATAATTGAATTTGCAGAATCATGTTTTTAATAAGAAACATCATGACTTTCTGAAAATTGTAAACTTGAGGACAATTATTACATCTGTTTTTCTATCTTTATGTGCCAAGATTATAGCTCAATGCCTAACGTGAAGATGGTGCACAATAAATGTTTATTAGACAAATCTGAGAAAAATAATTATGGTTTTTTGATTAAATAAAATATGCACATGAGACGAATTAGTTTTTGAACAGCAACATGACATTAAATAGAGAATGTGTTTTGAACTCAGACGAACCTTGGTTAGAATCTTTGGTCTGCCAGTTGTCACCTATGTGACTTTAGGCGAGTTATATCACCTCTGTGAACTCAGTTCCTTTACCTATAAAGTGGGGAATGCATAACCCATATTGTGTATAAGCACCAATGGCAATGTATGTAAAGCATCCAACACAGGTCTGCCACAAGGTATATATTCATTTAATGGTAGCAATTATATTTATTGCTTATTTTTACTTTTTAATTTTCTATAAGTGTGGGAATTTATACTATTCAACCTTGATATAGAACAGATAAATTACATAACAGGTAAAATTAATTTCAGCTCTATGTGCTACTCGTTCATACTTTTCATACCCTTTTTGTTCTTTCCCTGAGAGCAGTTAATTCCCTGATGATAGCTTCCTGTTGGCAGTGTGACTGCCAGCCCCCAAACCAGAAATCATCCCATACAGTCTGTTTGTTTTCTCTCTCCACCCTCCTTTAAATGATAACATAACAAATTTGGTGTTCTTTAGAAAATAATGAAATAACTTCTGTTAAATTATTAATGAGTGATAGTAAGTATATTTATCTTTCCCAATAAAACTTACATCTTCACTGTTGGTTTTAATGAGGCCACACAAAGGCAGGAAAAATAACATTCCTGCCCTCAAGGAGTTTCAGATATAGTGGGGAGAAAACTATTATTCAGTGTATGTCAACAATAAAAAGAGGACAATACTTATAATTCAGAAATTGTAAAACCCTCCCTAACCCTTTTTTTCTTCTTAAGCTTCTTCTAATCCTCTCTGTTTTCAGTGGTAGATGAAGACATTAGTCTTGCAAGCTAATTCAGTTGAAATGAATACTCAAAGCAGGAGTCCCTGACATAGAGTAGGTTTCAGTAGGTGCATCTTGAATTAATTATTAAAAACAAAATCTTGCATCTGACTTTAAAAATAAAGGAAAATTATAACATGCCAAAATTAAAGTACAAAAATTGTTACTGGGTTTGAGAGGATTTGTCACTCTATTTAGGTGAGGTTGATGCAGGGACAGTGTGTGGGAGCAAGAGACAGAGTCAAAAGTGCACATGTAGGATCAGTTATTGGGACGCACAAGTGGGAGGGAAGACAGGTGACAAGATGTTCAGATGGGATGGACAGCATGAACAAAGACACCAAGATATTAATAGTATGGTAACCATTCACACATTTAAGGTATACACTTTAAATTTTGAGTCCTCTTTTTAACAGAAGTAGCAGAAACTTAATTTGAGTTAATTTGGAGTTTTCGATTTATTCAGAGTTGTGTCCAGATTCAAAAGACATACATTTCTAAGGTATCTTGGGGGAATTGGAACATATAACTTTTTGTTTTATTTGTCCATGCTGTCATCCACTGAAACATCTGGTATCTTGTCTCATCCTTTTGAAAGGCAAAGCTAATGAAAGAACTTCCTTTTCATTGCTTTCTGTTGCTGAGACATAATTTCTCAGAAGCCACAGCCAAGCAAAGAGCTGGCTGAGATGGAAGTGAGTTGTATAAAGGACAATTCTGAGTAAAATAAGTTCAAAATATTTCAAATATATTAAACTTTTAATGCAAATATTCAAACAGTAATGAATAATTTGTTGTTATAAACTAAAGAGACATTTTAAACAGAGAAGAGTTGTCCTCTGGTAGAGGAAATAATATCAGATTTAAACACATCAAAGTCAAGTCAGTAAACAACTCATCAGTTTGTAGGGTTCTGCATATGTCATTGCTGCCTGCTAACTAAGGGCAAGAATCAGGTCACAAGCAATACCCTGACCAGGCAGCATCTGTTACAAGGTGCAAGACAGATTTTCTCTTCATTGCTAAAGCCAGAATGAGTGGGGGGGAAAAAAAGAGAGAGAGAAAAGCTTTTCCTGGTGTCTTCTTGGAAAAATCATTCCCCCAATGATGTACAATTATTATTTGCTAGATTCCCCACTTATTATTGATAGTTTGATGAAAATACATTGGCTGGTGAGTAAATATTATGTAGTTTATTCCATGTGGGCCTTATATTATTCTCAAATCATGCTTTTGTTTTCTTTACAAAATTCCAAGATAAATTAATTCCAGGACCACAGAAGACAAAGGAGTTTAAATGACTCCTTTAACAAACCAAAAATAAACAACAAAATTAGAATGGAATGTTACTTTTTTTAATCAATTCTGACCCCATAAAAGTGACAATTTGTTACTGACTGTCCTGCTGTAACAAAGAGGATGGATCACAGGAAGATTAGAAATTTAGAGGAAAAGAAAAAATGCAGAACGAGGATGAAGTATGAAGAAGATGGCTCAGCATGGCCATTGTAATAACAAACCTTGTATACGTTTTCCCCAATAATCTGATGAAGATTCTGTATCAGGGTTCTATCAGAGAAGTAAACACAGTGGGAGTGATCTAGAATACTGATTTATTACAGGAATTAGACCTTAAGCCATTGTGCGAACAGGAAGATCAATCTATGCAAGTTACTCTCTGTTGCTCTGGTTCTAGGTCAGCAGTTGAAAATTAAAGTGGTAAAATTGAGACTTGCAAGGACAAACCAGAATGAAGTGGTGGCTACTGGAACCTACAAGAACAAAGTAGAATCTCTCTCTGTCTGTTATCACCTACAACTGTGATACCATGATGGCCACTTTTGCCACCAAGCCGCACTGCATTCGGCCCAAAACTTGAAGAAGCTGCAGGAGATATGATGAGAGTTGAAGGAACTGAGGGTCCCATGTTGTGCCCTTCTATTAAAGTGAGCTAGCAGATTTGCAACAAGGTGCATGAGCTTCCACGTCTTTGGAGTTTAAGATCTGCCTTTCAGATCTCACACAAAATGTCTTGTGGCCAATGCCTACAGGGAAGAGAATTCTGGGAAATATAGTTTTAGGTTAGGTAATCAGACACAGTACAAAATTATCACAGATTTAATTATGAATGAGTGCTATAATTTTTCCTCAGTCATTTTGATTTATATTTATTAACTACTTGGTAAGTAGTTTACTGGCCATTCCATAGTGTAGTAACACCAGTGCTAGATTGTATGATAGAAAAATATATGCTTGGGACATCAGAAAAGCAGAGGGACAGAAATTAATTATTTTGAATATATTTGAAATAATTTGATATTTCTGAAAATGTGGCAAAGTAAACATTTTGGGCATCTTTTTTGTTATTTTATAGTTTGGTTTTTTTAAATTAAATTATGTATTATTGGATGGGCAGTAGGTAAAAACATACCATAATTTTAATAGCCCTTAAGATTGCCAAAGAAATTAAACCGGTCTTAAGCTCTACAATTATCAAACAATAACTGGGTCGTCTATACAAAATCCTAAAGCAAAACAAAAACTCTTTTAGCATTTAACAAGTAAAATCTTAACAGACTAAATGCAATCAGCTTGTGAAGTCGCCTTTCTGGTAGCCAGTCTGGGAACACCAAATTAGCAGCACCCCTTGTAAGATAAAGTCTCAGTCGGAACCTTTCTGGATGTGCTGAATTTTGTATTAATACATCTAATAGACCTAGAGATTTGCTGTATATTGTCAGTCAGGAACCTTAAACATAGGAAAATTAAACTTCATAGGGAATCATAGAAATGTGAAGTCTACCTTTTTCTTTCAATTTATGAATAAACAAAATCTAATGGTGACATGCCATCTCTCACAACTTCATTCAGACACCCAAAATTGATTTGTGAAAATTTAAACAGATTTAAAATCCATAATAAATTTCCCTTCTCCTTATAAATAGTGTATCCTTACAGAAACTCATGGAAATTCTATGTAAATAAACCAAAAGAGCTCCTGAACTAAGTAAGGTTGGCAGACAAAATACAGGACATCCAGTTTAATTTATTAAAAAAAAATTATAAAAAAAAATTTCAGATAAACACAACTTTTTTTAGTATAAGTATTGCATGGGACATAGAATATTGCATGGGGCATATTTATACTATATAAAAGGTATATCTGTTATATGAAATTCAAACTTAACTGGGTGTCCTGCAGTTTTATTTGATGTATCTGGCAACAATACCCTGAGCATATGGTAGAAAATTAATATCAAAATTGCATATCTGAATTATATGAATGCTCCCCACAAGGGAATGCCAGAACAGGCTTTCAGAAGGCTAGAAAAGAATCTGCTTGGAGACCATGTGCAAATTTTCATGATAGGGAAGAAGTCCCTTGTGTCCTCATCCCCATCTCCACTCAGTCCCAGGGACTATGTTAGTCTTCTAGCCAGCTTAGCCTGAGGGGCTTGCCCAAGCCAATAAAAATAAAGGAAATTGGCTATGTATTCTCCCTGTTCCCTAAGTGTTTACCATCTTGGCCATCTTTATCTTTTCTCCCAATGCTTCTTTGTAACAATCTGAGCTGCTAGAGCAAAATGAAAAAGATTCTATTGTCATATAAGTGCTTCAGACATTTTTATTATGTGATGTGGTGACATAACTAGCTTAAAAAGTAATCTTTCAAACCATCAAGAGAGGAAGGAAGAGCTGTTGAAACCCCAAAAAGATAAAAATAGAATGTTAAAGCTGCGACTGATCCCATTCTGATGCTTTCAGCGGCTTCTTTCCTCTTTCAGAGTTTTGAGAGCTTAATTTTTGAGGAAGTGTTAGGGACGGGAGTGGACAAAGGATTACAAACAAACAAGGTCTATGTCTACAAAACAGATGAATGCAAAACCAAAAAATAAACAAATAAAAATTAGTCCAATGAGTCAGTTGATTTTAAGCACTATCCCCTCTCCCATGCACTGTAAGAATAATTATAAAATATGTAAAACAAAAGTTATCTGTATTGTTGTAAAGGTTTATTGCTGAGAGCTTTTTAGTGATTGTGTTTGCATCAATAGTTTTAGTTATAGGAAGATGACACGTAGACATTTTAAGATAAAATAAATACCGTGTCGCTGTTAGGAGCATACTTTGGAATCGGATAGCCTGGAATCAAATGTGGATTCTTCTCCTTATCAGCTATGGGATGTTGGTCAGGTAAGCCACTTAACCTTCCAAATCCCTGGTTTGGTTTCTCCATTTGTAAATTGCTATTACTAATGGTATCTACTTTATGGGGCCATGTCATGATTAGGTGAGATAATGTATGTAAAACTCGTGGAATAGGGCCCACCAAATAATTTGTTCTAAAATAATTATTAGCTATGATGCAGCTAATTTTTTCCTAATTATTTTATTTCATAAATGATCATAAAGAAACTTACGAAGTTTTGCCTTATAAGCCTGGTAAGGAGAGTTGAAGGAATATAGGGAAGAAAATAGAGGAAAACAGATGTGTCCATTCATGCATTTACTCAGCAAATTTGTACTGCGTACCTACCATGCAGGAAGCACTGCGGGATATTGAAGTCACAAACCTGAATAAGCCATTTCCTGTCCTCAGAATCTAGTGAGGGAGACAGCCAAGGTGCAAGCCACTCTTTCACAGTATGTTGACTGCAGTAATGCAAATACAGGGTGTAAGATACTTAGTGAAACTGGGTGAACAGAGAAGGAGGCATCCTTGATTATAAATATTATTGCTGAGTCTCGAAATATATACATGATTTATTTAGGAAAAGAAAGGAGGATATTTAAAGATGGATTTTTACAACATAGGTATAGCTTGGGGTTTCATTGTAGCATGGTACAGGGATCTACAATGTAAAGTTTAACATAGGAGTGTCAGGAGATTAATCCAGAGTGGAAGCAACCATCAGATGGTGGAAGGTCTCGTGAAGCAGAATTTAGGTGTCTAGATTTTATTATGAAAGCAGCAAAAGACTATGGGAGGACTTTAAAGAATTGAGATTTATAATCAGACTTCTATTTAAAAGATCACTTTGCAAGCATGAAAAGATTGTATGGGAGGGAAGTGTGTAGAGAGGCAGGAAGACCACATTTGTTGAGGTCATCAAGGTGAGGTTCTGATTAAGAAAATGGAAATGGCCGTAGAAATGCGAAGGGAGTCAAGAAACATTTAGGAAGTAGAATTAGCAGGGTTGCAGTATGAGGCTCAAGGGAAAGGGATAATCAATGATCACTGCCAACTATCTGCTTTAGAACACAGGTTAGATACAGGGGCTGGAAGAAGGGCAGTATATCCAGTTTCTTTAAGTCATTATATAATTGGCAGCATTAGCCAGAGAACCTAATCATGAAGCACTTAATAGGTATTAGGAAAACACGATTTCAACATATTTTTACCTGTTAGGCTTTTAATTTTTCTGAAAATCCAAAATTAGTATAAAGTATTCTGGCTTTAAAGTTCTTGGCCAATACATTGCATATATTCAATTCGCCTTTTTCATTTCTAACGGAGGTTCCAGGTGAAAGTATGCTCTTTCCCCTAGTAAAAAGAAGAAAAAGAGAAGAAAGCAGTCAGGGGTATAAGACTCCTACTAAATTTTGCCTTTAGTGGACAGCAGGGTTACCATAAATTCATACATATAAGGAGTTACACGAGTAAAATAGCTAGATATTTCTAAAGCATTTCACATAAAAATGTAATGTAAGCAAGAGCACTAGTAAAACTAGATTTAAATTTGAGAATGGTGTCAAAACATACATGGGAAGAGAAAGCTACATATGAGGAAAGAGAGTAATAAAAAAGCATAAAATAGAAATTGAATACCTAATGAATCTCCAAATGACTAAACTTAGCAGAGTCCCTTTCCTTGGGAAATCTAGCGTTAAAGAACATAGCATATAAATTTTATAATAACATCAACATTACTTATTAGAATAAGATTTTTTATGAAACATTGGTAGAGTATATGAAATGGCAGATTAATGTGAAGTCCCAATTTTCAGTTGCTTGTAACTTTGGCAGAACATTTCATTTCAAATGGAAGTTGGCATGAGTTTACTCTCTGTCAGACTTCAGTCCTTGCCAAGTTTGACAAACATCCAGTTCAGCTGTTTTGGGCTAATATGAATGCCAAAGTAAAGACTTTGTTTTTTTTGTTTTTTTTTTTTTTTTGCATTCAATTCAACAACATTTTTCATTATAAAAAGCAAAAATGAGTAAATGAGTGTTTATTGTAAGGCTCCTTAATTAA
Organism: Daubentonia madagascariensis; assembly: GCA_023783475.1. Classification (NCBI taxonomy): domain Eukaryota; kingdom Metazoa; phylum Chordata; class Mammalia; order Primates; family Daubentoniidae; genus Daubentonia; species Daubentonia madagascariensis. The sequence goes on along the minus strand of JAKFHU010000978.1, from coordinate 13,538,280 downwards.
TGTAAAATAGTCCTCACAAAAAGTAGAAATACAAAATGATTCAGTGAGCAAAGAAATGGACTGAGGACTCCATGGAAGTAATTTCAGTTTTGCTACCAGTTCACTTTTATTATATAAACTTGGAAAAGTAACTTAGCCTCTTTGTGTCTCAGTTTATTCAACAGTAAAATTAGGAGATTAATACAAACCAGCATAATCATAGTAATGGAAATGACAGTAAAGCAGTTTTCAAATTTAAACACATAATAACGTCTCTTTTCAATATCCTTGCTTTGCAGTTTTTTTTTTTGTTGTTGTTGTTGTTTTCTATGGAGATAAATAAATCTGGACATGCAGTGATGACCCGTATAAAGTTGTACAAAACACTAAAATCTATTAATATGTAAACTATACCATGGGAATCAGTTAGGCTCTTCAGAAAGCTATGTTTATTCTTTGGAGTCATTGGATGTCATCTAGCAAATTAATATTCAGTTGACCACTTTGTAAATTACTGCTTCAATATATTAAACAACACCCTGACGGCTTAAAAAATTATTGCATTCTACTCCAAAAAATACCAAATTTTCTATTGAGAGATAGTTTATGTACCAAGAAAATAATCAGCGTAATAAGTCAGTGAAAAGGATATAACCTCTTTCTATATATAATGAATGAAATTACTTTTTCTTGGTCACATTATGGATCAGGAAGCTCTTTTAAATGGCACAGTCAATTGAATGATAGTTCCAATTGCCTCTTAGACATACCAAAACACCAGAGTGACCCAATAATTTTGATACCATAGACATAGCAAAAGATTGAATTTAACAATTTTTTCTTCACTCATGTCTAGACTACGTGGGGCCATATACAGGAGAAAAATAAATAAATAAGTGACATTTAATTATATAATTGTCTACAAATGTCCAGATATTTGCTATTGTGTATGAGTAAGCACAGAGCACCAAGTCTGTATCATATTATATACCAACTATGTCATATTATTTTTATGTTCACATTATATTTATATATTTTATTATTTTAAGTTTTTACCACAAGTAATTACTTCCATTGATTACATTGGCATGCTTGATTCTAAAGCCAACAGGAGATCCATGCCATCTATTCTTAACCTCATTCTTCAAGAAATGTATTAAGTTCCCTCTCCCCCAAAAGTGCTGTGATTATCAGGTTGCACACAATAATGTAAGTTTAGAATAGTAGAACTGGAAGAATGGCCCGCAACTGGAAGTTTGCAAAGATGGTACAAAGTATTAATACATTGAACTACACATGTAGTGTTTTTTTTATCTACGGAAAAGTGTATATTTGGTCATAAGACTTTCATGAAATGTCTGGCTTGAGTTTGGCCTGAAATTACATTAACTTTATGATTATGTCAGTCAGAAACCTACTTGCCAAGTTCAATACTTTCTAGAAAGTGATTGTTTGACCAGAAACTTATTATCAGAATACATGTGAGGTTGTCACTGAATTTTAATCAGTAATTTCAAAACTACAGGAAAGGAATGACTAGGAACTCTAAGAATTCCTCTAACATGTCAGGGGTGGGGTTGTGGGGAGAGATGATGAATTATTGGTATTCCTAGTCTGTGTAGCACTCCAATCAGATCAACTTCACATATTCTTGTTTTAGATATTGTATTTCCATGAAAGATTTCATTTGGGGACATTGTTTGTTGGTTACTATTTTAAAAGACGACTAGAATTTGACATATTTAATATATGACTTAACTTGGCTAGTAATAGTAAATATATTTAAGGTTCTATATGTTTAATTATATTATATGGTAAGAGCTTGGCTGTCACAGAAATTTGTGTGATAATGTAATATTTTTAATCATCAATAGGCAGAGATTCTCATTTTAAATCTCTTTCCAAGTTGACTACAGATGATACTTAATGATTCTATTAATACTTTGAGGGAAATGAGGTGACATTGACACATACTTTTTTTTTCTGGGCAGTCAACAAACTTAGCTTCAGCTTTGGTGTTTCCAATTCAGAACCAAGTCCTTCTCAGTCAGCCAGCTCATGCTGATGTACCAGATATTCTAGCCTGAGTCAACCACATCCCTCAATGCTACATTTCTTAAGCACAGTTTAATGCATATACATGTATCTTTATATCCTGTACTTACATCTTTTTCTTATCTCCTCAAAATATAATTGGTAATCTAGCCCATCTTATACACTATACTAATAATATTCTTTTATTGCTGTCTTATCATTCCATGTATTTAATCCTTCATTTTGTTATAATTCCTATTAACATCCTGAGGGCAATAACCTACACATGACCCATCATTCAGTGTCATGTGCACGAAGGTGTCTAGACAGATACTAATATTATGTGCATCAATTCCTCCGATAGTAATATGAAACACCACAAACATAAAAGTGTAGTGTTAACTCAGCTGTCTTTTGCAGTGATGTAAACATGAAAGAGTGGACTATTTTGTTTTTAGCACAAAATTATCAGTATGGAAAACAAAGCTAACACTACACTTTAACTAAATAATTTGATTTTATCTATAACGTTGAAGCAACTATATCATAAAAAGTATTAAGAATATCTTATTATTAAGTTTGTATTTCACATACCTTTTTCAAATAATTAGTTTAGGACTCAAAAGAAGATGTCCCACTAGTAGTTTCTGGTTGCCTCCCTGGGGCAGATAATACAAGAAGTGAACGTTGTAAGATTAGTTGTGAAGTATAGCCACTAAAGGATCAACTTTGCTGTTTATCTTTCTTTTTGTCAGGGAAGCAGACATTTTTCATAGTTTTGCCCTTTTTTTTTTGACTTGGAAAATTCATTCCATGTTGTAAATAAAAGTTATATAATAATCTGCTTAGAACATTTTTCAATTCCTCTTCTAGTAAAACCTACAATCTTACTAACATAACTCCACATTGATCATTCTCTTCTCTGACCGTATCTGTTGAGGACTGATGGCTCTTACCCTGAATATCTTGATAAATATCCTTTATGATGAAAATTAGATATAACCTTCATATTTTCCCCTCCTTCTTGGTAGAACAACTCGATCTGGAGTCCTGGAATCCCAATGTCAAGAATATCTTAAGAAAGGCTTAAATGGCTAGCTTATTTCCGTCACCACTCTTGGAAACCCCTGCTTTACATTCTTCAATATTTACTTTTATGTATTCTTCATCCTCTTTGTTGCTCTTTTTCCCAATTATATCTTAGTACTTAGTACCAGAAGTATTTACTCTTAATGTTTTGCAACTATTTTTTAGTCAACTTCCTGATATCATTATCATTCTAAAAACACATATTTATATCACTAATAATACCCAATAGACACTTGGGAGTAGAGGATTGGGAGGTGGCATTTGAGTTATTTACACTTATCAGGGACTAAAAAACCCTACATTTTATTCCACCTGAAACCCCCTAGTATAAGCATAGAATAGAGAATATCTCAGTTATATTATATATATTATCAGGTGATAAATTTACATTAACCACACTCACAATAGAAAAATTTATAAAGAAAATTATACAATGAGAGATCTTGATAGTAGAAAAAAGAGAGAGAGAGAAAAGAAAAAGTACATCTTTCATTAATTCTGGGCATCCTTCTCTTGCTTAGTAATTATATAATTATAAATCAGAAAATGTATTGGCAGCCACAGAATCAGAACAAAGGGTTTTCATTTTTTCTTTTTTCTAGATTTTAGTCAAACTCCAATCTTATATCAATATGATTTTGACATTTTGTAGTCACCAGTTTACTCCCAGCGGGTACGCTCATTTTTGAGAAATGGAAGACTTTCTCTATATAAGCAAATCAAATTGCTTTTTGTTGTTGTTGTTGGTGGTGGTGGTGGTGTTTTGATTTTATGTATTTTGAGTTGATTCTTTCAATTAATTTCTATTATAAAGAATGACTTTTACTAAGCTTACTCACAAAATCTGAATTTGGATCATGTTTAGAGCCGATAGCATTCTACTCACAGGCTAAGGTGATAAATTAAGGTTTTTCTGCCTCAAAGGTGCCTTTTCTGCTTTCTGCTTTGCCTAGAAATATCATCTCCAGAAAGTTTGAGATAGGTGTTATGGAGATGATACCAATGACACAAGATAGTCTGTGACGTTCCAATACGTGTCTGAAAAACAAAAACATTTCTTTTTTGTTTTATAAATGGTTTTCTGAAAGTGAAAACTGATGATTAGGAAGACAAATTATTAATTTTGAAAACAGAAATCAAAAAAGAAACAAAATTAGTGACCTTGATGCTTATTGTTCAAACTTTAAATATTAGCCAGAGAGCAATTATTGGTCTTGAGGATAAATGTTAAATGGGGATATAATTTCTTTTCAAGCACTACAGAGTTTGCAAATTGTCCCATAAAACATACTGAATTTAGTAATATTTACATTATTAAGGCGAGGTACAAAATTAAATTGGCATAGCATAAATTAAAATTTATAATATATTTATATTAATCAAAAATAAACTAAACTCCTAGAGTTGGCCATTTAACAACAAAGCAATTTCGCATATTTTTATATTTCTTTTTATTCCAAGAACAGAGTCAGCACCCTAAAACAATTCAGAAGCTCTTAAACAAATCTTTTAGATTCTCAGCATTTATATTTTGGACTCAATGCATTGCTACAAGACTTTGCTGTTTATCTCTTAATCCTTTATTGTTTAATAATCTTTCTTCACAGATGGTGACATGCAAATTATATTTTTCCAATGTAAATAGTGCTGGGAATGCAGATTTAAAACCTAAATAAATCAGATTTGTGTTAGGTGGCAATGACAATGAAGAAAAGGACACATGGAGATGCCAAACAAACTTCTTGTTTCATTTCACTCCTTATGGCCTTTTGATTCCTAAGCAGGTGGGGAATCATCCAAACAGATTGTATCTCAGTATTAACTCAATCTTATCAACTGTTTACATTGAATTAAGAGTGAGTACTTGTCAATTCACATAATTACTTTAAGATGTCTATGCCTGCATTGCCATGAGTTAAAAAAAAAAACACTGTCTGAACTTTGGCACAATTATATGTTGTATTCAACAAATCCCCTCTTTTATGAACAGCCAGCTCCTTTCGACTTCCAGGTGGCATAAGTGACTCCCTTCCCACCGTGATCTGGAATTTCTCCTCCTGAGTCACAGTATAGCCAAAGAAAGCTATTCTCATTAATTCCGTGACCATATCTAAATTATGTATGTAATGGAAGGCTAGGATGATAAGTACCATTTAAGAAAGACTAAGAGTTAAGAGGAAGGTTTGGCAAACTCTTAGAACCAACACTGCTATAAAAAATATCCCTCCTAAAAGCAGTTACTGTGTAAATATCCTAAATAGTATTAAAAAAGAATAGACTTGGCACTTCAACCCACATTGCTACTCAACTGACTCTTTCAAATATGGTTTTGGCTTAATGAGCATTGGCAGATGATTTTAAAGCTGATTTGGACTCATGTCATGAGTTAGAAGCTGAAAACTACTTCTACTTTTAATATCTCAGACATATTTTCAATATAATGACTATGGTACCTTTTCTGTACATTAATTTGATGTTCAAGAAGCAAGGGGTGAATATACTCAGAAAAAGTTCCAGATAAAATATCCAGGTGATGGTTTTCAGTCAGCTTTACGTTGAGAGAGCTTGTTCACCATAGAATCAGCAGACATCAACCCGAAAACACCAGCAATATAGCCTCAATGATTTCAGTTGAGCTGGACCTATGCAGGATAAGACAGGCAGATATGAAGACTCAATAATTAACCATGGAGAAATAGGCTAGAATTGCTCAGGTCTGCAAAAGCTGTAACAACCTAAGCAGATAATTATCAGCCAACATGCAGAATATCAGAAGTCATAAGGAGAGAACAAATCTGTATACACAGAATAGAGGAAAAGGGGATTTGATATCAGACCAACATTCAAAGCCATGATACTAAAACCTCTCTTCAATTTAGCACATTTGGCTGGAGAGGGTGGTCGTTTAAAAGATACCAATTCTCAGACTTCGCCATCATAGATTTTGATTAACTTAAGGCAGTCTTGGATTTTGGGTTTTTTTTGTTTGTTTGCTTGCTTGTTTTTTAAGTTCCTTGGGTTATTTTTAAATTTCAACCAGGGTTAAGAAACATTTGTCTAAGAGAAGATACATAACAATCAAACCTCAATTAAAAAACAAAAGCCAAAATTGTTTGCATATGAATCCTTACTGAGAAATTTAGGATCTTTCTTGGTAAACCAACTTGTGGGATCCCTAAAATTATGTTCTTTCTTTCTCATTCCTGGTGGGCACACCTGTTTCCAGTTTTCCCAACTAGGCACAGCTGTGGATGTACATTGTCAAGCTTGAAGTCCTCTTATGGGGATCTGTTGACCAGTGATTGTAGCTTTAAATGGTCCCCCTTATGGGACCATCAAGTTTGTTTTCTAGTACTTCAGCTCCGCTTGTACTACACCAAATAATTTTGATGTTTGTTTATTAATCAGATAAAATTTATATACAGTGGAAGGCACAGATCTTAATTGCACAGCTCAAACAGATTTGATAAATGTACACCCCAGCTATTACCAACTCAATTAACATATAGCACATTTCCATAATCTCTGGTCATGACCCTGTACCACCTTCCATTCTATCAACATTCTCCATGGTCAACTCTTTTATTTCCATGATCATTGATAATTATGCCTGTTCTTGAACACCACATAACAGGAATTATACAGTATATACTCTATGAACCATCCTTGTTACAGTGCATATCAGTTCCTTCTTTCTATAACTAATTAACATTCCATTATATGAATGTACCATGATTCATTTATCCATTCTCTTGTTAATGGACCTTTGAATAGTTTACAGTTTTGGGCTATTATGAATAAAGCTGGTATAAACATTCTTCAACAAGGCATCTTTGGGGATATATGTTTAAATTTATCTTGGGAAAAATGAAAAGGAGTGAAATTATTGAACATAAGTGACTCATAAGGGAATGTTTATTCATTCACAGGTAAATAAATGTTTAACTATATAAAGAGGTTTCCAAAGGGGTTTACCATTTTATACCCAAAAATAGTGGAGAAGTGCCCCAGTTGCTCCCCATTACCACCAGCATTTGCTACCATTAGTCTTTTTAATTTTAGCCATTTTCATCAGTAAAAATAGTACTTCACTGTGGTTTTAATTTGCTTTTCCCTGATGATCAATGATTTAGAGCTGAACTTTTAAAAATGTAGTTCCTGGGCCAGTAGTATCAGCATTATTAGGAAGCTTGTTAGAAATGCAAAATGTGTACCTCCCCTATCTCCCCCATCTCCCCCAAGGCTTACTAAATCAGAAACCCTGGGGTTGGGACTTAGCAATTTGTATTTTAATAAGCCATCCAGGTGATTGTGATTCATGATAAATGAATTCAACTGCTCAGATGATTTTGGGTCTCCAATACTCTATAGCAACACCATAAAATATAAGTTAGACATTCTAATTTGTATTTAATAGGGATTATTATACAGTAGAAATAGTCATTTTTGTATAGATAATCTTCTAGGTTATTTGAATTTCTGATCAATCAGTATTTGTATCTTTGCCTAATCAAGCTTAGCACATTCCTAATTCCCTTTTACCTCTGTCTCAAATCAACTACAAGCATATTGCTCTCATCTAGGATATGAGATTCATATTTTATAGAATAAATGTGTGTCAACTCATTGATTGGTTATTTAAACAATTTAAGCAATAAATTTTATTATGTAGTTTACTTGATTTCTATATCTTGAAGTTTTATCCCCAAATTATTTTTCTTAATAGAATAAGTTTCTTGCTAGAATAAATTTTCAAGAGAATATTTTAGTGATAAACCTTGTGAATCTACATATAATTGAAAATAATTTTGTTTCACATTCTCATTTAAATGTCATTCTGGTTTTTGTTCCCTTGAGGATGATCTGCCTGTTATCTCTAGAATTTTTAAATTCTGTTTGTCTCCTATTATTTTAATTTCACAATGACTTAAGGAGGTTTTTTTTTCCTAAAGTAGCTTAAATTGTATCTATGTATCCTTAAAATTTCATGTCTGTAACATCACCAGGCGGCCCCCTGACATGGGAATGTTATAGTTATCTAATGCTATGTAGGAAAATTACCCTAAAACTTTATCAAGGAAAACAATAAATTAATATGGTCACAGATTCTGGTAGATAGGTTTTGGTTCTCCTACCGATGGATCTATCCATCTAGAGGTATGGCCTACGCTCCAACCCCCTGGGGAAGGAGATAAACCATCTAATTGGAAAGTCCTGCACCCATATTATAACTAGCTCCTCTGATGCCAATCACTTTTTCTCTGGGTATTCTTCTGAGACTACTGATGGACAGATAAGATTTAGCAACAAAAGTCTCTGTAATAGGTCAGAATAAAATTTTTAAAAAAACCCTCCAAGCCACTCTGTTTTATTACTTATCCCATATTTTGATATTCTGTATAACTCAATATAGTCTAACAGAATTTCTGCAATGAGATCAAATGGCAATATTAAAATACTTCAAAAATGAAATATCACCTTGATAGAGATGGTCAAAATTTACATATAAGCCTACTCCCAACATTAAATTCCATTATCTCTAATACTTCTACCCTCTCCCTATCCCTTACTCTGTCCTGGAGGTGGAGAAAGAAGAATTCACAAATCAAATCCCTTTGTAAGTTTAAGTCTAAAATAATTAGCAAAATAAAATGTTTTTTTTTTTCCTCCTGTAAGTTAAATGTCCAAAGAAATTAAAGCCAAAAACATCCTCTTTGATTTCATACTTTGTTCAGTCTCAGCCAGAAGGCTTTCAATGCTTGTGTGGACTTGTTAGGCTGTCTCTCACTGGAATGAGATTTATTATCAAATGTTTATGGCCTCACAAATTGGATTAATTTAATGTCAAGTTTCTGATGTACCTCACAATAAGGGGCACATATCCAAAATATATAAGAAACTCAAACTACTCAATAACAAGAAAACAAACAACTGTATTAAAAAATGGGCAAAGGACCTGAGTGGAAATTTCTCAAAAAAAGACACACAAAAAGTCAACAGATATATGAAAAAATGCTCAACATCACTAATCATCAAGGAAAGGCGAATCAAAAGCACAATGAGATAACATCTCACCCCATTTAGAATGGCTATTATCAAAAAGATGAAAGATAAGTGCTATCGAAGACATGGAGAAAGGGGAACCCTTGGACACTATTAATAGGAATGTCAATTAGTATAACCATTATGGAAACCAGTATGGAGTTTCCTCAAAAAACTAAAAATGGAATTATCATGTGATCTATCAATCCCACATCTGGGTATATATCCAAAGGAATTGAAATCAGAATGTTGAATAGATGTTTGCACTCTCATATTCATTGCAGCAACATTCACAACAGCCGAGATTTGGAAGCAACCTAAGCGTGTACTGGCGGATGAATGGACTTTAAAAATGTGGTGTATATACATTTGAGACAACATGGATGAGTCTAGAGGCCATTATGCTAAGTGAAATAAGCCAGGCACAGAAAGACAAATGTTGCCTGATCCCACTTTTATGTGGAATGTAAAAGTTTGAACTCACAGAAATAGAGTAGAATAGTAGCTACCAGAGGCTAGGGGGTGGGAGAGAAGAGTGGGCAGGGAAAGGGGAAATGTTGGTCAAGGGGTACAAAATTTCAGTTAGACGGGAGGAATAAGTTCTGTTCATTTATCGCACAAGATGACTATAAATAATAATGTATAATTCAAAATTGCTAGAAGAGTGGATTTTAAAGGTTCTCATCACAAAGAAATAATAAATATGTAAGGTGATGGTTATATTACTTAGTCAGATTTGCTCATTCCACATGTATCTAAGCATTATATTTTATCCCATAAATATATACAATTATTATTTGTCAATAAATATTTTAAAAGAACACTTAAAGATGGTAACATATACAAAATTAATATAAACCAGTCACACATGTACCAAATTTAAAATGAAGCCAACCCTTTTCCCAAAAGCAGTTGCTCAGGCAAAACTATGTTCCTATAATCTAATACTTAGCATTCCCAAAGACCACAGCAGAGACTCAGTGGTTTCTGAAAGACGGAGGCTTGAGAGAATAAAAGATCAGATCAATCCTCTCCAGGATATTTTCAGACTATGATACTTATAAACTTAAATTTAACTGGGAGAAATCTCCTAGCAGAATTTAAATTTTGCCGATGTGCAATAACCATTTCTGGGAGAAAAATCTAACTCTGCATATCTCCTTTCTAAGTGATTGAACAATGCTTACTTCTCTCAAAGTTTAAAAATATAGAATAATGGCAGCCCTTGTCATCAGTTCTTAGGTTAGTTTCCCTGTAAGTATAGCTGGAGATGTGGGTTTTTGCTCCAGAGATTTATTGAAGGTATGCTGTCTGTTTAAACCTGTAATGGAGTGAGGAAAGAAGAATATATCAGGGGAGGAAGCTAGGTAGGTTGTGCATTTGGCTGAAGTCTAGACTTAGCTTGACCTGTTGAGGTGCCCTGGAGTGTAATGGCACACAGGGTACAAGGGTGAGCTACTATAGCAGACACTCTCAGCAGCAAGGGAATCTGAGAAAGGAGATCTGGGTATGGTACCCAAAGCATCTATCACAAAGGGCAAATGCAAGTCAGAAGCTTGAAAGAACAGAGTTTCTACTGATTATTAATCCCATGTTCCATAAACAACAATTATCCATGAAGTAGGCGACAATTTTAATATTGAAAATCTGCAAAAAACTATCACTGAACACCTTAAAAATTTGATAGCATATTTTGAATTTTATTTTCTATCAAATGAAGACACATGAATAGGAAATTAATGGATCCAGAATCCATTTCTTCCACCAGAAGATAATATAAATATGACTATAACTTTATAGGATAAATTGTTGGAACTGACTACTAGTAAAGGATTGGAGATGAATTTTAAAAGTATAGTAGCACTTGCCTCTTTTTGAACAAAAGTTAAAATGAATATCCCAAGCTTCCCGAAATTGCTTTAAAATCTCTTCTTCCATTCCTACTAACATACTTATGTAAGACTGGTTCTTGCACTATGAGTGTTGCAAGCAGGAAGGAAAAGAAAAAAATGTCATAAAACCAATTTAGATATAATTATCCCCTGTAAATAGCATCCATCCAACCTGTATTAGAAAAGTTAATAAGCAAAAACAAAAAAAAAGGTTTACTTGTCAGTATAAAACTTTTAAATATTGATATACATAGATTTGTTCCAATAGTGTCTGTAGGTGCTTAATATGGGGAATCACTATCTCACGTATAATTTTTGTTAATTTACGATTGAGAAATAATATAGCCATGACTATAGGAGTTATTCTCTATATTAATCATATATGAAAATTTTTCAGTGAATAATGTGTTTAAATTTGCGATTATTTTCATTGATTTATGTTTGTTCTGATTAGATTTATTGGAGTCTATTTTGTGTGTCTCTTGAATCTAATGACAAAACATTGAGGTTTGTATCTTGTATGAATTTTTATTCAATTTAAAACAATCAATTTGTATTATATTTTACAAAAGTATCTGTGCAAGATGAATTTGAAGTTTAAAAAAAATACTTTTTCACCAAAGCTGGTTTGAGAAGCACTGCTCTACAGGGCATGTGGGAATCAAGTTAAAAAGCAGCTTCATTTCTAAAAGGCTGGTACAGAGAAGGACTCTTTTCTCTATTGTTCAGTCTTCACTTCAAAAGTGTCTGTAAAGTTCAAGATCGAGCTGCAGCAGCTTGTACCCTAAAGCTGCCCAAGCTTGACTATGATACTTATAAACTGTATGACACACACACAAAAAAACGAAGCTTTTGCTTAAACCAGCACCAGAAGCTAAGCACCCTATATTCCTTGTGGTGAACATCCAGCTAAGATCTACCCACCACCAAGGCCTGCACCTTCCCTGATGCCCTACTGACTTTCATGCTGCTGCTGAAGCTTGCAAATCCCTGGGTCACTTCTGAGAACAGTGTAACCTTTTCTGAGATGGGTACTTTTTCCTTTCCCTCTCATCTCAAATAACTACTCCTCACTCTATATTGGTTACCCTACATCTTTCTTTTTCTTAGGTAAAAAAATGAGGGAATCAGAAGAAAAGATCTGTATCTTTCCACAACAAATCCACAAACACAACTTTTTCCCTTTAAAAATGCATACACCCTCTTCCTAAAGCCAACCTTTCTTATATGTATAAAAATTCCATCCCATCTCTTCTTCTCAATCATATTTTATTCTATAATTATTCCTTTTTTCTTGTGTCTTCAGTTTTTCTCTCTCTACTGGATCATTTACAAATATGCCGTCATAACTCACTTCTTAATATAGCTCATTTCCTCCTCTTCCAGCAAATGCCCCTTGCCCTGTTCCATTTTCTCTAAAACTAGATTAGATCCAGCTTTTCTCTCCACTGTTCCAAAATCACTATTCCTGTTAAGGTAACCAATAGCCTTCATTTAACCAAATTCAATGGTCTGCACCTGGCCTTCATCTTGTCTGACATAATATAGAATTGATTTCTTCTTTCTTGAAACATTTTCTTCACTTGGAATACAGGACTTGCCAATCATCCAGTTTTCCTTCTAATTCCCTGACAACTCCTTCTTAGACTTCCTTGCTGGATTCTCCCAATATCTTTTGAAACATTGTCAGGCCCCAGTGTTCTATCTTTGGCCCTTATTTTCTTCCTAGATGTAAACAATACCTGAGTGAACTCATCTGTTCCTGTAGCTTTATATGCCTTTGATTTCCTAATACCTCCTAAATTTATATCCCCAAGGCTGAAATCACCCCTGAAATCCAGACTTATACGTACAGCCATCCACTTAACATCTCCACTTGGATATCTTTTAAGGTCTCACACTTAACACGTGCAAATAGAACACCTGAATTCCTACTCTCTAAACCCACTCCATCTCAGCTAGTGTTTCGTATTTCCTTAAATGGTGCCATAGTTCCCCCAGTCATACAGGCCAATAATTTTGGTGTTATATTTGACTCTTCTTTTTCTCTTATAACCCATGAAATTATAAGTAGAAGCCACGAACATCACCTATAGAGCTGGATCATTAAAAACATCAGCAGGATTTTCCACTTTCTCTTTCTTTCTCTTTCCCTATTTTCCAAGCTGGAGGCAATCGATATTGAGGCTTTATGGTGTGATTATGACAACATTTAAAGATATCTGGGTCCCTGAATCACTGACTTGGAGGAAAACCTTTCAAGAGGGTCACCCAAAAAATAAAAAATATGTGTGGATAAGAAATGAACATTCGTTGGTTTAAACTACTAAAATTTTGGAGTTGTTTGTTACAACAGAGGCCTGCCATTATGAATGTAGAACTTCCTACCTAGAAGGATGGTGTTACTTGTCAGTAAAAACAAAAATGAATGATTATGTGCTGTTGGTTTAGTGATTGAGCAGCAGGAGGCAAAGGAACTGAAAAAAAGTGGGCTCAAAGGCTGGAAATCCTTACTATTATGTGGCAAAACATTTAGTAAAAATTCATGTGTGATAACTCAAATGAACTCACATACTTACTGAGCATATCATTTTAAGGCTGTACTTAGAAAGAGTCAGAGTGACAATATCCGTTGGTTATTAAGAGGTGATTTTTAGAAGTCATTACAAAAAAGGGAGATGTTCATGAAAGAAGTGGCTGACCCTCAGGGAAGATGGATGGGAAAGGAGAAAGTCAAACAGTCAGTGGCATTAGAGGTATGACAAAGCTAACTTCTCTGGGCAATGAATAGTAAGAGACAAGACCAAAAAAGAGAGAGAGAGAATAAAAGAAAAAAAAAAGCCTTGAACAGTTAAAATCCAAGAAAGTTTTTAAACCAAGTGACTCAGTTTAGTAGGAAAAATCTAATTGAAGAATATTACCCAAGAAAGACCCTTTTTCTAGGTAGCCTCAAGGTGGCTGTCATTAATCAGAAAGGTGAGTGGAGATAATAAAGGAAGGAGTCAAGCTTGGGAAATAACTTTAGGTACAAATTTGTGTTTACTGGCACATGGAACTCTCTGGTAGCAAATAGATAAAAAGTTCCTAAGTTTTTGAGGAAATTGTATTGCCAAAGAAACTGCAAGCCTGGTCTAAAAATAGTCTATGACTGTTTGCTGAGTCTTAAAATTCTCTACTGAAATAACCCAAGGGTATTTGGCGAGCCTCTGATACAAGGCAGCTGCCATAGCTATGTTTCCCCAAAGAGGACATACTCCCGTCATCCACTTTAGGTACAGCCATGGAGGATAATGGATAAGGACCTACTTTATAAAGGGTGAAGGAAGGAACCATGAAAAATATTATTTAAGGGAGTTTTATCAGAGAACAAAAACAAGGCGTACAGGACCTTTTCCCAACCTCAGGTTAAGAGGCTTTTATAATACATGCTGAGAAGATTTTGTTAACGGCTTTGAAGCAGGGACTATTCTGGGTCTTCCATTCTGTCCGTTCTGAGCAAATTTTATTGCAATTATTATGTTCTTACTTTATTATTATGTATTGTGCATGGAAGGTGAATGCTATTCTAAATAACATGGCTTTTCAGTTCATACCACAAGCAACGTCTGGATCAGTTAGAAAGACCTGCTTATCACTTGGACACGATGGACTAATCTTTGAATGGGGTCATTGGATGGGATTGAGTTACTTCACTTAGGAAGGAAGTAAACGTGTCCCCTATATAAAGGAGGAGTGAAATGGATATTTGGTGACCAGTTTGGTTTACGGTGGCAGGGACTGGCGAGATATTAAATGTTTGACCTTTTTCTCCTGGGTACCCAGTTAGATGGTATCTGTCAGTTTTGTTTGTAGTTAGCTGGAGCCATGGAACTGAGTTCCAACCAATGTAATAGAGGTGGAAGTAACATATACCCTTCTAGAGCTGACCTAAAACACAAACATACAAACTCATGCAATCCTCAATCTTCTCTTTCTCTGTCATGGGCTAGAAGCAAAAGGTTCCAGGACTCTGAAAAACCCAAAACATAAAAGGTACCTAAGGTACTGCTTGTCAGAAAGTGGAGAGGAAAAAGGGGGAATAGCGGGCCTCCTCGACATGTGCAGGAGACTTCCCTAACCAGAAGCTGGACTACTATGGAATGGTAAATAAAATCTTACTATGTGTGCCTTTAAAATGCTGTGCTTATTTGTTTATAGCAGTTATCTTTCTGTCCTAATAAGGTAATTATTATCATTATTTATATGATTATTTCATATTGCTTTTATTATATTTCTGACCAACACCTGACTAGGAGTTACTGGAGGGCAGCACAGAGGCTTAGTTCTTACCCTGAGCACTCATTAAACTATCTTCCAAAACATGAGATATAACCTGTTAAAGTAATAACATATACCCCACCCATTATACTGGAATGATAAGTTTAGAGGCGTTAGAAAGATAAGATGATACTAGAGAACATTTATGGCTCTGCTTCACAGATGTCAGAAAGGTGCTAGAATCAGTACTGCTTGTCTAATATTTGAACAAAACTAATTAGCTTTTTAGATTTCGGTATGATAATGACTGGACAAAAATCTCAAGATCAACATAGTACCAGCTCAAGTGAAACAGAAATAAAGTGCTGTGGAATTATTTACTTCAAATCTGTAGCAAAATTCATATTCCACTAAGAAAAAAAAATTAAATCTTAGTGATATAACCTAAACTTAGTTGTTAAGACTAAAAGCAAAGTTTGATTCTCCAGTGATATATCTAATGCATCAACCCTTATACACCACATACATGACAAATTCCTATATGTCATACTCATTCATGAATATATTTCTGGTTAAATTATCTGATTCCTATGAAAGCACTCAAATTGTAATTTACCTCTATTTTAAAGGGCTATTTTGTATTTTCCCTAACTACATACCATTAAAATTTTGAATAATTTCTAAAGATATTCTGTCCTTTACCTTTTCTTAAAAAACAATCTACAGATTTTAGTCCACTCCATTAAATATTTTATATTGAGCAAGTGTGAATTTATTTCATGTGATTTACTATTAGTGATATATTTAATATTAGTGATATATAGATTCCTAATTGAGGAATCTGCCCAGAATAATACATTTTATTATAGTGAAAATAGAAGCTAGAAAACAAATGGAAATTTCTGAGCCAATTATTCTGAAATATATATAGTACCCTCTTCAGTGTTATAATTCTCCATTCAAACCAGAAGTCTAAGATGAAATAATCTTCAAATTTTTCCATATCATTTACTTCTATGAAGTTAAGGTTTTGAGATATAGAATATAGATGATCTGTAGTTTTAAGTTTGGTGTGAAAAAAGAGTATCAGGAACTATGGTAGGGATATTTTGAAGGCTGCAGGGATGCAGTTTATGTGGTCACTAAACCTGGCAACTATTATGGGGAAGATATTCACATGGGCCACTTGAGACCATGGCATTCAGCTCACAGGTAATACCTAATTCTCACCCAGTCAGTTAGGAAGTGAGGAGCTTCATTCCAAGTATACTTCCTCTAGCCTCACTGAGATACTCTGAGATTTGTCTTGGAAGCTGATAAAACCCATACTTTGAAAAGTAGAAAATGGGAGAAAACTGTCAGTTACAAGAAAGTCAAGTGAAATTGTGGGTATAAATATTTTGTCTCTTAGATGAACCTAAAGGCTGAATCAATAAAGTCTGTATCCACTCTTGAAGTACCCAATGTCTATGAGGATTTTATTCTATTCTATTCTACTGGTAGAAATATTTATCCAAACCTAGTTTTAAAAAACAAATAAAAAATAAATCCATCATTGTTTGATCTGACCAGCACAGGAGGTGATTAGTCCTCCTTATGAAGACTGGATTCAGACTTGACCAGTGATGAAGGTGCTAATGCCAAATGATCAGAGGAGAAAGCTAGGCTGAGGTTTGCTTAGATGACCAGGCACGGAGGTGGTGGTAGGGGATGGGGTGTCTGCGAAGTCCCTGACCAATGGCAATCAGCTTGAAGACAAAAATTAAGAAGCCTAGAAAACATTTGCTGGGCATGATAAGAAACAACACCAGCCAAACATCAGCTCATTGAGAGCAGAGCCCAGTCCTACTACATCTTTATTTCCCCTGTGCAAACATGTCTGTAAATAAATTAAGTAAAAAGAATTGGTATCACAGGGGACCGTTGCGCAGATGGAGCATTTGCTCTTCCAAATTGTTTTAACCAAAGAAATGAGGGGCTTTCATTGTCAATCTCACTCTGGCATTAAATCCATTATGATTTTCAAAAGATTTCTCATTTGAACCCAAGAATTTTCGTTTCAATGAGTAGAATCTATGTTTCATTTTTAGAAACCCAGTATTTCTTAATCATGGAAAAATATATTTATCAAGGGTTAGAAGAAACATTTACCTTTAAAGGAAAGAAAAATTATGCCATGTAATTCTTTGCATAAAGATGAGGCAAGACCTGGACAGTAAGTACACAACAGATTGACAGGAAGAACACAGGAAGCAAACTTATCTTTTCACGATGTGTTCCACAACTACTAACTTTGTTTCTCCCTCTCCCTCTTTGTGAGCTTGCGTCTGTGTATGAATATGCTTGCTTTTTTTCTTTTAGTTGTTGTGCAGAGAGTGGGGTGAGAAGATAAAGCAAACTATATTAACTCATATGGAAAAACAAAGATGTGTCTGTTAAGAAGAACAAGTTTAGATTATTGCTTGGATCTTAATTTTTTAAAAAAATCTACAAATAAATTATACTATTATTAAAGTTAATTGAATGCATTTTTTTTCTTTTGCTGGAATCATTAAAGGATATATCAGGTAGAAAAAAAAACGGAAAGATAACTAATAAAAAACTTCATGTTGTACAAAAAGTATTCAATGATGTATTTTCTGACTTAGTATATTAAAGATAAAAAATATACTTAGTAAAATTTAAATTAATTTATAGACTAAAAAATTACATCCACAAAAGCACACAAAAAATCCTCCTGAAATATATACATTTTACATTGAAGAGTGAGTTACAGGCACAGATATTAGCATATAACTGCATGAAAAGTTAAAACAAAAGAGATATTAGTAACTTGAATTAAAAATTATTAAAGATACATTGATCCTTTTGCTTAAGATTGCTTTGGCTATTTGGGCTCTTTTCTGGTTCCAAATGAAGTGTAGAATTATTTTTTCTAGATCTGTGAAATATGACATTGGTAATTTGATGGGGATTGCATTGAATCTGTAAATCACTTTGGGTAGTATGGACATTTAACAATTTTGATTCTACAGCTCCATGAATATGATATATTTTTCCATTTGTTTTATCATCTGCAATTTCTTTTCTCAGTATTTTGTAGTTCTCTTTGTACATATCTTTCACCTCCTTGGCTAAGTATATTCCTAGGTATTTTATTTTATTTGTGGCTGTTGTGCATGGTATGGAGCCTTTGATTGGACTCTCAGCTTGACTAGTATTTGTGTGTAGGAATGCTACTGATTTGGGTACATTGATTTTGTGCCCTGAGACTTTGCTGAATTTGTTTATCAATTCCAGGACTCTCTCAGTAGAATATTTGGCATTTTCTAGATATAAAATCACATCATCAGCAAAAAGCAATAGTTTGACCTCCTCTTTTCCCATTTGGATATCCTTAATTTCTTTCTCTTGCCTATTTGCTCTGGCTAGGACTTACAGCACTATGTTGAATAAAAATGGTGACAATGGGTATCCTTGTCTTATTCCAGTTCTTAGTGGGAATGTTTTCAGCTTTTCCCCATTCAGTATGATATTGGCTGTGGGTTTGTCATATATGGCTTTTATAATTTTGAGATATGTTCCTTCTATGCCTAGTTTGTTGAGGGTTTTTAATCATGAAAGGGTGCTAAATTTTGTGGAATGCTTTTTCTGCATCTATCTATACTACAAGGCTATAGTAACCAAAACAGCATGATTTTGGCACAAAAATAGAGACATAGTGGAGAGAAATAGAGACCAATGGAACAGAAAATAAAACTCACATATAAAACCATCCACATACAGCCAACTGATCTTTGACAAAGCAGACAAAAATATACATTGGGGAAAAGAATCCCTATTTAGTAAATGGTGCTGGGAACATTGGATAGCCACATGCAGAAGAATAAAACAGGATCCATATCTTTCACCACTCACAAAAATCAATTCAAGATGTATAAATGACTTAAAGGTAAGGCATGAAACCATAAGAAGACTAGAAGGAAATGTCAGAAAAACTCTTCTAGATATCAGCCTAGGCAAATAATTTACAAAGAAGACCCCATGGCAATAACAGCAACAACAAAAATAAATAAATAGGACTTGATTAAATTAAAAAGATTCTGCACAGCCAAGGAAATAATCAACAGAGCAATCAGACAACCTACAGAATGGGAGAAAATATTCCCAAGCTATACATCCGATAAAGGGCTAATAACCAGAATCTACAAAGAACTCAAGCAAATCAACAAGAAAACATCAAACAACATCATCTAAAAGTGGGCAAAAGACATGAACAGAAGCTTTTCAAAAGAAGATAGACAAATGGCCAATAAACATGAAAAAATGCTCAATGGCACTAATCATCAGGGAAATGCAAATTAAAACCACAATGAGGTGTCACCTTACTCCAGTCAGAATGGCCTTTATTAAAAAGTCCAAAAACAATAGATGCTGGTATGCCTGCAGAGAGAAAGGAATGCCTTTACACTGTTGGTAGCACTGCAAATTAGTACAACCTCTATGGAAAACAGTATGGAGATTCCTCAAAGAACTAAAAGTAGACCTACCATTTGATCCAAGAATGCCACTACTGGGTATTTACCCAAAGGAAAAGAAGTCATTTTATCAAAAAGACTCCCCCACTTGAATATTTATTGCAGCACAATTCACAATTGCAAAGAGGTGGAATCAACCCAAATCCCTATCAATTCATGAGTGGATTAATAAAATGGAGTATATTTATATAATTCTTCTGCCATATGTGCACATACATAGCAATCTTTAATACCATTATTTAAAAATACACCACTGTAAAGATTTTTTCTATTTTAATCTAGTTTTCTAAATGACCACTGTCTAGTACTCAAAAAATAAATTATAAATCACTTTCCAGGATCTTCTCAAATTAATGTCTAAGCCACATCTTCTTTAATTTCAATTAATAAAAACAGCTTAAAGTTGCCTTTTTATTCTTCACCTAATTAAAATTGAAATAAAATGAACACGTAAATTAAAGTTTATAAAGACACAAATAGTTGCTGAGGTATCACCTTATATTAGTAGCAATGAAAGATGCCTAGACATTTCTAAATTCACAGCCAGCAAAATTAAATTGCAAAAATTAACTTAAAATTTCCTAATTCTTAAATATTTGTCTAGAGATATAAAATTATTATCCTTTGTAGTAAATTTGAAATGTATGCTCTATGTAAGTGTAGACCAAATATCTGCATTTAGAGTAAAAAATAATATGAGCAATTAAGCATATATTCTTGTTACATAAATCATACTATGTGCTGAAGTTCAGACATAGTAAAAAAAAAAGTTAGATGTGATATTGTGAAATATATATTTGGTCTTGCTCAGGTTTCCTGACATATAATTCCTAAAATCCTTGGAATTTCCACAGTGATAAGTGTCTTGTTGTATGCCAATGTGTTGACAGGTGGCCAGCACCCCCTAGGTAGGTTGAGTATGAGGGTTGGTCACTGGAAAGACTAAGGTAGGATTAGAGGGTTAGAATTTTCAGCCCTACTTCCAGATATAGGGGGAGAGGGGAGGGGCTGAAGGTTCAGTTGATAACCAATGGCCAATGATGTAATCAATTATGCCTATGTAATGAAGCCTCCAAAAAAATCCCCCCCAAAAAACTGAGCTTAAGGAGCTTTCAGATAGCTGAACTCATGGAGGTTCCTGGAGGGTGGCATTCCCAGAGAAGTCAGGGAAGTTCCAAGACCCTTCCCACATACCTTGCCTTGTGCATCTCTTCCATCTGCTGTTCATTGGGTGTTCTTTGCAATATCCTTCATAATGAACTGGTAAATATAAGTAAGTGTTTCCCTGAGTTCTAGTGAGCTGCCAGCAAATTAATTGAACCCAAAAAGGGGGTCATGGGAATCCTGATTTATAGCTGGTCTGTCAGAAGCACAGGAAAAACAACCTGGGGCTTGTGATTGGCATTGGAGGTGGGGACAGTCTTGTGGGACTAAGTCCTCAACCTGTGGGATCTGACCCTATCTCCAGAGAGAAAATGTCAGAATTGAATTGTATACTATTATACAATTCTTATGCTATCTGTGCACATATGAAGCAATATTCTGCAGCCGGTGTCTGCTGCAGAACTGATCACTTGCTTGGTGTGTGGGGAAATACCTCCACACATTTGGTCACAGAAGTCTTCTATGTTGATTGTTGCATGAAAGTAGTGTAGGAGAAATTGTGTTTGTTATTCCTGTATTCACAGAGAAGACATAAGAACATTCCAGGTATTTTGTAATATCTGCATCAAACATTTGATTTTAGATATCTGGATTTGTAAGTTTCCAGACAGAATTTCTCACTTTTATCCAAATACTTGGACATTATTTAGCCAAAATTTCTTAGTCCTGAAAAACAGAAAGCAAGGTACTCTATAAAGTCAGAAAATTTTCCTCCTGTTTGTCAGTGAAAACTGTCTTACTATATAAAAGACACCAATAATCCTTTATCTCACTCTTTCAAAAAAATTCTGAATTTTTAATTTGTTAGCTATTTATTAAACAAAATCCCTTGGCTTTGCATATTTTATTCTCTTTATTTTTCTACTACTTTTATTGTTAATTTTCAGGTCCCTACCTGGCTTGCTTTTTCTCCGCTAGCTGAATCTGTTATTACTCAGCATTTTACCCTTGTCTACTTACATGGTTTTTTTCCTCACTGTATGTCAGTCAGCGGTTCTCAGTAAACATGGTACATTTTGGAAATTTGTTGGGGCATTTTTGGTTATCACATGTGTTTAGGAGCAGATTCAGTGGGCAGGATCCAGTTATACTAGATGCCTTACAGTCTATGGGATAGTCCTATGTAACAGAAAATGGTCCACGGCATGGGCAACTTAAAAAAGTTTCACGAGACAATCATGGCAGTAAACATACTTGAATATTCTGAAGTGGGCATCTAATTCCAGTTTACGTAAAATCCAACTGATGTTTAGCCTAGAGTACAATTGTAATTTCTTTTGTTTGGAACTTTACGAGTATCAAGTTTAGCTTCTTTTATACCCGAAATACTTAAGTTTACTTCTCCTTTCCCTTTTGCTCCCTGTAATGTAATTCTGACACTAACTACCCAGAGTTGGGGTGAACTTCACAAGTTAATGGCACAGCCTTCCATAAAATTGTCCTCACTTCAGACACCACCCTCAAGCCCAGGGGTTCTCAGGGAACCTGCATGCCTGACAAACTGGCAACAAATTTGTGTATTCCCGCTACCCCCTCAGTTTCAGTCATTTAATGGAATGACTCAAAGAACTCAAGAAAGTGCTATGCTTAGGATTATAGTTTTACTGTAGCAAATCAAGTTCAGGCAAAGAAGAGATGTATTAGGGTGAAGAAGTCTAGGAAGGTCCCAAATGCTGAGCTCGCCAGAGTCAAGATACAGCACTCTCCTGTCACATCAGAGTGCTGTCAAGTAGGGAAGCTCACCCAAGCTTTGGTGTCTAGAGTTTTTATTGAGGTTTTATTACAAAGGCTTGATTAATTAAATCATTGGCCATGCATTGAATTCAATCTCGAGGTCTCATCCCGTCCCCAAAGATCAGGCAGATATCATGAGTCTCAAAGCTCCAATCCTCCAATCACATGGTTGGCCGTTCTGGTGTGACCAGCCCCCATCCTGAATCACCTCATTAGCATAAACTATCTAGGGACTCACCATGAGTAACCTCATTAGTATAAAATCCAGTCTAGTCTGAGGAGAATACCATGAATAACAAAGGCACTGCTGTGATTTGTGAAATTCCAAGGGTTTAGAGGCTTCCTCCCAGGAACTAGGGACAAAGGCAAGTCAAATCCTTTATTGTGTAACACTCCCCATTACCTTTCCTTACTTGAGAGTCTCCTCATCTTCCCAAAGTCTTGTGTTATCATCTAAACTATGTTCCTACTTCTGACATGGGTCTGCTTCAGGCTATGTTCTGCAATCCTGCCAGAATAATCTAGCTAAAATGCAATGTGGACAATTATCAATCCTCTGCTTAAAGTATTTTAACAGTGCCCTGAATTTTACAAAGCAAACCTGGGTTCCTTGGCATAACATAGAATACTCTCCGTAAGGTTCAGCTGTCTAACTATCTAGTCTCATGCACACTCCAAATTACTTATTTTTCCATTAAAAAAAAACTTATGTAATCATATATTCCTACTAAAGTGACTCATATGTCTCTTTTGGATGCTGTTGCTCATGCTATTTTCTTTTTTTAGAAGACCTCCCCCTTCTTCCACTCCTAATTGTCTGCTTAATGCATTATCATTCAAAATTGAGATTAGGTGATGAAGCAAATGATGGTGAAACCAGTCAATAGGACAGTACGGAACTCTTTACGATTATGTTTTGGCAGACCAGGAAGAGACATGGAACAGGATTTATGTGGAATAATACAAGGAGGAGAGGAGGAGACACAATTGATAAACATATTTCCTGCAATTATAACTATGTAAAATTAGACATCTGTAAAAAAGATAAGAATAAAGTAATAATATGTAAAAAAAAATTGAGATTAGGTGAAATTAAATCTTTTTTATTCTACCCAGTTAGGGTGAAGTTCCATTTTTTAAAAATTCTTCTGGCATTTTGTACATGATTTTTGACAAATCATTTATTTCCCTATTAAAACTAATCTATTTATGTGAATGTCTACACTGCAAAATTGCCCCGATACCTGTTCTCTTCCTTTTTATTAAGAGAAACCCAAATGTTTAGATGGCCAATATGGCTTCCCATAATAAAGACTATATATTCCAACCTACTTTGTAAATGGTCATGCCATGTGATTAAGTTCTGATCTAAAGAAGTGTTTAAGACTTCCATGAAGTGTCCTTAAAAGGAAGGACTGCTCCTGTGTTTTGCCTTCTTCCTTCCTGCTAGCTAAAGTGAGAATATGCAGACTGGAGCCAAATGGCACCATAAAATGGAAGCCAAGTATAGAAGATGGCACGACCAAATGAAGAAACTGTGTTCCTCTGGGTAATTATTATTTTTATCAGCTTTGGACTAACTACTTTGATATCCTTGATATATTTTTTCCATGACGGAGAAATAAATGTCTATGTTATAACTATTATTTTGGTCACTTCAGCCAAGTTAAACCTGATTGCTATACTTCTCACAAAGTATGAGCCCTTATATTTTTAACTTCCAGGAACAAGAGCAGTAGGTAGAACACTATGCACTCAGTAAGTGTTCATTGAATTGAAATGCAATATAAATGAAAAAGCAGTTGTTTTATATTCATAAGGAAATAAGTGTTTTTCCAACAGCTTTTAATAAGATTCCACTGAAATAAGTTTTTGGATGATGATAATTTAAGGTTTCAAATATTATAAAATAAGTACATGAAGTTGGCCAAGTGAGTAAATACCTGCTAGATAAAAGTTAGAAATATCCAAATGGCAAAATCTATTATGAAAATAAATATATGTATATTTCAATATGATAAACAGTTTATTTACTTTGGTAATGAAAGACATAAGGTAAAAATAATAAGTACTCAATACTGAAATTGATAAATATTTTAGTTTATTTTGTTTGAACTGATTAAGGTCTGTCTTTGTCAATGTCAAATGCAATGTTCACTCCTTTTGGTTTTTGTTATATCACTTTTTCCTTGTATTCCTTTAATTCACAGACTCACTTCTCAGGTTCCCTGGCTGGTTCCTCTGTTTCTGCTTAAACCCCCAAAGTTGGAGTACCCCAGGTCTTGTCTATGACTCCCATGTCCTTGGGAATCTCACAAGGGCCCATAGCTTTAGAGACCATTTATAAGTCTATGTCTCCCAAATCTATGTTTGTACTCTGCACATCTCTCTGAAATTCCACATTTGTATATCCAAATTTCTATAAAAATTTCCATTTGGATACCCAGTAGACATTTTAGACTTAACAGTTTCAAAATATTACTATTGGAACCCCATATACACCACCCACTATGAACAAACCTGCTTTTATACCTGTCTGTCTCATTTCAGTAGACATCCATTCAGTAGCTCATATCAGAAACCTAGATAATGTTCCTGATATGCCTTATTCATTGTATCCATTTGGACTTCCTGCAAAATTTAACTCTCCAACATATCAACATATCTTGAATATATCAAATTCTTCCCATCTAATCTATGACTATCCTAAACCAAGCCATCATCTTGCTCCTCTAGGACACTACGATAGCATCTTGAGTAGACTCATCTCCTTATTACTTCCTGCCCACTTATAAAACATTCTCCACATATCAGAGTATAAGTTTTTAAGTATAAATAAGAACATGCCATTCCTCTGCTTAAAACTAGACACTTAATAAATGTTTCAAATGAACAAATCTGGATGGGAAGATTTTAAGTGAAATAACTGAAGCACAGCAAGTTTTGGATTGGGTAAGATTTGGGCAGAATGATATTTTGATATCATACAACTGCTCCTTTTAAGAAGCACAAGCCATAGAATAAAAATTGCATATTATCTCTTTGAAATTTTAATCCATCTTAGTTACACATAGTAAATATTCAATAGATGGTGTTGAATAAATGTATCAACATTACATTTTCCAGAGTGAGAAACTATTTAAGGATCTCAAATTGTGTAACAGTATTAAAGGTTAAATTGGCATTAAAAAGATTAAATATATTATAGTGCCTGTTTTTTAATAAATGTGGAATGTGTTCTATTCTATAAATAGAATGATTATTCTAGTATTTACAAGGCAAAGATGAGAATTATAATAGAGTTGAATTTGAAAATATTAAAAATCCCTTATATATGTATTAATAAAATAATATTTACAATATCAGCAGTAAAGTCTTATTTTTTCAAATCAGTGGAGTAAAGTTGGTGAATTGTAGTACATTATTATACAGAAACAATCCCTAAAATAACAGTTGTATCAACAGGACAAAAATACTTTGAATCATATGCTAACAACAAATGAAACTGGTGAATTAGCTTCTCATTTATTCTTTCCATATTAGTTTAATATATTTCTCATTCAAATATAGTAATAAAAATTATTATACTTGGATTTTTCTAATAAAATATGCAATAAATAAAAGGAATATCATAAATACAATGAAAAAATGTTTAAAATATATATACTTTTATTTTGTTTTATACCAGAGATTGGCCTCTGTAGAGGCAATATGTTTTCTCTTCTCAAATTATAACTGCATTAGTCAGTCTTCCCATAAACAAAGTTATCTAATCCTCTATTTCTACGTCTATTTTCTATTATTTAAAAATCTTCCTTTTTGTTCCCCATTGTGTTAGTTTCTAACTGCTGCCATAACAAATTACCATCAATTTAGTAGCTTAGCACAACACAAATTTCTTATCTTATAGTTCTGCAGGTCAGAAGTTCAAAATGGTTTTACTGGGCTAATTGGGGCCACATTCCTTCTCGAACTATAGGAGACAGTCTGTTTCCTTGCCTTTTCTAGCTTCTAGAGGCCATCTGCTTTTCTTGTCTTGTGACCCTCTTCTTCCACCTTCCAAGCCAGCACTGTTCTGCCAAGACCTTCCCATGCTGCTATCTCCTTGGTTTTCCCAAAGAAATTCTTCCGTCTTCCTCTTTCACTTTTAAGGACCCTTGTGATGATATTGGGCCCAACAGGATAATCCCAGATGATCTCCCTAATTGAAGGTCAGCTGAGTAGCAACCTTAATGCCATCTGTACCTTAATTTCCCTTTCCCATGTAACTTAACATATTCACAGGCTCTGAGAAGTTGGGCTCAGACATCTTTGAGTAGCCATTATTCTGCCTTCCACAATCACCAACTGGTGTACTACTGCCATTGAGTTGTCAGGAGATGGAGATATATATATATATATATATATATTATAATTTAATTAACCTTAACAAGTGTAAATGACGTGTTTAAATTAATTTCCCACTCCCAGAGCCAACAAACACATTTTTATTTAACCAACCACTCACTCAGCAAAACATTTGTTAGGTACTTGCTCTATCCACAACACTGAGGATTTCTTAGGATTTATTTATCCCCACTTTGATGAAGTTAATAATTCAGTGAAGGAAAAAAGTACACTGGAATTCATATGAATGTTACAAAGAGATATACCCAAAATTATGGGATTTATTAGGAGTCCCTAAATATTCAGTGGTGAACAGTTCATCAAAAAGGAAGATAATTATTTAATCCAAAATAATTATTTCCCACTGATAAAATATGATCGAGGTAGATGAAATATTGGAAAACTTCCAGTATGGTTCAAATCACACAAGGTAAAACTTGGCCTGGTCTTAGCATTTCTTGAAATATAACTGGAATGCCTTAACCATGTCAGGTAAACGCTCAAATTGTTACACTAGTGATCAGATTGTTATAAGACACATCAAAGACATGATGAAAACAGTAATGGTAGTTTCTACTACAATAACATAGTAGTATAGTATATAGGCAATCTAGAGAAAGCATTAAGCTCTGTGGGAGCAGTGCTAGAGTATGAAGCCATTTTCTTTGTTACTATAGAAACAGCAAAATGTCAACTATTTTTAGAGCTCTGTTCCAACATTCAAGCAGCCATATCGGTGTGTTTAAAGATGCCAGAAACATATGCCAAGTAATATAGCTAAAAATTTAAGTTTGTAAGGTAACTTATTTCTTCTAGAACATTTTAATAATATGCATGTCCCTTCACATTTAATGCTATTATGTAATTAAATATCCATGCTGTATGGAGAAGTTATATAAACAAGCATTATTTTATGTACATGTAGTTAATAAGTTACCTCCACATATGGTTTTTCAGGGGTGAGTATCACATTATAGTGTTCATAGCTATAAACACTATAATTAACTTGGTACATAGAAACCCAATTAGTTGGCCTCTGTTATCTCTTAGCTAATTTCTTTCACCTTCAATAAATATCTACTGAAAGCCAGGCACCCCAGCAACTTTTGGAAATCTAAAGATGACAAAAGTACAATATTTTTTCTAAGTACATGTTTCTAAACATGAGCTTGACCTTAAGATGTATTATATTATAAAACTTTACAAAAATTTTAGAACAAACAAATGTTAATTAAGAAGCCTTTCTCCAAAAATAAAATGTTGGTTTTTAATTTTTGCCAAGAAGCAAACCTGAAGAATGGATTCATGTTTAACTGTGCAACTTCTTTTGTCTTTGATCCTTATTGAAGCTCTTTTGCCAAATAAGAATCTAAAATCCATCTGCGCAGTGTATTTTGCATGCTTGTGTATAATGGAAAATTAGTAACTTTTATATTTTTACGGACAAGATATAAACCACACAATTAAGAGAAATAATGCAATTTTCAAAATTTTGATTTACCAAAAGTAGCATTCAGTCATTACTATGTATATATGTTTGTAATTTATGATCTTCATCTTTTCTTTTTATATTTTAACTTAACATGTACATTTTGGGCCTTGGCAGACAAATGTAATTATTGAATGCAATTTGAGAAGGTGATCCAGGAAATTATTATCACACTGAGATTTGCTTTCTTAGATGCCACTGATGCCTCCTGAGTTCTAAAGGTAGAGACTCCTAATTGAGGGTAACACAGCCGAAAGACCTTTTGCAGGAAAATTATCCTCTCATTTGGAGTGACTTAGATACCGTTGCTACACATTCCTGGCTAGCACATTAAAAATCAAGCTGTTTATTGGTCAAATTTATATAATTTAAATGGACTAAAAATCAATGTTTTTAAATTAGGGTAATGAGTTATTGTATTTATTAGTTTATTAGAATTGTCCATTGGTTGAGAGGTAAAAAGTAAGACTTAATCACACACACGAAAAAAGAAAACACATTAAAAAAAGGCTGTAATAAGCTAGAGCTGCTGTCTCCCTAAAACTTCAACACGCAGAAACATTTTACATCATTTAAAAAATACCCAGACAGATATCAGTACACTTTAAAATAGCATTTGCTGATATTTTAATGAACCACATTACCTGACTGAAATAAAAAGTTAGTATAATTATCCAAATAATTGTACTTCAAATTATTTAGATATCTCCAGCAGAAAAGATTTTACTGTAATTACCAGTTCTTCATTTCCTTTTGTGTTAGAAAATGTGTCTCTGTACCATCAGTTCTT
The DNA here is from genome assembly GCA_023783475.1 of Daubentonia madagascariensis. Classification (NCBI taxonomy): domain Eukaryota; kingdom Metazoa; phylum Chordata; class Mammalia; order Primates; family Daubentoniidae; genus Daubentonia; species Daubentonia madagascariensis. The sequence continues at coordinate 13,508,886 of JAKFHU010000978.1, read as the reverse complement.
TCCTAAAGGTGAAAGCACAAAAACATTATTTTTAGGTCAACTCTTAAGTTTGTTTTCATGCTGTAAATTGGCCACCCAAATGACTTGCTACAGTGGATGCTCTTTTGTGCTGCCCAGATTCCTCTTCTGGACTGAGGACCTCATTTCTTAAGCAGCTAAAAGTGTTGACTCTGTCCTCTGGATTTGCCCTCTGTGGAAGGCTGTTGCCTCGCTCCAGGTTATGTAAGCTCATTGGGGCAACTTGCATCTAATGATTCAGGATACACAAAAACCTGGTCTTTTTTGTTCTGTCAATCAATATTGCACACACTGCCTATGGTACATAATATTGATTAACATGACCTTTCTTAGTTCAAAACTTTCTGTAGGATAAATTGCTGCATCTGTTAAAACAAATTGCAATTAACTTGTCCCTCTATTGAATCTTGGTTCCCTCATGCCCCTACAGACAATTTTTTCTAGAGTTGTCCCCGGTAACCTCTCACACTCAAATCTCCATCTCAGGGTCTGTTTCCGGGGAATTCTAACAAATACCTCGAAGATGTTTTGAGTACTAAGGATAAGCTATATAACAAAATAAGCAGAGAGTTGGGAAAAAAGTAGGTTTTCAGCATTTATTTATTTGTTTATTTATTTATTATAAACACTTGTATATCTCAAATAACTGCCTGATTGCTTTATAAAGGATTATCTATGAAAATGAATATATTCTTTGACATGCTTGTTGCTACTACAATAGGTAATGGGCAGCCAATTCCATGCTCTTTAGAGCTTATTTTTCTGCATTGACTATTTATGTAGGTGACACCATGACAATGCCTTGTTTAGTAGTCTTTTCTTTTCAGTATATATAGAAAGTATATATAACTGAATATATGTATTGTAGAGCTAAGTATACCTCTCAGGAAGTGATTCATATTTGTCTTTTAATAATCAAATAAAAATCTGATTATAAAATGAGTTAAAGATGTACATGGTATCTTTATTATGGAATTGCTGTTCCTTTCACTATAATAGACTGGATATTTACATATCCTTCTACACTTCTTCGGTGCGTAGCACAGAGTGTATTTACAACAAGTGAATGAGTTAATGACTGAAAATTAAATGGTTCTTACACAGAGCTACCATATTTATCCAGAACAGGCAAAAAGTATAGATTAAGGTTGACTAACACTTATGTATTACTTTCTATGTGCTGTGTCCTATGGTATGGAGTGAAGCAGGTTAGACTATAAGAAATAACCCATTTGAGGGTTCAGATAGAGATCAGTCCAATCCACAGGTTGGCCATTTACTTGCATGACTTTTGCAAGCTGCTGAATGGCTTCATTTATTTTATCTTCTTATTTTCTTGCCTTCCTTCTTTCTTTCCTCCCTTTTTTCACGCCCTCTCTTTTCTTTCCTTCCTTAGCAAATATTAATTATGTCCACCTACTATGGAGGTGTTACAACTATGACTGTGAACAACATGAGTTTTAATGCTCATGTTGCTTCCTATCTATTCAGAATAATAAACAAGAAAAAAGTAGATGTCATATTTATCTCAGTCTAGAGTGTTTGGGAAAGGCTTCCCAGGGTAGACGTTCTCAAAGATGAGTCCAGAAACATGATTAGGAAAGGGTTATTTTGGCAAGATGAGGAGATAGTGGCTGTTGGTGAAAGGGAGTATTCCAGTTAGAAGTTATAAAGACAGGAATGTGCAGAGGTGTGGAGGCCAGTGATCACAGAGCAGTGGGAATTCAGTGTATTTCAGTCTTGTGGAGATCATTTCATTATGAGTGAAAGAAACTCACTTATGTCTAACCAAGAAAGAGGGATGTATGATGAGGATCCAGGGGTGTCTAACATAACTCAAGAGTAGGGAGGGAAGCCAGGCCCCATGAGGAACTGGAATCTGTCATAGCTAGGCCATCTTGAGCTGAATCTCTCTTTGTTTCTTTGGGCCACGTTGGTCTTAACCTCTGCTTCACTCAACAGCTCTTTTCAGTCTTCCCTGCAGTCTTTATTTTGCTCTATTTTCTTTTTATATGGTGGAAACATTGCTTTCCCAGCCTAGCTTTTCCATTTCTACATCATCACTTATTTCAGAGACCCAGCAGAATGTGGCAAGAGGCCCTGTTCCCCAGATTTGGGTTATTGCAAGTGAAAATTCCTATGGGATCAGATGCCCATCCCAATCCAACCCTACTCTAAATGGTTTAGAAAAACAGTATAGTTTGAACATTATGGCCAGATCTGGGGACTTGTTTCTGTAGGAAGGGATTGCTAATGGAGGATAAGCCCCTCTGGCCCTGGAGCAGAGAGTATGATGGTTGGGGTAGAAGAGGGGGTACACTTGAGTAGGGGAGAGATAAAAGGCCCATTATCTTGCAAGTTACAGTAGGAACTTTGGAATTTATGCTAGGGATATGAACATTAGAGTTTTGTAAATGACATGACAAAATTTTCTTCTTTAGAAAGTGCACTGTATATGCTCAATGAAGAAAATATTTGAATGAGTCAATATTTAGTGTACAGGCACTTATATGGCCAGGTGAAGTACAATTTACCAATTGCAGAAGCTAAATAGTTCATAGAGGCTGGAAATAAAACCTGATCACAGGGAAAATTGAAAGGAGCTTAAAGAATTTAAATTGTCCCTAGGGTTACTATTAGGGTTTCTGTCAGGGGTGGGTCCAGGATTTGGGGGTCCAGAGCACTGGCAATTTATGGATCCTCTTTAATAAAAATGTGACATTACAGAAATGAAATTAGAAATAAATGCAGATATTTGTTCGATCAGAAAAGAGATAACAGTGAAATTAAATGTATCTCCAACTCAACTTCCCCTTAACCAATTTCACAAATGTTTAAGACCCTCCAGTTTACCCAGCATGAGAGAAAGCATAGCAAAGGAGAAGTTGAAGTGGCAACACCCAATGGTCCTGACTAAATGCAGTAAAAATATCTTACTTTTGCAAAATTTAAATTATGTATGACCATGTGAACACATTACTAGGATCCTTTCTAAAGGCATTGAAGGGTAAAAGATGCTGAAATTTAAGCTTCATTAGTTTCACTGTAAATCCATCCCCATTTACCAAATGTGACAGATCCAAATCTCCCAGGAAAGCTGAAGATTCTAGAGTCCCCACAAAGCTATAATATATAATATGTTTGAATATATCAGGAAGAGAAAAAAAGTTATTCTACAAGAGCTTAGATATAACATTAGAATCCATTTAATGCTATACTCATTGGCTTACTAGTCTTCTTTTATGTGCAGGCAATAGGATAATGTTTCAAATGCCTTTATATGACCAATGATAAATGCCTAGAAATTGAAAAACATATTGGTTTTTGGGACTACTGCTTGAAAAATTCAAGGGTTTGCATATACATAGAATGATCTATTTTATTTTGAGGTACTTTTAATTCTTAAAAAAATTTTTAATGTCCTGAGTACATTTGGAGAAATACTCTCTTTCATTTGCTATAGATGACTTTGGAAATGAGTGAAGAAGTCACTGTTCATTGGCTCTATTTATATTCTCCTAAAGGGAAAGTATCCAGGTTTAACAATAATTATCCTAAGGCATTTGCTGTCTTTGAAAAGTGCTTTTTAAATAGACACCCCAAGAATCCTTGTTTTGCAAGAGTACTCAAAATAGGCAACTTTTTAAAATGAGTTCAAAGTTTATTTCCACTGAGTGGATGAGAACTTTGGGGTCAAATGAGGAGGAAGAGTCAAACTTCTTGGGCATTAAAACATTAGGCTATAATAAATCTTATAAAGGAATGTTTAAATTTTAAAATAGATAAATTTTATATCATCCATGCTTTTTTTCCCCTCCAGTTACAGAAAGTTTCCTTGCTACTCATTTCTGAGCAAAATTACATCATTATTTGATATTTATGAAATATCTTCATGTCTTTTTATTTTTTGTAATTTGTGAGTGTTTGATGCTTATGAAAAGCGTCAGATTGACATCCCTAGATCCCAAAGTTCTCAATTTGTGCCTTATATAAGCCTTGGGGAAGCACAGCCTTCTCAATGATCCTAGCCAACATAGTTACAACAGAGCAGTTTAAGCAATAACTGGATGGCTCAGGGCTTGGCCTCTTTACTGAATATGTCAGCCAATACACCAATTAACTCAACTACGATTTTTATGATGTGTACCAATTTCATTGGAAAGTGAATACATGACTGTAGGTTTTACAGTTGCCTCAAGAAACAAAGAGCCTAAACTAATTGCAAAACCTGTCACTATTGTCATTGAGCCACTGAGTTGAAAAGTTTTTACTGAGTGATCTCTCACGGTTTGCTTTGTACCTAAAGTCATGATTTTACCTCAATTATATTATCTGCCTTCAAGCCAAACATAAAACAAGGAGAAATTAATTAAATAATTATATAAATGCAGACTGTGTTTTATTTATATTGCCGTAAATTTTATTATATATATTGAAGAATCTTCTCAGTTATGATATTAAATACTTAATAAATCTATTGCTGAAACTCCTAAGCAAGAATCTTCAGCCTTCATGAAAATGTAGTTTTTAAAATTCATAAATATGTTCTGTATAAAACCTGTCTTTGTGACTTGAGGATGATTCTCGAAAAGACTAATATAACCTCTTTTGGTTATGAAAATCAAATAGTCTTGTGTATCTGTGAAACTACTATAAAAATGAGAAAACACTAAGGAAACAGATAAATTGTTGTTTTAGTCAAGGTTTTCCAGAGAAGCAGGGCCAGTAAAATATATACAGATATAAAAGAGGAGATTTATTATGGGAGTTGGCTTACAGGATTACGGAGGCCAAGAAGTCCCATAATATACCATCTACAAGCTGGAGAACCAGGAAAGCTGGTGGTGTAATTCAGTCTGAGGCTGAAGGCCTTAAAAGAGGGTGGTAGGACAGGAACAGGTGTAAATCCCAGAGTCCAAACGCCCTAGAACCAGGAACTCAGATGTCCAAGGGCAGGATGTCCCAGCTCCAGAAGGAAAGATAATTCACTGTTCCACCTCCTTTCCATTTCATTAGGACCCCCAAATGACTAGATGATGCCAGCAAGGGTGGGTCTTCTTTACTCAAATACCAATCTCTTCTGGAAACACCCTCACAGACACATCCAGAAATAATATTTTACCAGCTGTCTGGACATGCCCTAACCCATCTAAGTTGATACATAAAATTAATACAGGTATGATCTGAGATGGATGTTGAGGTAGAAGGGAATAGGGTCAGTAGACAGTTTAGAGTCTGATTCCCAGTGCAGGGTTTAGATTGAAGGAAAGCTCATATGCTCTTTTCTCACTTATTTAATGGGATGAGTGGGTCCTTGTCCACAAAATGATTACTGGAGTCAGAATAGCAACAGAGTCAACCCAGATCTGGCTGGAATCAGAGACAAAGCTGTGTAGAATGAGGAATATTAAAATATGTCTAGAAAGACAAGAAAAAACTTTTCCCATGCTCTGACCTCACATGTTGGGCTAGAAGATTATAATTTGGGAAGTAAAAACTTCTGGAAAAGAACAATACCCAAGCATAAGGCATAATATTCTGAAAGGCAAGGTCACGGCTATGGTCTGAATGTTTGTGTCCTCCCAAAATTCATGTGTTTAAAAATAATCACCAATGTGATGATATCAGGAGGTGGAGTTTTTGGGAGGTGACTAGATCATGAACGAAGAGCTGTCAAGAATGGGATTAGTGCCCTTATAAAAGAGGCTCCAGAGAATTGCCTTGGCCTCTCTATTTTTCCTCTGTGAGAACAGAGAGGAGGTGCCATATACAAACCAGAAAGCAAGCCCTCACCAGACACTGAATCTGCTGGCATCTTAACCTTGGACTTCTTGGCCTCTAGAACAGTAAGAAACATACTTCTGTTGTTTATAAGCTATATTTTATGGTGTTTGTCATAGAAACCTGAACAGTCTAAGATAGCCACCTACATGGTGAGACATTTATTTTCTGTTGATGGTACTAAGGTCTCTTTGTCCTGGAGAATATTTTACAAGTTCACCCTTTAAATTCCGAAAATGACAAAAATGAAAACTAAACTTTTAGCCTCCTTTTTTCCATACAACTACCTAAGGTAGCTGAAATTGAGTTCAGGGTGGAAATAATAAGAAATCTGAGGAACAAGAATGCATAGAAAAGTAAGATTACAAACTGGATAGTTTATATTACTCAAAACAGAATTAATGTAACTGAGAGATTTAAAAAAATGATAAATAGGTCTAAAATACCCTGAAAAGAGTTAAAAGTAAATAATGGTAACAATAAGCAGAAACAAACGAAGTCCTTGTTATGATATTTGAATTAAAAAAATAGTATCTAAGAGGAACAGCAGAATGTATATAGCTGGAATATCATCTCAAGAAAGTCTCCAAAAGAAAATAAAATGTATAAAAGAAATTGGCAGTGCAAAAAGAAAATTAAGATACGTGGAGTCAAGTAGTAGGCAAATCAATATCCTTATACCTGAAGTTCTAGACACAAAGAAGTAAGGAGAGGGGAAGAAAGTATAAAAATAATGACTAAGAAAATATCAGTCCAACAACAACATAATCTCAAGACCACTTTAGAATAAAAATCTAAAGTGAGTATAAAAGAAAATTCTAAAAGCTTCATAAGATGATATATTCTACAAAGAAACTAACACTGAAAATTCCAAAACTAAGTAAAAGAAGAATCTTTCCAAAGTGTTAAAGACAACGTCCAAACCCAATATTTCATACTTGGCCAAATTATTATTTAAATGGAAGAGTGAAATGACCTGTTCTCTAGGGCAGCTCTGTCTGTAGACCTTGTGTTCGACATCTGTATGTGGCTACTGACCATATTGCATACAGCAGTCCTATGAGACTCAAAGAAAATACTGCAGCAAGAGAATAAACAAATCAAGGGGAATTACATAAAATATATTACAACTGTAAGTAAATTAACAGTTTAATGCAGTTTATTGTCATGTGGAAAAGAAACAAAACCACCAAACATCTATTATAATCAGAACTAAATTGCACATGATAACATAGCCAGTTGAGGAAAGAAGAAAACAAAGAATAAGGAGTTCAGAGCAGCTCTTCAGGGAAAAGATACTGGTGTTTATGAGCTTAACAAACTGAAAAAGAACATGATAAATATGTATGTATGTAAATATAAAATGTGTATCTTTTAAAATAGCATAAAATGTTGATCCATTTAATGAAAGCCAAGAAAAGAGAAAAATATAAAAGAAATAAATATGATAAATAGAAAATGCAAAGTAAATTGCAAAATAAGTCCTAATATAACAATAATTTCAACATAGTTGAGTTAAACTCATAACTCAAAAGGACAGACTCTCAGCTCACATTGTAAAAAATAATCCAGCAACATTTTGTCTTGGAAGAAATAAATTAAAGGAATATGTAAGAGTTGAAAATAATAGATGAAAATACAAAAAAAAGAAAGCTTCAGGTAGATGGGAATTAAATGCAAAAAGTGAGAAAGAGTGGATGACATCAAACAGTAAAAGGAATAATACATTAAATGGGTACAAAAACACAACAAAAGAGTCTCAAAATATACAAAACAATTGATAGAACTACAGGAAAAATAGATAAGTTAGTAAATGTATTTGGAGATATTCTTGCACTCATTTGAGATATGTATCAAACTAACTAAAAGTATAGAAAATAACATCATTAATCTTTAAATATATGTATGCATGTGTATACATATAGTTTGTTTCTCAAAAAAATATGCATTCATTTTGAGTATATTTAGAAAACAAACAACTATACGTGTAATATCCAGAAGGAATCTCAACAAATCTGCCAAAATCAACAACTACAAGGTTATTTGATAATGATAATGAAATAAAAATTGAAATAATGAAATATGAATATGTACATATAAATTATATATAACATATTTAAATGTAAAATATAAATTTTATTTGAATATATAAATATGCAGTAATTAAATATATATTTGTTTTATAAATAAAATCATAAAGATTAGTTAAAAAACTTAGAGTCAAGTGAAAAGGAAAACACTGCATTTCAAAAGTATAAGGATTAGCTGATAAAGAAGGACTAATAAGAAAATAAATAAGTTTATATATATTTAGCCAAAAACAATACAAATTCTAAAAAATTATCAAAATATCCAATTTTAAAAGTTGGTGAAAAATCAAAAGTGCAAACCCAAAAGAGACAAAGGAAGAAAATAATAACTGTAAGAGGAAAGGTCAATAACACAAACAATAACAAACAGAAGAAAAATCAATAGAGATTAACAAAATTTTTTTAAAAGCCTGTTTCTCAGGAAAGAGCATTAAGTTGTCCAAATGTCTGCAAAGAATAATAAAAATAAATGAAAACATGCAATTAAAATTGTGAATGTATAAAAGAAATAATTATAAACACGACCACAATTAATAGCTTAATAAAAACACAGTGAGCAAATATACACTAATAAATTTGAAAACTTATGGAACTTAAGAGAAAACAAATAGCCTTTTATAGTCTGATATTTTTTAGCTTTTCTTATACTTCAAATAACTCATCATTTACCTCATGGTCCATAATTATTATAAGATCTGCTTTCAAGTCATTTCTTTATTTGATAATTTCAACATCTGGGACTACCTTGTAGATGAAATCTTTTTATTCTCTTTTTAACTGAGAATAAACGTCCCTAGTTCTTTCAACATTGAATAATTTTGATTTTCACCTTGAGCAATGTATTACGTATACTCTGGGTTCCGTTGTCAACCTCTGAAATATATTGAGGTTTTTGTTTTAGAAGGCAGTCAGTGCTGCTGGGCTTACACTCTAAATTCTGTCACATTGATGTGGGTTGGTTCCAATCTCAGTTCAGTTCTTAAGTCTTCGCTACACTGATTTGAGTCTGACCCATACATATGTAGATAAGAGGTTAGTCTGGAACTTGTGTGGGTTGACAAATAGAAGTAGAGGATCTCTTTTTCTGGTTTTCTCCCTCTACTCTCTACTCTTCTCCATTCATTCTCCAACCCCTGTACAGGCTCCTTTTCCTGGTTCCTCTGGCCCAAAGGATGCCATGATTTCTATCAGCATTTTTACCTCCACCAGGGGTGGCTCCCTCACTGTCACCTACTTTTGGAACACAACCTTGAGAGAATTTTTTGTTGTTGTTGTTTTACTTGCCTCCATAATCTGCCTGATTTTGTTCATCTTTTCAAGTCCTCATGTAGTTGATTTTGTGCTATGCAGAGTTTATAGTTGTAATCAGTGGATCAGTGGGAGGGATGGGCTGAAGCTTATCACCATATTGGATTGGAAACTCTATTAGGTTTTGCGTACAGATTTCTGTATACTAAATAACTCAGTAGTGTACTGCTCTTTTCCCCATCTCTTTCAGATCGTGGAGATATTCATTGCATTTTCATTTTAAGACAGCAAGTTTTTGTTAAAAAACTACCATATGCTAAGCACGGGGAAGATAGGGATGAATGATATAATCCCTGTTTTCAAGAAGTTTGAAAATCAAGAATGAGGACAGTTTAGTAAATAAGTAAATACATTGTGATAAGGACAACAGTAGAGACATGTACAGGATGCTTGGAGAATTAAGAAGAAGAGCCCTTAATATAGCCTGTTAACTCTTGCTAGAAGAGGCTATTTCTGAGCTGAATCTTGAAGGGCATATAAGAATCACCCAGCTGAAGAAATGAGGAATAGAGAAGGAAGTCATAGGCAGACAGCAAACTAAAGGAAAAAACATGTTGACTGGTTTGGGGTGGTGGCAAGAAATTTAGTGAAATCATATAGATCAATATTATGTACCAAACGAAGTATGTGGGATATTGGTAGGGAGTTAATGAGGGCCATATAAATGCTAGGGGAGAGACTTGATCTTCATGACATTGTGAAAATGGGTGGGAAGGCATGGTGTTGGGAAAACTAGATGGATTAGGAGGCTATTGTGATAAACCTTGACGGGGGAGGGGAGGATTGGAGGTTACCCGAATTGAGACAAAGAAAGTGAAAATGGAAAGAAGTGAATGGAGTAGATTAGAGGAAGATTTTGGAACTGATTTGACAGGGTTTGGTAATGGACTAGCTGCTCTAAGTGAGGGAGAAAAAGTCTTAGGATATTTCCAATTCTTGGTTCTTTTATAAGGTAAGTGGTTTAATCAAGGATCAATTTAAGAATTTTAGATGATTGGATCTTGAGAGAAAGACACTGTATTTGGTTTAGGTCATGTTGCAATTTGAGGTGCCTCCAAGTTTCTCAAGTACATATGTTAGGGCTGAATATACATCTTTGGGGGGTCATGGCATAGCATTATAGATGTTAGAGATAAAAGGGACATTGGAAATGATTTATTTTAACTCTATCATTTTTCATAGACACCTCCCCAAATAGAGATTTAAAGTGACTTGTTCAGTTAACAATCTCAGGCAAGCTGGGAGTCAAATGTGGGCATACAGTCATGTGTCACTTAATGACAGACATATGTTCTGAGAAATGTGTCCTTAGGTGATTTTGTCATCATGCGTACATCATGCGTTTACTTACATAAACCTAGACGGTATAGCCTACTATATATGTAGGCTATATGGTATAGCCTATGTTACAAACTTGTACAGCATGTTACTGTACTGAATACTGTAGGCAACTGTAACTCAATGATACGTATTTATGCATCTAAACATACCTAAACATAGAAAAGGTATAGTAAAAAGAATGGCATTATTATTTTATGGGACCATTGTCATATCTGTGGCCAATCATTGACCAAAACGCTGTCATGTGGCACATGACTGCATTATGTTTCTATCCGGACATATCAATGCTGTGCTTCCTTGCACTATTGTTCCATGTGGAGTAATGCTGTTCTGGATACCATAAATCCCATGCTCAGATGCAGATGTGAGTAACAATGTTGATTTTAGTTTGTGAATTTTTTAAAAAGCAGCTCATATTCTTTTTTAATATTTCAGCTGATTTAGGGGGTACAAGTGTTTTTGTTACAGAATTATATAATGCTGAAGTCAGGGCTTTTCGTGTACCCATCACCAGAATAGTGTACATTGTACCCACTAGGTAGATTTTTGTCCCTCACCCCCATCCCGTTCTCCTCCTTTCTTAGTTTTCAATGTCCTTTACACCACAAAAGGTGGCTTTTATTCTTGTCCACAATTTGTGTTTAAATTTCCGATAAAGGCAATGGACATAGAAGAATGGGAAAACTTGTAGAAATAGTGAAGGAATGGAATTTGAGCTTGACTAAACCTGAGCTAGATGACTGATTTGAAAAATAAGTGCCTGAACCAGCTGACAATCTTTAAAAGAGGTAATATATATAAAAAGTGCCTAGCAGAGAATCTGGCACAATAATAAGCTCCCACTCAAGTGACTGTCACTTTATTAGTTTAAAAACACAGCCACTGAGGTTATTCCTACAGTGTTCATTACAATATGAAAGAATATTCTGAAACTAATGGTCTATCACTAAAGCAATGAGCATTTCGGAGGATACAAGAGTTACCCAGGTGTGCAGTTATCACCTGAAGATAACTTTCTTGTTCAACAAGTTTCTTTTTACAAATGAAACAAAATATTACCATTGATGAATTCACTATTTTCTCCAAAAGCATGTATGTAATGCTTGAAATAGTTAGAATTTCTCCATAGCTGCTAGAAAACCAGGTTATGGATCAAAATAGGATGTACTTTCAGTATAATAGCCAAAGGTAATGTAGAAATTTTGGAGATTAACAGAAGAGATTAATTCTCACATGTTGATATAATTGAATTCATCTTTGTCCTCCAACTTTTAACTAATATAACTGCTGTGACTATTCAAGAGAATCTTGATCCAGTTTATAATGTCAACTGTGAGATGAACAGCAGTGGTTAAATTGAACTCCCTTGTATCATGATTTCAACAAATGTACATTATACTTACAGTGATCAAAACCACAGATATATGAAAAGCAGCAGTAAAGCATAAAAGTGCAGTTAAGCTATTGAAGTCTGTTCCACACTCAAATGCCTGTTCGGTGAAGCATGGCTCCACCACCAGTCTTGGCGAATGGACAATCTGGCCTGGAATATTTCTATAATTGCTACATATTGAAGAAAGTCTGAGCTTATAAAAAAAAAAAAAAAAGCAACAACAAAAAAATAGTGTTAGACCACAACCCTGATTATTATCAGCCTATACCAATTTGAGCATAAAAATGTTTTCTTAAGTTTCATAATTCAAGTAGGTGTTTGGATTAAAATGGTCTCTTAGGGGTCACTTCCACTCAAAGAATCTATGATCCTGCAATTTTTCCAATGATATGTACAGGCTCCCCTATGACCCTTCAGAAAACCTTCATCCCCAAAGCTCTGTTAAAATCTCTACGTCTAGTTAAGTGGAATGTTTTATCTAGATAGGCCTTATAAATGTACACTCAACAAATTATAGAGTTTCTTTGTATTAACTGTGAATCTGAAGCTATGAACTCTCTGTGAGGGAGTCTTTGGACATTTATAACTCTTTATGATCATGCCTTATACTACTTTTTTATTTCCTTAGTAGTTACCATAATGTTTGGCACCTATTATCAATACTATCACATATTACCACATATTAATCATTATTAAATTATAGGCAACAAAGACAAACCTTGGTTGATTTAAACAAGAATGAAAAGTTTTGATTGGGTATCCAGTAGCTTATAAAATTTCTGGGAAAGCTGGAAAATTAGGGCCCTAACAAAGGAAAGCTATGCAGTCAGAAGCAAAGCCAAAATCATGCTGAAAATTATCAACTCTGAGATGGCACCATTGCCTACTGCCATCACCATATGCACTAGAACCTGAGGCTGGTTCCACACTGGTGGCACCAGCCCCAAGATGCTTCCCCTGTCACTGCTGGCCCTGCCACCCATCTAAATGGATACTGCTGCCACTCTACTCACTGCCAGAAGCAATTCTTCACTCTATTCATTTTGAATCCTTCCTTCATATTCAAAATCTCAGAGGATATATCCAATCAGCCACCCTTAGGCCATTTGTATGTGCCTCAGCTCCCAGGGGACAGAGAAGGAAAATGGTGGACTTTCCTCCTAGACACATAAATTAGAGAATTCCTCAGAAGTAGACAGCCAAAAGAATGGCAAATACGTACAATATAGAGTTTAACAAATAGCTGCTGACTAAATGACTAGTTGAGTGAATAAATGAGTTAACACAGTCACCCTGAACCAAAAAATGCTCTTTAAATCAACAAAGATTTCTACTGCAATGTTGAGAAGTAAAAAGTCTACTATGAATAGTAAACTTTTTGTTAAATAAAAAGATATCCACAGTGAGCATCTGACTGCAATTTAAAAAGAAAAGAGTAGTTAGTAGAATGCTGAGAAGGAACGAGAAGAGAACCAATGTCGTAGCATTAAGAAAACTACAATGTATCCACACCTTGCTCTATTCCTTATGTTTTAGAAATTTAGGTTAAGTTGAGAAATAAAACTGTTATCAATAGCTGGTTTACTGATAAAGCTAATAAAAGTTGAAGTTTAAGCCAAATGGGTCTGATAACTCCCTAAAGTCCCCATCTGTGTCTAGATCAAAGAAAAAGAGAAAGAACTAAATAGCCCACAGTGAGGACATCTATGTAATTAGTTCAGACAACTCACTTTACCACTATAGGGAGGAGTAAGTAGTAGGGCAAGAAGTTAGGATTACTTAGGGAAATATCACAGAATCAAGAGAAATTCATAAATACAAGTAATATTTAATACCCTTAACCTTTATTTCTTAAGCTTCAGATGTCACTATTAATCCTAAGAATTACCCAGGGTGTAACCATGCTACCTGTTGTGTGTTCAATTGTGTCCCTCCAAAATTCCTATATTGAAGTCCTAACCCCCAGTACCTCAGAATGTGACCTGACTTGGAAATAGGGTCATTGGAGATGTAATTAGTTAAGATGGGGCCGTACTGGAGTATGGTGGGCCCCTAATCCAATATGACAGACATCCTTATAACAAGGGGGAATTTAGACACAGAAAGACACACAGGGAGAGCACCATGTGAACATGAAGATCAAAATTAGGCTGATTTTTCCACATGTCAAGGAATGTCAAAGATTGCCGGCAAACCTAGGAGAGGTATGGCATAGATTCATCCTCACAGCTCTCAGAAGGAACCAACCCTGCTAATAACCTGATCTCAGACTTCAAGCTGCCAGAAGTGTGAGACAATACATTTCTGTTTTTTAAGCCACTCAGTTTGTGGTGCTTTGTAAAACAGACCTAGACAACTAGTACAAAGCTCCAGGGAGATTAGCAAAAGTAAGGATAGACTCATCAAAAACATAGTCTAATTACAACCACTGCTCCTTTAAGGCTTTATTTTTTTTTTACTGAAATATTTCCTTCCTTCCACTTCCCTATTTCTCCCACGCTTCAGGACCAGGCTCCTTTGAAGAAGTAACCACTCACTGTCTCTGTTCTCTTATTTCCTTCTAACTCTTTCAACTAGAGCGACCTAACTCATCAGCTGCCTTCACTGACACTGCCTTCTTGAAGGTCGTGAGTGACTCCTGGTTTTAAATTCATTACATGATGTTCAGAACTCTATTTAAATTGCTTCCTTCTCTAGCTTTATTGATTCTTTTATCTTTCTTGGCTATTAGGACATATTCCCGAGCTATTAAATTTGGCTCTTCTGGATTCCAAGACCTGTACTCAATCTTCTTTTATTCTCCCTCTGTGAACCTGTCTGTAAGTGATCTGACGGATCACTTACCTCTATACTTTTTACCTTAGAATTTACATCTTCAGCTGTGACCTCTCTCATGAGCTCCAGATACATATTTCCTGTGTTCTGGTAGACATCTCCACTTGATAACCCGTACACATTTCACTTGAGACAAATCATGATCTTTGCTGTTACCAACACCTTCTTTTGCACAAGCTCCTTTACAGGTAATTTTACCAAAAGTCACCCCGACACTTAGGAGGCATCCCTTTCCATCTCATCCCACATCCATTACGTCATCATGACCGGTTGACAATTTTTCCTTACAGATAAAATTTCAAATATCATAACACGCTTGAGTCTTCATTATCAACTGTGTGGTGTATTCTTCAGCACATACGGCAACATTTGACACTCCCTTAATATCCTGAGCTATAGTGCATATATTCCTCAATTCCAGCAAGCTTTCTTTGTCTACCTCAAGATTGAGTTACATGTGCTTCCTCTCCATTCCCTTAACATTCTACTACTGAGAGTACTGGTTTTTAAATTCACTGTTTAGTTGCCTGTTGATTCCCTGGGTTGTGAGCTTCTCAGAGTAAAGAGAGTCTACATTTTATGGTTCAATGTCTGGCACAGTGATTGTAACTTTGATTAACTACGTCTGTTGATAATCGAAAGCCAGTAGAATGTTTGGAAGCAATTGTTTATTTCAGAGGTACCATAACTGTAGAGAGAGGAAGAGAGAGAGAGCACTTTTACATCGATTGACTGGACTTGAATGGCTAACTCTGAATGTCAGAATTCCCCAAACAGTAAAATATCACTGACGTAAGTTTCCTCACCTCCCTGTGGTAAAACATGGCACTACTTTATCCTTGGGGTTTTTTTGAGACACGAAGCATCAGTAACCTGAATTGCAGCACACCTCTCTTCCATAAAGAACGGCATTTTAGGTTTCTTTTTCTCCATCTGTATATATTACTAGAAACAAGAAATCTAGGTGCTGCTTGTAGTAGAGAATGATGATGGGCTGGCAAAAAATAAAGAGGGGTCCAACTCTCCTTGCCTTTCTTCCCACCACATTCATTTTACAAATGATTCTATTTCAACAAAGGTTTCCATAAGAACACCACCACAGAATAGAGAAATATAAATGATGGGTAGAATAAATCAATGATGAAATTCAGAAAGCTGGTGAGGTCTGCACGGCTTTGGAGAAGATGGTGATATGACCAAATTGAAGAATTACTCCTTCATTCCTTCAGCTTAAATTATAAACCACTTAGAGTTTTAACAACATCAACAAAACGAAAAGCCCAGTGTAAAAAAAAATTACTTTTCTCCCTAAGAGCAAATTTTCTATAAATTAATGATATGCTAAACTGCTAAAACTGAAATGACAACAAAAGTCACAAAGTGCAAAACACTGGATAGTGATGGTTCTAGTTGTGGCTCGTTCTTGTACATACTTAGAAAGCACAGGCGTACAATAATAGCCACTCTGCTTTTCAGAACCTACCTTCCTAAAAACCTTGTCGTTCTAGTTACCCTGAAATAAGAGACTCTGGGCACTCCTGTCCTATGAATCACAAAGTTCAAATGAAACATTAGAGTCTGGAAACACTTTTTGTGATATAAAAATCACAAAAGTGATTAGAGTAGCAAACTCAGATGCTCTCAAGGCAAGTAACAAAAATGAGTGAAGTAGTCTCATTTGGTGTGAAGGCATTAGTATTTCTAAAGGTGACAGCCCCTGGTGGTCTCCAAAAACAGGCTGGTCCAAGAGAAGCACTATAAACACATTTTAATATAAAATCTTCAATATTTAAATGTTGATTCTTTTTCTGAATGAAATTGTGCAGGCAAAACAAAACTAGTCTGCAGTCCTGCCTGTGGGCAGCCAGTTGCCACTTCTGGCTTACAAAAGTCCTTGCTACTCTCCTTGAATAACAAGAGAAACATTTTGTGTTGTACTTTCTATTTAGGATCTTTATTTCTTAAATAATTTAGCTTTTCACATTATCTTGTTTTATAATGTTCAGTGGTCCCTCATGCGTGAGTCACTCCCCTCCAACTGGATTTTTGCCTCCCTGAGGGTAGAGATAAGCTTATATTTATTTATTTTCTCTCTCAGAAATGAATGCACAGTAAATATTTAGTATCTTTTGTTGGTTCAATGATAGAATAAGAGTCCTGAGCAGCCCACCTTAGCTTGGCTCTGCTAAGCCTTCAAACACATTAAAAAAACTAGCAAAAGTGTTTCAAAAAATGTCCCCCTATTACATGACTTAGTCTATCATTTTACTGTTAAATCAAAAGTGAAAACAGTAAACAAATATCTCTCTAGCTCCACTCCTGTGTTTCATATTAAAAAGTCTGAATTGCGTTAAATGTAGGCTTAAGCATTTGATTAAATTAGATTTTTTTTCATCCATTCAGAAGATATGCACTGAATTCCTATTAAGTTGTTGGACAGTCTTCTAGGTGATGCAGATGCAGCAGTTAACAAAGCAAAGTTCCTGCCTTCATAAATTTTTGCAAATGATTTGAGGAATAATATGCTCATAACAGGATCTATTTTTTCTGGTCTCTTTGTTAATCTTGGAAAATATTCAATGTTAAAGATATAGTTTTTGATATATGATCTATTCTTTAGTGACCACAAGACCTCTTACAAACTTTTAAGTAATTATACCCAATAATTAAATGATCAAGGAAGATCCATTTTATTTTGTTTAAATGATTCAAAGGGAATTGAAAGTAATAGTCTATCTGGTAGAGATTTGTGTAATTATTTTCCATCAATATTTGCAATAGACCAGAACTTAGGCTTGGAAATATACAATGCTATGGGGGATATTACAGAAGAGACTAGAAACTAAGTAGGCTTGTATAATGGTGTACTAAGCAGCATTTTATTGTTGTTGTATAAGAAAATAACATATTGTTATTGCCATTAGTGCAGCTAATATAGAGATTCAGACCTTCAGGAATAAACTCTGATGGGGTGATCTCTGACTGATGTTAACATTTTGCTCTCAGCAACACATCCTTGCAAATAAAACAGCATATATTTGCTATGACCTTGGGGAAACATCAGTTTCCTAAAGATAAATCGACCAACCCATATAAAAGGCATGTAATTCTAAACTAATCAAACATAAAACAACTTAAATAACTGGCATTCAGGAAATGAGCATAATAAAAAAAAGAATGCAGAATCGTGTCCTTATCTTAAATTTATTTTACAAAATTTGCAAATGTTAGAAAGACAGTTGTTGCTTGCACAAGTACTTCGGTATATTTTGCTCAAGCTGTTTAGAGCCTCCAGACCTCCCAGTTAAGCAGAAAGCTCTACTGTGGTTACTTCTGATCTTGCCTTTCCATGTTTGTGTCCGGGTGAATGTGGGAGAGAAGCAACCCATGAGGTCTCTGCTAGAGTAAGGGCTTCTTGGAAAGCCTGATGAAAGGAACAGCAATTAGTAGAGTTCCTGCAAGGCAAGACTCAAGCAGCAGGGGGCAAGTTTTTGATCTCTGATTCAGTCCCTGCTTCTCCCTACTTAATCTCTTCTCCTGGCACATTCTTCCTGCTCTTTAGAGTGCCTTCCTGGTTTCCAGACAGCCGGACTACACCTTTACAAACATGGTCGTGGTTAGTCAAACTTAATGAAACAACTGTGTGTTATTTCTTCTTAATATGGATACATTTATACAATGACGTAGATATTCTTTAGTCCGTATAGAGTAAAATAATTCTTGAAAAAAAGGGCACAGTATGAGAAATTACTTTGTTTCGAATATGACATTTTACTATTTAATCTCCAAAATTACAACAAAGAATATTGTGCATGCTGAGGTATTTGGTGATTATTTCTTATCTCTGGCAGTTAACAATCATCTCAAGGAAGAATTTCCTCTTCAGGGTCAGAGAGCAGATTTTGAGTTTAACAGGGTGTAACAGGGAGACTGCAAAAGAGAAACCAATAGAATTAGATCCCATTTCCAAGCATTCTGTGTTTAGAACAGTCAAAAGGCTCAAAAGAAATCATATTTGGAAAAGCCCTAGAACCCATCTACATCAACTTCCTTAAATTGCAGAGAGAAAACATCTTTTAGCCTTTCTGTGAAAACTAATTGTGAAAGGCTCATTACTGTATGACTGCTCATAATTGCATTGTGGCCAGCTGTATTTATCAGAAAGTTCTATGCAAAATCTGCCTCGGCAAATTTCACTCACAGTTTAGAAGTGCTGCCTTTTAGAGCCACATGGGGAAACAAGCAGGTTATGTCTCTCTATATATACAACGTATATTTAGTAAGATGGAGTGCAAAGTGAATGGGAAATTAATACACAGGGACCTTAAGTTTTGAAGTACTGTGGGAAATGTTTCTGTCATGCAATAAATATTCATTAAGTTGTGCACTGTGCTAGGCACTGGGAAAGATAGTTAAAATAAGTTGTATGAAAAATATAACTTTTGAATTCATGTATGTTGCTGAAATGCATAAAATTCTTTCAAAATTCATCCAGTTTATCTTCCATTGTATTTTTTTTTTTGTATTTTACAATTATATAATTAAGGCTGATAATCCCCAAAGTTCTCAACTGAAGCTATACCTGCTTTCTCCAACTAGTCTTATCTATACACTATTTGCTCCAAGGGACCCAAGCTACTTATAATTTTCCTAATACCGTTTCGATTTTATTTATCTATTTCTTTGATTCCTTTCTTCTTGTATTTACTTACATGCCTTAAAAATATATGTTGAAATTTTACTCACATATCACCTTGTGATGCTATTCCCCGACTGTAGTCAGAGAAGAAACCTCTTAGTACAGTGTGCCATTATTAAAAACAACCACTGTGGTTTTTGATAAATACATTTATATACAAGTGATTTTCCATATTGCATCATAAATTTTTTCCTAACAAATGCCATTTCTAATTAGCATTATCTTCTTCTGGGGAAATAAATTAATTGACTGTGCATGGGCTATGTATAGAGAAAAGGATGGTCCTCAGTCTAAATGTTTTCCCAAAAAAACCCCTGAGTTCTGCAGACCTGCTGCTTGAAAAAGGAGACTCATGAAGAAAAGGGTCAGAATATATTTCACAAGAGATGAGGTTGGAGTAAGTCTGTGAAGGAGAAATACACTTAGAATAATAGTATGTATAGAAGTCTAATCTCTGGTTAAATCACAGAAATAGGTCATGAATTGTAGGTCAGGGATCAAGATTGAAAGAGCTACAAAAACACTATAAACTTTATATTTTTCACATGTAATTTTTTAAAAAAGCTTTTAAAATAAAATGGCAATTTCTGTAGGTAAAGAGATGAATTTGTCAGCAACAAGCAATCTGTGATGCTCACCTCTTGCTGTCATGTCACCCTTTTCATTTTCATACCAATACCCATCACAAAATGTCCTATTAGTGAAGAATATTCATTTAATTTGCAATGGAAAATTCCACCCTGCTTTTGTCCTGATGACTGCCTTAGAATCTCATTCAATTGGCTACTCAGTCTCAGTCAGATAAGACCATATAGAATACCTTACCTGTGACCTTAGATCTGGACCACATCTAAGAAATCCCAAACTGGCCATATATTGAGAGAGGGGTATACCAGAGCCCTGGAAACATGGGCAGCCTATTTATAAAAGACTGTCCAAGACCACCTAATTTGACACCAAAGCACATAGCTTCCCAATGTCACATGCGCTGCCCCTATCTAATATTGCTGTGCAATTGCAAGAAATGCCTTTCTAGAAAAAGTGGAAAAGCTCATCTTACTTTAAAAAATTAAGCTAAAATTACAAAAATAAAAAAGGTGAAATGGAGCAGAAATACAGGGGTTTGAGGGATTTAGGGGCCGATCAAGGAAAAAGAGAAGATCACGAGAGGTAGTTAACATACAAGCTTTATTGGGTGGCACTTAGACAGGGTTGCATGAAGGGGAAGCTCCTCCCAGTAAGAGACTGTCCAGAATTCTACAGTGAGAGGGCCACCATCTAGAAAGAGAGGAGGACAAGGCAGCTCCATGGGAGAAGGGGATCCGAGAGGAGGCTTATTTCTCTAGGTGATATCACTCAGAAGCAGGTAGGGAGCTTCCAGGTTATAGAGCTCCAGACGGGCAGCAGCAGCACATGGAGGTTATCTTATCCATTGCTAGCAGGCAGATGGTGGAGGGGGAGGGCGGGTGGTGGGGTTTGGCAGGGTATGCAAAGCAGGCAGGCCCTAAATGGCTAAAAATCTGCTTGTTTGGGCTATTTTTAAATAATGGGATGTGTAAAAATTTGAGTTTGGCACTGGCAGGCTTTTAAGTCAACAGACCTCAGCTTGCAGTGAAGAAATAAAGAACATAGTGGCTGATACACAGAGGCCAGATTTGGCTTATTTCATCAACAGTAGAAACAGGGAAGGTTGCACTTCATCTCTGGATATCATAATAGGGCACAGACACAGCATGAATCCCAGGACTATATATCAAATATAGGACAAGAATGAAGAACAGAAGGTGGAATCTGTAAAGCAAGGCTGGGGCTTAACAGTGGAAAGGCCTTAAAGGGTCTCCAGTAAAGGGATGCAGTACTCATCAAGAACCAGCGACCCTTCACTGAAGAATAAATTTTTTTATGCTTTCCAAAGCCCTTCTGCATTTATTCCTACTTCAATCTCACAAGTGTAGTTCTTTTCCAACAAAAGCAAATCAATTTTATACCAGCTCAAAGCATCATAACTTCTTTTGTTTTCCTGAAAATATTTTAAGCATTTCTGTAGACGTTTACCATTATAACCATACTTGATTTTATTCAAAATTATAAGTGGAAGCATATTATATCTAAAACAAAGACTATAATATTTTGTTTTATATTTATATTATAACCTTTAAAATGTTTATTTAAAGTATACTGTGTGCCAGGTTACATTATGCCAGACCTTGGGAACAAGGCTTGATGAAATCCACAGCTTCTGCCCTTATGGAGATTATATTAATGGGTCAGTTAGGACTTACGCATGTAACTAGACTACCTTTCTACATAGCTTGAATGGATAAAATAGTGCAGCTCAAATCCATTCTGGGAGTGTGTTAGTTGAACTGCCCATGCTAATAACTGCAGAAAGGACAATAGTCCATTGGCAATATTTCCCTCCATTATTTGGGTTTCTTTCCTCCATGTCTCTGGAGGAAAGTCAATCTGGTCCAGGTTACTTCTGCATAGATGAGTTGACTACAAAAAACAAACAAACAAAAACAGGATACTAAGTGCCAAATAATGCTCTGTGAAGAGAGAACCTGGCCCCTATAAAGTCCACATGTACTAAAGCAGATTCACACCTGGTGTTAAGGAATCCTAGGTGAAAGTTATTAACTCCCCCGTGTAACACTTATGGAAGGATTCACATCTAATTGGACTTTCCAAGTTAACGATCTTTCAATTTTCTGTTGCTTTATGGGCACGAGTTTGAAAGAATTCAGGTTTCATGCTCTCAGAAGCATTGAGTGTCAAAGGACTATTTCTTGAGTGTGAGATGCCTTAGAAATGGGAGAGAAGGCTCTGGCATCTTTCTAAGGCAGGCAATTGCTGCCTACTTCAATGAAGCCTTACCAAAGTTTTAGGTTTGGTGTGCAGAGGTATAAGTTTTCTAGAGCTACCATAACAAAGTACCACAGACAGTTGGCTTAAACAATAGAAATTTATGTCTCACAGTCTAGAAATTCAAGATCAACTTGTCAGATTGGTTCTTCTGAGGCCTCTCCCCTTGGCTTGTAGATAGCTCCCTTCTCTATCTTCACATGGTCTTTCCTCTGTACATAGCTGTGTCTTAATCTTCTCTTCTTATAAATATCCCACTCATATTAGATTAGGATCCATCCGTATGTCCTCATTTAACCTTAGTAGCCCCTTTAAATGCCCTATCTTTAAATAAAGTCACATTTTCAAGCACTGAAAGTTAGGACTTCAGCATATAAATTTTGGGGGGGACACAGTTCAATTCATAACAAGGGATGGTGACCAAGTCCTCCACTCCATTGATGCCACATGTGCCTAATAAGAACATTGTGCAGCATTTTTAAGGAAAAAATAATTTCCAAACATCAAGCTCAGTAAAATTAACAATTCTCAGTCCTGAGCGCAATTATCTATTTCATTTCATTACTTATATACAACGACAATATGAGGGACAAGAAGGCCTCAAAAGCCTTAAGTCATGGTTAGTTGGTGGTATATACTGAATGTGTCCCCCCAAATCCCAAAATTTAAAGATTGAAGCACTTATCCTCAATGTGATGGTATTCAAAGTTTAGGCCTTTGGCAGGTGACGGAGTTTGGATGAGGTCGTGTGTGTGGAGCCAGTGATGGGATTGTTGCCCTTATAAGGACAAAGAGATCGCAGTGCACTTCCTCCACCATGTGAAAATAGAGGAAGGTGTCTGTCTGCAAATCAGGAAGAGGGTCCTTACTAGGAACAGAATTATCTGGCACCTTGATCTTGGACTTCCCAGTCTCTAGAACTGTAAGAAATGAATTTCTGTTCTTTAAGCCACCCAATCTATGGTATTTATTATGGCCTATGGTATTTATATGGTCTGAGAAAACTGAGACAGTGTGTCTGCTCTTCACAAAACCAGTAGCGCCTTTTTGAGTAAGACAGATATATTCTTCTAAAACAATTGGCACTTCTCCCCCTGTACTCAGGGATTCTATCTTCTCTAATGCCAAAGAGTACAAATCTCAGAAAAAAGTGAACTTCCTTAATTGTAAGGTGATTTTTTGTGATACAGTTGACAATTACTCTTATTAAAGAAAAGAAAATCACAAACTTAATTTCTTTGGGGGCAAATCCCTCCTATGTGCACAATGCATATGTATTTGAAGTCAGTGGTAGGTGTGTTCTAGGCAGAGAATAGCAGTTGCAAGAGCATAAGCACAGAGACAGGTGGCTTACTGGCTTACAAAGAACTGCACTATTTAGTATGAGAGCAGTTTACGGAAGGAGGTAAGATGGAAAGGAAAGAAAGTAATTCACAAAGAACATGGGACATAAAGCTGAAGAATTGAAAGTTTATTCTGCAGGCTTTTTCTCTATTGTGGTTGTTTACTAAATATAAATTTATTTTTGTTCCTTCATAAACAATCCATTTCCCAGAGTATCTGCCTCTTGGGAGTTACAGAGAACAACAGAAGTCACAGGTACTCACTGTGATCATAATATTTTAAAGGTTTTAAGTTCATGAAAATATATTATGTAGGTGCTCTAAATAATATGATGGATTGCAATGAATATCATAAAATTATTCAATAATGCAACTTGTACACTAGAGGGATTAGAGGTAAATGATTGAATTTTTATAAGCAAGAAAAGAACACTAAAAAAAGATATGACACAAAATATGCTATGGAATTCTCAGTGTCAAAGTTCAAGTTAAAACATAGTTATGTAAGGAAAGATTTTAAAATTCTTAAATAAATGCTTTATTAAATTTTTAAAATGAAAATGGTCTCTGAATCTCTTTGGATGGCACTATCATACTATATGATAAATGATAAATTCAAATTCAGACACTGGATCAAACTATGGAGGTTATATCTATATCTTTAAAATATTTATGGTACTACTTTATGCCTTGTGAGTGAAATGCTGCTGAGTTCAGTTCTTCACTTTTGGATTTAACTAGGAATTTTTCAGAGAAAGTATTCCATAACAGGTTTGAAATGTCATGGTGGTTCTTTTTGTGCATCCTCATCCATTGGCTTCAACCTCACTTCATTTATTTCAACAGAATGATGACATTTGTCTAATATTATTTCTAGGTTATCACTCCCAGGTTTTTGACCTTTATCCTCCAATCTGAAATGTTCTTTTCATAGGTCATCTTTTTATATAATAGAAAATCTCTCTCCACTGGAATACTCTCTTCCCCATACTTTCTCCATGTGGGAGGTGGCACTGAAAAGTTTTCTGTCGGTTTACCAACTTACCTTATTAATTATCTTCTTCATTTTAATGAGAAACCATTATATGATAAAACAGTTTATATGATATTAAAGAAAAAATATTCTGACACTTTTAAAAGCACTACAGAAGACTATTCACGATTATTACAATAGTGTCAAGACTCTTGAAATAGGGAACAGAGATTGGACTTAACTACAAAAACAACAAGACTAAGTGAAGATTTATAGCTAACAGGCAGACTGAGGGGGTCAGTGTATGGAAAATTATTAAGAGAGGTTATCAAGTGTAGAAAGATCCTTGCTAAATTGAGTTACCAGGGTTCTTGTTGAAAGAAAGCTACAGTGATCAGGTATCAAGAGTGGGGGGATTCTCACTAAACTGACTTAGCAGAATTCTTACTAAAACTGGGATAGGCTGGCTGAAGACAGGCCCAAGAACAAGGCCTACTCAAAAAGAGGGCTTAGAAACTCAAACCAAAGTTTTATCAAGGGGAGGGCCTATGTCAGTTATCTATACTTGGTCTTTTTTAAATAAGAAATGTGAGTTACTTCAGTTTATCATTTTTTTAAATACACAGGCTAATCAAAAGGGCTAAATTATCAATCTTTCTGTGGAAACTAAGCTTCAAGTAATGCAAAATAAAATTAGGACCAGTAAATGTGTAACATCTTATCCAGGTTTCTGGTGAAAACTTCTAAACTCAACCTTGCATATTAATCTTTCAGCATTTGATTCCCACTTTTAAGAACACATCCTTCTTTGCCAAAATGTGTGTAAATTTTTTTTAATGACTTAAAACACTATGCTTACTCCCTTAACATCCTTGAATTTTAATTTTTCCCATTTAAATGTTCTTTTCTTTAGTGCTTTGTACAAATTCTCTGACACATACATATATATCTGAGCTACTCAGAGCTGTCTGGAACTCACTGATGATCCATTTTCAACTTCAACTAATATCATATACACAGTAATATTGAGATAGAAAACCGACAGGCCCTGCCCAATAAGGAATCATAAGACCCAAGCAAAAAATGACCTCTGGTTACTCTCCCTACTCATTATGCTCTGCTTGTAATGTATTAGTATAGTAAAAGAAACTCCCACCAGTGCCATGATAGTTTACAAATGCTATGGAAAACCCAGGAAATTTACCCTATATGGTTTAAAAAGAGGAGGAACCCTTGGTTCTGGGAACTCCCCACCCGTTTCCCAGAAATCTTACGAATAATCCTCCTTTGATTACCATAAAATTAAATAGAAGGTATAAAATAAGACCCCAGAAACTCACAAGGTGCAACTCTCTCTTGCTCTGATAGCCACCACCCTGTCTATGGGGCAGCCTCTCTTTTTTTTTTTTCTCACCTTAATAAACTTGCTTTTGCTTTACTCTACTGGCTTGAATTCTTTCCTTCATAAAGCTAAGAATCCACTTGGCCTTCAGGTCAGATCCCAGTTTCGGGGACCACTTTCCTGTACTAATATGTCTCTGTTTGAAGAGGAGGTTTGGTCTTAAATATAGTAGAGTAAAAGATTATTTTGACAGCCCATATTCATCCATCTTATTATTTTATGTTCTTTTCTTATTCACCTCTCTAAACCTGTGAATAGTATTCTAAGGATAATGTATTTGTCTTTTTTCCAGCAATTTCCTCCTGGAAAAGTCTATTTTTGCATAATTAAAAAAAAATAATCTTGCCTTACTTGACAAAAATCACATATTTTCTATAAAAGTCAGAAAATGTATTCTAAGCTTCCTTCATAATTTTATTTATCCCCTAAAGTCTAACAAATAGTCTATGATTTTCTGGCCCTTTGTAATATACCATCATGCCTAGTGAATCTTGACTTCTGATATTCTTGTCAACCTGTGTAACAAAACTTTTGTAAAAATTTTCTAAATCAATGTTGAATAATGTCAGAGGCTGCAGTTTGGATGGCCTTCTTCTCCTATCATAAATGCCACCATTAACATGCTTCGTAGACCATGCTGGTCATTTCATCTTCTTCCAAAACATCACTAAAATAATAGGGAAACTTTTTTTTTCTGAAAGCCTTAAAAGTCTTTGTTCATAAACAAGACCATTAGATGAAGAAACATTTTTAGTCCTTAAGCGCTTAAGTGTATTGCTCAATTCTTGTCTGTCTGCTAATGTATATGTTTCTTCATTTCTCATTGCCTGACACTCACCTACATAATTTTTCCTTCAGCTGCTGTGATGTGGCCTTCCTTTCACAGCAAAATGTCATGAAAAAGTTGTCTTCTACGTCCACTTCCATCAGTGCAGTAACTACATACTGGACTAGTCATCCCAATGAAAACAACAACAACAACAACAAAACACTAAATAAATAAATTTTTTTAAAATGCACAATCTGAAAAGTAAAAATATTACTGGGGCCAAAAACTATATGAAATCAGGAACACAGAAAGAGTTCAGCAAAGTATTAGAGTTAGTTTTCACCGTAAAAAATTTTAGTGTGCAGGGATCCACCCGCCCCTTGAGTAATCTCTCTAGTATGGCATCTGCTCACTTGCTCTTTGCCTGGGCTGGAAATTTGGTTGTAATCCTAACACTGATAATCACAAGCCTTCTCACCATCCATAGTGCTAAAGCTTCATTTCTGCAGTTCCTTTGTGCCAACTCCAGTCTCTTCCATCCCATTAATTGTCTCAGCACTTCTGAGTATCATATGAAGACCCAGAAATTCTCAGCTGTTTTCTTTATGCCCTCTAATAGGGTTCACGATTCCGTGAAGTGGTCCAACTACCTTCCTCAGCAATTGCTACTCTGTTAGTTCTGTGCCATTTGGAACTCAGTACCATGCCAAACATGAGAATTTTCTAAGAAGCTCAGAAAGAAAGAAGGAGAGGAAGAAAGAAAGGAAGGAACAGGGAGTGAAAATAGTTCACAGATTATTCATTTTAGATTACCCCAAACCTATTTGTATACTTCTGGCTACGCTGTACCACAGAATTTTGGTTCTAAGGTAGGAATGAAAAAATTGTGTTTCAAAACTTCTCTTTCTTGCTCTCCCTCACCTTGATGTTCTCCACTTTGCTGTTATCTGCATTCTCTCTTTTAAACCCACCTCAGGCCAACGTTGAGTTTCCTTTCTCCTGTGTGCTGTTCTCAATTTTTTCCTGTTCTCCAACTGAATGTGGCCAATACTATAAGTCATCATACACTCAGTTATCAAAATTATATTGAGCACCTGCCATCAGCCAGGACTATTCTAAACCCTAAGAACTGAATGATAAAAACAAGATAGACCAGATTCCTGCTCCAACATAGCTTACTTTCCAGAGGGTGCAGACAGATAACATACAATTTTAAAATAATATAAATAAAGAAAATATCAGATTATTAAGGGCTATGCACAGGTTTAAACAAGGATAAAGAAGTATAGAGTAATGTGACTGGCTACATTGTATTTAGGAATCAGGGAAGTTTTTCTTTTCTTTTTTTTTTTTTTTTTTGAGACAAGGTTGCCCTGGCTAGAGTAGAGTGCAGTGGAGTCATCATAGCTCCCTGCAGCCTCCAACTCCTGAGCTTAAACAGTCCTCCTCCCTCAGCCTCCCGAGTGCCTGGGACTATAGGCATAGGCATGCATCACCACGACCAGTTAATTTTTTTTTTTTTTTGGCAAAGACAGGGTCTTGCTATTGCCCAAGGTGATCTCCAACTCTTGGGCTCAAGCGATCCTCCTGCCTCGACTTCCCAAAGTGCTAGGATTACAGACATGAGCTGCTATGCCCAGCCAGATTTTCTATTATAGTAACATTAATCTGAGATTTTCATCACTAGAAGGAGCTAACCATGTGAGGATAATGGAGAACATTCCAGGCAGTGAATACAATCTGCATCATGACTTTCAAATGCAATAACTCAAAGTTGGAGAAACTAAAAGACCAGGTGGCTGAAGTGTAATCAGTAAGGGAAAAAGTTTACGGGAAGTTCTGTAGCAGTTCAAGAATATAATACTTTGTAAATTAGGAAAAAGTGTTTACATATTATTCTAAGTATGAGAAGGAATTAGTTGTATGGACATTTCAAAATACCAGTCTGGCTATTGTTTAAAGGAGTGGTTCTTAAGCATTTTGGTCTCAGTAACATTTCAGATTTTTAAAATATTTGAGGGAACTCAGAGAACTTGTTTATATACTACTATATCTATTGATATTTATAGTATCAGAAGTTAAAACTAAAAAATATGCTAGTGTTATTTATTAATTCACTTAACAGTAATTCCACTGCATGTTAACAAAAATAACAGATTTTTATGGAGAGTAACTGTATTTTTCAAAATCAAAAAATGAAAATAATTGGCATTGTTTTTACATTATTAAAAATCTCTTTAATATCTGTTTTAATAGAAGAGAGCTATCTTCTTATATCGGCTCCTGCATTAAATCTTTATCAATATACTTTTGGGTTGAAATATATTTAAAAAATGGCTTTCTCATATATAATTGGAAAAGGGAGGAATATTTTAATAGCCCATTGAGATAACTGTGGACATTTCTTTCTACACCAAAACTCAACATGTGATAGTTTCTTAAAAGTTAGTTGCAATGTGGAGTTTGAAATCATTCATAATTGACTCATAATCTGTTATTGTAAAATCTCTTGCTTTATCTTGTATTTTGAATAGACATTTTACCCATGATAAAACCTGAGCTTTTGGGAGAAAAATTAGAAGTTTTGAAAACTTTAATCTACTCCTGTGAGGCCCACAAGTGTTTTAGTATTAGGAATTGAATTGGGAACTGGGAGGCATGATTTTATAACACATATATTATTCATTGGAAAAATATTAGTTGCATGAGGTATGAATGTCTTCCTTATGTTGACACATTTTATTAAACATTTTTTTAAAAATCACATTTGTTAGTATCATCACTAACCTCATCAAACAAATGTTTTAGTATTGGGAACTTATAGACCTCACAGGAGTAAATTAAAATTTTCAAAACTTCTAATTTTTCTCCTGAAAGTTCAAATTTTATCATTGCATAAAAATTCTGTAACTTTTTCTCCTTGAAGTAACAGTCTTGCTTCATTTATTATAGAGAAATATCCATATCCAAATAACTTTAACTTTTCTCTCTGCCATTCTTCCAAGTAAAAGTGGTGTTCTGTGAATAAGAAGCAGCTAATTCATCTCACAATACAAACAATCGCACAAATGTTTTGTTTCAACACAGCCATCTTACCTCTGTATGCAGCAAAAGCACTTCATGTGTAGTTCCCACTTGGTCACACAGAATATTTAAAAGGCATGCATTTATAAGTTGGGGTTTAATAAATTTAGTAATTTTTCTGGTTTATCAAGAACATTCTTAAGTTAAACTGGTCTCCTTTTAGCTGCAAGTGTATGGTGATGACAAATATAATGACTAGTAGTACGGTTTACTGTCCCTACCTTCATTTGTGCAAAGGTACCAGCTGTTTACCCATCATCGCTTTTGCACCATCTGTGCAAAGGTCCACAGAGTGAAAAAGGCAAGGAATACATTGCCGTTGTTACACAAATAGTTATGAACTTAAGGACTCCCTGAATCTGAAAGTCACAGGGACCCCTACCCCCTCCAAGGTCCATAGACCTTACTTTAAGAACCACTGGCCTAGCTAATAATTGAGGAGGAGGGTGAGAATGAAAGCAGCTGGAAAGCTTTTTGTAGTTTTGGAGGAAAGAAATATAGGGTTTTCACTCAACATGGAACTGTAAAGAAATGAACAGTTCAGGATATGTTTCAGAAATAAAGTCAACAGAAGCTGGATCTGTTAAGAGAAATGAGGGAAAGAAAGAGAGAAATAAAAGATAAATCCAAGATGTTGCCATCAGTAGATAGCTTCCAGAGGCACTTCTTGAGATGAAGAACATGGGCAGGGGCAGATTTGGTGTGAGAAGTAAAAAGTTTAACCATATGGGAGTTCCATAGAATTCATTTCCATATTCTTGAAAATTTGGCATTTGTTCTCAAGATCTAAAAATTCTAGTGTCTAATTTAAAACCTGAAACTGAACAAAGTCTTCTTAGTTCTAGGCAATTTCTTCTATGCCCTTTATCTTTCCTGTTTTCTTGGTTGTTATGGTGAAATAACCAAATTAATTCAACACCCTCTAACTTCCTACCTACCCCCTCAAAAAAAAAACCTTAATGAAAAAGTGTGACATGAGGGAATAGTCCTTAAACAACCCTCATTTCTGATATCAATTGCAAGTTCAGAGGTTCCCCAGGCCATGCTCACTTCTGATACCATTTGCCAGTTTGGGAGTTCTCAAGATGCCCCTCAGGTATGATAGTCCACTAGAAAGACTCATATAACTTACTGAAAGCTGTTATACTTGCAGTTATGGTTTATTACAGTGAAAGGATACAGATTAAAATCCACCAAAGGAAGAGAGACATGGGAGAGAGTCCAGGAAATTCCAAGCATGGAGCTCCCAGTCATCTTCTCCCAGTGAAGTCACAGACATTACTAACTTTTCCAGCAATGATATGTGACAGTATGCATAGAGTATTGCCAACCAAGGAAGTTCACCTGAGCCTTGGCATCCAGAGACTTTACTGGGGCTTGGTCATGTAGATATGGTCAACTATTCATGTAGCTAACCTCAGCCTCTAGGCCTTTCGGAGGTTGAGCTGATCCTGCATGACCCACTGTCCCCGCTGTCCCCACCATATATCACATTTTTAGACAATTTGGCATGACCCAAGATCCCAAGGTAAACAAAAACACTTATCAGATAGAACATTCCAAAGGCTTATGTTTCACCTCCTAGGATTCAAGGGCAAAGGCCAGATCTCTCATTGAATAAGGTTAAATTCTTTGCTATATTGACAAAGGCTCCTTTGTTCTAGTTAGTTCCTCCTATCTCCTTTACCTTTTCTCTTAGCTTAGCCTTAACGGTTAAATGACCAAATAACTAAAATATACTTCCCTACCCCCCCCCAAAAAAAATAATTTAGTGAGAAAGAAAACACATTGGGTGACATTTCAAAATATTTTTTACTAACTATATAAAGAGTTTTCTATCGATTTGGCTAACATATTTTGAGAATTTGCTATGTTCTGGATACTGCAATTTTGATTCTCACAACAATCTTATAAGATAAGTAACATTTGTGTCCTAATTTTATAGGTGCAAAAACTGAGGCTCAGAGAGGGTAAGCAATTTGGCAAGAGTCATACTCAGATAATACATGGTAGAGCCAAGGTACAGATCTCAACAGTGTGATTCCAGAGAGCCTTCTTCAGACTGCTAAGCTATACATCTCACTAAATGGGAGGTATTGTATTTATCTTATAGGTATTGCTATTAAAATCATTCTCAGTCTCTTCTCTTACACTAAATTTATTCTTCTCATTCATTTGGGTAAAATTTACTCAAAGATTTTTATTTCATCTAATTCTGACACTTGACTTTCTTAGCAGTGTCTGTCTGTATTTTACGGCATTGTCTTTGACAATTAGCATAGCTATGAGAGCTTCCTTCCCACAAAAATAAAAAGTTACACACCATTACTCCTCCCCAAAGTGCAGAAGCTAAAGTATTCTTAATTCTTATCTTCCTTGCTTAGCATACTCTATCCAATTTCGTATTATACTGAATTTGTGGAGACCTCCATAATATATCTTTGGTTATTTCTTACGTCAGAAATAGTTTATCTCCCTAAATGAAAAGCACTTTTTAGGTGGTTATTGCCGTTATTCCCTTGTCACAATACTTAATCCACCATATTTCCCTATATAAAAATGTCTGTAAGTTTCACTGAAATCATGAAAATAATCACAGCATTCTTTGAAGCAATTCTATCACCCTTTCCCCTCCCCATAGTTCATGTTCAATGAGAATCAACATTTAGCATCAATCTTCAGAGACAAAACACTATGAAATAGTTTTAATAGTCATGTTCTCCTTCTCCTTTTTGATACAGTTTCCGAAACAAATTCGTCCTTTCAATAGACCTTAAGTGCTCATAGATGTCCTTATTTCTGGTGATTTTAAACATAGTACATGGTCATTAGTTCTACAGTAAATGAAATAATAAGTAGAAGGAACAATCTGACAGCGTACGTCCTCACAATAAATTCCCCTCAACAAGGTTCCAAAATTATCAAACCAGGCACCTCCCCTATCTCCTGCTCAATTGTATTCTCTTCTTTGCCCTTTCTCTGTCTTAATTTTTTTCCTTTATCATTACCATTCTGTCACATTTCTCCATTTCTCCACACGTCTCCATTATATCTAATTTAAGGTTGGGTTTATTTTCTTTTAATACTCTCTTGTATCCCTCCACTTAGATGTTTCCCAAAGTATCTGAGAAGAGAGGGTCACTGTGTTTCTATCTGCAGCTGGAGAAGCTACTAGAGTTTAGAATGTAGTATCCCAATTCTGGTGGATCTATCTCTGATGCTGTCACTTTACATCTATTTTTTACCTGGTTCTGCATCACTTGTAAAACTAGTCATTACTATCCTCTATCCCAGAATCCACTTCTTTGAATTAATGTGACATCTAGTTTGACTGGTTATTCTTTTTTTCCTCCTTAACAAATGCCCCTTACACACCTAAGTAAAAATTGTTTACAATTTATAACATTCCCATAAGTTATTATTCCCATTTACAAAGCTTTAAAAGAAGGGAAAACAGGTTAAATTCACTTTTCAAGGTCACCAAGTCAGAGAATGACTAACAGGCCTAGCAAATAAGGTCCCTTCCTCAGAAAACTGCATTGTTTCTAAGTTGCAATGTAATATTATAGTTTTAAAATGTACTACACTTGTAAAAAAAATTAAACTGCTAAGATAGGACCTTTATAAGGAAGTAACTGAGGAAGATGCTATTCTTTGCAAAAATGCTTTATTTCAACTCTACCTTGATCTTTCCTTTATGTAAACTTTCTAAAAATTATTTTTGCCCTGAAATTTCTTGATGATACAAACATAGGTTTACTCTGGTGACAAATAAAATGATGCTATGTTGTTTCTTCATCACAAATATATCATCATAAAGTGTTGGCACAATTAAGGTTTTTAGTAGAAGTAAACTTGCAATGAATATTCATGTGAGTTTTGATAAATTGCTAAAACATTTCCTATGAATAGTAGACTTAATTCATAGGTAAATTCATTCAAAACATGTAAATTTAACTTTCAGTACTTCTACTTACATCGCAGTTAAAATAGAATATTTCAGCTAATCTTTTTTAACAATATAAATAGAGTCATTCACATCAACACTTTCTATGTTAATTCTGGCAATACCAACTTCCCCTTCATTTAAAAGTAACAATACTTAAGAGATATTTCATTGTAGAACTTTTAACAGGATGACAACAACAATTTCCTGTGAAAACAAGTTTAAAAATAAATATCAGAATATCACTCTAAACATCAACTTTTGAAGGATTTTTAAATACCATGTTAGATCCCCTGATATCTTTCCATATAAGATGTGTTTGGGGCAGTAATTGAGACTTCCTTTTTGTGTCAGTCAGAATATGTAAGGTTATATTGTGGTAAGGAGCAACTCCCAAATCTCAGTGATTGAAATCTGAAATGGAACAGTTTTTAGCTTGCACTACATGTCTAGGGAGAAACATGATAATGGGTCTTAGTTCATCACAGTCAACTCAGGTCCCACACAAATATAGCCACACCATCACAATTGTTCTTAGTATCTAGGAATATTTCCTGACCACTGCTCACCTATCCTTCCTCTCTCCCAAATGCATTCTATCATACTTTTAATTTTCTGGGTTTTCTCTTCATTGTTCCCAATCTCTCTCCCTACCTCTAACCCCATAGTTCCACCATACCTGAGTTAGAATTTGTTGAGTTATTTATTACCTCTCCTTTTAGGATTTTCTAATTGTTACTGAGATTAGAAGCACACTATATTTCTATCTACACCTGGAAAGACACAGTGAGTTCTGAAGTGTGTTACACTGTCAATTAAATGCTCAGCCCTGGAAGGACATGTCACTTCTACCCACAGGTCATCAGCCATAAATGGTCACATGACTGCACCTAACAACAGTGACCTAGGAAATATAGTCCTGCTGTAAGCCTGGAATACAGAGATAGACATACTCAGTGAATAGCATTAATAGTTAGAAAGCTAGAACCATCTATTTGGTTCATTTTCCCTTCCAAGGCAAAAGACACCTACCTCCTCTCAAAGGAGATGACACAAAAGTCCCGTAACATTCAGGCCCAAATCTCAAAGTCTGTGTTCTCTAATTAGTAAGCAATAGTCACTCCATTGAGTCTAGATATGAATGCCCAAACTTTATCCAGAAATATATCATAAAACTCTGTGTCTTTTCCCCAAATAAATATATAATAATTGAACAAAAATAGGACAATCAAAATAAGCAGTCCCATTCACAAATGGGAGAAAAAGGAAAATACACAAATGTTATTGGTCTGCAGCAATTCTGAAATCCTAAGAACAAAAACTACTACAGGACCCTATACCTATTGTCAATGTATCTCAATTAGGCTGTGGTTCCACTCTTGGGAAGTTATGGTCTTTGGTCTTTTTGATCTTTGGCTCTTCCTCCAAATATATCTTCTTTTTTTTTTATTTTATGACAAATAAAATTGGTATTAAGGAATCTGACTTCCTTAGGGGCTAATCAGTTTTTTCAGCCTGCTTCTGTAGGAAGTTGGAGACTCAAGAGGTAAGTTTCAAATACTAGGTTTTAGCCTAGTATAATAGTTTCTTTGGCAGTGTAATGCTCTCAAAAAGTTTGCTTCACATGTATTTGATTATAGGCAGTTCCATATGCCATCAGCTACACCCAGAGTTCATTTGGAAATATGCCTCTCTTTTGATTTAACTATGGGTACTTTAAACTCCTCACCCTTAGTGGGATAGTCATATCCTTAGTCTTTTTCTTTCCTGAGCAATTTTGTCCATTAAAATGGATACACCTCCTCTCTTAATCTATGAAGAGGTTTCAACAATGGATGTTACAGGACAACTCTTGATTACATTCTTGTTGCATGGCTATTTTAATTGATCTTTTTTATTCAAAAAATTTCTCATTATTATTTTTTATAGGTCAGGATTGAGAAGCAATTGCTTTTTTTTAATTCTAAAATTTTTCATATTGTTGGACTTTCTCTAGATTTTTCATTCCTGCTTATAAAATGGCCAACTATTTTCCTAATTCATCTCTTTCTTGTGTTACCTTCCCAAATGCAGCCAACAGTAACCAAAACACATTACTAACAATCTATTTATCAAATATTTTCCATAAAGTTACAAGGTCAGAAGATAAATTATCTAGATTGCAAAATGATCACATGTAATTGTTTTATCATGTGTTTCTCCACTATACAACATGAATAAATATCTTTCTAGTCTATAATAACTGTTTCCCCACCACATAAGCAAATCCCTTAAAGCAATGTAAAATATGTTGTTTTGTTATAGTTTTTGGCTTCTGGTTCCAAATGTGTATCAGTTAGGACAGATTCCTTCAGGAGGAGGAAGAGGAGGAGGAGGAAGAGGAAGAGGAAGAGGAAGAGGTAGAAGAAGAAGAAGACACTTAAATCTCAATATTTAAAAAGAAACATGTTGATTTTTTCCTCTTCTTACAGGTGCACTGTGGTTTGGCAAGAGTATTGTACACATAATCCTCATTCAGGGAACTACTCTGCCAGAGCAATCTCTTAAATATTATTGCTCACCTTATGTATCAGTTTGCTGTTGCTTTGTGAAAAATTACCACAAACTCAGTGGCTTAAAACAACACACATCTATTACCTCAAGTTTTTGTGGGTCAGGGCCTGGGCACAGTCTAACCACATGCTCTGCTCAGGGTCTCACAAGACTTCAATGAAGGTGTTAGCTGGTCTGCATTCCTTACAGAGCTCATTGGCTTCTTCCAAACTCACATAGTTGTTGGCAGAATATAATTATTTGTGGATATAGAACTGAGGTCCCCTTTTGCTTGTTGACTTCTAGCCAGAGTATGCTTTCAGGTCTTAAATGCCACTCACAATTGTTGATCACATGTCCCTCTCACAGATAACATTGCAGCTCACTTCATTAAGGCTAGCAGGATGGTTTCTCATTTAAGGGATCACTTGATTAGATCAAGGTCACCTAGAATAATTTTGATTAATCCAAAATTAACAGATTAGGAAATTTAATTACATCTACAAAATCCCATCCACTTTGTCACATAATATAACCTAATCACAGGAATGATATCCCAATATATCCACAGGTCTCGTCTGTCTCAAGGGGGAGAAGATAATATATGGAAAGTACACTAGAGGCAGGAATCTTGGGGAGGGCATCTTAGATTTCTGTCTACCACACTTTATAAGAAGAAACACAAGAATTTTCAAGTTTGTTGCCCTGCCAGTTAATGACTAGCCCAAAATTGACTTCTGCTCACAACCCATTCTCTAGAACTAGTCTCATAACTCCTCATCAAATCATAGGAGGTCATAAACTTCAATCCTACCATATTTCTGAGAATATTCAGTCATGTAATCAATGACTCTCAAGTAGCCTACAACTAGAAAAATGTGTAGAAATAGTTGACTACTAACTCCATGGAACCATATATTTTAAATATCTATAACATAGTTTCCACTCCAGTGATGTGAGAAGGCAACATTTGAGGTTTTTTTAATTTATCTTCCATTATATTGATCTAGGTGTAGAGCACAAGTCTTGAATATAGAGGAGAGGGAAACTCAAGCTCTCTGAGGTTAAAGGGCTTGCCTTTGATCATGGTGGGTATTAGTTGTAGAGTTAGCATTTAATCTAGTACGTGTATGCTTTGTCCACTGCCCTGAGCTATTTCTGGGTATGTGGACTGTGTAGGAATACTGTCAATATGAAATGTCAGAGTATTGGAAATTTGAAGTAGAGGCTTTTTAAGCTTGATAATTAATAATCATCTAGTAATTTATTCATTGATTCATTTATTTAAAAATAGGTATTGATCACCCATGTTTCAGGTGTTAGCTTTGAAGTAAACATAAAACAATATCAGGACACAAACCAGTACTTTAAATTTTTTCATTAAATTTAATGATCTATGAAGTTTCATACTTAGTAGCAGACACAATGAGACGAGGACTTATCATTACCTACCTGACATCTGTTCTCTTCTCCCTTCTTAATAAGAGATTGGATTCTCTACTGCAGCAACGTGACTGTATTCTGCATGTGAGATGTAAGTGGAAGCCTTGGGGTCTCCGGTTGAGCAGCCAAATCTAATTCTGCTACATCTCTCCACCAATGCCCTTGTCATTATTCCTGGAAACTTCAATACCTGTGAAGATGATTTGCCTCACATCCTGGTTTCTCAATGTATTAGCCTCATCAACTCCAAAAATCTGCATTTTTATTTGAACTTATCTAGTCATCTACATCTCTATCTTGATTCACAGCATGAGTTTGTATCTCAAGCTTTGTCTTCACTGATTGTTAACATGTCATCTTACTTCCTCCCAGTTGATGATGTGTTCACTTGGCCTTTGCACTTGTTATTCTCTGTTTTTCCCCAGATATGTGCACGGTTGGTTTCTCATCAGCTTAAATATCACCTCCTAAGAAAGGCATTCCCTGCCCATCTAAGATAAAGTCCCCCATTTCCCTGATTAAATTTCTTAACAAAGTTTTTATTATCTGAAAATTATTTATTTATATGTTTATTTCCCATCTGTCTTCTATAAAGTAAGGAAGGGTTTTTTTTTTTTTGTCTTATTTTTTCCACTGATATATGCCAAAGGCAGAGAACAGTGCCTTATAAGTAGAAACTAAATAAATATTTATCAAGCAAATGCATTATTATATGTTTTATTAATGTATTCATAGAAAAACTGCCTGGTAGAAAGTTGTTAAATGAATTAATAATAAAATTATCTGGACAGAAGAGGTGAAGAAGAGGAAGACAGTGCTTTTTGAGACATTACAGGAAAATCTCATGAATATTTTATGATAAAACTCTTAATAATGTTCAATTTTTTAAAAAATGAAATCATTACATGAAAGGTATTTATTTAATGGAAAAAAGCTTTATCACATGGGTATTTTGCTCATATCACATCAACCTTTCCATTTGGATTTTCACAAAATTTGAGTGTGTTTTTAAGATTATAATTTATGTGGCATAGACAAAATTTATTTTGCACAGACCTGAGAAATACCTCTGTGTGATAGAAAACTGATAGGCAGTAACCTGACACATCAAAACAACGCTGAGGATGGATTTGCATCAAATGAGAATATGTTAGAATAGAATGGCATGAAATATAGGCCATGTATCATACATGCAAGTCACTGTGTGGGTTACTGAGGGTACTACAGAGAATGAAGCAGAGATCGTCTCGAGCAGCTGACTCAGCCATGAAGAGAATTTTGTAACTGCTGATAGGGAAGGATGGGCTGCACATGTTCTGAAGTTGTGGACAAAGAAAGCAAACAGTGGTTTCGTACAAGTTCCAAATCTAAAAGTACAGAAGTAGATTCTCCTAATTGCAGACACCAGCATATACTTAATTCTCCTACATTGGCAATCTACGTAGAACTCCACGGGTGAGCAGCAGCAGGGAGATATGTAATGACAGCTAATAATGGCACAGAAGATCAAAGGGTAACTAACACTACATTTTAAAAAATCATAGAGTATTTAAAGTTGAATAAAAAATACTAATATTATGTGCAGCAATGTGACCTCTCCTTAGGTAACAAGGTCCCTTTCATTAGGTCAGCATACACTAGCTTGGGACCTCCCTATCGGGCCAGTGAAGAGGGACAGGAGTCCAGGC
The DNA here is from genome assembly GCA_023783475.1 of Daubentonia madagascariensis. Lineage (NCBI taxonomy): Eukaryota > Metazoa > Chordata > Mammalia > Primates > Daubentoniidae > Daubentonia > Daubentonia madagascariensis. Next base: position 13,469,376 of record JAKFHU010000978.1, on the reverse strand, counting down.
AGGACTGAGTCATGGTTGAGTGAAATGTACCCAAGAGCCAAGAGGGAGAAATGGCATTATTTTAAAAAATGCAACAGCTTTCTTAAAAATTAAGTGATGTTTGAAAAGGCAAGGCTGGAGCTGAAAGAAAGATAAGACAAAAGAGTACCTTGGTCAGAGAGATTGAGGAAAAGAGGACTGGAAAATGTAGGTGACAAAGGTCCTGACTTTCCACCAACAGAAGGTGAGTTGTGTAAATTAGACTACTACTGTATAATGGACTGAAATGCAAGTATTAAAAATTATATAAAACCATGTTGATTTAGAAAGATCTCCTTGATATATTGTTAATGAAAACGTTGATGGAAATATGTATAGTATACTCTCCTCTTAAATGTTGGAGAAAAAATAGAGGAGCATATCCCAATATTATAACTTGATAACTCAGAGTAAGCAAAAATATAGGCAATTTAGTCTTTTTTCATGCTTGAATTTTCTATTTTGCTTTAGGATAAATATACTAATTATATAATAAGAAGTAATCACATACCAAGAACCACTAGTTTGTAATAAATCATTCAAATGATTCCTATGTACCCTAGCATATGAAAACTATACATTGAGACACACCAGATAAGAAGAGCAAATCAAGATCAGAAGTCATAATATTCATTGTATGTGTCAGGTATACTCTGATAGAAAATATTGTCCAGGTGGTCAGCCTGCAATATAAGAAAATGACATGTTCATTTTGTAGAGAATCCTAGAGAGATTCACTAGTATAATGACAACAAAAAAGGCATTTTCCTAGAGGCATTCAGTGCCAATCATCCTTTTAAGTATTAAAATTCAAAATAAGTTTGATAGATCATAATATTTGTTTTGGTTCTTCATACTACCAAGTCTAAAAAAAAGAAAGTTTATTTACTGTGAAGAATATTTCAGGGATGCCCTCAACATCATATATATATATATATATAAATACATACATACACACACAATAGAGTATAGACATCTTTTTTTATAGGATACCTGGAATAGAGATTATTAGCAAGAAAGAGTGTGTTAACAAATCAAGTAGCTGAAATTTTATAGCCAGGGCCAGCTTTCTGAATGTGGGGCTTATACGGCTGCACAAAGCCCAGTGCTTAGAATTTACCAGCATTTGGTTTAACGCTCTGATGTTGCCATCTTGAAATTCTTAATAATTTTTGAACAAGAAGTCTTGAATTTTCATTTTGCACTGGGCTTCACAAATTATATAGCTGATTCTGCTTTTAGTATGTTACAACTTGTGATCTACATTATTCTAGGACGAGATAAGAAAAGTCACATAATCAAACCCGAAAGATTAATTAATTAAATGTCAAATATACAGATTTTAGAAATAGAGCTAAATATTTATTTGGATATTGACTAAAGTAGATATTACTTTGAAAGATATTGAGAAATTTAGCTTTTAAAAAGTTACACATTTGGTAAAGTTAATATTATTCCTTAAGATTTGTATACAGCTGGATATCAAACCTGTGCATATATTTATTAACTTCCAAGGTGTTCTGAAGAAGCTTCGATAATTCCCTAATACAAAAGAAGCTTTTTGAGAAAGATTAAAGTTAGCAAAATCAGGAAATAAAGTAGAATTTTAAAAATTGGATGAGTTATTTGAGTAGATTTTGTCTATGTCAGGATTTGTGACCATCAAAAACTGGCTATTACAGGCAGCCTTTGGATCTTACGAAAGTAGTAAGAAGCAATTGAACAATTTTACACTTATTCATTACATACAGGATTTATCCAGGTATTGTTTCCACTTCTTCAGCATTTTTTACAAAGCCTTTGGAAAGGCAGGACGTGGGCTGACAATGGTAGTCTTTAAGGAGAGCTTTTTTTTTTCAAGTAAGAAGAAGGTGACAGAAAAGATTTTGTTTTGCTGATATGATAAAAACAGAGCCTAGCTTGGTAAATATGATACCCTCTCACAAATCCATAAAGAACTGAAAGTTTATGCAATTTTAAAATACCTCAGGAAATGTTCATGAATATCTTTTAATTCCAAGTCATTTAACTTGCATTTAAATATGCTAGCTTAGCAAAATCATATTGGTAATTTCATTGGTACAAATGAAATAGAACTGAATGGTGTGGGACTTGGGGAAAAGAAGGAAAATTAAAATTATTGCCTTTAGGAAAATATACTTGATAACTTAAGAAACTTTGTATAAGTTTATCTTCCAAAAAATTGTTTATGAAGAATTTGAATTCAAGCAATTAGTGGAGAGACCAGTGTGGCAATCCTTAATTCTTTACTTATTAGCTGACTTAGAGCAGGTTACATAATTTCTCTCAGTATCACATTCCTTATCTGCAAACTGGAGCTTTTCTGTCAATGTCACTTGAAGATTAAATGTAAAAATATATGCAAAATGATTGGCATGTTGTAGATGCACAACAGATGCTGTTTCTCCTTCTTGATCTTTATTTATTTTTATTTAATAAAATAATACACACATATTATTACATGTATAAATATTTGCCTATCAGTTTATTATCTGTCTATTCAGCTAGCATGAAAGAGAATCTAGGGTACCACTCTCCCTTCTTTCTGCTCCCCTTAAGACATGTTAAATCTCTTAACTCCTCCAAACTTCCCCCAGTATCTGACTTGTTCTTTTTCTCAGCCTCTGGCCTAGGTCAGTTAAGGTGGGAAAAGCTTTAGAAATTTCAGGTGGGGAGAGGAAAAAAAATCTCATCCTAGTCCAATTTTGAATTGAAACAACTACAAGGCAAACATATCTCACCATCACTAAGATTGCCTAGCACTGAGCATTAACTTTGGTATGTTAATATGTTCAAAAGAGTTCCTATTTTCCTCTTTCAACCATCCCAGAAGTTCCCTTCTGCTCTCCCAGTTTGACAGACCATTGCTAGAAGGTAATGTGATAATGCCTTGCTCTGAGAAAAGGACAATCTCATGGTCAAGAATCTTAGAGAAGTAAATATGTTGATAAAAGTATATTTATAAATATAGAGCTTATTTCATGTAACCAATTAGTTTGTAAGTGAGATACATCTTGAACATTTGAAGGGTAAATCGACTTTTCTGAGGGGTTTGGATGGTTTTACTACAGAAAGATGAATAAATCAAAGTTCAATAAATATTGATTTGAGTGAAAGTACAAATGTACTCCACACTAGTTAAATCTTCAGAGGGTCCCAACCTTCCACTAAAAGTAGAAATTACCTGCATTAGAATATTAGACCAAAATCAGTAAAGTCTCTTACAAAAATGACTGAGAAAGCCTGAGTTAATCAAAGAAAATGGCAGTTGAAAAAGAATCATTGGTTGCACAGTAGTTTTCCTCTTTGAAGCTAAGCATGTAAACACTAAGATATATTATGGAACAATACTGTTCCATATAAAGTTTTAATTTACTCAACAATGACAAAGAAAAGATAAGCAATAATGTTTTTAAAAATTACTTGAACAAGTTAGGGCATTTCTATATGCTTTTATTTGTCATAAGGACAGCACAGTTCTGATCATAAATAATATACCTGGGGAATGCTATAGCTTAGTGAGATTGTTTTTAATATCATGCGATACACTGCCATTGCACTCTGCACTTGAGTTTGTGTACTGTTTGTATAGCAGAGGCCTTTATGTTATTTTATATGTGCTTTATATGGAGAAACTGCACTTGAATTTTGCTTATGTAGTTAATTGTCCTGAGTTGCCTGAAAGAAGAATCTTTACAAGGAAGCTCCTCTTCTTTTCCATGGAAGTTACATCAAGGACCATGTAAAGCTACCTGAGTCCCAACATTTTGGCAGCTCTCCATTTTACATCTTAGCAACATGCAGTGCCACTGATAAGTTGGTAGACTCAGTCAATAGCTTCTTCTTGCACAATATGGGAATATAGAAGTGGATGTCTTTCCTGGTCAAAGTCTAGTATTTAGATGGCTCTCAACAATAAATCAATGAAAATAGTATCTATTTAGAATTTTTAAAAATACTATAAGAAATAGCCAAAAAGTGAAGTATCTTCCAAAGTAATAATAGCGTATATTAGGGTGGGTTTTGAGAGAGCTGTCCTGGTTGTTTGGCTCCTTGCTTGGAAGAATCACAAGCAGGGCTGGTGCAACAGAGTGATGACAGACATGAAGCACGTCCACACAAACAGCCTTTATTTGCAAAGTGAAAGTACGTTCCAGAGAGAGAGGAATAGGTCTGTCCCCACAAGTGGAGAAGACCCTGAGTTTAAAGACAGAGTATAGAAAGTACAGTACACTCTCAAAGACAGTAGAGAGCAGACTGCTCCAATTAAGGAACAGTGTCACCCCAAGGTTAGGGTCTGTCCTTTATGCTAATCCCTAATAATAAGTTAAGCAGGGGGCAGAATATTCATGTCTTTCTTTTCGGGGAGATTTCCCAGGATCATGTACCCTCCCATTTTTTGTCCTTGTATGGCTGGCTCTGGAACTGTCATGGCACTAGGAGGTGTGATTTTTACTATGCTAATGGGGAAAGGTTACCTGTGGACAGGTTTTCCATTCCTCTGTGCATGCCCCAGCAGAGGGAAAGTCCCTAAACCACCATTTCCCACTGTTGTGGTTTCTACTCTTTATCTTCATTGGCCAGTGGCACCTGCATACCCTCACCCCTACCTCACAGTGTGTATCTCACTATAGATACACACATAACATATATGTTAACACACATGTACACAATATCCACATGCACATTTAAGTGAAATAAAATTTTCTAGCAAGTCAACAGCAACTATTTTAGATTGTAAATATAAACAAATATATAACTGATATAATTAAATATGTTTTAATGAATGCAATCATCCTTAGTCTGATTGACTCATGTATGAATTCCCCATTTAAATTATCTGCACCCTAGAAATGATTCAATGTAGGTAATGTGCATATTTAAAAATGCTAATGGAAAAGGTAGAGAGAAAGTGATCACTTCCTCTGTCAAAGGATTTGCATTAATGATTATAAAACAATAAACAGAACTTTTAGGAAACACTCAGGAAATGGACAGCCCTATTAAAGGGATTGTCAACAGAAGCCCAAAATACTAAATTTAAGTAACTTTGTCACACTTGTTACAAATCACTATTTCTTTCTTTAAAAATCATTTTTAAAGTGATTACTCTTTCATTTAATCTACAAAATTTTTGACATGAAATCAGTATTAAATCTTATAATGATGCTAGACTGCCTAGAAATAAGTAATCTATGTTTTGACTCTCACTCATTTCTCTGGAGTGTCTCCACTGAAGGCTAATGGGAATACACCTAGAATGAATATTTTGCACTGTCTTATCCTAATGCGTGTATCCAAAATACTGCATGATTATAATAAAAGTTAAAAAAGGTAGATTGTTTGCATTTATCAGGTGTTGTGCATAACACATGGCTCTAAATACACTCATTCATTAATATAGGCTGTACATCTTTGCATTTTTATTCAGCATGTGATATTATGATCGAGACTAATGATATTCTGTAATATGTAAATTTTACTAAATGCTTTAAAAAATACTATTGTGTGACACACAGTAAATGCTCACTAAATGAGACTTGTTGACAAAGATGTGGAATGGGAAGTCATTCACATTGACTGGCATTGAATCATGGGGAAGAATGAGAATATGTGTACAGGCTCAAACACATTGATTATGGAGTTGTAAGAATTTCTTTATCTCTCTGCTATATAACACAGCTGTCATATGCCTCCGAGGGACATTATTGAAAGAAGGCTGGCATTCCAAAATAACAAAGGTTCATTGTTGAGCTACTCTTGCTTGAGGATTGTGCTAAGTATTTTGCATATATTGTTTAAATCAGTCCTCAAATCCATGATGTGAAGTAGTTTATTGATCAAGACTCTTTCAAGACATGATAGAAAAATGCGACCTGTTTTAAGAAAAAAAATTATCAAAAGAAAAAAATACTATTGTTTAGTCTTTACACATTTAAAATGTGTTTAAAAGTAAGGTTATCTCAATATAAATTATAATACAGATCCCATTTGTTTTTTCTTTTGTGAAATCTAGATCTCCATGTGTGGGCCAACACCCATTTGTAAATCATGTTCAACCAAATAATTAAATTTATGTTATTTGCTAGTTAAGGATGATGTTTTTAATCTAAGAAAATGATCCAAAATACAAACTGAAACATTTTACATTCTGTTGAAACCATTTTAAAAGTCTTTCTTCAGATAAATTGCAAGCATTGCATGGTCTGTGAGATGCTCAATAATCTCTCCTCTTTCTAAATTTCCATCCTTATCTCAAATCTCCAATAAGCTTTTGCCTCATTTCTCATACCAGAGGACACTGAATCAAATGTCTTTGGAAGACTAAGAGATCCCTGAAATGTGGGCCCACAGTTGGTCCCTACCAGACTAACTCCTAAGTCTACCTCTGAGTTCATCTGCAGCTGTAGAGAGCAGTTTCGGGCATGCTGAGAGCATCCTACTCTAAACACTGACTCTCTCTCTCTCCTTCTCTATATGAGAGAAAATTCCAATGCCATGAAAGCTTGCTGGCTAAGGGCAAGTGCAACTGAAGTTTAGGGGAATGATTGTTTCAAGGCACAACATTCAGTCAATGGTGTTTGTGCCAGGGGAGTTGGAGGGAGGTGGGAATTGTTAAATAAATATCCCAGTCTCTCCGTCTTCCTGTGAAGTATGTTCACAGGAGTGATTTCAGAAGTATGTTCTACATTGTTTCTCATAGTGTTCGCAATAGGACTGAGCCTCAGTTGCCCAAAATGGAAACCCACATACTAACACATACCTTATTTACTTGTCTCCCTGACTCTTTCTTTTTCAGTGCTTTTTCATTCGTGCTTTCTGGGACTACCTCTCAAGTAAAATACCTGTCCCCAAGTCTTTGTTCCTGAGTTTACTTAACTTAAAAGGAGTGGTAAGCACTGTGCTGTGCTGGAGCATCTATAACCAATACAAAAGCATTTGATTTATGTTAAACAAACAAGGAGGTGTGGGAACCAGAGGGTCACACCCAGAGGTGGAGGTGGAGGACCCTGTCATTAAGCTCTCTGATACAGAATTGCTTGAAGTTCCTTGCATATATCATATTATTTCATGCCTCTGTGTCTTCTCTCATGCTCTTTTCTAATTGAAATGCTCTTCCCCAGCTTCTTCACTCAGCTAACCTCTTATCTTCAAAAAAGCAGCTCAGATATTCTGTTCCAGAAAGCCTTCCCTTAAACTCCAATCAGAGTCAAGCTTCTCCCATAGCTTCCAGCATGGATTTCATGTTATAGCCCTCAATACATTATACTGAGGTGATCTATGTAAGATGCATTCTCTCAGACTGCATTATAAGTTCTTTGAGAAAAGGGGACGCAACTTATTCACTTTTGAAACTCCAGGATAGCACAGGGCCTCGTTTGTACTATGCACTTATAATAATAAACGAGTTAATACTTTTTTTCAAAAAGTATTTATAAGATGTCAGGCGGTGTTTTAAGTGCTTCACCTATATTAACTCATTCAATCCTCATGACAATCTTTTGAGGTAAGTACTATTATTATCACCATGTAAAAATTGAGGAAAATGAAGTGGAGTGAAGCTAAGTGACCTGCAGTTCACACAGCTAGCAAATTAGGAGCCCAAGACAGGCTGAGACTAGAATCTATACTCTTATATGCCATTGCCTCTCTTGAATTAAGTATTAAACAAGAACATTTAACCAACATAAAACATGACTTCTTATCATTTTAATATCTATTCTGGGCTAAACTCTGTTCAATATCTACATTGTTTTCAAAGGAAGAAGCCAAAATTCTCTCTCAACTCACATGATATTATTTATAAAAGCATTTGTAATAAAATGTTTTTATCACAGCATTCCTAAACATCATGTGATCTGTAAGTTACTTATGTAGATTTCCTAGTGTACCAGAAATTTACTTAAAAAGTTTAACACTCTATGAAAAATAAGATGCTTTGCATAGGTGTTAGTGGTTTTTAGAGATTAAGACACTTTCAAGAAAAAATGCAATGATTAGTTATGAAAGGTGCATAATAAATGATCAATTCTCATTACATTGTTTAGCTATGTAAATAAAATCAAAATGAGAGACTTCTAGTACACATTCTGTTATTAGCAGTATACTTGGTAAATTTCAGAGAACAAGCCTCCAGTGGCTCTGCAAGCCATGGTTCACACTGTGTGCATCCTGCTTCCTGTCGACAGTGGCTATAATAGGCACATAAACCAAAATTTATGCACTATTTAATCTGTAAATGTTCTGTGTCTTTAGCCCTTAGCAATGGAAATATGCCAGTACATTTCTTTTATATAATTCCTCTTCTCCATCAGATTTGAGGAAATTTTAACTATTATGGAATCATAAATTGTTAATGTTATATCTGCATTGTTAGGCTCACAATAATTTAAATACAAATAAAAAGTTATTTCAAAATAAAATCGTATCACAGTAATTTGATTAAAAAAGCCTACAGTACATCTACAAGATATATTTAAGTAAAAACAACTTTAAATGCATAATCTAAATAAACTTGGGGTACTATTTAAAAATCTAGGAACTTCAAGCCAAATCTTAACAAGAGATAAGCTTTTAAAAGCATTATCTAAATAAAATGAATGAGACAAGGTGAAGAGATTTACTCTGTTTGCCAAACTGCATAATGTAATATTGACCTTTATTTTTTACTATCCTAAATTTTTAGCAATCTCATGTAAGCTATTATTTTAGTTGCATGATTTACTCTCTACATTATTCTGTTGTAAGTCTCAATAAGCAAATGGAATATTTTTATTGTGATGATTATTTAAATTTTAACTTCCCTTGCTTTTTCTTAATAAATATTCTAGTAAATAGTAGTTTTACCAAAAAATGCAAAGCATAAGAAAAACAAAAATGAAATGAACAGCTATGACAATCCATAGAGTACAACAGGGCTGGGGAAACTTTTCATGTTGGAAGGCCACATTAATTTAGCTGTACTCAAATAAGGCTATATTCAAGAGACGTCAATTAGATATACCTAAAAATGTACATTATTTTGTAAAAATCTAACTACTATGTACTTAATAATTACAAAAAATTAAAAGTATTTGATAATTTTAAAATTAACTAACCTTTTAATGACTCTATTGTGTCTGCTTTTTGTTGGAAAGCATTTGAATATTTGGTTGCAGCATGGAGGTCCGCAGTTTCAGCTGATCCTCTAGATGAGTATCAGTCATTTGTGACCTTAGGGCATCTTGATTTGGGTTAGGTAGGAGAGTGTAGATTTGCAGCAATAAGTAGTTGAAAAACAAGAAAGCATTTTTTGGGCATGTTGCGGAAGGTGTGGGTAGTCTGCTGCATTTTCCCATATTTCAATTGGCTCTTTCTTAGCATCAAACAATGACTTTAAAATGTCATCTACTGAGAGCTCAATCAATTCCATCTATAGTTCTTTAGGTGCCTTGGTGATATCAACTAGGTGAGACTGAAATGCTAATTTGAGTGTGATGTCATGTCTCAAAGTCAGTGAACCTTTCATTGTATTCTCCAATTAATAGGTCTATAACGTCTGGATAATCTTCAAATGATTTGCATATATCATCATGCTTATCAATGACCTTTGCTAACTGGGGAAAATGTTAATCTGAAATTTCCTTTTGAAGCAGAAGTGTTTTGAAAAAAGATAGTTTTTTTTGAAATGCTTGGATTTTTTGCCACCTATCATATATAGACTTGGTTTTACCTTGCAAAGAAATATTCAAGTAGTTTTGATTTGACATGATATCACACAGAAATGCTGGATTCCTATTGAAATCTTCTTTCAATAATTCACATTGCTGATTCTGTTCTTCATAAAATTTAACTATCTGTTCTCACAGAAATAAATTTTGGCTAACACCTGTCCCTGCGATAGTCAACACACATTAGAATGATACAGCAAATCCGCACTGAAAACCTCATTGCTCAACTTTCAATGTTATGAAACTGACGATGCCATGTTGCACTTGCTTGATTATAGTTAAAAATACTTATAAAGTATTGCAAAGTGTCACTTAAAATAGCAGCTTTAGCACAGAGATTTTGCTAATGCAAGATACAATGAAAAGAAATGAGAGCATCTGGATCTGTTAATACTTTTTTTATCTGTGCAATAAACCCTTCATGTTTTCCTGTCATGGAAGGTGCATCGTTTATACATAAACTCACTAAATTTACCAAATTCAGTTCCACTTCATGACATTTGTCTTGAAAGTTGTTGAAGATATCTATTCCCCGTGTTCTGTTTGCAAGAGTGCCCAAAGCCAGTAACATTTCATAGTAAAGAAAATCTTCTGTTATGACCCAAATGAAGTATAAAACCTGTGCCAAGTCAGTAGTATCAGTTGATTCATCCAAAGCGATTGAATCATATATATTTTCCTTTTGAAGTATTGTATGAAGTTGTTCTGTTAAGTTGAAGGGTAATTCATGCTGCCCATCAGTTATGGTTCTCCTTGAAAGAGGCAGTTGTTTGTAGTTTGAAACATTATCAGGGTCTAAGCATCCTACAACTTCGACAATGCATTCTTTTACAATTTCTACATCACTGAATGGCTTCCCTTTTTTCCCTGAGTATGTAAGGTATTTTATAAGTTGCTTCAGTGGCATTAATTCTAGGTATTATTGCCACTTGAAAGAATTATCTTTGCTTTTGCTTTTCATCTTTTAATTTATGCAGTACAACCTTTAGTGCCTCTCCCTCTGATTTAAAATATTTGTGGTCCTTATGAGTGTTATAATGCTGATGAGCACTGAATTTCTTAAATGTTGATATTGCAGTATCACAAAGAAAGAAAATCATCTTATCTTTAGCAGAAACAAGATAATATTGCCATTCCTGATCCTCATTAAAAAATCTGTTTTCTTCCCTCAATGTTCTCTTGGTCTTCATTGACATGATGGGCTGTTAAGCAGACAGAATTAAAAAATACCATCAATCTGTGTAACTATTCACAAACTCCATTTCAAACAGAAACAGAGTGCACTGTTGTCAAAAGCTGATAACAGACTGGTGTACTTGACCCCCATAAACTCTCACCAACCAGCCTCCTGTGGTAGTGGTGCCAGTCAGGTTGGGAAAATTAGAACTAAATCATGAACGTAGCAGCCATCAATGTAGCCCTTAGGGATTATTAATTTTTAATTGTGCTGGTCAATCTGGGAGGATTATTTCATTGAAACTTATTTTATCCTTTGGTATTTTAAATATGTTCATTTAAAAAATAAAATAAAAGTATAAAAGATGAAAAAATGTATTAAAAGTATTTGTTCTGTAAAATTTAGATCCAGTAAAAAGGCCACAGTTAATGACCTAGAAGGCCACTTGTGAACTTAAGGCCTCAGGTTCTTGGGTTTGTCATAAGCAGGCATCCTATTTCTTGAAGGCTTAAATCAGAAGTAACATTTGAATATATATTCAGCTTAAAGGTTTTTAAGAATTTGTTCTGAAGGCTGTAGCCTAAATTATTAAGTAGTATTTAATGGGTATATCTTATTTAATTCTGTAAATTAAATTAATTTTAAACTGTTTGTTTTATACTAGATAACTACAGAGATGGAGATGAAAAATCAATTTACTTGTGCATTTCTTCATCAGAATTTTCAACACTTTTTTAATGCAGATTTTAGATTCTTATATTTAAGTGTCAAATATGAGGCAATAGCATTTCTGAACAAAAAGATTTGTGGTGAGGATTGGAGAAATGTATTTGAAAAGTTTTTAATTTTAGAAAATAGTTTGTAATCTAGTTCACCATGGATTTCTGGAATGCAGAATTATAAGAAAGGTCCTATAAACCTGAATATTTTTGTATACAAAACCATGTATGTAAAATGAATACATAGTATTATATCATGCACTTATATATTCCATTGTCTGAAACATATGTATGTGTCATTATGAATAATGTGCATTCTTATTTAAAAGCATTAGTAAAATCACTGTAGTTTTAGTCATGGTGGAATTGCTCAATCAACAGATGCTGAAAGTATCCCAAGAAGCATGGTGTAAACTTATATCGATACTATAAAAACATATTTGTGTCCAAAGTACTTGGGAAATACTGCTCTGGAAGGTTTGCCACTGACAGACAAATTAGTCATATTTTCCATTTCAGAGTACTTATCACTCATTTGTGACTCAGAGAATAACTTTAATATATCATTATATTACAAGAAACACTTTGTACCAGGAATAAAGAGGCAAAGGGCATGAGTGGATTGTGAAGACAAAAAAATAAAAACCTCTTCTTTCTATAGTTATATTTTTTTATTAGTGATTTGAATTCTAAAATTTAGGCATCAGAGAGACCATAGCAGAAGTATCTCTGAGCAACAAAATATATGTGAATTCAAAATCACTCTTACCTTCGACACATTCAACTATCTCAACTATCAGGATGATTTAATATTACCCCCACCCTGTTCTCTGGATTTTTCTTGTTATGAGTATGTGCATGGTAGGAAGAAGAATGATCTTCCAAAGATATTCAGGCCTGAATCTCTAGAATTTGTGGATACATTATGTTACATGGCAAAGGGAAATTAAGATAACCGATGGAATTAAAATTGCTAGTCAATTAACCTTAAAATAGGGAGTTTAGCATGGGTTATTCACATGGGGTCAATGTAATCCTAAGGGTCTTTAAATACAGAAGAGAGAGGCAGAAAAGACTGTGTTAAAGTGATGCCACAAGAGAAAAACTCCAACAGCCATTTCAGGTTTTGGGAAGGGGCCATGAGCCAAGGGGCTCGGGTAGCCTCTAGAAACTGGAAAAGGTAAAAAAGTAGATTCTCTCCTAGAGCCCCCAGAAAGAAACGCAACCCTGCTGACACTTTTATTTTAGCCTAGTGAGGCACACCTCATACTTCTGACCCCCAGAATTGTAATAGAATAAATTTGTGTGGCTTTAAGGCACTAAGTTTGTGGTAATTTTTTACAGCAATAGGAAACTAATACAGTGTGCTAAGGTATGCATTTGATAAATATGTACATCTTCATGAACACAGAATGAATTCAAGTGAAATAACAATAAATTAAGTTAGCTCCTCCCCCTATAATTACTGAACATAATGGCTTTTTATGGAGCTAAACATGATATAATGAGTAGAGATGCCCTACTTCTCCTCAGGAAAAAAGAAATAGCCATATTTAAAGGCCTTTGTAGAAATGAGGCAGAAATCTGCAAACATGCATCAGGCTGCCAGTGGTGAGCAAAAGCATTTACCAACAAGGATCAATTAGGGCCATTTCAGGAGCACCTGGCCTTTGACTTGATTATCACAGCACTGATTCTGCATAGAGATGAGCACAACAATTAATGATAGCATATGATTCACAGGCAAGTGTGAGTAATCTATGGTGATTTTAGGACTTTTTGTGCAGAAAAAATTCTTGGGAGGAGGGGTGAAGTTAGAAAGGAAATTATGAATTATGCTGGAAAGTCAGTAGAAGCTCTAGCTATAATTTTGTTATTAAAAAGACCCATATACTTAAATGTAAAAAGGGCTAGTCATTTGATTGACATTTGCATTTGTCTCTGTTAATGGATTAATGATTAGTCAATAATGGGAAAGATATAAAAGAAACCCTTGTTTTATGAAAAGAGAGATGGCATAGAGGGAGATTAGCTGGTATCTCAGACAGAGCCAGTCCAGGGGTCAGGGGAAGTTCAATCCCAGAGCTGAAACCCATTTTGTCTGGAACCCAATTTTGACAGTACACTCAGAGTTAATTAGGCTCTAGAAGAGTCACTTCCATAATCAAACTTAAAAGAGACTGACATTAAATCAAAAATCTAATTCGTGTGTTCAAATTAAGGTACACTTACTTCCTGTGTTTTTTGTCAAGAGCACATCCATCTCAGTGTCAAGGCAACTGAGGTTGCTCAATGGGAAGAGAATAAGAGCAAAAGAAATAAAGTGTCTTTGTCTTAGTCCATTTATGCTGCTATAACAAAATGCTACAGACTGGGTAATTTATAAACAATTAAAATTTATTTCTCACAGTTCTGGAAGCTAGGAATTCCAAGATCAAGGCACTTTTAAGTGGTGCCATCAAGGTGTTTTCATATGATGTGAGGGGTAGAAGGGCACAAAAAGGGCCTTAGCTAGTTCCCTCCAGCCCTTTTATAAGGTACTAATACATTCATATGAGGGCAGAGCCCTCATAACTTAATCACTTCCCAAAAGGACTCCACCTCTTAGTGTCACCACAATGGCGATTAAGTTTCAACACATGAATTTTAGGGGACATTCTTAGACCCTACCAGCCTCAAAGAATATTTTATCCAGGTCATGAAAATGCTTGATGAACTATCCTTGCTCAAAATCTAAATCTAACTTTCCACTGAGCTGAACACTAATGTCACTTGAAATACTATTTCTCTCAACTTTTTAGACTAAGCTGGAAGGAAAATGTCAAATTTTAGTATTTAAATCATTTTTATGAACTTCATGTGAAACATTTAAATATAAAGTTATGAAAAAATGTTTAAGATATAAAAAATGTAATTTATTTGTTATATATATTATTTTTAGTTTTATTTCTGTCCCAGGGAAAAACTCAGTCACCTGGAATTTGAAGGTCCCTTTTCTTCATTATTAACCCACTTATAGGCAATAGTTTAAATTGAGGGATTTCTAAAAATAATCTCTCTCTTACACACACACATATGTATTTTGATTAATAGTTTCCTTCTTAATTTTAGCATCAGCACTATAAACAAAACATATCTAATTTTAGCTATGTATAGTCTAGCATTTTTTAAAAAAGTAAATTTAAAAAATCTTTTTTTACTATTGCTTAAGGAACATGGGTGTGAAAGCTGACAGGTTCAAAGAACTGAGTAAATGCTATGACCAAAGAAAGTTTTCACTAAAACTTTTCTCAAAGGTCATCTTTCAGACACTTCCTAAGAATATCAGAAACTCACCACAGAAGAGAATTTGGCGTTGTAGGTAATAGCTGATAAACGTCAGCACGTTCAGTCAAGACCACAAAGGAAATGTAAAAACACCTACAAAACAGCAGCCATCTAAGCACCTTTAACGAAAGAGAGGTGTGAGTGAACATGTGTGCATGAAGTTGGGAGGGAATTTCATCATAAAACACACCAGGACTCTGTGTGAAATGTTTGTAAAATTAAAAATAACAACATTATGCAAAATTGCCAAAAGAGAGGCCACAACTACAATATGTACTTAGTCATTACTGGCCTCTTCTGATTTACCCACTCATCTATAGTAAATGTGAAACATGCACATAGGAAGAAAAATCAATATTTATAAATGGATATTTTGGATGGAATCATAAATAAACTAGAATCAGGATTTTAAGTCTCTGGGTTTTCTTTCATTCCTGTACAAATTCTCATAATATGAAATCATGAGTGTTTTATTTACCCATATCCTCACTCAAAAAAGCTTTGCTGACAGCCTATTCTTCTTAGAACAGAACATGCCAAGATGATACAATATGGTCTCTGCCCACGAAGAGCTTTTATTCTGTAGAGAAGAAAGTCATATCCAACATTTCACAGGTTGAGACAATGTGACAGATTCTAAATTCAAGTTCTTATAGTGTTCTTGCTTTTGTCTCCTTGCTTGACTTTGGGCTTTCCTAAGTAGTCTTGTTCATAAAGAGCCTGGATCTTGTCGGTCTTTCATCTGTGATCCACTTGTATCATGCTTTTATTATTCTGTAATGCCCTGTGGGTGTGGTGGTAAGGTGGCCTGTGTCTGGGGGCTGTGACCTTCACAAGTGTTTCACCAGGAGTATAGCTTTTTATCTTCAGCCCCCTACTCCTTTCTCTAGCTGCGGCATTTCCAATCTATTTACATGAAGCCTTGATCCCTGATGCTTATGCTTTTCTACCCCTTAGGTGAGACGGAAAGGCTACACAGAATTCTCTTCCTCCAGCTGAAATAAAGTTTCAGAATTGGGCTCTGGCAAAATCCTTTCCCCTGGAAAGCAGGCTTTTGTTAATGGAGAAGGCTCTGAGCATGTTCCATAATGGTTACTCTTTCCCTACCTGAGACAGAGCCAAGAGGGGATCTTCCTTGGACCTTTACCATAAAAATCTGGTTGGGTTCCCTGAAGAAAAGCCCACAAAAAATGTGGGGGGTCCTCTAAGACTGCAACCCCTAAGAGTTTCTTATCCTCATACTCATCTCCACTCGACCTCCAGCAATTCATTAAAATTACCACTTAAGTGGTACCAGTTTATGACTTCATGAGTTTTCGTTCCAGGTAAGCATATTTCAGTTGCTGTGCCTCTCAGGATGCACTTGTCTCTCCAGATTTTGGGGTGATGGTTTCCCCAGCGACCTCAGTTCTCTGATGGGTCCAAAACGTCAAGGTTCAGTTTTTTCTTGTTGTAAAGATAGAAATAATGGTTTCTAAGCTCTTTACTCGTTCAGGCTGAAACTGGAAGTCACAATTCATTTTTTATGTACAATATTTATACATGCATTACTACTGTGATATAATTTCCAACATTTCCATTTAGAGATGATTTGTAAGAAAAATCTCCTAGATTCTCAATTTCCCCTCTATGAAAGTATAACAAAATAACAGAAATATGTAAAATGCGTCTAGGGCAAAACTTTAAAACACTCCTGAAATACACATAAGGACACTTTAATATTAACTAAAAATTAGACACAGTATAAATAAAATCTCAGTAAAGATACACATAGGTGTCTCTGCCACTCCTCCTCCTGAATCCAGTGCCAGACAATTAATTTAAACAATGACATAGAAAAAAAAAAGAATAAATAAGAATAGCTATGAGAACCATGGAACAAAAGGAGAAAGACTAAGTTTACAAAATATTTAACATATTATAAATTCTCCACAACTTAAAACATGATTCCTGCATTTTTTGATAGATCAATAGGAAAAATATAAAGTTTAGAAATAGACTTCAATATGTAGAGGAATTTGTTATCAAGGAAAAGTTGCAGCTCAAATTGATGGAGAAAAGATGGAATTTTAAAATTAATTATATTGGGACAAATGGATAACCATTCTTTTAAAAAAAGATAAATCTAGCCCTTTACCTTGTATTTAAAATGTGGTAAATTCTGCTAGAGTTCAGAAAACAGTACCCCAAAATGAAGGCGTCAGAAGCAGCCTCAGAAGCAAAAGTTTTTCTCTGACATTTTCCTGTCTTCCTGCCTCTGAGTCCCATCCTCCCCTGAAGCTGGAAGAGAGGCCATAGAAACTGGAATCCCTCATCCCCAAGGTGAGTCATAGAAACCAGAACCTGTTTTCCTAAAAGCCAACCATAAAAGCTCAAGTTATTCTGTGTAAAAACTTGCCAGAAAGAAATTATCTGACCTACCTTGTTTGACTGTAGGTCCTAAGACTCCTGGGGTCCTGCCCCACACTCAGAAGGAAGGAATCCATGCTCAGAAAGGCCAAGAAGAATCTAGGCAGATAGGCCTTGCTGGGTTTCCCCACTCAGTCTAGTAATATTAGATCATACCCTTTTTGTCCATTCACATTTCTACATGGCTGTCCAAACTTTGTTGAACCTAAGCATAAAAAGGGAAAATTCCCCCATATCTCTGAGTCTTCATTCCGAAGGCTCCCGTGTATACACGTTAAATACATTTATATGCCTTTCTCCAATTAATCAATCTGCCCTATGTCAGTGATTTTCAGTGAAACTTTAGGGGGCTAAGAGCCTTGGTTCCTACAATTCCTAATGCTCCATAGATTTAAATATTAAAAATGAAACTATATAAGTGTTAAAAAGAAACAGGGTATATTTCATTAAAACCTAACAGAGGATAGAAATCTTCCTAAATATGCTTTAAAACCCAAAAGTAATAAGCTCAAATACTTGATAAATTTGACTATATTAAGATAAAAACATAAATTTATTAAAATGTAAACCAGAAAATCATAAGCAAAAGCCAAAAGAGAAACTGTGGGACAAACAAAACAGAACGTATAGAAAGTGCTAACATTCCTAACATTTAAGCAGCTCCTAGGAATCAAAAAGAGAAAAAACAAAACCTGAGAGAAAAAATGGGCAAAAGCTATAAAAAAAGAGTTCACAGAGAAAAAAATGCAATGGGATTTAAATATATGAAACTATACTCACCCTCAGTCATAAGAGATTGGTAAATTAAATAAGCAACTAGGGGCATTCTTGGGAATACTTTTGAAATCTAAATAAAGCCTATAGTTTAGTTAATAGTGTTTTACCAATGTTAATTTCCTTGTATTGGTCATTTCACTATGATTGAGATATTAACTTTAGGTATAGTTAGGTGAAGTGTATATATAAACTCACTTTATTATGTTTACAACTTTTCTATACACCTAGAATTATGTCAAAATAAAATGTTAATTTTAAAAATCAAGCTAAAAACACTAAAACAAAACAAAACAGAATAAAGAGGAACCACTTCACACTTATTACGTGGTAAAAGCCCAAAAGCTTGACAATACTCTTTGTCGATGAGGCTGTAAGGTAACAGGTGCTCTCCTTCGTTGTTGGTGAGAACACAAAGTGGGATACCCTTAGAGAGGGAAATTGTCAACACAGCATTTACCATTAAATTTGGCAAACCCATGTCTATCCCCAGAATACACCGGCAAAAACATGAAATGACATAGGCACAGGGCTATTGACTACAGTCCTATTATATTGGCAAGTGATTGGAAACAACCCAAGTAATTATTGACTATAAAATACCCACATAATATAGTAGAAAAAAAGAAATGAGGGAGATCTGTGTTTTCTGATATGCAGTGACTGTAAGTATTTGTTAAGTAAAAGTAACAAGGTGAAAATGTTTATAGACTATTTTGTGTATAGAATATTTTGAATGATAAGGTAGGGAACACAGATGCTATGTTGAATTTTGTATTGTAAGATGGGAAACTTTATTTACACATGTGTTTATATTTATAAAAAGAAACGGTGGAAAAACAAACCAAAGAGTAATAAAAATATATTTATCTGTATGAAGAGAAAGAAAATGGGAGGGTGACAGGGAGAGAAACAATACTTCCCTGTTCTTGCTTTATAATTTTGAATAACATTAAGTCACATAAGAATGTAGGAGAAAAATCAAGAACCTCATACTTTGAATATACATCCTTAGTGGAATATATTGTAAGGACAAAAGAAAACAACAAAGAAAATTTAAATGTTATTTGGTAGATTTATTTTAGGGGTAATATGGTTACTGCTAATTCTGAGTCATTTTATAGGCATTGTAGGATATATCAAATAATAAACTTTTTAGGAAATAATTTTCAGTGTAAGAAAAATGTCATAAAATTAAGGTATGAATGTATTTTTATTTCTTTTAAAAATACATTTTATTCTGGAAGCAATGGCAACAACCCTGCAGCAAAGAAAACCCATATTGTCATAATTTTGGATTCTAAACACCATTTCCAAGTAAAATGAATTAGGGCTTCTTGGAGATATGACTGATTTTAGGTCTGGGGCAAGAAATGTACAGATGAGCATGAACATCTGGTTGTGCCAGAAAGAAAGCAAACAACAACAAAAAACTAATGGATTTGGCCCTTAATGAGACAGGAGCCACTTTGAAGTTGCTTCCACAGGCTAGGATAAGACAATTTGGGTACCAAAAAGAGAAATAACAGAAACTGATACCTAACATATTGAATATATAAAAACCCATGAGTTCATAATGCTATTCAAAAAGAAAGGGCAAAGAAAAACAAATACAAACAAGATATCATGAGTACTAGGGAAAGAACTCATTACCAGAAAAATTAGGAATTATAGGAAACAAATTAAGTATTTGTCCAGTCCTTTATATGAACTGCATTTCAGAATAACCAAAAAGTCCTGGTGAATGAGGAAAAGTTACTTTATTTTTGAGATGGGGTCTTGCTGTGTTCCCCCAGCTGGCCTCAAACTCCTGAATTCAAGGGATCTTCCATCTCAATTTCCTGAGTAACTGGGACTACAGGTGCATGCCACTGCACCCAGCTTGGAAAAGTTACTCTTTAAAAAAAATCCCATGTAAATCAAGTGGAAAAATTATAGAATTAGAAAATATCATTTTCCAATTGCCATTTAAATAATAGATTTGGTCTATTATTTGATCATCAATATATTCTATAGATATTTGGTGAAGGAGAACTGAATATTTACATACTACCAAAGTGTCACAAGCTGGTCATTGGAGAAAGAACACAATGTTCCAATGCAGGAGTCGTGTTGTTACCACCTGAACCCAATGAACTATGATCTTAGGCTCTCCAGTCATTACATTATTGATGTGATGTGCTATGAGGTGAAGACCATCATCTGTGAAGTATTCTTACCATAAAATGGGGAAATGGAATGCAATTAAGCCTTTAGTCCTAAATTTCAATTTACAAGGAATACAGGTGACAGACACAAATCCATACGTGACCCTGTTATTTCAACTGGTTAATGCCATGAAAAAAATTGGAGGAAGAGGGCACAGATAAGTTTTATCTTAAAAGTGGTCTAAGGAGCATAATTAACAATTGCAATATGTGGACATATTTTGGGATGCTATTTCAAACAAACTCTATGAAGACATTTTTGAACAATCAAAGAAATTTAAATATGGATTGGGTATAAGAATATTAAGGTATTTTTTGGTATGATAATGGCATTGTAGTTATCTAAGAAAATCTCTCACAAATACGTACTGAAATTTTAAAAGGGAAATATTAATGTCTGGAGTTTTATTTGAAATATTTCATCAAATAAAAAATAAGGATTAGAATGAATAAATAAAGAAAATGTAACAAAACATTGCTAATTTCCACACTGAGTGTTAAACGTACGGAGACTTATACTATTCTATCTACTGGCAAAATGCAGTGAAAATTGTATCATGTTTTTCCTAAAGATACTTTTTTTAATCAGTAAAATACTTCACAGTAATTTAAAGTTTTCTTTGCAGGATTTTTTTATATCTAAAAATTTTTGCTTTCTATAGTTTGATAGTTGAGAAATTAAGTGTATTTTACTTCTTAAAAAGCTGCAACAAGAAGCAAATCTGAATGAGCTACCAATGACCAAAGCTGGAACTACTAAAAACCAAAAAAATAAATTGGTACTGAATTATAATTCAAAATATAATTATACATGTTTATATACTAATAAAATGAAGTATTGAATAAATAAATAGAAAAAAGATGGATCTTCCTTACTAAAGAATTAGAGATAATTTGTGCAGATACTCTTTTCTTCAAAGGTGGAGCTTAATTCTTCCATCTTCCCCCTTGAGGGTGGGCTGAATTTAGTGACTTGCCTCCTCAGAATAGAGTATGAAAATGTCAGGAAAGTAACTTTTCAGTGGAGAAACCTGTCAAACACTACCTCACCCAGGTGATCCAGATTAGCATCACCAAAGATAAGTCATGTTGATACCTTATACCCTCAATATTATGTGATCGCTATTTCACTTCTGTGGTATTCTTCCCCCAAGCCCATAGCTCCAGTCTAGCCATGATAAAAACCTCAGACAAACCCAAACTGGGAAATATTCTACAAAATAGCTGACCAGTACTCCTCAAAATTGCCAAGGTCATGAAACATGAGGAAATACTAAGATGCTGTCACAGATAGAGGAATCTAGAGAGATATGACTACTAAAGACAATGTGGAATCCTGGATTGGATTCTGGAACAGAAAGATGACATTAATGGAAAAAGTAGTGAAATCCAGATAAAGTCTGGTTTAGTTAATAGTATGCACCAAAGTTTGTTTCTTAGTTTTGACATATGTACCATGATTACATAAGATGATAGCAATGATGGAAACTGGTTAGAGAGTATGTGGAAATTCTCTGTACTATCTTGGCAACATCTCTGTAAATGTACAGTTCTTCTAAAATAAAAAGCTGCTGCAGACTGAATGCTTGAGCCCTTCCAAATTCATATGTTGAAACCTAATCTGCAATGTGATGTATTTGGAGGTGGGTCCTTTGATAAGTGACTAAATCCTGAGGGCAGAGACCCAGTGAATAGGATTAGTGCCTTTATAAAATGGACCTAGGGAGCTCCCTCAACCCTTCTGCCATGTAAGGACGCAGTGAAAAGACAGACATCTAGGAAGAGGGCCCCTTTCAGACACTGAGTCTGCCAGTGCCTTGATCTTGGACTTTAAAGCCTTCAGAAATGTAAGGAACAAATTGTTGTTTATAAGCCATCTAGTTTATGGTATTTTATTATAGTAGCCAAAGAAGACTACAAAAGCTTATTAAAAATAAAATACATTTCTGATAGGATTTTAAAATATGCAATATATTATTTGAGTTGTAGCAAAATTAGCAATCAAATATCAGAAAAGAAATGCTATACAGGATTGCGCATGAGGAGAAACACCATCAAACTGTGTGATAATAGGGCATAGAGAGTAGGAGATTTGTCAGGAGACTAGAAGACAGGAGAGAGGCAGGCTGCTAGAATCTAGGTGCAAGTCAAAGCCTGAGTGATAGAGGAAAAGGAAACTTGTAGAGGTCTCACAAAGTCACACGCAAAGAGAATGATGTAAGTCATGGGACACCAGTAAAACATTTTCTAGCCAAAAGCTTTCAGTCACTTGCAGATGAGCTTAGGGAAGCTTTGGAGTTATGAAAATATTCTAGTTTCCACTCTGACAGTATTATGCTGACAGTGAACAAGTCATTTAATTTTTCTCATTCTTGACTCTCTCAACTGTGCATTGAAGTTCATCCACGGCTTTAATTATATGAATTTACAAAGGTAAGTTTTCAATCCTTTTGGATATGTTGAATGAAGTTTCAAATTTGACAACTACATAAGGAGTTAAAATATGCAATATGAAAAGGAAATAACAATAGTTGTGGGGATTATATACACTTCCAGTTCTCATTTTGGTAAGTCAATGAATGTGGTAGGAAATAACTTATCATACAATCACAATGTATATAGATATTGTCAATTACAATCACCATAGTTATTTCTTTAATTCCTCGAGCATTCATCATACCTGATGAAATATTATCTGCAAATATCGTTCAGAAGCAGGGGAACATGTTGAACTGTACTATGAATGTGCAATTAGCAAGATCCAGACTGCAGGGGAAACTACAGCCCAGTTTTTCTCCAGTTAAATTGTAAGAAAAAGAAGGGAACTGATGAGGACCTATTAAAAGAAAATTTAAAAAGTCATATCAAGTTAAAAAGCTAGAAAGGACAATATAATATCAAAAGATACACATCTGGTTTATAAAACTATAAAAATGAAGTCATCATTATGAAATTCAGGATAATAGTTATCCATGGGGAGACAGAGGATTTGTCATTATACTGGGACACATGCGTAGGACTTCTGGGTGGCTGGCAAAGCTTTAAGATTTTTTCCCTGAATAGTGGTTGCAAGGGCATTAGCCTTATAATAATTCTTTATGTCACATATTTGTTTATGTGATTTTCAATATTTTTATTACACTTTGTAATAAAATCTTCACGTGTTGCAGCACAGTGCTGTATGCTCCATTTACAAAAATGAATAAGAAAAATTTTCCTATAGGCAGAGACGAGAATCAAGTAGGAAAGGACACACATGATATTACATAAAATGATTGCAACAGAATCTGGCAATTGCTGTGATAAAATTACATTGGATACAATGGAACCCAATGGATGAAGTAGTCAGCTTTGCCTAGCCAGGTCATGAATGGCTATAAAGAAGAGATAATGCAATCCCTAAACTTAATATTTAAAGATTAATCAGTGTTTCCAAATGGACAATAAGGTAGAGCAATCTATAAACAAGGGGCCAATTATTTGGTTAAAGTATATTTTTAAGGTAAAATTATGTTTCTCCTGGAAATATAAAATAATTTTATATCTAAAATTATATTAAACTCACTAATTAATGAGGGAGTCAGTAAGATGTTATAGGTGATTCAAAAGAGAACCTAAAAACACACACACATTGGTCATCAAAAATGTTGAAATGAATTCACAAACAGATACAAACTTCATCATATTTACAGGGCAATAAGTAAATGCATCTCTGCTGGACTAATTTGCATTTATGTGAACAAGAAGCATGTGCACTACTATCAGTGCTCAACAATTTATAGAATTGTAAAACACCTCAAAGACAACTAAAAGGGAACATAACTCAGAAGGATACACTGGACAGGACACTCTGTAATCTTTTCTCCATTTCAAACTCTTTGAATATTTTTCCTGGCAGCATAGAGGCCAGGTGTTGCAAAGCAGTATGACCCATTATAAGAAAGGTAAGAATTCAATACAGCTGGAGTTCAAAGGCTGTAAGAGATGAGGTGAGAAAGGAGTTTCAAAAGATGGGTAGGAGCCGCATCATGAAGCTGAGTAAAGCCTTTCGTTTGTCATTAGGGAATGAGCAGACAGAGGCAAATCTATATGGTCCTGGTGGTCATTTCCTCTTCTTTTTGTGTAGCTGGGGAGGAATTTTGCATAACAGTCCTGAATTAGCTCGGTAGAAGAATGTAGTAAGCTCTGGAGGTTCTCCCTTTCTAATAAGACAGTTCCTCAACCAGGACACTCCCATTGTTGCACAGATGCTCTCTCTCCTTTCCTGATATTTTGAGTGGTGGTGATGAAGAGATCTCTGTCTTGGAGCCCTTTCATGATATGTCAAATGCACCTATGCCCATGACAAACATACTTTCATGTAGAATAATACAAGTGTGGAAGATCATATGTGCTTTGCTGCTTCTCTGCCTGTGAGTTACCTCAATAAATCATATTTAATGTTTTCACTGTATGATTTAGGAATTTGTTTGTCTTTTCACCTTTGCATTATAGAGTCAGTGAATGTGTTTTTTGTTTGATTTTATTACTATTACTAGTAATAATAATAGTAGTAGTAGTAATATTTTTATATTAAAATTAACATAATCAGATTTGTATTTCAGAAAAATATCTCTGCTTGATTAATTTACTTAGTGGTATTATAAATTTTTGAAGACCAGGTGTGATCTAGTATTTGCACTGTGTTACTAGGTTGAAAAATAACCAAATTACTGTGACTGAGAGTAGTTTTTGGATAATTGTGGAAAGGGAGACTTCGTTAGTTTTTGGCGTGTAAGTTCTTTTCAAGTTCCATTACCTCATACTGTTTATACAATTTACTCTCAAAATAGCTAGTAAAATACTATGTTGTTTTTGACTACTTGATAGGTAGCAGAACATGGGACATGAGTGTCCTAGATAAACTCAAACATTCACACTTTCAGGCAGAACTCATTAGGCAATTAGTCCTTTATTTGTGAAGACATATTGGTTTGTATTTTTCATTAAATCCACAAGCACATTTCTATTTCCCTCCTATTTCAATCCCTTTATTTTCCTGACAATTTAACTGTTGAATAACTTGACCGTGGTTTTCCCTGCAATCTGGATTGTGATGATTGCACATTTATGGTGCAGTTCAACATGTTCTTCTCTCCTCTGTCCTCTGTCATTTCTGCTGATTGGTAGCTGGGTCCAGAGTATGGATCAGACTCAAGTTTGATCTCTTCAGAAAACTGAAAGTAGGGTATGGCAAGGTATATAATGTCTCCTTGTCTTTCTGTGATCTTAGCAACCATTGAAGCACAATGCCTAAATCTATTCATTTCTTGGGGGTTAAAAAATGGTGATATTCTAATGCTATCATTTTATTTTTATTTGTTTGTTAAAACACTTTTATGAAGAAACATTGCCTCTCATCTAGTATTTTATTACCTATGATAGAGTTAATAAGAAATGCAGGATAAATGCTTAGTTTTCCCCTTTATTAACAATGTTTTCATAGCAATGGATTAGTTTCTATTAACAATCTGAAAGTGGAAAGCTCTTTTTTAATATAATTATGTAGTCATAAATATAAATAAATTTGATCTGTTCAATTCATTGTAATTATTAAAATTATTGAAGTTCAAATGGTCTCATTTAGTTAGTGGAAGACTCATAAATTTGGCTCTTGAATAGTTTTAAATTTACTTCATTAGTATTTTATAGGTTACTTGCTAACTGATATGATAATATTTGCTAGGCTCAGCTTGCATATTTCTTGTCTGAGATCTGGAATCAGTTTGCTCGTAGTTAGAAGCGACATTTCAAGACCACGATCTAGGTCTCATTGCTACTGCATTAGTCATTATTACTACTAGATCTTTATAGTGAAAGAAGTAGGAAATACTTACAGGTAGGAAATATATATACCTCTGCTCTGTCTGCCATAAAAGACTATATAGAATGATCAACCAAGTAGGAACTTCCTAAGCTTATATTGATACATGCAATCAAACTTCAAGACTAAAGAGCTTTTAATTAAACTATTCTTTATTGCATAGGTATGTCCCTTATTCTACATTAAAAGTTCTACTTCTAAAGGACACAAAGAATGGTTAATTAGACTAGCCACTAATTATTCATATTTTATTTTTAGAATACTAATACTACAACCATTGTGATTACTAAAATTAAATAAATTAAACCTTAAAAAGCTTTCTTGAATCCTGCCTTATTCTAAAATAACAAGAAAACCAATTGCACATAATAATAGAAATGTATCAAGGTAAGATTTCATATAATGTTATAAGAGGAAGAGATAAGGAACATAATTATATAAATGCACACATACACAAAATATAAGGCTGAAACCCATACTCATTTTAGTAGACCTTAATTTCTCCTAACGACAAAGAAAAGAAGGCAAGGATTCCCACAATTAACTTAACTATACTCAAATTGTAAACCAACAATGTTAGGCTAGGAAACAAATTAGAGTTATAACAATTGGGGAAGGACTGTTAAAACTAAAAGTATTTGCAAAAAATCTAATTATATATTGTGAAATCCAGGAAAATTAGTGGAAAAATTATGAGTGATTCTTTGAACAATAATAGTAATATAGAATTCAGCAAGGTAACAGGTTATAATATTAATATACAAAAATTATATATATCCATAAGTCAAAAGATGGCCATAATCATGATGGATTAGCTGATACAATACATCTCTTCCTGCTATAAACAGCTTGAAAACATGAAAAATACATAATACAATTGTTTTAAGACACTGAAAATAGGCAGTATAGAACTGTGATCTATAACAGAAGAGAGACAGATAAGGTGAGCCATACAGCTTCCATGACTTTCTTTAAAGACTTCAGCACAAGGAAGAAACACAAATCTTATTTAGAAACTGAGTTTACAAGGGTACCCCTTAAGTAGGGCACAAAGTACTATTTTGAGTTGAGGAAATAGTGATGAGTTCAGTGACAGTGAGAGGGCTGAAATCTGCAAGGAAAATTACCGGAAAAAGTACAAAAAAAGTTATACAAAAATACTTTTGAATCTGGCTGAATACCAAGCAACTCAGATGTGGGATAAAACTACATGAATACTGGTAAAGGATATTTACCATGGGATGTAATTTAATTTACAGAGCTCACACAGAGTTGAGGGACTTTCAAGTTCTTATTATCCAGACTAGAAAAGTCTTATTGAACATTTTGGGAGTTCATTACAGATTTAAGAATCATCATACCTAAGTAATTAAGGCTACTTTAGACTCACTATAATAAATTTAAACCCCAGTCTTTAAAGACAAAGCGGATACACAAATGATTGCTTTCCAAGACCAACTTCATCATCATTAAATGAAGACTAAAAAAAAATCCTGATGTTTAACATCAAAAAATTCAAAATACACAGCATCCAATAAAAAATTACTAGACATCTGAAGAAGCAGGAAAATGTGCCATCAGCAGGAGAAAAGTCAGTCAATAAGAGCTAAGCCTGAATGATGGAGATGAATTTTCAGAAAAGAACTTCAAAACAGGTATTATAAATAAGTTCAAACACTTAAATAGAAAACCAATGAGCACATAATGAGGAAAGAAATGCAGACTATAAAAAAATGAAATTTCTGGAGCTGCAATGAAAAATTTACTAGATGAGCTTAATAGCAGATTAGGCACTGCAGAAGAAAAGATCCGTGACCTTGAAGAAATAGAGAGAGAAAAGAGGCTGCAAAAATGTAACAGTTCCTAAGTGACCCGTGGGACAGTATTAAGGGGTCAAACACATGTGTAACTGGAGTTGCTGAACATAGAAAAAAGAGACTCAAAAAATGGAGAACTTATGCCTAAGAGTTTCCAAATTTGACAAAAACTACAAACTCACATGTACAAGAAGCTCAACAAACCTTAAGTACAAAAAATATCATTTATATCTCAATCAAATTTTTAAAAAACAGAGATTAAAAAATCTGAAAAATAGCCAAAGGGAAAAAAAAATGACATTAGCGCCTAGGAACTATTATCAAAATCGACAGTGACTTCTCACACACAAATCTGGAATTCTATCCTGTGAAAATATCCTCCAACTGAAGACGGGGGAAAAAGACATTTTCTTTTTTTTCATATATCATATATTTGAAAATTAAGTGAGTAACAGACTTTAAGTATTCTCACCACAAAACAGTAATATGTGAGATAATAACATATGTAAAATAGCTTGATTTAGCCATTCCACTCTATATATTATATACATAAAGGATTTTCCAAAAAATCCTTATGTATAGAAGCTGAGCAAATTTGTTGTCAGCAGACCTTCACTACAGAAAACGAAGAAAGGTCTTTACACCAAAGGAAAATAATACCAGATGGAAACTCAGACCCACACAAAGGACTGGAGAGAGCTGGAAAAGGTAACATTTGGGTAAATATAAAAGACTATTGTTTACTATTTAAAAAATATTTAAAAGATAATTGTGCCCAAAAGAATGATTTTTAGTTGAAGTCACCATTTAAAATCCACCTTTTTTCACACTCCAGCTCCAGCTCCCACCTGTCCACATACACAGAGAGTAGATCTATGCTTCTCTTTTCCAAATTTGTTTCAAAACTTTATACAGTAGTTTACATGTGCAAATATTTTCACAATTTCTCTCTCCATAGTTCTATCAGCTTGTGGACAGCACAGCTTACACACAAATTCAACAGATCTTATGAAAAATAGTTCAGTAAATTGTGCCTCTCACTCCTCTGGTTGTCATAGTTCAATTGCAGTTTTAGGGACTGGATGGATAATGTCCTTGCTCCTGTGATTTTCCCTTGCCCTCATTTACCTTTACAGAATTAAACCTCATACAAACATAATGGATACCAATAAATACTAGGAAACGTCAGGGTGGAAGTGTAATCTGCATTATCAGCATCCAGTTCCAGTTTAAGCTTGCCATAAAATGCCATCATATATAATATTTTTAACAGTCAATTTTCAGGCAAGGTGAGAAATTCAATATATGTTCAAAGTAAAAGCCATAGAATCAAGCAGTGTATGTATAAATATATACTGGACATTATTTAATTTCAGATTAGTAGATGTTTTGAGCTCCTAGCTGGTATTTCTGTAACTATTGTCTTGGTAAATCAGTAATTCAAAAAGAAGGATAGTTAAATAAATTTTCCTTTGGATTTTTATAACCTGGCTTTTAATATATACCATTTTAGATTGATTAAAACATTCACTACTGAAGATCAAGGCCCTTGGAAAGACTAAAGCACATACTACAGGCGATCAAAGGCTCTGATAATTCCAGATCTTCCACTGACCTCTCTCTGGGATTTTGCAAGAATAAATCACTTAATATCCATGATCTTTGGTTTATTTTTCTATGAAATGTGAGTTATAGACTAGATCACTATTTCTTAGACTTTTAAATTTCATAAAATAGTGAAAGAAACTGTAGGCTTAACCAATTTGGAGTTGTCATTTCTTTTTGAATAAGTACATAAAGTAAACATTCAAATTGCCATCTCCAGTTAAAACATTTCATTAAAAAGAACATTTTAAGAACAAAAGAGTCAGGAGGGCAAATTCAAAATAGTAAAGTCTTTTATATTAAAAAAGATATAGGTTTAAGAAAAAAATCTTTCCATATCATTTTTTTCCATTTTATCACAGACTGATAAAAATTTCAAAAATGTCTAAAATTATTCCATGGACCTATGCTTAAAAATTATTGAATTAAATGCTTTCTACTATCCTTTTCAACCATAAAACTCTGATCTATAGTCTTATTTTCATACAATATGTTAAGCAAATGTAATTAATATTACATAGCATTATGTCAATTAAATGTGATTTGCCTAAATCAATGTAATGAAAATAAGAAAAAA
This sequence comes from Daubentonia madagascariensis, assembly GCA_023783475.1. Lineage (NCBI taxonomy): Eukaryota > Metazoa > Chordata > Mammalia > Primates > Daubentoniidae > Daubentonia > Daubentonia madagascariensis. Next base: position 13,439,152 of record JAKFHU010000978.1, on the reverse strand, counting down.
TACATTTTTAAGAATGGGGAAAATGTCTCCTAATGTTTGATGTAATACTTTGCTTCAACACACTTTAATACACACTACACACATTAAAAAAACCTTTTAAAAAGTTCCTGTGGGAAATGACAGTGTCATTTGGGTCTATTCAAGCATCATTCTGGTTGCACAAACTTGAAAGAGAAGTTGAACTGTGGTAATACTAGTCTTTATCTTGGAGAACAAGAGTCATTTTGCAAATTTGTAGTATCATTTCCCTAAACAACTCAGGACCGAATTGTACTTCAGTCCCCCAGTTCTACATTTTTGCAGAGGCAGAAACATAGCTTTTGACTTTTGTTTTTGTAAGCATTGCTGAAAGAATTGAAATAACTTTTTATTCTACCATGTATAACTATGGAATAGTATTAACAGGTGAACTAGAGAAGGATGTAATCAATTAGATATCTCTTCTTTTTAGAGAGAGAAGATGGAAACATCATTGGTTTTTTTTTTCTCAATTAAATATGTGTGAATCAAAAGAAAAAACTTTTTTCAAGTTAATACATGGTTCAGGAAAAGAAGAGGCAAGCAAAGAAACCAAAATCAGGTAAAATTATAAAATTTTAAGTCAGTCTTAAACTTTTAAAAACATAATTGAGTTTGAATATTTGTTAGCACTTAGTTTTAAAATATCTGGTTGAAAATATATTGATTGTACTGTTGCAATTGAAAAAAATGCCTTTTTATTTACTAGGAGTAGATAACTGTTAAATCTAAAGTGTTTTCATTAAAAGAAAATGTAACAATTTTAGTCACACAGAAGAACTAGTACAATCTTTATTAAAATATAATCTCAAATACATGACTTTCACTGAGGAAAAAGAGCAACATATTTAACATAGGCTATCCTAATTCTTCCACAAATATATTATTTAAATGGAATTCATGAGTGTATGTGTGTGTGTGTGTGTGTGTGTGTGTGTGTGTGTGTGTGTGTCAGGGAGGGTGTTGACCAATTCCAAACTTGTTTGGTAGTCAGCAGGAGAGACTTTTAACTGTCATCTAAATTGTCCTGAAGCTAATGCCTTTTTATTACAGAGCCAAGGAAAAAAGAAATAGGCTAAGTCTTCTTGTGCAGAAACATGAGTTTAACGAAGAGACCCACTCCATTAGATCTGGGCACTTGGCCAAAGAAACAAGGTGAATAACTTTTCATTATTTTGGGGAGATTTTACTAATTCTATCATTAAAGATTTAAAGAAAAGTAAATTAGGAATTTCTATTTTATTGGAAATTACACTGTAATGTAAGGAAAGTTAAAGATCTCATTTCAAGGAACTAGAAATATTTCATAAAATTAAACCACTTTAATAGTTAGAATTAAATAATTATATGAACATTTAAAAGTGCTCTTTTTAAATTTTATACCTGTCAATTTTAAGTGATATATTTTACTCCTCATAAGCTGATGATAAACTCATTAAGAGTTTTTCACAATGCAATGTTGTCATAGAGAAGAGCTATTCATCTCTTTTTTTAGTAGTTTGAAAAAATGCCCTAAGTATAACAGCAAGTGAAGCATAAATAAAAGATGTTTTGTAATTTTTAGCATTTCTTTAATTCAAAAAGAAAATGAAATAGCCTTTTATAATAGTTCAATACAAATTCTCCCAAATTTGAATATGAGCAATAAAAGATCCAAGAAAATATATTCAACTGTCTACAAATATTTCTTGTATTAAAAAGGTCTTATATTTCATATCCCTTTGAAACATCATTAGTCAAACTTCCTGTATCTCTTAGAAAAATTTTTGCAGCATATTGTGGTTAGAGCTTCAAGGAAATTGCATTAAAAAAAATTTTTTTTGACTGAAAGATACTGTCAGTATAGGTTCTTCTATTTGCTGAATTTAAAAAGATAGTTGACCTGATTTCTTTATATTTTTTGGGCTTTTTAACCTAAAAATGATTAATTTTTACTAAAAAATAAAACAATTCACACATTCATAAAAAAAAATACTATTTTAACATATCATCCAATAGGCAAAATCCAAAACAAAATTAAACAATGTTTTTGAAATTTCCAATGTAAATACAACTTTCATTATATTATAATCCAAGGAGGAACCCTCTGAGATAAGAATTAAAAAGAGCAGTAATATAGCATATGTTAGAGCAGATTCATAAACAGACTTTCTTCATACTCCTTTATAAAACATGTTGTTTCTTGAACAGAGTCTCCCCTGAAGAAGCAGTGAAATGGGGTGAATCATTTGACAAACTGCTTTCCCATAGAGGTCAGTGGTATTTTCACCAAATACTTTATTCCTTAATGGAAAACTGTACAAAGCATGCATGTAATTATACAAAACAAACTGTCATAAAAATTTTGTCTGATTGGTAATTTATAGTAATTTGATTTTTTGATTGACAGAAGTAACTAAACAATAGAATACTCAACTAATGGAAAACATTTTTTCAAATATTGTCATTTCATTAAGAATTACTTATTGTGGATGAAATATTAATTATTTCTTTATACTCTAACAGTTTCAAATTTTTTAGTTTTTCTGATTTTTTAATGAGACCCTCAGTTTTATTAAATCCATGATTAGCAAACTAACCATATTATTTTCATTGTTCAGGGATTAAAATTTTAAAGTAGTTTTTTTTGCTTGGACATTTGGGAAACCCTCATGAAAATAGTTTTTTTTTTTTTAAATTATAAATTCTTCACTCTGCACTTCAAATCAATCATCTATTTTTAAAGCAGAATTTTGTAGAAAAGTTAAGAATTGTTGTACCTCTAAGGTGGAGCTTTGTATCTGAGATGGAGGGTAAGGACAGGTATTGAGTCCTCATTTGACTCTGCAACACTGTGATAAAACATGGGTTAGAAGACCAGCTGCCTGGATGGCTAGTCTTTAGGGCTGTGGTCCCCAACCCCCAGGCCAAGGACCCATACGGGTCCAGGGCCTGTTAGGAACTGGGCCACACAGCAGGAGGTGAGCGGTGGGTGAGCAAGCGAAGATTCATCTGTATTTACAGCTGCTCCCCATTGCTCACATCACTGTATGAGCTCTGCCTCCTGTCAGATCAGCAGTGGCATTAGATTCTCACGGGAGCGTGAACCCTACTGCAAACTGTGCGTGCAAGGGACCTAGGTTGCACGCTCCTTATGAGAATCTAGTGCCTGATGATCTGAGGTGGAGCTGAGGCAGTGATGCTAGTGCTGGGGGAGCAGCTGCAAATACAAATTATCATTAGCAGAGAGGTTTGACTGCACAATAAATGTAATGTGCTTATATCATCCTGAAACAGTAGAAAAATTATCTTCCATGAAACCTGTCCCTGGTATCAAAAAGGCTGGGAAACACTGCTTTAGGGTCAATTTATATAAGGCAGCAGGTCAGTGAACTTCGTCTTTATTCAGTCTATGATTTCTTTCAGATAGCAAAACTGAGGTGATGTGGCTGGGCAACCACAGGGTTTATTATTCTCCACACTGGACCCAGTCAGAGTCTGCTGAAAAATGCGACATTATCATTACCAAATATCCACATATTTCCTCAAGCCCACAGCTTTTATTTGCTCCTCAAACTTTTTCTGTTCCTTATCTTAGTCTTTGTCTGAAACACAAACACTTCGTAGCTCTTCCCCAGAACATTCCAAGATGAGACTAGCCCAACTATTCTAACAATTGTTTATAGCAGTGGTCCCCAACGTTTTTAGCATCAGGGACCAGTTTCATGAAAGACAATTTTTCCACAGACCAGGTGGGGTGGGGAGGGGAGGTGGGGACAGGGATGGTTTTGGGATGATTTAAGCACATTACATTTATTATTCACACTCCTATAAGAATCTAATGCTGCGGCTGACCAGACAAGAGGCAGAGCTCAGGCGGTGATGCGAGCGATGGAGACTGGCTGTAAAGACAGATGAAACTTCTCACCACTCACCTCCTGCTATGCGCCCCCCGCTCCTAAGTTTCATGAAGGACAATTTTTCCGTGGGGGGGGCGCAGTGGAGCTCTGCAGCCTAGTCCCTAACAGGCCACGGGACCAATACCAGTCTATGGCCCGGGGGTTGGGGACTGCAAGTTTTTAGCACTGCCAGTAGGTTTCACATTCTAAGGTATCTACTGGAAAAAGGGGTTCCTGTTGCTAAGGCAGCTGGGAGTGGAGTACATGTAATTCAGCCTCAAATACTCCAATTGATATAATAGCAGATTTTCTTGTCTGGCCTCATCTTCTGTTTTCTCTCTCCTCCCTAATTGTTCAGCTTTCTACAAGGTCTTGGTGACCTGTTCTTGATCCCCTGAATTTGCTGACATAAGAATTCGATGTCCTCAGATTATCCCTGAAGACTTTCCCTCTTCCAATGAAAATAGGTGTCTGCCTCTGAATTGTAATATTGACTCATAGAAAGAAAATATAGGTAAAAAAATCAAGGCTTAAATTTAGATAAGGATGTAATCAATGAGAATGAAGGGTAGTAAGAAAGAAAGTTTATGCTGACAAAAATGTAATTTGTCACTCCTTTCTCCTTATGTCCCCTTAATGCTACTATCACTCTCTATTTTGGGATCACTCTCTCTACTGTACCCAGTTTTACTCATTTCTAGTATCCAATAATTTTTTATCTATTGTTAAAGTTCTTTCCAAATATATGTCAAAGTTATCCCATCCTTACTATCTTGCTACCACTGTCTTGGTTCAGGTCCAGATCTGTTCTTAATAGATTAATTACAACAACCTGTATGAAACTTTCCTTCATAATTCATGTTCTCCATATATTTTTTATCTCCTTTTATACCCAACATTTTGGTACATCACTACCCTTTAGTCTCTTCACCAGTCATAGCAAGGAAACAAAGACAAAGGAGTGGAATTCATTTTTTTACAATTTGACCATTTATTATTATAGAAAGAACCAGATGTCTTTTCATCTGTGGATTCCCAAACCTAGCATGTCACCTTAAAAATATTAAATGCTCACATAATTTAACTGAATTTGTTGCTAGGAAAAAGTTAGTCCAGAGGAGATTTGAGTTTTAGTTTTCTTCTGCAACATAAATGGCTGTAAAATCTTAGTTAAGCTCCCTAATCACTTAGCTTCCTCAACTGTAATGGAGATAATGTTTTTAACTCCAATAGAAATAGATTTCTGTCAGGATTAAATGAGATAATGAACAAGAAACCAATAAATCTTAGACACTGCACAAATGTCAATGATTACTGCTATTATGAAAAATAGTACTACCAACAAGTTTAATAATTTTTTTCTGTTTCTAGTCTATTCCAAACTGGGTAATCATCAGTTAGAGGGTTAAAATTTCAATTGGTAGTAATATATAAACTGGATTTCTTTAACTTAATAAATTGGTATATAATAATTTCATCATACCCTCATTACCCATTCAAAGTGAAGAAAGATTTATCAGGGTAATTAGTTCTACAGAAAATCCTTACCTGAAATTCTGTATTCATTCTTTAACAGTAGTCAAGACCAAGTGGACCCAATTGAATCTGCTGCTCTCTCTTTTCTCTACTGATAGAAATATTAAAGAGCTGTAAACTATCAGCAATTTAAATCAAGAGGAGGTAACATGAATAAAAGAAAATCAGCACTGATCCATTTGGACATTATTATCATCTTGCATGGTCAAAGTGCTAAATAGATTATATTGAATTTACAGAAAATTATCTTATTAGCATTAGTTTACTCAATCCAAAAATATCCAAGTATTTTTAATTACAATGCCTATTGTAATATTAAATTAGAAATCTTAAAATAATCACCTAAAAAAAGTCTCTTGGTTGTAATGGTTAAATTCAGCTCATTTCTATTAACTTGACTCTAGGGAGATATATGTATATTTTTTTTTAGGAGAAATATCCTATGCATGCACGCACACACACACACTCCAAGAAAGACCTTGGTCTATCAAATTTTATGAAATTTCCCTTTGGTTAAACGTGTAATTTTCTCAAATACTGTATGTCATGTCTATAAAAAGGAAATGGAAAGCGTATTAGATGTAGTCAAATAAGAAATGAAGTGATAAATCAAAAAAAATGTAATGGAAATTTGAGTATTCAGTTTGACAAAAACATCTGATATTAAAACCACTGTAGAATGATTATTATCAGCTTTAGGAATGCAACCACAGAATAGATGGCTCCTACCCTAGGTTTTAGAAGATTAATAAAAATTCACTAGTTGGACAGGGAAAGAAAACAACCATCCAAGCAGAGAGCCAATATAGGCATGGAGCATTAAACAGTGCAATTTACTTAGGGAATTAAAAGCAAAGTAATTCTTTATTGAGAAATATAATTTGTAAAAGGGAGAGTGCCTTAGGTGACAGACATCAGACTGATGAGACCAAAACTAAAAGATCACTGGTTTTTGCTCTATTCCACAGAAACCAAAGGATCCAGGGGTGTTTTGATACTTCTATTTTATTCAAATTTTATTCATGTAGTTTAACTCCTTTAAAATTAAAAAAAAAGAAGGCAAAAATCCAAGGAAATCTGAATAATGTATGGACTTTAGTTAATAATGATATATCAATATCGGTTCATAAATTAAAACAAATGTACCATACCAATGCAAGATGTTAATAACGGGGTGAAATTGAATTGGAGCGTATGGGAAATGTGAAACCTTTGAAACCTTTCTGTAAATCTAAATCTATTCTAAAATAAAATGTTTTTAAAAAATGAACTCAAACATGTTGTATAGTAAATTTTAACACAATGAAGTCCATCAATAATTTAACTTCTATTCCTCATTTCTTTCTATGTAGCTATTAGGCTATTTTTTTCTGTTCTTATTTATTGGCAATTTTTTTTAATTTGTAAGATGATTAACAAAAACCTATAATTTAAAACTACACTTATATATACAAATCAGTAATTTCTGAATGGTATTTAATAAAAACAAAAAATGTTAATAAACACAAAAACCAATATCAGACTATATCTGTCTGTCATAATCATAAATTTCAAAGTTAGTCTCCATCAGTATTCTCATTGATTGACTTTATAAAAGCAAATTTTATCAATTTTAATTTATAAAATCTATGAATGCCAGTAAAATATTATATATGTATGGAATACAAACATATATGTGTGTTTATTTGTGTACATAGTATATATGGTTCTGTGTAAGGCATCTTTGAAAACAAAATGTTACTGCTGAATAATACATAACTTTGAAAATAACTGGCTAAATAATTTTTAAAATGCTATAGAACTTGCAATATATCATAGGTTTTAGAAAATCCTTAAAAGAGGTTAAATAGATGTATGCAATAATTCAATAGGCAAAGCAAAAGGTAATTCCTGGGCACAGAAAAAAGCATGAAAAGGGCTAGAGAAATAAGAAATTTTGACATAATCTGGAAAAGCAAGCAGTTTACTTTCACTGAGGCAGAGTAATAAATAAATACGTTGGAAAATCATGTTGTGGGCAAACTTTGGAAGAATCTGTGTGTTAGAAAGCTATCTGTGATGGATAGAAAGATAAAATTCTCTGCATGTAATATGGAATACCTACAAGTTTGTTGTAAATATAAAAGCTGACCTCAAGATAAGAACCATTTTGGAAGGAAAATGGATGAACTTGGTGACTTATTGATTGAATGTGTATGTATGCTGCAGAGTGAGAAGATGAAGGAATAGAGACAAAGAAAAAGGATGAGCCAATGATCCCTAGATTTTATTTCCATAATAATAGGATGATAACGATGCTTGCTATAGATGAGAAATAGAGGTGGATGAACAAGACTTACAAGAACTTGTAGGAAGTTACCAGGTTAGAGTTTGAACATATTTGGTTGGTGGTAAACCTTTTCAGAAGTGTTGCAGGGTTTTGTAGGTGCACACCTCGAGTATGGAAGAGTGACTGATTGACAGATATTTTCTAATCATCTCACACAGTTGATAATTGAGGATTTGAATGAGAATGTTATTTCTTATGAGGGAGTCCCCATCAATAAGAAAATCTTCCCATTACTACATAATTGTTTGTTTTCCCTGTGCACTTTTTTCCAGCTATTGCAAATCATTACAGTATTTTTAATGTTTTTATTAATGAGTATTTACTTGGACTTTTTAACACCCTGAATTATGATTCTACTAAGTATATTTCTGAGAACAATTCATAACATGTAAGATGTAGTAGAATATGTTAAGCCATTGCATTCCATTGATTTAAAAATATGAACTGATTATACTGCAGAAAATACTTATTACTGACTTTGAGTAAGGGCTTCAGGAAATGCATACTTCACTTTTTGGGAAGGAAATGAGTACTTCTCCTTATACTGTCACCTTATGGATTTTCAAGTTACCCTTCCCAATTTTCAGTTACCAATTTTTTGCAAGATAAGGGATTCCAGTGTTCTACAATGTTAAATTTCTGATTCAAGCTGAACACTCAATTTCTTAACCTATGTAAAAAATAAAAATAAATAAAATTCATTCCAAGTTATAATGGATCCCATAAATAAGTCATTATTACAAAAGAAACCACCAATTCTATGACAGGCCAGAATTACGAAGCCAAATATTAAAGAATAAACAATGCAACCTAGTACTTAGGCTATTATATAGTACTTGGGTTTCCAACTTCAGAGTTTCTTGACTTTGTTTTATTTGGTTTCTTGGCATCAGAAAAATACTCCAACAGATGCCAGAGTTTCAATTTAGAAACATGCAATTACAAGCATTTCATATTTGTATGACACATTGAGCCAGCTTCTTCTAGTGTGAATTCTAATCCCAGGTTCTATCAAGCACTTTTGGCAGCTGCATTCACCACTGCCGCCTTCTAAAGGACTGTTTAGTAAGTTACTGTTTCTGTGTGAGAAATGGTTCCATTGTAACCTGACTTAATGCAGCTGCCCAAAGAGAGTAAGAGAAACAGGAAGTAACTGATATGTTGGGATAATCTTGCACAACATAGCATATTACTTTTTTAAAAGTAATTTACTTAAAATTTTAAATAAATGAACTCTTTTCTCATTTATCATTCATTCATTTCTTGAATTAGTATTTATTTTTTACTATTATATTCATATTATGCCAACAAAACCCATTCACTTTGGTTAATGCATCATGAGCTCTCACAGCAGTTTTCTTGATGTTATTGCTCTGACTTCATTTTGAATGTCTGTATCAAGCTCAAGACTAACCATGATAACAAAGAGTTTTTGCATAACATTCCAGAGCACAGCAGCTGGCACAGAGTCGACACTCATGCTTTGTGAATTAGTAAAAGACTATATTTGAAAAAATGTTTATATTATTTTCTGGAAGATTTCTATTTGAATTTCATGCAGGACGATTTTCCTCTTCTTCTTCAAACAGAATTAAGTCACTCTTACAATTGTCCTTCCTCAGTCCTTGCTTCATACATGCCTATCTTGCCCATTAATTTCCATATTTCTCAATAGTAGGGACTTTGTTTGCTTTATGACAGTTTAGTGGCAAAAGTGCTATAATTTTAAACAAGATGAACCTGGGTTCAAACACCTGGGCTATCTTTTAACAGCTGTAAGACTTAGGGCAATTTAACTCTCTGCACGTCAACTTCATGTATAAACATGAGTATAACAAGACTTACTCCATAGGGCTGTTGTGAAAATTAAATGGAATTGTGCCCATAAAAGGCATATAGCAACTTGCTAAGACCTTAACAAACACTCAACACTTCTAACTATTGTAAATAATATTCTTTCACGTATATAACACAGTCCTCAGGTTCATATTCTTTCATAAATAATTAAAAGATAGGTAAAAAGTTATTTCTAATGAGTAAAAATTTCGGTTGCCTATCATATGGACAATTCCTTTTAGCTGTCAGTAAAAAACATTTTATTATAATTGAGATCTGTTAATAAGAAAAGTAATGGCTGTAACCTTCTGAAATCATGACAATTATTTAATAAGCCATTTTATGAATAGTTTGGTATTTAAAAACTAATAAATTCATACTTATGCATGACATATGGCTAGAATACAGTAAATTGAAATTTTAAAAGTCCATCCCTTAACTGGGGTCAGTGCAACTTTATTTATAAACCAAATAAAACAGATACTTAACTTCTTTCTAAACTACATCTGACCTGGAATAGACCATTCTCTCATTGTAATATAGCAGGCATTTTATTTTGCCAACTTTGCTTTTTCCATTTAAATAGTAACAGAGGATCAAGTAAGGACAAGCTAAAATGACTTTTATTGTGAAACGGGGAAAGGCAGGACCTATATCATAAACAAACAGAACAACACTACCCAATGATATGCTTTTTAATATCAGCATAGGGCACATTTCCATGACTGCTTTTTTTTTTATTAGAGTTACCTAAAAATGTTCTCACAATCATTTTGTTGTCTTGCTTCCAATTTTTTCCTAATATCTAGACGAGAAATTCTCTTCAGAAATCTACTTTACAGCAACTACCAAGTAAAGCATACCAAGATACTGACCCTGCAATAAGAAACAAGAAATTTTAGAATTCTATTTAGAATTCTAAAATATTATTTTAGAAAATAAAAAAGCCTGTGAGTTCTAAAGATAGTTGTTAGAGATGAATTGAGAAAATATAATTTTTTTAAGAATATAATACAGTAAAAATGCATATTAATTTTGGGGAAAAAGGACAAACCTCTTAGAACTTTGAAAGAGGAGGGAAGTATAGGTGCTAAGCAGCTGGTTTCTATTACATTAAATATTCATCAAGGGGAAAGTTCTCAAGAAGAACTTTTTTAAAAGATCTGGAGAGAGGCTGGAGCTACCTACCTAAACTTTTGCTCAAGCCAATTGGTGTACATATGATTGTTTTTGTTTTTGTTTTGCTTTTATAGACCTAAACATTGCCCCACATTTCAAAATTCGGCTTTAGTTGCAATTTAGGGTTTGAAAGGTATGTTTTATCTTAGTCTCATTTCCTTCCAGGATCATTATACAAGAAGATAGAGGAAAAAAAAGACAGAAAGACTAGTAAAATCAGAGACTAGGCAATAAAACCATTTTTTAAGTTATATAAATGGAAAAGGAAGAAATTTTCAAGCTGCTGTCTATTAGTAGCCCAATGATACTTACTCAGCCGATTTCCTAAAGTCATCAGCTTAAGGATTCAGTTTCACCTGAAGTCTTCAAAGGATATTGCAATTTAGTTTTCAAAAATTAAAGAAATGTAGTCTTGGACCATAGTAATGGCACAAACTGCTTTTTTACAAGTTCAAGTACTGAGATACAGACGGTAAAAGGACTTATGGGAAACAAAATCAAACAGAAACACACTGAAGAACAATAATCCCAATGGGTGCTTATATGCTAATAAGCCATGGTACAACCAGCACATCTGACTCCCTCTTGTTCAGCAATTATTTTGGTAGATATAACATTAACTTTACTCTGAAAACCTATATATTTTTAAATATTTGGGGAAAATCTACTATGTATCAAAATACTTCAAAGAACCATTGCCCATTTATATTTCTTTTTTACATTCTGAGAAAAGCACACCACTCAGTGTGAGCAATAAACCTTGAAAATAATACACTGAGTCAGAGAAATAAGAAGAGTAATTAAATATCACTCACATTGATCACTCTTGCTTCTTCTCAGTGGTCAGAGTTTGCTGACTCATTGGGGAACCACTTAGCACTAAGGCCTTCATAATACAGTTGTGTTTGTCTAGGAATTATCTTTCTAGAATCTAATGACTGAAGACAAATTCTGGAAGTTGCTTGGCAGACTTGCAATGCCTTCTCAAATTCATGTTGAGCCTGACCTTCCATTGTCTGCCTAGTTTCTTCACTAACATCTAACTAGTGACATCTGGTGGTCAGGGTCAATGTGCTGAGGAAAAGGAATAGCAGAACCTCTTTCACCCCCCAGTGAAAACTCCAGTGGAAGAAGCTGTGGTGTAGAAGAGACGTATGTCACCTGTTCATTACAGTAGTAATCAGAGTCATTCTATATTATAATGCTTAGGGATGTCTGTAGGTTGTCTTGTCTTTTTGTGACTACTGATTTCTTAAGCATTAAGTTTCTAGAACTCCAACATGTTAAAAAGATTGCTAACAACATTAAAAAAGATGCTTCATGATAATGAGGACAAGTTCTATATAGAGGAGAAATAAATGGTGACATACAAAGCACAATTTGAGGACTGTATTGGTTTCCTGCTGCTGCTGTAACAACTTATCACTACTTTAAGGATTATAACAACACGATCTTATTATCTTACTGTTCTATAAGTCGGAAGTCTAGTATGGGTCTCATTAGAATAAAATCAAGGCTTCAGCAGGCTCTTATCCTTTTTGGGTGGGTCTAAGAAAGAATCCCTTTCCTGCTCATTTGGGTTGTTGGCAGAATTAAATTCTTTACAGTTTTAGACCAAGGTCTTTGTTCTCTTGCTGGCTACAAACTGAGGGCCATTCTCACTGCTGTGGTTTGGATATGGTTTGTTTGTCCCCACCAAATCTCACATTGATGTTTGAACCCCAGTGTGGTGGTGTTGGGAAGTAGGGCCAGGTGGGAGGTGTTTGGGTCATGGGTGTGGATCCCTCATGAATGGCTTGGTGACTTTCTCAGTGGTGAGTTCTCATCTCACCAGACTGGGTTGGTTCTCAGAGGAATGGATTAGTTCCCGGAGAATGGGTTGTTACAAAGCCAGGATGCCCCTTATGTTTTATCCTTTTTTGCACATGCAAGTTTTCCTTTCACCTTTTCTACCATGTTTTGACACAGCACAAAAGCCCTCACCAGAAGCCGAGCAGATGCCTGTGCCATGCTGAAGAACTGTGAACCAAATGAACCTCTTTTCTTTATAAATTACCCAGCCTCAGGTATTCCTTTATAGTAACACAAAATGAACAAAGACACCCACCTTCTAGAATCCACCACCTTCCTTGGCTCATGACCATCTTCTTCCATCTTCAAAGCCAACAACAGAGACTCAAGTCCTTCTTATGTCGCATCTCTCTGACCCACTCTTCGGTCTTCTTCTTCCACTATTTTTTTTTTTAAGATGGAGTCAGGCTGGCCTTGAACTCCTGGGCTATAGCGAACCTCCTGCCTCAGTCTCCTGAGTAGCTGGGACTACAGGCACCACCATACCCAGCTTTCTATTTTTAAGGACTCATGTGATTCGATTGGATCTGCCTTGATAATCTCCCCATCTCAAGGTCCTTAACAATAGTCACAACTGCAAAGTTCCTTTTTCCATGTAAGGTAATATATTCACAGGTCCTGGGAATTAGGGGATGGACATTTTTGGAGGGATATTTTTCTGCCTACTATGAGAAATATTGCCTTCCTGAGAGAGATAGAATTCTATAATTTTTTTTTTTTGAAAAGTGAGATCTGGGCCAATTGAACTTATGTGAAACTCAGTTTCCTCATCTATGAAAACGAATATAGGACGTATTCCAGCCATCTGTTGTGAAAATTAAATGAGGTAATGCATATAAACAGCAATTAGCCTTCAAAACCTCTAAACATGTTAATGCAAAACCTCTTAGTTATTGCCATAATTCTTCCAATAGAGACTCATTCATCCTGCTTCATTCTATATGGAACTTTTTATATTAGAAATAGTCATTGACCATGAGGAATAGTTCTAGAGAGCAGTGAATATAAGAAATGGCAATATAAATGAAAATATCTGGGCAAAGAAAGCTATATAACTTCTTTATTTTACAATTTTTCCAGCCATAATGTGAGAATGTTTGCTTCCTCTTTATAAATTGCTGGATTTAATTTTTTAATATGTTATTCAGAATCTTTGCATCTATGATCATGTGAGAGATTGGTAAGTGATTTTCTTTCCTTTTTCTTTATTTCTTTTCTTTTCTTTTCTTTTTGTGAATGAGGGGATATAATATTTGTCAGGTTTTGGTATTAGAGTTATTCTAGTCTTATAAAATGAGATGGCAAGTGTTCATCCCTTCTCTGTTTTGTGGAAGAAATGGCATAAGAATTACAGCATTAGGATACTCTTTTCTTAAATGTTTGATGTAATTCACCAAATATGTGCCCAAAGATTTTTTTGGGGGGAGATATTTTATTATAAAAATCTATTTATTAATTGAATTAGGGATATCAGATTTTCCACTTCTTCAGTGTCAGGTTGGATAGGTTTTATTGTTTTTTAATTAATTTTCCCATTTCATATAAATTATATTTACTGGCATAAAGTCATTCATAATATTCACTTACTCTTTTATAATATCTGTAAGATCCCTGATAATATCCCTGGTTTGCTTCCTAATATGAAACAGTCTTGCTAGGGGTTCTACACTTTGGCTTTGTTTATCTTCTCTGTAGTTTGTTTTCTATTATGTAGACTTTTACTCTTGTTTTTATTTTTATATTTTCCTTTCTTTCTGTGGGTACAACTTGCTCTTGTTTTTCAAGCTTCTTAAAGTAGAAACTTAGATCTTGATTTTTATACTCTTTTTCTTATAACTAGTACACCATTTCATGCAATAAATTTCCCTCTAACAACTGTTTAAGTTGCTTCTCACAAATTTTGATGTGCTGTACTTTCACTGTGATTCAATTATAAGTATTTCCTAATTTCCCTTGTGATTTTGTCTTTGACATATGTATTATTTATAAGTATCTTGTTTTATTTCCAAATATTTGGAGCTTTTTTAGCTATGTTACTAGTGTTGATTTTTAATTTAGACCCCTTGTGGGAAAAGGACATATCGGTAAGATATTAAGCTTTTGAAGTTTATTTAGACTCATTTTCTGTCCTACCATAAAGTCTGTCTTGAATAATCTTCCTTATGTATTTGAAAAGATGTGTTGGATGTAGTGTTCAGTAATTGTCAATTAGGTCAATTTAGGTAATAATGTTGTTTATGCTTTTATATTATCATTGATATTCTGTCTATTCTTCTATCAATTAATAAGTGATAAGAATTTAAATCTACAACTATAATTGTGAATTTTTCTACTTGTTCAGTTTGTTAATTTTGGTTCACGTATTTTGAAGCTCTGAATTAAGTTTGTATATATATTTAAGATTGTTATGTACTAGTAATGATTGACCATTTTATAATTATGAAACAGAAATATATACTCCTTATTTCAAGTCACTTTATCAGGCCACGTAAGTTTTTTATTCAGGTTTCTTATTTCTAACCTCTTCATTGTGGATCATTTTCATTATTTTTCTTAGTCTTCATGATACTTTGTATTCGATGTGTCTCTTGTAGCCAGTATACAGTCTGGTGTTAATTTTTAATCCAGTCTGATAATCTCTGATTTTTAATTGGAGTGTTTAGTCCATTTAAATGTTATGTTCATTGATATAGATGGTACTGCACTTAACATCTTTCTATTTATTTTCTATTTGTTCCATCACTTTTTTCTTGTTGTTCCTTCTTCCCTGCCTTCTTTAGATTAAATAATTTCTATCCAACTGTCTGCTAGGGTACTCACCCCTTCTTCTGTAGTCTTTAATCCATTGTCATGCTCATCCAATGAATTTTTTTAATTTTAAATATTTTACATTTCAGTTCTAGAATCTCAATGTGTTTTTTTATAATTTCAATTTCTCTGTTGAGGTTTTGCATCTATTCACTCATTTGGTCTTTTTTAACTTTTGTGTTTTTCAAGAGAATAGCTCTTTTAATGTTTTTGTTTGCTATTTCTAATATTTTGGGTAATTTATGATCAGTTTTTGTTGATATTTTTTGATTGATTTGTTTGTTGATAGCAACAAACAAAATAATGATAATAGATCACAGTAGAAATTTATTTGCATGCTTAATAATCTTTTATTGTATGTGAGCATGCAGGAAGACATAGGAGTCTAGATTATGTTGTCTTCCTTTAAAGAGTGTTGAATTATTTTTCTGACAGTCAGTTAAATCATTGGTGGTTCTTTCTGGCCAGTTTGATCCTTTAAACCTGCTCTCTTTTGGAGTTTTTATTGTACTAGGACAAGAACTTTACCCTAAGGTATAGTATTTATATCAAAAACAAGGCCTTCTTGGATATCTTTTCTATGGCTGAGCCAGAAATCTAAAGTCATCCAGACCAATGAAAACTCTCGTGTCTCCATTTACATCTCAGTCCCCCAGCAGCTATACTGTTATGGACTTTACAGAATTTTCCCTATCCATGTACAGCCTAGCCCACAGTCAAGGATCTGAAGGAAAACTGCATGCAGACTTATAGGTCCCCTTGTGAAGCTGATTCACTGTGCACTGGTTACCAAGTTAGCCCACAGCATCTTGGGCTGCAATTTTGACTGCTTGCACAAATCCAGTGAGATAGAACACTCACACAACTAGTTAAGCAAAGCAGCTTTATTACTCACAAATAGGCAGCAAGAGATAGTAGAAGTCTACTATTCGTATTGAGCTGGTCCTGCAAGGTTTAGGAAGGCTGCTCAGGGTGGACAGAATCTTGTCTGTGATGTTCCAATGGCACTGCAGCTAAGAGACCCCAGAAATCATGCTGTCCTGGGTTTTATACCCCGGACAGGAATTGCTAGGCTAAAATGTTAAAGAACATCCTGTTTCTAGGGGGGATGGGGACAGAGCCTCTCCTTATCTCAGGATGTTTTATTCCCATCATATTCTGTAGTTGTTCTTGACAACTACAAGCAGAAAGGGGAGGGGGGAGGTGGTGGTAAACTGGCTTGGTCCAAGGATGCCTGAACTGTCCTGCACCCCTCTGCATGTTTCCCTTTTTATCGGTACCCTGACTCACAAATTCCAAATACATCATGATTCTCAAACTCTTATATCTGCCTCCTCAATTCAGCAAGACTATGTACTTTGCTTAGGCTCCATCTTCATGCATTCCAGTCTTAAGAGTGCCCCTGGGAAGAAAGCCAGGGTAAACCTAGTGCTCACTTTATGTGTTTCTATTCGTACCTGTTCCCAGTCCCTGTTGCCAGTTGTACTCTATTTGAAAACTACTACCTCAATATTTTGTCCAGTTTTATAGTTATTTATAGTTGGAGGACAAGTCTGGTTCCTATTATTCTGTCACAACCCTCCTCTTCTTTATAGTTTAATAGTAATAGTTTATTTTATTTAAGGTAGATGTTTTATTTATTTGATGTTATAGATTAAACATCAAATCAAATACTGTCTACCTTTTAAATCACTGGTCCCTGGTACCTAGAACGGTGTCTGCAACAGAGTTAGCATGCAATAAAAACTTTTTCAATGAATTAATAACTTGTTCCATGGAAAGTTCAAGAAACAAATAGACTAATTTAATAAGATAGTTGGCCAAAGTTAGGAGTACACTACCGAATTAAGAATATACTTGAATAACTCATAGTGATATCCAAGAAGCAGCAGTGTACCTCCAGAAGAGTTTGTCAGCTTATCTGAAGTCATGTAAACTGACATCTGCCACAAACTTCAGCCTTGCAAGTTCTCAAAGTTTATGTTGTCATCTCATTAGCATGCCAAGAAGGACCCAAATCTCAGTAGAAGGCTCACATTGCCGTAACTCATGAGGCTGAGCTCCAACCTAATAATACATTAATACATTCAGAAATAAAACTGTCACTGGTAGCAATTTCTCTACGTTTTCATATGCCCAAAGAAGCCAAATCATAATAAACTATTTGATTGTGAAGGATAAAATTAGAATATTAATTAAATGTTTAATCTCATCTGGCTAAGATAAGGATCAATTTATTCAATGAACTTGTCCATATTTACAATAGGACAAGATTTTTTTGAGTTTTTGTGGGGTTTTTTTTACTTTTTAATGTTTGCTGGCTTTGATTGTCAGTTTCTTTTGTAAATATAGGTCTGATGTTTCACTTAAAATACAAAGCATTTTCTGAAACTGTTTCATATTTTTAAATGAAATTATATTATTTTACACCAATTCAATTATTGATTATTTCTTTTAATAAATAATTTTGAATTATTTCTTCATGCTGGGTACTGGGGATTTGGTGGAAAATTGGACAATGGTCTTTATTCATGAATTTCACAGTGCAGCATGGGAAACAAAAGTTAACAGGCAACCACAATATGATGTTTTAAATGTTACTCAGTGTACTAGGAAGCCATGTATGAAGGATGCCTAACTTATTATTGAAGGATTGGTGAAGTCTTTGCAGACAAGATGACCTGTGATTTAAACCTCAGTGGACATGGACCATAAGGATTAGATTAATGAAAGTACTTTGATGAGATTAGAGTAGGAAGCGAAAAGTGTATCCAACAGGAGCTAAAGCTAAGAGACACAGGATCATGGCATATGCATGGAAGTATATGTATTTCTCTGTGACTAGAGCTTAGAGTGTAAAAAAGATAGTGAGAAGAGATGAAGGGCATTATTGGAAAATTTAACCAGTGAATAATCATAATGAAATTTGTACTATAGAAACATATTACCAACTAGATGGTGGATAATAAACTAGGAGGGTGAAAGGAGAAGCAAGGGAAACCAGAAGTCAGAGTCACCAGTTAAGAGGTTCTTATAATAATCTACATGACAGATAATTCTGGTCTAAATAAAACTAATTACAGATTGCATAAAAATAAAAAGACAGATGTAGGATATATGAAAGAAGTAAAATTGAGAACATTTGATTATCAACTGTGTGTGAGGTGAGAGGAAAATTGGGCATCCCTGAGGATAAGTGCCAAGGTTCTGGTTTAAGTCCTTGAGTGGATGGTGTCATTGAGTAGGAAACATATGTAGGGAAGATCTTGGATGAAGATGATAAACGCAGCTGTGACATGACTATTTTGATGGGAAATTCAATGGAGATGTTTGACAAATTCAACCACATGTTGGTTGATATGAGCTTGTAGCTCAGGAAGGAGGCTGGAGATGAGTTCTGAGAATCATCAGCATATTGATTGTATTTGGATATTAAAGTGATTTTCCAGGACATGGAATTTAAGGGCAGGATGAAAAAGGATAAACTGAGAAGGACTTGGAGATGCAATAGTTAGAAGGTGTAAGAGGAAACTCAGGAGTTTAGGTGCCATCAAAGAGAATTACAGGCAAATCTCTACCATGCCTGCTGTTGTAAACAGATAAAGTAACATATGGACTAAAAAAAAATGTTCACTGAATATAACATTAAGTTAATATGTAAAAATAATTTAAGTAAAATGTTGAATGAAACCACATTTAGTGTGTTGGGAAGTAAAGGAGGCAGAGGGGATTAAGAGATCAAGTGTAGAACACTTAAAGACTTTGTATTTGTAAGGAGAAAAGATATCAGTCAGTTGCTAGAGGAATATTTGAAGTCAAGAGAAGATTTTTCTTTTAATGATTACTTGTAATGAAATTAAACTCTTTTAATGATATCAACATTTAACTCAGAAAACTTTGTTTTTCTAAAATTGTAATGCCTCATTTTGCCACCAGGTTCCAACAGTTTGTATAAAATACAGCTGGGAGTAAGGAAAAAGTTCAGGAAAAATGTTGGAAGAGAAGATAGGAGAATAGGGAAGAAAAGGGGAAGATAGAACATGAGAGGAAAAGAGAATGTAAAGAATAGAATTCTAGTGAACATCATATTTAGTGGGGAACAGAACTTAAACCAACAGACAATTGCACAGAGAAATGTGACAAGGAGATACGGTATCCCACACTCCTACAAAGAAGAGTATTTGGAAAAGGAGGGGGCAGTATTGTCAGATGATGCCGGGTTAGAAGTCCAGATGGGACTCATGAGATTTCCTGTGTAATAACTTACCTGCGACAGCAGAAAGAGAAATAGTCCGTAACTACAGAGTGAGACAGAATCTAAAGAAAGATTGCTAATAATTATTTAAATCCAACTAAAGGGTGATTTCCTCTGAGAAAGCTTATTTGAAAAGTCCATTAGAAATATATTTCCCTTCCCTCAACATTTCTACAATGCAACTACCATACAACCAAGCAATTTCACTTCTTGGGACTTAACCCAGAGAAATGATAACTTACGTTTACATTAAAAAATCCTATACATAAATGTTCATAGCAGCTTTATTTGTAATGATGAAAAAATAATTTAAAAAACTAGAAACAACTCATATGTCCTTCAATGGGTTCATGGTTAGACAAATGGTAGTAGATCCCTATCATATCAAGGACTATTAATACAATACAGCAATGAGAAGAAACAAACTATTGACAAATGCATCCACCTGGATGAATCTCCACAGAATTATGCTGCATGAAAAGTCATCCCAAACAATATATACTATGTGATTTCATTTATGTAACATTCTTGAATTGAAAAATTATAGCAATGAAGGACAGATTAGTGGTTCTCAGGGTTAAGGAGGAGTTTAGTGTGGGAGAGATATGAGTGTGGTTATAAAAGGGCAATATGAGTTATACCTGTAATATTCTATATCTTGATTTATCACTAATGTCCTTTCCTAATCGTGATATTTAACTATAGTTTTGTAAGTTGCTACATTGGTGGAAACTGGGAAAAAGGGTACATGGGATCTCTATTATTTCCTACAAGTACATGTGAATCTGTAATTTTATCAAAATAAAGAAGTTTAATTTTTAAAATGCCTATAAGCCAAAAAAAAAGTAGAATGTCAAAAGTAGTTGATAGATTATTAGTATTGAAGCCGAATTGTCTTGGGGTTGATCCAAAGTCTTCCACCTTTTTAGCTATGTAAACTTTATCTGGCTGAGCCTTAAATAATTGAAAATCATCAAAATTATCATCATCACCATCACAACCACCACCACCAAAATCCTTGTAGAGTTCTTACTATTTTCCAGTCACTGTTCTAAACACTTTGCATATTTTAACACATTTAATGCTCTAAACAGCCCTATCAGGTAGGTATCATTATTATTTTAATTTTAAGTATTGACCGGCTGAAAATTAAAGCCCTGTCCACACTTGGGCCTAAGGGTATGAGTAGCAGTTAGTCAGTGCACTTTTGGTGAACGGACTTGGGAAAAAGGTGTGTGTGACTCTGGAAACATGAAGCTTTTGGATAGAGAAGCCCAGGATCCTGAGTACCAGAAGCATGGTCTAGAAGTAGGGGGAATAGGTTTCGAGAGGAATGGCTTCTTGGCTATGTAGAATAACACTCACACTCTGGAAGGGGCACGGATAAAAGAGACATAAAGCGAGGTCCACAGTAGGGGTCCTCTTACTTTTAGGTCTAAATGTGACACTGGCCTTATTTCAACAGGAATAATACTTACTTTTCACAGTTGTGAAAACTATATGAAGTCCATCATGTATATTATGTAAGACGTGTGCTGCTGTGCTGCAATAGATGGAAGACATAGTTTTTCTGTTACTATTTGCAGTAATACTTTAATATCAAGTAGTACATTTTTCCGGCATTACTATTTTACAGTTATATTATTTATTTTCATGGTAGATGGACTGGAGGCTTTTGCCAGATTTCTTAAAACTGAATTCAGTGAGGAAAACATTGAATTTTGGAAAGCCTGTGAAGATTTCAAGAAAAGCAAGGAACCTCAACAAATTATCCTTAAAGCAAAAGCAATATATGAGAAATTTATACAGAATGATGCTCCACAAGAGGTACAGTAAAGATGATTGTAAAAACTTATAACTGCTTGAAAATTTTTTAAGATAATAAGAGATTTATTTATAAATATGTGAATATTATTTTTCCCAACTTATTTTATAAATTGTGTTTATAATTGACACATAATAATTGTACATGCTTATGGGGTACAGTGTCTACTGTTATGGGGTACATTGTATAGTGATCAAATAAGGGTAGTTAGCATATCCATCACCTCAAAAATTTATCATTGGTTTGTGTCGATAACATTCAATATCTACTTTTCTAGCTATCTTAAAATACACAATACATTATTATTAGCTATATTCATCCAACCATGTTATATAACACTAAAATTTATTCTTCCTAATTATAATTTTGTACTCTTTGACCAACATTTCCCCCATCCCTCTACCTCCTCCCACCTCTCCAGCTTCTGGTAACTACTGTTCTACTCTCTGCTTCTGCGAGATCAAACTTTTTAGATTTCATATATGAGTGAGGTAACACAGTGTTCGTATTTCTATGCCTGGCTCATTTCACTTAACTTAATGTCCTCCAGGTTTATCCATGTTGCTGCAAATTATAGCATTTGGTTTTTTAATAGCTGAACAGTGTTACATTGTGTATATACACCACATTTTTAAAATTTATTCATCCTTTCATGGACATTTAGGTTGATTCCATCTCTTGGCTATTTTGAGTGGTGCTGCAATAAACATGAGAGTGCAGATATCTCTTCGACATACCGTTTAGATATATACCCAGTAGTAGAATTGTTGAATCATATGGTAGTTCTATTTTTATTTTTTTAGGAACCTCCATACTGTTT
This sequence comes from Daubentonia madagascariensis, assembly GCA_023783475.1. NCBI lineage: Eukaryota > Metazoa > Chordata > Mammalia > Primates > Daubentoniidae > Daubentonia > Daubentonia madagascariensis. The sequence goes on along the minus strand of JAKFHU010000978.1, from coordinate 13,416,817 downwards.
TCTATAATGGCTGTACTAATTTACATTCCCACCAACAGTGTATAAGTGTTCCCCTTTCTTCATATCCTGTGGTTTTGATTTGTATTTTCCTAATGGTTAGTGATAGTGAGCATTTTGCAAAATGTCATTTTGTTATTTGTATGTCTTCTTTTGAGAAATGTCCATTCAGGTCTAAATTTTTGAGAAAATCTACCTTTATCAAATTAATACCCCCATACATTCAACCAGAAAGTTCAGGATTTTGCTGATGCAAAAATGGTTATTTATAGAGATTTCTGCATGTATATAAACAGAATACATTGTAAGATGTTATCATGAAAGGAAAGGTTTAATTGAAGTCACTCCTCAGAGTTATTTTCATTCTAGACTAAGAGTGAATACAATTAATTGCAAAGTTTAGATTCATTCACTTATCCATATTAATCACCTTAGCACAAGCGACCTCACATAGAAACTAAATATTTCTATATATGATGAAAGACAAGAGATATCAATCAAGAAGTTTGTATCATGTACCATTTTTATTTTAGTTCATTTACTTATACAAAGTTTTGTTTGCCCAAAAGGGTTATTCCTCTACTTTAATATAGGTTAAAAGAAAATCTCATAATGGAGAGGTGAGGTAAACCTACCCGGGCAATGGTTCAAGTGAAAAAAAATTGTGGTTTTCATTGACTGCAAACTCAATATGAGGTAACTGTGTGATACAGTAGCTGAAATGGTTATAAGACTAGTAAATATTACTTGACCGTCCTTATATATTAATTAAATAGAGTGTCTATGTTCCTATTACATGATCCAAAAATAGTGCTTCTTCACTGAGGTAGAACTGGTAATCTGTCACTGTTAAAAGTCTTATTTGACTATTAATTAGAACTGTCCACAGGGTAGAATTGTCTATGTGGATATCTTTCCACAAAAAATTATGGTTATTTTTCTTGTTTCGATATGTTTCAATGTGGGGTTTTTTCAATGTATTTTTCTCTCTTCCCCAAGGCCAACCTTATACATAGATTTTTTTTTTAAAGGCAGCTAGTTGAATGGTGTTATCCACAAGTGGAAAGAAAGGGCCCCTATGTGAAAACCTACCCCCATCAGAAGCAGATATTTCAGCAGTGCTATGATACAAGGCATTAAAAAATTTTATATCTGTAAAAGACATTCATACTTTAGCACCTGTTTGCTTGTAGGAAATCATCATGACATAATGAAATGAGCACTGGGATAAATAGAAGCCCCATATTGAAATCCCAAACATGCCCCAAGCTCCTTGTTTCCCATAACTCAAATAATTTAACCTCTGTGAAGTTTAGTTTCCCATTTTGAAAATGAGTGAGTTAACCTAATGATCTCTATGATACTTACCATTGCAATATTCCATCGTTCTAAATTACTAGAGAGTAAGAAGGAACAGGAGCATAGGGAGAAAAGAAAGAGCTAGGTGAAATGCCAATCTGGAATAGATCACTGGATCCCTGGACCCATAAGAGGAAAAACACCGAAGCATCCAGTGCACTATGCCTGCTCCAACATCGGATCAATCCTGTACTGACAATAATTACACTTTTTTTTCTGTTTATCCAGGTTAACCTTGATTTTCACACGAAGGAAATAATTACTAAGAGCATCACCCAACCCACCCTCCACAGTTTTGATGCTGCACAAAGCAGAGTGTATCAGCTCATGGAACAAGACAGTTACACACGTTTCCTGAAATCTGACATCTATTTAGACTTGACAGAAGGAAGACCTCAGAGACCAACAAATCTTAGGAGACGATCACGCTCATTTACTTGCAATGAATTCCAAGATGTAAAATCAGATGTTGCCATTTGGTTATAAAGAAAATTGATTTTGCTCATTTTGATGACAAACTTGTATGTCTGCTTCTAATATATAGCATGTTTATGTTAAAGAATGGTTAAATCTTTTAAAATAAACTATATAATTTGAAAAGATTTTTAAAAATGTAAATCAAAACATTTTGCTAACAAAATATATAATATATCTGCCAATATATTCTGTAAAAACCTTTCTTTTGACATCATTCCATTCATAATCAGAAAAACCCTTTTCTCAATTAAAAGGCAGTACAGAAGTAATAGCAATATTTTATAAGATTGTGGAGTTATATAAAGGTTAAACTTTTGCAAAATCGTCAATGGTTTGATCAAATAGTTTGTATTTTTTTCTAAATGTAAATAGCATTAATACTCATATATCCATATGTTCAGACAGCATTTTCCATTATGACAAATATTCCCTTTCTCTCAGTAATGGTGTAGAAATGATCCAGTTCTTACAATGGGAGAGGATGAACATGTGGTCTTGCGTTACTAACCCTGGCTCAAGAATAGTGATATATCATTTCTAGTTATAAGCCAGCAACAGAAACTTTTTTGAAGAGACACATTCATCTCTACAGAACTTTCAGGTTAAACATAACCTAGGTTGATGAGTGAAAATGAGATCCACATTTGGGCTCATTCTTAAATCTGCATGGATTTACGCAGTTATGTGGAGCACTTCTGGTCACAGAAACGTGATCAGATTATACATAGCTCCAGGTTGGGACTGAGTGGATTATCTTCTCTCCTGCTAAGAGAACTTGCTACTAAAATATTAGGCAATCAGTAATTTGAATGACGACCAAAGGAGACTTTACCTGGGAGTAATTAGGTCTCATGTTTGGACTTTAGAGTTGCGATAGAAATTAGAAGTAAGAGGAGGTGAAGAAGCAAGGAGTTTAAGACCCTGGCGATTTGGGCATCAGCCACATTGGTTCATATTCAGAGACTGTTCTCCCATTAATTATATTCTTGCTGAAATCTCATTTAATACTATTTTATTAAAATAAGATTATACTAATAAGTATATATGTCTCTATTTTAGGGAAATATTTAATTTTAAATGTGGGTTACATGGTCTGTAAATATCTGTATTTAAAGATGCCATAAATTTGGCTTTGGGAACTGTTATAATTTTAGTTGAAATGTAAAATATAATAACTTTAGATCATCCATAGTAATAAATATTTTCAATTTCTTCATTCATAGAGCTAAGTTTATTTAACCAGTAAAAGCTCTATCGATTACTCTTCCTGTTATAAAATAAGAAATAAGTACATTTTCTTATTTTAGGATGATATTGGGATAGAAAGTATTAATTGAGGTTTGTGTCACTGATTTAATGCTAAATCAGTTCTTTATACTGTTGTGAATATGAAAACAAAGTATCATGCCTTTCAAGATCACCTAAGAAAGTGATTTTAAACTTTTCTATGATTTCTATTTTCTTTTTCTGTGAAAGTCTCTTTTCATAGAATTTGATTGTTTCATACAAAGAGTTAAGACTTGAAAAAAGTCTTCTGATCTCATCAGAAAAATCATGTGCTTATTTAAATAGAATTGTTCTAGAATCACAAATATGTATTATGTAGCTTTTCCATTTGTAATTATTTTGAAAAGCATCTAATCTATTGATTAAATTATGAAATATTCAATGAAACACTTCAAAATCTTACCAGGACTTCATGATAAAGTTGACGCCTGACTTTAAACAGCTTGTGCATTGTGGAGAAAAATAATATGGACAAATGCAGAAAACAAAACAATTGGAAAGGTGAAAGAAGTCAAGTAAAAATGCACGGGCAGCACTGTATGTTGGCTGAAAGAATGACAAAATTCATAAATTGACTTGAGAGTCCCAATGTCTGGGCTCTGTAATTGGATGTCTGATCCTCAGAAATATATAACTTCTAAGGACACTTATCCTCCACATATTTTTAAAACATAAGGACTCAGGATATCTAATTTCTGTGCGCTTTATGGTCCCTACATTCACTGATTCTAAGTAAATCACCTGATATTCTTCAAAGCGTCTCCTGATTGGTGCCCAAGCAAGGAAAAGGGGCAAATAAGTACAAGTAATGAAGAGAAAGAAACTTCAGACTAAAAATTAATATGGGATGTTGGTCCAAGAATAGGGAATAATTTTATAGGAAACTTAGAAATATATGGAAGGAAAGAAGCCACAGGAGATATAGCTTGAATTTTTTTTTTTGACCAGTCAAATGTATGGTAACAATATCTTTAAAGTATTGGAAGATAAATAGAGTTGGGTTGAATTAGATAATTTGGGGCGCCTTAATGCCATAAGCAACAGTCAGTACCTAGGCTGTTTTACACATAATAAAAGCTCAATAAGTGATTGTGGAGTCAAATGAAATCAAAAGGAAGCGTCATGAGGAAGGCTATGTAGTAATTCAGCAAAGAGTAAAGGCTTTAAAATGTGGTGTATTTTTATTGAATCCTGGATTTGCTACTTATCAAGTGTGCTATGTTGGGAAAGTTACCTAAATAGTCTGAACTTCAATTTTCCATTTGTAATATTGGAATAAAACTTTTACAGTGTTTTTATAATGATTAAATTTTAAAGTATTTGTAAAGTGCCAATAATAGATTAATTGACTTTAGTGTGCAAATGGGATTATGAAGATTATTCCCTGTATTTAAGTATCACTGTTAATTATAATATAAATTTTTCTAATAGTGGCTTGGTTATAAATCAAACAAATGTCCTTTGAGATTTTCTTGAATAAAATAGGGGACAACTATTGCTTTTATCAAATCTTTAATAGTTTTGCACTGCATAGAAAAGTAAATGATATTTTGGCTAACTAAAAAATATGGAAACATTATAAGCTTAAACATTCTTCTAAAGACAAAGCTAAAAAAGTTAACATTTTAGTTATGTGCAGTGCAGCCCTTTTTTAGGAGGAAAAAAAGACAAAGCATCCTGAAGATATATACTCCCTCCTCCCCCCAGTACTCAGACTTAGCTATGGCATTAACTAAATTTAAACACATTAAATTTATTTTCATTGTGCCATATTAACTGTCCTTATATTTAATTTCCTTGTTCTTTATCATATGTCTAAAAAATAGGTAATAATACCCTTAGAAATTTGACCACAAGTTTGTTCAGCTACCTCATCTGAACCCTTTTCAACAATGAAATTAAAAGATAATATGTCTAAACCCATCTTCTGTAACATGTTGAGTGAATGAACAAATATTTATTGAATGCTTTTATTTGATTAACACTGTTAGCTGCTGGACATTCAGGAGTGAATCTAACAGAGGGAGTGAGAGGAAGAGAGAGAAAAAGAAAGAAAAAGAAACTCTTTATGGTACATTTTCTGATAAAGTTTGCGTTCCAAAACATGCAGCTGAAAGCCATGCCTTTAACAGGACATTCCTTAGTATTTATTCCAAATAGCAAATCCATCTACGACTGATGATGTAGATGACCATTTGTCTTTTGAAGCTAGAAGTTACGTAGCTAATTTCTTTATTTGTTTAAGAAAGACACAGAAGATTTATTAACTTGCACAATCTTTGGAATCTTTGGATATTTTTTATAAAATGAAAGCAGAACTAAAAGCATATGCATATATAAAAATATATTTTATTTCAAGTTTGGGGTTTTTCTTCCTTTAATTTTATTGGTTTTGTCTTATAACAGTCAATTATAGCAGTGTCCTTCAAAGAAAAAAAAATAACTTTTTAAGCAACATTTAAAAAATCATATAATGAGATACAATAAAAAATTAACAGTATAAGTAGTAAAATACTACATTTGAAAAATAAAAGAATCAGTATGAACTGTGAATTTAAAAGATATGATCACTTTATAGTAAATACATACGTTTACTTGGAATTTTATCTACTAATTGAATTTTTTGTAGAGTAGAAATGAAACTTTTAGAAGAAATAAGGCAATATTTTAAATATCAGGAATTTACTAAATACAACAGCGTTAACTTTCAGATAGACTGTTTACAGTCACATCTCTGATTTATTTATTTGTAGAAAATAAATAATAATTTTGGGAAAAATGAATACTGAATCATTGTTAAATTTTAACCTACTCAAAAATTAGAAAATTCTTCTTATGAGACTATTTACTACAGCAAGAAAGTAGATAAACAACATTTGGAAAAATTGTCATCAACATGTAAAAACCAACAGTAATTTTTTCAACAATTGAATGATTGTTCCATGTGAAGAAATTGGAATATTTAAACATGAACTCAAATGAGATCAAATCGGTATCAATGATATCAGAAAAAAAATTATCTGATAACCATTAGCTTGGCATGCTGTGTATGTCATCTATTCTTATTTTATCATACAGAGTCCCTGTAGCTCAATAAACATTTGCCGTGATTCTCCTCTGTTCCAGTCACTGTAGAGAATAGTGGAAATGCAAAAATGAATAATATAGTGTAAAGTCTATTTTTGAAAATATTGCACCAAATGGTATTTCTCTACAGGCAAACACTAATCAGTCATTTCAACATAACATGCAAAAGTTACATATATCTTGCCTTACATATGTCTAAAAAATGGCAAGACAGTTTCACACAATGTAGCAAAACACCAGAATCATGCTATTGTGTCTTCACAATATGTCTGAGTATATTTTACAGTGTGGGATTAAGTATTGAATTGTTATATTTCCACTGAAACTTGCTTTAAAAAGTAAATCTCTAGAAACCTGAACTGATTTCATAGAATAGATAAATGGGATTACTCACATTCTAATGTGATTCATCATAGGCTTTCTTTAAATAGGAGCTCCCAGAAATGTATTTAGGTTTTACTCATCGAAAATTACTTAACACAGATGCTCTGGAAGTAAATTTTTGATAGAATAGTGAAAGAAAGTTAAAAGAGACTGATAAATGAATATCAATCAAAAATCAGATAATATGCTAATGTGAAACAATGAAATAAATTCATTGGAAAAATCATGATTCAATCTATAAAATTCTATTTATTTGTATTTTCAATAAACATATTTCTTCTGAAATATAATAAACACGCTCTCTACAAATATCACATGATCATGAAAGAAACAATAATCTTGTAGTTTGATCTCAATTTTTTTTTGGTATATTTTCTTCTATTCTGTTCTTTGTTTTTTTCTTTTCTCCAGGTGGCTAATTTGCCAAGAATTTTTAAGTAAAAATAATTTTGGGGGTGTTATACACACACACACACACACACACACATATATGTATAAACTTGATTTTTTAAAAGAGAATAAATAATAGCTATAATTATTCTTCAGTCTACTAAGTAGAATGTATTTTCCCTGCTGCACAATATAAAACTATTTCTTCCTCATTGAAGAAAGTCCTTAGGCAAATGTTTCGGGTGATGTAATAAGACATATTTATACTATTCAGAGTATAAATGTTAGAAAGTTAGAATTATAAACAACTGATAATAGTAATTAGAGAGAAATCAATAATACAGTAATTGTTGCACTTTTAAAAGTCATATGAAAAGAAGCATTATTTTCATCACTGAATATTGCAAATATTATTGATTGTGTTTATCCCAGCAACTGTCAGTATCTTCCTGAGGGAAAAAAAGATATAATTTAATTCTCATTTTTTTCATTTTTTATACAGAATCTCTGAAGCCTGTAGAAACTTAAGAATAACTTAGATAGTGAGCTCCACTTTCTTGAATCACTGAGTCAGAAAATGCATCTCTAAACCAGAGTTAAGTAATTACTATAGTATATATAATATTTCAAAGCTAATTTTCCAACAAATGATTGAGACATGTCTAAGTGATCTTTAAATTAACAGAAAAAGTTACATAAGGGGAAATCCCTTAATTTTGAGGACATATACATTGGCAATAAAAACAAGGCATAAATTCTGGACAAAAAGTATACATTACAGAAAAATGAAAATTATAATCATCTGAACTACAATCTCTACCGTAATATTATATCACGGTTTTTACAAAGTACTATATTGTAGACATAGCAAAGAGAAACTATGATTAATTCTACATAGCACATAAAGACAAATAAAAATAACATATAAAGAGCATAATTGAAAAAGAAAAGACCTCTAATCTTTCAATCCAGAAATAAACATTTCAACATGTGTTATGTTTTTCTCTAATCTTTTAAAAATCTACTTAAAACTTTATCAAATAACAGATTATGCATATGAATACTAATTGGCAGAGAATTCTATTAATTACAAAAATTAATTTAAAAAATAGTATTAATGTTTGAAAAAAATTCTCTTAATTTTTAAAATATAACATATAGTATCAATATGAACTAGAGCAATGGAGCCATGAATAAAATAAAGTCAAATCTCAAAAATGACACGTGATAAAATATTTGAGGTAAATCCTAGACAGAGTATATAAAAAAGAAATACTGGATTACAGTGAGTACAAAGATAAGGGATGAGGAATAGTAAAGGAAGTCCAAAAGTAGACAGACAAACAAGATAGATACAGTAATAGCTCTAAAAGGCAGTGTTTTATTACAAACAGTGCATATTGTGGGGTGTTTTTGAGTAAAAAAAGATATGCAATATTTGAAATCATCTATTCAAAGCATGACACTGCTCTGATAAGGGAAATCCACTTCATTATCGGCAACCTGAATTAGACAATCTGCAGATTTCGAGGAGATTAGAGATCATGTTCCATCAAACCTTCACCTTTTATAGGTCAGAATAAGGAAGTCATCTCTAGAATAATTTAGGACATCAATAAGGAAAGCATTTGAGTAAAAATGTGACTCAGATATCAACAAATATCATTTATTTATTCATCTCATCAACACTAAATTATTAGTATCTATAAAGTATCAAGGTTCTTTTCTAATAAAACAAAATATTAGGTGAATATACCAAATACACCATTCTGCCACAAAAGTCATCTCATTTACTTTAATGGAAATTAAATCTTAATCAGAACTCAACATAAAACCAGATTCTTTCCTTGAAATTTACTTTTGTTGATATTATAAGTATTAGTGAATATACACATACATATTAATAATTGTTGAAAGAAGTGCAAACTATATTAAAGTTAATTGTTTTGAATTTACTTTTATTTATAAAATACTAAAGACACTACTATTCAATTGAATGGCAATCTTGGGGAAACGAAAATTTAGAGAATTTTATTTTATAATAGAAATGAAATTAATTAATTATATTTATTGGCATAGTATTTGAATGTAAGTCATAATGCATAATATATAACAGTATTAAAATTTTATTCGTATATGTACACATATATCTTGTGTACACAATTCCAGACCTTCAGATTTTTGGAAGAACTTAGATACTTAATAATATGTTTTATATTAAAATTACATATTTAACTTAATAAACACTCAATTATAAAAATTCTAAGTTAAGGAAGTTCTGTCTTTGGCTTTTATACTAAGCATATGTCATATATTAAATGAATTAATCTCTTACATTCCTTTCTAAATATAAACTACCCTAATTTTTAGATATTTGTTTAAATAATTTTTGTAAGACTTAATTGGCACTGCTAATTTATTCTTTTGTTTTATAAAATGTCTCATTGCTTCTCTTTAATGTTTTATATACCCATATATATATATAAGTACCTAGTATAATATTTGCTTATTTCCAAGATCCTAATCCATCCATAAAATAAATGTTAGAATGACTAATACTGGTTAAAATTAACAATATCAAGATGAAAATTTATGTAAGTTTTGATCACAGAGATTAATTTTCCCCTTCCGTGTTATATGGTTGACTCTTTGGCAAAGATGTAAAATGGGTTGTTTGCTCAAGTCTCTTCAGAGAGTAAGTGGTGATTTAAACTACACTTGACATCAACAACAATAAAAAAGATTGAGAGAGCAAATGTAAAATCATGACCACACATTTCCAAGTTTTTAATAAATACATCCTTTTTTAAAACTCTAACTGTACTACATAAAATAAAGAATTGGAAAAAAAAGATCACAGCAAAACAATGAATCATACACAAAGAAATTTAGGCTTTGACAGAAATATTGAGGTAGGGTGGGGGGAGATCCTGGGAGAAGCAGAGAATTGATCCATATGAAAACTTTTTCAAATAGAAACGAATTTTGCACATGTCTTAGTATGTTGTATGTAACAGACATCATAGACTTTATTAAACCATTATTACATCTGTTTATATTTTTTGTTTTGCCATCCCTTAAATCAACAAGCTTAACAGTTTTACTACCTCATATGTTATTATGCTTTCTTTTACTTCTTCTAAAATTAAAATTTCTGAAAGAACCAATTAGTTTTCTTTTGGATTCAGTGAACAATTCTCTGTTCATACTCATGTTATTTTATGGACTTGGTTATCTCTCATATTTCATATTCCTAAAATAAGTAATAGTTTATTGAGATTATTCTAAAGTAATATAAAATCTAAAACTCTCTCTTTATAGGTGTGTTCCCTTTAAACCTGACTTATAAACAGGCTTATTCCTGGGTGTGAGAATAAACACCAAACTTCTATTTTTTTATTCCATGTATAATGTTACATTGAAAAACACTTTAATATGAAAATTGAATCAAAATGTTTAGACAAAGCAGGTAACATCCATGTAATATGATTTCAGAGTTTTGAAAACAAGATAAAATGTGAATTTAAAATGAATGATGCATGAAAGGTCCAAAATTTTTTCCCTCCTTCTTTACTATACAGGACATTAGTGCCACCAACCATCATATGGTTACGTTTGTGAATTTCAGTAGGCAGTTGAGATTTTGTGAGTAGAAAGTATACAATTTACAGTCTTATTTCTCTCAAAAATCATCAGAGATTTAAAAACTACTCTAACAGCATTCTTAGACAAAACAGAAAATAGTTGATTATATGTAACTACATGTAAAAAACATGTCTGCTTTGTTATAAGTGTTTAAGGTATTTTTTATTTCTTAATATGTAAATATATACTATTGGAAGTACAAAATAAAGATTTTCAGAAATTTACAGAATTGAAGTATCTATGTCTTAATATGTGTTCCACCAATTTCAAGCAGTCCAGAAAAATGTCAAATATGCCTGTATATGGTATAAAAAACATCCCTATATCCTGAAGATATTAAGAGCTAGTTGTACCATGTACTCTTTCATTTCTGCTCTATTCCAATATTTTAAAAATTAGTATTAATATTTCATTTTCCTCATGAGAAAAACAAAATATTTTAATTTTTTATCAATTATCTAGATATTTATTTCATTATATATTATGATTAATAGCTTGGAATGCTAAAGGCTTCTCTTAAATCTCAACAATGTAGAAGAAGAGATATTTTCTGAAAAAGATTTTCCTAAGCATATTCATTTTATAATTTAATTTCCTTCAATGAAGTAAAGGTCAGTGTGAGGCTATAAGAAAGTTAATTTGCATGAGGTATGCACATGGAATATGAAAATAATATAATATGAAATATTCATAATTCAAGCTTTTAAAGCCAACCTCAGAGCTAAAAAAGCAATTATAGGAAATGACTCAACAATTACAACAAACTTTTTCTTTGATGATGTCAACTAATATACTCTCACTCTGAGAGACATGAAGAGACAGTTCTGTAGGGTAAAAACAAACTCTAAGAATTAGTAATCTTTTGTATTGCCTCATTAATATGTTCATTGGCTTTAGAAAATGTTTATCAATGCCAAGTTTGTTAGCCAGTAAGACAATTCTCTATGCATTTCTACTAGTCAAGCAATTCCAAGTCAATTTTATATTTATGTTAATTATCTTTGCATCTTGCCAAATTTATACTAATATTTTTTATCCATGGAAATAAATACATTTCTTTATTGGTTATGTTCCATGCTTATATATTTGAACAAGATCAAATTACATTCTTATTCACAATAGCATGGAAGACATCTGTTGATTTGTTGCTTCTTTATCTTAAAATCAAATTATCTTAATAAAAGTGTTATTGAATTACAGTCTCTCTCAGGTTCACTCAACTAATTCCTAAACTATTCTCTTCCAATCAAAGTAACTACATTTCTTGACAAAGAAATCAGATTTTCTAGAACCACACTGAGCATATAAGGGAGTTTCTTGAAGTTTCATGTAAGTCCTACAAAATATTAATTTAGGGACATGATCCTGTTTCTCTGCTGGTCTGAATTGCTGTAAGGTCTGGAAAAGCACAATGCAAGATGTGCCCTGCTCTCACGTTTCTTCCTGTAGCATTTGGGTCTTGGGCATTAAATTTCTTACAACACCTCTTTGCCTACTGGGGCTTCCTCTCTCCCTCCACAGATACCTCCACCCCCTAGAGAAGCCCTGACTTAGAGTCCAATTCTCAGCTGCTTTTTGAGCTTCGAAGTCTCTGCCTACGTGAAAAAAAAATGTGTTGAGGAGACCATCAGTATTTGGAGGCAGAGGACAGGATGGTGGGAGTCAGGGGAGAGAAACAGGACTCACAGTCAGCCCTTGGGGAACAAGAGGACGTTTCCCAGATTTCTTTTGGAAGAAACAAAATTAAGCTTTGAGAGGAAACAAAGCATATTCTTGCACGATTGTAGTCCGTTCTTTTCCATGAGGCCAAAGTCAGGTTATGCCACTAAATCAAACCTTGGTTGAGTGCTTTTCATCCCCCATGTCCTTTCTTGAATATAATGGGAATTATCCCCAGTGGTGATTGGCCATTCTGTGTTAGTTTTTATGATCATGATAAGATTTTGTATTTTTTTTCTTCTGTGATCTCTTAGTCAATACACTGAGAAATGGAGCAGTGTTATAATGGGTACTGCCAAACACAAGTTACTTTGAATGAGAAGTCCTTTCTCAATTTGATTTTGTTCTTCTCTGGGGATGTGTTCTATCCTCGAATAGTTCTAACATAAAACAGAAGCAGTGCTAGTTACTTAAATGTAGGTATTCATGTTCTTTTGGTTATTCTGTACAATTTTCTTTTCTAATAATCCTAAATAATAATAAAATTAATAACTATATTTATTGAGCATATATGTTGAGCATATTGTCCTATCATTGCCACTTACCAGCATTTTACCCTGATAAACAACTTAATCTTTTTGTGTCTCACTTTAACTATAAAATAGGCTATAATAATGTTACCTCTCTTACACAGTTTCTGTAGGATTAAATGAGCCAAAGTATCTAAAAAATTTTTTTTTAAATGTCTGGCACATAATAAGCACTCAATACATGTTAGTTATCATTCCGTGAAATATGTGAGCTTTCAGATAGCTGAACTACAGGTAGTGGAGAATTTTCAATCCTCTCTCTTATTCCTATTTCCAATAAGAGATAACAGTGAAGAGACAGTAACAATATTCAAATGGAATTTTCCTTGATTTTGCCTTTGTGTGTGTGTGTGCTTATTTCTATGGTAGGCAGAATTCTAAGATGGCCCCCAAATTTCTCAAGATTCTTGCTTCCTAGCATATAGGACTTATACAACCATATGTCTTTGAGTGTGGCTATAAACTGTGCATTTGTGGGTGGTCACTCCCTTGATTATATTAGATTATACAGTAAACTGTGATGGGATATTCACTCCCATAGTTACATAGCCCCAGCCAATACCTTGATTTTACCCTGAGGAGACCCTGAGCAGAGAACCCACTTGAGCCCTGACCAGTACCCTGATTGACTGCTAAGTTTATGGTAATTTGTTGCACAACAATAAAAAAAACTAATACATTTCTTTAAACCTTCAAATCTTTTATGTGTACACCTTTTATGGCAGTCATAATCTGATATTAAGTCAGGTATTAAATATTTACTAAACAACTATTATATATCACGCATCTATAAGAAATGGTGAGAATTACACGAACTGAAAAATTAGACATGACCGACAATTCCTTTTTAAAATGCCACACCCCAAATTGATCAAATATATCAAATAACTTCAGACTAATGCAAAGTTCAATGGGACCATTGATCTGACTACACACTTTTAGGCAGACGAAGGTAGCAATAGATTTTTTTTTTTTTTGGTTATTTATTCAATGTTAGGTCATTTATTCCCATAGAGAAAATTCTTTTTGCAATGACATTTTTGGAGAGGAGATTTGTTTCATTTTTCACAGAGTTGCTTTGAAGCAGTACAAAAATATTAAAAATGCACTTTAAGCCTCTTGAAGGAAGCATGCTTTGAAAATGCAAAAGAGGATGGCTATTAACAAAGCCGTTTTAATGATCTTACTTATAGAATCACTCTTCACATATACTGCCATAGTCTCCTATTTATTTAAAAACTGACTTAATTATTAGTTACTTTATCAGATCAAATATCTGCTTTCATCTTTTTAAACATGCTAGGCAATGATTAGTACTTAAAAATAAATAATAAATGACATATTGTATAAGCACCATTTTAACTTTCATTTTAACAGGTGTCAGACTCATATTTGATTATTGTTTCATGATTTCAAGTAGTATAGTAAATTAAAATACAAACTTATATTTGATCCTAGCTTTAATATTCAGATTTAGAATTCCCCCAGAGATATAAGACTGAAGTATTGTCTAATGTAATCACTATTATTACTTTACCACCAACTCCTATAGGCCTCCAAAAGAGATAGTTGCTATATTGAAATTCTTGTTTCCAATTGCTTTCTGCCACACCTAGGGACTCTAAGAAGCAAAATCCTTGAGTTGAGCTGCAATTAGGGATGGAGAAAAAAAAACAATGAGCATAAAGAATAGACACACACCTTTTCAAAAAATCCACCTTACTATGCCTTGATTTTAAAAAGAACATTGGTAAAACACTTGCTTTTCATATCACACACATACACAGCCATCTGTCTTTAGCTTGAAGCAGAATAGTAAAATGTCAATGAGAAGCTACTATTGGTGTTATGGAGCGAATCTACACCAGGAAGCATTTGACATTTCTAGAAACATCTCCTGCCACTGTGATTTGTAGGTTGATGCATAGTAAGAACTGTTTCATAAGCAGCTTGCATGACACTAAGTATTTTGACTTCTTAACAACTCTTTAATATACATTAAAATCATTAACATTTTAAATAATTCTATGACCTCTGAGAACAAATATAAACAGACATTAATTTAGAGTGCAAATCTCTTTCTGGTAATGGCATATGTTTTCTCTAGCCTTTTTGAACATTTTCCTTCTTTATCTTGTGATCAAAATTTTCTCCTGCCAACTGGGAGACACATTATAGGAGGACAAGCAGAGAGAGATTGAAAGGCAACAGAAGAGCAAAATGGATTATGCCAAGGTTAGCTCTCCAAAATCCAGAAACCCGTCGAAAAGAATTACATGGAAAAAAAAGTATTAATGAACCTACGTTTATAATAATTACAGTAGTGATATCCTAGCCACTATTACTCTGGCTATTTATTTGCCTATCTTTCCAGGAAATCTGTGAGATCCTTAAAAATATGAACACAGGTTGGCAAGATAGAAAAATGCTGGCTTTGTAATTGCTAATACCCAGGTTTTATCCTAGCCTTTCACTTTCTATCTGCGCAGTAATTTTATTAGCCAAAAACTGACAGTCACTTTAAAATTTTACAACTTCATGTTTTCATGTAGTAAGAAGGCCAGGGTTGGTCTATTGACTCAATATGACATCTGTAGTCTAGGTTCCTTTTATGTTTTTGCTATATTTTTCTTCCTGTAGGCCTTTTGTCCCACTGATTGTAATATGCTGCATCAACTATAGGCGTGATGTCTGTTTTCCCAACAGAGAGAAGGGAAGGGTGAATAGAAAAGTATAAAAAGCTTCCTCCTAGTGAAGCACCACCCTCCTTGCCAGGTGGACAGATACCTCCCAAAGGTCTTCTGCCTAATCACATTGGCCAGAACTGTGTTACATGGCCACAGGTAGTTTCAATTGATACTGAGATTACAATTTTATAATTTAAAAATGGACAGCAATTAAGTGATATAATATACATGAAAAGCTTACCATAGTGTCTGACTCATACTGACAAAAAGTGAATGTCAATTTCATGAATGAATACACAGAATATATTTAGAAATAAAAATATAAAAATATTTGCTGAAATAATGTTGTGGGTTTTTTTATTTTTCATGTGGCGAATAATGATTAGGATGGGATATATCAGTTTGTATTCCCCCAGTTCATTTGTGCTGAGTGTTTATAACCAAAAATATTTTCCTAATCATATATTTCATTGAGTAGCCTATTTAAAACAAAATATCCACGCTTCTATTTGAGATGTAATAAATTTGAACTATGTCAGTAGAATTAAGTATATATTGTACTGAATTATTGGGAACTGAGTTAAAATGACCTACATCCAGATTGGGAGGGTAGTAACTCGAGATGTATATATTGAGATACTTGTACATGTATTTATGGGAACATCTCATTTGTGTAATAATTATATATGATATATACATATGTGATTATGTATATTTAACTGTTAAAGTAGCAGTATCTAGATTTTTTTTATTCTAAATGTGGGTTCCGTTCATATCAATTTATCCTTTTTATCTTTTAAAAGTGATGAGTCAGGATAAATTAACAGATTTATGCCTATACTAGATGGATTCTAACAAATCAGTAAAGGTAGATTGAAAAGACCAGATATGAAGAACCCATTACAGAATAATGACTCAAGCTCTGGTTTCTATGTAATTTAACTCATTTAATGAACATAGTGTCAAATTATTTTGTAACAATGATAGCTGTTCCAATTGCCAGTCTAGGTAACTCTTCCTATTCCAGAGTTCAGCTATGACTAACAGGTGGAATGCCAACCTCAGATTAGTGAATTATCAACTCTGCCACTCTTGTGGTAGATCTGACACTGACTTTGTTACATCATTTTCCTCAAATGGTTCCTCTGCTTTGGACTCTAGTTCTTTAATGACAAATACATCTTTGAGTCTGTAAATGTTGTGGTACCTGTATTTGAATTCCCTTCCTGGGCCACACAAGAATGTATAGTGTTTATAAGCATAGAAACTAGAATTTAATAAAGTGATTTTAAATCTCAGTTCTACAACTTAAGAGTTGTATGGATTTTCCCAAGTTGCTAATTGCTTTTTACTCATCAGTTTCCTTTGTAAAATGAAAATAATTATTCTTACTATATCTAATTGTTTGGGGAATTAAATGAGACAACACATTTATGCAATTAATATTTATTTGACATCTGCTATGTTCAAGGCTCAAAATACTTACTTAGTAAAAGGAAACTGTTTTTATTTCATCATCAATAAACTTTTTTTTATTGTCTGGACTACTTCTTATCTCTTGATTTTGTCTTTGCCATGTACTTGGGGAACTCCCCTATACTTTTCTAGCCTTATCACAAAACTACTTTCTGCTAAATACTCCCTGCTTCTGAATTGAATATTGTTCAGTGTTCTGCATATACTCAATACATTCCATTGTCCAAATTTTTGCTCATATCATTCCTTGAGAATTTCCATCTTTTCTCTTTTGTAGAAATACTAGCCATTCCTCAAGATACAGTACAGGGATCTTCCCCTTTTCACACGTCAACTACTGACAGTTTGAAATGCTCTAAATTCTAAAAACACATTGATCACATTCTGATGCAATTATCCTCTACACATATTTATGGTTATTTACATTACATCCTATCACTCTCCAAAGGTGAAAGGCTCACTGAAGATTCTAATATGATTTATTCATCTTTGTATCCAAATATTATCCCAAGTAGAAGTAAAAAAAAAGTTCAAGTGAATGAATGAATATCTGAGCTGAAAAGCAGAAATCCACTTTTTCAAAACTTTACACTAAAAACTTTTTAAAATTCCAACTTGTTACCCTTAAGTGATAACGTCTATAAGAGATCAGAAGTCAAAATCCAAAGAATTTCCAATTGCCATGTCTCCTCCTTCTTATCAAAACAACAAATGAGAAGTACAAAGTTTGAAATATTTAAAGCTGCAATTATATTATTAATGAAAAGCCTTAGTTAGGGTTTCAAATTCAAACTGTTGATTTTATTTAAACCATATTTTAGTTTTATATTAAATTAAAACTACAGAAAAAATAATCAGATCTTTAAAAAAGAAAGAGAAAAAGCAATAGATAATTCCACAATTGTAATTCAGATCCAATATTTTCGATTTCGAAACTTCATTATGTGGTAGGTGTCTGAATTCTCGTCTATCTGTCGCAAACGCTGTTTCCCGCTTATGCAAACCCTCATCTTTTCACAAGCCTTAGACGTTAAACACAAACTTCTTAAAAGCTCTAACTGTAAAAAAAAAATGTCTCCAACCTTAGCAATGCTCTAAAAACACCAGTTTCACTGGTAGAAAAAAGTATCATGAAGTATTTCTACCCTAATCTTATCCACCAAACTAAGAATTTTATAATGTTTGAATTATTAAGATTAGAGTAAAATAAGACAGAGAAAATAAGTGCAGGAGATACTATGTTGATAGCCATACCTACTTGTGAAGCCAGTTCTAAACCAAGAAACCAACACTAGGAAGACCAGACTTTTATATATGATGCTAGTTCTGAGGAAGAGACCCTGGTGCTATCAGCTTCCCAATGCTTGTATTACTGAAGCTAAGTTTATACACATATTCCTGTAAGCATCTGGACACTTCTGCAACATGAGCTGCTCGGAACAACCCAGACAGCTTCCACCAACATCTCAAAGTTGGGGTATGCATGGATTGTGCAAGCTCTGGCTTCAGCTTGGCTACTGAATTCCAAGAAATATTACATGTTTTCGAGAACATAAGAGGACTCTTTTCTGTTTCATAGTTGTGACACTGGCTCCTCTTAAAAGGACTTCATATGTCTGGGAGGCCAAAGAAGGGCAAAACATGGTCAGGTCAAGAAGGCTTCGTTTGGAAGATATAGTGGCAGTTTATTTTAACAAATAAAAAAAGTCTACATTAATTCGAAATTTTAATAAGGATAAACTTTATACCCACAATTCCCTAGGAGGCCAACTGGAAGCAGAGGAAGAACAAGATGACCCAGGACACAGCAGCTGCCCTGATTTGGCTTTCATGCAGACACAATCAATATTATTCTATCAATGCCCCCATACACACAGCATCTCACTCTCAGTTTAGAAAACTAATAAAAATCCACATCCTTTCACACAACAGGAGAATTATAGAGCCATATAAATGATGAAGATAACTTAAGATGAGGATTTCTCCTAGAATTAATTTCTAGAAATTCATATATCTGTTCCTACAATTTCTAAAGTTCTATTTGTACAAACATTGATTCATTCTACCATGGAATTTTTATACGGTCGCCAAAGGTACTGGAAGCACATTAAATCAGTTGAGTCCTGCCGAAGGGAAAAATAATAACCATGGAAAAAGTTAATTCAGAAAAGTAATTTCTTAACAAATAATCTAATTACCTTTTACAATATAAAGGAAATAACACATAGTTCTCATTTCCAATATGCTAATAGGCACAAACTGCTAAAAAAATAAAGATTTAATATTTTTCCAATCAAAGAAGGAAGATTTATTTTTAATCTAAGAGCAATTATTTTAGTCATGAGACAGAAGAGTGACCAAACAAAGAAGAATTAAAACATAGGTGCATGAAATTGTTGTCATTACTAAAATTCACTAAGCACTCTCAGTATATTGGGTCACATATAAAACAAAGGTTGGAGCAAATCTGCCTTCAGAAATCAGGGGGTGATGCCTAATGTTTTGTTTCTGCCTTCTTTGATCATGGACTATTTTGTATGATTCTTTGTTCTTACTGCTTACCACTTGCATTCAGAAGCAATTAAATTCTATTTGTGCCATAAAAATTTCAATATTTCAAACCCAAGGTGCAGATAGAAAACCATTATAAATTAAACCTGCCAAGAGGATAACAAGAATGTGTAACAGAGATGTGCCAAAAGATATTAATGAAAACGGGCTACTGCTACCTTTGGTTTTTAGATAGCCATTATGAATATAAAGCTTTGAAACAACAATAAAAAAATAAAGATGCAAGTTATTATTGGACAGATGTAGATTATTATTAAGGTGTTTGCCATCCCTATTCTACGTTCATAATATCTACCCTCTGAATCTATCTTTACCATAGTAATCACTTCTAATCCCCTGACAAAGTAACATGAAAACCCTCTATATGATACTTGTACAGAGTGATTTTTTAAAAATTTCTAATTATTATTGTAACAGAAGTAAGGGCCTGAAAAAGGGAAAAATGTATTACAAGTTGTCTCTTTAAAACCTCCCCAACTCTTTTGGGGAATTAAAACCTGCATTAATCAGAAGGGCAGAGGAGTGTTCTTTGTTCTTTGTTTTAAACCACAGGAGATGGCTCAAAGGGATTGTCTTGGCAAAGAGCATGAGGTCATCGTCACAGGAGATAAGGCTGACCAGGACCACCAACCATAGTTAAACAGCAATAGCCTGAAGCTAAAAACCCCTTTTAAAGTTCTGTATTTCAAAGCAGGATAATGGTTCTTTCATACAAGAGTCTGCCATCCTCCTCATTTGTCAGCAAATAAACTTCTCTTTCCTTTTCCTCAAACCATGTGTCCTCATTCTTCTTTTGGCTCCAAATGAAAAAAACTCTAAATAAATAGAAACATATCATGCTTATGGATTATAAAATTCACTAATATGAAAATATAATTTCTCCAAAACTTTCATCCAAAGGCAAAGAACACTCA
This sequence comes from Daubentonia madagascariensis, assembly GCA_023783475.1. NCBI lineage: Eukaryota > Metazoa > Chordata > Mammalia > Primates > Daubentoniidae > Daubentonia > Daubentonia madagascariensis. The sequence continues at coordinate 13,396,294 of JAKFHU010000978.1, read as the reverse complement.
CAATTAAAGTCCCAGGAAGATATTTTTATGAAAATTGACAAAGTAGATTTTCAACTTATTATTGAAATATGACGAGTAAGCACCAACACACTCCTGAAGAAAACAAGTCCAGTAGACAAACTCTATGAGATATCAATTTATGAGAAAGCTATAATAAGTAAAATATCATGGTATTAATGTAAATAGGACAAATAGCAATGTTATAGACTAAAGAGGCAATTAAAAGCCTTTTTATTGAATACCCATTTAAAGAAAAAAAAATTAGTCCAACATTCTATCATAAACAAAACTCAACTTCCGACATACTGTAGATTGAAATGTGGCAGATAAAACAACAAATCTCCTAGATAATAATAAAGGAGAATATTCTCATGGCTTTGAGATGGAGAAATATATTTTAATCATAATGAATATTGAAACATTAAAATTAAGATTTTGGTCATCATAAGAACCATTCATTAAAAGAGTAAACAGGTAACCCAGAGAATAAAGAAAATACTTTTTTTGAAGAATTTCATTTATATAAAGCATTTTAAACATCTCTATATAAAATAATTCTATTTGCACCATAAACAAGTCAAACAACAAACTCGGAGAAGTATTTGCTATACATATAATGCACAAATATGAACACGAATGGGCGAAACTCAAAGATAAAATATATGTGACCAATAAGCATATGAAATAAATGTGCAATTTCACTACTGATAAAAGAACAAGTTAAAATATAAATAAGATATTACTCTTTGCTTTTATATGGAAAAACAGCAAAAAGAATGATGGTACCCAAAGTGAGCAAGGGTATAAAAGAACTTATATAGGGTACAAATCAGTAAAACATCTCTAGGGAAAAATTTAATTTATATCCATTAAAATTATGCTTATGATTCGACTCAACATACATTTTCTGAACCAAAAATGGAAGCCTGGGCTCCAGAATTCTCTGGAAACTCTACATTCCATGAGTGGTCAATGTGTACAACCCTTCTTGATTCTTTTTTTTTTTTACTTCAGAATATTATGGGAGTACAAACACTTTGGTTACATATATTGCCTATGCACTGCCCAAGTCAGAGCTACAATTGTGAACATCCCCCAACAGTGTGCCCTGCACCCATTAGGTGTGAGTTTTCCCATCCCCTCCACCCCTCTCCCACCTGCCTGACCCCTGATGAATATTATTTCCATGTGTACACATAAGTATTGACCAGTTAGTACCAATTTGATGGTGAGTACCAGTGGTGCTTATTTTTCATTCTTGAGATACTTTGCTTTGAAGAATGGGCTCTAGCTCCATCCAGGATAATACCAGATGTGTTAATTCACCATTGTTTTTTATTGCTGAGTAGTACTCCATCGTATACATATACCACACTTTATTAATCCACTCATGTATTGATGGGCACTTGGGTTGTTCCCACATCTTTGCAATTGTGAATTGTGCTGCTATAAACATTTGAGTGCAGATGTCTTTATTATAGAAAGTCTTTTTTTCCTTTGGGTAAATACCCAGTAGTGGGATTGCTGGATCAAATGGTAGTTCTACTTTTAGTTCTTTGAGGTATCTCCATATTAATTTCCATAGAGGTTGTACTAGTTTTCAGTCCCACCAGCAGTGTATGAGTGTTCCTATCACTCTGCATCCATGCCTACATTTGTTGTTTTGGGACTTTTGGTATAAGCCAATCTCACTACAGTTAAGTGATATCCCATTGTGGTTTTGATTTGCATTTCTCTGATGATTAGAGAAGTTGAGCAATTTTTTATATGTTTGCTGGCCATTATTTTTTCTTCTTTTGAAAAGTTTCTGTTCATGTCCTTTGCCCACTTATTAATGGGGTTGTTTGATCTACACTTTGTGTGGAACCAGAGAAGACCCCGTCTAGCCAAAGCAATCTTAAGCAAAAAGAACAAATTGGGAGGCATCAATCTACCAGACTTCAAACTATACTACAAGGCTATAGTAACCAAAACAGCATGGTACTGGCACAAGAACAGAGACGTATACCAGTGGAACAGGACTGAGAACCCAGATATAAAACCATCCTCATACTGTCATCTGACCTTTGACAAAGTAGACAAAACATACACTGGGGAAAAGAATCCCTACTCAATAAATGGCACTGGGAAAATTGGATAGCCACATGTAGAAGACTGAATCTAGATCCACACCTCTCACCTCTCACAAAAATCAACTCACAATGGATAACAGGCTTAAACCTAAGACATGAAACCATAAGAATTCTAGAAGAAGACATTGGAAAAACTCTTATAGACATTGGCCTAGGCAAAGAATTTATGAAGAAGACCCCCAAAGCAATCACAGCAGCAACAAAAATAAATAAATGGGACCTGATAAAATTAAAAAGCTTCTGCACAGCCAAGGAAACTATCACTAGAGTGAACAGACAACTTACAGAATGGGAGAAAATATCTGCATGCTACACATGTGAAAAAAGGCTGATAACCAGAATCTATACAGAACTTGGGAAAATAACAAGAAGAAAATACTTGATACATAAATGCTAAAGAGCTAACATTCAGAATATTAAAAAAAAAAAAAGAGAAAAGAATTCTACAGTTCAAAAAGACTGAAAACAATACAAAAAGGCAAGCATCATAAACATACAAACATGGTTGATGGCACCCAAATAGCCAATGAGCACTTGAAAAGGTGTTCACTTCTGGTATCCCCCAGAATTATGGCTAAAAAAAGACACTTAACAAAATATATGGGTAAAGAGCAATGGAAATCCACACATAGTGGTGGTAAAGATGTAAATTTGTATGTGTAGTCTCTTGATAAGTGTTAAAAGAGAAGTACCTATGGACAGAAAAGCAGCATTTCAGGAAGAAATTTGCATGGAGAAATTGGTGTGGCTTAACGAATGAATGCTGGTTAACATAGCATTCATTTCAACCAGGCTAGACCATGGGAGGCTGGGGGTAGGCTTTCAATTGTGGACCTCCCACTGGATTGTTTTATTTCAGATTGGTGGGGAATATAATGACCACCATTTTTGTTCCTTACTACTCCTCTGAAGGGATTTGATATGGGAATGCTGTTCTGGTTTCTGTTTCATAGATATTTGTTATTATTTGCATAAGGTATGCTTGGAAGTATCACTTTTCTTCATCCTTCTTTCTTTCAGTTTCTTTTTTTTTAATTTTATGTCTTTTTGTACATCATAAACTATTGGGAAAAAGTCATCAATTTCTCTTACCCTGTTAACTGCTTACAACATAAATTACCCAAATACATTTCCAAGAGCTGCATTTTGTTATCATCTTAGTTCAGGCTGCTATAATAAAAATACCATAGATTGGGTGGCTTTAACAAGAAACATTTATTTCTTACACTTTTGTAGGCTAAGAATTCCAAGGTCAAAGTGCAGGAAGATCTGGTGCCTGGCAAGGGCATTCTTTCTGCTGTGCAGACAGACACCTTCTCACTGTGTCCTCACATGGCCAAGACAGCACCTTCTTGTCTCTGTCTCTTCTTATAAAGGTGTGAACCCTGTTATGGGGCTCCACCCTCTAGACCACATCTAAACCTAATTACCTCCCTAAGACTCCATCTCCTGTTACCATCCCATTTGGGATTAGAGTTTCAACATATGAATTTGGGGGAGACATAAACATACAGTCTGTAAAAACCCATCCATGACCCCCCAAAATTCATGGCCTTCTCACATGCAAAATGCATTCATTCTATCTCAATATCCCTAAAAGTCTTAACTCATTCCAGCATCAATTCTAAAATCTAAAATCTAAAGTCTCTTCTAAATATCATCTAAATTAGATATGGGTGAGACTTGAGGCAAAATTCCTCTCCAGCAGTGAATATGTGAAACCAAGCAAGTCATACACTTTCAAAATACAATGACCAGGCAAGCATAGATATTCCCATTCCACAAGGGAGAAATGGGAAAGAAGGAATGGGTGCCAGGTCCCAAGCAAGTTCAAAACCTAGCAAGGCAAATGCCATGAGATGTGAAGGCTCAAGAATAATCCTCTTTAGCCTGATGCTCTGCCCTCCAGGATCATTGGAGTGGCAATGTCACCTTCATGGCTTGATGGGGTGCTGCCCACACCTGGGCTCTCTATGGGGCTCAGTCCATGCCAAATCTCCTGGGTGGGGACTCCACCCCCAGAACTCTGGCTAGGTGGGGGTGGCATTTCTACAGCTTCAGTGGCCCCACCTGCATGGCTGCTATTGAAGGCTCTCTGCCCTGTTGAAACCCAGGCAGTAGTTCTGATCACCTCTGATGAGCCCATCTCTTTGGAGCCATTTTTCCTTTTTCTTGAAACAGCACAATTTCCAATTGAGTGGCTTTATCTTCCTGCCCTTTAGGATCTAAGAAATCAAACAACCTTCCTTCATTCACTCCCATACTTTTCCCTTCAGTTCAAACTGGCAGTTTTCCTGCTGGGGCAGCTGATTAAGTTCGTGGATCAAACCCATACTAATCTTATCAAATATTTGCTCAGCCACATCCTTAGTGTTCTTTTCAGAACATGCTTTCTCATTTCAGCAATATGGATAGGCTAAAAATTTTCCAAATCTTTAAATTCCAGTTCATTTTTGCTTAATAATTCTTTCTTCTACTTATTTCATTCTTCTTGAATTTTAACAGAAGCAGTCAAGAGGAACCAAGCCATTTCTTCAACATTTTGAATAGAAATGTCCTAAGCTAAATATCCAATTTCATTACTTGCAAGTTATTCCTTCCACAAAGCACTAGAACATGAACACAATTCAGCCAAGTTCTTTGCTGCTTTATAACAAGGATCACCTTTCACCCGTTGTCCAATAATATGTTCCTCATTTCCATCTGAGACTCATTAAAATTGCTTTTAAATTCTGTATGTCTACTGATATGTCATACATGATTATTTATATTTTCCATTTTTATGTACTTATGTGTTCCATCTAAGAAGATGGAAAAAAAAGGTTTTTTTCTTTCTGAGCCCTCACCAGGATTCCCTATCAAATTCTATTCATGGCAATATCAGCGTTTTCTAGCAGGCATTTCAAAACTCTCCCAGCCTCTACCAATTACCCAGTTCTAAAGCCATTTCCACATTTTTAGGTATTTGTTACAGCAGCATCCCTCCTCTCATTATCAATTTCTACATTAGTACGTTAGGGCTAGAATAACAAAAATATTATAGACTGGGTGGCTTAAATAATAAAAATTTATTTCTCATAGTTCCAGAGGCTGGAAAGTCCAAGATCAAAGCACTAGAAGATCTGTGAATGGCAAGGCCCTGCTTCCTGGCTTGTAGATAGCTGCCTTCTTGCTTTATTCTTGTATAGTCAAGAGATTAAACTCTAATCTCTTTCTCTTATAAGGACACTTATGCCACCATGAGGACTCTACCTTCATGACCTCATCTAAACCTAATTATCTCCCAAAGGTCCCATCTTCTTATACTATCCCATTAGAAGTTCAGGTTTCAACATATGAATTTTAGAGGGACACAAACATGCAGTCCATAACAATTTTATTTCATAATCCCCTGAAATCCATGAACCATTAAGTGGCCAGGTAACATCTCTGGTTTCTGATTTCCTTCAGTAGTGAAGTCTACAAATACTTTAAAAATTACACATACTATATTTTCCCAATTGTTGAAAAACTGCTTAGATTTTTTTAAAAGCTCTGACCCCTTGAAATAATGGCCAAGCACACTAATCACTCTATTATATACATTTAATTAGCCAGTTATATTTTATTCTAAATTATTTCTTTTTAGATGGAGGAATTGATAATGGTATACAACAGAATATACTCCTTTTCAAAGGTTAAAATAATTCCATCCAAGTAAAAACAATATGATAAATGAAAATTCAAATGGAAAAATAAGTAGGTATATGTTTTTACATTGTAGAAATACACTTTAAAATAAAATTGCAATTACATGACTTTATTGATCTTCCCATTTAGTAGGATATGTGTGGAACAAAACTCAGTTGTCATATAGAGGTGAAAAGAATAAAATATACAGAAGTAGTGGAGTAGGTGCCTGGTCCTCAAAGGAGTTAAGCAAAGAGGAGAAAAATGTTCACAGTGTCAAATACTGCAAATACAATGAGGAGGATTTAACACGTAAGAACAAAGTCACGACGTGTTTTGAGAATGTGAACAGCAGTGCTATGGCATAAAACAAATGTTATGAAAAAGGCTTAACTACTTATAGGATCTTTACAACTGGTTCACAAAACTCTCCAAACAACCTGTGCTGAATAAGTTCATTTTCTCTCATTTAGATATTCTTGCACATGTGTCTTTTTATTATGGTATATTTGTTTTCAATCTAATTTATAGTTATATAAATCATCTCTTGTGGTGTAATTGTTTTTCCTGAAGAAAAAATTTCTCGGATATAGCTATTAGCTTCTTCCTAGTGGGAGGTTATAAGTCAGTTCTCTGGTTGATTTTACTCTTCCCTTTCAATTTCAAAAACAGTGATTATATTTGCAGATGCAAAAGGGAATTCATTGGAAGTAGGCTGTCATTCCTAAAGATGATGTAGGTGAAAGAAATACTACAGCCAAGCAGGATACCATCTATTCCAACTGTTTTGACATTTTGTTTGGCATCAAGAAAATGGAAAATCAAAACTTATACATTTTTCTCTTATGCTCAAGAAAAACAATTTTATTTATTTATCTACTTGCTATTATTTTTACTAGAAAAAGATATCAGAAATGTGAAAAATACACAATAAGCTGTAAGGTTATTTTTATGGGAGTAATTGTGTGATTAAGTGAAGCACATGACATTATGATATAACAAGTGTGAAATGCCTTCATTCAATGAACTGAGGCATATCCATTGCTCTATTCTGAGAAATAACTTACAAAAAGTTATTGGGAGCGGGGCCTTTAAGTTTTTGGATATACTTGGCAAATGGGATGAAGGTTTTAAATGTCACATTATAAGCTTATCCTGAAAAAGGAATCTAACAATTGAAGTAGAATAATGAAAAGATTAACCTTTTTTTTACTTTACTTCTTTTCCTATCCCCTCTCATATTTCTCAGCGAGAGTCTAAACACCAGCTCCCTCTATCCTATCTTTCCCCAGAATAACAGAATAACATTTGAAGGTCATGTTCACTGGCACAGACATGTAGTTGTCTTACTATTGAAGGAAGCCTGAACAAAAGGCTTTAGGAGTTTTATGCACCCTGAGGTTGAGGGGAAAGTAGAGCGGGAGGGAGAGGAGAGGAGAAATACTGGGTATTGAGGTCAAGTAGGGAAAAGTGTCTTCAAGCAAGCCCCCCAACCCCACCCCATAAGGAGGCCTCAGCAGAGAGCGAAAGAAAACCTCTTCCCAGGGCCTCAGATAAAGAGACTTGGGGATGAAGGCACAGGGTCTAGGAAAACAAACATGTGAAGAGCATAACCTGCCAGAAGAGCCTGAGCCCTTGATTGTAACTTCCTTCAGAGACTATCATGCACTGGCTGTGCAAGTCTGGGGTGAGGAGAGTAGTTTTCCCTTGTGGGGCCCACCAGGTAAAATCTTTGTGATTGCTTGTGATCAAGCCTGAAAAATCACACACAGGTTTTTAACCAGGAGCCAAACTCCTTATTCTTAATTGATATGACAGATAACAGTTTATTCAAAATAATAATAGCAAGTATATCTTCAGTGATTATAGCTTATGGATAAGTAAAATGAATGACAGCCATGTCATAAAGAACGTGAGGGAGAAATTGGGAATACTCCATTATAAGGTACTTGTCATTACCCATGAAGTGACATAGTATTATTTGAAAATAGATATGGATTAGCTGTGAATGTATATTGCAAACTCAAGGAGAACCACAAAAAAGTTAAAAGAAGTATAATTGATATGTTAAAACAGGAGAGAAAATTGGATCAATATAAAATCCTCACTTAAAACCAGAGAAGGTAGAAGGAATGGATGGGGGGAAAAAACATAGAAGATGGATAAAGGTTTAAAAACAATTAAAAATATGATAGATATTAATCTATATAAATAATCACTATAAATATGAATACTCTCACTACACCAATTAAAAGAGACTGTCATAGTGCATAAGAAAAAGATCTAACCATATGTTGTCTATAAGAAACACACTTAGACACAGACAAATTAGAAGTAATGGGATGGAGAAAGACACGCCATGCCAACACAAATCAAAAGAAAGCTGGAGTAGCTATATTAATTTCAGACAAAGCAGACCCAAGAATAAGAAAAATTACGAATGATAAAGAGGGGAATTGCATAATGATATAAAGCCTTCTCCAAGAAAACATAACAATTCTTAATATGCATGCAAATAACAAAAGAGCACCAAAATACTGAGGCAAAAATTGATAGAACTGCAAGGAGAAATAGATGACTTCACTATTATATTTGAAGACTTCAACACCCCTCTGACAGGAATTGACAGATCCAGCATGCAGAAAATCAGCAAGGATATCATTGAACTGAACAGCATCATCATCCAACTTGTTCTAATTGACATATACAGACTATTTCATCCAACAATAGCAGAATACATTGAGCAGAATTCTTCTCAACCTCACATGAAACATCCATCAAGAGAGACCATATTCTGGGCCACAAAATACACCTTAACAAATTTAAAAGAATAAACTTCACACCAAGAATGCTCTCAGACCATGATGGAATTAAACTAGTAGTCAATAATAGAAAGATAGCCAAAAAATTTCAAAATATTTGAAGATTAAATAACATACTTCTAAACAACACATGTGTCAAAAAAGAAGTCTCAAGAGAAATTAAAACATATTTGAACTAAATGAAAATAAAAATACAACCCAGCAAAATTTGTAGGATGTAGGAAAAGCAATGCTCAGAAGTAAATTTATAGCATTGAATGCATAAAATAGAAAAAATTAAAATCTAAAATCAATAAATAAAACTTCTGCCTGAGAAAACCAGAAAAAAAGAGAAAATTAAATCTAAAGGGAGCAAAAGAAAAGAAATAATAAAATCAAAGCAGAAGTCAATGAAATTGAAAACAAGAAAGCAATACCAAAAACAAATAAAATAAAAATAAATAAAATAAAAAATAAAAAACTATTTCTTTGACAAGATCAATAAAGTTGATAACCCCTAGCCAGGTTAACCAAGGGAATGGGGAGAGAAGACACAAATTATTAATACTAAAGCAGAAATGAAGGAGGGACTATTACTGTGTATCTCACGGATGTTAAAAGGATAGTAAGAGAATATTATGACTGACTCTATGCCCATAAATTTGATAATCTAAATGAAGAAATAGACCAATACCTTAGAAGATACAATCTACCAGTATTCATGCAAGGATAAATAGATAATATTAATATGCCAATATCTATGAATGAAATTGAATCAATAATTAATCACCTTCCAAAACAGAAAACCAGGCCTAGATGTTTTCACTGGTAAATTCTACCAAACATATAAGGAACAAATGATATAAATTCTCTACAATGCGTATCATAAAATACAAGCAGGAGGACCATTTTCTAACTCATTCTGAGGCCAGTATGAGCCTAATACCCAATCCAGACAAAGACACTACAAGAAAGGAAGCTACAGACCAGTACCTTTCACAAATATAGATGCAAAAATCCTCAGCAAAATATTAGCAAATGAAATCCAACACAGTATATATAGAGTTATACATCATGACCAAGTGGGATTTATCCCAGGTATGCAAGGTTGAGTCAATGTTAGAAAATTAATTAATGTAGTCCCTCACATCAACTGGCTAGAGAAGAAAAATCATATCATCATATCAATAGATGCAGAAAAAGTATTTGACAAAATCCAACATGTGTGATAGAAACTCTCAGCAAACTATGAATAAGGGGAACTTCCTCAACTTGATTTAAAAAATCTACAAAAATATACAGTAAACATCATACTTAATGGTGAGAAACTAAGTGCTTTTTCCCTAAGATTAAGAACAAGGCAAGGATGTCACCTCTCACCACTACTATACAATATCATACTGGAAGTCCCAGTGAATGCCATAAAATAAGAAAATAAAATAAAAGGTATAAAGATTAGGGAGGAAGAAATAAAACTGCCTTTCTTTTCAGATAACATGATTATCTATGTAGAAAAGTCCAGGAAATCAACTAAAGAACTTTGAGAACTAATTAGCAATTATAGCAAGGTTGTAGGATACAAGGTTAACAAACAAAAGTCAATTGCTTTCTTATATACCAGCAATGAACAACCAGAATTTGAAACTAAAAACACAATATCAATTACAATAGTACCATAAAAAATGAAATAAAGTATAAATCTAAAAAACTGTGTACAAGATCTCTATGAGAAAAAATAGAAAACTGATAAAAGAAATAAAAGAGTATCTAAATAAATAGAGATAAATTTCACATTTGTGTATAAAAAGACAATATTAAGGTACCAGTTCTTCCCAACTTCATTTGTAGATTCAGTTTGATCCCAATTAAACTTCCAGCAAGTTACTTTGTGAGAACTGATCATAAATTTATATGGAAAAGCAAAAGATCCAGAATAGCCAACACAATATAGAAGAAGAACAAAATTGAAGGACTTACACTACTCAACTTCAGGACTCACAAAAAACTGCAGTAATCAATCAGGATGTTACAGGTGAAAAAACAGACAAACAAGTCAGTGGAACAAAATAGAGAGTCCAGACATAGACCCATACATTTATAGCCAACTGACCATTGAAAAAGGTGTAAATCCAATCCAATTGAGAAAGAATAATCTTTACAACAAATGGTGCTGAAACAACTGGACAACCATATGCAAAAAATTTAAAGCAGACATTGACCCACATCCTTCACAAAAAGTAATTCAAAATTGGTCACAGACTGAAACATAAAATGTGAAACTGGCAATCCTAGAAAACAACAAAGAAGAAAATCTAGATGACACTGCTAGCTATGAGTTTTTAGATACAAAAATGAAATCATGGTCCATGAAAAAAATATGATGAGTTGGACTTTATTAAAATGAAAATTTTCTGCTTGTGAAAGATTGAAAAGGCCAATCACAGTCTGAGAGAAAATATTTGCACAACACACATCTGATAAAAGACTTATATCCAAAATATACACAGAACTCTTAAAATTCAACAATAAGAAAGCAAAAAGTGTTATTAAAAAGTGAGCAAAAGACCAGAATAGACACCTGACCAAAGAAAACATACAGATGGCAAATAACTATATGAAAAGATGTTCAACATCATATGTCGTTAGGGAATTGTAAAATAAAGTAATGATTTACCACTGCATATCTATTTTAATAGCTAAAATCAAAAACACTGACAACACCAAATGGTAGCAAGGGTGTAGAGCAAAAAGAAATCTCATTCATTACTGATGGGAATGCAAAGAGACCAGTTTGGCAATTTCTTTTAAAGTTAAACATAGTCTTTTTTCACAGCTGTATTGAGGTATAATCGGCAAATAAAATTTGTATATATTGAGGATGTACAGAGTGATAATTTGATATACATGTACATTGTGAAATGATTACCATAATCAAAATAATGAACATATACATCACCACACATAGTTATCATCTGTGTTGTGGGGTGGGAGGTGAGGACACTTAAGATGTATTCTCTTAACAAATTTCAAGAAATAATACAGTATCATTAACTACAGTAACCATGTTGTACCTTATATCTCCAGGACTTATTCATCTTATAATTGCAAATTTGTACCCTTTGACCAGGATGTCCCATTTCCCCCATCCTCTAGCACCTGGCAACCACTGCTCTACTCTCTGCTTCTATGAGATCAACTTTCTTAGGTTGTACATATAAGTGAGATCATACAATACTTGTCTGTCTGTGTCTGGACTATTTCATTTAGTATAATGTCATCCATGTTTATCCATGATGTTGCAAATGGCAAGATTTCTTTCTTTACTATGGCTGAATAATATTCCATTGTATATATGTATCATAATTTTTATCCATGCACCTGTGGAGAGATACAGGTTATTCCCTTAACTTGGATATTGTGAATAATACTGTAATGAACATGAGGGTGCAGATATCTCTTTGACATACTGATTTCATTTCCTTAGGATATATACTCAGAAGTGAGATTACTAGATCATATAGTAGTTTTATTTTTAATTTTTTTAGGGAACTCCACACTGTTTTTCATAATGGCTGTACCAATTTACATTCCCACCAACATGGTTCAACAACAGGGTAAGCTTTTTTCCACATCCTCACCAACACTTGCTATCTTTCATCTTTTTGATCATAGCCATTCTAAAAAATGTGAGGTAATATCTCACTGTGGTTTGGATTTACATTTCCCTGATGAATAAAGTGTTGAGCACATTTTCAACATTTATAAATGTTGGCCATTTGTTTGTCTTCTTTGGAAACAAAGCTAGCCACATCTGTCTTAGTCTATTGGTGCTGCTATAACAAAATGCCATAGACTAAGTAAATTATAAAATGACAGAGATTTATTTCCATGGTTCTGGAGGCTGAGAAGTCCAAGATCAGGGTACCGGCAGATTTGGTGTCTAGTGAGAGCTGCTTTCTATTAATGCTTCCAATAATTTGCCTTATTGATGCATCCTCTGGAGGTGAGGAACATTGTGTCCTCACATGGCAGAAGGAACAGAAGGGCAAGAGAGAGCTTCCTTCAACCACAAGATCTTATGTAAGGGTGCTAATCTCATACATGAGGGTGGAGCCCTCATAACTTAATCACCTCCCAAAGGCCACACCTCTTACTACTGTTGCATTAGGGATTATGTTTCAACATGAACTTTAGAAAGGAGACCATCATTCAAACCATGACAATATCCTTTGATCATTTTGTAATAGGGTTATTTGTTATTTGCTATTAAGTTGTATGAGTTTCCAATATATTTTGGATATTAGCCCTTTATAAGGTGTATGGTTTGCTAATATGCTCTTCCATTCCGTAAGTTGCCTTTTCATTTTTGCTTCCTTTGCTGTGCAGAAGGCTTTTAGTTTAATATAGTGTTACCTAGTTATTTGCCTGTGCTTTTGGTGTCATATACAAAAAATTATTGCCAGACCAATGGCAAGGAGCTTTCCCCCTGTTTTCTTCTAGCAGTTTTATAATTTCAGGCCTTATGTTTAATTCTAATCTATTTTGAGTTAATTTTTGTACATGGTATAAGATGAGTCTAATTTCATTCTTTCACATGTGGCCATTCAGTTTTTCCAGTGCCATTTATTGAAGAGACTATCCATTCTCTACTGTGTATTCTAGGCATCTTTGTGAAAGATTAGTTGGCTATATATGTACAGGTTTATTTCTGGGCTCTTGATTCTGTTCCATTGGTCTATGTGCCTGTTTTTATACTAGTACCACACTGTTTTTAGAATTACAGCTTTGTAATGTAGTTTAAAATTAGGAAGCGAATGCCTTCAATATTTTTTCTCTCAAAATTTTTTTTGGCTATTTGAGGTATTGTGTGTTTCCATACAAATTTTAGAATTTTTTAAATTTCTGTGAAAAAAAAGTCACTGGAATTTTAATAGGGATTGCACTGAATCTGAAGATCACTTTGGATGTGTGGACATTTTAACATTAATTCTTCCAATTCATGAACAAGGGATATCTTTTCATTTACTTGTGTCTTTTTCAAATTTCTTTCAATGTCTTATAACGTTTAGTGTACAGATTTTTCATCTGGTTGGTAGATTTATTCTTAATTATTTTAATCTTTTTTATGCTATTGTAAACAAGATTGTTTTCTTAATTTCTTTTTGGGATAGTCCATTCTTACGGTATAGAAACACAACTGATTTTTGTATGTTGATTTTGCATCCTGAAAATTTACTGAATATCACTACAGACAAAATGGACCTAACAGAAATATGTAGGACTTTCCATTCAACAGTAGCAGAATACACATGCTTCTCAAGTTCATGTGGAACATACTCCAGGATAGCTCATATGTTGGGCAACAAAAAAAGTCTTAAAAAATTTAGGAAGACTGAAATTATATCAAGTATCTTTTCTGACCATAAAAGTACTAAACTAGAAATCAATAACAGGAGGAATTTTGGAAATTGTATCAATATGTGGGAATTAAACAATGCACTCCTGAACAACCAATGGGTAAAAAAAGAAATAAGAAGGGAAATAAAAAAACTACCTGGAGGTAAAGGGAAGTGGGAACACAACATACCAAGACTTGTGAAATGCAGCAAAAGCAGTTTTAAAGAGGGAGTTTATGGCAATAAATGTACATAACCTAACTTTACACCTCCAGAACTTAGAAAAAGAGGAAAAAACTAAGCCCAATATTAACAGAAGGAAGGAAATAATAAAGATTATAGCAGAATTCAATGAAGTAGAGCCTATAAAGACAACAGAAATGATCAACAAAACTGAACTTTTTTCTTTTTAAAGATTAACAGAAGTGACAAAACTTTAGCTAGATTAACCAAGAAAAAAAGAGAGGACACAAATAAATAAAGTTATAAATAAAAGAGAAGACATTACAAGGGATACCACAGAAATACAAAAGTTCACAAAAGACTACTATGAACAATTGTACACCAAAAATTTGGATAACCTAGAAGAAATGGATAAATTCCTGGAAACATACAACCTACTAAGACTGAATCATAATGAAACAGAAAATCTAGACAGACCAATAATGAGTAAGGAGATTGAATTAACAATATATAAACCCCCAAGAAAGAAAGCTCAGGACCAGATGGCTTCACTGGTGAATTCTACCAAGCATTTAAAGAAAAATTAATAGTAATCTTTTTCAAATTCTTCCAAATAACTAAAAACTAAAACACTCTTTTTACAAGGCCAGGATTACCTTCATATCAAGGCCAAATAATGACACTACAAGTAAAATAATAACAATAATTACAGGCCAATATTTCTGATGAATATAAATGAAAAAATCTTCAACAAAATACTAACAAACTGATTTCAACTGCACATTAAAATGATTCAATTGGGATTTATCCCTGGGATGAAAGTGTGGCTGAACATATGCAAATCAATGAATGTGATACATCACATTAAAAGAATGAAGGACAAAAACCATATAATCATCTCAATAGTTGCAGAAAAAGTATTTGACAAAATTCAACATCCTTTCATGATAAAAACTCTCAACAAATTAGATATAGAAGGAATGTCCCTCAACATAATGAAGGACGTATATGACAAGTCCATAGTTAATATCATATTTAATGGTGAAAAGCTGAGAGCTTTACCACTAAAATTAAGAACAAGACAAAGATGCCCACTCTTGCAATTTATATTCAACATAGTACTGGAATTACTAGGCAGAGTGATTAGACAAGAAAAATAAATAAAAGGCATGCAAATAGGAAAGGAAAAAACTAAATTGTCTCTGCAGATGACATGATCTTATACACACGAAACTCCAAAGCCTCTACCAAAAAACTGTTAGAGCTAAATATTGTCTTACAAACTATTCAACAACTGCACTCTTAAATATTCACTGAAATAAGTTGAAAATTTCTGTCCACATAAAACCTATACATAGATGTTTATAGAAGCTTTATTCACAATTGCCAGAAATTGGAAGCAATCAAGACAGTAGGCAAGTGGATAAACAAACTATGGTGCATCCATAGAAAAAATATTGTTCATCAGTAAAAAGAAATGAGCTATCAAGCCATGAAGACATGTGGAGAAATCTTATGTGTGTATTGCTAAGTGAAAGAAGATAATCTGAAAACTTGGCATACTGTATGATTCCAACTATATGACATTCCGAATAGGGAAAAACTATAGATATAGTAAAAGATCAATGGTTGCAAGAAATTGAGATGGAGGAGGAACAAATAGGCGAAGCACAGGTTAGTCATGTATTCTGTATGATACTGTAATGATGGGTACATGACCCTATGTATTTGGCAAAACACATAAAACTGTACAACATAAGGAGTGACACCTAATGTAAACTATGGACTTAATAATAATGTATAAATGTTTGATTCATGAATTGTAACAAATGTACCACACCAACACAAGATGTTAACAATAGGGGAATATGTAGGCAAGTGTCATGAAATGGAATAAAAGGAAACTCTCTGTATCATCTTTCAATTTTTCTGTAGACCTCGAGCTGGTCTAAGAAAAAAGCCTATTAATTAAAAGAAAAAATTATAAATGCTAACATGTGATATGGATCATTAGCCACAAAAATTTTCTAGAATTGACTCTTGAGATAGTTCAGATTAGTCATTCACAGTTCACATCATGCTTTAGAATACATATTTTGAAAACACCATAGAATTAGAGTAGTCCAGTTCATAGGAGACTAATTAAGAAGCCAGAACAGAAGATGGTCAGGTCCAGACTGGCACTGCATCTTTTCCCTCTGGAGAGTTTAACACACTTAAAGACCTTGAGAAAAAATTTGGTCAAATACTGTAAACTCATGCAAGAGCTATTAATTTATGCAGCTTTTCTAATTAACATTAGCCTCACAAATTTCAAAACCAAAACTAAGTTGTACCTCCTGATAGTGTGTACACACACACACACACACACACACACAGAGTTACCTGTGCCACAACATGGGTTTGAACCACATGGGTCCACTTATACACAGACATTTTTTGATAAATATATTGAGAAATTTTTTAGAGATTTTCAACACTTTGAAAAAATTCAAACAAACTGTGTAACCTAGAAATATCAAAAAAATTTAATTACGCATGTATTGAAGGCACAAAAATATATGTAGATACTAGCCTATTTTATTATTTACTAAAATAAAGTATACACAAATCTATTATAAAAAGTCAAAATTCATCAAAACTTAAACAAGCACTTACAGATCATATATAGTGCAATTCACAGTCCAGAGAAATGTAAACAAACATGAAGATGCATCATAAATCATAACTTCATAAAATTAACTATAATATGTACTGTACTACTGTAATAATTTCATAGCTACCTCCTGTTGATATTGCAGTAATCTCAAGTGTTTTGAGTACTCATTTAAAATGCCACATGACACTAATCATCTCCCCATGAACAGTTCCTCTCTTTGGTAAATTGTATATCACAGTAAAAAGTGATTTCTCATGGTTCTCACATATTTTTATCATGTTTAGTGCAATACGGTAAACCTTGAATAACACTATGGGACCCATGTGAATTGCCATTAGTGATGCTGGAAGTGTTCCCAAGAAGCAGAGAAAAGTCATGACATTACAAGAAAAAGTTGAATTGTTTGATATATACCATAGATTGAACTCTGCAGCTGTGGTTGCCTGCCATTTCAAGATAAATTAATCTAACATAAGGACCATTATACAAAAAGAAAAGGAAATTTGTGAAGCTGTCTCTGCAGCTATGGCAGCTTGTGTGAAAACCTTGCATTTCTTGCAAAACACCTTTTTATCTCATATTGAAAATGGAGCTTTTGCATGGGTGCTGGATTGCTATAAGACAGGCATACATATAGAATCTAATATGATTCAAGAAAAAGCAAAGTCATTATATGACAACTTAAAGCAAAAAGAAGGTGAAGAATCTAAAGCTGGAAAATTTAATGCCAACAAAGGATGGTTTGATAATTTCAGAAAGAGGTTTGGTTTAAAAAACTTCAAGATAACAGAAGCAGCTTCTGCTGACCAAGAGGCAGTAGATAAGTTTCCAGATAACATTAATAAAATCATTGAGGAGAAAGAATAACTGCCTGAGCAAGTTTTTAGTGCAGATAAAATTGCCCTATTTAAAAAAAAATGCCACAAAGGACCTTTATTAGTAAGGAAGAAAAGCAACCACCAGGATTTAAGGCAGAAAGGAATAGGCCAACTGTACTGTTTTGTGCAAATGCAGTTGGGTTTATAATTAAGACTGCCCTTATCTATAAAGCTGCTAACCAAAGAGCCCTGAAGGGGGAAAGAAAAACACCATCTGCCAGTCTTTTGGTTGTACAGCAAGAAGGCCTACACAGCAAGAACTCTTTTTCTGGATTGATTCTATCCATGGTTTATCCCTAAAGTCAGGAAGTACCTATTCCAGTAAGGGACTGCCTTTTAAAGTTCTTTTGATATTAGACAATGCCCTTAGTCACTCAGAACCCACTTAGTTCACAACTAAAGGTGTTCAAGTGGTTTACTTGCCCCCAAACACAACATCCCTACTTCAGCCTCTAGATCAGGGGGTCATAAGGACCTTTAATGCTCATTGCACACTGTACTTTATGGAAAGGATTGCCAGAGCTATAAAAGAGAACCCTGATAGACAGAACATCATGAATGTCTGGAAGGATTACACCATTGTTGTTACAGAAAAAATCATAAATGCCATCAAGCCAAAACAGTAAATTCTTGCTGGGGAAAACTGTGTCTAGATGTTGCACATGCCTTCACAGGATTTACAATGGAGCTAATCAAGGAAACCATGAAAAAGATTGTGAAAATGGCAATAAAGTTGGGGGGGGTTGAAGGGTTTCAAGTCATGGATCTTGGAGAAATTCAAAAGCCAGTAGAAACCACACCAGAGGAATTAATGGAAGACAACTTGGTAGAAATAAGTACTTCCCAACCAGTGCCAGACAATGGGGAAAAATAAATAAAAGAAGCGGTGCCAGAAAACAAATTGACATTAGACAATCTGGCAGAAGGGTTCCAATTATTTAAGGCTGCTTTGACATCTTTTACAACATGGACCATTGTATGATATAGGCACTGAAACTAAGGTAAATGGTGGCAGAAGGACTGGTTGCACATAGAGACATTTTTAGAGAAATGAAAAGGCAAAAAAGTCAGATAGAAATTACAATGTATTTCCATGAGGTTATACTGAGTGCGCCTGCCTCACCTGCCTTCCCTCCTACCTCCTCCACCTCTTCCACCTCTGCCATCCTTGAGACAGTACAACAAACCCCTCATCTTGCTCCTCCTCCTCAGACCATTCAAGATAAGGCGATGAGGATAAAAACCTTTATGATGATCCACTTTCACTTAATAAATAGTAAATATATTTCCTCTTCCTTATGATATTTTAATAATATTTTATTTTGTTTAGCATATTTTGTTGTAGAATTGAGCATATATTACATATAACATACAAAATATGTGTTAATTGACTGTTTATGTTATCAGTAAGGCTTTCAGCCAAAAGTAGGCTATTAGTAGTTAAATTTGGGGGGAGTCAAAAGTTATATGCAGACTTTTGACTGTGTAGGGGGTCGGCACCCTTAATCTTCATGTTGTTCAAGGGTCATATATAAAAAACCACCTCATAGCAATGCCTTTGATTCTTCTCAGATATTAACTGTCTCAGATGGGGCACTAGAAATAATGATTGAAGTCCATACTCATAAAATATTTGACATATGAATTATAAGGAAGGTAATAAGGTGGTATATCATCAAGTTCCTCCCCTCCAAAAAAAACCCAAGTTCATCAGGAAAACAGAGATTTATAAAAATGTAGTATATGTTCATGGTCTAATAAATTAGGTGAAATGTTTTCTTTGGTAAATGCATAGGATTTAGTTTAGAGTTGGTCAGAAATGCAGATATTATAGGAGGGAGATTTGTGTGATGAATTTATCAACCAACAATATATATTGTTTTTCTATTGAATGCAAGGTTCTCAACAAATTGCAAGGGATCATAAAAAGGCACTAGACAGAGGCCCATTTTTAGTAATTTAAAATCTATTGGGGACAAATGGTAGTCATTATATAAAAAGAGCACACTATAATTAGAGGCAGAGGTCTGGGAATCACTTATACTCTCTGAAATTAATCAGTTGTGTGGCATTGGGAAAATAATTTAATTTATGAGAGAAAGTTTATTCCCTTGTAAGATAAACATAATCACACACATCTCATGGTGATCTTGTGAAGATTAAATAAATGTATACATAATATTAGTGGCTCATCTTAGGGGTTTAATGCTTGCTTGTTGCAGTTGTTGACTGGGGCATTACAACTTGAAAATTAAATAATACAAGAGTTGAAGAACAACTCCAGGCAGCCACAAAGTTGATGTCAAAAAGTTGATGTCAAAGCTTTCCAAAAGCTTTGAGTTTAGATAAAGACCATATCACCACAAAATGGCTTCATCTGGGAAAGCTTCCTAAAAATAAAAAGAGTACTTTATTTGAATATTAGAGGATATATATGTGGGATTTAGAAAAATAAAGAGAAGGGAAAAAAACATTCGCAGTGGGGAAAACATTTGTCTAAGAGCCATGACAAAAACTTAGGAAGACCAACTTACCTAGAATGGAGATACTATTGTGAACTTTCAATGAGAGTTAAGAGATAAGAACTATCACTTTAAACATTTTATAGAAATCTAACGCAGGGAGCATTGACTTGAAATCTACCACAAGTATATACAGTAAATATGTCCCCAATCTTAGCTGCTTACCAGAGTAACAGAACAATAAGGAAAGGGAATTACCTAGTTTTTTGAGAGCCACTGGGCAGAGACTCTTAGCTGAGGCAAATTTCATCATCACTCTCTTGTTAGCATGGGGACTTAGTAAGGCCAGTGAAAAATAATGTTATTTTCACTCATATCCATCTAGTGAGAGATCCTATGAGTCTGTGGACCATGCTGTGTTTGCTTCCCTGTTTGCAGAGTACACAATTGAGATGCATATATTTACCAGTTAGTAAAACCTCCCAGGCCAGTGAAGAAGAGTCAAGTCAAATTTTCCAAAACTACAGCCACTGACCATGATAGTAAATAAGAGAAAATAATTCATCATGGGTAGAATTAAAAATGTTAGTGCAAGCCATAAAGTCTTAAAAGTGGTAGGAGCAACGGTTCCCACAATATCCCCATTCATTATAACAGTATGACTGCTGAAAAAAAATCATGGTGATGATAATAATTTACCACTAAAAAGTTGCTGTTTATGTGCTATATATGATGGTGTCTTTGTCAGAACAGATCAACACTGCTTCTGGCACTTGTTATGCAGCTCTTGATCTAGAGCTGGAATCAGTAATCTTTTTCTGCAAAGGGCCACTTAGTAAATATTTTAGGCTTTGCAGGCCATGTGGTCTGTGTCACAATTACCTCTGTCACTGTACCACAAAATCAGCCATAGGTAATATGTAAATGAATGGATGTGGTTGTATACCAATAAAACATTATTTACAAAAATAGATGATGGGTCATATTTGGCCTATGGGCCATAGTTTGACAAACCCTAATCTAGAAAATATGGTTCAACTCCCATTCAGGAAAAGTGTTCTTATCCACCTGAAAAAGAAAGCAAAGCATATTCACTATCTTTTCCAGGGCTATTTTCACTTTGCTGCTCTCCATAAAAAAAAAAAAATCATGTTTACTCATCATAGAAAATTTCACTGGTCCACTATATTGATGACTTCACTATATTGATGAATTTTTAGAAGTCCAATGATCTTAGACATGAGACAACATCCCCTATAGGGCAAAAGACAAATTATTGCCATCTTGAACCTCCTAAACTAACAAAAAGGTACATGATAGTCCTTTTTGAGTTTTGGAGGCAGTGTATAACATTCTTGCTAATACTTCTTCAAGCCATTTATCAGGTGACTCTGTAAGCAAGAGAAGCTTCTTCATCAGTTTTAGGCTGAAGTACAAGCACTCTGATGGTAGGACCATATGACTCAGAAACCCAGTGGCACTAAAGATTTCCATGGTAGGTAAAAATGTTACATGGTCTTTTTAGTATGTCTCAATAGAAATTGAAGCACAGATCTCAAGGACAAAACTACTCATCATATATGGAGATCCTGGTATCTTCTTATGCCTAGTAGAGACTGTGTGCCTAACTATAGAACACCCAGTTACAATGAAACTAGAGCTCTTGATATAAGCTAGATATTGTCATATCCACTATGACACAAGACTGGATATGCATAGCAGAATTCCTGTGTGTGATGGAAATAGAGTACTTGGGATCAAACCCAAAGAGGTCCAGAAGACACAAATAAGTTACATGAACAGGCAGCCTACATGGGCATTTTACCTGTCTCTGTTACACAGTTTTCTCTCCCTAAGCTCATACCAATGGTCTTGTTGATGTTACTGAAAGGAAAATCTTGTTGAATTCAACTGAAAGGAAAAAAGAAATCCTTAGCCTAGTTTACAGATGGGTTATCTTGGCATCTGAATGGAGACCAGAAATTAACACTTCTACACTAAGGGGTGGCCCTAAGGACATAGTGAAAAGAAATCTTCCAAGTGGTAAGAATTTTGAGCGATATACTTGAACATCTCCTTTTTGAGGAAGGAAAATGGTTGAGATAAATATACATACAGGCCCTTGGGCAAAGGTGAATGGCCTCATTAGATGGTTAAGAGACTAGATGAAACAATATTGGAAGATAATAAAGGAGTTATGGTGAAGAGGAATGTAGATGGGACCTGAATGTGAATGGACCTAAGTATGAAGACTTTTACGTATTGTATCAATGCTCACGTGAGAACACCGGCTGTAGAGAAGATACCGAACAACTAGGTGGATAAGATGAATTGTCCAGTAAATATAAGCCAGTCTCTGTCCTTGGCCATCCCATTGCTTAAATGATTAAATCAATGAGCAGAGTATCATGTTGGCAGAGACAAATGTTATGCGTGGGCGCAAAGGCACAGACTCCTTTTTACCAAGACTTTTATAGTTCCAGAGATTACTGAATGTCTGTCATCAGCTAATCACTACTTGGTATCATGTTGTATACATCAAACCTCCTCTATCATGAAGGGATCAATGATTCATCCTTACTGCAACTGAAATGTATTCTAGCATAATGTTTTTCATCCTTGCCCCAGTACTACTATTAAAGATGTAAATCTTTAGATGTGGTATATTAAATAATATTGCATTAGACCAAGGAAGTAATTTTATAGCAAGGGAGATATAACAGTGAACATGTACTCATGAGATTCACTAGTCCTGTCATTTAGTACTTTACCCAAAAATTCACACCCTGAGTTTTAGAATAAATACTCAAAGGTTCACCTAACATGACAACTTGGAAGAGACACCCTGCCAGGTTGTAGAAATCTCTTCCAAGATGTGGTGTTAACAATGAGTCGGTGACAATTAGATGGTGTTTTATGCCAGTAGCTAGAACACATGGTACCAAGAACCATGGGACAGAAGTAGGAATGGTATTTGTCTTCTCTCTCAGCAATATACTTGGGGAACTTTTATTTCTTTTCCATGCAACATTAGGCTCTAAAGGTAAGTGAAGCTAGTGTCCCACAATGGAGAAGCAGGAGATGCTGCAACCAAAAGAGACAGCAAAATTTCCATTAAATCCAATAATATGATAACAGATACCAAATGATTTTGGGCACTTCATGCCAGTAGACCATCAGACAAAGAAAAGAATTACTGTCATAAGTAGATAGGGTTGATGCTTTATAATGAGAGCAAGGAGAAAAATGTCTTGGAACTTGAGAGATACACTGGGGCATCTCTTGATGCTCTCATGCCCAGAAACAATAGTGAAAATGCAATTATAGCCACCATAGTCTGACAAAGGCAAGGAAACCAATGGTTTATAGCCCTGAGAGATGAAGGTATGGGTCATTCCACCAGGCAAGCAATCTACACAAGAGGAAATGTTCCTAAGGATGAAGGAAATCTAGAATAGGTGATAAAGCATGAAGATAAAGAATACCAATTATATCTTCTAGGTTAGTTGCAGCAACAGGGTTACCTAGCTCCACCAACCTTTTATTTTAAGATTTTTTTAGAGATTGAAGCTAGCCATCCTCATGGAGTACCAGCAACAAAGTATTTTCATTGTGAGACACAAGCAAATCTAAGACGTGCGAGTATTGTACTGTGGCAGTTCTTCTGATGCCCCATCTCACGTTCCTTTGATATACCTGAGTTCACCTGACCTGTGGTTTCTGACACAGAAACACTCTTTCTCTGACACTAGGAAAGCTTGCTTCATGGAAATCAGATACAATCTGGAGTATCAGGGATAGAGAGGATGTGCCCAGAACAATCTTTGACCAAGGTCAGAAGTCTATGCATAAATGTCCTGGTAAGGTAATTCAGAGGCCTGTTTCCCAGAGTTGTTCATAAATTTCCCCAAGGAATCGAGCTGCAGTTGGTTGCAGTGATAACCTGTGAACTAATGCACATTTGATTGGCTTTTCTCTTTTGCCCCTGTCTCCATTTTCTCTCTTTTTTTTTGACTTCCTGAGATTACCTTCTAAATAAATTATCCGCATTCAAATCTTTGTTTCAAGATCTGCTTTTGCCAAAACCCAATATAAGTCATATAATATCTCAAAATATATAACATACTAGATAAATATATGCAGTAATATAAATGTATACATAAATATAACCAAACCAGTTACATCACTTTATATGGACACTGACTATACTGTCTCTTCTCACAGCTGGGTCTTGCCTAGAAGTCATTTGTGTTAAAGGAATATGTGAGTCTTCCTCCACTCCTAGCAATAGGGGACATACTAAAATCTTTCCAATCCATAATGAATATAGACATGATATAATTAGATCAGCAAATCAAGCCGAGAGTTTAAGTTCTAAATGGAGACAATTAAAATGGTCTCCATTATTCATGCTGAGAAACTGATTCTGTACAGCACTTGGCATTGCAAGAATTGTTATGAGATAAAAGGGCAAATAGCCTGCACAGTCTGACCAACATCACATTCCCACTATGTTCTTGAAAGAGTTGAATCTACAAAATTAAACAGTGGAAAACTGGCTCCTTCTGTTTAAGCAGAAGAGAGTTTGTTTATAAATTTTAAAAGCTCTAAAATTTAAACTTATATATGCATGGTTTATTAAGCACCAGGAATTAGTTAGATGCCTTTACACGTGCACATGAACTGAAATAATGTGTAAAGGCTAAGTGTTTCCACATTTTGTGGAAACATAAGACCCCATAATTTTAAAATTCTATTTTCTACCAACATACATGACAAGGGTCATGGTAAAAGCCTGAAACTTCTTCAGTTATCAAACTCTCAACATTTTTAAGTTAATTACAAATAACTCCCCATAAATCAAATGCTGAAAAAATATACTATTTATTAAAATAAAAATGAAATAAGGAATGATAGAAATGAAGAATTTAGAAAAATCAAATAGGATGATTTAAATATGTGATCTTTTCAAGTTGTTTTGGTCCAATTTTATTTGGAATTTACTTAACTATTTTACTTTACTTTCCTTTTCTCATTCCAGTTTCTCTTTCTTTTAATTCTCTTTACTACAACCATGATATTTAAAAAGTAATCTGCTCTACTATATTTTTAAGTTAATTTAATTTTCTTTTAAAATTATTGTCATGATTTGGCCCTAAATACTTTCATTTGGTGTCAGGTATTGGACGGCTGGAGGTGGGGTGGAAAATGGATTTAGATGAATAACTTTATTTGGATGTAAATGCCATAGTAAAAAAGCAAAAAGAAAAAAATGAAAAAAATATTGGGAACTGTAACTTTCCTGACCTAGTCTTTGATTTAATTTATAACAATTTAGAAAATCAGATTAATTTATTTGTAGTAAAAACATAACATTACAATTATTACACTTGCCATAGGCTAATTATTTGAACTGCACTGTGTATTTTTAAGTAAACAAGCTTTGTAGAAAGAAAGTTACTGTTCTTGTTACTTGCAAAATAAGAAATAAGAAAAATAAGTTATCTGGATTTTGTTTTAAGCTATTGTCCAGAGTTAAGTTTTTTGCTAAGATACTTCTCCAAAAATATATGAAGTTATTCATATCATTTTATGTTTCATATTGGAGACAGATTAGGCAACCTCAGAAGAGAAGTACAGAATTATTGCTGAATATTAAATTTTATAAAGATTTGAAAAATTTTACTGTTAATAAAAAGCAATGTGTCTATAAATGACACAGTTCTTACAAGAATTATGTCATAAATGGAGTGCCCCAGAGATAGCCTGGCCCACTTCTTCATTTTGCAAATGAGGAGACCTGCCTTTAGAGATCTTGAATGACAATCTTAACTAAGTAGTAGAAAAATGAATACAGACAAAATGTTTCCCAGATCCTTTCTACCTTACTCCCTTAAATGTAAAGAATGATCTTGGGGCCAGGAGTGGTGGCTCATGCCTGTAATCCCAGAATTTTGGGAAACTGAGGAGGGAAGATCACTTGAGACCAGGAGTCTGAGACCAGCCTGGGCAACATAGCAAGATTCCGTCTCTGCAAAAAATTAAAAATAAAAAAAGTCGAGTGTGGTGGCATGCACCTACAGACCCAGCTACTCAGGCTACGACCACACCACCGCACCCCAGCCTCACGACAAAGTAAGACATTGTCTCCAAAAAAAAATTAAAAATTTGAATGATCACAGTTTGTGTATCAGACAGAAATCATTTCTGAAAGTGTGTCTCAATAGATTATGAAAGAAAGAGAGACACACCCATAATAGGTATTATTAGTCACCAACATTGATATGATTCTTTTTGGCTTCAAACTTTCAACTACTTTATCTTAACTTGTTTCACTATTTGCTTCTCACAAAAGGTGATATTTAATTGAGAAATAACCTGGTTCTATATATAATATGACCTAGAAAAAGTAGGGCAGCTGATGTCATAGGTGACACAAAAACTGCTTTTATCTGCAAACCTACAATTTCTCAAAGGAATAAAAGCAATTTTCCTTAAGAGTTTCATTCTAGATCTAAACTTAGGTAATTTTTTAAAGGAACAAATTGTTTCACCAAACTCCCATCTGTCTTTTCTCTTGGTTCCAGTAAAGATTGTTCCCAAGTGAAAGTTATGTAAACAGCCTCTTTTTTAGGATAGATGGGACCTTTTCTGCTTCATTGTCAAGCCCTTCCTTCAGAGCCCATCAAATGTTACTTTCTTCAAGCTGTCTCCATTGCAGTTGATAAAGGAGATAACGCCCACACTTCTCTTACAATTCAGATATCTCCTTAACTAGAAATAGCAGATAAGCAAAAACTGAAAGGAACTTTTATTTGGCACCTAGGAAATGGAAGGAAAGCAGTTTCTTTGTTTTTTATTTTTTTAACCACAACCTAAAACAAATTAGGAAAAGGCATTACTTTTGTTTTCTTTTTCATATCCTTAGGAAAAAAGATATAGCAGGTGTCAGAGCAGAACCAAGCAACCAGTGAATTATAAGTAGCAGTGAAACAAAAAAGTAGCTCTCTCTCTATACATGTATGTGTGTGTGTATATATTCATATGTATGTATAACATAAAGTGGGAAGGAGCTTTAATAAGACGGATACAACATTTTCCCTATTTCATCATTGTGATTAAAGCCAAACCATGTTGGACTTAATCCAATTATGTCTATATTTATAAATACAGATATACATATAATATGAATTTAAAAGCTTTCAAACTGCTCTGAGGCAAACACTGAAGCACATAAAATCCTGGTTCAATTATTTAGGTACATTGATATTTCAGATTTTAATTTCTCATTTGAAGTTGAGATTAGAAAACTCTAGCAATGGCCTTTACCATTGTAAATAGTAAAGTAGAGCAGAGTAAATTAAAAAAATAGATACATAAAATAATTGCAATTTAAGATATAAAGTGATCTTAAAGGCTTATGAATTTTTATAGTCCATTCAAGAAGAAAAAAGTTATCATCAAATAAATTGGCCTCTTTTGATTTTTAGGAATTTGTGTCATTTGTGTAAGTCTCTCTCAAAACTCACAATACATATTTCATCAAACTATCATAGTAAAATAATTTGGTAATGTAAAGTATTTGATAAACAATTAGAAAAATTAAGAATATGCATGGCTTAAATTAAATACAGAATAGTGAGATGCTGAGCTAAGAGTAAAAACAGGTAATTAGCTTTAAAATGCTTGCAAGTCTAAGTATTTTTCCTTCACATCTACAAATTTTAGCATGCTCACATCACGGACACATCCACACTAAAACATCATTGTACTTAATCATCCTCACTTATAAAAAGATTTAGTGTAACATTTTATCTAAAACTAAATCATTTTTTATAAAACACCTTCATGCTACTTTGGCAAAGTTTTAGAAGTTTGATTCTCATTACTAATGTCACACATACTATAACCTAGTTTTTTTGTTAAATTCTGGTAGTGAATGCAGTCCCTGGAATGTTTGGGGCTGTAGGAGGAAGATAGTTCAAAATTTCTGTTATTCACGTGCTCTATGGTTACACATCTGCCCCGAGCTAAAACCTCCTACATAGAAGTAATGGTAATGGATGAAGGGAAGGGAGTAGTAGAAAGGTCCATTGACTGTCATTCAATTTACTGAAATTGCCCACTTAGAATACTTATTTAGACATTACAAGCGTCAATGTCTCCGGGGCGAAGCCTGAGTGCACTGAACTGACATAAGGTACAGGAGCTATCTCCCTCCGCGCCGCACTTTCAGGAGAAGGGAGAGATTAAACGACTTGAGAAAATAGATGAACGTCACGCAGGCAGGAGCCTGTGGTACACGGTGGCCGCATGTGGATTTGCACCTTTGGCAGGACAGTGGAGGGGGAAATGTTGGCAGAGGGAGCATCTTAAGGGCAGACTGTCTGACTGTTTCATTTGTGCGAGCATCTGGCCTTTCCACATGTCAGAAGCCTGACTGAAGGAATTGCGTTCCTCATGGAACATTTTCATAACGGCCACATTTATTTCTTCTTCCTTTTAAAAGTAATCTTTAGTTTGTTATTGTGAGTAATCTGGAAAATTAAATAATATATCTTGATGTCCTTAAAAATTAAGACCTCCTTTAAACTTCATGCAATACTTCTGAAAAATAGAAAGATTAAGATCCTCCATGTGTGAAAGAATTTAGCTAAAGAATATTATTCTCTTCTTATAGAACATAATTCTCTAGGCTCATAGTAGCTTTTTTGTAACAATTCAGAGGGTTGTGAATGTAAAGGCCTGTGTCAAAAAAGAAAAAGTATTTGAAGC
This sequence comes from Daubentonia madagascariensis, assembly GCA_023783475.1. Lineage (NCBI taxonomy): Eukaryota > Metazoa > Chordata > Mammalia > Primates > Daubentoniidae > Daubentonia > Daubentonia madagascariensis. The sequence goes on along the minus strand of JAKFHU010000978.1, from coordinate 13,367,339 downwards.
TAAAATCATCCAGTTTTCTCTCATCTAAAGTACAGACAGACCATAGATAAAATCATTACCTTGGTTATGCAGCCAAATTAGTCTGGAAAAATGTACATGTGTAAAAGTACTCTTTAAAATTTTTTCTCACGTAATTTTCATGCTTCTTTTGTTATGAATATAGAAAATCTATGCAGTTTCTCTTGGTTACTAAGTATTCTATAAACCGTCTTATTCACATTTACTTTGGTTTCAAGTAACAGGCCTGTATTTCAGTCTGGCATGAAGAAAGAGATACTATGTTAGAATATTATGGAGATCCCAGCTGAAGTTACTCAGACCTTTGAATTTTAAACAAAATTGTTCTGAGCACTCTATACCATATTCTGTGGGCAACCCAACATCCTTGCCAAGACGTGAAAATTTCCAGGGTTGACACTGGCTCCGTGTCCTTGTATCTATTTAATTCTCTCTCCCTCTCTCTCTCCCCTTCCCCCACATCCTCTTCAAAGCCTACAGAGATGTTTACTTTCACCTCTTTAATTTTCTCAAAACAAACAAACAAACAAACAAACAAATAAACCAAGCATTCATAAAAGGCATTTTGTGGTGTGGCAGACTTCGTGAAAGTTTTGGGTTACATGAGGGATTAACCTCACAGCAACACTAAGAGTTGTAACTATTAGATGTCTCTACACATAAAAGTCATTTAGTCACACAACTACAAGGCCCACCTTCTCCTCCTCAAGACTCTCATCTTTGTATTTCCCTTACTTCATTAAGCAGAATAATTGAGCTCAGTACTTTGTACTCAGCTCTAGGGCTTACCTTTGTATAGATGTGCCCTGATAAAGCACATCCTTCCATGACTTTCTTCCATCTCATTTGCTTAAATGAAAAGGAGCAGCATGATAATTTATTTTCTAACCAATATCAGTAGTACTCATTAAAAGGTAGTCATTAGTGCTGTCCCTGAAAATATGTCTGATTTTGCTTCCTTCCGGGTACATGGTGGGGTTGTACCTCCTGGCCCCCTTGTGATTAGATGGAACAGTGTGACTAGTACTGAACGATGAGCAGTGAGCAGTAAATGTCACTTCTGAGCAGAGTGTTTGTAGTATGAGGGCATCTCTCTTCTCTCTGGCAGGCAATTAGCAACGTTCATGATACTGGCTGCCTCAGCGTACCCGAGTGACTATGAGAAGGAAACACCTCCGCTGACCCGTGGTAGACATGGTTGTATGAGTAAAAAATAAACCATTTTGCTGTTAAGTGATGGATATTTTGGAAACCTTGGTTATCACAGCAAAAATAGCCTATTCTGACTTTACTTACCATTACCCTGCAAATATACAAAGAAGATGTCTTCAGTTTCTATAATGTATTTGATCTTCCCTGAAGTCCCCACAGTGTTAGGTAGCAAAAGCAGAAAGGAGGAAAAAAAATGAAAAACCTGCCACCTAATGATATCTAGTTCCTTTAAGTTTAACCATTTTTTTTCTGTTTAAACAGTTTCTTTTGAGTAAATTCATAAACTGGGGAATTTCCTCCACCATCGTGGTAATGAGAGGTTGTAGATCCCAAATTTACTCTCAGCTGCTTGTCTGCTCTCTAGGTCCTTGCTGGCTTCCTCAGAGATATTTCATATCTGCCTGTTCAGCGCCTCCCCTGCAGTCAGGGACCATAAGATGAATAATCTCTTGGGAGCAACAAACTCTGGGGAGCTCAACCCTTCCCCCTCAAGGCCTGTGTATTCTCCTAAGGCCTGGGTATGGGTCCAGTTTAGTTATTGCCCAGCTTGTCTCCCTGCAATCCTCAATTTAAGAATCGTTCTGCTTCAGTAAGAGCAACTGCCTTTCTCTCCCAAACTTGACAGCTAGCACCATTGACTTTGATATATTTGAAACCATTTGGGATATATATATAAGGTGATCCTGGGCTATGTCTCTGTCTAAACACTCCTCACCACCGTCTTTTTTCTGATGTGGTCACCTATGGTAGAGTAGGGTCATTCTGCAAGGTAGATTCCTCTCAGAGTCTCACATGTGAATAGGGAAAAGGCCCTTGATTTTCATTTTGTTTCAACGTAATGTATGTCCTATTTCTGGGACTTAAGTCTGGAAAGAGAAGTTAAGATACAGTTGTACCACGATGTTTTCCCCAATTTCAGACTCTCCACCACAATCAGCTAGGTCTGGGAAGAATAATCATTTCACATCCACTTCTTATCTGACCCTTTTAAAAGGCAGAATTGTCCCTTTCCTTAGGACTGAATTGGTAGAAAGTTTATTTATTTGTGAATCATGTTTGTGAAGATAAAGAGCATACTATCATAATATATGCACAATATTATTCCTCTTACATTAATTATAAAATTATACTTGTGGGGTCAAAGAAAATAGAGTGATTTTTTTTCTAAATAAAACACATGAACATTTTTTGAAAACCAGGAGCAGAGAATACAACCAGTCTTCCCAATGGAACCCAAACTGCAAAATCATTAGAAATCACATTTGTTTCTTTTCCTCTTACTCTTATCTCGGTTTTTTATCTCTGTTTTTTGCAAATCTATTCCATTTTTATTTTGGATTTTTTTTCTGCAAACCTGAGTTTAAGTGATACATGTTGTCTTACAACTCTCATCCCACCAAGTAACAACCTTAACTCTTGGGTTGATATTAATAAAAGTCAAATAACCAACTCACCTCGAGTAAAATTTCAGAAACACAGCTTCAAATTTTAGGAACGGAGATTCCCCTTGGTCTTGCTTAGGTCTTCTGTATACCTGAAAACATCAGATGCACTCAGGAACATAAGGTCATTGAGTATAATCATGATTTCTACCATTCAGTTTCATAAATAAGGAGAGAAAATTCTCAAATTAAGAAATGTGCTTGCCTTCAGGTCAGTGGTGTTAAGAAAAAAAGAAAAAGAAATGTATTATTGAGAGACCTGATTAGAGCAAAAAAAAAAAAAACAAAACAAAAAGAAAACCCCTAAAATTCTTGCAGCAGCTACCATCAAATAGCCCTTTTTCTCTCCAACATGCAAATAGGATATCTTGATTAAATGGTTTGGGTGTTGTAGACACTGTATTAGTGTGTCACTACCACAAACTTTAGGGGAGAAATGATCTGGAAAATTGCTGAGCAGGTAGTACAGGGCAACCATAACCAATTAAAATCACTGCTCAAGGACAAAAATACCGGAGGAAATTAGCTCAAAGGGCCATTTTGTTCTTCTTCCTCTTTCCATCACTGTAATTATTTGTCACCCCATCTATGCAAGGCTCCTCTAATCTGTCAAAGGAAAATTGACCTTCAAGTTTCTAGTTATTGACCAAGGCACATACTTAATATGCAACTTTAGTTTCATTTCTGAGTTATCTGTCAAAATCTAAACATCCTCTTCGTATGTTTAGTCATTGAGATCGCTGATTTTATTCATGTAATTTTTCCATTCTTCACACTATTATAAATTCACTTTATTTGTTTTTCCTTTTCTTTCATTACTATGCCAGATAAAAATAATTGGGAAAAGAGAATAATTTTTCAGCTCAGATTGAATGTGTTTACTATTTTAACAAAAATTAATGGGTGCCTACTATTAATAAGTGGCAGAAAATATCTAGATGCTATAGATACCACCATGAACAAGTCAGAAAAGCTTCTTTCCCTCATGGACCTTGTAGTCTAGGAAGAGGAAAATGATAGTAAACAAGCAAATAAATGAAGGAAAATTAATTTAAGACAGTGTTCACTTTTAAGAAGAAAATTTTTAAAAAGTGATATAACTCCAGTGAGATTGGCTTGTATCAAAAACTCCCAAAACAAGAAATGTTGAAGGGGATGCGGACAGATAGCACTCATACACTGCTGGTGGGACTGCAAATTAGTACAACCTCTATGGAAAGTAATATGAAGATACCTTAAAGAACTAAAAGTAGAACTACCATTTGATCCAGCAATCCCACTACTGGGTATTTATCCAAAGGAAAAAAAGACATTCTATAATGAAGACATCTGCACTCGAATGTTTATAGTAGCACAAATCACAATTGCAAAGATGTGGAAACAACCCAAGTGCCCATCTATACATGAGTGGATTAATAAAATGTGGTATATTTATATGATGGAGTACTACTCAGCCATAAAAAAACAATGGTGTATTAATTCTTCTGGTATTATCCTGGATGGAGCTAGAGCCCATTCTTTGAAGCGAAGTATCATAAGAATGGAAAAACAAGCACCACTGGTACTCACCATCAATTTGGTACTAACTGATCAATACTTATGTGCACACATGGCAATAATATTCATCAGGGGTTGGGCAGGAGGGGGGTGGAAGGGATGGGAAAACTCACACCTAAAGGGTGCGGGGCACACTGTCTGGGCTGTGGGCACGATTGTAGCTCTGATTTGGGCAGTGCATAGGCAATATATGTAACCAAAGTGTTTGTACCCCCATAATATTCTGAAATTTAAAAATTAAAAAATACACACTTAAGACTGAAAAAAATAAAAATAAAATAAAAAATTTTTGACTCATGAAAAAAAGTGATATCACCAATAACAACTAGATGTTGCGTGTTTTTTAGTAGGTAATATCCAGAAAGGTCTCTATGAGGTGATATTTCTGGACATGAAATGAGACAAGAGAAGAAGGAATAAATCACCATGTGGTGACCTGAGGAGTAGAACACTCCAACAAGTAAAAACACCAAAAAATAGTAATATGTGTGATATATTGTAAGAACTCAAAATGGCCAGGATTACTGTACTGTAGCAAAAAGAAGGTAAATTATGGCTTTAAACTACTTCCCTGGTAAAGAGAATAAGTTAAAAAGAAGATAGAGAAAGAGGAATAAGGGAGATTAAAAAGGAAGCTACTCAACAGGAGTAACAGAAAATGCAGAAATGTTTGTTGAGAAGGAAATACCATAATACCCACAGTGATTGGGAAAAAGAAAAATCAGTTCAAGCAATCATCAATCCCAGTGACCTATTTGGGGAATTTGTGCTCCCTGTACCCACAAAGATAAGACTCTATTGGTTTAGAGGCCATGGTTCAAAAAGAGTGAACTCTTTCCCCAGGAGGAGTCACAATAAAAATCCCATTGCACTATATCAAGTGGCTACTACCTAGTCAGTTTGAGGTCCTTACACCAAGTGTTCAGCAGGAAAGAAGAGGAGTCATTATCTTGGCATGTGTATTTGATCCTGATCCTCAGGGGTGGTAGAGCTATGATATACAAGAAGAGCAAGAAGGAATACAGCGGCACCCATGTGATATTCTTGTGCACCTCTTGGCACTACTCTTTTGCCCAACTGTGATGGTAAGTGGACAAGAGCAGCAATCCCCAAGTGAGAAGGATGTAGAGACCAAGGACTCGGATCTCTCAAGGATGAAAGTCTGTGTCATGACACCAAGTAAACCATTGTGACTAGCAAGGGTCTTGCTGATTGCAGGAAATCAAAATGGATAGTAGAGGAGAGAGAAGATAAGTATCAGTTGTGACCCCAAATTCAGCTACAGTAGTGGAGGCTGTGGTTTGTCCTACTTACCTTCCGCTGCTAAGTTTTCCTAAGAAGAGAGGCTCACTAGAATCTTGGAAGAGCTGCTCCAGACTCTATAAAAAGGAGGATTGTGGCTGAGAATTTAATGTACCTTGTAGATCCTTCAGAATGAAATAAGTATTTGCCCATTTGCAGGGAGTCCTGCCAAAAGACAGTTCTCACCGTCAGGTTTTGTTGAGTATTGCCTTGAATGAAAAAACTGCCTCTCTAAGGTCAAGCCTTTATCCAGAGGCATTCTACACTTAATGACTGATCAACATTAGGTTAGAAAAGGCCTCAGCCTAGGCAAAGAATTTATGACTAAGACCCCAATGACAATTATAGCAAAAACAAAAATAAGTAAATGGGACTTGATTACATTAAAAGACTTCTACACAGCTAAGGAAGTAATCAACAGAGTAAGTAGACAGCCTGCAGAATGGGAGAAAATATTCACAAATGATACATTGGATAAAGGGCTAATATCCAGAATCTACAAAGGACTCAAACAAATTAGCAAGAAAAAAACAAACAACCCCATTAAAAATTAGGCAAAAGACATGAACAGGAGTTTTAAAACAAACAACCCCATTAAAAATTAAGCAAAGGCCAATAACATGAAAAATGCTCAACATCACTATCACAGGAAATGAATTAAAACACATGAATATCAACTACCCGTAATGCTTTTATTAAAAGTCAAACATAGATGGTATGGATGAGAAGGAACTGTACACTGTTGGTGGACTACATATTAGACAACCGTATGAAACAGTAGGATTTCTCAAGACTAAAGTAGACTGCATCCAATCCAGCAATCCCATGCTGGTATTTACCCAAGAAAGAACATTATCAAAAACACTGCATTCAATGTTATTGCAGCACATTCACATTGAAAGATGGAATCAACCCAGTGCCATCATCATGAGTGAATTAACAAGTGGTATATGTATACATGAATACTACAGCCAAAAAAGGATGAATTAATGTCTTTTGCAACAATTGGGATGGAACAGGAGAACATTCTCCTAAGTGAAGTATCTAAAGAATGGGAAAAAAACACCACATGTACTCACTATTAACTTGGAACTAACAGTTGAGCACACATGTGCACGGAGGGAAGTAAAACTCAGTGGAAATCAAGCAAGGGGGAGGGCAGAGGAGGGTATGGGTGAAAACCTACCTAACGAATACAATGAACACTATTTGGGTGATGGGCACACTTATAGCCCTGACTCAAGCATTACAAAAGTGATCCATGTAACCAAAAACATTTGTACACCCATAATATTTTGAAATAAAAAAAGAAAGAAAGAAAGATTTGGCAGGGGGAGGGGCTCAGAAGAAGAAAAGGCCTGGACCTTTCGCCCAAACTTAAAACAATTCAGAATCCCAGTTCGGTGTTTCCTGTGGGGGTGAGTTAAGGCCTTTGTTGGGATGAAGTTACAGCTGAATTTCTGCCTATTTCTGCTTCTTATTTCCCTTCCACAAGACTTGATCCCAAGAACATTCCTTAATACATGTCATACATTTTAATCTCCACCTCAGAATTTGCTTCCCAGGGAATCCAACCCGTAACACCAGGTATACAGTCAATAAAAGTGGTTCTGTAGGCTACATTTGGTATAATGTCACAAAAAGTTTATGCCATACCCAATTTTATCTCTGGGAAGTCAAAGAAAGATTTATTTGTTCTGTGTGTATTTGCATTCCAGTGATAGAATGAATAATCACTACTTAAGTACTTATTATCTATAAAAGTAACTTTTAAAACAGTCTGACAATTTTGAACTTCAAAGAATATTATAATTAATATTGCAGAGAATACGTTTTTCTTCCCTTTTAGTCACTATGGGAGTAAATCCATTAGTAAATATTTTTTAAATGTCCATTTTTCTTTTCAAAGAGGTTGCATTAATAATAATTTGAGTAATCATGACTAAGGTCCTAAAAAGGACCATTTTCCTTGAAAGTTAGACAAATAAAGAAAAAATACTAATCCAAGATTATTTTTCTTTCATAAAGTCCTCCTCACTCCTCTCATCATCTGGCAGTAAAAAAGCAAAACTTATAGATTTTCTTGGATCACTATTAGAAGTATTTTGAAGAGTCTTTAAAATACTTTGTCTTTTACTTTAAAAAGTAAAATACTTTAATAAGACAAAGTATTTTTAAAGACCCAGACTCAAGGTAGACATTTAAGCACTAAAAGTAAATAAATAAATAAAAGTCTGAACTGAATAATGTTTCTTAAATGCAACTGATACCGATTCAGTTCATAAACCCCAAAATATGAATGCTTCTGCAGGCATTGATTTTGTTAGTGAAGTTAACTTTTACATTTACCTGTTACATGCATTTGCATGCCAAATTCAGAAATTCTATTTGCATATTCCACTGAAGATTAACTCACCTGCCACATGTCTGAAAGGCAGAAGAGAGAACAAATCATTACTATTATTATCAGCTTAATATAATGTTTATGACAATCCCAAAGAGGAAGAGTATATTAAAAACTGAAAACCTCAGCACAGAAATTAGAAAGAAGTGTTTCTCTTTGAATAAAAGAAAATTTGTTTGATGGTTTACTCGTTCAAATAGCTCAGGAAAACAACCAAGGTAATTCAAATAGTAAGTAGATGTTATTTGAGGAAAACCAGAACATTAAAAGGAATGAGTCTTAATGGTCACATTACCGCTGCTCTTTCTAAATGGTACTGCATTCTCATATATTTTATATACTTGTTGGAAAAGACTTTTAAACATTAATTTGTGCTGTAGTAAAATTATATTATGTAAAGTACTTTAAATGCTAAGGCTTAGTATGATTATGCAGTGCCAGAACTATTGTGATGTTACCAAAAACTAGCAAACTTATCTTCAATAAAAGGAACCAAGAGATTCAATTATCTGCCTGCAGATTATAATTGAGTTTGTGTAGGTAGGCTTAGAAAAAGAATTTTAAAAGAAAATCAATACCACAATTTTGTTTAGAAATTATTATTAATAGTGGTATGCATGGGCATCTACTCCCATCTCAATTTCTAAAGACTTATATAAAGTCATGTACAATTTCAGTTATCCTCTCAAAAACATGCACTGGCACACTACGCAGATTTTAGAGCCTTAAGAGGAAAGGACTAGATTCTCCACTGGGTTGTCCAAACTACTGATTCTTCCCATCATTCAAGGAATGTGTTCCTCTGTCCTTTTCACCACTCTAAATCTTATCTGATCTTCAAACCTCAGTCCTATCTCCCTTGCAGGAAGTCTTCTAAATTACTCAACAAATATGTTCTTAAAAATCATTGCATTTACATTTGTACTATACATATTAACATTTAATATTAATTTGTTTATCATTACATGATTCTCTCTCTCACTTGTGTCTAATTTGTTTCCTTGAAAATAGTGTTAGTGATTTCAAGAAAAAATGTCATGCCTTCTGTCTCTGTATACTTTAATGCATACTGAGCACAGAGTTAGGGACCAAAAATGTTTGTTAATGTATTGGACAATCAAAGACTTTTCCTTTTTATGGAATAATCAAGCAAAATACATCCATTTACAATTTTTCACATTCTGATGTCTGACATGTCAATATGCAAAATAAATAAATAAATAAAAGACTATGCCCAATAAATTAAGAATACTTAGTTTGTACTGATCAAAATTTAACTTTATCACATTTCATTACTAAGCATAAAACTCCATTTATATAAAATTTAAGACATCTTAAGACAAATAATTACCTGAAAATCTTTGCACACAAACATTAACTTGTGATTTTTCTTTCTAACGGAGCTCATTAATGTTTTTAGGGATTTCAAGGTTAATCTCAGATTTTTTTAAATGCAAAAATTTTATGTAAGCATATTTAACAACATTAAGAAAGGACAGGCACCCTGCATGCTTTTTCTCAAATATTATGTGCTTAAAAAAGAGTATTTGTTATCTTTTAAAGATGTATTGGGCTATTTTTGATAACTGCATCATCTCTAGAGAAACTTCATAGTACATTATTTGTATCAACAATTGATAATTAATAATTCTGTCTCAATATCCTCAGGTCTACCCAACCTGCTCAGCTAGGCAACATGAGAAGAAAATTGCTCAGAGGCTTATTTAGAATTGACAGCTTCACCTGTATTATATTCTGCCTAGCAAATCATCAGTGTGGTGCATTGTACAGTAGTAAATTTGTTAAGATGGAACTACATTTCTCAGGACTTATAAAAGTAAATTGTGCAAGATTTTTGAGACGGAAGGAAAGCAGACGCCATAACTGAAGGTCATCATGGTTAGATAGAGTGACAGACTCAGGGCTGCCTGGAATATTCCAGCTTGTCTTCACTCTGCTCTGTATACAGCTCTTATTCTGGACTGCAAGACCTGCTGACCAGGGGCATGTAAAGGCCCACCACCCTCTCTTTGGTAGTACAACAACATTAGCTTCCCATAGATTGTCCCGCATCAGGGGATAGACACACTGGGCTTCTCGGATTGACTGGTCACTGACAGCTGTGATCATCCAATTCCCACTTTCAAAGCTTCACTTCTGAGTTCTTTCCATAATTATTTAAGTTTTAATTTCTCTGAGCATATTATGTAGTAGCCAACATGGAGAGGAACTAAGGCTTCTGGCCTATTGGCTAAGCTCCCAGCTGACAGAGAGCACTAACTTGCAGCCATATGAGTGAGCCAGCTTAAAAATGGATCCTATGTCACTTGAGCTCAGGAGTTCGAGACCAGCCTGACCAAGAGTGAGACCCTGTCTCTTAAAAAAAAAAAAAAAAGTGGATCCTATGGCCCCTTACTGAGTCACCCTAGCTGACCATATAGAAATTATATGTAAATAGTCATCTGCTTAATTAAGTCCTCCAAATTGAAGATTCATGAGGACAAAAAAGATTGTTATTGTTTTAAGCCACTAACGTTTGGGGTGGTTTGTTAAACAGCAATAGATAATAGATACAGATTTTGGTATCAGGCAAGTAAATTTTCAGGTAAAAAATTGAAGGTGTCAGCTGAATTCTCACTGCCTATGTTAAAACATAAAAGGAAAGAAATGAGCTAAACAATAAATTGTGAAATACAGTGGAACTGAGATTTGGTGGGTTAATAAATAAAACTCTTTACTTTTAGCCTTTCCAGATAGCAAATGATTCTCAAATTAAGAAATGGCTTCTGGAAAAAGATAAAAAATATGGAGACAAGGAAATGTTTTAAGATACTTTTTAAAGATCTGTGGTGCTTCATAGTACCTTTCAGAGAGACAAAGGGCTTCAAAAGACCTTAAGACCATTCCTTGAATATTATCTCTATGAAATAAGAAGGCTTCGGACTTTCTCAGGGAGCCCAAGCTAAAGATAAAATAAAGGTTATATTAAATACTGATATTAAATATTTGTGGGTGGGGCTTTAATCTAATGGGTTGAACCTAGTAAGAGTCCCATAAAACTCACAAAACTACTGAAAGAATTGTTATGATAAAATCATTGCCGGCTTCAAAAAAAAGGAATAGAGAAAAAAATGAATGAAAAGTATTTAACCCCCAAACATTTAAAGGTGAGTATCAGTCTGAAAAGAATTCTAGGTTACAAAGCAGCCATTTTTATTGAAAAGGAAGAATGACTCAGAGGATAAATCAAGAGCTCAGAAGTGAAAGCCAATAACTATGGGGAAAAAAATTCCCACAGAAGCAACACAAGCCAAGCTGGATTTCAGAATTGCTAAGAAGCATCACTGCTATGTGCCTCCCATTTTTCCATTTTATAAATGGAAGTATCTATTGTGGTTACCTTATGCCTGTCTACTGTTCTATGTTGTGTGTGTGGGCAGATAACTTGGAATTATTAGTTCACAGCCCTTCAGATGGAGAAGAATAATATTCAAGGAGCTATACCTGAGGAACCATACCTGAGGAGGCTCATCTGCACCTGGACCTGAGTCAGCTAATGAGATTCTCAGCTTCGAACTGATGACCTAACGAGATACAACTTGGGCATTGGGGGAAGAGATACATGAATTTTACAACTAGTAACAATGTGAATTGTGCCCATAAGGCCAATCATGAAAGATTACAATTCCCCTCCCCCCAAAAAATGGCCTCAATGATATCTCCCATCCCACATGCTCTGCTTATACTGTGACAGTGATACCCCTATTGAGTGGTGGTGTCTACATCTTCCCGCCTTGAGTGTGGTTGGACAGATTTTTGTGACTGCTTTGAGAATGTAGTATGATAAAGGTTATCTTGTGTGACTCATGGCTAGATTTGAAAATGCTATGGTCTTCTTTTTGCTCTTGTGATGCTTCTTCTTTGAGCTAAGTAACTGCTAAGTAGAAGCCCAAGTGTAGTGTGCAAATATCCACAAGAAGAGAAACTTAGATCCCTACCTCACAACTCCAGTTAGTCTTCCAGATGAAAGTCAGCACCAATCTGTCAGCCATGCTGGTAAATCATCCTGAAAGACCTTTTACCTCCTAACCCACCACAAATGATACCCCATGAATTATAGACAAAACATGCTTGCTGACTTCTACCCAAACTGCATTTCATAAGAAAATAATGGATTGTTGTTTGAAGTCACTAAGTTTTGGGATGGTTACTTATACAGGAGTAAATAAGTAATAAAATTTGTTATCCTATAACTCATGGTGGTCCTGCTTCCCCAATTTGACCCTGATTAACATACTCTCAAGAATTAAAATGGTTTTGTTTTTAAAAGTAGCAAGATTTTAGGTAAAACCAGGTAAATAAAATGAAAATTTGTGTAGGCTATGTTCAGTAAAAAATAAAAAATGTACTCGTATATCTTTTACACAGCTGTTTTCTATCCATGAAAGGAGATACTGAGAAGAGTGGGCGTGTATATATATATATTAAATATATATATATGTGCATATATATTAAATATATATATATTTCAAACTCAAAAATATATATACAAAGGTAATACTTAAAGACCCAATGTTTGTAGATTTAAATTGTTTGATCAAACTTTGGGAAAACACACTTTTAAAAATAAAATGTAGGGAGAGGTTGTTTAATGGATACAAAATTATATCTAGATAGGAGAAATAAGTTCTAAGGCTCTATAGCACTCTAAAGTGAATATAGTTAACAAAAATTTATTGCATATTTTTGAAAAGCTAGAAAAGAGGACTTTGAATGTTCCTAACACAAAAAACTGATTAATGTTTGAGGTGATGGATATGCTAATTATCCTGATTTGATCATTACACATTGTATACATGTATTAAAATATCACTCTGTAGCCCATAAATACGTACAATTATTATATGTCAACTAAAAACAAAAGGAAAAACAATAAAACATTATCACCAATCCTCAAAGTACAATATATATTACTAATCACATATTAAAGAATTTGTAATGTCATTTCAACATATCTTTTTCAAATTCTTTAAAATATTTTCAAATTTTTAAAAATGTATCTCAGCAATCAAGTGCATTTTATAATCACAAAGCATTTATCAAGTATATCCTACTTAAAATTACCTTTTAGATCTTTTACTGTCAGCACAATTCCATAAACCGCTAGAACAAAGGATTCTGCTTTACACTATTCGATAATTTTATATATATAACGCCTTCAATCCACAGATGATCACTCAGAGTGGCTGTGAAAAACTAGAAAATACAAAGGTCTCAGGTTCATGTGATGAAACTCTTGAAATATCATTAGTTCTTCTCAGGATCCATAACACAGTTCAGTGTGTTATTTAATAAGAAAAAAATATCTATAGGGATAAAAATAAGGTTTAAATGAAGAATTTTAATTTACATTAAAACTGAAATATGTAGAAATTCTTTATTTGAATTTATAAATTATCCTAATAAACATTAACTAGAATAGAAGACATTAATAGATGATTGTGTATTTTTTACTGGTACTTTTCAATCTCCTATTCTTTGAAATTTTGAATGTATTTTTTACATTTACTATTCACAGATTCCTAAAACTAGACATAGTACTTACTTTGACTTTCTATATTTCAGATGTTTTAGTGCATTAGCGAAGGATTGTCTTCCCTGAATTGTATTTAATCTTTGCATTAATCTAATAAAAGTCAGATTTCATGATGAGGCAGATACTTTAGAGCAAACAATATTAATCAGAGTTCTTCTGTTATATACATTAGATAGTATATATATGTAGAGAGAGATAATATGTCTCTTTATCTATAACTATATCTCTGTATCTATCTATCTGTCTATCTATCTATATGGAGAGAGAGAGAGGGAGAGAAAGAGAGGGCAGGGGGAGGGAGAGAGAGATTGATTTTAATGAACTGGCTCACATGATTGTGGAGCTGACAAGTATGAAACTTGCAGGAAGGCCGGCAGGCAAAAAATTCCATCAGGCAAGAAATTCCAGCAGGAGTTGGTGTTGCAGTCTTGAGTCTAAAGGCAATATGGAGGCAGAATTTCTTCCTCTTTAGGGGACCTCAGTCTTTTCTCTAGAGGCCTTCAATTGATTATATGAGGTTCACCCACATTTTAGAAAATAATCTGCTGCTTTACTCATACTATACTGGTTTACGTGTTAATCATGTCTTTAAAACACCTTCACAGCAACATCTAGACTGTTGCTGGTGCAACTGGCACCACAACCTAGCCACATTTACGTATAAAATTAACGATTACCCCAAGTAAACTGATTCTATGCATTTTCATTTTGTTTTACTTTGGAATGACCTTATCATAAAAATAATAAAAATGCATTACAGTATAGAAAAGTAGAAATTATACAGAAAAATATTAGAAAGAGTGCATTAAAAAATTAGACGTTACCCCACTACGTACAAACATCCATTGTCAATTAAGCGAACAGATTTCTAAGTACCTTTTCATAATATTAAACCCATATAAGGATAGCTAGTAGGTGGACTGATATTGATACATAGATTGATTGAGTGATTTAAAAATTTGAAGTCGTATCTTCTTTATCTGCAATTCAATTCTAACCAAAATTTAGTATCTCTCCATTATTAAATAAAAAGAAATAAAATTATACTTTTCCCACCTCTGCTCCACTTTTTATTTTAGTTATGTTATTACATTTTTAATTTTTTATGTTATTAGTATTTATATTTTTATAGTCTGTTTCCACAAAGGTTTGATCTTAGTTATCTGGATCCATAAATTCAATGTTTATTGCCAATTATTTTTTATGTTATTTCTTCATCCCTAGAGTCTTTCTAGAATTCATTTCTTTGTTGGCTTCATGGTATCATCAAGTCGTTTTTTTCCCAAGAAAGTTTCTTTTGGGTTGTATTCCCTCATTTTTCTCTCACATTATAGTATTCTTTATTTATGAAGTGCTATGTCCCAAGAATGTTTAAAACTCTGTTACATATATTAGCTCATTTAGTCCTTTAAAAAATCCCATGAGTAATGCTCTAAGCTTTTATTTTAAAATAACTTTATTAAGATAATATTTAGACACCACACAATTCACCCATTTAGAGTCTACTATTTATTATAAAGTATTGACTCACACAAATATGACTCCTGTGAAATCCTAAAATCTGCCATCTTCAAGCTGGAAACCCAGGAAAAGGTGGTGGTATTGTTTTACCTGGAGAGCTGGTAGTGTAGAGTCCATCCACGTCTGAAGCTCTGAGAACTAGGAGCACTGATGGCAGAAGAAGACAGAAGTTCCAGCTCAAATAGTCAGGTGGAGAGTAAATTCAACCTTCCTCTGCCTTTTTTTTGGGGGGGAGGGCCTTTGATAGATTGGATAAGCCCCACCATCATTGGGGAGAGCCATCTGCTTTACTTAGTCTACCAACTCAAATGCTAATCTCTTCAAGAAATAACCTCACAGACACACCAGAAATAGTGATTAACCAGTTTTCTGGGTATCCCATGGCTCAGTCACATAGACACACAAAATTAACGACCAAAGTGTTGTGTAGATTACAACTGAATTTTGTATATTGATCTGGTATCTTTCAACCTTGCTGACTTCCAGTTTAGTTCTAATTGCTTTTGGGTGGATTCTTTCCGGTTTTATAAATACAAGATTGTATCGTCTTCAAACAGAGAGAGTTTTACTTCTTTCTTTCCATGTCGGAAATCTTTTACTTCATTTTCTTATCTAATTTCCCTGGTTGGAACCTCCAGAAAATTGTTGAACAGAAGTGGTGAGAGCAGACAACCTTGTCTTGTCTTAATCTTAGGGGAAAACATCCAGTTTTTCACCATTTAGAGTTAGCTATGGGTTTTTCATAGGTGCCCCTTACAGGTTGAGGGCAACTATGAAAAACCCATTCTATTCACAGTGTGTTAATTGTTTTCATTGAAAAAGGGTGTTGAATATTACTGGATTATTTTTCTTCATCTATTGAAATGATCATGTGGGTTTTGTACTGGATTCTATTGATATGGTGTATCACATTGCTTTTCAGGTATTAAAACAACTGTGCTTTCTAGGGTACCTTCCACATTTTCATAATGTAAATTCTCATATTGTGCTGTTGAATTGGGTTTGCTAGTGTTTTGTTGAAAATTTTGCATCTGTACACATAAGGTATAGTGGGCCATACTTTCTTTTCTTATATCTTTGCCAGATTTTGGTAATAGAGTAACACTGGACTCATAGAATGAGCTGGTAAGTAACAGCTCCTCTTCAACTTTTGGAAGAGTTTGTGAAGATGTGATATTAATTCTTCTTCAAATAATTGATAGAATTCACTAGTGAAGTCTCTGGTCCTTGACTTGTCTTTGTAGGTCCTTTTAAATTACTAATTTAATCTCATTACTTGCTATACATCTTTTCAGAGTTTTAATTTCTTCTTGAGTCAGTTTCAGTAGTTTGTGTTTTTCTAGCATTTTGTCCATTTGATATAAGTTATCTGATTTGTTTGCATACAGTTACAATTGTTGATAGTATTACCTTGAAATTCTTTTTATTTCTGTAATGTCAGTAGTAATAGTTCCTTTTTTCATTCTTAAATTTAGTATTATGAGTTTTTTCTCTTGTTTTTACTTGGTCAGTCTGTCTACTAAAAGTTTATCAATTTTTTGATATTTTCAAGGATCCAACTTTTGGTTTTATTGACTTTCTAATTTGTTTTGTATTCTCTATTCCATTAATTTCCATTGTGATTCATGTACTTATTGTACTTATTTTGGATTTAGTTTGTTCTTCTTTGTCTAGTGTCTCAAGGTAGAATGTGTGGTGGTTGATTTGAGATTTTTTTTCCTATTTAACATAGATATTTACAGCTATAAGTTTCCCTGTAAGAACTGCTTTACTAGCATTTCATAAGTTTTTATATGTAGTATCTTCATTTTCAATCAGCTCAAAATATTTTCTATTTTCCCTTTTGATTTCTTCTTTGAACCGTTGATTATTTAATAGTATGTTGTATAATTTCCACATATTGGGGATTTTCTATATTTCTTTCTGTTAATATTCTCTAATTTTACTCCATTGTAATGAGAGAACATACATTGTATGACTTTAATCCTTTAAAATATATTGAGACTTGTTTTATGGCCTAACATATGGTGGGGAATTATTTATGCACACTTGAGAAGAACATGTATTACACACTTGTTGGGCAGAGTGTTCTACAAATGTTGTTAGGCCTAGTTTGTATATAGTGTTGCTTGAGTCTTCTGTTTTCTTCTTGATTTTCTGCCTAGTTGTTCTGTCCATTATTGAAAACGTTGGAAAAACTCTTATGGACATTGGCCTAGGCAAAGAATTTATGAAGAAGACCCCCAAAGCAATCACAGCAGCAACAAAAATAAATACATGGGACCTGATCAAATTGAAAAGCTTCTGCACAGCCAAGGAAACTATCACTAGAGTGAACAGACAACCTACAGAATGGGAGAAAATATTTGCATGCTACACCTCTGATAAAGGGCTGATAACCAGAATCTATACAGAACTTAGGAAAATCAACAAGAAAAAATCAAACAACCCTATTAAAAAATGGGCAAAGGACATGAACAAAAACTTTTCCAAAGAAGACAGAATGATGGCCAGCAAACATATAAAAAAGTGCTCAACTTCTCTAATCATCAGGGAAATGCAAATCAAAACCACAATGAGATATCACTTAACTCCAGTGAGATTGGCTCATATCAAAAAATCCCCAAATAACAAATGTTGGCGGGGATGTGGACAGGTAGGAACACTCATACACTGCTGGTGGGACTGCAAATTAGTACAACCTCTATGGAAAAGAATATGGAGATACCTCAAAGAATTAAAAGTAGAATTACCATTTGACCCAGCAATCCCACTACTGGGTATTTATCCAAAAGAAAAAAAGACATTTTATAATAAAGACATCTGCTCTCGAATGTTCATAGCAGCACAATTCACAATTGCAAAGTTGTGGAAACAACCCAGGTGCCCATCAATACACGAGTGGATCAATAAAATGTGGTGTATGTATACCATGGAGTATTACTCAGCAATAAGGAACAACAGTGAATTAACACATCTGGTATTATCCTGGTTGGAGCTAGAACCCATTCTTCGAAGCGAAGTGTCACAGGATTGGAAAAACAAGCACCACTGGTACTCACCATCAAACTGGTACTAACTGATGAACACTTACATCACACAGGGCAATAACATTCATCTGAGGGAGGGCGGGCAGGAGGGGGGTGGAAGGGATGGGAAAAACTCTCACTGAATGGATGTGGGGAGCACAGTTTGGGAGACGACCATGATTGTGGCTCTGACACGGGCAGAACAGGGGCAATGTGTATGGCCAAAGTGTTGTACCCCCATGATATTCTGAAATTAAAAAAATAAATTAAAATAAATAAATAAATAAATAAAAATAAAAATAAAATAAAAAAAAGAAAATATGGTATTAAAGCCTCCACTATTATTGTTGAATTGTCTATTTCTCCTCTTAATTCTCAGTTGTTTCTTCCTACATTTTGCAGCTCTGTTTTTAGGTGCATATATGTTTATAATTGTTATAGATTCCTAAGAAATTGACACTCTTACCATTATAAATTGGTCCTCTTTATCTCTAGTAACATTTTTGTTTTAAAGTCTATTTTTTTCTAATATTAGTATAACCACTCCAGCTTTCTGAGGATTGTTGTTTGCATGATATATTGCTTTCTATCCTTTTGATTTTAATCTATGTGTATCTTTGAATTTTCAGTGTGTCTCCTGTACACAGCATATATGAATCATGTTTTTTTAAATCCAGTCTGATATCTTTGCTCTATGATTAGATCTTTTATTCTCTTGACATTTGATGTTATTATTCATATAGTTGAATTTATGCCTGCCATTTTATTTGTTGCTTTCTATATGTCTCATGTGTTTTTTGTTTCCCCATTCTCTTTATTAACCAGTACATTTTACATTAAGTGAATGTTTTCTAGTCTAACATTTTAAGTTCTTTAATTATTTTTTTACTCAATACTTTTGAGTTGCCGTCTTAGCGGTTGCTTTAGAACTTACAATATGCATCTTATCTTATTTTACTTCAGATTTATACTGACCTAATTCCAGTGAGATATAGAAAGTCTCCTCATTATGTAGGGCTATTCCCTCTTCTCTCTTTTTGTGCCATTATTGTTATATTGCATTTATATGTGTTACAAGCCAAATAATAAATTGTTATAACTATTACTTTATATAATTGATGTATATTTAATAAATTGAAAATAGTAAACTATATATTTATATATTTTTTTATATTTACCATTTTATATACCATTTCTTTTCTCATTATTTTTTCCTGTGGATTGAAGTTACCATGTGGTGGCATTTTTTCTATTCCTATACAACTTTTCTTCCACCCACCTGCTTTGAGCTGTTCTTATGAAATATATTTCTACATGTTATCAGCCAAACAAAAATTTATGTGCATATTGTTTTATACCATTGCTTTTTAAATCAGCTAAGAAAAGAAAGAAGAAATATGTATTTATAGTATATTTTTTAAATTACATAATTATCTACACTGATGATATGTTTTTAATTGGATTTGAATTACCACTTGACTTTACTTGCTTTCAGTTCCCCAAAAATCTTTTAGTAATTCTTTTAAAGTGGATCTTTTAGACAATAATTTTCCCAGTTTTATTTATCTGGGAATGTCTTTATTTTGCCATGATTTCAGAAAGATAGTTTCGCTACATATAAGATTCTTGTTTGAGAATTTTTTCAGCCATTTTACTGTCATCTCACCACATTCTGCCAAATATTTTTATGAACACTCAACTGTAAATCTTACTGTGGTTCCACTGTATGTAATAAGTTGTTTTTCTCTTGATGTCATCAAGATTTTCTCTTTTTCTTTGACGTTCAGCATTTTTACTCATACATTTGGGTGTGGATCTCTTTGCATACAAGGGCTGTCTGGAAAGTATCCAGCCATTGTTAATATAATGAGAACTGTTTGCATGACATTGATGTAACTTGGCAGCCAAGGAGAGTGGACTGGAAAGCGCATGCGTGAACAATGATGACTTCACTGTACTAGTCAGTGGGGTGCTAGACACCATTCAGTGAGCATGTGTACTGTGTGGCCATCATATTCAAAATGACTGAGGGAGTAGAGCAACAAATCTACATCAAATTTTGTGTTAAGCTTGAATATTTCTCTGCAGAAACTATTTGGATGATTCAGAAGGCTTTCAGGGACAATGCAATGAGTGCAGCACAAATAAAAGTGTAGCACAAATACTTCAAACATGGTCAAGAAACTGTTGAAAGTGATCCACACTCTGGAAGGCCTGCAACAAGTAGAACACCTGAGAATGTTGAATGTGTACAGGTTAGGGTAAGAGACAATGGGAGAAATGTGTAAGGTCCCTAGTCGCCTACTTTGAAGGCAACTGAAGCATCATTGTCTTATGTACAATGTTTCTTATATCTTATATCTTCTTCAATAAATGTCTCTCTTTTTCATATTATATGGCTGGATACTTTCCAGGCAGACCTTGTACCCTCCTTGAAGTTTGTTGAACTTCTTGGATATGTAGATCAATGTTTTTTTAGCAAATTTGGGAAATTATAGGAGATTATTTCTTTAGATATTTTTCCACTCCATTTTTTTTTCTATTCTCTCCTCAATATTTCCATTATGTATATGTTGATATATTTAATGTGCCCCACATTTCTTTTAAGGTCTGTATGAAATGTCTGATTTCCTTAAGTACCAAGTTTGACAATTGATATCTCTGACATCTCATTTTGACTCTTCCTGTTTTATTTTATTGTGAAGGTACATCCTCATTCTTTCAAACACATTGTTTGGATTGTGATTATCTTTCAAAGTTTTTTTAGAGCAACTTTTGTGAAACCATGGATAAGTCAAAAATTCATGTTATTTTTTGACGTGAGTTCCATCATGGAAACAATGTAGCACAGACAGCTCAAAATATCAGTGAAGTGTTTGGGAAGGATGTGGCTAATGAACACACAGTATGTTGATGGTTTGAGAAGTTACATTCTGGTGATTTTTATCTTGAAAATGAGCCATGTGGGTGATCTGATCCCAAGGTGGGTAAGGATGAGCTGAAAGCTGTAGAGGAAGTGAATCCATCTCAGCCCACCTGCGAATTAGCAGCAAGGTTTGATGTTACTATTCCAACAATACTGGGCCATATGAAACAAATCAGAAAGGTAAAGAAGCTGGATAGTTGGGTACCACATGAATTAAAGAGCATCAGAAGAGAAATCCTCTTGAGGTTTGCCTTTCTTTGCTGTCACAGCATAAAGGAGAACTATTTCTACACCATATTGTTACATGTGATGAAAAATGGATTCTTTTTGACAATGGCAAGTGTTCAGCACAACGGTTGGATAAAGACGTCATGCCAAAACACAATCCAAAACAGAATATTCATCAGAAAAAGCTAATGGTGTCTGTTTGGTGGTCTAGTGCTGGTATTATCCACTACAGCTTCATGAAACCTGGTCAATCGATTACAGCGGGTGTCTAGTGCACCCAGTTGGATGAAATGATGGGTATACTCAGCTGCAATTAAGCAGCTGACATTGGTCAATAGAGAAAGGCCAATTCTCTTGTAAGACAACACTGGACCACATGTCGCACAAACAACACTGCTCAAAATATAAAGGCTGGACTTGGAACCTCTATATCTTCCACCATGTCACCAGACCTTACACCAACTGACTACCACTTCTTCCAAGTTTTGGGCCACTTCTTGCAAGGAAAAATATTCAATTCTCAACAAGTTGTGGAAAATGCCTTTTGTGATTTCATTGCCACTTGCTCTCCAGGCTTTGCTGCTGGCATAAACAAGCTACCGTTAAGATGGCAGAACTGTGTCAATAGTTTAGGCACACACTTTGATTAATTGTACTGTTTCTTGTTTGAGCTATAATAAACTAAACTTTTTACTTGAAATTGGACATTTCATATTTAAGGACCTAATATTTTTTCCTCTGTTTGTTGAATTACATAATCTCTATTGATCTATCTTCACATTCACTAATTCTTTCTCCTGTCAATTTTAATCTACTTTTTATCTCTCTAATGAAATTTTTATTCCATTTATTGTACTTTTGAACTCAGAATTTCAATTTGGTTCTTGTTTCTTATAATTTCTAGAAATCAATATATTTATTGATATTCTTTATTTAACAATATATTGTCCTCATACCTTTGTTTCTTTAAGCATGGTTTCCATTAGTCCTCTGAACATATTTATAATGGCTATTCTGAAGTCCTTTTCTGTGAAATTTGACATCTAGCCTCTCTCATAGTTTCTGTAGCCAGCTTTTTTCCTGTATATAAGTCACGCTTTTCTATCTCTTTGCTTGTCTCTCTCTCTTTTTTTTTTTTTTTTTTTTTGTTAAAAACTGAACAGGTCAGGTAATATATTGCAGCGATTCTGATTACTGATTTCCATATTTCCTCTCTGGGGCTTATTCTTTTTGTTGTTTGCTTTTATTTGTTTTGTAATTTAGCTATGCTTTTTCAGTGAAGTCTATTTACCCCCACACTGTGAAGCCTTTGATGTCACTCCCCAGAGGACACATCCTTGGGCAGGTGTACAGTGATCTGTGATAATAGTAGTATGAGCCATCTTTTAATCTCTTTTTCCTTGATATCTCAGTTAAGCTTTCTACCTC
Organism: Daubentonia madagascariensis; assembly: GCA_023783475.1. Lineage (NCBI taxonomy): Eukaryota > Metazoa > Chordata > Mammalia > Primates > Daubentoniidae > Daubentonia > Daubentonia madagascariensis. The sequence continues at coordinate 13,344,676 of JAKFHU010000978.1, read as the reverse complement.
ATTTGGTACTCCAGCTAGAAGTCAGACTCCACTGATTACTGGCTGGCTGTAATATTTTATATTATTGTTATATTTTCAAAAATATCCTGTACGTAAATTTCTCAGCACTCTGATTCAATTTAGTTTAGGCAGGGATAGGTTTTGAGGTCAGTCTGAAGTTTGTCCTGACGCCAGGAGAGCTCTTCTTGGCTGTGTCATTCCTTTTTTTTTTCTGTTGATCTTATGGTTTTACCTGTTGTTTTTAATAAAGAAGGGCTGCTGTCTCTGAGAGCACCCTTAGGCTTGAACTTCCACATTCTGTTTCAAATAAAGTCATTTCCTTTAAGGAGAGCTTCAGAGCTATATTTTATTATGGATTGTTTCATCCCCTGATCAAAATTCCAAGCCAGGATCTTTGAAACTTTGTGGGCCAAAGCCTCTAGTCTTCTTGGCTTGCCTCATCTAGATAGAACTTCTACCCTATGATAAAGCTGGGATGAATACAATCAAAGGATTCAGAATTTTCAGCCTGCCATGTCTAGAATAGAACCTCTATTCTATGGGTAGGGAATGTGTGGAGGAAGGGAGCCCTTAACCTTTGGACAACACTCACCAGGGATTTAACTTTTTCAACTTAGAATTAGAGGGCATAAATGCTGGCCTGTTCCTCCCAGTGAGATATGGTAACCCTTGATTGGGAGGTAAAGAGAGAGAAAGCCCATATCTTTTAGCCACACCATCCCAGAGTGGAGTTTTCATCAAGCTGAGCAGGGAGGGTGGGAAAAGGGAGTGGGTTTTTACTCAAATGTCACAAAACCTTGCTGTTCTTGTCAAGTTTTAGTGGATTATCTTGAATAAATATTTCTTAATTTGCTCTATGCACCTATGAAAATTTTCAGAGAATATAGTTATTTTTTAAATAGTTTTCAACAACTTTGCTTGTTGGAGAGCAAGTCCATCCAGGATGTAGAACCTAATGCCCTGTTCTCATTTCTATGTTAAATATGTAGCGACTGAGTGGTTCATAACTTCCTGAGCTTAATTTCCCATGAATAGCAAAACTGGAATATGAATCTAGGCTTTCTACGCTGTATTACTATAGTGTGTGGACTACCATGACAAAGAATGTGCATGTGTGTGTTACCTTTGTGAATGAAGAATAACATTGCTCCATTTTCTTGGCATTTATTTACTGTGCAATTTATGATTTAGTACCACCTATGTGCCAGCACAGATGCTAGAAATAACAACTATTAAGATGAAAGATATCTCCACATAGCTTACAGTTCAGTAAAATTGATTATTGAAGTAATATGTATTCATTTTCTACTGAGCAGGATTTTGCTTTGAATATATCCAATGACTTTATAAAACTTTTACTTGGACATCTAGTGGACTGCTCAAATTTATCATGCCCAAAACCTAATTATTGAATGCTCTGCTTTCCCCAATCTTTTTCTACACCAGTTTCTTCATATTAATAAATGCAATCATTGGCCTCCCTGGTTCTCAAGCCATATCAGAAGGGTCATTTAGACTCATTCCTTTCCCTCACCCCTCACATTTCAATTCTTAATAAATCAAACAGAGTTTTAATTGCAAAATACATCTGCAATCTATTCACTTCTCTATTTCTTCACCAACAATTCCTTAATCAAATATCTCTCAATATCATTGAATAATATCATTGCAATGGCCTCCTAACTGGTTTACTTTTTCCACTCTTTTGAACATACAATTCATTTCCACACAGCAGCAAAAGTAGGATCTTCAAAAAAATGAATTGTGTGTTGTAGTTCCTTTCCGATGGCATACTATTGCATTTACAGAAAATTCGAATTTTCTTTCTTGACTTATAAGGATCTTTATTATCTGGACTTTACCATCTTTCCAGTTTTATTTCTTATGAATTTCTGCTTTGTTTGCAAGCTAATTCTCTTTTTTTTTTTCCTCAAATGCATCAAGTTTATAATTTCTGCAGGGCTAAATCACATATTCATCACTTTTCTTGGAAATATCTTGATTAGTTATATACTTGATTGACCCTTTCTAAAACTCTAGTTCTTATTCCTAATATCATCTTTTGGCATAGATCTTATGAGATTAATAATTTTAATAGCAGCTTTTAATAATATTTATATTTTAAAAATTAATTCTTCATGTATTTTTTATATTCTCCTCTGATAAACTTAAATCTATCTAAAATAATATTATTTGCATGTTAATTTTGTATTTTTATCTCATTCCCATAAAAAGTAATAAGACATATAATAAATACAAAAGTAAAAAAAAATGAATGATTAAATGAATGAATAAATGAAATAAGGTTCCATGGACTGTACATTGAGAAATGTTGTATTTAACAAGGTATACTACTAAATAGTTAGGATAACACTACCTTTTCATATATAATTGTTTGAACATGATAGAAATTTATTTTTTGTGTACATCAATTACTAAACAAATGTTTCTGATCAGCTCTAATTCAAGTGTTGATTCAGAGACCCAGAATACTTCTTTCTCATGGTTCTGCTGTTCTAAAACATGACTTCCGTGGTTATCAAGCTTGTCCACATCAAGTCAGTGGAATGGGAAGGAACAAAGGAAGAAGCTCAAATTTAACCTTTATCTTGACCCAGAGTTGATAAACTTCTCTGGAAAAAATAATCATAGATTAACACAAACATAAGATGGGGGGGGATGCAGCTAGTTTCCACTCACAATTTTGTACTATGAAATACTCATGATTACCTTAAATTCTGGAAATCTCTTTATTATGCTTTTAAAATCTTGACTATATCTTCTTTGGTTATGTCTTTTTCTATTTCTTCCATTAGGTTTACCAATAAAGTTGGTGTATAGAATCCTAAACTTACTATGTCATCTTGTTTGGCAGGTACAGACAGAGTCATTTGTAGACAACATCAGACAAGCTCAATACTTCTATAGATAGACTTCCAAGACATGATTTATTGTGCAAACCTCATTCCTTGTTCCCTGTTTGTCCTGGTTTATTCAAATGATGAAACAAAATTTTATACAACATGCATAAAGGGGAAATAAAAATATTTTAAAGATAAATTTATTAAATATAAATTGCATTTTAAAGATAAATGACTAAAAAAAGAGTTGTGATCCTTGGGCATTTCTAATTTCTCTTTTTCAGTTGCTCAGATTCTATTGACTCTTATTGGTGTGTCTCATGGTCTCCTGGCACCACAACATTCTGGTATGACATAACTATATTCTTATGCCAGTCCCTTAGTTCCTACCTGCACTTAGGACTTTGTTCAGTGTTCATTTTAAAAACAAAATATTTTTTATTGTATGGTTATATTTACAATATTAAAGACACTTTTCTGCTCTCTAACACCATCCATAAAAGATCATAGGTGCTTATAAGTTTTCAATATAGCATGTGGGATCAATAAATGAATAATTTAACTTTTGTTTTTCTCAATTTTCTCATCTCTAAAGGGGAATAATAATAGCACCTACTTCAAGGGCTATTGTAATGATAAACCCATAGCCTCTGTAAAACAATTAGCAGAGACCATAGCAAATGCTAAGTCCTCAATAAATGTTAGACTCTAATAATCTACATTCAATACACACTATTTCCATATACCGCATATTTTTCTCTTATCAATCTTGGACTTTCCAAATGTAAGTCTTAGATGGGCTAAATTCTCTAGCATATGTGTTCTTACCAGGGACTCAGGGTTTAACTGATTGACTTGAGCACCCAAGAGTGGAGTTAATAATGTACTGAGTTTGATAACTGATAAGTGGCATTTTAGACAATGAAAAATATATTCTGTAGAGGAAAAATTCACAGGGTTTATGGAAATAGAAATATTATAGTAATTGGCTATGGGTAAACATATTCTCCTGAAAGACCCAGAGGACACACTTCACCAAGGCATTCAGAAATTCATTGCTCAGGATATGGGGCACTGTCATACTTGTAAAGCTTGGTAATAGCTGAACAGTAGAGAAATAGTACAATGGAATTAATTGTCCTGCTGTCAGAAAAGTAGAGGCCCAAAGGGTGGTGCTTTACCATTTCAGACAAGGTCAGCACAATTACAACAATAAGGGATGGATTGGTAAGTGGAGTGTTCTTTTTGTTTTTGTTCTAACTCTCCATAGGAGCATGTAGACTCTAATTGATCACAGAATCTCTATAAATTAAATGAGTATTCCGCCTATTTAGGTGTGACTAAGTTACTAAGGCAGAAACATTCTAGGCGTTTTGTGTGGCATCCTGATTGCAGTGGTGATTTGTAGGATATTATCATGTTTCCACACCTACACCAATTCACAGACTCTCAACTGATGGATAGGCCAGATTTATTTGAATGAGATCAACAATTTCATCCAAACTGAAACACTTCAGGGAGTCAGAGGAGGCACCACCAGACAGGACACCCAGTTAAAAGGAATAAAACAATTTTCTTTGGCAAACTGGAATGTGTGCTTAATTGTATGCAGAAGGACCACACAATATAGCCTCAGATGTATAGGATAATCTCTGTCTTCAGAGAGACCTGCAGCTCCTTACTGGAAAAACTGTATAAAGGGACATATCTAGATACTCGTTCTGAACTTGTGATTATTCCCAGAGACCTAAAATGGCACCATATTTATGTATATCCAGTGATAACTGGAGTCTTGTTCTATATCCTTCTCATAGTGGGTCCAGAGAAAGTGTAGTCTGAATAGATATAGTTTGTAACTTGTACACTCTTCCATTAATTTCTTAATCCATAGAGTAGGGGCTGCAATGATAGAATGAGCAAGTGGAAGTCTTTAGAACTGCTCTCTCCTTTCTGCCAAGATATTAACTAAAATCAGTACTATTTCCCTGGGGCATTGCAAAGATCAATGCCACCATTACAGACTTGAAAGATGCTAGGTCAGTGCTTTTCTTACATATTCCCATAAAACTCTCCTTTTTGGCCAATGCAAAAGCCAAATGGGCTATAGAGAATGACTATAGATTATTTAAAATGTAATCAAGTAGTGATGCAGTTGTGGTTCCAGACTTTAATGGAGTGAAGGAACACATCCTTTGCACATAGTAATCAGCTATTGAGCTAGAATTCCTTTTTCATACTCATCAGCATAAACAATGAGAAGCAATTTGCCTACATGGCATGAATAATAGTATACCATTACTATTTTATTTCAAACCTATCTCCCTTTTTATGCTCTCTGTCATAATGAGAGACTGCTATCATCCTATAGAACATCATGCAAATATATTCTATTAGGATATAGTGAGCACCTAGATGCCTTAGCAAGACATACACATGTTGGTGAGTGGAAGAAAAACTCCACAAAATTTTACTAGCCTACTACATTGGTCATGTTTCTTGGAGTCAGTATATAGTGGGATATCCTTTGTAAATAAGAGATATTTCTGGCATTTCATTTAGCCCACTATTAAAATGACACACAATGTTTGATGGGCCTGTTTGATTACAAAAATATCATATTCCACCTTTGTGGGTTGTGCTCCAACCTTTTTACTGAGTAACCCAACTTTGATCTTATACCTAGCTGTAGAAGAAATTGTAGCAAATTCCCTTTATATTAATTAATCTTATATTAACTTATACCCTAAGTTACATAAACAATACCAGTAGTAATTAAGAATTTTGTTTTGTTTTATTCTCAGGTAAGAAAATGACAAAAATAACATAATTTCATAATGATATGAAAGCTGCTAGGACTTTGAGACCTTAATGATTATGGACAGGTTAAAGAGTAAATTTTTCTTCTCCTTATCTATACTCCATATTTCTCCATAATATTTCATCTGCTTGAGTCAGATTCAAATATTCCTTTGCTTATCTACCTAAAAATAGTAAAGCAGCAAAGTTTGAGGGCACAGTACTCAGACTGTCTATACTTCTGATATCAGCTATAAATCTAGGGTTTCCAAAAACCACTCTCAGCTTCAATAATTCACTAAAAAGATCTACAGAATTCACTGAAAACTATTATACCCATGGTTACAGTTTAATACAGGGAAAGGATACAAATAAGAATCAGCCAAAAGGAAAGACAAATTAAGTAGAGTATGGAAGTGTTCTAAGCCTGAAGCTTCTTTTGTCCTACCCTCTGGTAGCAATGTGTGATAATATGCACAGAGTATTGCCAACCAGAAAATGTCTACTGAGCCTCAGTGTCCAGTGTTTTTATTGGGGATTGATTATGTAGGCATAATTTGTTAATTGATTGATTGCCCATGTGGTTGAATTCAGTCTCTAGGTCCACTAATACTGCATGAACCAAAGCTCCCACACAAAATCACGTGGTTGCTTTTTCTAGCATGGCCAGTTCCCACCCTATGGTTATTTGGTATAGTCAGCCCTCACTCTAGACAAAGGCACTTCTCTCAGATATGACATAGGTTACTTCTTAGAAGTCAAAGGGAAAGAGATTTTGAAGAGAGGTCACACTTATTTTTAAGCAAATGTCAAATTCTTTCCCATACAGTGTCACTAGCAAGAGATTGCTGATTGCCTGTGCGTATATCAACTCCTTCCCATAAAAGTAATTTTGTGTTTCACATTCAAAGTTCCCAAGAGGGAATACTGGTTGTCTTTTTTTTTTTTTTTTTTTGGTCACTACCATATGGATAGTGTGGAGATTTCACCTAATAACTTCACCAAACACTTCTAGTTTACATACAATAAACAGTAACCAAAATGATTTTATTAAAATAATCACTGAATGTAGGCATACTGTGCATTCATTTATTTGCCTACAGCCAATTATTTCATGTATATAATGAAGAGAAAACATTGATAATGTAAAGCAGGAAAATGAAGAAACAGTCATTTAGAGTTTGATCATCAATTTTACTCCATTATCTGTATCTTAACTTTCTTGTCCAAATCATGGTTTGTACATATTTAATTATTTTCAGTGAATGGAAAAATACAGCTTTCATCAAAACCACTTTCATGTGTAACTTTTATTTGAACCAGAAAGACTTTTCTTATGCCTGATACAAATTACTCTTGCTCAAATTTAAATGAATTTTCTTTGTTCTGTTTTTAGCAGTCAGATCAAGTATTACATTGCAGAATGAAGGAAACAAATTATTACTACTAACTATTTCTCAAATATGTCAAAGCCACTTTAAATTCTAATTTTTTCTTCACAGATTTTAGCCATCCTTCTCACGATGGGGTCATTTAAAATCTAATAAGAGATACAGAGTGCAGAAAACTCTCAAACTATTCTAAAATATATTCTTTAACAAAACTACATACTAATAGTTTGCCTAGACTATATTTTTTAAGTTATCATTGTATATAATAGAAAAATCACCTCCATAGCTCATAATAAGACATGGAAATAACTATAGGGTTATATCTTTTGCATCCTCAGTTTCTATTTTAGAAATGTTATGATTGTGTTGCTAAGTAATGTGCAAATCAATGGCTTTTTGGGATCTTGTGTCCTTTAAAAGAAGCTATAATTAACAATATATTTATACTGTATTTTCCTAAATGCAAAATATCTACAATGCTGCTAGAACACCTGTCTTTAGGGTGATCTAATTAAACTAGTTTGAAACATATCTTAGGAATGTTTATTCCAACTACATAATGTGAAATATAATATGTTTAGATTTGTGAGTCCCTATATAGATCACACTATTTTTACATGTGCATTTATATTAGATGTGCAATTTCTGAATTGTCCATATGGCAACTTCCAAGTTATTTGCAGGAAGAACTGCTAATACTCTATACCTAACACAAGTATTCTACTTAATCATTGCCAAGACAGCCATAGAGTATTTCCCCAACTCTTTGCTACAGCTTTTCTTTTACACACTTAGAGCAACTTATCAATCATAGAAGTTTAATCTAGGTAGATAAACTTCTCTATGTGTCCTAAAGTTTCAGAGGGCCTCAAGAGTCAATAACTCTTGTTAAGTCCCAGAAGTTCTGAAGCCCCAGAACTAAGCCTTATAAGAATGCATAAGTGATGATCACTAACATATTTTACCTGCATATTCTTTCAGAAATGGGATAAAGATTTGTTGAATGCTAACTGCATTCTAGACGGAAGTAATGCAAGACAAATACCATCTAACTTCTTCAAGACACATAAGTAGGCTTGTGTAGATTTATAAACTAATAAGGGCAGGAGGTATGGTGACTGCTTTGATAAAAATATGATTAAGGTAATAGATGTTTAAAAAGAATCTTAAAAAATTAAGAGGTAGCAAATGAGAGAAGGATGCAGATGGAGAAAAAGCTACTTAACATAGACACAGAAATATAAAATGATCTTATGCATTAGTGTAAACATAGTATTACATTGTGGCTGGAGAAGAATTTAAGAGAGAGAACAGCAAGTAGAAGAAAGATCTTTTATACCATATCACGCCTAATAGCAATGACAGAAAGTGATAAACTTTGAGCGGGTTATTGAAAATATCACTATTGAATTTAGAACAATTACATTAGTAGTAGTGCAAGTTATTAATTGGAATTGGAGACAAAGGGAGTTAAAGGTAAGACTGTATGCGGGGAAATAAGTTTGGACAGCAACTTACAGATATTTGGAGACAATTGACTGACCCTAAGAAGAGATTAAAAAAAAAAAAAAAACACTGAACTAAGCCCTTGGAGAGGAGAGGAGAGAATGAAAAAGAAGTATATTAGGAATGTGTAATTGAATTTTATTACCAATTGCATTAGTTGGTGAATAACAGAAATGCGAGTTAAGTATTAGTCCCAAATTTCATTAATTCATTAATTCAACAAAGGCCTTTTATTATCAATCACTGTGCTAAGTGCTTGAGATATAAAAGTAAATAAACATATCAGAACCCAGCCATTGAGAAACTGAATATGTAAACATAAAACAAATATGAAAACAACTACATGGAAATTCTATCACAAGTATCCTAATGGATAATCACACTGTGCAGGATAAGTACATAGAGGGAAGAGGATCGAAAGAAAAGAAAGAAAGAAAGGCTGGTTTAGAGTGACAGAGAAGAACAGACAAAATGAGATGAAAAGAAAGGTATGAGTTATATTACAGAAAGTTGGATATGCCAACGTTAAAAAATTTGGACTCAAACCTGTAAATATATATCCACTGAAGGTTTTTAAGCATGCCAGGATATGAATTTTAGAAATATTATTTAAAAATTCTTTGGGTGGAATTATAGAAAATACAATCTTGGGATAATTAAAGGGTGAACATGGTATAGGAGGCTACCACAATTTTGAGGCAAATGTTTGAACTAAAGAAATGGTTGGAAGAAAGAAATTGAGATGGGAAAACTAGGGACAGACACAGATATTTAGAAAGTATAACTGATTGGCTATACATGGTAAGGGAAATCATCCTGTTAGATAAAGCCTAGGTTTATGGCTGGGGGAGGGCTGCTTACGTGGTTGTATCATTAACTGGAATAATGAATTCAAAAGAAGAAAAGTTTCTTAGGTGAATTTTTGGTCAGTGTAGTGAAAAAATAATTCCATTTTCTTTCCATGCCTATGCCTATTCACTGAGGTATAAGCTTATATAGTACCTATTAAATGAGCAGTATACCTCAAAACCTCACATCCTAACTATAATTTATTGGGCAAAAGCTACAACACTGACCCAAGATGGGTCAATCACAATCATTTTCCTAAAATTGTAAAAAGGAGACAACTAACTTTGGTTGATTAAACTGGGTCTGATATAATTCTACTCCTAGATATGTTACAAATTGAAAATCATGTACATGTACACCATGCATGTAAGAGTGTTAATTCTAATATTGGTGGTAATAGCCCCAAGCATGAAAGACTCGTTGCATATACAGCAAAAGTTGAGTGATAATTGCACTGTAAATTTTTCATACAATGAAATAATATGTCACCATAAAAATAAAGAACTACTGCTAAATTCAACAATATTGATCATCCTCAAAAACACTGTTCTTTGAGTAAACCAATCGAAATCAATCTATAAGCTCCAAACAATCCCATTCAAAACTTCAGTTGTGTTTTTGAATGATTTACACTAATATATATATGGCATAAAAAAGTTATAGCAGTCAATAATGTTGTTCACTGAACATTTTCTTGAATTCCATGTTGTGATCATATGTATAATAAGTACGATACACCCTGGATCCTTGCTTTGGATGATAAATTGTAAGCCAAACTTAGGTATGTTACTTCTGGACTGGAGCATTTATTTAATTTTCAGAACAAAAACCTCTATTCTATTCTTCCCTCTGGCCTATGAATGGCAATGCACGAATTGCAGGCTTCTCCAAAAGTCAGTGATCCTCAGCAACTAAGATGATTGGAGCATCTTGCAGACCTGCAATGGATCTGTAACATGAGTGAAAAATAAACATTTGTTGTTCTAAGCCACTGATGTTTTCAAGTTGTTTATTACCACAGCATAACATAGCTGGCTGTAACTGATTCAAAAGCCATTGGTGCAAAAAAAGACAAATGGACCAATAGAACAAAATGTATAGCTCACAGACAGATATATACGTAAACACCCTATGAACAGGGTACACCACAAATCAACAAGAAAAGGAAGGATTATGTGGTGTGGAAAAACTGGTTCACTACATGGGTGAATATAAAACTGGATCTCTACCTAGGACCACACAAAAATGGGAAACCTAGATGAATTAAAAACCCTAAATATAGAAAAAATGTTCAGTAGAAGGAATGTTGAAAAATTATTATGACCAAAGGGAAAAGAAAGAACTTTTTAAATAAAACTTCCAAAACACAACCCCAGAAGCAAAAAGTATATAAATAAATCTGAAAATCAATTAAAAGAAATAAACCTGAAATCTCAAAACAAAAATAAAGGACACTTCAGACACCTTCCAGCAGAGAAAACCAAAAATGTTGACAAGTAGAAAATGAGGTGCTCATAATCATAGTTGTCACACAAATGCAAATTAAAGCAATAATGGTATATCACTTTACTCCCTTTAGAAAGCTGCACAATTCTAAGTACTGGGCATGTAGAAGCCCTCCTTCTCTGCTATGGGAGGATATGAGGGTATGTTGATTAGGTCATGATGGATAGCAATCTTGATTTATTTAATTAAATAAAATATGCACAGATCTTTTCCTGATTACACAACCCAGGGAGATTTTCACAAAGATAGTTTAGAGGACATGTAAACAGATGTTCACTGAAAAATTGTTTATGGAGATGGAGAAAATAAATGGGTAAACCACTGGTTGAGGTCATGAGTATTGTAAGACAGTTGGAAGCAACATATTAGAGGGAAGCTGGAACATGAATGATTGTAGAAATATATTGATTACTTTTAAAAAGGAAACTATATTATGTCATATAATCCCTTTCTGTATATTAAATGTATATTTACATTTCTGTATATTAAATGTCTGCAGACAAAATTGCTGTTTGAGAAAGAATACAATTTAAAAATAAATACACAACAAGCACATTAAAGTGGTTGCTCTATGTTGGGGAGAAGGCATAGAATGGGAATTAGGCACAGGGGTAAAAAAGAATAAACAAGCAAATAGAAACGATAAAAAAGAAAAAATAGTTCTACTTTTCGAATGTTGACTATCTGCAAGTTGAGAACTATGTACACTATTAAAAAAACAAGAAATGCCCCTTTCTGTGTTAACATTTTGAGACTGGTTTTAATGATCTATATCAACCATCTAAGATGGGAAAATAAAAATATGTTGTGGCAATACATGACTGTGTTGCTCTTCTTATGGGTAAACCAGTTTGATCCAGTTGTTATCAGAATAATTTATATGCATGGATTCCCAAGTGATTCCAGCATTCAGTATGCACTTGCACAAGACATCTTAAACTTATCTATGCATTGTAAAGGGATTTTTTTTCCATACTTAATGCTAAAATTTGCTATGCCTACTTTCATATTTTATTTAATGCCTTCTTTTTTTACTACTCTCTGCCTATTCTGCTCATCTCTCAAACACTGGGTCACCCATTGTAATATATCTGTATGATTGGTATTAAGGATAACAGATATTTGCAATAAAAATATGAAAAATAGCATAAGCTATGACTTTGCAACCTTACTATGTAGTTGTAAAGCACTCAGATAGATGTTAACACCTATATCATTTACTAACAATTCCATAAACAAGGACAGGAAGAAATGACTTAGATGAACCTCCAGGATATAGCCTTGCAGGCTGCCTGGATAAAAGTGATTTGTGTGTCTATATGTGTGTGTGTCTATTAATGAACCATTACTCCAGGAAAAGAGCTCTAGATTAAGTCTGACACATTGTACCAATTGCATTCAGAAAAATGTGAATTGAACAGACATCAGGAAAACACAGAGGATCTGTGTGGGAGAGATTCATGTTTCACGTGATCAGCACCTGTGAGACCAATGGACCTGAGGAAAAATTGTCAATTCTGGAGAGAAACTGTAGCCTTTTCTAGTGCAGAAGGTCTGGAAAAATGAATTAAGCTGCAATGATTCAGAGTTTTCATTTGGATAAATGTTCATAGAGTGATTTTTATTTCACAGGACATTGCTAGTCAATTTTATGTGATATAAGAAAAAGGGAAGGGCACACTCAAGAGGAACCAAAATTTAACATGTAACAGCATACATTTTATATCAAAATAAAAATACAGTATTCACTATGAGGAATAAGAGAACAAATAGAGCTATTAGTATTATACAATGAAAGTTTTAAACTTGGGAAATAGAAGAGTACTTACTGGTGTCACAGAACATTTTTAACTGTTCTGAAGACATAATAGATTCTATATTTAAAATAACACAGATAATGTTGAAATTTGACTTGAAATATAAACTCTGTAATTATCATTTCATGTCTTGAATTGCTTATTGCAATATTCAATAACACATTACTAATTTCCTTTTTTCTAACTTGTCTCTCACTTCTTCCCTAGAAGCAATACACTACTGACAAAACATCACAACTCATTTATCTTTTCCTATAAAATCCATTCTTACTTGTGTCTTGTTCAACATTAAATTTAAACATACAGCCTTTAAATCAGTGTCAGAATTCTGGAACCAAAAGTAAACACACCTAATATATCCCCGTTTGATAACACATTCTATTGTATCTTCATTCCAATCAATACTTTTCTCATCTTGTCTAAGTATAGCCCCTAGATATTTGTGTTATCATTAAACACCTTTTTCTATATTTATTTCTTGTGAAAAGGAACTGATCACAGCACCAATAAGGGTAAACAATAAAATAACTAAATTAGAGACTTGAGCATAAAAGTGTGTCCTAGTAGATTAAAAAACCAAACACCTTGGTTATTGGTTCATAATATTCTGAATAACTCTCACCTTTAGCAGTTTTCCATCTTTCCTCTCATGGAAGATTAATAACAGAATGTTTAGAAATTAAAGAAATTCTATAATACTTTACATAAATGAAATATATTTATTTCTTCAATTACCCTAATCAGAAATGGAGACATAGAAGCTTTGCTCTTTATTGCCATTTACATGACAGTAATTCTAACTACAGTTACAAACTTTCAAAAGAGAAAAAATTTTTGCCTTAATATAATCCATTCTTAATCCATTTCTTATTCCATGCATATTTCTTTAAAGTAATTGCCAAACATAATTGTGACAATGACAATCTAATGCCATGGAAAAAACTATACCTAACGTCAAGAAAAATAAAGCAGGAAGCAGAACATCAGGCAATAACCAAGGTTGACATTATTTGACAAGTAGCCCCTATTTCCAAAGGAACATTTTCCTCTTTCAAATGAGAGCAAATGCTTCTATATAGAAGTAAACAGACTTTTGAGTCTTTAATCTTTCCTAATTCTTAGCCCTAACATTCATATTCACTTTAAATGTCTTATAAAATATCTAACACTTTTCTGAGTCTTATTTCTTCCAGAAGCACAAATTAAAAATGAATAAAATAGAATAAATCCATTCCTCAGAAAAACACACATGAATACAGTAAAATGCTATACTGCACAATGCATACATTAAAAAGCCATAAAGAAGTACAATTAAAAATAACTAAAAATTAACTTCCTTCCTATCAACATGGAGATAATGAGAAGAAAATTCTCAGATTTGAGGTCTCACAAGACACATATTGGGTCTTTTCTTAAATAAAGATGCCTTGAATTTAATGTAAATTCCCAGAAAATACTTTGATCAAGAAATTAATTTTCAGAAAGTTACATTTCTTACTCTGAAACTGTTTTAAAAATATATTTGTGACCTTATTCCAAGGAAAGTGACAAAATGCAAGTACAGAAGAAAAATTACCATAAAGCATGTTCTGTGTCTAAGTGTCGTTTATACAGATGGCTAGTTAACGACGCTGCTGCATTTTGATAACATTGGAGGAAACACATGATTATATTTCAGCATAAGTGGATTGTCCTCTCATTTACTATGTTTTACTTAAAAAGTTGGCCTTTTGCTTTTGTGTCCTTATGTAGAGATAAAATTCTCTTTTATATAAAATCTGTCATTTAGAGCTTAGTGATTAAGACAGTATTTGTAGTCAGACTTCTTGAGTTTAGAAACATGCTCAGCAACTTACTAGACTGATCTTGAGTAAGTCCCTTCTGTGTCTCAATTTCATAATCTGTTAAATGGGGCTAATAATAGTATTTACCTCATAGGGATCTCATAAGGATTAAATGAAACAATATACCTAACGAGAGCCCAATAAATGTAAACTGCTAAAGTAGTGTAATCCAGAACAGGAAAGAGACATGCAAAAATCTAATTATAATAACAGTAAACAAATAAGTGGCATGATAAATTTATTAGCAATACATTATGGTACATTTAAATCTTCCTGGATAAGTGGTCTCAGGGAAGGCCAGATGAATGAGGGGCCATTTCAGTTGAGCACTGAAGAATAAATTTCCAAAAGATATGTATAAGTCAAGAAGCTCAGAGAATGGAATAAAAATGTATGGAGTTACGAAAGTACCTGACATACTCAGAAAACATCGTATAGTCTTGATGATTGGGAAGCATATTTAAAAATAAACACCTCTACTTGATTAATGGTTTCATTTTCATGCAAATGGTAGTACTAAAACAAATAAAATTATTGAAAATCCTTAGCCTCGCTTTCCTTTGCTCAATTTTCCTATTTTTCTATATTAAAATTCCACCATTAGTGAGAATTTAACAACTTGTTTGAGTCAAACGGACAAAGACATTTCTGGCCAAGTCACAGAGACTTTTTGTTAGTTAAGAGCTCCCCCCAAAACATTCCATTTCTGATGGAAGCACTGACTTAAAACTGAACTTCGGCATCCATTAGGAAGTCTGACTGAAGCTCTCCGGGCAGAACTGAGCATCATCAACCTGGATAATGATTTCAATACGGCTATTTGCATTATTCTGGGCTGTGACCTGCTTCCTTGTACTTTGAGAGCTGTGTCAGTGATCATGCATTTGTCAGAGTATAAATATAGAACCCAAGACAAAAAAACTTGTGAATTCTAGGAAAGGCAAGTGAAGCTTCCTTATTGAAAGTTCTGCCATCTAGATCTGCAAAGTCCCTCTGGGTTGGGTCAGTCTTACGTAAGCACTAACCACATGATTTGATTTTAGGAGTATTTTGTACACCCTACACCAACAACCACTCTACCCATTATCCTGCCTCTAAATGGAGTAGATTTTCTAAAAACAATCTTGGTATTAGGTTGCATTTGGGATCCACGTCTCCCATAAAATACACTGTCCTGGCAGAGGCCTGGGTGGGTTTTTTCCAACATCAGCTAAGGTTCTTCCTCCTGGTCTCTTTCTCCATTCACAATCCCAGGTGAGTTTCTCAATCATCAACAACATATGTGGAAATGGGGCTTAGAAGCAGCCCCAACATATCACTGTTTGTATATGAAATGTGATTCCGGGTACTTCGGTTCTCAGCTCACATCCAGCACTGCAGTTCTCTAACTCTAAGTCACTCTCAGAATATTCACCACCTCTGACTCTCCTTCTTATTGTTTATAATTTAGACAGCCTTTCTTCTAGATTCATTCTGTACAAGGCCTGCATTTTGATATAAGAGTTATTATCTTCTATTCTCTACACTTTCCTCTATCTTAGAAGTTGTCAATTGGATATTATAATTATTTACCTATAGATTGTCTTCATTAGTCCATGAACTCTGGGATGTGAAGGAACTTCTTTTACTTTCCTTTGCAACCCCAAAACCCAGAAAAATATCTGGCATAAAATAAGTGATCAATAAATGTATCTTAAATTAATGAATTAATTACCTGTTTTTTCCAAAATAACTTATTTGTGACATAAAAATGCTAATATTAATGATTCATTTATTTGTAAATAAACGTTATCATTTCACTATGATTTTTTTTTAAATATGAATTTGGACGGGGGGGAACAGCATAGTAAGTCTTTAGTATGTTGCTACAAATACTTTACTGTAATTTCCTTACAAGATTAGAATAACTATGACTGAGAGAAGCAGAATGAATGAGAAAATATATATAGGATCCTGAGGACAAAGCTTTTCTAATTTCTAATTTCTCCAAAAATAAAAAGTGCCCTCAAATTTACTGCAAAGGAGTCTTCAACATTACCACATCAGCCAACAATAGTTGCTACTTGTATCAGAGAACCAACTGCAGCTTCTAGCTACTAAGTGTCTGAGATAGATGGTATATATTTTAATACAAATGTTTAAATTCACTTAAGCCTTTCACACTGTGAAGGTTAAGTGACCATTAAAATGGGAAAGTTCCATATGTCATTTTAGTACACAGACAAAAAAAAAATACATCAACTACAAAACATAATCCATTAGATTAATGATCTATGCTGAAGTAGCAAAATTATATTAGGGAGGTGATGCATTGATTCTGTCAACCTTCCCTACATCAACCTGCATTTCAGAGATGCATTTTTCTCTGGACTATTCTGTGGTAAATGATGACTTAATTTCTCTGTCAAAATAGCATCCTTAAAAGCAAACCCAGAAGAATTGCACCAAGTATCATCTTTGTACAATATATTGCAACCCAAGCACATCTCAGGTCTTTCTCGGGTGCGTTTTATTTTAGCAATGGCAATTCCTTTATTATAATATTTCTGCATCAGGTATTCAACCCAAACAACAAAAAGGGCAACAAAACTGTGTTCTTGAACAGTTGCCATGGATGCAGCGTTAGGAAATAATCTTTTTAAATCTTCTTTTAAAAACCTTGTCCAAAAAAGATATGTTTGATCGTGGAGGTTAACAGTTTGCACGAGCAAATGTGAAGTAAGTGGAAACATATCCTGGCTCTACAAGGCATGGTGAATTTCAGAGACGTACACAAGCTGGTGTATCTCAAATCATCTGTATGTGGATGAGAAGTAAAGGAGAGAGGGACTGCGTGAGCTGTTAGAGGAATCTAAACAATGCCTGCAAATACCCTCAAGGGAGAATTCCCCAACTCTGTCGTATACTTTGAATTGTTTCCTTAATTTAGTGGTATATTTTTGAGCTGAGCCTATTAAACAGTTTAAATAAATCTTCTTATGGCCACAATAGATTGAACTAAGGTCCACAGATTAGGAGGGAAAAAATGGACATGTTGATGGCTGTCTAGCTAGAGTCTGTAGACCCCTATGTTCTATGGGCACATTTTCAGAGTTTAAACAGTTTTAAGATTCGATTAACAGACATATTTATAAGTTAGAAGAAAGAATTCTTCCTAGTACAGTAGTTGATGGATAAACTCCTCCAGTGTAATTTCTTAAGAATAAAGAAAAATGAAATAATTCAGATAAATTTTCTGTTTTTTGAGATATAAAAGTAAGGTACACAAACAGAAGTTAAGCTGTTTTCTTCATGCTCTTTCTAGAAATGCTAAGCAATGTGCATGTATTTGTTCTTACCTTCGTTCCTGATCTTTTATCCTCTCCTCCATAATGAGACTGAGAGTTATTAACTACATTTTCTGGATATCCTTACAAGATGATTTCTCTTCAGATTCTGCCATTGCAAGATACTGGCAGGAAATGGAAAGGTGAAATAAAGGAAGAAGGTATTTCTGGTTTCTTTTCTGCTCTGGCAGTGCCTCCAGCATTGCACCAGCAATGGTGAGCAAAAGAGGCACCTGGGTTCTTTCTTAGGCAGCACAGTGCTAATGTGTCAGACAGTGGCTGTGATGGTGGACACTCAAGCAGCTTCAGTAACACAGGCTTGTGGACTCTGATTCTAGTGACACCAGTGAGAAAGCTAGCCCATGCCGCATCAGAGACCACGCAGTCTCCTGGCTTCCTGCAATCAGTAGGACTCTTATTACCCAGCGATTGTGGGCAATGCTATTTTCCCTTTTATCCCTCCAGTCCAGAATAATAGGAACTTTCTACACATTTTATTATCAACATAACCTCATCCCTTTTTAATTTTCTTCAACACTTTCACCAATTTGCAACCAATTACTTTAAGTTTCCTCTGTTTGAAATTCCTAGAGTGGTTTCTGTTTTCTGACTAGAAACTGATGGGTAAAGTAACTTTTCAGTCAATTATGAAACTTAATTTTTCCCCCATACTTCTGAAAACTGGAATCTAAGATGGCAATTACTGACAAAGTTATTTCCCTAGCTATTTCTTCAGGAATTTTTCCATTTCAAGCAGCAAGAAAACGCACCTAGAGTTGAATTTAAGAAGAAACTTATTGGCTCATTAACTAAAAATTCCAGGTCACAGGCATTAGGCACAGCTTTAGGAATCAAAAACATTACTCCAGCATCCATTCTTTGCTCTTCTGAGCTGCCTGCTGCTGCAAGCCCATGCTCTCAGCTGCAGCAGTTTCAAGCTTCACAACCTCCAGGAGCCCAAGCAAAATACTTAAGATCCCTATGTATGGTGCGTGTTTATTCCACATGCTAACTTCTGGTTGAATTACTATTAGTAAGAAGGTGGTGTACTGATTATTGTACGCAGTGAGGTCCCACGCCCGCAACTCAAGTAGAAGGCAATTCCTCTCCTAGAATTCCATGGTTGCAGGAGTTATACACTCATGTAGAAAATAATCCCACCCAAAAAGTGTAATATTAATAATAGAGAAAAATTTATTTCAAAAAAGTGTGAGACACATTAACTAAGGAGAAGGAGGAATGAATGCTGGTCAACAAACAAAAGACGTTACTCATGTATCCTCACAAAAAATTATACCATTGTAAGTATTCTGCAAATTTCTCTTCTTAGAGACCTTGAGGACCTGACTAGCAGGTACAGTACAAATGAGCTATGATTACTCTCTCTGAGAGTGATCACAGAGCTCTGAACTGAAGAAATGTGCAAATCATACATATTACCAAAATAATGTATCATTTGTAGCTAGACTAACAACAACTGATATTTACCACATTTTTGGTTAGACTGTCAGTAGTTTCTAAATCTCTCTACTCCTTTTTCTAAAAGTAATTGGTTTTATCTGGGCACACAGCTTCTCTTGTAGCTAATTGAGACCATGTGACCGGTTTTCCAGTGTTGTGTGCAACTTCTGCAGTATTTCCTTCAAAAGAAGTGGGCAGGAACACAAACTTAGATCTGAGAAAGCATCAAACATGCACATGAAGATGGGACTTCAGCTAAAGGAACCTGAACGCCTTGAACAGGTGCACATGGGACAAAGCATTCTCACGAGCCTCCGGAATGTTACATGAGAGAGAAATAGCTTTCAGTCTTGAGTCTTAATAGCCACGTGTGTCTAGTGAATGCTGTGTTGGACAGTGCACAATAGAACATTTACATCATTGTAGAAAAGCCTATTGGCCAGTGTTGCTCTGGATGATACAAGTGCTTATCTGTGCAAAGGACTGTGCTGAGAGCCCCACATATGCTATCTCACTTGATTTTCACAAAAAACTTATGTGGTGAGTATTAATATTGACTCTGTTCTACCTGTTAAGTAACTGAGGCTTAGGGAAGTAAATTGCCCAAGGAATCGTAACTAGGAAGAGTCAGAGCCAGATGATAAACCCAGAGCCTATGTGACTCTAGTACACAGATTCATAACAGCTTTCCATACTGCAACTTGTACTCTTATATTCATTTCTCAACAGAATCAGCGTCTGTCACAACTCTTATTTTCTGAAACTGTCTTGCTTGGCTTCTGCGATGCTACAGGTTTCTCATTATCCTTTTATTCCCGTACCATTTCTTTCCTGACTCCTCTGCTTATTCCTCTTTCTCTCAGACCTTAAATTCAGAAGTCCTTAATGTTCTATGCCTCGTCCTCATTTTTCACCTTTCTTAATTGCTTCAAGATTCACAATATCAACTACTTCTTCTGTATATTTGATCCCAAGGTCTTTCTTCTGAAAGCCAGATCTGTGTTTCTGTCAGTGTGCTTACCCTAATATCGCTATATTTCAAAAAGAACAAGTCCAAAATTTAACTTATCTCTTATCACAAAACCAATATCTGTCCCTGGCTTCCCTTAACATAATGTTAAATATAACAATTCTTCAAATGCCTCAGGCTCAAAACTTCAAGCCATCTTGGAATCACTTCTTCCAGAATCTTCCAATTCAAATCAATTGGCAAGTTACTTTTAATTCACAAACACCTTTATAGTCATTTCTATTTCTTGCCCAAAATCTTTCACTTGCATTAAAGTGAACTTCCTTCCACCATTCAAAGTCTTTATAATGCACACTTGTTTCATAAGTATACTCTATGTGCCATAAAAATAGGACTACACCTTGCCTAGCTTTATTACTGATCACAGTGATCTCTTCCTTTGGATTTCCCTGCAATGGCTGCATTGTTTAAGTCCTACATAAAACGCTACTTCCTCATGAATACTTCTGTGATCCAATGGCTTTCATTTGACATCCCATAGCACTTTTTAATACCTCAACAATGGTACCTATATTTCTTACTTCATTACAGCTTCCAATCAATATTTGAATATCTACTATATAATAGAGCCTTTGCTCAACAGTGGAGATCCGAAGAAGAGGGATATACTGTGTCAGGAATCAAGATTCTCAACATTTAGTAGGAAAAAAAGTAGATCAAAATAGATAAATTAAAATAAGGCCAATACTATCACAATCTACCAGGAATTATTTCAAGCCTCAATGGAATTATTTCCTTTATTCCTCAAAACAACCATCTTAGGTGTTATTATTATAACCCCAATTTACACATGGGGAAATAGGAATGCTGAAAAGTTAACAAGTTATCACAACTGTTAAGTGCCAGAGCTGGTGAGGAAACCAAGGTAATTTAACTTCAGAATCCAAGTGCTTAATTTTAATGCACTGTACTAAATAAATCGCTGTGGAACACAGATCCTCGAACAATTAAGTCTTCATAGAAATCATGAATGGCGTAACAGATATGGTAAAATTTAAGCTGAGTTAGATAATTTGTAGTCAAAGAGTTGGGGATACTATTCCAGGCAATGAAAGAAATCTAAAATTTAAAGGTTTGGAATATTAAGATGCAAGACAGAGTGAGGGCAGTGGGGAGGGATGGTGAACATAGACAATAGCAAGGAATGAGACTAGAAAGGTAGATTGGAATTATATTGGGACCGTGTTTTAAATGCCTATGTGCCATGTTAAAGAGGATGCATTTTTTTTCATGGAATCAATGAGACGTCAACAGGGATTTATAAAGAGGGACAGGGAGTGTGTACAATTCTTGAAACAGTCTGGTTATGAAGAAGCCAGTTAGTAAATTCATTGACAGTACATCTGAGATACTATGACTAAGGAAGATAAGGTAAGTGAAAGGGAGACAAGCTACCAAGGAAAAAAGAGTCTAAGTAGACAGAAAAGGTGAGAAAGTAAAGTCTGGGATAATTCTAGATTTTCTGGCTACAGCTGAATATATTGTGATGTAACTAACAAGGAATAAAAGTATTGAAAAAAGGGGGGATATAAGGTTTTTCATAGAATAGGAACTCAAATATTTGAACAAGTAAATTAGAAAAATATGGCCGTACTAAACCAGGATCAAGCAGTTTTTCCTTCCTCTGTGACTTTTTCATATACGCACTTGTCTTTCTTTCCTCCCATATGTTCATCCTGACTAAATGGCTATTCTATCAATACATTGTCAATGAATGTACGGGTTATGTGAGAAAGATAGACCAACCTGGAAGTTATTGTTGTAAAATGAAAAAAATCCCCACTTAAGTTTATTTTTGAAAGTTATTTTTAGTGCCCCAATGTTATAAAAGAACTTGAAACAATTCTCTAAATGCAAATGGTCAAACCCATATCTCCATAAAGCATATCCATAGAGTCTCAGAATTGTCTCTGTTTTGGAAAAAACCATATGGATCATGTAGTTTAGCCTTCAAAACAGTGTCTGGCTACTTTCTTGAGAAGTGTTTCCTAGAGGAAAAAAATTACATTTACACCAGTAGGCATCCTAAATTCTCTATTATAAACCCCTAAAAAGGGAAATGAGGTGAGAGAAGGAGTAAATTGCAGCACAATTATGACTGCTGACACTAAAGAAGAACCAGGAGGGAAAAAATAAGGTTGAGAAGCTGAAAATAAATTATGCTAGGCCTTTTTCTGGTAGTTCAGTAACCTCACCTTACTATATCCCAAAGAACTGATTGTTCTGTTCTGACTAGGTTCACTGCTATAACTGTAAAAAGTTCTTCTAATATAGAAATAAAATATGCTTCTTTATAAAATTAATTCTGACTCCAAAGGATGTAAAATGTGAATGCATTTTTATTTTAATGGCAATATTATAAACAAGTAAACAAAGTAAGTAGGTTTATATGGAATGCAGAAATAATTTCAGTAAATTAATTAAATGTTTCTGTATCATTAGCACTAGCACAGTACCTAGAAACCACAACAAATATTTATGTTTTTGTTTTTATTTTGTTCCAAGAATGTGCCAGGTATTGAGATTTAAAACAGAACAAGGCAGACACGGGCCAACCCATTTGAAGGTTAATGTCTATGGATAGAGACATTTTAAATTAAATAAAAATGTATTTAAAAATTCAGTGTGATAAGGACAATGACAGAAGAGGTATAGAGTGCTATTAGAACTCATGGAAGGTGCTTAAAATAGACTTCAGAGGAAAGATTGGTGAAATCTTCCCAGATGCAAAGGGTTGGTATGGAAGAATGTTCTAGAACATTCTATGGAAGACTATTCCCAGATGCAGAAAGAAAAGCCTGGTTAACATTTTTAAGTAATTTAGTATGGCAAGAACATGTGGTATAAGGTGGTTGTTGGAAAAAGTATCAGCTAATTCAAGGAGAGGATTGATCACCATGCTAAAGAATGTTACCTTATTCTATGGTCAAATTAACATCATTGACTAAAATTTAAAACAGAGGAGTAATGCAATGACATTTGCATTTGAGAAATAGCTTCAAGATGGAGAATGATTTAGGGAGGTCAGTTCTAAATACAGAAAGACAATTTGGGAGATGTTTTCAATGAAGCAAGAGTGAAAGGGTTATATGTCCTGGCCCGGGGCAATTGTTATATGGATGGCAAAATGTGGACAAGTTGAAAAAATAATTATTGACTAGATTTGGTGATGATTGATAATTGATAATATTTCTCTGGTAATAGGAAGAAATATCAGAAATGATGTTCAAGTTTCTGTCTTGGACATCTGTAAGGATGTTCGCACTGCTTTACAATGTTTAAGAACAAAGGAGCAAGAGCTGGTTGGAGGAAGGAAGAATGAGGATTATCTCTGGTTTCCATATACTGAGTGTAAAATGTTTATGAAGAATTAAGCTGGAAATACACAGTAGGGAGTGGAATATAAGTGTCTGATGTTGCAAAAATGTATGTGATATATGTGGTTTTTAAGGTATACATTTGGGAGTCATTAGTTCCTTACTGGAAACTGAAGGCTCAGGAATGGTTTACATTGCCCAAGTAGTAAAATAATGTCATTTATATGCACTTAGTATGGTCCAGGCTCTGCATTAAGCACATTTAGTCTAGTCCTCAAAGCAATGTATGATTTTGTCCTCATAACTATAGCATGGAGTATGTAACTTTGTTTTCCCATTCTACACAAATTTAGAGGTTCACTAATCTACTCAAAAACACACATCTAGTAATTATTTGAGGCAGGTTAACCAGGTCACTGTAACCCCAAAGAGCATCTTTGCTTTTAACCACTTACCCACCTTTTAAACCAGTATACAGAGTGTATAGAATGAGAACTCTTAGAATTACCAATATTTAAGGGGAATAAGACTTGCAGCTAATAAATAAGATGAAGAAGGAAAAGCCAGGAGTATAGGAAGAACATTAAGAAGTGTGATATCAGAACAGGCAGAGAATAAGAGCTTTACAAAAAGGAATGAGTGATTCACAGTGACACCAACTGCTGGAAATTTGGGTAACATAAGGACCGAAACGTTCCCACAGGGTTTACGAACGAGGATGTATTTAATAATCTTGCCAAGATCATTATCAGTAGAGGCTGGTCTCTCTGCTTCTTTCTTCATCTCTTTACTCAATACAGTAGCCTTTTTTAAAACATTAAATCAAAGCTCCGGAATGGCTCCTCATTTCCTCAGCATGAAGGTAAAGTCCTTACAAGTGCTTACAAGTCTCTGTATCATAGGCTTTGTTGCATCTTTGTCTTTAATCCCCACTACTCTTCCCTTCCTTCACTTAGCTCCAATCCTTTTGGCCCCCTTGCGCTTTGAACACTCCAAGAATACTTCCATCTGTTTCCATAGTAGGACTATTGCTTGGCTGTTCCTCTACCCTACCCAGAATTATTCCCCGAGATGTCATGGTTGTTCCTTTCAGCACTTTCTTCAAGTCTTGGCATAAAATATCAATAAGAACTACCTTGAATATTGCAACCTCTTCCTGTCAGTCCGCACTGATATTCCTTATTCTCTTTACTAGGACAGTCCTGACACAGAGCAGGCACTTAACAAATATTTGTTGAATGAATACATAAATAAATAAGCAGTGGAAGAAAACTCTAGTTTGTTTTATGATGAAATGTAAATGAGAACTGAACAATAAAGACATTTCCCCAAAGCTTAAACTATTAATGGGGTATAGGAAATATGGAAGATAAAAATAGCCAGACATTAGTTAAAGCAATAAAAATAGATTTTATTCAGTAACTTCTGAGTGGAGGAGAAAGAGCTGAACTCCATTCTGGTTTGTGTGAAGGTAACTAGGCATTTTAAAGGGAGTATGAAGGAGTAGGGAGGTGGAATGGTGGGGGCTTGGGCAGAGTTGGGAAAGTAAAAAATTACAAAAAGTGGGAAGGGGGGATTGGTCCCTGTGAAACACACCTAGTTTGCTAACTGGCACTTACTGAAATTAGGCTCCCGCCCTCCCACAGAGACTAGGAGATGGGAACCCTATCTTCAGGTGTTGGCTGGAACACCCAGTAAATTCCTTTGTCAGCCTTGAGTTTTCTCAGGCATGCATTTGGTGGGGCGAAGGGAGGGGAGGGTCATCCTAGAGATGCAGCCTTGAGCTCTGAGCAACCATATTAGTGCTCGTTCCAGTCTTCACATGCCAAGACTGGGGCCTACTTGAGAAGCGGGCTCAGAGGAGCCTGACTAGATTTTGGTCAAAGAAAGAGTCTTTGTCCGAGAAAATGTGTTCTTCTGCAAGGATTTTGGATATGAATAAAGTCTCTGTTGGTTTGTTGGTTTATTTTTGGAAGACGAGAGAGATTTAAGCATTTGTGAATACTGAGAGGAAGCATGTGGTAGAGAGAAGAGGGTGAAGACACAGAAAAGAAAGGAGATAATAAAGAGAAGCCGCCGAGAGAGCCATAAGACACTGGATGCCGATCAGGCGGAGGAGAGAATACCTAGAAGCATGAACAATTTTTGCAGTGTAACTGGAGATAAGTAGCATTGGGAAAATAAGGATGCTAGCGAGAGTAACAACAGTGGAGAAGGCTAATAGCTGATTCTTACAGTTGGGGCTTTGAGGCCATTATGAAGAACAACGGAACAAGAGAGTTTGGAGTATTGACACAAGAGAAGCTGACGTCCCTGCACTCTGCTAGGTAGGCGGTCTGGACTGATGTCAAACTCCACAGTGATCATGGTTGTAAGTAGTTAAATTTGGCTTGAGGGTTAAAGCTCGTCAGAAATAAGAAGAACAAGAATGTGAAGATGGAGTGGTGAGGGTGCTGGTCACTCGGGAGATGCGAGAACTGAGTGATGAATGAAACTGTAAAACCAGTTCCAAAGTCTTCAGTAAATGAGGGGGGAGGGGTCAGGCTGTTAGCAGATGACACTAGTAGGCCCTCAGTAAATGATTGTTTGATAAACAATAGCAACATTTTTAACCAGAGGATAATATCCAGTAGTCTCAGTTGAATGTTCACAACAATAGAAGATAAAGCATATAGTTCTTGATCTGGAAAATCACACTAGAATTCTGAATTTTGTAAATAGAAGATGGGATAACAAAAAGACATTTGTACATTTTAAAACAATTTTTTATATTAGTAATGGTTGTAGAAATAAAGGTAACATGTACATCGCCACTATTTTATAACAAGGTCTGATACTTTGTTACAAGCATTTAGCATTTGTTAAATCATTAAATATCCATGACAATACTATAAGATAAATACTGTCATCCACCATTTTACAGAAAAGACACAATAAAGGTTAAGTAACTTATTCAATAAAGCACAACCATGAAGTGGTGGAGCTGACATAGGAACCCAGACAAACTTTAGAACCCAGGTCCTTACTTACTAGTTTTACTTAAAGAAAATTATTGTACGATGGATGTATTCTAAAGAAAAAGAAAAAATCCAAAAATCTCCTATACAACAAAAACACTTAAGCATTATGAAATGGATTTCCAACAGGTATACTCTAAGTTATACTGAAAAGGCAAGTGCATAGGTCTAAAATGATTATGGGAATACAGCCTACTAAGTTCAAAGGATAATATTTGGTTTTTTTTTTTTTAAGAAATCAGAATCGAAAAGAGTTTAACATGAGTGAACAATATGGAATCACAATTTTAAAGCTTAAATGATGATAAAATGCATTAAAGAATATGATATTCCAACACCAGGACATAATCATTTCTGTGTGCTTGACATTAGTTTTTACTCCACGTTTGGACGATACGGGTTTCTAATTTAATTCATGTGCCAAAAAGTAGAAACTTTCCATTTTTGATCACTAAAAACAACTGAGGAGTTGGAAGAGTGAGGAAAACTAAATATTTTTAAAGGCTTAACACAGGTAAAATAAGCAAAGTAAGTAACTGCAGCAACAAGTAACCTCACTAATTTCTAGAGTATTATAAAGTGCTAGTTGACCAGGATTTTTAAATTTTTTATTCTTATTTGTATATCATAGTTGTACATACTTTGAGGGTACATGTGATATTCAGATATATGTATACAATGTATAATGATAGAATCAGGGCAATTGGGATATATATCATCTCAAACATTTATCTTTTCTTTGTATTGGGAACATTAGAGTTCTTCTCTTCTGGCTATTTTGAAATATACAATAAATGATCGTTGACCATAGTTTTCCCACTGTACTGTAGAATACTAGAATCCTTCTATCGAACTGTATTTTTGTAACCCTCAGCCAACTTCTCTTCATCCCCCCACCCCTTCCCTTCCCAGCCTCTGGCAACCACCACCATGATTTTTTTTAACCTTGTAAAAGATTTAAGTGATAGAAAGAGACATAGCCTAAGATAATTTGGTTAATTTTTCAAATGTTCTGTATTGTTGTACCTTAAGCTTATATTTTTATAGTATAAAAACCCTGTGAAGTTGGAATGAGTGGTATTATTGATGAAAAAATTAAGCTCCAGAAGTCAGGTTTATAAAAAAAATCATTAAATTATAAAAAAAAAAAAATTATTTAGAACCCAGATGCTGACCCAGGATTCTGAATCCAAGACAACTGCTCTTCCCCCGGCTTTTGTTTTTTAACACAAGCTCTACTTGTACCATCTGGACCACTAACAGGAAGATTATGATATACCAACTTGTGTAACTGCATATCTTTACACTAATGGCTCCAGGAGAATCATGCCTCCACCCTCCTGCCAAGTGGACACAAGGCCAGGCCAAGCAAATTGCTTTGGCCAATGGGACAGAAACAAATGTAAAGCAGAGGTTTGATGACTTGTGCGAGCACTGGGACTTGCCATCCTGGAACTAAGACCACCAAACTGTGAAAAATCCAGGATGGGTAAGAGACCATGTGGTTGTACAGGCGTCACTTCTAGCTGAATGTAGGTGCATGAATAAACCAGCAGAAGAGTTTTCCAGCCTCATGAGAAACAATAACCATTTCTGCTTTAAGCCACTAATTTGGGGTGGATTTACCATGACCTGCTAGTCCCAGTTTACTCCTGTCTCCATTTCAAAACTGGACATTTTGTGTACCAGAAATCCCCTCAATTGCAGGTAAATCTGGTCATTGGTCACCTTAGGGATGGTTTATTTTGCAACAATAAGTAATTGGTACACTCTTTATTTGCTTGAAATTTTTTTAAGGACAGGAACCAAGTCTTAATCAGGTTTGTACACCTAAAAATTCTTTATTGCCTGTAGGTGAGAGTCACTCAGTAAATATTTTAGAACAAATATAACAAGTGGCTTTTGTACTGTCAGTAAGATTCCCCGGGAATTTGTGTGCAAAAGAATACCACATACATAAATTCATTTAATTCTTACATTAATCTTGTGGTGTATACAGTATCAGTTTCATTTTATAGATGAGTAAGATGAGGCTTAGAGAGAGTTTTAGTAATAGAGATAAGAAGAACAAGACGTGTGTACGTGTGCTTGGGTTTTATATTTGAGGCAGGCATGGTGTGTTGAGGACATGGATGAACATTTTCAACTGAGTGTGACAAGTATGTACAAAGTGGGCTAGAAAATGGCTAACAATTTGTTTAAATTAGCTAATGTACAGTCTTGGAGAGTAAGTTTGTTCTTGTTATATGTAATATTGAACTGCATGCCCAATTAAAGTTGTTAAAAGTCAGTTATATTAAATATATTGGAATATATTAATGTATCACAATATTATTATAAACTAAGGCCTGTTGTGGTGACTCAGTCAATAAGAGTTGCCTGATGATGGCTCATGGAAGAAGAAATACACAGGGCAACGAAAGAGAAATTCACTATGACTCATTTAGGTTGGGGGGAGGAGGGTGGTATTCAGAAAAGTATTATGTTTGTGATTCTCTTGTGGCCCCACAATTCTCAGGGAATATCAATATCCTTGTAGGAGTAAGCTGTACTTTTAGATAATCACTTAATAGTTTTAGATAATGCCTCTTTCCATTCCTCTGGGTAAAATATACAAGAAATATGAAATATCTAAAAAGCGAAAAGTATCTGAAAATAATAATATTGCAAATTATCCTATTTGAGTGCATCTAAATATGTCGGTGTATTATTTGTTGCTTTAAAAATCTTCTTGCTCTGTTGCTATCTAATACATTGAAGGTTAATTCCAAGTTCATTTTATATAAGATATACGAATAAAAAGACATATAATTAAATTTTTATATCAACTTCATATCTGTTTTAAAGCTTAAAATAAATTTATAATCTTTCTATGTAAAACATGACTCATTTTGCTCTTTTTTGCAACTTTGGGTGGCTTTTCCATTTCTGAAAGAATTTATATGCAACAATATTTTAAAATAGAGGAGAAAAAGCATAGCTAACACTGAATATTTTAGAATGGCTACATTTGGAAAAAGTAGTTATAAACCTTGTTATTTCACAGTGAAATTAGAGCAACTAACTTGGAAAAAACACGTTTGCCCTCTTATATCGGAAACCTAAGCACTGCTTCTTCTCTATGAATAGGAATTTGATATGTTATACATTTTCAGAAAACATACCATTTTTTTTATGTCAGTTAAAATCTAGACACAAATTTCGAGGTATTTTTGAGTATACAAAATACATATGAAAGTATATAGAAACTTTCTTTACTTCAATTTGTTTAAAACTAGGGTGTCATTCAAAAGCTTGTCATCACACTAAACAAACAGTATAAATGTTTCAGATTTTGTGAAGAGTAAAGGCCATGTAATCAGTCATAGTTGAGACGTAAGTAATTAAAAAGTATATTTTGCAGTTTTCTGAGATAAATTGCTACTGGTTTTCATAAATAAAAAAGAAATTTAAAAAGTAAAATAAAAAGAAATGAAAGGAAGAAAATTTGTCCAATGATTTAAGTTCCTTTTCATGCTAAAATACTTTCAGTCATAGCAATCTATAGCTTAAAACTCTTGTCAAATGAAACTTTCTCTTTTTTATTTAAAAAATGCATGATGTGTTATGTATTTCACTGTGTTCTTATTACCGGAATCTAATCCATTCAACAAACATTTATCATGTGTCATATTCAAGACAATATGCTTTAAAAAGTAAAAACTATAGATTTTCTTGCTGAATTTGTTATTTTTCCATATCCCTCTCTCACATTTTAGATGCTTGTTGTCAAAGAAATTAATCAACTGGCATTATATTTTCTTTAATATAATTATATTTTATTTAATATTTAACAAATACTATGTATATCCAAATATAAGGCAATGCATGCTCAAAAGTTATTCTGCCAATTTCCCAACTAGAAGAGCCAAACATTTTTTAACTAAATTGAATTTATTGACTTTTAGTAATTTTTTCAGAAACTGCTAACCTGTTCACTAAACCTGCTCTCTTATTTTTCCTGGGTACACAGCTAGACTGCTTTGCCCAGCTGTCTTGGCTGTTAGATGTTTCCATGGAAGGAAGGTATAAGTCACAAGCATCAGGCCTTCTAAGTTGGATAGGGAAAACCACACTGACCTTGAAGACGGCAGAGCCTCTGTTAGGCCAGGTTCCTGAATAACTCTGTGAAAAGCACTTCTGCTGACTTGGAACAATCACCCTGAACTGTTACATGATAAATACATTTCTTTTCATATAATCCACTAAATTTTGGAGATCTACAAGTCAACTTTTAACTAGATATGTTAATATACCTAGTTAAAAGTTTAACTAGATATGTTGAGAAAATTATCAAATGCTTTGTATATTAATTTTTGAACTTTTAAGACATTATATGTAACACATCTAAAATCTATATAGTACACTAAACATTACATTGATTGTTCTTACTAGCATTTCACGATACAATTTTATTAAAAATTTATGTTTCCTTAACATTAGGATCATCTTAACTTCCAAATGAAATGTTTTAGACAAAACAAATTTAGGGTTTATGTTATCTGCTAATGATTATTCCTTTCCTCACTTCCCCCCTTCTGTTATCATGTCTCTCCCCTCTCTGAGAGAATAATATTCTGTCACTCCATTAGCTCTAGGCTTGATACACGACTTACATTGATCAACGGAATATTAGTGGACCTAAAGAGAGAGATGGTTTGAAATCTGCTTGCAGGGTTTAGTTTATGCTCCGGGTTTCTGCTCAGGTAGCTGTTGATCCAAGGAGAGTGACTGACAAAGTAGATCTGTACTCAATGAAGCCTGAGGCAGAGCCACCCTAGCCAACACACAGACATGTGAATAAGAAAAATAAATATTTGATGTGTTCGCCAATGAGGTCTATATTTTGTATGCAGCATTAGCACAGCAGTAGCTGAATAATATACCATGTATAATGCTCACTGGAAGTTTTACCACCAGTGCCAACTTTTATAACACTATGGGGGTTTT
This sequence comes from Daubentonia madagascariensis, assembly GCA_023783475.1. Taxonomy (NCBI): domain Eukaryota; kingdom Metazoa; phylum Chordata; class Mammalia; order Primates; family Daubentoniidae; genus Daubentonia; species Daubentonia madagascariensis. The sequence goes on along the minus strand of JAKFHU010000978.1, from coordinate 13,312,966 downwards.
GGCCCTACTTTTTATAATTATGAACTCCAAAATATACCAATGGAATTTTTTTCAATGACCTTGAAACAGTTAGATTGCAATGAAAGTCCACATTTGCAGTAATGAGATCATATGCCCAGATATAAAATCTCTATTAAATTTACTTGCCTTCTTTTCTAGTTTTTCTATTAGATTCGCTCTCTATGCATCCCAAACCAGTATTGATTGAAATAGTTTTATGCTAATAATTTTCTCATAAATAGAACATCTTATTTCAAAAAAAGGAGTATGTGACATTGTTAAGGACTTAATCATTGATGATCCTTTCCTAAGTTTTTTAAATGGAGGACCTCATTTTATCTTTAGACAAATAAGATATTTACTTAGCAACACTAAGGTTTTGTACTGTGCTATGAGCTGAAATTTAAAACATGATTTTAAAAAATACCTTTCTCTCAAAGATACATGTGGGATGGCATCCAAATCTCTTGGGTGGTATTGTGAGCTATTAGCCAGTTTGGTTTATGTTTCTTCCTTTTCCTTCTTTTATGCTCCTTGCAATAAGTAGGGCTACAAAAAGAGATAATGTTGGGCAGAAGCAGGGGGAAGAGCACTTTTTCCATTCTAGTCACATAAATCACACAGACACACACGCACCTCCTCGTCCACTCCTATTACCTCCACTGTCTCTGGACTGCAGAGAGAAAGGCAGACAAGGCTGGGGGTTTTGAAAGTCGGAAGACTTTGCCTCTAAATGCCATGCTGGAACAACAATTAAGAGCACACAATGAACTGACTGAATGTAACATGTGCATCCTTACTGAAACTCCAGGCCCTTGAACAAGCAGAAAGCCACTGGCTTGAAGAGCGAATGCCACTGGTCAATGAAGATCTCGAGGGTAACCTATGTGGACAAATGGCCAATAGCCAGAGGGGCTGCATCCTTCTTATATTGTGTCTGAAGGATCCAGAAAGAGTCAAAGGAAGAAATTAGCTTTACAAAATATGTAATGATTTTTCATTCTTTAGTTTGTTCCTGAGCAACATATTTACTGCACTAATTATATCTCAGTTCTTATACATTGATAAATTTTATGATAGAGATTCACAAAAATGAAATCAAGACTCATAAGAAGGGAATCTTTTCAAGAATGGGAAGTAGACAATATATTCTGGCACTGAGTTCATATAAATATTTACCAAGTAATCTGGCTTGATAGCTACATCCTTCCTCTTTTTGTCACAAGCCTAAGAGAAGCTTTCTTTGTAAATTCCCGGAACAAAACCAAAGACTTGCAGGTTTATGTATTATCTGTAAGGCCATGCTCTATAAATATTTCGTATTTAATTAGGCTTATCTTAAAACGGGGGGTAGGGAAAGTGCTACTAACTCATGTTGGACAACCAATATTTTCCAGGCACTTGGCATGCTACTTTGCACATATTATCTCATTTAATCATTTTCAAAACATTGAGATATATGATTCCTTATCTCCACTTCACAGATAAAGATATCATGGTACTGATGGATTAAATTTTGTCCAAGATGACAAGAAGATGTTCAAATAATGAATAGCACAATTCAATATTGCTTCACATAAATAATAGTTATCTTATTAGAGCAGCAGTCCCCAACTTTCATGGAAGACAATTTTTCCACGGACCTGGTGGTGACAGGTGGGGAGTGGTTTCGGGGTGATTCAAGCACATTACATTTATTGTGTAGTCAAACCTCTCTGCTAATGATAATCTGTATTTGCATCCATGCCCCAGCACTAGCATCACCACCTCAGCTCCACCTCAGATCATCAGGCATTAGATTCTCATAAGGAGCCTGCAACCTAGATCCCTCGCATGCGCAGTTTACAGTAGGGTTCGTGCTCCTATGAGAATCTAATGCATCCGCTGCTCTCACAGGAGGCAGAGCTTATGTGGTGATGTGAGCATTGGGGAATGGCTGTAAATGCAGATGAAGCTTCGCTAGCTGGCCTGCCAGCCGCTCACCTCCTGCTATGTGGCCCAGTTCCTAATAGGCCATAGATGGTACGGGTCCACAGCACAGGGTTTGGGGACCACAGTATCAGAGCTTTCAAAGATACAAAGCAAGGCCTTTTGGTTCATTTTTTAAAATTTACTAACATGTTTTACTGCATTTATTTATCAATTTTCTTTCTATTTACATTATTTGGCTAAGTTTACAATTCAAGTGAATAAAATAGTATTGGAGTTCAAGTAGTTTAAGTTCAGTAGAAAGTGTTTGATAACTGCCAGCTATTACTATCTTTGAAAACAGCCTGAGAATGCAGTAAAGAAATTCTTAAATATATCACCCGTAACATCCATACAACATTTTTCTCTTCTCTTATTTATTGTATGTCTTTGGCCACATGCACGCATAGTTTTAACAATAGTTTGCACACAACTTTTTAATTTTATTTTTGACCTTGGCTTGCTATAAAAATATCCCACATTTTATTTTAGCATTTATAATTATAAATATTGGACAGTCTGTTAAAACAATGTTGCATAATTTATCTCACCATTTCATTCTTCATGCCCAGTACCACCAAACTATCTACTATGTCCTAAATATCTCTACAATCTAGACTCTCCTATCCACTCCCACTACCTTAGTTCCAACCATCAGAATCTTTCTCCTACACCACTGTAATCGTGTTTAATGTAGTTGTCCTGTTTCCAGTTTCATCTATAAATAAGTCAGCTTCTGCAATGCTGGCAGAGTTGTCATCCTTTAAAAAAATCTCTTAAGCCATATCTAAACCTCAAAAATAATACTTAACATATTTGCAGTACTTCCTGTTTCAAAAAGCAAGGACCTCTTGTTTGGCCTTAGTGTACACATTGACTTTCATTACTTATTAATTCGCCTACCTTTCCTACCCACCTTGAATCACGTCTCATTGTTTTATTTGAATTTTATCAAGTATGCCATCCAATCTGATGCTGTGATGATGTAAAAGTGAATCTTAGCCTGTATTCGAAAATATTAAGGTTATTTACAAAATATAGATCATTTGACTTTATTTTTCTATAAGGAAATCAAAATGAAAGCTAAATAACAATTTTTTAAATCCTAAATAACACCCAGAAACTGAACCATAAAGTAGAGTAATAATATATGAAAATAAATTAGGTGTAAAAGGGAAAACAAAAGAAGTTGAGTAATTTGAGCCCTAGCAATGACCTCTAATTGGAGACTACTTCCTCATAGAAGGCCCCGAGTCTCAAAACTGAAAGATGGACATAAATCCCATGGTATCCTGCGGAGAGGCACATATTTCTGACATGTATATCTAACATTTCAATTAGAAAGAGATGTCCAACCTTACCAAGAGCCTCTACCTGGAAAACTGGCTTGCAGCAGGCTCCATTGCATATCAAAATCCCTTCCCTGTGTTATCTTCTTAATATATTTCCACTAATCCTTTTAAGATTTTTTTAAAGCACTTTTCCACTCACAGTAATAAGTTGCCAGTCATGCTACACTCTATGCAGAACTTAAAACAACTTGAACTCAAACACTACTTTTTTGAATTGTAAAAGTAGCAAATTTTTTCTACGAAGAATAAAATCTGGTCAACTGGTTCAAATTGGAATCACACATATTTTCTTAAACAGAAAAGAAAAAAAAAACCCAGCATATTTTACAATCTAAGCAGAGATAAATTATATTTTATTAAGCAGGAGTATTCTACCCTTTAAACAATTATAGCCTCCACTTGGCTGAACGTAACCATGAAGGTGGTTGTGTGGACACAGGCTACTCAACAACTCACAGGACTCAGTAGACCTTTCATAACCCTCAGCCTCATCAAGCATTCCTTAACCCTTAGTACACCTACACCACGTTACGGATGAATGTGCTCATCTTCGTTCAATAAATGCTTAGCCAATGTGAAAATTTAGCAGGAGGGGATCTTGGGCCTGGGCACATCCATGGCTCCCATTACTTCATACATAGTTCTATGCTTTCTCTCACTAGACCATTCTGTAGTTTGCTCCTGATTGTTCCCGCAACTTATCTCTGTATCAAGTGAGTTGTTGCTTTTCTTGGAACCAAATTATGCACCCCCCAAATCTCCATTACCTCAGATAAATCCCTTATCTCCTCATTTTATCTGAGACAGTGCTTCAAAGCAAAATGACTTTGGAGGACAGTTTCTTAGACTAGAATAGTAAAGAAAAAACATAGGCACATATCTAAATGTAATCCCAGTCCCTCTCCAACTTGCCTTTGTCGTCCACTAACAACTGAAAAGCTACAAATCATGGTCCGCTGTTTAAAAACCTAGAACATAACTGATTAGATAATCATTTTATATTTTTATTTATTTAATTCAATGACATATGGGATTATGGTGAGAAAATAACACTTAAAGTTCTAGTTTACTCTGTGCAGTGCAAGTAAGAAAAAAAAAACCTTTCTAGTTGATTTGGAAACTTTTATAGGGAAAATATCATGATTTTTTTCCTCAAATGGTTAAATCAGCATTAAAAGACATTTAAAACTAAGTTATAATTTTCACACCAAGCTTCTTCATAGCTGTAGTTTTTTATGTGGCACCTTTTCTCCAAGCACATGCTTTATAGACTGTAAGTTACTAATCAAAAGGGTAACTATGCTTTAAATTTAAATATATTTCACTTATCTTAAAGGTAAGTGCTATTTTGAGTGTTCTGCACTTTCAGATTTTTTCACCTCTAAAAAGGAAGTCAAGTTTCCTTCTGGATATAATAAACTGCCAACAACCTAAACATATTTTTTAAGTTAGTAGCTGAACCGAAAAGATAGGAAGAGGGAGATTGTTTTATGAGATCAGACCTTTGTTCTTTCTGTGTCAAAATCCTACCTCTAGCAATGGACATTATCTGATGACTTACAAGGTGAATAGAAATGCACTTTTTTCCAAATTGTGATGATTTTGGGGTATTCCACATGGAAATAAATTTTACTATAAATGTTTATGGAAATGTGCTAATGGAAAGCTATGTAAACATGACAGCAATCAATCATATAAATATGTAAACATTCCATTAGAACATGGATTTTTAAAAAAATGTATTCTGGCACCATAAGAATAAAAAAGCCAGATGATTGACTGAATTTTCATTTTCCTCCAGGTTTTTAGCAGATATAAGATATGTCAGAGACCTTGCCATTCCTTTCAAAGGTGTAGCACATGTGGAAAAACCCCCAAAAGGCAGCCCCAGTTAAGGAAGTTATTCAGCATAATTAATCAAATCAGTCTTTTCAACTCTCACCCCTTCTTTTCTCCAAGGACATTGACTTTTTCACCTTCTGATGTTGGACTCCGTTTATAGACTGTAGCTAGAGCCTCAGCCCTTTCAGTGATGGTCCACTAGTGAGGCTGGTAACCTCTTCTATGGGTCTTGGATTTACAGGTAGAACCTGCCCTCCAAGTCCTTGGACCTCTGTTTCTCATTTCTGGTGAATAGGATGTCACTTTGAGAGGCAAAAAGGACAAAAGAGACATTTCTTCCCTACTACTTCCTTTTTATTTTTTATTTAAATTATTTCAGTTACAGCAGTCTGTGTGTGTGTAAAGGTATTTACACAATTCACTTTTTAATTGATTAGCTTTGTCTTAATTCATACTTCTATATAAACCTTTTAAACCATGAATAAAATTGCAAAATGTAAAGACCAAGTTTTTCTCAATAAAATCTGCTTGCAGTACTAATTTTTAAAAGCACAAATTTCTTAGGAGTCAAGTTGCAAACAAACCTTTCAAAATAAGAGAAAGCAGTGAACCAGAGGTTTTGACAGATCTCTGGTGTCTCAGCGTATTTGCTGCAATTACCTACGGGGATTGAGTCTGATACATTTGTGTGAATTAGTGTTATTTACTAATGCAGAGATTCCCTGATGAGGGGGAGAAAATAAACTGGAATAGTGGAAGAGCAGCCTTCACAGAAGGTGAAGAAGAAAAGAGTTCAACTAGACTCTCGGGGGAATGGATGCCGAGAGGACCTGTCCTGGTGACCTGCAGGTATGAGCTATGTTTGTCTCACTGCCTGAGGGATTTGCCAATTATATGGCCTGAGACTATGAGCCGGTCTCCAGCTAGAGAAGAAGATGAAAGGGTATAAAAACACTTTCAAACTTAAGTGATAATGAGGCGTTCCCAAAAAGGATGGAAAGAATAACCTAGAAAAGCAATCAAAAAGAAAGAAAACATGATTCTTAAAGAATAGAGAACAAAACCTGAGGCATAAGGCTGATGAGTTAAAGAATATGCTGCAGAAAAGGAAAAAGAGGATACATTTGTATTCCAGAGTTGTATAATTAATTTAGAGTTTCTTTATGGAAGTTATTTCTAGGGTTCTCCAAACTTTTCTGAACACTAATTCCTATTAAGAAAAAGAAAAAAAATCAAATTGTCCTAGGAAGAGGTAGTCAAAGAATGTTTAGATCAAAAATATGCAGAAAAAAGTATTAATGAGGTTAAGTACCCAGCAGTTAATTAATAAAAATATTCTATAAAAAAAGAAAAAAACATGAGCATGTACCCTAAGTATATGTAGAATTACTTACTTAAAATTATATTCATATACTATTCTGCTGAAATATTGCATACATTTTAAGATATACACAAACTATAATTCTTCAAAAATAAGACAAATACTTTTATAAATAATTTACTCACAAAGAACACAAAAACTATCTCACTGTAAATGCTTCCATATTTTCGTTACAACATCCAAAGTTCCTTTCTAGGTAAAATGCATTTTAGTGCTTGGTTTTAAAAGCTGACATTGCCATTTTAGCAAAATAAAATACCCTGAAAATACTTAAATACAAATGGAAGACGTGCACCATCGATTGCATTAATAATTATGACATATATTTTTCAATCCATGTATAATGAGGCCAGAATTTTGTTGAAATTGGCTTTGTGTTAAATTTCTGAAGTCCTTGAGCCAGTTGCTGTTAGGAACTGGCCCAAAATATGATTTCTGGATTTTTCTTATGTGAATAGCAATGAGAGTCTTTATGGGTAACATATTTGCAACAAAATATTTCCAAATACCTATCTACAAAATGCTGTCTACTTGGAATGAGTTTCTTTCTCATTGTGAAGAAACAAAGTCATATTTACTAAGAACGGTCTGATTAAATGTGATTATTTTTTAAAATAAACGTCAGGTGGTATACAATAGTATGATTAGATTAGAATGCTTTTGTTTTTACTGACCTACCCAATATGTGCCTAAAAAGAGCAGAGATATTAGCTCTGGCAGTTTTCTTCAAGTAGAGGTCTTTTGCAGGAATATTTTTAAGCAACTTGTCCATTTTTTGAAGGTTGGTTTTGCTGAAATTAGATAATATAAATTTTTAATTTTACTAAACATGAACTGAAGCTATCAGCATCAATCTTTATTATTTATACTTTATATGAATAATAAACACAAAAATACATACAATCATACCTTGGAGATAATGCAAGTTTGGTTCCAGATCATCACAATAAAGTGAATATCACAGTGAAGTGAGTCACACAATTTTTTTATTTTCCTAGTGCATATAAAAGGTATGTTTACACTATACTGTTGTCTATAAGGGTACAGTAGTATTATGTCTATTAAAAAAAGTATATACCTTAATTAAAAATACTTTCTTGCTAAAAAAAAAATGCTAACAATCTTCTAAACCTTCAGTAAGTCATAAATTTTTTGTTGGTGGAGGGCCTTGCCTCAATGTTGATGCTGCTGACTGACTGATTGGGGTGGTGGTTGCTCAACACTGGAGTAGCTGTAGCAATTTCTTAAAATAAGACAACAACGAAATTTGCCACAGTGACTTTTTCTACACAGAAAGACTTCTCTGTAGTGTGAGATACTATTTGATAGCATTTTACCCACAGTAGAAATTCTTTCAAAATTGGAGTTAATACTCTCAAACGCTGCTGCTGCTTTATCAACTAAATTTATGTAATATTCTAAATCTCCTGTTATCATCTCAATAATGTTCACAGCATCTTCACGAGGAGTACCTTCCCTCTCAAGAAACCACTTTCTTTGCACATCTATGAGAAGAAACTCCTCATCCATTCAAGTTTTATCATAAGATTGTAGCAATTCAGTCAAATATTCAGGATCCATTTCTAATTCTGGTTCTCTAGCTGTTTCCACCCCATCTGCAGTGACTTTTTCCACTGAATTCTTAAAGCCCTCATGGTCATCCATGAGGGTTGGAATCAACTTCTTCCAAACTTCTGTTAATGTTAATATTTTGACCTCTTCCCCAAATCATGAATGTCCATAATAGCATCAAGAATAGTGAATTCTTTCACTATTAAACCACTTATAGAAGGTTTCCAATGTATTTTGCTGAGATCCATCAAAGGAATCACTATCTATGGCAGCAATAGCCTTACAAAACTTATTTCTTAAATAATAAGGCTGGAAAGTTAAAACCACTCCTTGCTCCATGGGCTACAGAATAGATGTTTTGTTAGCAGGCATGAAAACATTAATGTCTGTGTACACATTCATCAAAGCTCTTGAGTGACTAGGTGCAATGTCAGTGACCAGTAATATTTTGAAAGGAATCTTTTTTTCTAAGCAGTAGGTCTGAATAGTGGGCCTAAAATATTCAGTAGATCATGCTATAAACAGATGTGCTGTCATCCAGACTTTGTTGTTCCATTTCTAGAGCCAGGAAGAGTAGATTTAGCATGAATCTTAAGGGCTCTAGGATTTTCTGAATGCAAAATGAGCATTGACATCAACTTAAAGTCACCAGCTGCATTATCCCCTAACAAGAGAGTCAGCCTGTCTTTTGAAGCTTTGAAGCCAGGCATTGACTTCTCCTTTCTAACCATGAAAGTCCTACAGAGAATCTTCTTCCCATATAAGGCTGTTTTGTCTACATTGAATAATTGCTGTTTATTGTAGCCACTTTTGTCAATGATCTCAGCTAGATCTTCTGGATAACTTGCTGCAGCTTCTACGTCAGTACTTGCTGCTTCACATCGCACTGTTATGTCATGGAGAAGGCTTCTTTCCTTAACTTCATAAACCAACTTCTGCTAGTTGAAAACTTTTCTCCTGCAGCTTCCTTACCCTTCTCAGGAAAGTTAGGGCCTTGCTCTGGAGTAGGCTTTGGCTTAAGTAATTCTATGGCTGGTTTGATCTTTTATCCAGACCACAAAACTTGCTCCATATGAGCAACAAGACTGGTTTGCTTTCTTAGCATCTGTATGTCTACTGGAGTAGCACTTTTAATTTCTTTCTAGAACTTTTCCTTTGAATTCACAACTTGGCTAACTGATTCAAGAGGCCAAGTTTTCAGCTATCTTAGCTTTCAACATTAAGCTTAATCATTTCTAGCTTTTGAGTTAAAGTGAGAGATGTATGACTCTTCCTTTCACTTAAATATATGGAGGCCATTGTAGGGTTGTGAATTGGCCTAATTTCAATATTGTTGTGTCTCAGGGAAGAGATAAGCTCAAGAAGAGAAAGAGAGTTAGAGGAATGGCCAGTCTGTGGAGCAGTCAGAACACACACATTTATCGATTAAATACATTGCCATATGTGGGCATGGTTTGTGCCATCCTAAAACTATTGCAATAGTAACATCCAAGACCACTGATCACAGATCACCATAACAGATATAATAATGAGGAAAAAGGTTTGGAATATTGCCAGAAGTACCAAAATGTGACACAGAGACATGAAGTGAGCACAGGTTGTTGGAAAAAATGGCACCAATAGACTTGCTCAACACAGGGTTGACACAAACCTTCAATTTGTAAAAAACACAATATTTACAAAGTGTAATAAAGCAAAGCATAATAAAATGAGGTATGCATGTATATGTTAAAGTTCTAACATTTTCTTCTTATCTCCAATGGATCATCTTTATGACTCCTCATAGGCATGCATTGCATTTTGAAGACCTCTGGTTCAAATGATTATAACATGTACTATCAGGTTGAAAACCTTTGTGGTAGAGATGATGAGAGGCAAGCAGAAGCAGAGAGGAGAGACAAACTAACATTTTTCTGGACTAGGAATTTCACTTATAATCAATGAGGGAGCTATTTCACTGATTAGAGCCCTGAGGTTCAAAGACATTAAGTAATTTACAAAAAGCCACACAGTTATTAAGAACCTTAAGACTATGCTCTTTTTGAAGTGTCATCCTCATTAGTGACTCTCTGATAAAAGAAGATGAAGATTTCTAAATACAAAACTGATATAAACAATAAGATATCTTTTTTGAGATAAGACAGAATGTTTCTAAAAACACATTTGATAGTCACAATTGAGTGTTCCTGAGCCTTAAAACTCCTGAATAAATTTCTTTGATCAGAGAGAACAATGCTATCACCTTTAGGACTTAACAAGCCAAACCGCATCCACTTCTATTCATGCCTCTAACAATCACAAGGAAACAATGTACTCCAAGTATAAACTACTTGCCAGAAACTATAATAAAAACTCATTTATTCAACATATTTTTATTTGAAACCTTTCTAGATGTCAGGCTCTAAGGATACATTGGAATAAAATAGATATAATTGCTAACATTCTGTTATTGTCTTTTCAAAGATATAGTCACCAATTAAGTACTAAAAACAGCAAGCATTCAATTATAAACAAGAGTAATTGTTACGTAGAAAAGGTATGTGACATTATGAAGGTCAAAACTAAAGAAAATTTGGCCTAACACAGAGGTCACAGGAGTCTTCTGCAAGATCTGAAACATGATGTGGAGTTATTCAGGTAAGAGTGGAGAAGGGAGCATTCGGTCAGAGGGCATGATTAAAGGAAAAAGGGTACCATGATCCAGGATCTGACAGGAGGCAAGTGTGACTAGAGATCAAAAAATGAAGAGCAATACTGTTGTATGTAACATAAGCCTGGAGATGCAGGGAGGGCCAAACCATGTAGGACTCTTAGAACAATAGCAAAATCTTGTTCACTATTATATAAGCAGTGAGATGTTAAGGATTTTAAGAGGAGGATGACACGATCATATTTCACTTGGAAAATATTGAGGTGGCTGAAAAGTATAGAACTGGAGGAGGCAAAGTTGAATTGAGGGCCGTAATTTGCTGTGGTTTGGATGTGGTTTGTCTCTGCTAAAACTCATGTTGAAATTTGATCCTCAATGTGGCAGTGTTCACAGGAGAGTCATGGTAGGACATGTTTGTGTCATAGGGGTGGTTTGCTCACTAATAGATTAATGCCCTCCTGCAGAGGTGGGTGAGTTCTTGCTCACATGGGAACGGAGTAGTTCCCAAGAGAGCAGGTTGTTAAAAAGAGTCTGCCTTCCTCGGTTTTTCTTTCTTGCTTCCTCTCTTGCCATGTGGTCTCTTTGCACATGTCCACCTCCCCTTTGGCTTTCTATCATGAGTTGAAGCAGCATGAGTCCATCACCAGGTGCAGCTGCCCAATCTTGAACTTCCCAGCCTGCAAAACCATGAGCTAAATAAACCTCTCTTCTTTATAAATTACTCAGCCTCGGGGTTCCACCTTCATGGGTGGTTTGGTGCTGTTCTCGTGGTAGTGAGCGATTTTTCACTCTGCTAACACTGGATTAATTCTCACAGGAATAGATTTGTTTCTGCAAGAGTGAGTTGTTATAAAGCCAGAATGCCCCTCACATTTGACCACTTTGCACATGTCCACTTCTCCTTTGACCTTTTCTAACATGTTATGACACATCACAAAAAGCCCTCACCAGAAGGTGAGCAGATGCTGGTGTCATGTTTCTTGTACTTCCCTGCCGATAGAATCATGAGCTAAATAAACCTTTTTTTCTTTATAAATACCCAGCTTCAGGGATTTCTATTACAATAACACTAAATACACTAAGAAAATGCTAATAGTGAACTATTTTTTAAAAAATCAAGAAAATAATCCCCTTTATAATAGCTATGAAAAAATAATAAAATACCTAGGAATAAATTTAACCAAGGAAGTGAATAATCTCTAGGAAGAAAACTATAAAACATTGATTTAAAAAAAGTGAAGAGGTTACAAATAAATAGAAAGATATCCCATGTTCTTAGATTGAAAGAATTAATATTGTTAAAAAGGCCATACTACCCCAGTCTACAGATTTTATGCAACCATTATCAAAATATCAATGATATTCTTCAATGAAATAGAAAAAATAATCATAAAATTTGTATGGACCCATGAATAGTCAAAGTAATCTTGAGCAAAAAGAATAAAGCTGGAGACATTACACTACCTGACTCCAAAATATACTACAAAGCTATAGTAACTAAAATAGCGTGGTACTGGCATAAAAAGAGACCCACACCAATGAAATAGAATAGACAGCCCAGAAATAAATCCATGCATATACAGCATATACATATATACTGATTTTTGAAAAAAAGCACCAAGAACACAAATTGGGGAAAAGATAAATGTTTGAGGTGATGAATGTGCTAATTACCCTGAGTCACTGTGTACCACATAAATATGGACAATTATTATGTGTCAACTAAAAATAAAAGGATTTTAAAAAAGAAGAAACAGCCTCTTCAATAAATGATGATGGGAAAACTGGATATCCACATGCAGAAAAATGAAACTAGACCCCTATCTCTCACCATATACAAAAATCAACTCAAAATGGACTAAATATGTAAATGGAAGACCTGAAAATATAAAACTACTAGAAGAAAACAAGGGAGAAACACTTCATGACAATGGTCTAGGCAAGGATTTTTTGATAAGACCTCAAAAGCCTTGGCAAAAGACCCAAAAATAAACAAATGGAATTACATCAAACTAAAAGGCATCTTCACAGCAAAGGAAACAATCAGCAGTGTGAAAAGACAACTTACAGAACAGTAAAAAATATTTGCAAATGATGCATCTGACAAGGGGTTAATATCCAGAATATATAAGAAACTCAAACAACTCAATGACAAACAAAAAATCCCCAAAGAATCCAATTTAAAAATAGGCAGACTTGAGACATTTTTCAAAAGAAGACATACAAATGGCCAAAAGGTATATGAAAAAATGTTCAACATAACTAATCATCAGGGAATGAAAATCAAAACCACAATGAGATAGCACTTCGCTCCAGTTAAAATGGCTATTATTAAAAAGACAAATAATAACAAATGCTAGCAAGAATGTGGAGAAAGGGGAACTCTCACACATTGTTAGTGGGAATGTAAATTAGTACAGCCATTATGGAAAATAGTATGGGGGTTCCTCAAAAAATTAAAAATAAAACAACCATATGATCCAGCAATCCCATTACTAGGTATCTATCTAAAGGAAATGAGGAGATACCTGCACTCCCATTTTTATTGCAGTACTATTCAGGATAGCCAAGATATGGAACCAACCTGCCTCCATCAACGAAGACTCAATTAAGAAAATGTGGTATATATACCTGATGGAATAGTATTTGGCTATGAAAATTAATGAAATGCTGTCATTTGAAGCAACATGGATGAATGTGGAGGATATTATGTTACGTGAAATAGTCAGGCACAGAAAGACAAATACTGCATGATCTCATTCACATGTGGAATCCAAAAAAGTTGATTTCCCAGAAGTAGAGAGTGGAATAGTAGTTAGGGAAGTAGTTAGGGAAGTAGGGAGGTGGGGGAATAGGGAGAAGCTTGTCAATGGGTACTAGGTACTATGTTACAGTTAAATAGGAGAAATAAGTTCTGGTATGCTATTGCACAGTAGAGTGATATAGATAATAATGTATAGTATATTTCAAAATAGCTAGAAGGGAGAATTTTGGATGTTCTCTACACACAAAAAATTATAAATGTGTTAGATAATGGATATGCTAATTACTCTAATTTGATCATTATACAATGTATCAAAACATCACACTATATCCCCAAAATATGTAAAATTATTATGTGTCAATTAAAAATAAAATTACAAAAAACAAAGATCAACTAGAAAAAGAGTGCAGAGATACAGAGAAAGAGTTAGGGTTTAAAATCACAACCATTCAGCAAAGTTGCAAGATATAATGTCAATATCCCCAAATTAAGTGCATTCTTTAGATTAGCAAAGAACATTCCAAAAATGAAATTAAGAAAATAATTCTATTTAAAATAGTATCAAAAAATAAAATACTTAGACATAAAGTTAAAAACACAATGCAAGACTTGTACACTTAAAATATAAAACATTGTTGAAAGGAATTAAGACAAAAATAAATGGGAAAATACACCAATGTTCCTGGATCAGGAGACATAATATTGTTAAAATAGAAATATTCTCCAAATTGCTCTGTAGACTGAATGTAATCTCTATCAAAATCCCAGCTGGCTTTTTTAGGAAATTGCCAAGCTGATTCTAAATTTTATTTAGAAATGCAAGGGACTCAAGATGGCAGAAACATTTTTGAAAAAGAACAAAGTTGGAGCACTCACATACCCCAATTTCATCAAAACTTACTACAAAACTACAGTAATCGAGACATTATGGCACTTCTATAAGGATAGACATATGGACCAAAGAAATAGAATTGAGAGTCCAGAAATAAAATCATTGTGATCAGATGATTTTCAACAAAGGTGCCAAGATAAAACAATGGGGAAAAATAGTCTTTCAACAAATGGTGCAGAGACAACTAAAGATCCACACACAAAAAAATGAAATTGGTCCCCTAGCTCACACCATACACAAAAAATACCTCAAAATGGATCATATATCTAAGTGTAAGAACTAAAACTATAAAACCCTTAGAAGAAAACATAAGAGTAAATATTTGTGACTTGTGTTAGACAGTGGATTCTTAGACATGATACTAAAACACAAGTGACAAAAGAAAAAATTAATAAAGTGGACCCTATATTATCCTGGTTGGAGCTAGAACCCATTCTTCGAAGCAAAGTGTCACAGGATTGGAAAAACAAGCACCACTGGTACTCACCATCAAACTGGTACTAACTGATGAACACTTACATCACACAGGGCAATAACATTCATCTGAGGGAGGGCGGGCGGGAGGGGGGTGGAAGGGATGGGAAAAACTCTCACTGAATGGATGTGGGGAGCACAGTTTGGGGGATGACCACGATTGTGGCTATGACACGGACAGAACAGGGACAATGTGTATGGCCAAAGTGTTGTACCCCCATGATAGTCTGAAATTAAAAAAATTAATTAAAAGGAAAAATAAAAAATAAAGTGGACCCTAGCAAAATTAAAAACCCTTGTGCCGTAAATGACACCATCAAGAAAATGAAAAAACAACCCACAAAATGAGAAGAAATCTTTAAAAATTATGCATCCCATGAAGAAAGTTTATCCATAATATATAAAAACCTCTTATAACTAAATAATACAATGATAACTCAGTTTTAACAAGGACAAAGAAACTTAACCTATGTTTCCAAAGAAGATAACAAATGGCCAATAAGTACATGAAAAAACACACAAAATCATTAGACATCAGAGAATTGCAAATCAAAACTGTAAGATACTACTTTACACCCATTAGGATAACTAGAATTTTAAAAAAAAGACCGAGTGAATCAACAAAATGTGGTATATGTATACCATGTAATATTACTCAGCCATAAAAAAGAATTAATTAATGCCTTTTGCAACAATTTGGATGGAACAGGAGACCATTATCCTAAGTGAAGTATCTAAGGAACGGAAAAACAATCACCACATGTACTCACCATTAAATTAGAACTAACCCATGAGCATACATGTGCACAGAGTGAAGTAAAACTCAGTGGACATCAAGAAGGGGGAAGGGAAGAGGAAGGGATGGCTGAAAACCCACCTAACTGGTACAATGAACACTATGTGGGTGATGGGCACACTTATAGCCCTGACTCAAGCATTACAAAAGCGATCCATGTAACCAAAAACATTTGTACCCCCATAATGTTTTGAAATAAAAAAAAGGAAAAGGAAAAAAAAATAAGCTGAAGAGTCTTTGCAGCAGATATTTTTTCATTTGAAGTAAATTTAATAGAGATTTTGAGAAGTACACATATATTTTTTCTTAAGCAGTAAGTGGAAAATACCTCCAAACGTTTTGCCTTCTGACATCTGGTAGAAAGCATTGTAAACAGGAGCCACTCTATAAGCAAATAACAAAAAATTCTCTGAAAGTAAAAAAAAAAATAAAGACCAACAATAGCAAGTTATAGCAAGTATATGGAAAAATAGAAACTCTCATATACTTCTAGTGGGAGTGTAAAATGTTGCAGCTGCTTTCGAAAACAGTTTGGTAGTTCCTCAAAATATGAAACACAGAGTTACATTAGGATATAGCAATCCACTCCTATGTATATAGTCAAGAGAAGTAAAAATCTACCTCCCAAACAAAAACTTGTACATGAATGTCCACAGAAGCATTATTCATAATAGTCCAAAAGTGGAAACAGCTCAAATGCCCATCAACTGATGAAAGAACAAATAAAATGTGGTATATTCATTCAATGGAGTATTTTTGGCAATAAGAGATGAAGTAATGATACATACTACAACATGAATACATTTTGAAAATGTGCTCATAAAAGTGCAACCCTGAGCAAAAAAATAAAACTGGAGGCATCGCACTACCTGACTTCAAGTCACACTACAAGGCAATAATAACCAAAACAGCATGGTACCGGCA
Organism: Daubentonia madagascariensis; assembly: GCA_023783475.1. Classification (NCBI taxonomy): domain Eukaryota; kingdom Metazoa; phylum Chordata; class Mammalia; order Primates; family Daubentoniidae; genus Daubentonia; species Daubentonia madagascariensis. The sequence continues at coordinate 13,296,351 of JAKFHU010000978.1, read as the reverse complement.
TAAAAACAGACACATGGACAAATGGAACAGAATAGAGAATCCAGAAATAATTCCATGCACTTACAGCCAACTCATTTTTGATAAAGGTGCCAAGAAAATACAATGGGAAGAGGACAGTCTCTTTAATAAATGGTGCTGGGATATCCATATGCAGGAGAATGAAACTAGATACCCACATTTCACCATATATAAAAATCAAATCAAAATGGATTAAAGACTTAAATCTAAGACCTGAAACTATGAAACTACTAAAAGAAAACATTGGGGAAATGATTCAGGACATTGGGCTGGGCAAGGACTTCTTGAGTCATACACCCAAAGCACAAGCAACCAAAGCAAAATTGGACAAATGGGATCACATCAAGCTAAAAACCTTCTGCACAGCAAAGGGAACAATCAACAGAGTGAAGAGACAACCCACAGAATGGGAAAAAATATTTGCAACTATCCATCCATTAGGGGATTAATAACCAGAATATGCAAGGAACTCAAACAACTCAATAGCAAAATAAAATATCTGGTTAAAAAATGGGCAAAAGACCTGAATAGACATTTCTCAAAAGAAGATATATAAATAGCCAAAAGGTATATTTTAACCATTAGGGAAATGCAAATCAAAACCACAATGAGATATCATCTCTCCCCAGTTGGAATATCTATTATCAAAAAGGCAAAAAATAACAAATGCTGGCAAGGATGCAGAGAAAGGGGAACACTTATACATTGTTGGTGGGAATGTAAAGTAGTACAGCCATTATGGAAAACAGTATGGAGTTTCACCAAAAAACCTTAAAATAGAACTACCATATGATCCAGCAATCCCAGTACTGGGTATATATCCAAAAGAAAGGAAATCTATGTTTTAAAGAGATATCTGCGCTCCCATGTTTATTGCAGCACTATTCACATTCACAATAGCCAAGAGATGGAATCAAATTAAATGGCCGTCAGTGGATGAATGAATAAAAGAAATGTAGTACATATACCCAGTGGAATATTATTCAGCCATAAAAAAGAATGAAATTCTATCAATTGCAGCAACTTGGATGGAACTGGAAGTCATTATGTTACGTGAAATAAGCCAGGCACAGAAAACCAAATATCACATGTTCTCACTCATTGGTGGGAGCTAAAAAAGTGGATCTCTTGGAAGTAGAGAGTAGAACGGTGGTTACCAGAGGCTGGGAATGGGAGCGGGGAGAGGAGAGATGAAGAAAAGTTGGTTAATGGGAATAAAATACAGTTATATAGAAGAAATAAGTTCTAGTATTCAATAGTAGGGAAATTATAGTTAACAATAATTTATTGTATATTTCAAAATAGCTAGAAGAGAATTGTAATGTTCCCAACACAAAGAAAAGATAAATATTTGAAGTGATTTATATCCTAATTACCCTGGTTTGATTATTACACATTGTATATATGAATCAAAATATCCCTTGTACCCCAAAAATATGTACAATTATATCAATTAAAAATTTTTAAAAAGTTAAAAAAGTCACAAAAGACTACATATTGTATGATTCCATTTATATATAATATCCAGAATGAGCAAAAATATAAAGACAGAAAGTAGCCTAAGGGTACAGGAGGAGACAGATGATGAATGACTGCTAATAGATAAAGGGTTTCTTTTGTCAGGGGACAAAAACATTCTAAAATTATATTGTGGTGATGGCTGTACAACCTTTTGAGTATACAAAGAAATACTGAATTGGGCTCTTTAAATGATTAATTGTAGGGTATATAAAATTGTATCAATAAAACTGTTTTTAAAATCTCAAGCATTTCAGAATGGACTGAAATGGGAATTGTGAAGTATGAGGGAAGGGGAGGGTTAATGATGATATCTAATTTTTTTGTTGTTAAAGTAGATGGATTTTAGTGTCAATCACTGACGTGAGATCTTGGTTTGGGGAGGGAATGACATGAATTAAGTTTTGAACATGTTCAGTTTGAAATCCTTATGAAATATTCAACTAGGGTGATGAATATACATGTCTAGAATATAGAGGATATGGAAATTTGGTAGTTCTTAGCATGTAAATTGAAAGTGAAGCCAGGTGTTCAAGTATACAGTAAAAGAGGAGAGTACCCCCGACTGAGTTTTAAAGAATCCCAAATTTAGGGGCTGGATAGAGGAGCATAACTGGAAAGGACCAGCTCTGCATGTCTTCATTAAACAGGAACAACAACAACAACAAAAAGACCAACTGCTGGAATTTACAGAATAGAAAGGTTGGCTTCACACATATTCAGTTGCATTTGGCGAATACTTTTTAATTGCATGGCTATTTTAAGTAAAACAAATTATACTATGAAATATTTTATATGCAATTTTCTTTTCATCCTTTGTTTACCACTCATTCTCATAAATTAAGACTTAAGTTTAAAAAGTATCCAATTTATATGATAAAAATTAATACAAGGTGATAAGAAATAATATAGATATACATAACTCATCCAAAATATTTGAGAAACAGACCATTTTCAGTCGTGATCACTTTATAATTATACTGTAAATAGTTTGTGCTCATTATATGACTTGTCTTCCACCTAAAAGTAAATGCTACTGCTTATAAATCTAGAAATAGGTCAATCAATGGCAATGTTGCCATTGCCTAATCACCCAGTAGCCATTACATCTCTTCAAGTCGCATTTATTTTTTGCTGGTCTGTACAATGTCAAAGCAAAGGAAAAGGACATTTTAAAGGTTAGTGTTATATCATGCCAAGGGACACATTGGAAGTCTTTCTTTTATTTGAAAAATATAACCAGAGGTTATGGCAATGTTATTGTTTCTATTACCACTATTCTACTTTGTTGTTTGCTCCGATTGGGTAAAAAAAAAAGTAAGTAGGTCATGTCTGTTGCCATTTTGCTCTACAGACAAGTCACAGTGGGAAAAAATCAGATGAAGCATATCAGCATAACCACATAGAACAAGAAATAATCCTGCAATTTCTATGTTACATCTATGATTTTAAAAAAATCCTGATTATCACAGTTTGAAGGTAGCAATTAGGAGGTTTTCTACTTTAAGTAGCAGAACACATCAACCCAAACCGACTTAAACTGTAAGAACTGTTGGAATGTTATTTCATGAAATAAGAGTCAAGAGGTGACATGAGCCCCCAGGCCTTGGTGGTCTGGTTTCTCTTTCTCTAATGCAGTATTGCCCAATGTTTGCCCTCCCCTGAGGGCTAGCTGAAGAGCAGCTAGTAGCAAGGTGATGGGATGTAGTAGTTGTGTTTACATCACAACCAAACACAGCAAATCCAGAGAAAGAAAAATAACACCTATTCTTGTACCTCTGTCTTAGAATGAAATAAACTTTCCCTCCATTACTTGGGATAGATGTATACTCCTAAACCAATCACTGGCAAGGAGAATGAGATTACTATGATTTGTTTAAAGTCTAAAGCAATTTAAGCAATTTAAAATCTAATCCTGAAACTAAGGATGAGATGACCTTTGTCATGAAAGAAGCAGAAAATTAAAAAAAAAAAAATCAAGGTCCTGTTACAGGAAGGAAAAAGTTTGGGTAGGTAACTAATAGTGTCTACTACCTTCAACCTATTTTTATCATCATGAAAACTTTAGCATAATCCAATAAATAATAGTTTTCTAATCATATAAATTAATTAGACTCTAAGTATATAAATATGTAGGTAAAAAGCTATACAGTTCACCTTTGTCCAAAATCACAGAAAGATCTGGGGTTCTTGACTACATTTTGTATCACTTCCTGGGGAAGTCATACTACCACCTTCCAGGTGCTGAGAAGCAAGAGTGTTTCCAGTGTAAGTAGGCTGGTGGGGCTCAGGGAAATAGCTTAGCTGTTACTCTTCAAGTAAGTCACCTTCACATCTGAACTAGCACCTCAGACACAATTAGAACAATAGTTTTCAAAGTGCTATGTTCAGGCCAGCAAGATCAGCACTCACCTGGAAATTTGTTAAACAGGCAAATTTCGCCCCAAACCTGCTGAATCAGAAACTGTGGGTGTGAGGCCCAGCAATGTGTGTTTTAAAAAGTCCTCCAGATGATTCTGATCACATTAACATTTGAGAACCACTGAAGACAACTCTCTCAGTTGTCAATGTTTTATTATACCAATTGTGCCAATTTATTTAAAGCACCTCTCTCCCACTATTGCCCTGGAGTTCTAGTATCTTCATTTCAGTATTTTTGCCTGTTACTAATTATTTTCTTCCTTTCTCACTTTTCTCCATACTGCAAAAATCAAAGCCATTTCTGCCACCTACTGGATCAGCTTCTGTAAATAAATGTCTAGAACTGCACTGTCCAAAACTGTAGCAGCAGCCACTTATAACTATTAAAATTGAAATTAATTAAAATTGAAAGGTTGGGCACATTAACTACATTTCAAATGCTCAATAGTCACATGTGGCAAATTACTACAATATTGAACAACATAGATATGTAGACCATTTTCATCATTGTAGAAAATACTATTGGACAGGACTGGACTAGAGCAACACAAATTCATGTTTTTAAGTATACACTTTCAGTAACATACACTAAAACCTATTGCTTGTATATAAAAGTGGCATTGATCCAGAATATATTCAATTGTGGGGAGAAAAGTTATTCACCCTTAATTCTCTTGTGTAGAGATTGTGGTTTTCAATTTTGGAAATATGCCAGACAAGATATTCAGAAGACAAAAAAAAGAATGACAAAACCCCTGTTTTCAAAACACATGAATTCTGGCCAAATACAACAAATATTCATCCCAATGAACAACTGAGCTTGCAAGAAAGAAGTATGGGGAGGGGGTTGTGTGAAAATATCCAAAGTACATGCAGATTTGCTTACCTTGGAAACTAGAAGGCTAGTTTTTTATGGGCAGTTCAATAATAAGAGACAAAGATTTTGGTGAGAAGTGGAAATTAGATCTTTACATAAATTTGGAACAATTGAAGTCTTCTCACTCAGTGAAAGGTAGGCTAGAAAAAAACTGACACTGACACAGAAAAAGGAAACAAATAGTCTGAGTGGAAAAAAGATGTCCTGAGGATTTTAGCCACAGGTCTGCCCTAACAAGGCTCAGAGACTCAAATATACAAATATCCACTACTGAGTTGGTTCATGAGAGCCTAGAATCTCTGGCAAATGCAAATGCAAATTTTCTCTAAAGGTGTGCAAATTCAAGCCAGACTCCTCAGGATTCCTATACAGAGCTATACCAAAACGCGCAAGGAAACAGGTGGTCATGAGTAAGTAGGTCATCACAATTGGCGTATGAGGCGAGAGAAGGCGCACAGGGAGAGAGTAAGGTAGAAGAAGAGGGAATTGTATTGATCACAAAGGACCAGATAAAACATATTAGCTTTATCTCCTGGAAAAGGAAGACCCACTAAAAGATTCTAAGTTGAGAAATAGTATAATCAGATTTTGTTTTAGAAAACTTGTTCTGAGTATCACAGGTGAGTCTGACTTGTGCTGTTCCTTTATTGAAAGGACTTGAAATTTGTATGCCTCCCTGCAGGTGCTGTGACTCAAATTCCAGTAAATTACCAGGAGATGTGGGTAAGGCCTAAATCCTGCCTTCATAACCCCATTCTGCAGTTTTAAACAATATAGCATACTTGACCATAAGAGAATGCTTTTAAAATGATTAAAGTGCTTAAATATATCTATATTGAATATTTCCTGATCTCAATATCTACAGAAAATGTTACATACTTCTGAATAGAATTTTGAGATAGAAAACACTTTTTAATTAATTACCTGTACCATCTGATAATCACCAAATAGTCTGGTTCTCTGATAAGCTCCATTTGAACCTGCTAATTGGACAATAAAACACCGATATTCTTTAATATAGCCTTATATTGTAGAACAAAGCAAAATGAAACACACACACACACCCCCCAAAACAACCAAACAATCTTTGAAGTGGCCTTTGGTCTCTTTCTACAAGAGGAAACCTTTGTGAAGAAACTTCTGTGCAACTTGCCATGGAATGTTATTTTTTTTCCTTTCTCTGATTATGGCCAAGCAGAAAAAGAAAATCAAATACCATGGCATGCTGCCAAATAACATAGCATGCTGGCCTTGGTGAAAGCCCTATAGTGGTATTTTTCAAACCATTATTTCTCTTTTACTTTATCTTTAAATTTTAATTTACCTTCTTTGATTTAAAAAATAGTCTGCAGCTTTTGCTCTACCTACTACCCCACCACCATGCCTTGTAGCATTCTCCTTTCCTTCTACTCTTCCTGTCACCTTCCATCACCACCACGTACATCCTCTAAAGTCCATATTCTGTCATTTTCCCTAAGAGCTTCAGAATATCTGGCTACCGACCCATTGCTTTCTTTTGAAGGATCCTAGATTTAGTAACAATCAAATTATTAGCAGGATTTCACCTTTTGCCCAACTATGCTATTCAATTTAAGATCCCCTGATTTCCTCTAATCTTGGTGTCCACGTGGGGGTAGAAGTTGAGAGAACTTAAATGTGAATGAGATCAAATTGTTCAATAGCTCAGTGATTGAGGCACTCATTATTAAATATTAATTAATTTTAAGAAAATAAAGAAGTGTTATGGTTGTGACACAACTGAATTGGTTTATTAAGATTAGTATTCACTGCATGGTTATTATTATTTTCTACTTTTACATGTACAACGTGATGTCAACCTTGGAGAATTTAAGAGACTTTCCTATTTATCACTAATAAGTGCTCTTCACACCCAGATCTCTGAGTCCAAATCCAGATTGCTTATCACCCCACCGTACTGCTTTCAGTCTAACTGGATTTTTTTCTTCAAAGTATTTTCACAGGCTAAAAACAAACTCATACCTGAACCTCTGAGAAGAATCGAACTACGGAAATATAATTACTAAGTAATAATTGGGGGGAAAGTTTCTGATATTCTCATGAAGACATTTTTTGGAACAATATAAAAGTTAAATTACTAATATTCTTTCCCAAACCTGAGCTACATAAAGACCCACTGAGAATCAACTATTTTTTAAAATTATTATTGTAAGTACAAACTTACCTTTGAATATTAGGTCTACATTTTTTGTGTGGTACAAATATTTTCCTATCATTTTTATACCTATATTTTTGAACAATCTCTTCATTGAGTGTGATGTTTGTATAATCAAACATATTTCTAAAATTATATTCATAAAAGAAAGATCTATGTTATGTTTTAATCATGAAAAAATTAATTGGGCTCCATCAATGGTGCATATATGTTTTATTGTTACTTATAGTGGTGAATAATATGCAGCTTAGCTGATTGGAAAGCTTCTCTTATTGATCAAATTTCAGGTGCAAAACTTGCCAAAATACCAAAGATACTATTACAAATCTTTATAGAACTTTTAAAAATAAAACAGATAGTTGAAAAATATATTAAAATATTTGATAAGTTTAGAGGGTAAATGTGTATGTGGTCTAATTATTGACCTTAGAACCAATTTAGAAGAGATAATTTAGAAATGTATAGCTTTAGAGATCAGAAAATATTTGTATACCAATGTGTGCTGAGCAATATTACAGCCTGAGGCAAAAGTAAAAATCAGTAATACTGATCCTGTCTTTATTTAAAATTTGACATTTTGTTCATCATTGATTTTTTCACTGATTTCAATTTTTAAAATATTGCATTAAAACATTATTTATCTTGATTACTTAGGGGTTTCTTTGGTGCAGCCTTAAACTTTATACCTGTGAGCACTTCACCCCATTCACTCTAGTATCTCTAGTACCAGCTCTGCTGTATACCCACACTATTTGATTTCTAGACTATCAATTACAATGCCTAGAGAAACCATATGAGCAGAGGAATATTTCTTTAGCTATGAAAGTCTATAAAACAATAAGAGTGTGTAAAACCTAAGTCTAGTATAATAAATCACATACAAGTTATGGCATTCATTATTTGACTGGAGACTCATTACAAAACAATATTCCTTATACACACACACACACAAACACACATACACACACACACAAAGAAATATACAAACTTATTAACATATTTTTGGAGTTAGTATAGAGATATAAAGAATATTGAAATGTTTTGACATGTTTTAAGCTTTTCTATTATTACCCATTTAGGATTTGGAGATTTTCTCAACAATAGTTTATGGAACTATTGATTGCAACATATCTAAATATTCATTACTTTTATTTTAATAATTCATTTAAAGTCCAATTAGCATCTGTATTTTAGGATTTTTTAGTTAAATGGCAGCTGTAAAGTATACCACATGGAATTTTTGGTCTTTGGTTTTTTTGTTTTTTTATTCCTAATCCTTTTTGTTTTATAGTAATGAAAATACCTCATCAAATAGCTAGTCTGAAGGATGGGATTTGGGAATTTATACCATTCAGTAATATCCTCAGTAGACATCAGTAAACAAAGAGTGAGATTCTGAAATAGAACATATTGAAGGTCATACCAGAAAAATCATGCCAGTCTTCATGTATAAATATATTCTAAGTATATATAACCACAAACAATAATACTACACATTTTACAGCACTCTGATTCACAAATCACACTCACTTTTTTCATTGGCAATATATAGCAACTTTAGAAGGTCGGTAGTGTGAGTATATTTTCACTATTTTACTTATGAGTAAGCTGGCATGAAGCCTCTCAAATGCCATATAAGAGACACACTGTATTGTGTTCTCTGCATAATGTGATTCAATATTTTTGTTAAATGCATGTAATGTCAAATTCACATATTTAATGAGTTCAGTGAGTTAAATTTTTAATCCAAGCAGAATAGACTATCATTTGGTAAACTAGAAAGACACATGGTCAGAATTTGAGGGTTGAGAGGCTTGCTGCAAATACAACCACTCAGTACCCCTTCCTGTCTATGCATTTCATCAGTTCTAAACTGCTATCATGTAAGCCCCATGATGAACTAACAATAAAGGCAGAATTATAATACACAAATGGCTAAATAAAAATCTTCTATGGAAGGAGGAAAGAAAGCCCTCACCTAGTCTTCTACTATTATTAATATGAATACAAGTTGGCTCGTATGATTGTCTAATTTCACCTTGCAGTATTGAGACAGAGACCCTAAGGAGCTGAGATAGAGAGGCCAGTGACTTTCAACAGAACGGGAGAGAGAGAACAGAGGCAATGTTTCTAGGCCTCTCCGGGATGAAGCCCATGCTAACTGTCTGGTCCAAGACAGGGCAAGTGACGAGGTTGGAAGACAGAGAAAAAATAAAGGCATTATCTGCTAATTTTGAAGTTTTGTCAAGGACTGATACTATTCTCATACTCTAGAAAATCAAATCCTCTAAGATACTTTTATATTAACTTCAAATATTATTTTTGTCCTTTCTAAATTCTTTCTACTGTCTACAAATACCCTTATATTTCCTTTGTATCCCCAAGAAAAACACACTGCTGCTTCCTTTTTTAAAATTTAATTCTCCATAGCCTGTACTGGACTCAATCTTATCTTGGAGCACTGTGTCCTTATATAAGATACACTTTTTTTTCCTTAGCCATAAAAGTTTAAAACATCAGACCCATCTATGCCTCTCCCTTTCTCTTGCCCACAAATAATATGCTATCTTCTGCATTGTATTTCTGTATTATATTTCTGTGCCTACCTTACTCCCAAATCCACTACCCTAATTCAAATTCCCCTATAGGTTACTGTAATAGGCATCTTTACTTGCTTCCCACAATGTCTGTCTCATCCTTGATCTATTTTATATACAGCTGCCACATTTTCTTTATGAAATACAATTATACTCATGTCATGTCCCTATTCAGAAACCTTGAGCAATTTTCCATTGCCTGAAGAAAAATGTGCAATTGCAGGCTTGCATTTAAAGAGCTTTATAATTGGACAATGTAAGTTTCCCATCATGTTTCCCACTGTCTTCCCATTCACTATGCTCAGGCTAAACAGAATGGTTTCTCCAGATTTTTTAAATCCCATATATTTGCTCACAGGATTCACTACTCCTGTTCTTGTGACCTTCTTCCCCTAGCCAATTATTCCCATGTTTTAAGACCCATCTCATATGTCATCTGTATAATGATGCTTTCCTGATCCAAGAAGATTCTTCCTCTGAACTCCCACAGTGACTTGTGTATGGAACATACCACTTTCAGCTTTCTATTGTAGTTGTTTATACATTTCTTATTCCCCATAGAATTAAAAAAGTCTTGAGGACAGTAATTTTGCTGATTCACTTTTAAGTCCTCCACAGTGCCCAAAATGGAATGAGGTACTATATAGATATCAAATAAAACTTGGTTAAATTTCCTTAAGTAATCATAATTGAGTTAATCCTATCAAAGTGACTTCCTTCAAAATCCTCATCACAGCAAATAACATGTGTGTGTATTTTTCATTCATCATTTGATAATTCTTCATGTTTTAAGGCTAGAGCACCATATGGATGCTGGCTTCAAGGAGGCCACAGTCTAGAACGAAAGACAGAAGGGAAAGAAAGAAGGAAGGTAAGCCCAATCAGTTGTCATTTATATGATCATCATGAAAGATGTAAAATCAAAATGTGTTAGAATTCAAAGCATCTATCTCCCCAGACTGTGCTCACCAACACAAAATAATATCTAGTTTATAATATAGTTTAAACCAAAATATACATATCTCTTTCTTGAAAAAGAATTAATTGTCATAATATTCTAACACAATACACAAGCAGAGACACTATTGTTCTTTACCTTTGGCACCACATGTGAGATTAACACAATTGCAGGATTTAGGAGAACAGGACAAGAAAGAAAGACAGAGCAAGATGGTCAGGAAAGGTTATCTAGACTGAATGATAAGGAAAAGTTGGTAGCTAAAACCATAGCAGAAAAAGTTGTTGTAGTCTGAAGGAACAGCACCTGAAAAATCTAAAGAGAGTAAGAAAGGTAGTGTATTTTTGGAACTAAAATACTTTCATATGACCACACCTTAGGGTGCAGAGAAGAGAACTGCAGGATGTGACACTCACTATCCTAGGCACAGAATTGACAAAACTTGGTGTTCAGATGTGGGAAGAAAGGAAAATAATATGTCTCTGTTTTCACACATGCACTTGACTTTTCTATACTCTTGTATATCTTCTCTCCAATAAAATATAATGAAAATATTAATGTTTCTTTTTTCCAGACAAAAGTTAAAATCATTTCAAATCTCTGCCCTCCTAATATAAACCCATTATACACTTTTTCAAAATTTATATATGTAGAAACATTATGTCATTTTTTCACTTGTTTGTGTTTTGCTAATTGATTATATTTTCATTGTTCTTTCATACACTAAATTCAGTAATCCCTTGGGAACAGCGGCGGCATCAGGAAGTTTAAGTATGTAGATTTCTCAAAAACATCAAAGTGGCTTGGTTTATTGGTTTAGTTGTTTAAATCCTTCTTTTTCCCATAAAGGAATTGAGTAGTCCCACATGATGTATTTCAGTGGTCTGCCTCCAGTCGTCTTTCAACAAGTGGTTAATAACTATTTTAGAGGGAGGTTAGTAAACTAAAGATAAATCTTAAGATAGAAAAGTATCAAGGATGTGGGTACCTGTGGCACTTTATAAATCATCTAAAAGGATTTGCTATGAAATTTCGGTTTTACACAATGCATTGATCAGTTGTTAGGCTAAGCTGGTCTAACAAAGATATCCCCAAATTTAATGACTCAACCAACTCAGAGGTTCACTTATCTCTCACATACCAGTCCAGAATTCTGCTTCCCAACATCATCCACGGATCCTACTTGCTTTTCTCTTGTTCCTCAGCCTTGTCACAACTGCAGTCCAGCCAATAAGAAGGAAAGAGAAATTGGAAGGCAAGCAATTTTCTCATAAAATTATGACATAGATTTCATAATTACTACTTCAATTTTTATATCAGTCACATGGCTGCTACTTGCAAAGATACGTGAGAAATGTGCTTAGCTAAAACTCAGGGATCCCATTAATAAAGGAAAGAAGGGATAGCGGTGACCGTGAAACAATTTGCAGACTCTGCCACATAAATTGACATTTTAAAACAACTGAGCTATAGGAAGATACAGCAAGGCTCTTTAGACAGTAAACATAAATGCATTGGGAATTTGGGAGAAACACTATCTGAATAATAGTTATATGATGATGGACTCCAAACGTATTGATTCTTACTAGGGAAAAAGTAGTAGAAGTCACTGTGGAATGCTCTCTGCATATGTCAGTGTAGTATGGTCTTCTGGCTAAAAAAGATTTATAATACCATGAGCAATGAGAAATAGAATTTAATTTTACCCTTAAAAGAAAACATCTTATACTGAAAAATTGAAGTAGGAGAAACAGGGATACACCTTAAAATCTTGAAAGCAAGAAAAAGAGAAAAGATAAAAGAAGTATTTTATATGAAGGAGAGAAAAGTCGATGGTATATGTTACTTCCAAACTGAAAAAAATTAGATAATCTCTACACAATAAAAGATAATATGGTTATAACAGACTAATTATAAAAGAATATTAAGATATTTGAGAGGACTTTAGTTAGCTTTTTGAGGCTGTCTTGGGTGACTTAATCAGAAAGAATATTAATTTTCAACATCATTCCATTAGTACCAGTGTTAGAGACAAATATTTATTGAGTTTAATGAACCAAAAAAAATCTGACTTTATTTTTTAAAGCTATAGCTAAAGATTACAAGTGTGTAAATCACAATTCCCTTGGGTAATGCCTGTATCATTAATACTGTTATAATCAGACAAAATGAATGTAGGCTAAAGAATATAATTAGAAATTCCAATCTCATTTTTTTCATTTTTTCTTAATCTAACTTATTAATCTCTTAATGTTCTATTAGAAATACACTACCTCTATAAGTGTTAAGCAATGATATTAACCCAACTGAATTAACATTATCCAGAAATTTCTAAGAATCTATCCTTCAATGGAAAAAATATACGTAAATATTAATCATTACACATTTCAGTTGAATAAATGAAGTTCTCAAGTAACATTCTACGATGAAAGTTTTGTACCTAGAAGTCATTTTGTTGTTGTTGTCATCATTAATAAGATGTTCAATTTCCTTAAAACAAAATATAAAGTCACCATTCTTTAAAAACAATAATGCATCTGGCTCACTGACCATTAGTGTTATGCTCTGACCAATTTTCCCGGGAGTCTGGGGTTTCTTCTGAGAAGTTCTTGAACATACCACTTCTTGTGAACAGTGGCATGCATTTCCAGATAGCTATGAAATATTGGGTCAAAATTCCAGAAGTGTGGAACAGTTTTATTTTGACGAGGTTAAGAATTCTGTATTGTTGTTCTTATCTCACCAATGATCCTGTATTATTACCTTTGACTTCTTGTCTTCTTTTAATAACCTGGCCATAATTTTTTCAAAATAGTAAGGTTGGATAAAGCAGGGAAATAGCCATTTTAAACAATGTGCAGAAACAAGGGCTTTGCATGCAATATTAGGAGTTTTGCCTATGTTACAGATTTTTTAATATCACTAAATATTAACAAATCAGATATATTATTGTTCTTATTTAACAACTGAGGGAACTGAAACTCAGCTTGCCCAAGTTTACAGAAGAATTAAGTCATAGAGCTACATTTCTGATATAAATTCATGCAAGTGAGAGAAAGCAGGACAGATAACTATACAAATTGGAGCTTTGTTGAAACATTCACTTTCTTTCTTGTTAGAATTCTTCCAGTCTGTTTCTCTAGACTGTGGATACTTCATGAGCAGATTAGAGTTGTTTTGTGTGAGATTTTTATGTTGTTTGCTGTTTTGTTAGCAGTAACAATTAGAACACTCAATAGAATATAGAAGGCATTTGTTTATTTTAAATTGTTTATACTTAAATTTATTGGAATGTGTAGCATTACTTCAGAACTACAAGGAACTTTCTAAATATTTTTTCCTAACTCAGTTTTTCCAGTGGGTAAATCAAGGTCTAAAAATGACTGTCTCCTTCAACATCATTTAGCTGGAAGTGGCAGAATGAGGATTTGACCTTCTGTCTTTTAATACCAATTCTAGTTAAATTCCCACTACATGAAGTTTTCCTGTAAAAGGTTGCTGATGATAAGACAGTACTTTTTTTTTTTTTTAATTTGTATGAACTTAAGGGGTACTGCCAAACTGATTATCGTTTTATAGCTTCTGCTTTCACTGGCTTTAAGAGTGTCTCTTCTATTTGGTCTCTTAACTGCCTTTGGCCAGTGAGAAGCTCACCAACTCAAATTTCATAGAGCTCCAAAAAGAGTATTTTTGATAACAAGGACTTAACCATTAAATTACTTTCACTTTTCTTCTGTCAAAATTCAAGTTTACTAAGTTTCAGGATGTTGCCCAAGGACTATGGCTAAATTTAAAAGAAAGATTTATGCTTATAAACAGTTATTTTTCTTTTGCTCTGTAAGAAACCTCAAGAGAAACATCACATAAACCTAGAGAACAAGAAAATAAAATTTTAAAATAAAGGATGAGTTATCCCAACAATCCTTACTTCTATTTTTCATATATAGATATATACACACACGTATATATAGTATACATAAAGTTTATATATGTAAATGTATATGTATAGTATACATACATTATATATATACAGTTGACCCTTGAACAACATGGATTTGAACTTCATGGATCCACTTATATGCAGATTTTTTAAATAAAAGTTATACCTGTTGTGCCTGCCTGTCTTGCCTTCACTTCCACCTCCTCTACCTCTTCCACCTCTGCCACCCCTCAGACAGCCAGACCAAGACCTCCTCTTCTTCCTTCTCCTCAGCCTACTCAATGTGAAGACCCTGAGGATGAAGACCTTTATGATGATAATGGTGAGCATCTTCCCATATGTTTATTGGCTATTTAATATACTCTGTTATAAAATGTACTTGCTTTCTTTTCTACCCGCCTTTTTTCTGTTGGCTTTTATATCTTTTTCCTGATTTGTAAGAGTCCCTTATATATTCTGCACGCACATCTTTTGTGAGATTAAATATTACAAATATTTTCTCCCTCTCTGTGGCTTGTATTTTCTTTCACTCGATGAGCTTATTTAAAAAAAAAACACACACACACACAATTATTTTACACATAGGAAAAAGAGCAAAGAACTTCTTACATGGCAACAGATAATCATAGGGGAAAAAAACATGTTAAGTTCCTGGTATCAAGTAGGAGCTCAATAAATATGTGTTGAATTAATCAATTACAGCATACATTTTAGTTCTGTTCAATGAAATCATAATTAAAATATTGCCTCAATGTTTTGTTCAACATAATAGTGGCAGTTTCCTAAAAAAATTATCATTAAAAATAATTTTTGGAATATCTCAGGGGTTTGTGAATTTCCTACTAGCTAAATAAGAGAAGCATGGTACCATTCTTGAAAATTTTGACGAACGGTTAGCATGTCTTTTTGAAACTATTAATACAGGTAAATATATCATATACTGTTTTACTTTGAACATGAATTCTAATTCTGAAAGATATAATTAAAGAAAAAAACACTGAGGGGAGAAAAATATTAAATAGTAGAACAAAAATGTAAAAACAATTTATTTTGTTGGAGGCATTTAAGACTTTGGAACAAAAATATTCACGTTAAATGCAATGTTCACAGTCATCATTAATAGATATAAAATGATGACTACTCAATTACCATTTATAATTTTTTTAAAATAAAACTTTATTTGCAAACTTCCTTGGACAGTGTCCTGAATTAGGGTAAACTGCTTGAAATCTCAATAAAAATCTTCATAGCAAACATGAATGTGAATAAAACACTGTATGTAGGAACAATTTCTTTTGTACTTTGAAAATTGCATACTTGGAGGAGTATACATAAATCTATATAAACAAAGCAACCATTTTAAAAAGCCACTTAAAATTTTTGAATACTTCCTATAGCTCTAAATTTCAATAGTTTCAGTATATTAGGGAATCTATTAACATTTCCTCTTGTCAACCCTATCATGTCATAATATATATTACTTCTCAAGGTAAAATAATAAAAAGGATCATTGAAGGAATGAGACACTCCTTTAAAGACTAGCCTTTTTAACAGTGGCATAAAACAAGTGCAGCTGCAATAATTTCACTAATATGGTCAACCACTGACATCTATTGGCAAAAATAAGCAGACAAGGTTTGGTTAACTTGTAAAAGCAGATATAATTTTTTTTAATGGCCCTAGGGATGCTGGGGCTACTATATGGTTAAACAATTTAACCACGGTTTTGGTTAAGTTACATAAGGACCCAACTATTTAAAATGTGGAGCCCCAAATACTTAAGTGTTTGAAGCAGCCTAAATAACTTTATTTTTTTCTTCATAAGGATATTACAAATTAGAGAGGACGTTAACTTTGTTGTTATAAAAAGATGAAACATCTGATTTTAGAATACATTTCAAGTTTGGGGAACTTCTCTTTGCCAAAAGTTTAGTTAAACTCAGCAAATACATGGTATTCTTAACTCTTTCAAAAATAGAAAAGAAATATAAAAGGAAAGGAAAGGAAGAAAAGAAAAGAAAATGTGCCCTAAGTTTTCAAGAAGATAAGACCATAGACAGTTTCATTTTTTGTGTATATTCGTGGGCTTTTCATTCTCCTTACGCCATCCTTTTTTCCTAACCTCCCTCTTTCACTAAGTACTACTTCCTTGGCTTTTTATCTGGAGGTCTCTCCCCAGTATTTTATTACTTCATGATAATTATGCATTATAAAGGTGCTATTACACTAGCACGCTTCTGGGTGTAATATCATTCATTCATACATTCAAGAAATATTTTTAAAATGTCTCTACGTGCTATAAACTATTTGAGATGCTGTAATACAAAAGCAAACGATACAGACAAAAGTCCCGGTTTACCTGGAGTTTTCCATTCAAGTGGAGAGAGAGAGACAATAAACAGAAAAATTAAATAAATGGTATAGTATGCCAGATTTTAATAAGTGCGATTACATGTCGTGAATAAAATAAAGCAGGGACGGAGGATAAAAATAATTAGGGAGGAGAGGCTGCAGTGTGTTAAGTGTACTGGTCAGGTAAGCCTTCATTTGACATTTAAGCAAATCAGGTGAGGTAGTAAGTCACGGAGATAGCTGGGGAAGGAACATCCAGAAAGAAGGAACAGCAACTGTAAAGATGCTGAGGAAGAAGCGTTCTTGGAAAGGTAGAAAAGCAGCAAGTAGACCAGTGCGGTGAGGGTGGGGCGAGCAAAAAATTGTGAAATGGGAGACTGTGTCAGGGAGGTGGTGTGGACAAATTCTGTAGGGATGCTGAGGCTACTCAAGAACATGGCTTTAACTCTGGGGGAGATGGAAAGCCATGGCAAGGTGTGCATGGAGGAGTGATGGCATCTGACTTACCCTGTGAAAGGATCACCCAAGTGGCCACATTGAGAATCGACTGCAGGTGTAAAGGCCAAAAGCACAAAGCTCAGAGACAGCCCTAATCTAGGGGAGAGAGGGCTTGGCTTGAATCAGTATAATAGGGATGGAGATGAGTGAGTCAAGACACGGGCATATTTTGAAAGAGGAATCGAAAGGATTTGGTAATCACATGGAAGAGGGATGTGAGAGAAACAGAAGGGGCAAAGGAAAAGTGCATAAACAAAGCCAGATTACTCCCTCTCTGCAAGAAGTGAAAAAGCATAATGGGATAGCCAGAGATTATTCTTTCTTTATTTTCACTTAAACATGTGATAAGTTGATACAATAAAAGAATTTGATGACATTCTGAACTCAAGGACATTGAATTACGACTTTCATAAGATTTCCATGGCCATAGTAGTTACAAATGGAAAAATCTATTATTATCTTTTCAAGTATATTTCAGACACATAACAAAACACATGATTTCAAGTTATCATAACACTATAGTATTTAATTATTCCCTGTGAGCATTTCATAAATCTGTTTTCCAAAGTCCCTTCCTCGAGTCAGAAGACATTAACTATTAGATCCCTGCTTAACTATAAAATTCTAATTGGTAAGACTACTTGGTAAAAACATAATGGTGGCCTAATTAGAGCGTGAATACTACATCCAGATTTAAATCATTGAGGGAGTATAGACCTTCAATGATAACATCTTTCAATAATGCTTGTAATTTGGATACTTGATTTGTTTCAAAGGCATTCTGTTGGCCAAGTTACCTGCTAGCCATCCCTGCATCAATTATGAGATCTGGACATGCAATCAGCAGCTCCATATGAAACACTCTGGGTGTCACACTCTAATTTCCTTGTATTTCCTCTAACTCTTTTTATATATCTAAAATTGGCCATAAATCCTCTCTTGCAAGCTATTGCTCTATTCACTACACGGAGAACTTTTTAGAGCAGTTCTAAAAAAATTCTATCCTTCAATTTCCCTGAACTTTTTGGAAAAATAACTCTTATTTGAACCCTCCTTCTTTACAGTTTCTATTATACTTTTTCTTTTACAACATTGTTTCCATAGACATTTATCCAAAATTCACTCTTTGTTTTTCCTGACCACTAAATTCATTTTGACATCATGTGCTTAAATTATTTAATTCTAAGTGCAGTTATCTTGGAAATAAAAGTCCTTTAAAAATAAACTATTATTTTACAGAGTAACTTTAATGAAGATAGTTCTGTTTAAAATGTAGTGTGTGTACGTGTATTTGTGTGTAGTCTTACAAGGAGCTTTAAAATTTTCTCATTTTTCCTTTCTTGTTTCTGACCTTCCATTTTCAATATCCTTTGCCTCTCGGTGGTTTGGGATTGTGCCCTTTCCCTACGTCTGAAAATCTTTCAACCTTCACCATTCATTCTAAGAATCAGCAATATGTTACGTTTTTATAGAACCTTTCTTCCAGGGAACAGAGAGTGTTTCATATATATTACCACATTCATCCTTAAAATTTCTCTCACAACACCCATAGCCCTGGCTAAACTATGCCTCGGTTGAAACCTCAATCTGTATCTTTAGTTCTTCCTTCCTTGACTGCCTTTCCTATAAACTCTGTAAATCACATTTTCAGAATCCTGCATCTGTGGAAAATATGCATAATTCTATTACTCAAGTGACCTTTCTTTCTAACCCTGTGCTCAGAATTCACCATCTCTTTTTCAAAACTTTGCCACAGTCTACCTAGTAGGCATTAGGTTATAAGGTGTTGTCACTTCCGTCTGTAACTTTTTTCCTTCATGATAGTGAAATAATCTGACTTAATAACAGGCTGTGATTATCACTTTTTATCAACCACATCACTTATATTTATTGTAAATTTCATTCATGTTCCTTTAAATTTACTTTCTTTTTTCACTAATAATTAAAAATCATATTCTAAATTTTATTTGATTTTTTGTTCATACAAAATTTATGTTTTAAAATACCCTTGCCTTAGCAGCAATAGCTAGCATGTGTTAATGTTTACCATGCAGAAATCACTTTGATAAATCCTTAGGTGGATTACCCCAATGAGTCCTTACTATATGCATAAAAGCTCAATCCTATTTTCTATACATTGAAGGTGAAAAAATGAGGATTTTTAAAGGTTAAATACGTTGCTCAAGGATGTACATAGTAAGTAGTTGAACGTAGACTTGGACTGAAGTAGCTAAAGCACATCCCTGTTTACCACTTTACATTTTCTCTAAACAATTATCCTAAATTGAAAGTTAAAAAATAAACTGCAATATTACTTTTTCTCAGAATTTACCAACTGTCTATAAAAAGCACTATATTTGGGGACTGAGTTCCAGGTTTGAACTGGTTCAGAAAGTTTGTCTAAAATCTGACTATATACTTAGACAAGATTACCAGTACTCAAATGTAAATATTTTCTCAGACTTAAAATTAAGTCATTATCTATAATCAAAATTAAATTATTTATTACCTTCAACATGTATTTTAAGATGAAATTAAAATCATTACAGAGAACTTAAAAGAATTGTTATTCTATAGAGCAGAAGTCCCCAACCTTTTTGGCACCAGGGATCAGTTTCATGGAAGACAGTTTTTCCACGGCCGGGGTGTGGGGGCAGGGGACTACAGAGGATTTGTTTTCTATATTTTTTTCCCTGAGCTATCCAGTTCTCCACTTTGTATTGTTTTACTTAATGAAGTGGCCTACTTATACAGTTATGTGTCACTTAACAATGGGGATACTTCTGAGAAATGTGTTGTTAGGCGATTTCATTATATGACATCACAGAGTGTACTTAGCCAAACCTAAATGGTATAGCCTAGACTATATTGCTCCTAGGCTACAAACCAGTACAGCATGTTACTGTACTGAATACTGCAGGCAATTGTAACACAATGGTAAGTATTTGTGTACCTAAACATATCTAAACATAGAAAAGGTACGGTAAAAATAGGCATTATAATCTCAGGGGACCACCGTCATACATAACCTAACTGTCATTTTGTAGTACATGACTGTATTAGTTAAATCTAGTCAGTCGCATATGGCCTACTTCACTACATGGTGTCAGCTTTCTTTTGACTTCTTAATTCTGAGGAATTAATCAGAATTTCTATGTGAACTGGTCTCTTTTTATAAAGTTCATTTCTCTTCAGTCACTGTATTAAGCACTCCGGGGACACAACTATACAGACACTGAGACAAAAACAAAAATTAATAACCTACATTTAAAGGTTGTTTGGGTAAGGATAACAATTGTGCTTTATAGGCGTGTTACATTTCAAATGCTATACACATAATATATATTTAACAGAGTAAAGTAAAATGCTAAATGGACTACTAAGTAGAGGAATATGAATATATTGCTCCATACACTGTAATACTTAAATCATATTACTTTATTTGAAAGTATGTGAGATAGGAAAGAGTTAGTTATTTGAACTGAAACTCAAAAGGTCAAGAGTTAAAATGTGACAAACTAATCTATTAAGTGTTTTGGTATGTTAGTGTTACAAAACAGAAAATAAACCATATTCAGTAAATTAATCATTCATGCATCTAGATCCTCAAATAGGATGGGCATTAAAGATGATCTCACTCCAACAGCTGATGTTTCATTGATACAAGAAATACTCAAATGATCTGGGAAGATGAAGTGGTTGTTTCTTTCTCTTTCAACACTTTAAGTATATCTCTTTAATTTTAGGCTTATTCCTTTAAAAAAAAAACATAGTTTGACAATTTCCCTTCAATGTCTACTTGACTTGGCAAAGATGTTGTTTATGCATTAGAGTTATTTCCTGATTAGCTGAAATAATAAATAATAGTGTGCAGCTTTTAAGAATTTAATTGTCCTCCAGATAAGTTTTGAATCATTGAAACCAAAGGCTATAAGCCATGCAGATGTAAAATAAAAGACAAATATTCTATGCAAACATTTATACCATATGAAAGTCATGCAAATACTGCCTTCAGAAGAAAAAAATGGCTTATCTTTTTTCTCAAGTAGAGCACTTTCATCAGAGTACAATTGCAAAGTAAAGATTTACATATTTTTGACTGAAAAAATAATTTACATGTCACATGGTAAGTGACTTCACAATGTGAAGATTTCAGGACACTGACACGTATGGGTACTAGATCATTGAAAAAGGAGACTAAGATAGTCAGAGTTATTGTTGAGTTTGATTTATTATACACTTGATAGAAATATACCAAAATCCTTCAAATTAAAATTGGTCTAAATATCTTGAGTATGGAATGGATTCAATGGTGTTTAGATATTAAACTTGACCTCAAAAATAATGTGGTTATATGAAGACAGTGTAGAAAAGAAACATAAACAATAGAGAGTATGTTGATATAGAAAAGTTACCACTTGGAAAAAAAATTCATCTAAGAGAAGCACAGATTCTCTCATCCATCCTGTCAACAAATAAGGAATCAAGAGAGCAAGAAGGAAAGTGATTTCCCCTGCATTGCATTTGTGTGAGTATAAAGAGATTTAAAGTTGTTATATAAATGAACTTGTTACAAAGATCAAAATGATGACATTTAAGATAAAAATGCCAAATATTAGCTCCTATTCATCAAACTCAGCAAGTTTAAAATCATAAAAAGAAAGATTTTTACTAGGTATTCATTTGGTAACATTTGTACAAAATAATATATTGTCACAGATTGTCAGAGAACTGACACTCTGCCAAGTAGTCTGATTCAAATTTGTGAAAAAGATGAACAAAGGATATCAGACTCCTCAGGAGGAAGAAAAAGACAAGACATAGAATTATAGAATCCATAGAATTTTAGAGCTAGGAAGAATGTAAAAAACTATCTCTTCCTATGTCTTTTTAGAAAAGCAACTAGAACAAGTAATAATAACACCTAACTCAAAAACACACAGTTGGTAGGTTGTCAATAGTAATGAATATACCAAAAATAATGAATAAATACCCAAAAGTAATGAATTATATAAATAAAGAAAATGTGAGAAAGAAAGTGTACAAAAGCACATTTAATATAAAACTACTCTTTTTATATCTATACATAAATATAGTTCAAATGACTTAGGCAGAACTTGAAAGAATAAAAGTACTACTTCTACAATGTTTAAAGTTTTACAGATATATTTAATTTAATGTTTTTACTATTATTCATATTTTATTTTAAAAATACCTTTGAAAAATGCACCTTTATACTACCCTAAATAAAATTGTAAGTCCTATAAAATATTAAGTAATTTAAAAATGGTTTATACATTTTCAATTTGCAATTTAGTAAGATTTTGGTAGTCAATATGCTCATTCCCAACTCAGGGTGAAATGGTATTACCTTGTTTGTCCATGTATCACAGGAGTGTATATATATACATAGATATATATATATATAAAATGAATAAAATTACATATTAGTGGTTTGTATCATGCCATAACATTTATGACATCAAATTCTGACAACTCTTTCCCTTTCTAATATTTATTTTAGTCTAAAGTATTAACAAATATTAATATTGCCATCATATAGTTGCCTTTTTAAGAAATAAATATGTTGTTATTTTTAGATGATGTGAAAATATTGCATTATCTAACAAACTTAGTGATTAAACTTAGAAATGTCAAGTATGCCTGTGGGTTTGTAAAAGGGACACTACAATTTTCATTTGATTTGATAATAAGTCAAGCAGCCATAACATTCTTGAAGTAACACTATTAATTACTTCTGCTAATTGCCTCTGAGCAATTGGGAAGGAAGTAAAGCAGTCTCTTCTGGTTTGATTTGAAGGACATCACAGGATTTCACCCCATCTACCTGCCTCTAACTTTCCCCCTCCTTGGGGATACACTCTGACTCTCCCAGAACAGCAAAAATCTATCAGAACTTCTATACTGATCTCAACTCTCTGTTCTGGCCCTTCTGCAATGTTTTCCTCTACCAAGATTTATCTTCTAGCAGAAAAACAAGGAGAAGGGTATATCTAAAGGAGACACTCCTAAGTCAGACAAATTTACTTCCCAAATTTTGGCTAAGTTAGTCTGTCTTTATTGAGTTTTATTATTCTGAAGCCATTCTAATACCGAAACTGATATTGATTCATCATCATACTCATCACTGCTCAAACTTAGAAGAGAAATTATCTATTGAAAAAAATTAGAACTTTTTTATTCAACAATTTTTTGGAAAAGTAACCCTTCCAAGAACTATTGAACATCCTCAATAATTCCATGTCATAATCACC
Source organism: Daubentonia madagascariensis (assembly GCA_023783475.1). NCBI lineage: Eukaryota > Metazoa > Chordata > Mammalia > Primates > Daubentoniidae > Daubentonia > Daubentonia madagascariensis. Next base: position 13,272,703 of record JAKFHU010000978.1, on the reverse strand, counting down.
ATAAAGACCTGCTAATAACTTTACTTAATGATAAATGAAAGATAGAAATAATTTTACATAGTCATGATGTCCATCTGTAAACCAGCAAACAAAAAGATGGACAGAGTTCAAACCACTTTAAGAGTTCTCTTTTTTTTATTTCAGGATATTACGGGGGTACAAACATTTTGGTTACATAAATTGCTTTTGTACTGTTTGAGTCAAAGTTGTAAGTGTGCCCATCACCCAGACAGTGTGCATTGTACCCATTAGGTGTGAATTTACCCATCCCCTCCTCCCCGCTCCCACCTGCTTGATTTCCGATGAATGTTATTTCCATATGTTCACATAAGTGTTGATCAATTAGTTCCAATTTAATGGTGAGTGTTTATTTTTGCATTCTTGTGATACTTCACTTAGAAGAATGGTCTCCAGTTCCATCCAGGTTAATACAAGATGTATTTTTTTTAATGGCTGAGTAGTACTCCATGGTATACATATATCACATTTTATTAATCCACTCATGTATTGATGGGCACCTGGGTTGTTTCTACATCTTTGCAATTGTGAATTGTGCTGCTATAAACATTTGAGTTCAGGTGTCTTTTTTATAGAATGTAGTGGGATTGCTGGATAAAATGGTAGTGCTTTTATCATTAGAACCCATTCCAACTTTGTTATCAATTTACTTTCAAAATGTTTGTTTTCTAGGAAAATCAATCCTCCAATTCATATATAATACACAAAACATACATTTTATACTTTTGCTGCCATGGATTACTCAAAAATAAGCAAACAAACAAGCATATAGAAATTGGTATTTAGGAAGAATTTTACATGCCCTTTGCTAAGGCTAACTATGCATGTAATTTTCCAAAATGAGATAAATGCCTGTGTAATCAAGCAACCTTGCTTATTTTTTTAAATAATACATTCATTAAAATGAAATATGGTGGTTTTGTAAGAAAAAGATGAGTTTTCAGGGAAGACCAATATTAAGTAAACTTCTGATTCTACCAGTTATCAGTTATGATTATTCAAGCTACTTTTCTGATTTGTTAAAAAGAAGCCATTTTAGCTACTTGATAGGGCACCTAAGTGGATAAAGTCAATTATTGAACATAAAACTTCTGCTACAATGTGTGATACATAGTAGATGTTTAATAATTGGTAGTTCTCTTTCCTCTATGTGCCTTATTATAAGGCTAATAGAGTTCAGATTCATGTATCAGTCACTGAATTATTCCGCTTAAACTACATACTAAGGTCAAAGTTGAGTCTAATGTAGTCCTTCTGAATAAACCATTTGGAATATAGTATAAAAGAGCAGTTCCCTGCTCTGATGGCTACTAAGTTGGAGCAGCATATTGTAGGAGTTAAGAGTGCTGGAGGAATCTGGTAGTAGACAGCCAGGGTTCTAATCTCAGCTGTGCAGTCCTGATAAGATTACTCCAATTCTCCATGCCTCAGTTTCCCTATCTAAAAATGGTGATAAAGGGGAGCTGATGAAGGACATTCAATTGAGTCATACCTGTGGTTGCAGGAAGGTGGAAGCATTTCGGTTAAGGAAAAATATGGTGGATACACACCGTGAAATATGTTACAGCAATTAGAAGCAAAGAACACATAGCAACATGGATAAATCTTTTAAAAAACACAATGCTGGGTGAAAGACATTAAGAAGCAGAATGAAATATGAGGGCTGTCCAGAAAGTATCCAGCCATTGTTAATATAACAAGAATGGTTACATGGCTGGATACTTTCCAGACAGCCCCTGTATATAACACAATGACATTTATTTAAATTAAAATATATGCATACAAAATAGCAATACACATTTTGCAAGAATATATGCACACAAGAAGACCCACAACCACAAATGTTGCATGGGAGAATCAAGAGTACCCCATGTGGTAGAAACTCAATAAATGCTAATTGTCTAGCACAGACCATGTAAAATGTAAAGGAAAATGTATGTATGAGAGAGAGTTGTAATAAGTTCTCTAAGCTTTTCTGGTAAGAAAACACACAATCCAAAGCAGGGCTACCAATGATGGGCTAAAACCTCATTGGAACATGATGTTTATGATTTACTGTGTTATTAATTTAATTTCCTACTGCTCCATTAGCAGTTTTAGAAAAAAATGAGAATAAGAAATAACATGAGAGAGGAAACAAAGCAAATTTAGGATTAGGTAACTTATTAAAAATAATGAAAAATTATTTTTCAGCTTGGCTGACTTTAAATTAATCATTAGTATGCTTTTAAGTCTGGCCAACAAAAAATTCTAAAGGCTAATTATGATACGTAAGGATTTACAAAAATTGGAATCCCTATGTCATTTGTAAACCTTGCAGTTAGCATACTTTCAAAGGATAGACCATCAACAGGTAATATTATCATGATTCTGTCTTTAATTACTCTAATTAAATATCTGTTTTAAAACTGAAGTCTCATCTTAATGAAGAAAAATCCTAATATTTAAATTCTAAAGTTAAGGCTCCTTATCTTTAAAATTTTAGTAATAAATTAAGTCAATATTCATAACAAAATTACTTTATTCTGTTAGATTCAGATTTCTATTCAACCCCGTTTTTCTACTAAGCACTTCTTTAGAAGATGAAAGAACAATACACCTTGATTTTCCAAAAGAAATAAACTGTTTAATACTGTCCATCAACTAATGAAACCATCAATGTAATTATTTTTCACATTCTCAAGAATATAAAATGAACTAATTTATAATTAATGTTACGACAAGTGCCTAATAAACTTAAAATGATTTGACATTAGGGCTGAATTTTCATTGGAACTAGTGGAAAGTTTTATGATTTGAGGATTTTCTAATCCCCAGGCATATTGATGAAATGTAACTCGAATATGAAATCATCCTGACCCTTGCTGTTTTCTAACTATAACTTTAGGTACTAAACACTACAAAAATAAATAAACAAACAAGTTACTGACACTATAAAAAGGAGCAAATTTTTACTGATTTTATTTTTATGCACTTTTTTACTTTTATATGAATTATTTGCATATTCATCTATAATATGTGTATGATGTTAAGTTAAAATATGTGTATATGTGCAATTAGTATAAATCAAACTATTTTCTTATAAATCCTACATAGTCACACTTTGATATAATAACAAGCACCCTGATCTAAAGATAATATGCTTTTTGAATATGGTTTTCATTTTCAGTACTTGAATAAATCCTTATTTTGAGTAGCTCCTTATATTAGAACAGGAAATTTGACTAGAATAAAACAACCAAAAATACACATACCCACAAACTCTCCCCACCAGAGGGTATGGCAAGTAAATCTTCCGTAAATCTCATTTTTAAAAAAGGAATTTAATGCATATTTTTCTTATGATGTCCTTATATCCACACAATATGTTCCCAGGAAATTAAAAGTGGATCAGATAATCCAATATCCTGCCCCTTGCAGGAAACTACAGCTGATAACTTTCAGGGAAGTAGACAAATACACAGTCTTTTTCCTCAGGTTCCAGTGTACATGACATAGCCAGACTGGTATATTTGCCCCCTTTAGAACCTGAGATGATTCATTTGAGTATTGAAACATGACATTCAAAAACCTAACGTTGATTATAAATTTTTTATTAGCAGAAGAAAACCCTATCATGGCAAGGAAGTAATCAAACTAATTGCCCCAAGCCTCAGAATATCTTTTCCCATTCCCAGACCAACACGCCCTTCAAATGCCACACAAAGGATCTCTTAGGAAGAAATCTGTAAATTCACAATTCTAGTCAATGGCACATAGGCTTTCAATTTTTTTCTCCAATTGTTTGCCCATTTCGAGGTTGGACTTATGATTCAATCATTTTGTAGGTAATCAAGAAACATTATTCTCAAACATACTTATAATTGAAATGTTTGTTTTTAATGACCTATTTTGTGTTCTAACAACCCTCACATTTTGCATCTCCTAAATCAAGTTCTCCTCAGGGTGTTGCCAAGTTTCACCCGGTCTCCCACCAATGCCAGATCCTTTCAGCGCAGGATCCCACACTAGCATACACACTCAAAAACCCCAAACCAGTCTCTCCACATTTCACTGCCTACTGTCCTATTTGTTCACCCTTCTTAAAGGGCATCTTAAACTGTCTTAAACTAAGTTATTAATAACTGCAAGCAATTTTCTCTGTAAAAATGTGTTGTTTAAATTCACTGTGGTATTCTGGATTGAATCCTGGAATAGAAAAAGGAAATCAGTGGGAAATCAGATGAAATCTTAATAAATTTTGAAGTTTAAATATCAGTAATGTACCACTGTCAGTTTCTCAGTTTTTACAGACTTTTCATGATAATATAAAATGGTAAGGGGGTGGGGGAATGGATGAGGCATCTATGTGAATTTTGTATTATTTTTCCAAACTCTCTGTAAAACTAAAACTATTCCAAAATAAATAGTTTATTTTTTAAAAAGTGTTGTATTTTTAAAAGCCACTTCAATTTATTAACACAAAGCATGAGGAAATGGAAATTTCAGATACAAGGGTGGTGCCGCAGTGAGAGGGGTTTGAGATAAAGAAACTGCCTTCGCTCCTCGCTTTACCTCACAGAGGCATCTGCCTCTTTCTGCCTTTGCATAAAGGTTGGCTGTGAAGGAAACTGCATTCATTTGCATGGCATCTGGTCAGGCAATAACATGATCTCAGATTTGCTTTTCAGAAAGATGAATCCTGTTCTATTATGGAGTGTGGCCTTTGGAAAGGCAAAAGAGCATGCCAGGTGAGCAGTTAAGGAGCTGTTGCAGGAATGTCAGGCAAAAGCTGAACTAGGCTAGTGAAAGCAAAGAAAAAGTGAAAAGAATAAATCAGGAGACATGAAGACACAGAATGTGGTGGGAGAGAGAGAAGAGTCAAAAATGACCCCCACATTTATTCACATCACTGAGTAGATGATAGAAAAACTGACTGAAAAAGAAGTTATAGAAGAAAAAGCCATGTAGAAAGAGGGCAAAGATGATGAGCATATGGATGCTTAGATGTTTGTGGAAATTTTATGTAGCAATGTCAGGGATAAGAAGCTCAGGAGGAGGGTCTGAGCTGCAGATGAAGAGTGGACAAACCATCAGCCTTAGGGTGCTATGGATGAATTTAGTGAGGGTTACCCAAGTAGTTATTGAGATAATCCAAATAGAATGCATAATATTCAGAAAAGAAAAAAATAAAGTTCCAAGTCATAAAATTGCACAGTCCAGAGATTATCAATCAGATTACTTATTAGAAAGATTCATCGCATTATGCTAGGGAATTTATTTTGTAAAAAGTTGCTTGTAAGAAAAAAACTAATTATTAAAAACTAATTTTGCCTTATGTAAATGCTTACATCAAGTTGCATTGTTCATCCCTAAGAAATACCACAATGGATAAAGAAAAGCAAATATATAGCTAAATAGAGAAAGAAATAATGCACACATAATTGTTATTAACTGTTTCCACAGACACATATATTTCTCTATAGTTATAATGTCAAAAAATCAGCATAGAGAGTCTTCTTTAATAATAAAATATCAATGGGTCTTATGACCAACAATATCTAGTTAAATTTGGGTTAAAATGAAGTTGGTAAACTCTAGGATTATGACAAATTCTATGAGATAATTATCTCACTAGGCAAGTTTTTACTTCAGTTGGATTATTGGTCTACATTTGAGTGTAATGTTTCCCTTATTTAGGTTTCTCTGTGAAAGACATCATTTCAGGGAAAGATAAGGCATTAGTAGTTGCACTTAGATATTTCATGTTGCACTAGTTGTGGAATTGAACTGAGAGTCAAGAACATGACTTGTTGTTCCCTTAGGAATAGTATTTCACCTCAATGTGAAATTCACATCGGGAAAATGGAAATAATAATTATGTTACACTTGGAAATCTGCACATAAAAAACTGAAAGTATTCACAGAAAAATATATGTGTATGTGCATGTGTGTGTGTATATATATATATTTGTAAAATTTTGACATTCAAAAATCTCCATTCATAGAAAAAATTGCATTGGCTTCATGCATATTTATTAAACACCACTTATCTTTTCTAACTTTAATGTTGAAAAATGTTATGTTGACTCTCACAAAGGTAAGAATACAAAGTCAATCCCATGCCAACAAATGTCTTAGTTAACCATTCAGAAGCTGAATTGAAATTATAGGAAATTGGTGTCTCTAAGACTAGACAGGGAAATGAGACTTTTTAAGTATCACCATTTGGTGATGACAGAGATAAATGTTGGCCTCTTCTTTCTGTCTTTAATTTACATTTTCCCTGAGAATGAGAGTTATTTGGCTTGAATATCTTATTATCCCAGTTTTAAATTGTCTTGTGATACCAAGAAGAGTTTTTCTTTGATTAACTGGAGGCAGATCCTGAAGGAAGAATATGGATCTTTATAAGCTACTTGGTGGAAAAAGAGTAATATTCTATAGGAAAGACTGTTGTAATTATTTATATTATGAAAGTGAAATATAGCTTTTCTATGAGTAATAATTGATACTCAAATCTATGGATCTTGCAAATATTACAACTTAAATATAAAGAGTATAGAATGACTTGTCTATATGGATTGACAAATCTGGGTTGGCTTTGTGGTACTAAATTCAGGAAAACGCTAGACATTAAAATAATGATATTCCTTTTTAATTTATACCACTTGATGCAACAAAACTTCTTTTAAAATACATTAAACAGTATTGTATCCAGCATTATTGAGCTGGATAGAGAAAGGAAGAGGCCAAATAAGACACCCCCAAAATGGCTAAACAAACATGTGTTCCAGTTTTCACTCCATAGCTTGCCAGTTTTATGACCTAAGTGAGTCAATTTCCACACCTAAAAAAGTACAGGTAATATTTAGCTCAAAGTTATTTAAATGACTTTGAAATGATATGAGAAATAATTTTATAAATTGAAAAGTATTTATGTGTGTGCTTATTACGTTTAAGTCATATTGCCTAATCAACACGAAAGACAAGAAGGTTGTCTTTACTTTGATGAGCAAAATCCAAGAAATTGGCAATATGAATTATACCCCATATGCAAAGTGAAATATGATCTTCTCAATTTTAGAAAATGAAAACACAAACAGTGACACAGTCCTATTGAAATTAACACTAATATATGCAAGATGCACTAACTCAGTTTGTATTTATAATATGCACAACAACGTCTTTCAAACACACTATTCTTCCTGAACTTTAGAAGTAGCATCCCCGATGTACCTACCTATAGTTTAAGTTCTTGCATACACAAGGCTCTAGTCCTCTTTGGTCCTGTTACAGAGCACTGTCAAGGACGATTGAAGAACCAGCTTTGTCTTCTGATGAAATAATTTTACAGTGACTCCTTCCAGAGAAGCCAATTATTTTCTTCAAAAATAATAAGAGAATATCTAGAGACACATAAAGCTTTTCAGTGTCCATCAAATAATGCAGAAATTGTTACACTTTTAAAATTAACTGGCCTAAGAAGCTGTTAAGAGTCAGCCAAATAGGACGCAGCCTTAATAAGGAGGTGGATTATGGGTGTTTCCAAATGGCAAAGAGTAATGAGTAAAAAGAAAATAAGTGCAGTATAAAATGAGCAGAGTTCATAAAAATGACAGCAGCCCCCTAGAAAAGGTTAAAAGGAGAAGTACTGACACCAAAAACTCTAGCAACAAGATTATATAATGCACAAATCATATAAATGCAAGAAAGCAGGAAATTAAAAAAACAAATAATACTGATTCCAAAAAATGTATGAAATAAAAAATATTGTATTTTTAAAGCAATGAGAAAATATTCTTAAAAGAATTTGCTTTTGCTCTGGAAAGCAAAGTCTTATTAAATAATTACCTGAGCATTTGGCAAATATAGAAAGTTTGTTACATCCGCTGTTATCTGCATAAAATGATGATATGAGGAAAAAGTTACCCTGGCAAAAAACTGAGACACTGACTTCAGCATCTGTATCAATTAAATATTTACAATTCTCTATAAGATGCTTATTATTTTTAAGTCATATTGCCAGATCAACATCATAACCAGTAAGTTTGTCTTTACTTTGATGAGTAAAATCCAAGTAATTGGCAATGTCAACTATAACCCATATGCAAAAAGAATAAAATATTTTCAACTTTACAAAAGAAGGAAGACATAATGACCCAAACCTATTGAAATTAGTACTAATTTCATACGCAATGTATATTAACTAAATTTATAGGATTAGAGGTATAAGAATTAAAGATAAAAGTTAAACACAGATGGTTATTATTTACCTGAAATTATTTAATTTTATTATTTGCAATTTAACTGTTTAGTAATTGAATTCATAATTTGTCTCTATGGTTAATTGTGATTTTCTAAATCAAATATGTTTACAAGTTTCAGATGAGCATCTCAACAAAATAGGCCATTACCTATGCCATGTCATTTTATCACTTTCTTCAATCAAAATGCCAAAGATTTTTTTTTTAAATAATAAAACCCCATTGTTGGAAAAGTTTAAAGAAATGCTATTTGTACAATATCAAATTGGTAAAGCATTTCTAAGGGACAGTTTGGCAATAAGTATCAAAATATAAATAGTCCATGTAATTTGATCTAGTAATGTTATTTCTAGGAATTTGCATTGATATAACTAGATACATATAAAATATGTGCATACAAGAACATTCATCACAGTATTATTTACAATTAGTGCAGAAGGGAAAACAACCCAATATTTGATAGAGAACTGATTAAATAAACCATGTAATAATTTGGAGATGTTAGCTATTATGCTTAAGAAATATATTTATTAATATAGAAAGATTAAAGGTTGATATTAATGAGATCTCATACTTTCACATTATAAACATGATTAAATTCAATTAACTTACTCTTGTAAAATGTTATATAATTTAAAATTATTTTCAATAGATCAACTCTTACAATTTTGTAAGCTACATTTTCTTTTCTTTTTAAATGACAAAAAGAGATTCAGGGAAGATAATCTCACTCATAATGATGTATGTTATAAATTACTTGACCCAATAAATCACAAATGTAGTATCACCAGGTTTTGCATGGAAATTTAGTAGCTTAATTCTCTCAGATTTAACTGAAAATAAATTGACAACATCTCACTTAATTCAGTGATACTGAGTGCCTAAAGAATACAAGACTGATCCCACCGTGTGAGTATAATATCCAATTCCTATTCTCTTCATTCTTTGAATATACGTTAGTTTCATTACGAGCATAAGATGTACATCAGTCCATTGTTAATTTTGCTTCTCAAGGCCATTATCCTGAGATTAACTAGATCTCCTGCCTACCAAAGTTACAATTTGACTATTTCTGAAAAGAGTGAAATGTGAAAGCGTCTTTTAATTCATCCGCTTGTTATTATTAAGAGAAAAAAGGCATCTGTGAAAACTGCAGCTTACACAAGAAAAATGAAATTATATAACCACCTGTTACTCTGACTTAAAGGAATATTTGTAACAGAGGAATTAAAGTATTAAGGCAATTTCGTGGACTCCATAAAGGAGAGGGATGTTTCTCAAATGAGGTGTGTCATGCAATTAATGTAACACGATAGCCAAGTCTTTGTGCTATAATCTTACTGCCTGAGGCTACAAGACAAATGAGAAAAGGAGGTCAGCATAGACAGGAAAGAGTAAAAACACTGGATCATGCCCCAAACCCCAAAAATCGACATACACAGAATAGACAGGCTCTGCCTTTTCCACACCATGAGCAGGATTAGATATAGGAGCTTATTTATTTAAGCAGAGTTATTCTAATTCAATGATGAATTTCATCTTGTAGATATGTACATGGCAAGTTAAAATCATGTTGTCATGAAGTGCTCCTTAGATGTTAATGGAGGAAGAAAAATATGAAAATGTTTAAATTCTATCTGATTGCATTATATTAATATTTTTACATCCAATGTTGTTATTAGTATCATATGTCAACCAATGTTGTTATGTATGAGGTAGTGTGCTAGGTGTGGAGAGGAATTCGAAGGTGGATAATAATTTAACTTATCCTCATAGAATAAGAACTCTAAAAGGAGACACAAGACATGGTTGCACTCTAGAAATACACAAGTTAGAAAGTGATAACGCATCCTAGAGATGCTATGGAAGTTCAGAGAAACAAGAGATCACTTCCAGCTCTGTGGATCAGAGATAGGAACTTTGATTCACGGGTCGAATTTAGAAAATTAAAGATGGTGAAGATAAATCAATTCCAGAGGGAGTTCAAAGTATGGGAAAAGGTATAAAAAGGTGCAGAATTCAAGTTAGGTATGAGAAAAAAAGTTTTCTTAAAGTAGCAGCTACTTTGAGATAATAAACTTTGGAAGAAAATCTAGAAAATTGGGTTGGAACCAGATTGTAGAAGATGTTGAAAGTCATCTTAAAAGGTTTACACAAAATTGGATGAGTAGCAGAGACATACAAGGTCTTAGGGCAAAAAACAATGAGCTCATATCTGTTTTCAGTAAGACTCTTCTAAGATATGAAGGATGGATTGGAGTGAGAAGAATCTGGAGGCAGCACAGACAAGACAGGCACCAGCCTCACTAAGAAGCGAGGGCGTGGACTAAGGGAATGTTGGTAGAGTTGGAAAGCTATAGACAAATGTGAGAGAAGTGTAAAGGAGAATTGACTATTTATTATCTTTGTGTAAGGTAACATTAATGATAACTCTGAAGCTTTACATCTGAGTGACTGCAGTACAGTTTAATCATAAAAAATAAGGAATGATAGATGATGGAAAATGAAGAATTCAGTTTTAGACACACTGAGTTTCATGAGCTGAAGGATAACTGGGTGGAAGGTGCAATAGTTAGGAATGTGACGCTGAGACTTATTTTTGGTAATTAATTGGATGATTATGATCTAGTAGATTGTACTGATCCCTATGTATACAGTATTAGCTCATTCTTATGGTTAATGAATCTAGTTTGGCAGTGCCCATCTAGACTACTTTAAGAAAGACTACGATAATAAAGCACCTGAAGCCCTAGGTAAACAAAAATTCTGCATCCTTGTTTAAGGTTTGCCTGTATGCAGCAGTGCAAATTTTGCACAACTCACTTTCTTCCTTGCTCCTGGATCAAAAAGCTGGAAGTGATCTAACAAAAATTTTCCATCTTAAATAAATGTGAATGTGTATATTTAAGTTGATTTTAAAACATGCCATTCAGAAAATATGATGTACTTGAAAACCTAATGAGTGGCATAGTATAATTGAGAGTAACTATTAAAAATTAAGGTACTGATATTTGATAAAATACTGTGAAATTATTAAAATTATGGGTTAGAAAAATTATAACAATATAAGAAGTAATATTTTAAAATATTTACATTCTTAAAGAATTTTTCAAAATTTAGACACAAGAGCCTCTACTTTTTGTTAAAAATAACAGATTGAAAATGTATTTATCTCTTCCCCCTTGAGACCATTTTAAAATAATATTAAAGGAATAAATATTGCATATCTACAATAGTGAAGATATTTTGAGAAGGGTTTTCAATAAAAAAAATTATTTTTAATTCAGGGAAAATTATTCAATGCAAAAAAATATTACACATTAGGGCAAATAAAGTAGAGTCTTAGACTGCGGGTTCACAGTGGTGGAAAATACCAAATATAGAAGTAAAGTTCAGGATGTTCATAATCGAACTGATGAACATAAGGAACAGAAAAATAAAACAGAATTGAAACAAGGAAATTATTGAAAAAATAATAAAAGAAAAATTCCCAGGTCTAAAGAACGTGTCTCCATATTTATAGGATAAGCCATGTGTCCAGCTCAATAAATGAAAAAGAACAATAGAATGAACAGCACGAAAATATTTCATAATGCCAGCAATAAAAATGCAAAGAAATCAGAATAATATGGGATCAATCACCAGCAATATTGGATAGAGGCAGACAATGGAGCAATACCGTGAAAATTATAAACGGAAATGGTTTTCAACTTAAAATTCTATCCTAGCCAAACTATCAATTAGATATCAATAGGAAAAAATAAAATTAAGCCTTGCTCTAAACTTGACACCTTATATAAAAATTAGTTCTAAATGAATCACAAATTGAAATGTAAAACATCAAAATCTAAACTTTTTAGAATATAATGGGAAAAAATATTTAGGGCTTAGGACTTAAGAGTTGTTAGACACAGCATCAAAAGCTCAAGCCATAAAAAAAAAAACAACAACAACAATAAATTGGACTTCCCCAAAATTAAAAACTATTGCTCTGTAAAAGATACTGTTAAGAGAATGAAAAGACAAGCTACTTACTAGGAAGTGATATTTGCAAGCTACACATCTGACAAAGGATTCATGTCTACTATATATAAAGAATTCTCAAAAGTCAACAGTTTAAAAAAAAACAAACAACTGACAATCCAATTAGAAAAGAGGCAAAAGACAGGAGGCGGCACTTCACTGAAGAAGCTATACAGATGGCAAATAAGCACATGGGAAAGATGTTCAGCATCACTAGCTGCAAGGAATTAAAATTAAGACCATGATGAGTTATCACTACATCACTATGTATTAGAACACATAAAATTTTCAAAAATGACAAAACGAAAAGATGGCTAGGATGCAGAAACACTGGATCTCTCATATATTGCAGATGGCATGTAAAATGACAGTCTCTCTGGAAATAGTTTGGCAGTTTCTTAAAAAATACACACACACACACACACACACACACACACACAAACATGCTCTTACCATGGGACCCAGCACTTGCAATCTTCCATATTTATTCCAGATAAATGAAAACATGTCTACACAAAAACGGCACATGATTTTTCATAGCATCCCTATTTGTAATAGAGCAAAAACTCTAAACAACCAAAGTATCCCTCAATAGGTGACTAAACTAACATGATACATCCATGCTATGGAATACTACCCAGAAATAAACAGGAAAGGACTATTTATACATGAAACAATGTGGATAGAACTCAAGAACATTATGCTGAGTGAAAATAGCCAATCTTAAAAGGTCACATCCTGTATGATTCCATTTATATCACATCTCAAAATGACAAAAGATAGAAAGATGAAAACAGATTAGTGGTTTTCAGGGCTTAAAAATGATGCAGAGGGGGTGACTATAAAGGCATAGCATGAGAAAAATATTGGAGGTGATGGAAGAGTTCTGTAACTTGATTGCAATGGTGTTTACATAAATCTACATATGATAAAATGACAAAGCATTCACACACACACACACACACACACACACCAATGTCTGTTTGCTGGTTTTGTTACTATACTATAATTGTGTAAGATGCAAATCACTGGGAAAGACTGAGTGAAAGATACAAAAGACCACTCTGTCCTATCTTTACATCTTCCTATGAATCTATAATTATGTCAAAATAAAAAGCTTTAAAAAGTAAAATAAAACATGCTATATGGCTTAAATATAATTTTAAATTATATCATTAATCCTTTGGAAAAAGTTAAGTACTTTAATTTATGGCTCCCTAAACACATTGTGGTTATAAAGAGATGTATATATAACATTGTCTTTGAGTCTGCATGTCTTTGCTTATGTAAACTACATTTTTAGACAGTTAACTTCTAACAGAAGTGGAGTAGAAAGCACATTTAGATGTAGGTAAACCTGGGCTTCAATGCCACATCCAGCAGTTATTAATGTAAGAAGTTTACTAGTTGTATACCTATTAGTAAAAGATCTTAATGTGTTTTCTGAGGTTCAGGTCATCACCTTTAAAGAGGACATAATAAATAGTTATCATTTAGTATTACTGTGAAGATCAACTACAATTTATGAAGTGATTTCTACCAACATTCTTCCATTTTCATTTTAGAATTGAATTTGTCAACATTGGGAAGAACTTAAATCTCTTCACAGGACGAAGAGTATAATCTACTTTTAAAGTGGTATCAGGAAATGTCACCTAACATTTTCCTATTTCTAATTTAGAAACTTTATCATATAAAGAGAAGAAGAGACCTTTGAATTGTGCTGTAATATATGTAGGACACTTAGGACTAAAAAATTCAGGAAAAGACAGATGCTGAAGAGGGAGGAGATGTTGAAATAAGGAATGAGTTGCAAAATTCTTAACGGACACTAGGAAATCATATATGGTACTTATGAGTGTGCATATTTAATGTACTAAGAGAACAATCCCACACAACAAAGAGCATGAAGTATGTGAAATCATAGTGTTAAGTTTGCAAAAAGCAAAAGACACATTCTGTCTTTCTCTCTCTCTCTTTCCCACTCCGCACACACACTCCTTTGCCCTTCTCCCACCAAGATTGGGTTGACACTAGAATAGCACTTCCATTAAAATAAGTCATAATCCACCCTCCACTTATGCCATTACGACACTTGAAAGCCTGCCTAATGAGTTTGCACAAATCCTCTTTTTAACTCGTACTTCATATACGCTTCCAATTAAATATTTATCACCATATCTGGACCTACAAATAACAGAATTAAGGTATGATCCCATTATATTATTCTGTTCATTATATTATTCTCACAGAGCTTAGCTTCTCTAAAAAAATAATTTCATGGGTCATCAGAACAATAGTTTCTACTTTTGTTCTTTTAAACTTACAGCAAATATATTCACAGCAAAAGATGCAATAATTTGAAATTTTAAATTATATGCAAAGAAAACATGGGTTTAGGGATCAGCTAAACTTGTGTTTGAATCCTTGCTCCATCACTTAAACTAAGTGACCTTTGGGAAGAAGGAACTGATTCTCTAAGCTTATTTTCTCACATACGTAATGACACTCTTAGAATTTGCAGAAGAATGAAATTAGACATTTTATGTAAATCTTGTATGCAGTTTCTGGCACACAATAGAGTTTTACTAATGGCGATCACTATCATTAATGATTCTACTTATTAACCTCCTCCTCGTTAATTTTTGTTACTTTAATCTTTCCAGTATGTTCCTTAGTTTTACATGTTGTTTTTCTAACATATTCATTTCATTTATTCTTTTTGCAAATATTCACCGGCCATTCTTATAAGGCACTGTGCCATATGTTGTGAGATGTGCAAGACAATATCTCTACTTCAGCTGAGAAAAAAGACAGAAACACAGAGTGTTGAAGTAGGAAACAGGTGATCAGTAGCGTCACAGTACTACCAATTGACAGTAATTGATAAGATGGTTTTTTGGAGAACACCAAAGGCTTTTAAGAAAAAGCACCTTTCCATCTATGCCTTGGAAAAATCACAGAAGACAAAAAAATGGGTAGAGAATTCCAAGTAGAAGAAATTTCATGAATGAGAATAGAGTGATTATCAAACAGAGGCACGGTGACAGAATACCAGGCAGTCAGTGTGTCTGAAGGAAAAAAAAAAAAATCTGTGTTTTGGGGAAATAGTTTACATACTGCCATGTTAGGATTTTGGACTTACTGAGTAAGCAGTGAGAAATCAGTGAAGATTTTTTGGTTGCTGTTCAGGAAAGTATATTCATTCTAATAGTATCTAGGCTAACAATTTGTTTAATATCCTTCTGTGTAAAGCATATTGTCTAAAGATCAATTGATTAAAAATTAATGTATGTATGACATTTCTGAATTTCCTGTAGCCAGTCTATAAGTCAAGCCTAAGCACGACTAATCAGAAGATTAAAAGGCTCTAGTAGTCAAAGAATGATAAATTCAACAGAAGACATTTTTACTGTCTGATTCCTTGCAGTGCACATATTTGATGACTTCCTGCCTTCTTTATAATGTTGAAAAGAGAGTTCTTTCAGCAATAATCTACAAATTAAGAGAAATCCATTTAACCTGTCAAAAAATTAAATGGTTGAATATCTCTAAGTATCAAGCTGGGTATTTTACTAATACTTGCAACAAAGAGTGAATAGTTTTTAATTGCCTTTTTTTTTCCTTCTCCATTCTAGAAAAATACATTTCAAAAGTTTAAAAGTTAAAAAAATTTGAAAACAAAATTATCATGCACGGGGAGATACTTGGTTATGAAGAAAATAAAAATAATCTTGTTACATGTTGAGAAAAAAGGGTGACTGTCTTGATGAGAATTTCATTTACCTTTTTCCTTTTCCATTCAGGATAATTAATAAATAGGATGAGACAAGTTATCTGTAGTTGAAATTCGGATACTGTTGAAATGACAGAATTAAATAAACTTTAATTTATATGATGGCTTAGACAACTCATTCATATATAATAAAAGAAATATAACCAATCCCTTATAAAATAGTAAATGGTCTTATCTTGTATGCTATACTTGAAATGTATTTGGATGTAATAGACATATATAGCCTGAATTTGTGTTTCTTCCATTCAATTAGTGAACCATACCATCTTCTCTCTATTGTGCATAAAAAATGCTACAATTTACAGAGAATCATTCCTCTCAATATGTCAAAATTCCACTATCAAGACTGTGCTATTTATCTGGTAGAATTGTACTACCCAGACTGTGGTGTTCTCTTGAGCTACAAAATGTTAACAAAATATTTTTGGCCAAAGCTGTACATAAATTCCAGTTGAAATATTCTTTTAAAAATTATATTACTTAGCTTTATTAATATCTCCCATGACTGCTACCGTGACACATATATTTTTGCATTGAATAGGGAGCTCTTTACCAGATAGTTAAGAAAGGGAAAGTTAACTCAGGAGAAGAGTTAGACAGATGCTATGTATACAAAATGGCAATGCAAAAATTTGAAACATGGGCGGAATTGTCAGTTAAATGATTATTTATCTTTGTGTTGCTAAAATATTCAGCTAAGGAATCAATTAATAACAAATATTAATGCTATGCTTGACTATGAGATTATAATCTGGAATTAAATATTCTTTACCCCCTCCAAAAGCTGATTTTTTGATTTGTATAATACTTTTAGTTTTACTAATATCTATCATGGTATTTAAAATTAATTCTAATTAATTAGTTGAGGTATATGAATAAGCTAAAATATAAAATGTTATTTATTTTTAAAGCATAAGAAAAGATATTTTTACTTACATCAGAAATCTTGTTAAGCTTCTAAATATTTCATTTCACTGATAGTCATTTCTTTGACTATCAGTGACTGTATGTATTCTAAGAAAAATACAAATAAAGTGCATTTAGGACATACAGTCGTGAGGTATGACCAGCAAGTAATGTGACTGATTTGTCAACAAACATACTAAGAACTGTATGTCCAAATGAGCATTATATTTCCTAGCAGCCACTTTGGGAGATCAGACACATTTCACTGGTGTTGCCATTGCTCAAAACATTTCTAACTTCTCCTTTAGAATTGCTCTCAGAAATAATTTATGAACCATACAAAACTCAAGCTCATTGCATTATAAATTGCACCTCATATAGCAGTAACTTGAGGCAAAGCAGGATCAAGAAAATACAATTTCCTCTTCTCTTTTGTTTATAAAAAGAAAATTAACTTTTAAATTATTTAGTCCTAAAATGAACTGCTTATATAACCGTATTATATAAATCTAGGAAGACAATTGTATAAAAATAATTAATCCTTCTTTTCTTGAATAGAAACATAATATGGACTAATATCAGTGCAGTTTTACTGTGAACTATCACGCTTGTCTAATCTCATTCTAGATGGTCTCCTTTGTTCTCCCAGTGACATTGGCAAACTCCATCATATTTCACCATTCACCACTCTTCTTAATCTTTGTCTTCTCACCTCTTCATTATGTTTTCTTTTTCCCAAAAGTCTGTGAACAGTGTTCTTAAAGGAACACTGTGTCCACACCACTCTGGGTCCTTCATCTTTCTCTGGCTTATTGTGCTGTGTCTTCTTCCCCAGTTCATTTCCCCCTTTCTAGTCCTAAAATGTAGATGTTCCTCTACATTCAGCAGGTACTAAGGTATATATAATTAAAGGTATATATAAGGTATATATATATAATTAAATATATATTGAATAAATGCTCTATTTTTCTGTGCCATTTCCCTGTTAAACTAAATCTAACAGGTTTACCTATCATCACCATTTAAACAGCAAATTCCCCTGCTCAACCTTGCTCTATTCCTTCCAACTTCTAGTTATATAAACCTCAGCCAGTTATTTAACCTCTTTGAGTCTTAGTTTCCTCACATGTAAAATGGGGATAAAAATATCATCCATCTCGTAGAATAGTGACCAAGGAGATGATGAATCAGAAGTGTCTGATATATATGATCGATGTATTTTAACTATTATTAAAGTGCTCAGTTATTTTAATTATAAAGATGGGGTCTCTTGCTCTGTCACCCAGGCTGGAATGCAGTGGCACCATCATAGCTCACTGCAGCCTCAAACTCCTGGGCTCAGGTGAGCCTCCCCTTCTGCCTCAACCTCCCGAGGAGCAGGGGCTATAGGCACAGGCCACCATGCTTGGCTAATTTTAAAAAATTATTTTAGAAATGGGGTCTCACTATATTGCCCAGGCTGGTCTTAAACTCCTGGACTTGAGTGATCCTCCTGCCTCAGTATTTTAACTATTACTGATTTTTTTTTTCCAAACCTTTCATGACATTCTCACTTGGATGCCATACAATCAATTTAACATTATTTTTAAAAAACATGTGAACATTGTCTAGCACGTGCATCAAAATAAAATGATATGCTATTGCTTAGACTAAATTATGCAGTTAGTAGAATTAAATTCTTATTCATTTTTTCCTCCTACCTTTAGTAAAGAAATGTAAATAGCAGTCATTTTATAAGCTAAGAGAGAGGCCTGAAATAGATTTTAAAGCTCTATATTGTCTGTGAATAAGGTATAAAAATGCTGTGATCTCTGTCTGGCAGGAATGTTAGTCAAACTGTCTAAACATTCTGTGTATCTCTAAATTTTTTTTTTTTCACGTATTAACTTCCCTAACCCTGTTGGGGTTTTTCTGGTTGTTTGTTTGTTTGTTTGTTTGTTTGTTTTATTGCCATGATCATGAGTGAGAACACCATTCATTCTGGCTATCGGGTTTGAAATCTGTCCTTTGATCCTCCCTGCCCCAGCTGCTCTACACAGGCACCACACTGCTGATGCTTACCGTACCATCCTTCTGCAATTGCCCTTGTCCAGTACTGTCCTCTCATGTTTGGACCATTGCACTATACCTTTTTTGAATTTCTTAAACTTTTTATTACAGTTTCAAGGACAAAGAACCGTATTACTATTTAAATTGACCGCAGAGTTCAGTTCCCAAAAGCATAATAGCTCTAACTTGTGGTTTATAACAATAATTTTTGTCATTTACTTAATCCATAAACTGAAAATTAAAAATAGTCTTCTATGAATCTGTCAATTCCTCTTTACTTTTTAAATTAGTTAATTTTTTAATTGACAAATAAAAATTATGTATAATTATGGAGTGCAACATCTTTAACTCTCCCACCTGCCTTTTTTCTCACCATCTTCCAATTCATTCCACAAACACCCTCATTATGTTAATTACCAATTTCACACTGTCTGATTAAAGTTGTGTATGCCTATACCACTCATCACGATTTTTTATACAATGTAAGCACTCAAAAATTTGTAGAATAAATCTCATACCCTTGCACAGAAACCCCCACTGGTTGCATGATGAATAGTGTTGTCCATTAGATCTTCCATACTACTATCTTAACTATGGTTCTGTGAATGTCAAATAGGGGGAGAGGAAATAAAACAAATATATATAAATAGCCCTATGTAAGATGTGTGGGCTTGGTATATTTCCTTTTAGTTTCACACAATAACCTTGTGAGATAGGTACTATCCCTTGCTCTTTCAGTAGCAAAGAGACTCAGGTTAAGGTTATTGTCCAACATGAAGAGTCCACATTTACATATGAACTCACTACTATGATCTCAAAATTTATGCCTATTTTATTACATTCCCATCTTCTTTTAAGCAGAGTTTTAACATCAGGAGTTCCCTGGATGTATTAGTTTTCTATTGCTGCTATAACAAACTATCACAAACCTAGTGGCCTAAAACAATGCAAATTTATTATCTTAGGGTCCAGGCGCCCAGAAGTCCAAAATCAGTCTCCCTGAGCTAAAATCAAGGTATCGCCAGGGTTGGTTGCTTCTGGAGGTTCTGAGGAGGGAATCCACTTCCCTGCCTTTTTCAGTTCCTGGAGGCTACCATTCCTTGTCTGCTGCCCTCCTCCCGCCCACTAGCACTGCAACCTCTTCCACTCATCATGTATCCAAGCTCCTGCCTCCCTTCTTAAAAAGTCCCTAGTAATTATATTGGATCCACCAGGATAATCCAGAACAATCAACATCCCTTTTGTCATGTAAGGTAACATATTCCCATTTTGCAGGCATTAGGACACAGCCGTCTTTGAGGGGAGGGGGACATTATTCAGCCAACCACATCAGGCACAAGCTCTGATAGTGGAGGCTGAACCCCACTGGACTAAAAACTGGTGAAATTTAGATGTCCCAGCAATATCTATATGGGGCAATCTTTTTTCAAGATGTACTATACCTAAGAATAAAGTTTAAAGAAATAAGACTAAAGCCTAAGAATAAAGTTTATTGCCTCACCTGCTCATTTTATTATAAGCCTTCAGTTTGGTAAGTAAAGTCCAATTCTTGCTTTTTCCTGAACAATAAAAAGAAGTTTGAAAGGAATGAAAAGTGCACATTAGACAAATAATAATTGTCAGTTATGGCAGAATTTATGAGAAAAAGCATGTTTACAATTGCATTGAACTAAAAATGGAAATTTCAATTTTTGTTTTAATGTATTGATAAAATAAGACTATTCCTGGTTCCTATTTCTTAAAGACTCTTCAAGGTTTTTACCAAGAGGGTCTTTAAATTTTGACAGTTTATTTTTCAAAATGTACTATTTTCAAACATATATTATAAAGTTAGTACTTTATTATCTCCCCTCAGCAAAACAAAAAGTCAAAATATGTTTAATGATTCAGTTTTTGCATAGCAAGAACATTACTTAATGGTGCTTGAATTAACAAAATGAATTGAGCTAATTGATGATTTCCCTTCTTAATGATACACTGACTTTTTGGGTCATCTCTTCTACTTCTCAATAACATTAGTCCAGGGCCATTTACATACTAGGCATTTCTATAGATCAACTAAATGGGGACACTTTAATGCTAAATCAGGGAGACATAGATTTTGTACCTTCTCCTGACTCCTTTCTTTCTTCCACCCTAAAAATCCTCAGTCTATCAGGAGTGTTTAATTGACATTGAAGGTCATAAATATATACTGATAGAATTTTACTACCAATGAACTCTATTATATTGAGATAAAAGTTTAACAAAGCATGGAATTATAAAACTTTGACTACAGTTAAAAATGCAAATATGTGGCCTTTATTTTGCTAAATATATTAGCATTTTTACCTTAAAATCAGCACTGTATAAAGAATATTGGCATAAAATGCCATGAGATTCATGGTTAAAAGTAAAAGAGAAATACATGTTATTAAGCCATAAAAAACTGCACAAATTTCAAAGAAAGTCTAACATCTTGCACTAGAGCATTTTAGTTCATGAATAAAATTTTCTAAATACTTAAACATATATATATGTTTAAGATAAGTGTATCAAAAGTAGAGCCTTCCTCAGACTTTCTGAAAAATCAAAGCACAAAGGAAAACGAATTATCTTTTAGGCAGATGAAAAACCTAAAGGTGATTATTAAATATATTTTTAAATACATATGCCATAATGTATATATTGATTTAACCTCAGGTGAACAATAGTTGTGTTGTAAACAGATGTATATGAAATTTAGAAAACAAATGTTCAAATGGAATTTATTTCAGTTATGCCACAGACTCAGAGAAATGTCACATTTATTCAAACAATTATTTGTTACTAAGAAGTTTAAGTGTTTTGACCAATGAAAACTTAACAACAAAATGAAAAAATCTGAGAATAGCATGATTTAAAGAATGCCAATTTGTAACCCAGGGGATAGGTATTTGCATACTAATTGTAATGTTCCTGCTGTCACATTACCTTCAGCTCGAAGATCAGTCAGAAAGAGAAATTCAGCATCATCTGTGACAGTCAGACAGTGGAACGAAAAATGCCAGTGAAGTGAGTTGCTGTTTAAAGCTATTTTTATCTTGGAAGATGTACAAATGAAACACTTGAGTCTTCGTTAGTCTAGATGTTTTGTTTCCTTCATTTATGATATATATGCTAATTGTTGTCTCTCTTCCTGGTTTATTTTTTCTCCTTTCTCTATTGATTACTTCTTTTGTAAAATATGTCAACAATTTGTGTCTTACTTGTGCAATTAATTCTTTATGTGCTAATGAAAGATTATAAAGTGGAGAAAGACCACTGAGCTCTCTTTATGTGATGTTTTTCAAAATTATGAAGTGAGTTAGAGACATAACATATATATGATCCTTGCAAAAATTATCATCACAATATTTATTGAGAAATTTTTACATGGATATTAAATGCTGGGTAAGGAAGCAGCTGTCACTTCCTGGAGCACATGGACTCCTTGCTTGAATTTTCCATTCTCCAGCACACTGCTAATTGAGTGTGAACAGCTAAGTTGTTGGATCCCACATTTTTTAATGCAATACAACTGGTTCTAGCTGGCTCAATTAGCAAGATAACTGGTAGCTTTCACGCAGTTCCCATCTGGCCTGGCTCTTCTCCGGACATATAATATGAGTACTGCTGGCCTTGATGGCACCCGATTAATGAAGAAAACAGAAAGGAAATCAGCCAAAACCCCATGAAATACTAAGTGCAATTTTGGCTCCAGATTCAAAAGGAATTTTCACGGCAAATCATATATACACAAAAAGTTACTGATTATGCATGGCAATTTTATGGAAAATAAACACACACACAAATGAAAAGAACCAGATAAAACCTCTGTTAAAGTTTTAACAAAAATTCAAATTAAAGAAGAAAATAGAAATGAGGGAGTGGCACACTGTCCTTTTATTTCAGGTCACACATGGCAAGTAAAAGCCAACCAAGTCAGTACACTTTTAAATCAGTCACCCTCTTTGTCCCCCAATATTTATTCAATAGATTAACATTTATATAGTCTTAATATTTATATAGTTGCATTTTTAAAACAAAAAAATCATATTTCTAACTCACATCTAACATAAGAAATGCCTTATTATTATTTGATAACTTACAATCTTTAAGAAACTCTGTCTTATGTAAACTTTCTATTGGGTAGCCAGTTACCACAATTTAACTATTATTTCAAGGAAATATTTGTGTGAAGTGTGATAAACTCTATTGCAGAAAAATCACTTTCCAGATAGTTATTATAAATGTTCCAAAACATGAATAAAGTACAAGCACATATGTATTAACTCATCCTTTTTAAGAAGAAGTGTGAAAAGAATTTGGGTTACAGATATACCTGTGTTTCAGTTCTAACTCTGCTCGTTACTGTCTGTGGGATATTGCACTAGCTATTAGCATCTCTGAGCCTCTTTACTCATTGATAATATGGGAATAAAACAGATTGTTATTTTCAAGAGTAAATTAGGTAAACTATATGACATGTTCAGCACAATGTTGTGTACATTGTACATATTCAATACATTGCTGTGCATTTTAGTGCTGTTATAAATATTATCTTTCAGTTTATTCATAAATACTGATAATTTGCTCTTCCACAGAATTACAAATATACAAGAAACCCATTTGTATTTTTTACAAATTTAAATGGCAACAAACAAGGCTTATTCCTTATGATAGTTACTTTTCACCTAATTTCTGAAAAGTAAATGCTACATTACTTCCAACCCTTAAAGCATATCAGATAGTCAAAAATTGAACCTTCTGGGTGAGAAATAGGTTAGAAAATAGTGAGCTGAGGGCATTCCAGACATTATCACACACCAGCAGGGGTATTTCTTCATAGAGTTGAAGGGCATTTTTTTCTCTTTACAGCAATGTCAGCATTTCGTGGACCTTAATTAATAGAATTACTAGAATATCCTAGTATCTCTAATTCTATTATCTGTAATATTCCATATCTATATCTATATAATATCCATAATATTTTAGTATCTCTCTATAATTCAAAATATTAGGAATTTTTTTATCCTTGGTTCTACATAATCTCCCAGACTTTGCTTTCTTCTTTATGTTTTTATGGTTTTCCTACACTGATGAGGACAATAAGAATGGCTACCATTTATTTGAACACCCATTCTACAAATACTCCTCTATATCCAAAGAGCTCTTCATGGAATAGTCCTTTTGCTTTTGGCTTAATCAAAACCCGGCTCTCCCTAAAGGACATGACTTATCCTGATGCCTGCCAGGATGCGTGTTGGCCATTGTCTCTAACCTCACATACCCCAGGGCTGAGGTTCATTGTGATCTCTTGCTCCCCAATGGTGTTTTCACATCATTTCTCCTCTTCCCTTGCCCAGAACACTCTAGGTGTTTGAAGCCAATACAATTTACCTGTCCCTTTCCATACTCTTTTTAGCACTGTAATCTACCAGCATCTTGAAAGCCACTGTCCCTCTTCCATTGAAGGCTTTAATACCCGCCGTTATTTGGTGTTTATTGATTTTTTGTTAACATATTCAATAAATATTTCTAAGACCAGACACATTGTTCTCAGTGCTAGAAAATAACATTTAGTCCTGCCATCAAAGAACTTTCATACTAGTGGGGATGCAGATGTCCACCTTGAATGAATTTGCCTAGATTCTATTCCTCAGTGTTTCTCCTGCATGGCTGTTCCTCATCCGAAATGGGCGTTCTGTGTGGCCAGGCTCTTCTCTACCCTACTCGTTAGCGTATGTTCCACAGGTACGAAATAGTTTTTAATTTGAATACCCTGCTAACCACCAAATTTCAGGCTACAAATAGAAATATTTTTTAAACATGGGCATTTTACATGATCATATGTTAATTTTAGAATTCCTACAACACCTAATATTTGAGGTATATTAAATACAACATAAGCTTATTCAAGTAATAGGTTATACTGCACAAAAGCTCTTCAATGTAAAATTAAGCCTGGGATTGGTCCCCACCCTCCATTTATGAAAGTTAGAAACTGAACAACCCAAATCTTTGAAAATGTCCGTTTGAATAAAGAACCATCATTTCAAAATGGTTTCACAGTTAATCTGTGTCCCCAAGATTTAGTAAATCACGGGGGGAAGGGAAAGTCATTTGCCCACAACTGGGGAAGGAAATTTAATATTGAAAATGTATGTAATGGAAGATAGCAAAATGAATTCCCAGTCACATAATCCCCTCCACGTGTCCTCAATGAGTATAACAATTATCATCTGAAGATACCATGGCAACTGCAACAACAGAAGGAAGCACAACCAATCTTAACAAAAATTGTTAAAACCGCAGCAAATTACAGAAGTAATAGAATATTAAAGTACAGGGATCACTTCACACTAGCGTATTTAAGGTTAGTCACTTTGATGTGCAAATGCAAAATTTTATAAGAATGACTAGATGTAAGATTCTCTCTAATTTATTATCAATCATTTAAATAGAAACCTTAAATTGAACCATCTCTCTCCATAAGGAAGTCATTTGCACATCACAGCAATATAATTCAACATGTTTTTTTCTGGGCAGCAGATGCTCTCAATGGATGGGGTCTTCTTTCCTCAGGATCTTTGTTGATTAAAGGAATAATGCATGATATATTTGCATCTCAGAAAGTTTATATCTTAAACTTGATTTATTATTTCTACATCACATCCCCAAAAGTATACCTTCTTCAGAAGACTTAAGTCTATAAATTTTCTGACTGCTTTGGAAAAGATATTACTCTGTCTTGACAGATTCCTAGATTTAAATAAATCAGCCCAGAACTAGAAGTATATCAGTCTAAGAAGAAATAAAGCTGCCTCAGGGTGGGTTAAAGACTTCACAAAATTCTATGAACAAACGTTTTCAACATCATCACATGTTAGAAATCCTTCAAACTTTTAAAAACTTGTTGAGATGCAAAATTTTGAAATAGATAATTGTTATACTGTAAAAACTTAGAAAATAGTATATTCATCACCATTGCTGTCACAATAACTTTTCAGGAATAGACTAGAGTAATGCCACATAAATTAACAATTAATACACTCATAGTTGAGAAGAAATTCACTATTGCTCCACAGAACTAATATCTCTCTTGTGCCTTTATTAGAATTTAAGAATTTGCAAATATTATTAACACTGTCAGCTAGATTAATAAATAATTTGCTGACATCAAACAACATCCCACTTCAATGTTATCCATCTATGGAATAGCATTATACAATTTTTTGACCTTTTGCTGTTTAATTAATGATACAAAGCTCATTTGAATGACGTAATTCACAACTCAAGTATTACTATTGGTTATGGAGGAAAAAGATCACAATGCTATTGTCAAGGGTAGATGTTGTTTCTACAGGTCACCAACCACAGAAGCAATGGCATGGTCTGAAAATATGGACACACTTTTAGCCAATGAAGGTAAGATCCAACTAATAATAGGTTTAAAATACTGTAATTAAATGTAAATAATTAAATTCTGAAGGTGGTCACTGACATATTATAAAATACAAGTTTGATCAATGTTTGAAGTATAATATTCCTAACAGTCATAAATTTATAAAGGCCCAAAGTCTGAGTAGAATTAGGTTGGGCGTAAAATAAGTCTGTAGAAACTCCATACATTAAAACAAAAGAAAAATTCCAAAAATCAAGTGAGAAGTTTTCCATTTCCTTAGCTCACTATAATTTGATGTTTATCATGACTGCTTTTGCTACAAGTTGAAAGAAACATACAAACTATTGAAAAAGTTGAAAATTTAAAAATCGCTTGTTTTACCTGTCCTGTAGGTTAAAATAAAATGTATTTTAAAGTATTTATTTCAACTGAGTAATTCTCATTTTTAGTGAATACAAAATATATTTAAATGTATATGTGTGTATATGTAAACGTGTGAACATGTATTTATATTTAATAGAATGGTTCAATAAAGTGATTTTGGCCAATTATAAATAAAATATTCTAGTCTTTGATATAAAATAGTTATATACAAAATAGTGACTTACAAAGGTATCTAGAACTTCTGTTTTTGTTATAAATAATCTGCTTTGTAGCAGTTTTATCTCATCCAAGGGCAGCAAAGTGGCACAGTAGAGATATATACAAAAAATGTTTACACATTGTTTGTACAAATCAAATGGCATTTCCATTTTAAATTCTTAAAGTAAAAAAGCATAATATTTGAACAGTTTAATACATAATAAAGCTGAATAAATTCTTTACAGCTGCTTATGTATAAAATTTGATTGAATCAAATGAATTTAGTGACTCTAAACATTCTTCTTAAATGACTAATTTCAAAGCATAAACAAAATAATCCACGTAACTTCCAGAATCCAACTAAGGCCATATATTAAAGGAATCAAGAATATGGAGTTGCATTTTTGCAAGTGTTGAATAGTGCGCTTCTGTTTTCTTTAAGCGTATAATCAATGGGACAGATCAGGTTTGCTAAGAGCCTCATCAAATTATTTCTGTGGGTTGTAACTTGGTAGGATCCAGAGTAGAGGAAGTCTACACAACAGCACCACAGAAAAGAGGCAGGGAGGGTGTTGAGATGAAGGCAAATTCTTTCATCTGCATACCTCCCTGGGATTTTATATTTAATTTTATATTTCAAATATATTCATATATTTTTTTATAAAATATAAAATATTTTCTATTTCACAAAATAGAAAAGTCATAGATTCATCTGAACTACTGTTTGGTTTTGCTTTAGCAATAGCAATAGCAATAGCATGCATGCTTTTTAATGCTTTAAACAGCTAAACGGCTGACCAAATTACCTAATTATTTTTGTTGCTTTGAGAATATACTTTGCATGTACTAAGCATAGGCATTAGTGTAGTTTTCACTGCCAGTTGCTGACTTATTCCATTTAACACCCCCTGTGGGGTCTAACCAGTAGCCATTCCATCCCATGGAGAGTGCCCTCTGATAATGATTTTAATTGCATGTAGCATATTATCGCAAAATCATTTGGCATCTTTTGAACATTCAGACTGTATGTATGTAATAGAGGAGTAGGTCAATAAAAGACTGTATCCAAGACAGAGATAACCATCCCCAGTCTTAGTTATTTAAGTTGTTCATTTTGTCCAATTTTGTTGTAAACCAAGCTATGAGAGGAGGAAAGAAGACGTTAATTGTTACTTGAGAGTAACCCTTCATTAAAACTGGAGAGCAGGAGAAAATAATAATTGTTTCTTGATCTCTAACTTCTTATCTCTCTGGGATGCAATTAGATAGTCCTCAGAGGGAGAAGCTTCATATGCCTTGGAGATACACATATAAAATATTGCCAGACATGAATCTACAATATTCTTTCAGTGTTATTAAAGTATACTTTATTCTCTCTATAAAATAGATTTTAGAATAGATTCTGTTTAGACCTCTCAAATTCATCATTGTTTGGAGTGAATTCAGGAAAAATTTTAATTGAATATTACTAAGAGGATTTTTATAGCCTAAATTTATGTCTCAGAAACTTCTTGGATGTATTTTTAAATGCAAGAAACGTGTAGTTAATTGAATTTTTATATAGTGCTCACATATTAATGGCATCCGCACTCTCCAATATTTCTACAGAGAATTTTAATTGGTATCTGATAACCTTTTGCAATGACTTGTTATTTTAACTTTATTTCAAATAACTTTAAAAAAATTGTTAAATCTATTTTTAGCCCAGTGTTTTTAGACACTTTAATCCTGCTCCAGAAAGCCCTTTTCTGTTTTCTCTCACTAAATTTCACTTTTGCTTTCTACCTACAGCAACCTATAAACAACTGACTTAGACCCCTTTCCACTAACTTTTCCCTTGTATTTTCTTTTTCTCTGGTTAATTTTTCCTATCCCCTGATTCTTTGTAAACTTCTTTCTCCCCTACTTTGGAATTCTCTCAGCTTGCAGGAAGGGAGGAGCTGCTTTGAGCCCATGCAAAGGGGGCCCTCCTGGCAGGTGGAGGAGAATTCCACCAACGTTTTGGAAGGCAAATTCCTGAGTGTCAAAAGCACTGATGCATGTTTTCTTCCTCAGAGAGATATGCAGTCTCACTACAGATACTGCCATCAGAAGGGTACAAGCCATGAAACTGAGTAACATGACCTTAGCATACTACTTTAGTTTGGTCCACAGAAAGAATCTGATAATGATCTTTCTAGCCTGATATCTAACTAGAGGTACACTCTCGACCATACTCAGCCCTAAAATAGTTGGCAAGAATTGCTTTCTCAAGTGACCTCTGGGAATACTGAAGGAGAATATTTCAGGGCACATTTTGATGAAGAAAGAAGAGAAGGAAGGGTCTAAACATTTAGTCACAAACTCAAATATCTGTAGGAGCAAGGAATAAAGGTGTGAATTTGGCTGAAAGTAAAGTAAGGGGGAGAGGTGAGACCTTTGGGAATCATAGATTGCAAGCCCTTCCTGTGCTTTTTAAATTTTAAAAACTGCATATCATAGTCATGTCGGGTTTGGCAATCTCGTTCTGTGTTCTGGCACCCACTTTCACCCCTAGGAGACCCGGGACCCCTCGCTGTCTATCTAACAGTCAAGCCAAAGTAAATGCGCCTGCAAGTAAGTAGGTCCATTTGCAGTCCCTGGTCTAAAGTTTCTGAAGAAGTACATGCTCAGGAGTGTGAACTAAAATCTTAAGTCTCCCCTCCCCCACACCGACGGACTGAATGGACCCCGTCTTGGCCACGGGGATACCCTAAAACTGAGTTACTGGCCATGAGAAGGGAAGTCAGACATGATTCATCATGCTCCTCTCCCTTCTTGTATATACCCTTTGTAACTCATTAACAGGCTATACAAGACAAACTTGCAGGTCCTCAATTTACACAACAAATATATGGCCAGTAGCTTGTCTCTGATTAACAGACTTCCCCACCTTAACTTAAAACATTCCAAGCCTTTAGACAAAGCTTCATTTTTTTTAACCAATTACAAGTCACAAAGTCTTTAAACCCACCTGTAACCTGTAAGCTCCCCCTTCTGAGATGTCCCACCTTTTTGGGCCAAACCAATGTATGCTTTCCATGTATTGATTTATGACTTTACCTGTAATCCCTGTCTCCCTGAAATGTATAAAACCAAACTGTAACCCAGCCACAACGAGTCCACTTGCTCAAGGCTTCTTGGGTATGGCTCTGGGCCATGGTCCTCAAATTTGGCTCAGAATAAACTTATTTAAATTATTTTACAGAGTTTGGCTTCTTTTCCGTTGACAGGAGAATACCGGGGAGCAGGAGGAAAACACCATGAACCACCAGGGAGAAAGGGAGGCATCAGTATTTTGCTTAAAGCAACATTGGGGAAAATCCCCTTTATTTGCCTATGGAATTAAAATTTCCTGTCACCACATAAAGGGGAGAAGTATCCACACCAAGTATCTTGCCAGTTACTTTCTTGGTTTAGAGCAGCGCAGTGGTCCCCAACCTTTCTGGCACCAGGGACGGGTTTCATGGAAGACAATTTTTCCATGGACTGGGGCGGAGTGAGGGGTCCAGAGCAGGCGGGTTGGGAGGCGGAGGTCAGGTAGTGATGCCAGGCTGCATGGCCCTGTTTTCCTAACAGGCCACGGACTGGTACCAGGCCATGGCCCATGGTTTGGGGGCCGCAGATTTAGAGATTAGAGTTGGCCAGTACATTCACCTAAAACTAATAAATGCCAGCCCTTCCTCCATGGCCTTAAGCCCAAACCAACACAATTTAATCCTTAGTGTCAAATTTTGTTTCCCCAACAACTCATAGCAACAAAGATATTCTTACCCTGAAGTTAGCATAACATCACTAACTTGACCTGAACTCAGTGCAATCGGTCTAAAAAGCAAAGCCCATGGAGCTTCCTATGAAGTAACTACCATCAAGTTCTTCTCCTGAGCATAACTCCCAAACTTCTCAGATCTAGGAAGAACAAAGCACAGGTTTTCTTTGTTAATGGGGCTAATTGTAGAATTATAGAGATAAATATTTTAAGTTTGTGATTACTGATCCAAAATAAAGTTTTCTAAAGTTAGAAACTGAAACATAAAAGTGTTATGTTTAGGGGCTGATAAATATTTGTCACTGAATACTTAGTAAATACTCATACTATGTAATGTACTTATTTTGGTAGTATTACAGCCCTGTATAATATGATACAAAAGTTATTCTTATATATTTTATAGTGGGTCTAGATGCTTTTCGAACATTTCTAAAATCTGAGTTTAGTGAAGAAAATGTTGAGTTCTGGCTTGCCTGTGAGGACTTCAAGAAAACAAAAAATGCAGAAAAAATTGCTTCCAAAGCCCAGATGATTTACTCTGAATTCATTGAAGCCGATGCACCTAAAGAGGTGAGTGAACTACTTCAGAATAGTGAAGACTCATTCCCAACAGATCCGCTGTCAGTTAGAAGACATCACATTCACATGAAAGGACATGAAATTGTCACTGTGTGTTCAAACAGAAATGTCAGAGTGTTCCCACAGAAGTTCCTTAAGATGGTCCTCCTCTTTCACTGATTCAGAAAATATTTTTCAACGCCTACCGTGGGACAGATGTGACCACTATTATGTCTCCTTGACAAAATATTCAGGATCCTGAAAAATAGCGTCTAATATCTCAAATTAAACAGCTCTAATGTCAACCCGACAGAAATTCTACTTAAAAAATGCTGTTGGATTTCCAGCGCAGTTTCTTTTTTTCCTTTGTAAACCATGGAATAAGACAACATCAATGGGGGATAGAATTCATGAATATTTTTTAAAAAATAATATATGTGGAGGAAAAAAACACCTGCTAACCGCTAGTATAAATTCTTCATTTTTAATATTTTAGAGGTCCACTTTATAGCAGGTAATAATGTCTTACTTTCCAAAAGAAGGTTTTGCTTACCTTTATTTCTTTGATGGTGAAAATGAGCCAAAGATATGAGGCATTGTATCAAGTGATCAGAACCCACCTGCACCGCTATATAATCAGGGAACTAGACAGGGCCTTAGGGAGAAACCTGCAGTGACCCTGATAATAGCCCCAAAAAGTGTTTTATGTGCGGAACATTTCATTTATATTTGGTTTAATTTCCAGAACCAAAACCGCGATCATTTCCAAATACTCTTAATTTTCACTGTAAAGTTTAAGCAATTTATATTTTAAAACTGCTTTGGATTCCTTGCTGAATATATCACATAAAGAATGAGTTTTAATGTATAAGTAGCAAGGAAACAGGAAGCTCCATTAAGCTACTAGTACCAAAAATAAACTACCAGTACCCGTCATCTTTCCTGCAGAGGTGAAATATTGATATCCGTACAGGTGACAGTTACTATTGCTATACGATCTGATCCCAAATGAGGATTCATGGTATGAGAAGGGTAGTTGTACTAACGGGGACAAAGGATAGACTAGATGAAATGCAAACACTTTCAGAAAATCTAGGACATAAAGTTACCATGTGCATAGTTCAAGTTTTAGATGGACATTAATTACTGCAGCATATATTAGTCTAGTATAACATTAACAGACACATAAACCATTGAAGCATGGCCTGGAATTCATAGAAGGAAAAAAAAGAACTTTAATTCCTGTGGAGCTATTTCAACATTTATTTCGAAGTCACCGTCTAAGAATCAATAAATAAATCTGGAAAATTGAAAATGTAGTATGTAAGAATTGTCAAGTTGATTAATGTGCCATTCCCCAAAAGACTTTGAAATTAACCCTAAAGATAGCCTACTTATTGTTATATTGGTTTGAAAGCCAGATTTTTTTTCCTTCTTTATGAATCCATCTAATTAACAGTGGTTGCTTTAGGATAACATTCTCAAACATTGTTTATGAAAATTCTTCTAATAAGAAAGGTGATCTTTTGATTATAGCTGAATTCAAAGTTATACAATAAATTATCAATTTTGACAAAATAGTTTTATTTATTTTCCTAACCTTTCCTTCCAAAATAAATTTATATAGTAATAATTTAACTAAATAGTATAGTTATTATTTTAGGATATAAACTTTTACAGCTTTTTATAATTTGCCCATCTAATTAATTTTGAATAAATAAATATAATTAAATTTACGGATGATTTTCAAGTAATAAATGATTTTCAAAAAATGATTTTCAAGTAATAAGTCCCTTGCAGCATTTCTAAAAATGCTATTAGATATGACAAAATTAATTTTTTCTTTAATTGAAAATAAAAAGTATAACTATATATACTCTGTATATATATTTGAAATAGTTATTTTCTTTCCTATTATTTACCATTGGTTGTTTCCAATTCAAATTATTAAAAGACATTTGCCTGTTATATTTTATATCACTTTCAGTCTTTAAGGTATTTCTCTAAAGCTCATCAGTTAAATGTTAAATATAATACTGCTGTTAGTATGTTTATTCATTAAATTGATTTTTTGGGTGTCTGTCCCCACATAGAGTCACAAACTGGAAGGAGAGATTGACATGTAATAAAACCAGTCAAATACACGTTAGGCAATATGATAATAAAGCCACATTTAAAGTTCATTATTAGCACAGTGGAAAAGAATGATTAAATCTACCTGAAGAGTTAAGAGTTTGATTTGCAGAGTGGTTCACACGTGAAAAAGGTAGGTGGTGAAAAATAAGTCATATTTTATGAAGAAATCAAATGAAGAAAGAATATTTCAGACTGAGAGCACATTGATGCAGCCCTGCTATATGAAGCTTCCAGCATTTTCCGGAAATTGCAAGCATTTTGATATTGCTAATGTGAGCAGAGGAGTGGGGGAGGAGGTTGAATAGGTAGGCAGCAGTGGAGATAAAGAAATGATGGGAAGTAGTCTAGATTTATCTAGTAGGCAGACTTGACAAGACTGGGTGATATATTTGATATGTAGGTTGGAAAATATAATGATTTTCATAAGTAGAAAATTAATCCAAGAATGAGGTTCATATGAGAATATTCTCCATTTTTCTATATTCCATTGTAGTTATATAACTGACTCTCATAAGGAATCTAAATTATAACCAGTTTCCTTCATTGAAAATCCTAACATAAAGAATTACAAGGTCATGTTATCCCGATGTCTGTTAAATCCCATTTACTTTTTTTCAACTTCATGTGTCTTTATTTTCTCATCTATAAAATTGCTAGCATGACTTAATAATTTTTAATTTATGCAATTAGACAATTTACAATTAGACTATATTAAACTTACTAAATGATCCCTGTCTATAAATGGATATTACTAATGGTTGTCAGTTTCACGTCCTAATAGGCAAAGACTGCACACAAAAATTGAACTTTCAGGTCTCTATAAGAGATGATAGTAATTTCAGCTGGATTTTACGCCCTCTCCTTTATAGTATTACCTTCTGTCTTTCCTAAATTCATAAAGAGTTAGTATGACATAGCAGAACATCTAAAGTTTGGAGATTGCTAGACCTGGATTCAAATCCCGGTCCCTCTTGTGTAATCTTGTGGTAAACTATTTTCTCTCTCTGTGCCTCAGTTTCCTCATCTAAAAAAGCATAACGATACATCTACATAGGACAGATGAGAAGGATAAATGAGATATTATGTCTAGGGTTTCATAAAAACTACAGGACAGTTTTTAAGACATTTTAATACCTTTCTTTAAACAAGTCACTGTAAGTGCTATTGAATCTGCCTGAAAACAACCATTAGCGAACTTTTAAGAGTATTTGAAACCAAGCAACTTTAAAAGACTTAATAAAAGTGTAAATGTGAGCAAATTTAAAAACATATTAACAAATTACCAGGTTCAGATAAAAAGGGCTACTCATTAAAGTTGTACCTAAATGGATTCAGGAGAAAA
The DNA here is from genome assembly GCA_023783475.1 of Daubentonia madagascariensis. Lineage (NCBI taxonomy): Eukaryota > Metazoa > Chordata > Mammalia > Primates > Daubentoniidae > Daubentonia > Daubentonia madagascariensis. The sequence goes on along the minus strand of JAKFHU010000978.1, from coordinate 13,237,855 downwards.
TACTGCAGGGAAAAAAAATAGCATGACCCAGGTATTTTGACTAAGTGACTTGAAAATGATAAAATTATTAGACAAGCTATCTATTCTTTAATTTGGACTATTTCATAATATTTGAAAATTTTAAATAAAATAAGATTACTTAGCTTTGAGAAAATGCTTATCTTTGAAAATTGTTAAATAATATTTTCATATTCAGCTAAGAACTTGGCATATTTTAAATATTTATATTAAAATGATATCATTGTTACCTTATATTGAAAATGGAGTTGATTATAAAAGGATGGAAAACTGGAAAACATATCATGAAAGAAAGTTTTTTATGTTGATTGTCATCTGTGAAATTAGAAAATAGTGTCAAATCATACCACAGTGTAATGTTTAAAAATTATATTAATTCAACTTACGTTATCACCAACCCAGGAACAAATACATTTGTAGTTTCCTAATTCAAAAAATAATACAAAATGTTTAATTCTTAAATTTATTTACTAAATGTGAGGACACCATAACTCATAAAACAAAGAAGAAATAGTCAGAAAGGAGAATATACCTTAATAGGACATTTTTTAATATTTGTGATGGGGTTCTCTTATTTTTAATGCAGTACAATGTTATTTATAGATTCATATTTTTCACATCAATAAATGGTTTTTATTCTGTGCCTACTGTTTACCTCCTTATACGATAAAAATCCCTCCATGGAAAGGAAGCTCAGTCTAGGCAGGAAAACCAATAATAAACATAAGTATAACACAATGTGGTGGTGCACTAGGCAGCTCTTGATAAGGAAATGCTAAGAAAATAAAATAAGAAGAAACCATGATGTGGTTCAAAAGAACTTTTCATTCTAGTTAGCTTAAAAATAAAATGTATACAACTAGGAAAAAATGGAAAGCAAGAAATGATTAAGTGCAAAAAAAAAAAAAAGATAAAATTGTTTGTATTATACCTGGAAGGATATAATGATCGAATAGTAGTAGTGAGAGAGCATATTGAGATAAGGTCTTTATTTTAAATAAGGTTAGTTTTAAACTGAGTCTTCAGAGAAGAAATAGATATATGAATTGTTGTTATAAAGAAACCCATAAAAATAGGCATCTAGAAACATTTCTTGCTGTCCCTGTAATGCCAATTTGTATTCTCCATTTTACATTCGTATTTTTCTTTACATTTTTAAATGCCATTTTCTCAATGTGTTGATGTTATTTTGAGTCTCATTTCTGCCCCACGAGTCACTCACTGCTAGCCAACCATGCCCCCCAACTATAGAATCATCTCTTGATATAATGCGTTTGCTTATTTATTCATTTTCTAAGTTTTTGTTCATTAATCAATAGTTGAATGTCTACTATCTACTAAGCATTATACTGGTGAAGAAAAGAAAAAAGAGACTCATGGTCTCTAAACAGATAAAGCTAACCATCTTGGTGGAAAAACTCCAGTTAAAAAAATAATTACAATAAACTCTCATGAGCGTTGTGATAGGGGAATACAAGGTGAGGTGCTAGCATGCAACGGGAAAATCCAGGCCTAGCTGATCTGGGTATGTTTCTCAAAAGAAGTAATTAGTAAGCTTTGACCAGAAAGTTGAGTACAGAGGGAAACAAGAAAAGATGGGAAGAAGGAAGGATGGGAAAGGAAGCAGAAGAAGAGCCAAGCAAAGGACTGGCTAGGGCCTGGAAGACTAGCCCAGCAGTGGAAGAAGCCTAGTACTGTGTGTCTTAGGGTGTAAATTGAGGCAACTGTACTTTCTTGATCCCAGTGATTTCCACATTTTTATTTATTCCATTTTAAAATAAAGAGATCTCTTAAAAAAGAAAAAAGAGAGAACACAGAAAAAGGGAGAGAGGGAGGGAAGGAAGGAAGGAAAAGCAGAGCTAAAGAAGTCATAGGTAATACCTGCACAGAGCTTTTACATGCACTATCTCATTTGATCATCATGCTCACCATTTTAAGGAGGTATTATAATCATCTACATTTTCCAGATGAAAAATGAACTAAACATTGTAGATAAAATGATAAGCCCTGCAGTCATTGAGTACCATGGGGAGGGAGGTCTTCAGCCTATACTTCCAGGTTTCAAATTTCTTTCCCTAGATCTACTACTTATTTTAAGTGTTTATGACATAGCTTGGGAAACTTCATGTTTATGCTAAAGGCGGAAGCATACAATTATCCAGTCAGATACAATCTATCTTCCTTTCTATCAAAAGCTTTATTTCTCTTCTTATATTCTTTCTAATTTGTGTAACTTCTTAAACAATGAAGCCCAGTTTCAAATATGGCATTAGAAGGGAAAAAAGTGTCAGGAGTATTTCTTCTAATAATCTGTAGTATTATTCTGTCCTTCAAAAAATAATTTCTGCATTTCAACTCAAAAGCAAAAAGCTTAGGTGTTCCTTTAACTTTCTTATGTCCCTGTGCCACTTAAATTAACTTTGGATTAGCATGTTGCAGTTGGTGAAGGAAACCAGTCCATCTGACTCCCTTTCTGCTGCTCCAGCATAGCTGTAGCTTTTGTATATCTATTATTAGTAAACTGCACATGTTATGATTTTATATGTGTAATCTTTTTTATCATCACAGGAATTGGAGAGGCATCTTGTTTCTATTCAATTCTGTCTTTGCTTTGACTACTTGTCTAATTAATCAAGATTGTTTTTTAAATTCTATTTCTTTCATTTCTCTTGCCCAGTTTAAGAAGTTTATACTACCTCCCAAACTGCATCACCTACTTCTGTCTCCAGAGCCAATGACAACAAAAAGATACAGTCTTGTTCAGGGATGGATTCCTTCTAGATTTAACAAACAACTTTTCTCAACTTTAAAAGCCACCTTTGAGGATACATTTTAGGATATTCATTCGCCTTTAATGATGCCAAAAATGAAGTAATACCTGAGATCTTAGTGGTGATTAAATAGAATTATGTAACCAAAAACATGATTATAGATGGCTTTAATTTGAATAGTAATTTTGAAGCTCTGTTGTGAATGAGGTCTAAGATGCTGCCTGCTCCATTTTTTGTAAGTCGTTTTACTTATGCATGCACACACCCTTTGCATAATGAGAGTCTCCAGCTACACTATACATTCTAAATGAGGAAAGGCTATCTAATTTGAATGTGAGAGCACAGTTGAAAACTTTTCATTCAAATTATGCAAAAATATATAAAGCACAGTTTAGGGTCACAACAGAGCCAACAGGTACACTTTAAAGTGTATTCTTCCTGCTAAAATAAATTGTTGAAAGCCGAAAGAATTTAAGACCTCTGGTATAGAAAAAAGGAATTTGGCTTGCATAATTTTCAGTTAACAAAATCACATGAGTATTAAAATATCCTGGATCTTTATAATAAAATTGTTTTTAAACAACTACCAAAAACATCATTCAGAAAGCAGTCATTTTAATACAATGGATTGTTGTCAATGTCAGTTGTGTCAAGCCCTTTTCAAAATTGACAGGATTTAAAAGCCTCTAAATGGTTGTGATGACATCTCGGCTGTCATTTCATAAGAATCACAATCCTGTGTCTCATTTTCTGAAACTGGCAGTATAGTTGTCTCAGATAGCTAAGGTAATTTACGCCTTTTTGAAAAAATAAGCAAATAAAATATTATGTTTCTCAAAGTCTTTGAAACTAAAGAGTATCCATACAACCAAAATACAGGTAACTATTCATATCAGTAAATAATACAGACATAACCTTGTTTATTTCATTAATTGATATAATATTCAGCCCATGCTCTAGACCTAATAGTTTGAGATGCTCAGCAAAGTCTAAGCTTCTCTGTAGCCCCCAAGCAGCTGAGGAATGCCTTAGATCATGCAATCAGAAAGTCTTTGTTTCTAGAGGGTCACCTCATGGCAGGTTCCCACCTTCAGTATACTTCAAGCTTAATATCTCATCTGTCTTATTGTTGAGATACAAATTTACCCAGGTATCTCCTGGCAGAATCCAACAAAAAATCGCATTTGTGATGAGTGCACAGTTGGGCGTACAGTTCACAGATATGGCCCCGGGAGTGACTCTATTAAAGTAATTTATATGTGTGTATATATATATTACTGTTACTAAAATTTCGAGGGAGTCGAGAAGAAGAGGGAAGGCACTCTCGACAGCCCATTCCCATACATCACCAGAATTGACTTCTAAGGAGCATTTAACAAAATTTATCACTCCCTCTTAATGGAAATATCTTCAACTGGCTTCTAGGACTGGATTTCCTCCTCCCTTACTGACTGCTCTTTAATAGTTTCTTTTGCTGTTCCTACCTATGCATAAATGAGGGGAGACCTTATTTTTTTTCTGCTTACACTCAATCTCCCGGTGATCTCTTCCAGTCCTATGGCTTTAAAAGGGCATTTCAAACTTGACAAATTCAAATCTGAGTCCTGACTTTTTGCTCAAAACTTTCTTCTACCAAAGTAGACAATGTTGTTCTTCCATTATTTCTGGCTAAACAACTTGCAGTCACCCCTAGATTCTTCTCTTTCTCTTACACCCCATATCCAATCTGTCAGCACTTTCTGTCACACTTACTTTAGAATATTCCCAAAATCCAGCCATTCTTAAATATTTTGTCCCTTGCCCCAAGTCATAACTATTTAGTCACAAGTTCCATCCATTCTACTTTCTAAATAGCTTTAAAATCTGTGCACTTCCCTTTGTTCCCTGCAACATTATCCAGCCCAATCCACCATCTATTGTCCACCTGACCTTCTGGTATGGTTTCCTAATTTTTCTTCCCTTTATCCACAACTAGTTATTACACCACATGGGAACTAGTGATACATTTGTTTTCAAATATGTATTTACATTGGCCCCTTACTCAAAATTCTCTTCATTCCCCTCAGAATAAGTAAAAAGTTCTGAACAAGACCTACAGCATCCTACATGATCTGGCACCACCATGCCTCTCCCAACTTGCCTTTCTTCCTCTCAAAACCCACTGGACTTCTTTCAGTTTACCCTCCCATGTGCAAGCCCACTTCTTAATATTTCATATTCACATAAAACTTCAAAAATCATCTTTAAATTTTATTTCTTTCATAAAGTTTTTTTTCCAGAATGCATATTTTTTTCTCTGCATTGCTTTTTCAAAATCTGTCTTCTGGATTGACTTTTTACCTTAATCATCTTCATATCTTCAAATCTTAGCACAGTTCTTAAGCACCTACTCAGTAAATATTCCAAATAAATAAATTCAAAAAGTTACTATAAATAAAATAATTTGTTTTTCACATATATGTCAGCCTTTTTTCCCCAAATAATATTACCCACCTTATAGTCATGTGGGTATGTGATATTTAGCATAAAGTAGCCATGTGAAGGCTTAGCATATCAGTACTAATAGTCAATTTAAAAAACTTATTTACTGTTAAAAGAATCATCTTGAAATATCCTTATGATTATTTTAGAGTTGATGTTATTGCTCAAAATATTTTGCTATGGGAGAAGACAGTGTCACCAAGGAAAAAAACCTAGAAAGAAAAGATTTGGGACAGAATTTGGGGAATGCATATCTGCTGTGCTCATATTTTTGAGGGACCCGTGGAGAATAAGGAATTAGTAAAAGAAATAGGGAAAAGATAGTAAATAAAAGACAGGTTAATTCCACATCATGAACTATTGAATTACCTTTATAATGACGAATCTTTTATCTCTGATAATCAGATTGAATACTTAACAGAAGCTTTGTATCCAAATCTATTTAAGCAAGAAATCAAATTTCTTAAGATTTTTAAATCAAAATTACATATAATCACAAGGAAATTATAGTGACTTCTGTGGTCAAGGTAGGCCTCTCAGAGGATATTTAACTTAAGGTAAAACATAAGAGAGGAAGAAAATCTGTACAGGATACAATTGTGGGGCAGGAGGGACTTTAGATGATGAAACAGCATAAACAAAAGCTTTAAATGAAAGACTCACTTTGGGAACAAAAGTAGATAGCTTTATGGATGCCACTAAAGACAAGTAGAAGTTGATTTTGAAACAACATATTAAAATCAGGAATAAGGAATTTCAAATGCCAGGCTAAGATGTTTAAATTTTGTTGTAAAAAATAATGGGTTTTCAGCTGATTATTCATATGATAAAAGTGATATTTTGGTGAAATTGATATAGTAATACTGTTCACAGTGTTTAGAAGGGAAAGATATTGTAAGAAGAGGTATCAGAAAGTGGTAAATTTAATAGCTTAGGGAAGAGGTTAGTTATAAAAGCCTAAGCTAGAGAAATAACAGTGAGAATCAAAAAGACCATTGTGAAATTACAAAATAAAAGGCAGAATTACACACACACACAGGCGCGCGCGCGAAAAGCGATCAGAGAAAAAAGAGGCGTCAAAGATGATTCCTATGTTTCTAGCTTGAACAACTTGGAGAAAAATAATGACATTTATGTGAACACATGGGTGTGGCGTTTTGTTACTGACATTAAGCTGAATTACCAAGACACATCTTCACAAGCCTACTGATTATCTCCCGGGAACAGTCTATCTGCTCATCACTTAGCTATCAATAGCTGACGCTGGCAATTCCTTGGTAGGAAAATAGGCAAATCAGAAAAATGAAAAGAATAACTTAGAAGGACAAGCTTAATATATTTCTATAATAATATTAATTATCATTATTATGTTGAAATGGAATAGTTCCTTCTAAAATTTAAACATGATTTTGAACAAATATAAGATCATTTTTTCACTTGATTTATACAACATATATTTACTGAGTCCTTACAGTGTGTAAGGCATAGTGAAGGATGAATAAAATGTAAATATCGTCTAAGCAACACAAAATCCTTTGAGAGGTCAGAAAAGAAAAAAATCCACAAGTAAACTTCATGTGTTAGATGTTATTTGAATTTAGCCTTAAGGACAAAAAGATTTGTGAAATGCTTAGTTGAAAAAGGGTGACTTTCAGTTAGACTGGGATATTATGAGAAAATGTTTAGACGTGAGAAATACAAATAATTTGAGGGGAATTGACTAGCATTGTGGGAATACAGGGCAAACACAGAACAGAAGAAGTATGTAAGTTGGTACCACATTGTAAAGGCCATGAATGCCAAAATCTGGGCTTTGGATTTTTTATTTTTTTATTTTTAATTATTATGGTACATAATATTTGGACTTTAAAATTAGGAAATGAGGAGCTATTATAGGTGTTCAATTCTGCTAATAATAATAATAGTAAGCCAACAGTGTGCAGCAGGCACACATCGGCCTTACTTACTCCTCTGATGAGTGCCGAAATAGGTTAAGTTGCTATACTTACCACCGGGGGAATATAAAGTTAAATCACAGATGATGCTATTAAAGATCAGAAATATAGTTAAATGCAGAAATAGGCAATATATATTTTCATATCCACACAACACAAGATAGGTTTATGAAACAGGCTATAGAGATATTTCAAAACCACTACAAGATCTTGGTAATAGCCTCTATTCATCAAATCCCACCATGAGGCAGGCACTATACTAGGTTCCTTATATAAGTTATCAGGCCACTTCCCTGATCAAAACCCTTCCGTATCTTCCTATTGCTTCTAGCAGAAAAATAAGAACTCCTGACCATGGCACACAAGCTCTACAAGACCTGTCTGTCCTGGATCTCCTCTTCCAACTTCTTCATCACAGGACTTCCTTGCTCATACTCTACACTCCAGCCATCCAGGCATAGTGGCTCTTCAGAACTAACAGATTTTCTTCTTGCACCACGGACTTGCCTTAGTGTTTATTCTGCCAGAAATATTTTCCCCAGATTCTTAGGGGACTGGCTTGTTCTTATTCTTCAACTTTAAATCTAAAATAATATTATTTATTTAGTTGTTAGTTGTCTTTTCTCAAATATCGGCAACATTTGGCAAATAACAGACACTCATAAATATTTGTGAAAACAATAAACATATGGATCGTCTCACTTTAATTCTTACTTAATTCTTTAATTCTGAGTCAAATATTAGCAATAGCTGAAAAATGAGGAATCAGAAACTCAAAAATATTCAGGTATCTCACCCAAGCTCACCAATGTCATAAGTATTAGAGCACAGATTTGAAAAAGATCCCAAAGTCTTTCCACTGCCCTGCACCGTCTTCCTATATATTTAAGAGGTGATAAATTCCAGGTTTTGAGGCCTTTGAGGAAGCTTTGGCATTTTATCTGGAACTGATGAGGAACCTAAGCAGGTAATCAAAGAAATAAACATGCAAATGTATTCTGGGATTGATGAGCAGCTGAAATCCCTAAAGAAAGAAAATATCTGTGAACAAATTGTGGCCTTCTAATGATTCCTTTCAAATTAATTTTTTCTTTCTTCTTTCCTTCTTGCTAGAATAATAATATTAAAATAGTTTGATATTATTTATTTAATCCCTAAAACACTTTAAGATAGGTGCTATTAATATCCTCTTTTACACCATTGAGATTGAAGATGAAAAGGAAATTATAGAAGTTGCTTCATTCATACAAACAGCAAGTAAGTAGCTGAGGAAGGATTTGATTGCAGGTCTGTCTCCTATTGTTTAACCTCAATTTAATGCAGCATAAATTGTCATTTATAGTCTTTCTTTTACCGTACTCCACAATTGTAACATTTTTACAATCTCCTATATTTTACCAAGAGATGTTTTAATTATATTAAACAAATGTTTATTGATTGCATATTATATGGTAGGTATTCTTCCAAGTGCCAGAAAATAGAATGATGAATAAGACAGATACAAGGCCTGCCTTTGGTGAGCTTTTAATTTTAAGATACACGTTATCTTTTGAACTTCATGAATATTTTCAATTTAAATTAGATATCTTGGATATAAAATTTTTCTGCTTCTTAGAATATATTCTAGAGTAGGTGTAGAGTTGGGCAAGTATCTCCACAAGAAGTTTTGGGGCATTTTACACATTTTTAGGTGAATGGTGTGTTCCAATATAATAGACCTCTATTAGACCTTGCTAGGGACACCTGTGTGTGGTAGTAAGGCGGTTAAGGAAATGAGGAGATTTTATATAGATACACATTCTGTGTGAGAGATGGGGATCAGTGAAAATGGGGTATTATTTTGTCCATTTTATCAAACAAAAAGAAATACAAATTAGAAAGAAAAGCACTATTGTGGAGAACAAGGAGAAATATAAAGAATGTGAATAGGTTGGCACATTCCAACCTCGTAAATTCTAGTTGTGGTTCTGCCTATGGAAAGCACATTTTAGGTATTCAGGTCAAAAGACTAGGGGAAAAAAAGAGAGAGGTGGGGAAAGAAATTTAAAGTCATAAAGTATCTTGTTTTACCTCTGTTCCCAGTCAATGCCACCCCTGTCAAGCTAGGAAAAATAATTAAACCAATAGTGTGTTCTGCATTCCAGAAAAATGAATGCATGATTCTTCTGCTATTTTGCATCAGATTAGCTTTGTGTTTGGAAAAAAATTCAAATAATATGTGTATCTACCATCTGTATAAACTATGTATTCTTTGATTAAACTAATCCAATAACGTGCAACCTTATTTTCCACAGATTAACATTGACTTCAGTACCAGGGACCTCATCTCAAAGAATATTGCTGAACCAACTCTCAAATGCTTTGATGAAGCTCAGAAATTAATCTATAGTCTCATGGCCAAGGATTCTTTTCCTCGATTTCTAAAGTCAGAGATTTATAAGCAATTGGTAAATAGCCAACAGGTTGGAAATCATAAAAAATGGTTCCCCTTCTTGTGAAGAAGGTAAATGATAAACTAATTAATCGCTGTACTTCCAACCTAAAATATTTTAAATAGACAAACACAATACAATTTTTAAGATATAGAAAACATTTTTTACTCCAACAGAAGAATAATTTTTTATATATCAAGCTTGAATTTCTAAGTCATTTGTTTAGAATTTATTCACTTTATAAGGTACTTAAAAATTTCCTACTGGAGGAATACAAAGAAGTTTATAGAGACATAATACACTTTTAAACCGTAAGTAGGTATTCTAATAACATTATAAATTTAAGGAACTATATATCTTCATGTTGCAGAATGGGAGACTATTTAGCATTGTATGCATAATTTTAAATACAATTGTTTTATTCAAAACCTCACTTATGTAAAAAGAGAAATTCTGAACCAAAATACGACCGTTCATTTAGTGTATTCAACTGTTTCTTTTCAACTTTTTCTTTCCAACTATTTCTAATAATTAGCGATTATCTAAATTGCTATGCCTCTCAAATTAATTAAAAAGAAAAATTGCAGGAATGTATGCACATTTATATGTATGTCTGATGATATCATGGACCAAAATTTTCAAAATATATCACTTGTTTCAATTCAATGGCCTCACATAGACTTATGGATAAAAAGGGCAGGGCCTTGAGGGTGAAGAATATTGATTGTCTTATATTAATAGTAATATAAAGGAAAGAGGAAGAAAAGGGCCATGGATAAGTCCTTATATGATAAACTCCATAGCAGTAATTGTCCCACACAATAAAAAATGTTGCAACATTATCTACTCCATTGTGAATTATCTATTCACCCTTCAGCACTGGAACTTGTTTATAAAACTCATAAATTTTGTAAATGTATTATTTTCAAATGTGCCTAAAATTGTTTCTTTCTATATATATAAATGTTCTGTGATAAGTATGAATAATTTCATGTCAATATGAGAAGCTATAAAGATTCAATATATCTTCCATGTTTTCATTTTATTTGCACAGATTTATTTATCTGTATTGACATTTCTATTTGAGATTGCTTGAACATTAAAAAATGAAGGAAAAATAGCATGGCTTATTTTATGTTTCTACAAACTACTCATTTGATAGACAAAATTTTGTCTCCTTTTTGTCATGAAAAATAAACATTTAAACATATGCAAATGGAATATTCCCTGTACATTTGCAAATTCTTTAAAGGAAGGCACAAATACAAATTGGTTGTGAAGTATTCAATGTGCCTTAAGGTGCACTTACTGGAAAACAGCCATATACTTTTCAACATTTATTCAGGAGGTTCCAACCTTAATTTACTCTCTATTTAAACGGGAAATTTAAAAATTATTCCCAGAGATGAAACAGACTTTTGAGGATAAAAGGAACCTTAAAGTTTAAAATCACATACCCCCTTTTAGACATGGAAAAAAATGAAATCTCAGTTGTCTCCTGAGGTCACACAGCTGGTAAGCGGCTGAGCTGGTCAAAACATTGCTTTTCTCACAGTGCCACGCTGGCTCCCTGTTCCGACAGGACAGTGTAGTGTCCTCCCAAGTTTAGAACTATGCTGAGGTCTAAATCTAAATTCCTACTAACCCTCAAATACCCAGGCATGATCCCCTTTACTGGATATTTGAATTGTCTCTTTATAGTCAGTTGGCAACTTCTTTCTTGTTACCATAGAGCAAGACTTCATGTTTAATGACTGCCTCTCAAGTTTTCTCTAATGATCTGAAGGAAGCCAAAAATCAAACCTTCCCCACCTAGAAGTAGGTGCTTGACAGTGCCTAAAAAATACAGCAGTTGTCAAAATGGTGGGTTGAAAATTGAATATTAAATGACCTCTAATAGACTCCCAACCAAAGACCTTCAATAGTATTGCTTACCTCCTAAACTTACTCTCCACCCCAAGTGATAATTCTAGATCTTCTGACTTAATAAGACAGAAGAGGAAACAATTGCAGGTTTATGGAATACTTGGTAGTGAGGATTTTCAGCAAAATATCAGATGTACATCTTTCACACGTGGTTCTATTTATGTCTCTTTCGCTCCATATGTTATTTTACCTCATGAGTTATCATTGATGAGTGATTTTATGGATGAAATTTTTAAATAAAAAAAATTAAAAATATATAACCATATTAACATTTCTGATAATGTATCTAAATATTCAATGATTGTGTAATGTCATTTTCTAAAAATGTTTCCATTGGCTTTCAGAAATGAAGTGTTTACATTAAAAACTAAGCTAAGAAGTAAAATATTAATAGAATTATAAGATATTTAAGTAGAAATGACCTTCAAACTATAAAAAGAGTTTTCCCAAGCACAGTGTTTTACATTTTCTAAGAGTTTTTACAGAATATGTTTTAACACAATTTATGTTTGCCCTCTACTAGGTCAGACCTAAAGAAGTAAAAGGATATGCTTCTAAAAGAATTTTAGCTTCATTGACAATCTATTATGGAGCTATAATCCACGAATTTATCAAAAATTCTTTTGAATTTATTTGTATTTCAAGTATTTCACCAATAATGAGTCTTTTAAGTTTACATAATCTTGGCCATTTATTTATTTATTTTTGAGACAGAGTCTTACTCTGTTGCCTGGGCTAGAGAGCAGTGGCATCATCATAGCTCACTGCAACCTCACACACCTGGGCTCAAGCAATCTTCCTGGCTCACCCTCCTGAGTAGCTGGGACTACAGGTGCACACTACCAAGCTTGGTTAACTTTTTTATTTTTTATAGAGACAAGGTCTCCTTATGTTGATCAGTCTGGTCTCAAACTCCTGGCCTCAAGCAATTCTCCCACCTTGGCCTCCCAAAATGCTAGGATTACAGGCATGAGCCACCATACCCAGCCTCATCTTAGTCTTTTAAATCATAGTACCATTCTGGGCCATAACTTTGGAATGTAATCTATATTTCTTTTCTGAGATTTCAAGAAAACTTTAAGTCCATTATCATGGATTAAATTTAGATTGAATTTTCTTTCCTTTTGTCTATATGGAAGCTGATCAACCAATATTCCCAATCATACAGGCCATGTCCTAACATAAGTAATCAATATGAATTATTATTGCAAAACTGCAGAGATTTATTTGGAAAAAAAGAAAATTCTCTTTAAAAACAATAGACAGTTTGGTCTCAGTATCAGTAGTCTTTATACATTTATTTCCTATGGAAAAATCCAACTCTAGTTTTCACTCACACAATCCCTACATAATAGTTTCACCCCAGTTATATTGGATGTGGGCCTGATTTGCTTCCCAACCACACTTGTGTAATTTATTTCATGGAGATGCCAATTAATTCAAAGTGAACTCTTTTCATAACTATATGAAAAAGATGGGATGTTGTCAAAGCAGTAATCAATTACTATATGAATAAAGAGTCACACAGACTATGTTCCTGTTATTGTTTTGTCAGATTTGCCATTGCATTTTAATGGTGAACCATCAGGAATGAATATTAATTGATAATTTATTTACTTTAGCTATGCTATTTTGGAGAAATTTTTATATGTTCTATATAATTACTACTTACAGAGTGTATTTAAATATATATAACATAGTGTAATCAATACCAATAATAAATGAATAGATATTAGCGTGTTTCCTAGTATAACAGGTGGGAAAGTAATGTTTTTTGTTTGAAAACCTTATTTTTTTAAGAAACCACATCATTTTTTCTCTTTATTTTTTTAAGATGCAAAAATAGAACTGGATGTCTGGTAAAGAAAAAAAATAAACAGTGAAGTTTAATGAGGTCATTGGTTAGTCATTGAATATTTATGTTTTGTGTTATATCTATATTGAAGTCAGCTATGAATGTTTCTGAGAAACAAAAGTCACTTTGTTCAATGCACATTTTTTCCTTGAGTAATGATTATTTAACTATTCCTGGATGTCTCACATAAAACCTAATTTCATTTATTTGTACTTTCACAAATAAGAATTTTGAAGCTGTTAATTTCTTACAAATATAGAGTGAGTTCTTTGTTCTAATACTTTTATTTCTTTTGTGCATTCAGTAAAATTAGATATAATATTTGGATGGATCATTAATGATGTGAAAAATGACAGCTTAGAGATAAAATGTAATAATTAGCTGGCTCTTTTTAAAAAGTGATAGGAAAAATTAAATGTTTCATAATTAGATATATTGAATATTCTTGCATTTATTTTTTACATATTTTAATTAAAATATTTTATTTTTAATAAAATATTTAAAATATTTCATATGAACACTAGCTACAAGGATTCAATATTGCACTATTGCACTATTGTTTATAATCCCAAATTTATAAAGAAATAAATTATAATATTTCATGAATTTAAAATAATATTTAGCACTAATTAAACATATACAAGTTATCTAACTTTTAACAAGTAATCATATTTGAATTGAACAAATATAAAGAGTCTTACTAAGCATGAGTATTTCAGGCACCTGCCTTGGAAAACATACGGTTTCTTGGGGACATGAACTATAAGAAAATAATTGAGAAACTTTATGACAGAAAGTATCTGAAAATTTTTAAACGTACATCATTAAAAAAATGTACAACACCAAGATTGAATCCTAATGTCAACTGTGGGCTGTGGATGATAATGACATGTCAATGTAGGTTCATCATTTGTAACAAATGTACCACTCTGGTGGGGAATGTTGATAATGGGAGAGGCTATGCATGTGTGGGGGCAGGGGATATATGGGAAATCTCTGTACTTTCTTTTTAATTTTGCTGTGAAACTAAAACTGCTCTTAAAAAATAATAATATTTTAAAAAGTAGAGAGAATGGAATAACCCAGAGCGACCCTTAATTGGAGTCCCATTAAGAGAATATCTAGGCTGCCTTTTAAGACGAGCAAATAAATTCATACTTACTTGTCCGACACCATGTTGTATTGTACATATTGTATTGTTCTATTTTTAGTAGAGACGGGGTCTCACTCTTGCTCAGGCTGGTCTTGAACTCCTATTGCCTCTCCAATAGACAAAAATCTTTTGCAACTTATCAATCTGCCAGTTATCACTACCTTCATTGAGTCTAACTCCTGATCAACAGTATATAGTAAATCAACCAATGGTTCATTCCTCTAGAGCAGGGGTTGGTAAATGTTTTCTGTAGAGTCAGACAGTAAATATTTTAGTATCTGTGGGCTACATGAAGTTTCTGTCACATTTTCATCTTTGTTTCTATTTCTTTTTTTTTTCTATTTCTTTTCCTTTTTTCAACTTTTTAAAAATGTAAAATCCATTCTTAGCTCAAGAATGAACAAACACAGGCCTTGGGCTGGATTTCACCTGTGGGTCAAAATCTGCAAACCCTTGCCTTAGACAGTAAAATAATCTTTGAATGAGCCTATGGCACAATTCTCTTTTGTGACACTGAAAAAACTTGCAGTCTTCCTTTGTCTTATGTCCAAGTTTTGGGTAATTTGTCAACAACACAAAGGAGGAAGCAGAGGCAAAAAGAGTTAACTAACTCAGTGTCCAAAGCAAGATGCATAGCTCAGGCTTGAGTTTGACTTTAAGTGGCTTGTTTCTCTCATTGCTTTAATCACCTGTATGCACACACATGCACAAACATACACAGTTTTGCTGAACTATTTTTAAAAGAATGTATTTTACTTATTCTTTTTATATTACGATACACAGATGTTTAATAAGGAATTCCGTTGATACTGTGTTTCATATTGCTAGGCATGGCTAATTAAAGTCAGAAGCTGTTCTTGAAAAGGAGTTAATGTCTACTGAAGAATAGAAAGCTAAAAGGGAAAAGAGAAAAAAACAGTAGAAAAGAATAAAAGAAAATGAAGAAAGTAAAGCAAATATGGAAAGAGTAGTAGAAACAAAAGCCAAAAAGAAATCCAGAGGAAAAAAAACATAATGAGCAACAAAGCATACTGATTCTTGAGAGTAAGCTTTCATTTCTACACAATTAAAGTTGCCAGTCTCTGATAAACCACCCAAATTAATCTATAAAAGGTAGGGATTTAAAAAAAGAAAGGAAAAGCTATGAAATATACATAACTCATTAATCTCAAACATGTTTCTCACTATTAACATTATAATTATCACACACTATTATAAATTAACATTAAACTCTGCTGAATTTGCATAATGAAAAACACTATTATATCTCAATGCATTTGCATTTTTTAGGTAATTCAAAATCTTGAATATAATAACAAAATGACTATGCTGAATTATTTTATTAAATCTACAATATAAAATAAAAGGTACTTAAATCCCTATATAAGTGCTTAATGAAAATTTTTTATTTTATGAAATGCAGACACTGGGAAACTATATTTGAGTTATTTTAAAATGTTCAAATTAGGCTTTGTAACAATTTTAAGAGAATAATACCAAATTAATAAACAAATAAATTTTAATGTTTCATGAATTTAAAATAATATTTAGCATTAATTAAACATATACAAGTTATCTAGCTTTTAACATATAACCATATTTGAATTGAATAAATATAAAGAGTTTTATTAAGCATGAGTATTTCAGATATATGCCTTGGGAAACATGATTTCTTAGGGACATAAACTATAAGAAAATAATCAAGAAACTCTATGGTAGAAAGTATCTGAAAGTTTTTAAATGCAAAACTCTTTTAATTTAAGATTGTTTTTCTCTCAAGATTAAAATGTTAGAAAAGTAGTAATTTTTTGACAAAAAGATGCAGTGTACTGGCTTTCAAGAGCTATGCAATTCATTATGTAAATATGATTTTACTCTTGCTATAACACTGAATAAATGCACATACTGTATCATAGTGAAGCATTTCTTCTTAGTAGTATTCTAAATTTATCACATAACAGCTCAGCCATCAGTAAATGGTTAGTTAACATATGTTACAAGTATGTGGTAAAACCAAAGCATTAATTAATTCTACATCCCAGTGCTTAACATCTCTTACTTACAATGCTCACTTCCTGTGAAGGATACAAGATATTACTTTATTTTCAAGCTACCAAGTTAGCCTACCACAATTTCATGGATACTAGCAGAAGACACAGACTCCTGGATCTGAGACAAAAGATGTTACAACTCATAGCAGTAGTAATATGTGTTACTGCTCGCAATATGTATGACTAACAAAAGTAGCCAGAGCATCAGCATCCTCAAGCCCCAATTTCCACAAGGTGATGTGCAGAGGGCCAGGTGATACGTGCAAACTCACTGTTCCGTATTTTGAAAGAGAAAGGCTAAGCTTAGGGAACTGAATCTTTTATAATGGGCAGTAAACAGGCCTATCCTCTGCTCTGGAGAGACATATTATATCTTCCAGAGATGTTTGTGTAGCAAATATCCTTGAAAAATTATGTCAGAATAAAAGCAGTCAGTGTCTCTGCTTGTAAAATGGACAGAAATGTTAGAGGCCCGATACCCAACCACCCAAAGAGTAGAAAATAACTAGTCTTATTTCAAGGAACAAGGAAAGAATGTTCAGACATTTTGCTGTGTGGATTGTGAATACAGAGGTGCATTTGACCTTGCAGGAAGCCATTTCCTGAATGCTGGAGGTAATAGTTAACAGAGAAAAGGTAACAGCCATTTTTTATGAGAGAAGATACTCTCCATGAAAATATGTTAAAGTATATTATTTTGCAAGAGATGGGATTTTTCTCTTTGGAAGTTCTTCAACAAGCTGCCTACAAATGGATAAGACAAATGCCCTGGAAAAGAGGAACATATTTTCTAAAGATGGTAATACTTTGGGTTAAACAGATTGCATTTAAAATAAGTGTCACAAGTGAGATGACTCAACTGAAACTTCACTGCTCCCAAATCCACTGTTTGCTGTCTTCTAACAAGAAGTCATCATTTTAAATCCTAAATTTACCACACAAAGTTTTAGTTGTGTCACACCACTTGTGGTTCCACATTGTAGTTATGCAATATTGCAGTTGAACAAGGTTGTCCACTTGAAAGTCAGCTTCATTAATGGTGTTGCTGTATTCCTGAGAGCCCTATGAAGTAGAGCATCAAAGCAATCACTTCATTTCTGTTTGTACAAATCAGTTTGTATATATTAAGGATAAAATAAAATTCTGGTATTATACAAATTTTGAAAATAATTAAACACATTTTTCACCAAGCATGGCACAGGACGAGACCTTATTGATCCAATAATTCATCAGGTACACAGATATAATTATGCACACAGTGCATATATTGTAGTGAGAAGTCTTAAGGAAAACCATATCAAAACGATGCATTAAAATTACTGTTTTTTGTTGTTGTTCTCATTTTTAGTATTTATGCTATCTGTATTCCATCCCTAACAAAAATATCCACAAGACAGGAAAATGTCTTAAGTAAATTGATATGTTGTTGCATAATATAAATATCTAGAATGAGCACCTGAGTACCTACAATAGTTTTTTTATGTATTTTATGTTGCTTGTTATTTTGCTATTGTTTCCTTTCTGCAGAAGTTTTACTCTCAGCTACCTAATCTATTGTTGAGACATAAGAATAATCCAAGTTGACAAGATAATGGAAAAAGGCAGTTGCTGCTCCAATCCATGCATGTATCCATCCATCCACCCATCTATGCATCCATTTATTCAGCCATCTAAATGATTCTTTCAACCATTAATTAATCCAGCAAATAACTAACTGTTGGGTTGTTTCATAACTTTGATAGAAAAGTTAACAAGAAGTAGGGATTTCTTTCAATGGGTTAAATAATATGTTACTTTCACAAATCACATTTATAGGGAAATTATTACAAGAATGCAATGATAAAAGGCCCTGTGAGTATGTGTATCAGATGCAGTAAGGCTGGGAAGTTTAAGAGAGAAAGACTGTGTGTGTGTGCATGCATGTGTGTGCATGTGTGTATGTATGTTTGGAAAAGAAAGGACCTCAAAAGAAATCTGAAGAAAAAGTTAAGGCTTAAACTGATCCTAAAAACCTACGAGACAGGGTGATAGGGTATGAAAAAGTATGAGGGAAAAAGAAAGGAGAGATCACTATGAATTTAGGAAACTTCAATGCCCAGCCAGCTCCACATTTAAGTGAATGGTTTAGTCTCAGTATTCATTGGTCTCGTCATTACTATAGCTGAATCTAAATGTGGAGACATATTGGTGTCTGTAGAAATTCTACCACTCCTCTCCCTGAGCTACATGTAATAAACCAAGATTGTAGGTGTGCACACAAAAGAGAAATAGAGCTCTTCTTGGCTTTGCTTAGTGTCTGCTAATGTTCCACCAGTTAGAGGTATTAATATTCACACATTCCAGAAATCCTTATTGAATACTTGTTATGAGGCATGCAATGAGCTAGTTTCTAGACATACAAACAGGAATGGGGTAGATAGGATATCTGCCTCATTGGAAAGTACAGGTTAGCAATGAAAATTAAACAAGCCCAAGAAATATTTTCTACTAAAAGAAAAGAGCAGGACTCAAGGAAAGATATATCAAAATCCTAGGCAGAGATGGAGAGCTCAGACAAAGATTTCTAAAAAACATCTAAGGTTCTGCGTGCTGGGGTAAGAAGCAAGCTTTGAAAAAGTTTAAGCAGTAGAGTAACAAAATAAAAATTTCCTTTTAGAAAGCTAAATGTCTGAAGTGTTGAAATGCCTTGAAATTGAACAAAACTTTTGTTTCCAGATGTTAAATGAAATATGGATGTATAATCTTGTACATATATGAATGCTCACCAAAATACTGTATTTCTTTGACCTTCTTTCTGCATACAAGTGATAAGCTTCTCCAGGGCAGAAACTTTGCTTTCACAAAGCAGAGTGTAACAGAGCTTCATACACAGTAAACACGTTTAACATATTCTTGTGATATCTAATCCAGAACCAGAAAATACCACAAACTGAAGCTGGAAATGTCTGTTTACTTTCTGCAAACTATAAATAAGTTGATCATGAGCCCTAAACGTGGTTACCAATATGGCTGACACGATTAAAAGCACCTCGCTTGTATATTCTTTTCATGTTCCATATGCCATTAAATTTTAAAAATAGGTCAAAATTTCACTAGAGTTCCGTAACTAGTTGCTTAAAAATATTAACTAGCCTTTCTCTTGCCTATTTCTTTGGCCCTATACTCTAGGAGGGTGGGGTCAGGGGTGGGAAATCAACTGACAAAACCACTTTTCACAGACTGAACTCTTATATGATTCTCTCCAGCTAATCTCCAGATGAGATTCCCAGTGGGAACCACATAGGTGTTTTAGAAGGAGAACAAATCCTTTCATTGTGGAGAGAGTAACCTCCTACCTGATCATTCTACATCAAAATTCATACCATTAGGGGGAAAATTCACCTCTAAACTTTCATCCAGTTCAAAGTCTAAATATGGGAGGAAGTGAAAGAACACCCTGGTGGAAAATCAAATGCTTGCTGCTAATTAGGCTCCTCCACAATCCCCCAAAGAAGGCCAGCCAGCCAATTAAGCTTAATTGCTGAGCACCAGGGCCTTGGGGTCCGGCCCCTACAGAACTTACAGCAGTAGATGCAGGGACTTCTTTGCCCAGAGCAGGGTTTCCACCCCACGCTTCTCAAACTAATCCAGTGACACTTTACCCTAATACACCCAAGCTGAGAGAAGATATATTCTACCTTTAGAATGATGCCATATTATTTAGGATTGATTTCCAATTAATTTTCTTCTCTGAATTTCAATATATTCCCTCGCCTTTACTACTTATTTAAGTTTATGATAATCAAGAGAAGTGCCAGAGAAAAACATACCTGTGGGGAAAAATGAGCATAAAATTATCATTATAAAACCCAAGATGCACGATTTAATGAAAATCAAAACACATTAGATATATACCTTTAAATGTCACACTTAAAAATTACTCCTTGCCTCCAATTTAGAAAATATTCCAAAAAATGTCAGTTACAGAAATCTCAAATAACCTGCAGATGAACATATTTTATATCTCCACCTTTGTAAAACTGTGTTTTTCTGTTATCCTATTCTTCCTCTAATAATTTTTCAGCATTCTGATAACTAAGATTTTTCAGGACATATTCTCCATCTAACATTGACAGGAGTAAAATCGCAAACCCGTGCCTGACTCACTCCTTCAGATTTATTTTTATAAATAAGTAAGTTGCTATGCCTCCTAGTCACCATGACAGCTTTCTGCAATGCCTGAAAACACGCCCTTCCATTCTGACACTCTTATCCTACTCAGATTCTACTATTTGCATTTAAAATGAATGAACACTGAATTTTATTCTTATTCAAGGCCTTCTGCAAATGGGTTTGCATCCAGGTTTCTGCTGAAGTGTGAAAAATTTCCATACTGCCTTCATTAGTCACAGAAACAAACAAATATGATTTATAGGAAATGATTGAATCTGGAGGCTAATTTTCTTCTTTCTGGTGGTATTATTGATTTCTTCACTTCCTTCCATTTTTCTTTAGTTCAAAGAACACAAATGATAGGCAAGAAATTTGCTAAAATGTATTTAAATAATTATCATTTTTAAGAAAAAAATTTATGTGAATTGGGACAGGAAGAATATATGTACATGAGAGAAATACAGAGAAAAACAAAAGACAAGCATCTATGCCTTGACAAGTAGGAAGAATGAAAACAGGAAGAGGCCAAAAAAGAGAAAGACACATCATGTAAGTAGCATAATCACACCAGTTATGACTATACAGAATGCAACGCATTTTACTTTGCATTCTTTTGATACAAATGTCATTACAATCTAGTTCCACAGCATATTCATACATACTATACCTTGACAGTTTTCTTAATTATGGTCAATTTGGCCCTAAGGTTTTTGATTCTCTAAAACTACATGAACACGTAAACAGAGAAATGTAGACAGAAAAAGTAGTGACATCAAAAAGACTATTTAAAATCAGGTACTTTCAAGCTCTAGTTAGTTGAATAAATAATAATATTAAGGAACCCAAGGAACAATTAGGAAAGGAAATAAAAGCTTAAAAATAGATACATATAAACAATTTTTTACTAAGCAATGAATTATGTTAGAAAACTTTAAGAATATCGAGCCAATTTGCAGAGAAGAATAAAGCTATATATCTTTCACAACTTCAGTCAGATATTATATTAGTTTCCCAGGGCTGCTGTAACAAAGTACCACAAATTGGGTGGCTTAAACAACAGGTATTTATTATCTCACAGTTTTAGAGGTTAGAAGTCTGAAATCAAGATTTTGCCAGGGATGGTTCCTTCAGAGGGCTCTGAGGAAAGGGTCTGTTCCAGGCCACTCTCCCAGACTAGCAAATGGCAATCTTCACGTATATATTGTGCTCTCACTGTATGCATGCCTGTGTCCAAACTCCTCCCTTTGACAAGGACACAAGTCATATTGGATTAGGGCCTCCCACCCTCACTTCCTTAAGACCTTATCTTAACTAATTACATCTGCAACAATCCAATGAGGTCACATTCAGAGGCACTGGGTCCTAGGATTTCAACTTATTAATTTGGAGGGGTACAGAATTCAACTCATAACAGGTATGAATCTATTTAAAAGGAAAAATATGGAAACACATAACCAATATGATACGTTATTTTATTTTAATATCACCTGAATAAGTAATAAAATAAATTCCTTGTTTTTATAATTCACATAATACTAAATCAAAACATTTTAACTATATACAAATAAGATACATTTAAGTTAACAACATTAATTTATCATGATAGAAAATGTCATTCTATTGTTGCCAAATCACAATTCACGTCAGGTGGATGGCAAGGGATTCCAGGTCTCCTAGGAACAAAAGTGGGTGCTGTTGCCTTGGTGCAATTACCCCACCTGGGAAGAAGGACAAGGGTGGGTCCCAGGCCCCCATCTTGGTTCTGCCCCACCCTAATCCTGCCCTGAGCTACTGCCATAACCTGGGGCAGGAGGGAATACCCTACAGATCTGCCAATCAGAACTTAGTGTGCCAGCTGCAAAAGAATGCATAGGACCCTCTAGTCCATGGGCCAAGCAGCATAGGTACCATAGAGTCTGGAAAATGACCTAGAACCCACATGTGTAGTTAAGACCCAGGTCATACAACTCCCAACTGTTCAATCAAAGTGGTTCCCTGGTGATGTCTGAGCCACAGTGGAGGTCCCAATCCAGGCACTATAAAACAAGATGCAGACTATGATGAGGCCCTTTTTTTTTTGCTCTCCCTTTTGCTCTCCCTTTGCTACAACAATGGGTCCAGTGGTCATCTGTGGCATATGTATCACACTCTGTAAACCTATATCTTGTTCTTGCCCCATAAGCCTCTTTCTCTCCTCTATAAACCTCGTTTTCATGCTTGCCTTACTTTGGTGTGTCTGGTCATTCTTCCGCCATGAGAGTGCTAAGAACCAACAGTTCAGATTGAAACCTGACATTCAGAATGTGAATGTGCTTTTGGCAGCAACAGTATTATTTCTTCTGATTTTACTATGTGCCATGGATGACTCCCATTTTCCCACTAGCTTCCTCTATTTGAACTATTGCTGAACATTTGTATGAAGAGCTTTCTACGTCAGTCTGGGTCTAATCAGGAGAGAGAAACCAAACAATTTAGATAGGTGACACTTATTATAAAGAATTATTAACTATAGCATGGAATTTGAGTAACAAAATACTGGCTAGTAAGAAGTAAAGAGAACTTAAAGAATCCAAAGTAGCAGATATAAGGTGCAACTGTGACACAAAGAGGTTGACCTGAAAAAGAGAAAAAAAAGTTTTCTGTCTCTTTAAAACCCCCTCACCCTTTAAAATATTTTCTGCCTCTCACCCTTTTCAGAATTAAAACTGGCACCCCTGCCTCAGGCCAGTGGTTTGGCTGGGCAGGGAAGTATTGTTTTGTTCTTTGCACTGCAGGAGATAGCTCAGGGAAACCATCCCAGCAGAGGACTGGGCCAGAGGTCCTGGGAGGTCCCAAGAGATTCTGGACATGAAAGGATCAGAGCCATCAACTGTAGTTGAACAATACCCTGAACCTGAGAACCTTCCCCTTAAAAGCTCTGTATTTTCACTTATGGGGGAGAAATTTGGATTTTGAGATGATAGTCTACCATTTTCCTCCTTTGCTAGCAAAGTAATAAACTTCTCTTTCCTTCTTAACCACTTGTCATTGTTCTTCTGATGCAGCCTCATGGACAAGTGCCAAGCTTTCAGTAACACAACCATGACCTCTGTAGTTGACACAGAGCACTTAAGGAAGAGATCCCACAGAGATGACATCTAGAACCTACAGTTGTGGCTCATTTTATGACAAAGAAATCACTGTAGTACCACACTAGTGAAACTTGTGAGAAATATATTCTATGTGATACCAGGTGAACCTACTCATAGGAAGATGTCTCACCAGAGATACTCTGCTATAATACCTGCCAAGATAGTGCCAAGATAGTACCAAGGGAAAGCTGCTGGCTGCCATGCACTGAATGTTCCATGGCACTTACCATGAATGGAGCTTGCGGGACTGGAAGTTGCTCTGGGAGAGTCAGTGAGTGAGTATCAGTGAATGTGAAGGCCTAGGACATTACTGTATGTTACTGCAGACTTTATAAGCACTGTGTACACTTAGGCTACACTAAATTTGTTTAAAAAGTAATTTTCTTCTTTAATAATAAATTAACCTTAGTTTACTGTAACTTTTTTACTTTATAAACTTTTTAATTTTTCAAATTTTTTACTCTTTTGTAATAACACTTAGCTTAAAACACAAATATATTATACAACTGTACAAAAATATTATCTTTCTATATATCCTTATTCTGTAAGCTTTTTTCTATTTTTATAATTTTTTACTTTTTAAACTTTTTTTTTAAACTAAGACATGAACACATGCATTAGCCAAGCCCTACACAGGGTCAAGATCATCAATATCACTGTCTTCCAACTCCACATCTTGTTTCACTGGAAGGTCTTCAGGGGCAATAACACGTACAGAGCTGTCATCTCCTATGATAACAATGCCTTCTTCTGGAATAGCTCCTGAATCACCTGCCTGAGGCTTTTTTACAGTTAACTTTTTTTTATATCTAAGTGGAAGAAGTACACTCTAAAATAATAAAAAGTATAGTATGGTAAATACACAAACCAGTAGCATATTTACTAACATTATGAAGAATTATTTCTGTACATAATTGTATGTGCTATACTTTTATATGACTGGCAACTTGTGGGTTTATTTACACCAGCATCACCACAAATATATGAGTAATATGTTGTGCTTCAACCTTACAATGGCTATGACATCACTAGGTAATAGGAATTTTTCTGCTCCATTATAATCTGATGGGACCATGGTCTTGCATACATGTGGTCCATTGTTGACCAAAATGTCATTATGTGACGTATGACTATATTTCGTGATTATACTCATATGAAGTATCTGAACTAGTCAAACTCTTAGAAATAGAAAGTAGAATGGTGGTTGCTAGGGTGGTGCTGGCAGGAGGAAAAGGGGATATTTTAGTCAGGGTTCTTCAGAGAGACAGAACCAATAGGACATAGGTAGAGAGAGACATAGAGAAAGGATTTATTAGGGGAATTGGCTCACTAACTTAAGGAGACAGGGAAGTCCCAGGATGGGCTGTCTTCAGGTTGGGGAATCAGGGAAGACAGTAGCATGGCTCAGGTCTGAATGCCTTAGAACCAGAGAAGTCGATGGTGTAACTCTCAGTCTGAGGCCGAAGGCCTGAAATCCTGGGGGTGCCACTCATGTAAGTCCCAAGTCCAAAGGCCAGAGAGTCTGGAGTTCTGCAACCCAAGAGCAGGAGAAGAAGTGTGTTCTGGCTCTGGAAGAGAGAACAAGAATTCATGAGAAAGTTTGAAATAATAGAAACCTTAAATAATTTTATGTTTCAGTTAATAATGAATAAATTGCAGATTTGACAGGCCAAATGAATTATAAAGTCTGCTTAAGATAGAGGTAGTACTTTTGCTGGTAAACAGAAATGTCCACTTCTAAACTTTTACAGGATCTTGTGACCCAAACTGTTGTTTATACACATAGAAACATCTACAGATGATTTTCATTACCACCATGCTAGTTTTTTTAGCATAAAATAGCATAAATCATTTTTTAAAATTCTAATAATGTCATGCAAGCATTCATCAGATGGTAGTGATGGTGCTGGAAAATGCCTAAAACTAATACCTTTGAAATGCAAATTTATATGAGAAAACACTGTGATGATTGTCAAAGTGCTGTTAATTTGGTAAAATGTATTCTGTGATATTTTAGAAATAAAATAAGAAAATCAACACACCAATAGGCCAGGCATAACTTTAAGCTAGCCAAAATCCTCACAAGTCAGCAAGGAAAATGGGGAAATGCAAGCAAACTGTTGGCAACATGGTTCAAGATGAACCTCTCATTATAAAGTGCCCCTAGGTTTGGTTGGTCCTAAGGGAAATTAGTTTTATGTTTGTTGACCAACAGGGCCTAAACACTTGACTTTAGACTTTAGGCCCCTGACCTCCCTTTTCTTAGAGCATTTACTTGAAAAAACTTATAATTTTAAATGCGTTCTCTGCCTTTTTGAGAAGTTAATGCTTTTAAAAGCCTCTAGTCAGTTTTACAGCCTAGGAACCTCTTTCTCAAGGAGCCATCCTTTTGAAATGTAATCATCAAAGAAGATAGGGGGTTTACCTCCCAGTCTCTGCAGGAGAATAGGAGCCTAACTTCTGTGAGCACCTTGCTCCAAGTTGTAAAACTACCTCCTATCACAAAGATAAGAGAAAGTTTATTTGCCATTTGAGAAGGTCAATTTGCTAACACAGATGGCCTATGTTCCTCCACCCCAAGTCTTAAAAACTCTCCACCCTTTTATTCAGTGGATCTGAGTATCCAGACTTGGTCTGTGCTCTCCGCCTTGTTGCTGGCAATAGTATCAGAATAAAATCAACTTCCTTCTGTTCATCTTGTTCAGCGTGATTTTTCCTTTAGCAGGTGAGTTTTGAGGAATGCCGTCCTTCACACAGAGTGTGCATCTCTATACTGTAGTGATGGGCGCAGAACAGATATACGAGGGAGGGGTCAGAAAATGGTTCTGGAAGGTGGTAGAACATCTCTGCTTTCTGATTCTCAGGGGTTTACCTGTCAGCACCAGAACTAATATTTTTTTTTCTTTAAAGAGTGAGGAAAGATTGTGACTGAAACGTTTCAGTTCCGTAATTCACATCTGCATACTCCTCAGTGGAAGAAGCACATCCAGAGGGAAAAGGATTTTAATATCAAGAGTGGAGAAAGAGCCCTGGAGAGAAGAGGAACAGAGTTTCAGGCACTGGGAGGTTAAACTCTCTAAGGACTGTACGGAGGCCGCGAGCAGTTTGGAGAGAGCAAGAGGGACCGCAGTGCAGACCACTCATACGGCTCCTCTGCAACTTTATTACAGGGGAAAGAGTGAGGAGATTGCCTTTTCTCATTAGCAAATATTGGACACTTCTTAATTTGTGTTCCATATAAGGAATTAATAATACGAGATTATCTGAATCAGATGTTCTTAGAAGTCAAAGGGTTGAAATTTAAAGAATAAAATAAATTTAGGAAATAAAATGCCTGTTCCAGGTAAAAGCTCTCCTCATTCAGTTTTAGAATTTCAGCAGATTTCCACTACCATGTTCAGGGGACAATCACTGGTGAAAGGCCCCGTAGTTAATCCGGGCAGCTTTCATGTGTCCCTTAAGAAAGAGAAATGTCATTCAGGGTCTGATGAAAATTATTTTTCTCTTTTTATTCGATGGTGCTGTTTTCTTCAGTGAACAGGGGGCAATATATAGCTCAACACTTTTGCTAAGAGCCCTGCACAAAAACCTGAAGTCACAAGCATCGTCTTTTTAAATTTGTTCCTTGTTGACTGAAATGCCAAGCTGCCTATATTCAACACTAACACTGAGTGGAGGAAACTTAAATTGTGTCTTTTGATATACTAACGTAAATCTGGCCATTGTTACTGAGAAAACAAAAAACAAAAAACAAAAAAAAAAAAAGAAGGAAGAGAGGGAGATCAAGGAGAAGGAGGGGGAGAAAAAAGAGAAGAGTGTTAGCACTCAACTCTCAACTGGGAGAAAAATGTCTTCATCATATCCTGAAGAAATCTGAAAACCTCAGTCTAAATAGGTAAGGGATCAATGCCTGGACACAGGAGAGAACCTCCCGTACACTTAGACCATGCAAACGTAACCCCACAGCCAGCTTACATTAGAAATTTATTCATCAACACATATTTACTGAGTACCCAGTATGTCCAATCCCCAGAAAGTGAATAAGATTAACCAAGCCCTGCTTCCTTGGAGCTCACATTCTAGTGGAAGGAAAAACAGTTAATCAAACAAGAAAATTTGAGATGTGATCACTGCTAGAAGACAATTAAAATAGGGTGATTTGACAGAGACATGTTCATAACTTTATAATTAGTTCAGTTACTCAGAGAAGGCCTAACGGAGAGGGAGATATTTAAACTAAGAGCACAAGAAGGGCTCAATCATTTGAAGCTCAAGAGAGCAGCTGGTGTAAAGACCCTGAGCAAAGGACTTGATTGTCAGAGGAATGGAAAGGGCCCCAGTGGACTGGTATGTGGGGACAAAGTATGGATTAGGATGAAATGGGGTGATAGAAGATCATGGGGTCAGGGGAGAGTAAGCCTGAACAGCTGTGTCCTGGAACACTGGGTCCTTATGAGACCCAGCTAAATAACACTAACAAAACTATCAAGTGGTTAAGTAATTTTTGAACCAAATTGAACAACTTTATAATTTTTTTTTTTTTGCTAAACATTCAATTGCCCAACAACCTAAGTTTAACCCCATTTTAAAAACTGAGGTTTAGAGAGATGATATGATCTCACCAAGGCCTCATAGCAAGTAACTGGCTTGCTATGTTAGAATCAGAATTTTTGATAGTTTATGAATTTACTGGATTTGATTCCTTGGTGAAATCAAGGGGGAGACCTGAGAAGGACTTAAAAGCTCTTTTCTGCCTCCTAATTTTTTCCTTCTCTTTCTCTCTACTGGCCCCAAGAATTAGCTTTCATTTCAGGCTCCTCTCTGCTTTCTTCTCTGATTTAGCCCTGTCTTATGCTACAATAATTGCACAGGGGGAGACGTAAACTCACTAGGAGGCCTTGGCCCAGGCATCTGCTCCTCCAAACTACTGTTAGAAGACAGATCTCACTCCAGGAAAATCTTCCTCAGAGGGGCCCCTCTTTGAGTTAACTCTTTGAAATTTGTTCTATAAACATGAATTTATCCTTTTCTAAAAGGAGGAGGAACTTTGAACATAAGCGTATGTTTATTGTAATATAATTCCACATCATTTAGTATTTATTATATAGACATGTTAAAAAAATATGAAGCCAAACATTTGACTAATCAGAACATCGCCATTGTCCAGTTCCCTAGAAAGCCTATTGGTAGCATAGAATGTCTTGCCATTAGTCCACACATGCAGATCACTACTTCTTTTCATATTAAACAGAGAATGTAGCTACAGGGCATAATAAAGGCAAGACTGCAAGTTTAGTGCATTAGGGTTCCAAAGCATTGCAAAGTAACTTTCAAATTGCAAGAGTTTCTCTACAAACCAAAGCAAGTTTATTAAAGTAAACTCCTACTTGTGATGAGACTATATAAGGAAAAAATAAATTGCTCTACATTCCTTCTGAAAAGGAAAAACTCATTTTATGTAAGGAACATTCCACAGAGTTTCATTTAACCGCACACGTCTGACTGAGTGTGTCTGAAGTACTTCAGCACCTCGTGGTATGCCATCATTCTGAACACGTTTAGAATTCAGTGAAACATCACAGAGCATAATATGTTCATTTGGTAACCATTTGGATGTCACACTCATTTCTATAGGTATTCAATTGTAATTCAACATTACTGGGCACTCAGGAAAAGCATTCGCCTTAATTTCTTTAGTTGCCCCACTGTTAGAATTCATCCTCTGCATCTAAATCAGCACATTTGCATGTACAATTTATTCTTGATCTGAGCTTTATATTTTAAAGAATCTCGTCTTCCTTATTATCACGTTTAAATGCAAATCGTTTGATACACTGTTAGTCTGTTACAGTTGTGAGGAAATCTTACAAAGCAAGAGATTCCGTAGGCTAGATATAGCTGTAAAAGTTAGCTAAGCTTGTGTTATTTTCTTATTTTTAAAAAAGTCCACTGTGCCTAAATAATATAAGCATATTTTTTGACACGTTTTTCCCAGCTACACTCAACCAGGTCATGTTAAAATATAAATATCTATGGGAAATTAGTCTTAAATTTTGTGCGTCTTGAGGAACGCCATCCCTCACCTAGAATGTGGCGTCTTTGTATTTCAGTGGCAGGCACTGAGCAATAATAATACAAGGAGTCATAAAATGGTCCCGGAAGTGGGTAGAATGCCTCTGCTCTCTGATTCTCGAGGGTTTTACTCCCAGCACAAGAACTGAGAAGCACGAGTGAGAATGGTGTGCCTGGACTTTTCCAGTTCTCAAGATAAATATAGAGATATTAACCAAAGTTACAACAGTTATAACCACGTGAGCAAAATCTACAGGGCCATGGTAAAATACACACAC
This sequence comes from Daubentonia madagascariensis, assembly GCA_023783475.1. Classification (NCBI taxonomy): domain Eukaryota; kingdom Metazoa; phylum Chordata; class Mammalia; order Primates; family Daubentoniidae; genus Daubentonia; species Daubentonia madagascariensis. The sequence goes on along the minus strand of JAKFHU010000978.1, from coordinate 13,207,580 downwards.
ACACACACACACACACACACACACACACACTCATATATTAATATATAGAAAGGTGTTTGAGATAAAAATTTTCCACTATTAAAAATTATAATAACTACTTGAGCTAAACTAAAAAACATATAAATATAAATATAAATGTGAGGTATTATATTGTGATAGCTGGAGATTAAAATTATTATTGGTCATATAGCAATATTATTCTTAAATATAACATAACGAGCTGTAACAAAGATCTAAAATACTTTCAAAAATAAAATCTCATATAGCACTCCGATACTTCATTAAAGATATAAGATGAAGTTTACACCCCATTTTATAGAAGACAAAATAAAGTAGAGGTTGATTTTTGGATTTGTAATATAGTGAGTTCATTGTGACTATAAAAGGGCTGAGTCTCACCCCATATTTTCCTCTGGGTTTTGAATATGTTCAGTTTTCTTCAGTTCTCAAAGCCAATCTATTGTCTACTAAGAAAACAAGGTCAAAAGCAGTAAATCATTGCCAAATCAATTTATTCATATTTTTTGTTAGCCTTGTAAAAGCTGAATAGTAAATAAATGAATGAATGAATTGTAAACAAATAGATACATAGGTAATCACCCAGACCTAGTTTTAGATTCTGGCAGAGTTCTCAACACATATTTATAAATACCCACAGTATATTTATACAATGTGGACACTTTGCTGTTCCCTATGAGGTAACTATCTTTTCTTAACTAATGCTCATATTTTATTTTATTTTATTTTATTTTATTTTATTTTATTGTGGTAAGAACACAACATAAGATCTAACCTCTTAATTTTTTTAAGTGCACAACCTAGTGTTGTTGACTATAGGTGCAATGTGGTGCAGCAGATCTCTAGAGCTTATTCATCTTTCTCAACTGAAACTTTATGCCCATTTCTGGCCTCCAGCTTAAAACTGATAAGCTCTGCTTTCCTGGCAACACTAAAAAGTCCCTAACTGGAAAATAACTGAAGTAGCATATTGTTCCTTTTAAATAGCATAGTAGTCAAGTGATATAGAAGACAAATGTTGATTTTTAGTGTGTATAATTATACCAGCTGAGATATATACGAGAAAAGTATCCAGTCATTGTTCGTATAACAAGAACGGTTTGCACAACATCAAAGTAACCTGGCAGCCAAGGCGAGTGGACTGGAATATGCATGCGTGAACAATGACGACTTCACTGTACTAGTCAGTGGGGCGCTTGATGCCACTGAGTGAGCATGTGTATTGTTGGCCGTTCCACTCAAAATGACTGAGCAAATAGAACGATGAATCTGCATCAAATTTTGCATTAACCTTGAACATTCCTCCGAGGAAACTATTTGGATGATTCAGAAGGCTTTCGCGGACGATGCAATGAGTGCAGCGCAAATAAAAGTGTGGCACAAATGCTTCAAAGGTTGGTAGAGAGTCTGTTGAAAGTGATCCACGTTCTGGAAGGCCTGAAACGAGCAGAACACCTGAGAATGTTGAACGTGTACGGGTTAGGTTAAGAGCTGCTGGGAGAACTGTGTGAGGTCCCAAGGTGTCTACTTTGAAGGAGACTGAGGCGTCATTGTCCTATGTACTAAATACAGTGTTTCTTGTGTCTTGTATCATCTTCAATAAATGTCTCTATTTTTCCTATTACATGGCTGGATACTTTCTGGACAGACTTTGTATATATAAAGAAAATTTGATTTAAGAGGAGTGTCAAGAGCGGAATTTTAAAGAATCATGGTTTCTTTTTTCCACAGTCTCTATTTTGCCATGTTTGCTTTTCTAATCTTTAATTCTTTTAGAGTTGTAAATCCACCAAATGATATATAGTTACCACAAGTCTGCATTATTTAATACATTGTAGGGATGGAAAAGTGTGATACCTTTCCCTACCCTTCATAAGGGTCACAGCTGACAATCCCATAGCAAAAGACAGGTTAACAAAAGAAAAGCCTAATGAGTTTATTTCAATGAAGTTTTTACGTGATATGAGAGCCTGCAGAAATGAAGACCCAAAGATTGAGGGCAAACTGTCTTTTTTATGCTTAGGTTAGATGATGAATGGGCAGCCAGGTAGAAATGAGATTGGACAAAAAGGATATGATCTAATGGTGATAGGCTGAGGCAAGAAACCCAGCAAGGCCTGTATGTTCAGATTTTTCTTGGCCTTTCTGTGCAGCATTCCCTCCCCCCAGGTATAAGGCAAAACCCCTTCCGGAATGAGGGTCTTTTGATCTACTATCAGACAGGGTAGGTCAGAAAATTTCTTTATGGGCATCCCTACACAGAAGGCAGGGAAAAGTCAGCATAATAATTCTAGTTTCTCTGGCCTTCTTTGGGGGAGAAATAGGAAGCAGTAGAAAGAAGGGTAGGAGAAGTTCAGAAAGAGACTTTGCTCTCCTGAGGCACCTTCAGTGTCCTTCGGTTCAAAGTTCTCAGCATGCCAAGGTACCATACTCTGGGGTATCAATTTCTGAGCCCCAACAACATGAGAGAAATTTTTGTTCAAAAAAAAATTTTTCTCTCTTAAAATTTTTAAATTAGAGGTATTCCAGATTTTGCATTTAGAATATTTCCTGAGAAACATTATTAATCAGTATTCCTAAGTAACGGAAGAAGGAAGATGCTTCAATAAATTTTTATGTCATTTAAAAAACCCTAGATTTTGTTATGACATTTAAAAGTGTCTCTGAATAACTAAATAATAAGTCTACTATAGAAAACGAAACATCCTTCCTTGTCATTCAGGAATGAATTTTCTTTGGCCTTGAGATGATGGTCACACCATGCTAAAATTTTGGACTTTACCAAATATACTGTTATTGGTGTTAGCACGCTATTTACAACCACTAAAACTTCCCCCCAGGTGATGGGGAAGAAATATTTATAACAAACAGATATTAACCCCTTGCCTAATGCGATTAATTTGTTTTCCCATGGGTTGGAGATATCTGTCCAGAACAATTTCTACTCAGAAGATTTCTGCTTTATCAGAGATGGCAGACAAACCTTTAATCACCTCCTCATCTCCTAACCTGTTTCCTGGGAGGAAAGGCCTGGTTGCTGAGCAACAGACTAAAGCTTCTAGCTCTCCACCTTCCTCCGCCTTCCTTAGTTAGTAAAAGGAAGGCAGATAAAAACTAACCTAACTAAGGCTTGGACACTGGGAAGGAGTTTGGGCTCAGCCACCTTTCCCAGGCTGTGACAACATTGCAATCAATCATGGAGCTTGGCAGCCATATAATTGCACAGCTGCAGAATATCAAATGCCTTTGTAATAACAGTTACTAAATTAGAGTGAACTAAATGTTTAAGAAGAACTAAAAATAACCAGCCTAAGTCACAGAACATTTACTAAATCAAAGGAGTATTGTTTGTTTCTAAAGCAGTAACTTTTGTATTCCCATTGGAGTTAGACTGGAACGTCTAATTTATCTATTTTATTTATTTATCTATCTTATTTATTTATCTATTTATGTATCTATTTATCTATATATTTATTCATTTATGCTCATGGGATATTTTGGTTTATTAATAAACACACATAACAGATTTTTTCCGACGGTTATTAATTAGATTTTCCGTGACTTCAGTTGTGCTATCCTGTAGTTTACAGAATTGATTTTAAATTGAAAATTCACTTAGTTTTCCAGGAATTAAGATATTTCTTGTTGCTTTCTGTGAACAAAGGAATAGTCATGTCTAGGTAGCCCCTAAATTGTTTAAAATTTTAGCATCACTTTGTCATCAGTAGTGAGTTCTCAACTCTTACTTCTTTGGTAAAGCTGCTATTCTGTCCAAAATTTTTAACAACTCAGCAGGACCCAATTAACATGTTCTGGCTGTATTTTGGAACTTAAATGAGCCAAGATTTCATAACAGATAGATTTAATGTCTTTAATGGAAGTAAAACATATAGGAGAACCTTGTAAAAGTGGTGTATCAAAGTAACTAAAAGAATGAATTCTTTCCATCAATATTTTACTAAGGTGTGAAGCATTTCTCTCAGTCATTGGAATCACCCACGACAGAAGGAGGCACAGTCTTGCCTTCATGGAGCTTCTAGTCTAGTAAAGCTGATAGACATTTTTTTTTTTAATTATCATGTGCCCATTATGTTTCCTGCACTGTCTAGGTGCTGCCAATTCAGCTATAAACAAAACAGACAGACGTAACCTTCACTTTGGGGAAGTTACAATTTTAGCTAGAATAGCCAAACAATGAACAAAGACTCAGTCACATATCAGTCAGTTGTGAGCAGTTCCATGAAAAGAAATAAGTAAAGTAGCTTAAGGTGATGAAGAATGAAAGATGACAGTGTGGATGGAGATGAGGGACAATATTAAGGGACTGGTTTAAAAAAGGTAATTTTTACTGCTGCTATGATAAAGACCTGGCTCCATTTTCAATGATTGACCACTGACAGCTTTTAGACCCCATCTCTTCCACCTTCCCTCTTGCCCCACATCTAAGCAGACGCTAAGAAGGCCCAATGTCTGTTTCCTTTAGCACCAGTGGAAAGTTCAAACTATGTAAGTCCCCACCTCACCTGGGAACCCTCTGTCCACAATAAAAACCAAAGCCATTTGCTTATCCCTTCTCTCAGACCAGCTTGGGAGCCTGCACTGCCTTCCCAGACATCCTCCTTGGGTGAGTAGAACATCTCTGCATACCCTCATAATATGTGTGTGGAGCCATGAGTCTCGACATCCAGACCAAATTTTGGATGGGGGTTGATCCCACCTTCAGTGGGACAACAATGAAACACCTACTTGGATTTTTCCATAAGCTATAGGAATTTATAACATTTAGAGAAAAGACTTGATCCCTGTGCATGAACTTGTCCAGTCACTAACTATTTAATAGTTACCAATTAGGCTTTTTAGTAGTTACCAATATATTGACACTAAACAAACAACAAGGACACAGAAAAGTTAGAATTTTAGCTGAGAACAGTTAGTATGTACCTGCCTGTTTCACATTTGTCGTACTAATTTCTTGTAAGCCACTTTGAAGTTTTCATGAAATGAGAAGTAAATAAATAATTACAATAGCTAATTCAAACAAAACATCCATATAGAATACTTATCTCAATTACACGAGATGCCTGACGAGAGAGAACGTAATTGCAAATATTTATTCCAGCGGCAAAACATTTCATACAAGTGCCCACTGTTCACATTTTGTTTTTCTCTCCAAGCTTTACTCTTTTGAATTTTTAATTTTTCTGCTTTATCAAGAAGAAAGCCTAATATAGGTGTCAATCTCTCTTTAGCATTGCTCTATAAGGTGTGTGAGTCTCCACGTTAACCAGGAAGGCACACCGTCTGATCCACTTCGTAGGCAAGAGTGGCAGGAAGGAGTCCCGGCACTGACATTCCAGGAAGAAGATGGACAAAGCGAGTAGGACAGATGGTGAGCGGGGGACTCCGAAGGCAGTCGTGACTCCAGAAACAGGTGATAGTTAATTCCATGGTGCCCTCTTAGGTGAACAGCAAATATTTGAAATCTCAAGTTCTGAATCTAAAAAGCAAGGGTATTTCCTGAATAATATCACAGAATATAAAACAAATTGACCTCTTTATCCATAGATGCTGTAAATTGCAGCTATTTCAATAGAAGACACGTGGGGCGAGATAGTTTGCCCTAGGGTAGGCATTTCGTGCATTTTTTTTTAAAGTGAAATCAAAGTTCTAAAATAAGAACAATAGGCAGAAAATGTAGCAGAATCACTGGGAATTTCTCATGATCCCACATGTAATTGAACAGCATAAATACAAAACCAATTGCATATTAGCTGTCCTGACGCGACTGTCTGGGCACTTTTCAAAACAGAATGAATATTCTCTATTGTTACTTCCCCTTTTACTACCGATTTCTATCTGATATAACATGTTCACAGTGTTTTTCAGGCAACTTAACTGTATCTAGAGCTTTCTTAACTTCAGAGCAAGCATTCTAAGCATTACAAGCCTCTAAAGAGATTTGAATATTGAAAATAATTATGTCTCAAACTATAATTATTTAATGTACAATAATTGTAAACACAGGAATTTAGTATTAAAACTATGCTTTCTTGCCTGATATTACTTGATAAGGGTGAATTTAATTAGCTTTTTTCCATACTCAAAAAAAATTAACCTCCCAATGATATCAATTCCAAGACAGTCCTGAAGAATCTAGATGTACGAGGCTTTGGGTTTTGGTTTTATCTTGTCACCTGAAGATAAGGAAAATGAGCAGATTATAAACTTAGAATTTCTTATTTGAGCCAAGATACTATGCTCCTATACCACTTCAAACCCCATTAATTTTGTTCTTTTTTTTTTTTTTTTGGTCCAAATAAAAAAAAAAAAAGAAGCACAATAAAAAAACAATGTTTAAAATATAACATCACATCGAAGAGAAAACTGATGCTTCCCTCTCCTTATCAGACTTGTTTACATAGCTGGAAGTGCAAGGGAATTAAAATCTAAATTGGATGTTGACATTACTGGAATTATCCCCTTTTCCACATCGAAGCCTCTTGGATGCTTTCATCTTATGGTTGCTTTTTTAAACTAGGAAAATCCTGATATAGGTTCTTATTTTTCACAATGCCTTTTTCATGGAATATTACTGTGGCTTTCAAGGAAAGAGTAAAATTTGACATTGAAGCTTTAATATGTCACTCCATTTTGACCTCAAGGAATAATTTAAATTATTTTGCTTTTATCATTTTATGTACATATTGGTCTCGATATTGTACAGTCTGATTCTTAGACTACGTAATCTCTCAAGAAATTCAGGGAAAAAATTCCCCCCTTTAATGTGGGATAAATAAAAATTTAAATGGGAAAACTAAATTAGGCAAGTACTTTCAGAGCTAAGAGTGGAAATTAACTTCATGGTAGTTTTCAGTGCAGTTTGCCAATCTTTTGGTTCTCTCCTTCTGAGCACGTGAGTCACCAATAAACATTAAATAAATTAGCATGAAATTATTCATATTTGGGATGCATATGAATGTATGAATGTCTTTAGTAAACTATGAATAGAATATAAATATAAGGTAGTTTAATAACTACTACTATTACTTCTATTACTATTATTATAAACTATGAATTTTCTATTGCTTACTGATTAAATTAGCTTTGGTTCGTTTGTGTAAGACTATCAGATATCATTCTGAACAGAGTTTCTTTCCAGGTAGAAAGCCTTCACAGTATCTATGCAGTCCAAATATCCCTATACTGAGGTTTTCCATTTATTTTTCAATGATTATCTCAAGCAATTCTCATACACACTGAATTTTGACAACTAAAGAAAAAGTTATGCACAAATGAGACACACAAAAGAAGATGTAACACCATAGAACACTAATAATACACAAGTTAACATCTCTTTCCAAATGAGAACTATTTTATGAGAATAGTCATCAATTAATGAAGCATGGAAACTCAGTCAATGTGAGTTTATGCCAATAGGAGCTCAAGGACTAGATCCTGCTCCCTGTTAACATTTAGTATGCTGAATTCCCATAAATCACCTTTACCTCACATTTCCTTAGAATGCATTCCAAAAGCAAAGTGAGATCATTAAATAACCCTGCAATGCTTGTTAAATAATTTAACATTTTGACACTGTTGTCCTCCATAAGATTAGTTACGCTACTAAAACGGTTGACTAAGTAGAATGCAGCAGAAAACATCGCATGGTCCTAGCAGTGAGAATGTTAAGATCAAGAGGTTTTTCTCATAATGCCAAAAATTTCTCAAGTAGTAATTCAGAATGGTATTTTTAAAATTTTCTCTTTCTTTTCTTAAGCTAAAAATCAAAACAACAACTATAGATTTTGAAGAAAATAAAATTTTTACTAGCAGTGATGTGAACAGGGCATCCATGATGAAAGTATTAATAGTTGTCTTTCAGGCATGATCATATTGAGCATTTAATATATATTAAATGATTATTTTTAAACTAATTTTGGAAACCAAAGTATAATAATATCATCCCAAGTCATCATGTCTCTTATTACATTCCTATCGCATTTGAAACAGATATAATATTACTGTCTTTAGTATTTCATAGTTTAGCATTTCTCCATTTTAATTTTATATAACAGAAAAATATACCATCTAAACATGTATTCAACTCTAAGCCCTCCAGCACTCCAAAACTCTTCATACTTGCCTATACAAAAAATAAATGTAATATCTCTAATGGAATAACATCTGTCTACCCACTTTTAAGTTAGTTATTTTTCATTCCGCCCTATACATACACACACACACACACACACACACACACAAACACACCCCAAATAAATACACAAATAATTAATAGGATGTCAGAAAAAAGCAACATTTTTGATGTGAAAAATTGGCAACATTGTTAATACCAAAACTATTTTCCCAGACCTTTTAGAATTCCTCCAGGACAATTTTGACAGAGATTTAATCTTAATGACATAAACAAAGTTGCTACTAAATAATTCATTTGCTAAAACCAGAGGGAAAGACAGAGAGCAGCAGCATGACACTACATCACTGCTTGGATCTTAAGCACTATTCACAATAACCAATCTGGCTATTTTTTATGAACCTGTAGTTTCCTTAGAGAGGTAGAAATTTTAATTTTTAATGGCCTGGCTATTCTTACTTTATATAATCTGCAGGCTCCTTGGAAAGATACAAATTTTTTTTTAATTTATTTTTTTATTTTCAGAATATCATGGGGGTACAACACTTTGGCCATACACATTGCCCCTGTTCTGCCCGTGTCAGAGCCACAATCGTGGTCATCTCCCAAACTGTGCTCCCCACATCCATTCAGTGAGAGTTTTTCCCATCCCTTCCACCCCCCTCCCGCCCGCCCACCCTCAGATGAATGTTATTGCCCTGTGTGATGTAAGTGTTCATCAGTTAGTACCAGTTTGATGGTGAGTACCAGTGGTGCTTGTTTTTCCAATCCTGTGACACTTTGCTTCGAAGAATGGGTTCTAGCTCCAACCAGGATAATACCAGATGTGTTAATTCACTGTTGTTCCTTATTGCTGAGCAATACTCCATGGTATACATACACCACATTTTATTGATCCACTCGTGTATTGATGGGCACCTGGGTTGTTTCCACAACTTTGCAATTGTGAATTGTGCTGCTATGAACATTCGAGAGCAGATGTCTTTATTATAAAATGTCTTTTTTTCTTTTGGATAAATACCCAGTAGTGGGATTGCTGGGTCAAATGGTAATTCTACTTTTAATTCTTTGAGGTATCTCCATATTCTTTTCCATAGAGGTTGTACTAATTTGCAGTCCCACCAGCAGTGTATGAGTGTTCCTATCTGTCCACATCCCCGCCAACATTTGTTATTTGGGGATTTTTTGATATGAGCCAATCTCACTGGAGTTAAGTTGTATCTCATTGTGGTTTTGATTTATTTGCATTTCCCTGATGATTAGAGAAGTTGAGCACTTTTTTATATGTTTGCTGGCCATCATTCTGTCTTCTTTGGAAAAGTTTCTGTTCATGTCCTTTGCCCATTTTTTAATAGGGTTGTTTGATTTTTTCTTGTTGATTTTCCTAAGTTCTGTATAGATTCTGGTTATCAGCCCTTTATCAGAGGTGTAGCATGCAAATACTTTCTCCCATTCTGTAGGTTGTCTGTTCACTCTAGTGATAGTTTCCTTGGCTGTGCAGAAGCTTTTCAATTTGATCAGGTCCCAGGTATTTATTTTTGTTGCTGCTGTGATTGCTTTAGGGGTCTTCTTCATAAATTCTTTGCCTAGGCCAATGTCCATAAGAGTTTTTCCAGCGTTTTCTTCGAGAATTCTTATGGTTTCATGTCTTAGGTTTAGATCTGTTATCCATTGTGAATTGATTTTTGTGAGAGGTGAGAGGTGTGGGTCCAGTTTCAGTCTTCTACATATGGCCATCCAGTTTTCCCAGCACCATTTGTTGAATAGGGATTCTTTTCCCCAGTGTACGTTTTTCTGGAATTTGTCAAAGATCAGGTGACTGTATGAGGTTGATTTTATATTTGGGTTCTCAGTCCTGTTCCATTGGTCTACGTGTCTGTTCTTGTGCCAATACCATGCAGTTTTGGTTACTATAGCCTTGTAGTATAGTTTGAAGTCTGGTAGACAGATGCCTCCCAATTTGTTCTTTTTGCTTAAGATTGCTTTGGCTAGACGGGCTCTTCTCTGGTTCCACACGAAGCGTAGAATTATTTTTTCTAGATCAGCAAAAAATGATGTTGGTATTTTGATAGGGATTGCTCTGATTCTTTAAATTAATTTAGGTAGCAAAGCCATTTTTACTATGTTGGCTCTGCCTATCCAAGAGCATGGTAGGGCTTTCCATCTATTTACATCCTCTGCAATTTCCTTTCTCAGTGTTTCATAATTCTTTCTATATAGGTCTTTGACCTCCTTAGTTAGATATGTTCCTAAATATTTCATTTTCTTTGTTGCTATTGCAAAAGGTATAGCATCTTTAATTTGTTTCTCGGCTTGATTGTTATTAGCATATATGAAGGCTATGGATTTGTGTGTATTAATTTTGTATCCTGAGACTTTGCTGAATTCATTTATCAATTCCAGTAATCTCTTGGTTGAATCTTTGGGGTTTTCTATGTATAATATCATATCATCTGCGAATAGTGAAAGTTTGACCTCTTCTGCCCCTATCTTGATGCCCCTGATTCCTCTGTCTTGTCTAATTGCTGTGGCCAGGACTTCCAGCACTATGTTGAAAAGAAGTGGAGATAGTGGGCACCCTTGTCTGGTGCCAGTTTTAAGGGGGAATGCCTTCAATTTTTCCCCATTCAGTATGATATTGGCTCTGGGTTTATTGTATATGGCTTTAATAGTTTCTAGGAATGAGCCATCTATGCCTATATTGTTAAGAGTTTTTATCATAAAAGGGTGCTGGATTTTGTCAAAAGCCTTTTCTGCATCTATTGAAAGGATCATATAATCTTTGTTCTTGCTTTTATTTATATGGTGAATTACATTTATAGATTTGCGTATGTTGAACCATCCCTGCAGGAAAGATACAAATTTTAATACAAACTTTAGACATAAGGAAAAGGAAAAAATATGCATATTTACTCAGACTCTTAAAGTCTTATAAAACATTTTATAGCATAGGCTCTATTAATTCAAAAATCATAATAACCTGAATAGAAATTGAACTGAAATTTATCTTTACTCAATCTAAGAAGAAAAAATGTTAAATAAATTATATATAAGTGAAATTTTAAGAAATTTTAACCAATGGAGGGATTCAAATTTTTGTTTTCAAAATCTTTCAAGCATTTACATTTTACATTTAACACATTTCTAATAACATGTCACTAGCAATACTAATTCATGTGAATAGCAGACCTGGAAGTTATTAATCATGCTTAGCTGATTAAAGTCAATGATGTCAGTTTTAGTCATCAAATACACATGAAATAATACTTCCTCTGACTTATTGTTTATATCACTCATTTCACAATTAGTCATGACATATTTTTTAAAAATTTTATTTCTAACAAAATTTTCTAATCAAAAGTCAACTGTTCATATATGAATGGATTTTTTAACAAAGTTTAAAGTTTTCTAAAAACTAAAATATATATTTATACATAATTATATGCATCTATAACATAAATGTTATATAATTTTGACCAATTTTGTATATAATATTAAAATTTATAAAAATGAATAATTTTAACAACATTTTGTTCTTGAGACTATTTAGCTCATTATAAACACATATCTTTAGTCAATTTTTCCTGCAACAATTCTGAACTAGTCATTTTTGGTTAATATTTATTTAATTAATTTCTCCCTATGTGTATTATAAAAACTTGCTGTGTTGAACTTAATTTCATTTATTACAACTTTTTCAAATGATCCAAACAAGAATTGTAATATGTAGGCCCCTAGTGAATTTTACATTTATTCACATTCTGGGGCCTTAAAAGTCAAACTGTAGGATATGCTGTTCTCCTTGATAACTAATCACAGATTCTAAGTTATATGTGGCTCTTTGATTAAAAGAAAAGCTCTCTAACTCTTTTTATAAAACTGTATTCTCTATAACTGTTAACTTTTAGATTTCTGAAATTCTGTTATTGACTGCACCAAGTAAAATTTCCTTCTTTTTATTGCTAATGTTTTGAAATATATGTATTTTTTCTAGCATTTCAAAATGTTTGTAGAAAAAAATTGGTTACTTCATCCATGCCAGTCATGATTTTATATATCTAGATTTGATTTCTATTCAGTTTTAATTTTTTCAGCATTTTGAGCCTAAAAGTTTATACCCACCTATATCCATTGTAAAGCTTTTTTTAAAAAAAACCTTTCTGAGTAAACTATTTTTGTTTGGTTTTAAAAATTACACTAGCTCTTTTACTTGCTGCATCACTATATATTAATATCTTAGAATGCCACCTCTGAATCTAAGATGCTTTTCTGGAACCAACATCAATAGGTATTAAATATTTAACTGCTTAAAAAATCTATAGTGTTTTACCCTTTTCCCAAACATTAAATTAACCTGACACCTTTTTACTGATGCAAGTGTTGGCATGTCTCTTTAGCACAGAAGATCTGTGTCCTTGCCCTATGTTTTCCAAGCCATTTTCCTGAGAAAATTACTATTTATGTTACACTGCTGTAATATATTAAGATCTAGTTCTTTGTAGAATCCCAAAGTTACTCCTTAGAAATTCAAATTGATTATATAAAGTAAGGTTTTCATTTATATAACTAAATTAGCATAATTTGCCATTGGAAGAGTAAAAAGTCACATAATCTTTTATTTCTAATTTGTCCTTTTTTTAAATATTCAGGGTTTTTTTCCTTCTGTTTATAAACATCTGCAGCTTATCAACTATGGAGTTGAGATTAAATCCTTTCTTATGTTGAATTAAATTAATGATCAAATTTAAAATAGGTCATTAAGATTTTAATATATAAATAATATCATAAAATCTTAGTTTTCTTCTTGCATTTCTTTAAACCTCTCAGATAGATAACATCCACTTTTGTTGATTTATCTGTTTTGATTTTGTTAGACTGGCTGAAAAACTTCTTGTGAACTGGCCATACCAATCCAAATCAAGAAATAATTTTTGAGAGAGGATGTATCTACTATGGATAGAAAATATACATATATTCTAGGTCATTATAGACAGAGGTCTATTCTATTCCTTCTTCCAAAATTTTAACTTTATTTTTATTTCTAATTTCAATGTCATGTCAGTTATCAAGATTCTCTCTCTCATCCCTACATTGCTGAAGTAAAGAGTAATAGAACCAAGTTTAAGTATTATTATTTCACAACATGACTAAATCAGAGTCAATAATAACACAATACCTACGATGACTTTAAACTAGTATACAATCATCTCTCAGTTGTGTTTAATTTAAAATTCCACTGTTTCAATGAAAGTGTTCCTTGCTATCCTTTTAAGAGCTTTGGATTTTTTTCATCTAAGCATTTCAGTTTCCTCCCATACAGCCTCTGTAATTAGTGGCTCCAGGCCAGTAAATTCATCCTGCACATCAGTTCCTCTGTTTCTGACAGTTTCAGCCCACAGATACAAAGCAAATCATTTCAACTAGCTTCTGCCTTGAAATTGGATTTGACAAAGCACTCTTTGAGAGTTATATAGGATACGAACATGGGCTACAGATAGCAATGACACCTATTAAAAAGGCCATGCTCTGAACCCATTACACATATTCAGTTTCTGCTGACTTCAATAAAGTTATGAGAATGTAAGAAAGAGTAAAATTTGTCACTGACTTCCTAAGAAATTCCTAACAACATGTGGGAGACATCATGTTTCTCACTGAACACTTGGAGTTCCAGGTTCCAAATGATGACACATTTTTAAAAAATTTGCTATTTATATAAAGTCCATTTTGTTATGGTATTTTATTCCAAATGGGTCTCATTTTAGTCCATCTACAAGATTGTAGTCTCAAAAGCATGGTTACAAGAGAAAATCGTCATACATCTATGTTAAGTGTTGTGCCAGTCAGAAGTAAAGTCAACAAAAAATGATGAAGCAGTTTCAGAAGCTGTTAAGCAACAAAGAAAATTAGAGATCTTTTAATACCATGTCTTCATTTTACCTAAAAGAAAACACACGTCTAGGGAAGAAAATGAGGGGTTGCTGCTCCGGGTCATTATTTTATCAATCACGTTTTCCTTTCTTACAATTATAAATTTCAAACAATTTACATGTTACTGTGGATTTTGAAGTCCAAATTAGTTATTTTGAAAATACTAAACTGGCTAAAACATTTCTTACTCCACTAAAAGTTGCTGCAATGATCATTTTTAAAAGCTCTGCTTAGAATACTTTTAACTTTCTGTTGTCCTTTTAGATTCTTTTTTAAAATTCAAAAAACTACAGGCAGAATGTTGTGGTTTGTTTTGGATTAACTTGTTGTTAGAAAATGATAAGCTCAGCCATGTATTCCTCTCCAGCTTTCTTGCCACGGAACTTCTCGAGTGTGCTGTACCTGAAAGAAGGCAAAAAGGCAGTGTAGCCTTTGGTCTCTCATTAGTTTCATGTCTGTCATTCCACATTCAAACACAAATGAATTTGCAAACCTCAGTAGACTTCTTCTGAAAATGAAGACGCTAGTTGACTTTTGTTTGCTGCTTAAAAAATGTCCTCAGGAAATGTTGCTTCTTTTATACCTGCACATTCCTGACCTCATAAGAAAACAAGTGCTACCAGATAGCTCGCAGGTGCTATTTATTACATTTGAGGCAAGTAGAGCCTCTTGAAAATGCACAAATGCCTGTAATGTCAGTACTTTCACTGATATTATAAAACAAAATGAATAAATAAATGAATAATAAATGAAATATCACAAATGTGTTTGCCTTTTCCTCTCATAGAAATTATGATGAGACAACAAAAGTCCCATAATGAATTCAAATAATAAAAAGTGGTGTTTAAAAAAAAGATGTATGCTATAGAAGACTACTTCCGGAACTACAAGGCTTATTTTGGATCAGCATCTGTAAGGAATCATTGATTGACTACACTGGTGACTGACTACACTAATACAAAGGGACTTTGTGGTACCTGATATATTTTATCATTCATTTGCAACTGAAACTCTTACTTCTGATAAATCTTGGTTGCAACAAACAATCCTTTGATTCCAAAAGCAGAACAACAAAAATGGCGACTTCACATCTTAAAAGGTCACAGAAGATTTTCCTTATTGTGGAAGCAGAAGCTAAATAATATATGAAATGATGAGGAGTAGTATTCCATCATTAAATTGCTTCAGATTAGGCTTTTCCAAGCACTTATCGGGAATCTACATGTGCCAGGCCACGTGCTCTGTGTTTTCACCCGTATCTCATTTACTCCTTACAGCACCTGTATGAATAGGTATTCTTTATAAATAAATAACCTACAAGTCAGTGAGATTAAGCAACATGATCAAGGTAACACAACTAGTAAAAGCAGAGGTGTTTTCTTACTCAGTTTCCCACTATTATTTATTTGTTTTTCAGCAAAGTTAATGGAGCATGTTTGAAATTTCACAGTCACAAATTCAGTCTCTCAAAAAATATAATTGTTATTGTTCTATGCCTGAATGCAATTTGGTTTACAATATTCTTTTTCAATAAAAAAATTTATCTTGCCAACTCAAGGTAATATCATTCCCTCCAAGATAAAACTGAGTCAAATCTAGTTTCTTCTCTCTTTCCTTGCTCCTTCTTCTCCTCTGCCAGAAGTAAATGTAAGTTCCAAGTGGACTCACATATTTACCTGGCACTGAGTCAAGGATATCTTGCCCATGTAATGTTCTCTGCTATCGCCGGCCTTACCTGAGGCCAGCTGATCTTTCCTTGTCTGGGTATCATCTTTTACCACTATTGCTGCTTCTGCTGATGTCTCTGATCTGCTGTGCCATCCAGCTGACAGGTCCACACTCAATATACCACTTCTTCCAATGATGAAACATCTTCTAGCTCATTGGTCCTTGCACCTATTTTCACATTTTTATCGTAGATATAGTATCTTTTTAAATGCCTCCCTCAACATGCCTGGATGTGCAAAGCTGTGGTACTGCTTTCAGGCTGGTCCACAAGATTTCTCACTCAACCATTAATAATCTACAATTCTGGTATTCCAAGACATTTGCAATTTTGTTGGCTATGACTTGAGAAAAATAAGCCATGGTACATTTGGCACTGAGATACCTACAAACTTATGTGGTATCTCCAGAGTAGTACTTTTTCCCTGGACCAAGCTGAGAAGATACGGCAAAGACTGACTCCCTCTCCAAAGACCTGGTAACCATTAAACTGAGTGTGCTTTTCCTCCAATCTCTTTCCTGTTCTGTGTTTGAACCCATTTTCTTCAAGAATGGCTCCTGGGAAGGAAATAATTAAGCAGCAAGTCTGCAATCCATAACCTTCTTTGTGGAGGGATGAGGGAGATCGGGGGTGGGGGAGACACCCTTAGGAACAAAAAAGCTTACCTAGTCAAATGTTCTTGAAAATATACTAATGGCAGTTCTTCTGGTATGCAAACTAGTGGCATTCTCTTTCTAGAGAGTCCTTATCTATGAAAAGATTTTAGCAGAATATACATGGCTTGTCTAGGATTATTTATACTAATAAAACCTAGAATCTATGAATTTATAGTATATGGCTCTCTGGAAAATATCACATAAGCCATACAGCCATCTGAAAATAAAATGGTAATGTGTCATAGCAAAAATGGTTCCCTTCTGTGTCATTTATGTAGCCACAAATTTCACATAGAGGCCTCAGATAGTAACTGATCCAGAGCACATCCTGATTGGTAAGAATAATCTGGGTAACTACACTGAAGGTCCTGGATCCCTCTCTGTTTCACCTACGCCTCATGATTACATATCTTCTTAATATTATAAGTAAAACTTGTTATTGGGTAAGATTTCTGATTCATGTGAGTCTGCTTTGATAATCCAGTGCTTTGTGTTATTCTAACTCATGATCAATTCTCTCTCACTGGCAAACCCTACGCTGAGTAATCCAGATTTGGATTGTTGATATTTTTAAATGAGATAATCAAATTCATTAAATGCTTTTTTTTAAAAGCACTCGATTCTTGTAATTAAGACAATTGTAAAATTCTTACAATTTCTGAATATTGTATGCTCAGGGCAGTGGATATAAAAGACTCTTATTGATGCTTGAATGGTGAGGGGAAGAGTAAGGATAACAAGAATATTAAAACACATAACCCAATATTAAAATATGAACTAGTACTTTTATTTCAGATGTGATAATGGAAGCTTATTATGGAAATATCACTACATCATCTTTAAAATATGTTATAATCTCATTTTTATTACTCTTATTTGAGATCTTAAACTAAATGAGTATTTAGCTTTTTTAGATAGATTTTTAAATGATTATTAATATATTTTTGTTAATAATATTGTGAAGAAATTGATAAATTCCTATGTCATCATATATTTTCAAGTATTGTTTAAAAAAATGATTATAAGCAATTTCTTCACAATCTTGCCTAGAATATATGTAGAAAAATTCAGTGAAACATTCAGTTATAATAACAATCAAATTGTTAGAATTAGATTTGTTGAATTCTTATAAAGGAGTTTCTATGCAAGTTCATCAGATATGATTCGAATATAGGAAAAGTCACATGCACAAATGCATTTCTAAATATGGCAAAATAATCAACCATTTTATAAGCAAAGAATGTCATACTTAATGGTCAAAACCCAATAAATCTGAGATTCTTAAGGTTACATAGATAAATTTTTATAGAGAAACATAATCTATACAAATTAGCTATTCACCTTATGATTCATGTTTTCTTCAACTTTAACTGAAATGAAGTATAAGTAAGTGGAAAAAAATTATTACAGAACAAAAAGGAAACATTCTGGGTTTTCCAAATGATTCTACCATCATGGACTGAACTATATGCCACATGCTTGAGAATAAAATTATTTTCCAATTACAATTAAGTATTTTCAACTGATAACTATTAAATAATTTATTTTTCATGTTTATGTTTGGTATTTTTCCTTGTCAACAATGTCAAAGAGCTAACAATATTTTATGAATGTGGAAAAGAGGAAAAAGTAAAAAGATCTTAAAGATGAAAATTTAAAACCTCTACTAGGCAATTTCTTTTACAGTAAGAATGAATGAAAATAGTTTAATATTTTCTATTATCATATTTGTTTTCAATTTAAACATTAAAATTCCTATGAGATTCTGCAACTGTGTGTTGTTTATGAGAGACTGGGCTTTTTTTATTACTAGACGAAAGTGTCAGAAAATAACATTTTAAAATCCAGAGCTGTACATAGGACCTTGAGGAATGGTACAGTGACAGTGTTTTTAAGGCAATATATTTTAGTAAAATGGAAGTGACAGTGTGGCTGGCTCTTGGGCAAAACTATACATTTAAATAAAAAGTAAAATGATGCTGTTTATATATAAAACATTTTTATGCCAATAATACGCTATTGTATGATGTCAAGTGAACCTTTGAAGCTTGATAATGCATGTCTACATAGTTCAGAATGAAAAGTAATAAAGCCAAACAGATGTTTAGATTCAGATGATTTTGTGTCACATTATTATAGAACACAAAGGGTTTCGAACGACATTTAGATAAGATGCTTCACTAGTAGAACCTGTTTTACTTTTAAATTAAAACCAAGCTTCCCACATAAAACCAATCTTCACAAGTGAAATAATAAACCAAATGTGTTTGTTACTAGAATGATGTTTTGTGGAAATATATTACATGGTACAGTCTATAATTTAGCATAACTTTATTATATTATAATTCACAATATATTATATGTTAGACTATGAGCTCTGTTATACAAGATCTTATTTACTCAGAGTCTTTTATATAGTGTATATGACTATAAATAATTCAGAAACATTTCAACTTTTCAGTACACTTGGATACATAGTCCAAATAGCATCCTCACAGCATCCTCAGTCTGTAGCATAGAAAATTTAACAGCTATCGATACAAGAGGAGGAGGATGAAAAGGAGGAGGAAGAAGAAAGTGAAGAAAGAGAATAAAAAATACTTTTATTATAGAAATTAAGAATAAAAGTGACTTCTAGATAAAATAATATCAGTATCAAAAGAATAATTTAGTTTTCAGTCTGTGGACAGCCTTGGATGGAAAAGTCTTTTGTCTAAAGAAGGAGTATTTGTCAGTACATGAAGTTCATGCCCTGACTTATCTTTGTCAAATCAATGTGCAAAGTCAAAGCAGAATGGGGCAAACTATTTTTAATTAACCAAATATACACAATGCCTAATAGTTTATAACTTCACAAATAAACAATGAGAATCTTATTTTATAAATGCTTGTTTGTCTGATTTAAATTATTTTTCTAAATTAAAATTCAGTTTATAAGTTTATGAGTTTAAACCAATGGTTTTCAATCTAAAACTCTGGATTCCAAGGTTCACTCCAAAGTGGATTCCAAAGTAACAATAGTGATGCTAATGATTATATTGATATAATTTTAAAAACCCAACATTTATCATGTGCCTATGTTCCAGGAAATATTCTATAAACTTTACATGCATCAAATATTTAATCCTTATAACAAAGGTATGAAGTAAGTATTCTTCATTCTGCAGATGAGATTAAGGCACTGGGAGCTGAGGAAGCTTTCCCAAAGTCACTCAGTAAATATCTGAGTTAAAATTTGAACTCAAGCAACCTAGTGATGTTAATCAATAGGCATACCAACTTTCAAGATAGTTATGAGAAGTCTGTGGGTGATTTTCAATTCCAAATGGTCTTATAGACATTGCACATTTATCTATTTTGAATGAACTGAGTAAAACACTGTTTGGTTTTTTTTTTTTACTTTCATCAAAATTATTTTAGTTCCCAGTGGCAACACTAATTGATGACCAATTATAACCAGAAGTCTACAGACATCCTGTAACACAAAAAAGATCACTTATCCATCATCTTACAACCAGTTGGTAGGGATGTTAAAACAAGAAAACCTTAGTTCTCTTGATTTCTTTCCAACATGTTCCTGAACTTCCATCTATTTTCCTTAATATAATAGCATATCAGAATTTCTTTCACATGATGTTTTATATTGTTCACTGCACTTTCTAACCTTAGCACATTTGAAATATCTAGAGCTAATGCTTTAAAGACCTGCGAACTTTTAAAGAGGCTTATATGCTCAAATAATATGAAACAAGGTAAAACCCACTTTTTATCCAGTCAGCACATCCTTTGGTAACATATTCTGTTTCTTCCATCTAATTTTAAGGTGCCTAGTTGCAATGGTGTATAACAACCTGATAAGGTTTCATTGCAAAATTCAGTCACAGGGTAGGTCAATCTGAAAAAGATAATGTTCACATAAATCCGACCTGGATCAAAATTTTTATTGCAGACATGAAAGTAAGCTAGAGTTAGGGTAGAAATGAAAGAGCTATAGAAATGTACCACATTCATAATCTTTCATTTCTGCCCTGGAAAGGCTTGAAACGTTGAAGCCAGGAAATAGAATATGATCAAACATCTCTGCTTGTATGTGACTAAATTGATAAAAGCCATGAAAACCTAAATCTAAATTATAAAGCACATTTATGAAGTCCTATCAAACTCAATTGTTATCTTTAGGTGCTTTAAACAGAAATTCTGAACACCAAATAATGGACCAATAAATGCTTAATGAAGGAATGAATATATGGTTCTACCAAACCATACTTTATCTTTTGTGATACTTTCTCTCACATCTCTAAAATCCACATGAAGCCAAGACTTGCAACATAACCTGAATGATTTGTATGAAAAGGAAAGGTGCTATATTGATCAAAGAAAAAATCCTACCTGTTTTAAATATTAATAAATTCTTTCAAAATATGAGTAAAAATGCAATATGTGTCACAACGTGATTTGTTTGCAGTAGGAAATCACCATAACATCCCACGAGTTATTCACTAATCAAAAGTGGTAAAACAAAAAATTCAAAATGGTGACAGGTTTGACATATAAGCAATTTGGTTAATTTTAAATTGTCATTTGGTAGCTTAAACAAAATTGGACACATAAATTCAAAACTGAATGGCAAATGTGTATAACCATTTTAAGCTTAAGTGATTGAGAAAGATTATGCAGTTCAGAAAAACATCCAAAAGTTTAGGTTTCAAGAAGTTGGAAATTCTAGCACATGTAGATAAGAACTGAAGAAAGAAAGAACATAATCTCCTAATTTCACACACTTAAAATAGCATGTCTGGTATTATTCAAAGAAGACTAGAAATGCTGGAAATACATTCACAATATCAGTTTTAAACTGTAGGTATTGAATTGCAAATTTGTGCATATATGATGCATTCATTGCTCAACACTCCCCCAAGTTACCTAGATAGTGAAAGGAAACACCTTCCACATGTTTTTATCATGGCAGCATATCATAATACTTTTAATGCTACGTTTTTGATATAAATAAATGGAACAGTTGACAAATATGCATAAGTTTTCTCCAAATGTCCTGTTATTATTTGACATTAAAATTATCACCCAATAACTATGTCCTTTAATAAGCAATTTACTACAAAAGTTAAATATTCAACATTTCTTGTCCTAAAAGACAAATACAGCAGGATTATTACTTTAATAAAGGAAATGAAGGGAATGAGGTGAGAATATTTGTGAGGATTAAAGAGACAGCCCTTCCACAGCTGCTAAAGAAGTGATCACTGCAACAACTCCTGTTTTTGACCTTCATTTGAGCTGTAGTTCCAACAATAACAACAAAATAAGTGGCAGAAGAATTATTCTCTATTTTGAAAAAAAAAATCAGATTTAATCAAACCATAAGTTGCAAAGTTTCTGGGGACTGATATACAGGACAATAAGCTTGAACAGTGCTGTGCAGTGTCCTCCATGGAATAGTGCTGGCCCCAAAACTGTTCCCAGTCCATCGTGAGACAAGGAGCTTGAGGCAAAATATAAATCAACTGCATAGTCAGGAAGCATTATTTAGTTCAACTGATACATTTTTTCATAAGAAGACTTCCTCAGTGAAGGAAATGCTAGGTAGATTTACTTTCGGGTACAAGAACTTGATCTCATTCTAGACTGGTAATAAACATTCCATGGACCAGTTACTATGAATAACATTGAGCTAGAGCAGGTATCAGCAAAACTAAGGACTGTGCACCAAATCTGACCCACCACTTGTGTTTGTAAATAAAGTTTTATTAGAACACAGTCACAACCATTTCTTTGGTTATTGTCTGTGGCTGCTTTCCCACTACAAAGGCAGAGTTGAATACTTGCAGCAGAGACCATGTGGTCCACAAAGCCCAAAATACTTAACATCTGACCCTTTACAGAGAAAGTTTGCTGTCCTCTGGGCTGGAGGGCAAATACTATCTTGCAAGCTTTTGAAAAGAGAAGTTGAAAATCAGAAGCAATAATCAAAATAGATACATAAATAATAAAATATCTTCAAATGTTAAGGCATATATTATTTATTGTGTGATGTTCTGTGATGTAAGTGTGTGGCCTTTGTGAATCCCAGCAATGTAATCCATTGTACAATTTGAGTCTAACCAGACTCACTAACTTAGATATCAAGAGTAAATAAATATTCTGGGGGGAATCGTGATGGTTGTTCAGGTTTTAAACTGAATAGTATTCAATCCGGAATGTTACAGACAATAGAGAATTTTCTATTCCCTTTTCTTAGGATGATGAATGAACTCTACATCTGGATGGTATTTTTGTTCCTTCTTAGAAAGACGGAACATCTTCCAAAACTAACCTTGAGGGAGGGATCTTTTAAAAAAATTAAAAACAAAGTTATGCCCTAGATATACAAAATTGTATTTTAGGAAAGGTAAATTTACCGAAACATAAATGAAAATGAAAAATAAAAAATACCCTTTTTCCATTAATTTGAAATGTTTATTTGCATTATAAGACATTTTTACTTCTCTCAACTCATATTAGAATATGTGGTTCTTTGTCTCTATTCTATATCTAAAAGGAAGAGGATGTCATGAGAAAATCTTATTAAAAATTGTATTTAATTTGAAGATGCAATAATTTATGTACATAAATATCTATGTGTATATACTTATGTATGTAGGAAGATAAAAAGAAAAAAGAAAAAATCTTCACATCTTAATTAGTCAAGACTAAGTGGAAAGAAAATTTTGATATAATTTATCATATGCAGAATAGTTGAATATGTTAAATGAGCATCAATTTATATATAGCATCTGTTTAATGTTCTAAACAGTTTGATTATATTTATAGATGTGACTTTTAAAATACGTAGGCCAGTAGAAACTACTAGTTATTGTTATAAAATGAAGAGGTATTGACAGGCTGAAGAGCTTTTCTTTCAAATCATCAGAGAAGTGTCCAGAGGTTGGTATGACTCAGAGATCAATAATTAAAAAGAAAAATGTCCTATGTTGTTTTATATTACTTTCTAATATTAGGAGTGATCAGTCTATCATGAGGAAAGATCATTTTGCACTCATATAACATGGGTCAAAGGACAAGAAGCAATGCCCCTCCAGGGAGCTGCAGGTAATGCAAATATTACCACGTATATTGCCTCACCTTTGACCACACTCTTCCCCAGATGGTTGGACAAGTAAATACAATGAATATAAACAAGGCCAGTCTTGCAGAGGAAACTTTTTGAAAAAGTCAGCCTGGAGCTTGAGGTATATGGAGGATAGAGACTATGTATTGACTTGGAAGGGATCCATTATATATTCTGAGTGAAAATAATAATTTGCAAAACAGTGGAATAGTATGAATATATCTTAAGCACATGCACACACACACACACAAACACTCTCGCCCATCTGGAAAGGTATGACCCAAAATGTGAACAGTTACTATTCATGAAAACCGAAAGTGGAAGACCAATGGATATTTTCACTGTTATTGGATTTCTTTTTTTGCAAAAGCTATTGTATTTAAACGCAAACTAACTAAAATCACTATGAGTAAGGCTTAAAATTGTGTATTGCCATTGAAAGGAAAAAAGAGGGACCTGTTCAACAATTTTTAATATGCCATGACTTTTGAGACTTAGTCACAATCTCCAGCAATTTATTTTATCTAATTGTCAGGTAGAGCATTGGAAACTAGAAAGACAGGTAACATATTGGTCTAGAGGTAAGCAGTAATTAGCTGATGACTTCATCTAAATTTCACTTAGGATTAGTTTTCTTGTCAGATTATTCGTTTTGATAGCATGGTACTAAAAAAATAATATTTTATACCTCAAGAATTCTTGAGAGAATGAAATAGATAAATATTTAAAATATTTATACAAGCAAATATACAAACATCATCTTCACTTTTCATTTTCATCAGTGGGTCTGTCTGCATGGGTGGTTTTACAGATTTCTTTGTAAACATGTAAGATCATTGCTAGTTCTCATGTGAAAACAGAAGGAGAAACCCGTGCAGCCAGGAGTGGCTTAGCCCTGGCCTGTCCCCAGCAAAACCTCTGGCACTAAGATACAGAGAGAATTCGACCTTCAATCTGTGCAAGGTGACTTAAAGTCTCAGCATGGCTAAGAACTCTGCTGAGTTCCTTAGACTGATTATTAATAATTAGGTATTATTTAGAAAATTTGCTACATATGATGCTTATAAACCGATTGATAAAAACAGCAGTCAAGCCATGTGCTTCAGTACCCGGGAGTACACACAGACCCTTGACAGGGAGGGCAGTGTAAGGTCACAGTGCATCACAGATGCTGGCCATATGTAAACCTGAGTACATGGTCCCAAAAGAATTTTGCCTTGGCCAGACTCAAAGAGTCTTTTCTCTGTACAAATATGACTTTCCTCATTAAACACAATGAATATGCAGTTGATGAAACCTTACTCACTGATGAAACATAACTGAGAGAATAAGGGGTTGTGGGAAATTGTTTTTAATTAAATTAAGAGAAGTTTCCTGACTTCAAGAAGCTTACAATCTGGAAGGGAATATAAAATAGCAAAAAAAAAAAAAATTTTTTTAATGTACAGCAGAAATGAATAAGTACCAAAGAGTAGACTGGTATACGCACAGAATCATACGATTCAGAAGAAGGAGAGGCAGCCATAGTATAGTGGACTATGTACTGGACTTATTAAAAGGTTTTGCATTACAGCTCTGACTCTTAAAAAGAAGTGTGACTTTAGGTAAGTCATTTAAACTCTTAATCTCAGTTTGCTCATCTGCAAAATTATTATCTACTTCAAAGGGTTGTTTTGAGGGTAAAAGGATATAATATACTTGTAGCATGTTTGGAAACAATTGAAAAAAAAAAAACCCTACAGATATAAAAGCATTTCTCAAAGACTAGGAAACTGAAGAAATATTTCATTAGAAAAGACAGCATTTGAGCTACATGACAGGGCAGGGGCAGCAGAGAGTAAGAAAAGTATAGCATTCCAGGGGAGGGAAGAATAAGAGTGAGGTACATAGAAGACAAATCACCAGAGATTATTGGAGAATAGAAAATATTCCTGTTAACTCACTAATAAAATATGTGAGGTCTATAGTTAAATATGAGGCTGGAAGGTTAGGAAAATAATGCAGCAACCATGACAAAAGAGTTGAGACTTTATTTGGTAGACTGTAAGAAAACACTGAAAGTTTTAGGAGGATTATTTATTGCATGGTCAGATATATGTTAGTGAAATACTAAAAGTTTGTGGGATGGAGGAACAGGGAAGACCTGGAGATGGCACGCTTTCTTAATAAATTGTTGAAACAGGTCAGGTAAGAAAAATCGACGAGAATGAAATTCACACCACCTTTACTTCAGAAATTTCATTTCTAGGGTCTATCACACACAAATACTGGTATATTTACATGAAAATGTATGTAGAGAGAAGTCACATGACTTTAAAAACAGCGATATTGTTTTAAAAAATAAAAACTACCTATTATCAAGGAAATGTTTAAATAGATTACAATACAACCACGCTGTGCAATGTTATTCGGTCATTAAAAGACAGAGAATTAAGCTTATGTGAAGTGACATGGAAGTGTTTCCAAAACATATTAAATGGAAGCAGAAAGTCAAACAGCAAGACATAAAGTAAAATGTTTTAATATGCTTTTATATACACATGAATAAACAAAATTAGAACTGGAAGGTGCATACCAGAGTATCAACAGAGGTGAACTCTGGGAAAGAAGCAAGTGCAGAGAGGAGTATGAGGAACATTTTCACTTGTTTTTTTCACATTGATTCACATCACTCAACACTGATCTACATACTGGGAGCAAAACTCTATGTAAGAAAGGTAAGGTGACTGTCTTCATGTTTCTTCCATTCTGGCAATGGGAAACAAATAATATATAGATAAACAAAATATTTATTAATGTAATGATCATTCAGAGAATTAAAACAGAGTGATATGATAGGGAATGATTTACCATATAGTTTCGTTTTCTACTGCCACAAATTTTAGTTCCCATGAGTCAGAAGTCCAAGAATAGGATTTCCTGGATCCTACACCCAGGTCTCATAAGGCTGCAGTCAAGGTGTTGGTCAAGATGATTCTTTTGTACCCACAGCTTTGTTGAGGTATAATTGGCCAATGAAACTTGTATACAGAGAGGGGCTTCAAGAAGGCTGAGTGGAGGCATCTAGCACCTGCCTCTTCTACAGAGAAGAACCAAAATAGCAAGTAGATAATCACACTTTGAATAGAGCATCTAAAAGGGAACCTTGGAGTTCAATGGAGAAGTGACAAGAAACACCCAAGGCACAGAAGAAGAGGGAAGTGAGGCAGCCTGCTTAGCCAGGATCAGCTGGAAGTCCTGGAGGATGTTCCCTAGTGCAGGAAAAAGGTAAGTGAGAGATTCCCAGCAGTTTACATTCCCACGGCAGACTCCTGCAATCTTAGCCCTGGAAGATCCCCTCCACCCTCGCAGGCCCTGAGGCTAGCATAGGGAGCTGCTGGTAGAGCAGTGAGGGAGCTCATGCTGGGTCCTGTGTACCCTAGTCCTAAGCAGCTGCAGCATGGCACCATTTTGAGAGCCCAGCCCCCACCAGACTGAATCCTTCCCTGGGGCCAAACAGCCCCTGTATCTCCACATCCCTGGAGCCCTACTAATATCCCCCCACATTCACCTGCAGGGCTGCAGCACCTCAAGACCAGTTGGACCCAATGGAGTGGCAGGATCTCCAGCACTCTAGGCCACATTGTGTCCTGCACACTGGGGAAAGGGCAATGCAGTGCACCAGGGAGGCTGTGCCTGGGACAAAGGGAGCCAAAGCATGAGCTCTCCAGACCTTAAACCCACCTGCTTGGGGCTGCTGTCACTGACAGCAACCCTGCCTCCACCAGCATCAGGGTCACAGTACACTTGCACACACCCTGAGGACAGGCTCTCCTTGCCCACAGTCATCAATGGTGTTGCCAACAATGCTGCTGTCATCAGGACCCTAAGCACATGCTCCCCAAAGCCTGAGAGCCACCTGCCTATGGCTGCTGCCACTGACAACAACCCCAACTGCCTCAGCAGAAGGGCTGCAGTACGCTTGCATGTACCCTGAAGACAGGACTTCCCCATTTACCACTGCCACTGCTGCTGCCACCAAAACACTCTGCTGGAGGGCCTGATGATCATCCCACCTTGTCCACCAAAGTCTGTGCCCATACACACCACCAGAGGCCCTGAGGACAGGCCTGCCCAGCCTGACTTCACTTGCCCCCCCTGTGTCCAAACATGCCACCCTGGGGCTTGCCCCACCCACCACTGCTGACATCTGTATACTCCCCCCAGAGAAATGAGAACAGGCCTACCCAACATGCCTCTACCATCACAGCCAGCATCCACCCACACCTACCACCTGGGGACCTAAGGACAGGCCCACCCATCCTGTCACAGCTGCTGCTAACACAAGCACTTGCCACCTGGGTGGCCCAGGATTGTCCTACTACCTCACCTGTAGGCCATTCCTCACATCACACACACTGTCCAGGGGCCTGAGAACTCACCTACCCACCTGGCTACCACTGCAACAGCCAGCATCTGAGCAAGCCACCTAGAGGCCCAAGAATGAGGCTGCTTGGACCAGCTAACACTGGTGCACACCTGTGCCTTCCAGGGGCCCAAGGATGGACACACTCAGCCCACTACTGCCACCAGTAGAGCCTGAGGACTAGCCCATCTGGCATCCCTGTCCCCAGCTAAACCTCACCACAGCCTCCGCTAACAACCACAGCCTAGGCCACTGAGGAAATTACAGACACTTTGGTTTATAACCAAAGAAATCCTATGAAGACTACACTAAGAATCAAAGCTATAATGTCCTACCTAACCAACATAATAGATAGATCTTCAGAAAAAAGTCTTCTACTATGAAAGGCTATAAAATTGGAAGAAGCTACTATTACACCAGATGTGCAGATATCAACCTAAGGACACAAAAAAATGAAAAAGCAAGGAAATGACACATCCAAAAGAACATAATAATTCTCCAGCAACAGATTCCACTGAAAAAGCAATTTCTAAAATGCCAGAAAAAGAATTCAAAATAATGATATTAAAGTAGCTCAGTGAGATACAGGAGAACACAAAAATATAATTAGATAGATAGAATAAATAATATTTGATAGCACAGCAAAGTGACTATAATCAACAATAAATTAGGGCATACTTTTAAATAACTAAAAGAGTAGAATTGGAATGTTCCTAACACAAAGAAATGATAAATGCCTGAGGTGATGGATACCACATATACCCTGATTTGATTAACTCATGTGGTATGCCTGTATCAAAACATCACATGTACCCTATAAAGATATAAACTATTATGTACCCATAATAATTAAAAATAAAAAATTAAAAGATAAAGAAATCAGAAAAACAGTTCAGGGTGTGAATGAGAAATTCACCATGAAAAAGAACCAATCAAAACCAAGATATAATGAAAAAGAACCAATCAGAAATCCTGGAATTGACAAATTCAATGAATGAAATTAAAAATTCATTAGAGAGCTGCAAAAATAAACTACATCAAGAAGAAAAAGGAATCTCAAAATTTGCAGACAGGTCTTTTGAAATAAACCAGTTAAACAAAAATAAAAAATAAAATAAATAAAAAAGAATTAACAAAGCCTATATGACTTATGGACACACAAAGTGACAAAATATTCAAATTTAGAATGTTCCAGAGGTGACGAGAAGCCCAAAGGCATAGAAAACCCATTTAATGAAATAATAGCTGAAAACCTCCCAAGTCTAGCAAGAGATTTAGACATTGAGAAACAGGAAGCCCAGAGATTCCCAAATAGATACAACCAAAAGGACTTCTCCATGGCACATTATAGTAAATTTTCAAAAATCAAAGACAAAGAGAGAATCATAAAAACAGCAAGAGAAAAGCATCTAGTCCCATATCAAGGAACCCCTATTAGACTAACAACAGATTTCTCAGAATAAACCTTACAAGCCAGGAGAGAATGAAATGATATATTCAAAGTGCTGGGGGGGAAAAAAAAAACCTGTCATCCAAGAATACTATATCCAGGAAAACTATCCTACATAAATGAGGGAGAAATGAAGTCTTTCAAAGACAAGCAAAAATTAAGGAAATTCATCACCACTAGATAAGCCCTACTGTTCCACAAAATGGAAGAAGGAATTCTCCCTAACTTGTTCCACAAGACCATGATTACTCTGACACCAAACCAGTCAAAGACTCAACAAAAAAACAAAACTATAGGCCAATATCCCTGATGAACATAGATACAAAAATTCTCAAAAAAAAATACTGGCAAACTGAATCCAACAGCACTTCTAAAAGGTAATACACCATGATCAAGTGGAATATATCTTAGGGATGCAAGTATGGTTCAACATATACAAATCAATAAACATAATACATCACATCAAGAGAATGAAGGACAAAAACCATATGATTCCCTCAATAGATGCAGAAAAAGCAATAGATAAAATTCAACATCCCTCCATGATAAAAATTCTCAATAAACTAATCATAGAAGGAACATACCTCAACATAATAAAGGCCATATATGACAAACCCAAAGCTAACATCATACTGAATGGGTAAAGCTGAAAGTCTTTTCTCTAAGAACTGGAACTAAACAAGGATGCTCACTTTCACCACTCCTATTCAACATAGTATTAGAACTACTGGCCAGAGAAAGAAATAAAAGGCATCCAAATTGGAAAAGAGGAAGTCAAATTTTCCCTTTTTGCAGATGACATAATCTTATATTTAGAAAAACCCAAAGACCCCACCAAAAAACTCCTAGAACTAATAAGCAAATTCAGTAAGGTTGCAGGATACAAAATCAACATACAAAATTAGTAGAGTTTCTATATACCAATAAGGAAATAGCTGAAAAATAAATCAAGAAGGCAATCCCATTTACAATATCCACCAAAAAAAAAAAAAATACCTAGCAATAAATTTAATCAAAGAGGTGAAAGACCTCTACAAGGAAAACTACAAAACACTGATGAAAGAAACAGAAGAGGACACAAACAAATGGAAACACATCCCATGCTCATGGATTGGAAGAATTAATATTGTTAAGATGACCATATTACCCAAAGCAATCTACAGATTCAATGCAATTCCTATCCAAATACCAATGTCATTTTCCACAAAAATAGAAAAAAAAATCCTAAATTTGTATGGAACCAAAAAAGAGCTTGAATAGCCAAAGCATTTTTGAGTAAAAAGAGCAAAGCTGGAGGTATTGCACTATCTGACTTCAAAATATATTACAAGCCTATAGTATTGGTATTAAAAAAAGACACACAAACCAATGGAACAGAACAGAGAACCTCCAAATAAATCCATGTATTTACAGCCAACTGATTTTCAACAAAGGTGCCAAGAACATACATTGGGGAAAGGACACCCTCTTTAATGAATGGTGCTGGGAAAACTTGATATCCACATGCAGAAGAATGAAATTCGACCTCTATCTCTCACATATACAAAAATCAACTCAAAATGGAATAAAGACCTAAACATAAGACCCAAAACCATGAAACTACTAGAAGAAAACATAAGGAAAGCACTAAAAGGACTTTGGTCTAGGTAAAGATTTTAAGTCTAAGACCTCAAAATATAGGCAACCAAAACAAAAATAGATAAATGAGTCTATAATAAACTACAAAGCTTCTGTGTATCAAAGAAAACAATCAATAGAGTGAAGTGACAACCTCTTGAATGGCAGAAAATATTTGCATACTATTCATCTGACAAAACTAATATCTAGAGTATTCAAGGAACTCAAACAAATCAACAGCATAGAAGCAAATAATCCCATTAAAAAGTGGGCAAAGGACTTGAGTAGACATCTCTCAGAATAAGACATACAGATGGCCAACAGATATATGAAAAAGTGCTCAACATTGCTAATCATTAGGGAAAGTCAAAATCACAATCAGCTATCATTTTACCCTAATTAGAATGGCTATTATTAAAAATAAAAAAATAACAGATGCTGGTGAGGATGCAGAGAAAAGGAAATCTTATACACTGATAGTGGGAATGTAAATTAGTAAAGCTACTATATGGAGATGTATGGAGATGTCTCAAAAAACTAAAAATAAAACTACTATATGATTTAGCAATCCCACTACTGGGTATTTATCCAAAAGAAAGGAAATAAGTGTACCAAAGGGACACCTGCACCTTCATGTTTATTGCAGCACTATTCAAATAGCAAAGGTATGGAATCAACCTAAGTTCCGACCAATGGGTGAGTGGATAAAGAAAATGTGGTGTGTATACACAGTGGAATACTACTCAACCGTAAAAAATATGAAATCCTATCATTTGCCGCAACATGGATGAAACTGGAGGTCCTTATGTTCAGTGAAATAAACCAAGCACAGAAAGACAAATATCACATGTTGTCACTCATATGTGGAAGCTAAAATTTTGATCTCATAGAGGCAGAGAGTAGAATGAAGAGGATGGGAAGGGAGTATGTGAGGAAGGAAATGAAGAGAGGTTGATTAATGGGCACAAACACACAGTTTGATAGAATGAATAAGTTCTTATGGTTGATAACAGGGTAGGGTGACTATAGTTAACTACAATATATTGTATAGTTTAAAATAGCTAGAAAAGAGGACTTAAAATGTTCCCAATATATAGAAATGATAAATACTCAAGGTGATAGATACCCTAAATACCCTGACTTGATTATTATACATTCTATGCCTGTAACAAAATATCACATGTACCCTATAAAAATATTATGGATTAATTTTTAAATCCTATATATTTAAGGTATAAAACATGATGTTTTGATATACTCATATATTGTGAAATGATTACCATGATCAAGTTAATTAATATATCCATCACTTCACATAGTTACCTTTTTTGTATGATGAGAATACTTAAGATCTACTTTTTTAACATATTTCAAGTATACAATATATTATTATTAACTATAGTCACAATGCTGTACATTAGGACTCCAGAATTTATTTATCACTGAAACATTGTACATTTGACCAACATCCCATTTCCCCCACCAGTTAACCCTTAGTAACCACCTTCTTTGCTTCTATGACTTCTACTTTTTTACATTCCCCATACAGGTGAGCTCATGTAGTATTTATGCTTCTATGACTGACTTATTTCACTTAGCATAATGTCTCCAGGTTCTTCCATGTTGTCACAAATGTCAAGATCTCCTTCTTTTTTAAGGCTGAATGATTTTTCATTGTACATATTCCATATTTTATCCATTCATCCATCAATGGAGACTTAGGTTTTTTCTATATCTTGGCTATTGTGAATAATGCTGCAACAACATGACAGTGCAGCTATTTTTAGGAGGTGGTGATATCATCTTCTTTGGGTATAGGCCCAGAAAAGGAATTGCTGAGTCATACAGCAGTTCTATTTTTAATTTCTTTAGAAACCTTCACCCTGTTTTCCATAATGGCTATAACAATTTACATTCCCACTAATAACGTATTATATAATGGTTCCCTTTTCTCCACATCCTTACCAACCTTTGTTATCTTTTGACTTTTTGATAATAGCCATCCTAACAAGTGTGAGGCGATATCTCATTAGGGTTTTGATGTTCATTCTTTCTGGAGTTTGGGGTTCTCCTCCAAACTCGCTAGACTGTTGGTAGAACTCATTCCTTTTGGCTGTATGACTGCGAGGCCCAGCTTCTCACTGGCTATGAGCTGGAAGCAGCCCTCAGGTCCTAGAAATAGCCCACAATTCTGTGCCATGTGGCTGCCTAGGCAGCTCACAGCATGGCTGTTTTTTTCTTCCAGGCCAGTGAGAGTCTTTCTTACTCCAGTCTAAGTGACAGAAATTAGGAAATTCTTTTGCCAATGCAATGGACCAAAAAGAGGGAGAATTAATATTTATTTTCAATTATTCATCTATGATTTAGCTTTAATGAAAGAATAACTGAAACAATGATTGTTATAAACCTGGACGTGAAAAATAAGGCAAAGTCCTGTATAAAGTAACGTAATCACAGGAGTGGCAGCCCATCACCTTTGCCATATTCTATTGATGAGAAGCAAGTGGCGGGTTTCACTCACACTCAAGAAGAGAGGATTATACATGGGTGTGACTCACTAGGGATCTGCCCCAGTGATCAAGAAAAGCCCTTCTGAATAGATGACATTTAGGCTGATATCTGAAAAAGGCAGCTAGACTGAACCCTGTGATGCTCCACTCAGAGTTCCCTGAGGACTGATGGATATTCTCCTCACTTCTGGAAGTGCTGCTAGCTAAGAGCTCTCACTTGCTAGCCATCACTGAGAATTTTCTTTACTGGAGAGAGCTTTCTTGCCCAAGATTATGCCACTTCCAGGAGCATCTCGCATTCAGTAACTATTAATAATGGAGAATAAAGGCCTAACTCCCTCATTCCAACTCCAGACAACTCTGAGGGGCCAACCCAGTTTCAAAGTTCCAGGTCACCGGAAACCTTTGTTGAAGCTGTGTTGCAGCCCAACATCTCTCTGTGCCTAATCCTTCTTTCCTCTCTTGCACAACATTGACCCTGGTAACACTCCCTAATAAATTCCCTGCATCCTAATTTCAACCTCAGAGTCTGTTTCCTGGGAAACTGAAGTCCAGCACTAGCTACAGCATGATTAGGGTGTTGAACATTCCAGGAAGAGGAGACTGCTAGTGTCTAGGCTTTTCAAAGTAGGAAGGATAAGAAAAGAAAATTGAGGTTAGAGTTTAATTGTACAGAAGAATGGCTCAAGTCAAGATTAGAAAATTGGGCTAGGCAGAGGCCAGCATTAGATTACACAGGCTGTTTAAGCCAGGGTACAAAAGTCTGATTTTTAAGTGCAATGGAAAACCATTTATATTTTACCTGTAAATTAATATTTTAAAAATTGAGGAAACCAATCCAAAGCCAAGATGAAAACACAAATAAAAATCTACCCATAGGATAAAAAAAACCTGGAAAAGGGAAATATGGAAGTTTCTCTTACCAATGCAATGGACAAACAAGAGGGAGAATTAAATATTTATTATCAATTCTTCATCTGTGATTTAGTTTTAATGAAAGAACAACTGAGACAATGATTGTTATAAACCTATACTTGAAAAATTCTTATCGATGTCACCATACACTTTTAAATTGAGCTCTTTCAAATGAGCATATCCTTTGCAAACAATACCAAGACTGCTGACCCACTAACTATGGCACCCTAACAGGAAATAATACTTACATAGAACTTAAAACCTATAATGTTCAATACTCTCAAGCTGTGCAATGTATGCCTACAAAGAATGAGTCTTTTCTCTGTCATGCACAAGATGAAGAAAGCTTTGCAATACAAGGCTTGTATGGCTTTATCAACAATGGGTTCCATTCAAAAGCAGAGGAATCTGACAGAAAAGATGTTTGAGAAGTGGGATTTGAAGAATTTCATAAATTCCTCATTCCATTGCTTTCCACTTAAAGACAATTCAAATAGCTTGCTTCTACCCCATATGACAAGATAGTATTGAGCTTTTAACCTTGACAGAGAGTGAAACTGAAATCTCATTGTGTAGGAGGCTTCCCGCTGAGGGCCACTAGTAACTTAAAATTCTTTCTCAAGTGGAAAGATGAAAGTTCTCAGCAAATTCATCAAAAAAAGTCAAACATTAGATTTCTGGAACTTAAAGATGGAATTATATTAAAATTTCAATAAATTCTGTACATATACTACCTAATATTAAGATTTCAGTGATTCATGTGATGAGAAAATGTAAGTCAGATGGATGTTAATTATTTTCAACCCATGTACCTAATGAACCACAGAGTCTATAAACAGACAAATGAAAAATACTTTACCTCATTTATTCATCAACTCAGTTTTAGAGCTTTGGTAAAATGAGTTAACTGTGAATACAGTTGGTCTTTATTAATGATGCAGGGGAAAAAACCTATGTATAGTGTTTTTTTACAAGGTATTTTCATAGACATTTTCTTTACTGTTATAACAACCCTATGAAGCGATAAAAGAAAAATATTATTCCCACTTTACAGATGAGAAAATAAGTTCACTGACATCAAATAGCTTATCCAACATCACACAGTCAGGAAATGTCAAAGACAGAGATATTTTTTATTTATTTATTTAATTTTTTTAAGATACATGTAACGTGTTAAGACAAAGAGATAAAACCAATTTTTGCCATTTTACATAGACACGAAGTATTTTTAGCAATCTACACCAGGATTATTACTGTGTAGCTCCCTTCCTTCACAGACCCACTGGCACTTTAGAATACTATCTCAGACAGAGAGCTAAAGTTACCTATTAAACAGCATCAGAAAAAGTCAGACTTTTTTTGAAATAGTCACTATGCTATCTGATTTCATCCTCCTTGGTTAATAATAATTTATTTTCTGAATATTTCCTCTTTAATATATGAAGTTTTTTTAGAAATGGAAGATAAATATAATTCTCTGTGAAAGATATATGTGCTTAAATGTCTATCACTGAGTAGAAAAAGGGTTTAGCTGTAAACAGGCACAAGGGAACTTTTGGAAGAAGTGGAAATGTTTTAAAACTGGATTTTGATGAAAGTTGCACAACTCCATAAATTTACTAAAGTCACTGAATTGTACTCTTACAATGTGAATTTTATGGTATATAAATTATACTTCAATAAAGCTGTTAAAAAAGGAAACATAAGAAAGAATGGGGGAATGTATATTACTGTTAAATATGAATATATTAATACAAATAAATTAATATTGGATTTGAAGGAAAGAGGAATAAAATGTCAGAATACCTAAATTCAAGGGAATGGGCACTTAGGACCTAAAGAAAGAACACAAAAGAGAAATGATACTAACATCAAGCATTCCTATAGCACTTTTCATATTACATTGCACCATGGCAAAATGATTATCTAATTTGATCATAACAAAATCTCCATTTTATATTTGCATTAGGAAAAATAACCATGGAGAGGTGAGGTGATTTATCAAGATCACAGAACTAGCCTCAGTGATAGATTTCACACTCAGCCCTTAGAATATATACCCTGCATTTCAAAGAAGGTAGATTTGTTCTGTAGCACTCTGGTACTGTTCTGCTATTTCTAAATATTTATTCATTCAATAAACTTTTGTTGAGTAACTATTATATGCCAGACATGGGTAGACATTTAATCCTCATGTATAATCCCATGAGGCAGAAATCGTATTGTGATTTTAGGGTAATATGAGTCTCCCTAGACCTTACCAGCCTATGGGAGCTATATTAGTCAAGGTTATCCAGAGAAACAGAATTAATAGTATATGTATAGAGGGAAATATAGGTATGTAGAAAGAGATTTATTATGAGGAATTGGCTTACACAATTACGGAAGCTGAGAAAGCCCCACAATCTGCAGTCTGCAAACTGGAGACTCTGGAAAGCTGGTGGTGTAACTCTAGTCCAAACCCAAAGACCTAAAAACCAGAAATGTCAATGTTCAAGGGCAGGAGAAGATGGATATCCCAGCTCAAGTAAAGAGAACAAATAAATTTGCCCTTTGTCTATCTTTTTGTTTTATTCAGCCCCTCAAAGGATTGAAGGATGCCTGCTCACATTGGTGTGGGTAGATAGACCTTTTTTACTTAGTCTACCAATTCAAATGCTAATCTCTTCTGAAAATACCCTCACAGATACACACCAGCTATTAATATTTGGGTATCCCTTAGCCCAGTCAAATTGACACATAAAATTAACCATCACAGGAACAAACAAGGTCATATAAACAATATCAACCCCAATTCTCATGCTGTTGTTGACACAAGATCCTCAGAGAATCCCAAATAGGAGGCAAAG
This sequence comes from Daubentonia madagascariensis, assembly GCA_023783475.1. Taxonomy (NCBI): domain Eukaryota; kingdom Metazoa; phylum Chordata; class Mammalia; order Primates; family Daubentoniidae; genus Daubentonia; species Daubentonia madagascariensis. Next base: position 13,170,225 of record JAKFHU010000978.1, on the reverse strand, counting down.
ACCTCCTATTCAAGATATTTCTGAGAGTCCCCAAGGTTATGCTCAAAAACAAGCTCTGAGATGCTGCTTCGCTATTCCTTGTGGAGCAGCAAAGTCTCCATCTGAGCTCTTCAGATGCCAAAGATGTGCAGTGATCTCTGGGAAAATGGGTCAATATATTTCATCCCTGTTTGTGTAAGAAACCCCAAGACAATGTTGCTTATCTATCAATATTTTAAAATATTTTTAGTAAAACAAGTGGTTCAGTCTCTGTTTATTCTTTCTTCTAGTTCTAGACATCAGCTGTTGGCCTTGAATGAATTCATATGCCAGTCACCACTCTGAACTCAGGACCATGCTTTCCTAAAATGGCCAAAACTTTGTTGGGGAGTGCAGTCCACCATACCTGGCTTTGTCTCTGCTTATTATGAGACATCTCCTGGTAGTTTTCATAGTTGCCCACTCAATGAGACTGCTAGTGTTCCATTCACAATACACCCCCACCTGTTCTCCTTGCAAGTTTATACAGTCTAGATCCCAGTTTAGATTGTGTTGGAGCCCAAGTACAGTAGTTATTCTGCTTGTGATGGTTAATTTTAGGTGTCAACTTGACTAGATTGAGGAATACCCAGATAGCTGGTAAAGCATTAATTCCGGAGGTGTGTGTGAGGCTGTTTCCAGAAGAGATTGACATTAAATCAGTGGCCTATGGAATATTTACCTTCAATGTCAGTGGGCACCATCCAATCAGATAAGGCCCTAGATAGAACAAGAAGGCAAAGGAAAAACAAATTTGCTCTCTCTCTTCTGGAGCTTGGACATCCTTCTTCTCCTGCTTTTGTACATCAGAACTCCAGATTCTCCAGCCTTTGAACTCTAAGACTTGCACCAGCAGCCTCCTGTGTTCTCAGGCCTCCAACCTTGGCATGAAAGTTACACCATTGGCTTCCCTGGTTCTGAAGCCTTTGGACTTAGACTGACTCATGCTACTGCCTTCCCTGGTTTTCCAGCTTGTAAACAGCCTTTTGTGGGACTTCTAAGCCTCCATAATTGCATAAGCCAGTTCCCCTAATAAATCCCCTCTCCTCTATATATCTATCTATCCTATTTGTTCTGTCTCTCTGGACAACCCTGACTAATACGCTACTATAAGACCATTATTTGCCTAAAGGACAATACTCCACCAGGACATAATCCCTTCTGAATTACAATCTTTTTCTTATTTTCACCTTATTAAGTATAACACTCTAAGAAACTTTTCTGACATCACAAAAATTAATTATATTGTATAAATAGATATGCATATATAATTCTATAATGCAAGCTTTGTGATTATAAATAAACCAATCCATAAATGTTTACTCAATTCTCAATATTCCTAATTTTTAATAAATTATATCTAATTAACAACTCAAATTTAAATTAAGCTTTTTAAAATAATATATCAAAATTGATGGCTGAATTAAAGGTCAAGCAAAAGTCATAGAACCAAATATATGTCCCTTAAATATAGCAAAACAATTCACCTTTGAAATAAAATGAATGTTTTGTTTATATAATGTTTTCTCTGACTGTTAAGAGAAATCCGCTGTGGCAAAGCACCTTGTTTGTTGAAAAACTCAGTAAACGGCAGTGTTTACAGAGTTATTCATAAAAGCTTTTAAAAAACTGATCACATAGCCAGATTATCCATCTAAATTTTATGATGTACATAATTCACAATTGTCACTACCTTAGGTTTAGAAGACTGTTAAATCATATTCTTGATCTTATTTTTAAGCATGATGAATCAATTTATACTAGGCCATATATTTTTGCATTAAACATACTTACAAAACCAGAACATTTATAATTTGATGATATTGGCTAAAACTTTGATCTACCTTGTTCTTAATCTGTCTTACAGTTGAAATTTCTAGACTCTCCTATATTTGTCAAAAAATCACTTACAAAATCATATTTTAGAAATACATAATAATATCTCCTAGAATGATAAGGGAATTTTTACTTTTAACAATAATATATATAAAATTGGAGATATAAATTGAGCCAGCTTCTCCTGGACTCTAAAATGACTCCTAATTTATAAGTTATTTCACTAGGAAAGCTGCCTCAGTGAACAGAAAGCACTTCATAAAGAACCAGCCGCCTTTCAAGGCTCTTAGGGAAGCAAAATAACATGAAATAAACTTAGGATACTCAGAAAAATCTAGCTTGTGAAAAAAATACATATTGACTGTTTTTGATGAGTATTATTTTTGATAATTATCTTATAGATGGTAAATTAGTTTCTTTCATTTCAACATAAACATATTGTAGTATTTTGTATGTAACTAATTTATTCATTGATTTACAAATATTTCCTGAGTGTCAGGGAGAAGCATTGTTCTAGGAGCTGGGAGAGAATAAGTAAAACAAAACAGACAAAAATCCCTGCCCTCATAGTGCTTGTTTTCTGGTAAAGGAATGAACAAGAAACAAAGTAAGTAAAATAAATAGCATGTTGGTGGTGAAAAAGTGCTGTGGGAAAAGCAAAGCAAGGAGGGACGATGGGGAATGTGGGAGTGGTCATGATTTAAGTGGTACGATCAGGAAGGCCTCATTGAAAAGGTGACATTTGTACAATGGCCTGAAGATGAGAGAGCCAAGGCTTGAGGCTACCTGGAAGAAGAGAAATCCAGGATGAGGGAACGGCAATTGCAATAGCCCTGAGGCTAGAGCATGCTTGGTAGGAAGTCAGTGTGAATATAGTGAAGAGAACAGGAGTAGAAAACTAGGAAGGAGGTCAGATGGGGATTTGTGTGTGTGCACGCACACATGCATGGGTGTGTGGAGCATCTGTAGAGCCCTTGAGGCCATTGCAAAAACTTTGACTTCTGGTCTGAGTAAGATAGCAAGACACTGAGTAAGAGGGATTTTGAATAAAAAAGTAAAATGAGTTGGTTTATATTTTTTAAAAATCTTTCTGACTATTTTATTGAAAAGAGAGTACAGGAAGGAAAGGCAGAAGCACTGAGACCAGTGAGGAGGCTTTGAGAATATAATATAGGCGAGAGGTGACAATGGAATAGATCAGAGCCATTGGTGTGGATGTAAGAAAGGTGACAATGTATTTTAAAGGCATAGCTGAGAGAATTATCATTCATATTGGATCAGACCATGGAAGGAAGGAAGGAAGGAAGGAAGGAAGGGAGGGAGGGAGGGAGGGAGGGAGGGAGGAAGGGAAACAGAAATGATAAGATGATTTTTAACCTGAGCAACTGAAAGGATAGAGGAGACTGAAGAGGAAGGTTGTTTCTGGATGCAGGTTGGTGAGTTCCCAAGGGTAGTGGGAAGTCAGGAATCTAGTTTTAGACATGTTAAGTTTTAGATTGCTATTAGACAGCCAAGTGATGATATAGAATAGGCAGCCTGGACCAGAAATTATGCATATGTGAGAGTTTTCAATCAATCGATTGATGGATAGATAGAAAGATAGACATGCAGACAGACAGACACAGGCAAATAGTGTTTAAGGCCATGGCACTGGATGAGATCACTGAGGGAGGGAGTTTAGGTAGAGGATAAAACAGAGGTAAGGACTGCGCCCTAGGAGACTACAGTTAAAAGTTAAGATAAGGAACCAACAAAGGAGACCAAGACAGAGTTGCAACACATGTATATTAGAGATTTTCTAAACAAGGATATTCTGTCCTTCCCAACTCCAAGGTGCTGAAGTGTCTTCACAATGTTGCCATGAGAAGGAAAGACACACAGCACAGAACAGCGCACATTCATTGCCACACTCCATGAGAATCATGAATCTATAGACTCTAGTCATCTTAGTGGCCAAACTCTTATAGCTTACTTCAGTAAAAGGTGTCAGGTTGCACTGGAGATCAATGACTCAATGTATGATCTGGAGATAGAACTAGCTCAGTCACCAAAGCATTCAAATTCATTCAACTAATAGTTACTGAGAGCCAGCTACGTGAGTCACTGTCCCAGGTGCTGAACTCAGAATGCTCACTAAATTCAGAGCCCATTGCTCATGCTAAAAACGCAAAAGCATCCATAAGTATACATTATAATTATATAGCACCCTTAACAATAATGGCAAAATGTGTTTGATCACTTAGTACATGTCAAGCACTATCGGGTTGCATTTAACAAAGATGATGGCAATAATATCTTCCATCCCTTAAGCCCTCCTGCAATATGAATTGCCCATTCTTAGGTGGAGTCTAATTTTCCTTTCCTTGGGATATAGGCTGGACTTAGTGACCCACTTGTCACTAAAAGAACATGGGAAAAGTGACTTTCTGTTACATCTGAGGGTAGGTCAGAAAAGCCACACATCTTCCACCTGATCTCTTGGAACACTTGCTTTCCAAATACCCCCTCTAAGGACACTGCCCCTCTCTCAGAACCCAATCACCACACTGTAAGAAGCACAAGTTATGTGGAGAGAACACACATAGGAGTTACAGTGAACAAGCACTGGGGAGCTTGTTCTTTGTCTTTGAGGCACGCATCCCCAGCTATTTGAGCCTTCTGAGCTGAGGTCCCAGACATTTCCAATTCCTAAACCACAGAACATATGTGCATAAGAAAAGAGTTTCCATTTTATACCACTAAATTTTAGAGGTGGTTCACTAAGCAGCAAGAGATTACTGGATAAATTATGTTAACAGTTTTTATCACATAATCTCATTTAATATTCAAAAGGAACCTATTAGCTAGGTATTATTCTCTGCATTTTACAATGGGAACTCAGTCTGAAGAATGGTTAATGCAGCTAATAAACGATAGAACAACAATTCAAACACAGTTGCAGAACCAGAGATTGTAAAGACAGCATTATGATACATTCTATGGGTGAGAAACTCTGCTAGGCGCTGAGTAGATAAGAAATGAATATATGAAATAACCCATGTCTTTGAGATTTCTGTAAACAAAATAAGGAGTCAAAACACGTATAAACAAAAATTTCTCTCACCTCAAAATCTTTAATTCAAAAACATGCAAATGATGCATTCGTTCATTAATCAAATATTCAATATGTGGCCACTGGGTGCCTAACATTACATTAATCAGAAAACCAGCCAATGGTATAGACAGAGAGAACAAAGAGTAGTGTAAAGAAAGAAGAGGACACTTTTACAAATCACCCATTTGTAATCTATTCTGGGGTGAGATATCTAAAACACTTTGCTAATAAAAGAAAAAAACATAGTATTGTTGAAGGTTTGTGGAAATGATTCATCAAAGTGATACATGACTCATGCACAGAAAAAGAGATTCTAAACGATTACATAAGGCATGGAAAAAATAACTCAAATAGGTATATATGTCCCTGGGTGGGAGAGGAAAGAGGGAGGAGACACAGGGAGAAGAGAGCATGCATAGGATTGTTTCTGAGAACAATAAATTGAAAAATGACGTGAAATGTGTGGCACTCACAGTTGTCCATGTTTAGGGCAACAGTTTACATGCACATATTTAAGATTCTGCCATGTATTTTGTAAATTTTATCTACAAAATCTACATCAGAGATTCTGAGGAATAGAAAAGTGCTATGGAAAACAAGGATGACCTTTTAAGAGACGGAAAATGTTTATATCTCTTCTATATTTTCTATATTAAACAGCTCATATTTTCTTTTTTAAAAGTAAGTCTGAGAAAACATTTTAAAAATCTAAGAAAATAGCAGAGTTGGAGCAACAGTGTCCAGATTCTATGCTACCTCTCAGTTTACCCAGTGAACGTCATGGGAGACTTTTTGTGTTTGGTAAGAGTGACTTATCATCACCTGTCTTTAATCTCAGCTCACTAAAGATCTCAATTAGTAGAGACATAAAATTGGGTGCGTGTGTGAGTGTGTGTGTGTTTCTTTAGTGTGTTGGTATGTAGCAGAATGAGCTGTTGGTCAATTCCATTTTCCAGCTTCACAGTAGAAATTAAAATGTTGTGTTTGTTATAATGTTGAAAATATTATTCCAATTTTATGTAATACAAATTGATTTATGTTAAACATTTTTTCTTCAAAGAAACTAAACTACTCACAAAAGTGTTCATTAATCCACATATCTCCAAGACACTGTATCTTCATTTAGCTGAACATTTGGTTCGTGAAAAATAAGTCTTGTTGGCTCAGATTTTAGCACTGTAGCATTATTTGAAAGTAAGCAGAAGGTTTATAAACAGGGGGCTTAAAAATGTAAAAAATGCAAACTCCTAGCTGATGAGGGAGTGCCAACCAGCATAAGGAAAGATCAATGTTGAACCTAGTTTTATTTGATCCAGTTTATAGATGCAGTGAATGAAAATGAGAAAGAGTTTTGCGAATCCAAGTCAATGTGCAAAATGGTTAAAATTATGCTTATCTATCTCATCTTCATGTCTATTAAAATTAGTTTCTTCCACCCCACACCCCCCAAAATAGGAAGAATAGTAACCATTTAATGACAATATTCACATTAGTAAGATTAGTAAATTAATGATGAATTCATAATCACTGTAATTGATTAAATGTGATTGATAACAACATTAGCCAGAAATGTTGACTTTTATACCATAACTTAAAGTACATTCTCGTTAGGTTTTTTTTCCATATTTCTCTCTCAGAAGGAAATGCCTGACATTCACTCACAAGCATTTCTTAAATTCCTGTTATGTGCCAGACTCTCAGAGTCAAAACCGAATAGGATACCGTTCCTTTCTCAAAGACTTACAGTTAAATAAAATATGGTAGGCAGGAAAATAAATATGTACACTGAAAAGGCTTAGATGCTAATATAAAACTGTATGAGGAAACTATGGGGCACCAACAATAGAGCAAGCAATAGGTTTTAACTGGGGAGGTGACAGGAAGGGCTTCACAAAGGAAGGGATTTTTGAGCAGAACCTGAAAGGAGTTTGAGACAGAGAGCAGTTCCAGAAAAGGGATGGAGACACAAAATAGTCCAGCCTGCTTCCTTTGAAGATAATGCTCTATTGCTTTCATGTGTGTGCATGTGTGTGTATATGAGTATGTGTGTTATATATGACACATAGATAACATTATATATGATATATAATTTATATATGATGCACCCATTATATATGTGAAATGTATTTATACACTACATCAATATATACAATAAATGAATGTGTGTATGTAAATACATGTATAAATACATGTCTGAAGATACATATATGTACTTTATGTTCTTTAGAGCAAGGTAGCCTTCTTCACCAGCCTGTGGAATGCTCTTTGTCACACACCCCTTCTTCGGCTCTCCATTTCTGGCTTGATCCACGGTTTTGTTTTTTAAAAGGCTTAGTGTACTTTCACATTTGACAGAAAAAAAATAGTACCCAGAAAATATTTGAAATTTACAAATCTTAATCATGTCTTTAACTCATTTACATATAAATCTAAAAACATTTTTAAGAGAACACTACCCTATCATTGTTTTGTTGTAGGTGTAGTTAAATGCAGTAACTTTAAATACTCTGGTGCCACCTTGTGGTTTCTTTCCATATGACAGCCTGTTGATAAATTTAACTTTTTCATTTTGTCGTAAGAAACTTTTAAAATACCATATTCCAGCATCTGTTCAACAACTATTTCTTAAGCATTATATTGGGACCAGAAATATTTTTAGTCACTAGGTTCACCAAAACACAATAAATGGACATTTTTAAAGGGGCTTAATTTCTAGTATGTGTTTTGAAAGAGGAGCTGGGTCGGACACAAGAGCGTAAGTATAATACACTGTTAGGGCCCCTTCATAGAAGTCGGAACAATGTCTGTATTTTTATCATGATTTGTGTCAGACCAAAAAAAAAGTCCTTTTGGTGGCCAGCTGAATGATTTCACCTGTTTGAGAAAGCTATAGCGGTATATCCTGAAAAAAAGGATATACAATAAAATTATTTTTCTTGCTCAATTTTTGTGTGAATGTTCTGGGGTCCCCCACCAACAATGGTTTAGCACCGTTGTGAGGTAGATAGGTTATCTGTATTCACATCTTAGAAATTCTATGGCACACAAGAGGGGACTGCATATTCCACTTCTCTTAAAGCTCTTCAGAGCAGCTCCCTCTTTCTGTAAGAGGCCAAATAATAGACTCTTTAGAAACAGGCTATTTGGGCTCATAGTGTGTTTTCATCAAATGATTTCACTGTGAAGGAAAACAGTTGCCTAGAACTTGAGAAGATTCATAACAAATGGATGGGAAATAGCCTCTTAGGAAGCCACTTAGTGTGGAAAAACTCTGTGAAACAGATGATGCAACTTTGTCAAATAATCTATGACTCTATCCAAATTAAGGCAATTCATGAAGCAAAAACCAATTTTTTTTATTTTGCTTTGGTTCTTTGGGATCATCTGACATTGATTCAATTTTGTTACAGCAAAAATATATTAAATAATTATATTTCAAAAGGAATTAAAACAAAAAAAAAACAAGAAGGAAAACATTTCTTGGGAACTTGTATCACTATCTTGAAGATGTTAAAAATTATATCGACTGCCTCTTCATGCAATTGTCAGGAGGTTAAGAACCCAAATAAATAGCTTGTTATTTTGAGATCTGTAGAACAATCTTTCTCAATGTTTGACCAAATTGTATAATTTACATTTTAGAAGAAGGAAGAGCTTACTGCTATCATTTAATAAGTAACAGTAGCAAAATCAGAACTCAATTGGAACTCCCTTTTCCACTTCCCCTCTATATTTTTCTCTTTCGCCCATGGTGCTTGAAAACTCCTGCAAACCTGCATCTGCTCCTCAAGTGGGGATATTTCGTGCTTTGTGGTCGATTGAGGAATCCTATGCCCACTTCAGTTGTCCTGCTTGATAGCAGCTGCTCTGCGCGTAGCGCCGCTTAGATCAGTGGTTCTCAATGGCACCCTTTTTGACATTTGGGAAGGAACAATTATTCACTGTAAATCAATGTCCCACACATTGAAGTATATTTAGCATTCCTGGGCCTTAGACATCAAAATACCAGCAGCATTCACCAGCGTTTATTACAAAACAAAACACTTCTATACATTTTCAGGTGACCCCCTAGAGGTTTAAAGCACATAGATGAGTGTTAAAATAGACACAAGACAAATACTTGTTCATGTATCCAACAAGAGTTTAAGCACCTTTAATTATAAATCAAGTAACAAATAAGGGGAACTTACTATCTAATTGGAGAGACAAACTAAAGATAAAATCACAATTTAACTTTTGTCATCGTGATAATACCTACAAAATGTTAATAGAAAACAAAAGGTAGAAATGACTGAGGAAATCGGAGAAGGCTATAAAAAGGAATGAAAAAACTACCTTGGTTTTGAAGGAAGTGTCAGAGGAACCCAGGAGAAGAAGAGTGGAAGAACATTCCAGTCAGTGGGAACAGAATATGCAAAATCTCAGTTGTATGGAAGAGAATGAGGAATAGCGAGTATCAGCCCCAAGTGACTAAAACAATAGGTTTTGAAAGTAGAACTGAAGAGAGGACATCAAGTGGCAGGAAAGGGAAAGGAAGGATGGAAAGAAGGCTTGTAAAGGCAAATTTTGAATCACCTGTGGAATCTGAACACTCTTATGCTCCTCTGACTTTACATGCCTCCTGTAGGATTTCAGCTGCTCTCATAAATGAGTGATGCCAAACTCTCTTGCCATGTCTGACCCTTCTCCTGGCATTCAGCTATATTTTTCACCTCTCTTCTCCCCCTCTTTTTAATAGTTCTGCCCCATCCTCAGACTTAAAAGGCCTGCAGTGAACTCCTCGTCTTTTCTTCCAAACTAAGTATTGGTTCCTCTGTCACTATTTCAGTCTCAAAGTCACTTTGACTTTTTTCTTTCTTTCAGATTTTCTTGCTGCCATAGAAATCAAATCAGTTACTATCCTTTATTCTAATGTTCCTGAACAATATCTCTTTTACAAATTTTTTTTCTCATAGATTCCAACTGTTATAATCCAGGAACCTCATTCCTGGGCTGCTGCACACCTCCCCTAACTGGCTTCTCAGCCCCTGCTTCCTGCTCCCTTCCATCATTCCTGCACACTCCATTGCACAAATCTAACATATTACTTTGGTCGCTTTGGTCTTGTGCTCAAAAACAGGTTTCAATGACAGAAAAAAGGAAAAATCTGCTTATCGTGGCATTCAAGGCTCCCACAATCTGGCCCTAAATAAACTCCTTAATTCCATTAGTGACTATCCTTAACTATCAGTGGTATCCACCTGGTAAAAATGATTCTGATTCAAGCCAAGTATTGAGTGCTTTCTATAACCTGACATTGAGAGAAGTGCTTTTTATGAATTTTCTCATTTATCAATGGGCCCTTTGATTTCCCATTTTGCCAATGAAAAAGACAGAGACTTAGAGATTAATTTGGCCATACTTTCCTAAGTAGTAGGTGATAGAGCCAGAATTTGAAATTTTGTTATTTCTGATAATGACATAGTGTACTTCTAGTTCTCTCTCTCTCTCTCTCTTTTCTCCCTCTCTCTCTCCCCATTAATCCCTCTCTACTCTCTGAAACCAATATTATTATATCACTTAAAATGTCTCCATTTTTTTCCATCAAAATTCAGCCCATCTGTCAAATCCTGCTTAGAGCCTACTTTCTCCATAAATACTTCCCTACCAATTTAAGTCAAAGTCACCTCTCCCTCCCACCAAGCCAGCGGTTTCCAACTTTGGCTGCACATTGGAATCACCTGTGGAGACTTGATATAATTGGTCTGGGAGCCACCTGGGCATTGAGAATTTTTTTTTTCAATCTTTCAAGGTGATTCCAATGTTCAGACAAGGTTGAAAAACACTGCTCTAAGACCTGAGGTAATTTTTTTTTTTAACTCTACAGCTCTTGTGGCAGTTAGAATCACAGACTGGCATGATTTATGGATGGATCTGGAGATCAGTTATTTAATCTGTAAATGAGGATGTTGAATATGATTAGTGATCTTTAAATTTTTTTGGCAAAATATTTCATGTGAAATCTTTTGGAGACACATAAAAAAATGAAGAAAAAGAAAGCTGAAGTTTACTTTTGGAAACAAAGGAGGGAAATATCAAATCCCACTGATGTTCCTCGTTTTCCTATAACATCCCTGGAGTCTCTCAGGAAACTATGTGAAAACTCTGGGGCACCTAAGATGAAAACCTAAATATACTGAGTTATATAAGTCCCTTCTGTCTATAAGATTCTGTGGTATCACAGGTAAATTCAAGATGAACTGTCTATATGTTAGCTGTATTACTAGACTATTGCTCTCCTAAGAAGGTATTATGTAGCTAATAGAGTTTCTATTTCTTGGGAAATTATATTCAACTAAAAAAATTGTATTTTTGAATGGACTAGAAATGGCATCACATACTTAACAGCTGGTATTAACATTTCAAACTCACAACTACCTCTGAGGACAAATACTAGAATATCCCTTTTGCCACTGAAGAAATTGAGGGTCGAGGGGTTAAGTGACTCACCTCAAGTTGTGGTATGATTTAGTGGTGCACCCCCAACTTCTAATCCAGTTTATTCTATTTCTTATAAATATTTTACGAGCCAATCCTTTACCTGCCACCAGGGGCTTAAAAACATCTCCACTAATGAGTAGCACAGAGCTGTCTCTAAGCTACTTGGAACCAAAGTTCATCCAGAATTTAGTGCAGTAAACAATTCACAGCATATTGCCAAAGATCAGCAAGGGGGAAAAGTGCGCAACAGAGTTTTGTATTTAAGTAAGGTAAAGTATCCCAGAGACATTTTTTTAAATGACAAATATAAAATAAAATTCTTTGTAACAAAAAGGAAATAGCATATTGAGCTTGGATTTCATTTATCAAGTAAAGCTTAAAGAAGAAATAGATCAATGAAGAAGACCTGTTATTTCAAAACTTATCAAATTTTAACATAAGAAAGGAAATAAAAAAATACTCTGACATGGGTGTCTTGGTTTTCTGAGAAAACTTAGCTAAACACAACTCATTTTTATTCCCATTTTAGTTTTCTTCTCTTTTCCCAACAGATCATTTTCCGTACTACATGAGGATCAGTTCAGAGGTCTGCCATATTAAATTGTCACAAGAATACAGGGGCATAAAAGATACCTGATAGTGAGGGAAGCGTAGGTGAATAATCCATCAGGGAAGTGCCATCACTAAATCAAGGTAATAACACACACAGGAGCACACATATCCATCCACAGGGACTGAATCCTTTCAGTTTAATATATCTTATTACTTGTGCCAACAATCTTTAAAATTTGAAAGGCACATAATGCTCTCGAAATTACAGAGTAATTCTTTTTTTTTAACAGTCAAATAAAAAGAAACCAATATCAACAGAACTGAATAATTTAAGTCTTAGGAATTCACTTCAATATTAAAGTTCTAGCTCTTCGATGAAAGACACATCTGCTCTCAATCCTTAAATCTCTGTAAGAAACGAAGTGTGAGGATTAGGAAGTTAGCAGTATAGATTTAAATTCATACATATTGTAGAATATTCCTTCAGATTTAATACTTAGCTAATAATTTTACTTTAATTGTGTATTTAGAAAACACTACTTCTATTCCATTTTAAACAGGAACTTGATAAAGTATAATTGGTATGAAGCTTAATTGAGAAAAGCTATTAGGATGGCTGGCATTTACGTAACTTAGGGGAAAAATACATGTAAGTATGATTTGGGCATAATATGTTGAATGTCTGCCCTTGGCTCTCTCCTGAGGAAATTGGACCAAGCAATGTTTTAGGCATAGGTTGTCGATCTTTGCCACAACTTTCTGAGCAGGAGTGGATGTTGGGCCCTAAGGCAGCTATCCATAGGGGACCGTCACAGGATTCTGTTCATAAGAAACGCCCTTATACTGGATGGTGACAATTCAACCAAAACAAATACTGTCTCTCGGGGAGTTTGAACTTGAAACATGTAAAGATAGAGGCAGCTAGCAGCATCAAAAGGAAAAGCAGTTGAAACAGAGACAGGCAAAGACATCAAATAGCAAAGCCGGAGAGGAAGGGAATGGTGGACCCATCTTCCTGGAGGCAGCACAAGATAACCAGGTTATTACCATACTAATGTTTAATGCTGAACAAAGTCCCCCTTCTCCCTAAGCCATGTCTACAGAATTGCAGTTTCATTCTCAATGTGGGGCCTGACTATGTAGCTTTTCAGTCTATTTCCTGTTCTTCCTTCATCAAAACCCCCACTGCATACTATAACCAAAGTTATCTCTGTTCCTTGCAGCTTCAACAAACCATAAGGCCATGTGTATGAAACATCTTTAATTGGATATGATCAACAGGGTTAAATGTCACTGGCTTTCAGTGCTAATTTCTTTTTCTTTATTTAGTAATGACATAAGTATATTTCAAATTGTCCTCTATATTACCAGAGAGTTAATCAACAACACTAAATAATCCTAGCTCATGTTACAAATTTTCAGAGGTAGCAATAATAGCATAGTGGTTAAGAGCATAGACCATGTGCATTAATTCAAATCTCAACTCTGTTATCTAACAGCTCTGTGATCTTGCATGTTTCTAAACTTTTCTGGATCTCAGTTTCCTCACCTGTAAAACAAAGATATTAATTGTACCTACCTCATAGAGTTTTTGGGAAAATTAAATGAATTATCATATTGTAAAGCATTTAGAACTTCAGCAGATAATAAGCACTGTATAAGAACTAGTTATCATTTTTACTATTATTTAAACAAGAAACTAAACTCAAGAAGATTATGTTCCAATTTTAAAACAGCATCATGTACTTGAAAAAGGATTGATTAATCTTAGTGGAAACTAGTGGTGTTCTTCACCTCCAATGTTTTCATTGTTATTACTCCACTGAAATATAAAGGTGAAAATTAAAGCAATTCTCAAAAAACACCAATTAAGCACATCAGTTCATTACAATTAATTTTGGATTCGAGATTTGGCGAGGAAAATATGCCTAGCCAAAACATCCTGAATTCTTCTATTAGGTAGACAAGGACCTTAAGCTATTCATAAAAATTCCGAGCCCCAGGATATTCACTGGAACTATTCATCAGATCGTTTAAACAGCTGATAAAGAGTTGACTGAAATAGAAATGATTGAATTTCTCTCTAAGGAGCCAGAGTGAGTCTCTGGCAAAAACAAGAAGCTATTATGTCATGTCCAATTTATTTGGTCAAGTGATTCAAAGAACACTGTTCCATCCATTATCATCATTTCCCTCCTAAGTTTCTTCTATTCATTTGGAAATATCCTTAGCTACCCTAAAAATTTCATGTTCATTATCTACATTAGATTGAATAAACTGGACGTGGACTAGCAGAGTGATAACACAATATTAGCGAACAAATGCTGGACTTTAGTGCCTTAAAGTGACTTTCAGGGCTGCTGTCTGTGGCCCTGGCCCCTCCCCACCCGAGGCTTCCAGCAGCATGCTCTGCCTCCCCCCACCTTTCTTCTTGCACTCAGGGGTGGGTGGTTTTTATAAGCAAGAGGATTTATAGGCCCAGGAACAGATGCTCTTTTGCAATAAGTACTATTGTAATATCCAATTGTGCTTTATGTGCAGTTGATAGCAATCACTCCCCAAAGAGACATTTCTTAAATACCTTTCTATTTTAAGATCCACATTTTGGTGATTTTATTAAGTTAGAAATTAAATACTTCCTGGCTAAAGTGCATCACTGACTGTGAACAAACTGTGCTTAGAGACACTTTTAGAGTATATATTCTCTGGATTGTTCAACACAACCTTTCCCCAACTAAACACAGAGTAAAATTGGTGAATACCTGGGACATTTCTATCTTGTCTGGCCACAGAGATGATAAATCTAAAGCATGATCAAAAAAATTTGAGGCACCTATAAAAGAGTTGAAGAACCCCATTGTCACATTTTAGGTTCTCAAAGCTGTGTTTATGAAACTCATCAGTAAAGTTTTCATGACAAAAAGATTCTGGATTTTGTTCTGCCCTCGTCTAGCAGACAAATATATTCTCAGGATTTTTTTCTATGTATCTGTTGAGGGGGGAGCATTAAGTCTAGAAATTGCATTAAAATTGAGTTGGTTTAGCCCTGACTTAATTTCAAAGTAATATATGTGCCCATGATGAGTGATGGGAAGACAGGAATGAAATTAATTATTTATGTTTAGTTCATTTATTGTTAATATTGGCATGGCCATTCACTAAAAGTCTCTTTAGTAAAAGCAAACAAGGAAGGAAAATCAAAAAAAATGAAAAGTATAAGATGAGTGAAATTATACAAAGGGTCTTGATTTTATTCTTTCTTTCATAAGCTTTGACTTTACTGCTAGTCATTTCTGTATCTTTTTCTTTCCCCAAGCAATTTGTCATCCTAGTGATCCCTGTATAAACTTATTCTGATCTGTGTTTTTTTACAAGAAAAATGTTCAATATATTCAGGATCTTTCTTAGTAAAACCCTTGATCATTTCTAAATGTTAACAATTTTAAATGTTGGTAGATGTGTGTAGATCTTATAAGCATATATATGTATATACATGTGTATGTATATATGTATACACTTATATACATGAATATCAAATATATACACATATATAATTGATAGATACTATATATACTATATATAATATACAGTTGACAGAGTTTTATCTGTATCTTTATAGCAATATCTATAAATCTATATGAAGAGCTATAAATAATACTTAATCTTTTCCAAATATTGAATTCCTTGGGTAATCCAATAAAATCTCCTAAGGAAAAGGCACCTGTGCACATGTACAAAAACCAATGTTACCTATCAGGATGCATTCCCATCCAAGTGTGTGGATGGCAAATTAAGAACCTTGGCTAAAACTTATATTCATCAGCAAAAGGATTAAGTTCAGAGAAAGTATTAGAGAAGTATTATAACACATCATTATTTCATATACTGTAATAAATAGGACACTATTAATATTAATCTTCCACTGCTTTAAGTCAGGCAAGAAAACTGTGAAGAAGTACCCTGAGACAATGATCATCCGTCCAGCCTTTTCATTTTTTGTTTGCTTGTTTTGCCTCTGCAACTTTCACACACACAGCACAGTAAAGAGAATTATGTCTCTCTTTCCTTCAGTTTTTCTCAAGAGGGGAGGCAGAAAGAACACGTGGCCCTTGAAGATGGACAGGTGATATCGTCAGACTACCTGGTGAGCATGGAGGTTGAGGTGAGACTGGAATGAGGACCGCTGACCTGCAGATGACCCCGTTGAGTAAGACGGCGTTTCGTGGGTACTGACCAAGCTCTGCAGCATTTCTCTTTATTTTCTCTAAGGTCCACTTCAGTACATTTCCTGAGAAGAAGAACTTTCCTTAACTTCGAGGTTGCTGAAGATTTACACGATGGTAAAGTCTTAACAATTAAGCTCCAGCCCCAGGTATAAAAACAGAGAGAGCCATTGTTTGTGGCTACATATAACTATCAACCCACCACTTTTCTTTATTGTAGTCATCATGGCTCTTTGTGATTGGAGTAATTTCAAAAAGGAAGCAGAGACCATGACTGAAAGAAATTTAAAAATACTTTATTGGCCACAGGGTATCCTCTGTGCCCTAGGAGTCAGACAATATAATTTAACTCAGAGAGTAAATTTCTCATAAAATCTTATGAGTCAAAGTAGTACACCGTGTTCTTCAGGATGCACCCAGTTGGAAGCCCTTCCCATTTCCATGGCAAAACAAAAGAAGTAGGGGAGTTTGGCATCTTATCTGAAGATTTATTGCCTCTTTCAATGGTCTGAGATTTTTAACACCGTCAATGTATTCTGCATCATGCTCAGAACATCCTAAATCCCCTTTATAAGTAAGGTTAATTCCATTCAGACTATGGGGAATTCTAAAAATATTGTTATGGATTATTTGGGAATAAAAAGAAGGAAAGGAAAGCTTATGCACACATTCCTGTCCTGTCCTTTCACCATTATTACTCTTGGGAGAAATTAAGTCTGACTGCAGACAGAAAATTAAGAAGCAATTCAGCAAGTTCAAAGTTGAACTGGCCATTTAATTACTCATAAATTACGTTTGACATAAGATTAACATTAGGCCTCTGCACCATCAGGTCTCTACTTTGCTAACTTTTTAAATATATCCTGGAAGTTCTCATAGAGCTTCAGGATAATATGTAAGTCAGTGAGTAGTCAAGACAATGATTTTAAAATATCTCCAACATTTTCAACTTCCTTAGTTATTTTTCTTAAGCTTTATCTGTTTCTCTTTATGCAGTTAATAAATGGTTATTGAATGCCTACTATATTCCAAGTACTGTGCACAGTATTGAAGATATGATAGTAAATAAGATAAATATGGGTTCCTTGCCCTGAGAGTGCTGGCAATATTTTTGGAGACAAGACAAGCAATGAGGCAATTCCAGCGTGATATGTGCTTTGATGATGAGAAGCAGTTTGCTAAAGAACTGCGTAAAAAACGCATCTAGGCCAGAGTGCAGGGATTATGAGAGGATTTCTAGAGGATGTGACATCTAAGCTGACTCTTTAGTGATGAGCCATTAGCCAGATGAAAGAGGATGGATAGTTTGAGGGAAAGGAGCAAGACAGAGCAACAAAAGATGGGAGCAAATAGCTTTACTTTAAAATATAGCAGCATCATGTCTAGGTGAAAAGGTTAAGGGGAAGAATCCAGTAGAGGAAGAAGATGAAGCAAGAGAAGATAGTGGGTATAACCAATAGGACAAGTACCTCGTGAAGGCATAGCACCACTGACTCTTATTACACTATAATGGAAGGAGAGAGTAAAAAAATAAATATGAATATAGACAGATTTAAAGGTGCAAGAGCAAGAATTTGGGAAAATTTCTCTATAGGGCTTTCAGTTTTTTTAATATGAACAAATATAGCAATGAATATTTATTGATTATATTTTATATCCCTATCACTGTGATTAGAGTTCATCTAATACTCAGAACTTCCTGTGACAGAAATACTGATACCTTCCCAGTTTGCAGATGAAAAAAAAATACCCCAGAAAAGATAGTTTGTTCAACATCATACAATCAGAATGTGTCTGAGTCAAAGATATGAATCCAGAGTCTTCATGCTCTGTGTTTCTTTATAGTCCCTCCAATTAAGTAGAAGAAGCAGTTCTCCTCTGTGAGAATGAGGGGGAAATGGAGAGAGAAGTTTGAAGGGAGTAGAAAAGGATGAAAATTGCCACTAATTACTCCCATTCTAACTACAAGGGCTGCTAGATAGTGCTGAAGATAGTAGATATAGATTGTGTCACCAGTTGTCGGGAAATCTAAGATTTGCTCAGCATCTTCGTCAAGTGTGCACATGGGTAAAGTAGGCAGTTAAATTGAGACAGGACAAACATTTTTCCAGGTAGGTGATATCTTAGTCAGCTTGGGCTGCCATTACAAAATACCACAGACTAGGTGGATTAAACAACAGACATTTATTTTTCATAGTTCTAGAGGCTGGAAGTCTGAGATCAGGTTGCCAGCATGGTTATTTTCTGCGGAGGCCTTTCTCCTTAGGCTGCAGATGGCCGCCTTCCTGCTGTGCCCTCACAAGGCTGAGAGAGAGCAAGAACAAGCTGTCTGGTATCTTGTTTCATAAGGGCACTAATCCCATCATGAGGCCCCCACCCTCTTAACCTCACCTAAACCTAATCACTTCCCAAAGGCCACCATCTCCAAATGCCATCACACTGGGGGTTAGGGCTTCAAAATATGAATTTGAGGGTGGGGGACAAAACTGAGTCCATAGCAAATGAAAAAAATGAAGGATGATTAAATACGTGATTTTTAAAACAAAGTTTAAGAACTGGACCAGGAGAATCTACAATGAACAAGAAAGGAAGTGAAGACTAGCAGGGCTGATTGCAAGGGAGTCAGTGGTGGAGCCCTAATGAGGTGAAAGAACATAATGTCATAGGAGCAACTCCACTCCAATAGGAGAGATGGAAGATGGGATGACAGAATTGACCTTTTTAATGTTTACTGTGTCTCATATTGACTTTCAGTTAATATGTAAAAGTAAATAAAATTTTGTATGCTTATTTTTCTACAGGCAGAAAAGAACTAGAAAGATTGGGGTATGCTCTACAAACACACGTGAGAAGAAAGAAAACCTAAGGATCAAAAAGAAGCTGGCAACTCTGAAGAAGAATGAACAACAAAGAGGTTTCTGGAGAGAGGAAAGGTGAACAAAGGGAGTTGAAAGAGAGCACCTTGGACACCCCAATAAAATTGTGCCTTGTGGCTAGTAAAAGAGAAACACACATGACTAGTAAGAAAAAACAATCAAATTCTTACTGTATGTAGGATACACTCATTACATGGAAATAACCTCTCTTACTGGATAATGAGGTTTAATAATTTTAATGAATGGTTGAAAGAAATTTTTTAAAAGAATAGGAGATCCAGAATCATTAAAGAAAACGTGATAGTTATTGCACTATAATTTTAACCAGTATATTAAGTTAATAGCATTTTTTTCCTTATCCCATCATCTTTCACCAAGATGGAACTCCCAGTCAGTATCCTTTACTGGATACTGATATTATACTGGAGAATATAATATAAATTATATTCTCCAAGGAAGTGGATTAGAGGGAAAAAGATAATATTCAACCACTGCAGTCACTAGTAGACATTTTTTAATCATCAAAACACAGTTTTGTTCAGTAAAATATCTATTTAAGAACACAAAAATTAATTTGTATTATATTAAATTTTAAGGAGTTCAAAAATTGAACCGAACACCAAAATCTGATGGGAGATAGTTATGTGGAAACATAGCCTTGAACACTTTAGTTTAGCAGTTCTCAAAGTGTGTTCTACAGAATCTTAGAGGTCCCCAAGACCATTTCGCAAGGGTCAGCCAATTCAGAGTCATTTTAATAATAATGTTAAGACCTTATTTGCTGTTTTCACTGTGTTGACATTTGCACTGAATGTACAAAACAATGACAGGTTAAACAGCAGGCATTTTAGAATGAATCAAGGCAGTGGCACCCAACTGGATAGTGGTCAGTATTTTCCTCACTGCCAATACATCCACTTCCACTTAAGAATGTCCTTGATGAAGCAGCAAAAATTATTAATGTTATTAAATCTGGACCCTTGCGTACATGTCTTTTTAATACTCTGTGTGACAAAATGGCAAGTGCACATAAGGCCCTTCTGTTGCATACCAAAGTATGATTGTGTTGAGAGAAAAAACATTTGTGCAATTAAGTTGTAAGCTGAACCAGCTACTGTTTTCATGAGACATAATTTCTACTGAAAAGAACAACTGGCAAATGAACATGGTTATTCAGACTTGGACATTTGGCAGAGATTTCCTCAAAAATGAACAAAGTGAGCCTGTCACTTAAGGAAAATAACTGACAGTATTTATATCCAATAACACAATTTAAGCTTCAAGTGAAAGCTTCCATTTGCCTGAAAGCTTTATAATACTTAAAGACTTTTCTGATGAATTTGGTAGTGATATTAATGAATGAAATTTCTTGATATTGTATAATGAAATTCATCAGCATTTGGAAGGTCTGCATAACTCAGTACAATATTTTCTAAATGTTCAATGCATCATATCACAAAATCATGCAATGGTAAAAACTACATTCGCATTGCATGATAGACCAGTGGATTTTAATGTCATGAGAAGTTTATTGAGATAGTTTTAGATTCTACATTATAATTAACATTTAAGAAACTACTACTTGCCAAATTTGTAGTATGGAAGGAAACTATTCACATCTATTAAATACTCCTATTAAAATACTCCTCCCTTTTAAACTACATACATGTATGCAAGGCTGGAGTTTCTTCATTTACTTCAACCAGAGTAACATAGCATAAAAGACTGAATACAGAAGCAAATATGATATTCCAGCAATCCTCTATTAGGCCAGATATTAAGAAGATTTGCAAAGATATAAAACACTGCCACTTTTCTTGCTAAATTTTTATTTGGAAAATATATTTATCTCATTAAAAATATATTATTTGTGCTAGCATGCAATGGGATTACTATTGATTTTTAAATAAATTAATATAGATTTTTAAAATTCTGTTTCAATTTCTATATTGTAAATATCAATATATAAAAAACGTTTGGATGTCTTTAATAGAGTTTCAGAGTATAAAGGGACCCTAAAACCAAAAATTTTGAGAACTCCTGATTTTGATGAGCAAAAGTCACCCTTCATTGTGATTTCTGTCAGAACCACAAATTAAGTTATTAAATTTTAAATGTTATGTTGTACTTATTTTATAAATTATGCAAGTCAAAGAAAAAAACCCAGGGCTCAGGTTTTATTTCAAGAGATTTGAAACATATCTGGTTGTAATAAAATTACAAATCTATTTATTTCTCTCCTTTCCCACTACTTTTGTAAAGACTCTGTAAAACAAGTCTTCTGGAATTAGGCCCAAGAGACTTTTGTGCAAATATCATAGTGGCAGCCCACATACACCAATTTCTATTCTTGTGCCCTCAGTTGGAAAACATGTTTTTTGATTTTTACCCTCCACAGAGAGCTTTTTGCCTCCCTGAAGCACAGATGAGGAAACTCAAATGATAGTTTTCTGTATTTTTTTCCTTACTTTGGGAATCTTAGCCCTATAGAGACCTTACTACAGACCTCGATACTCTCTTCCTATTTCCTCCGGAAAGCCCAAGTGAAGCCTGCAAACAAAACAGCTACAATGAAAATCAGACTTTTGATCCATCAATCAAGGTTTATATAACTGGCTAAGGTCTTGGCAACAATCCTGAATTCATACAACAAATATTTGTTTAATAAAAAAAGACAGAGAGAGGATGATGTTTGTTAGAAATACTTCTAAAGGTACACAACCAAATATTTTTATGAATACAGGTGTTTCAAATGATGGAATACAGAGGTGTACGTGTGTGGGGTGAAGCGAAGGCTGACAGTGAAGTAAACTCTGAGCTGTAAAGACCTAAGGAGTGGGCGACGGTGCTTCCTCGCCCAGGATTCACGTATCTGCCCCCTGGGTATAGATGAGTCTTTTTGAGATCAAACAGAGTACTCAAGAAGAATGCCTTGAGCCCCATTGGATGCCTTGTGGATACTGCAGTCCCCAATCCCCAGGCCTGCGGACCAGTAGCAGTCCGTGGCCTGTTAGGAACCGGGCGGCACAGCAGGAGGTGAGCGGAGGGCAGGCGACCAAAGCTTCATCTGTATTTACGGCCACTCCCCATCGCTTGCATCACAACCTGAGCTCCGCCTCCTGTCAGATCAGCAGCAGCGCAGGAAGACAAGCTCAGGGATCCCACTGACTCTGCATTATGGTGAGTTGTATAATTATTTCATTAGATATTGCAGTGTAATAATAATAATAGAAATAAAGTGCACAATAAATGAAATGTGCTTGAATCATCCCTAAACCACTCCTCCCCCCAGCCCCCCTGTCGGTGGAAAAATTGTGTTCCATGAAACCAGTCACTGGTGGTTGGGGATGGGACCACTGCCCTATAGCACTTCTCCTGCAGTAAATTCTTGAAGACTCTCAATGGCTGGGTTGAGGGGGTAGGGAGGTCAAGATGTTTATTTTCTGAGTCAGTCCGCTTCAGAAGTTGGTTCTCTGCTGCGGTGTGGCTTATCCAGCCGCAGTTCGCATTTGATCCACCATGTCCCTCCATGCTGGATTTCAACTTCCAGTGGCAGAGACACCTTGTTGCTTTCCAAGTTCACATTTTCACCTTATTTATCAAAATAATAGAATCCTAATTTTGACCTAGACAGATTGCACTCAGCTGAAAGTCTGTGTTTTCCAACCTTCCTCATTTCTAAGTTCTGGCCAGTAAGATGTGTGTAAAGTTCTGTGTAAGTGGAAGTATTCTGTCGAAATTCCAGAAAGCCTCATTAGGAAAGAGGAAATATGCTCCTCTTCCTCCATGTCTACCTATTACCCCATGGAATGAGATGCTCCGTGGTAGTGACTTCATGGAGAACCACAAGGATGAGACCTGTCCCCTCAGGGTAGCGGAGTAGAGATCTGGAAGGAGACTGGGTTCCTGCTGACCGTGGAGCTGCCATACCTGCCATGGATTGCTTTCCCCAAGAATTCTTTATGTGAGAAATAAATAAGCTTCCCATCATATTTATGTCATCTTCTTTCAAGTTGTCTGCCACATAGAGCCACACCCAGTCCTAACTGATACATCTTCTTTTATTCCCCAAATTATAAGTAACATAAGGCTTTTTTTTTTATTTCAAAGTATTATGGGGGTACAAATGTTCTTGGTTATATGGATCGCTTTTGTAATGCTCGATTAAAAGGGTTAAAAGCGTGCCTGTCACCCCAATAGTGTTCATTGTACCCGTTAGGTAGGTTTTCACCCTTCCCCTCTGCCTCCTCTCCCTGCTTGATTTCCTTTGAGATTAACTTCCCTCTATGTACATATGTGCTCAATAGTTAGTTCCAATTTAATAGTGAGTACAATAAAGTGGTATTTGTTTTTCCACTCTTTAGATACTTCACTTAGGATAAATTAAAAAGCTTCTGCACAGCCAAGGAAATAATTAACAGGGCAAATAGACAACCTACAGAATGGGAAAAAAATACTCGAAAGCTATACATCTGATAAAGGATTACTAACTAGAATCTACAAAGAACTCAAGCAAATCAGCAAGAAAAAAATCAAACAACCCATTAAGAAGTGGGCAAAAGACATGAACAAAAGCTTCTCAAAAGAAGATAGACAAATGGCCCATAAACATATGAAAAAATGCTCGGTGTCACTAATCATCAGGGAAATGCAAATGAAAACCACAAGGCTATTTTCAACAAAACACATTCAATGGAAACTTGGTGGTAACAGATGGGAAAGTATCAAATGGGAAGAAAGCACTGCAAATTCAGTGGAGGTCATCACTGCTTTTAGATACTTGTTACCACTTCTCTGCCACAGATCATTGCGGGGAACCTGTGGCCTTGGGGCCACATGTGGCCTTATGCATCCTTGAGTACAGCCTTTTGACCGAATCCAAACTTCACTGAACAAATCCCGGGATTTGTTCTGTGAAGTTTGGATTCGGTCCAGGGGCCGCACTTGAGGATCTGGAGGGCCGCATGTGTCCTTGAGGCTGCAGGTTCCCCACTCCTGGATGCATTCATAGCTCCCCTCCTTCCAACATGTTCTTAAGGCTCTCCTCCCCTCCAGTTTGACTTTTCTCTTAAATGCTATCTTCTTGTTTACTCACTGTAACTCCAAATACCTTTAATTTTATATTGTCAGTTTGTGTGTGTCTTCCTCCCACCCACTTCATCCACATTACACCCTAGCCTTGCACTTCTCAAGCAAAAATGCTATCAGAGCCTACCCCAGTGCTTTTATCAACAAAAGAACCATCTTCTCCAGAGATAAATTAAGCAATTCTATTAAAAGGAAAAAGCAGTCACAATCAATTTTTAATAGCATTTTTTCCTTTCTACTCTATTATTACCTAATTAAGAAGCAGCAAAAATACAACTGTAAAAATTTAATGAAATCAGAAACTCTCCCACAGATTTTAGCAGAATTTTTGTGTATCATGAAAAATACCTAGAAAGGCATAAGCCCAGATCCTGCTAATGCTCTTGTGACTCATGCATAAGCAGGAACCATTTCTTCTAACACAGAGACACACCTCTGGCAATCTGTTATTCTCCCAACTTCCAGCCAGCTCTGGCTGATGCATGCAGACGTTGCTACCGGAAGCCTGTGTTTGCTCACTGCATCTGTTTGCTATATATTATTCACCTCTTATGCTGCCACGGGATGCAGCTTATCTCATAACGACAGCATATAATGCTTGCACTTTTAATCATTTGCCACCCTAAAGCTTCCAATTAATGCACATTCTCCAAAAACTTTGTTATATAATCCAGTCTTCCCTTCAACCCAATTACTGCAATTATCCTTCAATTTTTACCTGGATGATTGAATCAAGACCCTTGCTTTATGGCTTCCTCGCCTCTTCATCTCCATTATTTTTCATCTCCTCTCTACCTCTGACACAATACACATATTCAAGCTTGTCACTATCTAAAATTTCTCCACAGCTTAAATCTTAAACTTAATTTTCTATCACCAACAATTTTTAGCATTCCATCCTTCCTTCACTCCCACTACGACTACCTTTTAAGTCTTTTGAGCGAATTCTGAGAACAAAAGGCTGAACCAGAGTCTCTTTCTCTCTCTCCTCCTTAGAAACTATCCTAAAATAACAAAGAGTAAAATTAATGAAAGCCCATAACCCTGAATGAAAATATATAAAGATGAGCTCCAAAGTACAATGAAAATTAGACGAAGGCACTGAAAGTTTGGAGGATGTCTGGGCAATGCCCAGGCACCGTGTTCAGGGCAGAGTTTGCCCTAACTGCAACATGCCCTAAGGGGCAAACAGTGGTCCCCTGTTAGAATAACAAGCTTCCAGTGGGTGCATGGGCATTGGGAGCCTCCCTGATGCCTTTGTGTTGCAAAGAAGAGGCCAGGAAGGTAGAAATGAAAGAGGAAATATATGGAAAAGCTGTTTTTGCCGTGAGAGTAACAGCATAGAAAATAAAATATGAATAACAAGCAGTCCTGCCCCAGCTAGAAAAGAAGAAAAGACCTCAGCACTCTTGTGTGTGCACATGAGGACAAACATACGTGTGGGTGTGTGCGGGCAAGAATGAAGTCCTGAGAAAGTAAAAGGGGATGACAATCAGAACGCAGGTAGGGCAGCCAGCCCTTAAACAGAAAGGGGCACCTTTTACACAGTAGAGGCAGGAAAGGCAGAGATTATGGGTCACATTATGCACATAACTACACACCCCACAAGACTCCAAAACAGAAACTTGTGACATATTCGACTTTGCATAGCCCCAGGGGGACTTTCCTGCTACCCTAGAATACAGGAGAGTATGAGAAAACATTTGGAGAAAGCTGTCTGAGTGTCAATATACTGCAAGCTCACCTTCCTCTCTAATGCTTCTCCCAACTCTTTTTCAGAACTGCTCATCTTTCCAAAATGAACAATACTAAGAATAATAATATGAAAAAAACCCATGAAAAATGAGCAGAGTGAGGAAAGGCATTCAATAGACCAAAGGCACATGAAGGTCATTTGTCAAAAACAAATACCACAAAATAGGTGATAATTACTTGCATACCTGACTCCCTGCACCAGACGGAAAACTCCTGTTTGTATTCCCAGCACCTAGGAGAGTGCCTCTTACCTAAGTATTTCATCTAGATTTGATGAATAAGTAAGTAATTTTCTTAAGTGGTATTTCAGATATTATTGATCCCCTTGAGAAAATGACTTGGGATGATTGAGCCTTCTTGGATTTCCTGAAATGAAACAAATATATGTAATTTTCTGTGCTAAATGTAATTAAGGCAGGACCTTTTAAAGGTCTAATTAATTCAACAAATATTTGTTGAGTCCTTTACTGTGCGTAGATCACTCTGCAAGGTTCTACCATAGATTTAAAAAAGAGCCCCCTCGTAGTTGAGAATCTACTATTTAACTAATTAAATTCTCAGTTAAAAAACAAGTAAGGTTCTTAATTGGTCTAGAGAAGGGAAAAAGCTATTTCCTCTCCCTCACCCCATTTGGGAATACATTCTAACAATAAATTGATTGCTACCATTCCCACATGATAATAGAGCAGGTAGATACTTCAAATTTATAAATAGTGAAAGTGAACTAGATTTCTTTTATATTTAATAAATGGTCAAGGTAAATAGGAATTCATACATTTATTTACTCATTCAACAAGTATTTGTAAAATGCCTTCTCCTTGGAAGATGCTATAGTATATTAGGTAGTGGAAGTTCCTAAATCTTACTATATTCAAAGCATAGGTGACATGCCATTGTGATACATTTTTATTTCTATTTGTAAAGAAATTTTCATTCACATGTTAATATCAGATAAAAAGTGGTCCTTATATTATTAGTGTCCAGTTTATTAAGGAAAGATCAAGAAATGTCTATAAATAACATGTGCTTACATGTTTACTATATAATTCCCAATCTCTTCATTTTTATGAAAAAACTTGTAAGAAAAAAGTCCCTTTTTAAAAATCAAATTTAATAAAAGAAACACTAGTCCTTTTGTTTATTCAGAATCTCCTGAGCTATGTTTCTTGGAAAACTTCTTCCCACAAATATAAAGGGTAGATCATGAGAAAAGGTTTATGTGGTCAAATCAGTTTGGGGAATGCTGCATGTATAAACTTCTTTTTGGAAATTCACAACACAGGCAAGCAAATTAAAGGGTCTGAAAAATTCCACAGTGAAGAAAGTTTGTTTAGCCCCATATTTCCCAAATTTTGGACAGCATAAGAAAGTTTTGGCAAAGAATGTGATCTCTTATTACTCCAAAAGTACTTTTTTCTTAGTGTGATTTTCCTAATTTTTCTTTTTAATTTCAGAATATTACAGGGGTACAATCATTTTGGTCACATAAATTGCCTTTGCACAGCCCAAGTCAAAGCTACAAGTGTGCCCATCCCCCAGACAGTGCTCACCACACCCGTTAGGTGTGAATTTACCCATCCCCTGCTGACCCCCACCTGCCTGTTTCCCAATGAATGTTACTTCCATATATGAACATAAGTGTGGATCAATTAGTACCAATTTAATGATGAGTATATGTGGTGTTTGTTTTTCCATTCTTGTGATACTTCACTTGGAAGAATGGGCTCCAGCTCCATCCAGGATAATACAAGACATATTAGTTCCCTATTTTTTTACGGCTGAGTAGTACTCCATGGTATACATATACCACATTTTGTTAATCCACTCATGGATTGATGGGCACTTGGGTTGTTTCCACATCTTGCAATTGCGAATTGTGCTGCTACAAACATTTGAGTGCAGATGTCTTTTTTATAGAATGTCTTTTTTTCCTTTGAGTAAATACCCAATAGTGGGATTGATGGATCAAATGGTAGTTCTACTTTTAGTTCTGTGAGGTATCTCCATATTACTTTCCATAGAGGTTGTACTAGTTTGCAGTCCCACCAGCAGCGCATGAGTGTTATCTCTCCACATCTATGCCAGCATTTGTTGTTTTGGGACTTTTTGATAAAAGCCATTCTCACTGGAGTTACAAAAGTACATTAAATGTGGTTAAATGGCATCCAGGAAAGATGAATATGATCTACATCCTACCCATAATCTCTGTCTTTCCTGCCTCTACTGTATAGAAGGTGCCCTTTCTGTTTAAGGACTGGGTGCCCTACCTGCATTCTGGTTGTCATCCCCTTTTACTTTCTCAGGACTTCATTCCTATGTCATCAATTTTTTATCAACTTTTTCTCTAATGAGATGCTGATCCACAGACTATGCAAACATTCTTTTGTAACTCCCATTTGGGAAAAACATTACTTGGAAAAATGTCAAGTTGTTGCCTATTTCTTTGCTCCCCATTAGTGCAAAAATCTTGAAACTTTATGCTTGATATCTCATCTTGATGATGGCCCATCATCACTTTCCAACACATTCCACTCTGGTCCTCCTCCACCCCACTCCTCTGACATTGTTCTTGTCAAGGTCTCAAAAAATTCCATGCTGCCAAATTCAGTGGGCATTTTTAAATTCTTCTCTTACTTTATATTCAATGACATTCCACATAATTGGCAACTCATTCCTTGAAACATCATCTTTTATTTCTGCAATATCACACTTTCTGCTTTTCACGGTAACTCACTTCAGTCTTCTTTGATGACTTCACCGCGTTCACCAGACCTCAAAAAAGTTAGAATTCCCCAGGCTCAATTCAGGTTATTTTTCTTCTACTAAACCCTTGCTAGATAATCTCATTCATTTCTATGGCTTTAAACATGGCTGCCTATTGACACTTTAATGTATGTGTCGCATGCATCTCAAAGGTAACAAGCCCAAAACAGAACTCTTTCTTTCCCACCTTATGTGTTTCTGTATTACCTATCGCAGTAAACAGCACCATCCTCTACCCAAGTACTAGAGTCATTTTCATTCTCTCCTTCCTTTATCTCTCACATCTAATTCATGAACAAGACCTGACAATTTTTCCCTCAAATATTTGTTGTGGATATTCCACTTCTCAGCATCTGCATTTCTACCGTCTTAGTTCAAGCTAGCGTCTTGTCTCACTTGGACTAGTGCAGTACCCTTCTAACTGATCTGTTTGTTGATTCTCTTGCCCCTCCCCAATCAATACTTCCCACAGTGCTTGAGTGACTTTTTAAAAATGCAAATCTGATTGACTGGCTCACTTCATACCCTACTGCTTAATAATGTTTTATCTGATGCCTGTCTAACTCATCTTGATTCATTCGCCCCATTGCTTTGGCTTTTCTAGGTTTTTTTAATCTTCTTGTAAACATGCTCAGTTCTTTTCCCCCTCAGAGTCTTTGTCCCTGCTTTTTTCTCTACCTGGATTGCTCTTTCTCCTATTTTTCACACAGTTTATCTTTCTTCTTTAATATCTCAACTCAAATGTCACCTCAGTCTATCCCTGTCAATCTTACCGAAAATTGCCAACACAATCACCGGATTCTATCACAGCTCCAAGTGTATTTCCTTCAAAGCATTTAAAATGAAATGCACTGATTTTGCTTATTATTGAGGTGTGATAGTGAGTTAGGCTGGGCATTGCTTGGGCATTGTTTGTTTTTCTCTCCACACATACTCCACACACACCCTATACACATGCCTGAGGTCAGGGATCTTTTTGGTCTAGTTCACCACTGTAATCTCAATGCCCACAGGTACTGCACAAGAGAAGCTGCTGAATTAATACTTGTTGGATAAATTAATGAATAATCTTTGTTATAAACAAATAAAGACTTTTTTTTCAGTCTCAACCTAGGAGATATAATCCTTGTGCATTTTCATGGGAAGTGAATATAAAGAGGTCAGTCCAAATTCCAATAAGAAACCCTAATTAAAATAGAAATGTGGCTCTTAAGGTGATATATATATCCTTAGCACCTGAAGTATGGATATGGAGATAATTCACCACCAATTTTTGAAGGCAATTTCAAGTAAAAGTCACACCTCATTGTATTCACATCTCCTTTTCAGGCCTCCACTACCAATGTCTTGAATTAAAAAGCCTGGACTCTAAATAATTTTTCCTCTCTGCTCATCTTCTTCTTGTTAAGTTTTATTTTCACTAAAATGTAATTGAGAGTTTGGCCACTTGAGGGCACTTTAGCTTCTTTATAATCCTACCTTTTTTTAAAAAAAAAAAATGCTAAGTGCCTATCAAAGAGGCAAAAAAAAATTTCTCTAAGAATATTACATCCTTGATTCTGACACTTAAATCTCAAACTCCTAAAATTCAAACTATTTTAATTCAAATTTAGAACTTCAAGCTATTTCTAATCCACGAAGCCAACATTACTAACTCATAACAATCTTTTTCAGGCTAATGATCAGGGTGAGCATTAGAATCATAGAGGAGAATTTTCAAAACATGCATATCTGAGCCCCACTCTGATCCAGTCTGATGCACTAAATCACAACCGTCAGGGATGTAGCATTAGCTTCTGGGTTTTTTAAGAACTCCCCAAGTGTTTCTGAAGTACACTTGGATGAGAACAAGGGCCATTTTCAACCAGCCTTGCAAAAAAAAAGTAAATCCATACGACTACTTTTGTGCACCCACAGGATCTGAACACAAAGTAAAAAAGTGTTCATTGCATCCCTGTATTCTCATTCTTCATAGATTCCTCATTGCTTATTTGTGTTCCAACTCCCTGTTAGGGAAAGGATCACATCCCTCTTTCCCTTCACCATTGCATTTTAAGCAGCTCTGCTTTGCTCGCACTCTTTTTCTAGAGTAATAACGCTCAGCTGTAGTGACACCAAGAAGGAAAGTGGCCTAAATTCTGCCATATGCAACTGTAAAATAATGCAAAGTAGATTCAGACACCTCTATAATCTTCATAATGTTATTTCAATTTTAAGGGTGAACTCTTCAAAGGGTAGAGATAAAATAGCCTGGCTTTCCTGAGGAAAGCACATCTGAGGACCATCAAGAAAAAGAAATAACATCTTCATCTCTTAACCTCCTTTACTAGCATGGTCTCCCACCTTTGATAAGTACCAGAAATTGTCTCTAAGTTAAACAAAAAGTTGGGTTTTCTTGGAAGAATCCTGAGTAGTTCCAAGATTGAAATGAACTGTGCCTCAGCACAAACAAAAACCAGGACATGTCTAGGAATCTCTGCAGGAATAGTGTGCATTTCCTTAAAGCATATGACTGCCTCAAAGACTGCCATCAAAATGATTCCATTCCAACTATCTTCAGTGCTTATATGTCCTTTGTCAAGGTTCTCATTCTGTCAGGATGGCAGTCTGCTCTCAGTTCTCGGTGTGCTCTTGGCCTAAGAATGACCAGACACACCAAAGTGTCAGGTCCAGCCTCTAGGTGGACTGTTATCCTAGTTCTTTGGCTTCTTGCTTGGGAAAAAATCACAAGCAGGGCCAGTGTGACAGAGTGACCACAAACAGGAAGCAGTTTCACAGGAGCAGCTTTTTATCATAAAACAAAACAGGTCTATCTCCACAAGTGGAGAGAGACAGACTGACTGACAGACTGAAGACAGACTGAATGAATGAATGACTCTCTCTCTGGGAATTCTCAGGTTGTTTCCTTTTATTGGCCTGATCCTGGCAAGGGCTTTCAGGAGGTATGGGATGTTACCAAATGATTAATAGGTGTTCTCAAGGTTGCATCTGCATATGTGAGCTCCTTCTCTGAAAGCCCAGCTGGATGGGTGAACCACAAATTAGATTTAAGATAATGATGTAATAATTAGCCTTAGGTTACTCTAGTTCACTTTCCAAATCCTATTATGCCTGGGCTGGGGAATTCCCAGACTGATAAGGTGTTCCCTCCTTCCCCAGGTGTAGCAGTTGCTCGGGATAGTATTAAGGGTGGGGCAGCACCAAGATGGAGTGCCCACCCTTATCCTTTTTCCCAGGTGGGGCAATTGCTTGAGGCAGCACCAAGGCAGGGCACCCTTGTCCCTAGAAGAGCCAGAGATCGTAGCTATCTACCTAACAATTCCTGAGGTGAGAAGTCAGACTGGCCTGATGTGGGTCCAGTATTCACCTTTGAACTGGAAGGGCAGTGTCTGGTGACCAGGTGGTATGGAGGGCCTGCAGCATATGCATGTTGGGAGGGGGGGTTGGTAAGTCAGGCTGCACAGATGAGAGCAGCATCTACTAAATTGCTGTCTTCCCTCACCACTGCATGATGTTCCCCTGTTCTGAGTAGATCATACACCTTGATTTCTCCAAATATGCCAACTATATTCATACTCCAGTGCCAGCAATGCCATTAGCTCTCTTTGCTTGGCCAACTCATGTATTAGTGAACATATTTTCCCTGCAAGAATATGAGCTGCAGGAGGACTGAACACTGATTTTGACTGTACATTGATTTTGTATATTTTTATCCCAAGCCTAGGAAGACAGCTCACTGAGGAGACAACTGGAGAGCAGCATCTTGAATTCACCTCTCTTTGTATCGGGGTCTTCATCTGATAAAAGTATTTGAAAAAATGTGTGAGGGTGGGAGAGGTGTTTCCACTTTGACATAGAATTAATGATGACATTGTGTTGTCATATTGAGATAGTGAGATGCACTGTGCTTTGGAATAAGCCAGGCATAGGTTCCTAGCCTGGTTGTCTAGCAGATTATTTAACCAGCCAGTGCATCTATTTCCCTATCTACAAAATGGAGAAACAATAATATGTATCTCTATGAGGACTAGATTGGACAATGCCTTGTGCTGGGTGTGGTTGATTTCCCCCAGCATCCACCCCCAGCCATTTCCATGCTCCCCCTGGTCCGCAGGGGCTAGGAAATAAATATTACAGCTCCCAGACTCCCTTGCAGCAAGGGTTCTGGATGTGAATTGTGTCTGCCAATCAGAGGGAGAAGTTGGACATGAGCTAGAGGCCATTTTCCTTCAACACTTGGCTGTTTCTGATGGCAAGCAAGGTGGTAGAAATAGGAGGCTTTTCTGCAGCAGAGTTTGCATCCATATTCCAGATTTTTCAGTGTTGTGAGACTTGTAGCATTACTTGCAGTGATAACCTCAGAGGTGGAAGCCCCCAGTGAGTCAGTTCTACATTGTTGTGGCAGTCATCTCAGAAGGCCCGCTCAAGAACTCACTTCTCTGGCCCTTCCACTGCTTGTAAGGGTCTCACTTCCAATATTAACTGACTTCCACTTTAAGTGTCTAGAGTGGTTTCTGTTTCCCAGTCTGACCACTGATGAATACAGACATACAAGGTGCTTAGCAGAGCTTCTGGTGCTAAATATTGCTTAATAAATGTTAGCTATTATTATTATTTAATATTTAACCTTAATCAAGTTGTTTAACCACACTAAGCCTGAATTTCCTTATCCATAAAATGGGTACCTGCTTGTGGCACTGATGTATGGATAAAATAAGGTAATGTGTAGAAAGTGCATAGCACAGTGAATAGGTGCTCAATAAATTTTATTTATGAGTATTATTTTTATGTGTTATTGTTACTTTTTTCCAGTATGTAAATTATTTTGATATTAGTCTTTTAGCTTAATCCACACATAATACAATACTATCACAGCATCATACAAGTATGTGCCAATTTCTATGTTATTGACATGTAGTAGATTTCTAAACGTAGTAATATGTTACACAGAGAGCTGGGTTAAACTTAAATAATAATAATTTCTCAGAAACTAATCAGCTGGCTCTTACCTATGGAATTTTTCTTTGGACTTTGCTCTACAACCACTAGAGGGCAAACAAGTACGGCAGAAAATCTGTACCAGCTAAAGGAGTAAATTCTTGGTGAACTTTCTGAATATGGGTAGAAACCATGTTTTTCTGACATGCTTCTTCTGTTGCGCGGTCAATGAAAATGATAGAAAAAAATGCTTGAGGCCAGGTGCAGTGGCTCACGCCTGTAATCCTAACACTTTGGGAAGCCGAGGTAGGAGGATTGCTTGAGGCCAGAAGTTTGAGACCAGCCAGAGCAAGAGCAAGACCCCATCTCTACAAAAAATTTTTTAAAAATTAGCTAAGCATGATGGTGCACGCCTGTAGTCCCAGCTACTCGGGACGCTTGAGCCCAGGAGTTTGAGGTTGCTGTGAGCTATGATGAGGCCATTGCACTTGGGCCTGGGTGACAGAGCAAGAACTGTCCCAAAAACAAAACAAAAAAAAAGATGCTTAATATGTAAGGACACAAATTTCAGTTAAGAGAGCACATATTTATTTTAATTTTGTAGTTTTATAAATTTAGTAAGCACAATTTCCTAGCATATACCTATATAAATTTTAAAGCAAAATCATTCAACAACACACACATGGATTTTTTTTAATTTAAAAGAGAATTAAATAATATATGACTCATTAGAACAGAGGCAGAGGTATCATAGTGAGAGTGTTACCAAAAAAAGTTCTTTCCCTACTTTATATCAGCTGCAACAAAAGAGCATACAATTGGTAAGGCATTCAGGTTTTAATTCTTTGGCCAAAGAATGGAGAAGAGAGAGCACAATTTTGCTCTAAAAGCACCTTCTCCACAGCAATGGGAAATGTGGGAGTTTTAAAGAGTTAGACATAAGATGGAGGAGGTGTGTAAGCATGTGCAGGATGGAGCTTCATATACATGCTTTTTGCCCAGACGCAGTGCATGTACACGCTTTTTCATATATCACATGTGCAAAAAATGTCTGCGATTCTCAAGGGAGTAATTTTTAGTATTATAATGATATGTTCATGAGTCAGAGGTAACTGGAGGTTGTCTGCTCTGGTCTACACCTGCTTTGCACACGTCTGGACTTCTGCTATCCAGCAGGAGGTCATGTAGCTATTTGTAGCATTTGGGCCACCTGGTGTCCTTGAGCAGCTGTGCTTCTAGATAATGAATACTAAACAAAAATCATTAAAAGAAAGAAAAAAAAAGAAGAAAAAAACTGTTAAAGTTTTTCCATCCACTTTGCTGTCTTGTCCAGGCAAGAGGACCACATGCCTGGGAATACAAAGTACAAAGACCACCTAGACTCCAAAGGAGCCATTTTACCTATTAGTTGCTGTAGGCACAGTGCTTGGAGCCTGCCAACTTTTCAAGATACCAGAAAAATGTTTGAGACTTGTAAAAAAATTGACTCCCAACTTTGAAATGAAAAGTATCAATATACACACACACATACGTATGCACACAAGCTAACAAACAAAATTCCAAAAACAATAAAAACCTGTGAGATTTTTATTGAATAGCATTAATCAATCTTTTTAGAACTGCCGTCTTTACAATACTGAGTCTTACAGTCTGTGAATGCGGTATGTCTCTATGTTTATGTTTTGTTTTAATCTCTAAATGATATGTTACAATTTTCCACACAGAGTTCTTGCACAAATTTAGAGTTAGGTATGTGGATATCTTTATACTGTATTAAATTGTATCTTATCCTTAAATTTTAATTTCTAACTCTGTGACTGGTATAATATAAATGCAACAATCTCTGTACACAGTTGTAGTTAGCCAACTTGCCAAATTCTTTTATTAATTGATACTAATTATGTGTAGAATCTCTTCAATTTTTTGTATGTATGATCCTATCTTCTACAAATAATGTCAATTTTATTTCTTACTTTGCCTTCTTTAAATTTTTGTTTCTTTTTTTTGCTGCACTGCTTGTATGTCCCCTAGGATATGAAAAATAAAGTAGTGACAGCAGCATCCTTGCCTTGTTCATGATATAAATGGAGAATTTTTTCAATCTTTCACCATTACATGTAATATTTGCTAAGTGTTTATCAATTTTATTAATACTTTCAATTAAGCAACTTTGACTTTGATGATACCTTTGCTTATGTGTTTATTCTATTCCATTAATTTTTTCTTCTGTCTTATTTTTTTTCTATTATATTCTTTGGATTTAATTTTCTCTTCATTTTCTGATATCCAACACCTTGAAGTAGAGGTTCAGTTATTGATTTTTAGACTTTATATTTTAATATAGGCATATAAGACTTTCAACATATATTTCTATTTGAACACATGTTTAATACAAGCCCACCAACTTTAAATATTGTCTTTTTGTTATTATTTATTTCATGATAGTTCTAATTTTTATTATGATCTCTTCTCCCATAATTTTTATATAAACATATTTCTTAATTTTCAAGTATAGGCCGTTTCCAGTCTGGTTTTCTTTGTTATTATTTGGTTTGTTTTTGTTACGGATAATTATTTTTACCATGGTCGGAGAACACACCCTGTTGATTTCAATGCACTGAAATTTGTAAATGGTTTATGTGTGCTTGAAAAGAATGTGTATTTTGCAGTTGCAAACTATGCTTTACCATTAGAGGAAGGTGCTTTAAAACCTCCCACTATTGTTATGAATTTGACTATTTCTTGTTCTAGTTCTCTCAATTTTTATATAGATCTATAGCATATGTTATTATGCCCATTCCAAATTAGAATGTATACTGCTACTTGGCGAATTAAACCTCTTGTAATTACAAAGCTGCCTACTTAATCTGTAGTGGTATATATTGCCTTAAAGTCAATTTTGTCTGATATTAATGTGTCTATACTAGAGTATCTTGAAAAATGTGACCTTATTTTGTACAAGTTACTGGTGAAGTGGGACAGACCAGTTATATAGTTGATACTAATAATTATGAAAAGTGAGTTGGAAATAATCAATTATAGTGATTCAACCTGAAGTCCCCAGCATCTTTATTCTGAAATTAAATTCTTTAAAAATGTGTATAATGTTATATAGGTTAAAATAATTCTGCTAAGTGCTTAGACTTTGCCTTTTCTATTCTTCCATGTCTGTTCTCTTCTTTGGTGTGTAATGTATACCTCAAAGCACATTTGATGCACTTGCTACCACTTTAGCTTTAGGACTCTTCACAGCAAGGCTGTGTCTGCCCATGCTCTGCAGTCAAGAGAACACACTAGATCCATCAGTGTGTTAGTCAGCTTCTGAAAAATTACCCTATCTATGAAGCCCTTCCTCACAACTGTAAGTATTCTTTATTTTATATTTTTCTATGCTCCACTTTATAAATGATCAGGGGTCTAATGATTTTTTTAAAAGATAAATTCCATTATGTCCACTTTCAAACCAATCCTCTTTGGTTATCAGGTTTATATTGTTAAGTTAAACGGTGATTTGAATGTATATTAATGCCAATTTTGCTTTAATTTTGTGGCTACATTATTTGTACTCTATTGAATGGTGAGATGAAGTTTCTATTGATGCTAACTTCTCCTCCATGGAAGGTAAAAGTACATGAAATAAACTCTGATAATTCTCATACGAAATAGTAGACTTATTATTTGGAGTATGGTGTTTCCTCAGGCAAGTTCTTAAGGTTGTGCAATATTTTAGTTGGTTTTGTTTCATAATTATAGACTGGCACTGACCTGACCAGTACTCTTGAAAATCCATGCTCAAGATCACAATGGATAGGATTCGAGTGGATGAGTGAGTCAGCGCACATCCACAAACTCCTCTAGAACAAACAACTAATAGCTGAGAAGGTATTAATCAACTTAGTAAATAGAAAGCCTATTTTTTAAAAATGACTTCTGCCATATGCCAGAATAAAGCAGGTTATCAAAGAATTGGTATGGCCAGTACTTTTCAGATAGAAAAATCAAAGAGAAAAGCACTTAGTATAACTCTAAATAAAGAGAATTATCCATTACTGGAAGTTTCTGGAAGCCATAATTCTTTGAGAACCCAACTCAAATCTTTGGCCTCAATGCAATTTATTAATATCAAAGTTTCTTTCTCCAAATCTCACTGTTGTTAGGAAATCATACCACCTTTCTCTTCATTCCTGAGGCAGGTGAAAATCATTGTCCTATTACTGCCTGACATATCCTAGAGTGAACTGGCCAGTTATACATTGGTAATTGCATAAACTCCCTGAGGGCATGGACTATGCCTGGCTAAGTTATAGGCAAATTATCTAATAAATATTTATTGAATATTATTTCATGACAAATTCATGTACACTATTTCATGAACACTTAAAACATAAGTGTTTACAGTAAAAGGTTTTATAATGGTGGTAAGTGTTGGGACGCTACTGTGTTACACAAGATTATTTCCCCAGAAAAAAAAATTGGCACATAGTTATCCAAACTCAGTAATCATTTGTAGAGTAATAATGAGATCATACTACATTAACATACATATTAATGATTATCATAAAGCAATATTTCCACAAAAATAATCACCACAAATTGAGTGAAATAGTCACGAGGTCATTTACTAACAAATGTTCAATGAGTATCAGATAAATAAAAGGAATTATAAAATAAATAATGTGAGCATCCAAATGTTAACAGAAAATTTATTTTCCTTCTACTTTTTATTTTGGAAATTTTGAAATCTACAGAAAAGTTGCAAAAATAGTATAAGAAACATCCGTATACACCTTGCCTGGGTTCCACAAAGTTAAACCTTTGCTGTATTTGTTTCTCTTGGGGTGTGTGTGTGTATTGGAACATTTGAGAATTATTTGCAGATATCATAACACTTCAAACCTAAGTACCTCTGTGTATATCTCCTAAGAAAAAAGGTATTCTCTTATATAATAATACAATGACTTCATTCAAGAAACCTAACATTAATACAATGCTATTATGTAACATACAGTCCATTTTCGAATTTTCCCAATTATGCCAATAATGTCCTTGTATTCTGTTTTTTAATTCACATTTTCCTCTCTAGGATTCAGTCACTATTCACACATTGCAATAGTTCTCATGTCTCTTTAGTCTCCTTTAATCTGGAATAGTTTCCCAGCCTTTTTTTTTTTTTTTTCACAACATTGGCATTTTTGATGGACCAGACAAATTGTTTTGCAGAGTATTTAACAATTGAGATATTTTGGGTGATTATATTCAGTTTAAGCATTCTGAACAAGAATACGACACAGATAGAATTGTGTCCTTTCTGGTGATCGCAACAGGAAGACCCGATGTCAGTTCCTCCCCTCGCACTTTCCCCCACGCGCCGTATAGTCAAACTATGCTGTTACCCATCCCTGAACCAATCAGGGGCTTTATTTCCTCCAGGCCTCTGATAATACCTTTATAGAAAGCTCTGTTTTTCTCCAACTTCTCTAGGCTTTCAAATATCAATCCTTACCACAAACTATCTATACTATACTTACTCCTTTGGGCTTCATTATATGTCCCTCCTCAAAAGTCCTGTAGTTTTAAAAAATACACTGTTATAGACTGAGTTATGATCCCTCAAAATTCATTTGTTCAGTTGTAGCTCACAGTACCCGAGAATGTGACTGTATTTGGAATTAGGGTCCATAAAGAGGTGATTGAATTAAAATGAGGTCATCAGAGTGGGCCCTATTTCAATACAACTGAGGTCCCTATAAGAAGGGAAAATTAGGGCACAGACATGTACAGAGGGAAGACCATGTGAATACAAAGGGCAAAATATTCATTTTTTAT
The DNA here is from genome assembly GCA_023783475.1 of Daubentonia madagascariensis. Taxonomy (NCBI): domain Eukaryota; kingdom Metazoa; phylum Chordata; class Mammalia; order Primates; family Daubentoniidae; genus Daubentonia; species Daubentonia madagascariensis. The sequence continues at coordinate 13,130,776 of JAKFHU010000978.1, read as the reverse complement.
TACTTTATACACAAATTTCCAGAAAACTCAAGGTTGTATAGCTCTACCCTGTTTGCATTTATACTTACCTCTGTTTTTAGGGAAGAGCATATTTTCCAAAGGTAAATACTTCTTTACATCTTCAGGCTCATTAATCTCCAGCGTCATTGTACCTAATCATAGATGAGAAAACACAGACGGCTCCTGTTTTGAGCCTTGGTCTGTCATGGTTTCTTGTTGCTAGCAACACACAGAAGCACAGCTAGCTGCTGCTGCTATTCCTGCTGGTCTGTTAACTAAATATGGGTGAATTTTCTACGAGTAAAATATTGTCGATAAAGATGTGTACTTTTAAAAATTAAGACCTGATTGTTAAGTCACTAAAGGATTGAATGAATCCAATCATAACATAAATCTTCAAAATTTGGTTTCTAATGTGCCGTAAATGTCCAGCTAAACTGAATATAATTCTCAGGCATGGGTTATAGTAAGAAAATAACTGTTGATTGAAGTTGCCATTAAATGGATTAAACTATGCTTATAACAATAAAAAGTTCTGTTCCTTTGACATCTTTTCAGGCTTAGCCAGGGCGGGCGGGAGAGGGAGGGGAATGTTCCCTGGTCTTGTAAAATTGGGCAACATTAAAAAAATACAAAATTGAACATAATAATATAGAAAGTTTCAAACTGTTTAATGTTAATATGTATTGTGAATCTCCTAAAAGGGAATAGAGGATTTTCTAATTCTAAAACTTATTGGGAGTAACTTGTGACAAGTACAGAAAATATGGCTTCAAACACATAAGAATTACATATATATTTACAAGTAATTTGAGAGGCAGTGTCATCATAAAGTAGAGGTTGGAAGCTAAAGACCTGAATTCTTCTCTCTCTGTTAGGAATTAGCAGTGTGAACTTGGCAAGGCCTTGGGCAAGGCATTTTTGTCCCCATGCTTCATTTTCTTATTTTTGAAATGGAGATAAACTCATAAGGTTACTGTGAAAATTAAATTAGTAAATTCATAGCAAAATTGCTGTGTAAACTGAAAATCACTATATAAACATGGGTTGATATTCGATTTATGAGATGCCACTTATGTTTCCTAGAGGACTTACAATACTTGCTATTTCTGATAAGAAGTTGTCCTACTCTGTGACTCTAAAATAGTACAAAATGAAGCAATGTTCTGATATAGTTGCCTATTACACAAGTTCAGCTCATGTAGCTATACGACTATGTTTGAAAGTCTTTCTAATTTTTAAATTTAAAGAAATGTTTTCAAATAGGAGCTACAAATATAAGTTTATTTATATTTTAAAACAATAGATAAAATAGATAAAATAAAAAATTTTATTATATTTTAAAATAATAGATAAAATAGATAAAATAAAAATTATTAAGATAGTTACTTATAGCAAAAGACACAGGTAAAGAAATTGGATATCTCTGAATATATACATATAAGTGTGTGTGCAGGTGTTTATGTACATATAAATGTATACATACACATATACACATACATAAATACACACACAACACACACACACACTCACATTTAGTAACTGTGTATAGGCTTTATCCTTTATGTACACAAAATATAATTATTTCAGAAATAAAGCTAAACAGTCCCTTAACATTTTTTGAGACAAAAGAATCTAATGGCTTACATATTGTTCACAAAACCACACAGAGAAGAATTATTTCAAGTGACTTTAAAATTCAATATTTTTTACTGTCACTAGTGGGATATATCCTAAGGATGAAAATCACCATAAAGAAATCAGAAGCTGCATCCAGTATCATTATTGTCAAGTATAATATTTGTATTGTTATTTTGAAATTATATGTATATGGCATAGAATAAATCAAATAAATCAATATGTACATGTAATTAGGAGCCAAGAGTTTCAATATAAGAATATTTGGTGAGAAAATGTACAAAAACAAAAATTATATAGGTATAAAATTATAAAGGTATAAAACCATAAATTAACAGACTGTAATTGCATATTTAAATATAAATATCAGTATGAACACATTTTTTTCTTTTTCTAAAAAATACTTATTCCTTAAATTTCTTTTTCTTTTTAAAAAATACATATTACATAAATACCTCTCCACTGAAATGTTCCAGAAGCAGTGACAAACCAGTAGAAATGACTACCCCTGGGGCCCAGATTCTGGTCTCTGAACTTTATTTCTCTCCTTGGGGAACTAATTGTTTCCAGGACTGGGTGGAAAATATGTTGGGTAAATTTGGGACATTTTGTTTTACTGAAAAGCAAGCAGGCAATCATGGATTATAGGGAACATGTCAAAGAGACAGAGGAACCAATTAGAGCTGCTCCCACTGGCTAAATTGTGGAACAGTTGGAACATCAATAAAAACGACTGGAAAGGTCTGAAATAGATCATATATTAACACATATATAAAACCATGAGTTAGTAATTACGCAAAAACAAAAAACAAACACACACACATTCATTGGTTACCCTTGATAGTTATTAGACTAATCAAAAAATTGATTTTAAAAAGAGAAAGGATTATGGATTATTTACTCTGCCTTTCTTCTGTGTAGTATATTTCATGCTGTTTTTCCAAGCTAATTGTCCAGTATAAAAGCCTGTTCCCTCAACTCAAGACAACTCAGAAGTCCACCAGAGTGCCACACCCTCCCAGAGATCGGCTGAAGCCACTCTTGAGACTGCATTGCAGGTCATCTCCTCCCTCTGCCCACTCCTGCTCCCGAGAGCACTCCGTAGTAAATACCCTGGATGCTAACCTCCGCCACAGAGTTTGCTTCCCAAGAAATCCAACCTGTTGCAAGCAAATATTATCATGTGTGGGTCAAGAAAGCAAAAATTAAGGATTTTAAAGCTGAAAAACCTGCTCCTGAGCTGTCAATGAGGATCCTGTCACTGATGGTCGGTGGAGCACAGGTAGACACGCACAAGGTAGCGGTGCAATTGGTAATATTGTCACCAGGTCAGTACACTAGTGGAGGGAAATGCATTAGCTGATGGAATCTGTCAGACATTTGAGAAACATGCAGGAAATAGTAATTATAAGGAGAGAATTGAATGAGCTCAAGTGACACTCTGGAAAAAAGATAAAAACTGAGAATGACTAATGTGCAATTAAAAGCTAAGTGTAAAAGTCACAGGCCTCCTTGGTGATACATAGATAGACAAACAGACAGACACAGGTTGGAGGAAGGGTCATATCTCATCTCCTGTAATGGGAAAGCAGAGTGCTCAGAAAAAGCTGATGACAAGTCCCATAAAAGTAGCCAAATTCCAAAGAAGGTTAAACTTCCAACCAAGTCAGGTCTACATTACCAATGTCAGGTTTCTGTTTAGGAAAAAATGTGATCCTAACACATGGGATAGGGAGATTGGTGTACCTGAAAATCTTGAATTCCCTTCCGAAAAAATATTGATCCCAAGAGCAATGCCTAATAAATGTCCTGCACATTGATCTCCATCTCAGTGTCTGCCTCCCAGGAAATTCAAGAATCTTCTTTATGGAAGAATTCTAGCTAATAAATGCAGAAGGATTATAGACTTAGCAAATCACCAATGGCAGCCTGTAATGAAATAATATACCTATGTAGGCCACCCACCATTATAATTGGAGACTAATATCATTGGGTCAGCATTTAATGGGAAACTTTTTATCAAACAGGCAACATACCACGGATCAATCATTTTTGTTGTTGTTTTCATAGCCCAAGTCATCGAAGCCCACCCATTGATCAATCTTAACATCACTAAAAGTAGGAAAAACTAATGTTACATGCCCCTGATATAATGGACAATGCTACATATAGCACCACTTGTGAAGTATTTTTTTCCAAAAGTTGAGTCTAAATCTAATCAAGTCTTATCAGTTCATAGGAAATATGGGAGAAATAAGTGAATACAATGAGCCATATCCAGAATGCAGAAAATTCTTTAGGATTAATGAACCAGTATCTTCAATAAATATAGGGCATTATAAAAGGGCATTCAGAGACTTATTAACCAAATGCAACGTGTGGCGCTTGTTTGGATCCTGATTCAAATAACAGTAAAAAGACATTTTTTTTCATGTCTGTAATCCTAGCACTTTGGGAGGCTAAAGCAGGAGGATTGCTTAAGGCCAGGAGTTCAAGACCAACCTGGGCAATAATGAGACTCTGTCTATACAAAAAATAAAGAATAAAAAATTAGCCAGGCATGGTGGCACATGCCTGTAGTCCCAGCTACTTCAGAGGCTGAGGCGGGAGGATCACTTGAGCTCGAGAGTTTGAAGTTGCAGTGAGCTATGGTGATGCCACTGCACTCTAGCCTAGGCAACAGAGGGAGACCCTGTCTCAAAAAAAAAAAAGACAGTTTTTTTAGATAAATGAAGAAAATAAGACATTGGGTCAGTTAGTAGATGATGTGATATTATTTATAAAATGTTGTTATTTGTGGTGAAATATTGCTAAGTTAAGTCTTATTTAAATTGTCATCTATGAGAGATTTATATTAAAATATTTACAGGTGAAATGATACTATATCTGGTATGTGCTTTATAAGCTAAGAAAAAACAGGTAGGTGAGAGAGAGGTATAGATAAAATAAGAATGGGAAAATGCCAATAATTATTGAGCTGGGTGATGGGTACATAGGAATTCATTATGATATTATCTCAACTTTAGCATATGTTTAAAATTTTCCAAAATAAAAAGTTTTAAAAATTATTTACATCTTTAATATCACTTCACATATAACACCAAGTCAATGGATTCAGTAAAGAACTTATGAGGTAATTAAACTTAAGATGTTGGTAATTTGTGAAATGTTAATCACTTAGTGATAAAGTATTGTTTAAAAGATAAATTATATTAATGTTTTTGAAAATTATAATCTTTATATAAATATTTAACAAATAATAAACATTAAATTTAACATATTCTAATTAACAATTGTTAGTATAAACATATATCAAACTGATTATAAAATTTCTGCTTCACCATTTTCAGTCAAAATGACAAATTCTCTTTAGTATTGCAATGACATGATTTGATTTTAAAAATTGTCTGTCAGGAATTTATCTGAACGAAAATTTGCCAAAAGCAAGTTGGTTAATTTGCCATTTGATAATGAGAGTAGCATTATCCCCAAACACTTGTTTTTTTAAAGTATTTATAATGTTGGTTCACCATAGAAAGTTTTATAACACTTTCTGCATATTTAAACTCTATTGATAATTTTTTTATTTTTATCTAGGGAATGGGTTGTTAATAGATTGCTGTGAAGAATTTAGCCCACTAGTCTGGGATATTTAAATTTTTTCAACTTGGGATATTTCAGAAAGCATAAGAATATAGAAATGATAATCAAAATATTAACTATGATTATAAAACAAAAAGATTAAATTAAACAAAAAAATTTAAAAAGATGAATAAAACATAAGAAAAATACAATGCTGGAAACCTACCAACAGTGCACAAAAACTATTAATGCTGCAATGCAATTTTTTACTATCATCATTTCTACTTAATCGTTTTGTTCTTCAACTTTCTATAGACCAAACTGCTTTTGGCTAAATGGTAATTAACCCAATCATTTTCTGCTGATTATATAACAGTTATTTCATTTTGAAGTTTATTTATTTTTAAATAGATAGCTAGAAAATTTTACTGATTATATATTCTGGATTTGAATGTAATAAATAACAAATTATTTCTAATGAATGGAAACACTGTAGAGTCCAGAAATGTTTTTGCTTGCAATGCCAAAGTCTGAAAATGGGTTGATTGGTTTATATACATAATGTGACATCTATTCTTTCTCTATCTCTGTCTCTCCCCACCCCACCCCATTTCTGACATCCACCACTAAAATAACCAAGATTCTTCTCTGGTCTCTATCTCACAAAATGAGAGACTTGTAAATGTGTTCCAAAGTCACCATGCTAGGAGGTAGATACAGCATTTTGTTTCAGACTTTACCTTCAAGCTTCTTTATTTTTAAAAACTGATACTAAGTAGAATCTTGGAGTAATGCTGTCACATTCATTACTTATTTCACATTGTTTAAAATTTTTCCAATACTATATTGTTATGTATAACTCATGTTTATAAGTATTTATACATTCAACAGTTAATTTTCAGGTACAAATAATTTGTACTCTTAAATTTATTTTGTGAATGTACACATTCTTTAGTCCCTAAGAACCATAAGATCAAAGCATTGTACAAATCCTTGTCTCTCATCAAAGTTTCACTCTTTTATATTGACTGTAAACTATTCATGTTTTTAACATGTAACTCTTATTACATTAGAGCCAGCTTTGCTTTTCTTTCAGTTTAATACAAATATCCCAAATTATCTAAATTTAATCAACATGACGAACTGCCTTTCAAATCTACTGTCTTCCCCATGAATACATTAAAAATTATTTGGGGTAAAATACCATAATTGTTTTTTAAATAATTTATATTCAAATTCTATTTTAAATTTTGTTTAATATATCATACTTACAATGTTTATTGGAGAAAATAATTGGTTGTGAAAATGCATTATGGAATATTATCTGTCCACATACGTCACCTAAAATACACCATGTTGCAGAATTCTTAGTGTGATCTCTATTCTGTTTTTAAAAAACTAGATAGTTCTGTATATAGACCATTTAAACATATGGGAATATATATACTAAAAGTTTACAGTGATCATCTCTAAAGAATAGAATTAGAGAAATATTCATTTCTTATTTTACATATTTCTATGTCATTTGATTTTTATGATGAGTACATATTAATATTAAATGAGATGGCCTTTTCAAGGAATTTAAAATATATATGTATATATACATATACTTTAATATATAATGTAATTTTTAAGTTTAATGACATAGAAGGTAAATATTCTGCCACTGCCACTGTTGGTTTCATAAGTTTTAGTGATATGTTTCTGTCATTTTTTTTCCCTCACTCTATCAAAAAATGTACTTTTTAATTCTGTACTAAGCCATGAGTTTTTCACAGATATGTTCCCTGACCATAAAAAAATTCATAAAATTAACTTTCATCTTTTATGGATTTGCATAAAATATCTTTACCTTAACTCCACTCAACTAAGAGTATTTATTAAATTACTGTTATGGTCATGAAACTGAATTGGGACTAATTCTGCATGGAAGATATAGAAAGTCACAGGAGATCAGCCCTTCACTCCTAATAAAGACAACATGTTGGATAATCTACAAAACTATATCAAAAATAATCAGAGAGTTGAGGATGGAGAGAAACCAAATGGAGCAAATTCTAAAAAGTGGTAAGCTCTTCCTAGAAGAGAAGTGACCTAAATTGGCTTTTCTCCCTGAGGGAATGGTGTAGAAAGAGAAAACCTACCATAGATGAGAGTAAGAAGCAACCACCCAAACTCTTAATACCTCTCATTGACTATATTAGGGCCAGTGTGATGGGTGTAGAACTTATGGGAGCCTTGACCTCGGAACAAATCTACTCCAATCTGCCATTTTCTTACAGACCTTCACTGTAGATAGTCTTCAAGTTGAAGATAGGAGAGTTGAGAGATCCTCCTGGGGCGGCCTTCCCTAAAAGAAGCAGCCCACTGAAGACTGGGAACAGACCAAGAAAAATCCATCCAAGGTACTTCAGCTCTCACCAAATGCAAGGCAATTACTGCTGAAGGCTGGTGGTGATGCAAGCAGAAGCTTGGAGAGAGATCACTCAAGGGAGTGTGAATAGACAGCAAAGAGTACTAAGAGCAACTTAAAAAGCTAGCAGCTACTTCTCTGAAACAGAAAAAGAACTCCCAAGGTTCAGAAAATAGCTTGGCTATAAAGTATAAAGAGAACTTTGAGATCTTGCCAGAACTCAGATCCAAGTCCCATCAAAGAGAAAGTTCTGATCCTACCTTCAAAATATTTAAAGTCAGTGGTGATCTAAATCTCCCTAAAGCTGTAACAAAGCATAAACAGCTGAAATTAATCAAATAGATTGACTGATTCAGTCACCTGTACTAGAAGCTTGACAGAAAAAGAGAGGTGTACCCTTTTTTGTAGTAAATAGTGTTTAGTCTTTACTGTTCTTTTACTCATAATTCTCATCATAAAATCAAGAATTATGAAACATCCAAATGAGAAAAAGTGATCTATATGTAAGAGAGGAAATAGTCAATAGAAACAAACCCAGAGATGACAGAGGTGTTGGAATGAAAAGTAGCTTTCAAATATTACAATATTGTAAAGAATCTAATAGAAATGATCTAATAGAAATGATATTCAACATGTGAAAACAGATGACTAATTGCAAAAAAAGGATGCAAACTATTTAAAAAGAACCAAATTGAAATGCTAGAAATTTTTAAAAATGTGATGTCAGAAATAAAAAGTTTATTCAATGGGCTAGTCAGAAAACTGGACACAGCAGATTTAAAAAGTTGTTACATTTGAATACAGTCCAATAAAAATAATTCAAACTGAAGCACAAAACAGAAAAAGAGAAAAAAAGTGTCCAAAATCTATGTGGAAATATCCAACTTTCTCACATACATGCAATTGGAGTTTCACAAGGAGTGGGGAAAGAACTGAACAAAGAAATAAAAAAATTGATCATCAGGAAGAGACAATGGCCAATATTTTTTAAACTAATGAAAGACATCAAGCAACAGACTGAAAATCTTGGCTAATTCTAAGCAGAATAATTCCCCAAACGTCATACCTAGTCATATCTTAGTCAAACTTTTGAAAACCAGAGGTAAAGGAAATATCTTAAAAGCACATAAAGAGAAGGTACATGACACCAGATTAAAATATGGATCTACAAGAATCAATAAAGAAGCATTTGGTGTTCAAAATTGCAGCAATAAGAAATGAAAAAAATTGGATTTGAAGACCTTAAGTGCTTGTTTTGTTTTTTTCTTCCCCCATTGTCCAGATAACTAGAACTATCTACATTATCTATTCAGCATGGGGTTTTTATTATTTTTACCTAAAGACATGTCTTTTTGGTAATAAAAAATGTATTTTTTAAAAGCCTGGTTTTTCTCAATATGTCTTTAAAGTTTTTTAAATTGTTTCATATCTGGTTAAGTTGAGATTTTTAAGAACTTCATTTTTAATTTGTAATAAATGTTTACAACTTGATTTTTTCAAAAAAGTCAACAAATTGTAAGCACCTATTAATAAAGGTGTTAAATAATTTTTAAAAAGAATTTGTATATTCATAGAAGCTTCATTCATAATAAGCAAAAACTGGAAACAACTGATATCAGTTTCTTAGGGCTGCCATAACAAAGTACCGCAAACTGGGTGCCATAAACAACAGAAGTTTATTTCCCCACAATTCTGAAGGCTAGAAATCCAAGATCAAGATACCAGCAGAGTTAGTTTCTTCTTGCAGATAGCTGTCTTCCCCCTGTGTGTGTGTCCAAATTTCCTCTTCTTAAAAGGACAATAGTCAATATTAAATTAGGGCCTACCCTATGACCTCATTTTAACTTTATCCCTTTAAAGACCCTGTCTCCAAATACAGTTACATTCTAAAGTACAGGGAGTTAGGACTTCAACATACAAATTTGTTGGGGGGCACAATTCAGCCTATAACCCAAGTGACCACCAACTTCAGAATGGTTAAACAAATTGTGGTATAGTCATTGTGATGGTTAACTTTTATGTGTCAATTGGCTAAACTCTGATGCCCAGGTGTTTGGTCAAACATTAGGCTAGATGTTGCTGTGAAGGTATTTGATAGATGTGATTAACACGTACAATCAGCTGACTTTGAGTAAAGGAGACGACGCTCTGTAATGTGCCTCTGCTTCATCCAATCAGTTGAAAGTCTTAAGAACAAAATCTGTGGTTTCCTGGAGAAGGAGGAATTCTGCCTCAAGACTATAACATAGAAATTCTGCATGAGTTTCCACCCTGCTAGCCTGCCCTACAGATTGCAGACTCAAGACTAGACATAAATTCTTACCTGAGTTTCCAGTTTGCTGGCCTACCCTATGGGTTTTAGACTTGCCAACACCCATAATTGACTGAGCCAATTTCTTAAACTAAATCTTATTGGTTCTATCTCTCTGGAGAACCTTGAATGATATGGTCATACATGGAAAACTACTCAGTCATAATAAGGAACAAAATACACATACATACAACATGGATATAATATGTGCTATATTGAGTGAAAAAACCAGACAAAAAAGAATGCATATTCTATCATTCCATTTATATAAAGTCCAAGAACAGGCAAAACTAATCTGTGATGATAGAAATAAGAAAATGGTTGTCTGGAGTAGGTGGTTGGGGGTAAGTATTGACTGGAAGCAGACAGGAGGGAACTTTCTGAAGTGATGGAATTGTGATGTATCTTGTTTTGGGTGGTGGCTACAAGGATATGTACCTTTGTCAAAACTCAGAGAACTGAATAGTCAAGAGCTATGCATTTCATTCTGTATAAATTGTATCTTTAAAAAGCAGAATATAAAAAATTACATATTACCCCAAATTTCAGTTATGTGTGTGTATATATATGTAAATTTATTTCCGATATATTTCAAATATAACTTTTTAAAAATTAAGCTTTTAATTCTTTATAGCTAAATATGTTCATGATTGGCTTAACATCAGCTCAGACCTCCTAACCAGTATCTGCATTCTGTTTTCAGATCATCTTTCAGAGAATTGTTTAACCATTAGGAGGACCATTCAAGTGCATTCAGGCAGTACGAGACTACTCTCATTAGATACAATGTCAGGTTGGTGATCAATTCATCCCTATCATGTTCAATATAAGTAAATCAATACTTACATCAAACAGGGAACTTTCACTTGAATGCAAGTTGCAATTATTCTTTTCATTATTTTAGTGTCGATGACAGTTAAAATTTAACACATTAATTATATCCGTATGCTATCATGTATTGCTAACTAATTAGTTCACTTAAATATCCATTTTCTAGTTGGATTATAAATTCCTCACAGGCCAAGATCATGTTTTAATATTTTTCTGTGTCTCCCAAAGACTTAAGACAGCCTGGATATGTATGTTTGGTAATTTGTTTGATGAATAAATTAGCTGTGTTGTTTTGGCTTTGCCCAGGAAAAAACTTAACTCCCTCTATCCCCCCAGAGTTATACTGTCCTATGCCGCTGATTAAATTCATAAGTTTGATTTCATCTCTCTAGAAGACTTTAATTCATTGTGAAAATTTTTTCCTTGAGAAAAAGATGAGTATTTACTAAAAAATAAAATGAAAATAGGGAATATATGGAGCAAGAAGACAGGGAGAAGAGCAAAATGAAGAGAAAAAGGCAAAGGAGGAAGAGAAGGCAAAGGAAGAGAGAGTAAGGATGGAGAAGAAGAAGAAATATAGAAATGGCAAGTACACAAAATCAAGAATTTAAAGAAACAGACAAGTTTCATCCTCTAAATTCTTAGGCATAAATGCTTATCTCTCTGAATGACTTAAACAATCAAGATAAAGCTTGACTCTATAGTTTTTTATTCTGTATATCAAAAATTATCGCTAATTAAGATTTCTGCTTTGATTTGAGTTTCCAAACGAAGGAAAAAATTACAGAAATTTCTTTTAAAAGTACTGTTTCATCCTCAACCCAGTGGAGGCCATTCCACTATATTGAGTGTATTCCAGTAACATAAATATATATAATATTCTTGCATAAATATACATACATATTCTTATGCATGAAATTGAGAGGTACTTATTTTCAAATGGTTTAGCGGGAGAGGAATATATGAGTGACTCTTTCTCCCTAAGATCACAGACCTGTTCCAACTAAAATAAAAAGCATATTAGATTTAAGATATGACTTTCTCTGATCAATTCAGCACGTATATATTGAGTACCTAATTAGGTACCTAATACTGTCTTAGTACATGGATGCTTCCTATTCATAAATGAATGTATAGTATTTTCAAAGAGTATGACATATAAGACTAAAACAGAAGATAATGTGAGATGAAAAATAATCAGTTGCCATAAATATAATATGGACAATGAGGGCTATTCAAAGTCTGGAGGCTAGGCAAAAATATTTTCTGTCTCTTTAAAACCTGCATCCCTGCCTCAGGCCAGTGGTTGGGAGGGGCAGGGTAATGTCTTTTGTTCTTTGTGCTATAGGAGATGGCCCAGCCCAGACCTGGCAGAGGGAGGTCCCTGATGGAGGTTGCAGGATTGTCTTCAGGGAGGTGGGATGGAGACTGGATGATCAGGAACATCAACTGTAGTTAAACAGCAATTGCCTAAAGCTGAGAACCCACCCTTTAAGAGCTATTTCTGCTTATTATTAGGATGATGGCATTTCAGACAGGAGTCTCCATCCTCTTCCTTTGCTGGCAAATTAATAAACTTCTGTTTCCTTCTCCTCAAAAAACAAAACAAAACAAAACAAAGTTTGGAGGATAGAATAATTGAGGAATGTTCTGAGCTACATTTCCTTCCCTATATCATCTATATAACACACCTAATAACCTCTTATGAATGTTTTCAAGATCAAATGAAATAATATCAATATACATGAAAAGAGTTAAGTTATATCCCAATGTATATAAGGGAAGTGGAAGTGGACCAGGTGAAAACAGGCTTATAGAAGTAAAAAAAAAAACTGGATTCATGTGCAAAGAGACTCTACAACCACGATGCGTATCTGTGGTATTTCTAGTCCTGTGCTTAATAATGTATGAATTTTTTTTAAAGTATTACACATTTATCAAATATTTGATTGCCTCATCTGTCATAACAGCAAAAAATATGTACATAAATACATATCATAAGGTGATGGGCAATAAATAAAATATATAAAAAATATGTAGTATGCTACATGTTTATAAATACTAGGGACAAGCATAAGCAGGGAAAAGTGACAGAAATTATGAGTAATAGGTTGTAATCTCAGGTTAGATGGCCAGAGATAAAGGTGGCATTTGAGGACAGACCTGAGAGATGTGGAAAGAAGCCGTGTGAATATGAAGTGGAACAGCATTCTGGGTGTTCCAGGTGGAAGGAGCAGCATGAGCAACAGGTCTGAGGGGGAGAACGTGCCTGGTGTGTTTGAGAAACAGCGAGGTGAGCAGTGTGCCTGGAAGAGAGAGCAAGAGGACAGTAAGAGGAGACAACGTCACGGCGGTAAGAGGGCACAGGTGTGTAGGGTGCAGAACAAGTTACAGGCAGTAGAGATCTGTCAAGTAGAACATCCGGAAACAAATGTGATAATTCATACATGAGCTAGTAAGTGCTGGTAAAAGTAGGAATTGAAAAGATAAGATAAAACCTCAGCAATATTTCCCAGAAAAAAAAATTTTTTTTCCAAAATCCAGCAAAAATTTGGTTCTGAGATGTTTACAAAAAATATAGAATTAGAATTCAGGTCATGCCCACAATTAGCTGTGTGAACTTGGGCAGCTTATTTATTTGGGGATTTTCTTCATCTATAAATAAAATTGTACTAGATTACCTCCAAATTTTTTCTTCCTTTTATACTATGATTAAGATTTATTTGTTTATTTGTTTTGAAACTCCAGTTTAGAACAACATAAGAGCTGTTAGCATCTTTTTTTTTCAAGGCACAAAGATTAAATTTCATTCACAATGTGTGGCATTATGTTTGGAACAAAGAAGATGCTCAAAAATATTCCCTGAGTTGAATTGAATTGAATTGAATAATTGAATTGAATTGAAATAGGAAATCATCAAAGAAAAAGAATGAATTCCAGCCTCATCCTTGTAGCAGAAAAAGACTGAATATCACAAAGAAAATGTTCAGAATTGGTCCCTATTCTTCCACTGTCCTGCTCAATTTCTCAGCCAGGCCTATTCCAAGTGTAGTCCCTGGACCAGAGCATAGGCACATACATATTCAGGGTTATTGGAAATGTAAATCTCAGATGCCACTCCAGACCTCCTGAACCAGCATCTCAGGAGGTGTGGCCCGGCAACCTGTGTTTTAACAACCCTACAAATGATTCTTAGAAACACTGAAATTTGAACAAAACTGCTGTAAACTATCATAAAAATTAACTTAGTTATTTAGTTACTAACCAAAATGGGATCCTGGACTTAGAACAAGTGTTTTTAATTAATCTGTAAATCCAAAGGTTACTAAATAATCTGTATATGTATAAAATATTATAATGTAATTTATGTGTATGTGTGTGTGTGTATAAAATCGCCCCAGGCATTCTTCCACACTGGAAGTCGCCTCACAGTCTTAGGTAGCAAAGCTATACTTGGGATAGTTGTATTATTCCAGAACCTTCCAAATATTCCCAGATACTCTAAGAATGTCTCCAAAAAGCAAAAGACAGAATCAACCTAATTGGGAAGGTTTTGCTCCTTATCTCTTTCTAAGTGAAGGATTATGCAAAGGAAAACAACAGAAACAAGGTTGGTTTGTTTGCTTGCCTAATTTTTTAACCCGGAGTGTGGATCATTTATAATGGCTTTGCTTTTTAGCTCTTTCTGCGTGGTGATATTCGGAGTAATGAAGTAGAGAGAGACTCTGAGGAACTGACAGATACTGGTTCAAAATCTGATTCTGCTATGCAACCTCAGACGTGTTTCATAGTCTCTCTGAGCCTCAAGTTTGTTCATCTCATTCCTCAGATTCCTTATCTGAGAAATAAATAAAACACTATAATAATAGCATAGTGTTTGGCACAAATGAAATATTCAGTAGTCTCTTTTTCCATGTCTCATTTGTCAATATTATTTCTGGACCCCTTTCCTAAACCCTACAACTAACATAGAAAATAACTTCCCCTCCACCCCATCTATGGTGCAATGCATTGAGGAAATACTGATTTGGGGAAGTACATTGCTAATGTATCTCTAATCCTGGATTTCCAGCTGCTTCTACCCCAGAACCACCCACAGGGAAAAGGAAGAGAAACCACTTCCCACAGCTGGTGCTTTCCTCATTTCCAGAGCTACAGAAGAATGATCATGGTTCTCAGAGGAGGTGCGGCCAGCCAGAAGGCTGTTTGCTACAAAAAGAGCATTTAACAGCCCTTAGGCCTGTCAGGCCTTCTCCCTTATTCCATATTACTTGTCTTTCACCTATTACTTTAAGTAAAATCTTACATTTTGCAAAGTAAAGAGTATTCTTCTACATTCCATGTTCCTACTGTAACTGAACAAAACTGGGTTAATTTGCCCATGTGCAACAAAAAGTCAAACACCAAAACACCAGGTTTTTGCAGTGAGAAAGGTTTATTGTCCGGCAGCCAAAACAAGGAGACAGGAACTGGACCCAAATTTGTCTTCCAGAGCTGGGGGTTGGGACAGGTTTTATAGTCAGAGGGTAATGATCTGATTGGGTCCTGTGATGAGTGATGCCAGGAGACACGCTCTGACTGGATCCTGCAGTGGGGTGAAGCCAAGGCTTTATCTGATTGGATCCTGGGTCTTGCCATGTGATGTCCGCATCTTAATTCGGTCCCTACTCATCAGTCTGAGCACTTGGGTTCCGCCCGTGATTGCACACTTGGTTTACCTGGGCATGCACAGGTTGTGTGACCTGGGAGTCCACGGCAACTGAAAAATAGCTCACAACTTTGTCACATAAAAGTTGAATCAGATTGGTCTGATGCTGTCACACTACTTTCTCAACTTATATTTTGTTTGAATAATAAGAGTGGAGGAGATGGGAGAACAACTCTACTTCTTTAATGGTTTGTCAACAAAGAGCCATTCACATTCACTCTAAATAGAATTCATCAATGTGCCATCTTGGGTCAGGATCAACTTTCTTACCTGAACTTGAGAAATCTGCCCTTTTTTTCTATCTCAGGACATTTGTGGATGGCACAGCTGATGGTAATCAAACATTACCACACAAGTTGGCATGTGCAAGGATGAACCTGTTGAAATTCTATAGTCTTTTATCTTTTTGACAGTGTTTATAGTAAACTTTTAATTCTCAAGTTCTCCACTTTGTGTCTACAACAGGCTTGTAAAGTGAAGAATTATAGAAATCATAGAAGTAAAAATTTAATTCAAAAGCCTTGTGATACTCATACATGTGAGAAATCTCTTGTTTGAATAGTAAAATGCCTTAGCTCTCTAGTTCAGTTGATGTACGTATTTTCCTAAGAGGGAAAAGAGGTCTGTCCATGTATAGTGGGGGAGGGGAGAGGGCAGATTTGCACTAATTGTGGGGGCTTCAAAGGGAAGGAAGGAAGGAAAGATGAAAGGAAGGAAGGAAGGACAAGAGGGAGGAAGGAATAGCTAGCTTCATTTTAGTCCAAATTAAGTGAAATATAAAAATAAAACCATAAGTATTTCTCCCTAGGCATTAATGTACAAACATATAGGTATTATCAAATAGATTCTATCTAATTTTAAATTATTTAAAGTTATAGAAAAAAATCCATTTTCTTGATATTTATGCCTTCAAAATCTTAACATTCCTCCTTAATATTATTTGGACAAAAAGAAATAGAATCAGGCAATAAAAACAAGAAGCCTCTTGTTTTTTAATTTACTCTGCACAAGCTATTTGTGGTATTAGGTAAGCTCTTGGCTGCTCTTCATACCGCTGCTTTCCTGACATCCACAGGTAGGCAGGTAGCTTGGCTCTCAGGGCTGGTCCCGGCCTTTCTCAGTATAGAAGTAGGATCACACACTCAACATCAAACCAATCAAAGTAATCCTCCTTTCCACCTGGTCCTTTCCCTCTCATTTCATCCCAGAACTCAACATCAATTCTAGTTGATCCATTATCATTAACCAGCAAACTTTGAGTATTTTTCAAATTACTAATAATTAACTCACTTTGGCTGCATACTTACCAGTGCATAGCAAAATGTATGCCTTGTGATCTCAAAAATGGTTATGAGTAATAGGGTTTGGACCAGCGTTATGTGAGTTAATTTTATTTGGCAACAGTCTGGGCTTGAGCAGCCTACAGAGGTTTTTTTTTTTATTTCCTTCTCCAAGATTCCCAAAGACATTCCTGGTTTCTAAGAACAGAAGAGTTTATTATTCAAGCCTATGTTAGCACCTTGGAAACCAAAGAGATTTATTAGATTGCCCTTTATAAATACATTTAGTAACCACTATGCCAAGATTTACGTTAGATTCTCTTTGTTATGGTGATTTCTGCTGATACACATAATGTGTTAAGATGATTCTAGTCAGTGATTGTGAAATATCTCCCATATTACTTTAATTAAATAAACTATGCTCCTGACTCAAGTCTTAAAGACATATATGTCTATAGATAGATACACATAGATACAGATACAAATATAGAAATAGATAGAGATAGATAGAGATATATTTTCCTCTGTAAAGGAAAACATTTTTATTTTATTGTTACTAACTCTTTCAATCACTGAGTATCTAAGGTTGTGAATTTACCCAGTCAAATATACAAAGGCAAGGATTTCTAAGGCAACTGAAAAGGTATGGGATTTATATTTATTAAGCACCTAAGTCCTTGGTTTCATGCCAGGTACTTTATACTTATCATATCATTTAAAAATTCACAGCATTCTAAATCTAGCCAGAGTGAGTCAGAGTTCATGTAAAGCTATTGCATCACTAATTCAATTTTTCTATGAAAAGAAAGGCACCCAAATCAGCAAGTCCAATTGGAAACATCCTATGTTAAGGGCCAAAGAAGCCAGGACACACATTCTGCCTCTACAATGTGTTACTGAACTCTAAGCCCTTGTTTTTCATTTATAAACCAATTATAATAAAACTACCTCATGATGTGTTGGGGAAGGTTAAGAGAGACAACGTAAAACAGTAGCTAGGAAGCAAGGACTAAATTAGTATCAGTTTGCTTCCTGTAAGTTCTCATTCTTCCTCTCCCTCCTCCTTCATACGGGTTTCTCTCCTGTCTTATGTTCTGCTTCTGTTGGATAGTTAACTAAAGAATCAGAAAGTGGCAAAGCCGATTGTAGCTTTAGTGACCATCTAGCGACCTCATTTAACAAATGAAGAGAATAAAGTCCAAAGTGTTTAAAGATACAAACACAGCTAAGCAGTGGCACAAATACTGAAAAATTATCCCAAATTCAATGTCTTTTCCATTATACCCAGTTAAGGTGTATAGCTAAATTAAAAATTAGTTAATGTGTCTACCCATCCACCTCTCCCCCTCCCATTGTAAACTTCATCAAGAATTCTTCAACAACCATGTGCTTAGTCCAGATGGTGATTGTATAGTCCCATGTGCCTCAAAAATGTATATAATGGCAGCCTGGAAATATTACCCATGTGCCCCATTTAAAAGTTGCAGCTACTGTTCAGTTTCAGAAAATTATCACTATGCAAAAATGTTGCTATATGTCTTTCAACAATAGACAGGCATCTGAATATTGTAAAAATTTCTTTTTTGGGGGGAACATTAAGAAGTCTAAACAAACCACCAGTATTTGCCTTTTATGGTAATGCACAGAATGGGGAAAATAAGCATTCAACAATCTAAGAACATCCATGCAAGTTCTGCACGCAGGGTAGGAATTAGGGGAGAAGAGAAGAGAACTCTTTTTCCTCCTACTTTCTTTTTACTTGTTCTCATTTTAAATTGAGTAAAAAATGAGCCTTGATGAGACTGTTCTATCATATTTCCCTTCACTCTCTTTGAAAGAAGTTCAGGGCTCATAAATAGGTGCTTAGTAAACATTTGTCAATTGTTTCATTGGTTGTGGGACTACTATTAATTTCTCCACCTCCCAGAAACATTCCCTCAATTCCTTTATTCTTTCTTCTAATATTTATCCAATAAACATTCACCAAGCACTTGGAATCTTCCAGGACCTGCTCTGGAGATGATGAAGAAATAAATAACAAACAGTCTGCCTTCAAAGAACTCCAAGTCTAGAGTAAGACATGGGCATGTAACCAAATAACTCTTTTTGATCATACATGAAAGTCATATTGGGGATGATTACCTTTAAAGTGGCATTTGCTTTACTCACAACCCACCACATCTCACATTGCCACAAAAGAGCTCAGAACTTTAAAAAAAAAGTGCAGCTGTCAGTAATGATTAACACAACGGCTAGACATGGTGTATGAGAACGGATATAGGTGGTTTTATAAGGACCATGTGGTTAAGTAGGACACGCATGGTGAACAGAGTCTGCAGACACTTTGCCCAAAACTTCCTTTTGCAGCGTGTGGATGTAAACGAGCCTTGCGTGGAAGTTTTTGCTTCCGGAAAAAGAAGATTGACTAACCAGTGAAGCTCTGTATTACTCATTTCAGTAATTATTTGCTTTTCTTGATGCAACATATAAAATTTGTACAAAATACAGCAAAGGAACCTAGGTCACCTACATTAATTTAGGACATTTCTGTTGACTAATTTTGGAGATTCTATTTGTTAAAATTTAAAATAGAGTCAAAGTCAAAAGATGCTAGGTTTAAAGGAACAGAATCTCTCAGCATCTAGAATCAAAACTTATAAACATATGACAGTTTTGAGGACAATGATTCAGAAATTTTTAAAAATTAAACTCCCAAAATGATACTAGATTGAATTATATTCTGAATGCCTAATATTTGCATGGTACTATTTTAGATGCTATAGAAATGAAGAGATAGGTAAAATATGCTTCCAATCCTTAAGGAATTTGCAATCCAACTGGGGAAGTAACCTTTAGGCATGTGATAAAAAGAACTAACAAAACAAGGCAGCACACAATACACTGCCAAATGACTAGTGTTGATAATCAGAGATATATGTGGAGTTAGGTAAAGTAACTGTGAGTTAGAGCAATCTAGATAGAAATTGTTGTACTTGATGTGAGCCTTGGAGAAGGGAAGAATTTGGATAAAACAGAAGAGTAAGGGGTGTATAAGGGAGAAAGGAAAGTGGAGCAAAGGCGTAAGTATAGAAACACTTTAGGGAAATTTAAGAAACAGGGATCAGACTCACTTGGCTGTAGCAGAGGTACCCTGGGAGAAGAGTGAGGATTAGGGTTTGGAAGGCAGGTTGAAGTCAGACTAGTAAGAATATAAATGCAAGGCCAAGGAGGTCAGACCTCCTCCTATAGGCAATGTTGAGCCATTGAATTTTTTCCATCAGCTGAGTCATGTGATAAACCTGGAGGTTGTGTAAAGGAAAAAGACCAGGAGTCATTGTTAGGACTAAGTATGTTAAGAGAGATATAAGAGTCCCATTAGGCCAATAACTTGGTATTTCTTCAAATGCCCATATTCTTTAAACAGCATGTTCAATACCTATTTAGTTTAAGGTTTGAAGAAACTAATTTTCTATCAGTATAGATTATATTCCACTTTATATTAAAAATAGATTTATGATGTTCATTGACTATAACATTTCACTCTTCTGGAATTTTCTGATTTTCAAATTAGAAATTGTTTCCCACTTTTCAGAATTCATGTTTTCCTTCTATTTCCCTCTGTGATTTCTTGTAACATTCAACCTTCTGGCATGGATTTGAAAATGTAGATAAGTTAGCATTTTCCTCAGTAAACAGTGCTATTTCATGCATTATTCATTTTCAGAATTTCAGTGTACTGAACTGCCTACCAACTCCCAGCTTGAGAGTGACTGTCAGCTGACTGGTTTCAGAGCTGGTGGTGTGGCCTTTTGTGCACTGTGCAATTTCCACATACGTGTCACCAAACACTAAACCAAGATAGGTCAATGTCAGTGAGGATGTGTTTGTTTTCATTATGTGTTTATTTTCATTATTTGTTTATTAAGTATTACACATGTCATTATGTGTTTATTTTCATTCTCGGATATTGCCTCCTTTGGCTGGAGTAAGACCAAGATTCATCTTGCCAAGTTTGAAAAAGGTGTAGTTGGAGAACTGAGTGACCTTGCATTTCACTTAAATTTATTATATAGATAATATAACATCACCTAGATAGGTAGCCCAGGTAGCTGTCTGGCTAGCCTATCTCTTAACCTGAACATGATTAAGGCCAATCAAGTTTCCCTCTTAACAATTCAGTTTTATACAGTCAATTTTATAGCTCTGAAATGGTTGCCACACACCCCATCAGAAGCTAGGTTAGGCCATGACTAGAGTTCATATTTGTGCAATCACATCCCATAGGGTCACCCAAAGTCAAGGTCCGATTTGAGTGTGCTTTGCCTTCTCTGACATGGCCCTGAATTTAGTAAGTTGGCTATAGGGTTACCTCTTCAGTTCTTACTCTTATCTTCTAAAAATGCAGGAAGATAGCAGAATCATCTTTCTTGGATTCAATATTAAATCACATGATTTTATCACATGACCCACAGTACATTTATTAGATAGTAAAATTCTTTAACATTGAACCCTCTGAAGAAAAATGAAATCCATAAGTAATAGAGTAAGATGCTTTGTACTATTGATTTGCAACCTTTAAAAAAATATTTAGACTACTTTACTGAATCAAAAGACCCTGAAAGATGGCCGGGTGCGGTGGCTCACGCCTGTAATCCTAGCACTCTGGGAGGCCGAGGCGGGAGGATAGCTTAACCTCAACAGTTCAAGACCAGCCTGAGCAAGAGCGAGACCCCGTCTTAAAAAAAAGAAAAAAATTAAATAAATAAATAAATAAATAAAGACCCTGAAAGACACCTATCCATTTCCTCATGCCCATGGCCAAACAAAAAATTTTCCAAAAAATACAGTTTACAAGACAAAACTTTAAACAGAAAGACTAACACAGCCTTTGTTTTGTGTTTTATTAGATATTTTAATGAAGGATTCTTATTTGAGGACATAAAATATACAAACGTTATCATTATTAGAAACCTTTGTCCTCTAAGAGATCTTCATAAACAATGTATAAAACTATTGTAAGTTTCAAAACTGGTCATATACATATATTATATGCACAGAATATTGTCACAAACAAGTCAAAATTCCATCTGAATGGGTGTTCTGTCAGCTGTGGGGAAAAAATTGGTGGTTTTGTTCACACATGCCAGAGATGAATATGAGAAAACCCACACTACCACTGCAAGTTAATGTCTTAGGGGAGAGTCAGTGAGAAGTTCTTCTTCGAGCCTGTATTATAACAGAAATATTAATTCTCTTTGAGCATGTCCTCTAATTGTTATACTTCTCCATCCAAAGATTAAATTCTGTCAACATAATCCTGAGTATATAGGAGAAAGGATGCTGTTTCTCCCTAAAAAGAAACTTCCCCAACTGCTATCTGAAAGTCTGCAATGAAGCCTACTGTCAGCAGCACAGAAATACAGTCTTAAGAACAGTCCAGGTTGAGCATCCCTAATCTAAAAATCTGAACTCCAAAATGCTCCAAACTCCAAAAGTTTCTGAGCACTGACATGACTCCACAAGTGGAAAATTCCACACCTGACCTTATGTAACAGGTCACTGTCGAAATGCAAGCACACAACATATAGCTTATTCCGCTTCCCCAAGGTAAAAAAGACCCCCCAGGCCCTTTACCTGCGCTATATCTTTTCCCCACATCCCCAGGTTCCCCCATACAAGCATACCCACGAATGGTAAAAAAATCAAAACTTAGTTTTATGCACAAAATTATTTAAAATATTGTGTAAAATTACCTTTAAGCTATATGTATACAGTACAGATGAAATATAAATAATCTCATAATTACATTTGGGTCTCATCCCCAAGATATCTCATTATTTATATGCAAATATTCCAAAATCTGAAAATATCTGAAATCTGAAATACTTCCTGTCCCAAGCATTTTGGATAAGGGATACTCAAACTGTATATATCTATAATAGATTTTCCCAAGACAATAATTATGACATCCTTTCATTAAATCCACAGAAACACAGACAATCCTGCTATAGTAGGTTTGATTACTATGTATATATA
This sequence comes from Daubentonia madagascariensis, assembly GCA_023783475.1. NCBI lineage: Eukaryota > Metazoa > Chordata > Mammalia > Primates > Daubentoniidae > Daubentonia > Daubentonia madagascariensis. The sequence continues at coordinate 13,107,977 of JAKFHU010000978.1, read as the reverse complement.
ATGTACTATAGAAGAACACATGCAACACTTGGGGTAAGAAGACATGTGGGCACTGCCACCTGTGACACCTGGAGAGAGACACTTAGTTTTCTATATTTCAGCACTTTCATCTGTACCTTAAGGACAGTGATATCTATTTCACCAATACAGTAACCAAATAAAGTAATATAATATGCTATCATTTTATGTTTAATAACATAAAATATAGAACAGCATGAATTTTCAAAGCCTTTGTTGTTTTTTCATAATCAATGTTAAGAAAAATTGTACCCATATGGACATATGGCTTTCCATGTGGATCACGCATTCCTTTATTTATTAAATGTTTGCCAAAACTTATAAATTACTAGGAATGGAATCTGACACTGAGTGCACATTGATGATTAAATGGACAAAGTCCTTGCCTACATGGAAATAGCAAACAGACAATAAATGAGCATGTGTGTCTATCATGTAAGTGTATTTACAAAATTTACAGGATAAAAGCTGAGTGAGGGGGAGGGTCTACTTAAAGGGCTCAGAGAAGTTAAGCAGAGCCTCTGAGAAAGTGACATTTAAGCTAAAATTGGAAAGCCAAAAAGAATGAATCAAGCAAATGGGGGTGGAGGAGAGGTGGGGTTGAATGTGTGAGTGGGTGACTATGCACTGAGGAACTTTTCAAAATAAGAAGCAACATCTAACAGCGTGCACAACCAAGAGAGCCACTAGTTATTACAGAAAACTAAGTTAAGTCATCCTTCCTAAATTATCTTTGCTCTTGACTTATTCCCTGACCATCAATAATCACTCAATATATGTTTTTCTTTTAACTTCTACTACTGACTCTAGTGTTTTTCAAAGTATAGTAATGATCCCCAGAGATAATTGATTTAAAAATAAAAAGATTGTTCTGAGGCCCAACCCTGGAATTACTAAATCACAGTGTCTTGGGAGGGGCCCTGGAATATGCTTTGTAACAGCATCTCAGGCAATTTTGGTGGGCAGTAAAATGGGAAAAATGCTGGATTAGGCACTAAGCTAGGTGTTACATACAATATCAGAACAGACCCTCATGTTCCCTGACCACAATGAGCTCACAACATAGTCTAGGAGGTAATAAGGCATATATGCTTGAAAATATAATTAGCACAGTATCTTGTTAAGATACATGCAAAACAGATGTAACCTATAAATTGCTTAGGAGTTCGGGTGTTGGAGATCAAGGGAAATACTAGCTTCTCACCTGCAGTAACTAGAGGCCCTCCTATGTTACACCCTGTAAATCAGAAGTGTGAACTAAAATAAAATCTTAAGACCCCAGCTGACCAAATAGACCCCCCTCTTGGCCAAGGGGACCCCAGAAAAACCTTAAAGCTGAGTTGCTGGCCATGAGGAGAAGGGAGGTCAGACAGGCCTTATTATGCCCCCTCCCTTTCTGAGTTCCTCTTTGTAACAATAAGATACTAAATCATTAACAGGAACTAAGGCCATGCAAGACAACGCTGAAACCACAGTTGCAGGCCATCAATTTACTTAACAGATCACTCCAGTGTCGGTAAATGTCCGGTGGCTTATCTCTGATTAAAAGTCATCTTTATATTAACTTAAAACATTCCAAGCCTTTAGACCAAGCTTCATTTCTTTAACCAGTTACAAATCAAAGAATCTTTAAACCCACCTCTAACCTGTAAGCCCCCTGCTTCGCGATATCCCCCCTTTTCAGGTGAAACAATGTACGCCTTCAATGTATTGATTTATGATTTTATGTGTAACTTCTGTCTCCATGAATGTATAAAACCAGACTGTAACCTGGCTACAGCAGGCACATTTTCTTGAGACCTCTTGAGGGTATGTTTTCCCAGGGCCGCAGTCACACACACTTGGCACAGAATAACCCTCTTATTTTACAGGAGTTTGGGTCTTTCTCCATTAACAGAAGTGAGGCCAGAACCCTGTAAGTTCTATGAAAATTATGAAGAAGCATTACTTAGGACACTCTGCTAGGGTACTGAGTTAAATTTTAGAAATTCTAATCATTCTAACATTAGGGAAATATTTGTACATCAGAGTCCTGCTCAACATCTTCAACTACAAATGACCTGGGAAATATAGGAGATAGTACAAAATACAAATGGACTGTGCACAGGAATTCTAGGACTGTATCTCAACCCCCCTGCCCCCTGCTTCCCCCACCACTCTGGAAATATTGATCCAAGGAAGATGATCTGAGTCACTACAAACTCATAATCTAGGAATTCTGTCTCTCTCTTCAGGCCTAGTTCTCCACTCCAGCCCAACATAAATAAACCTTCACTTATAAAATCAGAATTGCCCACCCTTGAGACAGTTCCAGCCTTGAAAAGGAAATATGCTACCAGCTATACCAGAAAGGCTCCGGTTTAAGATGAAACCACACACATACTTAACTGCAGTTATCCATCTCTGTTTCCCAAATTTCTGCCTAGATTGAGATACTTTGCTAAACACATTTTTTTGCTGGGATGTCTAATCCCTCTTTCTTGTCTTAATCTCTAGGGTCACATTGGACTTAGTTTAGACTGGATTTTATTATTTCCTAGAACTGCAATGCCCTTTATTCTTTCCTATGTTATTTAATCTTGCTGGATTTGACTTCAGGCCTTCCAAATATTACCTTTCTGATTTTATATTCTGAGGGTAATCAATACTGGCAAAAGGGATGTTTACAAACAAGTGCAGAATTTAAGGAATAATCTGTCCCACTTCCTTCTCTCTATATATCAATTTGATTCTTGGTCCTCTAAGTAACTGGATAGCACAAAATTTTGAGTAGTTTTCCTAACGCATGTCTTCAACTGTCCCTTTGCTGATAATTGTTCAAGTAAGTTTCTGGGTATGTATGCTACTAGCAACTCCCATCATTACCAGCATATGCCCAATTCAAAAGGGTATGAATGAATACTTAAACACAAAGTGACCTGAAATTTGACTCTGGAAAGATTTTCAACAACTGGTTTATTAATCATTGAGATCTATCTCATACAATCAGAAAAGTCATCACTTTTATAATTCAATGCCTTTGCTTATGCTTCCCCTAGAATCAGGAATGCCATTATATCTCATCCTTGTCTGTTAAGGCACTGCGACTGTTCTTTGGCCTTTGGAAGGGATAATTACTCATTTCTGCCACTGATTCACAGCAATGTGTTCGGAACCATGTTTACCACACTATATACTGGTTAGCTGTGTATGCGCCTATCTATTACAGACTACCTGCATGTTAGAGTGGAAGGAACAGGCTTTGAATTCAGGAATTTTTGTCTCTATCATTTACTTCCTGTGTGTATTTAATAAAATTACTTAAACAACATTGGTTTTCAAATTTTCTTCTCTTTAATGCCATTAGTAATATCTATTTAACGGACTTGTTGAGAATATTAAGTGAGAAAATTTGTAAAGAGCGCCTTGTGCAGGGCTGGGTACAGAGTAAGTGCTAAAAATGCCACCTGAGTTGATTAAATCAGAATGACTGGTGTACTCTGACATTGGTACTAATGTTCACAGTAGTGGCTGTTTTTATCACATGTTGAAAAGAGTTCTCATTTCTCAAAAATTCCAGCCAAAAAAATGGATGGTTTTGTTCTACCTTCAGTGCCTGAAAGTTGTCAGATAGAAACACAACATGAAGTATAAATTCTAAAAGCCACATTAAAAGTTCCACCAACTACCAACTAAAATACAAAATTTTCCCAATTCCTCCTTTTTCTATGTTCCAGGCAACTATTAATAGTAAAAAGGTGCTGGTAAAAAGTGTGGTTTCCCCTAACACAACCTCATTGACCTTCTGCCCTTTCTAAAGGTGTTTCCCTCTTCAATATGTGAAGAACTGTAATGTTTAATTTTTGCCACTGAATAACAAGTGACTACATAGGCAAGTTGCTAACGCAAATACTGGGAAAGAAGAGGAGGAAAGGAAACTTTCCCTAGGAAATACTATTTACATCACTAATCTACCTAGAACACTTGACAATGTTACCAAAAGGTAGGCACTTGTCCTTGAGGCTACAGAAGAAGAATGAGAACATGTGGTTTGAGGAGAAGGAAACAGAAGTTTATTACTTTGCTGGCAAGGGAGGAAAATGGTAGACTCTGATCTGAAAACATCCAAATTTCCTGAACATGAGCAGAAATACAGAGCTTTTAAAAGGAGGGCTCTCAGTTCTAGGCTATTGTGGTTAACCATTCTAATAGTCTCATCTATGCCAAAGACAGAGCCTGTGACTTCTGCCCATCTGGGAGGCCAGGTGGCCTGAGAGGGCTGAGCTATCTCCTGTAACACAGAGAACAAAAAGACATTCCCAACCACCTGCCTGAGGCAGGGACGCAGCCTTCAGTTCCCAAAAAGAGTGGGGGAAGTTTTAAAGAGACAGAAAATATTTTTGCCCTTTTTTCTTTTCAGGCCATTCCCTCTGTTACATGTTCCCCACTGTCACTATTTCCCTTCCATATCTATGAAAGGAAGGGTGACTACTCTGTTACAATAACACTTAGAGGCCATTTTATCTCCACTAGAAAAATCAGTACTTCTGAAACATTAAGATCCCAGACAATAAGTGCATAGTTGGAGAAACATTGGCTAGTGAGCGTAATAAGATTTGAAGTAGAACATTATTAGGACATTACTAAGGAAAGATAAATTGAATTTTGTTTTCAAAAGTTGCCTTATAATTTCTAACAAATACACCATAGAGAGTGAGCAGTAAAATATGTCTGAAAGTATAATAGGGAACAATTTAAATCCTGAACTTTGAGCAATGACTGAGAAGAAGCCCTCACATATGGTTAAAAAAAGGAAAGAAAGGGCTTTCTACAAAGAATGAATTACTGTAACTTAGGTGACCATAGGATTTTGACTACTGAGAAAGACAGAATAATGTTAGCAGACAATGGTGAATGAAGATGAAAAAAGAAAAGGATCTTTTAGAGACTTAAACGTGTTGCCACACCTTGCTAAGGATTTTCTGAGGAACTTCATGCTTCAAATACCAGTGGTTAATTACCATTCCTTCTCTTTCTTGATCTCTCAGCTGCATTTAGCACATACAGACCATACACACCACCTCCTTGTGAAAATATCTGCTTTCTTCACTTGGTTCCGAGAGATCTCTCTCTCTCCAGCTCTTCTGCCCCCCTCTTCTCTGCTGGATCCTCCCCTTCTGCCCAATATTTCCATATTGAAGTTCTTCTTTTCTCTATCCACACCTACTTCATAGGTGCCCTCACCAAGTCCCATTTATGTGTTCATGTCCTCCAAGTTTATTATCTCCAGCCCTTACCTCCCTCTTAAAATCCAGATTCCTGCATCCAACTCTTTATTCAATATCTTCCCTTGAATACCTAACAGGCTGCACAAATTTAACATTTCTCAAACTGAACTCTTGACTCTCATCCACCTGTCCAAACCTATTCCTCCTCCCACAGTGTTCACCACGTCACTTAGTGCCGCCATTATTCACTTGTTGCTCTGCCCAAAAGCCTAAAGGCATCCTTGACTCCTCTCTTTCTCTCATACCCTATATGAACTCCCCCAGCAAACCCTGGCACTCTACTATTGTGAATCTGATTGCTTATTGCCAATTCTACTTTGTCTAATGTCCTAGTCCTAGACCAAGCACCATCAGCTTTCCCCTGGATTCCTGCAACAGCCTCCTATCTGGTCTCTGCTTCCATTTTTATGCCCCTTTCTCCCATTAGTATATTCTTCAAAGCAAACAGGGATTATTTTAAAAATGTAAATAAAATTCTATCATTTTTCTCCTTGGAAACATCTAGTGATTTCTCATCTCACTCAGAATAAAGACCAAACTCTTTAGGTTGGTCTACAGAATCCTCCATTATCTGGCCCTAACAACAACTGATTCTTTAACCCTCCCATTCTGTTCATCACTAGCCATTACTTTATCATCTCCTGCCTCAGGGCCTTTGGACCTGCTGTTCTTTTCATCCAGGATGCACTTCCCTGAGATATTGCCATAAATTGCATTGTGGCTTCTTTCAAGTCTGTGTTCAACTGTCACATCTCCTGAGAGGCTTTCCCTGATCCCCCTTCCTTACTCTCCAGCATTGTTCTGTACTTCTTTTCTCTCTCTCATGGCTCATATATCACTATCAGGCATTATATCATTTGCTTATCTGTTTATTGTTCTCACTACCACTGCCACTAGAATGTACATTTCATGAGGGCAGAACTGTTTTATTCTCTGCTATACTTCCAGTGTCTAGAGCAATTTCTGAAACAAAGTGGGCATTAATAAATAGTTTTGAATAAACTAAATTACTAATTGAATGAGTAAGTTATTTGTTTAGTAAACTACAAGTGACTTACAATATGGATTTAGTCAATTTCAATGAATTTTCTTGATTTTATACAGCTTTCAGTTGTATCACTATAGAACTGACTGGCACTAATGGCAAAGTTCTGATGTCCATTTCTGTTTGTATAAGCAATATATCACTTGCATCTACATATGAGTGCAACTTACATAAATAATAACTAAACCTGGACACTAACAAGTTAATGTTGAACTATAAGTTAATAAAATATTATCAATAAATCTGAAGGTAGGTAGAGTCACAGAGCTTAATACTCCAAATAATACACAGAAACCACTCAAGGAAAAAGCTAATGATTACTACTCATGTGGTAATCAGCCTGCGATCACAAAACTGTGGTAGGAAAAAATCAAGTCCAAATCATTTGATTCACCTTCACATGACCATCCCACACAGTTTCCACAGAAAACAGAGAACCTACCACGGTCACTTATTGCCTTCCCTCTAGACTTTCCAGAAGACAGTTTAAGGTCTACTCCCTAAACCATTCAGTGATTAGATCCAAGAAGAATCAGTTGGGGGAGGGGGTTCATTGAATGATGATGTAATAAACCCAGGCTTCCTCACACACCTTAAATAAAGTATAGGTTTCCTAAAGGAAGTTATCCATGAATATCAAGCTTAGCCTCCTACTAGATTCCAGGAACTAAAAGGTTTTCACCACTAGTCACTTTCATAAGAGCTCTATGCCATTTACTTCTGGCCAAGGATCAGGAGAGTCATGCATAAAGTTAAATGTTCAGATTCCACAACAAAATATTGGGGATTTCTCAGGAACAGTCCCCTTCTCTTGAGCAGCTTCAAATGCATTTAAAAACTAGGCATATACACAGAGATGCATACATGCACACATACACACATGCGAATATATGTAGACACATGCTAACTCAGATACATCACAAGAGATTATAGGAGGTATATGGGTCATGCATACATTCCCCTAAGTTTTTTTTTTCCTGATTTATCATTTTTGTGTTTTGGGAAGGATAATTAGACTAATGTGTCTGAAAATTAGAGTATTTGCACAATTTGTGAAGATTCAATCATGGAAAAGCAGACTGTGAAGTAACATCAGGTATTTTCTATTTTTTTCTTAATCTTTCACTCATATCCACACATTGAATGACAGCAGCATCAGGACATCCTCTTCAGCATGGGACCTGTGGGTGGCTAGTGGCCTACATAAACTCTCAGAGCTGAAAACAACTATTAGAGTAAAAATGCCACATATTGTGGTTATGGAACATGCCTTCTAATCCCAGGGAGAAACAAATAATCAAAAAAAGGCAAGAATGAAGTTAGATGGGACAGCAGTAGGAAAATTCTATGCAGAAGTGAATAAATAGTTTACATATATTCCCAAATAATCTTTCATGTTAAAAAAATTAAAAATAATTTTATCTCACTGAATCTCAATTTTTTTCTGACCTAGCTTCTCTCAGTGGCCTAAAGTAAAATCTATAAATTTTCCCTTTCATTGTATATGCATTTAATCAAGTATTTAAAAAAATTAATTCATTTATTAAACAAATATTTATTGAGCACCTACTATGTGGCAGGCAATGTTCTAGGCGCCAGGTAAATAGTAATAGACAAAAAGACAAAAATATCTGCTGGAAGTTATATTCCAGTGTGAGGAGACAAATAACAAAAAAAAAAGTAACAAGTAAATATATAGAATATTAGATGGTTATAACTGCTGTGAATAAAAGTAAAACAAGGAAGGAGGATAAAGTGTTTTGAGGGGTGGTTATTTAAATACAGTGGTCAGGGAACATTTATGGAGAAGCTGAGATTTGAGTGAAATCTAAAAGAAGTGGAAGCAAGTCATCCAGATATTCAAGGAATATTCCTCCAAATAGAGTCACAACTTGTGCAAAAGAAATGTGCCCAGCATAGTCAAGGAAGATGTGTAAGTGTAGCAAAACACACAAAAAGGAGATAAAATCAGAGAAATTACAGAAGGTCAGACTATTTAAAGCCTTTTAGGACTTTGGCTTTGCTCTGAGTAAAATGGCAAGTCAGTGTGAAGATCTTGAACAGAGGAATGAATGATCAACTCTTTTTTTTAAGGATCACTCAGTTGCTATATTGAGAATAGACTAAAGGTGAGAGATTTGAAAATTTAAAAAGGAAGATTAGTTAAGACGTCATTGCTATAATCCAAGCAAAGGATAATCAATCTTAGACATCAGTCTTAGACACCACTCTTAAACCAGGTTAGTAGTAGTGGAAGTGACAAGAAAGAATCAGATTCTCTGAATATATTTCAAAGACAAAGCTAGTAGGATGTACTGCAGACTAGATGTGAGAAGCATTAAGATTAACTCTAAAGATTGTGGCCTGAGCACCTGGAAAAATGGAATTCCTATATATCCGTAGAGATTGGCAAGAATTTGGCAAGAGAAAGTTAAGAGTGATGGGAAATATGGATATCCTAATTTTGACAGACCAATTAAACATTCAAGTAGAGATACTTAAATCTCAAGTTAAAAGGAGAGATTCAGATAGAGATATAAATTTAGGGGTTTTTCAGCATAAGAATGGTACCAAAACCATAAGAATGAAAGCTTATTCAGGAATTAAATGAGAACAGAAGACAGACTTGAGGGCTGAGCTTTGGACCATTCCAAAATTAAGAAGTCAGGAAATGAAGAGGAACCAGGAATGGAAAATGAAAAGGAATGGCCAGTGAAGTAAAAGAAAAACCAGGCTTATCCTGGAAGATCAGTGAAAGAATGTTTCAAGGAGGAAGTTATAATCAATTGTGTCTGATTCTACTCATAGGTCAGCTAAGAGGGGTTTGAGCAAAGACCTTGGTTTTAAGGACAGAAGTTCTTAATGACATAGACAAGTGCAGCTTCTGTGGAATGTTGAAAGCAAAAGCTTGATTCAGGATATAATGAATCTATTTTATTTACTACTGGAGAGAGTAAGCACAGTTGACTCTTTTATGGAGATTTACTATAAAGAAAAGAGGGAAAATGGCGCAGTAGCTGAAAGGGGGTAATGAGATCAAGAGATTACAGTTTTATTTTTAATGGGAGAAGACATAGCACATTTACATGCTGATAGGAAAGATCACACTAGCAAGGAGAAAATTCCAGAGAGCGAATTGCTGGAGTGATACACTTCCAAAGCGGAGGAGTTGGCCCTGGACTCCAGCATGGACAATTCATCCTTGGGAACAACACAAGAAAGCAGAATACATGGGCATAGAGGCCAGAGGTTGGATAGATGACAAAGTGGGAGTTTGCAGAAATTCTCCTCCGGTTGCCTCTATCTTCTCAGTAAAATGAGAAACGAGATCATCACCTGATAATAAACATTGAAAAAATAAGACTCAACATAATTCAAGGGAAGAACAAAAGTAATACCCAGAGGAAAAGGCCTGAGACCTGCTGATAACCTGCCATCTTTTTATAGACAAACTTGTGTACAAGGGCTCAAGCCAGGACAAGATATGCTGATGTATGGAAAGTCTAGATCTGCAGCATAACCCATGAAGAGATGAGAGAGCCACGCACTTGGAGGCTCACTTAAGGGAAATGAAACTCAGTAACACTAAGTCAGATTCTGACTCTTCACTTCCACCTCCAGTGCTGTCCAGACTCAGCCATTATGCAAATAGGTTTCAGTTTTACGAACCATTAAGTTCTTTGTGTACTTAAAGTTGATTATTTTTATGGGGATGAAGAATGGAGAGATAAATATTTTGTTTGTTTGTTTTTAATGAGGAATCGCAATTCACAAGATTCTTTCTCTTATGTTACAGAAGCACTGATGCCCCCCCTACAAAATATTTCATATTTAAAAATTTATCTAAAGTTCACTATTTTTATATAAACTGAAATTTTCTCATATTTTGGTGGCATTTAGAAGATCTTGACGTGTTACTTTTTGAATTAGAGTAAAACACGTATGATATGGACACAACAAAATGATATGCTGTGAATAAAATGAGTCACATTCTGTAATGAAACTATATGTAGTGTATTATGCTACATTATATATGATTAACTATAGAGGATATCAATCTCCAATGTTCATTCATTCAACATTTATTAAGACCTACTGTGTATCAAGCACATAGTGCACAGCAAGGAATAAACAGATAAAGATCCTTGCCTGCATGAAGCTGATTATATTCAAGAGGGAGAAATATAGATAATACACTAATAAAATAATAAATAAGAAAAATTTTAATATGTAAAAGGTCATAAATACAAAAGAAAATTCATCAGAGCAAGGAGAATGAGGAGATGGTTTACAATATGAATAGTGTGGTTAACTTTTCTCACTGAAACGTTAACATTAGGGTAAAGACTTGGAAAAGATGTGGCATGAGTCACGTAAGCTCTCTGGGGAAGAGGGAGCCAAGCAGGGGGAACGGCAAGTACAAGGGCTCTGAGGAAGGAGAGCACGTGGCATGTTAGCGGCAGTGTGAGGAAGGCAGTGGTGAGAAGAGTAGCAGAAGACTAGACCAATCAGCTACATAATTTGCAGGGCCTAGTGCAAAATAAAAATGTGAGACCCCTTGTCCAAATTTATGAAGAATTTCAAGACAGCCACAGCAAAGCCTTAAAGTGTGCATGGGGACCTTCTGAGCACAGGGTCCTACGTGACTGCACAGATCACACACCCATAAAGCAGGGTATGGTAGGAGAAGTCAGGTCAAACAGGTAAGGAGGTAGGGGAGCATATTTTGAAGGTCCTCTAAGCCCTTGTAGGAACTTTGATGTCACTCTAAGAGACATGAAACATCACTGGAGGGTTTTATGTAATCTAACATACAGGATCTGTGTTGAAAATAGTTTAGGAATTTAATTGGAAGCAGGAGACCACTTAGGAGATTATTGTAATAATCCAGGTGACAGATGATGGTGGCTTGGTCCAAGTAGTGAGAAGTTCCAGGCTCTGGAACTCACAAGACTGGTGGTGGGTTTCATGTAGGGAGAAAGAGAAATTTCAAGAATAAAGAATGACTCCAGGGTTTTTGGGGTGGAGGAACAGAAAAACTGGAGTTGTCATGAACTTAGGCAAGGAAGTGTGGGAGAGGGTGAGAACTGGGCAATGGTGGAGGGGAGGATCTGTAGTTCACTCCTCAACACCAAAGCTTGAGATTCCTCTTAGACCCTCGAGTGGAGACAGTGAGTTGGCAGTTGGACACATGAGTCTGGTGTTCAGAGGAGCGGTCAGGCTGCAGACATACATTTGAAAGTAATCAGAAAAGTCCTAATTCTTCAATGCAGCTAAAGGTATAGGTCTCAACTGATTTAGATGCTTCAAAAGTTCTAGGCTAATCAAAATTCTTCTTTGTATAACACATTGCTCTTGGCTAATGAAGTCTGTAGTGTAATATTTCCTTTTTACTCTATTCCTCTTTTATTAAAAAGTCTTTTTTTTCCCCCTTATTTAATAGCACGCCTTGGCTGAAACTGAATACCAAGGAGTTAGAAACGTGATAAAAAAGAAGTCGGGGGAAACTGTTTCTAAATATCACAATTAGTTTATGCCAGAGTTGTAGATCTATATTTGGCAGTGGCAGCTTTGAGAGAATCTGGAAGGAAAGAGCTCCTTAGCATGTTCCCTGTCACCTGAGAGGCAACATCAGGAGAGGCACCTCGCGGGGGCGTGAAGGCAGTAAGCACCAGCCAGGAGGAGTGGTACACAGAAGAGGAGGAGATGACAGGCCACATGATGAATACATGCGGGGCACCCTTTTGAGGAGCCCAGAAATAATGTGGGAATGTTTTGCAAGGAAAGCATTGATATTTAGTAATTACATTGATAGAGGGTCAGGGTCACTGTAATTTAGTTTATTGATATTTGATGCCATTTTTATCCCCAGCTTGGTAATAGCTGCATGTACATATATATATGCTAGTTCTAGTTAGGGACTGAGGTATTTCTCAGTTGATTTCTTTGCAATTAGGGTTCACCCAATATGGTCCACTGGCTAAGGCTAAGTAACACAGTCCAGACCATTTCTCTAAGCTGAACTGCATCCATAGTCTTTCCAGTCTTCGGCCAGATCTCCTTTTTCCTGCCCTGTGTCACAGTGAGAGAGATGGGTGGGAAGAAAATTTGCATGGTTAAAATCCAAAATGAATACAGATTTCCATTGCGTATTATAATTAGAAGTGCAGTGATACTTAACCATGCAATTACATTATATATTTCACTCCACCCTCACCCTCCAACAGGATGAGGAAAACCCAGAGGGGTTATTATTTAATAACTCAGTATAATATGAGTTGTAATAATGCCTGCAGTGCTTGTAACTTAAATGTGAACTAGAACTTTTTTCCCCTGCAATTTGTATTCAGCTTATGCTCAGGTTTAAAGATGGCCTCAATTTAGGGATTTATGAATGGGTGGAGAAAGTAAAATTGATACTCACATATAAAAGAAGAGGAAATATCTCCTCTTCATGTCTTTAAAAAGACAATTATGCCCTGTAGTTTCAAACTGGGTATAACATAATTAATTGTTTTATTTTATAAGAAACCTCTTTTAAAAATATGGAGAAAACATTAAGTTTTCTAATCTTAAAAGAACTAAAACACTTTTGGATTATATCATGTATATTTCTTCATTCTGGTAATTCATATAGAACAAATTCTTCAACCCCCGCGCTATTAACACTGGGGCTGGATAATTTTTTGTTGTGGGAGGTCATCCAAAGCACTGTAGCATGTTTACCATTATCCCTGGCCTCTAACCACTCAATGCCAGTAGCCCCTCCCCACCTCAACAGCCCCAGTCATGATAATCAAAAATGTCTGAAGTTGTTAAATGTCCCCTGGGGCAAAATCACCCCTGGTTGAGCACCACTGATACAGAATGCAAGAGAGAATTAAATTCATTTTCATAATATATTTTATTATTCTATCATGTTGAGTAACCATTTTGAAGTCTTCAACCAAGGGAAGACAACAAAGCTTTGCCAAAAATATAATGTAACACACCATATCTGCCCAAAATTATTAAATGACACCATGCACACTATCATTTTATGAAACATACAAAATATCGGTTACCTCTGCGTCATATTCTTGCCACTTATAGATGACACAGTTGACTCATCTTCCTTTCAGAAATTCAACAACCTAGAAACAAGTATCAGGCAATTTTTGTCCACTCAATAGAATCTATGTCTCACTAAGCTGGGCAACAGGCTGAAAGAACACAGAACTGCACTGTAGAACTCTGTGGGTTTTTAGTCTGTTTACAGATAACGGCTTGCCTTTGTACACACTTCTACCACTAACATCTTTTAATACAATTATCTTTCATGTGAGGCATTTAAAAAGCTTTATGTTGATTACTTAGATTTCCATTTCATAGCGGAAAAGCAATAGTTAGAAACTTCTGCCTGGATCACAAATAAAACCAAGTTATTTGTTTTATATTTGTCTGTCACATTCCCACCTCCTGTTTGATGCTTGAAGAAAAACTAAAGTTGTACAGACTTCATGAATATAAAGCCTTTCTTACGTGGAATATGAATAATGAGAATCTCAATAGCAACACATATTTTAAGACTAGATGAAGGAGCCACTTATTTCAAACAATATGTGGTACAAGATAATACCAAGAATGTCACAGAATTTGATCAGTTTATGTTTACTCTTGATTGTAGTTGAACTTTGATCCTGTCTTACTGATTTTCTTCCATTGTACATCCAGGGCCTCAAAAAGAAGAAAGGAAAACTGGGAAGTTTGACGTTTAGAAATATTTTGAGACAATGTTTCATTCAACAGCTATTTTTAAACTTCCCCTACTTACAGTGTTTTTTTTTTTCTAGACCTTCCAGCCTTTTAAAGGAGTATTCTACACAAGAATATCTGGCTTACCTTTAAAGAAAAAAAACAAAAACAACTTATGTACACAAAAATATATTTTTAAAATTTATTCTTATGCTGTTTTGACGGGGAACCAAAAAGAAAAGCGGGAAGGTGATCTTCCTCTCCTGCAGGCAGGGTAGATGAGAAAACAGAGAAGCAACATGAAGTGGATACTTTCCACTGTTAGTGAAACTTAACCAGATACTGAGACAGCTGGGTTCCCCTTCATTCTGCAAAGTAAAACCTTTGTTCCTTTTAAATTTTCAATTCTTTAATTTGAATTTCTTGGGGGAGGCAAAAAAGATTTGTGACAAATGTTTTTCCCTCTTTCATTAAAAAAAAAAAAAGTATTCAATAGCAACTGTCTGAAGAAGGAGAGAAAAAAGGAAAGAAAACAAGCAAAGCCACAAAGCCCAGCTGCACACTTAGTTCCTGTTCACTTAGTGCAGCTTGTGACGTAGGCTTGTTGTATTTTGAATTGACATATAGAAATGTTCATTCAGAGAGGAAACTGGCTTTGGCATAATATGCAGAAGAAATAGCATTCACAGAACTGTTATTCAAAATAATGTGCACAGACAGCTGTATTTCTTATTTAAATGAACATTATCTTAAGGGAAGAAGGGGAGATATATTTTACGGTGTGTAACTTCTGACTTAGAATTTGAATTAAGTTTCATAAACGATTATTGGAATCTGAGAAAAAGTTAAACAGTAGCTGAGTAGCTGAGAGTTTGGGGTCTCATGGCACAAATCAGGGAGTTGGAAGAGAGAGACTTCTTTTGCTTTGTGTGACTTGCCTTGTTTTATCTTGCTTACTTCCAACCACATCTTTGGGGAGAGAGTTTTAAAGCAGTTCTATTTGTAACACCCACGTTATAATGTAGATCCCTGAGGCTACCAAGTTCTTTATTTCTCTTGCCCCTCAAGAGGTCTGCCCTGGCCTGCTTGTGCATTTCCTTGTTAGGGTTGGCAGACCTCTCCCTGGACTAAAGCTCTTTCGAAGTCCCAGACTTCATATCTTCACCCAGGATCTAACTTAGTGCAATAAAGGATAATTTATTTATTAAAAATATTCATGCCATTCTTTTGCACTGGAAGCTTACATTTCAGGGGTATGAAAATGATTTCTAGCTGCCCTAATTTCATGGCATTAGGCCATTGTATGTCATATACTACTGCACTGTTCATAATATTTAGACAGTTCCATAGCAACCCATAAAATACAACCTCCAGAGGTCTACATTCCTCCAGCTATGCATCAAGATTAGAGGAATTCCTGAGGAAAGAAACCATGTTACAGAGCACTGAGTCTGAAATGCTCCCTTTATGGTAGCAATAGCAGGAACATGGGCCAGAAACATGTCTTAGGATTTTATATTCAGAGCTCACTATAATTTCTTGAAATGTCCCCTTTGCACTTCTAGTTTTCTGCCTTTATTTACAAGGCATCAAGAAATGGGCTGATAAAATCTGACTGCTTTATAGCTTATCTTTTTTTTTCCTTTCCAGAGTAGACAAATAAATTATCACTTTTTTATCATCTAAAATGTTTTATATAAAAATATTAGTGGAAAATACAGAGATGCAAATATCTTTCTAACAACTGTTCTCTTTCCATATGCTTCTTGAAATTCGCAAGTAAAATTTTCATTTTGGCTTGCTTTTGAACCACACTACAAAAACTTACTTTATTACACTACCATTTGCATTAAAATAGATCCCAGCAGCCCCCGACCCCCTCAGCCTGTTAGGAACCAGGCCATGCATCACTGCCTGAGCTCCCTGCCCTGCACCCCCACCTATCTCCCCCCCCCGCATCCGTAGAAAAATTGTCTTCCATGAAACCAGTTCCTGGGGCCTGGAGCCAAAAAGATTGGGGACCACCATTCTGGTGTCCAAAACAGAGATTTTACATAAATATGGTGGATGATCCCCACAGTCACTCTGAGCATCTTCACTCTCCCCATCTTACTACCTCATTCTCTTTTCCATCAACCTTGTGGGGTAAATCACTATTTCCTACCCATATTTCATTCAAAATGTCTTCTTATATGTTCGTTGCTCTCTATTCTCACAAGCACTACTTATCTTCAAATTATACCTCCTCACATGGGATTCCTGTGAACAGTCTGGTACTTTACATCTTTTAAAATATTTCCTGTAGCACTTCATAGAATACGCAACCTCTTATGTAGTCATTACATTTAAGCCTCAAAACAACCTGTGTGGTAGGCAAGGCAAACATTATCCCAGCTTTGCAGATAAGGAAATAGGCTCAGGAAGAATAAATCACTTTCTCAAGGTCATAAAGCTAGCAAATGCCAGAGCCGAAACTTGAACCCAAGACCTTTGGGTCTAAATCCCAAACTTCATACTGCCTTCTCAAGGCCCAATGACAATAAAAGCACCACAATAAAACCCACCAAAAATTTCAACAGGTCCTTATTTCTTAAAGACATGTAGCAACTTAGAACTGGAAACAGCCTCACAAATTATGAAGTTTAACAGTCCTGGCTTTATATATTGTAGCTTCAGAGTCCCAAACTGTGATGTGTGATGTGTCCAACGACTAATAATTATGGACTCCACCAGTGCTTGAATCTACTGATTCCCAGATACAGAATTTTCTGCTACCCTTTTCTGCCTTATTGCCTTAAATGCCCCCTGGCATTTTTAGATTTCAATAATATGTGTCAGTAGCACGTCCAACTTTAATTTCTGCCATCTCAAAGGTGTGTCTCTGCTAAAGACAGGTTATACTTCCCACTCTCCAAAAGTTGGATCACACTAATATAATCTGTGAGTCTGGACAGTAGTTTACCTTGTCACCAAACCTGAAGTAATGTCCCTATAGTCTTTCCAAATACAAGCCCTAAGCAAATTCTACCCCCTCCTCCTCAAAGCCCTTGCTGGTTTCCCTGGACCTCAGGAAAATTCTCTTCTCTGAGTTCTTGCAGTACTTGTAGCTTCTACCACACAATTTTATGCCCCCAAAACCCCTTGAGGTCAGTGACCAACCTGTTTTACGTTCCTGTATATCCCCCAGTCTCATTGCATTCCTGTATCACCCTTCCCCCAATATTCTCATTACTGAGAAAAGTTGATATATGAAAAGCTATTTCCTCTTCCTAGGGTATCTTTCCACCCTCACAAATTAAACCATCTAAAAAATTCCTACTCAGCCATTTCTTTTCAGCTAAAATGCTGTTTCCTCCATGAAGCCCCAGCTGTTTCCGAGTGACATAGTAGGCTGTCTTCTGAGTTACAGGAAAGCTGTAGCATTCCTGTACATTACTCCTAAAAATCAATTATCTGATTATATTTATGTTGTCTGCGTGTCTGTCTCCTCACTAAAGATTCCTCATCACAGACACAATCATATACTTTTATTCTATACTAAGTTACATTCCCGGCACAAAATTGGCATTTAATGTTTGTTTAAAAAATCAGAAAATAAAATATGTTTCCATGATAATGAAAACATTCTGTGTTCTTTTAAGCATAAGGAATAAATACTAAGTTAGGGAAAAAATATTTATCAGGCGAGCAGATCTTGGATATCATAGGCATAGACCTAATTCCTACAGCAACTATAAAGCAAGGTTGGAGAAAGACCAAGTGGCATTTTATTTAGACATTATTGTTTTTTTCAGGGGTCAGAGCCTCAAACTTACAGATAAGGTCTTATATCCAACTATTCTTTTCTACAGTCAGAACTGCTTACCCTTACATTAGGATTGTATCAAACAACTTGCTATCAAACTTTCTCAAACCTACATTTTGGATTTATTGTTCCTTTTATCCAAGAGGATACCCCACCCACTCCCCACTGGACAACCTCACATTCATCTTTCCAGAGACAACATTGGGGTCATGTTTGTGACAATGCCTCTGATTCCATCTAGAGTTGAAATATTTTATGATTCCAAAACTTTGTATGCGTAATTTTATTGCAGCACATAACCCATGGGATAGAAAGTAACTCTTTGTCTCTCTCCCTGTCTGGACTATGAACTACATAAAAGCATAGGATTCACCTATTTCATGTATAATTTTTAAAGCTTAGCAATGTTCATGGAACATTGCACTTTTCAGAACTTAGCACTTTTCATGGAACAAGTATGTACTCTCACATTTAAAAGCTGGGGGAGAGGAGGAAAAAAGGGGGGAGATAGAAAGACACAAAGATACTTTGGTAGTTAGTATTATGGCTGCAAACTAGTTTCTGTTCATTAGAAGATTTGGAAACAAGCAGCTAGGTCTTCTTATTTCTGCTTGCACACAAGGTTGTAGAAACATGAGGTGTTTCTACAGCAAACATTCAGCATCTATTCTACAGTTTCTTGGGTGTCAAGAGTCAATGGCTAACTTGTAGCTATGGGAATCCACTTTCCAGTGTCCTCTGTGTTGGAAGGCACTTGCAGTGGTAGCAGTGCAAGTTTCTTAATTCCAGCATTCTAACACCTGCATAATAGCTCCAGGAATTATTCTTGAATTTGGGGCTCTAGTGAAGACCTCAAAGGCAGTAGCTTCCCAATGGAGTCAGTCTGGGGTCAGTCCTGGAGGCCCAGCCTGCAGTCCTCTCCTTTATGACTTTTTGTAATGGTTTAAGCATATAACGTTCTGTGCTAAAAATCTTCTTGCTTAATACATACAGTGGTAGTTTCTGTTTCCTATAGTGCATCCTGACAGAGTAAGAGGGAACAAAGCGAGGGAGGGGAGAGAGAGAAAAAAACTACAAAGAACTCCCAGCACATAACTCCATTCTTAGGCCTGCACTCAGAGACCTGAGCAGCGCTGGCTAGCCCGGCTTCTAAGCAGCCTAAGGTCTCACCCCCGAGGTGACCCAACCCTCCTTTGATTTTTCTGTCTGGAAAAGCTCAGGGCTGTCAAAAGCATTTACTGTTTGTTCTAGCCAACACCTGATGAAAGGCACCTGACCTCCCTCTCTTAGAACATTTATGAGAAACAACTTATGATTCTGAATCCTCCCTCTGTCCCTCTGAGATGTGTATGTATCTCCTACAACTCAGGAGTGTCTTTCTCAGGGCCTGAAAGCCATTCCTTCAAAATGTAATAGTCAGGAAGGGTAGGGCCTCTGTCTCCCAGTCTCTGTGAGAGGATAGAATCCTAGTTTTGATTATTGCCAGCCAGTAAACACAGGCAGCCTGCCCACACGCACGCTCACCCACCCCGTGCAAGTTTTCACCCCCCGGCTCTGCATGAGCCTTCGTTTCCTCCCTGTCCCCACTCGCTTATTTTTCCCTTTAAGATGCCCGGTCACCTCTGCGCAAATCAGAATGGAGCTCAGCTCTTCATCAGTAGTCGCTGAATAAAATCTATTTTTACTGTTTTAACTGATGTCCAGCTTTGTTTATCTTTGACAAATCAGAGACTTCTCCTTTTTGTTCTTTTTTCTTCTACTCCTGTTAGATCCACTATATCTAACTGAATGATAAGAATCATAATTTATTTTTTCTATTAAAACTTCATATTGGTTCATTTTAAATTATAAAGATCATTAAATGTCGTAATGATTTGCTGTGGGTGGTTATAAAATCACATTTTCTACATACTGTGTCTATTTTAATGGGGGCGATGTTTTCCTCTCTCCAGAATATTTTTTCTGGGATTTTACCTAAAGCCCAAAAGACTAGGTAAATAGCTCAAGTGCCACTCAGTATTATGAATCAATCCTGTAAATATTGGAAAATCCTAGTCTATTTGAAGTTTCAGGCTAAATGCTAATGAGCTATGTGCCTCCAAAATTCATCTGCACATCTATGATTTAGTGTAGGAACTGTAAACTACAAAATAAACTAACACTAATAGAGTCATTTTTGCCAATTGGCCGCAAAAAAAATCTCCTATTGATGCTTTAAAAGGGAAATTGCCTGGAGTAGAGAAAGACTGTAAGAGATTCATTCTTTTTCAGTGTGTGATTAAACAGAAATATTTCAGAGGAGCTTGAATCCTTTGAAACACATTTATTATGTATAGCATGTTAGCATCCTCATTTCATGTAACTTTTGGGTTTTTGCATTTGCAGGAAATGAGTAATTAGCTGAACATGCAGAATCCCATTATTTGGTTCAGTTCTCTTGATGGGATTAAAAACAGTTGTTTAAGAGGGAGTTGTAGGTACTTTGAATTTTAAGAGTAATATACTTGTAAGTGTTTCTGACTTGGAAGAAAGAAACCACTGACAGGTGTGGTTATGGGTTAAGCTTTAAGAATGCTTGAGAAATTCCCCTGTTGACTAAGTATCAACTCACTGTAGTCCCAAAGAGTTAGCCTCTGGACATCCCCTTTGAACTTTTTTTCTCCAGAGGGGTTCATGCAAGGAACTGGGATTCCTTGTATAATTTTTCCTATAAAGAAAGCACCTCTATGAACAACTTTAAAAATTCCAGTAACAATAACCTTATTATCATTTTTTCTGATTATTCTTAATCATTTCTAATAAGGAACCCATGAAAAACGTGAACAACCTAGAATTAAGTGCTATGACCTGGGAATCAGTAGCTCTCATTTAATCCCTACTTTATTAATTCCCAGTGAAGACTAGAAAATTCTCCATTTCTAAAATAAAATGGTAAATTTTTCCCACTTCCAACCTCATAGGAATAACATGAAGATAAAAAAGAGAAACTGTACCAAAATATGTGAAGTCTTTGGGGGAGATTAATATTTTTAGCTACAATATTGGGGTTACAGTGCTAATTGTTTGGAACAATAATATATAAAAACTTAATACTTTACAAGTTTATAATAGGAGAAGGAAGGTAGACTTTTGGAACTATAAAGATTATAGTTCCAATGGTGCCAATTCTTTCTTGACATAAATCTTTCTTTCATTTCTGTGAGACCTCAAGTCAGACTCTCAATTACTGAGAAAATTTTCTGTACCAAGAAATTTAGCTAAAATGACTGATGGGATTGTCCCTAGTTTTTAAGAATATTTCGATGAGAATACTGACTACTTCAGCCCTATGACTTCCTCTTTTTAAAGTAAAGGCAATTTGAAGAAAATACACATGTGCAAAAAATATATGATAGTCAAAAATAAGAGGGCACAGAAGATAGGATGAGCTGAAGCCTTTCTGGATACAATCCCTATTAAAAACCATATTCGAGGTTTGTATCAAAATCATGGGATAAGATGGTAGCCAAGCAAAAGTGTTAATATCCAGGAGCAGATGGCAGACTGAGGAAGGACCTCTGTGTGAAGACTGCTTGAAGAGCTCAGAGTACTGGGTTATTGAGTAAGTACATTAGGGGAACTTTGAACCACCCTTCAGTAAGTATGTAGAATGATTTCAGCATTTTAAGGTGGTTTCTAATGGATCTTAGCAGTTTATGGTTTCTAGGCTCCATTTAACTAATATCACAGAGACTTTCATTAATGTCTGAAATGCTGATCTCCATAATCTCTGCACAGTCTTCATAAAATAATTACTCACTTTTGAAGTAGATGCCAGTACTTCCTAAGTGCATTTGTGTTTTCCCTTTTTAATGTGGTTAGTGATAGATAGTACTACAGATCCCATAGTAGATGGAAGATGTTGAGAAATGTTTCGTGCAAGTTCACTTCTATCATCACTTTTCTTGAGTAACAGAAATATGTAGTTTATTTTTAATTAAACATAAACTTTTTTTAGCTTATTATTGCTAGAAGTATTTTGTTGCAAAATTTTAAAAAGTAAATGAATGGATGTATATTTATATTACATGATAAATTAAAAAACACTTGCAAGAGTATTGAGACTGTCCTCTACAGTTCTTTTGCAGGAGTGCTCAGCTTCTATTTCCTGGCCATGTTTCACGTACAATTAACTTTTCATTTCCCACCTTTCCCCATGACTCCACCTACATAAGTTTTTTCCATTTTATTTTAACGCAACAATTAATTAGAGTACTTTATTAAAAATAAAAAATCTGACACAAATGCTAAACCAGAAGGAATGACTGGACACAAATATAAAGAATAAAGCACAACCATCTTAAGCAAGCCAGTAAAGAATGTGGGAAAAAAGTCATAAAATTAATAGTGGAATGAAATCACAAAAGAAATAAATATAAAAGTGGGCAATTAGAACTCTAATTTTATTTTTTTAAATATTTTATCTCTTCAAAAAATATTAGGATATTTTGAACATATACAAAAACTTAAATTACAATAAACAGCTGTAACTTTATTATCCAAATTTAATAAATGCTAATTTTTTCATACTTATATAAGACAATTTTAAAATAGAAAATATTTAGGTCCAAACATTTACTTTCCTCCATCCCGGATAGAAATATTGTGCTTATAGTTGGTGTGTATTTCCTCCATCATTTAGCTATTGCCATGAATAATGCTGTGTAACAAACTGCTCCAAAACTCAGTGGCTTAAAACTATTAATACAATTTTTTATTCTCGTGGATCTGAATGAAAGCTGAGGATTTAACTAATCTAGGCTGGGCTCCAGTGGGTAGCTCTGCAGATCTTGGCTGAACCCATTCATACATATGAAGATTAACTAGAAGATAACCAGTTAAGTCTGGCTAGGGCCACTTGGCTCTGTTCCATGTGTCTTTCTTTTAGGAGTAGCAGCTAGCCTAGGTATATTTTTTTCCCAACAAAGCAGAGAGATAAGAAAGCAAGGAGAAATACCAAAGCCTCTTGAGGCCTAGGCTCAGAACTGTCATACCACCACTTCCACTTCATGCTTTTGGCCAAAGCAAGCCACATGGCCAAATTCAAAGCCAAGAGGGGGAAAGTGCAGCCTACATGTAATGAAAGGGTATGTAAGTTACATGTCAAAAAGGCTGAATACAGTAAGGGCTGAAAAACTGGGGCCAAAAATGCAATCAACCTCAACTCCCACACATGTTTTTATACTTATCTGTCTATATCCATAAATAATAAATTAATGATTTGAGTATTTTTAACTTTTAAAATTTATATTAAAATGATATAACATTTTACTTAATCTTGAGCAGTCTGCCTTTTTTAATCATTTTGTTTGCAATGATTACCTAAGTTGATCATTAAATGTAGATTATTTTTTACTACTGAATTTTTTCCATTACATAAATATATTATAATTTATTTATAGTATATTTATAAACATGCAAGTTGTTTCTAATTTCTTATTATTACAAAAATGAATACAATGAAAGTATTGCATACATCTCCCTGTGCAGAAGTATGAGAATTTCTCTAGGGTATATCTAAAATAAAATATGTGTCTTAAGGTAAGTGTTCTTTTTACGTTCAAGATCAATGTTGTCCCATAGAAATATAATGTGATCTCCAAATGTAATTTTAAATTCTCTAATTCCCATGTTAAAAAAAAATTTTAAATTTAATATATTAAACATGTTTAGTAATAAATTTTATTTAATACAATATATTCAAAATATAACCAAAATACAAAATTATTAATGTGATATCTTACCTTCCTTTTTTGAAAACTAATGTGTATTTTATACTCATAACTCAGCTCAGCTTAACACATTTCAAATGCTCAACAGCTTCTTGTGGCTAGTGGCTACCCTGTTGGTGCAGTTCTAGATATTACTAAATTACTTGCCTAATTGTTGGTACCAATATACGCACATTCCAATTGCATATCCTGATCAACAGTGGTATAACAGATATTTTCAATTTTCTGCCAGCCTTAAGGTTAAGCAGAAAAAGAACACTAGTGGAAAAACTGAGGAAATCAGATTAAAGTCTGTACTTTAATGAATCATGTTATACCAATGTTAATTTCTGAGTTTTGCTAATTGTAAAGAACGGTTATAGAAAATGTCAAAATTAAGGGAAGTAAATGAAAATTATACATGAACTCTGTACTATCTTTGCAAGTCTTCTATAAGTGTTAGATTATGTCAAAATAAAAAGTTTTTAAAAATCACCCCCTAAATGAACTTGAATTTCATTTTCTCCTACAGATCACCAGGTATATCCACTTAATCAAGCCTTCTGAAGCAAGTTTTTGATATGCTAATTGAAAATATTTTTATTTAAACTTTACAGTAGTAGATGAAAGAGTTTACTGATCCCACTCCTAGTTAACCCATCTATTAATATAATTATAGACTGACCAGACCATTTCGTGTCAGTGAATACTGGAAGGTAAAAAGAGGAAGCAAGCAAACTCTGGGAACTGAACTTGACATCTCTATTGTGAGTTCTTCATCTTTCCAATGTTCTATCACTTTTCTGTATTTCCCTAATAGTATTGATTTTATTCTGGATGTAGTTAATATAATTGTGCAATTAG
Organism: Daubentonia madagascariensis; assembly: GCA_023783475.1. Classification (NCBI taxonomy): domain Eukaryota; kingdom Metazoa; phylum Chordata; class Mammalia; order Primates; family Daubentoniidae; genus Daubentonia; species Daubentonia madagascariensis. Next base: position 13,083,494 of record JAKFHU010000978.1, on the reverse strand, counting down.
CATGCAGTACTTTCTCTACTGGGTAAATAATAAAAAAAAATTCTGCATTCCTTTCAATAGTTTGCATAATATACTAATCAAATGTCTCAAATTGAATAGATGATGACAGTAACATTCTAACCCTTAAGAATTTACCAGAGAATTTAAAATAACATACTCTTCCTTTCACTTGAACTTATCTTTTACCATAAAATTTTGTCTTTGCCCCACACTATTCCTCAGAAGTCTTCAAACTAGCTTCTTGGTAACTAAAGGTTTTAACTAAAAAGAAAAAAATTAAATAAGCAAAAAACCTCTAACCTATTCCTGTTGCTACCCTACTTATAGCTACTTAGAAATTGTGAGCTTCTTTTGAACCAGCTGAAGGCTGCAGTGAGGACAGGCATCCTTCTACGAGATGCTGTGGTTTTTCTTGAGCTCTAGGCATGGACACCTGTGCCAGGGCCACTTTCAGACCTTTCACCTACAGAGCTTTAACAAGTGCACTTCCCCCTGATTCTTTATTCTTCCTCTAGATAGCCTTTAAGCAGTACTTATAATTCATATGATAATTGATAATTTAGCTTCCATTTAACCGAATTCTCAATTTGAACTCACTTTTATAATATATAGCCAAGTAAATCCACTTTTAAGATGAGCTGCAAAGGTCCAAAAATTAGCAACTGTTCAGAATAAGCATTATAAGGGGCTAATACAGCCTGGAAATTATAACTCTGCCCTTAAGTATCTCTCCTTTAACCATCACAGTAACTCATTAAAATACATGGGGAATACATGTTTTAATTGTACAACGACCCAGGAAGTTCACTGAGGGGAACATAGTGAAGAATGCTAGAAAAGGTCATCCAGAGAGAAGCAGGGGATTTAAAACCAATTTTCATTTAATTCATAATTGTATCTATGACTTATGTTGGAATTTTTCAGTCTGAATTTTCAAGGTTAAGGTTTTCAGTAGCATTTCCTCCTCAGCTAAAAAGACAGAATTCCCAAGCGTTAATCACACACTTAGGATGTGGCCTTGTATCTGCAGCCACAGTGTCATTTTCAAGCGCTGTGTGAGCCCTGACTTGAGGTTGACTACTTGAGCATTCAGCTAAAGCTCTGAAGCCTCAACACTGAGTAAAGAATGCCCACATGGAGGTAAAAGAGCAAAGATCTGTCTTGATCGATGCAGCCAATGACTAATTGTGGTCACTAGCTTTTCCACTAGCATTTTCTGAAGTTTTAGAGCCACTTATTTAGACAAAGAGATAAGGATGCTAGAAGTTGCCACCATCCTAAAAGAGAACTTGAGAAACTGTCAGCTGGAACACTTCCCTCATATCAGATGTCACTGGGGAAGTTCAAGAGTGAGACCGAGAAAGAGAATTGACCTCTGAGGACAAATCAGCCTATTCACTACTCACATGCTCTCATACGTGCAGCATTGAAGTCTGCATCAAGGAAATTTGATCTCAGTTTATAGGACAGGATGGCCAGGGGGTAGTACTCCAGAATGACCTACTGCCATTTCTCCAGCAGGTTTTCTCGTCTGACTCAAAGGCAAAGCTTTGCCAGGCACGTAGGGTATATGTTTTAAATAGTCAAGGGAAATGCCCTAGAGAAATTTTATATTAATTATGTTTAATACTTATAGTAACACTGGTCACTCTCAAAGGTACCCTTTTAACTGATAAGAGGCTATTGAAGACATTCATTGCTGAGCTACTAAAACACCTTCTATCACTCTTACTCAAGGATATGTCTTAGAAGCAGATGTTTCTGCAGTTTTGCTCTCATGAGTAAAAGATGATGTAAAAAAAAATTCCAGTTGTGGAGATGGTTATTATCCCTAGCCATCAATTTGTTGATGCTTTTATACCAATTAAATTCTAATACTTATAAAATTAGCATGTCTTAGGCTGTGTACACCCCATGGATAATGGAATCAGGGGCCCTGTGTCCTGGCTTTGTCATAATTGGGTCAAAAGGGAGAGGACATAGGTAGAGTGGACAGCCATTGGGTATCAAATCAGACATCTAGGGCTAAAACTCCTAGACCTAAAGCTTGTTAATTGTGTAAAGTCAGGCAAATTACTCAACTTCCCAAACCTATAGTTGCCTCATCTGTCAAATGGAGATTAAGTAGTCCTTTCCTCCTAGGGTTATTGTGAGGACTGATGAATATACAGAAAAGATTGCTATCTTTTGCTATTAGTGAGTTCTCAATATATGTATTTCTCATTAAATTTGTGGTCTTAAGTTTTTAAAAAATCTCTGAGCCTAGATATTACATTTTAAAATAATAATATCTATCTCATAGTTTTGTATTAAAGATGAACTGATACATGTGAAAAATGTTGTTTACATGTTCTAAAGATCTATAATACACATAATATATATTTTTAAACCAATGTATCTTTGTAGTAAAGATATTTTTAAATTCTTTAGGAGAAGCACAATATGGCAATGGTGAAATGTAAATGAAGTAGATAATTTTAATATGTTTTTTGAATGATATATAAAAAGGGAAACACAGAGAAAGCATATATAACATTCAGTTTCATGTGTCTACATTTCAGCATTAATGATAAATACAAGAATGCATAATTGTATCAGCAAAGATGCCTAAGAATTTGATTGCATGTGGATATCGTCCCATCATGGAGTTTTAAGTATATCACGTGAAAAATAATCAGCTATTGATTCCCAGAAATGGCCACATTGGTATGAACTAGTATGCAGGGCATCTTGCATAGTTATTTTGTACATCTTTCTTATCTTTTTTTGAACCCATTTCCTGCACTGCAAAGAAACTGACACAGGATGCTTATGAAACAAGATTTAATTTTTCAGTCCACATGTGTTACAGCTGAACATCAGAAAGCCCCTAGATTTCACAGAACTACATTTTAGTATTTTTCTAATGGAAACCCCCATGATGTGTAGGGTTCCCACAAACCGCCTTGGAATCATATTATTAAAGTCGGTCTCATACTTTTCTCCCAGCTTACTGCCATCAAAGTCTCTTTTCATGTTTTCACTTTGGCAAAAAGTATTGTCCTACTAAGTGATTTTGAAACATTAACTTTAAAAACAACACACCCTGTTAAAAGTCTCTCCACACTAAAATTTATAAAATACACTTGAAATAATCGTGTAATAAAGCAATTTGAAATCCAAAATATAGAGTGATTTTTGTTCAGGGATGTTCAATGAGACATACAACTCACAAGTTAAATCTTAAAAATCTCATAGGATGATACACTGTCATTCTAATTTTGAACTGAAAAAGCTATAGTTTCTGAATCATACTTGAAAATTAGATAAAGGTCTTAATGTGGTGTTAAAAGCTACGGTCTTCATACACTGATGAAAATTTCTGTGAGGAGAACTGCCTAGGGAAAGAAAGCAATCAATTAAGTTAATTAATAGCTTAATCAATTAACTAAGCAATCAATTAATTAACTGATGGAGGGAGAAAAAAAAAATCTAACTTACAGTCCTGGAAGATAAAAGTTGCCAGGAAACAGCTTTGATTACGACCTGTGGGTTCCACAAAGGTGAGAGAAGCCTGAAGCCAGATTCCAACTGGGGAAAGATACAGATGTAAAAAAGAAGCCACAGGGTATGAGAACCACTTGATCTGGATGGGAAAGTTTCTCTCTCTGCTGTACTGGGGAAGTCTTCAAGTGTACCATGCTCAATACACTTAGAGGAAATGGCACCTTGAAGTAGTGACAGCTTTCATCATACAAAGCAGCAATTTTGAGAAGCAGCTTAGTACAATGGAACAAGCATAAACTTTGAAGTCAGGCTTCAGTTCTATTCCAGGTTTTGACAATTTGGTTAGAAAATTTAACCTCTTTGAAACTCAGTTGTGAAATTTGTTGAATGGGGATAATGACATTTCTCTTAAAAGATTATGGTAAAGATTAGATCAAGGAAACTAAAATGTCTAAGATGGTTTTGTATCTATTATCTTAGCATATTTAATATTGGCTATCATGATTATTTTTATTAGTAGTGTAAAGTGCTTTTATACGAAACCTGAAGGAAAAAATTGACCATGAGTGTTTCTTAGGATAATATTTCCTTTTAATCAGTGATGTATGTAATAAATGAAAAATTAACCCAGAGAATTGTGCCTGCATGAGCATAGCATAAAGTCTCCTGATTATCAGCCTGCTCTAGGTCACTTTACTTCCCGAAGTTTATTCCTGTCCAGATCATACCCCTAAAACGTTACTATGTGGAAGTATTCTCTTGAAAGTGATTTTTATTTTCAGATGCCTATACTATAGCAAGTTTTTTTTAATTGATAAAACCACTGTAAATATAATATGTTATTTCCAAAAACGATAAGAGGGGGAAACTGGTGTATATTAATTATACTGATAAGTTTCTAGATCTATCTGAGACACATCCAAACTTGAAAGTAACAATTTGACATAAGTACTCTGACAAAGCAAACAATAGTTCCTTAACCGTGTTCAGGGTTTTAAATGACGGGAAGTGTGGTCTAGAGGTTAGGACAAGTGGTTGGAAGTCACACTCCCAAGAGCTGTCTCTGGCTCTGATGGTGACACATTGCTTGACTCCAGACTAGTCATTTGACAAGCCATGAGCCAATCTGTTCATTTCTATTACTTCTTTTAAACCTTAAATGCCATCACTCTAGAGACAAAGTCTAATACTGCAACACAAATCTAGATCTTATGATATCTGTACAATCATTATATTGTATTCATCAATCAATAAATACAATAAACTTAGTATAATAGTGCTCTACAGGTCAAAATCGTAGTCATATGAATATATGAATGAAGAATAAAATTTTGATATGAATGAATTGCTGTCAATGTGTAATATCAAAGCAAGAAAGAGTTAGGCCTAGGAAATAATGACATCAGCATAAAAATGACACAAAAACTATGGTCGCTGAATTTAAGACTGTCACCATGCTGGAGATTTCTCTATTCAAAAAATTACTATTCTAAGACATTCAAGACATCTGAAAATAAAGAACAGTGATTCATGAGAGATGGTAAACAAATAAAGTAAAGCTTATAATTGCACAGTTTACTACCTGGAGAAAATGTCTAGGCTATGGTGGAGGATAAAGGAACCCAGATGGAATCCAGCAGTCTCCGTGAGTTGAAGAGGCAAAGTTGGAAGTTCAAGGAGATCAAAGCAGATATCAGCAGGAAAAAATACCAGAAAAGAAGAAATTATACAAATAAATAACTCTAGAATTTGCAAAGGGTTCCGCTTCAGTAAGCAGTTGAATATTGATTAGCACTTATCTGTGGTAAAACTACCAGGGGCCAAGCAAAGAACGACTTGAATGGATTAGAGGGAGCAATGATCAGACATCACAAAGGGATGGGATTAGTTCCAAAAGCCAGAGTGAAAAACTTAAAATTCAAAGGGTATTAGGTAGAGTACTAAGAAGGGCTTTGCCTCACTAGTAGGGAAAAAAATTAACCTTTGATGAAATATTGCTTGGATCCCACCTAACACAGCTTCACCTGAAAAAAATCAACATATTTTTAAGTAACTCAACCATGTCCCATAAATAAGCATAAGAATATTTATAGGAATGCAAAAATTTTTAGCACCTTAAAAGCTAAAATACACAATTTCTGGCATCAAATCAAAAATTACCAGGCATGCAAAGAAGCCTAGAACATACAACCTATAATGAAGATGAAAACCAATCAACTGCAACTTCCCCAGGAATTATACAGATAAGACAATTAGTAGACAAGGACATTAAAACAGGTATTATAACAGCATCTCTTGTGTTCAAGAAGTTGGAAGAAGAATTGAACATGTTAAGTAAAGTGATGGAAGACATAAAAGGACACAAATCAAACTCCTAGAGATGGAAACTACAATGTTTAAAATGAAAGATGCACTGGAAGAAATAAATAACATATTGGACACCGCAGAAGAAAATGTTAGAGAACTTGAAGACGTAGAAATAGAAGCTACCCGAATAAAACGCAGGGAGAACAATGACCAAAAAAAAAAAAGAAAGAAAGAAGGAAAGAAAGAGAAAGAAATAAAGAACACTAAAAAAAAAAAAAAGAGCCAACCAGCAGAGAGCTGTAGAACAATTTTAAGCAGCTAAATGTATAAGTAATTCAAATCTTCAAAGGAGAGAAGAGGGGAAAGCAAAGAAAGAATATTTGAAGAAATAATTGGTGAAAAATTTGTAAACTTGATTAAAACTATAAGCCTACAAAATGGTATAATATCAGTTGAAGGTAGACCGTTATATCTTAAAGATATTAACTATAAACCCTAAGGCCAACACTAAAATAATAAAAGAAAACAGAGATATCTAATAAACCAACAAAAGAAGTGACATAAAATCATAAAAAAGACTAAATTAATCCAAACTAAGGTAGAAAAAAAGGAAAAGGGAACAAAGAATAGATGGGACAAATAGAAAACAAATAGCAAGATGGTAGATTTAACTCCAACAATCTCAATAATTACTTTAAATATGGATCGTCGAGACACCCCAAATTAAGAAGCAGAGCTTGTAACACGTACAATGTACACTATCTGGGTGATGGGTATTCTTACAACTTTGACTCAAACAGCACAAAAGCAATCCATGTGACCAAACCGTTGTACCCCCATAATATTCTGAAATTTTAAAAAAAGCAGAGCTTGCAAAGTTGGACAAAAACCAAGGCCCAACTATATGATGCCTATAAGAAACACACTTTAAAATGGGTAAAAATAATAAAATGATACAGAAATAAATACTATGCTAACACTAACCTAAAGAAAACTGCTGTGGCTACATTAATGTCAGACGAAGCAGATTTCAGAGTAGAGATTATTACAGGAATAAAGAAGATAATTTCATAATGATAGAGTCTATTTTATCCAAAGTACCTAACAATTATAAATGTTTATGCAACTAATAAGAGAGATTCAAAATAAATGAAACAAAAACTGATAAAACTGCAAGAAGAGGTAAATTCACAATCATAGTTGGAGATTTCAATATCCTCTCTCAGCTACTGATTGAACAATTAGATAGTTAATTCATAAGGATATAAAGGACTAACAACATTATCAACCAACCTGGGCTAACTGACATTTATGGAACACTCCGCTTAGCAACAGTAGACTATACAGGCATACCTCAGAGATATTGCAGGTTTGGTTACAGAATACCACAATAAAGCAAATATCACAATAAAATGAGTCACATGAAATTTTTGGTTTCCCAGTGTATATGAAAGCTATGTTTACACTATACTGGAGTCTATAGAGTGTGCAATAGCATTATGTCTAAAAAGGGGTGCATTATGTACATACCTTAATTAAAAATACGTTATTGCTAAAAAATGCTAATGATCATCTGAGCCTTCAGTGAACGATAATCTTTTTGTTGGTGGAAGGTCTTGCCTTGATGTTGATGCTGCTAACTGATTGGGGTGGTGGTCACCAAAGGTTGGGGTGGCTGTAGTAATTTCTGAAAATAAGATACAATGAAGTTTCCTGCATCAGTTGAATCTTCCTTTCACGAAAGATTTCTCTGTAGCATGTGATGGTATTCGATAGCATTTTACCCATGGTAGAACTTCCTTCAAAATTGGGATCAATCTTCTCAAACCTTGCTGTTGCCTTATCAACTAAGTATATGTAATATTCTAAATCCTGTGTTGTCATTTCAACAATGTTCACTGCATCTTCACCAGTAGATTTCATCTCAAGAAACCATTTTCTTTGCTCATCCATAAGAACAACTCCTCATCCATTCAAGTTTTATCATGAGACTGCATCTAGAATGGTAAATCCTTTCCAGATGTTTTTTAATTTACTTTGTCTGGATCCACCAGAGGAATCACTACCTATGGTTAGCTATAGCCTTACAAAATATATTTCTTAAATAATAAGACTTGAAAGTCAAAATTACTCCTTGATCCATGCGCAGCAGAATGGATGTTGTGTTAGCAGGCATGAAACAATCATCTCCTTGTACATCTCCATCAGAGCTCTTGGGTGACTAGGTACATTATCAATGAGCAGTAATATTTTGAAAGGAATCTTTTTTATTCAACAGTAGGTCTCAACAGTGGGCTTAAAATATTCAGTAAACCATGCTATAAACAGATGTGCTCTTCTCTAGGCCTTGTTGTTCCATTTCTAGAGCACAGGCAGGTAGATTTAGCATAATTCTTAAAAGTGCTAAGATTTTGGGAATGGTAAATGAGCACTGGCTTCAGCTTAAAGTCACCAGGTTAGCCCTAACAAGAGAGTCAGCCTGTCCTTTGAAGCTTTGAAGCCAGGCATTGACTTCTCTCTAGCTATGAAAGTCCCAGATGGCATTTTCTTCCAATATAAGGTCATTTCTACATTTAAAATCTACATATAAAATCTGTTGTTTCGTGTAACCACCTTTATCTATTATCTTAGCTAGACCTTCTTGATAACTTGTGGCAGCTTCTTCATCAGCACTTGCTACTTTTTTTTATGTTATGGAGATGGCTTCTTTCCTTAAACCTCGTGAACCAACTTCAAACTTTTCTTCTGCAGCTTCCTCACCTCTGTCAGCCGTCATAGAACTAAAGACAGTTAGGGCCTTGATCTGCATAAGGCTTTGGCTTAAGGGAATGTTGTGGCTGGTTTGATTTTCTACCCAGACCACTAAAACTTTCTCCATATCAGCAATAAGGCTGTTTTGATTTCTTATTATTTGTGTGTTCACTGGAGTAGCACTTTTTATTTCTTTTCAGAACTTCTCCTTTGCATTCACAACATGGCCAACTGTTTGGCACAAAAGGCCTAGCTTTCAGCCTATCTCAGCTTTTGACATTCTTTCTTCATTAAGCTTAATCATTTCTAGCTTTTGATTTAAAGTGAGAGTCATGCAACTCTACCTTTCACTTGAACATTTATAGGCCATTGTAGCGTTCATAATTGGCCTAATTACAATATCGTTGTGTCTCAGGGAGTAGGGAAACCTAAAGAAAGGCAGAGAGAGAGGGGAATGGCTTGTCAGTGGTGCAATCAGAACATACACATTTATTGATTGAGTTCCTCATCTTATATGGGTGTGGTTAGTGACACTCCAAAACAATTACAATAGTACCATCAAAGATCACTGATCACAGATCACCATAACAGATATAATAATAATGAAAAATTTGAAATATTGCAAGAATTACCAAAACATGACACAGACACGAAGTGTGCAGATGCTGTTGGGAAAAAGTGCTAATAGGCTTGCTGCTCGACAGACACAGTGTTGCCACAAACCTTCAATTTGTAAAGAAAACATAGTGTCTGTGAAGTGCTATAAAGTGAAGTGCAATAAAATGAGATATTCCTGTACATCCCTTTCAAGTGCACAGAGACCCATTTACCAAAATAGAACATATTTGGAGCCATAAACTGTCTCGATAAGTTTTAAAAGATTGAAGTCATACAAAGTAGAATTAAATTAAAAATCAGTAACAAAATATCTTTGAAAAAATCTCCAAGTATTTGGAAACTAAATAACACACCGCTGAACAACCTATGGGTCAAAGAAGATATTGAAAAAGGAAGTTAAAAATATTTTGAAATGAAATAATGTAAAAATGAAAACAACATATCAAAATTTGTGGGATGTTGCTAAAGTAGTACTTAGGGGCAAATTCATCGACTAAACGTCTATGTTAGAAAAAAAGAAAGGTCTAAATTCAATTATTTCGGTTTTTACCTTAAGAAAGTAAAAAAAAAGAAAAGCATATGGAACCTTAAGTTAACAGAAAAAAGGAAATAATAATCAGAGCAGAAATTAATAAAATAGAAAACAGAAAATCAAGAAAACCAAAAGTTTGTTCTTTGAGAAGATAAATAAAATTTCTTTTAAAAAATATTGAATACTCTATAGTACCATTCAATAGAAATTAGCACAACCAACTAGTCTATCTGTTTCTCATATCCTCTACCCACTAATTATTTTTCTATTGCTATATAGTTTCACATAAACCCCTACAATTATAATCACATAATTTATTAGATTATGTACCATATAAAAATTGTCAATATTCAATAATTCTTGACTTATAAAACTGCCAATTTCATACATCTAATAGATATAATACAAATATAAACCTAATGAAGTATGTAATCTGCACTGTTGATTAATGTCTTAGGCACAGTGAGTGCTGTGGTGTGCCAGCCAGATTGCTCTACTTCAAGACTGAAGCATACATTCCCCCAGCTGCTGAACGTGTTGCCAACTAACATACCTCTTAGCTAAGTGCCTTCTGGAGGTTGTCCTCTGCTAAAGAGAACTACCTCACCCAAGGTCTCATCCTTCTTGGAGGCAGCCTGCATCCCATAACTAGTCAGTGAAAGATTTAAAGGCACAACCCCCTTGCCTTAAGGTGGGTAAAATCTGAAGGACAGACCTAGCATCAGCGATGACCACAGGATTGACTGAGGCCTTTGTTGTGACTGCAGCTCAGCCCAACTTCTCCCTCTGCCCTATTTCACTGCCCTTGGTTCCCCACAGGTATTGAACCCAAAATAAGTGCCCAATAAACTTCCTGCACCCAAATTTCTTTCTCAGAGTTGGCTTCATGGGGAACTCAAACTGCAACCTGTCTCTTATCTTCTTATAGCAATATGATGATGCACAGTTTGAGGAGGAACAGAACTAATGTATAAGGGACTACTATATCTAATTCTGGAAAGGTCTGTTTTTATTTTTAAAAAGGAGATGAAAAATATAATATATAAATATATATTTAATATGTGTAATATATATACATATTTAATTACCATGTGTTTAGATGATAGCACATTTGTAGCAACTTATAAGACTATTTTCATAAAACGTTCCCCTTCAAAGTTCAATTCTAATTGGATGCCATTTCTCCTAATTTTATCATCACTGAGGAAAACAACATCAGGTAATACTTTCCCAATTTTATAGAGTGAACCAAGGCTCATTTCTGATTAGGTAACTTGCCCAAGATCTCATAGCAATCTAACCAAAACATTTTTTATTACAGATATCCCTCTTCTGTTTTGAATGACTTAGAGCAACAATGAAGACTAAACTCCAAAGGAAAGAATAGAGAGTGGGTTGGTTTGTCTGTGTGTCGCATTTGCCACAGTCTCTGAAAAGAAAATTAGAGGCAGAGCCCCAAGATATGAAAATGTAAATTTTTATAGATTAACAGAGAAGCCTTAATTACTGGGATGTAAAATATCCTATCATTGAATGGGGGGGGGGTATGTGCGGGGGGAATGCTCCAGATAGAAGATTTTGATTTCTTTTTCTTGAAATATTAAGTTATGTTTGTTTGGTTGTTTTGTTTTTCTTTAAAAGGGAAAAGGGTAGAAAATGAAAGTGGAGCTAAGGGAAATGGAGAGGTTTTCCCCAATAAGGCCTTGCAGGAGGTAGGGCACTGACAGGCCCCCAGAAAGTCAGGGGATTAAGGAAGACCTGGGAGCAGACACCACTGAATTAGACTGTTAGCAAAGTGACAAAGAGTTTCTCAAGACAGAGAGCTATTCATTGGTTCAGAGAAACAGAAATAGACAGAGGCTGAGCATGAATGAGGAAAAATTCTCTGTCATCCTCTATTAACTACCAGGTATTAGCTGTGTGATCTTGGAGAAGTTATTTTAATCCTCCATTTCTTTAGCTAGAATGGGAGTAATTATATCTACCTCACAGGATGGCTTAAAAGATGAAATGATATCATCTTCCTAGTCAGACTGCTCAATATGATAGATCTTCTCAGGAGTTAGTGGGGGCATGATAACTGTACACACGTGTCTTGGGTCTTTATCATGTGGATAGAATAGGAAACTCAATATGATACTCGGGCTGACTTTTCTATAATATTATATAAAAATTTGTTCTATTTAAGCTCTACTGTATTCTTTTCACATTTTTTAAGACACTGCTAGTGGTATGAGAGCAGTAAGCAGTACTTCTTCAAAATAACATTATGATAGGAAAGGCACTATTGCCTGCCAGAGCTATAACACAGCAATGCCTGCATATCCTTCTTCCAGAGGCTCAAGAGAAAAGTCGGTTCATGTAGAATCCCAGAATATACCCAAAATTTCACTACGTCTATGAGTTCTGAGTACTGTTTCTGAGTAGAATATAAGAGGCAGTGGCAGGACAATTCTCCTGACACAATTAACTTGAAAAATGAAAACAAAGCAATTACCAAACATGTCATATTTTTAAAGATAAGAGAGAGCTGTAGAAGCAAAGAGAATTAGATGAATTAAAATTCAGAAAGGGAAAACCCCTTTGTAGTTGGGCTGAGATCACTGACCATTTTCTTCCCTGGAAATATGTACCACACCCAAGCTCAAGCAGAGGATGGGGTTTTAGACAAGGCAGAGAAAACCCTACAGGGGAAAAGAGATATCAGCAGAGCCTTTGGTGGCCACATGGGTTGACATGCTGGGTTAGAATCTAGAGTAGCCCCAAACACAGTGAGCTTTCTACATGGGACATCTGCTTTGTGCTTTTGCTGGGGGCCTTGCCTGGAAAAGCTGAATGAAATCTCTATCAGTCTGCTGTACCCCTTGAAGGCTTTGTAGAAAGAAGCCTATTATGCACGATTATTGAAGAAAACAATCAGAAAAAATTGGGGAGGGTTTTCATTGCCTCATCTCTATCTGGAGCATGAACTCCTTCCAGGAAGGCTGGAACCCATATTCCTTTTCCAGTCCCTCACGTCCCAATCACCCAGGACTGATGCTCCAAGTAACTACAGCTGGAAAGAGAAAGAAGGATGGAGGTAACTGAAGATATGCTGATTTCCTTCCCTTTTATTGCTAGGCGTCAAACGATATCTCTCAAAGATGGTAAGTTAAGTCATAGGGGTAAAAGTTTGATCATTCTATTTTTCTCATGTACAAGAAATCTGGAGGTCTGCTGATCAGGCTAAAGTGTGATTTCATGATTCCATCAGAGACTCAGATCCTTCTATATTTCTGTTCAGCCATCCTTGGCCTCTGGCTTTCACTCTTTTGAAACCTCATGGTAGCAAGATGGCTACTCAGGCAGATGGGAAACGGGGACAAGGCAAAGGGCAAAAGGCATAAGCCTGTCGAGTCTGCCCTCTTTTAAAGTGCCTGGAAGTGTAACTGGCACATAGTAAATATTGTTGTTGAGTGAATAAAATGAATGAATCCTTCATGACCCTGCCTATACCAGGTCAGGCACCACCTTACATCCTCTCAGAATACCCTATGCGCAACCCTACATTGTACACAATACATGTTTTGAAATTTCCCATTCATTTGTCTCTCTCCAGAATAAGATTCACCTCTGGATTCCCTAATAGCCTAGCAGGGTGACTGGCATACAATAAGCACTTAATAAATATTTTTTGAATAGTTGAACAAATTAGTATAGTAAGCCTTAGCCCTTAACCTATTCATTAAAAAGATTTTTCAGTACCTCATATGTACCAGGTACTATTCTGGACATTTGAACAAAACAAACAAAGATCCCTGTCCTCATGGATTTTGTTTTTTTACTTTTTACTTTTTTTGTAGAGATAGGGTCTCACTTTGATGTCCAGGCTGGTCTCAAACTCCTGGCCCCAATTGATCTTCCCACCTTGGCTTCCCAAAGTGCTGGGAATACTGGCATGAGCCACCACACCCAGCCCTCGTGGATTCTTTATTCTAGTGGGGAGAGACAGAAAATAAATGTAAACAAAATATATTAAATTAAATAGTAGGTTGGAAACTATTAAATGGAATGAGAGGGAAAAGCAGACCAAGATAAGTGATAGCCAGGATGCAGAGGGGCCAATTGTAGTTGTAGTTACAGTGGTTATGGAAGACCTCATTGAGAAGATGACATTTGGCCAAGAGCTTGAAGGAAGTGAAGGAGCTAACCAAGTGGAGATCTGGGGATATTCCAGGCAGAAGAAAGAGTTCGTGTAAAAGCCCTAAGGCAAGATGGGCCTGACAGGTTGAGAAGTAGCCAGGGGTCTGGTTTGGCTGGAGGTAAGTGAGAGAAGGGAAGGGAAGGGTAGAAGATGCTGAGGCTACAGAGTCAGGAGGAATCAAATCACATCAGGCCCCACAGACTATCGTAAGAATTCTGGTTTTTACTTTGGGTGAAGTGGGAGGTCTTCCAAAAATACATGTTTAAAAATAAGTTGTTTTTCATGGTCCACCAACTTAATGAAAAGACAATGACATTAGCATCTGGAACTGGTTTGAGCAGACTCTCTTGTTTGAAATGTTAAATTTATATCCACATATATCCACTGTTCAAAAATACACTTTTTTTTAACTTTGAAAAATACTTTATTTTTTTCTACTGAACTCTCTTTCCTACCATATAAAGACCAATTTCAATTTCAATTTTCCTTAAATATGTCTCAAGAAAAGTCATGCCTCCTTCTTATCTGTTCAAATCATGTGAAAAGTTTGTTTAGAAGAAATTTGTTTTGCTCACAGAGTATGACTGAAAGATTACAGATCGTATTGGAATGTGGAAGATGGAGCCCTCAGGAGCCCTAAGCTTTCAACTACCCATTGTGATGCTCTGTTTTTTTTTTTTTTTTTTTCTGATTTCATAAAGGAAGACTTAACAAAGGTAAAGACTTCACAGTGAAATCAGGTAGGGAAAGAAAAAAAGAAAGAGAGAAAGAGAGAGAAACAGAGAAACAGAGAGACAGAGAAAGGCAGAAAGGAAGGAGAAAAAAGTTCAGGTACAAAAATACAGAAGTTTTAGCAGAAAAGGCAAATTAAAGAGTTAGGAAGAGGAGACAGAACAGTGTTTCTGAGAAAGAAGAAATAAGTATGGACAATGTCCTTAGTATGTATTGTAGTTGGGCACAATTTTAATCATTGGTTAATATCAAGTATTGCTGTTGAGTTAGGTGTGGCTAAAATAGAATTTAATTCAATGTAATCATGGGTCCTTTTTACAGCTCTCTGTGAGATGACAAACACCTGATCCCTCATCTTCTAGCAGTTGTGCAATCAGATGGTTTGAGAGATAGCTGCAGACTCTTGGGCCTCCTTCCTCTAGATTAACTGATATTTGATTTGAAAGTTGGGTACAGTTTCTGGAGAGAGAGAAAGAAAAAGCGAGCCTGACTCAATATTTCAAACCTATTTCATGATTATTTCTGAAGTGTTATTTTATGTAAAACACACAAATTTTCTCATAAAAGAGAAGTGAAATGGTGACATTTTCCCTGGTATCACTCCATTGTTTTTGAAACTGCCCCAAATCAGGGGGAATTCTGTATAAAGGGGGGAGAATTCTAATGCACTGATAATTTTAGGTCTTCCCAGCAGCTTCTAATTTTCCATGAATAGTGAATAATGGTTCATCTAAAGATATAAATGATGAATTACAAAATGTGACCATCTACAAGATACCTTTTTTTAAAGAATGTGATTTCCAGGACTGAACAGAGTCATATAATTCATGATGCAACTACCATATCCTGAAGTGGTTTCAATTTTCTTGGGAACCAATGGCTGTTCCATAGTAAACAGTGAAGTCAGGAGAGGGACAGACCAATTTCAGAGGTCATCGTGGACATTCTCAGCCCCATTATAAATTTCTAATCCTTATCCCACACTGTCCTTGCTTCCCTGCTTTCTTGCACATGTCAACCTCCTGCTGTCATTTTAACACAAGCTTTACTAATCCCCTCACTTTGTCTGCAATTGCCTGCTCACTCTCTCACATGGGCAGCAAAGATACCTCAACCTTGCTTAACCAAAATGTGAGAAAAGAAACCCCAGGCTAGGAGAATGGAACAAACTCCCACACAAACCCAGCTTCTTTTTATATTTCTATGCACTGTTTTTTGTATACTAAACCTTACTGTTGCAACTAAGAGCCTGGTCAAAACAGAACCAACAAGGGGGAAAAGCCACAAAGTCATAAACAAAACACCAAATAAAGATGAAATAAAACTTAAAACTTTACAATGACAACCAAGAGAAGACAAAAATTTCTCAAAGTAAAAGTTACCTGATTTTTATAAAGAGAATAACAGTTTATAAGTTTATATCTCCTGATCTTCCATATTGTCTGAGACAAAAGATAAAACAAGATTATGAACTTTTTCCAACTTTGAGTTTCTCACCAAATGCATTGCCCTGGTTTTCTGCTTCCACAACCCAATGAAAAACAAGATCAAACACATAGAAGGAGAAAACAGGGATAAGAAGAGACTATTTACACCTTAGGATTCTGCTATCTTTGAAAGTGTGAAATATAAGCCTCACAAGTTGCTGACAGCCATATTTCCCCAATTTGTAGTTGGCCCTGGTCTACAACAAATTCATAATTTACAAATATTTGCAGCCCCCATATCTCCCCAGCTCAGGCTTAGCTAACCTTTGAGGGTTAGGTTGTCCAACATTTTCTTTTATTACTTAAGTTACTCCAGGATATTTTCAGTTTTCTTCCTATTTAGCTAAGCTACTTGATACTAAAAATGGGGTTACTGACACTCGCAACCATGAAAATCCTATCTAAAATCACAGACAACTCAGTATGTTTCCACAACAGAAACTTTCCACCACTTCTAATTCAAACTGAAATAACTTAGCTTTTTCCATCCTCATTATGGATTGGCTCAGAACCTGGAGCTGGATATGATCTGCAGTTGGGAGTAATCAATATCCAGCTATGAGTGTCTAAAAAGCAGATGGCAAGAGAATTAGATTGGGGTTGGCAGGAATAGTCTGTGATATTTCCACATCATTAACATCTGAACATACATTTGTACATTTGTTTAACATATTAATTTAGCTAGAAATACAGCTAGCTAAAAGAAAAATAAATCCATGACAAATAAATATTGATAGGGAAAGGAACAGTCTGAAAGATTAGCCCAGGCAATGCAGAGCTGCAAGGCTAAGAGCAGTTCTGCATTTGGAGCAGTTAACTTGCCAACAACTGGGTTTTAGGAAGGAGAAGTCTATGCAAAGCACTATAGCATTGAAAGAAAAATGGAAACCATGCTACCTATGACAAAGTCTATCTAAATCCTAATTTTTCTGGAGCTAGTTTTGATCACTGTAGAATCTCAAAAGGAGATCTTTTGACACCACTGCCATAGCTGCAAGTTGCTTAATGATCATCTTTGACCTTTACACAGAGGAAACTGAGTAGAGGTTAGCTGATTTGATCAAATTCACACAACAGAAAAAAGGTATAGCTTGGAATTGAACTCACAGTCCTTTGACATGCAGCAAGATTAATATGCTACTAGGATTCAACAGGTTCAACGTCTTTCATTGATTAAAAAAGAAGAAAAATATGATAGTAAATCAATGTTAATTGAAAGGGACAGAAAAGGCACAGGAAACAGCGGAGTACCACAGACCATTTATACCCATAATAATAGTAGAATCATGCTGAGAGTGGCCACTATCTGTTGATTGAATGCTAATTTCTCAAATAGGAAGACTATGACTAGAAACACATATCCTGTAGGTCTGACCTCAATACTTAGTTAAAAAATAAATATGTAAATAGACACAAAAGCAAAACATTAGAAAGGACATAAAGTGCAGTTAATGTATTCATGAGCAACAAGTGGTATGGCTTTGGAAAGAACAGAGCATGTCAAGCAACCCTGTTATAATTTTCTTTTAAAAATCACATAATTAACTGGAAAAACAAAGCAAATAAGTCACTGTTGTTAACCACTTCAAAGTTTAGTAAGAGTAAAGGCAGATCAATGGAATAGTGTTATTAGAAACTTAAAAAGTTAATACAGTCACTTATTGAAGTCTCTCCCTAATATTTAATATATACCTTCCTTTACAAACTCTCTACATGCTGATCTTTGAGCACCTTTGCTTTTGCATTTATGTCACGTGTTATGTAATAGAACATTCCATCCCAACTGCAAATAATGTGTCAATGTTCATTTAGCATAGTTGTCCATTTATTTGGATTTGAGAATAAGGCACCTGCTTCAGTACTTGCTAAATTTTATCTGCAAAGCGCAAAATAGTTAGACATGACTACTCTCCCTTGTTGAAAAAATTATAAATGATAGGGTGATAATAAATGAAAATAAATCAAACGTGGAGTAAATATATCAAAGATCATATTAATCAAAGATTTCTTTAGTACTTTTAAGAACGACTTGGAGAATGAGCCTATCAATGAGAATTTAAGTGGTAAGATGAAATTTAGGGTTAATGAGGCTTATAGAATGACATGGGCCCCATTCACTGATGAGCTCACATTCAGTTTTCTTTTTTTTTTTTTTGGTCTGGCATGAAATTATTTTATATTGAAAAAACTTTCTGAACATTATTCATATCACCTGTTAAATGGGTATCCAATCCATAAATGCCAAGGTTGTTACAAGGATTAAATAAGAAACGGATGTACATTCCAGTCACAAGGTCTTATTTAATACCACTGGAATTGTTTTCTTTTTTTTTGGAACCTCAGAGTCAAAGGGTTATCATGCAACCCCTGCTCATGACACATTATTTGTTCATGCTCTGCATATGATCATTAGCCTTGTCTTCTTATAAACTCTCAATTTATAGAAAAGAGGCATTCATTGTTGACTGTAAGACTAGAGCAGGGTGAGAAAAAGAAACTAGATTCTTATCTTGTTCAGTTGCATTTACTGAGATCATTGAATTTCACCGAATTGCAGGTATTTGATCTTATTAAAACCCATCCGATTTCTTCATTATATAATAGAAAATAAAATCATAAGCAAGTCTAAAATGTTTAATCTTTTTATTTATAAATGATACAAAGTTCCTAATAACACTTTACATACACAGAGAAAAAGCTTTCCCAACTCACCTTTGTTGAAGCTTTTTCAAGTAAACTCTATGAAATTTAGCTGAAACACTGTTGGTAGCCCTACCTTTAAGCCTTATAGACCCTGAAAGCTGCAGGAGCCAAAAAAGACCCAGTAGTGAGAAGCCATAAAACATCCAGGTAGCCTTAATTCCCTAACCATTGAGTGGTTATGCTAATTCAACAAAGTTGTCCAGAGCTCCTTTTAAAGTTTGCAAAGCTTCATGTTTATGTATCGGATCCATACTTCCATGATCTTTGAACACGTATGAGGTGTCTACTTGCTGAAGACCAGCTTCTCCATTGCAAAGGGGTGCTGAGTGCAAATGCAGAAACAGGCAAAGAATAGATACATGTTGACTTTGTAGTAAATGCAGCAGCACTTTGCTTCCTTTTCCATACTTCCAGAGTTAATCACTCCTTCTGTGTTCCTTCCTCAATACATTCCTCTCTGATGGCACTTCTCATATATATCTGTCTGCCTTACTATATTGTGAATGCTTTAGGACAGAGATTCATTCATCTTTGTATTTGTAGTACCTTATGTCTGATACATTGTAGGGTCAAAATATCTGTTCATGTCATGAACTGTTCCAGTATAGATTTATTTTTATTTTTGAGATACAATCTTATACTCATTATTGTCCCTTGTCCCACAATTCCTAATATCCACAACAAAATTTTGGCAATATACTAAAGGCTCGATCAACATCAGGTTTAATCAATATTGAGGTTGAAAATGTCATTCAGCAAAGCACTCCCTACTAGTATTCAGGTAGTTGGAGTAAGTAGAACGAAAACGTAAAATCAGCTCTGCAAAAATGAAAAATTCCCTTATTTTTCCCATCAAAATTGATAGCCACAATCTGAAATGTTTTACTGAACCAATCTGATTAGTATTTTAAAATATAACACTGGTATTTTTAGGGCAAGGAAACTATTTTGTTGACACTATAACAGTGGATACTTGTCATTATCCATTTGTCAAAACCCATAGAATGTACAGCACCAAGAGTGAACTCTAATGTAAACTATGGATTTTGGACGATAATGATGGATTCCAACCTAGATACTTAAGCACAATTTCACACAGGAAAAAAACCCAGATTGTTGTCAAAGCCACTGTTTCTTCTATTGGCTTTTTTGAAGTCCTGTACAATTTTAACCAAAGTCATTGAGTCAATAAGATTGCTATGTGACAGTTTGTCTTCTCTTAATGAATTTTACAAAGAGGGGCCAGACAATGACACTCTGTGTGAGATTGACAGGGAATTTTCAATGCCCTGCCATGGACTTGTCAGCCCTTGCTGACACAACTTGACCAAATTTGCCTTGCTCTAGCATACACAGAATTTGCATGGGCTAGCAAGCAGCCTCTGAGAGAACAGCTACATTTTTGCGCCACTAAGATGCTTCAACATTCAATTGTGATATAAGAATTTCAGAAGGACCCTTTCTTTTAGGAGTTTATTTCTCTATCTGAGCTTGAAAGTATGCAATTGTAAATGCCTGAGCTTGAAAAATCTATATTAGAGTAGCAAAATGTTGGGAGGTTTAAAGCAATTTGTTAATACAAAAGAGATAAAATGTATTTTTTATCTCAGATTAGAGTTTCCTAACATGGTGTCGAAGGAACATTATTTCAGAAAACTATTTTACCTATCTAAAGAAGGTTTGGTTCTTTAACAAGTTAGGAACACAACATTTCCCAGACTTACTTGGTCCCATAACCTCTACTGTTGCTGTTCTCATGGTTATTAACATCCAAAGGAACTATTGTTGCAGAAACAAACTTTGGAAATTGATACTATATTTGGATGATAATAATAGTACGCCATTAAAAATAACCTTTAAATCATTTTTCTGTAACATAACTTATTCAGAATCATCTAGAGGAGTGAGAGGTTACTAAATAAACAAACATGAGCAATGCTGAAGATTTTAATAGGAAAGTAAGTAGGGACTGAACCACAGGAAGTGTACAAACAAATGTCTTTATGTCATCAGTCTATGTGCTTCATCAGTTTTGTTTGGGTCACTTCCCAAACAAAAGCAAAAAACAAACAAAACAAAAAAAGCTCACCTCACTAGTTCTTTTTCTTAATGCATCATGTTATCTTTCTAACTAACATAAAAACTTATGCTTGTTACATACAATATAATAAGTTCATTATACTGACATTTATGACTGGGTGCAAGTGAATTTCATAATATTGTAAATATGTTTCCTTCAAATATTCTTCATCTTGATGATAGAACCAGGACAGAAAAATTAATACTCTCTTCCCTTTTGTCACCTTTACCTAACACCCTCAGAAGCTTCTCTAAGTAAAGGCCGTTGTCCTTTCAGGAGCAAAATCCAAAAGATGTTTAAGTGAAACTGGGCACTGTATAAATAAGCCACACTATGTAAACTCTATAAGAGCTTATATTGCACTAAAGACCTTTACCCTAAAATGATTAGTCCTTTAGTTCCTTCGTTTTTTAAAAAACTTTAATCTTAATTAAACTAGACTACATCTCTTCAGAGATACTGCCAAAATTTGGAAGATCATCACCTAAGGAATATACATTATTTGTCTATCCAAATATACTTTTATTTTACCTTGAGCAGTTTTTCCTCTGATACTGTTTGATTTTACTATCAATATACTTACATATTATGTCATATTTGTATGTCAAATATGTTTTTATTTATTTATAGATTTATTTTTATTTAACTTTATTCTTTTCTTAAGCAGTAATATGTAAAAAATTAGTTTGATATATTAATTATATTGCTAATAAATATTAAAATAATATTAAAAGCCACACACCCCCTAAAATTATCATATGTGTCACCAATAGGGTGTTTAGCACACACCTTGGAAAATACTAACATGGAAATTTCCTGCCATGGAAATAAAGGATGCAAGTCAGAGTGGGAAAACATGAAGATAACCTCTCCTAGCTCTCCTTCCTACCAGATAGGTGCAAAAATAATTTAAAAAAAAGTATTTGTTTACTTGCACTGCTTCCTGAAAAAAAAAAAGAACTCTTTTAAGATATTGTCATCAGATGAATTTTACAGTCAAGGACTATCCAAAGCATTGAGGGGGATACAACTGTAATGTTGAGCTTCTATGTGATACAATAAACACTTCAAATGAAATATTTTATTGGAATGTGCAATTTTTAAGAGGAAACAAGCATCCTGTGGAACCAAAGACTGTTGCTGCCAATGCTTTGACATGTGCTATGTGTGTGTGCCTCTGAATGTTTAATTTTCTTTCTTTTTAATCAAGTGACCTGTTCTCATTTGGTTAAGTTTCAACCACAAGACATCACTGTATGCTTTTTTTTTTCTTCAAGATACACGTCACAACTCATCAAGAAAGGGGGAACTTCCAGTGTCTGTGGTAATATCACTTGATAAACAGACTCCTTTGAACAGCAAGCGCCTGTCTGCCCTCACTATATAAAGCAGCAGAGACGTCGACTAGCTAACATTCGCAGTGACAAGACCATGCGAGCAGCAGCCATCTCCATGCCAAAGTTAGACAAAATGCCAGGAATGTTCTTCTCTGCTAACCCAAAAGAATTGAAAGGAACTGGACATTCACTTCTAGATGACAAAACGCAAAAAAAGAGGCCAAAGACTTTGTAAGTTCATTTGGTGTCTCACTTTGTGGATTTTAACTTAAGTTATCTTTAATGGCAAAAGGATTGAGGAAGAATGGAAGAGAACGTGAGCGTTTAATTTAGCCAGATCAGAGCAATTGCCTGTTGTGAGTTATAAGTAATATTCAGTTGTGTTAAAATATAAATCATGATACAGCATTAAATCAGGTGGGAATTTTTTCTAGCCATTGACTTATAAAAATGGGCTCTATCTTAATATAGCAAAATGTTGTATCAACTATTTTTACTATCACTTTATTCCTTAGAAAAGTCTATTCCATGCTCTTTTCTTCTTACAAATGAAACTAATTCTCCTGAAGAAATAAGAATATTCACTTTTGTGTCTTTTGTAGTGGAATGGACATGAAAGCATACCTGAGATCTATGATCCCACATCTGGAATCTGGAATGAAATCTTCCAAGTCCAGGGACATGTATGTACACTAATACATTATCATTTACAAGAGTAGCCTATGATTTAGCTCTATATCCTAGCAAGAGATTAATACTGCATATAATGGACTTCATTTCTTTTAAGTAATATGCCAAATTCAAGGTAGATTAGACTACCTTGGTACAAATATAAATTAAATATAAATGTGTATACACATATATTTGCCATTTTTTTGCACTGTCAGATTTTATCTATTTGGATTTTTTTCAAACTTTATTGACAGATTTTTTTCATAACTGTGGTAACTCTAAGGGAAATTTGTTTTATAGATAAATTTTAATAAATTTATTGTAACTATAGTCTTAGTTTGTGAAGTTATCAAAATGTAGCAGCCATTCTTATTTCATTTGTGCTTACACAAAAAATCTTACTAATTTACATAAATCTTCTCCCTGCAGACTTTCTACGGATGAAGTAATGCAGTGGTCTCAATCTCTGGAAAAACTTCTTGCCAACCAAAGTAAGTGTAGATTAACTATTGACTGTTTCTGAGTTCAGCTCAATACCCTAATAGATTGAATGGCTCCATTAAAATATTGTATTCTAGGTAGGATAGTGTGCAAAAGCTGTATTCTAGTTTTTCTGTGATCACTGGTAACTTCAGCATAGTATGTATGTCCCTTTGTAATATAATGTTGACTTAGCACTCAATTCTGCTGCTACCTTGTAGACAAATTTGCCAAGACAATGAGATGTTTTTCCATGGATCACTAGAGAAATGAAATGAAAGATTGTGCTGGGGTTTTGAAGTTTAAAGGTTTCAAAAGAAAGCCAAATATCAGTATCTCAACATGTGAAATGTCATTTTGAAAGCTGCCTAAAGAATGCATTTTTGTACACTTGGAATGTACGAGTAGGATTTATTCATTTAATTAATTATTTATCATTCATACATTCATTAACTCCCTCATTCATCCCATATTTATGTGGCAGGCATTTTAGAGGAACTAAGGATTCAAAATCAAAGACATGATCCCTTACTGCCTTGAAGGTTGTTGAGATACACTAAGTAAATAATTGCAGTATATATAACATGACCCATGTTATAACATAGATATGATAAAAGAATTTTTAAACACAAAGGGTCTTGTGGGAATTTTCTGATGAGAGAAGGTAAGGAATGAAATCAGCTTGCTTTCCCATTGTCATGGGCATTGCAATTCTACTGGGATTGGGACCTTGTCTAGAGGTGTAGATAAGCAGCTTGGTCTCTATCTAGAGGGATAGAGACCCACAAACACCCTAAAGACCCTTGCTTGAGAATCAAGTAGTGCAACCTAGTTCTTCCATCTTACTATCTGACTTAATTTACAATTCAATCAAACAAGTAAATGGCATAGAAATTGCTGCTATAAAAGTCTCAGCAAACACTAGCAAATATAATCAGTATATCAGGCACATAGGTAATATATAGGCCTAATATTTTCTGGCTAATATGAATTAGATGGGGAAATTATATTTGTTAGTTATTAACATGATGTTATTGCCCTTTGCCAATGATTGCTTCCCTAAAATACTCTACCTTCTGGCTAAGAGTTATTAGATATAAGAAAAGAGAATTTTCCATAGCCACCACTGTGGCTATGTGACTGTGGACACGTTTCTCTGGCCCCAGATTCTTTTTCTATAAATGAGAGAAAGTCTAAGGCATCCCCATCTCTACAAACTATGACACAGCTATTTCAGCAGTAGCCGTCTCTTACCTTTGTACAAAAAGAATGCAATAGTATTTTTCTTATAAATTTCTTCTTCAATTTATTCATGTACTGGCTCAATTACTTTAATTATTTCAATCTATCCTTTCTTTTTAGCTGGTCAAGATGTTTTTGGAAATTTTCTAAAGTCAGAGTTCAGTGAGGAAAATATTGAGTTCTGGCTGGCTTGTGAAGACTATAAAAAAACAGAGTCTGATCTTTTGCACTGCAAAGCAGAGAAGATATATAAAGCATTTGTGCATTCAGATGCTGCTAAACAAGTGAGTATTAAGTTCATTATCATTATCACCAATTTCTGTGTAAAAGAACTTAGACACAGAAATAACATTCAACATACATAACAAGATGAAATCCTTTTTGGATATCACGATTTTACTTCTTTTTATTTAGGTATGTAAATATAGTTCAGTGTAACTAAAATCTAACTTTCTATATTTGTGAAGATTTCAGCACAGTACAATGAAAAGACTGATTTTGCAAAACTAGCTAATATGATGGGGGTAAGGGAAGGAGTATGGGTGTTACTGGCCAGAATTGCATGTCAAGGAGTCCTTAATGAACTACCTCATCTTAGATAAGGCTAAAATGCAGATTAGTGTAATATATGCAATTACAGCAGCAAAAAATATTTCCAGTTAGCAGTAGTACCACCTTCCAGATAAATAGTCTGAGTCCAAGCAGAAATAGCTGCATAAAGAGCCTTTTCCTCCTGTAAATCTTAAATGCCCACATCACTCTTTGTGATATATTTACTAGCTAGTTTGGAGATTTAAATTTTTCATGTTTGCTTCTTTCTTATCTCCCAACTATACTTTGAGCAACTTTGGAGCAAAGACCTTTTTGTGATAGTTCTTTCTATCTCCTCCACTCCTAGTATAGGGCAGATTTAGAAAAAGCATTAAAAAGATATTCAAACCGATTTACATGAGGGCTTAAAACCACTTTTAGGTGCTTCAAACGCAGCAACGTCATAAAATTTGCAATAAATAAGAAGTGTATATCAACTAATGAGGATTTCTTTTTAGATCAATATTGACTTCCACACGCGAGAATCTACAGCCAAGAAGATTAAAGCACCAACCCCTACGTGTTTTGATGAAGCCCAAAAAGTCATATATACTCTTATGGAAAAGGATTCTTATCCCAGGTTCCTCAAATCAGATATTTACTTAAATCTTCTAAATGACCTTCAGGTTAATAGCCTAAAGTGACTGGTTCCTGGCTGAAGGGAATTAAAAGATGGTATCAAGTACAGAAGGAATGTGCCAGTTTGGCTCCCTGGGTGGACAACTTGGCCTTTTTGGGTGACTTGATGGGCCCAGGGGAAGAACAAATGACTGAGAATGGATTAACATGGAAGTTATCCAGACGCAGAGTTGAAGAAACATATGCAAGACGAAAACTGAAAGACTGTGGAGGGGAAACACTGTGGTACTGTCATACAAAACAGTGGACCTTTGTATTAGAAAATCCCTCAGGACTGAGAAGGCTGGGTAACTCCAGTTACACAGAAACTGTGAATAAAACTTATGAAACTGATTACAACAAGCTATAAGCTTCAAGGTCAACTGAAATTTATGCTGCATATTATTATATATAGTTTGTATTGAGCCGCTGAAACCTCATTAACTTAGATAACTAGTTGAAAAGTATGTGTTTTGAAATCACCATTTATTGACACAAAGATTTTGGGTGTTGTTTTGTTTGTTTGATTGTTTTTGGCTTAGGAGAGATGAAGAAAACAGTGCATTTAATATAAGCTATTGCTCTTAAAACCAGAAAGTTAGAATATATTTGTAAATTAAATTATCAGTGCCAATAAAAATGTGAGTTTTGTATTAAAAATATATAGAAGCAATTTCTGTGTACGTTTCCTTGCTACTTTTAAAAACCGGCATTTATTCCTTAGATTTTAAAAACAATCAAGTGAGGACCTTGTTTCCACCATCTCTTCAAGATCTAAAACTATTATTAAATGAATACTATGTTTCATGTATTATTAGATTGAGCAGAATTCGTCAGTTTTCTGTCTGCTATCACAATGCATAAAATGCAAACAAATATGGTTTCATGTAGTCGAGTTTGGAATCTATAAGAAATTGAAGAAGTCTTTAAAAAAGCAATAGAAAAGTTATTTCAAGAAGTAATTTAAGTAACAATTTACATTTTATTGTGATTTAAAGTTTATAAAACTCAGATGTATTTTCTCATTTAATGTTCATAACAATCCTATTAAAGCTGAGACTCAGAAAGATTAAGTCATTAGCTCCCAAATTTAGCTGACTCTCAATATTACCTAGAATATTAAAATGAACACACATTCCCCTATTTCAGGGTCCCCTCCCAGACTGAATTAGAATCTCCAAGGGGAAGGATATGGGAATCTATATTTAAAAGAAAACCCTAGGTGAATCTGAAGATGATCTAATAATCCAGGGTTGGGAACCTGGGGATTACGGTGCAGTCACACTGCCAGAAATTGCTCACGAGTCTTTTGACTACACACAATCTATGCTCCTACCTCTGTGCAACACTGCCACCCACTGACCAGAAGACGTTTAGACCAGAAAACTTAGAGTCAGCAACAGTCCCAAGCGTCACCTAAGTAGGAAAATAAGATCCCTCTGTAGGGATCACCTATAGAAAGCCAAAAAATAATCAAGATGTGCATATTCCTATAGATCCTGTACAGCTTTATCTCCCCATGCACCTTGTGCTCCATATCTTATTCAATAATCAGTCATCCACACACGATGATGAAATATTATGGATAATCTCACTATGAGCTGGCCCAGTCATCAGGCACAAAACAATGGTAAGGGGCAATATGCAGATCAGGTGTAAACAGCATTATTCTTGAGTTTCCGTGGGACAGAGTCCAAATTGGCTCTATCTTATGCTTTATTCCATACTTTACCAAGTCATATTATAAAAGAAACTTAGGAAGGGAGTCCAGTTCAGAGAAGGTTAATTGTCACCCCAGCATCATCATTAGGTCTTTCTCTTTACTCACTCCATCACCAAATTCTGCCGATCCTTTTCCTACAATTAGTGTCAATTAATTACAACTGAAGTTGGCATAGTGCTTTGCCATTTTTATTACCCCTGCCCCAGTATGGGCTTTTGTGGCTTCCCAATTCATGTGACATGTTCTCCCTCTTTACAGCCTCTTTTCTTTAATCCATCCTCTAAACAGCCATAAACATCATTTTCGGAAACACAGATTTGGCCATGTCATTTCCCATGACATACAAAATGAGGTTCAAATATCTGCTTCTGGAATTTAAAACCCTTCCAGTGTGACTGGTATAACTCCCCTTACTCTCCCCTCTGGGTATTCTTCCTACCTGGAAGTCACACTGGATTATTCAGCTTTTCTTAAACAAATCTGTGTCTTCACTATCTCCAGGCCTTTGGTTAATATCTACTCTCTATCAAAAACACCCTTTCCTACCTCCTTCCAGTTTTCAAAGTCCAAGCAATTCTTCAAGGCCCAGATAGAATAAAATAATTTTTCCAAAAAGACTTTTTATCACCTTACACCATTACGTAGTTATTTTCAATGTCTAATGGAGATGAACTACAGTACATATAAACACAGGACACTCTGTTCCTATTTTTAGTACTACTGTCACACAAAATACAGTCCAGGCCCTTAAGACTGTGAGGAGTGAGCAGCGCAACTGTCCAACACACATACACACACACACACACATACACATCAGTCATACAATGAATGCTACTGGTCTTTGTCATGATAAAATGCCATGTTGAAGAGCCACCCAATTTTGATCAGATGGTCAAAACAAGCATACAAGATACTTCTTCATTTTGAAAAAAAAAAAGTCATCCTGGCTGTTTAGATTCAAGATAATATAAAATACTTGAAAAGATAATTTTATTTTTATTGGCATTTTTTGTTATTCTGTGATTGTGTCATAAGAAATACGATTAGTGTTAATGACATCTACTATTTAAAGAAATCTCTTCCAGCTGCTCAAGCTGAGATTTTCAGTTTACAAGCTATGTTCAGTTGTGATACTAAAGCTGTGGCAGTAAACAATACACATGGTTAAAAACTCATTCGCTGGAGGAGGCCAAGATGACAGACTAGAAGCAGCCTGCACAGGCCACTCTCACAGACAGGATTGACGGTGGCGAGTGGATATCCACCTCCAGATCGATCATGTAAGAGACAGCACAGTGAATCAAAAGAGAGGCGAAAGGAGGCACCCAAAGTGAAGGAGAGGGAAGACAGGCGACCTGCTCTGAGCGTGGAGGTACACAGGGGAGACGTGCACACACGTAAGGAAGGCACCGAGGGAGGAATACTGGGGCTTCACACTCCCCTCACAATCTATCGAGCTGCTGCGACCTGCAGGAGGGATTCTCCGCTGCAGAAAGCTGCAGGACTGACATAGGAGCTACCTGAAGACTGTGCAGCAGCATTACTCCAGAGAGAGGGCACAGTGGTGACCCACTGGCTCGCGAACCCTGGGCACTGCAGTTGGCGCCATTCTAAAACCCTAGACCCAGAGCTCTGGCTCTACCAAGGGGTCAGATCCGTTGCTGCTGCCTCCCCATCGCCCCTGCCAGTCTAGGGGTGGGGAGGGAGTGGGGAGGCCGGGCACTCTTGCGAGTCCTGTGGGTAGGAGCTGCACACCCACTGCTGCTGGAGGACCTGGGCAGGCCACAACTGCTGCTGCCTGAGGATCCAAACCAGGCACCTCTCAAGCCAGAGCAGGCTGACAATCACTGCCACCTGGCAGAGTTGCACTCAAGCCAGTGCCCAGCCAACAAACGCAGCCACCCGAGGCTCTGAATGGGGCAGCTCTCAAGCCAGAGTGAGCCGAGAGTCTCCACTGCCCATAGGCGTGGGCAGGACTACAGTCAAGCCACAAGGGCCGACAAATGCTGCTGCCCACAGATCTATCCTGGACAGCTCTCAAACCAGCGGGAGCCGGCAATCACTGCTGCCTGCCCACGTGGGTGGGACCAGAACAAGAGCTCTGGCAACATGAAATAGCAAGTTGTTTCGACACCCCCAAAGGATCACAATAGGGCTCCAGCAACCAACCACAACCTAAAGGAAATTGTCAAAATGTCAGAGATGGAATTCAGAACAGGGATGGCAAATAAGATGAACGGGATTGAAGAGCAAGTTGAAAACCAAAACAAAGAAACCAAAAAAAATGTTTTTGGACATGAACGAAAAAAGAAAAACTTGCTAAAAAGACAACATAAGAAAAGATATAACGGAACTTAAAGAAATGAAAGAGTCATTTAGGGAACTTCAGACTACAGCAAGCAGAAAGCTTCAACACCAGGCTAGACTAAGCCAAAGAAAGAATTTCAGAACTTGAAGACAAGGCTTTTGAACTAACCCAGTCAGTCAAAGATGCAGAAAAAAGAATAAAGAAGAATGAGCACTCACTCAAAGAAGTCAGGGACCATGCAAAACAAGCCAATGTCAGAATGATAGGTATGCCTGAGGGAGAAGAAGAAAAAGCAAAATGCATGCAAAACCTATTCAAGGGAATATTTAGGAAAATTTCCCTGGTATCAGCAGAGATTCAGGTATCCAGGTCCAAGATGGTCATCAAACACAAGGAAGATTCACAGCAAATAGGACATCTCCAAAACACATAATCATCAACCTGGACAAAGTCGAAATGAAGGAGAAAATTCTACAAACTACAAGACAAAAGCCACAACTAACTTAAAGAGGAAAACCCATCAGACTAGTAGCAGACTTCTCAGCAGAGACCTTACAAGTTTTCTTAAACAGAACAACTGCCAGTCAAGAATTTTGTATCCTGCAAAACTAAGTTTCATAAATAATGGAGAAATAAAGACTTTTCCAGACAGGCAAACACTAAGGGAATTTTAAACTAGACCTGCCCTACAGGAAATACCCAAAACTGCATGATACATGGAACAGCACAATAGATACCCACCAGTGTAAAGACACCTAAAAGTTAAAGCTCATAGCTCAAACAAAACAATAGCACAAGAGGGAAAACAAAACAACAAGTTATCCTCAAACATGATGAACAGAACAGTGTCCCACATATCAATACTAACACTGAGTGTGAACAGTGTGAAAGCTCCATTTAAAAGACATAGACTGGCTGAATGGATGAAAAAATATACTTAAGTATGTGCTGTTTCCAAGAAACACATCTAACTTGCAAGGATTTGCACAGACTCAAGGTAAAAGGATGGAAAAAAAAATATTGCACACAAATGGAAACCAAAAGTGAGCAGGTGTAGCCATTGTCATATCAGATAAAATAGACTTTAAATCAACAATGGTAAAAAAAAAAAGACAAAGATGGTCATTTCATAACCATCTATGGATGTTTGTCTACAGTCTATATTTGACTGGATGTTGACTTCTCAGTGCCTCCTTGATCTCAAATTTGAGAACGGAACAAAAAGAAAAAGAGTAAAAGAGAAAGTGGGAGAGTGAGAGAGATGGAAAGAGGGAGGGAGTTAGGGAGGGAGGAGAAGAGAAGAGAAAAAGGAAAAAGAATTAGCTGAGTGTCTTCAATGTTTATATTATTTTACATCTCATTGGATAATCTGAATGCCTGAGCTGTCACACTTTCAATATTTTCCCTTCTCTAATTGAAATTTTAAGCCAAAAAGGATTTTGCTACAATTTAGAGTTATCTGCATAAATTTACTCTAAAACTCCCATCACCGATAGTAGATTAGGAATTTGAATCTAAATCCGGAAGACCCACATTTATAAACCCTTGGGGACCATACTTTAATTTGGAATATTGCCATTTAGGGAAGATCTATGTGGCAGGTTTGATTATTTAAAAAAGGAATCAAGCTTGCAAGATTAGGGAGCTTATTTATTTAAATAAGAAAAAATGGTACATTATAAGCAAATTTTGAAATATAGAAAACATTGTTAGTTATGTCCTTTACATTTCAGAATTTAATGTTCACATCCTCCTACCTCCCTCTCCTGTCAAACTTCTAAGCAGTGTCAGATGTCTAGGATCCACTCAGCTGAGTATGACAACTTCAAATATTGTAGGGAACATTTCTAAAGGACACTCTCTTACATCACCCAAGAGAAAAACCAACCTCCCCGCTCCTCAAATGAAAGCCATTAAGACTTCAAAATGTTCTTTAATTGTAAGGTTTCTTAGAGAAAAATAGTTATTCAAATAATACATTATAATAGACATTGGATTTGCTCATCCAGGAAAAGTATATTTGCTTTTGTCCTATATTTAATGTGTATTTTTACTTTTTATAGTATTAGCTGGCTAATTTTATCCCTTTTTTTTTAAACAGGGAAGGGATAATTAGGGTGGATCTTAAAGAATAAATACAACCCAATCAGGGGAGAAATGAGGTGAAAACATTACACATGCAGAGAATAGTCTGTGAAAAAGTCAGAAAATCAGGAAAAAAATATTCTGTGTTCAGCGATAGTGATTTATTTAGTTTGACTAGAATATATGGGGGAAGACAAAGTATAACAGGGAAAGCTAAAAATGTAGTTTAGGGCAGATTCTAAGAAGTCTATTCCAAAGACTGAGTTTTACCTTTTATATGATAGGTAACCACTGACGTTTTAAGTAAAAGAACAAAGTTGTAAATGGTTTTGAATGTCTACTATGGGCCAGCCAGTGTGCCGGTTACATGTATTAATTGTTTAGTCCACACTAAAAATCTTTGAAATAAGCACTCTTAGCCCCATTTTATTGATCAACAAATTCAGAAACAGAGGTGAAAAAAAAAAGTCCAACAACACATAACTAGTGAATTTCAGACCCAAGATTTGAACTTTTGGCTGTATTTTTCCAAAGACTCCATTACCTAGTGCTTCTCCATGGAAGGGACATGTTTTTTTGTGTTTTAAAAAGTTAGTTCTAGATTTAGTGTGTAAGATACTTTCTCAAAAAGACAAAATTAAGGAAGGAAAGCCAAATATGAGGCTACTTGTGTAACCCGGCAGGAAAGAATTGAGCCTTGATTACCAGGGCAGTAACTAAGGTAATGGGAAGGAGAGGGCAAATCAGTAATACTTGGTGAGTTATTTTCTGCGATGAATAATTTAAAAAAAGGAATATAGAACACATCTGAGATTACCTATCCTGAGCCCCCAAAATTACAGCAAAGTCCCGTAATATTGTCCAAAAATTATTCTTTCTTTTTCTCGTTTGTATTAGGAGATTTCCTAGCTTTGAGGTCCTTCAGTTACAAATGTGTATTAAACAATTTGGAATGGAAGACAGAAGCACTGGAGGAAGATTAAGACATACGATTTTAAGAGGTTCCACAAGCAAAATAAATTATATGGTACTTTCAATAGATAATGGTTTATTCCCAACTAGCCTGTATATGAAGCATTCCATGTGTTTTCTCTCAAGACTCACTTTTATCTTGGGCAAGCGCAGAGGCTTGCACATCACCATGCTGACAACAAAAACCAAGAACCAGGAGACTCAATAGATTTGCAGCAAGTAATTTCTCTAAGGTCAAAAGCACCTTTCAAAGTCAGGAAACAAAATTGAAGTCTAGGATTCAGGACAAGAGACAGGCAAAACAGCTGTCAAACACAAGCAGAAACCATCACGGTGATCAACAATGCTAGATAGCATGGAGGATGGTGACGAAATCAGTGGTAAGGCAGGAATTCTGCCGCCTCATATGAAGGGTCTGGCCATTAACTTGATGCTGGGTCTTACAACCGATGGATGTCCTCCTCTGGAGGGAGGACTTCTAGAAGCAAGGGAACCTGACATTGCCAAGCCACATGAAGGAATTCTCACACCCAAAATATCTTGCAACCCATGCCGGCATTTTTGTGGGTGATAATTAAAAGCCACTGAGATTTGGGGATTATTTGTTGCAGTAACTAGGGAGTTTTATCCTGATGAATATCCAGCAGTTCACTTCTTGCCCACAGAGACAAAAAAGAGGACAGAAGACCTGAGGTAGCCAGTCACTCCTTGGAACATTTTTTATTTCAATCATCCTTACCTTAACTCCTCAAAATAGGTGAAGTTATTTTTTACCCTTTACTTCTGGACAGAGGAAAAAAACAGCAATATAGTAAATTTTAGATATTTTCCTATCCTCCCCCCAAATATCTGCTGCTATTCTAGTCAAACCTAGACAGTGACAATTCAGTAGGCTTGGTTTAAATTAGTAAGATCAACACATTCCACACTGGTTTCCTCTTTTCTACTCTGCCATGAAACCCTCAGTTTAAATTAACCATAAAAACAGATTGTACTCCTAGTCCAGTGCTTTTTTTCTTAAATCTGTTAGTTAATTCAGGGTTTACAAATGACCTATTATGAACAAGTAATAGGTAATAGGTAGAACATGTTCCCATATGAAAAATTCAATAAGATATTTCCTAGAATTTTTATTTGGCATAATTTTGACTAGGATGATTACAATTCATACTATTTATTGGGGTAATAAGTGTCAAAGTTGTGGGAAATAAGCACAAATATTTCTTGCTCAGAGATTTCTTAATTCATGCTTCAGAATACTTGGCTCAACTATATTCTCCTAGAAAAGAGTCTAGATCATTTTCTAGAGTCTAGTCTAGAAAAGAATCTAATGATTAATTGATGAATTAATATATTCACCAATAATGACCACTGCTATATGCCATAAGCCCTGTTAGGTGTCAGGGACACTGACAGGAATAAGATATAGCCCTCAATAATTGAGAGGTTCATTGTGCTCTTGGCAAAAAAGGAGCAAATGAATTGCAATAAAATAGACTAAGCATGATAAGGGAGGTGTAGAAGGGAGACAAATAAGATTGTCTGATAGATGATCTGCCTAGTGGCTCTCTCCAGGTCCCGGGAGAAAAGCCAGATGGGATTGTGGTCCCTCCTCCCCCTAATGGAAGAGACTGTAGTTCCAACTTCATATCAGCACCCATATGCAACCTCCCTGGGCATCAGGTCACATCCAGTTTGTCTCCTCATACAAGTCATCTCTCTTTATTTGTTACAAACTCAGCTGGGGATTTTCTGCTCCCTTCCAAATATCCTATAAATAAACAGGGAGAAGTGAAGGCAAGCCACACTTGCCTCTCCGTGGGATGCTACAAGGCTAAGGAGTCATGGTCATCCTGCTCCTCCTCCTTCTGCTCCTATGGAGTACTTGGAGTTTGTCCTGACAAACTTGGAGTCTCCCCTTGACAGACATGAGCGATGTGCCACGAGACCTCAGAGGACAGAGTAGTGAATTAATTCTGTCCTGTAGGAAAGTTATGGCTTCAGAGAAGTAAGAGTTGTACAACAAAGTGTGGATGGCATTCAAAGTAAAACAAATTACTTTTTGGACTTCTAGATCATTGGATGAATTACAAGCTCTGTAATTCACAAATAAATGTAAACTCTGGTATTATTGGGCTCCAAAGGGCTGGACTAAGTCTGTCCTACTAATTACTAATACTACTTTGCTCACATCAATATCTTTTTATTTTAGCTATTGTTATTGTCCAAAAATTATTCTTTCTTTTTCTTGTTTGTTTTAGATTTCCTAGCTGCTCACCAATCTCAGACTCTCCTTCCGGCCCCAAGAAGACTGCATTTTCCAGTCCCTGTTAAAGTAGGTGGTAAAAATAGAACCTTCTGTAGATGTTTCTATGCAGTTTATATTTGGGTATTTACTTTCCAATACTTTTTAACCTTGAGTTTACTATTTTACCTTGAATTATTAGGGAAATAAAACTGAGTTCCATTGGGTGGAATGTGAGTAGATGGAATAGCCACCAGTTCCAAGCCTGGCAATAAAGCACTTTGATTTTTCTCTGTTCTCCATGCTCCTCCTTCCAGAAGGAGCACTTCTAGAAGCAAAGGAACCTGACATTGCCAAGCCACATGAAGGAATTCTCATGCCCAAAATATCTTGCAACCCACATTGGCATTTTTGTGGGTGATAATTAAAAGCCACTGAGATTTGGGGATTATTTGTTTCAGTAACTAGGGAGTTTTATCCTGAATATAAAGAAACCGATAAACATTTAAATTCCCTTAAAAAAAAAACCAGTTTCTTATTTCATCTCTAAAGATATATGGCGCCACCTTGGAAAAACCCGGCAACTTCTCCATCATGATGCAGTCTTATTTAGTTCCCACATGAGGCAGAGGTTATCTTTCTAACCCTGTGATGTTCTTTGAGATAGAGCTGACTGGAAAAGAGGATGTAAGCTATGGATGAGAACAATATGTGAAAAACTTATTTCACACACAACTTAGAATAGAAAATGCCAAAAACAACACAAAAAAGGGAGGTGAGGGCTAACAAGCAGGAAAAGAATAAATGATGGAAATTTTGTAAAACTGATTTAAAAAACTAAGTGAAAGCAAGTTGGCCATGCAACGTGTATTTTCCACTCACTTGCTTTGACTCAATTTAGAGTGACACCCCATATGGACATAAATACTTTGAGGTTAAAACTGGCCAATTACCAAGTACAAGTTAGAATTCCAAGTAAATATAGTATGTGGCTCTGGAAAGCATACCTGTGGTTAACCTGGGATTCAGACAGGAAGTGTGAATTCAGTGCATATCAGAAAAACTAGAGGTGTGAATTCTCCAGGGCCAATTTCCCTGAGAGACCAAATAACTACCTAGGAAATAATTCATACTGTGAGAATAGAGTCTTGTGAAGAACAAATTTGACCTTAAAATAGCTGGACAGAGCTAGAGGAAATGGGCTACTTTAAGTACAGCAGGTGCCCAACACTCATGTTACCCTTTGATACAGGTCCAGAATCTGAGGGAGAGGAGAGAGCAATAAAAGAGTGATAAACACTAAAAGGACAAACTCACTGAATGTTCTCTAAAGCTTTGAGAACACGCAGGAACAGTGTATTGCTCAAGAGATGGTGAAGTACTCTCCTCACTTGGAATTAGGATTAAAGCAGTGACAGGATACAGCACACTGAATTAAAAATCAGACTGGTCTACTTCTAGAAAGGAGAAGAGTTAGAAGAGGCATTTTACCTCAGTAGATATCACCAACACTGTTAGCAAACATTGGTAGCAGCCTAATTCCTTATGGAGGTGGGGTAGTCTTGCAGGGGGGCTCCCATGGAATAATGGCCTTCTTCCCACCCAGGTTCTAATTATTTAAGAAATAAAATAAAAAGATTAAGATGGAGACCAAAATATTACTGATACAGATAGGTCAGAGAACATAGTATCGGGAGAGAGTCAAAAGGGCTTGCTAATTCAACACAGAGTCAGATCACCTGCTACCCAGTTGCAGGTAATGTTGGACTAGGTAAGGGTTTCTCATTTGAGGGGCCTGACCATATATGGAGGAAGCAAAGTAAAATCATACTGTCTGTGGACAGGCTTCTCCCCAAGAGGAAGAAGGAGGCAGGGGTGGCTGGCTGAGGGTGATGGGAATCTGGAATGGGTAATAGAAGAGAAAGATAATGAGTAGCAGTTGTAGCCTTGACACAAAATGCAGTGGTGATGTTGGTGGAATACTCTATCACATTGACCTTCCTCTGGTTACATTTTTCCCAGAAAAAGAGTTCTTGCAGAACTCCACAACAGCTGTTTCTGGATGCAGTTGGACTCATTATATGAACCAGTTATATCTGGGTGATACAAAGGGTGGACAGTAGAGGATATGGCAGTGCACAATCCCCCGTCAGAACTGAGGTTCTCTATCTCCCAGCACCCACGAGTTTTTGTCTGTTAACAACTCACGGGTGAGTCACACTCCAGGAATTGCCCTTGGCCTAAGGAAGCTACCTTACCAGGTTTACATCTCCTCTTTGGAAACAGCCTGCAGACAATGACTAGTCAGTACAGGGTCCAAAGATCTGGCCCCCTTGCCTCAACTGGGTCAAATCTGAAGGGCTATTTCAGCTCCAAATCTGCTAGGATTATCTGAGATCTCTGATGCAATACACCATATATTTGTTTAAGATTTGTAATCCATCTGCTTCCCAAAAAAAGGAGTTTTGTAAGATTATAAACTTAGCACATTATATAATACAATAAATTAAAATTAAATAAGGCAAAACTATTTAAAGGGAGCACTTGTTCATTATTTACAACAAATATTTGTTAAGGCTATTCTGCAAATAGGGCATGGATTAGGTGCTGCGATCAACCAGGCACATATTCCGCCATCAATATGATTACAGTTTGATCTGGAAGATGGGCCTGTGCACAGCTAAGTATTAGGCAGGAAGATGAGAAGTCCATACAGTGTTCTCAACTCTGATACATATCCTTTCTTTGATTCCAGAGCAGCACTATAAGATAGATATAAGAGCTCTTACTATTCCTATTTTATAGATAGTAAGTCAAGGCTGAGCAAGGTAAAGCAATTTACCCAAGTAGTGGAAGATTTATTTTTTACTTTAAATCAAATTGTTTTCTCACTGTGTTGTGATAAATATCATTTGTCTGGATGATGGCCTCATTCCAAATAGTTGATATATTATCTCAGTTATTGTCAGAAAGCCTTTGAGGGACATGCATTTTGATATGAGTTAACCATTTTGGGAATTTGCTTCATCTTGCTTGGTATCCTTAATTGTCCTTTAAAACATTTTAAAAATATTCAATGTCCCTGGGATACTATCTGCAAAATGGATCTTTCAAGCTTCCTAGATTAGAATGATGACTTGGTTATTCACTGACTCACTCTCTAAGTATTTCCACTATTATAATATGAAATTGCTACTCCACTAAAGGATGTCTGTTTAATAGTAATCAACTGTGAAAATAGAGAACACAGAATGCTATTTTCAAAATATTAGATTCTAAGGTTAGGCTTTTGCCAGAGAACCCCAGGCAAGGGAATCATCAAATGGAGGCTTACTTGCCTAGCCAAGAGAAGAAAAAAAGAGTATAAAAAGAAAGTGAAAAAAAAAGAAAGAAAGAAAAGGAATAGCAGGAGGATTGTTTATTCTGGAGTTGGGCTAAAGTGAAATATAACTGATGCCAATCTGAGGTAAGGGAGAGTTACCAGACAGCAGCTGACCAGTGAGTCATTATCGACAGGCATATGAGGCCCACTTCCCTTGGATATTTGAGGACAGGCTAAGGATCGGTACCAAGAGAGTGAATGCAAAAAAAAAAAAAGGATGTTAGAAAAAGGATGTTAAAATTACCAGTGAGCAGGACAAACAGAGACCTGGGCAAGAATCACAGGAACACCAAAAAGGAGAAATGTGTGGAGCTCCGAGAAGTGCAAGCTGCCACCGAGGAGCCATCTGAGACGTGAGGTTGTAGAAACAGAGCACTGGATCTGTGGCCAAACCGACCTGAACGTGCCCAAACTCGTCTGATCTGAGAAGCTAAGCGGTGTCGGGCCTGGTTGATACTTGGCTGGGAGAGCACCGGGAGGCTTGCTGCTCACAGCTTTGTGGCAAAGTTGTCAAATCCTAAAACTGCCTTATCTCGAAGCTGATGTGATGAGAGTGAGGGAAAGCAGAGAGGATAGAAACTGAACCTGGGAATCAAGGAAGGAAAATAGAAAACAAAAAAGGGAGAAAAGAAAAAAGCCCAGCAAATGCCCCTATCATGAGTGTTCTAAGGCAAGGACAAAATCAACCTGGTGGACAAAACAGCACATACAGATAATTGTTTTCCTTTTCTATGATTTTTCTATCTGTGGGTGTGCCTAGGCCCCCTGGGCTTTATAAACCACTTTGCTCTGTGTGTGTGTGTGGTGTGAATTAACTTCATTTTTACTCATTTCCTTTTCTAAATAAACTCAATATGTAGCATTTGTATTTATCATAAAAGGTCTCAACTTTCAATTAAAATAATAAAAAAAACCTCAAAATGGATTCCTGACATTTTCTTTTGAAGAATTCAATGTAATGGTCTAAACTTTATACCAGAATTTATTTAATGTGTATCATAAGAAA
Organism: Daubentonia madagascariensis; assembly: GCA_023783475.1. Classification (NCBI taxonomy): domain Eukaryota; kingdom Metazoa; phylum Chordata; class Mammalia; order Primates; family Daubentoniidae; genus Daubentonia; species Daubentonia madagascariensis. The sequence continues at coordinate 13,043,954 of JAKFHU010000978.1, read as the reverse complement.
AATGATTTATGAAGCATATTAAAAGAAAAATAATAGAACAACTATTTCTGGCATCAAGCAGTCTCTTAGTTAAGGTAAATGCTACCTATATTAACAGAGGAAAAAGATAAAATCTCAATGGTTTATTGCAGTAGAAATTTATTTGTCAGTACATAAAGTCCATTTTGTTGTTGTTGTTGTTGTTTGTTTTGGGAGTGAGGTAGAGAGATTTTGTTTTTAGCCAGGCAATTGGGACCTATCTGTCATCCTCAACACATGCTTACCTGGTCATCTTGGCCATCAACACCCACCTGGCAGGTAGAGAAAGCGAGCGTATGGATGACCATGCAGAAGGTCTTCATGGGCTGGGCCTAGAAGCAGTATGATAATCTTAGTCCACATTCTGTTCACCAGAAATGTTCACATGGCTTCAGATGTCCTCAAGGGAGCCTGGGAAATGTAACCCCTGGTTGGATAGCCACTTCTTAGCAATAAATTTACACTATAAAAGTGAAATAGTACTGTTTAAAGTGTAGGAGAGGCAAGTGATTCATAAATAGAAAATTTCAATACAGTATCCCTCCTGTGGACAAAGTGTTCAAGAGGCCTTTTTGCATAAGAAAAAAATAGACTTATGTCTATGCCACTATTTGTAGTAACTGTTGCTAATAGCAGCAACTGTTTGACTCAGTTTACCCAATCTTTTCCTTATAAAAAGCCATTGGTGTTTGTAACATACCCCAAATGGCCTATGTACTAGTCATCTAACTACTTGACTATTTCATTCCAGTCCAAAAAGATTATTAAATATGTCATCAGTAAGCCTTGTAATTTCTTACTCATGTGCTTTTATTCATTTAAAAAACTTTATTAATCTGCCAGATTCCGTGTTAGACTCAAACATTGTTTTAAGAGATTTGGGGGCAGCCTTTTTCCCTTATATGGAATAATTTAAATCTCTCTACATGCCTTCCAAAACTTACCATTCCTTGAAAATCTACCTCACATCATTCTTTCCCATAAAGCCCTCTTGGAACAATCAAAATTGCTGTTAATTTATCTTCTTTTGAATTTCTATACTACCTTCTATCTTCATCTTTCCCTAGGTAATTAACTCTATAGGGATTTGTTTGGTCTCCCTCCTATTGCTAGCTTAAGCTGGTATTTTCTTTCTCTGAGTTTCTATCTCTTATGGAAATTCTTAGAGGGAAGGGTCCATGTGTTACATTATTTTTCTTAATCCTCTAAGCATGTAGCATAACGTTTTCAATAATAACTGCTTACAGATATATTTTACTTTGTAAATATTTGCGAGAAATTCCAGTGGTTTAATTGATACACCCAACCTTGCAGGGTAAAAATAAATATCTATTAGAATGCTTTGTGAACTGTAAGTTGCTTTTTTTAAAAAGGAAAGGATAAAACAGTAATTGTGATGGATAATGTTGGGTATTCGGCAGAATCTGTTCTCTCCTCCTCTTGACGGTCAGGTGTAGACATGCTCAGTGCTCTAAAGTGGACTGTGAGTAGAAGTGATATTCCCCATTGGTAAGGTGGTGAACGAGCCTCCTCTACACTGTGTTCCTCCTCCTGCCAGCTGAAACCTAGCTTTAAGCATGCAGACGATGACAACGCCCCAGAGGAGGGCAGAGTTGCCCTTCTAGCCCAGGTCTCTGGATGACTTTGGGAAGCAGAGAATGTCTACCTGCCCCAATACTTGCAGAGAGGTTTCACCAGTGCCTTTGGAGTCTCTTTGTTACAACCTTTACTCTAATTACCCAGTAATATATTTATTATTATTGTATTTTCTCTGCATATTAGAAAGTAAAACAACCTATATCCCAAGGACTAATCACAAGAAACAGCCACAAGATAGAACATTATTTAATTAGAATACATGACAGTTGGTGATAAAAAATTTGTCATGGAAACACGCAAAATGAGGCTCAAAATTTTCAGATAATAATAAGGCTGATTGATTTGTTACTTGCTATTAACTAAAAAGCATCAAAAAGGGATAGATGATAGGACCTATATTGATCACTTAATTTTTAAAAATGTTTTACTATTCCTAGAAAAGTATATAACATATATATCTAGCTGTTATTAAACTTGGTATTTTGTAAGCAATGCAATGATTTCCCAATATAATCTTGAGTCAGTCTAGGCAATCCATAATGGATTGAATTGGGAATGTTTGGAATTTTAGATCTTATCCAGAAGAGTTAAGTTGGAAAGAGAGTAGAATTTGAAAGATCTTAATAAGAACAGTAGAAATTAGCAAACAGGTACTGGACATTTACTATGCGACAGACATTATTCCAGATGCTGTCTCACACAAACTTAAAAATTTAAGTAACTTGCCATGGGCAAATAGTCAGTAAGTGACATAATTTAAGACTCCTTGGTCACTGCTTCAGCCTGAGGGACCCCCTCATTTCTTTATTATTTCAACACAGGAGTCCATATGCTTTGTTATGCCATGGATCCCTTTGACGATATAGTGAAGCCTGTGGACCCCTTCTTAGTGAAATGTTTTTAAATGAATAATTTAAAAGAAATAGAATTATAATGGAAACCAGTTATTTTGAAATTCAGCTAACAAAATACTTTTTAAAAACTGACTTAAGAAATAGCATTATAATTCTCATTTTTAATGTATTAAATAATAAGATTAAGCAGCAGGTCCATCAATTAAAATTTTGAAATACAAATGAACATAAATGATATTTTGAGATGTGGAATCAACTGTAACATGATATGAAAATATTTGTTCTTATTGGTAGCAAATTTGTGAGTTTTATTAATACTATTGTGATTGTTGCATTCAAAACTGGAGGAAATGCAAATTTGCACTTAAATTCTAGTAAAATAAAGATAATATTTTTCTCTAGTCAAGGTTCACAGACTCCCTGAGTTCTTTCCATAGATCCATAGACTTCAGGCTTAAGAACACCAGTAAAAATGTGCCTGTTAAATCTATATTCTGTGTATAAATATTTAGTGTGCTTTAAAGAAAGATACAATTCAAAAGGAAAGGATAGTCTCTGCCATGTGACGATTTGTGACTGTAATTTAGAAACAGGATACTAGAAGCAGTTAAGTAAGAATCCAATGTTGATTGTTCCCAAAATACATGAAAGAGATAGTAAGAGGCAGAGCAGTTTCCATAAGAAGGAAACCACTACAGGTTAAAGTAATTTTAGAGGCCTTAAGAACTGGAAGGAACAAAACCCAAGGCAAGAACAAAAACTGGAAATCCGTGAATCTTAATCTGAGGAGTCTGGACTTTATACTGAAAGAAAACTGAAACAAGGAACTACCATAATGAAATCACAAACTGAGTAAAATTGATCATATAAGGGGAAATAAAATACATTAGAAAATTTTTTTAAAAGATGATAAGAAGACCACCTGAAAAGTCTTTTCCACTGTTACATAAGAACAGAATGAATGGATAGATGGATGAAAGCATGGATGGAATAAAAAGGAATGGATGTAGAAATTGGAAAATTGTGGATAAAGCAAAGAAATGGTCATTAATTATCAATATTTTGAATCTAGATAGTTAGGAAATTGGTAAGTACCAATGGAATTGGTAGAGGGGATTAATTGGGGAAAGTAATACGATGAGTTCAGTGGGATGGATTAGACTTGAGGACATTATAGAATGGAAATTCTGTACAAGCTTAGGTTACAGTTCTTAGAGAGACAAAATTAGAAGTTCTCAAAAAATACTGATGCAATTTTATTATTATTGTTTTTATTACTAAAGGAAAATGAACATACATTTGATTCGAACAACACAATTTTGAATTGCACAAGTTCACTTATATGCAATTTTCTTCCCCTCTGCCACCCCTGAGACAACAAGACCAATCTCTTCTTTTCCTCCTCCTCCTCCTCAGCCTATTCAACATGAAGACGAGGAGGATGAAGACCTTTGTGATGATCCACTTCCACTTAACAATAAACACCTTTCTCTTCCTCGTGATTTTCTTAATAACATTTTCTTTTCACTAGCTTACTTTATTATAAGAATACAGTATTTAATACATGTAGCATACAAAATATGCATCAGTTGATTGTCTATGTTATCAGTAAGGCTTCCAGTCAGCAGTAGGCTATTCGTAGTTAAATTTTTGGGTAGTCAAAAGTTGTATGTGAACTTTCAACTGTGTGGGGGATTGGCACCCCTTACCCCCAAGTTAATCAAGGGTCAACTGTAAACAGATAACAGCTAAGGTATAGATAAACAAACTCCTGATACAGTTTCAGTTATTCAGAGTTAATGAGTTTTCTGCTGGACAGAGAGTACCAGATTTAGAAGGGACTTTAGGGATTTCATTCCAAACCCTTCAATCCCAAATAAAAAACAACAAAGGGCTCCAGAAAAAAGTTCAACACAATTTTCATGGGATTCTAGGATTCCATATCTCTGCAGTAAGTACCTGCGCAGTTTCAAGTGCTTTATATATTTTAACCCATTCAATTCTGACAACCACCTCAAAAGGTAGCCTTATTATTATCTACATTTTACAAATGAAGAAAGTGAGCCCCTGAGAGGACAAGAGTTGAGAATTTTCCCAGGGTTGAGAATTTTCAACAACTGCATTTTCATCTGGGATTATGAAATGAAAATCTAGAAGAGGCAATATTAAAGAAAAACACACAATCAACTCACAGTAAGCTCTTAATATTTTGCTAAGAAAAAAATGTGTGAATTAAAAATGTGGTTCCAAAGACAGTGAAATTAATTCCGTGATTCATTCTTTTATAGACAAGCCATTGCAATAAAAAAGTAAATCACAAAGCACACAAAATGGCATGGGATGTCATCGATTTAGATAAGTTTTAAAATCATCCCCATTACAATTTAATAAATTTACAATAATATTTGGCAATATTTTTCAGTGACATGAGAAATAATAATGATAATCTTCCACACCACCCAGAAGGTCTGGTCTCTTTCTCCGTGCGTGGTAGACTACTAACAAGCATCAGACGGCTTACAGGATTCATAAGTGTTCCAAAAATAAATTTCAGGTGAACCAAGATATTTAGTCCCTCAGTCCTCAGGTCTGGTCGGGTTGGGCATGGGTTGGCAAAAGTTCCAGGGCTGACCTATCACCCTTGACAGTATTTACCACAATGGTATGGACAAATTTTGTCTTTTTAAATTTTTTTAATGTGAACTATGATGTCAAAAGGATAGGAGGGCACTGATTGAGAGTTTTCTAAACATGTCAACCAAATTCTTAAGCTGATTCTTTAAAATGACTGTTCTATTTTTATGCTTCATGTCCCTACATCATCCATCATCCTCAGTGACATACATGTGGCCTTGTATCAGATATTGTATATTTTTAAAATGAACAAAAATACTAACTGAAAGTTATTTTCCACTTAAATGGTTCCCATATTTTTACTTTGATTTTACTTTTTTTCTGCATGGGCCATAATGCAACCGAACAGATTTTTCTTTTGACTAAAATTAGAAACGAAAAGCCCTTCACCACTCATTTCCCTTTCAGACAAGCTCCTTGGAAACCACACAAAGGGAGATTTTTGTGACTCCTCCTGTGGTCAGAATTCAGCCCCTTTCTTTCAAATTCTTCCTGCTTCTTATGGTTCAGAACCTTTTCCTACCACCTGTGGTTTCTGTTTCTCTTATATGGGCATTTGTTCATCCAGTTTCTGAGGTGGGATGGTATTGTATTTCCACTAGGTTCTCTTCCAAAGACTAACCTCCTTTGTTGCCTGTTTTACTCTACTTTTCCATCTATTAAAATGAACCCATGTCCCAGCCTCTAGAACATAATTATGACAGAAAACATTTCTAATTACAGCAGTTCACACTTATTCCAGGAAAATGCCTGACTGCAACTTTACTCACATAACCCCAGAGCTAAACCCATGCTTTTAGTTGTATCATAAAAGGAATGCCATTGACAAAATGAAGCTTCTTCCTTTAATGCCCTAGAGCCTAAATTGAGAATATTTGCAAAAGTCTCTGAGGGCTCCTGACCATACAGAAGGAACATTACTCAGTCAACAAGGACCTACTAAATGTCTATTCTACTACTCTAATAGTGTCTGAGAGGAAATCATCAGATGGTGAAGAAATATTAGTGGCTTTCTGCCTAACTAAGTGGTCTCTCATCCAGTCTGTAAGAGGGAAACAAAAAATGCACATTATTGTATTCCACTATCCAGCATCATAGAATGTCAGCTCTAGAGGGGATTTAAGAAGTTGTCTAATCTACTCTTCCTATTTGTTGATTATGAAATCCCAATGCAAAGATATTAAGTGGTTCAAGGAGACCCAAGTAATAAAGTCAGAGTTAAAAAACCATGAGCAGATAGAGCACAGGAGCCTACCTCAGATCTGAAAGTTTTATAAACTGTCCTATACTGTCTCCCTCCCTCTCTAAGTCCATTTATGCTGCTATAACAAAATCTCTGAGACTGGATAATTTATAATTAACAGAAACTTATTTCTTACAGTTCTAAAGACTGGGAAGTCCAAGACCGAAGTGTTAGCATCTGGTGAGGGCTTTCTTGCTGCATCATTCCATGGCAAAAGGCAAACTGGCCAAGAGAGGGTACGAGAGAGGGCCAGAGAGAAAGACAGAGAATGAAAGGGGTCAAGCTTCCCCTTTTATAACAAACCTACTTCTGCAATAATTGCACTAATACATTTACTCAGCCCTCATGGTCTAATTACCTCTCATTAGGCTCCACCTTCCAGCACTGTTGCACTGGGGATTAAATTTCCAACACATGCTTGTGGGACACATTCAAACCATAGCACTGACTAAAGCTGATACATAAAATTATAACTTGGTAATATTTCAGTAATACTTTGGTAATACAAGGCTCTAGTAATATTCCGGTAATACAACGCTGCAGGCTGTTCCCTATTTCCTAGAACAGGGTAGTTTACCATACACAGAATTATCTATCAGTAGAAAAGCTACAAAATTCTCAAGGTGGAACAGAAAGTGTCAATAACACTATATGAACTTTTGTTCAACAATATCTTATGGAGCCTCCTTGTGTGTCTAGCCAGTGAATTTTCTGCATACCAGCATCGGGTAAATTGCCTTATCCTGAATCCTCGTAACAAACAGCCACTAATAGCCAATTCGCTGATCCACCACTTATATACTTCCCATTATCTCATACTCTATCAATGCAATTTGGTGAGCTATTATCCCCAAAGCTGGAAAATAGCAAAGCTCCACCAGATATTTCTGAGAAAATTGCTGCCGGTAATTTGAATGTGTTCCAGTAGACAGAGTAAATTGAGAAAAAATTTCTCTTCCCTCTCACTTTTCCTTAATCTATATTCTATCTATTTCTCACCTTTCTTTCCACCTGTCCCTACTCTTAACCAATGCCTATCTTGATTCATTAGAAAAGCATTTACCTTTTCAAGGCCTTGCTTGGAATGTAATATTTGAGAATTATGCTCATTTAATCAGGTATGGCCACTTCTAAAGAACTAAAGTTGAGTTTACAGAACCAACACTTAGAAAGACCTCCCAGGAAAAATGACCTTCATTCAGCTTATAGAGTTTCAGCCTTAAGAAAGGCGACTTCCTGCTGAGAACCTTGGGATACTTTGGGTTGAGAAAATCACTAAAATTTATTGGTACTACAAGTGAAATCTGGTGGAGAGAGCATTTTAGGCTTGGCTTCCTAGCTTTGGGATTGCAAATAATAGAGGTTTTTAAAAGTCCAATCTAATATTTCATATGGAAACTTCTAGCAAAGCAAACTTAAGGAAGCCTATATGGCAAATTAACAATCTTGCTGCATCTATGTAAATAATCAGGCCAGAGCTAATGAGACCAGCCTTATTTTGTGATCAAGAATAATCTTTCTTTGAGGGGAGAGTATAAAGAAATTTGGAATAAGCAGGAAAGATTTCCAGGCATCTCTAGGGGAAAATTAGGTATTATTTGGACACATTCTTTCAGGTTTTCTGATTGTAGCTTTCATGGCCTTTGAATTGTAAGGTATAGAAAACTGATGGCACTGTGAAGTGTCCTTTCTATGGGCATGCCACCACATTCTCTCTCATGGGAGAACAACCCTCCCCCACTATGGAAAGGCAGTTTTGCATCTATTTGCAAGTCCATTTAAATATCCCCAATCTAAAACCGGCTGTTCTTTGGATTTTCCTTTGAACTCATTGTGACAACTACATTGTTTCCTCATTTTGTTTAATCACTTAAGTAAAAATTTTGACACATGAAAAAAAAAAGCATTTTTCTTTTCCTAGCATGAAATTGTCCATCTTCAGCGCATTTAATAATTAGCTGTTTTTCAAAATGCCTCATGTCACCTACACCTAAACATTGCCAGTGAAAAATTGTCTAGACCTTTCTTTTGTGCTCCCTCTCTACCCAAACACTGGCTTATCGTGGCACTGATGACATATATTTGTATAACTTATTTAAATGAAAATCACTGGATTTTCAATCAGTGTCTTTGAGGGATACTGATTCACTTTTACATCTCCGTTTCCTATTACTCCTGGCAAATCTGCATGTTTGCTGAATGAACGATAATATCATTCAATCCATCAATAAGCTTAAAACAGCAGTGTTTTACTACAATACTTTGGGTAGGGAATGTGTAACTTAGGGAAAAAAAATCTAAACAGTCTCTATGGGTAGCTGAATTATGAGAAAGGGAAAAAACGTTCTCCTTTTGTTTAGTAGCAGTTTTCCATGGGACAGGAAACATTACAATCTTTACTCGCATATTATATGTTTTTCTGGATAAAAGTCTTATTTTGGGTTGCATTATTTTCATGATTTACAAGAAATATGAGCCCTTTTAATGAGGCCACCTTTGTGTTTAATTCTTATTGTTCTCTTATAATTATCATGTATCTGATGAAAAGTTAGTTTTTCTTTACAACAGATTAGAATTGCAGGTATCAGAAAAAATATGGGAGGGGGAGAAAAGATGTTCCACATAAGAAAGGGGAGAAAGTTGCTATAACAGTTCTTGAAAGAAAGTAATAGCTACAAATGGAAAATAGAAGGAAAAAAGAAAGGCGAGAAGAGGGTCAGAAAAATACGTAGGGGTAGGTAGGAGGGGGTTCATTAACAGGGCATGTTGCTTGTCTATTGTTTCATATGAGATTGATTGCCTTGTTATGATGCAAAACCCTTCATTCCATCCAATTTCCTAGGTACACATTTACACCGTTGGTTTTTTTCCCTCAGTAATGTCTACTTATCCAATAAATGCTTTGTATGGGTGGAGACAATTTTTTGTTATTGTTGCCAGTAAAGTGAGGAGGAGACTAAGCTCATCGCTATTAAGGTGCTAAGGATTAAGCAAAGCCTGTAATGAAATAGGAAAAGGAAACTTAGGAAGCATTGAAAACCATGCAATGTAAGTTCTCCAATTCTCCCTCCCTATCCCCGCCCCACAAGAATTCACAGAAAATTAGGTACGGTTTTTGGGTTCCGAAGGCTATGACATTGAAGTTTCAGGGTCATTTTTATTTTGGACTTAAGGGAGAAGAAAGCCCCAAGAGAAGTGTGAGTCACACATGGTTTCTGAGAACAAATTCTCTACTGTGAACTGAAATAAAATTATTAAAATGTGTTTCAAGAGACATATAGATTGATGCGTAGAAATTTTACCACACTGGATTCGGAACTAGTCTTGACTTGAGATATCAAACCTGTCTTTATCCTCACACTGAAAGGCACTTAGAAAATGTGTCTAAGAAAAACTGAAGATGTTTTTGGTTGGTTTACAGAAAACTGTTTCCAGTGGTGAGTGACAGAGGCTAGACTTCAACTCTATTTGTTATAAGAGGATTTGTTCTCTTCCCTCAATGGGTGATTGTGGTGTGGTGGATGTGGGAATTAAATCTCAACAAACATGGCTTTCTCAATTGTGCATTATGAAGCACAGATTTCCTAGCAGTGTTTGTGTAGGAACAAATATGATACTCCTTGGAAGGACACAATTTTGACTTCTTCCTTGGAATCAAAGCATTACTTTAGATCTCTCAGAACTCTATGCTTCCTGTTAGGGATTTCAGACCTTCGAAATTTTATCTGGAAGTTTAACATAACAATCCATGAAAGGAGACCTTTATACTTTGCAAAAAATAAAAAACTGTTCATTTTATTATTTTGGCAACTTTCTTCATATCATAAGTGATGACTGTGATGCCTAGTTTTATGTGTCAGTTTACTAGGCTATGGTACACATTTATCAAGTCAAACACTAGTCTAGGTTCTGTTGTAAAAAGGTATTTTGTAAATATGGTTAACATCTACAATCAGTTGACTTTAAGTAAAGGAGATCATCCTAAATAATGTGGGTGGGGCTCATCCAATCAGTTGAAAGACCATAAGAGCAAAATGGAGGTTACCCTGAGGAAGAAAATCCTGCCTGAAGACTGTAGCATCAGCTCCTGCCTGTGAGTTTCCAGCATGCTAGCCTGTCCTTCAGATTTGGATTTGCCAGCCCCCACAATCACAGGAGCCAATTCCCTGAAATATATTTACTTTATATATATATAGAGTGTGTGTGTGTGTGTGTGTGTATATATGTGTATATATATATATATATAGAGAGAGAGAGAGAGAGAGTATATTTCCTCCTACTGGTTCTGTTTCTATGGAGAACTCTGACTAATATGGTGGACAAATAGATTGCACTGTGCTATTGGCAACAAGTTTGCTTAAAACTAACAAAAACAGATATGAGAGAGATGATTAACTCTAGCAAAAGAATTTAATTGCTAAGAGTTTTAGATAACAGACACCTAAGAATATATTCTTGAGCTGAGAAATTAGATGAAAGTCAATTTAAAAAAGAAGTTATAAGCAATATAAAAGGATGCTAAATATAACTTAATTATTATGCAGCCTACATTTTAGGGTTGAATGGAATAATCACCATCTTGGAGAAAAATATGCTACTTCATATAGTACAAAATATATTTCTTATTCTCCCCCCAAATTATAATTTCTTGGAAGGCAAGGAACTTGTCTTAGAATGCCTTGCTCATAATAAGTACACATAACGGTTGCTAAATAAAAGAATGAATAAATTTACATTCTGAATGTGAAGTTTTTCAACACATATTGACTAGATGCCTTCTATGTTCCAACGGTGCTAAGTTTTGGGAGCACAACGGTAAATACACGTAGTCCTTCCCTTGTGGAATTGTGCTGTGGTTTATCTGACCCAGTGACCGACAAAGGTGCCTAGGGATATCGTGGAAAAATATATATATATTATCTGGATTTATGTCAAACTCAGGAAGTTAACAGTTTATTTCCCAGAATGCTTAATTTGCCTTCTTAACCATTATACACTTAAACCATTAGACAATATGGAGATAAGGGCATGGCTGGAGTTGTCAGACAAACCCAAGCCTATATGCTGGCATCACTACCAGCTATATGATCTTGGACAAGTTGCTTAACATCTCAGAACCTCAGGGTTCCCAACTATAAAATGAGAATAGTACCTAACTGGTAGAATGTGAGAGAGTGTGTGTGTGTGTGTGTGAGAGAGAGAGAGAGAGAAATAAAGTACTGTGAGTAAAGCTAGCGCTCAGTACCTAGCATTTGGAAAGCTGACAATAAATGGTAGCTAGATTTGATATACTTTACATTTAAAAGCTACACAATCTCTGGGGTGACAACTTCTTTTAGGAAAGTAACCAGCTCAGAGGCACTTCCTTTCTTTGTGACTTTCAAGATGTGCCCAAACCATTGGTTTATCCAAGGGAAAATCACAGGATGATATAGATGAGAAAAATAAACCCTCAGGGCAACTACGAGAGATGAAATCACAAGTCAGCACCCAAAAAATGACAACCATTAATCTTGTCACTAAATGACCTAACCATAAACAGTATGACTCTTTTCCTTCTTTCTGTGGTTATTCAAGAGGTAAGAAAGCACCCACCTTTGGGAAACTTCTGGGAAAAAAAAGAGAGAGACAAGATGAGACATCTTTTCCCTCAAGTTTATTCAAAACCAAAGATGGTAATGAGCTTTTTAAGGGTATTAATCACCCCTTTTTTTCTTCCCAAACTCTCTTTTTTACATCCACCCACAGAACACTTTTTATAAAAGACTAGTCACTGAATAAAAGGAAATAACTAAGGCTCGTGGTTGCTTAATTATTTTCTTGTGTTAAGAAAGTATTGAAAATTTTACTATTGCACATAAATTCTTGGAGTTGGAACATACTTTAAGAGATTCTCTCCTTCAATCTTGCACCTGAAGAAACTATTCTTTCTATGAGATGCTGCACAGAAAGAAGCCATCTGGCAGCTACTAGAACCTGTGTGGTAACAAGGCACTCCCTACTGGGGCTGGAGAATAGGAATTGAGAAATCCACTTCATTTATGTACAATAATACTAATTTTAAAATCTGACTCCTTAAAACTTCTACCATTTGGCCACACTGCTACCTGCACCCACAGCATCTCACATAACCCCCCACCCACCCGCAGCATTTGCCTTATTTTCTTAAGTGTTACAATCTCTTGCTCTTTCAATGCAGGGACAGTACTTGTTTTGTTCCTCCTTCTTTCCCCAGCACCTAATACATTGCCTAGCAATAGACTCTTAGTACTTATTTCTTGATTTAGTGCTTAATGGTTTGGGTACCTTCCCTAGAGATTTGCAGAATAAATGAAGTTATTTTTCCACATGACACCTTTTACATATTTCAAGATATTTAACAGATCTCCTCTTTTCCAGAATTAACAACCCCATATCCTAGGGCCACTTCTCACCTTGACAGGTCCCAGAGCCTGCTCCATCGGAGTCACTGTCTCCATTATGTGCCTTGGTTAGTCAAAATCCCCTAAAAAGTGTCACAGAGACTGAGAACAGAGGACTCCAGCAGAATACTCTTATCTCCCTTGATCCCACTTCACTGCTGACAATGCTGTCTGTGTTTGTATCCCTTTCTTGTTTAATCTCATAATATTTTTTGGACTATATTGCATTAAGGTCCTATTCATTTTCACGTGAATTTATGTGAAGGAAGCTCTCCCCATTGTTTGAACCTAAATATAAGATTTGAATTTATTCCTGCTAACTTCTTCAGTTCATATTTTGCATTACTAAGAACACTATTTATTTATTTATTTATTTATTTATTTATTTATTTATTTTTTAATTTTTTTGAGACTGTCCAGCTCTGTCACCCAGGCTGGAGTGCAGTGGTGTGATCATAGCTCACTGCAAGCATCAAATGCCTGGGCTCAAGCCATCTCCCCACCTCAGCTGGGGTGGGGAGAAAGAAAGAAAGAAAGAAAGAAGAAAGAAAGAAAGAAAGACATTAAAAATAGGAGCAAATCGGAGAACAATAAGACCAAGATCATAAAATAGAATCAGAAATGAGGCTTAAAATCCAACCCATGAAGATCTATAAATTTCCTATGGTTGAATTAGAGTTAACTTTAAATATTTTTTTACTTTTTTTTAATTTTATTTTTAATTATGGGTACATAAAAGTTGTATATATCTATAGGGTACATGTGATGTTTTGATACAGGCATACAATGTGTAATAATCAGATAAAGGTAATTGGGGTATCCATCACCTCAAGCATTTATTATTTCTTTGTGTTAGGAACATTTTGACAGTCAAGGCAAAATGGAAAGACTTGACCAACTTCATAATCAAAAGTGTTCCTAACATAAAAGCAGAATTGCTCAGAAGTATCATTCTTCTTGGTCCTAAAAGCAGTAAATGTTTTTCCCCTAAGGGATTGTGTGGAAATAGAAATGATCATGGTCAAGTGTCTCCCCTCTTTTTTAAAAAAAATTGGTACCCTGAGTTTCTAACTACTTTCCTATTTATTTTTCCTTTCGCCCAGAAATTCTCTTGAAAGTGATAGTCGACCCTTACTGATTCCATTTATTCACTTCCTACTCATATTTCAACCCACTGCATTGAAACTTCCTTCCTCACAACTTCTCTGAAACTGCCTGACAAATGAAGTTAATGTGCCCCGTAACCTCACACTTATATTTCCTACAAAGTACTCTCATCTTCTCCACCTGTGTCCAATTTCTCTTTTCTTCATATCTTGAATGTTATAGGCAGAATAGTATGCATAAAGAACCGCCTTTACGCAGTTGCTCACTTGCTCAAGGACCTACTGAATACCCACCACATCAAACTTGAACACTTCTTCCTAGTTTCTAAGGTGTTCATATCCAACATTTCCCCCCACATTCTAACATACACTCTCAAGTTCAATCATGATGAATGGCATGTTTGTCTCCTAATCCCTGTACTCCTCCCATCTGGGAAGCCCTGGTATCCCTATTCACATGTTCAACTCTACCTCCAAGCTCTGAGCAACACTACACTTACAATGAGGGAATGTGAGAATTCCTCTACTGGTAATTTACTGGTGTTATGTTGAGCTGGTCTTGCTGCTTACTTATACTCTGATCTTATACCTGAGTAGTTTTCAGCCATTCTTGTTATTACTAGCACCACATACTGATTTAGTTTACTTTTTATTAACCCCATGTACCCAGGCACTAATACTAGACCTCCACTAACTGATCTCCACTAACTTTCTATCTTCCTGGGTTTCTATGTGTTGACTGCTGCATCAAGCTCTGTTGATAGGTAGCCTCTTTCTAACTTGATATGTACTTGTTTTGGACCCTTGGTTAGAATTACCCACTTTCCTTTCTCCCAGTGGTCAAACATCCTGGTTTCACACACTGACCAACATGTTCACTTGTCAAATGACCTTGATTTCACATTCTGGAGATGAACTTGATGAACTTGAGCCCATTGAGTCTAGCTCCTGAAATTCTTCAGTCTGGCTCATCTTATAAACAGACTTACCCAGACTCTTCATTGTAGGCTCCACAGTGGTATTTATTCTACTCTTATTTGTTTTTCTTGCTGTTTTCCATTTTTAGAATGCTATACCTCTCTTTTCCAAAGTCAAATCTATCCTTCAGATCCCAGTTCAAGTCCCACTTCACTGAGAACATTCTAGTTTTTACTAGTGTATCACTTCTGAACATTATAATAGTTATAATCTGCACTACATAACACAATGTTTTATCCTTCTCTGTTCCCCCAAGTACATAATGCAATTGTTGCTAATAACTTAGCAGTCACATAACAAATATTTAATTTAAGCATGAATTATATTTCAATACTCAGAAGACTTCAAAATAGGCAAGTTTTGTTAGATTTTTATAAAACAAATCACAAAGTATTGGACTATAAACTTAACCCCAAATAGATAAATAGATAGATAGAACATATATATGATGTCAAAGATATAGAAAAATTTTAGTCACAAATTTTCAGTCATCTTGCAACATAAATTCTGTTCTGCTATGGGTGTTTTTATAGACAATGTATTCTAAGTAGACTAAAGATAAATTGGGAATAGTCAAATATAAACCCTATAACGTAAGCAGGTTTTAGATGAACTGCTTTAGGTATATTCTCTCTCAAGAAGTTATAATGCTTGTTCTAATACATGGTGTTGTGACTTTTTTTGTACATTTGTTTAAAAATAAATAAAAGTATTTAGCATCACATGACCAAACTTGCTACAAACTATGTTTATTAAGTATTTTTATTAAAAATATAAATTGTTAAAATTTTGTTTTTGATGGATTAACAGAAAGGAATTATCATTATAACACCAATTAAAAGGAGATGGCCAGACTGGATCTCTAGGATCCATCTAGTTTTATAATCATAAATTTCTATGGAATACTGAATTATCTCCTGGCAACAGATTCTTGAGATAAATTTCATTTCAATAATGTGTAGACTGTATGCAAAGACATGGATGTGCATAATGCTTTCTGATGGTTTCCAACTTTATTCCAAGGCTACAGTCTTTGTGATTAGAAAACTAAACCGAATCTGAGCTCCACCAGTAAATAACTGTGTAGCCCAGGATGAGTCATTTAACCTCTCTGAGTTTATTTATAACATAAATAACATTTATGACATAAAGATAGTAATAACAAATGTCCTGTTTCTCAAGATCATGTTACAAAAAATTATGAGATAACATATATTAAAGTGTTTTACAAATGTTTTATATAAAATTTAATTATTATTTTCTGAATAAATATAACCAACTAAAAACTAAATCTCTCAAGATTATATTCATTCAAATTGAAATAGCTAAATTTGTATGTGAATATCAGATGACTCCTTCCTGTGTTGGTTACTAATCAATGGCCAAGCTTGTTTCTGTAAATAAATGGACACTAGGATGTTTTTTTAAAAATACATGTGGCTCAAGATTAGACTTCTTCCGCTTTGTGGTATCACATGTCTGACCACAACAACTATTTTTAATCATGGGCTATGCTTTTTAGTGACATCTAACTACACACATAAGAGTCATCATCCTTAACTACACACATAAGAGTCACTATCTTTATCTAGATGTAGAGATGTGTGATGTGTTTCATTGCAATTTGCTTTTTTTCTGTTGTTGTTTTTTTCTTTACCATTTTAACATGCATTTCTACTTTAGTAATTTTTAAAACATTCAGATCACCTCACAATATTGAGTCAGTAATATTGTGACCACTTGTTCCTCAAGGCTATAAAGTTCTGATATGAAAATAGGCCAGCCAACTGTTCTTGACCTAACTTATTTAACTAATAAAAGTGTTTTCAAAGAAATTTTATGGAAGGAAAATGAATTGCCATTATTTTTAATTCTAGCCGAATAAAAAATAACCCTAAATACTGAACAATGTTATTTAACAACCACTTGGAATTCCTATCTAGGCTGTGTCTCTAATGGTAATGCATAATGAATGCATGCTCTTTATCACTTCTGCTACTTACAATCTTGATCAAGAAAACATGACAAAGACTCATGACTATGTGGTGAGTTGGATTGGCTAAAACATCATTAATATTGTAGGTTTATGAGGTTTTAGTGCTTAAGAGTATACAAAGGGTCTAACGCTTGCAGTGTATTATCCTGGACAGAGCACCAACTTGGAGAAAAACAGAGCTACTACATTCAAATCCCAATCATCCTATGTCCTAGCTCTGTGAACTTGGGCAACTTAATTATTTGTATTATCTTGGATAGACAGATAATAATAACAATAATAATAATAATAGAGAGAGGGAAGGAGAAAGAAATAAGAATGAGTGGAAATCAATTGGCAATAAGTACTAAAATAAAAACAATGAGGGTTGAAGACATAGAGCATGCAGGGGAAGAGAGGCTTACATAGTGTGTTCAGGGAACATCCCTCTGATAAAACAACACTGGAACCTGAAGGAAGTGAAGAAGTGAGATTTGTGTATTTATGAGAAGAGTGTTTCAAGAAGAATGAAGAGCAAGTACAAAATGCCCAACCTACCCAGGGGGGTTGATAGCAGGGGAGGAATATTACAAAATCAACAGGTAATTCTGGGATTCTACACACTGATGGAAGGTGCTGGGTAGAGCCTGCAAAAGCAGCACATCCAGCAGAGATTCTCCACACCCAGTATGATGCAGGAGCAACAGAGGAAGAATTAAATGGGGCCTCTATGAGGGAAGCTGGATGAGGGAAGCCTCAGAAAGTCTCCCTCTTTGAGCCATGGAAGAGCATGGAAGTAGCTGGAGGACTGGACTCAAAGATTTGCAGTCAGAGACAAGGTGAATTTAGCAGTGACCCACATGGACCAAGAACTGAGGACTAGACAGGACCAGGGATGACTAGGTCAACAGTGTAGTTCAACCACTAAAGACCAGAGAGTAGTGTGGAAGGGCACCAGCATGGTCAGAGGATGACAACCTAGGACCAGGTGGTCTCTCCCTACCTTGATACCACAGTTGTGTGGAAACCCCTGGAACAACCAGGTTTTGAAATTAAGTAAGAGGAGAAAAGAAATTTTAATTTCTTTGATACACGAGTTAATGGATTGAAATTCATATTCCTTCAACTGTTGAGGGCAACAATAATGCAAATATATATATGTTTATATACAAATATACATTTGTCATGGAATATACACATTGCAGGCCAAGACATCTTTTTTTTTTTTCCTATTCTTCTATGCTTTGGGATTAAGGTTATCTAAACTCTGGATATAGCATCAATCTTGTACAGACCAAATCCTCGATGTGCTAGGTAGATAATATTCTACTGTAGTTAAAGAAATAAATTACAGCTGTAAAAGTACAACGATGAAGTAGAGAGTGTCTGTTGTGGAAATATGGAGCAGGGCTATCTGGGCTGGTCTGGAAGATCAGGAAAGGCATTCCAGCTTCATTTCCTGAGTAAGGGAGCCTCACCACAAACCTGTCAAGTAGGTATAATCACACCCATTTTACAGGTAAGGGAGAGGATGACCGTGTTTGCCTCTGGGGAATGTCAGGCACCAGGGCACTAAAGATGTGGCAAGGAGCTTTATATAGCTTCATCTGTAATTATTTACTTTTCATAAAGAGAATAGTTTTGAGTTTTACTTGTATAATTAAAAATTCCTTTTTACATAAGTTGAAGTAACTCATGCTAGAGATCACCCAGCAAATAAATACCAACACTGGATTTCAATTCAGATCTGCAGGCCCTAATACTCTTAACCAAAATGCTCTAGAAAACACCTAAATTTCCAATAATAACACAAAGGGTATGTACATCACAGTAAAAGGAATATGAAATGAGATATTTTAACTCAGGCTCAGGTGCTTTTGATGTGGAGAGTAGGTCTCCAACAGATCTACTAGCATTAGGGACTTCAATACTGCTGAAGGGCAAGTACCCAAAACCCTTCCTCTGACATATTTGTGTTCATCTACTGTTCTGCACACAAGCTGTGACATTCCCCTAGCTACAGATACTATAACTTGTGTGTGCTGTTCTGAGTGATGAAGAAAAGATACAGTACTTAAACAAAGCAATAAATAAACACCATCAGAAGGACCTGGGTCCTTGGCCTCTAATGGTGGCAATCTCTCCTGTTGTCAAACACACACATTCACATAACCCACACACACCACATACACACACACACCCACCCCAACCACCAGTACCACCACCAGCACCACAACCGCTGCCGTCATTTCTTCCAGCTCATTGTTGGCAGCAAAGAGGAAATTTATGACAATTTGGTAAGAAAAGATGATAGACCTTAGTTTATCACAATATAGGCATCAGTGTTTTTCTGCCTTGGAAACCGGAACGATATAAGATAGGAATTCTTTATTGTTACAGCAAAAATAAAATAAAACAAAAACCTAAGCATAAAAGGAACTTAAGTATTAGCATGCTATCGGGTAGTTCTCATAATCTCTAGAAGGCCCAAAAGTTGGAGACTTCACCCCAAATCCTGCTGCAAAACTGTCCCACAAATTGGCCATCACCACCACCCCTGGGCACAGGCGCTGCAGCTTGCAGGGCCAACACCCCAGACACCAGGCACCATTTGCTGCTGCTGGGTCCCACAGCACGACTGTGGGTTGTAGCTGCCACCCCCCACCACTCTCACTGGCGGGATTCTGCAGTTCCTCTTTTTCACGTGACTAACTTCTGATTCACATTCTGTGCAGATGCATCCTATTGACGGCTGCTATGGCATGTGCCCATGACCTAGCTAAAATGGAGGCTGAAATACTTTTAATTTTTATTTGTATAATGGGAGATGGGCTCCATCTTATAAAGTAGGGGATTCTTCAAGGGGTGCAAGTACTAAGAAATCAAATAGAATGTCAAATGTCAACCAGAGTGCCATGGTAGAAACGAAGAGGACCCAAAATGTCTTCTTCTGTCCTTGTTTTCTTTTCTGAGACAAATGACTAAAAATTCAAAGTCAATGATGAATATGACAGATCCATTCTGAAAACTCACTAACACCTTCATTTTTAGCCAAGAGTAAATTAACATTTTATTTGAAGAAAACTTTATATAAGTGAAAGTGCAGTACTACAAACTGGCATATAAGAGAAAACAGGTGCCTGGTTGGCTTCCAGTCAGCCAGCCCCAATAATGTGCCCTTTAAGCACCAAAGTTGCTGTTCCTGCAGAACCATCGCCTCTGACATTCCTCCTCCACCCTGAAACAGAACCAGTCAGTACAGATCTTGTGTCTTCCTGCAACTTTCTCTCTCTTGTGACTAAGCAGCATGGCAAGTAGGATCCCAAGATGTGACAAATGTTGTCATTATTTAACATTGACTAAACACACTGTTTTAGTCACTAAAATCCTCAGTACTACAACTATAATTCCTTGTACATGGGCTGTGACAGTAACTATGTGAAATCTGTTTCTAATTAATCTTTCTACCTGGGGCTTAACTATAGAATCCCAGGTGTGAAAAAAATATAAAGCTATGTACCTAGCTCTGTAAAAGTGTCACTTATGTCTCAGCAAAAATTTTGCTATTAACTTTTTCAACAAAATTATTATACTGGCTTTTAATTAATAGTGACTTATGATGACACCTAGTGGCTAATGGGCATATTTCGAAATCCCCAATTTGATCAATGTAATCAATTTTTAATTCTTTTTTCATAAATACAGTGACAATGTTTTCTTTTATGGATCTGGTACATTTAAAAAATAAAATAACTATATAAAATTTCTCTTTCCCATCACAAAGATGGAAAAGCTCAGAAGAGTTACCTGTAATGAACAAAGGACACCGTATAAAAATTTTATTTAAGCCTGGGGTGAATTGCTTTAATTTCTGACACCTCATATGAAAGCTGCGCACGCGGTCTGATTATTTTGCAAGACTAAGGCTGGGGGGAGAAAAGGAAAAGAATAAAAGGAAAAAAGAAGATGAAAAGGGAAAAAAGAAAAATTTTTTAAAATTTTACTTAACTAAATCTTCAGATAATGTATGAGCTATCAGTCATAGTTAAAAAGAAAGGCAGAAAATAAAATTATATTATGCAAGTTCAAAATGAATGCATACATTGTAATCAGTTAACTCTCCAAAAGTATAGGAATAGGAAGCAGAACCATTTAACACAAAATTACTGTGATAGAAGTCACAGATTTATAGTCCTCTGTTGCTAATTAGCTGTGTGACCTTGAGCAAATGATGTAACCTCTCTGTGCCTCAATTCTATAATTGGTAATATAAGAAGATTAGAATTTAGATAACTTTTGAGAGGCTTCTTACATGAGACTCCATAAATTGCTGTGTTGGTCCCATGGTCTTCCTCATCTAGGCACCTGTCCCTAACAACAGAATATGAAAGTGCTCCATTCTGAACTCAGAATTAAAGGTTTAATATGTGCCAGCTTTTCTGGCATATGAATTCTCTTTTAGGTCATCATTCATAATCTGTCCCTAATATTTATTTCATTTATAGTCTCAACCTTGAATAAATGTTTCATAATTTCATTTGCTATTGAATAAAGTGATATTAGCTTTGAATGTTTCCTCAACTTGCTTCACTAAAATGAAAAAGGAACCACCAGTATCCTGTACTTAATAATAATAAACAGATCTTTTTTCACTTTATACATGATTCATAATTTTGTGTAGCTCCATCAAGTCTTCTCATAGCCTTCCACTTTCTACATCTGAAAAGCTCTAGTCCTGACAGCTTGAACTCACTTTATGGTTATCCTTCCCTCTCCCTGCTAGACACCCCCCCTACACACACACTTTTCTTAGCTTTATCTCCTAGTATTTTAGTTTTCATTTTCCTCTTTAAAAATTTTTTTATTATTAATATTTCAAGCATAGAGAAAATTATAATAATATGTCAAAAACCCATGGATCCATCACTTATTTTTTGTAATTTTAACATTTTGTTGTATTTGATTTAGTGAAAATAGAACACTGCACAGAAAATTAAGACCCTGTGTACCTATCCCCTAACTCCACCTCTGCCAAAAATCACTGCCTAGATTTGCAGTTTATATCCACTGGCAAGTCTTTATATTTTTATTATATATAACCATGAGTAATATGTGTATTGGTTTGCATGTTTTTAAACTCTATACACATTTTTATGTAAGTATATATCCTTTTGTAATCTGTTTGTATGAAAGTTGTTATTTTTAATGCAATCCTTTTGTTTAAGGTTTATACCTTAGTTTTTTCTTTAAGAAATCGCCCTCTGAGGGTTATAGAAATATTCTCCATTAATATTTTAGTTAAAGCTTTAACATTCATGTTTTTAACCCATATTTTTGTGTATAATGTGAGGCTGGGGTCTAAATTTTTATTTCCCAAGTGGGTAATCAATTGTCCTAGCACCATTTATTGAATAAGTTATATTTTGTGCTCTGATTTCCACCTCTGTAGTATTTTATTTTTCCATATGAGTAAGACCATTCTGTGCTGTACATTTTTCTGTTTGTCTTTCCTTGCCCAGATATCACACTGTCTTTTTATAACTTTAGAGTAAACCTGGATATCTGTTTTCTAACTTTTTGAAAAGTGCCTTAACTACTCTTGACCCTTTTTTTTTTCCAACACAGACACATCTGTGCAATGACCCTTTTTTTTTAAGCATATGAATTTACAGCAAGAACTTGTCAAATTCAAAGGAAAGAACTCTAGTGTAACTTTACTTGGAATTATACTGATTGTATAGGTTAATGAGGACAGAGTTAATATGTTTACAGTATTCTCCTCCATGAACATAAGATAACTCTCTATTTATTTATGTCTTCTATTTGTTTTGTGAAAAACACTAAATTTTCCCTAGAAACTTGCATATCTCATGTCAAATTTATTTCTAGGTTTTATGTGATTTTTGTCACTATTCTAAATGCTATGCTTTGTTATATTTTCTCATCATTTATGCTATGTAAAGGAAAGCAGTTTATTTTTACATATTGATCTTGTAATTCAACAACCTTATTAAACTTTCTTTAGTGTCAAATAATTAGCCTGTATCAATTCCTTATATTTTCTTAGTTGATAATCCTTCCCTATGATGATGATAATAATAATAATAATTTTGTCTCTTCACTGCTAATAGTTACGCTGTTTTTTAATTTTTGCACTAGGTGTGGCCGCCAGCAAAACATTGACTAGAAACAGTGAAGATAATATCCTAGGAAAATGCTCCAAATGTTTTACTCTTAAGATAACATTGGCTACAAATTCTTGGTAGGAACTCTTCATAGGATTAAGGATCTCCTCTATTACTAGTTTTTAGGAGTTTTTATTATAAACAAGTATTGCATTTTTTTATCAAATGCATTTTCTGCATTGATTGAGACAGTCATAGGGCTTTTATCTGCTAATGAGTAGAAATATACTAAAGGAGTTCATAATAGTAAAACTTCCTTGCATTCTAAAACAAATGCAATTTAGTCCTAATGTATTCTTTTACACATAAATTGGATTGGATTTGCTAATATCTTGGGAATTTTGCATGTAAGTACATAAGATATACAAGCCTATAATTTTCCTTTCTCATGTTGTCTGTCTTTGGTTTTGGTATAGAGGTTTTCTAGACTCATAAAATGTGTTTAGGGGTGTATTCATTTACTACTCTTTGAAAAAGTCTATGTCATATTTGGATTATCCATTACATGTTTGGTAAGACTTGTCTGTAAAATTATCTGAGGCTGGATTTGTGTGTTTTTGAATGTGGGTGAAGATGGGGAAGTGGGGGGAGGTGTCCTGATGCATGGGGAGGTAAAGATTCCCAATCTTTCATTTAATTCCTATAGTAGTTATGTCTATTCAGATTTTCTATTCATTTTTGAGTCAGCTCAGGTAGGTTACATTTTTGTAGACAGATGATCATTTAATTTTTGCATTCATAATGTTCTATGTTTGTGTTTAATATCTATTAGATCTTTAGATCTGTAGCCATGACCTTTTTCCATCTCTAATGTTAAGATCATCTCTACTCTTTTTGCCTTCATCACTTTTGCCAGAAACTTCCTTATTAACTTTACAGAAACAGACAAATTTATTTCTTAATCCTTTATATATTCCCTTTCTATTAAATTTAAATAATAACTGTTTTTTATTTTATTAATTTATGCTTTCACCTGTACTATTCCTTTCCCTCCCATTTCTATGGGTTTTCTATGCTACTTCCTTAACTTCTTGTCCTGATCATTATTTTAGTTTTTTTATTATTTTATAGTTTTTCTGGCTTATTATTTTATAGTTTTTCTTCTTTTTTAAAATATAAGCATTTAATGCCATAAAATTTCTCCTTAAGAATCACTTTAGCTTTATTCCACAAATTGTGATACATGTTTATTACCTTTTATTTACATTTTCCAATTCCTATTTTGATTCCCTGTCTGATCCTTTTATTATTTAGGGGTGTTTTTGTTTTAACTTATTGTTTTAGCTTCTGAATGCATGAGGAATTTTTAAGATATCTTTTGAAGATTGAATTCTATTTTTTGTATTTTATTGTGGTAAGAACACCTAACATGAGATTGAAACTCTTTGCAGATTTTTAAGTGTGCTACGCAATGTTGCTAGCTATAGGCGCAATGTGGTGCAACATATCTCAGAACTTGTTCATCTTGTATGACGAACTTTATGCCCCTTGATTAGCAACCCCCCACTTCCCACTCCTCCCAGTCCCTGGAAACCATGATTCTACTATCTACTTCTGTTGAGTTTGACTATTTGAGATACTTCATTGAAGTAGAATCATATAGTAATTATCCTACTGTGACTAGCTTATTTCACTTAACATAATGTCCTTAAGATTCATCCATTTTGTCACATGTTGCAGGATTTTCTTCTTTTTAAGGCTTAATAATATTCCACTGTATGTATAATATATACTACATTTTCTTTATTCATTTGTCCATTGATGGATGTTTAGGTTGTTTCCGTATCTTGACCATTGTGAATAATGCCACAATGAACATGGAAGTGCTAAGATGTCTTCAAAATCCTGATTTCAATTCTTTCAAATAAATATCCGGAATTAGGATTGCTAGATCTTATGATAGTTCTATTTTCAAGTTTTTGAGGAACCTCCATACTGTTTTCCACAGTGGCTGCACCATTTTGTACTCCTACCAATAGTGTACAAGGGTTCTAATTTCTCCACATCCTCACCAACACTTATTGTCTTTTGTTTTTTTGACAATAGTCATCCTAACAGATATGAAGTGATATCTCATTGTGGTTTTGATTTGTCTTTCCCCAATGATTAGTGACATCAAGTATTTTTTATATGTCTGTAAGCCATTTTTATGTCTTCTTTGGATAAATGTCTATGCAAGTCCTTAGCCCATTTTTAATTGGGTTTTTGGTCTATTGAGTTATAGAATTTCCTTACCTTTAAAACCTATAAAAGTGTGACATGAATACACGACTTAGTAAAGTATAAAGTTTATTTTACACATATGTAGTTTCTTCCCACTACAAGGATGTCAGGACATTTTAACTCTGACCAGCCCCTCCCAACCTACTCATTATTATTGGCAGCATTTTAGTACCACTTTGTTTTTATACCACTGAAATTATTATTATTGTTTATATAGTCAATAGTTGTGTAGATAAAACTCCACATTTACCTTTTTCTTTGTTCATTATTTGTTTCTCATCTAAATCTTCTTCCAGGTGTAATTTCTTCTTTCCTAAGTGTAACCACTTAAATGCTTTTATTGAGAATCAAATAGTATGTATAGCACTTTGCATATAGAATATATAGTTATTTTCTTTTACCACTTAAAAACTTGTTTTCATTATCTTCCTATTTCTAGTTTTGTTACTGATATCTGCAATTATTCTTTAAAGATAATCTGTCATTAAAATCTAATTACTATTAAGTTTTTCTTTTTCACCTTAATGAAATTCTATAGTTTTATCATGATATATCAAGGTGTGGTGATATAGATATAGATAGATAGACAGATCCTACTCAGAATTCAAATTCTTTCATGTTTTCTCTCTCATTATGCCATCTTTTGAAAAACTTTATTAAGTTTAATCTTCCAGTACACAAATTGTCTCTTTAGCTGTATCTAATCTGGTGTTCAACCAGTTAACTAATTTTTTAATAATTATATTTCTCATCTCTTAGAAGTTCTTCTTGGTTCTTTTTCAAATCTGCCTAATCTTTTGAAATGCTGTTTTGTTGTCTTTAAAATTTAGAGCCTTTCTTAGTAGATTATTTTTTAGAAACTTTCTTAATAGATTATTTGGTTTAAACATTTTTGTTTTATAGTTTCTATTTGATAATTCTATTATCTGAAAGTCTTAGGGATCTAATCTTGACTCTTCTTAATTTGGTGCTTTTGCTCATGACCGCTTGTTTTCTTGTGTGTTTGTAAATTTTGGATATTAAGCTCATCTTCAGCATGGATTTATCTGTAGGAGTTTTGTGTGGCCTATGTTAAACATGTGTCATTGCAGAAATATATCATGCGCTTTCTGCCAAGCACCCAAAGGATATATTATTGCCCTGTACTACTTTTTACATTGATTTCTTCCTTGGGAATTTCAGGAACTCATGGAATAAGGTAGATTTAAATCCTACTCCCATGATGACAAATCCTCTTGAAAGGCTTCATTTTTCTATTTGCAGCCCAAGACAATTAAGCTTCTTGTTGTCTCCTGTGCCAGTGGACAGATGTTTTCTAGTTCAAACTATTTCTGATGGTTATCCCTTTGAAGAAGCCAGCTTTACTGGGGAGTGGGGAGAATCTCAATACCAACTCCTCATATGTACAAGTCCAAGGCCATATCTTTTGTGTCAGTACAAGCATCGTAACCCAGATCCTAGCTTTCTAAGGGTGAGCCAAATATCAGTTTTTCCTCTAACCATTATGATTTTCAATTCTTTCTTTGTTTAGGAAATTAGGAATTTTCCATTTTTACTAGTAAGAGCAGCCCTGAATTTAAAAGAATTTTTAAACTGTTTCAGCCAGCAAATCTCTTTGTTTTATAATGGGAGGGTTTTCAGTTACATGATTCAAAGAATTGCTAGAAATAAAAACAAACATTTTCTTCTTCAATTCAATTATAATCTGCTTGTGTTGTCAAGAACTGTGTACACAATAAGCTAAGCATAACTATGGATAGGATATTGCTTTCCATGATAAGTGAAAAGACTTTTCTCAAATAATGGCCATGATGTGCTCGCTTCGGCAGCACATATACTAAAATTGGAACGATACAGAGAAGATTAGCATGGCCCCTGCGCAAGGATGACATGCAAATTCGTGAAGCGTTCCATATTTTTTAGAACCCAAATATAAAACCAACTTCATACAGTCACCTGATCTTTGACAAATTCCAGAAAAACGTACACTGGGGAAATGATTCCCTATTCAACAAATGGTGCTGGGAAAACTGGATGACCATACGTAGAAGACTGAAACTGGACCCACACCTCTCACCTCTCACAAAAATCAACTCACAATGGATAGCAGATCTAAACCTAAGACATGAAACCATAAGAATTCTCAAAGAAAACGTTGGAAAAACTCTTATGGACATTGGCCTAGGCAAAGAATTTATGAAGAAGACCCCCAAAGCAATCACAGCAGCAACCAAAATAAATACATGGGACCTGATCAAATTAAAAAGCTTCTGCACAGCCAAGGAAACTATCATAGAGTGAACAGACAACCTACAGAATGGGAGAAAATATTTGATGCTACACCTCTGATAAAGGGCTGATAACCAGAACCTATACAGAACTTAGGAAAATCAACAAGAAAAAAAATCAAACAACCCTATTAAAAAATGGGCAAAGGACATGAAGAGAAACTTTTCAAAAGAAACAGAATAATGGCCAGCAAACATATAAAAAATTGCTCAACTTCTCTAATCATCAGGGAAATGCAAATCAAAACCACAATAAAATATCACTTAACTCCAGTGAGATTGGCTCATATCAAAAAATCCCCAAACAACAAATGTTGGCGGGGATGTGGACAGATAGGAACACTCATACACTGCTGGTGGGACTGCAAACTAGTACAACCTCTATGGAAAGTAAAATGGAGATACCTCAAAGAATTAAAAGTCGAATTACCATTTGACCCAGCAATCCCACTACTGGGTATTTACCCAAAGGAAAAAAAGACATTCTATAATAAAGACATCTGCACGCGAATGTTTATAGCAGCACAATTCACAATTGCAAAGATGTGGAAACAACCCAGGTGCCCATCAATACACGAGTGGATTAATAAAATGTGGTATATGTATACCATGGAGTATTACTCAGCAATAAAAAACAATAGTGAATTAACACATCTGGTATTATCCTGGTTGGAGCTAGAACCCATTCTTTGAAGCAAAGTGTCACAGGAATGGAAAAACAAGCACCACTGGTACTCACCATCAAATTGGTACTAACTGATGAACACTTACATCACACAGGGCAATAATATTCATCAGGGGGCGGGCAGGCGGGAGGGGGATGGAGGGGATGGGAAAAACTCTCACTGAAGATGCGGGGAGCACAGTTTGGGGGATGACCATGCTTGTAGCTCTGACACGGGCAGTGCATGGGCAATATATATAGCCAAAGTGTTGTACCCCCATAATATTCTCAAATAAAAAAGAAAGAAAGAAAGAAAGAAAATAAAAATGAAAGTAACAGCAAGAGCTACGGTCCCAAAATTGTGGCATTGAAGATTGAATTCCCAACTTTGTGAATATGAAACAACATTGTTTAGTTCACTTTTCTAAGTCAATACTGAGTGTGAACTAAGAGTTACTAATCTGCATTTGTACAGAAAACTAAATATTACAGTGTTGGAGTATCAGAATTTTACATATATCTAAGGTATAGTTATCCTAAAAGTAAAAATTATCATGTCAAGATTCCATTCACTTTCAGAAATATCTGCATTTGTGAAGACCTATTTTCCATTATGCAAATAAATAAAAGTAAACATTACTCTCAGTGAAAGGAATCTGGACTGAATTTTTTGCCTCACATTATGATACAAAGCATAAGAACAGATACTGAAACACAGACGCATAAGAAAGAAAGAAAGAAGAAAAAAAGAGAGAAGTTTCCAATTGTAAATCAAAGGAATAATTACTTAGGACTGTTCAATTTTAAAGGTTATTTCTTTTTCCAATTTGTTTCTTTTATCAATTTTTAATTTAAAATGTAGTTTTCAATATCATACATGTACTTTAATTTTATGTGCTTATGCCATCATTGAATAAAAACAAAGTTTAATTATAAAAAAAAAATAATAATGGCCATGATCACTAACCTTTTAAAGGCATTCATACTGCATTGGGATTATCACAGGAAAATAACAACAACAAAATAATAATATCAATAAAATTTACCAATTATTAAGCACTTGGGGTGTATTTGTCTTACTAATCCTCTTAATAATTCTTGATTTTTTTCTCAGGAAACTAACATTTATAATGTTAAGTAACTTGTTCATAATCATGCAGCTATTGTGTTGACTCAACTGGTAATACAGATCCATCTCTTTCCAACATCAAAGTTGATAATTTTCACATCAAGGACTTCCACATAACATTAGTGGACCATAATTCATACTGTTTATTTTAGATTTCTTTACCTGTAAACTCTTTAACTCAAGCCTGCCCCAAGTAAAACTCATGTTACTTTTCTCTTATTCACTATATTCACCCCCATCAGCTTGTATACTCAGAGCTTGTTTTAAGTTGCCACAAATAGAGATTAAAGTAATAAAAATATGAAAAATGCAATTAAGGGTAGGACTGTGTCTTATTTATCTATGTAATCCACTGTCTCACATAGTACATGATTTTGTCAAATAAAGTCAAAGTGATCTGAAAATACTTTATTTCTCTAATATCTTAAATATTTCTCTAAGTACTTCATAAGTACCTTATAGTTTTCAACAAAATATATTATAAATATAATCTTTTTGAAATATTGAAACTTCGGCCTTTAGCAACTATGTCTATAAAAAGCTGGAACATTTATTTAGGGTAAAAATAAAGAGAAAAGCTGAATTTTAGATTTAAAAATTCAAAATCATAATTCACTTGTGTAGCAATTATAACCATCAGTTAACAAATTCAAGTGTGCAAAAAATTTTATTTTTCTAAAGTGAACTTAACTTCTATGTCAGTAAGTTTAGATTTACTATGAAATAAACCAATGAGACTTATGACCACAACATAACTTAAGCCATGTGGTCCCAAGAGGACTATGGCATCTTGCTGTTATCCATGGTACCAACCAAAAGGAGGGCACATTTCTGCCATCTTCACCTTCCATGCCTTCCAGGATTGGCCTGGAGCAGGAAGGTGTAGTGGCACCTACTCAGCGACTGACTCTCATCTTCTCAGAAAAGAAGGTTCTTGCTGCTACTCAGACTTTTTCCCTTTCTTTTCTAATACTTAGAATCTTTATTTAATTTGAGAACAGAGGTAGAAAAATCTACTGGTTTTCAAAATTTATATTTTATATCTTAGTTTAAGCATTTGAACTTCAAAAGACAATAATTATATTTTGCTGCTGTTGATTTTGCTCTCTGCATGTTGTGTATCATCCTTCCCTGAAGCAATGAATGTGGCAGGCCTGGTTGCCCAAATGTTTGGGATGCATGGGAGTGGCAGGGTTTGGAAGGGTAAAGAAATTTCCAAAGAAATGAGATGATTTCCCTACTTGATCTAGAAAGAAAAGACAAGCTTTGGAAGCCAACCAAAGTTGACTTTCAACATGAGTAAAGGTATTAGCTTGAACCACATAAAATTATCAGTATGCTACCATTTTTTACCTCATAAAAAGACAATTTCATATGGTTCAACCTAATATAAGTATATACATGTTATGAGTAGGTTCATCTTGCTTAAAGTATTCTCTTTTTAACAAAAATCAAGGACCATTCAGAATCTATATTTCTTTTTCAAAGAGGAATATAATTTCCTTCATAATGCCATCCTAAGAGATTAAGGTTGTAAACTCTCCATTATCAATGAACTTTTATATTTCATTATAATGTAAAAGCCATTTAGACAGGTTGTGATTGGCTAGGAAGTGGTACAGTATATTTTGGGGTGTAAGAGTATGTGCGCTGAGACAGGTGGCCTGTATTCTAATGCACAATGCACAATCCACTATTTGCTACCTATATGACCTTTCATATAGGTAGCGTAGTGCCTTTGTTTTTCTTATCTATAAAGCAGGGATAATAGATTAGATAAAGATTATAGGTTTGTTATGAGGATTAAGTGACTTCATATTTGCAAGGCTCACAGATCAGTACTCGGTATATTCTGTGCCAAGTGAGTATTTCTTTTTGTCATTAGATATTATGGGTTGAATGGTGTCCCTTCCAAATTCATATGATGAAGGCAAATCTATAGAGACAGGAAATAGATTAGTGGTTGCCTGGGGCTCAGGTGGTTCATGACTGGAAATGGGTACATGGGATCTTTTGAGAGTGATGGATATGTTCTAAAATTGGATCGTGGTGATGGTTGCATAATTGTATATATTTACTGAAATCATCAAATTTTACAATCAAAATGAGTTGAGTGAATTTTATGGAAATAACTCCACAATAAAGCTGCTAAAATAATAACTTACTGATCATTTTTAATAAAAAAACTATCTATATTATTTGTATTTTCATAGGCAACAACATGGAGCTATAAATATGTGAGGAATGGAGAAGCTAAACACCGTGAGAAGACTATTGCCATAGTACAGCCAATTAACATCTTTAACTTCCCATTTTCTTTCTATTAGCAAAAGTATCTCTGGCCATCCTCATCATGGAAACATTCCTAGTGTTTGATTGTGTGTGTTACTTTATTACGTTTCATAATCTTCATCTAAGGAAAAGCTGACTGATCCCACAAAGGGAATGATTGCCTAATATTCAGGCAACATTCACTGTATTTTACTCTCAGGATATTACCATTTGAGAAAGGATTATTTACTGTGGCAAATCTTAAATGGGAAATGAAGCAAAATTTAACTATAAAAATGTTTTTCTGTGCCAGAGTCATATGTGCATTGCAAGAAGGAAAAACAAACTTCCCTTTAGAGTGGTTTTAATTATTCACAGTCTCTGACGTGATTTTAATATAATTCAACACAAATGCTGCCTGGTTTTTTTTTGCCAATTTTGATGAGTATTACAACAATCCACTCTACTGTTCAGGGACAAATCCTTTCCCTTTCCAGATCGCGTGGGTTCCATACTCAAAGCATTCTGACTTCCAGTGAAAACTGAGTCACTGAACTGGAATTTACGTTAATTGAGGTGGTTTCCTATTAATCTCTGAAAGCCCCTTTGGATCCTTTCTTGCAACAAACATCAAAGGTCCAGATAAACACAATCTAAATCCACAGGCTCATGGACTGCTGTCCACCCATATTTAAAGGCTTTACTACTCCTCTAGCAAAACAGAAAGTCCCATATTTCCTTCACAATATTATCTTGCATAATTATTTCTTAACTGCTTTCTATAGTCTACTGTTCTTTGACCTATTAATACTCACTCAGTACTTATTTTTACCAACAAGTCTTGGCTGTTCTTAAGGGCAGAGACCATGTTTTTATTTACCTTCAAATATCCAGCACATAAAACTGTTAAATCCTGCCCATTTTTCAAGGACCCTCCCAGGGCTACCCCTTCCATAATATATTTCTGATATCACCAACCAGATATAATTTCTTACTCCATTTTCTATCCTCTATAGACTGTACCAATTTTATTACATTTATTGAGTGCTCTTTTGTTATGTAGCAATTTGATTACCCTTCTTATTCACTATTATACTGTAAGCTTGTGAAAATAATAGGTGTATTATACTACCTTGCGTTCTCCATTCTGCCCAACCCCCAAGCCCACTGAATATCATTCTCAGAATTAGAAAATGCTCAATGTCAGTTAAATGAAATAGCAATGGTTATGCCATCCTTACTTATAGTTACAATATCCAAGTACAATATCAATTCAAATGGCAGAAACAATGAACAAACAGGCTTTATCTGGTTTATTTGTTTAAGGAACAAGAAATATTTGTAGTCAACAAAAAGAACTTGTCTGCGAACATTTTGAAAGGGCTACATCCCTTTGCCAATATCCCTTTGCCAATATTTCTACAAACTTCCCTATCTCTCACGTTTTATAAATTCCCATCAGTATCTGGGGTGATTTTTGTATCACGCCACTTTCTGATATATTAAGCAGCATGGTATTGGAAATAAGAGATGTACTTTAAAGTCACCTAGCCCAAGTTCCAACTTAGCTCAGCTGAGGTTTAGTAAGCATGCTGCTTACCCCATCTGAAGTTTAGATTCCTTATTTCTAATATGAAGACCAAAACAAACAACCTTTATGATTATTATGAAGATTGAAAGTGTTTAAGGCACTCTTTGCCATACTTGGCATATTAAATGTACTAAAAAAGTTATATTAAAGGTATCAATTCAACTAAATAATGGCCATTAAAGGCTGTGCACTAATTTGTTCTGAGGACCCAGTAATGAATAAGACAGACACAGGCCCTATTTCTCAAAGAGGTTAGAGTTCAGGGAAGGAGACAGACAATTCAACATGCAAATATAGTATCTTGTGATAAGCACAGTAATGCAGAAGTACATACAAAGTGCATTTAGGGCACAAGTGAGGGGGTACCTATGAAATCAGAAGACTCTTTCACTTCCAATAACTTCAAATTGCAGCCTAGATTCTAAAACTTAGTACCTGCAAAGTATGGTCGTTATTGACAATAAAATCTATTTGATGGTCTATTGCTGAGGGCACAGTGTAAGGTACCAGGTGCCATATAACCACATTACAGAATTATCATGCCTTCTAGGCCATACCACATTCTAGAATTCAGTGCATTCTCGTGGAGAAACAGGAACCAAATCTACACACAAATATCCGTCCTTTAGATATATAGAAGAGCCTCAAGATGAAAACATAATCAATACACGTGTCACATGTTTTCATATTTTCCCATTTTGGGTAATAACTTAAAACGCAGTGTGAAGAGACAGGGACTAATGAGTAGCTTCTGCAAAGCAGATGCCCTTGTTATGCATCTTAGGCCTGTTTTTTTTTTAATTTTCTAAAATAGCATGCTAATTTTAAAAGGCAAAATAATAAAAGACATACAGTGTTGTGAATGGAAAAGTTTCAAAGCTCACAAGGCCAATTTCTCCTTATAAGTACCCCCTGGGGAGAGATGAGAAACCGGCACTTCACTTGTCAAACAGGAACCGGTGTGCGATTTTACATGTTGCTTTACTTACAGCAACATTAGCAGACCTAGAATGCTATGGGGGAAAAAACAACATGAGTTTAGGTAAATGAAGTCTAATGGCTTCACGGCTTAACATGAATGACAGCAGTGACAGATGGGGCTTAAGTTCATTTCAGGGGTCTTGTCCTGTGTCTCTGAACAGGGTTGGCAAAGAGCTGCAGGAGAAAAGGCACAAAGTCCACGACACCTTGCCCAGACTGGCATCTACCCACACTCTCTTTACTGACACTCTGCTCTTCTCTGCACCCAGCAGAGAGGTGAATGTGCATGTTCTGATATTGGCTTCCCTTTAGCCTAAATTCTAAACACCTTGGGCAAGTGCAACCTAGGAAAACCTTTCATTTCTCTTAGGTGTCCTTCCACTTCTAGTGAGCTCTACTTAAGTTGATTTCAAATATTGTCCTTTCTTATAATCAAAATACTTGGTTTGAGTCTGCTTTTCCAGGTGGTTGGCAAATATACATGTCACCATTATATTTCTATAAAAGTGGCACCCTCCTAGCTCTTATTTATTCCCATTCTTCTCACTTGGATTCTTTGTAAGAGTGAGTATGCGCTCCAACTGAAAGACTTGATCATGAGGAGTAAATTCAGTCTTCTATGTCATCAACTGGAAAAAAAATGAAATTAAATATCATTAATTAATACAAAGAAGAATATATCCTTTTAGTTCACTCTTTCCTCTGCTGATTCACAACTAATAGCATACATGTGTATAATTATAAATTATTTCTGAGGTATCAACACAGGACCAGCTATGATCTGGCTAAGAACTGCTTATAACAAAGACTAAATGCTATAAGATTAATATCCTTGTAATGAGTATTCTAGTTTTTGCTCAATGAGGATAAAATGGAAGAGCTCCCACGAATGCACTGGAGTCTGCTCAGAGATGAGTAATTGCCAAAAACTGTTGGATGGTTGAAGAAGTTCTGAAGTCTATCTAATTAAGAGCTGTGCAATATTGAGTCTCAATTTCCTCTTCTGAAAAATGAAGATAATAGGATCTGCCTCTCAAGGTTGTTGAAATAATTAGGTAAAGTTGCTAGCTCACTGTGCCCATTGCATGCTCTATATAAATGATAATTATTATTTTTATTATTACTCTGAAGAATAAATATTCCATAATAACCTTGGGGACATCTGTAAACACAAAATGAAATAAAACCCCTTAAATATACCCATAATGAACCTGAGTGTCTAGAATACATGTATGATATAAGGCAAAGGCCCTAACCCAACAGCTAATAGACCTGGTCATGAGACACGGGTCTACACACTTGGCTGTGAGACCTGGGCTATTCACTACCCTTCTCTCTTCCAATTTTGTCATTTGAAAATTTAAGGAGTCAACCAAAATTATTTGTAATGCCCTGAGAGCTCACAGACTATCATTTTTATGAATCCTCCAGATTAAGTAGGACCCATCTGCAATATCTGAGAGACCTAATGTTTTGTCTGATCCTATACTTAACTGTGAGGAAATATAACTAGATAATATCCTGGAGCTTTTGTTGGGAGAAGGGTAGCTACTGCATGTATCTCCCCAGAGAACTGCAAACTAGCACACTTGAACTCCTAAACTTCTTCAAATCACATCCTTTTAAGCAACTCTACGAGACCCCAAATTCATTTATTTCTTGTCAAAGGAACAGCCTACTGTACCAACTGATAAAGAGTCTATCTCTTAGAAACCTGAAGCACTTGACAGATACTATCACAGTAAAACTGTTAGTTGTTAGAGGGCAGCTTACATGAAAAATCATTTTGATAAGTAATCTGAAACACTGAAAGTCAAGTGACTTTCTCTTCAGCACCAGTGAGTCAAGGGCAATGTAACTCTGTAAATTCTATTTACTCATCAAGCTTCCTAATTAGATCAACTGCAACTGCCCAGGCAACTTTGATGACTCCTGTTATGGATCTCTCACCTGGCAGCTATCCTTGTGCTTCTGAACCCTCTGAGACCCCAGCCATGGCTCTACCCCCCCACCACCTCACCACTCCTACCCCGTGAAATTCAACACTGCTCTTCATCCACCCAGGAACATCACCATCAGCAGCACTATCATTGCCTCTCCACTCACTACAACTTCATGGGCAGATGCCCTCCTGACCTTTATCCAACCATAATGTTAGGAGTATTATTTAAATGAGTGGTCCCCAACCTTTTTGGCACCAGGGACCGGTTTCATGGAAGACAATTTTTCCACAGACCAGGGTAGGGGGATGGTTTCAGGATGATTCAAACACACTATATTTATTGTGTAGTCAAACCTCTCTGCTAATGATAATCTGTATTTGCAGCTGCTCCCCAGCACTAGCATCACTGCCTCAGTTCCACCTCAGATTATCAGGCATTAGATTCTCAAAAGGAGCCCACAACCTAGATCCCTCATCTGCGCAGTTTACAGTAGGGTTCACGCTCCATGAGAATTTAATGCTGCTGCTGATCTGACAGGAGGCAGAGCTTATGCAGTGACATGAGTGATGGGGAGTAGCTATAAATACAGAGGAAGCTTCCCTCACTTGCCCACCCACAGCTGCTCACCTCCTGCTGTGTGGCCCAGTTCCTAACAGGCCACCAACTGGTACCAGTCCACCGCCCAGAGGTTGGGGACTGCAGATTTAAATGCCTCTCCTCTAAACCCTGCAATAGAGAATAGAATTTTCCACAACGCAAAATTAAAATGTACAAAAAATTTGCCTTCTGGTGTCTATCCCTTAGCTTTTTGTGTCCCCTTCTAACAAGACCACCTGAATAATATGTGAAGCTTAGTACAAAATGAAAATAAAGAGTCCTTTGTTGAAAATTTGAGACTTTTAAGATAGTGACACAGAGCACTAAAGACAAACTCTGGGCCCTGTGTGACTGTGGGACACATCACATGCACATGAAGTCAGACCAGTGTCTCTTGTTCCTGAGTTCTAAACACCTTTAAAGATATATGGTCTGGTGTCTTCATCAACCACAAAGTGTTTCCTCTTTCCCCCAGCAACCTCTAGTGACTTTTTGCCAATCCCTTCACTCCACAGGTTTATATCACGGGCTGTTGACATTTGCTAGTTTTCTATCTCAACCCCTCGGAGACCAAGCTGTCAACTAGTTAATTCACTAGACTGATCGTGCCAAGTGTTACCTGGGATGTCTTCTAATCCTCACATTCCCATTTCAAGTATGGACTCCAAAATCTCAGCTGCATTTTTATTGACTAATCCATCACTAATTGGCCAGGGGAAATCCTTTGTGTGTGAACAGTGTGAATCTCAGTATCTGTCAAATAACCTTGCATGTGGTCCACCTAGGAATAGAGCATGACCCTGGATAAAGTCTCCTTAGGAGAGTAATCCATTTCTTTTCTCCAGGATGACAGACAAAACACTTAATTTCTCATTCTATAGAACCAATAAAACATCTGTAGGCTAAGAACTGCTCTGCCAATTAGCAGAGGCTACAGCCTGAATCAATAAACTGCAGCCTAAAAATAAAGCCACACGGTCCCTTTGGAAGACTGCTTGGCTTAAAACAGACGTAAGTGGAATATTCCTTAATTACCACTGTTTTTGTAATACTTTTCTGACCCCCTTTTCTCAGGCATGTTTAATTCTCCAGGCTATTTCTAAGCATTGCACTTAAGCAATTTAAATCTGTTTCCAATCTACAGATAGTATCATTCATCCTACCAAACAACCCTGGGCCTTGGGAGAAAGTAAAAATAAAATAATAAGTATATTATTAAGTATATTATTGTTTATATTATTAAATATAACTAGTGCTTTGAGCTGCTAGAGTTTTTTAGAAAAGTTTGGGTGCTTTTCACTTGTCATCAAATTCAAATGAATTTTGCTTTACATCATGTTATTGAAATACTAGGCATAAACTAAATTTCAGAAATTTAAGCTAGAGGAATTAACTAAGGGAATCTTTATGGAATTCTTTTGTAAAATAAATCATTATTTTCATTAATAATCATCCCTTAATCTATATTTTTCTGTCAGATATTTTATTATTTTCTGATAGTAGGCAGCATATTTTGTTTCTTTGAAGAATGATGCCCAAATTGCATCATTTGAGGCAGATAAATTCAATTCAGAAGCCTAACATTCCATTCATGCTACTGAATAGAAACCACGTTAACCCTCAAGAGGAGAGACTATCGTTTCAATATGGAATTAATTAGTTACAATAAATATAACATAGCAAGAATAGGGGGGAATTCGTGTAGCCACAGCATCTGTGTCACGTGGCTTTCTGATACAGAAAGAAAGGAGGGAGGTAGATATATAAACACATGTACCTAAAAATTCCAGGTTATTACCTAAATTGAGAAGAGAATGTAAGATATATATGATTATTCCATTTTCAACCAGAAGTAACCCAGAAAGGGAATGAAAGCCCTTATATTTATGGTGAAAAGTGCACAGAACTTGGGGGTTAGGAAGTCTGGGCTTTAGCCTCAGGTATATCACAACCACTACATGATTCAGGGCAATGTACAAGAGATCAATTTCTTTTTTCAATTAAATGAAAGCTTTGAACTAGATTATCTAAATTTCCTTTAAATTCTAAATTTCTGTGATAGAACATCTGCTTTAAAATGGAGCTGGAGAAGCAGTCTCTAATACAAGCTCTTTCACTTCCTACATAGGCAACCAACATTTAAATATAAAAATACCTCTCTTATTGTAAAAGTTGCCTTCACAAAGCTGTTTGGCAAAGGTTATAAGGAGAGCAAATAATTGATGTAAATTTCCCATTTCTATTTATATTCTTTCTACTCACATGGAAAAGCAATAAAGCAATAAGACGGGATAAATGCTCACTGACCCTAGGGGAACAAAACAACCAAAATGCCATTTCTCCTAAATTACTGTATTTGGAATTTTTCAATAGAGTTAAACAAGTTTCCATGCTTTATTAGATACTATTTTCTGTAATGTTTGAAAATGTGTTTGGGAAAAATGGGTGTTTGTTTTTAATGTTCTGAAATTTTTCTTTTTCAAACAAAAGTCATACTTCTTATTTTCAGTCCCCTTTGTTCTACTTCCCATTCTGCCCCTTTGCTCAAATTCATCTATAAAAATCATTCAGGTAATCTCTATTGGTCTCATACTGTATGTTCAAAATGCCTTACATGGTTCCAGGCCTCCAGGATTCTATTTCTTATAACAGTCATGACTCTTCATTTTCCTTTGGATATAATTTTCTTTGGGCAAAATTACCTTTTCTTCGTTAATAATGTTTCATGTATACATTTTCTATATCTGAAAAAAGCATTTATTTGCCACACGAGTTTTAGGGTCCTTAAGGCATCTTCCCAGATATTCAAACTTGAGGGGGAAAAAAAAAACATGTAATTTTTTATGGAGGAAAGTATAGCAAAGCAGGTTTCTGAAGCTTCTGGGATTGCAATTTTTTTTTTAATTCTTTCCCTTTCCTAAAGAAGTTAAACTTGTTTTATCCAATTTTATTTGCACTGTCACGTCCTTCCAAAGGTTTTAAGATATAGTTTCATAACACTATTTTTGGATCCTAAAGACAAACGTTTGCTTTGTGTTTCATTCTAGTTCCTTAATTGCTAGAGTCACAAGGACTCCATTATTCAGATTTGCATGCTTCATAAAAATATATATTTGTGTAAATTATACTTACAAAGCTTGGCATTTCCAGATATATCTCATTAATCACTGCACTAATTATAGGTCATAAGAAGGTTACAGCAGAGAGGCAGGACTACCTCTTAGGAAGCTATGAGACATGGGAAAGCTCATACAGTATAATCCTTCCCAAACTCCACTCCACAATTTTTATCTAAGTGAAAATTAGTTAAAACAAACACTAAAGGGTAGTTTTTGTTTTGGATGAATCTTGTTAGAAAGAGAATCTATTCATTCATTCTTAAAATATTTATTGAACATCTACTACACCAGTTTCAATGCTATGTCCGCATATGCAATTGAAACATAAATGAGAAAAGTGGGAGATTCCTTTAGTAAAGGAGGGAGAGGGCATGCGGGATAATCCGGAGCTCTATATTTTTTAGGTGCCACCAACTAGCTGATGGAGGTACCTTTTTCTTTTCAAATTACCCCAGCCTCTGAGTTACTACCTGGCCATCTACTTCCTGAGTCACTGGACACCACATAAGCTTTTTTGAATGGGTTGGATGGGGGTATTGATCATCATTCGCCATTGTCCTGGGGACAGATTTGTTTCAAGAGTAGGTCAATAAATTTTTAAATAGTGATCTGCAGAAAAACCGTTTTAATCTCTATGATAGGGGGTAAAAAAACGGGAATTGTGGCACAAGTGTGTTTGTTCTTCTTTTCTATAGCAGAAAATTTATATACTTTGCACATAGCAGAAAGGGACAGGCTTATATAAAAAATAAGGGCAGTGAGTTGATTAGGTGATTAGAAACAGATTAGCCATAGTTTTGCAAATACACATCAGTGGGCCCCTGTGTGTTCAAGTATTTCTTATGAAAACAAGCAAATAATGGTGCTTTCCATCTGTGATAACAAGAAAATACTAAAGTTCCAGTTTCCTTGATATTTCATTGCATTTAGTTTTATCTAAAAATGAATATATTACATTAGTTCATAAAAAGGAAAATATGGAGTATAGTATGTTTCAGGACATAGTATGTTTCATGATATGTTTCAGGACATATCATGAAAGATCTTCTCTCTACCAGACACTTAGAAATGCTAGAAAAAAATATAACAAATATTCCCTATTTAAATACATAGGCAAGCTTGCAAAAAGTAAAGGAAATCAAGGAAAAAACAACGGGAATACTAAACCAGAATCATAAACTAGCATTTAAAGTATAGCTGAGTTCAGCATTTGCTGATCTCAGTTACCTAAAAATCTGGCTTTTAAGAGTCCTTTGAAAGCCAGAAAATGAGATCAAAGCCTGCTCTAAATTGAGCCAGGGACCCTCAAACTGCTACACCTTCTGTGAAAGAGTAGACGGAAAAAAACTAGTCACCTGCAAAGACTGATGACAAGGAAACATATCTATTTCAGCGTAATACTAGGTCTGTAGTTTAAATTTACCCTGCCTGTGTGGTCCAGCCCAATCCAAGAAAATAACAAAGCGGTCCTAGGTTGGAAGTACCTGGACTGCCCGACAGAGCCAATGCAAATCTGCAAAGGGAAGCACCCTCAACCCAGTCCTCAGAGGATTCCACAGACTAAACAACGTGAATATACAAAAATGCAAATAGACACATCTCAGTCCAAATTAAACAACTGTGGACAGCCTTATTCATTTCCAGGAAAGGAACGTCACTTTTTTAGCTATGTTAACATTGCCTTAATTACATTGGAGGAAACAAGATTCTAACTGGTGCTCTGGAAGCTAGTCAGGAAGGACAAAATGATCCACTAAGTGTTCAGGAGAAAACAGAAGCCAAGCAGGAGCACTATTCTTTTCAATTATAAGCTGGAGATCCAAAACCTGAGAGAGTTACTGATTTCCAGGGAGGGCCGACTCAGAGCAGCTGCCAAGAGGAAAAAAAGAACGGGAGTTAGTGACTAAACTTTATAGAATGGCAGGACCATGGTTATAATGAAAGTCATCTTTAAAGCAAGGCATTTAAAGAAACGCAGACAAAAATGGTAACTAACTTCAATTAATATTTAAGTTCATTTTGTGCTGACAACAGTGTCAGGTGCTCAGTAATCTGTTTCTAATTTATGTTGTCACTGTGTTTTGGGTTCACACAAACCAGAAGCCAAAGTTAGGTTGTTTGTGGTTGGCAGCAAATCAGAGGGGACAAGACCAGGATGGGCCAAGGGTCTGGGTTGCAGAGTTTTAGGCCACACTCTAAGTAAGCAGTGGATGTTGAGCGTGCAAAGACAGACAGAGGATTCTCTGCTGAGATGAGACATAGGAAGGAAACACAGGCAGAGAGGACAGACTGGGAAGGCTCAGAGGGCCAGATCCAGAGCTTAAGGAAAGCAGGAGCAGACTCCAATCTTCCTCCAAACATTGGCACAAACTTCTGCCTACTGGATACATTTCACTGAAGAATTCACCAGTGTCTAAGAGTTTATTTTGCTTCTAGAATATATTGAAAAGTACCATCCCATGAACAAATGGCAAAAACTATATAATATGAATAGGATGCCCTGTGAATAGTAGGCTTGTGGCTTATTTCTTAAACCACCACCACCACCACCACCATTAACCAAGTAGTTATATTTCTCCCTTTTTTTGCAGAAGATATAAATGGCAAGTCCTAATATTTATAATTTCTAATATTTCATTATTCTGTTATTGTGAAGTTCATTTTAGATTTTAAACATGCAAAAATACTAAATATTCTTTAATTGTACACATTTGAACTTGTGTTACTTCAGAGTTACTTTGGCTGAAATAGGAATAGAGGAAAAGTGCTCTAGAGTAAGCAGATGGCAGTTAGTCAGAAAGACTTAGCCTTTCAAAGGAAAGGGCATTCCCAAGCTGCATCAATGAAAGCGCAATGATTTGGTTACCTGCCCTGACAGGTCCGAATCAGTCTGATCCACCTGTGTTCCAAGGACTACGTTGCTCTCACTCCATTAATTGAATTTGCCCTACCTTCTTCAGGGAAACTAAAAATGCTTAAAAATCTGCCACAAGCATCTACACCTTGTTCTGGAATTCCTCCAGGACCACCTTCTACCTACTCATTCTGTTACTCTCCATTCCACAACTTCTTTATTTCTCAGTGTTTGTTGATGCACAATTTTTACTCTGAAGGAAGATTCTTATGTTTGATCCCATTAAGCAGGCTTTGAAATTGGCACTCTTACAGAGTAAAAGGGTAAAAGTATATTACAGGGTAGTCCTTTCAGAATCTTCCTGCCAGCTCCCTGCATCCAAACCGTGAGAA
The DNA here is from genome assembly GCA_023783475.1 of Daubentonia madagascariensis. NCBI lineage: Eukaryota > Metazoa > Chordata > Mammalia > Primates > Daubentoniidae > Daubentonia > Daubentonia madagascariensis. Next base: position 13,000,888 of record JAKFHU010000978.1, on the reverse strand, counting down.
CCAGGAAAGATTCTTGAATCCCAAAAAATGAATTATTTGGGGGAGAAAAGACTTGACTATTACACTGAAGATTTCCTGGAGAGATCTGGCATTTCAAATGTCCTGAGTTATGGAAGGAAATTGGACCACTAGCAACAAGTGACAGTGGGTGTCATCAGCAAAACCTGAATCTTTCCCAACTAATGCAAACCCAGCTCTTTACTTCCTGTGTCAGTGCTACTTCTACTCAGCTTCTGACTTTCTGAAGTTTGTTTGCCTGTTCGAGTCCCAAACTTGTCCCTTACGTTTGATAAATTCAATTTCTTTGGGTTTGAACCTCAAAATCATTAAATGCAAGTGAAGATAATCTTCTACCTTATTGGACTCCTAAATATTTTAAGAAGCATTCCATCAACTGCATTCTGATCTTCTTTTTTGCTATTTTATTCCAGCATTTCCCAACTCCCACCACTGTTTCTCTCTCTCTCTCTCTTTCTCTCCCTTTTTCTCTCTCTCTTCCCCTCCCCCCCTTCTTTCTCTCTCTCTCTCTCTCTCTCTCCCCCCCTCCCTCTCACACACACATACACACACACAGAGTTTGATTAAATCCAGGACAAAGACATTAATAATCTCACCATATTCTGTATTCATTAGACCTCATTTTAAGTGTTGTGTTCAATCCAGATTTTAACAGGCATATTAACAAACTGGAAAATGATGCAGAGTTCAAAACTGCCCTAGAGGACCAGCTGAAGGAATTAGAAAGGTTTAACTAGAAAAGAGTCCTTTTTAGATCCTTCAATTGTTATAAGTCCCTAGTAATTTGACTATTCCAAACAGATCGATTTTAATTGTTCTCAATAATTTGATGACATGTGCGTAGTGGTGGCCTACTCATTTGTACTCAATTCTCAGACTTTTTTAAAAGGGATTTTACATTAGGCTATACATTTTCTAAATCTAGAAAAATGACTTATTTTGAAGAAAAGTTTTGACTATTACATTGAAGATTTCATGGAGCTACTGCTTCTAATTATCTGATTATTTCAGATGGTCTGATAATGTTAGATAAAACCTCTTTATCAGCAATGCATTGGAATCCCACAGCACTACTTTCCATATTCAACAAAACCTCTCTTTGCATAGATACTTGTGTGTAAAAACAGAACATTCGTGCTGAGGCCAGAGTGCCATAGAAGGTAATTATAGAGACAGTAAAATCCTTTTATGCTGGGAAAAATAAAATGCTGGCTGTCTCATGAAATTTCAGAACCTGATTTCAAAAGGATCGTAATAAAGAGGAGATAAAATTTAGCATGGTGGACTGCTCTACAGGATATATTTGTAAGTATGAGATTCTATAAAATAGTAGATGAAAACAAGAATGTTGGCTTGATATAAATGACTAGTGGATGCTGATTTCAATAGCAGGACTGCTGGGAGTGTTAGCAGGGTTTCTTCTAAGGAAAAAACAAACAAACAAACTAGTAAACACATATTCTTTTGCCTGGCCTAGGCTTTCTATACTTAAAATTTACAGTCACCCCCTATCTAAACAAACCTTCTAAATAGGGCAATAGAAGATAATAGTTTTAAAGTATATTCTTTCATTTTATGTGTTTTTTGTGTGTACATGTAAGCATATGTTTAGATAAAGATATATTATAAAATCAGACATTTTGGAATTCTTTGTTTCAAAAATTATGCATTACCAAGTTATTAGTTCCATCTGTTTATTAGTTGTACCGAATGCAGGTTTGGATTGTTGCAAGGTTTATTGGAAGCTCTGTTAATCTTGATTTGATGGAATTTCTTTATTTCTTCACGTTATGCCTAAGCACAGCTACACAGAAATTACTTGCTTTTTTAAAGGGCAAGAATTTTGTGTGCCATGGCAAACAAAATCTCACTAAAATGTAATTTGCTTCAGATTTTTCTAAATTTTATGTAGCATGCTGCATCATAAAATAAACATATTTAAATACAGATATTATATATGAACAGAAAGAATGTACTGATTGCCTATTAGGATAATAAAAGTTTAAATATGTGAAAATATTTGCTTTAAAAAAATCCATTTATTTTCATATCACTTTAAGATTTCCTTTAAATGCTACAGGAAACTTGACTCTATTTCTGGCATAATACATATTGAATTCAATTCATCATTAATTCATTTATAATCATTCTAAGAATTAGATTCTATCAATGAGATGTATCCTTTCTTTTAAATAATTGACAGGAGAAAACATTGGAATCAAAATCATTATGGAAACCTGAATTTGTTCTAAACACTGTATCCTTAGATTGTAAAAGTACACATTAGTTTTACCAAGAATTTATTGAAAAATAAAAAAGATAAGCAAATTAATATGTAATATTATGATAAATACAAAATATTTAAAGAAAGATCAATGGAAAAATGCAAATAAAACAGTATAGGAATTTTTATAATAATTCATGAAATTAACAAAATTCCAGATAAGGAGTTAACAGATCACAAATAGGGATAACCATAATCCAGCATTTATGAAGTGGAAAAATTATTTACTTAAAACTTAAGGCAAATTATTTACAGAAATCCTTGCCAAATATGCATTCTCCAGGGAGCGCACAATGATGTTTTTGTTTTTGTTTTTCTTTGTTATTATTTTATTTTTAGGTCTGTGGAATGTTTTCACATATCATACCACCAACATGAGAAAAAAATGATTATTATTGATTTGAAGCTTGGTGAGTTTATCTACAATTTAAACCAGTTCTATATTATATCAGTTTAGGTCATTCTTTCTTTCACAGGGAGCTCTTTTTTTGCCAAAATAGAATTATAGTTCTATGGAATATTTGAGGTTGATTTTTATTTTTACCAGTAATTGACTACTTGCACTCTAATTTGAAGGGTATAATTTAACTAAAGATTTCTTAGACTTAACTAATAAACAAAATAAATTTGTTTATCAATAGGATGTTTTAATCAAATCCTTATCCTAAAGAACTATGCTTTTTAAAAAAAATTAGAATTTGCCCTTTTGGAAATTACCAAAAATATTTCTTAGAAGTTCTCAGTTATAAATGTGAGAGGGTTTCATTACGCCATGTTATATTTTGATGTAATTAAACTGTAGATTGAGATGTATTATTTAATGAAAAATATTGTTGAATGCAGGATTGCAGATACTTCTTTTTAAACCACTAGTAATTTTGCAAATTCTTTGTCCTCAGGTTGTAGATTATATTTTCTCATTTTGTCAGATGAAATTTCAAAGGCTGTCTTTTCTTTGAAAAGGTATGAAAAGGTATGAGAATTTTAACTTCTTCGTCTGCTTTCCATCTTCCAAACCAACCTTGAAATATTTTGTCATTTTCTTTCTCCTTGTTTAATCTCCTTTTTCCTTCACGTTTAAGCCTTGCATGTTCCTTTACTATAATTTTACCAGTGTTTGGTTCAAAAAGGTAATAAATCTGGGTGGTCAATCTGACCTTTTTACTCAGAGCTGGGTTAAATATTTGTGCATTCACCTCTTTGTTTCAATGTGGACAGCATTATGGGGACAGGGAAATGTTCTGTGATAGTCCAGCAAAGTAGTGGTGCATGTTGATTGTGAATCCGGTAGTAATCAGTAGAAAGAAGTGCAGACTGTGGGTGGATATTTGATCCCAGAAATCTCAGAATACAGGTGGCAGGGCACCCGGTGCTGGGCAGTGGCACAGGAGAAAAGCTCCAGTCACCAGGACAGTGTCCAATTTCCAGTCCCATTTCTGAAGGGACTGGAAAACCAAAGAACTTCATAAAACTCAACTCTTTTGTGGTCTATTTATTCTATGCATAATACATCTTGTACATAATTCTGTCACTAAATATTTCCTGCAATTTAATTATTGATACTTTTATGACATATTCTATTTGTATTCCATAATTTAATAAATCTGTGAATGTTTAACAACATATAAACAACTGCTTACACATGATTATCAAATAATATTTGAACAAATACTTTAGGGAACTTATAGTCTAGTAGGAGTAGATAAGTCAGAAATATAAATAACATTATTTATATGTATTTTTATACAGATATATTTATTTTTTCCTCCTTTTTCAATGTCCCCCAACTGAGTGGCTTGGACCAGAGAACCTCCCTCTGAATCAGTCACATAGCTGAGCACAGGGCTGCTCTGCTCTACATGGAGCCTTTGCTGGAATTAGAAAAAGGTAGCCTTTCCATCACATGGACGAAGCCCCACCTGGGGCTCCAAAGCTCGGCAAGGGGAGGCTGCGTGGATATCAGCCTCCTCTCTCCCTTTGGACCAGGCATCTCTATAGAGGGGACAACCTGTATAATTACACCTAAGGGGAAGCTCTGGCTGGGCTGTCCTCTAATCCCTTTTCCCTCCAGCTCGCAAGCATGCCTGAGCTCTTCCAGCCAAGCAAATATCCCTCCTGTGGGCCCCAACCACTCAGTATGACACCCAAACCCAGCTATCTCTGAATCCCCATTATAGACTCAACTAATTCTAAAGCTGGGACCCAGCCACTAATATAATGTATGAACAATAGAAATATAGGAACACAGGAACAACAAAAATGAAGAGAAGAAGGATTTTCAGAGACTTCTTGACATGTTGAAGAATGGATAGGGTTAATGGGGAAAACTTGTAAGATCTGCGTCAAAATGTGAAAAGAGGAAGGAATGTAGTCTGACAGAATGTGTGTTTCCTGTACATACAAAAGAGTTTAGGAAATACTTTCTGAGTGACAGTGCAAGAAGCTGAAAGAAGATCAGATAAACTGGAACAGAAAGTTTTTGCATACATGCATTTTTTCTAATCTTGAGAGTTCCATTTTAGAAAAAAGGAAATTGAGAATCTGATGCTCAGTTAATATGCCTAAGATCACAGAGCCTGTACATGTCTGTCTCAAGCACATGTCTGTCTGGCTTCAGAGCCACAAATTATTTGAATATACTCTGTCGCCTTTCAGCAGCTGTAAGAACCCCCTAAACTCTATTGCATCTGGAAATTACTTTACCTTCACTGTGCTTCTGACCTCAGTGAGTGTTGCAGTAAGACTGTTCTGCTTTTGCCAAACAATTCCATTAAAGTTATAAAAGAAAATATGATAACCTGTAAATAGACATACATTTGGGTTACAGAAATGACCACCAAAAAGAGATATGAAAATGTGTATGCATAGCTCCAGTAGATCAAGAGAGAAGACAATGGGATACAAAAACTGTTAAAGGTAGAGGGTAGGGCAGAGGCCAAGTCCCAGCAGAAGGCAGGGATGACAAATTATACTGACAGAGAAGATATATGAAGGAATAAGTTCTTTACCATCCTCCTACTTAGATAAGCAGAGTCCTTGGGTAACCACATTTTATAGGTGATCACAGAGATGAGGAATCTTAAATCTTGAACTACACTAATGTAGCTCAGGGTCCAATTAAACACAGGACCAGTCATGGACAGCCAGTCAATTTAACAGTCTTCTTAGTCTCAATTATTTCAGTGTTAATCATCTTCAGTCAGATTTATCTATCTAGAAAAAGGTTTTTGATTTCATCACACTGCTATTTAAAGACCTAAATGAATTTACTGTTACCAACAAAATAAAGTCCAACATCTTTAGTCTTGCATTTAAGGTCATCTAGAATCTAACTGCACACACAAGCATATCCCTATCATAAACTTTCCCTTTTGCTTAAGCTACTTGGAGTCTATATTTGCAATCAAAAGAGTCCTAATGAATGAATTAACCTATCCCCCTTCCATCTTTTTCCTTTCTATAGTTATATTTAACTTCCTTGCTGCTTGGTCCTCCTCACTAACAGTAGAGACCCATACAGAAAACAAAGTCCATCAGACCATTCCCCCCTTAAGTTCCTGTCTTCAAATCTGCAAATGTACTTGAATCTGTGCCTATGCTTTTCCTACCCCTTCCAGTTACAAGGGAACAGTAACTTCTTCTTATAGTTCCACTTCTCTGATGTCCCAACCCCCACATTCTGAATTCTAGCCCCTCCTTCTTTCTCAGGAACCTGAAATTCTAATGATTTTCCCTCTTTCTCCTGTGTCTTCAACCACTGTCCATGGCCAACTTCAGGGTGTGTCACTGACGTTGTAGACTATTGTAATGATGCCCCCTAGAGATATGCAGGCAGCCCAGAAAGGGCAAATGGCAAGAGTTCTGCCTCTCTGTCTCTATGCTATCTTTCTGTCAACAGCTGTCATCAAAGACAAGGAAGAAAGAAAGAGTGTAAGGAAGGAAGGACGAACAAATTACAAGTTGCTCTGTGCAAGTAGCCCTCCATCTGTGCCGGCCTTCATTTCCTCTTGTTTTCCTCCCTCTTGATTCTGTCTTCCCTGCTCCACTGAAACCACTCTCACCAAGGTCATTAATGACCTTCTTGTTAACAAATCTGACAGCATTTTTCAGTCCTTTGTTCTGTTCATCTCTTCCCTCCTTTTCACACTCGATTGGCCACTCTTTCCTTTTTTATAAACTCATCCCTTAGGGCACAGTGGCTCACACCTCTAATCCCAATAACTTGGAGGCTGAGGCAAGAGGATTACTTGAGGCCAGGAGTTCAAGACCAGCCTGGGTGACATAGTGAGACCCCATCTCTAAAAAAACGAAAAAAAAAACCCTCATTCCTTGGTTTCCGTGATACCATATTATTCTGATTTTCTTCCTGCAAGCTCCTTTTTCACAGTCTTTCTCTTAAATGTTTGTGTTCTTCGCTCACTCATCTTGGCCATCTGCTTTTCTCAGTTTACACTCTCTTCCTGAACCATCTCATTGTTTTTATTTATTTTTTGTCCAACTTTATATTCAAAACAAATCTCTCACCTAAACTTATTCTCTTTCTTCTTCTCACCTTCCATATCCAATGCATCAACAAGTTCTGATAGTTTTTCCTCCAAAATGTCTAAAATCCCTCTCCTCCCCTCCTTCTCCACTGCCACTTTCCAAAATCATTCCTAACCTGAACTCCTGCAGTTTCTTCCTAGTTGGTCTCCCTGATTCCACTCTTGCCACACAACGATCCATTCGACTCACAAAACCAGTTTCAAATGTTAACATGTCTATTCTGAATTTTAAAACCTTTAATGATTTTCCAACTCCTTACTATGAAATCCACACCCTCTATGGCCTAACACGCTCAGCCTCTGCCTATCCTTAAAACATCTTCTCCCACCACTTTCTTCCTGCAATGAACATTTTTTAACATGATTATTGGCCCAATCTTAACTCTCTAGCTTTTTTTCTCAGCTCTCTCTCTGCCACACTCTAGATTCATGTGGTAACTAAATTCCTTTTATTTTCTCAATTAACCTTTGCTCAAGCTGGTCCCTCCTTCACGCAACACATCCTGCTGGTTCCAGCTTTTAGATATTACTTGACTGGGCTGCCTTCACTAACCACCCTCAAGTCTGATTAGGTTCTCCTCCTATGTGTACTCATGGCCCTTGTATTTCCTGTATCAAAGTCCCCATCAAATGCATTTTAATTGCCTCTCAGTGAGGACAGGAAGAGGAGAGACAAGATCTATGTAGATCATAGGTAGCCAGAACTTGGCACATAACAAGTGCTCAACAGATATTTTGAATGAATCAATAAAGACTGATATAAAAACTCACCATTTAATCCTCAATAAGACTGTATATAAGTGTGTATATATGTTTAGCAAACTATTTCCAGCTTTCATTATAAACTGTGGATTTACTTATTCTTAACAAATTTGTGAGTTGTTTTCTCAAAGTCCTGAATTAAAAACCTGTATTGTTATGTAAAGGTGCCTGGGCTGAGTGAACTTTATCTAAATATTAATTCAAATTTACAATGCCCAGAAGGTATAAAACCAGATAAGCAACATCCCTCTGAGAATTCACTCTTAAGGAGGTTTATTTTTTATTTGGCTATTTGCACTTTGGCTAATTACAAAGAGGCAAATTCTTATTCAATATACTGAAAGAGCTTTCTAAAAATAAGAATTGTCCCAAAAAGGAAGCCTTGGGAGTTGGTGAATTCATTGTCAGTGGGCTCTAAATGAAAAGATCTTTTTCAGAGATTGGTGTTTTTGAAACCTCATAATTTGATGAACAGGTAGTCCAGATGAGTTCTAAAGTCACTGGCAAATCTAAACACCTGTACTCCTATAAAATATGTATGAGAGATGGGTCATTTTATTCCCCTCTCCTCCCTACCCCTACCAGTGATTGCATTTTATTAACTTCAAGAACCCATCCTTATTTTTTCATAATTTATAATTCTGTATGTTCTTTAAAAATTGACTCTAACATATAATTATTTTAAATGACTAAATTATACAGATACATTCCGCATGTCTTTAGAAAAAATGAGCAGGCGAAATTGTTGGATTTGTAAGATGTGCAGAGATGAACCTAAGAGGCTCCCGTCAAAGTAAGTAGAGTTTAAATTCTATAGGCATTTTAAGGCATATTCATCACATGATGAATAAATTTATTCAACTGCTATCCTAATATATTTTGTTCAGAAAGTAAATTTTGCATTTACACATGAGTAATTCCACTGGAAGGACAGTCATGTATGACACTAAAATTCTGTTTTTGTTATTCATGGTTTACACTTGAGAATTCAACAAGTTAAATGTTTTTAAAGAGCCTATTGTGAAGATTCTTCTTTCTTTTTAAAACTTTTATATTGTTTAGGTTAAAATGAGATCTTTGATCCAAAATATTTTCACAGTTCAAACCTTCCATGTACAAAGTGCCAGAAAGTTTCATACCTAGATGAGGAGGTGAGACTGGAGGAGTAATAAAATGCTTACCAAGATTCCAAGTCTCTTCTATTATACGTTTTGCCATAACTAAAAATATAACCATTTGGATGGGAAAAGTGGCTGAATTAAAATGGAAAGTATAATGCCTGAGAAGGGTAACAACCCATTCTATTGGATTTGCTCACCTCAGAGAATTCCCAGGTTGAGAATCCCTGTTAGGTTAACTAGGAATGCCTAACTTAGTCCACATTGAGACTTCAGTTCTGGCCACATCTTGCCATATGATCAGAGCCCCTGGCATGCGTGCTTCTCCACTGAAGTACTGAAATGTCCAAAAATGCTTATAAGCCACTGTGTGACAGTGAGGAGGAGGGTGCAGTGGTAGGCGAAGGAGACAGTAAGACCTAAAGCTCAGCATTTTAAATGGCCAGCTGAAGCTGTTGAACTGCACAGGTGCATCCAAGGAAAAAGATGTAACAGGCTAAATAGGGGACAATTTCCTTTTCTTTTGACGATTTCCATAGAGTATCACTGTCAGAGCTTGCATTTCTTGCTGCCTACCTTGTAGACCCACCAGGAAGGAAGGGGGAGGCCAAGAAAAAAAAAAAAAGAATTCACATCCATGGAAGGCTGCCAGGTAATAGTTATTTGATAGGTGCTTTGCATTCATGATCTAATTTAATTTTCATGATAACTTTCTGAAGTAGACATTATTATCCTCATTTTATACATGATAAAACTGGGGTTTTAAGAATTTAAGTAAGACCAAAAACAATTGACTACTGCACTAGGACTATCAGACTCCAAACACTCTTCATTCCTTTGTCTTCACGACGTCTCAAAATGCTCCCCTATCCATTTGGTATCCACTGCCTCTCTGCCCAGAAAAAAAGAGGGGACACAAAACTGGACAACTGGTGTCAGGAAATCCTGTGGGTGAGGGGACACATGTGTTTTGAATAATTCTAATAAAGGCACCTGGATAACCATGGGCCAGCATGAAACCTATAAGATACTCAGAAAAAAATTATTAGCAAAAATGGAGCTCAACCAAAACCAAATTTTATTTCACAACTTTATCCCCAGCCATAATTACTCCAATCATGGTTTATCTCCATAAATCTCATGAATCTTAGAAGCAAAGGAATTCTCTTAACAATTGCCAACACCAAATTTTAAGCTAATCCAACACAGTGATGGCATCTTCACTCGTGTTGTAGATTTTCTTTCCTACATAATGGGAGTGAGTGGAACAGATAGGCATACAATAAACCTTACCTAGCACTTTCCACTTCACTGGATTGAAAAGGTTATTTTAGGTTATTCTTTCTAAAGTTCTAATAAGAGAAAAGAACAATGAGTCAGACACCATTTCATGGAAATGTTTTTTTGAAAGCAATCTTAACACAGTATACTGTTAAGCCTCAGTACTGATGCAAACAGTCTGTCCAAAACTGGCAGGATCCATCTGAATTTTTAGAAAACAAAAGATATTTGACCTTTTTAGGACTCCCAATATTTTTCCAAGTTCCAAGTTATTTTTTAACCTCTTTAACTAATCTTCCTTCACTATGTTAAGAACCTGCTAATACTGATGGCTGTTCCTGCAGCACAGGTATAGCCAACAGACAGTGCTTGCTTGTGTCTATAGCCATCTTTGATTATATTTAGTTGTTTCAAGGCTGAAAAATTAAAAATAAACTGAATGGCAATAGACACATTGACTATTTTAAAAGAGGGAAAATAAAATTATTTGTATGTGAGAATACATAGTCACTTGCCAATTCACCTCATGAAGTGCACCAAAATGAGCAGAAATGAAGCCTCAAAGCCAGTATCTTGCACAGATATTCTGTAAATGGTAAATAGCTTTGGTTATACTGTTTAGGTCAAATGTTACTTGATATATTATACCTTAATAAAAATTAAAATCCTCAAAATGAAAAAAATATATAGCAAATAAAAGATGGAGAAAATAATAGATATAGGGTTACTAACTTTATTATATGAGTACATGCAAATAGGTTTTGAGGATAAACTCTGAGAGTTTATCCTTAAAACCTTATAGATAAATGCTGGTAGCAACAGCACACAGCACACAACCTTTTTAAAAGCAATTTTTCATTGTACCAAGGACCTTAAAAATCTGCATTTTTTTCACCCACTTTGATTCTACTTCTGCTGATCTCCTTGAATCATCCTAACAATGTGAGCACGGCAAGCTTTAAACACAGTTGTGCTACATTTGGTTTTCATTGGTGAAAAATGAGACAAAATCAAAATGCTTTTTGAGAATAATTATGTAAACTATGGAATGCCCCCTTGTAGAATATTCTACAGTCACTATAAATGATATGACTATAAATGATTATAAATGTATAATTATAAATTATAACACTATAAATGATTAAGACAATTGTGATGACATATAAAATGCTAAGAGTATATACACACAAAGTATACACACACACAGAGTATGATTACTTTTTGCTTAAAAAACACACAAATATACACATAAAAAAGACTAAAAAAAACTACATCAAAATACTAATAGTGGTAATTTGTGAATAGGGAGATTATAAGACTGTGGTTCTTTATCTTCACAAAATTTATTTTATATTTTCAAGTATAGACTACCTTCATAATTTGTATAATTTAAAAAATTTATACAGTGAAAATGAAACGTAAAAGATCAAAGGAAGATAAAATTCCTTCTACAACCACACACAAGTGGAATTTAATTATATTTTGGTGTCATTTTCCAGATAATATAGTTCTAGGTAGTTCAGCAAATTTGGAGAATATTTTACCCAATCAGCCCTTTTTGTTTCTTTTCAAAGCCTTACATTGGAAGAAGTGTTACAGTGGGCCCAGTCTTTTGACAATTTGATGGCTACAAAATGTGAGTACTATGTATAATATGTCATCTTTGAATAACTAGCCAGTTTCGTTCTTAGGGGAAAAGGCGGGGGCGGGGGGAGCACTAGATGAATGTACGCTGCTCTTCTCACAGCAACTGACACAGCTAAATAAAGGAAACCTGAAAATAGTTCGTCATGTCAACTGCTGTTATTTTCTCTGGTGTTAATTAAACCAAGATTAGTCACTGCGAATTTTATTCTTCACAAGTATATGTGTAAAATCCCCTGGAAAATATGCTTAACTAGTAACACATACTGAAATATACTGCCTTTCCATAGCCTTCCAAAGTCAATATTAAATAAAAAAAACTTAACTTGCTGTTCTCAGTGCTTTCAAAAGTAAGAATAAATTTGAGTCCTGATGGTCTAAAACTCCTCCTCAAAGTTTGTGTCTAACTTTATCAGTCTGATTTAAGAGAGACCATGTATATAAGTCCAGGTATAGTCGTACGGAAGTATCAACATTCAGATGGTACAAATGAAAGATAATAGCAATGAATGTGAGGGAGACAAAGTCAAAGGCTCAATGCAGGAAATATGAAGGAGGCTGTGCATTCAAGAAAACAGTCAATTGTGTTTGGGGTAGGAAAAACTGGCACGTTGTAGAAAATGATAAAACCAGAAGACAGGTACAGAAAATAATGTAGTTGGTACTCACAGAAAGTTCTGTTGAATTTGGTTTTTTTTAAATGGAGTTGATTCCCCTTAAATGTTTGTTAATCTTTACCGATAGATCCATCCTTTTATTTAAGATCCTGTTTTAGACTCTCTGGGAATGTTTAATCTGTTTAGAGCTATAGGCTGTGGAGACGAGTTAGCTGTGCTATTTAGATGCTTCACTTAGTGGGGTGTACCAGAGGTTATTCTGGACAGGAGGCCTCCAGTTCCTCTTGGGTGTGTTCCCATGCTCCTGGAGCACTACCTGCTCTTTCTGACTCAAGAGACTCCCTTTGGTATGGACTCAGTTGTCACTGCCTGGCCCAGAGGGCAGTGGTGGGAGGTATGAACCCTACTGAAACACTTTAACCAACCACTCTGAGACTAACTTCATTACCCCTCCCCTAGGGCTGGATTTATATCTCCAGGCCTGGGTCCCCAGCTGAGCTCCTACCTTTTGTAGCAGGCCTTTCCAATGAGCATTTGAGGCCATACTTTCTTTGATACAATCACCACTGCTTTTCACTTTTTAGGTATTCTTTGTAATTTGTGATCCAGTTTGCCAGCATGATTGTAAATTCTTAAAAAATATATCTTTCGGGTAAATTTTAGGACATTAAAATGTCAGGAAGAGACAAAAGTATACAATCAGTCAGCTATATTGATTAATCCTCTGCTAATAGTTTGGATTTTAATCACAACCCTCTGTAATACATGCTTTGCAACATTGCCAGATCAATCTCTTTCTTAAAGTTTCAAATTCTTCATCTGTAAAATGGGAATAATGTTACCTATCTTTTCAGCCTTATTGTGCAGGTTAGATATAAAACGACTAGCTTAATGCTTGATACAGATTAGGCACACAATATTAGGTAGTTATTTTTATTAGCAACAAAGTAAATGTCTCTGAATATCATTCTTTTTTCTCTGCTGCCTAGGAAAAGTCCAAAATCTTGGTATTCAGGACTCTCTCTATACTCTAACCTAACACATTTTGTAAAATTTATCTCCGACTATGCCCCTTTATGTAACATGTCCTCCGCCGATGTGACTATCATTCCAGTTTCTACTTGTACATTTGTGACTCTTCTGCTCCAAGCTTTTGCTCAAAGTCCTTTACACCTCTTCTACCTACTCTGTCCATCCTTAAAGTCAAATTCAAGTTTCCACACTTTCAGTGGAATTTCTTGGAAATATTTTTCCTCTTTCTTCTATTTTGTTAGTAAAATTATTTATTCTTCTTTTAATTATAGCCAGTTTGTGTATTGGGTTTTTTTCACAGTGGCTTTCTTACTAGATTATAAATTCCTTAAGAGCACAGATTGCTTCTATTCACCTTTCATCCCCGATAGACTAAAAACATGCTCTGTACCTAAAAGACATGCAATAAGTGTTTAATGAATAAATACAAGACAAATATTAGTAAGAAAAGATCAAAACACCAAGCTATATTATGTAAGTTTCTGTGTCAATACTGGAGGCTTCATAAACAAAGTGAATAGAGTTAATTATTTGTCAAGGATTCCAAGTGGGCACCTGCCTAGCTACAATTAGCAATTTAGTAATCTAGTGTCATGAGAATAAGTAAAGGCTACAGAAAAGATAAGGACAGGAAGACATCATACTGCTCTTTATAAAAGCCAGCAAAAACAGGGTAAGAATCTTGCCAGAAATCGAATTACTATGAAGTTCATGTAAAAATTCAACAATCACATAATAAAAAGTGACAAATCATTTTATAGATTATCCAACCAGAAAGATAAAACTAAGAATACAAACCTTAAATGTGCCAGAGAATTAAAATGTGTTTACATTAACCAAGAACACTAGTAAAATGCATCCTCTAGCTAAGATATGCAGGTACCTATTTTTATATAGATTAAAACACTGTTTCTAAGAACATGTAATTCAGAAACCCACATGGGAAGGAATATACCAGGCTGGGTCTCAATAGATGAACAGAAACTGGCTTAGAGATATTTGCTGGAGAGCCATTGAGTAGTAGTCATCACAGTACAATTAAATTCAACATCTTAGTGGGAAAAGGGCATCCAAGAAAACCATCCATTTGAGAACAGAATTATGGCAAAATAAGAATGTTAGTAACCTAGATACATTATAGATATGTTATTTAATGACACACTATTGACAAGTTTTTTAAGATTTTTTTTAAAAAATAGGTGTGCCTTTGCTCAATATTCATTCAATAAATATGTATCAACCACTTCTTAGCTATCAGCAGGCAATGTGCTTGAAAAAAAAATCCCATGTGCCCAATGTGGCTCATAAAATAACATAGAATAATGGAGATTTTTCAAAAACTGAAAATCTCCTAGAAGAAAACAAAGAAGCCTACCATTTGTGGCATATTGGGGTAAAGTATAGCGATTATCCTCCTTGGTAACAGGTGTGTTAAAAAAAAAAGAAAAGAAGATAGTGATTAAAGCAAATTCTGGTAATACCTTGAATGGAATTCCAAAGGCAAGACAAACACATACTTTATAAAAATAATAGCCTTTGACAAAAATCTTCACTTTAGGCAACATACAGGGCTGATCTGCAGTATTTTAAAGATAGAAAACTATTTTAGAAGAAGCAAGCCCACTGCATCTTTCAGTGAAGAAATATAGTGTGAATATTCCTCAGGATTTGGAGTGAAAACCAGTATCATTGAAAATTCTCCACGATGAAGTAAGCAAAAAGTATCCTGCAAAATCTCCAAGTCTATAGATGATAGAAAGTTCAAGTTTCCTAACATCTAAGTTTTTAAGAAATAATTAAATTATCTTCAAATGGACATAAGAATAGTGAGGAGTTTTTAAATGGGCCAGAAAAAAAAATTGTCTGAACTATTAGTCATCATCCCATAAAAATATCTGAGAATTAGATACTTTTCCTTGAATGATGTTGACCCAAAATACGGCACTATGCCCCAAAATATTGCCAAAGTCTTAGGCATTGCCAAGATGAAAATTAGAAACAAAATCCTGTGGGTATTTCTGATGGCTAAACCTTAATAGAGATACAGTAGGACTAGAAAAGATACAGAAAAGTACATTTATAATGACATGGGGATGTTAAATCACCTTAAATCCAAGGACCCTTCAAATGAAAAGGTCAAGACTAAAAAATAATCAAAATCTATAATGCCAGAAAAAATTGATCCAGAAAGCTCATACTTATATTTATTGACTAAATCACAAAAGATGAGGATAGGGGTTGCCCACCGATATTTGAGAAAATTATGGTTCATATAAATAAAAAGTAGTTTAGTAAAATCACAATTAACTCCCTTGGATGATTCACTCAATCCTACCATGGATGATTCACTCAATCCTACCATGTATCTGGCAGACCCTCCAAGCACCGGGGACACTGGGTGAAAGAGGCACACAAGGTCACTGTGCTTAGCACCTGTGCTCCCTCCAGAGGGAGGAGACAAATAAACAAGTGAACAAATTAATGAGTAAATAATTCCAGAAAGTGGTAAATGCTTTGAAGAAAATAAAACCAGGTGATGTGACAAAAAAAAAGTCAAGTACAAGAGTGCAAATCAATTGGATAATTAGAGAAGAACTGTCAGAAGGGGTAAATTTGAGCAAAGAGCTAAATGATGAGAAGAAGCCAGAAGCAACCATGGGGTGCTGCGGGCAGAGTGGCCCAAGCAGAGGAAAGCCATGTTTAAAAGGCCCTGAGATATGAGTGAGCTCAGTGTCTTCAAATAACTGAAAGAAGTTCAACATGAAAGAAGCGTAGGGCCCTATAGGCCACATGAACAACCTTAAATTGCAGAATAACAAGATTCAATATACTTTTAAGAGCTCCCCCTGGTTCTCTTCTGAAGCACTGAAGCAGAGGGACTGGTTAGAAGGCTGTTGCAATAAACCAAGTAAAACTAGACCTCCATGGGGAAGACAAGGCTGGGAGT
This sequence comes from Daubentonia madagascariensis, assembly GCA_023783475.1. Classification (NCBI taxonomy): domain Eukaryota; kingdom Metazoa; phylum Chordata; class Mammalia; order Primates; family Daubentoniidae; genus Daubentonia; species Daubentonia madagascariensis. The sequence continues at coordinate 12,984,641 of JAKFHU010000978.1, read as the reverse complement.
AATTAGCATACAGATGCTAACAAAAGCCACGGGGCTATGAGATCAAGTGGAAAGAATGTTCAGATGGTGGAAAGCAGAGATCCAGAGATGGAGCTGAGGTGAGTGCTGTTTCTAAATTCAGGGACTAGGAGGGGTGAGTGAAGTGGATGGAAAGGGAGCTTCCGGCGAGTTAAGGATGACCAAAACAGTGTGTTATCATGGAGGCCAAAGAGAAAGTGTTTCAGGGAGGGAGCCGTGAACTGTGTCAAAGACTGCAGAGAAGTCAGGTGAGGTGAGGAAGGAACAGTGACCCCTGGATATGGCAATGTGGAAGTCAACAGGGCCTCAACAAAAGCACTTTCAGGTAGAGACAGGAAGAACCAGAGGAAGTGAGACGTAATATAAGGAGTAATTTCAATAAGTTTTGCTGTGAAGTTCAGCAGAGAAAAGAGCAGAGAGTGGAAGAGGGCATGAGGTCAACACTGGGAGTCAATAGTTTTTACTGGTTTTATTTGTGAAATACAGCAACATATTTGTACGGTGATGGCAACCATTAGCAAGGAAGAAACAGATGACACAGAAGAGACTGGAGACAATTGTAAGAGCAATGGGAAAATGCAAAGTGACGGGGAAAGCAGAAGTAGGAGGGAGTCAGAAAAAAATTGTTGGATCAGCTCAAAAAGGAACAGGGACACTTCCCTTTCAGGAGGGAAGTTAGAAAGGAGAGGTACAGATGGAGACAGGTTGGTTGATTTAGTGGAGAGAAGACAAAATCTCTGTCTTAGTAAGTCTGTGTTCTCAGTGAGGTTTGAGGCAAGGTCATCAGCACATTGCTGAGGAAAGGATGTGTTGGCGTGTTGAAAAGGGAGAAGATATAAAATAGTTCCTGGAGATTTAGCCGTAATATTACAGAAGAATCGTTGGAGGACTGGGCAATGTCGAGTGCCCATTTAAACTCTGCAGTGATGATTTCAAATGAGAAAGCACAGCTGTGTATTCTTCCCTGGCCTGTCCGGGTTGCTCCAGCCCAGACGCAGAGTAGACACACAATTAGGCCGTTCTGGATGGGCGAGTGTTCTGAATCACACGGGGTTTGCTTCAATCTTCTAATTTTGATCAAAATTCAATTGTCTACTTTCCTCTCATTCTAAATTGTCACAAGCACGTGCAGACATCCTCAGAAATGCCAGTTGAATAGTGTAGGAGTGCCACACTGCTGAAGGCAGTGAAAGCTGCTCCATACTGATGAACCACCTGTGCTGGCTGTTGCCTCTTCCTCAGCATCGTGGCACAAAGCAGACATTGGGAGTTGCTGATGGATATTATTGCCCCCTGTACACATCCTGATCCCGGAGGCAGAGCCATTCTCTCAGCTTTCCTCATCTGTGAGAGATTCTTTGCTCCTCACCGTGATTGGCAGCTCCCTACACTACCATTTATTCTAATTCTAATCTCTCCTAACTACTGCTGTTGCCATGGTTCCCTTCATCAACCCTTATATTACCTGCACTGCCTTGCCTCTGCCCTTTCCGTTTAGCACTTTTTGTCTTCTTTAACTTCTCATGTACTTCTTAACCTGGCAGGGGAGGGAAAACCTGGCCTTGTATAGACATCACTGTTCAGTAAGAACATGTTTTTTTCTTATTCTCAGAAAACCAAAAAGTAATAGCATGCCAAGTATAATCCTGTGGTCTTTAGTGCTTCTTGGATGCTGAATGATTAGGGCCTTCCTTTTCACTTTTCAAGACCTATAGAGGAGAGTCACTTTAAAATATAGAACCATGAAAGATCCAAAAGCCCAGACTGACAAACATTTGTTTATTTAGTATCTGCTACATATCAGGCAGTGCAGAGGAACTGAATAGACGAAGATGAATGAACTGCAGTCCTAATCCTCAAAGTGTTATTCGGGGAGTGGGAGGACAATGGAAATAAACCAATAAATATGATAGACTGTGATATATGGAGGAAGAGGCCTGTGAGTTAAAATAGGTGTGTACGAAGTGCTATTTGTCAACGGACAGGGACTACTTATCTAACTTGGGGAGGCAAATTTTCCCAGAAATTAAGATATATAAGCTGAGTCTTAGATCAGGGTTTAAAACCTGCCACACAAAAGGAACTGTATTTACAGTAGCATGGAGGTGACACACTGCTTGGCGAGGAATAGCAAGGCTTGAACAAAGACTGCATCCAGGAGCGACAAGAGAAGACTCTGGAAAGGTAGAGGGTGCTTGATCCTAATGGGTTCTCAGCCACTGCCAAGAGATCTGGCCTTTGCCACCAGGGTAATGGTAAAACGTTGAAAGGGCATAAATAGAGGATTATGGCTAGATTTTTGTCTTAAAGATTTTTCTTTAATAAAAGTGCGGAAGAGATTGAAAGCAGGAGCAGGCAGATGAACTGAGGCTTTTTCAGATGAGATCATTTACAAATATACTTCAAAAATCATAAACAAAAATACATAAAAGGAGAACAGAAGATAATGTTATAAATATAACAGTGTTTTTAATATATAAAGAGATTGGAAAAAATTCAAGAAAACACTAACAATGCAAAAGAAAAATGGACAAAAGATTTGGGATTCACAGAATTAAAAAGAAATGGTCAGTAAGAAAAAAATGTTTAAGCATTAATATTTTAAAAATAGAAATTTAAACAATTACAAGTCACTGGTTTCACCCCATCAAATTGGAAAGGGTGGAGTGAATAAACACTGTCACTGCTGTTGGGAATGAAAAATAATGAAATCTTTCTAAAGGCAATTTTAAAATATATATCAAAAGTCTCCAAAAATACTACATCTTCAATCTAGGAATTCCACTCTTTTAAATTAATTATTTTCCCTAAGAAAACAATTAGAGATGCAAAGATTTATAAACCAAAATGTTTAATGTAGGATAATTTATAACCCAAAAAAAGGGAAATAGATGTTCAATAATAGTAGGGCAGCAGCCAGGCATGTTGGCTCCCGCCTGTAATCCTAGCACTCTGGGAGGCCAAGGCGGGGGGGATCGCTTGCAGTCAGGTGTTTGACACCAGCCTGAGCAGGAGCAAGACCCTGTCTCTACTAAAAATAGAAAAGATTAGCCGGGCGTGGTGGTGCACACCTGTAGTCCTAGATGCTCGGGAGGCTGAGGCAGGAGGATCGCTTGAGCCCAGGAGTTTGAGGTTGCTGTGAGCTAGGCTGATGCCACGGCACTCTAGCCAGAGCAACAGAGAGAGACTCTGTCGGAAAAAAAAAAATTGTAGGGCAGCTAAAATAATAATAATAATAATATTAGGTTATTAAGTATGAAATGCCCAATTTCCTTAAGTACTAAATTTGACAGTTGGTATATCCGACATTTCGCTTTGATACTTCTTGTTTTATTTTTATTGTGAAGGTACAACCTCAGTCTTTCAAACACATGGCTGGCTTGTGATTAGCTTTCAAAAAATTTTTTAGAGCAATTTTCATGAAACCATGGATAAGTAAAAAATTCGAGTGATTTTCGAATATGAGTTCCATCGTGGAAACAATGCAGTGCAGACAGCTCAAAATATCAACAAAGTGTTTGGGAAGGATGTGGCTAATGGATGCACAGTACATCCATGGTTTGAGAAGTTCTGTTCTGGTGATTTTAATCTTGAAAATGAGCCACATGGGCAACCTGAGACCAAGGGTGGATAATGACAAACTGAAAGCTGTAGAGGAAGCGAATCTATCTCAACCTACACGTGAATTAGCAGCAAGGTTTGATGTTAGTATTCCAACAATATTGGACCAATTGAAACAAATCAGCAAGGTAAAGAAGCTGGATAGACGGGTTCCGCGTTAATTAAATGAGAGTCAGAAAAGAAATCTTCTCGAAGCTTGCCTTTCTTTGCTGTCACAACATAAAGGTGAACCATTTCTACACCATGTTGTTATGTGTGATGAAAAATGGATTCTTTTTGACAATCACAAGCATTCGGCACAACGGTTGGATAAAGACGAAGTACCAAAACACAGTCCAAAACCAAATAGTCATCAAAAAATGCTAATGGTGTCTGGTTGGTGATCCAGTGCTGGTATTATCCACCACAGCTTCATAAACCTGGTCAATCCATTAGTGGACGTCTACTGCAACCAATTGGATGAAATGATGACGATGCTTGCAATTAAGCAGCCAAGATTGGTCACTAGAGACAGGCCAATCCTCTTGCAAGACAACACTGACCACATGTTGCACAAACAATACTGTTCAAACTACAGAAGCTGGACTTGGAAACTCTCTGTCATCCACTGTATTCACCAGACCTTGCACCAATGGACTACCCCTCTTCCAGGCTTTGGACCACTTCTTGCAAGGAAAAATATTCAATTCTGAACAAGCTGTGGAAAACACGTTTTGTGATTTCATCGCCACTTGCTCTCCAGGCTTCTTCCCTGCTGGCATAAACAAACTACCACTAAGATGGCAAAACTGTGTCAATAATTTATGTGCATACTTTGACTAATTGTACTGCTTCTTGTTTGAGATGTAATAAACCAGTAGTCCCCAACCTTTTTGGCACCAGGGACCAGTTTCATGGAAGACAACTTTTCCACGGACAGTGGGTGATGGGGGGTGGGAGGGCAGAGGGGTGGCAGAGGTCAGGCGGTGATGCAAGTGATGGGGAGCAGCTGTAAATACAGAAGAAGCCTCGCTCATTCACCCACCGCTCACCTCCTACTGTGCAGCTCAGTTCCTAAGGTTCCTAAGAACCCAGTTCCTGAGTTTCATAGAAGGCAATTTTTTCATAAACAGGGGTGGGAGCCAGAGGGGTGGGCAGTGGAGCTCTGTGGCTTGGTCCCCACCGGTCCACAGCCTGGAGGTTGGGGACCGCAGTAATAAACTACAGTTTTGATTGAAATCTGACATTTCATATTTAATGACCTAACATATTATGGCCTAGCTTTCAATGAAATATCATATGACCATTAAAAGTAAAAAGAAGAAAGTGTTTACTACATGATATTAAGTATGGAAGAGTGATAGTGATACAAAATTGCTTTCATATTATAATGCCAATAAGAAAAACTTGAGTGTGTATCTGTGTTTGTGTAGATACATGAATGCTAGATAGATAGGCAATTATACATGAGCAAAGGTTTGAAAGAATAAAACAAAATATACCAAATTATTAACAGTGGTTATTACTTTTTTCTGTATTAAAAACAACCAATAGTACTTTAAGCTATGTTTATAAAAATACAGCAAAGAGAAGGTAGGAGAAAAATCAGAAATGATTAATATCCTAGAAGCCAAACCAGAGAATTTTAATAAAACAGAAGATTTACTATAAAACTTGACACAGATTCTGGTAGAATTATAGAATGTATTATCCCCAGTGGTACAAATTGAAAATAAAATGTATTTAAAATTGGTTAGAGACATTTCTAATGGATTCTGTGACACAGGTCACCTTTAGGATTTAATCTATGGTGTAAGCCTTGCTGCCTTATAGAAAACATAATTCTGGAATAGATGGGCCACTGTTCTGACTCAGCCAAGAGAAAGTCCACGTTTTCCTTCTGCATCAAGAACACTGGCATGTGTCACTTGTGTGTCATAGAAATACTAATTTTAGTGACTAGTTTTAAAAGAACAGGCTAGAAAGTCCCAAAGGCACCACTCTCTCTGCAAGGATAAGGCACACACCATGTATGACATAAGCCTATTTCTTCCATCCTCCCAACTTAAATGAGCAACTCTGTTGTTTATCCCTTATTCATTCTGCTCAAACAGAATCATGGCCTCTCGAGCATAACACTCAGGAACGAGTATCATTTAAAACTGCAGAACGAGCTTCTTTGGGCTAGCTTGCCTGATTTGGAAAAGGTTTTTCCACCTTGTAATTCACTTGTTGTATGAGCCAATCAACAGAAATTCTAAACTGAGCAATTCAGTTTGACTTTAATAATTACTAAGATTCCTAAAACACTTTTACACATAAGTGTTTTCAGCTGCTTGCTTGGGTAACTGGCAGCATACTCAGACAAAAATTAGCCTAATGCAGACAGAGTCTGTAAAACATACCAGTCACATGAATCTACTCATTCTACACACCAGAATCGGAAATATCAGATAGGTTCAAGTAGTCCAGGTTAGCCTTCACTAGGCTATGATACCATAACAAATGACATTAAAATCCCAGTGGTTTATAGTAAGAAAGGTTCGTTTCTTGTTCATGATACACATCAATTAGGGTCAACTCCGGCTCTGTTCCATGTCTTCATTCTGGCCTGCCAGCTAAAGGAACAGCTCTTTTCTAGAATATGTTCTTCTCATGGTGGGATGGGGTGATGGGGAGGGCAGGGGCGGCGGGAATGGCAGAACCACGTGATGGCTCTTAAACCTTCTGCTTGGACCTGTCCATGGCACTTTGCATGTATTCCACTGGCTAGCACAAGTCCAATGGCCAATGCTGATATAAATGGGACATGAAAGTATAATCCTCCTACACAAAGGTTGGGGAATAACTGAGGAACAATACTACAATCTACCACATAGTATCTGAAGTATACTATACTTTATATAGCATAAATAGAATACTATATATCTAGGTAGTGTATATAGAATATTAAAACTTAGAATCTATTCTGAGAGAGAGAGCACGTGCAATACATGAATAGCTTCATTAGCAAAGGACTTTAGTATGTCAAGAATTGTGGAACCATTTGGCCAGCCCAAAAAAAAGCAGCAATACTTCTTCCACCATATCAGGAGGGAAGTTAGAGAAGCCAGATGCAGATATAGGTGGGTTCTAGAATGAGAATCTATAAGCATTTTACTACACAACTAAGCTAAACATAAATATAAACACAAATTTAGAACACCAGCTTGACATCTAATATTGGTTTCCAGATCATCTCCCTACCCCCACCCACCCACCCACTCAATCCATCCCAGTAGCCTGTGTGGCTGACTCTCTTCCCATGACCCATAGATTTTTATCTGGTATCTTATTCTTTTTCCTGCTCCATTGCTCATTTCTTTATTTCATGGTCCTTATAGTCTGTTTCTAATGAGGCACTCAGTCAAAATTCCTCTAAGTACAAACTATATCAGTTGCTTATTTTTTAAAATAGACCTCTCTTTCTTTCAATACACACTGAAAAATATTGGCTTCCAACTTTACTTGTTAAACCATAAATGACTTTTTGTTTTGTTTTTTGGTTTGCCCACCATTTAAATATTTAATAGGAGTACCAATTCCTGCATCTGTGTTCTCTGCTGCCAGCTTTCTGTGCCTATGATGAGGCAAGGCACATCTTAAAGTCACGGTCATGTGAAAGCAAACTCATTGTTTGAAATCTAAGTTAAAACATATTCCCCCATGGGATAGGAATATCTACTCTATATCATTTCCTATATCACATTTCTATACATGCTCTACCCGTAACTTATCTGTCCTTTCAACTCAGGTGATGTTTCTGTTGAACCATCTCCCACCCACACTGGCTCAAATGATGAGTAATCCATGCTCCAATTTTGTGTATTCCTAGGATGCCATATTTATTGCAGATTGCCAGCTTTCCCCAACCCTAATGCCTCCTTAGAAGGTATCTACCTCTATTTGAGTTCTTTTTCTTGAATACAAAATACCTTATTATCTTTATTCCTGTATCACTGCTGACAAAGTCAGTAGAAATCAAAGAGCCTGGCTTTCTAGTACTGGAAAACTCGACGTAATCTCTTATGTCAAGATCCAGGAAAATATAATTTTAATCATCATTTCTATTTCATCTGACTACCATTATTTCTCATAGCAGTTAATGATACTGACCAAGGTATTGTTAATCAAAATTCTATGCTTTTGAAGGTGGTGAATATGTTTATGGCATTGATTTTGGTGATGAAACCATGGGTAAATACTTATCTCCAAACTCATAAAGTTGTATACATTAAATTATGTACAGCTTTTTGTAAAATAAAATTTAAAAATCCTGTGCTAACAGTCAGTCTCCAAGCAGTCATATATTTAGTGTGCCTACACATACATTTCTATTAACATCAATTGCAAGTTACATTGTTGTTTTATCATTTAGCAATTCAATTCCTCAGATATGCCAAGAGACTTTCTAGATACCAAGATAAGTTTAATATCTTGAACCTTGGGAATACTTGGTCCTCCCAAAGATTCTGATTAATCTGCTAAATTTGTGAGAGATTACCTAACACCCTCCTTCAAACACTAGCACCTACAAAATAATGCCTCAATTGGGAAAGTGCCTCCCACACTCACCTACTGCAAAATGGCAATTTAAGACCAGAGCTGAGGATAAGCATCTCTAGCATCAAGTGTCGTTTGATGGTTATGGTGTCCTCTGCTAGATTCTGAGATACTTTCCAACAACCCATCTGATTTCCATTCCTTGCCTGCTCCCTTATTTCTGGTTTGAACTGTAAACCATGAATATGAAGTTGAATTTTTTATCTCTCTGTGTTTTGCTCTGATTGGACACTGAGAAACACTTTAGGCATACAACCTGATCAGAGAATCATTCCCACATGACTTGGATATTTTTCTCCAACCTTGACCTGCGTATTTAAATTCTAAACTCTGTTCTTACCTTCCAGTTTGGTGTGAAGTCTTAGATTTTTCATGTCAGATTCATAACAGAGCTCTGTCCATCTGTCCAGCTTAAGTCCTTTTTCTGGGTCTTCGTGATGTCTCCTGTCCTATCTGTCCTAGACCCATTCACACTGGTGGGCATTTTACTCTGAGTGATTCAGATTAAAGAGACAATGACTGGTATTGTCAAAACATGTTTCAAATGTATAGATCTAAGCGTGTGATAGCTATAGATATTGATATACATATAGATGTACATATAGATACAAAATATTCACTTGTTAAATAATTTGGGAATTTTGTTTTAAATTGCACTAAATATTGTTCAGATTTTTTTATAATTGTGACCCATGAAAATAAACTGATTTCTCCACTACTTTTAGATGGTCCAGTAGTCTATGCAGCATATTTAAAAATGGAGCACAGTGACGAGAATATTAAATTCTGGACGGCATGTGAAACCTATAAGAAAATTGCCTCACGGTGGAGCAGAATTGCTAGGGCAAAGAGGCTTTATAAGATTTACATCCAGCCACAGTCCCCTAGAGAGGTAACCACCAGACAACAATGGGAAATGGAAACCAGTACATCCCTGGGAGGGCACTAACATCTGTCAAGCATCCATAAGTGCCAAACACTTTACATCCAGTATCTCCTAAAATGCCATAAATTTTGTATTGCTAACCTTATTTTATAGATAAGAGACCTGAGAATCTGAGAACTTGTCCAGTGTCACACAGCCATTAAGTGGTCAAGTTAGGATTCAAAGTTAGGCCTGTCTGGCTCCAGAGTTTCTCCCTATTAAATTATTTTAATTCCCAGAAAAGTTAAAAAGAAAAAGGGAGTCCTTGTAAGAAAAATCAGCCTTGCCAGTAGGAACCACAAATGCCATAAATAGGCATGTGGAAATCCCCAGTGCTGTTGGACAAAGTCTGCGCCACCGCACCAGCAGGAAGCTCACCTTAGTTTGAAACCAGCAAACCCAGCAGACATTCACACCGATGTTACTGGCAATCACTTACAACTGCCTAAGGACAATGAAGAGTCATGAGTGAAGCAGATGCACTGAGTCTCCTCCTAGTGGAGAGAGAATGTGAAAGGAACATTAAGGGGATAAAGATGGAGGAAGTATGTGCGATGTCTCTCACTCAGGACAGTCTTACATGATTGACTTATTCCCCAAAACTCTTGCCTGGAAAATACTGGTTTTTTGAAATAACCACTTCTCCCTTGTATTTCTCCACTTCTCCTCACTTTTTTTCCCCCATCTCAGAGCACATTCAGTTAAATCAACATTTGTGACCACTAAGGCAGATAAATTTTAAAATCACCAACTTCCCTTTTCCTTAAAAAGAGATCTCCATCTCATAAACTTCCTGGTTTGTAGACTTTTGCCGACAAACCACTTGCATCCTCCTAAGTAAGCAATTGTTTCCGAGACTTCCCTGGTCTTAGGCCTCATGTTTTTCTCTGCGCTGCCCCCCTGGGATGTGGAGGTAGATATTTACTTTTAAAAAAGCAAAAAGTTCCTCTCTTATGAGTCTTTTTAGATACCTATGAAACTGCAAACAAAATTACCCTATTCCACTGAAAAGGAGAGGGGGGAATAAAGTAAACCTTTTCATCATATGTGTCTATCTTCAATTATGCTTACTGATGCTGTATGTGTAATTTCACTTTTCAGATTAACATTGACAGTTCGATGAGAGAAACTATCATCAGGAACATCCAAGAACCCACTCAAACATGTTTTGAAGAGGCTCAAAAAATGGTGTATATGCATATGGAAAGGGATTCCTATCCCAGATTTCTAAAGTCAGAAATGTACCAGAGACTTTTGAAAACTATTCAGTCCAACAACAGTTCCTGACTACCACTCAGAAGTTTAAATTGAAAATGATATATTGAAAGTACTGGGTTTGGTCTTTTAATTTAGAAAAACACAAAATCAGAAACAAAGTAGGAATAAAGCAGAAAACAAACTATAAATTGATTTCTAGTTCCAAATAGAAACAGATCTCAAAAGGAATAGACTCTAGAACTCTTACAACATGAATAAAACCATTTACAGCATACCTATGTAGTTTTGTTAATATATAAGGAAAAGGTAGGTCTTTCTTCATGACACAAACATTATAAAATTTTTACTATAGTAGTCAAATAATAGATGTTTTCTTATTAATAAAATTTTACAGTTGTAATGTACAGATTAGTTCTTTAAAAATTGTAGCTATATGAATTGTGTCTCTAGCATGAATGTATTCTATACAGTACTCTTAATAATTTGAATTATTTCTCTAGATAGTGCTAAAAATAAATAAATAATAATTTGAATTGGTAGACAAACTTGGTACTCATAGTACAATCAACTGTATTATATCATGAGCAATATCAAAAAGATATGTTCTTGAGAGATATTTTATTTGTAAAATTTTCCTACTATTATGTTCATAACTGAACTATATCACATGTATCTTCTACATGTGAAAAATTTCTAATGATTCTAAGCTATTGAAAATGTATGAATTTCTTCATTTATTCTTGCACTTACATTTCTATAAGAGTATAAAATTTGGTTCCTATATTTTGAGATGTTTTTCCTTACAATGTGAATTCATCATGGTCCTGGTAATTAATAAACTCAAATATAAATTAAAGATTTATAAATATATGATTTTTGAAAGACACAACAAACATTTTTCCAGTACAAATTTCTAAAGGACTTAAAGTTGGTATAACAGTGAGAATATATAATATTTTTACTTTTCATAGTTTCCATGGAAAATGTAGGCAATTTAACACATCCATTTGATGTTACCTCACTGTCACTTTATTTTTTATTTATTTTTTTGGAGATGAGATTTCACTCTGTCACCCAGGCTGGAGTGCAGTAGCCCAATCACAGCTCACTATAACCTCAAATTCCTGAGCTCAAGAAATCCTACCTCCTCAGCCTCCTGAGTCGCTGGGACTACAGGCATGGGCCACCACACCTGGGTAGTTTTTAAATGTTAAGTATAGGCAGGGTCTCACTATGTTGCTGTTATTGTCACTTTAAAAAAACATTAAAAGAATTCAGATTCAACACCCATATTCGGAAGCTCATAATAATATTTACAAGTGTAAACATTTACCTGCTGCCTTTTGTATTTAAAAGGTTTTAGAAATTTTAAGTTTTGTATTTCTGAAGGAAGAAATCATTCAAAAATGATTTTTCCCCCTTAGAATCATTTTAAGTATTCATGTTTTCTCTTGGTTTTGAAAAATGGCTTAAAATAGATTTGACCCTTCTACTGCAGCAAAGCTTTCCCTTTCTTCTTAGTGATTCACTAATTCTCATATTACTGCATTATTTATTCCATGAGTCATTACACTTTATTGGTACCTGGAAGAATAAATTTTGTCAGAGTCAGATGTCTCTATAGTTCACAATATCCCAGGCATTTTCTTTGTAGTGTTTTTTACTTTTAAAAAATGAGCAATGGGAGTAACTACATAACCAATCATAACACATTCAGGTGCTAAGAAGGGCTAAGTCACTAAATCACCCTGCCTCCAGCTCTGAAACTAAGGAAGCCTAGAGAAAATAAATGAATAAACAAAGAAGCATCACTTACATAATTAAAAAAGCACTTTGATTTTGCACAGTAGAAAGAATACTGAATTCATTGTTAAGAAACATGGGTTTCAGTTCTGGATTTCCAAGGTTAGCTATATAAATTTATTTAGCTCTGGGTAAACTATAGAAAATTATACAAATTACTTATTCTCTCTGCTCCTCAGTTTCTGCATCTAATTGCCTCATCAATGAGGTGATTAGAATAGATAATACCTTACTTCCTTTCCAACTTCAAAATTCTAATTACCTTCAGTACTATTAAATTGCTAAGTTTCTCAGTATCTGAAGGGTTTTAGGTGACATTCTATTGCTTGCCCCCTGATTTTATATATTTAATAGTATGACATATCTTTAATACTGAACTTCCCCACAGAAGCACTCTCCCAAGATCACACGTGCTCAGGTGTTTATAAATCATGAACAATCTCTGGCCCCCTACTGGCTCCCTTAACCCAGGTCTTCCCACACCATTCACTGCCAAAACCCATGTTCCAGCTCCGAGAAAAGCCTTCACAGATTGTAGAAAACACTATGGAGTTTCCATAAAAAATTAAAAATAGAACGACCATATGATCCAGCAATTCCACTTCTGGGCATTTATCCAAAGGAATTGAAAAGAGGCTCTCAAAGAGATATCTATACTCCTACGTTCACTGTAGCATTGTCGTTAGGCTGTTTCCGTATCTTCCATAACCTCCACATCACAATAGCCAAGTTATGGAAACAACCTAAATGTCCTTCAATAGATAATCGGATAAAGAAAATATTATATATGCAATGGAATATTATTCAGGCTTAAAGAAGAAGAAAATCTTGCCGTTTGTGCCAATGTGGACAGAGATGGAAGACATTACGCTAAGCCAAATAAGCTAGACACAGAAAGAGAAAGACTGCGTGATCTCACTTATGCGTGGAATCTAAAATAGTCAAACTCACAGAAGTTGAGATAGTACAATGGCAGTTGCCAGGGGCTGGAGGGAGGGAGAAATGGGGAAGTATTGGCCAAAAGGTACAAAGTTTCAGTTATTCAGGATGAACAAGTTCTGGAGATCAAATGTATAGCATGGTGACAGCAGTGATATACTTGTACACTTGAAATTTACTAAGAGGATAGATATTAAATCTTCTCAACACACACGTACACACTCACACACACAAATGTAACTATGTAGAGTGATAGATGTGTTAGTTAACTGGATTGTGGTTACCATTTCACAATGTATACATATCTCAAAAGTTGTATGTCTTAAATATATACAATTTTTATATGTCAATGATAGCTCAGTAAAGCTGTTTTTAAAAAGTCCTCACAGATTATCCTTTCTATCATTATAAGACATAGAAATTTCAAGAGAATAGAATATTAATATTCTTTACAGCATACATTGTATTTGAACTTGGGTGATAATATGTATAAAGTGATAGAAACTGTATTTTTACACTGGATGGGGGCAAGTGGGGTATCATTAAGATGTTTGGATCAATGGGTAATATTGTTCATTGTTGTGGAGATCAGAAGGTAACAGAAGAACATAAATTTCTTGAGGCTAGAGCTGTATCTCATTCTACATTATATCCTCACTGCTAAGCAGAGGACATGAAACATATTACACTTGAAAAAATAGAAAATGAATGAGTGAATGAGTAAATAAATGAATCCATTAGTTCAATCACCAATGAGAAATAAAGAAATCTGGTGTCAGATCTCTTTACGTTATAACTTAGCACTGTCAACCTTTAAAAAGCAGTTCCTAGTTTGCACAGAAAATATGATTTCAGAACTAACAAACACATGCGTAAAAATTATAGGATCATGGCCTGAATTTGAACAATAGAGCAAATCCTCTATCCATTGCATAGAAAGACTGGACAAACAAAAATGCAGTTCTATTAAATATTGATGATATAGGAGAGAGTATGACAATAAAAGCCAACTAGGGACAGGAAAATTTGTAAGTGTATGAGTGTGGTTGGCTGGTCGAAGGAAGAGTAGGCTGTAAAGCAATGCTCAGTCATCCCATCAATAAAACAGTGATAATTCTGGTTGTTTTTATTATTAACATATATATCAAATTTTTTCTTGATTTTTTTTTAATAACTTGTAATTCCTCTTCTGACCAAAAAAGTCTTTGGTCCTCTTTTTCAAAGTCAGGAAGGTGAGTCGAATGAGTGTGTGAATAAATGTGTTTCCCAGATTTTCTTTCAATATAAATTCTAAACACTGATCTTGTAAATATTTAATTAACTTCTATTTAACATTTCTAAATGCAGAAAGATTGCTTTTGGCTTCCCTGTCATAGCAGCCTCCTTAGCATTTGCCAGAACACTCCAGAAGAAAGAACTCATGTCTGTTTCACTTGCTTTGTTCAGCACATAGCACAGGATAAATGTTCTATACAAATGGATAAATATTCTATGCTTTTGGTGAAAAATAGAATATCTAAAATATTTTATATTATTTTTCCAAAGAATTAAATATAGGAAAATTTTGTTCCAGATATTTAGTTTTCCTATGAAAAATGTCTCTTGGGCCTCAAATTTGACTGAAATGACATTACTAATTTGAAATGCCTATAAATCTGTGCTATATCACATGGAAATGAATATTAATAAAATTCTAATTAAGAAGCAAAAGGATTATTATAACACAGAATAAATATCTGAGGGGCCCATTGCCAAGAAAGAGAAGTAGCTGTGCAAAAGAATATTTTCCTTAAAAAAGTATGTGTTCGATTAAGGTGGACCGCAAATAGCTGCAGAAGGTGTTACCACTATAGTGCAATTTTATCTAAGCCACTGGATTTATTTATTTTCTCTTAAAAATGCCAGTATAAGAATATAGGTTGAAGTCTCAGATATCTGAACTCGACGATGATTCCCAGCCATGATAAGCTAGGGGAAAAAAAAATGTTTCCATATGTTTCAAATTCTCCTGGTCTCACTCTATCAGTGAATGAGTACATTTACGGACAAGTAGGTAATGCTACACATACATGGCCATAATACACATATTCTGAGCAGCTTCAGAACAGTTTGGGCCCTTCTCATTCTAGTTATATTAAATCAGCCAAATACTGACATAACTAGTAAAAGGAAATCAGAATAATTAGCAGCCTTTACTACTTATTTCTCCCCTTGAATGGATGGATATGTGTACTCCAAAACAGAGTGTATTTCACCTCCTAAATACAATCTCTCTGCCCAGCTCTCTCAGCACCTTCAAATCATGTTGTGTAAACAAGACGCCACATGGTATCAGGAAACAAAAAGCTTTAGACTCAGTTACAAAGCAATTGGACTACAGCCTGTTTGTTCACCTGATGTTCTTGCACCTTTAGCACCAGCAGGCTTCAGCTTCCTCATCCATAATATAAAGTGGGACTAGATAATTAAGCCACATGGTGTGCATGTTTTATTACATCCCATTATTAATGTGTTCATCACTTTCTTTCCTGTAATTAGCTTGGACTCAGTTTGAAGAATAATTTCTACAAAAATTGAAGTTTTCAAGAGGAGGTAGATAATGAACTATTTATTTCGCACTTAACACTACTTAAGGAAGTTCTTTTGAAGTATTTCACGTAGGAACAGAGAATGTAAACTTAAATCTGTACTTATCTGTACTTATTCCTAAGTGTTATCTGTCCAAGAATTCTATATGGAAAATATGTGGTTCATTTTACTGAAAGTTAAAATAGTTTCAGATCATCTTAACTCAATAATCTAAATACTGTTCATTTTTCTCATTTTTAAGTATTGTTAAAATTGATCAAATAACTATCAAAAGTTGATAGTTATTAATGACTACAAGGATATATTCATATTAACACAGTTTTGGCACATTTGTTTTATCCTTTGTACTTTGAGATTTATAAGTTAAAAACACATTCTTAGACATCTGAGATCAGATTGAATATATTTATAATTTTTTTATATTTTTAAATACACATTTTCAAACTCTGGAGATGTGTGAAATAAGCCTTCATTGTCTCTGTGTAAAAATAAAGTCTTGTCTTCGCCAAAGGAAGATAGTGATATAGATTTGTTCAAATCAGGATTCAAGCGTCTTGGCAGAGATGAACACTGCCCTATTTATAATTCATCAGTCACACCATAGTTTTATCAACTGCAAAGGACTTTTACCAATTTTGGAAGAATGACTACAGAAAAGTGATAAATAAAGTTTTCTTCAAAGACATAAAAGGTTGTAATTTGAAGAAAATGATAAGACCCCACTGCCCAAATATATATTCCTCTTATCTAGGACCTGAAATTCCCACAACTGGTCATAGGCGAAAAATGACATCTAAATTTACCTTGTAAGTGAGAAGTGAAACACCAGTGCTAACATTTTAGCTGTTACCTAGCAGAAAGCAAAACCTGAAAAAATAGAATGCAAGAATATAGGGTAGCACAGGAAAGTATCTAGGCTGAGAGAACAAAGGTACTAGGGAAACTAGAGGTCACCAGGTACCAAATGGGACTTCAGAACTTAGGGAACTAATGGGAAGGGATTGCTTATAAAAAATCTCCCTATGTTGTTTATAGAAAACCAAAGGGGGGACTTAGTTTAAAAATCAAGAATTCTAAGTTGACAATTATTTATTTTAGTAGAAAAAAATATATAACATTCTTATAAAAATAAAAGAGAAAACACTAAATCCCTCAATAAGTAGTATTTATGGAAGCATTCCTTTAATAAAAATTGACCCCGTTCCTACTGAGTATAGATATTTTACATACAAACATTAATTAGATGAGGTTTCTGCTCTCAAGGGCATGTGAGCTGATAATTAAAAAAAAAAAAATCAAAATAATAATGACCAAGGTAGACATGTGTAAAGACTGCTGTGGAATCCCAGCAGAAGTGTCCACCTCCACTGGGTGGAATTTGGAGAGGGAGGAAGAGGTGAGGCGTGACTCTTGAAGAATAATTAAGAGACCTCTCAGTGGAAAGGGGAAGGCAGTGTGGATTGGAACAAGGGCTAGAGAAGGGAGAAGCCTGTAGCAATTAAGATGATTTCAAACAGGGTGGAGTCTCTGTAATCAGACAGATCTAAGTTCAAATCCTGACTCCAACACTCAGCAGCTGTGAGAACTTAAGAAAACTGCTTGATCTCACTGAACCTCGTTTTCTCTTCATCTGTAAAATAGTAATAACAATAGCATTAATAACGTCTACCTCATAGGCTTCTGTATGTGTGAAGGACATATGAAGTCCTGATACTGTGTTCAATAAAATTTAACCACGTTACTAGTTACCATAAAAGCCCAAATGAGAGACAGTGATAGTGTGAACTAGGCAGATGAGAAATAGAGAAACGTTTTGAGGGAGAAGTTGTGAATTGATCAGATATGGGCAATGAGGGGGAGATCAAGGCTGATCCAAAGTTTCTAATTTAAGCAGCAGGGTAAGTACAGATGCCATAAACTGAGAAAAGGAACTGAGCGGGATGAGCAGGATTCAGAGGGCACGTGGAGTATGAGGTGCCTACATGCCACAAGTGGAACGCCAGAGAGAGGCAGAGGCCAGAATTTAGATCTAGGAACTGTTAGTATGACCAAGTCACTGACCAGATGAGATCTTAGAGGGAAACTGTACTGAACAGAGAGAGTAGAAACCCAAAGGACCCAACCAAATCTTAGGAAACAAAATAACATATTAATGATTCTTAAATTCTCATTGTAAGCTCATCATGATATTTATGTTACGATAATGATCATTTATTATGTCTTACTAGGTAGAGGGTATTGTGCTAAGTGTTTTATATATTATGCATTCATTCAACAAGTAGTAATGGAGCATCTACTGTATGTCAACATGGTTATCAGACATGGGGATTCATGAACAAACCAAGCAGAAAATATGTCTGCCTTCATGAAGTTTAGGTTGCATTTATGTAATAAAAGTAATCAAATAAAGAAAATCACATTGGATTATAAGTGCTATAAAGAAAAGAAAACCAAAATAAAATGGTAGAGATTTTTAAGTGTACAATACAGTATTGTTAACTGTACACACAGTGTTATGCAGCAGATCTTTAGAACTTATTCATCTTGCATAACTAAAACTTTATACCTGTTGACTAGCAACTCCCCATTGCCCTTCCCCTGCAACCCTTGGAAACTGCCATGCTATTCTCTGCTTCTATAGTTTGACTATTTTAGATACTTCATATAAGTAGAATCATGCAATATTTGTCCTTCTGTGACTGTCTTATTTCACTTAGCATAACGTCCTCAAGATTCATTCTTGTTGTCACATATTGCAGGACTTTCTTCTTTTTAAGGCTGAATAATATTTTAATGTGCGTATATACTACATTTTCTTTATCCATTCATCGATTGATAGACATTTAGGTTGTTTTCACATCTTAGCTACTGTAAACAGTACTGTAATGCATATGGAAGTGCTAACATCACTTTTCAATAAATACCCAGAAGTGGGATTGATGGATCATATGATAGTTCTGTTTTTTTTAATTTTTAAGGAACCTCCACACTGTTTTCCATAGCAGCTGCACCATTTTGCATTTCTACCAACAATACAAATGTGCAAGGGTTCCAATTTCTTCACATCCTCACCAACACTTGTTTTATCTACATACACAGCCATCCTAACAGGTGTGAGGTGAATTCTCATTGTGGTTTTCATTTGCATCTCCCTGATGATTAGTAACACTGAACATATGTTCTTTTCATCTACCTGTTGCTCATTTTTATGTCTTCTTTGGAGTATGGTACTGGTATAATGACTGACATATAGACCAATGAAACAGAATAGGGAGTCCAGAAATAAATCTACACGTATATAGTCAACTGATCTTTGACAAAGGTGTCAAGAATACACAATAAGGAAAGGATGGTCCCTTCAACGAATGATGTTGGGAAAAGTGAATATCCACATGCAAAAGAATGAAATCAGATCCTAATCTTATACCATACACAAAAATAAATTCAAAATAGATTAAAGATTTAAACATAAGACTCAAAACTGTAGAGCCCAAAAAAAAACATAGGAGAAAAGCTTCATGACACTGGTCCTGATGATGATTTCATGGATATGACACCAAAAGCACAGGCAACAAAAGCCAAAACAGACAAGTGGTTACTACATTAAACTAAAAAACTCTGCAAATCAAAGAAAATAATAAAAAGAGTGAAAAGGTAGCCTATAGAATGGGAGAAAATATTTACAAACCAGTTATCTCATGAGGGGTTAATTTCCAAAATATATAAGTAACTCCTACAACTCAATAGCAAAAAAAAATAATAACCCAATTAAAAAATGGTCTAAAGACTTGAATAAATAATGTTTTCAGTGCCTCCCAGCTAGAACCAAGATTTTTCTAATACCCTAATCATCATAAGTTCTGCCTCTCACAAACAAGCTAAATGGAAAATAAATGTACAGGGATCTAATGTATTCATATATAAATATGTATTAAGATTTAAAATGCCATTATCTATACAGATTGATTTAATATGGATGTTTGCTATTATACCTGTCTCTAGTTACTGGCTGCTAATAAACTCAGACAAATTGGTTTAAAACATCATTGACCTGGACTTCACCACAATGCAATATATTAACATAGCAAAATTGCCCTTGTACCCCATTAATATATACAAATAAAAAATAAATGGGAAACAATTTTTAAAAATTTTAAATAACAACAAAAACATTGTTGCTTAGGTTTCCACTAGAAAGAATAAGTACCAGCAAGTGATGTAATGATTCCCAAGTTCCAGTACTAAGATGAAACACTTTCTCTTTAATTAGCAAATATGTTGCTTAAGCTAGGAATTGAAAAACACATATTGGGTACTCAGTATATATTAATATTTATTGAAAAGAGGGGAGGTGAAGGTAGAGAAGCCAAACTACCAGGCTGTCAGGAGGTTGGAGGCCATGGTCCTCACCACACTCCATCCCAGCTCATCACTGTTGTCTTGGATGAAAAGTGAGCAGAGGAGATCCAAGGCCAGGCTCAAGGCCATGGCCAGTCAGTACCAACCAGCTGTGCCTTCAGTATGAGGAGGGAACAGGTACAGGCAAACAGCAAGAAATATTGTTAGAAACACCAAAAGCAAGAAAATACTGAAAGGATCTGTGACGTATGGCCAAAGAATTTAGAGAAAATAAAGCAGGAAATCATGAGAGCACTTTGATTTTAGCAAGCAGCATCTTCCTCATCTGAAGTGGTTTTTATCTGCCAGCTACACATGCAGCAGCATTTGCCAATTTCTGAAGATAACACCCGGCATCTGGCACCTACCACTGTTGCCTTGCCCTGCAATCTTCCTTAAAATGAAGAACTAGCAACTTAGGGCTTAGGTAATTTACCTAAGTACAAACAAGTATGTTTATAAAAAAGGACTTGACCAGGAACATCTTCAAATTTTAACAGTTTACGGGCAGAATGCCTTCAATGAAGTTCATGAGGAATATTGATATACATTGTTTTACTTGAACCTCAAAACAATCCTACCAGAAATGCATTTTTATCCCGGATGTATAGAGGAGGAGGGTAATGAGACCCAACAAGCAGGACTTTGATGCTACACGGGCCAGTGGCTGAATGGTGAGACACAAGCACACAGACAAAAATCTGGTAGCAGGATGATAACAGAACCTGCCCTGCACAGGTGCTGTGTGAATTCAGTGAGCTGATGTGATGGAATGTGCATGTCCAGACCACAGTACCTGGCAGATAATCACGACCCAAAGAGATAGTTATTAAAATAGAGCGTGTGTTTTTAGAAAGTAATGGTATGTGAGAATCAAAATGGATAAAAGCAATAGTTAAGATACAAGAGAAAACAAAATGAAATAGGTAAGGGGAAACAAAAGGGGTAGTAAAATGAATTGAAAGGAACAGCAGCCCCAAATGTCAAACAGTATTCACAGATCCAGTGTGTCTCAACTCATTAAACTCAAATGTATCCATTGCTTCTTTAGCATTTCGTGAAATACTTAATAGGTGTGAGGTATTGGGCTAGTTGCAGGTGATAAGCAGTAGGCAAATAAAATATGGTCTGCACCTTCAATGTACTTAGACATCAGAAGGGAAGAAAGGTAGATGAATAAACAAGCACGGTGCAGAGAATGCTGTGATATTAAATAAGTAATGTTTACAATGATAAACAGCCTTCACTTGAGAACTTCCATTCTTAATAAGGAAAGGAAACTTTTCAATACGAGAAAGGAATATGCAAGATCTATACACATACTTAGTTTGAAATTTATACTTTAAAAGGAATGGTGTACAGAAAGAGGTGGGAAAATCTACTGTATAATTTAGTTTCTTGACAGGCTTACAGCTCATCTTGCCACTTTTAATTCATAATACATTTTGCTATATTATTAGACATTTGGAAGTGTTTCTCTGGCAGCGCTTGTAACTGAGTTCTTTCTCATAGGCGTCTGCTAGTGAGAAGAATAATAAAAGACAGCTAAGGTAAATATAGTCTGTTATCTGCTGTAATGCTGTCTGATAGCACCCCAGCCCCTTGGTGATTCATACGTAAGTTACATCCCAAGCAACTAAGTCTAAAATTGGAGTGTATGTGCTAGTACAGTTTTTATGTCTCAGTTTGGCAGTTTCTATCTAGAGTTGCTACAAATGAATGTTATTATTAGCTTAAAGATTTGGTGAAAAGTGTCATAAATGCTTATTCTTTGAGAAGAGAGAGAAAAAGATTCCGCGGTTCCATTTCCAAGAACAAACTTGGAAGCTACTAGGTTCCAGGCACTGTAGATGGTCGTTTTGCTTTTCTTATCTCCTTTAAGTCTCAAAATAAATGTGTAAAGAAGATATTATTAACTAAATTTTAACCTTGAAAAAACTGAGATTCAGAGCAATTAAAAACTTGTCCAAACTCACTCAAGGAACTAAGAAACCAAACCAAGACTAAAACTGAGGACTTTCTGGCTCCAAAATCCTTGATCCTTTGCCATAAATAAAATGAGATTTTGCTTTAAGTGCTCCTTTTTTTTCAGTCACATGCACAGAGGTCAGCCTCTGACATTGAGGGGACACTCGTATGACTAATGATTGATTTTCTTGATAAATCTCAAAATGGCTATGGTGATCATTCAAATGATATAATGATGATGGTTGCAGTCATCATTCTAAAAATATACAAGTTATCAAATTTGTTCTACACATTATGCAAACAGTGTTGATATGTGCATTCTAAGAAAAAATCATAAAGGCTTAATTTTAAGAGATTACTGTCATCACCCAAAGGCATTCAGATAACACTGAAATGAATAATCATTCAGATAACCGGAAGACATTCAGAAATCATCAGGACCTATCTTGTGTGCTAGACTTGTCCACAGTATTCTCTCACTCACTGAAACATCATCAACCATCTATGTTCCCCCAGCCTAGATCTATTACCTGAACTCCACACCTTATCTGTGCAAAACCACCACCTATCAGAACCACCATTTATGGTGCGCCCTTTTTGCCAGTTACTGTGCTAACATATGTAATGTATAACCATCACTCATCCTCAATACCTCTGTAGGATGGGTAGTCTGAATCTCATTTTTCAGAAATGTTACTTCCCTGGATGTCACTGTTACTTCCCTGAAGTCACGACCCTAACAAGTGATGGAGCCAGGCAGCAATTCAAGTCCAGGTCTTTCTGATTTCAAAGTTAATTTTTGTTCCTCCAGCCCTCACTGCTTCTCAGTATAACCCCCAATTACCACTTGCAGTCCTAGAGCTCTCTTAATGATTTTTATGTCTAAAGCTGAATACATCATTTTCCCTCCCTTCCCATCTCTGCTTTCTTTCCCTCCTGAATTCTTTATCAGAACAAATGGCATCACTTCTCAACTGTAATATAATTGTATGCTCACTTACCTGTCTCTTCCATTAAACTCTCAGTTACCTTTGCATGCTTGGAACCTATCAGAGAGCCTGAAAAATAGTTTAAAACACACTTAATATATAAAAATAAGCTAAATAAATGATGCTGCCCAGTCATCTTAGTCAGAACTCTGGAAGTCACTTGAGATTCCTTCCTTTCCCTCGGCCCTCATGACCAGTAAGTACAAAGCCATTCTACCTTAAACGTCTCATGAATCTGTCCTTATTCTTGCCTAGATTACCAGTTTTCTTCTGAAAGATGGAAACACCTTGTCTCCAAGGTGGCTCACCTCCACAACACAGCCTGTCAAATACAATACAGCTAAAACATCTTCGGTAACTCTTCATTGCCTCTAGCATGATATATGTCTCTTCAAAGATCTTAGTCTTGCTTACCACCCTAATCTCATCATTTGATCACTCTTCTGTGTCCCTCTCTTTCTCTCTCTCTCTCCCCCCCGCCCCCCCCACACAAATTTACAAGCCCCTTAAATTTATATGCCTTCTTTCCACTGTGGGGTTTACTGCACATGAAATGATCTCTTTCCATTTATTTACATCATAAATTCCTAATTAAAAGGCCAATCAAAGGTTGATCATCTGTCATCCCCTTAAAGTGATAGTCTTCAAATTTTTGTTCCCCTACACATAATTTCTAATCAGTAATATTAATACATGTATTCCTGATTTCATATGTTTAAAATATGGAAACTTATGGCTTACATTAAATATCACCTAGTATTTTATCTTACTGCTATTATTTTTGTAATTCAGATTATGTGACCCTCATAACTAGGTAACATTTGTAGCAAAAAAAAAAGTATGAGATATTAACCAAGATTTTTTTTCTTGCATTTTCATTTTGTCAGCCACAAACAGTAGCTCAAGGAAGTGCTTAAAAATAGCACAGAAAACAAATGAACAAAGTCTTTACTTTTGAGTTTCAAAATAAAGTCTTAAAATTTACAGCAATGACAAAGGTCTTCAAAGCTTTTCATTTGCAAGAGCAGAGCAGAGTTTTCTCTACTTTAAAATGGCTGTCTTGAAAACACAAGCATAAAATTTGTGCCATTAGAAAAATAGATAAATGAAAAGATCTCTAATAATAAGGAGGTATATTACTATGAGCACTCTTTACTGGAAATTTTCACAATTTTTTATCTTTGGTATGGTAAGTTTTAATTCAAGTTTATTTCCTCTGAGTTATATTCATTCATTTGTATTTCTAGTTTTTATACTTTATTTGCCAATAGAACTTTAGAAAACAACTCATCGGAAAAATCTGCTTTGCGTTTATAGATATCCTAGCACTCCTGGAAACATTGCTTCTATAAACACATTTGCCTCTTCCCAGTTCTGCACTTTTCCTTATTAGATTTCATCTGCCTGAAATTTCTGCCCTCTTCCTCTTTGCTTAAATCAATTCTGTTCCTCTCTCAATATCTAGTTCAAATCCAATTGTGTTTTCCCAAAGACTTTCATGATCGCCCTGGGCTAAAAAACCATCTCTCTCTCACCTCTGAATACTCACAGCAACCATTAATTCATAGGTCATAAATCTTGCGCTATTTTGTCATAATTGTTATCCTTCTTGAACTACTTTATAATATTTCTATATAATAGTCTTTTCAAGAATAGTACTCTTATTTCTGCAAATAGATTGCAAATTTTTGGATAGAACTGTTTTTCATCTTTGTGTCCACCTGAGACTACATTGATGGTGCAAGGAGCAAGTGCTAAAAGTCCATTTGGTATGGTATTTTATCCTTTAGTGATAACAATAGTTAAAACAGTAATAATAATATCATTTATTAAGCACTTACTATGTACCAAGCACTGTGCCAATCACTTCACATGGACTATCTCATTTAATTCTCATAACAAACTCATGAATTTCATTCTATTGTTACCTACATTGTATAGCTGATAAAACTAAGACTTTAGAGGTATTAAGTACTTTATTCCAGGCCACACAGCTAGAAGTGGAAAACCCAGAACTTAGTTTTATGCTTTATGTTAAATTTTTACTTGGAGAAATCTAGTACTTCCTTAGGTAGACAAATTTTATTATCTGGTTCTTCATGTCATTGTTTTAAGAAAAGTATTCTTTATCAATAATAAATTGCCATTCAAGTAACTATGTCATCTAAGAGCAAAGAGAAGGCACTCTGGTGCAGACTCCATAATGTAAAGAGTGGGTGATGTTAAAGTTGGTTCCTGTATTTAATGAAGTAATATAAATTTTTAGGGAAAAAACTAAATGACACTAGCAGAATACACAATGCATCAGAATGCTACAATAAATAATGATGCATTACTATGATGATTTCATAAATATTAGACAAAGATTTCTAAATATCACAGCTAGTGATGATCCTGAAAAACAACTAGGCAGTAAAAAAGTACAACATGGTATGAAAGAATTATTGCCCACTAAATCACTATGAAAGAGTAAAGTGTTTTTGAAAAACCTCCTAGAAGAATCTTTTTTTTATTTACGGTTTTTTTACTTTTTTTAGAAGAATCTTGAATTGGCAAAATCATCTACATGTGAATCGTAAATAAAGAAAATAAGGACAAGGAGATTATAAAGTTCTTTAACTATAGTACTATCTGTTCTTGGCTTACTGCTCCTGAAATACAAAGAATCCTTACAAATAAAGGAACTATGAAATGTTTGAGGAACTGTAAATAGTTAGGGTGTCTAATAAGACATTTCAAAATGAATATGTCCAAAAATGAACTTTTTTTTTTTTTTTTTTGAGACAGAGTCTCACTCCGTCGGCCCCAGACTAGAGTGCAATGGCATCATCATAGCTCACCGCAACCTCCAACTCCTGGGCTCAAGTGATCCTCCTGCCTCAGCCTCCCGAGTAGCTGGGGCTACAGGCGCACACCACTGCACCCGGCTAATTTTTCTACTTTTGGTAGAGACAGGGTCTTACTCTCGCTCAGGCTAGTCTTGAACTCCTGACCTCAAGCGATCCACTGGCCTCCCAGAGTGCTAGGATTACAGGCATGAGCCACCATACCCTGCCCCAAAATGAACTTTTGATCTTCTCCCACACCTATTCCTCCCCAGTTTTCCTTGTCTTGGAAAACATCATTCTACTGTGATTTAGGCCCCAAAACTTAGAATCTTCCTGAACTCTGCTCTTTCTGTTCCATCCCATATGCAATTAATCAATCATGTCATCTCTTCCTTTGAAATAGATCCTGAATCCTATTACTATTCATCATCTTCACAGCTTTGACCCACCCCCAAGCCACTGTCACACTGTGCCTAGACCATTGCAGCAGGCTCCTAGCTGGCCTTCCACCTCCTGCCTCCCCACTCCTACCACTGTCCCCAGCACTATGCCCATGCACGTGCACACGCACACACCACAGTGTTCGCTGGAAAATGTGTCAGATTATATCACTCTTCAAAATTCTCCAGTGAGTTCCATCTCACTCAATGAGAAAATCCAAAATCTTTCCCATAGTCTACTAGGTACCCTACCACCACCACCTATCTAATGTTATCTCCTACCAGTCTCTACTGTCCTAACACCACCAACAACAACCCATTCTCCTTCCCTCTACTGCAAACACTGAGACCTCCTTGCTCTTCTATGAAGTCATCACTCTCTTTGCTTTCAACCACAGTCATTTGGCCTTGTGAATCCCTGGGCCTGGAGTACTCTCGGTTCAGTTCTCTGCTCAAATGTCTTAGGGAGGCATTCTCTATTCACCCTATGTAAAGCAACATTGCCACTGCCACCTCTTTCTATCTCCCACACCTTATTATTCTTCATTACATTTGTCACCCTGAATGCACTATTCTTATTTGTTTATTTTCTGTAAACCTCTATTAGATACAAGCCCCCCAAGAACAAGGACTTTGTTGAGAAGTGTGTAAAACAACCAAATAAGTATACATTAAAAAATATTCTTAGCTCTCCAATCTTAGGAAAACCCTGTGAAAAGAGCATATATTTGGGCTAGCCAGATTTGGATTTTTACCTGTATTCTATTGCCTTTTTAAAAAATAAATTTTAATATGTATATGTATAGTTGAGGTTTATAACATGATGTAATGGGATACAAGTAGAGAGTAAAATAGTTACTATAGAGGAGCAAATTAACACATCCATCATCTCACATAGTTACTTCTTTTGTGATTAGAATAGCTAAAAATCTACTTATTTAACAAAAGTCCCTAATAATATTTTATTAACTATACTCCTTGTGTTGTACTAATGATCTCTAGACTTATCATCCTACATATCTGCTACTTTGTATCCTTTGAACTACGCTTCCCCATTTCCTCTCCGCCTCTCCCACCTCTGCTAACAACTGTTTTATTCTCTATCTCTGTATATCTGACTTTTTTTGTAGATTCCACGTATGCTAAGTGAAATCAACCAGACACAGAAAGAAAAATATTTCATGATCTCACATATATGTAGGGTACACCACTTTTTTAACTTTACCAAATTTAGGCAAATTAATGTCTGAGAGCTCCACTTCCTTATCACTAGAAAGGAAAAGGAGTTTGAAGGGTGCAATGAAGCGGGGCGAATGAGGAGGAAAAGCCAGGGATTATAAGTATTATTAGTGGATGAAAGTTACTTCGTGGAATTGCTATGAAGGTTATATTATTCTTAACAACATATGTGAAGTATCTAACAAACTGAGTGGACTATTATGGTATTTAATAAATGTTCACAGACACACATTTTTATGTCTGTTGCTTCCACGGTATTTTCTGTAATTGGAAAACCACAGCTGCCCAGAGAGTGTGATCATTCAACACTGTAATCTGAGAAGTATGAAACACAATAATTATTAGTCTGAAAATTGAAAGAGAAACAAGTGGAAGCCTATTAATTTGCATTTTTAAATTAATAGCTTGAGATGTTCATCTGCACCTGGGGCTGTGTAGAAAAAGCAAAATAACCTCATAAAAACTCAGATTACTATGTTCTTCATTACATTAGGGACTAAGTCTTTTCTCCCAAATCACACATATACAATGTCCAGGCATTTGAAGGACCAATTTTCAGGATAAGTTTATTTCAGTAAACATGTTTATGTAGATAGTATCTACTTTAGTACTTAATGTTTCCTGGAAACTCTAATTATTTAGAAAGAAATGAGTAGATACTGTGTCAATAAGCCCGGGCTGTCTTTTGCCATCTAATGTTTCAAGAATCTTTGAGCATTTCCTGATTACAATTCAAATTAAATGCAAACAGTCATGTAGCACATATTATCAAGTCTTTCTGCCAGCTGAGAAGATGGATAATATAATGAAACATGTTAATTATTTGCTGTCTAGCAGCTATGATGGATTAATTTTGACCAGTACATCTTGCTAATGTAATGGAGTACAGTAAATATCAGGGTTTGCTATATTTTTCCAGGGCAAGGAAGCCATGGTCTCTAATGACTTGCCTCATTTGTCTTTCTCTACAATCTGCCAAAGTGTTGGTAGATGCATATTAATCTCTTTACCAAGTGAATTTCCATGTGAATATCACATTAGAAGACCCATCATCAATTCAGGTGAGTCTGCTAGATTTTCAGAGTTCTCTGTGTCTGTATGTCTGTCTGTCTGTCTTTCTCTCACACACACACTTCAGTTTCATATAGAGCCAAACCTATGGAAGTACTAAGAAATTCCAGCTGCCATACATACATTGTTTTCTTTCTACTTAAGAACATATTTTTAAAACGTGGTTTTTTGTAAGCTACTCAACCAAACACCTAGTGTAAGCCCATGTGAGGATATACCAGATCCAGTGTTAGATTTGAAATCTTTGAACCGAATGTGAGGAGTTTTAAATTATGGCCATCTAGAAGAAATTATCACAGAGCAGTGTTTCTCAAACTTTTTTCATTATTGTCCCCCTAAGGAGCCTTTTTAGACATATTCCCCCTAGTCATCCCTTCCTCATGAAATTTTAATACTACAGATACACTAGTTATGTACTATAGCCCTTTATAGGGCAACAAATCATTGTAATACCTAAGACTTTTTGCACCCCCAAGAAGCAATTTTTACCCCTTGGGGGCAATATCATTCCTTTTGAGAATGCATTCACTACTTCCTCTTCATCATTGTCTAAATTACATATTCTCATTCAGCTACATAAACCCCTGTATATCTCATGTTTTCCATATGAGCTGGTGAAACAGGCACACCCCCCAAGTCTAAGTCCACCCCCTAAAGGGGTAGTCAAGAGAATACACATGGTATAAATACACATTACCCCTTTCTCCACCTCCCAGCCCCTCAAAATAATGCATGCTGAATCAGGCTCAAATAACGTCAAGGCAATCTCGAAGGAAGAAAGAAATCTCAAAAGAGCCGTGTACAAATTGTGTTTTGCAGAAAGATTGAATGAATTTGAACCTACAGTCTACATACTTTAATGAAGTACTTTACTTCTCTGAGCTTTAGTGTCCACTCTATTAAATGAAAATATCAATAGTTATCTCTTACCTATTCATTCAACAAATATCTATTAGCTCAGTTGAAAGCCCCCAGGAAGACAACCAGAAACACCTATTGATCAAGAAAAGATGAGTGTTTTAAACTTACTCTGACAAGCAAAAACACCACCTTTACAATGCGTTAGAATCTCTAAAGGGAGAAAATTAGGGAAGGATATTTACAGGGTTATAAGACCCATTCTGAATGACTTTAAGGAAGTTCTTGAAAAGCAGATAACAAGTTGGGATTGAGTAGAGTTAATGACATAATAATTTTGGATTGGTGGGCACAGCAAATTCAGGTCTTAAAATGAGTGCTGGTAAGTCAGCTGTTTTGCAAAGCAGTCCTGATGAACAAGCTAATAGTTTTTTTTAAGGAAGCTGTTTTGAGTGGTTTTTGGTCTTAACTTCTCAGTGTCATTAAACACAGAGACTGGAATTTGTTTCAATTCTCAGTTCTTGCAATATGTCAGACATTAGTTTAGGCACTAAAGATAAAGACAAGTTCCTTGCCTTCAAGAACCCTCTACCTGAGCAGGAAAATAAGCTTTGGATAAGATATTACATAAATCAAATCTTTTGAAGAAGTATAGGTTGCTACAGAAATGAATAGCAGCAGGGGGTCATTAATTAGGCCAACATAAGAAAATGTCTTTTTGTAAAATGTCTAGCAGAGTCTCCAAGACACAACAGGAAGGATCCCTGAGAATATCCACTGGTTTCCAGTGTTTGGGCTTGAGGGTAAAGGGAAGGCTGGGGGTGACTCTGGAGGGATTTATAGATTGTGTCTCAGATAACTTTTAAGTCCCACCAAGGAACTGCAGCACTCTTTCACTTAGGGAGACCCTGCCTCGTCCTCTGAGTTTATGAGGGCAAATGTGAAATCAAGGAATAGAAGCTATCGAGATTATAATCCAAAAATTATTAGTTCTAGTAAACCCAAATTGTCTGGGATTAAAATCAGCAGAAATGTATGCCCTGGTTTTTGTAAATATTGCATCTTATTAGGTCTCAATATCAGAGATATATGTTTAACACATTAACTGCCATGTGAGTTGTAGTTAACTCACGCTAGTTTTGAGCCCAGGGCCTTGTGAAGCATATGTAACTCACATGTCTCTTTACCTTGGGAGCTGCGTGAACTATTTTTCAAGTTGCATATAACTCATGCACAGAAAACAATAAAAAATAACAAATTTTTCATTAAATTAGAAAGGATCATTTTGTTGTCAAAGTTTTTATTCTGTTTTCATAATAAAACGCTGTGGCCCCAAAGGAAAAAAAAAATTTTTCTAGTGTGGCAGTCAATGTGATAAGAATCATGGCTAAGTGGTTTTCTTGATATAAATCTTTGGAGTCCAGAGGGCCTGACTCCTACACTGTCCATACAGGAAAGCAAAACTCTTCAGCGGTTGCAATCTAGACTTATTAAAGTACTAAAAGTTAAATAAATATACTCAAAAAACCAAACAGATCCAGGAAAATAAGGCAGTTTAACTTAATAGAACTATGGCTTTGGCTCTGTCTATTCTAGCTCAGCTTTGGCAGATCCTCTGGACAGATCATCCAGGAGCCAACAACTCCTACTAAATTCTGCCCTCTGCTATCTCAAATCTGGCAGGTCCACACATACCCTTCTCCTTTCCCAACTAAAATTGTCTTTAATGTACCTATTTTGGAAATCACCATCACACTAGCCTCCCTAGGTAGACCTGCATTCATCTGTTTCAAATGCTCAGGCCCATCACTTAATAACATTATGACCCTAAGTCAGTCACTTAAACTCTTGGTGCTTGACTTTCCTCACCTATATAATAGAGCTTATAATGGTATCCAACTTGTATGGTTGCTCTGAGGTTTAAGTGAGATAATGCATAAAAAGTGTTTAAGCACAGTAACAAAACCAGACAACTGTGAATTTTAGCTATTACTATTATCATTCCTTCAACACGCCTCTCCAGTTTATCTCTTCTCAATTGCTCCTGACTCCAACAGAATCTTGATTTCCTCACTTCACACCTTATTATTTTAAGAGTTTTCCTACCACTTAGTTTTCCCTCTTCTTCATCTTAGACATTAGTAATTAAGTAACTATTCCCTGACCTCAACTTCCCATCACATCAGCTTCCCAGCTTGCATGCATTCTTGTACCTCACTTTCGAGGCTTTACATAACCTGAATCCACTAAACCAACCTAAGCTCGTTCTTTATTCGCAATTATTGGATGGTTCTTTTTGGTAGTTTTAAGTAGCAACCGATGGTTAGAGGAAGATGCAGTCTTCTCTCCCACAGCCTTGCCACTAGGAATACACCAACATGAAAGCAAGACTTAGAGCTGACTCTGCCACCTATGAAAATAGTTAATCCGACCCCAAAATTGCCATGCCACCTGTTCTTCAGGCTTAATAAAGTCTCATCTCTCTAGCTTCTCATGTCCCAACAGTGGCTGCTCTGGTCTGCATATTTGTCTCCCCCAAAGTTCATGTGTTGAAATCCTAACCTGTAAGGTGATGGTGTTAGGAAGTGGGGCCTTTGGGGAGTGATTAGGTCATGAGGGCAAAGCTCTCATGGATGAGAATAGTGTCTTTATAAAAGAGACCCCAGAAAGCTGCTTTGCTCCTCCCACCACATAAGGACACAGTGAGAAGGCACTATCTATGAGAAAGTGGGCCCTCACCAGATGCAGAATCTGTGGGCACCTTGATCTTGGACCGTTTGGCCTCCAGCACAGTTAAAAATAAGTTTCTCTTCTTCATGAACTACCCACTTGATAGTATTTTGTTATAGAAGTCCAAATGGACTAAGACAGAGGCCTGCATGGAAAACTCACCTGAGTCAGATTCTACAATATTCTAATGGCAGAATTCAGCTAACCTTCTGTTCAGAGCATGGCAACAATATCTTCTGCTAAACAACTGAACACAGGGAAGGTTGAAAATTCTAAACCTAGGATGCCTTTTCAAAGCATGTGGTCTGCTGGACTCACTAGATTCCTATGCCTTATTTATGCACCAGCCTCCATGAGTACACAAATTTTTAGCCTGATCAGCCCTCATTTCACAGATTAAGAAAGGATATCTAATATCCATTATACTAATTAACAAGGCAACCGATATTAATTAAAGTAAAGACAATGAAGTCTTCTGAATGAACCTCTGGACTTTGGGCCTCTGCTTAGAATCTTTCATGTACTAACAAAACATCTCTGGAGTGCATATTCCTGATTAAGACACTTAAAATGTTAACTAATTGACCTTAATGTATAGATTATCTTAACTAGCACCTTCTGTGCTGAAATGTTGTAATAGTAAACTGCAGAATATAACATCTAACTTTACCTCCCTCCATTCCCCAACACAAACATTCATTTAGAGCAGGGATCCTCAACCTTGGCAGTACTGATGTTCTGGACTGAATAATTCTTTGTTGTGGAGGGACAGTGTGTGCATTATACAGTGTTTAGCACACCCCTGGTGTCCATCCATGAGATGCCAGTAGCATCCCCCTCCAGTTGTGACAAGCAAAAATGTCCATAGACATGACAAATGTCCCATACTGGTAAAATCACCCCTCCCCTCGTTGAGCACTACTGCCTGAGAGCCAGGCTGACTCCATAAGGCCACTCTCACCCACCAGGCTACTTTTCTTTCTTTATTTCTGTTTATAGTGGTCCCCAGCCTTAGAAGTTTCCTTCTCTACTTTCCTACTTGAATGTGACCCATCTTTTAACATAAGGCAGCACCAAGAATTTCAAAAACCACGTGAATCTCTCAGAAGTGATTTGTTTGGTCCATGTAAATGGGGGTTCCAGATTCCATATACCCAACATCTCTGGGGTCTTATACTTTCCCGTTCTTCCTACTTATCCCATTTATGTCCCCTGCCTGACCCTGTAAGAATTTCCATTAAAACTTACACCTTAATAATAAGCCTAAATCATCCTTCCATGGAATTTTCCACTCTTATTATATCTGTACAGACCTTTTCTTTCTCAGAAGTTTTATACTCTGAAGCAAACAAAAAAAGTCAATACAATTCTGGTACCAAAATTTTCTGCAACTTAATGGGCTCCTATTAACAGAACTAAATCATTAAAACACAGTGTACTAAAGTCATCTATTCTTTAAAATAGTCACAGAAATAATGAATTGTTAGACTGGGGGAAAAAATTGCTCCTCTGGGTCAATATAGAGTATGAGCTGTCCTGCAATTCTTGAAGAACCAAGGTCCATAGAATACAGAGTTCTTAATAGAAAGTCCTGTGTGTGAGTGTCCATTTACAGAGTCATCTATACAGCTGTTTGTACAGGGCAAAGAGTTCAGGTAATTTTTTTTATGAACTACTAACTAGAAATTTTTTAAACTCTCTTAAGTTTCTAAAAATAAACCCTATCATACTAAATCAAGAACATCATAAAAGTAAATGTTGGCAAAATACAAAATTATGTGAACAGTGGCTGTTCTCAGGAAGGCTTAAACATAGTAGGAGTTACAACAATTTAATGATTAATGAAGCACCATGAAAATGTGCATATTTATAAATGTAGGTTAAATTATTTAAAAGAGATTCTATCTGAATCCAGTTTGTAATATATATGGAAGGTTTTAGTTGTCCCTAAAAGACAATTGAGATAGAGATTTGATAATATTTCAGTGGAATCTTATTACCTTCATATTTGTCTTTAACAGAACAAAAAATATTTCCCAAACGGAAATAAATATATTAGGAAAGCACATATATGTGTAAATATCTTTGTGAACTATTTTTTTAATTATAAATTATGTCCACTGATTATCTCCCTCTTTTAGCTTTCCAACTGAAATAATTCTACTTCTCCCTTTTTTTATTATTATTATATCAAACACTTTACAATCTTGCAGCACAGCCAGACCTCTCCCCCCATCACCAAAAAGAAAATGTCCTTTTGGATAATAAGGCACTTGCAAAAGAAAAAGAAAAGACAAAAAAAGATCTTAACATTTATCAGGTACCTACTATGTTCAGTTCTATGTATGACACCTTCAAATTTTTTTAAGTCCGCTTAAAAAAAGACGGCTGACATCGGTCACCAGATCATCTCAGAAAGAAGGAAAAGTTTTAGATGAAAAAAAAAATATACTTCAGGTGTAATTCTGAGGGAAAAGTGGCAGAATCTACCAGAGATTCCATGGGAAGAAGTCATGGAGCTGAACAAGAAGGAGCAAGATTTTGGCAGGTATCAACCCCCAAGAAACTTGGAGTCCCATGGAAAGGGTAGGCGGGGGTTTTGTTTCTCCTCCCCATACACCTCTGGCAGTTAGCAGGCTTCCAAGTTGCTGGGAAGCTTCTCTTCCCTTACAAACCCAAAAGGTGCTGCCACCAGTGAACTGGGAACTTCTTGAAAACAAAGCACTGGCTGCCAGCCCCCTTGGGGCTGCTCCCCGACATCACAGACCTGAGCCGAGACAGCGGGCACCAAACTGTTTCTCCACTCATTGTGTGCCTTTGTCTTCCCCAGGGAGCTTCAGCCCTTCAGTTTTCATGTCACTGGTCTCCACACAAACATTTCCTAACTCCTGCCCAGACTTCAGTGGCCACAGGGGGCTGGTGGGGACCAGGTGAACTGTGTAATCCCAGAGGCTGGATATTCTGGGCAGGCTACCTTCCAGGGAGAGGGAAAAAGGGGACCAGAGTGCCAAATCTCCTCCATTCAGACTCTTTTCCTCCCCCTCCCCTCCCCTCCCCTTCCTTACCCACTGCTGCTGAGTGGCATGGATGCCCCAAGGAACAATTGAGCTGGGACTCTCAGGAACGGCTGCTTCCCCTCTGTTGGTGCATCTACCACACCGAGGCTTCCACAGATAGTGGGGCTCACACCTTTCCTCTTAAAGACCTGCAGCAGACCAAGGTGCTTGGACTGTGAGCTCCCTGCCCATGGGCCCTCCCCAGTGCTGCTTGCCTGGCTGCTTCAGCAGAGCAGGGCACACCCCAAAACAGAGGGAAATTAAGCCTGTTTGAGCAACCCATAGACAACTCGGGACCAGCATGCTTCTCCCTGGCATGGTCAAGGATTGAACTTGGGGGACCAGGGGACAGGCCCGCAGGCTGGATCCCATAACCCCAGGACTCAATCATGCTGCTCAGAGGCATGAACTAATCTTGGGAGGCAAAGGGACCTACTGAGCAGAACTGAGAGGAGAGTGCAGTGTGGGTCCGAGCTGCAGCATACTTGCAGAGCATTCCACCCCTTACAGGAAAGCCACACTGTCAATCCTGGGCAGGATCCTGGGCAGAGAAGCTCCCAGCCTGCAGTGTCATTGCTGGTGAGCTCAGCTAGTTTGGGCTGCTACTTGCAGCCAGATGCCAGAAGGAGATCCACAGGGCATGGAAGGAGGGAGAAGAGTGAAGCCCACTCTTGACAGCCAGGCTGTGAATCCCATACAGCCCCTCCCCTCTGAGCAGACTTTCTGGCTTGCTGGGGCCACTTCAGCCCCTCCTTAGTGACTTTCCCCAGTGGCCTGGGAGCTGACCCTCGACCCCTGCCAAGACAGCTCTTGTGCCAGCCTTTGTGGGATCTGAACACAGGCTCACCTGA
The DNA here is from genome assembly GCA_023783475.1 of Daubentonia madagascariensis. NCBI lineage: Eukaryota > Metazoa > Chordata > Mammalia > Primates > Daubentoniidae > Daubentonia > Daubentonia madagascariensis. The sequence continues at coordinate 12,948,519 of JAKFHU010000978.1, read as the reverse complement.
CCCAGCCCCAGCCAGCCTTGCTTCTCCACCCACCTCTGCTCCAGGGCCCCACCCACCACCTGGGGCATCTGAGTGCTTCTCCTGATTGACTACAGCCAGTCACAGGTCCCAAAAAACAATACTGCAAGAGGCTCTTCCCTGTAAGCAACACCTACTGGCAGGGAGGACAACTTGTACATCCCATTATAGCATTTACTGATCCAATCATACAGGGCGTGGCTGGCTCTTACCCACAAGCACCAACTACTGTCTCAGAGATTAAACTGGGTGGCCCAATATAATTCACCCTGTTAAGACCACAGGGCTAGGGAAAGAGAAAAGATTTTGAAGACCTCCATCTTCCCTTGTCAACAAGAGAAAGGGAATCTGCCCATGCACATAGTACACATTGCTACATCCTACAAATAACTAGCAATTGAGAAAACCACCACACTAAGGATATCTATAATATAGCCAAGGTATCCATCTAGAACCTAGATCCCCATCAAAGTACACACAAGGAAAGCCAAAGATCCTTTCCCAACATGTGCTACAGACACACCCTTAAGAGTGGCAGGGGGAAAAAGCCCCATCTAAACAAAAGAAAATCCAAGAACAAGAAATGATGGCTGCTCCATATGAGAAGGCATCAGCACAAGAACTCCAGAAGCATGAAAAATTGAAGGGAAAGGACACCCCCAAAGGAGCACACCAACTCTCTAGCAAGGGATCCCAACCAAAATGACAATGCTGAAATGACAGATAAAGAAGTCCAAACATGAACTGTAAGGAAGCTCAATGAGATCCAAGAAAAAATGGAAAACCAACTCAAATAAATGAGAAAAATAATTCAGGAAATGAATGAAAAATTTACTAAATAGATAGATATGTTTTGTAAAAAATGGAACTTCTGGAAATGAAAAATTCATTTAGGGAAATACAAAATACAGTGGGAAGTTTCAAAAATAGACTAGACCAAGCAGAAAAAAGAATTGCAAAGCTTGAAGATAACTCTTTTGAATTAACTGAATCAGTCAAAAATAAAGACCAAAGAATTAAGAGGAATGAGCAAAGTCTATGAGAAATACGGGATTATGTAAAATGGCCAAATGTAAGGATCGTAGGCATTCCTGAGTGTGAAGAAGAAAAAGCAAAAGGCCTGGAAAACCTATTTGAGGGAAGAATTAAGGAAAATTTCCCTGGTCTTGCTAGATATTTAGGCATCAAGACACAAGAAGTTCAACAAACACCTAGGAGATTCATTGCAAAAAGGGAATCACCAAAGTATTTAGTCATCAGAACAGCCAAAGTCAACAAGAAGCAGGAACTCCTGCAAGCCAGGAGGCAAAAACATCAAGTAACTCACAAAGGAAAACCCATCAAACTAACAGCAGAATTCTCAAAAGAAAGCTTACAAGCCAGAAAGGAATGGGGACCTATTGTTAGTCTCCTTAAACAGAATAACTGCCAGCCAAGAATCTTGTATCCTGCTAAATTAAGTTTCACAAATTAAGGAGACATAAAGTCTTTCCCATCTCACTACAGTGCCCTAAAAAAAAAAAAAAAAGAAAAAAAAGAAAAAGAAAAATAAAGTCTTTCCCAGCCAAGCAAACACTAAGGGAATTTGTCACTACTAGACCTGTCCTGCAAGAAATGCTCAAAAGTGCATTACACATGCAAAAGCACAATAAATACCAACCAGTGTAAAAACAACCAAAAGTTATAGCTCATAGCCCTTATAAAACAATAGCACAAGAGGGAAAACAAAACAATAAGGTATCATCCAACATGTTGAACAGAACAGCATCCCATGTATCAATGCTAACACTCAATGTGAATGGTCTGAATACCCCACTTAAAAGACAAAGACTGGATGAATGAATAAAAAACACAACCCAAGTATTTACTGTCTCCAAGAAATACATCTAAATCACAACTACTCACACAGACTTAAGCTACTGGGATGCAAAAAATAGTCCACACAAATGGAAACCAAAAGCAAGCAGGTGTAGCCATTCTCATATCAGATGAAATAGACTTTAAATCAATAATGGTAAAATAAGACAAAGTTGGTCATTACATCATGGTAAAGGGAGCAATTCTGCAAGAAGACACAACAATCCTAAATATATATGCACCTAACACAGGAGCTCCCAGTTTCATAAAGCAAATTCTCCTTGATCTAAGCAAAGAAATAAATACTAGCATCTTAATAGTTGGGACTTCAACACTCCACTGACAGAACTAGACAGATCATCAAAGCAGAAAATGAATAAAGAAACACTGAACTTAAACAGGACTCAAAAACGAATAGACCTAACAGACACTTACAGAACATTCTACCCCAAATCTACTGAATATTCATTTTTCTCATCAGCACATGGGACATTTTCCAAGATTGATCATATCTTAGGACACAAAACAAGTCCCAGCAAATTCAAAAAAATTGAAATCATACCATGTACCTTCTCAACCACAGTGGAATAAAACTAGTAATCAATTCCAAGAGAAACACTCAAATCTACTCAAAGTCATGCAAATTAAACAACCTGCCACCAAACAATCCTCAGGTCAAAGATTAAATTAAGATGGAAATCAAAAAATTCCTGAAACTGAATTACATGGGGACGTAAGCTTTCAAAATCTATGGGATAGAGAAAAAGCAGCCATAAGGGGAAAATTCATAGCCTTCAATGCCTACATCAAAAAGACAGAAAGATCCCAAATGAATAACCTAATGTCACATCTTGAAGCACTAGAAAAAGAAGAACAAACCAAACTCAAAGCCAGCAGAAGAAAAGAAATAACAAATTTCAGAGCAGAACTAAAGCAAATGGAAACAAAAAAAAAAACAATACAAAGGATCAATGAAACAAAAAGTTGATTCTTTCAAAAGATAAACAAAATCAATAGACCACTATCCAGATTAACCAGAAATAAAAGAGAAAGGACTCAAATAACCTCAGTCAGAAATGAAAAAATAGACATTACAACTGATACCACAGAAATACAAAATATCATCCACGAAATGAAAACCTCTACATAAAAAATCTAGAAAACCTAGACGAAATGGATAAGTTCTTGGAAACACACAACCTCCCAAGCCTGAATCAGGAAGAAATAGAAACCCTGAACAGACCAATATTGAGCAGTGAAATAGAAGCAGTAATAAAAAATTTCCCAACAGAAAAAAAGCCCTGAACCAAGAAGATTCTCAGCTGAATTCTACCCGACCTACAAAGAAGAACTGGTACCAATCTAACAAAAATTACTCCATAACATCAAGAAGTAGGGAATCCTCCCTAACTCATTCTATGAAGCCAGTATCACCCTGATACCAAAGTCAGGAAAGGACACAACAAAAAAGGAAAACTACAGACCAATATCCCTTATGAACACAGATGCAAAAATCCTCAAGATAATACTAGCAAACTGAATTCAACAGCACATCAAAAAAATAATCCACCATGACCTAGTGGGTTTTACCCCAGGGATGCAAGGATGGTTTAACATACACAAATCAATAAACATGATTCACCACACAAAAAGAAACAAAAACAAAGACCACATGATTATTTCAATAGATGCAGAAAAAAGCATACAATAAAATCCAGCACCCTTTCATGACAAAAACCCTCAATAAACTAGGCATAGAAGGAACATACCTTAAAAAAATAAATGTTATATATGACAAACCCACAACCAACATCTTGCTGATGGGGAAAAGTTGAAAACATTATCCCTAAGAACTGGAACAAGACAAGGATGACCACTGTCACCACTTCTATTCAACATAGTATGGGAAGTCCTAGCCAGAACAATCAGGAAATTAAAGGAAATAAGTGCATCCAGATTGGGAAAAAGGAGGTCAGATTATACCTGTTTGCTGATGATATGATCTTCTATATAGAAAACCCTAAAGACTCCACCAAAAGACTCCTGGAATTTATAAATAAATTCAGCAAAGTCTAAGGTTACAAAATCAATGTACACAAATCAGTAGCATTTCTGTAACTAATAATAGTCAAGCAGAGAGTCAAATCAAGGACTCAATACATTCACAATAGCTATAAAGAAAATAAAATACCTAGGAATATACTTAACAAAACATGTTAAAGACCTTTACAAGAAGAACTACAAAGCACTGATGAAAGAAATCACAGATGACACAAACAAATGGAAAAACATCCCCTGCTCATGGATTGGCAGAATCAACATCATTAAAATGTCCATACTGCCCAAAGTGATTTACAGATTCAATGCAATCCCCATAAAAATATTGGTATCATATTTCACAGATCTAGAAAAAAATAATCCTAAGCTTCATTTGGAACCAAAAAAGAGCCTAAATAGCCAAAGCAATCTTAAGCAAAAAGAACAAATCTGAAGGCATCACATTACCTGACTTCAAATTATACTACAAGGATATAGTAACCAAAACAGCCTGGTGGTAGTATAAAAGTAGAGACTTAGACCAATGGAACAGAATAGAGAATCCAGAAGTAAAACCATCTACCTACAACCAAGTGATCTTCAACAAATCAGACAACAACATACACTGGGGAAAGGTAGCCCTATTCAATAAATGGTGCTGGGAAAATTGAATAGCCACATGCAAAAGAATGAAACAGGACCCCTATCTCTCACCATATACAAAAATTAATTCAAGATGGATTAAAGACATAAATGTAAGGCATGAAACCATAAGAATTCTAGAAGAAAACATAAGAAAAAACTATTAGATATTGGCTTAGGCAAAGAATTTATGACTAAGACCCCAAAGGCAAATATAGCAACAACAACAAAAAAAATAAATGGGACTTAATTAAATTAAAAGGTTTCTGCATGGCAAAGGAAATAATCAACAGAGTGAGTAGACAAGCTACAGAATGGGAGAAAATATTCACAAACTATACATCAAACAAAGGACTGATATCCAGAATGTATAAAGAACTCAAACAAATCAGCAAGAAAAAAACAAACAACCCCATCAAAAAGTGGGCAAAAGTCATGAATAGAAGTTTTTTGAAAGAAGATAGACAAATGTCCAAAAACATATGAAAAAATGCTCAACATCACTAATCATCAGGGTAATGCAAATTAAAACTATAATGAGACACCACCTTACCCTTATCAGAGTGGCTATTACTAAAAAGTCAAAAAACAATAGATGCTGGCATGGATGCAGAGAGAAATGAATGTTTATACACTGTTGGTGGGACTGCAAATTAGAACAACCTCTATGGAAAACAGTATGGAGATTCCTCAAAGAAATAAATGTAGATTTACAATTTGATCCAGCAGTCCCACTACTGGGTATCTACCCAAAGGAAAAGAAGTCATTTTATCAAAAAGACATCTGCACTTGAATGTTCATCGCAGCACAATTTACAATTACAAAGATGTGGAATCAACCTAAGTGCCCTTCAATTCATAAGTGGATAAAGAAAATGTGGTGTGGGTATATATATATATACACACACCATGGAGTACTACTCAGCCATAAAAAGGAATGAAATAATGTCATTTGCAGCAACGTGGATGGAACTAGAAACCATTATCCTAGTTGAAGTATCTCAGGAATGGAAAACCAAATACAGTATGTTCTCACTAATAAGTGGGAGCTAATAGATGGGTACCTATGGGCACAAAGAGATATAAAGGACATGAGAAACCAAGAAAGGAGAAGGAAGGAGGGTGGATGTGGGATAAAAACTTACCTATTCGGTACAATGAACACTATTCTGGTGATGCGCACACCAAAAGCCCTGACTTAAGCATTATACAAGATATCCACGGAAGAAAAAAAAAAAAAAACTTGTATACATCCTTAATATTTTGAAATTAAAAAATAAAAATTTTTCTAAATCCTCACCACAACCATTGAAGACAGTGTAATATTCAGTTTGATAGGAAAATGAAATCTCAGAGAATTTGAGAATATTGTCTAACCTCTTAAGTGGAAATGCAGAATTCAGCTCAGGCGTATCTGACCCCAGGTGTGTGAATTTTCGAGCTACTCATGCTGCTCATCGGTTTTCTCTCTCTTAGCAAAGGAATCTTTACTGCAGTTGTCATTCATGTCCACTTAGTTCAGTTATCTATATTTAATAATCCCCAAACTCTTCCCTTTTTTGCAGCTTATGAGATAACCAAAACTTTTGTTACAAATTGAGAATTCAAAGAATGAATAATCCCATCTATAAATAAGGCACATATGGATATGTATAGAGATATTACTATATATTTGAATGCATTAAACAAATGGATAGTATATATCATATACATAGTACTTATGATAATCATTCAATAGATAACAATGATGATCTGAATAAACGTTCATGCCCTTTTCACGGTGGAACTGGTAAAACACTTTAGTAAGTATAGCTAAAAGAATAGTCTCTGTTCTGGTCTGAATTTCTCTTTTTTTAGCATCTTCTTTTTCCTTAATATATATTTCACTGTTTTGTGCCACCCTAATCTGTTATAAACATTGGTTTTTTTGTATCAAGATCTCATTTTTAGAATCTAGTTTTTCACATGTTGAAAGTTCAAGTATGAGATCTATCATTACATTTTAATATTTACTCAAATGACTACTCAATATTTGCCGATCACTATGTTAAATATATTGCATGTATTATTTTATAGAACCTTGTAAGGTAGATACTTTTACTTCTTCATAGTTGAAGAAATTGAGGTTTATAGGGCTTGTATGGATTATAATTTCACACAGTTGGAAAATGGTAGACTGTAATTCAGGTGCAGAACTGTCTAATTCTAAGCTGTATACTCAACCACCAGCAGTACAGCTGAGGAGGGAATGTTTTTCTAATAACAAGCTTTGCAAAATGTCAGCTGCGTATTTTACCTGCTAACCAACACTTACTCTCTTCCTCTGTTTACGTGGCATTTTGAGCTCTGGGTGAGGCAACTATTCTCTGTGCCAAAGGAAAGAGTGTTTTAGTCGGTTATCTATAAATAACCAACTAAAACACTGTTTTATTTATGCTATTTTTTATGGAGGAAAGTATAACTTCCAAGTTAATCATTAACTGAAAATGAATCACCCATTGGGCAAACATTTTCTATACCACAGCATTAAATATCTTCCAGTTACAGTGCTCAGAGAGATGTTCTGAGTTAATCTTATCTAAATGGAGGTTTACATTTTTATTAATTTATCAATTTTATCAATGTATACATTTTATACAATTTATATATTTCATTAAGTTCTACAACTTACATAGTTAACATCACCTAAGTGCATAAGGTAAAATAATGTTACCTATATAAAATAAATTAATCAAGTTACATACAGCTTAATTTCACCTTAAGTCCAGCGTGTCCTGGACTGAAGGATATTAAAAAGCCTTAAAAATGCTTCAAGTGGTGATTTGAACTTGTAACAGGAAGTGCTATAATTCACATACTGAAAAACATCCTTCATATACAAAGATGATATTTGCGACTTCTTTTTAATATGCTATATTGAGTTTTCTGAGAAACAGGAGGAGGAAGAACTTTGCTAATCTGTCCCTATGTCTTACTGTGGTTCCTGCCAAAAGCAATGACAGGTACTTGTAAAAAATGTAATTCTGGAATGCTATGAAGCTAACTGGCCTACCTGAGCTCCAACTTACAAATGCAATTTTCTTAGCCCCTTCTAAAATCAACTATACTATCTTCAAAGCAAGAAAGGTTTACTCTACCAGAATATGCCTAGAGGAATCATCATATAATTTTTGGTTTTGTTTTATCCTAGTTAAGTGTAATTTTAAAGTTTAGACTGAGAAATTTATTTTTCAGTCGAAATTTACCCCACAGATACTGAGTCAAGTGGTTTTTTCCCTAAACATTTATAAAGCAATATGCTAAAAGTCACATATCAGAGATCTACCACAATGCAACTTTTAATAGACACAAGGGTGCATTTTAGCCAAAATCCACATACTTGGCTGGGGATGAATACATCTACTATTTACAGTTAAATATTAATACTTCCTCTACCTGGGGAGATTCCTGTTCTGGAAGTTATTTTAGAACACGAAGTACTAATATCATATTTTTTAAATAGTGTGAATGAGTAACAATCTTCTAAAATCCCTACCAGGAAGAAGAGAAATGCTAAATATAAATTGAAAAACCCCATCTTATTTAGGAGATTAAATCATACCTGTATAAATACTTGGAGTCATAGCAACTTTCCACCACAAACCAGTAAACTGTTACATTTTCAAAATTCTATACCTCCTGTGTATTACTTTATAGTGTACTTTTATAATCATTGTATCCTTCAGACCCGTTTCCAAGTCCCAAACTACTGCTGTTTACATAACTTGATAAAGATCAGGAAAATTGACTAACTAGCTAAAAAGGGTAATTCATAAAGTAACAGACAAAACAGAAACAGAAACTCAGGGTATTCTAACGAAAAAGAAAAAAGAAATGTTCTCATTTAGGTTTCAAAGCATTAACTAAATTCAAGTGTTATGGAGCATAAATTCTAATACTTAATGTTCTCCTATAACATTACATTGTCTTTCTCATGCATGAATATATTATATCTTTACAGCCATTCCTTGTAGAGAGTATTACTGTTATAATCTCCATTTTATAAAAAAGTCAACAATAATTTAACGAGCTGAAGTGTTTCCTCGGAATTAAACTCAGGTTTCAAACTAAATCCTTTGTACTTTCTAAGGTAGACAAGTCCCATCAAAAAAGAGGATAAATCATTACCCAAGAATGAGGCTAAAGCAGTGAGGATAGAAATCAAATTGCACTTTAGCTAACACACCTGCTGTATTGTATTTAGTGACTATTCTGTGCTTCTACGAAACAAGATATTTCTACAATCCTTCGTATGTCAGTATAATAATAATAAGCTTTCCTTGTCTGATTATAGTTAACTCTATTAAAGAACATATCCACTCCTCATAGATTTCTGTCTAAATGATAAACATGTTACCCTCATATATGGAAGTTTCTAATTGCAGAATAACACAGGAATATGTTCCAAGACCTCCAGTGGATGCATGCAACCGCAGATAGTTCCAAACCTGATTGCCATCAATCAGAACATGTTTGTTTCTGTTCATGCCTACCACCCACAAATTTAATGACTTTTCCATCTTAACTAATCACTTGTCATGCACTGTGGCTGTAACTTTCAGTTTGAGGTGTGACAGCAAAACTAGCATGAATTTCTTTTTCCTTCTTCACAATATCATGGACAGAAGCTTCATTCTTACTGTAGATCTTAGCAACCTCAGCATACAGTTTTTTTTTCCTCATTAAGTGGAAAACTTTCACCCTTTCACTTAAAGGGAATACCTTACAGCTTCCCTTTGGCATATCCAAATTACCACCATCACTACTCTTTGCTCTTTGGGTCCATTACTAAGTAAAATAAGGGTTAATCGAACACAAGCACTGGGATACTGTTACTGTGACAGTGGATCTGATCACCAAGACAGCTACTAAGTGACTAATGGGTGGGGAGCATGTGCAGCATGGATATTGTGGACAAAGGGAGGATTCATGTCCTGGGCAAGACAGAGCAGGGTGGTAAAAGATTTCATTACCTTACTCAGAAAATTTAAAACTTAGGAGTTATTTTTGGAATTTTCCATTTAATATTTTCAGACTGCAGTTGAACGTAGGTAACTAAAACTGTGGAGCAAAGCACAGAATAAGAGGGACTACGGTAGTTATTGTCTAAGGAAGAAGTAAAAAAAAAAAACAGAGCCTAACTTAAGATTTTTAGCAAAAATACGTTTTATATATGCAATGTTTTTGCAATTGCAGTATAAGCAATTCTACTTTCCCCATTTCCAGGTATATTTTAGCAGTAATTTTAACATAAAATCTAAATAAAGTCTAAATCCATCAATAAAATTCAGATATGATTCCACCTGCACTTTTATTTTATGAATTTGACACAATGGAATTTAGGCCTTATACAGATATTTTTGGAGCCTATGGACCTAAACAATTTAATTTCTAATTAATACTAACTAGATGCTGTTGCAGTAGAATGCAGCATGATTCACTACTTGATATTTTTAATTTTTAATTTTTTTTCCATTCAAAATTTGTGGGTTTTTTAAAATTTATTTTTAAATTTCAGAATATTATGGTAGTACAAACATTTTGGTTACATAAATTGCCTTTGCACTGCCCAAGTCAGAGCTACAAGCGTACCCATCCCCCAGACAGTGTGTTCCACACCCATTAGGTGTGAATTTACCCATCCCCCATCCCCCCTCCCACCTGCCCGACACCCAGTGAATGTTACTTACATGTGTGCACATAAGTATTGATCAGTTAGTACCAATTTGATGGTGAGTACAAGTGGTGCTTATTTTTCCATTCTTGTGATACTTCACTTCAAAGAATGGCTCTAGCTCCATCCAGGATAATACCAGAGGTATTATTCCACCATTTTTTTTATGGCTGAGTAATACTCCATGGTATACATATACCACATTTTATGCAGTCCCACCAGCAGTGTAGGAGTGTTCCTATCTCTCTGCATCCACGCCAACATTTGTTGTTTTGGAACTTTTTGATAAAAGCCAATCTCAGTGGAGTTAAGTGATATCTCATTGTGGTTTTGATTTGCATTTCCCTGATGATTAGAGATGTTGAGCAATATTTTTTATATTTATTGGCCATTATCCTGTCTTCTTTTGAAAAGTTTCTGTTTATGTCCTTTGCCCACTTTTTAATGGGGTTGTTTGATTTTTTCTTGTGATTTTCCTAAGTTCTATATAGATTCTAGTTATCAGCCCTTTATCAGATGTGTAGCATGCAAATATTGTCTCCCATTCTGTAGGTCGTCTGTTTGCTCTAATGATAGTTTCTTTGGCTGTGCAGAAGCTTTTAAATTTGATCAGGTCCCATTTATTTATGTTTGTTGCTGCTGTGATTGCTTTGGGGGTCTTCTTCATAAATTCTTTGCCTAGGCTGATGCCTATAAGAGTTTTCCCAACATTTTCTTTTAGAATTCTTATGGTTTCCTATCTTAGGTTTAAATCTGTTATCAATACACGAGTGGATTAATAAAATGTGGTATATGTATACCATGGAGTATTACTCAGCAATAAAAAACAATAGTGAATTAACACATCTGGTATTATCCTGGTTAGAGCTAGAACCCATTCTTCGAAGCGAAGTGTCACAGGAATGGAAAAACAAGCACCACTGGTACTCACCATCAAATTGGTAATAACTGATCAACACTTACATCACACAGGGCAGTAATATTCATCAGGGGGCAGGCAGGTGGGAGGGGGGTGGAGGGGATGGGAAAAACTCTCACTGAATGGATGCGGGGAGCACAGTTTGGGGGATGGGCATGATTGTAGCTCTGACACGGGCAGTGCATGGGCAATATCTATAGCCAAAGTGTTGTACCCCCATAATATTCTGAAATAAAATAAATAAATAAATAAATATAGATAGATAAATAAATAAATCTGTTATCCATCATGAATTGATTTTTGTGAGAGGTGAGAGGTGTGGATCTAGATTCTGTCTTCTACATGTTGCTATCCAATTTTCCCAGCACCATTTATTGAATAGAGATTATTTTCCCCAGTGTATGTTTTTGTCTGCCTTGTCAAAGATCAGATGACAATATGAGTTTTTATATCTGGGTTCTCAGTCAAAATTTTTAATTTTTTAGAATTTTTTACTGATATATAATATTTGTACATATTTCAGGGGTACATATGATATTTTGATACATGTATGCAATGTATAATGATCAACCCAGGGTAATTGGGATATCTGTCACCTCAAACATTTATTTTTTCTTTGTGTTGAGAACATTCCAGTTCTCCTCTTCTAGCTATTTTGAAATATACAATAAATTATGGTTAACCATAATCTGCCTGTTGTACTATCAAATGCTAGAACTTGTTCCTTCTATCTAACTGTATTTTTATGCCCATTAACCAACTTCTCTTCATCCCCCACCCCATTTCCCATCCTCTGGTAACCACCATTCTACTCTCTACCTCCATGAGATCCACTTTCCACTTTTTTATCTCCTACATATGAGTGAAAACATGTGAGTGACATTTGTCTTTCTGTGCCTGGCTTATTTCACTTGTCATAATGACCTCCAGTTCCATCCATGTTGCTGCAACTGACAGAATTCATGCTTTCTATGGACAAATAGTATTCCATTGTGTATATATGCCACATTTTCCTTATCCTTTCATCTGTTGATAGACTTTTAGGTTGATTCCATATCTTGGCTATTGTGAATAGTGCTGTGATAAACATATACTTGATTTATTTTTTTTGAAAATAGATCAGATGGATTTATTCTCTTTCACACCTTAAACAGTCAGTTTGACTAAACCACAAATTAGTACTTTAAAATTATACAGTTTGTTCCTTTTTAACCTCTTCTGTATTAATTACCTCATATATATTTCTACAAACTCATGTGTGTGTATACACACACACACAGAGTTTGATTAATTGTCTAACAACTATTTTAATTATTTTTAAAGCTCAGTACTTTTTCATTCTCCCTTCTGAGCATCTTCAGTTATCTGTCATCTTCAGTTATCACATCTTCACAGTCAGCTTTTAAATCTACATCTCTCACCTTGTGCGATGATTAATTTTATGTGTCAACCTGATTGTGCCATGGGATGTTCAGGAATCTGGTTAAACATTATTTCCAGGTGTGTCTTTGAGAGTGTTTCCATGATAGATTTGCATTTGAATTGGTGGACTGGTAAAGCAGATGGTCTTCCTCAATGTGGGTGGGCATCATCCAACCCATTAAGGGTCCCCTCCTCAATAGAACAAAAAGGCAGAAGAAGGTTGAATGGACTTGTCCTCTCTTGCTATCTCTTCTGTGCTCTCTCTCTGCCTGAAAGTTTGAGTTGAGATATTGGTCTTCCCCTGCCCTTGGACTGGGCCTTACACCACTGGTGCTCCTGGTACTCAGGCCTTCAGACTCAGACTGGAATTTACACCCCTGGCTTTCCTGAGTCTCCAGCTTGCAGATAGCAGATCACGGGACTTCTCAGCTCTATAATTACATGAGCCAATTCCATACAATAAATTTTATATATGTATAAAAGTGATGCCTTGCAAAATGAAGTAATTTGAGAAAGGCACTAGAAAGTATATAATTGGAATAATGATTAGTTCACAATAGAAACCAAAGGAAAATCAGTAGACTGTAAGATAAAGCTGAAAATTTGTGTTGGGTTCCTATAGAGAAAGATCTTAAATACCAAAACAAGATATTTGAATCTTACTCTTTGGACATTGGGACCTTTGCAAATTTTAGGAGGGGTGAAACAGCCAGACATTAATTTTTGGAAGGTAACCATGAAATCAGGAAGGATAAAGGGATGGGAAGAGGACTAAGCTCATGGCGGATGAATAGTAGGAAACTTGGTGAGGTGAAGTGAGGAGTGGTGAAGGCTGAACTGGGATCGTGATAGTGCAAATGGTGAGAAAATGAAGGCAAGAGACATTGTGCAAGTGGAAGGCCTGAGACTGGAAACCGATTAGATGAGGAAGGTGAAAGAAGATAAGACGATTTGAAATTCCGAGATGTCAGACATATGCCACGGAGAGTATGATGATACCATAAAATTAAACATGGAACACATGAGGAAGACTAGATTTGGGAAGAAGATGAGAAGTTTGATCTGGATATGAGATATCTGATCTGCTTCTGAGAAGATTCATATGACAGAAGTCCAGCTGAAAACTAGACATGTGGATCTGGGGTTAAGGAGAACACACAAAGTATCTTAGTCAAGGTTCTCCAGAGGAAAAGAACCAACAGGAGATATATATATATTCATACCCTCCTGTCCTTACTTACATCTTGCAATCCTAGCTAACTATAATGTCTTCTAAGAAACTCTCCCCAATTCTCTGAGTCAGAATGATTGTCTTTCTCCTCTTTTCTTTCTTTGTACTTTATTTGCATCTCTGCCATGGTACCTGTTACATATCAGCTTAAATTATAATAGGTTCAATTCAATCCAGTAAACATTTATTGACAGCCTCCTCTGCATTAGGCCAATATTATGAGAAATAAAACGAATCAGATAGTGTCTTTTCTCAAAAATTTGCACTCTAAACACTGAACTATAGCAGACAGATTTTGTATCATAAAAAAGATACATTCTGTGAAGTGGTAAGTGGGAAAAAAATACAAACAAGGTGTGTGAAGGCTTAAATGAAGTAAATCTTTATTATGTCTATCTTTCACACAAAAGGGCAGAACCCCCCCATACATACACACACACACACACACACACACAGATACAAACCCCACATACACACACACCATTGTGTTTATCACCCAGTAAATATTTATTCAGTGTAATTCTTTAACCCAGTAAGTCAATCAAAATAGATTTATTGCATGTTATAGGATGAATTGTGTCTCTGCAAAATTCATATGTTGAAGTCCTATCCTAACCCTTAGTACCTCAGAATGTAACTGTATTTGGAGATAGGGACACTAAAGTGGTGATTAAGTTAAAATAAAGCCATTAAGGTGGGCCTTAATCCCGTTTGACTGGTGACTTTAGAAGAAGTGGAAATTTGGACACAGATACCAGGGATGTGGGCACACAGAGGAACGACCATGTGAGGACATGATGAGAAGGCAGCCCTCTGCAAGCCAAGGAGAGAAGATTCAAAAGGAACCGAATTTGCCAACACCTTAATCTTGGACTTCTAGCCTTGAGAATTGTGAGAAAATAAATTTCTATTGTGAAGATGACGCACAGAAAACTATCAAAAAAATAAGCACATAATTTAAAAATAGGCTACTTAATTTGTATAGGTCTACGCACTGTAAAAGCAAAAGTAACCCTCTGATTGGGTGAGGTTTACATGACCAAAGAGGAGAGTTGCAACGTTGTGTACATTGAAACATGGGTTTAATTAGGGATTCCCCATTGTTTTGCCACAATGTACTCCCTTATTATTAACCCCCTACATTGGCCCCCAAGTATTTAAGTTGCTAGGTGTATTTGCTTGTTTGCTTAATCTGTCAAACAAAACATACATAACTTCTCCATATACTACAGAAAATATGTTTGTGTGTGTGTGTGTGTGTGTGTGTGTATACTTGAGTGTACTTTTTGTCAAGGTGAGATAAGCTTGACATTTCAATTAATCTACACCATTATAATGCAGATAAGTTCATGATTCTAGAAAGCATTTTATAACGCTGAAAATAGCTTGAATAACGTCCCCTTTTGCAACTTTCTTGGGTTATTAATAGTTTGAAGCTTTATATTCAGCTTGATCTCATCAGATCACTAAAATCCATACTCTTCAGTGTTTATCATAATTTTTTACTAATGTAGATCTGAATTTGAACTTTCTTTGAGAGTACATTCCCAAGAAATCTTCCTTAAATCTATGACAAAATGGTAATTTTTAGATTTTTATTGCTATGATCTTTTTAAAAATATATGTATAACGTTATGGTTTCTTGTCCAAATGCAATAAATAAATAGAAACTCTCTGCTTCATGGCACAACCTATGTTATAGTCTATGCCACAGAAATAAAGTTGAACATTATATACAGTGAACAAAATATAAAGTCTTGTGTAACAAATTAGTTGTAAGTGAAACTAAACATATAATAACTTCCCAAATGGATGATATCAAAACTACATCATATTTGTTTGACAGATGACTAGATTTAGACACTAAATGTCTATGATCATTGAAAATAATGAAGTACACCCATTCATGTGAGGTTCAAATCAGAAGCGAAAACTTAATTAGCACCACGTTCTGATCACACAGGACAGATGTTTATGAGTATCAGCTATCATTGTCAAAATTCTCAATTGACTTTGCATAATTAATTAGTTGATATGATAAATTATTAAAGGACAAACAACACACAACAATACATAGCACCACTGGATTGACACTACTAATTCACTTTCTTGATTATAATAGCTGTGCCTAAAGCAACTGATTTAATTGCCACATCATTAATCTACTTTAGTCATTAAAATAGTACAAATAAAATCACATTAATGGTTAAAGCAGTTTGTTCAAATGATGATGATCCTTCCAGCTAAGCTCTCAGCTAATAGTGAGAACACTCAAGGGACCCAAATTTCCCCATTTCTAAATGAAGCTGGCTGGTCAGGGCCATGCCAAAGGGCTCTCCAGATCATTCTCTGGACATAGGCATGAAGCCAAGGGTGTTAGTGGGGGCTGAAAGCTAGCATGAGCCGCTTCCCAAACCATGCTTCTATAGGCCCAGAAAAGTTGCCTTTGACTAACTCACACAAAGGAGCACTTTGTGCCCTCAGCCCTGAGGTTGCCACTCTTTCTTCAGCTAAATGATGCTAAAAATTCCACATATTCTTAGAATTCAGTCTAACAAATATCTAAACAGAATATGACTCATGAATAATTTAACCATATGACTCTTTTGAACATGATTTAAACTTTAGCAATTGTAAGTAGTTTATAAAATTGAATGACAACCCTTTTGCAAAAGATAATTTCATATTCTAAATATTTTCCAAACTTTGAACTGCCAACATATGATTCTACAAATTAGTAGAACAGAAAGTTAATTTGTTGACTAGTAAAATATTACCTCAATGACAAATATAATCACCTGAAGATTGCTCAAAATTAAGGATCAAGTAACCTCTGCCCTTCATTTTCTAACGTTTTGCAACACACTTAGCTTCTCAACATTTGAGGCAAGTAAAGCTGTAGAGTTTCAGATTATTGAATCATACTGTCCTTCTATCGATGCCCTCTATGATGAGAACCTAACCCTGAGAAAAAAATTTAGGATCACAAGAATAAACTACGTGCTAATTAAATATTAAGATATTTTTTGAAGTGAGACTTCACAAAAGCAAATAGAGATACTTCTATTTTCAGTTATTTCTTATTTCAAAATTCTTTTTTAAAACTTTCAACCAGGTTAACAACCTTAAGAAGTTTCCAACTCTTTCTTGGATAGTAAGCATTTCTGGAAGGAGAAAAGAAAAAGTAGATGTCTGAAATAGCTGTCTTACATTTATCCAAAGGGTATGTATTGTCTGAGCATTTGTTGTATACCTTAGAGCGTGTAAACATTGGCTACTTTTGATCCTAGCCCTTTAGAAGCATTTTGCTTCTATGGGAAACTCAAATTCTTGTTATATATCAGAACTTTTATAAGAGCAATATAATAACATTTTGATTCTTTTTATTCATCAGCCCTGCTGAATTTTGCTGATAAGTTGGGTCTTTGAGTTATTTTTGCTCAAAGAGTACTTTTTAGGATATGAACACATTGCTTATTATCCTTTTATTCTTCAATTTTCTCTTGGGCTTCCTAGTCCCAAACATACATTTCACTATCATTCTCTTCATTAACTGCTCAATGATTTAATACTTGTATATTCTTAAGCAAAGGAGATATGGTCATTGTGGGTATATGTGTACATATTTTAGTTTTTAAACCTCCATTAAATAAAGCTAGCAATAAAGTACAGATTGTGGACTACATCTCAGAGGTTTAATTAAAACTCACTCAATCATTGGGAATGATCGTATGTGGGCTGTAAGAAGAAAAAAAAAACTCACTCAATCACATTATAT
The DNA here is from genome assembly GCA_023783475.1 of Daubentonia madagascariensis. Classification (NCBI taxonomy): domain Eukaryota; kingdom Metazoa; phylum Chordata; class Mammalia; order Primates; family Daubentoniidae; genus Daubentonia; species Daubentonia madagascariensis. Next base: position 12,930,902 of record JAKFHU010000978.1, on the reverse strand, counting down.
TGACTGAGTGAAATAAATCATCTGTGATAAAAAATACATGCTGTCATATGTTTTTAGCAACAAAAATAATAAAATAAAATTCTTGCTTAATGAAAGCAAAGGTCCTAATGGATTCAATTTCACATTCATATGATGGCATTCCTTAAATAGTAATGATACAGCTATTATTTGTTTGAGTTTCTATCATCTATTGAGAATACTACAGACATATTCTGGTTTATATTTCCCTTTGGTTCTATTATGATTTTCTTTGCTAAGGATAAATAATGTTATTACTTCTACAAAAATTGTACATACACACTATAAATAATCAAATAAAACATGTTGTATAAAGGAAAGTATTTTTAAATCTCTTAAAATCCTGACATCTAGAAATTATTTCCTGAAAATTTATTGACTAACACTGTGTACATTTTACAGAAAAAAAGATGGAAAAATATATAGATGATAGATATATTGACTTTTTAAAAATGGAATCCTACCATACCTGATATTTTAAATAAAAGTTATTATTTAATTATACTTGAATTTAATGGTATTTTAAAAGTGATACTGTAAGAATTGCTAGACATTAAAATAAATATTTCTTGACAATGTAACATACAAGTTCATAAAATATTTCTCTAAAGTTGGAAAAGGTTATGAGAAATCATACCTTTGAGCTACATTTTAAAAATTCAAACAATATCTATTAACTTTGTATGCCATGAAATGAGAACATTATCCCACTTTTACGTCTTACCTTCTCTTCACACTCACATATTTGTTAAGTATATTAACAGATAATTAATATAAATTATATTTGTTGAATTAATTTTATATTGCCTTGAGGTATCCATCCAGCCTGCCAGTTAGATTTATAATATCAGTGGGCAGATTCCACTTGTTAAAAAGATAAGTCAATCAAATTTCTGAGCAAATTTATTTTAAACTTACAGCATAGAAAATTGTCTTGAAAGATGAATATATTAGTTTCAAGAGCAAGGCACTTAAGAGATAGAAGAGTTGTTTTGATTTTCCAAAATCTGGATTTTGAGATTCAAGAGACAAAACCCTGAAGAAACAGGGCATAAAGTTTACACCATAAACAGGAAGAAAGTATGATAAAATAAGAGATAGCAGCAGCACAAACATAGAAAAAATTCTGATCAACTGGCAAAGGAGAGAATCAGAGGGAACGTGACTCTAGCTTGAACATTGCCTAGATGCTGTAGGTGTCCACACCGCCACTATAGTTTATAGTTCAATAGTACTCTTGTAGTATTCCCTAGCAAAATTCCTGCTTTGCAGATTAAGATCTCTAACCCTCCAGAGCCCAGAGTTGCAGGGTTATTAGGTACAAATTCTCCAAATGGGTCACTGGGAGTGATAGTAAGAGGAGCTTCTATTTCTACGTCTTCATCCCTGGACCCATGTATGTTTTGCCTTTTGGAGACACAGAATCATACAAAGTCTTTGATTCAGGAAGTACAAGGTCTTCTGGAAGATGATTCCCCATCTTCTTTACGTATTGCCTCTCACATGACCTTCAGCTATGAATTCAGCAGACCCTTATTATACTCTATAAGGATATACTGCAGCTTCTGGATGCTCTACTATATAATAAAACCAATGGATCCCATGGTCAGGAGCCCACTCTCACACCTCTTTTGATGTTCAATGGGCCCTTGGTCTGATGTAATGTTATACGGGATCCCCCACTGGTGAACCACTCTGTAAGTCTTCGCATAGTGGCACTGGTTGAGGCCCTAAAAGCAATAACTTCAAACCCATACTTGGCATATGGGTCTATTCCCATTAGGACATGTCCCAGGGTCTGCCAGAGTAGAGCAGGCCCTAAATAGCTGACGTGCCATTAAGTGTCTGGTTGGTCTCCTCAAGAAATCGTAACATGTTGGAGGATCAGTGTGGGTCTCTGTTGCTGTCAGTTTGGATTCTGGTGGTGACAGTAGGTCAGCCTTGGTAAATGGCAGCCCATGCTGTTGGACCCATGCACAGCCTCCATCACAGCAACCATAGCCACTCTGTTCACTGGGTTGGCTGACATCAGCTGGAAAAATCATTTTACCTAGTTGCTTGTTATTGTCTCTTCTGTGGAGAATATTTGTTGCTAGACATTAATATGTGATAGAAAAATTTTCACACTTCCTACCCACTCCCACATGTCCATCCACAGGCCTCTGCCACAGAATTTTGTGTCCTTGGTTTTCCACTCCCCTTCCTTCTCAGCTCCTGTCCAGCCGGCCAGACCATTCATCATCACCCATAGTCCATATATATTTACCTTTGGGTCATCTCTCTTCTTCACTATCCACAAAAAGTGATACCAATTGTACCACCCATGGTAGACAGCTATAAAAATGGCTCCCAATTATTCCTGTATCCTGATATTTATGTCCTCATATAATCCTCTCACCCTTACATGTGCACTGGACCTAGTAACTTGCTTATAATGAATGCAGTACAACAAAAATGATGAAATATCACTTCCAAGATTAGGTTAAGAAGAGATTGTGACGTCTCTCTCTCTCTTTCTCTGTCTCTCTCTTGCTTGCTCTTCCTCACTGATGAGGCAAGTTGCCATGCTGTGAACTACTCTATGGAGAAACCACATGTCAAGGAACTGAGGGTACCTCCAGCCAACAGCAAGCTAGGAACTGACACCTTCAGTTCAGTAGCTTACGAGAAACGGAATCCCACCAAGCATTGGGTGAGTGAGCTTTGAAGTAGGTCCTTCCCCACTTGAGCCTAGCGATGACTGCAGCCCCCCATGAACACCTTAATTATGGCTTTCTGAGAGACTCTGAGCCAAAGGACCCAACAACTCTGCACCTGGATTCCTGATCCACACATACTATTAGATAGTAAATGTTATTTAAGCCACTAAAGTTTGCCAAGCAGCAGCAGATAACTAATATATAACCCAGTACATCAAACCTAAAATTAGAAATTTGAATAAAAGAATTAATATTGAATTAAGACTCTATCTATTTGTAGAAATTTATGCATGGGTTGGATTCCCTACAATCATGCTTATATCCTTATTCTTTACATTTCATTTTGGATCATCTCGTCAAACCTATTCACCATTCCTTTGATCCTGTTTTCAAATATGTTTATGTTCTTTTTATTCCTTCTAATATAGTTTTCAACTCTATAATGTTTTGGGGTTCTTTTATTCCATTTTGTCTATAAGCTCCTCCAATTTACTTCCATCTCATTCTGTTTTCTTTATGCTTTTACTTTGGATATAAATATTGTGTTCTGTGATTTTTTTTAAACACTGGGAAATTATTTATCTGAACATTATTTGAAAATTATTTGTTCTGTTACTTTAGGTAATTATTTTAATTTGTGTTATTTATCTATTTGATGATGTTTATTTCATCTTTTTACATTTTTATGCATAAATACTGTGCCTGTCCTTTCTGATTATCACTTAGTTTTAAATGGAGCCACTACTTGCTCTAAAACTTTGGGGAGGAGGGGGTTAGGTAGGTACAGTTTGTGAGTATTGTGTGAGTATTGTATCCCTCCCAAAATTCAGATGTTGAAATCCTACCCACCAGTGATGGTATTAGGTGGTAAGGCCTTTGGAGGTGATTAGATCATGAATGGGGTTAGTGCCCTTATACAGGCAGCCATGGACAGACAGCTTCCTTCTCCATCCACCATGTGAGGACACAGGCAGAAGATGGCCATCTATGAACCAAGAAGTCCTTCTTGATCTAGGACTCTCCAGCCTCCAAAACTGTAAGAAATTAATTTCTGTTGTTTATAAGCCACCCAGTATATCATATTCTGTTACAGCAGCCCAAATGAATTACAGGACAGCCTTTACTCTCATGCATTGCCTCCAACAATATTCAGCATTTCACTGAAACTGTTATTTCCCTTGAACTGGGGGCACATATTTCCTTGGCTTTCAGAATTCAAGTAAATAGTGTGGATTAGTGTAATAAAGTAATAAAGTCACTCTTTAGTACCCCCTTCACCCCACTTCACCCCCAACAAGAAGCCTAGGTCCCAGGTAATAAAAAGTGTCATTTGGCATGGAACTTACCTCCCCTGCTAATCTCTGTGTCAAACTGCGTCACTCCAGGGACTATCCTAGTTTTCTACCAAAAAAAAAAAAATGCAGAATGCTCTTTTCAAGATTGTGACTTTTGTTTTAGGCAAAATATGTAAGCTCCTCAGGGTCCAAGAAAGTATATGTTGACTCTCAACATAATCTTAGTCCAAATTTCACAGTATCTGATCAATAAGTAGAGTTCACAGTTTGTGATTTGGAATTGTGGTCATATGTTAAGTTCATTTTTTTCTCTAATTTTAATTCTTTTTATTGGCTTTGCTGATTTTGAGGGAGAGAACTAAAGATAAAAGTTCCTTGACTCCATTATCAGTAAATGGAATTCTATTCTTAAAAATCAAAAAATTGTTTCTCATTTGATAATATCAAATTCCAATAAAAATACATATTTTTCAGACTCTTTTTTTTCATTGCTACCATTTTTGGGTTTTTTTTCTATTTTTTTTGTGTTTACATGTTTGTAATATTTTTTTTTTCAGAATATTATGGGGGTACAACACTTTGCCTATATATATTGCCCATGCACTGCCCGTGTCAGAGCTACAATCGTGGTCATCCCCCAAACTGTGCTCCCCGCATCCATTCAGTGAGAGTTTTTCCCATCCCCTCCACCCCCCTCCCACCTGCCCGCCCCCTGATGAATATTATTGCCCTGTGTGATGTAGGTGTTGATCAGTTAGTACCAATTTGATGCTTGTACAAGTGGTGCTTGTTTTTCCATTCCTGTGACACTTTGCTTCAAAGAATGGGTTCTAGCTCCAACCAGGATAACACCAGATGTGTTAATTCACTATTGTTCCTTATTGCTGAGTAATACTCCATGGTATACATATACCACATTTTATTAATCCACTCGTGTATTGATGGGCAACTGGGTTGTTTCCACATCTTTGCAGTTGTGAATTGTGCTGCTATAAACAGTTGTGAGCAGATGTCTTTATTATAAAATGTCTTTTTTTCCTTTGGGTAAATACCCAGTAGTGGGATTGCTGGGTCAAATGGTAATTCTACTTTTAATTCTTTGAGGTATCTCCATTTTACTTTCCATAGAAGTTGTACTAATTTGCAGTCCCACCAGCAGTGTATGAGTGTTCCTATCTGTCCACATCCCTGACAACATTTGTTGTTTGGGGATTTTTTGATATGAGCCAATCTCACTGGAGTTAAGTGATATCTCATTGTGGTTTTGATTTGCATTTCCCTGATGATTAGAGAAGTTGAGCAATTTTTTGTATGTTTGCTGGCCATTTTTCTGCCTTCTTTGGAAAAGTTTCTGTTCATGTCCTTTGCCCATTTTTTTAATAGGGTTGTTTGATTTTTTCTTGTTGATTTTCCTAAGTTCTGTATAGATTCTGGTTATAAGCCCTTTATCAGAGGTGTAGCATGCAAATATTTTCTCCCATTCTGTAGGTTGTCTGTTCACTCTAGTGATAGTTTCCTTGGCTGTGCAGAAGCTTTTTAATTTGATCAGGTACCATGTATTTATTTTTGTTGCTGCTGTGATTGCTTTGGGGGTCTTCTTCATAAATTCTTTGCCTAGGCCAATGTCCATAAGAGTTTTTCCAACGTTTTCCAACGTTTTCGAATTCTTATGGTTCCATGTCTTAGGTTTAGATCTGTTATCCATTGTGAGTTGATTTTTGTGAGAGGTGAGAGGTGTGGGTCCAGTTTCAGTCTTCTACGTATGGTCATCCAGTTTTCCCAGCACCATTTGTTGAATAGGGAATCTTTTCCCCAGTGTACGTTTTTTTGGAATTTGTCAAAAATCAGGTGACTGTATGAGGTTGGTTTTATATTTGGGTTCTCAGTCCTGTTCCATTGGTCTACGTCTCTGTAAGCCGAGAAACAAATTAAAGATGCAATACCTTTCACAATAGCACCAAAGAAAATTAAATATTTAGGAACATATCTAACTAAGGAGGTCAAAGACCTATATAGAGAGAATTATGAAACACTGAGAAAAGAAATTGCAGAGGATGTAAATAGATGGAAAACCCTACCATGCTCTTGGTTAGGCAGAGTCAACATAGTAAAAATGGCTTTGCTACCTAAAGTGATTTACAGAATCAATGCAGTCCCTATCAAAATACCAACATCATTTTTTGCCGATCTAGAAAAAATAATTCTATGCTTCATGTGGAACCAGAGAAGTCCCCGTCTAGCCAAAGCAATCTTAAGCAAAAAGAACAAATTGGGAGGCATCTATCTACCAGACTTCAAACTACACTACAAGGCTATTTTTCAGACTCTTAAGAGACAGTAATAAATGGATTTTCCTTATAAAGGAATTTTCAAGGTAACATATTTAATTTTTAAATTTTATCAATTGCTTTAAAGATAAATCTTCCTAAGAGGAGGGCCCTTCTTTCTGCCTCCTAAAGATCACTTAGACTTTTTTCAGTGGCTTGAGTCATTATTAGAACCATTATGATATCATGTACAATAACCATTTTACTATCCTAAGATATGGTAATGCTATATAACAAAAGGCCTCTAGATCCTAGAAAGACCACATGGAGTAAAACACCATCCCGTCTTGCCCTAATATATATTGTATTGTGATAGGAATAAGAAGCAAATACTGATAATAGTAAGCCTTTGAAGTTTTGGAATGTTTATTGGAGTAATTAGCCTATTACACTGTGCTTTAATTCACTGAGGGCCTTTTAAGATAGGTGAACTATGTGCTAATAACTTGACTGGTGTTTTATAGTTTAACTTAGTGCTTTCAGATTCAGTCTTCAGGGCTTTTAGTCTTCTCATTGTTTAACAATTATATTAAATGGTACCTTTTTCAAACTCTTTTCAGGTTTTTATAACTGCTACAGATAGATGATAGGCAGGAAAATAGATAGATAGATAGATAGATGTGATAGGTAATTTTTCAGGATTCCTCAGAGAAACAGAACCAATAGGGGAGGGAGAAGGAGAGAGAGAGAGAGAGACTGATTTTTAATGAATTGATTCATATGATTATGGAGACTGGCAAGTCCAAAATCTATAGAGCAGACCAGCAGGCTGGAGACCAGGAAAGAGTTAATGGTGCAGATGGGCTTCAAAGACAGTCTGCTGGCAGAATTCCCTCTTCTTCCAGACACAATTTTTTTTTCTCTTAAGGTCTTGAACTGATTGGATGAGACTATGATAGAGGATAATCTGTTTTACTCAAATCTTTTGGTTTGAATGTTAACCTCATCTTAAAAAAATACCTTCACAGTGACTTCTAGACTAATTTTTGACCAAATATCTGGATGTCATGGCTTAGCCAAATTGACACATAAAAATAACCATCATTGTTAGATAGATAGATAGAAAGATGATAGACAGGTATAAATATATTATTATTATTTTGCCTTTTCCTTTCTGCTTAGATCTCAAGTATTGCTTTCTACTGCAAGCATCGTACCTGCCTTTGTCACCTGTCTTTCCCCTCTGCTTTGATTTTCCATTTCTAATATTTTGAGGGATGGGTTAAAAAAAAAAAAGAAGCATAGTTATGAGTGTAAAATGAAAGGAAAATGCTTGTATATGACAGCCTTAGTGCTCACCTATGAATAAGAGTATATTAGTTTGGCATGTAGACATTGTGTTACTGTATTCGGCTACCCAAAAGTCTTTTTTATTTATTTTTATGTATTTGTTGATATTGATGACTGAGTTTGCCAGATATGTGAGAGGTAACAACACCAGTAACACTTTTATGAGAAATTATTAGTTATCTATTTTTAACATAGAAAACTTATAGAAAACTTATTGTAGTGCTTTGACTTGTGAATATAACCATCAACTTGTTTTTCTTTAAAGAATAAAATTGATATTTTACAAACAAATTTTTATCTATAGATATTCTATACAACCTTTGACTCTCTGTAGAACATGATTTGTCTTTTACTGGCTTCACTTCATAATCAAGGGACTCTTCAGTGCCAGGCCACCCCCTGTGAACTCAGGCTCCAGGCCCACCCAAGTTCCAGGTCAGCCCCTATGGAATGGCTTCAGGCTGGCCCTCACAGATATAAGCTCCAGACATGCCATTGTGGACACAGGCTCTAGGCCCATCCCTGCAGACTCAATCAACAGATCCACCCCAGTGGATTCAGGCTTCAGACTCAATCCCAAGGACCCAGGCACCAAGTCCACCCATCTTCTGACTCAGACATCAAGCCAGCCTGCTTGAGGACTTTAGCAGCAAGACCACCTTTGGACCACACCAGACAGCCTGACCAGAATTTCTGAAAGAGCTGACTGGTGAAGGACTTTCCCAGATGAAGATAGTCTGCAAGACCGGAATAATTCTTTACTTCTTCAAATGTGCATATGTTAATGTAAGGCAACAAGAAACATAAGAAAACAAGGAGACACAATACCACCAAAAGAATATTGGTGACCCCCAAAGAAATGGAGGTATACAAACTGCCTGGTAAAAATTCAAACTAATTGTTTTAAGGAAGCTCAGCAAAGTTCAAGAAAATACAGAGAAACGATTCGATAAAATCAGAAAAACAATAAATGACCAAAATGAGAAATTTAACAAAAGACTAAAATTATTAAAAATTAAAAACACACAGAAGCTCTGGAGCTGAAAATTACAATGAATGAAATGAGAAATGTACTAGAAAGAACCAACAGCAGAACTGATCAGACAGAGGAATCTGTGCACTAAATAACAGTTTATTTGAAAACATACAGGCAGAGGAGAAAAAAGAAAAGAGAATTAAAAGGAATGAAGAAAGCTTATGGGATTTATAGGACAACATTGAAAGGGCAAATGTTTAAGTTATAGGAGTTATGAAGAAGAGAAAGACAAAGGGGTAGAAAGCTTATTTTAAGAAATAATAGCAGAAAACTTTCCAAATTTGGTGAAAGATATAAATATTCAGGTACAGGAAGGTCTAAAGTCTCCAATCAAATTCAATCCAAACAAGACTACACCAAGACATGTTATAATCAAACTGCCAAAAAAAGGACAAAGAGAGGATCCTGAAAAACACCAAGAGAAAAAAGGTAAATAATATATAAATAATAATCAATAAGGCTAGCAGTGGATTTCTCAGCAGAGACCTTACAGGCCAGGAGAGAATGAGATGATATATTCAAAGTGCAGAAAAAAAGCCCATCTATCAACCCAGAATATTGTGTCCACCAAAGCTGCCTTCAGAAATAAAAACCTTCCCAGACAGACAAAAGTTTAGGGAGTTCATTACTACCAGACCTGTCTTAGAATAAACGCTAGAGTTCTTCAAGGTGAAAGAAAAGAATGCTAATTAGTAACATAAAAATATACGAAACTATAAAACTCATTAGTTTTAAAGCAACTACAAAGTCAAATTCAGAATATTCTACTACTATAATGGTGGTGTGTGAGTCATTTATATCTTTAGTATGAAGGTTAAAAGACAAAAACGATTAAAAATAATAACAGCTACAATAATTTGATAAAGGGAACACAATGTAAAAAATTTCAAACTGTGACATCAAAAATTTTAAATGTGGGGGTGCAGGTGGAGTAAAAGTGCAGTTTTTTTACACAAAGTAAAGATGTTATCAGCTTAAAATAGGCTGTTGTAACAATAAGATGTTTTTCGTAAGCCTCATGGTAACCACAAAGGAACAACCTATAGTAGATACACAAAAGATAAAAAATAAAGAAGAATCAAGGGACTCTAAGAGAAATAGAGAAAATAAAAAATCTAGAAAGTTAAATCTATTTCAATGTATTATAACATCTAGAAGAAAAAAATTCAATAATTTAGTATCTTTGTAAAGTCTAATAATAGTGCCCTTTTCAAAAAAGTACATATAATAATTTGTGAGTCTGATTTATGCTGTCTTGAGACATTTTTTATTTTTTTAAATAAATTTTTTATTTTGTAATAATTTTAGATTTACAGAAAAGTTGCAAAGAGAGTAGAGGGTAGCTGTGTAACCTTCACCCAGCTTCCCCTAATATTAACATCTTAGCTAAATATGGTACATTTGTCAAAACTAAGAAATTAACAATGGCATGGTACTGTTAACTAAACTACAGACATCTTCAGATTTCAGCAGTTTTTCCACTAATGTCCTTGTCTTGAGAATTTAAAGGAACATTTTGACCTAGAGTACATAACATCATAAAACCACAGCACAACTCAATTTTCTTATATTTCTTATTCATCTTATATAAAATGTGATAATTCAAAAATAACAAGAATGTTTTAATTAATTAGTAGAAGTTTTTTATATTAATATTTGTTATGGCTTCCAATCAAACATTTAAAAGATGATTAATATTTTTATTTGTTCTATTTTTGTAAAGCTACCTTTCCATGTTTCTATTGTTCAACACTAAAGACTATAATTCATATTGAAACTAGTCATCATTTCAGCTACCTGAAGCTTATTATAATTAATCTTTTAATACATTGAGCTAAAATATTAGAAGTGTTGAATAGAGAAAATAACATAATAAAAATGTTGAACTAAATACGATCACTAATTCCAAATCAATAATGAAAGATAATTCCAAATGGCCTATGAATAGTGTTACTTGTGATTAGTATCTCCATTTTTATTTTGCCTGTAAGGTAATAAGCAAGAAGCCAGACACAGCCTTCCCCAAATCATCAATGTGAATAGCTCTTTGTTATGGACTAAAAGTAGCTCCATCTTTGGTAATTGTCTGCCCTTAAATTGCCTATTCTTTATCTGTTATAAGTAGGTCAAACCTAATTATGAAGGTTTCATTTGTCTACAGGTTCCACTGATTTTTTGCTGATGTGCATGTGTCTCAGGAACACATTTATGTAATATCAAATCTTTCCCTATGTTTCTCATGTCAGAAAGTACCAAGTAAGTAAATGGAAAATGATAAGAGTAGGAAAATGCTTTCCAAAATCAGTGAATGTGAATTATAGTCACACTTCAGATCCAAAAAAAGACTTATTTTAATTATTTCTTTTAAAGGAGAATAAAATAGCAATGACATTTAAGTGGATGTTTCAAATAAGGCATCTTTCTTCAGGGAATAAGAAATAACAAGAGTACTGTCTGAAAAGGCTCCTCAGTGCCCAGTCAGGCTACATTACAAACAACCACAGTTGGAATCTCTGCTTCAGACATTGTAAGGACCCAGAACAGAGAGAACTTGTCAGAATAAAATATCTACATTTCATATTTTACTCCTTTTAGTCTCTGCACATAAATAACAGACACAAGAAATTTGGATCTCACCAATAGGTGCCCAAAAGTTCAGTTCTCAACAACATGCATTTTATCATAAACACTGTATGGTTTTAGTTCCTGCCAGCTAACTTTTCTGAACCAGTCTTGTCCTAATGTTAAGGGACCTAAATTATTCTTTGAGCTTCACTTCTGCTCTGAAAGATTCAAGAATCTATTCATGATCACACTTGATTTTTGCCAATACTGTTTTTTAATCCTCCCTGTGAAAGGACACCTCATGGACACCAATCCACTATGCTGGGGGCACACACTGACAAAAGCAGTTTATTCCTCAGAACCAGACAACAATCCAGAATGAATTGAAGTTGGTGTTAACTGATATCATGGCCCTTTCTCATAAATATAGCATAGAATTGTGGGCAGAATTCTTGTTGAAACACTTCATAAAGTTTTTTTTCCTATAGTTGATTATTTAATTCCCCACAGAAAAAGAAATATAGAGTAAATCCCCCCAAAATTATCAGGCCTTGAAATTTTCTCCAGAATTCATGTTCAGACTGTGGTTCAATGTATCCCCTCTTTCCATACTCCAGTAAAGTATCTAGATAGTGCACAGTTGAAGGTCTCAGGCTCAGACAGTCCTGGGTGTAAAGCCAGCTCTGAATGATCAAATGCATAGGCTCTGGAGTCAGGCTGCATACTTCAAATACTGGCTCAGACATTGATCAGCTCTGCAATCATGAAGAAGCTATTTAATGTCTCCATACCCCAGTTCTTCCAAACATATGGATAAATAAGATAATAATAGGATTGTCCTGAAAACGAAATGAGATTTCCCATATGAAGTCATTAGTAAAGTGACTGAAAACAGTGCAATGTTTCTCAAAAAGCTTGCTTGTCTACTTACAATTTTTTAAAAAATGAAATGGAACTGTGGATGTAACTTAGGTTTGAGAGAATTAATAGGGTTCTTTTTCATAGTTAGTTACATAAGGATGATTAAAACCAGTATCATTCTGCTTCCACAACTTATTTCCTTATATTTTTTTTTCAACTCATCAAACACATTCCTTTGCACTTCCTGTTCCTCCTGCCTGGAATGCTGTGTCCCCAGATGGCCACATTGCTTTTTCACTTCTACTCAAATCCAGCTGTCCCTCAGTATCTGTGGGAGTTTGGTTCCAGGACCTTCCTCAGATACCAAAATCCATGAATGCTCAAGTCCCTGATATAAAATGGTGTAGTATTTGCATATAACCTACACACACACTGTCATATACTTTAAATTATCTTTAGGTTACTTATAACACTTAACACAGTGTAAATGCTATGTAAATACTTGTTATATTGCATTATTTAGGGAATACTGACAAGAAAAAAGTCTGTACATGTTCAGCACAGATGAAATATTTTTTCCGAATATTATCAACGTGCAGTTGGTTGAATCCACAGATATGGAATCCATGGACAGAAAGGGCCAACTGTATTACCATCTCAGAGAGAATGTTCCCGACCACCTTATCCAAAACAGCACCTTGTGTCCCTCTTTATCCCTTTAAGCAGCTTACTTGTCATCATAACACTTAGGGTCATCTGACATTTCATTACATATTTATTTCCTTATTGCCTGTCTCACCCCACAGGAAGGGAGGGACTTTTGCTCACTGCTGTACCCTGGCACCTGTAAGAGTGACTAACATATTATAGATACCCCAAAACATGTGTTAAGTAAACGAATGCTACTGTTGAATGATGCATAATCAATCAGTTTATAGCGAGCAACAGGGGTACATACTGTGTGTGAGACAATGTGCTAGGCAAGAGGGTGCACCAGTGAGCAAGACTGACACAGCTCCTGTCTTCACTGAGCTTGCAATCTCCCTGCAAAGATCCTCTCAGTTCCAACCACGCTAACACACCTGAAAGTAAAACGGAGATTTCTCTCCACTATTTGACATTAGGTTGTTTTGATTTATTTGCACAAAGACAAAAGTTTGTCCCAAATTTTTTAATTCTTTCAGTATGTGTGGTCATAAAAAGAGACTGAAGTTTAAATATATTCTACTACGATAGTTGTTAGAGTATCACTGGTTCAGTGGAAACAGAAACACAACTAAATCTGAAACACCAGTTACTCCCAGGTGACAATTATGTTGTTAGATTTACTCAGTTAAGTGCACATACCATTTCCATTTTTATTCTACATCTTCCCATAAAATCCATGGGGTCTAAGATGCACAACTCAGGTTATATTGTATGTGGTTAAGTTGCAAACTGGAGGAGACCAAATCTTCATGATTCTTAACTGATTAATTTAGTCTCTTTTAAACAAATAAACACCAAGGTGTACTGTCTATGGGTTATACTAAGGTGCAAAACAACTGCTTCCATACGTGTGTACTGGAGCTGACAGGATGCTTCCCAATGCTCAGTCATATTGGGAGAAATGATGCACTCAATAATGCTTTTCCCAAAGATCATAGGAACTTATTTATTGTAAATGGTATCCTAAATCAATGTTTGTAATGTGTTTTTCATAAATCAACTTTGAAGAGCACACTATTGCTTAAATAATAGACAATATGAGTTATACACTTACCAAGACAATCATTCTTCTATGTAGCATAGTTTAGTTTCAACATCATAATTATTCTGGCACTAGTTCAACAGAAGCAATTTTTCCTTTACATGAGGTGTGATACCTAAATGTTACTGGATTGTAACAATCATAAAATTAAAGGAAATATTGTATATTGGCAACCTATACTATAATAAATATGCTAAAATATCAGTAACTTGTCTAATTTTTAATAGCCCATTAATCAGTAAATTCCATGTCATGCGCTCCAGGAGATCCCTGAGTCACTCTGGCACCAAGACAAACTTCTCCTAAGACACTGCATAATCACATACTGGTCCCTCTTCCAAAACTCCAATATGCACAAAAGATGAACTCAAGTAAGAATCACAGCACCTTGCTTCTTAAAGATTACCGCAAGCCTTTTCTAAATTAACTGCGTGCCCAAATGTTTTTGAAAAACTCTAATAAAATGAAACTCATGGAGGCTCATTCATATTTTTCATAAAAAAGCAATGTCACAAATTCCAGATTATGAAAAAGAGCATTAGGCTAAAAGACCAAAAGTTAGAAATTCTAATCCCAGTTTGCCATTGACTTAATGAATGACTTTGAGTAAAGCACTTGACCTTTCTGAACCTCAGCTTTCCTAAAGGTGAAGGTGATGATACTTGTCCTACTACTAACCTGGTTGTTGAGCAAACTAAATATGATAAATTATATATACATGATTTGAACATTGTAAGTGCTGGACAAATGTAAAATATTACTATCAATCTTAAAACATTTCCATCCCCTCTTTAATATCTCTTACCAACTACATCCTCACATAACATTCTCCTAAAAGAACATTGTTCTCTTTATTCTTACCAATGACCCAAAGAGTTATAATGTAGCATTGTAAAAATTGTCATTTAAAGATATTTTTATCATAACACAATTGGCATTTTGGAGAAAGATATATATATATTTGTTATTGTTGTTTCCTTCTTTCTGTAAATATTATCTTCCAGCGTTACTTTGCTATGGAAGCCCATTCCTCGGTTCCAACAATTGCTTCCACAGAAGGAGAGAGCTCTGGGTTACAATAAGTTAAAAGAAGGCCAAGAGGAACAAGAGGAGAGGTTGGTGATTTAGGAATAAGCTCACACAATGTGGCCCGAAGTGACCTTAGAGCCGTATAATGACATAGCTCTTGATACAGTCGCCTTCGACAAGCAGATGATGCTTGGAAGAGATGAACTCCTGGTACCTCCCTCTTCACTGTCCCTAAAGCATAAACTGGTGTCACAACTTGCTAAAATTTGGTAAGCCTCAGAAGTGTGGGTTCAATCAGACCAACAGCTCCTGTTGTCTTTGGTATCTCAGTCACTGAATCTGGGGTCCTGGTTGCCTCCACCACAGCTGGGGAGCAGCTTCTAGCAACTTTCTTAGACTGTTGTAATTCCTCAAGGCTTGAAAAATGCTCCTTCTTTAAAAGATAGGTTCAGAGAGGAAAACTCCATGACGAAACTGGCCTGGTACCAACTGTCTTTGAGGTCTTTGATTCAATAACACAGACGCTATTCTCAGGTGTGAGTGTTTTGAGTTCAATTATGTGCTTCCAGTATCAGCTGCTTCATAGCCTCAGAACCAGTGCTTCCCTTCACTGCAGACCCTGAGGCAGAACCTCACGCACTAGCTACCTCTACTCTGGTAGGGCTGAGTCCACTCTCAGGACCCTCACTGCTCTTTCCTTCAATCAGCTGTGATAAAGTTCGCATGAGTCCCTTAAAAATGTTTTAATAACTTTGAATTTCAAAAGAAGGCATCGGTGTGGGCCCCTTTCCTCAGAGGAAGCTCCTCTACCTCTATGTGAATTTATGAATACAGACAGATTCTAGAATGGAGGGTTTCTCCCAGTACCCTCAGGCAGCAACTAAACTCTTTAGTCCAACAGGTGCCAGAGAAGTACCATAAAATCTACTCCTTACATCCTAAGCAGATATCCTGGCATAGCTAAAATATCTTTTTCAAAGACAATATATTTATAAAATGCCTTGCACGTAATAAATAGGTGTTCAGTGAAAGGTAACTATTACTAGAAACATAATCACAAAGTACAATCTCTGCTGAGAAGCTCCTTAACTAAACAACCACATAGAGTGGCAATCAGCATTTATTTCTATTTCCTTATCCATCTACATATTAATTGAAAAATCACAACAAAGACTTTTATAATGTCCAGATCAAGCTCTTTCTATCTTTCCCCATCTCTAAATTTTCCATTCACAATACATGACCATAATGTGTTGACTAATAACATAAAATGATAACAGTGTGTATTTTTGTCAGTAACTAGAATTGTCCTGCCTCTACAGATTCTTGGAAAATAAAAAAAAAAAAGGCAAAGCTCATAAAGGTAGGATAAATTGAAATCAAAGTCTCATCCCCTGGATAAATTCTACAATTGTGTATATATCTCCAATAGTTCCCTTACAACTAAAATAGAAAACCACACATTTCTTTTAATTTCTTTCTAGAGTCTAGAGCTGAATCCTAACTCCCTTTATTTGTCCTAAGAGACTGGAAGACAGCGTGTACTCAAGAATAGAATGTGCTTAATCAGCTGGAATCAGACTGGCATCAGCATTCCAGGCTCTGATGTACTCTGGGGATATATAGGAAAATGAGAGACAAGAACACGTATCCACAGCTCTGTTTCCCAAAATGCATAATAATAATAACAGCTTACACTTATATAGCACTTACTGCTATAAGCAGTGTATATGTGTGAATGGATGTGTATTATATAATCTTGACAACAACCCTATGAGGAAGCTTCTAGTATCCTTCTTTACAGATGGGAAAATTAAGGTCCAAGGTCACACAGCTCAAAAATGGCAGAGCTGACATTTAAACTTAGGCCGTCAGAACTCTGGATTCTGTGCTTTTAACCTCTGCACTTGGACATTTACCCAAGAATGATACCAGTTGGAGGGCCCACTTCAAATCATTTCCCCTGAAGTGCCACAGAGGAAGTTTTAGTATTTCTGAGGACAGTAGTGGTGGTGTTGTCTCCTCTTCTTTCAGGTGATCATGAGGCCTAAGGATTTTTCAGACTTACAGTGTCTGCAACTCACACTGGCAGAGCTCCTGTGTCACCTTAAGTTCAAAGATTGAACTGGTCACTAATTAGGCATCAGTACAATTTTGATATCTTTTTCTGTGGGAAGCACCACACTGGACACTGAGAACTTACAAACGTAAAGGGAGAATGGCCTTTGTGTTTAGACACTGCTGTAGACTGAATTGTGTTCCCCCAAAATCCATATGTTGAGGCCCTAACCCCCAGTGTGATGGCATTTGGGGATGGGGCTTTAAGGAGGTAGGTAAGGTAAAATGAAGTCATGAGGGTAGGACCCCATGATGAGATTAGTTCCCTTATGAGAAGGGACCAGAGAGCTTCCTCACTCTCTCTCCCTCTGCCATGTGAGGACAAAGCAAGAAGGCAGCTGTCTACAACCTAGGGAGAGAGTCCTCACCAGAAACTGATTATGTCCATGCTTTGATCTTAGACTTCCTGTCTCCAAAACTGTCAGAAAACTAATATCTGTTGTTTAATCCATCCAGTCTATGGTGTTTTGTTATGGTAGCCTGAGCTAAGATAGAGACATTGTCTAACGACAAAGTCAGGACAAATTCTTATATCTGTGTTCATGGAAGACATTCAGACACGAGGGAGAAGCCATATATAGAGGTTCACTGGTAGAAACCCTTTAATAGAGAAGGTTGGGTGTTTGTCATTGAGGCAGATAATGATCATCATCATTATTACTATTGCTAACAATTGCTGAATATTTAACATAACATTTTCTCATTTAGTCTTCAAACAATTTTATGAGAAGCTGAAATCTAGAGAGACTAGGTAATTTCCCCAGCGCACACAGCAGTTACTGGCTGAACAGATACAACCCCAGCTCTGACTCCGCCCCAGTATCACACAGAGGGTGCAAAGGCAAGACTCGGCTTTTCCAGCAAAGTTTTCAGAGCTGCTGAAATATAACATGGTAGAAACCCAGAAAACAAGGCCTAGATTCAAAGCTTACAAAAAGAACAACGAGGTACAGGCATACCATGTTTTATTGCATTTCACTTTATCGTACTTCACAGATGTTGCATTTTTTTTTTTTACAAACTGAAGGTTTGTTATAACTCTGCATTAAGAAGTCTATTGGCACCATTTTCCCAACACTACGTGCTCTCCTCATATCTCTGTGTTGGCATTTTTCAGCAATAAAGTATTTTTTTAATTAAGATATGTACTTTTTTAGACATAATGGTATTGCATACTTAATAGACTATAGTATAGTGTAAACATAACTTTTGTATGCACAGAGAAACCAAAAAGTTTGACTCACTTTATTGCAATATTTGCTTTATTGCAGTGATCTGGGACCCAACTTGAAATATTTGAGGTATGCCTGCAATTCTTTTTAGCTCCTGCCAAAACAAAGAAAAATAGCAGCTTCTTATTTGCGAAATGATTCTCCATAAATTAATCCAATGTGAATAAAAAGATAGCATCAGCCAAAATTGAATTTGGATATTGCTACCAATCTCAAAATAATTCTGAAGGAGAATTTTTATTATCAAGGATAATCATGAGATTGTGATATTTAATCTTACATCACATTCCCTTTCAAGTAAGTGTGAAAACTGGGAAAGCTTAAATGCTTTAGGTTTAATGACAAATTTCAGAAATTTTGGATTTGAAATCCAAAGTACTCTGTTCTCACTGCACTCAGAAAACCTGTGCTCTAAAGTGAATTCATTGAGGGCTAAAAAGTTCAGTAAAGCCTATTGAGTTATTGCAGTATGGCTATGTTTTTTGTCTGAGTCTCTCCATTCATTTGAGCATTATGTTCTCAAGAAAAGCCCAGCTTTTAAGAAAAATTGTCTCACAAATCAGTTAGGCCATGTTTTTGTCAACCATCTGGCAAGCTGTTAAATGGATGATTTTTTTCCTTTTTTTCCCCCCAGCCAAACGATTTCAACACAATCTACCACCAGATGTCTTCTGTTTCTGAACAAATGATGACAGGAAACAATTCCTGTCTATCCACAAAGGTATAAATAGCAAATAATCGTGGCTCCTCTTAAAGTGTAATGTAACAAAGTGTGGAGCCCTGAACCCAACGCACCCTACTCAATTTTCTTATGGATATTTTCTATTTCTCAAGATGATTCCAAAGAATAAGGGAATAATCCATTCAGAGATAAACAGATGTAAAATTCTGGCTCTGTTTTTTTATAGGAGTAAAATTTTACCTCAGAAATTATAAATCATACATATATATTATTAGAATTCAGTATTATAATGAAATATGCCTTAAGAAAATGTTCAGCTGATTAGCATTTAAAGATATGCACAATTTTTATTGTTCTGCAGGCTAATTAAGCAAAACTCAAACTCATATTAATATTAATAGATGTCATTTTTAATTTTTACACAAATTACTTTTATGTGTCAAATGACATATCCCTCCTCTTTCCAAAAGAATTTACAATAGATTAAAGTAGAAAATGTCCAGGCAGAGGGTGAAAAGAAGGTGCCCTCTTTTGACTACAGATAACATCATTACTGCCACTGAAATTCAGATTTGGCTCTGCACATTCTTATAAGGTCAATCAGGTTGATAGATAAACAGATAAATAGATGATAGATTAGATAGGTGAGAAGTCCCCAACCTTTTTGGCACCAGGGACCAGTTTCATAGAAGACAATTTTTCCATGGACTGGGGGGGGGCAGGGATGGTTTTGGGATGATTCAAGCACATTATGTTTCTTGTGCAGTCAAACCTCTCTGCTAATGATAATCTGTATTTGCAGCCGCTCCCCAGCGCTAGCATCACCACCTCAGCTCCACCTCAGATCATCAGACATTAGATTCTCATAAGGAGCATGCCACCTAGATCCCACACACATGCAGTTTACGGTAGGGTTCCCGCTCCTGTGAGAATCTGATGCTGCTGCTGATCTGACAGGAGGCAGAGCTTGTGCGGTGATGTGAGCAACAGGGAGCGGCTGTAAATACAAATGACGCTTCTCTGGCTCACCCGCCACTCACCTCCTGCTGTGAGGCCTGGTTCCTAACAGGCCATGGAACAGTACTGGTCTGGGTTGGGGACTGCAGAGATAGATGATTGATTGATAGATAGGATAGTAGATAGATAGATAGACAGAGATAGAGAAAATAGAGTAAATGTTGTGGCTGCCATTATTGCATAGAAAAAACATATTAACCCTTCAAAGAAGAATTTTTTCTGGCAATAAATTCTAACCAAGAGTTTACGGGCAAAGAAAAAAGAATTGCTGAATAAAAAACAAACATATTCTTAGAGCCCTTTGAATTATCTTCAGAACATAAACCAGAAAGTTTCTATGGACATGAATCAAGATGACAACATCAACATTCCAGGAGCTCATCTACACAAGATGTGGAGACAAAGACAGGATGGGTATGATTTTCTCGGGGCTGGAGTGGATGAGGACCACAAACTGAGATGACTATAGGATCCAGGTAGGTAACACAGCCTGTGGATTCAGCCAGAAATAATACAACAGGGATGAGGTAAGGCCTGTGAACAAAAAGAGAGAAGGCAGGTTCCAGCAGAGAGTGTTTCTAGCCCTAGAAGAAATATGATGCCAACAACACATTCATTCTCTGTGAGGACATTCGATTCATAGGCCATGTGATTGTGTTCTAAGTTGCAAGCAAATAGAAACCATTTTCAAAATACTTCATGTCAGATACGTTACCAGTAATTATACACAACATCAAAATGAGGTTTTAAATACAGTATGCAAGACTTCCACACCATAAAGGATGTAGTAGATCATGTCAAGGCAACTCTTGCAACAATTAGAAAAGCACATAGATTACCAACAATCACACTTTTAAAGATACTGAAGAGCTGTGGAAGCAATGAGAACTAGATGCACTAAAATCAAAATAAGGGAAGAGTCCTTCCCAGGTGCTCTGATAATCTGACTTCTGGCTTGAGAAAGGAAAGCAAAAGAGCTAAGCTCAAAATGTCCGAGGGAAAGCTGAATCTCCCATTCTTTCAGGGAGGAGAAGACCAAGTTCTTAAAGAAAATCCCAAGAAGAACAAGGATAAACCTGTCCTGGGAAATACTTACGTATCATGTAATCCTTCATTTTATCTCTGGAAATAACATCATATTCTTTGATAAACCCCAAAATTTATGAATACAACCAAAATACGATTTTCCTTTATAAACCCAGTATAGGTCTTCCATCTATGGAGTTATTAATATTTAAATTCTTTGTTAACTCATTTGTATTTTCAACCTGTGTTACCACCACAAAAATTTGGTCACCAAAAAAAAAAATTTATTTTATAATTCCATTTATTAGCTAATTCCATTTATAATATATTTTTAATACAGCCACTTCTAATTTCCCCTTTCTTGGCTGCAAGACACTGAAATATTTAGTCTGTTTCTCTTTGTATCTTTTTTTGCATCTTTTTGAAACATGCTTAAATACACAGTTAACACATAAAGATATTCTCTGTCTTAAAACATTTTTAATAGAGATCCTGTGACCTCCCCTCTAATCTTACTGTCTTCCTTGGAAGTAACCAGTTTTTTGTGAATCCTTTCAAGCCTTTTAAAAATACATTTATAGTCATAAATACACATGGAGAAACATTTAAGTTTTTTAATATGAAATATTTGTGCAAGTATTACATAAAATATTACAACTTGGTTCATTCAAGTAAAAATATAAACTTCTTAGCTATAATAAAATACCATAGGACTGGGTGGCTTAAACAACAAACATTTATTTCTCACAGTCTGGAAGCTGGGAAGACCACAACCAAGGTTCCAGCAGATCTACTGTGGAGAGTGTGAGGTCCCACTTCCTGGTTTGCAGATGGCCACCTTCTCCTTGTGTCCTCACATGACAGAGAGCAGAAAGAGAGAGAGATCCTGTGCCTCCTCTTCTTTTTATAAGGGCACTAATCCCATTATGAGGGCCCCACCCTCATGACCTAATCTAACACTAATTACCTCCCAAAAGCACCACCTCCACCTCCAAATACCAGCACATTGAGAGTTAGGATTTCAACATATGAATTTGAGGGGACATAGACATTCAGTCCATAACACTCCTCAGATGTACCAGTACCTTTATATTTAATAACAAGAACGCTTGGGCCAGGCACAGTGGCTCACACCTTAATCCTAGCACTTTGGGAGGCCAAGGCAGGAGATTCACTTGAGGCCAGGAGTTTGAGACCCCATCTCTACAAAAAATGGTAAAAACTTAGCTGGATGTGGTGGTGTGTCTGTAGTCCCAGCTACTTGGGAGGCTGAGGCAGAAGGATGGCTTGAACCCAGGAGTTTGAGGGTGCAGTGTGCTATGATGATGCCACTGCACTCCAGCTCAGGCAACAGAGGGCGACCCTGTCTCAAAAAAACAAAAAACACACATACAAAAAAGCACCTGGGTGGAAAGGGATCTGTGTCAAACAAGAAAACAATCATCTACCCTGCAGAATCTTGGTCATAGAGAGAAGTTCCCTCAGTTCATTATTCTTACATTTAAAAAAAAAGTTTATAACTTTATTTCTCACTGAGGTTCTTCGTGTTGTCTACTTTTGCTAAATATCTTGTCCATATACTTCTTGTCCTTTTTTGCTTCTATGCTTGGTCACTTGCCTCTTCTGGCTGCAAAGCCCTTCTCCATATCAACACATGTTCAAGCCCACAGAACCTTCAAGAATAGCTCAATGAGCCTTTATCCAAAGACACTTTCTTGATTTTTCCATTCAATAGCTGTGCTTTCTTGGACAAGTCACCAAAAACTTAAATCTACTTCCCCATAGAGTTAGAGATTTGCTCATTTTCCCTCCAGTCTTTGTGCTCAATGGTCTAAGAAATTTCCCTCTTGGTGAAGTACCATTGCATGTCATATGTCCCTCTTTGTGGGATCAATAAAAGTCTACCTTGGATGATGGATAGCATGGCACATTTCCCAGGCTGGATGGCAGAGGGAAAGTCCACTGACTACTTGGTTAGAACTCACAGGTGAGCACTTTACTTGAAGGCCTCACTGTGAAACAGGTGCTTACTATTTTTTCTT
This sequence comes from Daubentonia madagascariensis, assembly GCA_023783475.1. NCBI lineage: Eukaryota > Metazoa > Chordata > Mammalia > Primates > Daubentoniidae > Daubentonia > Daubentonia madagascariensis. Next base: position 12,907,915 of record JAKFHU010000978.1, on the reverse strand, counting down.
TTCAACAACTATATTAAAGCACAATTGGCTTGCAATAAACTGCATGGATTTAAAGTGTACAAATAAATAAATAACAAAATTTTCTAAAGTGTTCAATTTAATGTTTTGACCTATTTATGCAGCTGAGGAACCATCAACACAATCAAGATAATGAACACATACATCCACCACTCCCAAAAGCTTCCTTGTTCCCTTGATAACCCTTTTGTCCATAATTTTTTTCTTCAATTAGGTTGCCATATAATTGACAAATTATAGATTCTTTTGTGTATAAATAACATTTTACTACCTCAGGCTAAATCTTTGTTGCCTTAATTAAATTTCAGCAAGGTCCTTATCTTCTAGCTTTGATTAGAAATCATCTTATTTCCTAAAATACTGTTATTCAATTTTTTGCTCCTACACAATCCACTCCTATCATTAACCCTTCTTATTATAGGGAGTGATTCTAACATAGCCTTATGGTTAAAACCCCTAGTCTTGAAATGGCTTAACTGAAAAAAGGATATCAGCAGGTTTTTTCCACACAGACACTCTTTAAAAATTAAAAACAACTCTTTATAAAAAATATCCATGCACAAGCATTCCCTATACTATGACATTTTAGAACAAGAAGGCACTAACAATTTGACAAATTTTAAAGAAATCAGAATTCCTAGAAAAATCAGGCCCCTTACTTGATAGTTCATAAAATAATTCACTCAACAAGTACTTAATTAATCTCCACCACCACCACCACCACACATAAACCCCACCTTGAAGATCACTGCCAAAGAAAATTTCTCAACCATGACGTCGTCAATTGTATTGTGGTAGACTATCTACCTGGAGTCTAAACTCTTTAATATTCAAGGAACAAAATTGTTTGAAACAAATCTTCTGTGATCATATATTTTTAAAATAATGGCCATTATAAAAATTGTAGAATGGTTTGCATAGGGAGCATCACATGATGATGATGTAATTCACCAGACAACAAAAGGCCAGCCCACAAGGTGCAGACAGGGTCACGTAGATTTTACTGGACAACAGCAGTGACATTATAGCAAATCTCTGAGTATGTATGAATTGTGACAATTCCCAGTTGTTATGTTTGAGGAGGGGAAAATTCTATGTGTGTGTGTGTGTGCGTGTGTGTGTATGTGAGAGACAGAGAGAGAAAGAGAAAGAGAGATGAGCTTTTCTGAGAAGCTAAAATATCTTTAAACAATTCAGGAAACTTCTTAATGTGGAGCACACCAGTCCCACACATTCTGAAAACATGATCTTCTACTGAACTTTAACTTCTAGTTGAGGGGCTTACCTTAAAACTCTCATTTCAGAGTTCTTGCTCCTAATTTGTCTTTGTGTCTGTCAGAGTGGACAGCCTTGATCAAACCTCTGTTGGTTGAGGAGTGACAGAATTAGTCAATGCGGAAGAGGAGAGCAAGCCTGACGCTGAACACAAACACGTAAACTTATGAAACTGGGCTGTTGCTTTTACAACGGGCACTCTCGTTTCGTTTGCTTATTTAGTAACTGTGAGATGGCATTGCAGTCACAGTGGGATGGAGGGACGGTCAGGAAGGAAGGAAGCACGTCTGTCACAGGCAGAGAAGCATAGCGGTATGGCATGGCAGACACAGCCCATCTGGGTTTGAATGTTGGCTCCAACACTTACAGATAAACTTGGACTAATTCTGTCATCTCAATGTGTAAAATGGAGATAATACCAACACCTCCATCACAAGATCATTTTGAGGATTAAATAAATTAACAGAAGCAAAGTGGAAAGAATAGTGCCTGACACAGTGTAAGCAGTATATAATTTGTTGGTGTTATTGTTCCAATATATCTTTCATATTAATTTGGATTTAACAACCAAATGATTGGAGATAAGTAGGAAGAACATATAAGATAATTTGTACCCCGGGTTGTAAGGGACAGAAACCCGACTCAGATTGGCTTTAAAAAAAAAAAATTATGCCACGAGAACTTGTGGAAGTTACGAGTCTCACGGATGAGCCTCAGTAAATAGCGGAGCCAAGGACAGCTCAAATACCACCATCCTCTCTCCAACACTCTTTTCCACGTCTTTTCTCTTTCTCTTTGCAAAGTGACGTCCTCCTTTCTGAAACCCTGACTGGAAAAACGAGGCTAACACACGATAAACCTTACAGCCTATATTCTAGGAACCCAGAGACTGATTTACTTTTCTCACCTCCAGTTCAAATACAGTCATGCGTTGCTTAACGGGGATACCTTCTGAGAAATGCGTCATTAGACCATTTTGTCCTTGTGCAAACATCATGGAGTGTGCTTACACAGACCTAGACAGAATAGCAAGTAGGCCTATTGCTCCGAGGCTACAAACCTATACAGCATGTTACTGTACTGAATATGGTAGGCGATTGTAACACAACAGTAAGCATTTGTGTCTCTAAACATATCTCAACACAGAAAAGGTACAGAAAAAAATACAGTGTTATAATCTTATGGGACCACTATCTTCCATGCAATCCATTGATGAACCTAAATGTCATTATGCGGCACACGATGGAACCTTTCCAAAGAAGGCCTCCTGTTGCCCATTCCTGAGGCAGCTCCCCAAGGTTCAGACAGATGGGGAACATCTCCCAATAAATGAGGGCCGCAGGGAATTCCAGAACACTCTTCAACGTCTTTAAAAATGTTTTAACGTAAAAACAAGATAACTCTAGGGCAAAAATAAAGTTCTTCCTCTGCCAGTTTTACTCAGTTAGCTTTTCTCCTCGAGCCTGATAAGACTCCAGGAGCAAAAAAAAAAAATCATCTCCCAACTTCCTGATACTTTCTGGCACTTGGGACAGAACTGTAGTTGAAATGTTATGGCTGTGTAGCATAAACTCTGAAATGGAGTTTTAATAAACAAAAACCACTTTATATTCTGTTTAAAAGCTTGCTGCAATCTGTTAAGCATGTGGGTATGTGTATGCATCTGTGCATGTATTTTTTTAATAACATTCTCAGAACTTGTATTTTCATCAGAAAAACAATGTTTCCTTCAAAGTAATTCCTAGTTTCTTCTGGGAAGAGGCTTAAAAAAGAAAAATAATTCCCGGTATATCATAGAGAAACACTGTGTTATCTTCTTGTATGTCCAGCTTTAAGTGCAGTACCTGGCACACAGAAGTGGCTCAACAAATAATCCTCTAAAAACTAAATCAGAAAATGAATAAATGAATGGATAAATGGGAAAAAAGATAAAATTCTCTGATTCTATTAGCTATTCAAAAGTTACCATGCAAGGAATAAAAGAGGAGGGAAAGGAAGGGATAGTAGTGTCCTAGATTAAAAGCAATTTCAAGCAAATGCAGAGTGGTACTTAATTAGATATTTTTTGGAAAAAAAAAGCAGTTATAGAAAACAATACGGGACAACTGGGAAAATTTGAATATGCGCTGAGTATTAAGCAAATGCAGAGTGGTACTTAATTATATCTTTTTGGGGGAAAAAAGCAGCTGTACAAAACAGCATAGGAAAATGGGGAAATTTGAATATGGGCTGAGTATTAGCTAATACGAAACAATTGCATTAATTTTGTTAAGTGCGACAATGGTACTAACATTATGTAAGAAAATAACCTTTCTTCTTAGATATGTACAGTACAGTATTTGGGACAAATAATAGGATGTTTTGTATTTATTTTCAAATATCTTAACAAAAAAAAAAGAAAAAGAAAAGACGGCGAAAGGTTAAAGTGTATCTATGCATGGGAAAGAAACTCCAGAAAACAAAGGGTGTGTAAGTAGTTCTAAAACTACTTGATGATCTTAGAGGTTTATTGTTAGCAGGTATTAAAAAAAATACTCTTTTGCCTTTTTTATCCATGGAAAAAAAACCCGAGGACACCAATGACACCAGCCTAATTTGTCAGTAGTTTTTTTCCTTTTAACTTTTATCCTTCTAATACCCCACAACTGAGACAAATCAGAATACTCACTCTTCCACAGGAAGATAACATTGCAGGCTGTTCATATCCTTGTATCCTCTTGTAACATCCTCTGCTCTTATCTCAACCTCTGAAAATCCAACCCTCCACTTAAGGTCCAGGTGAAGCACAACCTTGACTATCAAACAGTCCCAGCTGGTGGTCATCTCTCACGCTCCGCCATTCTAGCATCATGGTGTTAGCGTTTTGGCGAACACTGGAATCATCTGGGGTGATGATTAAACACGACCAATAACAAAACCATGCCTCAAGAGAATGAGATTCAATAAGTATACATTGGAGACAAGAAATCTGTATGTTTAATAAGTGTCCAGGTGATTTTAAGGACTTCATGTTGAAACAAATACTTGTCTAGACATACTTTTTAACCTTCCTGTTTTAAATGCATATTCTTTCCACCATATACTTCATAACCCTAAAAACAAAAATCACAATTTATAGTTTTTGTACCCTCCCCCCAAGAATCTAGCACTCTGCATGTAAGGCAATATTAATTATTTGTTGGGAAAAAAAATGGTTTAGCATTTGTAAGAAAAGAGTACTAATTGTTCCTAGGAATTGATATTTCCTTAAATATTGTTCTATTTGATTTTTTAAAAAATATTTAAATTTGCTGTATTCATCCCCTTAGGTTTAAGATAAAAAACCCTCAGTACATTTATAATTTTAGATTACAATTGAACTACCCATCAATGGATGAATTTAAAAAGTGTTACAAATATACAATGAAACCCTATTTAACCTTTAAAAAGAAGGAAATTCTATCATTTTCAACAACATGTATGAATCTAGAGGATATTGTGGTAAGTGAAATAAGCCAGGCACAGAAAGACAAATATGCATGATCCCACTTATAAGTGAAATCTAAAAAGCAGAGCTCACAGAAGTAGAGAGCAGAATGATGGTTACCAGAGGCTGGGTGAGGAGGGCAGCTGAGGAGAGGGCAGATGCTGATCAAAGGGTACAAAGTTTCAAAGTTCTGGTGATCTATTACACAGCATGGGGACTATACTTAGTAATAATGTATTTTATATTTCAAAATTGCTAAAAGAGTGGATTTTAAATGTTCTCACCACAAAGAAATGATGTATGTGAGGTTATGGATGTGCTAATTAGTCCGATTTGTTCATTCCACAATGTATAAATGTATTGAAACACCCCAATTTACCCCATAAATATACATAATTAGTATTGTCAATTAAAAATAAACTAAAATTTTAAAAAGTTTTGGTTATATATACACACAGATTATTACGGTCAGGATTTTTACTTGTGTTTTTTTATACAAAGTCATATAATTACAATTTAAATAATGGCTAATCAGCCTATCACAGATTTTGTTTTTTACTATAGTGTCCAGTTTTCTTAAAAAGAGGTATATTTTTGGTAGACTTCAGAAATTGTAATGATTTCTTAAAGTATGAAAAAAGTATGTGAATATATATTATATGTTTACATTTTAAATATATGTACAAATTGCCTCCACAATTTAATAAATTATTAAAAATTCCTAAAGTCTACCAAAGAGAGAATGAGGAGTTGACTTTAGCTATTTAATATATAATATAAATGAGGCAATGACTCCAAAGTAATTAGCCTCCTGGTATTCACACCCTAAATATTATTAGCTAGACAAATGTCAGTCACCTTGGAAACAAGGAAACCAGAGGAGGACACATAGCCAAATAGAAATCTATCCTCAGAGAAGATGGCTGACCAGAGCAACCAGCTGCCAGGTCACCTCAGAAAGAAGGAAAAGTTTTAGGTGAAAAAGAAAAAACAAACAAACATAGATCTGGTGTAATTCCGAGGGAAAAGTGCCAGAACCAACCAGAGATTCCATGGGAAGAAGCTGCAAGGCAGAACAAGAAGGAGCAAGATATCTGCAGAGACCAACCCCCAGGAGGCTTGGAGTCCAGTGAAAAGGGTAGGTGGAGTGGTTTGTTTCTCCCTCCCTCACATCTCTGGGAGTCAGCAGGCTCCCAAGCTGCTGGAGAGCCTTCCTACTGTCACAAGCCCAAAAGCTGCTCCCACCAGTGAACTGGGAACTTCTTGAGAACAAAGCACCAGGCTGCCAGCCCTGTTGGGGCACTTCCTGTCGCCACAGACCCCAGCCAAGATGGCAGGTGCCATATTCCTTCTCCATCCACTATGTGCCTTTGTCCTCCCCAGGGGGCTTCAGCCCCTCAGGTTTCATCTCACTTGTTCCCACACAAACATTTCGCAACTCCAGCCCAGACTGCAGGAGCCATAGGCGGCTGGTGGGTCCTAGGGAATCTGCATGACCCCAGAGCCTGGACATTCGGGGTGGGCTGCTTTCTGGAAAGAAGGACAGAGATGACCAGAGTACTAGCTTTCCTCCATTCAGACTCTTTTCCTCCCCTTCCCCTCCTCTACCCATGGCTGCCAACAGAGATGATTGAGCCAGGGCTCTCAGGAGTGGTTGCTTCCCCTCTATTGGTGCATCCACCACACCGAGGCTTCCACTGAGAGTGGTGCTCAAACCTTTCCTCTTAAAGACCTGCAGCGGACTAAGGGGTGCTTGGACTGTGAGCTCCCTGCTCACCAGCTCTCCCTGGTGCTGCTTGCCAAGCTAGTGCATCAGAGCAGGGAATACCCCAAAGTAGAGTGACATCAAGCCTGCTTGAGCACCCCATAGGCAACATGGCATGAGCACGCTTCTCCCTGGCAGTCAGGAATTGATCTTTGGGGATCTGGGGACAGGCCCACAGGCAAGATCCGGTATCCTCCAGGACTCAATTATGTTGCTCAGGGGTATAGAGGGGATATTTGTGAACTGATCTCAGGAGATGAGGAAGCCCACGTGCACAGAACTGAAAAGAGAGCACAGCATGGGTCTCAGCTGCAGCACACTCTTGGAGCATCCCTCCCCCAACAGGAAGGCTGCTTTGTCAGCCCAGGGTGGGATCCTGGACAGGGAAACTCCAAGCCTACAGCATATTGTGGGAGAGCTCAGTTAGTTAGAGCTCCTGCATGCTGGCAGATACTGGAGGGAGACTGTGGAGGAGGGGAGGGGACAGAAGAGTAAAACCCACTCCTGACAGCCAGATTGTGAATCTCAGATGGCCCCTCACCCCCAAGCAGATTTTCTAGCAAGGTGAGGCCACTTCACCTCCCTGACAGCTTTCCCCAGAAGCCTGGTGTGGACCTTTGACCCCTGCCAAAACAGCTACTTTCCCAGCTTTTGTGGACCCTGAGGGTAGGCTCACCCAACCCAGCCCTGCCCAGCCTCACTTCCACACCCAGCCCTGCTGTGATGGAGAATAAAGAATCATCTGGAAGTTCCAGGGCCCTGCCCACCACCTGTGGCATTCAAGTGCTTCTCCTGAGGGGCTAGAGCTGGTCATAGGTCCCAAAAACAACATTGCAGCTTGTTCCTTCTGGCAAGTGCCACCTACTGATGGGGAGGTCCATTTGCATGCCCTTTACAGCATTTACTAACTCAATCATACATGATATGGTTGATTCTTACCCACAGCAGCACCTACTGTCTCAGAGATTAAACTGGGCATGCCAATACAATTTACATTGTTGAGAATACTGCAAGGCTAGGGAAACAGAAATGATTTCAAAGACCTCCATCCTCCTTCATTAATGAGAGACAGGGAATCTGCCCACATACATAGCTTACCACTACTACAGCCTACAAACAACTAGCCACTGAGAAAACCACCACACTAAGGATATCTATAACAAAGGCATCCATCCAGAACCTAGATCACCATCAAAGCACCCACAAACAAAGCCAAGAGTTCTTACCCAACATATGCTATAGACACACCCTTACAAGTGATGGGGGAGGGGGAAGCCACATCTAAACAAAAGAAAATCCAAAAATAAGAAGCAACAGCTACTCCAGATGAGATGGAATCAGTGAAAGAACTCCAGAAGTATGAAAAATAAAAATAAAAGGACACCACCAAAGGGGAACACCAGCTCTCTAGCAATGGATACCAACCAAAATGAAAATATTAAAATGACAGATAAGGAATTCCAAATATGGATTATAAGGAAGCTTAGTGAAATCCAAGAGAAAATGGAAAAACAACTCAAAGAAACCAGAAAAACAATTAAGGAAATGAATGAAAAATTCACTAAAGAGATTATTTTTAAAAAACCAAAAAACAGAACTTCTGGAAATGAAAAATTCATTTCAGGAAATACAAAACACAGAGGAAATTTTTAAAAATAGCCTGGGACAGGCAGAAGAAAGAATTTCAGAGCTTGAAGACAGCTCTTTTGAATTAACTCAGTCAAAAATAAAAAACAAAGAGTTAGGAGGAATGAACAAAGCCTACAAGAAATATGGGATTATGTGAAATGGCCAAATATAAAAATCATAGGCATCCCTGAGGGTGAAGAAGAAAACACACAAAGGCTAAAAAAACCTAATTGAGGAAAACTTCCCTGGTGTGGCTAGAGATTTAGACACATGGGGAAAACAAACTCAGCAACCACCTGGGAGATTCATTGCAAAAAGGCAATCACCAAGTTATATAGTCATCAGACCAGCCGAAGTCAACATGAAGGAGGAACTCCTGTGAGATGTGAGGCAAAATCATCAAGTAACTTACAAAGGAAAACCCATCAGGCTAATTACACTCAACAGGGACCTTACAAGCCAGAAGGGATTGGAGCCCCATCTTCAGTGTACAAAAACTAATTCTGTGCTTTGTTTAGAACCAGAAAAGAATCTGAATAGCCAAAGCAATCTTAAGCAAAAAGAACAAGTCTGGAGGCATCACATTACCAGACTTCAAACTATACTACAAGGCTATAGGAGCCAAAACAGCATGGTAACAGCACAAAAATAGAGACATAGACCAATGGAATGGGACAGAAAACCCAGATATAAAACCATCCACATACAGTCAATTGATCTTTGACAAAACAGACAACAACATACACTGGGGGAAAGAAGCCCTATTCAATAAATTGTGCTGGGAAAATTGGATGGCCACATGCAGAAGAATGAAACAGGATCCATCTCTCTCACCACTCACAAAAATTAATTCAAGATGCATAAAAGACTCAAATGTAAGATATGAAACCACAAGAATTCTAGAAGAAAATGTTGGGAAAACTCTTCTAGATAATGGCATAGGCAAAGAATTTATGACCCCAACAACAATCACAGCAACAACAAAAATAAATAAATGGGACTTGATCAAATTAAAAACCTTCTGCACACTAAGGAAATAATCAACAAAACAAATAGACAACCTACAGAATAGGAGAAAATATTTGCAAGCTATACATCCAATAAAGGGCTAATAACTAGACTCTACAAAGAATTCAAGCAAATCAGCAAGAAAAAAACAAACAAACCCATTGAAAAGTTGGCAAAAGACATGAACCAAAGCTTTTCAAAAGAAGATAGACAAATGGCCAATAAACATATGAACAAATGCTCAATGTCACTAATTATCAGGAAAATGCAAATTACAACCAAATGAAATATCACCTTACCCCAGTTAGAATGGCTTTTATTAAAAAGTCCAAAAACAATAGATGGCATAGATGCAGAGTGAAAGGAATGCTTATACACTGTTGGTGGGACTTCAAATTAGTACAACCTTTTGGAAAAGAGTATGGAGATTCCTCAAGGAACTAAAAGTAGACCTACCATTTACACCGTCCAGCAATCCCAGTACTGGGTAGTTACCCAAAGGAAAATAAGTCATTTTATCAAAAAGATACCTACACTCAAATGTTTATTGCATCACAATTCACAATTGCAAAAATGTGGAATCAACCCAAGTACCCATCAATTCATGAGTGGATTAACAAAATATGGTATATGTATACCATGGAATACTACTCAGTCATAAAAAAGGATAAAGTAATGCCTTTTGCAAAAATTTGGATGGAACTGGAGACAATTATCCTAAGTGAAGTATATGAAGAATGGAAAAACAAACACCACATGTACTTGCTATTAAATTGGAACTAACTGATGAGCACACATGTGAACAGAGGGAAAAAAAAGTCAGTGGAAATCAAGCAGGGGGGTGAAGGAGGAGAGGATGGGCAAAAACCTACCTAATGGGTGTGAACATTATCTGCATGATGGGCACACTTATAACCCTGACTCAAGCATTACAAAAGCGATCCATGTAACCAAAAACATTGTATCCCTGTAATATTTTGAAATTTAAAAAAAAAAATACAAAAACTAAACAAAACAAAATCTATCCTCTTCTTTCCATTTTGTTCAATGTATCCTACATTTTCACCTATATTACTTCTATATACAATATAAAACCATCAAGAAAGTATAATTTTTGCCAAGAACAGACAAATATCTTTCAAGAAAATTAAGAAAAGAAATATATGTAAATATATTTTTTCATACATTTACTGTTTCTGATGCTTGTCATTCTTCCTATAGATCCACATTGGCATCTAGTATTAATATATCACTTCAAACTAAAAGAACATTTTAGCATTTCTTGTAGTGTTGAACTGTAGACAAATTCTCTCAATTTTTGTTCGTCTTTAGATGTCTTTATTTTGCCTTTATTTTTGAAGAATAGTTTCACTGAATAAATAATTCTTGCTTGGCAGCTTTTTGTTTTTCTTCAACCCTTTGAATATATTGTTCCAATGTCTTCTGGATTTCATAGTTTACACCAAGAAGTTAGTTATTACATTATCAATAATTTCCCTATATGTATTTTCCATTTTTCTCTAGACTGGCTGCTTTGAATATTTTAACTTTCAGCATTTTGACTATGATATATCCAGGAGTAACAAACTCTGTTTATCCTTCTTGGGGTCTATTGAATTTCTTGAAACTGTAAATTGATGTTTGCATTAAGTTATGAAGTTTGGAACATTATTTACTCAAATAACTTTTCTAATTCTTTTCTTTTCTCCTATTCTGGAATTCTAATTACACATATGTTAGACCATTTCATAACGTCCCAGAGGTTTATGAGGTTCTGCTTTCTAATCTTTTTTTCTCTGTTCCTAGATTGTGTAATTTCTATTAATCTTTTCTCAAATTCACTAATATTTTCTTCTTCTACTTTCAATCTACTGTTAAGACCATATAGCATTTTTTAAATTTCAGTTTCACAGGTGTGAGCCACTGGGCACAGTGGCTCACACCTGTAATCCCAGCGCTCTGGGAGACTGAGGCTGGAGAATCGCTTGAGCCCAGGAGTTCAAGATTACAGTGAGCTATGATTGCACCACTGCACACCTGCCTGGGTGACAGATTGAGACCCCACCTCTAAAAAATAAATACATAAACAAATAAATTTCAGTTACTGCATTTTTCAGTTCTAAAATTTGCATTTTTATAAAGTTACCATTTCTCTGTTAAAAAATATTTTTCTTTAAATATTTGAATGTATTTTCTTTAATTTTTAAATATAATAGGTGCTTGGAAGTCTTTATTTAGTAAATCTGGGCCAATTTAAAGTCAGTTTCTGTCCACTGTGTTTTTTCCCAAAAATAGGACAAAATTTCCTGTTTTTTGCATGTCTTAGAAATTTCAGGTTGAAAATTGGACATTGTAGATAGTATGTTATAGCTACTCATAATTCTGTTTTGTTCTGAAAATTATTGGAGTATTATTCTATTAGGCAGTTAACTTGTCTGGATTCAAACTAAAAATATTCCATCACCCAATGTTACATAGCCTATGGCTTCTTACAGCTTCTTTTTTAGCCTGATCTCTGTAAGTATTCTCATTACTACAAAATTCTGTGGTAAGTCAAGGATTTGAGCAGAGATTATGCTCTGTCTCTATATGGTTTCTTGCATCTAGGGATTCATCTCTAATTTCAAAAAGCTCTACTGGCTTTGAGCTCTGTATCATGATATTCCAAATCCAGTTTCAACTTTCTGCCACCTGAGCCGTGCACAGTCAAGAAGCACACTCAGTTTTCTGAGGGTCTTGTGCTGCCAAGATTTTCCTTTAAATTTCTAGCCACTTGTGCAGTTCAAAACTCTGATCTTTATCTCCAAATGAGGTCATGACAAAAAAAAAAAAAAAAAAAAAAAACCTCTGATCTTGGCATCACTAGCTGGGAATGCTGCAGTTTATTTCCACCACCATTTTCCACAGCCATATCTGTGAGAGTTGGGCATCAGTCTTGGGCCATAACCTGCAAAATCACAATTCAAAACCATTCCAGTTGCAAGTTTTCAAAACCTTTCCAGTTGTAGGCTTCTGTTTGCTTTTCAATGCCTTCTGGTGTCTCTTCAGTCCAGAATTTTACAGTTGTTATCTACAACTACTTTATTCCTCTGCCATTAATTGCATTCTTTTTTTGAGTTGCTATTTATTACACATCTAACAATGATAAAACACATACTAATAAATAAAATAAAATAACTAGCTTATGCAGTACAACAATTCTATTAGATTTATGTTAAGGCTGAGCTCAAACAGGTTAACAAACTTACTCAACATCACTTAACTAATAAATTCCAGGGTTAGGAATTAAATCCAGGTCTCTCTGACTCCAGCATTATTTGGTAACACATTCTTTATAATCAAATAATAATGATAGTTAACATTTAATGCACTTTTACTACCTACCACGCATGGTACTTAGGAATTTAGAATTGATTCATTAATTCTAATTTATACATTTAGTCCTCACAGTAATCCTATTTAGCCACAGTTTAGCTTGTTTGAAGTCACACTGACAGTAAGTAAGCACTATAGCCAAGACTCAAATGTAGTTAATCTCACTCCAGAATCAGAAACAAATTAAACTTGGAGCCTAAAATGCTTCCTAGAATTGAAATAAGATACATTATATATACCTATAAAGATAATTGACTGTGAATAGCATCCTGAACTGTGAATTGTCATAAAAATGACATCTGTTCTGTATCAATCAGAAATTGATATTAAAATCAAGAGCATTTATAAGATAATAGAATGTCTAGAGATATTAACACATTGATATTAATATCAATTCCTAGACTTCAAAAGTTTCATATTTCATTCATTCAAATAAATATACTTTAAAACATTGGCTAAATAACTTTTTAAAAATCTATAACAGGTAGAACATTTTTTTTAAAAAAATTTGTTTTACCTCCAAATGATATACTTTTATAAAAACTGAAAATTTTTTTCTTTATAAAATGTATTCCAAAAATATCAATAATTAAAATGTTGCTTTTGTATACAGTCCTTCCAAACATAAGCACCACCACCATCATCCAACATTATTACTTCTCTATCCTTTTTAAAATTTGTTTTTTTAACCCAGAATTTCACACATTGACTTTTCAATTGGATACTTAAGTTCCACTATTAATGATGAGTCATTCTACAAATGCAGATAAAATCAAAATTATGATTATTGTCATGTAACTTAACAATTGTATTTTCTTTTTAAATAAACTGTAGTCATTTTTGAGAAAGACAAGTTTACGCAATAAAGCTATGTGAAATCAACTTTTGGCAGATGTAATAATCTATAAAATCAAGAACTAGGGGGATGACAACTCTTTTAAGGTGATTGCTAAATCTAGAGTTCCTAGAATAGATTTTTCAGGTAAGTTAGGATCTCCTTAAGGTGAGCTTATCTGTTTCAGGTTACTATTTCCCTAATGCATACATAGGAACAGTTTTCATCCATGGATTCCATGAAATGATATTTTTCCTTTGTTCCCCCTAAGCCCATGAGGCAGATGCTGATCAGGTAAATTATTTCTGTAATTACTAAACGTCTTTGATTTCCAGTAAGGAAGTGACTGAGGAAACTACTGAAAGAAATACAAAGAATGGTTACACATTGGGAAAGCATTGGTTAAGCTTGTTAACACAGGTAGGCTTCAACAAAATAATCAAAGCAAGCAATCCTCTCAAGAAATCAACTCTAGTTACTCCTTATAAGTAAATCCAAATTAAATTAATAAGAGCATTTACTCCAAGTAAGGTAGTTCTAACTTTCTTAAAGTAACTCAAACATTTTGTGACATGACATTTATAAGACAATATAAGGATGTTGGTACTTTAAGATGGGAGTCTGCCAACCTCCTCATTAGCCAGCAAATTAATAAATTTCTCTTCCTTTCTCCTCAAAAAAAAATCAAAAATTAAAAAAATTTCTTTAAAAAGACATTATAATGGACAAGATATCCTTAAATTATGGATCAGCTGAAATAATTTTGACTATTTCCTGCAACACATTATACCTTTCCTTCTTACAAAAGTAATTCCTTGAAAAATAATTTAGGAATATGTTATGAAAAAAAAACTTTAAGCATTTCAGTGTATTTTTCTCAGCCATTGAAAATAATTTAATTTAAAATCCCCAATTACAACATTCATAAAAGAAACAGGAATTGTACCTCAAGCCAATTATCTCCTCTTTCCTAGAGTGTTTTACTCTCAGAAAGTTCTCAATCATTTCCACCAGGCCATAGCTGTCGATAATTGGTAAAGTAAATAAACAAAAAAATTGCATCTCAGTAACAGACTCTTAAAGTTGAAAGTCCTTCTAGACTCAAAGAAATAAATCTTTTATTGTGGAATGTAGACATTATGACAAAAGTGTGAGTGAGTTATGTTTTCTGAGCACAAGGTATTTATTTCTTAGTACCTTCTTCAATCATACCATGGGAGTGAACCTTTAATTTATCAGTTCATTAACCTAGCCAACACAGGACTTACTGGTAAAGTCTGATTTTGCTTTGGACCTATTTGTCACTGTACTCTACTCAAGGAAGAAAAGTCTGACAGCTTTAACTATTTCTGAGATGAAAGAAAAAAGAAGAGGAAAAGGAGTAACAGAGAAGTAGTTGATGGTTGAAATAAGATATTGAAATGTACTGTAAAACATGATAAACTGTTAAATTTGAATTACAATATCCCACTGATAAAACTTGCTGTAGTGCTCAACTGAGCAAAAGTCAAATTAGGCACTATGTCACCAGCATGTTACCAGATGCTCAATTTTTTTCTCTTCACATTTCAAGGGATATTATAATGAAAATGTTTCATCGATTTAAAAATAAAAGTTAGTAGGGAAACCCTACTGGTTTGCTTCACAGAAACGTATTTTATAGCCAACTCTGCTGTAACAAATCTATTCTACAAAATAATCAATACCTTTTCTACTATATACTATATATTTTCATTACTATTTTTTCACAAACCTCTATCTCATTTTGACTAACGTGTTTCTTAAGGATTACTCAAACTAAAAGAAATATAGAAATTCAGACTGACATTGATCTAAGATTTTGTTTAAATAATTCATAGGCAAAGAAATGACAGCATGGTCTTAGAATGAAGTACATAATAGCACTAGGTGAGGTCTAAAAGTACCTCTTTCCTGTCTGCTCACTTGCTGGATCACTTGACTTCTTTCATCAGTTTTTATGTGAGTAGGATACCACCTAAGGGAGCAGGATACACACAGGATTTCTGGAGAGGAACGATTATACCTGTAACTGCTTTGAAGCCCTAGATGGTATCTTCTTATTCAGTATAAATACTGTGTCTTTCAAATATTTTTAAAAATTTCACTTGTTTTCTGTATCAATAAGAGGCAAACTCAAGGTTCTTTTTACTTTATTTCTTGTTAAACATGACAAAGCCACTCATATCAAAGCTAAATGTAAAAATCCCCCTATCCATCACAGCCTTTTAACAGACATACACTTTTGTTGAATTATCCTAGGATGGAATTTCAAAGACACAGGTCTTGCAAATTTCAACTGTGATAACTATATTTAGCATAAACACTTGGAATACTTGTCTACAACGAGACTAACTGCAGAAAATTATGAGTTTAATTCTCATGTATATCACCCAAGTTCAAAAAATCAAAAATGTATTGATAATCTGAGAAATTTTTCTTCTGCATGAATTAAGAAATAACTACTCATAACAGCACATAATTTCTATCCCCAGTAGGCATGTTCAATGAAAATAAAAATAAAATTCATCGAATATTTGTGAATTTTTTTTAAAAAAGGAAGTTAAAGTAGATATTTAAGAAGACATTATTTTAAAATATTTCTACTTTGTCAAAGATCAGATGACAATATGGGGATGGTTTTATATCTGGGTTCTCAGTCCTGTTCCATTGGTCTATGTCTCTGTTCTTGTGCCAGTACCATGCTGTTTTGGTTGCTATAGCTTTGTAGTATAGTTTGAAATCTGGCAGATTGATGACTCCCAATTTGTTCTTTTTGCTTAAGATTGCTTTGGCTATACAGGGTCTTCTCTGGTTCCATACGAAGCATAGAATTATTTTTTCTGGATCTGTGAAAAATGATGTTGGTATTTTGATAGGGATTGCATTGATTCTGTAGATCACTTTAGGTAGTATAGACATTTTAACAATATTGATTCAACCAATCCAAGAGCATGGTAGGGTTTTCCATCTGTTTACATTCTCTGCAATTTCTTTCCTCAGTATTTCATATTTCTCCCTGTACCAGTCTCTCACCTCCTTAGTTAAATATGTTCCTAAATATTTAATTTTCTTTTATGCTATTGTGAAAGGTATTGTGTCTTTGATTTGATTCTCAGCTTGACTTTATTGGCGTGTAGGAAGGCTACTGATTTGTGTGCACTGATTTGGTATCCAGAGACATTGCTGAATTCATTTATCATTCCAGGAGTCTCTTGGTTGAATCTTTGGGGTTTTCTAGATATAATGTCATATCCTCAGCAAAGAGTGAAAACATACACTGGGGAAAAGAATCCCTATTCAGTAAATGGTACTAGGAAAATTGGATGGCCACATGTGGAAGACTGAAACAAGATCCATACCTCTCACCTTTCACAAAAGTCAGCTCATGATGGATAACAGACTTAAACCTAAGACATGAAACCATAAGAATTCTAGAAGAAATTGTTGGAAAAACTCTTACAGACATTGGCCTAGGCAAAGAATTTATGAAGAAGACCCCCAAAGCAATCACAGCAGCAACAAAAATAAATAAATGGAACCTGATCAAATTAAAAAGCTTCTGCACAGCCAAGGAAAATATCACTAGAGTGAACAGACAACCTATAGCATGAGAGAAAATATTTGCATGCTACACATCTGATAAAGGGCTAATAACTAGAAGCTATACAGAACTTAGGAAAATCAACAAGAAAAATCAAACAACCCCATTAAAAAGTGGGCAAAGGACATGAACAGAAACTTTTCAAAAGAAGACAGAATAATGGCCACTAAACATATAAAAATCACTCAACTTTCTAATCATCAGGGAAATGCAAATCAAAACCATAATGAGATATCACTTAACTCCAGTGAGATTGGCTTTTATCAAAAAGTCCCAAAACAACAAATGTCAGCATGGATGCAGAGAGATAGGAACACTCATACACTTCTGGTGGGACTATAAATTAGTATAACCTCTATGAAAAGTAATATGGAGATACCTCAAAGATCTAAAAGTAGAACTACCATTTGATCCAGAAATCCCATTACTGGGTATTTATCCCAAAGGAAAAAAAGACATTCTATGATAAAGACATCTGCACTCGAATGTTTATAGCAGCACAATTCATGATTGCAAAGATGTGGAAACAACCCAGGTGCCCATCAATCCATGAGTGGATTAATAAAATGTGGTATATGTATACCATGGGGTACTATTCAGACATAAAAAACAATGGTGAATTAATACCTCTGGTATTATCCTGGATAGAGCTAGAGCCCATTCTTCTAAGTGAAGTATCACAAGAATGGAAAAACAAGCACCACTTGTACTCACCATGAAATTGGTACTAACTAATCAATACTTATGTGCACACATGGAAACAATTTTCATCAGCTGTCTGGCAGGTGGGAGGGGGGCTGAGGGGATGGGTAAATTCACACCCAGTGGGTGCAGGGCACACTGTCTGGGGGATAGACATGCTTATAACTCTGATTTGGGCAGTGCATAGGCAATATATGTAACCAAAGTGCTTGTACCCCCATAATATTCTGAAATTTAAAAATTTAAAAAATAAATAAATAAATAAAAATTTTTAAAAATAAAAATTATTTTGTGCAAAACAAATTTCTCAAGAGAGCATTTGAACATAAACATGTATCAGACTTCATTTTATTCATGAATTATTGAATATTTGCTTTATCATAATGTCTTCCCAAAAGGAGTCAGGTGGCATTGTCATAATCAGGTAAGGATTTCTCCTAGTGTCCTCAATAAGGATGTTTCTAGTAATCTCAGCAGGAGAACCAACAATTAAGATTTCCTACCTGGTGGTGAAAATGGAGAGAATTAGGAATGTGAACCAGGGATGAGGTTCTGAGTTTAACCATCCACAGTGAATATAAATATGGCTTCCATCTGGGCCCTTAGAGTATATGATTTCCTTCACTACCAGGAGTTTATCAATTTAACTCATATCCAGCCAGATGATATTCAACTGATATCTAACTAGATGACAGGCTAGCTTTTACTTCTATAATTATTAGCAATACACACAGCCTAGAACTAATCCAACATTTGAGTAGAGTTAATAGTCCATGTGACTTAATGGTACATGCACAAATAATGTATCATTATCTAGTTTAAGAACCAGAAAGCATTTTCAACACAAATTGTTATATGAGTCTTTAAGAGTGTTTAATGTTTTCATTCAGGAACCAAATTTATAATCTTCCCATGATAGTTTTAGACATTGATTCTTCACACACACAGACACCTCAGTAGCCTAAGATAGTCATTCAATTTGGAAATGTATTCTGGCGAAAAGTTCTCTCCACCCACCCAATTCATAACCTAGTCACTCCAAGGTGAATCAGTTTAGAAATCAGACCTATGAGGAAAGAATATTTTGTCTGCCAAGGCAATGCAATGTGCTTTTGTTTACGTCTTTTTATTGAGTTACCATAGAACACAAGAAGCCACAGTGGCCCCTGCAGAAATAAGATAAGATTAATCTTATTGATCTTATGTGTGATGAAATGTTGACATGGTATTACAGATTATGTCAGTGCTACCATAGATACACCAATCTTAACTTTTAGATGAATACAACATTTTGCTCCTAATATAATGATATATAGTAAGAGGATTTAAAGGGATGATGTAAGTATGGTATCAAGGGTTTTTTTAGCAAAGGATACTAAAAATTGTTATATACAGATGTTCTCCTCACTTTCAATATCTTTGGCACAGATATACTTCTGTGGTTTTAGGTCTTATTCATTCATTCATTTTTTCCAACAAACATTCATTGACCTATGATAATGAAAACATACTTTGCACTGCATAGGATTTTGCCTAAGTTTTATTCTATACTTCAAAGTCTATCTTATGATTACATTAATAAAGTGACCCAGAATTGAGAGTATCTCAATGTTTCTAGGGTAAAAAATTTGGTAGCATTTCTAAGGCACTCATGGACTGAATATCTCATATCACTGAGGTATCTTAATGAGTAATTGTTTATTACAGAGAAAAATATAGGTTTCCAAAAAAGGTAAGGAAACAAGTTATAAATCTATGGTAAAAGCACATTGATATGTTTTCCTCTCTTCAACGAACAAATATTTATTGAGATCCAAACAAATGCAGAGCATTACGTTAGAAACCATGTGCAGGAGAGGGGAAATGTCAGGGAGGTTGGAGAATATAAATTGCGTCACCACAACATTCCAAAAGAATTTACAATCTAGAGGAAGAAAAGATTAAAATGGATGAAAGGTTAGTCCTGAATTTAAGGTAATATTATTTAGTCAATAAGAATATGCATTTGAATCTAGGTTTTACCAGTTTAAACTGGTGGACTTCATTTAAATTCTTTGGGATGCTTCCTAATCTGCAAAGTGAAAATAAGAATGGTACCTTTCCTATGAGGTTTGAGGATTAAATAAAGAAATTATCTTAGTGCAATGCTTGGATTTAATAAGCACTCAGGAAATATCTACTGCAATTAGATGCCAAATGAGTCATACATACAAGATGATAAGAACTCGGAAATGGAGTAGAGGTACTACAGATCAGAGAAGTCAAAGGAAACTCTAAGCATGATGGACTACTTGAAAGATGATTAGGATATAAATGGGCGAAGATCAAGGGGTAGTACTATAGTCTGTTGGAATGGAGTAATAAAGGAATATACACATGCCATATTTGCTGGACCAATCTAACTAGAGTAGAAGGTGTGGGTTGCAGTTTACTAGGATGTAATATTGTAAGAGAGTAGAGGCCACATTGAGGGACTTTGAATAAAAGGCTAAATAATCTGCACCTCATAGATAACAGAGAGTAATTGCCCGTTGCTGGTTTTGCATATTTATCAAAAATATTCATGTTGAGAGACAGTGAAAGAAATATGAATAAATAAATATTCACATGAATTTATGGAATTTAGCTTTTGATACCAAACTTTCAAGAATCAAATCTAAGATGGTAATGAAACTGACCCCTTTAGAAGCATGTTTAGATTTTATAAGCCATACATCATAGTTATGTCTCTGCCCCATCTCACTCCATTTTTAGATAAATGTACAGGCTCTTTAACTTTCAATGAAAAACATAATAGCTAATCTATTTATACCTAGTATATTAAACACATTTGGCCTACTGAGGTCTCCAAGTAGAGGAAGATAACACAATTGTAAACAGAAATTACTTAATAAGTCAACTGTGTGTCTAGTCTTGAAAAAAATGTCTTCAGTGTTACACCACCCCAATTACAAACTAACCATTCTTCAGATCTTATTAATTAGATAAGCATGCCAAATTAAGTTTCATAATATTTAACTCAAAGTTATTTTAGGGCATACCAAGGATTCCTATACATTTTAAGACTTCTGAAATATTAAAAGTAAAAATAATGAAAGTGTTTTTGTTTTAAAATCCTAAAATTCTTAAAAATTTCAAATTCAACACAGAATTCCATGAACTTCATTTCAAATTTTAAAATATTTCTTTTTGTCTGTGATTAACTAAAAGATATTAAAGAGTGACATGTATGTCCTACAGACATCATACATAGATAAAGAAGCAATTTTTGATTTTGGTAGAAATTCCTCTGTTATCCTATAATAAAAATTTAGTAGTAAATGCAGAGAATTCTCATTGATCCTCTCTGCCCTGTATTCATTATATTTTTCCTTCAACTTATATGTGGTTCAGTACTATACCTAAAAATTGATATAAAAGGATTATATCTTATACAAATATAGATACATAAAAGCATTTATCATGTTTTACCAATGAAAGTAGCTTTCAACTTCAGTGCTCAGTCTCTTGCAGTTAATGTTAGGACTACCAGGGATAAAATTGTGGAGGAAATAGTTTTTTAGTTTTATTTTTTGATACCTCTAATCCCACTCTCTTGTCTGCTTCCTGACAAAACAAGGCTGCTTTTTACAGTATCCTAGAGTCTTAGCAGAGAGCTTTGGGCTCAAAATCCCCTTTTCAGCCTTTCTTTCAGTTAGTCCTAGTGCTCAAGTCCCTGTAACTCACTGAAGTCAATCTGAGGAACCAAATAATACTCATAAGATTCAAATATATGATGATAACATAAGTTATACCTAGGAAGGCATGAGGACTGAGGGATCCATATTTTAATAGGTATGTTTACAGACAAACTGCTTTAACCATTAGGGAAAAAAATTAATTGCTGATTCTATAAGCCAGAAGAGTATCTGAGGTGAGATGCTTTCCAGAAGAGTCCCTTCAAATCAAATTATTCATATAACCCATTTTTATTTCATATGACCCATTCATTCTACCAAGGAAGTCAGCCCTGCCTAAAGATAAAGAACCCCTGTCCCTGCTCCCCAATCAACCATTATGTGAAGGGTAACCACCAATTACCTGGACTTTGGTACCTCTACAAACAGCTCAGAGATACGTATAGGAAGGACCTCTGTTCCTATTCGGTTCAGCCCTGAAAACATTTACTTAGCTCCCAAGAGCAGTGAACGAAGCACTCTGTGAGGTAAGGTGGGGCTGCAATCCTCAGCCTGGCTGTCATGACTGAATGACCTGCTGCAATCAGCCATGGGAAAGGGGTGGAGTTATGATTAATACAAAAGGAATCGCTCATGCCTGGAAAGTGATCTTAGTCCTTCTTCGTCTTGATGGCCAAAGTCTCAATAAATCCCTGGCATGTTTTGTGTGTGAACAAGTGGTGCAACGTGGCAAAGGTTAAATACTACCGATTGGCAAGGTAGGAAGTAGCCATAACTCTCTCGTGTGCACAGCAACTACCACTCCCAGAAGTCTCTCCACTGGCAAGGAGCATGCTCTTCAATTCAGTAGCACAGGAATTTTGGAAGGGGCTTCACAGAATAGTTGTAACCTGGCAG
Source organism: Daubentonia madagascariensis (assembly GCA_023783475.1). Classification (NCBI taxonomy): domain Eukaryota; kingdom Metazoa; phylum Chordata; class Mammalia; order Primates; family Daubentoniidae; genus Daubentonia; species Daubentonia madagascariensis. The sequence goes on along the minus strand of JAKFHU010000978.1, from coordinate 12,885,646 downwards.
GAGTCATCCCAATAGTTCTAATCATAAGGTAGTTGAAACCACTGTAAAATACTGGTAGATTATAAAACTTCATGAATGCAAGGACTATGTTTTATAATCCATTGTAACATTCGGCATAATCCATGATGTCTAATGTTTGTTGAGCAAATAACTGAAAAATGGGAGAGACTAGGGCAGGGAGGACTTCTTGTGAGTAGTTAGACTAACTAGATTGTGAATTTTAAGCTGGTTTAGCATCAGGATCTTTTATGCAACTGAAACATTCTAAGGCAGCCCAATGGGTAAAACAGAGAAAGGGGAACTGATTGAAGTTTGAGGAAAAGATGGGACAGGAGGCCGGGCACAGTGACTCATGCCTGTAATCCTAGCACTTCGGGAAGCCAAGACAGGAGGATCGCTTGAAGCCAGGAGTTTGAGACCAGCCTGAGCAACACAGCAAGACCTCGTTGGTACAAAAAATAAAAAATAAATTAGGCCTGGTGGTGCGCCTATAGTCCTAGCTACTCAGGAGGCTGAGGCAAGAGGATCCCTTGAGCCCAGGAGTTTGAGGTTGCAGTGAGCTATGATGATACCACTGCATTGTAGCCTGGGCAACAGAGGGAGACCCTGTCTAAAAAAAAAGAAAAAAAAAAGAGGGACAGGAACTTGGGCCCATCTCCTCACACCTCACTTACCTCTATGAGTTGCCCCTGTGGTATCCCCTGAAGCCTTCAGCAGAGCACAGGTTAAACACAACCACACCAAACTAAATTCTGTAACTGCACGAATAAAATATACCTGGTTTATCATGCAATCCTAGCACACGTCACAGGTCCTGGCAAATAGTAAGTACTCAGTAAACATTTATAGAATGAATGAATATAGAGTTATTACACTTAGAAAAACTACTCAAGGAAAAGGGGCAAATTTTTTAAGGATTCAATAGTGAACAATCAATGTATTTATCTAGAATTCATATAAAATTGCCTTTAAAAACTAAAAAAAGTGAAAAAAATCCTCAAAACATATTTGGAGAAATTTTACTTTCCTGCAGTAATATGTTATTCATAGGGTTGTAGTTCTTCAAATACAGAAAATAAATAAATAAATAAATAAATAAATGACTCCTCTTCAGAAGCAGGTATTCTGTTGTGCTTAAGTAGATTGAAAATGTGGGATTCATTTGCAGATTCATTCATGTTCATTGTTAGCTTGAGAATGAGCTATGCATTATTTATTGCTCGTTTGGAGAGTTTTGTTTCTTTGGTCACTGGCCACAGTTGCTTAAGTGAATGAGTCTTTCCTCAAGTTCCTGATCCTGCTTTATTCCAAATTCACATGGCTCTTGTGCTACTCAGAAGTAATATTCAAGTTGTAGGTTATAGGATGTTTTCCCCAACTCAGAGCATTATACTCATGTTTCACTTAAATCTGGGTATACTTGTTGAAGGTGCTCAAATGCAGAACCTTCCTAGAAGCTCTTCAGTTGTGTTTCTTAATTAGAAAAACATGTCCACAAGGAACTGCATAATGTTTGCTGACTTAAACTGTATTGAATTTATAAAGCAATGTATCAAAGGAAACACAATTTCTCACCAAAGATAAACAAATGTCTTCTACAGTGAGCTACACAACCAAAAATCCTTTGTCAGCAGAGCCTTTTGGATATTTTCATTGACTTGATAATAGAGTTTTAGAAATAATGCAAAGTGGTTCCAAAATTTAGTTGAATGTATGCATACAAAAGTGCACAGTTATAGGAACAATACTGTTCATAGCTTAGTTTTGATCAAGTTTAATGAAAATATTAACATACTAAAATATTTTTGAGGCATCGCAGCAAGTAGAAAAAAGTGAATTCTATTAGGGAATGTCTCATTTTTAACTCAAGGTTTCTATCAGTCATATCAGCTTCTACTTTGATTTCAGCCATTCCATGAAAGAGAACATATAAGCCACGTGGACTTAGGTCTACAGTTTGGTCATATGTTCCAAAAGCAAAGGGATATTCTAGGATTGATACATGCTGGTTTCTGGTCCATCCACATACCCAGTTTCAGCCCGAATACCTACATTTCCTTGAACAAATTAGTCCTCTTCATGTTTCTCTGTTGCTTAAAGTTCAGTATGCTCAGATTTTTGGTCACATTAATACTAAGGTACAATTTAAAAACAACTTATATCCATCAAATTGGCTCTCTCAAAATCCCTTTGACTAAAACAAAACAAAACAAAACAAAACTTGATCCAAAAAAGCAGCTTAATGAATATATTCAACAAATTTTCACCCCCAGTCATCCAATATCACATTCTACTTTGGCTTTCTCCAAATATGCCATAAACTATTTAAAGAATAAGGGATAAGAAGAAAGACAGTTTCAAACTTGATCACTTTCTCCACCCACGCTATTGACCTGGCTTGCAAAGTTTACTGCACAAATTCTGTTAATGCATAAGACAGTGGAAGCTGTGAACAAAAATAATTGTCTTCAGACTTAAATAAATGATTAAAATATTTTTTCTTTTATTGTGGATACTCTCTCTCTTTGGCAAATGAGCTCCACTTTTATTGTTTCTAAGGTGATAGAAACATTCCCTGTTTTGATTTTGGTGGTAGTTACAGTGTTAAAAAGTTACAATCATAAAAAGTTACAGAGCTTCACAGCTTCTGTGGCTATCTTAAAAAAAATGAGGGAGAGGGGGTGGAGCAAGATGGCCAAATAGAAACCTCCAGTGATCATCCCTCCGCACAAACACCAAATTCAACGACTATTCACGCAAGCAAGCACCTTCAGAAGAACCAAAAATCAGGTGAGCGATCATACTACCTGGTTTTAACATTATTTCAAGGAAAGAGGCACTGAAGAGGGAAGAAAAGACAATCTTGCATTGCTTATGCCACCCTCCCCTACCCCTGGCAGTGCCAGACCACAAAGCTGAGTGGAGAGAGAATCTAAGTGCCCAGGGGAGGGACAGTGAAGTGATTGTGGGACTTTGCATTGAAACTCAGGACCTGCCTGTTACAGGGGAACACAGCACAGGACAGAATTCTGCCGGTGCTCACAGAGGGAGCATTTAGACCAGCCTGGCCAGAGGGAAATCCTCCACCCCAAAACCTGAGTTCTCACTAGTGCCACCACCAGCTGACCAAAAGCAGCCTGAGGCCTGGACTAAATTTATAAGGCAGTCAGGCCAGAAAGGCTGCAGTCCTTGGGCAATTCTTATGGCTCTGCTGGCTCAGAGCCAGTGGACTTGGGGTGCACATGACTCAGTGAGATACTAGCAGTGGTGGCCAAGCCAGTGCCTGCCTGTGTAACCCTCCCTCCAACTACAGGCACTGTGGCTCAGAGAGTCTTCTTTTTTTTTTTTTTTTTGGAGACAGTCTCACTCTGTCCCTTTGGCTAGAGTGCAGTGGTGTCATCATAACTCACTGCAACCTCAAACTCCTGGGCTCAAGCAATCCTCCTGCCTCAGCCTCCCAAGCAGCTGGGACTACAGACATGCACCACCATGCCCAGCTAATTTTTGTATTTTTAGTAGAGACGGGGTCTCACTCTTGCTCAGGCTGGTCTTGAACTCCTGAGCTCAAGTGATCCTCCCACCTCAGCCTCTCATAGTGCTAGGATTATAGGCATGAGCTACCATGCCCAGCCTTCAGAGAGTCTTCTTTCACTAGGGGAAAGGAAAGGAAAAATTTCAGAGGACTTTGTTCTGCAACTTGGAGACCAGCTCGGCCACAGTAAAATAAAGTACCAAGCAGACTCTTGAAGCACCTGAATCCAGTTAGTTCATTCTTGGTTTGTCAATTGAGGTATTGACAAAGGTATTTTTAGATCCACCCTGGGCCAGAAGGAAACATGCTGACCTGAAGAGAAGGATCTAGTCCTGGTAGGATTCAACACCTGCTGACTAAAGAGCACTTGAGCTTTGAATAAATACCACAAGTAGCCAGGCAACAGTCACCACGGGCTTTGGGTGAGACTGGGCTGGCTTCAGGTGTGACCTGGCACTGGTGGCCATGAGAGAGTACCTATGTCACTCCTCCCCCAACTGCAGCAGCCCAGTATGGGGAGGGAGGGAAGAGAGTGAGAGACTTGCCTGGTAACCCAAGGAATTCTCCTGTATCTTACCCAAGTCCATCAAGGCAGTACCACCAAGAGTCTGCAAAAGTCATTCCTGGGCTTGGGACACCCCCAGTGTTGATACAGCTGCAGTGACCAAAGGCTTAGATCACAACACTCAATTCCCTTTGAATACCTGGAAAGGCTTCTCAAGAAGGATGTGTTCAAACAAGCCCAGACTGTGAATATTAAAATAAATGCCTAACTCTTCAATGCCCAGACATTGACAAACATCAAAAGCATCAAGAACACCCAGGAAAGCATGACCTCACCAAACAAACTAAATAAGGTACCAGTGACCAATCCTGGAGTGATAGAGGTATGTGACCTTTCAGACAAAAAATTCAAAATAGCTGTCTTTGTCTCTAAAATAAAAAAAGTAAAAAAATTTTTAAAAAAAGAAACAAAATAGCTGTCCTGATGAAGTTCATTACTTAAAGACAACACAGAAAAGGAATTCAGAAGCCTATCAGAAAAATTTAATAAAGAGATTGAGATAATTTTAAAAAGCAGAAATTCTGGAGCTTAATAATTCAATTGACAAACCAAGAAAGGCATCAGAGTCTCTCAACAGCAGAATTGACTAAGCAGAAGAAAGAATCAGTGAACTTGAGGACAGACTATTTGGAAATACACAGTCAGAGAGAAAAAGGAATAAAAAAGAATTAAACACACATACAAGATCTAGAAAACAGCCTCAAAAGGGGAAATCTAAGAGTTTTTGGCCTTAAAGAGGAGGTAGAGAAAGAGATTGGGGTAGAAAATTTATTCAAGGAAATAATAAAAGAGAACTTTCCAAACCTAGAGAAAGAAATCAATATTCAGGTACAGAAAGGTCATAGAACACCAAGCAGATTTAACCCAAGCTAGGCTACTTCAAGGCATTTAATAATCAAGCTCCCAAAGGTCACAGATAAAGAAAAGGTCCTAAGGGAAGCAAGAAAAAAGAAAAAAATAACATATGAAGGAGCTCCAACACATCTGGCAGCAGACTTCTCAATGGAAACTTTAAGGCCAGGGGAGAGTGGCATGACATATTCAAAGTGCTGAAGGAAAAATCTCTAGAATATTATATCCTGCCAAAATATCCTTCAAACATGAAGGAGAAATAGAGACTTTCCCAAGCAAACAAAAGCTAAAGGATTTCATCAACATCAGACCTGTCCTACAAGAAATGCTAAAAGGAGTTCTTCAATCTGAAAGAAAAGGACCTCAATGAACAATAATAAATCATCTGAAGTTATACAACTAACTGGTAACAGTAAGTACACATATATAGAATACTCTATTGCTGTAATTGCAGTGCATACACCACTTATATCTTGAGTAGGAAGATTAAAAGGCAAACCTATCAAAAATAACTACAACTTTTTGAAAGATAGTATAAAAAGATATGGATGGAAACAACAAAAAGTTAAAAAGTGGGGGTATGGAGTTAAAGAGTAGAATTTGTGTTAGGTTTCTCTTTGCTTGTTTGTTTGTAAGCAGAGCTGTCATATGTTTAAAATAATTGATTATATAATGTTTTTTGCAAGCCTCATGGTAACCTTAAATCAAAAAACCCACAACAGATATAGAAAAAATAAAAAGTAAGAAATTAAAACACACTACCAGAGAAAATCACTTTTAACAAAGGAAGACAGGAAGGAAGAAAGAAAGGGAGGACCACAAAACAACCATAAAGCAAATAATAACATGGCAGTAGTAAGTCCTTACCTATCAATAATAATACTGAATGTGAATGGACTAAACTCTCCAACCAAAAGACATAGAGTGGCTGAATGAATTAAAAAAAAAAGACTCAACTATATGTTGTCTGTAAGAAACACACTTCACCTATAAAGACACACAAAGACTGAAAATAAAGGGATGGAAAAAGATATTCCATGCAAATGGAAACCAAAAAACAGCAAGAGTAGCTATACTTCCATCAGATAAAATAGATTTCAAGACACAAACTATAAAAAGAGACAAAGAAAGTCATTATATAATGATAAACAGGTCAATTCAGCAAGAGGATATAACAATTCTATGTATATATATACACCCAACACTGGAGCACCCAGATATATAAAGCAAATATTATAGAGCTAAAGAGAGACATAGACTTCAATACAATAATCACTGGAGACCGTAACTTTTACTTTCAGCATTGGACAGATCATCCAGACAGAAAATCAACAAAGAAACATTGGATTTCATCTGCACTATAAACCAAAAGGACCTAATAGATACTTATAGAACATTTCCTCCTACAACTACAGAATACACATTCTTCTCCTCAGCTCATAGATCATTCTCAAGGATAGACCATATGTTAGGTCACAAAACAAGCTTGTAAAAATTTTTTAAAAAATTGAATTCATACCAAATATTTTCTCTGACCACAATAGAATAAAACTAGAAATCAATAAAAAGAGGAACACTGGAAACTACACAAACACATGGAAATTAAACAATATGCTCCTGAATGACCAGTAGGTCAATGAAGAGATTATAAAGGAAATTAAAAGATTTCTCAAAAGAAATGAGAATTTAAAAAAATATCAAAACCTATGGGATACAGCAAAAGCAGTAGTAAGAGGAAAGTTTATGGCAATAAATGCATACATTAAAAAAGTAGAAAAGCGTCAAATAAACAACCTAATGATGGATCTCAAGAACTAGAAAAACAAGAGCAAACAAAACCCAAAATTAGTAGAAAATAAATTATGAAGATTAGAGCAGAAATAAATGAAATTGAAACCAAAAAAAACCAAGAGATCAATGAAATGAAAAGTTGGTTTTTTTGAAAAAATAAACAAAATTCACACACCTTTAGCCAGAGTAACTAAGAAAAAAAGAGAGAAGATCCAAATAAATAAAATCAGAGATGAAAAAAGAGACATTAAAACTGATACTGCAGAAATCCAAATGATCATTAGAGACTACTATAAGCAACTATATGCCAATAAATTGGGAAACCTAGAAAAAAATGGATAAATTCCTAGACACATACAACCTACCAAGATTTAACCAGGAAGAAATCCCAAACCTAAATAAACCTATAACAAGTAACAAGATAGAAGCAGTAATAAAAAATCTCCCATCAAAGAAAAGCTCAAGGTCCGATGGCTTCACTGCTGAATTCTATCAAGCATTCACAGAAAAATTAATAAAAATCTGTAAACTATTCCAAAAAATCGAGGAGGAGGAAATACTCCCAAGCTCATTCTACAAGGCCTGTAACACCCTGATACCAAAACCAGACAAAGACACAACAAAGAAAGAAAACTGTAGGCCAATATTTCTGATGAACACAGATGCAAAAATCCTCAACAATACCATTCTCTGGCCTGTTAGGGAAAAAAAAAAATCCTCAACAAAATACTAGCAAACCAAATTCAACAACACATTAAAAAAATTATTCATCATGATCAAGTGGGATTCATCCCACGGATGCAAGAATGGTTCAACATATACAAATCAATCAATGTGATACATCATATCAACAGAACGAAGGACAAATACCATGTGTTCATTTCAATTGATGCTGAAAAAGCACTCAATAAAATTCAATATCCCTTCATGATAAAAACCCTCAAAAAAAACTGGGTATAGAAGGAACTTACCTCAGAATGATAAAAGCTATATATAACAGACCCACAACGAGTATCATACTGAATGGATAAAAACTGAAAGCCTTTCCTCTAAGATCTGGAACAAGACAAGGATGCCCACTTTCACCACTGTTATTCAACATAGTAATGGAAGTTCTAACTGGAGCAATCAGACAAGAGAAAGAAATAAAGGGCATCCAAATTGGAAAGAAAGAAGTCAAAGTATCCCTGTTCACAGATGATATGATCTTGTATCTAGAGAAACCTAAAGACTCCACAAAAAAAAAAAAAACTTTTAGAACTGACAAACAAATTCAGTAAAATTGCAGGATACAAATAGCATTTCCACAGTAACAACAGTGGACAGTAAACAATCTGAAAAAGAAACTGAGAAAGTAATGCTATTTAAAATAACTACAAATAAAATAAAATACCTAAGAATGAACTTAACCAAGGAAGTAAAAATCTCTACAACGAAAACTATAAAACATTGGTGAAAGAAAGTGAAGAGGACACAAAAAAATGAAAAGATGTTCCATGCTCGTGGATTGGAAGAGTGAATATTGTTAAAATGTCCATACTACCCAAAGCAATCTACAAATTTAATGCAATCCCCACCAAAATACCAATGGCATTCTTCACAGAAATAGAAAACATAATCCTAAAATTTATATGGCACCACAAAAGACCCAGAATAGCCAAAGCCATCCTGAGCACAAAGAACAAAACTGGAGGAGTCACATTACCTGATTTCAAATTATACTACAGAGCTGTAGCAACCAAAACAGCACAGTACTGGCATAAAAACAGACACATAGACCAATGGCACAGGATAGAGAACCCAGAATAAATCTACATATTTATAGTGAACTTATCTTCAACAAAATTGCCAAGAACATACAGTAAGGAGAGGACAGTTGCTTCAATAAATGGTGCTGGGAAAACTGGATATGCATATGGAGAAGAACGAATTTTCATTGTATGTTAATTATACCTCAGTAAGAAAAAGAGTATGTTCAAATCCTAGAGCAGCCAGATATTTGCAAAGTTAACCTGGGTCTCATCTTTCACAAATTTAAAATGGTGATAACAATGTTACCTTCATCTCATGGTTATATAATTTATGTAACCATATAAGGAGCTATTTTCTATACAATAAAAATTATGCTAACACCCCATACCATTGAACTTAAGAAACAACGCTTACATACATTTTGATTATTTTCAATTGCTCAGAAATCTCTGCATAGTTATCATTTCCTCTCTGCTTCCTTTCTCCTGTCTGTGGTTATTGCTCCAAACCACTCCAGTACCTATTCAGCTAAGAACTGGGCCTGGCACCTGTAGTGCCATTGAGACTTGAGCCTGCTCTGCTGTAGTGCTGAGGCCAGACTCTGAATGTTGGGCAGGCCACCAGGAACATTTTGTCTGCCTTTTCAGAATATGGGCATTGACTTCCTGAGCCTACTTTTAATTTTAATATAGGCCTGTAATAGAAAACCCCTTTCACTCCAAGGTTTGTGTCCTAAATGGTTCTTTGAGTTGTTTTTCTTTTATTCTCATGTGTTTGTCCAAAAGAGGAAAAGAATGAAACCTAAGTTGGAAGGCTACCCTGGAGACAAAGCTTCAGGCTTCTCTTCTCCCTTTGGTTTTGAAATTGGAAAATATGATGAAAGTAAGTTTGTGCTGAATGTTAATTGATTATGTTTTACTCTATAATACCGAGGTTTGTAGTCACACTCTGGTGACTAGTATTAATTACTTTTTTTCCTTAGAAAACAAGTCCTATTTCCCTCTGCATAATTTAAACAAAAATTTACATATAATAAAACAAATTTTAAGGAGAATTATACAGTGATTTCTTCACAGAGTGCTAACATTTTAAACCAAATCAGTTTGTAAAATAAGCTATTCTTAAGTACTTTCCTTTGAGCAAGATAAATGTATCTCCACGATGCAGCAAAAGTCTCTATAGAACAACTCCACTGGATGCTTTGAAAGTATTTTCAAAATACTTTCCTAATCATCAGTTTAATTTTATGAACTGGCCATTTATGGCACACTGCCAGACACCATAAGAATTTTCAGCAAATCCCACTGAATTACTCTCAAAGCTAAAGCCAGAGAGCCAATTATCTTTTTTCTTTTAATAGACTTTATTTTTTTAGAGCTGTTATAGATTCATACCAAAATTGAGCAAAAGGTATAGAGATTTCCCATATACCCCCTGCCCCCACATGTGAAAAGCCTCCCCCCATTATCAACATCCACCACCAAAGTGGTACATAGGTTACAATTGATAAACCTACATTGACATATCATTATTACCCAGAGTCCATAGTTGAAATTAGGGTTCATTCTTGGTATTGTACATTCTGTGGGTTTAGACAAATACGTAATGGCATATATCCATCATTATTGCATCATACAGAGTAATTTCACTACCCTACAAATCCTCTGTGCTCGCTCTAGTCATTTCTCCCTGCCCCCTAACCCCTGGCAATGACTGATATTTTTAGTCTCCATAGTTTTGTCTTTTCCAGAATGCTATATTATAGTTGGAATCATACAGTATGTAGCTTTTTCACATTGGCTTCTTTCATTTAAAAATATGCATCTAAGTTTCCTCCATGTCTTTTCATGGCTTGGTAGCTCATTTCTTTCTAACACTGCATAATATTCCATTGTCAGGATATACTATAATTTATTTATCCATTCAACTGCTGAAGGACATCTTGGCTGCCAAAGTTTTGGCAATTATGAATAAAGCTGCTGTAAACATTTGTGTGCAAATTTTTGTGTGGACATCAAAAATTTCAACTTCTCTGGGCAAATACAAAGGGGAGTGATTGCTCAAATCCTAAGTTATGTTTACTTTTGTAAGAAACTACGAAACTGTCTTGCAAAGTGGCTGTATCATTTTGCACTCCCATCAGCAATGAATAAGAGTTCCTATTATTCTGCACCCTCTCCAGCATTTGGTATTGCCAAATGTTGATGTTCTGGATTTTGGCCATTCTAATAGGTGTGTAGTGAAATACCATTGTTCTGATTTGCATTTCCCTGATGATATATGATATGGAGCATCTTTTCACGTGCTTATTTGCTATTTGTATTTCTTCTTTGGTTAGGTGTTTGCTAAGATCCTTGGCCCATTTTTTAATTAGGTTATTTTCTTATTGTTGAGTTTTAAAGAGTTCTTTGTATACAGTATTTTGGGTAACAGTCCTTTTTCAGACATGTCTTTTGCAAATATTGTCTTCCAGTCTGTGGCTTATCTTTTCATTCTCTTGGTATTGTCTTTTGCAGAGCCGAGATTTTTAATTTTAATGAAGTCCCACTTATCAATTCTTTCTTTCATGAATCATGCCGTTCTTTGGTGTTATATCTAAAAAGTCATTGCCATGTCCAAGGTCATCTATATTTTCTCCCATTTTATCTTCTAGGAGTTTTATAGTTTTGCATTTTACCTTCAGGTCTGTAATTCTTTTTGAGTTAATTTTTTAGAAGGTGTAGAGTCTGTGTCGAGATTCCCTTTTTTGCATGTGGATATCCAGTTGTTCCAGCACCATTGGTTGAAAAGTCTATCTTTGCTCCATTGTATTGCCTTTGCTCCTGCGTCAAAGATCACTTGACTTTACTTATATGAATACATTTCTGGACTCTCTGTTCTGTTGTGTTGATCTATTTGTTTATTCTTTTGCCAATATCACATTGTCTTGATTACTGTAGCTCCGTAGGAAGTCTTGAAGTCAGGTAGTGTCAGTCCTCCAAGTTTGTTCTTCTCCTTCACTATTGTGTTGGCTATTCTGAGTCTTTTCCTTCTCCAAATAAACTTTAGAATCAGTTTGTCAAGATCTACAAAATAACTTCCTGGAATTTTGATTGAGATAGCATTGAATCTATGGATCAAAATTGGGAGGAACTGACGTCTTGATGATATTGAGTCTTTCTATCCAAGAATATGGAATATTGTCCATTTATTTAGTTCTTCTTTGATTTCTTTCATCATATTTGTATAGCTTTCCTCACATAGATTTTTCATAGTTTTAAAAAATGTATACCTAAGTATTTCTTTTTTGGATGCTAATATAAATGATATTGCATTTTTAATTTCAAGTTCCACTTATTCATTGCTGGTATATAGAAAAGCAATTGACTTTTATGTATTAACATTGTATCCTGCAATCATGCCATAATCATTTATTAGTTCTAGGAGGGATTTTGTTGATTCTTTTGAATTTTCTACATAAACAATCATGTCATCTTGGAACAACATTTTTTTTCTTCCTTCACATCAGTATGCCTTTTAATTTCTTTTCTTGTCTTATTTCATTAGCTAAGACTTCCAGTATGTTGTTGAAAAGGAGCGATGAAAGGGGACGTCCTTGCCTTGCTCCTGATCTTAGTGGGAAAATTAGCTTCTCACTATTAAGTATGATGTTAGCTGTAGGCTTTTTTTGTAGATATTCTTTATCTGTCAAATTAAGGAAGTTCCCCTCTATTCCTCAGTTTAACTAAGAGATTTTACCATGAAGGGGTGTTAGATTTTGTCAAGTGCTTTTTCTGCATCTATTGTTATGATTATACAACTTTTCTTCTTAAGCCATTGATGTGATGGATTACATAAATTGATTTTAGAATGTTGAACCAGCTTTGCATACCTGGGATAAATCTTACTAGGTCATGATATATAATTTTTTTGTACATTGTTGGATTTGACTTGCTAATATTTTGTTCAGCCAGTAATCTTTTTGCATCAATATATTAGTTCCATCAAAGGGGAACTTTTAAGATAATTTAAAGTATATTCAAAATATATTTAAAAGGTATTTAAATCATTTTTTATGTTTCCTTTTGATTCTATGGATAAGAAGTAGTATGAATTATGCACAAATAAAAAATTAATATTAGGTAATATTTACTGAGTCCTTACTATGCCATGCACTATGCTAAATTAACTCATTTAATCATCAGAAAAGCACTATCGGTATGTAATAAATAGTCCTGTTCTACAGGTGTGGAAATTGCTCAGAGAGGTTAAGTAACTTGCCCAAGGTTACAGAGCCACTCATTTGCATCCCGGCAGTATGACTCTGGAGAGCATGCTTTTAACTCTATGATATACAGTTCAACAAAATCACTCAACACTTACACACAACTTAGCAAGATAGTTTCCTGACAGATAAATCAAATAACAAATTTGAAAGGCACAAAAACATCCACATTTTAGCTTCCATTTTTTATCAACATTTCATATCCTTTTCTGGGTGACCCCCTTGTGCCAGGCACTGTTTTAGCAGCCACACAGAGACTAAGACAGGCAAGATCCCTGCCCTTAGCAGCATATTTCTAATAGGACCTGAAAGATACAGAGAATAAAACCATAAATAAGATAAACTTAGAATCTGCTAAGTGCTGTGAAGGAAAATTGAATAATATGACAGAGAATACCTTAAAGACAGATGAGGGTACTTTAAGTAGAATGGTCAGGAAAGTCCTATTTGAGGATAAACTAGCAAAATTTCTTGAGCTTGTTTTACAGGACAGTGGATAAGAAAACAGTTTGTTACAATTCTCCCTATTTGCAACAAAACTGGCTGACAGGGTGAGACTGATTGGAACCAACATGAAGTCTGTGCAGAATAGACTTGCCTGCCCAATGTGAGACCTTTTAACATCAAAGGGCTGAAAACTCTATCCTCAGATCATGCTAACACTGCCATTTTTGAATGCCACCCATGAAGAAGCATGTAGGGGCAACAGCGCATGCTTTCCAACCCTCCTTCCCTTACAGCTAATCACTGTCCAGCCCCAATATTTCACCCTCAAATTCTCTTCCTTAAATCAATAGCTGCAAGGCCCTTCTGGGGAGACAGATTTGAACCTGACTCCTGTCTCCTTGCACAGCTGCCTGGCAATAAACCTCACTTTTACTCCAAGGATCCAGTGCTTTAGTGTTTGGCTTTCCATAGCATACAGGCAAACAGACCCACTTAGGTTTGGTGACAGCAGAGACATGACTAGAAGCAGGGAGATCAGTTAGATGGTTATTATAATAATCTATGCAAGAAATGAGAGCAGCCTGAGTTTCAGTAACATAAGTGAGAAGGAAAGGAATAAACAGCTTTTCAGAAGTATTTTGGATGTGTATTGACAGGCCTTTTTGCTACAGCAACTGGATGAATGTTGGTGACACTTGCTGAGTTTGAGGAAATCCAGAAAGGAACAGGATGGGAGTGGTGGCTGAGAGGCTGGGAAGAAAAGGCAACACATTCAAGAGTTCTATTTTGGGTGTGCTGAGTTTGAAATGTTTAATTCATATCCAAATAGAGATTGTTTACATACATTTTAAATTATTTATTAGTCTTTGATTCTGGAGACAAGGCCGGGTGCCAGCTGTAATGCATGAGTTCAAACTATATTTCCAGCTATACCACAGATAAAACTTGCACTTTAACCCAAGTGATAAAGTTGATAGAAATTTAGTCTCTGTAGAAAATAACGGTTTCGAGACTTTCGTGTTAATTATTTGAAACCTCTCTAGATAATCTGGAAGGCTGAAATGTTTATATAAAATAAAAGCACTAACCCCTTGTATGTTCTAATCACTACCTGGAGTGGGCCATTAGTGCTGCCCAATGATACTGTATTTCCTTAATTACTCACTTTCCTACTCTCCTAACTGTTTCTCTCTCCTCAAACTTCTAACAGCTCCTTCCTGCCCCACTCTTAGCTGATGACCTTACTTCCTGCTTCACTTAGAAGAGAATATCTCCTACCACAACAACCACCTAACTCTGTGCCCATATTTGCTTCTTTCTCTCCAGTTATGACCTAGAAGTGTCTGTATTCCTAGCAGAAGTAAACTAGATCTCCCTCCTCTGTAGCTGCCCAGGGACTTTTCCCAGCATTTCCCTACTTTGTCTTCTCTATCACCAATTTTTCCTTTCATACTGGATATGTATATCATATCATACTGCAATTGTATATCATAGAGTTAATAGCATGTTCTCTGGAGCCATACTGCCTGGATACAAAAACCTTTGGATTTTCCACATCTGCACACCAACACTGTTATTTTTCATTGCCTAAAAAAAAAAGGAGTTTGCCCCTTTTTCTAACAGCTACAACCTTATTTCTTTGCTCCCTTTGTAGCAAATTCCTAAAACTTATATTCACCATCTCCAATATCTCTCCTTTTACCTCTTATTCTGTATTACTCCAGATTTTGTCCCTGCCACTTCTTTATAGATTCCTGTTCTGCTCTCCAACCTCTTAGCCTCAGAATCTACACTCGATCTCTTAATGATGGCTTTGATTACTATCTATATGCTGTTAACTGCCAAATATTTATCTCCCTCCCAACCTCTTTCCAGACTTGTATATCCAACTGCCTACTCCACATCTTCATTTGGATGTTAAAAGACATCTTACATCTAATATGACCAACACTGAGCCACCAACCCCAAACCCTTATCCCACCAGCCCCAAACCACTATCTCTGTAGATGGCAATTCCACCTTTCCAATTGCTCAAGCCAAAAACCTGGCATCATTCTTTATGCCAGTTTCTCTCTTATACTCCATGCTGAACCACTGTTACCTTCATCTGACAGCTGAGGCCCAGAGAAGGTAAGTGACTTGCCCAAGATTCCTCAGCTAGCAAGTGACTGCTGAGATTCAAATCCAGTTCTTTCCAGTACTAAAAAGCCTGTGTCAAACAGTGAACAACTCACCTTCAGTCTAGCTTGGATACTAGCCTTAAAATGAGTCATCCAGCCAACCAAAACAGGAAAGAAATGTGTATGGTGTATTCAAATATTCCAAAGATTCTCTGAGTTGATTGAGTTGTAACTCAAAACTAATACCATACATTACATTTTCATAGCTGGTAAAAGAAATCTGTTCCATAATTTTGCGAGCACATTGACATAAGGACAATTTACCAAAGATCTAGTAGGGGCTTCTTTTCCTTCTTGTCTGTAGATAAAATCGCCAGGCACAAAACGTTCTATACCACATTATCTAGAATTCAGATGAGCAGATTTTCCAAAGCTCTTGCCAGAAGTAACTGTCAAAGATACCCTCTGTTCTTCCTTACTCTGACCTCTTTTTACATGGCTCTCCAAGTTTGGCAATTGTCAGCAGATTTATGAAGTTGTGGGAAGACACAAATGACCCCATTCCTTTCTTTTTTCCCTCTGTAATTCTTGACACAAGCATTATCAGATTGTCTCAAAGATGTTATTTGTCTAAATTGTTTTGATTCTTTGCCCTCAGTGTTTTTGTTACACATACTCTACATGATGTCAGAACCTATCATTTTTAGAAAAAAAGGCTTAGAAAAGCCACAAAGTTCACTGAGCATAAACATTGTTTACAATATAATAGGTCAGTACCTTTAAAGGAGACCACTTCTAGAGTATTCAGTGGCCTCTCTAAAGTTCTTGCAGCATTTCGTTTTTAAATCCCAATAGTTAGCTTTGTGATCCCTTATGCTTTTAGAAGATTGTTGTCTACATCTTTTAGGGATGGCAATGAGATACTGGGAGAATAAGTTTTGAAAACAGTCATTTTCATGACTCAGAATTCTTCTTATGTGATGCATTGCAAAGATTGGCAATATTTTTATTATGATTTTTTCATAATCTTAATGATTTATTCGTTCCCCTAGTAAAAGAATCTGTCATTTCTATTCCTTCCTTATTATATTTTGAACTTGCTCATTCACCCCTGGGAAAAATGCTTCTCTGTTACAGTCACAGCGGGCTGGCTGCTATCCTTTAGGAAAGGAGTCAATCCAACAATTCCTTAAAGCTATTAATACAAAACAATCTAAAGAACCTCTATCTGCACACTCTTCCTAAATTTCCCTGTCATTAGTTGCATTGAATAGTACTTCTCGCCATAATCACTCTTTTTTAGTTATTGAGGATATCTAAAATACAGGATAAACTTTTACCACAAACTTGGATTAAGAAGGTAAATTAGCCCAAATATCTCAGGGTGTATTTATAAAATATGAAGCATGTAAGCAACCAGAACTCTTAAATTATCTGTGACTATCAAATCAATGCAACTAAACAACTGTCGTTAGCCCTCCACAGGACCACCTTCAAAACTGTGGAATGTTGCGTCATATTTCAAGTCTTATAGCTTCCACATTGTCTTCACCTCCATCCTCATCAAGGACTTTACTTGAAGCATCTCTGTCATTCATTTCTCTCCCAAGGCTTGCTTTCATGTGTTGCTGACAATGAAACTTGGAGCAAGGCAGAGAACCTCCTCTGAACCACTCCAGGAGAACTGCCATTGTTCTGTGACCCTGTTGGAAGTTATAGGCCATAGAGGGGCCATTAACTGCCTCTCATCTTCCTTGTTCTGTATCTTTAAATACTTGCCACTGTGATTAGGGAGGAGGCGTTCCCCCTCCCCCCCACAATCTTTCTATTTTTGCTTAGGTCAATTTCTGAGACAGTCCTTGAGAACTTCTCTGTAGTGTGTCTTTGTACTTCAGTCCATAATATACTAAGAAATGTGTATAGCGTGTTCAAATATTCCAAAGATTCTCTGAGGTGATTGAGTTGTAATTCTAAACTAATACCAGACATTTTCACAGCTGGTAAAAGAAAAATCTGTTCCACAATTTTGTGAGCACATTGACATAAGGACAATTTACCAAAGATCCAGTAGGGGTGTCTTTTCCTTCCTGTCTTCAGATAAAATCACCAGGCACAAAACCTTCTGTACCACATTGTTTAGAATTCAGGTGAGCAAATTTTGCTCACAGTGTTTCAAATTGGACATGGAAAGTATAATACTAAGTGTAATGAAGAAAATGGGAGAAAGTTTTTATAAAATACTGCCAAATAAAGAAATTTCCTAAAGAAAAGTAATTTAGAAAATGGAATAAATAGAATGGAAAGTCTAAATTAATATCATGGTGTAACAAAGTTTAGAATTTGATAAGCGTCACCCCAACACCACATCCCTTAGAATATGGACCACAGAATATACTGGAGAAAGTTCAAATTTGCACAGAGTTTAAGACCCCAACTACTTTTTATATTTTTATATTCAACATTATTAAAACATCTCTCATCACTGAAGTACTCTTCATGAGGAATTTAGGAGTTTGAACTGGTGACAAACTCCATGCAAGGGCCTAGACTCTCATGGGAAGCAGCTGGCTGTAGGCATACTATGTGCCTGACTCGGCTACTATAGCATCGTGCACATGCCTTGGGATTAGTGACTGAGATTGCAAATGTCAAATAAATGCTGTAACACAGAGCTACAGTGACTGGGGACAAACATAGCTGAGATTAACCCTAGGCACAGAGACTTTGCTTTTCCCTGCACACTCTGAGAAACTACCATCTGATCAGGAGAGATATCACTGCTCCAGTGAATAAGGTCAGCAATTTAATCTCCTGTTTTCACAGCAGCACCATATGACAGTGACGGCACATTCTCCAAGAAGAGAAACTCTAAATCAATTGCAACGATAATGTCCTTTCTGTGCTGAACCAGAAATCACTGAAAACCCAGGGAAACCATGTTTCCAAATAGCGGATTGAATCTCAAATTCCAGAAAGAAAAGGTAATAATTCCTTTTATAAACACAAAACACCTCGAAAAAATCATTTCTTCTTACAAAAGAAACTATTATTTATGCTAGCAGCAAAAGGATAAAATTTCCTAAATGAAAGTCGAATGGAAGGATAATTGTTATCTAGAAAGAAGTTTTTGTGCTTGTTCTCATGATCGTATATTAATTTTTAGATAAGTAAGAATCAAATCATAAATCAACTTCCTTATGTGGAAAAAAAATACTAAGAAAAGAGTAGTGATTTTCCTCACAGGTTAGAAAGATAGACAGGATAACTTCTAAGGTACCGCTAATTTTAAAAATCTATGCGTTAGGCATGAAATTTATTACTTTATATATCTTCATGCATTAGTTTTTTAGAAGGCTCCCCCAAACTGGCAGGCCTTCCTTTGATTTGGAACTTTTCACTTTGGTTACAAGAACCCTTATAACACCATGCAACACCACCACGCCAAGTAGTAGCTACAGGATATGTCATAGAGCTTTCTAATTTTAGGTGATCTAAATGCTCAATTAATTAATATGCAGCTGTTTGCCATGGACATTGCATTGGGACAGTACTTAGACTGCTGGCCCAGATCTCAATGTTTAGGTTCAGTAGCATCAGTGTAACTTACCAGTGCAAAGTACTTCCAACTGCATGTCATGCTCCTTTCCCCACGCCCATTTTTTAGCTTGAGTTTCCTGAGCAGGCATCTGTATCAAATATTGACACCAATATTCACAAACCGTGCAAGAAGAGTCACATTTTATCTCCCCTTAAAGGAATGTTGAAGTAACATATATGTAGCTTTGAGGAAGAAGCAAGTATGTTCAATCTCATGGAGAGGATTTATAGCCACAGATATGTACCCATGACAGCTGGATGTAAATATAAATCATCAAACAGAACATACTCAGGAGGCTCCAACCAGCATGGGTAAACATTACAATTATTGTTTAATATGGGGAAAACACACCAATGAAGCCTGGCAAGTACAACCTTAACCAAGTGACCAAGGTTAAAATCACTACCGAAAGTCATGTTAATGACCTGTGCCCCCTGACATGATGTAATGGGAAGAATGCCTCACCTTGTGGCATTTTTGCAAAAATCCATAACCCTAGCATAACCATAAGAAAACATCAGACAAAATCAGAATGAGGAACATTTTACAAAATGCCTAACCAGAACTCTTTAAAAGTCTCAGTGTCACAAATGGCAAGAAAAGACTAAGTAATTATCACAGACTGGAGTACACTAAGGCAGCATGACGATTAAATGCAATAAGATCTTGAGTTGGATACTGATTGGAAAAGGATATTAGTGAAAAAACTGGTAAAATCCAAATACAGTCTGTAGTTTAGTTAATAACACTGTACAAATGTTAATTATTTCTTAGTTTTGACAAATATGCCGCGGTTATGTAAGATACTAACATTAGGTGATGCTGCATAATAGGTATACAGGAACTCTCTGTTCTATCCTTGCAAACTTTCCATAAGTCCAACATTATTCCAAAATAAAAAGATTACTTAAAAATTACCATTAAAGTATTATTAAGTGTTACCAAATGCCAGCTATGTAAACCAAGAAATAGGAGTATGTTAATCTCCTGAGATTCACACAGGAAGATGTTGCCAATTTGAGACAAAAGACTTAAGATTCTTTTCTCCTTCCTTATTGATAGCTGTATGTAATTTAATGATCCCACCAGCATTCCAGCAACATAACTTAAAGTTTTATAACTGGCCTAAAATGAAGCTAAAATTTCAGACTAAATAAAATAAAAAATCGAAAATTCAAAAAAATTTCTTAGAACCACAATTGACTGCCTGGTTTCTTAATCTTTCAGCATACATTCTATAAATAAAATAAGGGCTATTTTTACTTTTTGTTTTCAATTTTTTTTTTTACCTACCTAGTGAAACAAATCTTTCCATTTCCTTTTAGTTTTCTTATGCAAATTTTTAATAGAGCATCAAATGTGATAAGGCACATTTCACTTTTAAAAACTATTTATCTGGCTTACAAATTGAATGCTTAGTTTGTTTTGTATTATAGTACGACACCATTTTTGTTGAAAGGGTGTGTGTTTGAGTCTGGGGACAGTAGCCTAGAAAGATACACATCCACAGTGGCATGGCACAGACAGCAGGCTAATCTCCAAAGATCCTCATTCTCTTTCTGTAGTGTAAAGTTGTGGCTGAGAAATGACTATCAAATTTCCAAGCCCCCTTTCCTCTAAGTGGAGCTGTGTGACTAGTTTGGGCCCACATAATATGAATGGAAATGATATACATCACTTCCAGGCCAAAGAGTTTAAATAATCATTGTGCTTGTTCCACAATCTCTTCACTTTCCATGATGACTTTGGAGGCCACAGTAGAAGATGATCACAAAATGGGAAGGCAGCCTAGATCCCTGAGGCTTGGAAGAGAGCTGCCTAGAAAGGCATCTAAAAAAGAGTATAGAGTCTTTGTGTAAGCAGGAAATAAACATCTACTAAATTAGGCTATTGAGATTTGGGAGTTATTTGCTAGAGCAGTCAAAATTTCCTGCATCATATAAATGTGATCTATGGAAAATAGAATTGTATTTTCCTCTATATTTCTATTTTTTACATGAACACACTGTTTTTTCAACTAGAAAAATAAGAAAAATAGTTCCTATATGAGGAAAAAAGAACCCATTATTTAATCTTTAATCTTTCAATCTCAATAATTTACCTCTTACTTCTTGCAACTTTGAAAAATTTACCCCTTTCCACCAGATTAAAAAAATATTTTTTTTCTTTAGGATAAAGTTATCTGAAAATGCTATTAAGTGCTCTGCCGCCTTTTGGACTTTGTATCACAAACACAGTATCACAGTTGAGATGTACATGTCATTTTAAAAATATTGACTATCTAGATGCATGATAACCAGAAATCAAAAGGATATAAAGATCCCAGCAGACGAGAACTAAGGAAAATTAAAGGTCACAGAAACAACCAGTACCTTTAAGCAGCTTGCATTCATTATTCTCATTATTTGCGTTTGTATGCTTCCACCATACTTTTATTTTATTTTATTTTATTTTATTTATTTATTTTTTTTTTTTGAGACAAGTTCTCACTCTGTTGCCCGAGCTAGCATGCAGTGGTGTCATCATAGCTCACTGCAACCTCAGACTCTTGGGCTCAAGCGATCCTCCTGCCTCAGTCTCCCGAGTAACTGGGACTACAGGTGTGTGCCACCACACCTGGCTAATTTTTTTTTTTTAATTTTTTTGTAGAGATGGAGTCTCACTATGTTGCTCAGGCTAGTCTTGAACACCTGGCCTCAAGTGATCCTCCCACCTCGGCCTCCCAAAATGCTGGGATTACAGGTGTGAGCTGCTGCATCCGGCCCCACCATATATTTTTTTTAAACATACCAACAAAATAAAACTAAGCTTTTGACCCACAAATATTTCCTTATTTTATTCCCTTATCTCAATCATAATGACACAGCAACTGTGGCACACACAGACCTGCAATATCACAATTCTAGTTTCACTGGAGAGAGGTGGGCCCTGTTACCAGCTCTGATCAAAAAAATTGTGAAGGCAGGGTATGGTGGCTCAGGCCTCTAATCCTAGCACTCTCGGAGGCCGAGACGGGAGGATCGCTTGAGCCCAGGAGTTGGAGGTTGCAATGAGCTATGATGACGCCACTGCACTCTACCCAGGGTGACAGAGCAAGACTCTGTCTCAAAAAAACAAAAATTGTGAATAGAAGTAATGTGTCACTTCCAGGCTGAGGCAGTCAAGAGCCTCAGGGGACACTACACAGATTTTCATCCCCAGCCTTAATGAATGCGGAAAACTAGTGTTGAGATGACAGAGTCAAGATGGATCCTTGAATAATTACTTAAAGTAACCTGACCTGGAGACCTGCCAGGTATGTTGATGCCTTTTATATTTTATTAACACACTGAGATTTCTGGGTTGGTTTGTTCCTGATGCACAGTCTAGCCTAGTCTGACTAATACAGACCTTCAAACTTCCTCCTTTCTTCCTCATTGCCTTATAGAAGGCATAGTATAAAAGATTTGGGTCATAAAAAATAGCTGCATGTCACAGATTAGCATTCAAATTCATGAACATAATAGGAACAAGAGAACTGATTAAATGTATCATCTTTTTCTCTGCCAGTCATATTGAAAAGGTCCAAATGTCATTTGTTCATTTAAGGGAAATATATACAAGGAGTATTAGAAATCAGTTTCTTTGCACTAAAAATTTACATATGTGATAAGGTAAAATATCTCAGATTTGCGTATTAAAAGCAACAGCACTCAGTGCCAAGAAGGACTTTGCCCAAGGCAGAATCTTATCAACTATAATTAATAGAACAAGAAAAAAATGTAAGCATAACTCCAGCTGGCATCTAAAACTACTGGACTAAGTCTATAAATGCAAACGTGTAAGGTAATTGCTAATATGTTTCACTTAGCTGAAAAGCCATTAACAGTATGTTCGGAATCCAAGTCATTCAGTTCTACGCTGCCTCAGTGAAGCCGAAGTAGTTTTAGTGGAAACACACACTTAGGTCTCCCAGGACAACCAAAAACACATGTACTTGCCCATCGTTGTGATGTATTCCTAAAGAAATATTAATATAAACTGTATTTAAAATAGCTTTTAGGTCCAATGAAAATCTATGACACATATATTCAGAGGAATATAAAAGTACATTTTCCAACTCAGCCCCAATTTATATTTTCCCAATATAAATTCCTATTGATTTTAACTGTATACCTTTTTCAGTACAGAAGAATTGTGTTCTTAATTATTGGCAATAGAACAGTGATTTTTCAGGATGGAGTGGGGAGGCAGTACAAGGTGAGAAAAGGCACGTTAGAATCACCAAGGGAGAAATTTCAAACTACCTTATGTCACCACCCCCTTTGTATATGCACCTCAGGAGTCTTAGGACTTAGTGTGGTGTGGAGCGAAGGGTGCAGGTTGTAGGGGCCTCTGTGATCCTGCTCTGCCCCCTCCTTCCCCCATTTAGAATGCCTGAAATGAAGGAAAAGACATTTCTTTTCTGTAAGAATTTTTAAAGGTGGACTCCTGAGGGAACAAATACAAAATATTCAGCAGAAGAGTCTCAATGTTCTTGACTGAGATTGAACCAAATGTTTCCTGAGCGTTCTCCGTCACACCTTTGTTATCTCAGAAAAGAACAGTTGTTCCAACTTTCTCATTTGACTGTCACATTCTGGGTAACAGAATGTCTCACAATACTGAACGGTACTGGAGAGATTATGCTGAAAGCCTCTTGTTCCTGGCTTCATCAAGTATTAATGCAAATGTAGAATTTAATATTATTGTCTAAATATAATGCTCTGTATCCCACCCATAAATTTTCTTTTCTTCATATAGTTTTGCTCATTCATTAAACTAATACATGCCTATGGTATGCTGTACAGTATCAACATTTGTCAGAAATAGTTAATCAATGTTATTTAATGCAATTGCATAATTTGATTCTCAGACTTCAATATGGATTCAACCTCAAAAATATCTTGAATTATACCTCTCCTCTATCTCTGTTACTGGAATAGCAGATCCAACTCATCACCCCTCACATGAGCGCATCATCTTCAATGTCCATACCACCTACCCATTCAGGCTATAATGCAAGACTTGCTGTTCTCCACTCCAAATCTCGACACATTATAGCATGATTAAAAACCTATTGTTTCTTCACAGCCTTCAAGGCAAAGTCTAAACTTCTCAGCTTTGCAAAAGACATTTCATAAGCTTTAATCTCAATTCATGCAACTCCCCACTGTGCACAGTATTCTCAGATCTCATTAACTTATTAGATTTTTGAAAATTATTTTTGAATACATCAGGACTTTTCTGTCACTTTACACATTCCATGTACATGCTTAGAATGCCTTCCTCAAGTTCTTTACTAAAAAAATAAAAATAAAGTCCTCTATAAGTCTTTCAAAAACCAACTCAAATTACTCTTTCTCTTCAAAGTGTTTTGGTTGTTGGCTGCTAGTATGTGATAAGCTGCTCTAAAGCACAGCCACTTAAAACAACAAATACTTATTATCTCAGTCTCCACGGTCACGAATGTGGGTAGCACTTGCTAGGGGTTCCGGCAGAGGGAATACACACACACACACACACATTTCTCTCACACATAAAAGCCCACAGGTAAAGTTCAGGGCAGGTACCGTAGCTCTACCACACAAAGTCTTCATTAACCCCTCAGCTCACCACTCTGCCATCCTTGGGATGTGACTATTATCCTTATGGTCCAAGATGACCCTAGATCTCCAGCCTTCACATCTACATTCCAGGAAGTGTCCACAAAAAGACCTACTGATTGAAGAAAGCTCCTGAAAGCCACCACATGCATTTCTGCTTACATTTCATTGGCCAGAACTTAGTCATGTGGCCATATCTAGGCAAGAGAGGTTTGGGAGTAGAGTCTTTATTCTGTATGTTCAGATACCCAGCTAAAAATCAGGGGTCCTGTTACTATGAGAGGAGAGGAACAATATATATTTGGAAATATCCATAGCCTCTATATTTACTAATAGACAAAGATCAGATAGAAACAGATTTAAGAGAAGCGTCAGCCTAAACATTTCTGAAATTTAGAATTGAGAGACCTAAAGACTAAGGTCATTGGCGTCAAGTCACAATAATGGCCACATGCTATAGAAAATGTCCATGAGCTCTTGGTACTAAGCTTTGGAGCTGCCCCAGTTCCTGACATTCCATAATTTAGCTGATCACTTGTTCCTTGGATTATAAGATGTACCTCAATATAAATCCAATAGATAATAATACTCTTCTTTCCCTTGAATTAGCCAGAGTCATTTTCTGCTACTTACAACAAAAATAATCTCAACCAATCTATTTCAAGATATTTAGTCCAAAATATTCACACAGTCAAATGCATGTGCGCATACACACACAAAATCACATGAAATGATGGGAGTGTTTCTAGAGAAATAAATAAAATAAACAAATGTTTGATTGTGTAGTTTATTAGCATTCATCTACCTCAATCAACAAAAGGGCAGACCTAATAACAAGTGTCCTTATAAGAGAAAGAGGCAGAGGATCTAAAATATCTAAGGATAATTCAGTTTAAATTTAAATTTCAAATGTTTTAAATGCAGATCATATTATATAATTTCCCCACTTAAAACTCTGGAATGAATATCTTTTTTCAGGATAAAGTCCAAACTCCATATCATGACATAGAAATCTCTCCACAATCTGGCCTCTGCATTAATCTCCACTCCCATCTGTATTCATCGGTGTCATCTCTTAGTTAGCATAACATTATTTATTGAAAGTCCACTGTGTGCCAGATACTGTTGTAGGAGCTAGACACACAGTCAGAGGTAATATTTAAAATATCTAGCAACTTCAGTAGCATTACATGGACAAATTAGAATGGATGCCCAACCAACAAACACCAGCCATGAAAAAGCTTTACCAGTGCGTATGACCAGAATATCAACCTGGAAATAGTAATAAATACAACAAAGCCCCTACCTTCGATGAGTTTACATTTTTAATGGGAAGGGAAATAATCAATAAGACATTAATAAATTATTAAGATAACTTCAGGTATAAGGGTATGAAGAAAATAAGACAGAAAATGTCATTCCAGGAAGTGACATTTGACTTGAGATCTGAATATATAAGATGTAGCAAATTAAACAGTGCCCCCCAAAAAGGATATGTCCATGTTCTATTTAATAATCCCCAGAACCTATGAATGTGACCTTATTTGGAAAAAGAGTCTTTGTAGATGTGATTAAGTTAAGAACTTGAGATGAGGAGGCCATCCTGGATTATCCAGGTGGGCCCTAAATCTAATAACAAGTGTCCTTATAAAAGAAAGTTTGCTGAACTATTATATAACTGGAAAAAAATTTTAATGTAAAAAAAAAGAAAGGATTATTTGAGACAGAAAGAAGACAAACACACAGAGGAGTAGGTGATATAAAGACAGAGGCAGAGATTGGAGTGATGCAGACACAAGTCAAGGATGGTCACCAGAACCTGGCAGAGGCAAAGAATGAATCCTCCCCTAGAGCCTCCAGAGGAAATATGACCCTGCCAACACATTTTTTCTTCCTTTTCTCCACATATCCTAATGTTCTTTTAATTAATTTATTTTTTTCTGCCGACACCTTGATTTCAGACTTCAGGACTCCACTGCTATGAGAAAATAAAATGTCTGTGGTTTGAGATCACACAGTTCATAGTAACTTGTTACAGCAGCAGCCTTAGAAAACTAACACAGAAGGCAACTATGCAAAGATCTGATGGGAAGTACATTCTAATCAAAAGGGATGACAGGTGAAAACTTCCAAGATCTTCTGTAGAGATGTACCACTCATCAAAGGACATAAAGGAAGAATTGAAGCAAATATACCACGCTCATAAAAGTGCTATTTTTCTCCAAATTAGTCTATAAAGCCAATGCTATTCCAATCAATATCCCAAAAAGATTTCTCATGGAACGTCACAAACTGATTTTTAGATTTATATGGAAGATCATAGTCAAGACAATTCTGTAAAATAAAAGAACAAGGTATTGGATTTGCTTAACATATATGTCTTATTTAAAGTTATAGTAATTAAGAGAATATGATATTGCTATAATAATAGAGAAATAGATCAATGGAACTTAACTTTAAATCCTAGAAATGCATGCATACACACACACACTTGAAAACTAAACAAAGTTAGCGTTTTGGATCAGAGGAGCAAAGAAAACTATTCAATAAATAATGCAGACACACACATATAAAAGATCCCTACCTTATACCATACACAAAAGTAAATTCCAGGTAGATTAAAAACTAAATATAAAAATAAAACTTCACAAATTTTAGAATATTGAAAAATATCTTTACAACTTCAAGGTAGAAAATATTTTCTTAAATAAGACCCAAAAATCTAGAACTGTAAAGAGAAATATTTTGTAAATTCAACTACTTAAAATATTAGAAGATAATATTAAAATAGTAAAATGAAAAGGCTCAGAGTAGAAGAAATAATTTCCAATCCATATAACTGACAAAGTATCCAAAATATATAAAGAACATCTACAAAACCAGTATGAAAAAGACCAACACAATGGATACAAAGTTTCAATTATACAAGATGAATAAGTTCTGGATATCTAATGTACTGCATGGTAACTATAGTTAACAATACTGTATCATATACTTGAAATTTGCTAAGAAGGTATATCTTAAGTGTTCTCACCACAAAATTTTTTAAAAAGGTAACTATGTGAACTGATGGATATGTTAATTAGCTTGATTGCAGTGATCATTTCACAACACTTACGTCAAAACATCAAGTTGTGTACCTTAAATATATATAAATTTTATTCGTCAATTATACCTCAATAAAGCTTTTTAAAAAAAAGACAAACATAAAACCACAATGAGATATCACTTAACTCCAGTGAGATTGGCTCATATCAAAAAATCCCCAAACAACAAATGTTGGCGGGGATGTGGACAGATAGGAACACTCATACACTGCTGGTGGGACTGCAAATTTGTACAACCCCTATGGAAAGTAATATGGAGATACCTCAAAGAATTAAAAGTAGAATTACCATTTGACTCAGCAATCCCACTACTGGGTATTTACCCAAAGGAAAAAAAGACATTTTATAATAAAGACATCTGCTCACGAGTGTTTATAGCAGCACAATTCACAATTGCAAAGATGTGGAAACAACCCAGGTGCCCATCAATACACGAGTGGATTAATAAATGTGGTATATGTATACCATGGAGCATTACTCAGCAATAAGGAACAATAGTGAATTAACACATCTGGTATTATCCTGGTTGGAGCTAAAACCCATTCTTCGAAGCAAAGTGTCACAGGAATGGAAAAACAAGCACCACTTGTACAAGCATCAAATTGGTACTAACTGATCAACACTTACATCACACAGGGCAATAATATTCATCAGGGGGCGGGCAGGTGGGAGAGGGTGGAGGGGATGGGAAAAACTCTCACTGAATGGATGCGGGGAGCACAGTTTGGGGGAATGACCACGATTGTAGCTCTGACACGGGCAGTGCATGGGCAATATATATAACCAAAGTGTTGTACACCCATAATATTCTGAAATAAAATAAATAAATAAATAAATAAATTGCAAGCTCCTTGAATATAGGAGCTATGACTTTAAAAAAAAAAAAAGACAAACAACTAAATGGGAAAATGAGAAAAGGACCAGATCATTCACAGAAACAAAAACCTAAATGTATGAAAAGATGTTTAACTTTGCTAATAATCATGGAAATAAAAATTAAAACTACAATGAGACACCATTTAAAACCTATAAGGTTTGGGGGGCAATTAAAAAGACTGGTAATACCAAGTGCCTGTGAAAATGCAGAGAACTGGGAACTCCAACAAACTACTGATAGGAGTTTAAGTTGATACAAACACTTTGGAAAACAGTATGGAAGTGTGCAAAAGATGTATTTATCATACAAGCACAAAATTTCACTTCTAATTCTATATCTTGGAGCAGTGGCTCTAGGACACATGTGTGACCTGGGGAAATCTGGAGGCTCCCTGAGACCCTTCTTTCATGGGGTCTACAAGATCAAAACTATTTTCATACTACTACTAAGATACTATTTACTTTTGTGCATTCATTCTTTCACAAGCGGACAGTGGAGTTCTGCAGATGCTACATGATATACATACATGCCAAACACCATCATCAGGAGAATAGTTACCCCTTAGGGGAAAGAAAATGGAATAGGATTAGAGAGGGACCCACAGGGCAACAACCATACGTGCACTATTTTGTTTCTTGAGCTGGGTGGTAGTTACATGCGTGTCCATATTGTTCTTCATACCTATTTCTATACCTTATTATTCCATAATAAATAAAAGTCCAACACAGTTAAAAAGAATAGTGAATTTATCAAGCATTAGAAAAAAAAGGCCACATGGAACTGATAGCTTGTAACTTTGAGTAACGCTCATCATTAGCTTTTCATAATTCTCTTTCCTGGATCACATATTAAAGAGATAAAATCTCCTATTGTGTATTTACATAAACAAACTATATTTACCAGTCTCACATTATGATGTTGAAGCAACAATCCTGATAGTGATCATAAATTCTTCTGCAATAGCTTTTGGCTTTTTTGGAGTCAGAAAAACGAGAGGATTTTAGAGATAGTAGGTACCTTAGCAGAGAAAAAAAGCAGAAAATCCTCAGATGAAGAGTTTCTAGTTTTGGCTTTCAAGCCATGCCTGTTACTCACCAACTGGGCCCAGGCAATTTACACGACATCTGTGAACCTCCTTTATTCCTTATTTGCAAAGTGGAGATAATACTTCTCAGATA
Organism: Daubentonia madagascariensis; assembly: GCA_023783475.1. Lineage (NCBI taxonomy): Eukaryota > Metazoa > Chordata > Mammalia > Primates > Daubentoniidae > Daubentonia > Daubentonia madagascariensis. Next base: position 12,855,939 of record JAKFHU010000978.1, on the reverse strand, counting down.
GGATTGTAAGTATAGAGGGTACCTGATGAGAGAAGATTCAAATTTTTTAAATTCAGAAACGGCCTTTTAGGGTGGAAGATTTGGTCATCTCTTTGGGTGTTTCTTTTTCCTTTGTTTTTTTTGTTTTGTTTTTTCAAAATATTAAGGGGGTACAAATGTTTTTGTTACATAGATACCTTGTACAAACAATGCTTAAGTCGGGGCCTTTAGTGTGCCTATCACCAGAATAGTGTTCATTGTACCCTACAGGTAAATTTTTGCCCCTTACCCCCACCCCCGCCACCTTCCCTCTGCGTGGTTTCTAGTGATCTTTACATCTCTTTGTGCCTGTATGTGCCCATAGTTTAGCTCCCAATTACTAGTGAGAACATGTGGTATTTGTTTTTCCATTCCTGAGATATTTCACTTAGGGTAATGTTCTCCAATTCCATCCAAGTTGCTGCAAAAGACAGTATTTCATTCCTTTTTATGGGTGAGTATACACACACACACACACACACACACACCCCATTGTCTTTATCCATTCATGAATTGAAGAGCACTTAGGTTGATTCTGCATCTTTGCAATTGTGAATTGTGCTGCAATAAACATTCAAGTACAGACGTCTTTTTGACAAAATGACTTCTTTTCCTTTGGGTAGATACCCAGTAGTGGGATTGCTGGATTGAATGGTAAATATGCATTTATTTCTTTGAGGAATCTCCATACTGTTTTCCATAGAAGTTGTTCTAATTTGCAGTCCCACCAACAGTGTATGAGCATTCCTTTCTCTCTGCATGCATGCCAGCATCTATTGTTTTTTGACTTTTTAATAATGGCAATTTTGACAGGGGTAAAGTGGTATCTCATTGTGGTTTTAATTTGCATTTCCCTGATGATTAGTGATGTTGAGCATTTTTTCATATGTTTGTTGGCCATTTTTCTCTCTTCTTTTGAAAAATGTCTATTCATGTCTTTTGCCCACTTTTTAATGGGGTTCTTTGGTTTTTTTCTTCCTCTTTGTTTGAATGATTTGTGGATTGGATTCCATGGTTAATCAATATAATCCTCCTTTCTTTCCTTTGTAAATATCTTTAACTTCCTTGCAGTGGCCCAAGGAGGGGTCGCAGTGGGAATCATCCTTCCCAGGTGCAGGCAACAAGGGGTGCATTGCCTAAAGAGAATTTAAAAACAATAATCAAGCCAACTAAAAGCCCATCTACTTTTTATTATCACATGTGCTGACAATTCTAAAAATTTCAATCCTAAAATACTTCTCCTCTCCTGTAGCACACCACTCCCAGCACCCACCCTTTTGGTATGCCGCTGCTCTTTTACACCTTCTTCCCTCTGTAGTACTCAGCAAAATGCTGACCCTGTTTAATACAGCATTCTGCATACTCTGCATCTAACTCAGGAGCAGCTGAATAAAGAAAAACATACAACCAAGCTAACAATTCCATTTTTACATTCGTGAACTCAAATTTCAAATGGGCACTCAACACTGGGGGGCATTGCACTATACTTTCCCCACTATCCAAATTACTATTTCACAATTTTTTCTTCCTTCTCAAATCTATAATACCCCTGGCCATCCCCCTCACTATCTGCTAATAACCTGACTCATACTTCACTGGACAAGTAGAAAGAATGAGATGGGAAATTCCTTGTTTTCCCACCACCAAATATACATTTCCTACATGTAAATTTCTACATTTCCTCCTCCTCTTCCAATAGATCAGATGTTCCTGCTCCTGTATGATTCTCCACTTGTGCTCTGGATCACAACCCCTATGACCTTTTCAAGGACTTAATTTATATAATAACTTCCTATCTCTCAATTGCATAATTATACATAATGGAAGGAAGGAAGGATAGATGGAGAAAGATGCTCCCTCGTTCACACCTCCTTTGCAGCTACATCCTCATTTCTCTGCTTCCTTTCCCAGCAAAACATCTAAAGTGACATCTAAAGTCATACTCTCCTTTTGCTCACTTCCTATTCTCTCGTCAATCTGATCTAACTGGATTTCACCCCCACCATTCCACAGAAACTGTGCTAGGCAAGATCACCAACAACCTCTATCATGTCCAAGCCAATGTCATTTCTTCAGCCTTATCTTAAACCCTCAGCAGCTCTCAGTTACTTTACTACTCCCCTCCCCTTGAAGCATTTTCTTCTCTCATAGCACCATGTTGTACTGGTATTCTTCTTGACTGACTAATTGCTCATTCTGAGTTCATTCCCCTCTTTAGATACAACTGTCATATTTCATTCTCAAAAAAATCTATATTTCCAGCTCTGGCTTCTCCCTTGAATTCTCTGTTTAAAAGGCATCCATTTCCATTTTAATATGTCCAAAATAGAACTCTTGCTTTTCCCCCACATATGTTCTCCCCCCATCTTCCCCTTATCAGCAAATGGCACTACAGCTCACTCACTTGCTCAAGCTGGAAACCTAATATTTACCTTTTTTTTCTCATATCCTAAATTAATCCCATCAGCAGTCTTATCTTCCAAACATATCCTAAATCTAACCATTTCTTTCCATTCTATATCACGGTAGTCTAAGCCATCATCATTTTTCACTTGGGCTACTGAGGTCTCCTACTTTTTGCTCATCTATCATTCTCATACCAAAAATTCTATATTCCATACAAAAGCAAGATTTGGCTTTTAAAAATGCAAATCAGATCATGTTGCTCCCATGGTGAAAACCCTCCAATGAATTTCCATTATACCTAGAATAAAATCCAAAACCCTAACCATGGCCTAGAAGCCCTGACACTGTCTGGCTCATCTCTACTTTTATGATCTCACATGCTGCTCTACCCACTGCTCAACACATTTCAGCAGTTATCCAGACAAACTGGATTTTTTTAAAACACACACTTCAGCAACATTGACCTTCTTTCTCTTTCCTGGATATGACCAAGACCCTTCTCCTTAGAATGAGTTCACATCCCAGTTTCCCTGAGTGGTCTTGGTTTGTGTCTATTGTCCTGATGTCCTATCCACTTTTGCATTTGTCTCAGACTTCTTCTTGGTTTTAAAACCAAGGCTTATTAATAGCTGCATTAAAATAAGCCAGGATGGGTTTGGTGGATCTTCACTTAGTACTTCCAGTTGCTACCCTGCTCTTGTCTAACAGCATGTGAGACACATGTGCAGTGAACTGCACTCTAACAAATTGGTTAAATCTGAGAGGTGACTATCAACAAGCATTCTCTTTTCAGACACTTTCCAAAGAAAAAGTAAGAATCAAGTTGGGCTCTTCCTAAAGCAATGCACTGGGACAAAAGAGGCTAGGGAGAGCCAAGTCTTCAGGTCTCTGGTAGTGGTAAGAGATGTAGTATTAATAAATTTCTCTGCCTCTAGGGTGCTGGCCAGCGGGGCAAGACCTCAGGTAATATCCTGTGGACTACTAGACCTACCTTGTCTGAGTGTTGGAGTCTCACTTAGCAGTGTTTTGGGGGATGAGATTGTGTTCCTGTTTGTAATAAACTAGTAAGAAAGGCCTGATTCTGAGCACAGAGTATGGCTGATGACTTCCACCATGCTGCAGCCCCCTGAGGAAGTACTGTGTGGACTGGCAGCAGCTGCAGTGAAAGGGCATTTGTTCTGGTCTGCCCAGACTTGCCTCAGTATCAGAAGTGACACCCAGAGCAGCAACATTTGCAATAACAGCAACTCAGAATGATGCCATTCAGCAAACTCTCTCAATATTCTGGAGATAAAAACTTGGGACAACTTTATTACACTAAGTAAGTAACTCTGGGGGTCCATAGGGATATCTGGAGATGAGAAAGAAAAAAAAATGGGCAGCCACAGATTGTGAGATAGAGCTTTAGAGTCATATTCACCCTATATTAAATAATATGAGTATTTTTTGAAATCTACCCTGGGTCATTTCACTTATATGCAGATCTCCAAAACACATAATAAATCTAAACAAAGCACTTGATGCCTGGTAGATGCTGAGTAAACAGCAGTCAATATCACTGAGTACCTAGGGGGTACCCAATACTATGTAAGGTACTAGAAGTTTACAAGAAGTTATAGAGACTGGTTTCTACACTCTTGGAGCTTACATTTCACTTGGTTTGTAACTGGAATACATATAAATTTGCATAGCAACAAAAGTCAGAATGAGATTAAGTCCAAAAGTAAGTATTCCAACAATAAATGTTATAGGAGTTAAATGAAAAGGGCATTATTTTGAGCTGGGTAATATCTTTTTACATAAAAAATATTGAAGTCATGACTGTAATAGGCAATACAAATCTCAATCAACAAAACATAATGTTAACAACATGCCTAAAAAGGAGGTAGTAAGGGCCGGGCGCACTGGCTCATGCCTATAATCCTAGTAGTTCGGGAGACCAAGGTAGTAGTATTGCTTGAGGTCAGGAGTTCAAGACCAGCCTGAACAAGAGCAAGACGCTGTCTCTACAAAAAAATACAAAAATTGGCTGGGCATGGTGGCACATCCGCAAGCCGGTAGTCCCAACTACTCAGGAGGCTGCGGCAGGTGGATCACTTGAGCCCAGGAGTTTGAGGTTACAGTGAGCTATGATGATGCCACTGCACTCTACGCATGGTGACAGAGTGAGACTCTGTCTCAAAAATAAAATAAAATAAAATAAAATAAAATAAATAAATAAAAATAAAAACATGATTGGCTTGGGTGGGTTAGGGTAGGATAGAAGAAGGGATTTGGGAAGGAAGAACAGATAATAGGTAAGACAATCAAAAATATCTCCAGGCATTGCAAAATATTTTCTAGCAACAAAATCAATCTCATTTGAGAACCAGTTCTTTAAAGCGACATCTCTGCTCTGATTTTTTAAGTACAAATTTCAGAATTTAAGTATCAGAGACAAAGTCACTGTGAGTTCTTAGAGTCATACTGTTGTTTCTCCTAATCCCCACCTTAACCCCCAGGTATTGCCAATGTCACCAGACTGTTACACAGAGGCAATACTACCAGTAGTGACCTCAAGGGAGAGGGAAAAGAAAATAATCAGGAAAAAAAGAAAGCCCCTCACTTCTACCGCACCTTTACCCAAATAATACAGAAGTCTTTGGAGATACAGTGAAGGCAGGCAGTTATTTTGTGAGTTGTGTCTTACTAGCACACTTGGTCAGCTTTCATGCATAAGCAGCAGAAAAGGAAAGAAAGTAGAAATCAAAATATAAAAAGAAGTATGAACAAGTTCAACCATAATGGCCATTCCTTCATAAGAAAGACTGACATGACCAATGGGTTTTCTTTAAAACCCACCAAGCTTCTCTTACGTACATGCCCTTCCCTCCCAAACCCCGTTTTCTACCTTTTAATTTAGTCTTATTGCAGTGAACTATGAAACAAAAATGATCAAGCATTGTAAAGGTAAATGTTAACAAGAAAGGCATTGTGCACTTTTCATAGAATTGGTCCTTCTGCCTGAGTATTTGACCATTAGCTGCTCTCTAACTATGACAGTATTTAGAAACTCTTATTTGACCTTGCAACTTTTTCATAGTCATACCTTCATTTAAATTCAGAAGCTACATGTCTTCCTGCTAGTCTAATCATGCAGAAGCTTAGCCTGCCCATTCAGGATGTCCCACACCCCACACCTGGTGTGTGGTGTGTCTGGCATGGACACACATGGCCTTTAGCAGGATACATGGCTAATAAGCACTGCTAGTCCAGAATATTGATCTGTGTAGCACAGAATACAAAGTTAACTGGGAAAGTGAAAAAAAATTTTTTTGAGAAGACTAGATTCTTGACTCTTTGGTCCTAAAAACAAAAAAAAATTTATAAAACAAATATAAACAACATATATGACTTTTTGGAATTTAAAAAATCTATTAAATTATATGTTCATATTTTACAAGTATAAAATAGCATAGTATATATTAAGTACATAAGAAAGCAGAAATTAATATTCATGGAACACCCAGCATATGCCAGGTACCATCTATAGTAAAGATTATGTTACAGTTGAAGGACCATGGACCCAGACTAATTAAATTATTGCCTGAGATATCAAAGTTAGAAATAATAGAATAAGAATGTAAACTTCATGCTTTTTTCCTAAGCTTACAGCACTGCCCACTTACACATGTTGCATTTTTTTCTTTGATGTCATAAATACCTTAATTAATAATTACTATAGTGTATGGATAAATTGCTGATAAAGGAAATACCATTTTATCTAAACTATTTTAAAATACCATACAAAGCTTAAAGATAAATATTCTCAATGTTTTTCAACTGGTTAAATTAAATTTTGTTAAATGTAAGATTTTGACAGTCTTAAAGATAAAGGAAAATAATGTGCAAGAGTGACAAAAATTGAAAACTTAGTCAGAAATTCTATTTAATCTCAGGGTGATTCAACTATATTAAGTTAATTAAATCAAATAATGACCAAAACCTAATAAATATTTTCATAAAATAAATGATAAATGAGATGCTATATATGAGATGTTAATACACTCAAGCCATGTTTAATACTATTCAGTGGAATGAAATGTTTTACCACATGCATTTTTCGAGACAAAATGGGAACTTCAATCCCAGGGAAACTCTCTGCCTGTCAATTAGTCTCAGAAAGTCACAGGTATTTTTCTGTTTTAAAGTCAGACATGATATTTCCACAGCGTTTTATTATACCTTAGAATTAGATACAATTGCCTTCAGAGACCTTTTTTCCTTTACCCTGACTCTTTTCTTAATTTGTCCTCAAATGACCAGTCAGGCAAATCAGAAAAGTTTAATGTGTCAAGAGTCATAAAAATGCCTTTCTGATAAGCACTCACAGCAAGGACATGTATCTAAAAAAAAGCCTTGATTTATTTCAGGAGCTTACTAAAAGAGGTTCATAAGCTAAATTTTTTAGCCAATAAACTTGATTCAAATATGAAATGGGCAATAGGATAAAATCAGTCCAAACTTCAGGACTTTTCCACTTCAAATAATTGCCTATAACAAAACTACCAGTTACAGTTATTACCAATCTTTCTGCAGAAACCATTCTTTTCAGAATACATGAATGTAAGGAGTAATAAAGGACATCAGTCCAAAACATAAAGACTCATGGCGTTTTTGATTATTGTTCTCTCCCTAGTACCCCACCAAAAAAAAAAAAAATCCTTGAGCCTGAATTATGGTTACAATTAAAATACTGCATGTCATTGATTTGGGACATGAGAAGCAATTAATGTACGATCAGCTATCAGTTGCCCCAGAGCTGAGTCTTTTCTGGCTGGTGTTGTTTTGTATTGTTTTGTTTTTAACTTTTTTTTAAATTAAATGCTTAGGACCCAATGAGAAAAGTATAAAAATTGTTCTGACCTATGTGATTTATCATAGTTAATAAACCAATTTTAAATAAGAAAAAATTAAAATAAAACATATTGCTAAAACAAGATGAGAAAATAAGATAAAATTTTAAAAGCAGCCCTGGGTAAAAGGGCTAATTAGTCTGAGTAATTCCCCTTTTGTTAATTATTTTAGTAATTGCCTAATTATGAACAGATGACTATTCTGTTTAATTTGCCAACTGATTTCCCTAGTGTGTCTAATTGTTTAATTTTCTATAATTTCTTCATTTATAAAATAGATAGAACATTGATCTTCCTGATGCAGAGAAAATATGAATTTAAAGCATTTATTCTGCAAATATAATATGCAAAATAATTAAAAATTAACTTTCTTAAATAGTGTATTTAGTGCTGGACTGTCGCTAACTACTAGACATCAGACCAACCTCAGTATCCTCACCTTTAAAACAGAGTAATGCTATTTCCCTGTTCCACCTCATATAGTTTTGTGACGAGGAAACAAGATAATGCATGTAAAAATTATCCTCATATTTTAATATCCTATAAAAAAGTAAAATGTTATTAGCAATATTTTAAAGTGAAAGCTATAGGGACTATTTGGGCCTATTAATAATTTGTCACAGCTTCTATCATTTATAAGTCTTAGATGACCATCAATTTGTAAGTACTCCAAGTAGCTATTCATGTTTCCCTAACCCCATGAATATATATCACTCAAAAATCACTGCCACTTTGTCCCAGAAGCCTAATTCTTATTTCAGGAAAATCTTGGGGACCCCTGAAAAGGATAAAAATCTGGCCTATGTTAATGCCCATACTCAATTATATAATAGTGCACATACCAAACATTTCCAAAATGTATTTCAGAATAGCAGAATAACAAAACCAGTTTTCAAGTAGCAAAATTAACATAGTCCTTGAGAATAAGAGAGAGACTGTGGAATAGTGGGTAGTACAATGAAATCTTGTGTTTATACTCATTCCTTTGTAAAGAAGGGGAAGATATGGCCAAATCTTCTATTTAGATAGCATATTTGAAAAATATAGAAATTAGATAGGCTATGCCAGGAGCCTGTGTATTATTTGCTCCTTTTTTAAGAAGATATAAAATGAGTGCCACACCCAAAGTATCTTTCTGAAGATTTAAAGACAATTCCTCCAGAGTAAGTAGCCACGTATTATATAACCTTGCCATTAAGCTAATGGCAACTGACTGAACCAGAGATTTCTGCCTAAGTCCAGGACAGCTATTTAAAGACTGGCAGTGGCATAGGAATGTTCTGGAATTAGAGCTCTGTCCAACAGGGGTACTCTAAACTAGATGGTGATGGGCCAGTCTAAAAGAATCTTTTCTAGGAATTTGAATTTGAGAAGTAAAAAGGGAATTAACAGGACATAGGAACAGTGCAACTTAGTATTTAAGAATGTGGTATGTGGAGTCTTAGTGCCCACATTCTAATCCCAAGTCTCTCACTACCAACTACAAAGCCTTAAAGCAAGCGAGTAAACCTCTCTGGACTTCCTTTTTCTCATCTGTAAAATCAGAAAAATAATACCATAAAAGGTTGTCATTATAAAAAAGGGCAACTGATAACAGAGAAGTCACCTAAAATAAATCCATTAAAACAAAGTCCAAACCTTCTGAGCAAATGGTAAAAAAATACGATTATGACTTTATTTTTAAAATAAAATTAGAATTTTTGCAATATAAGTATTTTTAAAGATATTACCAATATTAAGTTATAATTTAAGTGTATACCAAGAATTAGAACGAACAGAGTGTCAAATCATGGAGTTAGGAGGGCTAAAATAAAATGCCAGCATGATATGATTCACTTCACATTTTACATTTTTTTTAATGTTAATATATTCCAGGACTTCTAAAATTTTTACAAGACTACTACAGGAAAACACTTTACTTCTCTTTTTTAGCATGTTTATTATGTTATGATTTGTCTTCGTATTTTTCTTCTCTGATTGTTAACTGGTCATACTCCCGGACCCACTCATTTATTAGTGGCTTTCCAATTGACATCAACTTCATGAAATACTACATCTTTTGCAAATTTTACTATTATGCTTTGCATTGCAATTACATTGTATAGAAGTGATTGTTAATCACCAAGACTAATATTAAATAGGGAGGAGGTTTTGAGTGGAAAATGTATTAGTTTTCAGTTCATCAGTGAATATTTTTCTATTGTGACGGCTTTTGGATCCCTGTGCACTCAATGTAGGAACTCAGATAATGAATGCTCAAATAAGGAAAACACCCTATACCCTCACAAAACGTTGTTTTGAGGATAAAACTGAGATTCTCTTTGGAACACAGTAAGCCTCAAATGGTTATGTATTTGTATTTTTAAAGATAAACATCAATAAGCAGAAGCCCTTAGGCATAAACAAAGAGAGATAAAAGAAGTAGCCAACCGATGATGGAATAGGACGAAATCACACAGGGAAGCAAAGAAAGAGGGGCTGAATCATAAGCATGACAGACAAGTGGAATCACACTGGGCTCCTGCGCTGCTGCGGAACCTGCACGCTGCAGGCTTGCTCAGACTTTCCTGGCTCCCCTCGTAGACTTCGTGTGCATCGTGACAGTACAACAGTACGCCCCTAACACCTGAGGTAATCTGAGGATGTCTCAACCCTGAAATAACCAAGCACCCCAGTTGAATCTATTTGTTAAACTTCAGTCAACCAGATTTGTTACTAAGGAGGTACTAAAAAAGAAACATTCCTCTCACTGAATGAAAGAGACTTTCTCTTTTCCAATTTTACTGAGTCCCTAAACTGTTCTCTTCCTTGAGTTTCAATAAATCCCAAAGGATACTTCCTCCAACCTTCACATAAAAGAAAACTATTCCTTAATAATATTTAATACATGATATATATAATTAGCACTCCACAATTTACAAAGCATTTTCTATCACATTTACAACAGGACTGTTTAAAAATAACAAACTCTGGGAATAGAATGTAGGAATTTTCATTGTTAATGAGATCCCTGGATGACTAATCAGTCCCCTTATTTCACATTCTTTTACTATTAAATTGAGAATCATATTTCAGTTTTACCTCCCGAGGACTATTTGCATGTCATCTGAACTGAAGTTGTGGGTGTTTAAAAACTCTTCAGTCTCACACATACAAAGAGTCTCTTGGTTTATTTCATAAATTGCTAATATCACCTACAGGCTTTTCATTTATTAATTCATTCATTTTTATGCAATTATATATTGAGCATACACTTACCATGTGCCAAGCAATGTATTAAGGACTGGATCTCACTAGCTTAATTTTCAAGGTCAACCTTTTAGAGACCACAATTATAAAGCCAGGGTATCCATGAGGAGACCTGTTGTTGACAACTCAAATGGAACTTCCTATGAACCAATAAATGTATGGTGGCTAAATTCTATAGTAGAAATATTAAAGACATGGAATTCAAATCCCTGCTCTGCCACTGCCTTGTTTGCTATTGATTTGGGGGCAGTTTCATTACCTCTCCAAGCATCTATAAAATGGGGATAATAGCACCTATCTCATTGGATAAGAGATAGTGATAATATATGTAAAGTGTCTGGTCAGTGTTTGGTATATATAATAAGTGCTCAATAACAAAATCTATTGCTATTATTATTAAAGTGGGGAGGGCCAGCCTTTTTTCTAAGAAAGGTTCTTGGAAATCCCAATATCATGTATTATTGATATTCCCATTTTTCAGATGGAAAAAACTTAAGGTCAGAGAAGTTAAACAATTCATTCATGTAACAAGATTTTTTAATACTTCCTATGTGTCAGATCACGGCTAGTCGCTACAGATACAGGATGAAGAGGACAGAATCTGTACTCAACACGCCCACTGTCCCACAGAGGAAACACAGGAGAGTGCTAAATGCCCCAAGCCCCAGACAGGGAAGCACAGGTTTGTGGGAACACACAGAAAAGCGAGCTTATTCAGAATACAGGGTAGAGTGCGGCAGGGAGGCTCCCCAGAGGGGAAGTCCTCAAAGAGCTGGGAAGGAAGTAACCTGACAAAAGCCTGGCCTTGAAACCAAATCCCTATCTCCAAGACCAGTGAATGTCCCACTATACCACATCTTTGATTAGATTCAATTAACATGCATTTGCTTAACACCTGCTTTATGGAAAAGTCTGTCCTAGGTGGAGACAAAGGTGAATAATTACAGTTCTTAACTCATGAAGCAATGGGAAATAAGACAGACATACAGATAACTAACTCAAAACATGAGGAAAATAGGGCTTAATATTAAAAATCAGGTGCTGGGCATTCCACTTCTGCTTTTGCCTACGTCTCAGACTTTCAGTCTGGATGTTACTGATTGTTCACATTCCACATGATAATGGGCCACAAACGTGAATCCCACCACACAGCTGTCATTGGTGCTGTTACAGCCAAAGTTAGGTGGATGTTACTCACCACAGTATCTGTGAATTATAATACAATTTCGTTAATTTCTGCTTAACACAACTTAAAAGGAGCTTCTTTTATCACTTGTAGCTGCCAAGAATTTTCTATTTCACTGTAAACAATGTTTCTGCTTACTTTAAAATGTTTACTGGTAAAACCTATTTGAAAATATTTTATTAAGGTGTCTACATCTTTATAACCAAAATTTGTCTTTAGTTTTCTTTTGAACGCTTTCTTCATCAGATTTGGGGATCTGATGCTTGTCTCAAAAAATAATTGGGGAAACTGCCTGTCACTCTGTGCTTTGGAGAAATATAATAATTATTTGGCTCTTAATGGCTTTAAAAAGGGCATCTAAAAAAATCCATTGAACTCTGTTTTCACTAATTACTAATAGCTGTGCTCCGTTTCCAGCGCAGACTCCCCTTCAGAATCTTCAACATGGCACTCCCCCAAACCATTAAGTGACAAGCATGGATAAGCTAATTAATTTTCAATCTTTCTTATGTATTATGAAATTAATTTAAGACTTGAGTTATTTTCCATGTATGGCTTTGACTACATTCCATAGATTTTTATATATGATTATCCTTCACCTGTTTTTTTTTTTTTGAGATGGGGTCTCGCCCTGTTTACCTGCTAGAGTTCAGTGGCATCATCACAGCTCACTGCAACCTCACACTCCTGGGCTCCAGGGATCCTCCTGCCTCAGCCTCCTGAGTAACTGGGACTACAAGCATGCACCACCACGCCCAGCTAATTTTTATGTATTTTGTGGAGACAGAGAGGTTATCCCATTTTTAATAATTTCTAAGTAGTCTCTGACTTTTATTGTTATTTCTGCTTTGACCTATAAGTTCTTTAGTACACTGTCCAGATACAGTAAAACCTAGGGGGACATATGACATGGGTCACTAGTACAGTTTCTAAAATAACATAATTTAACTCTCACCTGTTGCCCCCCACCCCCAGCACATCTGTTGCTCCAAAATGGAAACTTTTTCAGGATGAGTTAAGGAAATATTACTTCTCAAGAGGCTCCATACTTACCTGCTATTCAAGTCTGATTAGTTTTGGTTCAGTTTGGTCCCCTCTGTTTCACATATTCCAGAAGATCCACGTTTCTTATATGTCAGTGATACAATGGTACCTCTTTTCCAGTAATTCTACATCAGTTTCAATTTTCCTTTTCTTTTTTTCTTTTTCTTTTCACATTCTTGGTTCTTTCAGTGGACCAGGGGGAGATCAGGGGAAGGCAGGTAAGTACACAATGTACAAAGTCTCAAGATACAATCTTTAAAGCAGAAATCTAGAATTTTTTTTTCTTTACTATTTCAAGTGCTTCCGGACTGACCATAGCCTTTAGGTTTTCCTATGTGTTTTCCTCTTCTTGAACCTTAGGACATTAACTAAACTGATAATTTTGCATATTATATATTATAATCATAATAATAAATTTGAACATTTTAATCCAAATAATGCAATAGTACTTATATATGAACAGAAATTCAGAGCTTAAAAGTAGTGAAAGTATGAAAGAAAGTATTTCCTATAATTATGAAAGATTTAAAACCATTAGGGAATGTCCCTTCCTCTAAAATCTGTAATGTGTTAAGCCTCGGTCCATTTGCCTGAGAAAAGCAACAAAGAGGTAACCGCTTATATAATGGCCCAAAATGGAAACTCCTTAAAAGTTTCAGAAAAGAGCTACTTTTAAATTAGATTTGATTTATTATTAAATTATCAAATTAAGATATATATATAGGTTCATTCAAGTGTATTTTACAATAGATAGTAAGATGAGAAAAATAATAATACTATGTGATTTTTTTCTTAATCCTGTGGGTTGTTTCTCTTTTTAAACATTTTACTAGAGGAAATGTGAGATTATCCACATGTTAATAATGTTTAAATGAATATCCTATATATCACTGCCTTGCCAATTTTCTCCTTGATTTAATTGTTAAGTAATTTTATAAACAAGCAAAGTGTTCATTTACAACAGGTAAGACCCAGATTATTTTAAAATCAATAAATAGATTCTCTCATAAATTACAAATAGAAAAATACCAATAGAAAAAATAGAAAACTAATTTATAAACAATGCAAAATTCAATGCTAATATGACAACTTTATAAGGTTACAATTAGAACTTAATTATAGATATCATGAATATATGAACATTTGACCCAAGTCACACTAATACAGATGGCAAACTCCCTAGAAAAATAATCATTCACGCATTCATTCATACTTCCATTATCCATTCCCTCAGCAAATATTTGTTGAGTATCTTCTATGTGCCAGGATACAAAAATAAACAAAACAACTAACAGTCTAGTCCGAAGTACTGACAAGAAACCAGGCAACAACACACCGCTGTGGTAAGTAAATTGATGGGTGCCGTGAGAACATTTAGGAGGGGCATCTCACACAAGTTTGTTAGAGGAGGAAGGAAAAGTACCCAGAAGAGAACGTTCATTTAAGCAATATCTGAAGGAAGATGAATCATATAGAAGATAGTCAGATGAAGAATGAAAAGAATAGGGGAAAGTCCAAGCCAGAGGAAAGAGGAAGGATGCTGTGTATAAGAAACTGAACAAATCCAATAGGATAATGGCATGGAGAGCAAGGCAGGGATTCCAAAGACAAGGCTGGGAAGACATTCTGGGGCCGGATAAAAAGGATCTCGTAATTAAATTAAGGAATTTGGAATTTGTCTAAGGGCAATGGAAAGCCATTCGTGGTTTTAAGCAGGACAGGAACAATGATCACTGAAGTGTCTTAGTAAAATCACGCTGGCTGAAAAATAGATAATGCATTAGAGAAAACATTAGAAGATGAAAGATTAGAAGTCTTGCTTCAATTCATATGAGAGATGAAAAGAGAATTAAGAAAGTAGGAATGGGAGTGGAGAGAAGGAAAAGTTTATATTTAAGAAGTAAAATTAATAGGCAGGATAGATTCAGTATGGGATTGGGAGAAGGCAGAACTCAAAAGCGGCCAGTCCCTTCTTCCCACGTTTTGTCTCAGGTGACTGAATGAATGATGATACCATTCACTGAGACAGAGAACAAAGAAAAAGATTTAGCAGCACAGGTGGGAAAAGCTAAATGCTGTGTTTATTTTGTTCTTTTGTTGTTGTTATTGGTTTTTTTCATTGTTTTTGGTTGTTTTGCACATCCATATTGTGTGTAAAGGAAATGCTGTTTAACATAGCATTCTAACCTCCTTTGCATCATCTAAGTGAATCCTGCTAAGACAATTAGCTATAAGGGTCTGTGAGCAGAGAGATCAATGCAGGGATTAATCAGCATACACATCACAACTGACTGTCTGGGAGTAGGTGCATAGAGTGAATGTGCAGAGCAAAAAGAGAAGACATCTAAGGATCTTCAACAGTTAAGCGACAAATGAACAGATTATTAAAAAGGAGGTTGAAGGGAGAACCACTTCTCAAATAGAAAGCAAATTTGTTATCCCGGCAAAGATTCCCTGGCTTAGATCTGAGAAACCTATGGAAAAAATTATCCTGACCACCTTAAACTTATAGCTCTGCTAAGCTTTTAAATTCTCATAGGTATCACCACTTAACCTCTTCTCTACCCTCCCCCAACACACACTTAGAAACACACTTCCTCTTTTTCATGAGCCAATGCTCTTGAAGCATCTCTCTTTCAAATCAAAAAGAAGTCTGTTAAGGAGGTCTATTTATACACTATACGGCAAAAAGAAACCTTAAATATTTAAAATTTTTTGAAAAGAAGGACAATCCACCCCGGTAGCAGCTTCACAAAGTACAGACAACTTCCTCCAGATGTTCCTCAGGTTTTATCACAATCATCTACCAAGACAAGAAGGGATCATAGTGTTCCCCAAGGGGCAGGACAGCCAGGATCTGTCCACCCCAAAGGTGGAAACAAGAAAATAAAGAAAAAAATGTCAAGTTGTCAGAAATTCTGGAGCTCCTTGTTGCTGCTGGTATTTCACAGCAAGAATTAAAGGCTTACCACCTTTTGGCAAGATAGTAGGAGGAATGACTTGGTCCATCATTCCTTGCTACCTGATGTCAATGTTGATTTATTCTTGCAAGAAAACTCTACAATCAGAAAGAAAAAAAAAAAAAACCTCTATTGGAAAAAGTGCCTCAGCCCTGCCAAAGATAAAGTATTCACACCAGTTTGAGCACCAGGAGATTCAGGATATAGGTTCTGTTCACGTACTTCCTCCTCTTTAGAGAGGGAAATGAAATGGAGGCCTGTAGGTATGAAGAGCTCCCCCGGAATCCTGAAAGTACTCAGCGCTATGTCCTGCCGCATCAGCATCTTGGAACCTAAGCTGTCCCTATTCCCATTGGACAGTATGTGCTGTGGAGAATGTCCCCTCACCTGGTCAGCGGACTGTAGTACTTTGGGAATACATATTCAGCCATCTCTGGGTTAATGTTTACTGGGATTTCATCTCTGTTAGTTCATGTATCCCAACATTTCTTCACAGTGGCTGGTAAAGTGAGGCACATAAACAGAAGAAATGAGTGACTCTATCAGCTCCTATTCTATATCCCAATTCCAGAAAACAGACAATCTCCCTAAGGATCATGACTTCATGAAAAGGCAATCAAATGAGATGTTGTTATCTCATAGTCAGCGTGAAATTTTGAAAATGCAAATTGGGTAACTGTTCTCCAGTGGCTCTCTAGTGCCTCTGTCATTACCATGGGCAGAAAAGACCATGTTTCCCACAGGTTACAGGACAAGGGTGAGAAATGTATGGGGAAGAGCCAAGCGTGGAGCTGCACTAGCCTCTATCATCTGACCTCAGTTGACACACGAGGAAGCCCAGCCAAGACCTGCAGAGCCATCCATCCTAGCCCAGCCCACCCTACCCTACCCCAAGATTCATGAGTAAGCCTCACCCAGCCCAGCCAAAACCAGTGGACCCCAGCCAATCTACAAATTCACTGTTGACAAGATTGAGTTGTTAATTGAGCTGGACAAAGCCTGGGTTCCCCACTGCCTAGGGATCAGCCTCTCTGTGGAAATCTGCATAGGCATCTGATATCTCCAGAGATGATCATTCTGAAGAGAAGCACCCTGATGGGCTTCTGCATCATCAAACATTTTACCACATGCAAGAAGAGTTTAAGAAAATCACGTTTTCCTGGTTGGACTGTACATCCTTGAGGTGTGAAAACTTTTTAAAATTCCACTTATTTCTTTCATTTTTTTTAGAGGTGAAATTGGTGAAGGAAGTTGAAACACTTTGTAGGGCCCTTCTTAGTCTTTTCCCCACGTGTGCCAGCCCTCCCCATATATATTTAAGACCAACCAGACACAAAGAGGCTCTAAGAGTATAAAGTTTTCTGTGCTCTCTCTGGCCAAAATAAGATCCAGAGCCATAGAATGATACCTTTATTTAAGAGACGGAGAAGCTGGGCGTGGTGGTGCATGCCTATAGTCCCAGCTACTTGGGAGGCTGAGGTGGAAGATTGCTTGAGTCCAGGAGTTTGAGGCTGCAATAAGCTATGATTGTGCCTGTGAATAACCACTGCACTCCAGCCTGGGCAACATAGCAAGACCCCATCACTAAAAAAATAAGAAATAAATAAAAACAAATTTTAAAAAGAGAGAGAAGGAAAAGGATTAGCCAATAATTTACTCTGTCATCTCTCTTCCTTCCCCTCCATTAATGTCTACCAGGCACTGGGTGGTTCCAGGCAGAATGTGCACTGGTGCTCTCTGATGGTCTGGGTGACTACTAGAGTCCTGACAACCTGAAGTGGCTAAGAATAGCCTAGGGGATCATGGAGGGTCTGTGTATGGCCATAAACTGGGTGTTGCACTGGTTCTAGAGGCATGTGCCAGCCAGTGGCAGTACCCTCCCTGAGGACTGCAAATCAGACCCAGATCCCCATGGATCACTTGAGTCCAGGAGTTTGAGGTTTCAGTGAGCACCACTGTACTCTACCCAGGGTGACAGAGCAAGACTCTGTCTCAAAATAAATAAATAAATAATGAAAAAAATTATAAAAAGAGCTGGATATTTCCAAAATATTTTTAAGGAAGAACTTAAATATTTCAAAAAAAGTAACTCTATTCACAAAAAATAACTCAAAATGGACCACAGACCTAAATGTAAAATGCAAAACTATAAAACTCCTAGAAACTAATACAGGAGAAAATCTAGATGACCTTGGGTTTGGCAATGACATTTTACATATAACACCAAAGGCACAATCCATGAAAGAAAGAATTGATAAGGTGGACATCACTAAAATTAAAAATCTCTGTTCTGCAAAAGGCAATGTTAAGAGGATGAAAAGACAAGCCACAGACTTGGAGAAAATATTTGCAAAAACATATATGATAAAGGACTGTCATCCAAAATGTACAAAGAACTCTTCCAACTCAATAATCAGAAAACAAACAACCCAACCAAAAAATGAGCTCAAGATTTTAACAGACGCCTTACGAAAGAAGATATACAGATGGCAAATAAGCATGTGAAAAGATGTTCCACATCATATGTCATCAGGGAAATGCAAATTGAAACAACAATGACATACTACTACACATCTACTAAAATGGCCAAAATCCAGAACAGTGACCACACCAAATGCAAAAGAAGATGTGGAACAAAAGGAATTCTCATTCATTGCTGGTGGGAATGCCATATGGTACAGCCACTTTGGAAGACAAGTTGGTGGTTTCTTACAAAACTAAACATACTCTTACCTTATGATTTAGCAACCATGCTTTTGGTATTTACCCAAAGAAGCTGAAAATGTATGCACACACAAAACCCTGCCCGTGGATATTTATAGCAGATTTATTCATATTTGCCAAAACTTGGAAGCAACCAAGATGTCCCTCCGTGGGTGAATGGATAAACCGTGGTACATCCAGACAATGGAATATTATTCAGCACTAAAAATAAATGAGCTATTAAGCCATGAAAAGACATGGAGGAAACTTAAACATATATTCCTAAGTGAAAGAAGCCAATCTGAATAGGTCATATACTGTATGATTCCAGCTATAATATAGCATTCTGGAAAAGGCAAGACTATGGAGACAGAAAAAAAAGTTGGTGGTTGCCAGAGGTTATAGTGGAGAGATGGATGAATGGGAATAGCACAGAGAATTTTTAGGGCAGAGTGAAATCACCCTGTATGATGCTATAATGGTAGACACATGTCATTACACATTTGTCTAATCCCATAGAATGTACAAGACCAGGAGTGAACCCTAATGTCATCTATGGACTCTCAGTGAAAATGATGTGTCGACATAGGTTCATCAGTTGTAACAAATGTACCACTCTGGTATGGGATGTTGATAATGGAGGAGGCTATGTATGTGTGGCAGCAGGGGGCAAAAGATATCTCTGTACCTTTCTCTCAATTTTGTTGTGAATCTAAATCTGCTCTACAAAGATAGTCTTTTAAAAAAAAAAAAAGTAACCTTACATCACTGATGTGCCCAAAGGGACATTTGGAAGAGTCCAAGAGGACTACCAAGATGAACGGACTCCCAAAAAAGGATGTATCAGGCCCTGATGGCATGGGACCCAGGGGCCAGTGCCAGGTACAGATCAGATGCAGGCCCTCCATCAGGCCACCTCAATTTCCGAGATACCAAGTCCTCCACAGGAGCAAGACAGAACCGCCTTGGGTGCTCTTTGAACTGGAAGACACTTAAGACCTTCTTTTCATTCAATCTTTCCACCTGAGGGCAGACATGCCTCATTAGGAGTGGCACCTAACAGTAAGTGCTAGGAAAACAGCAACAAAAATGGGCAAAAAATTCGCCTAGAAGAGATTAGTCCTCTGACAAAGTTTTATTCAAAGCCAGCCCTGCATACTATCATCAACCAAGCTGCTCAGGGCATTTCCCACACTATTTTCTTTTAATTTCCTTGCAAAGGAAGAATATTATAATTACTTCTGCCCTAAAGATAAGAAACCTAGGCACAAGAAAACTAAGCAATTTGCCTAAGGTCTAACTAAAGTAGAGCAGTAGACTACGAACAAAAGGCAAGTGTCCCAATTATAGACCACCCCCTCCAGACATCCCGCTGTCCTAAGGGTACTTTATGAAAAGAAATGCAAAATTATTTTGTCTTTTAAACCTGGGAACTTTTAGGGGGATTAGTGCTTTTACCTCAGCATTTAAGATTTAAGTATTTATAACATGACAATTGTGTCAAGGCCTACTGATATATCCTTAAAAGCATTCTTTTTTTTTTTTCAATTAATTTTGTTGAGATTACAGAGTTTTTCTTTCAAAATTGTGTTTGGGAGAGAAAATCCACAAGGTTTTAGGTTACTATGAAGTAGTCCACGAATAAATACCTGTGAAAAACCAACATCTAAAAGGATTAATGTTCTCTACATAGGAAGAGTCAGTATACTGGAAAAAAAATACTATTGTAGATTCCTCATTTACTAGATGAAAAATAGCCTTTTTCAGACTTCAAGAAAAGGAAGGAGCAAAGACTCTGTGACTATTATCATACAGACTTTTGAAATCTCATATATTTTTAATCTAATAACCTAAAATTTCAAAAAAGCAATCAATAGGAGACTTGGTACTCCAATAGTTTGGTAAAATTCCACGGACAGAAATTAAAATCCCAGTCAGAAGAAATGCCAAGAAAGAAATTCCTAGCTTTACCTCTGTACTTGGTAGACATTATGCCATATATGTAACTTATTTTATAAGAAAATATTTATAATCACCTATTCTCCTCTGTTATTCCATGCACAAAAAGAGAGCAGCAACAGGAATACACTGGAAACAATTCCCTTATTTAGACCTCATAGTTATAGTCCTTTAACTTACAGGAGGCCTAATAACTACAGAAACCTATTAGAGGTATTTCAATATATGTTAGTATTTTTTAATTCAGAAAAAAAAAAAACCCCACAAAACTTCATGATGCTCCAATTGTTGGTTTCCAAAGAGAATCCAGACATTTCTGTAAAAAGGGAGTTTTTACATTTAAGTAGGCCCTGCCTGTATTTGAAGTATGACATACTTCATGCCACAGATAAATTTAAGACAGAACAATGGAAGTGCACTAAGTAGAATAATCAATACAAGGACTGATAAAATTATTAACTCCTCTATATTACAGGTCAAGTATTAGGTTTAAATTCTGATTCATTCCTGACAAAAACACTAATTTTCTCTCAGCTTGTGGGTATACAAATTACATTCTCAGAAATTAAGCATGATACTGAACTCTCAGATCAAATTAGGGGTAAGGAGTAGAGTACGGAATCTTGTGTCATATGTTCAGTCTGTTAAAAGTATATTTTACCAGCTATAGTTAAATTAGACAAAAACAAAATTTAAAAAGACAGCTGTCACATTCATCAAATATGTTCAACAACTAGGATACTAAAAGTTTTCATTTTTTCCAATTACTCATCACATCCTTTGGCACATGGCATTTAATTTCTTAGTTTTTTTTTTCCTTTTTTTACTAACCTGCCTATTTAAGATTTCATAAGGTGAACAACAGGTTTACAGCTCTTACAAATTTGGAAGCTAAAATGTCTTACTGACTGAAAAAAGCAAAGCATAGAGTAATACGCAGAATGATACTTTTGTATTTTTAGAAGTATATATCTTGGTTCCTAAGTTTCTAAAGCATAAATAGGAGAGTTATTTTATACATTTTTAGTTACTAATAATTAATAATTTTTATTAACACTGGTTAGCATAGAGTGGGAAGGGAAGAGAGAAGGACGGCAGGGGAGACTGTTACTCTTCATAATCTCCCTTTGGCATTGTTAGAAATTTGTAATTTTTGTTTGCCTTATTCTATAAACTTTTTAAAAACTACAAAAAGTGCAAGAACCACCCTGAGAACCTCCACCACTAACGTTGTCAATCAGTCTCTCCAGTAGAGGGCATGGTAGATTCAACATAGAGAATGTATGGTTAGTTTACCAGCCACTCTCAAGATGTGGCTTTGCCCTGCAACTTTTACAACCCACTGCATTGTTTCTTCCTCCACCACAAAATGGAAAATATTCGTCATCTTAATATGGAGCAATCCCATTTACCTAAAAGCCAATTGCAGCAAAAAAAACCCAAAGGGAAGTCGTCAAACATTGCAGCTGTTGCTTTAAATATATGTCAGCCTGTGTTTAAAAAGCACGTTAATGTGCCAACTTTTTGAGGAAAAGGTTTCTCAGTCAGTAGTAGGTATTGCCTTAATTCTTAAAATTACCCATAGATACAAAAATTATAAATTGATTTACATTCAGATTTATCAGTCAACCGCATAATTTTCAGGAAAAAGATTAATTTTCGGCCACCTAACATCACTTGTCAATCTGGAAGGATTTATTAAAAAAACAAATTATATTAAGCATGAAAACATCTAGAATTATCTATATATTTAAACCAGTTGCTTACATGGATATATGTATATTCACTTTAATATATTGAGATGAGTGAATTTCTCTGGCTTGGAAATCTCTGAAAAGTTTAAGTGTTAATCAGTTTGCTTACTTTCCTTATTTGTTTATTATCCAGAGAGCATTTATTAAATACCTATCATGAACTTGATATTCTACAAATTTGTCATGTTATCCTGATACTTAATAGTACTCACACATTTATGATCTAATTAACTGAGTTAATCCTCTCATTTTTCCATCTTCAATAGCTGTGCTTGACATTTCCTTTTTCACACATATGCAAATTAACAATAAGCTTTTGTACAGTACTTTTGAGTTTACAAAAGGCCTTTCATGTAAGAGTCACATAATATCCTATGAAGCTGATGAGGAGGACATGTTTTACTACAGATGAAAAACCAGCTCAAGGAGGTGTGAAGTTACCGTCCCAACAGTTACTTAGCATTTGTTGGTTAAGCCTAAACTCTAGGTCTCCTGACAGACCCAAGTCCAGCTATCTCCCTGCTGACTTTGTCAGAACTCCTGGCCTACTAGTGAACTTCACTGTCTACGAGTGAATTCTAACATTCAAGCTTCTAAGTGGAAAATATATTGAGGTTTATATTGGTGAGAAAAAGCAAGTGTCTGCCTATTACATCTATGTAACAAGTATACTGAATCATCAGAAAGTGCAAACAATGTAGGAATATTATGCAAAGTTCTTTTAGAGATAAAAAGCATATGTTCAAGAAAAATTACATTTGTACAGTTCACAAACATGTTTTAAAGTATTCACTACGGAAATCGAAACGATTTTCCTTTCTACAGTAAAGTACATGACTGTTGTCTTCAGTAACAACCACAGATTTCGCCCTCCAAGTCAAACCTGGAGCTCCAACTACTGGCAGGTCACCATAAGAATATATTAACTAGTTCTAATTTTAACAGGTCTAATGCAAAGTAGGGGGAACATTTGCAGCCTAATCAATAACTTGCTGTTAATCCTACTGTCTACTTAGAGGCTTAATGGGAAACCCACTTGAATATTCCACTAGACAGCTCTGGTCATGTTTCCCCAAACGGAATCATTTTGTAGTTGAGATAATCTATTTGTCCTTAACAATCAAGTCCATTGAAAGCTCGCTGGAGTAGAGATATTTGAAGACTTAACAAATGAAATGTATTCAAGGAAACTATTAACTCCTCCTCCTCCTCCCTTCCCCCTACTTTTTGCCAGTTAAGTGTTCTGGTAAATTCTAAGCCAACTAAGAATGAATCATGAGGAAATCCTGAGTCCTTGCACTCTTAAATGATTCCGGTGCATTACAGCTGTGAAATCTTCGCATCTCTGCTCTCTCTCCCACCGTAAGGAGAGCTGTAATTTGTTTTGGCAGGAAACGGGGCCAAGGGCTCCTGAAGAATAACCCTGCCACCCCAAAGACAGATCCAGCCACATGCCTAGTAGTGATGGAAATGGACACGCAATTAAAGCACTGTCTTCGATAAAGTCACTTTCTCCTGTTCCCTCACTGACTAATGTCCATTCCCCAAAGTATTCCAAGATGCCCACGCAAACTGCAGAGCAGGTCACACCATCTGCCCCCGGGCCAACCGGTTCAGGTCCCGGAGGGTTCACTGTTTCCTTCCCCAAATTAAGGAGAGTCCCAGAGGGGAAAGTGCGAGGGTCCCCCCGCCGCCTTAGCTCACAGACCAGGTGGTGTCGCGCGAGTCCCTGGAGCAGTACTGCAAATAAGAAACGAGGCCCGGGGAAAGGGCGCGCGCTCAAGAAAGAAAAAAAAAAACCCACTCTTAATTCAAAACAAGGCCACCGCACTTTGGCTCGCGGCAGGCGACCTTTCCCCGCTGGGAAAGCGCCACCCCAGTTCGGGTTCCGGGACACGCGCGCACGCGCGAGGGCAGGGCGAGCGCCCCGCCGGGCCCGCGGCCGACTGCGACTCCCTTCCTCCGTCCGAGGCCCGAGGGCCGCGCACAACCCTCCGAGCCCGCCCGGCCGCCACCCCTCAGCAAAAGGTCGCGGGCGAGGGCCCACACATAAAGGTCTCTGCTCCCACACCGGCCCCACCCGCCCGCCGCGCTTTGGCCCGAGTGCGCACGAAGCCCGGGCCGCGGACGTCAGCAGCGCCCTGGCTTCGAGACCCTTCGGCGGTGGTCGTGACTGCCGCAGGCCGGCGCTGACTCCGCCCCCGAGCCTACAGCGGGCCAATCCTCGCCCTCTGAAGGCGGGGCCGGCACCCTGTGGCCCCGCCCCCGGGCCGCGGCCTTTTATAAATGCCGCCGCGCTCGGCCGCCGGCAAAAAGCTGTAGCCCCAGCGGGAGCAGGGTAATGCAGAGTGCCATGTTCTTTGCTGTTCAGCACGACTGCGGACCCATGGACAACAGCTCAGGCAGCGGCCCCAAGAGCGAGGAGAAGCGGGAAAAGATGAAACGAACCCTGTAAGTACGGCTTTCCTGTCTCTCCCGCCACCCCCCGCTGCGACCTAGCACTCCGGGTTTGCTGCAGGCGGCGTACTTTCGGGCTGAGCTTTGACATTAGGAAACTGTGTACCCTGTGCCTTTGCGGGAAAAAAGAAAAAAGTGGAAAAGGTTAATTTACTAAATAAGGCTACATCTGTATGGAATGCACTTGTTTTGTGAGCGAAGGACGCTCGGGTAGAGTTCAGGAATCGAGGAAAATTCTTGATATGAGGGCGGTGGTAGATGTGCTGAGAAATTGCGGCTTGGCTTTGTGTTCTCCTGCATTTAAAATGACATCAGAATCCTGCGGATGAAGCGCGTCCCCAGCATTCATATGTTGCATGATAAATTCTGATCAGCTTACACAGCTGCTGGATGAGATGTTTTCACTGGGCCTGAGTATACTCGTTTTAAGTCCATTTTTGCTTAATTATAGAGCAGATCTTACTTAGCCACGAATGTGGAACAAATAATTGTTCTGCAGTATCCGCTTAAAAGCAGTGTTGTAGGTGAGAAAGGGGGCAGCGCAGAAGAATCAATTACACACACACTCTTCTTTGTACACAATCTTTGGTGGTCCAGAACCTCCTGCTCTTTAAGGGTAGAAGGGACATTGAGTGTGGGCCGGCTCAAGGCAGTTCCACTGCTGTCGTTTTCATCAAGTGTAAAATATCTCAGAATTGTAATTAACCTTGCAAAGAAATTGCTGCCTTTTGTGAGCCAGAAAATAAATCCACCTTTAGACCTAAATTCATTTAAATACCCTAGTGATTTTAGGTAGTCCTACCCTTAGTTGTGAAACTAGTAGTTATGTTCAGACGAATGTATGAAACTGTTCAGTACATCAGGTTTAAATGTTTAGTGGATAAGACTATTCTTGAAGAGTTCTTTGTTTTATGTGGTTTGTCTCTAGCTATGGGATGATTTATTTGGTAAAAATGCCTTCAGCTGCAGTGTTTCCACTTAGTGAATATCTTTCTTTTTTTTTAGTTTAAAAGATTGGAAGAACCGTTTGAGCTACTTCTTGCAAAATTCCTCCACTCCTGGGAAGCCCAAAACCAACAAGAAAAACAAACAGCAAACTTTCATTAAGTAAGTTGAGAATCCCGTACTTACAAATATGAGTAGTTAGCTGCTGAACTGAAAAGGGGAACGGTGATGTGTGTGAGCTAACGTGCAGGACATCTCTTGCAGGCCTTCTCCTGAGGAAGCACAGCTGTGGTCGGAAGCATTCGATGAGCTGCTGGCCAGTAAATGTAAGTTAATGCTCGAATTTGATCCACTGCTAATGTCATAAAAGCCTGCAAAGGTTGTCTGCACAACAAAAGAGCAGCTTGCCTGAGGGGAATTAGACTGTGCAATCACTATACCATATGGCCTATTTTTCTCTCATTTGTTTCCTAGTGTTTAACCATGGAAATGCATGTAGTATTCACTCCAGGTGGGAAAGAGAGATTAGCCTAAAAAAAAAAATTAAAGTAGCAGTTGCTTGTAGTTAAGTTTGAGTCACCTTTTCCATTGCATACACCGTTTTCAAGAGGCTTAGTTCCCAGAGAATTTATGGCTCCCCTATAAATATTTATTTTGCATTGACAGCAAAGTTAAGTATTTATATATTTGTAGCAGAATGCCAACGTAAACATTTTGCCTACTGGCATCTTAGTCTTTAAAGAGCTAATTACAGGTTTGAGCAAGATCTGAAATTGCTATTATCTAGAAATAAAGTATGGGGGAGAAGTTCTAGAAAAACCTAAGAGATTTGGTCACTCAAGTTTCACATTCTGCATGCTTTTTTTTCCTCTCCCTTTCAGATGGTCTTGCTGCATTCAGGGCTTTTTTAAAATCTGAATTCTGTGAAGAAAATATTGAATTCTGGCTGGCCTGTGAAGACTTCAAAAAAACCAAATCACCCCAAAAGCTCTCCTCAAAAGCAAAGAAAATATATACTGACTTCATAGAAAAGGAAGCTCCAAAAGAGGTAAGAAAAAAAGTTCCTCATTTCAGCATAGTTTGGAAATCTTTAGAACAAAAGTGAAACAAAAGAATTGAAGAGATGTCAAAGTAGGGGTGGAAGGAGTGGTAAAAAGACTTTTGCCCTATTGTTGCTTTCAATTAAGTTTCTCCAGTGATGTGGCTGGTAGAGCTAATCACACATTACAGTTCTTATTTTTTGTTTTCAAATAACTCTGAATACCGAATAAACCACTTTTTGTTTTATTTCAGATAAACATAGACTTTCAAACCAAAACCCTGATTGCTCAAAATATACAAGAGGCTACAAGTGGCTGCTTTACAACTGCCCAGAAAAGGGTATACAGCCTGATGGAGAACAACTCTTACCCCCGTTTCTTGGAGTCAGAATTCTATCAGGACTTGTGTAAAAAGCCACAGATAACCACAGAGCCCCATGCTACATGAGGTGAAAAAGGGAACCCCAAAACGGAGGACTTCATTCTTTTTCCTATGGGGAAAGGCTGTGACCTGCCAAAAAGACTGACCTTGAAATTTCAGCTTGGGTGTTCAGGAAACATCACTCAGAACTATTGATTCAAAGTTCGGTAGTGAATCAGGAAGCAACTGTCTAGGAGAAGCTTGTATCAGAACAGCTTCCCTCACTGTACAGAACACAGGGAGGGAATACGTGGTCTGAACGTGGTGTCTTACACTGAAAAAGCAGGAATGTGAAATGAAAGGTTACGACGTGTAATTCTCTTCGTCCAAAGGCATTTAAAATCAATAGGTCTGGGATTATGTGGCCTTAGCTAGCTGGCTGTACATCTTTCCCTACATCAGCCCATGTTACCACGTAGTGGTTTTAGTTTTAGTTTTTTAGTATTCAGTAACGTTAAAATGTTTACTATGTGCAAGGGTAGTGAAGTTCTTATGACCACAGATCATCAGTACTGTTGTCTCATGTAACACTGAAACTGAAATGGTCTGTGTTTGTGTTATTAAATGGTGTGTGAAATAGAATGAGTGCTGTTGTATAGAAAACTACAATGTCCGTTATGAGTGTGAAAATCGGTCTTGAAGGCAGCTAAACTTTGAAGTGGTCTTTGAATACTTTCAATAAATTTATTTTGATAAATAACATCATTGAACACTTGGAATCCAGATGTGATTTGATTTGATTTTGGTAATTGGAAACATGGCAAATAAACAAGGGAAAACACCTCTCTAGTTATTGTGTAGATACCGTGCCTATCCAGTAAGAACTGAAAGTCCTCAGAAGTAAGAAATTATAGGGAAGGTAATTCTTTTTTTTAAACCTATAAGCATTATGTAGGTCTGAGGAACTCAAATTATATCCTGAGAACCATCCCAAGTTTAAGCTTTCTAATATAATCTTGTAAAACAAAACACCACTGACCTAAAGCCTTCCATGAGTGTCTACTAGGGACAAGCTAGATACAAGAAGTAAAATAATGTAATGGAGACAAGCACCAAAATTATTCACATAACTGATCTCAAATGAAGGAATAAGCCAAATAAGGTGACTGTAGGCCTGCCTTCCTTTCCCTTGGTTTCAAACTCCCCCGCAGGTACTGGCATGAGCTTCCAAGATGCATACCTGAAATTATTCCCTTCCATGAGGAATCAGACAAAATCTGAGGATTTCCCTGAATGCCCTACCTTTAATTGGCTAACCAAGAGTCTGGTTACGTTACTTTAGGTTACAAAGGCAAAAGGAGTACATTTTTGCTTCTTAAGACTTCATCCAAAAATGTGCTTTTTCCTAGTTGAGAGAGGAAGGTCTTAAGTCTGTTATTTTTCAAATTTAGCAGGCTTTTTTAACGTCCTTGGTTATGGTTTTAATAAAAAAGGAGCAGAAACCCTCATCTGGGAGTTGGAAGACCTGAGCCGCAAGTAATGACTTCTCATGGCTTTGTCCATTATCTTCCCTGGCTCCTCATTTTATGCCTTCCTAACTCTCTGCTTCCTGTGAAGTAGTAAGGGACTTTAGAAACTGTAAAGCACTAAAAAGTACATTTATTTCTGATTCCCCAAAAGAAAAATTGACCTCCAGTAGTTTACTGTTTCCATTACGATTGTTCTAACTTTCACCTTGACCACTTTCTGGCTCCAACAGGCACAAGCCCATGAGAGACTGGCTTGTCCACTCCTACATCAGCAGCAGCCAGAATAATAATAGGTGCTCCATAAATATTGGTTGAATAAGTAAATTCTGAAAGGTCATTGAAACAAATATTTCATTGGAGAATAAATATGTCAGGTCTTCAGACTTCTTAATTCGGGTTTTGGCCAACGGAAACTCAGGAGTCGCGCCATATATCATCGAATTTGTCTCCAAGTCCTATTTATTTTACTTCGGATCTCTCTCCAGCTTAATCTATTACCACCCTGATCAAAGATGCCACCATCTGATGCCTGGATTACTGCAATAGTCTCAACTCCTCTCCCTGAACTCACTCTTCCCCCACTCCCACCTCAGTGTGTTCCCTGCTTTTTAACTTTAGGGACCCTATAAAGACATAAACCTCGTCTTGTCTCCTGTTGCTTATAAGCCGTTGACAGGTTTCCCAAACAATTGGGATCAAGGCAACATCCTAATATGGCCTACCACCTGCATGGCTTGACCCCCTCCTTCCGGTTCCAGCCTTGTCTCCACAACGTTTCCCCCAGGTCTTTCTGCTAGCCACACTGGCCTACTTTCATTCCCTTGCAGGTGCCTGGCCCTTGGCCTCACAGGGCCTTGGCACCTAATAGTTCTGCATGGAATTCAACTTTAACTCTTATTCATTGACATATCAAAGCAACTGCCACTTCCTCAGGGAATCCTGCCCTGACCTTACCTATGTCAGATCCCCTTTTAGACGTTCTCATAGCACCAGGATCTCTAATTTAGAGCACTTACAAGTTTTCATTAATTTGATTATTTGATAATTCTATGTCTTCTCTCACTAGATTGTGGATGCCATGATTTGAGGCTCCTTTGCCTGATTTTCTGCCCAGGCCTGAGTCTCATCACCTAGCACAGTGCCCAGCACACAATAGGAACTGCATAAATAATTGTTGAATGAATTAATGAGTATTAAAAGATCTTGTAAACTACAGTCATCAGCTCATGCCTGTAGTCCTACCTATTCGAGAGGCTGAGGTGGGAGGATCACTTGAGGCCAGGAGTTCGAGGCTGCAGTGAGCTGTGATCACGCCTGTGAATAGCCACTGCACTCCAGCCTGCACAACATAATGAGACCCTGCCTCTCAAAAACAAAAAAAAAGGAAAAGAAACAAGAAGCATCTACCAATACACAAGAAAATAAGAACAAGCTTTTAAAAGGTTTACTGGCTCAAATGTCTGAAAATATCTGTATAACTTTTTTTCCTTTGGCAAAAAAAAATAAATACCTCTTACTAGGCATGTTCACTATGACTTTTGACGTTTAATAGAAGGAGAAGCCAGATTATAGTAACAAAAAACAATAATTTTGACTTTCAGGGCTGCTAAAAGCACAGGATTTATTCAGAGGGTATTTTTCAATGTTCTCTAGTGTGGAACAAACTGAAATAGATTTAAGATAAGAAACCACATACCCCTACAAATAAATATTACTTAATGTTCCAGTTTCCCAGAGTTCACACATTTAGGATCCACAGTCCGTCCATTTTGATAATATTTTATTGCTCCTATATTTTAAGCCCAAAAATATTTCAAATATATTAATTTCATACAGTCACACTGGAAAAAATTGAATATTGTATGTTATCTGTTATGTGAGCACAGGGAGGCAATAAATGAGTTTCAATAAAATTACTTAAAGTGATGACCCAAAATGTCATAGGAAACAGGTCTTTGGTAGAGGTGTTTTTGGTTGTTGTTTAACCACAATATTTGATCATGTATGGTAGTGATTCTCACCTTGTGGGCTTGCAGAGTGAAGAGAAGCAGTGGTTGTGAATTTCTCTGTGTCATGAGGTGCCATACATAGGAGTGCGCTGTGCATTTGGACAGTGTGGAGACTAGGAGGTGCCTACCTTGTGCCAGGCACTGAACTATTTCTAACCTTACTTTCCTATGTTAGCCCCAAATTGCAGCTTAAAGGGGTTAGTCTGACTTTATAAAGAGTGTTACCATTGTTGAATGTGAACTTTGACATGTAAAGAGATGCCCAAGTCTGGCTTTGATGCCTTTCGACAACTTTAGAAAACCATTTTTGCCAAAGGCAAGCAGATGAGTTCTAATTTTTGACATCTTGGCTAAGGAACAGCTTGGAGTTGCTTGAGGTGATGATAACAACCCAAAGAACCTCTCCAGTGACTTGAAGGATAAAATAAAGGAATCGTCAGGAGTAAGAAGCAGATTCTAGTCTAAGGTAATAGCATTGTAATAGCATAAACAAAGGCCTGATATTAACCATTTTTGGCCCAATGTCCAGCATGACCAGACCATACGATATGTGAAGGATAAGGTGCTGGGTGAGAGTGGAAGAGTAGCCCAGGACCAGGTGATAGAGAGTCTTGAATACAGAGGTTGGGATTTTATTCTGAGGGAATAGGGTACCAATCTCAACTGAAATTTACAAAAATTACTTGAGCAGCAATATGAAGGGTGGATTGGAGGCAAGGAGAAGAGTTAGGAGACTGCAATGATAGCTCAGATGATATGCCATATGCCTGAACCAGGATGGTGTCACCAAATAATTCAATATAACATAATAGTAAATTACACATCACCTACTCCATGCAGAACACTGATCTAAGCCACACAGAAAATATATCCAAAACATATGACACATACTCCCCGTCCTCCATGCAGTACAATTAAGTAGCTGATGAACTAATTATACAAAAGTAAAATATAAGGTGAGTTATAATTGCTGATTAATAATCAAAACAGAAATGCAGATATCTTTATCTGGAATAAATCAAGAAACACTTAAAGTGGAGTGGCATTTTTGATGGTATTTAACAAATGGGTAAGATTTAATAAAGATGAAGGGGAGAGTATTGACGGTGGAGAAACCATCTAAATAAAGGAAAAGGGGAAAATGGTTATATGATTATATCTTGCATTGTGCTATGATATTTTTGTAGACAGATATTTTTAATGGAGATATATATTTTAAAACTATTCCATTGACTCATTCTTAAATATTTCACAAAGGGCTCCTCAGGGCAAGGAGGGTGTAAAAGCGTAGAAGAAGTGGCCCATCTCTTGAGAAAGAAAAGAACAGAAAGGCTGGAAGCTCAAAAACACAACTAAAAGCTGCGCTTAATTTTTCTTAAAAATAGATTTCCGTAAGATCATCATTACAAAGTTATCAAGCTTTATCAATCCCAGGCATCTTTTCCTTCTCTTACTACAGCCGAGTGTTTACTCACCATTGTCATCATTCTCTCACGCAGCTCTAAACGGGGCTCAGATCCTGTGTCCTACTTCTAGTCTATTCCCTAGAATGCTATTTGAACATTAATTTTCTCATGTTACTCTTATGCCCAGACAAGTATATAAACTTCCTGCTATCTCCTAAATCAAAGTAAACTCCTACGCCTAAGGTTAAAAATTCTCTATAATTTGTTTATTTTTTTTTTTTATTATTTCTGCCCATTCAACCTATTTCCCACTACTGACAAAAAACTTTTGATACTGGTGTTTCTTATTGTCCTTGAAATACATTATTCTCCTATTATTAGATCAAAAATTTCCCATTGCTTAGAACTGCTCTCTTCCCTTAAATTTTACTCATTTTTCAAGGCTCAGATCAAGTTTCACCCCCATGAAAAATTCCCAAGTGTGTTTCAGTCTTACCTCCCAAGTATATGGTCAATAACTGGACCATGCTGACTTATTCTACTTAATTTTCAGAGTAACTAATAAAGTTCTATACATGGAAGATACTCAGTACCCACTCCTCATCCATGATCTGATTAACTCATTGGTTGATAGATTGATTCACAAACTTTTAAGTAAAAATGCATGCAGTGATATAATGATTTCATTTAAATATGCTAAATTCATTTGCAAAAAATAACTGGTTTTTCAGGAGTCTACATAGTTTTCCATTACGGCTCTACATTTTTGCCTTGTGAATTTATAGTAAAACTAAACCCTGTGCATCTTGGATAAGGTCCTAATGTCAGGTTTTCTCAAATCCCAAATTAATCTGATATTTATATGGTTTAAAAAGTGCACTGACCTATAAGGAAACTTCCCTTAGGAATGATGCTGTATGTTTATTTAGCTACTGTATATCTTAGACATGTACAGACGTCACACCAATATCAAAATAATGAAAGGAGAAATGGGCCAAAAAAGGAGAGTGAAAAGAATTATTTCCTGCTGTCAACTTTTGGGTGAGGAGGGACCTGATACTTTTAAAAATACATTTGCAACTTTCAGTACAATAGGCCTATTCCCAGCTCCATCCCAAATTACTCTCCCAGTTGGCTTCAGAATGCAACCAGGTATAATCTACAATGACTGCATTTCCAAACTGCACTGTTGGAAGAACTACGAAAAATATGCAGTTCATATGAGCCATGGTGTAGTCTGAGAAAGATCAGGTATGCAAGCTTTGGTTTGAAAAGAAGGTGGTACTTAAGAGACCTTTGCCCAGCTTGCAGGAAAGCTCACAGTGTTAAATCTCCACTTGGCACAAAGCAGCATTTTCTCATATATGGTGATTTTCTTACAGACATGGCTATTGGACATTGTAACCTAAATGTCAAGATTTAAAGTTCTACTTCTTTCTAATTTCTTCTACTTCTGTTTTCAGATTCCAGAGCTTCACAAATCCCATAACATTCTATAAAAGTGCTAGTAAGATGATGAACATTTTAAGAGCAATAATGCAATTATTTCAGAAATAATTTTGGTTACCACACAATTATTTTTAGAAAAAGTCGGTAATCCATCCACTACTGAAAATGTTAACGTTAGTAAAGTATCTCCAAACTTTGAGAAAGTTTGTTTGTTATCCAAAGTACAACAGAACTCAGAAACAGCATTGAACATAAAATCAGCAAAGTAATGCTGTCCAATAAAAAATATAATGTGATAATATAATATAAGCCACATGTACAATTTTAGATATTGTAGTCAAATTAAAATAATTTAAAAGAAACAGGTAAAATTAATTTTAATAATATATTTATATAATGCAGTATAGTTAGAATATTATTTCAACATGTAATCAATATAATAAATTATGAAAGATATTTTAAATATTTTTTCTTATTAAATCTTTAAAATAAGCTGTGTATTTTACACTTGCAGCTCATCCAAATCCACATTAGCCACACTTCATGCTAAACAAGTTTTGGGGAAGGCAGTTCCCAAACCTATATCTTTGATTTGATGAGCCCTGTGTTACGGTTGAAATAATTTAAAAACCTAATGTCGGGCCAGGAGCAATGGCTCACGCCTATAATCCTAGCACTTTGGGAGCCTAAGGCAGGAGGATTGCTTGAGGCCAGGAGTTCAAGACCAGCCTGGGCAGCATAGTGAAAGCCTCTCTCTACAAAAAAAAATTTTTTTTTTTAACTAGCACAGGCGTAGTGGTGCATGCCTGTAGTCCCAGATACTGGAGAGGCTGAGGCAGGAGGATGGCTTGAGGGTGTTCAAGGTTGCAGGGAGCTATGACCACGCCTCTGCACTCCAACTTGGGCAAGAGAACAAGATCCCATCTCTTGAAAAAGAAAAGAAAAAACCTAATGTAGACCTTGTTAGGTCTATCTTGATGTTCCCTGGTCCTCGGTTCCAGTGTCAAGAGTACTGGTACCTAGTTGAGGCGATGATGGAGTGATCACAAATATAAAGCAATCCCACACAAACAGTTTATTACAGAAAAGAAAGAAACTATACAAAGTGAAAGTAAAGAAGGAAGCTACTCAAAGTGAAAATACCTTCCCGAGAGAGGAACAGGTCAGTCTCCACGAGTGGAGAAAGACATTGAGGACTCCCAGGTGGTTTCCTTTTATTGGACTGGTCTAGGGGCAGGCTTACAGGAGGTGTGGGATATTACCAAATGATTATCAGGCGTTCTGCGTTTTCCTGCAGTCCCTTCCCCTGATTGGTTCCCCTGGCTTCTCCACCCCTAGGAACCACCCTTCTGGTCTACACCCACCACCTGAAGATTTGATTCTTACCTAACAACCTCATGATTTTTGTGTTGCAACTACTTAGACAATAATACACATTTCTTTTGAGTTTGTGCAAAGACAAAATTAAAAGAACCACTTCCTTGCTCCAAGTGCATTCTAAAAAGGCTAAAAACAAAGCAAGTAAGTATTCTAGATGGGACTGACAAAAATACCCTAGGGGCAAAAGTGAAATATTTTCTCACAGAAAGGTCCATTTTAGAAACAGTACAACTTAATTTAATTCTTCCTGTTTGTCCTCCAATAATTATCTGCCCTCTTCCCCCTATCATTTGCTACTATTATCTAGGCCTTCTTTGTGCCATGCCAATATTACTTCATAATCTTTTGCCTGTTCTCTTGGAATTAGAGTTTCCTCTTTGCAATTCACCCTACATAAGGAGCCAGATTATTTTTCATAAACATCAATTTTGCCATATACTGTCTTCCATTCAAAAAGTTTCCTTGCCTTCCTATTTCCAAAATAGCATTGAAAAAGCACTGGATTAGAAGTCCACAGAATGAGATTCTGGTCATAACAGCGTTAACTTTCTAGTTAACTGAAAAGTCATCATCTCTTAGGACCTCAGCTACTTCATCTGTGAGGGAGTTGGTTAGATCTCTAAAATCTCTTCCAGCTCTAAGATCCTGCTTGGCTTTGGATGTTCCCTGCCATCTGTTTCTACCCTAACAATTTTAATATTTTCCCCCAGGCCAGGCACAGTGGCTCACGCCTATAATCCTAGCACTCTAGGAGGCCAAGGCAGAAGAATCATTTGAGCTTAGGAGTTTGAGACCATCCTGAGCAAGAGCGAGATACCATCTCTACTAAAAATAGGAAAAATTAGCCGGGCTTTGTGGTGCATGCCTGTAGTCCCAGCTACTGGGGAGGCTGAGGCAGGAGCGATTGCTTGCGCCCAGGAGTTTGAGGTTGGTATGAGCTGTGAGCTAGGCTGATGCCACGGCATGCTAGCCTGGGTGACAGAGCGAGATTCTGTCTCAAAAAAAAAAAAAATTTTTCCCCCAGACAATGCAACATAAAATCACTGCTTTCATCCATCTGCTTTCCTTCCTATTCCCATTAACAAAACCGTCATCATTTCGCTCATGTCGATCTCCTGTCTAGATAGTCCCCTATTCCATTTATCCTACCCATATCCTAGATATTCTTCAAGGGCCAACTCAACTTCCTGTGACACAAAAATTTATTAATCTCTGCATCCAATCTTGCATTAAAGAAATACTTGCTGAGTGTCTGCTCTGTGCAAAGCACTGCAGACACCACACCGAATAAAAGAGAGATCTCCTGTCCCTGCGTAACTTACATTCCGTTGGGGTCGTTAGGTAATGAACAAGTGAGCAAATAAGCAAATAAGATAATTCTAGATTATGATAATTGCTTATGAGGGACGTAAGCTAAGTGGTGAGACAGGGAGGACACTGGATGGTCTGGGAAGGCACATTTTAGCTGTGCAGAGGGTTGTTAAATGCTCCGTGAACTTGTGTTGACTGACTAACCAAACTAACGCCTGGTTCTGCTTTGCGATAATAAATCCTCTTTGAACAAGACAGGCATAAATGTTGTTTTAGCCAAGCCATAACTTTCTCTTAATTCCAAAATAATTTTCATCAATAAAAAGAATAATCTTTTCACCAACTTATTACACTCAGTGTTTTTAAAGACCTAAAATATAAATATTCTTTGAGGTATTTTTCAAATCACTGGGCCTACCAGGTCTATCCAGATATTTTGCTAATATTATGATACACCAAGCTAATGTTTCTAAATAAGTTTTGTCCTTCCCATTCTTTTTAAAAATGGTTTATTTCTTCAGGTAGCATCTAACATGCTTCTCTTCCTGTGCCCTGTCACGTTGCTGACATTATCATCCACTCCATCCCTCTGGTTAAAATCCTGCCACTATCTAGGCCTTTTTTGAAAGCTAGAGACCTCAGCCATTTAAAATTACTGAGTTACTAACCCCCAGAGACTCCCCTCAGAACTCTGCTCCACTAAATTAACATGAAGGCAGTCTACTGGTGGGCAGCCCATCACCGTCACTTACTTGGATTTTTGACTACAGCTCTCTCTGAAGATTCTCCTGCCTCTAGACTGGACTCGCTCCAGTTCCTCCTACCTGAAGAATGGGGTGGAAACCATGTGGAGATCAAATACTGTCCAGACTCTCATTGTCATCTTGATTCCACCAATTTAATTAGTTATTTGGCCTTCGACACAATTCTGAACCTCTCTCAGACTGTTTTCTTACTTGTAAATTGAGGACAGTAGAGGTAGATTATCCCTCATTCGAAATGCTTGGGACCAGAAGTGTTTCAGATTTTTTTTAGATTTTGGAATATTTGCATATACATAATGAGATATCTTGGGGATGGGACCCAAGTCTAAACACAAAATTTTATGTTTTATATACACCTTATACACACAGCCTGAAGGTAATTTCATACACTATTTTAATAGTTTTGTTCCTGACGCAAAGTTTGTGTATGCTGGACCATCAGCAAGCAAAAGTGTCACTATTTCAGCCACCCATGTGGACAATCTGTGGTTGTTTGGCATCACCATCATTCCTGACTCTGAATTTATATGCTACTGGTAAGCAATCATTTTCTTACACTTATTCACGCATCAGTATTTAACAGTAAAAAATATGACATACCATTAATACTGTGAAAAAATAATGTGTTCAGGGTAACTAAGCAACACAGTAGCACCACCAGAATACCTGTATCAGCTGTTAAACAACAGCAACAACAAACAACAGCAGGCTTTCAATTTCCACCAACGATACTGTGTTTTGATTAAAAGGTTACTGTACACTGTATTTTATTTTTTTAGCTGAGGAGAAACATCAGAAGCAGTTGAGGGACCAGGAAGTAGGTCCTCCAGGCATGAGGAGGCGTTCTGCCAGATGGCTTTTTAAAATGTTTCCTCCAGAGTCATCTGCTTCATTAACAACAGTTTTTCTCTTAGCAGTCTCTCTTTGGTTTTATAAACTGACATGATTTTTTGTCTGTTATGAATGCATGGGGCTCTAATCCTTCAATAAGACCATCACACATTTTCACCATGTTGTCTATAGGCACTTTTCTACAGTGTTAACAACATCTTTTTTATTGTTGTGTGCCTGCGTTTTGACTGCAATCCATCACTTGAGGTCAGGTGTGGAATTTTCCACTTGTGGCGTCATGTGAGCACACATAAAGTTTCTTTCGAGGGGAGCGTTTTAGATTTCTAATTTTTGGATTAGGGACATTCAACCTGTATCACTATCAACCTTATAAATGGTCTTAAAAAATATAAGAAACAGCCAATGTGGTGCCTTCCATGGTAAAAAGAAAAAAAAAATTACAAGAAACCTTATATGTATTGTACCTACCACTATGCTGGGCACAAAAGGGACACCCAAAATCTCATCAGGTTGTTTCATTTCTCAACTTAGGAAAACCCATTCAGCACCCCATACTATTTACACAATCAACTCCAAACCTATGAGCAGGCCCCTTTCATTCTGGGTCAACTTTCTTTTCCAGCTTTCTTTCATAGTTTCTTAAACGATTCTCTTCACCCTCCACTAAAGCACTCTGGCCTGCCACCCCCCAAGCAGATACCTCACTGTTCCTTGACAGCGCGAGCTCCTAGGGCAGTTCCATGCCTTTAGATCTTTGCATGTACTGTTTTCTTGCCTGCCCTTCTCTCCTCCTTGATTGAGACTTTCTTAATTACTCTTCAAATCCTTCATAAATTTAACTTCTTCAAAATTTCACAGATAAATCCCAGGCAGAGTGAAGATTTCATTCTTCTCATCTCACGTGTTATTTTGTTCATACCTCCATTATTGCATTTTTATTGAGATAACATCTACCTCAAAACATTAATGTTTTGTGTATTTACTTGTAGAAACATTTCCCCGTCAATCAAATTGTTTCAGAGGAGGAAAAGGAGCTCTGAGTCTTGTCAGTGCCCAGTTTGTTTGTTTGTTTATTATTTTTTAACACTTAAAATAGGCTCTAGAGCAGGACCTGTGCACAGACATTTTGTGGGTCTCTGCCCATGGATAGGAAAAGATTACATATCCAGTTTTACTAACCCCTAACTAAAGGTAGTATTTTCCTCAATTGTCAATCTAAGAAACAAGCCACAGTAGTAGCAGCGGTACATGTGACTGTCACAAATAGAATTTAAATATTTTTATATCACATAATTATTGAAGATATTTTGAAATATTGTTTACATTCATTGTTACTTCCAAATTTCAATAGTAGCTAGACCTGCTACTAGATATTCTTTGAAGTGTTAATAAAGAAATACAAACAGTATATTACTCTGTCCTAGATTTTTTAAAGTAAAGGTTTTATTTTGAGATAATATACAATCGTAGATTCACATACAATTGTAAGCAATAATACAGAGAGATCCTGTATACTGTCTACCCAGTTTCCCCCCCATGATACCATCTTGCAAAACTCTAATAAAATATCACAACTACGATTTTGGCATTGACACAGCTACGATACAGAACCTTTCCACTCCACAAGGATCCACTGTGTTGCCCTTTCAGAGCCTCACATGCTTCCCTCCCACCCCAGCCCATCCTTAAACCCTGGCAACCACTAACCTCCTCTCCATTTCTATAATTTTGTCATTTCTAGAATGTTATTGAAGTGCAATCCTACAGTATGTAATCTTTTGGGATGACTCTTCCACTCAGCGCAATTCTCTGGAGATTCATCCAAGATGTTGCATGTGTCAGTGGCTTTTTCCTTTTATTGCTGACTAGTATTCCACAGGATGAATGTACCATGTTCTGTTTAACCCACTGAAAACCATCTGGATTGCCTCTAGTTTGGGCTATTATAAATT
Source organism: Daubentonia madagascariensis (assembly GCA_023783475.1). NCBI lineage: Eukaryota > Metazoa > Chordata > Mammalia > Primates > Daubentoniidae > Daubentonia > Daubentonia madagascariensis. Next base: position 12,816,310 of record JAKFHU010000978.1, on the reverse strand, counting down.
AAACTATGATAAACATTTGTGTACATGTCTTTGTGTCAACACAAGTTTTCAATTCTCTGGAATAACTGCCCAGGAGTGCAATTGTTGGGTCATACAGTAGTTACATATTTAGTTTTGCGAAAAAACTGTAAATTTTTTCAGAGTGGCTCTGTACCACTTTACATTCTCACTAGCAATGTATGTATGAGTGATCCAGTTTTTCCCTATCCTGACAAGCAGTTTGTGTTAATGATAATATGTCTGTTCATGTCTTTCATCCACATCCTAATTGGATTATTTATTTTACTGTTGAGCCCTGAGTGTTCTTTACATATTCTGTATACAAGTCCTTCATCAGATATGTAATTTGCAAACATTTTCTCTCAACCTGTAGCTTGTTTCTTTATCCTCTTAACAGAGCAAAATTTTTAAATTTTGATGAACTCCAATTTATCAACTTTTCCTTTTATGAACCATGTCAAACCTAAGAACTCTTTGTCTAGCCCTAGGTCCCAAATATTATCTCCTTTTTTTTCCTAAAAGTTTAATGTTTTGCATTTAATTTCATGATCCATTTTGAATTAATTTTCATATGAAGTGTGAAGTTTAGGTCAAGGCTTATTTTTTTTGCCTATGCATGTCTAATTGCTCCAGAAGCATTTGTTTTAAAAGGCTATCATTCCTCCATTAAGTTGCTTTTGAGTCTTTGTCAAAGATCAAGTGGGTATATTTGTGTGGGTCTATTTCTGGGTTCTCTGTTTTGTTCCTTCAGTCAATGTATCTATCCCTCTGCCATTATCACGCGGTCTTAGTTAATGTAGCTATCTAATTAGTCTTAAAATTGGGTAGGTTGATTCCTCCCACGTTATTTTTCTTCTTCAAAATTGCTTGGAAAATTCAAAATTTTTTCAATTTCAAAATTGCCATTTTAGTTCCTTTGCTTTTCCATATAAATTTTAGAATAATCTTATCTATAGCTATAAAAACTCTTGCTGGGATTTAGGTAGAAATTGTGTTAAGCCTGTATATCACTTTGGGAAAAATTGGCATCTTCACTATGTTGAATCTTCCAGTATACGAACATGGTACATCTCTCCATTTATTTTGATTCATCTTTGATTTCTTTCATCAGTGTTTTGTAGTTTTCAGTATACAAGTCCTGTGTACTTTTTGTTACATTTCCACCTAAGTCTGTCTGTCTGAATTAATTTCTTTCTTTCTTTTCTTTCTTTCTTTCATGGTTATAAATGCTACTGGAGTTTTCACATTGCTAGAGTATAGAAATACAATTGATTTTTGTATGTTTAGTGTTCATCTTAAGGCCTCACTGAACTCATGTATTGGCGCCAGGATTTTTTATCTTTGTAGATTCTTGGAGTTTATATTAGAAAACCATTACTTTTTTGAGTACTTTTCCAACTCCACTCTCTTTTTCCTTTCTTTTCAGAACTCTAGTGACACAATTGTTAGATTTTTTTGCTATAGCCCTACAGGTCACTAAGGCTCTGTACATTTTTTTCCAGTCTATTTTCTCTTTTATTTCAGATTGGGAAATTTCTATTTTATCTTCAAGTTGACTGATTGCTTCCTCTGTCCTATCCATTCTGATGTTAGGTCTATCTACTGAGTGTTTTTATTTTGGTTATTGCATTGTACAGTTCTAATTTTCCCATTTGGTTCCTTTTATCTTCTATATCTTTGATGAGACTTTCTATTTCTTTGCTGAAACTTTCTATTTTTTTCATTTATTTCAAATACGTTTATAATTGCTTATTGAAGTATTTTTATGTCTGCTCTAAAATCTTTGTCAGATAATTCTAACATCTTTGTCACCTCAGTGTTGGCATCTACTGGTTGTCTTGTTTCATTCAAGTTGAGATTTTGTTGGTTCTTGGTATGACAAGTGATTTTCTATGAAACCTGGAACATGTTGAATATTTTATGATGAGACCCTGGATCGTATTTAAACCTGTTTTATCAGGCTTCACCTGGCACTACTCCAACAGAAAGGGGATGCCGCCTTGTTTTGTTTTTTTCAGGTGGGACAAAAGTCCAGGTTCCCCATTTGGCCTCTGTTGACCCCCAACAGGGAGAGGTGCTCCTATTAACTTTTGGATAGGGGTGGGAATTTCAACTCCCCACTAGGTTCCCCTGGCTTACACTTTGACAAGGGTGGAAATTCACACTCCCCACTCAGCCTTTACTGGCTTAGGTGGAGATGGGAAGTTATTCTTTAAAAGTAGCTGTCTTTCTGGCCTATTTCAAATAGATTAAATCAAAGAAAAAAAGAAAAAAGAAAAAAATAAAAGTAGCTGTCTTGCTAGGCTGCACCTTTCCTGGTTCTTTGGCAAAAGAAAGAAGGCTTTTATTGGGGTTTTACTTGTCTGTTCTCCTTGGCAGTTCTGCGTTGCCAGCTTTTTGGCTCCAAGCCTGAGATCTATGAAGCAAAAAAATAATAATATAGGAAATTTACCACCATGTCATTCCTTGGGCCCTAAAGTCTCTAGCTGGTATTCCTACCTCTCTCCACTTTTCAGTCTTTTATGCTTGTTTCATATATAATGCACAGGGTTTTCAGTTGTATTTAGTGGGAGAAATAGGGGAAAGTATGACTGTTCCATCTTCCAGGAAGTAGAAGTCTCCTTTATCACCATTTTTTAATATTTTGATTATATGTTCAATATAACTGGTTTCTTTTACAATCTCGTATGTTTTATTTATGCATTTATAAACAATATTCTGAGAATCACCAGATAGCCATTGAAGTCTACGGCACAGAACCACCATTTTAGAGAAAATTTTTATTTATTTATTTATTTTTAATTTTTTTTTGGTGGCGGCAGGAAGGGTCGGCAGGGCCAGAGCTCTGCTCCCCCACCCCCAGCCCTAGAGAAAATTTTTAAAAAGAGACCCAAAGGAAGCCACACAGAATTATGTTCCAAGATCAAGCAACCAGCCCAATTCCCTTCTTTAGAGCACACATTGGCTCTTTTAACTTCCAGGCACCCTTTCCAACCCCACCCAGGGTCACATGGAGAAGAGAAACTAGAGCCAGAACTAGGTGATGACTTGGAGAGGAGTAGGGAGCTGTCCATTACCTCACAAGACTGCTGCTTAGGTGACCCAAGCCTGCAGACCTTGTTCAAAACTCAGAGAGCATCCCCTGTCACCCTGGTTGAGAAGTAAAGTTAGCCATTCATCCCATCACTTGGGATGTGGGCTTTCCATTCCCCAGGATAGCTCCTTCATAATTGTACGATGTTGGAAATCCCTTTTTCAATGGCCCAGAATATTCATAGACATGCCTCCCACCCTGCCAGGGGGTGGAGGTGTTTGTCATCCTGATAGCAAGTGGTGAAGCAGAAGGAAAAGCCTATACACCAGGCCTTGGGAGGAATTGCTCACCCGCATTATATTTAAATTAACATCTACTCTTTCATTGAATGGTGAATTCCTCAAAGGCAATAAAATCTCTCTCATTTTTCCTTTTATTCTCAGTGTTTACAGAGTATAAGGCACATGGTAGATGCCTAAAAATGTTGTTAAATTAACAAATAAGTCTCTCCCAGAGAAAAGGGGTATATATTAGGATATTATCAAAGACCTCATGTTTATATACTTCTATTTTAACTAGAAAAATATTCTTAGATTACTTAAAACAAATATTAGTTATTTCTCAGGCTTTTATTTCTAATTTCTTCTTATTTATCCACGATGGGCCCAACCTTGAACAACAAAATGTGTGCATATTTTCTCCATTTCACAGGCCATCTGGCACAGATGTCATACATGCTGCTACCCCATAAATATGTTCATGAATGACACAAGGTTTCCAGGTCCAATCACAACAGTGTTATTCCCCTCCTCCACCTCCTCACCCCCATTCAAAAGGTCAAGGTGAACACATCCTGGGGCAACAGTCTGGAAAGTGTCACCCTAGAAACAAGATCGATTCAGATAAACCCCAGAGTGATCTGCCAATGACTGATGATAATATCTTTAGTTAACTAGAGTCTGGAAATACAAAAAGATAAAAATCTTGAGTGCAGTCTTATAAATCTTTAGCCCATATAGCCCTTCTCCTGGCAAACTCTTCTTGAAAGCAAATAACAATATCAAAAACCATTTAACTTCTCAGTGTTGACTAGCTGCTCACCCAAGTTCAAGAAATGGAATGAACATTTCCCAAGAGTTGAAAGGAAATGACTAAATAAGAATTGGGAAATAGTTCACAGCATCAGGTATGACAAGTTGTAAAGAAGGGTGACATTCCACGCCTCCTCTCTGGGTAGGGCATACAGGACAGCCTATGAACTGTCATAAAGGATAAACCTGGGTTTGACCTACTAAGGCCAATGGACAAAGGAAGCTTGGCAGTGAATCTGGCAGCTAACACTGTGAGTGAGGCTGCCGACAACAATAATGAATGAATAACCTATCTGGAAGTCTTTATCAGGGAAGTAGAAACCACTGAGGAATTCATAGATTTAATCAGGTCTCAGAGGGAACACCTTCTGCATAGCCCAGATAGATAAAGAAAGAGAGGATTTTTAAAGGTAGACAAATTGATCTCTCTGCTTAAATAGAAAAAGATTTGTGGTTTGAATGAAATTAAAATAAACATCTGAAGTAATTAAAAAGTTTTGATGAAATAAAAAACAGATTTTAGATATATTATAAACACAGTGCATACAAAATATGGATATTTATTTTATAATTGATAATGTTTTAAAACTGTCTTGCTTTATTGTAACATTAGCATTATAGAGATATAAGTGCCAAGTTGCATAAAATCATGATGGGTGTAATGTCAAATAAATTGCCAAGAGATATTAAACTTTCCAATGGATTGATTTCATTCCCAAACAGGCTTACAGTGTGTGTGTGTGTGTGTGTGTGTGTGTGTATGTATGTGTGTGTGTGTTCGGGGTCAGACTGAGCTACAATAATAAAAGATGCAAACTTTGGTGACCATTGGATTGGTGCCTGAATGGAACAGAAAATATGGACAGAGAAGTCAAGTAAACCTAGATGGATAAGAGTCAGTGACTAGAATTCTTTTTTCCCTATACAACTTCGGGGAATCCTGAGTCATATAGTAACTGATCTCTTTACCATAGCATGAGATCTCTACAAAACATAGTTCCCTTTTTTTTCTTACCAAATTTTTATACTTTCTTATTTGAATTGTTCCTTCTGATTGTGTTAAATTTGCAGTGCATAATTTCTTTAACCACTTATTTAAAACAAAAAAAGCTTACTGACATATGTTATAAGCCAACCTGCTAGAAGTAAAAGAAAAGGTTTTGCTACCTATGCTTTTAGTACGGAAAGTGCATGCTACAATATGTAGTATTAGGAGTATCCTGTCAGTAATTATACTACCAATACTAAATTATTATAAACAATAAGTATTAGTTATTATACTGATCCTGAATAGTAATTCAATAATTCTATTTTCAAATTTAAAAATGCCCATGAACTCAAATGATTCTATCTTTATATTAATAGATTCTAATAGAAACCAAAAGCCTAGCAGTTCTTGATTATTTAGCACCTCATCTTCAGTGCCAACTTGATTGTTATACTGTTAATAATACAGAAGAATTGTATAATACCTAACAGTTTACAAAGCACTTTCACAATCATACGAACCTTACAATAAGATAGTGGTGTGTAGAACAGATGTAAAAAGAAAGAGTAATGAATCCAATCTCCTTTTTTCATAAGAGAGGAAGAACTAGAGAGATGGAATGACTTGCCAATGTCACCCAGCTCATTTGGGACAGAACCAAGATGAGACTTCAGACCCAGGCCATCTCCCTCTATGCCAGCTGCCTCACTAAATTAGCCCATATTTTAAACACACCAAACTGAGGCCCCGTGAGTTTAAGTGACTTTTTCAAAGTTACATGGCAAATAAGCACCAAAGCCAAAAGTAAAACCACTTGCCACTATCCTTCTCTTCTTTCTCCTTTATGGAAGTTTGATTTACTATTATAGATTATTCTTGAACTCCTGGCCTCAAGGGATCCTCCCACCTTGGCTGCCCTAAGTGCTGGGATTACAGGCATAAGCCACCAAACAGGGCCAAGATTGTTTAAATATCATTTACATACAAAAAGAATGGATTTTTCTCTAAATTTAATAATGAAATTACTTTCAACCATTGAGGAAACTTTACTGGAGGACATAGACATATTTTTTTCCACCAGACATTTGAAAATGCAAGTTTGGAAACAGGTAGATAAGTCAGGCCTGAAATCTAAGACTTTGGAGTCCTCAGTGTATACGTGTAAGTCCATGCATGAGAGTAAGATGAGTTACCCAATAAGACTGTATTGCAGAGAGATAACAGAAGAGGCCAGGCATCTGTTAGAGGGTATTAGCATTTGAAAGACACATTGAGAACCAGTAAAAGAGGCTGAGCAGGATGAGTTAACAGAGACAATAGTAGAGTCAAGGGAAGATGCTATTCTAGAAGCTAAGGGAGAAAGAAGTTTTGAAAAATAGATTCACGTCAAACAATTCACAATGCCAAGGAAATAAGAGTTAAGAGGCCTTTGGACCTGGGGTATCTAAAAACATCTAGCTAAAGATTTTGTACTTCATTGTTAAAGAAATGTGGGGAATTGTTTTTAACCACTTTTTTGTGTGAGGGAGTAACAAGATGAGAATTGTTCTCCACGTCTGATCTGGCCACTTCGTGTAAGATAAACTGAGTTGGGAAGAAATTAAAAGGAAAACAGATTACAATTGTATAGATAAGAAGAAATGAAACTAAAACTAGAGTGATATCAGTAGGGACAGAAATGCAGAAGGAAATGAAATCAATATTTTGGAAGAAATAAAAGCAAATATATTTTATATGTATAATATAATTCTAGTCTTTGAGGAATCTAGTTGAAGATAAAATAATTTCCCCCCCTTTCCCCATAAAATAATTCTTGTGCATTTAAAAAAAATAGTTGGCAACATAAGTCCATATTACTTGCTAAAGGAAATTCTGTGGCATGTACAATAAGTGCTGAAGGAAGGAAGGAAGGAAGAATTTGATGGGGCTAGTAGAGACGTATTGCATCCTGGACGATAGAATACCTAGGAGGAGGAGCTTAAGGAGCTGGGCAGAGTCCCCACAGCAGTGCTTGGGGAAAGCTACTGCATTTCATGCATTTCACTGCTTCAGAGAGACAGAGGATAGAGGATGAGAATAGGCAATCACTCTCCATAGAGCAAAGTCTTATTTGATGAATACCTTCAGGACACCGGAAATTGGGCCAGTAGCTAAACACATCAAAATAACCCACAGCTATAGCTGGAGAAAGAGATTCTCACTCACAAATGGACAGGACAGGGACAAGCCATAGTCCATTAGTAAATACTAAGCATCTGATTTTCTTGGCAACTCTCTGACCTCGTCCCCTTACTTCCTTTTTCTCACTTATAGGCTGTCCTTCCAAACTGTATCTGAGAAGTAGCCCATATTAAAAAGACCTAGGAGTTCAAGTTGACATAAATTGACAGTTTATTTTGGTCGCCTGACATCTAATATAGTATTAGGCTGTGTTAACAGAGGTAGAGTATTTAGGATAAAGGAGGTGATAGACTCACTCTGCTGCGGACCTGTCATAGCAGGAGCATCTCTATAGTTTTCAGCTCCAGGCTATGAAAAGAAGATGTGGTCCTTGGGGTTCTTACCAAGTGCCTCTTCTTTTCTCATTGTGTCACTCCCCAGGACCAACTCATCTCTGTTGCCACATCTGGTTATGAAGGCAGTGTCCTGTATGAAGGTAACTGGTCAAGGGGGAGGGGTGTTATTCACCACTGAAGTCTTGATTCAGGAGCAGGGTCAACCTTGGGGGAAGGAGGGGTGCAGTGCAGATTTCTAATTATTTGGCCTAGAGGTCATGACCTTTCCTAAACATCACAGGTAATGTGTTTGCCAGTAGTAAGCCCTTTGTCTCATCCACTCCCATAGCTTCAATTATCACTTATAGATTGATGTCCCCCTTCAGACCATACCTAAAACCAATTGCTGTTGGACAGGAGAAGGTTGGTGGGAAGCTCCTCGCCTCAGTTTTATTTTATTTTATTTTAATTGGAGAAAAAGATACAAATTTATTTAATGTGTATACAAGGGAGCCTTCAGAAAGAAAACTCAACTCCCCAATGGGGTTTAGAAGCTCATAAGTCTTTCTGGTAAAATGGGTTGTGGGAGGGAGGAAAAGACAAATTCCACTGAGGGGCAATAATAAAGGATTACCAGGGAGGATGAATGGGTGGGGAACAAAGATTAACTGGTAAATAGTTCTCTTCGGAATTTGAATGAGTCTGACAGATAGGACATTATCTTCTTAAAGAGTCTATTCAAGTGCAGTCACATTCCTGGTCTTACAGGGAGGGGAAGAAAAGAATAATTGTTCTCCTAGGTAGGTCTGGATCTTAGGCAGATAAAGAAGCTCCAAGTTTTTTGGCGGGGGAGAGCTGATGGTGTTAGGGGGAAGGTCAGAGAGACCTTGAGTATTCTTCAGTCAGTCCAGCATGCAAAATGCCATATTTAGGGGTACTGGTTTCTGAGCCCCAACATTCTCCTGTCTGGAACTTCCCTAGAAGTTTCACACACTAAAAGCTGAGTTGGTGGGTGGGGAGAGAATAATTGAGTTAAAAGCTCAGTGGCAAAGGATTCTCTTAGACCAATCTTCTATTTCTGGAAATAAGCCAGTCCCATTAAACAGCTGTTTCTCATTTCAGGAGATGGTACTGCAGATGAGCTTTCAAACAGAAGAATAACAAAAGTTAATATTTGGAAAAGTTTATAAACCAGTTTTCTTAGAATCCGGAGGGCATCCAGTTGGGGTGTCTAGATGTTAAACTCAAAGCATCTTCAATTAAAGTGGAAGTAGACAGTGGCAGTCCAGTTTTTCTCACTCAGAGTTTTTATGTTACAAAGTACACTTGCAGGGCCTCAGGAAAATGCAGTAGCAATTTTATTGAGTCCAAGTCAGAAAAATGGAAGAAAAATTTGAAAACATTATTTGGAAACTTTTAGCTAAGACAGAATTCAGGATTCAGTCCAAATTGTAGGCAAATCATAAAAACTCAAAAACTATAGACAAGGCTGGACTCTAATAATGGGTTTACTATAGTTTCTTCTGAAACATAATTTTCTTTATCTATAGTTTCCTATTTCTATCAAAGACAAATCATAGTGTTATGTAGTTAACAAAGGATTTGGGGTCTCCTAGGGATGAAAGTTTGTGCCTTGCCTTGGTTTATTTGCCCAACCTGGGAAGGACAAGGGTGCACCGCAGGCCCCCACCTTGGTCCTGCCCCACCCTAATCCTGCCCTGAGCTACTGGCATACCTGGGGGAGGAGGGAATACCCTATCCTACGAATCGGCCAATTGTAATTTAGCATGCCAGCTGCAAAAGAATGCAGAGGACTCTCTAGCCCATGGGCCAAGCAGCATAGGTACCACAGAGTCTGGAAACTGATCTAGAACAGCCCTCATGCATAGTAAGACTCAGGTCATGCAACTCCCAACTGTCCAATCAAAGTGGTTCCATGGTGATGTCTGGGCCACAGGGAGGTCCCAATCCAAGCACTATAAAACAAGACTGAGACCACAACCAACCATTTTTTTGCCCCTCTTTTTGCTCTCCCTTTGCTGTCCGGTCTGTGGCGTATCACACTCTGTAAACCCATACTTGCTCTTGTTCTGTAATCATATCTTTCTCTCCTCAATAAACATCATTTTCATGCTTGCCTTACTTTGGCATGTCTGGTCATTCTTTGGCCATGAGCATGCCAAGAACCGACATTTCAGACTGAAACCTGAGGACAGTAGGACCAATTTATTTGCAAAATAAATTTTAGTCTCATTATATTTGTCCTAATTATTTGCATAAAGTATAACAATAATAGTTATTGGCCATATAGGCTTTTTTTTTTAATTGGCTTTGCTGGAACTTTTTCATAAAGAATCTCAGGTTAGCCTTAAAAGCCTTTCAACCCAAGCCAAGGATTTAACTGTGCCTGTAGATACCTGTAGGAATTTGATAAATTCCTCTTTTCTTGAGGTCCCAAAGTAACTTGGGTTGCCTGGACCTGTCAGAAAGTGACATTCTTTACTTACCACAGATCAGGAAATGTTACAGAGGAGATACCTGGCCAGTTTTTCCAAAGGGCTTTTTATTGGCCCTATAAAGTAAACCTTAATTCCTCAAAGCAGTCTGGGCATATCTGAAAATATGTCATTCCAGTTAAAGCTTTGGTAAAATAACCAGTGTGTCCAATTGTGTCCTGTTATAAAAGAAAACAAATTCTTATTGAACTTATGCAAATACCTGATTGGGAACCCTGATGGGAACTTTTGCTCCAAAACCCAAAACCCTCCCTTTGTTCTCTAGGACATACCTTTGTTTTTTGGTTTTTGTTTTTAAATTTCAATAGATTTAAGGGTACAAAGTGGTTTTTGCTTACATGGATGAATTGTATAGTGGTGAAGTCTGGGCTTTTTGTGTACCCATTACCCGAATAGTGTACGTTGTGCCTGATGGATAATTTTTCATCCTTAATCCCCCTTCTACTCTCCCCCTCTTTGAGTCTCCAGTGTCCATTATACCATTCTGTATGCCCCTGCATACGCATAGCCTAGCTCCCACTTATGAGTGAGAACATGCAGTATTTGGTTTCCCATTCCTGAATTAGTGCACTAAGGATAATGGCCATCCATCCAAGTTGCTACAAAGACATAATTTCATTTTTTTTAATGGCTCAGTAGTATTCTATGGTGTATATATATATGTGTCACATTTTCTTTATCCACTCATTGGTTGGTGGGCACTTAGGTTGATTCCATATCTTTGCATTTGTGAATTGTGCTGGGATAAACATGTCTTTTTTATATAATGACTTATTTTCCTTTGGGTAGATACCCAGTAGTGGGATAGCTGGATTGAATGTAGGCCTACTTTTAAATCTTTGAGAAATCTTCATACTGTTTTCCATAGAGGTTGTACTAATGTACATTTCCACCAACAATGTATAAGTGTTCCCTTTGCACCACATCCATGCCAATATTGGTTGTTTTTAGAATTTTTAATAATGGCCATTCTGACTGGGGTAACATGGTATTTCATTGTGATTTTAATTTGCATTTCTCTGATGATTAGTGATGCGCATTTTTCATATGTTTCTTGGCCATTTGAATATCTTCTTTTGAAAAATGTTTGTTCGTGTCATTTGCCTACTTTTTAATGGGATAATTTTTTTTCTTGCTGAGTTATTTGAGTTGTAGTTTCTGGGTATTAGTCCTTTGTCGGATGTATAGTTCGTGAATATTTCTGGGAAGAACACACTGAAGGCTGCACTCCCCAGTTAAACTGTTCACTGAAATAATCTCTTTCCTCCAAATTATTATACTTTTCAGAGAACTTCTGTTCGCAGACAAGCTCAATTATAGAACATCTGATCATCTTCTAGAGGAACAGTTTAGTCTTAAGTTATAAGAAATTTTTATCACCCCTGTCCACAACAAGTGGCTCTTTAAGTTAAAGACTATAATTTAACAATGTGTGAAGTAGGTAGCCTGCTTCAGGAGATGCTAATTTACCTACAAATGCCTTGCCAAAAAGTTTTCCAATCCTCATCAAAGTCTAAAATCTGAAAGTATTAACCAAAAAAAAAAAAAGCATCCTAGAAACTAAAGCTTCTGAGATTACTCAAATTCCTAGGTGCATAATTCTGTATTAGGATATCCCTGATCAAGAGAGTACATCTGTTTCTCCTGTCTCATCTCTCACATTCTGTTCCTCGTTTGTTACTGTGGCCTGTCAAGCTGGAGTCTCACTGTAATATGTAAGCGAGAGCCATGCTAGAAGACCAACATCTCATGCCCAGAGGCGATTGCATTTATAAATCCAGAGTCCATAAACCAGAAAGTTTTTCAAGCCCCAAGATGTTAACAAAGAAAGAAAAGACCTGGGGAAAATATTCTGAATGCATTACGGTTGGTTATGATGCTTTTGTTTAGAAATAACAGCAAATCTGATTCAAGTGGCTCAAACCAAAATAAATAAATATAAATAAATATAAAAAATAAAGGAAAGAATATGTTTACAGAATCAGTGTTGACTTCAGTCATGATTTGATCCAGAAGGCCACCATGTATCTGTTTCCCTGTGTTCTCTTAGCTCTGCCCTCCCCCTGTGTCCTCTGTCTGGATTTCTTCACAATAGGAAAATCTGAAGCAGTTCCAGACCTCACATTCTCATGCCACATTTTTAAGAAATGGGAACATCTCCCCCAGTCGGTCTTTCAAAAAGAGTGGAGGTGTTTTCCCAGAATCTCTTAGTTAGCATCTTCTTACCCCATCCACTTGGGTAAGAGTCAGAAGGCCTACTCTTAAACCAATTACCATAAGCAAAGAGCAAGAGGCTTTGCTGATTGGCAATGAGGGCCATTCCGTGGACCTAAAGCTGAAGTCAGTCCCCAAATGATTAAGAATGTTAAAAAAAGTTCCCCAAAAGAAATAGCTAGATGCTGGTAGAAAAGGGGCAGGCAGGTGTGTGGGAGTCAAGGAAGAATTCTGAGGAGACAAACAACAGATGCCCACTACAATTATTTAGGTATTTTTTTAAATTGCAGAAACCATTGCTAATTAGCCTAAGCAGAAAATAGAACTTTATTATAAGGCTTAAAAAATCACATAAGCTTTAACAACATGAATGCTACAAGACTTCTGGAAGGGCCTGGAACCAAGAATACAAAGTCATTGGAATTTCTTTCTGATTTTTACTTCTCCTCCACCATGTATATATGGTTTCTGCACTCTCTGTATGGACTGGTTTCCTCTGTTCTTAAATCCACATGGCAGAGTAAGATTTCCAGTGGCTCCTGATTAGACAAAGGTCCAGCTCCCAGAGAAAGTGAATCTCATCTTCTGGGTCTCAGTTCTAGAATTCTAGGAAAGATGTTCTAATTGAGTTTGGATCAGGTGACTCTCCTGGGCCACATGGGAGAATGGTCCCAAGGGTCCACTTCTGTGACTCTATGGATGGTGGGATCCTGGAGCAGTTCCAAGAAGATGGCTGAGAAGACCATGCAGTAAGCATTCAGTGTGTACCCACTACATGTTTAGCATGATATTGGCCACATGAAACATTTAGAGTATAAAATTTGTTCTAAAATTGAAAATGTAAATAAAAAGAAGCAAAAGCAAACTATCAATCCTGGGACTTCAAAGACAGAAATAAGATAAAGCTCCTGTTTTTCCCCAGTGCTTGGCTGAAAACTTTTTGAGCATCTTCTGTGCTCCAGAAACACTTTGCCCCAGTGCCTATGAGTACACTTCATTGCAATATCACAGTTATTTCCATGTGTGTTCTCTGAGATGAAAGCATTCTTTTAGAGTTGGAAATATGTTTTCTTATTCATGTACCCAACAACTATACTAGTACCTGTCTCAGAGTTAAAATTCAATCATATTTATTCAATGGATGGATTAATGAATAAATAGGTATGAGATTATCTTATTCCTTAATTCCTTAACTCCTTAATTTGTTTGAAGAACGATTTGAGAAATTATAGAAAAAATTAAATATTGAAGACCTTGTGTCTGTCCTCAATTTGTGCTTAAATGATGTTCAAAATGTGCTTAAATGAAAAGATTTTCAAAAGATACTTAAATTAAATAGCAACATATAATCCCTTAATAAGTGTTTTCTTATTCCCACTCAAAATACTTAGTTGACTATTATGAATTTAAGATTTTCTTTTGTTAGAAAACTCTATAAAAATGACCCCTATACCATGTACTTAGAATAGAGTAGGAGTTCAATAAATACTTGTTAATGAAGGAATGTTGACTTTAAGCACACGTTACAAAAAAATGTTTCCCAACATTTTTCACATCATGGTACACCTGAAAAATATATTATTTGGTCTGGACAATTGGGTATGCTCTGAGGCCATTTCAAATCTGAAGTGATTAGGAATGTGTGGCTCTGACCCTGCCTGGCACTGGCTATAGGAATCAACATCTTAGCACATTTTTATATGGTAGTTAAGAGGAAGAATAAATAATATATGCTCTGAATTTTTCATCCTAGATGTCTCAACTCCTTTTAGACTGTGTGAGATTGTAGAGGGCTTTCTTTTTTAAAATCATCTTTTAGATAAGTCATTTTTAGCACTACTGTATTTCTTTAAGTGAGGGACTATGATTCCAAGCAAATTATGGAGAAAATTGACTTGAAATGATGCTGCCAAGTTACCTCAGCTCCCAAAGCATCATCTATTAGAGTTTTGGATTTCTAGAAGATGAAATAATACGTACTTTTTTTGGTTCCATCTCTTTTTCTTCTACTTTCAGGACTTAGCACAGCTGCAAAATCTGGGAATGTTGAATTAGATTTCCTGGTGGGAAGCAAGAATATACAACACCATTTAGTGACACTTTCAAACACCAGAGCTGTGTATCCTTTTGCCTACAAAATTTGTCCTCCTGAATTATTCTCGGGCATCCCTAATGTAGCTCATTCTTAGCCCCTCCTCTTATATATACTTGCTCTCCACACTCAAGGTTCCCCTGTTTCCCTCCTCCCCTGGACCCTCTCTTGTGTGGCCTCTTGTTGTTAAGGACAGCAGCACCTATAGTCACCCATCCCAGAGTCTTAGAGTCATCCCAAGTCCCTCCCTGACCCCCACCACCTCATCTCCTTTAGCAAACCAGCCACAAAGTCCTATCCTTTTACCACATAAACTGTCTCAAATTTGCCCTTTCTCCTCCCTTGTCACTACCACCCTCATCTTGTCTTGCTAGAGCTCTTTTCAAAATATCCCTGCCTTCATTCTGCCCCCTTTAACCAATTCCCAGTACTCTAGCCTAAGTGATCTTTCAAAAAATATAAATATGAACATGTCATTCCTCTACTCAAAAGTCTTCAGTGGTTTCCTATTCCCATAAGAGAAGAACTGGACCTGACACAGCACACAGAGCCCCTCTTTATCTGGTCCAGTTTCATTTCTTGGTGCTACCCCTCAGAGGAGCATTAAACAACTTTTAGTTCCTCAAATATTCCATGATCTCTATTACCTCTCCGGCTTTGCACTTGCTGTTCTCTCTTCCTGGAAAAGATATTCATGATTTCTCCATATCTCCCTAGTGGAAAGCTTTTGCCATCAAGAATAGACCCAAGAATCACATCTTTAGTGTAGCTTCCCCTGGCTCCTCAGACTGGCTTACGTACCTCTTGTAGCAGAGGATGGATACCTCGTCCGTATCCCTACCCCTTACCCATTCAGGGCATTTAGGCCTGCTTTCCAACTGCCAGTATCTGCACTTCTCTGCCCAAGGACACATATTGTCTGCTTGTGGAACAAGCCTGCATTGACCCAAATGGATATCCCCAGGAGCAGCCTCAACCTGTGACTTAGGGAGATTGAGATATAAATATTCTAACTCCCTACCCTTTGGGTGGAAAATAGCTGTGGGGCATGTGTTTTCTACCAGCTCCCTAAATTCCCCCAGTGGGATCAATTCCAGTCACGGGCATGATAAAGCCTCCTTCATTGTCCACTTTCCCTTTCCCATCTTCCTTGACCACTCTTCTATTGGCGTTTCCTTTGCTCACAGGAACA
Organism: Daubentonia madagascariensis; assembly: GCA_023783475.1. NCBI lineage: Eukaryota > Metazoa > Chordata > Mammalia > Primates > Daubentoniidae > Daubentonia > Daubentonia madagascariensis. Next base: position 12,800,688 of record JAKFHU010000978.1, on the reverse strand, counting down.
CTACTTACATTTAAATCTTTATCTTAGCATCTGCTATGGGAGCACCTCAGTGAAGACATCTTTTCTGCTATGTTCCCATTGCACTGTGTATGTAACCCCATTACATCAGTCATTTAAACTTGTAATTGTCCATCTTTTAATGCCAATAATGTTTTGAGGTCAGGAATTGTGTATAATTCTTCTTTGTTTTCCTACACCATAAAAAACGTACTTGACAATATTAGGCACTCTACAAATGCTTATAGAAGAAATGAGTGAATTTTTTAAAGAATGAATAAAAAGAAGAGGTGGAGCAGAGAGTAGAAAAATGAAGTAAAGTTGGATCATGGTAAATAATCAAACATAAAAGTGATTTATGAGAAATAAATGTTTTATTAAGTATAATTTATGAAAGCAAAATCCTTCTCATGTTTCACATAATCCATCGGTACATTAAGTATGTGGAAATTTTTAATTTTATAAAATTAAAAATGCATGTTCAGAAATATTTTCTCATTCAGAGATTTTTAAGACAAACTCATGTGGTCTTTGAGGATTGTGCTTTCAAAGTCCCTCTGCACAGGATTGAATCCTAGCTTCATCCTCACCAGCTGATTTAGGGCAATGTGTCTCTAACTTTAATGTGCACGTGAATACCTAAGAATCGTGGTAAATGTGTATTCTGATTCTGTGGGTAGTGGGGTGGGGCTTGAGAGTCTGCATTTCTAACAGATTCCCAGGTGATGCAGATGCAGCTTGTTCATGAGTAGCAGGGATCTAGGGCAGAAGACCTCTCTGTGCCTCTGTTTTCCTCATCTTAAAAACAAAAGATAATAATAACCTTACTTCACTGGGTTATTGAGAGGGTAAATGAATAATACATGAGAGGCCTATGCCTTAAACCTGTAAAAATGGAATAATAATAAAGCACAATACTGAGCACTGCAGGAATATAAAAGTATGTAAGGCATGTTACTTGCCCCTCATGTTGGGCAAACAAATAGGAATAAGACTACCTGGAATATAGGACCGAACATGAAAATGAAATATTGAGGGTACAGATTTACTTCTATAAGAGCGCTGTGAAGGAAGAGATCGATTCTGACCAGGGAAGTCAAGTGTTTAAGAAAGAGATGGCATTTGAGTTTGGCCTTGAATTAGGAGTAGCAATTCTACCAGTGGAAGTGAGGGAGAGAGAAAAAGAGCTAGTAAGCTTAGGGGAAATATCCTAGGCAGTTTTAGCAAAGACACAGAAGCATGAATATATGAAAGTGGTTAGGGACTAGTGAGAAATAAAAAGCGTTTAGACTGTCAGGAAAGAAGCCAGCAGCAAGAAGCAGAAAACAAGATTGGAAAACAGGTCAGGGTGAGGATATAAAAGACTTTCAATAGTATGATAGAGGCTTGACATTCTCTGTATTATCAAGACTTCACATTTTAATAGGCCTTTATTTCCATGTGTATCATCTTTTCTAAAATCCCCAAAAGCTTGAAAGTAGGTAGATGGGCTATTTTGTCCCCATTTTAGTACAGATAAGGAAATTGAGTCTGAATGACTTCCTAAGTTACCAACCAGGAAGTATCGGAGTCAGACTAGAAACTAGACCTGTTTCCTGTTTGGCCAATTCTCTTTCCACACTGCCGTGCTTTCTCCATAAGCGCTTGGGAGCCACTAAAGTGCTTTGTTACGCAGAGCTTTAAAGGCTAGGCCAAAATGTTTGACTTAATTTGCTTTTTGGGTAGGGGACTTAAATAAACAGAATGGAAATATCAAGTCTGGCAACAGTCCATACGGATGCACTGGAGAGAAGAGTTGCTAAGGCTAGATCTAGAATACTAAATAATAATAATAATAATAATAATAATGTGACATGAAATCCAATAAAACATATTAGTAAAACTGTGCATTTAAGTTTCAAAATATACACTACATAAGTTCAGATTGCATAAGAACTAAATTGATAACTCATAAAAAATAGATCTCTGACTATGTAATTAACTACAAGATTAATGTAAGCTTTAGTGTAGCCGCTAAAAACAAATGTCTTATTTGGCTGTGTTACTAGAAAATTAATGTCCAGAACAAGAAAGTTATGAGACCAATGTGCTGTTTACACCACCCCAGAAATGTGTCCAGTTCTAGGAGTCAAGCTTTAGAAAGGACACTCTTGATAAGCTAAAAGGGTATAAAACAACTAGAATGATGGATGGGAAGGAGCCTGAAAAAACTCTGAAAAGTGTTGTGTTTTGTTTTATTTTTGAGGAAACTGGAAATTTAACAGGCGAAAGGAGGGTGTGGAGAGAGAGAGATTTCAAAGGGCATGGAGAGAGAGAGATTTCAAAGGGCGAGATAGATTCCACTGGGCAGAATGAGAACCATTGTGGGATTGCGCAGAGTTTGGCCAAATGTAGGACATTTTTCCCCAAATTAAGTATCATCTGTAAAATACTAAGCTTGATGCTCCAAATGTATGAACAATAGCTGAGAGGCTATGTTAAGTCATGTTGCTGCAAAGTACCATAGTGGGAAACAGATTTACCTAGAGGGTTTTGAGTTCTCTAAAAAAATTTTGAGTCTCTAATTTTATATACCCACACACAATGGTTATAATAAACTTTCAGCAAATTCAAAAGGAAAGGAGAATATAAATAATAGCATTTAAGAAAAGAGAAAATTTATTATAGCTCATTCAGTCCAAATATATTGTATGTTATTTCTTCCTTCTCAATTCATTAATATTAAATTATCTATATTTTACCAACATGGTGAACAATGGCAGTAAGTACTTTTTTTCTTTAATTCCATTTCCTGGTGATGAGAGGCAGTATGTATTGATGGTAATTTATAAAACACCATTTTCATTATTTGTAACTTAATAAAATAAATTACACAGATGGGAATTTTCAGTTACTTTTTATTCCTTTTATGGGTCTTATAAATAAAGTTTTTGTTTTCTAAATAATTTATCAGTGTTAAATTATTAAATATGCAGTAATGCAATATCAAAGACTCATCATTCAAAGCCTATTTCTCATAATTTACATGTGCTTTAAGGAAGAAACAGCCATGAAATTGGACTTTTTAAAAAGATTTTTGGAAAAAAAAATTTTTCCTTACTTTTTGTTTAGTACTATGCTATCTTTTAAAACAATTATTATACAAAAGGGAAACATTTCTAGAAATTATTAAATTTTAACTTTTAAGTCACCCTGGTACTTTTACCAAAAAAAGGAAAAACTTTACAGATCATCTCATTAATATATTTTCTAACTTGTTTTCTACATATCTGCCTTATTAATGCTTATGAGATTGAACTATGAAGAATTTGACTATACAACAAATGCCTATGGTCATCAGTTTATGCACATGATAAAATCAAGCTTATTATTTACTATGCCATTAATTAGAGCCTTTACCAGCTAGTACATCTGCATTTAGAAAACAAACTGATATCACTCTATAGCATCTAGATTAGGATCTCAGATATCCACTGAAGTATGTTCAAAATAGACTTAAAGTATATCTTATTATGTTCTTATTTTCTGCAAATTGCTGGTCCAAGTAGTGTATACATCATATTTTTAACCACACATCTCCTTCCTCAATCAAAAATGCAAAACACATTGATTAAGTACAGAACACATACAAATTTCTTTTCTATGCGTAAGAAAAATACAAAAAAGTAAAATTTGTGGAAAGCTTTTGATAAGCTTGTGAGCTGGTTGATGAAATAAGATATTTGTGAAGATAGAATTAAGAATGCTACAAAGGATTTTACAATAACAACTAATGAGTATTGACAACTAATAGTAAAATTAGTTTTGACAAAATTATCTCCATTTTTTCTGTCTTCTTGTATCACTGATTCCTCTTTTTGGTCAAACAAACTCAGAGAAGACATACTACGCAAACTATAGCTTTACAGTTAATAATACTGGTACATCATTTATGACTACCACTAGCAGCTTCCATGTGATTTCATTACTTATACTGTTAAACACCTTATACAACAGAGTAGGGATCCCGCTGAAACATGAAAAAGAATTTTTCAGTTGCCTTTGAACAACTGTGGTCAATTTCCTTGTGGTTTTTTCAAATGGGCACATTCTGTTCCAGTCTTATTTATATTAGGGGGATTTTGTTTTACTGCAGCTCCTCACAGATTAATTTTATTTATTTTGTTTCATTTGCCAGTGACGCATATGTTTAGAGGAGGGTCAGATCCAGCTGTTCTAAAACAGGGGTGACTTCTGTTGTAACACAATGTCCAATTAAAACAAAAGCAATTAATGCTTCTATATCAAATCTTGACATGTGAAAGATTTTTTTAAATGTTTCCTCCTGTATTAAAGAGCAAAGTAGGAGTTTCTTTTAATATGATAAACACTGTTGCTAGAAAAAGAAATTGATAGATCATTGAACATCAATAATTGGTCAACATAGTTGAACACTGACAAGAGTTGCTGTCATCCCCCAACTTCTCCTCAACTATGTTCATTGATTGTTAGAGTTGCACATTTTAACTTCTCCTCCTGTTATCACCCACTGTTAGAGATTGTAAATCCCGGCTCTTTTTTTACAAAACATGCTATAATTCAAATGCCCTAATAACTGTTAAGAAGCAAAGATACAGGCCAGGCACAGTGGCTCACGCCTGTAATCCTAGCACTCTGGGAGGCTGAGGCAGGAGGATCACTTGAGCTCAGGAGTTCGAGACCAGCCTGAGCGACAGCAAGACCCCATCTCTACAAAAAATAGAAAAATTAGCTGGGCGTGGTGGTATGCCCCTGTAGTACCAGCTACTCAGGAGGCTGAGGCAGGAGAATTGCTTGAGCCCAGGAGTTTGAGGTTGCAGTGAGCTATGATGACAACACTGTACTCTACCTGGGGCAACAGAGTGAGACTCTGTCTCAAAAATAATAATAATAATAATAATAAAGCAAGGATAAAAACTAAGTTATTAGCTTTTAAAAGTCTTAAGTTTACTTTTTGTAAAAGGTAATATTCCTTACTAATAAATATGCATAAATCATTTTTAGAATATGTTCTCTATAGTCCATACCTTGATTTAAAATACAGTATATTCCAGAAATTAGAGGAGGGTAAGGATAAGAAAAGTCGTCAACCTGTAGAGGAGATTATCTGCCTCCTGAAGTCCAGTCCAGGAGGAACCACTCTACCATGTGGTTAGTGATGAGCAAACCACCTGAAAAGCAACCAATCAAAAGTGCAAAAGTGACACAGTCTGAAAGACAGACATTGTATGGGTTATGACAATATATTAAAATGAGAAAGAGTGAAATTCTAATAAGTGAAAATCCAAAGTAGTGATCATAAAGAGTTTTAAGAAAATGAGAGTTGAAAAGAACAAATTAGTCAATCTTATGTTAAGATCCCAGATAATGACTTCAGTCTAACATAAAGAAAAACTCTTCAAGGTATCATATCTTGATAGAAGATGCCTTAAAAATACTCAGTTTCCTTTGTTTATTCTCTATTCACCAAATTTCCCAACAAAATTTTGTTCCTGGATAGGAAGTTCTGGGAAGAGAATATCCTGGGCAGAACTGGCTCTTATGAGAGTCAATTTTAAATTCAATTATTTGTGAATTTGTTTAGCACAAATCAATTAAGAGTTTCTGAAACTTAAAATCCAGACTGGGAACAAAAAGATACCAATTTATGATACTTGAGCCAGACCGACAACCCTCCTTTTTCCTTGCTCTTGTCAGTGTCATTTCTAAATACATGCCAATGAGCCATCTAGTATATTTAAGTAGCATCTCTAAGAATGTAATGTGATACTTATACTATAAGTGGGCCTGGAGACTTCTTATTGTTTATATTAAAGGCTCAGAAACACAGAAATGTAAAAGATTAAAAAGTTCCACTTCTGAAAAAAAATTAAAATTATGAACTCTTACAAGGGAATAAATATAAATATAAAAATTTGATATGCCTATGTGTGAGGCATATAAAAATAAACAAGACATAGTTCTGTCCTTAGGAAGGTCATAGTAAGTTTGGGAAGATAAGATACATGAATAAAAAGCTGACTAGCAAAGCAGTATATGATGTCAAAGTGAAGGCTGGGTAGACTAGGAATGAGGGAACAAGGTAGGATTTGAGCAGGTCTTAAAGGAAAAGAGTGGGAAAATAGGTCAGAAAAAATTTGAACCCAGGTAATAATCAAGAATGTACAAAATATGCTTGGGGGAATAATTAAACATTTTAGACTTCAGCAGACAGTTTATCTGAAATTCAATGAAGATAAAGTAAGAAAAGTAGGTTAGGGTGAAATTTAAAAAACATCAAATGTAAAGATGTCAAATTTAGCCCTTATTCAACCTTATAAAACTGCATTTGAGGAAAAGAGCTATATCTTTTTTTATTCTACTAGTTTCCTGCTAGCCTAGCTCACTGCCTATTATAGTGTAGCTACTGTGTGTGTGTGTGTGTGTGTGTGTGTGTGTTGTGTGTGTATGTAAAACTGAGTTGGCTTCTGTTAGAAATGTAAAACAATTAAAGGCACATAATAGTGACATGGCATGAGAAAACTAAGTTTTAGGAAGATTTATCTACCTATGCTAGATGCTGTAGATGGGGGAAAGGCTGATGGTAGAGAGAGCCCTTGTGAATTAGGAAAGTTAACCCTACTCTATATTTGTTTTGTTAGAAATTAAGCACCTCTTACAGTTTATTTTTAAAGGCAACATGGTAGTTAAGTTGGCATGCACAAAGATACTCACACATTAATTAACCCACCACATGACTATGTGAACTCAAGTTGTACTAAACAAATGTTATAATTATGATGTTTGTAATTATTATCAGCAGCAGCATCTAAGTTGCTGCCAAATATTTCAGCCAAATTTAGAAAGTGTTAGGGCATATATCCATGAGCTCTTAATTATATCTCCCTGGAAAAACATAAGCAAAAATACTTTGAAGTTTCCTGTGGGAGGTATCTTTTAAAATTTAAATTGTTATTATTGATACATCATAAAGTGCTGAAAGCATTTTTAATAAGTTTAGATGGGAGTTTAGACTTAATCTAATATGCAACGTACATGGAAAATTGAGGTTCATAAGAAGGAGAAGAAAAGGAAGACATATTTGAGATTAAAGTCGGTTTTATTGTTGTTACTTTTAATCACAATTGTACAAATAAATTTCATATATTGGCTTGGCTTTAGAATAAAAGTCACTTGAGAGGTTGTATATTTTACAGTTTCTTTCTGTTCCTGGGAAGGATGCTGTGGCTCCTCAACAGATATCCTAATCATCACATTGTAAGCACAACAGGATTGAAATGAAAACCACATCGCACTTGGTCAATGACCAAGTAGGAGATTAGACAACAAGCTACACTGTGCCTCTGGGAGGATAAGAAGCCGAAAGGTGCATTTATCACCTCTGAATCACAGTGAAGCCTGCTTTCAAACGAGATTTTCCTCCCATGCCCATTTTAAATAGTCTATTAGTAGGTGATTGGGAGCAGCCAAGAAAGGAGGGCCTGGGAGTGTTTGGAGCCATGTAAGGAGTCATCCCATAATAATTTGAATACCTTACAGTGTGCAGAATGATTTAAAGTTGAACAAAAGTCTTTCATAAATAAAGTTTAACTTTGCCAATAGGTAGAGCTAGACCTATGCGTAGGAGAAGGGAGCAGTCACCTATTTGGTGGCATTTGAGAGACACCAAAAAATTCAATACTTTTCTGTCTACAATACAAATCACTCCTGCAAATTGCGCCATTATCATTTTATCAGGATACTATTAATATGTAAAATTTCAACTTAAATAGAAAAACCTAGAAGTCATTAGACCCCCAAAACATTTAATAATCCATTTACAGATTCAGTAAATATTTTTAATACCTATCATGCTAGGTTCAAGGAGCAAAGAGGAGAATAAAATAAAGAGACAATAAACAAATATACATCTGTGGGTGATCGGTAATATGAAGAAAAATAAACAGGCTAAGGGTGATCTCGATGGTGAAGAAGAATAATACAATTTCATACCGATGGCTAAAGAAGCCCTCTCAGAAAAGGAGACTCTGGAGACCTGAAGGAGGAGAGGAAATGAACCTTGTGAACATATCTGGGGGAAGAGAGATCCAAGCAGGGGGACAGCAATGCCAAACCTGTAGGGCAGGACCATCCTGGCTTGTTCTATAGATAGCAAGTTGGCTGCTGTGGTTGGAGTGTGGCAGGAGAAACGGGTGGAGGAGGAAGTTTTCACAAAGGTGCTGAGGAGGGGAAGTCAGAAAGATTATATAGAACCTTTCAAGCCATGTAAGTCCTTTAGTTTTTACTCTCAATAGAAAACCATTTGATGGTTTTGAGTAGAGGAAGGATATGCCATTTTAAAAGGATCACTGTGGCAGTGTGTGGAAAATAGAGGCGAGGGGGAAGCAGGAAGACTGAAGAGACAGCTATTGCAGTTATCAAACTGAGAGGTGATCTTGGCTTGAAGTAAGGAGAAAGCAGTTGAGGTGATAAGAAGTTAGTTGTAGTCATGATATATTTTCCAGATAGACCCGCAAGACTTGTTTATGGCCTGACTAAGGGGTAGAGAAGAATCAAAGATGAACATAAGGGTTTTGGTCTGAGCAACTGAAAGGATGGAGTCGCCATACCTGAGACAGGAAAATGTGGAAGGAGTTACAATTGGGGGAGGGAAAGGAGGGTGCAATCAAGAGTACGGTTTTGAATATGTTACATTTGAGATGCCTAATGGATACCTAAGTGGAAAAATGAAGTAGCCAATTATATGTAGGGAGTTGCAGAAAGGTTGAAGGTGAGAATATAAACTTGGAAATCATCAGCTTTAAGATATTTAAAGCTATGGGATTGGACGAGGTAACACAAAGACTGAATACAGAGAAAGAAGGTAAGGTTCTAATACTAAGACAAAACTTGGAAGTTGGAAATAGGAGGAGGACCCAGCAAAGGAGGCTAAGAAAAAGTAGGCTAGTTAAGCAGAAGAGTAATCACAAATGAAAGGTGTCCTGAAAACAAGTGAAGAAAGTCTCAAAAAAGGAGGAAGCAACTGTCAATGCTGCTGATTGATAACGTAAATTGAGAACCACGACTTTAACATTTGACTTGAGGATGTGTAAGTCATTAGCCACCTTGACAAGGAAAGTTTCTGTGGAAAGGAGGGGAAGCAAGTAAGATGGGACTGGGTTCAGGGAGAATTGTAGGGGAAGAACCAGAGACAGAGACAATAGACAACTCCTTTAAAGAGTTTAATTGTAAAAAGAAAAGAGATGGGATGGTAATTGGAGGGAGATGGGATTCAAGGACAGCGTTGCTAAATTGTTTCAGCAGGCTTATGTCCTGAGGGGATCCAGCAAAGAGAGAGGAAAGAACATAGAGGGAAACAATTGCAGGAGCTACATCCTTGGTTACACGGCAGGGGTGGGACCCAGTGAACAATTAAAGATAATGATCGCTTTAGGTAAGAGCCCTGAGTGTGGTTCTTAATCACATTAATTGATCAGATCAGCAGCCTCTTTGAGTACTAATGGTAAAGCTTCATTGAGCACTCTCAGTGTACCAGGCACTGTTTTCATCACTTTACATACGCTTTGTCTCATCCTCAAAACAACTCTATGAGTTAAATTGAGCCTGCAATTTATTCACGTATTTAATCATTGAACAAATACTTAATAAGAGCCTACTGTATTCTAAGCACTATATTAGCTATTGGGGAATAAAAAGCGAGCAATAAAATTATCAGGTGAGAGTCGTGGAATGGTCAATACCAGGCTTTTTGCTAATTACTCTATATTTATAGGGTGTGGTGGCTCACGCCTGTAATTCTAGCACTTTGGGAGGTCGAGGCAAGAAGATCGCTTGAGGCCAGGAGTTCAAGACTATCTATTTATAGTCTCATTTACTTCTCACACCAACTCTGGGAGGTTTGCATTATTGTCCACATCTTATAGATTAGAAAACTGAGGTTGAGAGAAGTTAAATAACACCCAGGAGAAGGCATCTATGATTCCAGCTCAGACTGTGACTGTACCATGTTACCTGCACATTCCCTGCCCTCTACACTACACAAGATAATCCTTTACATTTGCATTGTGCACTGTGGAGATAGGCAAACACGTTAACCAGAAAGAAAGAAGGAAAGAGAAAAAGAAAGAAAGAAGGAAACGAATGAATTTAAAAATGTGCCAAGCACAAAATAAAAACCAAACAAAACCTAGATGCAAATGCTGATGAGACGTGAGGAAAATGAGCACAGAGAAGCTTCTATTAGATTTGGTTATATGGAAGTCACTAACAAATCTGGCAAAGTCTTTAGGAAGTGGTAACAGAATACGAATGGAGGGGTTGGAGAGTGCATGGGAGGTGGGGAGACGCAGGAAGCATGTGATTATGAAAGAGAGCTCAGAAATGGAGAGAGATGTGTGCAAGTGAGGTGTACGCCAGTGAGGGCTCTTTCAACACAGGAGATATTAAAGCCTGCTGGTATGCAGATAGAAATGACTCAGGAAAGAGGAGCATCATCTATTATAGATAATATTGAAAGGAGAACACTGTAAATTCCTAAACAAAGTGTGAGAAAATGGGGTCTGTAACTCAAATGCAGAGAATAGCCATTAATATAAGAGGAATTCTACCTCTTTATTGTATGGGGAAGAAGTAGAAAACAGGTGCACGTGGAGGTTGGTTTGTAAGTTTGATGACGGGAAGGAAGATAAAGAAATTTGCTGATAAAAACAAAGCCAAAGTCTGAACCCAGGTCTGTCTACATCAAAGCAGCGTAGCCATTGACAAAAGAGCCTTCCTAAAACTGCTTTCAGCTCTGCAGAACCTAAAGGAATCATTATTTTCCTGACACAAAAACGGCCATAACTGCCTCAGCCTGGCTAGACACATCCTGCCTGCTCCTTCCTCCTGACAGGGTCACCACTCACATATTTTAGGAAGGACAGAAAGAAGATCGCTTTCCTTATCCTGAGCAAAAGGGCAAGCAGGCAGATCCCTCCCCTACCATGAGTGGGAGAAGAGCCTGTCCCATTTTTCTTAAAATGGCTAAAAAGCCACCTTATATGAGTAATTCAAATTTGAAATACTTACCAGTTCTGGGCTTTAAGCTTCCTATCAGTGGCTGTTGCTCCTATTAAATTTGGAAATGGTTTCAGACAAACATTTCTGTAAAATAGCAGTTGTTACGGTGCTTTCCCCCCTTTTTACCTTCCCTCCGTCTCACCTCCCTGCTTATTTCTCTGCCACATTCTTGGCTATTTCTCCCAGAGTCTTTACTAAAACGACATCAGAGCTTTTCTCTCCCACCTGCTTTCTTTCCTCCTCTTTGCCACCTACATTCCCTAATCATTCTCTGATTTAGAAGGAGCTTCCTCCCACCAAGATCCTCAGGTTAAAGTCCTGTGGCCCACACGGTGGTATGTGACATGTGCCACATTTTGTTTTACAGAATGGTTTCTATGACAATCATAGAAAAGTCTTGAATTTAATTCTGTTCGAAAATCCATCTAAACGCTGTGTTCCTCCCTCCAGACAACTTCAGGAACAGCGTTTTCCTTATTCTAATTCACACCCAACCCTCGCTGTCAGGATCCTGGCTTATCCTTAACCATTATCACTCAGCTCTCATTTTGCTCAGTCAGTCTCACCCACTCCTCATCATTCTCCTCAGTAATCCTGTCAAAAAATCAATTTGCTGCTTCCTCTGCTATTAAAGTGGCTTATCCAGCAGTTCTTTCCTTTTATGGAAGAGAAATGAAGGTAGAGATAAGCTCGCCTTGATGATCCCTAACACAGGCACAACTGAAGTTCTATCGCAGGTACCGGGCCGTTTTAGATAATTTGCAGAGACAGCTGCACTTTAGTCAAACCTTATTAAAATGGAAATGTTCATTATAATTCAAGAGCACTTGCTGAATTGTACATTAGTGTGTTCCCTGAAAGCAAATGCTTTCAGGGTAATGTGTAATTACTAACATGACTATAATAAATGCCACTGAGAGTAAAGCCCTGTGTGTGCCCAGGATTAGGCCAGGGACAAAGAAACCCAGAAGGAAATCAAGATTTTAGACCTTTAGGGAACTCAAGGTTTTAGATATTAAAGTGGTTTAATTAGGGCTGGAGCCACCAGGTATTTAGTCCACCTAGGGGAAGGGAGGGTAAAGATATTGTCAATATTTGGAAGTTACACCCTAAAACTTGGATTTGGGGATTGCCCTCTGAAAAAATTTAAACTGTGACATTAACACTGAGAGGTGAAAGTTGTTCCTAAAGGTAGCAGCCACGCCCCTAGACAATAACTTGTAAACAGGAAGCTGAGATTCTCCTGAACAGAGTATAGCTGTAGTTGGGATCTCTCAGTATTTAAAACTGTAACATTGATAATTGTATTTAGATATCTAAGAGAACAAGAAGAAAAAGGAAGGTACAGCTACCCAGTCCTTGCGCATCCTGTTACACTGTGACTCCAGGGATCCCCCAGAAGGACTTCAAGAGCTCTATTTTCTGTTGCAAGCCCTCTGTATAGACCATTGATTAACACTGGTGATTGTTGTCAAATTTACATTTTGATGTAATTTCATACTGACAGAAAAGTTGTAAGAATAATACGAAGAATTTCTGTATACTTCTCACCCAATGTGTTAATGTTAATATTTTATATTTGCTTTATTATTTCTCTCTATATATTTATGTGTGTATGTGCATTTTTTATAACTATTTGGTTGTAACTTGCAGACATGATACCCCCTTACCCCTAAACACTTCAGTGTGTATTTCTTATCCAGCCATTATCAAATACAAAAATTATCAAATTATCAAAATCAAAAAATTAACATTGGTTCAATATTAGCACCTATTCTACAGACCTTATTTAGATTTTACCGATGTCCTTTATAACAATAACAAAAATCTCAGATTGAGCATTGATGCCATTCATGTCTCTTTAGCCTCCTTTTATTTGGAATCGTTCCTTTGTCTTTCATGATAGTGACATTTGAATAGTACACATCGTTTGTTTTACAGATGGCCCTCCATTTGGCTTTGTGTGATGTTTCTTTATGATTAGGTTGCATTTATGTATTTTTTGAGGAATATCACAGAGTGATGTTCTCATCTTCTTTTTTATTTTAATAAGTCTTTTGCACTCCTATCTTATCCTCTTAGTGCGTCATTTCGGGAGGCACTAATGTTGATTTGCCCTATGACTGGTGATGTTGACTTTAATCACCGTGTTAAGGTATTTTCTTCCAGGTATCACCACTATGAAGATATCATTCCTTTGTCACTTATTAGCTGGATTTTTACAATAAGGAAGCCCTTCCCCTCCTCCCCTGTGATTTTATTTATATATCAGTATCAACTCATTCAACTGATCATAATACATATATGTATGCAATGGATTATAATTTTTGCTATCATTGTTTATTTTAATGCTCAAATTGAAAACAGGTTTAGCCACAAGCCCATAATTTTTCTTGAAATTCATATTTCTGGCTTTTATTGAAAAATCAGTGCTCTGGCAAAACTGGGGTACAATAATTTCTTGTCTCTGAGTAACCAAGAGAACTCTAAACAGGCCCACTTTCTCCAGCTCCCAGATTCCCTTCCTGGTTGACTTTACTCATTTACATTACCTAACCTTCACTGATGTTTCTTACTCTGTCACAGAGGGACCGTTCATAAATTGATGCAAATTCTTTTTATTTTGACTTTAATCTTACCAAAGGAACTCTATCTGATTATTATCATTCCCATGTAAATTGACTACAGGAGTGTTATCAAAACTGCAAGGGGGTTTTGGCCTAGGTCTAGTTGTTTGTCTCATAAAGATCCAATTATTGAGACAAACAAGATTGCCAAGGAAGAAAGGAATTTTTAGTAGGAAAGACGTTTTATTGAAAGAACAAGAGAAGCTGCCTCAAATCCATCATGTGCCTGGTGGGGCAGGTACAGGGGGATAATGAGTCTTGGCATCAGGTGGTCTGCCCTGGGTCCCTCAGAATCTTAACTCCTTTTGTAACAGGGGAAATGGCCTGAAAAAGGGTAAAAATGTTTTCTCTCTAAAACCTTCCCCGCTCCTTTTGGGATTTAAAACCTGCATCCCTGCCCCAAGCCAGTGGTCAGGAGGGGCAGGGGAGTGTCTTTTGTTCTTTGTACCACAAGACATGCCTCAAGCAAATTGTCCTGGCGGATGTCAGGAGATTGCCTTACATTGGAGACTCGGAAAGGTGGGAGTGTGGGAGGGGGATGAGGGATGAGAAATCACTTAATGGGTATAATGTACACTGAATAGTGATGGTGAACATTTTTAGTGATGGCTACACAAAAAGCCCAGACTTTACTGCTAGGCAATATATCCATGTAACAAAGTTGCACTTGTACCCCCTAAATCTATAAAAAAATTTTTTAAAAAAGGAAACAATATACAACAACCAAAAAAAATGGAGATTGTCTTAGCTGAAGATGGGATGAATCAGAACCTTCAACTATAGTTGAACAGCAATAGCCTAAAGCTGAAAACCTCCCCTTTAAAAGCTCTGTATTCCTGCTCAGAGGCAGGATGTTGGTAGTTTGAGATCGGGGTCTGCCAACCTCCTCATTTTCCGGCAAATTAATAAACTTCTCTTTCCTTCTCCTCAAATTACTTGTCCTTATTCTTCTGATGTGGCCCGATGCAGACAAGTGCCGAGCTTTCAGCAGCACTTTGTCTTGCAGAAAATCCACCATTTCTGGGAAACAACTCAAAAGGTCAAGTAGTTAGGTATGGGAGATGGTTATAAAAAAACATATAGGGGTCATTGAAATTTGTTCATAGGGCCGGTCACAGGAGGAGCATGAGATGACTACACAGGTTTTTAGCTTCTCCATTCTCCTAACAGTTATATCTTACAATAAATTATTAAATTGGTATTCTGGTATCTACTTAAGTTTTCTTTGGATTTTAGCTATTGCTACTCAGTTTCTCAAGACCTCTTTAGATATGGACACCAGCTAGAGTGTGTCTTTGGCCTTCAAAGTAGAGGACAAGTTCCATAGCAACTAGTCAAGGCACCACCTGGCCTTTTCTACTCCAACCAGACTTTAATTAGACCACACTGGCACCACTTCTATGCCCAAATATTTACAGAGACTGAAGAGTAAATACAAGGCAAAGGTAGTTGTTTGAGGGGGAGATGTTTATGGTGAGCTAACATGGGTAGAAATGATGACACAAATGGAAGTTGGTGACTTGTTACCTAAGCAAGCAACTGGGAAAGAGTTAGAAGAGAAAAAAGAATATTAGAAAAGTGAATCATGGAAAATAGACTAGAAGCAGTGACATGATCAGAAAGCTCTGATTCAAAAAATGAAAAAAAAAACCACTTAAGGAGAGGTTAAGATAAATTTCAAGCAAGTCAAACTACCCAGGTTTTTCCTTGTGATATATGTTGTATCTAAATGATTTATGGTTCAATGTTGTCTTTTTTTAATAGTCTAGTTTAGGGTAAAGAGGCCCTGAACTAGAGCTTAGTGGGGATCTCCAGTTGGAAGTATCATAATATAAAAGTTTTTACAAGTCTGGTGTCATTTAGTAGTACTAACTATTAAACAAAATTGTCTTTTTGAAAGTATAAATGAATACAATTACAATTAAATCTATAACTTAATACAAATATAATGTCAAACATTATTTTTCAAAATCACAGGAAATGTTGAAGAGTTTTGAACATTATAATTAAATAGTCTTTTATTGCTAAAGACATAAATGACAGATTATAAATTTATAAAGCTATTAACCAGGATGTTAAAATTGACTCCTTTGTATCTTGACCCTACGATTATATTGTTAATGTGGAATTTGTAGCTTGCATGAAATATTGCTACCTCATAGGTTTCTGTACATATTTTAGAATTATGGTTGCTCTAAGAAGTCAAAGTTGTTATTCATGTGGTGGAGTAGAGACAGCAAAAGAGAAAAAACAGAAAAACCCAAGTTAAAGTAAGAGAGTAGAACAAGTTTTTTTTTTCCAAGAAAAATATCCTAAAGCAGATGAACTAAATTGACTTAGACAGAAACAATAATGACTCTTCAAGGGAATCAATTGTGAAAGAATAAAATGTGAAGGAGAAGCCCCAAGGATGCTGTGAAAATGCGCTGCTAAAAGAATTGAGGGATTAGCATCTTGCAATCACCAGTTCTCACACTTGTCTGCATGTTGGAATCACCTGGAGGCTTAAAAGAATTCCGAGGCCTGGACTCTACCTCTAAGGAATCTAATTCAATCTGGGGTATGGTTGGGCCTCAGGCCTTTTAGGCTGCAGTGAGCTATGATCACATCACGCACTCCAGCCTGGGCAACAGAGCAAGACCCTTTCTCTAAAAAACAAAAAAAAGAGTTTAAGGGTGTGAAAAAATTTCAGGTTAAACAACTGCTCACCAGGTTGGGTTTGGTTAATTTATAAAATAAATTTGCTAGACAATATTATCAAGGAACTCAAAGCAAAACTCTAATCACAGAATTTTCTGGTTTTAACCTGTGGCTTTTCTCCTGAACTATTTTTCATTTTCCTACTCTAGGGCTTAGAAAAATGTACCATTATTTATTATTTCTTAACATGGTAATTCATTTTCTGAATATCTTGTCAATAAAGAGAGTAAACCAGAATACAATCATTTATCAACAGCCCAAGTGACCTTTAAACATTTGTAAGCCACTCAAACATGTTCAATATTGCCTTGTATATTAAATGATAAAATAACTAAGGTATCTGTAAACATTGAACTATGGCATTTTATATCATAATTCCCTAGAGCCTGATGCTGAATGATTTTAAGGCTTTAAGCAATGGAACCCAAGATTGACAAACAGTACGCACTTAATACATTTTTAATAAATGAATAAAACAAAAAATACTTACAAAATTCAAAATTTTAAATGAATTTAGGACAAAATTATAGTAGTATATTAAAAATGTTGCAAGTGGCTGGTATAGTATCAAATAAATTACCCTGAAAATGATATATAGTTTACCTATTTAAAATACATAGAATGGAGATATGATTAGAGTAAGAGTATTCCTTTATCTCATTTTTATCAGTGGTTAATTATATAATTTAAATTTTATTTTATTATGTGGTTTCAGTAATTAAAAATGAAGCATCCTTCTTGTATTCTCTTTTTTTTTCTTTTTTTAAATTTCAAAATATTAAGGAGATACATATGCTTTTCTTACATGGATACACTGTATAATGCTAACATCAGGGCTTTCAGTGTGTCCATCAGCAAGACAGTGTTCTTTGTACCCAACAGGTAATTGTTTATCCCTCACCCTCCTCCCACCTTCCTTCTTCTTAGTTTCCAATGTCCTTTACATCTCTTTGTGCCCATGTGTACCCATCATTTAAAAAGTTCCCACTTATTAGTGAGAACATGTGGTGTTTGTTTTTCCATTCCTGAGATACTTCACTTAGGATAATGGTCTCCAAGTTCCACCCGAGTCGCTACAAATGACATTCTTTTTTGTGGCTGAGTAGTACTCCATGAGAGATATATAGATATAGATATAGATATAAAAAAAATATATTTTTTTCTTTATCCACTCATGAATTTATGGACACTTAGGTTGGTTCCATATCTTTGCAATTATAAATTGTGCTGCAATAAGTATTCCAGTACAGGCGTCTTTTTGATAAAATGATTTCTTTACCTTTGGGTAGACACCCAGTAGTGGGATTGCGGGATCAAATGGAAGGTCTACATTTATTTCTTTGAGGTATCTCCATATGTTTTCCAAAAGGATTGTACTAATTACATTCTCCCAACAGCATATAAATGTTCCCTTTTCATTGCATCTGCACCAACATGTATTGTTTTTTGACTTTTTAACAATGGCAATTCTGACAGGGGTAAGGTGGTATCTCATTGTGCTTTTCATTTGCTTTTCGTTGATAATTAATGATGGTGAGCATTTTTTCATATGTTTCTTGGCCATATGTCTATTTTTTTTTTTTGAGACAGGGTCTCACTTTGTCACCCAGGCTACTAGAGTGCAGTGGCATCATCATAGCTCACTGCAACCTCAAACTCCTGGGCTCCAACAATCCTTCCACCTCAGTCAGGGACTACAGGCATGCACCACCACACTTGGCTAATTTTTCTATTTTTTTTTTTTTTTTTTTGTAGAAAAGGGGTCTCGCTCATGCTTAGGCTGGTCTCAAACTCCTGGCCTTAAGCAATCCTCCCGCCTTTGCTTCCCAAAGCCCTGGGATTACAGGTTTGAGCACCATGCCCGGCCTGTCTATATTCTTTTGAAAAAATTCTGTCATGTCTTTTGCCTACTTTTTGATGGAGTTGTTTGTTTTTTTCTTGCTGATTTGTTTGAGGTACTTGTAGATTCTGGATGTTGTCCTTTGTTGGATGTATAGTTTGTGAATATTTTCTCTCCTTCTGTATGTTGCTTGTTTAATTTGTTGATTATTTTCTTTGCTGTGCAGAAGCTTTTTAATTTAATGAAATCGCTTTTATTTATTTTTGTTTTTGCTGTATTTGCCTTTGGGGTCTTAGTAATGAATTCTTTGCCCAAGCCTATGTCTAGAAGAGTTTTTCCTACATTTTCTTCTAGAAATTTTATAATTTCATGCCTTACATTTAAGTCTTTAATCCATCTTGAATTAATTTTTGTATATGGTGAGAAATAGGGGTCCTGTTTCATTCTTCTGCATGTGGCTGTTCAATTTTCCCAGCACCATTTATTGAATAGCGTGTCCTTTCCCTAGTGTAGGTTTTTGTCTTCTTTATAGATCAGTTGGACCTAGCTATATGGTTTTATTTCTGGGTTCTCTATTCTGTTCTAGTGGTCTATGTCTCTGCTTTTATACTAGTGTCATGCTATTTTGGTTTCTATAGCCTTGTAGTATAATTTGAAATCAGGTAATGTGATGCTTCCAGGTTTGTTCTTTTTGCTTAAGATTTCTTTGGCTATTTGGGCTCTTCTTTGGTTCCAATGAAGTTTAGGATTATTTTTTTTCTAGATCTGTGAAATAAGACATTGGTATTTTGATAGGGATTGCCTTGACTCTGTAAATCACTTTGGGCAGTATAGACATTTTAACAATGTTTGTCCTACCAATTCATGAGCGTGGGATGTTTTTCCACTTGTTTGTGTCATCTACAATTTCTTTCAGTGTTTTGTACTTTTCCTTGTAGAAATCTTTCACCTTCTTGGTTAAGTATATTCCTAAGTATTTTGTTTTCTTTGTAGCTATTGCTGCCATTACACCTGGACCTGGGTGAAGTGAATGCCCACAGCCCTGACACCTGTAGCCACAGCCTAGATAGCCTCACCCAACAGCTACTGCCACTGCTGCAGGGAGACTCGGGAAGAGCAATCTCACCCAGCCCCCTGCTCAAGTTTCCAGCAGCCTGGGGAACAACCCACCACTCTAAATGAAGATCCCTCAGCACTGGCTTGGACTGTGATGACCTTTTTGTATTCGAACAAACTTTAAAGCAAAGCACTGTCTATTGAGTTATTGCTGAGGTGGGGAAACAGGAATCAAAAACTGATTGGTAGGTGATTCCCTTTTAAGGGAAGTTAAACAGAGGAGTACATTTGTTCATGTAATAGAATGTGACTGATAATTACTTTTTTCTTCTTTAGAACTTGAGTTCTACAATCATCAAGGCAAAACAATTCATCAATACCTGCCCAAAGTAATAATTATGCCAACAATATACAAACTGGAATTCTTTGTTTATATTTACTTTTACTCATTAATGACATATTTTTTAAGTTCTACCTGTGTAAAGAGCTATACTTTATAAGGAGCTGTACCTTAGCAAGCAGAATCATGTTTCATTCACAGGGATTAGTGTTATGAATAGAGCCACACGTTTTGGATTAAATATGAGAAATTAGAGGCAGGTTATGTGAAGGAAATCACACCAAATAGACTAGCTAAAATCTTTCAAGAATAGTTGAACTTATGTAGAACTTGAGTTCTATAATAGTTCATTATAAAAATTCACATTGTATGACTGTAGCACATGTACCCTATAAAGATATACAACTATTATGTACCCGTAATTTAAAAAAAATACATTGGAAAACTAGTAATGATCTTAGCTAAGGGCTTTGAAGCTTTTTATCCAGTAATTTCTCCAAGATTTCCCTTAACATCCCATTTCCCAATTTTCCACATAGTTCAAGTTTGGTATTTGAATTCTCAGTGCCACAACTAAGCTACTTCATGGAGAGAGTTCAAAAGTCAAATCTCCGCTGGGTATTGTGGCTCATGCCTGTAATCTCAGCATTTTGGGAGGCTGAGGTGAGAGGATCACTTGAGCCCAGGAGTTCAAGACCAGCCTGGGCAACAGAGTGAAAGCCCATCGCTACAAAAAAAACAAAAAAACCCCAAAAAAACAGTTAGGCATGGTGGTTGTACCACTGAACTCCAGCCTGGGCAACAGAGCAGGACTCTGTCCCTAAAAGAAAAAAAAAAAGTCAAGTCTCCCCCTTGTCTCCCCCTTCATAGAGCCCACAATTCCAACCTGCTACTACCAAGCTTTTTTATAGCCTTCCTATAATAATCCTAAAGTAGATAAAAACTTGGGTTTTCCCTTTACTCCAAACTCCCTGCAACCCTCACTTCTTGTCCTTGCACCCTGCAAGTATGGGGCAAGAGAGAAGGTAGATTCATGAGTGGCTTATTAGAAAAACCCAACACCCATTAACCAAGAGGCCATGGGGTAGGAAACAGAATGGCTGGCTTTGGAACGGGCAGGTCAGCCTTTGACTCAGACCTCTGTCTCTTGACAGCTTGCAGCTCAACCTCCGTGTTTCTCTTCCTCTCAGGCAAAAAAAAACCCCAAAACAGTAGTATCATCCTTTCTCCCAGGATGCCACAGGGATTGAATAAGATAACATAGGTAGAGCACTTGCAACAAGTGCTCAAGAAATGGCAGTGATGATGAGTTATTTTAACTATTTAAACCTATGTTAATGGGTATAAACATATTGTGGGGGACAGGAAAGGGAAGGAAGAGACCATCCAAAACCCCAAAGATAGGCCTGCTAGAGGAGTTCTGATTTAGATTGATCCCTACTCAATTTGTGCAGGGCTGTATCTGTTTTATCCAGACAATCCAGCATATGTCTGGCATATTACTGTTGAATTAATTAATTTGAAAACCAATGGTCTAATGAAAAAAATATCTTAAAGAGAAACTATGAAAATAGCACCCCAGTCATAAATTTGACCCTGATATTTAAACAAGTTATTTAACTCCATTTTTGTCTTAGTTTATCGGCTAGTTGGGATTAATAATGTTTGCCTGTGCTTATCTGAGAGAACAGTCATGGGAAGAAATGAAATGCAAGCATACCTGCCGGAGTACAAATGGAAACTGGCATTCAAATAACATCATATTTTCTTTTTATAAGTATATAATGAAGTAAAATAGGTATAATAATACCCACCTTTCATAGATATGCTTTGAGAATTAGAAGTAATGTATGTAAAACCCTTGCACAGTGACTGACATAAAATAGGAGACCAATAAACTACAGCTATTTTTTTATCATTATTAAATTACTGACTTTAAAGTAATTTCTGCCTCCCGTAAAAGGGATATGACAGAACAGCTGTGCAAATAATGTGCAAGTTCCTTGAAATTAAGAAAAAATGTTCATGTCTCAAGCTTCAGGAGTCCATTGTGTTCTTGTTTGCTAAGTGAGAACACTGTGTGCAGTGGAAATGAGTCAGTTCTGTCCAACCTTCCTTAGGATGTTATAAGATTTGGCATAATGTTAATTAGCAGTAGTCATTGCTCCTTAAGACTCACACAATGTATTTCATCAGAATTGCATGACAAAATAAATAGGATGTTTATTTTTATCACCACACCTTTAGAGTCATCAATGGCATAGAAGTTAGCCTACCACTAAGAAACTCCCTAAGCAAATAATATAAATATCTCTTTACAAGTTTATCATTTAGCCAGTCTAAATATGTTGCCCACAAGTTTAAATGATCTTTTTCAAAGTTCTCTAGCTCCATTATATACATAAAGTATATTACCTTTGTTGAACATGTTTTCATCATTATTAGCTTATTTGATCCTTGTACTGCCCACCTGAGAAATTTAAGTAGGTATTGTGATCTCTACTTTACAGAATGAAAAACTGAGAGGCTATGAGATTAAGGAACATCTGCAGAGTCAGTGATTAGGACAAAACTATAATCCAAATTTCTGAGTCTAACTTCTTTCTATTGCATTTTGCAATATTTTCAAATATCTCCAATGTTCCAGGAAAATCAAATATCTCTAAACAATCCACCACTTTTCAAAAATGACCATAAATAATACATCCAGACAGATATAATACAAATTATTCTAGGGAGTTTATCCAATCTTGCTGTTAACAATATGTAAGATGAAAATAACTTGACATCTAAGATAAACTTCCATAATCACTAAAGATAAGAACAAATCTGTCAAGAAACTGACCCCATCTAAATGTGAAAGAAACAGGGAAAGTTTCAGGTCAGAAGTCTGGAAACCTGGGTTCCAGACTAATTCTGGCACTAATTGTGTGAGACTTTGGATAAATTCCTTATCTCTGTAGTGTTCCAGTTTTATCATCTATAAAATAAGGGAGTTGGACTAAATGTAGCTTGCAGAATGTTGAAATTATCAAGTCTACATATCAGTAGTTGAATCCATGGAGGTATTCACTTCTTTAGTAATTATTGACTAGCATAAACACTGATAAGCATAAATATTAGAGAGCTAAAACTAATCTCTACACAATAAAATATGTAAACTCTTCTTGTGAATAAGCTGCAATACCATATATGGTTGCACTAACGAGTATCTTAGAGCATTTTCAAGGTCAGAACTAAAGATGTCTACCTATAGGGCTAACCAAAACATCCTTGTCACTGCAATTTTCTATTAATAATTTTAAGAATAAGTAGATTTTCCCTTTTGTGCTACATTCATCCTGTGAGTCCTGGATACTGAGAAGAAGCAACCAAGCCAAGATCACCCCATGCCTGTAAAAGACCTCAGTTGTTCAGGAATAGCCAACCAATCTGACCATCCACTTCTGGAAGAGCATCTCTAAGATAGAGGAGGGACTTCTTCTCTTCACTTTCCACACACAGTCCTCAAGATGTACTTTTTTTTTTTAAACAAATAGGGTCTCACTTTGTCACGCAGGCTAGAGTGCAGTGGTCCAATCATAGCTCACTGCAACCTCCAACTCCTGGGTTCAAGCGATCCTCCTGCCTCAGCCTCCCAAAGTGCCAGGATTACAGGCGTGAGCCACCGTGCCCAAAGACGTAATTTTTTATTGACTACTTTTCTCTCTGAAATTTCAAGATTTCCTGAAATCTATTGAAACCTGATTTTACCTGACCCTTGTCCCAGAAATGCTTTTTTTTTAATAATCATAATGCCATTAAAATAATCAAAAATTCCTTAGGAAAAAGAGTTCTACTTTATATAGCTTTATAAATATGGAGCAAATATTTCTGTTTATCTTGAATTTTGATGACTGTCCCTTCAAATCATTTACTCATCTTGAGAAAAATGAATTATTGTATTCTACAAAAGATTATTGAGAATGACAATTAAATGAATAACAATGGATACTTAATGCTACCTTAGAAAAAGGAGAACAATTTTGGATGGCAGGAAAATAACCTTTTACATTTTGTTAAGAAATTCAAAACAATTACTTAATTTTACCACCACATTCCATTGTATATAACCTCAAAAAAAGCAGAACAAATTTTCAGAATTCTATACTACTATACTAAGGAGTGTTCCAAAGGCAACTGTGGTGTCTTCCCTTCAAAATTGTTCAAAGTATGTGTTATCCTCTAATGTAGAAAGTATATGACCTGGGTTTTCTATGACCAGTCTAATTTAAAAGATTCTGTCTGTATTTACTCTATAAATAAGTAAACTTCTACTTGTCAGATCATGATTTGGATATAATGTCATAAAGAATTTATACCAAAATACTATATGAATAATTCTTTATGATCTTTCAAATTTTGAGGACTATAAAAATCAGAAATGATAGATATATATTTTTTAGATAGGGTCTCACTCTGTCACCTGGACTAGATAGAGTACAGTGATGCAATCATAACTCACTGCAACCTCAAATTCCTGGGCTCAAGCAATCCTCCTGCCTCAACCTCCTGAGTAGCTGGGACCACCGTCGTGTACCACCACAACCAGCTAATTTTTTTTTATATTTTGTAGAGACAGGATCTCGCTGTGTTACCCAGGCTGGTCTCGAGCTCCTGGCCTCAAGTGATCCTCTGTCCCCAGCCTCGCAATCTCATACCTGGAATTACAGGTTTGAGCCACTGCACATGGCCAGAAATGGTATTTTTAATTCATGCAGTTGTCTCCCTTTTGATGTTGGTTTGCTAGTCTCACATGGCTTACGAATATGAAGTGAAGGTATCTTTATGCTATATGAGTTTACTGGGTGACTTTATACACTCCCTTAGTCTAAGCTACATCTCTATGCTGATGACTCTTGAATCTATACTTTAGTAGTCTATACTTTTCCTTTGACCTGTTTTCTGAACTCCAGACCTATATTTTCTATTATCTAACTCCAGACCTATATTTTCAGTGGACTTATCCAACTGACATTTTAAATTCAACAAAATCATACTTCCCCCCCCATCATCCAAGATAGAAATTTCAGAGTTATGCTCTTCCATATCCCGAGTAGTCCATTGGTCACCAAATTAAAAAGAGTATTCAAAGTCTTCACAGCCCTTCAAACCAAACGTGTTATTACAGTCACCATAGGAGAGTGGCTCAGTACGTAGATTTTGATGTTGACAGAGCTGGGTTTTAATCATCACTCTGCCACTGCTAGTGTGACAGTAGACTAGTTATTCAGTCTCTCTAAATCTAGATTTTGGACAGACAATGGACATAAGAAAACCTATCCTATAGGGCTGTATGAGGATTTAAAAAGGTAACACACGCTAAGGATTAGCATAGTACCTGGCTCAGAGTAAGATCATCATCATCTCTCTCTTTTCTAGAGGAGGATAATAGATTCTTTGGTAGTCTCTCTGCTTTCTCTTCTTTTAGTTCCTCTTACAAGCTATACTATTTCACAGTGAAGATCTAATTACTGTACTCTCTCAATTAAAAGATTTCTGGTTGCCAAGAGAAAATCATAATTTTGTGTTGGAGGAAGGAAGCTGCCATCACTACAGTCCAATGGTCAACCTTGGCCCCACTAACTGTGCTGCAATCTGACATGTATTCTCTCTCGATGTGATAAAATAGGAAGTATTCAACATTACATGTGTTGTATTAACATGTATAAAGGAAAAAATGTTTCACTGGAATCTACTCAAGTTTACTGGTCTAATTTATACTGTATAGGAAATATAGAGAATAAAGTAACAAGCTAAACAACACCAACAAGTCAGACAAACCCAAAAGGTAGACCACAGATAACTGCACTGGCCAGTTATCAAGTTAGTGACACAAAAAAATAAAGAGACAAACATATAAGGGAGAGGGGAGGAGCTATTTTAAATTAATTCAAGGACAATAACAACAGATATAATGGTGATCCTGGATTGGATCTCATTTTGACAAACCAGCTATAAAGACATTTTGGAAACAATATACAAATGTTTAATATAGCCTGAATAATAGACAATGTTAATGAATTATTATTAATTTGATAGTATTATTTGTTTACACAGGAAAATTTTATTTTTTAGAGATGCAAACTAAATCATTTAGGGGTGGAATCATGATGTTGGGAATTTAAAGCACTTCAGAATTAAAAACAATAAAGTAAATTTTAAAAGCCCACAATCTTGAGTACATTATCATTGTCTACTACAATAGTGGCTACTAAAATAGAAATAAAATGTGAGCCACATATGTAACTTAAAATTTTCTACCAGTCACATTTTTTAAAAAGTAAAAAAAAAAAGGCCAACCTGAAATCAATTTAATAATAAATTTTTTAACTTAATATAGCCAAAATATGATCATTTGAACATATGATAAATATAAAAAATTGTTAATGAGATGGTAAACATTGTTTTCTTCATACTAAATCTTCAAAATCCAAAGTGTATTTGATACATACGGTGGATCTTAATTTAGAGTAGCCACATGTCAGGTGCCCAATAGTCACACGTAGCTAGTGTCTTTAGTATTGTTCTGTATAGGACTGTATAAGATAAAATTCAAATTCTTCTAGAATGACATAAAAGGCTATTCTTAATGTGACCTCAGATTGTGTTTCCATCCCCATTTCCTGCTGTACATCCTGTGCCTCAGCCACTCCCTGACATGCCCAATTTATTCACACCCACATGTTTTTGCATAAGCCGCATCCCTCAAACAGATCTAACCCTCCGCTTTTCTCAGTCTAAAGACCTTCAACTTACGTGGTACTAAAGACGCTCCTTTTATTACATCTCATCATGGCACCTGCCATTTTTATAAGTACTTGCTAACTTCTTACTCTGGCTAAATAGTGAGCTCTGTAACAAGAAAGCCTGTCATAATCGTCTTTGTACTCCTAGCATGTTTGATGAATGAATGGATGAACGAGTGAAGGAATGATGAATAAATGAATGAAGCTATTCAAATGCGGATGTAAAACATAACCTCACATTGTAGGCTTTCCTTTATTCCCCTCACTTAAGGTTCTTTGCTCCTCCCAGCTCTTCATAGTCTTATTCCTATCTTTACTTATTTATTTATTATTTATTTTGTTTTTGTAGAGACAGGGTCTCACCCTGTTGCCAGGCTGGTCTTGAACTCCTGGCCTCAAGCAATCCTCCCACCTCGACCTCCCAAAGTGCTGGGGTTATGGGCATGAGCCACCGTGCCCAGCAATCCCTATCTTATCTAACCCACAGAAACATAGAACACAAATATTTTATTTAATTGGACATACTAAAATTATGACATCAAATTATTAATATTAATATAAGCATTGGCTAAAACAATGATCATTTACTGATGCTGAGAAGGTGATTAAAGTAGCCACAAGAGTAAATAATTTCTTGGAAAAAATAATCTTTTTTTTTCTCTTTTAATTTTGTTTTTGTTTTTTAGAATAAAAGAATGACTAGCTGTGTAAGGTTTGTGAACTTGAGCAAGTCCATGAACTTAGGCCTTAGTACACTAAGAAGGTCTTAGTAAAATAAGAAGGTTGAATTAAGAGATCATTAAAATTTAGTTTAGCTTTAAAATTTTATGGTTCTAGGGTTTGTTTTTAACATATTCCCATAGTAAGTTGATTTACAACCATTTTGTGAGGATAGATACTTGTTTTTTAAAGTTGTTTTTAAATGCTCATTTTTTTAAAAGCAGGGAATGGGGGATTGGTTCATTTGGAAAAGTAATTTACAAATTTACCTTCATGGTTTTATTAATTCTATAAGCTTATAATATTTTTTTTGACATTCTGGAGTTAACTTAGCAAAGTAGCTTTCTCTATGTCTCTTCTAAGAGGATCCAGTGACAATTTATACAAATATTTGTGTTTAATTTTTAGATAAGTAAACATTGGCATATCTGTACATGTATGTAAAATATTTACAATTGCATTAAAATTTCATTGTAATAATACTTTGTGGGGAGAAAGAGGGGCGATTGAATGAAAGCAATGTTGCTTTCAGGACCAAAAGAAAATTTCAACAAAGCCAAGAGGGCTTGGGCTCGGTTGCAGAGCCCTCTTACACCAGAGGAATGCCTTGCAACAGTCAAGGTTGCTGTCATCCCTTTTTCTCTCTAAGCCCTCTCCCATTTTTTGGCTAAGATTTGCTACCCACTACATCATGAAACACTTCTGTGGGGCAAGCATGGCACCATAAGTCTCCAAGACACACAGTTAAAGTCCAGCATTGGGCTTCTAAGACAAAACAGCAAAGCCTTTTCACATTATTTCATTAGGACTTTAAGAAACCAGACATCCAGTGAGCAGAGATAAGATATTTATTTCGAAAGACAGGCCATTAAAGGAATTGCAAAATAAGTCTGGTCACTAAGCTTTTTTATTTTCTTGTTTCTAATTTTTTGCTACAGCTTCTCCATTTTGATCATGCTTCTCAAAAGCAGCTGTTGGTTAGCTTCTCTGCTCTGGTAAGGTGAGAAGGATTCAGAAAAAATCTTATTAACACTGGTATGACAGGTCTACAGCACATTACAGTTCTGATCCTATGTGATATCTGTATTCATAAGAATCCCTTGTTTAAAAAAAGTCTTTTTTTTAAATGGGGAAAAGGCTGGAGCAGTGTTTTTCAATGTGTGGTTTGAGGTCTACCTGCATAAGAATTATTGAGAAACTCAGTAAACAGACAGATTCCTGAGCCCTAACCCAGACCTATTGAATCAGAATCCCTAGGATGGAGCCTGGGAATCCTGGTTTTTATCAATGTCCCCCAGAAGATTCTAATGCACTGGGCTAAAGACTTTCCAAGCACAAGCAGAGATTCCCATAAAAATTTCAGTAATTGGTGGCAAAAAAAAATGATAATTCTGTGTTTTTTGAAATAAATTATATGCTCTATGCTGACAAAACAAACCAAAATAATTCCTCATTTTGTCTTTTGATTCAAACGCTCATGGTGGGTCTCTGGCCCTGACCTTGCCCTAGTGTGTATAGTACAGTTGCAACTATCATCAGTAAATGGAAAAACAAAAGAGCTAACAAGGCAGCAGCTACTAGATAAAATAGATCTAGTTTCCATGCTTTTTGTATATTAGCTTTTTTTTTTCATCCTTAGGAGATGTTGTTCCTAGTACTCTTATAACTTTTTTACATAGAACCTTCCTTACGTGTGTTTTACAAACTTGAAGTCAAAATGTGTAAATTATTTTATGTTCCATTATCTGTCACATAATAATTTATCTTCTATTTTCATGTTTTCATTTTAAAGATTACATAATATTCTTTCCAGATTCACTTACTATTCATTTCTTCTGATACTTATTGGGCACCCACAAGGATCCAGGCACTGTGCCCAGGTGCTGAGAATGGGTACGGAAATGAATGTGAAAGTTTGGAAGAACTGACCGACCTGTATACACGTGTGTACTAAGTTCAATGCTAGAAATGTGTTTAATTGAAAGAGATATCCCCAGAAGAGGGACAAAAGGACAAATATGACACAGTAAGGACATGTCAAGCACAGAGAACAACCTGCGTAAAGGAAGGAAGTGTGAAGGCTCATTGTTGTTAAAGTGTTACAAATAAGAAGCATAAATCATTCATTTCACAATTGTCCTCCTATTGGCTATTTTTATTATTTTCCTCTCTTTGTTATTACAGATAATATTACAGTGAACACTGCTGTGTTTCTAGCTTTTTATTTCCCTTAGATTATTTTAAATATGAACTTTGGAAACTGGAATTACCTGGTCAAAGGAAAGGCTGTTTTGTCAAGAGCTTATTTATGTCTTACCACTGCAGAATGGATAATGTGGGAATTTCAAGCACAATGACCCAGTGGCCTAAACGTAGTAACTCCAGTGTAAGACAGAGCCTGCAGAGAGTAGTCTTCCTTTCTTCTCTTCTGTTTCAGCTCTTTGCCTTCTCTCAAGCTTCTCCAGTGCAGGTCAGCTGCAGGGCCACGTGTTTCATGACTCTATTGGGGCAAAAGGTGGTAAACAAAACGGAACAGCAGAGTTTATAAATCATCTTATAACACGACTCTGTTTTAAAAAGCTTCTTTTTCAAAGAAGAAAAATGTCTGTATTAACTGAATTAAGCTAGCAACCTGAAAGTAAATTGTTGTCTTTCATAAAGAAAAAATTTTAATAGCTCTCAAGACTATTTCAATTATTTATATTTTCTACTTCTACAGCATTTTAACGAATATTTTTAGGAAATAAATTACATGGTTTTCTTTCTATTTACCAAATCTTCAAATTAAAAGAAAGGTGCTTGACAAGAGAAAGAAAAAAGCCTCTTAAACTCTTTATCCAATTTTTTTTTTTTTTTTTTTGAGACGGAGTCTCATTCTGTTGCAGGGCTAGAATGCAACAGTGCAGAGGTGCAGCATAGCTCACTGCAACCTCAAACTACCGTGCTGAAGCAATCTTCCTGCCTCAGCCTCCTGAGTAGGTGAGACTACAGGTGTGCACCACCATGCTGGCCTCTAAATCCTTTATCTATTATTTTACATAAACAATAGAATGTTTGAAGCACACTACTTTTTAAATTATACAATAAGTCAGATGCAAAATTTTTGTCAATATATAGAAAGAATAAGAATTTGAAGCAATAGTCCCCAAAATCATAGGGTAAATGTGTCATAAAGTTTTAACAAAGTCAAATGCTTTAAAAAAGTACTGTATTTACATATATACTCATTTTCTCTTGTAATTCAAGAAGCAATGCTTGATTTGGTTTATTAGTCATATCAAGAAATAAAATTAATTAAATAATCTTGACTCACACAATTCCTGGCTCTTACATTCAAAGGTTTTGCTTATTTTCCTGTTTTCAACTTTTCTTGGTGAGTTGCAAACCGGAAGTAATTATTGCTTCAGATGAAATTGCTTCAGACCCTTTCTGAAATCAATTATGTAATGTCTCTCATTTCCTTTGATTTTTAAAAAAAATCTTTTTTTTTCAATGAAGTGTAAGAAAAATGTAACATAGAAAATCTCTCACATCAGTATATCTAGTCTGGCTTCTATCCAGGGATGAAATTCAAATTGTCCTTTGGGCCGTTCAGTTCTCACTGAAGCAAACTTATTTTTAAGAGGAGGTTGGAGATGTTAACTTCTGAATCTCCTCTTTCTTGTTTTATTTAAACAAAATCCTCGAGACAGAGAATCTCCATACCCACTCTTGGATAATCAGAACAACCCCGGTAGCAGCCTATATCCTACATAGTGCAAACCAATCAAAATGACTTTATATGTGGTCGTCATAATTGGTATCACCATCTGATAACTAATCTTTACTAAGATGTTAAAAGTTGGTAATGGCTTAATATAATCAGTTGCCATGTTAGAAAGAGCTATGTGTTTGGAATCGGAAGATATTCTCATTATCTTGCTCTACCACTTGCTGAGTTTTCTTAGCAAGTTATATCAAGCCTTTCTGAACCTCCATTTTAACAGTGTAGCTCAACATTATTGAGCACCTATTATGTGACTTTATTCTAGGTACTGGGGAAACAAAAATAATTGAAAAAGCCCTGGTCAATGCTCTTGAGTAATTTATCAATAGTGGATGGAACATAAAAGTAAAAAAAGATAATTTCAATACAATGTAACACACAGAGTTATTTTCTGCAGGGAGGGGATGGAAAGCCAATTGTCTTTCAGGGTTTTTTCTTTTTCCCAAAAAATGTTAAACTTTGGTCAACACCTCCCAGAAAAGATAAGCTACCCTCTTACTGAAACTGAAAAGTCTTTCTACTTTTTTCCTCATTAAACCTTATTTGTCCTAATTTAAAGATAATGTGTGAAGTAGTTAGGAAGAAAATGTACACTTAGCATCCTTTAGGGATTTTGCTGCTGGTTCAGAATAGATTTGCAAGCCCTATGTTAATGAAGTCACTGCTATTTTTTGGTGTAGGTCAAAAGTAAGTGATGAGAAGATCTAATCTAAGTACTCAAAGCAAATGAGGAACCGTCTGGACACTCGCTTATTTACAGATGAGAAAATGGAGGTTGGAGATGTCAATTGGCTCGTCCAAGGCCGTGCAGCTAAGTACTGGCTAAGAAGACGTGAAGCTGGGTCTCCTGACTTTCACTCGTTTCCCTCATTCATTCCTGTAGTGAACACTTACAGAGTATCTATTGCCTACAAAGTGTGCAAAGTGCTGCAGGGAATTCCAGCATGTATGAGATAGGCTTTCTGTTCCTTCTCCTTCAATCTAACGCAAATGTCAACTGCATTTTATGTGAGAGATGAAGAGATAGTTGGGAGAGACCCTGTTGTCTATCTGAAGAAATGAGGTGAACAAAGTGAAAAAGTCTGAATTAATGTGAACTATACAAGGTGACATGAGTCCTCAGGGTAATACTATTAATGAACCATCGCATATTGGTGGAAACTAATGAATATTCAGACTCTAATCAGACTAGCTTGGTTGAGTGAGGATAAGTGACCTGAACTGTGCCTTTGATCTTAATCTTAGGGACAAAGAAGGGAGAAAAGCAGCCTCAGGGAAACAGCTTCATAAATAAAAGACTAAGGAAAAGGCTAAGATAGGAAAGTTGCTGCTGTCCATTGGAAAAAAAAGGGGGGGAGGGGATTTATATTGTGGGTTCTCTATTTCTATGTGTTACCTTTACAGACCTGTATTAGAATTCCTATTAAAATCAGCTCTCCCTTAGGGGGGAAAAAGTATATGAGAAGAAAAAAATAATCTCTGTGAATACTTTACTATAGTGCTTATTAAACTATTCCTGGATGTGATTGAGTGGGTTCAGCTGTCAGGTTCAGGTAATGTGAGAGTCAGTAATAACTCTTTTAAACGCTAAGTAACTGGATTCCAACCAGAAATCCTAACTGAAAGATGTGGCTGTTGCTCCTTCTATCTTTGACTACTAGAATCTCTTTAAGTAATTCCCCGCTGGTTGCAGGAGACAAAGAGGAGATAATCACTGCTGTCCTTTTTAGTACAGGGACTTGTACACACAAGACTGCCTGGAGTGCCGTCCATCTCTTCAAATCCCAGACACTACACATTTGAGAGCTGCTACTTCTCATCCTTTTTCTACCTAAATCTCACCTTGGAAACTAGGATCGGTCACTTTACTGCTACACACCGCCTAATCTCATTATGATTAAATGGTAACAACAAAAAGAACAAAACACTCTTGGTGAGACTCTTGGTGAACACCAATGTATATGGGTTCGTTTAAAGATAAAGGGAATTAAAGTCTGTTGTATACCATCTATGACACAATAAAATAGCCTAATGGAAAAGTAAGGGCCACAAGTGTGTCTTATCTTATGTGAATTCCTGCTTTTCTAGTCACTGCCAGGCAGGATATTAATATACCTGTCTTCTTTTCTACGGGAACTTGTACTTAAAGGGGAGAAACAAAGATGATTTGGCTTCATAGCAATATTCAAAGTTAATGCTTCCATAATGCAAATGGAAATAGTGTGACAATATTAATCCCGTTTCTAAAAAATAACTTTTGGTTAATGCATTCATTTTCTGTGTGAGCCACAAAAGGGAAAGTAGGGTCGTTTAAGGCCTCTTTGGAGAGAAAAAATTGTGTGCACCTTCTGAACTGCAACCAAAGTCATCCACAGTTGTAGGGATCTTTTTACGTAGTTCAAGCCCAGGAACAGGTTTTCAGAAATGAGTTGGAGGGTTACAATGTAGCCTACAAATGTCCAGCACAGTTCTTCAAGCTGCACCAAATTCAGTGATTATATTTGGGCTATAAATCATATACAAACAGGTTGTGGCAACATTTCCACCTTATCTTCTCCCAAATCTCTGATGAAAACAAGAATTGAACAAGTACACATTCTTTGTTTATTTGTTTTTTTGGGGGGTTGACGGATTTTTATTTTAATTTTTTGTTTAAACTGAAGCTTGGGGAGCCTCGTATGAGTTCAGCTATCGGTCAAGCTTCACGCTGAAGGAAACTGAATTGAGCCCTCTTTCCTAATGTGTTTAGTTCCTCAAATTAGACACATTCCGTGCACATACAAACCATGAGAGAATGGCACTGGTGTTTGACCGCAAAGCAGGCTGGGCAAATTACCATAATGCAAGGTTACTAGGCAGAATTTTCAGAGGTCAATGAGCCCTACTTTCTGTATGCAGCCCTTCTCACCACTTTATGACAAGAATTTAGGTTACGATAGAAGCAGTCAGGCAAGCCTCATTGCCTTTTTTAATGTTCTAAACAATTCTAATGTGTGGATGAGACAGGAGCTTCTCTAATCACCCAGTCTACCACAAGTACTCTCCTTTGTTCAACAACCTGTTGTACAGCACATGTGAAACGCTCCATATATTAACTTCATTTTTTTATTCAACCTGGAACGTGGGGATAACATAATGCAGTGGAGTAAGACTGGATTCAAATTCTGAACTCAACCTCTTCTTACTAGCCATGCAACTTTAAGCAAGGTACTTAAATTCTCAGAGCTTCCACTTTCTCATCTGCAGTTCCATTCCGTTAAATCCATTGCAATTCGATTCCATGAATATTTATGAAATACCACAGACTGTGCTAGGCGTAGGAGAATAAAAGCTACAGAATCAATATGGTCCAGTCTTGGCGAGTTGGGGAGAGCTACAGAAGCCATGTAAGGTGGCTGCAGAATTCCCATAGCATATTCTGAGGGCTCAAAGGCAAGTCCTTTAGGGACCAAGACTCTCCAGGGCCTAGGACAGTTTTGCTGCTGAAAACCCACAGTGGACCATGAGGCAAGGAGGGTTCACGTGGCATTTTCCCAGCCCTTGGAAGAGACCAGTTGCTCTCCAGCTGCGGGTATCTCTGAACAGCTCACAGGACTAAACCAGATGGCCCAAGAGGAAAC
The DNA here is from genome assembly GCA_023783475.1 of Daubentonia madagascariensis. NCBI lineage: Eukaryota > Metazoa > Chordata > Mammalia > Primates > Daubentoniidae > Daubentonia > Daubentonia madagascariensis. The sequence continues at coordinate 12,766,158 of JAKFHU010000978.1, read as the reverse complement.
TTGCCAGGAGCCTCTGCCAAGTTTGGAAAAGCTCAGACCTGGATTCTTCCTCTAGAAACCACAATGCAGTTCTCTTTTGAGTAGAAGAAATTAGAAAGGGGGCCTGAGGAAGTGGGAACTTGGCAAGTAAGCAGAGGTGATTCACAGAAGGATCTTCCCTTTGGATGCACAGCAAATCTTTCCAGAGAGAAAGAGAAGCACATTATACTGGCAAGCAAGTGCCCTGGTATTGATTTCTCTGCCGCTGGCCACTGTGGGACACTGAGTCACTGCCTTCTTGTTAGTCCAAAAGTAGGTTAAACCAGATTATTGCTCAGGTCCCCGAAAACCTTGATACACCCCAAACTATGCTGTTGCCCAGCCTTCATCAGCTCACAGCAAATGACCATTCTAACACACGTTCCTTCAAAATGGAATATTGAGCAGGCCTCATGTGTGGGCCTGCTGGAGAGAAGATCATTGACAGCAAAATGATCACCAACCCTGCCAGAAATGAAGCCAGCTACACTCTGGCACAAGAAAACCCAGAATATCCTCCTGCTATTTTGTCTTGCTAAAACAGAATAAGACAGTTACCTGGGTCCTAGTCCAGCCTCTGCAGGCTTTTGGACAAATTACTTTGATTCCTGTAGTGAACACTTACAGAGTATCTATTGCCTACAAAGTGTGCAAAGTGCTGCAGGGAATTCCAGCATGTATGAGATAGGCTTTCTGTTCCTTCTCCTTCAATCTAACGCAAATGTCAACTGCAGTTTATGTGAGAGATGAAGAGATACATTAGTTGCCTCTCCCTCCCCACCTCACAGTATTGTTGGGAGGGCAACTATGGTAGTCATTAGGGCTCTTCACAAGTATTCTGGTATCTGTTTTTCTTCCAGCCACATGGTAGAATTGTACTTTCTACCCCATGTCTACCCCACAAAAATAAAGTGTGGCCATGTGATTTAGTTTGCTAATAAAATGTGAGCATAAACAGCATGTGTCACTTCTGAGCAGATGCTTTAGAGTCTGTAGACAGTTCAGGTGACTTGTCATGCTTTCTCTCTGTCTGGGGACCAGTGATGTTACCGATGGTGGCTGTCAGCCTGAGTCCCAGAGCCCCCACCTGACCTCTGATGGCCATGTAGCATACCTTTGCTGCTTTTGGCTGCAGACATTGGAGATCATTGTAATAGCAGTATAATCTAACCCATGCATTCTCAACAGGAGCAATATTCCCCCAAGGAAGTAAAAATTCATTCTTGGATTTTGAAATAATATACAAAGGTCTACGGCCCTCCTAAGGGCCATAGGATATAAACAAATATATAGTATATTTGTGGTATTAAAATTTCACAGGGGGAGGAGGTTGGCAAGGATTTAAAGGAAAAAAGTCTTAAAAGACTCCTTAAGGATGCAATAATGAAAAAAAAGGTTGAGAAGCACTTAAGCCTGTCCTGACTGATAGAGTAGCACATAGGTAGAGGACCTAACATAGAGTAGGTTACTTCCTTTTGCCTAAAAGAGATTTAGAGAGGGTCACTATATAATACATATTTTATTTCTCCTTTTTATTGTCTTTCTCCCCAGCACCAGGAAAGTAGGAAGTTTTTCTATCTTGTTAATTGCTGAATCTCTAGTGCCTAGGCTAGCACAAGCACATAGTAGGTGCCCATTAAATATTTGTTGAATGAATGAATAAATGATTAAGACAGAAATGACCCCAGTGCTCACTGAACTTCCAAGTATAATGCTGATGCAGACAAAGCAGGCCACTGCTAGAGCAGGCGGGAGAAGAAATTAACCCAGATCTGGGAAGGCTCCTGGGAGGAAATGATATTTAAAGTGTGACCTGAAAAATGACAAGTTAGACAAACAAAAAGCAAAAAGCAAGGGTTGGTGCGAAATGAGTGAAGTAAAAAGGGAAAGAGTATTTCAGGCCAAAGGAATAGTACAAACATTGCAGACTGGCAGCTGATGAGCTAGATTTCATGAACAGAGATGTTTTATTTGGCCACAGAGCTGGCTCACATTTAAAAATCAAAATTTACGTTAAAAATCTGTAATTGCAGCTTCTCTTTAAACACTGAAGACATCTGAAGAAAAGTGGCTACATGTGAATAGCACTGCAGCTCTCAGGTAACTATTGCCTCCATTACGGACCCTGAGACTGAATGTCGTCACCATTTATAATTGTGCATATTCTGTTATTTATCTCAAAAAGTTAAGAGACAAACTGATTGTATATTGTAGCCACATGTCTATCAACAGTGGGAAAATGAAAGATAGATTGATAGGGCTAGAAGTTTCAAGAAAAATAGGGATATGGATTGATGTTTGGAAGTAAAGAACATGCCTAACTGGCTTCATTCAACTCCCTGAAGGCATTTGAGGTTGTTATCCTTGGAGCAGTTTGTATAAGAGCGGATGGATGAAAGATATTAGGGTACATTTAAAGAATTTAAAATGTGTTATGGCTAAAACATGATGAGGAACGTGGAGATTGAACATGTAATAAAGTCCAAATCTTGAAGGCCTTTGAATGCCATTTAAAGGAGTTTGAACTCTCTCCTAAGAGCAATGAGGAGCCATTGAAATGTTTTACTCAAGTAGCACGCTCACGTTCGTGTTCAAGGAAAATCACTCTGGCTGGCGTATGAAGAGTAGACTGGAGGTGAATAAGACTAGAGGCTAAGTGACCAATTATAAGACAATAGCAAGAATCCAGGCAAGAGAGGATATTGACCTAGACGAATAAGGAGTGGTAATCAGAATGGAAAGATTCTGGAGGTATCCATTCTCCCTTTCATCATTAACATTACCTTCATTTATTTACAGTGTCATTATGCCCAGTAAGACTTACCTCCCCAGATGCCTTTGCAGAGCCTTGTTAACCTCCTAGGACAGCTATTCCAGTCCTGGATTGTCTTCCTGAATATTGCTTTTTAGGTAAGAAAAATAAATCTATTTATTATCAATATGTTTTCAGTGTAATGCACCTATCAGGAGACAGAACTGACAGAATTTAGTAGATTTAAGATGGAGACTTTTTAGAATTTTTGTAAGGATTTAATATATAGAGTACCTAACAGTGTCCAAAATAGAGGTAGGCAGTAAGTGTTCATTCCCTCCTCCTTCTCTCTTCCTGTCCCTGATTAGGAGTAAGCATCCTAAGGTCAGAAAACACAAATTCTAGTTTTCTTTGAAAGGCATTTAATCTTATACATTGTACATATAAACCATTTGACACTTTGTTGTGGCTGCTGCACTAGCAATTTTAATCAGTGTTTAAGCATGACTTACACATAGGGAAGGTGGTGTTTGTAGAGGATGTTTTCAGACACACACAAAAATTACAAATTGATTATTCAGGCTGATGTAGCTACAGAAGATTATTGTACCAGGAATTTTTTATGTGGGATATTTAGCTCTTCTAGCAATGTCATCAGTTTTGAGTCAGAGTCAGGCTGAAAGCTGAAATCTTTATTTTTAAAGATTTTATTCTGATTAAATAATACTTTGGGTAATATCTGATAATTGAAGAGAATGTTCAAAGTAGAAAGCAAACATAGAAAGAGCACATATAATAGAAATAGCAAAGCAAATAATAAACTACATATCCTTGTATTTTAATGCAGTTATTTTATGTAAAGGGGGATAAAGATTGCTTAGGTAAGTTTATCTTCATCTTCTTTTTGTATGCCGAAGACAAAGTGAAATTAAAGCAAACATCAATTAAAGAGTAGTTATAAATATGATCTCAACTTTTTTGGGAAAACAATTATATATCTATGTGCATATTAAGGAAAGCCATACAAAGAGAGGACTAGAAAGAAATGCACCAGGAAGTGACCAGATATTCTCATTGAACAGTATAATTGCATGTGATTTGCTATATCTCTGAACTTCCTGTAATGGTCTGTATTACTTTTATAATCAGGAAAAAAGTTAATTTATTAGAAAGTTTTTATACAGCATTCTTTTGACTTGACAAACAAAGTTGTTTATGGGTCTTGAACTAGACTTGGAAAGTCATTAGAGTGGATCCTGTCACTGTTGACATTTATCCCCTTTTCACAAGAATACACATAAGGGGAGAAAATAGTGAAATGTGAGTGACAGAATAGTCAAAAGGACTAGAACAGAAACACAGATAGGAAAGCACCCAACAATATTAGTTTTAAAAATTTATCTCAATAAACCCGTGAATGCTTTGAGTTTGAACTCATAGAATTATTTTACTATATGCAAATACATTTCTTACAATAAAACAGAATTGTAATGTAAAAAAAATGTGATAAACAGGGTTTGTGCTTTGTCTTGCTACATTAAATGGTATATGAATGTTCTTCAGCTGGGGAAATCTAGTCAACTATAAATAAAAGGTACTATGATGCCCTTAAACCAAAGTCCATTCATCTTGGATGAGCAATTCCATTAAGTGAAATTTGACCCCTTGCCGTTAGCTAATCATATTTTCCAGAGAAAAACACATTAAGTGAAAAAAGAAATTAACTTCTACAAAGAAATGAGATCTTCCAAGCACATCTGGTAAGATGTATTTTACTTATGCATATTTTTTATCTTTGGGTACAAAAATTTGACACGTTATTTCAAAAGAATAAAACCATTCCCGATGGGAAGAAATTCAATAAATATTAATTGATGAGCGAAATACTGGGTAAAAAAGAAAGAGCTAAGTTAATTTTCTTTTCTTGGGTAATATAATAAAATAAGAATAAAAGAAAGGATATTGGGTTAAGAACCCCTAGAGCAAAGAAATATATATAATTGGTTGGTCTGACATTTCTCAAAAGTTTGCTTTTGACATCTCAAAAAAAAAAAAGTCATGCTAGGGAAGTAAGCTAAGAAAGCACATTGTTATTTGTACAGTGATGGTGTGTGTCTTTGCAGTGTTGAAAGTAAGAGCATCTGAAGGTCAGGACAGTACACAGGAGCTATAAAAGCAAAGCTGATATAAAAAGCAGGATAATAAAATGAAAGGAAAATTAGAAACTGCCAGAAAGAAGCAGCGCAACTGTCAAAGAGACAGTGTAAAATCAGATGCCATCAAGCTTTACCACAAAGAGATAAAAGAAAAGGCCAATTTTGATGACAAATGACAAACTGTAACATCCGAAGAGAAACGGAGAAGAGAGAAGTCATATGTCCTTATGTGAATATCTGGATAGTTTCCAGATACACTTAGTTTGAGCAGAATTATGTGATCACTGAGTTCTTCCCTCTCTGGTTGGCAAAAATGATGGAAGTCTTGTCTCCAATTTTAAGTTGATTTTCCTTTCCACAGCAATATGGCAGGTTGTTTACATTTTGGGTGAGAGGAGGGAAACTAACAGTAAAAACCAACAGGTTATTTATTTGCAAACAGAAATGTAAATACTAAAGATTAAGCAAATTGACTGCTAACAGAATTAATTCTTGAACATACAATGATAAAGAAGAAAATGCATAGAAATTGACACTTTAAATGTTAGCTATTTAGCAGATTCTCTTATTTGGCAAGGCCTTTTTTGAAGCAAGGCTGATCTCATTTTGTTTTAGATCACACCAAAAAATTTCCACTGAAAATGACTGAACTGTTGCTATCACCAAAATGGTTTTCATTTTGTGACATTGTTCTGTTTCAATCCCAACTGGTGTACTGCAATTCATTTCTGGCACTAACCACCCAGAGTTAGTGCAAACCCCACAAGTTAAGGACTCAGTCCGCCACAAGATTTCTCTCACTTCACAGTCCAGCTGCACTTTGGAAGTCCCTAGGCCACCCACATTTCTGGCCAACTGACTACAAATTTGGGAATTCCTATGACCCTCTCACATTTGATAACTCTCTAGAATAACTCACAGAACTCAGGAAAGTGTAATACTTATAATGAAAGTTTTATTATAAAGGATATGATCTGGACCAGCCAAATAAAAAGACACACAATGCAAGGTCTGGCAGGGGGGTCCCAAAGGCAGAGCTTCTGTGTCGTCTCCCCATCAAATCAGGTCATGTCATCCTCCCAGCACATCAATGTGCTCACCAACCAGGAAGCTCCCCTAAGCTTTGGTGTCCAGAGTTTTTATAGGGGGCTCATTATGTAGGGTTGCTTGATTAAATTATTGGACACATGATTAAACTCAATCTCCACACCCTGCTCTCCCTGGAGGTCAGACTGTATCAAAGTTCCAACTCTCAAGGCCGGGCACAGTGGCTCACGCCTGTAATCCTGGCACTCTGGGAGGCCAAGGCAGGAGGATTGCTTGAGACCAGGAGTTCAAGACCAGCCTGAGCAAGAGTGAGACCCTGCCTTTACAAAAAAAAAAGAGAAATTAGCTAGGCATGGTGGCACGCACCTATAGTCCCAAGAGGCTGAGGCAGGAGGATCACCTGAACCCAGGAGTTTGAGGTTGCAGTGAGCTGTGGTGATGCCACTGCACTCTAGCTGGGATGACAGAGTGCGACTCTGTCTCAAAAAAAGAAAAAGAAAAGGAAAAACAAAGTTCCAACTCTCAAATCACGTGGTTGATCCTTCTGGTGACCAGCCCCCAAACCTATCTAGGGATCCACCAAGAGTTACCTCATTAGCATAAACTCAGGTATGATCCAGGGGGCTCATGAATAACAAAAACACTTCTATGGATCAGGAAATTCCAAGGGTTTTAGAAACTCCATGTCAGACACCTGGAACAAAGACCAGATAAATTCCTTATTATGCAGTGGACATATTAAACCAAAAACTGCAAATGACACAAAAGCAACACATATTTGCAAGACAAATAAGAAATTCTGTGTTTGTTATTTACAGTACACATCTGAAGTATGAAAGTCACAAGTCTAGCGTAGATCACACAAAAGTTTTTGTGACTTGAATATATACCTCCAGAATAAGAATACATTGATCCTATCTCAAGAAGGGTTGTCTTGGGCAAAAGACAAAGTCAAAACTGTTTTCTCTCCAATAAAATCATTTTCTATTTCAATACCTTCCTGTTTACCTGAATTTTAGTCTTCCCTATAGCTCTCTGTCAAGTATTTCTCCCAAGGGGCTAAATTCAATAAGCATTCCTTGAGCAACGTCAATGTACAAAGCACTATCATAACTAGGTCCCTCTCCTCACAAAACTGTCAGTCTAAAAGAGGTGACAATCACGTTAAAAATTAAGTAACATCATAAAGATAGAAACAAAGAAACCTTTTGTAATATTTGAAACATAAACATTTAATAAGAGAAATCCTGGGGATGGCTGGAGAGAGGCAGCACTTGAAAAGAGTCTTGAAGAATGAGCAGGATTTCCGTACAGGATGGAAAGTCAAGAACTTTCATAGCCTAGCAAAGACACACAAAGACTCAGAATCTTGAAAAGATGTTTGGTGAACCCATGTAGCTGCAGCAAAAGGCATGTGGCTGTGTGCATTAGGAGATGAGGCTGGAGGTGGTGGAGGCTTTATCATGGGGGCTGTAAATTCTGTGCTAAGGAGTTTGAATGTTATTCTTCTGGCAGTGGAAAGCCACTAGAGATTTTTGAATTTTTGCCTCAAATTCCTCTTCTTTAAGTTCTTCAGGAGCTTATAGACAAAAATTGAACCATTAAGAGATTATTGAAACAGTACAGACAAGGAACCATGATACTGATTCCAGAGCAGGGATACCAAAAAACAGAACCAACAGAATTAAGTAGTGGATTGTCAGGGCAGAAACAAGAGGACTTGAAGATGATTTCTGAATGTCCCACCTGCCTGACTGGGAATAGAGTATCATTGAAAGAAATGCAGAACTGTCTTAGTCTGCTCGGGCTGCTGTAACAAAATGCCATAAATTAGGTGGCTTAAATAAGAAACATTTCTCAAAGTTCTAGAGGCTGAAAAGCCCCAGATCAAGAGGCCAGCTAAATTGGCTCTTGGTAAGGGTCCATTTCCAGGCTTGCAGAAGACCAACTTCTTGCTCTGTCCTCACATGGGCAGGAGAGAGGGGACGGGGAGAGGGGCAGAGAGAGAGAGAGAGAATGTCTTCTTATAAGGGCACTAATCCTATCACGTGGACCCCACCCTCATGATCTCATCTAAATCTAATTACCTCGCAAAGCCCCTATCTTTAATTACCATCACAACGGAAGCTAAGGCCTCAGCATACAAATTTTGTAAGGATATAATTCAGTCAATAGCAGGCACACAGAAGGAGGAGAAGGATTACAATGAAAGATGAAGGGCTTAGACATAGGGAGATTGAGGTTTCTTCTGATTACTCAGGTGACAATATCCAGCTGGTAGCTGGAGATATGGGGCAAATAATTTTAAATCAGAGTTCAAGTGTTGTGCCTTCCTGGATATATACATTTTGATAGACATTTCTTAGAACTGAAAACCTCAGTACCCAAAAGATTAAATCTCTAATAGCAGTGGCTACCTACACTGTCTATGTGGTATTATTTGAATAAGATGAGTTCATCCTTACCCATTATAAGGTGAAGTGTGAGGGTTCTGGAGATAAATTGTCTGAGTTCAAGTCCTTACTCTACCTCTTACCAGCTGTGTGAACTTGCACAAGCTGCTAAAACTTTTAGTGCCTTTTTCATGGGCGTAGTAATAATACCTATCTTAGACGGGTGTTGAGGGAATTAAAAGGATTAATATATGTTATTCTGAAATTTAAAAAAATTAAAAAAAATATATGTACAGTACTGAGACAGTAACTGGTACATATTAATTCCTCAATAAATGTTAATTACTATTGTTACCCAAAATTATGCGTCTGGTAGTCTTCTAAGATCTGAAATTCCACCATTAGAATTTTTCCTTTGGTTCTAAGATGCTCAGTCTTTAAGTATTTTCTACCTTAATCCATAAATATGTCTCTGACTTTAAAAAGTCAATCTGCTATGATATGCTTGTACGTCTTTTAGTTAAATGTAAACCAATTTTCCCAGTCTTTGTGAGCTTACTATGCTAAATAATTTAGAATTGAGGGGGAAGAATTCTAATTCATTTAAAACAAAACAAAAACACTTTACTACTTTTACCTCGGGAGTTATGTAGCAAATATCCCCCCTAAACAGAAGATAAACATATATCGTGGGGCCTAACAGCAGCCATAATGAGCATAGACATTTTGCTGGAGGTCTTTGTGAAGACTGACTTGAAATTCATTAGCAAGTACAAGTGACCTGGTAAATCTGGTTAGGCCCAACCTCAACAATCACTTGTCATTTGGTTGGTATATATAATAATAACAGATACCATTTCTTAAATAATTATTTTGGCCCAGGATTTGACACAGAGTTTCCATTGTAATCCTTTCATCAGCCGAATGAGATCATTATCATCACCCTCATTTTACCAGACGAGGAGACCAAGGCGCAGAGAGCTCATTACTTGTCCCAGGTCAAACTGCTGATAAGTAGCAGAACCAGGACATAAGCCCCTCTGTGTCTGACACCAAAATCCTTGCTTTTAACCACCAAACCAGCCTGCCTTCCCATTTTGAAGAAGCACCAACAGACGCTGTATTTATGAATAAAATTAACTTTTGGTTGTTCATGACAATGAGTTAGAGAGAATATTATGGAATTTTAGAGCTGAGAAGGATTTTGGGGATCACCTAGGGCAGGGCCCTCATTTTCACAATCATAGAGATCAAGGAAGTCTTCATTGAAGTGTAATTTAGACAGTATCTGACTCAGTCCCTTCATTTTACAGATGAGGAAACTGGAATTCGTGATTTGTCCACGGTCATATTCTAATAGCAGAGTTGTATAACCCTGGCCAGTGTTCTTTCCATTCTCTGTCCCATAATAATATATCCCTAACTCACAAGTACTCCATCTCCCTGGGGCATAGTACTCCAGAGGCAGGTTCTGTTTATCCTTGTGCTGCATGGTCTAAAACCAAGTGAAGAAAGCAGAAACAAAATTAAAATTCAGGTGGGCAACCAGGGCCCACTCGCTTTGGAGCAATACAGATAACAAATAAGTAAGTAATCTCAATCTTGCTAAAAACTTGCAAAATGGTGATTAAAACATCATGAGACCTTTGAGAGGTTTAAAACAGGAGAGATGTGGTCAGAACAACTTCTAAAACAGTACACTTGAGTTTCATTTGAAATTTTGTTACAGTATATAACTTTCTGGATATAAATGATTCAGGGTTCATATTTTTAAAAATACCAGAACAAAAGTATTACCCTAAGAAAAATATTGGTGGTTTGGTAACAAATAACAATATTTATCATAATTCTAAAGCCCAGCATTGCAATCACCCCCACACACCCTCAGCATGATTCCCAAGGTGTCCCTGACCTGGCCCCTACGTCTCTCTTTAGCTTCATTTATTACCATTCTTTTTCACTCTTGTCACTCAATGATATTGAGATACATATTAACATAATTCCTGGATATGTCACACTATTTTAAGGTTCCCTGTTTTCACTCATGCTGTTCCCTGTCTGCAATGTTCTTTTTCACATCTACCTCTTTATTCTCTTAATGCTACTCATCATTCAAGGTTCAGTTTGGGTATCACCTCTTCGTAAAATCTTGCAGGGACATATCTCACAGGCTGGATTGGGACGCCATCACAGGATATACTATACTATAAGGTATATGGTTATTGGTTCATTTTTCTGCTTTTCCTATTAGACTTTTAGGCCTTGAGAGCAAGTACTCTGTCTTATTCTGCTTTCTTCTTCTAACACCTAATAGTATGTGGCATGTGGCTGCGTGTAAAAAAAAACAAAAGTGTGCCCAGTTAGCTAATTAACTAACTTCTCAATGCTCAAATAAACATTCATAAGTGATTAATGTGTAAAACAACACCCTCAAATGTTCTGCTCCTCTTTCAAGTGTGCTGGCACTTGTTATTTAAAGATCTATTTAAAGGGCCATGTCTAGACTGGCCAAAGAAAGTAAGAACAAAAAAGTTTAAATGTAATTCCTCTCAAGAAACATGATCTGTTTTAAAAACAGCCCTGTGGACCAGTCCCAGGAGAGCAGAGTAGAATAGAGTACCCTCTCAGGAATTACCTCACTGAGTTGATTATCACTAAAGAACATGGAAGAAGGTTTATTTGAAATGAAAACACTGGGAAATGAGGAACAGAATAATTACGTAGACAAGCAAAGAATGCTGAATACTAAAAGAGATAATTTGAGTTTGGCACTAAAACATAGGCTACGTTTCTGAAAGAGAAAAAATGCGATCAAAGAGATTAGAAAGAAAGATGATTTGGTCAGAAAATTCTAGAAGACATTAAGTCAGAAATTTCATTTGTTCAGATTGTACTGTATTTTCTTCAAGAATGCAAGTTCCTAACCCCGTGACTGTTTTTATTGAACACCCATGGTGAATGTGGCTTTGTTCAGCTGTGTCTAACAAAACACTAGTGTAAATCGTTCAGCAAGCTTGGCCAAAGGATCACTATACCAACAATTAATCAGGCTTTCGTTTCATTCTCCTTTCTAGGGGTGAAAATGTTGGAAGTATCATGTCTAATAAATTGAAACCTGACATACATCTGCTAGGTTTAGAAGAATCCATTGCAAAACATAAAATATGCCTCAAATAAAACTATCTGGTCCCTTGCATTATTTTCTGAAGCATTTGAAAACACATCCAATATAAAAATAGGTTTTTTAAAAAACTAGTTGTTATCAATTTTAAAAGAACTCCAAGTTAACTGCTCTACAATCTTGAGCAGAAATAAAAAGTCCATTAATTGTACAAACTTTAATTTAGCCAAACCTCATTGCGGCCTCCCGCTCAATATCCTGTAAACAAAAAAATACTCAATACCTGCAATCACAGGATAAACAGCTTCAAGAAGGGCTATGCCAGTAACCATATAAAAACCTACATAAACGTGGCACTTGTTGGGGCTAATGGAAATATCAGTAATGGAATCTGGAATAAGATCTATGAAATTGAGAGCTAACAGAATGCTTTAAAAAGCATAAGCTTAAAAGAATGCTTATAATTTCAGATTTTGGGGGAGTACTGTAACAAGTCAAGAAATTCTGATACACTTTAAATTTTTTTTTTAATTTATTTTTTTAATTTCAGAATATCATGGGGGTACAACACTTTGGCCATACACATTGCCCCTGTTCTGCCCGTGTCAGAGCCACAATCGTGGTCATCCCCCAAACTGTGCTCCCGCATCCATTCAGTGAGAGTTTTCCCCATCCCTTCCACCCCCCTCCCGCCCGCCCGCCCTCAGATGAATGTTATTGCCCTGTGTGATGTAAGTGTTCATCAGTTAGTACCAGTTTGATGGTGAGTACCAGTGGTGCTTGTTTTTCCAATCCTGTGACACTTCGCTTCGAAGAATGGGTTCTAGCTCCAACCAGGATAATACCAGATGTGTTAATTCACTGTTGTTCCTTATTGCTGAGTAATAATCCATGGTATACATATACCACAATTTATTGATCCACTCGTGTATTGATGGGCACCTTGGTTGTTTCCACAACTTTGCAATTGTGAATTGTGCTGCTATGAACATTCGAGAGCAGATGTCTTTATTATAAAATGTCTTTTTTTGTTTTTGTATCTGATAGCTCACCATAATTCAGGGTTTAATTCTTCAATCTAAAGGCTAACAGTTTTTGAGTACCTACTGTATGCCAGGAATTAGATGAATACAACCTGCTCTTAAGGAGCTCACACTCTTCTAGTGGAAACTGACATAAAACTAATTATAAAACTGAAGGAGGACCATTTCAATGATAAAAATATTGGCCAACAGAGGGATTAGCTCTCTCTGCTGGCCTTCTGGAGGAGCTGGTAACTGAAGAATAACTTTAGATAGAAAAGGAGGGGATGGGCCTTCCTAGAAGTGGGAACAAATGCTTTATGTCACAAACTAGATTATAAATTCATTGAGGACAGCAACTGTCTTTTATTTCTTTTTATAATTCATATTGTATAGCAAAGTTTTAATAATTATATGTTGATTAATCGCCAAAAATAATTCTGCCTTACAAAGCTTAGGTGATTTGGAATTTAAAAAACTGGAGGCATCAGATAAAAGAGCAATAAGTGGGAAAATCAGAAGTAAAACTTTCACAAAGCTAAAAATAGTCATTAATATCTCTTACTAAGGAAAAGTAATCAGTCAGAGGTAGCTGCTGTGTTAACAGAAGTAATTTTGATGCCAGATTTTTTTTTTCCAGTTTTGCTGATTCATGTGGCTCATAATGCACAGTCATTAACTACTACCGTCACCAGTTGAGCTCTTGTCTCTTGCAGACCCAGGATGTGAAAGGGGGTTCTTATGGTGAATACCAGAAGATTTTGGCCTATATAGTTGGCCATAGGAGAAAGAAATAAAAGGTCTAAAATAATTTTAAGCTTGAGTACAACTGAGAGATTTAAGACTTTATGATTGGAGAAAGGAATCAGAATGAAAAAATGAAGGAGTTATAGAGGTAAAGAGAATAAAACAAGGGAAGGAGGGAGGAAGAAGGAAGAAAAGAATATTGTGGGAAATACCAAAGAGCCATAGATATTCTATCACTGGAATCCAGATTACCACTGAAATTCCAGACCAGAAAAATCTCTGTGTAATGTCACCACTAATAACTAAAGATGTAGGCAATATTTGTATGCCAAAATGCATAGAAATTCATACAAACTGCATCTTAGTCTTTTTCTTTTCTTTTCTTTTCTCTTTTTCTTTTTTCTTTTTTCTTTTTCCTTTTCTCTTTTCTGGACAAAGTTGAGTTCCTGGTGCACCCTAGTCTTTGAAAAACAGAATTGTTTTCTTCTGCAATAAATATGGGAGTACAGATATCTCTTCTACATAGTGATTTCATTTCCTCTGGCTATATATCCAGTAGTTGGATTGTTGGGTCATGTGGTAGTTCTATTTTTAATTTTTTGAGGCTCCTCCATACTGTTGTCCATAATGGCTGTACTAATTTACATTCATACCAATAGTATATAAGATTTCCCCTTTCTTCACATCCTTACTAGCATCTGTTATTTTTTTGTCTTTTTGATAATAGCCATTCTAACTGGGTAATATCTCATTGTGGTTTGGCAATTTGTGTTTGTTTTTTGTTTGTTTGTTTGTTTTTGTTTTTGTTTTTTTGTAGAGAGGGGATCTCACGATGTTGCCCAGACTGGTCTCAAACTCCTGGCCTCAAATAATCCTCTCGCCTCAGCCTTCCAAAGTGCTAGGATTACAGGTGTAAGGCACTGTGCCCAGCCAATTAGTGATGCTTATTGCTGCACTATCCACAACAGCCAAGATGTGTAATAAACTTAAGTGTCCATCAATGAATGAATGGCTTTTTAAAAATGTGGTATATGAACACAATGGAATACTATTCAGCAATAAGAAAGAATGAAACCCTGTCACTTGCAACAACACAGATGAACTTAGAGAACATGATCAGTGAGATAAGCCAAGCACAGAAGTATAAATACCACATGATCTCACTCATATGTGGAAGCTAAAAAAGTTGATTTCATAGAAATAGAGAGTAGAATAGTGGTTACCAGAGGCTGAAAAACATGAGGGGAGCATGAGGAGAGGTTGGCCAACAGGTACAAAGTCACATTTAGATAGGAGGAATAAGTCTGGTATTACGTTACACAGTAGAGTGACTATAATTAATAATAATAATGTATTGTGTACTTCAAAATGCTAGGAGGGAGGATTTTTAATGTTTTCACCACAAAGGAATGACAATGTTTGATGTGAATGATATGCTAATTACTCTGATTTGATCATTACACAATGTATACATGTATTGAAACATCACACTCTATCCCATAAATACATACAGTTATTATTTGCCAATTAAAAACAAAACTTTAAAAAATAATTGTTCTCTTCCATTATTCATGATTTGAGATGCTTGTTTGTTTTGACTTCCTTGTTTAAAATGTGTCTGTGATTCCTCAAGATTATCATCAGCTGTTTCTTCAAGTCAACAGTTGCCCTTAACCTCTAGCACTCACCATTTTTGCTAGGTTAGCAGATGCTATTGTCCAGACAGCAGGAACAAGCCAGGAAAAGTACAGCCTCTGGGTCCACTTGAAAGTTAAGAAAATGCTTAAGTTCTCCACTAATGGTGGAAAATCCCTTAGTCTAGGAATTTTGGTGTAATTTACTGAAATATGCCTATCAGATGAGGTTCAATTTTTAGCACCCAGTAATATATAAGGATAATAGATTTTTAGGGCAGTTTTATGAGGGACAAATCCTTGGTCTTTGAAAGTGTGATATGATGAATACAAAAATTGGGAGGCAATGCCATTCAACAGTCAATCCACTCCTAATCTCTAAATAGGCTGTTTTTGTTAGGTCCTCACTGCTGTGCAGGACAATATGGCTTGACTTTTAAGTAGAGATTGCCTATTTTTCTTTGTTCATTTCTTTAATTGTTTTTTGAGAATGAACAAACCTTTTCACTATTCATTTGAGTAACTATTCTGAAACATGACTCTTTCCTCCATCTGTGGTCCCCAACGCCCGGGCCAGGCCACCGCACACTGGTACCAGTCTGTGGCCTGTTGGCAACCAGGCCACACAGCAAGAGGTGAGCGGTGGGGGAGTGAGTAAAGCTTTGTCTGTATTTACAGCCGCTCCCTATCGCTCACCATGCCCCCGCCATTTTTCAGTGGAAAGATTGTCTTCCATGAAACCAGTCCCTGGTGCCAAAAAGGTTGGGGACTGCTGCTCTAGATGCATTTTCGGTTTATTCTATAAGCTCTGTGAAAGATGATGCAAATTCAGGAAGTTATTTCATTCCTCTCCATTATTCTGAGCAAAAGAGTAAACTGGGTGTGGGGTCTCTGAATGGACCAATCCATTGGAAAAGCTCCCTGAAAACAGCCACAGTCTATGCAAAAAGATGAACATCAATATTGCTCTTATTTTTTGTTTTCTCAATAGGAAAAATTAGGTTTTCCCAAAGATTTACTTAAAATGTTAATGTAGAAAAAATCTTTTCAATTAAGTCATAGTGGTAAGAATCAAAAAGAAAAAGAAAATTCTAATTGTGGTTTCTTAAATATTCTCCACAGGCCACCTTACCAAAATACTTTGTGAACGTGATCATATTTCCCCAGAGACTTTTATGCATGCAGCGCTTGAAGATACACCTGTGTAAATAGAACCCTCACCAGAGAGCCATCAGTAGAATATTAAAATAATGTTCAGTGGTTGACAAATTAAGGATGCAATCATTTAAAATAGCATGTAGGCAGTTTTCAAGTGTCTGTGTTGCATTGCAGTGTATATCTTACATTTCCCACTTGTCACTCAATTCAATCAACAGTCCATCAAAAACTGTTAGAAGTATCTATTGATTTCTAGGCACCATTCTAAAGTGATTTGCCAAGAGTCTATTATCTTAAAAGCAAGTGAGGAGCTGATATTTCTGTAATCCCCACAATGTGCTCCTCATCAGTCCCCTCTATAGCAACCCAATGATCATTAAGTACATTTCATGGCCTGGCAACAATGCCACTGGAACTTCTTTAAGCTCCAAGGCATTCCAGAACAGATAGGTTTGAACCAAGATGGACCTAACATTTTGACATCTTCTTTAGGCAGCTGTGTTTAAATTCAGAGAGCATGACATTCATTTTTAGGCCCACATTCTCTTAGAAACTTATAGAACTAATTCATAATTTCGAAGTTAGTGGGATCTTAAAAAAAATATAGTCCTATCTTCTTATCTAAAAGATGTAAAAACTGTGACTCAGAGTGCTCAAGTAGGTTGCCTATGATCATAAGGACAGTTAGAGAAAGACATACCTCAAACCTCCTAACAAATCTCCAGGCAACCCCTTTGATATTGAACTCAGAGATAATCCCCAGATACCATTACAGTTGCTAAGGTGGGACCCAAACTAGCTCAGCAGCAGGACACCTTGGAATTTCTTACCCCACTTAGGGCATGCTATTATAAGCATGCATTTATCTGAAGAAGGTTTCTGGTAATAGACACCTCATTATTCTGCAATAGAAGCACTCATTAAATATTGAGTATAACCTAATAGGATCTTTTGCTGCTGCTATTGATAAAGTTTTTAGAGCAGAGGTTGAAAACTGATAATCACATGTTGGATTCAGTCCTAGATGTATTTGTTTGGCAAACAGTAAGTTAAATATTTCTAAATTAACATTTTTAATTTGAGAATTTTTAAACCAATATTCAGAATTTTTTCTCACTTAAAAAAATTATATAGACTGTGAATTCTGCAAGGAAAAAAATTATATCTGTCAACACAGGTACCATAGTTCCACAATCACTAAAGCTGAGTTGTTGCTCAGCTTTAAGATACCTGTTCTCTGCTTTACCAGGGTCCCCACCTCTTCTTATTGGCTTTTATTCCAGCCAGCTTCTCCCATTTCTGTTACTTGTACCTTCGTGGTTCCTATGACATTTGAATTTGCAATATATGGGTGTTGTTTGTTTATTTATTTATTTATTTTGAGACAGGGTCTCACTCTGTCACTTGGGCTAGAGTGAAGTGACATCATTATAGCTCACTGCAACCTCACACTCCTGGGCTCAAATGATCCTCCTGCCTCAGCCTCCTGAGTAGCTGGAACTACAGGTGCATACCACCACACCTGGCTAATTTTTCTGTTTTTTGTAGAGATGGGGTCTTGCTTTTGCTCAGGCTGGTCTCGAACTCCTGGCCTCAAGCAATTCTCCTGCCTGGGCCTCCCAAAGTGTTAGAATTACAGGCATGAGCCACTGCTCCAGGCCTACAATATATGTTTTATTGTCTTAGTTGACAATCTTTTCCCTATGCTTTAAAACATATAAAATATTCAAAGGCATTTACAGGATGAAAATGTTTGAGGAAAAGTAAAACATTAATGGTACACTGTAAATGAAATAGTAATTCATTCTGGGTTATTATAAGCATGCATCATTTTAAAAGTAAATCATCACAAGCCCAGGACTACTGTTAGTAATATAGCCAACTCTAGATTACCTAGGATAGTGGGTGGAAGTGATTCTTTTTTTTTAAATAGTCAAACGTAGTATAGAATGATTTAACATTAACTTATTTCATTAAATATTTACAATTCTACTTTTTTCATCCAAAAATATTTAAAAGAAAAGCAAAAAAAAACACCTATGTTTAAGAGCACTGAATATCACATAAAATGCTAACTGAAAAAATATGGCCAAAAGTTTCTGCTTTTTAGTATACTGTATTAAAACGGTATCCAAGTGAGTCAAAGACACAGTTCAGGGCTGATGATCTTCCTTCTCTTCCCCTGTCTTAGAGTCAAAGACCTAAATAAATGGATTGGAAAACTGTATACTTTTAAGATTAAAAATTAGATCTCTCCAAGCTAATCTATATATCCAATGCAATCCCAGTCAAAATCTCAGAAGGATTTTTTTATAGAAAGAAAAAATTTGATTCTAAAATTTTTTGTGGAGAGGCAAAAGATTTAAAATAGACAAAAATTCATTTTAAAAAGAGGAAAAAGTTAGAGGACTCATACAACTTGATATCCAGCCTTCTTGCAGTAATCAAGAAAGTGCAGTACTGGCATAAAGATAGGGACATAAATTATTGGAATAGAAATAGATCCACACATATGTGGTCAATAAATTTTCAACAGAGATGCAAAGGCAAGTCAATGGAAAAAGGCTAGCTTTTCAAAAGATTGTGTTTTGGTCCTAAAATTCACATGGAACAAAAAAAGAGCCCGAATAGCCAAAGCAATACTGAGCAAAAAGAACAAAGCTGGAGACATCATACTACCTGACTTCAAAATCTATTGATATTACAAACCTATAGTAACCATAACAGCATAGTATTGGTATTAAAACAGACATATAGGCCAGTGGAACAGAATAGAGAACCCAGAAATAAATCCATGAATTAACAGCCAACTGATCTTTGACAAAGGCACCAAGAATGTACATTGGGGAAAGGACAGTCTCTTCAATAAATGGTGCTGAGAAAATTGGATATCCATATACAGAAGAATGCAACTGAATGCCTATCTCTCACCAAATACAAAAATCCACCCCAGATGGATTAAAGACTTATAGGAAGAGACCTGAAACTATAAAACTACCAGAAGAAAACATAGTGGAAACACTTCAGGACAGTGGTCTAGGCAAATATTTTATGGCTAAGACCTCAAAAGCACAGGCAACAAAAACAAAAATAGACAAATGGGGCTATATTAAACTAAAAAGCTTCTGCCCAGAAAAAGAAATAACAGAGTGAAGAGACAATCTGTTGAATGGGAGAAAATAGTTGCAAACTGTTCATCTGATAAGGCACTAATATCCAGAATGTATAAGGAACTCAACTCAACAGTAAAAAAACAAATAATCCAATTAGAAAGGGAGGAATGGACAGGAATAGACATTTCTCAAAATAAAACATACAAATGGCTAAAAAGTATATGAAAAAATGTTCAAGATCACTAATTATCAGGGAAATGCAAGTCAAACCCACAATGAGATATCATATTACCTCAGTTAGAATGACTATTATTAAAAATACAAAAAATAACAGATGCTGGTGAAGATGTGGAGAAAAGGGAACTCTTATACACTGCTTCTGGGAATGTAAATTAGTACAACCACTATGGAAAATGGTATGGAGATTTCTCAATTACTGAAAATAGAACCACCATATGATCCAGCAATTCCACTACTAGATATTTGTCCAAAGGAAAAGAAAGCAGTATATCAGAAAGATACCTGCACTCCGCTTTTATTTTTGCTCTATTCACAATAGCAAAGATATGGAATCAACCTAAGAGTCCATTAATGGACAAGTGGATAAACATGCACAAGGGAATACTATTCAGCCATAAAAAAGAATGAAATCACATCATTTGCCACAACATTGATGGAACTGGAGGTCATTATGTTAAGTGAAATAAGCCAGGCACAGAAAGACAAATATTGCATATTCTCACCCATATGTGGGAGCTAAAAAAGTTGATCTCATGGAGGTAGATAGATACCTCCATAATAGATACCAGAGGCTGGGAAGGATGTAGGGGGGGATGGGAGGAAGGAATGAAGAGATGTTGGTTAATAGGTACAAACATACAGTTAGAAAGAGTAAGTTCTAACGTTTGATAGCAGAGTAGGGTGACTATCGTTAACCACAGTGTATATATTTCAAAATAGCTAGAAGAAAGGACATGAAATGTTCCCAACACAAAGAAGTGATAAATACTCAAGGTGATGGATACCCTGAATATTCTGACTTGATCATTACCCATTCTATGCATATAACAAAATATCATATGTACCCCATAAATATGTATGAATATTATGAATCAATAAAAAACTAAAGTATAATGTACAAAAAATTGTGTTGAACAAATCAGACATTCATGTGCAGAAAAAATTAAACTTCAATCCATACCTTATGCTTTATACAAAAATTAACTCATAATGAATCATAGACCTAAATGCAAAACGAAAAATTAAACTCCAAGAAGAAAATGTAGGAGAAAATATTTGTGGCCTTGGGTTAGGCAAAGAATTCTTAGATATTACCGCAAAAATGTAATAAAAGTAAATTGATAAATTAGACTTCAAAATCAAGAATTTCTGCTCTTGACACTATTAAGGGAATGAAAACACAAGCAACATATTAGCAGAAAATATTTGCAAAATATGTACAATATCTGATAAAGGACTTATATCTAGAATAGGTATATAAAGAAGTCTCAAAACAAAATAACAAACAACCCAATTTTTTTAAAAAAGGCAAAATATGTGGACAGGCATTTCACTAAGGAAGAAATACAGACAGCAAATAAGCACATGAAAAGTTGCTTTGTGAGTCACTAGGGAAATGCAGATTAAAACTACGACGAGATGCCATTATACAACGATTAGAATGGCTAAGATTTAATTAATTAATTAATTAATCAATAATACCAAGTGCAAGCAAGGATGTGGAGAAACCAGAACATGCATACGTTGCTTGTGGAAAGACAAAATGGTAGTCATTTTGGAAAACAAGTTGGCACTTTCTTTAAAGTTAAACATACACTTACCATATAACCTAAGATTTCCACTCTTAGGTGTTTATTACCCAAGTGAAATTAAAACTTTTATTCATCAAAAAATCTACATGCATGTTTATATTGGCTTTATTCACAATCACCAGAACTGGAAACAGCTCAATTATTCTTCAACTGGTGAATGGATAAATTAACAGTGGTACACATCCGTGGAATAGAATATATTCAGCAATATAAAGAAGCAAAGTACTGATACACACAACAACATGAATGAATCTCAAATGCAATATTCTAAGTGAAAGAAGTCAGACTCAAATGGCTACATACTGTGTCAATCATATGTATGACTCCATTTCATATAACACTCTGTAAAAGGCAAAATTGAAGAGAAAACTGATAGTGCTTGCCAGTGGTTGGTGGTAGACAGTGGTTGATTCCAAGGGGGCAATAGGAAATTCTGGGACACTATGACACTTTATCTTGATTGTGGTGGTGGTTGAACAACTGCACTGTTGGTCCTCCATATCCGTGGTTTCCACATGAGTGGATTCAACCAACTGAGGATAAAAAATGTTGGAAAAAAAAAATGGATGACTGCATCTGTACTGAACATGTACAGACTTTTTTCCTTCTCATTATTCCCTAAACAATACCATATAACGACTATTTATATAGCATTTACATTGTATCAGGTATTAGAAGTAATCTAGAGATGATTTAAAGTATACAGGAAGATGTGTGTAGGTTATAAGCAAATACTACACCATTTTATATAAGGGACTTGAGCATCCACGGATTTTGTTATCCACAGGGGTCCTGGAACCAATCCCCCATGGATACCAAGAAATGACTGTATACATTTGTCAAAACTCGTAGAATTGTATACTAAAAAAGGGTAAATTTTACTTATGTAATTTATACCTCAACTTAAAAAAAGAATTGGAAAAAAGGTCTAAGAAAGTTTCTAAATTATCAGAATTTGTGAAGTCAGCTGATAGACCTTGAATAAATGATGAATGCTTCATTTCATGCTGTTTCCCTATAGTTGTGCTTATAGCCCTGAATTTGTTAGGTAGTTAGCAAGGCATTCCAGGTCTCCTAGGGACAAATGTTTGTGCCTTGCCTTGCTGCAACTGCCCCACCTGGGAAGAAGGACAAGGGTGGGTCCCAGGCCCCCATCTTGGTCCTGCCCCACCTTAATCCTGCCCTGAGCTACTGGCATACCTGGGGGAGGAGGGAATACCCTATGAATCTACCAATCAGAACTTAGCACGCCAACTGCAAAAGAATGCAGAGGACTCTCTATCCCACAAGCCAAGCCTCATAGGTACGATAGAGTCCAGAAAGTGGCCTAGAACAACCCTCCATGCACAGTAAGGCTCAGGTCATGCAACTCCCAGCTGTCCAATCAAAGTGGTTCCATGGTGACGTCTGAACCACGAGGGAGGTCCCAATCCAGGCTCCATAAGACAAGACACAGACCATAACCAGGCCCTCTTTTTTGGCTCCTTCTTTTGCTCTCTCTTTGCTGCGACAATGGGCCTGGTCGTCGTCTGTGGTGTGTGTGTCATGCTCTGTAAGCCTATATCTTGCTCTTGCTCACAACCCTATTTTTCTCTCCTCAATAAATCTCATTTTCGTTCTTGCCTTACTTTGGCGTGTTGGTCATTCTTCAGTCATGGGTGCAACAAAAACTGATATTTCAGACTGAAACCTGACAAATTGAAGTAAACTGTGACACAACCTAGTCCAACTGGACTAGATCTCTCTGAAATATTCTAGCAATTCCGAGGGCTCTGAGACGTCTTTTTTCCATATGGCCCTCTGCCTTCCTAATCTGGCAACAGCCTCCTAGCATCTAACACAAATTGTGGAAATTAACAGCTGTGCCACTGATTTTGAGGCCACACCAGGGGTATCACCCAGCAGGTGCCAAGTTTAAATATAGGTTACAGGGAATGCTCTTGCCAGTGTGCAGTGGGATCCTGGACGACTGTAATGAATTGGGATCCCACTGGGCAGAGTGCCTCTTCGGTGACATCTATGTTTATATCACCAAGGCATAAGGAAAAGGGTTTCTCTTTCTCAGGCCATCACTTCTGTTTCTTTTATAATAGTTGAAAGCAAAGAAATTTCTTGGCATTTCATATGTAAATTTGGTATGGAACTACTCTATTCATCTGTCCCTATTGATTTTAAAATTCCTCAAATGTCTTATTTCAATCCCAAATTCCCATACCTTAAATAAGGCCTTTTTACTATTAAATAATTTGCTGATTTTCGTAGTCTTGCTAATAGCTTACAAGAGAAAAGTTCTAATTGTTTGCAGAACTTCCACAAAATAGCCCCAGCTTCTCTCACGGAGGAGCCGTTGACAAAACCCACGCTTTCCATACTCCTTGGCGAAATGCTTAGAAAATTTAAGGTAAAATTTGAAGATGCTTCTCTACTTAAATTGTGAGTGTATTTTTTACAGCATTAGCCCAGGTCTACCGTTATTTGATAAGTACTCCCTATACTTTTCAATCTGATATTAACTTGAAAATAGAAAGTCCATCTCAATTCAACAAACTACATGGTCAATTCAGGCACTGAGGAATCACACTGTCCTGAAAATTGCCACGGAAATAGATTCTTCAGTTTCCCTTAGTAATGCAATAGTCTTTTTCAGACTCAGAACTGAAGACTGAAGAATAGCAATGGTGCATGGACCTTGCATTTATATAGCATTTTACAGTTTAAAAATGAGGCTTTATTATTTAGTGACTCAGGATACGTGACTTACTATTAGATGAAGTGAAAAAAAGCAGAATACAAGATTGTATATGTATCTTCTGGTTTAAAAAAAAGAAAAAATATTAGTGGTTATCTCTAGACAGTGCAATAATGCATTGCTTTTATTTTGTTCTTTATACTTTTTGTATCTTAAAAATTTCTATAATGAGTATGTATTATTTTACAAATTAAACAACTATTTTTAAATGCCTTAACATATTTCAGTAAGTGCTCACATGTTCTGTAAGTATGAATATCCTCATTGTATAAATGAAAAACTACTTGGGTAGTAGAGGTAGTGACTTACCCCCAAATTTGAATACTCTATTTATCACTTCTGCCAACTTTTCAATGAATTCTCCCACCAGCCCCACACTGATATGCCAGGGAAATGAAGTGGAATTACAGAAAAAGGTTGGAGGAAGAAGAGAAGTAGGAGAGTATATATGTTTTATTCATGATTTTGACAAATTGTAACTGAGTCAGTGATAAGTGTCCATCACAACCTTTTCAGGAGATCAGATAAGTGAGACATACAATAGTTTGGTTTTGGTGATAACAACTCCAACCAATTGCTCTAACGTTAAAGGAAAGCAAAAGGAACACACGTCACTGGCTGCTAGCTTACCGACAGCAGCCTACTATGATTCATTATTTTGGCAAAATATTAGAGATAGGAATGTTTTATTTAGAAGTTTTGTACAGTTTAGCAATATTCATAGGTCGTGTTTCACAGTCCTTCACCAGGGGTACATCACGTAAGTTTTGCAAATCCAAATCAATAATTAATGATGCCATTAATTTAAGCACATAATATAGAATAATAAACTTCCTTTTTGTTTTTGTTGTGTTAAATCTAGGAGCTAAAACTGGAAAAATATGAACCTTAGGATTTTTATTAAATTGATTCGCCTATTAATATATCATATTCCACTAATTGCAAAGCATTTCTCAATACAAATGTCCATTCTGAAAGCAAATTATGAAATTCTTTTCCACTATACTCCACATGGATTGGGGAAAAAATATTACGCAATAGTTACTGGCTTTGAAGAAAGACAGTTTTTTTGTTGTTTTTCCATTCTCTTTGTCTCTTTCTGAGAAAAGTATAGCTCTATTAAGACTACACAATGACATCAGAGCTTTGATCACCATGAAGTTTGGTAAGTGTGTTAACCTGTTCTAACTAGAATTTCCTGTATCAAATTTTTACAACACTGTCTGTGTGCATGTGTGTGTGTTGAGGGCCTGTTATGTCCGTTTCATGTGAATCTTACTTTTCTTTTACATCACTGACCATAAAGAAAACATTAATACTAAAAAAAATGACCATCAGACTTTTTAGTTAAAGCTACCAAACATTACAAATTTTCTTCAGTCAGGAATTATACCGTGAGGATCCACAGAAGGTACTGTGATACTAATGCAAGGTACTTGATGCTACTTTGTGGCTATTTCATTAGTGTAATTATACATACAGTAATTGCTTTTTCTTATTATAAAAATAATCCATGCTTATAAGAAATTCAAACAAGGCAGAACATAAAGTGTAAATTTAAAACTCTGTGCAATTACACTTGCCACTGGTAACAGCTTTATGTTCATTTTACATAGCAAACCTTTTTGAAAGCACAGCGGCAAATTTAAAGCTGAAATTCTTACTGCTGCCTGTGCTACTGACTGAGCAAGTGACCTTGAGCATGTAGAGAACAGGACATTTTTCTGTCAGAGTAATTCATTTGTTCATCATTTATTTATTCATTCAACAAAGATATATATTGAAGACCCTATGGGGAGCATTATGAATCTCTCCCAAAACTGTCTACTATTGCTGAAATTTTATCCTTAGATACTCATTTGGGAGCATATAAGCAATTTTTCCCTAAAAAACAAATTTATTTATAACAACAACAACAACATTTATTTGATAATTACTACATATCCAGCAGTAGAATAGACACTTTTCATGTGGTATTTTATTTAATAGTCACATTAACCCCATGTGGTAGGGACCATTATTATGCCCATATCATAGCTGAGGAAATGGGACCTAAAGAGGTGAAGCGACTTGCTCAAACCAAAGTCACTCAACTAGCAAATCCAGGATAACCACCACATGCCAAAGCCTGCTCTCTCAAATAAATTTTCAGAGGGGAGAGAATGAAGTCTTAGCAATTATTAACATGTTGCTGTAAATGAGTTGATTATACGAGTGCACAGTAAGTTTCTACCGTGAGAGGGCGTGAAGGGGACACGGCAATGTGGACAACTGGCGAAGTATGGTGGCACTGGGCCCCTTAGTGGAAAGAAGGAGACTGAAAAGGAGGGAGAAAAAAGAGGTAAGAGAGAACTCAAAAATATTTAACTTATTTCACAATTTTACTTAGGGGCAAGTTGAACAAGTTGTTGGTCTCTGTGTAAAATTCTCTTCATCTAAAAATCATTTTGTGGGTGCATAATATTTTTCCCTACCTTATGCACAGTAACAGATTGCTGAGTGGTCAAATTAGTTATTAGTGTATTAGGATAACAAATAATTTCAACCACCACATTTTTTCCCTAATTTTTCTTTTGAAGTAGTATATTTTAGAGTACAATAGAAATCAATAATTTTGGAATACATATTTTGCAGACCCCAATAATTTTTTTTCACAATAGTTTAGGCCAGATTATATAGCTATCTGAAGAAAAAAAATTTTTTAAAGGTAAATATGAAAAGTATTTCTGTTGTGTAAATTAAAACAAAGTCTAGATCTATTCTTTTCAATGTAGTAGCCATAAGCCACATGTGTCTATTTAAATTTAAATTAATTAAAGATAGATTAAATTAAAATTTCAGTTCCTCAGTCATACTAGCCACATTTCAAGTACTCACTAGCCATATGTGACTGGTGACTACCTTATTAGATGGCCCAGATATAGAACATTTCCATCAACTTAGAAATTTCTACTGGGAAGCAGTGGTCTAGATATAAACCCATGGAATAAGACATCATTGGGTTTAAGTAGGTAATTAACCTGATGAAAGGAAAGAAATAATAAAAGGAGACAATTTAAGAATAGGAAGAGGGATTTAACTGTCTGTATTTATTGCGGAAGAAGAGTTTAAGAAATGCTAAATAGGTGAGAGACAGTCACTAAGTAATATTATTAAATCGTTATTAAGAGAAAACCAATTTGTAGTTGTGAATATATTATTGGTCATTATAGCTGTTATACATACTGAAGTTGAAAATTAGCTGAAATATAAATGAAAATAAAGTTTCAAACTCCAGAAATCACCCCAGTGCAACCCAAGTTGATATTTAAAAGATGAAAGCCATCGCTTCTCAGCCTTTTGGCTAAGATCAAGTGTCTAAAAGATGAAATCCAAAAACTGAGAATCAGGAGAAGAAAGCTCCCATAAAAGATTGTGTGAAAGAACCAGATGAAGTAAAACAATCCCAATGATGTGGTAATGGGACAGAGAGATGGAAGAAGGAAATCTGCTATACAGAAGTGGTGGGACTAAATGAGAATATATTTGGTAAGTGGGCTTGTTTGATATATTATGAATTCTGCAAATATATTATGAAAAGAAAGTTGTAGAGTGTGAAATTTATCTTCATTTTTGCAAAATTCCTCTAAGAAAATATCTGAGATGAATAAACACTGTTTTTGCCATCTAGGAACTTAAAATCTAGAGTGAGACATGTAACCACAAAGGCTCTCATTCACTGAACAGCTCTTTTGTCAGGCATGAGACAGTGTTCCTCACACCGTCATGTATCATACTCACACTATCTCTTCCCAGTAGGCACGGCAACTCCTTGATTCACCAGTACGTCATGTTCCTAGAGGCTGTTCTAAGTCCATTTATGCAAAAGTACAAAATGATTTTATTCAAGCTATCACTAACACCTTGCTGTGAGTTACTTCTGTATTATTACCTAGACTTATAAGCTTCCGTGGGTGCTCATAAACAAATCTAGTGCCAGAAACAACACCAAGTGGAAGAGGATTCGCATCTACGAAAGTTCACAAGTTGAAAGTGTAAACAGAGGAACTTCTCTATTTTTAACGTATTTCACCAACGAGAATGCTAAGGCCCAAAGAGTTTCAGTTGCCTAAGATCAAGCAATCAGCAAGTACTGAAGCCTGGGTGAAGCCCTGGGTTTGTGAGACTACAAAATCCAGTCCTTTTCTATGAACTATGTCTCTTCAAAACTTACACAAGACAGAACGGATGAAGGAAGCAGTGTTGTCCGGGGGAAAGACCAGAAGTTTTGACACCTGTTTCAAGCTGGATTCCCCCAGAAGCAGACCCTGAGCAAAGGATGTGAGTGTTAGTCATTTTTTGGAAAGTGATCTCAGAAAGCACCACCAGAAAAGTGAGTCCACACAGGGTGTCTTAATGAGGTTAATTCTGTGCGTAAGTGGGAATCAATCCCACTGGGACCTCTGGGAAATGGTGGAGACCACACCTCAGAGTTGTCCACCCAAAAGAGGAAGCTGAGAAGCTCCAAGTCCCTCCATTATTAGCTGAGGGCTACTCTCAAGGCCATTAGCTCCAACTGGACTGGACTGCCCCAAGCAGAGAGTCTCATGTGCTTTAAGTGAGAAGCCTTTGACACAGAAGGGCTAGTGTGAGGACAGTGAGTGCCAAGAAGTTATGGGTGGGGTGCGGACAGCATCTCTACAGCCTCGAGCAGACGAAGCTTGAATTATGACTCTGTTGCTACATGCTTTATTACTTTGGGCAAACAAAGATCCCATCAACGTACAGATTGTATTTGGTGGTTATAACTAGTATGTCTCTTAATCTAGAATGGTTCTCCATCTCCCTTTTTTCACCATAAAGTTGACTTTTGGCAGAAATCAGAGCAATTTTCTTGTAGGAGGTCCCAATTCATATTTTGGTCTGATTGCTTCTTCTTCATGTTATATTTTGGCATGATTCTCTATTCTCCATATTCTCTGCAAACTGGTTGTCAGATGTAAAAACTTGATTAGATTCACGCTAAATATTTTGGCAAGATTCCTTCAGAGGAGGCACTTTGTGCCTCATATTACGTCACATCAGGAGGCTTACAACATCAGGCCATTCCAATTCTAGTTATGCTAAGATTCATCAGTGGGTAAGGTGCTTACAGCCAGATCTCTCTGAGACTCAGGTATTTGTAATAAGGGCTAAAAATAGCCATATTTCCAGGTTCCTATGAGAATTAAATGATATAATCAAAGCACCTAATGCAATTCATGAATATAGTAAGGGCTACATTAATGAAAAGTATACTATGTCTAGAGTAAGCACAATGAGAAAAGGGAAGAGGGAACTACACTTGAACGTACCCTTGACAGAAGGACAGAATTTTAAACTGAGTTTTAAGAACAGATGAGGGAGAATTGCTTTCTGATATGAGTTATAAAGGAGAACAAAAACACAAAGTAAATAGCACAAATAGTGGCATGAATTGGGATAGCTGTGGTGAGGAGAGATTGTGGAAGTATTTAGATATCATAATAAGTAGCTGGGATTTTATTCTGTAGCCAATGGGAAGCCATCAAAGGTGGAATTTTGTTTTGTTTTAAGAATCATCGGACTTGTGTTTTAGGAATACTGTATAAAGGTGTCAGAGATCTTTTGTTTGCCCTTCAAGATCCTCTCTCACCTTTCCCCACTTTGTTCTCTGCTCCAAGAAGCTGCTCTGTCTGGACCAAATTAATAGGTTTTTTGTTCTCTGGCTTCTGTGTGGTTTTGACCAGTGGGGAGCCCAAGCAGTATCAGAGAGGAGAGTGAAGTAAGGGTGCTTTGCCCATCTCCTGCCCTGCAGGGTCACTTTAAGATGGGTCTGTGTCTCCACCTAAGAAAACAGTTCTGAAGGTGTGTTCTCCATGGGATTGCCCCTGTTAGTAGCCTGGGGAACTCCAAAATCATAGCTTGGGTTTTCCTTATACCCTGCCCATGCCTTTGTGCATAATTCTTTTATTAACCTCTCCTGAGTTATATTCATTTGAGTTGCCCTATGTTTCCTGCTGCGTTTATTAGTAGTACCAAAAATAACTTCAGGAAACAGACACTCAAAATAAGATTCTGGGATTGATTTGTTTATTTATTTTAGAATCTTAGAGGAATGCAAGTTTGGATTATCCTACCCGGAGAGAATCCCCGTCCAACTACAGTACTGGCAAAGGGAAAGGGGAACACAGAAATAGAATGTCTGGTAGAAAAAGGAGATTTGATTACCAAATTATGCTGTGTGTCCAGTTACAGATATGGGGATAGTATCAGCTATTGTTTGTGTTCTTTCTTTTTCCTTTTTTCCCCTGCTACCTTACATGAAGAACCTCAGTGATCATTAATGATTTTGTTTCAGGCATGGGTATAACCGAATTGACGTCACCCCATCATGATTCAGTAGCTGATGGGACTTCATGCGTCCCCTGTGATGGAGACACAAATTTTTCCTGCAAACACAAGTGGATGCTGAGGGACCAAAGGAGTGATGGTATCAGATATCTTGTTTACCCCTCCAGATCCCAGGACGCTATTCTGTATGGCTTATATCAGCTGGCTCCTTTGCTACTTGCACTGCAGTTGGGTTCACGCACCGTCCCAGCAGGAGATCTGAGGCAGGGATAAGAATGAGGCAAGGGCATTTAGTCCCCCACTCCCATTCTGGAGAGTGCCTCTAGCTGGCTGCGTCCCACGACCAAGGGTTACAGTTCCTGTCACAGTGGGTCTCTCCACAAGACCCTCTCTTTTCAGGTTCTTGTGACAACTCTCTCACTTACTACTTCATGCCTATGGATGGGTAACAGCCCAACTATTCCTTTTTGTTTCCCTCACCTGAGCACACTTTTATAAATAGCCCCTTTACTAAACCCTCCTTAATTTATCCTACTTTAAGTGTGCCGTATTTTTCCTACCGGGCCTTGACTGATGAAATAACTCTAGAATTCACATGAAGGATGTGCTGGAGAACATGGGAAATCAGAAGAAAGGGTTCAGGGTCCTTTCTCTTTCAACAAGTATTCACTGAGCACCTGCCTTGTGCTCTGTGCCAGGCAGCACTCTCCAGCAGTAAAGAAGAGAGACAAAGTCCTTGCCTTCAAGGAGTTTACATTCCATTGTGGGAGACAAATAATAAAAAAGTAAACAAATAAACGAGGTAACTTCAGATTGTAACCAGAGCTATTAAAGAAATATATATATATAGCATGATGAGATGGAGATAAAGCAGTTGAGCCTCTTTTGGGTAGGTTGTTCTTCAAAGGCCTGACCGAGGAAATGACAGAAAAGACATTGAGAAGGCGGAATCCACGGTATGGATGAATGATTAAATGCGGAAAATAAAGGAGAAAAAGGAATCAAAGATAATCCCGAGATTTCCATCTGTGTAACTAGGAGGAAATAGCACCACCTATATTTACAGCAGATGTGGAATAGGTCTATATTCTCTGGCAAGGGTTGCAAACTACAAATATGTCCTGCTCCCTCCTTTTGTAAATAAAATGTTATTGAAATACAGCCACACTCATTGTCTGTGGTTGCTTTCACTCTACAATGGCAAAATTGTGTAGTTTCAACAGATTATATGCCGGCAAAGTTGAAAATATTTACTATCTGGCCCTTTACAGAAAAGTTTACTGACCCCTTCTCTATGGCATGTTGACATAGCATCATAATATATAAGGAACTGAGGGATAGTCCATTTCTCTAAGAATTTTCTGGTTGCTAGAGTAATTGTCTTCTTAACTAATCTTTCATGCCTGTGAGTGGGTTGGAGGAAAACTCACACTCAAGCTTAATCAATAAATGGGGAATGGGTTAATTCCATTTTCTCGCCCCTCAAATAAACTTGCTCAAGAACTTTATTAGAAATAACAACAGTTAATAATAATGTATTGTATATTTCAAAATTGCTAAAAGAATAGATTTTTAACATTCCCACCACAAAAAAATAAGTTGGTTAGTTGATACACATGTTAATTATCTTGATTGAATCTTTCTATAATGTATACATAGATCAAAACATCACATTGTACCCCATAAATATACACAATTGTCGATTAAAAATAAATAAATAATTAAAAATGTATATTTCAAGAAAGAAAAAAAAAAAAAGAAATGCCATGTCCATGTTGAACAAACAAGCAGAAAAGAAAGCTCCACCTCCTGGCCCTGCGTGGAACTCCTCCTTCTGAATTTCTGTATGATTAAGCAACTTGTAGTCTCAATATTTTTCAGGTCCCCACCCCTGTAGTACTGTTAATTCTAGCTGTTAATAACATCTAATCTACCCAACAACATCTACATCAGAGAAAATGACTGGGATCAGAGAATCCTCCCCCGCCACCTCCCACCTCGCTGCCTCTGAAGAAGGCTCTTACCACTGTCTGCAAGTCAAGACTTGCTTGAAGCCTTTAGCTTCCAGAGAAGAAGCCAAAATTATCCTAACATGGGTCTCAGCTGCTGAGCTGTTGATACACTATGTCATCTACAAAGTTACTTGTTGCAAAGCTGAATTAACATTAACCCCAAAGACAGCTGATCTTTGAAATAATATAAAGTATTTTATTTCAAAATAAGACTGTGTCCACAAGATTATCCCTCCTCCTATTTTAAGATTTGAATCTAATAAACAGCACAGCCTGCTCTACCATCATTTGCTTACCCGTGTTACCACTTGTTTGTATCTATTTTTCTGTGTTACTATTTTTGGCTATGCTTTTAGCCACAGGATTGAGTCTGAGAGCAGGCAGATATAGACTCAAGAATGACAGATCATGGTTTAAGTTTATTCCCAAAGGATGAAGACCAAAACAACATTCTCCTATTTAAAGAGTGCTCAAATATGGTTAGCTAATTACCAATTTTGAGCAATCTAAAAAAACACGACAAATTTATAAGATTCTACTCATAACAAGCCCTCATGGATAATCATAAATGCGTAAATATAAGAGCAAAATAGCTATAAAGATTAGTAGCCAGGTGAAAGAACACTGGATTTGGATATTAAATGATCTGGGCATGAACTTGAGCTTGGCCCCTTACTTTGTTCTACCCTAGACAAGTCACTTAACCTCTCTACCATGAAGTTTCCTACTTGGAAAAGGAAGGGATTGGATTGATTCAAAGAAGTAGCTTCCAGTATTAAAAATCTGTGAGTCTCTATCTGTTCTACTTTGATCACTCACTTTATAAATGCAGAAACTGACACACACAAAGGTGAAATCTAAGAAAGCTGGTGATATAGTTGAGTTTCGAATCAGTCTTTTGATATTTTGTTTTAAATTAAGAGAGAGTGTGTGTGTGTGTGTGTTCTAAAGAGTTCTAATGAATTCGAAAATTATAGAAATACAATACCCCTGGCCCTGGGCCTATCTTTTTGTGAATTTCTGTTCTTGGGGCAGAAGTAACCATAAAGATCACACAGTGTCACCCTACTCAATTTATAGGCAAAAACTTGTAAGACATACCAGCAGGAACACCAGAGCTGAGGGTACATCTCGGTCTCTAGAACATCTGAGGGCCTGAACAATGGTGTGGTTTGTATTGACTTTCAGATCAGGTGGTATTTCTCAAATTTTCTTAGCAATGAATGACTTACAAAAAAAGCTAGTGATTAAATGTCATTTGTTGGGTTTTCTCTAATTAAAAATCATTTTCTTGGAGTCACTAACTGCTTAGTATAATGACTTTATTGTGGAATTATTTTAATTTTACTGTGGAAATAAGGATTATACCAATTTCCTTAACCTCAGAAGTCATGGAATGGAAAATTCTGCTTGTGGAAGTATAATACATATTTGTTGGATAATTTTAAAATAAAATTGTACTTTTAAATAGTCCTGGTCTTCATCACATGAGGCATTTCAGTAAGAACACAACCACTTAGTCAATTTTGTTGTTCTGAAATGCAAACGTACTTTTTTTCATTCAATGACAAATATAACCAAACAACATGAATCCAGCCTATTTATTCAGAGTCCTTTGTTTGGTACTGTGCATAATTAAAATCAAAATGTCACTGCCCTGCAAATAAATTAAATGTTCGATAGATGATTAAATATATTATGGCACAGTCATAAAGCGGAAGACTATCCATTTAAAGAAATGTTACAGAAAAAAATGTTTACAATAGATGAAAATATTCATTATTTATTTTTTTAAACAAGGGTTACAAAACCTTATGATCTCATTTTGTATGTCCATGTATATAAAATTCCAAAAATGAGTTACATCAGAAATATCAAGTCAATTTTGAGCAAAATGGTTTGATATTTTTAACACGATACTGGTTTTTTTCTTCGATCTGGAACAATTCATTTCTGTCATTCTCCCTCCCCCCCCCACTTCCACCTATTCCGCAAAAGCCATTTACTTTGTCCTCATCAGAATTCACACAAATTTAAAACTGTATCATTCCGTTTCTTTTTACACTTAATGTTAAAAGCTTCATGGTTCAATTCCAGTAAGAAAATCTGGGAGTCTAAAATAGATTTGTCTCTGGCTTGTTTTTCCACTTAATGAGGAAGTATGCTGATCTGATATTATAAAATGATTCAATGTGAATCAATTTTCAAAATACCATAAATCATAGATATTGCAACTTCAAAGCCAATGTTATTTCCTTGTATAACTGGAACAGAGGAAACCTACACACACTCTGTCCCAATTCCTGACCCCTGAGGCTATTTGTACTGAAGAACGGTAATTGCCTCACTTCAGTTTACAGAGAATGGTGTGGGGACACCCTTCCCTGCCTGGAAGAGCCGTTGGCCTACAGCAAGGAAAAGAAATGTCAAAGCTTTGGACTCTTCTTTGGGTAGCTACCACTAGAAGGCTTTGCATTAGGCTCTGTGTTTTGGGTAGGTGGGCCTTGGTGCCCAATCTGGGTCCAGAAAAGTGAAGTAGAATGGAGAGTGACCTTGAGCTGCATAATAATGTAAGACTCTATGGGGTGTTGGTTCCTCCCATATCTACTTTACTGAGCTTATACACCCATTGGCCAGCTGCTAGGAGTGTTGGCTGCCAGCAGCTCACACCTATTCACCTTTTCCAAGCCTTTGCTCACTAGGGTTGAGCCCAGGAGCTTAGTCTCCCCTCTTCTCCCACCAGAGCCCACAGCCCATGTCTGACACTGACTACAAGAGTATGGCCTCCTTACCTCAAGGAGGAGACAAGCTGCAGTGTGATTTTATGCTCCAGAGCCCAGCCCCACCACCCCACCCCACGCCCTGGGGTAGACCTCATCTGAGATCTCATCCTTGTCCAACTCTATTCCTCCCCTCCCTTATATCTCCCAGTCTCTGAGGTTTCTCCTGAAGAGCTACCCTCTGTAGATCACAGGCACCCCAGTCCCTGGCACAAGCTCTGCTTCTAGGGAGCCTGACCTAAGCCAGATATTTTGGCCTGAGGAAATGATTTTATTTCCTGAATAAGTATCTGGGTTGTATTGCATCTGAGACCTAATGTTTGAGTATGTGTGTCTGAGTATATCTGTCTGTGGGTGCCTGTGGGTGCCTGTGGCTGCGTCACTAGTTAACAGCTGATGGTGAAGACAAATCGTCCTTTTGTCCTGCAGACTTGAAGGGGCCTGGGCCTGGCTTTGGAATGCCAAAGGCCAGCCTGGAGAGTCTGGCAGAACCTCCCCCACCCCCAATATCATGGTAGCTGTCTAAAATGAATAACTCTGATCACCTGCAGCAGGAAGGGCTCCCAGGGCAAGGCTAGCCCCTAGGAGGAAGGGGCTGGAAGCTGTTAAAGGAAATGGTGGACAAAGATTTTGTGTATTGTAAAGTATTTCTCAAACGCAACAGACAATCTGAACTCTACTCTTAATTATTACCCCTTTCTGAAAAGTACTTCGTGCTTCCTACAGCTTCTCTAAATGGTACCCACCCTGCAAGGCCCCTGTGTTCTGTGCCCTCGGTGCTCTGTGTCATTGCAAACACTTCCTGCCACAGAAATCTCTCCTCTCTCCAATTTCACATAACCCTTGTTGCCTATACCATTCTTTGAGCACTTCACATATATTATTATATCATGCATTGCTCCTGATATCTTTATGTTTATGTTCCTTCTTGCCAACTCCTTTAAAAAGTCCTTAGGGATAAGGACTAAGACTTAAACAGAATCTCCCTAAATATTATGCCCGTAACAGACACCCAGTAAATATTTATTCATGATGTTGACATGTATATTCACTGCATTTAACGTGCAAAATGATATGTCTTAATGTGAATAACAGGATTTTGTGAGGTACTGCTAATTAAGATCTTTTCCTGCCCTAAGAGATTACCAAATGATTGCAGGGATTGAAGAGGAGCTGGTGTTTTGTTGAAAGCAGAGATATGAAATTTAAGTTCCAAGAGGGCTCAGTTTCTGCAGATAGATCCCTCCTCTGCCTGCAGGGGTCTACCTGCAGAAACGAGAGCAAATGACCTGGTTTGACGTCCTTTACCCTGTAAGAGGAAACTCTAATGCTCCCAAACAGGGCTTTTCAGGGCAAGGGGAGCAATGTAGTGTTTGTAAGGAGAGGCCATCTTCCTCCATTAACAACCTTTTTTGGCTGCTTTCTGTCTCAAAAACTGTGAGCTAAGTTTGAGAGGAGACTTGCTCTTGAAGTTCTTGGGTAACTGAGAGATGGTGAGAAATGGTACTTTTTTCCCCAGTTGGGTGTCATCTGAGCCACCAGAATGGTCCATCTGCCCCAGGGCTACTAGAGCATAGGGGAGAACTAGCATGGCAGAGATGGACCAAGTCCTCCCCTGGGGGTACACAAGATGGTGTTTGCCTGTGCCCTTAGCCTCCAGACTTAAGGCCACAGAGGATGGATTAGAGACCTGGTCAAGCAGCAGTTCCTGCCTGCTTCAGATGATGGTGCATGAAACCACCAACTAAAGAGCAGCCAAAAGTGGTTGCTGCATCCTGGGAAAGATGACCATTACCTAGAAAAGCTCCTTGAGATGGAGTGCCTCATCAGCAGGATTGGGAGGGGCCTCCACCCTCCCACCCCAAATCTGTAGACAAGAAACCAGAGTGATCATGATGAACAACAGAAGGCAAACAACATCCTCACCACCACGGACAAGAGGCTGTCCCACCAAGTCCACCAAAGCGATCTTGCCCTTCTGCAGACCTGACACTGGAGGAGCTTACAGAAAAGGGAGGAGAGCACTTTCAGTTCCCTATGAGACTGAAATTTATATGTGGATAAGATGATTAAAACATAATAACCAGGACCGACTACCTCATTTGCACAGTCCCATGCCAAATGAAAATGTAAGGCCCCTTGGTTCAAAAAGCAAGACAAATTACCCTTAAAAATACTGAAATGTAAAGCTTTTTTCTTTCATCCACAGGGTCTCTCTCAACCTGTCATGGTGGTCTTTTATTCACTATTTAATATCATGATCCCTCAGGCACAGGGATACTCAGGTAGTAAGTGCAGACCCGTCACAGGCTCCTGAACTAAAATTCAGGATGCGTGCTGCACTCTGGCCTGACAGCTCCTGAGTTTGCTCTGCCATGAGCCACAGATTCCCAAGGGTATTACAACCTTAACCCCGGGGGCACTCCTCTCCTCCCCCTGCAGAGTTACCTGCCAAACACACCTTGCTGCTGCTGGGCTGGTGCTGCTAGCCCGGGGCAGGGACCTCCGCAGAGATGCTGTGAGGCACATGCCCGATTCAACCTTCCTTTCTGGCTCCCGCACCCTTACTAGAATTTTTACCTCAGGCAAGTTACCTAGCCCTTCGTGCCTCATGCTGCTCATCATATAAGATTGTTTGAGAATTAAAGAAGGCAATGCATATAAACTGGACTTTACCCTCCTTCTCAAAAATCTGGGCAGACTCCTCTGCCAAGATGTCAGGAGTGGGACATTCTATAATTGAGTGTAATTTAGTAATTTTCCTAAAGTTCAGATTGCCTGGCCCTAATAGATAATTTTTCCAGGAGTGCTGACTGCTAAGATTTACTCTCATCCCTCTTATATGGGAATACACTGTTTACCCATCAAGGAGGTTTTGGGTTGGGGCCCAGAAGTGCTTGTGACTGGCCAGAAAAGGACCTTAAAAGGGCAAGAACAGAGAAGCCCAGGAGATAGATAAAATCAGAATTCTAACCAATGAAACACTTTAACAATGTCCAGGGACACATAAGGCAAGGCGCTAGTATTTTGTAAATATAAATATGATGCACTTTGTAATATAAAAAATCTGAATGCAGTACAGGGTTGTTCTTATAAGAAGGATTTTCTCTTTTTGCTTTATAGAGTATTCAATAGATAATTTTATCTAAAGGACATTCTTAATATATTCAAGCATTTGCACCATAGAAACACAATAGATGTTAGAGAAAGAAAGCAGAACATTTTAACGCATGTGTTTGAGTCACAGATAGTTATAAACAAAAAACCAAAACTCATTCAATGCTTTTTTAAGAGTTTGAAGGAACCTTGAAAAGTGAAGGAACCTTGTAAACCTATGGGTCAAGCCCGGTATTCTATACATGTGGCTATTTAGGTTTAGTAAGAATAAGTAACTTGCCTGAATTAGGTACTGAGAGAAGCAACTATAACTGAGTGTGCTGCCTCTGGAGACAGTACATGTCTATTACTCCAAAGGTTGTTAGTCAACGCAGACAATTATTTGACATATAATTGTTAAATTTATGCATAAATTATATATATATGTCTTAGAGTTGTGAATGTTTTATATATTATATATACATGGTATTCACGTTTCCTTTTATATTTGTTTTACATAATACATGTATTTTTTTTTATATTTGTAAGAATATATAGATATAGATATATATAGATATCTATATATATATACAATCAGCCCTCCATATCCATGGGTTCCGCATTTGTGGATTCAACCAACTACAGATCAAAAACTTTCAGAAGAAAATTGCATTTTACATGTATGGACTTTTTTTCTTGTCATTGTCCCCTAAACTATTTATATAGCATTTAGATTGTGTTAGTTATTATAAGTCATATAGAGATGACTTAAAATATACAGGAGGATATGCATAGGTTATATGAAAAACTATACCATTTTATATCAGGGATTTGAGCATTCATGGATTTGGGTATCCAAGGGAGGTCCTGGAACCAATACCCTATAGACACTGAGGGGATGACTATATACTACCTGTATAATATATAGAATAATATAAATAGATGCACCAGTTCATTAAGTACATATGAATTAATTTACCTCTGAGTTCCCTACAGCACTTAGCAAAGCACCTTGCACATAGGCTATACTTAATCAACCATAAGAAATTAGTAAATTAAAGTTAATCCTCTTTCATAGTCTATACTGTGCCAGATTTGCTGCTTAAAGGAGCACTGAAGAAGTGGCAGAGGGCTCCCCAGTCTCCACACAGGCCCCACCCCACCTCCATACACTCTGGTAAA
This sequence comes from Daubentonia madagascariensis, assembly GCA_023783475.1. Classification (NCBI taxonomy): domain Eukaryota; kingdom Metazoa; phylum Chordata; class Mammalia; order Primates; family Daubentoniidae; genus Daubentonia; species Daubentonia madagascariensis. Next base: position 12,726,995 of record JAKFHU010000978.1, on the reverse strand, counting down.
GACAGGGAAATCCAGAGACCCTGAATGTCATGGTTATTGTCACACGGCATGTTAGTGGTAGGATTGGAGCTTAAAAAAAGCATAACCCTCCCTCATTAGAAGTGCAATTTATCATTTGGAACTTTTTATTCAAAGATATTCTTGGTTATCTTTTCTTAGAAAAGTATTATCTTCCCAAACTAAATTGTAATCTCCTTGAGGACAGAAATAAAGTCTTTTCTCTCTTTGTATAGCTGCTTATGCTTCCCTCCCATCCCAAGTATTTACAGTAACTTGCCCATGGTATTAATTAATAAAGAGGTAATTATGAGGCTTGGGGAGCATGATGGTTTTAAAATATTCTATTAAAAGGTAGAGTCTAATTCTCCTCTCCTTGAATACAAGTGGCCTTAGTGACTTGCTTCTAAAGAATATAAGGCAGCAGGAGTGATGCTGCGTGCTTTCTGAGGCTAGAATGGAAAAGGGGATACAGCTTTGGCCTGGTGCCCTCTCTCTCTCTCATGACACACATCTTAAAACTCTTTTTGATATGTAAGAAGTATAGCTACTTGAAGCCACCATACTAGAAAGACCACATGCAAAGATAAACATAAAGATAGAGAGAGATGCCCAAGGAGCCCCACGGCCCAGGCTCCAGCTATTTGAGTCTTCCCAGCATCACCCACTAGATATAAATGAAATGATGATTCCAGCACCCAGTCTCTGAGACCTACCAGCTGAAGTTGAGTGGAACAGAGCCTTCTCCCATGTGTCTTGTTGAAATCCTGATGCACAGGAAACCAGGAGCACAATACAGGGTTGTTTTATGCCACTAACTTTTCAGGATATTTTGTTACATAGCATAAGGTAACTAAAAGAAACAGTAAAATAATTTGCCCAAAATTATACCACTAGTAAATAACAACATCAATAATCAGATGTTGGTTTTCCATTCTCACCACTGCATGATAAATTCTTTCTAGGAAATGCACAAAATTAAATTTTTTATTAAAACTAATTTATTACTTTTATTAAAACCATTTATGTCTCAGAAGGCATTGTGTCATACACGGCCTAAAGACTTAAGTTCTGTTTCAATTCTATCATTAACTATCTTTTTAATAATCTATTGTTTACTCTAAGCTAGCCTTTGTGCTCAGCTCTTTATACATGTTATCTAAGGACACATGCCTTAGGAATTCCTTGCCGATATGTAAGAAGGATATAACTGTCATTTAAAGGTTGATAACACCTCTAGAAAGTTAACACTGCTATTACCCACACTTTACAAAAGAGGAAACTGAGATATAGAGAAGTTAAGTTCTCTAAAGTCACACATCAGAATCAGAAATTGAATCCAATTATGCCTGACTCTTAATCAGCTACATGCTTCCTCTAATTTTGATCTCAGTCCAACCTATTAAATTCTCTGAAGCTCAGTTTGATCACTGTAAAGTGGGGTGATTATAAATACTCTGCCTGCAGCACAGGACTCTCAGAAGGACCAATTAACAAAATAGGTGAAATAATGCATCATAAACTAATCTATATATTTTTGGCACTTAAATTCAGCTAAATTTAGAATTATACTTTTCAAAAGCCTTCCACATTAATAAATATTGTTATTACTTCTTTCCTATCTGTTACAAAACCCATAAAAACAAATTAATTTCAAAGATTTATGTGCTATGTTTAAATGGATTTGGAGGAAAATGTTATTTCTTAAAGCAGGATTAAAAAGCATCTTTAGTTTCTGATGAAGCCTTAAATTATTCAAACCCTCTGCAAGTAAGAAATAACCCAGAGCAGTTGTTTTCAAACTTTTATCTTTGGGGACCTAGGGGTTCTTCCCAGAGTTATTCTCTTCGTATATGTTTTTAATATCATTTACAGGAGGAAATGGCAGCTTACGTTCATTTGTTTCTCAGGAGAGAGGTGATACCTTTTATTAGATTCTCAAAATAATCCAAGACGCAGAAAAGGTCAAGAGCCACTGTTCTAGAGTATAAATAGCAGCAGAAGAGATGTGAAATAGCATCTTCTCCAATAATCCAACTGAAAAATGAACCTGCCTACCTATGCTAGAACACCTCCAGAAATAGCATGAGCTCTCTTAGTAAAGCCTCATTCTATCTCTGGGGAGAATCATTTCTTCTGCAACTTCGTGCAACATTTGGTCTGAATTCTTGTACCTCCCTACAACTCTGATCCAAATTTAGCCACTTGGCATTTACCACAATGAGTCTAAACTCTGGTCCTCACTCTCATCCTTAAAATATTTAAAGGCAGGTATCACGCTTTCCCCTCTTCCTAATTCCTTTAACCTTCTCAAAAAAGATCCTCATAAGAGTACACTATACTCTGTGTATTACCAGGTCTGCACGGAGGAGGCTATTATTGCCCTCCTCATTGGCCCCTTGCATGTACTAATACAACCTAAAATTTAATTTGCTTTAACAAATCTATGAATGTGAACCTGGCATTCTAGCATTTTAGGAATTAAAATCTGGCATTTCCCCAAATTCCTCACTACCTAGACACCAAATAAATGAATAAACGTAAGTTAAAAGAGGTTGAGAATTTAGGATCACAAAGAGATCTTTAATAAATAAGGAAATTGCTTTTTTATTCTCACATTCCCCCAGTCAAAAAAAGAAATAGATAGAAGGGGAATTTGTAGTGCCAGATTCTGGTTGGAAATGGGGAAGTGAGGATTTTCATAGGAGCAAATAAAAAAGAATTTCCCATGACTCATTTAGACATTTAGTAATTTTTTTAAAGGAATCTCCACCAGTACCCCTACACAGACACTCTCACACACATACTCCACACATATACATTCACCTTAAAAGCACCACCACCCTCACTACCATAATAGAGCATGATACTGAAGAACTTAAATTTATCAGTTTTCGGAGTCTGCAGAATTGCCTTAGCTGGGAAATAAGGAACAAGAGATTGACATACTTTATGGGGCAACAAATAATAACAATATTGTGCCTGAAATAAACTTTTGTCGATAACAATAATGTCTTCTAGAAAAAATATTTTAATTACAAATTTATATACACTCAAGGTTCCTTTCGATTATATCTTTAACCAAACTGTTCTATCTTATTTTTCCTTCTTTAGTAGAGTTTCTCTTTTTGCTTCTCTTTCCATTTCTCTGGTATTACAAGAAATGGAAGAATATCTCAAGTACTTGACCACCTTTTGCTTCACGTAACTGTGCCTTGTGGTTTTTCCCCACTACAGGCAAAAGGGGGTTAGTTAGCAGTGTTTCCCATTGACATTGTTTTACCAGTGGCTTAAATTGTTCAGTTGGCCCTGTTGCCAAAAGTATGTTCCACACCAGAAATCTCAGTGCCATTGTTCAGGACTGGAGAGCACTGAGGATGCCATAGTGCTCTGTGGCCGTAGCCGCCTGGCAACTCCCGCAAGGAAGCTCACGGCACCAGACACTCACAGTAGCTGCAAGTTTGCCACCACTTCTGACATAACTCAAGTGACCAGTTCCTATGATGTAGATTTATGTGCTGTTAATTTAATTTAATTTTGAATAGGTAATATATTCCATGGCAAAAAATTCAGAAGATATAAAAGGACAAAAATTTTGTCCCCAGCCACCCAAATTCCCTGTCTTAGAAGGAATCAGTGTTCTTCTGTTTCCTCGCAGATATATTTTTTGCCTATACGAGCAAATATGTATTTTTTACACAAATGGCATACACTTTGTTTTGTATTATATTGATCTGAAATCTAGATGGCATACACTTATATACACACTTTCTTGCACCTTCCTTTTATGTGTTTAACTATTTGATATCATACTCTATCATGAAATAAGAAAAGCAATATAGGGTGTGTCCTGGAAACCATGTGAAGAAAATGTTTCCAGGAGAGGAGGGTGTACTCAGCTATTATAAGATGAGGACTGAGGATGGACCATTGGGTTTGGCAAAAAGGAGGTCATTTATGACTCTGACAAGAACTGTTGGCTGGGGAATGGTGGGGACAATAGCCTGACTGAAATAGATTCAAGAGAGAATGGAAGAAAGGAAGGTATATCACCGTAGACAAGATTCAAAGAACTTTGTTGTAAAGGGGAGCAGAATAATGCAGCTATAGGTGGAAACATGAGAGGGATTTTTTTTTAGGGTGGGAGAAATTATGTCATACTTGCATGAACTTGGGAGTGACCCATCACAGCAGGAAAATTGAACGATGGAAGACAAGAAGGAGACAATTACAAGAGCAACGTCCTTCAGCAGGTGAGGGGACGGGGTTCAGGACAACAAAAGGGCTGGCTGGCCTGTGACAAGCACGTGGGCAGCTCGCCCAGTGAACAGGGAGGGAAAGCAGAGTGTGCAGACGCAGGCACAGGGAGGTGTGCAGAGGTGGCAGTGGGGGTGTGTGGAGTCAGCTGCCATTTGCCTCTAAATTCTCACTCAAGAAAGCAGTGAGGATGGGCAGGAAAGTGTGAGAGGGGAGTGTTCACCTAGAAGAGGAACAGAACAAATAGACCGGGTTGCTGGAAACCCTGGAGGCCCAACTGAAGTTCGTCATTAAGTTTGCGGTTGAGAATTTAAAGTGAGACCAGTCAGTATGTTTGTGTGTTTTTTTTCAACCACGTGAATATATACTTTTGGGTGAAGTACTAAACATCACTGGGGTCTGGAGTTTCGGGGAATGCAGACAACGGTCAGTGTGGCAGACAGAGTAAGATGGCGCCCAGGCTTCCCCGTGCCCTGGTGTACAAGCCTTCCCCTTAGTGTGGGCAGGACCTGTGGATACGATGGGACATCATTCCCATGATTATGTTATGTGGAAAGAGATTTTGCCGGCCCCTAATCAAAAAGAGATTATCCTGGCTGTGCCTGACCTAATCAAGCAAGCCTTCAAAAAGGCGTAGGGCTTCCCTGAGCTCAGAGACGCACACCTGCTGGCCTTGAAGAAGCAAACCAGTGTGAGTTCTGCAGCTGTAAGAACTGAATTCTGCCAATAATTTTGAGAGCTCAGAGGAGGACTGTATCTTGGCTGGTGTAGTGTCGTAAGACCTGAGGAGAAGACTCGGCTAAGGTGTGCTTGGACTCCTGACCTGTGGAAACTATGCAAGAATACACAGGTGTTGTTTTAAGCCACCAAGTCTGTGATGATTTGTTACTGCAGCATAGAAAACTGATACAGAGGGCGAGAGAGGGAAAGAGTGAGGGTAGACAAAGACTGATTATGATGAAGGACGACAGAAGCTAAGCTGAGTAAGGAGGGAGGCGGGAGCGTGAGGAAGGCAGGGAACGATGAAAGAAGGAGAGGATCAACACGTTTACTCTTCGGGTATTTGTGGAGTGTCTAAGACAGGCTGGGAGAGAGCTCCAAGGAAATTAGTGGTCTCTGCTTGGTAGAGGAAGAACTGGCTAACATGATATTGTGGTAATTCGTACTGGCTTGAGCAACAGGCTCCACATGGCTGTGGAGGTGTCCTGCAACCCAGTGTGATTTGAAAGCACAAAAGATGGGAGTCGTTTCCCCGGAGAAGCAGATCTGGCGCCATGGCACTGGCCAGAACGTTAGCGGGTTTGCTGGCCTCCATGGAGGGCCCTAGGCTCAGATCCTAAAGCCACAGGAGAGCCCAGCTATTTGAGTGAATGTCCCTACGCTGAGGACCAGTTTGTGCAAGCTCCCACAGAGGAAGCACTCCTTGCAAAGGCCCTGAAGCACGAGACAGAAAGAAAGGCACTTCCAAAAAACTGCTGGAATGCAAACACCCAGGGAAAGAGAGGCATAGATGGAGCTAGAAAGAGAATCAGGAGATTGACTCTGTAAGCAGAAAGGGGAAGCTCTCTATATTTGGAGAGGGCAAAGCCAACTTAATGCCACCATAGGCCGGTACAGGGCAGGAATAGTGTTTCAAAACCTTTAATTAAAAGATTAGGCACCAAAGTGATTTTAAATGACAACAAGTCTTTTTAAAATGCTCTCAAGTTAAAATGATTTACTAGCTCCATTGTGCACTGTTTTTCCGTTTAGCCCAGCTATTCCCATGTGTAGTTTTACAACACAGCAACTATCTCCAGTGACCTTAAGGGACGTCAGAATTTTCAGAACAAAATTATATTTAATTCAAACAGTAAAACTATTCCATTACAGCCCTCATGAGAAAGAGTGGAGAGTGACAAATGACAACAAAGAAATCAGGCTTATTTAACATCGGAAAAATTAGAAATCATTTGCTCTAATCTTTAGTTAATGAACACATAATGAAGTTTCTGATCTTACCACTGTGCAATCGTCTGTGTACTGTACTGTGGGATTTTATTGTCATTTCATTATAATGGAAATGGAGCAAAGCAGGCAGCATACTATAGTAAATAGTATTTTCCCTAGCTTCTTCAAAGTATCATCATTTCTTAAACTCTTGCTGTTGTCTTTCAAGAGCTATTCCTTACACAATAAAAGTCCACTTAGTGCTGGTTTTCTGCCTTTTGACTGCTCTACACTGTCTATAGAACCCATGATTGCAAGGCAACAATCAGGAACAAAACAGCGAAGATGGTAGAAGTAAGAAAAAAATGAATTGGACAGCTGCAAGATCCGTCTGCTCTAAGATAGTTTTTCCGAGTGATCAAGAGAGATCTGAATTCATTTATCAATAATAATATTAAGTACAGCAATCATGCTGGAGAGCTTTCTGTGAGCTCTGACCTTTTTTGTCTGTACGTTATCTCTGGACACAAGACTGAGAGAGACACTTCTGACAAAGACGATCCTAGCCCCATTCTGGAAGCACATTCTTCTCTTGGCTTCCTTCCGGGACACCTGACTTCTGAAGTTTTCCTCCAGCTCCCTGGCCACTCCTCAGCTTCTCCTTCTCTGCCTGACCCCTACTGCTCAAGGGCCCAGACTCTCCACCTATACTGTGCCACAGGGAGCTTCTCCAGTGCTGCGGCTGGAATACCAACTTCATACTGAAAAATGCCTCCAGCTCTGACCTCTCCTCTGACGTCCAGTTCAAATTGTCAAAATGATTTCCCCCAGCTTCATTGGGGTATATTTGACAAATAAAAACTGCATATATTTAAGGTATACAACGTGATGTTTTGATATATATTTTCATTGTGAAATGATTACCACAATCAAGCTATTTAACACATCCGTCAGCTTACGTAGTTGCCTTTGTGTGTGTGTGTGAGAACACAAGATCAACCCTCTTAGCAAATTTCAAGTATACAATAGAATAGTGTTAACTATAGTCACCATGCTGTACTTTAGATCTCTAGAACTTATTCATCTTGCATATCTGAAGTTTTACACCCTTTGACCAACATGTGTCCATTTCCCTCTCTTCTCAACCCCTCAAAACCACCATTCTACTCTCTGCTTCTAAGAGTTTGACTATTTTAGATTCCACGTATAAGTGAGATCATACAGTGTTTGTCTTTCTGTGTCTGACTTATTTCACTTAGCATAATATCCTCTAGGTTCATCCATGTTGTGTCACAAATGTCAGGATTTCCTTCTTTTTTAAGGCTGAATAATATATATATTTTTTTGTTTTTTATATATATATACACATTGGTTTTCATGTATACATTTTATCCACGCATCCATCCTTGGACACTTAGGGTGAGTCCACATCTTGGTTATTGCAAATAATTCTGTAAATAATGAACATGGGAGTGCAGATATCTCTTCAACATACTGATTTTATTCCCTTTGTATTATATCCAGAAGTGGAGTTACTCGGTCATATGATGAGTCTGTCCTTAATCTTTTGCAGAATCTCCATATTCTTTTCCACAACAGCTGTACCAATTTATGTTCCCACCAACGATGCATAAGGTTTCCTTTTCCTCCGTATCTCTTTTTGTCTCTGGTCTTTTTCATAATAGCCATTCTGACAGGTGTGACGTGATCTCTCATTGTGATCAGAATGATTTTTTTTCTTTTTAAAAAAATTTTTATTTTTAATTATTATGGATACATAATAGTTGTATGTTTTTTAAATTTCAGAATATTACAGGGGTACAAATGTTTTAATTATATGGATTGCTTTTGTACTGCTTGAGACAAAGTTATATGTGTATAGAACGATTTTTTTAACATAAATTTAATTAAGTCATTCCTCTGCTTATATCTTTCAAAGGTTCCCTAATGCACTTAGAATAAAATCCAAGCTCCTCACGTGGCCTCCAATGTCCCTGATGCCTCACACCCCTCACTCCTTCAACTGCTCCACTCCAGCTGAGTTGGCACCTCATGGCCAATTCCCATCCCATCCATGGAAGCATCGCAGGATATATTGCTCCCTCCCTCCAGAAAGTGCTTCCTGCAGATCTTCACTTGGCTGGCTTCTTCTCATCAGTCAAGTCTCTGCTCAAATACCACTACTGTGAAGAGTCCCTGAACACCCCCATCTATACTAGATCTTCCCACTCACGCCCACTCACACTCTCTATCCCTTAATCTGCTTTATTTCATCACAGAAGTGTATAGCACTTAAAAATATTTTTTTACTAGTTATCTGTCTCCCCACAATAACTAAGCTCCCTGATGGCAGGGACTTTGTATTAACTGCTGTATCTTCCATGGCTAAAATATTATCTGACACAATAAACATTCATTGTATAGCATTATTATTTTAGAAATAAGAAACTAACACTTAAGATGTGTTTTAGTTTTCAACTGTGCTGCAACACATTACCACAAACTTAGTGGCTGAAAACATTTGTCAGCAGAGTCATGTTTCTTCTGGAGGCTTCAGAAGAGAATCCATTGCCTTGCCTTTTCCAGCTTTTAGAGCTGCCTTCATTCTTTGGCTTATGGCCCCTTCCTCCACCTTCAATGCACATCATTCCAAACTCTGATTCCAGTGTCCCATCTCCTTTTTCTGACTCTGATTCTTCCTGTATCCCTCTTATAAGGACCCCGTGATGACACTGAGCCCAATTAGATAATCCAGGATATTCTCTCTGTCTCAAGGTCTTAACTTAATCACATCTGTAATATAAAGTCCCTTTTGCCATGAAAGGCAATGTATTCACACATTCCAGGGATTAGAACATGGACATCATGAAGGCGGGCATTATTCTGTCTACCACAGGATGTTTCATTAGCTTGCTCATCATCAATTGGCTAGTTAGTGGCAAATTTGAGCATTTTTAATTCCCTAGTACAAATTCTATGTTTGGTGCTATCCTTTAAACCTAGACATACCACCTCTCTTCCAGTCCTAGCAAAGCTGAGCAGGAGGAATCCGGGCCTGGAATGGTTCCAAGACTCCAAGAAAGAAATCCCAGTGTTATAGGGATGGTTCTTTTATCCATCAACGTGTTTTTATAGTACGTTACAAGCAAAGCTCTATCACTCCAGAAAAGAGTTTAATATATAGAGTCTCCTCTAAATGCGCAAATGATACACATTCATATAGATGTTACAAGGCTGAAGGATATTACTCTTAGGACTCTGAACTATATGAAAGAATACTAATACTGAGAGTACCTAACATTTTCTGAGCAGTGTTATTTCCTAGATATATTTGCATGTTCATTATTTCATTTAATTCTTACTACAACCACAAAGAAAGGCATTATCATTTTTGTTGATGAAGAAATTGATGATTTTCAAGCAGAGGTACACATGAAAAGAAAAGAAATTGGTGGGCTGGGCGTGGTGGCTCAAGCTGTAATGCTAGCACTCTGGGAGGGCAAGGCAGGAGGACTGCTTGAGGTCAGGAGTTCGAGACCAGCCTGAGCAAGAGCAAAACCCCGTCTCTACTAAAAATAGAAAAAAAGAAAAATTAGCTGGGCGTGGTGGCCCCAGCTTGTGGTCCTACCTTCTTGGGAGGCTGAGGCAGGAGGATCTCTTGAGCCCAGGAGTTTGAGGTTGCTGTGAGCTAGGCTGGCGCCAGGGCGCTCTAGCCTAGGTGACAGAGCAAGACTCTGTCTCCAAAAAAAAAAAGAAAAGAAATTGATGTTTATAGGCGTTGAGTGAATTACCATATCGCTTCAAGCAAAGAGAAGGGAGTCTGAGACTGATCTGTCTGCCTCCAAAGCCCATATTCTTTCCTATAAACTCAAATACCATCCAGAGCAAAGGAGAGATTTCCTGCTGAGCTCTTCATTCATTACCAATAAATATTTTTTAAAAAATTGAAATGTGGGACACTAGTGAATTGCTTTCTGGAATTTTTTCTTGAGAACTTCAAAGGAGAGACAGTGACTTGTGTAGGTTTTGTAAATTATAGAATTCTATCACCTACCATGTGTGTTAGCATAGTGCCAGGAACACTATAAATGCTCAGCAAATACTTGGTGAAGGTTATCGAATAAATTTAGATACAAATTTGCAAACTTTTAGATATTTAGAATTAGATATTTTTCATTTCTTATATGGAGATCACATGGGATTTGGTCGGGGAAAGAGAGGATAAGCCCAGATAGTGTCCTAATAGCAGGATTCCTAAACAGAGCAGGGAAGGCATGCTCGTCATTGCAGCGTTCCACGCCCCATGGAATGACGGTTTTTGAAGTAGTTGCAGGGTGGAAACCATCATTGCACACATCTACCAGGTAAAGCTTTGAAATCCTTTAACCCTTACCAATTTAGTGTCTGAAACTTCCCCCTCACCACTCTTTATTTATTCACACTTGGGGCTAACATGTGCTAAACCCCTGCCATAAGCCAGGCTCTGCGCTGAGTGCTTGGGACATAAAGATGATTAGGCGTCAGTCCCTGCCCTAGAGAAGGCAAAAAAAAACAAAAATAGAAAAAAGAAAATAAATGCACTAAAGTATTATAGGGGCTATGCACATTTTACCAAATACAGTGCAAAGCTCGAAAACAGGATGGTAAATTCTACCTGAATTTACAGGTAACAGTGGGGTCAGAAAAGGCTTCAGAGAAAGCAAGCCTTTAAGGAATGTTTAGGTGCTCTTGAATTTGAGGGAAAGGGTAGGAGATAGGGGGAGAAATGGAGACATTTCCAGATAGAGGAAATAACATGAGCAAGGGTGCAGACGTACTGAACTGCTGTGTTTTACAGAAACTGAAAACAGGTTGGTTTAGTAGCAACTTTTCATTGTGAGAAAATGGTCCTCAGTCAAAAACATAGTTCAATTTAACACAGCAGGCATTTACTGGTACCTTCCACTTCTGCAGTTGGCACTTGCTTTGGCCTTAGCTGCAGGTAACTCTGCCAAATTCCCTAGGCTGTGCCTGCTTCTAGGCAAGCTCGTGGCAGGATTTCTACCTTAGAAGCTTCAGGGCTGCAGCTGGGTAAAGTCTCCATTTCCTATGCCCAGTCAAGGAATTCATGAAGCTTCCCCCTCTCGCTCTCTTACCCACCTGCAGCAGCCTTCGTTTTTTTCCTCCTATTGTCTCCTCCGCAGCCCACCTCCACTCCGTCTCTTCAGTGGAACCTTCCAAGTAGCTCGTGTGTACCTAGCTGCCCGTTCTCATGTGAGCCAATAGAACTAATCGACATAGCAGTGGAAAAACAAGCAGAGATTTGATCCATCGTTAAGCTAAACCAAAACCCAGAGCCTCTGGAGATTTTGTGTGTATGTCTTTCCTATGTTCATAAACCTTAGAAATGAAAACGCGAGGTAAGTAATTAAGGGATAATTACGGGAGTTCTTGAACCTTGCATACTTTCCCCCATCTGTATTTATTTTTGCACCCATCACTTAATCTACACAAAGAGAAGTCCACAGAAGGGAAATCCTCTATGAAAAATCATATCAACATATGATTAAAATTTTGACTTGATATACTTTTACATCTGCATTTCAAACTTGTTGAAGGATAAGTATCTTGGAAAGACAGTATTTTCAAGTCTAAATGTCAAAAGCCAGTTCAAAAATAGCCCGCTGGAGTGTTTCCCTCAAGCAAAGCAAATCCTCCTCCAAGTTTAACATATCAGGGGTGTGCAAAGTTTAAAACAAGGACAGAAAACTCTACAATAAAATCCCAGAATATTGGCAGGGCTATAAAAGATTTATGATCAGCCATGTATTATGAGATTCTATTTCTAGCACATTCCTCCCAAACAACAGGACTTTCTGCATTACCAAAGAGCTATCCTGGATAGTCATCAAAAAGTAAATAGCATGAGTAAAGATGTCCAAAAATAGAAGTATAGTTTTAAAAACACTAATCATAAAAAAAGTTCATGACATTTGTATTTCACTACTAGTTTTCCTTTTTTTCTATTCAACTCCTCAATTTCTATTTTCTATTCAATTTCTATGTATCTCTAAGAAATATGATTTCACTTCAGTTTAGACATCATCACTGTATCTTAGAGTCAGAAGGGATTTTCAGTATCATTTCATTCAACCCTTTCATCGCACACTTGACCAATCTGGCAAATTGTATGGAGCACCTGCTAAGAGGCAGGGTATCAGGACTGTAGGAGAGATATTCATCTGAAAAATGCATGATTCTTTGAATCATTTGGCAAAAAGTATTTCATTTCTACCTTTAAGAAGTTTTATGCTTATTTGAGGAGACTGATAATATATACATACAGATTAAACCAAAGAAGGATAACTACAAAAAGACTGATCCAAACCAAGTGTGATACACAAACTGAAGAAGTTTCTTTGACTGGTGGAATGTTGGAAGCCTATCTCAGGTAATAGGATTTAGAATAGATTCGAAGAATGGATATATTTTCACTAGATATCAGTGCAGTATAAAGTTATTTTCCATGGATAGAATAGTGTTGGTAAAGATTCATGAATAGTAAAGAACATGTGTGTCCCAAGAGTTCTGAAACCTGATTTGGCAGAAGCAATAGAAGGAGGAGTCATTAGGACTTCCTAATGTTGAGAGTTTAGCAGTAATAATGCTTCTGGCTGCAAGAAGTAGACAACCTCAACGTCAACAAATAAGGCAACTTGTTATCTCACGTAAAAAAAGCCCAGCGGTAGGTACTTCCAGGACATGTTAATTCAGTGGCTTATCAGATTCATCAGGGAAACTTGTTTTTTTCCATTTTTCACTATTCTGCCATTTTTACCACGCTGGGTTGAATCTCTCCTCATATCCCCAGGTGGCCTTTGCAGTTTTGGCATCACTCCAGGTACCACAGTGTCCTGTATAAGAAGAGAGATTGTTCCATCCCTGAGTCTCCTTTTAGAAATGAGGCAATCTTCTCCAGAAGCCCTCTAGTAGAATTCTCATCAGCTAGAACTAGACCATATACTCACCCCTCAGCCAATCTCTGACTAGGGAAGAGGATTACCAAAACTAAGCAGGATTCTATCTTTGAATCACAGATGAACTGAACATCCAAGCAAAGTCAGGGCCTTGTTAACAAAGAAAAAAGGGGACTGGCTTTTGAGGAGGCAACTCACAGTGTCAAGTAATCACTTTCATCCCCTAAAAGCTGTTTTGGGAGAAGGTAAAGTAAAGGCCATCTCTTCCAAGTTAGAACAATGGCTCATTTACAAGGGCTTGGGAAGACGGTGACTGAAAGTTCCTCTAGGCAGCAGCAGGCCAGTTTGAAAGACAGAGGTTTGGGGTTTAGGCTGCGGCACCTTCACATCCTACTCAAATCACTAGGCAGTAAGGTGAAGAAGGAGAGGCACGGAGGGAGGAGGTAGTTCAAGGTTAAAATTCTTTAGAGAAGAAGTTTGGAGATAAAAGTACATTCTTCTGCACCTTCCTGGTGTTGGGCGGGTGTGCCCCACAACCTCATTAACCAATCTTGGGCGCTCTGAGGGTAGACCCTTCCCAACTGCATGTCTCTTGCTAGCCATCTAATGCTCAATCCATATATTTAAAGAGTTTCTCAAATCAATTTATTATTTTCTCAATTACTTTATTTCATAACATGATGTCAGAATTCTTAATACTTCAGTAAAGGTAATGTTTTGGTTAACGTAACTGTTGCATCCTGCGTCAAGGGCATATAATCTGGGCACCCAAATCAATTTTCATAATCACATGTTGCTACATTGTCATTTTAGTAAGGAAATGATGATGATGTTTTGTGAAACCACATCTTTTTTTTTTTCAGACACTGTTTTTTACTTTATGATAAGAGAAAATCAAACACAAAAACAGAATGAGTCACTCACTCCACTGCCACCACTTCCCTTTCATTTTCCTTCCTGTTTTCTCATTGGAGGCTGCAGTTAAGGTCACTTCTGGACTCATTAGATTCTCAAATCAGGCTTAGATAAAAGCACTGAGGAGATGTTTTGTTCTATATTTGACAAATATTTATTTCAGACACTATGCCAGGGAATAAAAAATCCAAATAAAAGACAGCCGTTCATCCACCTAGGCAGCTATAAAAAAACGGTGAAATAAAAGTATATTTACTGGCATGGAAAGATGTTCACACTAAAGGAAAACATATAGCCATGCACATTGTTTACTTCTTGGTGTATGTGTGTCTTAGCACATTTAGTGTTGCTATAAAAGAATACCTGAAGCTGGGTAATTTACGAAGAAAAGACGTTTACTTGGCTCACAGTTCTACAGGCTGTACAAGAAGCGTGGTGCCTGCACCTGCTTCCGCTGAAGGCCTCAGGCTGCTTCCACTCATGGTGGAAGGTGAAGGGCAGCCGGCACATGCAGAGATAACTTGACAAGAGGAAGGGGCGGGGCGGGGTGCCAGGCTCTTTTTAACAACAAGCTCTCACAGGAACTAATACTGTAAGAACTGTCTTACCCCCACACCCAGGGAGGGGATTAATCTATTCAAGAAGGATCTACTCCCATGACCCAAACACCTCCCATCAGGCACCACCTTAAACATTGGGGATCAAATTTCATCATGAGGTTTGGAAGGGTGAAATAGCTAAACCATAGCAGCATGTATATATACCCATCAGATTTTTTTTATGCATTATTCATAAATATACATAGATACATTGAGGGTGGGGAGTACTATCTTAAACAAACAAACAGAAACACTTGCCTACAGTCATTCTGTCTTTTAAGGGATAGCGTGGGAGTGGCAGGGAGTGGTGTAGAAAGTGCTCTCAATTGCAAAATTCACACCAGTGGGAGAATAAATCCCTATACTACTTCCTTTTGCCTATACAAACCTATACAAGAGGAGTCTTGCCTAAGATTTTAATCATGTTAAAAAAAAGATTACAATTTCAAAACTTAGAGTAGATGACTTTTGCCTAATGTATTTTTAACTTTCCAGCAGTGTACATTAATGGTATAACAAAAAATCTAAAAGGATATAGTTTCTATCTTCAAGGAACTCTTCTAGAAGAGAATATATAGATAAAATATTGCCATACAATGTTATAACAGGTGTTACAAGGGAGATTTTTATTTTCATATATATATGTGTGTGTATATATATACATGGAAGCACAGAGGAAGACATCACTACCTCTACCTGGAGCAACCCAGGAAGGCTTCCCCTAGGAGTTGGTCTTTGAATTAGGTTTTAAACACAAAGTCCCTCAGGGAATAAACAGCACATGTAAAAGCACAAAGGCGACAACGTGGGCCAGACCTCAGATGCACGGGTGTGTGTGTGTGTGTGTGTGTGTTGGGAGAGAGACCCACATAGGGAGGGAAGTATAAGTGGTAGGAAGAAGAGGCTGTAACAGTAAATGGGAGCCAGATAATGAAAATATACACCATCTTCAAAAGCGCAGACTTCACCCGAAACATGCTAGAGAGTCACTGAAGACTGTATTTCCTTTAACAAAAAAGTAAACATAATTTTAAAGGTGTTTTAATATAAATGTTTTGTAATCATGAAACAATAGAAATAGAGAACTCTTTGTTCATAACCTGAAGCTTTAGATCCCTTAGACTAATTCTTTCAGATGAGAGCAATATATCCAAAGAGGGTCTCCAGCCAGCCATAAATTTTTCACTAGTCCAAGAGGAAATAAGTACAATGTGGTGAATTTTGTATAAAACTAAATTTATTCAGTATTTTAAAATGTTTTTGATGTCTGTCATTAGCAAAACAAAAAGGAAATTGGTAATCCCATTTTGTTGCCTCGTAATTTATTTTTACTTTCTCATCCATTAAAGCTTAAGTTAGGGAACTACTAGACTATAGTTGTCTAGCTTCACTAGCACTGAAAGTAGACAGAAAAAGAAAAATAAGCAAAGCAAAAATACAGGAAAAACAAGAGAGAAATCAGAGAGTTAGAGGAAATTCCAATAGCCTAGGAGAAAGTGTGGAGGTGAAAAAGGAACTAAATTTAATAATAAATAAAGCATTTGTTTCCTGCAAGGTTAGAATAAATATATTATTTTATTTTAAGGGAGACATAGTACAGTCTTCATTTAAATTTTTGATGCCAAATATCTAGTTTATACTTTTGTATTTTAAGGAGAATCATTTGGGGCTTAAAATACAAGGTACATGTATGATTTCTCTCCTTTATGAAATATGTGTTTTCTACATAGCTGGCCATAAAGAAAATTTTTACCTAAAGTAAAAAAAATAATAAAAGAAAATTTTACCAGATAAATCTGTATTCTCCCTCCCAGTTTCTTTTTTATTTTATTTTATGTTATTTTATTTGGAATATGAAGGGGGTGGGGGAAGTGAGGTTCAATTTCCTTTTTTTTGAGACGGTGTCACTCTGTCGCCCTGGGTTGAGTGCAGTGTCGTCATCCGTAGCTCACTGCAACCTCAAACGCCTGGGCTCAAGCGATCCTCCTGCCTCAGCCTCCCCAGTAGCTGGGGCTACAGGTACACACCACCACGTCCGGCTAATTTTTCTATTTTTAGTAGAGATGCGGGTCTCACTCTTGCTCAGGCTGTTCTCGAACTTCTGAGAGCAAGGATCCTGCCGCCTCGCCTCCCAGCCTGCTAGGATTACAGGCGTGAGCCACCCCGCCCGGCCCCTCCCAGTTTTTAAACGCCTAAAAAACTCTCCCAGTAGATTGTGTTGTCAATTCTAGCAAGCAAGGAATTAGGATCCTGTTCTGGCTTGCCGAGTGCAGAGGAATTGCAGGATATTTGCTGGGAGTTTCACCTTAGAATTCCCTTTTCCTTTGCGTGATCTTTTCCCAATGTTGTTCTTTTCTCTGTCCTATAGTCAGTTCACTGGCAGGCACTTGTTCCTAGTTTGTTTCTTGAGAGGTTGTACTCTGCCACGGGCTTATAAACTTCTTGAGGCCAGTTACCTGATCTTCCATTGGTATCCTTGCAGGGCACCCAGGCCCACAGACTCATTTAAGTTTGTTTACCTACTTTTTCTTCCCTCAAAGAGCAATAAAGAAAATGACCTTAGTTCCATAATCCTCAACCCTGAATTATAGAACAAGGCATCCCATTAGTGGTTTTAATTTCCATCCTATCAGTCAATTGTGTTTCGGCTGGATACCTCAAAGTTAAACATCATAAAGCTAGATTTAATGTTAACTTATTGCTATATAAATGGAAATATCCTTTTCATATTTCACTTTCCGTTTGTGTTAGATCATAATAAAAATTAAATTCATCTAGCTCTAGCATATGATAATGCATGTTTAGAGACAAGAAGAATAGAAATCAGAAGTTTAGATTTGAAAACAGGTTGAAAAATGACAGACATATTCAAATCAGACTTTATCTTAACGAGCAAATATTTGTGCTTTGTAAAATCCACTAGATTTGTTTTCTTATAAATAATAAGAGGAAGATGAAATTTAAAGCTACATATGCAAGTTTTTAAAATGTTAATTTTTTGTCAGCTAAGAAAGTATTCTGAGCATATGCCTGCCACTATTTTATTTTTGTCTTTTCAATAATTATTTTTAACATATAAATAACTTATAAACACATTTTCATTATCAAAGGTTGAAGAAATTCAGAAGTATTTTCAGTAAAATATGTAAGTTTTTATTTCTGTTCTGCTTTTTCCATTTTTCTACTTAAAAATAACTACAATACTAGTTCACTGTGTATTCTTCCTCTTTGGGGTATATTTTAAGCTGCTAACAATAAATCTAATTTCTCAGAGAGTATATCAGAAAGATACATCAATTAAGCATGAAGACTTGCATTGAAAAAATATACTATAATTAACTACCATTTAGTGAGTTCTTATGATGTGCCATACATGGTGCTAAAATCTTTACATATATTAATACATAAATACAGACATATATAATATCCTTTATTCTTTATAGCAACAGTATGAGATAGGTGCTTTTAATGTCCCCATATTCCACATAAGGAAACTGAGGCTTATTAAATGGAGATACTTGGTTAGTAAGTGGCAAAGCCAGAAACGAAATTCAAGTCTATCTGTCTAACTCTGAAATTCATAGACAATAGCCTGGGTAATTGTAAAACATGTAGGCTACAATCATACAAACTCAAAATGACACGAACACTGTCTGACAACCTTGCTATCATTTCTGTAGTGAGTAAACACTGCCCCTCTTTGCAAATACCATTTCATACTTCCTCAATTCCTGGCTCAAAGGAACTGCTCAATAGCTATATATTAAATAATAATATTAACAATAGCAAAGAGAGAACACCATACACAAAGCACTTTTCTAACTTTTATATATTTTAGCTCATTTAATTCTCATAACAAACCTATGAGATCATTACAATTACTATCACCATTTTACAGATGAGGAAACTGAGGCACAAAGAGATTAGGTAACTTATCCTGGGTCACATAGGTAGTAAGTGGCAGAATAAGACTTCAAGCTCAAGCAGTCTTGTTTTATACTTTCATAGTCCATAGCCTAAATAAATAAATGAATGAACCAGAATGATTTTTGTCAACAGAAATCAAATTGTTTCATTGCCTTGATTTAAACACTTTAGGGACACCCCATTACATGTAGGATAAAAATATAAAATTCTTAGTCCAGCCTGTAAGTCCCTTCATGATCTCCTGCTTCATCTTTGCCTCACATTTTGTGCCCCTCACTCTCTTTCAATTCAAGTCCTCCACACATGCTATTTCTTCTCCCTGGAAGCTTATCCCTATACTCCTAACTGGTTAATTCCTACTCATCATTCAAGACTCCACCTAAGTATAACTCCTTGTGAGACAGCATCTCTGATATGCAATTATTACCCACTCTTGTTATATAATGTTACAGTATTTGAAACAATTTCAAAGGGAGGGTGTGTGTGTGGTGTGTGTGTGTATGTGTATGTCTTTCTCCTTCATTACCCGGTAATTTGATGAGGGCAGAGAGTATGACTTTTTTGTTCTGTACATGGCCTGTACTAGGTACTTGACAAAAGCTTGTCAATAGTAGAAATGAACAAATGAATGAATAAACAACTCAACCAAAAGCAATCTCATAATATGGTGTGTGACTGTGTATGATGGCCAATTGCCAAATATATATGCCAAACACTAATAACAAATATATACTGAAAGCATATCCACTAGGTTTCTGAAGAGCTAAGACTGAATATGGTTATCAAGTCAAAGATGTAATGAAAACAAAAGATCCACCTCCTGTCTTCTCTTATGGTGTGAAATGTGGTGACTAGTTTTATCTGCTAATGTGGTAACAGCACACCCCTTCTTCATGGAGAAAGGCTTCCCCCCATACCACAGTGCCTGTCTCAGGTGTGAGCAGGGGACCACGTCAGGCCAATCAGAGTTGCCCATGCCCAGACACCAGAGTGATTCATTCAGAGATGAGCACAATGTCCCAGATGGGCCAATCAGAACCCTCCATGTGACTATTAGATTAGTTCAAATTAGTAGCACTTCCTTCTTTGCCTTTGGAGTTACAGTTCTGGGAAGATTTATTAATAAATTTAAGGCTGTTTAACAGCCATCTTCCCGTGTCCCATGGAGGAAGTCTTTTTATATTACAAGAAAAAGAGGTCAACATGCTAACATAACAGAAAGAAGCAGAGGTGAGAAACAGAGAGAGAGAAACCTCTAGTATCATTTAAGCTCTTGTACTCAACTATACCTGAAGTCAGCTGTATGCCAGACTTTCTAGATATGTAGGCACACAAATTTTTCTTCTTGATAAAGTTGATTTGAGAAAGTTTTTCTGCCACTTGCTGCCATGTGCCCTGATTTATACATCTTCTGAACCAATTAACTAATGTTTCTAATACTTGAAAACACAAAGCCTCGGAGGGACCTGTTTCAACACTGATAGGTAACTTAAAGATTATTAGTTTGGCTCAAACTTACGGTGAACTTACACACAGTGTATAAAAACAGAAAATACTGTCATAATCGTAAAATCATACCAGGCCATACAAAAGCTGGGGAAGGTGAAGTATCACGTGGAAGGAAGCAAAAAAGGAAGAAAATACCCCTTCGAGAGAAGCTCTGTCCTCCTGTCCACTGAGGGCTGCTGCTACTAGAGAGAGAACCCTGGGAAAATATTAGCCATGTTTCCTGCATGTCCGAGTGAGCATTCCCACCAGATCAGGCCTAGCTTCCTCTAGAAAAGACTACAGGGGCAGCTGTTTGTTTCAACCTAAGTCTAGATTATCACTATTTTAAACTTCGAGAACAGATAATCCTGCTATCATCTGACTCTTGCAGATCTTGTAACAGTTGAGATTTTACATCTATTCGTGTGATGGAATTAACTTTAGAGTTATACGCCAAGGTTTTTATCCTTGTTCCACAGTGTTCCTCTGTGCCTTACAAAAAGAGAGGCAAAACAATACAGAGAGAACAAAGAAATCAAGTGAGTAGCTAAATAGATCTTTTTAACTCGTAGCAGAAGCAACTGTCTGAAAGCTAAGTGTGGGCTTATCTACAACAGTACATTTTGGACACAGAATTCTGTGTGTGTATTTCTTTTTCTTTTTTCTTTTTTTTTTTAATATTCCAAGAGCTTAGTTTTCCAAAGAAAAAGGGATTCAGGTTATATTGCTAACATTTAGAGAGCATTTACTAAAAGGTAGGTGCTGCTTCTTGTTTGAACTAATTTAGCCTTCTTAATGATTTTATTATTGTCTTCAATTTACTGATGAGAAAACTCAAAGAGGTTTGCCTACCTGCTCAAATTCACACAGCTATGTACCCACGGCTGTCTCTACTGTTGCCTTCACCTCTACCTTTTCCAGAACCTCATACTCCCTAACAATCTTGGATATCTCCAGTCAGCTCTTTCTTCTCTTTTGTATATCAACAATTTTAGATCTTCATATAAAATTTATTCAAAATCTTTATTTAGAGATTTGCATGAAATCTCTACCCTATGCTTAGCTATTTTGTTCTACTTTCTGGGAGATTCCTAAATGTTACCTTCCATTTCTTTTATAGAATTTTTTAAAAATTTTAATGAACACTTTCCATTTCCAAGAGCTCTTTTTTTGATCTCTGTATTTCCTTTCTCATGGTGTCCTTAATCCCTGTGTGGATACAAATTAGAATCTATTTGTGTTTCTCTTTTGTTCCTTGCACTGTATCTATTTCCTCAGGGACATTGGTTTATTTGGTTGTTTTCCACTGGTGTTAGTGTTATCTCAAATGTATAGTAACCCCTTATTCTTTGCTCATATTTGGGGTTCTGTTGACATGGATGAAGTTTTTCAACTGACTTCATTTGCTTTAGGAGGATGACTCAGGGAACACGCCATGATACCAGGGTCCCTAAATGACACCATTTGGAAGTCACTGGGCAGGGGGGACACTGCCCAATTTATTTAGAGAAGAAACTTCTGATCTTCTAACTATGAATTAGAGGAAATTATGCTAGCATTATGCACATTGTAATAGCTGACTATTCCATGTATAGACTTCTATCTCCTTGTTTTGGACCTTTGTCTGCAGAACCTGACATCTCTGAGTCCTGACCCTTTCTGAGTTCTGCCAAGCAAATCATTTTTCTTCTTAGTCATATCTTTTCTGAGACCCTCTTGGCTGCAGCCTCCCTGTTACATCAGTGACAACTCTATTCACTTTCTGTCCTCTAGAATTTTGTTGAACTCTCTCATCTTCCTATGGCACCTCTCTCATTGCTTCTGTGAATTTGCATGTATTTATTCTTTTGTAATCACTATATTACGAGGTCAGGAGGAAAGTGATAAATGCTGTCTTTAGCCAGAAGTCTCATATCTATCCCCACAGGTGCTTGGAACCCTACCTCACTTGTCTCTGTGGGGGGGGACTTCACTCTTGTCACAACACTCCCACCTCCTGCATCTCTGCCCATTCCCTCTCTAACTGGCTTTTTCCAATATTCATCACATGCTCAGATCTCTATCAGCTAAAAAATAAAAAGAAATTTAAAGAAGTAAAAATAGTATTTAAACCTTCATGACATCCTCTTTCCTTTCTCTAGAGTCAAAAGTCTTGAATGAGTTGTCTACGTTTGTTTCTCCACCTCCTTATTTTTCAGTGATTCCTCAGCTAGCTACTTCAATCTGGCCTTCACTACCACTCCACAGAAGCTATTCTGATCACGTGACAACTTTTTATTAAATCTAATTGATACTTTTCACGATATATTTGAGCTGTCTGTAGCCTTTGACACCAATGACCAGGCCCTCATTTTTCCCCTGTTTTCTATGGACCATGATATCAAGGTCTCCTTCCTGACTCTATTATTTCCTTCCCAGTATTTTCCATGAGTTCCTCTTCCTCCGTTATCCCAGAAATGTTAATATTTTTCAAGATTCTGGACTGAGTTTCTTCTATTTTCATTCTAAAAATTATTTACAAATTATCTCTTCTAATCCCATATCTACATTTATCACCTATATCTTAATGACTTAAAAACTATACCTTCAGTCACAAACTTTCTCTTTTATTCCAAATTCCTAAATCCTATTACTTACTGGGGATCTTAACTAACATGGCCCATGAACATTCCAAAATCAACATCTTGCCTCCCCACCCAGTCTTACGGATCTGCTTTTTCTGCATTCTTATCTCAGTTGGATGCCAGCATCATCCACCCAGTTGCCTAAGCCAAATACCTGTCAATCTGCCTAGAGTCCTAGCTCCTCTCTTATAAACAATTATCCACTCTTTTTTTAATCTATTTTATTTTGTGTCATATATCCCCAACTGATCCACTTCCATTCAACTCCGCTACTCTTGTTAGGCAACAGACATAATTTGTTTCTGCTCCTTAAATCTTATTCTCTAGAAGGCTTCCCTGAACTTCCTCCTCCAAACTAGTTCCCTTCTTACACATTCCTGTTTAACCCTGTACTACTTATTCATAGCACTCATCACAAGTATAAATAAATGACTCATTATATAAATGGTTGCTTGTCATTTATGTACCTCAAAAAATGTAAGCTCTCTGGGGGAAGAGAACACTCATAATATTTGTTGGATGAAGGAATGGATAAGTTTTTCTAAAAATTCATTTTCCACACTGTCACCAGCTTAATCTTTTTCAAACACAGAGTCATGTCACTCCATTGTATAAAAGTCTTCAATGGAAAAACATTTTTTAAAAGTCTTCAGTAGGTTCCCACTGCCTTTAGCAACTGATTTTATGTCTAAACTTTTTAGCATAAAATACAAGGTTCTCTAAGACCTGGTCCACTTTCTTCTAGAGCTTTGTTTTTTATGATGACTACTCAATATCACTGTTCTCCCTCAACCTTCCCACAAACAAATTAAATACTTCAGAAATGAAAAAGGAGCAAAAACCACTCTTTTAATACCTTATTGTGCTCAAATTAAAAAATAAATAAATAAACAAAATGATTAAATAAAATCTCAAGTCTTTTTTCAAATAAGCACCCTAAATTACCTAAATCATCTGGGATGCTTTTTTATTAAGAACCAAGGACTATTTCAGGTGAGTTAATATTAAGTGTAGTATACCCAGACAAGATGCCACAACAGGAGTTACTTACCCGGTGTTACTCACTTTGGACATCAGAATCTTAAGGAAAGTAGAGACCATTTGGTTTAGGCATTGTGTTTGTCAGTTTTACATTGCTATAAAGGAATACCTGAGACTGGGGAATTTATAAAGAGAAGAGGTTTATTTGGTTCATGGTTCTGCAGGCTGTACAAGAAGCATGGCACCAGCATCTGCTCCTGGTGAGGGCTTCAGGGAGTTTCCAGTCAAGGTGTAAGGCGAAGGGGGAGCAGGCATGTCACATGGTGAGAGCAGGAGCAACAGAGGGAGGAGGTGGTGCCAGGTTCTTTTAAACAATCACCTCTCATGTGAACTGTTAATAACAGAGTGAGAACTCACTTACTGCAGGGCAGGCACCAAGCCACTCATTAGAGATCTGCCTCCATGACCCAAACACCTCCCACTAGGCCTCACCTCCAACACTAGGGATCAAATTTTAACATGCGATTTGGAGGGAACAAACATTCCAACCATACCAGGAATCTCTATATATCAACATGTGGAGGGCCTCATGAGGGTACAAAAGAATTTATTGAAAATAATTGAACCAACTCTAAAATGAGAAATATGTAAAATGGAATGATAATTAAAAGGAAATGCTTAAAAATTAAAAAAAGAAAAAACAAAATAAAAATAAATTTTAAAAAAGGAAATACTTAACTCAGTAAACGGTCAGCTTCTTATTTCTAACAGACCCAAGTTTTCACTCTCCAAAATGAGGAGGGGGCGGACAGTGTTAAGTGAAATACTCTGTGTATAATATCAATCGTACCTTTGGAGAAGAATTTGACTTTGCAAATCAGAGAACAATAAGAACACTTTTCTTTTTCTTTCTTAAGGGTTTAATCTGTCTTTAAAAGGAGTGCATGTGGGATTTTGGGGTTGGGAAGCAGATAATGGATTCAACAGTTACTTGTCAGACAAGTAAAAGAATAAAGAGAAGTCTATGGCACACTGGTGGGGAATCCTTAAATGCGACCAATCTCAGTGCCTGATCTGTTCTGCAGGGTCATGAGGTGCCAAGGTCTCTCTGTCTGGTATAGTCACTGTGACTTCCAAAGTGTTTTGGGGACTTGGAACATCGATATCCACCAAAGACTGTTCTGCTTGAATCCTACTAAATGTCTTTCTGAACAGAATCTGTGTGGTTAATATGGAAAACAAAGGGGCAGGCAGTAAAGGGAAACGTGATTTGTCCCACATTTCTGCCTTTTTGGTATTTCTCCTTTTTGAAAGCTGCTACCTCCCAAGGGAACTGGTTTAGGACTAGCAAGGAGGCAAAATTTGGCTTGCAGTGGAGCTAGAGATGATGAGAAGGAAAACATGATCTGGAGAACAGTTGCAGGATGAACAACTTGAGAATGGACATAAAACACCCTCCTATTTGATCCTAATATACCAGCATAAAAGGACTTTTAAGGAGAAGCAAAAACCAACACTTGAGTTATAGCAGTTATACTGAATAAACTATATAATGCACCATCAATCCCAGCTCTTACTCACCAAGGTACTGGTGATCACAATTAAGTAGTTTGGATAAGGCAATTGACTCTGGGCTCGGAGAATCTTTTTCTGTTTGCCTCAAGCTGTTCTGTTAAGATTTTTTCTGGGTTGAGATATTTAAATCTTGCTTCACGGCCCTATCCAGATGAACCTTTGGTTGTTAACCCTGGGAGTGACTGTGTAATGCTCTGTGCTTCTCTCATTAGAATCATCTGACCCATTATCTGTGTTCTCTTGGGTAACCGCCTCCTCTAAGCAGGATTAGCATTCTTTGATCTGACTATTTTGTTCTTGTTTGCTGTGACAATGGGAAACATTTCAGTGTTTTCTGGCCTAAAGAGACTCTTCCTGCCTAGAGACAAAAATGGCAATACATCTGACATTTGTGTAGTCCCATTATATGTCCTTGGAGCAGCAGTCACCATAGTGGATGCTGTGGTGTGCCATGTGGGTATTTCTGCAGCTCTGAGGCACTCACTCCTCTGGCTCCCAGCAGTGTTGTCTGCTCAGGCCTCACAGCTGAGTCCCTTCCTAGGAATTTCCCTCAGCTGAGGGGGCTGCCTGGACCAAGTTTATGTCCCTCTCTCTACCCTGGGTCAGCCTGTATCCAATGACTGGTCAGTGTGGAACTACAAAGGCCTGGCCCCCTTGTCACAATTTAGGACAACTTTGAAGAGCCACTCCAGCTCCAGAGCTCCTATAGGATGGGCTGAGATCTCAGTTGCAATCACATGGCACATCAACTTTTCCTTCTGCCTTAATCCTGCTTTCTTCCCTTTCTTATAAATCTTCTGCATATCTTCCATCTCAGAGTCTGTTCCATGGAACCCAATCTAATTACTAATACCATTAAGGTTTAATGATCACTTCATTTCCAATATCTTATGGTTTACATTAGATTTACCCAAGTATAGAAACAGAAATTAATAATTGAGGATAGATTCTGCCATTATGAGAGAATTATCTAATTCATAAGTATTTAAATCTTTTTCTAAATTATCAGTCATTTTACATTTAGCAAGTTATATTTATTGACCCATAGTTCTTTTAATAATGAGTTTATAGGTAAAATATGAATTAGGTGAAAAGAACATACTACCTACTTTGAGTCTTATTCAGTTCTGACTATTTCATTTATTCTAATTTCAGGGCAAAGCATTTCTGAGTAATTTGAAAAAGCTTATCCATGATTCACTTTTGCTTTTAGTTTCATAGCTTTAGGTTCAGTGCTAAATATGAAGACTTTTTAAGAAATCTACAAGTAGACCTATGATTTTGTCTGTCCAAAATCCCTAACTTTGGGTAAACTCCCCACACCTGCAACTTGAGTTGCTGGTGGACTGTCAGTCCTAATGCTGCCTTAACCCCAGGCATGAGCAGTGACCCACGCTGGCCAATAAAAAAGTATCCCAGGCCGGGCATGGTTGCTCACGCCTGTAATCCTAGCACTCTGGGAGACCGAGGCAGGAAGATTGCTTGAGCTCAGGAGTTCAAGATCAGCCTGAGCAAGAATGAGACCCTGTCTCTACTAAAAATAGAAAAAATTAACCAGGCGTGGTGGTGTGCACCTATAGTCCCAGCTACTCGGGAGGCTGAGGCAGGAGGATCACTTGAGCCCAGGAGCTTGAGGCTGCAGTGAACTACGATGACGCCACTGCACTCTACCCAGGGTGACAGATTGAGACACTGTCTCAAAAAAGAAAAAAAAATAAGTATCCCAGCTCCTTGTCACAGCAATTAATTCAGGGGTGAATTTATGACCTAGATAGGGTTAATCAGATTCTTCCTTAGCATTTATATATGCATTCTGGGGGAAGAAAAGGATATAGCCTTGGAGCTTCCTGTAGCCAACTTTTCTAGTGTGTATCAAGACCTTACAAACAGAATGAAACCAATACCCAGAGAGAAGAAGAATTAAAAGATGAAGTCATTTGGGTGCTGGTTACAGTCGGGGGTCCAGCCTGCTCTGTGGGCATCCCGGTTATATAAGCCAATACATTCTATTTTACTTGACTAGTGTGAGTTGGGTTTCTGTCACTTAGAAAGAGACCTAACACAAAGTGTTATATCACACTCACATCATTCCTCTGAGGACTCAATTTCCAGCATCTTTTTTCTAAGAATAAAGGCAGGGACCACTATATTTCACACTCAACTAGACTTTCTCCAATTTTTGTCCCATCCCCCTCTAGTTATTTCCCTTATGTATCCATAACCCCGATATTTCTAGTCAGCCAATGCTTAAATTTATTCATAAAGCACTTCTTTACAATTTCCCTGAAAATATCATTTCCCGGTCTCTGACATGACCAGTTTCTAGTCAAAAAACTTAAGTCTTGCTGTGCTATATATTCTTTGACTTACTAATTTGTCTGTGTGAAGATGAGCTTTTGGACTATGATACTGCAACCAAAGCACATAGTTTCCCTGATGGCAATTTTCTCAAATTGCTGACATATTGATTAGAAGAAAATAGCCTCTGTAGTGCTAAATTTGCAAACCCAAATCTATTGAGGCAGCAAATATCACACGCTTCATTAAAATAGTGAAGGGAAATCAGTCGTAGGACAATTAATTGTGGAAACCTGCCATTCAAGCGCATAATAAATAAGCATCTTAAACACTCTTTAGGACTGGCTTTTTATGCCCTTTTAAAAGTGTCCTAAGAATCATAGTGACAAGATTAGCTCATCAACAAAAGATTTTTTAGCTCTAGAGTAAAATTATTCTGTGAATGAGAAGCCTGTGATTTGTGTTATAAAGCTAGTTTAAGTTGATGTTCTCTCCTCTGTTAACTGCTGACATTTTCACAGGTGTTCTTGTGGCACGGATGGGGAAGCTAATATAGAGCTGCAAGCAGGGCATACACAGTCGGTGTCTCTTTGGTAGTCACCAGGGAAGTTTTACAGTTTATATAAAGCACGATTCGTAACCTATTTACATAAGCAATTCTCGGTTACAGAGCCATAGGATGTTAGAATCAGGAAGCATATAACAGATTGTCTAATGTAATTCCTTGAAATTGTGGCTCAGGGAGATAAAATGATTCACCTACGTTTTCACAGCTAATGGATGACACAGCCTGGAGCAGAACCCAGTTTCCTCACAATCAGTCTGGAGCTGCCTTACTGCTTCTGTTGTATCAACATTTCCTTCACCATAACCCATAGGTCTGTTCCAACCTCTAGCTGTGGTTTGGTGGAAGGAGCACTAGATCTAGGGTCAGAGGACTCAGATTTAAGTACTGGCCTTGACACTTTCTACATTTATGATCTTGGTCAAATCATGTAACCTTTCTGTTCTCTATTTTTTGCATCTTTGTCTATTCCTCTATAGGACAGGGCTGTTATTAAAATTAAATGAAATGACACAAAGCATTTTGTAAACATAAAATTATTTTGCAGATACAAGGTATAATAATCATAATCAAATTGTAATAGTGGTTAAAAGAAAAAAAGCAGATCATAGTAAACATTGGTAACTGTTTAGTACCTTTCTCAGCATAGCACTGGACTAATTTTTCTATAGGGATTTTTCCCAGAGAAAGAATTCTTATCTACACGTGGTTTATATTCCAAAGGGCAACAAAGGAACAAATGGATTTCTGGAGGTTAAGTCAGGGTATTTTTGCCTCTTAATGAGGTGAATTTGGGAGACTGTGTCATTTAGATGCCTTTGGCTGTAAGTACCAGAAAGCCCTGACGCAAAGTGTCTGAAACAATAGAAGTAGGGTGGTTCCAGCTATGGTTTGTCAAGGTCCCAGTTCAGCTTCTCTGCAGTTCTATCAATTCTTCCTTTCTCCATCTGTTGGCTTCTTCCTCGGCTGGTAGCAAGATAGCTATAGCATTTCTAGCTATCACAACCAGACAGGATAAACTTCAGAGGTCGAAAAGCTCTGATTTTCTAGTGTTATCTACTTAAAAGTGAAGACATTTTTCCAGAAGCCCTAGCCAACTTCTCCTCACAGCTCTTTGGCCTGAAATGGATACCGTGGAAACCACTATAAATGGCTTAAAACAACTAGAATACATCTGCCTGAGTTGAGGATGGAGCCAACTTTTCCTTAAGCATAGATTGTATGGTAGAGGGGTATATACTTGAGCAAACTTAGGAAGAAGAGATTCATAGGGTTCTGATGTCTTACCTTTCTCACTGTTCTGTCTTTGTCACTAGTCCTGCCTTCCAGGCAGCAATTAATAACCAATAAAGGTGATGGACCTAGCAGAAGTAGAGGGGAAATTGACTACATATTAATACCAGTTCTGTCTCCAGTCAGCCAGCTTGTCAACTCTAGAGCAATGGGGATTACCCAGAAATTAAACCAGTTGTGTCAGCATTCTGTTTCTTTGTTATATACTACCTTGCTCTTGCAGTGTTACAGTGAATAGCCGTGTTGGAAAACAGTTGAGCAAATTATAAACATTTATGGTAAATTTAATGGAGAAAGCAGGTGTTCAGGAATCTAGAAAGAATAGCAGCAGTTTGAAGAATTGAGGAAAACAATTATCTGAGACAAAGAAAATGGCATCAGATAAACTCTAGAATGACATAGAAAATGTGGCTGGACACATTAGGAAGGTCAAGCAAAAAAATGGAAAAATCAAAGAGTAAAGCTGGTAGGAAAGACCAATTGGAAAAAGAAAGACATTCACATTCAAAACAATTTTAAGAAACTGTAAATGTCAAAAGAAACACACTTCAGAGCTACATTTGATCCTTGGGCTGCCAATCTATGCCTGTTAGTAGAAGAATGCAGCAGACTCATATGAAGATATCTAATTTCTAACATCCAAATGCAGAGACATCTGCAGAAATCTGAAGTTTAATTACTATTCTAAAACATTTCTGTACTTGACTTAAAAAGAAGACAAAAATTAAATTGTCCACATACTCAAAACCAATTCTATTTGGTTCTATTTCATTAGTATGGATTATTTCACATATAATATCAAATAGAAGAAAATTCTTTAAATTATTACCCCCAAAAGTTTTGTGTTTTCAAAGCTGATTCTCAACAGAAATAAAACAGCTCACGTTCCTTCGTGGTTAAGTTTTTTAAGTGCCCAGGATATTCAATTATACTTCTCATTTCTATTCAAGTGGTACTGCATCTAACAGGAATTTAATATGGCTTTTTTTTCCTAGCCAGTGTGTCAAAGATGGCTGCCTTCCATCTCTCTGTGAAGCGCTCTGAACCATACGTGCCACCCACGTTCAAGCAAGGAGGTGCAGGTGGTTTCCTACGCCATTTTATGGGGGGTTTGTTTTACAGCCACAGTGCTAATGGTCATCCCGCAGGTCAGCTTTGCAATCTTATTTCTTTTCAACCTATTCACACCCCCAATTCAAATTACCATAAAAAACAACTGAAGTCACTTTCTCGAGGACGTCAGGAGACCAGAGAGATGATTACATAACTGTCAAAATAAGTAAGTGTCCACAAACGCATAGAGACAGGACAAATGTACCTGAATCTATTTTTGGCTAGTGAAAACTCTTACCATTTTTGGTGGTGTGAACAGTTCACACACACGCAATCTCTGCTCAATGCAAACATGGGCGGTAGCTTTGATTTGTTTCTATGGTTTCAAATCACTGCAAAAGACACTTGTGATGCAGCTTACTGTAATGCCTCCTGCTAAAACTCTGGTTGCAACACCCTTCTTCTTCAGCTTCCTTTTAGAAATGCTATCACAAAACTAGCAATTCTGATATTCTGAGTTTTTTTTTTAATCACTACTTTAAGAAAATAACCCCTTTAAGAGCTTGATATGTCTTTGATTATGGTCTAGAGAGAAAAAGAGTTTGGGTTGGGTTGATGAAATATCTAAATGCCATAGGGGAGAAGTGTGAGTTTCAAGTTTTAAGAATAAAGCACTAGGCCCTCTCCTATATTATCTGGCTGATTCTCTTGACTCAATATCTTATCACCACTGATATTTAATAAGTTCTCAATAAGCCTACCCCAATCTTCTGTTAGGATGATATTCTGCTATGTAATCATTCACTTTGGTCATTAAAAAAAATGTAAATGGAATACTAGATATGTAAAATAAATTAGGCTATACCTACATTTAAGGAGCCACAACCAAGGTTAAATGTATTCATTACAATAAGGGTAGCCAGAAAAAAGGGATTTCTGAGTTCTAGATCCACCACTTCCTGCCACAGTAAATTTGTGACAGACATTTGCAGAATGGAGACTCTGTAAAAATATACACTTAATTCTACAGGGCTCTAACTAGTAACTACTTATGAGATTCAACTGTTATGTGGATTAAATACTGTCCCCCCAAATTCATGTCTGCCCAGAGCCTCAGAGTGTGACCTTATTTGAAAATAAGGTCTTTGCAGATATAATTAGTTAAGATGAGGTCGTACTGGAGAAGGTTCTGAGTGAAGTACTAGGCCCTAAATCCAACCACCTGTGTCCTTATAATAAGAGGACAGACACAAACACAGAGGCACACAGGGAAGAAGGCCATATGACAACAGAAGCAGATAGTGGAGTAGGCAGCTACAAGCCATTAACACTAATAATTGCCAGCAACCACCAGACCCCCACCAGACCCACAGAGAGAGACATGGAACAGATTCTCCCTCAGAGACTCTAGAAGGAACCAAACTTGAGAAATCTTGACTTTAGACTTCTAGCCTCCAGAACTGTGACAGAATAAGTTCCTATTGTTTTAAGCCACCCAGCTTGTGGTATTTTGTTACAGTAGCCCTAGGAAACTAATAGGCCTTGTGGGGGCTGAGCGATATATATACTGTAAGGACTCCTCTGACCATCTTCCCTAGGTCCAGACTAGAAGTTGGCCCCCTTCGTTCCTTTCTGCTAGCCTACATCCTACCTTTAGCCAACAAAGTCTTCCATTCTCACAAAGGAATGACCAACCCAAAGAAAAGAGTGTTTTCTTAAAGACTAGAGCACAGCCAGCCTAATAGCCCAACCCATGCTATCCTTCCCACTGGATTCCACCTTGTCCCTGACATAGAAATGGAGGATCCCTTCCCAGTCACATGCCCCACCTCTCCCAAGGCCTTGTTATGGTATCAGCTGCACAGGGACTCAGAGAAAGGAGCAATTCCAAAAACAGTCCAAATTGAAAGAAGAGTTTTAAATTTATTTTCTCCTCACTCCAAGATCTCTGAATCCTGATTGTAGATGAACCTCTTCCTCTCAAGTGGTTCAATAAGGAGAAGAGTTAAGATCTCTCAAAAGGTTGGAGTAGGCCAAAAGGACATTCTTGTCTGGGTTGATGATACATATGTTCAATTGCAATGTAATTCAAAAAACATTAATGATTATCTTCATTGTTCTAGGCACTGTGCTACGTAATGAGGAATCAACACTGAATAAGATATGAATTCTGCCCTCCACAAGAGTGAGACAAACAGACCAATAAAATGCATTACAATAATTGCTATGTTGGGGTAAGAACAGATCACTTAAACCCAAGAGAAAACTTGCCAAGGATGTGATATTCTGCAACAAGGTTTCTCAACTTCAGCATTACTGACATTTTGGACTGGATAATTCTTTGTTGTGCAGGGCTATCCTGTGCACTGTGGTATATTTGGCAGCATCCTGGGCAAAGTGAAATTTGCATTTTAGAATAGCATTTGCTGCAGTGTTGAGAATGTCCTGAAGTGGAGCAAGACTAAGTACAGAAAGACCGGTTTTAAACGTTTGCTACAGTAATTCATGCAGATCCTGAACTAACATATGGCAGTGGGGACGAAGAGAAATAGATGGACTGATGCAGTGTTGAAGAAGTATTATTCAGAAAGACAGGGCCATAAAGAAAAAAAGACATTTTATAATAAAGACATCTGCTCTCGAATGTTCATAGCAGCACAATTCACAATTGCAAAGTTGTGGAAACAACCAAGGTGCCCATCAATACACGAGTGGATCAATAAAATGTGGTATATGTATACCATGGAGTATTACTCAGCAATAAGGAACAACAGTGAATTAACACATCTGGTATTATCCTGGTTGGAGCTAGAACCCATTCTTCGAAGCGAAGTGTCACAGGATTGGAAAAACAAGCACCACTGGTACTCACCATCAAACTGGTACTAACTGATGAACACTTACATCACACAGGGCAATAACATTCATCTGAGGGCGGGCGGGCGGGAGGGGGGTGGAAGGGATGGGAAAAACTCTCACTGAATGGATGTGGGGAGCACAGTTTGGGAGATGACCACGATTGTGGCTCTGACACGGGCAGAACAGGGGCAATGTGTATGGCCAAAGTGTTGTACCCCCATGATATTCTGAAATTAAAAAAATAAATTAAAAAAAAAAAAAAAGACAGGGCCATGAGGGACATGAAAGAATTGAGTTTCACTCTGTAATTCTGGTTTGGGATCTTGGCCTAATGCTAGTGCCACTTACTGACATGAGAAAAAGTGAGAAGTAAGAAAAAGTGAGAGAGATAAGATGATAAAAATTAGAGATATGTTGAGTGCAGAAGTTAGGATTGCATTCAAGTGAATACAAGAAAATCTAATGTGGTGGCTGATTCTTACCTACTCACACAACAAAAATCTGGGAGCAGACAATTCAGGTTGGATTCTGTGTGTAAACAATGCCATCAGGAGCCCAGTTCATTTAGTCTTCCTGTTCTCCATCCTTATAGTATGTTCAATCCCCATGGTTTCAAAATAACTATTGTACCTCCAGAGTTCTAGGAAGGAAAAAGAAGTAAGAACAAGAGATGACTCCCAAATATGTCACATTTGTAAAACTTTTAGCATGGCCACCCTTAACTATAAATGTGTGATGGTTAATTTTATGTGTCAACTTGACTGGGCTAAGGGATGCCCCAGATAGCTGGTAAAACATTATTTCTGGGTGTGTCTATGAGGGTGTTTCCAGAAGAGATTAGAATTTGAATTGGCAGACTGAGTAAAGAAGACCCACTCACATCGGTAAGGCATCATCCGATCCACTGAGGACCTGAATAAAACAAAAAGGTGAAGGAAAGGCAAATTCTTTTTCTCTCGCGCGCTCTCTCTCTCTCTCTCAGCCAGCACATCCATCTTCTCACACCATCAACTCCCGTGGTTCTCAGGGCTTTGAACTGAGACTGAGTTATATTACTGGCTTTCCTGGTTCTCCAGCTTGCAGGCAGCATGTTGTGGGGCTTCTCAGTCTCCGTAACTGTGTGAGCCAATTCCCATAATAAATCTCCTCTTGTATATTTATATCTATCTATCCTATATCCTATTGGTTCTGTTTCTCTGGAGAACTTTGACTAATACAAAAGGAAAACTGAATTCTAAAACTCTTAATAGCCACCACGGAAGAAACAGGAATCAGTGTTGAACACACCAACTTGCAGTACATGGCACATTGAGACTGGAGTGTCTGTGCAACATCCATTTGGAAGTGTCTAGTAAGCAATTGTTATATCGCTCCAGATGCCAGGAGCTAAGCTTGAGATCAAGAGGTTGAAGACATGAATATATAAACGGCAATCAAACCTTTGGGAGTGGATGAGACAGATCACCCATGAAAAGTAAGTATGGTGATGCCCAGGAGAGAACCCTTGAAAACACGTACACACACACAGACAAGAAAAAGAAGAGACCATGAAAGACACAGAGGAAGAGAAATAGAAAGGTAAGAGAAAACAGGAAAAATAAATAAGCATGGATCAGCATGGTATTTGATGGAGAAACGTAAGTGGTTCAGTATTGCTGGAACATAAATAACAAGAGTGGGCTGATGGGTCTGTAGTGCTGTTGAGGGAGACAGGGCAGATCATGAAAAGCCTCATAAATGTCATGCTTTTAAAAATCTTGAGCTTCTTCCTGTTTGTAATGAGGATCCATTAAAGGTTTTAAAGTAGGAAAAAGGGGTAAAATGCAGTATCCTGAACTATCTTAGTCAAGAGACTGAGATTCTAATCTCAGCACCAGCTCTATCTCTTTGTACAGTTTTTCAGAAGTTTCTCAGTGTCTTCGAACCTGTTTTCCAATGTAATATAAAGGGATTAGGCTAGATGATCTCTGGAGGTCCTTTTGGGATCAATGAGTCTATGTTATTCTTAAATCTCATTCTTGTGTATTCTAAACCAGGCTTCATTTCTTGTACGCAAATTCCGAGTTAGTAAAATATTTTAGAAGAAATAATTTTTAATAAAAAAATAGGAAAAGGTTAAATTAGATGAATTTAGAAACCATCCAGTTAACACTTTTATTTTGCAGGTGGGAAATCCAAGCCCTAGAGAATTAAGGCAGTTATCCAATGTCACACTGCCAGCTGGTTGCCGAGTCAGGAGTAAATGTCTGGACATGTGAGTTTCACCTTATCATTCTTTCCATCACCTACACTAGACACAATACAATCCCTGTCCTGAAGAGACTCGTCTTTTAGGCAGACCAGGTGAAACTCAGAGTCCTTAAATAACTAGAGAATAATTCTAAGAAAATATATAATTAAGTCAAAGGCATAAATCACCCTTAGACTAGCTCATTGGTACCTGAATAGTTACTTGAATAAGTAAGTTTTGATGATCACAGTTACTGAATCTTCAGAATCCAATTAAATAACTGATTAAAATAATGGTGATCCTTACTATTACAGATTATGCTAAAATTATCTTCATTTCTCAATTATGTTATAATGAAACTGCTAAACCAAAGGTTGAAGACATTATCTTAAAGAGTCAGGAGAACACTGAACATGGCCCATGATGTTGTGTTTGTTCCACTCAACTCCAGTGACTTAAATAGTGAGATTTGTTTATATTTATTCATATATTATATTAATATATTAATCAAGTAAATGGGAAAAATCAAGATAGATTGTTTGGCCTTAGTCAATAAAAAGCTATCTATCAAATTTAGAGAAAAGTAAAGCTGTTCTTTCTAAATATTATAAAGAAAATGTCAACTTGCGATAACACATTATTTTCAAGACTTCTCTAAATGCAAGTGCCATAATTAATCTTCCATTTCAAAATGTTTTGAGTTGCCTCATGTTAGGAGAAGCAGCATTATTAAAAGAGTAAATTAAGTGTACAGCTTAAAATCTCTCCTGATATTTGAAACAGGGTTTCAAATACTTTCTAACTAGTTAGTTAGTTGAATTCATTCCATTTAATTCAATTAAAAGTTCTTGGTACATCCTATGCACAAAACCTGAGGAATCACAAAGATGAATAAGACATTGACTCTGCTCTTGGGTTTTTAATTTATTTTTTATTGATACATAATAATTATACATATTTATAGGGTACATGTGATATTCTGATACATGTAAATAATGTATAATGATCAAATCAGGGTAACTGGGATTCCCAGCACCTCATTTATCATTTCTTTGTGTTGAGAAAATTTCAAATCTTCTCTTCTAGCTGTTTTGAAATATATAATAAATTATTGATAACCATTGTCACCCTACTGTGCTATCAAATACTAGAACTTATTTCTTCTAAGTATACTTTTGTACCCATTAACCAACCTCTTCAGGAAGTCAAACGTTATTTCAAATGAAATAACACTTGTTGAGCCCCTTCTGTGTACCTTTCATGCACTACAATAAAACTTCATAACATTCCTTTGACATAGTTGACAGTGGAAGGAAATGAAGCCCAGAGAGATGAAATGGCTACCCAAGGGCACAGGGGTGGTAGTGGTAAGGCTGATATTTGAAACTGATCTTGCTTTTTCTAAGTTCAGTCACTCCTTACCACACCACATTTAGCTGTAAGGAAAAATAAAAGAGAGAAATAGAGTCAGCACTGGAGACTGAAAAGAAGAAAAATATATTAAGTCCAGAGGGTAAAATGTTAACTGGAATTCACATCTTGCAAAGCTCCTATGGGGAACAAGCATAAGGAGCAGCACTTAAAAAAAAAAAAGCTAACATCAGGAATCCAGGTGGGAAAAGGAGGAGAGTGTGGAGCAGAACACATACCAACCTCAAGAATTCAGTATGAGATTGTAAGAGTCAGGGGTTAGGGGGGCAGGGAGAAAGAATTCTCTGTGAAGTG
The DNA here is from genome assembly GCA_023783475.1 of Daubentonia madagascariensis. NCBI lineage: Eukaryota > Metazoa > Chordata > Mammalia > Primates > Daubentoniidae > Daubentonia > Daubentonia madagascariensis. Next base: position 12,689,724 of record JAKFHU010000978.1, on the reverse strand, counting down.
GTATTTACAGAGAACCTGGCCTGTCAACTAGACTCTGAGGATTAGGATAATTTTAGTAGGTGAAGAAGGGAGGAAAGGGAATTGTAGATGGGTCTCAGGAATCTACAATTTTAACAAACTCTCCCCAGTACTTATAGTGCACACTAAAATTTGAGAACCATTCAAGCAGATATCTGGTAAATATATCATTGTAATAAATTACTCATCTAGATTGATGGAAAAAGATCCTTAAAATAGAAACAGCTCATTTTAGCCCTAAGGCCAAATACTAAAAATTTCAGAGGTGTGCCTTCTATACACAAATTTTCTGTATTTTAGGTGGAACTGGAATTTGACATAAGTGCTTTCAACTGGGATTGATGTCAGCAATGGAAGAATAGAAGTTTCTATTCATACCTTAACAAAAACACCAATTTGAGAAACCATCCATGCACAAAGGTACTTTCATAAGAGCTAGGGAATCCAGATGAGAGTTTATAGCACTTGAGAGGAGCACAGAAATAAGAAAAGAAGCATTGAAGAGGCAGGAAAGACAGTTTCACAATATCCATGTCATCCCTCCCCCATGCCCATACAACACAGCTTGCAGAGAGACACCTTCCATATAGGGGAAGAAGAATAAGCTGAGCATTCCACTTCACCACAGATCCTAGCACTAAGTGCACCCCAGTGTTATGATCTTAAATAAATAACCTAAGATTACACTGCAAGAACTAAACCCAAAGGTAGCAGAAGGAAGGAAATAATAAAGAATGATAAAGACTAGAACAGAAATAAATGAAATAGAGACTAGGAAAACAATAGAAAAGAGCAATGAAACTAAGTTGGTTTTTTTGAAAAGATAAAATTGACAAACCTTTAGCTAGACCAAGAAAAAAAGATAGACTCAAATAAGTAAAATTTTAAATGAAGAGAAGACATTACAACTGATACCACGAAAGGTCATAAGAGACTACTGTGAACAATTATATGCCAACAAAGTGGATAACCTAAAAGAAATGGATAAATTCCTACAAATACACAACCTACCAAGACTGAATCATGAAGAAATAGAAAATCTCAACAGACCAATAATGAATAAGGAAATTGAATCAGTAACCCAAACCTTCTAACAAAGAAAAGTCTAGGACACAATAGTGTCATGGTGAATTGTACCACACATTTTAAAAAGAAATAATGCCAATATTTCTCAACAATCCAAAACACTGAAGAGGAGGGAACATTTTCAAACTCATTTTACAAGGCCAGCATTATCTTGATACCAAAGGCAAACAAGGACACTTAAAGAAAAAAAAATTACGGCCAATATCTCCAATGAACATAGATGCAAAAATTCTCAAGAAAATACTAACAAATGAAATTCAATAGCACATATACCATGATCAAGTGGAATTTATGCTTGGGATGCAAGGATGGTTCACCATATACATTTATCACATTTATCAATAAATGTGATAAACCATGTTAATAGAATGAAGGGGGAAAAATATATGATCATCTCAACCAGTTCAGAAAAAGCATTTGACAAAATACAACATCCTTTCATGATTAAAAACTCTCAAAGAATTAGGTATAGAGGGAATGTACCTCAACATAATAAAGGCCATATATGACAAGCCCACAGCTAACCTCACGCTTAATGGTGAAAAGCTAAAAGCTTTTCCCCTTAGATCAGGAACAAGACAAGGATGCCCACTCTTACCACTTCTATTCAATATAGTACTGGATGTCCTAGCCAGAGCAATTAAGCAAGAAAAAGAAATAACAGGCATCCAAATCAGAGAAGAAGTAAAATTGTCTACATTTGTAGATGACATGTATTAAAGCAAAATAAGCAGGAGGCTATTAGCCTAGGATTATTTCCGTACCTGGAATACTTATGCAAGCAAACTGAAACTTAACTTAGAGGCATTCCTTGTAATTGATTAATTTTGAATCAAACTTCAGCCAATCATAGACAGTCAACTAGCTGATTGGTTATATAACTTGGGACTTCCCATTGGACCATAACCAAATAAGGTAAATACCTAGCTGTAGCCAGTCATGTAGTTTCTTTCCTTTGCTTTCATGTTAAGCCTATAAAGGTTCACTTCTCACACTGCCAAAGCAAAGCTCATGACCTTTTTTGGTTTTGGTGCTTCTCAATTCATGAATCATTCTTTGCTCAAATAAACACTGTTAAATTTTATTTTGTCTCAAGCTTTCCATTTAACACATGATTTTACACGTAGAAAATCCTAAAGACTGTACAAAAACTGTTAGAACTAGTAAATGAATTCAGTAAAGTTGCAGGATACAATATCAACATACAAAAATCTGTTGTGTTTTTATAGACTAACAATGAACTATTCAAAAAAGACATTAAGTGAACAATCCCATATGCAATAGCATCAAAAAAAATATTTAGGAATAAATTTAACCAAGGAGGTGAAAGATCTATATACTGAACACTATAAAATACCAATGAAAGAAATTGAAGAAGACACAAACAAATGGAAAGATATCCTGTTTTTATGAATTGGAAGAATTAATATTGTTAAAATGCCCATACTATCCAAAGTAATCTACATATTCAGTGAAATCCACATCGAAATTTCAATGACATTTTTCACAGAAATAGAAAAAAACAATCCTAACATTCACATGGAACCACAAAAGACCGAAATTGCCAAAGCAAACTTGAACAAGAAGAACAAAGCTGGAGGCATCATATTACCTGATTTCAAAATACACTACAAAATTATAGTAATCAAAACAGAATGTTACTGGCATAAAAACAGACATATAGACCAATGGAATAGAATAGTGATCCTAGAAATAAATCCAGGCATTAACAGTGAATTGACCTTTGACAAAGGTGCCAAGAACATACAATAGGGAAAGAATCATCTCTTAAATAAATGATGTTGGGAAAACTGGATATTCCATGCAGAAGAATGACATTGGACACTAATCTCTCACCATGTACAAAAATCAACTCAAAATGGATTAAACCCAGAAAAAAAACCATATAGCTATGACCAACTGACCTTTAACAAAGCAGACAAAATCGTACACTGGGGAAAGGTTGCCCTATTTAATAAGTGGTGCTGGGAAAATTGGATAGCCACATGCAGAAGAATGAAACTGGACTCCTACCTCTCACCATATACAAAAATTAATTCAAGATGGATTAAAGACGTAAATGTAAGTCATGAAACCATACAAATTCTAGAAGAAACATAGGAAGAACTCTTCTTGACATAGGCCTAACCAGAGAATTTATGACTAAGACCCCAAAGGCAAATACAGCAAAAACAAAATGAAAAAAATGGGATTAAATTAAAAAGCTTCTGCACAGCAAAGGAAATAATCAATAGAGTAAACAGGCAACCTACAGAATGGGAGAAAATATTCATTTGCTAATTATACCTCTGATAAAGGACTAATATCCAGAATCTACAAATAACTCAAATAAAACAGCAAGAAAAAAAAAACTCCATCAAAAAGTGAGCAAAAGACATTAACAGAATTTTTTGAAAAGAAGATAGACAAATGGCCAAAAAACATATTAAAAAATGTTCAACATCACTAATCATCAGAGAAATGTAAATTAAAACCACAATGAGATACCTTAACCCCTGTCAGAATGCCCATTATTAAAAGGCAAAAAACAACAGATGCTGATGTGGATGCAGAGAAAAAGGAACACTTATACACTGTTGGTGGGACTGCAAACTAGTACAACCTCTATGGAAAACAGTATGGAGTTTCCTTAAAAAAATAAATGTAGACCTACCATTCAATCCAGTAATCCCACTACTGGGTATCTGTGCAAAGGAAAAGAAATCATTTTATCAAAAAGACACCTGTACTCAAATGTTTATTACAGTACTACTCATAAGTGCAAAGATATGGAATCAATCTAAGTGCCCATTAATTCATGAGTGCATAAATAAAATATGGTATATATATACCCCATGGAGTACTACTCAGCCATAAAAAGGAACGAAATAATGTCTTTTGCAGCAACTTGGATGGAACTGGAGACCATTATCCTAAGTGAAGTATCTCAGGAATGGAAAAACAAAAACCACATGTTCTCACTAATAATTGGGAGCTAAACAAAGGGTACACATGAGCACAAAGAGACATAAAGGACATTGGAAACTAAGAAGGGGGAGGTTGGGAGAAGGATAAAGGATAAAAACGTACCTATCAGGTAGGGTACAATAAACACTGTTCTGGTGGTGGGCACACTGAAAGGCCTGACTTCAGCATTATACAATGTATCCACGTAACAAAAACATTTGTACCTTTGTAATATTTTGAAATAAAAATAAATAAAATAAACACATCTCTGCAAGGGGATTGGACTCAAAAATAAATAAATAAATAAATAAATAAATAAGACATAATTTAACCCCCCCAAAAAATGGGTTAAAGACTTAAATGTGAGACCTGAAACTATAAAACTACTAGAAGAAAACATAGGGGAAAAGCTCTTGAAATTGGTCTGAGTCTGAGCAACGATTTTTTTGATATGCCCTCAAAATCACGGGCTACCCAAGCAAAAATAAACAAATGGGATTGCAGCAAACTAAAAAGCTTCTGCACAGCAAAGGAAACAATCAACAGACTGAAGAGGTAACCTGCAGAATGGAAGAAAATATTTGCAAACCATACATCTGATAAGGAGTTAATATCCAAAATATATAAGGAAATCAAACAACTCAATAGCAAGAAAACAAATAACTGATTAAATAATGAGTTAAAGACCTCAATAGACATTTCTCGAAAGAAGACATACAAATGGCCAACAGGTATATGAAAAATGCTCACCATCACTAGCCTAGGGAATGCAAATTAAAAGGACAATGAGATATCACCTCATACCTGCTAGAATGGCGATTATCAAAAAGACGAGATAACAAGTATTGGCAAAGATGTGGAGGAAAGGAACCCTTGTACACTGTGGTGGAAATGTAAATTGATAAAGCCATTATGCAAAACAGTATGAGGTTCCTCAAAAAGTTAAAACTAGAACTATCATATGATCCAGCAATCCTACTTCTGGGTATATATTTAAAGGAAATGAAATCAGTTTGTTGAAGAGGTATCTGCACTCCCATATTCATCAGAGCATTATTCACAATATCCAAGACATGAAATCAACCTAAGTGTCCCTTGATCGATACATGAATAAAGAAAATGCGGGAGGGGGGTGTGGATGTAGTATATATGTGTGGGTATATATATATACACAATAAAACACTATTCAGCCTTGAAAAATAAGGAAAGTCTGTCATTTGCAACAACATAGATGAACCTGGAGGACATTATGCTGAGTGAAATACTCAGGAACAGAAAGACAAATATTGTATGATCTCACTCACATGCGGAATCTAAAAAAATTGAACTCACAAAAGCAGAGAGTAGGATGGTGGTTGGCAGGGGCTGGAGACATAGTGGCCAAAGGGTAAAAAGTTTCAGTCATGCAGGATGAGTAAATTCTTGGAATCTAATGTATGGTATTGGGACTGTACTTAATATTACTATATAGTATACTTGAAATTTACTAAGAGTAGATCTTAAATGTTCACACCACAAAAAAAAGTAACTCTGTGAGGTGGTGAATATGTTAATGTAGCTTGATAGTGGTAATCATTTCACAATGTAAATGTATATCAAAACATCAAGTTGTACACCTTAAATATTAATATATACTATATTTTTGTCAATTGTGCCTCAATAAGGCTTTAAAAAAATACTTTCAACTGCTTATTTGACAAACATTTATTAAATGCCAGATTCCAAAAGGACTGTGTTAAGAGACTGATAAAGATGAATTAGACGTTTTGTCTGATATTAAATATGTCACAGTCTAATAAAGGAAAAAGGCATGTATGTCACATTTGGCTTGCAGGGTAATAAGTGCTATACTTGTGGTTTATGCAAGGTACTGTGTGGGACAATGGAACTAGTAATTAGCTCTGCTTGCTTAATGATGGGAAAGGGATAGGATTTAGAAAACAGACATGAGTTGCACCTTGAATGATGAGAAGGCACTCACTAAGCAAATAAAGGCGGAAGTAAACTTCAAAACAACAGAGGAGAAAAAATGCAATGATTTTAAAAAAACAAAACCAACTGTCTTAGTCTATTTGGGCTAGAATAACAAAATACCATAAACTGGGTAGCTTATAAACAACAGATATTTATATCTCACAGTTCTAGAGGCTAAAAAGTCCAAGATCCAGGCACTGGCTGCTTCAGTGTCTGGTAAGGGCCCTCTTCCTCATAGACGGCACCTTCTTGCTGTGTCCTCACATGGTGGAAGGGGCTAGCTAGCTCTCTGCGGTCTCTTTTGTAAGGGCACTAATTTCAATCATGAGGGCTCTGCCATCATGATCTAGTCCCACCTCCCAAAGTCCCCACCACTTAATACTATCACCTTGGGGGTTAGGATTTCAACATACGAATTTGGAGGGAACACAAATATTCAGGCCATAGCACCAACTTAAACCAAAAGAAGGCAAGAAAAGAAAGACAAATATCAAACAGATGAGATAAATAGAAAACACAAAATAAAATGGTAGATTTAAAATCAAACACATTAACAATTACATTAAATGTAAATGTACTAAATGTTTTAGATAACAGTCAAACATTGAGAGCCTAGATTTAAATTCTGCTATGTGTTGTTTACAAGAGACATCCAAAACATAAGAATACAGGGTTGAAGATAAAAGATCGGAAGAAATATCTTATTCCAACACTAACTAAAATGATGCTGTAATAACTTTGTTAAAAGAAAGATAAATATTACTGAAGATAAAGAGGGTTCCCTCATAATGACAGAAAGTTTCAATATACTGAAGATTAACAACTGTAAATTCAAATGTGCTTGTTAATAATATGGCTTCAAAAGAATAACTACAATATGATTCATTTACATACAGTTTTAAAACAAGCAAAATTATGTTTTTTAGATATGCATACATAGGTGGTAAAACTAAATTTAAAAAAGCAAAAGAGGCATTATCACACACACCAAAATAACAGTCACTTCTAGAAAGAAGAAAGGGTGGTATAGTTAGTAAATAATAGCCTGGAGTATTCAGCAGGATGCATAACACTATCTTTTGGGTATGTTTCCACAGGTGTTTGACTTTTTATTGCTCATTACACTGTACATTTATGCTTTGTGCACTTTTCTGGCTTTTTATATTTCATAATTCTCAGAAGTTTTTAAAAACTTAAAGACAAGGAATTCTCTAGTATGCATTGGCATATGTGCGTAAGAGCTGAAGAAGGGAAGCTTAAGATGCAGAAGTATCTCTGAGAGTTGTCCTCCGCAAGTAGCAGCAGAAGCCACGGGAACGGGTGAGCTTGCACAGGGAGGACGTCCTGGGTGGAAGCGAGCTCTCCGGACAGAAGGTTAGGGAACACGTATATTTAAAGAACAGAAGCAGAAGAGGTGCAATTGCTAAGGAGGAGCAATCTCAGAGGTTGGAGAAGAGCAAATTGAGTGTTAATATTTCAGAAACAAAGGAGTGGAATGTTTCCAAAGGAGGAAATAATCAATATCAACAAATTCACTAGCAAGGTGAAGTAAGATAAGAAATGATGAGTAATTATGGACATGGCAATTAAAATGTTGATTAACTTAGAACAAATAGTTTTAGTTTCTGTCAATACCATAATATAGAAATCAATTTATTGTCAGGTATTATTGACAGATTTTTCCATGGGTTTTAGTCATGGGTTTTACTTTGTCAGATGAGTCATTTTACCTTGAATATAAATAGCTGATAATAGTGATTCACAGTTTGAAAAACCCAACCCTGAAGTACTTGAAATTCTGGTAAAGAAAGTGTTAGTAATTCAGCAGTTTAATCACATAATGTGATAGAAACTGCCAATTTCCTTTCAATATTCACTCTCTCCTTCTTTCTTAAAAGTACTACAATTCTTTAGTTACTTTACTACCCAACCAAAAGACAACACTTCCTAGCTTCTACTGCAGTTAGGAGGGGGTGGATGGCTGAATTCTGGCCACTGACACGTGAAATAGAGATTGCTAACTATACCCCAGTATCCGTTTTCCTGTTTTTCCTTCGGGTAATATAATATAAACCTCCCACCAAGTTAAAGCTATAGTCATGGACACCCAGCCACAAATGACATTACCCTCCATGACCATGGGACTAAGACTGTACTGGTAGGTCAGCCTCCTAAAGATGATTGCTCTGGTCTTACTCCTTCCTTTCCTTTGTTGACTGAAAATGGCACCTGGCAACAACTGTAGCGACTTTGCACCACGGTGTTGAGGGTGGCAGAACCACTTTGCTAGCTGAGCCTTTGGATTACTTTACGGAGCAGAGTTCTACCTATCTGTTACTGTATCTTGAGCTCTCTTTATTAAGCATATTAACAAGTTCTCTATATATGACATCTAAGTAAATATGTTGTGTGGTATTTCCTGGGAATTGCCTTGAAAGGGAGGGGAAACCTTCTTTTAATCTTCACCCCTTCTCCTCCTTCCTGGAATATGGTTATTATAAGTGGAACTCCAATAGCCCAGATAGAACTCCCAAGGAGGTGACCTTAGAAATTGAAGCCATGTTTGGCAGAACAAGATAAAAGGAACCTCAGCCCTTGGTTCCATGGAACCAGCATAACTACCCTGTCCAACCTACCTCTGGAGTTGCTTTTCTTTTTTAAGCCACTACTCTCCATGTTTTATTACTTAATCACTGACATATATAGTGGTAGCATCATCCTCAGTATGGAAATGAATGGAAAGATGGACAAAAGGCATAGCATTGCTTCCCATGGCCAAGACACACAACAGAACAAATGTTATTAGAATCATTTAACAGGGAAATAGGACATGAGAACAAACATTTTTTAAGAGCTTATATTTATCATTTAAGCAGAGGATATATCTTCATAGTAACCTTGCAAGGTAGGCAACATCATCACTATTTTAAAGAAATTGAGACCTAGCGAGAGATTGCAACTTGGTTGGCATCACCTAGTGTGTAAATGACAGAATTTGAATTTGAACACAGTTCTCGTGAATGACATACATGCTCCATCCTATGTTATCTTATTTCCATAATGAAAAAAGAGAAAGAGAAGACAAATTAACTAGAATAAAAATTGCTTTTGCACAAATACTAATAACTCTGATTTAATCGGAACAAAAGATTTTCTGACTCACTCTAGATTTATGAAGCCTGTTTTTTTTAACCTCAAGTTACCACACTTTTAAGAAATAAATTGTTTTGTAAATTTATAAGATAGAACAGAATTGTGTAGTTCCCAGAAGAATTTCTTAGAGCAGTCTGTTTTCCTGAATCAAGGTGAAAAAAAGACCCTATTTTATACAACATACTGCTTCTTATTTGCATCCTGGAACAAAAGTGCTTTTTCAAATGTTGAGGGTGGTAGTGGGGAACAACCACCTGGGTCACTAAAATAGGCCCTGTTGTCATTGTTTCCGTTATTTCAGATTCCATTTGAAATTTCTCATTTTCCAGTATTCGTTGAGGACCCTAAATGCTATTTGCTTTTGTTGTTTAAAAAAGGAAAAGACTTGGGAGTATTCTCTATAAGCTCCATACCTTGTCTGAATTTTAAAACAGGGCAACAAATTTATTAATGGTAATAAAATGCATCCTAATCTTTGCAGTGAAGTCATGTAAATTAGCACATGATTATTTACTTTTGTAATAAAAAGAAACAGCTCTAAATGAGGACTTGGACTTTAAAGACATCTAATGAACTATGGTTTTTTCCACTGTCATGTAAATTCTTCCTCCATCATTCTTTTATTCATTCAACAAATATTTATTAAGCACCAGTAATGAGAAGTGGTACAGTAGGGTGGTCAACAGTGCAGACTACATTTCAAATCTTGGCTCCTCTCCCAAGTGGCTATTTGACTGTGGTCATATCAATAGCCTTTCTGCCCCTCCATTTTCTCATTTGTAAAATTGGGATAATAGTATTATACTTCAATGGGCTACTGTGAGCACTAAATGAGTTAATATGAGAATTAAATATGTACATAGTAAATGTATAATAAATGTTCATGAAAAATACACAACCTGCATACAAAAACACATACAAAATAGTAGACATTCTTTGGGGAGCTGGGAATATAGCAATGACCTACACAGACATATTTATTCCAATGTAACTTATATTTCAGTCAGAGATAGAGAAACAGACAGTAAATAGAATTAGATAAAATGTGTGATAAATGTTCTACGGAAGAATAAAGCTGGTAAGTGGATACAGAATGATGGCGGGTGTGCTGTTTTTCATAAAATGGTTTGGAAAGGCTGCTCTAGTACATGATATTTAAGTAAAGATCTAGAAAATGAGTGGGGAAGCCAGCCATGCTGTTGTCTGAAGGACCAGGCTTCCAGGCAGAGGAAACGAGTGCAGAGGTCCCGAGGCAGGGCCATGCTTGATGCATTTGAGGAAGGACAATGGGGCTGATGTGTCTGGAGCAAAGTGAGCAGAATGGAGAATGGAAGGAGATGAAGGTCAGGAACAGCAGGGTCTTAAGGTCATAAAGGGCTCTGTAGCCTATGGTAAAGACTTTGGCTTTTACCCAAATTTGATTGACAGATCTTGCAGAAGCTTGGGCACAGGAAGGACATTTTTTAATGTAGATTTTTGAAGGTTTTCTCTAGCTGCTCGGTGGGAAATAAATCATAAGGGAGGGGCAAGGGTGGCTGAACAGAGACCAGTGAGATAGTTACTGCAATACCCAGGGGGATGGACCCTGGAGAAATGCTTGCACATATGCACCAAAAGATATGAACTTGGCTGTTCACTATGGTATCGTAACAAGGAGAAGTTAGAAACAATCCAAATATCTGTCTATAAGGAAGTAGCTAAATAAGTTGTGGTATAATAAATACCATGCATTATATATTAATAGCATATTAATACAATCAAATACTACATAGCAATTAAAAATGAATGAATTGATCTACATACATTAACACAGATTAAATATTGAAATCACAGAATGAAGAAATCAAGCTAAAAAAGAAAAAAATATATATTCACAAATACATAAATATATAAAATATATTTGATATTTTATATATAAAATATTATATATATAGCCACTGGGGTTTTTTTTCATTTGTTTTAGTCAGATTTTTTAGTTTAGTTTTTTAGTCAGGTTTACTGAGATATAATTTACATACAGTAAAATTCACCCTCTTTAAGTGTGTAGTACTATCAGGTTTGACAAATGTGTATAGTCATATAACTATCATAATCAAAATATACACTAGTTCCATTGCTCCAAAAGTTTCCCTCATGCTTCTGTGTAGTGAATCCCTGACCTAACCCCAGCCCCTGGCAACCATTGATCTGATTATTTCTCTATAGTTTTTTTTCCCCAGAATGTTATATAAATGGAATTATATAATATGTGGGGTTTTGTGTTTACTTCTTTTACTTGGTAATGTCTTTGAGATCCATCCGTATTCATTTCTTTTTATCACTGAGTAGTATTCCATTGACTGCATGTAGCACAATTTGTTTATTCACCAATTAATGGATATTTGAGTTCTTTCCAGTTTGGGGCCCTTATAAATAAAGCTGCTGTAAACATTTACATACATGATTTTGTGTGGACATACATTTTCATTTTTCTTAGGTAAATATTTATTAACTTTATGCCAAAAAAAAAATTTTTTTTAAAGAGGATTTACCATGTTTCACAGAATTCTTTGGGAGTGAGGCAGTCTAGCATCCTGACTTCTGACCTGCCACAGGGCCCAGAAGGAATCTCTCAATACATTATTAAAACAGATTTGGAATACCAAGTGAGCATTGTCTTTCAGCTAAATATACAACAACCGTGACATACAGTTACTGCTATTTTCAAATGTAATCATTGTGTTGAACTAAAAAAATACAAATTTATTTCAAAGCATAATTAAATTCAGATCAACTTTATCATTATGCATTTCATTAATCACTGGATATGAAAAGTATAACCACTATCATATTGGGGTCTGTGAACTTTTTTTACTTTATTAATATTGAAAACATAGGGAATACTGTTTAGAGCAGAAATGGGTTGCTTCAGAATCATCCAAGTACTGGTTCTCAGCCTCCACCCCAACCTACTGAATCAGAATTTACTATAAAGCAATTATAATAATAGCTACCTTCTATTAAGCACTTACTATTTCTAGCACTGTGCTAATTGCTTCACATAATAAGTATATTATGAATTTGATCCCCACAAGAACCATCCAGTGAGTCAAACACCCCTCCTATGTTTCAGATGAGGACATTGACTTCTCTTGACTCAAGGTTAAGTAATTCACCCAAGGTTACACAGTGTGTAATAAATCCTTATTTTTATTCATCCATCTCTGCTTTTCTCCAATAATTAGTAATAAAATCTTTACAATGATATAAGACTATGGGTAGAGCTGGGGAAACTACTTCCTAATCCTAAGGAAGAAAAATCCAATAATTAAGAGTAAAGGATATCAGCTATGAAATGGGATAGAAAACAAACAGCAATATTTCCTTCCAATCTTTGTTTCCAAAATACACTCAAAAGTTAGACTAGGAAGATGCAGCTGATATTGGGTCCATGGGAAATAAGAAGCTATACAACTGTGTCCAGTGGGACACAATCCACCAATCAACGGGGAACATCTCCAACCTGACAACCCTGCAGGAGCTATTTCTATACTCATGGCAGACACTACTGGGACCCAGTGTTCTAACTTATGGAGGTTCCATGAGAAGAGAGTTGAGAAAGAAGGAAGAAGGAGAAGTAGATCCAGGAAAAGGAAGCAAGGGAGATGAGCTCTCAGGCACCATCTGCTCAAAAGGTTCTTGGGCATTGACGGAAGTGTCCACTGCAGCACCCAGGACTAAGTAATGTTGCCCGTGATACCAAGGCAATCACTTTCCATTCTTTGATAAGCTTACTTCCACCCCAAACCTGATCTTGCTTAGCCAAACCCACTTATTCTGATCACTCAAGAAAGGGAACCCCTTTTGTTGCGTAAGAGAGAAGAACCACATTAGGCTTTGCTTAACGTTGTTCCATTTTTATAAGTCATGACACTAATTAAAACTTACCTAAGAATTTTAAAAATATGAATTCATGTAGTGTAAAGTAAGCCATTCCAAACAATTTGCACATGAAAAGTATAAATGAAACAAATGACTTGAATTGTTTAGATGGGAGTAATTGAAACAGAAGTGCCTCATCTTGATCAAAGTGAATACCTGTTCCAAAAGGTGTTCCACCTTGACGTTCCCCACTCTCTCACAAATTCTCCCCCAGCTGTGAGGGGGTGTGTGTGGGTTTGGGAGTTGGGACAGGATCAGTAGTTGTTAGCCAAGAGACAACTAATGTTGAGAAGGCAAGTGAGATGAGAAGGGAGAGAAAAAGAAGAAAAAAATATGTTATAGGACAGATGAAGAATACTCTCCACTTACCATTTTTGGTTAAACAAAAAAAAAAAAAAGGGAAAAGGGGAACCCAAGGATCAGCTCTCGGCTGCTTGGTATGACCCAAGTTTATCTTGCTCACACCTCCTAGTCTGCTGGGTGTGAGCAAGCTTCTCCTGAAGGAGCAATTCAATAATTTTGTAAGTATTAATGAAGCAGGAGCCCATTAATTTGTTTGTTTGATTGTTTTGTTTTGTTTTGTTTTGAGACAGAGTCTCACTCTTTCACCCCAAGTAGAGTGCAGTGGCGTCACCTTAGCTCACTGCAAGCTCCAACTCCTGGGCTCAAGTGATCCTCCTGCCTCAGCCTCCAGAGTAGCTGGGACTACAGGCGCATGCCACCATGCATGGCTGATTTTTCTATTTTTGGTAGAGACAGGGTCTCACTCTTATTCAGGCTGGTCTCGAACTCCTGAGCTCAAGCGATCCTCCTGCCTTGGCCTCCCAGAGTGCTAGGATTACAGGTGTGAGCCACTGTGCCCTGCCAGGAGCCCATTAATTTGAAATTCAACAGCATGTTAGAAGAGAAGACTCTGGTTAGTAGAATTTAAAATAGGTAGGAAGAATCCAAAGTCCAGGTCAGACTTGTATCCTTCAAGTTTAGAGAAAGTTAGCACCCAGTTTTATTTGCATTACAACGAATACCAGGGACACCTATTGTTTTGAATCTTGATGAATTTATAACTTTCCCTTGTCCTTTTTACTACCATCATATTCTCCAGTTGTTCCTAGCAGGGTGTAGGATTTTTTTAAAGTTCCTTTTGTTTGTTTGACCAAGCACTAGAGTTTTCATCTACTTCATTCTTTAAATAATGTGAGGTGCCAGAATCCTATAGAACCGTGGAAGGGAGAGCAGATGTTAGATGGGAAACACCGTAATCTATATTTGTGGTTAGTATTATCATTAGCACCAGTGTGCAGACAGAGACCAGCCCAACTCTTCAATGTTGGAGTTAGCAGCCTACTAACTGGGTATGCACTCTGTTAATAAGTGCAATAAAACATAAAGGGTAGGAAGAAGATATGTATTGGTTATAATTTTTAAAGATAGAAAGGCAGACATCTAATCAAATATAGATTACAAACAGCCATATAAATGAAAAGATCAGCTTTGGGGAAAATGAGGAATATGAACCTCTCTGGACTAAAGGATGAGGAAGCAGGTATAGACTCAGATGTGTCAGTGTATATGGGAGCTCACAATGGATCACTCTGGCTTAGCAGAAATCAGGGCCAGATCTTCAGATCCTGAAGCAATGAAAAGTTTATGTTCCCTCCTACCTTCAGCAATACCGTATCGTATATTATATGTGAAGAAATCCCACAATGATCTGATTTTCCACATAAATATTATTCTTTAATGTTTTTCTCATTTTATGATGCCTTTCCTGGGACAGAATGTAGCTTGCCTAATGGGCAGCCTAGTATAATGTAAGTAAGGCTTGGTCTTATGCCCACAGTCAGGAAGGGCTGTTAAGCCTTTTGAATCTGAGGAAATAGAATACCATATATTCCCAGAAACCGTGGGAAGTCTAATTAGAAATCGAAGATGAATTAAAGATTTGAGCTACCATTTCTGTGCCACTCACTCCCAAGACTCCTGAGCCTTTTAATTTGCTTTTCATATTGGGGTGGAGGAACTAGATGATCACTGGGATCTCTTCCTCTTAGTTATAAATGGTCATGAATCTGAGAGCACATCTACAGGGGGTCATGAAAGGCAAGACAGGGAACAAGAGATAGAGGAGAAAGAAAAGAAGAGGGTCCCAAATATGGCTTCACCTCCTCCTTCCCTTCAAAATACCATTCTGACCATAAGCTCACAGTTCTTCCCATCTCGGAGGGCTCCCTGCCACTTCACTCTTTCAGAGTTTTTGCCTCAGGGCACAGGCATGCACAGTAGTTTATTAGAACTGGAAGTTGTAGTCATCCACACACTCCTATGTCAAGCCTGGGGGGAGAGAATAGAGGATGAGAAAGGTCCCATATTGGAAGTCTGAATTCATATCCCTATAGATATAATCATTATTATGCACCTTGGCTGAGTTTTCTATTCTTTCATTAATTTAAGGATCAAATAGGCATTCGAGAGCTTAATTTCTATTTAGGTTACTTCAAGAGGAAGCTGCATTCTGAGTTTCAAATGAGTGGCCTAGGAAATAAACTTTAGGAACACTGACTATATAGGGACCACAGGGACCGTTTTTATATAAATAGCATTGCATCTAAGAAAACAATATGTGTATCTATTAGTACAGGAAAGTAAACTGTGTTGAGAATCTGGCCTATGCCTTTGAAAAAAATCATATATAAACTCTGATACAACATAAAATACACCAGCTGCCACAAGAGAGACCTAAAGTACTGTATGGGATCTGAGGAAAGCATTAGCTTCTCCAATTCTGTTTGTTTGCTTGTTTTTGAGGTGAAGGAGGGATTGATAAAAAAGAAAATATTTGAAATGGACCCTGAAAAGTAACTAGAATGTTATAAGAAAAATTAGGGGGAAGTAGAGAAGGGATTCTAGTCAGAGGGAATTCAGTACAAGCAAAGCTTAGAGGAAGATTAATAAGGGGTGCATTTGGGAACTAATAAGTCTAACTTGACTGGATGTGAATCACAAGAAGTAGAGGGAGAAATGGTTTAAAAGGTGGTTTGTGGTCAAACTGTTAAGATGCCATTGCCATACAAATAGTGTATAGTTTATTTGGTAGGTTAGAGGGAGCATTTCAAATTTCTGGGGAGAAAAGAGTTATAACTGGGGAATATTAATATTAATTTACAGAAGAGAATAAAACAAATCAAAAAGAAGAGATACAATAACAGAATTAAAAAGCAAAATATTTTTATTAGTTTGGGTAAGGTTAGAGTAGCTGAACTATTTTCACCAATGATGAACTTAAGGAAAACAGTAAAGCTGAGGTACTTTACGATTACAAAAAGTTCACTTTCAGTGACTATATACATTATCATTTTAAATGTGAATAATGGACAGGAGAGGAGGGAACTTTAAAGTTTTAATATGGCCCTGCCCGTATTAGGGTGGTGACCATGGAAATGCAAAGAAGGTGATGATGAGTCATTGCAAAGGTGAACTAACTCCCCAAGACAGCCCCAGCGAGTAGGAGGAAAAGGGAGTCGACAATGCAAGGATGACTACAGCATTTAATTTTTGGTGAGTAGTTACCAGGAAGAGAACAGGTAACTCAGGAGGAAAGACGTGAGCATATTTTGGGCCATAATAGATTTCAGATTACAGAAGGGTATTTAGATGGAGAAGTTCAGTAGGTGGTTGGACAGGAACTTGGGAGAGAAGCCAGACTTTGGGAGTCATCTATGTAGATGTGTGAGTTAAACCTGTGAGAATGGAGGAGTCTTGCAAAGAAAAATAGAACATCACTGGAGGAGAAGCAATGTTATTTTCCTAAAAGCATGGACTTTTCCCCCCGATCTCATCTTAAACAGAATTAAAGCCTTGCTATTTGCTGATTACGTGTGTGGGAGAAAACTGAATGTAAATGATAATTCAGTGGGAATGTGTGAATGGGAGCTGGGGAAGATAGCACCAGTGTAGCAAAACATTTCATTTATCATTTGCCTAGTGGCTTGTGTAGGAACCTGGATTCTTTCTGGATATAATTATGTGCAGCCTGTTACTGATAGGAAGTTTGCTCTTAGACTCCATGGAAAATTGGTTAACCTGTTTCTGAAGATGTCTCACCCTTGAGTGTGGGCAGAATGTGAGAGGGTAACAGAGTGGTCCCAAGGGCACTGTGGGAAGAACAGGTAGGCTGGAAGCCATGAGTCAGAAGACAACCACGTCATCACTCAACTATGGTAGAAAGACGTCACCCAAAAGACACAGATGAAGACATAAGTGGACCAGAGTCACCTCCAGTTGCAGGAAAAAACAGAGGAGAGGGAGCAAATGGGGAAAATGATATGGGGGTATTTCAATAGCCATGCTACATGTTTCACAATTTTGTTGTGTGACTTTATGTGAAAACATTTTAAAAAGAAATTTGAAGAAATTGCTTTAGGGGCTGTTAGTCTGATGATCAAGTGCAGTGTCCCCCAATTTCCCTCTAAATATCTGGAAAATGCAGAATTAATGAAACATCTCCTACAAGAATAAGAGCAAGCTAATGAATCTTGGAGGGTTTGATTCCATTTATAAGTCTGATGAAGCTGGGCTGAGTGAAAACTATTCCAGCCTTAGCTCCCAGTCATCCCGGTCACTTCCTAAAACAGAGGTGACCTGAGAAAAGAAGGAAGAGTATTCATATTCTTCTACTCTTTGTCATAATTCTGATAACCAGGTTCAGCACCAACAGAAGAGGCTGAAGTCCTTCTCTACTACTCGGGGATGGATGTGGAACTCGTGAGCCCACCCACTGATCATCCCATTCACTTCCCTCTACTTCCTCCCCCAACCCATTAATCAATTGTGTTTCTTCCTCTCTCCATCTTTCTACAATCAAGCAATCCAGAAAATCAATCCAGAACTTAACTTGGCAGAAAGTCATGGGAAATAAGTAGTGACAGATTCTTTCTGAAAGATAAAGCCCCATGACACTGATACCATTGTGAATGTAAAAGAAGTACCCTAGCAGAAGCAGGTCATGGAAATTACACCCTTTCCATCACATTATATCTCAAAACACCACAGGAGCAGACAATACAAATAGAAGAATACCAAAATAATGGTTGGAAAAAAATTCATACCAAGTGAAATCCTCCTAAAACCTGGTTCTTGGACTGGTGTAGCTTTTCAGCCCATCACTCTGTGTTAGAGCAGGTTCACCTACCACACCAGTGGACAGAAAGCAGAAATATGGGAAGCCCATTCCCCTTTTGAAGAATAAGAGAAAGAAATTAACACAGAATGGCCATCTCAGCCAAGGATTTCTTGGCTGTAAATTACTTCTTAATTCTACTCAAATTATTTTAATCATAAAGGGGTTATAAATTAGCAGTATATTGGAATAGTTTATGCAACATATAGTTACAGAATGCATTCAAATACTACTAATAAAAATAAACTTTAAAAACCTTAAACAAATTAGGGATTCTATTTTTCTCATGCAATAGGAAGTCCAGAGATAGACCATCCAGGGTTGATATTAGCAACCAGCTCCTTCTAACTTTCAGCTCAGGCATGCTTAACATGTGAACATCAACTTATGATCACACCATCAACCTCCAACATCACATATCAACATTCCAGGTAGATCACAAAGCAAATCTCAATAAATTGAAAAAAACTTAATTGTATATAGATCATATTCCCTGATGACAATGATTAAAACCAGTAAATTAATAGAAAATTATAGATACCAAATACCCAGCCAATTAGAATTTCAAAGACAAATATCTAAATGACTTTTGGTCAGAAAGGGAATCAAATTTTATACTTTGAAATTAAAAGCAATGAATAGACTACATATAAAAATTTATAAGACAGAACCAAAGCTATACACAATAGAGAATTCAAAACCTTAAAAGTATACATTAGTAAATAAGAATAATTTTGAAAGAATTAAGCATTCAAATGAGGATATTTAGGGAAAAAAACTATAAAAGAAACTTTAGGAAATCAGAAAAATAGAACTTAAAAATTTAAGACAAAGCTAAATAAATTAGAAAATACAAAAAAGCTAACTAATTAATAAAACCAATATTAGGTTATTTGGAAGAATAGATAAAATCGCTAAATAACTAAGAGACAAGTAAAAGATTAGAAAGAAAAAACATTGATACAAGTGAAATAATAATTATAATAATATATTATACACCTCTGTTTAGAAATGTAAAATATTTTACAATTCTTTTAAAATGTAAATTTACAAATATTACTCAAAATAGATAGAAAAATTAAACAGATAAATATCTATGGAAGAAACTGAGGAAATAGTCAAAGAAATTATCCCTTCAAAAAAACAAAAAATGGCCAGGCATGGTTGCTCATGCCTGTAATCCTAGCACTATGGGAGGCCGAGGTGGGAGGATTGCTTGAGCTCAGGAGTTGGAGACTAGCCTGAGTAAGAGCAAGACCAGTCTTTACTAAAAATAGAAAAATTAGCCAAATGTGGTGGCGAGCACCTGTAGTCCCAGCTACTCGGGAGGCTGAGACAAGAGGATCACTTCAACCTAGGTGTTTGAGGTTGCAGTGAGCTATGGGTGACGCCACTGCACTCTACCCAGGACGACAGAGTGAGAATCTGTCTCAGAAAAAAAAAAAGAAGAAAAGCCTGGTCCAAATGATTTCACCATTGAGTTTTATCAAACTTACCAAATTTACAAGGAACTGATTTTTATAATTCTATTTAAACTGTTTCAAGTCATAAAATATACATAATTTCTCAAATCATTTTACAAAGAAAAATAATACTAAAACCATTATCTGATTAAAAGCACAAAGAATAAGAGACAACTGTCCTTATGAATACATATGCAATAATCCTAATAAAATATCAAAAAATAAAATCTAGCATTATATTTTTAAAATTACCATCATCAAGTAAGATTTATTCTAAGAATGTAAAAGTGGTTCAAATTTAGAAACTTAGTAATATAATTCATCATGTTAAAAGGTCAAAGCAGGAAAAAACTGAATGATCACCTTGCCGTGCCTCAAAGACATTTTGATAGAATCCAACTTTTTTACCTGATTTGGAGAACAACAGCAGCTTAAACCTCCTAGTAAAGTGGGAGTAGAAGTATACATTCATAACACAACAGAAATATTTATTTTTTTATTTTTTTATTTTTGAGACAGAGTCACAATCTGTTGCCTGGGCTAGAGTACAGTGGTGTCATCATAGCTCACTGCAACCTCAAACTCCTAGGTTCAAGTGATCCTCCTGCTTCAGCCTCCCAAAGTGCTAGGATTACAGGCGTGAGCCACCACACCCAGTAAACAAAAATAGTCCTTTTAAACCCATAGCCAAAATTATACTTAATGGTTTAACACATTTTAACTATAGTGTGAAACACTAGAGTCCTTTTAAACAAAGTAAAATACAACCTTGGAAAAAAATGTTAGCAATATATATGACAGACAAGTGGTTACTATCTTTGTTAGAGATATTAAGATGGAGTAAATTGAGATCATGACAAGTTAGGAAGATCCTTCCTACCTCTACTGGACAGAGCTCCTTATAATGCAGTGGCAAATGCCACCTACGCTTGGATCTCATTCCCTGCCACTTTCTCAGACACTCCACACTGCTGGTTTTGCATCCCTCTTTCACATCTTCAGTATCACCCTCTCTCCTGAATCCTTGCTATCACTGTTTAGATGCTGCTGACTTGCTCTTTGCTGACTTAAAAACAAGGAGACAGAGAGAGAGAGACAGAGAGAAACCTGCTAAGATGTTATTATTCCCCTGCAGCTACTTCCACTATCTCCTTCAAAGCTCTTCTAAGAGTTGTTTTCATTTGTTTCCATACTTCCCAACCCCCATCACATTTATTCAAATCTCTCCTCAAATCCCAAACTCCACCAAAATGGCTCTTTCTGAAGCTAACTTATATGTAAAGAAATCCACTTTGCATGTGTGCAAATGGATAACCAACCACCATTTATTAAATAATCCAGTTCCCTATTGAATAAGATGCTTCCTTTATCGTTTACTTTAGTCCACATATACCTTGGTCAGGTTCTGGATTCTTCATTCTGTTTTCTGTTTTTCTTTCATTCAACAAAAGTTTAATCCTTCAGAGGTAGCAACATTAGGCAAAAATAAATAAATAAATAATTTACATTTATTGAGTTCCTACTATGTGCCTAGCACTGTTTCAGGTGCTTGGATACATCAAGTGAACAAAAAGATCACTATCCTCATTCAAGCTTATATTCTGGCAAAGGAATACAAATAATAAACAATAAACATAATAAATAAGTAAATTACCTTATATGTTAGAAAGTGATAAGTATTATGAAAAAGAAAAAAGATAATGAGAGCAAAGGAAAGTTGGAAGTGCTGGGAGGTAGGAAATCTACAGTCTGAAATAGGGCCTAGGCTTTATTAGCTAAGACTTCAAGGAGGTGAGAGAATTAGACAAGCAAATACCTGGAAAAATAATATTCTAGGGAGCAGGCACATCAAGAGCAAATGCCCTAAGTCTGGGTTATGCCTGGTGAGTTTAAGGAACAGCAAGGAGGCCCAAAAACAAACTAAAAAAAAAAAAAAAAAAAAGACAAAGCAAAGAGACCAGTGTGGCTAAAGCCCAGTGAGAGGGTAAAAACAGAGAAAGAAAATGATTGAGAAAGCAGATTGTGTGGGGTCTTACAGGCCACTGGGAGGATTTGGGCTTTATTCTGGATAAAATGGGCAATCACTACAGTGTTTTAAGTTGTGGGGATATATAATCAGACTTAAGTTTTTAGAGATATCACTCTGGATAATATGTGAAAATAATTTTGTATGGGTACCAGGAAAGAGGTAAGGAAACCTATTAGGAGAAAATTGAGGTGATCAGAAAAGAGATGATGGTGGCATGAATTAGCAATGCAGGCAGTGAGAAGTAGTTCAGATCCTAGACATATTTTGAAGGTAGAGTTACCAGGATATCCTAATGGATTAGATGTGGGGTACGAGTAAGGAAGAGTCTGAAATGACTCTAGGTTTCTTGGCCACAGCAACTGAGATGAATTGACAAGCCTGTAATTGCTATCAAGTGCAATGGGTAAGGCTGCTGATGCAGCAGGTCTTGTGCATGTGTGTGTGTGTGTGTGTGTGTGTGTGTGAGAGAGAGAGAGAGAGAGAGAGAGAGACACCAGGAATTTAGGACATGTTGAGTTTGAGATGTCTATAAGACATTCAGCTGGAGAAAATTAACTGACAGTTGAATATATGAGTTGGGGTTTGGGAAAGGGATCTGAGCCAGAGAGATATACGTGGGAGTCATCAGCAAATAAATATTTAAAGACATGAGTAAATACGAGATCACCAAGGTAGATAGTGTAGACAGATTTGGGAAGAGGAATAAGGACTGAGCCTTGGGGCATGCCTACATTAAGAGTGTAGGAAGAGGAAAAACCTGCAAAGGAGAATGAGTGGTTAGTGGAGTAAAGAAAATCCTGGAAGCCATACGAAGAAAATTTACCAAGGCAGGAGGATTGGTCAACTATGGCAAATACTGCTGATAGGTCGAGTAAGATGAGAACAAATATTGACCAGCGAGTTTAGCATCACAAAGGTCGCTCGTGATCTTCAAGAGTGCAGTCTCCACGAGGTGATGACAAATACCTGTTGGTATGGTTTTTAAGAGAAAAGGCAAGGAGAGAAATTGGAGACAGTGAGTACAGACAATGTTTTTAAGGAGGTATGTTGCAAAGCGGAGCAAAGAAATTGAGTGGTATTTGTTGAAGGAAGTAAAGTCAATACACTTTTTTGTAAGCTAATTAGAATGATCCAGCAGAAAGTGAAAAAATGATGTTGTAGGGGAAAGAGGAGAGCATTGCGGGAATGCTGCCTTTGATGAGACAAGAGGAGATAGCAACCAATAAACAAGTAGAGAAACTCGCTTTAGATGGGAATATGGTTAGTTCATCTGTGGTAACAGGTAGGAAGGCAGAGGGGGGTGCTAATGTTTTTAAGTAAGTAAATGCAGTGGTGGGAGTCTATGAAAGTTTTCTTCTGATTGGTTCCATTTTCTCAGTAAAAGAGGAAGCATGGTCATCAGCTGAGCATAGAAGAGATGTTGGGGTTTCAGTAAAATGCAAAAAGTCTGAAATAATCATCTAGAAGAGCAAGAGACAGAATGGCCTAAGGATGTATAGAATGCTTACCTAACAGCATCGAGGGCCCACTTGAGATTCACGATCATGAATTTCAAATGAGACCAGGAAACTCTTGGTCAAGTGTTTTCCTCCAGTCTCCAATTCAGCTACTCAGGCACAGGTGCAGAATAGCAGCACAGTGGACTTACCCAGAATGTAGTTTTGTCAAAAGAATAGTACGAAGTAAGAGAGGATGAAAGAATTAAGGGTGTTTTCCAAGTAAGGGCTTGTAATAACTGACCACGAAATTTAGGCGGGGAAAGGAGAAAATAAAAATATGAAAGAGAGAGGAACAATGAAAAAGTGGTACAATCCATGGAAAGGAGATCTTCTGGGGAGCAGGTGGGGTAAGGGCAAAAGATTGCTGGAACTACAATGCTGGGCGGAGTGAGGTGGGGGAAGATAAGATGTAGTATTTAGAGTGAAAGACATGAAATTCAGATTATGGAGGAGATGCCGTTATTAGGGTACGTATAGGGGACATGGCTGAAGGAGACTTCAAAGAACGGAGCGACCAGGGTACTATATGCTGCAATCATCAAAAATTAACGACAAGAGTTGTGTTACAGTAAATTATATTATTTGGGAGTTAAAAGTGTAAAGAAAGGAGGGGTGTTAACAACAATAAAGTTGAGTCATAAAATCTGATTGCATAAGATTCAAAATCAGCAAGTTGTAAGGAGGAAAGAGGGAGAATGAAAGAGGCATTGGTGAACAAAGAGGACACGACCTCCTCATTTCCAGGCCTAGCGCGAGGACAGAATAGCCACCACCTCAGAGGGCTGGGCCGTGTCGTCAGGGGAGTCACATTTGATTAGAGCAAGGTGAAAGAGCGTTTAAAAGCTAGGTTGCGGACTCGGGATATTTTACTGATAGTGGGCCATAAATTACACCATGGGCACTGCGGAAGAGTTGCCAGAGTAGGAGAGAGGTGGGGAAAGCATGCGGAGAGTCTAAAGGTGATTAGAGTGAGGGGGATAAGGGATGACCTGGGAGTCTGTGGAGTTTTACGGTACATAAACAGGTGTAAAGAGCTTAACGGTTCCTTTGTCCATTCCACCCCACATCCATATTTGCCTCCCTCTTATCAGTTCTCTATCACAGCAAGTGTGATCTCATAAAAACGCAAATTTGACCACATCATTCTGCTCCTTAAACCCATTTAGTGCTTTCTGTTGATCTTACTATAAAGACCAAAATCCTTGGTATAACTTACAAAAACTTGCACAGTCTGGCTACTGTTACCTCTCCAACTCAACATGTGCATTTGCTTTGTGCACCCAGTCGTATTGGTCTTTTTAATGTTTCTAAAGCACTAAACTTTCCTCTCTCATAGCTTTTATACTTCCTTCTTCCTAGAATACTTCCCTCCCCACACAAACTCCAGGTTTTGTCTGCTTAATACCCACTTGTCTCTCAGATCTTAGCTCAAAATGTCCCCCAGATAGGTCAGGTCCCCCTGTTCTGTGATCTCATAGAACTCTTTGCTTTCATATACTTATACTGGTTTGTAATTATGCATTTGTGACTATCTGATTCATGTCTTTCAACCTCTTCTTGTTTACTAGATGGTAAACTCCATGAAGACAAAGATCATGTCTGTTATTTTCACCATATATGCCCAGAAACTCACTAAGTAACTGACACTTCATATATGTTCAATAAATATTTATTAAATGACTTGATCCAGAGGACATTGTCTTCAGCACTACAACCAGATAAATATTAATATTATTAGCCTCATGCCATCCATATCAATGGCTTCTCCTTTTTATTGATGGAATAACCAGATGGTAGAGAAGCATTATAAATAAGATTGCAGCTTTCCTTAGAAATCAACATTTCTTAGTATCTAAAGAACAATTACAAGTGAATAACAAAAATATTAACATATCAAAAGAAAAATGGGCTAAGTACACAACAGGTACGTCAATAATAAAGAAATACAAATGGCCATTAAACACCCAAAAGATTAACTCCACTAGCAATCAAGGAACATGGAAATGCAAAGAATACCATTACTGTAGAGATAACTACATATATTTTTGTATTTTTATTGAAATTATTGTTGATTTTTAGAAATAATTAACTACTTGTAGAGCTTGAAAGTTTTTACACTGTGGAAATGAACAGAGAAGGAATTCCAGTGTCTAGCAATGCTAGCCTACTAGTGGACTAAATCTCTTGCTTACAACAACTTAAAAAAAAAAACAGATGAAATGAAGAACAAAGTACCAATAAGATAATAAGGAACCACCAGGCCAAAAGAGAAGAGAAAAGAACTCAGGGAATTAAGGGAATACAAAAGATACTTTTGCCTTATAAACATCTACCAATCTCTGAAATTTAAATTTTCATTTTTATGGCCTCTCAGGCCAACAGGAATAGAAATCAAAGCCCTGTCTCCCAAAAAATAAGAGTCCATTTGGAGTCCCCTGCCATAAAAAATACTGGGACCTCAAAGGACTACACACTCAGGAGAAGAGAGAACAATACTTAAACCAGCCCTTCCATAGTCTTGTAGTCGTGAGGTTTGCATCACTTGAGAAGTCCAGGAAACCTCAGGTCTTCAACATAGACTAAGGTTATCCCAAACTTGCTGAGACTTCAGGTGCCTGGCATAAGCAATATAAGTCTTTGTTGGAGGAAGTTACCTTCATCTTAGGCCTCAAAATATTCATAGAAATAATTTTTCAAGAACAATAGATAATAAGGCATACACATACACACACCAAGACAACTTGAGCAAGAACTAATGCAAACTACAAAAATGAAAAACAGATCCACAAAGACTTCAGATATTGGAGTTAACAGACTCATAATGTGGCAGCATAACCTTAACATCAAAACCCAAGCAAAGCAGTAGGAAAAAGGCAAAATGAAAGCAAATATCATTCATGGAAATAGGAGCAAAAATCCTAAACAAAATACGAGCAAATAAAATCTAGTAACACAGAAAAATACATACTATAGCAGTACCAAATTGGCTTTATCCAAGTAATGCAAAGTGGGTTTAACATTAGAATTGTCTAAGTGTTGAGATCAGAAATACTCAGGAATTTAGTGGATAAAAGTCTTCCTCTAGACACACTTCAGTAGGTACCATAACTCTACTATATCTGCACTTCTATAGTTGGCCATTCATTTTTTAATAACTCTTGCTTGCTTTAGATATGCCCATAAAATATTAATACATTCAATCATGTTATACTCCAGGTTGCTTAGTGGAGACTTTGTGTCAAATTCAACCCACAGAATATTTAGTTTGGCCTTCAGTGTTTTAAA
This sequence comes from Daubentonia madagascariensis, assembly GCA_023783475.1. Lineage (NCBI taxonomy): Eukaryota > Metazoa > Chordata > Mammalia > Primates > Daubentoniidae > Daubentonia > Daubentonia madagascariensis. The sequence goes on along the minus strand of JAKFHU010000978.1, from coordinate 12,663,153 downwards.
GAAATTGAAGACAGCATTTACAAATTGGGATACTTCAATAAATCTAGATTTTTGGCTTTTCTCGACTATCTGCCAATACTGGGCCTATATTTTCACCTGGTGACAATCAGCTACAGACGCAGAATGGCTGCCCCCTCTAGATAGGGTGTGTGTTCTCCTGCTTGCCAGCATCTCTGCCTCTCTGGCCAAGTGTCATTTGCCATTAACCTGTGTGTGTTCTTTGTTTTCCGCCTGCATAGTAAATTTGAAAGAAAAACAAAATATTTATTATTCTCTCAGATAAAGGAAAACAGAAAGTTGGAGAAAGAGGTACCCACCTGTCAAGAAAAATGGGGGAAAGTACATACATTTGTGGAAGAGAAGAATGCCACTTCCTGTTCAGTATGCTACTCTGGTCAGCTGCCTGGACCTGCAGGCATTGAGTTAGTGAATTCTGGGTTATAGTCACATCCAAATTGCCTGGGAGCAGTCAGCCTCTTTTTAATGACTTTCTTATATTTATGGTATATCTTTTAGGTGTTGACTTTACAATTAATTTTTAGAATGCAGTCTTATTTCCTTAAATTCCCAAGTTCCTGGGAAGCACTTCACTAGCCCCCAAATGCTGACAAAATTTAAAAGTTGCAATTGCTACTTAATATCAATCTTGTATGTAAAGTGAAATTCAGCTAATAATCCTGTTCTCTTTTCTCCCCTTGTTCCTCCTCCCCAAAATAAGCTATTACTGAATCTGGAAAAAGAAAAAAGTTGGCAGAAATGTTCACACTGTGACCACTAAATGTAATAGTAAGTTAGCGTCTCAAGTGGAAGTTGATTCTCATAAACATTTGTTCAAACTACAGGCATACCTTGGAGATATTGCAAGCTTGGTTTCAGACTGCTGCAATAAAGCAAATACCAAAATAGTGCAAGTCACACAAATTTTTTGGTTTTCCAGCACGTATAAAAGTTGTGTTTACATTATACTGCAGTCTACTAAGTGTGCAGTAGCATTATGAGTAAAAAACAATGTACATATCTTAATTTTAAAATACTTTATTGCTAAAAAATGTTAATAATCATGTGAGCCATCCATGAGTCATAATCTTTTTCCTGGTGGAGGGTTTTGCATTGATGTTGATGGTTGCTGATTAATCAGGGTAGTGGGTCCTAAAGGTTGGAGTGGCTGTGACAATTTCTTAAAATAAGACAACAATGAAGTTTGCCACATTGATTAACTCTTCCTTTCACAAAAGGTTTCTCTGTAGCATTTGATGCTGTTTGATAGCATTTTACCCACAGTAGAACTTCTTTCAAAATTGGAGTCAACCTTCTCAAATTCTGCCACTGCTTTATTAACTAAGTTTATGTAATATTTAAATCCTTTGTTGTCATTTCAACAATGTTCACAGCATCTTCGGCATGAGTAGATTCCATCTCAACAAACTACTTTCTTTGCCCATCCATAAGAAGCAACTCCTCATCCATTCAAGTTTTGAGATAGCAGCAATTCAATCATATTTTCAGGATCCACTTCTAATTCTAGTTATCTTGCTATTTCTACCACATCTGCAGTTACTTTCTCCACTAGTCTTGAATCCCTTGAAGTCATCCATGAGGGTTAGGGTCAACTTCTTCCAAACTCCTATTTATGTTGATATTTTGACCTCCTCCCATGAAGCACAAATGTTCTTTATTGCATCTAGAATGGTGAATCCTTTCCAGAAAGGTTTCAGTTTATTTTGCTTGGATCCATCAGAGGAATCACTATCTATGGCAGCTATAGCCTTATAAAATGTATTTCTTAAATAATAAGACTTAAAAGTTGAAATTACTCCTTGATGCATGGGCTACAGAACGGGTGTTGTGTTAGCAGGAATGAAAACAACATTAATCACCTTGCACATCTCCATCAGAGCTCTTGGGCGATCAGGTGCATTGTCAATGAGCAGTAATATTTTGAAAGGAATCTTTTTTCTAAGCAATAAATCAGTGGGCTTAAAATATTTAATAAACTATGCTATAAATAGATGTGCTGTCATCCAGGCTTTGTTGTTCCATTTCTAGTGTAACGGCAAAAACTAGAGTCACGCTGTCAAGGAAACACCGAGAGGTACACGAGGATGCAGAGAGGTCAGGTTTATTAATTGTTAACGCCCGTGGGCCCAGAGGAATTTTTTCCAAAGTCTGAGCACCCCCGGTCAGGGGAACTTGTCTTTTATAATTTGAAGCAAGGGGGAAGGGTATAGAGTAGTGTATACAGATAAGAGAGTTGCAGGGAGGGGGCTGGTGCAGGAACATAAGCTGGGTCACTAATTATCTTTCTGGCAACAGCTGTGGCCTTCAAGCATTCCTGTGACTAGGAGGGTAGCAAACAGTCTTACAGAAGCAGATTAAGCAAGCTAACATAAACAGGGCTATAGCTTCTCTTTTTAAGGTAAAAGGTTTTCAGTGAGTTTTATTATTTTCTATCTCATTCCCCCCTTTTTAATACTCAGACTGAATCTTCACCTGAGTAATTATTGTTTTTATATTGTGGTACTGGTTTGTATGGGTGGCCTAGCACCATCCGTAATTTTATTTTTTTTATTTGTCCAGATATTAGGGGGGTCAGGTATTTGAGTATGCATGGGGCTATGGTTAGTAAAAGTATTAGTCCTAGTAGGGGCCCGAGCAGGGGTGTAACCCAGGGGGCCCAATCCTGGAATGGGCCCCACCATGAGGATTGGCTTTTTCTTTCTTTTATCCGGTTCTGGATCCTAGCCTGTAGTTGGCTTAAACTTTTTTGTATTATCTCAGATCGGTTGGCATAGAAATAACATTGTTTTTTCAGGTATAAGTAGGTTCTTTCCTGGCTTGCTGTTTTTTCCCAAGACACACGAGGCCTTTCCTAGAGTTTGGATAGGCCTCAGAACTGGCAGGGCTGGTTCCTGGATAGTGTTGGTGAGTTTGACGGGGGTGGAATCATTGACCCCAACAGTAATGTATGTTCATGAGGTCACCAGCGTATATAGCTAACAGTTTGTAGCTAGTTGCCGGTTAGTAAGATTAAGGATCTGGTGTGTGGCATTTATCAAATCCTGCAGTCAGATCTGGGGAATTTCTCACCGATACCTGTATTTTTGTGGGCGGGCGGTGTTTTTATCCAATATTTGGACAGAAGTCAGGGGTGTCGGTGGGTTGTGATATTTTACTTGGGGTAGAGGCATCTTGTAAACTTTTACCAACCTTATGACTGTTCCAGGATCTTTGCCTCTACCTTCTACCCTGATGTCAGCTATTCTGTCTGTCCACTTGTTGGGGTTATTGATCTTGAATGTAACGGGGTTACAGGTTCCCAGCCTGCAGTTCTTAGGGGCCCCCAGTTCTCTTAAAGGGCTTCCCGATTTACCAGTGTACCCATTGGTGTATCCCCAGTGATGACAGTAAAAATCAGCTGTACTATTATAGTTGTCATCATCATTATCTTTAAGATGTAAGTTATCAGGTGGTTTTAGACAGAGATATTTATGATTGGTAGTATATTCTCTTTCTCAATTTAACCCTCCACAGTTGGTTCTAGAATTGGGATTCATGGTTCTATATACATTAAACTGGATAATAGCTGAAAGGGATTGTTTATCCTAGCTGGTGGAATTAATGATTCCTTCATCTCCCCAAGTGTATCTCACTTGGAATTTCCAGGGCCCCATGGTACTATTTCCTGTTTCACAGGTGACCCAAATTGACATTATTAATATATAAGTAACAAACAGTACAGTATGGTTACCATGTCCCAGAAGAGTAGAACTATTCTTGTTCTCTGGATCCATGTCCATTCTTTTGATGTCACAGCCCCAAGCCCTATACCCAAGGTCAGACTCAGTAACCCGATAAGTTCAAGTTTAAACTGTTTGATGTTAATGTCCGACTCAGGCTGATTTATTTATTCTCAGTAGTCTGGAGACTCTCTCTGTTTTGTGTCACTGTAGATCTCTGATGTAGGCGTAGTTTGAGTGGGTTGTCCCGGTCCGGCCGTGCTACCCACGACTCCTGCTGGCTCTCCGGACTTGTTCTCTTTGCTCGGGTATGATGAATCCACGGGGTGACTCCTGTAACTTTGACAGCAGTGGGTGTGACTAATACTACAGTAAAGGGCCCTGTCCAGGAGGGTTCTAAGGGGGTTTTCTTCCAATCTTTTACCCACACTAAGTCCCCTGGCTTGTGGGGGTGTACTGGGACTCCCAGGGCTAAGGGGGCCCGTTTCAATACAGTCTGGCTAATCTGCTGTAGCATTTTTGATAGCTGTATAAGCTGACCTTTAAGTTCATTTTTTCTACCTGCCTAACATCCCCTTTGAGGCCTCTGGTGATGGGGGGGTCTCTCATATAAGATCTCGAAGGGAGAGTACCCTGTTGGCCCTGGTGTGTATCTGGCCTTAAGTAGTGCTAGGCTGAGTATGTCTATCCATGGTAGGTTTGTCTCCTGACATAGCTTGGCTAGGGTGTTTTTAAGGGTCCGGTTTAAATGTTCTACTTTCCCTGAACTTTGTGGCCTGTATGTAGCATGGAGTTTCTATTTTATTCTAAATGTCCTGTTATTTTGTAAATGCCACCACCCATTGTCAGTCTTTTTGGCCTGCTCTTATCTTGTCCACTGGTCCTTTTTAGCTGTATAACATGGCCTGTCCGGCCACTCTGGGGCTAGGAGGATTTTACTAGGGACTAACAGTTTACCCTTAGTTTCTTGTTCCTGGGTTGCTGTTTGTTTAGTTGCTTGGTCTGTCAGACGATTTCCTGTAGCTATTGTAGTTGTTTCTTTCTGGTGTCCTCAGCAATGGATGACTGCCACTTTTCCGGGTTCCCACGCAGCTTCTAACAACTGAAGAATTTCTTCCTGGTTCTTTATTCCTTTACCCGCTGTAGTCAGCAGTTCTCTTTCCTTGTAAATGGCCCTGTGAACATGCATGGTGGCAAAAGTGTATTTGGAATCAGTGTATATATTTACTTTCTTGTCCTTAGCTATTCTGAGGGCTTGGATTAAGGCCCAAAGTTCAGCTCTCTGTGTGGACCACCCGTGAGGCAAAGGTCCTGCTAGGATGACTTCACTGGCTGTGGTAACTGCATAACCTGCGAACCGTTTTTCATTCTGAACATAACTGCTGCCATCCATGAACAGTTCCAGGTCCGGGGCCGTCAGAGGTGTGTCTGTCAGGTATGGTTTACTGGTGTAGACCTCTTCCATCACCTCTATACATTCATGATCTGGTGGCCCCGGCTCAACAGGTAGGAGGGTAGCAGGATTCAGGGTCCGCACAGTCTCTAGAGTTACCTGGGGGTTTTTACACAACAATCCCTGTTTTACACAACAATCCCGCCTACTGTTAGAGAGCCACCGATGTCTCACACTATTAAGGAGGTGAAGAACTGTATGTGGTACATGTACAGAGAGCTTTTGGCCGTATGTGAGTTTATCTGCCTCTTTGACCAGCAGGACTGTGGCTGCCAGTGCTCGTAGGCGGGGGGGGGGCCATGTAGAGGCTACTGGGTCCAGTTGTTTAGATAGATAGGCCACAGGCCTCTGCCAGGGTCCCACAGTCTGGGTTAGGACCCCCACTGCAACATGTTGTCTTTCATGTATAAAGAGATTAAAGTTTTTGGTCAGGTCTGGCGGTTTCAGTGTAGGGGCCTTTTGTAGTAGCTCCTTTATAGCTTTGAATGTCTCTTCTCACTGGTCTGTCTATTCAATTGACTGCCCCTCAGGTCCTCACAAGGCTTCATACAAAGGTCTGGCTATCAATGAGAATCCTGGGATCTAGATTTGACAGAACCCTGCTGCTCCCAGGAATTCTCTGAGTTGTCTCTTACCCTCAGGTCATGGTATTGTGTAGATAGTATGTTTCTGTTTATGGCCCAGTGCCCTGTGTCCTTGGGATATGTGGAAGCCCAAGTATCTGACATGTTGTTTGTAAATTTGGGCCTTCTTCCAGGATACTTTGCACCCAGAATCTGTGAGCAGTTGGAGTAGGGCTCGAGTGCCTGAGAGATAGTCTCCCTGAGTGGGTGCTGCCAGGAGTAAGTTATCTACATACTGGAGGATAGTGCAGCGGTCTTGTGAGTAAATTGCAAGATCTGAAGTTAGTGCTTCCCCAAACAGCGTTGGTGTGCTAAACCTGGGGGGGGTTGTCTTCCGCCCATACTGTTGGAAAGTCCTGCCGGAGGTCAGGCGAATCTTGATTTTCTTCTGTCTCTGTAAACAGCTGCCACTCAGCCTCCCGTGGGACAGTGACTGCTAGTATGAGCGGCCTTGTGGGTTTCAGTGTGAGACTTGTTGACCCTTCCTCACGGAAGGTGATCTGGGCCCCTAGCTTGTGCAGGAGATCTCGCCCGAGCAGGGGAATGGGGCAGTCTGGGATGTATAGGAACTCGTGTTGTACCTTGTGGCCTCCCATCTGGCAGGTCCGTGCTTGGCAAAAGCGGCAGAGGTCTGTAGTTGAGAAGGGTTGATAATACAGGACTGGCTGCCCAGGATGCATGGTGCCATCTTTTGCAGCATAGGGCTGGCTTTGGGCCTCACGGATGGGCATCAGTAGGGCCTGTTTCTGGGTTTGTGTTGAGTGGAGACGGTGAGCCACTGGGGTTCCTGGGTCAGGTTCTGGGGATTGCTGGGGTGGTGAGACGGATGAGGATGGCGTGTCTGGAGCCGATGGATCGGAACTCGGGATGGCTGGATTATAGGGTGGCGGCAGCGGCGGCGGCAGTTCTTTTTCTTGTGGCTCTTGGTGGATAGGGGCTGGTGACTTCTTGGGTCCCGGTTTCGTGGGCTTGTGGGCCAGAAAAATCCTACTCTTTCCCTTTCCTGGACAGAACCGGACCCATGGGGCAAAGTCTGGGCTATTTCAAGCCAAGAATTAATATAGAGGAACTGGTCTGGATGGCCTGGGGTCCCTGTAATAACATTCCAGACTGCTCTGACAAGTTGGACATCTAAGGTGCCTGTGTCTGGCCAGTTTATTTTAAAGGATGGCCACTCTACCTCACATAAGGTGTGCAGGCGACTCGGGGTCATCCATACCCCATAGTCACCTGAGAAACCCTTTTTAAAATTCTTCAGCATACATCCTAACACTGTTGGCTTGGACTCAGACCCTCCCATTGTGTGAGATTGTACGGTGCCGCACAAGGGATGGGGTAAACTTTCAGGTGTCCGTCTGGCCGTTCCCCTCGCGGGGACTTAGGACACGACTTGGCTAAGGTGCACCCATATAAGTCCCGGGCCAGGTCACCCCCCCTTTTCGGGAAAGTGAGTCACCATTATGCCTTACGTCGCTGTCACGGAGCCGCAGATTAGGACTCAGTCAGATCCCGTAGCCGGAGCTGTGGAACCATTAACAGTCACTCACGACACACACACACACACACACACACACACACACACAGCCAGAGAGGCTAAACATTCCCGCCCAGGGAGGCCTCTACCTGTAGGAGGTGATCAGTCTCCTCTTCCGTCCGCTGGGACGGGCCTGACTGGGAGGGGTCTCGGGACTTTACAGGTCTGAGGTCTTCAGACGATTCCTGGCTGCCTGTCTGCGTCCTCACTGTGTCCGGCCGGGTCCTGGGTCAGTGGCCGGCAGAGCCCCGCCGAGCACTGAAGGTGGTTGGTCCGAACTCGGACCTGGCGCACCTGACTTCCGCGGTCTGTCGGGAGGGTCAGCCGGCTAGTGCCCCGTCCCACACTGGTGGCAACAAAGGGCCAACGCAGTCGGGGTTCCCAGCCAACGCACCAGAATGTAACGGCAAAAACTAGAGTCACGCTGTCAAGGAAACACCGAGAGGTACACGAGGATGCAGAGAGGTCAGGTTTATTAATTGTTAACGCCCGTGGGCCCAGAGGAATTTTTTCCAAAGTCTGAGCACCCCCGGTCAGGGGAACTTGTCTTTTATAATTTAAAACAAGGGGGAAGGGTATAGAGTAGTGTATACAGATAAGAGAGTTGCAGGGAGGGAGCTGGTGCAGGAACATAAGCTGGGTCACTAATTATCTTTCTGGCAACAGCTGTGGCCTTCAAGCATTCCTGTGACTAGGAGGGTAACAAACAGTCTTACAGAAGTAGATTAAGTAATTTAACATAAACAGGGTTATAGCTTTTCTTTTTAAGGTAAAAGGTTTTCAGTGAGTTTTATTATTTTCTGTCTCACTAGAACACAGGCAGAGTAGATTTAGTATAATTCTTAAGGGCCCTGGGATTTTTGGAATGGTAAATGAGTATTGGCTTCAACTTCAAGTCACCAGCTACATTAGCTCCTAACAAAAGAGTCAGCCTATCCTTTGAAGCTAGGCATTGACTTCTCCTCTCTAGCTATGAAAGTCCTAGATGGCATCTTCTTCCAATGGAAGGCTTTTTCATGTACATTGAAAATCTGTTGTTTAGTGTAGCTACCTTTATCAATGATCCTAGCTAGATCTTCTGGATAACTTGCTGCAGGTTCTATATCAGCACTTGCTGCTTCACTTTGCACTTTGTATTATGGAGACAGCCTCTTTTCTCAAACTTCATGAACCAACCTCTGCTAGCTTCCAAATTTTTTTTCCCGTAGCTTCCAACTTTTTTTTCCCGTAGCTTCCTCACCTCTCTCAGCCTTCGTAGAATTTGAAGAGAGTTAGGATCTTCTCTGGATTAGGCTTTTGCTTAAGGGAATGTTGTGGCTGGTTTGATCTTCTATCTAGACCACTCAAACTTTCTTCATATCAGCAATAAGGCTGTTTCACTTTCTTATCATTCATGTGTTCACTGGAGTAGCATTTTTAATTTCCTTCAAGAACTTTTCCTTTGACTTCACAACTTGGCTAGCTGTTTGGCATAAGAGGCCTAGATTTCAGCCTATCTCAGATTTTGACGTGCCTTTCTTACTAAGCTTAATCATTTCTAGCTTTTGATTTGTGTGACTTTTCCTTTCACTTGAACACTTAGAAGCCATTGTAGAGTTCTTAATTGGCCTAATTTCAATATTGTTGTGTCTCAGGGAATAGGGAGGCCTGAGAAGAGGGAGACGTAGGTTGGTGGAGCAGTCAGACACACATAACATTTATGAATTAAGTTTGCCATCTTATATGGGAATGGTTCGTGGTACCCCAAATAATTACAATAGTAACATAAAAAATCACTGATCACAGATCACCACAACAGATATAATAAGGAAAAAGTTTAAATTATTACAAGCATTACCAAAATATGACACAGAGACATGAAGTGAGTACATGCTTTTGGAAAAATGGCACTGATAGACTTGCTTGATGAAGGGTTTTCACAAACTTCAATTTGCAAAAAAACACAGTATCTGTGAAGCGCAGTGAAGCAAAGTGCAATAAAACAAGGTATGCTTGTACATAAACATTATTACAGCAAGTTGGAGCAAATTAGTCCTATTTTAGACTGTTCTGGCTAATGCACTGGCAACAGTTGCTTATCATAATGTTGTTCCTACTGTTTAGGGAAGTTATCCACCAGTGAACATTATAATCCCAGAAGGTCAAAACCCAGCCCAATCCTGCAGAATCATTAAGGAAACAGGGCAAGACATGTCTCTTCATCCATGTATCTCCAACACATAACATTGAGCCTGACTCAGAGTAGTTAATAAATACCTTTTGATTGAATGAATTAATGAATGAACAGGCAGATGCTCAAGTAGATCTTCAATCTTGCCTCTTCTATTGTAACAAAAGGATTCATGTGGTATTTATAATAGTGCTTCTGTCATGATACTTACTGATGTTAAAATATGGAATCCAAAATTTTAAAATTGATAATTCTATTACTAGGCCCCAGAATTGTCTACATTTATTTAAAAACATATCCAGAGAGGAGTTAATTTTCCTTTTTGTGAATACATTTGGAAAGAAGCTATAAAGATTGTGTGTACAAATAACTACATACCAAATTGGAGATGCTCTGTCAGAATACATACTGTTCACACTAGCTTATATTTTTTATATCATCTTAGGGGTTAAAATTAGCAAGAAAAACTGCTTCAAGACTATAATATAAATTACACTTATAAGCTTACAAGGTTGTTAATGGGGGGGGCGGGAATAGATTCCCAAAGTAGAATGATAATGGTTTAGGAAATGTGACAGAACTTTTTCTAAACTTCAAATGTGTTTTTTTTTAAGTTTTATAAGCCTGATTTCTTATGTTTAGACTCAACCATAAGAGAACAAGAAAGGCCCAGAAGAGTGTGTTCGTGTGTGTGTCTGTTTAAAACAATGAAGCTTTAATGGAGCAATATTTGTTTTAAGGTTTAGTCATATAAACAGATGTGAAAGCCATCTGTTTGCTCTACAAGTGCTATTTGAAATTTATAACAAAGGACGAAGTACATTTCAGCAGATAATAGAATATAGGCCAAGATCACACAATAGTTAGTGGCATAACAGAACTAGAATCCCAGGTCTCAAAAGTCCAAGTCCAGTAGTCTGTCTTCCAACTTACTGCAATATGGGGTTACAATTTGAGAATAAAATAGTATGCACAAAGTTCAGTGTTTTAACTGTGAAGCTGTGTTTACCAACTTCAAGAAAGTTGGCAAGGAAATATAGTGGTTGTAGAGGCTAGAGTGACCAAATTACTCATGGAGGATACTTAAGTTAGCATACCATTGTTTTTTATTGCAAACATTAATTTAAGTAAATTTCTGCCTGAAATTTGAAAGAGTAACTGCATCACCCATGCTGTTTACTGTATTAACCACATGAACACTCCAGTAACAATCCTGTGTGCCCTAAGAGAAAAACTTTCCACATTGTACTAATTGTGCAGAGCATTCCAAATTTGTAAATTAGATGTAAACTATTTCATACTTAAGATATTAAGAAAGGTCATATTGGCAATATTAGAATAGAAACACTGGTTTCTCATACGTAGATATTACATAGATTACAGGAAATAGTCCACTGGTCTGGAGACAGTTTTAAAAATTACATTAAGGAGTCTCTCCAGCTAAAAAGCCAGATTAAGATAAAATTAAAATCAAACAAACTTAAATTATAACACATTTGAAAACATTTGTTGACATAAGAAAGGAAGCAGGAAAATGTCAACCAGAAAAGTGATAACTATGGAGATTAAAATTTTGTCATTGTGTCTCTAGGAATGCATAGAAGGATGCGGTGACATTTTGATCAAGGAGGTGTATAGTGTACCAGGCACATCTACCTGGTGTCTAGTATGGCAAAACATTTCACAAGCTATCACAGCCAGTATCTCTAAAAAACAAATAATTTCCTTTGGACCAGTTGTATAGTCAACCAACCTTCTGGTCTTAATTTGGTTTCCTTGGTAAATTTATCTCCCAGGGAGAAAATGTATTGATAGGCTGATAGGAAAGTCTGGTCTGCTGGCAGTTCTAATTGCAAAGTAAATTAATAAATTGTCTTTCAAGTGTACATTAGTCTCCTGCAAGTTTTATTAAGTTGGCTTAACTATCCAAAGTCTTTATCACCTTCAGTGAGTATACTCAAATCATAAGCTGAAAGGGCAGATCTTGGAGCTTAGTAACCTCACTAGGAGACACAACCTGGGAGGCCCAACCTGGATAGCTTGTTAGCTTCTAATCAAAATCATTATAATTACCAGCCCTCAGGGAACCATTGGATCCCAGAACTCATGGTTACCACTTACTCTATGCATTCCTTAATAACTCAGCAAAGGTCATCAATGTCTCCTACAAAGCTTCTAATAAATCCAGAGATAGTTTTCTCACATGAGCACCTCCACTGTATAATTCTGTCTGTAGTACAACTTTCACCCCTAAGAATAATTTTCATGGGAAGAATGGTGGATGTGTATAAAAAAGATGTACAGATGAGCAGCACAAGAAATTATTAAAAAGAAAAAAGTAGAGAAGGAAAGGAGAAAGGGAGGAAGGGAGGAAGGAAAGGAAAAGAGGGAGTACAAGTTCAAGTTTGAAACCTAGACTTACTAGCTGTATGAACTTGGGCAAGTTACTTAATATATTAGTGTTTTAGTGTCCCTCATCTGAAAAATGGGGATAACAAGATCTATTTCATATCTTGTGAAGATTACAGTTAATATGCAAAAGTACCTAGGATAGTGCCTGGCACATTGTGAATAGCTTTGCCTTTTATTTCTAGTAAGTTTTTCTAATTGATTGTACTTTTGCATTTTGCTACTGAAAGTGTAAAAGTCCTAAAACCAAATATTTAAATGCAGAAAATAAAGCATAATGCCCACTGATTATAAAGATAATATTTATTTCCATAAATATAAAAATAACAAATGAGGTTTTACTTGTTAAATTTTAATGTGCATAGGGAACCAACTGGGCATCTTGTTAAAATATAGATTCTGATTCCATTGGTCTAAGGCAGGACTTGGAATTCTGCATTTTTAACAAATTCCCAGCTGATTGCTGCTGGTCTGCGGATCACACTTTGAGTACCCAGGCTACAGATGGTTTGATTCGAAGTGAAAAAATTAACTAGAAGGAAGAAAGTATGTATTATTTGTAAAATGAAGATAATACCTCATAGGATTAATGTAAGAAAAAAGTGAAACATATTTAAAATGTTAGAATTGGCCACCAATGGGAACACTTCATAATCAGTAGTATTATTATTGCTAGAAAGGCATTATAGGTATTGTAGGATTAGACAATAAATATATTACTCAAATATGTATATGTGTATATTATACACACACACACACACTACATTTGCTTGCGTTAATATTTTTAACTGCATTTAGAGAGCATCTTACTGAAAGAAATCCTGCGAATACTTTTGTTATAATAATTGGCTAATTTATTGATATGGTTTATTTACTTTTTTTTTTTAAGAGACAGGGTCTTGCTCTGTTGCCCAGACTGGAGTGCAGTGGTGCAATTACAGTTCGCTGAAACCTCCAACTCCTGGGCTCTAGTGATACTCCTGTCTCAGCCTCCTGAGTAGGTGGGACTACAGGCATGCTCCACAACACCTGGCTCCTTTTTTTTAAAAATTTTTTGTAGAGACGGGGTCTCACTGTGTGGCCCTGGCTGATCTCGAACTTCTGGCCTCAAGCGATCCTCCCATCTTAGCCTCTCAAAGTGTTGGGATTTCCGGTGTGAGCCACTGTGCCCAGCTATTTACTTATTGTTTGGAATACAAAAGCAATACATTCTGATAGGAAAAAATTCAATTATCTCAGAAATCTATAAATTTAAAAGGGAAAGTTCTCTACTTTAATCTTCCACTCCTAAGCCCTTGGGCTAATAACTTAAGAATTTGATATTTTAAAATATTTTCTGATTTTTATATACACATATAAAGTCTTCCTTCAGAAAATGGATCACTACAATGCAACTTTCATTTTCCTCAAAAATATATCACAGACATCCTTTCTTCCATGTTAGCACATAGAAATTCATCTCATATTTTTCAGTAATTGCATAGTATTCCAACATACCATAACATACTTACCCATTCTCTATTGCTGTGCTTTACATTGTCTCTAATTATTTCTATTACAAATAATGCTATGATGAATTTCTTCTGAGATCAAACGAGATCAACTGTGTTTAGGGTGGTATGGCTATAGACATTTTTTTTTTCTGAGACAGGGTCTTACTCTGTTGCCCAAGCTGGAATATAGTGGTATGATCATAGCTCACTGCAGCCTCAAACTCTTGGGCTCGAATGATCCTCCTGCCTCAGCCTCCTGGGATTATAGGCGTGACCCACCATACCTGGTGCCTTTTCTGTATATAACTTTTATTCAACCTATTTTCATATTGACATGCCAAATCAACTTCCATAAACCATTTAATCATCAAACATTACTGGAAATTAATATTCTGAATTATTGCAAGTTGGTTCTGCCTGTATGCAATCTACTTTTATAGTGCTAATTCAGTACTACAGAGAAAAAATTTCTCTTCATTTAGGTCTTTGCTTAAATATCATCTCCCTAATGGGATCTTCCATGACCATCCTACAAACCTCAGCTCCCCCATCCTTTCGCCCTGCTTTATCTTTTACAATTCTTACTACCACTTGAAAAATTACATAATACATTTGTCTATTATCAGACTCACCATGAGGGCAGAGGCTTTATCCTGTTATGCTATATCTCCAGCATCTAGAACTCAGATACAGGTTAGTAAATCACTGAATAGCTTTCAAAAAGTTAATGTAATTAAGTCAAAAACAAAAAGTACCCAGTATACTAGAAGTGGTGAATATTTACCATGTCATTCATTGGGTTTAGGCCAGTTAACAATGTATTAAAGAAAAGAATAAATTAAATAACATGCATGTTTGACTGATTGAGTAATTCACACTACTTTAAAAAATGAAATCTTTTTTTTTTTTTTTTTGAGACAGGGTCTCACTCTGTTGCCGCATCTAGAGTGCAGTGGCATCATCATAGCTCACTGCAACCTCAAACTCCCGGGCTCAAGGGATCCTCTTGCCTTAGCCTCCTGAGTAGCTAGCACTATAGGAAAAAATGAAATCTTACTAAAAATCAAACCATCCAGCTTTCCCATTTTAGGCATTTAGGTATGAGAGGTTAAATTTTTCTGCGTTCCAGTGTACAATTATTATCATCCTCCAAGTGGAGGTATTTTTCAGGTTCTTGGTGATCGTCAGAGAAAAGAATTTCAGGACACACCATGTAAGCCAGAGCAAGTAGCTTTTACTAAAAGCAAAAGTGAAAGTATACTCTCTCAAGAGAGAGGGAGTGGGCAGGCTTAAAAAGAGCAGCTGCCCTGAAAGGAAGGGGTTTTTGGTTTTATGAAGTCTCACCAATTGCGGGGAAGAATATTCAAGGCTAAGGGGTTGGTTTTTACTAAGAACTTGGTTAGTAATTCCTAGAACTGGATTCCCTCTCATTTTTATACTTCGTATAGTTGTTTCAGAACTGTCGTGGCCATTTTAAGGGTGGAGAAATTTTAAAACCACAATGCAAATAATATTGTAATTAGCTAAAATTCATGTAAGGTGACCTAGATAGCTGACAAGCCAGTTGAAGCTGGTTCTTGTCTGTGGTTATCAATCCCCCTTAGTCAGACTTTAACACCTGCACCCACTCTGCAAGCCCCTGCATCTGGTCTCAGCCTAATCTCCTTCTCTAACACAATTACTGGGTGTCAACAGTTGTGGCAGATTCCTCACTCCTGGAACACAACTACTGCAACATGTTCTAACATCAATGGTAGACTCCTTTACTGTTGCAGAGGTAGCAGCTCCCTTGGTGGGCCAGTACTGTATGTCTTGCTGGGAATCTTTTCTGAAGACTCCAACTTGAGCCCACTCCTCCAAATTTTCCAATGACTTCATAAGAAATTAGGTAGTTTCAAAATTCCCAATATTAATCCCCATTCCTCTTCAAATAGCTAGAGTGGTTTGTTTCCTACAAAGTAAGTCATCACTGATACAAAACCAAAAATTGTATATCATCAAGTTTAAAAATAATACAAACCACATAAAGGTATTTCAAGGTATAGGGAGGGCATGCAAGATTTACACACAAAAACATATGTGTACATAGGGAAAAAAGGATTACTTAATATACCAAAATGTTAATGTGGTCATTTCTGTTGGTAGAACTATAGGTAATTTAAATTTTAGTATTGCTTATCTATTTTCTCTAAATGTTTTTTTAGAATAATACCTTAAAAGTCATTTTTTTTCTCCCTAACAAAAGAAGCAATATCCTCCTACAGGAAAAATACATATATATACACCTAAATGTATCTTGAAATGTTACAGGCAACTAGGAGGATTAACTAAAGGTATCAATCTACATGTAACAACATAATACACACAGAAGGATGTATCATGGTCCTAAATGGGGGAGTAAGTTCTCAGGGTCATGATCCCAAAACAAATATTTGTCTATTCTAGTGGCACAGTCAAGCTGACTGCTCCCTGTTAGAAAAAAGGCAGCTAGCTATCTTGGGAACTAAACATATGAGGTGAGACTAGCCAGTGCCACAGCTGTTGGCAAGCTTTCTTTGTTTACAGTAGCAAAAGTACATCCCTTAGAATTGGCTAGCTATTTTAACAGGCATAAAACAGAATGGAAGTGCATTCACCTACCCAATCATTACATGAGATTTTAGAAAAGAAAGGGCAAACATGAAATGAGCAAGAGACTTTCTTTAAAATACTATTTTTAAAAAAAACTTCCTTACGTATCAATTCATGGGCTATAAAAAAAATAAAAAACTTTCCACATAGCTAACATTATCTATTTCTGGATTGCTCTTTAGTCCTCTATTTTCTCTACCCACTAGCTTTATGACTTAGTTTCAAACTAAGCAATATATAAGACGCAAAGACAAGTCATACTTTTTTTAATAACGGGCAGAAGTAATCATGAAGTATCACAATGCATTTGCAACCACCAAAGAAGATGCAGATAAAATAAACCATTCTTAAGCTATGGAAATTCCTATCAAGGAATTTTATTAGAATTAGATTAATAAGAAAAAAATCCTTTATCTATTAACATAGTACTTTTACAAAGCTACTTTTAAAATGTCATTTGATACTAGTTACTTTTGTTAACAGTGCCTTTCAGTGACAAGTTTTTAATTTTGATGAACTCTAATTTTGGATCTTTTATGATTAGTGCTTTCTGTGACCTAAGAAATCTTTGACTAACCCCTCAAGTCACAAAGATATTCACCTATGTTTTCTGCCAAAAAGCTTTATACTTCTTAGCTATTACATTTAGGTCTATGATCTATCTCAAATTCATTTTTGTGAAGTAGGGGGGTCATTGTTCGTTTTTTTCCATACAGATATTCAGGTATTCTATTCTGGTTCGATTTGTTGAACAGACTTTCCTTCTCTATTGGATTGCTTTGACATCTTTGTTAAAAGTCAAGTGATCATATAAATGTGGCTCTGTTTTTAGGCTCTCTCTTCTATGCCATTGATTTATTTGTTGATCCTTATGCTAGTACAATGTATTTATTAGTAGATACTACTTACTACAATAATCCTTGTATTGCTTTACAAAATTTAAGCCTCAATAGAAGAGGATATATAAATTTGGCTGAAATAAATGAATGGCATCAAGATGAGCCTTCCTTAGGAAACCATTTTCAAAAATTATATCATGGCTTTGAAAACACCATATTATTACTACTGTATCATGAGCAAAATATATTTACCCACAAATAACTGAAAAACTACACATGCTTCTTTATTACTTCCAAATGAAATTATGTATGCAAAATATTTCATTAATTTTTCTACTCAATTTCCTATCAGGTTTTCCCCCATTAGTTCTAAGTCATTTAATAATACCACAATTACTATGCTTAAAACAATCCTTAAAAATTCATGTGTTGAAGATGGAAGATGGGTACACACTCCCCCTAATAAAATAAATTCTGTTAAACTTATTTTATAATAAATAATAAAATGTTAAAAAGTCATGTATAACTTCAGAAATGTGCTTGGTAAAGAAAAAAGTAGATAGTTTTCTTTATAAAAAGAAGTTTTATAAAATTTCCTTCAAAGTTTAACTTGGAAAAGAAGATTAGGAGCAAGAATACAGTATTATTTTATAAAATAAAAACCAAAGCAACTTCCAAAAGCAATAAAAAAAAAAATCCATGGTGATAAAATTGTACATGGCTCTTAAAAACAGTTGCCTGTACTAATTTTGTTCAAATTAGCATAAAAGGATCCCCCATCACCACTGCCATCTTTTTTTTTTTTAAGCAGATAGACTAAACTGTCAAACTTTCAACTTTTTATAAAGACAAAGATTTTTTGAAAATTATGGCCAAATTGAAAGTAACATCAACACTCTTTAAGATTTACAATTTGTTCTTCACCTGAAATTTTGCTCTAAAGCATAATACACAGACCTTCCTAAAATAATTCTACAATACATTAATGTTGAAAGTTTGCTAAAATAAAACTGGGATGTTTATTACCTTTTCTACTGACAGCAGTACAAATCATTAGAAATTATACTTTTGTCCATTTCAAAGGATCTTCATTAAAATCATGCTTTCTCAATTTGGTATAGGAGATAAAATTCAGTGTTAAAATATTTAAAACACTTAGATATCAAAGATAAAAACAATGATAATTTTCCATTAATGATGAGAAGAAACAGAAGATTCAGTTTAATCAAGATCTGACATTTATAAATTCTAAGTATTTAACTGAGCTAAAAGATCAAAAGATTAATTAGAACAATTACCAGTAGAGAATATCATTTATGCATTTTCTAGGTTCATTACAGTAGCTATCCAGAGAACTAACAGTTCTCAGATCCAATGTCAAATAATGGAATTTGGGCAAGCACTCTTAATATCATTTTTATTTAATATGCACTACATGCACATGATGCAGGCAGGGAAAAAGTTTATGAATCCATGCATTAAAGACAAGACAGACTGGTACTACTGACAAACGTGCACCGAGCCAATTAGAATGTTGCTCAAAGTTCTTTATACTTAATGGTTTCCATGAAATTAAGTGCAGAAGCAGAAATGTATACACATTCCAAAAGATCCTCTTCATTTAGATTCCTGAGCTTTCTTTGCATTCTGTTTTTCTTTTGCCTAAAAATTAAAGATAGTATGTTACAAAATCTTAAAAGTCTGTTTTAGAAAATATTAAAATAAAATGTGCTTAAGAGGGCATTCTCAAGCTAAAAGGCTTGAAATGTGTTGTCTACATGATTTCTAGAGCATTATATTTTATAACCTGAGACTTGCAGCAAACTCTTCCTGGACAATTATATAGTTATTCTTTGCCCTAAATAAGAAAGGGTCATGTTTGGTTTACAGTTCTTCCTTATATGAAATTGAAATGTATTATTATAATGTAATAATTTAAAAATATATAATTACTCATTCCATGAAGTCAAACTCATTAAGAGTATTCCAAAACAATATACATACATATTTACCCAGTTCTTATTCAAATGAGTATAAGAAAAACCCTATATTAGTTTCTGCATATTTGAATAAATGAATTTAACATAACAGTGTAAGTAAGTTTTACATAATGTCACTAAGGGACTATGCATCTGTGGTGTCAGTAATCCTTTCTTGTATGATCTAAAAAATGTTTTCATGCATTATTTCAATTGATCCTCATAACAATTATGTAACTTGAACACAGTAATTCTATTTTATTCTTTAGTATATGAAGAAGCCAGAGCTCACAGATGTTATCAAACTTGACCAAAGCACACAGCTAGTATATAGTAAAACCTCAATAAAGGTCAAAGACATGTTCTATAGCATTGCTTCTCAATGCACATACCAATGACCTGGGAACCCTGTTAAAATGCAGACTGATTCAGTAAAATGCCTGAAGTTCTGCATTTCTAACAAACTCTCAGGTGATGCCAATTCTGCTAGTCTTCAGAAAATACTTTTTTTTCTTTTTAATGAACTGATTAGTTTATAAATGATTTGGTGGCTGGCGACTAAGCTTCAAGTCCTGGCTTGGCCACTCATTAGCTGGGTGACCCTGGTCAAGATATTTGATGTTTTAGAACCTTAGTTTCCTGCTCTGTAAATTGGGGATAATAATGCCTACTGTGTCTACCTCATTGGCTCAAAATCCAAATACAGAAATGCCTGTAAGGAGGAGCTTTATAAACTCACAAGTGCTCTACAGGGTGGACTGGGACGATTACTATTACTTTGCCAAACCTGCATATCTTTAAGAACAGTATTTTAGGTGTATGGAAAAACAAGAGAAAAAATTTTCAGAATCTGGTACCTTGAGGTAGGCTTCCCAACCCTGACAGGTTCCCACCTTATTGTAAGAACTCTGGAGCTCAGTCTTAAGGCTTTAACCCTATGCCAAGAAACAACTGTAAGGCAAAGGAATCCTCCCACAAACCACTCCATCAGCTATGAATGTGCTGTGAACTATATATTCCAGTCACACAGAACCACTTTGAGTCAGATCTCCACAGGCACAGTGCTCTGTAGAGCATTCGCATATGCTGTTCCCTCCGCCTGGAATACTCCTTCTTAGCTTTTCAGTCTCAGCTTCATCTCCTTAGTATTGTTATGAAAAGAGTTTTGAACTCATGAATCACTTGAAAGATCTCAGGGGACCCCAGATGTTCTAGCTCTCTGCTGACTGAGCTATTACTTAACAACTCTTTCTTACTTACATGTTTCTCTCTCTCTATCTCTGTCCTTCTCTCTGTCTCTCTCTCTGAAACTAAAATGTTCACTCTCTAAGTAGTAACAACGACAGAACATGGAATAATTGAGCTAAACCCACTTCCTAGAGCCAAAAGTACTTTAGGACGCAGACATCTAATCACTTTGAAAGAATTTACTACTAATGTTAGTGGAACAACTAATTTAACAGTATTTTTTCCTAATCCTTCCCTTTTTTTCCCTTTTCCTTTCTGTAATTTTTTAAAGCAAATCCCTGGCAATATGTCATCTACCCTTTAACACTTCTGTATGAGCCTCTAAAGTATAAGGACATTTTCCCACAAAACCATAATACCATTCTCACACTTAATAAAGTAACAATATAGGCAATTATTTAATACCATCTTCTAGCCAGTCAGTATTAAAATGTTCCCAACTGTCTCAAAAGTGTTGTTTTATAATTGGATTGTCCACATATTGCACTTGATGGTTATGTCCCTTTCCAGATAATACTTTTAAAAGCAAGATTTTAGAGTACTAGAATACAATGTTCTTTCCACTATGCCACTTGAATCAGAAAGGAACCAATAAATTAGACTTTTGCTATTATACAATTTTTTTAAACTTCCTTAGATAAAAAATAGGGTAATTAGAACAATTACAATCTTTTTAATAATGTACTAGTATAATTATTATATAACAGTATGATAAAATTGAGTGCTATGACTTACCTCAATATATTAAGAGAAAATAGGTTATATATATACCACATAAAAATAATAAAATTGCATGAACATTTTTAGTTAACAAGCATAATTTGTAATTTGCCAAATTTGTAATTTATAATACATATGAGATATGTATACCATATCTCATATAAAGTTTTGTTTTCAAATAATGAAAATACAATTCAGTTTTAGGCATAATTTAAAATAAAAGTATGTACTTCTTTCCTTATTGATCTCTGAATATACTTAACAGAATGTTTAGTGGATTAACAAGAAATGAATTTATTGGTTTATGATATAAACTTTACAACATAATTAAATGAACAAAGACATATAATGCAGAGAGTATACATATATTTATTAAATTGTATAATTTAGATAAAATTAAGGGATAGGTAATATAAGTTAAAAATAATTACTACCATTGAGCATTTATTGTATACTTTATAGATATGATTTTACTTAATCCTCATGATTGTGAAATAGGTATGATTCCCAATTTAGGAATGAGAAATGGAGGCTATAAGAAAGTAAATAATTGCCTAAAAGCACTGTTAATAAGCAACATATCTGAGATTTAAACTCAAAGCCTGTAGTCTATTTTGCCTTTGTTAAAAAATAAAAAATAGTACTATATTTCTAAATAGCATGGAAAAAGTACATACTGTTAAAAATATTTTCCTTCTACAGTGTGCCAATGAGATATTAAAAATTACTGACTCAAATCAGACAATTCTATAACAACAGATATTAGTGTAAATATTATTGTGATTAGCTTTAACTATTCTTCTACCTTATTTCTATAAAGGGATAGAAAAAGTAAGTTCTGAAGATTAGGCACTTATTGCTAATTATATCATAATGTCTTAGTAAAGTGTGGACAAAATTCAGTATCATGAAGTTGCTTTGGATCTCACATAGCAACTGAATCTGTGTTACATTATGGTAAGTTATTGGTGGTTGTTGAAAACTTGGGATAGACAATGATTCAGAATTACATATAAAGGTTGAGAAAAAATTTTTTAAAGAATTATAAATATACCTGAATAAATACAAGTTTCACAAATGGAACCTTAATCTAGGTAATTTTATTTTATATTTTAAGGAATAGATTTGGTATATAGTACAAGAAATTTTAGAACTGTATATTTTCAGGTCACCTCCTGGCAGTTTTTATGTAATGTGTACTCAATGAACTCATCAGATAATGGCAAAAGCCTCATCTGGAGGAATAAAAACATTTATAATACGAAATCTTAGCCACATTTATTATAGTCATATGCCCAAGGGAGAATCAAATTCTTTACCCTTTATAAATTATTCTGTAAAATGAAAAGATTTTAGCTCAAATACTTTTATGCCATCATAGGCTGTAGGCAACTGCCTCAGTTACTCAAAAATCTGATCCTGGACAGTCTTAGAGCAGCCACATCTTTCCTGTTTGGTTCCTTTTACCCCTTTCACACTTTGTTCCTTTGTTCTCTTATCCTATTTTTCCTTAAAAAAACAAACAAACAAAAAAATCCCCCAACATTCCACTTTAATGATTTCTTTCTGAATTCTACAAGTAATTTTTCTTAGAAGTATTACCACTGAGTAATTAACAATCACTAGTAGAGCCTTATATAATTATAAATCTAATCTTAATCTATTCTAACAGTTTTTAACCTGCTTTATTTTTAACATTTGCATTTATCAGCAGAAAGTGATATTTTAATATGGTATAATTTTTTTTCAAAATAAGATGAACAAAATTATCTGTGCTAAGGAAGCTGATATGTGATACAGAGTAAGCATTTAATTCCAACCACAGATTTAACATTTTATGGATGTGAAATTTTAAGTGGCTAGAAAGCTATTTAGGAGCTACTCTGTGCTTGCCCAGGATCTTTAGCATGACTTTATTCTAGTACTTACCAGAATAATACTATTTACCACAGTACTATAATTGTTTATTTATTCCTTTTCAAAACCACATCATGAGTTGCTTAAGAGAAAAGAATATGTCTTAATTATGTGTACATTCCTAGACCTTAATAGACTGCCTGGAATATAGTTGCAGCTACATAAATGCTTGATGAATAATTAGAAACATTTCAAGAATTCCAACCAAATGATGATTCTGAATTAGCTTCAGAACCTAGGGGAATTACAGATATTGCATATATACAAGAAATAAATGTACCTCAATATTGCTTATGGAATATTAATTAAAGAACAGTTTAGAAAAATAGGCAAAATAGAAGGTCAATAATTACCTCCCTTAAGAAAACAAATGCAAACACAACACAGTTGGTGTTCTAACATTAGGTATTCGTATACTGCCACCTTGTGTCCAAAATAACATGAACTAAGGAATTAAGGTTCTAACGCAAAGTTGAAAACTGTTGTTCTCTAACTAAGCTCTCAGAAAAATCTAGGGATATAATGTCATTAAAAATCAACAAGAAAAAAAATCAACAAGAGTGCTCCTTTTCCTAATTTTCACAAAAAATTATATTCACAGGCCAGTTTTAAAGCAAAATTTATACTCTTAAAATTTGTCTAAGTGTCCTTAATAACATTTATCTATACTTAAGATCTGATATATCACATGATTTAGCACACTATATAGTTATTTTGTTCAAAATTTTTAATAGAGAAATATTTCATAGTGTTTCATACAAAGAACACCATGTCTAGGTACTCTTGTTAACCAAGCAATTTTGAAAACCACAAGACCCTAATTGTTAATCCAAAACTTTAAAAATCAGTTTCAGTTTCCCATCTTGGAATATGCTGAGATGCATGAATAGAAAAGCCTATGGTGGAAAAAAGAATATTTAGCAGTCTTCTGCAATAATTTTTGCATTTAATGCTAAAAGTTGGTTCACATGTTTCAAATAATAAGGTATATACAAAAAATTATTAAGTCACATCTCATATTATTTGTAATTTATAATATTAAATAGCTTGGTTGAAATGTATCTTTGCTTTGTAAACTTTAAAATTAATAAGAAAAATATACCTACCATGTATTCTGGTCTTTAAGTTAATGGTCCAAAATTTTATTTGCCTAGTAGTGTCTTCTCAAAGTGTTTCTCAAAATACGGTACACAGACCAGTTGCATTAGAATCACTTGGGGCATTTATTAAAGATTCCTTCCCCTATATCAGAATATCTGGGGAGGGGCCAGGTAACATGTATTTTAAAGAGTATCCAGCAATGGTCACTTTCAGAAACACTAATTTACAGTATGAAACTTAAAAACAATTTAACTGCATTTCATTTATTCAACAAATATTTTATTAAGTTACTTATTAAAGAAAAAATCAAAGAAATCAGAATTTTTCACTAACTTATGCTAATTTTCCCTCAGTGAAAGGAAACTAGATTAGGAATAAGAAAACCTATTTCCTAGTGCAGGCTACTATTTTTCCCCCATCAATGTCCATTCCAGTTCCAAACTCTATTATATCAACTCAAATTT
The DNA here is from genome assembly GCA_023783475.1 of Daubentonia madagascariensis. Taxonomy (NCBI): domain Eukaryota; kingdom Metazoa; phylum Chordata; class Mammalia; order Primates; family Daubentoniidae; genus Daubentonia; species Daubentonia madagascariensis. The sequence goes on along the minus strand of JAKFHU010000978.1, from coordinate 12,638,835 downwards.
TTGCTAAATTAAATAGGAAAAAAACTATTATTTCAATTATTAGCATTAAAAATACGTTTTTGCTTAAAGAAAGAATAGTGTTTTAAATTTTAATACAGCATAACCTGAGTTCTTGACACTAAGAATTCTAGAAGGCTAAAACAAGTGGGGAAATTCTTTATTTTTATTTTATGGTATCATGTTGAATTCTCATAGAATTTACAACAAGAGGCGAAAACAAAAGAATAAAAATAAAACCTTCAACAAATTTTATCTCTATTCATGCCCTCCCCCAAAATATTTTATGTTTTTGGAGAATCTAAATCTAATTTAAGTATTCGCCAACAAAATACTTACCTTTTCTACTAGTGGTATTAACTGCTGGTGTTCTGCTAAAGTCTTTAACAATTCCATAATGAAAGGCAGATAATTATGCTTCCTTCTGATATTCTCAATCTGAAAATAAAAAATGTCATCAAACCACACTAACTACATTTCTGAAAATGTTTTGATTTTTTTTTTGCATCCAAATCAAAATAAAAATGGGATAAAATCCTCCATACTGATAAGAAAAAATACTAGAAATAATGAGATTCTGTTCCCACTGAGAATAAAGACTAAAACAACAAAACACGTGGAGAGAGTTTCTCAGGCATGGCTTTCTACACTCAGCTTAGCAAATAACAAAGGCTTTTAAAAATTCAATCTAGGATTAGTTATGAAAATGTAACTTATAAAAGCAAATTATGAAGGCCTATATGATAAATCAACACTCTTGCTACTACACCTGTGCATATAATCAGGCCAAGTCTAATGAGACTAACTTTATTTTGTGATCAAGAATAATCTTTGAGACTATTTTTGATCAAAAGGAGATAGACTGCAGGAAAAAAAATTTGTGCTTCAGTAAAAAACTGCATTGTCTAGAGCACACCCTCCCAAGTTATATAATTCTAGGGTTTCATTGCCATTGAGCTATTATGTATTTTATCGGGTAGAGGTTTAACTGACTGCCCTTCTTCCATAGAAAAAAACAAATTCCCTCTTTTGTAAATTCATTCAACATTCCTTTACTTCATATAAGTTTTGAGTTTCTTTGACTTCTCCTTTGAACTAGTTGTGATATTCTATTAATTAATTAACTGGATTCCTCCAGTTAATTAATTAAATTACATCTTAACACATGATCATTTTATATCAGTATGAGAATCATTTTACTTTTTTAAAAATATTTTTATTATTATTATTTTTTTTCTTTAAAAGCCTGAGTAGGAAAGACCATTTAACCTTTTTTTAAACAAAGTATTCCCAAACAATGTAGCAAAGATTTTGGAAACTTAGTTTGTGTTTTATTTCAAGCAGATACTAAAAGTTAATTACATAATAACTCTGCATAAGAATATATACACGATGGGCACTTTGATTTTTTTTTAAATATCAAGTGGAATGGAAAACAACTGCTAAAGCTTTCATCTCTTACTTTCCTGTCTCCATGAACTTGGCCCTTCCTTTTTCCTGCCTGGAATACTCTGGAGCCTGCCTGCCCCCACCACTTCCACTTGAAGAAATCCTACTAGTTCAAGGCCCATTTATTCTGTTTAGCAATTATTTGTTGTCTGTTAAGTATGATGCAAAGCACTATACTGACATTGTGGTGAGCAACAAAAAGAAAAAGGACAATTCTTGCCTTCAACTGGGCTTCAAAAGAGAAACAATCCTTTTTTTTTTTTTTGGAGACAGGGTCTTGTTCTGTCACCTGGGCTAAAGTGTAGTGGTGTCATTATAGCTCACTGCAACCTCAAACTCCTGGGCCCAAGTGACCATCCTGCCTCAGCTTCCTGAGTAGGTGGGACCGCAGGCACATGCCACCATGCCCAGCTAATGTTTCTACTTTTTGTAGAGATGGGGTCTTGCTCTTGCTCAGGCTGGTCTCAAACTCATGGCGTCAAGCAATCCTCCCACCTCGGCTTCCCAAAGTGCATTACATGTATGAGCTACCATGTCTGGCCTGAAAAACAATCCTTTTACTACTACAACACACATGACAAATGATGTAAGTTTCACATTCAAAATCATTCAAAATCCAAAGTTCCCTCCACTCTTTTCACTTCTCCAAAAAAAGGTTATTGGACAGATTGCAAGTGAAGGAGAATAATATTATTATTAAAGATAATCTTGCTTTCATATTTGACTCTGAATTACATAAATATTTGATATAATTAAATAAAATTAAATCAGAATTTTTAAAAAACCTAAAATATTTGAAAGCAAAATCAAGAGGAAAAATTTTTAAGTGAATTTAAAATGTAGTAATTTGCTGGGTGTGATGGCTCAAGCCTGTAATCCTAGCACTTTGGGAGGCCAAGGTGGGAGGATTGCTTGAGCTCAGGATTTCGAGAACAGCCTGAGCAAGAGCGAGACCCCGTCTCTACTAAAAATAGAAAAATTAGCTGGGTGTTGTGGAGTGTGCCTGTAGTCCCAGCTATTTGGGGGCCTTAGGCAGGAGGATTGCTTGAGCCCAGGAGTTTGAGGTTGCATTGAACTATGATGATGCCACTGTACTCTACCCAGGGTGACAGAGTGAGACTCTGTCTCAAAAATAAATAAATAAATAAATAGTAGATATTTGATTATATATCCATAATGGGATATATCCTAAGGAATAAAACAAATTTAAGAAAAAACTTTTCAAGTGTTATCAATAGTACTGGCACTATCATTCTGAACCTTATATACATATATACACACACATATTATAAACATACTATACATATATGGCATAAAGCAAATAAGTAGTTATGTTAATGTTGTTAGGAACCAAGATTTTCAGCTTAAGAAATGTAAATTCTTAACTTCTTCAAGTATAAAGGCCTTTATTCCTAAATTTGAGTGTTAATATGAATTTGTGATGTATTTGCTCTTCAAAAATAAAACAAGAAACAAAAAATCTGTATTTCTTAGCTCTGAAAAGACCTAGAAACAATCACCAACTCAGTAGCACTGAGCACCTGAGCACCCAGATAGTGGTTTCTAAATACCATTTCCCACTAAGGGAACCCAGGACTTCTTAAAAAAACGGCTGATTCCAAGTGTGAAGCAAGAAATGTACAAGATGAATCTGAAACATCTTGTCATAATAGAAAACAAGGAAGCTATCAAAGACTAAAAGGGTTATGTCAAAAGGACTTAGGAGTTAGCCTGAAGTGGCCTCCAATGGCCAAAGATGAGATAATTTGAGCACCAGTAAGAATAATAACTGCAATAAAGTGAAATATCAAATAGGTTAAAAATCTGTTCCTAATAATACTTCACAAAAATAAAAAGAAAGAAACCTTACTACTTATCTTTGTAGGATGCCAATACATTTTTGTGAAAACTGGCAAATAGATGGAGAGAAAGCAACTGAACATTGAATATACCTTTATCTCAAAATATACTGCTCTACATTAAAACATTAAAAGAACACAGCTTTAAAAACATACCTTGTATCTTTTTAATTTCTGTACTTCTTCTTCAATAAGCATCTGATTTTTGGCAACTTCTGACTGAATAGCACTTAACATACTACTACCCTGATCTGTATCCATGGGTTCCTCCTTAGGGGAAAGAAAAAGAAATAGCACACCCTAATGATTGAGGCATAAGTCCAGAATTATTTTTAATTGACAAACACAATACAATTATTTTCAAATACCTGCCTAATAACAGCAATTAAAGGATAAAAGCCCTAAATAATACCTTCCATATTTCTATATTCTAGAATACATATACATTTTCACTTAAAAACAACCTATACTGTAATATAGTATATTGCTATAATCTCCTATTAAGCTATAAAATAAATTTGCTCAAATATACTCTTATGAAAATGTGATCAAAGGATTGCAAAAAGGCTTTGTTACTAAATCTCTTCTCCAATCATCTTTACCATAGAAAGATAATCATAAGGACTAGGAAATATTACATGTGAATCTAAATGTATCCAATTAACTCTTTGAGAAATATACTCTAACTTGCTTAATTATATAATGGAATCATAGTAAATAGTTTAATTATAATTCCGCCAGGCGCTGTAATCCTAGCATTTAGGGAGGCCAAGGAGGGAGGATTGCTTAAGGCCAGGAGTTCAAGACCAGCCTGAGCAAGAGTGAGATCCTATCTCTACAAAAAAAATAGAAAAATTAGCCAGGCATGGTGGCGTGCGCCTGTAGTCCCAGTTATTTGGGAGGCTGAGGCATGAGGATCACTTGAGCCCAGTAGTTTGAGGTGGCAGTGAGCTATGATGCCACTGCACTCTAGCTTGACCCTGTCTCAAAAAAAACCAAAATTATAATTATAATTACTAACACTTAGCATTTACCATTTGTCAGTCATTATTTTAAGTGATTTGCATATATTTTCCCATTTAATCCTCATGATAACCTTATAAGATAAATACTATTATGCTCATGCTACATGAAGAAACCAAGGCACAAAGAAATATATTCAAATTCATACATCCACTATGTGGCAAAGCCAGGAACTGAATCTAGGCAACGTGAATCTAATTGAAACTTACAGACTGTATTCTCTTAACCTCCACCACTCAGGACACTTCATTAAATCTATATTTAAAAAAATAAATAAATAAATACTTTCCCTGAGAGAATAACTAAGCTAGAACTTTGTACTTAAAAACATGGCTACAAACCTCTGCAAGTTGTTTCTGTAACTCCGCTATCTTCTGTTCATATATCATTTTTCTGTCAGACACAATGGCCATTAAGTTAAATCGAATTTCCCCTTCACTGTACCTAGAAGAAAGTTATTTTAAAGTTTATAATGTAATAAAGAATTGTGAAACTTACTACTAAGATAATCCATTGTGATTACCTCATGATTCTCTGGGGCAAATAAAAATCTATCAATTGGCTAATAGTAAAAATTGATACTTCAAAAAAGCTTTATGCATGAAAGAAAACTGCAGCAAAAATATTGGCTAAATTTGATCAATCACAAATATTTTTAAATGTTCTAAAACAGTGTTAGTCCACTTAAAACATCTGCAATAACAAATCTGAAATAACAAATATTTTTTATCAATTTCCCTACTTTTATAAGAAAAATGGCAACTGATTTACTGATCTCAGAATAAACAAAGACCCCACATTTGTTGGATTAATCTGGCATCTTGATGGCAATTAACTATACTCTTTACTATCTAATTTTTTTTGCAAGTCATGATGTATTTTCTATTTTTAATTAATATATTTTAAAATTTTATTTATATTTTATGTTATATATAAATACATAAGATATTTATATAATATTTTATTATTATAATATGTAATTATATCCTGTAGTAAAATTTCTGAATGCTGTTTGATTTTCACTACTCTCATACCAATGAAACACCTCCTAGCATAAGCTTGTTCATGGCTGGGACTGACATTTAAAAAATTATCCATAGCAATATGTGAGTGGCATTTAATAAAGATGAAAAGATATAGAAAATGTAACATCATTTTTCCATTAGTTCATCTCCAAGAGTGTCTCATACATAGTTCTATTGATTGAAAAGAATATGGCCCAATATAACAATTGTGCTTTGAACCATGTAAAGAAAATTTTTAAATGCTACTTGTGGAACTTCCACATCCCTATTCCTCCCACTAAATACAACTGAAAAACTCTAGACATAATATTTCTGAGACAGAGAGAGAGAGAGAGAAAATTCTGAAAGGTGGATAAAAGGTGACAAGCTAGGGAACTCAGGACCCAAGAATGAAACAATGGTGAATTCCCTGGAGTTTTCTTTCCGCCTCATATATCCCAGACTTGGAGCTGAAGAAACCAGCAACCCAGAAATACCAACAGGCAAAGAAAGAAAGGCCCCAACAGAAAAGGAGCAGCCTCAAAAGACAGAAAACTTTTAGACAATAATCATTCTATTATATAGTCAAACATGACTGAAAAATCTGTGACCCCAGCTTTACCCACACAAGCAAAAGTGGAGTGAAGAGTATAGACTTCCAACTTTACCAGGCTTTAACAAGGCACCTAGGTTGGTATTAAAAAAGGCTGAGTAGGCTCATCCCCACCAGGTGGTAACAACAATGCTCATTTGTGGTATCAGAGGACACCAAGTGGGAAGCCAAGACCCACTTCAGGATCAGTGGAAAGCAATAACAAGGCACTTCTACCCCTCTCAGCCAGGGTGGTATCAGTAGAAACCCTGTTGGGGGCTAGAACTCCCACCCCTGCCCAGCAATAACAAGGAACCTCATTCCACCTCAGATGTCAGTGGAGGTCTACTAGAGAACCTAGATTTCTACTCCCACACCTGGCACTAATGAGGCAATGCCTCCAATTTACCTTACCAGAGCAGTGTCCATAAAAACCAGCTAAAACAGAAGTTAAATAAGATCCAGAGTCTTACTATACAATATTCAAAATGTTCAGGTTTCCATCAATAATCACTCATTGTATTAAAAACCATGAAAATCTCAACATGAATGAAAAAGACACTTGATAGTGAGATGGCAGACATTAGAGTTATCTGACAAAGATTTTAAAAGAGCCATTATAAAAATGATTCAATGAATAAGTATAAACACACTGAAAATACATGAAAAATTTAAAGTCTCAGCAAAGAAACAGAAGATATAAAGAAGACCCAAATGAAAGTTTTACAGCTGAAATATATAATAACCAAAATAAAAAAAAACTCAATGATGGGCTCAGTAGCAGAATGGAGGAGACAGAGGAAAGAATCAGTGAAGTGGAAGACAGAACAACAGAAATTACCCAATCTGAACAAAAGAACAAGAAAATAGACTGAAAAAAAAAAAAAAATCAACAGAGCCTCAGGGACCTGTGGTACTAAAACAAGGATCTAACATTCAAGTCCTTACAGTCCAGGAAGGCGAGGAGAAAGACAGTGAGGTTGAAAAAGTACTGTAAGACATAATGGCTGAAAACTTCCCAAATTTGACAAGACACAAACCTAAAAATTTAAGAAGCTGAGTAAACCACAAACAGGATAAGCTTTTAAAAATTCACACCAACATAAATCACAAACTTCTGAAAACTAAAGATGAAGAAAAAAATCTTGAGAGCAGCATGAGAGAAACAATATTATACCTATAGGGGAAAACAATCCAAGTGACATTAGATTTATTATCAGAAACCAACGGGGCCAGAAGGTAGTGGTATAACAGTCTTCAAGTGCTAAAAGAAAAGACTGTCAACCCAGAATTCTATGTCCAGGAAAAATATCCTTCAGGAATGAAAGGGAAATCAAGACATTCTCAGACGAAGAAAAATCAGGAATCTGTTGACAGAGGACCTACCCTAAAAGAATGGCTAACTAAAGTTTTCTAAACAGAAAAGAAATGATAAAAGGAGTCCTAGAACATCAGGAAGGAAGAAGAATGGAAAGAATAAAAATATAGGTACATACAATATATTTCCCTCCTCTTTAAGTTTTCTAAATTATTTGATTTCAAATAATTTCATGATTGAAGCAAAAATTATAATAATAACTGATGTGGTCCAAAAACATATATAGACAAACCATTTTAAAAAGCCATACAAAGGACTGGGCGCAGTGGCTCACACCTGTAATCCTAGCACTCTGGGAGGCCGATGCAGAAGGATTGCTTGAGCTCAGGAGTTTGAGACTAGCCTGAGCAAGAGTGAGACCCCGTCTCTACCAAAAATAGAAAAATTAGCCAGGCTTAGTGGCGCATGACTGTAGTCTCAGCTCCTCGGGAGGCTGAGGCAGGAGGATCGCTTGAGCCCAGGAGTTTGAGGTTGCAGTGAGCTACAATGACACCACTGCACTCTACCCGGGGCAACAGAGCAAGACTCTATCAAAAAAGAAAAAAAAAAAAAAAGCCATAGAAAGAAATTCATTCAAAAACCCCACAGATAAATAAAAATGGAATTGTGAAAAATGTTCAAGTAACTTACAAGAAGGCATGAAAAGAAAAATAGAGAAATTTAAAAAAAATATAGAAATCAAAGAGAAAAAATGAAATGGCAGACTTAAATCATAACATAAAAGTAATTACATAAAATGTACATTTAATTTTATATGTAATTTTACAAATCCACTACATTCAATTTAAATGGTCTAAATACACCAAATAAAAGACAGAGTGGATTAAAAAACATGACTCAATACATGCTGCCTACAAGAAACTCACTTCAAATATAATACAGGTAAGTTGAAAATAAAAGAATAGAAAAAATATATCATGCATACATTAATTTAAAAAAAAAGTAGGAGTGGCTATGTGTTATCAGTTACATTTCACAGCAAAGAAAATTACCACAGTCAGAGAGCGACATTACATAATGATAAAAATGTCAATCCACCAAGAAGAAATAGCAATCATAAATATGCATGCATCAAACAACAGAACTGGAAAATATGTAAAGCAAATACTGATAAAACTGAAAGGAAAATAGACAAATCCAAAACTTTCCCCTTTCGCAAATGACATGATTGTTTATTTAGAAAATGCTATGGAATCTGGGTGAGTTCGGCAAGGTCAAAGGATACAAGATAAAGAAAGGAAAAAATTCAATTGTATTTCTACACATTAGCAGTGATCACATGGAAATCAAAAATGAAAATACAATATTATTTATAATATCACTCAAAAGAATATGGAATGTTTGGGTACAGATCAAACAAAACACGTACAGGACTTGTATGCTAAAAACTACAAAATGGTCATGAAAGAAATCAGAGAAGATCTAAGTAAATGGAGAGACATACCATGTTTGTAGATTGGAAAACTCAGTATAGTAAAGATAGAAGTTCTCCTCAAATTGATATAAATGTTTGACACAATTCCTATGAAAATTCCAGCAAGGATTTTTATAGATATAGAGAAGATTGTACAAAAATTTATATGGGAAGGCAGAGGAACTACAATAGCTAGAAAAATTTTGAAGAATAAAGTGGGAGGCAGTCTACCTGATTTCAAGACTTATAGTGGGTAATCAAGACTGTGTAGTACTGGCAGAGGGACAGAAAATAGATCAATGAACAGAACAGTGAACCCACAAACAGACCCACACAAATATGCCCAATGATATTTTACAAAGGTGTAGGAGCAATTCAGTGGAGGAAGGATAGCCTTCAACAACTGGTGATAGAGCAATTGAACATGCATAGGCAAAAAAATGAGCCTTGACCTAAATGTCACACCATATACAAAAATTAACTCAAAATACATCATAGGCTTAAATGTAAAATGTTTAACTATACGCTTTTAGGGAAAAAAAAAACCCAAGAGAAAATCTTTGGGACCTAGGGCCAAACAAACACTTCTTAGACTTGACAACAAAAACACAATTTACAGTGGGCAATATCGATAAATTGGACATCACAGAGATTAAGAACTTTAGCTCTGTGAGAAACCACGTTGAGAGTATGACAGGAAGGGCTACAGATTGGGAGAGAATATTTGCATGCAATGTGACTGATGAAGATTATGTAAAGAACTTCAGGGCTCAACAATTTAAAAACAAATAATCCAATTAGGAAAAAGGCAAAAGCCATGAAAAGATTTTCAACATCATTAGTCATTAGAAAAATGCAGACTAAAATCACAATGAAATATCACTATACACCTCTTAGAATGGTTAAAATAAAAAATTGTGACAACATCAAATGCTAACAAAGATGCAAAGAAACTAGATCACTCATACATTGCTGGTAGAAATGCAAAATGGTACAGCCACTCTGAAAAAAAATTTAGTAGTTTCTTAAAAAACGAAACATGCATTTACCATACAACCCAGCAATGATACTTCTGGGCATTTATCCCAGAGAAATGAAAACTTACATGTTCACACAAAAATCTGTATAAAAATTTTTATTGCAGCTTTATTCATAATTGCCAAAAAATCAAAACAATCCAGATGTCCTTCAATGGATGAATAGGCAAAAAAATTGATGTATCCATACCACAGAATACTACCCATCAATAAAAAAAGAATGAACTATTGATATACTTGAAATCAACCTGGATGAATCTCCAGAGCATTATGCTGAGTGAAAAAAGCAAATGCAAAAAGGTTACACATTACATGATTCCATTTATATAACATTCTTTAAATGACAAAAATTACAAAACTAGGGATTAAGGAGAGAGGGGAAGGGAGAGATGGCAGGAGAGGGAAGTGGTTGTGGCTATATAAGGGCAACATGAAGGATCCCTGTGGTGATCAAATTTTGCTGTATCTTGACTACATCAATGCAAATATCCTGGCTATGATATTATACTATAGTTTTGCAAGATGTTACTGTTGCAAGGTAAAGAGTACACATGATCTGTTTTATATCTTACAACTGAATGTATATAATTATCTGAAACTGAATATATAATTATCTCAAAATAAAAAGTTTAATTTAATATTTAAAAATCCTCAAAAACAAAACAAAACTCCACAAAATACCTGTTACAGATATCTAACAGTACAAAATATCTAACTTAATAGAGATCTGCATGTTTAACTTCTCTAAAGACAAGATGACATGTTACTATTTGAAATTTAGAGATTTTCTGAATGCATTAAGCCAATCAAGAGTAGATGTTTAATACACATTGCTAAAATAATGATAAGCTTAAAAAAATGCTTAATAACCAGAATGTTATGCCAACGAGATTAGATGAACATTTACTTTTGTATCCTTTTTTCTATCACTGGCCTTACTGCACTGATCCAGTCATCTTGATTGCATGCACCTAGAAAGAAATTTAAAAACAGTTAAAACAAATAAAAATAAGAAAAATTAACTTTAATATTATTTCAAAGTTTGGTCCAAAATATTTTTTTACAAATATTTTAGCAAATTCAGGACAGTAAAAACCATTTTAGCAGAACAACGTTAACTTCAATTCTTATTTTCTTGGTAATGGTTAGAGAAAAGAGTATCATAATTTGCACTGCCACATTGCTATGTCACTTAGCAGGTTCTAAACAAATGTTTGAGAAAGTAATGAATTAGAAAGTTACCTCACTTAAACTCACAACCCTGCACGATTAGGAGTTATCTCATTTAAACTCACAACCCTGTGTGATTAAAAATAACTACCCTCATTTTACAGATGATAAAACTGAAGGCTGGCCAAGTGCAGAGGCTCATGCCTGTAATCCTAGCACTTTGGGAGGCCAGGGTTGGAGGATTGCTTGAGGTCAGGAATTCAAGACCAGCCTGAGCAAGAGTGAGACTCTGTCACTACAAAAAACAGAAAATTAGCTGGGCGTGGTGGTACACACCTGTAGTCCCAGCTACTCGGAAGGCTGAGGCAGGAGGACCATTTGAGCCCAGGAGCTTGAGGTCGCAGTGAGCTATGATTATGCCACTGCACTCTAGCCAGGGCAACAGAACGAGACCCCTGTCTCAAAAAAAAAAAAAAAAAAAACAAAAACTGAAGGCTAAGAAAAATCAGCCCACATGTTAATGGCAAAATAAGGATTCGACTCATCTGACAACCCACAATCATAACTGTAAAATAAAATACTGAAATCCACCCATATGCAAAATCAATTTTACCCACTTGTTTTAATCCTCTTTTCCATCAGAAGTTATAGCATAGCCACCAGTTGTATAGCAAAACTGTTGTATTGTATCCTTTCCTTCCTTTATATTTATTTGCTAGTTCTAATGAATAAAAAAATGGGTGACTGGATAGAAGCTGACAGACAAATGCAGAGATGAGATCAACTACCAAACTAGGAAAAACTAGCATCTACAGAATTGAAAGAACATTCTATTAATTTTTTATAACACACATAGAAAATAAATATATTTAAATATAGAGGTAGCATGTAAATCTGCAGTAGATAAACTATTGGTTCTATATATGGGCCATGGAAAAAACTACAAACAAAATGAACCTAAGTTAAATTTTTTTAAATCTAAAAGCATAGTTTTGTAAATAGTATATAATATTAGATTCAACTAAAAAGTTTGTTGGACTTCAAATCTAATTTAAAAAAAGAAAAAGAAAATTTAATGAGGACAAAATAAGGAGTTAAAATTCTTTTGTGGGCCTATTTTTCTCAGTAGTATTTCAGAACCATAGATTGCATCCTCAACCTCAGTAACTATTATCATTTTTGCTCATGGTTAGAGATGAGGTGGGATCAGGATAAATCTATCCTTTGGCACAAAGGATACCACATTAAAGCACTATCTAAATAAAGACTTTGAAAAAAATATTTTGTTGATTGCAAAACAATAAATTAAAGTGACCCAATTCCAAATGAAAATATTTTAATACAGATGATAAGAAATATTTGCTATCCCTTATCAATAGGTTAAAATTGGTAAGAATAACTTTTTAAGTTCACTAAGAGTAGTTTTTAAAAGTTAAATGGAAAATGAAATATAAATGTAATAAATATAAATAAATATATATTTATATATTTAAATATATAAATATAAATATAAATAAATATAAACTTTTTAACCTATGGGTTAAAAAAAATTTCTCATAGAAAAATGAAAGGCCTCAACTGAACTATAGTAGTCAACATTCCTTCCTATATGTTACTTAATTTCATAAAGTACTGATGAGTTTAAGGTCTTCATGATATTATAATACCTTGTGGTCACTTTCACCTTCAAAATTTAAGCAGCACTGTGGCTACAATGAAGGTAAATACCCAACCTTTTTTTCCTTGTCAAAAGTGAAATACCAGGAGTAGGAACTGCATTACCTAAATCAATCGGTCCTTCTCTTAATCCATCTAATTCATACAGTCTTCCATTAACAGGAACATAACTGACAAAGTGAAAAGCATCTTCTTCTTTTGCCGATGTTTTTGCATCAAACTCAAACATTTGCTGTCTATAGTAAAGAAAAAAATAGTGAGACAAAGAAGCAAAGAAAGAAACAGTACTTATTTAATACAAAGTCTCTTTACCTGGCAAAACTGTTGTGTACTTGTCGAATCACATCCGAATTGCTCAGTGCCAAGCCTTTCATCTAAAATAATTTTTTAAAGTAGCCTATTAAAAAAAGAACTATCACAAACAGGACATTTTAGGAATAAGAAGAAATTGTACTCACAGCTGCATCAAAACTTTGTGAAAATTCTTTAAACTCTGATAATGTCTCTCCTAAATGGACATCTTGATGGGTACAGTTCAATAACACACTTACTATGGCTTGAGTAGCACAAGCATTATTAATTACCTATAAAATACAAAAGTGAAGATATCAACTTATTTTTTTTAAGCTTTTAACTGGTGACAATGACCCCCAAAATATGAATTAAGTTAACAGATTTCAAATTTTATCTCATACAGTCTTAGCATAAATATAATAAGTATTTTTAATTTCTATTCTAGTCTATTTTCAGGAGTTTGCTATAATTCTGGAGTTGAAGATTCTAGGAAAACAAATAAACTGAATGAACTCATAACATTAGTGAAAACCAATCCAGTTAGAGTAACAAGACCAATCTTTCTGATCTAAAACATAGCTGATTAAGCCCACAGAACTTGTCCTCCCCTCCTATTTACCTCCTTCTAAACTCACTTCTACTTACCCAGATTCATCTCATATTTTAGTACCCAGCACAAGCTTCAACTCACCTATGTGACTTTTAGAGAAATTCTGCAACAACTCATGTTAGTTTCTACCCTCATTTGAATTCCCAAAAAGGATATATATTGTCCACATATTTTTTTACTCAATTATGTACAGTCTTTACAGTGCTATCATCTACCAGTTAACTGTTCATTTAACAAATTATGTGGACCTTACACTCTAACTAGAGGAGAAAACATTTAGATAGCACTTACTATGTGCCAGGTACTTTTCTAGGCACTTCACATGTATTATTTCTTTTAATCCTCTCAACAACCTATGAAGAAGGAGTAATATTATTATCCTTATTTTTACATTTGTAGAAGCTGAGGCACAAAGTTAAGTAACTTGCCCAAGGGCACACAGCTAAGCAAGAGGCAGATAGACTGGTTCTAGAATTTCTGCACTTGGCCATCATGCTAGGCTGGCTCTGTATATATAAGTGGTCTCTCCAACAAGATTATAAACTACTATGGACAACAGTTTCTTTCATACTCCTATAGCACCTACAGTGTTGAGATCATACAGCTGGAAAGAACCTCAGATGATCAGTGTGAACATCACCAATGTCAATCACAGAGTTAAATGATTTTTAAAAATATAGTTAGTCCTACCACTATATTTTGTTATGATATTGCAATTAAACACCATTTTCTAATTAGTCTTTCCAATAATGCTAATTAGCTTATGATTTTACATTTTAGTAAATTATTTTCATCCTGCCTGATTTCAAAAGAAAAAATTTCAATTATTTTCCCTCGTTAACTCTTACAGTCCTCTACTTTTTGTGTTGCCAGAGGCTTTTAAGGTATGATGAACATCCACCAGTTCTTGAATTTTTTGACCGCATTATGTTTGAAAAATTCGTTGATATGACTGCATTCTCCATTAGGGAATACTCTCTTACTCCCAATTCTCAACAAATATAATGACACCACTAAACTTTTATAATTCCTCTTTTTAAGTATTTTGCATTCAAAACAATCTCATATTGATGAATTAGGGAAAAAAGAAGGAGATTTAGAATCCAATTAACATTGCTGCTAATTTCTATAAATATGTATTTTTATCCAAATTTGGATGAAAAATTTTAATGATTAAAGGAGACTCCATAAATGTGATTGACTAAAACTTTATAATATTTAGTGCTCCCTTATCTTGAGCCAAAATTACCTGGGGTGAAATTACCTGGGGATGGGGTGATAGGAGTAAAGTTAGGGGAAGTTAAAATTTATACTTATTCACACATTCTTTCAAAATCATAACACATCAAAAGATATAGTATGTACCCAATGCTGGACTAGGTGGTGAGGCTAAAGTAGAGAATACTATCAAACATTTCTATGATTTAAGAACTGCAAATCTGCAATACATTACTTTAGGAAATTTTTTTAAAGAAGTAGAAAAAAACTCCTGTAGTTACTGATATTTCTCTTTTGATGTCAATAACAATTTACACTATCCATGATACATTACAGCTCATTTTGTGTGTATGTGAAAAATAGTAATTACAGTGTATGTGCATATAAGAGTAACTCTTCAAGTTTTAAAATGAGTTTAGTGCCACCAAGTGGTTATGCTATAAACAGTACAAAATTAGTAAAAACAAAAACAAAAACAAAAAAACCAAAAAACCTTAAAAAGTGCATAGCCATTCATTCAAATATTTACCAAGCACCCACTATGTGCCAAACACTGTGATAAATACTAGACATATGGTGAACAAGAAAGATGTTGTCCTTGTCCTCACAAAACTCTCATGAAAATCACCTTATACACATCTATTTGAAAGAACTTTTAACTTGTCACAAAAAAACCTATTGCAGTATAAATTATTTATATAGTCCCCAACTTTTTAAATCTTTCACTTATCCTGAGTGTTCTACTTTATACTCTGGCTTTCAGCACATTTTTAAATAAAGTAGTAGAGTTTAATAATAGAAATGAAGCTAAAGTAGGGGGTCCCAACTAGGGCTGGCCCAGAACCTTAAGAATTTGGTTTGAATTCCTTCGACCGGATATAACTTCTTTTCATAGCTTATACAGAAGAACACAGTAAATGCCCAGAGGAATAATACAAAAACAGCTTAAAGTACCACATATATAAATTATAGTTAATCTTTATTGAGCCATAGTTATAACAATATAAACTAATAACATTTTAATATTTATTAATAGTCAAAGAAAAAAGGTTGAGAATGTAACTGTGGCTTCCTAAAGGAAAAGTGATACTTTAAAAAAAAGTATAGGATAAATGCCATGCTCATGAAGAATTTGGAAAGAAATACATACACAAAAAAGAGATGAACAACAGAAAATTAAAATAGTAAAGGAAAGAATCATTTTAGACTGGAATACCAGAGGTTTCTCAATGAATGTGAAATTTTAATAGGGCTCTGAAAACTTGGTAGGACCTAGAGAACAGAGAAGAAAATTCATTCTAAGAAGTAAGAAGAGTCAAACCATCCTTCACTGGCAAAAAAAAAAAAAAAAAAGAAGTGAGAAGAGTTTGAACAAAGGAATAAATTAAGATTTTATAGTATGTTCAAGAGACAATGAGTATATTGGTTTGTATTAGTATGGTTGTAATCATAATAGGGGTCATTCTTTACCTTGCAAATCATTGGCCTTGAGCAATTAGGAATTTACCCTAAGAGTAAGTGGTTTTGCATAGGGAAATAAAATAATAAAAATAGTGCTTCAGAAAGATTCAGTTTAAGTCAATTTATAGGTAGGACTGAAGGTGGCTAGAATCAAGATAAGATCAGCTCGGTTTCTACCTTAATGCAAGTATGAAATAAAGTATGGTAGATTAATAAAATAAATAAAACCACCATCACATAACTATGCAAGTAAGAAATCTAGGAGCCAGGAACATAACTAAAAATAAAATAAAGTTAAAAAGAATAAGAGAATACTCATAACCATATGAAACAATTTTGAAAACTTAAGCTTAGGCTAATATATTAAAGACATCAAAGAATTTAAACAGAGACACACACTATGTTCATGACTTAATATCATGAGGATATAAATTTTCCCCCAATTGATATATACATTCAAGGCTATTCCAGTCAAAATTCCAACAGAATTTTTTATACAACTTGATAAGATGATTTGAAATTTACATGAAAAGAAAGAAATTTACATGAAAGGAAGAAATTCTGAAAAAATTTATCTTATCAGAACCAACTCAAGAAGAAATAAATAGCCTGAATAGTCTTCTAAATATTAAACTGAAGCACTAGTTAAAAATATTCTCACAAAGAAAATACCAGGCCCAGATAGTTTTACAGGCCAACTCTACCAAAATTTGAAGAAATAGATCACCTTAATTTTACATAAATTCTTCAAGACAATAAAAAAAGAGAAAATTCCAATTTATTTAATGAAGCCAACATAACCCAAATACTAAAACTAGTCAAAGCCATTACAAGAAAGGAAAATTAAGGCACATTTCATTCATAAATATAGATGCAAAAACTCTTAACAAAATACTACTGTATTTAATCCAACAGTGCATAAAAAGAGAATACATCATGACCAACTAGGCTTATCTCAAGAATGGAAGGATAATTTAATATTAGAAAAATTCATAAATATAATTAACTGTATAATTAATCTATTAAATGGGCAATATAAACATGATCATCTCAATATAGTCAGAAAATCATTTTAAAACATTTAATATTCATTCATAATAGAGACACTTACTAATTAGTAACAGAACTTCCTTACCTGAAAAAGAATATCTAAAAAAGTGAAAGGAAAAAAAAAACTGGAGTAAATATCATCCTAAATGGGGAAATAGTAGAAGCATTCCATTTAAAGTTGCAAATGGTTTTATTGAAGGTCTTAGCCAAGCAATGAGACAAGAAAAATAAATTAGAGCCAAAAGGATTAGAAAGGAGATGAAACTGTTATTATTTGTAGATAATACAGTCATTTTGATAGATACTGCCCTCATGCCCTGAAAAAAGCCCAACAAACAAATTATTAGAGACAACAGAAGAGTTTAGCAGGATGGCTAAATGTAACATTAATGCTTAAAAGTGAATTGCATTTCTTTATACCAACAGCAAACATAGAAAATGTAATTGAAGACAATTTACAATAACAGCAGAGATCAAGGAACTAGAAATAAATCTAACAAAAGATGTATAAAACATCTACAGAGAAAATTATATAACATATTAAAGACATCAAAGAATTTAAATAGAGAGAAACACTATGTTCATGACTTAATATCATGAGGATATAAATTTTCCCCCAATTGAATATACATTCAAGGCTATTCCAGTCAAAATTCCAACAGAATTTTTTATACAACTTGATAAGATGATTCTGAAATTTACATGAAGAGCACAGGGCCAAGGATATTTCTGAAAAAGATCAAGGAAGAGAGACATGACCTTTTAGATATCAGAACTTACGAAGAAGTGAAAGGAATTAAGACAGTGTGGTAATAGCACAGAGACAGACAAATTAATCAGTGGAACAGAGTTCAGAAAACATACACACAAACACACACACACACATACATATATACAGGTATGGTACTTGGGTATACAACAAAGATAGCCTGTCAGATAAATAGGGAAAACAAATTTTCAATAAATGAGGCTAGAAAAGCATGGTAATCCATATGGAAGAAGATAAAATTGAACCCCTACCTCACACTATATACCAAAACCCAACTCCTGGTATATTAAGTACATAGATATCAAGAATAAAAATGTAAGTATGTAAGTAAATATCTTTTATAACTTCAGATATATAACAATTTCTTAAACCAGATGCAAAAAGTATTGACTCTAAAACAAAATTCTATTCATTAAAAGACACCTCAAAGAAAGTGAAACAATAAGGTGCCAACTTGGAAAAACAGTGTCAAGATTACATAAATAATTCCTACAAATTAAAAAGAAAAGCACATTAACCCCATAGAAAAATAACATAAACAGGAATCTCACAGAGAAACATACATGGCCACTAAGCACATGAAGAACATTTCAATATGATTAGTGATCAGGGAGATGTAAGCCAAGACAACAATGAAATAGCATTTTAGAACTAATTGGATTACAAAAATTAAAAAGCCTAACAATGCTGTTTTGGAACATGTGGCTTTGTAACAACTCTTATACATTGCTAGTGGGAGTATAAATTGGAGCAGCTACTTCAGAAAATATTTTGATATTTCCTCCTAAAGTTGCACATTTGCATATTAGATGAAGTAGTCGTTCCACTTCTAGGTATACACCAGGACAAACTTGCATAAATAAAATAGGAGATATGTACAAAAATGTTTATGGCAGCACAATTCACAGTAACTCAAATGTAAAACCCAAATGACCATCTACAGAAGATTAAGTAAACTGTTGTATGTTTATGCAATTGATATTATACAGCATGCAAAATAAATGAACTATCATAATAAGCAACTTATGGATGAATCTTAATATAATATTTAGTGAACAAAGTAAGCGTACCAAAATTATATAGAGGCATGATACTTTTTATCAAGTTAAAATTTTATATATACAAGCCCTTTTTAGGATTACAAAAAATACATAAAAAAGGAAAGCAAGGAAATGATAAACAGAATTCAACATGAGGGTTACACTGGATGGTGGGAGGGAAGATGAGGGTTACATTGGACAACGGGTAGAATATAAGGATATAACTCAGTTAGATGAAGTTTATTTGGGTGGTGAGTTCTTAGGCACTTACTATGTTTCTTAAAATAACCAACTAAATAACCAAATAGATAAAAGGAGGCCATGAGTGGACCAGTCATAAGTGTCATCAACCAAAGATTATTATAATTCCATTCTGTGTACCTTAAGAGTAATTTTTTTAAAAGGAAAAAAGAAAATCAGGCATCATCATTAATGTCTTCTTCCTTTACCCCCATATTCAGAGCCATTACACATTAAAGGTGCTAATACTTTACCTCCTCAGTATTACTCAAATCTGTTCACATCTATCTCTACTTCCAGTCTTTTGTTCACTCTCATATGGACTTGTGCAAAACTTCCTGTTATGTACGCTTATCTACTCTTATATCCTACATACATACTTTTCAAATGCATTCCCAACACCGTAGCCAAAATGATCTCTTCTAAATGAAAATCTGATCACACCACCCTCCTTAAAACACTTCACTAACTTTCTGTTACCCTAAGGATACAGACAAAAGTCTCAATCACAGCCTAAAATACCCTGCATGATCTGACTTCTGTCTACCTCTGTAGGTTGGTAGTTGTTGTCCAACATCTATCTTCTCCCTCTTACATAGGATTAGAGTACTCAAATTTTATCTGGGCCTGTGGCCACCTGGCATGAAGACAATTTTCCTAGTTGCCTTTGCTGCTGACTCAGGAGACTGAGTTTTGGCCAAAGAGAAGTAAGCATGTGGCATGGGCAAATTCTTATTCATAAAGATAAGGAAGTATGCTGTTCCACTCCTGCTGTCTGAATGTGGAATTGAGATAGAATGGCTGAAACTCCAGCAATCATTTTGGACTATGAAGCAACCTTTGGAACAGAAGACATATACAAAGGGGCAAAATGAAAGAGTTTGCAACCTTAATAATTCTTGAATATGAAAAAACACTACTATTTCTTTTAAACCATTGTTTCTCTACACCTAACTGTACCAATTCCTAATATACGGCCTGTTCAGCTTCATATCTCATGACATCTCCCCTTTGCTCTCCACACTTCAGCTACATTGGCCTTCTTCTAGTATCTTTTACTAGTCCTACTCACTTTTGCTATAAAGCTGTTATTAATTTGGAATGATCTTCAACCTCTTTTCCTTAGTTAATACTACTTAACCTTTAGATTTCAGCTGAACTATCACTTAGAGAAGCTTTCTCAGACCTCCCTAACAAGGTCAAGTCCCATTTTTATTTATGTGCGCAGTAAAGAACTTAAATCTTGCCCAAGGAGAGATCTGGCTTTTGCCCTTGGCTCCTGGGAGGTGATCTCCAAGCCTTTGAAAAGTCATGCCTGAGAAAAGTACCTGTTTAGCTGGGGGCTTTGGGACACACTGATAGTCTAACAATATGACTTAGGGTTAGTGGTACTGGGTCAACATTAACAGTTCAACCTCCTGTAGGACTGGAGACTGAGGTTACCACTTGGGTGGTCAACCAGGTCTATGTGACGAAGGCCCAATAAAAACTTTGGACACCAAGAATCGGATGAGGTTTCTTGGATGGCAATACTCTGCATGTTGTCACACAGCATTGCCAGGAAAGTTAGCACTGTCTGTGACACCACTGGGAGAAGACAACTGGAAGCTCTGCCCATGAAACTTTCCTGGAGTCTGCCCCACCTGCCTCTTCCCTTGGGTGATTTTAATCTATATCCCTTCACTGTAATAAGCCATAACTGTGGGCATAACAGCTTTCAGTAAGTTCTTTGAGTCTTTCTAGTGAATTACAGAACCTGAGGATGGTCTTGTGGCCCCCTACAAACTTGCAATTGCTGTCAGAAGTGAGGGTGGTCTTGGGGACCCAAAACTCTATAGTTGGTGTTCAAAGTGAGGGTAGTCTTGTGGGTGGTTCCCAAACTTCATAATACAGTTCTCATTTCACTCCATGCAGCACTTACCACCACTGTAATTTTGCACTTAATTGATTAATACCAATCTCCTCCACTAAACTCTAAGCACCATAGAGGGCAGGGATCATGAGAGTTTTTCATTGTCCAAGCACCTGGCAGAGTACCTGGCACATTGTGGTTACTGAATCATTCTGTCCCAAAAGACTGAACAATACAAAGTTTGTACTGACAAACCCAGTACCACTGCAGCATTACTTTAGGTATGAATCACCCCTTAGCTTTCTCATCAATGAAATGGTAACAAGACAACAATGTTTTACAGAGAAGCATTACCAAAATGTCATTTTTGGATGCTCATACACAAATTGCAATTACTAGCATATAATTTCTTTTCTTGGTATTTTATTAATCAATGATCCACACACACACGCCTCCAATGATCAGCATAAGATCGCCAGTGTTAATTCTCTAAATTGATACAATTCCATGTATAAATACCATTTAGTTAACCAGTATAACCTTATCACAAATAAATATGATTTAATTAAATTTTTTAAATTTCTGAAAATATTCTTAAGAGTTCAGACACCCTGGTTGGAAATCATTACCATAAGCCCTTAAAGCCTTAAACTAAGGATTATGTATTTATAGAAGATATACTATAAATTCCTAGCATAGGCTCACAAGAGTCATATACTAACAAGACTTAAAGATATTATTGGGGAATTATTGACTTGTCACTTTAATAAAAACTGTTAACATAATAAAGTAGAGTGATATTATTGGGGAATCACTACTCTGACATCTTAATAAAGGCAGCTAGAATAATATAATACAAATGAAACATTAAACTACAGTAAGATAGAAATGTAACACAGAACTAGAAAAATATTAAGGGAATCCAGAAATTAAAAATTCATACTCTAGTATCATTTTTTTCTTTATGGAGTATTTTCTGATACCTTAAAAATAGTTAGGCCTTTATAAATCAGACATCATTAGTGCCTTAGTGTTAGTGAATTCTAGAATTCTTTGTTGTAATATTCTTAGACATGAACAGTTCAGTCCGCATTTATTAGATACCTACTATCTGCCAGGGACTATATATAAAAACAAAATCTCTGATGCCCTTGTTTACAGTTTAGTGTGGAAGAAATACAATTAAATACACACATATATATAAGAAGAAAAAAATTTGTAAGAATATTAGTTGTTTTCAGTGGTTACCTCTAAAGCAGAGTTATAAGGTATTTTTGTTTTCTACATCACACATTCTATAATGCTTAAATTTTTATAATGGGTATATATTCTTCTATACATTGAAAAAAATAAAAACTTTTTTAAAAAGGAGAAAAATCACCTCAAGGACTTTTAAAACTACCTGTCCCCTGTCTTTTTTCTACTACTCAGATCTTAAAATTCACAAACAACTGTGGTTTTAAAATTATAATATTGTAAGTACAATGATACTCACATAAGTACACAAATATTATAACATATAAATGGATTATTTGTGTTAGAGAAATAATTAGAAACTCAAAATGTTGACCATTAAGAAATTAGTTAAATAAATTATAGGGCATTTCTACCAAGAATACTTTTAAAAGAAGCAGTGTGGTGATAAGGTCAAGAGTACAGACTTTAGAGCCCAAGTGCTTGAGTTTGCACCTGCTGTTTGTTACTATAAACAAATCAATAATTTAAAAAAATATATAAAAACACTTAACAAGCCTTTGATAAATGTTAACTAGTATTTGTTATGTGTACTGAAATGAAACAAAGTCAAACTTTTATTAAGTGAAAAAGATACAAAATATTTTGAATAATCCAATTTTGGTAAAAAAATTGTAAGAAGAATATGTTAGCATATGATTAGAAAATGTGGGAGATAGTATGATATGTAGAATCACAAACCTGGGTTTTAGACCTGTATTTTAGTTCTGGATCCACCACATATTATCTGTGTGACCTCAGGCAAATAATTTTTCAAGGCCTCAATTTCTTCATCTATGAAATGAGGATAAAAACCTCATGGGGTTGTTGCAAGGATTAAATTAAGAATATATCTAAAGCACAATATCTGGCACATAATAAGAGTAGTAAATGTTGGCTACTCTTGGCATTATTATCATTATAATTGTTATTAATAAGAAAAACATGACTGTTTTATTAACTATTACATACCTATTACCTAAAACAATACCTTGTACAAAGTAGGTGCTCAATAACTACTTGTTGATTAAATGAATGATTTAAACTGTTACAAGTGGTTAGTAGAGATGTTTGTGGGATTACAAGAATATTCACTTTCATCACTATATATATATTTCTGTTATGTAAGTTCTGCTATCAGAAAAAAAACCAAATGATATGTTTTTAGCCAAACAATAATAAAACCATATTTTCCTTAAAGTAAAAGCAAGAAAATTCTAATTTCTCTAAAAACATTCAATTCAAAAAAGTCAGGGGAAAATGGAAAGAAGCAATATGATAAGAGAAAAAAGGAAAACAAGTTACTTAGTAGAATAGCAAAGGCTTTATCTCATGGGCAGCAATGAGAACAAACAGTTTTATTTTTCCACCTTTCTAAAAGTTAACCAGATTATTCTAAGCAATTTTTTGGGTCCAGAACGAAGTGCAATTTTCAAACAGATGCAATCATATGTAGCTTGGATTTCAAACATTAACCAAACCAATTAATTAAACTAATTAATCAAATTAATCATTCTCTTTTTAGGCTTTTCCAAACAATAAGCCAAATATATGGAGCCACCTAATAATGTGAGTTAAAACTTTATTTTTCTAATCATTGTATACACTAGAACAATAGTTCTCAAGTGTTGTTCCTGAATCTCTAGGAATTCCTAAGATCCTTTTCAAGGAGTCTGTGAGCTCAAAATTGTTTCCATCATAATTCTAAGAAAGTTTTTGCCTTTTGCCCTGCTTTTCCGTCTGCACTATTGGCAGTATGTAAAATAAACTGTCAAAATAGTGTATAAAACTGCTGGTATTTTAGCACAAATCTAGGCAGTGGCATTAAACTACTTCACTGACATACATACACACAGTTAAAAAAAAAACAAAACAAAAAGTCACTTTTACTGAAAAATGTCTTTGATAAAGCAGTAAAAGTCATTTTTATTAAATTTCTACATTGGAATAAAAGTCTTTAATATTCTGTGGAATGAAATAGGAAGTACTAATAAAGAACTGCCGCTGCATACCAAAATATACTAGTTATCTGAAGGAAAGGCACTTGGGCAATTGAGTTGTGAGCTAAATTGGCAGCTTTTTTCTTGGAACATCATTTTTACTTGACAGAAGAAATGACAGACAAATAAGGTTTTCCAGACAAGGATATTTAGCAGATATTTTCTTCAAAATGAGCGAAATCAGTCTGTGGCTTCAGGGAAAACCCTGATGGTTATGTTGTCATTGATAAAATGTGAACTTTGAAGTGAAAATCAGAATTTTATAAAACTTGGATGATCACTGTGAGCTTAAAAATTTCTTGATACTTAACAATTTTTCTGATGATATCATAGATGATATTAACAAATGTGACTTCTTGTCAAATCATATCATTATCAAATCATATCAAATGTATCAATACTTAGAAGATATACATAAATAGGTAAGTTTTCCAAATGACCAACGCACAATGTTACAAAATCATGAAGGAATAAAAGACCCATTTGAAGGGCAAGATAATCCAAAGGATTTTAACAAAAGGATTTTACAAAGTACAAATTTCACATTGTAGCTAACCTTTAAGAAAGCAACACTTTTAAAGTTTTGACACAGTATCAAAGAATATTTCATTTACCAGAAAAAGATAATATTCCTCCCTTGCCAACTACACATACATGTGAGATTGGACTTTCTTCATACATTTCAACCAAAAGCAAAACAAAACAAAAACACTGCAACAGACTGAATGAAGTGGCAGATAGGAGAATCCAGCCATGTACTATGAAGCTAGACATTAGAAAGATTTGCAAAAATGTAAAACAATATAGACTTCTAATTTTTTTGTTTTGGTAAAAATATGTTATCTATGTAAAAATGTAACGAGTTTATTGTTATTTTTAAATCAACTGATAAATACTTTTAAATGTTTCAATTTTAATGTCTAATATGGTTAAATATTGATCCATAATCCCATAAACAAAAGCTCTTTGGGGAATCTCAATAATTTGTAAGAGTGTACAGGGGTCCTGAGACAAACAAGTTTGAGGACTGCTATACTAGAGACACACAGTAGTAGACTAGAGTCCTATCTATAAAAAGGGTTGCTCTTGAGACTTTTCAGAGTATCCAAGGACCATACCTGCTTGGCAAAAAATATTGTATCAAGTCTGGAGTCCTGAACCACAGAGCCTGCTGGTTCTTCTCCTGGCTGCCACTTGAACAGAAAAATCAACCCATGAACTGGCCTACAAAATAAAACACAAATTAGTGACACCAAACCCTGCTTCTTTTATAACACATTGTCAATGTATGAAATTTTAGTCACTTATTTAACAAATACAATGCAAATGAAGTAAATTAATTAAGTAAATATGAGAAAATTTTTAAAGACATATTATTATTGCCATTCATAGTCACTAGAATGTTATCTTACAATAGGCTAATAAAACTTAAAATTACATCAGTTACAATAAAATTATAATGAAAGGTTTAATCTCAAATCTGTGGGCTATTCATTTCTACCTTGTATCACCTCACTTAAAAACAAAGAATTAGAACATAGCAAATCTAGAAGAAGCTGTTAACTCTAGACTGAATTCCAAGATATATGAATAAAGTCCATGTAAGATGTTTATGGACAAATGGCTGACAGTATATATATAACTTGTATTAAATATAGGAAGTCACCTTCATATATTATTTGATTCATGCACAATCCTTCATACTAAAATATGAATGGACACTGTCATCTCATACATTATGAAGTCATTCACTTTCCTAAAGGAACTGTTGTTGCCCATGAAACATTAAATCACTACTTTAGGATTCCCTACAGTCTATCTTTCACAACTGCCTTCCACTCAACAAAAATCTTTCCTGTCTTTTTAACGAGAGTTCAAATGATGCATCTTTAATTAACCTTTACTGATCTCAGCCAGAATTAATCTCATTCCATCTAAAGTGATTGTTCTTTTTGTGGGGAAGATGAAGGTAGGAGGCAGCAAACCACTTTATCTCCTTCTTACTATTAAAAACAGTCAACATCTCCCTAAGTCCCCATTTTCCCTTTTAAAGCCTATTCCTTGTCCCTATTCCAAAATTCCAAGAACTCTCCCACCAATGAAAACTCCTCAAGCCCTCCATTTGCAGATATAGTGTCAATGTTTGAGGGCATGGAGGTCGGGGGTAAGAAGCTCAGAGAGGTGATTCTGGTCAGAAAGATGGGGACAGGGGAAGGTTCTTCCTGGCATCAAACATTTGAAACTTGAACTGTAACTTTCCCAAGAAGCAATGTGATAATGTGTAGATAAGTGATGAATTACTATTAAGATATATTCTCTATTAAATATGCTTTTGTAGACTGACCTATTATTCATGTTTTTTATGTTAAAATGTGTTCCATGTTCTAACGCTATTGACAGATAAGTGAGTTTTGTGAAAAATCAACCAAATGATACTGTGTGGATATGGAATTACAGAGACAAGTTTGAAACCCTTGCAAGTTACTTATCTATCAGCCTCAGGTTCTTGGTTATTAAATGAAAATAATAATACCTATCTCACAGGATTGAAAAGAGACTTAAAGGAGATAATGTATTCAGCCTAGGGTAATCCAACTAAAATAAATAGACAAATTTGAGTATCCTTTAAGAGTTTGCTAAGGTACAGATATATTATTTTTAACACAACTAAAATTACACTTACTTTAATTTTTCAAAATTCTCAGGCTCTAAACTCCATATTTCTTCTACTTGGGCTCCTCGGCAACCTGAAATAAGAAATTATCTTCTTCAGAAAACAAAATAATTTATTTTTCTTTACTATTAAATAAAATATTAACCCAATGAAATACACAACTGGTGGCAATAAGACATGACAAATTAAAATGATAAAACTGATAAAGCTTACAGTCAAATTCTATTATTTCCTTTAATATTTCTCAATTATTTACAATGGTAGTATATTACTTTCAATAGTTAATTTTCATTGAGTCACCACCATATGACTGTTTCTTCTGTCTTTCTCAATCTCTGGTTCCTCTTCATCCTCTCTTTTTACTCACCTGTTAAGTTTCCCCAACTGTGTCTTTAGCCCTTTTTTTTTTTCCTACTGTGCACCTTTGGGCAGGGCAGGGCAGGGCAGGGGAGGAAGTAAATAACTACCACTTAACAGTGACTTTCAAATCACATCTTTAGTTCTGATCCTTTTCCTAAATTACAATTGTGTATTTTCAACTACCTCAGAGTCACCTCTCCTTCTTCCCTCCCCAAATATGCTCTTCTTCTAGGACGTTGTTCTCAACTAGGGTGACTGTACCCACCAGGGAACATTTGGCAAATTCAGAGACATTTTTTATTGTCACAGGAGTGGGGGTGGTTTGCTACTGGCATCTAGTGGGTAGAGGCCAGGGATGTAGATAAACATCCTACATTGTACAAGACTGACCCTGACAACAAAGAATTATCTGGCACACGCCTGTATTCCCAGCTACTTGGGAGACTGAGGTGGGAGGATCCCCTGAGCCCAGGAGTTTTGAGGTTGTAGTGAGCTATGATGATGTCATTATACTCTAGCCTAGGCAACAGAATGAGACCCTGTCTCAAAAAAGAAAAGAATTATCTGGCCCAAAACGTCAACAATGCCAAAGTTGAGAAACCCTGCTCTAGTAGCATGTATCACAGTAATAGTGTAGTGGTTAAGAGCTTGGCCTCTAAACTGCCAGAGTTTGAATCCTGGCTCCCCCATTTACCAGCTATATGATCATTTAACCTCTCCATTCCTCATACTCATAGAGTTGTTGTGAGGAATAAATGAGATAATGCATGAGATACATTTAAGACAGTGTCCGGCATACCCGAAGGGTCCACCATACGTTAGGCTAGAATTATCATCACAATACAAAAAACAACCATATTTTCCAAGGTCTTTTATGCCTTCTATGCAAAGTGCTTTAAATGCATTTTCTCCAATTCCTGAAAGGTAATATAATGAAAGAGGCTTTGGATGTTAAGTGGTTTGCCTACATTCACTACAGCTAGTATGTGCCAGAAAACTAATTAAAATCCACATCTGGTTCCAAAGTGTGGGCACTTTCTAATATTTCAGATTATTTTCAAGTGAGAACTGGAGAAGCCTTTACACTACATACAAAAACCAATGGTTTAAAAAAAAAAATTTTTTTTTTTTTAGAAGCTGTGAGAAGATTAAAAAAAAAAAAATTTGAGTCAACCAACAATGTGACTTTGGGCATTCATACCATTCTACGCCTCAGTTTGCTCTGTTCAGCAAATTATCAAGTGCCCACTCTGGTATTAAAGATATATGTACAAGGAGAGTTACTACATGCTTTGGAGAAGAACTGGAAAAAAACCTGAATGTCTAGCAACAGATTGACAGTAATACACATTCACATATATCAAGTTGGGAAAAAAAACTCATAAATGTGAACCCATGCTTGTGTGAGTGTCAAGAAGGGCATGGTAGGATGCTAATGCAATTGTTAACAGTGGTTTCTCTTATGAGAAATCAACTGTAAAAAAAAAAAAAGCCAAACATTAAAACATTCTACAGATCATATCACCACCACCACAACAAAAAAATACACTGAATAAAAGTGCCCCAAAATCTTCTGCACAGGTAGAATTTCAAGTGGTTACACTGTTTAAATACTCTCATGTTAAATATATACATACCTCTTTATGTAAGGAAAATATAGTACCCAACTATTAGTATCTATCTCCTTATACATTCAATATTTAATACAGCATGGCATAATGGAAAGAGAAGTAAGCAGTGACTCAAGAGACCTAGGTTCTAATCTCAGAACTGCCTCAAAGTTCTTAACCTTGAGAAAGAATACAATTTCCTTGAGCCTCACTTTCCTCATGTATATATAAAACAAGGATATTACCTGCTTCATCCAAACCACAAAATCCTCATGAGGTATATAAGGTTACCAAACACTAAACACTAAGAATCACTTAATACAGACTCCTCTAATATATATTAAATAAAAAGTTGGAAATACTAGTATTTACCAAGTATCTTTTGTGTGCCAAACATGGTACTAGGCCCTGACAAGGACTGAAATTAATAAACTATTGCCACAATACTTAAAAACCTCACAATCTAGTAGGAAACAAGCACAATTCAAAGACAGTGTAGCATGCATAAATTACATATGAAGGGTACATACGATGTGTTCTAGAATTTCAGAGGTAGGAAAGAACATTACTATCTATGCTGGTCAGAAAAACTGTAATGGATAATTGAACTAGTTGGGTCTTAAACAGGATGATCATGATTTGTCATCCAAACCAGAACACTGTACCAAAGTGAAAGAGGGTGCTAAAATTAAAACATTCTGAACTATTTATGTATTGACTAACATATTTGTATTATGATATGGTGAGTCTATAAAATAGTTCTATTCAGAAACTAATTTCAAAAATAATTGTCTTAAAAATATACCTGGAGCCTCCCTCCCCAGGAAAAGTACTCTTGTGTAGCTGTCCCAAACTGTTGCCAAATGCCTTAATTTTAATCCACTGCTAGGTAGGCTATCTTCCGACAGATGGTTTTGACAGTAACTTGTCATTCCCCTAACCTTACAGACAAGTCCATCAGAAGCAGCAGGGACAATGCTAGCTTCTGCACCTCCCACAAGAAACACCCCCAGATGTCTTCCCTAACCCCATTCCATGGTACAGATAAATCCCATTTGGCTGGTGATGTGACCAAATAGGAAAAACTGGATTGACAGCCCTCAAGCAGTCTCTCCAAAAACAAGGACTAGATTCAATTATTTGAACAGAATTAGGAGACCTAAATTGGAGGCACTGTTAACTTGTACCTCTAAACTGAGTCGGTCTCATTTTCGGGGCTCCAACAATTGTAAGCGACACTTGCTTCCAGGGGCACCATATGTACCCCCAAGACTACTACTTCTTGTGTGAAAGCTAGGCATTAACTTGTCTCTCTCCTCAAAATAAGGTGAAATTCACCTTAGGAGCAGTCATAATAGACCTTCATGTTAACGAAACACCACCTCGGACCCAAAAGTCATTCAA
Organism: Daubentonia madagascariensis; assembly: GCA_023783475.1. Classification (NCBI taxonomy): domain Eukaryota; kingdom Metazoa; phylum Chordata; class Mammalia; order Primates; family Daubentoniidae; genus Daubentonia; species Daubentonia madagascariensis. The sequence goes on along the minus strand of JAKFHU010000978.1, from coordinate 12,608,420 downwards.
ATCTACCTTAACTTATGGATTAGAGTTATTATGGATGATGGAATTATTCTAGACTTCCTCTGTGCATGCCAAGGTGGAGTCAGCAAAATCACTAATACACCCTGCAGTACCTGGATAACAGCCTGAACCAAGAGGAGAGATCAACACTAAAACTGTAAAAAGCCACCTGGCTTTCTAATGTAAATACTACAAGAGATAAATTAAACAGATTTGGTAGCAACCCTGTCAGTCAGGTCAGATTAATCAGAATGGCTGAGGCACTGTCATATTTCACGTGGATAGGAAGGGTGGATATTTTTGGGACACAATTCTCAACAGGTTTCTCCTGTTTCTGCACATCTTCTGAGAGAAATTACCAGCTTTGCTCTGGACTGTCTTTTCAAGGATGTACATATAGTGAACAGACTTGGAATACAGAGATAAGCATCTCTCTCTGGAACACAGGGAAGATTTATTTGCTGTCCAAGCAAAATGTAATAAAGATAACATCTTCCTGGAAGCAAAGATTGAGCAGGTTTGCTAGCAGCCCGTTTATAGGATTAGGAGTTCCCTAAGCTCTGAGTTCCTCAGTTGTTATACACAATCACTGTGCATGCAGCCTCCACCTGGGTCTGCCACCATCCCCATGGACTTGTAGGACAAGGGAACCAATGTGCAAATGTAATCTCTTGCTGCCTACCATGCCTTAAGTAATAAAATCCTTTATCTCTAAACCAAAAGTTGTCTACTAGCATCTATGAAACTGGCAAGCCAACTTGTTAACTGGCAAGCAGGATAAAATCCAACATTTCATAATTCTTAATAGGTGTCAGATTTTGTCAAATGCATTTTGCATCTATCTGTTCACATAATCATGTTTTTTCCTTTTTGGTTTACTAATATGGTGAGTTACATTAATTTTTTCATGTGAAACCAACCCTAAATTCCTGGGATAAATCCCATATAGTAATAATGTATTATCCCTTTAATGTATTTTGCTGGATTCAATTTGCTAAAATTTTGTTTAGAATTTTTACATTTATGTTAATGATGGATATAGGTCTGTAGTTTTCTTTTCTTGTAATGTCTTTGTCTGGCTTTGGTGTCAGAGTAATGTTGGCCCTCACAGAATGAGTTGGGAAGTATTCCTTCCTCTCCAATTTTTTTGGGAAGAGTTTGTGTAGAATTGGTATTATTCCTTAAATATTTGATAGAATTTACCAGTGAAACCATCTTGGCTAGAGTTTCTTTGTGGGAAGATTTTAAACTACAATTTCAATTTCTTTAATAAATACAGGGTATATATTGGCATAAAGTTGTTCATAATATTCCTTCATTATCTTTTTAATACCTGTAGAATATGTAGTGATGTCATCTCTCTCACTCCTATATTGGTAATTTATGTCTCCTACTTTTCTGATCAGTCTAACTAGAAGTTTATTTATCAAATTTTATTAATCTTTTCAAAGAAACAGCTTTTAGTTTCATTTAGTTTCTCCATTGTTTTTCTCTCTTCTGTTTCACTAATTTCAACTCTCATCTTTATTATTTCCTTTCATCTGCTTATTTTAGTTTTAGTGTGCTTGTCATTTTCTAGTTTCTTAAAATGAAAGCTGGGGTCATTGGTTTATCATCGTAAAAGTAAATCCAGTTTCCATTACTCCATCTTGGCTGGAGGCAGATGTTTATACCTTCTATTTTTATTAGTAAACTATCACAGTTTGTTTTGGCATATTTATGTATTTTGTATGCACCATACCAATGAAAAGTATAGTTCTGCTCCATTAGTTTCTTAATTTAATAAAAGCTTTGCTTTACTATGATATTATATTCCACCAATCTTTGTATTTATATCTTCACTCCATGCACAATTAATTTCCCCTCAATGATGGAACTTTTAAAATGAGTTTGCAATAGCACTCACATACAGAAGTTGAAAGCAGCAACTTCTAAAAGCTTTTTTAATGCATGAATTAGATGAAAAAAATGGAAATGATAGAAATGACTAGAATAAACTGATTTTCTCTTTGAAGCATCTGATAAGACTACCATCACTCAACTTTTTGCAAAGTTCTTCTGCTAATAAAGCCAATTCGTTAACAGTTATTGCTTTCTTTTTAAAATGTGCAGGTGCATAAGGTACATCTACATTTCATTTTTTGATGCTTGACTTTATTTAAATAATTTTCAATTACAAGTTTTCTGCACATATGAAATTGAAGCAACAGCTGTTAATGAATTGAATTAATTTTAAAATAAAGTTACCTAGTACAATATTTCTGAAAGTTAACTTTAACATGTCATAATAGGTAAAATTTATGGCTAAACCTGCAGACATCTCAAACTCAGTGTACGTCCAAAACTGAACATGTTAGCTCTTCACTTGTAATTGTACTTCAGCAGCCACCCAAGCTAGAAACCATGGAGTCATTTTTGTCTCTTTTTCCCCAATTCAACTCACTCAGCAGTCCTGCTGACTTTTTTTTTTCTTTTATGTAGGAGTAATATACTACTACTCAACCTCTACTGTAAGGTTGGCAGCCCTGAGAACTCTTTTAATGTAGCATGTTATGGATGTATTTCTGCTCCCAAAGGAATGAGGAGCAGACATTTCCACATGCAACTGTTGATTTAAATTCAGCAAAATTACTGAACCCACCTCCTTCTCTCTAAACCACTATTTTATGTCAAGTCAGTCACCTCAAACTCCAACCATTTTGAGAGACTTCTAGCTTGTCTCACTTCATTCCAATCCACCCTGCCCACTACAAGCATAGTAAACCTTAACTATGAAAGTAATGTCATTTAAGCATTCAAATATCTTTGACGGTTAAGTCCCCAGTTACTACAGGGCAATCCAAACTATACAACATGGCATACAATTTGGCCTTAGTTTATCTTTTCAGTTTCATGCAAATACTCCTCCAGTCTGTTATATTATGTTTTAGTCACTTTGCTAGCTGTTGCCTAAGCCATATACTTTAAGGCCACTACCATTCATACTTTTCCGTCTGCCTGTGCTCTCCCACAACCTGTGTTCTTACAACATTTTGTACGTACTCTAACATAGCAATTAACACACCATATTATAATTTGACTGTGAGTTCTTCAGAACAGTAGTCATGGTTTATTCACATTAAAAATTGCCAATCATTACCATTGTGCCTGAGATATAGTAGATGAACAATATACAAATACTCGATACACCTATCAACGTTTAATTGTTATCTCGAGTACAAGTTTTAACATAATATCTAGAATTAATCATACTTGGGAAATATAACAGATAAAAGAGTAAACTTGCTGCCCAAAGAACAGGCTGGGAACAAGAGAAACAGGGAAGGATCAAAAGTCAAATGTGTTGATTATTTACAACAGAAGGCAATAAATATAGCCAGAAAGAAATTACGAGGTAAGCATGTGGCCTCTACTATAGAGCTAGCTCAAGAAAACTCACTTCACCGGAAACCAGAAATGAGTTGAACCAGTGAAGTGGCCTTTCAGGCTCACGCAGTCAGCGTGTGTGGACGTCCCGTCCCGAAGAGCTCGTCACATATTCAAAGTGCTCTGCTTTGAGTAACGAGAATCTCGAGTTCGTTGGCGGCTTGGGCCTTACACACCCCACCCTTGAGAAGGCACACCCTAGGCTGGCTTCTCCTACAGGACTAATGGCCCGAGCGATGCACCTGACCACACCAGTCTGCGACAGGGAGCGCTCCGTAGAGAAGGGACAGTGTAAAGAAAAATGTACGTGCATAAGGGATTGGGGAGCGAAGGCCCTCAAATCAATTAAAGTATTTGGGTGCCAAGACCTAATGATATAGCAGGGCAGAAGACAGACACGATCCTCGTCCTCGTGGTGGTGCTCTCAAAATTACCGTGGAAAGGTGACTGCCACGGGCTGAGGAGGAGGCGGAAGTCCTACATTTCCCCTGCCCTGACTCCAGGTTCCTGAAGTCACCTCTTCAGACACGGGGCGGCGGTGGCCGCAGGGAACCACTCCATGCCCAGCTTGGGCCTCCTCCCGTGACCCCCGGCCCAGGACAGTCCCCTTGGTTCTCACCGAATCCTTTAATGAGCTCGGTGAAGACCCCGGGGTCGCTTTCCATGAGGCACCACTCCCCGGCATTGCCCGTCATGGCCCCGGCCACACACCGCCCCGCTCCACCTCTCGATCTCGGCCGCCCCCCGCACCAGCTGAGGCCGACCACAGATCTCAGCAAACCCGCCGCCGAGCTCGTCAACCCCACGTCACCCCGCCTACTTCCCGACAGCCTCCGGGCGCCGTCACCTGCAACGCGACGGAGCGCGGGAGGACGCTCTAGCCACCCAGGAGACGTCGAAACTCTTGCTAGGCCTTGCAGGACCCGTAGCGATTCGGCAGGGCGGGGGTCTGAGAAGAAAGGGCGGGGATACAGAGCGCCGAAGGAGGGAACATCCGGGATCCTCGCCACTCTGGTGTGAGGGCGGGGCAAGGGAAAAGGGGCGGGACTCGTTCCCGGGAACCGAACCTGGAAGCCCCAGCGGCAGCGAAGCTAGAGCTGGAGCTGTTGCCGCCCGTCAGGCCGCCGCATCTTGTAGTTTCCTAGCGTTGCGCAGGGCTTCTCCTGGCGGCGCTGCTGGATTGGCTGCGAGGCACAGGTGAGCAAATTGCGGGAGGCAGGTTGGGGGCCCTTTGTGCGGTCTGAGAGGCCCCGGGACGCTCAAGGTCTGACCGGTCCTCCATGTCTCTCACCCCGCATCCCAGCGGCTGAGGCCCGGGCAGACACCGCGAAACCATCGTTCACCCCCGCTCCGCTTTCGCGCGCTGTCCACGCCGGGTAGCGGAACCAGCATCGCTGCAGGGACATCCTCGCTAGGCCTGGCCGGACCACTCCTGAGGGTGGGGCCTTTCCGAACCCGGTTCCGCTCCTGCTTCTACTTGCTTAGCTTCCCACAGGCCGGCGTCAAGAGGGCCTGCTTTACTCCTCCTATTTCTCCTCCTCCCGCGGCTTCTGCGCGGAGAGGCGTCGCCCCGGATCCGGGGTTTGGGAGAAGGATCTTTGTGGGAAGACAGAGGCGAATTTATCCTAGAGGGAATAACACTGGAAGAGGAGAAAGATCTGTGCTATAGTCCATGGGGATGATAGACTGGTGCAAGGGGATGCGATACCTCAAAGGAAAATGAGCTTGAAAAAACAAATGTTTATTAATCTAAAAAACATTGGGGATGGCTGTAGGACTGGATGATGAGTTCAACCAAAAATAGCTATTTTCACTAAATCGTCCTCATTCAACAGGCTCTAACAGGATACTCTAGTCATTACGAGTATATTTATACATAACCCCTTAAAAGCTACATGTAGCAAGAAGGACTTTGGCTTCCAGGAATGTTTTAGTGGATGAAATTCTGACTCCTTCCTTCTCAAACAAGTGACCTGTGCCCTGGAGTTAGGGAGCATTGTGCTACGGAATATGTGAAGCCACAAAAGAAACATGGTAAATTTTACTGAGGGAAACAACAAAGCACTTTTGTATTAAAATAACCATGAGTATGATATGGAGTAGAAGCCAAAATTTGTATGAAGTGTTGGTTTAAAAAAATGTTTTTTTGAAATTTCTTCCTAGACACTCTGCCCTGGGGGGGGGGTCTGTTCAGTATCTGCCCTTGAGATACTTAATTGGAAAAGTTTGAGAGACTGAAGGGTCTAGCCTTATTTCCTTATGAACCATACCTAGAATTATAGGCATCAGAGCCCAAAGCAGTTTGTGGTATTTTTTAATCTGTAATATTTCTTGAAAATGTTTTCTGTGGTAAATAAATACATCAAAACTAAAATTTATTTGATACCCAACTTATTATGGTACCTATTGTAGAAAGACCAACCTGAAAATTTAGCCTTTGACACAATCTAGAAGTAATCAGAAAGAGGGTTATAATTTCTTTATGTTAACATTTAGTCCTGGCTGGGTCCGGTGGCTCATGCCTGTAATTCTAGCGCTTTGGGGGGCTGAGGTGAGAGGATCACTTGAGGCCAGGAGTTCGAGACCACACTGAGCAAGACCGACCCCCATCTCTAGGAAAAGTTAGTCGGGCATGTTGGCTCGTGCCTGTAGTCTCAACTACTTGGGAGGCTGAGGCAGGAGAACCGCCTCACAGGAGGAGCACAGGAGTTTCACGTTGCTGTGAACTATGATGATGCCACTGCACTCCAGCCTGGGTGACAGTGAAACCCTAAATAAATAAATAAATAACCTTGTCTAAATGAATAAATAAATAAACAAGCAAGCATACATACATACATAACATTTGGTCCTGAGAGTTCACATAAAAACCCAGATTTCTGGAACTTTGAGAAAAATGAGATCTGGCAACACTAGGTCCACATCACTTGGCAACCAGTTGGCTGCTCCCGTCAGACTAGCATGCTGTCATTTTTGCCACAGTTCCTTATGACTTTTTATTGCATGATACTTGACTTGATCCACTCATTTACAAGACCAGTATGATACAGGTATTTGAATGTGGCCCCGTTGTTTGTAGTATTGTTTCTTTTCATTTGTTTTGTACTCTCTCATAGATATAAGTCACCTTTGACTTTATTTTTAAAAGAATAAACTGCAAATTTGTTTGACTTCTTGGGATGAAAGGTGGCATTTTCAAATAAATTATTAAGAAGCTTTGGAAAGATACTAAAATGTGTAAATTCAAGAAAACTGTGGGAATCCTTAGAAATACCCTAGCATTAGTGCTGCTAGAAAATACTATACATATTGTAGTTCTGATGAATGTGAAGCAGAAAAAAAGTGGTATCATATAATGTATTTTACTAGCATTTACTGATTTGGTATTCTAAATTAAGTCAAGAAAGAGAGAAATGGACAACGTGTAAAATATCCACAACCAATTTAAAATGTGGCCGTGCTTTTAATAGTATTTTAATCTCTTCAGCTTCTTTCCCAAATTTTAATTTATTTATAGAGATGTTAATATGAATTTAATTGTATTAAATTCTTTGGAGTGGTGTGCTTTAAGAGAAGTAGATAGGTCAGGCCAACCCAAAGAAGAATTAACTGTTCTTGTTCTTGTTGTTGTTGTTAATCTGGATTTACAGATTTACAACACTTGATTATTCAGTAATAGATTAACTGATGACCAGGCTTTGACCTCCCTCACTGCCCAACTGCCTTCTAAACCATTGATAATGGAGCTTAAGCTTTGAGGAAGCAGATGATGGCATTTGGGGAAAGAAGAAATTAAGTTGCTACTGTATATGTCTGTGTATCTCAAATTGCTTTCTGAAATCAAATATAAAACTTGTAGGTCTAAGTATCATTTTTGTGTAATGAATACTATTGTTGCTGTCCACTCTGGTATAGATAATAGAGTTAAATAAATGCTTATTTATTTAAATAACTTCCCAAATATATTTCACCTAGCCAATTTTTTATTTTTATATTTTTATGAGATTTTTAGCATATAATTCATGCTAATAAAATTCACTATTTTAAAGTGTCCAGTGGAGTGGTTTTTAGTATATTCACAGAGTTGTACAACCATCACCATTAATTTCAGAACATTTGCATCACCCAAAAAGAAAAAGAAATCCCTTACCCGTTAGCAGTCACTTCCCAGTCTTCCCTCCTTCCAGCCTCTGACAACCACTAATGTACTTTTTATTTATGTGGATCCACCTATTGTGGAGATTTCATATAAATGGAATTGTAATACAATATGTGACCTTTAATGACTGGCTTTTTTCATTTGGCATAATGTTTTCAAGATTTGTTCGTGTTATAGCATGTATCAGTACTTCATCCCTTTTTATTAGCAAGTAATAGTCCATTGTATGTATATACCATATTTTTAATCCATTTATCAGTTGAATATTTGGGTTGTTTCCACTTTTTGACTATTAGGAATAATGTTGATGAGAACATTTGTGTACAAGTTTTGTGTGGATACATGTTTTCATTTCTCTTGGGTTTGTAGTGGAATTCCTGGGCCATATGCTAACTGTATTCTCTTTTGAGGAACTGCCAGACTATTTTCCAAAGTGGCTGTATCATTTTACATTCCTACCAGCAGTGTATGAGGGTCCCAATTTCTCTAAATCTTCAATGCTAAATACTATTTTTGTTTTGATTATAACCATACTAGAGGATATGAAGTAGTATCTCATTGTGGTTTTGATTTGCATTTCCTTGATGAGTAATAATGTTCATCATCTTTTTATGTGTTATTGGCCATTTGATAATCTTCTTTGGGAAAATGCCTTTTCAGATTCCTTACCCATTTGTATATTTTCTTTGGAGAAAGGTCTGTTCAAATCCTTTGCCTATTTTTTAGTTGGGTTATTATTTTCATACTGAGTTGTAAATGTTCTTTATATATTCTAGATATAAGTCCCTTACCATATGTATGATTTGCAAATATTTTCTCTATCACATGGGTTGTCTTTTCACTTTCTTGGTGGTGTCCTTTGAAGCACATGTTTCAAATTTTGATAAATTCCAGGTTTTTTTTTTTAATTGTGTCACTTGTGCCTTTGGTCTGTCTGTGTTCCAACACCAGTTGGGTGTCCTGCAATTCAATTTAATTCTGACAGTAACTACCTAGAGTTAGCATCAGATCCCTCAAGTTAAAGGGCAAGGTCTCCAATAAGACTGCCCTTAATTCAGACACCAACTGCAAGTTGTGTTCGCAGACTACCCACACTTCTGCCCTGCCAACTACAAATTCACAGCTTCCTATAACCCCCTCAAGATTAATAATTCAGTACAATGACTCACATAACTCACTCACTGAAAGTGCTATACTTTTGATTACAGTTTTATTGTAAAGGATACAACTCATGAACGGCCAAATGGAAGAGACATAGGGAAAGGTCTGGGGGCAAATCCAGTCATATCGCCTTCTCAGCACATCAGTTTGTTAACCAACAAGGAAGGTTCATTGAGCATCAATGAACAGAGTTTTTACATGGGGTTTCATTACATGGGCATGATTGATTAAATCTTAAGCCCCCTTCCCTTCCTAGGAGGTTGGTCTAGCCAGTTTATTCCTCTAATCACATAGTTGGTCTTTCTGGTGACTAGCCCCCGTCCTGAACCTATCAAGGGTCCCACAGTGAGTTGCCTCATTAGCATAACAATCGCTTAGGAAAACAAGGGTTTTTGAAACTCTACCCAGGAACCCTGTATAAAGACCAGATGTTCTTTATTCTACCACAGTGTCATGTCACCTAGCTAATTTTAAAGTTAATTTGTATATCAGCACTCAATGACAAGAAGGAGAAATCACTCTAGGTATTTAAAAATGGAGGGAATTGGTTATCCAGATGTTGGAAAGGCACAAAGAAGACACTAAGGCAACCTGAAATAATAAATTCAGGGTGCTACCTACTCTCCCCCAACCCTCTCCAGGGTTGTAGGAACAAAGAAGGGGTGGGGGTTACTAGAACCTAACTTGGGACATGCTGCCATTCTGTTTTCCATCTTTCACTTTAAAAATTTGACCCCGGTAAGTTTACAGAAGCAAGTAGAGAAGTTCCCTGGCTATTAATAATGTGATCTTCTTTTCCACTGTTTTATATTGCACTCTGTAAAGTATAGCCACAGAAGCATATGAAAATCTAAGTAGTTCTGCAGAAATATTGAAAGGGTATGTCTTCATGGTTGTCATTAATACCATAATATGCATAGGGAAGATTATGTTGATACAGCTATGAATAAGTAACTTACTTCATTTCTTATAATAGGGATTACAAGGATTACATTTAGGGATTACGTCTTTTAGACATCCTTCCTAGATTTAAAAGTTCATTTTGCTGCTTGCTCTAGAAAAGATACTTGAATACCTAATATTAAATATATAAGAAAAATTTACAAAGAAATACTGTTCTCAGATGGCATTTTTACTCAATACTCATTACTTTTCTGTGTAACTCTTTTTCTGATTATATGTCCATTACCTGCATATAGTACATTTGTTATTTTTTTATGATTACAGAATTTATTTTAAAGGCTTGTATTAAGTTTTTCATTACAGATGTTGAGATTTTATTTTCAAAATAAACATGTTATGGGAAAGAAAAACCCAATGTACATAATTCTTAGGCAAACGGTTTAGAAAATCAACTTTGATACTATTTAGTTTTCATTAAGTATGTATTTATTACTAATTACTTAAAAGCAGTACAGAAGAGGAATGCAAAAATGATAAGACCTGATCCCTATTCTCAAGGGAACCAGTGATGTAGCTAGACATGGTCACAATGAATAATACAAGGAAAAGGGTTTGAGGAGAGAGAATTTTGAGGTTTGGATTGGGACCTTTCAATCCCACCACTTGGGACTTTGTGCAGGAAAGCAGGTGTAGTAGAATAATCTGGTATTAAATGTCATTTCAATGTTATTTATCTAATAAATATAACTAATAAGAAGGAATAGACTGTTTTTGTAAAAGCTAAGAGAGAGGTTAGCAGTGTCTAATGCAATGTAAAGATCAAAATAAGATCAAATTTTTTACTGGAATTGACAGTTAAGGTTTGAGTCTTTGAGAAGCTGGTTAGTCTTCTCAAAGTTCTTTGGATTGAAAGGTAGAGGTGAAAGCCAAATTGAAAAAAGGATAAGAATAAATAGAAAAGGCATCCACTGCACCAGGAGTTCCAGCCTATGCTGTACTCAGTAACTATAAATCCATCCCTGATGACTAATATGATCATTATATATCAAATGCCACCTGAGGCTATTCCTGCACTAACATAAGCAAATTTATACTGGCGTTTTATTTGAAATATTGACACTAATACTTCTAACACAGTTCAAATCACTGTCCCCCTTAGTCACATTCAAAATGTCAGGCTCTCCATTCTCCCATGCCCTTATCCCCACACCATTATGTGTTCCCCTCTGAGACCCAGTCTTTTGTCGCTCCCATATCTACCATTTGGGACTTTATATCTCCTGTCAGATGAGAACTTCCTTAATTTACTTATCCCTCACTCAAATCTCTATCTTCACCCATACCCTTTACCCTCATTGAAGGGTGAAGAAGGTATCTCTTGATGTTGGTATACCAGTTTCAACCTGGATGCTCTAAGCTCATTGTTATTTCTTTCAGGAATCTCACTCCTTCAGTTATCCCCTTTCTCCACTGTCTTCAGCTCTCCAAATTGAATCTTTCCAACTCAACGTCAATGTCCTCTCATTGAAAAAATTAAAGCAGTTTTTCTCTGGGTCCCATCCTCTCTCTTACCTTCCTTCGTAGTTTATTAAGTATGCTTCTATAAAAGAGTAGTCTACCTGTGAAATCTCTTCCTCACTGCATAACCTCCTGATCTCACTGTAATCATGCTACTATTTGCACCACTCTCCTGCAATTCCTTTTCCTAGTCACTCCTGCTTGCTGATTCCAATGGTTGTTTTCCAGCCTTTACTTTATTTACTTGATCTCTGACCATTTGACATCATCAGCCACTCACTCCTTGAAATTCTCTTCCTTGTGGTCCATGATACCACTCTCCTGATTTTCTTTAATTATGTGTGCCTCCTTTTCTGTCTCCTTTAAAGGGCCCTTCCTTCCTTAGCTCTTAATTGTTAATATGCACTGGGATTCCATTCTTAGACCTCCTCACAATATATAAACATGCTCAAGTATGTATTATCTTCAAAACTTCTTTTACCCTGTGTTCCTCTTTAAGCTATTGCCGTAATCTGTCAACATGTCTTTATGGCTATGCCAGTACATTTAGATAGTTCCTTTTCCAGAATATAAAGACACAGGACAGGATTTCAGAAGCCTCTTCCTGGAATGCCTCCCCCAAACTCACTAGTTTTTTAGTTTGCCTTCTCTGCACAAGTCTTTCTGTATTATGAGACAACATTATTTTATCCTCCTTTGCTCACTTATAGTATTTTTCTACTACAGCACTTAATTACAGTTTGCATTTTAATTTTACCTCCCCAAATGAATGACTTCCCTAAGAGCAGGAAAACAGAATTTTTTTGGTCTTTTTAATGGATCAGAAATTTCCTTCATATCCTACACATAGTAGGTATTCAGTAAATGCTGGGTGAAGTTTTTTGTTGGTGGTGTTGGTTTTTTTTGTTTGTCATGGGCAGAAGCCCAGTGTACTATAATAGTATAGGACAGATAGAGAGACCTGGATAAACAGCTCTACTATAGTAAGAATATTGGTGGATTGATGAAGTAGTGACAATTTTGGTTGCTCCATTGGGAGGATAGAGAGGGATATTGTTGCCAGATGGCTAGTTCTAGTAGAGATAATGGAAGGAGGAAATTGAGGGTAGTTACAGATGACCTAAACTATAAGCAAGCACAGCTGATAGGATATTAATCAGTTAGGGTGTGCTCAACTACAGGTAGCAGAAAATCTAAAAATGGCTTGAATGATAAGGATACATTTATGACATAATAGGAAACTTGTAAGTAAGAGAGTTTCAGGTATCTTGATAATATCTGGGACCCAGTTTCCTTCTGTTTTATCTGTTCTCCTGTCTTTATATGTCGGTGTGTCCCCTTAAACTGGCTCCCCTCAAGGTCTCAAGATGGCTGTCACCACTCCAGGCATCACTTGCAAATGAAAATGTCTCAATGCAGAAAAGGGAACATTGCTTTTTAAGAGCCTAAACCCCCTTTTAAGAATTAAGAAAACCTCAAAAGTATTCCTAGCAAACTTATCATACTGGTCAGAGTCATGACACATGCCCAATTCCCTATACTAGTCATGCGGCAAGGGGAATGAGAACACCATGATTGGCTTCAGCATCAGCAGCATCACCTGGAAACATGTGATAAGTATACATGCTTAGGCCTCACCCCAGACCTAGTGAATTACAAAAGAAACTCAGGCGAGGGGGGAAAGGGAAGGAGGGGTGCACCAGTGGTGACCCAGCAATCTGTGTTTTAACTAGTACTTCTGATGCACACAGAGTTTGAGAACCACTGACTTAAAGCAATCAAGATTCACCCCTTGGGGTTAGGGAAAGGCCTAGTCTCCTCTGAAGGACAGGACGCCAAGAAAACGAAAAGAAAGAAGGGGGAGGAATGGATGGGAGATAGGCAAGGAAAAGTCTACACAGTTGTTCAGGGAGTAAGATCTTTCTTGGCTACTATTGCTGCCTTCCCTCCCCCTTTTATTCTTCTCCATCTATGCCTCAAGCCACCAAGCTGACCTACCTGAAGCAACACATGATACCACAAAAATGTGACTCCTTAGTTGTTGCTTCTGATTATCAGACCACTGTGGCTATAATCTGGTTTAATTGTTTGCTTTGAGGGATTTTGAGTTTCCTTAGATTATGAAAATATAAATACAAAACAAAAAAAACTTTAAAAACTTAATATATTATCAGTAGTCATTTCTAGGAGGTGAGATGTGGGTTTTTTCTTTCATTTTCTGCTTTTTCTAATTTTTCTTCAGAACATTTATATTTTGTACTAAGAGAAAAACTTAATGAGCTTAAGAGATATTTTTAAATTAAAAGAGTTCATAACTCATTAATCAATAAGCATAGATTAATAAATGTTGTTTTTTGTAATTTTATTGTGCCCATCTAGTTGTAGTAATATTTTGCCTTTTTATAGGTTTCCTAAAAGACAGAAAAAAATGGAGGAATCTGTAAACCAAATGCAAGCACTGAATGAGAAGCAGATAGCCAATTCTGAAGATGGATATGTATGGCAAGTCACTGACATGAATCGACTACACCGGTTCTTGTGTTTTGGTTCTGAAGGTGGGACTTATTATATCAAAGAACAGAAGTTGGGTCTTGAAAATGCTGAAGCTTTAATTAGATTGATTGAAGACGGCAGAGGATGTGAAGTGATACAGGAAATAAAGTCGTTTAGTCAAGAAGGCAGAACCGCAAAGCAAGAGCCTATGCTCTTTGCACTTGCCATTTGTTCCCAATGCTCTGACATAAGCACAAAACAAGCAGCATTTAAAGCTGTTTCTGAAGTTTGTCGCATTCCTACTCATCTCTTTACTTTTATCCAGTTTAAGAAAGATCTGAAGGAAAGCATGAAATGTGGCATGTGGGGTCGTGCCCTCCGGAAGGCTATAGCAGACTGGTACAATGAGAAAGGTGGCATGGCCCTTGCTCTGGCAGTTACAAAATATAAACAAAGAAATGGCTGGTCTCACAAAGATCTATTACGATTGTCACATCTTAAACCTTCCAGTGAAGGTAAGCATAAGATCTTCATTGGGTGAGGGGTGGTGAGGGTTTTCCAAAAATAGCAAATTTTTATTTGATATAAGGTAATTATGTAATATTTTCTAGATATAGCCTTTCATTCTCAAAATATACATTGATTGACTAATTCAAATATGTTTAATGCCAACCTGGAATTAAACACCTACCACAGGCAATCCAGACATTAATAATTAAGAATCAAATGACAGATTTGCAGGTTAATATTCTAAATCTTAAAATGTTACCATGCTAACTAGAGCTCTCATCCAGGTGATTGTGGACTATGAAAGCAGCGTGGACAAGATTGAAGTTTTAATAGGCAAAACAGCTCCTTGTCCGTAGGTAGCAGATAGCCAAGCTGTACATAGTGCTCTAGCCCCTTATTTTTTTCCCTCCCTGTCCTAGGACATATGTTCCATGGACCCTAAAGGCTATCTGAAATAGTGCTGAACTTAATTCAGGATGTTAATTGTCTCCAGTCAGCCAGGGGACATGGTTACTTGGGGCAGTTTTTCTATATCTATGGGAAGAGACTTCTGCGAAGTTACTTGGATCTACTGTGCAATATTAATAATTACTAGTCCTTCTTAGTAGGAAAGTAAGGAAAACTCTTAGGTTTAATTTGAAGTGTAGATTTCCACAAAAGTCAACATGTCCCAAATTTTACATTTTTGGCCGGGTGTGGTGGCTCACACCTGTAGTTCTAGCTACTCGGGAGGCTGAGGCAGGAGGATCACTTGAGCTGAGGAGTTTGAGGTTGCAGTGACCTATGATGACACCACTGCACTCTACCTGGGGCGACAGAGTGAGACTCTGTCTCAAAAAAAAAGAAATCACTATGTCATGTGTTGTGTATTACTCCAGGTTTTTTCTAAACATACTCTACTTTGTTTCACTAAAATTTTATATACCTTGTATGTTTCAGTTAAAAGTGTATTATTGCTTTTTTTAGGTCAGCAGAAATAGTTGCATATATACCATTGTATGAATATACTACAATTTTTTTTTAACTAGTGAGAGATGCTGTCCCTTTATTTATATTCTTAATTAGACAAACTTTCTATTAAAGTTATTTAACATTTTTTATGTTTATTTATTTGCTGTACACCCAAACAGTTGATACCTCTGATGGTACTAATGCCACTTAATATGATTTTATTTTTTGTTTTTGGGGTTTTTTGCTTTTTTATATTTTTATTTATTATGGGTACATGTGATGTTTTGATAGATGAATACAATGTGAATTAATCAAATCAGGGTAATTGAAGAATCCATCACCTCAAGCATTTATCATTTCTTTGGGTTAGGAACATTCCATTTCCACTCTTTTAGTTATTTTAAAGTAAACCCTAACTTATTGTTAATTATAGTCACTTTGGTTGTGCTATCAAATATTGTTCATTCTATCTAACTAAATCTAGTTTTGTACCCATTAACCATCCCCATTTTATCCCCCCTCCCCGCTACTCTGCCCAGCCTTTGGTAACCATCATTCGACTCTCTATCTCCATGAGATCTATTGTTTTTAATATTTAGCTCCCCCTACGTATGAGGGAGAACATGCAAGATTTGTCTTTCTGTGCTTGGCTTATTTCACTTAACATAATGTTCTCCATTTCCATCCATGTTGTTGGAAATGGCAGGATTTTATTCTTTTTTGTGACTATATAATATGCCATTGTGTATATGTACCACAATTTCTTTATCCATTCATCTGTGGATGGACACTTAGGTTGATTCCAAATCTTGGCTATTGTGAATAGTGCTGCAATAAACATGGGAGTACAGATATCTTTTTGATATACTGAATTCCCTCCTTTGGATATATACCCAGCAGTGGGATTGCTGGGTCATATGGTAGTTCTATTTTTAGGTTTTTGAGGAACCCCTCCATACAGTGTATGAATATACTATAATTTATTTAGCTAGTCTCTTACTGACAACAGTTAAGTAGCTTCTAATTTTTTATACATTACAGAAACACTGCAATGAAAAAACATGCATAGAGTAAATTTTTTATAATGGTCAAAACCACAAACAGTATATGAAAGTGGCCAGTTTCCCCACATTTGCACACTGACTATTGTCATTGTTTTTTAATCTCTGCCAATAGAATAGGTGAAAAATTCCATCTTGTTCTTTGTTGTAAAAATAATTTACATTTTTGGGCAAAAACTCATCTTTTCATGTGCTTACTGATTTTTTTTGTGGTTATATTATTGTATTATTTCCCTTTATCCATTTAGTTACTTTTTTTTAATATTGATTATGGACATCATTCATTCAACAAATATTTATTGAATACCTACTGTAGATGGACACTATTGTAAAAACTTAGGATTCATATTACAGGAGTTAGTAATTTATTGTTATATACATTACATGCATTTTTCCTCCATTTTTTTTTCTTTGGCTTTCAGTTTTTTTGGTAGAGGGGGGTTGTCTCTGGCACACTAAAGTTTGGAATTTTAATGTAATCAAACTAATCTGTGTCTTTATAGGTCTTTGTTTTGTGTTAGTTTTAGAAAAGTCGTTTCCAGCCTAAAGTCATAAAAATGTTTACCTGTGGTTTTTTCCTAACATATTCATGATTAGGAAACATTATTTTTTACTTACAAATCTTTGATCCAGTATAAGAAGTATGTATGCATCCAGCTTATTTATTTTTGTGTTAAGACACTATTGCTAGTTCTAATTGGACAACTTAGTTTCTTAATTTGAAAGTAATCATATGTGCTTTGTTTTCTTGGTTTATAAAATGAGGAATTAGCAGATGTTTCCTAAACTTACTGTCACACATAGGATTCTTTAGTTCTAAATTGTTGAGAACAGAACTCATACTTGAAACTTTGTTAATAATAGCAATGTTGTGTTGGACATAAAGAATCCCTTGGCTTCTTAGAGTGAACAGAATTTTGAAACTCTAAATAAGCTACAGAATAAGTCATATTTTAATGCCTTAACTGAAATGTATATTTATAACAGATAAAACAAGTCAAAATATGATTTAGTTAATCAGATATTATTGTGCAACTACTGTGTAGCCAGGCACAATTATAAACTGGGTAGGATAAAACTGCTTTAAGGAATTTTTATTTTCATTGGAAAGACAAAATCTGGAAGATAGCAAGAGTCATAGTACTTTAAAAGTTCCTGCATGTTAGTATTAACTTTTGATCAAATTATTTAAATTCGAGTTCAAAAATAACACATAGGCTCAATCTGGCTTAAAGATGTATTTCATTTGACCTAGTCAGTATTTCAGGGAAAAAAATGAATTCTTTGTCAGTATTTTTAAAAATCACAGGACATAAAAATCCATATGCTGGCTTCTCTTGAAAATACATTTTTTTGACAGCACTAAGCCAATACTTGGCTAAAACACTTGTCAGGGCATACTCTCCTCAGTTCATCACAGTCCTGACAACTATCTACTGTATCACCATGGCTTATTTCATTTCTTTATTTTACTTGCCTTTCCCTCATAGACATTTGAATTTGATAATTCAATCCCCGCCTTTTACAGAAGTGGAAATGAAGACCTACTTTATTGACAGAGTATAGGCAAGAACCCAGATTTTCTCAGCTCCAATCCAAAGTTCTTTCTTCTATTAGAAGAAATTATAGAAGAAATGAACAAATTACTACTTTCCTTTTTTTTTAATTTGGTTTATACTACTTCTCAGCTATTAAAACACAATTAAAAAGGATCTACCTACCCATCTACTTCCACTTATCTCTGTTGTTCATAAATGTATATTTATTCAACAGCAATGAAGGATGAGTGAATATAGTATTAATTAAGATAGCTCCGTACTCTTGTGAGTAGTTCTGACATTGTGAACCTGGTAGAGGCACTGTCTACCAAAATTTTTAATGCTAGTATCTCAAAAAAAAGAAAAAAGCTTCTGTAATAAAATTACTTAGGATATAGGAAGGTTTTTTCCCCACAGTCTCATATTTAAACAGTAATAATGGAATAAGCAAAATTAATTCCCTCCATTTGCTTAAATTTGTTTGTTATATCATAGAAAACAGCATCCCAATTTAAGGGTGTTAACTCCTGTGTATCTAGTTATGCCTATCATGTAATGCATTCTCAGGAAGTATGTTCTGTTTTTTACTTAGTAACCCTACGTGCTTTTTCAATTCTTTATCTTGTTAAAGGACTTGCAGTTGTGACCAAATATATTACAAAAGGCTGGAAAGAAGTCCATGAACTGTATAAAGAAAAAGCACTTTCTGTGGAGACTGAAAAATTATTGAAGTATCTGGAGGCTGTAGAAAAAGTGAAGCGCACAAAAGATGAACTGGAAGTCATTCATCTAATAGAAGAACATAGATTAGTTAGAGAACATCTTCTGACAAATCACTTAAAGTCTAAAGAGGTGAGTAAATTGTATGTTACAACATGTGATTAAACATGAGTTATTATGTATGTTAAAAGGATAAACTTTGGGTAACTATATAATAACTACATATATTCTTTAAAAGAGAGAAATTAGTTAAAATATATCTTAAAACTAATGTTTATTTAAAACACCTAACATGATACCCTCATGTAATTGGCATTCATAAATGTTAGTTCTGCTCCAGAGAATATGCTGCCTTACTAATTAAAAAAAAAAAAACTATGCATTTCCTTCATAAAATATACTTCACTTCCTTATTCTAGTAAAGAACAAATTAGCTTATTTGAAAAAGCTTTGACCAATTAAGACAAATTTTCAGGTACTCTGAACCCCAAATGAAAGCCTTAGGGACTGTATTATGATTATTATTATTATTGATATATTTATGTTATACTGATTCATTTCCCCTTAACTCCTGATATTTCTATCTACGTTATTGCAATAGGTATGGAAGGCTTTGCTACAAGAAATGCCTCTTACTGCATTACTAAGGAATCTAGGAAAGATGACTGCTAATTCAGTGCTTGAACCAGGAAATTCAGAAGTATCTTTAGTGTGTGAAAAACTGTGTAACGAAAAACTGTTAAAAAAGGTAAGCATTATCAGTGCCCTTTGTTAGCTACTACTAATTGAAAAAGTTGGCTCCTAAATTTTGGAAATGCAGTCAGTGCATATTTTAGATGTTCTGATCATACCAAATTTCATTTTGACTCTTAAATCTAAGTTTAATACATCCTCATTTTTCTTTTTCTTTATGAAATGTATTTATTAGCTTTAATAACATAAAATCTAAGGAAGACACATAATTACTATTTGTGGCTTGAATTTTGCATTTATTTTGTCTTTATTTCTAGGCTCGTATACATCCATTTCATGTTTTAATTGCATTAGAAACTTACAAGACAGGTCATGGGCTCAGAGGAAAACTGAAGTGGTGCCCTGATGAAGGAATTTTGAAAGCATTAGATGTTGCTTTTTATAAAACATTTAAGGTAATGGTTTGATTTTTGTTTTTTAAAACAAATGACTCATTGCTTAATATCTTTTATAAAAATACATTTTAAAGGTAGAATTAGTAGTTTAACCATTTTTTATCAGATACTCATTTGTTTTTCTTTAGTTCATGTGAGGTGGGTATATAATTAACATTGTAAGTTTATGAGTGAAGTGTTTCTCCTTATCCCTCGGATCACTTTGATAATTTTAAAATTACTAAATTTAAAAATTTGCATTCCTGTGGGGTCCTTTAACTTGTTACTCTGTTCTCTGTTTTTCCCATTAATTGGTAGGTGGATCTCATCAATCTTGATAGAAAGTGAGTCTTTAGGAATGGTAATCTCACTTCAGAGACAAAAGTTAAAATTTTTGGTTTTAAAAGTTTCTTGATGTATGAGAAAAGACCAGCAACCAAATTCTGCAGCAAATTAAAAGGATTATCTACCATGACCAAGTGATATTTATTCCTGGCATGAAAGGATGGTTCAACATATGAAAACCAATCAGTGTAGTACATCACATTAGTAGAATGAAGGGACAAAAATCACATGATCATCTCAGTTGATACAGAAAAAGCATTTGACAAAATTCAACACCCTTTCATGATAAAAAAAAACTCAAAAAACTAGGAATAGAAGTGAACTTCCTCAACATACGATAAATACCATACATTTCTTCAAAAAAACCCCATAGCTAACATCATACAGTCAATAGTGCAAGATTGACAGCTTTTCCCTTAAGATCAGGAACAAGACAAGGATGCCTACTTTTTCCATTCTGATCCACATAGTAATGGAAGCTCTAGCAATTATGCAAGAAAATGAAATAATAAAACATCCAAATTTGAAAGGAAGAAGTAAAATTATCTCTGTCCTCAGATATTGTGATCTCATATGTAGAAAACCCTAAAGAATCCACAAAAAAACTATTAGAGTTAACAAACAAATTAAGCAAAGTTGCAGGATATAAAACCAACACATAAAACACATAGTATATAGTATTTCCATATACTAGCAATGAACAATCCACAAAAGAAATTTAGAAAACATTTCCATTTGTAATAGCATCAAAAAGAATAAAAGACAGAAATAAATTTAACTAAGAAGCTGCAAGATTTATACACTGAAAACTATAAAATGGTACTAAAAGAAATTAAAGAAGACATAAATAAATGGAAAGACATCCAAGTACATAGTTTTGAAGACTTAATATTGCTAAAATGACAATACCATCCAAAGAAATTTCATGTGATCCTGAATAGCCAAAATAATCTTGAAAAGAAGAACAAAGGTGGAGGACTCACACTTCTGGATTTCAAAACTTACTACAAAGCTGCAGTAAACAAAACAGTGTGGTACTGACATAAGGATAAACATATGGACCAATGAAATAGAATAGAGTCCAAAAATAAACCCTTACATATATGGTCAGTGGACTTTTGACCATGGTGCCAAGATGGTTCAACAGGGAAAGGACAGCCTTCAACAAATGGTGCCGGGAAAACTGCATATCCACATGCAAGAGAATGAAGTTGGACCATTACCTTACACCATATACAAAAATTAGTTCAGAATGGATCAGTGATCTAAATTTAAGAGCTAAAACTATAAAACACCAAATGCATAAGCAACAAAAGAAAAGGTAGATAAACTGGACTTCATCAAAATTAAAAACTTTTGTGCGTCAAAGAATACTATCAAAAGAGTGAAAATATACCTACACAATGGGATAAGAAATTTATAGATCATATACCTAACAAGGGCCTAATATCTAGAATATAAAGAACCCTCTCAATTCAACAGCAAAAATACAACCCAATTTAAAAATGGGCAAAGTACTTGAATAGATATTTTTCCAAAGATATACAAATGAATAGCAAGCATATGAAAAATGCTCAACATCATTAATCATCAGAGAAATGCAAATCAAAACCACAATAAGATACCACTTCACACCTAGTTGGACAACTAATAACAAAAAAGCAGAAAATAACAAATATCGAGAAGGATGTGGAGAAATTGGAACTCTAACGTATTGCTGGCGGGAATGTAAAATGGCACCATCCATGTGGAAAACAGTTTGGGTGTGCTCAGAAAAGTTAAACATAGAATTACCATACCATTCAGAAAACAGGTACTCACAGATTTGTATACCATTGGTTCATTAAAGCCTTATTCATAATAGCCAAAAGATAGAAACAACCCAAGGGTCCATCAGCAGATGAGTAGATAAGCTAAATGTGTCATATACATACAATGGGATATTATTCAGCTTTACAAAAGAATAAAATTTGATATAAGTTACACCATGAATAAACCTTGAAAACATTATGCTAAGTGAAATAAGCCAGATATAAAAGGACAAGTATTATATGATTCCATTATATGAGGTATCTAGAATAGGCAAATTTATAGATACAGAAAGTGGAATAGAAGTTGCCAGAGCCTAGGGAGAGATACAAATGGGGAATTATTACTTAATTGGTACAAGTTTCTATTTAGGATAATGAAAATGTTCTGTAAATAGGTAGAGGTGATAGTTACCCAACATTGTGAATGTACTTAATGCCATAGAACTGTACACTTAAAAATGGTTAAAAAGGTAAATTTTATGTTACTTATATTTTGCCACAATAAAAAAAATTCTTGCTAGAAATTCTCATTTTACTTCAATGAGGAAAGATTTAAAAAATAGGATGGTTACTTCCTTAAATAAAATTATTGAATACATTATATTATTTCCTTTGTTTTACCTGTAGTAAGAGCTAAGCATTTTTAAATGGTTGTCGATTAATTGGTATATCAAAAAATCAGAAGACCTTTTATCTTAGAGTCTTTTGAATGTAAGATAAGTAAACATGATGTGTTATAAATTTAATCTGCTTATAATTTCCATGATTGCTTTTAATGAAAATTGTTTTGTTTTCTCTTTAGACAGTTGAGCCAACTGGAAAGCGTTTCTTACTGGCTGTTGATGTCAGTGCTTCTATGAACCAAAGAGTTTTAGGTAGTGTACTCAATGCTAGTACAGTTGCTGCAGCAATGTGCATGGTAAGGATACTTAAGACAATTTTGCCACTCTAAAAAAAGGTTTACTATGGAGCAAAAGTATAAAGCTAGATATGATTAAGAAGTATATATTCATGTATTTTTGTCATTTCAGCTTATTTGGCACTTTTTAAAATTTTGTATCTAAAGATAATTTTGTAAAGCCAAATTTTAAGTGTATTGGAAAAGCATGTCTAAAGAATAGTCAGAATAGAAATTTTAATTTTTACAACAAAAGATTAAATATGAATGGTATTTTTGAGGAAGCAGATAATGCTTAGAAAAATTATTTAATGATATAAAAGTTAAAAGATCAGGGAACTAAACCAGTATAATGGCACACACTTATACTCCCAGCTACTCTGGAGACTGAGGTGGGAGGAGGATCATTTAAGCCCAGGAGTTAAAGACCAGCCTGGGCAACATAGTAACACCTGGTCTCAAAAAAATAAAAATAAAATCAGGGAACTAAAGAGTCAAGAGACTTCAGTTCTATTCTGACTCTGTCATGGAATAGCAAGCAGATGAATCATAAGCAGACTTTTTAGCATCTTTTTTAGCTTTTCTGTGGCTTTATTTCTTATTTAATAAAATAAGAATATATACTCTGTTTGCTTCAAAGGATTATTGTGAAACCCAGTTTCTTTGTAAGAGTTTGTGAAAGTACTTTGAAAGCTACACTACTGTTACTATATAGTTCTAAAACACGGTAATACACGTTTAGAAATAAAATAAACATCATAGTGTTTCTTTTAAAGATAAAGTTGTATACAACTTAAGATATGGTATTTATTTCCCCCCAATTTGCTGAAAATTACTATGATTGAATTTTTCAGGTTGTCACACGAACAGAAAAAGATTCTTATATAGTTGCTTTTTCAGATGAAATGGTACCATGTCCACTGACTACAGATATGACCTTACAACAGGTTTTAATGGCTATGAATCAGGTAAGAAACTGTTTTATTAAGTTTACTTAAATTAGTAAGTTTACTTAACATATATTGTATAATGATTTTATATTGATATCATGCATGGTATTAATTTGTAAGAACAAATTGTTTTATCTTCATTTTCTCATGAGAAGCACAAAAACCAAAAATTATATACAGGCTTTGGGAATGCCTATATATTGGTGCTAAACAAAATGATAATGTAAAAAATAGTATTTTTAAGTATTTATTATTATTCATGGTTTTTTTTCTGAGTTAGATCCCAGCAGGTGGAACTGATTGCTCTCTTCCAATGATCTGGGCCCAGAAGACAAACACAGCTGCAGATGTCTTCATTGTATTCACTGATAATGAGACCTTTGCTGGAAGTGTCCATCCCGCTATTGCTCTGAGGGAGTATCGAAAGGTAAAACTAATTCTAATATTGTTTCTCACCCAAATAATACTTGATTCTCATTCACTATGTTTTTCAAAAAATGTTACTAATGGGCCAGCCATGGTGGCTATTCTAAAGCTCACATATTCTTCTGGCCTTAAAAGATTGACCAAAACAAACAAACAAACAAAAAAACTGACTTTGTAATAAAAAGCTGTAGGAGAAATATTAAAGTCTTTTAATTTTGGAGGTTTTTTGCTTTTCTTTACATATAAGTTTTTAATATATATTTTGGATCTTTTCCTACAGAAAATGGATATTCCAGCTAAACTGATTGTTTGTGGAATGACATCAAATGGTTTTACCATTGCAGACCCAGATGATAGAGGCATGTTGGATATGTGTGGCTTTGATACTGGAGCTCTGGATGTAATTCGAAATTTCACATTAGATGTGATTTAACCATAAGCACCAGCATGATCTTAGAGGTTCATTGCCATCAATGATCTCACTAAAAATATGCAGCTACTTCCCAGCTAATCTCAATCCAATGAAAGATGATGGTATAGTATATGCATAATGGAACGTTACCTTACCAAAAAAAAAAAAAAAAAATATGAGCCCAAAGTTCTATCTACTAAACTAGCTCTTGGGAAATAGCTTCAGGATACTGTAGCTTCCTCTATCTAATAGAGAACTTTTTGTTAATAGACAATGTAAAATAGTTTTGCTTTGGTGAATAATACATTTGTACTTAAAAGAGGTGAGAGCCAAAACTGTAATTCCATATCATGTCACTTGTTTGAGAAGTGCTTACATTTTCTTAAATGTTTTCATTGGGAAAGGACAGCTTTGATAATGTCCAAATACTCTGAAATGCACTAGACCATGTACTGTGATGGAATATGAAACTCATCTGTAAACTTTTATACTAAGGGGTAAAAAAAAACTAAGACATTTGATTAAATTATGAATGAGTTTTACAAATTCCTTTCAGAGTTTTCTAAGATCACATAAATAACAGCTTTTCTTATTCAATGAAAAAGATACTTTATTTCTAACATTTTATTTGCACTTTTAGGATGTGTTACCATTAACCAGACACATAATGGCAACCCCTAAGAAGAGACTATTTGTGTTGGCTGAGGAATTCTATTTGCTTTACTTTTTTGTTTTGTTGTATTTTATCTCAATGAGTGAGGGGGTGTGACTTGACAGTGATATATTGCCAGATAGTCACACATTCCTTTTTTTCATACTCTTAAATGAAAATAACATAAAATGTTTCAAGCATTTAAGTCTCCCATTCTAATCTTGAAAATATAAAACAATTAAAATATCAACTATAACCAGATTAGCTTTTTCCTTACTTTAAAATAAAAATTGTTTCAATTACTCTTAACTATTTTTTTAGTCAATTGTAATGGGGGTTTAGATATTTTCTAATTGTAAACATGTTTCTATCTCTTTGTTCATTATTCATTTTGTGGCAAAACATTCTCTTTTGATAGTGTAAAGAAATAATAAAGCAATCTATGTCCTTCAGGTTTGAAAGGCAATTTTTGAATAGCGTATTACCAACTAGTCAGTCTGTAGGAAATTTTTTTCAATTTTATTTGTGTATTAAAATTCTCTTTTCATTACACTAAAGTGCATTATTTTCTTGAGCAAGTATACCTTTTTCCTTGTGAGGTTTAAGATTAAAGCAATCTGTTGAAATGCCATTACTTTTGCTCATAATTTTATTATGTCTAAGATAGCTTATACTTAAAACTTCAGTTGAATGTGTTGTTCTTTAAATATTAATTGAAGATTTACTAAGGGTTTATAAAGCCCTTCTCACTGATGTGTGAAAAGTCAAACTCTAGTTAATGTAAATTATAGCCTTTCAGGTGCTTGGGGGTTAGAGGTTTTATGTTTCTTGGGAAAGGGGGACTTCAGTAGTGTGAGGATTTGTGTATTCTGTTTCATGGGAAATTTGGGCTCCAGGAATGATAAGAAAATTTTCCTTTCAAATTTATTTGACATATTAATGCTGGCTTTGATATGTACCCATTCTGTCAAGGCAACTGGTAGCAGTTTTTACCTGAGATGTTTTTGGTCAGCAAAGCTTGTAGCACCCCTCTCCCCCACAAATATGCATTGTGTCTGATGTTATTCTGTTTTTAACCTCTGTCAAGCATTGAATTTAACATGTTAGCTACTTTTGATACATTAAAATATTATGTTCAGATTCAATTTAAAGAACCTAATAGAATTACATAATAGTCCTTGAATTCTTTAAGTAAACCCAAGATCTTCTGAAATTAAAAATCATAACATGACCTAATTTTTCTTCCTAATATAAATGTTAAATAGAATATAGTATAAAAATTTATTTCCTTCAGTTATATACTCTTTCAATAGTGCTTTTAGACAAATATATCTAAGAGTTAATATTTTACCTTATTCTTACATTAACCCCATTTTCTGTATTAACCAATTGATGCTGTGAGAGGTATGTAACTTGACTAAGGTCAAACAGCAACTGACAAAGAGCGGTGCCCAGAATTGTTCTTTACCTGACTCGGTCTTCTTAACCCAAAAGCAACCAAAAACAAAGCTAGGTCTTTTCCACATCAAAAAAAACCCAAAAAACTCAATCCCCAAACCCCCACTCTTCCATCAGGGAAATAAGATTAGATGTGACCTTTTTGAAGCATTTAGGTAGGTCTAATTAAACGGATTATGGTAACATATAAGAAAGGAAAACTAAAAGAAACCACCACAGAAGGCAACTTTATTTTCAAATCATGAACATCAAAGCTGGAAGAAACCTTAGAAACTTAAAAGTTAACATTTTAATTTTGGTTTGAGAGCTAAGGTCCAAGACAGAGTATGATTTTGAAACACTATGACCTAGAAATCTTGGTCTCTTCATTCCCATTCCAGTATTTATTTCCCCTCAACATGGGAACACACTGACTCAGCAGAGTAGGAGATAAAAGAGAATTATTCAAGACTTTTCTTATATAGATATTAGGAAATAATGTATATACATGATTGCTTTAGAAGTAGAAAAACAATATTGTGAACATGTATAATTTTGTTAATTCATAGTAATCCTCAAGCACAATTAATGTTTTAATAACCTGTGTTGCTATATAACATAGTCCCATTTAAAAAAAAAAACTTTACCTCATTATGAATAAAATATACTCAAGTGATAAACAAGTTTTTTATTTTCTGAATTACTTTTAGGATTACTGTTACCTTAATATTTGAGGAAATACTGCTTTCAAAAACAATCCTAAGAAAAGTAAATAAACTTTATTTCCTAGATAGTATGTAAATATTTCCAGGATATAGTGATAATTAGCAAAACAAAAACTAATCATATATCCCCACCCTTTCTTATTAGTTAAAATTTCTTGGAAATTGCATTTATTAAAACATTATTTAGTTTAGTAACTATTTTATGAGAATATTAGTAAGGCAAAATGCTAGTGAATGGAATTTAGTGTTATGCCTTTGGAACCTCTTGCTGTATCTAACTTAGAGTGTGACTGTAGACAACCAATTTAACCTAACTGATTCAGTTTTGCTATCTTTAAAAAGTTACATATCTGATGCTTAGATCATACAAGAATCAATGACTTAATATTCACATAAAAATTGAAACTGGGAAGAGGGCTTGCAATACAAGTTATAACTGTTTTTTTTTTTTTTTTTTTACTTAAAAACATTCTTGTTAACAGGATATGTTTTACAAGATAAAATGTTTTACAAAAATAAGTCAATAGGCCCAATAATTTTTTAAAACATTCCTGTTCAGCATGGGAAAATGTAGAAGAAAATTTTTCACAGTTGAATTATTGACTAAGAAGTCACTGTTCTCTGATTAAGAGAAAAATATATTCCAAGTCTAAGATCTTGGGTAGACATAGAAAAACTCATACTCTAAATGAGATGGTATTAACAAACATTTGCTTACTCTTTTAAAATAATAAGTAAATCTAGTGATGATAAAATATTTTATCAGGGTTTTTCTTTCTCATTTTCTAGATTTTGCAAAAACAATATAAAAATTATTTTGGAAAGATATGGCAGAATTCCTGAATAAATTTGAAGGTCTGACAATTAAATGAGAAACAGTTTTAAAAGCACATTAAAGCTAAAACTAAACAATAATTAAAGGCTAAATCATTGTAATCTTTTGTTGGACTTATTTTAATTTGACCTAAAGATATTACAGCCACACATATAAATTTCTTGGTAAGTGAAACCCTTTACAGTAAGTATCAAAAACAAAAAATTCTAGTCTTGTATATCACAGGTTTGGGGTGATTTGTTAAGGAAATATCCCCTCTAAAGAAATATATAGCCTCAGTGTAAACATGCACAAGAAAGAATTAGAAAAAATGATTGATAGGTTAAAAAATGACAGGTTAAGCTATGAGATTAGTTGTATTTACTGTATGGATTTTACTTAGTGTTTCCCTGATATCTACTCCTTAATCTCTTACTTGTTGGAAGATTAATTTTATAGCTCTTTTTTTCTTTCAAAATTCCTTTATTCTGACATTTTTGTCCTGTTTTTTTTCCTAGTCCTGCTCTACCCAGGTAATAAAATGAATGACAGGAAAGTCACCCACGTTTAGGTTTGGGATGAATCTTTTGCAGATTGCTTTTTGTTTCATACAGATGTAAGATCATATTTTTTCAAATTCATGGGCAGGTCTCTTGGAACAATAATTGGATTGATATGTTCTCTCCCCAAATCAAGATACTTTATATACCTTTTGTATTAGTTGTTTGCAGAAATCTTGTGGCCTTTGATTAAGATCAATTATTCAGCCATTGTTTGCAATTATAGATGTATCTAACTGTATTGAAAAGAGAAGTGCTCTACTCTTAAGCACTCTTAAAAAAATAAATAACTGAATACTCGTTCAGAAAATAGCATGTCTCAATGCTCATATTTCTATAAAGACCACTGTCAAAATCTTTGGTTTATTAAATATTTCACTGAGCATATATAGATACATGCCTTATAGCATTAAAAGCCTTGTAAATAACTTGTATTCACATTCAGTATTTTTTTAATTGGTAAATTTTTTATTTCTTTTGAAAATTATTATGCAATTAATAAAAAAGTTAATTCTAAGGTAATATTTTTCATGTAGAAAACTAATAATGTAGTTAAACATACTGTTTGAATAAAATTATAGTAAATGGCACATTTTCATAAACTCTAAAAATACCAAGTTATATAGAAAAAAGTGGCAGAAAAAAACAAACCAGAAGAGAATATGTTACAAAATTCTGTTGCTGAAATTAAGATGATTATTTTCAGTGAGAATGAATTTGTAAATACAATGAAAATATACAAAAGCTAACTATTTCCGATCCTAAAAAGATTTTTCCCTTTGCTTCTATTTTACTTAGCCCTGCCATGCATCATGTTGATTTTATGAACCCAAGTGATACTTAATTTGTAATTTTAAAATGCTTAAATTTGTACACTTTTAGAAATTATCAGAATCTGTGCTTGAACAAAGGAAATAGTAAATTAGCTACATTTCTGCTGGTTTCACTTCATGAATATTTGGATTGTTAAGGGTAGTACTCTTGCTGTTTTATATAGATCATTACCACATATAATGTAATATTATATCAATACAAACGTATTGAAACTTCTGTTTAAATTACTTGTTAGGCTTTATTTGCAATGTAAACTATTTAGAATCCATACACAGCCAAATTAAACTAAATTATACAATTAATGAATAGTAACCAAGAGAAAATGTTTTTGTTGCAATATTATTCTAAATATGGACTCTATATATTTGGTATGGTGTGACTAGACCTAACTTTTGTAATGTATCTGAGTAATATTTTCTTCCTTTTATTGCCAGTTTCTGATAATAAAGAAATTATCCAATGGGGTGAGATATGTGAACTCATCTTCTAAAAAAGAAATTTGTGATGGATAGCAGGTGGGGTGGACGAGAGTGTTATAATCTAGTTCTAAACTGTCCATTTGCTTTATGTAAAGGCTTTGATTTCCAAAATTGACCATCTGATGAATATTTAAATTACACAGAATAATGTCTGCATAGAATAAATTTAAGTATGCAAGAGCCTTAAAGTGAAAAAATGAACTTTTTGACTGCCTTAAAATATGACTTGCTCCTCTAATTCAGGCATACTAGTTACTTTCCTTGGGGTCTGTTTATTAATTAATGCCTTAATAATGTTCTAATGTTTCTGAAGTACATAACTCAAAGGGTCTTTCAGAGCTTTTAATTTTACATAATGAATGGAAATTTAACTATTAAGTTTTAAAACCTGATTGTACCTTGGTAACTTAAACACCCATTAACAGGATAATCTGGGTACACTGATGTGTTCCACATACATGACTGTTAAGATTTTGTGGTTGTTTAAGGTTTTTTTAAAATTATTTTGTATAACAAATTATCCAAGAAGCTGGACTTTATGACTATAATATGACCTCCAAGGACCAAGTTGCATATTTAATGCTATGAGTGAAAAATGCAGTTGTACAGTTGCAAAAATGATTAATTTTTAAAGGGAATTTTTCAAGACAAGGCAAATATTTTGTTTCAAAGCTACAAGCAAATTCATTTAAAGAAGTGAATATGTATAGTATAACATCAGGACTATTGCAATAAAAAGTATCCAGGCCAGTGATCTGTTTAATTACATTCATATTTTTACATACACTTTGCCTTTCAAAGCAAGAATATTTTATAAAACTGAAAGAAAACTTTAAATTGTCAAGCTGGTGCTTAAAGGTATATACAGTTTTATTTATAACAATTTATTTCATTTCCAAGGAAAGGACCCTGAAGGGAGGGGGGCCAGGGAGTTTCCTAGATCTGTTGATAAACTAACTGATGCTTTGTCAAGTCTTCCAAGTTTTCACTGTAAATACTACACCTAACAATGTAATTTTGCTGTTGTCTGATAGGGAGTGGATGAATATACTAATGTATTAAGTTTATTTCATGATAAAACAGTTTTCACTGATACTGTGAAATCTTGACTTTTCTAGCCTTGCAAAATATCCTACTTAATAAATTACTTTAGACATGGAGTGCAGGTGGATATGTGAACTCATTCTGGCCAATTTATTATTGTAGAAATTCATAGGTGTACCAAATAAACTCTATGCACATCAAATAATTGTCTTCTTATTTCTTTCAAGAAAATATGAATTTTGGGGTTATCTAAGGCCCTTAGGAATTAATCTGTTGTATTTGAAGAGGTAAAATTAAGTTCTAATAATTAACATTGGCCTTTTAATCCCTCTAATTGTATATAAGTATTATTTAATTAAAGTATATGTGGTTGAGGATTCTTTTCCAGTGGAGTTCAATCACAGAATCAAAACAATTAGATTTAATCAAAATGCAAATTCTTAAAAGAGTTTTAAAACAGGATTCTTTAGTGAAAAAAATCAACTCAGAGTTGCCTTTGGGAAAAGTTAATCATGCTAACACAAAATAGTCAACTATGCAAATAAGAACTTTGTTTCAGTGCCAATTTGCAGAAATTTCTCTCTCAATTCCCACAAATTCTGAAAAGTTCTAAGATCTGAGCTGTAGGTAATGCAGAAAGGTGAGAGCAAAGTTACATCAGAATATAACATCCAAAACTTCAAGCATTTGGTTGATTTTACAGTTCTCTACTTAAAGATAGAGTCAACAGTTATAAGGAAAAAGGAAGATCGCAAACTACATTTCTTTATAGATAAAGAAAACTAGATTTAGTAAATTTTAACAATATTAAATCTTATCAGAAAATCTGACTTTAAAAATATTCTTCAAATAATAGCTTTTATAATATTAGTAAACAATAACATCCAGGTACAAAAGATCCCTTTTTTTCTCAATAGTTTCTCAGCTTCCAATTACAGATATTTTGGCAGTTAAAAGTATAAATTATCTAGTAGTAAAATGAAAAGACAAATTGCCCATTTTTGAATATTAATGGATTCCAGTAAGCAGTTTTTCTTTCAAATCTCAACATTAAAAATAAAATAGAGGACTGGAGAAAAAAAATTAATTTCCTTAAATTTCACCATTCTCTTCTTTGTAGCTTATGGTTCTGGGAAAAAAAAGCAGAGCCGTTCCAACAACCTAGTTTGCTTTAGGATAATATTATACTTTTATCCAGCTGTAAGGTATGGGAAGGGAGAAGAAATGGAAATCGACATCCAAGACAACATGAAAGCTTAGAGGCCCCCTGTCCCCCTAAAATTTTGGCTAGGCAGGGGGGGACCCTGGAAAACCCTGATGGGTCCACAAGAAAACCACACATATATCTGAACCATTGTGATTAATAGTAGCCGTTACATACTGAGCATCTACTCTCCATTGAATACATTCTGGGTGATTTACATGTATTATTTCCATTCCTCAATACAAATCCTAAAAGAAGATGATATTATCCATATTTTATAAGAAACTTGAAGTTCTCAGAGGTTAAGTCACTTATCTACTGGCTACACCATTAGTGATTTGAATGCTTGTCTGTCTTGCTCTAATAGCTATACTCAGAAAGTACCCATTATGATTTTTTTCATTGGTGATTTAGTGGTTTTTTTGTTGTGGTCCCCTATCTAAATCCCTCTCCCTTAACCCCCAGCTTTGCAACTAGCCCCTTGTATAAACAGTTAAAACTAAAGCTCTTAGTATTCCAGGATTGTCATGTTAGAGTAGCTGCTGGCTTCAGTGCTTGCTTACATCCTTGGATTGTGTATGCTCCTGGTTTTGTTTTCCCCTTGAAAAGGTCCTGTACTTTTTTTAAACCAGCTTAGCCATGCATTAAAAAAAAAAATTTTTTTAAATATTGTATCCATCATCTTAAATGTTTTAAAGTGGCAACTTTTTTGTTACTGTTTTGGGGTTTTTTTCAAAGATATGTAATCTGCAATACGACCAAAAAGAGGTCAGATTCCTTATTTTCTTTTCATCCCTTAGCATTTAACAATTAGGAGAATATTGCTAAGTGCTTGGTTTTTGATGCAGTGCTAGACTCTCAAGATCCTCAAAAGTTACAATCTTTTTTTTTTTTTTTTAAATAAAAGACAGGGTCTCACTCTGTCACCCCAGGCTGGAGTGCAGTGGCACAATCATAGCTCACTGCAGCCTTGAACTCCTGGGCTCAAGTGTTCCTCCTGCTTCAGCTTCCCAAGTAGCTAGGACTACAGGCACATGCCACCACATCTAGCTAATTTTTATATTTTTTGTAGAGGTGGGTCTCGCTATGTTACCCAGGCTGGTCTTGAATTCATGGCCTCAAACAATCCTCCTGCTTTGGCCTCCCAAAGTGCTGGGATTACAGGCATGAGCCACCATGCCTGGCCACAATCTTTTTTTTTATTATTCATTGAGTATAAAGTTCAAAAGACTAAGAGACAGGCATTGGAAGGGTTTGTTTCTTCTTTTTTAAATAAAGGCACAAATGATAACCTGTTATCATATTACCTTCACTAGAGTTTTTGAGCCTTTTTATGACAAGCTTTCTGTCCTTAATATTGAATTACTCAAGATCTGAACATAATCAAGAACCAACCACCACTTGCCCCTCACCCTCCTGTCCTCTACCATTCTAAGAAGAGTTGATAAAAGACGTTTCTTCACAGTTGAGCACTATCAACACCACCTGGTCAGCGTTTCTATACCTTGAAGTAAACTGCCTCTACCCTTTGGTACCTAATATGATTGACAATGATGACATACAATTACAGTTTTATCTTTCTCATAGGTGACAGACTTCTTCAAATTTCTAGTAAAGATTTTACAACATAGCAAGCATGTAAAATTTCTCATGACATAATGCAAAATAAAGAACTAAAGACGTTCCATTTTCTGTTCCATTCGGTGTTATAATTTAAATTATCACATGGGAATGAAATAATCTAAATTCTTGCTTTATCAAGTCTCCCAATGGCAGTTTAAGTTCATGTAGGAAGCATCATTGATGGCAAATGGCCAAGATAGACACTGGCTGTCTTCCTCAGGACTGTTCCAGATTCCCTGGTCTATGTGACTAGAAAGCAGAAGCACTCGCTCTTGAAATCCATTTTCCTTCCACCTCAGAGGAGGAGTTTTCTCTTCTCAGAATCTGGTAATCTGCCCCATGTTACTCTGTGGTATCAACTGGGAAAATACTTTGTATACTAGGCACTTAAAAAAATCTTGTTGATAAGCTAGAAATATGACTTAATAAAGTATTAAAAGTATTTTCAATTATTCTAAAATAAGACTTACTACAGGATAAATCTTGTTTGCTAAGTCCATCTGAAATGAAATCGTTTTGAATAGTATTCCCAGTCAACAGAATTGTACAATATCAACATCAGAAATGACTCTAGGGACATTCAGTCTAACTTCCCATCCAACACCTGGTTCCCTCATGTAACATTTCCAACAGCTGTTAAAACACATTCTGGAAAGCAGAACTCTTCACCTCAGAATATAACTCAGGTACATTCCTGAACTGTTTCAAAAGTTCATCCTCATAAAATGCTGAAATCTTCCTTTTAATTTCTGCCCATAGGAATAGTTCTGTTCCCTGGAACTACTAAGTCATTAAATGAGTAGTTTCCCTAAGATAAATTTAATTCCATGCTACAAATTTAACATGCTTCTATTACTCTACAAGTACAAAATGTGAAGGCTTACCACAATATGGTACAAGATATCCCTACCTAGTTCACAACTGTATGAGTAAGAGAAATTTAAATTCTAAAGAGAAATCATACATCAGTCCTTACCACTGAAAGCTATGGAAGGTAAGGAGTTAGCTCCTTCTGAATATTAATAGGGAATAAAGAATTCCAAATGCTTATCTTCTAGCTTTCAGTTGTAAAATTCATATATAAATTCCTAATAAAACACATCTTTCCTTATCTTTTAAATACCATCCCTTTTGCTCAAGAATTGGCAAGAAGATCAGGTTTCCACTGCAATTTATTGTTCATTATTTTTACATCCTCTTCATGAAGATAATTCATATATTTAAAACATCCTCATTTAAAAGACATCAGGCATTAACGCTTTAAATAACTGACAATTACTAGCAAAGTTTTGAGTACCTACATCACTGAGATTCTTTCCTCTTATTTTTTTTTAAATAACACTGATGAACTAATGGAAGCAATTTCCCTTCTTTGTGAAGCCTTTGAGTGTCAGTTGCACCTCCAATAAAAGTTCCATTGACAAATATTCTTGGAACCTGTTGGACAAATAAAAGATAGATTAGGCTTCCCCCAGCATCAGACCTATAAGATCATTTCACATAATAATAGACGTTCACACTCTGGGTACTTTTATGAGCCAAACACCACACTAAGCTCTTTCACAAATTAGCTCTTTAAATCTTTACAACCCTTGAGGCAGGTATCATTTTTAGCCTGATTTTGGAGGAAAATGAGGCCCAGGAACTTGCCCAAGATCACAATGATAGTAAATGAAAGAGCTGGGATTCAAATCCAGGACAATCTGATTCTAAAACCGGTCTTCCTAATCACTATGGTATATAAAAGATAAACTAAGCAGTCTAATTATTAATAATGTTTAAGTAGTTATATCTTACATTTGTTTACTAAAGGGGAAGAGTGGGCTATAAACTTCTTTCCTGCACATATAAACAAGAAGGAAAGTAGCAACATTGTATATTTTTCTGATTATGCATATTACAGAAAAATATACAAATTTCAAGAGTCTATAAACATGAAGCATTAAAGCACTCCTATTAGCACAGTATTTGAAAGCCAACTCCTGGTCTGTATTGTCCAAGTAAAGGCAGGAAGGATACTTTTATCTTGCAAAGAGCTCCAAGAGGACCTTCAAGCTCCATAGACCAGCTCTCATCACAACACCATTACCCCACCTGTTCCAGTCAAAACACATACGTGCATGCACATGTGCACATGGTAAGAATAAAAACAAAATGAATTAACTCTGCTGTTTCCTATTCTAAGAATCTAGTTCCCAGATCTGCAGTTTCTTTAACAATAGAAAATATTCAGAGAATGTCTGGCTCATTTTCCTAACACAAGAGTCTAAGCTTTAGGTAATCTAGGTCACAAGCTATTAAGGAGAAATAGCACCACAGAGGATATACTCACAGTCCTTTCACCAGTCATTTTGTAAAGAGCATCCTGAAATTGGCTTCCATATTCAAGCATGTCCAATTCCACCACTTTATAGTTAACGTTCATGTCATGGAAAAGCTTTTTTGCCATTTTACAGTAAGAACAGGATGTTTTCGAGAAAATCACTACACAATGATCAGAAATTGTTTCCTGAAATAAAATTTTAAAAAATCATTTTAATTCTAGACATTATCTTTTAGAACAATACCACAATATTGTGGAAAGGGTGTAGATTTCGGAGTCTCATGATTCATGGCTCAAACTAAGTCTCGATCATCTATTTTCTCACCTGTAGACTGAGGATATTATTCATTTCAAAGGAATGTTATCAGGAAAAAAAGATGTAACAAATGGAATAATAATATTAATAACAAATAATAATCATAGCCAATTCATATTCAGCAAACATTTGTGTGTGCCAGGCACTATTCCCAACACTTTACCTTTACTAGGCCATTTAAAACATAACTACAATCCTAAGATAGGTCCTATTATTAACCCCACTTTGCAGAAAAGGAAAGTGAAGTACAAAGGAAGATAAGTAACTTGTTCATGGTCCTCAGCTAATAAGTAGGAGAGCTGGGATTTGAACCCAGGCAAATCTGGCTATACAGTCCAGGTACTTATTCTCTGATATACTGCTTCTCTAATATTCAGTAGGTGTTCAGAAAGAGTTAACTCCTTACCTTTTATAACTTCCTTTTTTTTTTTTAAATAGAAGATATGATTTATTGTATATTTGTTACACTCAGCCACAACTGAGAACAGAACTAGCTACAACGTCAGGTCCAGGACAAAGGACCAATAGGGACTGTTTTGGTATAAGCAAGATGGGTCTCTTAGAGGTGGTGTTGGTGATCAGATGGCGATGAAGTTCTAGACAGTAGCATGCAGCCCAACAACTTGTACCAGTGTCCCCAGCCTCTAGCATTCCACGTTTCTGCTTTTGTGACCTTCACGTGTGCACAAGCAAGCGGTTTATTTGGACCTCTGCCTCATCTTTCTTCTTTTGCGCTTCAGCCTTGCACATTTGCTTCTGCCTCCACTTGGCTCTCATGGCACGGAGGTTTCTAAAAAGATGGCACTAAGGCTAAGAGAGCACCTTCTATAACTTTCAATGGTGAGGAATGATGTGTGAGCTGTCTAAAATATAAGCTTTCACTGATCAGACATAAACAACAGCATACTCTTCCACTTCCATCCCTTCCTAAGTATCTTTATAGTGCAAAAGCTGTTGTTACTGTATTGATAAAGTATTCTTGTACCATTGGTCCTGGAAAAGCTACTTCCAGAAATGCTGATTCAATGACTTTGAGACAGAGGTCCAAAACTGTAGTTTTTAAAAACCTTGCCAAATGATTTTTATGATATCATCCTGCTTTGGAAACTAGTGTCCAGGCCTTTACCACAATGACCATGAGATTTTGCTATGCATCTGCATAGCCTGTGAAGTTTATTTTGTTTTTTGTCTCTAGATATATGAATGTCTAGGTCCTTTAAGAAATTTTGAATGAATAGATTTAGTACCCAGGCCTTTGTTTAGGTTGTTCTTATGCGGTCAGTGGTCATAGCATCACCTTCAAGATGGAGGCCAAATATCAGAAAGTATTAGAGGCAAAGTGCTTCAGAAGTTGCACCCACCCTTGTGTGTCAGAAGGGTCCTAAGTTATAGCCTAGCTATCTGCAAGTTGGTCTGTTTTTATACTTTCCCTTCTGCTTACTCATAATATTTAGTATAAAAGTCTATCTCAGGAAAGGCCAGCCATACCAGAGATGTATAATATTAATGAATCCATTTTACAGATGACAAAACTGAGGCTGAGAGGTTCACAATACTGGGATTTGACCTAACCCCATCACAGTACCAAAGCCAATGTTCGTCCCTCCACCATGCTGCCTCAGGTTATAGGCACACAGAGACCACTGTTAGAGAGAGATGAGCATCTTAGGGGCTGATATGTAGTAAAAATGCTGACAAAGAGATTCCAAAGTGAGCTGAAACTCAAGACAACAGTGTCAGGGTTCCTTGAACCCTCTTCCCAACTTTTCTGAAGCTCATCCTTACTTTATACTTCATGACATTGTATTTTTATTTTTAAAAAGGCAATTCCCTCACAATAAGTTTCTAGTATTATTGTTACATTCAACAGCTATACATTTAGGCAAATCAATTAAAGGCAAAAATTTTTGTATGTGGTGGTAGTGGGTGGTAAGCAAGAGAAAGAAAAAAATGAATATGTCTTATAGGCTGCAAGGGAAGAAAAACATACATATAAGAGAAATTTTCTGAGACAGAATTGACTAAACTTTGCAGTAAAAGCGAGGAAAACAAGAGAACACAGCAATGTACAGTATGCCTGAGAGGATTGTTTATGGAGTACCTACTGCATACTAGGTTCTATGTTAGGAAGAAAGCTGTTAAACAGCTGCCCAGGCCAAAATCAAATAGGATCCCTCGCTAAGGGCAGCTTGACCGGTATCACCAGTGGACCTGAGGTGCGTATGATGAAAAGGAGCAGTCAACCTCATAGATCCAACTTAGAGGGAGTGAACAGTTCATTAAGAACAAATCTCATAAATTTTTATTAACAAAATGATCTAGGACTTCTTTATAACATGGATTATTTTGATAGCAGATTTTAAAATAAATAATAATTTAGTAATTCACTTGCTAAATTATATCAAGTCTGGATACTGAATCAACATACTATGTAAAATAATTCTTTTTTCACGGAGGAAAGTTTTTTCCTACATCTCCCATATCACTCACTTGGATCTGGTTCATGGGAGCAGTTGCAGACTTCCCCAAAGATGATGATGTGCTGCTCCCCATCCTAAAAGGAATTAAAAAATCCAGCATAGTTTATTAAGCATTGAAGATAATTTATCATGAGTTCTATGTTAATAAAATCTTATATACAATATATCCAAACTTACAAAATAGAAAAAAAATTTACTTATTATCAGTACAAAAGATCAGTTTACAAAGTATTCGTTTACTAAAAACAAAAGGGCTTAGGTACTTATCTAACTAGCTTTCCAATGCCCTAATTATTTAATAAAATCATATTTACTGTGTTTAAACCCCATCACACTTTCTTTTATGACCACCAAATTTAAAATATTCTGCCCTATTTATTGGCCATATGACCTGACCATTGGTTAAAACATATAGTTTCCATTTTCTTATTAAAACATGCCAAAACTCCATGAACATTCTGTGAAGCAGAGAACCTACAAATATTTAAAGATTTTAAGGAAACTAAGGTATCTCAACCACAATGGTCCATAGCTCCAAATATTCCAGTCTATAAAGTGGGTACAGTAACCACTCTGATCCCTCAGAGGGTTTGTGAGGATTAAACGAATTGATATACAGAAAGTAGAACAGTACCTTATACATAGCAAATGTTCAAGAACATTTGACACTACTATTATTTCCTGCTTACAGGGCCTCTCATTATCTCAGTATCTATTATCCAAAACCTAGCTGTTGGGAGCTTGTAAAAGGAAGCATTCATTGTCAGGAAAACATTCATTAAAAAACTGACCAGTTTAACATTTTCAAATCTCTCTGTTTATCCCTAGAACTTTTCCTTCCCCATCCACTCATCCTTCTGGTCAGCCAGGCCCTACTGCATTGCTGGAACAATATCAAATACCATGAAGCAAACTAACTGCAGAGTGAAATTATTATACAAATCTTACAACAGGATTATAAGATATAACAGATGCTTCAAAAGAGAATTACTCAAATATCTAAGGAATAAGAGAGTAAAGATTTGAAGCTTCAAGTTTTTTAAAAATATTATCCTTACAATTATGTTGCAAAACTCAAATTTTGATAGAAAAATTTCTCTCTCCAAATCAACACTTTAGTCATTCATTAGTGAATGCATTTAAATTTAAATGTTCTCTAACATAAAAGTAAGCTACTTTATATAATGTTTTCTTTCACTTTTTTCAAAGATCCCAACTCTTCTTTAATGGTATAGCATGAAGTTTTAGTCCCATTTTAAGTGAATCCACTCTAAATGGCTTTTTCCAGTATATGTTATCCTTGGATGACGAACATCTGCTCTATACAGTAGTTTCCCCTTATCTTTAGTTTCAGTTACCCAAAGTCAACTATGGTCCAAAACTACTAAATGGAAAATTCCAGAAATAAACAATTCATAAGTTTTAATTTCTGAGTAGCATGATGAAATCCTGGGCCACCTAGCTCTCTCCTGCCCAGGATGTAAATCCTCCATCTGTCCAGCATATCCATGCTGTATACCCTATCCACCCATTAGTCACTTAGTGGCCCTCTGGATGATCAGATGACTGTCACAATATGGCAGTGCTTGTGTTCAAGTAACCCTTAATATACTTAATAATGGCCCCAAGGACAAGAATAATGATGTTGGCTATTAGGATAAGCAAAAAGAAGCCCTAAAGTGCTTCCTTTAAGTCCAAGGGTGAAAGTTCTCCACGTAATAAAGAAAGAAAAAAAATTGTACTCTGAGGTAACTAAGATCTGCAGTACAAACAAATCTTCTATCTGTGAAATTGTGAAGAGGAAAAGAAATTCGTGCTAGTTTGAGGTCGCAGTTCAAACTGCAAAAGTTATGGCCACAGTGCATGATAAGTGCTTAGTTGAGGCATTAAACTTGTGGAGACATGAACAGAAAACGTGTTCCAATTGATGGCAATGCGTTATGCCAGAAATCATTGAGCCTCTACAAAGATTCAGCAAGGGATCTCTTGAAACGAGAGTTTTATTATTAAAATGATTGTTCTACTTTATTGTTATTATTGTTAATCTCTTATTCTGTCTAATTTATAAATTAAACTTTATCATAGGTATGTATGTCTAGGAAAAAACATAGTATATACAAGGTTCAGTACTATCTGTGGTTTCAAGCATCCGCTAGGGGTCTTGGAAAGTATCCCCCATGGGTAAGCGGGGGACTACTGTATAGTGATACCCACACTTAGAATAAGGAAGCTGCAACAAACACCACCCTCAGTTATAACAAAGAAGAGTAAGAGAGACAGGAACTACTGCAACTAAGCATTATAACATTACACCTACTCAAAGTTTACAATCTATTATTCCTTGCTTCCCAATAGATTAGTCAAGAAAATCTTTAAAACAAAAAG
Organism: Daubentonia madagascariensis; assembly: GCA_023783475.1. Lineage (NCBI taxonomy): Eukaryota > Metazoa > Chordata > Mammalia > Primates > Daubentoniidae > Daubentonia > Daubentonia madagascariensis. The sequence continues at coordinate 12,567,138 of JAKFHU010000978.1, read as the reverse complement.
TTCTGTGTGTTTAACTCAGGAAGGGGTTGGGAGCAGTCAGCTAGGGTGCAATAAGTCGGCCATCTGTATCTAGTTTATCAACTAAGAAAACGAGTCCTTTTCATCTCAAGTCCAGCATTTAACTGTCTTCCCTGAAACCATGTGTCACAGCATTTTTTTAAATTTTTATTTTTTAGCAGCCCATTCTAGTGATGGCATTTTATTAATTTTTTTTAAATTTATTTATTTTTCCCCAGTATTTACTATCGAAACAGGCGCTCCAGTAGAAATTTCACAAGAGAATGTTTTCTTGGGTAGTGAGAGGAGACAGGACGTGCACCTGGAAATACTACCCCCTTCCCAGCCAAACAAAAGGGGAAGTTTCTGGAAGACACCCTTCCCCTTCAATTTCTAGTTGACCTTTGTAAAAGTTATCATCTATTAAGGAAAGTTACATCCACAGAGGAATTAGCGGCACAATAAATATTTCAACACTGATGAAGCACCAATTAGTCATGCTACATTTATGGAGCGCCTACTATGTGCTAAGTAGGCAAAGTGCTATATGCCCCAGGGATGCATATCAGAAAAAACACCACGGGACCTCAGGGACCTATCGAACAGTTAACACCACGTGATTAGCGCCTTCCGGAAAGGGGGTCTCCAGCTTGATCTCAAGAACTAGGAGTTCCCAGATCAAGAAGATAGGGAGAGCGCCCCGGCCGAGCGACGCACGCGCCGTGGCAGAAGCAAAGATGCGCGCCGGCAAGACCGCCAGCGACCCGCCGCGCCGGCGTGGGAAGTTACAGCAGCTGCCAGGGTCGGGGGTCTTCCACAGCAGGTGTGGCGGCCGGGAGCGTTCGAAACAAGGAAACGCAAGGAAAGCACTGCTCTTGGGCTAGCCAGGGGCGATATCAACACAAGTCACAGTCCCTAGCCTCAAATCCTTGGCCATTTAGTGGGAATCGTCACCTTCACTTCCTGCGGTAGCCAGGTTTAACAAACAAAAATGCAGGACGACCGATTAAATTAGAATTTCAGATAAACAGAATAACTCTTTCGTCCTAAGCGCGTCCAGTGCAATATCTGAGACACACTTGGCCTAAAAACCATTCACTGTTTATCTGAAATTCCAATCTATTAGGGCGTCTTGTATTTTATCTAGCAACTCACAGTGGGATGGTTCAAGAGAACGCGACTCGTGTATTTTCAACCCGAGAGTCCCAGGAGCCTTAAGTCTGTACAACCGCTGAGGGCACCCTCCTCTCCCCACCCTTCCGGGGGCTCCGCTTGGTAGGACTCCGGGCCCTCGCGGCGGAGGGGCTCGCCCACCCGGCCCCCGCCCAGGCCTGCGCGCCACGCCGGGCCAGTCCAGCCTGCTCGGCCCCGTACCCAGAGGCCGCCGCTCCCGTAGCTCCCGCCGCCCCGCCGAGCCCGCCTGTCGAGCCGCTCCCGCTCCGAGTAAGCCGCGTCCCAGCCAGCGCTGCACCGCGCCAGTACATGGTCAGATCCCTAAACAGCTGCGAGCCCAGCGGCTGAGGACCACGACGCCTGGGAGCCCGCCTCCTCCGCCCGACTCCGCCCCTGCCCCTGGCCGCCCCGCCCCGGCGTGGCCCGGCCCGCCTCGCCCCGCCCCGCCGGGCTGCCGGCGCCGCCGCCGGTCTCATGGGCGCCGCCGCGCGCGTCCTCCCTTCTCGGCGGGGGGGGGTGGGAGGGGGGTGTGTCAGGAGCGCGGAGTCCCGGCGAGTCCCGCACACGCGTAAACATCCGTCAGCGTCTTAGAGGCCTCCCTTGCTGACCTCGAGGGTTCCTCCAAGCCCCGCCCCCGTTTCTTTTGGGGTTAGACAAGCTCGTAAAAGCTCACAGGCGCGTGGAAACAGTGCCTGAAGATTGTGGCCAACATTCTGGAGAAACCGAGGAGAAAAAAAGTGTCCAAACAGAATCGAAGTGCCTGACATAGTTCCAACTTTCTGTCAGACAGGTTTCTGTGTGGATGAAATAAGAGCCTCAGTATGTCATCTTAAAATTAGGCCGTGGATGGACAACCCATGTAAATCATGGGCATATTGAGCTTTACATTCAAAATTAAAAGAAAAAAGTAATCCGATGTTGAACGTTTATTCCAAAGAAAACAAAGACTATGGTTTCAAAATGAAATTAGAAAACAAAAGAAAATAAAATAGCTGAGAGATGTTTCGCCATGGCTTTAAAAATGGGCGAGCCGCTAATGACAAGATTGTTTAGGCCACTTAGTGATGGTAGTAATAGCTCTCTGTGTCGCTATATAAGGTCAGGTATATAAGCCTTTATTTTTATTTACTGAGGACACTGAAATCTATTAAAGTCAAAGGTCAAGTGGTATACCTAAAATTCTAAACAATTATTAGAACAATCCAGACCTTTTTTGTGATTCTTCACGTTCAACTAAGTATAAAATTCATGTTACCAAGGTACAAAATTAGAACTTCTGTTTCTGAAAGTTCTTTTCCTACTTTCAAATGGGCTATGTTTGACTACTTCATAAAAGAATGGAAGTTAGTTGCAAAAGCAAATACTCCCAGAGGGTATGAAATCATTCTTCATAAATCCAAATTTAACTTTAAAAAATTAGGTATGTTATCTATCTATAATGTTGTGAGGTTTTTTTAATCAACAAAGAGCTATTTGGGAAATTTACTATGTTTTTGTTTTGAAGTAGAATTTTACCTTAGTGTCTCAAATTGTTTTACAAAATAAAGACCATTATGAGGTGAAACAATCATGTTACAATTTAATTTTAATACTGTATAGTGCACTATATGAAGCACAGAATTCACTGCACAGATTTTTTAAAAAGGATTCCAGAATGCAAGTACTTCAGACAAAAGTGTTATGCCTGAATTAAGCAAAATATATTGATAAATATATTGATGACTTTCAACATCTTTGCGCTTCATAGGGTAGCTACAGAAGTGATAATTTTTGGTTATATTTGTAGTGATTACAATAGCACATTAAGAAGTATGCTGGCAGACAGTGGAATAGTGGTTGCCAGGGGCTGGGGGAAGGGGGAAATGAGGAGATGTTGGTCAAAGGGTACAGAATTTCAATTATGCAAAGTTCTAGAGAGCTAATATACAGCTAATGTATAGACTGTTGTTAAGAAAACTGTATTGTATACTTGAAATTTGCTAAGAGGGTAGATCGTAAGTGTTCTCATAAAAAAAAGAAAATGGTAAATGTGAGATGTGATGGATATGTTAATCAGTTTAATGGTAGTGATTATTATACAATGTATACTGCTATGGTTTAAATGTTTGCTTTGAAACTCATGGTAAAATTTAATCTCCAATGTGGCAGTATTGAGAAGTGAGGCCTTAAGAGATGATTGGGTCATGAGGGCTTGCCCTTGAATGAACGGATTAATGGATTAATGAGTTATTATGGGAGTGGAACTGCTGGCTTTATAAGAAGAGGAAGTGAGTCCTGAGCTAGCATGCTCTCAGCACCCTGGTCACACGATGCCCTGCAGAGTCCCCACCAGCAAGAAGGCCCTCACCAGATGCAGCCTCTCGGCCTTCTATTTCTAAGCCTCCATAACTATAAGAAATAAGTTTTGTTTCTTCATAAATTACTCAGTTTCAGGTATTCTGTTGTAAGCAACAGAAAACAAAGACATATACATATATATATTAAAATTATTTAATTTTAAAATTAAGTAGACTGGGCACAGTGGCTCATGCCTGTAATCCCAATACTTTGGGAGCCAGGCGTTCAAGACCAGCCTGAGCAAGTGAGAGACCCTGTCTCTACAAAAAATAGGAAAATTATCCAGGTGGGTGCTATGCCCCTGTAGTCCCAGCTACTCAAGAGGCTGAGGCAGGAGGATCACTTGAGCCCAGGAGTTTGAGGTTTCAGTAAGCTATGATGACACCGCTACACTCTAGCTGGGGTGACAGAGCAAGACCCTTTCTCAAAAAAAAAAAAAAAAAATTAAATAAGTGGCATTAAATGCAGTATAAATAAATTCACATTGGAAATTTAATAACAATTGTTAGAACAGAAGGCTGATAATTTTCAGAAAAAAAGAACTCTAATGATCCTTATGTTCATATTGAATTAGTTAACTTAAGATCTATAATAATTATTTATACAATACAAATATGGGAGAGAAGAGAGCAATGCTATAGGAAGATAATCAAACTCTTTTGAGTCCATTCTAGCCCCCTTTTTATCTAATCAAACAGCTTATCAAAGAGGCCTTCTCTTATAATATTACACAAAATAGCTAACACATCCTGCACTCCCTATGCCTGTTATTGCTTTATTTTCCTCCAGAGTATTTATCTGGTCTTGATAGTGTTTGTTTATGTCTATATTTATTATCTGTCTTCCCCAAAGGATGTAAGCTCCATAAAGGCAAGGGCCTCAACTATTTGGCTCACTACCAGATTTCCAGGTCCCAGAACTTTGCATGCCATGTTGCAGACATTCAGTAAGTATTTGATAAATCCATGAATTATTTCATTACATTTTAGTACAGAATATAATTTTTTTTTTGAGACAGAGCTTGCTCTGTCACCCAGGCTGGAGTGTAGTGGTGTCACCATAATTCACTGCAACCTCAAACTCCTGAGCTTAAGCTATCGTCCTGCCTCAGCCTCCTGAGTAACTAGGACTACAGGCGTACACCACCATGCCTGTTAATTTTTAAATTTTTTGTAGAGATGGAGTCTCACTATGTTGCCTAGGCTGGTGTCAATCTCCTGGCCTCAAGTGATCTACTGGCCTCAGCTTTCTGAAGTGCTAAGATTATAGGCATGAGTCACCATGCCTGGCCTAGAACATAATATTTTAGTTTAGCAGTCATCAAAAACAAATTCACAGCTGTCTATTGAAAAATAATAGAATTTTTATTACAATATCTTCTGCAATGTAATTATTGACTATTGTTAACCTAATATTTAGTTCTATTTCATAAGTCATAGAATAAGAAGTATTAAACTCTAGCATTTCAGAAAATAAAGTTTTATCATTTCCTGTCCAAACTAGATCCTCTAGTTCAGGGGTGGAGAACCTGCGGCCTTAAGGCCACATATGGCCTTCTAGGTCCTTAAGAGCAGCCTTTTGACTGAATCCAAATTTTATAGAAAAAAATCCTTTTATTTTTATTAATACATTTTTGTTCATCTTTTATATTTTTATTTTATTTTTAAAATGAACATATTTAAAATACCAAAGAATAAAATAAGTTTCAATGAAATAATCCTCTCAGATTGACTGGCACAATTAGAACATAAGTAAGCCGCAAGGGCTAAATTGATGGCTGCTATGCTCATGATTTAGTTCTAACTTCCCCCACCTGACTGGCACCACTACCACATGAGGCTGGTTGGTGAGAGTTTATGGGGGTCGAGTATGCCAGTCTGTTATCAGCTTTTGACAACGGTGCACTGTGTTTCTATTTGAAGTGGAATTTGTGAATAGTTGCACAGCTTGACAGCATTTTTTAATTCTGTCTGCTTAACAGTCCATCATGTCAAAGAAGACCAAGAGAATGCAGAAGGAAGAAAATATATTAGGAATTGCAATATTCTCTTGTTTCTACTAGAAATAAGGTGATTTACTTGCTTTGTCATACTGCGATGTCAACATTAAAGAAATTCAATGCTCATCAGCATTCTAACACTCATAAGGACCACAACTATTTTAAATTAGAGGGAGAGGTATGAAAGGTTGTACTGCAGAAACTAAAAGATGAAAAACAAAAGCAAAGACAATTCTCTCAAGCAGCAATAAGACCTGGAAATAATGCCACTGAAGCAACTTATAAAGTAGCTTATATGCTCAGGGGAAAAAGGGAAGTCATTCAGTGATGTAGAAATTGTGAAAGAATACATTGTCAAAGTTGTAGGATCCTTAGACCCCTATAACGTTTGGAAGTAAAAACAACTGCCTCTTTCAAGGAGAACCACAACTGATCAGCAGCATGAATTGGCCTTCAACTTAACAGAACAACTTCATGCAATACTTCAAAGGGAAAATACATATTATTCAGTCACTTTGGATGAATCAACTGATACTACTGACTCAGCACAGGTTTTATACTTCATTTGGGTCATAACAGAAGATGTTCTTTGCTATGAAGGGTGACTCGCTTTGGGCACTCTTGTGAACAGAACATGGGGAATAGATATCTTGAACAACTTTCAAGACAAATGTGGTGAAGTTGGACTGAATTTGGTAAATTTAGTGAGTGTATATACAGACGGTGCACCTTCCATGACAGGAAAACATGAAGGGTTTATTGCACAGATAAAAAAAGTATTAACAGATCCAGATGCTCTCATTTCTTTTCATTGTATCTTGCATCAGCAAAAACTCTGTGCTACAGCTACTATTTTAAGTGACACTTTGCAACAAGTTATAAGTATTGTTAACTATATTCATGCAAATGCAACATGGGATCCTCAGTTTCATAACATGCTCAAGTTGAAGGATGACGTATTCAGTGTGGATTTGCCCTATCATTCTAAAGTGCATTGGCTATCACAGCGACAGGTGTTAGCCAAAATTTTATCTTTCCAAGAACAGACAGTTAAATTTTGTGAAGAACAGAATCAGCAATGTGAATTATTGAAAGAAGATTTCTATAGGAATGCAGCATTTCTGTGTGATACCTTGTCAAATCAAAATGACTTGAATATTTCTTGCAAAGTAAGATTAAGTCTATACATGGTATGTGGCAAAAAATCCAAGCATTTCAAAAAAAGTTATCTTTTTTCAAAACACTTCTTCAAAAGGAAATTTCAGCTGAACATTTTTTTCCAGTTAGCAAAGGTCATTGATGAGCAGGATGATATATGCGAATCATTTGAAGAATACACAGCTGTCATAGACCCTTTAGTTGGAGAATATGATGAAAGTTTCACTGACTTTGAGAATCACGACATCACACTCAAATTTGCATTTCAGCCTCACCTGGTTGATATCACCAAGGCACCTAAAGAACTATGGAGGAAGTTGATTGAGCTCTCAGTAGATGACATTTTAAAGTCATTGTTTGATGCTAAGAAAGATCCAGTTGAAACATGGAAAAGTGCAGTAGAATACCCATGCCTTCAGCAACATGCCCGAAAAATGCTTTTTTGCTTTTCAACCACTTATTGCTGTGAATCTACATTCTCCTACCTAACCCAAATCAAAAATGCCCTTAAGGTCAAAAATGACTGACACCCATCTAGAGGATTAGCTAAAACTTCGGACCTCCATGCTGCAACCAAATATTCAAATACTTTGCAACAAAAAGCAGACACATCAAAGTCATTAAAAGTTTAGTTAACTTTAAAATTAACAAATAATTTTCATTTTTTGAAATTATTAAGTACATAGTGGTTAGATTTTTACAAAATAATGTACATTTTTAAGTCTATCTAATTGAAGTTTCTTGAATGCAGCCTTATTTGATTATAGCTAAATTAATGCAGCCTTCCAACATGAAAAGATTCCCTACCCCTGCTCTAGTTCTTTCTATCTCAAAATGTGCAAAGGAGATAAATGCCATTAGTAGCTGTCAGATCTCCTTTAAATTGTTTTAAAAAAAAGTTAAGAACACACACTACTTAAAAAAAATACACACTGCTTATTAATCGTCATCATGACTCTTATTTCGTGTTCGATGAAAAATGTGATGTTTTTAATACAAGAGATGATTTTGTGTGGTATATTCAAGTGGAAAGATTTTAAGCATATGTGAGATATTTCCTACAATTAAACAACTGTATAATTCTCAAACTAAAATTCTGCTGTTATGAATAAAACTTCAAAATGCAAATTTTCCTTTAGTGATTATAGCAAAAACATTCAACTGTGATTTTTTTTCCTTTTATAATTCTTTTCATCACATGTATTTTATGCCTTTTTACTTATTTGCCTTGATATAAGGTGAATTCACTTAGTATGGATTCTTCATTTATTTCATAGCACAGTTTTATGTTTTTTTAAATAATTTCATTTTTTAAAGTAAATAAAATAAAGACACATTTTTTTTAAAAAAAAGAACACAATTATAATTCAAAGCCAAAGAGCCTGTACTCAAAAAGTAATTTCCCACTGTGAAAATAAATGAAGACTATCCCAATGAGACCAAGCAGAGGTGATTTATTCAGAGCTTGCTGTAGCGAGGGAGTCGGCCACCATAATTTGCAGTTTGACAGCAACTCAAAGGCAGGAAAGGGAGTGGAAAAGCTTCATTATGAGAAAAAAGGAAGGATTTAGGTATTCCCTGATTGGAGGTTATTGGCTTCAGGAAGCTGGAGGCAGGCTAAGGGAAGCATCCTATATGATTGAACAGTCCTGACTGTTCTGGCTTGTTTGCTACAGCAGTTATGGGTCAGAGTTCTATTGTCATATATAGTCTGGCCATTATCCATTTGTACATTCAGTCTCTCACCATTAAATGATGGGGTCCCACAAAGAGTTAAACTCTTGTTCCTGCATTCAATAAATTTTATGTGCCTACCACGTGCCAGGCACAGGTGAATAGTACAGAAATGATGCCAGCATTTATGAAAATCTAAGGGAATGGATTGAATTTGAGGATTTGAAAAGGCATACCAGAGGAAGTAATTTCTAACCTGAAGTTTTAACAACCTTTGAGTAAGAATGGATTTAACATTTTTAAAGGGTTAAAACAAACAAACAAGAATATGTGAATGAAACTATATGTAGCTCACAAAGCCTGGAGTATTTTCCATTTGGCCCTTTACAGAAAAAGTTTACCAATCCCAGTTCTAGAGAAAATGAAGATACTCAATTATAAAATTGCCTCCTTTTGGTGACAGGAACCAATGCAGAGCAAATGCCCACATCCTCCAATGCTCCTCAGAATTACGTCTCACAAACTCAAAATTGAATAAGTCTAGTCTAACATCCTCTTACGGAAATGCTGCACAGATACACATAATGTGCTGTCTCCATTATAGCAAACAGTCAATAAATCCAACTTTGTTTGACTAAGAAATGTGTGTCAAGAACAGGGGTTGGCAAACTGGGGCCAAATCCTGTCTGTGGCCTGTTTTTGTATGGCCTGAAAGCTAAGAATGATTTTTACATTTTATAGGGTTGTTTCAAAATGAACAAAGAAGAATATGTGACAGAGACCATGTGTGGCCCATGAACCCTAAAATGTTTACTATTTGGCCCTTTACAGAAAAAAATTGCCACCACTTGGTCAAGAACTGTGAAGAGTCTGAGATTTTATTCTGCTTGCAAGCTGACAAGTTAGTTTGCCACAGTTTCATGGATGCTGGCAAAGACACAAGACTCTTGGGTCAAAGATGAAGAACGTTTTATTATTGAAAGCAGTAGTCAGAGTGTTGACATATTTGCTCTGGTTTCCTGAGCCCCAATTCCAACAGAAGATATGGAGGGTCAGATGATACCAGTATACATAGTAGGTTGCTTTACAAGAGAAGAAACCAGGGCCAAAGGCCCAGCACTTTTTGAGCAAGCAGCAAATATTCTAGCAAGATGCAATCAAGCTAGTCCTCCTCACCTGGAGAATGAGCAGTAGTCATGCTGCAGTTTACCTTGATGTATTTAGTTACCTATGTGACTAGCTACAACTGCTCAGGATCAGGAGATAGATAGTCTTGCAGTTTGGCACCCTCAGCAAGAACTTGCAGGGATGCTTAGGGCCAATGATAGACTACCTCTCCCCACAGTGTGCCCCTGGTGGTGTGTGTTTGTAGGTCATTGACAGAAGTAAAGTTTCCACTAAGATTCAGCTGAGACCCTTGCTGCTGCAGACTAGGACCTTCAACTCTCTAGTGTGGACATCTAGAATCTTGTGCATCCTCCCGACTGAGGCCCCCAGGCCCACAGTGTGGAGGCAAGTTCACATTGAATTGAGCTCCAATATTTTGTTGAAGTCCTTCACATTGGGTTTTATTTTGGTTTTCCTAGGAATAAGGTCCCCTGGGATCCTTCCATTACCTGATTAGACTTGTATTATTCCTTGGTGAAATTGTTTTCTAGCCTTGTAACATTTTCTCCTATGATCTGTCTGCTTGTCTAATTGTCAATTAGAGGAAAAGTCCATAGAAACAGACCAGGCAGAGGCCCTATAAGTCTACCCTTGAGCTAGCCCTGGGGGCTGAGAAGTTCAGGCCTCCTCAAACCAGTATCTTTGAACCAACTTTGCCTCCATTACATATTATACAAAGACATCCTCCTTGGTCTTTCCTTGGTGTCTCTTCTTTGTTTAATTTTATCTGCTTGGAATCAGGAGGTTTGTCCAATCCGTGTCTGGTGACCACTAGCCTTTGGCCAATTTCTAGAGATATGAAGTGCACAAGTACCATTTTTAGGGAACATTGTAATACTTGTAGGGTCTTCTCAATTGAAACCTGCCTCTTCTTTGCCCAAAACCTACTTCCCTTATGTTTTCACACTGTCATGTTAACTTGAATGCTTATTGCTCTAACCAGCACAATTTTTACTAAGGACAATTTGGGATTACAGTAGCCACTTTAGCTACTTTTGACAAGAACAAGATTATTCATGTAAGAGGTGCTTTAGAATAAAAAGGAGAGAGGGCTTCATGAGGAAGTTTTCTTGTTTGTCTAAAAGAGAGGGAGAACATTTTATTTAAGGTAGGAGACAACTCTTTTGTGTTCTTATTTTGAAAATTAGTAAGTGCTCGCTTTGTCATTGTATGGATTTATAAAATTGTCAAGGACCCAAGTTATTCTTTAAATCAGTTATAACTGTACTCTTTTTGTGTGGGTACATGTTAAAATGAGTATTTCTGTATCTAAACTTTCTCTTTTCTCTTTTCCAGAGAAATCATAATTAGCCTTTTATAGTGATAATTTCATATTTGTCTGAAGCCAACTCTTTCTCACTGCATTGTTTCTCTTTCTCTGTTTTAGCCCTCTCTTAGAAAATTCTAAAGATTAATGGATCAAAAAACAAAAACATTTAATTACTCTGTGCTCACTCTAAGAATATCTAGTTTAGATAAAGTCAAAATGCATAAAAGGAAAAAGTCATCAAACTCTTTGTGTTTATTTTGTGAACTCTGAAAAGTATATTTACTGAATAGCACTAGTTACCATAGTTATAAGCTAAGAAGACAAGGACTTATTGGCATGATTCAGAATCTTTAAATTTTAATACCACACAAAAAAAATCAATACAATATTTTGTTTCGAATAGGACCAGGGTTAAATTTCATATGATTTGACCTTCCTAAGTTTCCTATGTTGGTTTAATGAGTTGAATAATTTATCACTGTTAAATATGTTTAAATTTACATATGTGAATGTATATATGTGTATATACATACATAAATTAAATATATGAGATTGTATTCAATGAAATGAAAGGGAAATAACATATCTTTTTTAAGGGTTAAATTTTATTAAAATCTTACAGTGCTAAAAAAGAATGAGGATTTAATGTGTTAGCTAAATTTGTAAATTCCAAATCCTTAAATATCTTTAAGATGTTTAACAGGTTAAGTTAATTAATAAATAATCTTTCAATGCCTGAACAATTTCTAAGTAAAAAATAGACATGTTAGTTTCTGCATGTAAGGAGTCTGGAAGTTGCCTAATATCAAATGAAAAGCTGAACAGATTGAAAAATTAATAACTCTTCCTGGACCCATAAAAGAAGTGAGGATGTGGGGCAAAAACTGTCCCCAACATTGGAGAGACAGACAGGTGAATACAGGGAGTCACAGCTTACCTAAGCAGAGACTCATGAATGGAAATGGCCACAGGAACCAGTGCCAGAGTAGGAAAATCTTAACTGTAATTGATGAATTGTTGGAAGCTTAGTGTGGACAAGTCTGAGAGTTAAAAATTCCAGGGGGACCCAGTGATGGGGGGGCGCTCATACTTTTGTGAGTCTTACGTCCAGGAGCTTGACCAGGTTCTCACATTACTTATAGGAGAAAAATCTCCTCCTATTTTCATCAGGAGGAAGGGAAAAATAACCATTTTGAAATATGCCAGAGCACTTTGTTCTTTTTAACAAGGCCTGCCCTCGGGAAAAACTATTCAATCAGACTCTAACCTGATGGGGTTTTAGCAGAGCCTAACTGAGCAAAGGGACAGAAAATAACCAACTCTAGCCAGCTGTAGTCATCCTGTCCCACCTATAGGTGGTGGGGGGAAAAGGAACTGAGGAGCATTTATGAAGTCCATAGTCTAGAGGCACAAGCTCACTGAAAGACTGAGACCTAATCAGTACTATAGAATACTTTCCCTCCCCCACACCTTACCACCACATTACTAAAGGCCTATTTACATCAACTCCTTTTACCTGGTACCTGATGTCTAGCTATCATGGAAAAAATAACAAGGCATACTAAAAGGCAAAAAACAGACTTGAAGAGATAGAGCATGCATCAGAACTAGATATGGCAGGGATGTTGGAATTATCAGACCATAAATTTAAAACAATAAGTAATATGCAAGGGCTTTAATGGATAATGTAGACAGCATGCAAGAACAGATGTGCAATGTAAGCAGAGGAAGGAAAATCCTAAGAAAGAACCAAAAAGAAATGTTAGAGATCAAAAACACTGCAAGAGAAATGAAGAATACCTTTGATGGGCTTATTACTAGAATGAACATGGCTGAGGAAAGAATCTCTGAGCTTGAGAATTTCTCAATAGAAGCCTCCAAAACTGGCTGGGCGTGGTGGCTCCTGCCTGTAATCCTAGCACTCTGGGAGGCCTAGGCTGGAGGACTGCTTGAGCTCAGGAGTTGGAGACCAGCCTGAGCAAGAACGAGACTCCATCTCTACTAAAAATAGCAAAATTAGCTGGGCGTAGTGGTGCGTGCCTGTAGTCCCAGCTACTTGGGAGGCTGAGGCAAGAGGATTGCTTGAGCCCAGGAGTTGGAGGTGGCAGTGAACTATGGTGATGCCACTGCACTCTACCTAGGCTGACAGAGTGAGACTCTGTCTCAAAAAAAAAAAAAAACCTCCAAAATTGAACAGCAAAGAGAAGAAAGATTGAAAAAATAGAACATAATATTCAAGGACTGTGGGTTAACTACAATAGGTGTAATGTACATAAATGGGAATATCAGGAGGAGAAGAGAGAAAAAAAGAATATTTGAAGCAATGACTGAGAATAATGTCAGCTACCAAACCACGTACCCAGGAAGCTCAGAGAGCACCAGGCAAAATAAGTTCCAAAAAAAACCACACTTAGGCATATCATTTTCAAACTACAGAAAAACAAAGATAAAGAAAAAATCCTGAAAAAAGCCAGAGGGTGAAAAAGCATTACCTATAGAGGACTATCTGACTTCTCCCCAGAAACCAGGCAAGCTAAAGAGAGTGGTGTGAAATATTTAAAGTGCTGGGACAAAAACCCCACCAACCTAGAATTCTGTACCTTGCAAAATTATCCCTCAAAAGTGAAGGAGAGATAATGACTTTCTCAGACAAGCAAAAATTGAGGGAATTTGTTACCAGCAGATCTGTCTTTCAAGAAATGTTAAAAGAATTTTTTTAGAGATAATGAAAGTAATACAGGTCAGAAACTCAGTTCTTCATAAAGAAAAGATGAAAGAATATACTTGAGTATATATGCTTATGCATATATCTTATGTATATATGTGTATATCTATATTTTTATGTATGCTTATATATAAGTGAAATGAATGACAGCAATGATACAAGGCACAGGAGGGAGAAATTAAGATTATTTTGTTGTTACAAGGTACTCATACTACCTGTGAAGCAATATAGTGTTATTTGAAAATGGATTTGGATTAGTTGTAAATGTAAGATATATGCAAACTCTAGGGCAACCACTAAAAAGAAGTAAAAAAAGAAGTATAACTAATATGCTAAGAAAAGAAAGAAAATGGAATCTCATAAAATGCTCAATTAAAACCACAAAAGGCAGAAAAAGGGTGGCAGACACAAATAGGAACAAGGGCAACAAATAGAAAACAGTAACAAATATGGTAGATATTAATCCAACTATATCCATCATCACTTTGAACATCAATGGTCCATGTGCACCAATTAAAAGACAGAGATTGTCAGAGTGGCTTAAAATGTGAGACCCAAAAATATGTTGTCTACAAGAAATGTACTTTAAATGTAAAGACACATATAGATTAAAAGTAATTGGGTAGAGAAAAATACACCACACTAACACTAATCAAAAGAAAGCAGGAATAGCTATATTAATTTCAGATAGAGCAGACTTCAAAGCAAGGAATGTTATGAGGGATAAAGAAGAGCATTACATGATGATAAAGGGGTTAATTCTCCAAGAAGACTTAGCAATCCTTAGTGTGCATGTTCCTAACAACAGAGTCAAATTATGAGGCAAAAACTGAGAGAATTGCAAGGAGAAATAGATGAATACTGTATTATAATTGGAGATATTAACACCTCTGTATCAGACATTAACTGAACCAGCAGGCAGAAAGTCAATAAGAACATAGGTGATCTCAATAATATCTATAATCATCTGGATATATTTGACATCTATATACTACTTCATTCAACAACAGCAGAATAAACGTTCTTCTCAAACACACATGGAACGTTCACCAAGATAGACCACATTCTGGGCCATAAAACACACCTCAAATTGAAAAGAATAGAAATCACCAGACCACAATGGAATTAAACTGGAAATCAGCATACCTGGAAAATTCTAAAATATGTGGAGATTAAACAACACACTTCTGAATAACACATGGGTCAAAGAAGAAATCTCAAGAGAAATTTTAAAATATTTTGAACTAAATGAAAATGAAGACCTAACTTACCAAAATTCATGGGATGAAGCAAAAGCAGTGCTTAGAGGAATATTTATAATATAGAATGTATATATTAGGAAAAAAACCCTAGAAATCAATAATCTGAACTTCCACCTTAGGAAACTAGAAAAAGAAGAGCAAATGAAATCTAAAGTAAACAAAAGAAAAGAAATAGTAAAAATTGGAGCAGAAATCAGTGAAACTGAAAATAGAAAATCAATAGAGAAAATCAGGAAACCAAAAGCTGGTTCTTTGAAAAGATCAACAAAATCAATGAACCTCTAGCCAGGCTAAGTAAGAAAAAGAGAGAAGACACAAATTACTAATATCAGAAATAGGCCAGGCACGGTGACCCATGCCTGTAATCCCACACTTTGGGAGGCCAAGACAGGAGGATCACTTGAGGCCAGGAGTTTGAGATGAGCCTGGGCAACATAGTGAGACCCCCATTTCTACAAAAAAAATTTTAAAAAATTAGCTGAGCATGGTGGTGCACACCTGTAGTCCTAGCTACTTGGGAGGCTGAGGCGGGAGGATCCCTTGAGCTCAGAATTCTAGGTTGCAGTGAGCTATGATCGTGCCACTGCCACTGCACTCCAGCCTGGACAACAGAGCAAGACATTGTCTCTCAAAAAAAAAAAAAAAAGAGGGGACATCAGTACAAATCCCATAGACATTAAAAGAATAATCAAGAAATGCTGTGAGCAACTATATCCCACAAATTTGATAACCTAGATGAAATGGAACAACAAGTTGAAAGACACAATTTGCCAAAACTCACACAAAAGGAAATGGGCAATCTGAATAGACTTATATCTATTAAACAAATTGAATAAATAATTAACCTTTCAAAACAAGAAGTACCAGATCTAGATGCATTCACAGGTGAATTCTACCAAATATTTAAGGAAGAAATGGTACCGATTCTCTACAGTCTCTTTCAGAAGATTTAAGCAAAGGGAATACAGTTGACTCTTGAACAACAAAGTTTTGAACTGTGTGGATCCACTACAGATTTTCTTCTGCCTCTGCCACCCATGAGACAGCAAGCCCAAGCCCTCCTCTTCCTCTTCCTCCTCAGCCTACTCACTGTGAAGACAATGAGGATGAAGGCCTTTATGATGATTCACTTCCATTTAATAAATAGTAATTATGTGTGTATATATATATTTTTGAGATTCCAAATTGGCTTTTGATTTTACATGGAAATAGCTGGGGCAGCAACAACTTTACGCAGGGATTACAGTCATGTGCACCTAACAACTTTTTGTCTTTTCATTACCCTGGAAATTCAGGCTTTGGAGTAGAACACGGCTGATGTTATCCTGAACTGGATTCACAATTCAGAAATGATAGTAATTATATTTTTCTCTTTCTTATGGTTTTATTAATAATATTTTCTTTTCTCTAGCTTACTTTATTTTAAGAATACAGTATATAATACATATAGCATACAAAATACATGTTAATTGACTATATTATCAGCAAGTCTTCCTGTTAACAGTAGGTTATTACCAGTTAAGTTTTGGAGTCAGACATTATGGAGTTTTGGAGTCAAAAGTTATACATGGATGTTTGACTGTGCAAGGGGTCAGCACCCCTATCACTGTTGTTATTGAAGAGTCAAATATAGTTCATAACTCATTCTATGAGGCCAGCATTACCTAATACCAAGTGGAGCTTATCCCAGGTATGAAGGCTGGTTCAACATTTGAAAATCAATTAACGTAATCCATTGCATTGATAAGCTAAAGAAGAAAAATCACATCATTGTATCAATAGATTCAGAAAAAAATCATTTAACAAAAGTCCAACAGCATTTCATGATAAATACTTTCAGTAAACTAGGAGAACTTCCTCAACTTGAAAAAGAATATCCACGCACAGAAAAAAACCCTATAGATGACATCATACTTAATGGTGAGAAACTCAAATCTTTCCCACTAAGATCAGGAATAAGCAAAGGATATCCCCTATTATCACTACTTTCCAACATCATACTGGAAATTCTAGCTAATGCAATAAGAAAAGGAAATAAAAGGCTTGTAGATTGGGAAGGAAGAAATAAAACTGTCTTTGTTCACAGATGGACATGATAGTCTATGTGGAAAATCTGAAAGAATTAACAACCACAACAAAAGTCTCCTGGAACTAATAGGCAATTATAGTAAGGTTTCAGAATACAGGGTTAATATACAAAAGTCATTTGCTGTCCTGTACATCAGCGATGAACTAGTGGTGTTTGAAATTAAAAACACAATACCATTTACATTAGCATCCCCCAAAATGAAATACTTAGGTATAAATCTAACAAAATACGTACAAGATCTATATGAGGAAAATTACAAAACTCTGATGAAGAAAGTAAAAAAACTAAATAATGGAGAGCTATTCTGTGTTCATGGATAGGAAGAGTCACAAATATTCTCAAGATGTCAGTGCTTCCCAACTTGATCTATAGACTCAATGAAATCACAATCCAAACCCCTGAAAGTTATTTTGTGGATATTAACAAACTGATTCTAGGTTTATATTGGGCAGAAGACCCAGAATTGCCAACACGATACTGAAGGAGAAGAACAAAGTTGGAGAACTGACACCACCTGACTTTAAGATCTACCATCAAGACAGTGTGGTATTGGCAAAAGAATAAACAAGTAGATCAATGGAACAGAATAGACAGTGCAGAAACAGAACCACATAAACATAGTCAACTGATCTTCAACAAAGAAGCAAAGGCAACAATGTTGAAAAGATGGTCATTTCAACAAATGGTGCTGGGAACAAGTGGAAACCCACATGCAAAAAAGTGAATCTGGAGACAACCTTACACCCTTCACAAAAATTAACCCAAAATGGATCACAGACCTAAACCAAAAATGCAAAACTATAAAACTCCTAGAAGATAACATAGGAGAAAATCTAGATGACCTTGGGTTTGTTGATGACTCTTACATATAACATTGAAGGTGTGATCCATGAAAGAAATGATAAGCTAGACTTGAATAAAATTAAAAATTTCTCCTTTGTGAAATACACTGTCAAGAGAATGAGAAGACAAGCCACAGACTGGGAGAAAATATTTGCAAAAGACATATCTGATAAAGGACTGTTATCCAAAATATACAAAGAACTCTGAAAACTCAACAATAAGAAAACAAACAATTTGATTAGAAATGGACCAAAGACTTTAACAGGTACCTCAGTAACATATGCAGATGGAAAATAAGCATATGAAAAGATGCTCCTCATCATATGCCATCAGGGACATGCAAATTAAAACAATGGTATATCACTACAAACCTATTAGAATGGCCACGATCCAAAACAGTGACAACACCCAATGAATGAGAACAGGAACTCTCATTCATTGCTGGTGGGAATGCAAAGTGGTACAGTCACTTTGTTAGACAGTCTGGAAGTTTCCTACAAAACTAAACATTCTCTTACCATATGATCCAGCATGCTCCTTGGTACTTACCCAGAGGAATTGAAAACTTATTAATACATCTACACAAAAACCTATACACAGATAATTTACATCAGCTTTATTCATGATTGCCAAAACTTGGAAGCAACCAATACGTCCTTTAGTAGGGGAGTGGTTAAATAAACTGTTACATCCAGACAATGAAATATTATTCACTGCTAAATAGAAATGTGCTATCAAGCCACGAAAAAGCATGGAGGAGACTTAAATACACATTACTGAGAGAAAGAAGCCAAGCTGAAAAGGCTATATACTGTATGGTACCAACTGACATTGTGGAAGAGGTGAAACTATGGAGACAGTAGAAAGTCCTATAAAATGGATAACAAAAACTTGTAGATGCTTTGTTACTATGTAAAGACAAAGCCATAATGTAAGTGGATCTTAATCAAAATGCTTTGTGATATTAAACACAATAGCAGAAATAAACTGGTGATGATCTGGAACCAACATTAGTGAGGCAATTGTAGGGGGATTGCTGAGGATGTTTCCAATGTGATTCTATTGGCCAAGGACATACTCCAGGCAAGACTAAAAGTAGGACATAGAAAGAAGCCAAGGCTTTGAGGCCCCTTTGAACACTGCTAAATATATTTAAAACCAGTTCTCCCAGGAATAAGCCGTGAATATGTCCAAGTTATTGTTTGCTTATTCTCTAGATGGGCTGAGGCTTTTCCTTGTTGGAGAGCTGTAACTCCACACCCTTATCTTCCACAAAGTTCAGAAAAAGTAAAGAGATCTAGGACTAATGGAGTCCTAAAACTAAAATTATCAAAGCTCTCAAAAAACTGAACTTTCACGTTCTTTCATATTGCTGTTAGCCTTGATGGCCATAAATCTACCCCTTTTGGTACCACAGTTTACCTCTTCATGAATTAATAGCCTCTCCCTACCCATGTGTTTGAAAAATTTACTTCCAATCCTATGTTATATCCATTACAGATTAATGTCAATAAATGCTTCATGAGACTTATGATACTTCTAGAATTATCACTAGTAGGTTCAAGTGCATTTCCAAAATACCTACCTAAACAGACCATAATTGATCTAAAACACAGGGAATAGGGAATAAAACTACCCTTGAGCATAGACAGAAAGTACCTTATCACGTACTGTTAACAACTGAGGTAGTGATTAAACTCCAAGGTGATGATCTTGGATCCAACATACCACTTTCTTCTGATTGCCAGACATTTATTCTATCAGGAGACCTCAAACTAAGGATTGTTAGGAATTCTTCAGGAGCTAATGACTGGAGAAGTGGACAGCTTTTGCCCAAGACAAACAAGACTATTTTTCTAATTTTTTCTAACTTTTTGATCTGCTACTACTATCTTTTATTATATCTTGACATCCTCCATTGAACCAACCATAGTGGGGCATTTATAAGGATATTTACATAAAACCAAAAATGATCTGCAAATTTCAGTCCTTTAACTGTTAAAAGCAACTAATTACTAATGACATATCTCACTATTTTGAGTTTAAGAATCATTAACCTCAAAAACACAACTTATCCAAAAAGAGAGGTTGTTTGGTCATTATTTGAGTATGAAATAAAACTAAGTATCACTTCCATTTATTTATTACTTCATCCATTTATTACTTCAACTTTTACTAGGAGCCTCCATCATTAACTCAATATTTACTAGAAGCCTCCATCCACTTATTAACTCCATCCATTTATTAATATTAGTAGGTTCCTAGTATCAAAATACTGTACTAGAGAGTAGGATATGATGACTTAGGTCTATAGCCCTTTGGTTTTTTAGGAGGAGGCAGGCAAGTAAACTAACATGGGAAATCAAGTAATGTGGATCGGGGTGCTCTACTACTGGTATGAATAGAGAGTGTGGGGGATAGACAAGAGCAGTTATTTCTAATGTTTGTGTTTGGGGTGAGGTTCAGGAAAATTCTACAGAGGTGAGAACATTTGTGGAACAGAGAAATTTCACAAACTCACAGTTGCAAAATTGCTATGGATAATAGGAAATGAACCACATAATTCTATAGCCGCAGTCCTCTGTGCTGCACTTAACAAAAATTGACTTTTTCCAAAACATGTCAAGGAATTTGGCAATATCAATAACAAAGTTGTCTTTTTTTCCTTTTGATATAGTAAAGGGTATTTTAAAAAATGGGACCCATGGGATGGTTTGGTTAACGTACACAGGCCATGAATTTATTTCAGCGTTCCCGGCACCTCAAGGGCACCACTGACCCTTGTGAGTGCCATTTTAAAAAGCGGGTAGTCAGAAAGTGTTCTAATTTGGACAATTTGAGGTTTCTGTTAGAGTAACTTTCCCATTTACATCTTGGAACACAGCCATTTGTACGTAGCCTTTTCGGATTGCCAGGGAGACGAGACCCTTATGGAAGAAACATCTAAGAATCGGAGCGGGAAGATCCAACATTTATATTTTGTTGATTTGCTAGACGTTTTCACCTTACTCTCGTATTAACCTTATTTTCTCTATTAACCAATTGATGCTGTGAGAAGGTATGTAACTTGACCAAGGTCAAACAGCAACTAACAAAGAG
Source organism: Daubentonia madagascariensis (assembly GCA_023783475.1). NCBI lineage: Eukaryota > Metazoa > Chordata > Mammalia > Primates > Daubentoniidae > Daubentonia > Daubentonia madagascariensis. The sequence goes on along the minus strand of JAKFHU010000978.1, from coordinate 12,546,345 downwards.
CGGTGCCCTGAATTGTTCAAATGACTCGGTCTTCTCCACTCAAAACCAACAGAAAACAAAGCTCGGCCTTTTCCACGTCAAAAACAAACAAAAAACCCCAACCCCAAACCCCCACCCTTCCAAAGGGCTTATCCGGATAACTAAGAACTAGAGGCCTTTGGCTAGGCCGGGGTCCGATCTAGAAGAGAAGATAATTCCAGTGTTCCACAAATTCTTTGCTAAACTCCACCCTGGCCAAAGGAGGGACGCCAAAGCCTTTGGCCGCACACGAGACAGGTAGTTAAACACTCAGTGCGCGCTCCGGGGATGGAAGTTCGGACCGGCCGTGCAGGTGCGCGCGCACCTGTCGCCCCCCCAGTGCGCGCCGCGGGGGACAGGATACGTGCTCCGCGCGCGCGCGCCCGTCAATGTTCCTCGTACGTGCGCCGTACGTGGGCGCGGTGTTCCTGCGCTCCGTGTTGCGGGAAGGGAGTGGGCTCCGTGCTGAGTGAGAGTCTGGGAGGGGCATTCTTCCAGGCGGTCCCGGCTCCCCCTGGCGGCAGCCGTGCAGCGCTGGAGGATCGCAGTCAGGCGTTCTCCGCGGGCAGCCGGCGGCGGGGCCTCGCCTGATAGCGCGGGGTCCTTGGCGGCCTGGGTGGCTATTGCCGCTGCTGCTGTCGTAGGCGAGGACGACTGTTAGTGCTGCTGCTGTTGGTTCGCGGCGGCGGCGAAGGAGGAGGAGGAAGGGGCGAGGCGACGGGGGAAGAAGGAGGCAGGCGCAGCGGCGGCGGAGGCGCCCAGGGCCGGCGGCGGCGAGGGGGGGGAAGATGGCGGACGTACTCAGCGTCTTGCGACAGTACAACATCCAGAAGAAGGAGATTGTGGTGAAGGGAGACGAAGTGATCTTCGGGGAGTTTTCCTGGCCCAAGAATGTTAAGACCAACTATGTAGTTTGGGGGTAAGTCCGGCATAGCTGTGGTCCAGGGATGGCAGGGCAGTGTTGGGCGCCCCCAGGCGACCTCTTTTTTAACCCCTCCCCCCCCGTTTCCCTTGGGGATGGGATAAAACGGGTGCTCTGGTAAAAAGTTTCTCTCCTGAGCAAAAGTTGCACTTTTAAGGTGAGGAGGTTGGAGGAGGATTTCCTTCTGGAGCGGCCCATCCCTTTAAATCTTTGAGAAGTCAAAGGGAAAGGTACTATGGGAGTTCCTGAGTTTTCCAGTTCATTTTTACCAATGTGCACCAAGTGCCAGCAATGTGTACAGCTGGTGCTCAAGTATACCTGAGCATAGGTGCACAAAGGAACATACCGTCTGGTGCTTGAGACGTCTCTTTTTCTTCTCTTTCTCTCTCTCTCTTTTTTTTTTTTTTTTTGGCTTCTCTTTGAGGCTGCCATGTGTTGCAACTATCTCCGCTGGTCCTTGCAGCTTCTGGTCTATTTCTTGTCCTTTCGTTAGTGGGGAGGGGTTGTCTCTCAAAAAGAGAAGGGAATCAACTGTGTGAAGTTAGGACGGGAAGGAAAATTGGTGAATTTGGAAGAGTCATCAAAATCTTTGTTAGAGGTGAAGGCAGGAGTTTCTCGGAGAAAGTTACTGGTGAAATGGAGGGAGCTTTACAGATCTAAGAAATTATGTATGTGAATTAATGTGTGTGATTTTGGGAAGTGTATTTTAAAGGGAAATGTTTTGGAATGTTGGTCCACGTGGGGTTTTATGAAATTAAGTCATTCAGAAAAACATCTAGTCACTGGCATTGGAGCTTCATTTGGATAATTAGAACCTTGAGCTAGAACTTCCCTACTCATTTTGTTTGAGTGAACGGAGTGAGCTTTATGAAGCGTCGATGAAAACTAGTGGAAATTTTTGTTCGTTGGTTGGTTTTGTGTGTTTTTTTTTTCTTGGTTAGTTTTTGGCCTTATGATTTAATTAGCTCTATGATGTGTTGATTAACTGATACCTATTTGAGTTTCCTGTGTTTTACTCTTTGAAAGAATTTGCATAGGTAGAATTACATTTGATTGGGTTTTTAATGGATTTTTTTCTTTAAAAAATGGTTAAAGAATACCTAGAGTACAGGGGGGTTCATTTTGAGAAATAAAAAAATTTCTAAGACTCAGGTTCCCGCCTCAAAGGCAGGACTTTAATCTGAATAGAGATTAACCAGATAACTTGAAGTGAAATGCTTTCTAGCTTGTGAGAGCAATCACTTGTAGTTGGAGGTGTTTAGGGAAGGTTCCATAGAAGTGTGTTTGACATGTTTGTTTGCATCCAACAAAATTTTCTTGAATAAATGAATGAACAAATGAATAAGCTTAAAAGAATGGATTGATAGGAATTATCTGGGTGAAATGGTGGATTAAGTCTTCCAGGATGAGTGAACTCTATGCTTAAAGGAGTAAGAACTGAAAAAGAAATGTTTTGACAGAAATTCAGTGAACCCAGTGAAAAGGAATATTTACAACAGTAGATTTCAAACTTCAACAGTGATTCACACCAAGAAATTATTTTTATTTTCTGTATGTGTGCGTGCACATGTAAATATGTACATATATAAAAAACACTAAACAAAACATTTATGCATGCAGTGCGTACTCCAAGATATGGCTGTCACCCATGTATTGGATTTCACTGTACAATAATTGATAGTGGTGTGTGGTTTGGAATGCATAGGTTTAGAGGAAATGTGGGAATAGAGGCTAGGCAGGTAGGTTTAGGGCTGATTATAGTGCGCTGTATTCAAATGAATTCAAATAATACACTGACATTTCTAGATGGGGAGAATGTAGGAATAAGGGTAGGATTGAATACTAGGAAATATACGTGCTTGGATCAGAGAACTCACACCCCTGGACTACTTGTTTTATCACAGGTAGAATTACATTTTGATTTTGTATCATTGATCTAATTGGAGGGATATCATAAGAATCATACCTCTGAAATTCAATGTTGTGTTTACTGTAAGAATGTTGTTAAGGATTTCAGCAGTATCTTATTTTGAGAGAGCCATAGGATAAATTTCTTGGAAGTTTAGAACCAATGATAGGTGTGCTTCTCCTAAGTAGTTTGTTTTCTCTTATGGATCCTCTTCAATCTGTAACTGGTTAGGTAGGGTCTTCTCTTTATTGACAAAACCCAGAGCATAAATTGGGCCTACTTCTAAAAAGTGTATCATACCTTAGAGTATGAATTTTGCGTACCTTCTCTATTTTTGCTTTTTGTCATTATCTTCCTTTGTGTTCCTTTTGTCCTAATGACTTTCCACTTAGTAGATTTTATACTTTATGTGTCTCTTTGTTAGCCATGTTAAACATTGTTGAATAGCAAACTTGTATAGATTAATGAATACATGTAATTAAGCCCAAAGAGTTGAAGTAGAATTGTGAGTAAAAAACTCTTGCCTTAATTATTTTAGGACTGGAAAAGAAGGCCAACCCAGAGAGTACTACACATTGGATTCCATCTTATTTCTACTTAATAATGTACACCTTTCTCATCCTGTTTATGTCCGACGTGCAGCTGTAAGTAGAATTCATTTTAAAGCTTTTTTGTTTTGTTGTGTTTTTTACTTCATGATAGTAGGTATCATTTAGTGCGGATAACTTCCCTCGTGGGTTTCAACTCAAAAGAAGGAAAGGTTTGTATGAGTCTCTTGGAGGGTGAGAATTAGTCTATTGTGTGATTTATACAGATTTTTTAATCTGTGATTTTTTTTTTCATGTAAAATGTGGGTAATATTCATAACAGAAGTTTTATAGGCATTTATAGGGATGTTTTTAAAAATTCATAAGCCTGTTGGAAGGATCCTGATATTTCAGAACTCTGATTTAATCTCAGGAAAACTTTTTTTTTGGTCATAAGGATCAAAATTAACAGATATCTTTTTAAAATTATTTTTTATTCAATTTAATACAACTATTTTCATACTCTTAATACATTGGTTTTAGTTTTGCCTGCTTTCTCAGTGTTTGAAAATTTATTACTCAGAGGAAATCTTTAGAAACAACAGAAAAGAACTGATTTCACATTGTTGAGATTCTTCATCTGTAGGGAAGCAAGCAGTGTGTTATAATTGATAAGTAAATAGGCTTCGGAGTTATTTGGATATGGTAGCTGTATGACATGGCAAATTACCAAAAATGCCCAAATGAAATGCCCTTAAAAGATGATATTTAATTTTCTAAATGAGACCCTCCCTCAGATTATTTTTGGTAGAGTTGAACATAAAATTTTTTTGGAGACATATTTGAAATAATCAAATGTCTGGTTTTACTATTTGTTGTTACGGCTTACAAGTCCATACTTAAAATTAAGTATGAAGTGTATTAATTTACAAATAACTACTTTTTCCCATTTCTTACAGTTCTTAAAACAATTTCATTCAAACTTTTCACAAGCATCATGATTCTGTCATCACTAGAGCCAGTTTTTGAGTTATCTAACACAGTTGCTAGATCGCATTAAGCTGTGTGAAATTTACTTCCATAACCTTCCCCTCCCTCCCAGCTAGTAATAGTTGAGGTTTCTGGCTTATCTGAGGTGTCTTTCAAACAATACCTTATTACTTAAAGCATTTGAGAAAAATATCCCATCAGGTAACGGGCTTTGTAAGTATTAAACTGTAAGGCTTCTGCTTTTCTGAGCAAGAAATACGTGTTTAGTGTTAAATACTTAAAAAAAAAAAATTAGTTTGAAACTACTTGGGAAATAGTGGGAAAAAATAGTGACATCTCTCTAAGATTATTTTAACTCATTAGATCTTTAAAAACTGAATTAGGCAGTAATTAGAATGTTTTGTTGGATATAGCCATTCATTTTGTGGTAATAAAGATTCAGATACTTGGTTTAGATTTTCAGATTATGTTTTTGAGGAATGGTTGTAGCAAATAACTGATAGTTATAATTGTTACTGTAGTCCTTAGGACCCTTGCTCACATAATTTAACTCTTATTTTTCTTAAATATTTGACAAATTGAAGGGACAGAATTCTAAAATTCTAGGTTTCTATGAATTTGAGGTGGTTGTTTCCTTATTACTTTGTGTTATTTGCTCTTTCTTGTGAGCAGACCATTCCTGAAATAGGTATTCTTGACCCATTGCTCCTATTTTAGTGTGAGTAAATGTACTTCTTTTTCAGTTAGCTGTAATGTGTACATGACTCAGTAGTGACTAAGTGATGAAATAACTCGTCACACTTAGGAACAGTAAAGAAAATTAGTTCAGCCAGGCACAGTGGCTCATGCCTGTAATCCTAGCACTTTGGGAGGCCTAGGCAGGAGGATCACTTGAGGCCAGGAGTTTGAGATCAACCTGAGCAACGTAGCAAAACTAACCTGTCTCTACAAAAGATGAAAAATTTAGCTGAGAGTGGTGGCATGCTACTGTAGTCCCAACTACTCGGGACACTGAGGCAGGAGGATCGCTTAAACCCAGGAATTGGAGGTTACAGGGAGCTATGGAGAAGCCACTGCACTCTAGCCCAAGCAAGAGTGAGACCCTGTCTCAAAAAAAAAAAGAAAATTAGTTCAAATATTTTTAACTATTTATGATATTCCATGTGGACTGGTTTAAAAAAAATACAAGCACACAAAAACTATGGACACTTAAACTTTCATATTCATAAGGAGAACCTAAAATTTAGCCTGATCTTTTTAAAAAAAAGATTAGTTTTTGATTGATTAAATAGTTTATATAAATCATCAAGGAGTCAGTGCAGAACGTTTGGTGCAGTGAAATGTAATTAGTATTCAATATAAGATAATTGGCCAAAGATACTAAGGGTTCTTGTTACTTCATTGTTTCTGTATAAGGTGACAGAGGATTTACACTATGTGATACCATGGTCACCAGTTTTTCTTGCACTCTTTTTTATTGACATTAGAAAAATGATGTGGAAAATTGTGGTAAAGACAGGATTCATTGAATTCATGGCCCATAGGTGACTTGGTGCTCCCCTCTTTACAAATAACTAAGGTAACAATTAAAGGAAAATTACACATTCTAGTAAAAAGGATATTCTTTCAGATTTAAGTTTTCTATTTTTTCTTCTTGCTTACAGAATTTATACACACTCAAGAATAAAAAAAGAAATACATAATGTGGAAGTTAAACAACCATCATTGATGTTTTCCTGTATACTCTCCTACATACTTTTTCCAGTGCCTAAACAACATATGCCTATTGTTAATTATCAAAATTTAGTTTTAGTGGCTAATTTAGTTTATTTGAAAGAGTTTAAGTAGAATATTTTGAAGAGGTCTTGTTTGTGAGAAAAGAAAGCACTTTGGAGACAGTGCATTAAGTGAAAAAGCAATAGGACAGACTAAAAAGATATTAGTCCCACATGTGCATACCATCATGCGTGCAATTAAAAAACAAATCCTTAGAGTAAGCCAAGGGGGCAAAAAAAGACTGGAATTGATATTCTGAAAAGGGAGAGAGTGAGTCATTGCTTCATTTCTTATGATTATCTTTTGTATATCTTCCTGGAATTTCAAAAATTAACATGTTTAAAAATTTTCAAGATTTTTATTAGTTTCTTTTAGCCTAGTCATATTTTACAAATGTCATTTTAAATATATGTTACCAAAATATGTTGGAATAAAATTCAGACATTAGGCCAGGCACGATGGTTCACATCTGTAATTCCAGCACTTTGGGAGGTCGAGGCAGGAGGATCACTTGAGGCCCGGAGTAGAGACCAGCCTGGGTAACATAGCCTGGGTAACATAGCTGAGACCCTGTCTCTACAAAAAAAAAAAAAAAAAGCTGGGCATGGTGTGGTATGTGCCTGTAATCCTAGCTACTTGGGAAGGCTGAGCCAGGAGGATTGCTTGAGCCCAGGAATTTGAGGTTCAATGAGCTGTAATGGTGCCACTGCACTCCAGCCTGGGTGACAGAGCGAGACCCTGTCTCAAAAAAAAAAAAAACAAAAACGAATTCAGACATTACATGATGTTTATTTTTATCAAGTTTTATATAGTTATTCATTTGACATTTAATTTAAATTTTGACTTCAGACTGAAAATATTCCTGTGGTTAGAAGACCCGACCGAAAAGATCTACTTGGATATCTCAATGGTGAAGCATGTGAGTATTTTTAAAATTGCTCCCCCTTTTAAATAGACGTTGTTTCTTTTTTTGCACCATGAAATAAGGAGTAGTGGGAAGAGGTAGTGGGAAGAGAATTTATATTCCTACTAAAAAATTAACCTCCTACTTCAGCTGTGTCCATATGATTTTTCTTTCTGTTTATAGTAAATGCACTCTTTGCTTCTGAGGCCAGTCACCTGTTCCTTGTGTATGGATTCCATCTTCTTTCACTGTGTCAAAGACTTTGTCTTTGTAAATTGTCTCTCTCTTACATCATGAGTTTTCTCCTTCCTTCTGGATCATTCTCTTTTAGAATACATACAGTAAGATCTCTCATCTTTAAAAGATGTTTTTGACCCCACATTTCCACTATCTAGTGCTCCATTTGTTTTTCCCTTTTCCTGCAAAATTCTTTAGAAGAGTTAGCATGATAATTGCTGCTTCTTCTTTACCTCTCATTCTTTCTTGAGGCCACTCCAGTCTGGCTTTCATCCTCACCATCCCACTAAAATCAGTCTTTGTAAGGTCAGCACTAACTTAAGGATTGCCACAGCCTTTGGTCTCTCTTACCATACTTGACCTCTCAACAGCATTTGATACTGTTGACCACTCCTGTTTTGAAAGCCTTTCTTCACTTGGCATTTGGGACACCAGACTCTTGGTTTTCTTCCTACTCATTGTCCACCTTTCAGTTTATTTTGCTTACTTCTGTGCCTGACCTCTATTCTTGAAGTTTTCTAGGATTTGATTTTTCTTTCTTCTCTTTTTAAATCCTTAATCTCTAGGTGACCTCTTCCAGTTTCATGCTTTGACTGTCCTGTATGTATACCGATAAATTCCAAAAGTTTTTCTCTAGCACTGACTTCTTCCTGAGCTCCAGATTTATAAATTCACTGTTAACATCTTCCCTTGGATGTTTAATAGGCATCTGAAATGTAACCTATCCAAAATAGAATGCCCAATTCCCTCCTTCCCATCTCTCCTGACACCAAACAAAATGAGTCTGTTCTTCCTCCAGTGTCCCCATCTTAGTAATGAGTAATGGCACCCTACTCATGCAGTTATGCCAAAATCCTGTCGAAATCTTTGATTTCTTTCACATCTCACATCCATTCTATCATCAAGTCCTTTTCTCTAATTTTAAAAGTATGACAACCTCTTACCATTCTACCCCTACCCGAGTCCATCCTTTCTCCTTATATTATTGTATAGCTTACTCACAGATCCCTGCTCTTTATTTCCTACAGTGTAGTTCTCCCTAGTGGTTAAGAATGGTCTGTTTTTGAAAAAGCACATAAACTTGATTGTGTTACTCATCTCCTCAAGGCCATCCTGTGGCTTCCCATTACACTTAGAATAAAGTTCATTTTCCTTACCCTGGCCTACATGATCTTGCTTCTGCCTAAATCTCTGTGACCTCATCTTCTACCAGTCTTCCTTTGTTCCTAGCAGTCAGTCTCATTGGTTGTTTAGCTGTTCTAATCTTAGAGTCTTTGCACTTACTCTTCTCTCTGTTTTTAATTGTTTCTCTATATCGTCACTTGGCTTACTTCCTTACTATCCCATTCAGATCTGTGCTCAAACGTTGCTCCAAATGTTGTTCCATTGGAGAGAACTTCTTTGACCACTCTATCTAAAATACAAAATAGCATTGCTTCCCTCTATCCCTGTCTGTTTAGTACTATCCTGATTATTTTTCATCAAATCCCATACGTTGACCTGAAATTATGTATTTATTTATTTATGTACCTATTGTCTGTCTTCTCCATCAGATGGTAAACCCTAAGGGGGCAGACAGTTGTTTGTCTTGTTTGTTAAATATCAAGCATTTATTTATTTATTTATTTTTAAGGCAAGCATGAAGTGAAATTTATTGAGGGGAAGCAAGATAGGATTATAGAATAAGAGCAAGATGTAGGTTTACAGATCAAGATACATATGCCACAGATGACAACTGGACCCCTTGTCATAGCAAAAGAGCAATGTCAAGCATTTAGAATACTGATGCATGGTAGGTTCTTAACTGAATAAATATTGATTTGCTATTTTACAGAGTACAGGTAAATTGATATAGAACTCTTTCATCTCACCTTCTCTGGGGTGGAGTTTACTACCTTTAAGTTATTAACAGCTGTCTTGTCATTTATTCTGCTCCATGGTATTAAGCAGGAAGATTGATTTACGCTGAGAATCTTGCGCGTAATAGAAAGATTGTCAGGCATGTTTTCTTCCTGTGCTGTCTTCATTCAGCAAGTATTTGTGGAATGCTTTTTCTTAAAGGCATTATGCTAGGTGCTGTATAAATTGGAAAATCCCTGTTGTAAACCTGTAAACATACTTACTGTCATGCAAAGGAGATGATACACAGAAGGTTAGAACCCTAGGGGAGGATTGGGGAGGGAATGCCAGTTCTCCTGTGAAGAGGATGGAGGATGGAGTTGGGGAGGAGTGGGAACTGCTTTTTTTTTTTTTTTTTTAAATCAAAGCTAACCTAATTCTTTGGAGCAGTGTTTCCCTAACTTTTTAAATCGTGAGACTCACGTGATACGCTTGTTAAAAATAGTTTTCTTTTTTCTTTTTTTTTGGTTTCAGAAGATTTGGTATGGGTCTAGGATACTCTGTTCTTAATAAGCATCTCAGGAGGTGAACCTGAGAAATAGGCTAGTTTCTGGGGAGTACTTTACAGCAAATGGCTTTTCTTTTTAGAATCCAAAAATCAGTTGCCATTTATCTGTCCATCTCATTTCCTATAGTTTCTGTAGGACAGATACATTAGTCATCAAGTGTATTGCTTTGCCAGTGAAAAAATTTTTTTTTATTTAATAGTTTAATGGAAAAGTTGAACTAATATTAAGACCATGTTCCTGGACAAGAACACAAAGCAGCTTAAAGATACTAGCTCTTAATTTATAAATTTAACATGGTCTCAATAAAAATCTCTGCAGTTTTTCTTGAGGAAGGGGTATAACTAGACAAGATAACTCTAAAGTTCATTGGTAAAAGTAAGCATCCTAAATATTTGTAGAAGAGCAGTGAAAAAAGGCGAGCCATTCTAGAGTTTAGAACTTGTAATAAAGCCCCCAAACTTTAAAAACTGTGATTCATTAGATTCACTTATAAAACAGTTTTCTTATTTGTTAGATTATAAATACATTATGTGAATTTAATATATGAGTAAAGAGACATGTCAAATCAATGGGGGGAAAGATGGAGCTATTCAGTTATAAACTGATAAAGGTAAAAATGTTCTATATTGTAAAAAACAAAAGATAAGACTGGGGAAAGATATTTCAACTCATATCACATATAAATATAACACGTAGAGATCACATAACAATTCATTTCAATGATAAAGGTTAACCTCACTAATATATGAAGTGGTCTGGGAAATATAAACATAAAAGACCAGTAAGACAATGGATTATGTCATACAATTCACAGAAAAGATGATAAAATCATATGAAAAATGCTTAGTTTCATTCATAATAAGAGAATTGCAAATTTAAACTATACAGAAATAGCATTTTTTTTTTTTTACCTGATAGATAAAAATCTATAAATTTGATAATATGCTCTGGTAAAGCTATGAGGAAACAGGTGTTGTACTAAACTGTTGGTTATAATGTTGATTGATACAACTTTGTAGAAGAAATTGGCAGTGATCTGTCATTACAAATTTGACATGGAAATCCTACATCTGGGACTTTATCCTAGAGGTGTATTTGAAAATGTATGAAGTGACACACATATATATAAAGTTATTCATTGTGCCATGGTTTGTAATGACAAGGCTTAAAATTGAACTCATTGATAGGAACCTAGTTAAATAAATTATAATAATTGATATAATAGAATACTAAGTAGCTGTAAAAGGGGAGTTAAGGAAATGCCTTGCATACTGATATGGGAAGGATATGGGAGATACATTGTTAGGTAAAAAAGAAACCAGAGTTCAGAATGGTGTGTATAGCATGCTACCATTTGTATAAAAAGTAAAATTAAAACTCTAATTTTATATTTCTTGTATCTACAGAAAGAAACTGTAGAAGGATATACAACAGATTAACTGGTTACTTAGTGTGGTGGGAACTAGGTAGATGGGGACAGGTACACCCCTTTTTTATAGTTTAATTATTTTGAGCCATTCAAAAATTAAATGATTTAATTTAAAAATAATTTAGGCTGGGCGCAGTGGCTCACGCCTGTAATCCTAGCACTTGGGGAGGTCGAGGCCAGAAGGTTGCTTGACGCCAGGAGCTCGAGCCCAGCCTGAGCAAGAGCAAGACCCAGTCTCTACAAAAAATAGAAAAATTAGCCAGGCATGGTGGTGTGTGCCTGAAGTCCCAGCTACTTGGGCGGCTGAGGCAGGAGGATCACTAGAGCCCAGGAGTTTGAGATTGCAGTGAGCTATAGTGACACCACTACACTCTAGTCTGGGGGATAGACCAAGGCCCTGTCTTAAAAAATACAAATGAAAATAATTTAGTTTTCTACCAGTTGTGAATAAACATTGCATGTTTAAAGTGAATGCTAACTTAAAACTGTCCCTCATGTATATACATTTATGTATTTACTTATAGTATTTATGTTTAGATACACTTTTTTTTGTTTGTGTGTATGTTGTAATATTAGAGGGTATTCTTTGAAGTCAGCCAGATCATCTCAGAAATTTGTAAGGTAAAATGTCAAAAATAGTTTGTCCTCTTAGAGACTTTTTAATACAGGTTAATCTTTTTGATAAAATGCTTTTACAGAGCTGCTTTAAAACTTAATATTTTATTGCGGGAAATCACCATATAGAAATAAGAATATAACAAACCTTGATCATTTCACTTATAATAATATCCAAATGTGTATTTAAATATTAACATTCTCATACGAATCTTTTTAAATCTTCAGCAACATCGGCAAGTATAGATAGAAGTGCTCCCCTAGAAATAGGTCTTCAGCGATCTACTCAAGGTATGTCTTGTCACATGTTTATATTGAACTTTAAAAAACCCATCCCAAACTATACATTTATTCACTTGTTTTTCTTATAGTCAAACGAGCTGCAGATGAAGTTTTAGCAGAAGCAAAGAAACCACGAATTGAGGTAATGGAACTTTATTTGAAAGGTGATTCATATTGTTACTGAAATTGGAATTGTGTAGTAACAAGAATTCTTTGTTGTTTTTTTTTTGTTGAGACAGGGTCTCTCTGTGTTGCCTAGGTAGGTCTCAAACTCTTGAGTCAAGCTATTCTTCCACTTCAGCCTCCTGAGTAGTTGGGACTACAGGTGCCTCCCATTGCACCCGCTAAAAAATTTATTTATTTATTATCATTATTATTTTTTTAAGACACAAGAGTCTTGATATGTTGCCCAGGATGGCCTTGAACTCCTGGGCTCAAGCAGTCCTGCCTCAGCCTCCTAAGTAGCTGGGACTAGAGGCATGTGCCACTGCACCTGGCCGTAGGAGTTTTTTTCCCCTGGAAAACTTCATATAGTAGAAAGAATAGTTGATTAATAAGTAGCTTGAGCTATAATTTTAGCTCTTTCACATACAAACTATATGGTGGACAAATCATTTTATTTCTTTGCTTTTATATCCTTTTTGATGAAAATACTAGACTAGATCAAGGGTCAGAATACTTTTTCTATAAAAGGCCAAATAGTAAATATTTTAGGCTTTGTGGGCCAGTACAGTCTCTGTTGCAATTATTTCATTTTGTTATTGCAGTGTGAAAGCAGTCATAGACATACATAAATGAACAGGTGTGGCTGTGTTCAAGTAAAACTTTACAAAACAGATAGTGGGCCAGAATTGGCTTTTGCAATGTAGTTTCCCTACATCTGGAATAAGGTGGTATGGGGAATCGCTTTACTCTTCAGAGCTGTGAACATGAAGTACTTAATATAGTTACTTCATTAGAATATTGATATAACAGGTTCCAGATCTCTTGTAGTATTTTATAGCCATCAAGTAGAATATTAGTATTGGTTAATAAGGATAGTTCATGGGAAATAGAAGCCACGAGAGAAATTCTGTTACCTTTAGAGATCTATTATATTAGTACAACATGGTGCCTATAGTTAATAACAATGTATTGTATTTTGAAAATTGCTAGGAGAGTGGATTTGAAATGTTCTTACCACAAAAAATGATAAGTATGTGAAGTAACCCATATGTTAGTTAGCTTGATTGAGCTATTCCACAATGTATACATATTCAAAAACATCATGTTGTACATGATAGATATAATGTTTATTTGTCAATTAAAAGAAAAAGAAATGCCATTGCCTTTGGGAAGAAAATTTGTTGATCAGCTACTATACTGCATAAGACCATTAAACCTTTTAATTATATGCTTATGATATTATTTATAAATGTATAATAAGCCCCATATCAGATATACATAATCCCCCCCGCCCCCGGAAATGGTGAATAATGTACTACAGGCACACTTAAAATCTGAGAAATGATTAAACTGGTCATATGTCAATTAAAACAGATAAAGGAATAACACTTGTAATCATCACTAGTGTTAATGTTGCTAGAAACCGTAAATCTTTTCATTTCAGACTCATAAAAATCAAAGTTAAGTGTATATACATTTTGTCTGCCATATAAACAACAAAGCATCCACAATTAAGCATAAGAAAGGTAACTTGAAGGGACAGGGTTGGTCGGTAAATACATACAGTAGAATCAGTGACAAAATTTCGTGCTAAAATAATGTAATTTTAATTAAGCATATTCTGAGACATGGACCTGATTTTTTTTAAGTAATGGTAATAATAACTGACTCATTGTTATTGCTGTTTGTGCTATGTGATATTCTGAGTACTTTGTGTATATTAACTCATGTAATCCTCACCACAGCCTCCTGAAGTTGGTAGTACTGTGCGTGTCCTCTGTGAGCAAACAGGTGCAGACAGAATAAGTGATTTGCTGAGGTTGGAAGAACCAGGATTAGAACCTGGGCAGTCTGGCTCCTAGCCATTCTGCCACACTGGGTACAAATTTTATGGGAGTAAAACTGAAAATTTCCCCAACTCTCCTTGTATGAACGGCAGTTGTGACCCACTATGAACAAAGTGAGAGAATTTAGGGATACCATTTACTTGGAAAAACCTGAACATCACAGTCTAATTATTTGCAAAGATTCAACATGGCAGAGATGCTAATTTGCTAGGGTTCCAATAACTGGAAAAATCAGCAGGTAATAGCATAATAAAATTCCAGATCGTTTGTAGAGTTGAAATGTGTTAAATAAACAGTTGTATTACATAAACAGTTTTCGGTCCAGCATATGTCTATTGAGGACCTCTAGGGCACCATGCTAGGAGAAACTTTGAGGGCAGCAGAGTTTCTGATTTGATTTAAAATATAGGCTGCAGTTGACTTTAAAATCAGGAGTTTCATAAGTAACTTCAGTGAGCTGGGTTATAACTTTATTACAAATGGAAAAAAACGTACATTTGCCAAAATATCACCCTTGCATTCATTTCAGCTGATAATATCTGTTTCAAGATTTTTACGTTAGATTAATAACAGGACATGAATTGGGACTCAACATTTTTTGGATCTATTGAGTATGCTGTTGCTTTCTACATGGTGTCATATTCCTTTAGCTATCGACACTAACTTCAGTCCTCAATTTTTTATTTGTTGAATGTGGACATCAAATTAGATCAGAGTTACCAAATTTCATTTTTAAGCAACCAAATGCTTTTCAGACTAAATTTTACCTGTCATCCTAATATGTAAATTAGATAAAAGCTGAGCTACCAAGGTTAAATTTCACAGAAGATCTGGAAGTAGCCCATGGGGCACTTCGTAGGAAACTCCTAATGTTCTGAGGAACATGCTTTGAAAACCATTGAAGTTTCACTTATATTATTTTGATCTGTGTTGATGGATTCAGGACTTGTGGCAACAGACAGAAAAAAAAAATCAAGATCCACAATGAAATTTTTGACTCTGGTTAATGCTTCTCATAAAATTTGGCCACACATTTTCTCAAAGAGAAGGAATTCATTTGTAGTATGATATCTTTCTGAAGAAAAGTAGCTATGCTATATTATGGGAAGAACACTTAATCTTAGGAAAAAAGTGACTAAGCAAGTTTTTTCTAAGCTTCTAGTTGATTTCAGTCTTATATATGATCCAATGTATATTTATTATTATCTTCATGTAACTAAAAGTAGTCTTAAAGTTAACCTAAAGACAGTGATACCTGGAATTGTATAGGTGGGAATTTTGGTAACCTAAAGTTATGTGTAGTGTTTTTTCTTTCTAAAAGTTAAATAAAAATTTAAAATACTCACTAACCAGTGATTATTTCCAGGATGAAGAGTGTGTGCGCCTTGATAAAGAGAGATTGGCTGCTCGTTTGGAGGGTCACAAAGAAGGGATTGTACAGACTGAACAGATTAGGTAAGGATTTTTTTTTTAGTAGAAAGTAGGTAATTTAGGTATATATAAATGTATATGGAAAAGGGTGTATTAAAATGCTTTCCACATTTACATTTTCCTCTTCATTATATACTTCTGTGTCCTAAGTTCATATGAATATGTGTGGGCATGTTTTATGATGGGGGTGATTGGAAGCCTTTGTGCTTATCATGCCTTCTTGACTCATTTACCACATTAGTCTTTCTTTTTAAAATTTACTTCGGAATCCAACACTCATTTTATCATGTAAACTCTTACGATTTATAGCAGAAGTCAGCAAGCTTTTCCTGCAAAGTGCCACATGGTAAATATTTTTAGCTTTACAGGTAATAGGGTCTCTTTTGCAACTCCTTAACTTTTTTTTTGGTAGGGAAAGCAGCCATAGACAATACAGAAATGGATGGGAATGACTAGATTTGGCCTGTGGCCTTAAGTTTGCTGACCCCTGATTTTTACTGTCATTAGAATCACTTCATAATATTTCCGTAGCACAATATAATTCTTGTGGAAGTTTTATCCAAATCAAGATAAAAAATATAACATCACTCCCTTAAATTTCCTGTGTACCTTTGTAATTCCTTGCTTCTACCTATCCCTGTATCCTTCCCTCCCCAGGCAACTGATTACTGTTATAGATTAGTCTGTTTTTTCTAGAGTTATATGTAAATGGAATTGTGCAGTATGTACTTTTTATTTGGTCTGGTTTCTTAGCATAATTATTTTGAGATTCATTATGTTGTTGGATGTTTCAGTAATTTATTCCTTTTTATTGCCAAATACTCTTCCACTGTATGGATGTACCACAGTTTACTCAATCACTTGATGATAGTCATTTTGCTTGTTACCATTTTTTGCTATTACAACTAAAGCTGTTGTGAACATATGTGTACAAGTTTTTGCATGGACATAATGTTTTCATTTGTCTTGGGTAAATAACTAGGAGAAGAAGAGTGGGATCATATGGTAGTATAGATTTAACTTTTTTTCCCCCCCTCCTCTACTCTGAAGGAAAGATTTAACTTTTTAGGAAACTGCCAAACTGTTTTCCAAAAGGCTGGTACCATTTTACATTTCTGTCAGCAGTGTAAAGGAGTTAGTCTTTCCACATCCTTGCCAATGCTTGGTATGGTCAGGCTTTATAATTTTAGTGATTCTAATAGGTCTTATAGTTTTAAGTTTTATATTTAAGTCTGTGATCCACTTTCAGTTAATATTTTTAATGTGTGGTGTGTGGTATTGATCAAAGTTCACTTATTTTTTATGAGATAGGGGTTGAAGTTCCATTTTGTGCATATGAATAGCCATTTGTTTCAGCACCGTTGAGTCTCAACTGAATTGTCTTTGCACTTTTGTGAGATTCCAGTTGTCCATGAATGTTTAGGTCTGTTTCCGGACCCATTCTGTTCTGTTGATCTATTTATGTTTTTGCTAGTACCACACTGTTTTAATTATTGCATCTTTGTAGTAAGTCTTGAATTCAGGTAGAATTAGCTGTCGAACTTTGTTCTTCTGTTTGAAGGATGTTTTGCTATTTTATTTAGGTCCTTTGCATTTCTGTATGAGTTTTGGAATTATCTTGTCAGTTTCTACAAAAAAAGCTTGCTGGGATTTTGATTGAGATTACATTGAATTTATAGATCGTTTTGGGGAGAATTGATAGCTTAAAAATACTGTGTCTTTTGACACGAACAAGGCATATTTTTCATTTATTAAAGGAGAGATATTTAGTTCTTTAATTTCTCTCAGCAGTGTTTTATAATTTTCAGTGCACATATATTACTCACCTTTTGTTGTATTTATTCATAAATATTTCATATTTTTAATGCTGTTGTAACTGGTATTTTTTTAAATGTTGATTTTTGGTTGTTGATTGCCAGTATAGAGATACAATTAATTTTTATGTATTGTATCCTACACTCATGATAAACTCATTGATTAGTTCTTATAACTTTTTTTGTAGATTCTATCAGTTTTTCTAAATAGTCAGTCACGTTTTCTATACATAAATAACATATTATTTCTTTATTTCCAAACTGGAACCCTTTTATTTCTTGTCTTATTGCACTGGCAAGGCTTTCTAATTTAGTGTTGAGAAGAAGTAGTGAGATATTGGACATTCTTTCCTTGTTCCTGATCTTGGGAGAAAGCATTCAGTCTTAACCCTAAAGCATAATGATGTGCCTTAGGATTTTTGTAGATTCTCTTTATCAGTTTCAGAGGGCAAATTCCTATTTTGCTGAGAGGATCTTTTTTTTTTTTTTTTTAAATCAGAAATGAACGTTGGATATTGCCAAATGCTTTTTCTGGTTCTGTTGAAATCATTATCAGGTTTTTCATTTTTGTCAATATGGTGAATTAAATTGATTTTTTGAAAGTTTGCATTCCGTGGATAAACTCTATTGCTCATTTTATTAGTTATCTATTGTGATGTAATAGATTAACCCAAAATGTAGTGGTTTAAATAGCACACATTCATTATCTTACAGTTTCTGTGGGTTAGGAGTTTTGACATGGTGTGGGTGGCTTCTCTGCTTCTCAGTCCCTTAGACCTGCGGTCTCCAACCCCTGGGCCGTGCGTGACTTGTTAGGAAAACAGGGCCGTGCATCACTGCCTGAGCTCCACCTCCTCTCCCACCCCCTGTCCGTGGAAAAATTGTCTTCCATGAAACGGGTTCCTGGTGCCAAAAAGATTGGGGACCACTGCCTTACAATGCTGCAATTAAGATGTTGGCCAGTACCAAGCCTCATCTGTAGGCTTGACTGGGGAAGGATCTACTTCCTAGCTCACTTGTGTATTGTCATCCTTATTTCTTTATTTTTTTAATGAACTATGTCTTTTCCCTCTGGCTGGTTTAAAATTTTTCTCTTTTGATGGTTTTAAGCCATTTTAATTATGTCATGTCCCTGGGGGAGTTTTGTTTTTTGTTTTTTTTCCTTTATGTTTCTTATGCTTGAGGTCTGTTAACCTTCTTTGGATAATTTTTTAGTTTATAATTTTCATTAGATTTGGAAAATTTTTGGCATTGTTTCTTCAATTTTTTTTTTTTCTTCTGTTTCCACCTTTCTGGACTCTAGCTACTCAAGCACTGCTTGAGTTGTCTGACAGCTCACTTACGTTCTTTTCTTGGATTTTTTTTCCTGTCTGCATTCTTCCTTTGAATTTTTAAAAAATTTAATTTGAATAGTTTCTATTGTTTGTGTATTCAGCTTTAGTATTATTTTTTCTGTAATCTCATGTATTGTATTTTTAGTCTCCAACATTGTAGATTTTATCTCAGAAATTTGTTTTGCTCTTTTAAAAAAAACCTACTCCGTGTCTCTACTTAACTTACTGAACAAACAGAACATAGTTATAATTATTTTAATGTCTTTGCAATATTTAATGTCTTTAATTGATGTTTCTTCTCATTCTGGCTCATATTTTCCTGCTGGTTTGCATGGTTTGTGATCTTTGGTTGCGTACCAGACATTGTGTGTTTTACCTTGTTGAGTGCTAGGTATTTTTGTATTTCTACACATCTTTTTTTTTTTTTTTCCCTCCACATCTTTTTTAGCTTTGTTTTGGGACACAGTTATATCACTTGGAAAACAGTTTGTTACTTTTAGGTCTTGATTTTAAGATTTGTTATTTGAACAATGGTCACTTTGGGTAATTATTCTGCACCCCACTGAGGCAAGACCATTCTGAGTACTCTGTCTAATGCCCCATGAATATGAGGTTTTATTCTGGCTGGTGGGAGCAGGTACTATTCTTCACTTGGTGTGAGCACTGGGCATTATTCCCTCTAATTCTCTTGGGTGGTTCTTTACCCAGTCTTAGATAGTTTCCTTGTACTTATGTGCTAATCAGTATTCTGCTGCAATGCTTGAGGGAGATCTTCTGTGCAGCTCTCTCCTCAGGGACTCTAGCCTATGAGTTCCAACCACCTTGGTCTTGCTGTAATCTCAGCTCCATTTCTTCCAATCAGGGAGTCTACTGATTCCACCTGGGTTTTCCTCCTTATGTCATGTCTTGGAAACTTTCAAGGCAGTAAGCTGAGGTAGTCATAGGACTCGCCTTGTTTGTTTCTCATTTGTTGGAGAATCACTGTCCTTCAGTCCTTGATATCTAGTGTCTAGTAAACCATTGTTTCATGTATTTTGACTGGTCGTTTCAAGGCTGGAGGGTTAATCTAGGCCCTGTTATTCATCTTGGCTGGAAGTAAAAGTCCTATGATTGGAAGTCCAATGCAGGCTTGATTATAGTTTAGAAAAGTACAGTAGTCCGCCTTTATCCTCAGGGGATATGCTCCAAAACTGCCAGTGGGTGCCTGAAACCTTGGATAGTACCTAACCCTTGTCAGGGAATGGCAGGGTCACCTTTTCACTTAAAAGAAGTACTTTTTGGCTTCTTTGGCAGGGGCATATCTGAATTGCCAGCATCACTACTCTTGTGCTTTGGAGCCATTATTAAATAAAATAAGGGTTGCTTGAACATAAGCACTGCCATACAGCAGCAGTCTGTCTGATAATCAAGATGCTACTAAGTGACTAAGGGGACAGGTAGTGTGTACAGTTGAATATGTTGGATAATATTCGTGTCCCGGGCAGGTTGGTGCGCAATTTAAAAATGAATGAATTGTTCATTTCTCGGATTTTCCATTTAATATTTTTGGACTACAGTTGACAGCAGGTAACTGAAACTGTGGAAAGCCAAACTGAGGAACTACTGTATTTGAATTTGGCTTAAAGTATGCTGGTGTACTTTAGATTTTAAGGAAAAGTTACACAGTATTATACAGAATCAGTCAAATACCAGATGCATATTGGGCATCTGCTATAAAGTACCTTCATACTTAATCTAAATAATATTAGAATACTATATAATCCTACTGTATTTAAACCTGCAGGAATTTTCATCCTTTTTCCAGATTTTGTGTAACATATTTCAAGATTTTCATCTTGTGACTAAAGTAATATTTTTGTCTACTGTTATTAAGGTACCCAAACACTTTTTAATTCTTTTTCTCATATTACATGATAAAAAAAGATGCTTTGCTTAAGATTATCATCTTATGAAATCTGTACTTTCAGTGTTACACCTTTTTTTATAGTTCTGCAAGCATAGCCTCTCTTTGCTGTTTTGCCTATTTGAAAATGAAGTAAAGGGAAGAAAAAGAAAACTTTTCAAAATTTGGTCTCATCTTCCAGAGGTTAAAAAGAGTATGTGTTTTTGTGGCATGTAAAAGCCTTTGTTACCTATAAAATATGTTGTACACTATGACATACAGGCTTGACATCTTGAAATAAATTTCAAAGAAAACCTAAGCTTTGAACTCCCTACAGGATGAATTTTTCAACCTCCTTCCTACGTGGACTCTGTGTGTGTAATTTCCATAGATAGAGGAGGGTTAGCTATTAGTTTCGGAAGATATAAAGAAAAGCATCCATATTAATGAGTCCTTTTTTGGGGAGAAGAGATGAAAAAAGTGAAGAATTTTGTTGCATTGACCCTTCTAAGAAATTATTGATTGGCTCATAGAGTAATATCTTTATGTGATTTCTTTATAAAAATCTTACATGATTACAAAATATCAAGTCAATTTTACAGATAAGAAAACCTTAATTATTGCCATTAAAGTGGTTTTACCAGAAACTTATAAATGTAACAAAATATATTTATGATGTGCTCCAGGAATCCTTGCTGTAAAAATTAAAAAGAGAAATTGCTTTTAGGTCTTTGTCTGAAGCTATGTCGGTGGAAAAAATTGCTGCAATCAAAGCCAAAATTATGGCTAAGAAAAGATCTACTATCAAGACTGATCTGGATGATGATATAACTGCCCTTAAACAGAGGAGTTTCGTGGATGCTGAGGTAGATGTGACCCGAGATATTGTTAGCAGAGAGAGAGTATGGAGGACACGAACAACTATCTTACAGAGCACAGGAAAGGTAATTAAAATATTCTACCCATTCATTAGAGTATGTGTGTTTAATCTGTGATTGGTTATAGAATTGGTTAAAATTTGTTATTAGGAGGAGGTTTCAAGTTTTATCTCTTTGAAAGATCAGTAATAATAGATTTCCAAATGGCCATATTTACCATTCCATTCTTAAGTATGGTGGTTGGTCAACAAAGAAGCTGATGGAAAAGTTGGAATCAAAATGCAAGGCCCTTCACACATCATTTGTAAACCAAAGAGTGGGCCAATTTTCTTGCTGAATCAGATTTTTGCTTAACTTAATGAACAGGGAATATTGATGGCAAGTTCTCTGGTTATTAATATCATCATTAATTTTTTTCCCCGTGAAGTAGAGAACTTACAGAAGTCAGTTAACAAACATTTATTGAGTGTATTTTACAAATTATATTCTATTGTGTGGGTGTAGCAACTAATTTTTTTATTAGTTCCTTATTAATGGAGATTTTTTTGTTTTCTTTTTCCTCCCTTTCTCTGACCCTTCTTTCTTTTTCCTCCCTACCTCCTTGTCTCTTCCTCTCTTTCTCTTCCCTTTCTCTTTCTCCTTTTCTCCCCTCTTACAAATAATGCATTAAAAAAATTCTTGTACATATCTTTGTGCATTTCTATGTGTGTATAGCCAAAGGATTAATTCTTGGAAGTGAATTGTTGGTCAAAGAAGATGTATGCTTTAAATTTTGAAAAATAAAAATTTGAATGATACTGATATCCATTATTTCAATGGATCTCCAAAAAGGATACATTGATTCTGTTTCATGCACTTATTTTCATCCATCTTTTCCTCCCCCATAAATGTTAATTTTCTCATAAATGTTAATTTTCCACTGATGCACCGTTGTTAGTGATGATATGGTAAGAATGTTTGAAGAAGTGTGCAAGGTTACTGATGAAATTGAACTTTAACATTGATCTAGGCAGATAGGTTTTGGTTGTAGAATTTTGGAATTTTATCTTTAAATTTACTGTGCTGTTCTAGTAGGAATAAAACTACTAGAAAAGAGCGTATAAAGAAAATTCTTTTGTACTTTGATTTGTCTTACAGAATACTCGAGGTTGAGATTAAGAATCATTCTCCAGAGCTTAGAATTACTGAGAAATCTGAGGATATGAGTAAACTTCCATTTTTGTTATTTACAGTGAAATGGTCTGCTGGTACTAATTTTCACTGCCTAATATGCCTAATACTTGAATAATATTGTGACTTATGTTGATCCATCAGTGTTCATTATAATTATTCAAAAATCTGAAACTCATAGTAAAGGAATAAAACAGATGATATACTTTACCTTGCTTTTAGACCAAACATTAAATTTTCAAATAACTGAGATGAACAATTTTCTTTGGGCTCTAGGTGGCAGGATTGTACCACCATTTAAGAACTTAGTGTTCTAATTTAATTTAATGTTGTTGGAACCACAGTATCTTTTTAAAGATAAGTTAATAATTTAAGAATTGTTTGGTAACTAGTTTTGCCTCCATGAGTGTTAACATTTAGAAAAATAAAAAACAAATATTTTGACTGATAGTCTCTCTGTGTATTGTTTTTATCTGCTAAACTCTAAAAATACTCTTAGGTACTTACAGCCTTATAGGTTTTAGTCAGATCTTATTACCAGTTATTATGGCCTTCTTATTTTTTGAGTTTCAGGAACAAAAGACAGTTTCAAGATTCTATAAGAAATATAAATAAGTCCTTTTATACAGTTATGGTATTATTGCACGTACCCTAAATAAAACAACCAGATTTTATAATGACATTTAAAAAATATACTTTCAGGATGGGTGTCGTTGCTCATGCCTGTGATCCCAGCACTTTGGAAGGCGTAGGTGGGAGGATCAATTGAGGCCAGGAGTTTGACACCAGCCTTGGCAACATAGTGAGACTCTATCTCTACAAAAAGAGAAAGAAAAAAAATTATCTGGGCGTGGTGGTAAGCATCTGCAGTCCTACCTGCTGGGGAGGCTGAGTCAGGAGGATTGCTAGAGCTGGGAAGTTCAAGGCTACCATGAGCTGTGATCTTGCCACTACACTCCAGCCTAGGGCGACAGACTCTATCTCAAAAACAAACAAACAAAACATACTTTTAAACTTGTATAAATTAGTATATGTTCATTGCTGAAAATTTGATAAAAAGATATCAGTAAAAGGAAGATAATAATTACCTGTAATTCTACTATACAGCAATAGCTGATAGTAACTTTTTGATTGATGCTTCTAGAGTTTGTCTCTTACTCACTACTTTATTATTAATATTTTTAAAGTTGTGAGATTTGCTTTTCATATATTTTCAGCTCCTTTTATAATAAGACTAAGATTTGATTTGTATTTTTCACTGCGTTGACCTTTGCGGTGATGGTACACAAACAAGCGTTGGTAAAACTGCTGGCGCTATGACATGAATCAAGGCAGTGTCACCAAACTTTACTAGAAACCATTGTGTTCTTCACTTGCTAATAATGACCTTGATGAAGTTTTAAAATTTATTAATTTTGTTAAATCTTGACCCTTTAATATGTCTTTTTAATTTTTTGTATGATGAAATTGGAACGTATAAAGCACTTCTGCATACCACAATGTGATGGTTATCTTCATGAATAGCACTTGTGCCATTATTTGAGCTGCGAGCTAAATCATCTGCTTTTTCATAGAAAACCATTTTTTATTTGAATAACTATGTTAGTCAGATTTGAGTATTTGGCAGACTTTTTTTTGGAGATGAAGGAAGTAAATCTGTTCTTTCAAGGAAAGCAACTGACAGTATTTTTTGCTGGTGATAAGAATCGTGAGCTTTCATGAGGAAATTAGAATTTTGGGAAGTTTCTTTATGCTACTATGATCGTAACAGCTTTCTGATTCTTAAGGACTCTTGTGATGAGTCTTCTACAAATGATGGATATTAACAAATGTAATTTGTTCATATTGTATAATTCACTGTGTTAATATTTGGAAAATATGCATAACTCAGTGATTGATATTTAGATGACCAGTGAATGTTGTTATAAAATCATGCATGAGTAAAAAGTCCATTTAAAGTGCAAGAGAGACTGATGGATTTTAAAGTAACAATACAGAAAGTGTATATATGTGGTTTCCACATTGCATTAACCTTTAAGAAACTGCCATTTATTGTGTTTTGGTATGTTATCAAAAAGACTATCCACAATTATCTGAAAAACTATTACAATATTCCTCCCTTTTTCAACTGTGTATAGATTTTCTTTATATTCTTTGACGAACCAAGATAGCACAACAAATGTGGAATGTAGAAGCAGATGTGAGAATACAGCTGTTTTCTAATAAGTCAACCATTAAGGAAATTTGCAAAAATTTAAAACAGCAACACTCTTTCTTGTCATTACTGTTTGTGCATTTTGGAAAATAATTTTTTGTAAAATACACTAGTTTACATGGAATCTTTTTTTCTTATTTTTAAAGGAACTTAAGAAATTTTTCAGTTTTAATCTTTGATGCAATAAATATTATAACTTAAACTAAAGCTCTTTGGGGTCCTCAGTAATTTCTAAGAGACCTATATTTGCTGCTCTAAAGAATTATAGGGACTAGTTAGTACTGTAACTGATACAATGGTAATAGTTATGTTTCAAGCTGCTCTCTTATTTTGTATACATATTTATTTGTATAATATTTATTTAACATCTACAAACTAGGCAAGTGCTAGGCACTAACTGGTGATGCATTGGTTCTAGCTCTCACAGAGGTTATATTTAGCAGAAGACAGAAATTAAATAAACCATAATTATGACATGCATTATAGGGTAGACATCCAGCAAGGGCAATTAATTTAATTGAGAGTAAAGGGAGAGAATGATACATAAAGAATAAAAACTAGTAAGGTCATGAAGGATTAAGGTGGGAAGGGTGGTCCAAGCCAAGAAGATACAATGCATAATTGTCTAGAGAAGAGAAATAATGTCATATTTGAGGTTCATGAGGGCAGGGACCATGTCTTTTTTGATCATCACTGTATCTAAGTACCAAGCAAGATGTTTGGCTTATAATATATTCTTAATACATATTCCTTAAAATGTTGAGTGATTGATAGGCAGAATGAGAAGAGCCCCAAAGGAACTGTTAGACAATAGGGAAAAACCCAAGAAAGAGCAGTGTCTTAGAGGCCAAGTGTCTTGGTCCATTTTCTGCTGCTGTACAACACAGACTGGGTAATTTATAAAGAAAAGAAATTTGTCTCACAGTTCAGGAGCATGGTGTCAGCATCTGATGAAGGTCATCCCATGGTGGAAGGCAAAAGTGAGCATGTGAGACAAGCGAGAGAAATGGGGCTGAACCTTTTTTTTGGTCAGGAGCCCACTCCCGCAAATAATGGCATTAATCCATTCATGAGGGCTCTGATCACCCCTTATTACTGTTTACAATGGCAATTGAAGTTTTGGAGGTGATGTTCAAGTGATAGCACCAAGGAAGAATATTTCACAAAGGAAAGGCTAGTCAGATTAATTAGCTGTGTTGAATGTTGCTGAGATTGTTTATGCAAAGTTGTTTTAAGTTTCTTTGTAAATATAGATGGACTTACGATGGTTCAGCTTACAATATTTTGACTTTACAGTGGGTTTATTAGGAATATCTGGACTTAAGATGGTTTGACTTAAAATTCCTCAAATTTACAGTGGGTTCATCAGGGTATTAAATGCATTTTTGACTGTGTGATATTTTTGACTTACAGTTGGACTGCAACCGTGTCGTAAGTTGAAGAGCACCTATACCTTCCAACTTAGAAATCTTTAAAAAGTGCACATTGACTTTTTTCTTTTATTATAATTTATTTTATTTAACAATAGGAAGTTCGCAGCCATCAGCAGTGGCAGTGCAGTTTCAGGTGCAATTGTGAATTCAGGAATCTCAGTGGATTCTGTTAGTGTAGCTAACCGTGTAGGTAAAATACATGTATACTTTTGATAGCACATGTGAAGGGCTCTCTCTAAAATTGACCTCATTTGTTTTGTTCTCAGCAAACTGACCTGGGCTACTCAACATGGCTTTTATTGTTCCTGATGTTAGTACATGTTCTCTTACAACAATAAATTCATGACCATCAGAAGATATCAATTTGATATACATGGCATCAGGGCCTTCACAGCCACTATAGGTTTTTTCCTGTCCATCCATTATGTTCTTAGGAAATTCTACTTTACTTCCTTAGGAACTTTAGTAGTTTCATTATCTTATTTAAAAACAACTCTTCCGTGGCCAGACGTGGTGGCTTGTGCCTGAAATCCCAGCACTTTGGGAGGCTAAGGTGGGAGGGTTACTTGAGGCCAGGAGTTCGAGACCAGCTTCGGCAACACAGTAAGACCCTATCTTCATCAATCTTGCAGCCACCGCAGCCGGGTCCCCGTGTACTGCCACAGCCCCTACTCCAGGGCTGTCCCCTCAACCTCCAGCTGCCTGCCCCCATGGGTTCTGGGTCAGCTGACAGCTGAAAGAATTACTTCCACAGGGTCATACTGACTTTTAACAGTATCCTAAAACTTTCAACATGTCATGTAATCTGTAGCAATCTGAAATTAGCACTGGAGTTTGTTATACAGAGGAGGATATGGTAGTTTCTTTCTTTCTGAATTAGGAAGCCTCTTTTGATAAGTCTGTTATATTTTTATTTAATTGTTAACTTGTTTCCTAGTTATATATTTGAATAGATACAGAATATGAATACATTTGTAGCCAATTATGCAGTTTAAGTAAAATGGGAATAATAAAATGAATAATACTGGGTTTATAATAGTTTCTGGGTCAATTTCCTAGTAGTAGTTGGTTTTTACTTGAGTGTATAATAATGATAAATCGTTATGATACAGTAGGGAAGAACTGATAGGAAGAAAACTTAGTTCTAAATTGTTTATTAAGTAAATAACTACTTTGTATGTTTAATTTTAAGTGGGCTTAATTAAAATAATTTATATTTTAGAATTTTTCCAAGAATATCTTTGCAATTCTTCAATCTGTGAAAGCCAGAGAAGAAGGACGTGCACCTGAACAGCGACCGGCCCCAAATGCGGCACCTGTGGTAAGGATGTTTTACTGCTTTATGGTAATTTTAATGAAAGTGTCATGTATATTTCAGTGTTGTAATTTTGAAGACATCTTAATGTTTTAAAATCAATAGGTTCTAAATCTTTTGCTGCTTCAATGTCACTGAAAGATGTGAAAACCCTTCCCACCATTAAACGTTACTTACTTCAGCAGTAATTCTTAACTGGAGTCATACCTGGGTCTAAGTCTGAAAGGGGTAAATTAGGAAAAAGCCTTCTGAGTAATGATTTTAAGTAAACTGTAGATGGCCTACTCATTGTTGCTTGGGAGCGTCACTAACCATTGTTAAAAATATAGATCCCTGTTACCTTCCAGTTTGGTGCTCTTTTTGATATGATTGCTATCTGTGACATCTTGGTGAATGTATTTCTCCTGATCACCATCCATGTGGCCCTTTCATTGTGCCTCAGTTTCGACTGCTCTGAGGGTTGACTGTCTTACTCTCTGAGATGCCACTTAAGACCTTCCCAAAGTAAATTTTATGTGTGACATAATAGCCTATATTTAAACTCAGACATACCCTCCAATTTTGTTGGAAATCCTTGGAGCTACTTTTATATGAGTTAACAAAAGAAAAAAAATACATGTTTCTATTTTATATAGAGTTTTAAAAAGCATATTGAAATGTGGTAAAGTACTAAGACACCTTTGTAAGATGTAGTAGTTTTATTTGTTCATGAAATCATTGGTATTTAACTTTTAGAGGTAGTAGATTTTTGCTGATAATTAGATAAATACGTCTAGTTGACTCTGCAGTAACTATTTAAGTGCCTACTATTCGTCAGGCGGTATGCTGGTAATCTCGAGATACAGTGAGAAAGATCCGCAGTCTCTGCCCTCTTTGAGCTTATAGTCTAGTAAGGTGGAAGAATTACTAGAAGTAAAAAAAAAAAAAAGGTGGGGTAAGTGCTGGTATGTAGTGATGGTAAAGCATAGGGTACTTATAGTTATGAATTGGTTGACATTTTGAATAGCAGTTGGTAGGAAATAATGTCAAACCTTAAAACACTTTAACCATCATCTTTGTGACTATAAATATTCTTTGTGTGTATTTACATAATCATTAGAATACTTGAAAATTTTAATGTTTGGCACTTGATTATAGAAATGTATACCTAGTGACAGTCTTGATAAGTGTCTTTTATTTGGAGTAACACTTGGGATGGAATCCTGTAGCAAAATGAAGAATATTTCATTCTTCATGAATTTCCCAAGCAGCTTTGGGAGTATTCTTTAAATATGCACTTTTAGCTTATTACAGACTGTAAGTTTTGGATAAAGTATTTGTAAATTAAATAATGCATCATTAGATTGGCGACTTTTTCTAAGTATTTAAAAAAATAACACCTATTACTTCAGTCCTACCCTATAATTTATAATAAGTTTATTGTCATAGTTTTCATGTTTATTTAATTTGAGGGTTAACAATTTGGTGGGTAATTCAGTTGAAAGGCCCTAAAATTTAGCTCAATAAACTTTGAATTAAAGGGTTTTTTTAATTTTGGTTAAAAAAATCATAATTGGGAGAATATTTCATACAGGTACTTAAGTAATGAGAATTAAATTATTAAACATACCCATTTTATTTCTGCGGAGAGTTTTGCCTTTTGCCTTGGTGTAAGTATACTTAGGATCCTTTGCTCTTGTCCCTGATAGGGATGGTAATTTTCTAGCAGTAAACAGTGTTGTGAAAATAAGCATCAAATGACTAGTGGTCTACTTCTGACTTTTTGTCTTATTGGCTCTATTAAGAAAAAAAGCTTAGAAAATAAATATCCCTATTGTTTTAATTATGAGTATTAAATAGGGATCATTTAAAAATATTAACTTGTAACTCTTATTTTTCTATAGGATCCCACGTTGCGTACTAAACAGCCTATCCCAGCTGCCTATAATAGATATGACCAGGAAAGATTCAAAGGAAAAGAAGGCAAGTTGCTTAATTTTTATCTTCCCCTTACTGTGGTTGTGCTGAACTTGAGAGGCAATATGGCCTGATGTTTAAGAGCAAGGGTTGGCAAAGTAATGTCTGCAGGCCAAATCTGGCCCACTGCATATTTTTGTAAAGAAAGTTTTGTTAGAAAACACAGCCATACCTGTTCATCTATGTATTATCTATGGCTGCCTTAGCTCTGTGACAGCAGCACTGAGTTGTTTCAGCAGAATCTATATAGCTTGCAAAGCCTGAAAATACTATCTGGCCCTTTACAGAAAAAAATGGCCAAATCTTGGTTAATAGCAAGGATTCTAGATCCAGATAGCTTATGTCACAGTTACTTTTGTGTGAATTTTAATGTTACTTTAACTGCATTCATCTCAGTTTTCTTCTGTGTATAATTACAATACTAATAGTGTTATTACCTGTTTCTTAGGGTTATTGTGGGGATTGAACTAGTTACTAAGTATTAAGTCTCCAGAATAGTGTCTGTTATGTAATAAGCTATCTGTAAATGTTTGCTGTTATTAATGCTAGTTCTGTTTCTAAAGAATTTATTTTTTAGAGTGGAGACTCTATATATCAAATCATGTTTCCCAAATTAAAAATGTATACATTGAGAACTTGGGAAACATAGACTTGGAGCAATGATGTAAGGACTTATTTTTGATAGCCTACATGATATTCTGGCAATAGTGTACCATTTCTATAATAGTGAGGTGATTAGTGAGGTGGGACTAACAACAGTATAACTTCTTGGAATCTTCATTCATGTTGATTTGATTCATGAAAATGTGAGATAGAGTCAACTGGAAGTATAAAATTTATGATTTTTTTGCCATATAATCTGAAATCTCCATTTAAGTTTCTTTAAAGGGTATGTGGCCTTGATGCAGTGAATTTTGTGTGCTGATTTCATTTACTAGATAAAGACACATGCTGAATATGTCCCATAGAAAAACAGTGCGTTATTCACTACAGTGTTTTTCTCTTGGAGTGAATTTATATAAAGCAGAGATTGGCAAATTATAGCCCAAAGACCAAATGTGATCCTCTATGGGCCAAATTGGGCCGCCCCCAATTGAATGTATATATTGTTTATCCTGCTTTTGCACTACAACTGTAGAATTCAGTAGTTGTGACAGATACTTTATGGCCTACAACGTGTAAAATATTTACCATATAACCCTTTACAGAAAGGCATATTGGGATTCTGCCCTGGAACTCCCATCATTATTTACAATGTTGCTTTCTACAAAATGTATAACATATGCCTTATTATTATAATTTTGGAACACAACTTTTTATAACTTAGGGACTTCTTATGATACTAGGTACTTTTAGTGGTACTATCATTTAGTGTTAGTAGTAAGTGATTTGGAGGTTGTGAAGTATTTTATTCAATGTAATTTTTGAACGTAATTGCAGAGATAGTCTTAACCAGCTTCTACACAATAGGCTTATTGGTGTATATGGAATATATTTTGAGCCTGGTGTCCTTTTTGAAGTTATTATCTTCACAAGTATGTAATTCAACTTTATATTTAGTAGATTTAAGGCTTTGTTATACTGTTGAACTGTCAGATGTAATGTAGATTATTATTTTATATTTGTTATAGATCATAACATACATGATCTATAAAATCTAACAGTAAACCCCTTTTCTTTATAGAAACGGAAGGCTTCAAAATTGACACCATGGGCACCTACCATGGTATGACACTGAAATCTGTAACGGTAAGTTATTTTGACTGCAGATGTTCTTTTGGTCCAGGCATTATATGTGAGTAGTAGCTGTTCAAGAAAATGTTTGTTCTCTAGTATTTTGTATTTTGAACATTTATCTTTAATGACCAGTTGTATTGATTGATCTGTGTGGTGTATTGTTTGATCCATGGGTATCCTGGGTTTTTTTTTCCCCCAAAATGAGTTGAATATGTGTAAATTAAAGCTGTTTAGATTAACTTGCAAGTAGGATGATGCTACCTGCTTAGATTATTTGAAGCCTTTGAGTTACAAGGTAAATTTTGGAGAGTTCTTTGCCATAATATCTTATATTCTTTAAAATGTAACACCTTACGTTCTTTAAAAAGGTGGATTGAAGTGGTTGATGTAATGCTTACAAATACTTGGATGTCCATGAATATAAGCCTTTGTTTCACTTTTAGCAAACTTCCCTTTTTATTTTTTAACCCCCTAAAATTGGTTATTTCTAGATGTTATGCCCAAACCACATTTAACAGTTTTAATTTTTAGTCAAGGATAGGACTTGGTGATGTAGAGCAGGAATTCTGTTAACCTCATTTTGCATATTTATATTCTAGAGTATTGTACCTTTTATACCTTAAAATACTATGTATATGTATTACTTAGAGTGCCTATATACTTAAAACACTAATACTAAACTTACTTTTGTCTTTGTGAATTATCAGATCTTTATGTACTCTATACGACATGAAATCATTATATATTTGATGTGATTTCTCAGAATTAAGATATATCTTTATACCTACTGGGAATTTACCATGCTTTACTTACTCATTTCCAGAAGCAGATAGCAAATAAGAGTATAGCATCTGATTCTAAAAGTTCAAATTTTTAAAAATTATTTTGGACTTCAAATTGGGATTGAATTTCAGTTATTTTGTTAATACACTTGTTTTAAAATGTCATCAGATTTGGTTTTGTATCATTAAAATTGTATGAAGCTGGGTGCGGTAGCACTTCAGGAGGCTGAGGTGGGAGGATCGCTTGAGGTCAGGAGTTTGATACTAGCCGGGGCAGTATAGCGAGACCCCATCTCTACAAATGTTTTTTTTAAAAAAAATTGGCTGGGCATGGTGGCTAACGCCTGTAGCCCCAGCCACTTGGGAGGCTGAGGTGGGAGGATTGCTTAAGCCCAGGAGTTCGAGGCTGCATTGAGCTATGATCGTGCCACTGCACTCCAGCCTAGGCGACAAACTTAGCTAGATTTCCAATATCTATGTTAGAGGTGTAATAATATCACCATCAACTCTCACTTTCAGGATGATCTAGAATCTCAGTCTCTCAACCAGGTTATATTCTTAAAAGCAAGAACCCATACATTAGTAACCTCCCTACCCTACCTTTTTATAAAGCTTTTATAAATCCTTTTTACAAAGGTTCCTTCATTCTCATTTGGTTGTTGATTAATTTATTGTTCATCTTTGATTGAAGTGTTAAGGGAGTGCTGTAGTAGCAGCAGTGTTCTGGAGTTGTGTCTAGAGCCCAGGCCTCCAGAAGATGGAGATAGTTGTTTAAGGCTTTTTTCGTTAGGGCTCTCTTTCCTATTTTTCCTTCCTCTCTTCCTTAAGCAAATATTTGTTGAGTATATGCTATGTGCCATGCACTGTACTGGGTGCTGGAACATCAAAGGTGAACAAAACCAGAGATGTTCTTGTGGATTTGATTTATGGTCTGGTTGGGGAGAGACACATTAGTCAGTCACTCAAATATAAAATTGTGACTGTGCCAAGTATGTGGAGGCACATTGTGCCACAAGAACCTAAAATTGGGGGATTTATTGCATTAGTCAGAATACTTCATTGAGGAGGTAATGCTTGAAGTAAGATCTGAAGTTTGTGTGGGAGTTAAATTGGTGAAGATGACAGGAAAGTACATTTTAGGAACAGTGAACAAAAAGCAAGAATAAAAGCCCTGTGATGGGAAGAGCGTGGCAAGTAGAAAGATTTGAAAGAAGACTATATTGTGTAGATTTGAGGGATGGCTATAAGAAAGTTTGTTCTTCCTAGAGTTAGGTGCAGCCTGCTTGTTCATAAATGTCAGTGCATTGACACAATATGTCTCTTTTGGCATACTTGTGGAATCATTCATTGTGCCAATCTAAATGTGGCCCCAGATATGTTTTATTAGCCATCCATTGTAATTTAAATTTTTACTTTATTCACCAACATTTAAAAATAAAAGTTTGTCATATAAACAGTCTGGATTTCCAGCTTCTTTCAAGAAGCTGTCTGGCATGACTTGGTACTGGGTTCACAGTATCGCATGGCAACAACCACATCCACCTTAGCAGTGGCTGCCTTCTTTAGATAAAATGTTTTCTCTAGATTGCCAGAGGCTTCACTACTTGTTGTCCTTTATCAGGCCCTCTTCACTTAATTATGCTACCTTCATAGATGCTACTGGCCTTTCAGTTTGAAATTCCTGATCTAAATAAAGGCAGTGCTGGTTAAAGAGAAGTTAATCAGTTGGAAACATTACAAATGTAAAGCTTTGAAGTCAGTCCTGGCTTTGAATCCCAGCTCTGCCGCTCATTCTGCTGCTGCTGAAGTTAAGAAGGTTATTTAACCTTTCTATCAGGGGTGTTTTTATTTTAAGTAAAGATAATATAACTTACATCATAGTATTGTTGGAGATTAAAGGAGTCACTGTGTGTAAAATGCTTAGCACAAAGAGGACTCAACAAATGATGGCTACTTTTATTATGAATTAATAATTCTATAAATAATCTCAGTTTAACTTATATGTAAATGTAGGCAGGCTATAGCTTCACTGATATATTTAGTATTACCTGTTTGATGATTCAATTTTCATTGAAAGTTATGAAGACTTATTTATTTAAATACTAAGAGAATTCTTTTCCTCTCAAGTAATTGGGATTTTTTTTTTTTTTAACTATAGCTGTGTATGTTTATCTTAGAGAGCTTTTGCCTTTGAGAAAAATAGCTACAAAGAAGTTATATAAAGAGGATGATAATTAGGTTAGCCTTTTCCATCGGTTAAGGCTCATATATAGAAAGAAATGTAACTTATTTAGATTTAAATTATTTACTTTGATCTAAATAGTATATAAAGTGCTTGGAATTTTAATATGTAGTCACAGAATTATAAGTAGGAATATTACTTTTATAATATGTGATTTTTCTGCACTCTGCATTTAGACTGGAATATTATTCTGTTTGAGAATATTATATTGCACTTGAAATAATTTTCAAAACTGTTGGTTGTCTGATATTTCAGGGAACAGGGTTTTCTATCCTAAGTCAGCCTGAGCAGTATAAAGGTGTACCCTCTAAACAAAACAAAACATTATTTGGTTTCTTATATATAAATAGTTTACAAAATATAAAAATTAAAATATATATAATAAACCCATTATATCTCTTAAGCATTTGAAGTTTATTTTATATACTTACTACCTGTTACATGAAGTAATATGTCAGTATTAACATAATGTTTTGTGCACAGTTTTTTTAATTAGATCTGCATTTTCATAGACTTTTCTAAGAAGCCATCACTAAATTGAATAGGCAATATTTTTTTCTCTGTACTCATAAACATCCCTTATGTCCCTTTTATAGTAATTTTCTTCTTGATTTTTCCAGCTTTTTTTTTTTTTTCGTAATGTTCTGGTTATAGATTTGGACCATGTCTTATATAAGAGAGATACAAGAGAGAACTTTCTATTATGATGTATTGGCCTGTTTGTTGCAGCAAATTAGGCATCAGTTTTCTCATCTGAAAAATGGTATAAAACTTCCTTAGGGATTTGTTTTGAGGTTTAAATGTGTACAGTTATACTTTGTTTAACGTTGTTCCTTTTAGTGCTTTTTGATTGTAGCATGTAATTAATTGTGGTTGTTGCAGAAACGTTTTTATATTAAATTTATAAAATATTTTGTAAACTTTTTATACTGAATAATGTAGATAACACTCTTTTTTTTCCCTAGTTGGCTAGTATTTAGAGTGAATACTTATTTAGATGGGTGGGTATTGATTTCATTACACTTACACCTTCTTTGTGGTAAGAGATGTTAGAATTTAATTTAACCTTAATATTTGGTGAGTATAATTAGCATTTTGATGCTAACATACTTAAAAATGAATTATAGCAAAAGAACATATTAATAGGTGTCAGGGAATCTTAATACATATAAAGTGAAGGTTATTTTTATAATGTTTTTCAGTTTATATATTTTACTGAGGTTTATTGAAAATCCATTGCACACTGGATGGTACTTTTGGTGTAAGCCTAAACAATTAAACTCCGTTAATTTAGCTTTACATTTCACTAAAGGGTAATTATTGTTTTACTCAAAACATCTTAGAGATTTTAGTTAATATCTGTAGCATACCTTTTAAAATTAATCTGCCAGTGACCATGTAGTTAATGCCACTATCACATAACACCTGAGATTTACTCTTGAAAGATGCAAAGATATTTTTGGCACATGTCAGGAGTAATCTGGAAACCATTGTATAATTTTAAATAAATTTAACATTGCCTTGCCTCAAAGTTTTTTAATATTGATCATTGTAAGAATAAGAGAAAATAGAAACCAGTTTGGAAATATGATGATGTTTTGTTAACATAATAAAAATTTATACTATGAAATTTCAGTTTGATTATATGTATTCTCTTAAGTGTAGTTCAGTGTATAATGCTATAATTCTACATGACTGTCAGACTTGCACAGAAACAGATTTTAGTTTTCCTTTACCTTAATATTCTTTTCTGGACATATTCGAGTAGAGCTTTTTATTCCAATATCTATTTACCTGCATCAGTACAACTTTAATTCATTCAATTTTAACAAAATTAGTGTATTAAACATATTTAATTGCTTTTAAATTCTAACTTCTCAGTGTACTTGTAGACTAAATCACTACTGTTCTTTAACATACAAATGCTTTTATGTTATATATTTCTCTTCATTATTTTGAAGAAGAAAGATTAATCGTAAATATTCCCTTTAATTTCATGACATGATGTGAATTGATTTGTTTGTATGAAAACTACCTAGTCTATTTAATAACATGCTGTATTTCGGTATTTAGGTATGTCCTTGATGAGTACTTTTCTGTTGGCTGAGCTTTAGTTTGCTATGTCAGTTTCCAGGTCTTTGTGAATTGATTTAGATTTTCAGTGGATTTCAATCTTTTATATAATTCTTGCATTCAAATATTATTTTCTTAGTTGTCTTAGTATTTTTGTCTTAGTATTGTTTAGTTACTTCATCACCTCCCTTCTCCCCCTCCCCCATCCTGCCAAACCCCATTTGATCTTTAATTCCAAGTTTTGGTTTCTTTTCCAGGTCTTTTTCTTGATGGATGTTTCTTTTAGTGTTGTTCTTCTTGTCTTTCCTGCTTCTCATGTTCCTCTGTGAGTGACTGTTCCCATGTTTATTTTAAATATTTGTTTTTAAACTCTTTATTTGCTTCTGGTCTGGACAAATCTTGCTGTTTAGAAACTAGGCTTTTATTTGAAATTTCAGACTGTGAATAACTTGAAGACATATTCATTTGAAATACTTAGAAATTAAAACTTTTTAAGATCTTAATTTTTTTCTGGAGACAAAAGTCATACTATAGGCCAGGTGCAGTGGCTCACGCCTGTAATCCTAGCACTTTGGGAGGCTGAGGCGGGAGGATCGCTTAAGGTCAGGAGTTTGAGACCAACCTGAGCAAGAGCAAGACCCTGTCTCTACAAAAAATAGAAAAACAGCTGGGCATGGTGGCACGCACCTGTAGTCCCAGCTACTGCAGAGGCTGAGGCAAGAGGATCACTTGAGCCCAGGAGTTTGAGGTTGCAGTGAGCAATGATGAAGCCACTGCACTCTAGCTGGGGTGACAGAGTGAGACCCTGTCTCAAAAAAAAGAAAAAAAAAGTCATACTACAGAAGTTAGATAATTGTCTCACTTTTGAACTTGTCATATTTTATGGTGTCATTTAAATTTTTGCAACAGTATATAAGATCAAATAGAGTTATTTGGAAATCAATTCAATTTAACATTTTTACAAATTACAGTTAGAAAGAATTGATTCAGTCTTTTATCATCATCTATAAATAGTAAATTCTGGATACTGTCAGTCCTGTAATCATTTACCTTCCTGAATTTAGTATTTTAGATAGCTTCTTCAGTCTTCCTGAAGTACCTTTTTGTCATTTCTATTTTATCTGTGTTGCCATAAATACTCTAGAATTGAATTCCTAATATATTTCAGTATACCAAATTTGAGAACTAAAATTAAGCAGCTCTTTGATCTTTCAGAAATTACTGAATTCTAACTTCTGTTCTGTAGATGCCTTTTAGTTTTCTTTATAAAAAACAAAACCCCCAAAATTCTTCTGATATGATTGTAATATTTTAATAATTTATCTTAAAATGCTGTATAAAATATTTCACAGTGTCCTTAGCAATTATTGAATTTTAAATAGGTAGAGTAACAATAATAACTAATCATTCTTATAGTAAGTTTGTAGGTACATTATAATTCATCAAGAACTTCGTGTGTGTGTGTGTGTGTGTGTGTGTGTGTATATATAACCTTTTTCCTACAAAAGGTACTTTAACAGTAACAAGAAAATAGACTTTAAAAACTTTGCATAGATCAATAACTGAAAAAAAATTAAAAAACTAAATAAATGATACTGGGAAATATTTTTTCTTTATCTGGATTAAATATGATAAATGATCTAATACTTTACAATAAATTGATAGATGTCAGTTTTGGGGAGACCTGTGATATATATTTGAATTATTTCTAACTTTTCTCAGTCATTACTAATATATTTGAAAAATTTGTGTAATTTCTTTTAAAGCTTTAAAAATCAGTGTAAAGGTCATAGTGTAGTAGATTTTATAAAAACATGCTTTAGTACGTTATACTGTCATTTACATTTTGTACTGGAACTGTCTTGTAGATCACTGAAGACCAATTCATAGTCATAGAATCTGGTTCTAAGTGGCTGAATAATTTTCATTAGCATTTTTGTTATGTAACAGATCAAAGGATAAAGAACTTGGTGACGAGCAGCAGGGCAGAAGGTTTTGTTGCCTGGGGAAGATCGGCAGCTTGGATCCCAAGTTGCCTCATAGGGTGGCATTACTTTCGTGATTTTGCATGACCCAAAGAAAGGCTGACAAACTTGGTAATATTAGTATAGCATGAGAAATTGAATCATTTTAATCAAGCTTGTGAGAGTAGCATCTGAAATCAAATGCTGATTTCTTACCTTACAGTGAGAAATGTAATTGCCAAGGGCACTGGATACACATCTCTATCTAGCACATACATATTCTCTGTGTAAAGAAGCTACATTGGAAGTCACAGTTCACTTGCACAATGAGCACATCATAAATTATATGCTTCAAATGTTTAATGGTATCAGAGTAGTCTTATATTTGCATCTCTTCATTAAAGAAAGACCTGTTGTAAGGCCAGGGTATCTTTCCCCATGGAGACTGCCTAGATAGATAGGCTTTGTCATGATTTGCCATTGTGACTTCTGTTTCTTGTTGTGTCTGACTAATCCCTCTCCAGATGAATATGATGTATTATTTCTTTAGATGTATAGATTGCCGATTCAACTTCGGGACCAACATCTTTCTGTTCTATTTGACTTGTTAAAAAGTGTTGGTGAGGCAGCTAGCTCTTTTGAATTTGAAATTCATGATGTAGGTATACAAATGATTTGATTTATCACTAGGGAGGGTAGGAGTCATAGAATAATCTTGCTTCAAGTTTGAACTATAGGTCTAGGATTAGTTCCATTTAGTTTTGCTGATTTGGAAAGGAAGAGATGAGCAAGGATTTCCTACTGGATTCTAGAAGTGTGTGTGTGTGTGTGTGTGTGTGTGTGTGTGTTCTCTCTCTCTCTCTCTCTCTCCCCCCCCTTCCCCCTCACCCCCCTTCTTTCTTGTGATGAAGTCTTGCCATGTTGCCCAGGCTAAATTTGAACTCTTGGGCTTAAGTGATCCTCTGGTCTCAGCCTCCTGAGTAGCTGGGACTACAGGGGCATACCACCATACCTGGCATATTTTTAAATATTTAAATTTTTTGAAGAGATAGGGATCTCGCTATGTTGCCAAGGCTGGTCTCAAGCGATCTTCCTGCCTCAGCCTCCCAAAGTGTTGGGATTACAGGTGTGAGCTACTGCCCCTGGCTGCAGATAGTAAATATTTTAGGCTTATAGGCCAATAGACAAAAATCAAAGGAATTATGTAGGTACTTATGTAATAAGAGATAAATCAAATTTCCACAAATTTTTAATGACAAATGTAATAATATATGACAATCTGTAATACTGGTTTGCTGATGAGAAGAATGGAATTTCTTTTTTAAGGGGATAATATTTTGCTTAATTGGGGTTCAAAGTTAGTATTGCCTGTTACCCAAATTGATGGCAAACATTCATCTATTAATCTGATCTATAATGAGATTTTGTGTATTTCATCTTTGAAAAAATATCTTTTCATACAGAAAGGTACTGCTAAATATGATCATTCCATGAGCATATGATATTAATGAGCATATTTGTCACTTGGAAGGCATTTCTAGAATTCTACTAGATTATTTTCTTGATATTTGCCTTTTTTAGCATGTCATTACATTGCAGATTTATCATTGTCAGTGGAGGGTTGGGTGGAAGTTCTCTAATTGCATAGATATATGGAGTTTGAAATAAGGAAATGTCTTTTGCATTTGTATTGAGGTCTGAAGAATGTGGCCTAAACTCTACTTTGTTTGGAAAATATATCTATCCACTGCTGATTTGTGTGAGAATGGAATTCTTATTTCTTGTTTTAATTCTTGACAGCATGGGAAGTATATAAAGCAGCTTGATATTACCTGTAATGCAAACAACCTTAGTTGTCCTCAAAACAACAATAATAGTTACTAATAGAATCAGTTTTGTCTTGTAATTTAAGTTGAATTCATTAAGAGCAACCATTAAATCTAATTTTTAAAGCCATTCAGTGTTTGGTAATAATG
The DNA here is from genome assembly GCA_023783475.1 of Daubentonia madagascariensis. NCBI lineage: Eukaryota > Metazoa > Chordata > Mammalia > Primates > Daubentoniidae > Daubentonia > Daubentonia madagascariensis. Next base: position 12,506,114 of record JAKFHU010000978.1, on the reverse strand, counting down.
GTTGAGGCTGGATCTTCTCATTCAGAAAAATTTAATCTTGGCCCTGAGCTCAAAAAATCACCGTAAAACTTAACTATTGATAAACCATTGAACTTAAGTGTGGTAGGGCAAGTCAATATTATTTCTAACAAAAATTCATAGAACTGATGAGTTAATCTACAAGAGCAAGTGAAGTTCACTGCTGATGCTAATGGCTTGGCAGCACATGATAAATAAAAGTATTTTCTTCAAAATACCTGTTGATGATACCTAAAATAAATAACTGAGTGGTATAAGTGACATCTGTTAACTCAGCAATAGCCAAAGAGAATTACACAGTCATTTGCCTTGACTTTTGATTGACATTTGCTGTTGTACCCAGGGTCCTCAACTCTTTAAGCAGTAGTACTTGATGAAAGGCTAATAGTCTTAAACAAGTTTATTTTCTCTCGATATATTTTTTTGCCTGCTTCAATCAAATAGAACTTACTTAACTTACGTTGGGTAAACTATTTTTCTTACTTGGCTAACAAATGAACCTCTCATTTTCTTTGCAGGCTAATTTTAATTTTTTATTTTCGTTAAGAAATTCTATTGTGATGAGATATTTCATTTTAAACTTCTGTTTTTTCTGACCACTGCTTTTCTTTGTCGGGAATGTTGTGATGGGTGCTTAGTCTGGTAACATTGATGTATTTTGTATTTTTAGCCCAGTTGTAGTGTCTTTACAAACAGTGCTTTGCCATCTAATTCATTAACAAAATCTACATTTCACTGTGCCTTAAGAACACAGCACTTTTCTCTTGTTTTGATACGATGGGTATGCACTGGTAATTAAAAAAATAAAATTCAAACATCACTGTATGGCAAAATGCGTGGCACGCAAAATGCTGTGTTTTGCATTCATTCAGCAAATGTTTTTTGAGTGCGTGCTGTATGCTGGACACTATGCTGTAGATTCTGGGGATATAGTGATAAACAGGAGGGAGGACAAAAATATTAGTGATATGTGCTTTTTGGAGGATTAAAATAATGTAAAGCAATGTAACTGCATCTTTGTGATTTGTAGTGTGCCAACCAACAGTGTTAAAGCTGAGAGTACCAGCTTTAACACTGGTTTCTGTTACAGATATTTAATTCTGCTGTTGTAGTGCAAAGGCAGTCATAGACAATAGGCAAATGAATGAGTGTGGTTGTTTTGCAGTAAGTCTTTATGGATACTGAAATTTGAATTTTATGTAATTTATACATGTCACAAAATTTTTATTTTTTTATCTTGATTTTTTTCAACAATTTAAAAATGTAAAAACCATTCTTGGCCTGTGGTCATACAAAAACAATTCGTGGCCTGGATTTGTCTTACAGCTGTTGTTTGCTAACCTCTTGACTTAAACTTTTATTAGTGGATATAGGGAGCTACAATTTTTTCTAATTCAGGTGATCAGTACTTGTTGAATTTTTTGTCTTTAGGAATTGATAGATAAATTTTAGGAAGGATACTATTTAAACACACACATAACTGGCATATATGTTAAGTAAAGATACTAACTTAACATTACATTTGTAAGAATGGAGACGGTTGCATAATGGCTGTTGCCTGTGTACTGTAGTTAAAATTATTGTTCAGTTTACTTAGGAGATGTGAGAATATTAAATGAAAATTGTTAATGATGGATTTAGATTTTATACTAAAAGCAGTGAGAAACAGTATTGTAAAATATACTTCTTAGTCCTAAAGGAATAAAAGTTTTATGAATAAATTTTTTATAATCAGGAATGTTTGTTTGCTTAAAATTAAATAGGATCAATTTTTGGTATTTTTTTAAAAGAAAATTTCTCATAATGCCATTTTTACTGAGATATTCACTGGATTGAGACATCATGTGATATTTGGGGAACAAAATTGTAAGATGTTTTGCATTTATTTGTTTGGTTTTTGGTCGGTCAGCCAGGCTGAGAAATGAGTGCGCTGCAGAGACAAAGAAGCAGTCGATGAGAGGGGCTCTGTTGAGTTAGATGTCAAATTTGGAGAGCAGGACAGTATAAATGGGCATGGAGAAGAGAGGATTAGCAAACTAACCTTCCTGCAGGTTGTATAACCTGGTTAGTTTTCCTACCTTAAATATGTTAAGACCAGAGAGATATGCAGCCCACCTCTTCATTTGTAGTCATTTTTTGACAACCTGGGAACCATCTTGTATGGCCCAGTTGCTTAAGTACAGCATTCCTTCACCCTTGCATCCAGTGTGTTGCTTTCTACCAGCCACGAAGACTGCACTTACCTGGCATTGCATCCTTTATGTGTATTTGCAACTACCTAGCTTTCCTTCTCCTCCCCCCACCCCATGTTCTAATTGTTAGGTTCTTCTAAATATAAAGCCTACATTTAATCAGAACCTGGTAGTTTAAGATTATATGATTATTGTTTCTAAATTATTGCTATTTTGAATGCCAAGATGTACTAATTTGATCAAAGACCTAATTTTCTATGCCCAGACAGCTGATATAATGGGAAATGGGTTTTTTTTCCCTTTGAAATGAATGCATGAGTGCTTTTAGACAGAGTGCATACTCACAAAATATGAATAATACCATAGCAAATTTTAAGGCTTCTGTAGTCTTCCCTGAATATAATGGAACAGGAAAGAGGAAAATCCTTAGTTACCTTGCGCACTCATCAAGTCAGGCAACTTGCCATACGACAATGTCAGCTTAGAGAAAGGAGCATCGTTCTCTGATTTGCTGTCAGGTAGTGCCTCTTTGTAATTTTTTTTTTCTCCTTTAGAGGGACTCGTTTTTGCAAAGCAGCTACCAAAAGGGGATGCCGTTTTCTTTTTGTTTTCTTACTTTCTTAATTGTGAAAAATTTGAAACATAAATTAGAGAAAATAGCACATGATCTTCCATCTGCCCATCACCCAAGTTCTGTAATTACCATTTTTAAACCACTGTTCATCTGTTCTACCTCTTCCTTTTTTCCTGAAATATTTGAAAGCAAAATCTAGACATTGTCATTTTGTTACTACTGCATACTTTGCATCTCTGAAACATACAGACTTTTTTTTTTTACATAGCCATAGTGCCATTATTGTACACAACAAAATAAATAATATGTTGATATCATCTAATACACAGTTCTTTTCCCAGGTTCTTTGATTTTTCTGAAAACTGTTCTTGTAGTTCGTTTATTGGAAATAGGACCCAAACAAGTACTGCAAGTTACATTTAGTTGTGAGGAATCTTAAGTTTCTTTTATTCTAGTTCATAATCTTTTTTGTGCCATGGACCTATTTGGTAGACTGTTGAATCCTATGAATCTTCTCTCTGAATACTGTTTTTAATGCATAAAATAGAATACATAAGATAAAGAAAACCAATTATATTGAAGTAAAATTATCTAGATATTTTAAAAATACACGTTTATGATATAATAATTTGTGCTTCCCCGCTAATGTATTAAATAACAAGATCTGGTGGCAAATTTGACAAATGCCAGAATTTTAAAGTATGATGAGCATATATAATATTTTGAGATATCTGTAGCTATTATAAGGTGATAATAAAAATATCTGATTTCTTTTGGTGACAAAGTCACAACCATTGCTAATATTCTGTGGCTTGTTTACATTCATGAAGGAAGGAAATGTTAATTTCAGTTATAGGTCAATGAAAATAAAATTGTATAATTTTTTTCCCCATTAAAATTCAGGGACCTTCTGAATTCTATCCACAAGTCTATACTCTTAAGTAAAGGGACACTACTTATTAAGAAAAGTCTTGGTTGCAGTTCTGCTTCACTGCCCTTTTTTAAAAATTTTGATTAGTTTTTTCTAATTTCAAAATATTAATTAAGGGGGAACAAGTGTTTTTGGTACATGGATATCTTGTATAAAGCTTACGTTGGGGCATTTGGTGTGCTCATCACCAGGATAGTGTTCATTGTACCCAGTAGGTAAGTTTTTATCCCACACCTACCTTTCCCTCTCCCCCTTCTTGGTTTCTCATGTCCTTTATATTGCTTTGTTCCTGCGTGTACCCATCTATCAGTTCCCAATTATTAGTGAGAATATACAGCGTTTGGTTTTCCATTCTTGAGATACTTCACTTAGGATAATGGTCTCCAGTTCCATCCAAGTTGCTGCAAAAGACATTATTTCATTCCTTTTTAAGGCTGAGTATATATATATATATATACACACACACACCATATTTTCTTCATCCACTCATGAATTGAAGGACACTTAGGTTGATTCCGCATCTTTGCAATTGTGAATTGTGCTGCAATAAACATTCGGGTGCGGGTGTCATTCTGACATCCACTTTTCCTTTGGGTAGATACCCAGTAGTGGGATTGCTGGATCCAATGGTAAGTCTACATTTATTTCTTTGAGGAATCTCCATACTGTTTTCCATAGAGGTTGTACTAATTTACAGTCCCACCAACAGTATATAAGCGTTCCTTTCTCTCTGCATCCATGCCAGCATCTATTGTTTTTTGACTTTTTAATGGCCATTCTGATAAGGGTAAGGTGGTATCTCATTGTGGTTTTAATTTGCATTTCCTTGATGATTAGTGACGTTGAGCATTTTTTCATATGTTTTTGGCCATTTGTCTATCTTCTTTCAAAAAACTTTTGTTCATGTCTTTTGCCCACTTTTTAATAGGGTTGTTTGCTTTTTTCTTGCTGATTTGTTTGAGTTCTTTGTGGATTCTGGATATTAGTCCTTGTCAGATGTATAGTTTGCAAATATTTTCTCCCAGTCTGTAGGTTGTCTGTTAACTCTATTGATTATTTCCTTAGCTGTGTAGAAGCTTTTTAATTTAATTAAGTCCCATTTATTTATTTCTGGTGGGCAAAGAACTTACGACTAAGACCCCAAAGGCAAATATAGCAATCACTGGCTTTTTCTCAGTTTTTCAACTTGTCAAGTTCTTCTCCACCTCCTGCTTTTATCCTTATGGTTCTCTTTGCCTGGAACATTCGTCCCCTTACTCTTAATAAGACTGGTTTCTTCTCATAATTCAGATCTCAGTTTAGTGGGCACTTTTTCAGAGACCTTTTTTCTTCTAGTAATTTTCTTACTTGTTTTCTTTGACTTTTTTTTTTAAATATAAGAATTTGAAGGTAGAAACCATGTCCTCCTTGCCATCCTCTATATCTTCAGCGCTGAGAACAGAATACTTGATATGTAGGTGTCGTCTGAAAAGTATTTATAAATGAATTTTAAGCTCATGTTGTGCATTATATTTTTAGTTGCTTCCTATTCTTTAACATGTGTTTTGAGTGGTAATTATAATTTATTATCGTTATTGATGCTTTGTAATATATAGGCCCTCAGTGCCACTTGACAGTCCTTTTATATGTTGCTTGATGGTTCTTTATTATGTTGTCCCTGATGAATCAGGTTCTTATACATGTTTTCCCTCTTGGTGAATGGCACTATCATCTGTTCAATGTTCAGGCCAGGATCTTAGGCATCATCCTTGCCACTTACTGGTTCCCCCCGCCCCCTGATATCCAGGCATCATTAAGGCCTGTAGACCTTACTTCCTTACATCTCTGGAATCCTGTCTGTCCATATCACTATTATCCTGTCTGACTATAGAGAAAATTTGATTTGATACCTTAAAAAATTTTCCTTTAAACAAAATGGAAATGCTTTAGAACAAAAGTGTGAGACTGTTTTATTGAGTCAGATTTTAGTTCACTGTTCCTCATTCAGGATTTTTTTGTTTCAATCTTGAGGGAGAGATAATAATTTATAATGAGGTAGAAGATAGGAATGGGATCAAAAGATTGGGTAGAGAGATTAGCCTTAACAAGAAAGAGAATCATTTATGAGCCTTGTAGCTGGCCAAGGGTTTTAAGGATTTTGATGTTTATCCTAAGTGCATTGAGAAGCCATTGAGGCAGTGGATGACATGAATAGCTTTGTGGGCTTTTTGTTTTTTGTTTTTGTTTTTGTTTTTTTGGAAACAGGGTCTTGCTCTGTTGCCCCGGCTGAAGTGCATTGGCATAACAGCTCACTGTAGCCTTGAACTCCTGGGCTCAAATGATCCTCCTGCCTCAGTCTCCTGAGTAGCTAGGACTACAGGTACACACCTGGCTATTTTTTTTTTTTTTCCGGTAGAGATGGGGTCTTGCAATGTTGCTCAGGCTGGTCTTGAACTCCTGGCCTCACCTGATCCTCCTTCCTCGCCCTCCCAAAGTGCTGGGATTACAGGCATGAGCCGCTGTGCTTGGCCAGCTTTGTGTTTTGAGGGTACCATTTTGGCTGTAATATTGGCAACAGATTGTGTAGATATGAGGAAACTGGTTATAAAGGTATTGCAGTAGTTCAAAAGTGAGAGATGCTATATTAGAGGGGTAAGATGAAGAAGAGCAGATGGATTCCAGTAGGAATCCAGGTCTTTGGGATAGATGGAAGGTGATTCCTGGTATTTCTTTGTGGTCAATTGACTGGGATTAGCCACTCACTGAGATAGGGAATGCTGAAAAATTATTAAATTTGGGGATGAGAGAAGATAACTTGGGTTTTTATATATATGTGTATATATATATGTATAACATGTACATATACTTACAGAATACAAATACAGTTGGCTCGCCGTATCCGTGGGATCCATGTAGATTCAACTGTGGATCAAAAATATTAAAAAAACAAAACCAAAAAAACCCAAAAACGTTGCTCCTGAACATGTACAGACTTTTTTTGCATGCCATTATTCCCTAACAGCACAGTATTACAACTATTTACATAGGATTTACATCATATTAGATTATAAGCAACCTAAAGATGATTTGAAGTATACGCGAGGATGTGCATATGTTATATACAAACACTATGCCATTTGCTATAAGAGACTTGAACATTTGTGGATTTTAGTATCCATAGGAAGTCCTGGAACCAGTCCCCCACAGATACTGAGGGACAGCTGTACTTTAAATTTGAGATTTTACTTATGAACTTTGATTGAGAACTTTGTTTTATTTTTGTAAAAATTATATTTACTCATCTTTTTTTTGCCCAGTTATTAGCTTTCTTTCATAAGTGTATAGGAGTCATTCCCTTCCCTCTCATGCATAAATCTGTCAGGAAGAAGGCTGTAGCTATTTTTTTCCCCCCACCTTGTCATGATACAAATAGATCTCTGATAAAGGAATGCAATTTTAAACAAATTTTAAGCAAATGTGAAAGAATGGGCTAGTTCTTTCTGTTTACTAATTTCTAGGTTCAGACAACATTTTGCATTATATCAGGCCCAGACAGTCAACTTTGTGGTTACTTTGGGTATATCTTGGCTGCCTTCATGGTGTCATGACCTTAGAAACACAAGCCCCAAACTCTGTTTCCCTGATCTCTTCTCAGTAATAAGGCATATATTGCAACATAGTCTCAGCTCCATTATTTTGTATACACAAGAACTTTTTTGCTCTTCTGAGGCTTGACCATGGATACTGATTATGAACAGATAACAAAATCTTCAGCTTGTCTTTAATGGATAAGTTGTTCTTGTATCCCTTTACACCCTGATTTGTTCAGGTGGCAGAGCACACAGAGGGCGTGGTCTTACAGAACATTATGGAATCATCATAGGCGTTAGGAACGAATGTATTAGTGCAAAATTTGCTGTTAGTAGGGATTCTGGCCCATTTTAAAATTTGATATATAATACCTGTCCTCTGGGAGTAATGTCTAATGATACATTGACATTCTCTGAGGTATCTTAGATAGGTATGTAGATAGGGATTTGGGGGGAAGGAGCTTTTTAAACCTATGTTAATTTAAATAGTTAAATTTCTTACTTACACAGGAAAACAATTTTACCTAAATAAGCTGGATAAGTAGGCTTTACCACCTCAGAGTAAAACAGTAGGTGAATAACAGTAGGATGAGTAAATGCAGTGCCACTTTTGTCTTTCAAAAATTATCAATTGTGCTTTAAAAGAAGCACCTTTTATAATTTCTAAGTGCCACTTGCCTGCTGTTTACAGATGTACCTTAGGACCCAAAGGAGCAAGATATAAGCGAGTAATGAACATGCTTTTCAACAGTACTGATTACCATTTATAAATAACTGAAAAAAAGAGAAAATAACTGGGGGATCAGATATTCTCCCCTTTCCCTTCTGTTTATTTGCACCTCAGGTGCCCTTCCAGTGTGTGAAAATGGCTTTTAAGCCTGGAGACCCTGGCAAAGGATGAAGAATAAGCAGAGAGTGGGAGAAGAGAGGGACAGGCCATTTTTGCTTAGCTCTTTAGACTTTTTAGCAGCTGTCATATGTGAAGTATATAGCAGAACAGCATAATGATTAAGAACATGATCTTTAAAATGGAAACCTGCTGCTTTACTAGCTGTGTGATCTTAGATACTTAATTTCTTTCATGAATCTTTCTTTTTTATTTCTTAGTGTTGTTTATGAGGATTGTATGAAATCATATATGTAAAGTGCTAAACACAGTATTAAGCACACTGCTTACACAGTCAGTAAATAGTTCCTGCTGCGGTTACTGGTACTATTTTTGTAGGATTTGCTGGAAACAGATGTTAATAAAATTCCAGTTGAGATTATATGTGATCATGCTGTATACATGATCATATATAATGAAGTGAGGAGAAATCTAAATTATTTGGTTGAATTAGAATTTCGTTGCCTCAGACCTTGATCAGAATAAACCAGTGTTGTAAGTATTGAAAATTTTTGGTGTTTTCATATTCTAAAATACCTATTAACACTTCGAGCAAAAAATGTACATAGTTGTTGCTATAATCATTCCTTTTACCAAATGTAATACTGTCATTTAATTTTATATTTTTATGTATGCAAAAACTAAATAGTAGTGGGATGAGGAAGGCACAGTTAACAAGTGGTAAGATGTTTAAATATATAATCAACTTATTTTGCTTAAGAAATTGACTCGCATATTGTAAGTGAAAAGTCAAAAATAAATTAATAGTAGAATATTTATTTTAAAATAAGGATTTTCAACAGTACTAAGAAACTTTATTTGATCCAGTTGCCTTTGAGGACTCAGAATGTCATCAGGTTATCATTATTTTCCAAGATGGTATTATTAGGAATATAGAAATGATTTTAAATTGATACCTGAGATAGGAAGAATTTAGGTGTCTCTTAAGATACCTGTTTTTCGTAAGCCATTTTTTTAAACTTGAATTTTTCCAGAAGAAAATTACTATCTTTGAAAGATCCTGCACTGTAATCATAATTTGTACAAATAGCATTTGGGTTCTGTTTCTGTGTACATACCTGTGTATATACACAAACATGCGCTCCTTTTTTTTTTTTTTTTTTTTAAACTTCTGAAGTGTAAATCAGAGAACATTACCCTGAGGGAAGGATTCCTTTTGTCTTTCATCAAACTTATTTATCTAATTTTGTGTTATCCTCTTAGGTGTGACTTTTATTTAGTAATTTTGATGTTTCTGTAATCATATAGAATGAGTGAGAAACAGGCTGGAACCAAGAACTAGGGGGTGTTATATATCAGCTTTCAGAATTACTTGATGTAGAATAGAACACTTAGGCTACTGGTTTGAAAGTCGGAGAGAAATTGAATGTAAATAGAATTCAACATATTAAAGAAGTACTTAAATAGTTTTTGTGATTTTCTACCTTAACAGATGTTATAGTTATGTTGTGGTGATTTATTTCTTCATAGTAGAATCAGGGATAAAAGTGGTTATTATTAGAATTAAGATAAGAAACATTCTAAATTAAGATGGATAAATTTACATACTTGTATAGAATAAAAACACTATTTTAACGTTAGTAGGTTGGTATTAAAAATTTATGATGGAGCCAAACAAAATTACTGTGAAAATATTTGTATCATAACACTCAGTAAAGTTTTTTGTTTACCTTTTTTTATTAAAAACTTAATAAAAGTGCATTGTATACATTGTTCATCTTAGAATCAAGTGTTCATCAAACATTTGTGGTTTTCCCCCATCCCTCCCAGAAAGGTTTTTAATTGGTGATACAGAGTATTTGTCATCTACCAAATTAAAAACTGCAGGTTTGTAAACTTGGCACTCAGATAAAGAAATAGGTGCCATAAAATGATTAAGTATTGGCATGTGTACACCTGCTGTCAGGAAATAAACTTCCTGTATGTTGCAGTTTGGCAGACATGCATCTTAAAAATGTATTGAATGAAACTGCACCTGCATTCTTTGTCTTTTTTCAACACTACAACCTATTTGTGCCTTTAAGTGATTACTTTTCCCTCAGTTATTTTTGTAGATCTACTTGAAGTCAGATATACTTGAAGTTAAATGGTGATACTCTTTAAGAGTACAATGATTGATCTAATTGAATAATTCATTGAAAAACTAGCTTGGCCCTTAATACCAATGAGGAAACAATTTGTCTATTTTGAAACATTTAATAACTTTCTTTTTATAAAAACTTGAGCCTGAGACGCGTTAATTTTTTACATTTTATCACATCATGTCAAAATAATTTCCCCCAATATATGTATTAATAAAGGAAATTAAAATGAATATCTCAATTACTTTCAAAAAGTAGATACTTTGATGAGAAGTGCATTGATGAAACATCTGAACTTTAGGAATGTATTTATGGAATAACTCAACTAAACCTTATTGCAGGGAATACAGTTTTTAGAACCCTAGAATAGTCAGGTCAGAAAATTTGTCCTTTGCTCAATTACAAAGTTTGCTTAAAATTGATAGTAATATTTTATTTACATTTAATTATGTATTAAAACAAAAAGGTAAACCTAAAATGAAGGGTCTTTTGACTGTCTTCATTTTTTAAATTAAAATTTATGTGGAAAATGTGCCCAAATACATTTTATTGGCCCCTAACATAAGACTTGAACCATTGATTTATGCATGCTTGTTATTGCATGTTAATACACAGAATCCCCTTATACAGTTTGTAATAGATTCTTTTGGGATACTTTTTTTGTTATATAATGTTGTAGTTTTAAGAATTACCTTTTTCAGAAATAAAAAAATACTTTTTGAATTCATTTATGTGATGAGTTTTAACTAAAACTTGTCCTATGGATGTAATCAGTTTTAATTATACATGCTTTTAGCAATATTTACAGATTGCACATTTGAAAAAAGTTGTCTTTTCTAGTGTAGTTTACGGTGGCGATACCTGCCTGCCTTTTCTTTTGCTGCGTTGGCACAGGCATTGTGCTTATTTTGTTGTAAATGGTTCCAGTATTTTATCAGTTCACTAGGCTGGAACTGATGAGAGGTAATTAGGTGGCTGTATTTACAGCTTGAGTAAGAAACTCGCCAGTGATTGAACACAAACTCGTTGGGAGGGGGCACAGGATCAATTCTCAACTTGGCAAGACAGATCCCTACATACACGTCTTCCAAGTGCAAACGACGTATGCCTAAAGAAACTTTAAAAATCTTTTCTGCCAGATCTCCAGAAAAAACATAGCCAGTTCCAGAACAGAAGACAGGGTAGCGTTCACTTGGATAGAGGTCTGGTGGCATGTACCACTTGCTATCTTTGTTTCGATTAGGTGCATATCCTCGCATTAGGTAACCAGTAAAATAGTTATGTCTAGGAGGCAGGTCTGGCTTCAATAACTTATGTATTAAATATTCAGTGTTGACAAACATGTCACTGTCAGTTTTCATAACATATGGAATATGTGGACAGTATGTTGCAACCCAGTTCATACCCATTAGTGTTTTAATGGTCAAATTATAGTATGTATCTAAGTATTCCTGTTGAATTATATCATGATATTGTCTGCTTTCTTCCAGTATTGCACGTTGAAGATAGCCATTTAGCTTAATACTTATGCCCAACAAGAAAATTCGTGTGATTTGGATACCAGGTGCTAGACTTTCATTTCCCCAAGTTTGCCGGATAGCTCTTCTAGCTTCTATTTGTCCAGGCTCTGCAGCTATTAGCAGTATTAAAAAAGGGCTTTTCTCCTGGCATTTTTCAGGCTCGTTGATAATGTATTTGAAATGGTACGAATTTGAATGTCCAGTACCTTTTTCATTGTAAATACTTCCATTGGCACTAAGTGTATTCTCCAGGCCTGTAACTCCTTGTGGTGACAGGTCTGTATTATTAGAGTTAGTTGCTGTTTGAGGCCTCAGAGTTTGAGGGACTGTTTCTTTCCAAATGTTTCGAAGGGAGCTGTGGTTTGTCTCACTTTTTGTAGAACGAAATCCTCGGAAAGTGTATGTCACGGGATTTTCTTTAAATCCAGTTCTGCCTGGCAGCCAGTCATGGTGATTAAAAAACAAAAACATAGCAAAAAGAAACACTAGAGAAAGTACTCCAATAAGATGGGTACGGAACAGAGACCTCTTGGCATTCCAGGTCATCTTTGCAAAGCAGCAGTGTCTTCTCCTGCACTGAAGCATGTTGTAAATGTCCAGTGGTGGTATATGAGATATTGGTGATTGAAAATATTATCTTCTTCTGAATCAGTACTATTCTTTGGCAATCATTTTCTAATTTGGTCACATTGTGTCCCTCGCAGTCATTCTATAAAGATGAAGCATAAAAGTTTACACAATGCCAAATCTTACAAAACTGCCTGAAAGGGACTTTGGATGCTAATAAAATTAAGGCAAACAGGAATTTCTTAAGCTGTGAAAATATGATAACCCAGGAACAAAACTTGTAATTTGCTTCCCATTGGCAGCATAACATCACTGAGAACAGGATTAATTTCTTTATAACAATATACTTTTGTAGCACAAGGGTCATTTTAAAGAGAGATGATATATTAATTTTCTTCTCCTTATTTCATTGCTTCAGTACTTCTGGTCACTTGTACTTTTGACTCAAGTTAAAGATTTAAAAGTTGTATGCATGTAGAAAAGAAAAAGGTATCTAGATTTCTGAGAAAGGCTATGTAAGAAGGCCTGGAGAACAGATGGAAATTTTATTGGCATTAATTAAAATTGATTTGACATACCATTGGTGGTATGGTACATAGTCAGTGGCCTTTTTTGTAAAATGGTCATGTGTCAGTTGTGGGACAGACGGTGCAAGGTTGATTATGGCAGAGTTCTGTTAGTCACAGTACACTGCTTGGCATGTTTCCATTGGCCCCTACTGTGTTGAGAAAGTCAATGAGAAGATGCACCTGTCAAAATTAATTTTCAGGGTCCAGTAACTTCAGTACAGGATTTTTAGACAGTACTAAATGATGAACATTTTTAAATACTCTTTTCTAATTTTAACCTTCTGCAAATATGAAGTATTCAGATCATTTTCCTTACTTACACCTAAAATTGATTTTAAAAATATAGCATGTAATTATCTTTAATTATCTATGGCTTTGGCAGAACATTATCACTTATCTCCATGTTAGAATTAAACCCAGAGCTACCTTGAACAGTCTTTTCAGGTTTTCCTACAAAATACAGGCAGTAGCTACTATCAAATCCAAGTACTTTTTAAATTTCACAAAATACATTTTTAAATATTCTTGAGTTATGCTGTGTTCTAAGAACTTGGTGTATGTTTGTTCTTACTTTTTTCTGTTTGTTCTTAGTTTTTCTGGACCAAGGTGTGAGGGGTGTAGAGATGGGCAAAGAGCTGTAGTTTGAATTCCATTAAGAGAAAAAACATTTTGGGAAAAGGGACTAACGAATGTGTAATTGTCAATTTTTCAACTTTTTATTATGAAAATTATTTCTGTAAGCAAAAGAAAACCAATCAACTAAATAATTTTAATGCAGGATCATTTGCTTATTTGAAATTATAGGATATATGTAAATACATGTGTGTATTTAGCCTATGATATTGAGAGATTCATGGTTAATAACAAATTTGTTTAACCTTGACATGAAATTTAATTAACATGGAAATCTTCATATAACTGAATAGTTACAGAGTAAAATTCACATATGTAATGTTAAGTGCTTGGAAAATATTGATTGAAAGTGTTAGGCATAATGAATGAAAGTACTATTCTAGTAGCAGCCACTAGGAGGAGCAAGTGGGTGGGAATTTGGACGAATTTCTAACGTGTGATAGTATGGGCACCAGTGTTTGAAAATTTGTGGTTTCTGAGATTACTTTGAGAAGTTATAATATTTCTCAAATGTAAAAATTATTTAATCATTTTGAGAGATACGAACTGTGTGTTTAGGTTTGGGATTTTAAAAACAAATTATCTATTTTGCTATTTATTAGAGTTTATTTACATGAATTTTAATCTCACATTACTATAATGAAGACCAAGGCTATTCACTGTCCCAACAAAACATAGTTTTGCTGTGAGCTAAGCTGGAAATAATACAGCTGAGCATTCTGATTTAGAAACTCAGTTTTTTCCTTCTTGTACTTGTAGATAGTTGGCCATTCTGTTTAGACTAGGGAACTATTTTTAAGCTTTTATTTCCAAATGATATATTAGGTAAATAGTAATGACTCCCCTTCTACCTCATAAAGAGACCAGTAGATGTAAGGGTTATGTTTGTAAATTTAAAAGAAACAAAAACTGTTTTTTAAATTTATTTGATTTTCTGGTCTGATTATTGCAAAGATAAATGTATGAGCTTTCTGTTGCTACAATAATGCTTGGAATCTGGTTGAAGTCCAGTGATTGAGATGTTTTGAAAGTGTAAATTTGACGGTTTAAAAAGCAATAAATATAAGGTCAGATGTTTGAGTGAATGTTTGAATAAAGGACTGAATAAATGAATGGAGGAAAATAATCATAATTAATGTTATTTTTATGAAAGCAGTATACCTGAAGTGATGTCTCTAAAGTATCTCATTTTTACAGAAAACAGAAAGTTACTGCATATTATAACCTAGCATAAATGCATAATTTTGGTCCCAGTATTACTTTATAACAATATATGGTAGATATGCATCTTAATTTAAACTTCGTGATATTTGTATGTTTGTAAATATTAAGCTGCTGAGGCTAAATGAAGTCTAGGTGTCTAGCCTTTAAAAAATTCTTTATTACAAGTTTGTCAGGCATTATAATTTTTCTGTTAAAAAGAAAATAAAAGTGAAATAACTGTTCTTTTATTAAATGATAAAATTATTCTCTACTTATTACCTGCTGTATTTTAATTCTTGAAAAGTGAGAACAAGACAAGAAAGTTAAAATATTTTGGTATGCAAAATACTTTTGTACTTTTACATTTTCAGAATAGAAATAGCTTTGATTTATCTCTTATTCTTTCTTGATAATATTTTCAAGTTATTAATATATATTTACATATGAAGTTCATGGGGAGATTGTCACTGTAAAGTGCTGTTCAGTACCCACAACCGCAGTTTTTACCATTTGGCTTTTAAAAGTGTTGATATCTTTAGTCAATTGGAACAGTCCTAGATTTAAGTGATGCTTTAATAGAGAAACATACACTTTAGTTTTGAGATGTCTAGCTTATAAAACTGCTAAATTGATTACTTTAACATTGAGAGATAAAGGTATCAAGAGGTACTTGACATTTTAACAGCCATATATATTGAATACTATCTGATTTTAGTTTTTAGATTAGAATAAAAATTCATGGTTATGAGTGAGAGCTGATGTTGAGATGTAATAGGGCCTGGTAAACTTGTTCCATCTTAATTTCAGAATGTAGTGCTTACATATGTCTTAAAAATGTTTGCCTTTTGTGATTATTAAATAATAAGCTGTTGAATTGTGGTGTAAAACTGGGGAAAAATCAGGATCTTTGATAGATTTGTAAAATTTTAGAAATATCTTTGATTTCTTGAGCCCTGAGTTGCTATTCTAACTATGATTGTTGTTAAAATAGTTTATTTGATTTATCTCTGCCCTGCATGTACATATTTTAAAAGTGGCAGCAGTTAGACTACATGTTAATGTAGCCTGGAAGTACATTAGCTAGATTTATACTTAATTTTTTGACCTTGTATTGCTGTTTGTGGATATTTTTATATCAAAGTGTTTTCGTATTATATTTCTGAATTTCACTTTTAAAATGATTACCAGGAACAACCTTATATATAGTCATTTAGGATCAATCTGTTACCTAAAATAAAAGCTCAGTATTTCAGATAGTGGAATTTTTAGCAACTATTGGTATCTCTTTTGTTGAAAGTTGTATTCATGGACACTGTAATAACATGTGACTCTATTGTGGTGTTATGCATAAACTCACACTACCTTATGTGATCCTATGCTAATGCTTTCCTTTTAGTATCTTCTTGTAGCTCGGTTATACTTAAAATTTGTTGATACTCTCTGAGGTTGTATTCATTATCTTTATTTAGGAAGGGAGATAATGGAAGGAAGATTTTGTTACTAAAAGCTGTTATATATTAAGATTTTGTTTTAAAAAGACTTTGGAAAAAACTGTATTAAGATTATCCTTGATGCTCTTTAATGTAATTTCACTGCATTGTCTCTTTTGATAGCCATTTTTAAGACAGCACTTTAATTTACTAGATAAGGATTCAGTATGACCTAATTTGATAAAGGTTTGCTATGTTTTCTATAAAGGGCTATAGAATTTTTTTTTTAAGTTTAATTTCTCAGAGAATCCTTTAAGCACATCTTGTTATTATTTGCCTTTTCCCTCTTATATGTCTATAATCCAGAATTACTCCATGGTACATATTTAGCTGAATAAAACAGTGACAGCTTGTCTTCTGAACAATGACAATTTTTTAAATTATACATTAAGAAACCCTTTCATACTTCCAAGGGCAGTGAACTGTATGAACTTGTTTATCAGGTATTAGTGCCTCCAGGGCTATAAAAAGGTAACACATTTAAATGAATATCATACACAAGATATCGACGTACCTTTCTTGGTCAGGCCATTTACGTGGAGAGGATTATGCCCACTGAAAATACTTTTGGCACGCCATCACTTCAGCAAAAAAGATGCTATCGAACATGCGCACATCCCCCAACAGTCTGCCTCCTGCGATTGCTTTTCACAGTATCCAAAGTGTCCATCTGTCTGCTTGTCTTCCAGTTACCCACCCTCCTTGTTCATATGGGTCCTAGTCTTCTGAAATTTTCCCTTTCTTTCATTTTCTCTCTCTTTCTTTAAACAAAAGAGCTGTAGTTGTCCGTTCTATTTGGAGCACTGTTGACTCTTCCCGACAGTTGATGCATTGAAGCTTTTTACATCTGCTGTTTTCCTGGCTGGACAATGCAGTGCTGTGTTCTCTTCTCAGTATCCATATTTCTAGTAATAACACTGAGCTGCAATGTAAAGCAGCCAGAGCTAGAATGTAGTGCTTTGATTGTATTGGAAAAGAATAGGATTTACCCCTCTTCTTTCGTTGTTGCCTGGCAGCTGCAGGAAGGATTTTGAGCAGTTTTACTGGGGTTTTAGTCTATAATATGAAATCCACAGTTCCTCAGCTGCTGCACAGGCAGGCAGCAGTTTAAATGTGGGCTTGACAGATGCTCTCTCTGACAGAGCAGAATTTAACGTCACTGCTTGGCTGAATCCCACGTGATTGTTTGCATTCATTTTGACTAAAAACCGAAGGTAGGGAGAAGTGTAGAGATTTTACTTCCCTGTGATAAATTATATATATTCAGTGCAAGTATAGTGATAAGTTAATAATATGAAAATGGGATAATTATGAAATGAATGGTTATTTTATTTTTTCAGCTTATTTCCTTTTTTTACTTTATGCTTAAGCACAGACTTTGTTAATGTTTTCTGTGTTAGATGTTGGTTTTCATGTTTCTTACATGCGTTTGTAGGGTATAAACAATATATAAGCTTTTGTATGTAAGTTGGTATAATTTAACCCTTTCAGTGCACTCCTCCTCTTGAAGTTTCTTTTCCTCAAATTGCTCTGACTTTACTAACATCTAGTTAAGACCCACAGACCATTTGTCTTTGTAACTTAGACTTTCTACTATTTTCTGGGGTTTATATAAGTCAGTTGCTATGGATTGCTTTACTTATGTGTGATGTGATATAGCCCATTTCTTTTTTGCTTTTGTGTGGTTTCTGTTGTTTTTGAAAGCAGTAAAGTTTAGTTTAAATCATTGGCATTTATTTTTTATTTATTTTTCCTGTTCTTTAAAATTATATGTATTAATAACATAGAACTCAACAAAATAATATAATAGATACAGAACATTTATATAGGATCTTCTTGGTGAGTAATGAGATTTTACTAATTATGTTTACTTATCCTAATATTTCAAGATGATTTAGTAACTTGCCATCAGGCAGATTTTGTAAGCACTACATACTCTGAAATCTTTCTTAATAAGGTTAGTTTCCTGGGCACTTTGGCACCCTGCTTCTTTTTTTTCTGCAGAGCATTGGGGCAGGGTGAGAGAGAGAGAGAGAGAGAGAGTGTGTGTGTGTGTGTTAATAGCTATAATTACCAATTTTTCCTCTGAGACTCTAGGGACAGTAATTAACTCCTAGAGATTTGTAGTTTTGGAGCATAAGCTATATGTTTATAGTCGTACATACTCTTCATCTCACTTACCTCCCCCAATAATGTTTACTATTTCAAATGAATATAGATTTATATTTTCTCTAATATTTAAAAAAATCTTTATTCTCATATTTTTTCTTTTTTTTTATTTTTAATTCAGTGGCCACTAGCCATGTTCTCATTATATTTTTGAGCTTTGCTGATGAAATGTGCTTTGTAGTTTTAGGAACCCCATGACTGTTTCTTAGGAGTATATGTGATTTTCTTAGAAATGTTAGAATGAACATTAAAGAAAAAAAGATACAATTTTATAAATGGGAAACCTAAGGCCTAGAGCTTTGACTTTCCCTAGTTAAGTTTGAAGGAGAGGACTAAAACCCAGATTTCTTAGCATAAGTCCTTATATATATTCATACTACAATGCTCACAGCTTTCTTTTTTAATTAGATAAACTAGGTAACAGAGTAATGCTTAAGAATTTACTTAAAACAACTTATTTTCCAAAAATACAAGCAGATTTTTGTAGATCAGTGTTTATTTATTGGTGATTCCTTACATAGGATTTGACTATGAAGCTAGCAATAATGACTATTTCTTGAGTGTTTACCCAAAATCAGATTGTGTAGTAAGCCCACCTGAGCTGTTTGGTAAATGAATTTTTCCTTAAAATAATTTTATTATTGCAATACCCATTTAAAAGATTAAGAACCAGTGCACAGAGTTGTTAAATAATTAGCCCAAATATCAGCTAAATAGTGATGAGAAAGAGGCCAAGCTGGGAATTGAAACAAGATTAAGTTCTTGTCCTCTGTTCTTAAATGTTATACTACATGGCACTGCTGGAGAAATTGAGGGTGTTTTTTTTTTTTTCTAATGCTGGTATAACATATCCAGGAATCATAAATAGAATTATTAATATAAATGGATGTTTATATTTTCACTTTATTCACCTTTTTAAACAAATGCATACTGATCAACTGTATGCCAACATTTGCATTTAAGCACAGCTTGTTAAATGTTGGGGATTCAAAGATGATTTAGACACATTCCCTATCCCCTTTTCCAGGGGAGGATAAAACAATTATTTTTGCCGATTCTTTTGATTGGACTTTATTTTTTTGATGCCCCACTGGGTTTATTATGGATCTTCATTATTAAGAGAGCTCTGTGGGTAACCTACTCATTAGTGGTTCCCTCCAGTATTGGGTTGAACCCCTGAATTTCCAGTGGTTTTTTCTCAACTGTGCTTGTTATGGGGCAAGTGTTTATACAGCAAGAGATTTCTAAAAATTACTAACAAAAGCTGCCTGTGTACTTAACTAGAATTTACTTTAAACTCCTAAGTATACTGCGACCTATTTCTTAAATTTAAGTAAAGCTGGTTAAGAACTTTACATAAAAGTACAGAAAAACAGAGCAGACAGGAGATAAAAGTTCCTTTAGTGACTTTTTCTAGCAACCTACATATTTCCAGTCAAGAGAAACTGTAAAAATCTTATGACAGGCAAGCTTGTAGAAGTTCTTCCTTTAGTCTAGTTTCTTTTAACATCTGAATTCTATGGTTAAACTAACTCAGTAAATGTGACAGGTTTCTTTGTCAGACTTAGCAAACTGGCAGCTATTTTGTTAAGTTTTATAGTTATAAATGGCTTATAATTGTTACTTGCATAGTCTATTTTTAATCTTATAACACGTCCCCGGTGGAAAAAGAGGTAGCCATTACTATGTGTGTTGTGGCCAGAACTCGTTAGGCTGATTTTAGGATTTTCCTGGGCATGTCTAGAATAGCCCTTAAGGAGCCAGAATTTAAGGACAGGATTTGTAATGCCTCCTAATTCTCAATTTTTACTGGGTATAGAAATAATTACTTCTTTATTCATATAGTTAATTGTTTCTGAATGATTATTACATGATGAATCAGATGTAAATTTTCTGTTCAAGCACTCACTATCTAATAGTCACTCATGGAGTTATATCATCTATTTATCCATGTATATAAATTCAACACATCCTTGGTAAAAAGATTGCAAGAGAAAGGGGTAGGGGAGAACACTTCAACTAGGGTGGATAATTTCCATTTAATGGGAATAAACAAATATCCTTGAGTAATATGAGAAGGGAGACGTAAGTCTGGTCTTGCCTATGTTGGTCTCCATTCTTGTTTGTGCGTTAATATGAGTAATTGGCTCCTGAATGCATTTATTTCAGCTAGTGCTCACTACAAGACCTAGCTGTCTTTTTCAACACTGGACAAAAATCGTAATGTTTTGGGTCAGGTGTAATTTCCACCATATCGCTCTGAAAACTGTCATTTTACACAGTTATTTAGAGAACGATTTTAGTTTTATTGAGGTCACTAAACAATTTTGCATAGTAATGTTTGCTTGGAGTTTATCTCTCCTGACTGTTTTGACCTAAAAGCAGATGCAGTCTTTTTCATTACATCTGGACAAATGGCTTATTGTGCTTGTTTAATGTTAGTAAATAGTTTTTCCTTTTTGAAGAGAAGTGTTTATTAAAAGATTATGACTTTCCTCTGAAGTCAATAGATAATTTGTGAACCACTTTAACATTTCTTTGAATTTACAAAGCAAGACATTAGCCTGAGTGCAAATTAGCAATCTCAGAATGACCACAAGTGTCAGTGTTTGCCTGCCTTACTTTTCTCCTCCAGTTTTTACCACGTTGTGTGCAGACACTCATGTTAAGAATTTCTTTTGACTTGAAAACAAAGCTAAATTTAAATGTCTCTTTCAGGACCAATGATAGACACCTTTATCTGTTTTAATTCATGCAAACTATTAACAATAAGCATTGAAAATCAGCAGTGATTTGGCAAGTACTTTATTATACTTGTGTATTCTTTGGTGTCTCTGTAGTATAGCTGTTTTAGTCAGGAATATTCTTGGTTAGAGATGTGGTTCTCAATGGGGGGAATGTTGGAGGTAGTACTGCTTTTATGAAAGTATTCTAGAAGTTTGGGAGGGTGTTTCTGGTTACGAGATGATTCAAGGGCATTTAGTGAGTGGGGCCAGGGTAAGTAGTAGTCCTGTAGTTTGTGGGACAAGCTTTGTAAACAACAAAGACTAATTCTGTGTTCTGCAGGACTTCTGACTTTCCCATTGGATATCTGTGTGGGGTGAAAGACCTTTATAATTAAGTGAATCTAAAACATAACTGGAATATAAAGTATATTTTGTACAGTTTTAACATGCACTAAATTTTTTAGGAATGTAACTACAGTGTACATTGAGGGAAGCTTATATTTTACTTGGCCAATAGTTCACCATATCAGAAAAATCAAATGATGTTCATGGTATTGAATCACCAATACAATATACTAGTCTGTGGGCATTTGTAATTGTATTCACTATGACTTTATGTATAGATAATTAGCATCTGGTTAATTCATTATGTCTTAATCATGTCTGAGACTTACATACTGAAACACATATTTTTATCATAAATTTCTTTTTTAAAAATTTTTTTCTTTGTATTAGTGTATTGATTTTAAAAAATAGATGTGTAGATTGATTATATTATCTTTGTGTTTCATTTCAGGTAGTAAGAGGGGTCAGTGTAAAGTATTTCTTATATAAAGGGGATGTATTACATTTGAAAGGGCTGTGACGGCCACTGGGTCAGCATCTTTGAATAAATTATTTCAGACACTTTCCTACCTACTCCCTGCAAACCCAACACATTGTTGATATTTAAAATTTTTAACACTATTAATTTATTACACAGTGTAACAAACAATTTGTAAAGCCAGGTAGATGTAGAATATTGAAACTTAAAACTCCACTAGAACTGGACAGAGAAGCATAGTTACCCAAAAATAAGTTATTAATATCAGAAAATATTCCTTAATTTAATAGCTGTAGTAGATAAGAAAGCAAGTGTTGGAAGTACGTAAAAGGATGTTTTTCCAAAGGACTTTTTTGGAGAAAGAAGGAGCATTGAGTATACTTGATATCTTCAGTATGATTGTTTATGGTCTGATTGAAAATAGGGACTTAGTATAAAGAAACTTTGCAAAGCAGAAAAGAGGCATGCGGAGGTTATAGGTTAATGAAGAGGTAATGTTTGATTTTTAGGGTTTTATTTCCATGCCACCCCACTCCCCTTTCTTTGGCTGTGTAAGGGGTTCACTTACATTCAGCAAATACATTGAGCAATTTTTATATGCAGGTTACAGGGGGATGTGAGATTCAACATTAAGGTCCTTTCTTTCAAGAATTGATAGCCTTTATGGATACATAAATCATTATGAAGTTAGTAAAATAACTGGAAATAAATGTTATATAGTTATTTAAATTTTTTCCTTCATGTACAGACTCTTGTGAAATCTGTTAATGGTGTCACTCAGATTTCACTAAGTTTTGATACTTTTGGTCTTTCCAGTTGTATTTGGTTAGTATTATATTTTTATCCTTTTAATTTCTTATGAAGTTCCAATATTTTTTATCCCCCCTAAATAAGATGAGATCTCACAGAAAATACAGTGGCTGAGTTTTAGCAAGCCAAAATAAAATGAAAATTTTTATATTTCTGTTTGTATCCTCCATTTGTCTCCTTGATTATTTACTAACATGTTATCTATGTCTTTTTCATTAATACTCTCATAGTTGACTTTTTAAATCTATATTTCCTTTCTGACTTTTCACAGAATTTATATTTATTAGTATGTCTAGAATTTATAATGTTCCAGAAAACACTTAAGTTGACTGTTTTGTTTGTGTGTTGGTGCATGTGTATATATGTGGGTTTAGGTAGTTAAGTAAGTCTCTGTTTTAGCATAGCCTCCTCAGTCAATTTATTGAATCATATTAAATGTTTTCTTTTAAAGCTTGCAATATTGCTATTTCTCTTTCTACCTATATTGCCAGTAACTGTTATTCTGTGATTCCCCAAACAACCAAATTAATACCAGATTTCAAAACACATACCCTTTGATAGAAAGCGCTGGGCAGGGGAATATGTTTTTATTCAAATAGAACAAAAGAAGAGTGAGTTTATATGGCTATATCATTATACCATCTTCTTTGAAGAAACACATATTGGATTATATCTTCAAACTTGATCAATTAATAGGACATTCAAGTTGTACTATAATGGCATTGTTCTTAGTGAGACGGTATTACTTACATTAGAAAAATGGCATTTCAGAGCAAAATTGGACCTCTGAGGTCATCTAAAAATCAATTTTCCTCATTTTACAGATGAAGTAACTAAGACCCTAAGAGGTTGTGGTTTTCTCAGTGTTCCACACTTAATGTGGCAGGGCCAAAGCTAGAACCTAGATCTTGAGACACCGCCTCTAGTTACTCTTTTAGTTCATGGACCCATAAGTTACACAAGTGATCCTGTGGACCGTCTACCGTACCCATGTCTCTCTGCCACTATAAAAATAATTCTGCCAGTTTTAAGTGAAGAAAGATAGTGCTTTTATTAAACTTCAGAGAGACATATAAAAGAATTGTTCACTTGTGCCAGAAGATATGAGATCGTTATAGCCTTTGATATTAAAGGAGATCAATCCACATGCTTTGAATTGTTGTTAATTGCAGTTCTATGATAAAACATTTGAACTACATTCACATGGATGTCATTTTTTAATCAGTAGATAAATAAACGAAATAAGAAAGACGTTTTTCCAATATGCAAGAGTACTTCTTTTAGAGATTTTGTGGTCTGTCTCACTCTCTTTTTCTCCCTTTTGATTCAAATTTTATTTGCTCTATTAGTCTGGTTTTTCCAGAGAAACAGAACTGATGGAATCTGTTTCTATATCTGTTTCTATATCTGTTTGTAATATATGTAATAAATCTCTTTATGTGTGTGTGTGTGTATATATATAAAGAGATTTAGCATATGAGTTATTAGTATTTATTAGTATGTTAGTAGATTATATATAGTGTATATAAGGTGATTTATTATAAGGAATTGGCTCACACGGTTATAGAGCCTATCGAGTCCCAGGATCTGCCATCAATAAGCTGAGAGTGCATTCTCTCTTACTCTGCCTTTTTGTTTTAGTCAGACCTTCGGTGAATTGGATGAGGCCCACCCACATTAGAGAGGGCAATCTGCTTTACTCAGTCTACTGATTGAAATGTTAATCTCATCCAGAAATACCCCCACAGACACACCCAGAATGTTTAACCACATATCTGGGTACCCCCTGGCCCAGTCAAGTTGACTAAAATTAACCATAATAATTGTCTTCATTCATCTTATTGCTAGCTAGAAGAATGTACACCTGATTCAGTGACACATAAAAACTGTCTCAGCGTGCCAAACATTTTAGAATGTGCTTAGTGAATCTGTGGAGATAAGATTTTCATGATCCCCCTAATTCTTCTTCCAATTTTTATCACAATATATTTGTACTTCTCTCTTTTTGTGCAATTTATTCACTTTTGAACCAGCTTAATTTTCAGTCAAGAAGGCATTCTAAGGAATGATGAATGGAAAACTGGTATTAATTTAGGTTTTTAATCAATGAATATCTTGCTTCTTTGTAATGTTACTCATTAGCACTGTGTATTCCAATTTTGTCTTTGACTATAAAGAAAATGAATATTATATTCCCAGGTCAAAATTTCAATTACTATGATTAGGTTTGGTGTGAATAGAATTTTTCTTTTTCTTTCATTGAGATTAAAGTATTTATTTTAGCCTAGGCTTTTTGTATTTCAGGTAGCAGAAACTCACTCAAGTCTGTTTAAATAAGAGAAAGAAATACATTATAGTGCTATAGGAATATTTTATAGGATCCAAGACTGAGAAGTGTAACTTAGCCTTTAAATCAACACAGAAATTGGAAAACTGTTAGGAGTCAAGGAAGTTTTTCTCTGTGTCTGTCTGGTGCCACATGGTTACTTTTCACTGTTTTTGCATCTGTACACAAGCTTTCTGGCACTTTGTGTACATAGTCATCCTCATAGCTAGCAAGGTCACATATAACTGTAGTTCAGTTTGCTCAGCATTTCTCAGTATGGATTTCAAACTCCCAGGGAGAGAAAATCTGATTGGGTCAGCTTAGTTGATATATTTGTCCTTTGTGGGTAGGGTCAAGCATTTCTCAGAAAAGGGGACATCACACTCTGAGCAGATATCCCTCAAAGAGTCTACTACAATTTATACTTGGACTTTATTTATTCTTTTAAGCATATTTCATGCTTATTCTTTTTCTTTTTTTGAGTTTCTAAAAAATTTTGGTAAAACATACATGAAATTTATTATTTTAACTATTTTTAAGTTTACAATTCAAAGGCGTCGACTACCTTCACAGTGTTGTTCAACCATCACTTCTGTTTATCTCCAGAACTTTTTATCATTCCAAACTGAAACTGTGTACTCATTAACCAATAACTCCCCATTCCTGCCTACTTCTAGCCCCTGGTAACCACTTTTCTACTTTCTGTCTCTGAATTTGACTATTCTAGATACCTCAGATTAGTGGAATCAGAGTATTTGTCCTTTCGTATTTAGCTTATTTCATTTAGCATGTCTTCAGTGTTCATCCATGTTGTAGTATGTATTAGAATTTTATTCCTTTTTAAGGCTAAATGACATTCCATTGTTTGTATCTGTCCTATTTTGTTTATCCATTCATCTGTCAATGTTGACATTTAGGTTCTTTCCACTTTTTGGCTATTGTGAATAATACTGCTGTGAACTTGGGTGTACAAGTATCTGTTCAAGTCCTTGCTTTCCGTTTTTTTTGATATATATTCAAGCAGAATTGCTGGATCATATGGTAATTCTTTAATTTTTTGAGGTACTGTATGACAGTACCATTTTTACATTCCTACCAGCCATGCAAATATAATTTCTTCATATTCTCATCTATACTTGTTATTTTGGGGTTTTTTTTTTTTTTTTTTTTTGGTTGTTGATGGTGTTTTATTTTGTTACTGTATTTTGATTATCACCATCCTAATGAGTTTGAAGTGGTGTCTTGTGGTTTTGATTTGCTTTTCCCTAGAGATTACTGATATGCCCAGCATATTTTCATGTGCTTATTGGCTGTCTGTATATCTTCTGTGGAGAAATGTCTGTTTAAGTCCTTTGCCCATTTTTAAATTGGCTGGTTTGTTTTGTTGTTGATTTGTAGGAGTTCTTTATTAGTCTGGATATTAATTTTCTTATCATATATGTGATTTGCAAATATTCTCTCCCATTTTGTGGGTTGCTTTTTCGCTGTGTTGATAGTGTCTCTTGCACAAAAGTTTTAAATTTTGATGAAGTCCTATTTATTTTTTCTTTTGTTGCCTGTACTTTTGGTTTCATATCCAAGGAATCAATGCCAAATCCAGTGTCATGAAGCTTTTCCTCTCTCATTTCTTCTAAGAGTTTTATAGTTTTACCTTTTAAATTTAGGCCTTTGGTCCATTTGAGTTAGTTTTTGTATATGGTATAAACTAATGGTCCAACTTAGTTCTTTTGTGTGTGGATATCCAGTATCCCCAACATCATTTGTTGAAAAGACTTGTCCTTTCCTCACTGAATAAGGAAAGGTCTTGGCACCCTTGTCAAAAGTTAGTTGACCATATATACAAGAGTTTATTTCTGGGCTTTCTTTTCTATTTCATTGATATGTCTGTCTTTATGCCAGTACCACACTATTTTGATTACTATAGCTTTGTAGTAAGTTATGAAATCTGGAAGTTTAAGTCCTCCAGCTTTGATCTTTTTCAACATTAGTTTGGCTATTTAGGGTCTCTTGAGATTCCGTGTGAATTTTAGGATGGGTTTTTCTATTTCTACAAAAATGCTGGGATTTTGATAGGGATTGCGTTGAACCTATAGGTTGTTTCAGGGAAATCTTAACAGTAATTCTAGCCTATTAACACAGATGTTTTTTCATTTATTTGTGTCTTTAATTTCTTTCAGCAATGTTTCATAGTTTTCAGTGGACAAGTCTTTTGCTTCCTTGGTTAAATTTTTTCTTAAGTATTTTATTCTTTTTGATGCTATTGTAAATAGAATTGTTTTCTTAATTTACTTTTCAGACAGTTCATTGTCTGTGTACAGAAACAGCTGATTTTTTGCGTGTTGATTTTGTGTTCTGCAACTTTGCAGAATTTGTTTAACTCTTTTTGGTGCCATCTCTAGGGTTTTCTACATATAAATATCATCATCTGCAAACAGAGATAACTTTTTTTTTTTTTAAAGAGACAAGGTCTCACTCTGTTGCCCAGGCTGGAGTGCAGTGGTATGATCATAGCTCCCTTCAGCCTTGAACGCCTGGGCTCAAGTGATCCTCCTACCTTAGCCTCCCTAGTAGCTGGGACAGTAGTGGGGCGTGCCACTACGCCTTGCTAACAGAGATAATTTTACCTCTTTCTTTCCAATTTGGATGCTTTCTATTTCTTTTTCTTGCCTCATTTCTCTGGCTAGAACTTCCAATACTATGTTGAATAGAAGTGACGAAAGCAGGCATCCTTGTCTTGTTCCTACTTAGGGAAAATACTTTAAGTCTTTCACCATTGAATATGATGTCAGCTGTGGGTTTTTCGTATAATATCATTTGTTATGTTGGGAACATTTCCTTCAATTCCTAGTTGAGTTTTTTTTTTTTTTTAATGAAAAGCTGTTGAATTTTATCGAATGCTGTTTTTCCCCTATATTAATTGAGATGATCATGAGGGTTTTTTCCTTTATTCTGTTAATGTGGTATATCACATTGATTGACTTTCATGTTGACTTTAAGTCCAGATAAATCCCTTTGTCAGAATCTTAGTGCTAGAATCCGCTGCGTCTTGCTATCTTTAAGGTTTCTTAGAAAGGGGTTACAGTATGTCCCTTTGTTGGCATGAGGAAAACACAGACAATATACATGCTACAAACCTATAGATGTAATTGATAAATTACTTCAATTATTGTTCTTTCTTTATTTACAGTCCCCCATAATAGACCAGGGCAGGCTCTGCTCTGTTTATATCTGTAGTCCATTTATATTGGCATTATACGCTCATAACTGTATTGGAAAAGGTGGTTTATTCTGACGTGGATAGTACTTACCATCTATGTAACAGATAAAACATATCAGTGTATGTAACGGATCAGCAAATAATTTATTGATGATAGCCTTCATGCACGCCTATGTCACCTTGGAGGAGCATCCTGACGAGTAGTTAGGGTCTTGTGGGAAAGCACAGATAATAGCTATGAGTTATGATTTGAAGTCCCCCAAAATTCATGTGTTGAAACTTAATCCCCATGTGGTGGTATTAAGAGGTGGGAAGTGAAGACAGAGCCCTCATGAATGAATTAGTGCCTTATGAAAGGGCTGAAGGGAACTAGCTTAGGCTCTTTTTTGCCCTCCTACCTTCTGCCATGTGAGGACACAGTGTTCGTCCCCTTGAGAGGATGCAACGACAGGCACCATCTTGGAATCAGAGAGAGCTGCTTTCACCAGACGCCAAACCTTCTAGTGCCTTGATCTTGGACTTCCTAGCCTTCAGAATTATGAGAAATACATTTCTATTATTTATAAATTACCCAGTCGGTGGTATTTTGTTGTAGTAGCACAAATGGACTAAGATATGAGGGATTTGATAGAGGTATATACAGAATGCTGAAAGTTCACAAGGGAAGAACATTTGAATTATGGGAAGAGAGAGAATGAGGAAGGAGAGAAAGTAAAGTTTGCTGAGGGAAGTCTTCAAACCAGAGGTAATGAAGTGTAGTAGTTAGAAGCATAGGCTTTGGAATCAAAAAGGTTCAGATTTGTTCTGCTACTTACTAGCCATGTGATCTGGTATAAGTCACCTGGCCTTTTCAGGTTAATTTTTATTATCTATAAAATAGGTATAACATCTACCTTAATTAGTTTGTTTTGAGGTTGGGTGATGAGAGAGAACATGACCCAGCTGTTTAAGTAGTTACATTCTGGAAAGAGTTGCTGGGCATAGGGAAGGAAAGAGAAGATTATTTATTTATTTTCAAATTCCAGAGCCCTTTATGTTTAAAGGGAAAGAAGTACTATGCTTTCTAAATATGTTAACTATTTTCTGTGTTAGCAAACATTGTGTACATATGCCTCCGGGTTATAACAAGTCTGAAAAAAGAATTGTGCTTGCTATTTGTGTTGAAGTGTTTTGCTTCTGAAATCTTTTGTGTTTTTTAACCTCATTGTAATTTGTCTCCAGAGTTGCTGTTTCCCTTACTACAAGTTTTCTAAAACACTCTTAAAAAAAAAAGACCTATTCAGTGTATTATACTTAGAAATTCCCGTGCTTATTTAAACGTCCTCGTATTTGGGAACTCTAATTATCAAATTCACATTTCATAGGAGTAAGTTACCTTTTTAAATAAAGGCAAAAGCATATGGGGTATAGTTCATATTTATGTAATTCTTAAAACGTGACTTTTGCTCTCATTAATAAAACAGTCAGAAAAGTAGATTATAAACTCCTAGAGTCTGTATATATATTGTGTGTTTTCTTCAGTAAGAGTTTTCAGTATTTCACTGTTTCATGTAAATAGAACTTTTCAAAATTAACTAAATATAATGTATTCTTTTTCATACTGACACTTGCTACAAATTTTTTTTTCTTATGGTATTATACATTTTTCCTATTTGTTTAGGCAACAAGATACTAGTATTTTGTCTCCCAGTACCAGAAGATTTTAGATTATCTCGTTTGGCAAGCAAGGATTGCTTGTAAACAGCATACTTTGTTTTGTCTTATTATGCTTTGCAAATATGATTCTATCACTATTTTCCTCTTCCATTTTAATTTAGTTATTTCTTTTCCAGAATGACTCAAGTCTTGGTGAAATTGTAATGCTCCTGACTTTTCAAGAGAAAGCAAGTTTTCCTCTCCAGTTAGCACAAGTTGTCAGCTCTTTTGGTTGTTTTTGTGCTGATACCTTTTTCCCCCTGGCTGGATAGTATTTTTTTCCCCAATCCAGATATCCTTAAAATACAACTGTCAGTCTATTCTATATTACTGCCAAGTTATTATTCCTATTTCTTAATACATGCCAGATATATTGCTGGATAGCCTTTGAAAAACTACTTCACTTTTGTCTCTTCATCTTTAGAGTGGAGAGTGGTGGGATTGTGTTATGTGGTTTCTGAGGTCCCTTTTGCAGTGACTCCTACAACTTTATCTCAAAATAATGGAAATCAGAATAGAATGTGCTTTTAGCTCTTGGGTAGTGTTGGCTAGAGAGTCCTACCAAGGGGTATCAACTAATGGCACGATAAACAAGGATCTTCCCAATTTTCTTTCAAAAAGCTCATTGTCTGCTGTTGTGTCACAGCTGTATAACTCTCTCTGTGTATGTATGTATGTACTAACTCAAAAATTAAGCAAAGTTATACCATAGTGACTTTGACAACCCAAATTTTTCAGTAAATCTAAGAAGATAAAATTAGATAAAACGCTTTCTGTGACAACTGACAAATTTGTCTCAACCGATTGAGAGCAAAAAAGATATATATGGGGTGTGTAGAGTGGTGAGATGGGGAATTTTAATGGTTTATATAATCAAGAAGGGTTTGGGGTAAAGTAGGCCTTGCAGGCTACTAGAATTACATAGTAGGTATTAATATGATAAGGGGTGTTGTATTGCACCTCTTCTCTTGCATTTTAGCTTCATTCTCTCCTTCTCCCAGTAAGTTTTTCTCTATGAGTTGAAGGGACATGATCAGCAGTAATTCTAGGCTTATCTCCTTGTAGCCTTGCGGTCTATGAGCCTTACCACCTAGTTCTAGTAAAGTAATCCCAGGGAAGGACACTTGATTGAGCTAGTCTATAACATACGTCTTCCCCAATGACCAGGTGATAGGATTTATTGCCACAAAGGAGTGATTGGGTCATCAAGCAAAGATTGCTTACTGGGCAAACAGAAAATACTCATTATTAGTATTTAAAGGAATCAAGTTTTGAGTTTATTCAAAAGTAGACTAAAATTCCTAAGGGTTACAATTTGTAATGGAAAAGGGTTTTTCCGCATTACTTACATATGCTTGCACCTTTTGCCTGACCCATGTTATAAAAGCCATACTCTTTGTTCATATATTATAGGTATATTTCAGTAGACAGGTGGGTCACTTTTGGTTTGTGTAGTTCTCTTTATATGCCCATAATGCTATATTCTGGTGATTTTGAACTTAGTCCAATCTATTGCAAAAGAAGAGCTTTGATTTGGATCCATCCAGACTTACAGTCACATGTGGACAGAAGATGTCTGCATATGTGTTTGTTCATTGTTCTTCTCCCTGTCTCATTTCCTTTATTTTTCCTCTCTTTATGTTTGTAATTAGACCATACCACCATGGGACAGTATTTATTATATGTATTAGAATAGATAAGTAATATGATTAAAGCTCACTCTTATTATTTTATTATAATGTCTAATTGATTTCTCTTTATGCAGGAACTTGGGATAAGAAGCTAACATTTCTTTAATTGGGTACCTATTTAATGATTATTCCTTGGCTTTTGATTTTCAAAAATCTAGATGCAGTTCAGTTCAACCAACATGAATGTGTTGAGTGCCTACTATGCTCTGGGCACTGGGATTACATGTCCCCCAACATGAATTTAGAAACAAATATAATCAGAAAATTACCTCACATTATAATGATATTAAATATTTGATATGTTCTCCACCTTAATTATGACTCACCTTTTCTCATGTTTAAATTTTAGTTTGATACAATTTACTTTGGAGAAAGATAACCATATTTTAAGTAAGCTTCATGGATTTTTACAAATAATACATCCATGAAAACAGCACACAAAATGACTCAATATTAAATATACCAACATATAACTAAATGCATAATAGTGAGAATATTGGAAAAGGATATTTTACTGTCCTCAGGTGCTTTTTATTTATATATTTCTAACTTCAAGGAGTTTTTGCTAGTTGCTGCTACAGCTATTGTTTCTTCTGATAAAGAATGGTTTCTGTGACATTCCAACTGAATGCTAGGAATACCTAGCATTATATTTGTTTCTAAATTGAAGTGAAAGCATTTTTTTCTGTTGGTACTAATGTTTATAGTCATTTATTTAAAAAATATACTGTGGGAAAATGATTTTACTATGTAAAATCTCAAAATTTTGAAGAGAATGTAGTATAATTACAATAAATATTGTTTAGCAGCATTTCTTTGGAAATATTTGCTGTGAAGCTAGTATTGATTTTTATTATTATGGATTCATGTAATTTCCTGATATTCATCAAATTTCCTTCTGTTAAGTACAACTAGAGTAAAATCTTTATGAATTCATAATTGTTATAAAATTTTCATTTTCAGCTTTCTGTCAAGAAAAATGTGTTATGAAGATTAATGTGAATGATAGAAACTATTGCACTAATGACAACTTTTTACTTAAGCATTTTAGAGGCATCTGTTCCTGAGTATATAATTGATATACATCAACACTTAGCATATTTCCTTGTACATATTACATGCTCAGTAATTAGTTGAGATTTGTTATTTAGTTTTTAAGATAGTCTCATTCACTCTTAATTCAAACGTAACAAATTTCATATTTATAAACATGATTTTTCCTGAATATTTTAAAGGCATTTAATTATTTGAAATGTTTTTGTTTTTTAATGCACTCCAAAGTAACATTGTTTAGATTTTTCTAACATGAGGTTATATATCATTATTCATTTTGGGACGGTTTAAAGGAAAAAAGGTTGACTTGATTTTAAGACAGGTAATGGCATTTCTGAGAATATTAAAATTGTCAGCAATTAAGCTAATCATTAAAAAGATTACGTGCTTACTGTAACTACTATATGTTAACTATTTAAATTTATTTGCCACTTGAGATCTCTATTCCTATCTCATGACTAATAGCATAAAAGATAAGGGGAGTTTTTTTTTTTTAACAACTCTTAGGATCATAGCACGTTCAGTGGAGTAACTGAGTGAGAGAAGCACAAAGACAGTGAGTGATAAGAGAGTTTTTTGTAGCAAAGTGTTTAACTATTATGTAAAGAAACTTTGATGTCATATATTGATTCTAATTCTTTTGAAGGAGGGTGCATCTGCCCGTAAGACTCAGACTCCTGCAGCCCAGCCAGTACCAAGACCAGGTAAAAATATAAAACTTTGGTTTTTGCTTTTTTCAAATGATTATAACAGTGTACTTTTTTTTGATATGTATAATATTTTGAAGAAATTGAAATTTTACTTAAAATACATTGAAAATTTTACAGACCATCAGTATTGCTTAAGCAGATCTCAAAACTGTGATAATGTACATAAAATGCTTGTTAAACTTCAATCAGCATCATTAGTAAAACTTTATATTCTCCGAAAAACATAAAGAGGTTAAAATGAAAAGCATGTTGTGAATTATATATTTTCCTGTAGTGCATTCAATAGCTCAACTGGATTTTGTAATATTCTTTACTATAATAATATTTTCCCTAATTTGATTCAAAGATCCTTGATAAAGGCGTAGGTTATAAAACACTATGCTTTTGAATAATGAAGTTATATCATAAGAACATTTACTTGAATAAACAAGTATAGTTGAGTTAAAGAAAATTTTTAAGAAAATGTTTTTATTTTGGTTAAGACTTTATAAAAATGTTTTAAAAGGCTTTTGATGTGTATTCATCCTCTCACCAATTCCCTGTCCTAGTTCCATGAAAGTACATGCAGATGTCAATTTTTTTCAACAGAAGCACAGAATTATAATTTTAATAGACCGATATGCTCCTTTGAAGCTTGCAATTTCAGATATGTGTTACTGAGTACATAAAATTCTGTACCATTTTTAAAAAATGTGTTAGCGGTATTAGAGTTATTATAGAAAGATTTTTCTCCCTCTTCCTAGTACCTAAAAAGATTGATCTTTATAGATGCATGTAGATACCAATGCTGTATTTATTTGAGGTCTTTTGAGTTTGATTTTGGTTTTCGGTGTTTGTTTTACTTTTACATTTAGCATAATTTCAGTGCGATGCTATACCGCCTTTTTTTTTTTTTAAACCTCATCAGTGCTGTTGAAAGTGAGTGTGAAGAAAATAAAGAATGGGAAAGGCACAGGCAAGAATTTAGCTGGGTGATCTTCCCCATAAATTTGTCAATGTCAGTAGTGCAGATTTGGATAGCTTTTTTTTTTTTTTTTTGGGAGGAGAAGGAAAGAGGAGTTTATTAATTTGCCGGCAAATGAGGAGGTTGGCAGACTCCTGTCTTCGAAGTACCATCGTCCTTGGATATCTTTTTATTCACAGTATGTTTGCACACAGACTAATTCTAAAATTATGTGGTTTATAAATATTAAATATTTCTGAAAACACTTCAGAAGTATGGTATTAATAGTATATGGGGCATATATTAGAATGATTTTGCAGGCAATATCACTATGTTCTGGATCCATACATCCACACTCCCCATAGACATGGCTAATATTTCCTTTTTTTTTTTTTTAAATCGACGGTGGGTTTGTTTGAAATCTTTGTCATTTCTATGTTTGAGTAGGAGTGGAGAAGAGGAGTGCAGATTGTGCAGATTGGATATAATTTATTTAGAGATGACTGTACCAAAAGCTGTCATTAGATTATAAGGAAGAACAGTTAAATTCAACAAATATTATTTGAATGCCTTCCATATACTTTGCCAGAAACTGGGAGAAGCTAAAGGAGCCTTTTACAGGAAGGAAGAAAAAAGTGAAGGAAATGGGTATGGACAAATGTGGTTGGGCCCAAAGAATACTTACCTATGAAGTACAGGAATGTTGTGGAGGCAGTTGAATCACAGATAAAGAATTGTTTATTTTCTTTGGAAGGGAAGGATGGGTGCTTATGCATTATCAATCTAAAGAAGATGTCATGAGAAATTCAGAAACGGTATAAAAGGGGAAAAATCACTATCTGAGGATCCTAACCTGGTTTTGTGTTCTGTGATGTAAAATTGTCTCAATTTTACATTTTCTCAAAATGTAAAATTAGCATAGTAAGTTAGCATACTAAGGAAAGGGGTTGGGGGAGGCACTGATACCTAAACAAATGATTTTGTTCAGGTGTGCCTTGTGATAAAATGAAGTTAAAGGGGCTGGGTTTTACTAGCCAGTTGTGTGATCTAGTGGAAGATCATATGTAAAGGGGTTCTGAGTCTTTTTCAACTCTTAATATTCTATCATACTTTTTCAGTTACTTTACCAAGGTACACTGGGGATTAAACAGATGGAAATTAATCTGAACTAATGCTTCTTAATGTCTCAGATATTCTGATGCCCATCCATGCGAACTCTCCTCTTCCTTTTTCCACTTAACTACTTGACACTCACAGGTCCACAATTCTACCCACCATTCTAAAAGAAATTAAGTTTTTAGCTCTCATTTGGCAGTAAGACCTGATTTGAATGGATGGTAGCAGTTTGAAGTCGTTATTTGTCCTGATTAGTGTGTGTATTTTTCTTTTGTTGCAGAAATGTTAAATGTATCTGCTTATGGGGTACAGCCCAGTTTTAAAGGGATATTTGTTTAATATATAACATGTTTACCTGTATTATCTTTTCAAAATCTGAAAAAATCTGAGTGCCTAAAACATGTCTGTCAGTATAAAATGAGGGATTATAGAATTATAACTGTTATTTGTTGGTTAGAGTTTAGATCATTTGGAAATGGGGGACTGAACCTCCTATTCTCTACTTGAGTCAGATAAATCAAGGGTGGAATTCCATTTTTGAGCATTTTAAATTTTTTATTTTCCTTTTCATCAAATATTTTTTATTTAGTACTATTGTGCCAGGCAAGTCCCTGGGTAAATTTAACGTTTAAAGTGTTTGTAGCTAAACTTAATGCCACTCACGTGAGATTAAAAGAGAGCGTTAGCTCCTGTATATTTTATACAGATTTCTAATGCTATTCAGTCATGCAGTTTATAATCTAGGTACTGGTTGAAGTACTTCTACTCTCATTTCATAGTTTTAAATCTATGTGCTGATGATTTCCAAATTTGTATCTGCAATTCAGACATCTCTTATCATCTCTAGAATCTTACATTAGCTGTCTGTGTAACGTTTGGACATGCCATCGGCATCGTAAAACAAATTAAAATATTTTTCCTTGATGTTTTCCCCAAGATCTCTTACTCCACACTCTTCTGCTTCTTCATAAGTAAGTGGCACCACCATCAGCTCTGTTTCTTATGTGAAAAACTTAGGACTTATTTTTCATTTATCGCATTTCCTTCTTTCCTCATCCAATATGTCGGTGGGTTCTGTCAGATTTACCTTTTCTGTATCCCAGATTCATCTATTTCTCTTTAACTCCACTACCATGACTCAAGTAGAAACCATCATTATTCCTGTAGACCAGTATATCTTAAAGTGTGGTTTTCAGACCAATGTCAGTCTGCAGCCTTTTTATTTCTGGTCCCTAACAAGATACCTAAAGAATGGGGGATAAAATACTGTCATAGCATCTCAGTACGTGATTGTTTTTCTAGATATTCATTGTTACTGTATTTTTTTGGTTGGCCTTGGGTTGGAATTTAAAATGAAAACAAAAACTCATTCTTAACCACACACAATTTGAGTAGCACTATTGTAATAGTCCTAACTGTGCTTTCTGCTTTCACTCTTACACCCCTGTTAATCACTTGTCTAAATTCATTGTTTTTCCCTTACCGAAGGTGTTGAATGAAAATCAGATCATGTCACTTTCTGGCTTGAAAGTTATAGAACTTTCCGATGGTACTTAAATACAAACTTAACATTGCATAAAAGGCCCTACTTGAATTGATCCCTGCATGTATTTTTAACCTCATCTCCTGCCATTCTTCCTTTCTTTCCTATGGTCTACACATTTGCCTTGTTTCAATTCCATAAGCGCAGTAGTTTCTTCCTGCCTTTGGCATTTGCCACATTCCTACCTCTTATCTAGACTGTTCGCCCACTTGTTCTTTCCAAGTTGGCTTCTTTTCATCCTTCAAATTTCATCTTAAATGGCACTCTCTTTGAGAGGCGTTTTCTAAGCATGCTGTCTAAAGGACACTTTTTTGCCAGAATATACTCATTTTGTTTCTTAACATATGTTCAAATTTATTTGTATGTTTGTTTGTGTTTTTGTTTATTGTCTGGCTCCTCTACTCTACTGAAAGCTCTTTGAGGGCAGGGATTACTTCTGTTTTATTTGCCATTTAATAATAACTTAGCAGAGGGCCTTGTGCAGAGGCTCTGAATAAATATTTCTTTATAATTATATTTGAAATCAAACAAAGCAACAATAATAATGTTCCTTATCGCTTATTCTTAGCTTGCAAATTGGCAGTCATTGCATTTGCTTAAGTAGTGGTAGTAGAGGCAGTAGCAGTTAGCATCAACTGTAGCTGCAGGGGTCAGTAAATAGTAACTATGTGCCAAGACTTAACATGCATTATTGTTTAAAAATTCTCACAACAATATCAAGATATAGAAACTATTTTCTTTCTTTTACAGTTGAGGAAAGTAAGGCCAAGAAAAGTTAATCAACTTGCCTAGATAGTAGCAAAATAGGGATATAAACTAAAAATCATCTGAGTACACACCTTGCTATTGATCACTGTGTCATACAAACTCTTTGTGTTATCCTCCCCACCCCCCAACTTTCACCCTTATTAAAATCAAGCTTGTCATTAGCATGTTCACCACAGTGTCTCAGCCTTGGTCCTTACGTACTAGGGAATCTGTTTTATATTCTTTTGTAGTTGTTTATTTTTAATATGTGTGAACTTTTATATTTTGCCTTTTTCTTATACTGGGTCTTCTCAGCCTTGAGTTTAGTAAATGTTTGTGTGAATTTCTGATCCCATTTGTGGGTTTCCTTACCAAATCAGTAGTTATTTGAGTCACAAATTTCTGTTTTCTTTTCTTTCCTTTCCTTTTTTCTTTTCTGTCGTTCCCTTTAGTCATTTTGTTAGCAGTTCCTGTCTCCTGTTTATCCATGTATCTGTCCATCTTGTCATCCCTTTCTCTCTCCAACAAATGCCAAATATTTACTAAGACTGTATTATATTCTATATGACACTATCTAGCTAATCACATTTATCCATGAGCCCTATTTTTCAAAATCATTTGAGAAAGTTTTGGTATTTTTTTTTCTCAGCATGAAGTAAGATGAGAAAACTATAACAAATATGTATGTTTGTGGGCTTTATTTGTGCATATAGTTCTCAGATTTATGTGGCTGGAAAGATCATACTACTGAATGCTATAATGTTTTATCAGTGAAATAGCTTTATAGAGGATTACAAAGAATTAGTTAAAATGTAGCATTTTGCTGGCTTTTGGAACATAGTCCAAAAATGTGTGTGCCATGTGATTTCCTTTAAAGGTGGTATCTGTTTTTGAGAACCGATGGTTGAATTAGAATTTTAAATCTCCTAAATTTTTATTTATTTTTGTGATTTTAAAAAACAAAACTTCATCACAACATGTGGCACATCAAAGGCCATCGATAAATTTTTACTGTATGGATAAATACTGACAGTTGAATATGCAGCACTTTTTATGCTGAAATGTAAAATGTATTTATCTTGAGTTACCATCATACCAACAAATATTTCTGTGCATTTTAAAGTTCATTGTATATGTAATCAATGAGATATGAATATTTGTAGGTGTTTTTTTTTGTTTGTTTGTGTGTTTGTTTTTTTAGACAGGGTCTCACTCCTGTCCTGGTTAGAGTGCAGTGGCGTCATCATAGCTCACTGCAACCTTAAACTCCTAGGCTCAAGTGACCTTCCTGCCTCAGCCTCCTGAGTAAGTGGGACAACTGGCACGTGCCACCACACCTTGCTAATTTTTAAAAAAAATACTTTTACTGGGACAGAGTCTTGCTGTGTTGTTCAGGCTGGCCTCAAACTCCTGGCCTCAAGTGATCCTCCCGCCTTGGCTTCTGAAAGTGCTAGGTAGGATTATAGGCATGAGCCACTGCGCCTGCCCCAATATTTATGTTTTTATAACATGATCACAATCAATGATATTGTCATTTCTAGATAATGTATACTTGACTCATTACCTTTTATGCACTCTTTCTTTCCTAATAAAATACAAAAAACTATTTTTAAAAGAGAGAAAAAATATAAGAAATATTTATTCTACGTCTTAGGTTCCATTAACTCCTTTCTCTTTCCTCCAGAATGGTTAAACACATTCCCCCCTCCCACTGTGTTATTTGCTCTTGTAGTACTCTGTTTTTACCTTTGTTATGGTGGTAATTGGTTTATTGTGAAATCATTTATTTTCTTTTTTACTTAGGCCTGAATGTCCATGAACATAGATACTCGGTGCCTGGCAATGTAGTAGTCTGTCATTATCTGTAGGGGATAGATTCCTAGACCCCAGTGGATACCTGAAACTGGGGATAGTACCAAACCCTGATTTCAGTCAGTCAGAAGATGTTTCTGTACAATCTTCCACCTACAAATTTAATGTCTTTTCCATCTCAGCTAAGCACTTATCACGTACTGTGGCCATAACTTTTGTAGTTTGAGATACAACAGCAAAACTAACGTGAATTTCTTTTTCTTTTTCACAATTTCATGGATGGAAGATTCATTCTTATCTTAGATCTTAGCAACTTCAGCGTATGATTTTTTTTCTTTCCTTATTAAGTTCAGAACTTTAACCTTTTCACTTAAAGAGGAAGCACTGTATGGCTTGTCTTTTTAAGTGGCATATCTGAATTGCCATCATCATTACTCTTGCACTTTGGGGCCATTCTTTTTTTATTTTCCCCCTTTTTTCCCTGTCCCTTCTGCAGTTGTTTTGTTTTGTTCTGTTTTGTTTTGTTTTGTTTTATTTTATTTTATTTTTTTATTTATTTCAGAATATTACAGGGGTACAAAAGTTTTGGTTACATAAATTGCTTTTGTACCATTTGAGTCAAAGCTATAAGTGTGCCCATCCCCCAGATAGTGTGCATTGTACTTGTTAGGTGTGAATTTACCCATCCCCCCTCCCTCCCACCTGCTTGATTTCCAATGAATGTTATTTCCATATGTGCATAAGTGTTGATCGATTAGTTCCAATTTAATGGTGAGTACATGTGGTGTTTGTTTTTCCATTCTTGTGCTACTTCGCTTCGAAGAATGGGCTCTAGTTCCATCCGGATAATACCAGATGTCTTAATTCATTGTTGTTTTTTATTGCTGAGTAATACTCCATGGTATATGTATACCACATTTTATTAATCCACTCATGTATTGATGGGCACTTGGGTTGTTTCTACATCTTTGCAATTTTGAATTGTGCTGCTATAAACATTCAAGTGTGGGTGTCTTTTTTATAGAATGTCTTTTTTTCCTTTGGGTAAATATCCATTAGTGGGATTTCTGGATCAAATGGTAGTTCTACTTGTAGTTCTTTGAGGTATCTCCATACTCCTTTCCACAGAGGTTATACTAGTTTGAAGTCCCACCAGCAGTGTGTGAGTGTTCCTGTCTCTCCGCATTCACATCAACATTTGCTGTTTTGGGACTTTCTCATAAAAGCCATTCTCACTGGAGTTAAGTGATATCTCATTGTGGTTTTGATTTGCATTTCCCTGATAATTAGAGATGTTGAGCATTTTTTTGTGTTTTTTGGCCGTTAGTCTATCTTCTTTTGAAAAGTTTCTGTACATGTCTTTTGCCCACTTGTTAATGGGGTTGTTTGATTTTTTTCTTGCTGATTTGCTTGAGTTCTTTATAGATTCTAGTTATCAGCCCTTTATCAGACATATAGCATGCAAATATTTTCTCCCATTCTGTAGGTTGTCTGTCCGCTCTAACGATTGTTTCCTTGACTATGCAGAAGCTTTTTAATTTGATCA
The DNA here is from genome assembly GCA_023783475.1 of Daubentonia madagascariensis. Taxonomy (NCBI): domain Eukaryota; kingdom Metazoa; phylum Chordata; class Mammalia; order Primates; family Daubentoniidae; genus Daubentonia; species Daubentonia madagascariensis. The sequence goes on along the minus strand of JAKFHU010000978.1, from coordinate 12,464,933 downwards.
GGTCCCATTTATTTATAAATAGGGCCATTCTTAAGTAAAATAAGAGCTACTTGAACACAAGCACTGCAAAACTGGGACAATTGATTTGAATAACCAAGATAACTACTAAGTGACTAAAGGACGGGTAGCATATAACACTGCAGTAAGCTGGACAAAGGGAAGATTCACATCCCAGCGCAAGATTTCATCAGGCTACTCAGAAAGGCATGCAGTTTAAATCTTATGAATTGTTTGTTTGTGGAATTTTCCATGTAATATTTTCATACTGCAGAGGACTGTGGGTGACTGAAACTGCAGAAGTGAAACCGCAGATAAGGGGGGAAATACTGTATATCCACTTTCCTTGTGACTACGGGTGGTTGAATAATTATGCATTTTAATATTTTTGTGACGCAGAGAAATTGTAACATTATTTAAGAAGATTACAGTTATTTTTTTCTATATTACAACAGCCATATGTGAATACAAATAATTTTTGGCCTTATTTGTAAGTTTGAAAATAAGAACATGGTTTTTATAACATGCAATTGTGATTTTTTCCCTCTTTACAGTTTCTCAAGCAAGACCTCCCCCAAATCAGAAGAAAGGTGAGGTTGTGCATGTGATTTTAAACTTACTTTAAAAAGTAAATATGGATGAACTAGATTGCAAAACGAGGGCTGTTATTATGTTTTTGTGGCTATAGCAAATGTTTTTTGCATGGTATCCATTCTGATTAGTCAATGCTGAAGCCACACTGATTATTAAATATTTTTAATATCACTGCAGCTTAAAATTTTTTTTAGCTCAAAAGAATTAAAAGTTACAATTTATAAACTTTTAACTTTTAGTAGGGAAAGTCAGTGTAATTCCTTTTAGTAATAATAATAGTATATTTGCTACCTGTAAAATTTTGTCTTTACAGGATCGCGAACACCCATTATAATAATTCCCGCAGCTACCACCTCTTTAATAACCATGCTTAATGCAAAAGACCTTCTGCAGGACCTGAAGTAAGTAATTTACTAAACTGTTTTCATAGGACTTTGAGATATCGTTGAGGAGTAGTAATTACTAAGTCAGTATTACTTATTTAGAGAAAACAAAATTTCAATTTCTGAGCTATAGGCTTTACACATAGTCTGAAGTATACTTTTTCAAAACAAAGTACATTATTTTATATCTAGAGCCTGTAGGGAAAATTACAAAAACTTTTGGCTAATGTCCTAATGAAAAGGATATCATTGTATTAACTTTTAATAGGAACTGTTTTGTTTTGCATTTTTCCCGAAGAGCTTGAGGAGTTTCTAAAACAAATTCAGGTTCTCTCTGTATATTTGATGTATTCCCTAGGAGTAGGAGGTGGGTGGGTGGGACATAATTACTTAACCTAGATAAAAGTAAAAGTTAAAAAAGTGAAAATGAAACCTATACTCTACATTAAAATTTCCAGATGCTTAACTTTTTGAAATTTTTAATGTCTCTTTTCCTTCCCCATTTCCTTTTTAAGATGAATACAGTTGGACTTGTGCTCAGTTGTTCTGATAAAACATGCATCATGGTGATGGGTACAGAAATAAATCTTCCCCTCCCCAACCAGTTTTAGACTTAAAATTTAAGTAGTTTACGTATGTTTTCCAGCAGCATTTCTCCTTATATTAATGAATATGAGTAGATGTACCACTTTTAAAGATTATGGCTATTAAAAATTTATACTACTTCTTGGATTGGTGGTTATTCACAGAAGAAAAATGGAAATGTTAAAATTGTTTTAAATAATTTTCAATGATAAATGCATTAGCAAGTTTTAAAATGAGCCATGGTTAAGTGATTTCCAGAATGCTGTCAAGTTTTTTAGACCCAACATTGCAAGCAGTTTTCAACAGATTTTTTTTCGGTCATACGGATTGTTAAAATAGGTAAATATTTTACACATTCAGTTAACACGTTAACTGCCATGTGAGTTGTATTTAACTCATGCTAGTTTTGAGCCTGAGGCCTTGTGAAGCATATGTAACTCACATGTCTCTTCACCTTGGGAGTTGCAAGAACAATTTTTCAAGTTGCATATAACTCATGCACAGAAAGCAATAAAAAATAACAAATTTTTTGTTAAATTAGAAAGGATTGTTTTGTTTTTGAAGTTTTTTAAATTATTTTTTTGTAATAAGACACTGTGGCCCCAAGGAAAAAATTTTGTTTCTAGTGTGGTAGTCAGTGTGTTAAAGACTGCTGGCTGATACAGGGTTTTAAGGTAGTTCCTTCTGTCAGAATGCTTTTCGTTGAATAGGGGAAAGAAAATGGAAGAACTCAAAATTGTAGCACATAGTGAAATAGAAATTGTCAAATTGTCCAGTTGTGTTACCTGGTGATTTAATCTTGGTGTTTGCTATGAGTTTGGACTGTTGCTCACTAATCTTAACTTGACTTTATTTGAAGAAATCCTGGATGGAAGCCATGCCCTTCTGGAGTGATTTTGTGATTGCTTTTGCCAAGTGCTCCAAGAATATCCCAAGCCTTAAGTTGATTTTTGTGTGAAATATCAACTTGAGGATTTCTGGTCCACTAGGGTAGTATAAATTCAAATTCATGTCAGAACTGAAGGACATTGGAGTTGGCCCTTGGCTGACAAATTAATCAGAAACCCTTTTTTTTATCCTACTCCAGAGCCAGATCACGATGGATATGCTTCCCTGACACTTGATTAGAAACGATTTTTTCCCCTAGTTTATCCTTTCATTGATCGTGTGGCTCTTCTGTGGGTTCTAGTTCTAGCCTCTTTGTGTCCTTTCCCTGTGTGGGTGATAAAAAACCAATTCTCAAGAATGCATATACTTTCCTCCCTGCAACACCAACGTGCTTCACTGGTTGACACTTTTCTTCATTTGTAGCCCATGACTATTTTTGTTCTAGCTCACCTATGCGTTTCATGTGTATGTTATATTTTATTTAGCATTTCTAGGTGCTTATGGTTGGAGGATTTTATACTATCTGGTACACTGTATTATTGGAACTGGAAGTTTATAAGCTATATTTAATCTATTTTAGTAGTAAGCTATTAGTCTGCCAAATGTACATTAATCTATTAAGGCAACAGCAAATTTCTTATGTCCTGTTTCATAATTGTTTGAGTTGTACTTGAGGAGAATTAAAAATACAGAATATTTCATAAAATATTTGCCCACTTTGGCTATAAATAGATTGTTTGAGTTTTGGATACATTAAATATTAGAAGTAAGTTTTAATCTTTATCTAATCAGTCATGCTGATGCTTCAGCTTATGAGAAAGATTCAGATGGTTTTAGTGATAACACTCACTTGGGGAGATTACTGTGTATATTGAGTTTGTTCATCCAACAAACTAGATCTATAGAGCAATAACTAAAAAGCAAACGGCTATGTAGATAAATATACCACAAGCCCAACCTTCCAGGAACTCACATCATAATGGTGTTGATATGTTAGGAGTTACTAAATGCAACTGATGAGAAATAAAATTTGTTCCAGCACTTAGTATAAAACCCAGTGAAGGAGCGAAGGACATGTCATCCCAAAATATGCCAGATAAGGTGTATTGATTATTTTGAGTTGAAAACATTGGAGTAATTGTAGTTTCAGAAAGGGTGAGCTGAAATAATTTTTGCATATGGTGAGAGATAGGGAGTCCTATTTCATTGTTTTGCATGTGGCTATCCAGTTTTCCCACTACCATTTATTGAATAGGGCTTTGCTTCCCCAGTGTATTTTGTCTGCTTTGTCAACGATCAGTTGGTAGGTAGACAGTTTTAAATCTGGGTGCTCTGTTCTGTTCCATTGGTCTGTGTGTCTACTTTTATGCCAGTACGATGCTGTTTTGGTTACTGTAACCTTATAGTATAATTTGAAGTCTGGTAGTGCAATGCCTCCAGATTTGTTCTTTTTGCTTAAGATTGCTTTGGTTATTCAGGCTGTTTTTTGGTTCCAAATGAAGTGCAGAATTATTTTTTCTAGATCTGTGAAACATGATGTTGGTATTTTGATGGGGGTTGGATTGAATCTGTATGTCACTTTGGGCAGTATGGACATTTTAACAATGTTAATTATTCCAGTCCATGAACACAAGATGTTTTTCCCATTTGTTTGCATTGTCTGTGATTTCTTTCATCAGTGTTCCGTAGTTTTCCTTGTAGAGATTTTTCACTTCCTTGGTTAAGTATATTTTAAAGTATTTTATTTTCTTTGTAGCTATTATGAATGGTATTGAGTCTTTGATTTGACTCTCAGCTTGACTGTTATTAGCATATAGAAATGCTACTGATTTATGTACATTACTTTTGTAACCTGAGACTTTGCTGAGTTTATCTAACAATTCTAGGAGTCTTTTGGTGGAGTCTGGGATTTTCTAGATATAAGATCATATTGTCAGTGAAGAACAATAGTTTGACCTCCTCTTTCCTGATTTGGATATCCTTTATTTCTTTCTCTTACCTGATTGCTCTGGCTAGGACTTCCAGTACCGTTATGAGTAGAAGTGGTAATGTTGGGTACCCTTGGCTTGTTCAGTTTTAGGGGAAATGCTTTCAACTTTTCCCCATTCAGTATGATGTTGGCTGTGGGTTTATCGTATATGGCTTTTATAATTTTGAGGTATGTTCCTTCTATGCCTAGTTTGTATAGGTTTTTTATCATAAAATGGTGCTGGATTTTATAGAATGCTTCTTCTGCATCTATTGAAATGATCATATGTTCCTTGTTTTTACTTCTGTTTATGTGGTGGATTGCATTTATTGATTTGCATATGTTGAACCATTCTTGCATCCCTGGGATGAAAGAGACTTAAATGTAAGGCATGAAGAAAATTCTAGAAGAAATTGTAGGAAAAACTCTCCTAGACTTTGGCCTAGGTAAAGAATTTGGCTAAGACCCCAAAGGCAAATACAACAACAACAAAAATAAATAGATAGGACTTGATTAAATTAAAAAGCTTCTGCACAGCTAAGGAAATAATCAGTAGAGTTAATAGACACCCTATAGAATGGGAGAAAATATTCGCAAACTGTACATCTGATAAAGGGCTAATATCCAGAATCTACAAGGAACTCAAAATAAATCAGCAAGAAAAAAACAAACAACCCCATTAAAAAGTGGGCGTAAGACATGAACAGAAGTTTTTCAAAAGAAGATAGACAGATGGCCAAGAAACATATGAAGAAGTAGTCAACATCACTAATCATCAAGGAAGTGCAAATTAAAACCACAATGAGATATCACCCCTGTCAGAATGGCCATTATTAAAAAGTCAAATAAAATAGATGTTGGCGTGGATGCAGAGAATGCGTATACACTGTTGGTGGGACTGCAAATTAGTACAACCTTTATGGAAAACAGTGTGGAGATTTCTCAAAGAAATAAGTGTAGACTTAACAGTAGTCCCACTACTGGATATCTGCCCAAAGGAAAAGAAGTCATTTTGTTAAAAAGACACCTGCTGCACTTGACTGTTTATTGCAGCATAGTTCACAATTGCAAAGATGTGGAATCAACCTAAATGCCCATCAATTCATGAGTGGATTAAGAAAATGTGGTGTGTATATACACACACACACACACACACACCATGGAGTATTACTCAGCCATAAAAAGGAATGAAATGATATCTTTTGCAGCAACTTGGATGGAATTGGAGACCATTATCCTAAGTGACGTATGTCATGAATGGAAAAACAAACACCACGTGTACTCTCTAACAATTGGGAGCTAATCAATGAGCACACATGGACACCAAGAGGTGTAAAGGTCATAGAAAATCAAGAAGGGGGCGGGGGAGTATGGGAGGGGTTAAAAACTTACGTATCAAGTACAACGAACACTATTCAGGTGATGGGTATACTAAAAGCCCTGACTTAAGCATTATAAAAGCTATCCATGTAACAGAATCATTTGTATCCCCTTAATATTTTGAAATTAAAAAAATAAACAAAAAAAGGAAGGGTAAGCTGACCTGTCTCTTCCTATATGCAGGCAGTGATAAAGGTTCCTCAGGGTGGAGTGGGGGATACCCTTTCCATACGGGGGTAAGAAAATAGCTCTTATCTCCAGAGACTTGGAATTGAAGGCACAAAGGCACAATGGACTTGAATAAACATACTTAATGAAATAACCCTTATCTTCCACCTGCTTTACAGCCCCCCCACCACCCCCCAAAAAATCTCCTAGTGCCTCCGTTAGAAAATTTTACTGCCCTAGCCAGATTTTCTTTATCCTGTCATTTCTTCTAATATTTATTGCTGTTTGTCTAGAAAATATAAAAGCATCTTTGGTCATTTCTTTGTACTTCACTGTCTTGGGAAGAACCCCATGCATATGTAAAACTAATAAAATGTATATACTTTTCTCATGTTAATCTGCCTGCTGTCAATTTGGTTTTTGTATTCAGCTTAAGAGCACACTAAGAACTACAAGAGGGATTGGAGATGATCTCTGGCTCCCCTACACCAGTTTTATGCCTTATTGTTTGAAGTGAAAAATACAATGTCCTTTGATATTTTACAGACTTGAGTCACATCCTGAAGATAGGTTTGAAATCAAGTTGAACCTCAACAATTATCAGCCATTAAAAGCTTTAGCTAGTTCATCTCACAAATTATGTAGTATTGGTGAGAATGTATATAATAGTGATTTTTCATAATCTAAAGAAATACTTGAAATTTATTATTTTCTATAATTTGAGACCTAAGAAGGGTATATAATACATCTAGCTTGATCTGATGTACATAGCAATAGATAAAAGAAGCTCAAAGGCTATTTGAACCTTTTAACTGCGCTGGTTGGTTGCAAAGCAGGAAATAAAACCAGGTCTCCTGATAACCAATTTAGTAGTCTTACCATTTGGGCAGCAGAGACACCTAACAAACATTCAGATTAAGAACTTGGGTTTTATTCTGTCTCTGATAGTTGTGTGGTAACAATCAAGAACAAAACAAACTGTTCTACAAAATTCAAGGCCTAAATTCAGTGTTAGAATAATTATATTTTGTAGTCTGAATAGTCTTCTGTTGAAAATTTCTTGTTGAATATTTTTAGTGGTAATCTGAAAAAATGACAATTCTTTAAGAAAGAAAATTAAAGCAACCTCACATCCAGAAAGAAAATGATACTGCTTGTAAGTAACTTATAAGTGATTAAGAATAAGAAACAAAGTAAGTTGCGGTACTTGCTGATTTCAGGTTCTGTTTAATGCAGAATTGAGTTTTAAGTGCCTCCGACTTAAATATTAAATAGCTTTCTTTACAAAATCTAGGTAGCCTGGCACATACAAGTATATTCATACAATAAGATTTTTTTTTAAAGTACTTCAAATGACAAAATAGTCAATGAACTTTTTCAGTTGATAGTATGGAAAGAAGGAATTTTTATATTAGGCCTTTATAGTAAAGTTTTAGTATTCTGACAGATGTGAGTCTTTTGATAGCATATGCCACATAATGAGATTCCTCAAGTAATCTACAACTGGGTGAATAAGAAATACAGTAATTTTGGTCCTTGAAATAGATTTGATAATATAACTAAAACTGTCAGACCCACTCCAAAATGGATTACATTATTTTAAAATATTGTTTCAGTTTTGTATGAGCATTCTACCTTCTAATCAACATATTTTTTTTTATCATTTATATCATGAAATATATGCATTTGTTTTTTGTGGGGTTTTTTTGGTGATAGTTTCTGTGACTTGCAATCTATCACCAGTCTTTCCAACTAAATTATGATTTCCTCTTAGACAAGGGCTTGTTATTCTATTGTTATTTGTTTAAAACAGTGTTTGCCTAATAATGAGTATTAAAAGTAAATGTTTGAGGAAAAAAAGGAGGGAGAAACACATTGAGAAAATTGGAGAGTAGGAGACTTGTGTACCTGAAATTCATAATTCGTGTTTCTGCAACCTGTGAATTAATTTAATGCATTTATCTCTAACTTGGAATTCCTTTTTTGTTATATAGTAGTCATAAACCTGGGACTTGATTTTAGTTCCCAATGAAACTTCATTACACTTGGGTTTTTTTGGTATTGGTATATTTTTTGCATTTACTGTATTTGGGTAGGGTGATCTTTAAGGCTCTTGCTGACTTATTTTTGTGATTTGTGAATTTGGTATGATCTAGTTCTCACAAATTTTAATTAGTAACTCTATATTTTTTATAAATATGTTTGGCTGGCTACAAAAATTCACGGTAACTTTGTGAAATGCTAAAAAAGAAATTCCTTGTTTCATTCTTCACTCTCCAGAACCTTTGCGGTATACCTCTGAATGTATTATAAATCCGGTATTTAAATACTGTCTTGTAATAGAAGGTAGTAAACAGTGCAGAGAAATCACAGAGTAAATTTTAGTGTTTTTCTCTTTAACCTTACTTACTACAGAGAAGCCAAACAATTAAACAGACTACATTCTTAGGATAGACCATGCCTAATTTTTCTTCCAAGTTTAAAACACTCCATTGTTTAACACCTTATTGCAACTGACATCTCCCCCACAGTTTGAGTTATCTGGAGGCTTTGCTATGTAATTAATGCATAATTGAAACCTCCTCCACACAATTATAATACTGGCTGTAACCCATAGCTTGATTTGGCATAGATTCTGTTTGGTTTTATGTAAAATTGAGGATTCCTCAGTTTCCTAACCCTTCAATAAGTGAATGAAACAAACAAAAAAATAAAACCCAGCTTAACCTTTAACATCCTGAATAACAAAATTAAGGTTATGTTATGGAAGTATTAAAGAATACACATTACATCGGTAAACATGATCATGAGAGAAGTTTAGTGGGACTGTAAGTTTATTTAAAATAAACTGATTGGATGTAACTTCCTGATTCTGGCCATGATAGCAGCCTCACAGGGCAGAGTTCCAAAGAGGAGAGATTGTGCATAGAGAGTGCTCAAAAGCTGTGCAGAAGGGTTCCTCTTGCATCCTCCAAATATTGTTCAGCACATGTATGTGAGAAAACTACTTGAGGCCTGGGAAACAACCACTGTGAAAGAAGCAGGCAGAAAAATTGCTGGAGATTATACTGGACTGAGAATAGTTCTTGTTCTCAACAGCCTTAAGCAGTGTAATGATACAGCCACTTTGGAAAAGAATATAGTAGTTTCTTATTTTTTTTCTCAACACATTGAAGATATTACTGCATTGTCTTCTAGTGTGCTGTTAATGAGGATAAGTTAGCTGTTAGTGTGATAAATCAGTCCTATGAAGGAAATCTGCTCTGCGTAGTTACTTTAAAGATCATTTTAAGTTTATCTGGTATAGCTATATGTGAGTTCTTTTTTGTGTATTCCACTTGGGATTTGTTAGAATTAAATCTGTGTGTGGGTGTTTTTTCATCAGTTCCGAAAGTGTTGACCTTACATCTTTTGGTATTACTTCTGTTCTCCATTCCCCTTTTCTCTTTCTTCTCTTTCTGGAACTTAAATGAGACATACTTAGACCTTCTCATTCTATTATATGTTCCATATTTCTTAAATGATTCTATTTTCCATCTCTTTGTCTCTCCGTTGCCTGCATTTTTGATCATGTCTTTAATTTATAGTTGTCTCTTTCTTAGGCCATGCTTTAATCTGATCTTAAGCCTGTCCATTGTATCTTAAACTTCAGTTATCTTATATTTCAGTTTTAGTGGTTCTGTTTAGTTCCTTTTCAGATCTTTGGTCTGTTATTGTAATTTGTTTTTCCCGGTACATATATGCAAGATTGTTTTATAAGCTTTTATCTTTGCTATTTGCAGCATTTGCAATGCTTAGTTACCTTCTTCTTATGAATGTTTCATTCACGATACTTTGTTTCCTTTTGTGTTTTGTTTTTCTTACTATTCATTTTACTGTTTTTCATTTTGTTCATTTACTCATTTACCATTCATTTTCTTGGAATTTCTTACTGTGGAAATTCTTTTAACTCCAAGTGAATGTGAGAGGACACCAGAGAATATTTGTGTTTGTGTCTGCTAAGCACCTGGGAGCATTACCAATCTAGCATCACTATAAATTAAATTCTCTATTTATAAGGTTTTTAACATCTAGATACTGTTGTTCTTGCTGCAAATTCAAATGAGGTCCAGTTTACAGTTTTGAGACATTTGATTTTGCTTGCAGTTGCCAAAGTAGAATTTAGGGGTGGGGGAGGAAAGAGGTTGGGCAGTGAGATTATTCTACTTTACCGTTATATTGAACTTAACCCCTGAGACTCAACTTTATGAGGGAAGGAATTCTTTTTAGAGTCCCTGCCTTGACCAGAATTTGGACTTTGTTTTCTATTCCAGGACCCCAGAGAAATAGAGTGAAAAAGAAAGCTCAAGTTTAGCTGGCAAATGTCTTCCATGGATAGCAGTCTGCAGTGTTACTACTACTTTGAGTCCCCCTCTTTACTCCATCTTTAGCACAAGCATTCTTTACTTCTTGCTAGTTCGGTCAGAGATGCTTGTTAAGATGGGTTTTTTTTTCTATTTTTTTCTTTTTTCCTTTCTATCATTATTAGTGATATTGAGCATTTTTCCATATACCAGTTGGCCATTTGTATGTCTTCTTCTGAGAAATGTCTATTAAGATCTTTTGCCCACTTTTCAATCAGATTGTTTTTTCCTATTGAGTTGTTGGAGTCCTTATATATTCTGGTTGTTAATCCCTTGTCCAATGGATAGTTTATGAATATTTTCTCCCATTCTGTAGGTTGTCTCTTCATTTTGTTGATTGTTTCCTTTGCTGTGCAGAAGCTTTTTAGCTTGATGTAATCCCATTTGCCTATTTTTACTTTTGCTGCCTGTACTTTTTAGGTCTTACTCAAAAAATCTTTGCCCAGACCAATGTCCTGGAGTGTGTTTCCCCAGTGTTTCTTCTAGTAGTTTTGTAGTTTCAGTTCTTAGATTTAGGTCTTTAGTCCATTTTGCTTTGATTTTTTTATATGGTGAGAGATTGGACTCAGGTTTTGTTCCTATTCTTACTGCATATTGTTACCTAGTTTTCCCAGCACCACTTATTGAAGAGACTGTCCTTTCCTGAATGTATGTTCTTGTTCGCATTTTTCAAAATGAGTTGATTGTAGATGTGTGGATTTGTTTCTAGGTTCTCTATTCTATTCATTGATCTGTGTGTCTGTTTTGCCCATACTATGCTGTTTTGGTTACTAAAGCTTTTAATATATTTTAAAGTCAGGTAGTGTGATGCCTCCAGCTTTGTCCATTTTGCTCAGGATTGCTTTGTTTATTCAGGGTTTTTTGTGGTTCCATATAAATTTTAGGATTGTTTTTTCTATTTCTGTGAAGAATGTCATTGGTGTTTTTGATAGGGATTGAATTAAATCTATAGATTGCTTTCGGTGGTATTAAGATTTTTTTTACTTTACAGTTTTTAGTTTTCTTTGGAAGTATTGTTCCAGTTACTTAGGAGTCTGTCATATTATTGTACCAGAAATAGAATAAAAGACGTAGTTTTTAAAGGTCATAATTTGTGTTGAATCATGCCATTACTCCTCAAATCTTTTTAAAAATGTATATAAAAATATAATTGTAATAACCCTGAATGGAAGTCTCAGGAATATCATGGTTTTATCTAAATAAGTCTTTCAGACTGATTTTTCAGTTGAACCAGTATTTGAGGATGCTAAATATAAAGCAGCATGCTAGTTGGTGTGAGTGCCATTTATCTGAATGATTGTCTCTCTGCCTTCAAGAAACCTGAAGTCTAGTAGAGAGATGACAAATTTTGTAAATTACCATAGTAAAAAAACAAAGACTACTGTAAAATTGTAAAAAATTGAATTCTACTTTGAATAAAGAAGATAAATTCATAGTGAAACAAATACGGCTTAAATTTAGAATTAAATAAATGTCTAAATACATCCATAGAGATATATTTGAAGTTTGATAGATTAATAAACCAAAATTATCATAGTCATCATATTTGAATGTCAAATGCATTGTCCCTTCAGATGCCACATTATAAACTTGACAACTGTATTTATATTGATAGAACTGATTTGTTGAAACTTATTGTGCAAGACAAGGCATGGGAATAAAGTACTGTTGTGTGTTATTTTAAGACCCAAGTCTGGGTAGTACTTGATAAGATTAATTTTCCTACTCTTTTCTTTAGCATTCTAAATCTGTTCCATGTGGTCATTGCTATTAGCTGATGCTTCTAAGCTGAGAGTAGAGTTGTAATAGAACAGGGTACAATGACAATTGACCTAAAGTAGCTGAATTGATAGTGCTGTAATATATAGCACTTTAGTCACATTCTTTAGTTAGCTAGAGCATTGCATACTTTATTGATTCTAAGAGACACCATTATTTTTCATGATTTAATATCTTTGAAATTGGAATATGTCTTGTAATCGATGTATCTTAGAGTTGCTGTGGCTAGGTGGCAGTCCTGACATAGTTTTTATTATCTGTACATGCATAAAATGGTGATGGCAGTTCATAGTTTCATCAGTTCTTCTGAGATGTGTGCATAGGTGGTACTTACTATATATGAGTTTAAATGTAGTTTAAAATGTTTTCAGAAAGATACAGTGGGATTTAGCATTGAAACGAACAGTTATTATGAAGGACTTAAACTACCTGATTTCAAGACTAACTGTCAAGTTGCAGTAGTCAACACATTGTGATAGTGATATAAAGATAGATGAGTAGATGAATGAAAATAATGGAGAATGCAGAAATGGACCTACAATATTTTTGACAAAGATGTCAAGGCAGTTCAATTGAGAAATGAAAAAGTCTTATCAACAAATGGTACTGGAACAAGCGGATAAACGGATGGGTGTGGGGGATGATTCTCAACCATTACCTAACACCATACACAAAATTTAGGATAGATTATATAGCCAAACTTAAAAGCTAAAACTGTAAAGATTCTGGAAGAAAACATAAGAGAATGTCTTTGTGACCTTGGGATAGACAAAATTTTTTAAAGGATGAACTATAAAAGCAAAGAGAAAGATAAATTAGACTTCAGGAAAATTTAAAACTTCTGGTCATTGAAAGACACCACTAAGAAAATGAAAAGGCCAACCACATACTGGGAGAAAATACTCTCATTGTGTATTTCTAACAAAAGATTTATATGTAGAATTTGTAAAGAACTCCTATGTATCAATATTAAAAAGACAATCCAATTAAAAATGAGCAAAAGACACTTCACAAAAGAAGGTATACAAATGACCAATAAGGACATGAAAAGATGGTCAGTATCATTAGTCTTTGAGGAAATAAAAAATTAAAATCATGATGAGATACTACTTCATAACTCATTAGAAAGACGAATTCTTTCTAATGACTTTCTTCTAAAAGACTAGGACTCTCATACATTTTTAGTGGAAGTATAAAATGGTACAGCTGCTTTGGAAAACTTTCTGGGAGTTTCTTATAAAGTTGCACATACCCCGTGATCCAGCAGTTCCACTCAAAGGTATTTACGTAAGAAAAATGAAAGCATATGTTCACAAAAGCTCTTATACAGGAATGTTTACATTAGCTTTATTTGTAATAACCCAAATTTTATAACTTCCCTGCTATAGACTGAATGTTTGTGCATACCCAACCCGCCCCCCCGCAAATTTATATTAAAACCTAATCATCAATGTTAGGATGGGACCTTTGTGGGGTGATTAGGTCACAAGGGCTCTGCCTGCATGGTTGGGATTAGTGAATGGGATTGTGAAAGAGACCCCGGACAACTCCCTTGCCCCTTCTGCCATGTGAGGACACAGCAAAAAGACAACTGTCTGTGAACCAGAAGTGGGCCCTCACTAGACACCAAATGTGCCAGCATCTTGATCTTACACTTCCCAACCTCCAGAATTGTGAGAAAAAAATTTCTGTTGTTTATAAGCTACCCAGTGTATGGTATTTTTGTTATAGAATCCCAGTGTGAGACACACTCAGATGCCCACCAACAGAATGGTGTATCCTTACAGTAGAATTCTACTCAGCAATAAAAAAGAATGAACTGCTGATATGCCCCACAGCATGTATGATTATCAGAAACATTAAATTGAATGAACTTTTTATGATTCTTTGTATATGAATTCCCAAAACAGGTAAAACTAATCTGTGGTGATATAAAGCAGAACAGTGGTTATCTATTGGGAGAAGGGGGATGGTGATGGACTCTAAAGTGTATAAGGAAACTTTCTGGGTTGATGCAGATGTTCTTTATCTTGATTGGAATGGTGCTTACACTGGGTATACGTTTATCAAAACTCATCTGTTTGCACATTTCACTATGTAAATTTTATGCCAGTAAGAATGTTGTATATACAAAATACACTTAAATTTCTCTTTGCTGGAGAAATGACATCAATCTCATATTTTCTTGCAAAGCAAGTTAATAACCAAGTGCTTTATGGAACCTAAGAAAGAAAGATACCAGCAGATGAAACTGTATTGCTTTTTTTGTTCTTGAGATACATACAAAATGACTGACTATCATACACATCAAGCAGTGCATTCCAAGCCAGGAGAAATAGCCAGTTCTCTAGAGGGGTGATGGCTGTGATTAATATAGAATATCATTAAGGCATTGTTATAGTTTAATTGCTAGTATTTTTTTTTCTTTCATAGTGGTACAATATAATGGTGTATCTCACAGTCATTGGTGTCTTAGATTTGATGAGCTACAGTAGGGTGAAGAGGTAAAATTTATATTGACTACATGTGGAATAGTATTTTTTTAGTGGACTTAAGTTTAGGAAAAGAGGTCATAAGATCAGTCCTTTTGATATCTGTCTAATGAGATCAAGGCTGAAAACCATTTTGAAATAAAACTTTTTTCTGCTACCAGAGAAGGCTACTATTCTAAGGAAATACCTAGATATAATCAGAAATTAAAATACTAGATCATGTAAATATTCTAGGATTATGGTTAATTTTAAAAACCATGATAATGACTTTGAACTTTAATAAAACATGTCAACCAATGTATAAACATGCACATGCTATGTAACTCTTATTTCTTAGATATCAGAAGTTGAATGAGGTGTTTAATAGACTTTTTTATTAGTTGGGTGTTATAATCACTCATTTGTATGTATTTTATAATTCATTTATCATTAAAACTTACAAGTAATTTTATATAAGTAAGTTTATACTTTCACACGATATTATAATTTCAGAAGCCAGAAAAGGATATGCAGCATTACACTTATGAATTTAAACATTTTAACCTCCATTTAGATATAGACTGATTGAGATAAATTAAAGCAAAGCATTTCTCTTGGCAGTAAAATCTCTTTGTTCTGTCTGGAACACAAGTTCAAGAGGGCAGGGACTATGTTTTGTACAACTATGTATGTTATATAACTTATAGCACAATGTATTGCACGTACTGTTCATGTAAAACATTTTTGTTGTATCTTTTTATTAGAACTCAGCTTCCAACAATGCATGTATATTAAATTTTTAAAATAATGTGTTTCATTATTCAAAGTGTTAGTACTGTCTTTGGAATTTTCTAAGTGAGCTTGATTAATAAGTAAAGTAGCTAAAAGCTATAGGGATAAATGATTATCTGGGGGAAATTTCAAAATGATATGGAAATGTTAACTTTTTTATCAGGTGTGAAATGGATGTCAGAACAATCAGCTCAGAAACAAAGTTCGGTATTAACATGATCACCATGTACTAAAAACTTAAAAACTGTAAAATTAATATCACTATCTGAAGAATCCAGTATATGGTATTGAATTTTTTCAGGGAACTCTACCATGTGCAGGCTCTCAGGCATCATTTTTGCCCTTTCACCCTTTCATCTCTCCTAAACTTTAAAAGCATAATGGTACTCTCAATGCAGTGATTGTATTGTCCCATTTAATTAGAGGGACTAGCCCATAGCTAATAAAATATGCTAATATGCTAATAGACTGTTAGTATTACATATATTTAGAAAATGAGACTGTTTGAAAATGCTTTGTGAACACTAGCAAATTTTAGAGCTGGCAATAGCTCTCTAGATTGCTGAATTATTTTTGAGACTATCTGTTTTGAGAATTTGAACCATATAAGTAGAGTTGAGAAATACTGCTAGTTGATAGTACTAGCAGTATTTACTAAAATAGACTATCAGTATACACTGATTTAATTTTCCTACTTTAAAATTTTCAAAGCAACTTTGAAGTTGATGGCATTTTTGTAATTTTGCTGAAGCATAAAATGTGAAAAAGGGCGTTTTGTGAAGCTCCTGAATAGGCTAAGTCACCCAGTGAAGAAGCCTAGCTAGCCATAACAATATCTTCATTTCGAGTGACCTTTTGATTTTTCATAAAGTTTCCCTTTGTCATAAAGTTTCCCTGTAATAGCATTGGAGAAAATAAGGATTAGTGTGGAGAATGCTAAGTGTTAGTTGAATGAATATAAATTGTATGTTTACATACATACAAACACACACACATGTTCTCCAACTTAAGAGTCTAAATGAGCTTGAGTTCTATTTGGCATGCAGTGGGAAGGACCCATAGTCTCCAAGCACTATGGCCTGTACATGCAGAGCAGGTTTCTTTAAAAATTAACGTCTTTAGTTTAAAACTATTAGTGTTTAAAAATTATTTCAAAATATAATTTATTTTACCATTTTCATCACATTGAACACATTTGACTTTTTCTCGTCTATTTTTCAAAGATTTGTCCCATCAGATGAAAAGAAGAAACAAGGTTGTCAACGAGAAAATGAAACTCTAATACAGAGAAGAAAAGACCAGATGCAACCAGGGGGCACTGCAATTAGTGTCACAGTACCTTATAGAGTAGTAGACCAGCCCCTTAAACTTATGCCTCAAGACTGGTAAGATACTCTCTGTTTTTAAAATATTCATTAATTTTTATCATGGATTCTAAATAGAAACTATCCTTGAAAACTGGGTTAATGTATATAGATCTAATTTGATCATCAATAATGTTAACATTCTAGTAGCACCTAAATAACCTTATATTTTGAGTAGGTAAACTTTATCTTATGAAAAGAGACACTCTAACTTCAGGAAAACATACATGCAAAAAATTCTTTCTATTTGCTCATTTATTCTGTATCAGCTTTTAGAACACAACAAATTAGACTAATGTTTTAAGGTCCTATATTTTAGATTTTTGGTTTGGAGAATTCACATTTTCTGGTAAGAAATGATAAGTGAAGGTATTGTTACTTTTATTGTAAGGGAATAATTTAAGAAAAATAACTTGATAAGCTCTTTTATCGTGGTTTAGCTCTTTTATTGCATTAGAATGCTCTTTAACAAAATATTAAGCTATTTATAACATAAAGTGCCTGTAAATTCAGATATATGAATTTTTAAATTATTCATTAATCTAAGGTGGAATAAAAATTCAAAGTGTGAGAGTGTATATCTGTGATACAGAGAATGCAACATATGCCACATTAGATAAAATTTACCTTTGTGTAGTACTTGTTAGTTCTCAGACATTAGGAAGTCAAGTCATTGAGAATATTAGTATGTTAAAAATTTGCTAAAGAATAAAAGGTTCTTTTATTATAATTCTCCCCTGGTACCCAACAGATACTATGAATAATATATGAAGTGAGAAAAATGAGAATTTCAGATATCAAGCTTAAAACCAAGTAGAAAAGTTACAAAATTAATATTATATGTTTGCAGTTATTTGTAGAAAATGCTAATACAGACGGTGTGTACAAGTGCCACCACTATGGCATAAAATATTGCTTGTCCATATTAGCTGACCAATGTCCAGCCATTGGTGTCATAGCCTAGGGCTAACATTTCCCCTACCTCCTTCTTTTCTTTTCCTTTAATTGTCCTTTAAAGAATTTAGTAGCATTTATATTATCCTGCTTCCCTGTTGATCCTAAGACCTAATAGGATCTGGGTGACCTCTATCTAGCAATTCCCTTTAGTTTGGCAGGCACCTTGGGCTTTCAACTGTTGTGTGGTACAAGTTACATCATAAAATTGAGGGATTATTTAGTAGTGTTGTGCATTACCAAAGATGATTTCGACAATTTGGGGCATGTATCCCGTGAAAGGAGGAAATTTTTTACGTAAGATTTAATTTTAGCCTCAGAGATTTGAGCACGTTAAGAATTTTAAGCTTGCAGTTTTTCACAGCAGCTTTGATAGCTGCCTACAGCAGCTATCTTTTACTTGAATAGAAGGTAACCCTGGTTTAATGTTTTGTTGGATGTATGGAGTCTTCATCTAAGGCAGTGGCTATCCAAGTGTGGTCTACTCACCTGGGCATTCCCAAGACCCTTCCACAGAGTTGCAAGGTCAAAACTATCTTTACAGTAATACGTAAGATGGCTATTCTCATGATTTACCCATCCTCAAGTAAAAATAATAGCATACACGGTGGCAAGATTAATGATTTATTCTTCTCCTTCCCTCCCTCCCTCCTTCCTTTCCTCCTTTTTTCTCCCCTTATCCCTTCCTCCCTTCCTCTTCTGTTCTATAGTATGCCCAGGCACTTCTGTTTTCTCATCTGTAAAAATGAGAATAGTAATAGTATTCACCTCACTAGATTGTTTTGAAGAGTAAATGTGTTAACATCATAAGTAATACATAAAGTGCTTAAAACAGCAGTAGCACATAGTAAATGCTCATAATAATAAATATTACTAATGTTAACCATTACTGTTGAAGTTATTGTTTTGTTCCCACCTCTTTAGTTATAGGCTTAAACTGTTTATGGCACTACTTACTAGAATTTCTCAATTTAATTAAATACTGTGTAAAATAATGAAATATGAGGGCCTACAAAGAGATTTGTTCTTTCTAGGAAAACTAAGTTGAGCGGTTGGAAAAACAAGTGCTTTTAAAAAAAATCTTAAAGCATTTAGAGTGAGTGAAACAGTTGTAAAACAGTTGAAAAAATTATAAAAGTCTAGATGGTTGGTTTCTGTACTCAGGTTACTTCCCATGTAATCAGAAGAACTCTAAAATAAGGCCTTGGGGCTTCATAAAATGGTTATTGAGTTACTGTAATGTCATGTTCTTAATTAAGTAAAAAATTTAATATGTTTTTGAATTTTAAATGATTTCTTTAAAAAACCAAACTGTTTTGATTAATAGATCAAATACTGTTCCTATTGCATTGGAAAAGTGGGCCTCTACTCTAATTAGAAGGGAAGAGAAAAGGCTAAAGAGATTATACAAAAGTGTTGTCTGTGCAATTATGTTTAAAAGACTTAGGTGTAGATGCATGGGAAGTGTAGCAGTCATTAATGTGCTGTAATGGTAACATCACCTTTAAAAGTTGATAATGTACTTACTGTTTTTGTGTCACAGAAGGATTGTTAGGAGATTATACCACATGGATAATTATGAGATTCTTTCCTTATGGATTTATAGTAACTTAAAGCTAAAGTTTGAGATATTCTCCCTCTCTCCCCCACCATCCCTTTTTCTACTTGCAGGGACCGGGTTGTAGCAGTTTTTGTGCAAGGTCCTGCGTGGCAGTTCAAAGGTTGGCCATGGCTTTTGCCTGATGGATCACCAGTTGACATATTTGCTAAAAGTAAGATTCTCTCTGTAGTTACTGCTTGTCCATATATAAATGTTCTCACTTTATTTAAGAGAAAGAGCCATGTGGCTCAGCATATATGACGTGTATATCAGTGGATTGCTATTAAGTAACATACAATGTCAGTTTTTCAGCACCTGTGAAATATTTTATTTAATAAAAAGCTTTTTTGTACATTAATACTTTCTGTATAGTTATATCTAAAAGTGAATATTGCCTATCCTGCAACATTAATAATTATTTTTTAGGTCACTTAAAAATCATTAATATTGTTACATGTCCATACATTGTTATTAAAATTGATACCAGTTTTAAATGGGTTGACTTTTGCTGAACAGAAATGTACTAACATAACTTAAAGGGCCATAATGACATTTACCAGCTATTCCCATCATCTGGAATGATTGCAGTACGATTGGCTTTTTCTCTTCATTCAGATCTTAGCTCAAGTGTTCTCTCTGTAGAGAATCCTTCTGTAATCATCCTGTTTGAAGTAGCCATCACCTCCTTGCAGTTGCTCTCTAAGCCATTTTATTTTTCTGATGGCACCTATTGTTGCTTGACATTTTCTAATTTTGATATCTTTATTGTAAGTGTTCCCTGGCCAGAATGCAAGTTCCACAATGGAAGAGACCTTTTCTGCCTTACTCACCTTTGTGTCCTCAGCACTGAAGAGTGCCTGGCATAGGGAGGTTTTCAATAAATGTCTGCTGAGTGAATTACTTCATTCACCATATATGTTTATTAAACATCTTGGTGTAAATTGCTATAATAAAAGTAGTTTAATTTAGCATGTTTATTTGCAGAGAGGGAGTATTCCAACAATTATTTAATTGGAATATTTAATTAAAGTAGTAACATTGGCAAAATTAATTTCAAAAAGTCATTCTCATGACTTCTAATAAATGTTTATTAGAAATGACAACTTTAGTTATTATGAGTGTTGACTGTGAAATACCCAGCATTTTTAGCAACCCCAGTTTTTGTTAGTGGTAACACCATTTTTCCATAGAAACTGCCCAAGCTTGAAAGTTTTAATCATTTGTTCTACTACCTTCATTCATTTAAAAAATGAATTTGAATGTTACTGGCATTGTGATAGCTTTTTATGTTATTTCTGAAACTTGAGCAATACATAGAGTTGGTAAATAAAAAGTTAAATAGAGAGAGTGAGAATTTTAATGAAAGTAAAATGTCACTGGAATGCAAATTGTTTTACCTACTTGCTTGCTTTGTTGAATAGTATTATAATAAAAAAATAATAAGAATGTCTTCAAGGTGTAGATGCTTTCTGAATTTCCTTAAGAATATTATAGTTTTTTATTGTTTTTGTTCAAGTTGTTAGTCTTCCAAATTGTAGATAAGAATTTGGAGAATTTTCTTTTAACAGTTATTTTTCTTTCATGAACTATTCTTTCTCTTCAACCTTCCTTCTGTACTAGCACTTTTCTCTCAGCATTTAAGAATATTCTTTCCCCTTCCATCTTAAAACAAACAACAAAACAAAATCCTTACCCTTGACTTCACCCTTTCCCTCTTGCTTCTCTTTTTCCTTTTACAGCTATGCTTTAGAAAGTATTGTCTCTGCTAACTCACTTTCAATTCAGTTTCTGTTCAAATCCACTATGGCCCTTGCTTCCACTAAAACTATTCCCGCCAAAGTCACCAGTGACCTAAGTATTGGATACTTTTGACCTCTTATCAGAATTTTACTCTGTTCACTCATTTCCTCCTTTTTAAAAGTTATTTTCCAAGTATTTGCTACACTTTATCTCAGATTCCCTTGCTACTTTTTCTCTGGCTATCTACTATAGTTGACCCTTGAATAATGTGGGGGTTAGAGATGCTGACCCCCTGTGCAGTCGAAATTTGTGTGTGTATATGTTTTGACTTCCCCCAAATTTACAGCTTACTGGTGACCAGAAGCTTTACTGAAAATAGTAGATTAGCACGTATTTTGTATGTTGTGTGTATTATATACTGTATTCTTACAATAAAGTAAGCTAGAGATAAGAAAGTGTTATTAAGAAAATCATAGGGAAGAGATATATTTACTCTTAATGAATAGTAAGTATATTTACTATTCATTAAGAGGAAATGGATCATCATAAAGGATCTTCAGCCTCATAATCTTCACATTGAGTAGGCTGAAGAGGAGGAGGAAAAGGAAGAGAAGGGGTTGGTCTTGCTAACTCAGGGGTGGCAGAGGTGGAAGAAAATCAGTGTATAAGTGGACCTGTGTTGTTCAGGGGTCAATTGTATATGTTTATGTTCCCATTTCTCTTCTCTCTTAATTCTAAATACCCTCTCAAGGAGATCTTATAGCTTTCAGTTAGCATCTGTATCCCAAAAATCATAGGGAAGAGATATATTTACTCTTAATGAATAGTAAGTATATTTACTATTCATTAAGAGGAAATGGATCATCATAAAGGATCTTCAGCCTCATAATCTTCACATTGAGTAGGCTGAAGAGGAGGAGGAAAAGGAAGAGAAGGGGTTGGTCTTGCTAACTCAGGGGTGGCAGAGGTGGAAGAAAATCAGTGTATAAGTGGACCTGTGTTGTTCAGGGGTCAATTGTATATGTTTATGTTCCCATTTCTCTTCTCTCTTAATTCTAAATACCCTCTCAAGGAGATCTTATAGCTTTCAGTTAGCATCTGTATCCCCTTATTCTAAAAATTAAGTCTAGCTTGATATTCTGGGCCTCTATATCTCACTGACTACCAGCTGACTCCTCTGTCTCAGATACATCAAACTCAGCCTATTCCAAATGAAAGTGATTGTCTTACCCTCTTCCTTATTTCCCTATTTCTTATCCTCCTTTAGTTTCTTTAGTAATTTGCCTAAGCCAGAAATTTAGGATTAAATTATCTCTTAACTCTTAGTTGGTCTGCCTGCTTTCAATCCTGGCTTCCCACCCTTTTCTCCATCATAATACATGTTGAAATTTATAATATCTGTATAGCATTGGGGGAAAACTGAGTGTATTTGGGAGCATTTTTATGGGCTTTGCTAAAAAATTATAATTTCTTAATATCACATAATTATAATAAAATACAAAGTTTTAGAGAAGATATTAATATTGAATTGCATAAAATTCCAAAATAATATCTTTACAAAATTATAATGAGAAGTTTGAGCTTGTATCTGGATATAACTTTTTAAAAAAAATATTTTATGCTTGAGGTGGCTTCGTACGTTTGTTGATCAAGATTAAAAAAATTTTTTTTGATACATATTTGTACATATTTATGGGGTACATGTGATATTTTGTTACATGCATGGAATATGTAAGAGTATTTAGGATATCCATCACCTCGAATATTTATCATTTCTGTGTGTTGGGAACATTTCATGTCCTCTCTTGAGAAGTTGAAATACACATTACATTGTTGTTAGTCACCCTACTCTGCTACTGATCCTTACAACTTATTCTTTCTAATAAGTTGTACCCATTAACCAGCCTCTCTCCATTCCATCCCCCAAAGCTTCTAGTATCATTCTACTTCCTACCTCCATGAAATCAACTTTTTTTTTTAAAGCTCCCACATGTGAGTGAGAACATGTGATATATGTCTTTCTGTGCCTGAGTTATTCACTTAATGTAATGACCTCCAGTTACATCCATGTTGCTGCAAATGACATGATTTCATTATTTTTTATGGCTGAATGGTATTCCATTGTGTAAATATATCACATTTTCTTTATCCATTTGTCTGTTGATGGACTCTTAGGTTGATTCCTTATCTTTGTTTGCTATTGTTTTTGTTGCCTTTGCCTTTAAGATCTTAGCTATAAAATCTTTGCCTAGACCAGTATATGGAAGCATTTTCCCAACACTTTTCTGATTCTTTTGTATCTCACTTGGCTTTGTTAATATCATTATTTTGAACTCTTTTTCTGGCATTTCATAAATTTCTTTTTCATTAGAATCTGTTACTGGAGAATTAGTATTTTCCTTTGGAGGTGTCATAATCCCTTGCCTTTTCTGTTTCTTGTGTTCTTATGTAGATACCTGCACATCTGTTATAACCATTGCTTCTTTCAGTATTTTAGATTTGCTTTCGTAAGGGAGGATTTTTTCCTGAAGATGTATCTTTGGTATTGGTTGGATAGAGCACTTTGGCTTTGATTCTGGATGCATGCAATAGTGTGATCTCCCTATAAGTTCTTTGGCTATAAACAGCATCAGTAGTATCTGTGGTTTCCTCATCGGCTTAGGCTGTGGTAAATTTTTGCTGGGGATGAGGATGTCGGGTGGGCCAATCCTTGGGTCTCAGTGGTGGCAGCAATGGGCCAAACTTGTCTGTCTTTGAGTCCCAAGGTGGCATTCACTAGCACTGGTGTTAGTGGATCCAAGCAGACTGATTCGTGAGCCTCTAGGAGGCTTACTGGGGTGCCAGCAGTGGCAGAGGTGGGCCAGGAAGGTGGACAGGTCCTTGTCCCCCTGGGCAGTGGGTGTGGTGTGGGCAATGGCAGTAGCAGTGCTGGGACAACCTTCTGGCTCTCCAGCAGTTCATGCTGGTAATGGCGGTGGCTGTGATAAGCTGGCTAGGCAGGGCATTCCCCAGGCCCACAGGTAGCGTGTGTAGGTCAGTGCTCAGTGTGATGGTAGTAGTATGCTGCATGAGCCTGTCTTCAGGCCCCCAGGAGGAGTGCTCAGGTGTCAACAGTTGTGGGCGGGGAAGAGTGATTCCCAGGTCCTAGGCAGAGTGCTTGGGTGGGGACAGCAGTGGCTGTGCTGTGGCCCTGTTGCTGGGGAGACAGCAGGGTTTCTTTCAGTGGCAGCACCCATAGGTAGGTGGCAGTGAGTAGGGGAGCCTGTCTTCAGGGTACTTTTAAATGTACAGCAGCCCTGCTGCTGAGGGCAGTGGGGTAGCTGCTAGTGGGGTACGCCTAGACCCCATCTGCAGCAGCCAGCTGCAGGCAGGGGGTTGTCATTGGGGCTCAGGAGATGTGGAGATGCAGGGACTATTGGGCCTCAGGACAAGATGCAGTCTGGTGGGGGCTAGGCTTTCAAAATGGTGCCATGGTGTAGCTGCTTAGGACTTGGAGGGTGAAGGGGAGTAGTGGGTGTATGTGACCCAGAGTGAGCTCTCCCTTTGAAGCAATGCTATCACGTGGTCTCTAGGCAGCTTCCTATGTTAGTCTCAGGGCCCGTGAGGGTTGAGGGGCTCTCCCATGGATAGGGTTGCAGGAGTCTGCAGTGAAGATGTGGACCTCTGGGGATCTCTTACTTACCCTTTCCCCTGATTGGGAAGCCTCTCTGGGTTCCCAGCTGATCCCAGCTAAACAGGCTACCTTGCTTCTCTCTTCCTTGCCTTAGGTGTTTCCTGTCTCTTTTCTGTTGAACTGCAGTGGTCTCCCCTAGATGATCTATTCAAAGTGTGATTATCTGTTCACTATTTTGGTTCTTTCTGGAGGACGTAGGTGCCAGATGCCCCTAGTCAGCCATCTTGAAGGTCCTTCTCAAGATTTTTTAAATGATTTCTCTGAATTCTTGCTAGTTACCATGGAGAAAAATTTTTTAATAATCTTCTATATTACATGGTATCACTTTGTCATTTTTCATGCCATCAGTGTATCTAAATATTATTCAAATGCCACCTTTTCTATTTCTTTGTTCCCCCCCCGAAAGTGTTGATAGGATTCATGCAGTTGGCAAAAATGAGCAATTCTGAGTTGTATGAAATAATTTGCTTTTGTATTCATTGTGCCACCATATAACTGGCTTCTAACAAAAGAACTTTGTTTCTTCTGTTTTTACTTATATTGGCTTAAAAACTTTTAAGTCTTTATGAATAAGAAAGATGTTTTATGGTAATGTGTTAGTATGTTTGCTTAGCACCATTGCTTCATGCAAATAAAATGTTTTGCCTGATGAGAGAAACTTTATTATGTTTTTTCATTAGTGACTTAAACTTTTTGGACTCTTAATATCCCAGATTTAATTTAAAAAGTTGTCTATTTTGGTAGAAAAATAAATATTGATAAAAATGAAATCTATTGAAATTATTAGAGGAAACTATAGGGCTTTATGGCTTCAGATAAATCATTGGGGTTTTTTTGGTTTGTTTTTATTTGTTTGTATTTCTAGTTTTTATTTTTATTTTTTCCCAGCTTTATTGAGGTATAATTTACAAGTAAAAATTATGCATATTTACAGTGTACAACATGACTTGTTTTCCTGTTTTTTATTTGTGTATATTCAGGTGTTCAAGTGCAATTTTGCTATGTTGATACACTGCATTGTGAGGAAGTCAGGGCCTTCAGTGCATACATCACTGAAGCAACACACATTGTACCCATCAAGCAACCTCCCATTATTCCCCAACCTCGTACCCCTACTTGTCTCCACCAACATCTGTTATTTTTTTGTCTTTTTGGTAGTAGCCATTTGGATTGGTGTAAGATGATATGTTATTGTGACTTTAGTATGCATTTCTCTGATGATTAGTGATGTTGAACATTTTTCATATGCTTGTTGGCCATTTGTCTTCTTTTGAAAAATGTCTATTCATGTCATTAGCTCACTTTTTGAAGGGATTGTGGGTTTTTTTGTTGAGTTTGAGTTCCTTGTAAATTCTATTAGTCTCCTGTAGGATGTATAGTTTGCAAATATTTTCTGTCTTTCTGCAGACCGTCTGTTCACTCTGCGTGAAAGTTTTGTAGTTTAAGTCCCATTTGTTTTTGTTTTTGTTGCCTGTGTTTTTTAGGTCTTAGCTATAAATTTTTTGCCTAGACCAATGTCCAGAAGAGTTTCCTGTAGGTTTTCTTCTAGTATTTTTATAGTTTCACATCTTACATTCAAGTCTTTAATCCATCTTGAGTTGATTTTTGTGTATGGTGAGAGATAGAGGTCCAGTTCCATTCTTCAGCATGTGGCAATCCAATTTTCTCAGCACCATTTATTGAAAAGGGTGTCCTTTCCCCAGTGTATGTTCTTGTCATCTGTGTCAAAGATCAGTTGGCTGTAAGTATGTGGCTTTATTTCTGGGTTCTATATTCTGTTTCATTGATCTATGTATCTATTTTTATGCCAGTACCATGCTGTTTTGGTTATTACAGCCTTGTAGCATAATTTGAAATAAGGCAATGTGATGCCTCCAGCTTTTTTATTTTTGTTCAAGATTGCTTTGGCTATTTGGGCTCTATTTAGTTCCATATGAACTTCAGAATTGTTTTTTTCTGATTTTGTGAAAAATGCTCTTGGTATTTTGGTAGGGATGTCATTGAACTTGTAAATTGCTCTAGGCGGTATGGTCATCTTTACAATATTAATTCTTCCAGTGCATGAGCATGGGATGTTTTTTCATTTCTTTGTGTCATCTACAATGTCTTTCATCAGTGTTTTGTAGTTTTCCTTGTAGAGATCTTTCACCTCCTTGGTTAAATACATTCCTAGGTTTGTTTTGTTTTGTTTTGTTTGGCAGCTGTTGGAAATGGGATAGCCCTCTTGATTTGGGTCGTGGCTGGATCATTTTTGGTGTATAGAAATGCTAGTGATTTCTGTATGTTGATTTTGTATCCTGTAACTTTACTAAATTCGTTTAACAAATCTTAGAGTTTTTTTGGTAGAGTCTTTAGGGTTTTGTAGATGTAAGATGGTATCAGTGAACAAAGGCAACTTTACTTCATCTTTTCCAGTTTGGATGCCTTTTGAATTCATTTTTTTATCTTGCCTGATTGCTCTGGTGAGGACTTCCAGTACTACGTTGAATAAGAGTAGTGAAAGTGGGCATCCTTGTCTTTCAGTTAGGGGGGATTGCTTCCAACTTTTTCACGTTCAGTATGATGTTAGCTATGGGTATGTTATATATGGCTTTTAATATTCTGAGGTATGTTTCTTCAGTGCCTAGTTTGTTGACGATTTTTATCATGAAGGGATACTGAATTCGATCAAATATTTTTTTCTCTTTCTGTTGAGATGATCATATAGTTTTTGTCCTTAATTTTGTTTATGTGATAGTTCACATTTATTGATTTGCGTGTGTTGAACCATCCTTGCATTCTTATATAAAATCCACTTGATCATGGTGTATTATCTTTTTGATGTGTTGTTGGATTTGATTTGCTAATATTTTGTTGAGAATTTTTGTATCTGTGTTCATCAGGAATATCGGTCTGTAGTTTTCTTTTTTTGTTCTATTCTTGTCTGGTTTTGGTATCAGGGTGGTACTAGCTTCGCAGAATGAGTTGGAGTTTGTGAGGATTCCCTCCTCGACTTTCTGAACAGTTTTAGGAGGATTGGTACTAGTTCTTCTTTGTATTTTTAGTACAATACAGCTTTGAATCCATGTGGTCCTGAGGTTTTTTTGTTGGGAGATTTTTTTGTTACTGTTCCAGCCTTGCTACTCATTATAGGTTTGTTTTGGAGTTCTGTTTCTTCCTGGTTCAGTCTCTGGAGGTTGTATGTTTCCAGGAATTTTCCATTTTCTCTGGGTTTTCCAGTTTGTCATTGTATAGTTGTTCATGATAGTTTCTGATGATCTTTTATATTTCTGTGGTATCAGTTGTAATGTCTCCTTTTTCATTTCTTGATTGTGTTTATTTGGATATTTTCTCTTCTTTTCTTGGTTAGTCTAGCTAGTGGCTTATCAATTTGTTTACCTTTTCAAAGAACCAGCCTTTCATTTTGTTGATCTTTTGTATTTTTTTTGGTCTCTATTTTTAAAATTCTGCTCTGATCTTTGTTATTTCTTTTCTTCTGCTAACTTTGGGTTTAGTTTGTTCTTTTTTTCTAGTTCCCCGAGGTGTGACATTAGGTTATTTGTGATTTTTCTACTTTTCTGATGTAGACATTTAATGCTATAAATATCCCTCTTAGCACTGCTTTTGCTGTATCTCACAGGTTTTCGTATGTTGTGTTTTCATTTTCATTAGTTTCAAAAAATTTTTAAATTTCCTTCTTAATTTCTTTGTTGACCCAGTGACATTCAGGAGCACGTTTAATTTCATTGTGTTTGCACGGTTTCTGAAGTTCCTCTTTGTATTGATTTCTAGCATAATTCCACTGTGATCTGGGAAGATACTTGATATCATTTTGATTTTTAAAAATTTATTGAGACTTGTTCTGTAGCCTATTATGTTGTCTGTCTTAGAGATGATTCCATGTGCTGGTAGAAAGAATTCCTATTCTGCAATTGTTAGGTAAAATGTTCTGTAAATGTTAAGTCCATTTGGTCTAAAAGTCCAATTTAAGTCCATGTTTCTTTGTTGGTTTTCTGTCTTAATCTGTCTAGTGCTGTGAGTGGGGTGTTGCAGTCCTGCTCTGTTATTATATTGCTGTCTATCTCCTTTAGGCCTAATAATATTTGTTTCGTGAATCGGAGAGCTCTACTGTTGGTGCGTGTATATTTAGGAATGTTATATCCTCTTTCTGAATTGATCCCTTTACCATTATATAATGACCTTCATTGTCTTTTTTTACTGTTTTTGATTTAAAGTCTGTTTTATCTGATACAAGTACAGCTACTCCTGCTTGCTTTGGTTTCCATTTGGATGGAATATCTTTTTCCATCCCTTTATTTTCAGTCTATTTGTGACTGTTACTCACAGGTAATATGAATTTCTTATAAGCAGGATATAGCTGGAATTTTTTTTTTTTATTGATTCTGTCAGTCTATGTCTTTTGAATGGAGGAGCATTTAACCCATTTAAGTAAGGTTAATATTGATATGTGACGCTTTATTCCTGTCATGTTGTTAATTGTTTTCTAGTCGTTTTATAAATTCTTTGTTTCTTTCTACTTCCCTGTCTTTTTATCTTTATATTTTGATGAAATTCTGTGATGTTGCCATTTGATTCCTTTTCCTTCCTCCTTTGTGTGATTGTTTTATAAGATTTGTGAGTTACGTTTTTGTGGTGATGAATATTGACCTTTTGTTCCTGTGTTTAAGGCCCCTTCGAGCATTTTCTGTAGGGCCGGTCTAGAGGTGACAAATTCCCTCAGCGTTTGCTTGTCTGGGAAAAATTTTATTTCTCCTTCATTTGTGAAGCTTATTCTGGCAGAAAATAAAATTGGCTGATAGGGTTTTTAAAAAAAATTCTTTCAGTACTTTGAAAATGTCATCCCATTCTCTTTTGGCTTATAAGGTTTGTTATAGAAGTCCACTGTTAGTCTGATGTGCTTTCCTTTATTGGAGACTAGAAGTTTTTCTCTCACTAATTTTAAAATTCTTTCTTTCACATTGACTTTAGACATTCTGAATGTAATATGCCGTGGTGAAGTCCTTTTTGCAATGTATTTGCCTGGGGATTGCTGGGCCTCCTGTATCTGGATGTCTAACTTTCTTGCTAGACTTGGGGAAGTTTTCATTGATTCCTTAAATAAATTTTTTAAACTTTTTGATCTCTCTTCCCTCTCGGGAATACTGATGGAATTCTTAAGTTTGGTCGCTTTATGTAGTCTCAAATCTCTCAAAGACGTTTTTCATTCTTTTTTTTACTTTTTCCTTATTTTTGTCTGACTGGACAAAAAATATTTCAAGAGACCTGTCTTCAAGTTCTGAGGCTCATTCATTTGTCTGGTCTAGCCTATTATTGAAGCTTTCAAGTGTACTTTGCATTTCCTTTATTGAGTTTTTCAGTTCCAGAATTTCTGTTTGTTTTCTTTTTAAAGATATCCATCTCCTTGATACATTTTTTATTCATATCGTGAATTGATTTTCTGATTTCTTGTATTGGTTTCCAGATTTCTCTTGCATCTCATTTTTAACATCAGTATTTTGAATTCTTTGACATTTCAAGGAGTTCTTTTTGATTCCAATCTGTTGCTGGGCAATTGTTGTGGTCCTTTGGTGGTGTCACATTTCCTTGTGTTTTCAAGTTTCCTCTTTCCTTCTGTTGATATCTGCACATCTGGTGTAGCATTCATTTCTTCTGGTTTTTTGAAATTGTTTTCATAGGGAAGAACCTGAAGATGTGTCTGTGTTGTTGGTTGAGTAGGAAACTTTGGATTTGATTTTGGGTGCAGCAGTAGTGTGATCTTTATGTGATTTCTTTAGCAGTACATGGAGTCAGTGATATCTATGATTTCCTCAGTGGCTTAGTACAGTTATTAGTTAAGACTGGTAAAGTTTGGCTGGGGACTTGGATGCCAACTGAGCCAGTCTTCAGGCCCCAGTGGTGGCAGCAGTTAAGTCATTGTTTAAAATGTATCTTACGTGAATTCTTAAGAATGAGTAAAGTAAATCATCAGACAAACTGGAAAAGCAAAACATGTAGTAAGCAGTATAGAAAGTATTAAAATGTTTATTTACATTTAACTTAATAATTGACAAAATTATTTGCACATATAAATATTTTGGTAATGAGTTTTTTGAACCTTATAACATGTAACCCCTTTAATGAATTTGTTTAAATTCAAAATGAATAATTTGTGTTCATGAGACACTTATTTCTAAAAGTAAATAATATAGAAATAATGTTTGTGTTTTTTCTGTGTGCAAATTGTTCATTTTAAATTTTTATGAAGAATTTTTCATTGTTAACATCAAAGGCCAATATGTAACAAGCAATCCATAAAGTAGCTATCAGAAAAAATTAACAATTAAATGTTTTCTCTTTAGAAACCCCTAACAGCAGGTGATGATAGTGATTGTAACAACCATATAGGGGTCAAAAAATAAAAATTTGGGAAAAAATTAAGCATTTTACATGTACACATGTAAAACAAAAGCTCCATTGATGATAAACTGATTGCAAATATAATAATAAACTGGTGGGATGATTGAACTGGATTATTACTGAGAGAGAAAGATTGTAAGTCATTATTTTGTGGCCCACCTATTAAATGTTTTCGGTACAAATCAGTTGGGAAGTTTTGCCCTAGAGTCTATCATCTGTCCAACACTCAGAATTATCTTTTAAAAAGTGAAAATCACATGATTTTACCTCTTTCTCTAAACTTCCCAGTGGGTTACTATCACTTTTGGAATAAAATTCAGATTTCTTACGCTATAGCTGAGATGGTTCTACATACGGGCCATTGTCTACAAAAAAAGTTATACTTAAGCCGGGTTCGTAATGTGCACTTACGGTGTCAGCTACTTGGGAGGCTGAGGTGGGAGGATCACTTGAGCACAGGAGTTTGAGGCCAGCCTGGACAACATAGTGAGACCCTGTCTCTAAAAATTACACTTGTTCATAGGACGTTCCAAGCTTGCTCCCATCTTCACACCTTTGTGTCAGCTTTCTATTCTGCCTGAACTCTTTTCCCAGATCTTGTCAAGACTTTTTCGATTATCTACTTCTAAGTAATCTCCTCAAGAGGCCTTCCCTGAACACTCTGTTGAAAAAAACTTCTTACACACTTTGATTATCCTGTTTTATTTTCCTCAGTAGCATTTGTACTGTCTGAATATAGTAAATTTATCTGTTTGACTATTTGTTGAGTCCTAGAATATAAGCTCCCTTAGGGTAGAGACTTTGTCTTGGTCACTGTTGTATCCTCAGTGCCTAGAATAGTGCATGATATGTAGTAGGCACTCACTAAATGTTAGTTATATCTTTGTTTGTAATTTTTTTCTATTTTTTAAAATTTTATTTTTAAAAATTGACACAATTGTACATATTTATAGCATACATAATTATGTTTTGATACATATGATCAGATCAGGCTAATTAGCATATTCATCATCTCAAACATTTATCATTTCTTTGTGTTGGGAAAACTTAATATCCTCCTTCTAGCTATTTAAAACTTTGTGTTATTAATTATATAGTCACCTACAGTGGTATAAAATCCTAGAACTTATTCCTTCTATGTAGCTGTGAATTTGTATCCTTTTAACAAGTCTTTCTTCGTATCCCTCCATTCCCCCTACCCATCCCAGCCTCTTGTATCCTCTGTTCTACTTTTTACTTCTATGAGATCAGGTTTTTATAGCTTCCATATATGCATGAGAACATGCAATGCTTAACTTTCTGTTCTGGTTTATTTCATGTGACATAATCCAGTTCCATTCATGTTGCCTTGAATGACAGGATTTCATTCTTTTTGATGGCTGAATAGTATTCCATTATCTACATATACCACATTTTCTTTATTCATTCATCTTTAGTGGCTATTGTGAATAGTACTGCAGTAAACACGGGGGTGTGGAGTTCTTCTTCTAGGTAATCTCCTTGAGAGACCTTCCCTGAAACCTATTGATGTACTGATTTGCTTTCCTTTGGATAAATTCCCAGTAGTGTGATTGCTAGATTATATGATGATTCTCTGTAATTTTTTTAGGAATCTCCGTAGTGTTCTCCATAGTGTTTGTACTAGTTTGCATTCCCACCAACAGTGTTTAAGAGTCCCTTTTCTCCACATCCTTGCAAGCATTTGTTATTTTTTGTCTTTTTGATAATAGCCATCCTGACTGGAGTGAGGTGATACTTCATTGTGGTTTTGATTTCCATTTCCCTGATGATTAGTGATGTTGAGCACTTTTTCATATATTTTTTGGCCATGTATATGTCCTCTTTTGAGAAACATCTGTTCAGCTCATTTGCCCATTTGTTAATTAATGGGGATGCTTGGGGTTTTTTTTGTTTGTTTTCTTTCTTTCTGTCTCTCTTTCTTCCTTTCTTTTTTTTTTCTTTAAACTGTTGAGATATTTTGAGTTCCTTACATATTCTGGATATTAATTCCCTGTTGGATGAGTAAGTTTGCATGTATTTTCTCCCATCTGTAGGATGTCTTTTCACTCTGTTGATTGTTTCAGCAGAATTGATTGTTTCTGTTAGTTTGATATAATCCCATTTATGTGTTTTTGCTTTTGTTCCCTGTGCTTTTGAGGTCTTATTTCTAAAATCCTTTCCCAGACTAAGGTCCTGAAGTGTTTTTCTTTTCTGCTAGTGGTTTTATAGTTTCAAATCCTACATTTAGATCTTTTGATTTTAAG
This sequence comes from Daubentonia madagascariensis, assembly GCA_023783475.1. Taxonomy (NCBI): domain Eukaryota; kingdom Metazoa; phylum Chordata; class Mammalia; order Primates; family Daubentoniidae; genus Daubentonia; species Daubentonia madagascariensis. The sequence continues at coordinate 12,431,533 of JAKFHU010000978.1, read as the reverse complement.
TTGATTTTTGTATAGAGTGAGAAGTGAGGTTCTAGTTTCACTCTTCTGCATATGGATATTCAGTTTTCCGTGCACCATTTATTGAAGAGACTGTCCTTTCCCCAATGGAAGTCAAATTGTCCCTGATTGCAGATGACGTGATCTTACATACAGAAAAATCTAAAGACTCTACCAAAAAACTATTAGAATTGATAAACAAATTCAGTGAAGTTGCGGGCTACAAAATTATCATACAAAAGTCAGTAGAGTTTTTATACATGAAAAACAAACTAGCTGAAAAAGAAATCAAGAAGGCAATCCCATATATAATAAGTACCAAAAAAAAGAGAAATACCTCATGATTGCTTACCAGTTTCCGTTAGTTCTCATTCTCCAGTTCTCTCTTGAGTATTCTGTTACCATTTATATATTTTCTACCCTATTGAAGTCTATCTCTTTATCCTCTAAATTACTAAATTGTATCATTAGTTTCTGCTAAATAGTCATTCTCCATGTCACTTAGATAAAAGTCAAAACTCTTTAATATAGCCTACAAGCCCAACATTTTGAACCTCTGTAGTCTGGTTTATCCCTTCCCTACATTTCTTTGTATGATGCAGTTCTATGAAATTTCTTCAGTTCTTAGGCTATTCCATTTTCTCTTTGTGCGTGATCGTCTAGCTCACTGGGTCACTTTTGTCTGTGCTTGCTTAATTCTTACTTGACCTTTAGGTCTTAGATTAGATATCACTGTCTGTGCAATCCTTTTCTGACCGAATTATGGTCTGTGTATGGTCTATGGCATACCTTATTGTATTGTGCCTTGATTTATTGCGCTTTGCAGATACTGTGTTTTTTACAAATTGAAGGTTTGTGGCAACCCTGCGCTGAGCAAGTGTATTGTCACCATTTTGCCAATGTTATGTGCTCACTTGGTGTCTCTGTCACATTTCGGTAATTCTCACAATATTTCAAACTTTTTCATTATTATATCTGTTATGGTGATCTGTGACTAGTGATCTTTGATGTTAGTATTGTAGTTGTTTTGAGGTGCTATGAACCATGCCCATAGAAGACTGTGAACTTAATCAGTAAATGTTATGTGTGTATAACTGCTCCAACCTGCCAGTCTCTCTCACTCTTCTTGGGTATCCTTATTCCCTGAGACAAAACAATGTTGAAATTAGGCTAATTACTAACCCTACAGTGTTAACACCCTCTAAGTGTTAAGTGAAAAGAAGAGTTGTACAATTCTCACCTTAAATCAAAAGCCAGAAATGATTAAGCTTAGTGAGGAAGGCCTATCAAAAGCCAACATAGGCCAAAAGCTAGGCCTCTTGAGCCAAACATTTAGCCATGTTGTGAATGCAAAGGAAAAGTTCTTGAAAGAAATAGAAGTGCTACTCCAGTGAACATATTAGCCTTATTGCTGATAGAAAATTTGAGTGGTCTGGATAGAAGGATCAAACCAACCACAACATTCCCTTAAGCCATTTCCTGGTCCAGAGCAAGGCCCTAACTTTCTAAATCCTGTGGAGGCTGAGAGAGGTAAGGAAGCTGCAGAAGGAAAGTTGGAAGCAAGCAGAGGTTGGTTTATGAAGTTTAAGGGTTTTGAAGCCATCTCCATAACGTAGAAGTGCTGATGTAGAAGCAGCAACTAATTATCCAGAATATCTAGCTAAGATCATTGGTAAAGTTTGCTACACTAAACAACAGATTTTCAGTTTAGATAATACAGCCTTCTGTTGAAAGAACATGCCATCTAGGACTTTCATTGCCAAAAAAGAGAAATCAATGCCTAGCTTCAAAGCTGCAAAGGACAAGCTGATTCTTTTGTTAGGGGCTAATGCAGCTGATAACCTTAAGTTGAAGCCAGGGCTTGGTTACCATTCTGAAAATCCTAGGGCCTTTAAGAATCATGCTAAATCTGTCTGAGGATGGTGGTTCATGCCTGTAATCCCAACACTTTGGGAGGCTGAGATGGGATGATTGCTTGAGGCCAGGAGTTTGAAACCAGCATGGGCAACATAGCAAGACCCCTATCTCTACAAAAAATAAGGAAAATTCGCCAGGCATGGTAGCATGTGCCTGGAGTCCCAGCTACTTGGATGGCTGAGGCAAGAACTGCAGTGAGCTATGATTGGGCCACTGCAATCTAGCCTGGGCGACAGAGCAAGACCGTGTCTGGAAAAAAAAAAAAGAATTGTGCTAAATCTACTCTGCCTATGCTCTGGACATGGAACACCAAAGCCTGGATGATAGTATATCTGTTTATAGCATGGTTTACTGAATATTTTAAGCCTACTGTTGAGGTCTACTGCTCAGAGTAAATGATTGCTTTCAAAATATCTACTGCTCACTGACAATGCACCTAGTCACACAACTGTGCTACTGGAGATGTGCACAGAGATTAATGTTGTTTTTGTTCCTTCTAACACAACATCTGTTCTGCAACCTATGGGTCAAGGAGTAATTTTAATTCTCAAGTCTTATTATTTAAGAAATATATTTCATAAGGTTACAGCTGCCATAGAAAGGATAGTGATTCCTCTGATGAATCTCGGTAAAGTAAATTGAAAACTTTTTGGAAAGGATTTACCATTCTAGATGCTGTTATGAACAGTTGTGATTCATGGGAGGAGGTCAAAATATCAACGTTAACAGGAATTTAGAAGAAGTTGATTTCAACCCTTATGGATGACTTTGAGGAATTCAAAACTTCAGTGGAGGAAGTAACTGAAGATGTGGTGGAAACAGCAAGAAAATTAGAAGTAGAAGTGGAGCCTGGAGTTGGGACTGAATTGATGCAATCTCATGATAAAACTTGAATGGGTGAGGAGTTGCTTCTTATGAATGTGCAAAGAACATGATTTATTGAGATGGTGTCTACTTCTGGTGAAGATGCTGTGAACTTTGTTGAAATAACAAAAAAGAATTTGGGATATTACATTTACATAGTTGGTAAAGCAGCAGCAGGGTTTGAGAGCATTGACTCCAATTTTGAAAGAAGTTCTGCTGTGGATGAAATGTTGGCAAACAGCATCACATGCTACACAGATGTCTTTCGTGTAAGGAAGAGTCAATCAGTATGGCCAACTTCATTGCTTTCTTATGTTAAGAAATTGCCATGGCCACCCCAACCTTCAGCAACCCTCACCCTAATCATTCACCACCCATTAACATCGAGGCATGACCCTCCACTAGCAATATGATTACTACTTGCATGAACGCTAGATAGTTGTTAGCATATTTTAGTAATAAAGTATTTTTTCATTAAGATACATGCATTGTTTTTTAGACATAATGCTATTGCACACTTAACAGACTATAGTATAATGTAAACATAATTTTATATGCGTTGTAAAGCCAAAAAAATTGTGTGACTCACTTTATTTTGATATTGGCTTTAATGTGATGGTCTGGAACTGAACCAGCAATAATCTGCAAGGTATGGTTACGCTCTTGTTTTTCTGTGATATCCGACTATCCTTATTGTACTGTACTATTTGAGTAGTCTTTTTCTCATTATCATTTACCAGACCATATGCATTGTATCTTTCCTTATTCCTCATTTCAGTCCCCAGTGGCTGGCACATATAAACCCTCACTAAATATTTACTAAATGTTTTTGAGGATACTATAGTGTTTTGCATCTATTTAAAAGACCAACTTTGATTATAATATAGCTTCAATTGGTGGAAGAAAGATTGAATTCTTTTTTGTTTTTTTAGGTTTCTGGTTAATATCTGGATTGGAGTTTTAAAAATTTTTCTATAAAATGTTTTCATAATTTTGATTGTAGCTTGACTAAAAAATATTACTTATATTTCTACCCCCACTCCCATATAGTTAAAGCCTTCCATCTCAAATATGATGAAGTTCGTCTAGATCCCAATGTTCAGAAATGGGATGTAACAGTATTAGAACTCAGCTATCACAAACGTCATTTGGATAGACCAGTTTTCTTACGGTTTTGGGAAACATTAGACAGGTAATTCTGAGTCTACAGTTTGCTTGTCTGCTTTATTGTAGTAATTTTTCTGTCTCCTCAATTAAATTTGAAGTTTCTTTAAGTTGTTAACCTTATTTCCCAGTCCCCTTCTTTGAACATTGTCTAATTTGATGCTGATCAATTAACAAATGTCTTTGATACATTTACTTTAGAAATAGATAAAGGGTATATCCTGGTAGAAGGAACACTGAACTGAGTCAGAAGGCCTAGATTTTAGTCTTGGTTTTGTGATCTGGTTCTAAGGAACTGTGTGACCCTCTTGAACCTTATTTTCTATCTATCCAAGGAGCTTGGTTTAAGTGATCCCTATGTTTTTTGCAAGCGCTGAAAAACTCTGGATTTATTTGAGTTATTGCTCATGAAAGGAATTTTTTAAATTTATTTAAAATGCTTCACATTATAACAGTTTTTTAATTTGAAATTTCAGAAGCATTTGTATGAATTAAACCATAAATCATTGTCCATCTTAAGGTGCTCCTTAAATTGGCCTTAATGTGAGGTTTCTCTGGTAGGTTTATGGTTTCCTCGAGTTGTAAGTGATTGAGGTAACCCAATCTAATTATGACTGATAATATATTAAAGAGAAACCCTTATCATTCTAACTAGAAGCTTATATAGAATTTAGTAAGAGGAATGTTTTTTCTAGCTTATTTCAGAACTCCTTATATTCCCAAAGGTCACAGTATTAAATTTCCGGTTTTTTATGAAACAAGACATCCTGTTCTGTTGTTGATTTTAAGTTTTAAGAAATGTCAGTTTATTTTTACATGTAATATTCTAAAAATTCTAAAATACCTATAGTCATTATAACCTATTATAATATTGTTTTTCAGGTACATGGTAAAGCATAAATCGCACTTGAGATTCTGAGTTATTTGGCTCCTCTGTATCTGGAAATCTGGATTAAGAAGCATGGATATACCTTGATCTAAAGACTGAGACTCAAGCTTTATGAATTTATCAGGAACTTACAAATGAAGAAGGTCACAGATGGATCTTTTTTAAGACCTTATTTGATGCTTTGTGCTTCAAAGGGGTGATGCTTGTCATCCATATAAGCAAACTTTTTGGCTTACAAGTATTTTTTTAATATTAGCCTTCTAGTCTGTAATGGAAATTGTATATTTTGATAGAAATTTTTTCTCCATTGGTTAAATGAGGATTACTTAAAATTTGTTTCCGTAGAAAATAAATGCAGGTTATAAATGTGTGTATATTTAGAGGATATAAGGCTCTCTGAGCCATCTTGCTTCTGATTTTTCATTGCTCTATAATTCCTTTTACTGAAAATACTGTGTCATGAATAGTACTAAATTTTAGTCTCTGGAACATCCAAAACCAAGCAAAAGGATGTGACTATTTTGAGTGAATCAAACGTCAACCTCTATGTATACTATATATACACTTTATTTAAAAAGGAATAATGAAAAATCAAGAACAGTTCTTCAGTTTTGGTTGAAATGTTCAGCCTTTTCAAGACTTCTTATAAATGAATACATTTAATGAATGTAAATTCTTCTCACTGACTTTGGTGATTTTAAAACTTAGAATGATATATTTCTATCTGTGATTATCTTTCCACTTGAATAATCCCAAAACACAGATTAAAAACATAATAGGCTATAGTACTTTTTATTTGGGAAGCCAGAGTATAATTTGGGGGAAGGAATATGTATCAGCTCTATTACAGTGTAACTTCAACTTCCTTATCTTTTCTCATAAGTCCACCTTTGATTCTTACTTTATATGGTATAGGATTTTGAGTCTTCTAGTTTTAGGCTTGTTGATCTTAGAGTTCTTACCTTCCATTACCCCGAAATATTGATAAACTCCCAGGCACCAAAGAACACAATTGCTTAATTAAGTGTCTGAACAGAAACAAGATGAAATCACTGGTATTTTTATGTGTGTATTCAATATGGTATAAAATATAAAGCCTATATTTTAACTTAGTAAAATATTTTACTATTTCTCTACTTTTTAGATAGAGTATTGCATCCAAGGTACAATGAATGACCATTTTCCTTGAGTCTTGATTTCACCTTTTACTACTTAAAAGCAACTGGTAACCTTTACTCCTCTTAATTGTTTTTGCCATTAGAATTTTTGTTAATTATTCAGTTTTACCTCATCTTTTCTCTATTTTTTCCCCAGTGATTCTCTCTTAGGTTAACATTTTTGGTAAACATTTAGCTCTTTCTTCAGCTGACATTACCTAAACTTCTTTTTGAAATTTAATGCTGTCATAAAAATGAGAAGCAATTATTATTTATTTTTTAAGTCACCACAAAAGTCCAAACCCATAGTAAATAGAAAAGATATTTGTTCACATGGAATTCACAGGTCTCTTCAGAAAAAAACAATTAGCATTTTAAATTACTATATTTTAGTATATTTATAAGGTTTGAACAGATTCTGCTCCCATTTTTTTCTTTCTTCCCTGCATCCTCTCCCCTTGAAGATAAAAGAAAATTCAAATTTGTTCACAGATTTTCTCAGCATATAAATCTGTTTTCAAAATAAATTATGTATTGTGTAAACTTTCTCCATGATGAAATAGTTAAGGACTAGCATCTGTAATATTTTTATGTAAGATTACTTATTATAAGACTACTACAAGTGGACATGAACTACCTTTCCTAAAGATTTTTGGTATTTGTACTTAACATGTGAAATTTACTTCATATAGAGTATGGTTAAAATTGGGAACATCTACTTTGAACAGGGTTTATTTTTCTATTTTGAATTTGCCTTATGTATGTATGAAAGCTTCTGGAGATACTGTACAGAACATTAGGAAAAGTACAAATATGCTATACCATGTATTTTAAAATCAGACCCTTATGTACTTTTTTTTTGTTTTTTGTTTTGATTTTTTTGTACAGTTCAGTTCTTTATTTAGGTCCATGTAATTAATTTTATGGCCATTAATTCTAAAAATCAAAAACAAAACTTTCAGCCAATCACTATTCATTCTCCTGTGACTCAGTCCTATAGCAACACCTAACACAGTGCCTTGCACATCATAGGCATTCAGTAAATACTTATATGCGTGAATGAATAATGTGTTTTCAGTATAACTGATGTATTACGAAAAAGGAGTTGACTATACTTGGTCTTGGAGTTTGAGAATTCAGAATTACAGGCAGTAAAGAGGCATAAGTAGATATTTTAATGGAAATTAAGTGTACATTAATAACTTGACTTACCCCTAAGTTACTATTAACTGGAGATATCCTTGTTTGTCCCACCTCTAAAGGAAAGCTCTATTTATTCATTGGACACTCTTCTGAGTCAGGTGACAATTAGAAGCATGTAGGTTTCAGTCAGGGGGTCTCAACCCAGACTACATATAGAATCATTTGGGAAGTTTAAAAATATACCCATGCCTGAATCCTGATTCTGATTCTGATTTAATTTGTCTGGGATGAGACCTGGTCATCAATATTTTTTCAAAGTTCTCCAGGTAATTTTAATGTACAGGAAGGATTCAGAATCACTGGTTTAATTTGTTATTGAAAACAATACCAGTATTAAATATTTCCTCCTCCTTTTCTTCTTCTTCTTTTCTGTATGTATATGTGTTTGGCTTTTTTTGTATGTTTGGTTTTTTATTTTGGGTTTTTTTTTGGCCACCCTTTGCACTAGACCACCCCCATTATTGGTGATATTGGCTTATATTTCCATCTGACAAATTCAAATCTTAATTATTTATTTAATATAGAATGAGTATTTTTCTGTTTAATATTTAAACAATGTTTAATATATTTCATTATTAACTAGTATTATAGTTTATGATTTGTTCCCCATGTGTCCATATCCTTTACTAACTTTTTGTTTTTAGCAACACAACAGTAATCCATACAGAGACAACTAATTCATAATGATGAAAATCTCATAATTAATTTTTAAGGTAGAAGGAAGTAAAGTATTAATTTCTTATCTGCCATGCAGAATGAAACAAACACAATTTGCTTATGAAAAGAAAGAGGCATACTTTTTAATCTACACAAAAAACTAAAAGTAAACCATTTAAATACAATTCATTATCTAATAAACATTGAAAGGAATATTTTTCCTAAATAAAAATTTTGTGACTCCTAACAAAATTAAAGTGATGACACTGTTCTTTTTTGGAGGGTGGGGGAGAATATTTGTTGAACTAATGTAGTATATAAAATTCTTTGAGACTAGCCTTGTATTTGTAGTATCACAAATACAGCAGTTACAAAAGCTGGTCAAAATCAATGGCTTAGAAAGTGGCTTTAAACTTTGTGTTTTGAAATTGCTTGTTTAAATGCAAAATTATAACTAAGGTAGATACTTATTTTAATTTTAATTTTTAATTTTTTTCACAGAAGTTTATTAAAGCCTTCATACACACGTTTTTTAAACAAAGATTCTTAATAAAGAAATTGTTGGTCTTTCTGGTTGAAGTTCATATAGAATCCTGAGAAGAAGTAATTTATAAAATAAGGACTATAGAAATTTGTTCTCAACTGAAAAGTTGGCAGCTGCTGTTTTTCTAAAAATAAAAGAAAAGACAACGTGAAAATTAATTACATTAGCCTTAATATTACTTGACTGAATTTCCACTATTTATTCACTTGTGTTTGAGATTCACCTAGTTATTCTAATGATAATATATTAACTTTAGAAATAAAAGGGGGAAAAGTGACTGACTTTGACTTAAATTAAGAATTAATTAGGAATTTTGAAGTCCTATATATTCTAGCATATTCATTGCCACATTTGGAAGTATATTTGCCCCAGCATTGTTTCTATATATGTTGGAATAATAACTACAGAAAAATTGAAAATGTATAGTAGATGTGTAAAGAATTATGTTTAGTAAATGCATAATAGGAAGTAATACTTGCAGGTTATTGATCTGTTTGGGTTTGTGTATTTTTTTAGGTAGTGTTTACAAGGGTATCTTGAAATTTATAAATATGTGCCATTTACTGAAAAGCAGTAAGCATTTTTTTATGTGTAAAGCTAATGAAATAAAACTAGTTTTATTGCCACAATTTTAAAAGTGGGGCTATACTATGTCAAATTTAAGCAAATGATCTGTCTCTTCAAGGATTTTGTTTGCCATTGAATTCTGTTTTCATCCACTTTAAATTTACTAAAAGCTATTTAACCTCCAAGTTTGATTATAGTGCTTAATAAGTATTGCAGTTCATGTACATGGAGTAGGCACTATAAATGATTGTTTAACCACAAATAGGTACTATTTATCAAACAAAGTGGTTCTTGAATAGAGCTTAAGTTTTGGGTGCTGTGAGTGACCTGATAAAATGTTCTACTCATTCTGATTCCATTTTGGTGGATTTTTAAATCTAAGGTTTAATTGTAAATAAAACATTTTGTAGTACTTTATATTAAGACTCTTAGGGACATTTCCACCCCCTCTTTGTCCCCAGCCAAAAAACTATTCATACCAAGAAGGCAGAAACTGTATTGTGGGCTGGAATATCATCTTTACATGAAATCAATCTTGAGATTTGTCATGCATAGTGTTTCTCTGTTTTGGGAATAAGTGAAATATAAGTTTTCACTTTGAAAACTAATGAGTTAAGTCCATTTACAGTCTCTGTTAATGAAATAAATAATGTAGAGAATCATAGTTCATAAAGGGTAGCAAGCTACAGCTTTGCTGAACTTACAGTTTGATTATGGTCAAATTTTCTATGTTGTTGTTGTTGTAATAGAATTAAGAGAGTGTCCTGGTAAATTACTATACGTTACCTTTACAGTTTGAGCACCCGGATTTTAACATTTTATAGTTTCAAAACAAACAAACTATACTCTCATATAATCACATCTTTAGCAGCAGCATCATATCATTGGTACCAGTAGTGAATCTTCTGCAACAAAATTTCTTTAATGAAAAATTTAATGGATTGTATTCAAACTTATTTTTCATTCAGTTCATAAGTGCCCACTTAATATGTATTTGATACTCTGCTGTCTGTTCCTTTGATCATCTGCTCTTGGGTGAGCATCCACATAACTAGAATAGATAGCATGAGTTGTAAATGCTGTTGAATGTTTTTAAGGCTCAAAGGTGCTAGTATATAAATAACAGCACATTGCCAAATGAGCTTTTTTCCCTCTCATTTTCTAAAACACTTTTATATTTATCATGTAATGATCAGCGTGTATGGTGAGTCGGAAGACTTTTTTCTCTTAATTTCCTTAACTGACTATAGAAAATACTATAATGAAGCTCTGGAAAGGCTGTGTTGTTGAATCTAATAATTATTTGTAGTTCCTTTGACACAGGATTATTTATAGTTTATAATTTACCCTTATCTAGAGAATGCTGATTTATATTACATAACTAATGTAAATAGAGCTGAGACTGTAGTGAAGCAGAAGACATTTGAGAGATTCTTCTTATAACATTTGGATGTTTTATTGGACTGTGCTTTATTTGCCAACAAATTCCAAGTGGAAACACTTTGGGTTATACAACATTCACTGTGATAATATGTGATAATGTATACTCTCAGAAGAACTGCCTTCTTGGAGTTTACGTTGTTAAAACTGTAAATGTGGTAATAGCATCTCTTCTTTTTTAAATTGATAAATAATGTAAACATTTTTCTTTATAATGGAAGAGTTTGAGAGTGTTATATTAAGTCAGTATGTGTATAATGGTTGGGGAAGATCAAGTGAGCTTCCTTATGTCTCATTCAATTGTTTTAGCACAATTGAGCATCACTAATGTTTATGGTGGTTTTGACTATAAAACAGTTTAAAAATATTTGTATTTTAAGATAATGTATTTTTATTCCATAGTGCACCATTGAGTACAAAAAGGAAGTATAAGGGTCACTAATGATGGAATACAATAAATTGAGGAGCATTAAAGTAGTTTAAGGCTAAAGCAGTTTGATGTAGGAATTTGAGGAGAAAAAATTATGTGGGGAGTCCAACTCAATGGGAAAATATAGTAGGATTTGGACAGTTATATCCTTCTGGGGTTGTGCTTATAAATTCAAGCAAAGCTAGGCAAACCTGTGGTGTGATTTTTCTCCAGCGATGGTTAGCAGCTTGATTGCGGGTGTAGAGAATTTCAGTTAGATTTTTAACTATTTTGATGGAATTGGAAGCAGGCCAGGGAGTCGAAGGTATTTATAAGGTGATAATTGTAGTATCGGAATGTGGAAGCTAGGTTCAAGGACTAAATGATAGAAAGGAGATGGTGGATGATGAGACGGGTGCTGTCCCGTGAACTGAGAGCTTCAATGAAGTGAGCCTGAAAGATGAGAGGAGGGAATGATCAGAGGATGAGATGCATAAAATCAAGATTTCAGAGTTGATCTAATAACATTGACAAGAAAAAGTCAAGACCTTAGAAGTGGCTGAGATAGAGAGGAGGGAGTGATCTTTGAGATGAGGAATCAAGGATCTGTGAGGCTATGGTTATTCATGTGAGTGTTGAAATAACTGAGAAGGACAAGAACAGGGACAAGGAGAAGAACTGGATAGCATGAGCTTTATAGGATCCATACTTAGTACAAAAAAACCTGATTTTATGTCAAGAGATCAGTGAATGAACGTACATTTAGATGTTTCAAGATAAGTTAATAAAATGTTAAAGGTAGAGATCACATCAATGCCTTCCAACATCCAAATCGGAGAAAAATTTTGTGTACTTGTCCCATTGGCCCAGATTATGAGGGCTTTTGCTATACCAAGTCTTGTTTTTCCCAGTTTGCTCCCATGTGAGGCTAGTTCTTGTATTCTTTGCCTCTTCTGTAGCTCAGTGATACTGGGGGTGGGTGAAGCCTTTGTTGGAAACCCTGAGCTCTACTCTTTGAGGTTCATGAAGTGGGAATACTGGGGTCACTTCCCTAGTTGTATGCACAATTCATTAGTAAGAGAGAACACCCTGAATGGTTCCCAAACTGGTGGGGTGCTGGAAAAAAGGAATCCCTGCAGATACTGGTGGTAGGAAAGGGTTTTTTATTCTTGAGGATTTTTCTTTGGCTTTTCTATGAGCTAATCCTTATTTCCTTAGTTTGCTTTGTTCTAGGTTTTGGGGGAGAATTCTTAGGTTGTCAAGGTTCATTTCCTATAGTGAGGTGGGTTAGATGCTATTCTGAGCCTTATCTAAATCTTACCTGAATCTGTTTCTTTCCCTGTTAGCATGAAGTTGTGCACCTTTTCTTGTTTGGTGACTGATTTTGAGTTTTTCCTCCTCCTTCACTCCCCTACTAATTCTTTAGTTGTTGTGATTCAGCTATGATCCAGCTTTATTCCGTCGTCTTCACCTAGAAGTGACCTTAGCTTTTCTTGACAAAGGAAACAGAAGCCGTGGACTTCTCAATACTAAACCTTAAAAACTTGCATGCATATAATAAGTATCTTTTTTTTCTTTTTTCCTATTCCAATGGTTTAAATATCCTGCCACATATTAGGGACATTCGTATGTAGTTCTCCTACCACTTCTACTCTGTCACATATTTTGCACTATTACTGTTTTCTCTTCCTTGTATCAACATCCTGTCACTCTGTACTTACCCCTTCCACCCACATTTAAATTTGGTTGAACCTTTTCATCTTAAACATAAACAGCTTCTAGGGAAATGGCTTGATTATGTGTCTTTAACTCTGTCCCCTCAAACTCTTTGATTCCATCTGCTAACTACCTGTTGAATAGAACAGTTGCTGAAGGGCTGGGGCCTTTGGGCAAGTAGTGTATATTGCTCAGATTCTACCAGGATATGGAGGGGAGGACATGTCTTTGAGTTTCTTCCTGTCTAATCATATCGACCAGCAGCTATGAAACCTTCAGCAAGGATCTGAACTGAAAAATCCTCACTTTCAAAGATCCAAGGACTTAGAGGAAAAGTGGTATAGTAGGCATGTGTGGTACTAGGCAGACTAGCTTCAGAGTGCCCGCTTGGTTGCTGCATGGTGGGCTTAGCTCTACATCTCCCCATGAGGCTGGGGGAGGTATTTACTTCCTGCCAATGACAAGCACTGTTTTAGTTGCTGGGGATACAGGGCACACAAGACATTGGCCATGCCTTCATTGAGTGGGAAGAGATAGTAAGTAAATGAACAAATAATGTCTCAGAAGGTAATAAGTGACACAGGAAACTAAAGCAGAGTAGAGTGACTAGGCTGTGTTGGGATAAGGTAGTAGCAGGGTTTATTTTATATGGGTGGTCAGAGACATCTCAGATAAGGTGACGTGTGAGAGCAATTTGAAGGAAGTGGGATCTAGCCTTGTAAATATCTGTGGAGAAAGCACTCTAACTAGGGAACAGGAAGTTTAGAAACCCTGAGGCAGAATCATGCCTGCTGTTCCAAGGACTGATAAGGAATCTACTTGGCTAGTGATGAGGGAGCAAGAACAGTAAGAAATGAGTTCAGAGAGGCAGCAGGAAACAAGATTATGTAGAGTATTGTAGCTGATTGTACGACCTTTGGCTTTTGTTCATCGCTATATACAGAAGCCATGTGAGGGATTTTAAGCAGAGTGACATCCATGTGGTTTAAGTTTTAAGAGAGTCACTCTAACTCAACCTTGTTGAAGAATAGACTTAAATTATAGGTAGCAAGGGCAGAAGTAAGGAGACAAGATCATTGGATATTACAACAATTTAAACAAGAAATGGGCTTGGACCAGTGTGTTGTCAGTGGAGGAATGACAAATGGTCAGATTCTGGGAATATTTTGAAAGTAGATGGATAGGATGCGGTGTGTGAGATAATAGTAAACAACACTTCAAGTTTTTGTGTTTTTTTTGCCTGAGTAGCTGAAAAGATGGGGTTTTGCTCACTATGATGGGAAAGATTGTGTAAGGATCAGATTTTGGGATGATTATAGCTGAGGGGAATCAGTTTACTTTTGGAATGTTGAGTTTGAGATGCTTGTTACATATGCAGGAGGAGATATTCAAATCCTTGAATTTCAGGGTAGAGAGAGGCATTTACGAAGGAAAACGAATAGAAAATCACATCTCCAGGCTTTAGAGAAAGACTGCAACCAAGAATCCCTTTCCCAGGTAAGATCATTCATCTTGAGGATATGCAAGGATACAAAGACTATATACCGTATGTAAACTCACCAAAGGAAAACAGCCCCAAGAACTTAAAACAAGCAACAAATTAAAACAAAGACCTGTATTCTATGATAGAGTGACTGGGAATTTGTAATATTAAGTGTTACGTAAGTATTCTTCAAGTAGAAAAGACATACTACATGGAAAATCTCATGCTAGTAGCTATCAGGACTAAGTAAGCCATCTCAGCAAAAGTTAGAAGGGAGGGCTGAGCCAGGGGAATAAAGTGAATAAAAGCATTCTAAATTTCTCATCCCTGGTGAGAACAAATGTTTGACTTCATGGAAGATGAAAAACATTAGTTTTTGCAACTAATCAGAAGTTCTATGTTTTTAATAAATAGCTTTCTAAAATCCACCGAAGCACTTTGGAATATGTAAAAAAAAAATGTATTGTGGTTTTGGAAATTTTTAAATAGGTCAGGAAATTATTTCCAAGTTGTGCAGATATGAAGATTTTGATAAGTAATATGTTTTCATCCACAAAAGCACAAACTAAAATATCTTCAATAATATTCAAAATCACAATGTTCTTTCCATAGCATAAATTTTTTTCTACAAGTAATTACTTTTCATTCATTAAAACAGACTTCCGGCTATCTGCTTTAATAATTTTTAACCTTCTAATTTGGCAAAGAGCTAATTTAGGCTTAGGAAAAGGGTCAACTCTGCCATTTCTTTGTTCCCATGGGCTTGCATTATTACTGTTATCTTTATGGGTGGTTTTTTTTTTCTTAGAGATCTTTTTGTGTCATTTTTCCATTTTGTGAAACGGCTATAAGCTGTTGTCTGTCACAGCATGCTAGATGAGGGAATGCGGACTTCACTGTTAGGTCTTGTTCTTCCCTCACTTCACCTTGTATACAAATCAAATGAAGGCATCTATATCAACCTATATATTAACTATTACTAAAGCTTAATTTAAATGAAAATACATATTGTGATGTCTTCTTGTAGTGCCCCACTGAATCATCTTGCAAGCTCCCTGAGGTATGTATACCCTACTTTGGAAACCTACAGCACTAAGTAAAAATCTTTTAATATACTATTTATCAAATAGTTGTGTATGGATCATAAGCATTAGCATCCCTTGGTGGGGAGTGGTTGTGTGATTGTTAAAATGTAGATTCCTTGACCCTGTCCCAAACTTAATAGGCTTTTGTGGGATATAGTCTAGGAATCTACATATTTAGCAAGATTCTCAAGTGGTTCATGGTGCACTATTTTGAGAGATACCAAGTTTGAAACTCTAAGGCCTAATTTTCTTTTCAACCTCCCAAAGACCCTAGCCTCTAGTTACACTACTTTGCAGTCTTTCAACATGCCATTTCTTTTCACATCTGCATATCTTAGTACGTGTTCCTTTCCATACCTGGAAAGGAAAATGTATTCTTACCCTTTAAGCCTCAGCTTAAATTCACACCTGTGAAATCTACCTTAGTATTTGTACATATCAAATAACAGATATGTGTTTTTATGATTCTTTTTGCATATTATGAGCAGCTTAATGTATTTGCCATTGTTAGTATTATCCCATATGAGAAAAAAATCAGACCAAGGACTAATGCTCTTAAAACTATTTGAACAAATATGTGTTTGCATCAGTGTTATCTATGTTCTGACTGATTTGTGAACAGAAAACCAAATAAATCTTCATTTCTCACACATATGATACAACTCACGTTAGTAGCTTAAATCTACCTGTATGAGGATTATCAGTCTCTGAAGAAATGAAACACAATAAAAATGAAATATGTATGAAACACGAAGTAAAGGCATACCAATATCTAGTAAGGAGTAATTAAAAATCCCATTTTCCCTCTTCCAAACTTTCATAGCACTAGCACACCCTTCAATTATAGCACTCACAATGCTGTAATTTATCTTACTTCAAGATTCTAGGATGCACCGGTTATCAATTTATCATTTCTCAGCTCCAAATCTATCCTTTTTGCCCTGCTTTGTAATGTTGAAACTGGACCCTGTAACAGGTATCTCCTTTGCCAGCTGGCTCAGTGTTAGGCTTTTTCACTGGAAGGACACAATAAGGCAGTAGCAAGGGGAATGGGCTTCTCTTTCTGGTTGTGATGTGTTTTTATTTGATTGGCTGCCAGCAGACTGGCCTACAGAAGTCCTGGTAGGGACTCACCTCAACAGCCTTAATAGATCAGCTGCAGCCTAAACCTTCCTGCAAGATTCTCTGCTGCCTGGTGAACCATTCCTACGGAACACCTGTGGCCCACGCACAACCTCCAGTGATTCCCCCACCTGGTGAGGTGCTCTGACCAGAGGGGGAAGGTTTCTTCCATCTGCAGTCTGAGTTCCTGTAGCAGCCATGCCTTCTCCAGTGAGTTCTGAATCTCAGCCCTGGGGTAGGGGTGGGGGGTGACTCTTTTAAGTTCTTAGTCTGTCTTTTTCACTCTCCCACAAGCATAGAGGAAGTGGCTTTTTTCTCCATTAGAATCTTCTTTTATCAGTTTTAGTAAATCATCTTTCATTAACAATTTTCTACACTTAATTTTCTCTATTCAGATTACTGGTGTGGTTTCTGTCTCCTGATTGAATCCTGATGGGTAATGGGGTATGCTGCTCAAAAGAGATTTCTTTCAGAGTGATGAATAAACTATGTCCTAGAAGCTGTGTTGCATCAGGAAGGGCCATGTGTTGGAATCATGGTTTACATGAATACATACAGTGTCAGAAGAAGCAAGTGAAGAGGGAAACAACATTGGCAAAGTAATTGCATGGAAACCAGAGTGAGAGAGAGAGAGATTAATTTGATAGAGTTTTGGTGGCTGGCCTGAGTGTGAAACTATGGTGACGGTAGTAGAGAACTTTAGGTTAATAAATACTGATTTATTCACATGCTACAAAATTCAAAAGGCACCCAATTTTTCTGGAGTTAATTACTGTGTCCAGATTCCTAGGAAACTTCCAGGGCTATTCTGTTGATGAATGAGCTGATAGGTAAATCTCTCCCCCACCCCCAACACCCATCCCCTTCTCTCTCTCATGCACGCACGTGCACACACACACACACACACACACACAAATATTAGCGTTCTTCTGCATCTTACTTTGTTCACTTAGTAGTATATCTTGGAAATCGTATATCCCTTCAGCTTTTTTCTATCTTGTTCTTTAAAAAAATTAAAAAAAAATTTTTTTTCAGTAGATTTAGGGAGTACAAGCGTTTTTTTGTTACATGGATGAATTGCATAATGCTGAAGTCAGAGTTTTCAGTGTACCCATCACCAGAATAGTGTACATTGTACCCAATAGATAAGTTTTTATCCCTCACCCACTCCCACCATCCCCCATTCTTAGTTTTTAATGTCTATTATATTGCTTTATAATTATATGTATGTATGTATATGTATATATATGTATGTATCTCCCTTGTTTAGCTTCCACTTAAAAGTGGGAACATGTGATATTTGTTTTTCCATTCCTGAGATACTTCACTTAGGATAATGGTCTCCACTTTCATTCAAGTTGATGCAAAAGACATGATTTCATTCCTTTCTATGGCTGAGTAGTACTCTATGGTGTATATATATATGCACCACATTTTCTTTATCCACTCATCAGTTGATGGCACTTTGGTTGATTCCATATCTTTGCAATTGTGAATTGTGCTATGATAAACATTCGGGTGCAGGTGTCTTTTTTACAAAATGACTTTTTTTCCTTTGGGTAGATACTCAGTAGGGGAATTGCTGGATAGAATGGTAGGTCTACTTTTAGATCTTTGAGGAATCTCCATACTGTTTTCCATAGAGGGTGTATTAATTTACATTCCCACCAACAATGTATAAGTGTTCCCTTTTCATCTGTGCCAACATTTATTGTTTTTTGACTTTTTAATAATGGCCATTCTGATAGTGGTAAGGTGGTATCTCATTGTGGTCTTAATTTGCATTTCCCTGATGATTAGTGATGTTGAGCATTTTTTCTTACGTTTGTTGACCATTTGTCTATCTTCTTTTGAGAAAAGTCTGTTCATGTTTTCTACTCACATTTTGATAGGGTTATTTGGTTTTTTCTTGATGATTTGTTTGAGTTCTTTGTAAATTCTGGATGTTTGTTGGATGTGTAGTTTGTGAATATTTTCTCCTATTCTGTAGGTTGTCTATTTACTCTGTTGATTATTTTCTTTGCTGTGCAGAAACTTTTTAGTTTAATTAATTCCCATTTATTTTTGTTGTTGCTGTATTTGCCTTTCGGGTCTTAGTCATAAATTCTTTGCTTAGTGTCCAGAAGAGTTTTTCCTATGTTTTCTTCTAGAATTTTTATGGTTTCAGGTCTTACATTTAAGTCTTTAGTCCATCTTGCGTTAATTTTTATATCTGGTGAGAGATAGGGATACTGTTTCATTCTTCTGCATGTGGCTATCCAATTTTCCCAGCAAAAGGTATTGAATAGGGAGTCCTTTCCCCATTGTTTTTGTATGTTTTTGTCTGCTTTGTCAAAAATAAGTTGATTGTAGCTATATAGTTTTATTTCTGGGTTCTCCATTCTGTTCTATTAGTCTATATGTCTTACTTTATACCAGTACCATGCTGTTTTGGTTACTTTTGTCTTGTAGTGTAATTTGAAGTGAGGTACAGTGATGCTTCCAGATTTGTTCTTTTTGCTTAAGACTGCTTTGGCTATTCAGGCTCTTTTTTGGTTCCATATGAAGTTTAGGATTATTTTTTCTAGATCTGTGAAAAATGACATTGGTATTTTGATGGGAATTGTGTTGAATCTGTAATTTACTGTGGGCAATATGGGCATTTTACAATATTGATTCTTCCAATCCATGAGCATGTTATGTTTTTCCGTTTGTTTGTGTCATCTAGAATTTCTTTCATCAGTGTTTTGTAGTGCTCTTTCTAGGGATCTTTCAACTCCTTGGTTAAGTATATCCCTAGGAATTTTATTTTCTTTGCAGTTACTGTAAATGATACTGAGTTCTTGATTTGACTCTCAGCTTGATTATTGTTAGTATATAGAGATGTTACTGATTTGTCTACATTAATTTTGTAACCTGAGACTGTACTGAATTTCTTTATGTTCTAGGAGTCTTTTCCTGGAGTCTTTAGGGTTTTCTAGGTATAAGATCATATCATCAGCAAACAGGCCTAGCTTGACCTCCTCTTTCCTGATTTGAATGCCCTTTGTTTCTTTTTCTTACCTGATTCTCTGGCTAGGACTTCCAGTACTGTGTTGAATAGAAGTCGCGACAGTGGGCATCCTTGTCTTGTTCCAGTTCTTAGGGAAATGCTTTCAACTTTTCCCCATTCAGTATGATGTTGGCTGTGGGTTTGTCATGTATGGCTTTTGTAATTTTGAGGTATGTTCCTTCTATGCCTAGTTTGTTGAGGGTTTTTATCATGAAGGATGCTGGATTTTATCAAATGCTTTTTCTGCATCTTTTGAGATGATCATATGGTTTTGATTTTTAATTCTCCTTATGCAGTGAATCATTTATTGATTTGCATATGTTGGACCATCCTTTCATCCCTGGGATGAAACCCACTTGATCGTGATGAGTTATCTTTTTGATGTGCCATTGGATTCAATTTGCTAGTATTTTCTTGATGATTTTTGCATCTATGTTCATGAGGGATATTGGTCTGTAGTTTTCTTTTTTCCTTGTGTATTTTCCTGGCTTTGGTATGGAGGTGATACTGGCTTTGTAGAATGAGTTAGGGAGGATTCCCTCCTTCTTGATGTTATGAAACAGTTTCAGTAGGATAGGTGTCAGTTTTTCTTTGTAGGTCTGGTAAAATTTGGCCATGAATCCATCTAGTCCAGGGCTTTTTTTTTTTTTTTTTTTGGGTCAGGAGATTTCTTTTATTACTGTTTCAATCTCACTACTTGTTATTGGTCTGTTCAGGATGAAAAATTTTTTTTTAAATTGAGGCAAACATTCATCCTACAGTAAATATCTTCTGCCTTTTAACTGGCTGCATACTTTTTCACACAATGACTATGCCAACACTATGGAGAGAGTCTGGGTTGAGTACAATCCTTTAGCATTATAAACATTGTTGCAGTGAACGTCCATGTGTGTACTTCTTTGTACACATGTATCCTGGTTACATTCCTAAAAGTGACACCCCTGAGTTGGAGGTCATTTTTTTAAACTTTTTATTTTGAAATAATTACAGATTCATAAGAAATTACAAAAATAGCACAGAGAGATCCCACTTGTCCTTCACCCAGTTTCCCCCACAGGTAACATCTTACATAACTAGTACAACATAGTACAATATCAAAACCAGGACATTGGTACAATCCACAAACCTTATTCAGATTTCACCAGTTTTACATGTCCTCATTTATATGTGTATGTAGGGGGCAGTGAGTATAGTTCTATGCAGTTTTATCATGAGTAGATTTGTGTAATCAGCACCACAATCAAGACATAGAACTGTTCCATCAGCCCAAAGATCCCTTGTGCTACCCCTTAATAGTCACACCCACCCTCCTTCTTTCATCACCATCCTATTGCCTCCTAATTCATGGCAACCAGCTAATCTGTTGTCCATCTCTATGATTTTGTCATTTTGAGAATATTATGTAATTGGAATTATACAGAATGTAACCTTTGAGATTGGCTTTTCTTCACTCATCATACTTCCTTGAGATCCATCCAAGGTGTTGCATGTATTGATAGTTGTTCCTTTTTATTTCTGAGTTGTTCCATGAAATGAACATATCACAGTTTGTTTAACCATTCACCCACTAAAGACATTTGGGTTGTTTCCAGTTTGGGGCCATGACAAGTAAAGCTTCTGTGAACATTTATGTACACATGAATGTGTGGGCATAAGTTTTTCATTTTGCTGGGATAAATGCCCACGAATGTAGTTGCTGAGTTGTATGGTAACTGTATGCTTGATTTTTTAAGAACCTGCCAAACTATTTTCCAGAGTAACTGTAATACTTTACATCCTCACTAGCTATGTACAAGAGATCCAGTTTCTCCAAATCCTCTCCAGTTTTTGATATTGTCATGATTTTTTCTAATTTTAGGTATTCTAATAGGTGTGTAGTAATATAGCATCATGGTTTTAATTTGTCCCTAACAGTTAATGATATCTTCAGGTACTAATTTGCTATCTCCATATCCTCTTTGGTGAAATGTCTGCTCATGTTTTTTGCCCATTTTTCTAATTTGATTATATTTTTTTAACTGTTGAGTTTTGAGGGTTCTTTATATAGGCATCCCTCACTTTGCATAATTCCAATATGCAAGACTTTCAGTTATCATGGTTTAGTTAAATAAAACAGTTCAAATTTAAGGTACCATGGTGTATAAATTGTGAGTGATTGCATAAAGTATAAACTTTGTTGCTAGCCCTTCAGTCCACAAATAACTACATAAATAACAGATGTGCATCGTGATCAATGACAAATCCCTTCTTTCAGAGTCTGCTGGTGATTGACCATTGCACATCTCTTATTCAGACAGAAAGCAAAATGTGTGGTTGTGTTGCCTCCTTGTCTCCCAGTAATAAACCCATATGACATTTTACAAAAATGGATAATTGAAGGAGAGAATTGGCCAACAAAGATAAAAGTAT
Source organism: Daubentonia madagascariensis (assembly GCA_023783475.1). NCBI lineage: Eukaryota > Metazoa > Chordata > Mammalia > Primates > Daubentoniidae > Daubentonia > Daubentonia madagascariensis. Next base: position 12,409,879 of record JAKFHU010000978.1, on the reverse strand, counting down.
AGCACAGAAATAAAAAATTATGACACTGGAAGTGAAATTCAAATTAACCATAAATGGAGTTTTAGACAAAATGGTTGACTCTGAGAATGTTGATACTACTGCAGTTCAAGACTCTACATAGGCAGCCAGAGGAATTTAGTGATGGCAAAACTCTTGACATAAATAAGGAAAGGATCAAGATCTCCCAGAGGACGTGAAAAAAATCTTCACATTAAAGGAATTCCAGAGATATCTCATGACATTGAAAAACAGAAGGTAAAATGTTGGAAGCTGATCCAAACTTAGAAAGGAGTATGGCAATTCACCGAGGCACAGAAAAGATGCTGTATTGTAAGTTACATCATGATAAGGCACTGCTTAAACTATTCTTGATCTTTTATGCAAAGATACAAAGCACTTTAATTCTCAAAGATTTTAATGCTTTAAATTAAAACATACTAAATAGTTGTACTACTTTTAAAATTTACTCTATACGCTTATTACCAACAATAAGAAAGTTTTGACAAAAATTTTTAAAGGTTGTGGAACAATTGTAACTTTTCCCACTGATTACTAAGATTGCTTTGTGTAGTTTTTGCCTGCATGGTCATTTTTATGGTCCTACACTACTGTACTAAGCAAGGAGTGCCTTTGTATTCAAGATACAAGTTCTTTGTTGGATTTATGGTTTGCAGATATTTTCTCCTAGTCTGTAGCTTGTCTTTTCATTTCTTTACAGAATCTTTCATAGAGCAAAACTTTAATTTTGATAGAGTCTAATTTATTGATTTTTTTCTTTTATGGATTGTGCCTTTGGTGTCATATCTGAGAACTCTTTACCTAGTTACAGGTCCCAAAGATTTTCTCTTATGTTTTCTTATAAAAGTGTTACAGGCTTATCTATAGGTTTATCTTAATAGGTTTGTCTATTCATATCTTAATAGGTTTATCTGTGTATATCTCTGATCCATTTAGAGTTAATTTTTGTATACGGTATGAGGCTTATGTTGGATTCATTTTTTTTTCTTCCTATAAATGTCCAATTGCTTCAGCACTATTTGTTGAAAACACAGTCCTTCCTCTGCTCACAATCCTGCCTTTGCACCCTCATCAGGAATCAGCTATCCATCTATGTGTGGGTCTATTTCTGGGTTCTCTATTCTGTTACATTGATTTATCCCTCCACCAATACTATACTGTCTTGATTACTGTAGCTATATAGTAAGATAAAATACTGAGTAGAATGTTTCCTCCCATTTTATTCTTCTTTTTCAAAATTGCATTAGCTAGTCTAATTTCTTTGCCTTTCCATATAAATTTTAAAATAAACTTGTGTATGTTAACAAAAACATCTTGCTGAGATTTGAATAGAAATTACATTAAACTTATAGATCAATGTGAGGAGAACTGACAACTTTACTATGTTGAATCTTCTAATCTATGAACACAGTATGTACAGTGTCTTCACTTATTTAGATTTTCTTTAATTCCCTCAGCATTTTGTAGTTTCAGCATACAAGTTCTTTTTAAGTTCTGTGAGATTTATACCTAAATATTTATTTTTTTTGAGCAATTGTAAATGGCATTGTGTTTTTAATTTCAGTCTCCACATGTTTATTGCTAATATTATAGAAATATAATTGATTTTTGTATGATTTTGTACCCATGCTAAATTTGCTAAACCTTGCTAAACTCATTTAGTAGTTCTAGAAGTTTTTGTTGTTGTTGTTGGTTTCTTGCTATTTTCTATGCAGATCATTATGTCATCTACAAACAGGGCCAGTTTTCTTTTTTCTTTTTTAATCTATGTGCCTTTTATTTATTTTTCTTGCCTGATTGTGCTGGTTAGAAATTCTATTACTATGTTGAATTAGAGATGCGTTGAATTTTTATTTAAAAGCCTACAGTCAAAATCTATACCAGGGATTGCAACTTGAAATACCCACAGGGGCAGGCAAGTGGGTATTTGGACTGATTAAAATAGTAGGAATTGGTGGGAATGTAGTACACTGAAGAGTATGTGTACCTCCTAAAGGTAATCAAAAAATACTTGAAAAGTACTGTTTGTTTTCTAGCCAAACAATATATTTTGAAGTAGCCATTGTTTGAAGTAGCCATATTTTGGTAGCCATTATTCTTTAGTCTCTGTATGGAGTTGCATTCAAAGAAAACATAATTCCAACTCCACAAATCTTAAAGAATAATTTAGATTCTACACATAGCAAGTAAGGGCCCTGCTTTTGGGGGATTATTAATACAATCAGAATCATGTTCTTGAGTTAAGGGTTAAGACTAAGTTGGCAATGGATATTATATTCATTAGCTATTCATGCATAACATCCCACCCCCAAACAATTTATTATTGCTTTGGGGTCTATGGGTCAATAAATCTCTTCTGAGCTTGCTCTTAATCTGGACTCTGGCTGACTGTGGCTGGGTTGAAACATACATCTTCAGTCAGCTCACAGGTTGTCAGCAGTCTGGCTAGTCTGGAATGGACTCATTCCTATGTCTGGAGTTAGGTCACTGACAACTAGAGCAACAGTGGATAACTAGGCTGAAAGTCTCTCATTATCCAGTGGAATAATGCAGGCATATTCTCATGGCAAAAACTTAGTAACCACAGGAGAGCAGAGGCCTGGGCTCAAAACTGCCACACTTTTACTTTTCCCTCTTTGTGTTGGCTGTAGCAAGTTACAAGTCCAGCCTGGATTGAAAGGGTGAGGAAGTAAATTTCACTTCTTGATTGGAGGAGCTTTAAAGTCATGTTATAAAGAGCATAGATAGAGGGAGGCCATTAATTTGGATCATCTATCAATCTACTGAAAGCACATGGAGTTTCCTTAAGGTTAGAGATTTTTGTGTTATCTTTTCATCTTATCTGGCAAAATGCCTTGCACATAGTAGTATGTCTTCATATGTACTTATATGCGTTTACCTATTAATTCTTATAACCCTGTGAGATTGGTATTCTTATTTTCATATTGCAGATAAGGAAAGTAAGGCACAGAAAAGAAACTTGCCCATGGTCACACAGCTAGGAATCACTATATTTTCTATGTATTGTCCGTAATTATTGTCATATCTACTGAGTATTATAATACTATTGACAATAATTATTTTTCATTTCCATTTTCAAATAGATGTCATATGACTGGACGAGTTGCCATTCTGTTGTGAAAATACAAGAGCTTAACTTGACTATCATAACCTTTGCATTTTTATATGGGAGTGCCAACAAAGATGTCACCAAGTATAGTCTGTATTTTCCTCAAAAAGTGTAACTGTGACTCTATCTGCTTAAGTATTTGTGTAAATCCTTGGTTAAACTGAATGATAGAAATGGAATTAGAGAATTAGTTTACACTATATTGAAGAAGGTGTTTAGAGTTGACCCTATTACCTATGCAAGAACTTCAATATGTATGCTGTGAAATTAGTAAAACTTCTGGTAGAACTTCCTGACACTGAAAAAAGTATCCCCAAGTTAACAAGTTAATTGTCCTGGTTAATGAGTTTATTTAAGACAGTCCGTTAAGTGTTGGCTAATGCCTACAAAATAGAGAGATGTTAGTTTGGGTGAGCTATGCCTTCTAACAGTAGCTATTTAACAAGTCCAATTGCTTTTTAAAAGCCCTTTCTCACCATAGACAAATCATGTCATTAATATAGAGAAATAAGGTTTCCTGCAATAGTTGAACTTGTTTCCAACTGTTCTGAGTTGTTTGCTGAAACACTTAAAATGAGTAGAAAGTAGATTGTGAATTAAAATACAGTCCCAACCCTGTATGATATCAAACCTAATTCCTCTGATACCAGGCAGTTCCTCATTTGGCTCCAGTAGGGGTGTATTGATAAAGACTCCAAAGAGGACCCACACTGTACTGAAGCCCTACACCTGATTGATATCATAGATGGTTCCTGCCTATAGAATCAAGGGTGATAAAAAGTTTATGAAAGGTCCAAAGAACATTAAAAATATTCCAGAGAAAAGCATGCTACAACAGTGATAAATACTAGAATTATTGGGCTTGAGCCTATATTTTATACTTGAGAGGAAAAGAGAGAGAGGTTACAATTGGTCAGGGCAAAATTTCAAATGCAATTCAACCTTACACAAATGTCCTGCAAATTACTAAATCCTTCTTCTCTTCCTATTTGTGTAGAGTGTTATATTTGTTTACTAGGGCTGTCATAACAAAGTACCAGACACCAAGTGACTTAAACAACAAAAACTATTTTCTCACAGTTCTGGAGGCTAGAAGTCTGAGATCAAGATGTCAGCAAGGTTGGTTGCTTCTGAATCCCCTGTACTTGGCCTGTAGAAGACCATCTTCTCTCTGTGTCTTCACATGGTCTTCCCTCTGTGTGTGTCTGTGTCCTTATCTCCTATTCTTATAAGGACACAGTCATATTGGAATAGGCCCCACCCTCATGACTTCATTTTAACTTAGTTACCTCCTCAAAACCCTGTCTTCAAACACAATCACATTCTGAGGTACTGGGGGTTAAGGACTTCAAGACATGAATTTTGGGGAACACAATTCAGCCCATAATAAGCATTAAATAGGAAAAAGGCACTGTACTTTCCTATAGAACTTTAGAAGCTCTTCAAATCTAAATTTCTACAAAAAGTATTTATGTAGTAGCAATCTACAAACCAAACATTATTAGTATAATCATATTTTAAACAAGCCCTGCTTTTGATGTTGAATTGCAGCTTTTCTTGTGTAATCTTTTATTTTTTTTCAGGTGAAAATTTCAGCAGGCCCCTTCACTTTTCTGTTTGCTCTTAGGTAACAATACTGTAGTTAATTTAAGTCATAATACAGTCTTAATTCAGATACTAAAATGTATAGTTAATCAGAACTCTTGAACTTGATTTATTATCAGTCAAATACTCAACCCTTTCCTGCTGGTTGAAGCACATCGTGGGGAGGGGACAGTGGTTAGCAGCTTCTTCATTTCTTCATTCTTTCTCGCCTAGTCCCTCCCCCACCCCCAATGCTGACCCCTGCAAGGCTGGAGCTAGGAGAGAGGAATGGTAAGAAAATAGGAAGTTCCTGTGTGAACTGGTACTCTTGGGAGCTGACTGCATACTCTTTGAGCCCAGCATAGGTTTAAAGGAGACTTTCTTGTGAGTGTTTTTGTTCACTCTCAGAGATTTCCTGCTGGGTACCTCTCTTCTGCAGTCCATGTGACCTGGGGAACTGCCTGTCTCTATTCCTGGTGGCCTCTTGAAATGCTTTCCTCCACTACTGGGAATACAATGTTTACCTCCAGCTTCTCATTTCCCAAGATCATTCTGCTTCTCCAGGAGACCAGAGAAAACTCACACCAACTCCCCCTCCCTTGCAGCCCACATCTGGTCTGCACAGCTATGGCTCAGGCCATTATCAGTGTTGGCTAGCTCAGGTGTGAGGTAGTGCAAGTTCTCTAAGACCTGCAACTCAAGAAACTTTGCTCACTATGCTTGAAATGAAGTAGCACCTCCCCTACACTTCTCACTTCTCTTATCCCTCATTCACAACATGGCAACTGGCTCTCTCCAAAGGTGATCATCTCAAAAATATTTCTTCTCTTCTCTGCAGGTCCTTTTATATTCTCTTACTGCATAAGGCAGTTCAAGACTTGGGAGTAGTTTCTTGATACTGCCTTTGTAAAGTATGCAAATGGTCATTGGGTTTTGGAACTTCACATCTATTGTATCTTCTGTCTCAGTCAAAATTTTAATTTTAATATCTTGTTACATTTCTTTATTATCTGTTTTCCTCAGATGAAAGTTATCAGAATTTGTCAAGTTATCAGTGTGGAAAATAGCAGCTTATCTGAGGTCTTCTAGACTACAATAAGAAGCGCATATGATACAATCTCTTTTGGGTTATAAATGCAAGAAAAAAAAAGTTTTTTTTACTGAAATGCTCAGAGAGTATTATTAGTGGTTTGTATCAGCTTACATTCTACATGGTCACGCTAATATTCTGTACTGAAACATTGGAAAATTACATTAAATTTATTATTTGGCCTGCCAGATAAGGTGATGAAAATAACTTAGTTCTTTGCCTAATAATGTCGCTTTTTTCAAAACCATTTCTAAGAGAACAATCTGATTTTTTAGTCATTTGAGAAAACAGATTTTGTCTTTTATCAGTTTAGAAATGTGGAGAATAACTATCAGTTTAGCAGAATTCTCAATGGTATTATTGGCTTTTATGTGTAATATACTTTTTCATAAAAATATATTCAGCTTTTTTTAAAAAAGGGTATTTTTGGTTAGTCCCTTGAAGAAACTGAAGCCCTAGAATTTAAAATTAAACTTAAAAGATTAATCTTCCTATAAACCCCTCTCCAATTTATTACTGTAATTTTCTAGGTGTTTTATTTCTAACTTCAACTTAAAAGATTTCTCACTGCCTCAATATCGGTGATGCGTTTAGTCCTCTTATTATCAACAGCTACTACTTCAGAGAAAGAGTAGCTTGTAGTGTAACAAACCACATCAAATCTTAATGGTTTAAAACAATAAATGTTTATTATTTTTCATGAATCTGTGGGTTGGCTGGACAGTTTTTCTGGTGTGGTCTGGATAGTCTACAATGGCATCACTCACGTGACTGGCTGTTGCTTGACTGGTTGGCCTTGGTTGAAAACTTCTCTGGAAGCTCCCGTGGTTGGAACCTTGGTCTCGTTGGGGGTGTGTGGCTCAGCTGAGACAACCTGTTTCTGTTTCATGTGGTGACTCATCTTCTAGTAGGCTTCTTCACACAGTGGTGTCAGGGCTCTAGAAAAACATGAAGATATATAAGCCCTGATGTATAAGCACTTTTCACACTGTACTTACATCATGGATGCTGATGTCCCATTGGCCAAAAGAAGCTCCACAGCTAAACTCTGATTAAGAAAATGAACACGTATACCCTATTTCTTAATGGGAGGAGCTGCAAAGTCACATTGCTAAGGGGTGTGCATATGGGAACAAGAGAATTTGTTGCCATTTTTGTATCTACCACAGATGCCTTAGCCTCATTTTCTCTCTTAATTTTTTCATGAGGCTGCCGTTTAAAACAAATAAAAACAACCTCTTGGTAAAGCAAATAGGCTCAACTTTAGTGTTTGTATTTTGTTGGGTTTTTTTTGCCTTTTAAATAAAGCCATATATGGCCAGGCATGGTGATTCACACCTGTAATCCCAGCACTTTGGGAGGCCCTGAGGCAGGATCACTTGAAGCCAGGAGTTTGAGACCAGCCTGGGCAACATAGTGAGACCCTACATCTCTTAAAAAAAAAAGCCTCTTCTGCATCTGGAGCTTATTTAAATAAATAAATAAGGTCATAGAATCTAGTTACCTATTCTGTGTTTTCCTTTATATTCATTCTCATTTAGCTTATCTCCTTGATTGTAGGGGTTTAGGGCCGACCATCCATTAGTAATTATGATAACTACAACAAAGCTGTTTCTTTTTTCTACATATACTGTAGGGTGGCAGTAATAAAATTTTGATTTACAGTTGAGTTAGAAAATGAAAATTAAAAAAATTGTAATTATTGGCAAGTATGCTTTAAAACTACCATTTAAAAACTGTATGCCGTTTCTATGCAATTGAGTTTAAGTCAAATGAACATTTACTGAAGCTCTCTATGTGCTATACACTATTCTAGATACTGAGAATATAGTGAACAAAATGAACAATGATCTTGCTTTCATAAAGCTTACATATAGTTGGGGAAGGCAAATAATAAGCAACTAAACAAATAAATGTGGTTTTATATTTTTATTTTTAAAAAATAAATGATAAACATCATGACTGAGAAAATAAGGATATTTGTATCACTGACACGAGTATATCAATTGGTCGTTAAATTTACTGATTGACTTGCTAATTCTATATAAAGTCAGAGTGTGCAAAAATCAATTTTGTATTTATACAAGTGAATTTATAACAGGCCCAGCAAACAGAGGCACACAGTTCTGAAAGTAATAAAGTAGTTTCTTACTCCAGTTTCAGGAAATATAAGGAAATAAAATAATACAAGTACATATATATAGTAAGCATATTTATATTGAACTTCCAGAAAGCTTACATTAGTCTTTTTTGGTGGTATTCAACCAAAATCCATTTTTAATTAAGAAAGGGAGAGAGGGGTGGATGATGAGAGGTTGTTTGGTGGGTACAATGTGCGTTGCATCAGTGATGTATGCACTGAAGGCCCTGACTTCACCACAATGCGATATATCAATGTAGCAAAATTGCACTTGTACCCCATAAATATATGCATATAAAATAATGGGAAAAAAGTCTTTTGCACACACACACGCACACACGCGAGAAAGGGAAAAAACTTGGAGAGGCATGGTAGAGCTCACAGAATTGAAGAGAAGGGTAAAGAACTAGAATGAGAAAAGACAAGCAGAGGAATTGGAGTGGGTTTGGGTTCGGGTTCGTGTGTGTAGCAGGTAGAATGCATTAATGGCTGGGATTCTTCATCTCAAGCTGTACCTATCCATGCCTTTTGTCATGTAACTTTGCAGTATTCTCCAACTCTGGATGGGCCTTTCTGTCCTACTCCTTGACTCTGAGCTCAGTTAGGGGACTTGTTTTAGTCCATGGGATGTTAGTAAATATGACACAAGCAAAAGCTTGAAAAGTGTTTGCACAATAGTGCTTCTTTGCTGTTACTACTCTGTTATCACCATGAAAACATGCCAGACTAGCCTATTGGACAATGAGAGTCACATAGCCCAATCCCTTCTGTCATCACGGTTAACAGTCAGCTTCCTGCCAGATGTGGGTGAGCTCAGCCAGAACAAGAAGAACCACCCAGCGAAATCCAGCCTAAGTCACTGATCTGCAGATTTATGAGCCAAAATAAACGCTTATTTTTTCAAGTCACTGAGTTTTAGAGTAGTTGGTTATACAACATTATTGTGGCAAAACATAATTGATGTAGAAGAAGAGTAACTGACAGATGCCTATTTTAGGCACAGCTATTTTCAGTCTTTTTGTCATTCTACTGGGGATTCAAATTCCATCAATAAAGAGATAAACTGACCTAGCTTGGGTCATGTGTCCATACGTTGACTAGAAGGAAGCACATCACCTTAATTGTCATTCATGCCAGACTTTATTTTATGGAGGATGTGCTAAATGCCCTAAAAAGGCAGAATTAATATTGGTTTGCCAAAAATAATTACAAGGGCCTTTATTGAAGAATACTGAGTATTTGTTTAAAAAGTATTTTATGGTATTGACAAATATCTAAATATTAGAATGTTTAAACAAAAAAGATGATTCCTTATTTCCCTTAAGAGTCAGCTTGATTAGGAATTCATTTATTAATTCAATAAGCATTTATTGACCTACTACCATGTATAAGGCATTGTGCTCAGGCTAGATAGAGATCCAGAAATAGCAAATCTCTGTGTGTGTGTGTGTGTGCGCGCACACACGTGTGTGTGTTTCTATCCTCAAATCCTCGCCATTTGGAGAGACAGGTAACGAATCCTAGGATCGTATTGCAGACGAGTGCTAAACTGAAATACGTATGGGGTGAGATGAGAGAAGGATGTGTGTGGCTTCTGCCTCAACCGAAGGGTCTCAAAGACTACAAGAGAGGGTGATGCTTGGATTGGTCTTGAAGGTGGATGAGAAATGAGAAGATTGCTTCAGGCAAAGGGTACTTTGTGCGCAAAGACAGGAAGGAATGAGAGAAAATGGTAAATAAAAGGAATTCCTTGTATGTAATATAACCAGAGCAATGGGAAATGACTAGAATGAAAAGCAGACAGTGGCCAGATCATGAAAGACCTTGCTTGAAATGTTGAGGGGTTTAGGCTTTGTATAAAGGTGAGAGAAAGCTATTGAGGAATTTTAAATAAAAGAGTGGTATGCTCACTTTTTTTATTGTGGTGAAAAACAGCATAAAATTTACCAACTTAACCATTGTTAAGTGTACAGTTCAATAGTGTTAAGTACATTCACACTGTGAAAAGATCTCCAGAACCTTTTCACCTTGCAAATCTGAAACTCTATACTCATTAAGCAACTCCCCTTCCCCTGTAGCCTCCAGCCCCTGGTAACCACCATTCTACTTTCTATTACTATGAGCTGGACTATTTTAGATACCTCACATAAATGGAATCATATAGTATTTGTCTTTTTGTGACTGGCTTATTTCACTTAAAATAATGTCCTCGAAGTTTCTCTATGTTGTAGCATATGACAGGATTTCCTGCCTTTTTAAGGTTGAATAATATTCCATTGTATGTATATGCCACATTTTGTTTATCCATTCATCTGTCAATGGACATTTGTGTTGCTTCTGCCTCTTGGCTATTATGAATAGTGCTGCTATGAACATGGGTGTGCAAATATTAGCATGCTCATTTTGAGAAAGCATTCTGGCAACAGTATAGTTGGAGGATGGACTGAAGGGTTTACACCTGAAGGTGGGCCAACCAGATGAGATAAATTCTTTGTTTAGGTAGTGGTAGCTGTGGGGATGGACAGGCTGGAACAGACTTGAAAAGAGGCTTGTAGAATTGAAAATACTTCCAAATTAAACAGTTGGACATGGTGAGGGAGGAAGGAATGAGGGAAAAGGAGAGATTACAGTTGGCTTATAAGTAGAGGATGAATGAAGCCACTTGGTATTGAAACCTATGTCATCCTAGGGAAGGATTTGTGAGAAGAAGCTGTGCCTGACTAAATGGGAAGAGGACAACACTGGAAGGAAAAAAGGGACCCACAAATACTTCAATGTCCAGACCTAATTTATGTGCAGGAAAACAATTTCGTCATGGGAATTGAGAGGTTAGTTGTAGCTACTTTTTTTTTTTTTTGGGGTGAACTTGCACTGTGAAAGAGCACTTAAAGAAGAAATGCCAAGGGAAGATTCTTACCATATGAAGCAACTTTTAGATAGTTTGTGTTTAAGTACCATTATTATAGGATCAAATGCTATATGTAATGCCAAAGATACTCAAGTTCATGCCTAGCTTTGATGTTTATGAACCTCAAATATGTGCATGCATCATATTGGAGTAATTCTGGAGACCATCAAACAAAGAGGCTGTACATATCAAAATTATTTCTGCTAAAGTCATGCATGAATATTGTATGGTGTGATCCAGGACTTAGTTTATATATAGTGCTTAGAGAAGTAGTTAGCTCCTAAAAATGTGTGGTTTTTTAATATTTAAAATTTTGCTACTGTAACTTCTTTTTCTATATATTTGTATTTTTCAATTGAAGATGTTTTTTTTCTAGAAATTACTTCAAGTTTACAGAAAAGGTGCAAGAAAAGTATGAAGTAAACCCATATACTCTTTGCCTTGATTTACATAGTGTTAGTTTAACATTGTTAACACTTATATATTAACATTTAAATGCTTTAACTCTCTCATTTAACATTTAAATGCTCTATCTCCCTCTCTGTTTCATTCTTTCTTCCCTCTCTCTTCCCCTTCTCTAAAACACACACTCACACACACACATACACACACACAAATACACATAGAATTTTCCTGCCATTTGAGAGTAAGTTGCATACACCATTGTCCTAGTACTACAGTGTGTACTGGCTGAGAATAGGGATGTTCTCTTACATAATCACAGTAAAGTTATCAATGTAAATAAATTTAATATTGATGCAATGATTTACTGTCCATTTTCCAATTTTGTCAGTTGACCCCAAAATATTCTTTTTCTATAGCATTTTTTGCCTCTAGTATAGATCTAGTTTAGAATTATACATTAATTTAATTGTCACACCCTTTAATCTTCTTAAATCTGAAAGAATTCCTCAGTCTCTTATGACACTAACATTTTTAAAGAATATAGTCACCTTGTTTTAAATAAAATGTTCCTCATTTTGGGTTTGTCAGACCTTTTCCCATGACTAAACTTGGGTGGTATTCTTGATAGGAATGCTGCATGAGTGCTGTTGAGTCTTCGAGGTATCACATCTGGATGCACAATGTCCATTTGCCCCTCCTTGGTGATGATGCTTCTGATCACTTGGTCAAGCTGCTGTCCAATTTCTTTCATATATATTTACTATATTTTCCTTTTGTATTTAATAAGTGATTTGTGGGGAGATACTTTTTAAGACTGTGCAAATATCATGCTTCTCATCCAGATTTTCCACCTAGATTTAGCATCCATTGACATTTCTTGCCTGAACTAATCTTTCCCATGACGATTACAAAATGATGGTTTTCTAACTCTTATACCCTCTCTACATTTGCCAGTTGGCAATCAGCAGTCTACTGTAAGCAAGAACCTTTCCTTCTCCCATGTATCTATTTATACATTAATTTATTATCAGTTTGGACTCATAGATTCCTATTTTTTCAATGATTTATAATTCATTGTTTTCTCACATTTGGCCTGTGGGATTCCCTTCAAGCTGTCTCCTGTGTCTGTGTGACATTCCTCCATCACATTTTTGAGCACTTTCTTACTTTCTGCCATAAGTCTCACAAGATTTAGCTTTGATAATCTGAACCATGCAATGTCATCAATCTAATATAAAATCTAATAATTTTGTTCACATAAGGAGTCATCATCTAGTGATAAAATTTATTTAAGATCTGCCTATATATAGCACCCCAAAATAGACTATCATCTGAGAAATCTATTGTTGCTGTTTAAAATATTTATAAATTAATATTTCACATTTGTTAACTAAAACTACAATATTTGAAAATATTAGGTAAACAGCACACTGAATTACACCAACGTTTTTTCCTCCAGAGAAAACTTTCTTTTCTTAAAATTTTTTAATTTCAGAATATTATGGGGGTACAAACACTTTGGTTACTTATATTGCCTATGCATTGCCCAAGTCAGAGCTACAATTGTGAATATCCCCCAGACAGTGTGCCCCGCACCCATTCGGTGTGAGTTTTCCCATCCCCTCCACCCCCTCCACCTGCCCGACCCCTGATGAATACTATTTCCATGTGTGCACATAAGTATTGATAATTAGTACCAATTTGATTGTGAGTATTGTTGTTACCTTAAACTTGTATCAATTGACAGAAAAATCAGCTATAAATCATAGAACAATTTAAAGTATTTTAATAAAACCTTGCTTTGTAAATGTTAAAAGTTTTTATTCAGTGGCCCAGTTTAAATGGGATATTGCCAATTTTTTTTAAAACTTCATAGAAATATCATTAAATACATAAATCTTTGAAGATAGAGTCTCTCTATCTTTAACTAGTAGGCCTCAACACAGCAAAGTTTTCACTTTCTTTTTTATTATTTTGTCATATTAGGATACTTTAAACAAGGTATTTGAGATTCTCGAGAACTTTTGCCCTAGATAAATCTTTTTTCATTTCTATAATTCAACATCATATCAATATTTTATATTAATTGTAAAATGTTTCCATCTTTGCCTTTTTATTTCACACTGATGCTTTTCCTCTCCTAACGTGTTTACCTGTCAACTTTGGCTACAAGAAAGAGAAATCAAAGTTATAGAGATCAGAGACCCTTGTCAGAACTCTTATTTTAATGGACATGTTTCTTGCACCAAATTATTTGAATGGTATTTGGAGTCAATTCTTCAGGGAAATGTATCTTCTTTGTGTGTGTTATTCTTTTCAACTTAGTTAATAGCACCTAGAATAATTTTCTAACTGCATCAAGGTGAACAAAAATGCAATAGTATACTCTATTAAAAGGTAGTTAAAAAATTAATTCAACAAGTATTAATAGAGTATTTACTATGCACTTGGCACTGTACTATTTTAGGGCATCAAAAAAGTTCTATAGTGTTCATTCCCATAAAAAGCTTAAGTCTTTTAAGAGAATGTAAGACAATCACAGCCAATATTGGATAATAGTACCACTGAGAACCACTGGTTTAGGTGTTAAAGTAGAGCTACTACTTTGATTGGGCTGTACTTTAAAATCATTCTCAGAGTGTACTATTTATCTATTGTTGTGTAACAACGTATCCTGAAATTTAGCAGTTTAGCACAACAAACAATTACTATCTCACAGTTTATGAAGGTCGGAAGTCCACACAGCGCTTTAGCTGTGTGGTCCTGGCTCAGGGTCTCTTTTGTGGTTGTGGTCATCTCAAGGCTTACGTGGGACTAGAGAACCTGCATTCAAGCTCATGTCACTGTGGGCTGGCCTTAGTTCTTTTATGGCTGTTGGCTGGAGTCTTCAATTCCTCTCCATGTAAACCTCCCCATAGGGCTTCTCATAACATGGTAGCTTGCTTCTCCCAGAGTGAATGATCTAAGAGGGAAAGAGAGTCACAGTCTTTTTTATAACTTAATAGAAGAAGTAACATGGCTGTTGGTCACACAGACCAATACTGGTAAATGTGGAAGGGACTACACAAAAGTGTGAATCAGGAGGTGAGATTTATTGGGAGCCATCTGAGAGGCTGGCTATTATACAGAGGCCCGTTGGCTTCACATAGGAAGCACTGCTGCTCATCTAAGACAGCTGGAGAAGTCGGTTCCTGTGTGTCCACCGAAAGCCTCAAAGATCTTATCTGCTGGCAGCTGGACCATTTACACTGGTCTGCCTGGGGCCCAAGTGGATGGCTGGGTGAGACAGCCTTAATTTTGAGAATCTTGAAGAGGTGTGGCCAGCTTGCAGTAGCAGGAACTTGGAAATAGTAAGATTTGAGTCATCTCTTTGATCTTGCCTCTTTCTCGCTACATAGCCTTTCATAAACCTATTTCATCCCAGCATATTTATTGAACCCTGGTGATTTGTTTAGTGGTGAACAAATAGAAATTATTTTGACCCATATAGAACTTTCAGTGTGGTAGGCAAGACACACCTTAAATAACTAATTTCATAATCATTTAATTACAATTGTGATGATGACAATAGGTCTTTTTTTTTTTTTTCAAAGTCCGCAGAAATTATAAGCTCCTCTCCTCCGAGGTAGGGACAAAAGGTTAGCGTGGAACAGATCTTCAGAGGCCTTATGGTTATGCAACTATAAAATGAATGAGCAACAGTTAGTTACCCTGGGTTTAGAATATAAGGCCTCTTTTGGTGGAGGAGGAGCATTGCTTGCAAACTGCTTCTTTCTTGATGTTATGAGAAGCCAAACATCATCTCATATAACTAGATCTTTAAGTTCTCACCTTCATCTTCACCATGTTGAATGATAGTATTTCTGGGAACACTTAAAACTACAGAAATTCGTTTCTGTTTAGGATACATAATTTCTGCTGCAGTCCATAGGCATATTTAAAAAATAAATTAATCTATAAAAGCTATTGATGTTTGGGCAATTAAATTATTTATTAATAATATTTGATGTGCTTCATATCCTCTAATATATTCATATTAAAAACAGTTGAAATTTTAGTCTTTTTTTTAAGATTGGAATTGCTTTTCTTTTGGGGTAGGGGCCACAGGGCCCCTGCCCATGGCCAGGTTAGTGTTCTGCCCTTCCAGAGGCAGCTGGCAGCCTGGCATTTCCACCTGCTGCCTGCCTGGGTTAGTGGAATGTGCAAAGCTCAGAGGGTGGAGGCAGGGGTGGGGACTGCCAAGGCCAGGGGCTGGATGGCACTGGAGGGTCAACGCAAATGGCCCAGCAGCATCCCTGAGCCACAGGATGTGGGGCTGGGGCTCCCTGCGAGACAGACAGGCAGGTTCCACAGGGCCCACAGGTCTGCAGAACCCCCTGCCATGCCCAGCCAGCAACCTTGGTCTCCCACCCCGGGCCTGGGGTGCAAGGGCAGACACAGAAGGCACTTACTAAGGGAGCTGAGGCTGGAAGGCTGAAGCCAGAGGCCAGAGGTCTCAGGAGTGTTTAGAGGTGGGGGGTGAGCTAGAAGGCAGAGCTCAGATGGCTCTGCAGGAGCTGGGAAGGGACTAGGACCAGGCTGGGGCCTGGCTGGGAGGTTGGCTCCTCATCTTCCCATGGGGAAGGGGCTTCTCTAAGCTGGAAAAGATGGCTGATTCTAGACCCCATCCCTCCCCTGCAAGGCCCACTGAGTGAGCAGGCCAGTCCTGGAAACACTGGGGAGGAAATGCTGGCCAAAGCCCTCTAGGGAAGGGACTGGCCCCAGCTGCCCTCAGCAGCTAGAATTGGCAGGTGGGTGTCCAGTGGGCCACCTTATGGGGCTGGAGGTCTCGCCCAGACAGAACCCTCCCTGGGGAGACAGGAGGGGTGGCTGTGGCCCAGCTCTGGACCCTCCAAGGCACCTGGCTGTGGTGAGTGGCAGGTAGAAGGGAGTGGGAGACCTGCGGGGGTGAGGCGGCCTATGAGGTGGGGCAAGTCCCGTGCCTCAAGATACAGGCTGTCTGGACAGCACATTTATATTATTATGTTAGTCTGGTCTTTTTGGTTAAACTTTAGGCACTGCTTGGGAGGAAGACACCTTTAAACATTAAAGACAGACCCCAGCGCCTCAGCAGGGAGCCTGGCCACATGCAGAGCAGGAGGGCAGGGTGCAGGCAGGGCCTCAGTCCACTGCAAACTCGGGGGCCCTTAGGGAGGCCGAGTGCCCTGAGGGGTAAACAGCAGCTAGAGCCCAAGGAGGAGGAGGAGGAGGACGACAAGGTCATGGAGAAGCCAGAGCCAGTGGCGTCGAAGCTGCTTGGCGGGAGCCAGCCCGGGAGCCGGGTGCGGGAGCAGGCAGTGGAGCTGGAGCTGCGCACGCTGTAGGGGCTGTAGTAGCCACGGCTGGACTGGGCGACAGCCTCCAGCAGCTGCAGCCCCGTGCCCTCCTCCATCATGCTGTGGTCCAGTGAGTCCTTGTAGGAGATCTTGAGGCTGGTCTTGGGGCAGGTGAGGTACTTGGAGTAGGCGCCGACCTCATGAAGCTTCTGGGCGGTGCGGGCGTCCATGGTGCTGCGCTGCAGGGCCTAGTGGAGAGGCTCGATCAGGGCGCCCGTCAGGTACTGCACCTCCAGGAAGCGCTGGCCCGCCTCGTAATACAGCCAATCTTCTTCAGGGCCTGGGCGGCAAAATCTTCGTCTTGGGGCGTGGGTCTTCGAAGCCACAGAAGGCCTTCTGGGCCAGGTTGCTGCGGTCCACCATGATGTGGTCCACCAGGCCCTTGCTGACGGCCTCAGGGACAGGGCAGCGCTCGCCGGTGCTGGGGTCGATGGTGCCCCCGGTGCAGGCCTGTGGCCCGTGATGTCGACCATGTTGCGGTGCACGGCCTCCGTGATGGGCACCTCCAGTGTCTCCGTGTCCTTGGTGGGGTCGCCCCAGGAGGCCAGCGGGGTCCTGGACATGGCGGGGCTGCTGGGGCAGGAGGAGGAGGGGCCCACCGAGGGGGAGGGGAAGCCGTCGGCGTTGCGGGTCGGCGAGCGCGCACGCGGTGATGGAGAGCGCGCCGGCGCGGTGCTTGACCACACCATCCAAGGAAGAGATGGTGACTTCCTCCCACTCACACTCCTGCTCCGACAGCTCCAGGTATGTCTGGTGGTCGATGAGGCCCTTGCGGTAGGCCTCACACACCCACGTCTCCTTGCTGGTCCCAGGGTCCAGGACCACCACGCGGTGCCTGCGCACCGAGGACATGGACGATGTCTTCCGCGGCTGCTGCTGCTGCTTCAGCGGCAGGAGGTGCAGCCCTTCTCGGGGTCGGTGACACGGAGCTTGCTTAGCTGCAGGTAGGTGAGGTTCTCTCCGTGCTGGGTTGAAGAAGCCCTTGGTGTCGTCCGAGGGGTGAAATTTTAGTTTTTTTTTTTTTTTAGTGCATGAAGTTTACATCACTTTTAGGTTTATTGGGCACAGTTCTTGCTTGGCTTCTATGATTGTGTCTTTATAGGGTTTTATCTTCTTTTCATGGAGGCACACTTTTTTGGTATAATAAATATATAGGAATATTTTCACATCCTGAAATAAATATTTTTCCCATTTTTCTTGAAACGCAAAATGCTTGGTCTATCTTTCATTTCCCCACATCTGAGAGAAATATATGTAAAGAAATAATTCACTTTTCTCTTGAGAGGAAAAATAATAGTGCATCCACAGTGATAACGGCAACTGACACTTGGCCTCGAGTTAGGGAGGCAACAAGGGCTAGTAGGGACTGTGGCAAACTGGAGGGTGCATGCCTTGTTCAGGAGAGCAGCAGTTGCTGCTCACTTGCAGCCCATTGTTGCCATTTTGGAATGTGGGCCCAGTGTTAGAAGATCTTCCAAATTTTCAAGAGAAGCTGCAACTCCAGATTTTCACGTGCAATCCCTTGGCATTTAAAGATCAATCTTAGACAAACAAAAAACACTGTTTGGATCAAACAAAACGTATCTGCAAGCTGAATTTGATGTGTGTGCTGCCACAAACTGGGACCTAATATTAGGCAGGAAAGATGAGCACAGGTACCTGAGGCTCCAGCATGGGATGGTGGTTTGGCGAACGATGGCTGTGCTAGTGGAGGAGAAACAAGTCTGGGCCACCACTGAAGTCTGGCTGGAACCTGGATCAGCAAGGATGTGGCAGCTGTTCTTGACAAATTTTGTCCATCAAACTGTTTGGGACCAGTCCTGTGTAGTGACACTGGCAGCGAGAAGTGATGCAATGGTGGACTATGCGGACTCCAGTTTGCTCTTCATTTGGAAGCATACACATTTTGGGCTGACTGAACTCCAGCATGCCTGCGTCACTGGGGGAGGCCTCCAGAAGGAGACAGCAGACTTCCTTCTTAATGCTGCTTGTGGACTTTTGGGTAAACTGGAGAGGGAGAGAGAGGGAGAGACCTGTGTTTCTGTGTGAGATTGGTGAAGCAGGGAATAAGAGGTACGAGTGGTATGAATAAGAGAAAGACCTGACCCAGTCTATAGGCCAGGAAAGCCTCCCCGTGAAAAGAAATTTAAGCTGAGATATGAAAGGTGAGGAGTAGTTAATCAGCAAAGGGCAGGAAAAGAGACTTCAGGTAGAGGGAATGGCATGAGAGCTGGTCCTGTGGTGGGAAGGATCACTGGGCATTTGAGGAAACCAAGAACTTGCAGAAAGGGTGGTCTGGGGGATAATTATTATGAAGCTGAAGCCAGGTTGTCAAGGACCTGGAAGGCCATGTTAATGGAGTTGAACTTTAGTCCCAAGATTAATGTTAAATACAAGCATGGCACAAATTAATGTTTTTTTAAAAGTAGGCTTTTTGTTGAAGTATAATATGTGTGGAGAAAAGAGCACAAGTCATAAGTGTGCAGCTTGATTAATTTTCACAAAGTGAACACCTCTATGTAAGCAGTACCCAGATCAAGAGCAGAAGCCCCAACACCCCAGAGTTCCCTGTTCCAGTCATATCTCCCCCCAGGATTAGCAGTATCTTGACTTCCAATATCATAAATTGAAGTTGCCTAATTTTGAACTTTATCCATATGGAATTGTATATATGCATTTCTTTGTGTTTGATTTACTTCACTCTACATCATGTTTGTGAGATTCATTTGTGTTGCTGCAGGTAGTTGTAATTTATTCTACATTCCTTGCTGTGTAGAATTCCAGTGTGTCCTTTCTACTGTTATGGACATTTGAGTGTACAGTTTGATACTGTTAGAAATAATGCTGCAGAGAATATTCTTGTGTATATCATTTGGTGGACGTAATATAAGTATGGATTTCTGCTGAATATAATCAATGCTTTAAAAAGGTCATTGAGGCATCTGTGAAAGAATGAAATGGAGGAAAGCAGGAGCAGATGTGGAGAGGCAGGGGGATCTGTTGTAGTCATCCAGGTACTGAGGTGACGAACTAAGGCCTTAGCAGTGCAGATGGCAAACTGATGGGTCCTGGAGCTATCTGGGAGCATTGTCAGGACGTAGTTACTGTTTGGCTCTAGGGGATGAAAGATGCAAATGTCAATAACGCCTCTAAGATTTCTTACTTGTCCGATGTGAAAATTGGTATTTTATTCGTCATTTGGCCATTCTGATTTTACTGACTTGAAAGCCATTTGTGGAAGTGTATGAGTTATCATTGCTTGAGTTCAGATGTTTGAATTTAAAAAATTAATGATTTCAGAAAGTCAACTAAAACAGGGTGTAATTATTTGCACACAATTTTTATAAAAACTTGATTACTGTAATCTTAAACTTACAGAATAGATATTTATATATTTTCCCTAAAGTGGTTTTAAACATACTCTTTAGTGATATTCTAATTAAAAAAGTGTTCAAATAAAAAAACATGTAGATAGATAGGGACTAGATTTCTATTCCTGAAGAGAATTCAAGCATTTTCACATTTGTCATGGCTTGATAGAGATTGAATTATATCACTTGATGGCTGGATATTGTGTAAAATGAATTGTTCCCAATTCAATTTCTTATAGACCAATGCCTTCATCTCCCAAATTGCTATTGCAATAGCTACCTTATTGGCAGGTTTAGCAAGTAGGGGCTGAAGCTGAGTGAGCAGAAACAACCATTGCTTTATCCCTGAGTATGGATTTGGATACAGGTTGAGATGCTTAAGTAGAAAGTAGTGTGGGAACTTCCACTACCTCAGTTGTTAAAACAAAGATTTTGTTTTTATAGCATCAAACTACGTTTGGTCCTTCCTTAAAACTCAGGTTAATAAAAAGTGATGTGTTGCAAAAGATTTCTAGAGTCTCATTTAATTATGGTTAAATTTTTTTTCTTTTCCTTTCTCTTTTAAAATTGTAATAAATTATCTAAGGAAAAAGAAAATAACTAAATTTAAATCCTGGTGTAACCTATAGCTTAGATATCAATGTTTTTTATTCCTTTGTTATGACATTGTCATTGAAAAAACTAATTTTTCTCATCTTTAAATTCTGCAGCTGGTTGTGGCTTAATTTCATGTCACATGTTTTGATTGTATTTCATTAGTAATCTGCTTTTTCATCTATGGCATATCACTTCTGGTCCTTACTTTGCCCCTGAAAACTCTCTGTACCATTCTCTATGTTTCTTTCCATTAACATGACTCACTGGGTAGAGTGCTGGGTGCCAAGGAAGACATGAGTTATGGAAAATATGGTCTGTGTCCTCATGTTCTCCAGTTTTAAATATATTTCATATAAAAAATCAGGGTAGTTTTTTGAAAACATTTATATTGTATTCATCTATAAAAGGCCTGATAAAATGTCCAATATGCTATTGTTGTGGGTGTGATACAGATTCACACTCTACGACAGGGTAGCAAAGAGGAAAGAGTATTAAGAGTATAAGGCAGAAAACCCAAGTTTTAATTCCAGGTGTGTCACTTTCTAGCCATCTAATCTTTTGACAGGTTATAAAGTCACTTTAAGCCTTGGTGTCCACAACTATAAAATCAGGATAGTTCCATGCAAAGCTGGGGGCAAAAAAAAACCCCAAACACAGTCAGGGTAGTAATGTCCATTCTACTGATTTGATGGGATTGTTGTGAACATCGGATGAGATACCGAGAAGTGTTTGAAAAACTGAAATGAGCTGTATGAATGTACCATGAACTTGATTTTTATAATGATTAGTTGTATTAGTTAAATTGTTGTTTTCACTGCTTGTAACAGAGAACCAAATTAACAATGTCTTAGAAAAGATTGAATTTTATGTCTTTCATACAGTATGATCTACACAGTCATTGAGGGATCAGTCTTCATTTTATCTTGTTGTTCTGCCATCTGTAGGGTTTTGTTTTCATTTTTGAGGTCCAAGGTGGTATAGCATTTTGTCCAAATTTCAGTCAGTAGTGGGAATGAGGCAAGAGAAATGGAAGGGAACATCCTTTCTCTTTGAAAGGAACACATTGCTTCCTCTCATGCACTAGTCACACTACAAAGGCAGTGGACCGTCCCCAGCTGCATGAGGGGCCAGGAGATGTAGTCTTTATTCTGGCAGTCAAAATTATAGACATTATTACTAAAGAAGAAGGGGCAAACAGATATTGGGGTGTACTTCCAAATCTCTGCTACATGAATTGAGAAGAATAAAAATAGGACTGAACTTTAAAAGATATGTTTTAGGATAGCATGGTCACATACATAATTTCTAATTTTCTTGTAGCTTCATTAAAAAAGTAAGAAAGAGGCAAAATTAATTTTACTCATGTATTTTATTTAACTTAATATATCAAAATTTCAACATGTAGTCAATATAAAAATTATTATGATATTTTACATTTTTTGAAGGTACTAAGTCTTTGAAATCAAGTGTGAAATTTTCAGTTACATCACATCTTAACATGGAGTAGCCACACTTTAAGTGTTCAATAGCCATGTCTGTCTAGTGGCTACCGTATTGGACAATGCAGCTACAGAAAAAGTATTGACAAATGTTAAGTGATAGCAATGAAGGAGAAGAAACCTTCTGCATCACTTCCTGCTGTTTTCACATTTCATGTATTTTTTTGTTTGCTTATTTGTTCAATAATTATTTCCTAAGTAGCTACTATATTCTAGGCACTGTACGAGGCACTGGGAATACAGCAGTGAACAACACTAACAAAGTCCCTGTGCTAATGGAGCATACATCCTAGTGGGGAAGATTCAGGCAATAAACAAATAAACAAGTACATATTTAGTATGTTAGGTGATAATATGTGGAGAATAATATAGAGAAGGATAAAGCTGGGTAATAAAGTAAGTGAAAGAAGATAATAGGTATCTGGGAGAAAATTGTTCCAAGCAGTGGGAACAGCAAGTGCAAAGTCCCTGAGGCAGAGAGTGCTTGGCAGTATGTAAGAAGGCCAATATGGATAGGGCAGAGCCAATGAGAGGGAGAGTATGGGAGATGAAAACAGAGATGGAGTAGGGAAGTATGTTTTAAAAAGATGACTGACTACTCTGTTGACAGTACACAAGGAGGTAGCAGGGAGGTCTGGAAGGAAGCTATTACAACAATCTTGTTGAGAGGTAATCCTGTTGGTGGAGGTAAGGAGAAATGGTAGGAGTCTGGATGTATTTGGAAGTTAAAGTTGAGAGAATTTGTTGATGGTTTGGATGTGGGTTGTGAAAGAAAAATGAAAGTCAAGAATGCCTCTAGGTTTTTGGTTAGAGAACTTGGAATACATAGTTACCTTTTATTGAAATTATGATGACTATGGGAGGAGGTTTATGGCAAATTTGTGTGGCGGGGCCAGCGGTGGGTAGGGAAGAGTTCAGCGTTAGACTTGCTAGATTCGAGGTGTCTGTTAGACACCCAGGTGGAGATGGCAGGCAGACAGTTGGAGATATGAGTCTAGAGGTCAGACAAGAGATCATAGCTAGAGAGATCAGGGCTGGAGGCATCACTGTGTGTGTTTAAAGCCACCAAACTAGATGAGATTATTAGGAGAGAGGGTAATACAAGGGAAGAGGTGCAAGGAGTATACCCTGGGGCACTCCAATGTTTCTAGGTTGTGCTGATGAGAAGGAATTGGAAAAAGAGTAGAGAAGGCTTGGCAAGTGGGATAAGAAGAGAACCAAGAGAGTGTTGAATACCAGAAGCCAACGAAGAGAGTTCCAGGAAGGCATGAGTCATCAACTTTTTTAGTGTGTAAGAAGAGGGTGAGAACTTACCCTTGGATTTAGTAATATGGAAATTATGGTGGCCTTGACAAAAGTTGTCAAGTTCTTGGAGATTGGCTGCTTCAAGAAAGAATGCTGTTTCAGACAGTTCTGCAGTGAGCATCCTGATATGTATGTATTTGGTCAACCATTCAGTTGTTTCCTTAGGATCTACTCATAAGTTGAATTGCTGGACCAAAGAATATATGTACATGTTGTTATTAAGAAACATTTTAGAAAGATCATATCATAGGTATCCAATCATAGATGATCATATTATAGGTAGAGGTATATGTATATACTTTTTCTTTTTTGACTGCCTTATTTCCTGCTCTCTCCTTCCACAAAGGTAAGCCATATTAAAAGCTTCCATGTTTATAATAAAAAATTTAGAAACAACCAAAAGGTTTAATAAATTATGATATATTCATTCATTGGAGTAGTACGTGGTTATCAAGATGGTGATGTAGATAAAAATTGTATATATTCAAAGTGCACAATGTGATGATGTGATATACATATGCATTGTGAAATGTTTACCACAATCAAGTTAATTAACACATTAGTCGCCACACACAGTTATTGTGTGTGTGTGTGTGTGTGTGTGTGTGTGTTGGGGGGGGTGAGGACACTTAACATCTACTTTTAGCAAATTTCAAGTAAACAATATGGTATTATTAACTATAGTCACCATGCTATACATTAGATCCCTAGAACTTATTCATCTTATGTCTGAAATTTTATACCCCTTAACCAACATTATACCTCAATAAAGCTGGGGAAAAAAAGATGATGATGTTGAAAAATATTTAATGACGTGGAAATTTTACATGTTATAGTAAATGAAAAAGCAGATTATAAAACAGTATAAACTGTTAGAGTTTTTTTAAAAATTGGAAAGATAAATATCAAAAATTTTAATTGATTATATTTGGATTGTGGAATTCTGAGTTTTAATTTTATTCATTGTGTTTATTTACATTTTCAGCATTTCTATATGAACATAAATAACATTTGTAGACAGAGAAAAAAGCTTGAAAAAATATTAATTCTGTTAAAGAGAGAATAAAGACCATGAGACCAAAGATTAAGTGTTGAGTAGAGAAGTTTTGTACAGAAAAGCAGAGAACCGAGTCTACGGTCCAGGGTCTGTGGGATGAGATTTGGAGGGGAGGACTTATCTCCATCTCATACAAAAAGCAAAGTCTCTGAGTGCTGCTGCTGTCTGGGCTTATTGACTAGGTAAGGACAGACTGGTTGGAAGGGTTTTTTTTTGCTGTGCATGTGAAGTGCTTGCCTAGGAATTACAGCATCCAGCTGCCTGCCTTTGGGCAAGTGAGGGTCTTGATTGGGGGTTACTGGGCTCAGCAGTCACCTTAGCTAGATGACCAGGTTGGTGTTCATCAATTGCAAACACACATTTTGATTTTTTTGGATCATTTTCCCTCTGTTGACAAACATTTTGGCAAAAAAAGATTTAGTTATATTTGGCCAAACAATTATTGGAGCTTCTCCCTAAAATAATTGGCTTGCTTTTTTTTTTTTTTTTTTTTACATGAAAGTGAACAATTATTGCAATGTCATACAGACAGAGCTATAGTTTGCTATTTTGAATTCTGGTCAAATACTGTCATAAATTTGATTGCAGTTTGGCTGTGTAGATTCCTGTTGAGTAGGGAGGGAGGGCTTAAAGCAAGTGAGAATCCTTGTTGGAACTTCAGAGCTCAACTGTTTCTCCTGAAAATATGGATTAATGTCAAGTTTAGAATGGTGATTATCAAATAAACTTGTGAAAAGTCATAGGATTCCACTTTCTGGATTTCTAATTGAGAAAAATGTGTGTGTGTGTGTAGACTATATACTATATGTTTCACTCTGCTTCCACCTAGAAATAGCTCTTAGTCATCATAAGAATATGGAGAAGTAGGGAATGTGAGAGTTCAGGCAGATTCACAGAGTCGTAGAAAAGCTGTGTACTTGAACACAGTTCTGAGTAAACCAGGCGTAGGTTATCTGAGAAAGGGAAACATAAAGGTATGTTTTCAAATGTAGATCCAAAAAAGAGACAGGATGGGTGCATGTCCCTAAGTTAAAGTCCAAAACATTGGCGATCCAAGTAGTAGATAAAGTCCAGATGGAAGGGTCCTTGGCTTCATAGCATCCAGATAAGGAGTGGTGGTTCTAAGAGTTAGAAAGTCTGGCTGCTAGGAGTGCTGGGCTACGTGTGCTCAAGATTCATGCGGAAGGGAATAAAGCAGTAGCCCAGTTCCTAAGACTCATAGTTCAGAGTAGGAACCTAGGAACCATGGAAAGACCTTGACCAACACAAGAAAGGTTCTATTTGGCATATGATATTTTCAAGCATAAGGAGAACATTAATACCAGTGTTTACAGTGGGTCTGAAATCTGTTGATACTGGGTAAGTAGCTCCAGTCGGGCAAGTGTGAGGGTGAACTAGGGCAAAGACGTATCATTCTTGTACAAAATTTAAATATAACTAATAAGGACAGAGTAATAATATCAGAGTACAAATAGCACTAATGCATTATTAAAATGTAAAGAGCCAGTGTCCTAATAAGGTTCTCCTACCCCAAACTGCCAAAATAGATACTGGGATCAGAATTCTACAAGATGCATGGTACAATTAGGTGGAAGTCTGAGGCTCTTGTTAGGGATTTAATTGAGGTAAATGACTCAATATACATAAAGCACAGTCTAGGGCAGTGGTTCTCCACCCTGACTATGCATTAGAATCACCTGAGGGATTTTTAAAACTCCTGCTATATCAGCCTCACTACAGACTAAGTAAAATCATAGTGTCTGGTGAGTTGGTCCAAGCAACAATCGGTTTTTAAGCTCCCAGGTGATTCCAATGTACAGCCAAGGTTACAAAAAACTCTTCAATAAGAATTTAGCACTTAACACAGGGGTGTTGGGAGCAGTGACCAAATGGCATTAGATCTAAAATGGGGGATAGGGTGTTGGCCATGATTATGAATTTGTTATATCACTAAAAATGAATAGTTCAGAGTAAGGTAAGGGAATATTACATCATTAGTGAGTCAGTTTTTAGCCCAAAATAGGCACATGTCATACATCCCTGTGATTCTGGCTTCAAGGAATTTCTTAATGAAATTTACAAATGTCTTTCTTGGAATTTTTATTTGCTGTGATGGTTCCAACTTGTAGAAGCATCAAGGAAAAATGTTATTCTAATTCATTTTGTTTTGTGAAGTGCTCTTATTTGTGAAGAGGAAGATGCCAGTGCAAGATAAAGACAGGCAAAGTAAGACAGTTGGGATTAACTCACTGATAATGAGGCACAATTACTTGAGTTCTAAATACCCTTCCTTTCAAGATTTTGGATTCAATATATTTTATAAGTGAGATATGCAATGTATTTAAAGTGAGGCCAATTTGTTAAAAAATTGTTGATATTTTGCTTTGGCATAATCTTGGTCTACTTCGTTCATTGAATCACTCAGTCAAGTCAGTTCCTTAACTTGCTTTTCCTTGTATCCCCAGCCCCTGGCCTGGGCCAAGCACTCTAAGAATCACTAGAAAGACAGAGATGAATAAGGCTGTCCTTGCCCTTGAGAAGCTGGTGGAGGAGACAGAAATATAGGGAATTATTAAACAATACCAAAGGACAGTAAAAGAGATATACATAGGGTATTGGAAGTGGGTCAGAGACTCTGTGAAGGCTTCTTGGAGGAAATGTCAGCTAAAAGGATAACTCAGAATTAACCTTGAAACTACAAGGGGGAAAGGCATTTCAGGCAAAGGAGAAGGAGAATTACCTTTTGAACCATTCTATTTTAGATTCAGGAAAAAAAATGCTGAGCATTGAGTATATGCACAGAAAAGTAATTTATGACTTCCACCAGTATTGAAATCACATATGAGTATATAATACTATAGAAAAAATGGAGTCAGGAAGTTACTGTTCAAAAAATGTGTGTTTTAAGGTGTGCTTTTCATTAGCATATTTTACATATTTTTCTTCTTTTAGCCTTTATGTTCAGAATAGAGCTTTCTAGGCAGTTTCAGATACATTTTAATAATAATAATAAAAAATATTTGTTGAGTGCTTACTGCATGCAGGCTCTGTTCTGAATACTTTTAAAGTATTAACTAATTTAATCCTCATGATAAGATGCATGGGACACTGTGACACAACCCAGCAGTACAGCTTGTTCAAGGTCATCTGTTAAGTAGAAAACCTAGAATTTGAACCAAGGCAGAATTTTACTGCTGGCTCTCATTGACAGTTTTTATTAAAGCTCCCGTGAAGAATAATAGAACATGATTCTAAAAGTATTAAAACATTGAGTTTTAATCTTCCTCAGTGTGATAATTTTGCCATTCATCTTTTCTGACAATGATAAATGCATGGATAAAGCTTGATTGGGAAGGAAGTCTTTTGGTGGAAAAAAATTGAAGAGAAAGTACATTCAAATTAATTTTGAAGTAGCATTTGAGAGGCTGAGAGGAGAGCCGTCTCTTAGCACAATGTTCTTCAAACTGCCTGTCAAAGAAAGCCTCTGAAAGGGACGTGTTGGGGAGGGCAGAGGGGATACATGAAACCTGTAGTCACTCCAACTCCTTCACCAGATACAGAATGGATTTTGATATCAGATGCTTGCCAAAATATCAGCCCAGGAGGGAGCTTGCCAAGAAGGAACTTGACAGATTGTAAACTGGATGGAGCATGGAAACTAGATATCGTCATGCCCAAGCATGCAGACAATTACAACAGAGGCTAAAACAAAGTATTTCACTTGAAGAAAGCCCAAATGAAAAGAAACAAATAAACCAGTCCCAAAGGAAATAATGCTATCAAATATGAGACACATTCACTAATTAAAATGAATTTGGAAGGGAGAAGTTGTTCTAAGTCTTGCTACAAATTATTAGGGATAGCATTTAGCCTAAATCCTGTTTTTCTGCACCAATTTCACATGGATGTTACTCCATTTTGAAAGATCTCAGTTTAGTAAGGAAAAAGCACATGGAAAAATGGGTCACAATCCCTTATCTGTAATTCTGAAATCTAAAATTCTCAGCAAAGTAAAAGTTTTTCATAAGTTTGGGACCAAAATATTATGTTATTAAGTATGGAATGTCTGATTTCCTTGAGTACTAAGTTTGACAGTTGATATCTCTGACATTTCACTCTGACACTTCTTTTTTTTTTTTCAGTTGTGAAGGTACATCCTCATTCTTTCAAATGCACATTTTGGCTTGTGATTATCTTTCAAATTTTTTTTGTAATGCAATTTTTGTGCAACCATGGATAAGTCAAAAATTCATGTTATTTTTTAATGTGAGCTCTGTCATGGAACCAATGCAGCGCAGACAGCTCGAAATATCAATGGAGTGTTTGGGAAAGATGTGGCTAATGAACACATAGTACACCGATGGTTTGAGAAGTTCCCTTCTGGTGATTTTAATCTTGAAAATGAGCCATGTGGGTGACCTGAGACCAAGGTGGATAATGATGAGCTGAAAGCTGTATTGGAAGTAAATCCATCTCAACCTATGCATGAATTAGCAACAAGGTTTGACATTACTATTCCAACAATATTGGACCGTTTGAAACAAATGGGCAATGTAAAAAAGCTGGATAGATGGGTTCCACATAAATTAAATGAGCAGCAGAAGAGAAATCATCTCAAAGCCTTCTTTACTGTCACGACATAAAGGCGAACCATTTCTACACTGTATTGTTACATGTGATGAAAAATGGATTCTTTTTGACAATCACAAGTGTTTGGCACAATGGTTGGATAAAGGTGAAGTACAGAAACAGTCCAAAACTGAATATTCATAAAAAAAATGGTGTGTGTTTGGTGTCTGCTTGGTGGTCCAGCGCTAGTATTATCCACTACAGACAGCTTCATGAAACCTGGTCAATTGATTACAGCGGATGTCTCCTGCAACCACTTGGATGAAATGACGAGGATGCTTGTGGTTAAGCAGCTGCAATTGGCCACCAGAGACAGGCCGATCTTCTTGCAAGACCACATGTCACAAAAAACAACACTGTTCAGACTACAGCAGCTGGACTTAGAAACTCTCTGTCATCCACCGTATTCACCAGACCTTGCACCAACTGACTACTTCTTCTTCCAGGCTTGGACCACTTCTTGCAAGGAAAATTATTCAATTCTCGACAAGTTGTGGAAAATGCCTTTCGTGATTTCATCGCCACTAGCTTTCCAGGCTTCTTTGCTGCTGGCATAAGCAAACTACCATTAAGATGGCAAAATGGTGTCGATAGTTTAGGCACAAACTTTGATTAATTGTACTGCTTCTTGTTTGAGATATAATAAACTAAACTTTTGTTTTGAAATTGGACATTTCATATTTAATGACCTAATACATTTGGGTGCAAAACTTGACCTAAACTGACATGAGGTTATGAATATTTTTATTTATCACACTTAGTGTGAATATTCATATATTTTGCTGCAAAAATCTTAATAAGTTTCATTATGTGGAGGTATTCTAGACTCTGCCGTGGGCATTACATAATAAATAGCGTTTGTACCATATTTTTTAAAATCCAAAAAATTGTCCTCCCAAATGCATCTGACCCAGGGCTTTCCAGTGAAGGATTATAGACCTGTACTGGCAAAGTGAATGAATTGTAGACTTCCAATTTTTAATTTAGATTATTTTAATCTTGTACTCCTAGTTGGTTTGGGAAGAAACATTATTTATCAAGAGTTAAAACTATATGGAGCAGCCAAAATGCAATCTTTTTGAATCATTCATATTAACAGAGCCAAGATAAAGTGCTGAAAGTGTTTTGAAATGTTTCAAAGAAATAGTGACTTTTTTCAGTATGTGAAGCTGTTCTGAAGAAGAAAGTTGAGTTGAAGCTGAGGTAGATCTTCAAATCTTTGGTGAATATCACAAGATTAGATGCCTGTTAAAATAAATTTATCAAACACATAGATTTGTTACTACATGCTAATTAATTACTGATTTAATTCTCAAAAAGGAAACCAACAGAAAGACAAAAAAAAAAAAAAAACTGTTTCAAAAGGTGCGATAGGCGTATATATGATTGTCCAGGAAAGGATAGCCTAGTTAAAATTATTAAATTGCATACAAGATGGTTACTTTCAACAGACACTTAACGTTTTAACACCTTAAATGTTAAGTTTCCTTAGGGCTATAAAATTTTATTAAATGTTTGTGCAAGCTAAGCAATCATGAACCTTGAGGGCTATAACATCGTTGCACACTTATCAGTTTTACATTGTTGGTTAAATATATAAAGAAAAGGAATTCCGTTGCGAACTATGAACTCCCATATGGCACAAAAGACTTCTGCCCACACTGTGCTAAGAAACTTGACCCAACTTTAGCCTGGCGTCCACCTGCACTAGGCTGTGTTCCTAAAAGGTAATTCTAGTTCCTACGCTGAGGCTGAGTTTTTGCTCAAGAAAACACAATACTGCCAAACTGCGAAGTGTCCATTGTTCCAACTCATCTTGATAAACCATTTTCGGTAATTCTCCACTTACCCTCCTTCTGTAATTTTCATTTCTCCCTAGTCCCTCAGTCCCTTTTCTGTTCCCCACTTTTCACATTGTTGCTTTTTTCTTCCCTCTCCCTTTAAAAACCTCAATCACCTTTGTCTTAGTTGGAGTTGAACTCAGTTTATAAGGGAGTCTCTTTCCTTCTGCAGTTGTCCTAATAAACTCTCTCTTGCTGCCTTTAACAAGTGTCTGGCAATGTTTTTCTGTGACACTGGTTTCTGGTCCAGCATGTAAGGAACTTGGAAGTCCTCACTCTGTCCTAACAAGTAAAAGGTCAAGCAAACTGAAAATCAACAACTCTTCTTAGATCTGTCAGAGAATTGAGGCTGCAAGGCAAACCATTGATCCAAAAATTGCAGAGACAGACAGGTGGATACTGAGAATCACAACTTAATTGAAGCAGAAACCTTCATGTGAACCAGTACCAGGGTAGGAAAACCCCAACTCTAATTGACAAATTGCTGGAGGCTCAGTGTGGACAAGTCTTGAGAGTTGAAAACTCCAGGGGGACCTGTCATTGGGAGGCCTCACACTTTTGTGAGGTTTATGTTCAGGAGCTCTGCCAGGTAAAAATGGAAGAAAAATCTCTCGTGCTTTAAAGGGAGGGGAAAAGTAGCTATTTTGAAATGTGCCCAGAGCATTCTGTTCTTCATATTAATAAAAAGGCCTGACCTCAAGAGAAAATATTTTACCAGAGCCTAATCTGTTGGGGTTTTATTAGAGTCTAACCAACCTGGGGGATAGGGAATACCCAACTCTGACCTGCTCTAGCCTTCTGTGTAGGAAAAGGCTCTACCCGTCTCTACCTTTCTTGTCGCACCTAAGGGTGATTGGGAAACTGAGAAGCACTTGTCAAGTTCACAGTCCAGAGGCACAGGCATACTAAACTACTGAAACCTACTCATAGGACAATAGAATGCTACCTCTCTCTTTGTGCCTTTCTACCACATCACTAAAGGCCTGTTTACCCCTGTACCTTTTACCCAGTGCATTGTCTTGCTTACAACAAATAATTACAAGCCTTACTAAAAGGCAGAAAGCACAGTTAAAAGAGACAGAGCAAAGATCAGAATGAGACTCAGATATGACAGGGATGTGGAAATTATCAGACTGGGAATTTAAAACAATTATGATTAATATGCTAAGGACTCTAATGGAAAAAGTAGAAAACATGCAAGAACAGATGGGTAATATAAGCAATGAGATGGAAATTCTAAGACAGAATAAGAAATAAATGCTAGAAATCAAAAACACTGTAACAGAAATGAAGAATGCCTTTGATGGGTTCATTAGTAAACTGATGGTTGACAAAGGGGCAAAGGCAATTCAATGGAGAAAAGATGGTCTTTCCAACAAATGGTGCTGAAACAGCTAGACATCCACATGCAAAAAGTGAATCTAGTTATTGACCTTATACCCTTTACAAAAATTAACTCAAAATAGCTGATAGACCTAAATGAAAAACACAAAACTATTAAATCTCTGGAAGATAACATAAGAGAGAATTTAGATAACCTTGGGTTTGGCAATGACTTTTTAGATACACCAAAGGCAATCCATGAAATAAATAATTGACTAGTTGGACTTCATTAAAATGAAAAACTTTTGTTATATGAAAAACACTGTAAAGAGAATGAGAAGACAAGCCAAAGACTGGGAGAAAATATTTGCAAAAGACGTATCTTATAAAAGACTTACACAAAATATTCAAGGAACTAAACTGAACAGTAAGAAAACAACCCAATTCAAAATGGGCCAAAGACCTTAACAGACCCCTCACCAAGGAAGATATACAGATGGCAAATAAGCATATGAAAAGATGCTCCACATTATATGTCTTCAGGGAAATGCAAGTTAAAACAACAATGAGATAACACTACATACCTACTGGAATGGCCAAAATCAGAACACCGACAACACCCAGTGTTGGTGAGGATGTGTAAGAACAGAAACTCTCATTTATTGCTGGTGGGAATGCAAAGTGGTACAGACACTTTGGAAGACAGTTTTGGCAGTTTCGTATAAAACTAAATATTCTCTTATTATATGATCCAGCATGAAAAGTTATTTCTAGGTCTTAACTAGGTGTTAAAGGCCTATTTACCTCAATTTCTATTACCCAATATATCCTCTCTGGTTTTCACCAGAAGATTACGAGGCATGCTAAAAAGAATAGTTTGAAGAGACAAAACAAGCATCAGAACAAGACTCAAATATGGCACAGATTTTATGTTACTCTGGTTAGAAGCTGGGTTGTGTGTTTAATATTTTCTGTGGCTTAGGTGTTGGAGGCTTTAGTTTCCTGTAGTGCCCTGGGATTTTTTTCTGCCCTGTTGTCTTTGGGTTTCCCTAAGAATTCTTCCTCAGCTAGAGTCTGCATTGCAGCTCTATCAGTGGTAATTCACTCTTATACTGGGGCCTTATTGATGTGGTGAGAAGGTGTGAAGGAGAAGGAATATTCTATAATGTTATGATGAAATCTCAGTCAGTTGGTGGGCCTGAGTCCCTGGGCTATGACCTTCAGAAGTGTTTCTCAGCCTTTTTATTCCTTCCTGCAGGTGAAACAGGAAAATAAGCCCCAGGTAGATAGGTAAAGTAATTTCTTTTGAACGGCAAGACTTTGTTCTGGAGAATGCTTGGGGTTTATGAAAAATGGTGAATTTCCCCCTTCCTCTGCCTGAAAAAGAGGGCTTTTTTTTTTCTTCTTCTTCAGAGCTTCACTGTGACAACTTGTTGAGGTTCCTGGAAGTAAAACCCACTCTTAAAGCTAATTCACACTCTGCTCCCAGCAATTTGTCAAAATTACCAATCAAGTGTTCCTACCAGTTTATGGCTCCAGTAGACTAGAAATTCTGCTCTAGGTAAACTGATGTTATCTGCTATTCTCTGTGTTTGACTGACTCTTCAGACTTCAGAGTGGTGTTTTCCTGTGACCTCATTTCTTTAATTGATTTAAGAAAAATCACTGATTTTCAGTTTATTCAGCCTTTTTCTTGTTGTAAAGACAGAAGTGATGATTTCTAGGCTCTTTTCATGTTGGAGCTGAAATTTGAAGTGCTCTGTCATATTTTAAAATATACCATGCAAAGACTTTTTTTCCTGGTAAAACCATTTTAGTTAAATAGCACAGTAATGGGATTTTTTTTTAAAATTTCAGAATATTACGGGGGTACAAGTGTTTTGGCTACATGAATTGCTTTTCTGCAGTTTAAGTCAAAGTTATAAGTGTCCCCATCACACGGATAGTGTACGTTGTACCCATTAGGTATAATTTCACCTATCCCCTCCACCCCTTCCCACCTGTTTGATTACCATTGAGCTTTATTTCCATGTGTGCACATGAGTGCTGATTGATTAGTTCCAATTTAGTGGTGAGTACATATGGTATTTGTTTTTCCATTCTTGTGATACTTCATTTAGGAGAATGGTCTCCAGTTCCATCCAGGTTGTTACAAAAGGTATTAATTCATTATTTTTTTTATGGCTGAGTAGTATTCCATGGTATACATACACCACATTTTATTAATCCACTCATGATGGATACTTGGGTTGATTCCACATCTTTGTGATTGTGAATTGTGCTGCAATAAACATTCGAGTGCAAATGTCCTTTTTATGAAATTTCTTTTTTTCCTTTGGGTAAATACCCAGTAGTGGGATTTCTGGATCAAATGGTAGGTCTACTTTTAGTTCCTTGAGGAATCTCCATACTATTTTCCATAGAGGTTGTATTACTTTGCTGTCCCACCGACAGTGTGTGAGTGTTCCTTTCTCTCCATATCCACACTAGCATCTGTTGTTTTGGGACTTTTTAATAAAAGCCATTCTCACTGGAGTTAGGTGATATGTCATTGTGGTTTTGATTTGCATTTCCCTGATAATTAGCAATGTTGAGCATTTTTTCATGTGTTTGTTGGCTGTTCATCTATCTTGTTTAGAGAAGCTTCTATTCATGTCTTTTGCCCACTTGTAATGGGGTTGTTTGATTTTTTTCTTGCTGAATTGCTTGAGCTCTTTGAGGATTCTGGTTATTAGCCCTTTATCAGATGTATAGCGTGCAAATATTTTCTGCCATTCTGTAGGTTGCCTATTCACTCTGTTGATTATTCCCTTGGCTGTGCAGAAGGTTTTTGATTTGATCATGTCCCATTTGTTAATTTTTGTTGTTGCTGTGATTGCCTTTGAGGTCTTCTTCATAAATTCTTTGCCTAGGCCGATATCTAGAAGAGTTTTTCCTACATTTTCTTCTAGAATTCTTATGGTTTCATGTCTTAGATTTAAGTCTGTGATCCATTTTGAATTCATTTTTGTGAGGGGTAAGAGATACGGTCTGTTTCAGTCTTCTACATGTGGCTATCCAATTTTCCCTGCACCATCTATTGAATAGGGATTCTTTTCCCCAGAGTATATTGCTGTCTACTTTGGCAAAGATCAGATCAGTTCTCTGTTCTGTTCCATTGATCTATGTCTCTATTTTTGTGCCAGTACCATGCTGTTTTGGTTAGTATAGTCTCGTAGTATAGCTTAAAGTCTGGTAAAGGGATGTCTCACAGATTTGTTCCTTTTACTTAAGGTTGCTTTGGCTATTCAGGCTCTTTTCTGGTTCCAAATGAAACATAGAACTATTTTTTCTAGATCTGTGAAAAATGACACTGGTATTTTGATGGGGATTACACTGAATCTGTAAATTGCTTTGGGTAGTATGGACATTTTAACAATGTTGATCCTGGCAATCCATGAGCATGATATGTTTTTCCATTTGTTTATATCATCTGCAATTTCCTTCCTCTGTGACTCATAGTTCTCTTTGTAGGGATCTTTCACCACCTTGGTTAAATATATTCCTAAGTATTTTATTTTCTGTGTAGCTATCATGAAAGTTATTGAGTCTTTGATTTGATTCTCAGTTTGACTGTTGTTGGGGTATAGGTTTGGTACTGATTTGTGTACATTGATTTTGTAACCTGAGACTTTGCTGAATTTGTTTATCAATTCCAGGAGGCACTTGGCAGAATTGTTAGGGTTTTCTAGATATATGATCATATTGTCAGCAAAAAGCAATAATTTGACCCCTTTTTCCCCCATTTGGATACCCTTGACTTCCTTCTCTTGCCTGATTGCTCTGCCTAGGACTTCCAGCACTATGTTGAATAGAAGTGGTGACAGTGGGCAACCTTATCTACTTCCACTTCTAAGTGGGAATGGTTTCAGCTTTTCCCTGGACAGTATGATGTTGGCTGCGGGTTTGTCAAACACGGCTTTTATAATTTGGAAGTATGTTTCATCTATGCCTATTTTGTTAAGAGTTCTTGTCATAAATGGGTACTGGAATTTTTCAAATGCTTTTTCTGCATCTGTTGAGATGATCATATGTTCTTTTGTTTTTGCTTCTGTTTATGTGGTGAATCACATTTATAGATTTATTTATGTTGCATTCCTCAGATAAAGCCCACTTAGTCATGGTGGATAATTTTTCTGATGTGTTGCTGAATTCGATTTGCTAGAATTTTATTGAGAATTTTTGCATTTATATTCATAAGGGATATTGGTCTATAGTTTTCTTTTTTTGTTGTGTTCTTTCCTGGCTTTGGTATCAAGGTGATACTGGCATCATAGAATGAGTTGGGAAGGATTCCTTCCTTCTTGATGTTATGAAATAATTTCTGTAGTATGGGTACCAAGTCTTTGTAGGTCTGATAAAATTTGGGTGTGAAACCATCTGTTCTGGAACTTTTTTTTGTTGGAAGACTTTTTATTGCTGCTTCAATTTTTTGCTCATTATTGGTCTGTTCAGGAGTTCTATTTCTTCCTGATTGAGCTTTGGGAGGTTGTATGTTTCTAAGAATTTGTCCATTTCTTCAACATTTTCAAGTTTATGTGCATAGAGATTTTTATAGTAATCAGAGATGATATTTTGTATTTGCATTGTATTAGTTGTAACATCTCCTTTTTCATTTCTGATTGAGCTTATTTGCATCCTTTCTTTTCTATTTCTGGTTAATATCTAGAAAGAGGTCTATCAATTTTGTTTATCTTTTTAAGGAACCAACATTTGTTTCATTAATCTTCTGTATAATTCCTTTGTTATAGATTTCATTTAGTTCTGCTCTGATCTTGGTAATTTCTTTTCTTCTGCTGGGTTTGGGATTGATTTGCTCTTTCTTTTCTAATTCCTTGAGATGATTCATTAGATTGTTGATTTGTGATCTTTCTGTCTTTTTGAGGTAGGCATTTAAGACTGTGAATTTTTCTCTTAGGACTGCTTTTGCTGAATCTCGCAGATTTTGATGACTTGTATCCCCTTTGTCATTTAGTTCAAGGAATCTTTTGATTTCCATCTTAATTTTCTTCTTGACCCAATAATCTTTCATCAGTAGGTTGTTTAATTTCCATGACTTTGTGTAGATTTGCATTTTTTTGTTGGAGTTGATTTCTAATTTTATTCCACTGTGGTCTGAGAAGGTACATGGTATTATTTCAATTTTTGTGAATTTGTTGAGATATGTTTTGTGGTCTAAGATTTGATCAATCTCAGGAATGTCCCATGTGCTGATGAGAAGAATGTATATTCAGTACTTTTGGGGTAGAATGTTCTATAAAGTCTGTTAGGCCCATTTGTTCCAGAGTCCCATTTAAGTCCCGTGTTTCTTTGCTTATTTTCTGCTTGGAGGATCTGTCCAGTTCTGTCAGTGGGGTGTTGAAGTCCCTGGCTGTTATTATGCTGCTGTTTATCACTTTGTTTAGCTCTAGTAGGGTATGCTTTATGAATCTGGGCACACCTGTATTGGGTGCATAAATATTTAGGATTGTTTTATCTTCTTGTTGAATTGCTCCCTTCACCATTATATAATGACTGTCTTTATCTTTCTTTACTATTGTTGATTTGAAGTCTATGTCATCTGGTATGAGATTGGCTGCACTAGCTTTCTTTTGATTTCATGGACTATTTTTACATGGAATATTTTTCCCATCCCTTCACCTTGAGTCTGAATGGGTCCTTGTGGGTTGGATGTGTTTTCTGGAGACAGCAGATACTTGGCTTGTATTTTTTTATCTGTTAACCCTGCCTATGTCTCTTGAGTGGGGAATTCAAGCCATTCATGTTTATTAAAAGAATTGATAAGCGGGGTGGATTTCTGTTGATCCTGTTGGGGAGAATCATATTGCTTTGTTTTACCTATTGAGCCATTATTGTATATGGGCTCTGAGCTTTAGGTTTTAGGTGATTTTACACTGGTGGGTGTCTCTTGTACTGATCAATGTAAAATGCAGATCTGAATACTTCCTGGTCTTGACAAATTCCCCCAGTGTTTGCTTGCCTGAAAAAGTCTTTATTTCTCCCTCATATAAGAAAGTTAGTTTTGCAGGATACAGAATTCTAAGCTGGCCATTATTCTGTTTGAGAAGATTGAGAAAGGGGCCACAATCTTCTTCTGGCTTGGAAGGTCTCAGTTGAGAAGTCTACAGTTAGCCTGATGGGTTCTCCTTTGTAAATTACCTGATGTTTTCACCTTATGGCTCACAGCAGTTCCTCCTTCATATTAATTTTGGCAAGTCTGATGATTTTGTGTCATGGTGATTGCCTCTTTGCGATGAATCTCCCAGGAGTTCGTTGAGCTTCTTGTACCTGGATATCTAAATTTCTAGCAGAACCAGGGAAGTTTTCCTCAATTATTCCCTCAAATAGGTTTTCTAACCCTTGTGTATTTTCTTCTACATGCTCAGGGATGCCTATGTTTCTTATGTTAGGCCTGTTTAGGTAATCCCATATTTCTTGTAGGCTTTGTTTGTTCCTCTGGTGTCTCTTTTCCTTATCTTTGACTGACTTGTTTAATTCAAAGGTGTTGTCTTCAAGGTCTGATATTCTTTCTTCTGCCTGATCTAATCTATTCTTAAAAGTTTCCACTGTGTTTTTTATGTCCTTGAATGAATTTTTCATTTCTATAAGTTGTATTTGAATTTTTAAAATAATTAGATTTCTTTAATGAATTTTTGGTTCATTTCTATATTGTTTTTGTGGTTTCTTTGTATTGGGTTTCCATTTTCTCTTGTATTTCATTAAAGTACCTTATAATCCATATTTGGAATTCTTTATCAGTCATTTCAATATTTTCGTTTTGGTTGGTATACATTGGTAAGGAGTTACTGTTTTCTTTTGGGAGTGTCCTTTTGTTCTGATTTTTCATATTTCTGGAGTTCTTTTGCTGATTCCTTCTCATCTGGCCTCAATCAATACCTGGGGATACTAGGCCTGGCTTGTGGGCCTGTCTCTGAATCCCCAAAAATTGAGCCCTAACTGTAGCAGGGAGAACAGTGCTGGTCCCAAGTTGCCTATGGGGTGTTTGAGTAGGTTTGATGACCCTTTCACGTTGCCCCTGACCTGCTGTCTTCACCTCTTCCCAGGAGTGTGAATTGTGTTGGGCCCCCCAGTTAATCTCTGAGGTGGCAGGTGGTGCTTGTGAGTAGAAATCAGCCGCACTTTGTTTGCTCAAGTTGGAAGGTGCTATGCTGAGCTAGAGAGTTGTTCCTCTGTCATCGGTTGATATTTGTGTGGAAGAGCCAGCTGCCAAGATGTTCTTTTGTGCCCTTGGTAAGCTCTGGTCCACCAAGTGGGGCACATGAATTCCCCAAGCTTTAGGAGGGACCCCATAGTTCCCAGTCAGGTGCTTGATCTCTACTCTCACTGAGGTGGGGGGAGGAGCAAAGCAGATGGTGGCTAGATTGCAAGAGCCTCAAAGACTTTGCAAAGCCTCAGCAGAGCTTAGCAGTTTCTTTTCTGTCCTCTAGGGGAAGCTGGTGGAATGAGGTTCAGGACAAACTCTCCAAACTGGGAAGGCTGTTCCCAAGGGAAGGGCCTAAATGCTTGAGTGCTAAGACCCCAGGCTGGACTCTTTCCACCCTTGTCCACTAGCACAGTTTCTCTGTAGGGAGGTGTGTTCACTCTCCAAAATCACTGCCGCATGGAACCCTACTGCATGCTCCCATCAGATCAGTCTATGTGAGTTCCCTTACCACCCGGGTCCAGCTTTCTAACTTCCCCCCAATCCATGTGTCTGACCCACTATTATAAGTCTCTGTGAAATGCTGGCAGGCAGGGGTTTCCCCAGTTTTGCACCCCTGTTCCACCACAAGTCCCCAAAGGGAGAGTAATGGGCTCCTTTATCTGCAGGGACCTCAGCCAGGGGCATACTCCCGTTGGAGAGAGAAGTGGCTGCTCCCGAGTTTCTTGGCTCAAGCTGCACTCCCTATTGTAATGAGTGGGGGGAGGGGCTGCATCTTCCATTCTGCCTGCATGCCTGAGGCATTTGGTTGTTGTGGAACTGGGAGCTAAGCTATTTCCCCTATCCAATATGGCAGCTCTCTCACAAGGGGGTGCGCACGATCACAGATCCCCATTTGTCAGCACCCCACCATACTCTCCTGTGGGATATGTCCGTGAGGGCTTCCTCACTACCTGAGTCCAGGTCCTAAACCTCTCCCCTGCATCTCCCTGCACTGCTCTCATGTCTGGAGGACACCAGGACTGGCCTGCCTCTCTGAGCCACCAGCCCAGGATCCTGCCAAATGATGGCAGGCAGGTAACTCTCAAATTGTGGTGGGCCCACTCTCCATGGCAAGCTCAGGCTGGAGTGTGCACCTGCTGTAGAGAAGCAGCTGTTTGTGAGCTTCTTGATTCAACCTACTCTCATGGTTGCAATCAGTGGGGGAGGAGCTGCAGCCCCATTCAGCCTGAGCTCAAACTACTTTCTTGGATGTCAGGTTCAGAGGAGGAAGTGTCTAGGTGTAAGAAAGCCGGCACTCTGGTTTCTTGTGGTGCTCTCCCAAAGGGTGCCCCTTATGGACACCCAGACTCCTGGGCTTGCTGGTTTACCCCACTATTCCTAATTAGCCACTATGCCTGGGCTCGGGGCGGGGGGGTGGTGGAAAGCCTTCAATATGCTTTGTGTCCTGCTGTTCAACCAAGGCACATAGGTGGTGGAGGGGAAACCCCCCTGTACCCTTTCATTGGGCTCCAAGTCTCTCTGAGTTTGGTCCGCACTGCTATCTTCTCCTCTCTACCCTCTTCTTTCTCAGCTTCACAGCTTTCCTCCATGGGGTCACCACTCATCTTTGTCTACTCTCTCTGTGATCCACACCTGTGCTGCTACTCCTCTCTGCTGTCATCAGTCCTCTATCCTACCTTCCAGAAGGGACGGTCCAACAAGCGCTGTCTCTAGTTGGCCATCGTGGCTCCCCTTTGTAGTAATGGGAATTTTTAAAAGGCTGAATGGAGTGAAGTGATCTTAAGAAAATGTTACTCTTTGGTTGAGTTAAAGAGTCTGCTTAAGATAGAAATAAAACTGAAACCCAGCCGTGCCTATTTGTTTGCATATTGTCTATGACTGCTTTGAGCTGTGAAGGCAGATTTGTGTAGTTATAACAGCGATCATATGGCCTGCAAAGCAAAAAAATATTTACTATCTGGCCCTTTACAGAAAAAGTTTTAGAACTCTGGTTTAAATGATGAAAATTTTAAAGTATCAGACTAAGCACACAACCTGTCTGAAGCAATCTTCCCTAAGCAATTCTTCTCAAATTTTTGACATTATTTTTGTTATAAAAGTTACCAAAGGTTTAGTTATCTATGTTTTGTAGTTTTCTCTTACCAAGCAAAATTGCTATGTATCTCTTTTTTAAATTTAATTTTTTTCTCTTTCTATCCTTTCTACTTGAAAACTCATTTCCTAGACTAATTAAATAAAATACTGGGATTCAATGTCATGTCCACAGTTCCTCTTGTATTACCACTGATAATAAAGTGCATTTTATTTTATGACATTCCTCATAATAGCCAAGTATTGGAATAATAGATAAACTAA
Organism: Daubentonia madagascariensis; assembly: GCA_023783475.1. Taxonomy (NCBI): domain Eukaryota; kingdom Metazoa; phylum Chordata; class Mammalia; order Primates; family Daubentoniidae; genus Daubentonia; species Daubentonia madagascariensis. The sequence goes on along the minus strand of JAKFHU010000978.1, from coordinate 12,368,048 downwards.
CAGAAGACATCTAATAGACAGCTTTATGTAGCAGAATCCTGAAGTAGTCCCTTGAATTCAGGAAGTGAGGGGATATTCTAGGTAATGAAGCAACATGCCAGAAAGTTTTTTTCTTCTTCCTTCTGAAATAAGTACTCACTTCATGAGTTTAAATGATCCTATAAGATTAACTTGAAAGGAATATTTTATTTTACAAAGCTAGAAGCTTTCCCTCAATTATACATTAATTTTATTGTTGTCATTTAATACAATGCCTGGCAATTTAAAATTAAGAATGTTAATACAACTATATCCTAAGAAATAATTGAGTTGTAAGACAACAGCCTTTTCAAAAAATTAAGTTTCCTATCAGATTCTCATTTGGAATAACCAAATGCTTAAGTGCTCTTGATTAATATTTAAGAATCTCTGTGACTACATTTGCATACATGTGTATTATGAAAACATTATGTGAAATCAGCTCTGATTTGAAATAAAGATTTGGGAAAGGACATTTTTGTGCCTACACTTTCACATTATATTACAGTATAGCAAAAAGGTAGCTTTTTGATCAAATGCAAAACTTAGATAATTAGAACCATGTGATAAAGTTTAAACCTACTGATTATTTTGCATAGCCTCCAAGTTGAATTCTATTTAATTATAATATTTGTGTATTTTTAAAATGATTTAAAATGATTTATAAGTACACATCAGATATCTGTTCAACTATTTTGGTGTAGAGAATTCTAGGCTTATAGAAATTAATAAAACATGGTTTCTGCCTTCAAGGAGTTTATAATCTTAGGAAAGAGATAAACTATATATAAAAATAATTGTTCCCTCATTCAACAAATATTTAGTCTGTTACTTACTGCATGCTTGACATTTTCTGTGAGCTAAGTCTGAGAAATGCAACAATACACAGCATAATCTTAATTTCATGGTATGCAATATGGAAAAAGCTGAGTGAAAAAGGCCCTAGGAAAATGTGACAAACATGCTAAGAGATATTAGAATAGAAAAAGTAAATTTTGGATGATAGCATAGGAGTTATGGGTAGTAAAGCTTCATGAAAGATGAGATCAATAAAACAGGCCCAGAAGGATGGTAGAATTGAACATGTAAGCATTGGAAGGGTATTCCTGGAAGTGAGAGGAGAAGGAACAAGAATGCATAACTGAGAAAGTTGTATGTAGACTGTTTATAAAACAGCAGTTATATTACAACTACTTTGGAAACCTGTTTTCCAGTTTATAATAAACCACCATGCTAAGGATATCTATAGCAAAGATATCCATCCAAAATCTAGACTCTCATCAAAGTACCCATAAGTAAAGCCAAAGGTCCTTACTCAACATGTGCTACAGGCACTCCCTTAAGAGGGAGGGGGAAAAAAGTACCTTCTAAACAAAAGAAAATTCAAAAACAAGAAGCAACAGCTGCTCCAGGTGAGAAGGAATCAGTGCAAGAACTGTGGAAGTATGAAAAATCAGAGTGAAAGGACCCCCTCAAAGGATCACACCAGCTCTCTAGCAATAGATCCCAACTAAAATGAAAATACTGACATGTCAGATAAAGTATTCCGAATATGGATTGTCAGGAAGCTCAATGAGATCCAAGAGAAAATGGAAAAGCAACTCAAAGAAATCAGAAAAATAATTCAGGAAATAAGTGAAAAATTTACTAAATCGATGGATATATTTAAAAAAACAAATAGAACTTCTGGAGATGAAAAAACTCATTTAGGAAAGTACAAAATGCAGTGGAAAGTTTTAAGTATAGACTAGACCAAGCAGAAGAAAGAATTTCAGAGTTTGAAGATAACTCTCAAATTAACCCAGTCAGTCACAAATAAATAACAAAGAATCAAGAGAAATGAACAAAGTCTACAAGAAATATGGGATTATATAAAACAACCAAATGTAAAAATCATAGGCATCCGTGAGTGTGAAGAAGAAACAGCACTAGGCCTGGAAAATCTATTTGAGGTAATAATCAAGGAAAACTTCCCTGGTCTTGCTAGAGATTTAGACATCCAAATACAAGAAGCTCAACGAACTCCTGGGAGATTCATTGCAAAAAGGGCATCCCTAAGGCATATAGTCATCAGACTGGCCTAAGTCAACACGAAGGAGGAATTCCTGTGAGCCATGAGGTGAAAACATAAAGTAACTTAAAAGGAAAACATGAAGCAACTTACTAACTTAAATCATGAAGACTAACAGCAGACTTCTCCAAAGAAACCTTACAAGCCAGAAAGGAATGGGTTCCTATCTTTAGTCTTCTTAAACAGAATAACTGCAAGACAAGACTTTTGTATATTGCAAAACTAAATTTGATAAATGAAGGAAAAATAAAGTTTTTCCCAGACAAGCAAATACTAAGGAAATTTGCCACCACTAGACCTGCCCTATGAGAAATTCTTAACAGTGTTCTATACATGAAACAGAACAATAGATACTCACCAGTGTAAAAACATCCAAAAGTTAAAATTCACACCTTTTATAGAACAGTAACACAATGGAGAGAAAAAAGCAACTAGGTAACTATCAAAATTATGACCAGAACGGTATCTCACATATCAATGCTAACATTGAATGTGAATGGTCTTAAACCCCCTTTAAAAGATGTATTAATTGTTTGAATGGATAAAAACACACAACCTAAATATATGGTATCTCCAAGAAATCCATTAAACTTGGAAAGATTCTAATAGACTCAGGGTAAAGGAATGGGAAAAAATATTCCATGCAAATGGAAAGTAAAAGTGAGCAGGAGTAGATGTTCTCATATCAGATAAAATAGACTTTACATCAACATTAGTAAAAAAAGACAAAGATGGTCATTATATAATGATAAAGGGATCAGTTTAACAAGAAGATGTAACAGTCCTAAATATATATACACACACACACACACACACACAACACCCCTAACAAAGGAGTTCCCAGATTCATAAAACAAATTCTGCTAGATCTAAGGAAGGAACTAAACAGCAACATCATAATAGCCAGGACTTCAACACTCCACTGACAGAACTAGACAGATTATTGAGGCAGAAGATCAACAAAGAAACACTGGATTTAAAGGGGACTCTAGATTACAGAACATTCTACCCCAAAACTGCAGAATATACATTCTTCTCATTTTCACACGGTTCATTTTCCAAGATAGATCATATGTTAGGCTAAAAAACAAGTCTCAGCAAATTTAGAAAAATTGAAATCATGCCATGTATCTTCTCAGACCACAGTAAAATAAAACTAGAAATTAATTCCAAGAGGAACTCTCAAAACTACACAAATACATGGAAGTTAAACAACCTGCTGCTGAACAATCCATGGAGTATTGACAAAATCAAGATATAAAAAAATTGGAATTTAACAACAAAGGTGACACAAGCTTCCAAAAATCTGTGACATACAGAAAAAGCAGTGCTAAGAGAGGGAAGTTTATAGCCTTAAATGCTTACATCAAAAAAGACAAAAAGATCACAAATTAACAACCTAATGTCACACCTCAAGGAACTCATAAAAAAAAAAAAAAGAAGAAACCAAACCAAAACTTGCAGAAGGAAAGAAATAACAAAGTTCAGAGCAGAACTAAACAAACTGGAAATCAAAAAAACAATACAAAGGATCAATGAGAGAAAAACTTGGTCTTTGAAAAGATAAAAAAAAATTGATAGATCACTAGCTAGATTGACCAATAAGAGGAGACAAAGGACTCAAATAAGCTCAATCAGAAGTGAAAAAGGAGACATTACAACTGATACCACAGAATTACAGAATGTTATCTGAGACTACTATGGAAAACTCTATGCACACAAACTAGAAAACTTAAAGGAAATGGATAAATTCTTGTAAACACAGAATCTCCCAAGCCTAAATCAGGAAGAACTAGAAATCCTGAACAGACCAATAAAGATTAGCAAGATTGAGACAGTAATAAAAAATCTCCCAACAAAAAAAGCCCCAGCCCAGATGGATTCACAGCTGAATTCTACCAGACCTACAAAGAAGAACTGTCACCCATTCTACTGAAACAGCTCCATAACATCAAGAAGGAGGGAACCCTCCTAGCTCATTCTGCAAAGCCAGTATCACCTTAATACCAAAGCCAGGAAAGGATACAACAAAAAAGGAAAACCACAGATCAATATCCCTTATGAACATAGATGCAAAAATCCTCAACAAAATACTAGCAAACTGAATTAAACAGCACATCAAAAAGATAATCCACCATGATCAAGTGGGTTTGACACCAGGGATGCTAGGATGATTCAACATATGCAAAGAAATAATTGTGATTCACCACACAAAGAGAAGTAAAAACAAAGACTATGTGATCATCTCAATAGATGCAGAAAAAGCATTCTATAAAATCCAGTACCGCTTCATGATAAAAATCCTCAACAAACTAGGCGTACAAGGAACATACCTCAAAATAATAAAAGCCATATATGACAAACCTACAGCCAACATCATACTGAATGGGGCAAAGCATTTTCCTAAGAATGGGAACAAAACAAGGGTGCCCACTGTCACCACTTCTATTCAACACAGTACAGCAAGTGTTAGCCAGAACAATTAGGCAAGAGAAAGAAAGACCATCCAAATCAGGAAAGAGGAGGTTAAACTATCTGTTTGCTGATGATAATGATCTTGTGTCTAGAAAATCCTAAAGACTTCACAAAAAGGCTCCTAGAATTGATAAATGAATTCAGCAGTCTCGGGTTATAAAATAAATGCACACAAATCAGTAGAATTTCTATATACTAACAGTCAAGCTGAGAATCATATCAAGAATGCAATACCATTTACAATAACTACCAAGAAAATAAAATACCTAGGAATATACTTAACCAAGGAGGTAAAGATCTTTACAAGGAGAACTACAAAACACTGATGAAAAAAATCGTAGATGACACGAACAAATGTAAAAACATACCATGCTCATGGATTGGAAGAATCAACATTGTAAAAATGTCCATACTGCCCAAAGTGATGTACAGATTCAATGCAATTCCCATCAAAATACCAACATTATTTTTCACAGATCTTGAAAAAATAATCCTAAATTTCATATGGAACCAAAAAAGAGCCTGAATAGCCAAAGAAATCTTAAGCAAAAGGAAGAAACCTGGAGGCATCACATTACCTGACTTCAAATTATACTACAAGACAAAAGTAACCAAAACAGCATGGTACTGATACAAAGGTAGAGACATAGACCAATGGAACAGAATAGAGAAACCAGAAATAAAACCATATAGCTACAACCAACTGATTTTCAACAAAGCATATAAAAACATACACTGGGTAAAGGACACACTATTCAATAAATTTTGCTAGGAAAACTAGATAGTCACATGCAGAAGAGTGAAACAGGATCCCTGTCTCTCACCATATACAAAAATTAACTCATGACGGATTAAAGACTTAAATGTAAGAGACCTGAAACCATAAAAATTCTGGAAGAAATTATAGGAAAAACTCTTCTAGACATCAGCCTAGGCAAAGAATTTATGACTAAGTCTCCAAAGGCAAATACAGCAAAAACAAAAATAAATAAATAGGCCTTGATTAAATTAAAAAGTTTCTGCACAGCAAAGGAAATAATGAACAGAGTAAATAGACAACCTACAGAATGGGAAAAAATATTCAGAAACTATACATCAGACAAAGACCTAACATCCAGAATCTACAAAGAACTCAAACAAATCATCAAGAAAGAAACAAATAACCCTATTAAAAAGTGGGTGAAAGACATGAACAGAGTTTTTTCAAAAGAAGATATACAAATGGCCAACAGACATATGAAAAAATGCTCAACATCACTAATCATCAGAAAAATGCAAATTAAAACCACAGTGAGATACCATCTTACCCCTATCAGAATGGCCATTATTAAAAAATAAAAAAAACAGTAGACATTGGTGTGGATTAGTGAAAAAGGATGCTTATACACTCTTGGTGGGACTGTAAATTAGTACAACTCCTATAGAAAACAGTAAGGAGATTCCTGAAAGAATTAAAAGTAGACCTACAATTTGATCCAGCAATCCCATTTCTGGGTATCTACTCAAAGGAAAAGAAGTCAATATATCAAAAAGACACCTGTACCTGAATGTTTCACTGTAGCACATTTCACAATTGCAAAGATATGGAATCAACCTAAGTGCCCGTCAATTCCTGAGTGGTTAAAGAAAATGTGGTGTATATACACCATGGAGTACTACTCAGCCATAAAAAGGAATGAAATAATGTCATCAACTTGCATGGAACTGGAGAACATTATACTAAGTGAAGTAACTCAGGAATGGAAAAATAGATAACACATATTTTCACTAATAAGTGGGAGCTAAACTGTGGGTACACATGGTCATAAAGAAGTATAAAGACATTAGATACTAAGAAGGGAGTAGGGTGGGAGGGGCGTAAGAGATAAAAACTTATGTATCGGGTACAGCGTACACTATTCTGCTGACAGACACACTAAAAGCCCTGAGTTGAGCATTATACAATTCATCCATGTTACAAAAACACTTGTACCCTACAATATTTTGAAATAGTTCCTTTGGATTCTTCATACTGAAAAAAAAATAAAGTTGAACAAATACCTTCCCTGTCACCCAGCAATTCCACTCGTGGGTATATACCCCCCCAAAATGAAAACATATATTCACAAAAGACTCACAAGAATATTCATAGTAGCTTTTTTCTTAGCAAAAATCTGGACACAGCTCTAAGATTCATCAGGAAGAGAATAGATAAACAATTTGTGTTATATCTACACAATAAAAATAAATGAGCTACTGATATATGTAGTGTAAGCATGTGTAATGTTTGTGGATAAATCTCATATGCATGGAGAGCTAAGTAAGTCCAACACAAAAGAATGCATGCTGAATGATTTCATTTATATAACTTTATAGAACAGACAAAGCTGGTCTATGGTGATAGAAATCATAATAATTGTTTCGTCAAGGTGTGGTGGTAAATTGTCTGGAAAGGAGGCATGAGGGAACTTTCCAGGGTGATGGAAATGTTCTGTATATTTATCTGGATTATAATTACATAGGCATACATAGGTGTACATGTTTGCCAAAATTCATGGAACATTTATGCATTTTACTATATGTAAATTGCATTTCAATAAAATACTCCTAGTGTAAAAAAAGAACAGCAAATGATCCGTTTGGCTAGAGTATTGAACACATGTGGCAAGGTAGAGATTTTAAACTAATAATAAAAAAATTGTAATAAGGAGCATGAAACAATTGTTTATTTTTACTGGTTCTTGTTTTGTATGAAGTAAAGTAGGAGGCAAGATAATCTGCTGAAAGGACCAGGAATTGAGGATTTAAGAAGAGAGAAAAGTTAGGAAGAGCTGAATATGGAAGGGGGTTATGACAAGCTGATAAGATCAACTCTTTATTTTCTGTGGGGTTTCAATGGCATTCATGTCAGTTTAGACAAGCTGTGTGGACGGCTATCCTTAGTTGATTAGATCATAGGGAAACTGGATGCAAAGACCCAACTTGAAGAAAAACAAATTAACAGATAAATAAATCATGGACCCTTTGACAACAGCTTGTGTCCGCTCTTGATGTTCTCCCTATATATAAATCAAATTACATTACATTTGGTGCTTTTCTTCATTGATTATGGTGTGGAGTTGTGTCTTATTTCTATTTATTGTGTTTCATTTTGTTTCTCATTTTTCAATTGGTTTCAGAAAGAAGAATTGAGCAGAAATGGCTTTACTCCTTCATTTTAACCAGAAGTCTCCAGAAGTACATTTTCATATTAGCATTTTCTCAATGCAGGGTGCAGAAGCATGTTGGAGATATTTGTGATATCAATTCATGCTAGTGCTGCTTGTGGAAGATGTTCCTGGTGAGCTTTCTTAAAAATGTTAAGGAGACACCTGAAATGCAGACTTTGGAGTGGGATAGATCTGTGTGGCTGTATTAGTCTGCTTGGCTGCCATAACAAAATACCATAGACTGGATGGCTTAAACAACAAACCTTTATTTCTCACAGTTCTGGAGACTAGAAATCTGAGATCAGGGTGCCACCATAGTTGTGTTCTCTTCCTGACTTACAGAGGGCCGTCTTCTTGCTGTGTCCTCATATGACAGAGAGAAAGAGAAAGAGAGAGAATAAGCTCTCTTGGTCTCTCTTGTAAGGGCACTAATCTCATCACGAGGACCCCACCCTCATGTCCTCATTCAAACCTAATTACCTCCCAGATATCCCATCTCCAAATACCGTTACATTGGAGGTTGGCACTTCAACATATGTATCTTAGGGGGACATAAACATCTAGTCTGTAACAGTAGCATTCAGTAAGTTTTCTTGATTTCAGCTTCCTTAGCTGTAAAATGAATATGTCCAATAGATACTTCGAGGGTTGTTTTGAAAACTAGAAATGATGTATGTATAGTGGCTACCAGAATAACTGGAATATCGTAGGAACACAACAAATACAAACTACAATTACTAATTGTCGAGCTTATTGAAGTCTTTTTACAATAATAAAGCTTGAATATTATGCTTACACTCTAAAGTCCTTCAATTTGATTTGGCTTTGGCAATTACTAAACAGTATTTTATTTTACCTATTAAACAGATTGACTTTTTTGGGGGGGCCAGAGCATTAGTTATATATTCTAGAGCAAAGGTCAGCATACTTTTTCTGTAAAGAACTAGATAATATTTTAAGGCTTTAAAGACCATTTAGTCTCTGTCACATCTACTCAAGCCTGCCATTGTAGCAGGATAGCAGTGAGAGACAATACATAAAGGACATGGCTCTGTTCCAATAAAACATCATTTACAAAAACAGATGATAGGCCACATTTGGCCAATGGGTTATATTTTGCTGACCCCCTGTTCCAGCTATTGGCAGTTTCAAAATTAGATGACACTTTTTACCTGTTTATCATTTACTTGCCTCATAACGATGATCTCTAATGATTTTATTTAATAGATGGAGTTGCTTATATTTTTGTGTAGTATTTGAAACACAGGACTTTTATTGTTTTGAAAATGTTTATCAAAATCTCCATTACAGATGATTTACCTAAATACCTCAAAGAAATAATATACAGAAAAAAAATTAATCATGACATAATAGAGATCAGCCCCTTATATCCAAACCTAAAATATAATAATTTGTGAATTATTCTATAGTAAAAATTTGTGTATCTGTGTAGAATATTGTATACATTTTAATGTATATAGTAGGCTTTTAGGATTTTTCTCTTTAAGGACCATTTTAAGGGTAATTACTTTTTTAGTGGCTGTTGGATTTCTAGTTGTGTTTGGGTTAATCTGAGTCCTGAAAATAGAAGATTGGTGCCGGGCTAGGTGAGGAGAGACCATGCACAGAGCCCCTTGATCAGTGCTGTCTGGCATCTCTGACTTCTTGAACTTGAGAAATTCTAGCAGGCATTCAGTAGGGAATACATGCCCAACATGTTGTACTGTAGGATAGGCAATCATCAGGAGACACTCACATTAAGTGATGAGGGGGGAAGATGACACAGATAAACATAAATGTCTCTCTTAGGCCATTGCTCTCTCTTTCCCACAGTGATTCTATTATCAGTTAATCCCTCAGTTTGTGATGATTATAACATTGTTTATAAAGAAATGACCTTGTATGTTTTCCTTTCTTCACAGGATAATGGAAATAGAACAAGGAGCCTGTGTTTGGGAATGGATTGTGTAGATTGTCACTGACAGTTTTTTACATTAATAGCTACACACCCACCATTTGTTACTCTCTTTTTATTTGCATAGATTGCCCAAGATTGTAATATCAAACTAGACTTTAACAATAGAACAAGCCACTGGTCTCTCAGGTTTATTTAGCTGAAGTGTCATTTGTATCTTTTAATGTAAATTTTGCTCTTTGAATATATATTTTTTTCTGTATTTTCATAGTAACTACTACAGTGCTATGCACACAATATATTCTCAATAAATACTTATTAACTCCTCAGTATTATAATCTACAGGGCTAGACTTCTAATATTTATATATTAGACCTACGGCCAACATGCTTACTCGGTAGACTATCATTGTTAGACTTTAATGTATGTCAGGTAGAAGTCAAAACTATTGCACATGATATGCTGCCATATTCTTGCACTGAAGCACATCTGTGACAACAACCATGAGAATCTACCACAAACATTAACATAGTAGTCACAAGAATAGTCTTAGTGCATGTTGAGCTTTCAAGTCAAATACAATTTATTCCTGTGTCTAATAAGATGGCAATTTTCATCACTCAAATTTCACAGCATCAATGAGGAGAATGTTTTTTACTTAATTTTGATGGACAAGAAAATGTGGTTAGTGCCTTATAAGTGATGGGAGTCAAGGGAGAGTAACTTGTCATTTTTTAAAAATTTATTTCAATAGATTTAGAGTGTACAAGTGTTTTTTTCTTACATGGATGGATTGTATAGTGGTGAAGTCAGGCCTTTTAGTGTACCCATCACCTGAACAGTGTACACTGCACCCAGTAGGTAATTTTTATCCCTCATCCTCCTCTCACCCTCCCCCCTTCTTAGCTTCTAGTGTCCATTATACCACTTTGTATGGCCATGTGTACCCATCATTTAGCTCCCACTTACAAGTGAGAACATGCGGTTTTTGTTTTTCTTTTCCTGAGATATTTCACTTAGGATAACGATCTCTAGTTTCATCTAAGTTGCTGCAAAAGACATTTCACTCCTTTTCATGGCTGAATACTATTCCACGGTGTGTGTGTGTGTGTGTATGTATATATACACACACCACATTTTCTTTATCCACTCATCAGTTGATGGGCACTTAGGTTGATTCCATATCTTTGCAATTATAAATTGTGGTGTGATAAACATGAGTACAAGTGTATTTTTGATATAATGACTTCTTTTCCTTTGGGTAGATACCCAGTAGTGGGATTACTGGGTAGAATGGTAGGTCTACTTTTAGTTCTTTGTGGAATCTCCATACTGTTTTCCATAGAAGTTGTACTGATTCCTTGTCATTCTTGAGTTAATATTAGTGGAATGGGGGGAGCAGGCATAGGTGCACATATTTCCTAAATCGAGTCAGTTTTTTCAACAAGTATTTACATGCCTTTTATGTGCCAGGCGCTGCATTAGTTGCTGGAGATTCAGTTGTAAACAGGACAGAGAACCAAGCTCTTGGCCTTCACGGAGCCCATAGTCTTACAGGTGAGACAGTGGATACCTGGGCGACTGGCCTCATACCGATGTGGAGGAACAAAGATGGTATCATGGAGAAAGTGACATTTAAACTAGAACATAGATTTACAAATTCAAAAAAAATCTGATGATATTATCAGAAACTCACAATGAAAGCATAAATCAAGAGGATTAGACCTTGTATAAATAAATGCTGAGCATTTACTTTATGCTGGGCACTTTGCTAGGTGTTTTATCAATTAGTTCATTTACTCTTCACAACAATGCTCTGCAGTACATCTGATTATTCATATTTTATAGACGAGAAAACAGGCCGAGAGAGGTAAAGTAATTTGCTCAAGTAACAGCCAGTAAGTGGAAAAGCCAGGACTGGAGGCAAATCTGGCTGTCCCCAGCTGTGGTCATGAGCAGTATGCAGTCAGGGGAGGCATCTAAAGAAATAAATGCTTCGTCTCATAACCAGTCTGCCGAGTTCAGAATTTTAAAAGGGCATGTATGAAACTAAAAGGAGCCAAGGTATGAAGGACAAATACAAAGAAGAAGCGTAAAGTTATTTTTTTTTAAACACCAGAGATTGTTACCAAAAGCATAAACTTTTAAGGGTATTCTAACCTGAATATCCTCAAAGAAGGGCTAATTAAACAGAATGATATTCCTTTTGATTGTAGGCTCCATGAAGGCAGGGATTTGTGTTACTTTTAATCAGTGTTGTATTTACCTAGAATGGTGCCTGGCTTGTAGACAGTTGGCACTATATAATCTTTTTTTTTCTTTTAAGTGCCTATTGTATGCTTGAAGCACTATATTCTTAGTCTCAACATAGCCACCAATTTCAAAGAGTTGTCTCATGATAGCCTTATGGAAAAGATGGAGAAATGTGACTGATAACTAAAACCATAGAGATTTGATTAATCTATTGATATTAAAATGGATGGAGTTCTCTAGGTTTGTTGCACAGTGACCTCTTGGACTACACTGGTCCACTTTTCCACAAATCTTTTTTGTAAAGAAATACAAACATTTCTGGACAGCCTCTTCCTTGTACTGGAATTTAGTGTATGAACACAGCTTGAAATAAGAGGTGAAAGGTATTTGTAGGTTCTGAAAGTCCCTACAATCTCCAGTTGCTTATAAAGAATAATTTGCTGCAATGGGATAAAATATAGAAGACATGCTTATAAAATATGTGGATGACACATATCTTGGAGGGATGGACCAGTCAATTAGTATATTGGATAAATGATGAATCAAAAAGATCGCAATAGCCTAGCAGGTTATTTAAAAATATGAAGATATTTTTAAAATATAAGATGGAGAAAATCTATTTTGACAGTATGTTATGTGAAATATCTTTGGGATTTAATTGACTGTAAACTCATTAAGAGTCTGTTATAGGAACTGACTGCTCAAATTAATATAATTTTTTGTAATTAATAAAAAGCAAGATGGGTGGATCAGTGTAGGTAAGAGACCCACTGTTCTAAATGCCAGGGGATCACACCCATGGTGTTGTGTTCATGTCAAGGGGTTCTGCTGTAAGAGGGGCATTTTCACAGCATGAGGATATAAATCTAGCCTATAAGGGAGTCGACTGTAACTGTGGCTTAGATCTCTATCATACCTTGCCTGATTATGCCACAGTCTTTTTCTGGTCTCCTTGTCTAGAGATTTGCCTTCTCCAATCCCTGTTTCTTTTTTTAAAAAAATAGACTGTACCTTTTAGAGCAGTTTTAGGTTTACAGAAAAATTGGGCAGACTGTGCCCTTACACATCCACAGCCTCCCCCACTATCAGCATCCCCCATCACAGTGGCACGTTTGTTACAATGGACGAACCTACGTGGACACATCATTTTCACCTGAAGTCCATAGTTTACATTACGGTTTGCTCTTGGTGTTGTACATTCTGTGGGTTTTGAGAAACGTGTAGTGACATGTATCCACTATCCATTATAGTATCATACAGAGTATTTTCACTGCCCTAAAAATCTTCTGTGCTCTGCCTATCCATCCCTCTTTCCCCCCATCCCCTAGAAACCATTTATCTTTTCACTGTCTCCATAGTTTTCCCTTTTCCAGAACCAGTCCCTTTTTCACACTGTGGCCAGAGTGCGCTTTCTAAGATGACAACCTTCTCATTCACTCTCCTAACGCTCCATTGCTCAGGGTCGGGTATAAATACTGTGCTGACCTGGCAGTGAATGAGGCCTTCAAATTCTCATCTTTCTTGCCATGGAGACTATTGTGTGTGTGTGTGTAGGGAGACCACTCAATAAACAATGAAACTAACAAATAACAAGATGAGCTCATATGGCAGTAAGGACTACAAAGGTGATCAAACAGTGATAGGATAGGGGCGCCCAGAGCACGCGGTGGGGGAGATTTGAGTGGAGAGGTGAAATAGGAGGAGTCAGCCGTGGAGCATCTTGGTGATGAGCCCTGCGGGCACAGGAAAGAGCCAGTGCAAAGGCCATGAGGAGACACCGTGTGTCGGTTTAAAGAATAGAAAGTGGCAGCATTCTGGGGAGTGGTCAGGAGGGGCCGTGGTATGATGAATGGTCTGAATAGCATCTACGGAAGAGAGAAAGGAAACTAGCATTTATTAAGCCTTTTTATTTATGTTACTGCTTTTAATTTTGAGGGTACAGTTGGCCATCCATATTCTTGGGTTCAGCATCTGTAGTTTCAATCAACCACAGATTGAAAATATTAAAACAAAAGGATGATTGTATCTATACTGAACATGTGCAGACTTTTTTCTTGTCATGGTACCCTAAACAATACAGTATGAAAACTACTTACATAGTGTTTTCATTGTGTTAGGTATTATAAGTAATATAGAGATGATTTAAAGTATACAAGAGGATGTGCATAGGCTATATGCAAATACTAGGTCATTTATATAAGGGACTTGAACATCCACAGATTTTGGTGACCTGGGGGTCCTGGAACCAATCCCCCAGAGATACTGAGGGATAACTGTATTTGAAATGATCCCTTTTTACCAGATGAAAACAAAGGAAAAGAAGATTATAGAAGTTCAGTAACTTGCCCAGGTTCTCATAGCCAGTAGTAATAGAATTGGGATCTGAACTCAGTTACTTCTGATTTCAGACACACCTTCCACCTGTATGTGATTTCCTTGGTAAAAGTATTCAAGATGTTTATCTCTGCTGAAAAGCTTACCCTGAGTGCCTTTTATTCATTTTTATTTGCATAGTAGTCGTCTCTTTTTATATTTGTGATATCATTCTGCTTTAGAAAGTAAACTACCAGGACTCATGAACTATGTCACTTGTACTTAGCCATGTTTAAATATAAAGTCATCAGGACTGCATTTCAGTGATAAATAAAGGAGTTAATGTGCCTCTCAGCAGAACCTCCTTTAGGATAAGGGAGCAAGTTAGGGCTTGTGAAATAATCGCTTATTGTATGTAATCCGAGAGTTTATATTCTAGTTCTCCTTGTTGATGATGTCAAAGAGTTTAGCAGTATATGTCAAACAGAGCAGAAGTCTTACATTTTAAAGAGATTTCTTTGTTCTTTAGGTAAAATGACCCCTTTCAATTTTTTTAAATAAAATAATAAGGCATAAGATATACTGAGATATGGTGGTTCAGCTGTAAAATACACAGATATGGTGGTCTGTTAAGTTATCACAATAAAAAAAGCACAAAAAAGGAATGGGATGAAGACTGCCCTGCCTCATAAACCGCTGAGACTGCAACTGCACCTTGGCTAGGGAAGAATTAAAAAGCAACGTTGAACTTTGAAAAGCAAAGTTGGAGTCTCCCAGGTTTCCCTTTTCTAAAGAAAATCCCCTATTTAGCTCTCTCATTTGAATTTGTTCAGTGAAGTCCGTAAAGATAACAATAATTGTTAGACTAGATCAGATATAGTAGCCGGACCATGCAGTTTGCTCTTGTATGAAACCTCCTATGTTTCTGTTTTGCTAAATAAAGAATACAGTGTTTCTATGTGATAGGCCGGAATAATTTAGAGTTGTACTGTATTATGTTTAATTATGTATGATCAGTTTCTGCCTGAGCTGAGGTAGCCTGGCTTTGTGCAGAAGTGTCAGGGTGGAAAGGGAGAGCAGAAATTTTGGCTGGGAAATTTAGCTGTGCAGCAATGAAACCGAGCTGGTGCATTGAACATTTGGTGGCTAGCTTGTGGGCAATGTTATAGGAACATATAATTAAAGGAACCACAGTAAAAGTACTGTAGAAAAGATAGCAGTAAAGATAAAAAAAAAACGTAGTGAAGATAATACCAGGCCTATAAGGTGTAAGGGCAAAATTGGAAATAGCCCAGGCAGCATGGAAGCGTAAGAATGATGGAAAGGATAAAATATGTAAGCCAAGTGCAAGAAGCCAAACTAGAGGGTAAAATAGCTGTGGAAACAGGTTAGAATTTACACAGGAAGACTGAGAACAAAGCTGAGAGCATGTGAGAGGGAAGCAGAGAGATATATTGAAGTCATGTCAACAGATAGGAAGTAATAGAAGTGCTACATCAAAGCGGTCTCCATGATGGAATAGCAGAGAGGGGAATGAAAAATAAAAGAGAAGCTGGGTGTGTGACCAATTTCTGATTTCTTGTCTCTGAGCTTGTTTTGTTCTTGGTAACAGATCTCGCAATAAAGCAGAACATTTCAATGCTTCCATTTAAAAATGTGATTCCAAAGGGCAAACCTCAAAAAACAAATGGAAGATTGGCTGTTTCAAAATAGGTCGCCCTGTATATGGTCACTTTAGCAATAGCTTATAACCCGCCTTGAATTTTCTGTTTTTTTTCCCCCTTTGCCTTTAGTAAGGTCTTTTGCATTTTGTCAGATGGTGTATTGTCAGGCTGCAAAGTGCAGCAGAGAACAGACTGACTTTTGATTCCAGCGCTATAGCTATTGTTACTTAAAGTACCAAAGCATTATTAGTCAGATCTATCGATTGAATGTTCTGAGAGTTGGGGAACAGAGTGAGGTGGGAAGTGGTTCTGCTTCATGCTTTGGAGCTGATTGCTCTCAAATAGTTATTTCTTTTCTCAAGGTTTTTTTGTTTTTTGTTTTTTTCCTCTGTGGTAATAACCACAAAACATGCAATCTGTTGGTGTATCTCATTTTATTGCATTGCAGATTTTAAGTGCTTCTATAGTCTCATATATAAATCACTTATACTTTTGTATGACATTTACTGTTTTTAAATTCCACATAAGTTGCTGCATGACAAGATAATTGGTAAGCCTACATTATACTGGCAAATGACTGCAATAGATACTGGCGTACTCTGCTCTGCCTTTCTCCTGCCTGCCTATTGCCAATCACTCAGCTGCTTTGACAGGGAAGTTCCACAAACAACAACAGTAATCACCATTGTTCATATCCAGAAACAAACTTAGGGAGATTCTGATGCTTGTTCTTGAATAGGCCAAATGCCAATCTGATGAAAGTAACTTGGCATCTTATTTAATAAGGGAGAAATGATTGTGTGGGACAGATGGGGTTTTATTTCAGCAAGAATGGGTTTCATGCTGTTTTGTGTAGCTTTGGATTCATATGTTTTGTTGTGTCCAGGTGTGCTTTCCCTCTTGTTTTCCCACATTTCCTTACACGTGGCATTGTTCACAGAGGTTTGCCTTCCCTTTTTCCCCCACTCTGGATCTGGATTCTCCATTGCCAGGAGTCACGGGTTAAAGGTCATTGTCCGGAGGGGCCAGGGTACTACTAAAGAGATTTATTTTACTCCAGAGAATTACAACTTCAGTTTATAGACTTTCCCAATGTTCTCTTCTTTTCCAGCTATAGCAGGATAGAAAAATGTTATTCTAGTAATGAGCTCTAGAGTTCCTTGTAAGGAGAAACCTCTGATGCTGAGGGGTGGGAGGTAAAGTCTTGGGGTGATGATCTGGAAAATGTGTAACAATGAGATAAATGATGAACTTACCTGCCAAAGGAGTTAAGAGGGCTTTGAGGGAGGGGGTAAACAGTCTGAGAGGAGGAGAAAAGGTCGGAGGAGAGCAGGAGGGAGGTCCCAACATGACGGACTGCAGGAAGGAGGGCTGAGAGAAAACTGGGTGGAAAGGTGTTCAAAATACTTTAGGAATAAGAGCTAATATTTAATTTTAATTTATTGGCTGTGATGTGATGTAAACTTTTTCCATTATCTGAAATTTTTAGTGCAATTCTGCTCTATCTCGGTGTCATTTTGGGAAGCGAAGAGATGGCGGGTGGTGTCCAGCACAGGTGACGTAGTAAGCAGAAAGGATGCCACGGACTGCAGGGCAAACTGTTCCAAAAACAGAATGAACTGAGGGAGTGCAGAAACTTGGAGCCAGATGTCACTGGGACATCTGGGGAGACTGCAGGGCCACTAGCTTTCCTGCAGCAAGAGAAGTGGGTATTCTGGTTTATTCATTTGGACTCAAGGGGCAAGGTGACCTCCGAAAACATTTCTGCTTTCTGTTCTCCTCCTTGCCTCGTTCTGCATATTGTGTAGTTCAGTTCATGTGATCATCCAAGTGCTGTATAATCATTATTATGGTTCAGAGGCACACAGGGATACAGAATACATGAGCACTGGGTATGGGGACCTGGCAGAGTCTAAATTTGGGGTTCAGACATGTCTGGATGTGCCTTGTAAACTGGGATCAGCAAAGTCTATTTCTACAAAGAACTGAGAAGGCTCATGGGTGAGACGTCCTCTCCACAGAAGAGAGTCGGGCAGAGCTAACCTAGGAACGCATCCTCTGAGGTGAAGTCAAAGGGGCCTTTCGGAGTGCAGTCACACATCATCCTTGCCCTGGTTGCCCATGAACTCCTAGCTGTCCAGGAAGAGGGAGGGATCTGTGAATAAACAAATTATAAATTCTAAAAGATACTAGGGAACAATGATGCCCGCTGGTTGGGTAACTCAGAAAAAGAATGTAGCATTCAAAGTCAGAGAAAGATAGTCTTATCACCTTCAACTGAGAACATTGTGATGCTTCAGGCATCAGGACAGCAGCCTCAAGGGTGGTAGCACTGACTGAAAGAGGAAACAGTCACTGTAATAACACTGATGGAGAGCCAATCTGGTGCAGGTCCCCAAGAGTTTTACAGGTAACTCGTTTAATCTTCACAAAACAACCCTAGGTGGTAAATACTATTATCACCCCCACTTCACATTTAAAAGAGCAATCATAAAACTAGGAAGGCATGGAGCATCTCAAACACAGCCAGTCTAGTCCAGAGCCCGAGCTCTTAGTCACTGTGCTATGCTCCCTTCTTGGCGCCACACTTGGTAGCAATGGCAGTGTGACCAGCACTGAATGAGGTGTTGTGGTGGGGCATCAGGGACAGGAAGGGTAGCCTAGAAAACCAGGATTCATTTATTCATGCCCTGTGGTAACCAGACCAGTGAGCACACATGCGACATTGCCTGGAACCCTGTAGAACAGCCATGTAGGGTCTGTGCTTTAGCCTGCAGGAGACACAGGTTACATAGGTAGTCCTTCAACATAGTATACTGATTGAGCAGCTACACAGTGCACAGCATTATTCTTTTTTTTTTAAAGTTGATTTTTTTAGCTTTTAATTTGTCCAAAAGACAATTTTTTTAAAAAAATTTCAGAGTATTACGGGGGTACAAACACTTTGGTTACATAAATGGCCTTTGCACTGCCTGAGTCAGAGCTACAAGCGTGCCCATCCCCCAGACAGCACACTGCATCTATTAGGTGTGAATTTACCCATCTCCTCCTCCCCCACTACCTGCCCAACACCCTATGAATGTTACTTCCCATATGTGCACATTAGTGTTGATCGATTAGTACCAATTTAATGATGAATACATGTGGTGTTTGTTTTTCCATTCTTGTGATACTTCACTTAGAAGAATGGGCTCCTGCTCCATCCAGGATAATACAATAGGTAGTTCACCATTAGCATTATTCTTTTTTTTATTTTTATTTTTTATTTCAGAATATTATGAAGGTACAAACACTTTGGTTACATATATTGCCCATGCACTGCCCAAGTCAGAGCTACAATCATGAATATCCCCCAGACAGTGCACCCCACACCTATTAGGTGTGAGTTTTCCCATACCCTCCACCCCTCTCCCACCTGCCCAACCCCTGATGAATATTATTTCCATGTGTGACATAAGTACTGATCAGTTAGTACCAATTTGATGGTGAGTACCAGTGGTATTTGTTTTTCCGTTCTTGTGATACTTCACTTTGAAGAATGGGCTCTAGCTCCATCCAGGATAATACCAGATGTGTTAAGTCATCGTTGTTGTTTATTGCTGAGTAATACTCCATGGTATACATATACCACATTTTATTAATCCACTTGTGTATTGATGGGCACTTGGGTTGTTTCCACATCTTTGCAATTGTGGATTGTGCTGCTATAAACATTCGAGTGCAGGTGTCTTTTTTATAGAATATCTTTTTTTCCTTTGGGTAAATACCCAGCAGTGGGATTGCTGGATCAAATGGTAGCTCTACTTTTAGTTCTTTGAGGTATCTCCATACTCCTTTCCACAGAGGTTGTACTACTTTGCAGTCCCACCACAGTGTTCCGATCTCCCCGCATCCCTGCCAACATTTGTTGTTTTGGGACTCTTTGATAAAAGCCATTCTCACTGGAGTTAAGTGATATCTCATTGTGGTTTTGATTGGCATTTCCCTGATGATTAGAGAAGTTGAGCAATTTTTTATATGTTTGCTCGCCATTATTCTGTCTTCTTTTGAAAAGTTTCTGTTCATGTCCTTTGCCCACTTGTTAATGGGGTTGTTTGATTTTTTTCTTGTTGATTTTCCTACGTTCTGTATAGATTCTGGTTATCAGCCCTTTATCAGATGTGCAGCATAGTATTATTCTTAATCATATGGAACTTTAGTTGTGAATCACACAAGGATTCAGATGTCAAAGAACTTCAGGGTAAAGATAAAGAGATATGACATGTTCAAAGATACTTATATACAACCAAGATATCGGACTCTTGAATGTTTCACATAAAGGCTGTGGTCATCAGGGTTGACAGAGATTGCATTTGCCAGGGACTGGGCGGAGTGGCTGGTGGGCATAAGGAGAGAAAGGGTTAGAAAGTGTATCTCACCTGGGCATTGAAAGAATAGCCCCATGCTATTCACCTGGCACATATGTAAAGGATTAAGACTTTTCTGCAACCCGTACATAACTCATAGGCTCATTCTTTTGCAACTCCTTTGTGACCAAGAGTTGCAAGTCCTAAGCCCAAAGCACCAATTTTTCTTGCTAAACATCTTTCAGACTTGCTTAAACTGCCTTTTTGCCTTGCTATGAAATTCATACCCACTGAATATTTTCTTCTGGTTTAGCTTATCCTTAGGCCATCTCCTTCTGAGAACAGAAAGGGAGTATTTGCCTTCCATACACATTCTTGTGTCCTTTTTCCTTCATTTTCTTCCCTGACCAACCTGAGCACCTGTAAGAGATAGTTTTATAGCTTGTATAAAGCTCTGCTAAATGCCAGAAGGCAAGGCAATCTCCTCTTTAGGCTGATCCTCCTTGCTTAAAGCAACTGATAAAGTTTTCCTCTTCTCATTTATTTTATTGGTGGTTTTATTGAAGGAACTTGGCACATGGCTCAAGATTTTAACACTTTCTTTGAAACATCTGGTACCCTCTACCTCTTGCAGTCTTCAATTCCCAGGCATTGTTGTTTTCCTTTTCTAGCCATGTTTACCATCAGCCTAGGCTGAACTCTCTCTTATAGCTCTTGTTGGTCCAGGCTCTGGACAGTGACTCTGTTTTTCCAAGTAGAGAACACTTCTTGGGTGTCTACTGCTCTCCTCACCCACCCTCCCTTTAATGTCCTTTTTATCTTGCTTTCAATCTTAAAAATTATCCTGTTCTATTTTAATCAGTAAGAATTTTGACTCCTGGGCACCTATTCTGGACTGACTTGTCCTGTGTTCTGTCAAGCCTCATCTTCGAACTCTTAATTTAACTAAAAATAATTTTTAGGTTTGGATGTTTGTCACCTCCAAATCTCAGGTTGAAATTTGATCCCCAGTATTGGAGGTGGGGCCTAGTGGGAGTTGTTTGGGTCGTGGAGGTAGATCCCTCATGAATAGATTAATGTCCTCCGTGGGGGCAGGGAGTGAGTGAGTTTTTACTCTAATAGTTCCCTTAAGAGCTAGTTGTTAAGAGGAGCCTGGCACCTCCCTCCTTTTTCTCTTGCTTCCTTTTTCGCCAAGTGACCTCTGCGCACACTGGCTCTCCTTCCCCTTCTGTGAGTGGAAGCGCCTGATGCCCTCACCAGAAGCAGATGCTGGTGCCATATTTCTTGTACAGCCTGTAGAACTGTGAGCCAAATAAGCCTCTTTTCTTTATAAATTACCCAGCCACATGTAACCTTTCTAGCAACACTAAATGGACTAGGCAGTGGTAGAATGACAGGAGGTTAAAGAAGGGAGCAGGATGGAGCCAGCTCATGCAGGGCCTAAAAGGTCATGCTGTGGAGTTTGATTTTTTTCCTAAATGTGATGGGTAGCAACAGAATGGCTTAATGCAAAGGAGTGACAAATTGACGTATCTGAAAAAAAAGGGTTAGTCTGACTGCCTGATTACTATCTCAATTTCCCCTAACTTTCAAAATTTCCCAGATTTATAGTAGAGAAGGAAACAACCAAAGGAACTTTCTAACATTCTTTGAAAATTCTACCTACTAAACTCAGCTATAGGAAATTTTAAATTTTAGCAACCCTATTTAGAGACTTTCTTACACTGAGGTAAGGTGGTTTGTGATAAAAGCTAGGCTCTGCCTGAGTAATT
Source organism: Daubentonia madagascariensis (assembly GCA_023783475.1). Taxonomy (NCBI): domain Eukaryota; kingdom Metazoa; phylum Chordata; class Mammalia; order Primates; family Daubentoniidae; genus Daubentonia; species Daubentonia madagascariensis. Next base: position 12,346,033 of record JAKFHU010000978.1, on the reverse strand, counting down.
TCAGAAATGGAATCTTTTTCTTTCCCTGAGTGGTATGTAATGTTCTGTGTGTATAAAAGTGCCTCATAGGACACTGTGTGGGTTTTTTCCCCCTGAAGAGAGCAGAGTTAAGACTCAGTAAATACAAATTTCATCTTAAAATATTATAATAGAAAAGTAGATCTGTTTGTTATTATTTAAAAACCATACCACAAAGTTGGATAATGAAGTAGCTCCTATTTTCATAAATTCATATAGTAGGGTTCAGGGTCCTCAGAAAGGAAGTATACAGATTTAAGGGGAACTGGATTCTAGGAACTATACTGTTATTATTTCTACTTTGGAAACTTTCAGATGGCTTAGAAAGGTTTAGATGATTTATAATTTAGAAACATTTAGTTTTCTAATCTGTTTTGACCGTTGTTTTGAGAAATAGTTTATCTTTGCCTGAATTTTTCAATTTGTTTTCTTTATGAATGAAAACAAGTATTTGAGTTGTTAGCATCTTTTATTAGTTGGTCACCTTAATAAACTATTCTTGCAATACCTTTACCCTGCTGTCTAATCCTTAGGCACTGAGAAAAAGATGCTAGTTTAAGCAGACTGTGCTGCTAATTATGGGCTGCTCTATTTATATCAAGAATAAAATGAGTCTAGGGAAAATTGTTCTACTGCCCTTAGAGGTTTATTAAATACTAATTTAAAGGTCTGTGGCATTTTTAGGAAATTAAATCTTCTGGTTGTAAAACTTCCCACTTCCACTTTGTTCTGTGTGGTTTAGAACAAAAGGAGCTGACTGTTCTCACCTCTTTATATATCAGGTTTTAATTGTCTAGATCAGGATTGGCAGATAGATTTTGTTTCATGTGCCAACTGTTATCCACCGGTTGTGGTTGCTGCAAATGATATATTGAGGAAGATTCTGCATTTTTGTTCCTGATCTGTGGGAGTGAGTATAGTGCTGTATGAACAACATCCAGCATAGGCCCAGGATGGCAGAAGGCATGGTGCCATGCATTTGCTAACCCTGATTTAGCTCTTACTAAAGACTAGTGTTTTCAGGTTTGTGTGTAACCTGTGAGAAGAGTGTCTTTAATAAGACCATTGCTTGCATTTTAGAAACTAGTAATGGCCATGTGGTATAGTCCAAGGAGTACTGTGTTGATAATTTTTTATTCTAGTGTTGAACAGAAGCAGTGACAGTGGGCATTCTTGTTGCTCCTGATTTCAAAACAAAAGCTTCTGACATATGCTGTTGGCTTTTTAAAATGTTGTGGTAGGCAGAATAATGCCCAGTTCCACCAAGGTGTCCATATCCTAATCCCTGGAACCTGTGGATATGATAGGTTACATGTAAAGGGAAATTAAGGTTGCTAATCATATGACCTTGAGATGGGGAGATTAAGCTGGATTATCTGCATGGGCTTTATATAATTATATAATTATAAGGGTCCTAGTAAGTGGAAGAGGGAGGCAGGAGAGAGAAAACAAGAGTGAAGGCAGCATGGGAAATATTGCTGGCTTTGAAGATGGAGGAGGAAATGGCCTTGAGCAAGGAATGTGGGTGGCCTTTAGAAGCTGGAAAAAACAAGGAAACAGATTCTCTTCTAGAGCATCTAGAAAGAACACAGTTCTGCTGACCTCTTGATTGTAGCCCAGTGAGATCTGTATCAGAATTCCAACTGTAAGATGGTAAATTTGTGTTGTTTTATGCCACTAGATTTGTGGTAATTTGTTATAGCAGCAAAAGGAAACTGATACAGGTACTGTTTTACAAAATAAGGAAGTTACTTTCTAGTCTTAGTTTATTAATTTAAAAAATGGATTGATAGTGACTTTTATAAAATATATGTTTTTTCTTTGACTATTTGGTATCTTCTAATCTTTAAATGTGAATGACATGTCCTGGTACTATCAGCTAGGACTTGATGTTAGTGTGAACTGGTTGGGTATTTGTAGCTGGACCTTGGTGTTCTCCTAGTGTATGCTATTGTGTTCTGGTCACAAAACATCAAAATTGTACAGGTCCAAATACTGTTTTCACTGCATCCTAAACATTTTGTTATGTTTTTGTTTTTATTCATCTCAGAGTATTTTCTGATTTCTCTTGTCATTTATTCTTTGGCTCTTTCTTTTTTTTTTTTGAAGAAGTGTGTTGTTTAATTTTTGCATAATTGTGAATTTTCCAAATGTCCTTCTCTTAGTTATTTCTAATTTCCCTTATTACGGTCATAATATATATTTTGTATGATTTTAATTCCTATACATTTATTGAGACTTGTTGTATTGCCTAACATATCTATCTTGGAGAATGGTCCACGAGCACTTGAGAAGAATATGTATCCTGCTGTTTTTGGGTGGACTGTTCTCTAGATGTCTGTTGGTTTAGAGTGTTTATAGATCTCGTTGGTTTATAATGTTGTTCAAGTCTTCTATTTCCTTATTGCTGTTCTGTCTAGTTGTATGTAATCTTTTATAAATATTTATGAATTTGGTTTGCTAAATTTTGTTTAGAGTTTTGATATTTTGGTCTAACATATGGGGGTCCTGTGTGTTTAAGCTGGGAATTGTAGGTGTTATCCTTCAGAGAGAAATTATTAATACTAATTACTCATGCTAGAAGCCAAATGATGCCACTGACCTAGAACTATTTCATTCTCTTGCTCAGTATGGAAGTCTTACAGTAAAGTTACTGCCAACCCAAGACTCAGTTTTTCTTTTTAAATGTTGTATTAGTTCTTTTATTGCTGAATAACAAATTATCATAAATTTAATAGCTTAAAGAAAGACACTTCACCTATGGCAGCCCCCCCTCCAAAAAAAAAGAAAAGAAAGACAAATCTATTTTTTACATTTGTGATGGGTCAGGAGTCTAGGCACAGTTTAGCTAGGTACTCTGCTTGGGTTCTCACAAGGCTGCAATCAAGGTGTCACCTGTACTGAATTTTCATATGGTGGCTTGGCTGGGGAAGAATCTGCTTCCAAGCTTATTCAGGCTACCGGCAGAATTTATTCCATTGCAGCTGTATGACTGAGGGTCCTCACTTCTTACTGGCTGTTGGCTGGAGGTCACACTCAGGTTCTGTTCTCATTTCCCTACCAAGTGGCCTTTTCCATAAGTGGTTAATAATATGACTATTTGCTTCTTTATGGCCGTAAAAATATATTTCTATACTCTACAAAGAAAAAGTCATATGTAATGAAACATAATCACCTTTATGATTATGTTTATAACCCTACTTTATGATGGGAGTGACTTCCCATCACCTTTGCCATATAGTGTAAACTAACCAATTAAGTGACATCCCTTCACCTTTAGTTGGAAGCAAGTCACAGGTTCCACCTGCATTCCAAGAGGAGACTGATATAATCTGGGGCCACCTTAAGGTGTGTCCACCACAAAGGCAATAGATGGGAGGGAACTATCAGATTAATTCTTTCCCTTTGCTATGGGCCTGTCCTAAAACAAAGACAGCTGTTGTATGTCTATCCAAAGACGCCACTTGAAATGGAGTAATTGATGGCACTTGTTAAGAAGCTGTGGCCAGTTCAGTATAGCAAGCATCTTCTTGTTTTTAATCTTTATTTCTCTGCCTCCCATCCCCTTCTTGTTACCTCCTTTTCTTGGATTGTATCTTTTGACCACATTAAAACTTTGTAAAAATAAAAGAAAGACAGTCTCAAGATAGTTAGTCGCCCAGTTATGGAGTGTGATGAATGCCAGGGGCTTCTGTGACAGCATTCAATGAGCTTCTCATCCCCTGTAGCTGTGGGGCTGACTTTGCCAATCAGGTTTATTTATTTATTTATCAAATTTATTTATTTTTAAAAAATTGACATAAAATTATGTGTGTCTATCATATACAACATAATGATTTAAAGTATAGTCATGTGCCAGATACTGACTGTTCAAAGAAGGACCACGTATACAATGGTGGTCTCATAAGATTAAAATGGAGTTGAAAAGTTCCTGTTGCCTAGTGATGTTGTAGCCATCATAATGTTGTAGCACAATACACTACCTTTTCTGTGTTTAGATATACAAATATTTACCAGTGTGTTAAATTTGCCTATAGTATTCTGTACGGGAATATGCTCTATAGGTTTGTAGCCCAGGAGCAATAGGCTATACCACATAGCTTAGGTGTGTAGCAGGCTATATCATCCAGGTTTGTGTAAGTACACTCTATGATGTTCATGCAATGATGAAATCACCTAACAGTGCATTTATTAATACCAGAACATATTCTCATTGTTAAGCAATGCAGGGCTAATGTACACATTGTGGGATGGTTAAATCTGGCTAATTAACAAATGCATTACCTCACATAGTTATCAAAATTTGTGGTGAGAACACTCAATATCTACTCTCTCAGTATTTTTTCAAGAATACACTATATTGTCATTAACTATAGTCACCATTCTATACAGTAGGTCACTTGAACTTATTACTCCAGTCTAACAGTAATTATGTATCCTTTGACCAACATCTCCCTAACCCTTCCTCTCCCCAACCCCCATATGGCTTGGATGTTTGGCCCCTCCAAATCTCATGTTGAAATTTGATCCCCAGTGTTGAATGTGGGGCCGGCTGGGAGGTGTTTGAGTCATGAGGGCAGATCCCTCATGAATGGCTTGGTGCCCTCCCTGCAATAGAGTGAGTTCTCAGTTTATTAGTTCACATGAGAGCTGATTATTTAAAAGAGCCTGGCACCACCTCCTCCCTCTCTTGGTCCCGCTCTTGCCATGTGATGCGCCTACTCCCCTTTCACCTGCCACCTAGATTGGAAATTCCCTGAAGCCCTCGCCAGAAGCAAATGCTGGCACCATGCTGCTTGTACAGCCTGCAGAACTGTGAGCCAAATAAGCCACTTTTCTTTATAAATTACCTAGCCTCAAGTATTTCCTTTATAGCAACACAAATGGACTAACGCACCCTGCAACTATCATAGCTGCCTATGGTAACCACCACTCTACTCACTATTTCTATGAGATCAACTTTTTAAGGTTCCACATATGAATGAGATCATGCGGTGTTTGTCTTTCTGTACCTGGCTTATTTCACCGAACATAATGTCCTCCGGGTTTATTCATGTTGTTGCAAATGACAGGATTGCCTTCCTTTTTATAACTAAATGGTATTCCCTTGGGAATATATACCACATTTTCTTTATCCACTCATTTGTTGATGGACACTTAGGTTAATTCCATATTTTGGCTATTGTGCATAGTGCTGCAATAAACATGGGTGTGCCGATATCTCTTTGACATACTGATTTCAATTCCTGTGGCTATATACCCAATAGTGGGATTGCTGGATCATATGCTAGTTTTATTTTTAATTTTTTGAGAAAACTTCTTATGGTTTTCCATAATAATGGCTATTCTAATTTACCTTACCACCAACAGTGTACAGCAGTTCCTTTTTCTTCATAGCCTCATCAACACTTGTTATCTTCAATCTTTTTGATAATAGACATCCTAACAGAAGTAAGGTGCTATCTCATTGTGGTTTTGATTTGCATTTCCATGATGATTAGTGATGTTGACCATTGTCTCCTATACCTGTTGGCCATTTGTATGTCTTCTTTTGAGAAATATCTATTGAAGTCTTTGTCTGTTTTTTAAATCAGGCTATTTGTTTTCTTGCTATTGAGTTGTTTGAGTCCCTTATGTATTTTGGATATTAACTCATTATTAGATATATAGTTTGTAAATTTTTCTTACATTCTATAGGTTGTCTCTTCACTCTGTTGATTGTTTCCTTTGCAGTGCAGAAGCTTTTTAGTTTGATCTCATTTGTCTTATTGCTTTTGTTGATTGTGCTTTTGAGATTATATCCAAACAATCATTCTAGGATTCCAATGTCATGGAGCTTTTCCCGTATGTTTTCTTTTAGTAGTTTCATAGCTTCAAGTCTTACATTTACATATTTAATCCATATTGAGTTGATTTTTGTATATGGTGAGAGATAAGGATTTAATTTCATTCCTCTGCATGTAAATATCCAGTTTTACCAGCACCATTTGTTGAAGAAACTGTCTTTTCTCCATTCTGTGTTCTTGGCACCTTTGTCCAAAATCAGCTGGCTGTAAATGTGTGAATTTATTTATGGGCTCTCCATTGGTCTGTGTGTCTGTTTTTGTGCCAGTACCATGCCATTTTCATTACTATAGCTTTATAGTATGTTTTGAAGTTAGGTAGTGTGATGCCTCCAGCTTTGTTCTTTTTGCTCAAGATTGCTTAGGCTATTTGGGGTCTTCTGTGGTTCCATATAAATTTCAGAGTTTTTTTTTTCCTATTTCTGTGAAGAATGTAATTGGTATTTTGATAAAGATTGCTTTGAATCTGTAGATCACTTTGGATAGTATGAGCATTTTAACAATATTAATTCTCACAGTCCATGAACATGGGATATCTTTCCATTTATTTGTGTCTTCTTTAATTTCTTGCATCAGTGTTTTATAGTTTTCAGTGTAGAGATCTTTCACCCCATTGATTAAATTTATTCCTATTTTGTATATTTTTTGCTACTGTAAATGGGATTGTTTTCTTGATTTCTTTTTTAGATAGTTTTTTGTTAATATATAGAAACACTATTAGTTTTTGTATGTTGATTTTATATTCTGCAACTTTACTAAAATTTACTAGTTCTGTCAGTTTTTTGGTGGAGTTTAGGGTTTTCTATATATCATGACCTCTGCAAATAGTACAATTTAACTTCTTCCTTTCCAATTTAGACGCTCTTTATTTCTTTCTCTTGTCTAATTAATTTGGCTAGGACTTCTAGTACAATGTAGAATAGGAGTGGGGAGAGTAGGCATCTTTGTCCTGTTCCAGATATTAGAGAAAAAGCTTTCAACTTTTCCCCATTCAGTATGATGTTAGCTGTGTGGGTTAGTCATATATGACCTTTATTGTGTTGAGGAACATTCCTAACTTTTTGAGAGTTTCTTTTTTTTTTTTTATCATGAAGGGATGTTGATTTTGTAAAGTGTTTTTTTCTGCTTCTATTGAAATGATCATATGGTTTTCATTCTTCATTCTGTTCATGCCATATATCATGTTTATTGATATGTGTATGTTGAATTATCCTTGCATCCCTGGGATGAATCCCACTTGATCATGATGAATGTCCTTTTTAAAGTGCTGTTGTATTTGGTTTGCTAGTATTCTATTGAGGATTTTTGTTTCTGTGTCTATCAGGGATATTGGCCTGTAGTTTTCTTTTTTTGTGCATGTGTCTTTGTCTGGTTTTGGCATTAAGGTAATGCTTATCTTGTAAAATGAGGTTGAAAATATTCCCTCCTGTTTAATTCTTTGGAAGAGTTTGAGAAGAACTGGTATTCATTCTCCTTTAAATATTTGGTAGAGTTTAGCAGTGAAGCCATCAGGTCTTGGGCTTTCCTTTAATGGAAGACTTTTTATTATTGATTCAATCTTCTTACTTGTTACTGGTCTGTTCAGATTTTCTATTTCTTAATAATTCAATCTTGGTAGGTTGTATATGTCCAGGAATTTATCCATTTCTTCTAGGTAACCCAATTTGTAAGTGCATAATTGTTCATAATAGTTAGTATCTTATGATTCTTTGTATTTCTGTGGTATCAGTTGTAATGTCTCCTTTATCATCTCTGATTTTATTTATTTAGTTCTATCTTTTTTTCTTAGTCTAGTTGAAGTTTTGTTGATTTTGTTTATGTTTTCAAAAATCAATGCTTCATTCTGTTGGGTTTTTATATTGCTTTTCTAGTCTCTATTTTATTTATTTCTGCTCTAATGTGTATTATTTCCTTCCTTTTATTAATTTTGGGCTTCATTTGTTCTTGTTTTTCTAGTTCCCTGAGGTACAATTTTAGGTTGTTTATTTGAAATATTTCTTCCTTTTGATGTATGAGTTCATTGCTATACACTTCCCTCTTAGAACTGCCTTTGCTGTATCCCATAGGTTTTGGTATGTTCTGTTTTCATTTTCATTTGTCTTAAAATTTTTTTTAATTTCCCTTTTAATTTCTTCATTGACATATTGGTTGTTCATGAGCATATTGTTTAATATCCATATATTTGTGATTTTTCTGATGTTCCTCTTGTTATTGAATTCTAGTTTTATACCAGTGTGGTCAGAGACTTGATATAATTTCAATCTTCTTAAGTTTGTTAAGACTTGTTTTGTGGCCTAACATGGTCTGTTCTGGAGAATGTTCCATGTGCAATTGAGAAGAATGTGTATTCTGCAGCTGTTGAATGACATGTTCTGTATATGTCTGTTAGGTCCATTTGGTCTAGAGTGTAGTTTAAGTCCTGTGTTTTTTTACTGATTGTCTGCCTGGATGACCTATCCATTGCTGAAAGTGGAATGTTGAAATCTCCTACTATTATTATATTGGAGTCTATCTCTTTCTTCAGATCCATTAATATTTATTTTATATATTTAGGTACTCTGATGTTTGGTGCATATATATTTACAATTATTATGTTCTCTTGCTGAACTGACTCCTTTATCATTATATAATGACCTCTTTTGTCTCTCTTTGCAGTTTTTGACCTAAAGTATATTTTGTCTGATATAAATTTAGCTTCTTTTGCTTTCTTTTGGTTTTCATTTGCATGTCTTCATTTTCAGTCTATGTGTGTCCTTAAAAGTGAAGTGAGTCTCTTGTAGTAGCATATAACTGTGTCTTATTAAAAAATCCATTCAGCCACTCTGGTGTTTTTATTAGAGAATTTGATCCATTTATATTTAAGGTAATTATTGGTAGGTAGGGACTTACTACTGCCATTTAAAAAATTATCTTCTAGTAGTTTTGTAGATCCTTCCTTCCTTCCTTCCTTCCTACCTACCTACCTTCCTTCTTTTCTTCCTTTCCTACTGTCTTCCTTGGTGGTTAAGTGATTTTCTGTAGCCAACATTTTGATTCCTTGTTTTTATTTTCTTTTTTTGTATCTATTACAGGTTTTTGCTTTGTGATTACCATGAGGCTTACAGAAAATATCTTACAGTTATAACTGGTTATTTTAAGCTAATACCAACTTATATTTGATTGCAAAAAACCCTCTACACTTTTACTGCACCTTCCCCTTTTTGAATTTTTGATGGCACAATTTACATCTTTTTATATTGCATATCAATTAACAAATTATTATAGTTATCGTTATTTTTAATAGCTTTGTCTTTTATCCTTCATAGTAATGATGTTATTTATATAATATCATTATTATATTGTGTAATATGTATAAATTAATTTACAAACTGCCATTACAATATTAGAGTATTCTGAATTTGGCTGTGTACTTATTTTTATCAGTGAGTTTTATACTTTCAAGTGTTTTTATGTTACTCATTAATGTCCTTTTCTTTCAGCATGAAGAACTCTCTTTAGCATTTCCTATAAGGCAGGTCTGGTGGTGATGAACTTCCTCAGTTTTTGTTTCTCTGCAAAAGTCTTTATCTCTCCTTCCTGTCTGAAGAACAGCTTTGCTGGGTACTAAATTCTTGGTTGGCAGTTTTTTCCTTTAGTACTTTGAATATATCATCCCACTGTCTCCTGGGCTATAAAGGTTTTGTTGAGAAGTCACCTGTTAGGCATATTGGAACTCCCTTATATGTTATTTGCTTCATTTCTCTGGCTTCTTTCAGGATCCTCTGTCTTTGATCTTTGACAATTTGATTATAATATGTCTAGGGGTAGTCTTATTTGGACTGAATCTGACTGGAGACCTTTTACCTTCCTGTACCTGGATATTTATATCTTTATCCAGGTTTGGAAAGTTTTTTACTATTATTTCTTTGACTATGCTTTCCACCCCTTTATCTTTCTCTACTCCCTCTTAAAAACCAATGACTTGAATATTTTATGTTTTAAACTGTCCCATAAATCCCATAAGCTTTCATAATTCCTTTTCACTCTTTTATTTCTCCTTTGCCTGTATATTTTCAAATAACCTGTCTTTGAGATTGCAGGTTCTTTTTTCTGCTTGATCAATTCTGCTGTTGATGCTTTCTATTTCATTTTGCATTCTGTTCATTATGTTTTTCAGCTCCAGGATTTCTGTTTGATTTTTTAAATTATTTCAATCTCTCTGTTAAAGTTTGTATTCTGGTCACTTAATGTTTTGCTCATTTTGTTAAATTGTTTCTTTGTATTTTATTGAAGTTCACTGAGCTTCTTTAAATAGTTATTTTGAATTTTTGTCAGGCAGTTCATATATTTCCATCTCTTTAGAATCAGTCACTAGCACCTTTTTTTTGTCTGTTTGGACAAAAAAAATCATGTTTCCTTCATTGTTCTTGCTCTTTTGGTTGTGTGTTGATGTCTGCATGTTGAAGAAGTATATACTTATTCCAATCTTTGTAGTCTGGCTTTGTCTGGGAATGCCCTTCACCAGTAAGCTCATTCAGAGGTTCTGGGCAGATCCTCTGGCTTGGTCTTAAAGCCTGTAACCACTGGAGCCATTGCAGCACTAGGTGTCTACCTAAGCCAAGTACCATCCCAGCTGGTGCAATGGTGGTCTGGAATTCTGTGGCCACCAAGGCTGACATAGCATTGGAGTAAACCTGATGCTTACAGCTGGCCATGGAGGTCTATCTGCTGCTAAGGTCTGTTCTGAGCCCAAGGCCACTGTAATCAGCCAGTGGTGATGCAAACTGCAGATCAAATCTGCCTGGCAGGGGCTATTGGTTCACACCTGGTGTTGAGGCAAGACTGTAGACTCAGTCCACAGGTACTGGTCTGGAGTCAGGGGCTATAGGGGTCTGCCCAGGGCTGGGTTTTATTGAGGTAGGCCTGGTATTGGCGGTCCAAGACAAAATCTTATGCTTCCTTCCTTCTTTTTCCCCTAAGCAGATGGTATCTCTCTCCATGCTATGCTGCCTGAGGTTAAGGAATAGGTGACATGGGTAATGTAAAACTGTCCTTTCTACTCTCTTCAATCTGTTTTTTCTTATTATTATGCTATAATGAGGTACCGTGATCTCTCACCTGGTTTTCTTAGCTCTTGTAAAGGTATTTTTGTGCATAGATAGTTGTTCAAATTGATGTTTCTGCAAGGGGCAGGGGGCACAGGATTGCTGGAGAGCGCTGTTTCATCATCTCGCTCTGCCTTCAACCAAAACTGAATTTTTCAATATCAGTGATAGCCTAGGCATCCCAAAGTAAAAGATCTCAGCTACTCTTTAACCCATTTGAATATAGATACTGCCCTTACCATTGAGAAGGTGGCTTTCTTTGGTATTCACTATTACTGCCTCTAATTAAAGAGTAACTCCATTACTTATGTTCTTGATCCCAAAACCTTCAGTCTCTTCCCTACTTTTTTTCTATTTGTTATCCTTTCTGTCTCATGTCTTCAATATCTGCCCTACTGGTGGAACATCTCATACCATACTTATCCCAAACTAAACATATTTGTTCTATAAATAGTGCATATCAACTATGTGCCCAAGCTATACATATTCCTACATTCATAAAGCGTATGGTCATCGTCTCTTCTTATTACATAGAGAAACTTTCTCTTTGTTTTGTATTTCTTTTGTCAGAGAGATGGACTGCTATTATCTATCACTCAACCAAGCCAAATCTTTCCTTTCAGATTATAAACATGCTCAGTGGCTACCAGTAACAAGAAAATCAAGCTAATTCATCTTTTTTGACATTGTTTTTCTGTACCTTACCCTTCTGAATCCCTTCCCCCATAACCACTATACTACTGCTCTGTCTTCGTGTTTCTCTTTGAATTTAAACTACTTAAAATAACAGTCAACACTGAAAGCCTTCACTTCTCCACCTCCCGTTAACTTCTAAATGGCAATTTGGCATCTACTCCCAACACTACACTGAGATTGGTTTACTAATGTTACCAATGGCTTTCTAGTTTTTATACTCAGAAATTTCTGGTTTTTATTGCACTTGACCTTTCTGTAGCACTTACTACACTTACTTACTCCTTTCTAGAAGCTTGCTTTTCTCTTGAATTTTGAGACATCACTTTCCATTGGTTTTTCCTAGATTCTCCCTGCTATTTTCTGTTTGACAGCTTCTCTTCTTTTGTGCAGCTTTTGAAATATTGTTGTCCCCCAAGTTTTTTACCTCAGTGCTCTCTTATCCACACATCTATATGCTGATGATCTTAAATCTATTTTGCCATGTCATTTTTTTTTTCCTAAGCTCTAAGACCAGTATATCCAACTCTCTGCCAGCCATATCCACTTGGCTGACCCATGAACATCTCATTCCATACTTGTCCCAAACTAAACATATTTGTTCTATAAATAGTGCATATTGACTATGTGCCCAAGCTATAAATATTCCTACATTCATAAAGCGTATGGTCATCATCTCTTCTTATTACATAGAGAAACTTTCTCTTTGTTTTGTATTTCTTTTGTCAGAGAGATGGATTGCTATTATCTATCCACTCAACCAAGCCAAAACTCTAGACTTTTCCTCAGACCACATTTCTCTGTAAACTCCTACTTCTAATTTGTTCCCAAATACTGTCATTTCTATCTCCTCTTCATTTTTTTTTCCTTCCTATTTGCTAGGTCAGTGCTGTGGCTCAGGTCCTTATCATTTCTTACTAAGATGAAAACAGTACCTCCTACTCCTAACTAGTTCTACTTCTTTCTTTCCCCTCCTTTGCAGTGCTCTGCATAATTGTCATCCTGACATTATGATTTACTTAAAATCCTTCATAGGCTTTCTGTTGCCTTAGGTTGGTGTACACCACCATTCATTTCTTGATCACTGCTGTCCTTCTCCAGTTTTATCTCTCACTCATCCAGCACATACCTCTCACAAAGGTAACAAGTTTATTGAGGAATTGCATCTTGTTGGAGTATAAATATAAATTCTTGAATTTCTTCTTATAATATACTCTATCAAGTTTCCTGTTTCCATTGGATAATCACTCCTTAAATTTTTTATGACGATTCCACAACTTTCTGATCATCTTTGTTAGAACAGCCCAATTTCAATACTTAAGAATCAGTCTAGTCCATTTAGAAATTTTTATCCTTAGTTCAAAGCTTGGCTTTCTATCTTCACCTCAAGCCAGCTGGAGAAACATGTTGTGTTCTAGCTTTGAACATCTCCTCCCTATATCTCTTCTAAGCGCTAGCTGCTTTAGTCTTTGGTGTAGGGAGGAGAGATTGAAGAGGCATAGGTCAATCTGATGTGGTATGATGCTGGTGGCCTTTGCTGATGTTATTTCCATGTAGATTTCACCTTGCGTTCTGTCCCTGCGGAACTTCCTGGAAGAGTAGCCATGTCTCATTCTGGTACCCTGCCATGGTTTGGATGTTTATTTTCCCAAATCTCATGTTGAAATTTGATCTCCAATGTTGGAGGTGACCCTAACACACCAGCTCCCCTTCACCTTTCCCCATGAGTGGAAGTAACCTGAGGCCCTCACCAGAAGCAGATGCTGACACCATGCTTCTTGTATAGCCTACATAACCATGAGCCAAATAAATATTCTTCCTTTATTAATTATCTAGCTTCAGGTACTCCTTTATAACAACATTAAACAGACTAAGACATATCCCCAGCATTATTTTCTCAAACACTTTCTCTTGGTTGGATATACTATTGCTTGGCTTTATGGCTGCCTGTGTAGCTTCATAGGTTCTGTCTTATCACTAATCTCCATGTTTCCTCATATGGAGTTACCAAACTCCCAAAGTGCTCTTTCATATTCTCCTAATTTTTTAGAGAAGTTTTGCCCTGCAATTCCTCCTAGACATACTGTACCACAGTTTCCTCAGGCCTTCCTAAAATACATTATTCCAACAGGCCTACTGCATCCAGAAAACTCTAGATTAGAATTCAGCATTTATCTCTTTGTTCAAGTATTCTACCAAGCTTGAGGGTACTCATGGAAAGCGTCATTTTCTTCCTCTCCATGGAGTACAAGAACTGTAAAGGACATCCAATACCTAGCTCACAGACTCCTCTCCCAAGGTCTGTCTCATATTGTGAGTGATAGTACCTAGGTGATACAGAAATCAATGAATATATTTAAATATGACTGGCGATTGATGGTGGTGATGGTTGCAGAACAATGTGAATGTACTTAATGCCATAGAACTATACACTTAAAAATGGTTAAAATGGTAATTTTATATTATGCATATTTTAAGACAATAAAAAACTCTAACATTTAAATATGAAACAGCACAGTGATTGAGTGGTTTCTGTAGTTCAGCAAGTTTCCATTCATAGAAGGAGATGCCAGTTTTCTTTCCTTCCTTGCAGATTTCTCAATCGGCTTTTCTTAGAGCCCTCTACTTAGCTTGGGGTGAGAGAATGCATCTCCCTTCTGTCTCCAGTAGGGAAGGAAGGAAATAGTCACCTTTCATGACAGGGACTGGATGCTCTACAAGGCTGGTGACTTATTTCTCCCCAGGCTTCCTTTTACATTATTGGGAGGGAGAATGTTTGTTTCTTGGTTGGGGCTGTTCTGACCTGGGGATATGAGCAGCTTATCTACTGGGGGTGGGGTCTATTTAGGATGTGAGGTATTTAGTATTTTTGGTTCTCTGCTTGGGCATTAGCCTCAATTCCAGGATAAGATAATCTCACTTGACATTCTGTTACATAAGTTTGTGCTCATATATTAAAGGATAATATGAAAAACACTGTAATAGATGTATGAGAGAATAGAGAGACGTAGAAATTTAAGGATCTCTCATATCACCTTGCTCTCTTAGACAAACATTTCAGATCTTCATTTAGAAGTGAGAAGAATAAGGAAGATATCCAGAAAAATGCATGCTTGTGGTTCTGATTATGTATCCTTGTTTCTCCTCCACATCTGCTTGCATTTAATGTACAGTTGGCCTGATATCTCAGGCTGAAATTTAGAGGCAGAATAGAGCTCCAATTCCAGTAGGTGCAGCTCAGCTTCAGGTGTTGAAGGTAGGGCAGGGATACTACCATGATAGTGACATGGATGTGCCTCCTCTTCCCTTATTCCTGGCACTTACCTTATACCTAGTACTTCCTTTATGCTTAGCTTTTGCAAATATAAGGTTCCAAGGTTTTGACTGAAATCAAGGTAATACAATAGTGATTGGATGGAGCAGGCAAAGTCCTAGGATACCTAACTTGGGTCCTCAAGCGTGTACAACTGACTCTCAGTCTTTATCTATCAATTTGGTGAAATGGTCAGGATCCCATCTGGACCTTAGTAGGTCCTAATAACACTTAGATACTCTCTTTCACAACCTCAAATTAGGGTTGTTTTTGATTGTGGTAAATGAGGCAACAATAGACTTTATAAAGAGTTCCAAGGATCATGATAAGATGCTGTAAGTGCAGCCACTGCCTTGAAAGACCAGAAACTTCTTAAGCTTAAGCTTGACTGTGCTTCCTTCTGCAGCAACTCCAGCATGAATGGTCCAAGTTTGACCATTTGGAGAAAGCAGTTATTAAGAATACTGCATGTGCTCTGCCAGCTGTATGTAATTTTTAGAATATGGCTTTAGTTCTCTATTTTGAGAAGACATTTTATTCAGTCCCCAGTTGGTCAGCATTACTGAGAGACACTGAATTCATCAGAGGTTGCTTAGAGGGCAAGCCCAATTGGAAGAGGGAGATGCAGTGTTTCTGAAGCATCATGAATGCAGTCTTTTCAAAGGGAAGCAGCTTTGTTTCAATTCCAGATGCCACCATGTTCTATTAGACAGCAGCTTCCATCCTACAGTTCAGATTTTAAAATATATTACTAAGAGACAGTGTAAAGAAATCTCAAAGTGTTGAGAGTTATTTCAGAGATGTTTGGAATGATAGTTTTAATTATTCAGGAAACTTGCTTGGAAGAAACTGTTGTGTACTGTGATTAAAGATACTAGGTCTAAAGTGGATAAACTTTTCATTATGGGGTAACTTATAGCAAAAACAACATTTTCTCCCTGTTATCCAAGATGCTGGTTTCAATATTCAGGATGGTCTATATTCATATTTTTAGCATACAACTGAATTTGATAAAAATGAGTTTTTTATCTTCCATTTTTTATCAAGGTAGAATTTTCATATCGCAAAGTGCATGGATATTAAGTGTATGTACAATTTAATGAGTTTTGATAAATATGTATTCCTGTGTAACCATTGTTACGATTTAGATAAAGAACATATTTGTTACCCTGGAAAGTTCCTTCGTTCCTACTTCTATTGTCCTCACCTGCTACAGGCAAACAGCGTTATGCTTTTTGTCACTGTAGATTAGTTTTGCATGTTCTAGAACTTCATATAAATAAACTCACGCAGTATGTACATGCTACGTCAGGCTTCTTTTGCTCAGCATGATGTTTTTGAGGTTCATCCATATTGTTGCATGTATCAGTAGTTTTCTGAGTTTGTGGGATCCTGTAAGTTAATTTTTTTTCCAAATGTGAAAAATTTTTAGCCATTATTTTAAGTATTTTTTCCCATCCATTTTCTCCCTCTTCTCTTTTTGAGACTACAGTTGCATGTGTTTAGACTACTTGATATTGTTACTGGCTTGTTTTATGTTTTGTTATAACACATCTCTGGAAAGCCCTTAATGTTTCCTAAGCCCCTTTAATTTGGTAGGATTCAAACTCATTTTTCTTTCCCCTGGTGCAGGAAATAAATCCTTTGCTGAGTTCTTTCACACTTCCAGCTCTTTCTTTTTCTGAGCTCCTTGGAGTTCTTCTTGATTATACATAGTTCAGGGATTAGTAAAGAATTTTAATAGAATTTCTACATAGACTTTGAGGGCTTTCCCCTTCTTTTTTGGGTTTCCCCCCTCAAATTCCTACTATTCTGGGAGCCAAACTCTACACATTGACTTCTCAATCCAATAATGCTGTGCCTTTCTGCATGAGTTCTCTTTACTCTACATCACGTGTGGACTGGGAAGTGCTCCCAGGGGAAAAACCATGGAAATGGGGACCTCATCCAGTGAATGTAGTTTTGTTACTTTCAAGGGTCTAATCTTCTGTAGCTTCTGCTTGCTTATTGTTGCCCTCTGGTGGCTTCTAATAGTTTTTTTTTTCTTTTTAAAAATTTTGTTGGGAGGTGCAATTGTTGTCTTTCATAGGCTTAGTCAAATATAAACTACTTCGCCATTACTAAAACTTGACTATGAGTTTCAAAACAAATATTTTGTATTGTACACATAATAAAGTATGAAATTTAGGAAATGATCAAATATATATTTAGAAATGTTTTTCCCTTCCTCTCTGGCCTCATCTTATTTCCCCTTTCCCAGGAGATTTGTGTTTAACACAGTTGGTCCTCTGGATCTGTGGGTTCCACATCCAGATTCAACCAACTGAAGATCAAAAATATTTGAGAAAAAAAAATAACAATACAGCAATTAACAAAACAGATAAAAACAGTACAGTATAACAGCTACTTATCATTTTCATTGTATTAGGTATTATAAATAATCTAGAGATGATTTAAAGTATGTGGAGGATGTGCATAGGTCATGTGCAGATACTGCACCATTTTATATAAGAAACTTGAGCATCTGTGGATTTTTGTATCCTCAGAGGTCCTGGAATCAGTCTCCCATGGATACCAAGGCGGATTGTACTTGTTTTTCTGCACGTCTCAGCCTTTTGAGTCTGAAGTATTTTCCCCTCTGGCATTTCCAACCTTTGCTCAGCACTTTTCCTGATCATAGTATTCTTCATACTAAATTGTGATAATCAATTTATTTGTTTCTATACCCCTTTTGACTGCATGGAGGCATTAGGGCTTTTCCCTGTCTTACATCTAGCTCATTATTGGGCACATACTAGGCACTTACCACATAAATGTATTGATGAATGGAAGAATTAAACAAAGGGGAAATAGTAAAATGGAAATTTGAAACTCAGATTTGTGAAGCTTCCATTTTGGGGGAGGTCTTTAAATGGTGATTTTTCTATACTGAATTTTGTCATAAATTATCAGTATTTTTGGTTCATTTATTTCAACATTCATTAAATATATATATTGAAAAATATATAATTGTATACAATTCGAAAGGCAGAGAAAGGCCCTAGTTCACAGCTTCAGCTGGTTGGAAGTTCAGAAGCAGGTCAGCAGGGAAGGGGAAGATCAAATCCTGAATTTATCTGCTCTAATTTCTCTGAAACCATAACTCAGAACAGGACTCTGGAAAAATATTAATGCACTAATGCATTCCAGAAGAGTGAGTGACAGTGGCTTTTTGCCACTTTATGTCACATAGTTTACATTTTAATCTATGATCAGCTAAGCTCTATTTTGCCAAGTTAAGATGACCTGAACCCGCTTATACAGAAAATTCTAGTAAGATGACATAAAAGGCTAATGTTAATAAATGGTCTGCTTTTCTTTTTGAAATAAAAATGGCAATGATACCAAAAAGAAAACTTAGGAGAAGGTCTGGATCTATCTAGCCATTCACAAACTGAAAGGGATTGAATTTAATTATATTGTATTCTTTAATTTTACTGTAACATTAACTAATAAACCCACTTATTCCTTCACTTATTTATCCCTTCATGCACATTCATTTTTTATACATATACTATGTGCCAAGCGTGGTGCAAGGCCTTGGATTCATATAGATGAATAAGACATATTCCCTTCCCACCAAGGCCTCACAGAAAACTATTAATATAACATACCTTGAAATGTGTAAATGCTAAGATATAACAAAATGCTATAAGAATCCAAAGAAGGAATGTTTAAGTTTACTTGGAAAGAAATAGGGAGTATACCTGTGGAACTGACTTATGAATTGAAACTTAAGAACAAGGTCAAAGGTTTTTTAAAAAATCATGCAGTAAAGTTGATATAAAGAGGTAATGGAGTGGACAGGGGAGAAAGGCCTTTGATTCACAGGATCAGTAGAAGGAAAAGCATGGAGCTAAGGTCTTAGAAGATAAAATGGCAATAAGGCTAATGTAGATATAAATCAACCCAATAAAATGTGAATCAAAGTCCTTTGTGATTACTATTTTGTCTAGTGCTTCAGTGCAATGTATGTCTTTGGGCAATTGTGTACCATTTTATGGTAGTGTTATTTTATTCTCTGTTATTACCAATAGTTTAAAGATTAGTATCAACCAACCTGTGCTATGCAACTATGCTTTAGGGTACACCTGCTAATTTGGAGGATTTGGCTTGCAGATATGTTTTATTTGGCCAGCACAATCATTAAATTTTTTTTTTCTTAGATTGAATGTAATTACCAGTTTTCAACAACATTCACACCTCTTTATTGCCTTTCTTGTGTTACCTCACTCACTTAGGTTTTCTTGGTGATCTCTAAAGTATTTTAGTGAGCAGTCTTTAATCTAGAGGCTGGTTTTGTGATCATTTGAAAACCTTTTCCAACATAAAACTCAGTATGAATAAATAATTGGATTAAAGTTGATTTCAGCAGTTGTGCTGTTCTGTGTTATTATGATTGAATCTGGGAACATTTTGTTACTTTGGACAGCATAATAAACAGTGTTGGTTTTAATGGGCGGGTTATTGGGCATTAGTCCAAATTATCCAGACAGAAGGGTTTAAATTACAGGGGCCTAGAAATTAGCTTGAACATATGCCTCAGTGGTGACCTTAGGAATGCAGAGTTACTGAAGTTGGCAAAGAAATTGTTGTGTTGCATAGCATCATGCTTGTAGAAAGAAAAACAGTGATAATAAAACAATTACAAAACAGAGTTATTGCAAGGGAATTGTTTTCCTTGATGGAAACAGAACAAAAGCTCTCTAAATTTTGAGTAAGAGAGATCTTGGAACACGATCTCCAGAGTGGCTGTAGATGTGATTCCAGTAGTCCCCAGTGTTTTCTCCCAGAATTGTACCTTCCTCTTAATTTATGTCATTTTGTCTGTTGAATTAGCTCAGCCCCCAGGGATATGCCTTTCTCCCTAGAAAACTCTAGCCCCTATTTGGATGGAACTGCTTTGTGTTTTCTCCTTTAGCACACCTGAGACACAGAGAAATATTCACAAGTAACTCTATTATATATTAAGGGAGAGCTCTCAATCTCTCTCTGTCTCTCTCTCTCTATATGTATATATGTGTATATAAAACTTAAACAGCACAGACGTTTAACATTTTTCAGCATAGTTTTATTTATTTTTTAATTTTATTGTAGTAAGAACACTTAACATGAGATCTACCCTCTAAACAAATTTTAATCCTCAAATAACTACACTGTTGCTTCCAAGGGCTCACATAATTTGCGTGGCTCCTTGCTTAGTTCCCTCCTTACCTATACCCTTACCAGACATCTCAGTCTCTGCCCTAGTAGGGTACCCTCTGAGGACCAATTGCTTTGCTGTTCTGACTCCAAAGAACTTCTCTAATGACCCATCTAATAGGGATCTCAACTATTGTAAAAGACTTTTCCTTTTAGGCCAGATGTGGTGGCTCATGCCTGTGATCCCAGCATTTTGGGAAGCCAAGGTGGAAGGTTGGCTTGAGCCCAGGAGTTCAAGACAAGCCTGGGCAACATAGTGAGACCCTGTCTCTAAAAAAAAATAATTTGAAAAAATTAGCCAGGCATGGTGGCAGGCACCTGTGGTCCCAACTACTCAGGAGGCGGACGTGATAGGATCCATTGAACCCAGGAGTTCGAGTTTACAGTGAGCTATGATGGCACCACTGTACTCCAGCCTGGGTGATAGACTGAGACTCTGTCTCTAAAAAAAAAAAGACTTTTTGTTTTAAATCGTTAAGTCTATTTTCTTACAATCTTGGGACCATTCACTCTTTTTTAACATATGAGAGATAGTCTCTTTTTCAGTAGATTTGCAGCCCTGATATTGATATCTCTCTCCTTCCATTAATGATGGAGGCTTTATGGCTTAGATGATTAGCCACACCCACTTTTGAAGCTCTCTAAAATTCATTCATTCAAATGAGACCAGTTCTCCTTCTTCCATAGAGATAAGACTTTGCTTATTTGGGGCTTACTGTAGCTCCTAGTCATACAGTAGAGGAAGCATTCATGGAATAATAAAAGGTTCAGTTTTTGGCCATGTTCATCAAGAAAAATATCAGCATAGTTGCCTGTTTTCTGCTGTCATTATTGTACTTTAGTTGGCAGTACTTGGTATGCCAATGTGATTGTGCTCCTGTGCTGGCATAAAGGTCTAGAGTGATCATACAAAATACCCATCAAAGCAGTAAAAATGATGTGTTCGGCCTAAACCGCTATTGAAGCTGTTGGCACCTGCTAGATTCTACTGTTTCTGCAGAGGCTGCTCATGACTCCCGGTCATTAATGTGTTAATGATTTGTGTGTATGTGTGTTCTTGTATGTATGCATGGGGAAGAACTCATAGCTAAGTAAATCATTACACTGAAAACTGAGGAACAGTATCTGTTAGTGTTTAAGTCCTTGCCTGCCAGATGTCTCATGATAAATAATTTGTCAATAAACTACATGAAAGGTGGTTCTGCTGAGAGTTAATTTTTAGTAAATATAACAGGACTTTTACATTAAAAATGTTATATTCACTGAAAAAAAAACTGTGATGTTCCTGCTTTTCCTTAAAATATTTTAGAGACTTCTTTATAGAAATTGCCTTTATAACATAGCCTTTAGCAAATTCTTTTGCATATTCTCGATAATGGTAATTTCTTATCATTTGTGAGTGGTTTGATTTTTGTAAATAGTCTAAAGTTATTTGGTGTGAACTCTGGTAAATAAAGGGGTATTTTAATTTTGGAGAAGGGAACAAAATTGGGTGTGGTGAAAAATAATGAGATTTTCTTATGTAACTCAACTGGCTATCTCAGGTCTTTCTCTTCCTATCTGCATAGATGAAGAAGATATGGTTGTATGAGTATCAGCATGATATTGGTAGGTGCCTGAAAAACCTCTGACAATTTGTTTCCTAACCAGAAGATTTTAACTTTAAACTCTCTTATAAAGAAGTGAACAAAACCTCTTCTCTCTGCAAGGTGCTTTACTGTAACTCCTACCATGAGACTATACATTTTGTGAAAGAAAGGATAATGTCTTTTTTGTCACTTTTGTATCTCCCGCATCTAATACACTGCATGGCACATAGTGGCATATTTGATAAATGTCTGTTGAGTAAAGTTAACAAAATGTAAACACACCAACTTCCCTCGTCAATCAGCATTGATCCTACCATTGGTGAAAGCAGTGTTAGCAAGATGACACTTAGATAATTATAAATTGTGAATGACACGTAACTAAGATTATACTGTTAAATATAGATTATTTTTGTTTATATTAATATGTTTTAAAAGATAACGAGAATTGTTTCATGATGTTGATCTATGATTATTTAGGTTTTGTTATGGTCTCAGTGGGTAATATAGGGCAAGTATTCACAGGAACGATGATGATTTCCAAGAGTCCTCTATTGAGCAGGCAGAATGACCCTGCTGAATGTTGGTCAGAACTCCTCACTCTTTGTCCCCAGTTCCCTACTGGCTTTACGTATACTAAGCCAGGCTCACTCCAACTGGCCTTGGACTGGCTCATCCCATTTTCTGGAATCCTTTTCCCTCAGATATCTGGATGATCAAATCATTTACTGTTTGTAACTCTTAGCTACAAACTGTAGGATTCTAGAAGATATTTTTTTTCTAATTGTCATTGATTTTATGAGTTTTTCAGGTAAAATGAGGTTCAATTTGGAAGTAACATAATTTGAAATAAAATTAACTAAGGGAAAAAAAATTCAGAAAGTGCTATTAATAGGCAGATGATTCTTTTGAATTCATCATAAGTAGATTTAAAAGCCTGTCTTTACTTTACAGAATTTCATGCCTTTTCAATTTAAGAAAAGTAGATGCAGAAACATGATGATTTTCTAATCCTACTTATTAGTGTCCGTTGATTATTGAACATCTTGGTTTTTAAGTACATTAATATCATGAAGTGACAGAGTAATAGTCTTTCAAAATTATTGTCAACTTTTCTTTGTTATCAATTAGGCATGCATTCTATTTCACATTCCTACGGCAACATTTGCTTAATACAATGTCCTCTAAGAGCAATGCTTCTGTGCTATTTTAAGGCTGGTATACTTAGCCCAGAAATAAATAAAAGAACATCATAATCTCAGTAGTTACAGCTGAAAAATGGGAAATGCAGAGATGTTTAGCACAGGACAAATATTTAGTAGAAAGAAAATTTATTTTCTGGTTGTGTCAGAGGATATAAGGAAAATGGAGGAAATTTGCAAAAGATCATGTGGAGAATGTATCTTGTTGACTTTTTAAGTAAATATAAACTTTAAAATAAAAATGCCAATATATATCCTTAAGTGTAAATTTTACTTTACAAAGATACATGATCTTAGTTAAGTGGGACATTAGAGTTTTATTTAATTCCTTTATATACTCTTTCATTATCACTCCATTTCTAATCAAATTATGAAAATAGTTATTATGAATAAAATCTGATTTTAATTTTTCTAAATTTATGTCTCTAATTTGTATTTAGCTATTGAAAACCTGTACCAAAAAGGAGAGGTATCACATTATAGTTTTATAAGGGAAGCTTTAGTCCTAGGAATAGAAATAGGAGCTGTTTCAATATACTCTAATTTAATTTTTGACCAGAAAGATCAATTTCAGTGACTTTGGTTTGAGAGTTAAACTGTAATTGGTATTTTAGGTAGACCAGTGATTTTTTTGCTGGTATTTTACCAGGGAGGAGATTTGTAGAAGATTAGTAAGGTCAGGGGAGTTTTATTTCTGAAGGCATTGTGTACGTTACACAACACTGAGATAAACATGGTTTGCAACTTAGCTTTGGAAGAGGATCATCATTTATTAGCCTTTTTTGACATTAAAATTTTTTATTTTTATAACAGCATTATTGTACAAATCAAATAGAAATCTCACAGTAAGGCTTTCTTTGTTATATGCTTCAGAATGTTACTGTTCTATTTTAAACTTATAGTAAAAATGTGATTTCAGAGTCCCAATGTTCCAATACTCAACTATATAGTTCTTCCTGAGATAGATGAAATGTTAGGATCAGATTTGTATCAACTTCCAGATTATTGGTTTTCTTCTCACTTTCTTCTTTGGCTTTGGAAAAACAGCTGCCAAGGTTGATTTGAGACCTTTTATGAGTTCTCTCACCCACAGACTCAACCATTTTCACACTGACCTTTGTCCTTCTCTCAGGGATAGAGATAACTTGATACTACTAGTCACAAAGAAGGAAATTGAACATCAAGGAGAGAGAGAAGTAAACTAGAGAGCAGCAATGCCAGTGAATTTTAAGGCAAAAAAGAATGGAAATTCTCTCTGGGTATTTTCACACAGAATCAGGTTATAAAAGCAGATAAAAATGTTTTATTGTTTTAGTTTCTTTGTCTGGAAGCATAAAAAGAGCTGAAGAGATGGGTGGGGGAGCATAAAGTCTTTCTTGAAAAAGAGCTCTGATAATCTTGGTAGGCTGAATTTAGACTGCTGCAGAATGTCTTTTTTTCTTTTTACCTCTTCTACTTGTAAATACATTTCTGAGTTCTTACTGAATTTTGAGGATCTGTGTTTCACCTGAAAGCCCACACCAGATAGCTCTGGGCAGATTACCAATTCTTTTATTGCTAAAACATTAGTCCTCTTTCCATATCCCCTCAATTACATATGCCGGAATAAAGGTACAGTCACATAAAAGGAACATGCTTATACAGCCAGCATCGCATGTGCTACCACCATGATTGTTTTCATCACGACACTTATCACTGTCTGGCATATTTGTGTTTATTTGTTTGTTTATTATTTGTGCCCTCCCATTAGACAGTAACTCTTATGAGGGGGAATACTCATGAGTCTATATTCTGTCAGATCAGTGTCAGATACACAGTAGGTCTTAGATGTTTGTTGAATAAATTGGATAAATGAGTCACACTAAGCAGATATTTTCCAAGGTGAAATAGTTCCCTATCTTGACTTTGCAGAAACTTCTAAACACTGTTTGGAGATCCACACCTGTATGTCATCTGCCCATATGACTTTTCCACTTGAATGTAGAAGGAGCTCAGGAAATGAGCACCCCAAGATATGACCTTGCTATAAAGACTATTTTGAATTACAGGCCCTTGGAGATCAACAGGCCCTTGGAAGGGGCTTTCCCTCTAGCTGCATAACCAGAGGGACCCATCAAAAGAATAATTGACTTCCCTTCTCCTCCCTGGTATGTCAGTACATTGCAAGAAAGACAATCAAGAATGCAACCAGACCTGGCCCAAGTCATTTTAAGCATAATACCTGTCTCTGAGGTTAATTTGCAAGTCAATCTGTTTCCCCCATCCATTCATTCTCCCAAGTATCTATTTGTCCTCCCTAGCAATCATTTATTGCTCCTAAACAGAATTACCTGTACTCCTCATCTCCCCATCCCCTCTAAAAAGCTGGTATAAAAATATCTGGATCCCATTGGGATATTGGGTAATCACTCTGTGACTCTCCCTGTGCACATGGTAAATAAACCTCTTCCTTTTATTCATCTGCCTTAATTATGAGTTGATCTTTCAGCAAACTTTTGGGGGAAAGGGCAAGTTTCCCCTCACCCCCACAGTCTCTAACAGGAATCTCACATTTGACGTGTCCACAATATTCCTCCTAATTTTTCAAACCAAATATGCTTTTTGTCATGTACATGTCATGGTCATCTCAAGCAAATGGTTATCTGATTCCTCTTTTCCTTCACTTCCTGTATACAATCCATCAGATCCATCAGTAAGTTTAATTTTTTTCTTTTTTCTTCTTTTTAGAGATGGGGTCTCATTTTGTCACCTAGGCTGGAGTGCAGTGGGGTCCTCTTAGCTCACTGGAGCCTTGAACTCCTGGACTCACGCGATCTTCCTCCTGCCTCAGCCTCCCAAGTAGCTGGGACTACAGGTGCACACCACGCTTGGCTAACTTTTTAAATTTTTTGTAGAAATGGAGTCTCACTATTTCTATTTTGTGCACTAGGAATAGTGAGACCCCACTATTAGGTAGGTCTTGAACTCCTGACCTCAAGCGATCTGCCCTCCTTGGCCTCCCAAAGTTCTGGGATTACAGGTGTGAGCCACTGTGCCCAACCTCCATCAGTAAGTTTAGACATTCTACCTCCAAAAAAATTCTCAAATCTATCTACTTTTCTTCATCTTTCTGTTTTCCACTTGGACAAGCCACCACCATCTTGTGTGTGGAGCTCTGCAATAACCTCTGAGTGGTCTCTCTGTGGTCTCTACTTCTTGACCTCCTAGCATCCATTCTATGCACAGCAGCTAAAGTGTATTTAAAAATCATAGACCCCTTTAGAGTGCCTTTCCTCTACCATTAGAATAAAATCCAAACTCTTTCCTATGGCTTTAACAGTTTCCATATTCTGGTTTCTTCCTTCTCTTGCACTTTGTTTCATTTTACCTTTCTCACTAACCTCCAGGCACAATGACCTTCGTCCTTGTTAGGTCAGAGCTGAGAGGAAGACGCTCAAGCCTGAGACATAGCAAAATGCCATTTTATTTTAGGCATCTGGGTGTAGATGGGTGGAAAAGAGCATCCACCCCCAAAAAAGGCAAGAGTGGCGAGTTTTATAGAAGGTTTGGATGAAAGTTTGGGGAGGGGGAGTTCTTTCTGGAACAGCCACCAGTTTCTGCGGGCTCCATCCCAGCCATTTGTAGTCCAGAGTTATCTTTAAAACCTCCAGAGTCTCCAGACTCCTGTGGCTGTTGTTTCACCCTCCATGTGGTCCTTATCTGAGTTCTTCATCCACCCTATTCCTGAGCAGACCCAACATTCCACACTCTTCATCATGTAAGAAGGGGAAAGTGAAAATGTAAAAAAAAATTTTTTAAA
Organism: Daubentonia madagascariensis; assembly: GCA_023783475.1. NCBI lineage: Eukaryota > Metazoa > Chordata > Mammalia > Primates > Daubentoniidae > Daubentonia > Daubentonia madagascariensis. The sequence continues at coordinate 12,319,254 of JAKFHU010000978.1, read as the reverse complement.
TTGGGAAATTGGGCATCGTTGTTCTTCTAACTGCTTCCTGCTGATAAAGGGCGGTGCGGTGTCAGGATCGGGTTTTGAAGGGCTTGTTCCATCATGAAGATTTCTCCGATTGATTTGTGGGTGATGGCTTGAATTCTGTTTTTGAGGAAACAGAGAGAAAGTTGTAATAGACAAGGAAAGGCCAAAGAGGAGAGTTAGTATAATCATTACTAGGGGTCCTAAGAAGGGCAAGAGCCAAATCATTTTTGGGAGGACGGATAGGACAGAGTTCCAAATTGAGTCTGTTACGTCTTTTTCAGGGAACTTTTTTAGCCACTCTGCATTTTCCAGAATCTGTTGTATTCTTTCTTCTACCTGCCCTGTGGTGTTATATAGAAGCAGCAAGAAGTGTTTACAATTGCACAAACTCCTCCTTTTGATGCTAATAGATAATCCAGTGCTATTCTGTTATCTATTACCATGGCAGCTAATGAATTAAGGGAAGCTGTTAGGAATTTAAAATTTTCTCCTGTATCTTGGGCCACCCCAGCCATAGTACTGGTGGTATTTTTGGCTGTGATTGCATCGTACGTAATCCCTCCTGCTAATCCGGCTAGACTCAAGAGTGTCATGACTCCTACCAGTATGAGACCTACTGCTCTCTTTTGGCAGTGTTGGTGAAGGGAGGGTACAGATGTTATTGATTTTGGGAGAAGAATGGAAATATCTTTATCCGGTGGTAAAACATAACCTTTAGACCAAATACCCCTAGTTTTTATAGGATTTAGACATTATAAAGCAATTCCTCTGTTGCCTATGCCCCGTAAGAACATCAGACCTGAAGGGAGACATAGTAGACCAGGATTAGTAGTGTGTTTTAAGAGGGATGGGTGATTTAGCGATGATATGAAATGGGGATGGAAAGAGTCTATAGGGTGGCAGTGTGGGTAGGAACTGTGGTGTATGTCTTCTTCCATGTTATTTTGGATGAGTAGGGCCCACTGACAGTAAGTGTATTTTTGGAGGGAAATATTGCATAGATTAGGAAGAGAGAGGGGGAGAGATATAGAGCAGTTTATGGCATTCATGCCTGCATGAATATATGAGCCATTACATATTCCTTTAGATGATGTGTGATTATGGAAGTAGCAGATAGCACTTCCTACCTTGGGGCATGAGTAAAATGGGGAAGTGGGGTTGTAGAAGACAATGACGTGGGTGGGGGCATGCAATCAAAAGAGCCACCCATTGTTATGGATGGTAGTAAATTAGTGTGAAGAACAGTGCTGGAAGGGTAAAAGCAAAAGGAGTAGTCATGATCAATAGGCAAAAGGGTTATAGGTATGGATGGAATAAATTGGGGGGTGCCCCTATATGGTTTTGTTTAAGACAATATGGATATATTAGCTGGGGTGGCCTGCAGATAGGGTGCATCCCGAGAAGGAATGGGTTGTTGGTAGCAAACCCAGCAAGAGGAGTTGTAGGCCTGGAGTATTTGTTGGCCTATTCCCCAGGAGGTGAGAAAGAAAGTGTTATTATACCACGTGGATTTAGTGGGGGAAACCAGAAGGGTGAGGGACAAGTAAAGCATCATAGACATTAAGATAGCCATTTTGCGTTTGGTGGGGAGAGAAGTAGTAGGGTTGAGTGTGCTTGAAGGGGAGAATAATTAGTTGATCAGGGTCTAGAACATGATATATTTCCTCCCAAGGGAAGTCAAAATCTCCCTGTAAATATGCGTCCCAGAGAAGTTGAAGGGAAAGATGCTTGAGAGGGTTGGGGGCCTCAGTCAGAGCTCGTATTATTTGGGCATAGAGCGAAGGTAAAGATTGTGTGTTTTGTGGGGGTAAGTTACTTATCTACTTGGAGACCTGAGGCTGATTCTTCTAGTATGAGTTGGATGGAGGTGGGTCCTGTTACAGTAGATCTGTAAGAAAGGGGCGTAGGGGTAAAAGTTCCCTCATTGTAGGGTTTAAGACAGGAAATGTGGACCCAGATTGGGAGACCCTGGAGTTTTTCGGCTGATGGTGTAGTCAAGAGGACCAGGTATGGGCCCCTCCATTTCAGATGGAGCGGTTTGCAATGTGGTGTTTTTAATAAAGCCCAATCTCTGGGCTGTAGGGCAGGGTTATTTAAAGTAGAATTCTGTGGTCACGGTAAAGTTTCATTAGCAAAGTCCCTAAGTAGCTGTCTAACCAACCCTAGGGTAGGTATATAATTTCCAAGGGTGGGAAGATCTGAGTATGGGAACAGAGTTAGTGTAAAGGGGCAGCTGTACATGAGTTCGAAGGGGCTGAGAAAAGTTGAGGCCCTAGGTGTTGACCAGATTCACATGAGGGCTAGTAGTAATAGGGAAGTTCATGGTTCCTTTACTTCTGTTGTGAGTTTAGTTAAGTGAGTCTGAGGATGGAGTTCATCTTTTCTACCTTTCCAGAGGACTGGGGTCTATAAAGCAGGGTTTGTATTACCTGTTGTGTGACTTGGGATATAAAGGCTGGCCCATTATCTGACTGAATTGAGGCCAGGAGTCCAAATCAGGCAATGATGTGTTCTAAAAGTGCGTGTGAGACCTCTGAGGCCTTTTCTGAGGTTGTGGGGAATGTGTCTACCCATCCTTAAAATGTGTTGACTATAGTGAGAAGGTATTTGGTTTTTTTGATAGGGGGCATGTAAGTAAATTCAATTTGCCAATCTTGGCCAGGCACATAGCCCTGTGTTTGATGTGTGGGAAAGGAGGGCGGCCTAGTTACCCCCTGAGGGGAGACTGAGTAGCAAATAGAACATTTGCGGGTTATGTCCTGCAGAAGAGAAGACAGGTTGGGACAGTGGATGAGAGATTTTAAAAGTTGGAGTAAAGGTTTAAATCCTACATGTAATGAGTTATGTATATCTCTTAGTACAGTGTATGTCTGTTCTTGTGGGAGGATGTATTTTCCTTGGTTTAATAACCAGGGGCTGATTTGAGTGGGATTCTAGTAAGGAATGTTTTTCTCCAGGGGAATAATTAATGGAGTCATGAGGGACAGCTATCATTTGGTTGGCGGGGGTGGGAGGGTCCCGCAAGGCTGCTGTCTCTGCCTCTTGATCTGCTAAGTTATTGCCCGTTGTTGTGGGGTCATGACCCTGTTGGTGTCCTTTGCAATGCATTACTGCTGCCGCCTTTGGCAGATGGGCCCAGGCCACTTGTAAGAGCTTCAGAATTAGAGTTGCATTAATTATTGGAGAGCCCTTTGTGGTGAGGAAACCACGCTCTTCCCATATAGGGATGTGGGAGTATAGGATGTGAAAGGCGCACTTAGAGTCTGTATAAATGTTGATTGTTGTATTTTTTGAGAGTGTTAGTGCCCTGATCAGGGCTATTAACTCAGTCTTTTGGGAGGACGTTCCTATGGGGAGTGGCCCGCTTTTAATGATATTTTCTCCAGAGACTATAGCATACCCGGCCCTCCTCCGTTTCTCATGTATACAGGAACTGCCGTCTATGAGCCAGGTGTACGTGGAATTAGGTACAGGTTGTTGAGAGATGTTAGGAAAGTGAGGAATCTCATAATACAGCATCTCGGTGCAAGAATATGTGGGATGCTCGTGAGAGGGAGGTAAGAGAGTGGCTGGGTTTAAAGGAGGGCTTTTGGCAAGAGATATGTGTGGAGATGCCACGTACAGTAGATGAAACTGTTGAACACGAGAAGATGACAGGGTTAGTAACGCCCAGTGTGAGAGAAGATCTCCAAGGGAGTGAGAGGAGTAAACAGGGATGGGCTGCCCAAAAGTTAATTTTTGACTCTCTTTTGTGAGGAGAGCAGCTGCTGCTAAAGCTCTTGAGCAAGCTGGCGAGCCCCTGATAGTTAGGTCTAGCTGTCTGGACAAGGATGCTATTGTCTGTGTGTCTGGCTCATTATTTTATGTTAAAATTCCTACTGCTATACCCTGTCTCTCATCCGTATATAGCTGGAAAGGTTGGGTGGGGTTGGGAAGTGTGAGTGTCAGAGCAGAGGTTAGGGCAGTTTTCAGGGCTTCAAAGGAAGGCTGAATATTTATGGTAGGGTCTAAGTGTTCATTGAGATCCCCTTTGGTTGCTTGATATAGAGGTCGAGGTAGGATGCTGAAGTTAGGGACCCAAATATGAAAATATCCAGCTAATCCTAGAAAAGAGAGCAGATCTCTCTTGGTGGGAGGAGGTAGGGATATAATAAGGTTTTTTCTATCTACCATCATCTCCCTCTTTCTGGGGGAGAGGGATAGTCCTAGATAGGTAACTTGGGGTAATGAAATTTGTGCCTTTTGTGGAGACAGCCTATAGCCTTTCTCCCCCCCAAAATTGAGGAATTGTACAGTATGTTGGTGGGAAATGGCCTCCTAGGGACTACATAACAGTAAATCATCTACATATTGTAAGAGGATATGGATATGGAGATATTTAGTTGGGTTAGGTCAGAGGCCAGTGCTGTCCAAAGAGGTGAGGGCTGTCCCTAAATCTTTGGGGGAGTACAGTCCAAGTGAGCTGTTGTGGTTGTTTGGAGTCTGGGTCTGTCCATGTGAATGCAAAGATGTCCTGGGAGTTAGGATGTAGTGGGATCGTGAAAAAGGCATCTTTTAGGTCTAATACTGTGTAGTGGGTAGTGGAAGGTGGAATGAGAGACAGGATAGTGTAGGGGTTAGGGACCACTGGGTGGATGGGTCTCACCGCCTGGTTAATGAGTCTTAAACCCTGGGTGAGGGAGTGTGACCCTCCAGCTTTTTTACTGGCAGAATAGGGGTGTTATATGGGGAGCTGGTAGGGCGGAGTAAGCCTTGGGAGGAAAGGCGAGTAATGATAGGTTTTAGTCCCTGGAGACCTTGTAAAGGAATTGGGTACTGGGCCTGGTGAGGGAATTGAGAAGGGTCTCTTTAAAAGTATCTGGATGGGGGAATGGTGGGTGGCAATTGAGGGGGTTGAAATATCCCAGACTTTGGGGTTGACCTCAGATTCAGGAAGAGGTATAGGAGGTAGAGGGGAGTTTGTGAGGAGAAGAAGAAGAGCGGTGCCTGCTTGTGGCTCATGGTCGGCGGGAAGATAAATAGTGACCTGTAATTTTGAAAGAATGTCTCCTCCCAATAGTGGGGTTGGGCATCGAGGGAGAACAAGAAATGAATGGTGAAGATATTGGAGCCTGGATGGCAGATTAAGGGGAGAGTTGTTAGAGGACGGGTTATAAGGCCGTCAATTCCCACAATAGAGACTGAGGAGGGTTGTGTAGGTCCTTGGAATTCTGGCAGGGCCGAGAATGTTGCCTCCATGTTGATAAAGAAAGAAATAGGCTTACCTGCCACCCACAGAGTTACCCGGGGTTCCGATGCAGTGATCGGTTTGTGGGATGTCGGTCCCGGGCTCCATCAGTCTTCTGTCGCCAGGCCTAGGAGGTTCAGCAGTGACAGATCAGGATTGTCCAGCTCCTTTGGGGGAAGGGATGCAGCCCCACCTCAAGAAGCTAGGCTGCAGTCAACCTCCCAATGACCTGTTATCCCACAGAGGGGGCAAGGCCCTGGGGGTGGTCGAGGGTTAGGACATTGTCTTGCCCAATGGCCTGCTTGGCTGCATTTGAAACAAGGGCCTGGTGGTGTCTTTTGCCCCTTACCCCTGTTGTTTCACCCTCCATGCGGTCGTTGTCTAAGTTCTTCATCTACCCCATTCCTGAGCAGACCCAACATTCCTGTTCAGCAACCAGGCCAAGGTCATGCCTGAATCCAGGGCCTGTCATACCCTTTGTTTAGAATGTTCTGCTCTCACTAGGAGTTCCAGGTTGCAATGAGCTCTGATCATGCCACAGCACTCTCGCCTGGGTGACAAAGGGAGACCCTGTCTCTATAAAAAAGAGTGCTCTGGTGCTCTTTCTGGTGCTCTGCCCTCGGTCTTGTCATTGCCAGTTCATCTTGTCATTTCAGATATCAGCTTCTATCTATAAAGCGGCCCCTAGTCATGCTTCATCATATTCCCTAATTTATTTTCTTTATGGAATTTAAACTATATAAAATGATTGGATAAACCATAAACTTCTCTTCTAGAACAGAAGCTCAATGAGAGCTGAAAGCAAGGATTTTTCTTTCTTATTCCCTGTTATATCCCCAGGGCCTAGAGCAGTGCGTGGCACATAGTAGTAGGTGCTCGATAAAATACTGTTGAGTGGCTGTGTTGATGGACATAAAGAGATGTGTATTCACAAAGGTTCAAAAAGATAGGTAAAAGATCCTTGCTGTTTTCCTTGGATATGGAAAAGTTTCAGACTTGCTAAAACTACCAACTGATTTAGAGATAAGGAAGGAAAGAAAACACAAATAGTTTTTTGTAAGCTACTGGGGGAACGGCAGAGGTAGGGAAAAGCCGGTATGTTCAAGTGACTAGGAAAGAAGTCCAGCATCAGTGTGAGTGGTTTTGTTATTGGTGTGGACGTGCCAGTCTCCCTATTAGAGTGCCTTCCTGCCAGCTGCCATTTCTCTGAGACATTAGGGTGTCAAGTTGAAAAGGCTATGTTCCATAAATCTTACTTAAGCAGCAATCAATGCTTTTTCTTTAAAAATTAAGAGTTTCCATTAAGTTTTAGAAAGTAAGGTTATCTTTGAGATGTAAATAATATGTTAACATTGTGCTAGACTCTAAAAAGCTAAGTACATTAACTTGGAATGTGCTGAGCTAGTGGTAAAGTGATATCTGGCCTGCAGTTGCCAGAGGAGGATTTTTGTCTTGTCTTCACATAGAAGAGAAAATGCAAGGGAGTCTGGGTCAATTAATTGCCTACCAGAGTACTGCCCTATCTATTGTGGGCAGGGAGAACTGAAGAGGGCTGACTGGTTTACTCAGTATATAGCTTCTTGCTGGGGGAGCTCAGTTTCAAAATCCTAGAAACCATATGTGTTAGTTTAATCAGAGTTTGGCCCGGAGGAGAATTAAAATGAAAGGAAATTCCACAATTAGAAGGTGTGGAAGTAGAAAGCAGACTAAATCAAGCTTTTAGAGAGGCAGTGTGGGTTGGTGAGATTACATTCTTAGGATGTATAATAGGCCAAGGTTTTAATTTCCAGATTCCTTCACTTAAGAGCTTCTATGTCTGAATTCTAGTGGAATGGAGCCTGTCTCAGGCTTATATTCCCTCCATTATAAGGGACTCACCATTGTAGTTCTTACCTACAATGAAAAAGGGGATAGTCTCAAGTTTGTGAGAGGTCTGAATAGTGGCGTGTAGCAAAGGCACGGACAAGAAGCCTGGCTTTTGAATAGGCTGCTGCTTCTTTTGTAGCATTTATTTCCTATTCTGTCAGTTTCGCTTGTCACTGAAAAATCAGAATAATGAAGAGAAGACAGTCTCGTGGAGGGTCAAAGGAACCACTGTTTGTAGTTATTTAGGATCTTTGCGGGAACACCTGCTAAAATAACTTGATTGTAAACTATGGATTGTTTTATTGTTGCTTAACATTGACATGTAACTGTGCACAGGGAAGTGGCTCTATTAGATGGAATGGGGTTGGGGTGGGGCCTGGCTGCATTCACAGTGTGATGGAAAGAAGGAAGAGTTTAGAAACTGAGTTTAGAAGTTCTGAGTGTTGAATGGGTTTTTAGTCTTAGGAAATGCAGTGCTAACATAACAACCTTAACGTGGGAGGAACACATAATAAAAGATTAAAAACAGCGTGAACAAAAATAACAGCCCACCGATAAACAATCAGAAAATGGTCTAGATATGAGTTAATTATTCACATATATGTTGGCTTTCTCTACTTCCTTCGGGAACTTTATTCCAGTGTTCATTTCTTTCACCACCTCCTCTACCTTCCTAAAAATGGAGGACCAGCTCTTCAATTCACAAATAATTTTGAATGTACCATTTGCAAGGTACTGGGGATAAAGAGATGAATAAAATAATCTGTGCCTCAAGGAATCTAAATAACCTAGGTAGGTAAAAATATGTGTAAACAAATTCAGTTTTATAAGTATTTTACGTATAACAATATAAGTATGCTCAAGGGGTAGAGATAGCATTGATGGAAAAAACTGCTTAAATCCATGTGAGGTGTTAAGAATGAGATCTTTAAGTGCATTCAGGAAGAGGACTATTGAAACACTAACCAGCTGACTGATTACTATGTTATTTTTGGCATGATTTTCTTTATTTATTAGAGGGTAGAGAGGCTACCCTCTAGCTTTGTTCTATTCATTTCTTAGGCATAGCCCTATTAAAGAAAATTTGAAATCAATGATAATGTTGTATTTATGAACTCCAATATATTAACTAGAACACAAGCTTTTAAATAAGAATGCTAAAGACATTAAAAAAATGCTTTTTGACACAATAAGTGAAAATGATATTCCATTTGGTTTTTTGCATGGTTTGTCAGCTTCAATTCTTGTTTGTACTTAAACCTTCTTTTTTGATCTAGAATCAGAATGTGTTTTAGAAATGTACCAATGTATGATAAAATTTATTTCTAAAATGGACTTACACCAGGTTTTGGCTTAGATATGTGCCAAGATATGTGCTTTAGATATTGTTTAAGCTAAACTACTGTGAACTGTAATTTGTATGTAGTACTTTGGCTGCACAAGCAGCGAGTTAGCTGAGACCGGTGCAATGAAACAAAATGATGATTAGATTATTTTAAATCAGAATTATGTGATAATTCATGTTGAAATTAGAAGAATTTGAAGTGAGTTCTTCTTTTTCCTTTTATGCTATAGTGGCTTCAGTTTAAATTATATTATTCAAAGGGTACTGGAGCTTTCATAAATTATTCATTTGCACAGATTTAGCTATTTCAAGCCACTTCCCCCGAAACAGAAGGGGTTGAGTAAAATGGTTTCATTTTGCTGAAGCATTCATAAATATCCTTTTGCTTTACTTCCGCAACTAATTTGGGTGTCTGTTAGTTTAAGGGACACTTATTTCCTGCTATCAGGTTATCTCATGTAATAGTTCCACTTTCTAGAACAATTTGGGAATGAGCTTTTTCTCATTCTGATTATCACACTAAATTCAAAACAGAGAGAGGAATTAATACTGTATATCTGGGGATTTCAGCAACTGTTGAATCTTTCCGTAAAAGCTAATCTTTTCCTTAACATTTGTGATCTCATGTCTTTCAGGAGAAGCAATAGCTGTTTTCTTTTTGTATGTCTTTCTATCTATATGGATATCTGTAGTAATTTGCTTATTCTCTGAGATATTCTTGTTTGCATATTTTTGTTACAGTTAGGATGAGTATAAATTAATTAGGAATATTTCTAAGCTTGGTATATTCTGGGTAGATTTTCCTTAGTCTGGACCAAGCCTCTCCATTATTGGACACAGATGCTCAGCTGGTAATCAATCATCTATAATTATGCTTTGGAGAAACCTCATGAGCAAAGAAACTCAACTTGTAGTCATAGTTATAATTTGTAATTGTACAAAATTTATATTCTGCAATCTCTGTGAAAGATTAACTCAGTAATTGAAAGAGTGTTCTCTTCCTAAGTCAAGTATTATTTAGTATTGTTAAAAGAAAAACTTCAGACAAATTAAATTTAAGAGTTAAATTGAGCAAAGAAAAAACAAACAAACAAAACAAAACAAAACAAAAAAACCCCACAATAGTTTGTCAATCAGGCAGCCCAGAGAATCAGAACAGATTCAGAGAGACCCAGGGCTGCCCCATGGTTGGGGATTTATGGACAGAAAGGAAAGTGACATATATTTAATAGAAAACGGAATTGAGGTACAGAAACAGCTGGATTGGTTACAGCTCAGTTTGCCTTATTTGAACGCGGTTTGGACAGTTGGCCACCCATGAATGGTTGAAGCTTGGCTGCTGTGACTAGTTAAGACTTGGCTATTGTTGCAGAATCATATTCCTAGTTAAGTTTTCTGTTTGCTTACATACCAAGTTAGGTTGTGGTTCGTACATAAGAACTCAAGTGTTCTAGTATGGAGGCTTTCTCAGGCCAGATTTTAGCTTGACTTAACAGTACAAATGGTGTTATTTAGTGTAATATATTTTTTAATTTCAAAATATTAAGGGGGTACAAGTGTTTTTGTTACATGGATGAATTGTATAATGCTGAAGTCAGGGCTTTTTGTGTTCCTGTCAACAGAGTAGTGTACGTTGTACCCGATAGGTATCTTTTTATCTGTCACCCCCTTCCCACACTTCCCTCTTCTTAGTTTTCAATGTCCTTTACACCACTATATGACCATGTATACCCATCATTTACCTCCCACTTATTAGTGGAACATGTGGTATTTGTTTTTCCATTCCTGAGATACTTCACTTAGGATAATGGTCTCCAGTTCCATCCAAGTTGCTGCAAAAGACATTATTTCATTCCTTTTTATGGCTGAGTCACACTCCATGGTGTATATGTACACAACATTTTCTTTATCCACTGATCAATTGATGGGCTCTTACAGTACAATTCACAATTGCAAAAATATGGAAGCAACCTTAGTGTAAAATTTTCAAGCTTTGTTGTTCTGATTCATTTATCCTTTTCCTTTCCTTCCCTTTCCTTGCTTCAAGTCCCCAGATTGCAGCTTTTGCCCTTGATTTACCTTGTCTTAAGTGAGAAATGGAGACAAGTGTGAGTAGAGAATCAGACTGTGGGATGTTTCTGTAAGAACGGGTTGAGGGCAGCCCAATAGAAAAAAGTAGCAGGTTCAAAAAGTGATGCCAGAGAGCAAAATAAAGAGGAGTGAATGGGCAATAAGTGGAAGCAAAAAATATAGAAAACGAATTTTGCAAGAAATTTGGTAATAAAGTTAAGGAGACCAAAGGGTAGTAGCTACAGAATGAGGAAAGATTATTTGAAGCTAGGGCAGACTTGAACATGTGTGTCTAGAGAGTGAGAATGGAAATATCGATGATACAAATGAGAAGGGATCGTTGTGAAAAATTCCTGTAGGAGATAAAAGGGGAGATCAAGAGCTCATGTGGAGGGGCTAGCATTGTCAAGGAAGCAGAACACCTTCTGAGAGGCTACAACGAGGAAAGAGTGAGTTATGAAGATAGAGATTTTGATGGTTAATTTTATGTGTCAACTTGGCTAGGCTGTGGTACTCGGTTGTTCGGTCAAACACCAGTCTAGATTTTGCTGTGAAGATATTTTTAGAGATGAGTTAACAGTCAAAGCAGTAGACTCTGAGTAAAGCAGATTACTTAAAATAGATGGGCCTCATCCAATCGGTTGAAGGCCTTAAGAACACAGACTGAGGTCCCATGAGAAAGAGGGAATTCTGCCTTGACACTGCCTTTGGGTCTGAGGCTGCAACATCAACTCTTCCCCAGATCTCTGGCCTGGGCTGGCCTGCTCTGTAAATTCTGGACTTGCCAGCCTCGTGATCATGTAAGCCAATTCCTTAAAACGTGCATATACACATCCTATTGGTTCTGTTTCTGTGAAGAGCCCTGACTAATACAGAGATTCCAGATGGAGTGGAGTGATTTTGAAGATGCTCAGGTTAGACATCAATTGTTTTGGTAACATGGGAGACTAAGATATGTGGTGAAAGTGAAGTGCGGGCTTAAAAGTAGAAACGTTTCCAAAGAACCTTGAGGTGGGTACCTGAGACTGTGACTTCTTCCAGAACAAGGAATCTATCTTACCTATTTTGTATCCTAAAATCGTAGCACAATAGTCGGCATTTTGAAAGTACACAACAAAGGCTTGCTATTAGTCAAATAAGCTGAACAAAAGGTCTGTGAAGGGCCTAGCGAAGATTAGATGTTATGAATTCATAGTGAACAAATTCTCATAGCTCTGTAACTTTTTGCCATAATGTTAGTTTTCTGGAAGTTGGAGCAGAAAAAGTGGACAATGGGGACGAGAACAGTGAGAACTACTAAGGGTCGAGAGGTTGAGAACAACCAGAGTGGTAGTGAGTGAACTACGAACCGTGAAAACGCCTGACCGTGGGGCCCAGGTGAGTTCAGAAGTGAAAAGAGCCACATTGGGATTATTGGTGTGAGAGAATTGGAAGGAACCAAGGGATGAAATGACCTAATGAAGACAAGGGGGCTGTTTCACGGGAGAAGTGGAGAGAGAAGAATAAAGGGAGCATTCGTCTATGAGTTGTGTTTACTCTTAGGATTTTGGTGGCAAAATCGTTTTGAGTGGGCAAAACGGGGAGATAAATATTGGGGTTATCTAAAGAATATACTTTTATTTTGCTGTTTATACGTATCTTAGTTCCTTAATATATAATTCAAGAAGGTTGTAACCGAGAAAACATATACTCAATCACTGCATAGAATTTCCTACTTTAATTATGAAAAATTATTGAGAGTGGCACATACATAGCGCTGGCAAAATACTTGGTTAGGTTCTGGGTCTTCATAGACTCCAAGCAGGTGCTGAGTGTAAAGAACACTGAACTTGGAATTAGAAGATCTTGGTATAAGTCCAAGCTTTGCTATTTGCTAAATGAATGAACTTGGGCAATTTTATAACCTCATAAATGTGTTGGCTTACAAAAGGTTGATGATAACAATATCTTTTAGCATTATTATAAAGATTAATACAAAGAACCTTTGTGAAATGTATAAAGGTTCTTTTCAACTGTAAAGTTTAAGTACTAGGTAATATTTTGTAAATATTAATTAGACATGGCGCTAGTCTTTGAAGGACATTCTACTTGAAAAAGATATTTAAGGGCTCATTTTTAGTTAGAAAATTGCATAATTAAATTAAAACATCTTAATTATGTTGCCTTTTTAATATATTTAATAATTACAATATTTGGTAGAACATTATTGTTTAATCCAATTTAAACCAAAATACAAACTTAAAATGCACCTTAGTGCACCATAAATGTTGTGATTCACCTTGTTTATAAAATAAAAAATTCTTATCGTGCTAGTTGTTCCCTTTCTCCAAGAAGAGCGACGGAACAGATTTGTGTGTGTGCTTAACTTACTTTTAGTAAAATAAATCCCTAGACATAGAAAAGTAACTATAGATTGTATATACTCTGAATACAACCAAAGTTAACCAAAAGGATTCATTTCATGTTAGAGTGTAAGCCAAGAATAAATAAATAATAATTATGCAATTACACAAATTACATAATTATTTTCTCACTAAATGTTTATTTTTTTACAATTAATGCTGTAAGTTCTGAGATTCAGGCTCTTAATAGAACTCCTAGACAGGTGTCAAATATCTATCCCGAATTTACAAATTTTAACTTGAGCATTAAGCTCCTGTGTAATAATACAATATTTGATATTAAAATATTTGAACAGTTAACATTTCCCGCACCTGAGGTGATACTTAGTACATTGTACAGTACATGTCATGACACTGTGCAATAAGAATCCTTTTTACTTTGGACTGTAGGAGAAAGGAACTCTTTCCATCACCATGACTTTAAATGACCCCCGCGATACTCCGGCCTGATTGTCATGCAGAGCAGAACTCACATTTTGGCAGGAGGCAGGAAACAGAACACAAGCACAGAACATTCAGGGTAGAGAAAAAGAGAGTTTGGGATTCTTGTAGTCATTTCTGAGAGTATTAGTTAGGATATAAGCTGAGCTTCTGCAACAAAACCCATCAAAAGTGGGGGTTAAATGAGATAGAATTTTCTCTCTCTCTCACATGGTAGAGAGCAAGGTAGGTGAGCAGTCCAGGGCAGGTAGCATGTCCTGCTTAGTGAGTCTGTCCAAGGATCTTGGATGCTGGGACAGCTTTGACATCATCAACATGTGGCTTCTTTCTCTAGATCTAAGGCAGTGCCTTTAGGTGTCCCATTTCCCAGGCATCAGGAAGAGTAAAAGGGGAGTGAGACAAGCCTCTTTCTTTCTGTGGATGTGACCTGGAGCTTGCTAATATCACTTCCGTTCACATCCGCTTGTCTAGAACTTACACTATCACAAACTGCAAGAAACGTTGGGCAATGTAGTTTCTAGCTGGGAAGATTTATGCACTAAAATTGGTGATGTCATCTTCCCTCTCTCACAATTAGCATGTAATCTATAACTATGTTTGGGCAGTCTAACTTCCAAATGATTTCCATTATTCTCCGTATTCCTAACAACACTCGAGCCTAAAAGATCATCATCTCTTGCCTGGTCCACTGCAATAACTTCCTGACTGGTCTGCGTGCTTCCACTCTTGCCCCACTAAGTCATTTCTCACACCATAGCCACTAATTTTAAAAAATATAACCAAATCATCACTCCTCATTTTAAGCTCTTTGGTGTCTTCCCATTTCCATAGAATAAAATCCATACTCTGCACCACGAGCGCCAAGACCTGGCAATGACCTGGCTGTAGTCTGTACAGCCCCATTCTTGTACCACACTTTCATACAGTCACTATGTTTTGGCCACTCTGGCTTCTACCTTTTTCTGGAACACAGTGATCCCTTCCCCACCTCAGGCCTTTACACTCGCTATACTTTGTCCTGGAAAGCTTTTCGCTGGTAACTCTGAATGGCTAGCTCACCCTCATCTCTTGGCACTCAGCACAAATGTCGTTTATTCTGAGAATCTTTCCTGACTGCCCTTTCTAAAGCTGCGTGTCTTGTTTCTGGTTACTCTTTATTGCATCACCTTATTTTCTTCATAACATTTATTAAATTATATAATAATCCAATTTGTTTACTATTTATTGATCATTTGTCTCCTTTCATTAGAAAATAATCCTTACGAGGGCAGTTTGTTTGTCTTACCCTGTGGTTCTCGGACTCTGGCACATAAGTAAATGTCTATTTGAATGAGTAACTAAATGAGTTGGGTGCACTTTATATATCTCTTACAAATATACTTTAAAAGAGTGGAATTGGGATGTTTCTAATACAAAGAAATGATAAATGCCTGAGGTGATGGATATTCTAATTATCCTGATTTGATTAATTCGCATTGTATGCCCGTATCAAAATATCACATGTACCCTATAAATATATACAACTATTATGTACCAATAATAATAATAATAATAAAAGAATCTGGTGGGAAAACTAGATAAAAAGAACCTTACACAGATTTGCCTCCATGAGCTTTATTTCTGACTTGGGTATACCGCATGTTATACCTAAGCCATGAATTTATCAACCTCAGTTGGTGTTTGAAGTTTTAGCCATTATCCTCTGTAGTAGGTTGAATGGTGGCCCCCCTAAAGTTATGTTCATGTCCTAATACCCAGATACTGTGAATGTTACCTTATTTGGGAAAAAAAGGTCTTTGCAGATGTAATTAAGTAAAGATGCTTGTGATGAATATCCTGGATTAACCAAGTAGGCTCTAATCCAATGACAAATGTCCTTGTAAAGGCAGAGGGAGATTTGTGGCTCAGAGGAGAACATCATGTGAAGACAGAGGCAGGGATTAGAGTTATATGGTCACATACTAAGAATGCTTGAACCACCAGAAACTGGAAGAAGCAAGGCAAGATCTCCCCTAGAGCCTTTGGAGGGAGCATAGCCCTGCTGACAGCTTTATATCAGACTTCTGGCTTCCCAAACTGTGAAAGAATAAATTTCTGTTGTTTCAAGCACCTGAATAAATTTTAGTATAAGTATGTACCAAATATTAGGGGGGACCATACTTATACTAAAAAATTACTTGATGTTTATCTGCAATTCTAATTTAACTGGGCATTCTGCATTTTTATTTGCTAAATCTTGACAATCTTACTATAATCCCAAGAATATTTGAAAATGAAGAATTGGCTGGGAATGATATATAGATTCTGCCAAGTAAGAACTGGATCAAATTTTAAAAATCAATATAAGTAAAAAGAAAGTGAAATTGGTGTCACAGAAATTTTAAATATGCTACAAAATTCTAAAATTTTGTCCAGAAAAGTAACTAAGCAAAATGCTTGGAATTATAAAAGATTTTTTACGTTTTAAATGTGATCTAAAACTATCTTAGAAGTAGCTAATATGTTTCTTGTGATTGTAAAAAATAAGAATTAAAGTTCATCTGATCTTGACTTAATTTTTTTTCAAATCCCTAGGGAATTAAGATCCAGTTTGGGATGGCCTCTTATTTCAACTACCAACAGTTTATTAGATTCAGCTTGAAAATAGGTAAATTAAAACACAGGAATTAAAAAAAATTAGGCTGAAAACAGCTTTTGATAAAGCACATTAAAGATGATCTTCCCCAAGGGCCTGAATGTGTTTCTGGACATGAGCAAGGAACCTCTAGAAACCCATTTTTTCCTTCATATGCCTCGGGAGCAACTAATACCACCCATAAGGCAAAGTTCTATTTTCCTGTTTAGATTTTGCATTCTTAACATTTATAATCACCTTCTTTTTTCCTCTTGTGAGGAAATAGGCAGGCTATTAAATAAGTAATTAAATCCATTTTAGAATCAGTTGAACAAGCAAATGGGGTAGGAGAGGGGAACAGAGAGAGAGAGCACAAAAACAGCAACACTCCCCTCCCCCGAATCTGTATGCTTCTTTACTGAAAGAGAAAATGAATTGCATGGATTTCATATGTCTCTTACAAATAATAATCAGTTGTCTGTGATGGGAAACCCAGATAAAAAGAACCTTATGCAGAGATTTTTCTCTATTAGCTTTATTTCTGACTTGGGTATACTGAAAGTTATCCCTGAGCCAAAGACAACCTCCCTCCTCCTTTGCAATTGAAGAATTTAGACTCAGTGGGAATTAAAGAGCAATGGAGAGGAGAGAATTAAAGAGGGAATTCTGCATGTGAGTTGGGGGTGGGGTGCATGTGGGAAGGGTGTAGGGGGTAGTGAAGAAGGCAGAGACTTTGCAAAAAGGCTGTCACGGGAGAATAGCAAACAATTTGGTGATAATTTCTCATCAAGGACAGAGCAATAGGAAGTTATTGATAAGTGCCAAAGGAATTTTCTGGAGGGTTTGATATTTGTTCATTAACTTATTCCTCAATTGAGTATTGAGTACTTAGTATGTATCAGGAATTGTATTAGATGTAATTTCTTTGGGTTTGTCCAAAGAAAAATTCTTTGCTGATTTTAGAGAATGGGTTGTATATATAGAGGGGAAAGACATGTTAAAAAAGAAGTAAAATAAAGATTAAGTGCTATGACAACAGAAATGTTTATAGGATATAGTATATATACAAAAGAAATTGGCATGGAATGGGTATCAAAATATTTATAGAGTTGGTGCCTACGTTAAACTTTGGTGATTTATGAGATTAGCCAAAGCTGTTCTCTGAGGTTAGGCACAGGTTTTACAGGAGCTAGTAAAGATTCTGAGAATATTAAACAAAATGATCATATTTATGAATAACTACCCTTTATCAGGTGCCTCTTATGTTCCAGGAACTGTGTATATATTATGTTACTCTTCACAATAACCTTATAAGGAAGGGATTCTTATCCATATTTTATAGGTGTGGACACAGGGTCATGGGTTTGAGGAATTATCTAGGTTTACACAATGACTGAACCAAAAAACAAACTTTTGATTGCCATGTCTTCCATTTTACCTCACTGCATGTGTAGTAGAAAATATATATATTAACAATTGTTCTGAAGTGTGTCCTACTTAAAGTGTGGATGATTTAATAGTTAAATTTCAGTTGTTTTCATGGAGAGAAACCTATTTCCTTGATAAAAGCAAATGTTGATAGTCCCTGATTTGGGGGGCTTTGCTCCCTGGTAGAGCCATGTTGTCTGTGTAATGCTCAAGGCCACCTTTTACTGAAAATCCCCAAATTGAAATACGGTCATCAGAGAATACAGTGTTTTGACTCAGCACACAAACCAAAAATATTAGATTTAGAATCCAGTAGGGTAAACTAATCTGATCAATGTGATTTTTTGATATGTAGGTGTCCTTTTACTACATGTGCCTTATGTCATTAGGAGATGGCTTCTATTGACATCTTTTACCTAGGATGACCATGGGTCAGTTAGGGCACCTACTCTAAAGTGTGCTTTAGTGCAATGCTTCTTAAACTTTAATGTGCCTTCTGATTCCCTGGGGACCTTGTGGATCTGTGGGTCTGGGATGGGGCTGACATTCTATGTTTCTCATTGTAGAAGCTCCTAGGTGATGCTGGGCCTGCTGACCCAGAGTGCACACTCTGAATAGCAAGGGCTTAGAATGAATGGAGACCACCTTTCTGATTTAGAATCTGCCTTGGTCCCACAGTGCCATGTGACTTAAACAATTCGTTAGAAAATAATTACTGGGTGCCTGGGACGTGCAGACATTATGCAAAGCACAAGATATATGTGTGAAAGTTTAAGAATCACTAGAATAGAGTATGAAGAGAGATCAGGATGGAACCTGAGACACCAAGTGGAAGGTGTGTAGAAAGGAAGAATCAAAGTCTCAGAATAGAATCCTGGGGAATGTCAATACCAGGGAAACCTCATTAGGTCTTGCCAGGCCCTGCAACTTCAACTGCCTCTTATATTCTTTCACATTCTTCTCTTATATTCTTTTCACATGTAGCTTCTAGGAAAAGAAAAGCCTAGGGTCTGGAAGATTTGAGTCACAAACACAATGGGATTTGGGTGTAAAAATAACAAATTAGGACTAATAAATGGGATTAACAAAGAGGACTAATAAGTGTTTAGTTGAACTTCATGCCTGGGGATTTTTGGATAGACTCTTCTTAGAATTTCCTTAACCTAAAAATTTCCAATGACATCTTCAGTAAGAAGAACAAATGCAATTCCTTTAGTATAAACAATTCTTGTCCATGGAACATGTACCTGGCTTTTTATTCCCTTGGCTATATGGAATAAGATGAAAGCAAAGTCCAGCATTGGCTTCATCTGGTAAAATTACGATAAAGGATCAAATGTCTTTTGAAGTACTCATAGAATATTCATTTCCGATTCATGTTCTTTCCAAATACATTATCTTTTGGAAGAGTTTCACACACCAATTGGACGGAAAACAATTCCATTTTGATCCTGTGTCTGTCTTTTTTCTTTTTTTTAACAGAACACTGTCAACACCTTAACTTTGTCCTCACAACTCAATTTTCTACTTATCTTTATAGGTTTAGAGCAGAAACTCAGGGACTTTGTTAGAGTGCTAAAAAAAAAAAAGATGATACCAGTAATCAGGAAAGGGAAGTCATAGGGCTCTCTACCACCAATAATTTTCTTTCTGGAGTGTTTACTCAGTGGCCAAATAATTGTGTTGCTACTCTGGCCAATCATCTTGTATTGGTAATTGTATTAGTTTTCTATTGCTGCATAACAAACTACCCCTCAAGCCTGCCAGTTTAAAACAAGTAGTGGTCTGACATAGGAAGCCTTAGTTCCTCATGATGTGAGCCTCATGATAGGGTTGAGTGTCCTCATGACATGGCAGCTAGCTTCTTCCAGATTGAGTGATCTAAGAAACCAAGACATCTTTTATGACCTAAAGAAGTCACAGTGTATCATTCCTGCAAAATCCTATTGGTTACACGTCTGTTCTGTGCAATGTGGGGGAATACACAAGGGTGTGAGTAGGAGCCATAAGAGGCATATCGGGGCACAGATATTGTTGGGGGCCATTGTGAAGGCTGGCTGCTACAGTAATGAAAACTTGAATAAGTCAAGTAAGTATTATCCTGGAGAACTGAGATTATGGATTCCATTAAAACCATCATCATCACCACCACCACTGAGCATGCTGCTTTAGAGGTATTCCAAAGAGCTGCACAATCACTAATGAGGTACGGTTAGTTCTACAAATAAAGGCATTGTCAATAACATCACTTCAGCCACAAACAGCAATAGTACCTATGAGTTTTTACTTCTATTTTTAACATATCCAGTGGTCTCTAAACTGAGAACCTTAGGTCTCATTGTGAATCAGCTTTAATGGATGATGGTAGGACCATGTAAAGTCGGGGGTCAGGAAAATAGTTATGGATATATTTTCAGTGGATTAAATTTGGAAAGGTACCAGTTGCTTTTAGTCAAGAGTTTCTCCCCATGAGGATTAAGCCCATGTTTCATGGAAAACAATTACTCCATCTTTTCCTATTCCCTACAATCTATAAAAGACTACTCTATGAAAAGCATTCATGTATGAGGGATTTCATAACTCTTTAAAAAGTCTTCCCTGTTTCCCTTTCTTCCTTTTTGGACCTCTAAACATGCCATTCCTTATTTAAATATGATTAAATTCTAAGACAACTTGTGCCAAATTATAAACTTAGAATTAATGTAGGTTGTGAACCTAACCAGATGCCTTTTAAATGTCTCATTAGAGATTAATAAGGACATCAAGCACACAAGGGAAACTCAAAATAGGATGTGGTATAGGTCAGGGTTAGACCTCATTCTGTAGTCTCTCCAGCAGCACTGTTGGGCCACCTGAAAGGGAGTGAATCCACTCTGGGAACATGAGGGTCACTGCCATGAACTGGGGACTTGTATAAAGATCTTTCAAACAAGGTGGATCCCATACTTCTGGATTCAGAGAAAAAAGTTGACCTGAGAGTGTGTAGGGAGAAGAGATGTTCTCTGGAGATCATTGTTAGCCTTTGTGATACTGGATATTAAGAAGTGTGCTTTTGAAATTTAGAGAAGAATCCTGGTTATAGTCTTATTTTAGCTTTCTGTTCTATTAAAAAACTTAAGTGCTAGTTATATTTTAGAGCAGTTTGATTTTACCACCTGAGGAATAAATCAAGAAAAAGGGAAAATTTATAATGGGCTACTTAGGTGGTTAGCAAGCTTAACTAAATCATTAACACTCTAGTGACTCTGCTTGTATTGATTCTGGAAAGTAGAGGTGCAACTAAATTCACTTTAACTTCAGATTATTACACAGAAATTCATACCCGTTTTTATATCTTTATTGATAAAATAATACAAACATGCCACTTAAATTCTAATGGGAGCCTGACTCCTTTTTTGAAGGATTTACTACCCATTTTGTGGGTAGGATTTTTGTACAATTCTCAAAAAAACATTACCTTAGCAATTCTTAGAGCATACTGATAAAGTAGGAAAGTGGTAAGCAGGAGCATTCCCATGTGTACCTGCAGGTAATTTAATGAAGCTCACATACTACATGAGGACAAAATCTGGAAGTGCAATTAATAAATAACCTTGATGTTCTACCTAGTGCCCAATTTTCTCTATAACATCAGATTGGCCATTCATTCATTCATTGTAAAAATAGGCATAATATTAATGTCTCTGGTGTCTATTAGAATAGAGTAGGTAATGCTGCAGGAACAAGCAACTCCCAAATCTCATTGGTTTAAGAAAACAAAATGTTTGCTTCTTTCTCAGCCACATGGCATTCATGGGTCTGCTTGGGGTCATAGCCATGTCACTTCACTCCATGATACAGACCAATGGAGCAAACTCTGTCTGGGATACTGCCTGTCTTATGACAGAGGGAAAGGAAAGCCATGGTAGTCTGTGAGCTCAGATTTTAAAGTTTTTGCATGGAAGTGGGTCACCTCAACCCACATTTCATTGGCCAAAGCATGTCACATGGCCAACCGCAGTTTCAAAAATGCAGTACGATCCTTGCTCATAGAAGGGCACTGCAAATCACCCGGACAAGCCCACTGTCACTGGGGTGGGGAAGGATAATTCTTTAGGGAGGGACAGCAAATACATTAAACACTAATACAACCCACTGAACTCACTTAGGGAGTAGTTGTAATGAGACTAGAATATGATGTAAATGTGATAGTGCTTGTGAATTTATGGGAACAAATAGTAGAGCCCTTTACTTCTGTCCTTATTATTACTGGTAGTAATGGACTGATATTAATAGACAAGGAACTTTGTGAGTTAAACATTTATTGAATGAATGGATAAGACAGTAGCTTTAAGGAGTCTGTTGTCTAAAAGGGAAGATAATATATGCACAAAATACCAAAAAAAGAGCTAAAGGAAAATTATAAAACATTACTATAATTCAGCAGAAGAAATAATTTCTTTCAGTTGGA
Source organism: Daubentonia madagascariensis (assembly GCA_023783475.1). Lineage (NCBI taxonomy): Eukaryota > Metazoa > Chordata > Mammalia > Primates > Daubentoniidae > Daubentonia > Daubentonia madagascariensis. Next base: position 12,297,393 of record JAKFHU010000978.1, on the reverse strand, counting down.
GAAATTCAGGAATGATTCAGATAGCTTGGGCATGCTGAACTTTTTTCCAGCAAGGCTCAATGGCTAAAAACCAGCAGTAGCCTTGTCCAGGTGACGAGTGATTTCATACACTTCGGAACCCAGGACCTTTCCCAGGGTTGGATAAGGCCAGTAAGGTAAAAGAATGGAGGACTGCAGATGCCAGAGAGCAAGTGACAGCATTACTGAATAATTGAGATCCACGGTGGGTAAGGAGGTAGGTGATCTCAGAGGAGCGTAGCAGATGGGAAACAGGAGGACACAAATTCAGTAACCTCCTTAGCACCTCCGCGATGCCTCGCCTATCAAACAGGTCTGACGACGGTCATATGTATGAAAGTACCTGTCATACGTAATATTGGTCAGATTGTGGTGCTTAATGATGGAATAGTGCGTAAATAAGTAAATGATAGGCTCTCAATCAATATTGGGTGAATGTGAATCTGGAAAGGGGCTTTATTGAGTGTAATCATAGAGAAGAACCAAAGGAACAATACCATTGTGAGTGACAACAGGGCTCATTGAATTGAGCTGGCGGAAAGGATCAATAGAAGGTTGTGGTCATTGCAGACTTTTTCTTTACACATTAGGACCTCTCTTAACCTAGCTCCTCCTGTTTCACTGATGCTTTTTATTCCCTCTGTAAATCTTGCTGCACATAAATCTGATGCCTGCACACACAGCACACTCATAGCTGGAAGACTGCTCTCTAGCAGACTGTGATACATTTGCTTTCCTCATTTGGATTTGTCTGCTTAGAGAAAGCATGGTTTTCCCCCAAATCTGCTTATGCCAGTTGCACCTGAAATGATACAACTTATTTAAATATTATATAAACTGATGAAATATAAATGCAAAAAGAAGAGAACATTGCTTCCATGAAAAGTTAAGTTGAATGATGTATAGAGATGCACTAAAATGCAATTGCTGAAAAATACCACTCTCCGAGTAGATGTAGGTGGGAAACATAGAGGATTGAAAAAAATATTCATGGTGGAGCATCACGGTGAGGATAACACTGTGGAGTCTGGGGCCAGAGCTGCCTGGGTTGAAATTGGGCTTTACCCACTTGACAGCTGAGTGACTCTCAATGCCTCAGTTTCCTTCTCTGTAAAATATGAATAATAAATAGCCCCAATCTCATCAGTTTTTTATGTGGCTGCAATGACGTCTGTCACAAACTATTCAGAGTTAGGCCAAACTTCACAGGTTAAGGGCATAGTCCGCCATGAGACTCCTCTTACTTCAAAACCAGCCACAACCTGGGGTCCTCAGGCCACCCTGACTTCTGACGAGCTGGGTACAACGTGGCGGTTTCTACTACCCCATCAGGATCGATTATTTGCTAGAATAACTCACAGAACTAGGGAAAGTGCTGTACAGGAGGTACTTAGGAGGTATTGTGGGTTTGGTTTCAGATCACTGCTGCCCAGAATATATAAAAGTTATATTTACACTATACTGTAGTCTTTTATGTGTGCAATAGCATTATGTCTAAAAACAATGTACTTATCTTAATTTAAAAATACTTTATTGCTAAAAAATGCTAATGATCATCAGAACCTTCAGCAAGTCGTAATCTTTTTGCTGGTGGAGGGTCTTGCTTCCATGTTGATGGCTGATTACTGATCAGGATGGTGGTTGCTGAAGGTTGGGGTGGCTGTGGAAATTTCTTAACATAAGACAGCGGTGAAGTTTGCTGCATCAATTGACTCTTCCTTTCATGAAAGATTTCTCTGTAGCTTGTGATGCTGATTGATAGCATTTTACCCACCGTAGAACTTCTTTTAAAATTGGAGACAGTTCTCTCACCCTGCTGCTGCTTTACCGAATTAGGTTTATATAATATTCCAAATCCTTTGTTGTCATTTCAACATTGTTCACAGCACCTTTGCCAGGATTATATTCCATTTTAAGAAACCACTTTCTTTGCTCGTCCATAAGAAGCAACTCCTCTTCCATTCAAGTGTTATCATGAGATTGCAGCAATTCAGTCACATCTTCAGATTCCTCTTATAATTTTAGTTCTCTCCACTGAAGTCTTGAACCCCTCAAAGTCATCCATGAGGATTGGAATTAACTTCTTCCAGATTCCTGTTAATGTTATTTTGACTACTTCCCATTAATCATGAATGTTCTTAATGGCATATATTAATAGAATGGTCAATTCATTCCAGAAGCCTTTAAATTTACTTTGTCCAGATCCATAAGAGAAATCATGGTCTATGGCAGCTAGAGCCTTATAAAATGTAATTCCTAAATAATAAGATTTGAAAGACAAAATTACTCCTTGATCCATGGGCTGCATGTATGTTAGCAGGTGTGAAAACAACCACTCATCTCCTTGTATATATCCATCAGAGCTTTTGGGTGACCAGGTGCATTGCCAATGAGCAGTAATATTTTGAAATAATTTTTTTTTTCTGAGCAGTAAGCCTCAATATTGGGCTTAAAATATTCAGTAAATGCTGCTGTGAAACAGATGTGCTGTTATCCAGGCTTTGTTGTTCCAGTCCTAGAGCACAGGCAGAGTAGATTTAGCATAACTCTTAAGGGCCCTATAATTTTCAGAATGGTAAGTGAGCATTGGCTTCAACTTCAAGTCACCAGTTGCATTAGCCTTTAACAGAAGAGTGAGCCTGTCCTTTGAAGCTTTGAAGCCAGGCATTGACTTCTCCTCTCTAGCTATGAAAGTCCTAGATGGCATCTTTTTTCCAATAGAAGGCTGTTTCATCTTCATTGAAAACCTGTTGTTTAGTGTAGCCACCTTCAGCAATGATCTTAGCTAGATCTTCTGGATATCTCACTGTATTTCTACATCAGCACTTGCAGCTTCACCTTGCACTTTTATGTTATGGAGATGGCTTCTTTATTTGAACCTCAGGAACCAACCTCTGGTAGCTTCAAACTTCTTTTTGCAGCTTTGTCACCTCTCTCAGCCTTCATAGAATTGAAGATTGGATTGGGCTTTGGCTTAAGGGAATGTTGTGGTTGGTTTGATCTTTTATCGAGACGACTCAATCTTTCTCTGTAGCAGCAATAAGGCTGTTTCACTTTCTTCTTTTTCTTTTTCTTTTTTTTCATTTAAAAATATTATGGGTGTACAAATGTTTTTGGTTACATGTATCAATTTTGTTATGGTTGAGTCAGGGTGCCCATCACCCAGATAGTGGTCACTGTACCCATTAGGTAGGTATTAGCCCATCACCACCTCCCTCCCCCCCGCTTGATTTTCACTGAGTTTTATTTCCCTCTGTGCCCATGTGTGCTCATTGGTTAGTTCCAGTTAAATAGCGAGTACATGTGGTGTTTATTTTTCCATTCTATAGATGCTTCACTTAGGATAATGGTCTGCAGTTCCATCCAAATTGTTGCAAAAGGCCTTAATTCATCCTTCTTCATGGCTGTGTACTATTGCATAGTATACATATACCACATTTTGTTAATCCACTCATGTATTGACGGGCACTTGGGTTAATTCCACGTCTTTGCAATTGTGAATTTGTACTGCAATAAGCATTCACATTCAGGTGTCTTTTTGATAAAATGACTTCTTTCCCTTTGGGTAAATAGCCAGTATTGGGATTACTGGATCAAATGGTAGGTCTACTTTCAGTTCTTTGAGGAATCTCCAGACTGTTGTCCATAGAGGTTGTACGAGTTTGCAGTCCCACCAGCAGTGTATAAGTGTTCCTATCTCTCTGCATCCATGCCAACATTTGTTGTTTTGGGACTTTTTGATAAAAGCCATTCTCACTGGAGTTAAGTGATATCTCATTGTGGTTTTGATTGGCATTTCCCTGATGATTAGAGCTGTAGAGCATTTTTTCATATGTTTCTTGGCCATTAGTGTATCTTCTTTTGAAAAGTTTCTGTTCATGTCCTTTGCCCACTTTTTAATGGGGTTGTTTGATTTTTTGTCGCTGATTTTCGTGGCTTCTATATAAATTCTAGTTATCAGCCCTTTATCAGATGTATAGCATGCAAATATTCTCTCCCTTTCTGTAGGTTGTCTATCCACTCTAGTGATAGTTTCTTTGGCTATGCGGAAGCTTTTTAATTTGATCAGGTCCCATTTATTTATTTTTCTTGCTCCTGTGATTGCTTTGGGGGTCTTCTTTATAAATTCTTTGCCTAGGCCAATGTCCATAAGAGTTTTTCCAACGTTTTCTTCTAGAATTCTTATGGTTTCATGCCTTAGATTTAAGTCTGTTATCCATCATGAGTTGATTTTTGTGAGAGGTGAGAGGCACACATCCTGTTTCAGTCTTCTACATGTGGCTATCCAATTTTCCCAGCACCATTTATTGAATAGGGATTCTTTTCTGCAGTGTATATTTTTGTCTGCTTTATCAAAGATCAGATGGCTATATGAAGATGGTTGTATATCTGGGTTCTCAGTTCTGTTCCATTGGTCTATGTCTCTGCTCTTGTGCCAGTACCATGCTGTTTTGGTTACTATATCCTTGTAGTGTAGCTTGAAGTCTGCTAAATTGATGCCTCCCAATTTGTTCTTTTTGCTTAAGGTTGCCATAGCTATATGGGGTCTTTTCTGGTTCCATACAAAGCATAGAATGATTTTTTCTAGATCTGTGAAAAATGATATTGGTATTTTAATAGTTATTGAAGTGAATCTGTAGATCACGTTAGGCAGTATAGACATTTTAACAATGTTGATTCTGCTGATCTATGAGCATAGTATTGTTTTCTATCTGTTTAGGTCCTCTGCTATTTCCTTCCTTAGTGTTTCATAGCTCTCCCAGTAGAGGTCTTTCACCTCCTTGATTAAATACATTCCTAGGTATTTTATTTTCTTTGTTGCTATTGTGAAAGGTACTGAGTCTCTGATTTGGTTCTCAGTTTAACTGTTGTTGGCATATATGAATGCTACTGATTTGTGTACATTGATTTTGTAACCTGAGAGTTTGCTGAACTGATTTATCAATACCAGTAGTCTCTTGGCAGAATCTTTGGGGTTTTCTAGATATAAAATCATATTGTCAGTAAAGAGCGGTAGTTTGACCTCTTCTGCCCCCATGTGGATGCCCTTATTTCCTTCTCTTGTCTGGTTGCTCTCGCTAGGACTTCCACCACTAGGAAGTGAATAGGAGTGGTGATAGAGGGCAACCTTGTCTGGTTCCAGTTCTAAGCAGAAATGCTTTCAATTTTTCCCCATTCAGTACAATGTTGGCTGTGGGTTTGTCATATATCATTTTGAGGTAAGTCCTGTCTATGCCTGTTTTGTTAAGTGTTCTGATCATAAAAGGGTGCTGAATTTTGTTGAATGCTTTTTCTGTGTCTATTGAGAGGATCACATGGTCTTTGTTTTTACTTCTGTTTATGTGGTGAATTACATGTATAGATTTGTGTATATTGAACCATCCCTGCATCTCTGGGATGAAGCCCACTTCACTGAGATGGAATATTTTTTGATGAGCAGCTGAATTTGATTTGCTAGGATTTTTTTGAGAAATTTTGCATTTATATTCATAAGGGATATTGGCCTATAGTTTTCTTTTTTTGTTGAGTCCTTTCCTGGTTCTGATATCAGGGTGATGTTGGCTTCATAAAACATGTTGGGGTAGATTCATTCCTTCTCAGTGTTGTGGAATAATTGCTGCGGGATAGGTACCAGTTCTTCTTTGTAGGTCTGGTAGAATTCAGGTGTGAAGCCATCAGGTCCAGGACTCTTTTTTTTAGAAAGGTTTATTATTACAGCGTCAGTTTTGGTACTTGATATTGGTCTGTTCAGGAGTTCTATTTCTTCCTGATTGAGCCTAGGGAGTCTGTGTGTTTCTAAGAATTTGTCTATTTTCTCCACATTTTCAAGTTTATGTGCATAGAGATTTTTATAGTATTCAGAGATGATATTTTGTATTTATGTGGTATCAGTTGTAATTTCTCCTTTTTCATTCATGACTGAGTTTATTAGAGTCTTGTCTTTTCTGCCTCTGGTTAATCTAGTGAGAGGTGTGTCAATTTTGTTTATCTTTTCAAAGAACCAGCTTTTTCCTTCATTAATCTTTTGTATATTTCTTTTTTTTATTGATTTCATTTACTTCTGCTCTGATCTTGGTTATTTCTTTTCTTCTGCTGGGTTTGGGATTGGTTTGTTCATAATTTTCCAATGCTTTGAGATGATTCATTTGACTATTGATTTATTGATTTATTGATTTATGATCTTTCTGTCTTTTGGTTGTAGGCATTTATGGCTATGAATTTTCCTCTCAGGACTGCTTTAGCTGTGTCCCACAGATTTTGATAACTTGTGTCCCCTTTATCGTTTAGTTCAGATAATCTTTTATTTCCATCTTAATTTCCTCCTTGGCCGAATAATCATTCAGCAGTAGGTTGTTTAGTTTCCATGACTTTGTTTAGAGATGAGTGTTTCTGTTGGAGTTGATTTCTAATTTTATTCCACTGTGGTCTGAGAAGATGCATGGTGTAATTTCTATTTTTTAAATTTTGTTGAGACATGTTTTGTGGCCTAGGATGTGGTCAATCTTAGAGAATGTCCCATAAGCTGATGAAAAGAATGTATATTCAGTGGTTTTTGGGTAGAAAGTTCTGTAAATGCCTGTTAGGCCCATTTGTTCTAGAGTTCTGTTTAAGTCCATTGTTTCTTTGGTTATTTTCTGTTTGGAGGATCTGTCCCATTCTGTCAGTGGGGTGTTGAAGTCCCGAGCTGTTACAGTAATGTCATTTGTCATTTTGTTTAGGTCAAGTAGGATTTACTTTATGAATCTGGGTGCACCTGTGTTGGGTGCATAGATGTTTAGAATTGTTATGTCTTCTTATTGAATTGTTCCCTTTACCTTTATATAATGACTGTCTTTGTCTTTCATTACTTTTGTTGATTTAAAGACTAAGTTATCTGATATAAGAACTGCTACACCAGCATTCTTTTGGTTTCCATTGCATGGAATATTGTTTTCCATCCCTACACCTTGAGTCTGAATGAGTCCTTGTGAGTTAGATGTGTGTATATTTATCCATTCATCCAGCCTGTGTCTCTTCAATGTGCAGTTCAAGCCATTCACATTTATTGAGAGAATTGATAAGTGGGGTGGATTTCTGTTCATCTTGTTGAGTAGAACTTTGTTGGCTTGTTTTATGTCTTGAGCCATTGTGGTTTCTGGCCTTTGACCTTTAGCTTTTGGATGATTTTACACTTATGTCTATTGTGCTGATCTGTGTGTAATGCAGCTCTGAGTACTTCCTGCAGGGCAGGACTTATTTTGACAAATTCCCTCAGTAGTTGCTTGTCTGAGAAAGACTTTATTTTCCCTGCATAGGTGAAACTTAGTTTTGCAGGATACAAAATTCTAGGCTAGGCATTATTCTGTTTGAGAAGACTGAGAATGGGGCCCCAGTCCCTTCTAGCTCATATGATCTTAGTTGAGAAGTCTGCAGTTAGTCTGATGGGTTTTCCTTTGTTGGTTACCTTCTGCTTTTGCCTTACGGCTCATAGGAGGGCCTCTTTCATGTTTATTTTGGCTAGTCTGATGACTGTGTGTCATGGTGTTTTCCTCTTTGAAATGAATCTCCCAGGAGTCCTTTGAGTTTCTTGTACGTGGATATCTAGATTTCTAACAAGGCCAGGGAAATTTCCCTCAATTATTCACTCAGGTAGATTATCCAACCCTTCTGTATTTTCTTCTTCACCCTCAGGGATGTTTATGATTCTTATGTTAGGTGTCTTCACATAATCCCATATTTCTTGTAGGCTTTCCTCTTTTCTTGTTTTTCTTCTCTATCTCTGTGACTGACATGTTGAATTCAAAGGTGTTGTCTTCAAGCTCTGAGATTTTTCTTCTGCTTGATCTAACCTATTCTTAAGGCTTTCCACTGTGTTTTGTAATTCCTTGAATGAATTTTCATTTCCAGAAGTCCTGTTTGATTATTCTTTAATATTTCAATTTCTTTAGTGAATTTTTCATTCATTTCCAGCATTCTTATTATGGTTTCTTTGTGTTGGGTTTCCATTTCATCTCGCATTTCATTGAGCTTCCTTACAATACATGTTTGAAATTCCTCATCTGTCATTTCAATGTTCTGATTTTGGTTGGTGTTCATTGCTAGAGAGCTGGTGTTCCCTTTTGGGGGTGTCCTTTTGCTTTGATTCTTCATACTTCTGGAGTTCTTTCACTTATTCCTTCTCATCTGCAGCAGCTGTTGCTTCTTACTTTTGGATTTTCTTTTGTTTAGATAATGAAACACTGAGTTTAATATCTGAGCCAGTACGTGGTGCTTATGGCTGAGAATCAACCACACCCTGTATGATGAGTCAGTAAATGCAGTAAAAGGGCATGCAAATTAACCTCCTTTTCAGTAGGTGGCACTTGCCAGGAGGAACAAGCTGCAATGTTGTTTTTGGGTCCTGTGACCAGCTCTAGTTCCTCAGGAGAAGTTCTCTTATGTCCCACGTGGTGGGTGGGGTCCTGGAACTTCCAGGTGTGTCTTTATTCTCCACCTCAGCAGGGGCAGGTGGGTGAGTGAGGCTGGGCATGGCTGGGTTGGGTGAGCCTGCCTTCAAGCTCCACAAATGCTTTTAGCAAGGTCAAAGGTCTGTTCCCTGCCTCTGGGCAAAGCTTCCAGGGAGGGGCTGCATGGGCCCTACTCAACCAAAAAATCTGCATATGGAGGTGGGCCTGTCTGAGACCTGGAGTCTGGCATTCTGGAGCAGGCCTTGCTCCCTTCCATCCTCCACTATTCAGCAGTTTATTCTTGGCCTCTGCCAGCAACCAAGTCCTCAAGTGTTTCAAGCTCCCCCAGGACTGTGATGTGGGCTGGGAGGTTTCCTGCTCAGGATCCTCATCTGGGCTGGGAGCAAGGCCCTCCTGTGGGAGAAGGGGTGCCCTGTGAGCACCCCACAGCTAGGACCCACACTGCACTCTCCCCCCTGATCTGCCCCTGTAGGCACCCACACCTCACAAGACTAATTCACAAATATCCCCTTTGTGTCCCCAGGCAATGTGACTGAGACCTGGGTGTACAGGATCTGGCCCCCAGGCCTGGGAGATCAAACCCTGACCATGCCAGGGAAAAGGATAGTGTTCCCAAGTCTCACTCATGGGGTGCCCAAGCTGATTCAATGTCCCTCCACCTTGGGGTCTGTCCCACTCTGCTGGAGTCACTGGGCAAGCAGCAACAGGGAGGGCCAGCAGGCAGGGAGCCCAAAGTCTGAGCACCCCTCAGTCCGCTGCAGGACCCCAAAAGGAAAAGTCTTAGCCCCATTCCCTGTGGAAGCCTCCATGTATTGGCTCAATTGTCTCTCTTGGCAGCTGCAGGTGAGGGAGGGAAAGGGGTGAAAAAGACTCAAGGTGGAGAAAAGTCCACCCTGTGGTTGTCTCCATCCCTCTCTCTGGGAGGCAGTCTGTTCAGAATGACTGGGATCTGGAGTCACGCAGATCACCTGGGACCCATTGGATCCTTGTGGCTCCTGCAGTCTGGGCTGGAGTTGGGAAATGTCTGTATGGGGACAAGCAAGACAGGTTGAGGCCCCCTCGGGAGGGCAAAGGCACCTGATGGGTAGAGAAGCAATATGGAGCCTGCCATCTGGCTGGGGCCTGTGGGGTGGGGGGCACCCTGGTAGCAGGGGGATGAGAGCCTGGTGCCCTGTCCGCAAGAAGCTGTCTGCTCACTGGTAGCAGTAGTCTCTGGGCTCGCTTTGGCAGAAGGTCTCTTCAGCAGCTTGGGAGCCCACCAACCATATGAGATGCTAGGGAGGGGAATGATAGCCAATCCACCTACCCTTCTTGCTGGTCTCAGCCTCTCTGGCTAAATATTTTATTTTCTTTGTAGCTATTGTAAACAGTATTGAGTCTTTGATTAGATTCTCAGGTTGATTGTTGTTAGTGTATAGAAATGCTATTGATTTGTGTACATTGATTTTGTAACCTGAGACTCTGCTGAATTTATTTTTCAATTCTAAGAGCCTTTTTATGGAGTCTTTAGGGTTTTCTACATACAAGATCATATCATTGGCTAACAGAGATAGTTTGATCTCCTGTTTCCCAATTTGGATGCCCTTTATTTCTTTTTCTTTCCTAATTGCTCTGGCTAGGACTTCCAGTACTATGTTGAATAGAAGTGGTGACAGTGAGCACCCTTATCTTGTTCCAATTCTTAAGGGGAATGCTTTCAACTCTTTGTCATTCAGTATGATGTTGGCTGTGCATTTGTTGTATATGGATTTTATAATTTTGACGCATGTTCCTTCTATGTCTAGTTTATTTGAGGGTTTTTATTACGAAACCTTGCTGGATTTTACCAAATGCCTTTTCTGCATCTATTGACATGATCATATGATTCTTGTTTTTGCTTCTGATATGTGATGAATCACACTGATTTGCGTATATTGAACCACCCTTGCGTCCCTGGGATGAAGCCCACTTGATTATAGTGTATTACTTTTTTGATGTGATGTTGAATTTCGTTTGCTAGTATTTTGTTTAGGATTTTTGCATCAATGTTCAAAAGGGCTATTGGTCTGTAGTTTTCCCTTTTTGTGTGTCTTTTCCTGGTTTTGGTATCAAGGTGATACTGACTTCATAGAATGTGTTAGGGAGAACTCCTTCCTTCTTGATGTCGGGGAATAATTTCTGTACAGTAGGTGCCAGCTTTTCCTCATAGGTCTGGTAGAATTCAGCTGTGTTTCCTTCTGGTCTGGGGCTTTTTTTAATTGGAAGTTTTTTTTTATTACTGCCTGAATCTCACTGCTTGTTATTGGTCTGTTTAGGATTTCTATTTCTTCCTGATTTAGCCTTGGGAGGTTGTATGTTTCCAGGAATTTATCCATTTCACCTAGGTTTTCTCATCTGTGTGTGTAGAGATTTTCATCGTATTCATGGGTGATATTTTATATTTCTGTGTTGTCAGTTGTAATGTCTCCTTTTTTCATTTCTGATTGAGGTTATTTGATGTCTTTCTCTTCTATTTCTGGTTAATTTGGCCACAGTCTATTGATTTTGTTTATCTTTTCAAAGAACCAACCTTTTGTTTCATTAATCCTTTATATTGTCTTTTTGTGTTTCATTTCATTTAGTTCTGCTTTGAGCTTTGTTATTTCTTTCCTTCTGCTTGCTCTGGTTTTGGTTTGTTCTGCTTTTTCTAGTTCCTTGATATGGCATTAGGTTGTTAATTTGTGATCTTTTTTTATTTTTTATCTGAACATTTAAGGCTATGAACTTTCCTCTTAGCACTGCTTTTACTGTATCCCATAGATTTTGAAAGCTTGTGTCCCCTTTTTCATTCAGTTCAAAGAATCTTTTGATTTCCTTCTTAAGTTCATCATTGACAAAGGATTGTTCAGCAGGAGGCTGTTTAATTTCCATGACTTTGTGTGGATTTGAGGGTTTCTCTTGGAATTGATTTCTAGTTTTATTCCACTGTGGTCTGAAAGATACATAGCATGATTTTGATTTCTATGAATTTGCTGAGGTGTGTTTTGTGGCCTAAGATATAATCAGTGTTGGAAAATGTCCCATTTGCTGATGAGAAGCATGTATATTATATATTTTTGTGCTAGAGTGTTTGTAAATGTCTGTTAGGTCCATTTGTTCTAGAGTCGCATTTAAGTCCAGTATTTATTGATGTTGATTTTCTCCTTCAATCATGTGTCTCATTTTTTCAGTGGGGTGTTGAAGTCCCCTGCAATTATGATGCTACTATTTATTTCTTTGATTATATATAGTAGATTTTGTTTTATGAATCTGAAAGCTCCTGTGTTAGGTGCATATATATTTATGATTGGTATGTCTTCTCGTAGAATTGCTCCCTTCATCATTATATAATGACCATCTTTGTCTTTTTTTTTTTTTTACCATTGTTAATATGAAGTCAATTGCATCTGAAATGACAATGGCTATAATCACTCACTTTTGGTTTCCATTTGCATGGAATATTTCTTTCCACCCTTTTACCTTGACACTGTGTGAATATTTGTGAGTTAGATGGATTTCTTGGAGACAGCATATATTTGGGTTGTGATTTTTCATCCATTCAGCCAGTCTGTGTTTTTTCCGTGGAGTATTAAGACTGGTCACATGCAGTGTTAGTATTGATATGTGGGAATCTGTTCTGTTCATCCTGTAGGCTGAAACCTTGTTGTTTTCCTTCTTGTGCTAGTGTTGTATAAGAGCTGTGAGCTTAACTTTTGGGTGTTTTTACACTGGAGGGTATCTATTGTCTGTTCTATGTAGAGTGCACTTTTGAGCATTTCCTGTAGGGCAGGTCTGGGTAGTGACAAAATTCCTTAATGTTTGCTTGTTTGCAAAAGTCTTAATTTCTCCATCATTTTTGAAACTTATTTTTGCAGGATACAAAATTCTTGGCTGGAAATTGTTCTGTTTAAAAAGACTGAAAATGGGGTCCCCTTCCCTTCTTATAAGTTTTTAAGGTCTGTTCTGAGAAGTCTGCTGTTTGCCTGATGTGTTTTCCTTTGCAGGTTAGTTGTTTTCATCTTGCAGCTTGTAGAATTTTCTCCTTCATTTTGAATTTGGCCGGGTAGATGACTATGTATCTTAGAGATGTCCTATTTGTACGAATCTTCCTGGTGTTTGATGACGATCTTGTATCTGGATATCTGAATCTCTGGCGATACCAAGGAAATTCTCCTCCATAATTCCTTGAATAGGTTTTGTATGCTTTTTGCTTTTTCTTCTTCTCCTTCAGAGATACCTTAATTCTTATATTGGCCTGCTTTGCATAGTCCCATATTTCTTTGAGTGATTGTTCACTCTTCTTTATTCTTTTTTGTGCATCTTTGACTTGGTTAGTTTGAAAGCCTTGTCTTCAAGATTTGAAATTCTTTCTTTTGCTTGGTCCCATCTGTTATTGAAGCTTTCTGCTGTAATTTGAAATTCCATAAATGACTCTCATTTCTTTAAGTTCTGTTATAACTTTTCTTATGTTGTCTATCATTTTAGTGACTTTTTCAGTTTTTTCATTCATGTCCTCAAATATTTTTTTGGCTTCTTTGTTTTCGTTTTCAACTTTCTCTTCAATACCATTCATTTTATTTGCCATCCATATTCTGAATTCCATCTGTGATATTTTGACAATTTCCTTTAGGTTGGAGTCTGTGGCTGGAGACCTACTATGATCCTTTGGGGGTATCAAAAACAGCTTGTTTTTTCATGTTGCAAGAGTTCTTATTCTGCTTCCTTCTTACCTGAAATCTCTTCTCTCAACTCAAGACAGATAAGCTTGCGGTGCACCAGTTTTCCTCTCCTGGGAACTCTCCTACTTATTGCAAAGAAGGAGAGGTCCCTTGTTGGTGAATTTGTGTCCTACTCCAGAGGATTGACCCAGCATGAGATGGGCGGATGCACTGTCAGCATTTAACACTGCTGCTGTCCTGTGTCTCCTGTCTCACTGTTCCCCTGTGGTTGTCCCTTGCCATCCCTGCATTGCAGATTGAGTGAATTCCACACATAGTTCTGCCAGCAGTGGCAACTGTTGGCCTGTGTCAGCTTTAGCACGGCCCCACTGAGAACTGTGGGCAGAGGTGTTTGTTGACTTGTGCCAGCTTGAGCACAGCCCTGCCTATGTCAAGGGCAGTGGCAATTGTAAGCTCATTCCAGCTTGTGAGCTGCTCCACTCAGATCTGTGGGTAGAAGCATTTGTTGGCCAGCGCCGGCTTGTGTGCAGCCCCACCAAGGTCCCCCAGTGTCAGTGGTGGTACTTGGCTTCTACCCACAAGTCTCATGAAAGTGCCTGGCCTCTTCACTCCCTTCCTCATCTGGCAGGGGAAATGGGGCAGCAGTAGCAATGGATCTGACCCCCAGGTAGAGGCAGTGCTCTGGGTCTGGGATCTCAAAATAGCACTAGCCATAGAACCCAGGTTTCACAAGCCAGTGGATCCCTGCTGTGCCTTCTCTCTGGAGCAATGCTACTGCACAGTCTCTAGTATGTTCCTTATGTCAGTCCTGTGGCTTTCTGAAGTGGAGGATCCCTCCTAAAGCTCTGATAGCAATAATCATGGAGGGATTGTGGAGCCTCAGCGTTCTCTCCTTTGTACCTTTCCCATGTGCAGTTGCCGTCCCTGTGTGCCTCTGATCCCACAGAGCAGGTTGCCTCTCTTCCCTCTCCTTCACTTTGGTTGCCTACTGTCACCTGTCTTTTGATGTGCAGTGCTCTCTCTTAGATGATCTATCTGAAGTTGGATATCCACTCGCCACCTTCAGTCCTCTCTGTGACAGTGGTGTGCGGGATGATTTTATTCCACCATCTTGGCCCCTGTCTCTCCTTCAAGAACTTTTCCTTTGCATTCACAACTTGGCTAGCTGTTTGGCTCAGGAGGCCTAGCTTTCAGCCTGTCTTGGATTTTAGACATACCTTCCTCAGTAAACATAATTATTTCTAGCTTTCAATATAAAGTGAGAGACATACAACTCTTCCTTTTGCTTGAACACTTGGAGGCCATTGTAGGGTTATTAATTAGCCTAATTTTAATATTGTTGTGTCTCAGGGGATAGGGAAGCCTGAGGAGGGAGCAAGATGAGGGAATGGCTAGTTGGTAGAGTAGTCAGAACACACATAACGTTTATCGATTAAGTTTGCCAGTTTATATGGGCATGGTCTGTGGTGCCCCAAAACAATTACAATGGTAACATTAAAGATCACTGATCACAGATCACCATAGCAGATATAATAATAATGAAACAGTCTGAAATATTGCTAAAACTACCAAAATGTGTGACAGAGACATTAAGTGAGCACATGCTGTTGGAAAAATGGCACTGATAAACTTGATCAGTGCAGGTTGCTACAAACCTTCCATTTGTAAAAACACTATATCTGCACAGCAAAATAAAGTGAAGTGCAATAAAATGAGGTATGCCTGTACTTATGACCACAGTTTTATTATAGCAAAAGGATACAAATCAGAACCAGCCAAAAGGAGAGATACATAGGGTGAGGTCTGGCAGGACCCGAAATGCAAGGCTCCCAGTTTTCCTCTCCCTGTGGAATCCTAAACATTATTTCCTCTGCCCAGCACATCTATGTGTGACAATACTCAAAAGTATTACTAACCAGGGAAGCTCATTTAATCTGCTTTGGTTTACAGAGTTTTAATTGGGGTTTCATTACATAGGCATGATTGATTGAATCATTGGCTGCACAGTTTGACTCAGTCTCCAGCCTCCCTCCCATGCCTGATACCACGTGGCTCAAAGCACCAAGCTTCTAACCACATGGTTGGTTTTTGTGACATGGCACCAAAACCTTTCTTGGATGAATACATTTTTTTCCCTGTCTCATCTTGCCTTACCCCTCCTGCCACCTGTCTACTGTGTTTTTAAATTTTTTTTATTTTTTTAAGGATCATGAACTTCATTAAGATTATATTTAAAAAGTTGTCCTGTGGGAGAGACAATATTCCAATTCATTTGGTATTATTACACATCCTATTATTATTATAGTTATTCAGATCACTGAGGCCTGTAGTAATAGTAATCATGGCATCATTATGATAATGGCAAATGTTGAAAGAGATGGTGAAAATGCTGTGAGCTGGTATAATTTGATGGCTAGTAATGTTTTTATCCTGTTTGCATTGCTTTCTTAAAAAATGGTTTGTCTAAATATCTGTTATTCAATGGTTATTTAATATAAATTCATAGCTAGCATTTATTGACTGTAAGCTATATATTGGCCTCTACTCCCAAGATATCTATAACTATCTCTACATCAATATCTGCATCTATCATCTATTTAGCTATAGAATAAGTATGAAATACTAAGGTATTTTTCACAGTTAAAAAAACATGCTAAGATGTCTTGTGAATATCCAAGGCTAAAAAACAGCATGCAACGTTTTCCAATTGTATTTGCCCCTGCAATCCTTTTTTAGTGGAATACCCATTAATGCTCCAGTGAACACCAAACAGGGCAATCTCCCCCCTCCCAAAACAAAAAAAGGCCAAACACCTTCAAAAGCCAAAAAGTTTGTCTCAAAACAGCTCCTAACCAAAGCAAACACAGTACTCTTGATGTTCTCATACAAAAATAATTTGACTTGTATTTTTCAAGTAGCTCTTAATATTTTGATTATGTTATTTTCTAGTTAATTGTTTTTTAAATGCCAGTGTAGAATAGAAGTAATATGAAATAATTATGAAAAGCCAAAATGTCAGCAGGACATAACAAGGGTCTAATGCTGAATGAGGAGGCAAAAATACAAAGAAGTGGTCAGAGAACATCATTATTACACAAACTATACCAATAGATGTTTATAGTATGACTGTGCCATTAAGTATATGTTAAATTATGTATCTAATATTTAAGAAAACATTTTTGGAATGGTACTTATAAAAACAGATTTAAAAACCCTTTGTTTAGGGCATTGAAATCAGAAAAGAGGAGGTCAAACTATCCCTGTTTGCTGATGATATATCGTATATCTAGAAAACACTAAATATTCCTCCAAAAGACTCCTAGAATTGATAAGTAAATTCAGTAAAGTCTTAGGTTACAAAATTAATGTACACAAATCAGTAGCATTTCTATACACTAACAGCAATAAAGCCAAAGCCAAATCAAGAACTTAATACCATTTACAATAGCTGCAAAGAAAATGAAATACCTAGGAATATACTTAACCAAGGAGGTGAAAACTACAAGGAGAACTATAAAACACTGATGAAAGAAATCATAGGTGACACAAACGAATAGAAAAACGTACCATGCTCATGGATTGGAAGAATCAACATTGTTAAAATGTCCCTATTGCCCGAAATGATTTACAGATTCAGTGCAATTCCCAACGAAGTGCCAACATCGTTTTTCCCAGAACTAGAAAAAACAATCCTAAATTTCATATGGAATCAAAAAAGAGCACAAATAGCCAAAGCAATCCTAAGCAAAAAGAATAAATCTGGAGGCATCACGTTACCTGACTTCAAATTATACTGCAAAGCTATAGTAACCAAAACAGCATGGTACTGGTATAAAAGTAGACACATAGATCAATGGAACAGAATAGAGAACCCAGAAATAAAACCATATAGCTACAACCAACTGATTTTTGACAAAACAAACAAAAACATACACTAGGGAAAGGATGCCCTATTTAATAAATGGTGCTGGGAAAATTGGATAGCCACATGTAGCAGAATGAACCTGGATCCCTATCTCTTACCATATACAAAAATTAACTCAAGATGGATTAAAGACCTAAATGTAAGACCTGAAACCATAAAAATTTTACAAGAAAACATAAGAAAAACTCTTTTGGACGTTGGCCTAAACAAAGAATTTATGACTAAGTTCCCAAAATCAAATACAGCAACAACCAAAATAAATGGATGGGACTTAATTAAACTAAAAAATTATGCACAGTGAAGGAAATAGTTAGCAGAGTAAACAGAAAACCTACAGAATGGGAGAAAATACTTGCAACCTATACATCTGACAAAAGACCAATATCCAGAATCTACAAGAAACTCAAACAAATCAGCAAGGAAAAACCCCAAATAACCCCATTAAAATGTGGGCAAAAGACATGAACAGATTCTTTTCAAAAGAAGATAGACAAATGGCCAAAAAACATGAAAAAATGCTCACCATCACTAATCATCAGGGAAATGCAAATTAAAACCACAATGAGACATCACCTTGGTAGAATTCAGCAGTGAAGTCATCCAGTCCCCAGCTTTTCTTTGATGGGAGACTAAAATTACCAGTTCAATCTCCTTACTAATTATTGGTATGTTCAGATTTTCTATTTATTTATGATTCAGTCTTTGTAGGTGTATGTGTCTAGGAATTTATCCATTTCTTCTAGATTATAAAATTTTTTGGCATATAATTGTTCACTGTAGTTTCTTATGATCCTTTTTATTTCTGTGGTATCAGGTGTAATGTGTTCTATTTTATTTCTGATTTTATTTATTTGCATAGTTTCTCTTTTTCTCCTAGTCTAGCTAAGGGTTTGTTGATTTTATTTATCTTTTCAAAAACCAAATGTTCATTTCATTGATTTTTTCTGTTATTTTTCTAGTCTCATTTATTTCTGCTCTGATCTTTGTTATTTTCTTTTTTCTGCAAATTTTGTGTTTAGTTTGTTCTGTTTCTAATTTCTTGAGGTGTAATGTTATATTGTTTATTTGTGATCTTTCTTCTTTTTTATATTCAGATTTATTCTTATAAATTTCCCTCTTGGGACTGCTTTTGCTGCATAAGTTTTGGTATGTTGTGTTTCCATTTTCAGTTGTCTCAAAGTATTTCCTTTTTGATTTCTTCTGTGACCCACTGGTTGTTTAGGAACATGTTGTTTAATTTCAACATATTTGTGTATTTTCCAAGATTTCTCTTGCTATTGATTTCTAGTTTCATGCAACTGTGATCTGAAAAGATACTTGATATGATTTCAATTCTCTCAAATTTGTTAAGACTTGTTTTGTGGCCTACTGTATAATCTATCCTGGAGAATGTTCTGTGTGCACTTGAGAAGGATGTGCATTCTGCTGCTGCTGAATGGAATGTTCTGTATAATGTAGGTCCATTTGGTCTAAAGTGTAATTCAAGTCCAATGTTTCTCTGCTGATTTTCTGTCTAGATAATCTGTCCTTTGTTAAAAGTGGGGTACTGAGTTACCCTACTATTCTAGTTCTGTTGTCTCTCTCTCCCATCAGATCATTTAATAATTACTTAATGTATTTGGGTGGTCTGATGTTGGGTACATATGTATTTAAAATTGTTATGTCTTCTTAGTGAATTAACTCCTTTATCACTATGTAATGGCATTCTTGTTTCTTTTTACAGCTTTTGACTTAAAGTCTATTTTGTCTGATATAAGTATAGCTACCCCTGCTCTCTTTTTGTTTCCATTTGCACAGACTATCTTTTTCTATTCCTTCTCTTACAGTCTATGTGTTTCCTTACTAGTAAAGTGAGTTTCTTGGAGGCAGCATATGTTTGCATTGCATTTTTTGATCCATTCAGCCATTCTATGTCTTTTTATTGAACAATTTAATAAGGTAATTATTGATAGGTAAGGACTTACTACTGCCATTTTGCAATTTATTTTCTGATTGTTTTGTAGGTCCTCTTTTTTTTTTTTCTCTCTAGATACTTCCTTTGTGGTTTGATGGTTTTCTGTGGTTGTGTGCTTTGAATCTTTCTTTTTATATTTATGCAACTACTATAGGTTTTTGCTTTGTGTTTACTATGAAGCTTACATAAAGTATTTATCTTTAAAACAGGCTACTTTAAGGTGATAATAACTTGCCTTTACTAACATACAAAAACTCTACACTGTCACTCCCTGCTGCCCCACCTTATGTGATTTTCATGTCAAATTTACATTTATTTCCACAAGTTGTATTCCTTAACAACTTATTGTAGCTATAGTTGTTTTTAATAGTTTTATCTTTTAACCCTCCTAGTAGGGATAAAATTGTTTTACACACCACCCTTACAGTATTAGAGAACTCTGAATATGACTATGTATTACTTATTACTTATACCATTGAGTTTTTTACTTTCATATGCATTTCTTTTTTCAATTAATAGTTTTTCATTTTAGCTTAAAGGACTCACTTTAGCAATTCCTATAAAGCAGGACTAGTGGTGATGAATTACTTTAGATTTTGTTTGTTTGGGAAAGTTTTTATTTCTCCCTTATTTCTGAAGAACAGCTTTGCCATGTATAGTATTCTTGGTTGGCAGTTTTTTTTCCCCTTTAACACTTTGAATATATCTTCCCACTCTTTCCTGCCTGAAGGATTTCTGCTGAAAAATCTGCTGAAAGCTTTATCAGAGTTCACTTGAATGTGGTATGTTTCTTATCTCTTGCTGCCTTTCTTTGTCTTTGATTTTTGATAATTTGATTATGATGTGTGTTGGTGAATTTCTATTTGTGTTGATTTGATTGGCAGTCTCCAAGCTTCCTGTACCTAGGTGTTGTCATGTTTCTCCAGATTTGGGAAATTGTCAGCCATTAGTCCCTTAAATATGCTTTCTAGGCCTTTTTCTCTCTTTTTTCCTTCAAAAAATCCTATTATGCAAAGGTTAATTGGCTTGATGATGTCCCATAATTCCTGGAGGCCTTCTTGATTCTTTCTTCTTTTGCTCTACTGTTTGAATAATTTCAAATGTCCTGTCTTTGAGCTCACTGATTCTTTTCTTCTGCTTGATCAAGTCTCCTGATAAAGCTTTCTATTGAATTTTTTAGTTCGGTTATTGTATTCTTTACCTATAGGATTTCTACTTGTTTTTAATTGTTTCTATTTCTTTGTTAAAGTTCTCATTTGTTCATAAATTATTTTCCAAATTTCATTTAATTTTCTATCTGTATTTTATTGTAGTTTCCTGAACTTCTTTAAGAGGATTATTCTGAATTTTTTGTCCTTGATTTTATAGATCTCCATTTCTTCTGGGTTTGTTACTGGAATTTTGTTAGTTTCTTTTGGTGGTGTCATATATCCCTGATTTTTCATAGTCCTTGTGTTCTTATGTTGATGCCTGCACATTTGAGGAGATGACCACCTCTTCTAACATTTGCAGTTGTTC
This sequence comes from Daubentonia madagascariensis, assembly GCA_023783475.1. NCBI lineage: Eukaryota > Metazoa > Chordata > Mammalia > Primates > Daubentoniidae > Daubentonia > Daubentonia madagascariensis. Next base: position 12,276,855 of record JAKFHU010000978.1, on the reverse strand, counting down.
TTTGGTGGTGCTAGATTTTTAATGTTTAGTCTAGCCTGGGATTCTGGATGAGCTGATTGGTAGCAATCCTGGACAGGCAAACCTTGATGTCACATTCTCTAGTTGGGCTGAGTTACTTCTTGTGCTCTGAGGTTGGATGGTAATGCTGGCTGTGTGTTGTGGTCTGGTGATACCACTGGCTGGACTTTGCCATCATGTGGGACTGCTGACTGAGCTTTGCAATAGTCTTTGATTAGGCAGGTGTCTTTCCTGGCTAGTTGGTATTGTTGTTTGGAATCTGTAGTTGGGCACAGTAATGTGATGGGCCCTAAGACTCAGTGAAATCTCCGGGGTTTCTGCTCAGCCACACAGGATGGGCAGGGCCAGAGGCTGTGTATCAGATATGCATGTACTTGGGCTTGCCTCCTGGCCTAGGGTAGGTTTAAGCAGAGCACTGAGGTTTGGTGGAGTCATCACTCAGCAGCTGGGATTGGGTGGGGCCAGATGCTCTCTCCACAGGTAATTGCTGACCTCCAATTGCTTTCTGATCTGTAGAAGACTTAATGCAAGCACCAGAACTTAGTTGGATCACCTCCCCACTGCTAGGGTTGGGTGGGGGCAGATGCTCTGTCTGTAAGTAATCACTGACCTGCAGTTGCCCCTTGACCTGGGGAAGACTTAATGAGAACACCATGCTATGTGGGGAAGCTGACTAGGGATTTGAGCCTGGAAGACTAGTGGACTGTGTTTCCTGCAGTGTGATGCTGTTGGCTCGTTTCTCTGGTGTGGCACATCCATTGGCTGGAATGCAGAACTACCACCAAGATCCATGTGCTGGTCACTGTGAGGTCTACCCATGTTCTTTGTTTTGAACTGACCCCAGGTGGTTTAGCTCTGTGAGTACTCCAAGTGTTTTCTGAGGGACAAGATACAAGTCTCCTGCAAAGGGTCCCAGAATGGTGGGGAAGTTGAATGTCCACCTCCAACTCATTTTTTCCACTGTAGAGTCCAGGGGAATTCTCTGTGCGTGGTGCTGTGCCAGCTTGGGGGAGGGGAAGTATGGTCAAAGAGAACTACTTCTTTTACCATTTGACCATGGCTTTTCTCAGTTCTGTGGTCCAGGAGGGTGTCTCAGCCTCACTCCCAAGTTCTGGGATATTCTCAATGATATTCTTGCCTCTGGATAGTTGCTAATTGGGATTTCTGTGGGGGTTGGGGGAATGAAGCCAGAGAACTCCTATTCTGCCATCTTGCTGATGTTACTCCCTCTGATTTCTTTAATTAGAGTTTTATGGTTTTCCTCATATAGGTCTTACACATATTTTGTTAGATTTGTACCTAAGTACTTCATTTTTGAAAGTGCTAATATAAATGATGTTGTCTTTTTAATTTCAAATTCCACCTGTTCATTGCTTGTATATAGGAAAGTGATTAACTCTTATAAATTAACCTTGTATCATGCAAACTTGCTATAATCATTCATTAGTTCCAGTAATTTTTGTGTTGATTCTTTCAGAATTCCTACATGTACAATTATGTCATCTGTGAACAAAGACAGTTTTATTTCTTTCTTCCTAATATGTTTGACTTTTATTGCCTTTTTGTGTCTTATTGCATTAGCCAAATCTTCCAGTACAATGTTGAAAAGGTATAGTAAGAGGGGAAACTCTTGCCTTTTCCTGATCTTAGTGGGAGCCATTAAGGGTGATGTTAGTTGTAGGTATTTTGTACATGTACTTTATCAAGTTGAGGAAGTTTCCTCGCTTCTTAGTTTGCTGAGAGTTTTCACCATAAATGGGTGTTGGACTTTGCCAAATGCTTTTCTGCATCTATTGATACGATCATGTGATTTTTCTTTTTTTAGCCTGTTGATGTGATAGATTACATGAATTGATTTTTGAATGTTGAACCAGCCCTGCATGCCTAGAATAAATTTGGCTTGGTTATGGTGTATGATGCTATTTTTTTCTAATTGTTTGTTGCCAGTATGTAGAAATACATTTGATTCTTGTATGTTGATCTTGTGTATTGATCCTGTAAATTTGCTAAACTGATTTATTAGTTATAGTAACTTTTTTAAAGATTCCATTGGATTTTCTATGTGGATAGTTATGTCAGTGCTGGTGAGTATTCAGCTGAGACTTAGAGAGACCTGACCTCTGTTGATGTTGAGGGCTCTCTTTCTGTGCCTCTTTCCCCTTTATGGCACTCTACCCTACTAGCCATGTTGGCCTCCCATGCTCCCAACTCTGTATTAAATCAAGGGAATTAATGGGTTCTATCTGGGTTTCTGAACCCCTCATAATGGCCTGGAAATGCTCTTCAGGCAGTAAGGTCACAGGATTCACCTCATTTCTTACCTGTCCCTCATGATCATTGTTCTTCATTGCCTGATACTCAGTGTCTTGAAAATAATTGTTTTATATATTTTGTCTGTTTTTTTTTAAAGGAAGCACTATATTTTGTATATGTGCCATAATTTATTCAATTATTTCCCTGTTGATGGGTATTGAGGTTGTTTTATGTTTTCTTTAGAAATTAGATGTCATGAATGTTCTTCTCAGTATTATCTGAATTGCACTGAATTTGCCCAAACAATGAATACTTATTGTAATATTTAAAATTATATAAAAATAGTAAAATTGAGTGCCTATAATCTGCCAGAATTGTATTAAGCAATGCATATAATTTTATTGAGCATTCTTATTTAAAGACAGGATCTTAAAAAGAATTAAAGTATAATGTGAAAAAATAGGAATTTAAAGCCACACTCAGCTTATCCAGAGTCCTAGGGGGATTAAGTATTGTGGATAAATGACATTTTTGTACATCTGAAAGGTAAAAATTGAGCTAAAATATGATATGATTATATTGAAATCCTGAAAACTGTATTATATTCTTTCTGACTTTAGTATAAAAATAAAATTAAATAATTGAACATCTTGATGATTCAAAAACATCCTTATAAATATAAACATTTATGTTCTGTTGTAGATGTGGAACATTGAGATGAATCAGTACTAGCAAATGCCCTCAGCATTACAGAAACAGAACGACCATGTGTTTTAGCTGATTTACTGGTAGAATGATTCTTTCCTTCCTAGTACTCTCATAGTGTACATTTTATCTGTAACAATATATCAGTTATCAGAGTCTGTCTCTTCAGAGCGATTTGTATTCATGTCTCTTTATTCCCTCTGGATTATTAGTTTCTAGAGGGCCGGGACAATGTGTTCTTCATGTTTTTAAATCCCACAGTGCCTGGGTAAGTATTGGATATGATTAATTTAGCGAGGTACACAAAGGACTCAGGAGGATAAGAAATTTCAAACCCCTTTTGGATAAATTGGGATATAATTAAATACATAATTAAAAAGACAATATTGAAAATGCTAACATCCCAATATTGGAGCAAGACAAATAGTCTACATCTTAATCTAAGATTTATCTCTCTATATATGAAGAGTTTAGTAATGTGTATGTGAACCAACAAGAACACATGAAGAGAGTGAGAGATGAATAAAAATGAAAGACAGGAATCTCTCCAGTAACTCTAGGGATGAAAGAGAAGTTTTACCTTTTGGAAAAGAAAGAGGAAGAAAGCTTCCTTATCTTTCAGAAACAAGCTCAGGCTTGGTTAAGTATTTTGTGTTCTCTTTTTAATCCAATGTATTGTCATGAAGCCAATGAGAGAGGGAAATCTTTAAAATTAATTAATTGAAAAAATGCATATATTGAGCACTTACTATTCATTTGTCACTTTGCTAGGGAAATTCAGTATCTACTTTTTAGGCATTTGTTGTCTAGCTGTAGTCTACCTTCTCTGATACAGAGTTTTTCTTTGGGGTCAAGAAGGTAAACACCAAGGATGGGTTAGAACTTTAAGGCACTTCTCAAAGGTTTTTCTTCACACTATGAATAATTCTTACTTTGGCCGTTTGAAAACTGAATGTGGAAAAAGGATAGCAAGACCCTAGTTTGAGAGAGAGAGAACTTTTAGGAAATTTGGGTATACCGTGACAGAATTAATTTCTGCATTTAAAATTTTATTTATTATTTGTGATTGCTACTCCTGCCTACTTTCTAAGCAAGGTTAAACTAAGAGTGAAATATTGTTCTTCTTGCCTCTTATCTTGTGTGTATAGAAACAGTCATATTATAAAATTGAAAAGTACAAAGCATAGCTAGATCTTTTGTTTCCTATGGGAATTGCTTACACATCCCAGAGAGTGGTGTAAAGCAGATGACAGGAAGGTTTTACCACAGGAGGAAAAAAGCATACTGAGAAGCATGTTGATATTGTTTCCAAGTTTTTGATATAGTTTGGAGGAAAAAAATTATCTTAGAAAAATAATGGAGAATACGGAACACAGTACTGTTTTTCTAATCTGCTGACTTCTAAATGTGAAAGATTCTATTTTAGAATGCATCCTTCTGTGACAATTTTTCTTTCCTGATACATTTTGGTATGTGGCTAATTTTATAAATTACCTAAAATATAACATCTATTTTGGTAACTCATTGAAGCAATTTGGTAACAATTGAATGTAGGCCTTCAATAAAAGGATAATAAAGATAGGGTAGATTAAGAATAAGTACCTCAGATGATAGCAATATGTTATTCCCACATACTCTCTTTATCTCACAACACATTCAAATAGGCATATCCAGATTTTGATCCCCTAAAAGAGTTATGGAGAAATAAAATAACAAGTACTATAGACATAATATCTGTGTATCTAAAAGTGTATGCAAGTATAAAAACTTTTTAGTGGGGAATGGTAAAAACAGTCCTTTAAATATGTATTCAATTATTATTTCATAAGAATAAAGAAATATGGTATCTAACATTTTACAACATTACAGTTTTTAAAAAGTGGTGCTGTTTTATTCCTGATCTCCACCCTGTAGGTACTATTAAGGTAAGCAATTAGGAACTATTAAATAAATCTTCTTGTTAGTTAATAATATGTAAATTTTTACCACATCACATAAAGAACATCATGGCTAATATCACTGGCATCATCACTTGGTCTGCATTTGATTTGGTCATCTGGACCATCAATGTCAATGGCATCATGTGGTTCACGTATCAGGTCAGTGGAGATCACTGGTTTCCAAATGATGGTGAGTGGAACATTGAGGCTCTGTAGATGTGCCTCAGGTGTCATCAAAGGGGAGCAGTGAGAGATCAAGTGGACAGCATTGTCCCCTGCCTAGGTCTAAATTAGAGCAGTTTCATGTTTATCTGTTTTTTATATTGAGGTTCTACAAAAATCCTCCTTTGAAAAAATTTTTTGTATACAAAGAAGATATTTAAAAGCCTGTGATATAGATGCACTTCTTAAGCCTTTCTTTTTCTTTTTTCTTCCTTAAGCTTTCTTTAAAATAAAAGCTTATTTTATTTAATTTTTTTTAGAGACAGGGTCTCACTGTGTCACCCAGGCTAGAGTGCAGTGGCACCATCATAGCTCACTGCAACCTCAAGCTGCTGGGTTCAGGTGATCTCCCACCTCAGCCTCCTGAGTACCTGGGACTACTGTTGTGTGCCACCACACCCGGCTAATTTTTTTACTTTTTGTAGAGATGCAATTTTGCAGTGTTGTCCAGGCTGGTCTCGAATCCCTGACTCTAGGTGATCCTCCCCCGTTGGTCTCCCAAAGTGCTAGGATTACAGGTGAGAGCCACTGCTTCCAGCCCTTAAATTTTCTTTATCTATCTCTCCTTTCTTATTAAAAATTCATCCATGGGGGCCATACCATGCACAGGTCACAGGTCTCTTTGGTCCGTGTAGCGGGGCAGTGAGTATGTCTCTAGCCTTTGGCCTCCGGTGAAGAGGGTGCTCAGGCGGCCCACGGGCCTTGCCATCCCCTCGAGCTTTGCCAGTCCGGAGCTCCACTGCTCCCAGCGGCCAGAACGGAGGGGTAGAGCAGCCCAGGGGGTGGGTGGCTGTGCCAGTCCCGGGGCCTCATTAAGCAAAAAAAAAAAAAAAAAGACCCCCCACCCCCCAAAAAAATTCATCCATGGGTAAAACTAAAATGAAAATGGAAGTAAGTACAAAATTATCACCAAAAGCGCTATTATAATTCATAATTGCTATGGTTTTTAATGGCATATCATTAATAATGGCTTACTAAGAGATGTGGCAGAGGAAAAATAAATTATAGGTTATGTCTAACTCTCTCTACCTGCAACTCCAACTATTTCTTCCAATTTTAGAAGGCAGATAGGAGAGCAAGTGAACGAGAGAGTGATACTATTCAGAGGATAACCTCGAATCTGTTCTAATTTATAAAAGAAAGTAAATCATTTGTATGATTGACATTCTAATTATTACCATTAAGATTATTTTACCACTCCTCGTTACTAATGACATCACACTGGCTGAGGATTTTCTGTGGTAAGGAGCTGAGAGCAGGAAATTATTGCATTGATTTTAAAGTATGAATTATCTGGATTGCAAAGGATGCATTCTGTTGAGAACACCTTAGATTTTTTAAGTGAAACAGTTCTTACTCTATTTTTTTTAGCATAATCTCAACGGAAGAAAGTTTGCATAGCAAGAAAGTAATATCCTTGGAGGATAACTGGTAATTCTGCCTCACAGGATTGGTGTCAGAATCCCTGAGCTCCCTGTGAACAATGCCTACAGAGAAGCTGGAGTGACAAGGGGTGGGGCACAGCTCAGAGAAACAGCGTCTGGCTAGTAAGAGTGATGTGGTAGGGCCCAATTAATAAGTTAATTGAAATGAAACCCAATGACTTGTTTGTAGTACCATAATCCACAAAGTAGAGTTTTGTAGGAGATCTGTAGAAAAGTGGGATTTATGGCAGAAATATAATTAGGAGGATAATAACCACACTACTGATAGAATTTAGTAGGCTAAGGCTGTGCATGTTCTTTTCTGGAACAACTCATGGATTCACGAATGACTTACTTAAGCTAAAGCTGTCGTAGACTAGCTATGCCAGCAAGCTGTGCCAACAGTGAGTATGGGCTGGGCCAATGACAAGTGGGAGATACCTTCAATAACCTGACTCACCTTCCTTTATTTTAATAGTGGGTTGGTTGTGAATGGGCTGGGCAGTGGGTGGGGGTGGAGGGGTCCAGGAAAATAAACAGTTAAGAAGTGAAAATGTTCAAGAGGGAAAATTCTTCTAGGCCTCCTGTCCTCACAACCAGGATTTCTGAAAATTTCCTGGGTGGCTACTTTCAATGGCACAGGTAAAAATCCAAGTAACCAATCCAATAAATTTTGACATGGTTACACTCTATCTATATCTTTATAAATCAGTAGTTTTTCTAAAGAAATAATTAAGGGTTGAGAAACTGCAAGCTTCTGATATTACTAACAGGGATTACAAGACCTCAGCAGGAATTTTGCCTCAAAGTCTGAGGAAAATTGCTCAACACATATTTTACCAAGTGCAGAGTATGCCTCACAGAGAATAAAATATCTAGCCATTGAATTTTAGAGCATTTGTGGACCATACCAAAGGAGTGAGGTGGGAGGATGTTTACTGTATTTGAATCAGGAAGAAATACCTTCAATCAGATACATTATTGCTTTCTCTTTTAGGTAACCAATATTATTATTAAAGATTTGACTCTACAGTTAGACTTACCTGGGGTTGAATTCCTTATCAGTCATGTACCTTGTGACCTTGAATACATTATTTAACCTTGCTAAATTTCATTTTCCTTAGTTCTAAAATGGCATAATAATGATAATTTTTTCAAGGTGAGGATTAAATAAACTAATGCTTGCAAAGTTGCTGGCCACTCTTCTTATTGTCATTATTATAATAATTATTAATATTATATAATAATAATTATTACTGATATGCAGGCTCATGTAAAGCTTCAGAGATGTGAGAAGTCACAAAACACAAATGGGGCCCCCATCATTATTCTCAGTGGGTTGGGTAGAGGGGGGAAGTGTGAGAGACCAGGGGCATGAGGAGGGCTTTCTCTAAGGATAACCTGTTGTCTCTTTCATCAAAAATACATGTCAAATTTGGGAGAAGTGGTAATGTCAGCTTGAATTTAAGACAATTTCAGATTATCTGGAAGACTAGCACAGTGGACTGTTGGGAGGCTATTTGCATGGGGTGTGAGGGACTTCTGGGAGGGAAGGAGGAAAGAAGAAGCAGGTATGGCCCATCTGATCTGGTAGCAATGCTTGTTTGTTTTTTGCTTGTCAGGTTTTGCATTTTAGTCTTGAGAGACTGAATATAAAAACAGACAATGGCCAGAGCATATATGACAATAGAAGTCTGACACACATAAGTATCCTGGAAGACAAACCACAACTTCTTTAGCAACCAGTCAAGGAAGCCAAACCACACCCTCTTTAGTGACAAGTCCAGGGTACCAAACCACATCCTATGCAACACATGGCCCTGAAGGATGATGACTTGGTCAGTAACTGCACAATTTCCTTTTTTTGCCTCAACTTCCAACTCAGGACCAACCAAAGAAAGCCAAATATGCTCTCCAAACCAATCAGATAAGATGCTCTGATTCTAGTTAGCCTGCCTCCAACTTCCCCATGGCAACGACCTCCTCTGATCAGAATGTACAGCCTTCCCACTTCACTGTCTGCCTTTGAATCTCTTGAGTCTCTGCCAAACGCATATGATGTGGGCAGACTCCCTTGCCCCTATTAAGGAAGTATCCCCTTAGCAAGCTCTGAATAAATATCCTGTTTGTTCTCCTTGGGATTATTTTCACTTGTTACCACATTCTGTAGCATATATGTTTGTTTTCATGAAACAATAATGTTTAACATTAATGTATTAAATTACCAATGAGTAAAATAAATGTTTCAGAGTGGCACTATATTGAATCCTGTACCCCTGGGTATTTGCAAGCCCTAGTTTGAGAAGCACTGACTTTAGGATCTTTTTTAAAGCAATTTTATTGAGGTATAATGTATATACCATATAATTCACCCATTGGAAGTGTATGGTTCAATTATTTTTATTAAATTTATATATTGTGCCACCATTACCATAATCCAGTTTTAGAAAGTTTCTATCACCCCCAAAAGTTCTCTTATGACCATTTGTAGTCATCTCTACTCCCTTCCCCAGCCTTAGACAATCAGCGATCTGTTTTCTGTCTCTGGATACTTGCCTTTTCTAGAAATTTGATATATGTGGGATCATTAAAAAAAAGTAGTCTTTTGTGTCTGGTTTCTTTAAATTAGCATTATGTCTTTGATGTTCATCCATGTCATAGAATGTACCATAAATTTGATCTTTTTATTGCTGAATAGTATTCTGTTGTATAAATCCCACATTTTGCTTATTCCTTTACCAGTTCGTGGACATTTGGGTTTCTAGTTTTGGCCTATTATGAATAAAGCTCCTATGGACATTCATATACAAGTATTTGTGTGGACATTTTAACTAAGGAGTAAAATTGCTGGGACATATGGTAAGTATATGTTTAACTTTTTAAGAGATTGCCCAACTGTTTTCCAAAGTGATGGTACCATTTTACATTCCCACCAGAAATGTATGAGGGTTCCAGTTTCTTTACATCCTTTCCAGCACTTATTGTCTGTCTTTTTGATTATGGCCATTCTAGTGGGCACGTAATGGTATATCATTCTGGTTTTAGTTTGCATTTCCCTAGTGACTAACAATATTGAGCATCTTTTTATGTGCTTATTAGTCATTCATTCATATATCTTATTTGGTGAAATATCTATTTAAATTCTTTGACCATTTTTTAATTGGCTTGTTTTTAATTAATTTGGGGAATTCTTTATATGTTTTGTATACAAATCCTTTATCAGATGTGATTTGTAAATATTTTCATCCAGTTTGTGTTTATATTTAATTGTTTTAATTATATCTTTTAAAGCATAAAAGCTTTTTTTCAATTTATCAACTTTTTCTTTTATGGATCATATTTTGGTCACAAAGATTTTATTCTATTTTTTTTAGTATAAAACTGAGTTTTATAGCTTTAGCTCTTGTATTTACGTTTATGATCCATTGTGAATTAATTTTTGGGTATGGTGTGAGGTCAGGGTCTAGGTTTATTTTTTCACATATAAATATCTAGTTGTCCCAGCACCATTTGTTGAAAAAACTATGCTTTCTTTCATTGAATTGTCTTGACACACTTTGTTGAAAATCAATTTACCATAAATGTGAAGGTTTATTTCTGGATTTTCTATTCTGTTCCATTTGATCTATATCATACTACTTTGATTACTGTAGCTTTATAGTAAAAAAGCTATTCTAGGTCTTGTACATTTCCATATGAATTTTAGGGTCAGTTCGTCTAATTTGCCATAGACCTCCATACAGCTTTGGCACTGAGAAACCTAAGGTCCTGGTGATGCAGGTTGGCAGAGCAGTGGAAGTACCTGACATGTGTAAAGGAGCGGCCACAGGGAACTGCTGTGGTGGAATCTCTTGTGCCTGCTGGAGTAGATGGCAAAGATGTTAATGGCCTGTATAGGGACTTGATATACCCTACAGAACTTTGAACCACCTCATTAGCACATATGAAAAAATGATGGCTAAAATAATTGAGTGCTCACCACTCTCCAAAGCATAGTATGTGGATTCTTCAATAACACTGTGAAGATGGTATGATTATTACCTCCACTTTATAGATGAGGAAACTGAAGTTCAGAGTGGTTAAGTAAATTACATGATAAATAAATGTCAGAGTTAATATTCAAACCTGGGATACTGTGCCCAAAGGCATTGCTTGTAAATACTATGTTATACAGCTCTGCCCACGAACCTTTCTCGAAATAGCAAAGGGAGGGGAAGGCACTTAAGAGGTGAGATTAACAAACTAGTGTGCAGAAAAGAGTTAATGTAGCAGGCCTCGGACTGCTATCTGTAGGAAGTCCTACTTTCAAGGTTGGTTCTTGATCGGCATCTGGGAACTTGGATTTCAGGAGAGTTCCCACCACTCTGATAATACACTTATTGTGCCCAGACTGTACAAATAGTGTGGTTTATGCTGAATACCTCTTTCCCTTCTGGCAATCTAGAAACTTGGTAGGAGCTGGGCAGATGGTGCCTACATGACTAGCCGCCAATAAAAGCCTTGGTGACTGAGTCTCTACTGAGCTTCCTGGTAGGTAGTACATCATACATATTGTCATAATTCAATGCTGAAGGAATTGTATGTGTCCTGTGTGACTCCTCTGAGGGAGGACTCCTAAGGGCTTGGACCTGCCTTCTTCCACACTTTGCTTTACGTACCTTTTCCCTTTATTGATTTTGTTTTCTATCCTTTTTGTTGCAATAAATCTCAGCTATGAGTATAATCATATGTGGAGACCTGTGATCCTTCCTAGAAAATGATTGAACCTTGGGGTGATGTTGGGGACCTCCAACACATTAAATCACATGGAGATTTTTACAAGACCTGGGACATAATTTAAACCCACAGTCTGGTTGCAGGGCCGAGGTTATAAAAGGGACAGGTTATAGTCAGTGCAGAGATTGTCACATCTGTAAAAACAAAACAACATAGAGAATTTCTGGTTATCTCCCACAAAAATATGAATTAACAATAAATAAAACAACGCTGAAGTTGAAGTATGAGCTGATGAGAATCCTTGGTATATTCTTTGAAGAGTAAATCAGATGGGAAGTCAATCATAAAATGCAAATGAGGAAAATAAATAAACAAATACATATATAATATTTGGAATTGATCATTAAAAATCACTTTCTAGCACGAGTTCTGTACCTTAGTTAGATGTATGGTTGTACAGGTGGGGATATTTTTAATATCCTTAAAGCAATTCATATCTCTGGCTGGAAGAAGGAAGACCCTTATATCGACATACACAAAAAATTGCTTTAGGTTTAAAGTGACCATTTTCAAACTTTAACTGCCAATATCAAAATACTGGTAAGTAGGGAATGCATGCTCTACTAAAAAGAAATATGTACATGTTAAAGTAAAACATATAATGACATTTTTATATAATAGGCTTTAATGGAGGGAGAGGAACTATAAATATGCAGATGTGTATAATTTTTTAATTTAATAATAAATTTATAAGGATTAAAAAAGATATTGTATGTGAAACTATAAATTGTCAAACAAATGTAAGGTATTCTTATTACCCTCCAATGATTGGACATAGGTAGATAAATGTAGAGATGTGATGTCCACTCTATGAAATAGAGGAATTTCTCATCTGACTAAGTTTGTTTGCTACCTTTCAGAAAGGTGATAAAGAACTCTCAAGATAACATCAATATTTGTTGGGAGCTTGTTTATAAGGATATCATTTCTGTTTATGTCTGATGCAGTTGTCAGTGTAAAAGTTTTATTTTTCTATAAATCTTAATATTTTAGAGATGGGCTTTTGAATTGCTGAAGATTAGTTAAAGGAATTCGGTAGGCAGTCACATCTTGATCTCAGAAATTGAGGCTCAAGAGATTAGGAATTCGGATCAGTCCAAGAGGATTTTGTGTATAGCTATAAAATGTAGTGATGGTACTTTATCTACTCATTGGAAATCATAAATTCAACACAGGGAACAGAAAAGTATCTTGGAAAAGATATGAATGCATATTAGAATAATGATTAATAACAGTAAAGGTAACATTTTAAATGGCTATTGAGTTTTCCATTAAAATTATGTTATTTTAAAATCATCTAGTTTGCAAATAATTAAGTGATTCTGATTTCCAGTGCTGTTAGTTTGTGAACAAACTCAATACTTGGTTTATACTTTTAGTTAGTTTTTTTATTTGAAATCGATGACACTTTTTCATAGGTACTAACTGGCAAATCAGAACCTAGAGAGGCTAACTTTTTTCATGCTTAATTTAACTCATTTTAGCAGATGCTATGTTTAATTGAAATGTTTCTTCAATAAAATTTCCCAGAAGATCTTAGAAAGCTATTTCTTTTCTCTTCTTCATTCTGTCTTCTCTAGTAACATCTTTGACTTCTCTACGAAATCATTTCTCTTCATTCTTTGAAATGTTCTTTTCTGCTTTTTACCTATAATGGGGAAGTGCTACTTCAAATCATACAAACTGTCATATCTGTTAAAGTGTATCTCCAAGTGTTTCATTGAGAGGAGCAGTAAAAACCTAGGATCAGTCCTGTACTGAATAAGAATTATTTCGGTAGTCTGAAAATGACTGGATATGTGGAAAAATAAACACATATTTATTTTGCCAAATAAAGAGAGTAGTGGTAGAAATTGTCTTTTGTAGAAACGCATATGGTGTTCAGAGTAAAACAGCTCTTTTTCTTCAGTGAAGAAGATACACACACACACACCAGATGATTATGAATAGTGGCAGAAAAAGTGAGACTCTGATTGCCTGACAACTCACTAGCTGGCCAACCTTTAAGGCAAGAGGTAAGATGTGCCTTTTTTGTGCTTGCCTATTAGAAGTTCCAGTAGTATACATGAGGCTAACTTTTGTTTTTCTTATATTGCTGCTATTTAAAAAAAAAAAAACCAATGCATGAATTTATTAGTATTGAAGTTTTTAACAAAGTGCAGAACTGTTAAAAATTTAAAACACATTTTAGCATTAGTAGAGCACTTTAAATGTAGTAGGCATTCAGTCAACAATTAGAGCTGATGACGTAGCATTTATTTTACTTTTTTTAGTTTTTCAGAAAAAAATCACAATACACATAAATGTATCTTTCATATAATATCAATATAAATTTTTCATCAGAAAAATAAAATGAAAGGCATCCACTCATTCTATAAGAATGTGCTTTTGTATTGATAGGAAAGCAAAAACAAACAACCTCAGGGTTAAAAAAGCAAGTCTGTAAATTTAAAAGTAATTTCCTCAAGCAGAAGTAAAATAACAACTCTCCAAGCATACTATTTGATTCACTTCAAATAAGCAAATTCTAAATGTGTGCAAACCAGTCTAGTTGAGTAAAAAGTAGGCAAAGTCATTTTACACTTTCTCTATAATTTTCCTGACATCTTTTATTACTTAGTGGGCCTCCATCAAAGAGGAAGGCAGAAATTGTAAGCTTTGAGAAAGTTGAGTAATTTTCATCTAATTGTAAATTGGCACTACAAATACATCAGTAACATTAATAGCCATCAGTTAGTAGGGGTTTCTAGGGTTTACATATAGATGCCCATACATTAGTAAGTTGTATGTAAATACACGTATTAAGTAGTTAAATGTTATAGAACAGTGTGTGGCTCTTAGTAAGGACTCAATATTAATTATTTATTATTACATGACAATATTAGTGTTATATCTGTGTATTATTTAACTGTATATTAAAGGAGTAGAAGTGAATCCTGCTGTATTAGTTATAAATGGTAGCTGCTTGTCAATCTGAACTTTTGACTTTGGTACTGCCCATTTCAATATTCAGTGTGTGGCTGATAATCATTAAATTCTGAAAGTTCAACAATTCTCTCAGCCCTGAATGTTAAGTTTGACATCATCTTGCCAGGGAAAGGAAGAAATGTGACATGAATTATTGAAGTAGAAAAGCCAAAAAGAATGCTCCTAGGAAAGTGATATCTATTTTTACATTACCAACTGCTAACTTTATTTTCTTCTTTAACATCAATTTAGACTCTTTGCTGATTATATCAGTTGGCTTTACTTTAAAACAAATCATTTTTTAAAATGTGACTCTTTCTGGCAAGGGGTCATGATTTAATATATGTTAATTACAGGAATTAAAAAATATTGTTTGGCACATTCATTTTTATAACAAAAGTATGAGTGGACACACAAGCAGCTTCTGACATAGATCTCCATGAGTCCCACCTCCTGATAGTCATGCTCTGGTGCAACCTTCTCCCCTTGAGTGTGGCTGGACCTAGTGAAATGCTTCTAATGAACAAAATACAGCAACAGTGATGGGATGTCACTACTGTGTCTTGGTTGCTAGCATTCTTTCTTGTGCTCTCTCTTGCCCTCTTGCTTGATGCCATGTCATGAGATGCTCTGTGGAGAGGTCCATGTGGTGAAGAACTGAGGGAGACTGCCAGCCAACAACTCATGAGAAACAGAGGCCTGAGTCCAACAACAAGCTAGGATCTGAATCCTGCCAGCAACCACATAAATGATCTTGGAAGTGGATCCTTCCTAAGTTGAACCTTGAAATGACTAAAGCTTTTAGAGATACTCAGACTAAGAGGATCCAGTTAATTTGTGTCTGGACCCATGACCCAGGGAACCTGTGAGTTAATAAATGTTGTTTTAAGTCACTAACATTTTGGACTAATTTTTTATGCAGCCATAGATAACTAATACAGTGGACAAATTGAAGAACTGAATAATTACTTGATGGATTTGGGTTGTGGAGACATACAATTTGGTTAACTGAGATACTATACAAAAATCTCTCTGAAGAGATAAAAAGAATGATAAAATATTTTGAACATACACTGTTTTTCTAATAATTGTCCCTCCACACCCATGCTCCACATCTAGCCTGAGCTTCACTTTTTATTTATTTTATCCATAAAAATAGAACTATAATATTAGAATGTTTCTTTATACTTACTTACTCACTAGCCAAATGACAAAAATAAAATAATTTGACAAAAATGCTTTACATCTCATAGCTCCTGGCTATGTCATGTCAAAGAACATGAAATATAGCATACATTTATAATACATTCATTACCCATGAAAAAAAGTTACTTCCCATGGGGTGTTCTCAGCAGAGTCCTCCTTTGAGGTGATCTGCCTGGATTACACCAGTCATGATGCATTACATCATACAAGAGACTGGGGATTGGCACTGTCAAATGCAATGTGCCAGATGGAAATTGTCAAAGAAAATTTTCTTTGAACTTACATGATATAAATTTGTCATTGCTTTCCCTTACCCTAAGTATGTATTGGTAATTCAAAAAGCATATTGTGGACAGGTAGAATTCTGGAATACATGATTAAAGATACTGTATCAGTTATATGTGAACTATTAGGAGTTTGTTATATTTTCTTCTTACAACTTTGAGTTAATATGTCCAGGTGAGTAGGGTGTAAGGAAAGTAAGGCTGAAGTTTATTGGGTTAATTCATTTTGCCAGAGAAACTAAATTAAATTTAGAGTTATTTCTGGTTTCACTTTATTCCATATCTTACAACAGTTTTGTGCAAGTTTGGTAACTCTGGTTTGAAGTTGTTCTGTGAAAGTATTGTGGTTTTCCTTTTCTGATGAATATAACTGATTCTAAATAATTTAGCTGTTGGCTTAAGGGCAGTTTTTGGATGGTACACATATTTTTCTTCTGCTTCTGTATTTAGGGCACTCTAATTAAGCATTTCAACCAGAAACAGGAAGCAAACTCAGGTTATCTTGTGGTTTTGCATATTGACTGTTCTAATGAAGAGGTTTAGTGGAGGAGGAAGTTGGATTTAACAGAAAAGTTAAGCTAATTTCAACAATTCATATTGGGTCCTCTTAACAAAGGAACCAAATGTTGATTGGTTTTAAATATCAACTCCTGCTGGATCAATACAATGCTGGTCAAGATACAACAGAAAAAGAAAGTTTATTCATGAGGGTTGGAATTGACCCTAATGATAACTGGTTTCTATTTCTCTAGCTGAATGTTATAAATATTCTTAACATTATTGCTACGGGCGATTGGACAAACACAGCCTATTAAACCACGAATCAAATTTACTTACTTTCTGGGAATTTGCTAGTTTGTTTAGAGAGAAATTGATTTTGATTATCTGTTATTTGCTCAGATTACTTGTAATCAGTCAGGTGTAGCAAGTTATTCGGTATCCAGACACATGTAATCCTGACAAAGTCTGCTTTTCTTGCAGAGGCTTCAAATGGTAGTTGCTTTCAGCCACCTTCAAGAAACTATTCTTTCCAACATTGCATGAAAGATAAAGCACATGCTCTAAGTAATTTGACAGTGGTGGAAGATGAGAATGGCTAATTATCTTTATGTATTTAACTTTACACTTATTTTCCTATTTTAAAATCACAAGTAGTTGTTGTAATATACACTGCTATTTTTTCCTTTTTTTTCTTTTTTGAGACAGGGTCTTGCTCTGTCACCCCAGGTAAAGTGCAGTGGTGTCATCACAGCTCACTGCAAGCTCAAACTCCTGGGATCAAATGATCCTCCTGCCTCAGCCTCCTGAGTAGCTTGGAGTACAGGTGCATGCCACCACACCCGGCTAATTTTTCTATTTTT
The DNA here is from genome assembly GCA_023783475.1 of Daubentonia madagascariensis. Classification (NCBI taxonomy): domain Eukaryota; kingdom Metazoa; phylum Chordata; class Mammalia; order Primates; family Daubentoniidae; genus Daubentonia; species Daubentonia madagascariensis. Next base: position 12,259,699 of record JAKFHU010000978.1, on the reverse strand, counting down.
GGTAGAGACAGGGTCTCACTCTTGCTCAGGCTGGTCCTCCCTGGGCCACCCAGAGTGCTAGGATTATAGGCGTGAGCCACTATGCCTGGCTTGTACACTGATATTTTATGCCTTAATGCTTTTGCACTTGTTGTTCCTTTTGCTTGAAATTTCCCAACTAACGTTTGTTGTTCAAGACTCATCCCAGTTGTTAGCCCCAGGAAGATGATTTAAAGGCTAGACCACTCCCAATCCTGCACAGATTAGCTGCCTCTCTTCTGCGCTTGTATACCCTAAGTTTACCCCCCCATCAGAGCACATTTCACTTTGTACCATAATATTGATTTACTTGTCTGACACCTCTCTTACCCCCCAAGATTATAGGACTTGAGGTCAGGAACCATATTCTATTTAACACCATAGCCCAAATGACAAGGATAGTGCTTGGCACATAGTTGCTTGGTAATTCTTTATTTGGATAATTAATAAATGAATAAAATTAGTTCAACTTAAAAATAACAATTAGTTTGTTTATCCATGAGGAATATGGCTATTCTACAGCTTTCTCTCAGTGTTTTTGGTAATGATATTTTGCTAGAAATTTCCAATACTTAAAAAAGTCACAATTCAGAAGTTTACAGGTTTTTTTTTTTTGGGTGGGGGAAGGGTATATCAATATTATTTTAAAATAAAAAAGCAAGGCTATAAATACATCACATGTTTGGAATTTTGAGAAAGCACTTAACTCTTCAATCAGACCCTAGTTAACTGAAATTTTGATTGCCATAAAGAGATAAGGCCTTTCTGATAACTAGTTGTCCAGTTGTGTCTGAAACCATTCATTTTGGTTGTCAGTTACTGTTATGTAACAAACTATCCTCAATCTTAGTGATTCATGGTTCTGTGGGTTGATTGGGCTTAGCTAGACAGTTCTCACTTGGGGTCCCTCGTGCAGTTGTGGTGAGATGGTTGTTGGCACCGGAGTCATTTGAAGCCTTGATGGGATTGAATGTCTAAGATGGCTTCTTCATTTACTTGTCTGGCACCTCACCTGGGATTGCTGGAGTACTGAGGCCTGGCTGCTAGGTGTTTCTCTCTCTTCCCCCCCCCCCCATTTTACCTCTCTATGTGGCTAGCTTGGACTTTTTTTATAGTCTGGGAATCTCAAGGTACTTAGACCCATTACATGGTAGCTAGCTTCCCACAACGTAAATATTCCAAGAGACCTAGGTAGAAGCTGCAAGGTCTCTTATGGCCTAGCCTCAGCAGTCATGCAGTATTTTTCTGCTGTATTCTATTGGTCAAATATGAGTCACAGGGCCAGCCCAGATCCAAGGTGAGGGAACTACATAAAGGCATGGCTATTGGGAAGTGTTGTTCATTGGAGGGTCATCTTTGGAGAATAGCTACCATTCTACAAATTATGTTTTGGAATATGGTATTCTTCCATTATGTATTAATAGAATATTATCTTACAAATTCCATGTCTTTTTTTAATATTTTTGATGTAATAAATGTTTTAGCATATTTTAAAAGGTGTGGTAGGCAGAGTAAAGGCCCAAAGATGTTCATGTCCTAATTCTTGGAACTTGTAAATATGTTAGTTACATGGCAAAAGGAAATTAAGCTTGTAGGTGGAATTAAGGTTGTTAATCTGTTAGCCTTAAGGTAGGAAGAACATCCTGGGTTACTTGGGTGGGCCCGTGTAATCACAAGGGTCCTTAAAAATAGAAGAGGGAGGCAGAAGAGGAATCAGAGTTAGAGAAGGAGATGTGATCATGGAAGCAGTCAGAGTGATAAGATGTGAGAAGGACTTGACTTTCCTTTGCTAATTTTGAAGATGAAGGAACAGGACCATGAGCCAATGAATGCAGGAGGCATCTAGAAGCTAAGTGAAGGAAATAGATTTTACCAGAGCCTACAGAAAGGAAAGTAGCTTTAATTTTGGCCCTGTGAGACCCATGTCAGACTTACAACTTACAAAACTGAAGGATAATAAAATGTGTTGTTTTAAGTCACTAAGTTGGTAGTAATTTGTTTTAGGAACAATAGAAAACTAATACAAAAGGCAGTGTAATCTTCAGAATGAATAGAAAGTATATCATGCGTATGTCCCATCTATGTTATGCATATGTTCACTCTTTGAACAGTTTGGAAAATGGCTCTAGGCTGTCACAGATGTTTAGTTATGATGTAAGTGAAGCAACTTCAGCGTGGGGGACCATTTTTATGATGTGGACAATACTTTCTCTTTGCTTTCTAAGAGGACATTTGGTATTCAAAGTGATGTAAGAAACTAAGGTACAAAACTCACGATGACTTAAAAAAGTTACCCCACAGATTCTGTATTTAATAGCATTTTCTTTACCCCAAACATTTGGGGTTGGGCAGATTAAATATTTAGAGTAAAAAAAAATTAAAATTCTTGGATAAAAACCTTATTCTTTCAAGAATAAAAATAAATCTATGGTATACTTTTTTGTTTTTGTAAGTTAAGGTGCAATTAAAAAGAAACCTCTAAGAAAAAAGTGTGCACAGGATACTGTATTATGTTTTAAACTTTTAGAGGGAGAGAGAAAACATGTCAGTGATTCAAAAGGATTGGCCTGAGATATTCGCAAAGTCCATCAAAGATATGACTGAATGGATCAGGAAAAGAGCTTTCTTGATAAGTTTTGTGAGAAATTGTCCACAATCTCATGGATCAATATCTCTTTATGTACATTTTAATAAAAATCATTATCACAAAGTAATATTTGTTATAATACCAGAAAGTAGAAAGCTAATTTGTGAAAAATAATCCCATATACAATTCCACTATTTAAAGATTTACCTCTAATCCTTTGATTATTTAGTATATACCTTCCAGATAAAAACACACTCATAACTTTTTAGCAAAGGTGGTATCATACTCAGAAGTTATTTTACCTTGATTTTAACTTGCTTTCATTTCAACAATATTTTGCTAACACATTTCATTTCAATAAATATGTCACTATTATTATTCTTGATGGCTGCACTGGTATTTCACCATGTGGATATACCATAATTTGTTTAATCAGTTGGCATTGTTGGCCATTATGTTCTGCTGTTCAGCAATGCTGAAATAAACTTCCTTGCTCATAACATTTTTGAGCCTTTGTCAAATTCTTTTTTTTTTTGGATACTTTTTTAACAATAGAATGTTAGGATTAATGGGTATACATTTTAAAGTGTTTTGCTATACTCTATGTTTATTAATATTTTATCAAGTGAAAATTTCTGTTACCTTAAAGGACATTTTCTGGATCCCTTCTTGTTACTTGATCATTTTGTTCTTGGTGATATGAACAGCTCTTATTTCACAGGCCAATGTGTGTCTTGGATGACCATTAGAGGTCGTCTAAGAAATTAAATATCCCACCTGCAGCTCAAATTTTTCAGAGGTTGACCGTCACATAAATCAAAGAGAAAAAACAGTCTTGAGTTAATGCTTTCTAACTCCAATAACATTTAATATTAAAGTCAGATCTCTTTCCTTTCTCCACACCACCACCCACTTTAAAAATAGTGTTTTTATGTCTGTGGAAAACTCTATGGCATTTGATTGTATTTTCTCTGTGGTAGAGTGGTGTTTTATGGCTTATTTGGAACACATTTCATTTGCATACTCTTACTTGTTATTTTCACATATTTTGCTCTTTTATACTCATTTGAATTAGTTTATGCCAAATAGAAAATCTAAGAAATCTTGGAGTCCAAATGCCTGGTGTAAATTATTTTGAGCTTGTTTTATTACAGTGGTAAGTATTTTTGCTATTGTATTCCTCCCACCCCTCTATGATGATGTAAATTGTACATGATATACTGTAGTTCAAGCAATTGGCACTGTTGTGTTATACATTTACATCTTGATGGATATGTTATCATCATCATTATTCTTGAAGGCTGCACTAATTACACATTATAACCATTTAATATTGGTCTAAGTATGTGAAAATTATTTCTTTCTATGTTCTACCATTCTATAAATAGGGAAAATAAGGCAGAAAAGGTTACAAAGCAAAATACAAATTATTAAAATTTAAAAAATTTTGTTCTAAAAAACTCTGTCCTTTCTTTGAAGATAGGTTAGAGATGATGGACACCATCTATCATGGTTAATTTTATATGCCAACTTGACTGAGCCACAGGATGCTCAGATGTCTGATTAAACATCATTTCTGGGTGTGTCTGTGAGGATGTTTCTGGAAGAGATAAGCATTTAAATTGGTTAACTAAGTAAAGCAGGTAGTACTCCCCAAAGTGGATAGGCATCATCCAATCCTATGAGGGCCTGAATAGAACAAAAAATTGGGGGAAGGTTGAATTTCTGCTCCTCTCTGCCTGACTGCTTGAGCTGGAATGTCAGTTTTTTTCTGCCCTTGGTGCTCCTGGTTCTCAGGCCTTCAGACCAGGTCTGGGATATATATCATCATCCTCTGGCTCTCTGGCCTTCAAATGACATCACTGGCTTTCCTGGGTTTATGACTTGCAGATGACAGATCATGGGACTTCTCAGTCCCCATAATCATGTTAGTCAATGCCTTATAATAAATTTCTATAACTATCTATCTATGCATCCAATCTATACCTCCTGTTGGTTCTGTTTCTCTGGAGAACCCTTACTAATACACCATTTAAATATATACTTATTAGGTATAGGAGCATTAGTTTGTATTAAAACATTTAGATAGTTACCTATATATCAAGAAAGTTAAATTATTAAGCAGCAGTCCACCTCCTAATTTCTTCTCTGTCAGAATGTTTTGTCCTGCCAAACCCATGGCTGGTATTGCTTCCTGAAAAAAGTCTACCAAAAGCAATCTACAAATTCAATGCAATCCCCATCAAAATACCAATGACATTCTTCACAGAAATAGAAAAAATAATCCTAAAATGTATGTGGCACCACGAAAGACCCAGAATAGCCAAAGCCATCCTGAGCACAAAGAACAAAACTGGAGGAATCACATTACCTGATTTCAAATTATACTACAGAGCTGTAGTAACCAACCAGCATAGTACTGGCACAAAAACAGACATATACAGCAATGGCACAGAATAGAGAACCCAGAAATAAATACACAAATCTATAGTGAACTTATCTTCAACAAAGATGCTAAGAACATACAGTGGGGAAAGGACAGTCTCTTCAATAAATGGTGCCAGGAAAACTGATATCCATATGTAGAAGAATGAAACTAGACCCTTATCTCTCACCATATACGAAAATCAAATCAAAATGGATTAAGAACTTAAATCTAAGACCTGAAACTGTGAAACTACTAAAAGAAAACATTGGGAAATGCCCAGGACATTGGTCTGGGCAAGGACTTCTTGAGTAATACACCCAAAGCATAGGCAACCAAAGCAAAATTGGACAAGTGTGATCACATCAAGCTAAAAAGCTTCTGCACAGCAAAGGAAATAATCAATAAAATGAGGAGACAACCCACAGAATGGGAGAAAATATTTGCAAACTACACATCTGACAAGGGATTAATAACTAGAATATGTAAGGAGCTCCAACAACTCAATAGGAAAAAATAAATAATCTGATTAAAAAATGGGCAAAGGATCTGAATAGACATTTCTCAAAAGAAGACATACAATGGCCAATAGGTATATGAAAAAATGCTCAACATCATTAGTCATCAGAGAAATGCAAATCAAAACTACAATGAGATATCATCTCATCCTACTTAAAATGGCTTTTATCAAAAAGACAGGCAATAATGAATTCTGGTGAGGATGTGGTGAAAGAGGAACACTTGTATGCTATTGGTAGGAATGTAAATTAGTGCAACCACTTTGAAGAACAGTATGGAGGTTCCTCAAAAAACTAAAAATAGAACTACTATATGACCCAGCAATCCCACTGCTAGGTATATATCCAAAAGAAGGGAAATCAGTATATTGAAAGTATGTCTGCACTCCCATGTCTATTGAAACACTATTCACAATAGCCAAGATTTGGAATCAATGTGTCTATCAACAGATGAATGGATAAATAAATGTGGTACATATACACAATGGAATAATACATTACCACAAAAAATAATGAAATCCTGCCATTTTCAACAACATGGATGGAACTGGAGAACATTATGTTAAGTGAAAAAAGCCAATCACAGAAAGATAAACCTCGCATGTTCTCACTCATATGTAGGAGCTAAATATTTAAACGATTGATCTCATGGAGACAGAGAGTAGAATGATGGTTATCAGAGGCTGGGAAAGGTATTGGGAGGCGGGGATAAGGTGGGGATGGTTAATGGTTGTAAAAATATAGGTAGATAATTAGGTAGAATGAACTATATTTGGTAGCACAACAAAATGACTTTAATCAACAATAAGTTAGACTATACTTTAAAATAATTAAAAGAGTAGAATTGGAATGTTCCTAACACAAAGATATGATAAATGCCTGAAGTGATGGATACCCCAATTACACTGATTTGATTAATTCACATTGTATGCCTGCATCAAAACATCACATGTACCCTGTAAAGATATACAACTATTATGTACCCATAATAAATAAAAATAAAAATTAAAAATATGTATTAATCATTTATTTTAAAATAACAATGTATTTATATTAACATAAATAACACTTTTTATGAAAAATAACCTTATTTTTCAAAATTAAAAAAACTTTAGTTAGAAAAGTGGCATTGTTTCACATTTTTGCAAGCTTCTTTAATGTCTGGCTTAATAGAAGACAGCAGGATTCTTATATCTGCCTCTGTGTTCTATTTGTTACAGCATTTCAGATGATATAGCCTCTGGAAAACTTCACCATATGCTCATGAGAGAATGAGAATAAAAAGGGCAAATAATGTCTTAGTATTATTATGAAAATAATTTTCACCTCATGGACTTCCTGAAAAAAGTCTTGTGGACCCCCCAGGGGTTCCCAGGTCACACTTTGTGAACCACTCTGCTAGATTATAAAAATTTGGCTATCCTTGTACATCTTTATTGTGGAATAAAACTATTGATTGGAACCATATTACAGAGTGGTATTGGGGTGTTACAGCCTAGGATTTGAAAAGTAACTCTGACATTCAGTTGCTTTGTTATCTTGGGAGAGTTAAACTTTTAAATGTCAGTTTCCTCACTGAAAAGTGGGTATAATAATGTTTACTTCATGGGTTATTTTTAAGGATTGGCATTCTTAGACACCTACAATTTTTGGTGGTTTCAGTTATCAGACACTTATTACTGAGAAAATGGTAGACTCTGGGTATCTTGATAAAGATCCCTTGCTGGTCCTCCAAAGTGGAGAAGTTGGCTCCATATTATGCTAATTTCAGAAAACAAATGAATGGCTGAAAGATATTGTGGCACCTGTATGTAAAATTACTGCCACCTATTACTAGTAGCATTATCCTTGTGTTGTAATGAAGACTCTGAGACCCAGAGGTGTCAAGTCACTTGGATAAGACCAAGGCCACAGGAGAGGTGGAATGGGAACATGCAGGGTCTGCCTTCAGAGTCCTCATTCTTAACCAGTATCCTATACAGCCTCTCTAGGTAGCATTTTTATTGTCATACTACAAATTTTGGAATTGGAATCTGAGTTTAATTTTTGTCACTTTCTGAATGCATTTTATATTACAGAAAAAAATATTAAAATTTACATCAATGTTACATCCATATTAGATGAACCATGGTGCGATTGTTACAAAATAAGGGGTGTCTACTGTGGATTTCTTCAGTCATTCACTTGTAGTCAGTCACTATTTTATGTATTCATAAATATTACCATATTAACTTTAGTTATAATTGCTTTTCTTTGCATTTGGTTCAATTTTGTCAGGATTTCATGTTACTAATTGTGTAGATGTCTTTTTATAATGTTCTCTCTCTGGAGTTTCTCACTGTTGATTGTGTAAAGAACAATTTTCAGCATGATTATTGTCCAAGTGAAATGCATTTTTAAAAATTTTAAGTAAAGAGAACTTCTTTCATCTGTTGTATTTTATGAATGAAATATCTCAAACATATTTTCTCTTCATTCATTTTAATGAATTTTTAACTGTACTGCACATGATGTTTCTTATTGTATCAGTGACATCATTCTCCAAAGCACTTGGACCAGAAGTGGTCCAGGAGCAAAACTGCACCTGTGAGAATGTCTAAGGCTGATCTTGTGGTTATTTCTCCTGATTCTCCATACAGCCGAGCCATAGTTCTTTCCTGACACATCTGGTCCCTTATGCAAAGCTGACAGTTTCCTACAAAGAAATGATCTCTCAGCTTATTACTGTTTTCATTTTGGTTTCATTTGTCTTTTTCAACAAATATTTGATACAAAAATTGTATTTTTTATATTTATGTAGCAATTACATGGCCGATTCAGATCTCAGTGTAAGAGGATAAAATTAATCTTTTCTGATGAGTTTTATTTCTTTTATTAGAGAAGAAACTTCTCTGTAAAGCTAGACTGTTAATATTCATTGTTTTTCTTGAATAAAATTATGTGGCACAATTTAGGTGATATGTGCAATTTAATTTGTATTATTAGGGTCGGCCTTGCCATCTGGGCTATAAAATAAAACCACCTCTTGAGGAAAAGAAATTGTGGAATTTTTAAACTTTTTATAAGAGTTACCTTTTAACAACATTTATTTATTATGACATTAAAGGAAAATTTCATTCTTTGAGAATCAGTTTTAAAAATATTTCACAAAGTTAGTCCAAATGCTATGAAATAACTTGGTTTCAGCTGTTTGAAGAGAGCTCTGAATGAAGTGTGAGATGTTAGAAATTGATCATAGTTCCTGTGTGTGCTGGCTCCCATTACTTTAAACATTTCTGGCTGTATTTGCCACCTCATCCCCTACAAGCATTTTGTTTTTAATTGCTTTTAAACGCTGAACTATGTAAGTTCTCTTCTTTGGGGTTTCTCATTGATCAAGGGCATTAACGTTCTTCTTCCTCTACTACTAATTCTCTCTAAAACAGACAAACCCTTACCAGGCTGAGTCTATAAATTTCCTTACATGTTTCCATTTCTCTCTTCTGCACCCATTACTGCCCCATTTCCAGCCCATCTTCATCTGTATTTGCTGTGAGGAAGCAGACTCCTCCTGCTTCATGTTTTAGATTAAGTTAAAACCCCAAACATTTTATAAGATAGTTTTAAACAAATTGTACTTTGAGGTGTAGTTTTTGTTGTTGTTGTTTTAAACTAATCCTTCTGATAGCTCCCAAATTAATTAGATGATATAAAATTTTACATATCAGCCTCCAGAACGTGGTGGAGTCATTACATATCATCCTCATTCTTTGGGGGATTGTTAAACTCAAAGTGTTTTTAAACAATTTCCAACATAAGTGACTTGAATAGAACAGATCTAAATATTCAGCTTAGAGAAGCATTTAAAAAACAACTTCTGATGGTTTGGTTTACATATAAGTGATTGGTTTTCATTTTAATGAGTTACTAAAGTTATTTAAGTATGAAATGTCTGATTTCCTTAAGTCCCAAGTTGATATCTCTGACATTTTACTTTGATGCTTCTTGTTTTATTTTTATTGTGAAGGTTCATCCTCATTTTTTCAAATGCATGGTTTGGCTTGTGACTATCTTTCAAATTTTTCTTTAGAGCAATTTTTGTGAAACCATGGATAAGTCAAAAATTTGTGTTATTTTCGAATATGAGTTCCGTCATAGAACCAGTGCAACACAGACAGCTTGAAATATCAACGAAATGTTTGGGAAGGATGTGGCTAATGAACGCACAGTTTGAGAAGTTCCATTCTGGTGATTTTAGTCTTGAAGGTGAGCCACGTGGGTGACATGACCAAGGTGGATAATGATGAGCTGAAAGCTGTAGGGGAAGTGAATCCATCTCAACCTACACGGGAATTAGCAGCAAGGTTTGACGTTACTATTCCCACAATATTGGACCATTTGAAACAAATAGGCAAGGTAAAGAAGCTGGACAGATGGGTTACGCATGAATTAAACGACCGTCAGAAGAGATATCGTCTCAAAGCTTGCCTTTCTTTGCTGTCACAACATAAAGGTGAACCATTTCTACACCGTATTGTTACGTGTCATGAAAAATGGATTCTTTTCGACAATCGCAAGTATTCGGCCCAATGGTTGGATAAAGATGAAGTGCCAAAACACAGTCCAAAACTGAATATTGATCAAAAAGAGCTACTGGTGTCTGTTTGGTGGTCCAGTGCTGGTATTATCCACTACAGCTTCAGGAAACATGGTCAGTCGATTACAGCGGATGTCTACTGCAACCAATTGGATGAAATGATGAGGATGCTTGTGATTAAGCAGCCAAGATTAGTCAACAGAGACAGGCCAATCCTCTTTAAGACAACACTTGACCACATGTCACACAAACAATGCTGCTCAAACTACAGAGACTGGACTTGTAAACTCTTTGTCATCCACGGTATTCACCGAACCTTTCACCAACTGACTACCATTTCTTCCAGGCTTTGGAACACTTCTTGCGAGGAAAAATATTCAATTCTCAACAAGCTGTGGAAAATGCCTTTTGCAATTTCATTGCTACTAGCTCTCTAGGCTTCCTCACTGCTGGCAACAGTAGCAACAAGCTACCCTTAAGCTGGCAAAACTGTGTCAATAGTTTAGGTGCATACTTTAATTGTACTGCTTCTTGTTTGAGATATAATAAACTAAACTTTTGATTCAAAACTAGACATTTCATATTTATTGACCTAATATTATCTTTTCAACTTCAGACTACACAATAAGAAAGAGAATACTGGTTGCAGTAGACATGAAACTGTGAAGATGAACAATATTTTTGATGTCGTGAAAGAATTGCTCATTTTATACCTGGGGAAATGACTAAGGATTTTAAAGATCTATTTTCCCAGGAATAGCAAGAAGAATTGCTTTTTAAAGATCCATGGTGAAGGCAGGGATTTTAGGATTTCTTCATCAAAATCCCAGAGGAAAAAGGACCCTAAGCATAGTCCTCTAAAAGATTATCATGCAGTTACAAAAATCATGTCTTAGATTAACACAGCCTCTTACGTATGGGAGTCAATGTCTTCAGTAATTACAATTTCAAACTGTTTATTCTGTCAATGAATGCATTTTACTATGGTGGGATAGCACACTGAATTTTTCTTTTGAATGGCTCCTGAACTTGTCCTAATACTTAAGATCTATAATAGAAAGGAAACTAGAACTGTCACATAAAGACTGAATGGTTCAAAGAGCAAATGCAGTTAGTCTAGTTCTTCCTAAAATACAGATTCATAAACTCCTTTGTTGTATGAAGATATTCCAAGGGGTACTCTATTCATCTCTAATTCAGATTGTATTGAAAGCATCCTAGAAGGAAATAATGACTCTGTTTCTGGAAAAAAATATTTATTTGTTATTGATTAATTACTCTGTTCTTTCTATCAACAACTATCTTGTGAGTATCCACTATGTGCCAGGCATTCTTATAGTGCTGGAAGATGTAGTAATGAATAACAGACCATATCCCTGCCCTTATTTGGCTTACCTTGAGGTGTATGGTGACATGACAGGAGAAAGACAGTAAATTGAAGTAATTCCCACTAGCAATAAATGTTGTGATGATAAAATCAGGGAGGTGGGATAGAGAGTAACTGGGAGGCTACCTTTTATTGAAAGGTCATGGAAAGTCTTTTTCTAAGATGATTTTTAAATATAAGACCTATCTGGAGATGGAATTGGCCCTGCATGGATGTGGGGCTTGAACATTCCAAGCAGAGATAGTAGTGCGTGCAAAAGCTCTGTGGCAACAGCCAGCTAGGTGTGTTCAGAGGACAGGCAGTGTGGCAGGAGGTGAAGTCAGAGAGGAGGGCAATGGCCGCGCCACACAGGGCCTTGTAAATCATGGTGAGGTTTTTATTTTATGTCAAGTAATTGGAAAGTTTTTAAGCAAGGGATTAATATATAATATTTGGATGTATATTGTTTAAAAAAAGATTATCTTGGCTGCTCTGAGGATTATGGAATGTAGAAAAGTACCATATTGGCACCTTATATATATTATTTTTAGTCTTCATAATATACTGGTGAAGGAGATATTTATGATTTCTGTATAAAAGCTACAGAAATTTATGATTTCTGTATAAAGCTCTGAGGCTTAAAGAGGGTAAGTAATTTGTGCAAAGTTCCACAGCTTGTAAGTAGCAGAACCAGGACCTGAAATCTAGCATGTCTCTAAAGTCTATACTCTTTTTAATAGGTGACTACAGGTAGGGTAACATAGAGAATAACCATAGAGGAAAATGAACCCCCATAATCATTATGTTAAAAAGTTTTAAGTAAACTTATTTTATTATTGTATCATATGCAGGCAAAAATAGTGCACAATCATATAAGCTTATTGCTCAAGGAATTTTTACAAAATGGACACACCTGAATTGCTATCACCAGATCAAGAAGCCTCCCTATGCCCCTTCATAGATGCTACCATTCTACACAGGTAACCATTATTCTGATTTGTCACACCAGAGATTAGTTTTGTCTGTTTTAAAACCTTATATAAATGGAATCATTATTCTTTGGCATCTGGCTCTCTCTATGAACGTTATGTTTGAGAGAGATACATCTGTGTTGTTGGGTATAGTAGTTTGTTCATTCCCATTATTGAATATTATTCCATTGTATGCATATACCACAATTTGTTTTTTCCCCAATCGATGGACATTTGGGTTATTGCCAGTTTTTGGCTTTTATAAATAGTGTTGCTGTGAACATTCTTGTATGTAGCTTTTGGTGAGTGTGTGTATGCATCTCTGTTGGGATTATAATTAGGAGGAAATTTGCAGGGTTATGGGAAATATGTGTTTTCAGTTCTAGACAAAAGTAAGATGGATTGGCTCAGATGAGGCTACAAGAGCCAATTTTGCACATCTCTTCCCAAGTTCATGTTCAGTGACATTACGTTGGCAGCTTGAGATTGGCCACCAGAGGAGTATTTACACCATGGAAATTGGCAAGTGCTACAAATTATTCCCCCACCTCCGCCACCAGAGAATCAGTTGTTAGACGTTTACTGGCATATCACTGACTTTAGTAGTTTTCTTACAGTTTTCCAAATTGACTGTATCAATTTTTATACTACCATCAACAGTATATGAGAGTTCGTGTTACTTTACATTCCCACTAACATTTAGTATCTTGGTTTTAACAGCCATTCTGGTACATATGTAGTAGAATATCATTGTGAGTTTAACTGGTATTTGGAAAAGTTTTGATTTATTCAAATTAGCCTGCTACTTGCATTTGTGAACTCAGACATAACTTTTGAGGGCAGATGTTTCTCAATGAAGACAGAAGCAGTTGAACAAATAAGATTACTTACTGAAACTTAAGCTGTAGGAGAAATGTTTTTTATTCTACAGAAGGGGGTAGCAATGCTTTTAAAGCTTAGTTGGTTTTCTTTCATTTAGAGATATTTAGAACTTTATTTGAAACTTTCTCACTACTTCTTTCACTTAGAAACTTCTGGATTAATTTTGATATCAAATGAAATTTAACAATGTCCATAAATAGAAAATGACATTGTGTGATGTCAACATAAAACATGAATTTCCTCTTGACTCCTACTTGTGTGGTCCATTGGGATGACAGATAGCATGAACAACAGTAAACTGTTAGCTCTAACACCATGTCAGCTTCTTCATGGCTTATTATTATTTTGGGGAGGGTGGTGGAGGGGACTTTTCAGCCTGTATCAGTGCTGCAAGCAGCCTTCTAACTGGTGATTTGTGGTGATTGCTCCAGCTGCTCTAGCTTTATCTCAGTTATATGCTCTTCCATACCAGGCAACTGACTGATGGTAGCAGAGCTTAAAATAACTCAGTGAATTTGGATTTGAAAAGTTAAAAGCCCTTTTATACTAAGACAGCATTTGCTACTATATTTGAAAATGATCTATCTACCCAGTTGGACAAAGCACAGTAATATGCTTTATTTTACATCTCCTATTATTTATTTCTTAATTGAGTAATGGAAAATAAATGAAAGGATATATGAATATAGAAACACACTATAGAAACACTCTCTAGAGCAGAGACACATTCTATGAAGTACTGGGGATATTATATCCAAAAAATAATTTGAATGCCACACTGATATGAAAAATGCTAGTGGCATGGATGGAAGTGAGTATCAAGACCCTAATAACATCATAAAAAGATACTCGGGAAGAGTGTATGGAAAACTGTATGTCGTGACTCTGGATCTTGCCACTTACTTTGGTCACCCTTAACTTTTTTTTTGGTCCTAAAATATTTTGCTTACCACATTATGTTGTATAAATAAAATTATAGGATTATGATGTTAAACAACCTCTGTATTGGCAGTGCCATCTTTGTAAACACTTGTTGATTTAGGAAAATAACTTTTAGGTGGAATTCTTGGAGATTTTAAAGCAGATAAGATGTGTTGATTATTTAAATCTAGAAGGAGTTTCAGGAGGTGAAGAGTAAATGAGTTTGAAGGAGTAGCTCAGAGATTCTGAGGTTAAGAGGAGGTGAGGGTGGTAGAGGACAGGGTTTCCAAAGCTTCCGCCAGTAAATGCAAGCCTTGACCCACACAGTCTCTTTTTCTACCTTGTGTTCTCCCTTAATATTTAATCTTTCACTTGTGCTGTGGACCCCATTCATGCTTCTCATCAACCTCTCCATCATCCCTGCACCATTACAATCCTATCAAACACAAACATGCTCTGGTCTTTCCTGTCTTTGGAAAAAAAAAAACAAACCCAAACTTCCTGAACTTCCTGGGTCCCCATAGTCCTTCCAGCGATCTGTCCATCCTCTGCTTTCCCTTCACAGCTGAACTTGAGAGAGACAAAGATGTGAATTTCTTTTTCCTTACTGCCTTTCTCTCCTACTAATTCCAGAGACATCTATTTTTTTTCTCTTTGGTCTTTATTTATGTTTCTTTTTCTTTTTCTTCTTCTTTTTTTAAAATTTTGGAATATTACAGGGGTACAAATGTTTTGGTTACATGGATTGCATTTGTACTGCTTGAGTCAAAGTTGTAAGTGTGCCCATCACACAGATAGTGTACATTGTATCCGTTAGGTATGATTTCACCCATTCCCTCCTGCATGATTTCCGTTGAGTTTTACTTCCATCTGTGCACGTAAGTGCTGATCAGTTAGTTCCAATTTAATAGTGAGTACATGTGGTATTTGTTTTTCCATTCTTGCTATACTTCACTTAGGAAGATGGTCTCCAGTCTCATCCAGATTGTTGCAAAAGGTGTTAATTCATTTTTATATGGCTGAGTAGTGCTCTGTGCTGTACATATGTCATGTTTTATTAATCTACTCATGAATTGATGGGCACTTCGGTTGATTCCACACCTTTGTGATTGTGAATTGTGCTGCAATAAATATTCTAGTGCAAGTGTCTTTTTGAAAAAATTACTTTTTTCCCTTTGGGTAAATACCCAGTGGTGGGATTGCTGGATCAAATGGTAGGTTTACTTTTAGTTCTTTGAGGAATCACCACACTATTTTCCATAGAGGTTGCAGTAGTTTGTAGTCCTACCAACAGTGTATAAGTGTTCCTTTCTGCATCCACACCAGAATCTATTGTTTTGTGACTTTTTGATAAAAGCCATTCTCACAGGGGTTAGGTGTTATGTCATTGTGGTTTTGATTTGCATTTCCCTGATGATTAGTGATGTTGAACATTTTTTTCATATGTTTATTGGCCATTAGTCTATCTTCCTTTGAAAAGCTTCTGTTCATGTCTTTTACCCACTTTTTACTGGGGTTGTCACCACTTCTATTTATCATAGTGCTAAAAGTCCCAGCTAGAGCAATCAGGCAAGAGAAGGAAATTAAGGGTATCCAAATGGGGAAAGAGGAGGTCAAACTATTGCTCTTTGCTGAGGATATAATCTTAAATCTAGAAAACCCGAAAGATTCCGCCAAAAGACTCCAGGAATTGATAAGTAAATTCAGCAAAGTCTCAGGCTACAAAATCAATGTACACAAATCAGTAGCATTCCTATACACCAATAACAGTGAAGCTCAGAATCAAAGACTCAATACCTTTCACAATAGCTACAAAGAAAATAAAATACCTAGGAATATATTTAACCAAGGTAGTGAAAGATCCCTACAAAGAGAACTACGAATCACTGAGGAAGAAAATTGCAGATGATGTAAACAAATGGAAAAACATATCATGCTCACGGATTGCCAGGATCAACATTGTTAAAATGTCCATACTACCCAGAGTGACTTACAGATTCAGTGCAATCCCCATAAAAATACCAATGTCATTTTTCACAGATCTAGAAAAAATAATTCTATGCTTCATTTGGAACCAGAAAAGAGCCTGAATAACCAAAGCAACATTAAGCAAAAGGAATAAATCTGGAGACATCCCTTTACCAGACTTTAAGCTATACTACAAAACTATAGTTACCAAAACAGCATGGTACTGGCACAAAAATAGAGACATAGATCAATGGAACAGAACAGAGAACCAGATATAAAACTATCCACGTATTGCCATCTGATCTTTGCCAGGGTAGACAGCAAGATACACTGGGGAAAAGAATCCCTATTCAATAGATGGTGCAGGGAAAATTGGATAGGCACATGTAGAAGACTGAAACAGAATCCATATCTCTTACCCCTCACAAAAATGAATTCAAAAGGGATCACAGACTTAAGTCTAAGACATGAAACCATAAGAAGTCTAGAAGAAAATGTAGGTAGAACTCCTCTAGATACCGGCCTAGGCAAAGAATTTATGAAAAAGACCCCAATGGCAATCATGGCAACAACCAAAATTAATAAATGGGATTTGATTAAACTAAAAAGCTTCTGCACAGCTAAGGAAACAATCAACAGCACAAATAGACAACCTACAGAATGGGAGAAAATATTCACATGCTATACATCCGATAAAGGGCTAATAACCAGAATCTACGAAGAACTCATCTGACTATTATTTCATTGCATCTGACATAATCCCTGTGACCCATGACATCGTGGTTGCCTAGTCCACCAACCTCTTTCTGTCTTGATTTTTCTCTGCTCTCCGTTAGCAGCACAACTTAGAAGACCCTCATGGTCTCAGCCCTGCACTTTCTCCAGCCTCATCCTTTGCCCTTCTCCTCTATGTACACCATGTTCCAGTCACACTGGCCTTGTCTTAGGTCTTTGAACATGTCTAGCTCTTTCTCTCCTGAGGGCCTATCCCCTGCTGTTTTGTTGGCAGGAGACAGCTTCTCTCCACTATTTGCATGAATAATTTCTCATTCTTAGGTCTCAGCTTTAATATTATCTTCTTAGAGGTGCCTCCCTTAACTACTTTATTTCAACTCACTCCCTAATTCTTCTCTATCTTAGCTACTTATTTTTTTCCTATTTGGCATTTATAATTTACTTTTTATAGTTGTATATTTACAGTTGTGTTTACTTCTTTCTTTTCCTCATCTGTCTTACTAGACTATAAACCCCATAAACTATATCTATGCTCTGTTCACAATGGCAGCTTTGTTATCTAGAACTGTGCTAGATATTATCTATGAATAAAAATGGGATCAAATTGATTATAGGTTATATTAATATTACCATGGTTTCATTCCAATAAATAAGTCTTGTTTTGAATTCAAATAGTTAAATGAGAGATACAGCATTCTTAAACATTTTTAAACAAAGAGTTTCATTTTTCCATAGATAAGATACTGCTATAAATAAATTGCCTTTTCATTGAGTTTTTCATCCAAAAATTTTAGGTAACATTTTAAAAGCTTTGGATCTCATTATAACACCTCACTTAACTGAATCTGCATGCTTGTATTGAATCTAAATTAAGTAAAGGTGTGCAGCTTGATACATTATAAAAGATGCTAAAATCCCCCACACTCTCAAATTACTCCTCCCTGATCTGTGAAGTTGAAGTTCTGCCTTGCCCTAAATCTTAACTTCTGCTGTTGTAATTGCAGCCAGAAGTGCAGAGTAATTTGAATGCTTTTGACAGGGATAGCTTCAGATAATATTTTATTTATGTAATTAGTTTGGCTTAATTAAGGGTCAAACCTGAGGGGCTTCTCCAGCCATTGCTATCCTATACCTTGCATTAAATGCTTTTAGTTTTGCCCAGGGTAATTCCATTCCAGGACAGATAAATCCCAGCAGGACATTCTGACCTGGTTCTGTCCCCTGTACACACAAACAGATAAACTCAACGTTAGCTCCAAGGTCCTTGCGTTTTTGATTTGTTCATCTTTTCCAAGGCTGCATTGCAGAGACATTGCTTCTACCCTGTTTTTATTTCATTCTCTTTTCTTAACCCCCAATTTTCTCTTTTTCTAATACTAAAATAGAAGCATTATCTTCAAAAAGCTGTTGATAACTGCTTAGATATCTAGGAAGAGAGGCAGAGCCTGACTGGGACATGTGGCTTTTTCATTTCTACTCTCCTTCAGCACAGAAATTCTTGCTAAATAGTTTCTTGTCATTTAGAAATTTTAATAGATATAGAGAGTTAAAGGATAGGAAATAAAGAAAAGATACTTTTCATTAACAGGAGGAGACCTGGGGCTGCTGAATAAAGGAGAGCAGGTCAGAAGACAGGCTGTTGAGGAACAGGAGTTTGCGAGCAGTGAATTAACAGGATGGCTTGGAACTGAAAGAGAAAGTGAAGGTGCTAGAGATAAAAGTTATGTGTGGGGCAAATAATGAATACATCAAATACTCATTCTTAAAGTTTTCTTTATCTTAGTTTTACTCCTACCAGACAAATGCCTATGACTGTGTGAATCTTGTCCAAATTCATTAGAAGACTTTTTTATGCAATGGGGAGGAAAAATGTATGGTCCTGATGAAATACTCCTTGCCTTCCTATCTTTTTCCCTTTCAAGTCATTCTGTACTTTGGCTAGCAAATTGATTTCCTAAAACACTCCTTTCATCATGTCACTTTACTGCTCAAGAATCTGTAATGGTTCCTAATTGCCTGTTGCATAAAATATAAACATCTCATTCCATACTTTAACCACATCCAGCATTATTTCCCACTATTTCTCCACACATATCTTTTGCTATCTCCCCCTACTCACTCCAGACTTTTTCTTGGCTTTGCATTTTTAAATTAATTTTTATAGAACACATATGTCTTTGATACCAATAGTAAGAGCAGTGCTACCCCACTCTGGATGGTACCAATAGTAATAAGATAAGTGGGGAAGGGGAAACCCTGAAGCCAAATACACAGATAACTATGTTTATGCAATTCTTTTGCCTGGAAGTCCTTTCTTTTCTTCTTTTTATTATAATGTAAACTATTTAGTGTTCACAATTTCTAATTCTTTATCATATATGGTCTATATCAGTGCTTCTCAAACTTGACTATGAGCAAGAATCCCCTGGAGAGCCTGGTAAAACAGAGATTCCCGAGGCTCACTCCCAGAGATTCTGAGTCAACACATGTGGGTTGGGACCCTAGAATTTTCATTTCTAACAAATTCCCAGGTGGCGCTGATGCTGAGGGTTCAGGAACCACACTTTGAGTAGCTCTAGTCTATCCAACAACCCTAGGAAGTAGGTTGTATCATCTTCAATACAGGCTTGGGGAGAATTACACTCAAAGAAACAATGGTTGACAATTATAAGTCCTGTGATTTGTGAATGATAGCACTGGAACTCAGGTCTTCTGAGCTGTGATCAAGTGTCATTACTGTTGCCTCCTACTGCCTACGTATAATCTACACAGCTTTCAACACTTAGCTCGGTTCTTAGCTCAGTCAGGCAGAAAAGTGAGGACTCTTATTTGTAATCATTTATGATACTTAGTACCTACATTAGAAGTTCTCAAAGTGCAGTCCACAGACCTTATGGGTCTCTGAGATACTTTCTGGGTGACTTAGAGGCAAAGCTATTTTCCTAATAATACTAAAACATTATGTACCTTTTCACTGGGTTGACATTTGCAATTATGGTGCAAAAGCGATGGTGGGTAAAGCTGCTGGCATCTTAGTATAAGTCAAGGCAACTGTACTAGTAGTCATTGGATTTCTTTATCACCATACACTTGCAGTTTAAAAAAATGCCAATTACACCAAAGAATGTCTTTATGAAGCAGTAAACATAACTACTTTTCTTAAATCTTGACCTTTGAGTGCATGTCATTTTAACATTCTGTATGACAAATGGGAAGTCAGCATAAAGTACTTTGGTTGCATTCTGAAGTATGATGGTGGTTTTGAAGAAAAGCACTTGTATGTGTTTGAGTTGCAAGCTGAACTAGCTGCTTTTTTCATGAATGTCATTTTTACTTGAAGGAACAACTGACAGGCAAACTAGGGTTATTCTAATTTATTTGGCAGACAATTTTTTTTAAATAAAGTGAGCCAGTCATTTTTAAAGAAGCAACTGACATTTTTTTGTTGCTAAAGAAAATAACTTGAGATCTCATACAAAAATTTGAAATTTGAAAAACTTGTATTCATCACCATGAGCTAGACAGTTTCCCACAGTGTCCCAATACCTAAAGACTTTTCTAATGAGATGGCTGGTGGTATTAATGATTATGATTTTTTGGCTGTATTATGAAATGGATCAGCATTTGGAAGATCTGAACAGTTTAGTGAACCAATACTTTTCACATGGCCAATGCATTATGTTATGAAATCATGCATGGTTAACAAAAAGGTCCATTTAAAGTGCAAGATAGACTAATGACTTTTAAGGTAATAGAATACAAAAAGTTAATATATATGGAAAAATGTTATGTTTTGGAGTAGTATCAAAGAAGAATAAACACAATTACCTGAAAAGGCTATTAAAATACTCCTTTCTTTTCTAATAACACATCTGTGTGAGGCCACTTTTTTGGTAGATTTTAACCAAATAACATATCACAACAAACTGAATACAGAAGCAGATATAAGAAATAAACTATCTTCATTAAGCCAGAAGGTAAAGAGCATTGCAAAAGTGTTCATCAATGCTACTATCCTCAAAAAAGTATTTTGTTTTAGAAAATGTGGTTTTTTTAGATAAAAATATTTTATTTATGACAACATACGATGGGTTTATTATTGTTATTTTAAAGTGAATAAGCAAATATTTTTGTCTCAATTTTATTTTCTAATATGGAAAATATCAAACTAAAACCTATAGAATTTTTAAGAGTATGAAGGAATCCTTAGACCAAAAAGTTTGAGAATTTCTGGCTAATTTTATGAATTTTGGTGATGGATTACATTCATACAGCATGGAAATAAATATTCCAACCTTAAAAATAACAAAAAATGCTTTTATTTAGCTTTTGCTAAAATTAAAAGAGTTCTTGGTTATAATGATATGTGTCTGGAATAAAGAATCCTATTATGTAAAGTACCTTTAATCAAGTTTAAGTCTGTCTTTTTAATCCAATAATACATATATACAAGTTAAAAAATAAAATTACATTTTAAGAGTCCTATCTTAATCTTACTAACCCTATTTCATTTTTCCATGGGCAATTCCATTTAATTCTTTCAGGTTTTTTTTTTCCTAATACTTACTCCTTTGATCAACATCCCCCCGCCCCCGCCAACCAGGTGCTATTTCAGAGTCAGAGCACTAAAACTTCTCGCAATATAGTCAAACTTACCAAGGAAATCTATGAGTTCAATGTGTGTGCGTGTGTGTGTGTGTGTGTGTGCATGCAGACTTACCCTTTTTTATTCATCTTTTTGCCCAAATCAGAACTTGCTTTCTAGGTTTGCTGTACAGCTGTCATCCTGGCATATGTTGTCACCATCATTATTGGAATTCAGTTCATTTCACTCTTGTTTTTTGGGTCTTCTGTTTTTGGGATTTTGCATCTTCTTCTTTCTTGGATTTCCTTAGCTTTTGTAGAACACATCTTCCAATAACTTCCTGAGAAGGTATTTGGAAGGTAAATCTTTTGAGACTGCACAAGTCTGCAAAGTGTATCTACCTTTATATGTTGATGGTTTGGCTAGGTATAGAATCCTAGGTTGACTATCATTTTCCCCCAGAATTATGTAGGCATTTCCACTGATTTTCTGTATTCCTCTTGAGAAATTTGATGGCATTCTGACTTCTGGTTCTTTCTAAGTGACTTTTGTTTCTCTCTTTGGAAGCTTTTAGAATCTGTTCTTTATCACAGGTGATTTTAAGTATCTTGGTAAAATGCCTTAGTGTGTGGCAGTTATGGCTAGTTCTCCAGTGCAGTCCATTCTTTTTTTCATAGTATAGAGCTGAAGCTGGACAGAGGCTGATAGATGAGAAACCTTATTTTCCAGCTCTTTGAGAAACTCTATGTGGCCGTATGACTAGTTCTCATCAAGGGAATTTTAGCAGAATGGATGCATGCTATTTTTGGGACAAGGCTTTTATGAAACAGGTGCGCTTCCTCTATGTTTTTTCTTTTCCTTTCCATAGGCTGGATAGTGATGAACTAGGGGATGGCAGAGCCACCCTGCTGAATGATCATGGACACCTGAATCGTTACAAGGAAGAGACTTCCTTACCTCCTTGAATTTCTGTGTGAGTGAGATATAAATTTCTATTGTGTTTGAGCCATACTGTTGGGCCTTTTTTTTTAAAAAAAAACCATGGTGTCATTTACTTTAATGTAGTGTGGGTCTATTCATATATTGTTTGGGCACTTTGTGGGCCCTATCTATCATAACAAAACCATGTCACTTATTTATGGAGAACTTTCTTTTGCAATTTCTTTGATAATGTATTCCACTTCACATTTTCAGTTCCTTCTTTCTAGAACGTCAGTTAGGCTGATGTGGATCTCTGAACTGATCCTCTAATTTTCTCATTTTTTCTTTTCTGTCATAAACTTTTTTTTGGCAGGGGGATGCAGATAAGGAATGTTCTCAAGTTTATCTTTAACACTTCTAATGCATTTTTAGTTATACCCCAATTTTATTTCCAAAAGCTCTTGTTCTATGAATTTTTTTTTCCTAGCATGGGCTTCTTGTTTCATACTGGACTGTGTTTACTTATATTTCTATAGGTGTTAATTATAACTGTTTTGAAGTTTTCTTCTGCTTCCAGCATTTTCTCTGTTTTGTCTAAATTTCTTTCATCTATCTGCTTGTTTGTTTAGGATTCTTTCTTTAATATTAGAGGCTGCTACTTCAATGATTACTAATCTTTGAGTGTCTATCCATAGAAAAGAGGGAGGCATTAAAAAGCTGGTGGAAGCTCTTGTGCATGGGTGGAGACCTTGCTTTGGGTTTTAGTGTGATGAGGTGACGAGGTGGCTTTTTCATTACGCCTCCCATCATTTCAATGTCTATAAGTCCTTTTTAAGTAAATAAATTCCAGTGACGTATAGTATGGAAATAACATTCCACACTATATCCTTAGAAGATGCCTTTGCAGTCTCTAGCTTGGGAGATTAGGCCTGGTTACTGGCACTCTAGGCAAGCGTAGGATAAGGAAAGGAACCCTGTGGTGGTCGTGTTGGGCGTTGGGGATTTTTACCGTTCTTCATGAAGACTTTCACTTAATCTGTTTTCATACAGTATATCACTCTCGTCCTCAGAGGTGCAATTATCTTTATAAAGAAAACTTCCTATTTTCTTTTGAGTTCCTGAAAGAGCTTGGCTTCTTAGCTTGTGTATGGAAGGATTGTAATTTTTCCTACGGAAACATTCGACCCATCTTCCTGTTTTCAATGCCGCTGTGCATCCTCACCGTTAACGGTGCCAGGCAACTCAAGTGCCTGAGTCACAGGCTCCGGGGGAGGAATTGCTGGTCTTTTATTGGCATTTCACCATAGGAAGCGCATATTTTAGCCTTCTGTGCTCTAAATCTGTTAATAATTATCCACAAATTTTTCAGGTTCTAAAATTTTGTTGAAATCTTTTATTTGGTGTTCTCTCATTCCCTGTTCTCTCTGCCTTTGTGAGATTGCATATTTCTCTTCCATGTCACATTAGGGGCGTTCCCGAAAAGAGAGGGCAGACGGACGCATGTTCAAATTTGCCATGCTTAACCTAAAATATATTTCCTTGGATTTTTAAAAAGGAGTTTGGAAAATATTTGTAATTTTGTTATCCCAAGAGCACAAGGAAAGAAGAGACCAGATAGGTGGGGGAAAAGATCTAATTAAAATTTCAACTGCGTACTTTATTCCTTGTAATTTTACTGCAAGGCTTTCTGGGATATTCAGTCCAGGGTTCTTCCTGGGCTAGTTATTCAATGTGAAACACAGAGCTCCCCTTTAATCTTCCTGGAAAGTAACATTAAACTTTAAAACATTAAATTCTTCACTTAACCTATAGAATATATTGCTCATAGAAGTTGTAAACGGACTGTGTTAATCAGATCCACCGCTAAGTAAATTGCTTAAGCTTTCCCGCCAGTTGGAAAAAACCTCAGACTCTTAGGCCTAGTTTTTCTCTTAGCTGACAATTCAAATTAAGGAAGAAAAATGTTGACTCTGGTGGATTAAAACCCAAAACACAACTTGAAGCCTAAATGCTGTTTTATATTGTTCACAGAAATGTCTTTTCTGTTAATTCAAATGAAGTTGCTTGAGGGCAGAAGCTGTGGTACATACTTCTTTTGTGTACTCTATCCCCTCTTCAGGGGTATGTTTTTAAAGATTTTTTTCTATCCCCCCTGTATCAGAATCTTCTGAATTGCTTGTCAAAAATACACACCTAATTAATCAGAATCTCTGTGGATGGGCCTTGGAATTGGACTTTTAACAGGCATCCAAGGTGATTCTAAATACTTTAAAATTTGAAACCCACTGCCTCACAGTGTGCTAAGTAGCGTAGATGCTTTTAAATCTTTGTTTAATTAAGTAAATGTTATTTCCATGCTATAAATCTTTGGAATTTATTTACTTAAAAAGAGAATTATGACACTTAATAATGATTAGGCTTTGCTAAGTAGAGTCTCCAATGAAGCTTATGTAAGGATTTATATAGCTTCAGAGAAAATTCTTCTAAAATTGGAGCAGGAACATTTTATAAGATGTTAACAATGGAATCTTGTTGGTTTAATGTTATCTGTTCTTAAGTTCAAGCTATTCAGTATGAATGAGACCGATTTCCTATTTCCTTTTGGACTATTTCCATGATTTTGCTGTGTTGCTGCTCTGGTTATACATTTTTGTGTCACAAACCACCCCAAACATAGTAGTTAAGACAACCACCATCTTATTATACTTACAAATTTTAAGAGCAGGAATTTGAATAAGGCATAGTGGAGTGGCTTTTCTCTGTTCCCCTATGTCTGGGGCCTCAGCTGGAAAGACCCAGAATAGCTGGGGCTGGAGTCATGTGGGGACTCCTCCATTCACATGTGTGGGCTGGAGAGGCTGGAAGCCTGAGCTCAGCTGAGACTATTAACCAGGGCACCTGCTCTGTCCATGTGGCTCCAACTTCTGCAGCATGGGCCTGGGTTCTGAGAGGGAGTGTCTCCAAAGGGAGGTATCTGAAATGAGTTATTCAAGGGAACCAGGCAGAAGCAGCATAGCCTTTAACAACCCAGCCTTAGAAGTCAGAAAGCATTACTTCTACCCTACTGTATTGTTCAAGCAATTTCAAATCCACCCATAATCAAGGGACCGGACATAGACCCCACCTCTTAATGGGAGAAGTACCAAAGAATTTTGGGGCCATGTTTTAAAACTACTACAATGACTAAACTAAGAACTTCTAATCATTTAGTTTCTAAAATTCCTTTTTTATCCCTTTGTTTGGTCTTTATAAATAAGAGTATTTTTCTGTTTTCCAGGTGATGGCAAATACAGCCAAACACTATACCTACATATTCTTATTTACTTACATATATAATTTTCACAACAATTAAGATGTTAATATTACCCTTTTCATTTAACAAATGACACTGATGTGTTGAGAGGTAGAGCAGCTTGGTCAAGGTTACACAGTAGAGGAGGTCTGACTCTGGAGCACAGGCCCTTGGCTACTGTCTAATCAGCAACACTTTCATATTCCTGTGATATCCTCACATAGAGAATCCAGGGAAGTTTACGTATCTAAATGTCACTGGTGAGAGCTGAAATAAATTTCTAAGCTCACTCTATCAAATATCCTAAGCCTTTTAAAAAGTTGCTTTTGGCTAAATGGTGGCTGGATCATAAACCTTATAATCTATGAAAGCACTTAGGGGCTACAAATTTTTAAGGTTTTCATTTCCTATGGAAAAAAGAAAATGTTCTTATTTGCACTCTGCTGCTGAATTTGACCAGGGAGTAAAAGATACCTTTCTCTGTGAAAAAGGGCAGGACATTTCCATTTGTTTTTCCCTGAGGGGTTGGCTATTTGGTCTAATTTTCGTGATAAGCTGACTAAGGGTTAGGGAATGTCAGGCGTGCACAAGGCAGCAAAGCCTTGGATGGAGAGAAGGTAGCTGGTAACAGGTGGAGGCCAAAAATAGAATGCAGGCTCAGGAAGGGTCAGACCATGGGTTTACAAAGTTAACCATCTTAAATCAGTTAAAGCTGGACTCAGATCTGTACACCAAGTTGAGTTGAAATTTGGTTAATGAAGCTGAAGTCCAAACTGGAGATAAAAAAATCTAAGCCAAGGAAGCTGCAAAAGTCACCTTTTATTGAATTAAAAAAAAAAATGAGGCTATGCCAGCTTGCACCTCCTCTTCTATAAGGCTTATTTAATAGTTGATGGAAGAAGAGACGGAGTGGGCGTCTACTCTTCTAAGGTTTGCTTACAATTCACAGAAATGAGAACAGCACAGTTCTAACAAGGAGTTTGGGAGTCAGAAAGGATAAGACAAAACTCAAACTTATTTTTATCATTTCTTCTTAGATTTCTGTTTCCTAGCATAGGATAATTCACTTGTGATATTATTTGTATTTCTTTTCTATGGAGAGATGATGTGATACTAATTCTATCTTTATAGATATGGGAGCATCTTTTCTTGATATTAGGATTTCCCCGAACCCAGGAGTTACATACATACTTACTTCCGATCTTGCCCCCACATGTTGCGTAAATTTGTGGAATCAGTTCAGAGATAATTATTACCTAAACTTCTTCCTTCCTGAACAATCTAAATTATTACTACAATGTTTTAAGTCAATCAACAATATTTATCTAGCATCAATTTTTTTTGCCCACTCTTGTACTAAGTGAAAGGATAAAGAGATATATGGCAAATCTAACTTCGTCCCTTATCCTTTGTCTGTGGAAGACATACTTAATTGGTCACTGTGCACCAAACCTGACTTCGGATTTTACTCAATACATTTCAGGTAGCCACTCACATTTAATCTGAGTTGGTGCTTGAGGTGAAACCTAAGGCATTATTAAATACTAATGGTGAACAGAGAAAGAAAATAATCAATTTGGACTAACTGTGGGACAGGTAAGATTGACTTCAAGGAATGAAATGTCTATAATAAAATATCTAATAGTAAATAGAGGTCAGCTTGGAATGGGTGTAGCAGATGCTGTTGATGCTCCTCTCCTGTCCTGTTGGCTCCTTGGGTTTTCTGGTGCGCACCCAACTGACAGATTCCCGCTTTAAGCAATTGCGTCTTTCCCTTTCTCTACCTGAGGGCTTTCTCCAGTGTTACTAGAGCTTGCTCAGCTGTAAAGATAAAGCAGAACGTCCTTGTCCTTTGAGGGAACTCACCCCCTGGGAGGCAATCCTGAATCAATAGGGACGGCAGTGGTGGACAAATGCCTCAGCCTCCCTCTCTTCTGGTGGGAGGGTCGTGGGGTTAACCTCACAGGGTTTTTCAGAGGATCTCCAGCAAGACTGAGCCCCTCTTGCTTTTTATTGGTTTTTGTCCCTTCCCTGTCTCAATTTCCTAACTTTCTTACATGTCTTCCTGGGTTTACCTTCCAAATCATCTATCTGCCTCTAAATCCTTGTCTTAGGGCCTACTTTTAGAGGAGCCCAAATTAAGATCCAAGGCTAACAAACTATTATAGGAATGATTAAAATTTCAGTTATGCAAGATGCATAAGTTCTAGAGGTCTGCCATACAACGTAGTGCCTATAGTTTACAATACTGTATTGTGCATTTAAAAAATTTAAGAGGATAGATCTCATGTTAAGTGTTCTTGCCACAAAACAAAAGAAAAACAAACAAATGAACACCTACAAAGGGGGGATGAGGAACTTATGAAGGTGATGGATGTTTATTACCTTGATTGTGGTGATGGTCTCACAGGTGTATACATATGTCCAAACTCATCAAATTGCATTTATTAAATATGTGGAATTTTTTACATACCAATTATACTTCAGTAAAGTTATTAAAGATAATTCTTATAATCAACATCACTTTTAATATCCATATGGGGATCATTAATTTTATTATACAATCTTTAGAGTTGGAGAAACCAGTGGTAGATTGTATTGTTGTTGGCAATTATTCATTTTCTCTCCCTGCAAGAAGATTGTACAGTCCTACTCTGTTGAACTCACTAGTGGCCCCATGACAGCTCATGTTTTTCCTGATCTTTTTTCCTCTGCCTTAAGGCAGGCAAATTTCCAGATGAAGCTACTGGAGACTGGGCTCTGGAATGAAGATGATAGACATGGTGCAGAGCCTCAGTTGAACTACAATGTACATTTACAATGATTAAGAAATTAACTCTTCTTTTCCTTATAAATTATGGAGATTTTGGAGAAATTTGTTATCACGGCATAACTTAGGCTAACTTGACTAATATAGAATCTTTAAGTATAATTTAGTTCAGTGGTCCCCAATCTTGATTAATCATAAGATTAATTAGGGATATTTACTTGGGAGATGTATGTATCCCCAAAAATATATCCCCAAAAATGTATATATCCCCAAAAATGTGTATTTACATTTATAGATTTAAAATTATGATTCTAATTCAGTAGTAGGTTTGGAGTGGAATGCAGGAACCTGCATTTTAAAAATTTTCTTCAAATGGTTCAAATGATCTCATTGTTTGTAACCCAACCATTTTGCTTAATTTTAAGGTAAAAGGAGATTGACAATTTGAAAAGTTTTCTATTCTTTTAACTAATTTATAAAAAAATCATTGTGATCTAGATCAGAGTTTGAATTAATTATAAAATCTATTCTCCAAAAGAGCAGAGAAATAAGCTTAATTGTACACCTGAATAAGGGAAAATTCTGAATTTGTATTATCAAAACTAGTAAAGTTTAATTATGTCATATATAGGCCAGCTAGGTTCAAACCTAATCGAAAATTATAAATGCAGCATTTTACTAAGGCCATTAGTAGTCCAGAAAGGCAAAGAATAGTAGGGCTTTAATAACAGAAAGTAAATTTGTTGCATAGACACCCTCAGAAAAATAGTGTCCTTGCTATTAACAGATTATGGGTCTACAAGGAGAAATCATCATATAGACCAGCAGATCAAATTAAAGGTGGTTCAAGGGCAGCTGATGAAATTTTCTAGCATCACACCTGGCAGCTCTATGCTATCCACTTGTTTAGGTCACTGTATATGTTTACATAGTATAAATTATTTACTCAATTCAATTTTGACTTTTTCCTTTGTATCTAATCTGAGAAAGACATTATAATAGATGCTGCTGGTGTCCTAAATTCCTTCAAGGAGGAGGGAGATACTGGCTCACATATAAGGTAATATAATGCAGAATATGATAATTATAACAAGAAAGGAACACCCCCTAAACTGACTTAGGTTCTTTGCTGATCTATTGCTGCAAGAGAACTTCTGTTTATGGGGACTCTTGCATAATTGTTTAACTTAGGTTCCATAGTCAAGGATGTTGCTACGTGTGTTCCACAGGACTCACAGATGTGTGAGCTGCTGCAAAAGGGGAGTCATAGTCCAGCCTTCACTTCCTCACCACTACTCATCTTAGCCCATTGTGATCTGGTGTTTGACACTACCGTGTTTCTCAAGCTGACTTCTCCAAAGTTCACCAAGGACTTACCCAATTCATCATATCTCCAAATTTTGACATTATTGATAAATATTTTTTCTTGAAACTTCTTTTTCTCTTAGATTTTACAATACTGTAGCGTTAATTACATGTCTATTATATACTCACCCTGTGCTTTAGAAATGTAAAAATAAGAGCTTTCATTTAGTAAGCACTTGTTACATGCCAGGGACTTTCTATATATTATTTTAAGACTTGCAATAATCCATTGAAGTATTACCTTCATTTTTCATATGAGGAAATTGAGGTTTAAAGAAGTTCAGTCCTTACCCATGGTCATCCAACAGCTACATATTAGAGGTGAGACTCAAACCTATGTCGAACTGTAAACTTGTGTTCTTCACCACTATATGAGGGTCTCAGAACCCCTTTTTGATGGTGAATTTTTGTGTCAACTTAACTTGGCTGAGGGATCCAAAGATAGCTGGTTAAACATTATTTCTGGGTGTGTCTGTGAGAGTATTTCTGGAAGAGATTTGAAATTTACATTTGAATTTGTAGATTGACTAAAGAAGATCCCCCTCATCAATGTGGGTGGGCATTGTCCAATCTGTTGAGGGCCCAAATAGAACAAAAAGGTAGAAGAAGGGCAAATTCACTTTCTCTGTGTTTGAGCTGGGACATCCATCTTCTCCTGCCCTTGGAAATCAGTGCTTCTGGTTCTTGGGCTTCAAACTTGGACTGGGACTTAACACCACTGGCTTTTTTGGTTCTCTAGCTTGTAGATAGTAGATAGAGTAAGCTAATTCAAATAATAAATTTCCTGCTATATATATCTATATATCCTATTGGATCTGTTTCTCTGGAGAACCCTGACTAATACAGATTTTGGTACCAAGAGTGGTTCTAGGGGAACAGAATTTTAAAGATGAATTTCCTGAATTGGTCCTGGGGTTTCTCTAATTTGATCTTTAATCTGATTAGATATTGAGAGCACTGATAGTCCATAGTGTGGACTGTTTGTAGTAGAAGCACAAAATATCTGCATTGGATACTCAACCACTTAAGAGAAGCAAGAAGCTAAGTGACTCTGTGTGTGATACTTTCAAACATTTTTGGAAAAAAAAGGAATATAACAATGTTGATTGGTTGTTCCTAATGTCTCTGGACAAAGTGGTGAAAGAAAAGGATGAGCTCAGAGATTTAAATTCCCAGCTCAAGTGCCTCATAAATGACCTAAGAGCTTCTAGGTGTGCCATGAAGGACAGCTTCACCTCCTTTAGCAACAGGGCTGAAATAGCTGAAAATTAAATGCAAATATCAACTACAATTGGCTGAATTACAACACAAGTTGAACTCCCAGCCTCACAGGGTGTGCACTGTTAAAGTGAGGGCATTGACTGGGAAAGAATGGGATCCTATACATTGGGATGGGGATGTGTGGGAAGACTCTGAAAAAGTTGGGGACATTGAGCCCCTAAATTCTGATGAGTCTTCTTTGCTAGCGGAAGAGGTCTCCCTACCCCCAGTGGAAGAGATTTCCCCACCCCTAGCAGAATTGGCCTCCCATCCTCACCTCTAGCGGTAGCTGCCACCCTGTCCATAGTGTTATGGCCTTTCTGCCTTAGTCTGATGGGATTAACCCTGCATTGCCTGAGTAAGTGGTAGTGGCCTTTCCTGAGGCAGTTTCCACACAAGACAATGCTAGTTCTGCTTAGGGCCTGCCCCCAACCCCCTCTTTGCTTCTAGACCTATAAATAGACTAAAGTCTCAGCTTGCCCCTAAAAGTGAGGTACAAAGTGTGACCCATGAGGAAGTGCACAACACTCCAAAAAACTACTTGAGTTTTCTAATTTATATAAGCAGAAATCTGGGGGACATGTGTGGGAATGGATATTAAAGGTGTGGATAATGATGGAAGGAATATAAAGTTGGATCAGGCCAAATCTATTGGTACGGGTTCACTAAAAGAAGATTCTGCATTTAACATTGCAGCTTGGGGAGTTAGAGAGGGCTCTAACAGTGTGGTTAGTTGACTGAAATAGGGAGTGAATGGACATACCTGAACTGCCTTGCTTTAATGTAGAGGAAAGGATTCAAAGGCTTAGGGGGATTAGAATGGTAGAGTGGATTTTCCTTATAAGACCTAATCACCCACACTGGGAGGATCCAGAAGGCATACCTTTCACTTTGAGAAATAATTTGTGAGGGAAGCCTCTGTCTTCTTGAAGAGTTCTGTGATCATTCCTTTATGTTGGCCGGACTTTACAATGGGAATTGTAGCCGCTCAGTTGGACAACCTAAATATAATGGGAGTAATTGGATCTTGGCGTAGTGGTATGGTTTGAACCTGTCCCCCAAATTTCATGTGTTGAAAGCTTAATCACCAAATTCTTATGTTGATTGGAGGTAAGGCCTTTGGGAGGTACTTAGGATTAGAAAAGGTCATCAGTGTGGGGCCCTCATGATGGGACTGGTGGCTTTATCAGAAGAGGAAGAGATACCTGAGCTGACATACATGCTCTTGCCCTCTCACCATGTGATATCCTCTGCCATAGTATGACATAGCAAGAAGGCCCTTACCAGATGCCAGCACCATGCTCTTGGTCTTCCCAGCTTCCAGACCATGAGCCAAATAAACCTCTTTTCCTTGTAATTATCCAGTCTGTGGTATTCTGTTATAGCAACAGAAAACAGAGTAAGATGTGGAGCAAGGGCCAAGTGGTGGCATTCAACTGCCAAAGTCATGGTAGGTGTAGTTACCTTAATAGACATTAGAGTCAAAGCATTATTCAGAATAGCCTGACTTCTGTAGACCTGTAGTGTTGGCTAGTTAATTGTAGTGTTCCTAGAAGTGAAAGAGATAGGAAGCTTACTAAATTCTTAACTTGATCTGTATAAGCATAAAAGTTCCAGGTCAAGTGAACAGAAGTCTAACTTGAATCATAAAAATAGTCATGGCCCCTCAATCAATTTTCAGACTTGAGCCAGTTGACAGACCCAGAACCCCTTGAATGAAGGGAAGTTTGGGTCTCCTTGAGGAAGGACTCTTCAACACTACTGAAAATGTATACTATTAATCTTTCTCCCAGCCTTCACTGAAGGGACCTGTGGCGTTTACAAGGGTACTTTTACACTGAGGAAGAGGAAATAATCACACTTTGTGGGAACTACTGGACACTGACCGTAAACTAACACTGATTCCAGAAGACCCAAAATGTTACTGTGGCCCTTCAGTCAGAGCAAGGGCTTATGGAGGTCAGGTGATCAGTGGAGTTGTAACTCAGATCCGTCTCGTTATAGCTCCAGTGGGTCCTTGAACCCATCCTGTGGTTGTTTGCCCAGTTACTGAATGTGTAATTGCAATATACATACTTAGCAGCTGGCAGAATCCCCACACCCTTTCACGCAAAAGTTATTAACAAGCCCAAGGAGTTTTTCTTATGTGAGTTATATCTATTCATATTTATCACAATAAAAATTTAAACAGGAAATTTAAGAATATCTGCTAATTTATTTAAAAATAATAAAATCATTATACGTTGATGTAAATATTATTATAAGAAATAACTATTCCTAAACAAAAAGTATGGTAATAAAAGTGGCATTCCTTCACATTTTTTACAACTCTTCTTAGTGTCTGGTTTAACGATAGCCTAATTCTTATATCTGCTTCTGTGTTCAATCTGTTGCTGTATATTATTTGGTTGAAGAAGATCCAGCCTCACACAAATATGTGGTTGCAAAGGAAGAGTATTATAATAGCATTTTCAGTTAATCATGGATTTCTTTCCTTGATAGTACACACTCAACAAATGGAAGTTTCTTAAAGGTTAGTAGTAATGAGGAACCTGTGGCCATATCTGTGAACTTTTTGTGTCCTTTTACATCAGAATTCATTGGTCTGTTTTGTACTTTGAATAGATCTTTTACCTGGGTATGACACTGGTCCAGAGCTTTAATTATATTACTTCCTTTTATAACATTGTGCTGAAACTAAACATGAATTGTAAAATGTAAAACCAAGCATGACTTACAAAACATGAAGCTAAAGAGGAATTAACTTGACAAGAGCTAGCAGGTTTCTAAAGCAAATTGATGAGAGCTGATGATAAAACTACACTTTAGGGAAATTTCTGGTTTTCATGCCTATTGAATCAAACTGTTGACTTGGAACTCTCTTGATAGTTTTATGAGGCTGATATATACTATTTCCTAGATGACGATTGTATTCACTTTATTTGGCATTAAATATAAGTACGTATTCATCTTTTGCATTAAGCACCTAATTAACTCTATTACCATTGATAGTTTTCAAATTCTTCAGGTCAAAGTTATTGAGTTCTAATTTTATTTTGGCAGCATCTTAAAAATGTTACTTTGCCCATCTATGGCAGCTTTCCACCAACCCATTCAGGATGGGTGACATTTCCCCATAGATTTTCTCTCTCTTTCACAGAATGGAGACTCCTCTACATTCATTAACATTGTTGAAGGCTATTGAGGATGAATGTTCTTGTAAAAGTGCCAGATCATTTTGATTTTGTTATTTTTTATTTAAATGATAAACCCCATGACTAAGTGTAAAGGGGATCAGGGCTGAAGACCACACATTAGTTGATTCCCACCGTAGGGAGAAGCATATGACAAGTGTTCATGTTAGAATCCTTTTCAGTCTCCAGTTGCCAAGAAAAGAATATAAGTCATGCTTTGCTTAACGAAGGGGGTACATTCTGAGAAATGCAATGTTAGGCAATTTTGTCATTTTGCAAACGTCTTAGAGCGTACTTCCACAAACCTAGACGGTATTGCCTAGGTTACATGGTGTAGCCTGTTGCTCCTAGGTTACCAACCTGTACAGCATGTTACTGCACTGAATGCTATAGGATAGTGTAACACAATGGTTAAGTATTTGTGTATCTAAACATGTCTAAACATAGAAAAGGCAATGCATTGAGCTATGACATTACGATGGCTATGATGTCACTAGGGGATAGGGATTTTTCAGCTCCATTATAATCTTATGGAGCCACCATTGTATATGCAGTCTATTGCTGACTGAAACATCGTTCTGCAGTGTGGGACTGTAAGTCGTTTTCAGTTAGATATTACATGTTGATTAAAATGCAATTACTGCCTGTGAAGAGGTGAAAGCATACTACCATTTCTATAATTTGTTTGGTTCTTGTGTGTCTTGTTCTTACTCAGGAGGCAAAGCTCTTCACCTTTATATAGATACTCCTTGACTTATGATGGGGTTATGTCCCAATAAACCAATCGTAAGTTGAAAACATTGTAAGTCAAAAATGTATTTAATGTACCTAACCTACTGAACATGATAGCTTACCCTAGCTTTCCTTAAACGTGCTCAGAACACTTTCAGTACAGTATTCAATAAATTACATGAGATATTTAACACTTTATTATAAAACAAGCTTTGTATTAGATGATTTGGCCCAGCATTGTACCACATGTTGCTAGCCTGGGAAAATATCAAAACTCAAAATTCAAAGTACAGTTTCTACTGAATATGAATCACTTTTGCACCACCATGAAGTCAAAAAATGATGTCAAATCATTGTAAGTCAGGGACCCTCTGTACTTTCCCTAGGCTTGACTATGACAAAAGAAGACTGGTTTAATAACTAACTTGCAAAAACTAACCTAAAACACAAGATATTTATATATAGAGAGAGTGTTTTATATATATATATAGAGAGAGAGTGTTATTAACATTTAAAAAAAATTACCAAGCACTTCTATGTACGTATGCAAACATATGTACACATTTGTGGATCAAGCTCCTCCCTTAACTGTGGGGCAAGCATATTTATGCATAAAAGGCTACTTTTTAGTTTTTAATAAGGTAAAATTCTAAATACTGTATTTTTGCAAAGCCTCTCGCTGTCCTTTGTGGAATTAGTAAATTATGTTGACAGCTGGAACTTCATGTTCTCAAGAGGTTTTTAAACCTCTCAGGACCTTTGTTTTTTCTGCAAGTGGTAAAACCCAGGTAGAACTGAGTAGAGAAATGTATTATATTTGGACTGAGACTATCCATCCTAGGTATTCTGGGGCTTCATGGCCACCTCTCCCCTTCATAATGTTCATGGGATTGCATGGAGTCCTGGCCGTTGTCACTTGAGTTGTGTTCCAATTCTATGTTACTTTTCACCTAAGGTTCTTGGGGAATCTTTCCAGACAGAAAGGAATGCAGCTCATCGCTAATTTCTTTGCCGCTTTTATGGTCAGCTAACTTCAACTCCTTTTAAAGTCTTACCTCCTGCAGGAAAACTTCCATGGTCATCTCTGCCCTTTGCTTCTGGGCCATGTTCCTCTTCTGGCATCTTTCACATGCCTCCATCATAGCACAGCCCTTACACTGTGGGAAAACACGTCTTAAGGGTCTGTCTTTCTAGATCATGTGGTGGAAGGTTCCCTCATTTCTTTACCTCTGGTGCCTGGTGCTGTGTTTTGTATAGGCACTTATGTGATCCAGTGATAAGCTAAACTGGTCCCACAGTACCAGGCAAGGAGTCTGTTAAAAGTCATGGCTTAACCTCTGTGCCTTCAGAGAGTCCAGTGAATTAAAGGGAAAGGCTATGCTTGAGCTGGAGGGCATTAAACAAGGAAGGAAGTTAATCAGTTTTTCAGTGAACTAGGGGCAAAGGAGAAGCAGAACCTAAGAGAACAGTATTCTCACTAATATTTCTGAAATACTAAGCTAAGTCTATAAAAAAAAAAAAGTCGTTGCTAGGATAGATAAGTCAAATTTCACACTTTAAGGTAAGAATATCCCAGTAAGGGCAATGAGGTTATATTATCTGATCCTACTTTCTCTTGTTAAATGTTCTATTTTAGTCACATTATATCAATTCTAATTATCAACTTCAACTATGTTGATAAAGAATGAAAAAATTCTCTCTTTAAATTACTATGAGTTTTGGAGGGATTGGAGGCAGGAGAGTGGATTTTTCCATACAGATATGGTGGGGAAAAAGTCTATCTCACATACTTGAATCCCCAGGCTCATTGAGAGACCCCTTCTTGAGCTCTTGTAGTACCTAAGTAAAGAGCTCAGTGGCCACATTTATAGCACTATAATGAAATCTTGGATTTGCTTTTTCTGCTTGTACACTAAGGTGTCAGTTTTTTGTGGATTATTAAATAAATATAAATTATTTAATATTGATTTCTCGGGAGCTAGTACAAGACCCAGTACATAGAAGGAGCCCAGTAAATATTTGTAAATATTTTTCTTAGAGATTTACCCAGAACCATCCATATGATAGTCCCTTCTCTCCAATGAGTAATGGTAACTTTTTCTTCTTATTTTTCCATCCCATCCCATCATCCAAGTC
This sequence comes from Daubentonia madagascariensis, assembly GCA_023783475.1. Classification (NCBI taxonomy): domain Eukaryota; kingdom Metazoa; phylum Chordata; class Mammalia; order Primates; family Daubentoniidae; genus Daubentonia; species Daubentonia madagascariensis. The sequence goes on along the minus strand of JAKFHU010000978.1, from coordinate 12,222,477 downwards.
CATCTTAAATCACTGGATTTGGATAAGATCTTTTGGAAGATTCATTCTTTTGGCATCTCTCCCCTCCTGTTCTGGCTGCTTCATGTGGGTTCTTTATTCTTAGAATCTGAGAAGTCTGTGGATGTGGCTAGGATGAAGATGAAAAACACTTTCAAAGAATAATGTTGTCTACACACTGGCAATGAGGAGGAACTCATTAAAGCCAAATTTAATGTGACAGTTTCCAAAGAGGACACTATATATTCCTTTTCACTTTGGGCAGGCATAAACCTAGGCCAGGCATCTCCTCCATCTCCTTCCCTCAGGAAAGTTCCTTGATTCAGTTTTATCTTTCATAAAAATGATATGTCTGTGGAGAAGGGTGAGGCTTGAGATCTTAAGCAACTCACTATGATATTGGAATGTTAAAAATACATGCCTCAGATAACAGTTTGACATTTGAAGAGACTATCCTGAAAAGATTGAGAAAGTGGCTGCAATCAAATTTAGCTATTCCTTATTTATTCTACAGTGAAGAAAATAGAGTTCATATTATTTTGGTAAAAATATTTTGAAACAAGTAGTTTTTAGGAGTATGAATAAAATTTACGGCTAAGTTGTAAAAAAAAAAAAAAAACCCACCAAAACCAATTAAAAAACCTCACCCCGATTTAGCCCTAAGCCACATGGGCACCGAGGCATGCATATTTTAAGAACAGATATGCATACTGAATTTCTTCTCACAGATCCTATTGTGGATTAAGGTCTGATTTCTCATTTTTAGATATCATTTAAACTGGTTTAACACTACTGGGTAAAAGTGCTGAACCAGTTTTGTAGAGAATAGTATTCTCATTGTATATGACCTAGGGCAGTGCTTTACAGATTTTTATACCAACAAAATTGTTTCCATTTGGGTACCCGCAGAAACAGACTGTGAGACAGATTCCTAGTGCAAAATAATTTATTTTAGAAATGTAGAAAACACCCTACAAATAGGGAAGTAGGGAAGTGAGACAGGGAAGGAAAGGCAGCCAATATAAGGTACATTATCAAAACAGTTAGTACTAATGGCCATTGGCCTGAGGAATATCTGTATTTATATATCTATGTCTACATCTGTTTATCTATCTATCTATCTGTCATCTATTTAGCAAGCTGAGTATTAACCCCCCACTCCCATCAGTCATTTGTTGAGGGCTGCTCCAGAGGGATTAATTCCAGAAACATTTGGACTACTATTTGCCTGGGCAGTTCAGGTTTTCAGAAGCTTCAGAGAAAAGCCCTCAGGCTGTGAGATTCAGACAGGTAGGTGAAACTTGGCCCATAGACACTGAGGGCACCAGCATAAGTTGTTACACTTGTGTGCATCTACTACAGTAAATATTTGATTTCTGAGAGGGCATTCCTATGTCGACCTCTGAAAGTGTGGAAGTTCTTTAAAATTTTGTGTTTTAAGATACAAATAAATGTAAAATGTGCATTTTGTTTTGTAATATATTTTTAATTAATTATAAATATAAAATTGCATATAAAATTACTTATTAGTTGAATAACTTAATCTTTTCCTCCAACCTAAAATTCTTTAAATGAAAGAATATGTCTTAGCCTGGTTTCCTTTGAAAACAGAGGTGAAGACAAATCTTGCACACAAGTTCATTTGGGGACTAATTGCAGGGGCGGGGGTGTGTGGGGGGGAAAGGGCTAGGGGCACAAAATGGGAAAGGAGAGAATGCCAAAATAAGGATGAGTTACCAAGTTGGCCACTGCTGTGGGTTGACTGGTGCTTGATCTTGCTGGAATCTTCTGAGGCGCCTATCAAGTATCTTTCAGAGTTGTCCCACCTGGGGACTGAGAGATGGAAGCATTTATACATTACCTTCTGCTCCCCAGTGGTCCATGGTAGCCCCACAGGCACTAACTGTGCTCCCCCTGAGGTGGTGTATGCCTGAGTGATGATCAGGTTCAGAAAAACCCTGGGGTAAAAAGTGTAGGCCAAGATATCCTAATTACATTTTGGGAAGCTGATGGGATTCTGCACAGAACTGGTTGCTGCAGTGATGGCTGAAGTTAGAGGCAGGCTAAGAAGATCTGTAGTGGTGCACACGAAGGGCCAATACAATGATGCTTTAGGAACGTTTGGCTCAGGGTTGAGGATGATAAGGGACATGCTCTAGGGCGAGGTGTGGGGTTGTTGACACCCTGCCCCTTTGCCAGTGTTCCTTTGCTGAATCCAGATGCTTTTTGACAGTTTTCTTTCTGTACCAAAAAACCCCAAAAACTCAAAAATGCATTCTTTCTTTCCCCTCACATTTATTAATTTTACATTGTAATATAAATTTAGTTTGTTAGTCTTTCAAAGTTATTTATTAAAATCATAATAATTAAGACCATTTGGGAAGATTCAAAAATATAAAAATCGTTTTTCTTTCAAAATGTAAAAACCCAGTAGTATTATGAAAACATATAGGCATATGTTTCATAAAACAGAAAATGTAATTGCATATAAGTAGTAGAGTTTGACTCTCTCCTTATCATATCCTCATCCTTCATGGTTACTATTGAAGTGGAAAAGCAAGGAAGAGGTAGTCTAATTCCAACTTTGCTGGCAGCTATAGCTCCCTCCAACCACAGACTCAGGAGGAGTCAGGAGAATCATTTATTAAAGTAAGTATTCAATGTGTAGTGTCCAAAAGTAATCAGTACCACATCAGCTGCTGTTGTCCACCCCAGCTGTCTTATCTGTGAAATGGGCCAGCATGACATTGGACCCAGGAGAAATGGAAGGGAAGCCTCTGAGCAAAAGATGCTTTCTTTTATTACACATAGAGATGTAAAAGGCATGTAGATAAACATTTAAATATTTGATTTAAACATTTGGTTTTATTGGTTTAAACACATTATGTGTTTCATTATGCCAAGGACAGAAGTCTTTTCAAATTCAGGAAAGCCTTTTCAACTTGTGCTATTCTGAAAAAGAGATGCTGGTACTGTTTTTAAGTCATTCCTAACAATTATTACTACTGAGTCCTAAAGGAGAAAATTACAAAATGTTCCCTTACTTGTGACCACTTCAAATCAGAAGGTATATAAGAATTCTTTTATCATAAAATATGTATAATAATTGTGTCTTTAGTTTAGTATACATAATGAGATTAGAGCAGGGTTTGGCACATAGTAAGCTCTTAGAAAATGCTAGTTATTAATATTATTATATTTATGTATTATATAACCTGCTTGGGTTATCAAATGCTTATCTAAATGTAGGTAGTAAAAATATCCAAACATTCCAAGCAAATAACAGGCTAAATAAAGATACCATTAACAGCACTACAACTATAATTAATATTGATATATTGTATACTTGAAAATTGCTAAGAGAGTAGAATTTGAGTTCTCACCACAAAAAATAAGCATGTGAGGTAATATCTATGTTAATTAGCTTTATCTACCATTTCAAAATGTATATGTATTTCAAAGCATGTTGTACACCACAATATATAATTTTTATTTGTCTAAGCACCACATGTACTCACCATCAAATTGGTACTAATTGATCAACACTTATGTGCACATAATGGAAGTAACATTCATTGAGTGTGGGGCAGGTTGGAAGGGGAAGAAGAGGTTGGGTAAATTCACACCTAATGGGTGTGGTACATGCTATCTGGGGGATGGGCATGCTTGCAGCTCTGACTTGGGCAGTGCAAAGGCAATATATGTAACCTAAACGTTTGTACCCCTGTAATATTCTTAAATTTAAAAAAATCAAAACAATAAAAAACAACACTACAACTATATTTAAATACAAAACTTTAAAAATCAGAGGGAATGCATAATTCTGAAAACAAAGTATGTGAAAAATTTAAGCCATATCCCCAGTTATCCCTCAAATATCCTCAATGTATATATTCCAGATGAAATGTATCAGGTAAAAATACCTTCATTTATTCACAGGATCTTTAGTGAGTTCCTGCACTGTGCCAATGCCTTAGATCCAGAAGATTCATCTGTGATCAAGACAGTCAGAGTCCCTGACATCAGTGGACTTAAACTGTAATGAGAAAGACAAGGCAATGAAAAACTAAACAAATACATAAACAAGATTTACAGACTGTAATTAGGGTTTAGGAAAAATAAACAGTAATGAGATAGACAATAGCTATGGGAAGCCATTCTAGATGTAGGTTAGTGAACGCTTCTCTGAGGAGGTGACATTTATGCCGAATGTTAAGAATGAGAATATCAGTCGAGTGAAATGGGGGTAGGAGAGGGGAGGGATAAAAAGCATTTAAACTAGAAAGACTAGCAAATTCAAAGGCCAAGAAGAAAAAGGTTTGGTGTGTTCAAACGATAGGCAGGAAGGAAGACTTTTCTTAGACCATTGTGGTTGAGGGGGAGAATTGTGTAGAGTGAGGTTGAAGAAAGGGACACTATGGTCAGGAACTTGGTTTTATTCTGAGACAAAGGGGATAACATTGAAGGGTTTCAAGCAAGGGATAATATAATCTAACTTATGTTTTAAAATATCTGGCTATTTTATGGAGTATGGGTAGTTGGTGTTGGGGGAGTGATATGAAACAGAAAACCAATTCAGAGACTCTGGAATGGTGCTGGGGAGAGATGGTGTTGCCCTGGAATAATATGGCGGTAGTACAAATGGAGAACAGTGAGCTGACTTGAGATGCATTTTGGAGCTAGCACCTGCAGGACTTGATGACGGATTAGAAAGTATGGGGAAAGAAGAGTCATTGATTTTGGCTTGAATGATTCAGTGGATTTTGGTTCTATTTCCTGAGTTGGGAAAAACTTGGGGGAAGAGCTATGTTTTTGTCTCATGAGATACCTATTACACATTCAAGAGGAGTTTTCAAGTAGGCAGTGGTGAGGTCTGGATTTTGACCTAGGTATAAATTTGGAAGTCATTATCATAGATGGTATTTAAAAGTGCAGGACCAAATGTAATAATCAAAAGATGCTGCTGAAGAAAGACATATAATAAGAACAAAAAAAGGTGAGCATGCATTTGGCAACAAAAAGTTGTTGGTGACCTTAGTGTAGTCATGAACTGTGGGATCTAGCTTGAATGAAAAGGAAAGCAAAAACAGGGAGGGGGTGAAAAGTAATGAGGCCGTGGATGGAGATCAGAGTGAAGTAGAATTAATGAAGTAGACATTCTAGAGTGAGACAGAAGAGAAGGATTAAAGTGGGATGTTTCAAATGGCGATTTTGGTGGTGATGCATTTATTGGCAATAACAAGGTCTCAGTTGTCATAACAGGAACAGATGGCTAAGGTGGAAGAGAAGCGTATGAAGGTGAAATCAAAGAACTGGTAAAGAAAGGTTTTTTGATGAGTCATCCATATGGTTGCTGAATTATGGAGGAAAGATGAATGGTGTAGGGATGAAAGGAATGTAGGGAGTCAGGTAGCAATGTCTTCTATAAATGGGAGGTCCCTATAAATGAGGTCCCTAGAGGAGAGCAACAAGGGGGTAGGTGGCATAGCAAAATGGCAGAACTTCACAGGAGCTGTGGGTTTTGAAAGCTTTTGGAGAAATAAATGGTTTAGAAGCAAGAATGTGGATCAGAAAGGATATCAGACTCCTTTTCTGTCCCTGGAGCAGCTGCAGAGAACAATTTTAGATAAGCATAGGAGCAAAGGGACATTCAAAGAACAGGGGAGTGTATGAGCAGGTTTATTGGTCATAGATCTGAAGTTTCTGCAAGCACAGCGAGTGGGTGAGGGAGGGGTAGAAAATGGGTTAGTTAGGAAATGTGACAAGATGTCAGTCCTGTGGATACTGAATGGCTCGGGAAACTCAGATTTTAGGTGGCGATCAACTGTTGTCTTCTGAGAGCTGGTGTGGTGATGTAGAACACAACGTGGCATGCCCAGCTCTTAGACACTAATGTGCCCTGAGAAAATGTATGTAAAGATCACACTGTGACACACAATTGCATAAATACTTGAAATGTTTGATGACCACTTATGTGTATCATGGAATGTTTAAAGGATTAAATTTTAGGTTGTGCTGGAGTCTCATAGGATTCCTGCTTCTGTCCTATGGGGGATCAGTTTTTAGATTGGACTAGACTTGGGAATTTCTCTCATCACCAGGAGGAGTTGGGTAGAAACTCAGAGAATGAAATTTTCAGGTTAGAATAGAAAACACATTTCTAGTGGCTGGTTATAGGCATTGCGTTTTCAGATTTCAGTGTAGAGGGCAAAACGTCTCCTTAGGAAACAGTGAAACATGACGCATTTTGAATTTTAATTCTGAGTGATTGTAGACATAGAGCCTGTATTAGTGCTGTCATACAAAATATTGGTCACAACAACACATAGTCACATGGGAAAAAACAGCATGGGGTCAGGAAAAAAATGGACACTCACAGAAAGAAGAAAACAGAGGCAAGAGGCTAAGAGCTTCATTAATTCCTAGCAAGGGGATTTAATATTAGAACCTCACTGCTTAGTTTTTTTGTATGTAATTATGCTAATGCATATATAGTAACCTTTTAAATTTCAATTTCGATTATGTTGGTTTAGTTATTCTCAATTACTTTTGGTTTTTTCCCCCTAAAGTCTCAAGACAAAGACTGTCTCCCAATACTATTAAATATAGATGTCTGGACTGAATTGAACTTACATGACAATTGCAGTCAAGATTCTGGAACTCAGAATGGGCAAACCAGGTAAGCAGTGCCATTTTTAGAATGTTGTTTTAATAAGGTTTATTCCTGTCTGGGTCGGCTGCATTTTACATTTGTAATCACTAGGCTGTGAGTATGAAGAGTTATTGCCATGACAACCAGGACTGACTGACTTGCCTTTTGGAGATGGTAACGAGTCAGCATGTTTGTGGATGATGCCTGTGGTTCTCAGTGACTTTCTAGAAGGTCATTGGTTTTGGGAAATTATTCTTGGTGGTGTGGAAAGACTACTGGATGAGAAAAAACGTGAGCTAAGTTCTAGTCGTGCCTCTCCCTGAGCCAGGTGTATAGCCTCAGGCAAATCTCAACCTACTGGGGCCTCAGTTTTTTCATCCATTTAATAGGAAGCTGTAGCCAGATTAGATAGTCTTTAAGGTAGTTTTAGTTCTAATTTCTTTGATTCCATAGACTTATACATTTGCAAGCCTGTTAAGCAAGACAGTCCATCTGCTTATTCCATAATACTGTCATCATGTTTAAACATTTTGTGAATTCTTTTTTTGTCTTACCTTCAGAACTGGTTTGAATCACAAAGAAAACTACTCTCTTAATTTTATAATTTTTGATCCAGCTTACTCTCCAGATTTTTATTTTAAAAAACCAAACAACCCAAACCTCTTATAGGTTAAAAATTATCCATGAAGAAAAATGTTTTGAGCAATTGCAGCTCAATAACAGCTGCAAGTATCATTTTTCAAGATAATGGATTTGAACGGCTTAACTCATCTGATACACATGTATACACTGGAATTTTTTTTTTCAATATCAAAGCATGCACTTTAACCAGCAGTTGATTATTTTGATTATTGCTCACAATAGAAATATGAACTAACTGCTTTGTGAATTTGTTCTTTGTTCTTCTTGGCTGTGTGTAGTGGCTGGCAATCCTTTTTAGCGATCATATATAATAGCTATCTAACTCCTGATTTTTGTGTAACATAAAGCAGTGCTTCATAATGAATCATTTTGTCTGTTCGTGTTCAAGTGCCCTATCTCTTCTGTCCTTTGAAAAGCTAGTTATGATAGTATGGTTTTGATTGTCAGACGTCCTCTTTATTCTAAAAAATAGGTTGACCACATTTAGATGTTTTGCTACTCAAAGGACTTTGAAAGAACTTTTATATAACACTTAGTCATTGCCCTTTCACAATCCCTCTTCCACTGCTTTTAATTAGGCTCCTTGGGTAACTGGAATCGTCATTTCCTTGGCTTGAAGGTGCACAGTACCAACTTGTTGGTTGCTTGATTTGGAAGCTCAGATATGGACTTGCTTCTTTTGGTCCATCTTTTTAACGTGGCTTTGGCAGGTGGAGTGGACTTAGTTTTGTCTTTTCACTTCGGTCTTTCTTATCTATTCACTTCTTCATCTTTATTTCCTACTCTTCTCTATTCCCTCTCGTTCATTTAATCTAATCTCTTTTATCAGGCCTTCTAATATTTCCTTATCCATTCCCTTAAATGTTTCTAGACTTTCATCTGAATTCATGTGCTTATCTTTATCTTTTCTCATTGTACTTGTAAGCTCATGTCTTCATAGCCATGGTGGGCTTCATGGGCACGCAGATCTGTGCAATTACGTGGGGCCCCACACGTAGAAGGGCCCACGCTTCGTTTAATGTTCTGCTGTTGCCATCTTGAAATTTCTAATAGGTTTTGAACAAGGACTTCTGCCTGTTCATTTTGCACTGGGCTCCACAAATTGTGTAGCTGTTCCTATTTTTTCCCCTTCTAGTTGGGTAATTGGTTTTTGTTTTAATCTCTCATTCTTTTTCATTTCTCATCATATTTTTTATTTATTCCCTTCCTTGAGGTATATCATTCTGGCTGCTATTTTAATATAGTCATATTATCTCTGTTTATTTCTCATATCATTTAAGAACATTTAGCTTTATAGAAAAGTAGTATATGGTCAACTTCTTATTAGCCATCCTGACTAGGAGAAAAGAGAATGAGAGAATCAATAAAGATTACAATTCACAAAGGAAATAATCATTTCAGAGAGTACTGTGTGGTTCTTCTCTTTCAGGGATTTATCTTTTTATTCTTGTCTGCTCAGGTTAATTGGTTTGCACTCCCTGAATACACAATAACTGGTGGTTGGGGGAGCCTACCGAGTGGCAGAGGTTAGCTAACCTGAGGTTAAATGTCTCTACTAATAGAGGACATTGATCTCATATTTTTTATCTTTAGACCTTAAAAAATGAATTATATTTTGGTTTCCACAGTTTCACTTGAGGAGATTAGTAGGATGTGAAGACTTTTCTGAAAACATTAAGATACCTCTTTTGGTTTTGACAAACCAAATGGGCCATTCCTGTCTTTTTACCTGGTGAGAATCCGAGTCAGTTTATCCTGTGACACTGTCTGCCCAGAAGCATTTAAACAGTAATAAAATCTGATGTGCCCCCAGGTTAACCCAGCTGCCAAGGTGTGTGTTATTTAAAACCTTTTTGATACCACTTATTAGGTGCCAGGCACTATTCTATGCACTTTAAAAATACAAACTAATTTAGTCCTATGAGGTAGATACTATTAATTATCCCCATACTATAGTTGAAGAAACTGATGTACAAATAAGTTATATGACTTTCCCAAAGACAGAGCCATTAAATGCTAAAATGAGGATTTGAGCCAGGCATTCTAGTTCAAGTCCGTGTGCCTAAACCCTATACCATGCTGCTGTTACAATACATTATCTGTTTAATTTTTATCTATTCAGCCCCTTATAGAGTTGGAAGCCTAGATGCCTGATAGACTAAAGCCTTATCATAGTAAAGGACTTCCTAAAAGCCTCTATTTCTTTAACTTTTCTTGTTAGCAATACATAATAACAATGTAAATGAGTATGTAAACAAACGAACCTAGATACCAAAACTGCATGTGACTCTAAAGTGGAAATATCTGAGATGCCATCCTTGATTTTATTGAGGCAAATACTTGACAGTATATTCCTGGGAACTATCGTTAAAGAGATGCTTCACTAACTGTCACAGTCCCTTTTGGAAAGTTGTGATCACAGCTGGTGACATTGCTGACATCTTTTATCTGTTGCCATACTTTTTCTTTCGGCTAGGCATTACAGAGTGTGGAGTTAGATGGCCAATCAATGTGCTGCATCAGAATCAATAGATCTCAGTGAGCATTCCATTAGGCCCAGGAGCCCTTTCCATTTCTCAGTCCTGTCTGGGCTTTGCACATTCTTTCATGAAAAAAGAGAGTTTGGGGATTATTTTCTCTACCTGTAGCTTCTCATGGACAAATGAATCCCCTATTATTGCAGAAATCTAGTCAATAAAGCTGTCAGAATTTTTAAAACATTGACAGTAGAGCCAAGTTCAGTGTACTTAACCTCTCTAGTAAATTCTGAGTGTGAAATATAAGAGAAGGAAATGATATTTATAAGAAAGTGCCTTAAAGTTTTAAAAAAGTGGTAAAAATGTTAGATGATAGAAAAGAATCCTGAACTTGAAGTTGGGAGAACTGAGTTCTTGGCTTGGTTTTACCACTAAGAATCCTGGGCAAATCTCTACAAATGAATTAATTTACCTGGTAATTGTTAGTGTCCAGAACAGCCCCAAATTCTAAATTTTTTGACTTTAAAGAATTTTATTCCCACAATTCCATTTCCATCCCTGGTGGATAGACAGCTCTGGAATTCACATGAGAAATGACATAGGGCTCTTGTTATTAAGGCCTCTGCCCACTTCTTTTTCTAGCACCTAAGCATCTCTTCTTCTTACTTGTCTTCTCCTGTCCCCCTCGCTCCCCAGCAAGTTGGAACTCATATGTCAACTTTGATCCTGTTAGAACCCAGGAATTTTTTCTCTGATCTCTTTCTTTGGGAGACAGGCAAATAAGGCTAGTGTTGGTAGCTTTACTTCCTACATATCTTAATTTCTTTCTTAGAATCCTAGAAATTATGCCCACTCAAAATAACCCTTTTATAAATGAGTTAGGGTAATGCTAGCAGCTATAACATATAAATGTCAAGCCTCAAGTGGCTTTATACAAATTGGGTACTCTTGATTAACTGGTGGCTTTCCTGTAAGCAGCACTTCAGGGATCCAGCCTTCTCATATCCTGGGGCTTCACCATCTTCTGCCTTTCAGGGTCACCACCTTTGTTTGCAACAACACAATGGAAGGGGAGTGTCACAGAGTATCATGCCTGGAAGCTTTTTATAAGCCAAACCTGGAAATTGTACATTGGTTTTGTTCATATTCCATTGGCTACATCCAAAGTGTCTGGGAAAAGTAGTCTAGTTCTCTTCTAGGAAGAGGAGGAGACTGGTTTGATGAAGAGCTAGTCCTGTGGTTCTCAAAATTTAGGATGCATCAGAATCACCTGCGGCCTGTTAAAACCCAGATTGCTGGGCCCCCAAACCAGGGTTTCTGATTCCACAGATATGGAGTGGGCCCAAGAATTTGCATTTCAAATCAGTTCCCAGGAGATGCTGATACTGGGGGTCCCGGGACAACACTGGAAACGACTGAGCTGATCAGTCTTTGTTACATTTCTTAAGCACATAACACATGACATATTTTTTGAGGAATCCCAATCTTTATCTGAGGGAGAGGAGAGAAGAACAATTGACTGAGGAACAGGATCTTGGCTTGGGAGGAGGCGGCGGGGGAGGGGGGCGGGGGTGTGGGGCTCCAGGACACAGGTGACCTGAGTTCTGGGCTTGGTTCCACTAAGCTGGGTGGCCCTGGCAAACCATCTCACGCTCCTGAACCTTGGTTTCCTGGGTGTGACATGAGAATGATAACAGTATCAGTTCTGCCTAAAACAAGGAACTATTGAGATTGAATGAGATAAATATGGGGTGACGTAATTATCTTAAAAGCAGACACCTGGATTCTCTGTTGGGTAAGAACCATCTTCTGCCAAAAAAAAAAAAAATCTTGATTTTTCTGAGGGTAGGAAGGGAAACTTGCAGTGCAAGTCTGGAAAGGGGAAAAAAGGAGGCCAAGCCACTCTGCAGAAGAAATGACTAGGAATTTGGAAGGAGGGAGCACCCATAAGAGAATGGAACAAGCTAAGTGAGAAAGGACTGTTGTTTGCCGAAGCACATTTTAGAACCGGACGTTCTAATTTTCGCTTTCCAGTTGTTTGTGCTTGTGGATGTAAAGCTTCTCTGTCTCCCCCAACTTTCAGTAACATTGCAGTTGTTTTGCTGGTGGAAATCAGTGAAAAGAAAATGAGTTCCATGTCTAGTTTAGAGCAGAGACAAGAGGTTGCCTGGCGTAGGTGAGCAAGGAATGAGCGTGAAGTCCACGAGAAAACCACAGCTCAGAGCCATAGTTTATCATGGAAACCTGAGCCCCTGAAAACATGGTTAAAGCTCAACCCATAACGTTTCATGAAACTTAATATCAAAAATTTGTCTAGGAAGGGTCTGATGTGAATGCTGCAAATATATGATTAATTATTCTTAGACATACCAAAGGGCATCTAAAATTATAAAATTTATAGTAGTATTGCTTAAATTACATATTTGAATATCTTGATTATTCATTCATGTATTATGTATATTATTATTCAATTCATTATGCCTTCATTGGACTTTTAAATTTTATTCTTCTGTTTTAAGTTTAGGTGTGGATGCTTTTTTTTTTAAAAAAAAACTACAAAATTACCGAAACAGAACAAACTGAATTTCAAGGCTAGGAAGTTTTTCTAATAATAATTTATAGTCCAAGTATAATGTGACGAAGTAAGGTAGTGTGCATGTAGGTACCAACCTGAGATTATGTTTGCCAAGAGTTTTATCAAAAATAGAAGAAAGGATTTCTGGCCTTAGTTAGAAATGCTCTTGGAAGGCATTAATTATTATTTCTAAGTAACGCTGTATTGTATAATATATACGCAGATATTTTTCAGCAAAATGGTTTAACTTGTAGAGATTTCATCTCATATAAGATTCATTTCCTATGCATCTTTTAAAAAACTATAAGAAGACTAGCCTCTCCCTTAATTTCTAAGAATATTATAACACCTTTATTATCATGGTACAATTTATTAAAGAATGTAAATTTTACATTTTCACCTTTGAGTGTTGTTTTTCCCCAAGCCTCTGCCTTTCTGAGCATTTGCAAAGCTCTGCAAATGACAGGCGCATCCACAATGCAAGGAATAATCTTTCTGTTGGGCTGTTCCTGGGGTAGTGATTAGTAGCGTCTTCACTGAATATTTAACTTCCTCAAAATTGCTTATCTGTGCTGTGGATCAGTGAAAGATCTGGGTGAGCTGTCGCTACTTTACATAATTAAGTTTTTCTTGCCAAAAAAAGAAAGTAACAAAATACGGAGTGAAAGAAGCCTCAGGTTGGGCTTTTAAAACAGTTTCCCTTCATGTTATTTTCTCATTTAAAATAACCTGACACAAAAGCAAAATATTTGAGATTGAGGAGGGAGTTTATGTAGATCAGTTGGGTTGACAGGCTCACATTTCCTTGCAAAACTCTTAGGAATTTTCTTCCACAGACCCCTCCGCAGTCAGTGGTAAGTAGTAAAAGCCATAAAGAAAACAATTTCCCATTGTTCAAAAGCTGACTAGTTGGTATGTGGGTGAAGCAAAGGAGAGGGTAAGAAGAGAAGTCCTACTGTAGGGAAACTACTGCCAGCCAGAGCTAACAACTCAAATGTACTGAAATGATAGATAATTCAAGCTTCTCATGTCACTTTAAATTAGTACAAAATCACTGCTCAGGATTTGTGCTTATCCCATTTTTCCTCGGTAGAAAATAGGCCCCAGAATTAGGCTGAAATACGTATCTAATGCCTAGATAGGATATCCACTCACTTTCTTGGCGTGTGTGAATGAAAACAGACTTTGCTTGCTCAGCTGCACTTCATCCCTTAGTTCCTTCTCTTTTGAGTGGGCCAGTGTACCCAATGGAATCTCCTACCCTGTATTTATTGAGTGCTCTAATGTATGGGGGTGTCTTTCCCTGGTTAGTGTAATAGGGAAAATTGCATTTGCTTATCTATTGCAAATGAAAATCATCTGGGGAATATAAAAAGCATTTTCAATTCTGCTACCATTATTTCAGAAGCAATCAAATGCAGAGGAATGAAAGTCAAACACGGAGAAAAATGCTGATAGATTGGGCAATCTGCATGGCTCTCTGGGATCATCATTATTTCAATGTTCAAGAGGAAAATGCACATTTGAAAGATGGTAAATTTCATCACATGCAATCAATCATTCATCTCCTATAGCAACAATAATTGTGGAGGATGTAGTGTTCAGACATAACTATGTAGTTGTCCCTGCTTGTTTGTTCATCTGTTTGTTTCAGGGCATACTGAATCCTATGTAACATTGTGTGGAAATCCCATCTGTGTTAGAGTACAGCTCCTAGGTGATTTTCAGATATTGATATTCGGTACCAATTACCTGTGAATGATGAGGACAAAGTAAATAACTGCAGCCACAAAGAGTAAGATGCTTGGCCTTGCCTTTCTTCTCGAACAGTTTGTCCTTTCATTCCAGATTTTAAAAATAGGTTATCTTTCTACGTTTCATGCATTTTTTCTACCTTTATAATATGAAGGTGATTTCATTAATACAGTAAATCTTGGTTGACTGATACTTTAGGAAGGTGCTCTTTCTGGGTAAACTAAAAGCCTGACATGGCTCTTCCTGATGTTCTTAAATATTTTATTAGCAATGTCTCTCCTCCACCCCCTTCCTGTTCATAGTCTCCTTCAGATTAATGACATAAAGCAGGTGGTAGGGTTGTAAAAACTGGGTTTCCATTAGAAACAATCTCTGAGAATGTGGTGTGTTTTCTTTCTTATTTTCTCATTATTAGATGTCTTGAGCTCAAAAGGCCCATATGGCAGTTTGGAGAAAGATATATCCTATTGGAAACCAATGTTCTGAGAGTTTTAGAGCCATGAAATCGGATATCATAGTTTCGATACTTTTTAAAAAGCTTTCAATCGTGGATTCTGGGTTTCTCTTTTTCTTTCGAACTCTGGAAAAAGCCCAATTTCCAACCCTACCTCCTCTCCCACCCCCTTCTGGTTCTGGCTGTAGCAGCACTAGCGAGGAAAGAGTCTTACAGGAAGACTGTGACGAATTTATACATCAGTCTTGATATTTGGGGAAAAGCTCTTTAGTCACTGACAACTTCTTTAATTATTGATGGTTCAGAAATTTTGTCTTTCTTAACTTTCATTTGTAATTCTTTCCTCTAAATTCAAGTGAGTCTGAACATTCAAATTATTATTTAGTACAAGAAACTAAAAATAGTTTTTCTTTTTTTTTAGTTTTTTTGACAAGAGAGAATTAAAGAGAAAAAAGAGAAAGAAAGGTAGGAAAAGTATAGTAGGGGATATGACACTTTAGGATCCCCTGCCTTAGGATGAGACAGAAAGAGAGTGTTAATAAGAATGAGGAGAGGGCCATTCTCTGCTTTATTTGAGGTGAACTAAAAGCTCCTATTCTTCCCTTTTAAAACCTTTTATTGAAATATAATACACATGTAGAAAAGGGCACATATCATAAGTATATTGCTTGGTGCATTTTTGCAAATTAACGCACCATGTGATCAATACTTAGGACAAAAAACAGACCTAAGAGATCCAGAAGCCCTCCTTATATTTCCTTTTAGTTACTACCCCTCACTCCGAAGGGTGACCACTATCCTAACTTCTAACGGCAGAGATTTGCTTTGCCTGTTTTTTGTTGCTTACTATAATATAATATAAATGGAATAATTCTCTATATACTATCATATATATTATATGTTTTACTATATAAGTAGTATATATTTTATATATAGTATATGTCTATATACTGTATACAGTTTATATCCTGTATATATAGTATACCTATATATACATAAATAGTATATAGTATATCTATATATACTATTAATAGTATACTATATGTGATAATACATACTAGTATGTATTAATATATTGCTGTGTATTAGTATATGTAGTAATATATACCAGTATATATATTAATAGTAATAGATCTCTATATACACACAGGCCATAATCTTATATGTTTAATATAATATATTAATAAATCAAATAATACAAAATGTACTCTTTTGTTTGGCTTCTTTTACTTAATATCTTGTCTGAGATTCATCCATGTTGCTGCATGTTGTTTTAGATTGCTCATTCATCCACTACTTTTTAACTATCTTAATTTGCTGTTATACTTGTGAATAGCCATTTTCTTGCCTTAGAGAGATGAGAGTGGTTAGGAGCACAGAATCCGGAACTAGGATGTCTGTGTTGAAAGTCCAGTTCTTCTATTTATTAAGTATGTCACCTTGGGCAAGTCACTCAAGCTTTTGCTGCCTTAATATCCTTGTCTGTAAAGTGGGGATAATAATAATATCTTCTTTATGGGGTGGGTACTTAATGATGTAGATATTAATTTTTATTAATTTAGGTAAAGCATGTAGAGTGCCCAGCATCTGGACAACACTATATAAGTGTAAGGTATTACTGGTTCTCTAACTTGAGATTCATTTTCCTCCTTCCGTATTGCTTCAATCTTTGAGCACAGAATGGGGGAATAAGGCATGCTAACTCATCAAAAGTAGGGAAGAGGTGCTTTCGGCAGAAATAAAAGAGGTTCTTGATATCATTTGCCCTTTGCTCCTACTCCATTAATTTTAGACTTTTTAATTTTCTATGGGTTATTGTTTAATTAAAAACCATTATTACTCACTGGAAATCTAGTAAATAATATTTAGTATATGATGATGAAAACTTAATTTGCTACTATAACTATATTTTCTCACAAAATGATACACAGAAGTATTAGCTATAAGAAACTCCGTATTTTTGCTTTAATCCACTTCCCTGGCCCATTATTTCCTGTTAGTGTTGATAGCATAGAACCGCCTTTGCAATATGGTGATTTGGAGTATTTTATGGAAGTGGTGGTGGTGAGGAAGAAGTGGTGCCACAACCTGAATGATCCCAAATGAGCACAACATTTCCCACCTTCCTTTCACCTGCTCACCTCCACTCCCCTTCCCTTCACCTTCTGCTCCCACCCTGTCTCACACTCCCATATGTCCAGGTCCAGGGTGAGCTGGGAACCATGGTGCAATATCATTTAGCTACAAAATACAATATACTGATAAATAGTAAATTACTTATTTTTTTCCTTTTCTTCATCTTTCTTGATATTTTCCCAACTAGCATTAGACTTAGGAAAGAGAATCTCAGACTTGAAAAAAGATTTGTGAAAAATGTAATTCTTTTTATAAGACATTAGAGGGTATATACATATTTTATTATTTAAATTGGACATTAAATTTCCTCATATATACTTATGTTTTGTTATTCTTGGCAACTTAGGTTTATAAAAAATGTACGTTCTAAATGCCATCAGGTGCTGTAATTTTCTGAGAAAGTGGTTCAAAAAAGTTCAACAAAAGTTGCAGTGCTATTGCCTATTTCCTTAGTCTAAAAAATTCTTTTTATTTCCCATTTTTACTGGCATATAATGTGTCAAAACAGAATCTCTAGAAGACATAGGACACAGATATTATAAAGCCTTAAGGGTAGCTATCTTATAGAGAAATTCTTAACTGGTTTCTCAAGTGTAAAATTATAAACGATGCTTCAATTTAACAGTTTATCTTGAAATACAAATCACTGAACATTTTTGACAAAGTAAATAACTACCTTGGACTCATTAGCTCCTCATGCTATGCGGAAGGAAGTATGCCTATAGATACATGTGATACTAGTTAAACTCAGTTTTGAGTAAGTTTATCTATATGAAACAAATTTTGAATATTTGAATAAGTCAAGTTCCATAGAAATCAACCCAAGGGGGGAAAAATAACATATACCCTCATTACATAATGTAATTGTATAGAAGCCTCATGATTATAGCCAGGGTCCTCTTGAGTATTTCAAGGTGAAATTTGATTAGTTATATTAAAAGCATATTTTTGGGTTATATACTTTTGTCTTTGCTTCACACATTTGTATTATGATGTATCCTTCTCAAAGTTTCTCCTCAGCTAATGTTTATATATATGAGTCAGGGTGAATAAAATAATGTATGGCCTTTCTGCACTAGTAGATCAACCCTAAGGGAATATCATTGGAATTATTCTAGAGGAATTAGGATAGAGTGATTGTCTTAGTTCATTTTGTGCTGCAATAACAGAATACTTTGAGATTGGGTAATTTATAAAGAACAGAAGTTTATTTTTTACAGTTCTGGATACTGAGAAGTTCAAGATCATGGAATGGGCCCATTTGATGTCTGTTAAGGACCTGGTCCCCACTTCTAAGATGGCACCTTGAACACTATTCCTCACCTGGCAGAAGAGTGGAAGAGAAAAGAGAGAGAACCTACTCCCGAAAGCCCTTTTTAAAAGGCATTAAGCGCTCACCCATGAGGGCAGAGCCCTCGTGGTCTAATTACCTCTCAAAAGTTCTACCTCCCAATACTGTTACATTGGCAATTAAATTTGAACATGAGATTTGGAGGGGACAAACATTCAAACCATAGCAGTGATCCTGGTTTTCCTGGGATGGTCTGGTTTTAGCAGTGAAAGTCCCATGTTCCAGGAAACCTCTCACATGGGGCAAACTGGGATGGTTGGTCACCCTAAGAACTTCTCACTTCCAGATATCTCTACCACTGGCCTGTTGGGGAATCTTGAATGAATCCATTAGACTGAGCATTTTGTTTTCAGGAGTCCCATGTTCAAATGCATCAAGATAACACATTAATATCCGTTTTCATTATTCATTTTTCAGTGGGAGTATGTTTCTCAGCCATGTAGCTTCCACTTCAGACAACAGAAAGTGGAGTGAGGACTGAAGAGCAATTATTGATAGTGGAGAGAAAAGGAAAATAACAACCATTTGTTAAGCACCTACTATGTCTGCAGAATCTGATGGGCTTTTAATAGAAACAGTTTAGAAACAAGGCACTGAGCATCTGGAGAAGGTATGAGATTGGGTTAGAGAGTGGGGAGATACGAAGCAAGTCCTCTAAAAGAAGAAGATAGTTGTTACTTACTTGAATGGAGAAGACAGACTTGAGGTCAAACCCCAGATTTGCTTTTGAATCCTAACTCTGCATCTTTCTAATAATGAAATTGTGGCCAAAAATTTTAATCCTTAACATTGAGTTTCCTCATTGCTAAAACTGAAATATTATACTTTTTTTATGGGGCATAGCATTTTGTGAAAATTAAATGAGGTAATGTGTGTAAAATACTCAGGACAGTTCCTACTACTTGAAAAGCACTATATAAATTTGAAGTTGCTACTCCTACTGTTGCTGTTATTACATTTATTCAGAACTCCCTGCCCAGAAAGCCATGGCCTCTTATTCATCCCTACTTTTAAGGATCTATCATTGCTTTGTCTCTTTGACATATAAGCTATTTGATGCCTTTGCTGGAAGTCACTGGGTTTCTTGTTGCATATGTGCATATGGGTACACACATAGAAAAAAACAACAACAACAAAAAGCAATTGGCTTTGCTTATAAAATCATAATGACACACACACACACAAAACCCAAAAAGCAAGGAACATTGTTTTTCTTCTATGCCTCATTCTGAGTTACATTCTATTAGGGTTCTCCCAGGCATCAATTCAATGCTTCCCATTTTTATGAGATATAAGTTACATGTAAGGGGCTATATAAATGCAAAATAATAAAAAGGGAGAACAATTTTGGGACTTCCAGATCTATGCTATCAAAAGGACTGCACAAAATTTTTCATTTTCCTTCCCATAACTCTGCCTGAACATTATTTATGGTAGTAGCAAAATAGTAGACAAGGAATGAAAATTCATCCAGCTAAGGCATCTCAGTTATTCATAGGTGAACTGAAGGCCTACACTGTCATCAAATTTCACTAGCAACATTCCAATGATATAGTCATATAAAACTGAAATTGTAATGAAATGTAACTTTACATGTACTCACGGATTTAAAAGGCAGAAAAGAATACCATTTCCCCTATTGGTGTCAATTTAAAGTATACCTTCCTATTTTTTAATCTAGGTGCCTGCTAAAGATAGGCTCAATATTTTTGGCAATAGGAGAACTTTTTTATCCACTTTTATTCCCCAAATAAGTATTACATGTAAACACTTGAAATTGATCTTTAAAGCCTTGACATAAATACAAAGAACAGAAAATCACAGATTGTCAAATTTGTAAGGTATAGCAAAGAATAGTTGGTATAATCCACTCATGTGATAGGTAAGGATTTTGCTTTGAGATTGCATACACATTAGATGAGTCACATCTATGTATTTTAATTGCAATTCTCTTCCCATTACATTACCCTGTTTTTTTTTTTAAGAAAAATTTCAGCAAATGATATTGAAATAGAATTTTAAGTAAAAAGTGGGGAAATAAAGGAATGCCTTCTGGGATGCTAGATAAGGTCCGATAGTTTCAATCACTTTAAAATACTGATAAAACAGAGATATAATCAATATTGTTAGGAAGAGCATAAGGAAAGTTGAACAAAGTAAACTTTTGGAATAGAATCCAAAGTGCCCAACAATGGCTTTTTATTAACCCTAGTGAGAATTCTAAGGATATTACCTATCTGTCTATATTTATATATATATAACTTCAATAAATAGTAGTTTTATATATTTATGGGGCACAATGTGATATTTTGATATATGTTTACATTGCAAAATGAGTAAATCAGGCTAATGAACTTATCCATCACCTCACATACTTACCATATTTTGGTGGTAAAAAACATTTAAAATTTACTCTTTAGCAATTTTGAAATATACAATGTGTTATTATTTATTATAGTCACCATTCTGTGCAATAGATCACTAAACCTTATTCCTCCTGTCTAGCTGAAAGTGTGTACCCTTTGATCAACATCCACACCCCATCCTTCCCCCACCCTGACCCCTCCCCAGGCTCTGGTAACCACCATTACACTCTCTACTTCTATGAGATCAACCTTTTTATCTCCCACATGTAAGTGAGATTATGTAGTATTTGTCTTTCTGTGCCTGGCTTAAGGAAATGATATATTACTAATTATTTACCTGTTAATCTATGAGAATACATACTGTACTTTCAGTTTTTCTCTAGAAAGTAAAGGAGTAAAAGCAATGGTTAACTAAGCCCCATTTACTTTTGATTTCTAACCCCATTAGGTTCAGAATTTCTTAAAGGGAGGTTTTTAGACCACTAACATAAAAATTAATGTAGTGCTTGTTAAAAATGCAGTTTTTGGGCCATCCTTCAAACTTACTGAATCACAATCTCTGAGGGATGGGACCTAAGAATCAGCCCTGTAACAACCTCCTCAGATGACTCTGAAGTACAATAATGTTTAAGAACCATATTTAAGTTTTACTCTTCAATGTTGACTAATGCTTTGATACTACAGATAAAGTAAAACATGGTCTTATGCATTACTTAGGTTTTAGTACCATTTGAAGAGGTGGCTGTACGGGGTCCTTTGCAGTGATTTTTAGTTCCATAGTTATGTGAAATAAATATTTCATTGTCTGTAGCAGAATCTGACAAGCCTACCAGATAAATTTCTTAGAACATAAAAAGGTGAGTATGTAAAGTGTGGCTCTGTTGAGGCAGTTCTTTTGCATAAACCTATTGGATTTGAGTAATGGACAGTATGTCTGTTAGAATTCTGTAGAATAAATTGGCTTATTTCAGAGATGGAAAAATGCCATTGAGCAGAAGTTGGCAATTTTTTTTTCTGTAAACGTAAAGGTAGTAAATATTTTAGGCTTTGCAGGCTATACAATCTCTGTTGCAACTATTCAACTGTTGTAGTATGAACACAGCCATAGATAATAAATAAATGAATGAACATGGCTGTATTCCAATAAAACTTCATTCACAAAAATTTTATTTACAGTCTGTATTAGGACTGTGGACCATTGTGTGCTAATCCTCTAACACAGAACATTTAGCATGTGATTCAATCAATATTTAAAGTAAAAAACAATAGCACAAATATTGAATAAATATAATCTGTATTTATATAAGAACATTGATAAAATAGATAAAAATATAGATACAGGGTTTCCTTTGCTTTCTGTTCTACTTTTCTTTGCTTTCTGTCCCCATTTGTGATACA
Organism: Daubentonia madagascariensis; assembly: GCA_023783475.1. Taxonomy (NCBI): domain Eukaryota; kingdom Metazoa; phylum Chordata; class Mammalia; order Primates; family Daubentoniidae; genus Daubentonia; species Daubentonia madagascariensis. The sequence continues at coordinate 12,200,674 of JAKFHU010000978.1, read as the reverse complement.
TTGACCCTTTCATGACTAATCAGTGTGGTGGATTGTAAATGTAGCCACAAAATTGACCTCTCATCAAAACCTTAAGTCTGTTACCACAGCCCTTTAAGCTGGCCCTGTGATGATCTCTGTCCAATAGAATGTAGCAGAAGCGATGTTATATGAGTTCTAACCCTCTGTAAGAGGCCTTGCAGCTTCCATTCTCATGTTAGGAATCCTGATGGAGAATGAAAATCCATGCAGAGAGAGGTGCCAGCTGCCTCAGCCATCCAGCTGTCTCAGTTGACACTCATACATGTGCGTGAACCCACCTGAGAAGAGGTAAGCCCAGCCCAAATTATGAAGTCACAGAGTAGTGATTTAAATAAGATGATTTTTGTTTCAAGCCACTAGGTTTTAGTGTTTTATTATGCAGCAACAAATAACCGATACAAATAGGTAGCAAGGTCATGAACTGAGAATAAAAAGGGGGAAGATGTTTTTGAAGTTTGAATAGAAGGTACGAAATGGAGAAGGTACATCTATGAGTGTCTGAGAATGGACTAGGAAAATATAGTAGGGTGCTGGACAATACTAAGAATTCACTTAAGGTGAATAAATGTAGTTTACGTACTTAAAGTAAGGTCAGTCAGAAGGGTTGTGTGCTTTTTCCCCAGTAATGTTTCAGCTGTGCAGGTGCAGGCAAGGAGTAAGTAGAGAGTTGGATTTAACCATGGGTGATGGGGTTTCAGCAGGTGAACATGATAAGAGTAGAGCAAGGAAAGTGGAGTATGGGTTTATTATAATTAATGGGAGTGATTATAATAATAAACTGGGTACAGAGCAAAGTGAGGAGATGGTGACTCTAAGAGATCTTGACAGGATCAGTGGATTGCTAGTCCAAGTGGAGTCAAAGAACTGTTGGAACAGAGTACTAGAAGGAGTGAGCTAGAAAGATAGGAGCTGGTTGCCAGAGAGTGCAGTACTGGAAGTTAAAATCATGGAGGGATGATGGTTTTGTGATGTGTCAATTTGGCCTAGCTGAACTTTTCCCCCAGAATTCCATGCCTGTGTGTTTCTATTTAGGAAGGATTGTTGAGTGGCAGTGGCCATTTTGTTTTTACTCTCAAAAGGATGGGAGAGGTGCTTCTGGACCTCACGTACGTTGTTGCTTATCTGCTGGCTCATCTCATTGCTGTGGAGCAGCAGCTGGGCCTGCTACCACCCCTAGATCTTCCTTCAGCTTCTCCAACCCTATGGCCCCTGTTTTGCTCCCTGATGAAGGGTGCATGCTTCTCCTGCATGACACCCGTGTCATCAAGGTTGGAGGCAGTGAGAGACTGGCATGGTTTTCAGTCTATCCTCATGGGTTCCAACTTGTTCTTTTTTCTGCTTTGTATCCAGTTTCCCTTTTAACTGCCTGCCTTGTGGACTTCAAGCTCCAGCATCTGACATGAAGACAACAGCCTTACAGATTGAGTAACCAGCTTCCTCAAGTCTGCATGGTTCAATCCTTGTTCGATGTATCTATCTTTTAGTGGTTCTGTTTCTCTGACCGAACCCTAACTAATATAGAGGGGGGTTAGTCTCAGTCATTGGTATTGATAATAAGATTTAGGGTATGAATATGTGAGTAGACGGGAAAGAGTAAACAAGTTCATCAGAAGAGAGGCAGTCAAGCAAGTGAAATAACAAGGTATTGCAAGGATCGTCTTTGTGCATGTTGAATTCACCAAGGATTATGACCAAAATAGTGTTGGAGAGAATGATATTGAACTTGGAAGCTAAAATCCTCAAAAGCGGAGGCCTCACTGAGAGGCTGTGAGGAGGTGGAATAGGTGGTACTGTCTGATGGCATAAGCTTTCAAGGGAAGGGTTACAGGGGTGTGGGGAGGGGCGTAGAGTATGGCAGTGGACACAAATGACTGTTAAGGAAGAAAGCTACTAGGCCCATGGTACAAGGTATATAGAAGAGTAAACTTGTTGTGAGTCCTGCAGCTCCTTTTGTGTAAAGTCCCTTTCCTCTCTTAGTAGGCCCAGCACTTTTCTGACCAGGTTATATTGTGACTTGACTTTAATTATTAGTCTGGCGATCAGGTGGGGATCAACTCCAAGAGTGATATGAATCTAGTTAAGAGGAAGTATGTGATGATTATCAGTTGTGGCCTTAATACCAGCTGCATCCAATGACTGGTGGATACAGGCCTCTTGACTCAAGGTAGGAGGTGGGAGGCAGGGGAGACTCTATAGGGCTCTCCGACCTCTGAGCCCTGTAAGGTTGGCTGAGGACCCTGTTGCAATTGCATCTTAGTTCTCCCTCTGAACTGTGCTGTGTTTCCTAGATCCTCGCAGAAGCTAACCCTGAGAATACTCCCAGTAAACTGTTTGCATGCACATCTCAGTCTTAAAGTTTGCTTCCTAGGGAAACTTACCAATTATTCTCCCCCTTTTTGAAAGATTCCCCTCTTTGCTTCTGGGACACCCTATTCTCTTGGGTCTTGTTCTGCCTCACCATCTCCTTTTTCTGAGTCATTTTCTGGGTTTTCCTTATCTCCCAGGCTTATAAACATTGAGTTTTTTCTCTTTTTTGATTATACATTCATTTTGAGGTGATATCATCCTGACTCATGGTTTTAAATACCACCTATAAAAAATGGACTGAAAAAACTTGGATCGCTGTGTCAAGGCTAGGAGCCCACTTTTGAGATTAATCATCATGAATTTACAATGAGACCAGTTGGCAAGGTTACATAACTTCTTTTTCCCTAGTCACATTCAGTTGTCTGATCATAAATAGGCATGTATTTGTTCATTTAATAAATACTTATTCACTTTCTTCTTTGTGTTAGGCATTTTTCTAAGAGGAAACAGTAGAGAACAAAATAGGTCAAAACCCTTGTCCTTCTTGGGTTTATATTCTGGCAGACATAATCCATTTCTCAGAGGTCCTTGTTGGCCAGTGGGTAAGACATACATTCTTTGAGCTTTAGTTTCCTAAACTGTTGATTGGAGAGAATAACATCCACCTTGCAGGTATGCTGTGAAGTTTAAGTAAGAAAAGGTATAAAATACTTAGGATTTTGGCCTACACATAGTAGGAATTCAACAAATGGTAGTCCATTTTTAAATAGAAATATCTTAGTTCCTATATATTTGTTTTTTGTTACTGCCTTGGAAAGATTTAGTTGCCTCTTACAACTCTCTGACTGGGATTTCAAATGTCCCTTAATCTGTGATATTTATCTCACAACATTAGTAAAAGAGATGAGTTCGTTCTATCAATAAATATTTAATGAGTCCTATTTTGGGCACACAGTAATACAGACAATGTAATTTCTTATTCTTTTTCTCTTGCTGCAGGTAGAATGACTGGTAAATATGCTTTGTACCCCAGAGCATGTTAAAAGAACACAATTCTCAACATTTAACGATCCTTTTTCCCTGTCACTGCCCTTGAATAGCTACAACGCTGAAAGACGTTCAGCTGGCCCCGATGCTCCCCTCTCACTGAACCTAGATTCTTAAAAGAGGAAAAGTAATAAACTAGTTTTTGAATTTTTTTTATAATATACTAATAGTTTCCCATGTCTGGTGGTATCTCAAACACTAACTAGAGACTAACTCCCTGCTTTTAGGTTAGTGTCTCCCCTCTCATCTTGGCTTCTGCGTCTCCCGGCTTCCTTCTGGTGACTGATGCTCCATAGGTTCTTCTCAGCCCCTCAGTTGTCCACTCCGTACGATCCCTCCGTTTGTTCCTTGGTTCTTGTCCTTTTCTTGCTTCCCCTTCCACACCTAATCAGCATAGTGTTATCCCTCTCTCTATACTATTAAATACCATTCTTTTCAAAAACTTTTCTGCTGGAATTGTGTTTCCCAAGGCTGTTTTCCAGCCAGCTTTCTGTCTCCTCTTTCAGAGTGTCTAGCTCATTCTTGCACATAGTTCTCATCTTCTCCCTGTCCTTCCCTTTTCTGTTTCCTTCTTCCATCCTCCCTTGTTTCCTCCCTAATTGTCTTTTAATTACTGCTTTTAATTAGGGCTACTGCATTTCAGAGGGATAGGGAAGTATAATGAGACAAGAACAAGACGGAGCCTCTGGTCTTTATACTTCAAAGCTTTATTCTTTTATTTATCTTTGTCCTTTGAATCTGAAGATTCTGTTTCTACTTATATTTCCCATGGGTGTGAATATCCAACTTCTACTCCCTTTGCTGTGTGGAAAAAGTCTTGTATAAGGTCCCAGAGATTTCCTTATTGCTAGAGGCAAAGGCCGTTTCTCCTGAAGATCTTGCTGCATTTTCAATGATTCTTCTAGAATATTCTTAATCTGTATACTGTACCCGTTTTTACTTTGTTTCATTCTGCCCTGACCCAAATATTGATCTGAATAGTGACAACATCCTTGAGCTATAGGTCAGGATTTCCATATTTATTAACTTTCCAGTTTGAAAACAGTATGAATTCTTTTCAGTTTGGACTTAATTGCTTAAATGTGTTCATCTTTAGGCTTTGTATTAATTAGTGAGACTACATAATGCATGTGGCTGAAGTCTCTGAGACATTTTTCTGCTTTTTGTGATGTCATTTCATGTTGAGTTTATAATTTATCTGACAGCAAAATATATGGCAATGTGGGATAGAATGGGGCTTGGGGTAGAGGCAGAGAAGGAGCTAAACTAATTCTTTTCTTTCTCTATTGCTTTCTATTTCTCTCCTGTTTGATATCTGATTCTGCTCTTTTCTTCCAGGAGACAAGGAAAGAGAAAATAAGGAAAAGGAAGAAAGAGAGGGGAAGTAGACAGACGGATGGGCAGGCAGCTGTAGGAGTTTTTCAGCTGCTCAGATGAAGGGAGTAAATAGAAAGATTATCAACAGCTATTCCAAATTTTCCTTTCTAATGTGCTACCTCAGTCCTGTAAAGCTGCGGTCCCCAACCCCTGGGTCGTGGCCCCATGCTGGTCTGCAGCCTGTTAGGGACCGGGCTGCAGAGCTCCGGCCCCACAACTCCCCATCCGTGGAAAAATTGTCTTCCATGAAACCAGTCCCTGGTGCCAAAAAGATTGGGGACTGTGGCAAGGTTTTAGTGCTGGCCACTTGTCTTCTAAGGGCTTGTTGGACCAGAAACCTGCTGCTGTCATGGAACAAACATGAATGGGTCTCTATTCTTCAAGTGAGATTAGTGACTAAAATTTAGAGCTTTATTTACTAGCTCCATAGATTGAAAAATAGACTTTAAAATGCGATTGTCTAATCATTTAGTCAGTTAGGTAATTGGAAACAGCTGCGATAGCTCCAAGGTGGTCGTATACTTTCTTATAAAAGTCATATGAGACCTACATCACAGGGTACCTAAAAGGTAGGTTTACAATACAGAAGAGGAAACAGCTGTGTATAAACATATTTTTTTGTGTGAGCAATGTGTAAATTTATGAGAGATGACAGGAGATTGTTGATTCTTAGTAAGTAAACTTCAGCTGAAGAATTTAAATGCTGTAACTTTGAGTATTTAATAACAGAATAAGCTAACATTTAACAACACAGTGAATCAGGGAGGATCTTAAAAAGTCTTTAGGTTTCGTTTGGGACAGGGGTCAGCACGCCTTTTCTGTAAAGGGCCAGATAGTAAACATTTTTGGCTTTGTAGGACACATGGACTGTGTTGTAACTACTTAGATGAATATTAGTAGAGTTCTTGGGACACAGAAAATTTCAGATTTTATCATTAGCATTCTGGTGGGAGCAAATAGAGGTACTTGGTTTAAAAACCTTAAAAGCAGCTGCCTTAGGGCATTTCTTTATACAACTTCTTAAATGTGATGGAAACCACCTGAATGAATAGGCTGCTTTCTTCAAATTTAGGATATCCTTGGAAAAGCCATATGGAATAGAATGTGCTTCATATAACTTTTTGAATAAATGACTTGATTCATTTTTCTCTTACCTATCAGAATGCTCCTCTGTAATAGGCTGCATTACTTTAATAAGGGTCACATCAGGAGTAGATTGTGTTCTTAAATATTTTGTTTTTACATGGAACAATATTGAATAGTGAGATCGATGATGGTTTTCTATGGTGTTTGGCTGTTCACTGGGGGCATTTGCTGATGATATTTTAGAAGTAGATTTCAGTGTTTAACTCGTTTGTACTCGCGACGTTTTGGAAATAATGTGATTCACAGGTTATGACCCTTAGAATTCTAATCAAACTCATTTAAATACCATATCTAGAGACATGGGTTGGAGATTGTAATATAATCAAGGGAAAATAAGATTTTTAATAATCCAATTGCATTTGTCAACTGTTCAACTTATTGGTGCAGAACAATGCACAGGACTGTATAAGTGGCTCTATTTGGTAAGGGGAAGAAGAAAACAGAAGCTAAAAGTAAAAATGCTTCCTAGGACATGGGGTGTTGTCTTTAAAGATTATATCTATCTATATGCCTACCTATCTATATAAATTGTAACTCCATGTAATATTTTATTGGAAAGAAGGCTAAAATATGTAATAAAGTTTAATATGATGGTACTGCCATTTTTCATGTGCTATTTTAGTGATACCTTGTTTTATTGAACACAACCCCCAATCCTTGTGCTTTGGCTATTTGAGATTTCTTTTCATGGATATAAAGGGGCAGTCAGAGTTGACCTAAGTAGGAGGTATGAAGTACTTTACGGTCTTAACTCCCCTTAATTTCTTCCTTCTTCAGCTGGTCTTAGGTGGTTTGTTTTCTTCCCATTGTCCAAGGCCTGGAGTTGAAGGATTAAGTCTCTTGTGGTAAGGTTTCAAACTGGCATAGGAGCAAATTCTCAGCAGGGTGTCCTTTCCCATGCTCTAAATCCACGCGGCCCCTTGAGCCCATGTTAATCTTGCTTACCAGCATTCCAGGCAGCAGTGTTGTTTTTTATGTAGACTGGCGTGAAGAGTCCAACCTGTATTAGGAGTACAGACTCATTGGCCTTTTGATTTCTTTGTAATATGGTTTTCTCATTTTTTGAGGAAAAAAAGAATTTGTGATTTGATCATTCTACATAGCCTCAGTTTTCACAAGTGAATTAGAATAATGAGGCATAGACTCATTTATCTAAACTTGATTTCCTGGAGAGAGTAAGTTAGAGCTCAATTGAGATTCGAGTGAGAAAATGGTAATAATGAGTTTTAGATAAGTATAAGGAAGCATCTGCAAAACACTTAGGAGTAAAAATAATTTGCTAAATAATAACACTCTGTTATGGTGCTAGGTGTATATTGTAAAGGAATTAGACCAAAAATGAAAAAGAGAATGTTTTATGGTTGTATTATCTTAAGGGAAACCACTTATAGCAAATAACTATAATTGGCCTTTTGATCCCAGTACCATAAAGTGACATCAAAAACAAGCAAGAATGCATTAAACTTTTGTCTTGTAAGCAGCCTCCAAACTTTCAAGAAACAAATTCGTGAATTGAAGAGAAAGAAATCATATTTTTTGAGGGAAGACCTAAATAAATAATTTTTAGAAATGCAGATATGACTATACTGACAAAGCTTGCTCCTTTCCTCACATAATAGTTTCTCTCATTTGTGGAGCCTGTCAACCAAAAAAAAGGCAAAAGACCAGACTGCAATGCAGTAAGGCAAGGCGTTTATTGGGGTCTTAGGAATTGCAATATGGGAGACACAGATACAGCTAGAAGCCAAATTGTGTTCCAAAGATAGGTAGGGGAGTAGGGATTTTTAAAAGGATGCTGAGGGTGATTACATAAGTTGTTTGGAAAGAATTATCCTTGGTGGAGTTGGCTGGCTTAGCACATGAGACCATAGTTCATTGGTTGTTGCTGTTCGGGAGTTGCAGCACTGGCAAAATTCAGCTGTTTTCCAGGATGTTAAAGACCAAGGCAGATCAATAAATACTTATTAAATAATAAATAGCCCCAAGATATTGTAGTAGACAGCATTACTTGAGGGGAAAAATGATGGATCAAGCATAGTGCTTGTCTTAAAATAGGTACAAAACTAAATAAAAATACAAGCTAAATAATATAATTTACAGCTAAAGACAGAAGAAATGTCTTTGGGTAATTGTAATTTATAATTCTACAGACAATTTTCTATCAGATTTAATTCTTGTGGATGGGCCATTCAGATTTGAAGTTCTAGATGTGAGAACCTCCCTAAATCCTTGCCTCACGTGGGGTATGAGAAGATAAGGCTTGTATGTTTCCACGTATGAAATTATCTAAAATAATTAAACTCATAGTAGCAGAGAATAAAAGGGTGTTTACCAGGGGCTGGGGGAGTGGGAAATGGGGAGTTCAATGGGTATAAGGTTTCAGTTATGCAAGATAGATTCTAGAAATCTGTACAACATAGTGTCTATAGTTAACAATACTATATTGTGCACTTAAAATTTAAGAGGATAGGTCTCATCTTTGTGTTTTTACCACAACCCCCCCAAAACAACAAACAATAAAAAACAAAGGGTCAAGTAGAAATTTTCAGAAGTAATAAGTATTACCTTGAGTGTGGTGGTTTCACAGGTGTATGCATATGCCCAGAATCAACAGATTGCATACATTAAATATGTGCAATTTTTTTGTATATTATCAACAACAGAAATGTAGATTTTGCCAGGGGCCGTGGAGAGGGGAGGAAATGGGAGTAATTGCTGATGTTATTTCTTTTGGGGGTGATGAAAATGGTCTAAAATTAATTGTGGTGATGGCTGCATAACTGTAAATATACTAAAAACCATTGAATTGTATACTTTAAATGAGTGAATTGTATGGTATGTGAATTATATCTCAATAAACTTAAAACAGGCTGAGTGAATCTTCCATTCTTTGTCTTGATATCTGTAGGAGACTGGTGTCAAACATTTAGGACTCTTCATGCTGTTGTTATCCAGGAATTGTAGGAGAAATCAGCTGTTTTTGCCTGTTTGATAGTAGGACCTGATTTCTCTTTGGAAGATCATAACCTTGCTTCCTCTTGGCTCATGTGGTTTAGAGAGGACAGGGCCATGTCCAGCTCCTGGCCTGGCTAGATCAGTCCTCCCTGGATCTTTACTGGGAGTGTCAGGAAAAGGTGCCCTCTTTCTGCTGAGGTTGCAGAAAGAACTGGTACTCTGTGGAGCTTGAAGTTGTCATTAACATCTTTCTCACCTTGTTGGGAAAGCCTACTTGAACGTATAATCAGCACATAGAAGAGAGGAAAGAGAAGGTATCTCCATGGTGTATGGAGCTCCTAGATCCACCCACTCCTGGGCTTGTGAAATATGTAAGTCAGTCATAAGTATATAAGTCAGTTGTAAGTTCTTTTTTTTTTTTTTCCAAATAATCAGGTCTTTAGGAACACGGTTCCTATTACTTGCAATTTATTTCTTCATTTTAGAGCTCTTTAGAATTTTGAGGTAGAAATTAGGTTCTCTTATTCTATGCATTTTTATTGTGATGCTTTATTAGGAGATAGTCACAATCTTAACTCCTAGATCTCAAGTCTGAGTTCAGTATGAAAATTCCGTTAAAATTTCTAATACAGTGTTCAGCTTTTTAGAAGTTTATGTATGAAGTAATTGTGAATCTGTTTTGTACTTCCTACTCAGAAATGACAATTTTGTTCAAACATCACACACTATAATTCAATCCAAGCTGTGTGTTCTACTGGTTGACTAAAATAAAACTTAAGCACATCTAAATTTTAAAGAGTTTATTTGAGCATTCAGTGATTCATGAATTGGGGCAGCACCAATCCACAAGCAGCTAGCACTCTGCTGCCGGGGCAAGAGGGAGATTTTTACACCATAGTCCCCCTTTATCTGTGGGGGATACATTCTAAGACCCCCATTGGATGCCTGAAACCTCTGATACTATCAAATCCTATATATGTTTTTAATACAAAGTTTAATTTAAAAATTAGGCACAGTAAGAGATTAACAATAACTAATAATAAAATGGAACAATTATAACAATACATTGTAATAAGTTACCTGAATGGTCTCTCTCTCAGTATCTTAATATTTTCCGAACTCAGTTGACTGTGGGTAACTGAAACCATAGAAAGCAAAACCGTGGATAAGGGGGTACTGCTGTAAAGTGGTAGCAGAAACAAGGCAAAACAATGTTGGCTGGTTAGAGTGGAAAGTTCCTAGTTAGAGGTTAGTTGGTGATTTTTGATTGGTACAGTTTCTAGTTTCAATTTCCTGTTTACATTCAATTCACAAAGGAATTGAAGGTACCAGAGCCACCCCAGTCTAATGGCTTCCCAATTAGATTTTTTTTTTAACATGGTGAAAGGAATATGAAGCTTTAGTCTAACAAGCTTATGGTTTCTAGTAATACATTTTAAATCATTTCTTTCATCCACCTCATTATATACAAAATACTATAAAAAATTTTAAGCTGTTAGCATAGATAGCCTAGTATTCCTATATAGTATTATACTGTTACTAACACAGGCATACTAATCCTTCCAAGGGATATTTACATGATCTGATAAAAATTTGCTTGAAAGGAACATCTTTCAGGAAATATTTTAATGTCAGACATAAGAGTCAGGTATCTTAACTATAGGTATCGGTGATTTAGCATTTTCTTCAGTACTACAAAGGAAAATAGAATGACTAAAATATCTTTGTCTTTTGAACATTTAACATAGGCTTGATCACTAAATGTTCTATGTCTGATTGTACCATTGAATTTATCTTTGAATTTCTCAATATGAATGAAAATTCTGCCCTCAGAAATGTGAGCCAAGCCATCCAGGTAGGCAGTAGGATGGTGTGGCAAGTTATCTTGGTAAGGGGGGAGGGACAGAGGTTTTTAGGGTCAGGCATTTGATTTATCCCTAAGTATAATTACCTCAATCCAGTCTGTGGTGGTAAATAAGAGGGGAAAGCTGGTTGAGGAAACAAAGGGTGGAGGAGAAGATGGAAGCAGCAATGCTTATCAAGCAGTTGAGCACACCACCTGATGAGCTTGTGAACCCATTTTAGCTTTAGAAGCTGTCTTCAAGCATGAAGCTCACATGTAAGTCTATGTAAGAGACGGAAGGATTGGGTGATGGAGAAACGGGGGGCAGGTCTAGATCCCTGTTCTCACAAGGTCACCTCTAAGAGTACCTGGGAGCTGGAGTGGCTTTCTCTGTTTCAGTCTTCTGATGGGAGGACTTCTAGAATACACACTGTCCGAGCACTCACTTCTTCTGCCATAGAGGCTGACACACTTAGTGTATTCTAAGGGCTTGTTACCTCTTTAGATCATTAATTACAAATTAGTTGAGAATGAACCAAGGAGATCAAGATACATAATTGTAACCTTGAAGTGATCCTCAGAATGCTTTTAATAGGTTTTCTTTCATTTAGGCATGGCTATATTCACTTTATCCAAACAGACAACTTTTAATGGTAAGTTATAATGCTTCATTGTTTACCTGGTAATGCTGATGGAACTGTAGTGACCATCAAATAATAGAATGTTAATCTTTCTTTATATATATTGCATATTTACCTGACACCAGTAAAATACCTTTCTAAATATCATAAATAGAAAATCGTTTAGCTTTTGCAATCAAACTAATCAATATATCCATCGCCTCACATAGTTACTTTTTTGTAATGAGAATACTGAAGATCTCTTAGCAAATTTCAAGTATATATTATTAGTGACTATAGTCACCATGCTGTAGGTTAGGTCTCCAGAACATATTCATCTTGTAACTTCAAGTTTGTATCATTTGACCAATATCTCCCCATTCTCCTTCCCCGCCTTCTACTCTGTATGAGTTCAACTTTTTTAGATTCCACGTATAAGTGAGATCATGCAGCATTTGTCTGTGTCTGGTTATTTCACTTTTGATAATGTTCTGCAGGTCATTCATGTGTTGCAAATGGCAGTTATTGCTTTTAAGGCTGAATAATACTCCATTGTATATATATCACAATTTCTTTATCCATTATCCATTGATGGGGACTAGGTTATTTCCATATCTTGGCTCTTGGGAATAATGCTGCAAGGAATGTGCATTATCTTTGAGATGGTGATTTTATTTCCTTTGTGCATCCTATGCACTCCATGATATTCAGTCAATGATGAATCACATATACAGTGGTGGTCCCATAATTCTATAGTGCTGTATTTTTACTGTACCTTTTCTATGTTTAGATATGTTTAGATACACAAATACTTATCATTGTGTTACAGTTGCCTACAGTATTTAGTACAGTAACATGCTGAACAGGTTTATAGCCTAGGAGCAATAGTCTATACCACATAGCCTAGGTGTATAGTAGGCTATACCATCTAGGTTTGTGTAAGTACACTCTATGATGTCCACACACAAAAAATTGCCTAATGATGCATTTCTCAGAATGTATTTTTGTTGTTAAGTGACACATGATTGTATACCATGAAGTGGGGTTGCTGGATCATATGGTAGTTCTATTTTTAATGTTTTGAGGAACCTTCACACTGTTTTCTGTAATGGCTATACCAGTTTACATTTCCACTAACAATGTACAAGGGTTCTTCTTTCTCCACATCCTCAGTGCTGGCTTTTTGACTTTGATAATAGCCATCCTGATACTAGCCTCTCACAGGTGAGGTGGAATCTCATGGTTTTGACCTGCATATCCCTGATGATTAGTGATGTTGAGCAACTTATCGTATACCTGTTGGTCATTTGTGTCCATACTAAAAGCAATGTACAGATGCAATGCAATTCCTACCAAAATTCCAATGGCATTGCTCACAGAAATAGAAAAATCAATTCTAAAATTTATAGGGAACCACAAAAGACCTGGAATAGGTAAAGCAATCTTGAGCAAGAAGAACCAACTGGAGGCATCCCACTTTCTTATTTCAAATAATATTACAAAACTAGAGTAATTACAACAATAAGGTACTGTAATAAAAACAGACATAGACCAATGGGACAGAATAGAGAGCCCAGAAATAAACCCATGCATATATGGTCAATTAATCTCTGACAAAGCCATCAAGAGTACACAATGGTGAAAGGATAATCTCTTCAATAAATGGCATTAAGAAAACTGAATTTCCACATACAAAAAATGAAATTGGATTTTTGCCATACATAAAAATCAACTAAAATGGATTAGAGACTTAAAATAAGACCTGAAACTATAAAACTCCTAGAAGAAACCACAGGGGAAATGCTCTATGACGTTGGTCTTGGCAAGGATTTCTTTGGGTCTAACACTAAAAGTAGAGGTAACAAAGGTGATAAACAAGTGAGACTCCAACTAAAAAGTTGCTGCATGACAAAGGAAACAGTCAACAGTATGAAAAGGACACCTATGGATTGGAAGAAAATACATAGCCAATAAGGGGTTAATATCCAAAATATACAAGGAACTCATGCAACTCAATAGCAGAATAACAAACCAATTAAAAAATGGGCAAAGACCTAAATAGACATCTTTCCCAAGAAAATATTTCTTCCTCTTAACAGGCATACATTGTTGTTTTCAGGAAAAGGGCAATTTTTAGAGACATTATAAGATGTGAATCCATGTTTGTGAAAATCACTTATAATCGAAAGGAGTAACAGCTCCCTTTACATGGATATTTGAATTATTTGCACATTCTACATGTTATATGCTGAGTTATGTCATACTGGCAATAATTTTTATCAGATAAGATTCTGCCTTTGATCACTTTTGATAGAGAAAATGATCCATTGCATGGTACAAAAATCATGTGGAGACAACCAGTGCATCCGAGAATCTTAGTTTCAATAGCTTGGGACCCACTGCGTACACATGAAGGTAAAGGATCTATATCACCAACTCATAGGAATAGTAGGGTCTACTCTCCCACGCCTTTGGTTTAGAGCCTAAGAAATGGTAGTTAGCAAAATTGCAAAGCTAAAATTCTCTGCTAAATTGACAATGCTAATTACTGTTAGCTGTGGGATGCAGTGCTCAATATTAATTATTTGTGTACAATTAAGGTGATATTGCCAATTTTTTAAATCTTAATGTCTGCCTTATTTATGATGAAGCATATCTGGAAAGTATTAAAAATACCATGTGCCCAATGCATGACACATTTTAACTACTTGGCTCTAGTTGATAGCTCCATAATGAATGTGCTTATCTGCAGGTATTGTATAAAGTCTAAACATAGCTATCAGGGTACTGACATTCACCTTGAAAAACAGATTTCTGGACCATTTTAGTCCATGCTGAATGCTGAGTCATTTCTGCCTTCTCCCTGATTGTGGGGGAGCACAGTAGGGTGGCCCGATGACCTGTTTTCTAATGGACAGGGTTGCCTCTGCACTGCAGGAAAACATTTTTAGTGTTGCATTAAGGAAAATATGCCATGAGGCCAGTACACATCCTTACAGGAAAGATTTCCTGACATGGTTATGCAAATCCAAATACCCCATGCATGTCCTGAATTAGGAACCACATACTGATTGCAGGTTTGAGCCGTAACAAAGGATATTGGTAGGAAGGGGTATGGGACTGAGTGAATCAGAATGGTTTTGAAACAGAGAAACCAATTTCAGTAGTATCTCAAGGGTGTCTCTTTCTAAGAAGACCTGGCAAGCTTTTCTGTTTCAAGCCAGCAGTAAACAAGCTATAATTCCTGAAAAGTTTTGCAGAACTTGTACATACTTTTACTAAAAAATGTAAACACTCTGTGCTTGGGTGTGTACATGTCAGTGAGTTGGGGGAAATTCATTTTTTAAAAATATTTTCTGTGTTAATACAACCTAAGCATCTTGAGCTGGGTCTTTTTCTGTATTAGAGAGATGCTCTAAGGCACATCAAATACTTAGGGGAAATTTGCTTCTGATATAACCATAAAAGCTTAGGAAATTGTGATGTCTGCCTGACATGTTGGGTCTTGGGGGGTCTTTGGGGAGCTCTTATTTACTGCTCACAAATCTTGCTGAATTCTAGAGCTGAAATTGAGATTGAGTCATCTCTTCTGACCTCTAAATTTGTCTTAACTTCTAGTTCTATATTACTTTTATAGTACACACTGATGGATAGTAGATTCAGAATTTTTAGGATTGAGAAGGAAATTGGAGATATAAAAATGATAGGGCCAGGCACATTGGCTCATGCCTGTAATCCCAGCGACTCAGGAGGCTGAGGTGGAAAGATCGCTTGAGGCCAGGAGTTCAAAGCTGCAGTGAGCTATGATCACGCCACTGCACTCTAGCCAGAGTGAGACCCTGTCTCTTGATGATAATAAATAAAAGTCTAGGTAATAAGATAGAGCAGTTTGGAGGAAGACAAGGCCTTGAAATTAGACATAGCACAGAGGAAATTGGGCTCCAGGTCCAGAGAGAAGTGAAAAGCAATTGGTGGGAGTCCAGGTAGGATTTAAGGAGATAACAGTCCAGACAGGAAAAAGTGTCTTAGCAAGAAGGAAGCCTGAGAACAGGCTGCAGGTGGAGATTCAGGCAGGCATGTGGCACCGCAGAGGCTGGTTGTGGCCCAGTTAAGTTTAGGATCATGTTCAACAGCTTCAAAATTGGACTGCAGTTGTTGGGATGATGAGAACAAGGTAGGTGTTGGTAATGGCTATTTTGTCCATTTGCTGTCTAGGCTGAGACATGACTTGATCTGAACAGTCTCTATTTAGTATGAAATTATTTTATTCTATTTCATTCACATCCCCTATGAGGGAAATTTATCAAATTTGGTAAATCCTGTCTCTTAAGGACCTCTTGGGCAAGTTTCTTTGCTTCCCACCCATTCTTAGTCAATAAAAATCCAGTCTTGCTTGTTTAGAACTTGAGTTGGACTTTTCCTTTAGAGGGTAGTGTTTAAAAACATAGACTCCTAAGCCAGAGCTAGAAACTTGTTTTTGCCCCTGGCTTTGAAAATGTGGGCAAGTGACCTAAACATTCTCCTCAGTTTCTTTCTCACAATATAAGGACTCTAGTATCTACCTCATAGGGTTGTTATGAGGATGAAATTAGTTAATACGCATAAGGCGCTTAGAACAGTGCCTGTCATATAAGTGTTGTATATTTATGATTAGTATTATCTGATTTGAATCTCACTTACTCTGCTGTCCTCATTGACTGGGGGACCTAGAGTGGGGAGGCAGCATGGTCTGTTTTATTATTTCTCCTCCAACTTTAGCATGTGGGAGGTGGGTGTTGCCTGGTTAGTAACATATTTTGCCCCTCTCGCTTCTAATTTCTCATATATGTATGTATATATTGTTCATGGAGGGGTGTGTGTGGAAGGGGTAAATTGGGACCCAGAGACCATCTTGTGTTACTGGTTTCTGCTTTTGTGGATAATTTCCTGTCCATTGAGGGCCTTTGTAAGGCTGGTGTCCAACTGTGGGGCATGTGTATGAATTCTTTTGGGGGTCCTATAGGCATCCCCACTGCATACTACTTTGAACGTGAGACCTATCGCCCCAGCTTCTTTCCCCAAAGACCCCACAGCCTCCTGCTACTGGTGACCAGTGGACATCCTTCTTAAGTATCTTTCCTGCCTCATTCCCACCAACCTAAAAGACTTCAAGTGTTTGGAATCCTAAAAGTAAAACCCTCAGAAAACCTATTTCAACAGAATTATTAAACTTCTGTTTTAGAATGTGAAGACCACTTTGATAGGAAATATTCAGACCCACTCCTACACGGTCCCACTCTGGCATGGCAAAGATATTGGCCTAGGGCTATTTTTAAAGAGCTGTTATCCAAGAAGAGGTTCAATGGTGATGACATCTTAAATACCTTGCCAGAGGGGCATTACTTATATTAATGGAAAAGTAGGTGAGAGAATCCTAGTGATGAGAGGGTCTCCAAAGAACTCACGGTATGCTCCGTGAGAGAATGTAAGCTTCAAAGACCATTTAAGCCCAGTGGGAGCCATACCACTATGATACAATAAGAAATATATATTTGGTCTGTCTTCCAGTTCCTGGAACAGAGCTCCTAAAACCCTTGTAATTTCCAGAGCGATGGGGTGATAGGAGCATCTTTTATTATAGGATTTGGTCTTAGTCCCTGGTTCCTGACCCAAGAGCTTCTAAGAACTTTGGAATCTCCAGAGCAATGAGTATCTGTTTGTGTAATAATGAGATGACTGGTGGCTGGAGTTGCTAGATAGTGTCAGAATAAGGCTGGTTGCTGGAAAGACCAAGGCATGATTAGAGGGTTGGAACTTTCAGCTCCACCCCTCAACCTTTGGAACCTCCATAAAAACCCTAAATGAAGGGGTTTGGAGAACTTTTTGGTGGGTGAGTACACCCACATGCCTGGAGGGTGGTATAACCCAAACTGCGCAGGGACAGAAGCTCCTGCATTTGGGACCCTTCCTTGCTCTGTGTACCTCATCATCTTGTTCTTCATTTGTATCTTGTGTAATAGCCTTTACAATAAACTGGTAACAGTAAGTGTTTTCTTGAGTTCTGTGAACCATTATAGCTAATTATCAAACTTGAGGAAGGGGTTGTGGGAAACCTTGATTTGTAGCCATTCAGACAAAAGTGTGGGTAACCTGGGTACCCACCACTTGTGATTGGCACTTGAAGTAGAGAGATACTCTTGTGGGACTGAACCCTTAACCTGCAGTGTTTGTACTGTCCCTGGGTAGTTAGTGTCAGAATTGAATTAAATTGTAGGACACCAGTTGGTGTCTGCAGAGAATTGGAAAATTGCTGGGTGTGGAAAACCATTTGGTATCAGAAAGGTTATGAATAGAGGAACAGGGTTCTCCAGTATCTCCCAACTCTCCATTGTCCTTCTTCCCCGGTGCTAACTCTGGAGAGGTCAGAAACCACAGTTGGTTTTGAAGTGTGAAGGGGAAGGGACCACAAGCCTTGGAAATAGAGACACTACCTTACCACTGCCTTTGCCATTGTTGGCTTCTGGCTCAAAGTAGACAGAGTTGAGCAGGTTTAGGAAGAAACTTATCTTTCAATGAAGTTTACAGTTTTGACTAGTATGTGAGACTGGAAAATGTAAATACTGAACTGAGAATGTCCTTGAAACTAGATGCAACTTTTTGTTTAAGAGTAACCAGAATAGCTTTGGGTTTTACCTGAGATTTTGTTCAGTATCAGCTAGAAAGGAATGACGTGGTGGGTTTTCAGGGGTTGTTGTGGGAAAGGCTATAGCTGCTACATGATTGCATTCCACTTGTTCACCCTTGTGGTTACGTGTCCCTAGTTTTAAGAATGATTAAGATGTCACTGATATTTTTATTCTTATTGCTGATACTTGCAATGAATCTTAAAAATGAATTTATGCATTGGATGATTAAGTGGCATATAATTTCAAAGATTCACCTATACTAATTCATCAATTGATAATGCTTCTTTGGCTGATTATAAAGAAGCAATAAGATGAAGAAAATCTTTTTAGGGCTCTGATGTTTTTATAAGTAGCTGACCTAATTTTACTGGGCTCTTCTTGGGCATTTCTGTGCCATTTTTGCTGCTTTCTGTGGTAGCCCCTGTAGGCAGACTATATTTTGTAAGTTCCCTTGCTAGCAGGGTTCTGTTTTGGTTTTGCCAATGAGAAGCTTTCACAGGAGATTTGGAAGACAGAAGAAACTATTATGTTGTCAGTGGTAGCCAGTGTGTGCTTGAGATGTTAAAATGTGAGATTCTTATGGTAGTTTGGGTGTCATATCTGGGTTGTGGAAAGCTTATACAACTTGGGGGATCCTCTTTAAGAAGAACACAAAAATATTTATTCAAATGTCCTATAAAATGGAATGTTTGTTTAGAATAAGCAAAAAAAAATCACAACAAATTTATATGGCTAGGTATAAAATTCTTGATTCATGCTTCAAGAATTTGTATGAATTGTCCCCCTGTCTTCTAAGTTGAATACATCTGTGGAGAAGACTGAAGCCAAGCTTTAATTTTATTATCCTCATAGATAACTTGATCACTTCTTGCTTGGCTGCTCAAATGATTCTTTCATTATCTTTATCTTTCATTATCTTTATCTACACAAACTTTGCTAGACTATTCTTGGTATTTACTATTCTGGGTTAGTTTTCCTTTCTACATGGTATCCCCTTTAAGTATAGCTTTTTTTTTTTTAATTTCAGGATTTTTTTTTTCTTAAATTGTTTCTAAATAAGTGTTCTCTAGTGTTTTATTTTCTCCCTTTGGATAGCAAGTTATGCATACACATTTCTTCTGTAACTGCCATTTTATTTCTAAATCTTTAAAACATTTATTTCTATTTCACTTTACTCTCTCATTTCTACCTGCATCCTTTTCTGTATTTTCAACTGTCCTCCTCCCTGTACTCCTTATAATTTTGCTTTTACTTTTCTCATGGTTCCTTTATAGTGCTACCTCCCTGGTCACCCCCTACCCACTGGTTCTCTAACTCTGCTGGTCATGTTTCATCTCTTCCTAATTTTTCCTCTTGTCTCTATCCTGAGCTCTTTCATCTCTGCATTGTGCTCTTGTTTCATAAGGGCAGTTGTTTAAGTTTTAAATATTCAAGGTTTGGTGACCATGTTTATATGCTTCAGGGCCAAAAGTTTCTGGTAAGGGTATGTCTCTATTTGTTTTGCTTGTTTCTTTTTTCTTGTGATACCTTTCAATAGAGCCTGTTTGCTTTTTGATTACTCACTTTTGAAAGAGGTGAGTATTTTCCATTCTGTTTGCTGCAGGATTATTAAGTTGGGGAAAGGTCAAGATCATTTTCTAAACTAAATGCAATTTTCTTCATCCACCATTTTTTTGTGAGTTTGTCTAAACTTTAATTTTCTCAAGTCAAAGTAAATAGGCAGTTGGTGAACTTTTCACTATTCAAAGTTTCTCCTTTCACCCCAGCAGCCGTTATGTCTTACAAAATAGGGCTTATCTAAGGAGCTGTCACATCTCTGCTGCTCAGAGCCATATCTAGTCCAGTGGTGCTTACCTTTGTACCCTGCTCTTTCTTTGCAAAAAAGGGACTTCAGTTTTGCAGCTCAATATGTCCTTCAGCTTCAAGAAGTGGGCTGTGATGGCTAGTTCTGAGTTTGCCTTTGCTCCCTGTTCTACTTCTTCAAACATGTAACTTTACTTGATCTCTACTGCTTTTAGCAGCCCTTTTATGTATGTTTGAAGTTGGGGGTTTTATCTGTACTCTAGTTTCACTGAGAGTCAAGTTTGTGTTTTTGTTTTTTTTCTTTCACTCATGTGTTCCTCAAAATACTGTTCTCAGGCCATGTGCATTGTAAGTACTTTGGAGTGCTTATTAAAAATTCAGATTCCCAAGGTTCTTTTCAAGGTTTGCTAAATCAGAGCTGCTTAAGCTGCCTTCCAAGATTGAAAATTTTTAATAAGTACCCATTATGGTTTTTACATACATAGAAGTTGACAACCACTATTTCAGTGCATGAGTTTTAAAGAGGTGTGTTTCTTCATCTAATATGGTTTGCAACAAATTTGTTCCCTAATACATTTCATAATGTAATTTCTGCACCATTATCTTGTCTTCATATTGCTCTCTGCTTTATAGAACTAAGGTTATACCTGTGATTATTTTCTTATTTTCCAAGTCTATAAAAATCCACAGGGGCTTCAATTCCCTTTGAGGTGTTAATCCGTATAACATGCACACTTTTTAATCCTAACCATTGTCTAAAATTCAGAAAGTTTTTCCATCTTCTTGATTTGTCTCAATCCCCAGTGAGTGATGACTTCAAATATAAATATTGGCAGCTGTTAGAGCTATATAACATATCCAAGTCTCTGGAGTACCCCTTAGAGAACTTGTAAGATTTACTTAGTATGTATAGCAGGTCATAATTCTTCCAAGAAAAACCTCTGGTGGCCAGCTTACTGGAGCTCTGAAAATGGAGATGCTTTATTGAGAGTGGAAGGGGAATTTGTAATTGTCTTTCATCTCCTTCTGTCCACCATTCCAAATATGGCAGCAAGGACTGGGAATTTCAAAAGTAAAGAAGGTGGCATTTTATGTTTCAGGTGTCTTGATTTTTGTCACACTCAGTTTCCTGTGAGCTGATCCCTTTCATGCTGTTTAGAGGTTGACTTCAAAATGACAACTAATTAAAAGTAGAGAATTTAGTATCTTTTGAACATGAGTACTACTTTAGAGATGAGAGATAGATGCCGTAGATTTATTTTAAAGTGATTTACTTTTAACTCTTTGGCCAAATTGAGCATCATAGTTGGTTACTAGTAAATATAGCTCATAGGTATTTTTCTATAAAGACATATCTTAATTTTCTTTCTGGATCTAACAATCAAAGTGCTGTGTTTTTCTCTGTCCTTAGAGTGTTTTCCCCATGATCATTAATATGATCTGAATATTAACTCAAACATTTAGAGGTCTTTGGAAGGTATGTATAGGTTTAAATCCTAGATACCAGAACTCAATGCTTCCAAGGTTATAGTATATATAGCATATTAAAGATCATTTAATTAAGTCTTCCTCCAAATGGTTGTCAAGTTTTAATTTTTTAGGCTTACTACTTTGACTCTCAGTGAAAATAGCCAATGTGGAGCAGAGTTTCTCCAGCTTAGGCAAGGTGTTTGCTAGTGGGGAAGGGCACAGGCAGGGTGAACACCACAGATGAAGCAATCTCCCCTACAGCAACTTTTGAAGTGACATTTGTAGAAGGGAAATGTTGCTGCTATTGTCAGCAACTTTTGAACAGCAGTTCAATCTGATTTTATATAATATTTAGGTTAAAACATAGAATTTTATATGGAAACATTTAGGGCAACCATGCCTTGGGCCAAGAAAAGCAATATATTGTGCAATATACAGTTCCTTTTGCTAATGGCAGTGAGGGTTAGCATTAGAGTAGTTGTGATTGGAATTGTTTAATTATGCACAAATCATAAAAGATGGGTAAGAAGGGTGCTAACATTTAGAATGCCAGCTATGTCCCAGGTATAAAATTAGGAGCTTTTAAAATATTTCCTTGTATTCCATCTTTACAACAATCATTTGTTACTATTTACATTTGAGTGACATGAAAATTGAGACAGGCATTAAGTTGTCAAAAATCACTTAGGTTGTAAGGGGCAGAATTGGGGTTTGAATCTCGGAAGGACTGGCTACAAGGACACCTCATAAATACTACATAAAGGTGGTGTCCTTTTACCACCTTTGCACTTCCTCCCAGGAATATTTTGGATCAACTTGAAAATGTATCAAAGTGCATTGAACTTTTTGCAGCAATCTGCATCTTGGTCATCTTTGTTATTTCTTTGGCAAGGATCATATTATAATCTGCATAATCAATACGTGTACATTTCTAGGGAATAAAGTTTGGCAGAATTCTTACTCTGGGAGCAGTGGAAAGTTTCTGGTCATTGTATTGAGAAAGAATACAAAGGGAACTGTGCCCTTGAGCAAATTACTTTCTGAACCTGTGTTCTCTTCTGTAGAAAGGCCATGATAATAATAGCAACCTTTTAAGGTTATAAAATGAATTGGAAATAGTATATGTAAAGGGCCTAGAACAGTGTCTGGCCTGTAGTAGGAGCTAAAAGGAAAAGAAAAGTGGGAGCAGCTGTTACTATTGACATGGATGAGAATCCATTTGTTGAACGCTATCCTGCTATGCTCATTATGAACGATGATTGAGCTAAGTTTACTTACTCCTGTGCTCACACTACAAATATTCTCACATAATCATACCAATGTGATATGGTAATGACAATTCACATATTCTTTACTTGTATTGTAAGTCAGTCAAAATGTTAATGCAAAAATTTAGTTGGCTGTATATATTTATATATTTTCTGTAAGGATTCATATAATATGGTGAATTCCCAATTTATGAAGAGATTAATTTCATTAAAATTTAACCATTTCAAATACAAAAGTAATATTAATATAAAAAAATACATACCCATCAGCCAGACTTATCAGGGAAGATCATCAAGATTTTGCCACATTTATTTTTTTGTTTTGGTTTTCTTTTTTTTTTAATTTTTGAAGTTTTTTTTTAATTTTTGAAGTTCAGGAAAATCCCAGATACCATGTTAGTCACTGCTATATCTTTTAAAATGCATCTAAATAAGGGCATTTTCTTACGTATAACAATATTATAGCACATTCAACAAAACTAGCAATAATTCCTTGATATTATCTAATTCCCAGTCTGCAATCTAATTATTCCAGTTGTCCTGAAGACTGGGGAAATACTGCCTCAATGTAACTTATTAACTTAACATAAATTCCACAGGTTGCATTTAGTTAAGCCCCTTAAGCGTTTCTGGTTTTGAATCTAGAGCAGACTCTTTCCCCTTAGGCCTCTTCTTTTCATGTCATTGATTTGTGCAGAAACTGGGTCACATTCTGCAGAATGTGCTACATTCTAGATTTGTCTCTTTGCTTCCTTTTGACGGTTTATTTATTTTCTCTATTTATCACACGTGGAAGTTAGCTCTAGACTAGGGCTTGATTATATTTAGGTTCAATTTTTTTTTTGGCCAAAAACATTAAAAAATGATTCTAGGTGTTTCATAAGGAGGCCACAGTATTTGTTGTCCTACTTCTAGTGATGCTGAAATTGAGTAGTTCCAGGTACAGACAGCCTTCCACTGGTGATCGTTGTTGGATATTATTGTTTTACTAGGGGGTATGAGGTACATTTCTATCATTGCCTTTTTACAAAAAGCAACTTTATTGAAGTGTAAATGACATACAATAAACTGCACAAATTTAAAGGGTACAATTTGAAAAGTTGACATAGGTATACCTGTGAAACTATCATCACACTCAAGAAAATGAGCATATTCATTACCCTTTAAAAGTTGCCTTGTGCCTCTCTGTAACCCTTCTCACTGTCCTCTCTACCCCGTTCCAAGGCAACCACTGATCTCTTTTCTATCATTATAGATTAATTTCTATATTTCCTGTTTTTCTCTAATATGCATCCTTATGAAGTGAAACAATGGTTATTTACAAAATAAGAATAATTTTAGAAAATCAATTTGTCACGTAACATGATTCTAAAAGTTAAAAAAAATTTGTTTTGTTACATGTGAAAAACACATTGAGCTTTTTGTTAAGTGGGTAATGCATGATTGGTATAGCAAACAGAGGAATTAAATGGTTCTAGAGCTTCCAAATGCTTCTTGAGCATCGTCTCCATAAGAATTATTTGATTAACATTCTTTTCCTCCCCATACAGTTTTTGCAGATCTTTAGGATCTGAAGGATATTAACAAGACAGATTTATTTCCCTTTATTACATTAACTGCCCAGGTCTGGATGCATGCTTTACAATAAAATATACAGGATAATTGCGGGCATCTACTTAAAGCATTTTTCTTCTTTATTAAAACTATAAGCAGAGTAAATTGGGTTTTTCCCTTCTAGTTCTCAGATTTCAATTCATCTTTAACTACCTTATGAAGATCAGAGTACAATGTGTCTTTATTTGGTGGGCGTGTGAACTGTGGAGTAAAAGATACCTGATTCAATAGGGCCAATGACTTTTAGGTAGTCCATCTCAATACTTAGCACAAGGAATACATTGTAATCAAAATTAAATCTGTATAGCTCATACAGATTGGTGTGCTACCCTGGAAAAACAGAAATGTGATGATGGGCAAATGAAATGCCACAACTGTTGGAAAAGATGATCTGACAGTAAAGTAGGAAAGAAATAATTTCAAAATGAGTGTAACATGAATATGATGGCAGCTTAATTTTTAAAATTCCCCAAAATTTCTCTTATAAACTAAACAGACCAACAAGGATATAAATGGAAATATGGATATTGATATAATCAATAAATTAATAGTGAATTCTTTCCAAACCCTGGAATGTGTGTGTGGCCAAATTACCAACAGCAGTGGTACCTGCACAAGGTGCATAGCTTTGTTGCAGTGAAGAA
Organism: Daubentonia madagascariensis; assembly: GCA_023783475.1. Lineage (NCBI taxonomy): Eukaryota > Metazoa > Chordata > Mammalia > Primates > Daubentoniidae > Daubentonia > Daubentonia madagascariensis. The sequence goes on along the minus strand of JAKFHU010000978.1, from coordinate 12,175,894 downwards.
TAAGAAACGAAAAGGCGAAAATGCCAACAACAGTGCTCCTATACCTTTTCTGATTACATAATGTCTCTCGAGCTCTGGTAATGCTTTTTAGTCTTAAAATCTATTTTCTCCGATACTAATACCACTTACTAATTTCTTTTGAGTATCATGTATATCTTCCTCCACTTAGTTTTTTATTTTCAACATTCATGTGTCCATGTGTTTTAGGTGTGACTTATGAAAAGAGTATATGGTTGAAAGCAGGGCTGACAGTATGATTCTGTATGGACACTGGCTATGACCAGTGCAGTTCTGTTGGTTGGTAAATCCATTCTGATTGGTCAGTACCTGTACAATACCAATTAAGTATTCAAAATATCATCCCCAGCTGAGTTTTATTTTTTAATGCGATGTGACAATTTTTGTCATTCAACTAGAGGGCTGTCTGTTTAGATCTATTGTGATTAATGATATATTGTTTCTTTCCACCATCTTATGTGGTTTCTGTTTATCTCACTGTTTTCTTTTTTCTTCCTTTCTTGCTTTATTTTTGCCTGATTTTTTCCCCTTAATCTCATTCTGTGTTTTTTTCTTAAGAATTTTTTATGCCTATTTTTGAAGCAGTTTTATTATTTTCATATGCACCTTCAAAAAAAAAATCTAAGTGTGTTTATCCTCCTCTCAAATCAAGGCTCTAATTAGGATCACCTCCTCCCAACTTTACACAATTTCCCCAATATTTTAGTTCTATCCTGACCCCCCCATCCCCAAATTAAACATTATTATTGTTTTATACAACCAAAATAGTTTAGCTTACTCATATATTTACCAATATTTTGCCTATCATTCCTCCTTACATTTTAAATGTTACAACTGGGTTCATTTTCCTTCCTCATAAAGTATGTTCTTTAGAAGTTCTTCCAGTAAGAATCGGATGGTAAAGTCTGTTTTTATTTATCTGCAAATGTCTTCATTTTGGTCTCTTGAAAATTAGTTTTATTGATTATAGAATTCTAAGTTGGCATTTATCTCTCTAAGCACATTAAGACATAGTTATACTACCTTATGGCTTTTAGTGTTATTCCAGAGAAGTCAGTCCCTTGCCTCTAATGACCATTGCTTGGAAGGTGATCTTTCTTTTCTGTTTTTAAGATCTTTTTCTATGATCCCCTTTAGTTTTACTATTGTGTATCTATAAATAGATTTCTTTTTAATTCTTTTGCCATTTGTTCTCAATGTGAGGATTTGTGTTTATGAAGACTGCTAGAAAATTCTCAGCCAACATCTTGTAAACTTTTTTCAATTCTATCAGCTCTTTCCAAAAATCCAGTTAAGTGAATTTTAGAACTCACTAGTTTATTCTTCCTATCTCTGAACCTCTTTTCTAGTTCATGTATCTTGTCTTTGATCTTCTTTCTTTGTAATAGTGTCACATTCCTTTTCTAGTTCATCATTTTTTCTTCAATTGTATTGAATTCGTTTATTCCATTCATTGAGTTTTAAATTTTAATTCTTATTTCTAGAAGTCATATTTTTGTTCTTTTAAAAACTTTAATTATATTCTCTCTTTCTAGAAGTTCTACTCTGGTTCCTAAGAATTTCTGAAATTCTTTTTTCAAAGTCTAGTGTGGTTCTTTTGTTGAGATATTCTTTATGGTCTCTTCTTTATCGTATATAATTTTTAACATAAATATGGTTTTATATTTTGAGGCCTTTGCTTATCTGATTTTGCTAAATGTTGTTTCTGCAGACTTTCATTTATAGTGCTTCATTTCCTTATTTAGTTTGTGATTTTTGTCTGTGAGTTGTTTATTTTTCCTAGATGTATCTTGGAGAAATGCTTTGAGGTGTAGGGTGAGGTTCATTGCTCCAGAGAGGATGTGCATTTGCTACTGCAGTCAATTGCTGCTACTGCCCATCTGTGACCACTTAGTTTCAACTAAACTCTCTGTTTGAAATATTTTGGACTACATAAACAGTGAATTTAAGCTGCAAACCATTATAAAGACCAATAATCTCAAAGGAGATTTATTTTTTCTTTATTCAGTGAAATAGCCAATTTCCTTTTTGATACCCTGTGGTAGGCTAAATAATGCGTATACCCACCCCCTCTAAAATGTCCATGTTGTAATCTCAATTTATGACAAAAGGGACTTTGCAGATGTTTAAGAATCTTGAGATGGGGAGATTATCTCAGGTTATCTGGGTGGGTCCAATATAACCATGAACATCCTTATAAAAGGGACACAGGTGGTTGGAGCAATGTAAGGATGGGGCCACAAGCCAAGAAATACAGTAGGTCTCTAGAAGTTGACAAAAGCAGTGTCCGGACTGCTGGGGCTTCCATAACGAAATATCACAGGATGGGTGGCTTAAACAAAGAAATTTATTTTCTTACAGTTCTGGATCCTAGAAGTCCTAGATCAAGGTGCCAAAAAAATATGCAAAGGGATATATTAGTTTCCTATTGCTGCTCTAACAAAGTTAGATGGTCAGTTTCAGGTGAGGGCCTCCATCCCAGCTTGTCAATGGCCACCTTCTAGCTAAGTCCTCACATGGTCTTCCCTTGGTACATGCTATTTTCCTTTCTCTTCCTCTTCTCATAATGCCAGAAATCCTGTCAGATAAGAGCCCTACCCTTATGACCTCACTCAACTTTAATTATCTCCTAAAGATTTTATCTCTAAATATGGTCAACATTTTTTTTTTTTGGAGGGGGGTAAGAAACACATTTCAGTCCATAGCCAGCAAAGAAACAGATTCTTCCCTGAAACTTCCAGAAGGAATGCAGCCTTGCCAATACCTTGATTTTAGATTTCTGACCTTCAGACTTAAAAGGGATTAAATTTGTGTTGTAAGCAACTAAGTTTGTAGTAATTTGTTAGAACAGCAGTAGGAAACTAATAATACCCCTTTTCATATTTTTTGGTAACCTTTCAATGAGAGATGAGTGACCTTTGAAATTCCGCCTTTTCTAGGACAACTTGTCTTCTATGAAAGTATCCATTTTGAGTGAGCCCTAGGCTTGAATGTACCCTCTGGTGCCCTGTGTGCGGCTGTCAGTGGAGACGTGGAGGGTCCAGAGCTTGGCAGAAGCCTCTGTGGTGAAAGTTGCTTTTGTGCTAACTCACCTCTCAGTCACACTTTATTTGGGAGCCTGTAGATTTTCTCTCTTCCTGCCAGTTCAGCAATGCTTTTTGCAAAGTGTGCTCTAAATATTTTATCCAGTATTCTAGCTGTTTCAATCAGGTGTGGTTTTTAGGGTGTGGAGTCTGTCATAATGCTGGAAGTGGAAATCTAGGGAACCTGTCAGTTACTCTTCAAAAGTATTCCTCCCCCTTTACAGCAGGGTGACAGGTGCCATCACTTTAGCTCTTGCTCATTGGCCCTCTGGCACCTGGAAGTTCTAAAGCTAAAATTCCTCAGTCAGTCTCTTATATAGAAAGACAAAGAGAAGAACTTAGATACTAATGATTTATATCATGGGCTCCTTAGAGACTGTTTTTCTAAACAGTTCATTATCTGCTATTCATGAAGTATTTCCTGGGAGGGAATAATTTGGCAGTCAAGTTGCAGTGGCTATTGAAACTGACCCTGTTTATACTCTTGTATCATAATTATCTGGATAATTTTTAAAGCTTTTAGTAGTTTTTTTCTTTTTATCTTCTAAATGCAAAGACGTCAGGAATAGAGACATGAGTTGTACCTGCTGTTACTGTGCCTCTCCCAGAAGCCTTTTCTTTTCTGTCTTTTTTGGTGTCTGGGTTCTTAGCTAATTTACTCAGGGATTGTTTGTGTCTAACTCTGTCAGGAAAAATAACCCTGGAAATCATAGAAGGAAATGAAGGTGGAGGATGGGGAGGAGGGGCAGGAAGTAAATCAGCTGGATGATTGTTTTTCTTATCCCACCTTAAATCGTCTACAAGGAGAACTTAGTATCTTTTCATATTCAGCATGCCTTAGAGCCAAGCATAGTACTGCTAAAGCATTTTAGACATTTTTTACTTTTTGCCCATAAGAATATTTGTTTGGTGATGACTTTAATAAAGAAGTCATTGTGGTTGAGTCACAGATAACGTTTTTTAAAAAGTGCATTTTCTATAACGATATCAAGACAAGCCACTAAAATTCTTGAGAAATAGAGAATAAAATCTATTAATAGTTGAGTAGAGTCAGAATGGTCCCATTTTAAATACAAGTGACAAAAGTCAAATGTTTGGTGTTATTTGATTGCAGAAAGTTTAGTGGCATAAACTGGGAACATGGAAACAAAGTAAATGAATATACCTATTTTTTTGTGAACTGAGTATTTTCTCTGGGGAATCAAGGCAATTGAAGTTAGAAGAAATGCTTCAGTTTAAATGTGTACATGTCATTAAATTTAGGGGGAAATCCAAATGTAGGGTTACAATTTGTTTTACCATGATCGTCAGAAAAGTGACTACATTCTCAGTTTATTATATATTGATGAAGCATTTTGAAAAAGAATTGTTTCTGTGGCAACTATGTATATTTCTTTTAAAACACTACATGGTATAATTATTGGCTTTTAATCTTGTTCTACAATGACTATAAAAGATTATATAAAAATTTTGATTTTCAAAGGCCTTATTTTGTGATTTAAGCTCACTAAGAGAACTCCTTTTATTAACTAGAAAAAATTAGTTTCCTGAATTTTTTTTCTTATACCATATATTCTATGAATCTACCTTGCCCTTTTAGATGGTTTTATTTATCAACTAAGTAGCTCTATTATTTTTAGTGTTTTGCAATGCTGAACACTACAATACCAAAGCTGATTTTATTGTCTGTTTGGGAAAATGTGTTATGTCCTTTATGATTGAGGTAATCAAAACTGAAGGCAATAGTCAGGAAAAGGCTTTAGATAATTTCAGCATAATATTTCTGCTACTTTTTATATTACATCCTCAGTACAGTTTAAATTTTATTCATCCTTGGACTGCTTTAGCACACAGAACACACATCTTTGCCTGGAGCTGGTGTGGCCAGTCGAGAACCACAAGTTGAATTAGAGTTAAATTATTCCTTCCAGCATGCATTATTATGTACTTCCATTTGGTGAATTTCAGATACTGATATGATCTTTCTGAAGGTATTTCCTGATTCCTGCTCTCATTATCTCAATGATAAATAACTATGATACAATGGGAGCACCTTTACCAAACTGTTCTCCTTAACCCAGTCCACTGGCTTACCCAGGCCCTCTATCCTTCAGTAGGGCATTGTCTGATGCTCCCAGGTGCTAAACACTTGTAGCAGCGTGTTGCATACCAGCCTGTCCACTTCTACTCTCAGTAGCTCTTTTGTATTTACCAATAGTTAACTTGGCTGTTCTAAGTGAATGTCTTGACTTCCAAAGCTAAAGAGAAAAAAGGTACACTCTTTACAAAGAAAAACATATTACTTGCAAAGAAAATAGAATTATTCTAACGTTAGGCTTTGCTTTCTCGTCTACAATACAAAGAATTAGAAGGTGGTGAAAAAACATCCATACCCAGGTCAAAGGACAGGCTGGTAACCCAAGAATCTTATGTGCAGCTAAGATATCATTCATCTATGAGGGTAAAATGGTAATATTTTTGGACATGAAGGATTTAGCATGTATCATGAGTCCTATCTGAAGAAAATACTAAGGCATGTAATTTAATCAAATGACAATTCAGAACAGATTTCAGACAGGGGAAGAAAGGAAAACATTGTAAGCAATGACTCTTGCTAAATGTATGTGGTTAAATCTAAAATAGGCATTGGAAATGGAGGCATTACATAAGAATTTTTGATACATCTGAGATTATACTATAAGGCAAAATGTAATAATGATATAAGCTATTAGTGAAATGCAGTTAAGTAATATCTAGGCTTTTACAGCCAAGAGGTGGAAAGCATGAGGGAAATAAATTCCTTAATCTCAGTAAAAGTTTTTAAAGCACATGCTATATGCTTTGCTTTAGGCACTGATGTAGCCAAGGTCACTATTTTATGGTATATTTATTCTGGTAGGGAACCCACAATAGACAAGTTGAAAAGGAAACAAGAGTTTAAAATAGGATAATTATGTAGTAGTTGAAGTTGGGGTAGTACCTTAGAGGATAATTAGGGAGTGTCTCTGTAAAGGTGGTGACTTTTGATCTTAGACTTGAATGAGAAGGAGCAGCAAAGTTGAGGATACTAGGGATGGGGGTGATCCTCATTTGGCTCAGAATGCCTTCTCTTCCAGTGACAAGGTTTGTACCTCTCCTGAGCCTGATGGCTGCAGGGACCTGTGGGCAGCTGGGGTCAGGTACAAGCTTGGACTCTGAGAGTACATGTGCAGAGTTTCCTTTCTGGTGCATTAGCCACACACCTGGTGTTGTAAAGCAATTGGTTGTGGAGAACTCTGGAATCCTGTGCTTTCCCTGATCCTTAAGAGGCTGAGGAGGATTGTGGATGGGCTGGGTCTTTACTGCTTCAGAGGCTTAAGAGTCTTAGAGAGACCAGAGAGCGTGAAGGATTCTTTCACATTCTTCAGCAGAGGATTGATGGCTTGTCTGCTCCTATATCATAGGCCCAATGGGGTAGGCTCTTCCACCTTCTTCTGCTTGCAGGTTTCCTGCTTTTTAGGAAACTTCACAACCAAACCTGAGTTTTCAGTGAGCCATTGAAGAAACGTAATAATGCAACTAAGAGAGGCTCCGAAGCCAGAGAAATAAAGCGGAACAATCAGAATGTGTGTTTCTGTTTTTAAATTAAAGAAAAATGAATGGAAAAAGTACAATATAAGTGCTAAGTGACGCTACTGAAATTAGTAGTAGGGAGATACTGTAAGGAAATCTTAACAAGTATAAACCGTCTCTGCACAACCTAGTGTGTAAAAGGTAAGACAGGAAACGAAAGAATTTCAAAGTACCTAGGGGAAGGGAAGGATGAGGGAGAAAAAGACATTCTCTTATGAAAGTGGGGAAGGAAGGAGAGAAAAAATAGATACTAGGACATAATGTAGGATACATTACATCACGGTGGGGAAAAGAGTTGGTATCTTGTTTTAAATAATTGTAGAGATATATATATTTGATTATCAGTGCAGGCAGTCAATAATTAGTAAAATAAAGTTTGTTAGAATTTCCAGAGAAAGGGGAAATGATAGAATAAGAAGCAATTTGTTCAAGCTAGGAAAAAAGAAGGAAAAAGAAAATTATAATAAAAATAGAAAAATAGAAGACATGAAATCAAATATTTCACATACAACAATACATAGGAATGAGTCGAATTTTCCCATGTGAGATTTTCGGTTTCAGTTAAGACATACCTCAAATTAATGTTCTTTCCAAAAAACACATAAGTAAAATGATGATGAAAGGTTGATAATAAAGGAATAGGCAAAGAGTTGCCAGGCAGATGCAAACCAAAATAAATCAGGATCGGTAATGATAATAGTAATTAAAGTGGTGTTTATGGTTAAAAGCATTAAAAACTAACATAGAATGACAAAAGGCAAAGTATACAAAGGAGATACGTATATATCTGCATGTATATAGGTGCACACACAAAACACTGGTAGAAAAGTAAGGAAAATTCTTAAAGGCCATAAATTGTGAGAAAGCAAGAAACCAGGGAGGGGGAGGAAGGATATCTGCTGATTCTTGATGGCTTAGAAATTGTAACTTAATGTGCCACATATAGGTGGCTGGAGGCAATTTCTGGGTTTATACAAGGTAGATGTTCTAAGATAAAGCTGGAATCCACAAAAAGTGGCATTCTTAGTTAACTAGGAATAAAAACTTGACCCATAAAGGGAGACAGTAAAGGGATTCTCTCTCTTTTTTTTTTCTCTCAGCTTTGGTTTTGGGTGGAAAAAAAATCTGCAATTCCTATGCAAAAGCTGGCCTTTACAAGAGTAGAGTCAAAATTCACCCTACCTGTGTTACTCAAAAGAAGCTGAACCTGGAAATTTAGCTTGAAGTGGTCCTAGGTTATAGTAAATCTGAAATTGTGGAAGGTCTGAGATTTTACCCTATTGGCAAACTAGGAAGTTAGGATGCCACAGATTTTTATACACAGATACAACAGGAAATATGAGGACTCTGGATGAGAACAGATTGCATATTACACAGCATTGAGCACTGGTTCGTCAAACCACAGTCCCCACAAGATGATCCGTTGGTAGCCTGACATTCCCCTGAAGCATGGTTGTACCACAGAGGAGGAACCCCCAAATCATGAGAATCAGAGCCCATATAGGGTGGCTGGCACAGTAGCCCATCCTTCCCTGGGGGTCTGGGGGAAAAGTGATAAAACCATTTACTCTGAAATGTAAGCAAAGGCAGGGACTTATTTAGAGGTAAGTCTCTAAATATCTTTGAAGCCATACTCTATCTGTAGCTCCCAAAGCATGTTTGCTATTCTGTTATTTAATCAACTTTTTAACTCAGCCCAGACTATAAAGAAATGTGAGAATATTCCTGGAAGATTGTGGGATAGGTATGGTACCAAATGCCTGGGGAAAACTACAACAAAACATTTCTTGAGGAATGCATCTTCAGCCTAGACTTCAAGAACATCCAATGATAACTTTCCAAATGAAGTGAACTTACAGTCAATTATGAAACAAAGACCAATTATGAAACAAAGGAAGCGATCATGAATTAACTGAAACAGCAAACTATGAATGAGAATCACAAAGTTTGCAGATATTAGAATTTATATACATATAATATAAACTGCATGTTTACTATGTTTAAATAAACAAGAAGATATATCTAAATTATGATCAAATAGTATATCTATAAAAATGACCATGTAGTAAAATAGCTGCATAGGATTTATAGAGAGAAAAATTTTAATTGAAATGAAATTTTATTGAATAGTTTAAAAAGAAGTTTAGGACAGGGCTGAAGACAGAATCAACCAAAAACAGACTTAACAAATGGAGAGACAAAGCAATAAGACATTCTATTTACTTATTTGTAATTGGAATCCTGGAAGGAGTGAGGAGACTAAGGGACATAAAATATTAGAACAGCTAATGGCTGAGAATTTTCTAGAATTGCTGAAAGATAACGTCAGACTGAGAAAACCCAACATGCTCCAAGAAGGATAAATAAGTAGACATATAAAACTAGACATTAGGTAGAAAAACTACAGATCAGTGAAAGGGAAGCAATAAGGAATGATAGATTGGTTGCAGGCTAGTCAACGGCAATACAAATCAAAGCACAGTACAAAAATATCCTCAAAGACCTGAGAAAGGAAAAAAAAATTATATAACCAGTAAGTTAAACTACTTTTCAAGAATGTGGGCAAAAATAAAGATATTTCTTAGACAAATAAAATTGAAAGTGTATCCCAATTTTAGTACATCTAAAGCGTGTACTTTATACAGAAATATGAATCAAGAAGCAAGCATTAGAAATGCAAAAAAATGGCTAGGAAAGAAATCTGTAAACAAATTCTAACTATAAACGTTATGTAAAATGTCTAATTTGTGTGTTTTAAAAATAACTAAAATAGGGACAGAAATCTCATATTAGGCAAGAGGTAGACTAGAGTTACTATCTAGGAGAAAAGGTAAAAACATGGATTATAAATTTTTTAAATATATGCTTATTGAATTATTTTAGGGCAGCTCTGAAAGGATAGAAATAGAATAAAATAACTAATGGAAAAAGGAAATAAAGGGCAGAACTCAAACCAAAAGATGACAAGAAATTTTAAAAAACAACATAGAAGCAAATAGAAAGCAGTATATTAGAAATGAATCCATGTATTAGTAATAACTATAGATATAAATATAATAACTCCCCACTTAAAAGACCTTTGACTTTTAATTAGCAGACTAGATTGAAAAGAAAAACAAAATATAGCTCTTGTTTACAAAAGGCACAATTAAAACATTAGGATAAAGAAAAATTTGAAATAGAGATAGAAAAACACATTAATGAAAAGAAAGCTGGTATGGCTATTCAAATATCACAAAATGTGGTCCTTAAAACAAACAAAAAAAATCATTTGAGATAGGATCATGTTCCATATTGATGAAGGATTCAAATCCCTAGGAAGGTACAGTAACTCTAAGCTTTCATATACCTAACAGCTTCAAATTATGGAAAGCAAAAATTAACAGAAGCACAAAGAAAATAATGACCTTCACTATCACAGTGGGAGACTCTAATTAATACAGACTATCTCTGTAATTGTTAAATCAAGCCGACAATATATCAGGATATAAAAGATTTGAACAACACAATTAGCAATATTGATCTAGTAGACATATATAGAACACTGAACAAAACAATTGAAGAATACATATATTTCTCAAACACACAGGAAACATTTACATAAATTGACCATTTAGGAGGCTGTTTGCCATCAATATATTTCAAACGGTTGCAATTATATGTACCACACTTATACCACAATGTATTAAGTTAAAATGGCTAACAAAGATAAGTATAAACTCCCATGGCAGATAATGCTAATAATCCTCCAGTATCCATTCTCCCTTCTTTCTTTTTGGACCAGAAATTGTGAAGGTTTGGCTAGAAGCATGGTGGTTTTGCCTGCCTTGCAACTCTATCTAGAGGTTAAGTTTTGGAGTGTGAGTGTGCTTGATCCAACTTCCTAGTGACATGTTTTACAAACGAGGTGGCTCTTAATTCATTTTTCCTCTTTGCTCCTGCCCACAGACTGGGATGCAGATAGAGTATGGGTGAGTCAGCTTCCCCTTGCAAAGGGGGGGCAACACCGTAAGGGTTGGGAGAACAGCAAAATAGATAAGCTCATGGGGCAGAGTAGTCACCCTGATCTGGCTGCCTGCCTACCTCTGAGTGAGAAATAAACTTCATCCTTTTTTTAAGCCACTTTATTTTTGGTGGCTATGTTATAGCAGCTTAGCTTATATCATAACTAATTCAGGTTCCCACATACATGGAAATAAAAACCCTTCTAAATAATTTAGAAGTCAAAGAAGAAACAAATCATAATGAAAGCTAGACTATACATAGAACTAAAGAGCAATAAAAGTATATATTTTTGCTTTCTTATATATGTATATATACATATCTGTATATAAATATCTCGTGGGATGCCATGAAAGCAGTACTTAAATGGGAATTTATAGCTTTAAGTGCTTTTACAATAGAAAAGCAGAAAGGCTGAAATTTCATAAGCTAAGCATCCAGTTTAGAAAGTTAGAAAAGGAACAATAGAATAAACTCAAGGAAAGTGGAAGTAAGGATATAATAAGCAGGCAGACAAAAAACACAAAAATCAATAAGCAAAAAGTTGTTTCTTTGAACCCGTTAATAAAAGTGACAAATCTCAGGCAAAGCTGATCAAAGAGAAAAACAGAAAGCCTATGGAAATTATATTAGAAAAAAGAAAGGGGACATAGAACAGGTGTGGCAGAAATTAAAAGATAATAAAATATTTTGAACAATTTCATGTCAAAATTTAAAAACTTAAGGAAAATGGACCAAAATTGGAGTTTGGGGTTCAGAATACGAGAGGCCTCAGTAAAGAGCTCAGGCTTCAGTTTTGGACGCAAGGGCTACATGTGAGAGTAAGGAGAACCAGAGATACAGAAGCCCTCCAAAGGCCACGTCCTTCCCATTGCATCCTCTTAGCATGTGCACGATTTTGATTTATCCCATTACTGATGATATTCATGTTGACACTTGATTGAGGTGTTATACCTGCCAGGCTTCCCCACTGTGAAGCTATTCTTTTTTATTCTTTTCCCTTCTGAAATTAATAAATGTTCTGTGGGGGAGGTACTTTGAAACTATGTAAATATTCCATTCCTCACTGAACTTTCAGTTAGTGTGTATTAATATGGGCTTATAGTTTGCTATTTTATTCAATGGGTTAATAACTTATTACTGTCATTTATTTTGATGTTCAAATTGTCCCTGACTTGCCTTGTCAGCTGGGTCTGGACTAAGGGGAAGGGGGTACAGAGGTACCTGATGCATAGTTTCAGGGAGGCAGGCACTCTCAGGGCTATGATCCTGCAAATGAGTGCTTCCTCATGTTTTGCTTCATGGATACCTCTCTTGCCTCACCCTAGTCCTGACCTTATAAATTGGCTTTTTGTGTCATTTTGACATGCCTCCTTAATTATTTTAGCAATTTCTTGCTTTCTGGGGCAGCAAGATGTTCTAGGTTCATCTTGTACTTATCTTGTCTTAGCCTTGGACTCAATTACTTGTCAAAGAGCTCTGGTTTCTTTTGGAGAAGAATGGAATTTAGAAATAAAAATCTAGGTACTTATTATGTTCCTTGATTTTGAGGTGTTGGTGTTACTGTTCCCAGGCCCTCCCAGTGTGCAGAACTAGGGAGTGTGTGGGTATATACATATGTGGATGTTTTTCATATATATTTATATTTGTGTGTGTGTTGGGTGGGTATACACTCACATCTGTATTTCCCCATCTCTATATATTAAAAAATTATTATTTCACACGGATATGGATATATCCAATTTCAATCCAGCACCATTGGTTCATTCTAGTTCTTTCTCTTTGCATATTTGTAATTTCTCAGATAATGAAAAATATGGGGACTATTATTTTTATTATTTGATTAAACCTCTGTACATAACCAGTCTCCCTTCTCTGCCACCGTACTGTCCTACACTTGGATTTAATCCTCCATTTGGATGTGAGCACCCTGCACCAGGCTGACCCCACATGCACATACCTTTCTCACCCAACTGGAGCTCCTGCTCCTCATGCCAGGCATCCCCTGCACATACGCATCCTCATGCTGCTTGGTGTCAAAAGATAAAATTACAACAAAGTTAGTTTAAATAGTTTAATCAGCTCTTATTTGCAATTGAATAGGGCAACATCTCATTCTACAAGATAGAATGAGTGTTCATAGCAGTTTGGCTTTGTAGACAGAAAACGGCTCAAGGAAGCAGAAACAGAATAAATAGTAGATTGGTCATTTGAAGGTTACTTTCCTTAGAGGATTAAAGCAGAGGGACTTCCTTATTACACGGACAGGATTACAGGATGACTGGATTCTCTTGTTTTTTTTTTTTGAAAACCAGCCCGTTTCAAAATTCAGCTTGATTATGTGACACTTAAGCACAAGTAACTCCATTCTGCTTTGGTCTGGTATGCAAGGGCCTAGTGCAGGAGGCTAGTCCTAAACGATGGCCTCCCATAAATGTTATTTAACACCCGGCTGTAACACCCAACATTAGGCCACCCCTTGGGTGGGTACCCTCTTGTCTCTGCTCAGGCTCTGACTCCCTGCAAGTGGGTTGTCTACATTCTTTATTCTGTTGGACCACTCCCAGGCATGGATTCTTGTTCTCCACACCTGCATGGATGTCCTTCTTAGACTGGTTGGACCTCCTACACTGAGATGCCTCTTCTACAGGGATTACCGCCTGACCCCATTTGAGCTTGGGCATCTGTGCTGGGTGACCCTCCTACTCAGATCACTTCCTTACTTTATGCAAAGTCTGACACCTTGTGCTGAATATCTCTACCCTGTGGACACCCTCCTCAATCTGCTCAGGCTCTGATGGATTCCTTTCAGCTACCAAGGATGTTTTCCTTGTTCTGCTCCACTGACTTTAGCACTGAATTATTCAGAATTGTTCAGGAAGGGAAAAGGATGGAATGGGAAAAGAAGACAAGTAAACCCACTTTTCCCCCCTGAGGCCTGAATAAACTCTTAGCAAAATCTGACAAATGTATTAGAAAACAGGAAAACTACAGCCCAATCCATCATAAACATAGATGCAGAAATCCTAAATGAAATATAACTTGAATCAAAATGATATTTTAATAGAACACATATATAGATCATGACCAAGTTGAATTTGTTTCAGGAATTTAGTGTTAACTTGATATTAGAAATGGAATCAATGTAATGAATCATGTTCAAAGAATAAATGATAAAGACATAATCTTAATGGATGCAGTAATAGAATTTGTTATATTTTACTATCTATTTATAGTAAAAAGTTTAGCAAACTAGGAACAGAGTAAACTTTCTTAATCTGAGTACCTACAAAAATCCTACAGAGACATGATACTTAAAGTACAATGTTAAACATTTTCCCTCTGAAATCAAGAATGAAACCAGACTGCTTGCATTTCCACCTCTATTTGTCATTGTACAGGAGATCTTAGTCACTGACATAAACAAAAGTCAGAAAGGTAGGCAGGGACCAGAACATACTTTTTAAGTTTCAGATGTTTGAAAAATGTCTTTAAATATTTTTTCACTTAAAAAGAATAAGCTACCTTAAATCCTTAGCAGGTACAAGGTAGGTGTGGAAAATTAAAGAAGGCCACAAATTTTTTCTACTACGGAGTCTAATTCCTCTCCCCTTGAGTCTGGTCTTAATGACTTGCTTGACCAGAAGTGCTAGACAGGGACTTCGAATGCTAGATCATAGGAAACCTTAAGAATTTTGCCTGGCCCTTTGGAACACTGTCTCTGGGAGCCCTGAGCCAAAATATAAGTCCTTCAGTACTGGAGAAGATACGTGTAGGTGCTCAGGCAAACAACCCAAACTGAGCCCAGTCTTTCAACTGTCCATGTCAAGGTACCAGCTGTGTGTGAGTGAGGCTATCTTAGACCCTCCTGCTCAGCCTGTCAGTCAGCCTGCTCCTATTAAGTAGCCTCTGCCAACTTCACATGGAACAGAATTGCTGACCTGAGCTCTGCTTGAATTCTTGACCTGAAGAATAATAAGATATAATTAAAAGGCAATTGTTTTCAGCCACTAGGTTTTTAAATTTGTTTTACAACAAAAGATAAGCAGAATATAGGTGTAACAAATATTAAGTACAAAAACTATGGTTTCTAAATAAAGATATATGGATATTTTCTTTTAAAATTTTACTTTTTCTTTTGAGATATGTCCATATCTGTGTTATTCATTATTTTTCAGACAAAAATTTTAAGTGCTACACATGTGACGAAGTTCTGAACATTTCAATATTGATATGAGATTTTATCTTCAAGGAATTATATAGGTTCAATGGGGGAGACAGATATTAAATGGTTATAAAACAAAGTGATATGTTCTATTTGGAGAAGTATATATTCAGCCCTTAGGATAGTAAAAAAAAAAAATCAGAAGAATTGCAGAAGTTTTTATACGATCTTGACTGTGATTGATAAATAATGATTTTATAGTGGAAATGATAAAGTCCTTTTTTTTTCACTTGTTTTAATTCTTTCAAATTTTCTATAAGTTTTTTAATTTCAGAATACTATGTGGGTACAAACACTTTGGTTACTTATATTCCCTATGCACTGCTCAAGTTAGAGCTACAATCGTGAATATCCCCCAGACAGTGCTCTCTGCACCCATTAAGTGTGAGTTTTCCCATCCCCTTCACCTCCCACCCACCTGCCTGACCCCTGATGAATATTTTTTCTATGTGTGCACATAAGTATTGATCAGTTAGTACCAATTTGATGGTGAGTACCAGTGGTGCTTTTTTTTCCATTCTTGTGATACCTTGCTTCAAAAAATGGGCTCTAACTTCATCCAGGATGATACCAGATGTGTTAATTCACCATTGTTTTTTATTGGTGAGTAATACTCCCTGGTATATGTATACTGCATTTTATTAATCCACTCATGTATTGATGGGCACTTGGGTTGTTTCCACATCTTTGCAATTGTGAATTGTGCTGCTATAAACATTCGAGTGCAAATGTCTTTATTATAGAATGTCTTTTTTTCATTTGGGTAGATACCCAGTCGTGGGATCACTGGATCAAATGGTAGTTGTACTTTTAGTTCTTTGAGGTATCTCCATATTACTTTCCATAGAAGTTGTACTAATTTGCAGTCCCACCAGCAGTGTATGAGTGTTCCTATCTCTCCGCGTCCCCACCAACATTTGTTATTTTGGGACTTTTTGATATGAGCCGGTCTCACTGGAGTTAAGTGATATTTCATTGTGGTTTTGATTGGCATTTCCCTGATGATTAGAGAAGTTGAGCAATTTTTTATATGTTTGCTGGCCATTATTCGGTCGTCTTTTGAAAAGTTTCTGTTCATGTCCTTTGCCCACTTTTTAATGGGGTTGTTTGATTTTTTCCTTGTTGATATTCCTAAGTTCTGCATAGATTCTGGTTATCAGCCCTTTATCAGATGTGTAGCATGCAAATATTATCTCCCATTCTGTAGGTTGTCTGTTCACTCTAGTGATAGTTTCCTTGGCTGTGCAGGAGCTTTTTAATTTGATCAGGTCCCATTTATTTATTTTTGTTGCTGCTGTGATCGCTTTGGGGGTCTTCTTCATAAATTCTTTGCCTAGGCCAATGTCCATAAGAGTTTTTCCAGCGTTTTCTTCCAGAATTCTTATGGTTTCATGTCTTAGGTTTAAATCCGTTATCCATCGTGAGTTGATTTTTGTGAGAGGTGAGAGGTGTGGATCTAGTTTCAGTCTTCTACATGTGGCCATCCAGTTTTCCCAGCACCATTTATTGAATAGGGAATCTTTTCCCCAGTGTAAGGTTTTTTGTAATTTGTCAAAGATCAGATGACAGTATGAGGATGCTTTTATATTTGGCTTCTCAGTCCTGTTCCATTGGTCTATGTATCTGTTCTTGTGGCAGTACCGTGCTTTTTTGGTTACTGTAGCCTTGTAGTATAGTTTGAAGTCTGTTAGATTGATGCCTCCCAATTTGTTCTTTTTGCTTAAGATTGCTTTGGTTGGACGGGGTCTTCTCTGGTTCCACATGAAGCATAGAGTTATTTTTTCTAGATCAGCAAAGAATGATGTTGGTATTTTGATAGGGACTGCGTTGACTCTGTAAATCACTTTAGGTAGTGAAGACGTTTTTACAATGTTGATTCTACCTATCCAATAGCATGGTAGGGTCTTCCATCTGGTTACATCCTCTGTAATTTCTTTTCTCAGTGTTTCATAATTCTCTCTATATATGTCTTTCACCTCCTTAGATATGTTCCTAAATATTTAATTTTCTTTGGTGCTATTGTGAAAGGTATTGCATCTTTAATTTGTTTCTGAGCCCGACTGTTATTGGCATATATGAAGGCAATTGATTTGTGTGCATTGATTTTGTATCCTGAGACTTTGCTGAATTCATTTATCAATTCCAGTAATCTCTTGGTTGAATCTTTGGGGTTTTCTAGATATAATATCGTATTGTCCGTGAATAGTGAAAGTTTGACCTCTTCTGCCCCCATTTGGATACCCCTGATTCCTCTCTCTTGTCAGATTGCTCTGGCCAGGACTTTCAGCACTATGTTGAATAGAAGTGGAGATAGTGGGCAACCTTTTCTGGTTCCAGTTTTAAGGTGGAATGCTTTCAATTTTTCCCTATTCAGTATGATATTGACTGTGTGTTTATTGTACATGGCTTTAATAATTTTGAGGTATGAGTCATCTATGCCTATATTGTTAAGAGTGCCTATCAAAAAAGGGTGCTGGATTTTGTCAAAAGCCTTTTGTGCATCACTTAAGAGGATCGTATAGTCTTTGTTCTTCCTTTTATTTATATGGTGAATTACATTTGTAGATTTGCGTGTGTTGAACCATCCCTGCATCTTGGGGATGAAGCCCACCTGATCGTGATGAATTATTTTTTTGATGTGCATTTGAATTTGGTTTGTTAGTATTTTATGGAGAATTTTTGCATCTATATTCATAAGGGATATTGGTCTGTAGTTTTCTTTTCTTGTTGTGTCCTTTCCCGGCTTTGGTATCAAGGTGATATTGGCTTCGTAGAATGAGTTTGGGAGGATTCCATCCTTCTTGATGTTATGGAACAATTTCTGCAGTATGGGCACCAGTTCTTCTATGTAGGTTTGGTAGAATTCAGGCGTGGAACCCATCTGGTCCAGAACTTTTTTTTGTTGGAAGACTTTTTATTACTACTACAATTTCGGTGCTTGATATTTGTCTATTAAGGAATTCTGTTTCTTCCTGATTGAGCCTAGGGAGGTAGTGTGTTTCTAAGAATTTGTCAATTTCTTCCATGTTTTCACATTTTGGGGCATAGAGATTTTTGTAGTATTTGAAGATGATGTTTGTATTTCCGTGTTATCAGTTTTGACCTCTCCTTTTTAATTTCTAATTGATCTTATTAGTGTCCTTTCCTTTCTGCTTCTGGTCAGTCTAGCAAGTGGTCTATTTTGTTTATCTTTTCAAAGAATCAACTTTTTGTTTTACTAATCTTCTGTATAGTTCTTTTGTTCTTGATTTCATTTAGTTCTGCTCTGATCTTGGTTATTTCTTTTCTTCTGCTGGGTTTAGGGTTGGTTTGCTCTTCCTTTTACATTTCCTTGAGATGATTCATTAGTTCACATATGTGTGAACTTTCTGTCTTTTGGATGTGAGCATTTAAGGCAATGAGTTTTCCTCTGAGGATTGCTTTTGCTGTATCCCACAGATTTTGATAACTTGTGTCCCCATTATCATTTAATTCAAAGAATCTTTTGATTTCCTTCTGAATCTCCTGCTTGACCCAATAGTCATTCAACAATAGATTGTTAAATTCCATGTTTTTGGATAGAGATGTGAATTTCTGTTGGAATTGATTTCTAATTTTACTCCACTGTGGTCTGAAAGGATACATTACATAATTTCTGTTTCTTAAAATTTGTTAAGGTCTGTTTTGTGGCCTAGGATGTGATGAATTTTAGAGAAAGTTCCATGAGCTGATGAGAAGAACGTATATTCAGTGTTATATGTGTGGAGTGTTCTGTAGATTTCTATTAGGCCCAAATGTTCTAGAGTCCTGTTTAGGTCTTTTATTTCTCTATTTATTTTTTGTTTGGAGGATCTGTCCAGTTCCGACAGTGGGGTGTTGAAGTCCCCAGCCATTATGGCATTGCTATTTATTATTTTGTATAGGTCTAGCAGTATTTGCTTTATGTATCTGGGTGCTCCTGTGTTGGGTGCATAAATACTTAGGATTAAGTCCTCTTGTAGGATTTTTTCCTTCACCACTATATAGTGACCATCTTTGTCCTTCTTTACTTTTGTTGCTTTAAAGTTTCTGATATCTGATATAAGAATGGCTGCCCCATCTTTCTTTTGGTTTCCATTTACCTGGAAAATTGTATGCCATCCCTTCACCTTGAGTCTGAATGAGTCCTTACATGTAACATGTGTTTCTTGGAGACAACAGATACTTGGCTTGTATTTTTTTATGCATTCAGCCAGCCTATGTCTCTTCAATGGGCAATTCAAAGCCATTACATTTACTGAGAGAATTGATATTTGGGGTGGATTTCTGTTTATCCTGTTGGGAAGACTCTTGTTTTATTTTACCTCTTGAGCCATTGTGAAATCTGGATTCTGGACTTTCAGCTTTTGGGTAGTTTTACGCTGGTGGGTGTCAGCTGCGCTGGTTAGTGTATAATGCAGGTCTGGTCTTCGCATATTCCATCAGTGATTGCTTGTCTGGAAAAGTGTTTATTTCTCCCTCATATAAGATGCTTAGTTTTGTAGGATAAGGAATTCTGGGGTGGCCATTATTATGTTTTAGAAGACTGAGGATGGGTCCCCAGTCCCTTCTGGCTTGTAGGGTTTCTGCTGAGAAATCTGCAGTTAATCTGATAGGTTTTCCTTTGTAGGTTACCTGCTATTTTTGCCTTACTGCTTGCAGGAGTGCCTCTTTCGTGTTTACTTTGGCCAGCGTAATAACTATGTGGCATTGTGATTGGCTTTTCACATTGAATCTCTGAGGAGTCCTATGTGGTTCTTGTACCTGGATATTGAGACTTCTGGTTAGGCCATGGAAATTTTCCTTTATTATTCCTTCAAATAAATTTTCCAACCCTAGTAAATTTTCTTCTTCACCCTCAGGGATGCCTATGATGCTTATGTTTGGCCTCTTTACATAATCCCACATTTCTTGTATGCTTTGTTCATGTCTCTTGTTTTTGTGTTCCTTTTCTTCGATTGATTTATTTAGTGCATAGGAGTTATCTTCCAGATCTGAGATTCTTTCCTCTATGTGATCTAGCCTATTCTTAAGGCTTTCTACCATGTTCTATAGATCGTTGAATGCCTCTTTCATTTCCAGTATTTCTGTTTGGTTTTTCCATAATACTTCAATTTCTTTAGAAAATTTTTCGTTCATTTCTTGCATTGTCCTTGTGGTTTCTTTGTGCTGGGATTCAATTTTCTCTTGAATTTGACTGAGCTTTCTTATAATCCATAAGTGAAATTCCTCTTCTGTCATTCTACCCATTTCATTTAAGTTGGTATCCATTGCTGAGGAACTAATGATTTCTTTTGGGGGTGATTTTCACTCTGATTTTTCATGATTCCTGTGTTCTTTCGCTGATTTCTTTCTCATCTGGCCTCTCGGTCGAAAGCTGGGGATGCTAGGGCTAGTTTATGGCTCTGTCTCCTAGACCTTCTGAATCATTCCCTGGCAGATCAGGGGAGAGCAGTACTGGTCTGTATTGCCTCAGGTGTATTTTAGCAAGTTTGGTGGACCTCTTGGGTTATCTCTGCCCTGTCATCTTCACCTCTTCCCAGTGGATTGTAGTGAGTTTCTTCTCCCAGCTTGAGCTCCACGCTGGTGGATTGTAGTTGAGGGTACAAATCCACTGCTCCCTAATAGCTTGAGATGGAGGTCAACATTTTTAGCTATGGGGTTGTTCTCACTGTCGTTGATTGTATTTTGTGTGGAGGAACCAGTTACCTAGGCAGTCTGTTGTGCCTGTGGCAGGCTGTGGTCCCCCAGGTGGGGTATATGAAAGCCCTAAGCTTTGGGAGGGGCCTTGTAGCTCCTTGTAGCAGGGTTACTTTGACCCTGCTCCCCCTGAGGCCGGGGTTAAGCAAGATAGCTTGCAGTTTCAGTGTGAGAGCTAGGGTGAGTAAATTCTACACAGCTCAGAGATTGCTTATCCAGTCTATGGGGGACCGCTGCTGTGGAGTTCAGAGCTCTCTCTCTCTGGGCTTGGATAAATGCTTCTGATGGGAGGGGCCAGCTGCTGCAATTGCTGAGGTCTCTAGCCAGGTTTTTCCTTCCCTGTCCACAAACTCAGGCACTTTCCCCTCCGATCAGACCACTTGCGGGCTCTTGAGCTTCCCCACAGTTTGTATGTCTGGCCCTCTGATGTGTGTCTCCATGTCACTGGCTGATAGGGGGATCTCCAATTGTGTGCCCCTTTTCTAACACTGGACCCCAAGGTGAGATGCGTGGGCCTCTCTATACCCAGAAGCCTCTGCCAGGGGTATGCTCCCACCGGGGCAGGGGGGGGGAATAGTGGCAGCTAAAGGCTCTTTTGGATCAAGCTAAACTCTCTAATAAAGTGAGTAGGGTTAGGCTGCTCTGGTTCAGCCTGTGGCACCTGAGGCATTTGGTTGCCTTGGGAACTGGTATTTATACAAATTGAGTCACTATGGCATAGCAGCCTTCAATATGACTGTTTTCTGGGAGGTCGGGGACCTGGAGAGCAGACACTAGGACTGATCACGTAGGAGAAGGCCCGAGCCGGGAAGGCAGGACTGGATGGACGGGCTGAAAACTGTTTCCAATACACAAAGGTCCCACCTACGCAGGTCAGGGAACTCTTCCTACCTGGAACCCACTGAGGCAGCTGTCCCCAGCCTCTAGTGGTGCAGACTGTAATGCTGAGGCTGGAGAGCCCCCAGGCCAGGGTTGGGGTGAAGCTAGAGACCTATCTAACAGTCAGCTCCAGGCAGGATACTTTAAAGATGGTTGCCAACTGCCAATGTGGCGTACAGCAGGGTTCAGATCACGCTGTGAATGCAGCTCTCCTCAACCCGCCTGGGACCCGTGGAGGTAATTGCCAGCAGCCACCAAGGGTGTATCCCGTTGCTGTCTATTCAGCTCCTATGACGTGATCCTGCTGACTTCCAGGGGTGAGGTGCCCATCTCCAGATTCCTGTGTGCTGTCCCGGGAAACTGTATCTCAGCCCAGTCCCTACCCAGCCTCGCAAAGTCCCTGTACAGTGCACCTGAGAGTTCCGTATGTTTCCCACAGTTGCTTCCTCTCCACAGAGCCTGCTGTCTTGTGCAACAACTTTGCACCAACTCTGGGCTTGTACCTGACTCAGTGGATGGGGAGTCTGTGGGGATGGTGCGTGACCACCTGTAGGTCAGGTTGCGCTGCGCTGACCTGGCAAGCACGTCCTTCTTGTGCTGTGATCTCTATTGTGTTCCCTGCGCTCTCCAATCTTTGTGAATGTATCTCCCTGTCACTTTTTTTTGTCCTTGCATTGAGTGTCCCATGATGCTTCTCTGCAATTTCACAATGCTGTTTTTGGAGTGAGCGATCTGCATGCAGGCAGCTATTGGCAGTCTTCATCTCCTTCCCTGGGAGTGGTGAGCTAGGAGGCCTCTACAAGACTGCCATTTTTTCATCCCCTAAAACTTTGCTTTTCATTTATTTTTAAAGTTTACTACCCTTATTTATTTCTTTGTGGATTCCTATATATTTTTATAAATTCATGTTTACTTAGCTGGACTAAATTTTTTTTGTATCAGAGTGGCAGACTTAAAATAATTCTTCCAAAAAGACAGAGTGGTTTCTATTCAAATATTTTCCCCAAAATGGCTTCAACCTAGAGTTTAATAAGTGTTCCTTGATTAAACTTACTCAGTGTTCATTTCCTGACATGCAAGGTTAGACTGAATAGAAAGAAGACATAAGCCTGATAATGATTTTTTATGTTAGAAATGACTTAAATTAGTTCATCTGTAGGATCTACTAAGGCTGGGCTTGTTGAGATAAAAGTATTTCTAATTATGTGTTTAGAATCCTAGGCAGAATATGTTGACCTCTCTATCAGACTATGTAGCTGAGCAAATTATTCAAACATTTACTTCCCAATTCAAGAAGTAATCCATGATAGGTTTTAGAGCTTGGGGAAATAAACAATGTTTATTTAAATCTTTAAAATTTTTGGAATAGAATTGCTGAAACAAAAAATGACTTCCTGTGACAATTCTGAGACTTATAATCAGATGGAAATATTCAGAAGTTGTTCCTGGATTCAAGTTTGGTTTTAATTGTTATAATTATAGACAGCTTTGGATGGAAAGATCCTTAGAGGTTTTATATGTACAAGCTGCCATAGCAGAGTGTGTCTGAGTCTGAAAGTCCAGGCGCTAGGGCTCTAGTACTGCATCTTCCTCCATATAATTTGGCTTCAGAAAAATCCTTTCCCTCTCTGGACCTCAGTTTTGTCATCTATCAAATGAAGAGGTTGGATTAGCCTCAACAAAATATGAGACTGGGAAGGAAGCTGGGAAGTCATCTAGTTTGACTTACTTTACAGATGAGAAAACAGACACCCCATATACATAGGAAGACTATGTAATTTATTGAACAGACACATTTTGAGAGCAAAATGGGGCCCTAAGATAACTAAAATTGTGTAACTTGAAAAAATTATTAATAAAATTGTTATATTGATGGACATATGTTATAGTTCTATTTAAAAACCATTTTCAAAACTAAGATTGTTCCTAAAAATGTGTATTTGTGTCTATCAAAACAAACTCCTCATATTCATAATCTAAATATTAAAAATATGAGCAGGATAATTGTATATATGAATGAATTCTATAAATGTGGATATTCTCAGTTATATTTTATTATTAATGTATGTAATTATTTTAGCCAAAATATTTGTGCTGGTGACGTCTTTTTGTCTCCAAAGTAATTCTTTGCAAATATTTTTACAAGACAAATCTAATTTAAAAAGTTGCATGAATTAAAATTTTTTTCCCCAAATTTAGATTGGTGTCGCAAAATTTTAAGTCTAATTTTTTCACACAGGTTCAGGAATAAAAATTTTAAGTTAAAAGCAAGATGTCCATCAAGATTCTGCCCATGGTGTGTGATAATCTAAAGCACAATGTATTTTCTAAATTAAATCTTGTACACTATTTGGGCTGTTATTTTTTTCAGTCTTTCCTTGATTGCATAGGAATAATTTAAATTATTACCATGTATAAGATTTTTTTTCAGTATTTGCAATTAACTAAAAGCTTCAAAAGCTGAAGTTTCTTGATGCTCCATTTATTGGATACCTTGATTAAAGATTTCAAACTGATTTTTAAAGAAAATGTAACCAAAATTTAGATTACTGACTTATTGAAAGTTCCCAATACCATTGTTGGACACTTAATTTGATATACAAATTAGTTTTCCAATGGTGCAGTTATTACTAATTGGGTTTATGATGGTCAGTAAAAAAAAATATACTGCCCTGCTGAAGTATATTTTTGTATTCAGCATCAGCTTCATTAACAGCATTTTGTGATTCAAATATTCTATCTCAGGAGTCAGAAAACTCGTTCTGCCAAGAGCCAAACAGCAAATATTTCAGACTTTGCAGGCCATAGGATAGTCACTGTTGCAACTACTCAATTTTTCCACCATAGCATGAAAGC
This sequence comes from Daubentonia madagascariensis, assembly GCA_023783475.1. Lineage (NCBI taxonomy): Eukaryota > Metazoa > Chordata > Mammalia > Primates > Daubentoniidae > Daubentonia > Daubentonia madagascariensis. Next base: position 12,151,522 of record JAKFHU010000978.1, on the reverse strand, counting down.
AGCCATAGACAATAGTAACCAAGTGGGTATTTCCTAGGGCCATGGTAACAAGATAACACAAACTCTTTGCTTAAAACAACAGAAAATTGTTCTCTCACACTTGTGAAGGCTAGAAGTACTAAATCAAGGTGTTGGCAAGGTTGGTTCCTTCTGCAGGTTCTGTGGGAGAATTTATTCTATGGCTCTCTGCTGGTTTTGGGTGGTTGCCAGCAATCTTTAGCATTCCTTGACTTACGGCAGCATACCTCCAACCTTGCCTCTGTCATATGGTGTTCTCCCTGTGTTCCTGTCTCTCTATCTCTGGCTCTGTATTCAAATTTTCCTCTTATAAGGATACCAGTCATTAGATTAGGGCCCATCCTAAGGGCCTCATCTTAACTTGATTATATCTGCAAAGACCTTATTTCCAAATAAGGTCATATTCACAGCTACTGGGGGTTAGGATTTGAGCATATCTTTTTGGGAGACACAATCCTGTCCATTACACTGTGTTCCAATAAAACATTATTTACAAAATTAGGTGAAAGTACAGTTTTGGCCTGTGGACTGTTGTTTGCTGACCTTTCCTCTACTTCAAATATATTAAAATGTAAATTTTTACAAGTATGGATTTTATCTTAATTGGTAGAATATTTATTGCAGCTTATTTAAATGCAGTTACAAATCATGTAGGCAGTGCAACCAATTCAAGTACATTTCTATTTAAAAGTTACTTTAGTAAGAACATTGTTTTGCCATAGCACTATATTCAACAAAATGTATAATCATATAATCACAACAAATACTTTTACATGTATTAACTTCTAACTGAATTTCAAATAGCATTCATAATGTCAATGTTTTGTCTTTTATAGGATGAGTCTCCAAAAGCTTTACTTTGATACCTTGAACTGAATGAAAAAATTGAATCATGATTAGAATTAACTGACTTTTAAAAAATATCTAATGATACAGATACAAAACTGGCATCATTTGAACACACATGTGCACAGAGGGATGTAAAACTCAGTGGAAAGCAATGGAGAGGGTGTGGGTTAGGGGAGGGGGAATAAACAAACCTAATGGGTAATATGAACACTATTTGGGTGACGGGCACACCTAATAGCAAGCACTCAAGCATTACAAAACTGATCCATGTAACCTAAAACATTTGTACTCAATATTTTGGGAAACAAAAAAAGACATGAAATTTCCCATTACTCCAAGGAGTTCCCTTGTGTCCCTTCCCAGTAACTAACTCTCATCCCCAGCCAACCGTTAATCTGCTTTTTGTCACTATATATATTAAGCTGGTCTTTTCTAGAATTTCATAGCCACGTATGAACATACAAAAGTAGTATGTACTTTTGTAGCCTGGCTTCTTTGGTTTAGCATAATGATGTTGAGATTCACCCACGTCGTTGCATCTGTCAGTGGTCCGTTCATTTGTACTGCTCAATAGTATTTCATTGCATGAACATACTACAGTTTGTTTATTCAGTCATCTCTTGGCAGACATTTGAGTTTTTTCCAATTTGGGACTGTTATGAACAAAGCTGGCTTTCACATAACAAGTAAAACAAAACAAAACAAAAAAACAAAAAAACCCCCCTGGCATCACTGAATTGTTTGCAAACTTATGCTTGTGTTAATAGAACTAACACATTAAAAAATATTGCTTCCCTTTTAAATATAGACAAAAATTAACTTAGAGGAATAGCATTTGATCTAAATGAAAAGTCGTTCATCACGAAGTGATAGTAAACTCATAGCTAAAGTAGCTAAAGGTATTAAATCATCACTCCTGGGCACAGCTTTATTAAAATAGTTACCAGCTTTTGAAGTTGATGTTAGTTATTCTGAAGATTTATTTCTTATTCTCCTCTGGTTAGTAATGTCACTCTAGCCCTCATGGTGAATAGTAAATGCTGCTATTTTGTCAAAGTTACACTTTATCATTAATCTTCTTGTAAAATGGGTATTTAATACTAGATTTTTATTAGTCATGCACTAGTGTTTTTTTAGTGATTAATGCTGAAAAGGCTTATCAAAAGGAAAAAAAGTTACCAACACGCTCCAAAGTCATAGGCTTATACCCTACAATAAGTGATGATGAAACCACTGTAGCAAGAGCTTTCAGACTGCATTTTCTACACTCTGTGGTAGGACTACTTAGCCTCTTTCTCATGCACTTTAATGCATTTCTGGCTTGTAATATCTCATCTTTCCCACTGACTGCACCATTTGGCAGCCTGGTTTTCTGCATCACACACACTGACTGTGGCATGAGCCACATCTCACCTGGATGGTGCAGGTGCTGGCAAGGGCAGTGGTGTCAAACATTTCTTCCTCCCACCATGACGACCAGAGGAAGGTAACTATTCCTACTTCTGTTGTCTTATTACATTTTGTTTTATTAGCAAGTGTTTGCACATAGTCCTCTAAATAGAGGATTTAGTTACAACGCATCTGAAAAAGGCCAAGAAAAGAGATGGCTTATCCCTGTTTATCTTTAAGGTTTTATAAAACTACATGTTAAAGTGAGAACACTGTTTGTTATATGTACATCTCACACGTTGTTAGACATGACCATGGCAGAAGAGGCATGTACCAGTGGAATTGTACTAAACCTATTTAGGCTTATTTTAATGCAACTATTAATATTTCACCTAAAATTTAAAAGTCCTAAATAAATGCTAAACTTCCAGGATGCAGCATAACAGGAATAAATTGTGACTGTCATGGGTAACTGGGACATCTAGTCATCATTAGTATAATGTCATATGGTAAAGTAGACTTTCTGAAGCCATCAGAGGTCACTTATTTTTATAAAAGTGTGCTTTGGGTTTCACTTTTGCATATTATCTCTTTTGTGTTATTTAATTTTCCCTAAATTAATTTGCCTAAATAAATTTCCCTGAAGGAATCTGTCCCTTCCTCAAAATATATTTAGCTTGAAATGGGTTAAAGAAAACAGCTTGCTTCTAAAGAATACAGCATACTTAGTCCCAGGGGAAATGTCAAAGATCTTTTCCTGAGCTAGTGGTTCTCAAACCCTAGTGTGTGCAAGAATCACCTAGGGTGCTCAATTAAAACTATAAATTTCTGGCCTTCACTGGCAGTAAAAATTAAAAGTTCAATTACATTTTAGAGATTTTAAAGGCTACCAACTTTCTTATTACCCCTCCCCTTTTACTTCTAAAATGCTTCTCTTTACCTTCTTCCAGTAAGTAACAAATACTTACTGAGTTTCCATTGGTGTCAAGTAGTGTCCTGATAAATAGTTTAAGGTCTCCTTGAGTCAAGGAGACAGGGGTCTCATTACAAATAAGTAATGAGTAAGTGTTGAGTGTGTTACCAAGAAGAAATCTAGACATTATAAGAGCACAACTGTAGGAAAACAACCTGAGTGTCTAGTAACCTGGGGAAGTGATGTGTATTTTGAGTTTGTTTTACAAATTTGTTTCAAGCATTTGAATGTGACTAAGGAAGGACTGTGGACACCATCCTGGAAATAGTAATAGGCAGAATATGTATCAGATGTGTTAAGATGTTTATAGTGCTAACCTTTTCTATCTTTTCTGTGAGTGGATATTTCGGAATATCAGACATTTTCTTTAGAATTTACTAAACTTTTTCTAATTGCAATATGTTGATTTTAATAGTTTCTTAAAATGGAAATGTTTTTATTCTCTAGAAAATATACCTTTTATAACAATTGTGTAATTATAGCAAATGTAGATATTAATAGTAATACGTCATTGATTCAGTAAAATTGAAAAATAATCTTAAGTAACTGAGGATACTGTATTGAATAGACCTATGAAAATAAGGGATTTTTTTATGTTGATGGAAGTCCATCTGAAATTGGTATCAGTTTACTTCTAGTAAAATGTAAATTGGAAATGTACCATGTCATTATTTAATATGCAATGTAACTCTATAAAACTATCTACCGTAGGCCAATTCTAGCTGCATTTATTTTTTTTGAAAAATCAAACACTTTTTGTTGCAAGTCTTTAATTATTCTTTTATTTCAAGATATTAACAGGGTAAATATGTTTTTGTTACATGGTTAGATTTATAATGCTTTAGTCAAGGCTATAAGTGTGCCCATTGCCTGAATATTGTTCATTGTACCTGTTAGGTAGGTTTTAACCCCTCCCCTCCTCACCCTGCCCCCATTCTTGATATCCAATGATTTTTATTTCTTTCTGTGCCCATCAGTGAGTTCCAAATTATGAGGAAGTACATGTGGTGTTTAATTTTCCATTCTTGAGATAATTCACTTAGGTTAATAGTCTCCAGTTCTATCCAAATTGCTGCAAAAGACACTAATTCATTCCTTTTTATGGCTAAGTAGTTTTCCATGGTGTGCATATACCACATTTTACTAATCCACTCATAAATTGATGGGCACTTGGGTGGATTCCATATCTTTGCAATTGTGAATTGTGCTGCAATGAACATTCAAGTGCAGGTGTCTTTTTGATAAAATTGACTACTTTTTCTTTGAGTAGATACCCAGTAGTAAGATGGCTGGATTGAAAGGTACATTTACTTTTAGTTCTTTGAGAAATTTCCGTACTTTTTTCCATAGAGGTTGCACAAATTTTCAGGACCACCAACAGTGTATAAGCATTTGTTTCTCTCTGCATCCATGCCAGCATCTGTTGTTTTTGGACTTTTTAACAGTGGCCCTTCTGACAGGGGTACGGTGATACCTCATTGTGGTTTTAATTTGCATTGTCATGATGATTAGAGATATTGAGCATTTTTTCATGTGTTTATTGGCCATTTGTCTATCTTCTTCTGAAAAGTTCCTGTTTATATCTTTTACCCACTTTTTAATGGGGTTCATTTTTTTTTCTTGCTGATTTGAGTTCTTTGCAGGTTCTGGATATTAGCTGTTTATTGGAAGTATAGATTGCAAATGTTTTCTCCTATTCTGTAGGTTGTCTATTTGCTGTGTTGATTATTTCCTTTGCAAAAGCTTTTAAATTTAATCAAGCCCCATTTATTTGTTTTTGTTGTTGCTGTAATTGCCTTTGGGGTCTTAATCATAAATTCTTTGCCTAGGCTGATATCTGGAAGAGTTTTTCCTACATTTTCTTCTAGAATTTATATGGTTTTATGCCTTAAATTTAAGTCTTTTATCCATCTCAAATTTTTTCAAGTGGGTCCTGTTTCATTTTTCTGCAACTGGCTATTTAATTTTCCCAGCACCATTTATTAAATAGGGCTTCTTTTCCCCAGTGCACGTTTGTTGTTGGCTTTGTCAAAGATCAGTTGGTTGTAGGTAGATGGTATTATATCTGGGTTCTCTGTTCTGTTCCATTGGTCTATGTCTCTATTTTTGTACCAATACCATGTCATTTTGGTTACCATAGCCTTGAAATGTAGTTCGAAGTCTGGTATCGTGATGCCTCCAGATTTGTTCTTTTTGCTTAAGATTGCTTTGGCTATTTGGTCTCTTTTCTGGTTCCAAACAAAGCATAGAATTATTTTTTCTAGATCTGTGAAATATGTTGGTATTTTCGTAGGGATTGTATTGAATCTGTAGATCACGTTGGGCAGTATGGACATTTAAAGGATGATTCTACTGATCCATGGACATAGTATGTTTTTCCATTTGTTTGTGTCTTCTGTGATTTTTTGTCTTCAGTATTTCCTAGTTCTCCTTGTATAGAGATATTTAACCTCCTTCGTTAAGTGTATTCCTAAGTATTTCATTTTCTTTGTGGCTATTGTGAATAGTATTGAGTCTGATTTGACTCTCAGCTTGACTATTATTGGTATATAGAAATACTATTGATTTGTATACACTGATTTTTGTAACCTGTCACTGCTGAATTCATTTATCAATTCCAGGAGTCTGTTGGTGTAGTCTTTGGGATTTTCTAGATACAAGATCCTATCTTCAGCAGAAAAGTGATAGTTGGACCTCCTCTTACCTGATTTGGATACTCTGTATTTATCTCTCTTGTCTGATTGCCCTGGCTAGGACTTGCAGTACTATGTTGAATAGAAGTGGTAACAGTGGACACCTTTGTCGTGTTCCATTTCTTAGGGAGAATGCTTTCAGCTTTTCCCCATTCAGCATGATGTTGGCTGTGGGTTTGTCATATAAGGCTTGTATAATTTTGAGATGTGTTCCTTCTATGCCTAGTTTGTTGAGAGTTTTTAATCATGAAAGGGTGCTGGATTTTATTGAATGCTTTTTCTGCATCTATTGAGATGATCATATGATCTTTATTTTTGCTTCTATTTATGTGGTGAATCACGTTTATTGATTTACATTTGTTGAACCATCCTTGCCTCCCTGGGATGAAGCCCAGTTGTTCATGGTGGATTATGTTTTTGATGTGCTCTTGAACTCAGTTTGCCAGTATTTTATTGAGGGTTTTTGCATCTATATTCATAAAGGATATTGCTCTGTAGTTTTTGTTGTTGTTGTGTCCTTTCGTGGCTTTGGTATCAAGGTGATACTGGCTTCATAAGAATGAATTGGGGAGGATTCAGTCCTTCTCAGTGTTATGGAATAATTTCTGTAGTATGGATATCAGCTCTTCTTTGTAGGTGTGGTAGAATTCAGCTGTGACTCCATCTGGTATGGGGCTTTTTTTGTTGGAAGCTACTTTATTACTGCTTTGATCTTGCTGCCATTATTAGTCTGTTCAGGAGTTCTATTTCTTCCTGATTGAGTCTTGGGAGGTTGTATGTTTCTAGGAACTTGTCCATTTCCTCTACATTTTCTTGTTTATGTGCATAGAAATTTTTGTAGTATTCATGGATGATGTTTTGTATTTCTATGCTATCAGTTGTAATATCTCCTTTTTCAGCTTTGATGGAGATTATTTGGGTCCTTTCTCTTCTGTTACTGGTTAATCTAGCAAGAGGTCTATCAATTCTGTTTATCTTTTCAAAGAACCAGTTTTTTTAAAATTGATCCTTTGTTTATATTTTTGTTTTCCATTTCATTTAGTCTCTGATCTTTGCTATTTGGTTTCTTCTGCTGGCTTTGGGTTTGGTTTGCTCTTCCTTTTCTAGTTCCTTGAGATGTGACATAAGGTTGTTAATTTGTGATCTTTCTTTGTCTTTGATGTGGGCATTTAAGGCTATGAATTTTCACCTTAAGAATGCTTTTGGTGGGTCTTATAGATTTTGATAGCTGTCTTCCTTTTGTCATTAAGTTCAAGGGAACTTTTGATTTCCATCTTAATTTCATTATGGACTCTATAATTGTTCAGCAGGAGGTTGTTTAATTTCCATGACTTTATGTAGATTTGTTTCTCTTGGAATTGGTTTCTTTTTTTATTCCACTGTGGTCTAAGAAGATACATCATATGATTTCTGTTTTTTTGAATTTGTTGAGAGATGTTATGTGGCCTAAGATATGATCAGTTTTGGAGGATGTCCCATGTGCTGATGAGAAGAATGTATATTCAGTAATTTTGGGGTAGAATGTTCTGTAAATGTCTGTTATATCCATTTGTTTTAGAGTCCCATTTAAATCCAGTATTTCTTTATTTTCTGCTTTGATGATTTGTCCAGTTCTGCAGTGGGGTGTTGAAGTTTCCAGTGGTTACAATCCTACTATTTATTTCCTTGCTTATCTGTAGTATAATTTGCTTCATGTATCTGTGAACTCCTGTATTAGATGTATATATTTATGATTGTTATATTGTTATATCTTCTTGTTGAGTTGTTATCTTTATCATCATATAATGACCATCTTTGTCTTTCTTTACCATTGTTGATTTAAAGTCAGTTTTGTCTGACATGAAAATGGCTTACAGCTGCTCTCTTTTGGTATCTGTTTGCCAAGGATACCAAATATTTTTTTCCATCCTTTTGCATTGAGCCTGTGTGCGTCCTTGTGGTTTAGATGTGTTTACTGGAGATAGCAGATAGTTGGGTTGTTTTTTCATCCACTCAGCCAGTCTATGTCTTTTTAGTGGAGCATTCAAACTGTTAACATTGAGCAATAGAATTGATATGTGGGATGCTGTTCTGTTCATCTTATTGGGGAATACCTCCTTGTTTTGTTTTTCTTCTTGTGCTATTGTTTTATAAGAGTTGTGAGCTTTAACTTTTTTTTGGGTGATTTTACACTGATGGGTATCTATTGTGCTGATTCTTGTATAATGCAGTTCTATTTCCTGCAGGGCAGGTCTTATCATGAAAAATTCCCTCAGTGCTTGTTTGTCTGGAAAAGACTTAATTTCTCCATCATCTGTGAAACTTGATTTTGCAGGATACAAATTCTAGGCTAGTAGTTGTTTTGTTTAAGAAGATTGAAGATGGGGTCCCACCCCTTCTAGCTTGTAACATTTCCACTGAGAAGTCTGCAGTAAGCCTGATGGGTTTCCCTTGTAGGTTAGTTGTTGCTTTTGTCTTGCTGCTTGTAGAATTTTCTCCTTCATTTTGACTTTGACCAAGTTGAATAATGTGTGTCTAGGAGATGTCCAATTTGCTATGAATCTTCCTTTTTTTTTTTAATTTCAGAATATTATGGGGTACAAAAGTTTTGGTTAAGAAATGGACATTTTAACAATGTTGATTCTGCTGATTCATGAGCATGATATGTTTTTCCATTTGTTGACATCATCTGCAGTTTTCTTTCTCAGTGATTCATAGTTCTCTTTATCAAGATCTTTCACCTTCTTGGCTAAATATATTTTTAGTACTTTATTTTCTTTGTAGCTATTGTGAAAGATAGTCTTTGATTTGATTCTCAGCTTGACTGTTGTAGGTGTGTAGGAATGCTACTGACTTATGTCCATTGACTTTGTAACCTAAGACTTTGCTGAATTTGTTTATCAATTCTAAGAGTCTCTTGGTGGAATCTTTGGGGTTTTCTAAATATAAGATCATATCATCAGCAAAAATTCTCAAATAAGATAACATAGACTTCAAATCAACAATAGTAAAGAAAGACAAAGGTGGTCATTATATAATGGTAAAGGGAGCAATTCAACAAGAAGACATAATAATCCTAAGTATTTATGCACCTAACACAGGTATGCCCAGATTCATAAAGCAAGCCCTAGTAGATCTAAAAATGATAAACAACAGCATCATAATAGCTGGGGACTTCAACACCCCACTGCCAGAACTGGACAGATCCTCCAAGCAGAAAACAAACAAAGAAACACTGGATTTAAATGGGACTCTAGAGCAAATGAGCGTAATAGACATTTACAGAACATTCTACCTAAAAACTGTTGAATATACATTCTTCTCATCAGTACATGGAACATTCTCTAAGATTGATCACATCTTAGGCTACAAAACATGTGTCAACAAATTCAAAAAAATAGAAATTATACCATGTATCTTCTCAGACCACAGTAGAATAAAATTAGTAATCAACTCCAACAGAAACACTCATCTCTACACAAAGTCATGGAAATTAGATAACCTACTGCTCAGCGATTATTGGGTCAAGGAGGAAATTAATATGGAAACCAAAAGATTCCTTGAACTTAATGACAAAAGGGACACAAGTTCTCAAAACCTATGGGATTCAGCAAAAGCAGTCCTAAGGGGAAAATTCATAACCTTAAATGCCTACATCAAAGAGACAGAAAGATCACAAATCAACAATCTAATGAATCATCTCAAGGAATTAGAAAAAGAAAGAGCAAACCAAAGCCAAAGCCAGCAGAAGAGAAGAAATAACTAAGGTCAGAGCAGAACTAAGTGAAATAAAAAAAAATATAGAAGATTAATGGAACAAAGTTTTCTCTTTGAAATGATAAACAAAAGTGATAGAGCTCTCACTAGATTAACCAGAAATAGAAAAGAAAGGACCCAAATAAGCTCATTCAGAAATGAAAAAGGAGACATTACAACTGAGACCACAGAAATACAAAATATCATCTGTGAATACTATATAAAAATCTCTACACACATAAACTTAAAAACATGGAGGAGATGAACAAATTCCTGGAAACACACAACCTCCCAAGGCTCAATCAGTAAGAAATAGAATTCCAAAAGAACAGACCAATTATGAGCAACAAAATTGAAGCAGCAGTAAAAAATCTTCTAATAAAAAACTCTCCTGGACCAATGGTTTTACAGTTGATTTTATCAGACCTACAAAGGAGAGCTGGTACCCATACTGCAGAAATTATTTCATAACATCAAGAAGGAAGGAATCCTCCCCAACTCATTCTGCAAAGCCAGTATCACCTTGATACCAAAGCCAGGAAAGGACACAACAAAAAAGAAAACTATAGATCAGTATCCCTTATGAATGAAGATATACAAATTCTCAACAAAATTCTAGCAAACCAAATTCAGCAGCACATCAAAAAAATAATCCTCCACAACCAAGTGGGCTTCATCTCAGGGATGCAAGGATGGTTCAACATATGCAAATCCATAAAGGCTATTTACCACATAGACAGATGCAAAAACAAAGATCATATGATCATCTCAATGGATGCAGAAAAAGCATTCAACAAAATCCAGCACTCTTTCATGATTAAAAACCCTCAACAAATTAGGCATAGAAGGAACATATCTCAAAATTATAAATGCCATATATGACAACCCCACAGCCAACATCATGCTGAATGGGGAAAAGTTGAAAACATTCTCCCTAAGACATGGAACAAGACAAAGGTGTCCACTGTCACCACTTCTATTCAACGTAGTGCTGGAAGTCCTAGCCAGCGCAATCAGGCAAGAGAATGAAATTAAGGGTATACAAATGGGGAAAGAGGAGGTGAAATCTTCCTGGTTTTTGATGACCATCTTGTATCCAGATGTCCAAATGTGTGGTAGTACCAAGGAAGTTTTCCTCAATAGTTCCCTTGAATAGATTTTTCATGCTTTTAGCTGTTTCTTCTTCTTCCTCAGGGATACCTATAATTTGTATGTTAGTTCACATATCCCATATTTCTCTAAATGATTGCTCAGTTTTTCTTTTAATTCTGTTCTTTGCCTCTTTGAATGCCTGGGTTAGCTTGAGAGCCTTGTATTCAAAGTTTGATATTTTTTCTTCCCCTTGGTTTAGTCTGTTATTGAAGCTTTCTGCTGTGTTTTGAAATTCCCTAAATTACTAATTTTTTTGGCTTTTTGCTGGTTTTCAACTTTTCCTTCAATTCCATTCATCTTATTTGCCATCCATTTTCTGAATTCCATTTCTGTTATTTTGGCAATTCCCTTGTGGTTCCAGGTCACTACCATGACTCCATTGTGATCCCTTGAGCTGTTGAACTGTTTTGTTTTTTTCATGTTGCCAGTGTTCTTTTGCTGTTTTTTGCTCATCTGAATCTTCTTTTCTTGGCTCAGGGCTAACAGGTTTGCAGGGAACCTGTTCTCCTTTGCTGGGAACTCTCCTGCCTGTCTATTTTTCTCTTTATGTCAACCTTGGACACTATTAAGTACTTTGTAGATAACAGGCCAATTCCATTTCAGGGTCAGAATAATCAGAAAGACTTAAGACTCCGAATAAGGCCTTTTTTTAAAATAAGAAAGAGGGAAAAAAGAGGTAACAAAGTCTAAAGATCTAAAGGACAAGGCTACTGATTTTTATTTAGTAAGAATTTCATTAAATAATACCACAACCTTACATTTATGTAGTTTCTGATGAGTTTTACAAACATTATTTCCTTTGTGGCTCACCATCATCCCAAAATTTAAGGTCAAATACAAAACAATCTCATACTTAATTTTAAATAATTTTTAACTACAACTCTCTTTGCAAAAATATATATATGAGTATACACACACACAATATTCATGACTCTGCACCTTTGATCTCTATGTTGATAGTCTATATGTGTAAACTATCTTCGTACCGGTTTTAAAATGGATTCTGGAGAATTACAAATTGCACACAATTAATTATATTTGTCCACTTTAACATTAGAAAACCATTTTAACAAAGTTAAAGCAGGACATTAACTTTGAACATTGGAATAAACCTGTAATAGCAAAATCAATAGCACTACTTCACAAACCAGGGGACTTAAGGGGATGTTAATTATTACTTGTGGAAAAATGAGTATTAATGCATTATCTTAAAAGAGAAATTTAGTCTGCATTACAAAACTAATTGAAAACAATGAAAACACTTTACTTTCTTTGGCACATCATCTTATTTGGGTTTCTAGAAGACTTAAAAATGATTGTCTACTTGCTACATACCACATGAATTTTTGTCTCTTTGATCAAATTTGTCTAAATTGATTAAACTAAGAAATTAACATAGGAGAAGAGGGATATGAAGACCAAAAATTCAAGCCAGACATAGGCAATAAACCAGTAACTCAATTTGAAGAAGTTTTACTTTTTCCTTTTGATTTTTTTATAAGATTCTCACAAGTAGAACTGAAGCTTAACACTTCAGAATTAGAGATCTTCAAAATCCTGGCTTTCAGTGAACAAGGATAAAAACAGAATAAACTGCCCATAAAAATTTAAGAAAGTCTACAACGACTTACACAATCTAAAGTTTGGCAGCACATATATTTTTTTATACAATCCCAAGGAAAAAATGTCAAATATTTATAGATGTACTAGAAAAATTGTATCATAAGTTCACTGATATAAACGTTAACATTTAACATTTCTAATTTTATTAGAAACCTTTAAAATATACTGGATTCTTCTAACAAGCTGGCACATTTATAACTCTTCAGATATATTTAGTATTTGGCTCTTAACTCTTGTGTTGATTTCCTAACCCCTGGGAGACATAAATTTATGTTTGCAGAATTCTTGCTTTATAATTGTGAATTAAAGTATATTTTTCTTATTTATTCACCCACTCATTAGGTTCTTTCAACATTCAATGTTGAACATACACGTTTCAAGCAAGAATTTGTTTTAACTCACCAATGGCAGTGATTGAGTGCAGGCTTTGGAAGTGGATGGATAAATGTTGTAGTTCCAGCTCTATCACTTAACATCTGCATGATATATGTATTCTTTAATATCTCTAAGCCTCTCTCTGTAAAATGGGGAGAATAACAGTACCTACCTTATATGGTTGTAAAAATGGAATGAGAATACTTGATTATAGTCAGAAAATCAGAGTTCATATTTCACTGAGCTCAATTAACATCTTTGCATATGTATCAATTTTTTCATTAGTAAAACAGATTAATATCTGTTTTATCTAACTGTTACAAAGACAAAAGGTTCAACATATATTAGTACACTTTGTAAACCCTAAAACCTTAGAGTAAGAAGTCCTATTGAATTATGTCTATAGTCTAGATCTCTGGTATCATACAGACCTGGGATGCAGAAGGTGCTCGATAAGGATTTAAGTGAATAATATATTGACTCATTAATTAATAGGAATCTACTTTATCGGAAGCTTATTGCCAGGTTTAAATAGAAATGCATTTAAAGAGCAGAGTACCTGACACTTGGTAAAATGTTCAATATATGGGAAATGTTGCTATATTATATAGCTATTATGCTATATAATTGTAAAATAACATTAATGAAAGCAAGAATTCTTTTAGCCTTTAAAAGTCCCCAAATATGCAATGACATATTTTAGTTTCAGAATTGAAGAGCACATTGTACCCCTTTAACACTTATCACAGGTGTCTCATATTTTTCTTGTGTGTATGTAACATCCCCTTTTCCCTCCTCCTCACCCCAGACTTATGTTATAGGCTTCCTGAAGATTTGGTGCATCCATTCTGAGTGCTCAGAGGGCTCAATGTTACTTGCTGCAGCCTCTAAGTTCTTCCCCTGGAAGCTCAGTTAAAACTCCCTCTAAATGAGACTTGACCCTCAATAAGGGCCAGAAACCCAACTATTCTCTGGTAGTTCATAGTTAGCATTGGGTGGGCATAAATAGTAACACTCAGGTAAAAATTATCCCTTGCCCTTGGATCTGTTTAGTGTAGCAAGTGTTTGTATGAGTAGCTCCTTCATTATTTTAATGGGAAAGGAGATGTATGCTCTCCACTAGAATAGATGCTTTCCAAGGCCAGGAGCAGTGGTCTTCTCTGAAATATTCACACTTGTTTGGCAGGGAGGAAGGAACATAATTGTTAACATAATTCATTAATCTCACATTCCTTGATAGCTGAATTTAAGAACTGAGAGAGAGAAGTTTGAGGTATTAGTCATTTTATGCCAGGTATGTGCTGAGACTAGCTAATGAAGGGGATCCCTTCATTTAGAGAATGCCTTCGGGTCACCAGAGTCTGATACCATGTCACTTGAGTAAATATTTATTAAGTTCCTATTTGTTGGACTGAAATACTCTATCCCTTTAGAAATTCACAGTGTAAGGGTAAGATACATGTGAGCAACATTTATTTTAAAGTCCAAAGAAGGAATAAGATGAAGAGAATCGTGTGGTTCAAAGACTAGTTGCCCGTGGGTAAAGGCAGAGAGAACATAGGGCCTAGGATTGAGTTTTAGGAGATTCCCTAGTAAATCTGTGGAATGAAGGAGAGGTATCAGCAAAGATTCAGAGAAACAACAGTGAGAGTGATTAGAGAAATACATGGTGTCCTAAAAGCTAAAAGATAAATGTTTGGATAAGGAGTAGTGAAACTTAGTATATGAAACAGATGGCTATTGTGTTTGGTTTGAAAAGAGTGACTCTCACATTAGAGAGAAAGCATCCTTGTGGAAGGTGAAAATGCAAGCTATAGAAACAGGGGTTAAAGCAGTGAGGAAGTGAATACAGCAGTGGTAGATCTAATGCTGAAAAGAGTTTAACCAAGAAAGAGAAGAGTGAAATAGGCCAACAGTTGGAAGAGGTAAAATGCTCAAATGAAAATTTTTTTTTGTTTGCTTTTACTACATAGTCAATTTGAACTTAATGATTGTTTACTGTAAGTTTTGAAGAGCTAAACCAAGCATTTTAACTTCCTGCAATTACTTAACCATGTTTGTTGGCAGTTTATTTGCCAGCAGACTATTAATTATAGTTTTCATTGGCAATAGGTGGTTGTTAATATAGTTAATGAGTAGCCTTTTAGAGTGTAGATGGAACTCATTGGCCTCTGCCTTTGGATGCAACTATCAAACAAGTCAGAGACTATTGCTGATGACTAATTTCTTAGAAATTGCTGCTTATTTTACAGCATTAGAGTGGTTACCTCATTGATCTTCAGTGAGTAAACAGTAAGCAGAACAAGTTACTAAACATATGAAGTGGGATCGTACATGTGAGTTCTTCTACAATAAAGAATAAGATTTTGGAAGGAGCAATTAAACACATTGAAGGGTTGAGACAAGCTCATCCGTAGCTCACACCATTTCCAATGGCTCATGTTGTCATAATGGAAAGATAGCCTCAAGTCAGGCGTAGTGGTTCACACCCGTAATCCTAGTACTTTGGGAGGCCAAGGCGGGAGGATTGCTTGAGGTCAGGAGTTTGTGAGCAGACTGAGCAAGATAGGGAGACCCTGGTTCTACAAAAAATAGAAAAATTAGTCAGGTGTGGTGGTGCATGCCTGTAGTCTCAGCTACTTGGGAGACTGAGGCAGGAAGATCTCTTGAACCCAGGAGTTTGAGGTGGCAGTGAGCTATGATGACACCACTGTACTCTAGTCAGGTGAGGGAGCGAGACCCTGTCTTAAAAAAAAAAAAAAAAAAAGCCCCCAGACCCAGTGTAGTCAGAAAGCAACTGTAGACTGCTGAGTGGTGGCATTATCTGCTATTTATCTAATAAGGGTGTTAAACTAAATATGGCTTGAAGATGCCTCCATACTTTGAGTCCCTATGTAACAAGCTGCAACCTTAGTGTGTAAACTAACAGAAAGCCTAACTCACGAGTATACTTCTGTAATAAGTAGCTGAGTCCCAGCCAACCACAGCATTCAAACTTCAGTTAATCACAGGCTACCAACTGATTAGATCATGTTCAAATAAGGCAAATGCAGAGCTGTAACCAATCAAGCCATTTCTGTATGTTACTTCCCTTTTCTGTCTATAAATACTGCCTGCTCATGATTCAGGATGGATCTCTCCGAATGCCTCCTGGTTCTAAGGGCTGCCTTATATGAAGTTTTCCTTTTAACAGGTGAAAGACTTCTCTCAAATAGAATTTCATACTTTGTTGATTTTTTTTTTTTTTAACAACTGAAATACGGCTATTGCCATCTCAAGAGTACCTCTTATGGCAACAAAAGATAAGGACTGTGTGGTTGTTCAGGTTGAGGGTTGTTTAATTTTGATTTAGTTTCTGGGGATTTCTTTCTTTCCTTAATTGTTGCTTTTATTGAATAGCTCTGGTTGTTCAACAATCTAGGTTTTTCAGGTATTTAGGGAGTTCTAAGGCATACCAGGGGTCCTCAAATTGTTTTCAGTATCCCTCAGCCTAGTGGAAATCAGGCATTTCCTATTGATCATGCTGTGCATCTCAGTAAAACAATACCCCCCTTTTTTTTTTTTTTTTTTACTTTTGACTGGGATTTTATCATTAATGTCTTGTTAATCTGAAGCTCTGGTAGTTAAACTTGATGTTAAGTTGTTAAAATAAATATAATTGGATGTTTATTTAATAGATTTATAATGAAATATTTAAAAATGGGATTTATAAGGAAGTTGTCTCAGTCCATTTTGTGATACTGTCACAGAATATCACAGAATGTTTAACTTACAATAAATGGAAATTTATTTCTCACAGTTCTGAAGGCTGGGAAGTCCAAGGTCAAGGTGCTGGCATCTGGTGAGGGCCTTCTTGTGTTGTAACATGACAGAAGGGCAGAGAGGAGAACGGGGTTTGGGGGAGAGGGCGGAAGGGAAGGGAATTCTCCTTCCCTCTGTCTGATTTTATCCAGACCTCTAGCCAGTTGGATGGTGCCTTCCCACACGGAGGCTGGATCTTTTTCCCTCAGTCCACTTACACGCCATCTCCCCTGGGAACATCCTCATAGACACACCCAGAAATAATGTATTACTAGTTCTTTAGTTACTAGTTCTTCATACAGTCAAGTTGACACCTAAAATTAACTATCATAGAAGTTAATAAAAATATACTTAATAATGAAAAAGTTGGGAGCTATTATCAGAAATTTTCTATTAATATCATGGTTTCTACTGGAAATCGGTGATTTTCTTAACTCATTCTATGAAAACCTCATCAATTTACTTAAAAATCAAACAGCCCGATGTATAGAATTATCAAAATTGCCTGATTATCTGTATTTTGTGGACACATTATGAGGTTTGAGCCAGCCCCTTTGAGGACATTTTGGAAAGCTGCCCCTCCAATTTTACCTGCAGTCTTGCTGTGTGAACTCATGCTGAAGCTGCTAGAGGAGGATTGGTTTCCTTAGGGAAACTTTAGGCAGTGTGAATAATTGGGATTTTATTTACTGCTGAGGAATAAACACATGCTGGCATTTTTATTACTATTCCGGGACTTGTATGCATCATTTTCCATGATTGCTGTTGCCCAGCCGGGTTGCTACTTGGGCAATCTGGCAGAGAGAGAAAATGTTATCTCATTGAAAATTCTCTTTTTAATTATCAGGGATTTGGAATTCCAATCCAAGAGATTAAAGTTGTGCAAATAAACAAATGTAAAACACAAATAAAACCTCTAAAAGTCAGTTCCTAATTTTATTTTTAAGAGTTTTCAAAATCCAAATCACTAAAAAGTCATTTCTACAATGCAGCAGTGATTATAATCTTATGAGGATCTATAGGCTTGATTTAATTTTTTTTCTATTCTAAGGATATCAGAATAAAAATGTTAATATATTTTTACATTCTGATTACCATTGAAATCAGAAATTTGGGGACATGAATGCCCAGTAGCATTTTCATCCATGGGTGTTCAAGTTTTTCACATCTTGTTAATCATCAGAGGTTAGAAAATGTGTACTGCATTTGCACTTGTTGAAAAGACCTTTACTACATCTTTTTAAAAATGTAACACTTCATTAACCCTTTGACATGATTTTTGCCATACGGGATAGCAGAAAATTGAAATGGAAGTGATTTAATTATGAAAGTTAAATTTTGCTTATAGTTGCTCTAAGTCAGACTTTATGCAATTGAAAATACAGAAGTTATCAGTGGTAAACAATGAGTTATTAAATACTAATATGATTTTTTTTCATTTTCTGTGGACAGTTGATCTTTTCCTTTATTTAAAAAACTCCACAGAAGTTTCCTGGGATCTTGCTGACTTCTGAAGCTTAAAACTTTTCCAGATAGATATCAGCAGTAATCAAATAATCAGATATTTTGGGGTAAATGGAAATGTTAAAAATCAGAAAAAAAACCCCCAGCATCATGCAGCTTATGCATTTGGGGTTAAAAAACTTGTATTCCATTCCTGGCTTTTATCTATGAATGGTATGAGCTTGGTTATATTGTATAACTTCTCAGAGCCTTAATTTCCTTATATCCAAAATGAGGGGGTCAGATTAAATAATATTTAGTATTCTTTTCAGAGCTACCTCTGATTTTGTTTTTCCTGAAATTAATAGTTGTTCTTTGGAAGAAGGTTAGGCTATTTTAAATTGAGTGATAATTAGCCTGTTGTATTTGTGAGAGATGGTTAAGGATATGCCACTAGAAACAGATTGTCTGGGTTTGAATTCTGGCTCTGCCACTTCTACCTATTTAATTTGGGGCAAGTTAACTTAATCTCACCATTATTCAGTTTTGTTAACTGCAAAACCAGGATAATAATTGGATTTACCTCACAGGATTGTTAGAGGATTAAGTGAATCCATATATGCCAAGACTTAGGACAATGCCTGGTATATAGTGGTACTCCATTCGTATTACTATTTATTATTATTAAATATATATCAATCATATTTCAGTACAGGATTCAAGAACCACACTAGGTGTTTCAGACAGAAAAGGGCTTAATATGGATGATAAGGTACTCATGAAATGGGGAAGAGTTGGAGGAGGTAGGGTTGAGACTGGAACACTGGCTTAGTACACACTGTCATAGCTACAATAGAGCAACCAAATTTTATGAGTTCCTCATATTGGTGGCATTTAATTTACATCCAGAGCCCTGGCTACAGAAGTGTCTGGATAATGTAGCATTTACTTTTCAGACCCTGCAGTACGGGAATACATGTAGGGCAGGAATGAATGCTGAGTGCCAGTTGCCTGTATCTAGCTCTAGCTAACAACCTCAACCTTTTCTCAGTGGCCCGCAACTCGGTGTTTTTGAGAACTCTGATATGTTATCTCATCAGTCTTGAGAACAACCCTATGAGCTATGTTACTATCCTGACCTCTAATTTAGAGAAGAAAGCCGACTCAGAGCAATTAAGTTACTTGGCCAAGTTGAAACAGTTGAACTAAGTTCTGAGCCTAGGTGGTCTGACTCCAGAATCTGGGCTTGTATGTTTTGCTTCTACTATGCTGTATGTTTTGTGTTTTAGACTTGTGCCCTTTGTGCTCTCCAAGAACTTAAAGGAATGAGCTGCATTTGATCCAGCTTTACCCATTGCACTAGATGACATGAAAAGTAGAAATGCTTTTGGTAAATATATTGAAGTTCCTGAGGACTTAATTACACAAGTTGTACACAAACCATACTGTTGAATGATAAGATGGTCCTGGGAGTGGGAGAAGGGAGACAGCATAAAAAAAGGACATAACATTCATAGCTAATGGTCAGTTAAATTCTTCTGATCTTGTTCAAAATGGGCAGAGGCTGATTATTGAAGATAGCACATCTAACAATTGAAAAATTATCACTTATACTGGGCATGCAAGCACATTTCCTCATATGCAATAAATGTTTCTTCTGGACTTTTCCTATGTTTTTAACATAATTCTGCTTTCTAGTATTCAAAAAAATACTGTAATTTCTGTTTATGAAATAAATTTAAAACAGCTCTAAGAAACATTTTCAGACGTTTATTAATTCATGTCTTCATCTGTTGAACACATACTATGTGTTGGGTATTGGCCTATGAGCTGCTAATACAGTGGTGGAAAAAAAATGCGAGGTCCTAATAATGATAGTTTCATTTTCTGGGGGAGGACAGGCGATAAGCAAGTAATCAAATGAACAGCATACTTTAAGGGTTTGAAAATTACAAAGAAAAAAAAAAGATACTAAAGTAAGGGGTTATTTTAGCTAGGTTGGTGTTGGAGGTTTCTTTGCAAAATAACATTTGAGCTGAGATCAAAATGATAAGAGATAGTCATGTGGCGATCTGGGGAAAAATGATAGAATCATAGGAAATGGCAAATGTAGAAGCTAAAGATGGGGATGACATTTATATGTTTGAAGGCAGGAAAGAAATTTACTGTGGACAGAGTAGTAGTACACAAGGTGAGGATTCGTGGGGGTTGAAGTTAGCAAGTTAGTTTCAGATCTGGATTTGATTTTCCTTCCATGGGAAGCTGTATTAGGTGGTTATTAATAGGGGGATAATATAACCCAGTTTTTGCTTTATAAAAATCATTTGACAACTGCATGGAGAATGGACCCTCTGAAGATGATAGTGGAAACAGGGAACCCACCAGGAGGCTGTTAGTTTAAGTGAGAGTTGACAATGTCCTGGATAAAGATTATGACAGTGGAGATAGTGAGAAGTGGTCAGATTCTGGGTGTATTTTTTGGTGGAACTGACACAAGGTTCTGGTGGATGGGTTTGGGATATGAGAAATATAGAGGAATCAAGGATGACTCTAGGGTTTTACCTTGGGCAATAGGGTGGTAGATGAGGGTGTCATTGCTGAGATGGAGAAAAGCCAGAAAAAAAGTGACTTTAGGGTAGACAGTCAAGAATTATTTTTTGGGTACATTAAATTTGACATGTGTATTAGGTATTTAAGTGGAGATGCAGAGTAGTAGATACGTGAGTCTGGAGCTTAGTGGAGAGATTGGGGCTGATTGAGGCATAGAGAATACAGGGATAATAGAATAAGCCAACTCTGTCAAATGCTGCAGGATATTAATAGGAGGACAGATAATTGACCATGGAGTTGGCAAAAGGAAGGTCACTAGTTAACTTGAAAAGAATGGTTTTCAAACAGTGGGGAGGGCAAAAGCTCAGCTGGAGTGAATTTTATAGAAAGTGGAATATGAGTATATTTCCTTTTGTGACATGGTCCCAACATGCCTGGAGAAATACAAGTAGGTGTTCCTTAGTGGGTCAGAAAATTGGTGGCTCTTGCTCTTGTCCCCAAACCTCAGTTGCATGGTTTGTGGCTAGTTTTGTATAGCCTTCCTGCATCTTGAGTTGGAGATTCAGGATTAGAATTTCTTACCACCAAATTTTATTCTTATTCAGGAGAGTGGTAAAACAGCCTCGTACTACTACCTTATGGTATGTTTCAGCTGATTGAATTAATAGAAAACCATATTATTTTAGCATAACTGAACATTGTATCTAGGGCAAGCTCAGGAGAAATTAGGTAGTGAATGCCCTATTTTGTAGATGGTTGATGGAAAATTTAAATAACTTACAAAAATATCCTTTGCTCAAATATCAAGCAGTTTGTTGAATTATGTTGACATTCCTAAACACTAATGCACATAATGAGAGAATATACTGCATTATATGTGACATCTGGACTGGGAACAAAAACAGAATGTCAGCAGATATAGTAAAGGTTATAATGTTACAGCCAATCTGGCTGACAATACTGTGTTTTTTTTGACTGCCCGTGAGTGAACAAGACAATCTTTTAAAAGCAAATAAACACATTAACACAAGATGGGCTATATTTTGAGACAGTGCCAAATTGCAAATACTAATATCATATGTGGACATCTCTCAGGGGTTATGAATTTGGGAAAGGTATGTTTTGGGATATGTCATTAAATTTGCTGAAATGTGGAGCTTTCTTCTTCTCTATACAGAGAAGTTGGAAATGTTGTTTAAGGGTTAGTAGCTCATGCCAAGATGTGGATGTTGATGTCCTAGTTGTTTCCTGACTCCCGCTCTGTGAGCATATGTTTAGCTTGGCTCCTCTGCGTTGTCTGGAGGAGGTTTTCAGAGTAGTTCTGGGCAGAGCTAGGCACTTGGTGAAGAACATCTGATCCCATTTATTTCCCTATAGCTTGGCTTATTGTGCCAGTCACCAGAGGGAAGCTGGCACTTTGAGTTTTGGGCCCTCTCCATGAAGTGGGGCACCACAGTTATTGCATGTATGAGACTATGCTTGTGGGTTATTAAAAAAGACAACTTGACTTGTTTGGCTAATATTTATGCAATAGAGAGATGCCCTAAATGTTCCATGGTCAAAATGATCATCAGGATGCATTATGTCACGGATGAAATAATGTACATGAAAACAGTTTGTCAACTGTAAGGTGCGCTCTAAAGAATTGTTATTGTGATAAATATTAATGTTTCTCAATGGATATGAATATTTACCGTAGATCAAGAATTGAAAACTCAAAAGTTTCATGTCTAGCGATGCAACGTGAATTTTTGAATCAGGATATAACAGTAGTGGGCCCTATAGAAAACTAATGATTACACACCCATCCATGTACATTCACTTAGGAGAGGGGAGCAACACAATAAAGCCCCTCCCCCCAAAGAAACCCTTCGTGGGATGGGTAGAACCTTTCAGCTAGTGACATAATATCACAGAACGGTAGAATTTTCTAGATGGAAGGGAGCTTTGAGATTATTTTATTAATCCTTTATTTCACCAATAAAGAAATGGAGGTGAAATCTCTTGACTAAAGTTACCCAGGTACTTAAAGGCAGAGTTAGGACTAGAACTCAAATGCCTGGTATCTTATATGTCAAGCTGGGTAAGGCAGGTAAGCTGATGTAGCCAAAGACTGGGGGCCTACGCAGGCACCCTAATTAAACTATGTGGTAAAATAGCGTGGTGCTATAGTGTATGTTTTCTTTTTCTCAGAGGATAATGATCAATCTTTACAAAACCCATTTTTAAGCCCTAATCATAAAACTTTTTGAACAAAACAAATTCTTTTTTTTATACAAGAGTTTTTATTTTATTTTATTTTATTTTATTTTTTTTGAGTTATTAATTTTAGATGTTATATATTTTCTTTTTTTTTTTAATTTTTTTTTTTAATTTCAGAATATCATGGGGGTACAACACTTTGGCCATACACATTGCCCCTGTTCTGCCCGTGTCAGAGCCACAATCGTGGTCGTCTCCCAAACTGTGCTCCCCACATCCATTCAGTGAGAGTTTTTCCCATCCCTTCCACCCCCCTCCCGCCCGCCCACCCTCAGATGAATGTTATTGCCCTGTGTGATGTAAGTGTTCATCAGTTAGTACCAGTTTGATGGTGAGTACCAGTGGTGCTTGTTTTTCCAATCCTGTGACACTTCGCTTCGAAGAATGGGTTCTAGCTCCAACCAGGATAATACCAGATGTGTTATTTCACTGTTGTTCCTTATTGCTGAGTAATACTCCATGGTATACCTATACCACATTTTATTGATCCACTCGTGTATTGATGGGCACCTGGGTTGTTTCCACAACTTTGCAATTGTGAATTGTGCTGCTATGAACATTCGAGAGCAGATGTCTTTATTATAAAATGTCTTTTTTTCTTTTGGATAAATACCCAGTAGTGGGATTGCTGGGTCAAATGGTAATTCTACTTTTAATTCTTTGAGGTATCTCCATATTCTTTTCCATAGAGGTTGTACTAATTTGCAGTCCCACCAGCAGTGTATGAGTGTTCCTATCTGTCCACATCCCCGCCAACATTTGTTATTTGGGGATTTTTTGATATAAGCCAATCTCACTGGAGTTAAGTGATATCTCATTGTGGTTTTGATTTGCATTTCCCTGATGATTAGAGAAGTTGAGCACTTTTTTATATGTTTGCTGGCCATCATTCTGTCTTCTTTGGAAAAGTTTTTGTTCATGTCCTTTGCCCATTTTTTAATAGGGTTGTTTGATTTTTTCTTGTTGATTTTCCTAAGTTCTGTATAGATTCTGGTTATCAGCCCTTTATCAGAGGTGTAGCATGCAAATATTTTCTCCCATTCTGTAGGTTGTCTGTTCACTCTAGTGATAGTTTCCTTGGCTGTGCAGAAGCTTTTCAATTTGATCAGGTCCCATGTATTTATTTTTGTTGCTGCTGTGATTGCTTTGGGGGTCTTCTTCATAAATTCTTTGCCTAGGCCAATGTCCATGAGAGTTTTTCCAACGTTTTCTTCGAGAATTCTTATGGTTTCATGTCTTAGGTTTAGATTTGTTATCCATTGTGAATTGATTTTTGTGAGAGGTGAGAGGTGTGGGTCCAGTTTCAGTCTTCTACATATGGCCATCCAATTTTCCCAGCACCATTTGTTGGATAGGGATTCTTTTCCCCAGTGTACGCAAAACAAATTCTTGTTTTAAATAATGTCACTGGAGAATATATTCATGGTAGTTAAAACTTGTGAAATCAGTGGTATAAGCCTGGAACTGGAAAAATTTGTACATGTAGGGGAGACAGGCTATTTATAAATGAAAATTCAATGTCAAACAGTAAAATACATCAAATGAATTATTTGTAGTCATACAACATAGACCTCCCACATTGCAGGAAAAATGTGACAAGTTTTTAGATAATTTAAGCAGAAATGTTTCTCTCAAAAAATGAGAACTTTTATACTTCTGATTGAAGTGTCAATCATAAAATCACCTTGGAAAATAGTTTTGCATTTCCTAAAAAAAAAAAAAAAAGTAAAATGAGTACACGTTAAGACAGCTCTATACCTTGGTGAAACTCACATATTCATCAGGAGACACTTACATCAATGTTCATAACAACAGCCTTAAAAGCAAAAAAACTGGACACAAATCAAATGCACATCTACACTTACAATGGATAAATTGTGTTCATATGGAATGATATGTAGTGTGAAAACAGATGGACTACAACTACTTATGTTAGGATGAAGCAAAACTGCATAAAAACATGTATACAAAATTTCATTTACATAAAATTGAAAAAGTACTTGAAATTGAACAACATGTGGATAGAAAGCTCATGTGAGTTTAAACTATAAAGAACAATAAGGCAATAATATAAAAATAAGTATAGTGACTACCTCTAAAGGGAGAGAGGAAGGAGATAGATGCATCTAAGTGGGAGAACTCAGGGGCCTTCAAAGATATTTGACAATATTCTGATTTTTAAAATGGTGGTGGGTTCATCAGAGTTCTTATTCTTAAAAAAAAATCCATCTTTTAGGTGAATTTTAGGTGTCAAATATACCAACTGAAAATGATAATTGGTAAAGAATATTTGATTGATTGTCTGAATTTTCCCCCCTCATTCTTGAATGATAGGTGTTCAATTGTAGGTTAAGAATTATATAGTCATGTGTCACTTGATGACATTTAGGTGAATGACATACTGTATATACAATGGTGCTCCCATGAGATTATAATGGAGCTGAAAAATTCCTATCTCCTAGTGACTTATCATAGCCATGTAATGTCATAGTGCAATGTGTTACCTTTTTTGTGTTTAGATATGTTTAGATACACAAATACTATTGCATTACAATGGCCGGTAGTATTCAGTACAGTAGCCTAGGCTGCATCATACAGCCTAGGTGTGTGTAAGTGCATCTATGACATTTGCACAATGAAGTAGTCCAATGACACATTTCTCAGAACATATCCCTGTTAAGCAACACATGACTGTATGTATTTAGTTTTATTAAAACTTTTTATTGTGGTAAAAGCAATGCAAAAAACAAAATTTATTATCTTAACCTTTTAAGCGTATGCTTCAGTGGTTTGAAGTATATTCATATTGTTGTGCAACCAATCTCCAGAACTCTTATCTTGCAAAACTAAAACTCTTCACTTGTTAAACAACTCCTTATTCCCCCCAGCCCCTGGCAACCACTTTTCCGTTTTCTATTTCTATGAATTTAACTAGTTTAGATACTTCATATAAGTAGAATCATATGGTACAGCAGTCCCCACTTATCATTGTATTTGCTTTCTGTGGTTCAGTTACCCATGGCCAACTGTGGTTTGAAAATATTAAATGAAAAATTCCACAAATTAGTAATTCATAAGTTTTAAATGGAGTGCCATTCTGAGTAGTGTGATGAAATCTTGTGCCATCCTGCCTGGTACACGAATCATACCTTTGTCCAGTGTATCCACACAATTAGTCATTTAAAAAGCCATGTCAGTGATCAGAGCAACTATCATGATATCACAGTGCTTATGTTTAACCCTTATTTTAACTTAATAATGGTCCCAAGTGCAAGAGCAGTGATGCTGACATAGTGTTATAATTGTTCTATTTTATTATTAATTATTAATCTCTTACTGTGTCTAATTTATAAATTTTTATCATAGGTATGTATGTATAGGAAAAAGCAGAGTATACATAGGATTCAGCACTATTCACAGTTTCAGGCATCCACTGGGGTCTTGGAATGTATCCCCTGAGAATAAGGGGAGACTACTATATTTGTCTTTTTTGACTGGATTATATCACTTGAAATAGTATCCTCAATGTTTATCCATGTTGTAGGATGTGTCAGAATTTCTTTCCTTTTTAAGGCTGAATAATATTCTATTTATGTATATACCACATTTTGTTTATCCATTTATGTGTTGATGGACTCTTGGCTTGCTTACACCTCTTGGCTATTGTGAATAATGCTGCTATGAACATGAGTATGCAAATATCTCTTTGGGATCCTACTTTCAATTCTTTTGGATATACACCCAGAAGTGGAATTGCTGAATCATATGGTAATTTTGTTTTAAATTTTTTGAGGAATATCTTCCGTAGTGACTGTATCACTTTACATTTCCCTCAACAGTGTACAGGGGTTCCAGTTTTTCCCCATTCTTGCCAACATTTCTGTTTTATTTTTTTGATAGTAGCATTCTTGATGTGAAGTGACATCTCATTTTGGTTTTGATTTGCATTTCTCTAATGATTAGTGGCGTTGAACATCTTTTCATATACTTTTTGGTCATTTGTATCATCTTTGGAGAAATTTCTATTCAAGTCCTTTATTTTTTTAATTGGGCTATTATTTTTGTTGAGTTAAAGGTATATTTTCATATTTTCTGGATATTAACCCCTTATCAGATACATGATTTGCAAATATATTCTCCCATTCTGTATGTTGCATTTTTACTCCATTGATTTTGTCCTTTGCACTGTTTTTACTTTTATTGTCTATAATTTTGCTCGCATCACCGCACAAGCTCTGTCAGATCAGCAGCGGCATTAGATTCTCATAGGAGCATGAACTCTACCATAAACTGCGCATGCGAGGGATCCTAGGTTACGGCCTCCTTATGAGAATCTAATGCCTGATGATCTGGGGTGGAGCTGAGGCAGTGATGCTAGTGCTGGGGAGGGAGCAGCTGCAATACAGTTTATCATTAGCAAAGAGGTTTGAGTACACAATAAATGTAATGCGTTTGAATCATCCTGAAACCATCTCCCCTCCCTACTCTGTGGAAAAATTATCTTCCATGAAACTGGTCCCTGGTGCCAAAAAAGTTGGGGACTGCTGTTCCTAGCTCATTAACTTTGCTGCTGTGTCAAATAAGTTACTTAAACCATCCTTTGAGTTTCTAATTTTAATATTATACTTTTCTACTTACAGTTTTTCAAATCTGGTTCATAGTTTTGGTAGCTGCTTGTTCTGTCATTATATTCTTTTACTACCTTCTATAGAATGAATGTTGTGTCAACCCCCCACCATCCCTGAATTCATACGTTGAAACCTTAAATCTTAATTTGATGGTATTTTGAGGTGGGACCTTTTGGGTGGTAATTAAGTTTAGGTAAGGCCATGGGGGTGGAGCCCTCATGATGAGATTAATGCCCTTATAAAAAGAGGCGGAGACAGGAGATCTCTCTGCATGCACACACCAAGGAAGACCATGTGATTATGTAACTAGGAAGAGAACCTTCATCAAGAATGTGATTATGCTGGTACACTGATCTTGGATTTCCAGCCTCCAGAACTGTGAGAAATAAATATTTGTTGTTCAATCCACCCAGTCTATGGTAATTTGTTATAGTAGCCCAAACTGACTAGGATCCTACACTTTTCTCTTTAAAAAAAATTTTTTTTCACATTTTATATTCTGTGTCAGATAACTTAAGTATACAGTTTTTGTGGATCTGATTTGTTTGTGAGTCTCACACAGGCCTGTTGCCTATTGTGATTTGTGTGTTTTGATTGTGAGCTTATGTTGGCTGAGACTTTAATCTGTGGGAATTCTTTGAGGTCATTTCTCCAGAGAGGATTTGTGTTTGTCTCTGTCAGGTTTTGGAGGGTACTACAATTTGGACTACTTTAAATTAATTTTCCACTTGAGGTTTTCTGGCCATAAAAATAATGTAAAGTCTGATCTTGCATCTGTTATGAAGTTAGCTTTATTGTTAGGAATTCTCAGGGTAGACATTTTTTTCTCTCCACCCATGGCCTAGGTCTAGTCAGGTAATTTTCCTTGTCTTCCTCCATGGGTGCTTTTGTTCATATAGTTCACTCTTTCACTGAGGCATTATCTTTTTTGAGTACCAATTTTTTGGAGGGTTGTGATCTGACTTCTCATCTTCTGGGTGCGTTCAATTTTGTTTTTTCAATATCACATTTGCAAGTTAAATCCAAATGATCTGCAGATAATTTTTGGAAATCTGTTGGTTTCAATATTTGGTTCCCTTCTGGATTCATTCTTTCTTGTCATTTTTGGTCTCTGAGGATTTTCCTACTTTCTTGCCAGATCACATAAAATTTAAAAAGATATTTTAAAATCTGGCATATTGACGGTATTAGGTCAGAGGCTATCTATCCTGCTGTAATGCTGGATATAGAATTCCTACGTGACTTAGGTTTAAAATGTCTGTGTATTACAATCATTTGTAATTTAATGTGCTTTTTCATATTTATTCAAATAGAATAGATTGGATCCCCTGCTTACTTTTTGGATTACTGGGTGATGAAAAAATTTAGCTTCATGGAATGTTGTGGTTGTGTTCATATTAGCTACTATAATAGATAAACTCTGAAATCTCAGGGTCTTAACACAGGTAAAATTTATTTCTTCCTCACAAAAATTCCCTTGGTAGTGGAGAAATGGTGGTAATTTTCTTTCATAGAGTATTCAGGGACATAGGGAGAAGAAACCATTGCTTCCATAAAAGATTTCCAGATGGCAGATGGGGGAGAATTATACTGGAAGTTATTTTGGGCCAAATGTGGAAGCTCTGCATTGTTCTTTTCCATACTTATTACTTACTCCTCAGTTACAGGGATCATTCCAGAGGGGCTGGGAAATGTAGTCCTTGGTGAGGAAGTCACTTTCCAGCAGTAGCTCTGTATCTTGGAATGGGAGCCTGAATCTTCAGTAGATAGTCTGTCCTACCACAGTTCTTTCCTGTGGCCACCAAGTATCTATATGCTTCCCTCTTCCCATACACAGAACACATTTACCCTTTCCCCCAGAGGGAAATCGAGAAATCCAGTGCAAATTTTAGGTTCCCTCTGTGATTTTCAGTCCTTTCTATCAGGTCCATATATAGCTTCCTGTAGTTTGGCAACCTATGTAGTAAAGATAGTGTTTCTGGGAGTTCTTGAGATACAAGAGGTCTACACAAACCTCATGAATTTGTCAATCTTACTGTTCTCTGGCCCCACCATTTCTCATAGTTCTCTGTAACCTCTTCTCCCTTCACCTTAAGAAAAAAAAAAAAAACCCTGCTGTTTTACCCCAGTCACTTTTGCTCTCAACTCTTTTGGTGCCAGGAATACTCAGCAGTTTCTCTGAAGTAAGATAAACATCGATTTTCTCTGTGTCATGGGATCCTTCAACAGGGTTGCTTGCATCCCTGAAGTGTTTGCATTTGGTAGGATCACTCATTCTGCTTCAGATCTCTTTTATTTACCTGAGTGTACACCTGCTGTGAGTATAGCTGGGTGAAGACAGGTTCTAGTTTCAGCTGCCACTTTGTGCCTCTGGTCGTGTTGCCAACTCTGGTTTGTGATTTCAGAGTCCTTATTTGTGTCTCCAGATTGTCTCTCTGGTTTGGCTTATCTCTCTGTGCTCCCAGTCTTACTCCAATACTTGAGGTTCACCTAAAACCTAATTGTGGACCTGGTTAAAGTCTTGCCCCTCTACATGGTTCCTCACATCCTTTTCTGTGTGAAATAGTGTATAAAAAACAAAGCAGAACAAAACAGCTAAGTTTCTTATGGGAAGAGGTATTACCTGATTCTATATGTTAGAATATCTGAGTCTCAGCTCCTTCCCAGGCAGGATTAACTACTACTAATTCAGTGCCTCAGTATGCTTTATGATAATAATAAAAGGTATTTGTTGGAATTATTTCAATTAAGCCAAAATGTCCCAAATGAATATATTTTGTATAGCACTGAGAAAGAAAATGAGGAAGATGGTGTTTGAAAAATACCCTATAATAAAATGATAATTTTTCCTCCACATAAATGTATCATTTTTCCATAATGCAGCCAACAACAGGCATACAGTGTGTGAAGTGGATAGACCAGCAGCTGTGACCATTTGCCTAGAAGCATGGCTTTGAAGTAAGAGCAGAACTGCTTTGGATAAGATGAAAAATTGGGCCCTGCATGGAACCAAACATTAGGAAAATAAAAACCATATCACTTTAGGATTCAAAGACTGCATCCTGTTTTGTTTTCTGCACCCTGTGTTTAAGATTCTCCTGGATCAGTTTACAAACTTCAGCCCCTCTTGGGCTTTTGTAAGGTCAGAAGCATGCTGAGAATTTTATGATACTAGGAATGCCATCTGGAACTTTTACATTCCAGGACATTATCTGAAGGGAAAGAACCTGTCTTGGTGATTACTTGCTTTTATTTTTGGAACCACCTTTTTCCTGTTATATCTCCCCTCTTTTCTTCTACTCATTATGCTATAAAGATGGCCAATAGGCAAGACACATAACTTTAAGTTAGCAGGGAGAAAGGCTAATCTTTACTCAGCCTAGGGAATTGCTAAGCAATCAGAAGTTAGCCAATGAGCACAAATAGACCATCTATTCTTGAAGATGCAATGAAGACAAACACCTAAAATAAACTCTGGGGGAGCAGAAGAGAAGAAATAAGATATTCACACTTCCCCATTCTCTTTGGATCCAAAATATTTAAAGAAAAGTGAGAGATTACTTGAAAAATTAAAAAGTTAAAGCATGAATAAATTGTTTCAATGAAGGTAGGCTGTTGATTAAATAAAAATATGGCAAAATATAGAAGTGTTCCAGGAAGACAAGTGAGAGAAAATACTTTATATAAATGTCCTGGTAATCTGAAACTTAAAACTGTTTGAAGTGCCATACAGAAAGTTAAAAAGGAAAAAAAAAACTTTTGTTAGTGTAGAAAAAAATTTTAAATATTAAGCCAAAAAAGAAAAACTTATCCATTTGATGATAGTGTTAAACTTGATTTATATTCTTCTAAACTTATTTAACAATTCAGTTGATGTATTTGAAATGAAATCTTAAATTTTGAAACTCTCTCTGTCAGTATTTGGGGGGATATGTTATTGTACTGATAGCAACCATTTATCTAAATCTTCTCTTAAAAATTATACCTCTTTCCCAGCTTTCCAAATCCCAGGGTACTAAGGGGAAGGAATTCCTGCTGGCTGCTCAGCTGCCGGGCTGAAGAATTAGGATGATGGTAGGTGAAATAAAGGGAAAATGAAGGGAAGCAGGGGCTAATCGTCTACAGGAGTTGCATGGGAGATGGGAACAAAACCCTTCAGGGCCGGAGTAGGAGAAAGAGGTTTGAAGAGACCGAGTAGTCTTAGAATAAGAGAAAAGTAGAAGAAAGAATTTAAAAAGTGTGCTGTGACTTTAAAATTAGATTCTCTTTTTTTTTTCCTTTTATTTCAGAATATTATGGGGGTACAACACTTTGGTTATATATATTGCTCATGCACTGCCCATGTCAGAGCTACATCGTGGACATCCCCCAAACTGTACGCCCCACACCCATTCAGTGAGAGAGTGAGAGTTTTCCCATCCCTTCCACCCCCTCCTGTCTGCCCACCTCCTGATGAATATTATTGCCATGTGTGACATAAGTATTGATCAGGTAGTACCAATTTGATGGTGAGTGCCAGTGGTGCTTGTTTTTCCGTTCTTGTGATACTTCACTTCAAAGAATGGGCTCTAGCTCCATCTGAGATAATACCAGATGTGTTAATTCACCGTTTTTTATTGCTGAGTAATACTCCATGGTATACATATACACTTTATTAATGCACTCATGTATTGATGGGCACCTGGGTTGTGTCCACATCTTCGCAATTGTGAATTGTGCTGCTATAAACATAATTATAGAATGTCTTGCTTTCCTTTGGGTAAATACCCAGTAGTGGGATTGCTGGATCAAATGGTAGTTCTACTTTTAGTTATTTGAGTTATCTCCATATTACTTTCCATAGAGGGTGTACTAATTTGCAGTCCCACCAGCAGTGTGTGAGTGTTCCTATCTCTCCGCATCCCCGCCAACATTTGTTGTTCTGGGACTTTTTGATGTGAGCCAGTCTCACTGGAGTTAAGTCATATCTCATTGTGGTTTTGATTTGCATTTCCCTGATGATTAGAGAGGTTGAGCAATTTGTTATTTGTTTGCTGGCCATTATTCTGTCTTCTTTTGAAAAGTTTTTGTTCATGTCCTTTGCCCACTTTTTGAGGGGGTTATTTGATTTTTTCCTTGCTGATTTTCCTAAGATCTGTATAGATTCTGGTTATCAGTCCTTTATCAGAGGTGTAGCATGCAAGTATTTTCTCCCATTCTGTAGGTTGTCTGTTCACTCCAGTGATAGTTTCCTTGGCTGTGCAGAAGCTTTTTAATTTGATCAGTCCCATTTATTTATTTTTGTTGCTGCTGTGATTGCTTTGGGGATCATCTTCATAAATTCTTTGCCTAGGCCAATGTCCATAAGAGTTTTTCCAGCATTTTCTTCCAGAATTCTTATGGTTTCACGTCTTACGTTTAAATCCGTTATCCATCGTGAGTTGATTTTTGTAAGAGGTGAGAGGTGTGGATCTAGTTTCAGTCTTCTACATGTGGCCATCCAGTTTTCCCAGCACCATTTATTGAATAGGGAATCTTTTCCCCAATGTATGTTTTTGTGGAATTTGTCAAAGATCAGATGACAGTATGAGGATGGTTTCATATTTGGGTTCTCAGTCCTGTTCCATTGGTCTGTGTCTCTGTTCTTGTGCCAGTACCATGCTTTTTTGGTTACTATAGCCTTGTAGTATAGTTTGAAGTCTGGTAGATTGATGCCTCCCAATTTGTTCTTTTTGCTTAAGATTGCTTTGGCTAGACGGGGTCTTCTCTGGTTCCACACGAGGCATGGAATTATTTTTTCTAGGTCAGCAAAGAATGATGTTGGTATTTTGATAGGGACTGCATTGACTCTGTAAATCACTTTAGGTAGTGAAGATGTTTTTACAATGTTGATTCTACCTATCCAAGAGCATGGTAGGGTTTTCCATCTGGTTACATCCTCTGTAATTTCTTTTCTCAGTGTTTCATAATTCTCTCTATATAGGTCTTTGACCTCCTTAGTTAGATATGTTCCTAAATATTTAATTTCCTTTTGTGCTATTGTGAAGGTATTGCATCTTTAATTTGTTTCTGAGCTCAACTGTTATTGGCATATATGAAGGCAATTGATTTGTGTGCATTGATTTTGTATCCTGAGACTCTGCTGAATTCATTTATCAATTCCAGTAATCTCTTGGTTGAATCTTTGGGGTTTTCTAGATAAAATATCATATTGTCCATGAATAGTGAAAGTTTGACCTCTTCTGCCCCCATTTGGACATCCCTGATTCCTCTCTCTTGTCTGATGGCTCTGGCCAGGACTTCTAGCACTATGTTGAATAGAAGTGGAGATAGTGGGCAACCTTGTCTGGTTCTAGTTTTAAGGGGGAATGCTTTAAATTTTTCCCCATTCAGTATGATATTAGCTGTGTGTTTATTGTATATGGCTCTAATAATTTTGAGGTATGAGCCATCTATGCCTATATTGTTAAGAGTTCCTATCATAAAAGGGTGCTGGATTTTGTCAGAAGCCTTTTCTGCATCTATTGAAAGGATCATATTGTCTTTGTTCTTGCTTTTATGTATGTGGTGAATTACATTTTTGGATTTGTGTATGTTGAACCATCCCTGCATCTCAGGGATGAAGCTCACCTGATTGTGATGAATTATTTTTTTGATGTGCATTTGAATTTGGTTTGCTAGTATTTTATTGAGAATTTTTGCATCTATATTCATAAGGGATATTTATCTGTAGTTTTCTTTTTCAGTTGTGTCCTTTCCTGGTTTTGGTATCAAGGTGATATTGGCTTTGTAGAATGAGTTTGGGAGGATTCCATCCTTCTCGATGTTATGGAATAATTTCTGCAGTATGGGCACCAGTTCTTCATTGTAGGTTTGGTAGAATTCAGGCGTGAACCCATCTGGTCCAGGGCTTTTTTTTGTTGGAAGACTTTTTATTACTGCTTCAATTTCGGTGCTTGATATTGGTCTGTTTATGAATTCTCTTTCTTCCAGATTGAGCCTAGGGAGGTAGTGTATTTCTAAGAATTTGTCCATTTCCTCCACATTTCATATTTTTGGGCATAGAGACTTTTGTAGTATTCGAAGATGATGTTTTGTATTTCCATGATATCAGTTTTGACCACTCCTTTTTAATTTCTAATTGATCTTATTAGTGTCTTTTCCTTTCTGCTTCTGGTCAATCTAGCAAGTGGCCTGTCTATCTTGTTTATCTTTTCAAAGAACCAACTTTTCATTTTATTAATCTTCTGTATTGTTCTTTTGTTCTCAATTTCATTTAGTTTTGCTCTGATCTTGGTTATTTCTTTTCTTCTGCTGGCTTTAGGATTGGTTTCTCTTCCTTTTCCATTTCCTTAAGATGATTCATTAGTTACTGTTTTGTGAATTTTTTGTCTTTTGGATGTGGGCATTTAAGATGATAAGTTTTTCTCTCAGGACTGCTTTTGCTATATCCCACAGATGTTGATAACTTGTGTCCCCAGTATCATTTAGTTTGAAGAACCTTTTGATTTCCATCTGAGTCTCCTCCTTGACCCAATAGTCATTCAGCAAGAGATTGGTTAATTTCCATGTTTTTGGATTAAGATGTGAGTTTCTGTTGGGATGGATTTCTAATTTTATTCTGCTGTGGTCTGAAAAGATAGATGGTATGATTTCTCTTTTTTGAAATTTGTTGAGATCTGTTTTGTGGCCTAGCACGTGATCAATTTTAGAGAAAGTTCCATGAGCTGATGAGAAGAACGTATATTCAGTGTTATTTGGGTGGAGTGTTCTGTAGATGTCTGTTAGGCCCAAATGTTCTAGAGGCCTGTTTAGGTCCATTGTTCCTTTGCTTATTTTCTGCTTGGAGGATCTGTCCAGTTCTGTGAGTTGGGTGTTAAAGTCCCCTGCTATTATAGCATTGTTATTTATTATGTTGCCTAGATCAAGCAGTATTTGCCTTATGTATCTGGGCACTCCTGTGTTGGGTGCGTAAATATTTAGGATTTTTAAGACTTCTTGTAGGATTTTTCCCTTCACCACTATATAGTGACCATCTTTGTCTTTCTTTACTTTTGTTGCTTTGAACTTTATGGTATCTGATATAAGAATGGCTACCCTGACTTTCTTTTGGTTTCCATTTTCCTGGAATATTGTACGCCATCCCTTCACCTTGAGTCTGAATGAGTCCTTGGGTGTAAGATGCATTTCCTGGAGACAGCAGATACTTGCCTTGTATTTTTTTATCCATTCAGCCAGCCTATGTCTCTTCAATGGGCAATTCAAGCCATTCACATTTATTGAGAGAATTGATATTTGGGGTAGATTTCTGTTTATTCTGTTGGGTAGTCTCTTGTTCTCTTTTACCTCTTGAGTCATTGTGAAATCTGGGTTCTGGAGTTTTAGCTTTTGGGTAGTTTTACATTGGTGGGTGTCTGCTGGTTAGTGTACAATGCAGGTCTAAGCACTTTTTGCAGGGCCAGTCTGGACTTTGCAAATTCTATCAGTGATTGTTTGTCTGGAAAAGTCTTTATTTCTCCCTCATATAAGAAGCTCAGTTTGGTGGGATACAGGATTCTGGGTTGGCCTTTATTTATTTTTTTTAGAAGACTGAGGATGTGGTCCCTATTGCCTTCTGGCTTGTAAGGTTTCAGCTGAGAAATCTGCAGTTAATCTGATAGGTTTCCCTTTATAGGTTATCTGCTCTTTTCACCTTACTGCTCTGAGGAGTGCCTCTTTTGTGTTTACTTTGGTCAGTTTAATAATTATGTGGCATGGTGAATGCCTTTTCGTGTTGAATCTCCCATGAGTCCTGTGTGTTTCTTGTACTTGGGTATCGAAATTTCTGGCTAGGCCATGGAAATTTTCCTCTGTTAATCCTTCAAATAGATTTTCCAGCCCATGCAAATTTTCTTCCTCTCCCTCAGGGATGCCTATGATCCTTATGTTTGGCTTCTTTACATAATCCCACATTTCTTGTATGCTTTTTTCATGCCCCTTGTTTTTGTGTTCGTTCTCTTTGACTGATTTATTTAGCACTTAGTAGTTATCTTCCAGCTCAGAGTCTTTCCGCTGCATGATCCAGGCTATTCTTAAGGATTTCCACTGTGTTTTGTAGATCCTTGAATGCCTCTTTCATTTCTAGAATTTCTATTTGATTTTTCTGTAATACTTGCATTTCTTAGAAAATTTTTCACTCATTTCTTGCATTTTTCTTGTGGTTTCTTTGTGCTGGGATTCAATTTTCTCTTGAATTTGATTGAGCTTTCTTATAATATGTAAAGGAAATTCCTCTTCTGTCATTCTACCCATTTCATTTGGGTTGGTATCTGTTGCTGAGGAACTAATGATTTCTTTTGGGGGTGATTTTCACTCTGATTTTTCATGATTCCTGAGTTCTTTTGCTGATTTTTTTTTCTCATCTGGCCTCTTAGTCAAGACCTGGGGGTATTAGGGCTAGTTTATGGCCCTGTTTTCAAGCCCCTGAGGTTCGTTCCTTGGCAGAGCCAGGGAAAGGAGTAGTGGTCTGTATTGCCTTAGGTGTAGTTTAGCAAGTTTGGTGGGTCTCTTGGGTTACCTCTGACCTATTGTCTTCTCCTCTTCCCCGTGGAGTATAGTGAGATTGTCCTGCCAGCTTGAGCTCCAAGCTGGTGGATTGTACTTGAGGGTATGAATCCACAGCTCCCTAATAGCTGTTGTGTTTGTGGCAGACTCTGATCCCCCAGGTGGGGTATATGAAAACCCCAAGCTTTGGGAGGGGTCTTGTAGCTCCTGGGGGTTACTTTGACCCTGGTCCTCCTGAGGTGCGGGCAGAAACACAATTGCTTTTGGTTGTAGCGTGAGAGCTGAATTTGGAAAATTCTACACAGGTCAGAGGTTGCTTATTCAGCTGCGTATGTGTGGCCCTTTGACGTGCATCTCCATGTGACACTGGCTGATAGGGGGATCTCCAGTTGTGCACTCCTTTTCCACCACTAGACCCCCAGGCAAGACAGGTGGGCGTCTCTATCCCCAGAAGTCTCCGCCATGGGGATGTTCCCTCCAGGGGGAATAATGGCCACTGGAGGCACTCTTGGATGGAGCAGAATTCCCTAATGAAGTGAGCAGGGTTAGGGGGAGCTGCTCTGGTTCAGCTCTTGAGGCATTTGGCTGCCATGAGAACAGGTACTTACACAAAATGGGTCACTATAACCGGCAACCTTCACAATGACCGATCTCTGGGCTCCAGGACTGGGACCTGAAGAGTGGGCACTAGGACTAGCATGTAGCAGACTTGTAGGACGCCAGAGCCTGGGGTAGCAGGACTGGATGGACAGGCTGCAAACTGTTTCCAATACACAAAGGTTCTGCCACTATAGTTCCGGGATCTCATCCCACCTGGAACCCATGGATGCAGCTGTCCCTGGCCACCAAGGGTGAAACCTGTTGCACCCAGGCCAAAGAGCCCCCAGGCCAGGGGTGGGGTGAAGCTAGAGACCCGGCTCACAGCTCCAGGCGGGGGACTTTAAAGGTGGCTGCCTGGCGTACAGCAGGGCTCAGATTGTGCTCGTAAATGCAGCTTTTCTCAACCAGCCTGGGTCTTGCGGAGGCAATTGCCGGCAGCCCCTAAGGATGTGTCCCACTCTCCCTTCAATTCCTGTGCCCAGGTCCAGCTGACTTGCAGTGGTGAGGTGCTGGTCTGCAGATTCCCGTGTACTGTCCCGGGAAGCTGTATCTCAGCCCAGTTCCTACCGGGCCCTGAGCAGTCCCTGTATATTGCAGCTGAGAGTTCTGTGTGGCTCTCACAATTGCTTCCTCTCCACAGAGCCTGCTGTCTCCAGCAACAGCTTTGTCCCAACTCTGGGCTTGTCCCAGACTGAGTGGATGGGAAGTCTGTGGGGAAGGTGTGTAACAGCTTGTAGGTCAGGTCACACTGTGCTGACCTGGCGAGCACGTCCTTCCCATGCTCTGGACTCTATTGTACTCCCTGTGCTCTCTGATCTTTGTGCACGAATCTCCCAGTCACCTGTTTCTTGAGTGTCCCATGATGTTTCTTTGTAAATTCACAATGCTGTTTTTGGAGTGAGCGATCTGTGTGCAGGCAGCCGATGGCATCTTTCACCTCCTTCCCCGGGAGCAGTAAGGTGGGGGAGGACTCTGTCACACCGCCATTTTTTCTGAAGTCCTAAATTAGATTCTCTTTGAAGTATTAGGCTATTAAGTATGAAATGTCAGATTTCCTTAGGTACTAAGTTTGACAGTTGATCTCTCTTACATTTCACTTTGGCACTTCTTGTTTTATTTATATTATGAAGGTACATCCTCAGTCTTTCAAACACACATTTTGGCTTGTGATTATCTTTCAGATGTTTTTTAGAGCAATTTTTGTGAAACCATGGGTAAGTCAAAAATTTATGTTATTTTCGAATATGAGTTCCGTCGTGGAACCAGTGCAGTGCAGATAAGTTGAAATATCAATGAAGTGTTTGGGATGGATATGGCTAATGAACGCATAGTATGTCAATGGTTTGAGAAGTTCCATTATGGTGATCTTAATCTTGAAAATGAGCCAGGTGGGTGACATGACCAAGGTGGATGATGATGTGCTGAAAGCTGCAGTAGAAGCGAGTCCATCTCAACCTATGTGTGAATTAGCAGCAGGGTTTGACGTTGCTACTCCAACAATATTGGACCATTTGGAACAAATTGGCAAGGCAAAGAAGCTGGATAGATGGGTTCCACATTAATTAAATGAGCCTCAGAAGATGAATCATCTCAAAGCTTGCCCTTCTTTGCTGTCATGACATAAAGGTGAACAATTTCTGTATCATATTGTTACATGTGATGAAAATGGATTCTTTTTGACAATTGTAAGCATTCAGTGCAATGGTTGGATAAAGATGAAGTGCTAAAACACAGTCCAAAACCAAATATTCATCAAAAAAGCTAACGGTGTCTGGTGGTTCAGCACTGGTATTATCCACTACAGGTTCATGAAGCCTGGTCAGCCGGTTACAGCGGATGTCTGTTGCAACCACTTGGATAAAATGATGAGGATGCTTGTGATTAAGCAGCCAAGATTGGTCAATAGAGATGAACCTGTCCTCTTGCAAGACAATGGTCAACCACATGTGTCACACAAACAATACTGCTCAAACTACAGAAGCTGGATGTGTAAATTCTCTGTCATCCACCATATTCACCAGACCTTGCACAAACTGACTACCCCTTCTTTCAGGCTTTGGACCACTTCTTGCAAGGAAAAATATTCAATTCTCTGCAAGTTGTGGAAAACGGCTTTTGTGATTTCATTGCTACTCACTATCCAGGCTTCCTTGTTGCTGGCGTAAACAAGCTACCTTTAAGATGGCAAAACTGTGTCAGTAGTTTAAGCACATACTTTGATTGTACTGCTTCTTGTTTGCGATATAAAAAACTAAACTTCTGATTCAAAATTGGAGGTTTCATATTTAATGACCTAATATTCTGAGGTATATAAGTATATATTGGAACACATTTTCTGTGTGCTTTTAGCTGTTCCTTGAATGCAGCAGGGTGGACATTTAGCCATGTGGAAACTTCTCCTATGTTTAGGTTACATTTAGGTAATAATTCCCATGATGGACTCCAGTAATGAACTCTTTGATGGCAGTATCATAACTTTTGTAAAAATTCGTCACTGAATTACTTAATTACTTTGAGTGTCCAGTGATAATTTGAAAGTGACTGTTTTTTGTTGTTTTTTTTTCCCCCCACTGTCCTCCTGGCCATGAACATAGTTAAATGCAAATGCAGTTAAAAGAATAGGCTTTTGTAATTATCTGTTGGACATTGAGAAGAGGGTAAGAGAATTGTTTTTGTATATTTTCTGCATTGTATGTACTTCTACAATGAATTATATAGCCTAGTTTGGGTGTGTGTTAAGAGGCATGGAAGGAAGAAATTTGAGAATATGACTATTAGCATTCTGTTAAAGTATTTTTCTGGTTTCTTAAGGCCTTTGGGTTCTATATTTCTTAGGCACTGAACATTATACTGCTTGGGAAGGTCTGGGTTTCAGTCCAGGTACCTGCAGGGCTGGCTCATGTAAAAACAGAGAAATACAGGCGATTTATCCCTGGTACTTTTCTGTTCGGTGTCTCTGGGTGTCTCAGCTGTCAAGGGTTATCCTGCCATTTGTAAGTTGTCTTTAGTTCCCATTAGAAGTGAGCGAATATGACCCTGTAAGAATACTTTTTTTGATAGGCAACCCTGAAAAGACTAAATAGTTTTTTAAGGAACTTCATTTATCCTTTCATCTGTCCATTTATTCATTCAATTCCTGTATAATGACCAACTAATGGTGGTAATGAGTTAATGCTTTCTGACCACTTAGCATATCCCAGGAACTGTTCTAGGCACTGCACATGTATTATAAGCTAAATTCACCTTTACAAAAATTCTATGAGCAGGAACTATCACACTCAGTTTCTAGATGAGTTAACAAGAGGGAATATTGTATAATTTTCCCAAGGTTCCACAGCTAGCAAGTTATCATCCTGGGACTGGACAGGTAGCCTGACACCAGGGCTGCCCACAAACTGCTTCTCATCAGGCAGTGTGATAGTTACTGAGGATACAAAGATGAGCAAAGCACTGTCCACAGCTATAATTGAGCTCATTTTTAGGAGTCCCTGTCTTTTTGACATACCATTTCAAGGTCATTTTTTGGGGGGTAGAGGGGAACTAGAGTCAGAAGAAAATTAGATACATCTCCAATGACATCTTAAAAATGAAGGTACGGGGGAAGCTTTGTTTTGGAGAGTGCTTTATGTAGAACTAAAGTGTTTCATATAATTCTAGTTTTACTATCTGCTTCTCTAGCTTTTCTTAAAGTATTATTGGTGACACATGTACCAGATGCAAAGTTCAGTGTTCAGAGTTGTTTCATATAAATACTTTTAAACACCTAGTAGAACTTGAAATGAATAATTCTCAGATATTTATAAGGCAAGCAATTATTAAAATTCCTGCAAAAAGATCAATATTCATGAGATCAAATTTCAAATGCACTAAAGTTTACTCCAACGTTGAACCTTTTTGTTGAACCTTTTTTGCCTCCAGCAAACATTTTTCAGAAAATACATGTAGATGTGTTTGAAAGACTTTTGTGGGTGCCCTTTGACTTCATACTCTTGTCTGAAAAATAAATTGGTATGATGCATTTGATTGATAGCAGTGTTTTTGAGCCCTGGCTATGTATGTTTTAGTCACCCCAAGAATTAAAAATAAAATAATACTGTTGCCTGGGCCTATTCAGAGTTTTTTGATTTAATTGGCCTGGCTAGAGCCCTCCCATCAGAAATTTTTACAAACACTGCAGGGAATATAAATATGTTGAATGCTACTGGATTAGAGTATAAAATGATTTCATTTTCCTCTCTCCATGTCATCTTTTACTAGCCTTTCATTCTTAAAAGTATGTATTAATTAATCAAAACCTGTTTTAAAATGAGTCAAGAAATAAACCCCAAAGAGAAATGATTTATAAATGATCAATAATTTTATGTTGCTCACTTTTAACATTCAAGGCATAGCTAAATGGCATCATTAGAATAAAAATCAAATTTTAGCACAGCTATGTTAATTATGAAAATACTAAAGCTTTAGTCCTTTTCATCTAGGTTCCTTATTTGGACTCACCTTTTGTGTTTCTTTTTCCTTGCATATCCTATTCCCCTTCTCTCTTTCATTCACTTTCCCTCTAACTCTGTTTAGCAATTTATTGGTACACAAAAGCTTGACATTACTGTGGTTTTGGCAAGGTCTTTCACAGGTGCCACAAGACACACTTTGCATTCCTTATCTGCAATAAAGTGAAGCGTGAGGAGTAAGGGAGATTAAAAACAAACTTAAATGATACATACCCTTTACTTTCACATTTAATCTGTGCCTGAAGATATTGTGGCCTAAATTACAAAATACATTATTTCAGAAAAGGCAGCTTCTCAGGTTTATTCTCAGCAAGTTCAAATTGAACTCCATGGAATATGGAACAGGAGAAATTATTTATAATCTATTCAGTTGCCAACACTTCCTTTGGGCTGAAAAGAATATGCATTTGTATTCCTATTTTACTCTACTGTGCTCTTCCATCTTTCACCATCCCCTAGGACAGGGAGAGAGTTGGAAGAAAGGAAAGAGATGCTTGCTAAGCTCCCAGGTTCCTAGCAGAATGAATAATGTGAATAAAATGTGTGTTTAGCCCAACGGTCCTTCTTAAGTGGTACATACATAAATAGTGTACAATAATAGATTTTGTATGGTGCAATTATTTTTATTCAGAAGTGTAATATGTGGATATACAACATCTTAAAAACACAGCAAATGCTTTTTCTTTATCTCTGGAAACCATATTGCACTTATAGAAAAGCAACCAGACTCAATATGATTATGTAGAGACCAAGAGTATGACTTAAAACTATAATAATTTTCTTCATCACTACTATGAACTGTTAAAAAGAAAGCTGGTTTAGTGGTTAAATAGTCATATTATGAACTCTTCCATCTGAGTGACCATGTAAAGCTGCCTCCATACAGAAAGTGAAAGTAGAAAATTAGTAAATTGCTCTGAAAAATATCAGGATCCTTGAAAAATTGTCGGCCTTGTTTTTAATAGGGTCATCAAACAAAAACTGATACGCGTGAAGGTATTACTCTTACCTGTCTTTTTTAATGGTTAATAATGAAAGTATTGATCTGTTTTATGATATCCTTTTCTGATGCATTTCCCAATTGTCAAATTATAACATGGAATATCAGACTTCTGTAAGTGGTTATCATATTCTTTAGCTAATATTTACTTTTAAAACAACAATTGGCAATTTCTATGATCATGAACCAGTGAATTGTATAGTTAATTTTGAGTAGAATCAATAATACAGAAATGGTTATATGGTAACCAAAATGGTTACCATTTTGGAGGAAAAGTTTGCTTTTGGAAGTGATATTTTCAACCTGCCTTAAAAATTGCTGCCAAAGCCATTATTCTTCACCTAATGAGAGACTTTCTTGGACTCTTAATGAATACAGCCATTCTCCAGTGCAGTGTTCAATACTGACTTGTGGACCGTGCTGTTCCAGACCTGAATTGAAATTCATCAATGCCTGTCTTGTTGGTAAAATCATTAGGAAGCAATGCATTATTAAAGAGTTTTTCAGACACAGAGGGTTTGGAATTGCTATTGATAACAAATGTTGCTAATGTTTTCCTGCAAAATAGCCATAGTGAAAAGCAATGGATCTAAAGCTTCAAGCAGTTTTCACGGGCTGGAGTGGAATGTATAACTACATGTTGTAGGTATGAGCTTTGAGTGATACAGCTGCTTCTTTGTCCATTAGCTAGAAACATATAGGAGTTCAACCAACAATGGCAGGATACA
Source organism: Daubentonia madagascariensis (assembly GCA_023783475.1). Classification (NCBI taxonomy): domain Eukaryota; kingdom Metazoa; phylum Chordata; class Mammalia; order Primates; family Daubentoniidae; genus Daubentonia; species Daubentonia madagascariensis. Next base: position 12,107,673 of record JAKFHU010000978.1, on the reverse strand, counting down.
CAGGAAAAAATATTATAATGTTGAATTTCTTTCCCACAAAAAATTTTGTAACGGAGTCTTTTCATTTAGATGCGCTGTTCTCCAGTGTTTATTGAAGAGTATTAGCTCCAGAGGTCAGTGGATAAATAGAGCCCTTCAGTTGCTGAGTTTGAAGTCTGTTGATTTTATGAGCACTCAGTACGGAAAGGCAACATAGCTATAAAAAAGTACAAGCAACTTCAAATGTTATGTTGTATTTTCCAAGACATACAATTTACTCTATTCCTTGTGCTGTCTTTGGCTTTTGCACATTTGACCTGATCTTTTCAAAGTTTCTGTTTTTGCAATATAATCAACATTTTCATTATTATAGATTTTAGAAATTTATTCCTATATTTTTATATTGGATTCTGCTGTGAGAGTGAAGGATATTCAATTGCTTAGCTGTATTATGCACTGATATTTACATTTTAAATGGCTTTTACCATACCCCAAACACAACTAGCCTGAAAATGATTGTCAGTTTAGCTGATTTGGGAGCAGTGAGCATAAAGCAGACTTTTTATTAATTACTAAAGTCCCTTTGAATGAATTTGGAATTCATTTGCTGGAACTCATTAGCCGGGAATGTAGCAAGTTGAATGTTTGCTTGGAGGAGTCTGATGGATATATTGAGTTCCTACACGGTGTCTGGACATACAATTAGAAAGCTATAGGTGTGGTGAAGTGAGAAGTTGTTGGCATAGTAGCAGTTTGTACATGAGCCTCTTTATGATTCAATACCTTTAATGTTTTCAGTCTCATACCACTTAAAAAGTAGAATTGTAATAGGAACTGACATTGTTTTTTAACATTTATATTTGCCAGGCTCTGTTTAAGCACTTTACATGTATTAACTAATTTAATCCCCCCAAGGATCCCATTGGAAGATACAATTTTTGCCTTATTTTAAAGAAGGGGATTGGCGTATAACGAGCGTAAGGAACTTGTTGGGATTTGAAGTCAGGTAGCTGGGCTCCAGAGCCCTCACTCTTAACCCTATGCTCCGTAGTATTACCATTCTAGGGATCTAGGTTTGGGAGGGATGTGAGAAATTCAGTATGAATGAGGAAACTGCTGTTTAAGTAACTAAAAACATTGCAAGCTCACATAACCAGTTTGTGGCAAAATAGAGAGTAGAGCTCAGGTCGGCTAACACTTCAGACAATGTGTAGTTGGGGACAGAGCCTGGCACTGTGTCTCACCACTGTGCCTCTAGAGTGGTTGTGTTGGCACGAAGCCTTGCTGGGGATAAAAGACTGCAGTACGGTGCCTGTGTCTGCCACTGTCTAGCTTGGTCAATCAGGATGCATAGCCTCCTGAGATTTGAATACCTCTTCCTTAAACTGTCAAACGAAATGATCTCTAAGCTTTTTCTCTTCTAAGATTCTGTGATACAAATTTAGTTTCTCTCTCTTCACTCTGTCACTCTCTCTCTCACACACACACCCCCCCCATGTCATGTAGGTTGAGTATCCCTAATCCATAAATCCTAAACACTACAAAACCTGAAACTTTTTGAGCACCGACATAATGCTGCAAGTGGGAAATTCCACTCCTTACCTCATATGATGGGTCACAGTCAACATGCACTAAAAATTTCATTTCATGCATAAAGTTATTAAAAATATTATATAAAATTACCTTCAGGCTATGTGTATAAGGTGTATATGAAACATAAATGAATTTTGTGTTTAGACTTAGATATCCATTGTGTACATGAAAATACTATGAAATCTGAAACACTTCTAGTCCCAAGCATTTCAAATAAGGGATTCTCAACCTGTACCTATATATTTTTAGAATCTCCTCCCTTGTTTTTGCCTTTCATGAGTCAGTCATTTAAGTGAAAAAGAACCTTAAAGTTTTCTACTGGTGGGAAAGTTTATTTGAGAAATAAAGAGTAACTTAATGTTGGGTAGAAATTTGGACCGTGAAAGTTTTTTTCTCAATTAATGAATTACATCAAAGTTTGGCCTAACAAAGGCAAATTATAAATCATAAATAGAAAGAAACAGCATCATTTCTAAAACAACTTTTAAAAATGAGATTTTAACATAAATTACCATAAAATATTTATACAATATAGCAAATAGGTTAATATAGAAACACTCTTTCTCCTGCTTTTATTCTTTCTTCAAAGCACCTCTCAGTACTTGAAAATATGTAACATATTTATGTATGTACTTGTTCACTGCCCACCACTAGAGTGTAAATTCCTGGAAGGTGTGACTTGTTTTGATCATATGGTATGCCTATCATCAAGAGTATAGGTCAGTAAACTTTTCCTGTAAAGGGTCAGGTAATATTTAGGCTTGGTGGGCCATATGGTCTCTGCTGTAGCTGTTCAATTCTGTTGTAGCATAAGAGCAGGCACAGAGAATACCTAAGCATTTAAGTGTGGCTGTGTCCCAGTAAAGCTTTATTTACGAAGGCAGATGGTAGGCTGGATTTGGCCTGAAGATCATAGTTTGCTAACCCCTGATCTAGAGTAGGTCCTGTCCTTCAGTAAAAGCTCAATAGCTATTTATTAAGTTAATGAGCTAAAACAGTAACTTTATTCATTTATTCATATTATAAGACACATTTAGAAATTCTAATGCTTTTTTATGCATCTTTATTCCCCTCTAGACTAAACCCCCACCTGGAAGACATATTACTCTCTGATACATTCTTTTCTGTAAGACTCCATTTATTTAACATTTGGCCTTGTGGACACTTGCCACGGTTGGATCAGCTTCCTATTTGCCTCCAACAAGTGTCCTTCCTCTTGTTTTCCTGTCCTATCTTAAAACCTATCTTTTTATCAACAGTCTTTTATTGATTTTTTTTCTGACATTTCCTCCTTCTAAGCTTGTACTGTTATCCCAGGAATGATGTTCCTGGATTAAATGATTTTTTTTTAACATAGAATTTTGAGCTTTGGAACTATCGTATATACCCCTGTGATTGAAACAAATTCAGAGAGGGAAACCCTTCAGGGTTTTTATTTGGGCTTTATTTTACTTTTAAAAAACCTTGTTAAAGTTGCACCTTTTCTGCTGAGGGAAGTAGGAAGACAAAAGAAATTAAGGGTATAATTAAAAATTGACAGGTCTTTTAAAAATCATTAAATATTTTCTAAATTAAAAAATTGAGCAGATAATGAGAGGATCTAAAAATCTAAGGATTTTCTATAATGCTTTTTATTCCAGATTCTAAGGGTTTTAAAAAAAAATTTAAAAAGTAGATTTATAAAAACTAGAACATTTATTTAAAAATAAAATTTAAACTTAATTTCCTAAGACATTGGGTCTATGATTTAATTTTCCCCTACTTACAGGTTACTAAGTTAGCCTGTTACTATTTCATGGATGCTTGCAGAAAATAGAATACTCTTGAGTTAGAGAGAAAGAACGTTATGGATCATGACATAGGAAGCTTCAAGGGCATCAGCATCTTTGTGTTGGTACCCCTTGCTCCCAATTCCTATAGAATTGATACCATATAGGTCAGATGTATGCTAAGCACATAGTGGGTTTGCATTGTGGCCAAGGAACATTGAGTTTGGGGAATCTACTGCCTTTATAGCAAGCAGTAAACAAAACCTGCTTTTTGTCCAGGAGTGGAGCCTGCCTCATCTGTCAAGGTTGCTCAGTGCAAACACAACCCTGAGAGATGGACTGGATAAAGAGTGGTCAGGGCCTTGCATTGTTGGCACACTCGGCATGACATGTAGGAAAGCAACAGGACTGATAAGGACTGTCTTTTCTAAAAATAGGATGATTGGAAACAAGAGGTCACACAGGACTAATTGGGAGTAGCACAAGTTGACCCTGGTCAACTCCTAGAGACGAAACAAAGATAAGGAGTGGCAGGTCTGTCAAGCTATGCACTATTTTACAGGGCTCCACCAAACCCCAAATGGTTATTTCTTAGAGACTACCTATAAGTGAAAGAATATTTACATATTTTGTCTGATTATCTCTTGTCTCTTAAACACAAATACCTAATTAAAGAAAGACAATTTCTGATTAAATAAAGTTAATTTAAAGTGAACAGTTGAACTTTTAAAAAAAATTTCAGTATTACAGGGGTACAAATATATTTGGTTACATGGATCACTTTTGTAATGCTTCAGTCAGGGTTAAAAGCGTGTCTGTCACACAGATAGTGGGTTCATTGTACTTGTTAGGTAGGTTTTAGCCCATCCCCCAATCCCCCTCTGTCCCCTGACCCCATACTTGATTTCCATCGAGTTTTACTTCCCTCAGTGCACATATGTGCTCATCAGTTAGTTCCAATTTAATAGTGAGTATGTGTGGTGTTTGTTTTTCCATTCTTTAGATATTTCACTTAGGATAATGGTCTCTAGTTCCATCCAAATTGTTGCAAAAGGCATTAAGTCATCCTTCCTCATGGCTGAGTAGTAGTCCGTGCTATACATATACCACGTTTTGTTAATCCACCTATGAATTGATGAGCATTTGGGCAAGTGAACTGTGCTGCAATAAACATTGAAGTACAGGTATCTTTTTGATAAAATGAATTCTTTTCCTTTGGGTAAATACTCAGTAGTGGGATTGTTGGATCAAATGGTAAGTCTACTTTTAGTTCTGTGAGGAATTCCATGCTACTTTCCATAGAGGTTGTACTAGTTTGTGGTCCCACCAACAGTGTATGAGTGTTCCTCTCTCTCTGCATCTATGCCAGCATCTATTGCTTTTGGACTTTTTAATAAAAGCCATTCTGACTGGAGTAAGTTGTACATCATTGTGGTGTTAATTTGCATTTCCCTAATGATTAGTGACAGAGCACTTTTTCATATGTTTGGCCATTTGTCTTCTTTTGAGATGTTTCTGTTCATGTCTTTTGCCAACTCTTTAATGGGATTGTTTGTTTTTTTTCTTGCTGATTTGCTTGAGTTCTTTGTAGATTATTAGTCCTTTATCAGTTGTATAGCTTGTGATTATTTTTTCCCATGCTGTAGGTTGTCTATTTGTTCTGTTGATTATTTCCTTAGCTGTGCAGAAGCCTTTTAATTTAATCAAGTCCCACTTATTTTTGTTGTTGCTGTGATGGCCATTGTGGTCTTCTTCATAAATTCTTTGCCTAGGCTGGTATCTAGAAGAGTTTTTCCTACATTTTCTTCTAGAATTCTTATGGTTACATTTAAGTCCTTACATTTAAGTCCTTTATCCATCTTGTATTAATTTTTGTGAGTGGTGAGAAATGAGGCTCTTGTTTCATTCTTCTGTATGTGGCTATCCAATTTTCTCAGCACCATTTATTGAATAGGGCTTCTTTTCCTGAGTGTATATTGTTGTCTGCTTTGTCAAAGATCAGTTGGCTGTATGTGGATGGTTTTATATCTTGGTTTTCTGTTCTGTTCCATTGGTCTGTGTCTCTTTTTTTGTGCCAATACTATGGTGTTTTGGTTACTATAACCTTGTAGTATAGTTTGAAGTCTGGTAATATGACGTCTCCAGATTTGTTCCTTTTGCTTATGACTGCTTTAGCTATTCGGGCTCTTTTCTGGTTCTGTATGAAGCATAGAATTATTTTTTCTACATCTGCAAAATATGTTGGTATTTTCATGGGGATTGCATTGAATCTGTAAATCACTTTGGGTAGTATGGACTGTTTAATGATGTTGATTCTCCTGATACGTGAGCATGATAAGTTTTTCCATTTGTGTCGTCTGAGATTTCTTTCCTCAGTGTTTTGTAGTTCTCTTTGTAGAGATCTTTCACCTCCTTGGTTAAGTGTATTCATAGGTATTTTATTTTCTTCATAGCTATTGTGAATGCTTTGAGTCTTTGATTTGACTCTTAGCTTGACTGTTATTGGTGTATAGGAATGCTACTGATTTGTGTACATTGATTTTTTTTAACCTGAGACTGCTGAATTTATTCATCAATTCCAGGAGTCTCTGGGTGGAATCTCTGGGGTTTTCTAGTTACAAGATCATGTTGTCATCAGAAAGTGATAGTTTATGTCAGTTGAATTTGGTTTGATATGGTTTTGAGAATTTTTTCATCTGTATTCATAAGGGATATCAGTCTGTAGTGATTTTTGTTGTTGTTGTGTCCTCTCTGGCTTTGGTGTCAAGGTGATATTGGCTTCATAGAATGAGTTGGAGAGGATTCTTTTCTTCTCTATATTGTGAAATATTTTCTGCAGTATATGTACTAGTTCTTCTTTGTAGTTCTGGTAAAATTTGGCTGTGACACCATCTAGACTGGGATTTTTTTTGTTGGGAGATTTTTTATTGCTGCTTCCATTTTGAATACTTGATATTGGTCTGTTCAGGAGTTCTGTTTCTTCCTGATTGTGCCTAGGGAGGTTGTGTGTTTCCAAGAATTTGTCCATTTCCTCTATGTTTTTAATTTTACATGCATAGAGATTTTCATAGAATTCAGAGATGATATTTTGTTTTAACGTGGTATCAGTTGTAATATCTCATTTTTCATTTCTGACTGAGCTTATTAGGGTCTTCTCTTTTCTGTTTCTGGTTAACCTAGCAAAAGCCCTGTTGATTTTGTTTATCTTTTCAAAGAAGCAACTTTTTGTTTCATTAATCTTCTATATAATTCTTCGGAATCAATTTCATTTAGTTATGCTCTGACCTTAGTTATTTCTTCTGCTAAGTTTGGGATTCGTTGCTCTTTCTTTTCCAATTCCTAGAGATGATTCATTAGATTGTTGATGTGTGATCTTCTTGTCTTTGTGATGTAGGCATTTAAGGGTATATATTTTCCTCTCATGGCTGTTTTTGCTGAATCCCACAGATTTTGATAACTTCTGTCCCCTTTGTCATTTAGTTCAAAGAATCTTTTGATTTCCATTTTAATTTCCTGCTTGACCCAATAATCATTCAGCAGTAGGTTGTTTAATTTCCATGACTTTGTATAGAGAGGAGTGTTTCTGTTGGAATTGATTTCTAATTTTATTCCACTATGGTCTGAGAAGATACATGGTATAATTTTTATCTTTTAAAATTTGTTGAGACATGTTTTGTGGCCTAAGATGTGATCATTCTTAGAGAATGTTCCATGACTTGATGAGAAGAACCTATATTCAGTGGTTTTTGGGTAAAATGTTCTATAAATGTCTGTTAGGCACATTTGTTCTAGAGTTTTGATTAAATCCATTATTTCTTTGCTTATTTTCTGCTTGGGGGATCTGTCCCATTCTGTCAGTGGGGTGTTGAATTCCCTGGCTACTATAGTGCTGCTGTCTATCATTTTGTTTAGATCAAGTAGGATTTGCTTTATGAATTTGGGAGCACCTGTGTTAGGTGCATAGATATTTTGAATTGTTATGTTTTCTTGTTGAATTGTTCTCTTCACCATTATGTAGTGACCGTCTGTGTCTTTTTTTACTTTTTCTGATTTGAAGTCTATGTTATCTGATATGAGAATGGCTACCACAGATTTCTTTTGGCTTCCATTTGCATGCAATATGGTTTTCCATCCCTTCACCTTGAGTCTGAATGAGTCCTTGTGGGTTAGATGTGTTTCCTAGAGACAGCAGATACTTGGATTGTATTTTTTTATCCATTCAGCCAGCCTATGTCTCTTGAGTGGGTAGTTCATGTCATTTATATTTATTGAAAGAATTGATTGGTTGGGTGGATTTCTATTCATCCTGTTGAGTAGAATTTTATTGCTTTGTTTTACCTCCTGAGCCATTGTAGTGTGTGGGCTCTGACCTTTAGCTTTTGGGTGATTTTACACTGGTGGGTGTCTATTGTGCTGATCCATCTATAATGCAGTTCTGAGTACTTCCTGCAGGGCAGGTATGGTCTTGACAAATTCCATCAGTGTTTTCTTGTTTGAGTTAAGTCTTTATTTCTCCCTCATATAAAAAACTTAGTTTTGCAGGATACAAAATTCTGGGCTGCCCATTATTCTGTTTGGGAAGACTGAGAATGGGCCCCCAAATCCTTCTGGTTTGTAAGGTCTCAGTTGAGAAGTCCGCTGTTAGTCTGATGGGTTTTTCTTTGTATGTTACCTGCTGCTTTTGTCTTATGGCTCATAGGAGTGTGTCTTTCGTGTTTACTTTGCCCAGTCTGATGACTATTTTCTGTGGTGATTGTCTCTTCAAAATGAATCTCCTGGGGTGCTTTGAGCTTCTTGTACCTGAATATCTAGACTCCTAGCAAGGCCAGGGAAATTTTACTCAATTACTCCCTCAAATAGGTTTTCCAACCCTGGTGTGTTTTCTTTTTTGCCCTCAGGGGTAACTATGATTCTTATGTTAGTCCTCTTTACATAATCCCATATTTCTTGTAGGTCTTGTTCGTTCCTCTTATTTCTCTGTTCTTTCTCTTTGAGTGACTTGTTTAACTCAAAGGTGTTGTCTTCAAGCTCTGAGACTCTTTCTTCTGCCTGATATCTACCTTTTCTTAAGGCTTTCCACTGTGTTTTGTATTTCCTTGGATGAATTTTCAATTTCTAGAAGTTCTGTTTGATTTTTTTAATACTTTGATTTTTTTAGTAAATTTTTCATTCATTTCCTGCATTGTTTTTGTGGTTTCTTTGTGTTGGGTTTCTGGTTTCTCTTTATTTCATTAAGTTTCTTCTCAATCCTATTCAGAATTCTTCATCTGTCATTTCAATCTTTTTGTTTTGGTTGGTATACATTGGTAATTGGTAAGCAGCTATTGTTTACTTTTGGTGTCCTTTTCCTGTGATTTTTCATGTTTGTGGAGTTCTTTTGCTGATTCCTTCTTATTTGGCCACTTGGTTGAGACCTGGGGGTGCTAGTCCTTGCTTATGGGCCTGTCTCTGGTTCCATGAAGATTGATCCCTGAATGTGCCAGGGAGAGGAGTGCTGGTCCTGAGTTGCCTATCGGGTGTTCAAGCACATTAGGTGTACTTCTCGGGTTACCTCTGAGCTGATGTCTTCACCTCTTCCCAACAATGTGTAGTGAGTTCAGTCCCCCAGCTTAATCTTGGTGATGGTGGGTGGTACTTGTGAGTACGAATTAGCCGCTCCCTGTTTGCTTGAGTTGGAAGGTGCTATGTTCAGCTGCAGGGTTGTTCTCTCCATCATTGTTTGATGTTTGCATGGAAGACCCAGGTGCTGAGATAGTCTGTTTTGCCTGTGGTGAGCCCTGGTTTCCCAGGTGGGGCATGTGAATACCCCAAGCTTTAGAAGGGACCCTGTAGCTCCCAGGGGTTTGATTGATGTCTATTCCCCCTGAGGTGGGGAGAGGAACAAGACAAATTATGGCTGGATTGCAATAGCTGGAGAGGCTTTGCAAGGCCTTGGCAGGTCTCAGAGTTTACTTATCTATCCTCTAGGGAGAACCACTGGTATGAAATTCAGGGCAATCTCTCCAAGCCAGGTGGTCTGTTCCCACAGGGAGGGGCCTAGTTGCTTGGGTGGTAAGGCTTCAGGCCAGGCTCTTCCTGCCCTTGTCCACTAGTGCAGTTTCTATATTTACTCCCTCTAACTCCACAGCATTCTCCCATTAGATCAATTTGCATGAGTTCCCTTACCACCTGAGACTGGCTCTCGACCTACCCCTCAGTCCATGTGTCTGACCCACTAGTGTGCATCTCTGTGGAATGCTGGCAGGTGGGGTGGGGGAATCCCCAATTGTGCACACCTGTTTCACCACAAGACCCCAAGGGGAGAGAGGTAGGCCTGTCTGTCTGCAGGGGCCTGTGCTAGGGGCATGCTCTTGCCTGGGAGAAGTGGATGCTCATGGGTTTCTTGGCTCGGGCTGCACTCCCTATAATAATGAGTGGTGGGAGTGGCTGCTGTTCCTGTTCAGCTGGTGTGCCTACAGCATTCGGTTTTCATGGGAACCAGGAGTATGCTGATGCACTCCAAGTGCTGCATTCCTGTCCAATATCATGGTTCTACAGTGGGGTGGGGGGTGGTGTGCTCACAGATCCCTGTTCTTCAGTGCACTTCAACACTCTCCGGTTGGATATCTCCACAAGGGTTTCCTTGCCATCCATGTCTGGGACCGAGATCTCTCCCCTGCATCTCCCTGCACCACTCTCAGGTCTGGAGGGACCACCGGTTCTAGCCTGCCTGTCTAAGCTGCCCGTGTGCAATCCTGAGAGATACCTGCAGGCAGGAAGTTCACAAATTGCAGTGCCCCACTCTCAGTGGTGGGGTTGGCTGGGATTGCATCCTCACAGTGGAGACGCAGCCATTCATGTGCTATCGGTTCAGAGTATTCTCACAGTTGCAGTGGGAGGGGAAGGGTCCTGGCTACCAGCCAGCCAGAGAGCTGAAATTATTCTCTAATGCTGAGTTTGGAGGGGGTGCAGAGGAGGAAGTGTCTAGGTGTAAGATAGCCGGCACTCCAATCTCTCTTGGCACTCTCCTGAAAAGTGTCCCTTTTGAACACTCAAACTGTGGATTTCTGGTTCGCCCCACTATTCCTGTTTAGCCACTGTGCCTGGGCTCATGGAGGGTGGAAGTGCATCCAGAATGTTTTATGTCCCAATATTCACTGAAGATACCCATGTGGGGGAGGGGAAGCCCCCCCTTACCCTTTCCCTGGGCTTCACGCCTCTCTGGGTTTGGAATGTGCCATTGTCTTCTCTATCTCTTTATTTCTCAGCTTCATAGGTTTTCTCGGTTGGGTCTCCAGATGTCTCTGTTGTCTCTCCCTGTGATCCACATCTGAGCTGCGACTGCTCTTGGCTTTCCTCAGTCTACTATTCTACGTTCCAGCCAGGATGATCTAAAAAGCGATGTCTCTAGTCGGCCATCTTGGCTCCCCTCAAGTTTTCTCTTTTATGAAGGTCACTATGTAGACAATAGACAGCCGACAGAATGGAGAAGATATTTGCAATGCCTAATATTAATGAGGTATTATCTAGAATATAAGTTATTCTTGTGTATCAACAAGAAAAGTCCAAAAGGGTATGCATCAGCAAGTTACAAAAGAGGAAAACCAAGGGGTCAGCAAGTATATGAAAGGATGCCAAATTCAAGTAATCAGAGAAGTGAGTATTAAAACAAGAATGAATGATCACTTATAGGTCATCAAACTTTTTCTTGAAGGGCAAGATACTACCCCTGTGACTATCACTCAACTCTGTCATTATATCATGAAAACAGACTAGTTAATACATAAACAAATGGGCATGGCTGAGTTCCAATAAAACTTTATTTATAAAAAACATGTGACAGGACAACAGGTCATAGTTTGCAGACCCTTTTTACTGCCAACAATTAGAAAGATAGACAGTGTCAACTTTTTTAGGGATGTGAGAATACTGAAACTCTCACATATGCTAGTAGGAGTTGATTGATAATGGCAACCACATACTACCCTGTTATATTAAGTATTATGTCCTGTCAAGTATACTGCAACCCAAACTTCTGCTTCTGGACATATGTCCCACAGACGTTCTTTACCAGATTCACAGGACACATGTCTGAGGCTATTCATTGCAGCATTGTTTGTGGTGGTGAGAACTAGAGACACTCAGTTACAGGGAGAGCAGAGGGCTAAAATGTGGTGGATGTTCTTAATGAAGAATCAAGCAGAAGTTGTACAAAATGGGTTAGATGAACAGACAGTTACGGGGATAGAACTGAAAAATGGTTCTGAGTGAAAAGGTAGAAACAGAAGTAAATAGTAAGCAAAATCTCATTTATGTAAATTCAGCTTGACATACATGGTACAAAAATAGTCTTTCCAGAACACATACAAACAAAAGTATACATCTAAACACATTAGAAAGTGTCTAAGGAGGAGTGTCAGAAATGGGGATTAAAGGAAACCAAACATGAGAGGAGTCTTTGGAGGGACCCTGATAGGGTGTCAGGAACTCAGGAAAATGATAAACTCAACTCTCTGCAATGGAAAGAAAAGGGATGGAAATTGGGTAAACAGACAAACTTAAGATATCAGGATGAGCCAATCTGGAGCTATGGTAGCTTGCTACCTTTTGGTTAAACAAGGCAAGCTTCAACCTAACTTGAGCAGTCTAGCTCCAGGAGGGGTGGGGAACCTGCAGCCTTGGGGCCATATATGGCCTTCTGGATCCTTGATTGTGGCCTTTTCATTGAATTCAAATTTTGCAGAACAAATCTTTTTAATGAAGGGATTTGTTCTGTGAAGTTTGGATTCGCTCAGGGGGCCGCACTTGGGGATCTGGAGGGCCATGTGTGGCCTTGAGGCCTCAGGTTTCCCACCAAACATTTCCATTCCAGCATCTTCCCTGTGTGAACTGATGCCATAGGAAATCTTCCCTGGCTCTGCTTTGGTTCATGAGCCAAAACCCCACCCTTTACCAACTGTATGTTTGGCTGACCTGGGTTCAAGGGCCTTTGTTTCAGGACTGATTTTTGGTTGTCTGCCTGTGACACCTTTGGATATGACCTTTTTATTTCCTGTCATCACCTGGAATTACTGTGTTTAGTACCCACTTGCTCTGTTCCACAGTGGTCAGTTTCACACAGCCCCACCTCAACCATGGTGCCTCAAACTAGACCCATGAGCAGGTAGATGGGAGACTCAGAGTTTTAATAACAAAGACAAAATTTCCTTGTATTAATACAAGCCATAAATAGCTGTCCTAGGCTTCTCCACGCCAGTCTGTAAGAGAGGCCATTTCACTAAAATAAGCAAATGAGTAAAGGGCACAAGAGCAGAAATCCTTAGAATTACTTTAAAATTTAAAACCTTACCATATATAAACTTCTGTAAATGAAAAGATGGAATTTTTTTTGTGTAAAATTTCAATGTTTTAAAGTATGAATAGCCTCATCCTTGCCAATCCACGTTTTCTGTCTGGTGTTTTGAAACCCTAAATAAATTTTTTAGATATAGAACTGGGGAAAATGGCTGTCCTAATATTTTTGGATGCTAGTAAGTACAGGACAGAAGCAGCATTTCTGGAATGATTTGAGTATTACCCTGTTTTGAAGCAGATAAGATTTGGGGACTTTCTTCGAATACCTGCTTGGATAATTGTATACCTTGTAGCAAAACAACATAATATTTGATGGTACAAACTTACAGAGATAAAATTTGTTTCTTTCTTTTATGTAGGATCTTCATTTTTATAAAAGGGCTTAGTACAATATCCCTATTGGTGCAATAATAGTTTGTTTTATGCATAAGAATCTGACTTGTTAAAAAATAGATTTATGTTGAATTTCCCATATATATTAAAGAGGTAGCCATTTTTCTCAAATGCATTCTATTAATATATATAATATACTTTGTAGGTACCTATAAATCTTTTATCTTAAAGAATTTAAGTTTGCTCACTATTATGACTCCCTGATAACTTCCACTTCCATATAAATTTTCTGTTGTTATCATATGTGTCCTGCTGAATAAAAAATTGAGGACCATACAGAGATGACTTTTCCATAATTTTACAGAGAGAGTTTAGTCATAGCTTTTCTAAATTCTGTTCAACCACTGGAGCCATTAACCATATTTCATTCTCCTAGATCCAAGCCTTAAATGCCCTACTCCCCTAACATCTGCCAGCATTACCAGACATCTGGACAAGCTGGTGGTAATATGGCACAGCTAGAACTTACACAGAGTTGTCCAGGTCACACAAACCTTCCTTGAGCAATCTTATCCCGACATTGGGTACTACGATCTGTTGAGTGTTGTCCAGTGAAAGTTTTCTCTTTTAGTGAGCATCCATTAGTAGTGTCAAAACTTTGAGTTCTTTGCTTTTTGTGGGTGTGCTTTTCAGACATTACTACTTGATTTTTCTCAACCTCCTGATTGTGTCAGCAATTACTGACTTTTTGGTGAGTGTGAGTACAAGTTTTGTCTTCTCCGGATGGAATAGCTGGATACCGACTCCTTTTTATTTCATTCTGTTATAAAAGTAACCATTTTTCCTCTTGGTGACAAAAATGATCTGGCTGCCTGCAACTGTCATCTTACTCAAGCTGCACAGAATGGCTGTGTCAGGGAACAGCTCTGGCTCTGCGATCGGTGTATTTTTAAAAGGTTTTAAAAAATTAATTTATAATTTGACTGGAAGAAAGTGTACTTGACACCTGGGTCTCTAGGAGAATATATTTTATAAAAATAAGTAAACATATATCTTCAGTAAGTAATATAAAACAGCTTGACTCTAGTAAGTCAAGCAAAAATACTGACTATTGGATTTATGGTGTCTTAGGAGGATTTTTTAAAAAAGAGGATTTTCCCCATTCCAATCTTTCAAAAACATAATCCTCTAGATTTAAAGAGATTCACTGCTATTTCAAAGGGGGTCTGAGCTGTTAAAGGTCTCTTGAGCAGCCAGACTGCTGAAGCCTCTGTGTAGATATGTGAATCAGCAAGATTTTTTTTTCCTTTTAGTTTCAGTGCAATGAGTAAAAGCCTGACTTAACTAAATCTAAGGGGAGAAGGAGATTGGAGATGAACCCTATTTTAGCCAAAAAACTAATTAAGGACAAGAGTTGTTAGCTTTTTTCTTTGCTGTGTAAAGCAAGGACTGAGTTACAGTGCTAGGTAAGTACCTGTTAGGCACCTGAATGTTTGATGACTGACTAAAAATACCAAAGAAATTTGCTACTGTTAGAAAATGGAGCCAAACCACATTCGCTCACTTTGGGTGGCCTCTTTACACTGGGGAGCCTTACGATGTCAGGTGTTTTACCTTGTATAGTTGTGTAAGTTTAGCAGGATCACATGTAAAACTCATGCTATAATTTAGGTATGCAGAAAAATATAGCTTGTTCCGTCTATAAACTGATTATAAAGGTTAGTGTAATCTGATAATTTTAGCAGTCTGCTTGGATAATCAGTCTTTCTTAGATAAGAATGCTAATTCTATCAGAGTTTCAGTCTGGATTGAGGAGGGGAGGGATATGGCCCATGCAAGCGCATGATGAGGCAGAAGAATTGGAGTCCATAAGTAAAGTATTGTTGGTCTCCTCTGGTATCTCAGGCAATACCTCTGTCCACTTGGGCTCTTTTTCCCACAGGCATTTGTGGATGAAACTGTGGCTGATAGAACCACTGATCTGGTCACTTTCAGATTGGCTTCTGCTGGCTGCAGGTGCTGAACTGAATGTCCTGCAGCCCCCTGGCCTGCCCTTCCCCGATCATCCCCAGCCCTTTTTTTCAACTCAGTCCACAACATAGAGAAAAGATAGCTGGAGAAAGTGATCCTCAGGGTTTCTAACTGTCTGACCACGCAGTCTTACCAGGTTTACTTTGATGTGTCTTGCTCGAGACAGAAAGGGGCAACTCTGCTGTCCATGCTACTCTCCTTTGGTTACTGAGAGCCGTGACTGCTCACTTTGCTCTCTTCCCTCCTGTTTCTCTCTCCTCCATCTCATAATGCCCAGGGACTGAATTAGAGTCACCGACCATCCTGGTTTGCTCAGGATGAAGGGGTTTCCCTGGATTCAGGACTTTTAAAACCTAGAAAGTCTGGCTGAACTAAAATGAGCTGGTTACCCTCCTTCTCAATGCCAACCTATTAAATAATTCTTTGTAGTAAATAGGGATATTTTCTCTACACACAGAACTCTATGACCTAAATTCTTTCAACCTTGTTAATGATGTTATGCTGAGGGAGCTAAAGGAATATAGCAAATCTTTTAGCAAAATTTGCTTCAAAATGCTATTTATAAGTGTTAGAAGCTAGAAGAATCTCACTCTTCTAGAACTCTCGGTCCCCATCCCAGAGGAAGGAAATCTTGAGCCAGCTCTAGTGAAGATCACACATTTAGAAAAATTAAAGAGAGAAGTATGAAAACTTTCATTAACATTATATGAAAAACTCTCCTTTTAATATTAGCATAAGCTATTCCATCTAAATGAAGTAGTGATATTCAAATCAATTCCTGTGATAGCAAATTTTTAGTGCGCTGTTTCAGAAGTTTGATTTAGCTTTCATTAAGCAGTATGTGCGTATATAATATATATTTAAATGCATGTATAGATATTAACGTGTATGTGAATATGACTAAAAGCCTTTGTTAAAAGTCACCATATACTCTTAAAATGTATTTCCTTTTTTTAAAAATTAACTTATTTATTTCAGAGTATTACGGGGGTACAGACATTTAGGTTACATGTATTGCCTTTACTCTGCCTGAGTCAGCTTCAAGCGTGCCCATCTCCCAGAGAGTGTGCTCCCAGAGGTGTGAATTTACCAATCTCTTCCTCCCCCCTCCCACCTGCCCAACACCTGTTGAATGTTTCTTTCATATGTGCACTTAGAAGTTGATCTATTAATGTGTTACTTCTACATGTGCACATGTAAGTTGATCAGTTAGTATCAACTTGATGGTGAGTACATGTGGTGCTTGTTTTTCCATTCTTGAGATACTTTGCTTAGAAGAATGGGCTCCACTTCCATCCAGGATAATATCAGAGGTGTTAGTTCACCATTGTTTTCTGTGGTTGAGTAGTACTCCACGGTGTACATATACAATATTTTTTTAATCCACTCATGTATTGATGGGCACTTGGTTTGTTTCCACATCTTTGCAATTGTGAATTGTGCTGCCATAAACATTCGAGTGCAGATATCTTTATTATAGGATGTCTTTTTTTTTCCTTTGGGTGAATACCCACTAATGGAATAACTGGATCGAATTGTAGTTCTACTTTTAGTTCTTTGAGGTATCTCCAGACTCCTTTCCATAGAGATTGTACTAGTTTGCAGTCCCACCAGCAATGTATAAATGTTTCTATCCCTCTGCATCCCCACCAACATTTGTTGTTTTGGGACTTTGTGATATAAGCCATTCTCACTGGAGTTAAGTGGTATCTCATTGTGGTTTTGATTTGAAGTTCCCTGATGATTAGAGATGTTGATCATTTTTTCATATGTTTCTTAGCCATTAGTCTATCTTCTTTTGAGAAGTTTCTATTCATGTCCTCTGCCCATTTTTTAATGGATTTTATTTTTTCGTGCTGATTTTCCTGAGTTCTATATAGATTCTAGTTGTTAGTCGTTTGTCAGATGTATAGCATGCAAATATTGTCTCCCATTCTGTAGGTTGTCTGTTTGCTCTAATGATAGTTTCTTTGGCTGTGCAGAAGCTTCTTAATTTGATCAGGTCCCAATTGTTTATTTTTGCTGTTGCTGAGATTGCTTTTGGGGTTTTCTTCATAAATTCTTTGCCTAGGCCAATGTCTGTAAGAGTTTTTCCAACATTTTCTTCTAGAATTCTTGTGGTTTCATGTCTTAGATTTAAATCTGTATCCATCATGAGTTGATTTTTGTGAGAGGTAAGAGGTGAGGATCCTGTTTCAGTCTTCTACATGTGGCTATCCAATTTTCCCAGCACCATTTATTGAATAGACATTCTTTCCCCCAGTGTATGTTTTTTTCTACTTTGTCAAAAATCAGATGGCTATATGATGGTTTTATGTCTGGGTTCTCAGTCCTGTTCTGTTGGTCTATTTCTCTGTTCTTGTGCCAGTACCATGCTGTTTTGGTTACTATAGCCTTGTAGTATAGCTTGAAGTCTGGTAGATTGATGCCTCCCAGTTTGTTCTTTTTGCTTAAGGTTGCTTTGGCTATACGAGGTCTTCTCTGGTTCCATACAAAGCATAGAATTATTTTTTCTACTTCTGTGAAAAATGCTGTTGGTATTTTGATAGGGATTGCATTGAATCTGTAAATCACTTTGGGTAGTATAGACATTTTAACAATGTTGATACTGCCGATCCATGAGCATGGTATAATTTTCCATCTGTTGGCCTCCTCTGCTATTTCTTTCTTCAGTGTTTCATAATTCTCCCTGTATAGATCCTTCACCTCCATAGTTAAATATATTTCTAGGCATTTTATTTTCTTTCTTGCTATTGTGAAAGATATCAAGTCTTTGATTAGGTTCTCAGTTTGACTGTTGTTGGTGTATATGAATACTCCTAATTTGTGTACATTGATTTTTGTATCCTGAGGCTTTGCTGAACTTATTTATCAGTTCCAGTAATCTCATGGCAGAGTCTTTGGGGTTTTCTAGATATAAGATCATATCATCTGCAAAAAGTGATATTTTCTACACAAAGTCATGGAAACTAAATAACCTACTGCTGAATGACCTTCAGGTCAAGGAGGAAATTAGGATGGAAATCAAAAGATTCTTTGAAGTAAATGATAATGGGGACACCAGTTACCAAAATCTGTGGGACACAGCTAAAGCAGTCTTGAGAGGAAAGTTCATAGCCATAAATGCCTACATTCAAAAGATGGAAATATCACAAATCAACAATCTAATGAATCATCTCAAAGACCTGGAAAAGGATGAGCAAACCAGTCCCAAATCCAGCAGAAGAAAAGAAATAACCAAGATCAGAGCAGAACTAAATGAAATAGATAACAAAAGATTTATACAGAAGATTAATAAAACAAAAAGTTGGTTCTTTGAAAGGATAAACAAAATTGACACACCTCTAACTAGATAAACCAGAAGCAGAAAAGAAAGAACTCTAATAAGCTCTATTAGAAATGAGGAAGGAGAAATTACAACTGACACCACAGAAATACAAAATATTATCTCTGAATACTATAAAAATCTTTATGCACACAAACTTGAAAACGTGGAGGAAATGGACAAATTCCTAGAAATACAGTCTCCCTAGGCTCAACCCAGAAGATATAGATTTTCTGAACAGACCAATATCAAATTCTGAAATTGAAGCAGTAATAAAAAAACCTTCCTAAAAAAAAAAAGTCCTAGACCAGATGATTTCACACCAGAATTCTACCAGACCTACAAATAAAAGCAGGTGCCTATCCTGCAGAAATTATTCCACAACATCGAGAAGGAAGGAATCCTCCCCAGTACATTTTATGAAGCCAACATCACCCTGATACCAAAGCCAGGTAAGAACCTAACAAGAAAACTACAGACCAACATCCCTTATGAATATAGATGCAAAAATTCTCAATAAAATTCTAGCAAATCAAATTCAACAGCTCATCAAAAAATAATCCATCACGACCAAGTGGGGTTCATCCCAGAGATGCAGGGATGGTTCAACATATGCAAATCTATAAACGTAATCCATCACATAAACAAAAGCAAAAGCAAAAACCATATGATCCTCTCAATAGATGCAGAAATAGCATTTGACAAAATTCACCTTTTTATGATAGGAACGCTTAACAAAATAGGCATAGACGGAACTTACCTCAGAATGATAAAAGCCATGTATGACAAACCTACAGCCAACATCCTACCGGGGAAAAATTGAAAGCATTCCCACTTAGAACTGGCACCAGACAAGGATGCCCTCTATCACCGCTTCTATTCAACATAGTCCTGGAAGTCCTAGCCAGAGCAATCAGATAAGAAAAGGAAATCAGGGGCATCCAAATGGGACCAGAAGAGGTTAAAATATATTTCTTAAAATACTGCTGAATGGCACAAAATAAGCTTTCCCAAATTATACTTTTTTTGATATTTTATACATATTAATTTCTCTTGACAGAACTTGTAACAAATCTCCTGTTAACTCATTCATAACTCTTTACATTTGAAATTATTGCAAGTAAACAGAGACCATTTCTTTCTAGTTTGTTTTATTTCTGACACCTAGTATGGTTCCAGGTTCATGAGTAATAGTTAATAAGCACTTTTTGAATGAGTGACTAAATTCTGAGGTTGCAGTGTTTTGTCATTTTTAACTATTTACCTGTCAAATTCAAGTGTTTTCTGTATAGTATGCATACAAAGTAAAAACAGAAATAAATGGAAAATGAGGATGATACTAATACTGTAACAAGTCTGTTATGGCTCCTTGAAGAATTATTTCTATTTTATTAGCTTTTTTTAAATCCCCGATATATGAATAGTTTCTATCATTTATCAAGGATTCAATAAATATTTGTTGAATTAGTGAAACTAATGTCTACTGATGGCAAATATTCATAGTCATCTGTGATAGACAGAATAATGGGCTCCCAGAGATGTGCCTCTCCTAAGTCCTGGAACCCTGGTGACTGTTATCTTATATGGCAAGAGGTTAGTAAGGGAGCAGATGGAAATAAGGTTGCTAATCAGCTAACCTTAAAATAGGGAGATTTTCCTGGATTATTCAGGTGGGCCCAATGTAATCAGAAGTGTCCTTAAGTGTGGAAGAGGGAGGTAGAAGAGTCAGCATCAGAGGGATATGATGTGAGAAAGCTTTGGCTGTGCTGGCTTTGAAGATGGAGGGAGGAGAGGGCACGAGCCAAGGAATGCAGGCAGATGGAAAATACAGCAAAGGGAATTCTCCCATGGACCCTCCAGAGGAATGCAGCCCTCCTGACACTTTGATTTTAGCCCAGTAAGACACACTTTGGACCTACAGAACTGTAATACAACAAATTTGTGTTGTTTTTAGGCACTAAGTTTGCTACAATTTGTTATAGCAGCAATGGGATAATATATCATCAGAACAGTAATATATCATTCTTCTCATTTTCTTTATAATAAGTAAATATTTTAAGTTAGAACTTATAGAAACACTACTACTAACACAATGCCAGTTATTTTTTAGTTTGTCTCTTACTAGATTTTAACAGAGGGGTTCTACTACCTTTTAGGTTAAAATGTATGATTTTTGTATTAAAAAAGCTCAGTAGAACTAGCTGAAAGTCTTTAAGTTTATTTTCTCCTGCTTAGCCGTACTAAACAACTTAGGTATTTTAAAAATAACTTTTATAAAAATTTTTTTTATTATAAAAGTAATTACTGAAGTAATGTTCACTGTTGAATATCTTGTCAAGCAAAAAGACCCTCTGTAGCTATAAAACCTCTCCCATCCAGATATAACTGCTGTTAATATTTTTAGGTACAGCCATCTAGCTGTTTTGAAATGTTTCTATCTGTATACATTGTTTTCTGCAAATGCTGTCTTGCAATATATGAGTTTACCTATTTTTCCTAATATTTCATAAGTATTTTTTCCATGTTAAACATTTCTCTGATATAGTTTTAATGCTTGGATAGCATTTCATTACATAGAAGTAGCATGACCTTATTTTGGAATATTTAGGTGTTTTTGTAGAATTCTTTTTTGCTTCTACGTGCTTACTGTGCAAGGATTCAGATAAATCAAAAGAAAAAAATGAATTCTTATAATATAAAACCAGAAATACTATTACCTCATTTTACAGTTACCAAAAATTAAGTGTAAATATACACATACACCCGTGTATGTATATGTATATATACAGATAGTATTGTAATATGTATTTCCTGACATTAAATATTTTCTGTATTTTTAATGGTTATTTAGTATTTCATCTTATTAATGTACTGTAATTTAATTAACCAAAATTCTATTAGTTGTTTAGTTTATTGGCAGTGTTTTCTTTTTAGAAATAGTACAATTTAGAAAAAACTTATTCATATTTAGATTGTTTTCTTATGATATCTTTAGAAAAAAGTGAAATTTACATGTAAAAAGGGTATTGGAATTTCAAGGCCTTGGATTCATATTTCAGAACTGATCCTTAGAATCCTGGACAGATTTGCTTTCTGATTATTTGGAAATGAACATATAGACTCATTACCAGCTATATAATGAAATTCAATCTAATTGTTTTGATTTTCTTCTCTGCAAATACTATACTATTAAGGTTTGTTTTTTTCTATTAATATTTCTTCTTTTGTAAATTGCCTTTGTATATGTTTTGTCCATTTTATACTGGGATAGTTGGAAATTTATTGATTCATGATAGCTCTTTATACACTAAATATATTTTTTCTTATTTTTTTGTGTCAGTTTACATTTTGCCTTTCAATTTTGATTTTGATTGGAAAATGAAGCTTTCAAACCTTTATGTAGCCAAATATTTAAATCTTGTTTTTAAATATTCTTTTAAAATTCTTATGGAGAAACTTCTTGTCCAATGTAATAAAAATATTCACTTATTACTAGTGTTTCTATGTTTAATTTTTCATAACTCAGATGTTTTTGTTGTATATAGACTTAATTGTGAGGATATAGTTTATTTTCCACACATGATTAAGTAATTGTCTATTTATCAATTTATCTGCTCAGATTGGCAATGCCACTTTGCACTATAATGTCATATAATAATTTCTCATATATACTAGGGTCTGATTATAGGCTCTTTATTTCATTGGTTTAGTTTTCTTTTCTTGAGCTAGCATTTTTATTGTACTCATAAATAATATTTGAAAATGTTTATAGGCCCTTAAGTACATTCAGTGCTTGTAGGACTTAAAATTCAACATATTAAAGTTTAGTATCTATTAAATCATCCTTATTACTTGCAGTTTTATAATCCTCTACATCTTAATTTTTTGACCACTTGGTGTTTGCTTGAGGATGATGTGTCTTGCATTACTGTGCTTCTATCAGCTTTTAAAAAGCATTTGCTATAATGCTTTGGTATCTCATATCTAGACATTCAGGGCATATCATTTTTATAGATTGTATTTTTATTAATATGAAACAATCTTCTTTATGGCATATGGTACCTTTACCTTGAATTTGACTTTTTCTGATAAGATGTTGTCATACTCTTTGCTGTTACATCTGATATATCTTTAACTTTCACTTTGCATTTGTATTTTGTCTTAAATTTCTTAGGAGTGGAGTAGTTTGTTTTTATACAGTCATCAAATTTGTCTTTTAAAAAGAGATTCTAATTCTTGTGCATGTATAATCCAAAGAAATGTATTTGCCTTTTCTACTTTATGTTCTTAAAATAATTACTAGCAGTTTTTTTGGTCTTTTGTTAAATGGACTGCACTTTCTTACATCCGTAAGATTACAAATCAGCACAGTATCATATTATTACACAAACCTAGGAAATAAGAACTGTCACATACAAGGTTAGGTCATAGTATATTCTGGACAGAAATCTTTCTTATGAGCCTATTAGTTAAAAAAAACTGTGACAAGCCCAACACTTAAGTGTTAGTGTAAATTCCTTTTCTTATCTCTTGGTCCTATTCCAATGTCTCGGGTATCCATCCAGTGCAGGGGTCCCCAACCTATGGTGAGTTACATGATTATTTCATTATACATTACAAAGTAATAATAATAGAAATAGAGTGCAGAATAAATGTAATGCACTTGAATCATTTCAAAACCATCCCCCCCGCCCCTGCCCCGGTCTGTGGAAAAACTGTCTTACATGAAAACGGTCCCTGGTGCCGAAAAGGTTGAGGACTGCAGACAGTGCATCTCTCCTGGCTTTGAGGTATCTTTCCTTGTCTCCCTACTGTCTTTTTTTTCCTGATATTTGCCAATTCAGTACACGTGAAGCTACAATTTACAGTGTTCCTTTTGACCAGTGTTCTTCCTATGTGGAGTCTTGCTACATTAGAAACACTTCATTCCAAGATCCATCAGACCATTGTTAGTGCCTGATAACTTCCTCACATACTGATTTCTCAGAGGTATAGCTATGAATTTTAAGAAAAGTACTGGCTTAAAGCCCCTTTCTCTGGTTACCTGAAAGATGAATGTACCTTGGTACACAGACTCAGTACCAAACCCAGCTCTGAGGTTGGAGAAAGAGGAAGTGTGTGTGTTTGGAGCTACTGGCTGTGGTTCTCATTATAGCTTTCCAAGGTATCATAACTAATAATGTGTGAAGATTACAGCAATGGGTCTGCTGTCATTCTCCCTACCATCCCCCTTACCCCCATTATTTAGTACCTTTAAGGAAATCTTTTTCTGAATCTTTAAAGGTGTTTTACTGTATAATTCCTAAACAAGCATCATTTAGACAGGGTCTTGGCTTTCTCACTTCATCACTATTCTTGGATACTGGTAGAGCTGTCTCTCCATGATTCCTTCTCCTCCCAGCCCAATCTGCCTTACACACAGCTGTCAAGTTAATTTTCTTAAAGTTTTTAATGGTTTTTATTTAGTGCATTTACTCTAGTTTGGCATGGAAGCCTGCCACCATTTGGTTTCAACCATTTCACTTGATACTTCTGTGCTGTAACCAGACTGACCTACTTGCTGTGTTCTAAATATTCCTGATTTTCTCCCTCTGTGCTCCACTTGTCTTCTCTCTACCTGGAGCGTGTCCTCTCCTCTACCAAACATAAAAATGCCTTTCTAGCCTTTGAGGCCGCTCTCTGCAGGACCTACTTCATGGAACATTCCTGGCTTCTCTGCTGCATGTGACCCTTTTCTCCTTTGCCATTCTGCAGCCCTACAGCACAGAGTTCTTGTGTGATTCTTGCATTTCTCAACCTTATATTGTCGTCATTTGATTATTAAGCTATTCCCGCTTCTCTGTTTTCCCTTGTACAAACAAGTTACTATTTAATTGAAATTGGGACATTTGACAAGTTTGCTCAACTGTGACCATTAGTTGCCATGTGATATTGATAGTCATTTCACACCTCTGGGCTTCTGTATGGTGCTGTGTAAAATGGAATTTGAGGTGGAGCTCATCAATCTACTTCCAAAGGGCGTGATTTTTTGCTCTTGACAGACTTTCATCAAAATGTTGAAATGAATTCTCCCCCTTCTACCTTATTAACTACTGTTTGGTAACTTTTATTCTACTTACAGTGGATTTGCCAGAATTCTATTTTCCTGGCATTTTATTTTCCTTTTCTGTCCTCTGTAGAATTAGTAGCATCGCTGTAACATAAGATCTTTTGTAAATCTCTTTTTGGGATTGTGATCCAGTAAAGCTCGTGGGTCCTTGACGGTCTTATCCTAAACATCGAAGAAATGAATAGTGTAGTCATTGAATTTGAAACTTGACTTTTATGTGAAAAGTCAAATAATTTGCATAAGAAATAGATTAGAAATAATCTTTTCCTGATTTCATGAAAGTGGAAACCCTGAAATGGAGACTTTATGAAAGGTTATCTCCAGTTCCAGGAAGATGAACCAATACTCGTGGGTCACCTGCTTCCATTCTTGTAGCCCATAATAAAGTGATTCTCCACAATTGATAGTGTTCTAATGACTTGATCCTTTGTCTTTTATACTTCCTTCATTCAGGCTCCAAGGAGACACATTCTTCACAATTTCTTCCTTTTTGGAAACTTCTGTGTACTTTTTACCTTCCCTTAGTATCTGTTGTTTTCCTTTTTCTAGGTGCAACCAGAGACTCTTTCATAGCCTTTTTGGTTCTCAATTCCATCTTTCTAATAAAAAGTGATACAGCAAATGCTCTGATCTTTAAACCCTGCTGTTTTTCCTTTTGTAGTTGTTGGCTATGTGTATATTTTATCAAAATTCAAACTCCTATCTGGTTAGTGTGCAAAAAGTGAATATGTAGTAATAAACAAATGCTAATGTTAATAATTATTTTCCTTGTATTGATGATGGGAGGACTTGATTTCAATATATATCACTTTAGAAGACTTAAAAATTGTTTCTGATTAAATGTCCTGTCTTCAGTGACTGCACTCCCTGTGAAGGGAAGTGGAAGTGGACGAAGGGCAGCAACACTTGTCATTAGGTAAGTTTTGTTTTAAGTGTTTCCTACGTGTTATATTACTTAGTGCCATATGGCATTTTTGAGATAAAAAGGTGGAAGCAAAAGAGTTGGGAAATTCTTTTTATAACTACTTCTGGCTGGAAAGAGTTTATAAAAATATAAAAAGGCGAAACTACTGTGAGGCTGTATATTGCATCAAATATACTTATTTTTCTCATTCTGGTTTCTACACATATAGAGATAGGCAAGACACATTTCTTTTAGAAACACTTTTGAAAACTGTTTCCAAATTACCTGTTTTACTTCTTCCATCAATACTGCATAATAATTTGAGGTCAGGGAATTGCAACCTCACTCACTGTATGTCCAGAATAATTCTTCTTTGGTCTAACAGTGGTTTGCCCTTTCTGTTTATGTAAATGTGTGACCATTGAGAAACCTAGACCACAGACCTATCTGCCTCCAGGTTCAGTCCTTTGTTTTAGTGTTTCTCGGTGTGTGGAGACAAGTCACATTAGAATCATCTGTGCTGGCAGTTGTGTCTCTCTTCCTGGACTGTCCCTGAGATGTTCTGAACCAGAGTCTCCAGAGGTAGTGATCAGGAATCTGCCTTACAATAAGCAAGCAGATTGTAAAAGCAGAAGCACCGCAGGTTTAGCTTCATTTTAAGAAGGGAATTTCATCTCTTTTCCTTGTGATAGGACTATATATTCAGTTTCTGTGGATAGAAAAATTAGTTTCTTTATATCACTGTTCACCTCAAAAAGGAAAGGGAGATGAGAACTAGTATTAATGAATGACTTTTAGAAGTCAGGAACTCTGGCAGGGCAATGGCAGGCCCCAGGGCAATGGGCTCTGGGATGACAATCCTAAGAGAATGGATATATAGGTCCCTGACTCTTCCCTTGTCTGCCTTTGTCTGACTTTAGTTTTGGGACACTGCATTGCATAGCATAAAAAACCTGAGGTTGAAGTTATGCTTACTTTTGAGACCTGACTCCACCACTTACCAAGTCTAGTTACTGAATCTTTTTGTGGTTCTTATCTGTACACATCTGTAATATGGGGTTAATAAAAGCTTCTTTAAGAATTAAATGAGATCATACATGTGAGATGCTAAGCATCATTTCTATCTCATATTAAGCCCTCAATCTTGGAGAAAAAGAGAAGACCACCAGTAGATTATAAAAACCTGAGAGTCCTGATGAACCATGGTATCAGTTAGCATGATGGAAGTAGGTAATCAGTAACTGCTGATGGATGTTTATGTAGTTTATGCAACTCTCCTCATTGTAGCATCCTTTAGCGGGTTACCTTCATTTCATCATAAGAACGTAAAGATCAATAGGTGGTCATGGATGGAAAAGAATACCTGAATATTCACGCTGATCTCAATTCAGACAGGTTCATCCTAGCAATTCTCTTCTGGTTGTCTTACCTTCTTATAGGCTTTTTGGCATCTGTTGTCAGATGCACTGGAAAATTCTCCAGGGATGTGGCTATTCCTGACATCTTTGCATGAAGAATACATGTGTACTTCTTCCCCCCAATGTCCTGCAACTGAACTTTAAGATTTCATAAATTGTAAAAATACTAGATATATCTAAATATACTATATTGACAAAGTTTTCAAATATATTGGTGTATGTCCCTGTTTCTTTCCTATTATTTGTGCTTGCTTTTGCTTTCCCTTAGATCTACAAATTTCCCTGTTTTTTTTAAAGGACTAGCTTTTGGTTTTACAGGTGACTTTTACTAATTTTTTCTAACTTCAATAATTTATGCTCTTCAATAATAGATTATCATTCCTTTCCCTTTTCTTTGTTTAGGTTTTTTTTTTTTTTTTAAATGTCAGTAGATTTAGGGAGTACAAATGGTTTTTTGTTACATGGATGAATTGACGAGTAAAGTCTGGGCTTTTAATAGTACCTGTCACCTAAATAGTATACATTGTAACCAATAGGTAATTTTTCATTCCTGATCCCTCCCTCTTCTGAATTTCCAGCATCCACTATGACATTCTGTATGACCACGTGTAGCCATTGCTTAGCTCCACGTATAAATGAGAACATGCGGTATTTGGTTTTCCGTTCCTGAGTTACTTCACTTAGGATATTGGACTCCAGTTGCATTTTTTAGGTTTATTCTTCTGTTCTTCTAATTTTCCCAACTTTAGCCCTTAGCTCACATTTTCCCAATCTTTGTTTTTTTGTATTTCTATATTTAAGCCTCAAAATTTCCCTTTTTATATCATATATTTTTAATTCTAGTGCTTTTGTTGTCACTCAGTTTTAAAAATTTATTAATTTTCATTTTTTTCTTCAATACATTAAAATTTTTAACTCATGACACTATTTGGGCTTTATTTTTTGTGATTTTTATTTTTAATTTTATTACATTTTGATCAGAGGCTTAATCTATGTTACTATACGATTGCATGTATTTTATGGAGACTTTATTTCTGATTAAGACCATAATCAATTTTTTGTAAACATTCCATGTGTCCTTGAATATAATATGCATTCTCTTTGTAAGTATATATACACATACATGATCTCTAAATGATCAAACTTGTGAATTGTGCTATTCAAGTTATCTATATTCTGATTTTTTTTTTTTTTTTTGGTCTGCTTAATTTGTTAGTATGAGAAAGAAAGGCTAAAATCTCCCACAGTGATCCTGGAATGGTCATAGTTTCTCACCATTCTGTAAATTTGGGCTTTCTAGATTGATAGACACATAGAGACTATGTGATAAACACAAGTATCTCTTTTTTCATTCCTTAACTTTTAACAATTTTCTGTCATTATTTCTTAGATGTGTTTCTTATAAATATTAAATAAGTGGATTGTTTGTTGTTTGTTGTCTAGCCTGAGAGTCTGTCATTCAAAAGGAAATTTAATCTGTTTAAATTTAGTGTGTTTATAGGTGTATTTTGATCTTCTATTGCACACTCTTTGCTGTGTTTTTTTTCTTTGCTGCTTTTTCTCCTCTTCCTCTTCTCCTTCTCCTCCTTTTTTAAATTCTTTCTTGCCTTCCAGTGGATTGCTACGTTTTCCATATACTTCCTTTTCCTATTCTATTCTGATGGTTTGAATGTTGTTTGTCTAATTTTTTTTTTTACTTTTGGTGTTCATCCTTAAAATTTTAACCTGCATACTTCACTGAACAATGTGTGCCGTAAATCACCGTCTCCACCTTCATCTCAGCAGTTCAAGGGCTTTAGGATACATAAATTCCAAACTTCCTCCCCATCTTCCCTGTTACTTTTATTGGGTATTTTAATTCTACCTTATTTTTAAACCTGAAATTATTCCCTTTTTTTTTTAAACAGTTGACAATTACGTCTCTTTATCCACAGGTTTACCAATGTCTTAGTGCTCCACTGAATTCTGCATCCCACCTCTTTCTTCCAGATTCAATTTTCTTACTACTTTCAGGAGGTATCAGTGGCTGGTTAACTTTCTCTTGTTTCCTAAACATTTTTTTTATGATTCTATTCTTGAGTAGTAATTTAGCTGTATATAGGTATCTAAAGTGGCATTTGGTTTTCTTCAGTATGTTGAAGGTGTTATTCCATTGCCTTCTGTGAAGCAATTGTTGCTGATATCTGCATTCAGTGAAACATTTTTTTGTGGGGAAAATGACTTCGTTCTCCAGCTATATTTCTGCATGAACAGAAATACAGATCCTTGCAGCTTCCCAGGGCCGGGGCAGTGGTCCAGGTTTCCTTGTCCTTATCTCATGAGCAGGGCTGACCCTTAATTTCTTGGCCTCATACTGGGCATTGGTCCTAAGTTCTCTAACTTTGTGTAAACTCTGGCCACTTTTGTCCTCACATGGATTCGAAAGCCCCAGCTTCCCAGTCTGTAAGGCCCATTTTCTGGGCCAAACCCCCTGTGGAACCTTTGAGACATCACCTCTGCCTTTCCATTCTGAGATTTTGCTTTGCAACCTGATAATTTTCCTGCCTTTTTCTCAAGATCAAGTATTTATTGTGTTTTAATGTAATATTTTAATTAGCATTACTAGGTACTCATGGTGGAAAAGGAAGCTCATAAGAATCAGTTCAGTCCATCATTATGTCACAGCCCAG
Source organism: Daubentonia madagascariensis (assembly GCA_023783475.1). NCBI lineage: Eukaryota > Metazoa > Chordata > Mammalia > Primates > Daubentoniidae > Daubentonia > Daubentonia madagascariensis. The sequence goes on along the minus strand of JAKFHU010000978.1, from coordinate 12,078,210 downwards.
ATACATTTTTAAACTCATTTTTCCTAATCATACCTTATATCTTATATTAATTATATGCCATAACTTCTATGCTAAAATATTTTCTTAAAATCTTTACTCTTTGGGATTTAAGAATTTAATTGTAGAATTTAATTCAGAACAGGACAGGTCCTGGACATTCTGAGACCCAATTGTACCTTTAGTCCTATGATAGAGGAAGACTCATGCAAATCAGAGTTTGCATTAAAACACTTTCACCTTTCACTGTGCTGACAGAAAACAGCTGTTTTCATCACTTAAGTGGGATAGTTAAGAAAAAGGTGATAAAGGTACTAATTAAAAAGTTGAGGACAGAAAACAAATCATGGCAAAGCACTCTGGTTAGAGTAGCAGAGAGTAGTTCTACCCCTAGGCCCGGAAGAATCTCTCTGGAGAGGGCTGTAACCATAGCTGCAATTGTAGGAGAGGATTCCCTGACAGCATCTGTGGTCACAGTAGAGAAGTGGTAAGGAGGAAGCAGGATAGTAGTTGTGGTGGTGGTCAAAAGTACACCCATCTCTGTCCTTCTGCCCTCTCATCTCCTGATGTTTCTCCTTGTTGGTTGAACCCAAGAGAGGCTAGTGAATTGAGGAGTCCAGTTGATGCAATTATAGCAGGTGATTTTGTCTTACCCTTCTCTTGTCTCTGGTGGAAGCGCTTGCTCCCAAAGCCACTGCTTGGAGATGTTGGTGGGGATCTCTAATGGGAAGAACACTGGAAACTTACAGTGCCCAGAGCTGCCACTGGGACCAGAAGACAGGACCTCACCCTGTGATACCTTTTATTGCTCAGAGATCCAAACATTTTGCCACAGAGTAAAAAAAAAAAAAAAAAAAAGGCAGAAGCTAGGGCCCATGAGAGCCATGAAAGCAAGGATCTCTTATTTTTCTAATCAAAGCCCCATTAGTTAAAAAAAATTTTGCCTTCATTTCCAGCATACTTATTTATATATTTAAAATACTTATTACTGTAAATTTTGTGTCATATAAAGAATTTAACAGATTATAAAAATACTAAAATTTTTAAAGATAAGTTTTTTCTTTTTTTCATTTAGTTATATAAGAACCTTTTTGTGGTACTACTTTGAGTTTCAGAGTAAGTTATCTCAAATTCCACCAGAATGAAGTTGGAATTTTTGATGACAATTTGAATCTATAGGTCAATTTAGATAGAATTGACATCTTTATAAAATTGTGCATTATAATCCAAGCCATGGTTTATTTACCCATTTATTAGTGTTTTGATAGGTTATTTTTCTCATTCTTTTTCTGCCTCTTCAGTAGCATGTGATTTATCTACTCTTTGCCTATTCCTATAATATTTACTCCAGAAGTAAGTACAGTTACCTTACTAGAGCCAAACTTTAATCAATATGTTTGACCGTAGCCACTCAAATGAAAGACTGTGGCACTTTAACAGATTTCCTTCCTCCTGTATGTCCTATTTTGGTGTACTATTTTATTTCTGTTTTGTTTTTCTTTAACCCCACTCACTAGGGATTTTTACTGTTGTTTTATCCAGACAATTTTGTTGTGTTTTTTTGACTTATCTACATATTTACTGATTTCTTTTCTCCTCATTTCTTGTTACATCTCAGATTCTATGTATGTTTATGTTCCATGTCTATTTTCTGCCTGTAAAATGTCTTTTAGAGTCTATTGTTATTAAGATTTTTTAGGGCAGTGCCAAAATATGTTGGCTCTACTTATGTCCTGTGTGGCCTCCTTGTTTCTGAGAAGATTTTGTTTTCTTGGTTAGTTAAACTGAGAATTTGTTTCTAAATGTTCAGTGTGTATGTGCATGCACGTGTGTGGGCATGTATTTTCTTGCTGAGCAGTTACCTTCCCACATTTTTATAATGCAGTGTTCTTAAGTGAGCAATAGGGATGAGTTGACATTGATTTGAAAAAATATTTTACATTAAATATGTCTCTATTCGAAGTGTGCCACCATTGCACTTTTGAAACATTTTATTTCTTGAGGATGTTGGTACTTTGAGACAGAAGTCTGCCAACCTCCTCATTTGCCAGCAAATTAATAAATTCCTCTTTCCTCCTCCTCAAACCACTTGTCCTTGTTCTTCTGATGCAGCCTCAGAGACTGTGCCGAACTATCAGTAACAGAATTTGGCATCCCTGGGTGGGCCCCATCAGCGACCTGGTGGAATGACACCCCTCAATTGCTGGAAGAGGCAGGGAGCAGCCCCGGGCTAAAGCTGTGGGTCTTTGTGGGTAGGAGCAACTTCTTTATAAGGTGAGAGAGCAAGAGATGGCCCCAGAAGCTGCTGGAGCCTGTTTTAGCACTGGGGAACTCCTGTCTCTGTCTCTCCGAAGTAGATGCAGCTCTCTGCAACCTAAATGGAGTTGAGGAGAAGGAAATGGATTTGGAAATATCTGGACAGCCTCGGCCATTTGTTTGTTGAGTAAGTTCCCCAGGGTGCACCCCAAGACCCTGTTTCCATCTGTTTGTGGGGTTTTCAGACCTTCCTGTTGGTTTTGTTTGTTTTGAGATGCCTTTTGAGGGTGGAAGGCATGAGGTTGAATGGAACTGGGGAACCTGGTTTGAATTTGGAGCTCATTTGCAGTTCCCAGGGAACAGGGGGACTAGGCCACCATTTGGGGAGGGTTTCCCAGGGAACGGGGGGATTAGGCCACCCATTTGGGGAGGGTTTGGAACCTTTCATTTGGGGGTGGCATTTATCCCCTTTGGATTCCCATTTATTTGATAGGCCCTGGCATTTTTGTGTTGAGGATCCCCTGTATTGTCCATCTGTTATTTGTGAGTTTTGTTGCAACATAAGGAAGCTCCAACTCAAAGTCCCTTGGGGAAAACTTTGGCTGAGTGGTTAACTTATAGCTGTGAACCTATGTGTAAAGAGAATGGTGTTACTGTAATCCAGTGTATGTGCTGGAGTGTGAGAAGTGGCCTTTAAATGAAAATTACCATTTGATTGGGCATTGGCATTTTAGATTGTTTGTGTTGGGAATTCCCTATATTGTTTGTGTTTGATTGTTTGTGAGTTTTTGTCTGGTGAGTTTCTGTACCTGTGTTTAAAGATTATTGTGATACCACTTGTCTGGAGTGTGAAGAAAAGTTGTGGTTCATGGTCCATGGTTTATTCTGAGCTGTTGGTTCTTTTAAAATTCAGAGCTCAAATGGTGGACTTGTCACTACAGAGTTAAAATGTCGAGTCTTAAGCTTGAGATAAACTCATTGTTTATGTTATACATAAATGATCTGTTTGTATGATTTTTGATAAATGAGATCCTCCCTCCTCCACTGGAACCCCTGCAGCCGGCCAGGGTGAGGCGCCAGGTGGGGCCACAGGTGGAGAGTGGACCCAGCAGGAGGGAGGACCCTGGTGCACATGGCCTGCCGCCAAATGGTGCACAGCACGGGGGAAGGAATGCCTGCTGCTACCACCATCTTGGCACCATGGGAAGGGCTGGGGAGGGCGCCGCCTGAACTAACTCTTCAATCCCATAGCCAGTAAATTATGACTTGGGTTTGGAATGGTCTCTCCTGGCAGCAGACTCAATTTGGGCCAGAAGGAACCCATAGCTGGGATGGGCAATTTGCAGCAATATCAGGTAGGGGGGCTTGAATGTGCAAGAACAGCTAAAAGGTCCTTTGAGACAGTAGTAGGAATGGGCAAAAAAGTTGCCCCAGGCTGACTTTTTGCAAGGAAAAAGGACCTTGAAAGGAACATTGCCCGAAATTGTAAAGGACTCCAGGTGGCAGGAAGCCTCCAGGAAAGCAAATAGTTTTTTTTCTTTTTTTTAAATCTAGGAATTAGACGGTGAAGGAGGGGACCCGGAGCCTCCTGTCTCCAAATATTCCCACAGGAGCTCTGGGCAAAATTGACAGTGGGGATTCGATTGGCACTAACCATGTGGACAGAAGCACTCTGGGGGGTCCCTTCCCCTGGCTGCCACCCTGATCCCCAGTACCAGCCATACCTGGTGCTCTGTGAGCCAGGAAAGGGGTGGCAGGGGAGGGGCCAGGTGATAGTGAGGCAGCTGTAGACAGGTGGCAGCTGAGAAACTCCTTGCAGCAGGCCCAGGAGGCACACCTGGGTGAGCAGCAGGAACACTGGGGTTGTTTCTGAAGCAGCAGAAGCTCACCTGGGGTGGGGGGGGCGCTGCCAAGCTCCTGCTGAATGAATACCAGGGCCTGGTTGAGTATACAGGAGACTGCCATTGCACTTTGAAGTTCGGGCCTCAGCAAGCCTGCATGTTGTTACAGCATTGGCAAGAAGAAAGCTACCAAAAGTGAGTAAGGATATTAAATATGCCACCACAATAATTGCCCTAATACAGGCCATGGTTGAGCCCAAGTGGTGGGCAGCATGACAAAAAGAAATCAGGCCACTGGCAGAGCTGTTAAGGAGGCTCCTGGAGGTGATCTGTTCCTCGGGGCCTTGATACCCCAGGTAGATTTAGATCCCCTTTGAAACTAAAGACTGGGCCTCTGACACTTGGGATGACACAACAAATGGAGACAGAATTCTCATAGACTCATTCTCCTACCCAAAGCTTTGCTTAAGCCTCTTATGAGGCACCTACATGAATATACATATTGAAAGCATGATGCCTTGATGGATTTGGTGGGGCCTCATTTGAGAGCACCTTGGTTACAACTAACTGTTTATGTACTTGGGGCAGTCCAAGGATAGAAAGGAGACCCATTACACAGGGAGCCCAACATGTGGGGGTCCACCCTTTCGATGATTGACGGTGTCACTCAGATGCCTAGGCTTGTATCGGCAGATACCTTTTCAGGCTGGGTAAAGTTTTGTCCTACCTGAATGGAGAGAACATCTGAGTTTCTGAGATGGGCTCCTACCAGGAGCTGCTGGCCTGAGACAGGGCCTTCACTGAGTTCTTACACATGTACACTAGCACAGAACGGGAACAGGCCTAGGAGGACGACAGGATAATGGACATCAGCAATCCAGGGAAAGAGGCCAAGCAAATAGAGAATGGCATGCTGGTGATGGATGCTGTGGACAGACAGCTACAGAGACAGCTCAGCAGCTCCTCCTCCTACAGTGAGGATGTCAGCAGGCACCCCATTGTCAACATAACCCAGGAGCACACTCCTTGGAGCCCTGGACATTGCACAAGAGTGATAATGGACCTTGCTTTGTAGCAGAGGTGAACCAACAAGTAAGCAAAGCCCTACACCTAGGGTAGAAATTACTTAGATTTGATACGAGAAACCCATCTAAAGTGAGATAGGGTATTACCACTTGCCCTCCTCTGGATAAGGGGTAGCCCTTTAGAAGCAGGCTTAAGTTAAGCCCCTTAAAAAATAGTTTATGAGAGACCCTTCCTAACATCCCAAGGCAAGTATGGTAATATAACCATGAGTGAAAGAAAATAGAATAAAACAATATGTCAAATGAGTGGGTCAGGTGCTAACCTCTGTACATGAGTTTGCCTCTTTCAGGTTCCTGCTCCAGTTGGAAAGAAAAGTGATAGGAACCCTATGAAGTGCCTCTAACAAGTCACACATTGTTGAAATTGTCAGAAGTGACACCTTGGGTCCATCATACCAAAGTAAAGAGGTATAGCCCCCAGTGGAGGGGCCAGCCTTTAGGTGATATAAAGTATCTGTTTGAGAAAAAGAAAAATATGAAAATGATGGTATCTTGCTTATCTTTGGTTATTTGTTCTGTTTATAGGATAGAGGGACAACTCCTTAGGATTTCCCCAGCCTATTATCTCTTCTGTTGGTCTGTCTTGCTGTGGGGTATGTTATCCTAAACCTCATTTGGTGCAAGTATTTCTGTACATGATTTCTGAATTTACAGAAGCCAGTCTCTTGGATTACCTACAGGGTACAACTAACAGCTCTGTACTCGGAGGTTCCATGTTTCTTTTCTAACCCAGTCCTGTATCAGACACTGTATGCAAGGCGACAGTCTACTTGACCTTGTCAATCCTCACAGTTGTAGTTACTGCTTATGCCCTTTTTCACCTGATAATCTGTACCTTCCATCTAAAACATCACCCCAATTCAGCAGGAAGTAGCTTGATAACTACGTCACCCCTCCTCCCATAGATAGGGAAGGGGTAAAATTGACAGTGGGGAATATGTAACAGAGAGAATGGCCTGAAAAAGGGTAAAAATGTTTTCTGTCTCTTCAAAACCCCCTCACCCTTTTTGAGAACTAAAATGTACATCCCTGCCTCAGGCCAGTAGTCAGGAGGGGCAGGAGAGTGTCCTTTGTTCTTTGTGCCACAGGAGATGCCTCTGGGGAATTGCCCTGGTGGAGGTCATGAGATTGTTTTAGCTAAAGATGGGATGAGTCCGGGCAGAGGCCACGAGATTGTTTTAGCCAAAGATGAGATTATGGGATTAATCAGAACCTTTAAAGGCTCTGTACTTCTGCTCAGAGGAGGACGTTGGTACTTTGAGACAGGAGTCTGCCAGCCTCCTCATTTGCCAGCAAATTAATAAACTTCTCTTTCCTTCTCAAAAAAAAAAAGAAAAATATTATTTTATTAAACCATTTTGCTTACAATGTAACTATAAAATGCACACCTAAGTAATATCTGAAGTGGTTTGATAACCTGTAATACTATGTATGCAAATATTCATATTCAAAATGAATATTCAATATTTATATTTTTCTAAATTTATATTTAGAAGCTATTTTGACTCCTTAATACCTACAAGAGATAAGCTTTAAAAACAAAGTCCTTTTGATTGTTTTTGTGCACAAGTGCTGTTAAAAAGCATTAATGGCTAAACCACAGTCAATAACTAAAAAGTTAATAGGAAAACTGCTCATAATGTAGATATTTTAACTAAATCTCCATTTTTTTTAACTGTTCTTTAATCAGACATTTGGCAGAGTATTATTACAAACTGCAGGACAGTGAGGCAGATGTGACACTTGTTTAGCCAGTGTTCTGCAGTGTGTTGCAACCTGGGTAGACATCCTGAAAGTGAGAGCATTCACCTGGTTTTTCTCATTGGTCACAAGAATCTCACAATTTTGTTTTGGAGTTCCTTGTGTTTATATATCTAGACATGGTAATATGAGAAGTTGTTTTATGACTATGTAAACAAACAAAATATGACGTGAGAATGTTAAACCATACATTTTATAGGTAACTAAAGTATGAACACACATACACCCACATGAAATTCAGCAGTCTTGACACAATGTACAAAATGTTTCTGGTATTAATATACAATGTTTCTTCACCAGGGAGTTGGTGACACCCTTTGGCTGATGTATCTCTGAGAAATACCTTTATTCTGGTCCAGTTCATATTCTTTTTTATCTCAACCTCATTCATTTTAGCTTCTGTTCCAATTCTGAGTGTGGATGTTTAATATTATTAGCAGGTATTTCTTAGTTCTCGGCCATGTTTGCTTAAACCAAATGCTAGGGCAGTAGTGTCCTTTATTTCCATCTCTAAGTAGATGCTTTACAGAACGATGGCTTTGTGTTTTTCCTGGGTGGCTCTCCTTTCTGGGTGGTGTTGGTTTCTCTTTGCTTTGAGCACTCAAACCTGCCTCATGGAACATGCTTCCCAATCTTTCTCACCCACTAAATATGCTTGACTCCTGGTCCCTGTCTCAGTTAGTTCTCATGATATAAACCTGGACGTTCTTCTCTTTCCTCCTCACCACCAAGTAAAATCAGTGATTCTGTCCTGCTAATTTTATATTTTAGTGCCGTTTATCACTATCATTGCTCTCATCACTTCCTTTTATTTTTAAATTTATTTTTTTAAGAATATATTTTAATAGAATTAGGGGATACAAGTTGAATTCTGGTACATGTATATATTGTATAGTGGTGGAGTCTGGGCTTTTGTATCCATCACCAAATAGTGTACATTGTACCCTATAGGTAATTTTTCATCCCTCTCCCCTTCCCACTTTCCCCTCTTTGAGTCTCCAATGTCCATTATATCGCTCTGTGTGTCCTTGCATAACCATAGGTAGCTTCCACTTATAAGTGAGAACATGTGGCATTTAGTTTTCTGTTCCTGAGTTACTTCACTTAGGATAATGGCTTCCAATTCCATCCAAGTTCCTGCAAAAGACATTATTTCATTCTTTCTTATGACTGAGTAGTACTCCATGGTGTACATATACCACATTTTCTTTATCCATTCATTGGTTGATGGGCACTTAGGTTGATTCCATTATCTCTGCAATTGTGAGTTGTGTTGTGACAAACATATGAGTGCATGTATCTTTTTGATATGATGATTTCCTTTGGGTAGATACCCAGTAATGGGATTGCTGGATCATATGATAGGTCTATTTTTAGTTTTTTGAGAAATCTCCATACTGTTTTCTATAGAGGCTGTACTAATTTATGTCCCCACCAATAGTGTGTAAGAGTTCCCTTTTCTCTGCGTCTTTGCCAACATCTGTTATTTTTTCTCTTTTTAGTAGCCATTATGATTGGTATAAGATGATATCTAATTGTGGTTGTAACTTGAATTTCTCTGATTAGTGATGTTGAGCATATTTTTTTCATATGTTTTTTGCACATTTGTATATCTTCTTTTGAAAAATGTCTGGTATTCTTCCCATAACCTAGATACAAGGGAATGATCATTTCAGAATGAGCTATTCAAAATGTAATGCTGACCTTATGATTTCCTGGCTTACTCTTAGAATACCTTAAGAACAGATACTAAACAAAACAAAAAACACCACAAGTTAGACCTTACTTACTTCTCTGGTCTATTCTATTCTTTCTATCCTCACCAACCTTTGCATTTTATGCTATAGTTCTTCTAAAATGTTTTTTTTTTTAACCACCTATCAAGCTGCCTTTAATTATACTTTTTTGTGTATGTGCTTAGAATGTCCTTTCTGCTCTTTTTCATCTGCCTAATTTCTTATTCATCCCTTAAGTCTCAGTTTAAGTATCTTCATCCCTAGGAAACCTTCACATTGAACCTCTAGCCTTCACATTGAACTAAGTAGTCCTCTGTGTTACAGGAGTGCATGGCATAATGCATGGTGTTAAAACAATCTATTGTATGTCTTTCTCTCCCTCTAGACAACAATCTCTTCTAGAACAAGGACTCCCTATTATTCATTTTTTAAAATATAGGCTTTCACATAGAATATACTTCATAAATAGCTAAATCTATAATTTCTTACACATATCTAAATTTAATCTTGTTAAAAAAAACCTCCAAATATTATCCAATAGGGTCTCTACATTTATTCACAGCATAACTTCAAAAAATAAAAATTTGCTCCCATTGAGAATATTAAATAGAATATAGTATATACTTCAAAAGCAATGCCAAAGGGTGATGTTAAAGAATTTTTGAATACTGCTCGCATTGTTATAGTAAGCCTAGTATCTCTCCCAGATGACCAATTTGAAGAAGTAAACACTTTGAATGTATGTTTAAAAAAAAATTATGTTTTGGTATTCATCTTTTTTAATAATTGTACCAACATTCAAATCTAAAGAAGTATGATTTGGAGTCTGTGACAACGTAGGACTTCAACAGAATAAGACCAAACAGGGAGAAGAGTAGTTTTAATTATTTGAAAATGCATGAATTATGATCATAATAAAAACCATATGTGTCCCTGAGGTTGTCATCAGAATCTAACATTCATTCTTGAAGACTTTCATTTTTGTCTGCCTTTGTCTTTTGTCTTTTTATTCTCCATATACAAACCCCCTTAGAGTTACTGTGTCTCCCCCTTGAACAGGTGTGGCATCCCCTACAGAATTTAGAAAGACAGGGTTGTGTGTAAGAGGACTTGCACAGCTGCAGCATGTTATTAAATGAAGACTAAAGGCTAGTGAGGATGTAAATCATCCAACAAATTGTGCATCATTAATTCTTGATGCCAGTTCAAGGTAGGAGAACAAAAATCTTTACCTCCTACCAAGTGCACTGTAAAAATTCTCAAATTTATTTTGATAGATCTGTGTTGCAGCAAATCACAAAGGACTCAAAACTCTTAAAAATTAAAAGCATTATAGAGGATAGACTTAATGACAGCAGGAGACATTCTTGTTTTTTTCTTACATTTTGCCACAGTGCATAAATTTGCTGGTAAGAGACATGGTTCTCAATTATCTAAAAAAGGAAACAGAAAGGATAAAATAGTTCATAAAACTAAAAAGTTCTTATGAAATTATTTTTGCTGACTTCTAGAAAACCTTCACTGATGTGAAAAGATTCTGCTCACTGCCAGTTTGGTAGGTTTCTGGTGCTGCTCTGCACTTGAATGTTTAGTGGGAGAACTGCTGCATCAAAGTATAACTCCCTTGAGGTAAAATGCTATACCCTTTGAGTTACAAAGACCTAGGAATATTTGGGGTGTGTGTATAAATGTCTGTCCATTTTTAAGGGGACTGAGTTTTCTGAGGCTAGTACTGTATGACACTAAGTGGTTGGTAGTCAGGGAAAAAAGCAGCTAATTGGCTGTTTTCCATAGATCAAACAGTTATGGTGTTTTTACAAAACCTTTTACTAGTTGTATTGATTGGAGTTGATCACTGATGTTCTCCTATGAAACACCCACTGTATATTGTGGGGTGGAGAGATTCATGACAGTGTGGTAACTAATGGATTTCTTTGGTTTAAAGTCTCAGTATAACAAAAAACAACACTGCGTGGACGTTAGTAAGAAATATCCTCAATGACTTCAATCTTTAGTTTCCTTAAGCTCAAACCTCATTGCCTAAATTTTCAGAGGACTTTCAGTCTTTAATAAGAACTCTTCTCACATGAGAAAACTAATGTGAAGTCAAGCTAATTATTTTCCACACTTCATCCTTAAATAAAAGGAAAAAGGATGCACATTATCACAAAGCGTATCTTCCCTTGGTCCCCTCTGACGCTGCCTTACAGGGAGGAGTGGAAGAGGTTCCCATGGCAATCAATGAACAAAATCATCTGTTATTTTAAATGAAGGGCGGTTATGAAATAAATTAGTATCCCACATGAATGGCTTTCTTTTTCACTGCAATACAATCTTGACATATTACAGCAATTTCTTGAGTTTATTTTGGGGGGATTAAGTACAAATGGCAGTGCAAACCTGCAACCGCAGTCTAGTGCCCAAAGAGACCAAGTTTGGTGTTGAAATATAATACACAATAGAGAAATAAAGCTCAGTGAGGAGAATAAAGTCCTTCTTTGAGAAAAGTAATCTGCTCTCTCAGTTATTAGAGTTTTCAGACTTTGAGGTTTTTGATGAGCTTATTTAAAATCTATGGGGGGAAAATTAGCAGCTTAAAATGCTGACAGCGTAAAAAAGCAGTGAGAAATACTTGATTCTTCAAGGACTCCTTCCCTCACCCACCAAATAGTTTGATTTTTCCTTTGTCTTTTGATAAAAAGAAGAGAGCCCTCTGAGAGGACAATTTTGAGGTCTTAATCCATACTTCTTTCCAGTTTATCTTTTACATTCAAAACAAACACCTTTAAAAGAATCCTTTATGGTATGAGAGAGCTAAAATGCTAAGCTTAGGTATCAGCAACTAATTAGCTTCACATCTGGGGGGGATTGTCAATGAACTCCATCTCCTGAATATTTATTAAAGGGTTTGTAAAGAAAAAGCTATTTTCAGAAAACTGGAGCCTATGGAATATTCTTACATCAAGTCAGCTGAATGGGAAGGGTACTGTATGTTGGTCCGTCTCAAACCTGCCTCACTGTAGATTCCAATAATAAAACTCAATGTCTTCGTTGTAACGAGAGCATGTTGTTACCAACCTCATGTTAAATGTTGCTTTTCATTTCAACGTCTTAATTAACTTTTCCTTTTGAAGAAATTTTACTATATGCCTTGGAATTCCTGGGCCAGTTCTGATATTCTGGAATCTCAGCATCCCTTTTGTCATCTTGTTTGCTGTCCTTGTATGCTGTCTGGGGCTAGGAAAGTGTGCTGCTTATGTCTTAGGGAATACTCAAAAGTGGTGAGTTGCTACCCATGAGAACCTGTAATTCTGGTGTGTGAGGACTACATGCTCTATTGCAGACCTTGTTACTGTATGGAGTTTACTTCTGCTGCCCTCTCTACTACCACCTCTGCTTTTGCAAGGCCACTGCCAGTATCTTCATTGTCTCCTGCACATTTCACGCTGCTGCTTTGCCAACACCACTGCCGCCTGTGCCATGGCTGTGACTTCTACCAAGGCTGTCACTGCAGTTTCCAATGCTGTCACATTCTCCACCACCCCAGCAGCTGCCTTCACTAGCTCTGCCAACACTGTTGTTAGCATCAGTGCTGCTACTGTTCTCTCCTGATACTTAGGGGCTTCTCTTCTTTTCCTGACTGTGACAGAAATGCAAAAATCATCAAAATGAAAGTCAAACTGGAACAAAATTTTTCTTTGGGGTTCATGTAGCCCTGCTACCATTCTTCCTATTTCTCTGAGCTGGGAGCTGAGAATTCGGGGAATCTCAGGATCTCAGGTTTTCCATAACCCTCTTATTGCACTCAGGCCATGCTTTCTCACCAGCCTGAGGGAATATTGAGAAGTGTGAGCACAGAAAGGAGAGAGACAGAGGAACAACCTTACCATCAACTGAATTCAATTAATCCAAAGTAAACTTGAGATAACAAGTTTACTGAGGAAACAGGGTTCTTGATATTCCCTCCACTGATAAAGGTGCTAAAAAAGAACACAAAGGTAGCTATCATAACTATGCCCAGCAGGGGATTGGGGAAAATACTATGCTCAAGCAAAACTAATAATGCTAAGTGTGATGGATTTTTTGGGAGAGAGGTAGAAAATTTAAGCTCAAATTGAAGTTTTAAACTTGTAAAGTTGGTGGAGATATTAATAGCAATAGGAAATCCAGAAAGAGAGCAAGTTAGGACATAAGTAGAGCCCAAGTTTAAATCTGTAAGTTTTTTGTTATCAGTGGAACATAAGGGTAAATATATCTGGGAGGAAGCAGGAAATTCATGGAGAAGCTAGGCTGAACATACAGATTTGGGGAAAATTTAAACAGAGGTGACAGCTATAACAGAGTGGGTAGGACTATGAATTTAGGGATGATAAATTAAGAAATCTAAGGAGAGAAATGTGGACTTCCTACATTTATGTGGAAGGAGGAAGAAGACAAGTGGGCAGGAGAGAAGAGTAAGAATAAATGTCACAATTCCTTTTGAAAGAGCAATTTCATTAAAGCAGTGGTAACTAAACCCCTATCACAAACAGTTGAAGAGCTGAGTTGATAGTAAGGGAAGTAGAGTCCACCCACATGTATTATACCACTCTGTCAAAACGTTTTCCAGGGTTCTTAAATGACACACGATAAGATTATAATCACACAAGTGTGCAAAGATGAAGGCAAAAAAAAAAAAATCTTTATTGCAGTATTGTTTATAATAGAAGAAAATTGAATACCTAATTTAAATAACTAATACCAGAGATCTGGTTAAATACTCATGCAATCAAATAAGGTACGACCATTTAAATGATAGGTATTCACTTCTATTGACATGGAAAGACATTTGTGGTAAACATTGGTAAATGAAACATTTAATTTTTTGTATTTTTAATCTTTAAATGTAAATCGTTATGCTGTTGTAATAAAAATGGGAATAAATGCAAGGAAGGAGATAAATAGTGACATTAGATGATTTTGAGGTCAGGGAAAGGATTTGGGGATAGGGAACTGGGTATGGATCTAATACAGAAGAAAAGGAAAGAAGAGTGAGTGAGAAATTTAAAGATTGAGGAACAACCTGATGAAGCAAGATTCTGGAAAACGAGCAAAGGGCTAGAATTAGACTGGATTTAATTGCAGAAAGGAGGAAACATTCTTCTGAAGTGGAAGGAGAAAATAGGATGGCTAAATGTAGAGCAAGGTTTTTACACGGATAGATGAAAAATTGAGATAGCTCAGGTCAGATGGCCAACATCGTTAAAAACAACAACAACAAAAAAAAAAACAGTTCAAGATGAAGTCATGAGCTCAAGGTAAGGACATGTGTGGGGACTTTAAAAATGGAGAAATTTTAAAACAAGCACAGAAATGCACCAGAGCTGTGAGGAACGAAAATGTTGAATGAACAATGTCAGGAGTCCAGCTGCAATTGTACAGTTTGAATTGGTGGTGTAAAATTTTGTTTTAATCTCTTATGTGTTAATAGGGTTAAAGCCAACCTCATCTATATCAGTCTTGGAGTCTAGAAAAGTGAAGGAACACGTCTACTCTAATCGTGAATGATATTGAGCTGCTATTGATCCAAGCAGTGTTTGGGAATAAAAAAAAATTTCCTTGACAAAGTGAGGTGGAAGCACAGATACAGTTACTCAAGTACAGAAACTATCTGTGTCATCACAAAGCGCATTTTCAAGGACATAAACACAGTCCTGATGGCAGGCATTTTATTAGGCTACTAAGTTCTTCAAAATTTTCTGTACCTTTAAAAATCAAACTTGCTTTACTGAGTTTTCTAGCCTTCTAGCTTCCCACATGCTTGCAACGTTTTTATTAGCTTGAATTAGAGCTGGCTTTGCCTTCAGAATCTGGAAGAATTGATAGAAAGGTGTTTGTCCTGCTCTCCTTAAGGGATTCAGGTTAGAAGCTTCACACAAGGGCATTTTCAATATTTCTGAATTCTGTGGGGAAAAATTAAGCTGATCTAAATATATTGATAGGCAGTTAATCAGCTGGTGGTGCACATTTTCATTTCTTCTCAGTTTATAATGTGCAGAATTGCCTTGGAAGAAGTACTGCATTATGGAAGAGCTAAGACTGATAGCCTGAAGTCCATTCTGTGTTGTAAATGGAAAGGGGGCAGAGAAGGAAGCATAAAGATTAAAGAGAAGATGGAATGACTTTTTTCATTCTGTCCAGTGACTGTTTATATTGGGCAATACTGCAGGCTTGTAGGTTTAGCTTGAAAGTTCTTCAAATCAGAGGAGCCATTTAATATATAATAGAGAATGGTACAGGCAAGTCATTTATAAAAATGAAAACATTTCATATCTGCTTTTTTACAGAACAAGTTTCTCACTTCTGAGACATGGCTGTTTTTTTGCTCAGATCAGGGAAATATGAACTAGTGGAGCTCCACATCCAATAAATTAAAGACAGTGAAAATACATCAGTTTAGTTTGTTCTGGTGTATATATTTAGTTATAAACAGGCAGTTAAACAGATGTATTTATTTGTATCTATGACTCAGGTCGTTGACCCCTCATTATAGATATTCTGTCAGTGAGATTATAGGCTATTTCAAAACTCTGACCACTTTAAATCAGAAGCACTTTTAGCCCTACCAACCATTTTGGACTGGAAAGACAAAATTTTTATACAGGGTGCTCATTTATTTTAATCAAACTCATTAATAAAGATATCACAATAATTTGTTTTAATTTTGATCAGTGGATACCTAGAATAAATTGACTTTCTCAAGGTCAAGAGTGAATTTGAGTAACTAGAATAAGCAGTTCCTTTGGGGAAGGCAGCATGTCCGTCATTGCATCCTCTGATACTTCCTGTGAATGTTGCGTTTTGTCTAAAGATGGTAGTGAAAGAAAAAGGAATAGGCAGTCAGATGGGGCAACATGTAAAGATGTTGAAAGACTGCAGGGTTGTGAGAGGGTCCAGGTTCAAGGTCTTCTAAAGCAAGTTAGTTTCTCTGAGGCTCAGTTTTTTGCCTGTAAAACAGGGTAGCAAACAATAACTTCCTGTTGATATTTTTTGTTACTCCATTTGCTCTTTTCCAATACAAACACCTTTATGGGATGTTATTAGGAAAACTAGTTTGTGTAACTGTAGAATAGTAGCTGTTACTATTAAATAGGTGTGTTTTTGAGCATCATTTGAAAGCATTGAGTGAATTTAATCCTTCCTTAACGTCAAGATCGCTAGACAACTTTTTTTTTCCCTATTAGAAAAGCCCCTTTGGTGGTGACTGTGGTGCATGCAGCAGCGTTGTAAATGCAAGCTCTGTGGCACTGTCAGAGGCGAAGCTGTGAGAGGAACTGATGATTCTGAAAATAAACACGGTATTTGTACCGTGTTTTTCCAACTTGTTTTCTGAGTTTACTTAATTGAAATAAGAAAATCAGCCATTTTTGTTGTCAATTTGTGGTGATCCATTCCCAACCCTCTTCAATTACATTTGAAAAATTTGTGCTTTATTTCTCCTTGTGGAAAGGGCATCAAGTATTTTTCAATCAATAGGTTCATTCATTTATTTAATAAACATCTGTAGAACATCCATTCTGTCAGGCACTGTGTTAGACACTGAGACTTAAGGTTTAATTGGAAAGTCAGAGTGTAAACATAAAATGACTATAGCCTGTGGTAACAGCTATGATATACCTGTAAGAGGTCTCTTTAAACTCAAGAATATAGTGAGTGACTTAGCCTGAGGAGTTTGAGCAGGATTCATGGATGATTGACATTTTTCTTGGACTTAAAGATTGAGTAAAATTTAGATGTGTGACAATAGTTTCTGTAAAAGTAGTGTGTAAAAATAAGCATGATATGCTCACTAATGCTAAGCAATTCTTTGTGGTAGATAGACAGATGCAATGAGTTTATTGAAATAGAGATGAAGTGTGGAGGTGTGGTAGGGATATGTATATAAATTATACTTAAAAATTAAGTAGTAATCGATAAATTACCATATATTTAGTTTTAGGATCTTGATTCTCCTGAAACCAATAAGTTTCATTGTTTTTGGACTTTGATATAAGATCTTATAGAAATTAAAATCTGTTGCCTACTGAATACTGGGTATATTTAGTTTATTTTGCTTGTTCTTCATTTGTAATTTCAGAGGGGTAGGGCTTACCTAATAGAAGAGATTAGTGTAAAGGCTTAGTAAATATTAGGTGCTATGGACTGTTTCTGCCCTCCTGAAATTCATAGATTGAAATCCTAACCCCCAATGTGATGGTATTAAGAGGTGAGGCTTTTGGGAGGTAATTAGGTCATGAGATTGGGGTCCTTATAAAAGAAGGGACATAAGATCTTTCTCTTTCCACAATAAGACAATGACTATCTACAAACCAGGAAGAGTGCCCTAGCCAGATATCAGATCCACCCGTGCCTTATCTTGGACTTTCTAGCCTCTAGAACTGCAAGAAATAAATGCTTGTTGTTTAAGCTGCGCAGTCTATGCTAATTTGTTATAGTAGCCTGAGCTGACTAATACAGCAGGGTACATGCAGTACTTTCACTCAATTGTCTAAATGAGGCCACTGGGTTTGAAATCCAGGCTCTGCCACTTATTGTGTGACCATGGGCTAAGTACTCAGCTTCTCTGAGAAGTGAATTGAATCAACCCATCATTTTTAGTTTGGTTATTTTGACTTGCAATATTTTTACTTGAACCCATCCAGTGGTATGGTGGAACAGGCTTGCGTGAGCTTTGTGAAGGCTGATGGCGCATATCTCTTCTCAATGCCATGTTTAGTGATGTTACCTTAGTAGCTTGAAATTGCACCGTGGGAATATTTACAGAAATCATCAAATGCTACGTACGAATCAGAGCTTCTTCCCCCCTACATAGTGAGCTAGTTTATGATCACATTATTGGATCCATCTTTGCATGATCTGATCCACTAATCAATATTCAGTTCTTGTAAAGTGATAAAAGAAAAAAGGACGAAAATTCATTCTGAAAATTTTTACTCTGTTTAGGGCAATCTTATATGTAGGGTATAAGTACCCTACATAAGATATGTAGGGTACTTATATCTTACAAGTACCAAGAATTTAACTTGAATTTTTTTTTTTTTTTACATGCCATTGATATTCAAAAACAGCTTCATTCAGGCAAAGGTTTACTTTCCTAATACGCAGGAATTTGTGTATGTCCTGTTTTAATCAGGGATTGTTTGCAAGCAAGAAGAATTCACTCAATCTAGCTAAAATGAAGGGGAAGTTTACTAGGAAAAAAAGGAACACTTCAAGAAAATGAAGCATACCTGCATCCTATAACACACAGGGAGGAATATGAGTATAAATTATACTTGTATCCTTAGATCTGGAGATTCAGAAGCTGTTCTTCCCATCTTACTCTCTTTTTCAAAGGATGTGTTTTCCAGTCTATGCTTTTCTCTTGATATCTGTACCATTCTTCTGGCATCTCTTTGATGATGGGCTTTCTCTGCTTACCCAGCAGAACCCATAGGACCCAAAATACCCTTCCAATCTCCAACTGTGAGTATATCTACTATACGTATCTCTTATCTCTCTGTGTCTGAAATGTGTTTAAACTCTTGAGAGAGAGTAAGTGTCACAGTCCAGCTTGTGGATGTGACTTTCCTCAGTCAGATACCCGTTCCTAGTTCAATCTGTTGTGGCCACAGGGTGAGGTCCAAACTCACACTTTGAGTGAGGCCTGTAAGTGGGGGCAGTTTCCAAAGTAGGGGCCATGGCTTAGGCAGGCACCCCAAAGTGTGTTTACAATTTTTAGCTAGATGGTATGCTCTCTTACTGGAATAATTGAAATTCTAATTTCTTAGAGCACATTAATGGGTGAATGTGTTACATTTCTTTCTTTCTATATTTTGCAGCCTATCCAACTATGAAAAGTAATGCTTTGTATTCACTCCAACAAATCAAATTATTAAATGATTTACTTGATTGTCATCTCACATAAGAAATGTTTTCCTTTATTGTTTTCAAAGTGCCTTTTATAGTCTAATATTACAAAGTGACCTAATTAACTGAAAAACTATATAACCAGCTCTTTAAAAATCCATAAAGCAAAACAATAAGCATAGTAACCCAAGAAATAATAAAGTATAAATTAATAATATAGAGCAGTGGGAAACATATCTAATAAACATTATTAGTTCAAGATAGAAATTTCACGTTCCCAGTGCTAACAGATAATTTGTCAAATTATACTTCTTTCTACATTTGGATTTCTTTCTCTGTTGAAGTGAACGTGAAAAACTTCCAAAATTTTAAAAATTTTCTCACCTCAGCTTTCATCATTGACTTTGTGAAAATATCATTTTCTTCTCCTTAGTGGGGCTATTGAGAAAAAGCGCCACAACATGGATCCTTTGAGAAAAGCACATTTCAGAGGTTGGCCAGACGACATGAGATGGGAGATAAAAATTCCAATATGCAGGTTTCTTTCACATTTTATTTGTTAGGCTCATCAGTGCTTTACTTCGGACAAAATGTCTTTTCAATCCTTTGGTTTTTAAAACAAAGGAAAAAATATTCTTGAAAATGGTGGTGTTTCTGGGTAAGGGAAGCTGTAGAGGCAGTCATCTGCTGGTGCACTGGGGGCCAGGCTCAGGGGCAGAGTGTGAGTGTGTCTGCTGGATTGTCCCAGAAATGTGACAGTGGATTCCAGGCATAGCCAGGAACTAGCCCAGGCTCATTCTCTTCCATAGTTTGTTAGGTGCATATCATCACCTCTAATTGCATGCTTCCTGTGACCTTTGAAAGTCACTCCATTCCATTAAGAACCGGTGAGTTTTTCACATGCATAATACCCCCCCTTCTCTCTGCGGGAAAACACAAAGTGATTGTGATGGCATTTGACTTGCATGCTTTCCCGCTGAGAGAAAAGGTTTGTGATCATGGCATTTAGGGAGAGCGGAGGGCAAAGTGGGATAAAATATGCCAGAAAGAGCGGTGAAGCAGATCTAATATTTCTCTAAGGGAATGTTATTATGTATTTTCCAGACGTGGATTTTAGCTTGGATGACACAGATGGCTGTCTGGAGTCCTTGGCTCTCTGCTCCTGCCACCGACTGGGGAATGCTGCGCTCCAGGTGCTGGTAGAAAGCCTCTTCGTTTTAGCTCAGGGGATCACGGGCAGGGATGGCATCTTCGTATCCGATAGCTGCTGATGCGAGTGGGTATGAGTTTGAGCCCGAGACATTTCCTTTTATGTTTCTCATTACTAACTTTCAAGAAGTTATAGATTCTATATCTAAAAATATTTGCTTAAAGCTCAGAGTTGCTACCTCTGAGGAAACGATGAAAGTGGGATTTTGAGTGTTAGGGGCGAGGATAGAGGAAGAGTCTTAAAATTTAATTTGTCCTTCTCCTTTATGCTTTTCAGAAAAGGGAACAAATTAGAAGCTGTTTTTGATTTTTTTTTCCTTCCTTTAGAAGTACTGAAAAACTTAAAAACCTGTCAAAGACTAGAATGTGATTCTTATTTCTCTTCATTTCAAGTTAAGTGCACCATGCACAGAACACATGATTAAATTGAGCAGTGGCTCAGGAATGTATTGGTTTAACAAACATTTCTAGATCACCTACTATGGGCCAGGCTCTATACTAATGGTGACTAAGTAAGGCACACATAGTCAAGGATTTATCTGTATTTTCAATAGATATCTTTTCAGTTTACAAAACTACCCAAATAGTGTATAAAAAGTTTGTTGGAGATTGTGTTGGGAGAGGCAGAGAGTGCAACGGCAGCATTTGGGGTGGGCGTGTAGGGGTCCTTAACCTCATGTACAGTCAGAGAGAGCCTCCTGCAGGAACTGGTATTTCAGCTGGGAGTTGAGGGATGTTTTCTTAGTAAGGTAAAGAGGAGGGAGGAGAGAGTTGCTGTCAGAGGGAGCATGTATGAAATTTGGGAGCCAAGGGGATGATGCGTTCAGAATTTTTGGCATTTAGCCCACTTGAGAAATAGTGGGAGAGGCAGTAGATGCTGGCTGAGATTCTACTAGGAGGTTTGGATTTTATCCCAAGGACAGTGAGAAAGTTGCTGAAGAGATTTAATCAGGGGCGTGACATGCCTGGATTTTTATTTAGAATATCATTCTGGCTACTGTATGGAGAAGGGCCCAGACTGAGTCTGAGAGGCTGTTACAGTGGCCGAGAAAGCAAATGACAGGAGTCTGTGCCAGGTGGCTGTGGTACAAAATGAAGAGGCGGACAGATTAAAGAGATATTTATAGGCAGAATTGACAAGCTTTGGTGCCGTAGGAGGTGGGGAAGGAGATGACTTCCAAATTTTCTGATTGGCCCCAAAACCCCAGAGAGCAAATAAGGTGGTTGGCAGTCTTGCTCTTCGTGTTGTCTCCACCTGGGATCATGTTTAGGTCATTTTATCTGCTTCTTTTATTGTGGAGTTATAATAATGTAATAGTCTGGTGCTACATGGTACTTTGCATGTCTTCCTATCTAATCTTTACAGCATGCCTGTTGGTAGCTCTATTTCAGAGAGAAGGAGGCAGGTATAGAGAAGTCTTAAGTAACTTGCTCAAGGTCATTTAACTGGTCAGTGCCAGAGCTGGTATTGAGGGTCAGGTTTACTTGATTGCAAAGGCTTTGCTTTTTCCATCGTGAGAAATGTGTTCACAGCTAGTTCATGTGTTAAGGACGAATTAAATAGCAGAATCCGTGGTAATCATTTACGTCTGTCATCTCATTGACCCTCTCAACCACCCCATGAGGTAGGGACTGCTGTGTTCTCCAATTTACAGAAAACCGGCTCAAAGAATATAAAAATCTTACCCAAGTTTCAGGAGTGTGAGGGGACACTGGAGTTGTGTTTTCCAGACTCCAGAACTCAGTCTCTTAACAATTACCTAAACTGCCAACAGTAAAAATGTCTACTGAAGTTAAATCATGTTTTATAGCCAGTTAGAGCTGCGATTCTCTACTGCTTATTTCCATACCCACGTGATCCAGCGTAGTGCGTCTTATAGTTTAGGGAAGAAAATGTGGGTGTGGTTTTGTCCACAGGGTGATACAAAGAGTTGTAAGTGCATGTTTGAGTGTGTAAGAGTGTTCATTTGAGAGACATCTAAATGGAATCTGGAAGTTTAAATTTCAGAGGCTAATCTTATCTTCTTCATTTTGCACTTGGTCAGGAGAATCTCATGATAAATCCCTATAGTCTGATGACATTTAATTTCATGAATGTTAAGGAATATACATATGGATAAAACAAAAACTGAGATAACTCGAGGAAAAGGAAATTTGAATATATTTAGCTTAAAGAGAAACAAAATATTTCATGAAAATAAATGTGAAACTCTACTATGAGTACAACTTGCTTGAGTCCCATAAACTCATTGTTGAGAATAAATTGCTGGCCTCACAGCTCGGGGTCAGCTGCATGCCTAGAGCTCCCCAGGAACTGCAGCTGGACTGGGAGAGGGTGGACTCCAACTCTACTTGCTGTCCTAACAGATCCTTTCTCAAAATCTGGCTTCTAGAATGGGAGAAAGGTCAGAGAGGAAATGAGTTTCTGTAGAGTACAGTTTCTACTTGCAGTCTAGTCTACCTATCTCATCCATTCACCCACTCTCCCTGTACCTTTCTGTCCACTTGTTGATCCTTATGGAATGATTTCTTTAGCCTGTGGTTATGGCAAAGAGACATCCCATAATTCCCAAGGAATGCAAGGTGTAGTCACCCTTTCTGATGAAATACAGAGAGTAGTTAGTGAGTGGCACCTCCGTGTCTCACCTTCTAAAATACCTTGTTTACAGCAAGATTGATGAGGGGCAGGGATTTTCAACAGATCCTGTCCTGTACCCTTCTTTGTTTCAACTTTATGGCTGGTGAATATAGTCATATTGTGGCTTCCAAGGAAGTGGGATGTTGATGCAGATCACTGAAACCACAAGACAAATTAATCTATGGGTGGACTTTCTTAGGGTAGAGACATCTGTGAAAGCATTAAAAACTGTGGCCCTGACCCAGCAGAGTGATAGAGGATCTTGAAGGCGGGTGGTTAGTTTCTGGGGGAGTGATTTGCGAGGGTGAGGAGAATTTTTTTTCTTTGCTGCCTGTGTTTTGTTCCCAGCAACATCAGGGTGTGATATATACCATACCATTTTTATGTGTTGTAGACATTAATAGGGAAATGACTTATTACTCTTTGACAAAACGTTCTTGCAGTAATACAATCTAATGATTGTATCTTGTTAAACTTTTTTTGTTTGCTTTTTTTTTTTTTTTTTTTAGCTCCTGGTATCCAAACTGCAGGATTTCTTGCCTACATGACCTGAAACAGTTTGCAAAAAGACAATGAGTTGCAATTGGCTAAAAGTAGGACACAGAGAAGTGGAAAAGGCCCTAAGCAGTCAATTCTTGTATGACTTTTGGTTAGTGTCTAGAATTCCAAAAAAGCAATTTATATAATAGAAAAAACCAGCTAGTGTGTCACTTCAGCACAGATTTTGACCACAATATGCCTTGAAAGAACAGACCATGACCTGGGCTTAAACTACATAAGAGCACACTCTGAAAACAAACATGTCTGGCTCATAACACTCCCAATGCATCTGTTTAACACTGTTCTTTCTTTATTTGGTTACAAACTCTTTAAAAATGTACACTGAAGTATAACATTAAAATTTTATCTTGCTTTTACACTCACATGATTGTCTTTATTTCAGACCTTGTCATAGGACCTGTCCTTTACAGATTCCTTTTACTCTAATACTTGGATCCTTTCTTTAAGTCTATCTCATCTCTGAATATATCTTTATCTATCTTATATATCAGTCTATCTATATATCCTTATCTTCTCTTACGTCTCTTTCTATCCTCATACTCATAATATGTGAATAATATATATATGTGTACACGCACACACCTATGTATAGACAGCAGCCACACTGCTAATAGAGGCTCTGGTATCAGAATGTGCCATGTCCACATAGGATGATAAATGATTAACATAAGTAAGTAATCTTTGGCCCTTAACTGTGAGAGACAAAACTCACCACTGACTTTGGTTAATTTTCACCCTTCCTTCCCTAGACATCATTTTTTCTTACCCCATATTGGGGAAGCAGACTGTCAACTCTTTAGTGAACCCATAGGAAATACCAGATATGAACTAGGAACGTCTTCACTGCTTCCTTCATCTTAACACAAATGAAAGGGATGTAGGATGAACATTTGAAAGGAAAGCACATTTAAATGTCAATATATTTTCCATCTCCTTTTAATTATCCCTCTTCTTTCTCCTTCTCCATCTGTCTTTAACACATAAACAGGCATGCTCATTTAAAGTGTTATTTCACTCTAGGAGGTACTTTTTAGGAATATGGAAAATTGCTGAAGGAAGAGAAAAACATTACTAACCTACATTCTGATTAACGTTGAAAATGATATGAGTTGCTCTTCTTTTGAAAGTGGAAGTGAGAATCTCAAGTGTGAAGTAGAGTTAGATGCTCATATGATTTCCTCTTAATTCCTTCTCTTTTAGAGAGAATATCAAAAGAAAAAGGGAAATTAAGTAAATATAGGAACTTGCAAAATCTACACCTGCGAGATATTCAGATCTTACTGTTCATCAACTTAATAACTTCTGAATCATAAAGGAAGCAGCAAAACTTAGTTTGAATATGTACAAAGGGTGTTAACCCAACTTTGTAAGCATGAGAAAACATTTTATATAACACATCTATACTAGTTTATTCTCACTCTTTGAAGTTATTAACTGATATTGGGAATATTTTAAATGCTACAAAATCAGGAACTTGTTTTATTATTAGTATTCATAGCCTCACTCAATGTATGCAAATCTGAAGAAAAATGAGAAGCATATTCTAATACAGTGATATGTACTGTTGGTTGTAGAATATATAATGGAGTATTTTCAAGGTTGCTTTTAATTTATTCTCAGCGGAAGCTTTTCTCTATTAATTTATCAACACAGTTTGCCAATTTGAGTTGGGATTTCAGAAAAGCTATTTTTTTTTTCAAGTGTTGCAGGAATCATTTTCTGAGGCACATGATAATTATTATGATTTGTTAGTTACTAATGCTAAAGAAGAGTTTACTTGTTTAACTGGATGAATTTAACCAAAATGTTGAGTACTGTCACTATCAGAGATATAATCATTTTTTTTAGCTATAATTTTGACTTCTATTTTGCTGATCTGAGCTTTCTGAATATAGAGATTGTATATACATAGGAAGGAAAACCAAATTTTCTAATTGCCCTAAATGTGCAATCAGAATCAACCACAGAGAGAAAAAACATGAATCAAGCAGTAAGCTATTAAACTGTACCTAATAGGCATTTATTCAATGGGCCCTATGAATGCCAGTCATGCCCCATTTAAAATCTAACTGAAATGACCACACATTTCATTAGTGAAGATAATTACCAATTTGTTCCTTCCCCAAAAATCATGTATGTATGAAAAACACCGTCAGAAGGTAAACAGTGCTTCACTTTAAGGGATGTAAAGATGGCCTATTTAAGCAGGGTCAGTAGAGTAACAGGTTTTTTCCCTTTTCCTTTGCTTTTTTTAAAGAATTGAGACTTCAAAAAATAATTTCCAATTTTATGCCAAAACTCGATGTGAAAGGATTTATTCTTCTAATGCATTCAGTATCAGTTTCTTAATGTTACAAACAAACTCATGCTTAAAAATATTCAAATGACTTATGAACATTCAGTATCTCCATTTACACTGAAATGCAACGTCTTCAGTCCCTCAATCTCTGGGTAATGAGGAGAAGGACCAATGTTCTTGTTCTAGTTTTACAACTAACTAACTGTGCAACGTGGACAAATAACTGAACCCCTCTGGGCTTCGGAGGCTTATTCTGTAAATTAAGAGTTCCCAAAGGTTTCTAGGCTGTCTTTTGGCTTAGAACAATTTTATTATTCTGTTGTAAAAACAGAATAATGTCAAGGGCATATTCACTGCCTGGTAATTTCTCATATGGAGAGCAGTGTATTGATTTCCAAAATGGATGGTACCTGCAAAACTTATTTTTTTTTGGTGGTAGGGAGGGGGTTTGTGTTAATCTGAATATAATTCTCTTTGGCTTTTTGAGAATTAAATGTGATTGTCTCCTTGCTCCAAAATGTAGTCACAGACTAATATTTGAATGCCTATTATATGCCATGCATAGTGTTATGTACCAAAGCTATAATGCTGAGCAATACTGACTGTAAACCTGCTCTCGTAGTACTTACAGTCTAATGTAATTGTCATTAAGCCATAAGTCTTAGTTTAATCCATCACCAGAAACCCCCAAACCAAAAATATGCAACAAATAATTTTAAAAAACAAAACACACTTCTTACATACGATCAGAAATGCCCTCAGAGCCCAGAGAATGGTGCGAACATTTTTAGACTCTTGGATGTGTCTGGTGGTATTCTGTTTATGTGGAAGTCTTCCTTACTCCTCCTCTTCCTTCTTTCCCCAATTTCTAGGCTTCAACCTGGTTAAGCAAAATATATAGTTTTGCTTCAACTAAGTCCCAAGTCCTCTTTCCCACCATTGTTCCTCAAATCTGTGAGATAAAGCATCATTTTGTTTTGGGTTTCCAATTTTTTTGGCATGTGGGATTTTCATGAAATCAGCCAACACTTCTCAATATGGATGATTTCTTACAGCATATCTTTAATATATTTTTGTGCAAAAAGAAAACCTTCCCTCTAGAGTGGATAGTGGGGACAAGTCAGAGCTGTCTGGGGGGTGGAAAAGCCTTTAGGTCACTAGAATAACCATAATAATGGATGTGCAGCTAAACACAAAAATTTTAAATACTCTGAAATTTTTTTCCCAAAAGTTTCCAAGGAAGACTTACCTGAGGAAGTTACCAAATCACGGGGGGACGGGAAGCTGGTGTGACATGCAGTAGCATCTAAAGGAGTGGGGTGGGCAGAGGGAAGGAGAGAGGGAAGAGGCAAGGGAAGAGAAAAAAATATAAAGCAATAAATAAGGATAATATTCACTCTGACAAAAGAAAATGTGATATAATGAAAACATGTACTACAGTAGATATATTTGCTATTCTAAAAAATTACATCTTTGTAAGTTTTCTGTACACAGAAATGGGTAGAAGAACACTGGCAAAGATGGATGTATGTGAGGTCACTACTGAATTATTTGCAACAATTCTAAATCTGAAGCTATTACCAGGAAGTCATAAGAATTAACAATAGAGGTAAAAGGCCTCTTTTAGTTAGTTATTTAAGCTTCAGTTTTAAAAATGTGTTGGTTTTTTACATGTAATTTCTAGTGTTTGAAAGCACAGTAGGGTGCCTATAGTTAACCAATATATTGTATATTTCAAAATACTTAGAAGATAAGATTTGAAATGTTCCCAACACAAAGAAATGATAAATGTTTGAGGTGATGGATATTCTAAATACCCTAATTTGATCATTACACATTGTATACATGTATCAAAATATCACATATACTCCATAAATATGTGCAAATATTATGTATCAATAAAATATTGAAAGTCTTTAAATTCTAATTGAATATTTCATAATCACAAATATTGATAATACTTTAGTTATGTCAGATAAAAACAATAATATTTATAAAATTATGACTTCTAATCACAAGCTTCGCCTCTCTTCCCAAATCTTATTATATTATTTTCCATCCCTAATTTCATGCACATTTCCCATGCTTAAGACAAAAGTTCTCCCAAATCAAAGAGACACCCAGAATGGCATGGACAAAGTGCCTTTAATTTATATTTGATATTCTGCTCTGCCCAATTGTATTTTTATTGCTGGATCTCAAGGATTCTAAATGTTTATTTTACAATTTCTTGTTTTAGGTTAAAAGACTACCATGAGTTAAAAAAAAAAAAAACTTTTTTTTTTTTTTTTTTTTTTTACTGTAATTGCCTTTGAAGTTTTTAAACTGGTTTGGTTGCCTTTTCTGTTACATTTGTTTCACATACATAATCAATAGCATATGCAATCAATGAACAGTGCTTGATGATGTTAATTTCTTTAGTAGTGCATTTAATATTGTTTCTGAACTTTAATTTCTGTGATCAGACCTTTCACATGCAAGAGCATAAAGCAGCCACTTTCTGGACATAGGATTGTGATCTGGGAGAGGTTCTCTGAGAACACAGGGAAACCTACCTTTTTAAAGCCTTTTGGTGACAGTTTTAATGTAAACAAGAAGGGGCTCTGAAAACACCTGCATGTGCTTAGAAGAAGAAGAGTAATTAGGGGTAGGTGATTTGGTGGTAATACTGCTTTAAACCCATCTACAGCCAAGAACAGGGAAACCTTAAAAAGGAACACTTCAACAAAAGTACTGAATTGCAAAAAAAAAAAAAAAAAAAAAAAAAAAAAATTAAGGTTATGAAGAACTAGATGACTAAACTCATTAAGGTTCTGTTGTTGTGATATGATTTCCTTCTGAAGAATTCCACCAAGATTGAAGAACTACAATTCAATGTTTAAATGTTTCGATAAATTATTTAATCAAAATAACTATGGCCTTAATTCAACAGACATTTTCTGATCTTATATGTTACTTTGAGAAAGTAAGGTAAGTAACAAATCTTTAATTTATGTATTTTTATATTTTGGACTCATGAAAACAGGGACGTGCTGTGCCTTCCATAAAGTCAAAAGATAAATTTAAAATTCAGAAAAATTACAGAATATACCAGACCAGTTTATAAACTTGAACTTGCTTTTTCTACCTAGAAAACCCAAAATATAAGACAAAGTACCTGGGGAATGTGCTAGTAAATGGCCCAGCTACTATGGCAAGCCAAATAATATAATTGAATTATTTTATATATCGAATGCTTGTGGAATCTAATGTTTTTCCAGTTGATTCAATTTCTGCAAGGAATTGTACAAGCAAACTCCATTATAAATAAGGAGGGATGCATGCTATAGCTGCTAATACCTAGTTCCTAGAATAGTGTCTGGCACTTAGAAAGTGTTCAATAAATATTTCTTGAATAAATGAAAGTCACATCTAAGTTCTGTCTCATTCTCGCTTGCTTTCTTCTAAAATTGTAGGTGTGCATGCATTATGTGTGAGAATTCCAAAGTGATCTGGAATATTTGTCCAACTGCACACTCTTAGATTTTCTATTTCAGAACATTTTATGGATTTTTCTAAACAAAAATAAAGTAGGAAGTAAAATACTTACTATTTTATTTGCTGAAATACAATTGAGTGCTATTAATGGAGATAGTGCGCCTAAATACTAGGACTTCTTATGTGTAGGAAACAGGTAGCTCAGGGTTTCCAACCTCTTCGAGCTCCAGGTATATGAACAATGAATGAACAATTACAAGTGAAATAAGTGTTATGAGAAAGTGTTTTGCAAGCCAGTGATTGAGAAATTTGAATGTGTTTCTTAGAAATCTATTGATTTACTGGTTCTCCATTGGATACAATGGTTTTCAAACATTTTTTAATGACATGTTTCCTGAAAGCATTTTTGAAAAACCAAGTGCTCCTCATTTGACATAACTTGACATTTCAACTTTCCCATCATGAATTTAAATAGTTGTAAAGAATGTAATTTTCTGTATTCTGGCAATATTGACATTTAAGAATAAAGTTGTTACCTCACTTCTTTATATATCTGGTGTTACCTAAATATTTTGATTTTTTAACTATTTTTTTAGTGGCATATAATGTACATATTTATGGGGTACACAGTGAGGGTTTGATCCAATGTGTAGTGATCAGATTAGGGTAATTAGCATATCCATCATCTTGAACATTTATTATTTCTTTGTGTTGGGAATATTCAGTATCTTCCAGCTATTTGAAACTATATCTAATGATTTGATTCTCACCTTGATCCATTACAATTGACCAAGCTCTTCTGTAAAATTCAGAAATTTTACACTTTGCATTTTCTATTTTGAGCTCACAAACTTCCTTCATAATTATCCTAAGGTTATATATTATTGTTAAGTCTTTTATTCATCATTCCAAATTTAATTAAAAAGTTCCTTTGATTTAACTGCTAAATAATTGAGCTGGTTTAAATTATGATTCCAATTGTCTTTAGTACACAATTGATCAAAAGAATATAAATATAAATGTGGATGAACTATAAAATATTAAAAATAAAGATATTAAATGAACATCTTAAGAAAATGGATAGATCTGATTTTTCCAATTAGCTTATAAATCTGTAGCTGGACATTACTTATTGCTACATTAAGGGAGGTCACAGATTCAACTTTAATCCTGTTTTTTATTTTTATGGATGTAAGTGCTAAGGAACCACAGAAATGGAAATTTTCTATAACAATGTTACACATTACTTTGACCCTTCTAGTTATATGCCAAAAATCATGGTCATTTATCAGCAAAATATGTATTTAATGGTCACTGACAGTGCTGATTGGATCCTCCTTCAATTTTTGTTAAGAGAAAAACATTTGGACACACCTGACTTGTAAGATATTACCTGTCATTGAAGCTCTTCACTTTAACATCCAACACCAGAATTTCAATATTTCCTCTTGTTTGGTGCCTCAGTTTTCACACACCAGGATGATGTTTTTCCTTTTTTTTTTTAAAATAGAAAAAGATGATTATTAAGAAAGAAGAAGAAAGTTGATTCTGCAGGATGCTTTTACTTCAGGAAGTGTGAAGGCAAATCAATTTTAGGACATAGTACAATGGTTAGGCAGGTTTGGAAATTGATTTCCTTAAACTGACCATTCCTACATACTATTTAGAAAGTCTTCATGTGCCTCATGGGCATTTTTACCCTGGTTCAAAGGCAGCACCATTAAGGTGTCAATAAAAAAGTACAACTGAATTTGATTGTAGATACCTAGTCATAAAATACAGGTATTGGTTTGGTCTCTTATTAATATCATCAATCCATTATATTTAATGTTACAACTTGAAGTATGAGGCACATTTCACTTTTTTAATGAATGCCCTCTTGTGCCTCTTATAAGAAGCAAAATATTTTCAATGGATCAATAGAATACATGGCTAAGATAATACATATCCAAAGACATTATAGTTATAAATTGAATAAATGTGCTGTGAACACACTGGGATCATTCTGTGGCTCTAAATTAAACAGCTATATTTATAATATGAACACGCTATAAAATTGTATTTCCTATAGGAAAAGAATTATGAAGTTCTATGAGTTCTGATATAAAAGCTGGAGTTAAATGGAGTATGCTTTTACCTCTGGAGAGGCCTCGTAGATATTGCAGCATCTCACAGAGAAAAGGGTACAACTTTAGATGTTGGAATCGTTTCATATTGAAGGGATAAAGACTGATTAAATGTAATTAGTACCAGTATTTTTAATGTTCTAATGTTTTACTATCCTTTTATCCTATAAGGTAATGAATTTCATACCAAATAATTTATATTTGGCTCTGAAACAGTTCTTGGTACTCATCTTTTAATATGCATGTGTTCACTTTATTTCTCTGGAGCTCAGTTTCCTCCTCTGTTAAATGAGACATGGTTTTTTAAACTTCCCTTATAGCTTGAACTATCTTATTGGTGTATCATATTATGGAACTTTATACTTCAAATGGTAATGAAAGTAAGTTATGACTGATTTCTTATACCCCTAGATTTTAACATCACTGAGAACCCAAACTCCTTACTACATACAGGTCACTATTAAAAAACAACAACAAAAATAAACAAAAACCTAAGTGAGATGAAAGCTGTGTTCTCTGGCTTTACTGAATATTTGATGATAGCTAGCTTCTCATCAGTTTAGTTTGCTTTAGTTTATAAGTATAATTAAAAGCTTTATAATGTTGCAGGTTTGTCATATATGGCTTTTATAATTCTGAGATACATTCCTTCTATGCCTAGTTGAGGGTTTTTATCATGAAAGCGTGCTGGATTTTGTTGAATGCTTTTTCTGTATCTAGTGAGATGATCATATGGTCTTTGTTTTTGCTTTTGTTTATGTGGTGAATCACACTTACTGATTTACATATGTTGACCCATCCTTGCATCCCTAGGATGAAGCCCACTTGGTCCTGGTGGATTATTTTTTTTGATGTGCTGTTGAATTTGTTTTGTTAGTATTTTATTGAGAATTTTTGGTCTACATTCATAAGGGATATTGGTCTGTAGTTTTCTTTTTTTGTTGTGTCCTTTCCTGGCTTTGGTATCAGGATGATACTGGCTTCATAGAATGAGTGGGGGAGGTTTCCTTCCTTCTCATTATTGTGGAATAATTTCTGTGTTATGGGTACTAGGTCTTTGTAGGTCTGATAGAATTTGGCTGTGAATCCATCTGGTCTGGGCCTTTTTTTTGGTGGGACATCTTTTATCACTGATTTGATCTCATTGATCATTATTGGTCCGTTCAGGAGTTCTGTTTCTTCCTGGCTGAGTCTTGGGAGGTTGTATGTCCTCTACATTCTCTAGTTTATGCATGTAGAGATTTATATAGTATTCATGGATGATGTTTTGTGTTTCTGTAGTATCAGTTGTAATGTCACCTTTTTCATTTCTGATTGAGCTTATTTGGGTCCTTTCTCTTCTCTTGGTTAATCTAGCAAGAGGTCTGATGAATTTGTTTATCTTTTCAAAGAACCAACTTTTTGTTTCATTAGTCCTTTGTATTTTTTTTTCTCCAATTCATTTAGTTCTGCTCTGACCTTTGTTATTTTTTTTCTTCTGCTGGCTTTGGGTTTGGTTTGTTTTCCCTTTTCTAGTTTCTTGAGGTATGTATGACATCAGGTTATCAATGTGTGATCTTTCTGTCTTTTTCATGCAGTCATTTAAGGCTATGAATTTTCCCCTGAGGAATGCTTTTGCTGTGTCCCAAAGACTGAATGGGGAAAAGTTGAAAGCATTCCTGCTAAGAGCTGGAATAAGACAAGGATGCCCAATATCACCACTCCTATTCAACATAGTGCTGGAAGTCCTAGCCAGGGCAGTCAGGCAAGAGAAGAATATTAAGGGTATCCAAATTGGGAAATAGGAGGTCAAACTATTGCTCTTCACCAAAGATATGATCTTGTATCTAGAAAACCCCAAAGATTCCACCAAGAGTCTCCTGGAATTGATAAATAAATTCAGCAAAGTCTAAGGATACAAAATCAATTGTACAGAAATCAGTAGTATTTCTATATACAAATAACAGTCAAACTGAGAGTCATTCACAATAGCTACAAAGAAGATAAAATACCTAGGAACATACTTAACCAAGGAGGTGCAAGATCTGTACAAGGAAAACTATGAAACTCTGAGGAAAGAAATTGCAGAGGATACAAACAAATGGAAAAACATATCATACTCATGGATAGGTAGAATCAACATTGTTAAAATGTCTATACTACCCAAAGTGATTTATTTACAAATTAAATGCAATCCCCATCAAATTATCAAAGTCATACTTCACAGATCTAGAAAAAATAATTCTGCTCATCGTTTGGAAGCAGAAAAGAGCCTGAATAGCCAAAGCAATCTTAAGCAAAAAGAACAAAACTGGAGGCGTCACGTTACCAGACTTCAAACTATTACTACAAGGCTATAGTAACAAAAACAAACTGGTATTGGTACAAAGGAGGCATAGACCAATGGACTGGAACAGAGAACGCACACATGAAACCGTCTACCTACAACCAAGTGATCTTTGACAAAACAGACAACAGCATACACTGGGGTAAAGCAGCCCTATTCAATAAATGGTGCTGGGAAAATTAGGTAGCCACATGCAGAAGAATGAAACAGGACCCCTACCTCTCACCACTCACAAAAATTAATTCAAGATGAATAAAAGGCTTAGATCTAAGGCATGAAACCATAAGAATTCTAGAGGAAAATGTAGGAAAAACTCCTCTAGATATCAGCCTAGACAAAGAATTTATGAAAAAGACCCCAATGGCAATCATGGCAATAACAAAAATTAATAAATGTGATTTGATTAAAAAGGTTCTGCACAGCTAAGGAAGCAATTAATAGAGCAAATAGACAACCTACAGAATGGGACAAAATACTCACAAGCTACACATCTGATAAAAGGCTGATAACCAGAATTTACAAAGAACTCAAGCAAATCAGCAAGAAAGAAAAATAACCCTACTAAAAAGCGGGCAAAAGACATGGACAGATGCTTCTCTAAAGAAGAAAGACAAATGGCCAAGAAATACGAAAAACTGCTCAATGTCGCTACTCATCAGGGAAATGCAAATTAAAACCACAATGCCATATCACCCCTTGTTAGAATGGCTTTTATTAAAAAGTCCAAAGACAACAGATGCTGGTGTGAATACAGAGAGAAAGGAACACTTATACACTGTTGGTGGGACTGTAAATTAGTACAGCCTCTATGGAAAACAGAATGGAGATTCCTTAAAGAACTGCAAGTAGACCTACCATTCAATCCAGCAATTCCACTACTGGGAATTTACCCAAAGGAAAAGAAGTCATTTTATCCAAAAGACACTTGCACTGGAATGTTTATTGCAGCACAATTCACAATTGCAAAGATGTGGAATCAACCCAAGTGCCCATCAATTCATGTGTGCATTAAGAAAATGTGGTATATGTGTACCATGGTGCACCACACAGCCATAAAAAAGATGAATTAATACCTTCTGGAACAATCTGGATGGAACTGGAGACCATTATCCTAAGTGAAGTATCACAAGAATGGAAAAACAAACACCACATGTCGTCTCTATTAAATTGAAACTAACCGATGAGCACACAGTACACAGAGGGAGGTAAAACTCAGTGGAAAGCACTTTCAAAAGAAAGGGGCTTTTTCAATATAGGAAGTATCTTTTCAAGGTTGTTTGCTAGCACACTTGTATAGATTCATGAAAAAGTCCACTGAAAAGGGCCTTGAAATAAGAGTAAAATCTAAATAGGCTGTTTTGATTGATGCACCTTCCATCACTGTGGTGGAGAAACAGCATTGACATGGAAACCACAGAAGTTACCTGTGGTTTTAGTTGCATTATAACCTTCTTGATGGCCTATCAGCATTATGGGGAATTCGACACCTTCAAGGTGTTCTTAGAATGAGAATGATCATTTCTGACATGGTCCCAGCAGCAGCCATCACAATGGATAAGGAAAAAAGAGACAGCTACTAGGGATTAGCAGCAGACCCACTAAGACACGCCTGAGATATATTGTGGGAATGCCTAGAGATATGCGAGGAGATATTTGAGGGGACCATATCTTCTATAGACTGTCAAGCCCAGGGAAGCACTGTTTTTATTGATGTTTTTCTGGCTCAATGATTATCATCACCTTGGTATATAGCCTCACTGCTGCAAAATTATTGCTAGGGTACAGTTGTGTGGTGGTTGACAGAAAGCTATAAAGACACAGCCAAAAGTTACACATCCTCATAATGTAGGTGAAGGATATAACTTAATGCACAGAGGTAGTACCATTCTCAGCTAATTGGCAAGCTTTGTTGCCTTCAAATACTCTCAAAAGCATATATCTCCTGGTCAGGGTTGTAGCTCTATTCAGGGACTTGGAGAAGATCTTCTTGCCCTTTCATTAATGATATTAAACCCTCCTGGGCCCTCCAAGTTGTTTTGGAGACTTTGACTATGTACCTGATTGCCTACCAGCTGCAAGGAATTTGTAATCCAGGCTGCTTTCTGGGTGCCTCCTGAGGGACTCATGTCGATTTCCTGGTGTGACATTCCTTAGCAGGTAGAGGTATCAAACCTACTTGAGATGTATTGTCACACAGTCTCATCAGCTTCCTCTTTTCTTTAATGAAATTAAAGATAGATTTCTGTGTTCCTAGTATCTGATTTTTCTGGGAGGTGTTAATATATTTTATCTGAACCCTAGGTCCTAGCTAGAGAAGTTTCACAAGTGAAAACAGACTAATCTCTCCTGTCTATTTACCTTTCCCCTTGTTGCAATGGACCCTAAGATTTCGGCCTTGGAGAAATTGTCAAATTAGTTTGTTACTCCATTAATTGGTTAAGGCTGGAGTGGAACATTTTGGGGAAAAAATTCTATTCGTCTTCCATTCACTTTACGTTTGCTTTGGGCCATAATTTAGATGTGGAACATAAACCCCATGTACAACATGGGTTGTGCTTGGGGTTTCTCATTTCTTCTGTTTACACCTTTGGTTGATCCTTTCTAGGTTTAATTTGGGTTTATTGACTCTTAAACTGACATGATGGCTGCTCTGGAGTTGAATTAGTAATTTAACAAATATATGGAATATTTTAATACACTAACACGATTTGTTAAGCTATGTGCCAGGCTATGGTGCTTCCTTGTAGCAAACTCATAAGTTACGTACTTCATTATCATCATTTTACTGATTAGACTCCTGAGGCTTAGAGCAGCTGAGTTTTGAAACTGGGCAATCTGTCTTTAAAGCTTACATTCATTAGTTCATAGTGTACTATATT
Source organism: Daubentonia madagascariensis (assembly GCA_023783475.1). Lineage (NCBI taxonomy): Eukaryota > Metazoa > Chordata > Mammalia > Primates > Daubentoniidae > Daubentonia > Daubentonia madagascariensis. The sequence goes on along the minus strand of JAKFHU010000978.1, from coordinate 12,042,131 downwards.
GCTTTTCTTTCCAGCTAGAAAGAAGAAGTTAATTATATATTTTAGTTATCCTATTTTGGAAGCTAAACTGAGTATAGATAAAAACTGAAAACCTTGCTGGTTTCAGCCATGACATATAAAGAACTGGAAGGAAATCATTCCTGTCCCTACAATAGGAAAAAGCTGGACAAACTAATGAGTTTTCTTAGACCCATCAGAGCCATGAGATTGCCAAGCAAAGTGCCACCATGAAATCGGGAGAGACGGGTCAAACTAGAGAGTCATAGCTGAGATCTGCTTATCTGGAGCAGAAGATGCTGGAGCAGTAAACTGGCAGGAACACTTGAATGGTAATTTTGGAAAATTGCTAGAGGCTGAATGTGCACTAGTGTGAGAGAGAAAATCCTGGGGGCCACAACTTTAGAGGTGTCCCCCACAGTGTCAAGGGTTTTGCCTTCAGGAACCCCACCAGGTAACCACATTGGAAGATCCACTCATGGCTCTGGCAGGGATAGGGGGAGAGTAGTCTTTCTGAAATACACCAAAAGCCTTTTCCATAACAAAGGCTGAAGAAATTTTCTCTACTCCAGGCACTTTCAGCCTTCCAGTCTCACTTAAAGGAAGGGTGGGGAGCAAAGCCAGTAGGGGTCAGGGCTTCAGGGAAATAAGTTGGGAATGCTATAACCAGAAAAGGGAATATAGAGGTCTGGGAGAGGGGGTAGCTGTATCACTCTGAGCTGTGAAATTCACAGGTCAGAGACATGGGCCCACTAAAAGTCTGTGTCTTAATCAGTTGATGACAGAATGCTCCCTTTCTCCTACACCTTAACATTAGAGCAACTTGGCTCTAGTGTAATAAGGGTGGATCTTAGCTGAAGGAGCTGCAAGACACACTCTAAGGAGGAATATTTAGGGAAGCCCAAAGTCAAGAGAAGATGAAAACTAAGACACTCAAACCTATAGCTGCAGTCCAACTCTTAGGAGATTAACATAAATCCTCACACTCTAGACCTGTTTACTTCAGTTCCTATTACCTGATAGGAGTCACCTTTCAAAAATAAAAAAAAAAAACAGTGCTTGTCAAAAGGCAAGAAGAAACACTACCTGAGGAGAGAAAGCAGGCATCACAACCAGACTCATATGACAGAGTTGTTGAAATTATAAGACAAGGAATTTAAAATAACTATGATTAATATGTTAAGAATTCTAATGGAAAATGTGGTCAACATGCAAGAACAGATGGGTAACATAAGCAGAGAAATCAAAAGTCAAAGAATCAAAATAATAGAAATAAACTGTCAAAGAAACAGTTCTTTTGTTAGGCTCATTAATAGACTTGGTGAAGGGGGGAAAATTAGTGAGCTTTGAATATAGGTCAGTAGAAACTTCCAAAGCTGAAATGACAGAAAGAAAACATAAACACTCAGAACAGAACTGCCAAGAACTGTGGGACAGTATCAAAAGGTGTAAGATACCTGTAATTAGAATATCAAATAGAGAAGAAAAGGAATGATGAAGATGCATAAGTATAATAGCTAAGAACTCTCTAAAATTAATAACTAAATCATGGATCTAGGAAGCCCAGTAACATGGAGCAGGAAAAGTACCAAAAATACACACATTGTAGGCATGCTATATTCAAACTGCAAAATACCAAAGGCAAAGCGAAAATCTTGAAAAACCAGAGGGGAGGCAGAGGAGACACTTTATTCAAGATGAATGAGAATGAGAATTACGATGACTTATCAAAAACTATGCAAAAAGGAAGTGAGTTTGGTGAAATATCCTGGTTGGAGCTAGAGCCCATTCTTCGAAGCGAAGTGTCACAAGAATGGAAAAACATTTGTCACCATCAAATTGGTACTAACTGATCAACACTTACATCACACAGGGCAATAATATTCATCAGGGGGTGGGCAGGCAGGAGGGGGGTGGAGGGGATGGGAAAAACTCTCACTGAATAGATGCGGGGAGCACAGTTTGGGGGATGACCACGATTGTAGCTCTGACACGGGCAGTGCATGGGCAATATATATAGCCAAAGTGTTATACCCCCATAATATTCTGAAATTCAAAAAAACTAAAAAAAAAAATATTTGAAACACTGAAAGAAAAAACCCACCAACCTAGGGTTCTGTATCCAGCAAAATTATTTTTCAAAAGTGCTGGAGAAATAAAGACTAAGAGAACCCAAAGCTGAGGGAATTCTTTGCCAGCAAATCAGTCCTATGAGAAGTGTTAAAAGAAGTTCTTCAATAGAGCAAATAGACAACCTACAGAAAGGGAGAAAATATTTGCCTTCTACACATCTGATAAAGTGCTAATAATCAGAATCTACAAAGAACACAAGTGAATCAGCAAGAAAACAACCCCATTAAAAAGTGGGCAAAAGAGATGAACAGAAGCTTTTCAAAAGAAGATAGACTAATGGCCAATAAACATATGAAAAAATGCTGAACATCCCTAATCATCAGGGAAATGCAATCAAAACCACAATGAGATATCATTTAACTCCAGTGAGAATGGCTTTTATCAAAAAGTCCCAGAACAACAGATGCTGGCATGAATGTGGAGAGAAAGGAACACTCATGCATTGTTGGTGGGACTGCAAACTAGTACAACCTTTGTGGGGAAAGTAGTATGGAGATAACCTCAAAGAACTAAAAGTAGACCTATCATTTGATCCAGCAATCCCAATACTGTGTATTTACCCAAAGGAAAAAAAGACATTTTATAAAAAAGGCACTTGTACTCGAATGTTTATAGCAGCACAGTTCACAATCGCAAAGATGTGGAAACAACCCAAGTGCCCATCAATACATGAGTGGATTAATAAAATGTGATGTATGTATACCATGGAGTATTACTCAGCCATTAAAAAAAAATGGTGAACCTAATACATTTGTAACAACCTGGATGGAACTGGAGACCATCCTTTTAAGTGAAGTATTGCAAGAATGGAAAAACAAACACCACGTATATTCACTACTAAATTGGAACTAATAGATTAACATTCATGTGCACACATGGTAGTAAAATTCAATGGAAGTCAAGTGGTGGGGGGGAAAGAGAATGGGTAAATTCATACCTAACGGGTACAATGCACATCTGGGTGATGGACACACTTACAATTGTGACTCAAACTGTGCAAAAGCAATTCATGTAACCAAAATGTTTGTACCCCCATAATATTCTGAAATTAAAAGTTCTTCAGGCAGAAGCAAAGTGCTACAGGTGAAAAACTTGAATACGCATAAAGAGCATTGAAGAAGAAATAAATGGATGTGAAACATTTTAATTATTTTCAATTGACCTAAAATATAAGTGTTTAAAGCAATAATAGTAACAGTGCATTAGATGATTATAGCATATAGATCAGTGAAGTGAGTGACAGCAATGTTGCAAGGAATAGGGCAAAGGAATTGGGAATACTCTAAGGTATTTTTAGTGCACATGGAGCAATACAGAGCTATTTGAGGTAGATTTAATTTAGTAAAAATGTATGTTTTAAACCCTAGGGCAACTGCTAAAAAACTTTTAAACAGAAGTATAATTGATATGCTAAGAGAGGAGGTAAAATGGAATTATGTAAAATGCTAAATTAAAACCAGAGAAGTCAGAAAAGACAAGGGATGAACAGCTAAAACAAACAGTTACAGACATGGTAGATGTTACTCTATATCAGTGATCACGTTAAATGTGAATGGTCTAAACCAGGGGTGGGGAACCTTTTCATGTTGGAAGGCCACATTAATTTAGCTGTGATCAAATAGGGCCACAATCAGGAAACTTCAATTAGATATACTTAAAAATGTACATAATTTTTGTACAAATCTAACTACAATGTACTTAATTTCAAAAAATGAAAACTATTTCATTTTAAAGTTAACTAACCTTTTAATGATTTTGTTGTGTCTGCTTTTTATTGGAAAGCATTTGAATATTTGGTTGCAGTAGGGGGGTCCACAGTTTCAGTTGATCCTCTGGATGGGTATCAGTCATTTGTGACCTTAAGGGCTTCTTGATTTGGGTTATGTAGGAGAATATAGATTTGCGGCAATAGGTGGTTGAAAAGCAAGAAAGCATTTTTTGGGCATGTTGCCAAAGGTATGGGTATTCTGCATTTTTCCATATTTCAATTGGATCTTTCTTAGCATCAAACAATGACTTTAAAATGTCACCTACTGAGAGCTCAGTCAGTTCCATCTGCAGTTCTTTAGGTGCCTTGGTGATACCAACTAGGTGAGGCTAAAATGCTAATTTGAGTGTGATGTTATGATTCTCAAAGTCAGTGAAACTTTCACTGTATTCTCCAATTAATAGGTCTATAACAGCTGTGTATTCTTCAAATGATTCACATATTTCATCCACCTCAATGACCTTTGCTAACTGGGGAAAATGTTCATCTGAAATTTCCTTTTGAAGAAGTGTTTTGAAAGAAGATAGCTTTTTTCTAAATGCTTGGATTTTTTTTTTTGCCACATGTCATATATAGACTTAGTTTTACCTTGCAAAGGAATATTCAAGTTGTTTTTGTTTGACATGATATAACACATAAATGCTGCATTCCTATAGAAATCACAGTTCAATAGTTCACATTGCTGATTCTGTTCTTCATAAAATTTAACTGTCCTCAGAAAGATAAAATTTTGGCTAACACTTGTCCCTGGAATAGCCGATGCACTTTAGAATGATACAGCAAATCTACGCTATCTCATCATTTACCTTTAGCATGTTATGAAACTGACAATGCTGTGTTGTATTTGCATGAACATAGTTAATACTTAAAACTTTTTGCAAAGTGTCACTTAAAATAGTAGCTTTAGCACAGAGATTTTTCTGACACAGTATACAATTAAAAGAAATGAGAGCATCTGGATCTGTTAATACAATTTTTTGTCTGTGCAATAAACTCTTCATGTTTTCCTGTCATGGAAGGTGCACTGTCTGCATATACACTCACTAAATTTACCGAAATCAGTCCAGCTTCATGACATTTATCTTGGCAGTTGTTGAAGATACCTATTCCCTGTGTCCTGTTTGCAAGAGTGCCCAAAGTGAGCAATTCTTCATAGCAAAGAAAATATTCTGTTATGACCTGAATGAAGTATAAAACCTACACCAAGTCAGTAGTATCAGTTGGTTCATCCAAAGCAATTGAATAATATGTATTTTCCTTTTGAAGTATTGCATGAAGTTCTGTTAAGTTGAAGGCTAATTCATGCTGCCAACCAGACGTGGTTCTTGAAAGAGGCAGTTGTTTGTACTTTGAAACATTATCAGGATCTAAGCATCCTACAACTTCAACAATGCATTCTTTCACAATTTCTTCATCACTAAATGGCTTCCCTTCTTTGCCCCAAGTATATAAGCTACTTTATAAGTTGCTCCGTGGGCATTATTTCCAGGTCTTATTGCTGCTGGAAAGAATTGTCTTTGCTTTTGCTTTTCATCTTTTACTTTCTACAATACAACCTTTCATGCCTCTCCCTCTAAAATATTTGTGGTCCTTATGAGTGTTATAATGTTGATGAGCATTGAATTTCTTTAATGTTGATATTGCAGTATCATGAAGCAAGCAAATCATCTTATTTTTAGCAGAAACAAGATAATATTGCAATTCCTAATCCTCATTAAAAAATCTGTTTTATTCAGTGTTCTCTTGGTCTTTGACATGATGGGCTATTAAGCAGACAGAATTAAAAAATACTATCATGCTGGGTAACTATTTACAAATTCCACTTCAAACAGAAACACAATGCACCATTGTCAAAAACTGATAACACACTGGCATACTCAACCCCCATAAACTCTCACCAACCAGCTTCATGAGGGTAGTGGGGCTAGTCGGGCGGTAGAAGTTAGAACTAAGTCATGAGCATAGCAGCTGTCAGTTTAGCCCTTATGGCTTCCTAATGTTCTTTGGCCGGTCAATCTGAGGATTATTTCGTGAATTTGTTTTATTCTTTGGTATTTTAAATTTTCATTTTAAATAATAAATTAAATGTTTAATAGAACGTATTAGTAGAAATAGAAGGATTTGTTCTGTAAAATTTGAATTCAGTAAAAAAGTCCACACTTAAGGACCCAGAAGGCCACATGTGGCCTTAGGGCTGCAGGTTCCCTACCCCTGGCCTAAATATACCAGTCAAAAATAGAAAAAATATATTGTCATCACACTGATGGGGAGAAACCTGGAGTAGGTATATTAATTTCAGACAAAGCAGGCAAAGATTATCAGGAATTAAAAGAAGCATTACATTTTTTTAGAGTGATCAATTCTCCTAGAGGACATAATCTTAAATGTATCAGAATGAGGCAAAAACTGATAAAACTGAAAGAACAGGCAAGTCTATTATAATGGGAGAGTTCATCCTTCTGTCAGTAATTGATAAATTAAGGAGGAAGGAAATCAGTAAGGATATACATGACCTGAAGACCACTATGAGTGAAATTGATGTAATTGGCATTTATAGGATACTTTACCTGACAACAGCAGAATGTACTGTCTTCTCATGCTCATATGGAACATCTGTCTTCACCAAGATAGAGACCCCATTTGGGACAATAAAATATACCTTAACACATTTAAAAGAATAAGCATTAAGTGTATTAAAAAAAAAAGAACTAAAAATCTTAAATCAATAATCAATCTCAGTTCCTACCTTACGAAGTTAGAGAAAGAAGAGAAAAGCCTATGGCAAGCAAAAGAAGACAAATAATTATTTTTAATTTTTAACTTTTAATTACAAGAAATCAATGAAATTGAAAACAGGAAAACAACAGAGAAAATCAATGGGACCGAGAGTTGGTTCTATGAAAAGTTCAATAAAATTGATAAGCGTCTAGCCAGGTTAACCAAATAGAGACAACACAATTATCGCAGAAATGAAAGAGGGGCCATAACTGTGGATCCCATGGACAGGCCCACAAATTTGATAATCTAGATTAAATGAACCAATTTCATAAAAGACAGTATGCCAAAACTCATAATAGACAGTTTTAATAGGCCTATATAGATTAAAGAGATTGAATCGATAATTAATAACCATTCCAAAATAGGAAGCCCCAGAACCAGATAGGTTCGCTGCTGAATTCTACTAAATGTTTAAGAAAGAATATAAATTCTTCACAATCTTTTTCAGAAAGGTGATGCAGAGGAATATTTTCACTCATTCCATGAGGCCAGCATTACCCTAGTACCAAAAATCAGGTGAAGATAGTATGTGAAAGAAATCTGAAAGGATTTTAGATTTAATTCTACAAGCAATTATGTAGAATTATGTGAGGATGTAGAGCAACAGGAACTCCCATTCATTGCTGGTGGGAATGCAAAATGTTATAGCTACCTTGGAAGAGTTACAGTTTCATCCAGAGCTAAACATAGTCTGACCATATGATAGAGCAATTGTGCTCCTGAGTGTTAATCCAACTGATTTGAAAATTTATGTCCATATAAAAACCTGTACACAAAAGTTTACACAGCTTTATTCATAACTGCCAAAATGTAGAAGCAACCAACACGTCTTTTAATAGGTGAGTGAATAAATATACAGTGGTACATCCAAACAACGGGATACAATTCAGTAATAAAAATAAATGGACTGTCGAGCTGTGCAAAGACATGGATGAATCTTAAGCGCATATTGATAAGTAAAAGTAGTCAGTGTGAAAAGACTACAAACTACATTATCCCATTTATATGACATTTTTGAAAACAAAACTACAGAGATGATAAAACATATCAGTGGTTTCCAGGGGTGTGGGAGTGGGGAAGGGTTGAACAGGTGAATCACAGTGGATCTTTTTTTTTTTTTTAAGGACAGTGAAAGTGTTTTGTATGGTATTGCAATGGTGAATAGATAGCATTATGCATTTGTCAAAACCCACAGAATTTGGTAGCAAATAGAGTAAATATTAATGACTACAAATTTAAAAAATCACTTACAAAGCTTGGGGATTCCTGTGTAGAATGCAGAATGTAAAGAAACAATCTAACTGTATTATAAATGTGTGAAACTATTGTGAAACTATTTCACTGAGGGCGGGGGGAAAGAGATGCTGACCTAAATAACTTGGGAAATGACCTGAGTAACTTTAGTCTATAAGATAAAGGCAAAAGAAACTGTGTATGAGCACTTTACTTGATGAAGTTGTTTCCAGTGGGTGTGCAAATGAACTATTCTGATACTGCTATGTATGTATGTGGGAGTTGAGTAATTGATTATATGGCAGATGATGGAAACTGAGTTTCTCACTGTTATGATAGGAAGTTACAGATAAGGGGAAGAGGATGGAATGATTTATGTGGTAATGGATTAGAACTGGAAACACTAGTATGCACCTGTGGTTAGCTTAATACACATATAGGTGGTTACATAGATATTTATAAATATGTGTACATATATGAGTTAGTATACATAAATTTCTTTTGTCAGCTAAATGGGACTAGAAACAATGACACTCCCATAGCAACCAGCACCCCTAGTGTTCAGATCCTGGTTACTAATACCATTCTTCATTTAAAGGAACCAGAGCTCCCTGGAGAAATGTCTAATTCTAAGACTGGGGCAAGAAATGTACAAGATGAGCCTGGAGCATCTTGTAGTGCCAGAAAAGTAAGGAAGTTCTCAAAACCTACAAAGATGGAAACATGTCAAATCAACACAGGAGGCACTGAAAGTGCTCCCAGTGGCCAAAGATGGAAAAATTTGAGCTTTGAAATAGTGTTGAAGTTATAACCGAAATTATAAAATAAATATCCATGAATCCATATAAATGATTGAGAAGATGAGAGAGAAGGGATAATGCAGAAGAATTTCTAGTAATTTATGTAGATATTTCACCCTCAAGAAGGTAGAACATAACTCCCCACTCCCCAAGTGTAGGCTGCACATAAGCATGGAAGAGGGAAAAGTAATTTTACTGGGGAGAAACCTGACAACCACCACCTCATCCAGGTGGTCAAGATTAACATCAATAATGGTAAGTCATGTTCATAGAATTTACCCTTGGTATGAGGTGAGGAGAATGACACTTTGCCTCTGTGATCTTCCTCCCCAAAACCTACAACTTCAGTTTAGTCATGAGAAAAACATCAGGCAAATCTCAGCAAGTTAACATTCTACAAAACATCTGACCACTGGTGTTCGAAACTTTCAATGTTATCCAAAATAAGGAATGTCTGAGACACTGCCATAGCCACAAAAAACCTAAGGAAATGTGGCAGCTAAATGTAATGTGGTATCCTGGAACAAAAAAAGGAAGTTAGGATGAAACTAAGGAAATCTGAATAAAGTATGGACTTTAGTTAATAATGTTGCATCAACATTGGCTCATTGGTTTTGACAAATGTACCCTACTAATGTAGGAAGCTAATAATAGTAGAAATGGGGTGGGGGCATGTAGAATGTATATGTACTATCTTCACAACTTTTTCAGAATTTGAACTGTTCTACAATAAAAAGTTTATTAAAAAGTAAAAAAAAAAAATCACCTGCAAATCTTTTCTTAGGTGGAAATACAAGCTTTATTTATATTAAAAGTCATCGGCTATCTTTATCACAATTATGAAGTTAATCAAATATCCATAAGTGAGTTAAATAAAGGTTGCTACTTTGTCAAAACATGATATTTTCTTTCCTAATTTACGTGGGAAGAGCATGTAAGTTTATTATGAATACATTATGTTGCAAATAAGTCCTGTTGCAGTTGATCATAAGGATAATAGAGATTACAGATGTATACAATAGAGCTACAGTCCCCAGCCCCAAGGCTGAGGACCGGTACTGGTCCATGGCCTGTTAGGAACCAGGCCACACAGCAGAAGGTGAGTGGCGGTCAAGTGAGCGAAGCTTCATCTGTATTTATGGTTGCTCCCCCATCGCTTGCCTGAGCTCCACCTTCGTCAGATCAGCGTTAGATTCTGCATTATGGTGAGTTGTGTAATTATTTCATTATATATTACAATGTAATAATAATAATAGAAAGTGCACAATAAATATAAAGTGCTTGAATCATCCCAAAACCATTCCCCACCCCACACGCTGTCCGTGGAAAAATTATCTTCCATGAAACTGGTCCCTCGTGCCAAAAAGTGTGGGGACCACTGCAATAGAGTATATAGATGCCTATTGTCTAGTTGTTGCCAAGTTAAGAGTGTAAGAGCTCTAGTGTATGACAGCAATACATGAAGCAAAGGAGAGAAAAGATTTCAGGGAATGACTTTGAATTCTATTCTAACCAGATTCCCTCTATCAGTGGTTCTGATGGAGCTTTCTTTAGGAAATTTAAAAGTTAGGTGAAGATCCTTTGCCTTTTACCCAGAGCAGATTCCCTTTATTTTATTAATTCAAATATTTCCTGTGTTCCTTTCTCTCTTCTCTTCTTGATAATTCCCATTTAGGTATGTTATGCTTTTTGTAATTGTCCCACAGTTTTTGGAAATTCTGTATTTTAATTTTTTTTTGTCTCTGCTTTTCAGTTTTGGAAATTGTTATCAACATGTCTTTAAGCTCACTGATTCTTTCCTCAGCAGTGTCCAGTATACTAATGAGCCTATAAAAGGTATTCTTCAATATGTTTTTGAGTTCTAGTTGTTCCTTTTGATTCTTTTTTAGAGTTTGTCTCTGCTTATGTTACTTGTCTGTTTTTGCATGTTGTCCACTTTTTCCATTTGCACTTTTAACACGTTAATGACAATTATTTCAAATTCCTAGTTTGATAATTCAAAGATCTCTTTCATATCTGAATGTGCTTCTGATGTTTGTTTTGTCTTTTCAAACTGTGTTTTTTGCCTTGTAATTTTCTGTTGAAAGGCAGACATGAAGTACTGGGTAAAAGAAACTCACGTAGATAGGCCTTTAGTGTGAGGTTTTATGTTTTTTGGTGAAGAGATAGGCTGTATTTATTGTTTGCTGTAGCTGTGGTGTCAGAAGCTAAAATTTCCTTTAGTGTCCTTGTTTTTGTCATCCCTGTTGTCTTTGGGTTTTTCTAGAGTTTCCTTAAATAGGATCTGAAGCTTGTTCTTTAAGCTGTGGTTTTGTTATTACACAGGAGCGCTACTGAAGTGGTGGTAAGGTGAGGGGGTGGGGAAATGTCTTATATGACTAGGTCTCAGTCTTTCAGTGAGCTTGAGTTGGGTATTTCCCTTTCCCCACGTTGAAGGCCATGGGGTACGACCTGGGGGTAGGGCTTCAGCTGGGTATTTTCCTTCTCCCATGGGGAAAGCTAGAGAGAGCTGAAGTTGGGTGGTTAACCTTTGTCCAAGTTGGTTAGGCTCTGGTAAATAGTTTTCCTTGAGGGTAGGTCCTGTTAAGGAGAACAAAGAGCTCTGGTTGTACTTCAAAATGGTTACTTTTTTCCTCTTCCTGCTGGAAGGGATTTTTCTCTGATCTTCACAGTGTCATAGTGAGAACCTCAGGAAAAGTGTAGAGATCCCCCCAACTGGGGCTCCTCAGAGTTTTTAACTCTCAAGCTGGTCTACAGGAAGCTTCTGGCAATCTGTCAATTACGGTTTCTCAAGTGTTCCTATTGGCTCCAGCCTGGGCTTCTTTCTACAACAGGGATTCTGTTCCCAGTAAGCTGTGGTTGTCTATATCTGCCTGTCTTTCCAGTTTTCAGGGCAGCAGTTTGCCCTGTGCCCTCACTTTTCTGATGGATCTCAGAAGAACTGTGGATTATTGGAGTTTTTTGTTTTGTTTATTTTGTCATTTCAATTTTTTTGTTGTGAAGATAGGAGTGATGTCATGTCAGACCAGAAACTGGAAGTCTTGTTTGTTATATACATTTAGGTTTTTTTGCACAATTTTGATTGAAAATAAAAGCTCTCAGTGCTAAAATTTAACATGTAAAGAACATCTTTGAGAGTTTAACCTTTATCTCAGGTTCCCCCTAGTTTTCGATCCAGTGGATGGATTCTGTTTTTATGACAGCATTTGTAGTTTGTGGTCTTTATCTGATTTTAGTGTGCAATGAAATAATCCCATGTTAGGAAGGTCATTCACCAGATATAAATCTTTGGCTTTTCAATAGGTTTTAAATAGTAATTGAATTCCTATATTTGGAGTGGCAATACCTCAACAAGACTTAGACTAATCACCATGTTATCATGAAAGTGAATTTATAATTGTTTAATGTATTCAGCAACAAAATTAATATAATAGCAGTTGTCAGATAATTTGAGCAGTAAATTTATAGAAGTAATTTTAATTTACATCCAGCAATGCAGGCAGTTTTTGCCAAGCAATTTACATTTGAATGATTAGGCTTAGGAAACAACATGGACAACATCCTATGGAATTTCTTTGTAGTGGAAAAAAATGAACATTAATAAAATCCAAAAGAATCTACACAAAGGGCTGAGAGTTTTAATATAGTGTATTTGCCATGTGAGAGTTAAACCAAAAGAGTGCTTTGCTATAATTTTAAAATACAATGATAAAATTTTTACTTGTCTGTTACATAATTTTAGCAAATTATTTTGTCTCTGACAAGGGAATCATGAGGTTTTGTGCCTTTGACTTCCTCGCATCTCCCGGAATCAGTGACGCAGACGCTGCCGTGAGATGTCTCTTTTTCAGATGTTTTTCTATTCAGGCACAATTATTTCTATCTTGAAATAGAAATTATCTTTTAATGAACTCCATTTAAATTTCTTTTTCCCATTTTTATGTTCATCTCGTTGAATAACATAATCTCAGAAAAGATTAACTTGTATTATTTCACACTTGTGCCTCCAAAACTATCTTAATGTAATCTCTCCATATTTTTTCAGCTATTCATTGGTTTGCACTACTCTTTTTAAGTCCTCATATGCAAATGTCATCAAAAGGCTCTGTTTACTGTCTTTTCCGGATCATTAATAAAATGTTAAGAACTGGCCGAACACCAGTCCCTGGGTACAATGCTTTCTCATGTGACAGACTGTTACTCTTATCTGTCATGTTCCTCTTGACAGTTTGCAGTCCTCATAGGAGTCATCTGATCAAAGGGAGTTTGAACGAATTTTTAAATTATGGTTTTGTGAGGTGCTATATAAAATGCTTCACTGAAATCTATGTCCATGATATCCATTTTGTAAACCATAGTCATTAATTTAAAAAAAAGTTAACCAATCACATTTGTCTAGAATGATTAACATCGATTTTCTGAGTATTGGTAGGAAGTGACACTCAGGGATATCTTTTAGTGTCATGCTTATTACAAATGACTCCATAAGATAACAATGATTGTTGAGGTAAAAACTTCTGGGTGATTAGTTATATAAAAGTTATTGTAAATGAACAAGAGACTTTTTTTCTTTAACCATCAAGTGGGTTTTGAAACCACTAGGTGTTTTATCCCTTTAGTTATGTTTTTCTTAAGTATGGCTTTGTCCTCATTACAAGTAGTTATTAAAATGAAATATGATTTGGGAAACTGATAGATTTAAATAGTTCACACAGAAGTTTATGTGCTATAGCTGTTAAATTTGTAAATCTATATATTTTAGTCATTCTATTTTAAATTTCTATTATAAAGATATCACTGTAATAATTGTATTTTTGTAACTACCACTCAGTGAACATATCATTCTCAGATTGCTGAACCAAAGGATTTCCTTTGCCACAAATCAGATTGTACTTTTTACAAATTAACTATTAGAGCTAAAAAAAAATTACCACATTATCAATAATAAAATATAATCTAACAGTTTAACCAATTTTTTAATAAGTACTTTAGATCAAGGTTTGGCAAACTACAGTTCATAGGCCAAATCTACCCCTGTCAATTCATGTTTGTATTGTGTGTGGCTGCTTTCTATCTACAACAGCAGAGTTGATAGTTGTACCGGATACCCCAGGGACCTCAAAGCCTAAAATATTTATTATCTGGCTTCTTACAGCAAAAAATTGTAGATCCCTGTTTTAGATTAATATTAAGACTATTATTGATATTTATTATAAATTGATACAGATATAAGAAAATTGTGGACAATAGGATATCTGGGACATATAATTAGAGAACCCACTGCCTTGGCTGCTGTGGAATGCATCCTTTTGTGTGGTCCTACATCTGTACTGAACTCTGGCATGTGTGACCGAAAATGAATGTATATTAATATTTAGATTGTCTAATTCTGGCGTGAGGGTGAGAGGTCCAATTCATATAAAACAGAGCATCATTACTACCAGGTGAAGAGATACATATTAGGATACATGTCATAAATAAGAAACAGAAGACTTAGGTGTGGGCTGACATCCAAGCAAATATGTAAGACAAACAGAGAAACTCTTTATTGAGTGTCTGTTAGGTGTGGGCCACTCTTTTTTCCTGACTGAAGATGAAGTATCTGCTCTTGTGGAGCTTATATATTATTGCAGGAAGTAGACCGACCATACAAAGTGAACATAAATATGTAGCATATTAGAAGGTGATAGATGCTATGAAGAAGTATAAATCATGGTAAGCTGATAGAGGAAAGGAGTGGGCCTGTAATATTTTATAGAAGTTGGTCAGAAAGGGTAACTTTGGGACATGGAGGAAAAGAGGGAGAGGAAGCCAAGCAAATACCTTTGGAAAGAACATCACGCCTTGAGGGAATAACAAATGCAAACGTCCTGAGGCCGCACTGGGTTTGGCACCTGTGAAGAACAGTAGGAAGCCAGTGAGATTTGAGGAATGACTAAGGGAGATGGGTGGTCCATGATGAGGTCCTTGTAGGCCTAGATAAACACTCGAGAATTTTCTTTGAGAAAGAAACCATGAAAGGGTTTTTAGGTGAGGGGTGACCAGATATAACTTAACAAGTGGACTCTGGGTGCTGTGTGGAGAATGACCACAGGGGTGGCTGTGAAAGTAGGGAAGCCAGTTAGGAGGTAGTTACAACAGTCCAGTCCCCCCACACCCCTCCACTACCAAATGGTGACTTGATGGAAGGTGGCGGTGGGGAGTGAGGATTTTGAATTTTCAAGACAGAAAATCTCCTAGGGTTTCTGATAGATTATATATGGGGTATGACAGAAGAGTCAAGTTCTCCCCAGGGTTTTTGGCCTGAGCACAGGGATGATGGAGTTGCTATTTAATGAAGTAAAAAAGACTATGGGAGGAGCAGGTTGAGCAACAAACTCAAAAGTTTATTTTTTTAAATTCTGGTGTAAAGTTGTAATAGATTAAAAGCAGACAACACAATTTTCTGCTGGGACAGTTTAGCAGACGTAGATTTTAGGATTAAACATTATCAACCATTTATAAGGTATAAGTCAAACAGGATATTGTGATTCATCATGAGGATTATTAGATATTTTTCTAATGTGCAAAGATCAGACTATCCTTAAAAAATGAAGATAAATGAACATTTATAATCTGTCAAAATGGAACTTTTTCAGAGAACCGTATTGTTTTTGAAATCTTTGTCTTTATCCAAAAATGTTTTAAGCATCTTAGGTAAAACCTGCCACAATTCAGTGTAACAGATTATATTTTTGAGTGCATAAGCACCTTTTGAACATTAATAATTGGTATGTTGGTGTATCCAATGTCAGGAGGGAAAAATTCAGTCTCTTTCCTCCTTTTTCTCCTGGAATTTGCAGTTGAGAAGGACATAGTAATGGAGACATGGTTTGACTTGTGGTGAGTTCTTCTTTCTTATTCCATCAGTTAAGCTACGAATCATTTCTTCTTGGTCTCCTGACTTAAAAGGATCCAAATAAAGTGCATACAAGTTACTCTTATGTCTCCATCCCCGGATTTTTTTTTTTTATATATATAGATAGCATCAAGACTGCTGATACTTTATTATTAAACATTACATTTTTGACCCTGAAATCCCTGGACACTCTTCGGTATAAATAAACGTAAGACTAAGTGCTTTGATATAAAAAGTCACCAGTCAGTCGTGTTTTAATAAAACAGTGGTATATTTTCATTTTAGAAAGTAAAGAGTTGTTTTTAGGAAAGATGTTGCCTGAGCAGCACAAAGAAACAATGACAGGAATCAAGGCATCTAGGTCGATGTCAGCTCTGCTGTTAACTTGTGTCATGTTTGGTAAGTCACTTCCCCTCTCTGAACTCAGTCTCCTCATCATTAGCTCAGAGAATAATTGGGTTTTAATAAGCAGTCAGATTGTATGACCTCTAATATGGCCTCCATTTGTAACATGCTTAGTCTGTCCTGGCTGCTATAAAAAATATTACAAATTGGGCGGCTTATAAACAACAGAAATTTCTCACTGTTCTTATAGCTGTAGAGTCTGAGAAGTCCAAGGTCAAGGAGCCAGCAGAGTTGGTGTCTTGTGAGAGCCTGTTTTCTGGTTCATAGATGATGCCTTCTCGCTGTGTCCTCGCATGGTAGAAAGGGCAAGGCAATTCTTTGGGGTCTCTTTTATAAGGGCACTAATCCCAATCATGCGAGCTCTGCCTTTGTGACCTAATCACCCCTCAAAGGCCCCACTTCCTAATACCGTCACCTTTGGGGTTAGGATTTTAACATACAAATTTTGGGGGACACAAACATTCAGACCATAGCACATGCTATTATCTCACAGTGAGGCTTTGACACAGGAGAAAACTGTTCTGACAGATAGCATGCATCCCTAAACCTCAATGTAGGTAGGTAATGTTGAACGGTTCCCCAGGAGAAGTGGTTTTCAACAAGGACAAACCAAATTCAATAATGGAATAGCCACTTTTCACTGATGGTTAGAGGTGTCACATACATTTGCACAGGGTGACATATATGGACAATGAGTTCCTGGGAAGACTTCTTTTGTTTGTTTGTTTATTTTAAA
The DNA here is from genome assembly GCA_023783475.1 of Daubentonia madagascariensis. NCBI lineage: Eukaryota > Metazoa > Chordata > Mammalia > Primates > Daubentoniidae > Daubentonia > Daubentonia madagascariensis. The sequence continues at coordinate 12,025,383 of JAKFHU010000978.1, read as the reverse complement.
TCACAGATCATAATAAATCCACTTTTGTTTTATGACTCTTAGTGGGTATTTTACTTTGAAATTTGTAATCTTTATGAAATTTGTAATCTTTCTGTATGGAAAGATGCAACATCATCTGATCTCTTTTAGTGAATGGAATCATTTGAGAAGGTACTGGTTCAACTATATGAACCAACACACTTGTTAGGAAAACGTTTCTCTTTGTAGCTATCAGGCAAAATTGACCACCTGGCTCTATTATACAAATGGAAGTCTGCATTGGGGGAATTTAAAAATTGCTGGTTTTACTGAGAATAAGGCTATGTTTCTTGCCTAAATTTAGAAAAGAGAATACAGTCATGTATCACATAACAACACTTTGGTCAGCAATGGACTTGCATATATGACAGTGGTCCCATAAGATTATAATAGAGCTGATAAATTCCTATTGCTTAGTGACACAATGGCTCTCATACCATTGGAATGCAACACATTACTCATGTGTTTGTGGTGATGCTGGTGTAAACAAACCTACTTTGACCTTTTGCCATTATTTTAGAGTATACTCCTTCTATTTATAAAATGAAGTTAACTGTAAAACAGCCTCAGGCAGGTCCTTCAGTAAGTATTCCAGAAGAAGGCATTATTATCATAGGGGATGATAACTCCATGCGTGTTATTGCCCCTGAAGAGCTTCCAGTGGGACAAGATGTGGAGGTGGAAGACAGTGATACTGATGATCCTGACGCTGTATAGGCCTAGGCTAATGTGTATGTTTGTATCTTAGTTTTTAACAAAACAAGTTTAAAAAGTATTAAATTAAAAATAGAAAAAAATCTTAGAAGATTTCAAAGAAAGAAAATACTTTGTACAGTTATACAATGTGCTCATGTTTTAAGTGTTATTACAAAAGAGTTAAACTACAAAGCTTATAAAGTAAACAAGTTATGGTAAGATAGGGTTAATTTATTATTGAGGAAAAAATTTTAAGTAAATTTATTGTAGCCTAGTGTGCAGTGTTTATAAAGTTTTCAGTTGTGTACAGTAGTGTCCTAGGCCTTCGTATTCACTTACCACTCACTCACTGACTCACCCAGAACAGCTTCCAGTCCCTCAAGCTCCATTCATGGTAAGTGCCTTATACAGGTGTACCAGTTTTTATCTTTTATACTGTATTTTTACTGTCCCTTTTCCACATTTAGATACACAAATACTTACCATTTTGTTACAACTACCCACAATATTCAGTACAGTAACATGCTGTATTAGGTTTGTAGCCTAGGAGGAGTAGGCTATACCATATAGCCTAGGTGTATCGTAGGCTGTACCATCTGGGTTTGTGTAAGTACACTCTGTGATGTTTGCACAACAGTGACATCCCCTTGCAATGCATTTCTCAGAATGTATTCCTTTCATTAAAGGGGTTCATGACTGTAAAAAGGTATAAAGAAGTTTGGACTGAGCCTGTCTGTAGGTGCAGACAGTGTGGACAAATATAAGGTATAGCATGGCGCTGTCTGCCTATAAATACTTTGTTTCCCCACTTAGATGACTTGAAATTCTTTCATATATCCTGGTGAGATTATAAAAGGAGTGGTATTGCTATGAGAAAGATTGCATTTAAACATACTTGTATTTCCTGAGAGTTGAAAGGTCAGGTTATTTCGGAGGTTGGCTTTTGTTCTAGATTTCTCTTATCTGTGTATTAACATGGGTGGGTTTGGGAAATAAGGTAGCTCTCACCTTGTATACTTTGTAGAGGAAAAGGAATGAGATTTGGAGTAATATCAGTGGAATGGAAATAGCATGGGGTGGTAGAAGGAGAATGTAATAGTGCAAGGTAAGGATCCAGTGGTGGGGTGCTCAGATAAGGTGTACTAAAAATGGGGAGAGATTGAGAAAAGTGTGTAAATGTGTGCATGTTAAAAACTTTGTCTACTTCACAGCTTTGTTTACCATATTCCTGACAATGATCTTTGAATTGCAGTTCCCCTAAGACTATTATACATTCACCCTCCTTGAGGAAAATGAGGGTAAATACTTTTAAATTTTTTGGTGGTAATTGACACATACCTGCACACGTACATGGGGTACGGTGTGATGTTGCAGTACATATGTACATTGCACAGTGATCAAATCATGGTAGTTAGTGTGTCCATCACTTTAAACCTTTATCATTTCTTTGTGGTGATAACTTTCAAGATTCCCTTTTCTAGCTATTTTGACATACACAATACATTGTTATTAGCTGTAGTCACCTTACTATGTAATAGAACACCAGAACTTCTTATCTGGCTATAACCTTGTACCCATTGACTAACCTCTTCCCATTCACTCCCCCACCCCCACCCCCCACCCCTGGCCTCTGATAACCACTATTCTTCTCTCTACTTTGATGAGAACAACTTTTTAAAATTCCACATATGAGTGAGATCATATGGTATTTGTCTTTCTGTGCCTAGCTTATTTCACTTAACATTATGTTCTCCAGGTTCATCCGTGGAGGATTGAATGACAGGATTTCATACTTGTTTATAACTGAATAGTATTTCGTTGTGTGTATACACCACAATTTCTTTATTCATCAGTCTGTAGACAGACATTGATTCCATCTTTTGGCTGATGTGTATAGTGCTACAACAAACATGGGAGTGCAGATATCTTTGATATACTGGTTTCAATTCCTTTGGATATGCCAAGTAGTGAAATTGCTGGAACATATTGTAGTTCTATTTTTATTTTTTTGAGTAACCTCCATACTAGTTTCCATAGGAACTCAGTAAAGTTGCAGGGTACAGAAACAACATGCAAAAATCAGTAGTGTGTCTATACACCAATAGTGAACTATATGAAAAAGAAATCAAGAAAGCAATCTCATTTACAATAGCTACAAAAAATGAAGATATTTAGGAATAAGTTTAATCAAGGAGGTTAAAGATCTCTACAATAAAAACTGTAAAACATTGATGAAAATAATTAAGGAAGACATAAATAAATGGAAAGATATCCCACGTTCATGCATTGGAAAACTTAATATTAAAATGTCTATACTACCCAAAATGATCTACAGATTCAATGCAATTTCTATCAAAATACCAATGGCATTCTTCACAAAAACAGAAAAAACAATCCTAAAATTTGTATGCAACCACAAAAGACCCTGAATAACCAAAGCAATTCTGAGCAAAAATAACAAAGCTGGAACCATCACACTATCTGACTTCAAAATCTGCTACAAATCTATAGTAACAAAAATAGCATGGTACTGGCATAAAAACAGACACATAGACCAATGGAACAGAATAGAGAACCCAGAAATAAATCCACACATTTACAGTCAACTGATTTTCAACAAAGCTGCCGAGAACACACATCAGGGAAATAGCAGTTGTCTCTCTAATAAATGGTGCTGGAAAAACTGAATATCTGCGTGCAAAAGAATGAAACTAGACCTTTATCTCTCATCATATACAAAAACTAATTCAAAATGGATTAAAGACTTAAATGAAAGACCTCAAACCATAAAAATACTAGAAGAAAATATAGGGGAAATGCTTTATGACATTGGTCTGGACAAGAATTTTTTTGGGTAGAACATCAAAGCACAGGCAACAAAAGCAAAAATAAACATATGGAATTACACTGAACTAAAAAGCTTATGCACAGCAAAGGAAACAACCAAGAGTGAACAGACAACCTGCAGAATGAAAAACAAATTATTTGCAAACTGTGCACCCAATAAGGGGTTGATATTCAGAATATATATGGAACTCGAATAATGGCAAAAATAATTTGGTGAAAAAAATGGGCAAAAGAACTGAATAACCATTTCTCAAAATAAGATGTACAAATGGCCAGGTGTATGACAAAATGCTCAATATCAGTAATCATCAGAGAAATGTAAGTCAAAACCACAATGAGATATAAGCTCAGCCCAGTTAAGAATGGCTATTATCAAAAAGACGAAAATTAAATGCTGGTGAGGATGAGGAGAAAGTCGAATTCATATACTCTTTGTGGAAATGTAAATTAGTGTAGTCATTGTAGAAAAACAGTATGGAGTTTCCTCAAAAAACTAAAAATAGAACTACCATATGATCCAGGAGTCCCACTATATATATTTCCAAGGAAGTTGAACTTAGTTTGCCAAAGAGATACCTTCACTTTCATGTTTTTTGCAGCGTTTGTCACACTGTTGGGAATGTAAATTATTAATAGTAAACACTTTGTATATCCAAATTTGTCTCATGTGAAGAAAGTATATCAAATGTAACTTGACACAGAAAAAAAATTTCCTGATTTTGAAAGAAATTTAGAAATGGAAAGAAATGTTAATATACTCCATACTATAAAGGGGTCAGTTCTCTTTGAACCTATAGACATTTTTCTGCAAATCAGAATACCATGAGGAATTTGGGGGGAACTAGCCAAGCTAATTACATTGTTCATGTGGAAAAATAAATATGTGACAGGACAGTCCTTCAGACAGGATTTAATGCAGTATTTGTTAGGATGATGCAGAGTGAAATACTTGTGCAGGTGTTGATGTGTAAGAGCAGCCCAGTTGCACATATGGGCCAAGATTCATATCCTGCCTTTGTCACTTCCTGCCTATGGGATCATGGGGAAATTTAATTTTGTGTTTTGTCTTTTTCATCTGGATATTAAAATAGTATTTATCTCATAGAATTGGTGTGGAGCATTATTCAATCAATGGATGTTGAGAAAACTTACTAGCTATCTGGAAAAAAATTACAGACTATACCCCTTTAAACTAAAAAATTCCTGGCAGGCCAATTATTTAAATATTTAAAAAATTAAGTCACCCAGTGTCTTGCAAAGTTAAACATATACTTACGTATGACTGAGTAATCCACATCCTAGGTAGTTAGCAAAGATATATAAAAATATATGTTCACACAAGAACTTGTACACAAATATTCACAAGAGCTTTATTTATGACATCCCAAACAGGAAACAAATGTTCATCAGCAGGTGGATGATAAACTAGTTGTGATATATTTATACAACGAAACACTACTCAACACCAAATGAAATGAACTACTGGACATACAACAACATGGATGAATCTCAGAAGCACTATGCTAGGTGAAATAGGCCAGACATAAAAGATCTCATACTATGTGATTCTGTTTATATGAAAATCTAGAAAAGGCAAAGTAGAGTGATCAAAAGCAGGTCGGTGGTTGGTTGGAGCCAGGAATGGAGAAGGAGATTTGAATACAAAAGACATGTGGGCACTTTTGGGAGTAAGAGAAATGTTTTATCTCTTGGTGTGGTGATTATACAACTCTATGCCTTTGTCAAAACTCCAAACAGTACATCCAATTGTATACGTAAAACAGATGAACTGTATGCAAGTTATGCTTCCACAAAGCTGATTACATTTTTAAAATTAAGGCATAAAAGATATGGCAGTTTTAAAGCATGTCCCTGATATTCTTTTACATTCCTCCCATCAAAAGGTGGAATCTCTATTCTTTTCATTGTATCTGGTCTCTGTGATTGCCTGGCTGATATAATATTACCATCAGAAACTGGCAGCTTTCACTTTCTCTCTTTTGAGACACTTACTTTTTGGAAACCAGACATCAAGCTGAGCCATGTGGAAATTTCTCAGCCAACAGGTAGAATCATGTGTCAAATGCATGAGGGAAGACGCTTTTGAGATGACTCAAGTTCCAAGCACTGTCTGATTACAGCCGTATGAGAGGTCCTGAGTGAGAACCACCCAGCTGAAGCTAGTCAATTTCCAGAAGCATGAGAAATGGTAATAAAATGATGGTGGTGGTTTTAAGGCACATTTTGAAGTGATGTGTTATGCAGCATCAGATAACGAGAACAAAAGATTTGGCAGAAAATGGGGGATATTAAAATAATTTCTGAATGAGAGAAGCTTTTCTGTGCATGACATAAAATGTATAAGCCATGGGAGAAAAAGTTGATAAATGCATTAATAAACATTACAGGAGGAACAACCTTTACTGATCTATTGTATGAATGGTGACTACAATAAAGAACATGTTGTACATTCCAAAATTCCTGAAAGTAGATTGTAAATGTTTTTACCACAAAAAGTATGTGAGGTGATGGATTGTTAATTCGCCTGATGTAATCATTCCACCTTGCAACATATCAAGACATCACAATGTACCTCATAAAGATATATAGTTATTGTCAATTAAAGATAAAATTTAAAAAACTTTTTAAAGAATTATAAATTTTTCTATGATAAAAAGTATGAGTCTTTTTCTGTTTTGCAAACAAACTGGGAAAAATGTTTGCCACACATGACATGGTATTTAGTTGTTTTTCTATATCATAAACATTTATAAGTCAATGAGAAAAACTAGCAATGCTGTAGAAATGGGCATAGAACATAAATGAAAAATAAAAAAGATAAATCAATATAACTTTTATACATATGCAAAGATGATTATACTCATAAGAAATACAAATCAGTGCTGCAATATTATACCATTTTACTCATGAAATTGATGAAGATAAAAAGATCATCCAAATTATCAGTGTTGTCTAAGGAGTTGTTAAACATGTTCACCTGTATATTCTTGGTGAGTATGTAAATTGGCTCAGTCTCCTTGAAGGGCAATTCAATCTTAACTATCAAAATTTAAAATGCAGAGACATTTTGTGTCAAGTAAATAATAGTGGCTTTACTAAATGTTTATTTTTCACACAAGTTGTAATATTATATGCATTGGAATTGGGTTAGAGGTTCTGTGCCGTGCAGTCATTCCAGGATCTAGGCTCTTTTTATGTAGATTCTTTGTAATACTATAGGATTTCAGAGTCCTCACTGTATTGCCTGCATCTGACTGCTAGAAGATGAAAGAGAGAGACCATGTAAAACTGTAAAGGGAGTTTATGGCCAGGCCTAGACGTGGCACATGTGTATGTATGTGTGTGCCTGTGTACTATCTATATTGGTTAAATAGTGCTGGTGAGGTGCTGGTGGTTAGGTGGGGTATAGGAGCATTCACTGAAAATGGTCAAATAAGGCAAACTTGGTAACTGTATTTATTTTAGAGTTTCAGTATTATATCGAGCTTTTTTTTTTTTTTTGGATTTTGAATATACAAAGCTTTTTATTCCTTTCAACCCTGCCAGATCTGCTCTCTGGATTTCTTTTGCATTGTCCAGGCACCTTTTAAAAAGATGTCCTTGTCTCAAAAATATTCTGCTTCAGCTATTTCTGCAATTTGGAGGCTTTGTGTTTCTTGTGTTAGAAGAAATAAAAATGAAAACATTACAAATAATTTAAGAATATGTATTAATACTTCAGGCCAACATCTTTCATGGAATAAAAACTACTTGTATGTTTCTGGTTCTTCATGTTTCCCAGCAAATAATATGCATGGAAAAGGCACATTGAGATTTCATTTATTTCCATAATTTTTTGGGGATCATTGTTAGCAAAACACATTTTGATTATCTGTCTCTTAAGAATTCTGTTAATAGGAGACACAATGGGCATGCACTATTTGTATTTATTAGCATCAAAAACTAAAATTAGTAACATGACCAGTTTTAAAAATTACATCTTTCTAATTACATTGAAGAAGACAATCAGAAAAAGTAGATCTGAAGCATCCTTAGTCAAACATAATTAGGTAAGTTGGCATAGGATATTTCTTGACACACTTTCTAATACCTGTGTGCCAGTTAAATTTTTTAAAACCAAATTCCACACTGCCACACCCACTCTCATCTTTGTGGCTCTGAGTGAGAGTGTCCTTCCTCATATTTTGCACAGAAAAACAGAACTCCTACTCGTTAGCCAATAGCCAGGTTAACTGTTTTTTCCTCTGTGAAATTATTGCTGTTCCTTCATACAGATTAGTTTATTTTTTAATTTTTGAAAATAATACAAGAGAGTTTTACTAATGATAGCATCTTACAGAATTTCAAAATACTATTTTATTTTTCTCCAGCTCAAATAGAACCTCTATTTGTCACTTCCCCTTACATCTTGTGACTTGATGTTAGCCATCACTCATGGGTCCCAGCCTGAGCCTACAGAGAGCTGGATTACTCTGTTTTCTCTCCTGGTCTTCCATTTGTACCCTAGGTTGCCTTAATGCTTAATGCATTTGGGTTATAGTAAAAGTATGCAACGGGATAAAAAAGTTTTTATCCTGGAAATATTAATAAGCAAACCAACTCTACAAATGTTACATAAGACCAGGAAACAGAGATTCCCAATTAAGGCAATGTTAATAACTGTACAGTCCGCTATGCCAGGACATGGCTGTTCTAAATTTTCAGGTGTCAGAGGAAGAGCCAAAATTGAGGAAATAGAGAAATTTAAGGAAGAAGTCATGAAGAGAAAAGAGTATAATGATGGGCATAGCAAGGTATAAGCTTTCATGTTTATCTATAAGATTAGCAACTGAGAGGCCTGGCAGAGTAGTAGGACCATATTGGGTGACTGTATAATTTATCACTAAAAGCAGGACACTTAAGAATGAAAGATTGTGCTGTTAATAAATACCTCCCAGGATTATAGGCATATATCAGGACTTTCTGCAGCAAACTAGCCCCAGATGAACATATGGGCACTATAAATTAAGTAGATGAAAGAACTAGCTAACAGCAAGTGTATCTGAACAGGTTAGATAGAATCCATTTAACCTTAAGTCAAAGGTCATGGGACTATTTTCAAAGAAAAACTGGACAAGAGATACAGGGAAGCAAGGGCAGCCAGTTACAAGCAAAGGGTATTATTAACTCAGCATAGTGGGTGATTGCAGCTCAATGCCTTGAACAAACTTTGGAAAATGGGACAAAAAATATGCTTCAGAATTACCCTACCTATGATGTGAAGGAGATACAGTATTAAGATACCAACTCTTGAGAGTCATTGAGGGGCTGCTTCTGGAGGTGAAGTCTTTTTTTTTTTTGGTCTGTTGGCAGCTTTCTCTGAGGTTCTGAGAAAAAAGCCCTCAGACTCAGAGCTGCAGACAGTGGCAGCTGGAAGTCTGTGTGAGAGGTATGTATGGTTGAGTCCCCCATAACACCAGCCACATATTTCTATGGTCATAGTCTAAAACTAAGTGGCCATGAAAGGCTAGTTTTGGTTTAAGAAAGATAACATATTTTAGGCAAAATAATCTTTTCTAATGATTTTTGGTTGATCAATATCAAATCAAATAGAAATCCTAGAAATGAAAGAAGCATTCAAGGATCTACAAAACACAGTGGAAAGCCTTAAGAATAGGCTGGAACATGCAGAGGAAAGAATTTCAGAGCTAGAAGACTGCTCCTTTGCGCTGAATAAATCAGCCGAAGAGAAAGAACACAAAAACAAGAGGCAGGAAAAAAGCATACAAGAAATGTGGGATTATGTAAAGAGGCCAAACATAAGGATCATAGGTATCCCTGAGGGAGAGGAGGAAAATTTGCATGGGCTGGAAAACTTACTTGAGGGAATAATAGAGGAAAATTTCCATGGCTTAGCCAGAAATCTCGATATCCAAGTACAAGAAGCACACAGGACTCCTGGGAGAGTCAATGTGAAAAGGCATTCACTACGCCACATAATTATTAGACTGACCAAAGTAAACACAAAAGAGGCACTCCTCAGAGCTGTAAAACGAAAAGAACACGTAACCTACAAAGGGAAACCGATCAGATTAACTGCAGATTTCTCAGCTGAAACCTTACAAGCCAGAATGGGAATGGGGAGACATCATCAATCTCCTAAAACAAAACAAAGGTCAACCCAGAATTCTGTATCCTACCAAACTAAGCTTCTTATATGAGGGAGAAATAAAGACCTTTCCAGATAAGCAATCACTGATAGAATTTGTGAAATCCAGACCGGCCTTGCAAGAAATGCTTAGACCTGCATTATACACTAAACAGAGCAACAGACACCCACCTATGTAAAACTACGCAAAAGCTAAAACCCCAGAAACCAGATTCCACAATGATGCAAGAGGTAAAACAAAAGATACCACCCAACAGAATAATCAGAAATTTACCCCAAATATCAATTCTCTCAATAAATGTAATGGCTTGAACTGCCCATTGAAGAGACATAGGCTGGCTGAATGGATTAAAAAATACAAACCAAGTATCTGTTGTCTTCAGGAAACACACCTTACACACAAAGACACATTCAGACTCAAGGTGAAAGGATGGAATACAATTTTCCAGGCTAATGGAAACCAAAAGAAATCCGGAGTAGCCATCCTCATTTCAGATGACGTAAACTTTAAAGCAATAAAAGTAAAGAAGGACAAAAATGGACACTATATAGTGGTGAAGGGAAAAATCTCACAAGTGGATTTAACAATCCTAAACATTTATGCACCCAACACAGGAGCACCCAGGTACATAAAGCAAATACTGCTAGATCTAGACAACATAATAAGCAGCAATGCCATAATAGCAGGGGACTTCAACACCCCACTGAAGAACTGGACAGATCCTCCAAACAAAAAACAAATAGAGAAATAAAAGACCTAAACAGGACTTAGAACATTTGGGCCTAACAGATATCTACAGAACACTCCACACCAAATAACACGGAATATACATTCTTCTCATCAGCTCATGGAACTTTCTCTAAAATTGACCAACATCCATAGGCCACAAAACAGATCTAAACAAATTCAAAAAATAGAAATCATACCATGTATCTTTTCAGACCACAGCGGAATAAATTAGAAATCAATTCCAACAGAAACTCACATCGTCCTCCAAAAATGTGGAAACTAAACAATCTATTGCTGAAAGATTATTGGGTTCAAGGAGGAGATTGAAATTGAAATCAAAAGATTCTTGAACTAAATGATAATAGGGACACAAGTTATCAAAATCTGTGGATACAGCAAAAGCAGTCCTGAGAGGAAAATTATCACCATAAATTCCCACATCCAAAAGACAGAAAAGTCACAAATCATAAACTAACGAATCACTTAAGGAAATGGAAAAGGAAGAGCAAGCAATCCTAAACGCAGAAAAAAGAAATAACCAAAATCAGAGCAGAATTAAATGAAATCGAGAACAAAAGAACATACAGAAGATCAATGAAACAAAAAGTTGGTTCTTTGAAAAGATAAACAAAATAGACAGGCCACTTGCCAGGTTGACCAGAAGCAGAAAGGAAAGGACTCTAATAAGCTCAATTAGAAATGAAAAAGGAGAAGTCACAACTGATACCATGGAAATACAAAACATCATCTTTGAATACTACAAAAATCTCTATGCCCACAAACACGAAAACGTGGAGGAAATGGACAAATTCTTAGAAACACACTACCTCCTTAGGCTCAACCAGGAAGAAACAGAATTTCTAAACAGACCAATATCAAGCACCGAAATTGAAGCAGTAATAAAAAATCTACCCACAAAAAAAAGTCCCGGACCAGATGGGTTCACACCTGAATTCTACCAAGCCTACAAAGAAGAACTGGTGCCTATACTGCTTGTTACATAGTCTTATCCTAGAAATTGGTCCCTGGTTTAGGAGGGTTTGAAATGGACTGGAAAACATTTAAAAATGTTTCAAAGAAGCTTTAAATTTAAATCTCATATAACTGAATGTGTGGCAATTTTCTCAGGTGATTCTTTAGAGTTTTAAAAGTATTATTATTTTTACGGAGAATGACGGGGGATTGGATCAGGAGATTATGACAACTGTTTCAAAACTCCCACACTTTGAGGGGAATATGTGGGAGGGCTTTTAGGAGACTTTTCTATTACATTTCCAAACTGATAATTTTTTTTTTAAACCCTGGGACTATTCTTAAGCTCCAGTAAGAGTTTGGACATTGTTTTTACTATAGAAAAAAGTTTTCAGCAAAATTATTTTTATGGCCATTTCCGGTATGGTGACAGTTAAGGTTACCACAGCTTTTGAGACCAGTTTTTTTCCAGTGTAGTTTTTAAAAGAAAATATTCCATTGAGTGTAACAAGTTTGGAATTGTGTCCTTTTTTTGCGTTTGCTGTTCCACCCGCCACCTCCCCCACCCCTCCTGCCAGACCTCTCTTTAGTGCCAGAACAGTGACATGGGGCTTAGAAGGGTACAGGACAGATTTGATCAGGGAGAGCTGGGCCAGAGACCTAGGCAGGCCCAATGCAATGATAATATGCATTAGGTGCAGACCTCATTGCTGGAGCTGAGAATGAGGCATGCAAGTAGAACCTGTTATTCACAGAACATGCAGAAGCTGTAACGGGAATATATGACTATACAGATTAAAGTCAGCACCACGTCTATGCAGCAAGGGTAGAGAAATTGTTTATATATGGAGATCCAGACCTGTGTTGAACACCAGGTAGGGCTCCAGCCTTGGAGCTAACATGCAGTTTGTCTCTTGGCCTAGGCATAGAGTTGGGAAGAAATGGTAAGAGCACCTCATAGGTCCAGTTCTGTAGAAAGCTTTTGTTTGGATCTAGATCGAAGATAGCATGATGGGAAACCATTTCTGAAGCTGGATTTGAGTTCAGTAGTTTGACAGAGGCCTAATGGCCAGGATTAGAGCCCTGGGAAATATCAGGAGAAGTAGTAAGTTGAGTTTTTGTTGAATCATCTTAATTCTGTCAGTGTCTAGAGCTGAGGGTAGAGCTCAGTCTGCCTTTGTGGATTAAATGTTCTAGCTGAGTATAAAAGAGAAATACAACAGCAGGGAGGTAGACATATCAGTATATTTGGTTTTAGAATAATTGCCTAAAATAGCATTTCCCTTAGGATATTTCATGGATCACTGTTCTTATGAGATGCTCTGAGAAATAAGAGCTTTATTCCTATAATCAGACTGGGAAATGCTACTTTCTTATACCCTTCTTGAAGAATCACACTGCACATTAACATGTTAAAAGCTCTGAGAATTCCTGCAGTAAAGAAATATTTTTCCTTCTGGCACTTGGGATATTACTGTCCCATGGAACCAAACTTCTGTGTAATACACATTGAGAGTGGCTGGATTAGAGGACCCTTTTGGCAGCATCAGTCTTTGAAAGCTGGAAGTAGCTTTAGCTTTGTAAAACTTTATAAAGATTCAAATGTGTAAAGGCTAGAAACACTCTATCAATTGCATCTTGAAGAAATTGAGATTTGGTAAGTCTATTAAGAGTGGAAAACAGAATCTGGTTCAAAAAAGCTTTTGAGTTTGTGATTAAGATAAAGGTTGTCAAGAGGTAAAAGGACTAGGACATTCTTGCTTTATTCTTTTGTTAACAGAAATCAGGACACAGAAGAAACCAGCTCGATTGCATTGGTGTGGCTGTAACTAGGAGATGAACAGGAATGGAGGAAGGCAGATGTTTCAGGTGCTTCCATTTCAGTACTTTATCTCTATCCCCTATAAGAACCAGTCTTAAGTGGACTGGGCTGAACACTGGAAAGAGACAATAACTAAAATTGAGCCTGTGTTGGGGGTGGGAATTGGGGCAGCTGGAGACCTGGATCAGAGAGCATTGTCTGTTAGTGGCATTTATGAGACACAATTAAGCCTTTAAAATTGGGTATCATGTATTCAAGTAATATGTCTCTAACAATAACCTAATGTTAAATTTATAGGCTGTTCTTATTAAAATATTTTTAGAATCAATGTTTTCTAGAAACATACAACTAAAGGAATTGTTTCTGATTCATTGGTGTACTGTGTGAGACGAACTGTTTTTGTTTTGACTGAATTTATTTCTTTCTCTTATATAAGTTACATTGTTGTGAAGACTCATTATAGTTCAATTTATCTGACTTGCATCAAGAAATATGAAAATACCCATTGCCAAAATGTTATATTTGATCAACAAGCCACCATGGGAGTAGGTATCCTGAATTTGTCCGTATGTCTACATACAATTAGATATTTCTATTAGCAACATTATTTCTATTTCTCTATATTTCCTTACAAAATGAGAGGTTATATTATAATTTATTTTGACTAGGGAAAACTCTCTACTTATAATTGTATTCAATAAAAATGATTTTGCTCTATTTAGAGATAATATAATCTATTTAGAGATATTAATATCTCTATTATAAATTATTTATATCTTGGTCTGATTTTTACAAAGGCATTTGTACGTACACATGTGTGGGCCTTATATGTATCAGATATATAGGATATATGTGTTAAGATATATGCATATGAACTCCATCAGGTAATTTATAAATTTTATAGTGTTAAATTAGAAAAGCATCTGATTTACCTCATTGGAGGTTTTTTTTTTTTTTTTTATAAAAGCACTGCACTGATGTGCATATTTAAAATTAACCATTAAGCGAACTTGATGAGAAACAGCTCCTTTATTCAGTATGGTTTCAAAAATCTTCATACGAGAAAACAGTTGACTTTAGTGCCATCACCTGAGCTGTAATTCGAGGAAATTGATCCGTAACTCAGAAATCATCCCTGCTTTAAACACGCTTCCAAAATTTGTGTTAGAATGAATATCTCTAAAACCTGAAGACTAAATGCTTCCAAAGTTGCGGCATTCACGATGTCTTTTATGTGCTTCTGTTCTTTATGTCCTTTCATTTTTCAGTGAAAACAGACAAACTAGACCACTTTACTGTTATAGAATAAAATAAAGGGATTTGGGGACCATAAAATATCTTTAGCTAAGAATTTTAAAGCTTTTGGCAAATGTTAATTAACTATACCTCCTACCAGCCCTGTGAGTAATCACAGTGAGTATATCATAAGACACATATTATGGGAAGTAAGTAAAACTGAATAAATATTTGAAAGAAAATAGATTGGGTTACATAGCTTTTTTCATCATAAATATTTTCACATATACATGGAATAAAATTTTACTTATTTAAAGTATGCTGAATTCCAAGCCTACCCTACTTTTTGCCTATATTAATATTTTTTTATAACAATTTGTTATTAAAAAATGTGTTTGGGGCCCCTCTTACTGGTAAAACAATGTACTTGATAATGTGGCAGCTATAAAGCTGTCAGTTCCTGTTTGCAAACGGTATGAGAGCAGAGGGTGGAGGTGGTTGTGGGCAGGGTAAAGATGGGACAAGCAAAGCACAGGCAGAGGATGGTTTGCAAAGGTGCAGAAGTCAGAAAGAGACGGAGGCTGGGCAAGGTGATGAAGGTCAGATAGTGGATGTGGCCATCTTTGACGGTAGTCGGGCGTGAGCAGTACAGTGTGGAAAAGGAGGGTTGGATATGTAACAGTGGACATGGCAGGGTTGGTTTTACAGAACAAGAGTTAGGAGAGCAAAAGGGAGCTAGTGATGAGGGAGGGAGATTAGAGCAACTGTCATGCTGTCTAAATCTTTGGAGAAAGAATTTTAGAATATTCTGATTTGCATTGTGTTACATAATTTCCTCATCACTCCTACTTCAAGAAAAGACATAGTGAAGAAAGATCAGTGCCCTCACCTTTTGCTGTTTTTAGGTGGGAGGGGGTTTGGTTTATGATTTTTTTATGTGACACCATCCAAGCTGAGGCAGGCCTTGAATGAGACCAATTGTGAGCATTTTATGAATCTGTAAGCTCAGAAAGCCAAAGAAGCTCATTTATGAAATTTCAGGCTGGAAATTAGATTTTCCTCCAGCCTTCAAAGCCTCTGAAAATTGTAAGAATTTGGAGGACTTCTGAAATGGGAGGGGAAAGAGTCACACTTGAGGAGTTCGGGAGTTTTTGCATGTTTCCCTGGGGAGGGGGCTGCAGCTGTGGGCAAGCCAATTAAGCAAATAATAAAATATCTAATGGATGTCACATTCTACAGAAAATGAGACAAACTTGTGGAGAGTATAATATAGGCAGAATAGGAGGAAAAAATGAGTTTTAGTTAGAATACTCTACTGAAATGTAACGGAGGAAGGAAGTCTCAGAGTTGAAAAAATGCCAGAATTTAATAAGAGTCTCCAGTGTCCATCACTGGGAATTTTGTGACCTCAAAGACACAGAGAGCTTTCATTATGTGCCAGAACGCCTGATGGTCTAAAAATTCTTATAGAGCAACATAGAGAGTAATTGAGAATTTGTTGAAGGATGAGGGTAGCATTGAGAATGCAAGAGTGGTATCAGCGTGGCAAGCATATTAATGGAGAGCAGGGGATGGGCAAGTTTCTCCTCTCCTACTTCAGGACTCCAGGGAGCAGAAAACAGTTTTTTTGAGGAATGATGATTTTGATATTGAATAGGTTCCTTTTGAAATTCTGGTTGGCCTTCAAGGAAGAGCGCTTAAGCAAGGAGAATTTGGAAATTGATGAAAAAAAAATAAAGCTAGAAATCTCATAAATGAGATACTTAGAGCTAGATATAAGATCCAGATCAGCAGGGAGGAACCAAAGGACAAAGGTAGAGGAGACCTGACATAAGAACCTTGGGAAAGGGCTGCCTTCAGGAGGTGGGTGGAGAAAGAACTGGTGCTGAGAACAGTGGTGTAGAGATGAGAAGAAAGCCAGGTGTGGCCAATAGCCAAGATAGAACATAATACTGAGGAATATGGGACAAGCAACAGTGTCACACAACAGTGTTCCCCCTCCCCAAAAGAAGCAACTCAGAGGAAGCCTATCTAGTTGTGGCATACAGCTCACAGTCCAGAATCTTTTGAAGACACAGTCTGCTCCTTCAGGTCTGGATGTAGCTGTCTTTGGTCCAGCAACCTAGGAATTAACAACCAAGTTATCTGCTCCCCCACCCTCACCAGTGGTGGAGCAGGGACAGGATAACCGTACGAAAACTCCCATTTGAAGGGAAAAGAGTGAAAGACACACAGCATTCACTTGTCCATCACAATAATGAAATTCTGCCAGGCAGATAATGAGATCCCTCTGTCCTGGCTGGGGGAAGGAATCAAATTAGGTGATTCTGCTTTCTTGAAGTTCAAAGGTTTAGAGAGGAAAAAATAAAATAGTCATGATTCATAGAGGACATGATTGTATGTATAGAAAGCTTGAGAGAATCTACAAAGTTGTAGAATTTGTAAATTTAGCAAAATTGCTAGAAATGATATCAATATACAAAAAGTTCTATTTCTGTATGCCAGCAGAAAATAATTATAAATTGAAAGGTGTTTTTTTTTAAAAAAAGATGTCATTTACAATAACGTAAAATACTTACAAGTAAAACTAATAAAAGAAACTAAAAATATGAGAGAAATTAAAGAAGACTTAGGCAAGTGGAGGGAAATGTGTTTACAGACTGGAATACTCAATATTGTAAATATGTCAATTCTCTGCAAATTGTTCGATAGATTTAATGCAGTCATAATAAGAATTCCTGTGAGGTTTTTTTAATGAAAATTGATAAGCTAATTCTAAGAAAGTTTTATGAAAATTCAAGGTGTAAGAATAGCCAGTCAATCTTAAAAAGAAGTATAATGCTGGAGAATTTACACTGGTAGGTGCGAAGATACTATAAGGCTATAGTAATTAGGATAGTATAGTATTATAAGGGATATGTTAATTAATGGAACAGAGAAGAAAGTCTAGAAACAGACACCAGGTACCTGGACTTGATTTGTGACAAAGGCAGCACTGGCATGTGCTGGGGAAGAAATCATGGGCCAACTAAATATGTATATAAAAAATATTTTATTCAGACATGAAAATGAATTCTAGATAGATTATGGATCTAAATGTGAAAGGTAAAACAATAAACCTATAAAAAGAAGACATAAGAGAATATCTTCCTGACCTTGTCATTGGCAAACATTTCTTAAATAGGACGCAAAAAAATCTATAAATAACAAATAATAAATTGGGAATATATTAAAATTTAAAACCTTTAGTCAGCAAAGGATACCAGTAAAGGAGTGAAAAGAAGCAGTACAGAGGAGGAGATACTTGTACATAAATGACAATAGATTCTTATCCAAAATATATAAAATACTCCTGGAAGTCAATAAGAAAAATGCAGTAAACCCAAGAGAAAAAGGGACAAAGTCTTCAGCTTTACAAACGAGGATATCTAAATAGCCAATAAATATATTAAAAAGGTATGCAACTTCATTAGTCATAAGGAAAATGCAGATTAAAACTGCAATGAGGTAAAACAGATTGGGGAAAAAGTATACAAAGTGTTAGGAAGGATATGCAAAATAGAACTTTTATACACTGTTATAAATTGTTATAATCATGGTGGGAGACTATTTTGCACCCTTTCCTACAGCTGAACATATGAACATCCTGTGACTCAGCAGTTCCCCTCATTTGTATATACCCAAGAGAAATGTGTTTATATTCACCAAAAAACATGTATTGTTACAATTATTATGTCTATTGTAGCATTATTCAAGCTGAAAATTATCCAACTTCCCATAAACAGTAAAATGGGTAAATAATTTTTGATATATTCATACAATGAAATATTCTACAGCACTGAGAATGAGCAACTATTGCAACCATATTAATGTTTGCTAGAAATATAATGTTGAGGGAAAGAAGCCAGATACAAGAGTATATATTGTCTGATTCCTCCTAATTAAATACAAAAATAGGCAAAATTAATCTGTGGTGACTTGGTGATGTTAGTGACTCTTAAGAGGACGAGTGACTAAGAAGGAATATGGGAGCTGGAGGGGTAGGGGTGATGGTGTTGGTTCTGTTGTGCTGCTATTTTATTTTGTTGTTATGTCTGTTTACTTAGTTGAGTTTGGTTTGTGAAAATCCATTGAACTCTACTCTTATTTGTGTAATTTTCTTTATGTATATTTTGCTTCAACAAAAAGTTATTGTGTGATTCCCAGCAAGATAAATGTAGCAGAAGTAGGAAACCACACATAGAAAAAAAATCCTGATTTACTTTTTAAAATGGTAGTAGGAACCATGAATTCACATTAATGCATTCTTTACATAATAAAAACAAATTGAATAAGTATGATATATTTTTTTCCCCTCCAACTTTGGAAGTGTTCAGTAACATTTATATGCAAATACAATCAGCCCTCCGTATCCATGGGTTGCACATCCCTGAATTCAACCAACCACAGATTGAAAATATCCGGAAAATGCTGGTTCTGTATTGAGCATGTGCAGACTTTTTTCTTGTCATTAGTTCCTAATAAAGTATAACAACTATTTACATAGCATTTACATCGTATTAGGTATTGTAAATAATCTACAGATGATTTAAAGTATACAGGAGGATTTGTACAGGTTATATGCAAATACTATGCCATTTTATATCAGGGACTTGAGCATCCATGTGTTACTCAAGGGAGGTCCTGAAACCAATCCTGCATAGATACCAGGGATGACTGTCCCTGAATACAAAAGCAGGGATGTGGAAAATCCATACTGTAACTCAAAATTCACTTTGTATGTTTTAAGGTTACAGATGACAAACATTTTAGTAAGGAGTTTCGTGGAAACACTAGGTTATGGACTGGTTAGGGAGAGAAGGCTAAACTGTGAATTATAGTAGTCTTCCTTTATGCATAGGAGATAAGTTCCAACACCCCCAGTGTATGCTTGAAACTGTGAAGAGTACCAAACCCTATATATACTATGTTTCTTCCTGAACATACATACCTATGATAAAGTTTAATTTATAAATTGGGCACAGAAAGATTAATAACAATAACTAATAATAAAATAGAATAATCCTAACAACATATTGTAATAAAAGTTAAGTGTGAATGTAGTCTCTCTCTCAAAATATGTTATTGTGCTTATACCATGGGTAGCTAAAACCACAGAAAGCAAAACTGCAGATAAGGAGGCACTACTGCAAAAAAATTTCTGTGGGCAGTGAATTTTAGTTGAAAATTTTGCCACAATTCGTTAGCCCTGTGTAGACACAGTTATATCATTGGATGCTGCCAAGTTTCCACAAACCCATAACTACTAATGTGACTTAAAATAATCCTGGGTTGTTATTGGTGTATAATTTACCTATTCAACTTCAGAACCTGTGGGATTCCTAGGTTTGTTCTCAGAAACTCAGTATGTGTAGATCCTGGGCTGTCTCTAGTGTGGTCAGAAAGGTACTTATGAAAATGCATTTGGAGTATTACTAAGTGCTCTAGGTGCCTGAATCAGATCAAATCAGGAGAAATACTGTGGTCAGTCTACATTCTTGTGTCTCCTTAAGACAATCTGTGTTTTCTGGAGCCAAATGAAACTAGGCGCACCAGGTTCCTTCCTCAGATCAAACAAAAGAATGTTTGGCAAGTAATGAAAAACATTATGCAGATTATTTCTTTAATAAATCTCTAGGAGTTGTGAAAAAGTTCTTTAAAAGAACTGTTCTTTGATAGATGCTGTTATGGTTGGAGTGTCTCCCCAAAAACTCATATTGAAATTTAATTGGCACCTAACGGTGTTGAAGGTGGGGTCTTTAAGAGGTATTTGGGTCGTGGCAGCTCTTCCCTCATGAATGGATTAATACAGTTCTTGTGAGACTGGGTTCATTCTCTGGGGATTGGATTAGTTTCCCATAAGAGTGGGTTGTTATAAAGTGAGATTGCCTCATGTTTTGCTTTCCCTTTTTGTACCCGCCTGCTTCCCCTTCCGCTTTCTGCCATGAGTTGAAGCAGCATTAGGTGCTCACCAGATGGTATGCCTGATCTTGGACTTCCCACATTCCAGAATCATTAGCCAAATAAACTTCTTTTCTTTATAAATTACTCAGTCTCAGGTATTCTATTACAGCAACAGAAAATGGACTAAGACAAATTAATAAGGTACTGTAACTCTCTTAAAAATATTCAGCAGAAACCCAACCGTAAATTGCTCCCTAGAGATGCAGATTGCCTGGAGTGTTCAATTGCCAATTAGATTTGAAGCTGTTTGCAGCTGCAAAAGAGCATAAAGACACCAAATAAACCTATTCTTCTCCGCTTCCACTAGTGCACTATGCAGGATGCTGTGATAGCCCCAGGTCTCATAGGGAGCTTATAATGCAGTGTGTGTCTAGAGACACATTTTTGTCTGTTTACCTCTGGCCCACTCAGCCCTTCTATCGTGGGGGTTATTAGAAAGCTGTTGGGAATTAGCCATCTTGACCTACTTAATATTGAGGGATTGGAGAGAGCTTTTTGTTCTTTCATTCTACCTCTCATTGAAGAGTATAAACAAAACATTCTCACAAGAAAACCTCAATAGCATTGGATCCTGTGAGTGATTTATGATTAGTAACATAACAATAATACCTAACATTGATTGGACAATTGACTGTGTGCACCAGGCACTAAGTGCTTTAATCTTTTAGAATTCTCTGAATTCTAAAAGTATTATTATTTATGATTCTAATTCTACAGATGAGAGAACTGAAATGAAGGCATAAGGAAGCAAGCAATTGGTGTGGCCAGTGAATGGTAGAGCTGGGATTTTTGTCCAGGAGATCTGTCTTCCCTTATGGTGCACTTTCATTTGTGGTGTCTTTGGATAGTGCCGTGCTCCTCAGATTCTTGGATGCCTACATTTGATCCAAAGAAAAGAGGGATGACATCCCAGCCACATTTCTACTTTTATGATGTAAATCAGGTTACACATGTTTTAATAATCCAGAATATTTAGAAAGAAGAAGGTCCAGTTCAATATGTGGAGTTCTCTTTCTGTGGAAAAGGCCTAGATTGTTCTTATATATGTGGCCATCTTTATATATACCCTGAATTCCAGGCCTGCACAAACCTGTAGGCTCGAATTCTTTAAACTGTTTCCTCTTCAGTGATAATTACTGTTTAAATTAACCTTTTGCTTGTGTTATCTCTTGGATTTTTAGCTCATGACAAAAAATGAAGCATGAATTGATAAAATTAAATAATGTCCAATTTTTATTTGCCATCCTTTTTAAAGGAAACAGTCTTTATTTCTAGTTGCAGAAAATAACTTTCTATTTTTTAGAAAGAAACTAGTTAAATTTTGTCATCTTTTGTAACTTTGCTATTACAAAATCATTGTTTTGTTACTTATGCCTCCTGCTGAATCATTTTTGATGTGTTTCTTCCTTAGTTAGCTCAGGTACCTGACAACCTGATTAGTTCTTGATGGCCTGCTCTCTTGAACATGGTTACTATCAACTCCCTATTGGAATTCAAATCATTTTTATCCCTGAAAGCGTGTCTAGTATACACAGACCCTCCTGTGGGTCTGTGATTTTCAGCAACTACCTCCATAGCCTGTAGGAGTGACACACACAGTCATTAACAGGACTCAAACTGACTGGTTGAGTGTTCTCTCCCTTCCCCCATCCTCTCTCTCTCTCTCTCTTTCTTTCTTTCTTTCTTTCTTTGTAATACCATAGATATTTTTATGTTCAGTTAGTCAATTAATATTAATTTAACATTTGCTACTTTGAGGCAACATAGCAGCAAGCCCTGCTGATTTTTCTCCCCAGTATCCATTTATATATCCTTTCCCTCTACCTCCTTCAAAACAGAACCCTGATTTTGTTCATGTGTTTGTCCTTCTCCACACATGCTTCAGAGGAAGTTGCTTAATCTCCACCCCCAGAGTGGTAGGCACTTTTGTGCTCAAGCCAACCATTATTGGCCTCATTTCTTCAGTGATGATTTTAGGCTTCACTGGCCAGTAATTTTGCCTGGTTTTCTATTGTTGTTTTATACATGTTTCTATTATTCATTTTATTCCCTCAGTGAAGCAGGGGGAAGCCTGGTGTGGAGTTTCTGGGGAATGCTTTTTCACTGCTTAGAAAGGCCAGTGCTTCTTTTGGACGTTATTGTGTTTGGATGTTTGGGCTGGAATTGCTGCCATGTTCGGTGTTTTGTTTATGAGAGGAACCAGCCTGAGGATCAGGCTAACCCAGTTAAAAACGCAGAATGGCAAGATGATGAGAACCTGGTCCTTGATGGCATTATTGAATCACTGAATTAACCAGTCCGGTAGTCACTGTACTCCTGGACTCTTTGCAGTAACAAAATTACTTTTTATTTAAACCATTTTGAGTTGTGTTTCTGCCACTTGCTGGGAAAGCCTGGCTCCACTCCAGTGCTGTTTACTAGTGTGTCAGCTTGGATGATCGTGTGCTTTCGGAGCTCCCTCCTCTGTATTCTCTTACAAATTTGTTGGGGGGACTAAATAACGTAGTAATAGAAATAAACATTTATTGAGCCCTTATATTTGGCATTGTACTGAATGCTTTGCACGTTTTGATTGTCTGATGGGCCTGCAAAGGCCTAGAACTGTGGCTGGCATCTCACCAGTGAAGGAAAAGTAGTTTTCTCTCTTTCTTCCCTGTCTGTCAGTGTGTTTGGTGTCATGGAGAGAATGTATGTGTGACATGTTCTTGTTGTTGAGGATCAATCATATAGGTAAAAAAGAGCTGGTTTGGGAGTCTATTTTACAGCAAATCACAGTGAATAATATTAGAAAACATATAGCCACTAACTGGTTGATAACAAACTAAACTATGATTTGAGGACAATTGGAAAATAAGGTTGGGAAGTAGGGGATCAATTTTGAAATGTCTTGAAAACTAGGTAAAGTAGGTAGGACCTGATATAGACTAGGGGACTATTGGAAGTTTTGATCTTAGAAAATAACAGGATAAAAGTGGTGTTTAAAGAAAGAGAAAGATTAAAATTGCATGAATTGATTAGGAAGCTGTTGTAATATAATCTGGGTAGAAAATGATACGGTATTGATCAAATTTTCATTCAACTTCCATTTGTTCAAATCTTAAAAAGCAGCAGCCTCTAATAAAAATACATTTTTTATTTTAGTGCAGTATCTGTTGATGCTCACAATAATTACTGAAAGAACTCAGGATGCTTAAGTGACTTCTAGATCCTAGGGATAGTGCAGTGCTATTTGAGGTTGTTTATATTTTTAAAAATAGTCCTATAATGTAAAAATTTTAATTGACTCAGTATTTATAACAATTATTTGTTAAACCAATTATTAAAACAGGAATGCCTTATTCCCTATCATTGTGTACAAGTGGGGAATAGTTTCATTATATTCAGAAATTAAATGGTGTCTGTATTTACTTATTTAGAAAACTTACAGGTAATTTTCAGAGCATTTTCATACTTTTGTAAGAAAAGATTTTTCTTCTGGATCTATTTAGTTGATCTGGCTTGTAAATATTCTTTTCCACATCAGAGGAAAAAACACACCTACATATTTCAGGTGACATTTTCTCTGGTTAGTAGAAAGTAGAATTGTGAAGAGAAAATACCTGGAAAACTATCTGTGTCAGGTAACAAAAGAGTGGTTTAAAAGAACAAGCCCTAGCAAATCACATAGACTGAAAGAACAACAACAAAAAAACAAACCACAAAGAGATAATGACATGCCATAGAACAGAAGAGACCAAGACCAAGGCTGGGCAACTCATTACAAGTACAGACATAAGACCTCAAGTGACTACAAGGTCAAAGACAGAATTGTCGCTTAGGACCTCAATTTCAGGAAACAAATCATATGTGGCCTAGATGTTGTCATGAAAGGTTATTTCTGGACCTCTCATCAGATTTTTTATTTTATTCTTGTCTCAGATGTATAAAACAACGATAGAAAACCAGGCAATATTACTGGCCACATATTTAGATATAATATGACTCTGACTCCAGCATTTTGAACACTGCTAACCAGAAAGTGTAAAAACAGAGCTTTTTATCCCCTGACATACAGCAATTATAACCAAAGTTTAAAAACCATGCAGAATTTAGAAGAAAAATCACACATTAATAAAATGAGAATACTCTATTTTTCTTCTTATGTCTTTTATAAGCAAAGGTTAAATTATATACAGCTATTTTTGATTTCCATATTTTTAGGGTGAGCTCTTCGAATTGGCAAGATACATGTTGAGGTTAATAACCATTTGTAAGACTTTGTTATTTTGGAACACTCTTTTCCAATCTATTAACCCTAAGTTTAAATGGCATGACATTCACATTTTAACAATTTTTTGAATATAACATTCCATTGATCAACTAAATTTTAATACATTCTATAAATATTTATTGAGAGCCCATTGCATGTGACAAGCAAGATAGATACTGTCTTATTCTTTTGGAGTTTACAGTAAGAAAAGATTGTTTTTCTTTCTTTTTTTTCTGGCTACAAGGCCCATGTTCTTTTCTCTTCTTTTTAAAAATTTTTTTCCAACTTTATTGAGGTATAATTGACAAAGTAAAATTATATATATATTTAAGGTACACAATGTGATAATTTAATATATAAATACATGTGTAATGATTACCACAATCAAATTAATTAACACATCCTTCACCACATATAGTTGTAATTTGTGTGTATGGGGGGGTGAGGACACTTAAGATTTGCTCTCTTAGCAAATTTCAGTTAAACAATACAGTATTATTGACTATAGTTACCACAGTATGCTCTCTGCTTCTATGAGTTTGAGTTGTTTTTAGATTCCACATATAAGTGAGATCATACAGTATTTGTCTTTCTGTGCCTGGCTTATTTCACTTAGCATAATGTCCTCCAGGTTGGTTCATGTTGATACAAAGGGCAGGATTTTTTCTTTAAGGTTGAATAATATTCCATTGTCTATATGTGTATACATATACATATATTTGCTTTACCCATTGTTCTGTCAACAGACACTTAGGTTGTTTCTGTATCTTGGCTATTGTGAATAATGCTGTAGTGAAAATGGGGATGCAGATATCTCTTTGAGATTCTGATTTCATTTCCCTTGAATATGAAATAAAATTACTGGATCATATGGTAGTTCTATTTTTAATTTTTTGAGGAATCTCTACTTTTTTCCATAATGGCTGTAATAAATTTATATTCCAACCAACAGTGCACAAGGGTTCCATTTTCTCCACATTCTTGCCAACACTTATCTTTGTCTTTTTGATATTAGCCATACTAACAAGTATAAGGGGATATTTCATTGTAGTTTTAATATAAATTTCCCTGGTTAGTGATGTTGAGCACTTTTTCATATTTCTGCTAGCCTGGTTTTTTTTGTCATCTTTGCAAAAATGTCTATTCAGGTATGTCTTAGTCCATTTGTGCTAAAATAACAGAATACCACAGATTGTGTAATTTAGAAAGAAAAGAAATTGAGTTTTTATAGTTCTGGAAAGTATGAGATCAAAGCACCAGCATTCAGTGTCTGGTGAGGGCTTTATTGCTGTGTCCTTGCATGGCAGAGGAGTAGAGGAGCAAAAAAGACTAAATGCTGGGTAGAGCCTTTTTTATAGAGCCTTAATTCCAGTCACAAGGGCTCCACTCTCATGACTTAATCACCCCCTAAAGGCCATACCTCTTAATACTATCATATTGGTGATTAAGTTTCAACACATGAATTTCAGACCATATAGCAAGGACACTTGCCCGTTTTAAAATCAGATTGATTGTTTTGTTATTGGGTTGTGTGAGTTTCTCATGTATTTTGGGTATTATCTCTTTATCGGATATATGATTCCCAAATATTTTCTCCCAGTCCTTAGGTTGCCTTTTCATTTTGTTGATTGTTTATTTTGCTGTGTGGAAGCTTTTTAGTTTGATGTAGGCCCACTTGCTTATTTTTGCTTTTGTTGCATGTGCTTTGGTGTCAATTCAAATAATCATTATCAAGACCAATGTCAAGGAGCTGTTTTTCTGTTTTCTTCTAGGAATTTTACAATTTCAGGTCTTATATTTAATTCTTTAATACATTTCAGATTAATTTTTATATATGGTGTAACAAAAGGGTCCAATTTCATTTTTTTGCATGTAGATATCCAGTTTTCCTACCACAATCTTTTAAAGAGACTGTCTTTCCCCATTGTGTTTTTGTGGTACTGTTGTCAGATTAGTAGACCTTATATTCATGAGTTTATTTTTGGGCTTTCTACTCATTTCATTGATCTATGTGTCTACTTTTATGCCAGTAGCTTGTTGTTTTGATTACTATACTTCTGTAACATAGTTTGAAATCAGGATGTGTGGTGCCTCTAGCTTTGTTCTTCTTTCACAAGATTGTTTTGGCTATTCAGGGTCTTTTGTGGTTCTATGGAAATTTTAAGGTTATTTTCTCCTGTTTTTATTACAAATACCATTGGAATTTTGATAGGGATTGCATTAAATCTAGATTGTTTTGAGTAGTATGGATATTTTAACAATATTATTTCTTCCTATCCATGAGCATAGGATATCATTCCATATGTTTGTGTCATCTTTAATTTCTTTCAATGTGTTATAGTTTTCAGTGTACAGATCTTTTTACTTCCTTGGTTAAATTTATTCCTATATTGTTATTTTTGATGCCCCTGTAAATGGGATTGTTTTCTTAACTTCTTTTTTGGATTGTTGTTAGTGTATAGAAACACAACTGGTTTTTGTATGTTGATTTTGTATCCTGAAACTTTACTGAATTTTTTAGCTCTAAAAGTTTTTGGTGGAGTCTTTAGGATTATCTGTATATAAGATCATGCCATCTGCAGACCATTTCACTTCTTTTTTCTGATTTGTGTGTCTTTTATTTCTTTTTTTTGCCTATTCTGGCTAAGACTTCTAGTACTATGTTGAATAGAAGGGAAAAATGTGGTCATCCTTGTCTTGTTCCTGATTATAGAGGAAAAGCTTTCAGCTTTTCATCATTGGGTATCATGTTAGCTGCAGACTTCTCATATATGGCTTTTGAGGTGCATTTCTTCCATACCTAATTTGTTGAGAGTATATATCCTAAAAGGATGCTTGAATGTTGTTATATGTTTTCTCTGTAACTATTGAGATGATCGTATAATTTTTATTCTTTATTTTTCTAATATGGTAAATAAAATTTATTGTTTTGCATGTGTTGAACCATCCTTGCATCCTAAAGATAAATCCAACTTGATCTTCGTATATGATCCTTTAACATGCTGTTGCATTTGGCTTGCTAGTATTTCAGCGAGGATTTTTGAATCTATGTTCGTAAGGGATATTGACCTGTAGTTTTCTTTTCTTGTCGTGTTCTTATCTGGCTTTGCTAATAGGGTAATGTTAGCTTCATAAAGTGAGTTTGAAAGCATTCCCTCCTAGTCAATTTTCTGGAATAGTTTGAGAAAAATTGGTGTTAGTTCTTCTTTAAATGCTTGGTAGAATTCACCCATAAGTCATCTGGTCCTGAGCTTTTCTTTGTTGAGAGATTTTTGATTACTCATTTAATATCCTTACTCATTATTGGCCGTTCAGATTTTCTATTTCTTCATGTTTCAGTCTTGGTAGGTTGTATGTTTCTAGGAATTTATCCATTCTTCTAGGTTATCCAATTTGTTGGTATGTAATTTTTCATGGTAGGCTCTTATGATCCTTTGTATTTCTATAGTATTGATTGTCGTGGCATCTCTTTCTTTCATCATTTTATTTATTTGAATCTTCTCTTTTTTTTTTTCTTGGTTAGTCTAGCAAAGTTTTGTCAATTTTGCTTATGTTTTCAAAAAACCAGATCTTAGTTTCACTGATATTTTCTGTTGTCTTTCTGGTTTCTATTCCACTTATTTCTTCTCTTTATTATTTCCTTCTATCTGTTCATTTTGGGTTTAGTTTGTTTTTCTAGTTCTTTGAGCTACAGAGAAAGGATGTTTATTTGAGAGCTTTCTTTTTTTTAATATGGGCATTTATCACTATAAACTTCCATCTTAGAATTGATTTTGCTGCATCCTATAAGTTTTGTTATGTTGTGGTTCCTTTTTCATTTGTCTCAAGATAATTTTGGACTTCCCTTTTGATTTCTTCTTAGATTGGTTATTCAGGAGTGTGTTGTTTAATTTTCCCATATTTTTGAATTTTTCAAAATTCATTCTGTTACTGATTTCTAGTTTCATATCATTGTGGCTAGAAAAGATACTTGATATCATTTCAATCTTTTAAAATTTGTTAAGGCCAATTGTACCCAACATATGATCTATCTTGTAGAATGATCTGTGTGCACTTAAGAAGAATGTATATTTGCTGCTGTTGAATGGAATGTTCTGTAGATGTCTGGTAGGTCCTTTTGGGCTATAGTATTATTCAATTTATCTATTCCTTTATTGATTTTATGTCTAGATTATCTATGCATTGTTGAGAGTGAGATATTGAAGTTCCCTATAATTACTGTATTTCTGTCTATTTCTCCTTTATTTCTGTTAATATATTTGCATTATATATTTAGGTGTTCCCATATTGGGCGTGTGTGTATATATGTTTATAATTATGATATTCTCTTGGTTAATTGACTTCTTTATCATTTTGTAGTGGCTTTTTTTCTGTCTCTTGTGACAGATTTTTGACTGAAAGTCTATTTTGTCTGATATAAGCATAGATACCTTTACTCTCTTTTGGTTAGCATTTGGATGGAAAATTTTTTCCATCCCTTCACTTTCAGCAATGTGTGTCCTTAAGCCTAAAGTGAGTGTCTTCTAGGGAGCATATAGTTGGAGCTTGGTTTTTCTTTTTCTTCCATTCTGCCACTCTCTGTCTTTTAATTGGAGAATTTAATTCATTTACCATCCAGGTAATTTTTGATATGTAAGGACTTACCACTGCCATTTTATTAATTGTTTTCTGGTTATTTTGTAGGTCCTTTGTTTCTTTCTTCCTCTCTTTTTATCTTCCCTTGTGATTTGATGATTTTCCATAGTGGTTTGCTTTGAATCCTTTCTCTTTCTCTTTTGTGTATCTATTATTTCTTTTCTTTGTGGTTACCATGGAGTATACATAATAAAAATCTTTTTTTCCCTACCACCCAAATAGTGTTCATTGTACCTGAGGGATAGGTTTTTACCCTCCCCATCCTCCTTACCTCCACCCTTCTTGATTTCCACTTAACTTTCTGTCTCTTTGTGTCTGTGTGTGCCCATTATTAGCTCCCAATTGTTAGTGAGTACATATGGTGTTTGTTTTTCCATTCCTGAGACACTTCACTTAGGTTAATGGTCCCTACTTCCATCCAAGTTGTTGCAAAAAATATTATTTCATTTCTTATTATGCCTGAGTATTATTCCATGATACACACACACACATACACACATACATGCACACCCCCCACAGTTTCTTAATCCACTCATGAATTGATGGGCACTTAGGTTGATTCCACATCATTGCTATTGAGAATTGAGCAAAGGTGTCTTTTTGATAAAATGATTTGTTTTCCTTTGGGTAGATACCCAATAATGGGACATGGTAAATGGTAAGTCTACATTTATTTCTTTGAGGAATCTCCATATTGTTTTCCATAGGGGTTGTATTACTTTGCAGTCCCACCAACAGTATATAAATGTTCCTTTCTGTCTGCATCCATGCCAACCTCTATTGTTTTTTGACTTTTTAGTAATAGCCATTCTGGCAGGGGTAAGGGGATATCTCATAGTGGCTTTAATCTGTATTTCTCTGGTGATTAGTGATGTTGAGTATTTCTTCATTTGTGTGTTGGCCATTTGTCTATCTTCTTTTGAAAAACTTCTGTTCATGTCTTTTGCCCACTTTTTAATATGGTGGTTTATTTTTTTCTTGATGATATGTTTGAGTTCTTTGTAGATTCTGGATGTTAGCCCTTTAGCAGATGTGTATTTTGTGAATATTTTCTCCCATTTTGTCTAATTACTCTGTTGATTATTTCCTATGCTTTTCAGAAGCTTTTCAATTTAATCAAATCCCATTTACTTATTTTTGTTGTTGCTGTATTTGCCTTTGGGGTCTTAGTCATAAATTCTTTGCCTAAGCTGACATCTAGAAGAGTTTTTCCTACATTTTCTCCTAGAATTTTTATGCTGTCATGCCTTACATTTAATTCTTTTATACATCTTGAATTAATTTTTATATGTGGCAAGAGATAAGGGTCCTGCTTCGTTCTTCTGCATGTGCCTATCCAGTTTTCTCAGCACCACTTATTGAATAGGGCTTCCTTTCCCCAGTGTATATTGTTGTCTGCTTTGTTGAAGATCTGTTGGTTGTAGGGAGATGGTCTTATTTCTGGGCTCTTTATTCTGTTCCATTGGTCTATGTCTCTACTTTTATACCAGTACCTTGCTGTTTTGGTTACTGTAGGCTTGTAGTATAATTTGAAGTCTGGTAATGTGATGCCTCCAGATTTGTTCTTTTTGCTTAAGATTGCTTTAGCTATTTGGACTCTTTTTGTTCCAAATAAAGCATAGAATTATTTTTTTTGAGATCTGTTTTATATGGCATTGGTATTTTGATGGAGATTGGGTTGAATTTGTACATCACTTTGGGCGGTATGGACATTTTAATGATGTTGATTCTACTAATCCATGAGCATGAGATGTTATTACATTTGTTTGTATCATCCGCAATTTATTTCATCAGTGTTTTGTAGTTCTCCTTGTAGAGGTCTTTAACCTCCTTGGTTAAGTATATTACATAAGTATTTTTTTTTTCAGCTCTTGTGAATGGTGTTGAGTCTTTGATTTGACTCTCAGCTAGACTGTTATTAGTTATAGAAATGCTGCTTCTATGAAGCCAGTATCATCTTGATACCAAAGCCAGGAAAGGACACAATAAAAAAAATAAAACCACAGACCAGTATCTCTTATGAACATAGGTGCAAAAATCCTCAACAAAATACTAAAAAACTGAAATCAATAGCACACCAAAAAAATAATTCACCATGATCCAAGTGGGTTTCATTTGAGGGATGCAAGGATGGTTCAACATATACAAATCAATAAGCGTGATTTACCACATAAACAGAAGCAAAAACAGAGACCATATGATCAGCTCAATAGATACAGAAAAAGCATTCAATAAAATCCAGCACCCTTTCTAGAGAGAAACCCTAACAAACTTAGGCATACAAGGAACATACCTTAAAATTACAAAAGCCATATATGACAAACCCATAGCTGGCATCATACTGAATGGGGAAAAGTTGCAAGCATTCCCTTGAAGAACTGGAATAAGATAAGGGTGCCACTGTGGGCATATAGTACTGGAAGTCCTAGCAAGAGTAATCAGGCAAGAGAAAGAAATAAAGGGTATTCAAATTTGGAAAGAGTAGGTCAAACTATCACTTTTTGTTAATGATATAATCTTGTATCTAGAAAATTACAAAGACTCCATAAAGAGACTCCCAGAATTGATAAACAAACTCAGCAAAGCCTCAGGTTACAAAATCAATGTATGCAAATTAGTAGCATTTCTATAAACTAACAAATATTTTAATCTAGTTTAAGCTGATAACAACCTAACTTTAATTGCATACAAAAACTCTACACTTTTACCTCTCCCCCCACATTTTATGGTATTAATGTCACACTTTACATCTTTTTAAATTGTGTTTCCATTAGCCAATTATTGTAGCTATAGTTATTTTGAATAGCCTTGACTTTCAACTTTTATTCAAGAATTAAATGTCATTTACATACTATCAGTACAATATTAGAGTATTCTGCATTTGACTATATACCTTTACCATTGAGTTTTATACTTTTGTATGTTTCATATTGTTACTTAGCATCCATTTGTTACAACTTGAAGAACTCCCTTTAGTATTTCTTGTATGGAAGGTCTAGCAGTGATGAACTCTGTCAGCTTTTGTTTGTCTGGAAATGTCTTTATCTCTCCTTTGTTTTTGAAGAATAGAATTTCTGAGTATAGTATTCTTGGTTGGCAGTTATTTTCTTTCAGCACTTTCAACTGTTACCCATTCTCTCATATACTGCAAGTTTTCTATTGAGAAATCCACTGATAGCCTTATGGGGGTTCTCTTATGTGTGATGAGTCTCTTTTCTTCTGCTTCTTTCAGGATTCTCTTTTTGTTTTTGACTTTTGACAATTTGATTATAATGTGTCTCAGGATATTCTTTGAGTTAAACATACTTGGGGTCCTTTGAGCTTCATGAATCTGGATGTGCACATATCTCCTAAGATTTGGGAAGTTTTCAGCCATTCTTTATTTAACCTCTCTGTTTCTTTTCTTTTCCTAGAAGTTGTATAATTTGTGTATTTATTTGGTTAATGCTGTACTATAGGTTCACTATGCTTTGTTCACTCTTTTGCAAATTTTTAATTTTTCTGTTCCTGTAATTGGCTACTTTCAAATTACCTTTTTTCAAGTTCACTAATTCTTTCTTCTGCATGTTGAAATCTGATATGTAAGCTCGCTATTGTATTTTTCAATTCTGTCTTTGTATTCTTTAGCCCTAGGATTTCTGTTTGGTTCCTTTGTGTGTGTTCTGTTTCTTTATTAAACTTCTTGTTCATGCATTGTTTTCCTGATTTCTTTTAGTTGTCTATCTATGTTCTCTTGCATGTCTTTGAACTTTAAGGTAATTATTTTGAATTCTTTGTCAGGCAATGCCTAGATCTCCATTTCTTTGTAGTCAGTTATTGGAGCCTTATTAGTTTCATTTGGTGGTGTCATGTTTACCTCATTCTTTGTTATCTGTGTAGCCTTGTGTTAGCATTTGTGAATTTGCAGGAGCGAACACATCTTCCAGTCTTTAACGATTAGTTTCAGAAGGTAAAGAACTCCTGTTGGGTCCTTGTGTTGTTGGGATTTCCTCTCGGATTGTAGTCAAGTGGAGTTGGCGTCAGGTCATGTGGCTGCTTTTTGGGCTGCAGTGAAGTCTGTGGTTGGTGGGCCTGTTACCATGTACACACATGGGTATGGTTCCTCTGAGTTCTGGGGAGGACTCCTCCTAGGTTGTGGGGTAGGTCCCTGGGTAGGTAGGACTAGATCTGGACTATGCCTAAGAGGGCCTGGAACCAAGTCACGGGGTGCTTCTGGGTCCACAGCCAAGATTGAGGTCTGTAGGCCTTCCTCTGGGCCATGAAGGGTATGCATCCTACTAGGTTCCTAGGTAGGCAGAACTGCTCCTGGATCCTGGATAAGCAGAGCTGGAGCCAGGACATAGGGCTGCTTCAAGATTTGCAGCTGGACCAATGTTAGGCAGGCCTGCCTCTGGGAGCCCAAATGGGCATGCCACCTGGTGGGTCCATGAGCAGACAGGACTGTTCTCAAAATAGAGCTAAGAGGGTCTAAAGCTGTTTTATGGGGACATTTCAAAACCTGCTGTAAGACTGAAATCTGTCTGCCTGCCTTTGGGGGCACTGAAGGGCAAGGGTCCCTTGGTAGGTCCTCACACAGGCAGGACTTCTCTCAGACTTCAACTGTGAGAGGCTAGAGCCAAGTTACAGGGCTGCTGCTAGGTCTACAGCTGGTACAGACATCAGTAGACCTGTCACCTGAGGCATAGTTGTGTGTGACTCTTCCTGGATACCTTAGCAGATGTTTCTGGTGGCAGGACCAAGCCCAAATGGGCTGTAGCCAAGGATGAAGCCATTTCCTTGTCTGTAGCTGGGACTACCATTGGCAAGCCTGCCACCTGGGTATGGGCCTGCCCTCTCAAAATAGCTCTTCGCAGTATTGCACCCCACCAGGGTTTTCCAGCCTCCTACCATGTACCAAAACTCCCACAAAGGCACTTTTGTCCATGGATGGTAGCCAAGTTCTTGTTGCTGTGGAGGGATGTGAATGGGTTACCACCTTCCCACCATCTTGCTGGCATCACCTCCCTCTCTCGAGATTATTGCCCAAGCTCTCAAGACATTGATTGGATATGGTTGTTGTGGATGGTGGGGGACATGATGTTTAAACCAAAACCCAAATGGTGAGTAGAAATTACCAGATGATAAGGCAGGGAAAGAGATTCTATGAGCAGATAAAACTATGTGTAAGAGACAGGAGAAACCACAGGCTTTCCAAGAACTATAAACCTAATTTGGGAGGAAGTTTGTGAGTAAAGAGATAAATGGGTAGAGATGAGGCTGGATATGTAAGAACTGCTTTTCTTTCACTTGGTGGAAAGATGGTAAACATGGTAAACAGATTCTTTACCAATAAAGATCTTTAAGGATATTTAATAAGAGGGGTCAGAAAATATAGTCTGAATGGATTTCTCTTTTGTTTTTAATTAGACTAATTACCTGTCTTCCTTTAGGCAAATCTTGATTTTTGTTAATCCCTGGGTTTATAAGATGTAGCTTTTGCCTTGCTCTAGTAGCTACTTTCATAGTATATTTCCCTTCCTAGCAAATTGAGAAGCCTTATGCCAAGACTCAGTTTCCAACAGGAAATTTATTATTCTCAAAGGAAAACACTTTGGGAAGGGAAGGATTATATTAAAAAGAATGAATATACTTTCTCATCTTGAAACATACTTATGAGCCTCAAGAGGCAAAGTAGAGATTCCCCAGAAGAGAACTATAGAAATGAGGAGGAATGAGGATTGGACTCTTTCCCTCTGCAGGTAACCCCATTAATGTCCTTAGCTTTAGAATAGAGTCAGGTTGACATGTTGTTTTAAATACTTTTCTTCCAGTGGATTTCATTTCATTACATGGTTCATTTAGGGCTTCCTAGCTCCACCCAGAGAGATTCTTAAGAGCATTGATTGACAGAGTCAGAGTGAGTCAGTTGCCATCTCTATAAAAACAGCTAAATCTGATAGGCTTAAGTGTTAGGAATGCTTTCAGTCCTATGATTTGATTGTGGTTTGAGTTCTGGATGTACCTAATGCTAAATGGACCTTGGTAACTGGGAAGATAATAGTATTGTTTCTGAATCAACAGCACCTTGGTTTATTTAATTTTTGGTACTTATGAATATGCTTACAGAGATAAAATATAGAATATAAAATTGAAAGAGTTAAAAGATCCCAATGTGAGTTCTAGTTATTAACCACATGATCTTGGACAAATAGTTCCAAGTTTCAGATTCCTTAACTTTAAAATAGAGATAATTTTTTAAAAATTTAATTGCTGCTTATCCAGTATTTACTATGGGCTTGGTTCTATTCTAAATGCTTTACAATTATGAACTCATTTAATTTTAATAATAAAGCCATGAGATAGATACTATTATTATCTCCATTTTATATATGCAGAGATTGAAGCACCAGAAGGTAAATCACTTTCTCAAGGTTACCTCTCAAGGAGGTCAGGGGTAAGTGGGAGAACAGGCAGTCTGGCTGTCTATGCCATATTTTTAACTAGTCTTATGTTAATTATGCCATCTCAGAGGGTTCTATGAGGATGGAGTAAGAAATAATGTTTTCCCTCACTCTTCATTTATTATTTAACTAAAAGTGTACAACTAGTCAATATGAGAGGGGTTACCAGGACTCTAGCCATTGCTTGCTAAGATAACTGAATAGTTTGCCGATGTCCTCCTTCCTTATGAGATGAGACATACATTTCTGGAAGAGAACCTGGACTGGGAATCTAGCTTTATTCTTTAATGAAAAAAACTTTTAGGGTGGGTTGGAAATGGATTCATTTCTACACAGGGTCCTGGGGAGATGAATTGGTGTCATTCTGGATGGTATCATGGATCTGTTGATCTCAGGTGTTGCCTGAATATATGGCCAACATTATCCCTCAATCTGGCAATCCCTTCTTTGGGTGGTCTATTAACTTAAATAGAATGCACAAAGAAAAAATAATGTACTTTAGGATAGCTCACACAAAAATAAAACATCAGTTCCTTAACGTGGATGTGAAAGTGAAAAGAAAAAGTGAGAAAGTTTTCTGATTTATGCACTGAAATGGCCAGAATAGGCCGGGGGTGGGGGATGTGGGGGGAGGGGGATGGGGTGAGGGCAGTGGGGGTGGGTAGGGAACAACAAACCTCAGTGACTTAACACAACAAAAGCTTATTTTGCAAACTTTTGGGCATCTCTTCTCCAAGCAGTGACTTGGAGACTCTGGCTCCTTCCACCTGTGGCTCTGCACTCCTCTAAGTCCTTAGAGGAGAAAGGGAATGGAGGGTTGTGTGTTGGGAGTGTTTTATAGGCCAAACCTGCCAGTGGATTACACCATTCTGCTCACATTTCATTCATCAGAACTCAGTCACATGCCTCAACATGGAAGGGAGGCTGGGAAATGTGGCCCAGCTATGCCAAGGGGTAAAAGAGGGATGATTTAGTGGACAAATAATTAACCTGCCACAGGGAACTAAGCTCAATAATCAGGGAACAAAGCTTTGCTTAGCTTCTCTGGTAGATCATATTTTTTGGCCCTAATCATTTATTCCTTACTTCCTTCTGAGAGATTAAATATTCTCCCTAATTCCATGTAACTTGCAGAGTTGCCCACTGTGGAAGGAACATACTTCCTTTCTCCACTGAAATTGAGCCTGTTTATGCTGTTTGTTTTGGCCAATGAGGTGCAAATTGTACCACCTTTTGGCAGAAACTTAACTGTTGAATTTTTGGCTCTTTCCTTTTTCTCTGTGCCATAAAAACAGCATGTCCCAAACAGAACTGGTCCTTCAACCTGTGTCCTGAACTGAGAAGACCTGTAGGGCTGATCCAAATAGAGCTGAGTACAGTGAATTGGAGCTGCAGCGGCTGCAGCTAACCAACAGCCTCCAGCATGCAACAGGAGCAAGAAATCGATGCTTGTTATTAAAAGACACTGACAGTTTGGAGTTATTTTCTACATCAGCAAATCTGACTAAAAAGGTTTTCATTTGGCATATGTATAATTCCATCATAGGTAAGATCATAAGAAAAAAAGTTGCAGCAGAGCTGATAAGTGAGAGATACAAACTGATCTTTAGTTTTTAGAGCTAACTCTCATAATTGACAGTTTGTATCTGAGGTATGCATAAGGCCCTCTTCTTACTCCCCAAATAGTCAGTCGACTAGCCATGTTGTTCTTCTGCTTCTTTGCTTCTAACTGTAACAAAATATCTAGCAATAAGGTTACCGAGTAGTTAGAAAATAAACACCTTGCTGTTATGTACAAATGATCCTTCTTAAAATAAGTAGAGATTATTGGGGGATAGTGGGAAGGCCTGGGAGAAGGGATTGATTAGAAACAGTCTCCCATTAAGTTTACAGCACACACTAAAAAATTGATGTAAAATTTTTGATACCTGGGGATATTGAAAGCAAAGTTTCGAGCAAGTGGAACACAAAATAGTTATGTTTTAATGGAGGATGAAGAATAGCACACATCAGGGGTATGTCTAGGACTAATGAACCTACGTAGAGCTCCGAGGACTGCTAAAAAGGGAATGACACAAGGACCGTGGGTGTCTGGATTGGGGCAGTGGGTAAGTTAGAAAACTATGCAATATCAAAGGAGTACTTTATCCATAGTTGGCCCATTTTACTGTTGTTGGCAGACTTTTACAAACAGTTTGAACTTATTCAGTGATAAAACTTGTATGAAAGTATGATAAATTTATTGGCTAGGGGTTATATAAATGAAACCTTAACTGAAGATATGTATGAGATTTGTCACTATTATATTTTTAAAAATCATAGACAAACTACATGCTAGAATGTAAATTGATGTCTTGGTGCACGTTTTCTCATTAAAATTATGTTGAATAGCGTAGTTACGTGCTTGGGCTTGGATGGAGTATAAGGTTTGGTTGAGCACTAGGTCATCTTAATGACATCAGATTTGGTTTAAATGAGATGCTATTCTGATGTTGGGTGGACTTCAGGTTGGACTCTGGATGATGTAAGAGGTAGGATTCTTTTAGTTTTTGCAAATAACAGAAAATCCAACTTGAAGTAACTTAAACAATAAAGATAATCTGTTGGTCATCATTGAAAACACTGGAGCCAGGTCAGGTTTCAGTCCTGGTTTAATAATATACTGGCTTTGACTCAGTTTCTCTGTGATTGTCTCAGCTCTGCTTTTGTCTGTTTTAATCTTAGGCTGATATCCTAAGTACAACTGCCAGCACTAATCAGGGGTACATGCTTCTTTCTTTGCATTCAGGGTAGGAAGGCTATTGCTCCCCATACGTATATAACAAAATTCTTGAACTTTACTCTGATCATTCCAACCTGAACCTATCACTATTGAAGGAAAGCTCACGCCAACTGGGTTTTGCTCACTTCTGAAGCAACCACTGTGATAAAATGAATAAAGTTGTATTCCTTGACTTATGCTACTCAAACTACATGGCTGCTACACAATGGGAAAAGGGTAGTTCCTCAAAGAAACATACTTAGGTAGTGGGCAGAGCAGGGATGGGTCTTGAGTAAGCAACTGATGAATGTCCTGTACAGATGACACAGGCTCTGTTACCAACTAAAATTTCCAGGCTGGTTGAGGAAAGTGGAACAACTAAGAGACAAGGGCATCTGCATTCTGGCTTCATGTATTTCACATACGAGTGTATAAACTTGGGTAAGTTTTATGACTTCTATGGACCTCCGTTTTCTTACCTATAAAAAAGAAATAATCGATATTTTCCTGACTTCTAGATGTCAGTGCTTTCCAGATGCACTATTGACTAATGAATAGTACAGAAAGCAGCCACTGTATTAAATGTACTTAACAAATGTAAGATGCTTCCCAATTTCAGCAAATGTAAAAAAATTTTTTTTAATGGCAATCTCAGATCTGAAGATAAGGTAATGGTAATGCTTGACATTGAGGTTTGGTTTGAAGATTTGTCAATAGGGCATACGGTAGGCAAGAAAATCTTGCATTACTCTGTCTTACTTGAGCTTGGTTATTTTGATGGGGGTTTATTATCTTTGTTTCAATATTAAATTTTTCTTGCACAGAACATGAGTCTTTGGGCAAATAATTCTGTGCTTTCATGTGTAAAATGAGTGGTTTGAATTGGATGATCACTAACATCTCTTCCCCTGGTTTTATAGCTGTGAATGCTGGCACTGACCCACATTCCTAGAACCAACCTGAAATATAAGCAGCCTCTGAGATTTAGGGGGCAAATGGCTGAGTGATTGGGTGAATGGCCTTTTCCTTCTAAATTACGCTCAGTGTTGGCCCACAGACCTATGAAAGCCAAATCACCTCTGTCTGGTTTGTAATATTGCTGGCACCAAGAAACTCACCTTTTAACAAACCAATGTGGAAAACTTCCAGTGCATCTGCCACTCTAATTTATACGTTAGAGGATAAGGCTGACCGGAAAGGCCATGGATATGACTAAATTTATTCCCATTTGTTCAATTACAGTGTCTCTGTCAGAAAAGTAGGTTTGTTGTTAAAGATTTTGAGTATTCACCCTCTCTCCTGGAAGGAGGCATATGCTTCCCATAAAACTAGCAACATGAAAGTAGTTAACACTTTGACAACATCCGTAAATTATCCCCTAAACAATTTTTCTAGAGAGGAATAAGTCAAAAAGCCTGCATGTCAAAAACCACACTGCTCTAATGAGTCTGCCTTTCTATTTATCACCAAAAGTTAAATGGTCAGAGGGAAAATTGTTCACTTTTTTCTAATCCTTTCCTCATCCCATTCTATTTCAGGTGGATGACTAATGACTATCTTTCTGCTAAAGATGAGAGAAATCATTTTATTTATCTGTCTCCTTGTTTATAATGAGCCCTGTTTTGTAGCCATGTAAAGTTAGAGTAAGTTAGGCACTTTGGGAAGTAGAATTAATACTTTTAGGCCAATAATCTCTCAGTGAGTGTAATCAAGCAGTAATTTACCAAGGATTACACATAGCACAACTTCATAAATGTACCAAATAGGTCCCCAAGAGTTAATTTTCCTGGAAAGGGAGAAGAGGGGAAGAAAACAAATATTCTTTCAAAATGACTGTATCATGTCCTTTGCTAGGTATTTTCACATATATTAATGTATTTCTTTCATAACAATACTATAAAAATATGTGGAATTATCTCTATTTCTGTCTGAGGAAATAGAGTTTCAGATGGGATAAGAAACTCAGGGCCAGTAAATAAAAAAAATTTATAAATATGAAAATTTGGCTACAAAGCTTATCTTTCTTAATGCACTGTGATAATCTGGATCTTCATTTTACAAAATTCTGTGTAGATCATTGCAATAACATTTATAGAATATTTACTCTGTGTTAGGCATTGTGCCAAGTACTTTACATGCATTATTTCATTTAATTCTCATAACAAGCCCTTCATACTATCTTTATTTTGGAGATGAAGAAACAAAGCTAGTGTGGAGCACAGTCTCCATTCTCTTCTCTACTCTG
Organism: Daubentonia madagascariensis; assembly: GCA_023783475.1. Classification (NCBI taxonomy): domain Eukaryota; kingdom Metazoa; phylum Chordata; class Mammalia; order Primates; family Daubentoniidae; genus Daubentonia; species Daubentonia madagascariensis. The sequence goes on along the minus strand of JAKFHU010000978.1, from coordinate 11,984,560 downwards.
TAGCCAGAGATTTTTTAAAAAACTAAAATGAAAAACTAATATCGTTTCAGGGTCTTCACCTTCCCACAGGGCATTGTGTGACTTGACCCCTGTGGACCCTCCTACCTTGTCTTGCTTCACTTCCCCACAGCTCTTTGCACTGTAGCCACTCTTGTCTTAATATTGGGGCTCTCTCTGCCGAGAAGGTTCTCCTCTTCACCTTGCCATTCACTCTCTTTACTAAGTTAACTCAAATTTATTCTTCAATTCTCATATTATTGATATGGAAATCTTCTAGATCCTACACAGGATTAAGATCATCTACTTTTATTTCACAGCATTACTCACAGTATATGACTATGTCTTTACTTTTGTGATTTTTTTTATTACTGTAAGATCCATGAAGATGGCTCCTATATTCGTTTTATCATCATCCCTAGTACTGACCATGTTTCTTGGCACTTAGTGGGTATGTAATACTCATGGAATGAATAAATGACTAGAACTGAAAATAATTTTTACCTGACTCCAAAGCTCTCATCAATAAGATACATTGATAGAGAAAACATTTGTGCAGCAGGATGATGTATGAAGCATTAAATATATTATTTTCTTTTTCCTAAATCCAGTTATCCTGCCCCATTTGAGCAACAGGGATTAAGGCTGTCATTGTCCTAATTGGGTAAGAGGAATATGTTCCTTGGAGAAACTGTAGAACTTCATGTTACAAAATGGGCCATTCAATTCTAAAGCCTACAATCAGGTCTTCTAAAATAGGAAAGATTTGGGAAAAAGAATATATTAGCTGAGTGAGATTTAACAAGGGCCTTTCAATTAATGGTAATGTGGGGAGGAGAGTTTGGCCACTAAATAGGAGAAATACTAGTATGGATTGTTCTACATTTACCTCCAAACCATTGGGAGAAGAGATAACTGACCTCTTTAGATCATGAGGATTGTGAAAAGACCAGAGGATTAGTTTACAATCTGCCATGGTTGCCTGGGAAACTCTAAGTATGGCAGAAGAGGACTCATGCCATTACAGGTGGAGGGAGTAGAGCAGAGATGACTGCATGGCGTGACTAGGCAGCTGGACCTGAATACAGCCTTGGAGAGAGGGCTCTAGTGGGAGGCAAAGAACACTTAAATATTTTTCCCTGGGGCCCGGAGAAGCATGGATATGATGTTGAGAGATGGTGGTCCGAAGAAGTGTCACAGATGTGGCACACAGATGCAGGCACAGATGGAAGCATGGGTTGTGCAAGCTGGAGGCCATATGGGGGACATAATAGGCTCTGTGGATTCCAGCATGGGAGGGTGCAGTCGGTGGGATGGCAGTCTCGGAGATAAGCACAGCTGTGAGGGTATGATTGACATCTCAGTGGCGGCAGGCCGGAAAGACCAAACCTCAGAAGTGGATATGCCCCACCCACCCCATACCACTCCAGGAAAAGGAGGAGAAAGATCTCAAGCTTGGCTGAGTTTAAACCTACATAATGAAATGGACATGTGTGTCTGGAGGTGATTAGAGAAAGTTTCTTTCTCTTAGGGGAAATGAAGTGTGGAGGTAGAAATTTTAAGTTTAATTATAAGAAAAAATATATACAGTTTTACACACCTGGATTTGTGGTTCTTTAGAAAATTCTATCTCCAGAAACTGTATTTATCTTTTCTTCTTCAAACATATTTTACAATAATTAGATGGTCATGCATTTTAGGTTGTGTGAACTCAATGTGGCTAACACATACTCTGCCCTTCTCCAAATCCCAAAGGAAATGTGCTTTGCCTTTAGTTCCCAGAATTAGTAAATCCTGTGGTGGTGACTGCCTTCTTCCATTACACCAACAAGACAATAGGAACTGCATAATTCATGTGAAACAAGTTACTCAGTCCTCCAAAGTGAATCGCTCACAGAAAAGGAGAAACACCACCTTTCATTATTTTTCTATATAACCTGGTATTATTGCATTGAAGATAAACTGCCTCAAATTCCAATTTACCAAACTAGAATACTGTAATAAAAGCAAGATCTGTCAGGTGGCCAGATTTAGCCTTTTCATTACTTTGAATCACTGGCAGATACAAAAATTTTCTAATATAGTAATGTTTTCCTTTCACATTCTGTTCTGAACTGTAACTGGGGAAAAGTACAAGACCTCTAGATTCAATTTTACCATTTGGAATTTTGTCCATTTTGTTATCAGTGCTTTCTAAAATGTTTCCTCAAAACATAAATGACCTTTTGAGAGCAAAGTCTGGATTTCTGATATTTTGTTGAATGTTCCTTGAACGTATCTCTACTTTTTCAAGGAATAAGATGTTTTTTGAGGCTGTTTGGAAAAATAGGTACATTATTTTTCATGTCAGATGATAATTTCTTGATTCTGTTTTGTTTAATTACTTACTAGCTTTGTTTAATGAGCATATAATAGTAAAGAAAAATAATTCTGTCCTTTTTTGTTTTCTTCCTTCCCCATCAAGAATCAGTCTCATTTTTCACTTGAGAGTGACTTAGGATTCTCTCTCTTTCTGTTTTACTTTTTAGGGGGGAAGGGAGTAGTATTAATATAAAGTAGTTTTAGTCAACACTAGAGCATCTGTACTATATTTTATTTTAGAACAAATAGGGTAGGTTTTTCCCTCCTACCAACAATGAGGAAAATACATTGTAATAACATCATTAATAAATAATACAAGAACTTTGTTCAAAAGCTAATAAATATTCTATATATAATGCTGCTTTTAAGTCTGAGTTATTTGCCTTAGGAGTCTTCATTGATCATGTTAACAGGATAATTTTCAAATAGTTATTATAGAGACGCATTGCCAGATTGGGCATGTTGGCTCTTAAAGATTGATCCAGATTTTTATTTCATGTAAATGACTGAGGAGACCAACTGCAGTGAAATCAAAATTAGTTATACTGTTACATTGTGCCCAATTTTGGCCCCTGATGAAAGAGATTCATAGCCAAGACCAATTGAGATAAACTTAGAAGGCTTTTTATTTTTAATTTTTTTTATTATAATTGGGAATGTTTTCTTGTTAATTTTCTACTTAAAAATGCTAAATGCTAATTCTCCTACTATTTAATGATTATCACATTCGGCAGGAAGCATTTTACAAATTATACAAAGTACAAGGGTGACTCTCATTATGTGATAATATACTAATGTCAGCTTAAGGTGAAAATTAGATATACTTAAACTTATCTTTGGAATTCCTTTACATCTCAAATTTATCAGTCCAGATATCTTTCCTATATCCCAGTTTCATGTAGTCAACTGCCTGCAACTCCACTTAGAAATATAACAAACTCAATTTTAATATGTCCCAAACTAAATCCCTTACTCTTCCTTTCCAAATCTACTCTGCCTTGTCAAACTCACTGATGGTAACTCCTTTTTTTCCAGCTGCTCAGATCAAAAAGCTTGAGTCATCTTGAATTCTTGTCTTTCTCTCATACTTCACAGTCAGTTAGTAAAAAGATCTTTGTGGCTTGACTTTTGAAATATGTTCAGAACTTGACCTCTTTGCACCACTGTTACCGCTCCGTAGCAGCATCTCTTGTTGGGGTTATAGCAGTAGTCTCCTCATTGGTTTTCTTGCTCCTACTCTGTCAGTGTATTCTCAACATTGCGGTTGGAGTGATCCTTTTAAAACATAAGCAAGATCAAATCATTCCTCCATACAAAAGTCTGAATTGTCTGCCTGATTCACTCCAAGTATAAACACCTTTACAATGACCAATAAGACCCTACATGGCTTGCCTCCTTCCACACCCCACTAACTTTAACTGTCTGGCTTCTCTTTCCTTTACTCATTTCCTTCTAACCACACAAGGCCCCAAGGTGCCCCTTAAGCAACCTAGGAGTGCGTTTTTCTTAGAATTTTTACATTGACAGTTCCCACTGTCTGGAAAGTTCTTCCTCTGGATAGTTGCATATGTAACTTTTTCATATCCTTCATATCTTTACTCACAAACCTGCCACTGAGTCCTACCTTAATCACCCTCTTTGAAGTTGCAATCTACCCATTTATCCGGCCCTCTGCCCTAGCACACTTGACCACCCTTACTCTGATTTATTTTGTCTCTTCCTTTCTCATAGCACCTACAGCTTTGTAACATACTATATGATTTACTTATCCATGATGTTTTCTGTCTGCCTTTCCATGTTAGAATATAAGCTCCATGAGTGTGAGGGTTTTTGTTTTGATTACTTCTAAGCACTTGGAAATTTTGTTCATTTCCAAGTCTTAAAATTATGTATTTAATAAATAATTATCATTGGAAGTTCAAAGGTGAAGACTTAAGTTATTTTATCATATCCTTATATTTTAGCTTTGACCTTGCTTTTCTGTGGACATTGGAGAATAAAGTTTGGTTTAAAGGGTGGTCCCAATGCCTTACCCCTTCATCTTAACCCTCCTAAGAAATGAATAAATGGATACCTTTCTGTTTGGTATGTTGAATTGGTCCCTTGCATGGATGTTGGTGTCTCCAAGACAATGGTAGAATGGAAGACTGTGACTAAGGTGCCATTCTTCATGACACAAGGGAAAGTGCTTGAGATTATCATGATTAAAGCAATGAGGAAAGGGATATGTGTGTGGTGTAGCTGATAGACTCAAAGAGCAGAGGTTTTTCAAGATTAAAAGGATGACAATGGGGAGCAAAAATGTCTTAACATCAAAGAGAGAGAGAGAGAGAGAGAGAGAGAGAGAGAGAGAGAGAGAGATGTAGGGTAAAGCCAGCCTTTGGCTAGGGCAAGAAGTTTTTGAAACTAAACACGTCTTTCCATGGAATAGCAACTAATCCCAAAGTGGGGGAGTGTACAGTACAAGTATTAAACTGAAATAAGACGTTATTTATTCTATTCAAACCAAAAAGGCTAATTGGGTTTGGATTTCATCATGGAAGAATTCATGGTTTATGCTAGCGTGTTAAGTGTAGATCATTTAGTAAGCTGGAGGATTACAATTCCTTAGAGATGATAATTCTTTCCATTTGGAATCCTAACAGTATGACATTTGACTTAATTCACAGTCTTCTATTCAGGTCTCACAAGATATTTTTAGGAGCTTCATCAAGCCCACTTCATTTCTGTACCTTTTACTATCCATATTTTCAACTGCAACACTGTACAGCATACATCTGCGTTACCCTAAATCACTCTACAACCTCAGTACTTTGGAAAATGGCACCTTATTTGTAATTGTAATTAAGTTCAATGGGATATTTTTGTATTAAGACTTGAAGGAAAAGACATACTGAAAAAACTTTAAAATTAAAATTATACTCTAGTTATAAGAAGTAGGCAAAATAGACTACATCAAACATTTATTAGTACATCAGTACTTGGGAAAAATACTTTTTATTTCTTTCCATGTCCCAATGCTTTTGTGCATTAAAGAAAAACTCCCTTCTTTCATTTCCTCATCAGAAAATCTGTTTTGCATGGAAGCTAATCAACCCATGAATTTTCCATAAAGTATGGAACCAGGTTCTTTAAAATTTATTGAGTCCAGGATGTTCACTAGCCATAGGTAATTTTACATTAAAATTAATTAAATGTTTCAGTTTAATAATCTGATCAATTTCACAAATTGCACACTGGCATTTCATGTATTCCAATGTATCAAAAAATGATTTGAGGAGATTCTAGGTTGGTGAACCCTTTGAGGTGCCGAAGCAGTGGTGCACCCTGAGGGGACAGAGAAGCTCCACAAACCTCTCCCTTGCCCTATTCCTCTTCTCCTGTTCCTGAGTTGTCAGTTTTCCATTCTGGAGAGCACGACTATTTGGTTCATTTAGGGAAAGAACACCAACAGAAAAATAACATACAAACATACACCAGAATTTTTTTTTACCTTAATTATAAGGATTATAAAGTAATTCTTAATATAGTGTGTGTTTCCTTTGAAAAGAAAATGCACGATAAAATGAGAAAGACACATTAGACCTGTAAATAGTTAAAGAGATAAATGAAGAGTTCAGCCTACTTTATCAGGGAAGATGAGATTTATTTTACTGTTGTATCAAGCATGTTTTCTCTATTCTTCCCTTTATTTCATTGTGTTTTATACCAGCTTCAATTTTTGTAAGATGCATGGTAATTTTGTGCTATTAATATCCTATATACCCAATAGAGAAGAATATGATGAACTCCTTTTTTAAAAATACTTTGAAATGCTATCATATGCGTGAGTTACTTTTATTGTATATATTTAAATAGCACCCTTGAGTATTTAAAAAATACTTCTATGTGAAAACACAATAAAATTATCTAGATGTACATCAAGTGAGTGATATCACAACAAAATCCTTTTTTTAAATTTTTTTTTTTTTGAGACAGAGTCTCACTCTATCACCCTGGGTAGAATGCAGTGGCATCATCATAGCTCACTGCAGCCTCAAACTTCTGGGCTCGAGTGATCCTCCTGCCTCAGCCTCCCGAGTAGTTGGGACTACAGGTGTGCACCATGACTGACTAATTTTTCTGTTTCTAGTGGAGATGTGGTCTCACTCTTGCTCAGGCTGGTCTCGAACTCCTGAGCACAAGTGATCCTCCCGCCTCAGCCTCCCAGAGTGCTAGGATTACAGGCTTGAGCCACCGTGCCTGGCACAACAAAATACCTTGAAAGCTTTGTGTGTCAAAAAAAGAGAAAGGTTTGATAGCAGTACTGTCAATGGCCAATCTAAATATGCATACAGGAAAAGTTGTGGATATGTTGTTTCATATAACTGTTTAGTTCTGTTTGTGGTGAAGAACTGAGGTTGTTTTAAAATATTGAAATGTATTAATCTCAAAACCCTTTACTTTGAGAAAATTTTCATTGAATTTAACTATTTAGAACCAAATTATATACTGTAGGCATGCATCAGACATAGATTTTCTATTTTAAAAATATATTCCAGAAAAGAAAATATTTTTACTTTTGGAGTACTTTTCTGCTATTAGAAATAATCCAAACAGGAAAGCAAAGTAATGAATGAATAAGGAAAGTCTCGGAGATGAATTTTTGGGGGTCATATTTAAAATAGAAATTGACAATAAAGTAATTATATCAGTGGGTATAAGTGTTCTGGTAAACAAAAATTACTCACAGTGGAGCATGTACTCAATTGTCAGGCAATGATAGTGAGAAATTTATGATGATACAGCCAAGCTCTACCATTGTAATCAGATGCTAGGTATGAGTTAAATGGGATGGGCTTAGAGTAGCTGTACATGAAGCTATTGGCCAAATGAGCCTCCTTAACATAATATTCTAATCATAGATAATTTTATGATTATCCAAATGTATGTTAATTTTATTATCGTATTTTTGCCTCGAATGATATGTCACTTTCAGTGTTTGGAATTTTGGCACGTGGTTATCGAGAGCTACAGATGAATTATAGCATGAATTGATCTAACTAAAATCAAATCTTCTCCACATTTCTAACTATGAGCCATGAAACACATGTAGATTCCCTCCTTCTGATCTTGTGAAGGCATCACTAACTAATCAATGTGGTGGTGATCAGCTGTTTAAAGTACTGTCTGCTTCCACACTATTCCCAGCCCACTTTCAGTTAGGTAGGCTATTTGGCTACTTTGGTCAATAGGCTGTGAATAGAAGTGATATCTATTTACCTAGACACAAAGCAGAGAAGAATAGTACCCGAACTGTCAACTGTCTCTCTCCTGGCAGGTCAGAGGAGGTTGCGTGGTCCAGGTGGCACAGTTATAGTTTGCTATAGTGTTTGTCAGCCTGGGTCCTATCTCATGCAACCCCTCCCACCCCTGCACTTAGATTTAAGGATTTATCCTGGCTAATGCAAGTACAATTTACAATAATGACAAAAATAAATACAGGTAACTGTTAACTAGTAAAGACACATATATTCAAAATTACTTCAAAAATTTAAATCCACAGGGAACAGTTTGTGCAGAAGTGACATGAATGCTAGGGGAACTGCCTCTCAACTGGATTGGGTAGAGCATGTAATGGTTGGGGAGTCACAGAGCTGTATGAACTTATGGTTTGCCTGGCTAGACCTTATATGCTTACATTTGTAATAAAATTAAGAGAACCCATATCATTCAAACTTTTGCCTAAAGAAAACCTGAGTGAGAACTTCAAAATGTTAATCACTCAGTCATGATCATGGTAAGTACTTTTCAACCAGCTATCTACTTAACTTCTAACCCCCAAGTGTAATAGCTAATGACCCTATAGCACATAAGGTTATAATATCCACATAACTAAATATTCTAGAGCAGTGGTTCTCAGCCTTGCCTAGACATGAGAAATCCCTGGAGGTCTGTAAAACATCCAGGATGCCCAAGCCACACCAAGGCCTAATTAAACCAGAATCTCTGGCAGAGGACCTAGACATCTGTGTTTTGTAAAGATTCTGAGGTATAAAAGATACAGCCAAAGTTGAGAACCACTGTACTAATAAGGAGAAACATGCTTCTTTATCTTTGGTCTGCATAAAGCTTATAAAAGTCAATATTTTATTTCCACCTCAGTGATAACTTTCCACTGGTTTATGGGGTATGCGATATGTTGTCATTTCTAATGACCAAGTTTCCCTGCAAGATTTAACTGCCTTTTTATTATGAGTGTTATTTGAAAAGAAGAATAGTAATACCTCTGGGGAAATCTTAGAAATTCCAGATCTCAGTGTTTCAAGGGCTGGATTAGAGTTTTCCCAGGTTTTGATCCATTAATTTACTTCCTCAAGGCTTTAGCCAGACAAGGAAAGTGCCACGTGGGAGCTGACATTCAGATAAAATCACTACATGTGTTTGTTTGAAGGTAATTATTGAAGTAAACACAGTTGACATTATTCTAGTGTGCCAGGTGCAGGGTATATATATGTACAAATGTGTGTGCCTTGGGAACAACTGTACATCCTTGGTGTATTAAAGAGTTGGTAAAGAAAATACTTGATATTTACACACTGGCAGAAAAATTTTTTGAAGCCTTTGCATCTTTATGAAGTCCTTGCAAAGCCTGAATTTGTGGGCACAAGTGAATTCCATCTGTTGCTTTTAAAGAAAAACGGACTTGCTCTTTATATTTGGAAAGATATGGGTGAAATAAGTTCACATACAGGTATTGACATAGGTATGTATTTATATCTATGTATGTAGCATTTCAGATAATGCACATGCTAATAAATTTTCTCAGCTAATTAGCTTCATGAACTACTGATGGGCAATGTTATTTCTAACGTTCCTTAAACAGGCCATCGTATCCTCAGTGATTAAATCATGGACTTTGTAGCCAAAGTGGCTGAGTTTGAATCCCAGCCATTTCATTAGTTGTGTGACTTTGAGAAATTTACTCAACATCCCTGCGTCTCAATTTCTTCATCCTTGAAGTGGGGGATGATAGTAATAATATTTACCTTCATAGGATGGTGTGAGGCATAAATGAGGTAATATATATAAAGTGGTTAGAACAGGGCCTGGCACATAGATAATCTAAAAAATATTTTCTATTACTCTGAAATCTAAAATATAAGACAGCATGTCCATAATGTATATAAAGAACTTTCAATAAAAACTATTGTGTAGATCACAGATAGAAAAGAATTCCTAGGTTACCTCCATCCTCAAAATGCATTTGTTTTATGCATGCATTGATCCTGAAGCTTCATGTAGCTTTATGATTTTTGCCTCATGGCTTTCATGCTGTTGGCAACCCCACAGAATATTATCTGGTGTGCTTTATGAAACTGCTTCTTTGCCTGCTCAGTTTCCTGGTTGCTTTAGTTGTGAAGCTTTGGTGGTTTCCAGCTGAGAATTTATGTTATAATCTGTTGACTCTGGTTGTGTTACCTGATTTTCCTTTGCTGTGGTTGTATGTCTGTTCATCTGTGCTGATTCTGTGGGGAGAGTAGAAGGGATGTTCATTTTGATAGAGGAACCGGTTTGGTATGTTCTTCTTAATCTCCAATTACTGAAGACTCAATCATGTATTCCTGAAGATTTATCTACATAGATAGTTGATGGCTAAGAAAGAAAAAGGCATCTGCCATATATCTGCTTTCTCCTACTTTTCACTCAAAAGTTACTACTTTTAAAAATTTATGTGCCTTGTTATTTTAAGGACAAACTGGTGACTGACTATCCTGCTGAGAAGGTGACTTTAAATGAGACTTTTAGATATCAAATACCATAATGCAATGAAATGAACACCTAGTGAAATTCTGGGCATCATGGCACAGGAATGAAGAAATCTGAGGCTGAAAAATAGAAGGTACCAGTGTCAAGCTTTCCTGGTCACCTATACTAAAAATCTGCTACTTTAGGTAAGGAGACTACTTTGCTACAGGGTTTTGTCCACATTTTAGAACATCTAAACTAATGAGCAGAACTTTAAAATTGTGTTTTCTTGAATTATTTGAAAAATATATTTATAAGCATTTAGACTAACAATAGAAGAGCCCCAGTGTGCCAGTGGGTATAGTTTCTGTAAAACAATCCAACTAAGAGACTAGTTTTTTTTTTGTTCTTGTTATTTTTTTTTTTAATCATAGCCATTTAATGTGCCATCAGCTGAAAGGAGTCGTCAGTTAATCTTGTCATTTGACACTAAGAATTAGCGTAACTCTGGCAGCTTTAACGGGATTATAAATAGGCCACCTATCTACTAATGGATATTTTATATCAGTATCACATTTAGAATTTTAATTAGAGCTTCTTTTGTTACATGTTCATAGAACATAAAAGGAGCATATCAAATATAGAGATTAATTATGGCGAACCCAAGGTTGTTTCATTTAAGCTCAATGAGAATTTCTTCTGATAGGAACTAATACCGCAAGTTAAGGCAGTCTCTCTATGTGATGCTTTACAAACAGTCAACCTAGTAAAGAGAAATCACAGTTGTTTTTAGCTGAAAAATTCTTTAGAACTTTTTTTTTAGGTATCTGTTTTTTTAAAAAAGTATGAAATAGGGGGCATAAGTGAAATGCTAATGTTATGGCATCTAAAAGCTCATATTTTAGTTTAACTTGTATCGTCTTATCTTCCAATCAATTTCCATGAACATTCTCAATAAAGTCCTCAGATTACTTGTCTTATCAGAAAATTATTAATCACATTTTAAATACTTCCTGAATCCCAGTGTAGAAAAGGGTTGCTTGTTTATCACTTACAGATAGAGGCCTAAAGGGCTACAGAATGGTTCAAGGTCTGTGCCATTTTTTGCCACCACTGCTGTTTGCTTGTAATTGCACTTAAATTACTGTCAGCAAATAGAAGGGTGGGTACTATGAAACAGGTAATATTTCATTGGGAAACAACTCCCCATGAGTTTCTTACATTTCTTCTACATGTCTTGAGAGTTAAGCACTGATTGCCTGGGGAACCAGTGCAAGTGCTGACACTCTGGCTCCTGCTCTTGCTGAAATAAACTTTCCTTTGTCTCTGACCCAGGAGTCTCATTTTGTACCAGTATCCACGAGACTGTAGCAGGCTAACTTGTTAGCTTGTAAGTAGGGCAAAACCTCAGACCCTTCACACTCCTTGACCATTCAAAACCCTCTGCATGGCTCTTCTAATAGAATTTAGTTAATATGATTATTTTACTTTTCTTCCCCACATTCCTTAGTTTGAAATTTGGGACTAACCAGTTATCCTTGCTGAGCCTCAGTTTACTTATTTGAAAACTAAAGATAACTGTATTTACCTTGTGGCCTATTTAGAGAATTAAGTAATATATGTAAGAAAACTTTGCATAAAGCAATATACTGTTTTTAGTAATTTCAATGATTCATTCGGTAGCTTATGTTAAATTTTCTGTTTTAATGTGCTAGTGCTCATTGACATGTTAAAAATAATTATGATCTGTCATCAGGACACTCTAAAGCAAGCTTGTGAAGTTAGAAAATAGGGGCAGAATTTTTTGTGTTCTTTCAGTTGGAAAATGAAGACAAATGTTAAAATAATTTTCTCTAGTTTCACAGGTTTTAGGACTCAGGTATCTTAGGAAGCAGTCAATTCATGCATGGAAATCCATAGATGTTTCTATCCATGAAACATTATTTTCAAAATCTCCTTTACATAAATTAGAACATTGAGCTGTAATTGTGAAAAATTTTCTAAAAAATGAAAAACTGACATTACTGGACACTCTTATATAGGAATATTTTATTTTTGAAAAATAGTAAGCTTAAAAATATCTGTAAATATTAAAAATAGAAAACTGGACTGGATGGACACATAGTTAATAATCTAGTGTCAAAAGTAGACTAAAAGTAATGAACATTGCTTCTGGATTTCTGTCTCACTTGACCTTAGCTCTGCCGTGATGCACTGCAGAATTCCAAAGGTTCAGGGATGGGTGATGGAAAGTAGAACAGTGGGTCCTGAGAAAAGGAAAAGACCTGGGACCCTAGTGTATGTGACTTATTCCAAGGAGTCATTTCTCCTGGATCCATTAATGCTGGGTTTTTCTTCTATAAGCAATTCCTAACCATGGACATCCTGTTAAGAACGTTCAATAGATAAGATCTCTCCTTGTAGCAAATATCATTCCTGTATTTGCTTCAAGGTCCATTTATCTTCTTGACAAAGAGATTAGATCAGTCATCTGCTTTCTTTCCCCCAGGGACTTCCTCTGGTTAACCAGGTGTGTTAACCGCTTTCTTTCTAAGTACAAAAGGAGAAAAATAAGAAAGTCATTTTTTTTAACAACTTAAACATTCTATTTAGAACTAATCTGGTTGTCTTTGTTAAGACTTTACTGAACATTTTATATGTATTCTCTTATTTCATCATAGAAATAAGCAATATTGGGGGTACTATTCAACGTTTACAAATGAGGAACTTGAACTTCAGAGGAGGCAAATATTTTTTGCCCAGTTTATATAGGTGTAAGTGTTGCAATCAAGTAGTGAATCCAGATCTCACTTAAAACATAGTTCATGCATGTAACATGAATCGCACTGATACACCTCAAACCTCAAATACTTTGACGCACATATGTCTTATGCACGTGTTGGAAAGTTGGTCTTCTATAACCTGTGTCTGGGGGTGATTTAGTTTCCCAGGGCAGGTTAGTGACTGCCCTGACAGAAACCTTCCACTAGTTTGGGGGAGTAGGTGCTGAACTTTAGAAGTTTTTCACAGATACCCTTCTTTAGTTGACACTGAAATGTCCAGAAAATGAGTCTAGCATTATAGAAATACTTTAAATTCTGTCCATACACCTCATTTCATGTACCCATTGACTCACTTGAACTAAAATGGCAGTTATAAAAATATGAAACTTTAAAGTCCTTATGATCAAGAGGATGAAAAAAAAAAGGAAAAATAGAACTCCACTAGTGTATTCTGACCAAAATCTAAATTCACATAGCAGATAAAGGTTGAACAAGATTCTCTTAGGGCCCAAGTACCTTCCTTGCGTGGTTGTTAAGGGCCTCTTCATCCCCAAGAATGCCGTTGTGCTGCTTTTCCCTTTTTTCTCTCCCAAGCACAAAAAAAACCCCAAACTTTTGTCACTTTCTTATTACATGTTGAACAATTTAGCTATTATATTTTGTATAGCTCTCATCTTTCCAACAACAGAAAAGTCATAGGCTGCTCTGTTCTCCCTTTTCTCTACCTTTTCTTGGAGGTAGCAAAATAGTTTAGACCGTAAGAAGGATGGTATTAGGTGTGTGTCTTTGTGTATATCTGTGTGTATGGGGGTGGTGGGTAGAGGAGAAATAGCAGTTTACAAATTTTGAAAATCTGTCTTCTGGTTGTTAGAGTACTTGAAGATATAATTTGAGGGTTCTCAAAAATAAGTACTTATTTTACCAGTGGGTTGGAAGTGGTCCTACCTAGTATACTAGAAATTAGTTATCTTGGCTTCCTTTTTATAAATTGCACAAACTGAACCGCTTATGAAAGAGAAATAATGTTTATAAACAACAGTTATGTAGTTAAGCAGTTTATAGTGTATTTCCCCCCACATTATATATGATGGATGACAACAACTGCACTTATTAAGTATTTAAAATGTGTTGTTTCTTGTTACACTGTAGCCTATTTAATAGTAATTAATAAAACAAATAGAGTTAATAAGATTGCAGATATATAACATCCTAAAACCAAGAATTATAAGTTTTATTCGACTAGTTGTTCATACATAGTCTTGGTTGTTTATAGTTAAGTCCCCACAGTTCATTTATAGGATGATTTAACTTTTGGATATAGTTACCCAAGGGATGAGATAAACAAATTTTGAATCATTCAATTTTTTTTCTTAATCATCTGGAAAACTAGACATGGAAAAGTGTCATGAATTTCATGTCAGACAGATGTGTTTGCAATTGACAACGATAAGAGAAAGGGCAGTGGTCTTGCCACGAGCCATGGTTCCATCTTTGACAAGTACGTTGGTGGGTGCCTTTGGGGAAATCATTTGATTTCTTGGAGGCTCAGTGTTCTTAACTGTGAAATGTGTCCTCTTCTCTAAAATACCCATTTGATTGGGTCATGTGGAAGAATAAAAGAAGTAAGGCCAGGAGTTTGAGACCGTTCAGTGGCTGGCTCCTTTTCATCCTTCAGATCTCAGCTCACAGGCGACTCCCAGGTGTAAGACCTGTTCCTTCTGGTCTCCACCACCCCATGGGGTGGGGACTGAGTCATTGACTCTCATTCTCTGTCACACCATGCCGTTTATTTCCTTCATAGCACTTCTCACTTTCTGAAATTATCTTACATATTTTTTGACTTGTTTATTTTCTGCCTGTTCCCATAAAATGTAAGTTTCATAAAGTTAAGAAACTTTGTCTTTCCTCCTCCTCCTATATCCCCTAGGACAGTACTTAAAACAATGTCTGGCATATAGTAGGCATTCGACAAAAATATAGAGGCAGAAAATGGGCATAGAAAATGTATAAAGTGTAAAGCACAATGCAAGTTGGCTACTTTGATTTCATATTCAAAACCGTGTCTTCTGTTTTATCTAGATGCATGTTTGTTTTTCCTAGTAAGAAAAATTTTCCCCTGTAAGCTTTTTTTTCTTTTTTTGGAGACAGAGTCTCGCTCTGTTGCCTTGTTGCCTAGGCTAGAGTGCCGTGGCGTCAGCCTGGCTCACAGCAACCTCAAACTCCTAGGCTCAAGCGATCCTCCTGCCTCAGCCTCCCAAGTAGCTGGGACTATAGGTGCATGCCACCACTCTTGACAGATTTTTTCTATATTTTTAGTAGAGACGGGGTCTCGCTCTTGCTCAGGCTGGTCTCGAACTCCTGACCTCAAGTGATCCTCCCGCATCGGCCTCCTAGAGTGCTAGAATTATGGGCATGAGCCACCACACCCAGCCTTCCCTGTAAGCTTTGGTGGTGTCAGGGTTGCTTTTTTTTTTTTCCTTCTGTCTTTTTAAAAAAAAATTATAGAAAGTATTGGCTGAATGAGCTGTGGTGAAGACACAATAAGTGTAGCAGTTAAAAGAGGAGCCAAATTTGCAATTTGTGAAAGGAAATAACACAGGAATTATCCTGTTCTGCCCAGGCTCTGGGGTTGATATGGAAATCTTCTAATTACTAATGTGATTGAACAAGAGCAGATGAAGAGATAAAACTCTGGTCAAAGAGAAGATTTCATCTTTTAGGTTGTAATGGGATACCTTGAATATCCAGTTGTATCTTTCATGACTTAAGCCAATTAAAGGTGATCTTTCATGGATACCAGCTATTTTTGTGAAAGCTCAAGTTTACCTGAGAGAAATTTACTGTTAATAAGTTTATTCAGTATAAGCCACAAGGGGGATATCATTTTGACAGGAGAGATAATCCTCAGCCACTTAACCATCTAAAAATAGAAATGCCTCAATTCCTGGATCAAAATGTATGTACATTTAAAGAAGGATGGAGGAAAATAATCTTTATGCTTTGTCTTGAAAGGCACGTTGGTTGAATGCCTGACCTGGGGAGGCAGTAGAGCCTGGTATTAATCACGTCAGCTCTGGTATCACAGTAACCAGGTTTCAGTCGTGGCCAATGATTAACTCTGTGATCTTAACTCCATAAGTTCCAATTTCCTCGTGCATAAGATGTAGATGGTGATAATAGTCTTCTAGGGTTGTTTTGAGGATGAAGAAGGCATGCATATACACACACACACACATACACACACACAGCAGTATCTGATACATGGTCAGCACTTTCAAATGGTTGCTATAATACTGCTCTCTAATCAGTCACCCACGAAGGGAAATAAAGATCTGATTGTTTGCTTCTCTGGTGGCCTTATGCTTTTTCAACAGTGGCTCTTTGAAGTAAAATGTTTCTACTGTTTTTCAGACCTCTGGAGGAGTAAGAATTATCGTAGGCCTTTGATATGGTGGTAAATAAATCAAGTGACAGGAGACACAATTCTGGAATCACAGAGAAAGGGGTTAGGGGCTGCTGAAGTTACACTGTGAGGTGATAGCTTTCGATGATAATTATTAGGTATTACTACTTTTCTGTGTTGCTGCTTCAGAGGAAAGCTAGTGTTTTTGAAATGTATTCTTTTCACTAAATGCCTACATTAAAAAATCTTATCTTTGGGGTACATTAATGTGAACAGAATATGAGAAAACCAATTTATATCTCTTGGTTCTTAAAGATTTCTATTTTTATTGAAGAGAGAATGTATTTTTTTTTCCTTCAAAATACTAAATTAGCAGTATTGGCCAGGTGCCAGTGGCTCACGCCTATAATCCCAGCACTTTGGGAGGCCAAGACAGGAGGACTGCTTGAGGCCAGGAGTTTGAGACCAGCCTGGGCAACATAGTGGGAGATTCTGTCTCTACAAAATAAAAAATTAAAAAAGTAGCTGTGCGTGGTAGTGTGTGCCTTTAGTCCCAGCTATCAGGAGGCTGAGGCAGAGGATCACTTGAGCCCAGGAGTTGGAGGTTGCAGTGAGCTAGGCTGACACCACTGTGCTCTAGCCCAGGCAACAGAGTGAGACCCTGTGTCAAAAACAAAACAAAAGACCCAAAAGAGTATAATGTTTATATGAATAATTTGAAATGGTACAGGCTTGTTAACCACTGTAAAACCCAAAGGAGTAAATATATTTGTGTGTGTGTGTATGTATATATATATTCCCTCCTGGTGAAGGGCAAGTTATACTCTTTTTTAAGTAGTTGTTGAAATGAGAGAGAGAAAACATAGCTTGGTTTTAATATTGTCTGGATTGTTAAAGTTCTGCAATATTTGCCTAGGTAACCCTGTTGCATGAAGATCTTTTAGGCTTTCTTTCAGGGTTTTGCTTATTTGCTTGAATCGCAACACATGGTGGTTTCTCTGTAATGATCAATTCTGTAAGTCATCATCAGTGTACTCTCTGGAAAGTGTGAAGCCAAAAAAGAAAGTCTTTAATTAAAAAGAAAAATATCAAAATGATTAAGATTTAGGGGAAAATATGGAAAAACATAGTTAGGGGTCTTACAAAGTTTCAAGTTTAATTCAAATATTTGTTAAGTATTTATTGTGTCCAACCGTGCATCAGGTTCTCTCCTAGGGAATGGAGATCCAAAGTTAAGTAAACAAGGTCTCTGCCCCTAAGGGAACTTGAAGGAGAAGGAAAAACCAGGACACATAGAAGTACCATAGAATATTCTTAAGTAATTTCTATTATCATAGTCCCTGTGAGTAGCCAGTAGCTAGGGTAACCTGGGTTGTTAGGCTTATGTGAGGGCTGACAAAATTATCCCTAGATAGATAAATGCTGTTGGGATCTTGTTTGCTAAAGCTATTTTCAGCAATATCTACCGCTCTGCATTTTGCTTTAAAATTATATGTATAACTATATATGTATTTAAAAATATGTGTCAATATCTATTTTTTCATCTATACCTTTTTATTTGGGGCTTTGTTCTCTGGCATGTTGAGTTATTACTGGATTTATGCTTGCAGAATAGATGCTCATATTCTGGGCCAAGATGTTCCAGGCTGTCTGCGGGTGACATGTGCTCATAAAGCTGATTAGTAAATTTTCCTGCTCTCCAGCCAGGGATTGGTTCTTTCAGTTAAGCCTTTAATGGATTTTGCTTTAGATCAGCTGCAAACCACACATGTTGTCTGTTCTGAAGTTGGTACATCTGGTAGGAACTCTATTGATGTAACAAAATTTACTGATAAATACATCTTCCTTCCCAAATTATTTGAATTGTTAGATGTATCAAATGTGGATTACTTAGCTCTACGCTTGTCTATTCTTGCTCTGTCTATTCTCTTCAATAGAATTAACTTTGCTATTCTTGACTAGCCTCACAAGGTTAACTATTATGGACTTAGGTTTTAATATGTGAGGCAGCCATTCTTCTTTCTTATTAACATTTTTCCCAAAATTTTAAAAGAAATCCTTGTCCTTTTATATTTTCAGATTAATTTTTAATGCTTTTGTCAATTTCTAAAAAAAAATTATCTATTGGAATTTCATTAAATTTATAAATTAATTTGAAGAATACCACATATTAGTATTTATTTCTCAAGTTCCTGGAAGTCATTTACATCTCTCAATAAAATTTCGTAGTTTTCTTCAAATAGGTCTCCACCCAAAGTTTTGAAGTGTAATTTTCCCTAACTGGTACTGGGAACAAACTGTAAAATTACTGGAGTTATCAAGTCTGTGAACTAAGACCACCCACTCTGCCATTTTAGCTGAATTCTAATCATCATATTAAAATTAGATTTTAGAAAGTAGTTTCATATAAAGCATCTTATTTGATTCTCTCAATTATTGTGAAGTGGATATTCTCGTAATCCCCATTTTCAGAGATTCCCTCTTTCCAAGATGCTCTTTTATCTCCACTGATATATCTTTAAATCCTGTATATTCTTCAAAGTCAGTTAAAATGTTACCTCTTCCCCATAGTATATCTTGATCTCCCAACTCACTCAAGGAAGTAATCTTCTCACTTAAATGCCTTTATCTGTGTCCCTCATATGACATGTATAATTTGCATTTTATTATGTCTTTCTAAGTCTCTAGATCACTAGAGCACCCAGCACACAGCGCCTGTTTCAAAGAGGGCACTCAAGTGGCCATATTGTAAATGGTTGCCTGGAAATCCTGTGAGGCTGCAGAAGTAGGATTTCAACAGTGCAGGCGCCTTTCCGCATGTCTAACGTCACAAATGTACCCAGACCACCAAGGAGCAACATTCACTTAGTAATGAAATCCACATTTTAGGATTACTTACTGATTTTTTTTTCCTAATATTTTGTGTCATGATCTTGCTATGTAAAAAAAAAAAAATGATAGTAACAAGTCTTTCACTGAAAGAGTATTGGAAATGTCATATGTACAAAATACTCCTCACTTCAAATCTCCCCTCCTTATTCCTTCTCTCTTTTCTGTCTTTCCACAAAGTTGTACAATGTGTTTGTACTACTGTGCTAGGTATTTTTTAAAAATTTTTATGGGAGTACTTTGTGAAATCCAGATCTTTTTTATATATAGCTACATTTTTTTAAAAATCACTTTAAGATGATTAAAAGAGGTCTGGGACTCCAATTTGTTTAAAAAGGCAGTAATGTATTATAATGTTTTGTATTGTTAAGTCCACGCAATATCCTAAACATGCAACAGAGGACACACATACATCTGCTAGGGACATATAATGCACATTTAGAAGATATGCTTAGATAATACCTTTCAAACGAACTCTCGAGGACTTTGACAGAGTGAACAGATTGGCTCAATATAAGCCCATTTGTACGTTATACACGAAAAAGAGAGGATGTACCGCTTTCTTAGGGTTTTTATTGGTTTGAATAGAACATTTTACATTTTGAAGCTAGAACCATAATAAAGCATTAAAACATTTATAGTATTAGCATTCTTAGCTTCCATGGAACTTGTAAAGAAAACATCTTCTCATTCTTAAGAAAATATAAAGGGAAATTCACTTGCTTTTGTAAGTATAATGAAATAAAAATAATAAACATAGTGTCCTGATTGGTGGGGGAAATCCATGTTGTTATTTTGTTTCCCAATTTATTTTTTATTCTGTATAACCTTCTATCCACACCACTTTCTTTCCTCTCTATCCAAACAGAAAGAGGTCAACATAAACATGCCTGTCAAGGATCTGACAGAACAGATTTATTGTGAAAGTTAGATTTTGTTGGAGTGTTCTCCCCTTACATTTTGCCCCAGGTGTTGGATTTTTTCTTTCTTGAAATATATACATATATTTTTTTCTCTCTTGAAAGAATGCAAACATAAAACACATAGGTTATTCTGAGAACTTTGAGATATGGTATACTAGCAAAAAAAAAATATTCTTCACTGCTAGGAGACCAACAGTGATAATAAAACAAAAATATGTGAAAAGTAAGACATCTGAGGGCTTAGTGGATATATTCAAAAGAAAAATAGAACTTTTCCAAATGCATATTCTTATTAGGGATCTTTTAGTTTTATTTTTTTAAATGGAGCTTAGTGAATCAAAAGTCTTATGAAAAGTGAAGCACTTTTATATATAGTTCAAGAGAAAATACTGCCCTCCCCCCTGTTTTTTTTTAATTCATCACCTAAATGATTCAGGTTAATTATTTTTCTGACCTAAATCTTCCAGGAAATGACTTTAATTATCCAGTTAACCTTGCATGTATAAAAGTTTAAGCAAGGCACAGGACCAGAAGAATATATTTTTTTAAGGTATAAATTCACTTAACCTGTTTATTGACATCATGTGATTAAAAATACAAAGAAAAGTGATTTCTCAATTTAACTTGAATTAATCGAGGCCCTTGGCTGGAATCAGACCACAGGTCCAACATCATCCAATAACCAGGAGACCATGGGAGAGCTAACAAGGACATTCTGGTTCAGAACTGTCCCTTCCCCTAGGGCTGAACTTTGAGCCCAGGTGAGTGCTGTATCAGTTCCCTAGGGCTGCTGTAACAAAGTACTACAAACTAGGTGGCTTAATACAATAACAAAAATTGATTCTCATAGTTCTGGAGGTTGGAAGTCTGAAATAGAGTTGTTAGCAGGGCCATGTCCCCTCTAAGACTTTGAGAAGAATCCTTCCTTGCTTCTTCCTGGCTTCTGGTGGTGGCCATCAATCCTTATTGTTCCTTTGTTTGTAGCTGCATCACTCCAATCTCCGCCTCTGTTATCACATGGTGTCCTCTCTGTATGTCTATGTCTTCACATGGCCATCGTCTTACAAGGACATCAATCATATTGGCTTAAGAGCTGATCCATTATGACCTCATTTTAACTAATTACATCTGCGACAACACTGTTTCCAAATAAGGTCATGTTCTGAGGTACTGAGGTTAGAAGGTCAACATATCTTTTTGGGGGACCCAATTCAATAAGTACCCATCTCTATTATCAGAATGCTGGTCTGCCCACCCTTGCTGGATTCAACAAAGACCTCCACATCGACATAACTAATGGCCATTTTCATGTCTCAGTAATGCCCTACTTCTTGATGGCATTGACACTGCTGAGTATGCCTATCAACCTGAAATTCTCCCCTCCCTTCACTGCTTGGCAGAGAGCCAATGATGTAGATCTGATAGTTATCTAAATGATCAGACATTTCTGGCTGTCAAATGACTAATCACCTCCTGCTACAGTTATGGCAAGACATATTTCATGGGACAAAGCCTATTGATCTTTTACTTCCCCATTTTGGTATTTTGTGGTCTTGTCTGTGTTTTCCAGGGTCCTAACTTTGACTTTTCTTTTCTACAGACTTTCCTGAGGTGACGTTATCCACCTCTGTGCTTTCAACTATCACTTGTATGCTAATAATTGCCTTGTTCATATGTCAGTCCAAGTTCTTACGTTTCAGCTGCCTGGTAGAAACTTCTATGTGGATGTATGTACCTCAGGTACTTTATAGTTTTCGTGTCTCCATCTGAGAAGGTATTTCCCTCAGGCATAAATTTAGGTATCATTTTAGAATCCTGTTTATCTTGTCCATATTTAGTTGACTCTTAATTCTCATCTATTCAACTTTATTTCTTGTCCGAATCCTCCTAACAACACCCAGTTACTCCCTTTGTTCAAACCCTGTTTCTTTCCTGGACGTAGGTCCTTCTGTTTACAGACATATCCCACTTTAATCAATCTTCTGCACAATGTCTAGGGTGATATTTTAAAACTGCATTTCTGAACACATCTCTTCCTTGCTTAAAATCCATCACCAACATAGTTTAAACTACAAGGTTAAGAGCGCATGATTACTTTTGAAGCCCTTGCCTACCTCTCTGGCTAAGTCTCCTGCTCTAACCGGGCTGATCTGTGATCTGTTTTTGGTTGCAGCATGCTATTGCATGCTCTTATGCCTGTGCTCCTGAAATTTGCTCTGCTAGGAATAAAATCCCACTGTATTTCGTCCTGCTAACGTAAGAGTCCTTTAAAATTCTTTTTAAATGGTATCTTCTTAAGGAAATGTTCATAACTGAAAGGTACCCCTAGACTATGTTCCAACTGAATACTGTTTTAAAGACCTGGATTATTTGAGTTCAACTTAATTTTGATTTCTATCAATCGATGTAAAGATTAGAATTCTCTCTCTGACCATTGTATAATTGATTGGAAAACTTAGTTGCATTAATATAGTTCTTCTGTTCTATTATTACTAAATTATTTTGAAACCAATACACATGTGGAGGTGAATTAAAGCAGTCCTAAATTTAAGCTGCATTGGTGACTATTCAGCCAGCATTCCTGTTGAGTAGCTATTAAAGCTATTTGGCCTCAAAAATTATTACTTAGTGACAGTTTCATTGCAAATGGAAAAGTAGTGTACTGAATGGTAAACAATGGAGTTGCTGTAGGCTGAGAACTGAACTGAAAATCACCTAATCAATCACAAATTTTTGGCTGTCATAATGACTGAATTACCTGGGTGAACAATAGCATGGTGAAAAAGAACTTGGTTATATGGGCTATCTGACCTCTGTGTCATCAGTTGTACAACAGTCTGATCGATCACTCTGTGACTGGCCTAAACTATCTGGAAAACTATCAATTTTCTGTCACGTCTAATCCTGTCCATATTATAATGCAGGCTATTGCTAAGGCTGCATTATATTCAATTCTCCATCACTGGTGAGCAGGGTCACTGTAATTGGAGGTACATGAAGCCTTTTCTTATCACATGAATAGGGGGATTCAGACTTAAACAGCGCCTCAAAAATTGAATCATTTAATTTAATCAGAGTATCTGCAGTTAAGTGTTAGTACTTCTCTCAAGTAGTACTTGAAAAACCTGGTCTTATCATTTCAGCATATCCATTGCTTTTTATCATGATTTTGAAAATATCAGATATTTTTATACCTGCATAAATTTGACTTTTATTTCTATTTTATTCTTCTGCTACATTATAGGAAATGTGTTAATCTTTAAAAAATGAATAAAGTTGCAACTACAGAATGGGTGATACGATAAGAATTGTGTAGTATGTGACACATTTGCAGGCTATAGAATCTCTAAAAATAGTTACTTGTCTATTGGTAATGAATAGAGTAACAATAAAATACTTATAATAAAAAAAAGCCTTAGCCATTTGACTTCCCTAAGTACACATTTGCACATTTGTTTTAACAGCGGAAACCCAAACATTGGACACAGGCTAAGAAAAAGGCTAATAATAGTTAAGTGCTTTGGTTGGCAGATCATTAAAACTAATTTATTCCTATGGATTGTGAATGAGATGTTGAGGTTCACTGAAATTTAACTGATATAATCCTGAATTAGGGATTTCTTACAGCATATGTTGATAGTAGCAATTCCTTTCAGACAATTTTTGTGGTTGGAATTTATAATGATTAGGGTATACAGGTATGTTATCTGCCACAATCTTCAATTTGCTATTCCAGCCATCCATTGTACTATCAGTATACGGCAAAAGAGACCTTCTAGAGGTAGATTTAAGAAAGATTCTGATTATTCTAGGTGGAACAAGGCTATAGTAAAAAGCAAAATTTTTATTTAAAAGTTAGCATATGTAGAAACCAAAAGTTCAAGATTTTATACCAAGTGATGGATATTACCAAAATAAAGTTCACTTGAATTATAAGAATTAAAGAGGCAGTTCTGAGGAATTGTGAAACAATTTGAAATCACTACTTTAGAATTTAAGAAACTTAGAGGTTTATTTTTAATTTTTGGCTCTTCATGACTATATTTTAAGATTATGTCAGTAACACCTTAGAATCAGATTTAAATTCAGGCATGTTTTTGTTTTGTTTTGTTTTCCATTTCAGTTTTTGCTTAAGAATTCTTGTTGCCTGGATTAACTTCCATGTTTTTAAATTATTATGATTTTAGGTTTCATTTAGTTCATTTATTAAAACCACATGAATTCAGGAATCTATTTAAGACATAAATTAACAGAAGGAACAAAAGCCCTTACATGTAGTAAACTTTCTTACTTTAACAATCCAGAAATATATTTGTTTCTCTTTATATACATCTAAGAAAAATGCATGCATGCAGGCATCAAAAATATTTGTGTAAGAATGAACATAACATTATTATTAATGTTAACTCTAAACTGAACATGACCCAAATATCCCTCAAAATGGATCAATAATTTGTGGTATGTTCATATAATGGAATACTCCACACGATGCAAATGAACAAGATAAAGTTACAAGCAACAATGTGGATGAATTCCACATATGCTTTTGAATAAAAGAAGCCTGACCACGTAATACATGTTGCATATTTCCATTTATATAAAGTTACAATTATACTAAGCATTAGAAGTCATTATAGATCCCTTTAGGGAGGAGAAAAGAGGTAATGATTGGGAAGGGACACAAATAGGGTTCTTGGGGGCATTCTTTCTTGATTTGGGTGATTGTTACATAGACATTCACTTTGTGATAGTTCCTGACTTCAATAAAATGGTTTTTGAAATTAGATTGTTATTGTTAAGATAGACTCTTGAAAACTATTACCCTAATCTGGAGGGAAAAAAAGCAATATTTTTTAACAAGCCAGGTAATGCATCAGTTTTAAGTAGGTTCCTATTATTTATGATAAAGATTCTGAAAGAAGAATTGTAAAGGACGATGAGACATACCATGCAGAAGGAGTGTGGTGATAACAATTAGTGGTCATTAGTCAAATGATTTCAGTTCTGTTATTTAGTTGCTATGATTGTGATCTTTAATTTTCATGTTCATAAGTTGGTTTTGTGTACATAAAATTTAATAATGTATATAAAAACAGTTTGAAGTGCCAAACCAGAAATACCACTTTTTATCAACACTATTGATATTTATTTGACATAGAACTTTTTTTTTTTTTTTGAGACAAGGTCTCATTCTGTTGCCCAGATCAGAGTGCAGTGGCGTCATGATAGCTCACTGCAACCTCAAATTCCTGGGTTCAAACGATCCTCCTGCCTCAGCCTCCCAAGTAGCTGGGACTACAGGCCAGCACCATCATGGCTGGCTAATCTTTCTATTTTTTGTAGAGATGAGGTCTTGCTCTTTCTCAGGCTGGTCTCCAACTTCTGGCCTCAAGTGATCCTCCTGCCTTGTTCTCCCAGAGTTCTAGGATTACATGTGTGAGCCACCATGCCCCACCAGAACTTTTCATTTATGTCTTCATTAAGATTAGACAATTGACTGAAAAGGATAATTCAGCCATGTGCTGGAAGATACCATACCAAGTGAATTATTAAAATTTAAATAATCAATGCTATTATTTTTTAATGTGTCAGTCATGTGATTTTTAACAGAACGAACAAGTCTATCTGATGTGCTTCTAGTTCATAGACTATAATATTTTGGAAATGAAAGCAATCTTAGATGTTATCTTGAGCTCCATATTTTACCACAAAATTGATGCTTGATTAGCATTTGTTGGATGAATTACTGTAAGTGAACTTTTTATAGACAACAGTACAGTAGTATAAGTTTCTATGATTCTACCTCTTAAGTTTCTCAAAACCATGGAGTTTTTTGCTTAATTATAAATCTCAAAATATTTTGTTAATAGCTTTGTGAATTGAGTAATAAAAAATGTGATTGTATCATAGAAAGGTAAAAAAGTGGTTTCTTAAATTACTGTACCCAAATATCATTGATTAATAGATTCACATTTATACAATCATATTTTTATTTTAAATTCTTCTGAATATGATAAATTTTACTTACATTCTTAAAGGAATCTTAATGGAATAACATTGTGAAATGCTTTCAGCAGGCTTAGATTTTGGTTGTAAAAAACTTCATTTCAATCTGAATTGCAGTTATTTTGACAACAGAGGGTCCTTCTCTTTGAATGTTGTAATACTTTCTCATTCTACCAGTTCAGTTAATTTTAATGGTACCTTTAAGGGCTTATGTTACAGTACCAGTGCTAAGGAACTGTAGAATTGTAACTAACACAGACACTCTTCCTTTAAGCATTTACAGCTTTAAGCAGTTAATCAAACTTTTGAGAACCTATTTGAGGAACTGGCCTGGGAATATGGCCTGTCAGAGATGGAGGCAGATATTGGTAGGGAAAACATTATTATCTGCTAATATCACGCGTATATGAAATCAAGGGCAAAACTCAAGGCAGGCAGAGAAGCAAAAATCAGAAGAGAAAATCTGGTTTCTGAGAGGTTTTCTTGGGAAGGAAGATGCAGAAATCAGCCTTCCCCAAACAAATGTGAACAAAACATTGCTGTGATATTTGGAAGGCCTACTATGGATCTGTGACCTCAGAGGCCAAGGTTCTATCCACCAGTCATAGCGTGGTGAATGTCTTTGTATGTCCCACTGACTGGTTAAGAAGATCGATGACACTGTTTTTGCTTTTCCTTTGAGAAAACCATCCCTGGGTGTGTCTTCTATGACAAATACTTTGAAACTTTTGAACTTCTATTTAATAATGTGATTTAATAATGTGATGATACAATGATAGTGCTTTGTTAACTAAATTAAAGGTTTTTCTTTCAATAAAAGTTTATTGAAGTTACTGTATACTAGTACTTTTGTAAGTGCTACATGACTGTAAAACCTTCAATATATTGGACAATGGTTTTGTTGATTTATGTAGAAAATTTAACGTTTAAGTTGAACATTTGAAGTATATAGAATCCTTAAAAATTTCTTTGTATCTAAAGTTGTTTGAAATCTATACTGGTGCAGGGTAAAATATTTCCATTCACAATTTCTGAAAGAACTAGCTATGTTCTATTTTGAATATTTTGTACAAATTTGGGTGGGAACAATTTGGAAACTTTTTTTCAGAGCAACATTCATTCATTCACCAATTCATTTAATCTTTCGCTTAACAAGTATTTATTTAGTACTTGTGATGTCTGGGGCATTATGTTATGCACTCAATATGCAAAGGTTGCTAATACATTCTTCTCTTGACTCACAAGAACTTTACATGGCAATTTACAGTTTGATATATAATACTTCTCAATCAAAACTAGAAAGTAATGATGCCTTGTAGTCAGCCCATAAAAACATTGCAAATTGCCCATTGTCACTTTCATAGTGACAACCACTGGGTATATAGTCCTTATTCCAGAGGACGATGTTCAATGAGATTGTGTATATACACGTGTTTGTGTGACAGAGAATGAGAGGTGAAGGAGTTGATTAAAACTTTATTAATAATGAAAAAGTTTGCCTTTCATAAAAAATGAAATCAGTTATATTTTTTGCAAAATATAGCTTTGTAGCAGTGGTGTGCTGGAAATGACTTATACTAGCTCATGAAAGTTGGCTTGTATTGGCTGGTAGGAGACGATTATTAAATTTTTAGGAACTTTGTGAGCTGATTGTTAAGTATAGCCATTATTAAAAATTAATAAACTTGCAATTAAGTAAGTTATATTTAATAGAGGCAATAGATTAAAAATATATCACCTTCTAATCATTTTACTATGTTTTACTATTCTCAGTGATCTTAGGTTTATTTACATTTGTCTGTATATAGGAAAAACTATATAATAGTGTCTAACTGTCTATCTCTTTCCAACTCTGCATTTAGTGACATCAGGCTGATAGCTTGAAATCTGTCTTGGGAATACTTACACTGCAAAAATAGGTAAACACTGCAAATCATGTCTCCCCTTCCAAACTTCAAAAGGCCATTGTCAGAATGACTATTATCAAAAAGTATAAAAGATAACAATTGCTGGAGAGGGTGTGCAGAAAAGGGAACTTTTGCATACTGTTGGTGGGAATATAAATTGGCAGAGCCATTTTGGAAAACAATATGGAGGTTTCTTAAAAAATTAAAAATAGAACTACCATATGATTCAGCAATCCCACTTCTGTGTATGTAACTAAAGGAAATAAAATGAGTATCTCAAAGAGATACCTGCACTCCCTTGTTCGTTGTAGCATTATTCACAATAGCCAAGATATGGAGAAAACCTAAGCAGCTGTCAATGGATGAGTGGGTAGAGAAAGTACACAATGGAATATTATTCAGCCTTAAAGAAATAATGAAATCCTGTCATTTACAACATGGTTGAACCTGGAGGACATTGTGTTAAATGGAATAAGTCAGACACAGAAAGACAAATACTGTATGATCTCACTTATATGTAGGATCTAAAAAGTTGAACTCATAACAACAGAGTACAATGGTGGTTGCCAGCAGGTGGGAGTTGGAAGGAATGGGGAGATGTTGCTCAAAGGCTTCGAAGTTTCAGTTATGCAGGACGAGTAAGTTCTGGAGGCCTAATGTACAGCATGGTGACTATGGTTAATAATACTGTATTATATACTTGAAATTTGTGAAGAGTAGGTCTTAAATACACACAAAAAAATTGTAACTGATGGATATGGTAATTAGCTTAATTGTGATGATCATTTTATAATATATACACATATTAAAACATCAATTTATATACCTTAAATATATAGAGTTTAAAATTTTCAATTATGCCTCAATAAAGCTGGGGGAAAAAGGCAGTTGTTGAACATTTATCAGCACAACACTCACTCACATAGAAGGCTCACCCCCCTTTTTGTGTTTCAAAGGGTAGAATCACAACCTCATTAACATTCATTTTCTTTAGTCCAAATTTGTCACTTCTCACCTTGTCAGACTTGAATGAAGCAGATGGCAAATCTGTGAACTAATTAATCACTGTTCTTGGAGTTATATTTTGTGTTTAAGAGAGTTAATGCAGGACACAGATTAGACCAATACTTCCCAAATCAAGCCACAAACATACAGAATTTACCTTGCTTAAGCCATGGTGTGGAGAAAACAAGTGAACCCAAAATTAAAATGGGCATGGAAAAGCTTGTTTATTGTCTTGTCAATTGTGAAGCTCCTTGTAAAGATATGTAAAGATATGAATATTTATCTATGATGAATATTCATTTAATGATTGTGGTGGTGCTTTGTCATTATGAGAGCAAGTTAGGAGTAGTCATCAATAAATTAGCATTTGAGGGACAAATATTTATCTCTGACAATTCATTGAATATACATTATAATGGGTTCAAAGTACAGTACATGAAAGCAAACCTATGGGTATAGTAAGATGCTTTTAGATATATTATAGCTAAATGTTATTTTTTTTATTTTATATACATTAAACTTTTTGTCATTGTTACTTCAAATTTATTGAGCCCTAATGATTTTTTTATTGAGGAAACCAAGAGAAAGGTGGCTAAGGGAGCTTAGAATCTTGATGGCAAATCACATGTAAAATAAACATGAAAAAGGAATAAAATGATACTTAAGAAGAAAAAGAAGCTTTGTGACAGTATATAATTAGCTGAGAAAAATTTTTACAGAAGTAATATTTAGATTTGTTCTTCATGGAACAGCAGTGTATCAGACTTCTGTTTATTTATTTATCTAACTAGATCAGAGGTTGGCAAATTTTTTTCTGTAAAGGGCCAGATAGTAAATATTTTAGGCTTTACAGGCCATAGAGTCTCTGTTGCAGTGATTCAAGTTTGGCGCTGTTGTAGTGTGACGAAAGCAACCAGAGATGATATGTAAGTAAATGGAAGTGGCTTTGTTCCCGTGAAGGCACAGGGCTGTAGTGTGCCAAGCCTTGATCTGTAAGCCATAGAGATTTGGTAGTTACCCCAGATAATTTGCTCAGAACAAAAGTTCTCCTTTAGGACCTGAATTATTTGATTAGGAGTTCTATTTTGATCCCATTACCTGAGAATTCCCAAACTTCACTTTATTTGCTCTATGGAGACTGACTATGGCAAGGAAATAAGGTTGCACCTTCATTGTCAGATGTGGACTGAGGTAGTTATCTAGATGTTTTAAACTCTAAGATATTTCCTCAATTATCTGCGTGTATTATGTGAAAATATTATATATCTGGATAACCCCAACCTATTAACAGTTATCACATTGAAAGGCATGATGTCAAATTTGTTAGTCATTAGATAACTATAAGATCTCACGGATAGGAAATCTGACTGCATTGGTTTAAGGACTTTTTGAACATGAAATTCTAACAGTAAGATAAACATTTAGGAATTGAAACAACATAATTAAACTATACTGGGATAGGACATATTTTCAGTTCCTTTGTGAAACTGTACTGAGAACATGCAAACATAACTACTGACCCCTGGAAGACAATAATTTGAATCAACTAAAATAGCTTATCAAGTGTGATGGTTAATTTTATGGAGCAACTTGACAGGTCCACAAGGTGCCCAGGTGTTTTGTCATACTTTATTCTAGGTGTTTCTGTGAGGATGTTTTTGGATGAGATTAACATTTAAATTAGTAGACTGAGTAAAGTAGTTTGCCCTCCATAATATAGGTGAGCCTTGTCCAATAAGTTGAAGGCATGAATAGAATAAATAGGCTGACCCTCCTGGGAGTAAGAAAGAATTCTTCCAGCCTGGGAGCCTTCTCATTGGGATGTCTGCTTTTTTTCTGCCTTTACATCAACTGAAATGTCAGCTCTTCCTGGGTGTCAAGCCTGCCAGCCTTTGAACTGGAACTATGCCATTGGCTCTCAGGCCTTCAGACTCATGCTGGAACTAAACCATCAGCTCTTCTGGGTTTCCATCTTGCTATCCTAGCCTGTAGATATCAGGACTTGTTAGCCTCTGTAGTTTCATGATCTAATTCCTTACATTAATAATAAGTCTCAGTGTCTCTGTCTCTCTGTCTCTCTGTCTCTCTCTCTCTCTCTCTCTCTTTCTCTATCTGTGTGGGTATGTATACACACATCCTATTGGTTCTGTTTCTCTGGAGAACCCTGACTAATACATTAAGATTAACAGTTTGCTCATAAAGACTTGCTTTAAGACTGTTGCCACACTGCACCCATTAATTCAAAGATACTATGTCAAACTCTGCCTAATTCTAGCCAGTTCCTTGCTTTGTAAGACTTACCTTAAAATCACCCAGGCAAGGCCATAAACTCTATACAGACGCTACTCTATAAAAACTTTCCCCTTCTGGACAACATACAAATCTATTAAGGTGGTACTTGCTCTTAATGCAGTAGGTCTAAAATTAATATTTATAGCTTTGTTCAAAGCTGGTTTTTCTGGTGGTTGTGAAGAGGTGATGGTTGCAATTTACTGTACATTCACTTGTCTGAATTAGTTACACATTCATCATCATTCAACAAATATTTACCATGTTCCAGGCATTGTGCTTGGTGTATGGAGGCAGACTCACCAACAAGAGAGACATAGACCTCATGTTTCTGTCATAACAGAACTTAGATCCTGTGCTGTGAAGACTCTGGTTGCACATACACAAAAAATTTGTATTCCAACCAGTCCCAACTTCTTTCCACAGGTAGTTGACAGTTGCTCTTGAATCTTTTTTTATAGGAACTTGTAAGTAAATAGTGCTTTACTCACATAATGAATAGCACCTGCTTGTTATTTGTCAGGAATGTACTGAAACTATTTATGCGTTCAATTCTGTTAGGCCATTTTTCCGAATCCACTCTTGAGCTTTCTGCCCTCCCTCCTCCCCACGCCCCCACCATATACTTATGAAAGGGCAACTGGGATTTTATTTCACTCATTCATGGACCTATTGACTTGTGATTCTTTAGAGAGCCAATGGCTTCTACTTGGCCACAATTAAGATATAAACTACAACCCTTAGATGCTGAAATGAATTCCACTTTGGCTCCCATATGTCATGGTTCATTGGCACTTAATGTCTGTTAGTGCGGTTAAGATGATACAAATCTCACATTAAATCAATGGTATGTTGCTGTTGAGGTTAAAAAAAAAAAAGGAATCAACCTTTCACTTTATTAAAAATAAGAATCGAATTTCATAGTTATAGCTTATAGAAAAGAAAGCTGACATTTATAATGATCAGAGTAACTGTTTCCACGCAAATGTCTTTCCCATATTTCTTCACAAAAAGATTCTCAGCAAGCAGGGTTGATCTCATCATTCAATCATAGAGAATGGCGAAGATTATGAAAAGTAGCAGGTGTTGGGGAAGAAAAGCACCTCATTGACACACCCAATATATTTATTAAAAAAAGGTAAGTTAAAAGTACATATGTAGCTGTGTTTGAAGTGAGATGCACATTGCTGACAGCAAAGTTTTGAAAGCACCTGCTGTTTTTACACATGTGAATCCAAATCCACAGGTTCGTAACTGCTCAAGTGCAACTGATTGTGCCTATATGTGGTCCTATAGCAGGGCAAGTAGCCAACTACATCACTAATTAATTACACAAGGGGGCAATAAGTTCAATATACAATTTTTGGGGGGTGACTTTTTTTTGGCACATAGTTTTTGGGAAACCTCTTGAGGTGTGACCAGCTCTTTTCAGCTAATATTTGGCCTTGCTTTTAACAGTCATGCGTAGCAGCTTAGCACACCTGTGCTAAAAACCAGTGGAAGACTTTCCTTTTTAATGACTCAAACGTAACCATTCTCTGGCTTCTTTCTCTCATAAAATGAGTGTAACTAATTAGAATAGCAAAAACGTTACTTTTTATTGCAAGACTCTGTTAATGCAGTTGCTTTAGTTTGCCATTATTCCTTAATAAGATACAATAAAATCACCATAACGCATGTAAACAACTATCCTCTCTGGGATAAAACTGGATTAATGACATATTTTGTGTTGATAGAAACAAACACCACTTAGCAGCCGTTCCTCTCAAGAGATTTTTCTTAACCAGCAACCAGGTACTTATTTTAGACATGAAAGGAAAACATAGTTAATAATATTGAAAGGTTATTAGTGCAATAGGATACTTACCATCCTTCACAATGGAGAAAGCAGGTTCATTTAAAAGAGTCATAAAGAAAATTTGCATATTTCTATGAAACGGGACTGTTGGCTTTCTATCTTTGTAGGTTTACAGTTATTTTTAATTATGAATTCCCTTGTGATTAGGATCTGACAAAGAAGAAAAGCAGTCATTTCTAAATTGAAAGATCTGAAGTAATCTTTGTTAACAACTGCATTTTTGAATAGCAGGATAGAAAACTTTCAGATGGTAAGATGGCATTTCCAGCTTAATTAATTTTGGCTTAAAAATCGTGGATGAATAGATTCTTCCCTTAACATGAGCCAGACCTCTCTTGTGCACATCTCTCTGCATTCTCTACCTGATTGGATTAGCAGTATCTTTTAAAATGGACAGGGTAGACAATTTCACATATTGTGTGTTCTTTTGCTCACTCTTGTTATTTTTAAGTAAAAATGATTCAATTTATTGAAAACAGATTTACAAATTAAGGACCAGCCCAGTGTATTAGTTTCCTATTGCTGTTATAACAAACTACCACAAACTTGAAACAAAACAAATTTTTTACCTTGTATTTCTGGAGGTCAGGTGTATGAAATGGATATCACTGGACTAAAATCAAGGTGTTGGCAGGATTACATTCATCCTGGAGGCTCTAGAAGATAGTCTGTTTCCTTGTCTCTTCTGGCTTCTTGAGGCTACCTGCATTCCTTGGCTAGTGGCCCCCTTCCTCCATCTTCAAAGCCAGCAGTGGCATCATTCAGACTTCTGCTTTAATCATCACTTCCCTTTCTCTAGTTCTGACACTCCTGCCTTGCTGTTATAGGGATCCTGGTAATTACATTGGGTCTACCTGGATAATTCAGGGTACTCTTCCTGTCTCAAGATCCTTAATTTAGTAAATTAATTTTAATCCCTTTTGCCAAAGGTTTCAAGGATTAGGACATGAACATCTTTGGGAAGCTATTATTCTGACTACCACGCTCAAACATTGCTTGACTTACTTAGTTCCTGTTTGCTCACTTCATGTACATTATTTTTTCTTCTATCTCTTAGTGTTATTGTCAGAATGTGACACTTACCTTATGTGGGTCCTTAGTGGGTTTCTGGTGAATATATCTGTTTTAACGATGAGTCATATTGTGATTTATTTGGTTATCTACCTCTCCATTCATGAAATAGATATTTATTTACTGCTTGTTTGGTGCATCCCTCTGGATAAAAAGAAATGAATCAGTGATGAGTCACATCAGATTCTTTAGAGGCAGACTAGTTCTTCCTTTTAAATAATTGCAAATTAGTTTCAAGATACAGAATGTAGGTTGACAAACCATTACTCCCCTCTAGTAATTTTGATTTGTGAGGTTGCCCTGGTTACAGTGATAAAGGGAAGACAACCTAAGTAGGTGTTAAAACTTTAAGAAAACAAACTAACAGTTTATCACAAACACAGGGAAAAAACCTCTTATTTACCATGTGTAGAACATTACCTTTTTAGCACCATCATTCATTTAAAATTCATTTTTGAAAAACTGGGTCTTTCGTGGGCAAGTCAAATAAGATAAGCCAATGTGAGGTCTACCTGAGACTTTGTAACATAAGTAATTTTCAATAAAATAAACAAGAAAGCAATGCTATGTGGAAAAAGGAAGGAGTGTATTTTGTGGGCAGCTCAACACAAAGCATTTATTTTAACAACTCACAAACTCCATTTTTATGTTTTCTTTTATAGAGATAGTTTTTAATATGCTTTGATATGCTGCACAATGCCATAATGTTTTCTGAAGGACCTAATTCATTTTGCAATGATCAATGTGTGTTGAATTTAATAAAGAGAAATTTATGAGAAACTTTGAATCTTAAAGGTGACTGTTCAGTGGTTCCGCAGGAACTCTTTGAGTTTCAATCAAATCTAAACTGATTGAAGCGCCTTCTCTGATAAAACTGTGAAGCTCTGCACTTTCTGTTCCTTTCAAGCATGTAGCTTTGTCTTCCAGTAACTCCACTAAAAGCTTCCAGTTCAATGGATGAACTTCTTCTTTTACTTCACTAAGAAGAGGTCAAATTCTATTTCCCCCTCCAATCACCTCTCACCACTTACAAGCGCTGTGATGCAGGGTGAGTTATTGAAAATCCTATTTTACCTTGAGATGCTGCAGTTAGTACTTTCAAGGCTTCTAATCAGAGTTGGCATTTTCCTGTCCCTGCTGATTCTTTTGCTGTCGAAATAATTTTTCCTGTATTTTAGGTGTTTAAAGAAGCCTTAGAAGGGCCCTCCCTCTGAATCTTCGTGCATATTTACATGTTATTGTCTGAGCATGTCTTACAATGGACTGATTTGGGGATTGTTCCTATTTGGTGCAATGGTAAAAATGTGAAATAGTTTAGTATTAAATAGTGTAGGAGGATGTAGTCAAAGATACAAACTCAGCACCTAGTTGACTTTGAGAAAAAAAGTAATTTTGATAATATTTTTAAACGGTGTCCACGTGAGAGGTTCTAGAAACAGTTAATGTGAAATTGCTTTCAAATTTTTAAAGTGCTACAAGTTTGGAAAGTTATTTTATTAGATAATATATACATATCTAAAACATGTAAAGGTGTGCATGTATGCATGCAATACGTATGTGTGTGTAAATAAATGCAATAGTTGCAGATCATTTGCATTTCAAAATAGTTTCGTTGGGGAGATAGGCCAGGAAGAATATGAGATATTGAGTGAGATAATGTTTATAACTCCACTATTTGAACATTTTGATTCAACAAATTTATTTTCTTTTTTGTGACATAGGCAATTGTGACATTGATGATATCAGTTTAGGGGTTTGGTGAGTTTAGCTTAAGATACCTATTTACAAGTAGTCCATACTATTCAAAATAATTGGGAACAATTAGGGATATTGCAACTGATTGACAGTAATCCTCTAGCTTTGGTCACGATCATTGAACAGCTTCATGTTGCTATAAGAAGGTAATCATATTTTTCAGCATAAAAATCTCACAGTTATTTATAAATTGGCTAAATATTGTCATTAAGTATTTAGCAAATGACATATAGCAAGATTTAAAACAAAAACGTTCAACTTCATTGAATCCTAAAATTATAAAATTGTTCTTAATCTAAACCCATTCATTTATCTGGAATTTATCAGAAAACTCTTTCTATAATGCACTCCAAATACTTATCATGGAATTGTGATTTTTCTAGGAGATGGGAATAACTTCATGGCTCTGCAGTGTTAACTGGATAAAGTTTCCACAGTTTCAACCACAGTACAGGTTGAACTTCTATTTCTGTTGTCGTCCTCTGCTTTTTATTGACTTCTGAACACATTGCAGAAACAAAGCAGAAATGAATATATGTAAGTAACTGAGACGTGTAATAAAATGTTGATAAGTGGCCTTGTGTAGACACTTTTTGAATGCCTGCCTGAATTCTGTCCTTAACTGTCAAGAATGGTAAGTAAACCAGTAATTTTACTCCCTATGTCAATACTGAATACAAAATTCCAGTTATGATTTATATAAGCTTCGCTGTGACAAGGTCCATATAAATGTGCTACTATTTTTCTAATGTAAACTAATGACTGCAATGTTATCTTACAGAGAATTTCTGGAACATGAGAATTCAAAGACGTACTGAAATCTATTCTCTTCTCTTGAGGTGTCATGAACCTTGGCTTCCAATGAGATATCATGGTTCAGATGAAACCTGAGTTTATATAATCAATTGTCAGGATATTTCATAATGTATAGTTAGGTATTTCATAGTATCAAAGGAGGAGCATAATTAAAATCTGAGGATTTTGTTTTTAGTCTAGATCTGCCACTTACTAGTTTATGTAATCATGGGATTTGTCTGAAGTTTCATCATTTCTAAATCAAGGGATTGTAGTCAGTGATACCAGAATATTCTCCCAGCTTTTAAATTTTTATGATTTTTTAATGATTCAGGCCCTTATGATCACATACTTGAAAGTAATTCATAATAACTAGTTGCCCTGCTTCCAGTTTTCCCTCCAATCCATCCTGCACAGTGCCTTCAGATTGGGCATTGCAGAATATTTTATCTTGCTATTTGTTTCTAAAGTTGTTACTCATTCCTTGATGACTATAGGACGAAGTTTAAACTCCCTGAAGTCTCACTCTTACCTGCCTTTTTTACTTTTTTTTTTACTGAGTTCTCTTATACATGTCTTCTCTGCTACAGCCAGTTTACTAAAAGGAAATCAAAGCTAAGCAAACCAACCAACCAAATAACCGACCGGACAACACCAAAAATAGTTTTCAGCTTTATACCCCGGATCAGAATGCCTTTTCTCCATCTTTCTGCATACCCAATCTTATTTCTTTTTCACTTGTTTAGCACTTTGTTTAGCACTTTGATCTATGGGAAAAGTTTCCAAATCTTTTCAGAATCTAGCCAGTACTTTAAGTGTGTGACACCTGTGATCTGTATTGTTCTTTTGACATGTTTTTTGAGAAGTCTTCTATACTTGGCTTAAATTACAATCTGACCCTCATATATTTATGGTTTACTTACATATATAAGTGCCCCCTTATGAGTGGTTTTGCATTCTGCGATTTCAGTTACCTGTGGTACAGTACACTGAGATATTTTGAGAGAGAGAACATTCACACAACTTTTATTATAGTATGTTGTTATAAATGTTCTACTTTATTATTAGTTATTGTTAATCTCTTACTGTGCCTAATTTATAAATTAAACTTTACCATAGCTATGTACACACAGGAAAAAGCATAGCATATGTAGGTACGATCATGGTTTCAGGTATCTACTGAAGGATTTAGAACATATCTCCAAAATATAAGGAAGATGCTTGTTCATATGCTTACTCTTTTTCTTCCCAAGTAGAATATAGGCTTTTTGAGGAAAGAAGCAATGTATGTACTTCTTTGTATTATTCTTGGTTCATGCAGTATTTTTAGTGAGACCCTGACTCTATAAAAAAAAAAAAAATAGCTGGGTGTGGTGGTGTGTGCCTGTAGTCCCAGCTGCTCAGGAGGCTGAGCCAGGAGGATCACTTGAGCCCAGGAGTTTGAGGTTGCAGTGAGCTATCATGATGCCCCTGCACTCTAGCCCGGGTGACAGAGTGAGATCCTGGCTCAAAAAAAAAAAAAAAAAAAAAAAAAGAAGTATTCAGTAAATATTTGCTCAATTTATATTTTAGAACCTTTTTGTTTTCAAAGAATTAAAACAACCTATTTTTTCTGATGCAAAAAATAATGGATGGAATTCAAATGCAATATTATGTTCTCTGGTAAGGTACTATCAAGTAATATTATGTGACTAAGAAAATGCTAGTAAGGATTTACATGTCAGGCCTATGATTAATGATTCAATATTGTTCTATCATTGTGTTCTTAGTATTTGAGATCCTGTCAGATTCTTGTTAACTGTATAACGAGCACTGTGTTTATCTTGGTGCAACTCAAGTAAAACTGGATCCTCTGGCTCTTGCTTTAAGGACCAATCAGCATAATGTCATATCCAAAATAAACACAAACATTTATACAAATCACTGAAAAATAATATCTGAGCTTCCCAAAGCTGCCTTAACAATACTAAGAAATGTTTTCAAGGTACGTGGTAATAAGACATATAGCAAAACTTTCTAAAATTCCTCTGTAGATACATGAATATTTTTATTCTTTAGGATTCTTTGGTGTTTTTATTCTCTATCTCCCATCATTTTTCCTGTACTCCATTTCTATGCATTATCTCCATCAGCACCACAAAATATCCGGAGCAGCTCAACACAAAGACTCCCAGACCAGCATGAGGAGGGAGAAGGCTGTGAATACTTACACTTTAATGTTGCCATCTGTGGCATATATTCTACCTCAGCCCTGTGTTGTAGGTCCTGTTATCCCCATGCTAAAGACTGGAGAAAGCCAAGGTCAGAGAGACTATATAATTCACCCAAGGTTACTATCCAGTTAATATTGGTGCACAACAAACCACTCTAGAGCTTATTGGTGTACAACAACCATTTTATTAATCTTGCAGATTCTATGGGTCAGGAATTTTGGACGGGGCACAGTGGGGACATGATGTCTAGGGCTGAAGATGGCTAGTTGAGCTGTAATCTTCTGGAGACATCTTCAATTACACATCTGGTAGTTGATGTAGCTGTTGGCTGGGCTCTCAGCTCATCTGTTGGCAGGAACAGCTACACATGGCTTCTCCATGTGCTCTCTTTACATGCACTAGTTTGGGCTTTCTCACAGTGAGGTGGCTGGGTTCCAAGAATAAGCACTCCAAGAAAGCAAGGCAGAAGTGTAGGCCATTTTTATGATCAAACCATGGAAGTTACAAGTGTCACTTTCATCATAGTCTCTTGTTTGAGCAATAATAAAGGTCTGCCAAGGTTTGAGGGGAGATATCTATCTGTCTCACCATTTAAAGGTATGAATGTCAAGATGCAGTGTATGAAGAGCATGGGGTATGGGAGATACTGTTGCAGCCAGCTTTGGAAAACACAAACTTCCATAATCACAGAGGTAGTAAGTAGCAGAATAGGAATTTTTTACCACTTTATTGAAGTATGATTGGCATACAAAAAACTGTATATATTTACCATATACAACTTGATGAGTTTGGAAATGAATATATATAAGTGAAACCATAACTAAAATTTATGTCATAAACATATTCATCACCCCCAAAAAGTTTCCTCCTATTTTATTAATAAATGAATAATTACTATATTTTTTGTGATAAGAATACTTGATATGCCCTCAGCAAATTTTTAAGTAAACAACACAGTGTTATTATCTATAGACACTATGCTGTATAGTAGATATCTGGGAATAATTCATCTTGTAATACTAAAACTTTTTACCCTTTAACTAGTATCTTTCCATTTCTGCCTCAGAGTAGGGATTTGAATCAAGGTTTTTTCTGACTCTAATTCCCAGCGCTTTTGATCACTATTCTAAAATCCTTTTTCTAGTATTAGTAAAAAATCTGTTATAATGTAGAATTATATTCATTAAATTTCAAATGTCAGTAAATAATTTGAAATGATGTATTTGGGAAACTGTTGGATTAAACAAGAAAAATTGGCCAAAAAATGTAAATCTACCATTTTCCGAATATTAATGGGGAAGACGTTATCCTTTCTAAAAATCACATCTTTCTAAAATGGTTGTGGGGATTTGGCTTACATTATGTTACTCTGACATTTTTAAATGAAACACCAAGTATACTTCAGTGCTTAAAATATGAAGCAAGCCTGATTGTAAACAGTTTGACAGCTTTGCTATGTTTCCATTAAGTTATCTGTCTACCAGATAGATCAGATATTGTGGTTAGTGGTGAAGTCTATTGGGAGATATCTTTGGATGCATGTACACATGGTTTATTGATTAATAGTGCCAGTTAGTGTTTATTGGGTGCTTACTACGTGCCATGTTTCTTTCATGGTTTATTATTTTGAATCCTCTTAATAACTGTGTGAGAAAGGTAGTATTACTATTTCATTTTTACAGATGGAGAAGCTAAGAAATGCTTTGATAATTTATTCAAGATCACACAGCTGAGAGAAGGAGGGACCCACACCCAAGCAATCTGGCCCAGATTGTGCTTGTGAACCCAAAGCAACACACTTAAACAATCTTTCATCAGCTTCTGTCATGTCTGGAATATGAAGTCTCATTTACTTTTTTTATTATTTAAACTCCAAATATTCACAAGATGACACCTTGATATGACCCCCCCTTACCTATCTTGCCTCGAGGAGCAAGACTGTGCAACACTGGTAATGATACAATGCTCATGAACATCTCTATAAGGTCATTGTAGTTTAGGAAGTGCTTGGAATATACAATTTATTTCGTTACTCATAAAGCTCTATGAGTTATATTTATCCACATTTTGTAAATGAGGAGCAGCTTCAGAGCTAAAATGGAACAGTTTGTCACTTTCATTTCACAAAGCAAAGTGAATTATGACCTTAAGTATTTCTCTTTTTCTTGTCCTTTGGTGCCTCTCTCTCTAGCACACACGCGTGCGCATGCACACACCACACTAGCACTCAGTAAGAGGTGAGCGTTAGGTGGAAGGAAGGGGGATCACAGGATGGGACTAATGGTTTAACTATGCTTGTCAGACTTACAGAATTCGTGCTAGAATCAAACTTCTCATGAAAGATTGAAATACAAATAGCCTGTGCTCTATTCCAGGTTAATCTGATAGCTAACCTCTTACATGTTGTTGTAGCCTCTGGTGACTAATGCGGATTAACATAAGGATGAATTGAAAACCATTGTTTCCTTGACTTAAAGATTATAAGAATAAATACAGTTCCAATTAATTATAAGCAGTGTTGAATGATGAGGTAAGGAAATGGCCTGTAGAACACTGCTCCTGAAATGTCAAAGGAGGTGAATTTCCTTTTGTATACAGTCCAGTGGAAAGCTCCTCCCACACCTCAATTTTAATCCACAAGAATCCTTTTCTTCACCTGTGAGAATCCTTCGTTGATTCTAAAATCTTTTTCCAAGGGGCTAACCATAGAAATCTTTAGTGGAACCATCAATGATTAATGAATGTTAGAGTATTGTTTTCAGAACATTTTGATTAGCTATTGGTATTCAGGTTAACAGAGCTTAGCCTGACAGCTTACCACTGTGGTGTTACTTGCAGACTATACTACAGTTTTTATAATTTTGAGCTTTTAACTCAGGATATCATCTTGTCATGCTCCCTGGAATGCTGCATGAAGTTTGGGTGGCTGCATCCCAAGACAGACATAATAGCCCTGAAGAAAGTCCAGGGTTTCTGAAAAAGGAAAGAGAAAATTCTCCAGATAAAGATACTTTAAGAGGATCAGACTGTGTTTAGAAATAAAAGTGTTAAAAGATATGAACAGGGGGACATGGTTGAAGTCCAGAAGTAAACAAGTAAATCAAATCATGATAGAAAAGGATTCTGTATTTTAGGGAGGTATCTTTAGGAGTTTTTTAAAAAAGCAGAAGTTTGAGGTTTCCCATATCAGGTAGTTAAACACAGACTGAAAATATACATTGATTAAAGAATTTTTAAGTGAAATTAAGAGTATTATATACTAAAGTTGTTAAGAGGAAGCCAGTTGCATTCAGTGCATGTTTCTAACATTTTGAGGTTAGCATCACGATGGGTAACCATTGTGTCCCATCACAAAGTGTCTTTTATGACACTGTCAGAAATGGAAATCTGGGCATGTTTGCCCCAGTGTGTCATTGCTTATGTACTTAAATGCCTTATCTCCATCTTTGTTGCTATGCTTTGAATGTTTTTGTCCCCTCTAAAACTCACGTTGAAATTTAATTGCCAATGTGTTGGTATTGGAGGTGGGACCTTTAAGATGTGATTAGGCCATGAGGGTTCTGCCCTCATGAATGGATTAAAGACTTTATAAAAAGAGCTTTTGGGAGTGGGTTCTCTCTCTTTGCCCTTTCTGCCATGTGGACACGAACGCCTTCCTCCCCTCCAGAGGACACAGCATTGAAGGCACCATTTTGGAATCAGAATTGCCAAACCTGCCAGTGCCTTAATATTGGACTTCCCAGCCTTCAGAACTGTGAGCCAATAAATTTCTGTTCTTTATAAATTACCCAGTATGTAGTATTCTGTTATAATAGCACAAAATGGACTAAGACATTTGTTGTTCTCTACATGGTAATATTTACAAATTACCTTGAGTCTTATTTATGATCTTTGGTTCCTTTCTCTTCATACTTCTGATAAAGGAATGCAGGAAATTTTATTTTTGACCAAAAGACGAGTTTTGTCAAGAAAAGTTTCATGGAAATGGTTATAGGCAAGCTCCATTGCCAAATTTAATTCACTGTGCTACATATAATCTATATTTATGTCTGTGTCTATATCAATATCTATACTTGTATCTATATATAAATATCTAAATCTATAACCTATTAACTATTAAATATATTGTTATGAGATCTATTTCTTTGGCTTATGAAATCAGTCTTGCTACTTTATACTAAAGACTTATATTGTAATCGGATTTTTTTTTTTTGCATTCTTCCTTCTATTGACTCTTTGAATCACTGAATGCCTAGGGTATATGTGTGTGTAAGAGGACTGCAGTTTATCGGGACATCTAACATAAGAAGCTGCTGAATGTGCCAGCAGCAAGGAGCTAATGATTCGGCAGAAGTGCCAGAAATGATGAGACCAGGCTTGCCAGTTGCTGTGCTTTACTTTTCCTTTTGACCTTGAGTAAGTTCAGAGTTGTGAATAGGCATTTTAGCATTTACCTGCTGAGTTTCAAGTGCTTGCTTTGCTATGACCTCATGTGATGTGATAAATTTGACAAGTACTCTGTACTAGTCTGGCAGTTAAAGAAAATCAAGCTATAATCACAAGGAATAGCAAAGATATCAGAACTAAGAAGCAAATTTCAGACATTAATACATAGAAATAATACTGATCTCATGGAAAGACCAATTTATTAGACAAGACAAATAAATACATTAGTTTCCTTTTATTTGTGGGGAATATGTTCTAAGACCTCCAATGGATGCCTCAAACCTCAGATAATACCGTGTTTTTTCCCTATACACACATATCTATGATACAGTTTAATTTATAAATTAAGTACAGTAAAAGATTAACAGCAATAACTAGTAATAAAATAGAACCATTATAATATACTCTAATAAAAGTTATATGAATGTGGTCTCTCAAAATATCTTTACTGTATTCATGCCACTTCTTGTGATGATGTGAGATGATAAAATGCCTATGTGATGAGATAAACTAAGGTGAATGATGTAGGAATTGTGACATAGTGTTAGGCTACTATTGACCTTCCTTCTTACTATGACAGAAGGAAGAACATCTGCTTTGGGTGATCCTAGATCACTGAGCCATGATGATGTTGGTGGTTGGATGT
The DNA here is from genome assembly GCA_023783475.1 of Daubentonia madagascariensis. Lineage (NCBI taxonomy): Eukaryota > Metazoa > Chordata > Mammalia > Primates > Daubentoniidae > Daubentonia > Daubentonia madagascariensis. Next base: position 11,940,485 of record JAKFHU010000978.1, on the reverse strand, counting down.
CAGAAGCAGATGATGTTGATGGTTGGGTATCATTAATATTTAACAGTTTTTTTGCCAAAAACTTTTGAAAGAACATTGTAATCAGAAGTTGTCTCTTTCCTTTTAACTCATCAAAGTATTGCTGCAGAGGTTGTAATTCTTCTGTGATCATATGGTGATTTTAATGCTGCGTTCCACTGGGGAATTCTATTCCATAATTTTGTCCTTCAGTGTCTGCATAGTTTGAAATAGTTTGGCAAATTTCTGTAACATGCACATTTCTGGTTTTGCTTCAGTTTCTTCTTCATCTTTCTCTTCCTCTGCAGATGACTCAACAGGTTCCTCCAATTCTTCATTTCTTAACACTTCTTGATGACCTTCAATATGTTCTTCCATCTCTTCACCAAGCATGTTGGCAAATCTTTCTCTACCAACTTGTTTTGCTGCTTGAATCATTTTCCTGGCTTCTCCATCAATCCCCAGGAAGCCTTTAAAATCATTCATAACTTTACTCCATAAGTTCTTCCAGCAAGCATTTACAGTTTCTGATTTTAATTCAACCATTGCAGCTTTGATGAATGTTATTGTATCAGCAATAGTGAAAGCTTTACAGCACTGCATTACATACAGATCAGGGTCTGCATCAGTCGCTGATAGAATGCGATCAAATACCAGGCAGGTGCATGTGGTTTTGACAAACTGGATGATGCCCTGGTCGGGGGGCTAAAGCAATGAGATTGTATTTGGAGGTAAAAGTACAACCTTGGCATTTTTATTTTCATAGCAAACAGATAAAGGATGTCCAGGCGCATTGTCTATTAGTAATAGGACTTTAAATTCCAACCCTTTTCTTCAAAGTGTTTTTTCACTTGCTTCTGGGATGAAGCGTTGATGGAACAATTCCATGAACAAGGTGGCAGTCACTCATGCTTTCTGATTATATTGCTCAAACATGGGCAGATAATTTTTGTTTTTGAGAGCACATGGATTCTTCACTCTGTGCACTACACCTGGCTTTGCCATATGCCCTGAAGCATTGCCACATAGTACCAGAGTTAATCTGTCCATCCATGTTTTATGCCCTGGTGCTTCCTTTGTATCTTCATGGAAATAGGTTCTATTGGGTGTTTTCTTCCAGAAGAGTCTCGTTTCATTGCAATTGAAGATTTGCTTTGGATGGTATCATTTCTCCCTAATCAACTTTTTCAACTCTGCTGGAAGTGTGGAAGCAGCTTCTTCATCGCCAGACATACACTTTCCAGTAATTTTTATATTTTTTAGTCCAAACCTATTCCTGAATCTGTGTAACCATGCCTTACTTGCAGTAAATGGCTTGGTGTCGCTCGCTTTAGGGGATCCCTTGCTGAAGTCTTTGTATAGGCTCAATGCTTTCTGGCAAAACACTTTGCTGTCAGTCAGAACACGTTTTCTGTTCATGTCTTCCACTCACAAATTTAATGGCTTTTTCATCCTAACTAAGCAGTTATCATGCACTGTGACAGTAACTTGCAGTTGGAGGTGCAAAAACAAAACTAGCACAATTTTTTTTCCTTCTTCACAGTTTCATAGATAAATTTGTTCTTACTGTAGATCTTAGCAACCTCAGCATATGATTTTTTTCTTAGTAAGTTGAGAACTTTTACCTTTTCACTTAAAAGGAGCACTTTACAGCTTCTCTTTGGCATATCTGAATTGCCAGTGTCACTCCTCTTGCAGTTTGGGGCCATTATTAAGTAAAATAAGGGTTACTTGAACACAGGCACTGTGATACCAAGATAGTTGATTTGATAACCAAGTGACTAACAGGAGGGTAGTGTCTACAGAGTGGATAAACTGGACAAAGGGAGGATTCGCATCCCGGGTGGGATGGAGTGGGATGAGTTAAGATTTCATCATGCTATTCAGAACTGTGCACAATTTAAGCTTATAAATTATTTATTTCTGGAAATTTCCATTTAATGTTTTCGGACCAAGATTGAATTCAGGTAACTGAAACCATGGAAAGCAAAACCGTGGATAATGGGGGACTCCCGTATATAAAACCAAAACAAATACTGCATAAAAACAAGTTGCACAGATTTAGTCAAAGCATTCCTGATGAGTGTCAGGGAAGATAGTCACATGTTGACAATTGAGGATGAAAACTGGACACAGCAGAAAATTATGCTTGAATCTTATGACAGGATATTACATTTGCTTCACTTGATCCTTATGTCTGAGACATATTGAATGCTCTTTAATATGTCTTCATTCCCCTGAGCAAGTGTGCCCTGACCCAGTTACAGAACATTTGTGGCAACTTTAGATGAAGGGTTGAGGGAGAGGGTCATGAGTCTGAGATAGTAACAGAAAATTTAATTTACTTTGTAGATCTCCATGCTTGTTTGAAGTCTTCTGGCATAGTATTGATACACTTTTGCTTAGTCTGAGTCTTTGTTTTAGCTTGAAAAATAGCATTCGTTAAAATTTTCACAGAGCTGATCTTTAGTGAAGAATTTGGTTTGAAAATAGGGATTAATCCAGTCATACTTAATTTGTAAAATGCTCAAAAATAAACAATAGTTGTACGTATTGTTCAATTTTATACAAGTAAACAGATGTTAGTGGGTTGTGACTTCATGGGGGACCTTTTGTGAGAATGAATGAAATACTTTTGGGGAATGAAATACCCTCAATAAAGAAGCAAAAAACAAAATTGTTTAACCTGTTAAAATGACAGAATTTGTCTTTTTTTTAAAAATTAAAATGGTATGAAGACATTAGGTGTGTCTATCTCCAATCTCCAAAAAGCTAGGTGTACATAAGATCTTAACAAGACATAAGATAGAGCCTGCCCATTGTTTCGGCTTGGAAGAAATTAAACTACACATGTATAATTACTGAAATTCTCCCAAGCCTGAGAAAGCTTCAAAATTGTACTATAAAGTGAAAATTAGTATTCACGTTGCGGGGGGGAAGAAGTTCACTTAAGTTATTTCTTTTTAGGGAAGCAGGGTCATGTAGGATAGTGTTTTCCAAATTATAGTATGTTTAGGAACCACCTGGGGATGTTGGTAAAATGCAGATTCTGATTCAGCAGATCTGAGGTGGGACCTGAGTCTGTGTTTTCAACAAAGTTTCAGGTGGGGGCGTTGCCTCTAGCCTGAGGATCATACTTTGCGTAGGAAAAGACAATAGGAAAAGTCATCTATGCAAATCCTCAAATTAAATCCTAGTTCCATTTACTAGCTGATTTGCCTTGGGCAACTCCCTTAACCTCTCTGAACTCTAGTTTGCTTACCTATAAAATAGAACACATTTAATAGGAAAATTAGAAATAGAAAATGTAAGTAAAGCATTTCTTTTTTGCATTGCCACTATGGACCCTGTCGATAACTATAAATGTAAGTTATTTGAAATTAAATAAAATTATATAGGACATTATTATTTACCATTTTTGATGGGATGTGGTTTTTTTTTGGCTAGAATCTGTTGAATTCTTCCAGATGTGGGGAAAAAATGGAATTATGAATTAAGTTAGATGGAAACAACAGAGAATCACAGTAATCATAGAGATTCACCTAGAACAGTTTGAATAGAAATACAAATCCTTAGGTCTTCCCCAGGCATACTGAATCAGGCGTGGCCCAGCAATCTGTGATTTAACACTAAAGTATGAGAACCACTAGTGAAGAGAAAGAAACTGAACAACCATGAGGGTTCTTTAGTTGTGGATTTAGGAAACTATTTCTGACTATGTGCCCCAAAGCAACCTAATTCCATTCTCTTAGTCCAGCTCTACATATCAATAGATGATCCATCTCAGAAAGTATTAAATATGCATTATTAATGAAATAGCAAGATGTTAAGTAATCAGGAGCCCAGGTAAAAGCCATGACTGGGATGCATACAAGGCAGAGATTAATCAAAAAGAATAATAGGAAAATTTGGTGGAGTCTAGGGGTCAAGGAAAGCTGATATAAACAGAATCAAATCAGTGACAAGCATCCAAAATATTTAAAATCAAAATTAATAGGCACAATATACTCATTTCTTTGTATTTCTCTGCCTTATACATACTAATGAAATAGAATTTAATTGTTACTCTGGCAAAAGAAGCTTTTAAAAAAGTCATCAAATTTTCTACCTGTATTAGTGTGTAAAGAATAATACAAACTAAAATATCCATAAGTTCAGGAGCCTTTCGTGCACCAGGAGGAAAAAAAAAGCGCTCAAAAGATTGTAGGTGAATCAATGATTCAACTACTGATGCACCTGTAAATTCAAGTTTGTGATATCTGCATCTTAATCTCTCTCTCAAGTTCTTGAAATCTGTTTGTCACGCACTGTTTTCAATGAGGCATCTGCTTACATCTGTCTGTCTCCACCCACAAGGCATGACATTGTAAGGAAACATTTCTTAAAATAGAAAAAGAGAAAGCCAGCTTTATGGAAGATGATGTAATGTCTCTTGGTTTTCTAACTGAATGTTTTGCATTTCAACAAGGTCTAAGAAATCAGTGAGTATTATTGTATACAAGCAGTGATTTGAGAAAAACTGTGTAAAGCAAACATTTTAAGGTTCTCATATTGGGTTTGAATCAGGTTAGTGTGGGAGGGAAGGAGAGAAAGAGGGAGAGAGGAAAGAAAGGAAGGGCATATGTACACTGTTTTATCTACATTCACTAAGTGTTAGAAGATGATACTGTGTATATCTTAATTAAATGGGCATCATAACCCTGTTTGCTTGTGGCCCAGCGTGAGCAACTGAGTGAGGCAAGTCATTTGTTCAATCAATACAGAAGCAGGCTCAGGACTGTTGCATGCTGGGACACTACTGTTTGTCTATTTCTAACCACTGAAAAGAAGAGAACTTAAAGAAGCCCTGACTGACTATGGCTGTGATGCTAGAAAGCACCAAGCTAGAATCATATTTTATGTCTTCAGCAGCATTTCCTCCACAGTATGTTCTATCATTTTCTTTGTTGATCGGTTTTGCATTTCTCTAAGGGGTAGGGGGTGGGGGCAGGGAGGGTGAATGAAAGAGCAGAGACATAATTGTTGAATCTCCATGTCCTTAAACTTATCCCTGTGTCTTGCCCTGAGGATAAGGGGCGTTTTTCTGGCCCCATGAAAGGGAGCCCTTTCTTCCTTGGTCGCCATGAATGAGAATTTACCTCCTTTTAGTGGAGAAGAGATACTTACCATGAATGAGGCTTTTTGGGGGATAAGGGAAGTGTCTAAAATCTTGTTTTTATACCTTAGAAAAACAAGGTCAGTTTAACTTACATACTTTATTAGTTTATGAGTTTTACTTCACTGCATTAATTGTATTAATTTTATACACAACTAGACAATAGACCAAAATTCAGTGTCTTTATTTTCATCTTTTCATATTTATTTTCAGCATGTTGATTGGCACTCAGTGAATGGACAAACAATTAAATCAGTGAATTCACTGATTCTTAAAATGGCATTTTAGAGTTAGTGGATAGTAGGTCTACTTTTTAGTAGCAATTGTGATGGACTTTGAGAAGTTAAAAATTACATTATTGGGAGTTGAAATGAATATTATAATAAATATTTTTCAAATGAATGTGAATTAAATTGAATTCTAGCTATTATTTTACCAATGAGGAAACAAAACACAAAAAGGGTTAGCTAATTTTTTAATGATTCTGTATCTAGTCACAGAACTAGTACTAGTATACATTTTGAAATATACTTATTATAGAAAATTTCAAAAATTTAAAAATATAGAGGAGATAGAAAATCCTGTTTCCATCAATAGCTTCAAGCATTTTTAATTCATAGCCAATATGGCTTTATCAATACCCACCCCTACTCTCTGCTATCCCCAAATTATTTTTACACAAATCCCAGAAATCATATTTTGCTTGTAAACATTTCAGTATGTAGGTCTAAATGATAAAGACAAAATATCCATGGTGCCATTATTATATTTTAATATCATACTTTAATATTACACCTTAATAATTCCTTAATAACATTTCATATCCAGTCATTGTTCACATTTTTTGATTGTCCTATGTGTTTTAATAAATTGTATGGACTAGAATTAAAGTAAAGTCTATACATTGTAGTTGGTTGTATCTCTTGGCTATCTTTTAATCCATAGGTTCTGCCTCTCCCACCTCTATCTTTTGTTCTCTTTCTTTTTTTAAATTTCAATAGATTTAGGGGGTACAAGTGGTTTTCTTCTTACATGGATGGATTGTATAGTGGTGAAGTCTGGGCTTTTAGTGTATCCATTACTCAAATACTGTGCACTGTAATTTTTCATCCCTTACCCCTCGCCCACCTTTCCCCTTCTGGGTCTCTGATGTTTATTATGTCACCCATAGCTTAGCCCCCACTTATATGTGAGAAAATGTGGTATTTGGTTTTCTGTTCCTGAGATACTTCACTTAGGATAATGGCCTCCAATTCCACCCAATTTGTGCAAAAGACATTACCTCATTCTTCTTTATGGCTGAGTAGTACTCCATGGTGTGTATGTGTATACACACACACATACATATCACATTTTCTTTATCCTTTCATCCTTTGGTGGGCACTTAGGTTGGGTCCATATCTTTGCAATTGTGAATTGTGCTTCAATAAACATATGGGTGTAGATGTCTTTTTAATAAAATGACTTCTTATCCTTTGGGTAGATCCCCTATAGTGGCATTGCTGGATCGAATGGGAGATCTACATTTAGTTATTTGAGATATAGCCATATTGTTTTCCATAGAGGTTGTACTAATTTACTTTCCCACCAAAAGTGTATAAGCATTTCCTTTTCATTGCATGCATGTCAGCATCTACTGTTTTTTGACTTTTTAGTAATGGCCATTCTGATTGGAGTAAGGTGGTATCTCACTGTGGTTTCAATTTGCATTTCCCTGATGATGAGTGATATTGAGCATTTTTCTATATGTTTGTTGGCCATTTGTCTCTCTTCTTTTTAGAAATGTCTGTTAATGTCGTTTGCTCACTTTTTAATGGCATCCTTTGTTTTTTTCTTGCTGGTTTGCTTGAGTTCCTTGTCGATTCTGGATATTAGTCCTTTGTCAGATGCATAGTTTGTGAATATTTTCTCCCATTCTGTAAGTTGTCTTTTTACTCTGTGGTTTTCTTTGTGTGTGCTGTACAGAAGCTTTATAGTTTAATTGAGTCCCACTTGTCTATTTTTGATGATGCTGTATTTGCTTTTTGGTGTCTTAGTCATAAGTCCTTTGCCTAGGCCAATGTCCAGAAGAGTAAGTCTTTAATCTATCTTGAGTTAATTTTTGTATATGGCAAGAGAGAGGGATCCAGTTTCATTCTTCTGCATGTGGGTATCCAATTTTCCCAGCACCATTTACTGAGTAGGGTGTCCTTTCACCAGTATGCAGGTTTTTGTCTGCTTTGTTGAAGATCAGTTGATTGTAGGCATTTGGCTTAATTTTTGGGTTCTCTATTCTGTTCCATTGATCTGTGTATCTACTTTTATACCAGTATCATGCTCTTTTGGTCACTAGACCCTTTTAGTATAATTTTAAGTCGGGTAATGTGATGCCTCCAGATTTCTTTTTGCTTAGGATTTCTTTGTATATTTGGGGTCTTTTTAAAATTCCATATGGAACTTAAGATTGTTTTTTCTAATTCTGTGAAAAACACTGTATTTTTTGGCATTTTGATAGGAATTGCATTGAATCTGTAGATTACTTTGGGCAGTATGGCCACTTTAATAATATCAATTCTTCCAATCCATGAGCATAGGAAGTTTTCCTATTTGTTTATGTCATCTATAATTTCTTTCATCACTTTTTTTTAGTTTTCCTTGTAGAGATCTTTCACTGCCTTGGTTAAGTGTATTCCTAGGTTTTTTTGTTTGTTTGTTTTGTTTTTTGTAGCTATTGTAAGTGGGATTGAGTTCTTGATTTGATTCTCAGCTTGGTCATTATTGGTATATAGAAATGCTCCTGATTTGTACACATTGACTTTGTAACCCGAGACTTTACTGAATTTGTTTATCAAATCTAGGAATCTTTTGGAGGAGTCTTTAGGATTTTTTTTGGCATAAAATCATATCATCAGCAAATAGAGATAGTTTGACTTCTTCTTTTCCAATTTGGATTTTATTTCTTTCTTTTGCCTGATTGCTCTGGCTAGGACTTCCAGTACTGTGTTGAATAGAAGTGTTGAAAGTGGGAGTCCTTACCTTGTTCTCTCTCTTTCTCTCCCCTTCTCCCCCTCCCTCCCTCCTTCCCTTTTTACAGTTGTTGTTACTCATAAAACCAGATGTATTAATTCAGATTCTCCAGAGAAATAAAAACAATAGAGTATATAGATAGATTGAACTATATAAAAATAGATTTATTGTAGAAATTAGCTCATGGGATTATGGAGGCCAAGAAGTCCCAGGGTAATGCCATCTGCAAGCTGAAGTCCCAGGAAAGCTGATGACACAATTCTTCAGTCCAAGTCTGAGGGCCTAAGAGTGCTGACAGGTGTCGGGGGAGGGATGTTAGGTGGTGTAGGTCCTGAGATCCAAAGAAGGCTAGAGAACAAGGAGCTTAGATGTCCCAGCTCAAGGAGGGAGAGAGAGAGAATTTGCTCTTTCTCCCCCTTTTTGTTTTATCTGGGCCCTCAAGGTATTGGATGATGCCTGCACACGTGGGTGAGAATAGATCTTTTTTATTCAGTCTCATTCAAATTCTAATCTCTTCTAGAAAACACCCTCACAGACACATTCAGAAATAATATTTTACCACCTATCTGGACGTCTCTTAGTCCAGTCAAGGTGACAAATAAAATTAACCATCACACTAGGTCGTTTGTTCTGTTTTTCCAAGTCTGAACTTTACTGATTGCTTAAAATATAATTTTCTAACATAAAAATTATCGTGTAGGGACTAATTTAAAAGAAATTAAGGTGAATGATACATATTGAAAAGTGTTTCTATAATGTGTGTATTTTAAATTTTGAAAAGTTGTGTACATTATATTTACTTTCTGTCTGAAAAAAATATTAGGAAAAAACTTCACAAACAACATCTCAGGAAAGTTTTCCACAGGATTTCTTAAATGACCTTATTAATTTTCTAAAGTGTTTGTTTCTCTTCATTCTCTTTGATACTTGGATTAAAACCAACTTTTAATTAATACAGAAAAATTATAAATCAGAACTGTGACAGGAACTTTCATAATGCTTAAGTGTTTCTTTACTGATTAGAGCAATTCCAAAGTAGTTACATTAATTATCATAATTGTTCAGGTTTTTATTAACCATTCAGAATATAAACCAGATGGATAGGAGAAACCCCTGTCTTGTAATACCTTATATAATCAAAGCCTTAGTAATGCTTGCTCATGACATTTGTGGGTCCAGGAGCATCATTGTTTGACCTCTCTGGTTTATATAAGTAATATAGCTTTAGGTTTTTTCTCTGTGGGATTCTGAGAATACTTTTAGAGATTTATAATGGAAAATTGGAGTCAACTCATGAATGCCCACTTTATTGCATAAAAACAAGGAAACTAAAATAATAGAGTGTAGAATAAAAAATACAGATCACATATAACTAGAATTAGTTGATCCATCTAAGTTATAGTAATATCTGGACAAATGATACCACATTAGAAATTCCTTTAAAAACATAGTTATCTCCTTTATTTGAGATTTTCATTCTCCTTTTGCTCTTTTGCTGACCTCACTTTCCTCTGGGCACTTTAATTTCTGCAGTTGTGAAAACACTAGCATTTTAAACAGAGCCACTAGAGAGCTGTGGAGGAAGCCACATTTGATTTCTTTTCATTAGAAGCACTTGAGGGGGAAAGCTGGGTGAAGGGTATATGATGACTCTCTGAACTATGTTTGCAAATTTTCCATAAATCCAAAACTATTCCAAAAGAAAAAAAATTTTTTAAATTTGAATCTTATTAATTACTTGACGTAGCCAAGGGCTCTAGATGGCTCATTTAAGCATTGAAGCTTTAAAAATTAACAATTTTGAATTTGTTACATTCTTTTCTGAAATTATTTAAACGTTTCTTGATGAGTCTGTATCTTGAGTCTTACCGTGCTTTCAGTTTTAAACTTGTCAATTCCATTTTCCTTAAGACATCCAGAGACATCTTACTAAATGGCAAAACTTTTTGGACCTCCTTCAGTGGTGGTCTTCAGCTTTCAGGATAAAGTCTCAACTCCACCATCTGACAGGTAACACTTTATGTCTGGTCCTTGCAGACCCCTCAATCTGTGCCTTTTGCCATGCTTCCCTCTGCCTGAAGTACTAGTCACACACATTCCGGTCTCATACTCTTTTCTCTGCCATCCGTAATGTCCCCGCTGCCTGGAATACTCTCCTCTTACTCTTGTCTTGGTTAAATCTAAATCATTTTTTAAATATAAATGATATGAATAGGGAAAATTATCTTCCTTCCACCTCTCTCCTGTCTTCCTGGAGGATACCACAAAACATGGGTGACCACCGTCACATTTTCTGTGATGCTGTATTGTATTTTATTGCTCATTTGCCATCCTTATAACATGGTAAATATTATGGACACAGAGGCCATTCATCATTGTGTTTTTCAGCATCTAGGATAATGGCGCTGGTTGTTTAATGAAACATTGTGACATAATTACTGGGATTTACTAAAGAATATAGGGTTATATTGTATTACATCTAGTGCTGTGCTTTTTTTTATTAACTTTAGTTTTCATGTTATAGTTCTGTACGCTTCTCTGTTGATCATTTTTCAATTCTTGATTCTTCTATTATCTGCCTGTGTGTATGTCTCTTGTAGCTATATTATCTTTCTGATTTGATGATTTTCATATGATTTTTGCTTTCTTCTCAAAAGAGAACATGAGACTATTCTATTTCTGGATAGAACTGTTTGCTTCTAAATGCATTTAACTAATTGGATTAAAGAACTGATTAATTAAATGCTATGTTTAATCTTATACTATTGGCTTGATATGTCTTCCTTGAATTCTTGATTATATCAATCAAATCAACCATTGTTTTTGCATTATTCAATAAGAGTTTTATAATAAAGCAATAACTATTTTTCTAGAACAAATTGTTATCATGTACTGTAAGCATGAGCTTACTAAAATAAGCTTAACCATGTCTATTTCAATGTTCAAGCAAAACAAAACCAACAAGATCTTAAAGTTTACAAAGATGAGTAAAAGTTTCACCATTAACCTCTGGTCTTACTTATGGAAAGATAATTGCATCATATTATATTATGTCAAATAATTAGAATATTTTTATAATGAGAATGGGAATGATATTTATTTCTAGAATTCATAATGGACAATTTTTTTAAGTGAAGTCATGTGAATATTAAACATTTTCCTCCTAGCTTATAGATGAGAAAACTGATCACAAGAAATTAAACATTTGTGTTGAACTTTGAATTTTGGCCATTTTTAGTGATAATACTACCCCTTTTTGTTAAATCTGTTTCTAAGGCAATGATATTTTAATTATACACTACTCATAGCCTGTTTTTTAATGAAAACATCATACTGATGTTTTATCACACAACAGGTTTAGCTATGGCTTTTCCTGGGGGGTCTTGTATTCTTGCTGGTACTATGGGACTTACATTCATCTTCTCAGTTTCCTTGTTAAATATTCTCAGCAAAATGCCTTGGATTTTGACAAACTGAAATGCATTTTGAACAGGCAACGTGAGCATAAGGAGTGTGGGGAGAGGCCTGTATAAAGCTATTTCACTCAACCTTGAAGAAATGTTGTGTTAATTCCCTGCTTCAAATAAAGTACACCAAGTGTATATGCAGTGTTCCTGACAGCTTCCTAATGAACTGAAAAAACAAACAATCTGAGGTGGGAGGAAATATATTTCATCAACCCCCTGAGCAGCAATGATTGGCCTCAGCTTGTCATACATGCTTGATTCTGATTAAAATAAAGCAAAGGAACTAGTTTAACCTTTCTTGATAAATAACTTAAATTTGTCTTTAATAGAATCTCAAATTCCACATAATATAGATTGTGTATGTTGACTGTTAACATGCAGACTGGCAAGGTACATAGAAAAATTAAGTTGAGGAATCTATTTTAGTGGCCATGACTGGGTCGAGAATTCATTGTTTTTGAATGACCCAAATAACCATGATGATAGGATTAGATGTGAGGTGCTTGGATAAAAAGGCTTTCAAACTTGTTATTCATGTAAATGCTTTAATCTATCTTGAATCAATTTTTGTATATGGCAAGATCCTGTTTCATTCTTCTGCATGTGGTTACTCAGTTTTCTCAGCACCATTTATTGAATGGGGCTTTCTTTCCCCATTGTATGTTGTTGTCTGCTTTGTCAAAGATCAGTTGGTTGTAGGTAGATGGTTTTATTTCTGGGTTCTCCACTCTGTTCCATTGGTCTATGTCTCTACTTTTATACCAGTACCATGCTGTTTTGGTTACTATAGCCTTGTAGTATAATTTGAAGTCAGGTAATGTGATACCTCCAGTTTGTTCTTTTTGCTTAAGATTGCTTTGGCTATTTAGGCTCTGTTTTGGTTCCAAGTGAAGCTTAGGATTATTTTTTACAGATCTGTGAAATAGGACACTGGTATTTTGATGGGTATTGCATTGAACCTGTAAATCACTTTGGGCAGTATGGACATTTTAATGATGTTGATTCTACTAATCTATGAGAAGGGCATGAAACCATAGAAATTCTAGAAGAAAATGTAGGAAAAACTCTTTTAGACATTGGCCTAGGTAAAGAATTTATGACTAAGAACTCAAAGACAAATATAACAATTACAAAAATACACATAAGTGGGACTTAATTAAATTAAAAATCTTCAGTACAGCAAAGGAAATAATCAACAGAGTGAATAGACAACCTGCAGAATGGGAGAAAATATTTGCAAACTGTATCTGACGAAAGACTGAGATACAGAATTTACAAAGAACTCAAATCAAGAAAAAAACAAAGACCATCAAACAGTGAGCAAATGACATGAACTCAGAAGTTTTTCAGAAGACAGACAAATGGCCAATAAACATGAAAAAATGCTCAGTGTCACTCATCTTCAAGGAAATGCAAGTTAAAAATACAATGAGATTTCACATTACCCCTATCCAGAATGGCCATTATTAAAAAGTCAAAAAACTACAGATGCTGGCATGGATGAACAGAGAAAGGAACTCTATACATTATGGGTGGGACTGCAAATTAGTACAACCTGTATGGAAAACAATATGGAGATTCCTCAAAGAAATAAATGTATACCTACCATTTGCTCCAGCAAGTCCCACTACTAGGTATCTACCCAAAGGAAATGAAGTCATCTTATCAAAGAGGGTGTACACACACACACACATATACGCACACAGACACCACGGAGTACTACTCAGCCATAAAAAGGAATGAAATGTCTTTTGCAGGAACATGGAGGGAACTGGAGACCATTATCCTAAGTGAAGTATCTCAGGAATGGAAAAACAAACACCATATGTTCTCACTAATAAGTGGGAGCTACTAGATGGGTACACATGGCACAAAGCATTATAAAAGACATGAGAAACCAAGGTGGGGGGAGGGTGGGTGTGGTATGAAAACTTACCTGTTGGGTACAATGAACACTATTGTCATGATGGGCACATCCAAATGCTCTGACTTAAGCATTATACAAGATATCCATGTAATAAAACATTGCACCCCCTTAATTAAAAAAAAAACTGCAAACAGAAAAATAAAGCAAATGCTTCCTCAAATTGCTCTACCCCTTTTCAACATTTCTTGTACTTGGTTTAATAAAAGTCATGATGGTAGCTGATGTTTAAAGAAAGAAAATACTATGCTGGTGGGGAAAAACAAAGGCAAGGCAATGCAGTGACTTCTAGATTAAGATTTCACATTACCCGTATTTTTTTTGCTAGCAAAAAAAAAAAAAAAAGGATGAACAGGGAGAGCACAAAGGATTTTTAGGGCATTGAAACAATTCCTTCTGATACTATTCCTTGTGATAACATAATGGTGGATACACGTCATTATACATTTGTCCGAATCCATGAAATGCACAACAGCAAGAGTGAACTCTAAATGTCAGCTGTGAATTTTGGATGATAATGATGTGTCAGTGTAGCTTCATCCATTGTAAGAAATGTACCACTTTGGTGGGGGATGTCAATAATGGGGGAGGCTATGTGTTGGGGGATGGGGGTACATGGAAACTCCCATAACTTCCTTTTAATTTTGCTGCAAAACTAAAATTGCTCTTAAAAAAATCTATTTGAGATACATTGACCACTTTGCAGTAAAACAAAAATAAACAAAATATTTAGGGAAAGTTCCCAGGCCCCCTTTAGTTTGCTATTTATGCTGTGAGTCTGGGTGGAAGAGGACCAGTCTGGGGCTTGTTTACATGCTCTAGGGGGCCAGTAAACCAGCTAGCTTCCCAGGTTGTGAAGTCAGCTGGTACTTACTGGATACAGCAAGACTTTTGAGAAATGATCTATATAATTTTGCCCGAAACTTTGTTCTGCCTAACTAATAATAAACTGAGATGATTTTATATGTAGTAAGATGCCTTATGTTTCATGGAGCAAGTTCAACCTATTATCTCATGGGATGTTCACGAGAACTTTGTTAGGTATGATCATCCTCACTTTATTGACGAAGTTCACAGAGTTTAATTCACTTGCTAAATAACGAACATAAAACCTGAATTTCTGATTTAAACTCCAGAGCTATGCTACCATTTTGCTGCCTGAATTTTTACTTGCATGTCGAAAGGGAAATCATCTTGACAGAGAACATTTTGTAGTGATTAGGCAAAATTTCTACTCTTATATCTGTTATTGGTTCTTGCAACTTGTTACAAAGTATGGCTTTTCCTCTTCATGCTTATAGATTGACACATATGCATTTCAAATCCATGTCGTAAAATGGGATACAGAAATAGGATATGACTTTTTTGTTCCACCTTATATGTTTTAATATGATGTAGTGGGGCCTTTTATAATGCTACCCTCTAATTTCATGGCAGGATCTTGTGTGTGAGATCAATTTCCTTCCGTTTGGGTAATTCTGGTTATGAAACCATTGGCTTCTGGTTATAGAATTTTGGAATGATGACTCTGCTAAAGAAAGGCATTTAATGGTCATATAATTTTTATATGAAGAAGCCAACATGTTTTCTCATTGGAATATTATTATTAGAGTCAATGCTTATTTATTGAGCTATATGTACCCTGCTTTTTTATTATTTCAAAATATTATGGGGGTACAAATGTTTTTGGTTACATGTATTGAATTTGTTATGCTTGAGTCAGGGTTATAAGTGTGCCCATCACCCAGATAGTGTTTATTGTACTCATTGTACTTGTTAGGTAGATTTTTGCCCATCCCCTCTCCCCACGACCCTGCCCTGGCTTGATTTCCACTGAGTTTTACTTCCAGCTGTTCACATGTGTGCTAATCGGTTAGTTCCAGTTTAATAGTGAGTACATGTGGTGTTTGTTTTTCCATTTTTGTGATACTTCACTTAGGATAATGGTATCCAGTTCCATCCAAATTTTTGCAAAAGGGCTTAAATCATCCTTCTTCATGGCTGAGTAGTATTATATAGTGTATATATACACCATATTTTGTTAATCTACTAATGAATTGATGGGCACTTGGGTTGATTCCACATCTTTGCAATTGTGAATTGTGCTGCAGTAAACATTCAAGTGCAGGTGTCTTTTTGATAAAATGACTACTTTTCTTTTGGAGTAAATACCCAGTAGTGGGATTGCTGAATCAAATTGTAGGTGTCTGTAGCATATGTTGAGTAAGAACCTTTGGCTTTGTTTTTGGGTGCTTTGATGGTGGTTAGGTTCTGGATGGATGCCTTAGTTATAGATATCATTAGTGTGGTGGTTTTCTCAGTTGCTAGTTGTTCATAGGCTGTAGCAGTGGTGAGCTGTGTGGGGGCAGATTCCCTGTCTTTCTTTGATGAGGGAGGATGGAGGTCTGTTAAAGTCTGTAGTGTCAATATGATGTCAGTAACATTTCCAGATATAATTTGTTTTTTGGAATTAAAAAATAAGTTCAACTGGAAATTTATATGCAAAAATGTCAGGAAAACGATGAAAAAGAGTAGTAATGCAGGCAGGGAATAGTCTTATCACATAGTGAATTGTATTTTAAAGCTGTAAGATATTTGGCACTGGCACAGACAGTGACTCAGCAGAACAGAATAGGTTCTAGGATCAGGCCCCTATGAATATTTGTGTATGTAAAGGTGACATTTCAATTCTGCAGAGAGAAGATGCTTCATTCAGTAGCTGGTATGGGGATGGCTCGTGGAGAATTAAAGATGGATCTCAGTCTTTACAACACATGAGACTTTTCCTTTTCACTTGTACTATCTTGTCTTACTGCACATTTTTTCTATGTTCAAGTTTTTTTTATGGTAAAAATTGCTTATTTTTTAAAAAGCTATTGACCTCATAATTTGACTGCCTTTTGTTGTGTCAATACTAGTTTATTCTGCTGTTACATGAAAAATGAGTGATTTGCTGTTATAATGTTTCATATTTTACTCTTTGTAAACCTTGACAATGTAGTATTAAAGGTGGACTTTTAGGTTGATAACAACAAAAAAACCTTGCTTAAAAATGCAAAACTGTCAAGGGAGGTACTTTTAACATATAGTTTTAATCCCCCAATTTCCTTATGCTGCTTCTGGTTGACAGCTGTTGATTCTACTTTAAATCTGATTTTTATAAAACTCAGCTTTTTCTTGTGATGCATACCTATTACCTTTGTTATCAAGCAAGGAAGATTTCTGCTCACCATTTGATCTGTGGGTTCCTTATCTGAGCTGAGCTTCTTACAGTCATGGCTCAGTTGTCAACAGGGCACAACTTCCACCTCATTAAATTCTGGATGCCACTGGCAGCACCTCAAGAACATTATGTCTTCATCAAATAACAATTTGAAATGAACTTGCATAATTGAGATTGTTATGTGATCTCAGAATACCTGAATCCCAAATGGAGAGAAAATTCCCTAGAAATGGAATATTATCTGCCTGTCTATTTTAGTGATATAGCTCATGGAGTACTTTATAATTCCTCTAATTTGTCCTATAAATAGATAGTTTTCTGTGAGGTGGAATCTATACATATGTATATGTGTGTGTATATGTGTATACCCATATGGGCATGTATGTACACACACAAAAATATGTACATATATGTCACCTAAAATAGTACATAATAGAAGATGCTTAATAAATATTTATTATAGGAAGAATGGAATACAAAATGGACCAGTAGCTTATAGCAGGATTCTGACAACCACCCAATTTTCATTATGCTGGGAATTTGTGTTGTTTTATTTAACCACTTAACACACTCACTTTTACTGTTCCATGGTCATTTTTTCTTGTTTCCTCCAGCTAAGCTACCATCTCAGTAGATCTTTTCAGTTACATGTTAGAGAAAAAAATAAAAATTCTGCCATGAAAGTTTAACTTGTTTTTATAAGAACTCTAGATGACATGGACTTTTAATGGAGAAAGGCTAATAAATGTTTCAGGTGGATCGAGGATAAGGTAAAGTCTACTGCTACAAGGAGATATAAGTTTCATATAGCTTTATCTGCCAGAGACAAGCAAATCTACCTTCAAAACCCTTAATAGATATGTATTTTTTAAAGTTCTGTGTTCATTTCTAAGTAACAAAAAGAAAGACATTTAAGACTGAAACATCTAGTAAACTAATCTATTTAAACCTGTAATATCTAGGAACTATGCAGTTACATATAGTGAGTATTTTGTAAGCTTGTACAATAAAAAGCAGCACCTATGATGTGAAATGTGTGACTACTTCCTAGCTTAACAGTGCTAAACATCAAAGTGGCTTGCAATTCTATCAATAATTTTAACTGTATAAATATTATTTTTATAAAAATACATTATATTTTTGCTTTATTTTTCTTACCTTGTAACTTTGTAACCAGAACACAGCCTAAAATTTATAAGTACAGATAAGTGCTTATAAATTTTTGTTGAGTAAATTAATACAGGCTTATATTTGTGGTTGATGAATAATCAGTTAATAAATAAGTACTTAATGTTTTCACTGCTAAGTATGATAAGCTGTTAGAATACAAAAAAAGGACAAAGTATGGCCCTTGTTTCAGGTTCAGAGCAAAACTATGTGGATGTGAAAAGTTTTGATGAGGAATAGCTTTTAAAAAATTTTAGCCAGTATAAAAAATAGATGAACTTTACATTCCTTTCCTTCTGTTTTCCTCACAGTATCATTATGTTAGTTGTGATTAGTATTTATGTTCATGTTAATGAATTAGTTTGTATATCAGATGTATTTTTTGATTTTAGGATTCTAGTTGGGCCCTACTGTTTGTAATCCTAGACTGTATGTACAAATGAAAAATAAATAAAATGACTTTGCCTATGTGCTGATGACACCACCTGTGCCTTGGGTTAGGGATGGTGGGGAGAAGATGTTTCTCAAGGCTGCTGCATCCAAAATCCAGGACTAACACACCTTGCTTTGTTGGAGAAAAAAAGGAAAAAGCAAGCATCTGAAGAGAGCTAATCAATCCAAATGAGCTATGACTATTAATTCCACATATTGATACATACAATGTTTTAAAACCTGTTCAACCATAGCAGCGCTTTTTCTCCTTGGAGTGTTGCATGGAGTACAGAGGGTGGATGGAGAAGTGCCACAAGCTTCCCTTTGAACTGTGGTCCTCAATCATTTTTCTCTATCCTAACACACAAGAGCAATATGAAACAATGACCATCAGTAAAAATCAACCTCAATGGCAATGATTTCTAGTGGGGGAAAGGAAAGAAATCACTCTCGTTCAGGGAAGCGAGTCAGATTCTAGGGAAGGCATATGTAGCTTGAAGCCCCTGCCTGCCCAGGGGATTCTGATACACCATGCCTTCCCTTCTGTTTCAGTAGAAATTTTGCCTTAATTTGATCCATAGTAAAACACAACGTATGGAAGGAGAAAAACATAAATAAAATGTAATCTCTATGGTCATATTCTGGGTTGTGCTGAATACTAAAACTGACAGAAATATATGAAAAAAAGCAGTTTTAGATAAGCTGAGATGGAAGGAAAACATAACTAAAGTGGAAAATTAAATAATAGTCTAATTATATGTGGTCGATCAAATGCACTGGTCTAACAATAACAGACTGTGGAAGGTATGTTGGCATTTGTCAGTAATCATTGTATACATCATTGAACAAGTCAGTGTGATTTCTGTCATGTGTGACAGATTGATCAAGAAGACTCTGAGAAATTTGATGACTCTGAGAAATTTGACAATTCTGTGATATCTGGATAAAGACTTTTAGATTTAGTCTGTAGCACCCTTGAATTCTTTAAGATATTCTCAATTTTTTGTTTATATTTGTTTTGATCATTAAAATATTTTATAAGGACATTTCTCCCTTTTAAAGTTAGGAAAGTGCCAGTAAAAGTCACACAAGTATATTTGGCTGTAATTCAATAGTTTGTGCAAGTTCTCATTCTGCAATAAAGTGGTAATATGCAGATATTGTAGAACTGCCCCAGGGAAAAGTTTGTAATACTATGGGATTTCCTGTACTCATTTGGATTTATCCAGTGGTATAAAATCGAATCATCGTGAAATATCACACAATTCATTGAATGATTTCATCTTACTATAAGGTTCCTCACCAGAGCATTTCATCCAATTCTTGGCTGATGTTATTATTTGAGTGACACTGAGAAGGGAAATGAAACAAATTCCTTTTTGTATGTTTATGGACCAGAAAAGACAGGTCTCTGGGAAGAACAGAACGTTCTTGAAAACTAGAGCTTTGTATATAGAAAAATGCCAACATTTTGGAAATAACACATCTTACCTTGAACACTGTTTTTAAAGTCTACATCATTTAAGCCTCTAAATATTTATGGTAACTGATTAGTAATTATAATAGAGCAAAATTTCATTTTTACAGATTTTATTTTGCTTTTTAATCATTCAATTCAGAGCACATTCTGGTAACTGGCATTTTTGCATTCCTACAGTACAATGATGAATGATGTTTACAAAATATCTCAGAGGTACCATAAAAATTATTAAGTTTTTCTGTGTCATCAAAGACACATAAAACTGTATTCAAAATAATTGTGTGAAATATACTTTATTACATTGATTTTTTACTTTGAAAACTATAATTATTATAAGATACTTAATTGGAATTTTCCACTTCTCAACTATATCACATAATGCAATTTATTGTGCTGATTTGAATTACTGCATATAATGTATTATCATTAGTTATTTTTTAGTCTAAAATGATTTTGGTCTTCCATATTGCTAACAGAACAAAATGCAAGGCATTTCACTTTGAAGTAAGAGAATGGAGGTTGGTAAGACCAGCATAGATCTTATAATGAGTTGAGAAAATATTTATAAACCTCTAAAAAATGTCATTATTGTATGATTCTAGAAGTGTTATATATGTAACTAAAAGGAATATAAATATATTCTATGATGATTTTTTGTCCTTTTGGATATCTTTATATAAACCTGCTTTTCTCATTTTAGAAACAAGATAAGGCATACATGTAATCATATACCACTGCCATTGAAGGTTGGTAACATACCCAGACAAAAAAAAAAAAATCTTGTTTGAACATGTTCTGTAAGGGGTCTGTTAATATGTCCTTCACCCAACACCCACCCCACATACTGAAATTTGGTTAGCAATAATTGTATGTGGTTTATTTGGCAATATCTGTAGAATTTAAAAAAAATGCTTCATGAAAATATCTGAAGAGCTAGCATAGAATGCATGAATTCACAATGTGGAATAAAAACTGTAGATACAATGAAAACTACAGACATTTTCCATAAAATTAAATTAAAAATAATTATATACAAGTACATACAAATCACATTGTGAGGTTTTGCTATTCTCTGTTAGTTTAGGCTAAGTTATGCTTTGGAAACAGGCAGTCCTTAAATCTGTTTGCTCCTTAAAGTTTGTTTATTTCTTGTCTTGCAGTCTAACATGAGTTGGATTTTTAGTTTTTCCATTTTATTTTCTCTTGAACACCCAGACTGAGTGGTTATGTTTGGGCTAGTGCTGGTCTCAAGGCAGAAGGGAAAAAATGGCAAACCATAGGCTTCAACATTTAAGGTTTGGCTCAGAGGAAACACATATTTTCTGTGTGTATTTCACATTTTATGTCTGAGTTCAACAGCATGGGATGAATAATTCTCAGTGGTGGGGAGGGACAGCAAATATTTTAAACAATAATACAATCTAATATAGATATATACTTCTAGTTATTCTTCATTAAGGAGTTGATAAAAAATTCTTAGACCAACTGTGGTTAAATATGATTCCATTCATATTAAGATGTGATTTCATTTTGTGAATACCATGCTATCTGACTGATTGTTAACAGATTTTTAAAAACTATTCTTATTATTGTAGAAAACTCTAGTATCTTATAACAATAGCTGCTGCAAGTTTATTTTGTTCAAGAAATGCTTAGTAAGTGCTCATATATTTGTGGATATGACAGAGTTCTTATCCCCAAGAAGCTCAGAGTTTAGTTGAGAAAATAGATAATTATGTTGAATATTATGAAGAAGATAAAACAGAAATATACATGAATTATGTTGAATATAATTTTTAAAAAACTATAAAATATGATTTTTGTAGATTTTCTCATTTAATACAACAGTGCTACCAGATAGATGCCGTTATTTTTGTTCATATTTACAAAGGAGTAAACAGACTTAGGGTGATTAAGTAACATGCCCAAACTCACATAGCTATGTGCAACTCAAATCATGTCATCTGTGCTAGAGTCTGAACTCTCTTCCACCACGCTGTATTGTCAGCTCCTATTTTTATTTCTCTGAAAATGTCTTATTTTCAGTCTGTGTGATCCCAAAGTTATTGTCCACTTTGTGGTCTGGGTTGTTGACAATATTGGTGACTATTTTCTACCACTTTTGATAGGATGAGAACCTTCTGCTTTAAGGTCAAAACTGAAATGTACATTTCATTGGCCGGGGATCTGGAGGGCCACGTGTGGCCTTGAGGCCACAGGTTCCCCACTCAAAGTGGTCTTGGCTATTGTTGCATAGAGTGTAGTCTACTTGTCCAATTCATAAAACAGTTGTACACTTTTCTGATGGTCTTTGTCAAGAACTCATGCTCTGGAAAGACTGATCAAACTATGAAAAACTTAAAACCATTTTTATGAATTATAAAGACTGGAGGACCATAGTAATTGCCTTAACGTATTTTTAAAAAGATGAAACATATTGTTTCTCTCTAATTACAGAGGGTAAACTAAGAGGTAGCTAGAAAGAGTTGGGTTTTGCCTAAATATAACAAAATGGGTTTTTTTTTCTTTTCTTTTTTTTTACATTAGAGCTTTTCACCAAAAAATTGAGCCCTTTTGGAGGTGGAAAGTTTTTTTATTTGTTTGTTTTGTCATTGTAGATGTCAAGTAGAATGTAGATATCTACTTGGAAGAAATGTTGTACAGGGAATACAGCATTAGATAAAACCCAAAATATATTGGCAGTCATTGCTTGCAGCCTGTGTTTTTCGTTCTTGAAGCACAACCCATATCCCATGTCCTTACCCTCCTAATGCAAATTTATTCCCCAAACACAATTGATTAATGGAGATTTTAATGAAGATTTCTTAGGGTGAGAGAGAAAATATGTGTCACTGGCCACACAACATGGAACTTTATGAAATCTTCATTAGATATTTTGTTTTTCTTAAATTTTCTTGGATCTTGTTTTTCTCTTCAAACAACTCCCAACAGATATTCTTTTTAAGTCTCTATCTCCCTTTTGAAATCAGAGCAATTTAGCTCTTTCTCATTTCTCTAACCATGTATCCCTGGTCTCTTCACCCTGCTGTGCTAACAAAGAACCCTCTGATTGTATCTGCTCTTTCTTGGACACAGTGGGAATTAAGAATGAATATAATTTTTCCCATGATGTGTGTACATATGTGCATACTTAACATATATCTAGAGTGAAAATGTCTCAAACATAGATGAAGATATCATTTGGATTAAGAAAATTGCAAGTATATAGAAAGCATGATTTCCACTGTCAATAGGCTTAAAATTTTGCACTTAGATATGGTTTTTGGTATTTGGAATAAATAATGCACGCATAGAGGGAAACCAGAAGATTTGACACTAGCATCCTATTCTCATGTTGTCATGGATATAACATGATATATTTAAAAAAATAGTTAAGGTGCTTTTTTTTTTTTTCACGTGCAATATATCCAAAGTTCTCAGAAGTCACAAATAGGAATATAGAGGAAGAAAATTGGATTCCTTTCTTTCCTATCTCTCTTTGACATAGGCTAACATGACTCTGGCCACATCCTTTGTGGTAACGAGTTCTTGATATCTTGGTGGTTGTTGAAGCTGCCCCCTTTATTCCTTCTGTTCTCCCTCTGTTCTTCCTAAGTCCTTACTTGAAGGACAACCTGAAAAGCCACAGAAAAATGATTTCTGTATGTAATTGATATTCCAAGAATTCTGAACTGCACAGATGAGTTTGAGAGAAACCCTTTAGGAAAGAAAGAAAAATACTTCCCAGAAAGTAAGAGAAAATGAGATGTTCAGAGAAGAAGGGCATATGAGTTGGGTTTTAAGGGAAAAAGTCAATATAGAAGCTTCAGCCTTTCCTCTTGGCTCTTTCAAATATACATTAAAAATTCGTGGATTTACTTAGGACATTGGAATGAAATAGTAGCACATTTTTTAAAACAAAAGTTTCTTTGAAAAGCAGTGCCACTTTAAATTTCAAAATGTGTATTTATGTGAAGTATTGAATATACTCTGCAGTTTGTTTAAAATCTTGGAATTCTACCAATCTGACATTTTTTCTACCTCAAAATTCGTGAGGTAATGTACAAAAAAGTACAGTGAAGTAGTTGTATTAAAAAAGTATTGTGACACTTGCTAAATGATAGAATGAAGAAATAATAATGTGGCTCCTAAGGCTTAGATGGCCTCTCATTTCTTTCATACTCCGTGAAATTAAAATACCCCAAATGTCATGGGATGTTGTTCTATCCCCTGAAAACTATTATATATGACTTTAGTACAATAGATATATAATCTGTATTTAATTAATTTTTACTTTATGCCCAATTATATTTTTTTGCTCTCTTAAATACAGATTTATTTTTTGTTGTAGGAACTGACCTTATTAGCCTTTAGGCATTTTGAGAACATATGGTTTCATCAAAATCTGTTGTAAATCTGTCGATAGTAGTCCATATTTTTAAATCATTTATTACCTTGGGACATTTTCATTTTCTTTTCTCACTAGATGATAAACTATTCTAAATCAATATCCATATAACATTCCATCATTCTAGCTTTTTAAAAAAAAACAGTGAGCTATTAAAAAATATTTGTGATGTATGAACGATTTCAATGAACTTCAAAATGAACTAGAAGACTTGATGTTAATAGTACGAATAGCCTTGAGCAATCTTAATTTTGAAAAATTTAAGGAAAGAAAGTAATCTCTTATTATTTAGTAACTTTTGTTACTAAAGAATTGTTTATAATGAGTTAGTGAATCAGTACAGATTCTTTGAACATTTTAGAATTAAGAGATTTTTGTCTACAATAAAGAACGTGTCATGTTAATGTTTCACGGTACTTTTATAAATTTACTACTTGTGATATTCTATGTATGCAATACAAATGTAAGCACTTAAATATAGATTTCATGGTTAATTTCCTCGGTAAAACATCAGTGTCCAGAACCTTGAGGGATTGAAATATTTTGGATAAATTTATTTTTCATGCAGTTGAGGCTTTGAAATTTAAGTGATGATATCTAAAACTATTATATGCATTTAAATCTAATTACTACATAAAAGTTTAAATTCTTTTTTATATTGAAGTATATTGAATATAAATTGATATTAATATATTTTTATTTACTTTTTTATCTTTATGGGTACATAGTTGTATATCTTTAAAGTATATGTGATGTTTTGATGCAGGCATACAGTGTATATTAATCAAATCAGGGTAATTGGGGTGTCCATCACCTCAAGCATTTGTCATTTCTTTGAGTTAGGGACATTCCAGTTCCCTTCTTTTAGTAATTTTAAAGTGTACCCTAATTTATTGTTGATTATAGTCACTTTGTTGTGCTATCAGATATTCATTCTTTCTAACTATATTTTTACACCCATTAATAATCCCCACTCTATCTCCCCTTCCCCACTGCCCTTTTATTGTATTGGGGTCTGTCTATCTCTTTAGCTCTGATAATATTTTCTTTATGTATCTGTGTGCTCCAGTGTTGGGTGCATATGTATTTAGAATTGTTATATCCCCTTGCTGAATTGACCCCTTTATGATGATACAGTGACCTTCTTTGTCTCTTTTTACAGGTTTTGTCTTGAAATATATTTTATCTGATAGAAATATAGCTACTCCTGCTCTTTTTTGGTTTCCATTTGCATGGAATATCTTTTTCCATTCCTTTATTTTCCATCTATGTGTGTCTTTATATGTGAAGTGGGTTTCTTGTAGACAACATATTGTTAGGTCATGCTATTTTTCTATTCATTCAGTTACTCTGTGTTTTTTGATTGGAGAGTTTAGTCCATTTACATTCAATATTATTATTGATAGGCAAGGACTTACTACTTCCATGTTGTTATTTGATTTCTGGTTATTTGTGTTCTTTCTTCTTTCCCTCCTTCCTGTCTTCCTTTGTTAAAAGTGATTTTTCTCTGGTAGTGTGTTTTAATTTCTTACTTTTTATTTTTATTTTTTGTATCTGTTGTAGGCTTTTTGATTTGAAGTTACCATGGGGCTTGCAAGAAACATTTTATAACCAATTATTTTAAACATATGAAAACTTAACTCTGCTTATAAGCAAACAAATAATCAAGAAAAGAGAAATATAAAAGGAATTCTACACTTCAACTCCATTCCTACCCCACTTTTTAACTGTTTGTTGTTTCCATTTATATGTTTTTGTATCATCGATCTCTCAAAAACTTGTTGTAGTTATTATTTTTGATAAGTTTGTATTTAGTATTCCTGCTCAAGATATAAGGGGTTTATAAACCATATTTATAGCAACAGAGTATTTGTGTATTTACTGTTACCAGTGAGTTTTATACTTTCAGATGATTTCTTATTGTTCATTAATGTGCTTTCCTTTCAGATCAATGAACTCCTTTTAGCATTTCTTGTAGGACAGGTCTGGTGTTGATGAAATCCCTCAGCTTTTGTTTGGGAAATCTTCATTCTCCTTCATGTTTGAAGGATATTTTTGCAGGATATAATAGTCTAGCGTTAAGGTTTCTTTCCTTCAGCACTTTGAATATGTCATGCCACTCTGCTGGCCTGTAAGGTTTCCACTGAGAAGTCTGATGCCAGACATATTGGAGCTCCTTTATATGTTTGGTATTTTTCTTTCTTTTCTTTTCTTTTCCTTTCCCTTTCCCCTTCTCTCTCCCCCTCTCTCTTCCCTTTCCTATCTGTCTGTCACTCTTTTTCCTTCCTTCCTCCCTCCCTTCCTTTCTTTCTCTTTGCTTCATTTAGACATTTTCTTTATCCATGACTTTTGGGAGCTTGATTATTAAATGTCTTGAGGTAGTCTTGTTTGGGCTAAATCTACATGGTGTTCTCTGACTTTCTTGTACCTGAATATTTGTATGTTTCTCTAGGTTTAGAAAGTTTTCTGTCATTATTTCTTTGAATAAACTTTCTACCCCAATCTCTTTCTCTGCCTCCTCTTTAAGGCCAATAACTCTTAAATTTGTCCTTTTGAGGCCATTTTCTAGATCTTGTAAGCATGCTGCTTTCTTTTTTTTCTTCTTTCTTTTCTGTGTATTTTCAAATAGCCTGTCTTGAAGCTCACTAATTCTTTCGTTTGCTTGATCAATTCTGTTGTTGAGAGACTCTGATGCATTTTCCAGTTTGTCAATTGAATTTTTCAGCTCCAGAATTTCTGCTTGATTTTTAAAAATTATTTCAATGTCTTTGTTAAATTTCTCTGATAGGCTTCTTAATTTCTTCTCTGTGTTGTCTTGAAGTTAATTGAGTTTCTTCAGGACAGCTATTTCGAATTCTTTATCTGAAAGGTCACATATGTCCATTGCTACAGGATTGGTCACTGGTACCTTGTTTAGTTTGTTTGGTGAGGTCATGTTTTCCTGAATGTTCTTGATGCTTGTGGATATTTGTCAATGTCTAGACATTGAAGAGTTAGATATTTATTCTAATATAGCATCCTGGGCTTGTTTGAACACATCTTTCTTGAGAAGGCTTTACAGATATTCAAAGGGAATTGAGTGCTGTGATCAAATTGTTTGGTCACTGCAGCCATATCAGCACTGGGGGTGCCCCAAGCCCAGTAATGCTGGGATCCTTGCAGACTTCTAGTAGTACACCTCAGTGGACTTAGGTAAGATACAGGAGAATTCACTGGATTACCAGGCAGTCTCTCACTCTCTTCCCTCACTCTCTATGCTAGGCTGCTGGAGTTGGGGGAGGAGTGATGTGGGCATTGCCTGTGGCCACCAGCACCACGTCACACCTGAAGCCAGCCCAGTCTCACCCGCAGCCCATGGTGACTGCTGCCTGTCTACTTCTGATGTTTATTCAAAGCCCACGGGCTCTTTATTCAGGTGGTGAATCCTGCCAGGACTGGGTCCTTCCCTTCAGGGCAATATATTTTCTTCTGGTCAGGGGTGGGTCTAGAAATGCCATCCAGGAACTGAGGCCTGGAATCAGGGGCTTTAGGAGTCAGCTTTTTACTTTATTTTACTGTGGCTGAGCTGGTACCCAAGTTGTAAAACTAAGTCCTCTAAACTCTTCCCTTTCCTTTCCCCAAGTGGGAGAAGACTCTCCCTGAGCTGCACTGCCTGTAGTTGGGGGAGGGGTGACACAGGCACTGGCTTGGCTGCCACTGCTGGTCTCTCACTGGGTCACTTGCACCCCAAGTCCACTGGCTCCAAGCCAGCACAGCCACAGGAATTGCCCAAGGACAATTGCAGCCTTTGTGGCCTGACTGCCTTATGAATTTATTCCAAGCCTCAGGACACTTACTGTTAGCCAGTATTGGGGCTAGCTGGAACTGAGTTTTGGGGTGGAGGATTTCCCTCTGGCTGGGCTGTTCTGAATGCTTCCTCCATGGCCACCAGCAGAATTCTGCCCTGTTGTGTGTTGCCCTGTGACAAGGTGGCCCTGTGTTTCAATGCAAAGTCCCACAATCACTTCACTTCACTCTTCCTGTCATGGGCACACAGATTCTCTATCTAGTGGAGCACTGGTGTGGCATTGCTGGGAGATGGGGGAGAGGTGGCATAGGCAGTGCAAAATGTCTTTTCTGTCCACTTCATTGTCTCTTTTCTTGACATGAAGTTAAAAGCAGGTACTGTGATCACTCACCTGACTTTTGTTTCTTCTGAAGGTGCTTTCTTGCATGGATAGCTGTTGAATTTGGTGTTCTTGCAGAGGGATGATTGCTTTTTGAACATCTTGCTCCTCCCCTTCATGAGTTTTTGTGCAATTTTTTATACATCTCCTTTTCCTTTCCTTAAAAGTATGTTGCTTTGTTACGTTGTTTGTTTATATACAGGGTATGGAATTATTTTATAGTTTTATAGTTTATTTTGTCATTTGTTTATTCGTTTCCTCACCCAGAATGTATTAATTATTTTCTAGGTCCCTGACCCTTTCCTAGGAGGAGAAGATACAAAGATAAGACATACTCTCAGTAAGGGAGGGAAACAGAAAGGTTCACATTTAATTATAAAATAGTCTGTAACATACACTATGTAAACTATAGGCAGAGACCAGAAGAAGGGTGACTTTATGGTAGAGGGAATCCAAGGAGGGTGAGTAGAATTTTCTCAGGAAAAAATAGAAGATAAGGAAGAAATTCCAGGTCCAGAGGACTGAGTAAACACAAACAGGGAGATAAGCAGAAAAGTGGAAGTGATGGAAATTATAAAGAATCAGTTCTAGGTTTGAAGGAGGAATTATGGATGTAAGGGTTGAGGGGATGAAGAAACCCAGGACTTACAAGAGAAGAGTGCAGAAGGGAACTAGACTGGTCTTTTTCTATAGACTGTTGACCCAGAATATTCTGGAAGATTTTGCCTCAGACATAGCCTAGGAGAATGAGGTGAAACATTCTGCAGGACACTGGATAGTTTCTGTTCTTCAACTGTTCATATTTTTTCCTTCTGAATACAAACTTTAATGAAATTTTAATCTTTCAATATAAATACATTCCCAAGAGTGCTCTCCCCAACCCTTATATCTTTCCTGTATAGCTTGACATTCCTTTCAGTCTTTGGATGAATCCAAATTCTCTTATGCATCTGAATTGGCAAGAGTGTGGGAAGCAAGAAGGTGTGTATATGGAATGGGGGTGGGGACACCATTTCTCATGATTACATGTTAATTTGCTTTTTCTTAAGTTGGCCTCAGAGCATTCATGCCACTGAGATTTCTCATTATAACCTCACATCTACCTTTATGTCTTACTGTTTGCCTTGCTGGAAACCTAGTGCAAAGTACAGTTGACTCTTGAACAACACGGGTTTGAACTGCATGCATCCACTTACACATGGGTTTTCTTCCCTGCGACAGCCAGATCAACCCCTCCTCTTCCTCCTCCTCCTCCTCCTCAGCCTACTCAACATGAAGATGATGAGGATGAAAGCCTTTATGATGATCTACTTCTACCTAATTAAAGTAAATATATTTTTCTTCCTTATGATTTTCTTAATAACTTTTCTTTAGCTTATTGTAAGCATACATTACATAACACATATAACATATAAATCATATGTTAAAAATCGAATGTTTATGTTATCAATAAGGCTTCTGGTTAACAATAAGTTATTCGTAGTTAAGTTTCAGTGGAGTCAAAAGTTATGTGTGGATTTTTGACTGCATGGGGGTAGAGGGGTGTCAGTGCCCCTAACCCCTACATTTTTCAAGGGTTAACTTTTAGTTTCTGCGTCACAGTATTATCTTGTTACAGTGTATTACAATAAAAAATACATAAATGAACATATGAATGAATATACTGTGATTATTATCCAGGCCCTGAAAAATTTTAAACTAGAACCCAAGCTTCTAATTCCCAGCCCGCTTTTATTCTCACCCTGCTCATGTGTTTCCTTTTATATAAAAACAATTTCTTGTGAAATTCTCAGCTTATTTGTACATTTCTTATATGAGTGAAACTGGGTATTGTTATATGTTTAAAAAGCACTTGTATTTTCTTTTCTGTAAACTATTCATGTTCTTTATATACTTCATATTCTCCTATTGGCTTTAAAAATTTTTTTTTCTTCCTTTCAATTTACAAGCTCACTTTATATGTTAGGGAACTTAATCCTTTGCCACAAGTATTTTCCCAGTTTGTGTTTAGTGTTTTAAATTTTCTTAAGGTGTTTCTTCATATAGTTGTTTTTTTATTTACTTTTTTGGATTTATCAATCTTTCCTTTTGTGGCTTCTGAATTTTAAGGCATGTTGAATGTTGACTTTTCAAAAGACAACTAGAAAAAAATCTGTTAATAAAGTATAGTTAAGCTAATTAGTTGAGTTAATGCAGGAAAGGAGAACACCAACTTGACAGAGTTAAGTAATATCTCAAAATGAGGAAATTAGGGCAGAATAATTTATAGGGTTTTAGGGCCTGAATGGGTAAATTTAAGGTGGTTTATACAAGAGGAGAATTGCCTGAGATTGGACAAAGTATATGGCAATATTACTTTGGATTGATGAGTATAGCGAAATGAAGTTCTTGAAGTGAGCTTTGGTAAACAAGCTGTCAGTCTTGATAAGTAAGTTCATAG
Source organism: Daubentonia madagascariensis (assembly GCA_023783475.1). Classification (NCBI taxonomy): domain Eukaryota; kingdom Metazoa; phylum Chordata; class Mammalia; order Primates; family Daubentoniidae; genus Daubentonia; species Daubentonia madagascariensis. Next base: position 11,909,620 of record JAKFHU010000978.1, on the reverse strand, counting down.
TCTTATCTTTCAGGAGCTCTTATGTCCTGGAGAAAGGACCTAAGATGTTTTTGCCTGGTTCCAATATTGTTTAGTATAGAAAAAGTAAATTATGTCTACCCATATTGTTTAATACAAGGCTAGGGAATTATGTTAAGCTCGCTTCTCAGTTATAAAAAAAATTTTCCCATTTTATCTATTACTACTTTCATCATTTAATTTTTATACTTAACTCTTAATGTAAATTTTTTTCTGGTGAACTGTGTAAGATTTGTATCTAGCTTGTAACTAATTAGCTGTTTTTACAAAATGGCTACCTGGTATCTCAATACTATTTACTGAAAAATTTAAAGTTTCTCCAAACATGATTTTTTACATGTTTGGCTCTATCCCTGTGCTTTTTCTTCTGTTCTATTGACTTGTCCTCCTTTATATGCATCACTGTCACAGTGTTTGAATTATGGAAGATGTGTATGTATGTTTTCAAATCTGAATTCCCCCTCATTGCACTTTCTTTTCAGAGATTATTCTGGCTATTCCTCTCTATTTTTCCGCAGGAACTTCAGAATCAGGTGTTATTTCTAAGAAACTTTAGAATAGAATTAGAATATTGTCTAATTTTTTAAGACAAATATTAGTTGGTACTTGTTGTGGAAACTGGATTAGTTTAGAAATCAGTTTAGAACAAATTGCTTAAATTTTTTACAAAGGGCAGCATCTAAGACCATATATGCCCTTCAGAGTATCTTGGTATTTTCTTTATATAATACTTGTATAATTCTTTAAAACTTTAATTTTCATTTGACTGCCTTTTAATTTGGCATGAAAAATGAGGGCTTTCTCTCTAGGTATACCTCTATATTGAAATTCATTGTTGATTTCATTAATTGAAGCTATTAAATTTATATGTCAATTATTTATCCTGCTGTGTTAGTAATTCGTTGCTCATGTAGTTTTTCAGTTTATACTTTTGATTTTAAAGAAGCACAATTACTTTATCAGCAAATAGTTTTACCTCTTTTTTTTCAGTTTATGTACCTGTATTTTCTTGTCTAATTTAATTGGCCAGTACCTTCAATACAATGCTAAATAACAATGGTGATAGTGGGTATTGACTTCTTGATTTCTTTGGGAATGTCTCTAGATTTTCTTCATTAAGCATAATCCTGCCTTTTAGGCAGCATATCAGTGTGTTACAATGTTAAGAATTTTTCTATTCCTGTTTCAATATCTAGTAGCTTTACTGGGTTATGTCTTCAGGTAGAAAGTTTCAGGTTTATTTTCTCTGCTATGTATCCTTTTTAACATTGCTGGATTCAAGTCATCTTTTATTTCATGGAACTATGTTTGAATTATAAATTGTAATTATTTTTCTGCTCTATACTTTTGGTTTTCTTTGAGGAGTCCAAGCATACGTATGTTGAATCTGTTTTGCATATCTTTTACATAGTTATCTTTTTCTACTTCTTTTGTTTACTTTATTTACTTTTTTTTTTTTTACATCTGACCATTTTGTGATTTCTGTAGTATTTTTCTTCATGCAAACTTCAGTTATTATCTTTATTACTGTGAATTTCTGTTTTCTTTGTTCAATTCCTTTTATAAATTATCAAGTCACATCTCTTCTTCCATGTTATTTATTTCCATACTGAATTCCTGCATTCAAGTTTTTCAGTCTCTGTTTATTGATAGTTGCTTATTTTTAAATGGTAGAATGTATAGTTACAAATTTCATCTGCACTGTAATATTTTTTCTTTCCTATTTGTCCATTGTAGATAATTTTGCTACTATCTTTTATAAAAGTTTTCTTATAGTATCTGTGTATTCAATCTGTAACATGTTATGATTATCATGTATTTCCCTTTTATAGCTTTTTGAAGGAGGTTCTTTGGGGATGCTGGGGGGTAGATTTTAGTCTTTACAACCTAAGCCTCCCTTCCCCCCCCAAGCCAGATGACACAGAGACAGAGTAATTCCTGCATATATGGTTCTGTGTGTGTGTGTGTGTGTGTGTGTGTGGTGTATGGTGTATGTATGTATGTGAAGTTCTACCTGTTGTACTCCTCTCAAGTAAACTAGGTGCAGGAAGGCTTCTACTGACGTTCTTAACTTTTCTTCTTCCTACATTACAGAGTACAGCCCCCATTCTCCAAGGTAAAATAGACTAGAGCAGAAGTGATGTGGAGACTCTGAGCCAAGGTCTCAAAAGACTCTGCAGCTTCTGCTGTCATTCTTGTGAAACCCTATCACCAGCATGTGAAGATGTTAAGCTAGTCTACTTGAGGGAGAGAGAGGTCCAACCAAACGTCAGCAGCAATTGCTAGACAAGTGCCTGAGACCATTTAAAACCATGTAGTTGCAACTGAGCTACCAAGTGGTTGTAACTGTGTGAATGACACCAGGTGAGACCAATAGAACATTTGCCCATCTAAGCCGAGCCCAAATTGCTGACCTATGGAATTGTGAACAAATAAAATGGTGGTGGTTTTCAGCCACTATATTTTGGAGTTATTGTTATAAAGCAGTAGAAAGCTGATACAGTAGTTCATTATATTTAATAAATATTTCACTGCTTCTATGCTATACATCATAAAATATGATATTAGAGTAGCTCATACATTATTATAATTTTTAAACAATGGAGTATACTGCAGTATAGAACAAAGGTTTATTGATGTGCTGAAAACAAGCCCTTTGGTAGTATTTATAATGAAGCTTTTTACTGTATTCAGAACTGCTCTATCTTAAATCAAAGATTCAACATTCTGAATTATTCTCACTCCAGTCATTTGGTTGGAGCTCTGTAAATATATACATAAATATGTCAAAAATTGAACAATTTATCTAATACATTTTATGTTTGACTAAAAATCTTATTCTAAAATTATGGAATAAATTTCATATTTACTAGTTGCTAAATATACCAGTAGTGTATATCACTTTTTAACTTGTTTCTGGAGGTCTTTCAGTCATTCCAAACAGCAAGGTGTTAAATTGATTTCCAGACAGAATTTCTTTGAAGAGTATAGGATCTGTGGTGAGTAAATAATCAAAGAAAATTTTGATATTTAGGACTAAGATCAGCAAATTCTGAAAAAGAAAGCCAGCCTAGTCTCCAACATATCTCCTTTACATCTTAGATTTGTCTTTAAATTAGGTTGTTTCTTTTTTTTTTTTTTGGTTGGGATAAATAATTTTGTAAAATATTAGCTGTTTTTATGTGTAATGTTCATAAAATAAACTGCATTTTTTAGTGTAAACTTTAAGAGTTTTGGCAAAGGTATACACCATATAATCATGACTGCAATCAAGATATAGAACATTTCAATGACATTGGGGGTTAATCTCCAACCCCAATCCTCGGCCTTAGACAACCATTGATCTATGCTCTATTACAATTTATTATGTTGTTTTTCTAAGAGTTCAATAAAAATGGAATCATCTAGTCTTTACTTTTTGTGTCTGACTTCTTTCTCTTGACAAAATATTTTAGAGATTCATTCATGCTGTGTGTATCTGTAGTTTGTTACTCTTTACTGCAAAGTAATATTCCATTGTATGGATATACACAAATTGTTCATATATTCACCTGGTGGGCATTTGAATTGCTTCCCAATTTTGGCTAGTATGAATAAAGCTGCTGTGAACATTTGTGTACAAGTCTTTGTATGGAGATAGGTTTTCATCTCTTTTTGGTAAATACCTGGGAGCTGGAATGGTTAACTTTGTGAAACACTGCCAAATAGTTTTTCAAAGTGGTTTTACTGTTTTATGTTGCTGCCAGCAATATGTTAGAGTTCTAGTTGCTGTCCATCCTCTTCAATTTGTTGTTTTTTTAAATTTTAGTTTTTCTAGTAGATGTGTAGAAATACCTCGTTGTGGTTTTAATTTGCAATTCTCTAATGACTAATAGCACTGAACATCTTTTTATGTTCCTTTGGCCACTTTATCTTACTTTGCAAAGTATCCATTGAAATGTTTTAGTTTTTTTATTTGGGTGTTCATATTCTTATTTTTTATTTGTAAGAGCTCTTTCTATATTCTGGATACAAATCCTTTGGTAGCTGTAGCATATTTTCTTCTGGTCAGTGACTTATCTTTTATTTTCTTAATAGTGTTCAAAGAAGAACTGAAGTTTTCAGTTTTGAAAAGCCCATTTTGTCAATGTTTTTCATTTGTGATTTGTGCTTTGTGTGTCATATCTAAAATATCTTTGGTTATCCTCAGGTTGCAAAAATCTTCTCTAATGTTTTCTTCTCTCTCTCTCTCTCTCTCTCTCTCTATATATATATATATATATATTTTTTTTTTTACAGTTTTAGCTTTTACATCCAGATCTATGATCCATTTTGGGATAATTTTTGTTTATTATGTGTGGTAAAAGTTAAGATGCATTTATTATTTTCCATATACAGTTATATAGTTGTTCAAGCACTGTTTATCTGAAAGTACTCTTTCTGCATTGAATTCCTTTGTCCACGTAGCTGAAAATCAATTTAATATATATCTATGGATCTATTTCCACATTCAGTATTAGCATAAGACATTTTTTTAAAAAGTAAGTACCACCTTTATTTAAATTTAAATCCATATGCCAAACTGGGTTACCTCTTAACACTTTAATTTAGCTAGCTAAGGGAATGAGAACTGAGGGCAGGTATTGTAAAGATTGAAATATTATGGGGGGGCAGCTTTAGTAAGGAATAAAGATGTGAAACAACATACATGCATTGGCCACTGGCCAGTAGGAGAAGCATATTCCATAAAAAAGATTTGTCTAGATTCCAATTAATTATGCATTTTAATTAAGTAATGAATGAATAGATGAGTAAATGTGGGATGGTGAAGTGACAAATTTTGTATTTATAAATGACTACTATTTGTTTCTACTTATTTTTAGGTTTTCAATAGGTTTCATTCTAAGGCCCATTTTGCATAGTGTCAATAATTACAATAAATATAGATACCATCTGGTAAAAGTTTCTCATTTTACATAGTAAGAAAAAATTTCAGCCACCTGGGAGACAGATAATTTTCAAGGCACATAATGGTCAAAGGAAAATCTTGATTCAGATTTTTGAACTTTTGTGCAGGGTTTGGGTTCATTTCACTACACTAAAAGTTTTATTTCACATACCGAAAATGGTGCTTTTGAATAAATAATTGAATGAACATTAGTAGGCTGAAAAAGATTTAAAAATATCTAAAGGAAACTTTAAAAAATGTTTAGGGAATGAATATTTTACTCATTGTTAAATCTACTTCTTCCTTATTCTCAAGGTCCTTTTGGGTTTAAACAATGGTTAATGACCTTGTAGTATTGTTCCTGAATATAATGCCTAATTGCCTAGTGCCCAAATCAAGCAAGAGATATAGGCACGATACCAAGAAATTAGATGACACCTCTACTTTATAACAGGGTTACTCTTGTAGAAATCAAACACCTTTGGGCAGTGATAGGAAGGTAAGAAGTAGTTTGTTTCCTTCTATCTTTTGACTGAATATAAACTGTTATCTTTACTGACAAGGAAATTCCTTCCACAGACATGGAATTGAGGATACTTTCTGCAAGGTAAATTACATAATCAGTGCATAATGGATCAGAACAGAGATACTCAAAATCACCTTTAGGAAACATGATGGCTTTCAGGCCAAAGCTAGACTTGAGACTAAACTAATTTGAAGGCAGTAATCTCTTTAAAGAATGAATGTGTTTGTCATTCAGGAGAAGTATTGGCCAGCAATGGAAGAATAGTCAAAGAAAGTTAGGGATGTAGATATACACAAAACCCATCCCAGAGGTGCTGAGAAAAGAGAACGTTCTCATCGGAAGGTATGATGTCTCCTATCTGGGTGTCTAGTATAACGCTGTTGTAGGGAGGTGTGCTTTGGGTTGTCTGATGTCATTAAGCATTTGCTTTTTATGTACTGCTTTTCTTGCTCTGAGTCTGTGCTCATCAAGTAATCCTCAATTTATATTTTGGTTTCTCAAAAGCACACTCAGGTTGACAGTGTACAGGTCAGAAGATATTAGTTTCTGGTTCTATTAGTCACTAATATTCTAAAATTAGTTGAGTAAAGTGTGACTTTTATATTATATCTCAGCCTCCAGTTTATTTAGGTAAAGTCTGTATCCATGAATCCAACAGAAACTAAGGAGGCAAATGTCTGCTAGTCTGCAAGAGAGGAATAGGGACATGGTAAAAAGATACTCTGCTCTCTGGGGGATAAATTATGACATCATATCAAGTGTTACAGGGTCAGCCAAGGAGGATTCCATCTGTGAATGGACTCTGGAAACCATAATATTTGGAATTGAGATTTAAATTTTCCTTGTCTGTGTTATAATTCACTTACATGATCTTCTGATGTTCAGTATGGAGCCTTTCTGGGATGTGCATTGGACAGAAGGGAACATTTTGTTCACCTTTGTAGCAAAATGGATTTAATTCAATCTGCAGACGAGCAGATTAGTGGTGAGCATAAGAAGGGCCAAGAGGGAAGTCTAGAGCAGCTATCTGCAATAGCTCAAAATCATTAGGTATAGATTTTCCAGGTAACACAGCAAAAAGATGAGTGCCCTTTCATCCTCAACAATATTTTCCAGTGAAAATAGGTATTGGATATATTGTGTCATTACTTCTATTTATGCAGTAATTGTCTTTCAGGCACTCAGTTGAATAGGTAGTCACATGGAGTTATTTTAAAAAATCTCAGGTAGCATTTATATTTTTCTTTAAAAATACAGTTGCTAATTTTTAAAAAAAAACATGCTTATATGATTAAAATAGAAGCACAGATGACTTTTTTTTCTCTCAGGGGTGTCATTTGATGTGTGGAAAAAAATATTGGAGTTGTCAACTGACATTGGTGATAGTCCTTTGTCACTACCCTGGCTCAAATGGATGTTTTAAACTTAGATTTTGGAATATATAGCTATGAAAAATGATGTGATCATTTAAACAGGATAATCTCCAGTGATTTTTGATAATGATAGAGTCTGACAAAGTATTTCCATTTAAACACACTCTTTGTGAAGTAACATAGTATAGAGACTCACTATCATTCTTCCACTAAGGAGGATTTAAGTTTCTGGTGAGTGCTTTCTTTGGATAGAGTTAAAAGTTACATATTTGTAGTCAAATGAAGTATATTCTTCTCTACTCAGTTTGTAAAAAAAGAAAGAATATATACTTCATTCTGTTTGCTCATTGCAGATGAAATCAGGCATTCTACTATCCCTTTAGTAATATGTACACAGTACCCGTGTCATGGATTCTGAGACAGTGTTTGGTAAATTAATGAAAGCATAAGCTTTAGCACTATTTCTGCAAAAATTAAATGTGGAATTCAGTAGAGTGTGTCTAGGCTGAACAGAGCATTAAATTAAATTTGTACTCCTTCATTTTGGCTTAAGAAAATAAGGAAATTATTGGTGGAGCATAGAATGTGGATTATTCATAGAACTGGAGCAAATTATTAGTTTTAGATGGTAAGCTTATTCATATTTAAAAGAATGCTTGGATATTTAATGTAAGCCATAATTTTTGAGCTTAAACATACAGCAAGAGCAAAAAAAGTATGTTAATGCTGAAAGGTTGGAAATTGTATTTTATGTTTATTTTTCATTTGGAGGGGAAGAATCCACAATAAAATGGAATTATAAAACAGATTCTATATTGAAAACATAGATCAATGATTGGAGAAAAGATTTAAGATGAAATCTCCACCCCATTGCCTTCAAATACTAAGGCTTTTTCTGATGAAGGATTTAACTGTGTAGGACTGGTCACCATAGTATAAGCATCTAGAAAACTGGAGAAAATATATGAAATATCTTTTTTATGCATAGAATAACAGTCAACACATGATTGTGATCCCTCATAGAAGGGAAACAAACATGTTGAGCTCTACTATTGCCTTGGCTTTTTGACAAGAGCAAATGTCTGGGCTACATTGCAGGGAGAATTAGGCAAATAGAGCTGGAGGTCTTGCTGGACTGAAACAGAGATAGTAGTCAGGGAAGCCTTGGCAGGTAGAATTTGTGGGGCAGAGTGTTAGAGAATTTGGATCTACATAGAGAGCTCCAAAAGCCTGCAAAGTTGACTTGTCAGGTCTTTGTGTTGAAGGAAATTCCACAAGTCTGAGCAAAGAATAATTGTGAGAAAGGCACAGCTTACACATGCTTGGGAGACATCTGCATTCCTACCAGCCAGAGTCAAGAGACTTTTTAAAATATTCCAGGCATTTGATAGAAAACCTATATATAGGTCTTACATTTAGTAGTAGGGATAAACTTGATATCAAGTAGAGGTTACTCTAGATACACACTAAGAAAGCTTAAATAACAAATCTTGAAAAGATTAGGCTGATTTGCAAGTAACTTACAGCCAAGAGCTCTGAATGGTCTGAGTGAAATTTTACCCTATTTGTATGTTAACAAGTTAGCTTGCCATAGTTTCATGGAAGCTAGCAGGAGACACAAGACTATTGGAGACAACAGTTTTTTACTTGCAGCTATAATAGTACCCAGAGTATCAGTATTTTTGCCTTGGTTTCCTGAGTCCCAATTCCCACAGGCAATGCAAAGAAGTCTGGATGATACCTCCATACACCAGTAGGTTGTATTACAGGAAAGGAACCAAGACCTTAGAGAATCTGAACCATTTATAATGAAAGATAATCAAGATATTTCTACTGGGCAATGAAGATATTTGCCCTTTGCTTCAGAAGAAGTTACTATCTCTAGCTTTCAAGATTGGTGCTATTAAAATACCCTTGAAAAAAAATAGTATGAAACAAAGAGCAATAAGTAACTTGCTCATAATATATGCCTCCCAGCAATATCCACCATCATTTCTACACCATTTTGTCTTCTGTTAAATTTTCCCGTGAGTAAACCACTCTTTTGCCATTCTGATTAATGTAGCTGATAGAGTCTAGGACCAAATCCAGTCTGTTTATCTCACTGAACATTTAATTAAGGCCAATATCTGTAGGACTTCAAGTAGCAGGATGATGTCAACCTGCAATTTTGACTTCAACCTTGTGCACAAACAGCTAAACAGATCTCCATAAACCATAAGAGTCTACCTTAGACAGCAAGGTGACTTTCTTCTTAGATTCTGTGTCGAACTTTCCTCTTGGCCCAAGAAATTAATCCAGGTAGATGTTATTAGTGATTGCACATCTATACGGTGGCCTGCAAGGAGGAAGTCTAGGGAAATTCTGCTATCCAAAGTTGACGAAATTATCAGTGACTTTAAAACAGCTTTAAAATGCAATATCTGAATTTCTTTAAAAAGTCAATGGTTGAAATTAATAGCAGATTAGAGAAACTACAGAAGAAAAGATTAATAAACTTGAAAACATAGCAATACAAACTATCCAAACTGAAGGACAGAAAGGGGAAAAAATGTAAAACAAAAAAAACAGAAGCCAAGTAACCTGTGTTATATCAAGCAGCCCAACAGGCATTTAATTGAATCCCTGAGGGAGAGGAGAGGGAAGGGACAGAAAAACATATTAAAAGAAATAGTGGCCAACATTTTTCCAAGTTTCTAAGGCTTATAAGCCCATAAATCTGAGCTTCACAAAGAACCTCAAGCAGCAAGAAACACTAAGAAAATCGTACTAAGCACATTATATTCTCAGTGTTAAAAATCAGTTAAGTAGGGGAAAATTTTTTAAAAGTCAGAAATAAAGAAACATTACCTACAGAACCATGATTTTAGAAATTGTGGACTTCTCATCAGAAAAAAGTACAAGCTAAAAGACAATGAAACCACATCTTCAAAGTGTAGGAAAAAAAGAAAAAAATATGACTATCATCCATAGCCCATGAAAATATTATTTTAAGAAGTCAAAAAGACTTTTTTAAACAAAAACTTCTGAAAAAATTCATTTTCAGCAGAAGTACACTTGAAGTAATGTTAAAGGAAGTTCTTTAGGTTGAAGAAAAATGATATCAGATGGACACTAGGATTTACACAAAGGAATGAAAAGTACTGGAAATAGTTGATTTTTTTTCAATTTCTTTAAAAGATAATTGAATGTTTAAAGTAAAAATTGCAATATAACATTCATAAAAGTAAAGTTTGTAGTGATAGTACAACAGAAAAAAGGAGGGAAATTGAAGTATTCTGTTTAAGTCTTAGAGTATATTGGAGTGGTATATTATTTCAAGTTAGAATGTGACAAGTTATACATGGTCAATCTTAGAACAAAAATTGAAAAAAATTAAAAGGTGAATAAGCTTATAGTGGACATAAAATAAAATACTAAAGGACAATTAATTCGGAAGGTGGCAGGAAAATAGAGGGGAGGGAAAAACCACATGTAAAAAATGGAAAACAAATTAAAGGATGATAGACTTCAATCCAACTATATTGATAGTTATGTAAAATGTAAATGGTCTAGATATTTCAGTTGGAAGTTAAGAGATTGTCAGAAAAAATAAATGGTAAGATCTAACTTCCCAAAGATCTATACTTCCTAAAATACGCAATTCAAATATAAAGACAGAGATAAGTTAAAAAAAAGATGGAAAACTATGTATCATGCAGATAGGACAATGATATCACCAGGAATAAAATGAGATGTTTCATAATGATGAATGGGCCAATTTATCAAGAAAACATTAAGTTCTACATGTATATTTACTAATAGAGCTATAAAATACAGGAATAATAATAATAATTAAATAAAACCTGATAGAAATGAAAGAAGAAATACAACAAATTTACAATTATAGTTGAAGATTTCAACACTCATATTTTTCTGTTATCAATAGAACAAGTATTATAAAGTAGGTGTGCAGAAGACCTGATTAACACTATCAACCACCATGATTAAACTTATATATCAATATATAAATATTATAAATATATAAATGTATATATTGATATGTAAGTATTTATAGATCAACATATGGTCTATATATTTATATATTGATCCATATATTTATATATATTTGATCTTATGTATATCAAATATGTCATATAGAGAGAGAGCACAATAAAACAATAGAATAAATGTTTTCATATGTACATGAAACATACATGACAATTGACATATGTTAAGTCATAAGACGTGTCAATATATTTAGAACTACTGAGATCATACACTTAATGGTCTCTGTCCAAAATGGAATTCATTCAGAAATAAATAACTGAAAGATATATGGAAAATCTCCAGATACTTGAAAATTATGTAATACACTTTTAAACAATCTATAGTTCAAAGAAGAAACCAAAAGGTACAGTAGACAATATTTGTAATTGAATTATAATGAAAACAAAATATGTAAAAAGCGAGGGAATGCAGTTAAAGTCATAATTGAACAGAAATTTATAGCTTTAAATATTTATATTGGAAGACAAATAAGGTCTAAAATCAGCAATTTAACCATCTACCTTAAAAAGTTGGAAAAAGAAAAATAAATTTAACCCAAAGTATGTGGGAGAAATGAAAAATATACACAGGGAAATCAATAAAATAGAAAACAGACAATAGAGAAAAAGCAACAAAACTAAAAGCTGGTTCTTGGAAAGAAGTTTAAAATTGGTAAACCTGTAGACAAACTGGTAGGGAAAACAGATGCCACAAATTATGACTATCAGGAATGAAAGGAATACTACCACATATTGCAGAGACATTAAGTGGCAAATAAGATACTATTATGATCAATTATATGCCAATAAAATAGATAATTCAGATGAAATGGACAAACTCTTTAAAGAGACAAATATTAATCATTAAGCTGACACAAGAAGAAATAGAATATTGGAATAGGCATGTGTATTAGTTTGCTAGGGGTGTCATAACAAAGTACCACAGACTGAGTGGCTTAACCAACAGAAATTCATTTTCTCACAGTTCTGGAGGTTAGAAGTCCGAGATTAAGGTGTCAGCAGGGTCAATTTCTTCTGAGGCCTTTTTCTTTGGTTTATAGATGGCTATCTTCTCCCTCTGTATCTGTATTTTAATCTCCTCCTCTTATAAGAACATTAATCATATTGAATTAGGGCCCACACACATGACCTCATTTTACATTAATTGTCTCTCTAAAGGCCCTATCTCCAAGTACAGTCACACTCTGAGGTACTGGGGGTTAGTTCTTCAACATATGAAATTTGGGGGAATACAATGCAGCCCATAACTCCTTATATCTATTAAAGAAATCAAATTTGTAATAAAAACTTTCCCACCAAAAAAATTCAGATGCTGATTATTTCACTAATGAATTCTATTAAACACTAAATGATACCAACCCTACACAAATATTTGGAAACAATAGAAGAGGGATGTAACCCATCTTGTTTTATGAGGCCACCCTAACCCTGATGCAAAACTTAAAGACATTACAAAAAAAGAACAAATACAGTATCCTTTAAAAATTGGCAAACTGAATCCAGCAATATATAAAGAGGATAATACTTTATGACCAAGTAAAGTTTATTCCAGTAATGCAAGGTTGGTTACACATTTAAAAAACAATGTAATTTACCTTATTAAGAAAATAAAGAGAAAATCCACATAATCATCTGTCTTTTCAGAAAATCTGAAAAATTAGGCAACAATTCATGATTTAATAAAATATTTACAAACTCAGAATAGGAATAATCTTTATATTGATAAAGATTACCTACAAAAGTCCAAAACTAACATAATACTTAATGGAGAGAATTTAAACCCTTTTCCTTAAAGTTCAGAAATATAACAAGTATGTCTGCAGTCACTACTTTTATCCAACATTACACAGGATGTCCTGGCCAGTGTAATAAGGCAAGGAATAGATATAAGACTACATAGATTTTAAATAAAAAGGTAATTCTACCTTTATTTGCAGACAAACATGGTCATGTACTTAGAAAAAATCTATAGGATCTGTAAAATGGCTTTTATAACAAGTGAATTTAACAAGATTGTAGGATATAAGATTAACATAAAAAATGAGTTGTATTTCCATATACCAGCAACAAATAACCAAAAATTGAAATTTAAAAATACCATTTATAAGGGAGTAAAAACACATGAAATACTTAAGAATAAATTTAACAAAATATATGCGTGACATTTACATTGAAAATTATAAAATATTGCTTGGAGAAATTAACAAAGACGTAAATAACTGGAGAAACACACAATGTACATGAATTTTAAGACTCAACATTGTTGAATTATGATTTACAACTGCAGTCCCCAACCCCTGGGCCACAGACAGGTCAGTACCAGTCTGTGGCTTTAGGAACCAGGCTGCATAGCAGGAGTTGAGTGGCGGGCAAGAAAGCAAAGCTTCATCTGTATTTACAGCCGCTCCCCATCACTCACATCACTGCATAAGCTCCACCTCATGTCAGATCAGTGGCAGCATTAGATTCTTATAGTTGCACAAACCCTACTGGAAACTGCACATGTGAGGGATCTAGGTTGCACGCTCCTTATGAGAATCTAATGCCTGATGATCTGAGGTGGAGCTGAGGAGGTGATACTAGCACTGGGGAGCAGCTGCAAATACAGATTATCATTATCAGAGAGGTTTGGCTGCACAGAGACCATAATAAATCATTTTCTTGCAGATTCATATCAAAACCCTACCAGTGAGTGGCAAGTGACAGTTAAGCTGCATCTGGTGGCAGGCTTTAAGTAAGAATCTGACACTTATTTTAGTCTGCGCATGGCCCACCCATTATTTTGTTTACCACTTCCCTCCATGCCACTTTCCCACACTGTACACTTGTCTCAGTCACAGTTTTGGTAGCTCACAAAGTAACCCTAGCAAAAATGAATAAAAAACAAACGTCACTGGAGAGCTTCTTTGAAAAGGGGGAAAGACCTAATGATGAGACAGCAGAAGATTCTAAGACTGCTAACAAAATGAAAGCTGCATTTAAAAGAAAATACTAAGAGTCCTACTTAAATTATAGGTTCATTGCAACAGATGATTCACACTCTCCAAGCCTGCTTTGTATAATATGTGGCTACCAGCTATCCAACGAAGCCGTGAAACCTTCAAAACTGCTTCGCCACATGGAGACCAAGCACCCTGCATTAAAAGACAAGGCTTTGGTGCTTTTCCAAAGGAAAAAAGTGAACATGAAGAACAGAAACAATTATTGAAAGCCACTTCATCAAATGTGTCTGCACTGAGAGCATCATTCTTAGTGGCTAACCCTATTCTTAAAGCTAAAAAGCCCTTTGCTGTTGGCGAAGAGTTGATCCTCCCTGCTGCTTTTAAAGACATTTGCCATGAGCTTTTAGGAGAGGTTGCAGTCCAAAAGGTAGCATGGATTCTTCTTTCGGCTAGCACCATAACTAGATGAATTGATGAAATAGCAGAGGATATTGTGGCACAATTGTTAGAGAGGGTTAATGAGTCACTGTGGTATACAATCCAGGTTGACAAGTCTACCAATGTTGATGACAAGGCAACAGTGCTTGTTTTAGTGTGATATATTTTTCAGAAGCATGTGCATAAGGATATGTTATGTGTGCTTTTGTTGTCAACCAACACCACAGCTGCAGAACTATTCAAGTCTTTGAGTGGTTACATATCAGGGAAACTGAATGGGTCATTTTGTGTCAGTATATGCACAGACAGAGCTGCCATGACTGTATGGCTTTCTGGTTTCACTACTGGGGTCAAGGAGGTCACTTCTGAATGTGAGTCTATGTACTGTATCATCTATAGAGAAATGCTGGCTAGCCAAAATATGTCACCTGAACTAAACAACGTTTTACAGGATGTGGTTAAAATTCTCAACCACGTTAAAGTACATGCCCTTAACCCACGTCTTGGACACACAGCACACACATCTTCTCTTATACACAGAAGTGAGATGGCTTTCTGAAGGTAGATAACTGGCCAGAGTTTTTGAGTTACAAGAACCACTCCAGAGATTTCTTTTAGAAAAACAGTCACCACTGGCAGCACATTTCAGTGACACAGAATGGGTCACAAAACTTGTGTACTTGTGTGACATATTCAACCTGCTCAACAAACTCAATATGTCACGTCAGGGGAGAATGACAACTATGTTCATCACCAGATAAAGTGGCTGCATTTAAAGCCAAACTGGAATTATCGGGGCGGCGAGTGAACATTGGGATTTTTGACATGTTTCAAACATTAGCAGGGATTTTGAAAGAGACTGAGCTAGGGCCTTCTTTCTCCCAGCTGGTGCATGGTCACCTATCTCAGCTTTCAAAAGAGTTTGAGCATCACTTCCCAACCACAAAAGATGCCCAAACTGGGAAGGAATGGATCCTCAACCCATTTGTGAATAAGCCAGGTGAATTGACTTTGTGCTAGAAGAGCATCAACTGCTTGAGATCACAAACGATGGTGGCCTTCAAAATATGTTTGAGACAACTTCAAATCTCCATATGTTCTGGATTAAAGTCAAGGTGGGAATATCCTGAGATTGCCACAAAAGTAGTGGAGAGCCTGCTTCCACTTCCAACATCCTATCTTTGTGAAGCAGGGTTTTTTGCAGTGACAGCAACCAAAATGAGATTACAGAGTAGACTGGACATAAGCAACACATCTCGGGTGTCAGTGTCTCCCATCACCCCCAGATGGAACCATCTGGTCGCAGGAAAACAAGCTCAGGGCTCACACTGATTCTGCATTATGGTGAGTTGTATAATTATTTCATTATATATTACAATGTAATAATAACAGAAATAAAGTACACAATAAATACAATACCCTTCAATCATCCTGAAACCATCTCCCACTGCCACTCCAGTCTGTGGAAAAATTGTCTTCCATGAAACTGGTCCCTGGTGCCCAAAAAGGTTGGGGACTACTGATTTAGAGAATCAATGAAGTCGTTATAGACTTTAGTTTTTGTTGACATTGACAGGTGAATTCTAAAGTTAATATGGAAATTAAAAGGATATTTAAGTAGCTGCTAAAATGATTTTGAAAAAATAACTTAGATTTATACTACATGATTTCAAGACTTACTATAAAGCTGCAGTAATAAAGACGAAGTACTTCTGGCACAAGGGTATAGTGTGTATATATATCTCAATAGAACAAAATAGATTCTAGAAATAAGCCCACACGTATAAGGTCAATTGAGATATTACAAAGCTCTTAAAGTATTATAATGAAGATAGGGTAGCTTTTGCTACAAATTGTGCATGGACAACTTGATACCTTAAAAATAAACCTCAAATTTACCACACATTAGACAAAAAAGAATCATAGGCCTTAGCATAAAAGCTAACCATACAATTCTTGAAGAAAATACAGGCCTTTTTTACAACTTTGAGATAGGTAAAATTTTTAAATTTAGGACAGCTAAATTGAAATCATAAAGGAAATAATAAACAAATTGAACTTTATTAGTGTAAACAAACTCTACTTTTTGAAAGTCATCATTAAGAAATTGAAAAGGTAAGCCATAGACTAGAAGATATTTGTAAATGATTTGTATTTGAGTTAGGGTTTGTATCTGAATATATTAAGTACTTCTTCAACTCAGTAATAAGACAACCAACAACAAAGTAAGCAAAAGATGTGAATGACTTCCCAAAGACAACATGCAAATGGCTAAAAAGTATATACAAAGCTACTAAACATCACAATTTTTAGGAAGATGCAAATTAAAATCACAATGAGATACTACTACATGGTTACAAGAACATTCGTAAGGATGTAAAGCAACTGGAACTCTCATATACTACAAGTGAGGAATGCATAATGGTACAATAGCTTCTAAATACACCTTGGCAAAGTCTTACGATATTATCCGTATGCTTATTATATGATTCAGCAATTCCTCATTCTCAAAAGGAATGAAAACAAATGTCTACACATATACATGTACATGAAAATTCATGGCAACTTTATTTACAAGTTCAAAAACTGGACACAGCCCAAATGTCTATCAACAAGTGAATAGCTAAACAAATTTTGGTATATTCATATAATGGGATACTTCTCACAATAAAAACAAATGAACTACTGATACATGTAATGACATTGTGGGTCTTAAAACCATTTTGCTCAGTAAAGGAAGCTAGACACAAAAGACTAACTCCTATTTGATTTTATTTACGAGAAATTCTAAAATAGGGAAAACTATTTATGGTGTCAGGATGTAGATCAGTGTGTGCTTGGAGCCAGAGATGGTATATGGGATTAATGACAAAGGTGCCCTAGGGAACTTTTTGGGGTGATGGAAGTGTTCTTTATTGTGATGGTGTTATTATATAAAGATATAGTAGTATATACTTTTAAAAACACATTGAATTGTGTTCTGAAAATGGGTGTACTTTGTACATTAATTATATCTCAAAGTTGATTTTAAAAACAAAAAAATTAAAAATTAAAGATACCTGGGGTTAAAAAAAAATTGGATTGTTTTAAACTATTCAAAACTTTTTATAGGTAAGATTGCACTTTTACACTTACTTGAATTTAGGGTTGGCCAAGATATTTTTTGGTTAAGGAAATGTGAGCATAGGTCGCAGTGTTCCTTCTGACAGGAAGATTTAAAACTCATTGAGTGCTTCCTCGTGCTCTCTTTTTCTTCTGACATTATGACTGGCAATATTTGAGACGATGGTTTCATTAGCCTAGATTTCCAAGCAATGTTGATAAAGGCTTCCTGAAATGCAGGACGGATATATAATAAAACTTTATAGTTTTAAGCTACTAAAATTTTGTTGTTTTTGTTATTGTAGATTAAAAATAGCCTATCTGGACTGACACAAAAAATTTTCCTTTTTTAAATGTGCCTGGCCTAATTATAGGTTTACTGTATGTGTGAGTACATGACTTCATTTAGAGAATATAATCTATTTATATAGTTTTGGCCATGACTTCTATTCTTAGGTGTATCTGTTGGCTTCTTTGTGTTCCATGACTACTCCCCATAATTCTTAGATTCACTGTAGTGGACAAGGAGATGTGGTGAGAGAAAACAGCCAAGTCAGCCAAATGTATCTTTTTACTCCCGTCCTTCTGATGATTAGTAGATGTAAAATTGTATTTGTAAAAGCCAATTAAATTCTCAGTGTCAAATATATGTGAGTTCTCACAATGAAGGTTTTCATAATATATTACAAATGGTTATATTCAAACAATATTTTGGCTACTTAGAAATCATTCTGGGTTATAATTATTTTTGAAAAGTTAAGTTTTTGGAGATATAATTTATATGTAGTACATTCCATCAACTAATAGTTCTGTAAGTACTGGCAAAAGGTACAGTAATACAGCCACCACCACGATAAAGATATAGATTATTTCCATCACCCCCCAAATTTTCCTGGTGTTCCTTTGTCATCAATACCCTTCAGCCACCACTAGGCCCTGGCAACCTTGTTCTGATTTCTGTCCCTATAACTTTGCCTTTTCCAGGCTGTCATATAAATAGAGTCATGTGGTATGTAGCCCTTTGTGTTTGATACCTTTCACTTACAATGATGCTTTTGATTTGTATTAGAAGTTTCTTCCTTTTGATTCCACAGTAGTGTTCTATTTTATGGTTATCCATTCAGCAATTGATGGACATAATTTTTTTAATTACCTGTTTCATATTTTGAGGAACATTCTTTTGTAAAATAATTCATAAATTTGTTGCTTGGAACGATGGCAGATCCAGAACAAGAAAAAAACAGTGGATACAAGATGGTTAAAAACTTGATTTAAGGAAATTTGCAGTATTGAGCTCAAAAAAATATGTGAATTTCTAGTCTGCTCTTCCAAAAGCCAAGAATTATTGACCTTTTAATTGTTAAATGGCAGTGAAGCACAGTGGTCAAGAGTATAGACTCCTAAGCCAGGCCCTCTTAATTCCATACCAGTTCTGCTACTTACCATGACTTATTTACGTTAATTAACCTCTCTTTCTCTCAGTTTTCTTGTGACTAAAATAGACTTAATAATGGTTCCTACATCATCGTGGTGCTGTGAGGATTGAATTAACACTTACAAAGAACTTAAAACAGTATCTACGAGCCACTGACTGTTATTATTTCTGTTTTCCCACATTCCTACACGTATACATTTCAAATCAGTACCACTCTTCTTAAGCCTGCTTCTTTCAGCACTTGGCACAGTTGCTTGGGGTCACTTTTAGTCAACTGGTCAGGCAATCTGTAAAGAATGGCCTTGGTCATTGCAAATTTTGTGGCCTTTAGGACTCTGTTGATGAGATTCTATCTGGATGGACTTGGAATTAAGTTTATACCTTTAAAAAAGCCAATGTTTTATATACTCTAAATTAGTGACTGATTACTATATTGGATATTCCATATACACAAAAAATAGGTTCAAACCTGATGAAATAGACTGTTTTTCAGTCTGTTTTATATTAAGAGTCGGCAAGGTTTAGATAAGGTTGGGCGCTACAAAGCACTGATATTTTCTTTATAACGTATGAGGGTAATCTGCCAGGAATAATAGATTTTTACTTTTATTAACTTTTGCTCAGTCTTTGCTTCTGGGGAGAGGAATTGTTATGGACTAAGTTTAATCAGCTCAACATAAACTCTTGACAATCAATGTTCATATGGAACCTGAATTATAATAGCTACCTGAGAGTCAGGCTAGTTGTGCCTGTGATCTTTTAATGAATTAGTGATTTTCCATGACATAAAAGAGGGACATTTTTTCTTTCCCTTAAAAAACATTTTCCTTAGTAACTCAATACTATTTTTTTTAAATGAATTGAACAGTTATAGTGAATAGAAAGGGACAGATCTTCTTATACCTGACAACATTGAGGAACAGAGTTGGAATTATGACTGAGACTTGAAATAAAAACAAAAATCAGGGAAAACACTAGCCTTTACAGAATGTGCTAGGTTTCCTTTTGCAGACTAGAGGAAAAAAAATATTTCTTCATTTCAAGCTTAGAGGACTTCCCTAAAAGGCTATTTAAACACTGGTTAATGAATAAGGTTCTTGTGAAAGTTCACCTCCAAGACATCTGATTACTCTGACAAGATTCAGTTTCTTTTTTTAGTCAAAGACAATGATATGAAATAGAGATATTTGCATATCATTACATGCATCAAGGCCTTCTTTAAGATTGCAGTGACGTGTAATGAAACCTATAATTACCTTTATAAAAATTGTGTCTTGTTGGCTCACTTCAAAGATTGCTCTATCATTAAAAGGGGACACAGTTCTTTTAAGTGTTATAGCAATAAAGCCTTTCCCTACCCTCTAATTCCCAGCATGAACTGGTTACTTCCTCTTTCATAACCATCAGCTGTGTTGAAATTTTGGATGTGAATGCCAGAACCAACTTCCTCTTATGTCTCCTAAAAGGAATAGAAAGTCTTTCTCAAAAATTCTCTATTTCAGACCTGAGTGATGGGCTGGCCTTCATCTGAGAACCAGGACATGACCCCCTCCAAGGTATATCCTGTGTGTTCAGATTTTGTTTGTCTTTTTTGTTGGAATAAAGAGTCAGGCAACCGAAGCCCAGGAAAGCCCTTACAATTGAGTTTGGGTACCTTAGTCAGTGGTGAAAAGTAAGACTTCTCTTGATCCTATTGAAGTCAAAATGGATCCTACATTAAGGAAAATAGACAATGTCAAGGAACTCACAACTTTTAAAATATGACCCTTAGAAATGCAAGTTGGTAAAAAAATTAAAGTAATAAAAAGAATTCTATACTTGGAATAGTTGAGAACTCTTGCTTTCCCTGACTGTCTTGGCATGTAGTTGTTCATCTTGTGAGGCTTAATTAGCCAGGTCAAATAATTAACATATATTAAACATTCTTAGATTGAAAACTTACAACTAGGTTCTTCTAGACTGCTCTCACATTGCAATATTAATAATACCATCTCTTTTCTACCTTGTTATTTTCATATATGAATCCCATAGAATTTATGTTCATTAAGCTTTTAAAAAATCACTTTCATTTTAACTGTTCCCACAGCTGAATCTGTGGCACTTTTTTCTCTCGTGACTAATTTCTCTGTCTCTGGGCTATTCTAAGGTTTCTATATCTTCTCCAGGGCTTGACCTTAGAGAAGGAACCTTCTAACTGGGTCAAAGCCTTAGAAATTAAAATGGAACAAAGAGTGTACCCAGGTTCACAATGCACTCAATTGTTTGTGACCTTTTAGTCCTAGCCACTTGATTACTCCACAAACTTCACTACTCAATCTTACAAGTCAAAGAAGTAATATGAAGCATGATCAATAAGCCTGTAAAGTTCATTCAATAAAATATAAAAAATACAAAATATTTGATTGGTATAATAAAACCATTAAACCATATTGGTTTACTTCAGAAGGAGTGTCATGAATGCTTCAAATAATTTTAAATTATTATGTAATTAATGCCTTGGGTATATGCCTACTTTCCTGAAGACAACTTTGTAAAGCGCATCAGCAATGGGTTCTGAATTCCCATTGATACTCTCCTCCAAGCCTTTTACTAAAGTTAATTCAATATCCTAATATCCCATTTAGAATAAAAATACATGCTTTCTAGAGGCATGAAAGTCATTCATTCAAAAGAGGCCAATTTTATTTTAATCACTATAAACATTCTTAATAAGTGTTATACAGGAAGATCATCAAAATGATGTTATAATAACAGTGCTGCCAATGGATGTGAGTTTCCTCAGCATCTCTATCCAACATCACTTTCAGCTGAGACTGTAGAAGAACCACTCTGTCTACATGGAAACCCCTCTTTTTAAAAAGCTGAGATTGAAGTTTTCTCTGGAATATGAGCCATTTTATTAATAACTGGCTATACACTAGTGTATACATAGCTTCTTTCGCTGTGGTTGTTCCATCTTTTTTAGGACATATTTGCCAACAATTGCTAACTTTGTATATCTCAATCTGCCCTTGGTACAGGACTAGGTTCACTCGGTAAACAGCCTTTAAATACCAATGAGAGTTGAATAGAGGTGCTAGTTAAATTAATTTCTTGTTATGAGATGGACTTGAACATTTTGCTTAATTATTTAATAGGCTAAAAATCTAAAGATCGTTTTATAGACATTTTGTAGTCAATAATATTTTTGTTAATATCCATTGCTAACCACAGATGGCTGAAACTAGAAGAAATGAGAACAAAATCCAAATTCTTATTTTTAATGAGACTCAAACTTTAGATACAGAGCTATTTTGGGTGTGAGAAATTATTATTTGAATAATCACAGTAAAAAGCTTTTTTTTTTTTTTTCAACCAAGTACAGTCTTTTTAACATGCCTTCAGAAAAATGGTATTACTGTGATGTAAACAGCCAACATTCCCAATTTGCTCTAGATATTAGTTTCAACAGAATAATTTTTTAGAATAGTTATTGCCAAGCTGATTTAGGTAAGATTTTTTTAGGGCTCATTTTTGTCCTCAATGTTATCAGGTTATTAGAGAACTTTCTTAACCCAGTTTTTCCTATTAATAGGCTCTCTGTTTTACTGTATGTATCCACAAAAGACATTTCCTCTGTTATGGGTTGAATTGTGTCCCCCCAAGAGATGTGGAAGTCCTAACCTCCAATACCTGTGACTGTGACCTTATTTAGAATCTTTGCAGATGATCAAGTTAAGATGAGATCATAAGGGTGGGACCTAATCCAATATGACTAGTGTCCTTATAAAAAGGAGAAATTTAGGTACAGAGACACATATAGAGGGAAGACAAGAAGATACAGGGAAAATTACCATGCTGTTTACAAGCCAAGAAATGCCCGAGATTACCAGAAGCTGGATGAGAAGCATGGATATTCTCCTGCACAATCCTCAGAAGGAATCAACCTTGCTGAGACCTTGATTTCAGACTTCTAGCCTCCAGAACTGTGAGACAATAAAGTTCTGTTGTTTAAGACATCCAGTTTGTGGTACTTGTTATAGCAGCCCTAGGAAACTAATACTTTTCTTACTAAAATATAGTAGGCAGTAAAGAACTGTCTTACTGCCATTTCTGGCTAGGTGAGTCTGACCAGGTCAAACATATTCATATGTGTATATGTGTTTGTCTATGTGTATATTCATATTTATTTAGAATTGTAACATTCAAATATCATTTAATATGTTCCCTGTCTTCTTCCTATTTACTTAGTAACTACCCATTTTATGCAAGACATAAACATAAAAATACTATATTACTTTAGAGGCCTAACTCTAGACAAAGCTATATAAATGTAGTCACACTTACTTTCCTGCTCCATGACTGTACTGAAAAATTTCTGAAATTGTTTGAAATTTTACATGCAAACCAACAAAAGTTAACTAAACCAAGTATATTCAAGGGGAATTTAAATTAGTCTCAATAAAGTAGATATATCTTAGGAATATAAGGGTGAGTTTGCTGAGGACAATATTTGATTCTACAATGACCCTTCTTCAGGGAATCATTTGCAGATGGCTTTCCTGAAGAAGAAATTTGTCTTTTTCATTTTTACCAGAGAAGATATTCCTACAAGTTCAGCTGGCTGCTTTCTATATTTTTTCTTCTTGTTCACAAAAAAAGCTATTTGTGAAATTTAATCTCCAATATAAGAATTTTCTTCTTTTATTATTAGAGACTATAGTATAATAGTCATGTATGTACTGTTTCTATATATCCTATAATATTCTAAAAAAAGACATGAAATTATTCTTTTGTCTTTATAAAATATTGAGCATGTTCCATTTTAATAATGAAGTAAAGTCTCCTGTAAAGCTATAGCTGTAAAGCTTTTGCTTATAAGATAATTCTTGATGCATGGTCAGGTTATTTTCTATTCCGTGATAAAATCTAGCTATATTGTCACAATCTAGGAGTTGCTTATATGAAGTTGGATATAAGATCTAATTGTTATTTGCTATAAAGGTTAAAAAGAACTGCAAGAAAAGAACTTTTGGGGGAGCATCATTATATCTTAGAATAATTTAGAGAAAATAATTACACATTATAATAAGGTCACCTTACTCAGATACTTCCCCCCGCCAAAAAAAAAAGACTTTCTTGGAAAGTGTAGTAGGAAGTGGCATTATATAAAGCTAGGCATTCTATGAATGCTTTATGGAAATTTATATTCTTATGGGTGAGTTAATCATGTGGTCACTCCTTTCATACTTTTTCAAGCTAAAATCTATAAATAGTGGCTTCTGTATTTTAAATTTGTGTAAATGATGGTATTTTGCTTCTTTTTTTCCTAGGAAGTTTCTTATCCTTCTCTGCAGGTACTCCTTCAGTTTAACTTTGAAGGAAATTATAATATCCTATCTTCAAGTACTTGTTCTTAGTTCCCTTAATTCTCACCCAGCAACATTACTTTTATCCTTCAATTTAAATTGCTACCAAGAAGCAATTAAATAAATTCACTTCATAGCAAGGTGTGTTAAGGATTATCACGCTCTGATCCTAGCTTACTTGTTCTACTTTATTTCTTATCACTCCCCATATGCAACTTATATCTGGTTATTCTGAAATACTTGCCCATGTTTGTAGGGCCATTGACTTTTTAAAATATTATTGTCTTTTGTCTGAAACTTTCCCCTTGTAGCAGCTGCCCAAATCACTTGTCCCATACTCCCACAATCATTTATCTGGCTGACTTTTGCATATCCTCTTGTTTGAGTCAGCACTTCTTCAAGGAAATTATAATTACTTACTCCCCATGGTCTGAATTATGTGTATGAGCTTCCATGATTATAGTGACCATATAAATTATCACCCCATGTGGGACACTTTTGAGTGTTAAAGGGGGTGCTGACCAGATGGGACACTATGGAACAGGCATAAACATATTTTCCTAGGTAAACTGGAAGGGGTGGCACCCTACAGCATATTTATTCTGGGGTAGCATTATAATTATTTTTATATTTTTCTCTATGCTGCTAGTTTCCTGTAGGTAAGTGATTATATCTTTTAATTCTGGGCCCCCAATGTCTGGTCTTTCATTAGTGCTTGTTGAAGTGAAAAAAAAAAATTGAAATGAGTGAATAAATAAATATAAAAAAGGGGCTAGAATAGATAAAATCTAAGGTTCTTTTAAATTATAAAGAAACTTAACTGTCGTAGTAGCTATGAAAATGTACTA
Source organism: Daubentonia madagascariensis (assembly GCA_023783475.1). Lineage (NCBI taxonomy): Eukaryota > Metazoa > Chordata > Mammalia > Primates > Daubentoniidae > Daubentonia > Daubentonia madagascariensis. The sequence goes on along the minus strand of JAKFHU010000978.1, from coordinate 11,884,614 downwards.
CTTAGATCTTCTGTCGCAGGGAGCAAAATTGTCTGAGCTCCCTAGCTACTGCCCTTCTGGGTTCACACTGACCTATGTACCTTGCTTTTTATGCTGGTCCTGGCCAGTAACTGAGCACAGCGGGGTTCTAATGCAGACTTCTTCCAGCAAGACAATTTTTCATACTTATTTATTCACTCATTTAGCAGGCAACTTTGGCTTCAGGACTTCTTGTAGACCTGACCAAAATTTTCTTAGCACTGCATTGCAATCAGAAATTCTTCCAATCCTATTTTCTTTCCTTCTCTTTGCCTTCACAGGGGTCAGACCTACGTGGCAGTCGATGGCTATGCCCTCTGTTTTTCACTGTTCTGTTCTCTTTACCTGCCATGGGCATTTCCTCCAGTAAAGCTCTTACACATTGTGGTAGGCTGACTAATGGCCCCCCAAAGATGTCCATGTCCTAATCGTCAGAATGTATAAATATGTTATTTTATATGACAAAAGAGACTTTGTGGATGTGATTAAATCAGGTATTTGGGGATTGGGGAGATTATCCTAGAATATCTGGGTAGACCCAATGTAATCACAAGGGTCCTTGTTAGAGAGAGGCAGAATAACCACAAAGGGAAGGCAATAGGGCAATAGAAGCAGAGGGAGAGAAGGAAATGTGACAAAGGAAGTAGAAGTTGCAGTGATGCAGCCAGGAGATGAGGAAGTCAGGCAGCCTCTAGAAATTGGGAAAAGCAAGGAATGGATTCTCCCAGAAAGCCTCCAGAGGGAACCCAGCCTTTTTTTGATTTTAGCCCATAAGATCGGCTTCAGACTTCTGATTTTCAAAATTTTAAAATAATAAATTTCTGTTGTTTTAAGCCACTAAGTTTGTGGTAATCTTTTACAGCAGCAATAAGAAAATGATACACACCCACACTAATTCTGTTTTGATCTCTACTTCCCAGAGGACCTCTAAATTAACACAACTGTGAGTGCTTAATCTTTCAGTTTCAAAAGAAAAAATAATACAAATATTGATTTAAGGTATGATTCATAAAATTATTTCATTGGTTTGCCACTTCTGAAAGTCTTTAAATTTTAAATAAATAAAAGTTCCCTGATAAAGTTCCAAAGAGAAGATGATCTCTAACTAAAAATGGCAGCCTAAATCATTTAGAAATATTGTATGTAATATTTGTTGTTGAGTAAAGACATTTCAGATACATATACATGGATAAAATATTAAGAAATCCTAAATAATGGATGATGCCAGTTAAAGGGAGGAAAACAATAGTCTAAATCTTTGTCACAAAATATAATGTAGCATTTGTCTGTGTTTATTAGACCAAGAAGCCTAAGTAAGTCCTATGAAGGCTTTTATTGTCCAGAAATGTAGAGGGACAAAGACAATAGGCGGCAGTGCCTGCCTCCCGTTTCAGCATACATGCCTGCAGTGTGCACAGTACAGCAGTGAGCCTATCTACAATGTTGTTATTGTTCAAGTTCATGCCTTTACTCTATTTGAGAACTTAAGCATTATTGAAAATGTTGTATTCTTCACAACAATCTTTGTTATTATTAGCCAAATCCAAGATAAATTGGTCTGTTGATTTCTCAGGCTTTTTTTTTTTTTTAGAGACTTAGGAATTAAGCTTTCTGTTAATCCAAAGAAAAGGCTATAAAATATGTTACAGCGTTTTTCTTCATTTGAACATTTAGCATATCTTAGCCTGTTATCTGCTCTGTTTAGATTCTTGGTATTCCATTGCATTCTGTGAAGGGTACCTGGTACTCTGGTGGTCTAAATTGAATTAACTAATCATTAATGGCTCATATTATCTTAGAAATTACAATTGAAATTAATAGGGGTTAATAAAATTTTAGTCTTTTCTATAAACAAAAGAAAGAAACTTCAGGAAAACTTGAGTTACCTATTACGATCAGAGCATTTGTGAAGCCTTTTGGTTCAATTTCCCATAAAACAATGCTAGTAAGGCAAAGGTCAATTTTCCAAATAGCATTTTTTTTGGTTGATTTTTGGAAACAGGGTCTTGCTCTGTTGCCAGTGCAGGAGTGCAGTGGCTTGATCATAGCTGACTGCAGCCTAAAACTCCTGGGCTCAAGCAATCCTCCTGCCTCAGCCTCCTGATTCGCTGGGACTATAGGCATGTGCCACTGTGCCTGGCTCCAAATAGCATTTTTATATCCCTGTAATTTCCTATTAGCCAATCACAATTTAAACATAATGTGGCACCTACATATTTTATATCATAGAGGGAAGGTGCAATGGACAGATTGATTCAGATCCAACCCACTGTTAATTAACTCATATTTATTTTCTGATTCAGTGTTTACATTTTTAAACACAACTTGTTTGAGAATTTATGTTTCCAGAATATTTATTTTAGGCCAGAGCAAAAGTTAAAACTTCTCCTCTCAACTATTTTACAACTGATTGAGGGTTGGACAATTAAATAAATTGTAACAACATTACGGGTAGGCAAGCCTAGAGGAGAGTGTCAAAATCTGACCTGGCAGGTGAGCTAGAAAAGCCTTCGTGGCGGGAATTGTGCCTCAGTGGAGTTGTAGATGAATAGTGAGTTAACCAAGTGAAGAAAGGGTAAGGAGAAGAGTTTTTCCACACAGAGGGAACAGAATATGCAAGGTGAGAAAAATCATGCTGCATTTTGACATTGCTATTGCTATAAGTAAGGATGATTCTGAAGCGGTGGTAAGAGGTGAAAATGAAGTGGTAGACAGAAGTTTAGTGTACTCAGGACCCTTAGATGCTCCTTTTGTTCCCTTCCTGTACAAAAAAATATAATATCTCTTATTGTCTATTATTTATTGCCTCTAAATTTCTTTATCATTTCCTGATTTTACTTCATCTTTCCCTCCCTCCCTCCGTCCCTCCCTTCCTTCCTCCCTAAGACGATTTAGTTAAGAGCCAGTTCAGATTCAGTTCTTGCTTTCTGGGTTTTCTCTTGGTATGTCTCTTGAAACTTTTTTTTCCCCCTTGGGTCTTGGATTATGACTTCTGATTTATTTCATTCTTTGATGCACACTATCGGCACTGCCCACTTCTCTATTTTCCCAGGTCTGAGAAATCAGCGTGGATGCTTGCTGCGAAAGGCAAGCTAGAAAGTAGCGGGAAGTCTGAGAGGCTGAGTGTACTATGCTTAATTTACTAAAGAATATGAATATTATTACAGGTAATAATAATATTTGGTACAGTCAGGAGTGATGGAACCAGAATCGAGGGGGAACAGAGCAATATAGAGGCCAGAACAGAAACTAAGTGAAGAAATGATCCTGATAAGAGTGAGAAAAGTGGTGAGGGATTGGATTGAGTGGTGAAACTAATAAAATTGCCCACACATTTAATTTGTGCAATTTTCTGGCTTGGGGTCTGAGTAAATGCTGATGTGATTACGTAAGCTAGAAAACATGGATAAAAAGCAGGTTTTGGAAGAAAGATGGTGTCTTCCTTTTGTTGGCAAGTTGAATTTAAACTGCTGGAGATATCAACAGTGAAATTGAATATATGGCTCTGGAACACACACAGTCAGTTTGAAACCTGTGGATTTGAGTATCATCACTGAAGAAGTATTGGTGAAGACTTTGTTATAAATAATACACAGAGAGTTAATAACTAACGTGTAACATTTACTGTGTGCCAGGTACTGTTCTAACAGCTTTACACGTGTTAACTCATGAAATTTTTCACAACTCTATGAGGTGGGGTCTATTTTAACTTTCCTATTTTATAGGTGGGGAAACTTAGACAAAGAGAGATCAGTTAACTTGTCCAAATTATAACTAGATGTGGAGGACCCGGCATTCCAACCCAGCCTGTCTAGAGGCAGGGTCCATTCTCTTCACCATTACACTACCCTGTCAGGAGAAACAGAATAAAAGAGAAACATTCGAGTATCGCATGTCTGAAGAAACACCAATTGATGGAGATTCTATCAAGAAAGAAGAAACTATAAAGGAACCTAAGAGAGATCAGGAAATAAGCAGAGGGTGATGGAGAAATTGTTGTGTAGAAACAAATGGAAGGGAGGGCTGCAAGAGGGAGGGAGTGATCAACAGTATGAAATACTGGAAGAGAACAAGTAAGTCAAAGCGGAGAAGCATGTGTGGAAATTAACATTTAACACTATGGTCTTTGCCTTGGGCAGTTCACGATGGTTTTTAAATGATTAAAAAAAGGTTATGTAAATATATAGAAAATAGTGAATCTCCAAATAAATGTATTTTTATTATTAAGGGTGTGGTATTCATTAGAACCATTCACACAAATACTCTTTCCCCCCCCCCTTTCTGGGCACTAGGTAGAATTTTCCTTCTCTGCTATTTTTGAAGATAGGTGAAGCCATATGACTGTCTTTGGACATTGAAATATAAGTGGGAATTAGTTCTGTCAGTTCTACATTTAACTGCCTATGCACATTTCACCAGCTTCCCTTCCTCTGCCTTGGCAACCCTGGAACCAGAAAGGAGCTTCTGTTAGCTTAGGCACTGAGTAGTCCCCTACCCCATTTCATCCTGTATTACACACATAATTTGAGGGGTTGTGTATTAAGCCACCATAATCTAGATCATCGTGACTTATCAGGAGATCAATGGTATCTTCACTTCCATGGTTTTTTGGTTCGTTTGTTTTAATTCTGATAATAATAATCCTGTGTTGGAGAATACATTATATCAGAGAAAAAGAGTACAAGAGTATAATTAACATGCTTCTAGAAATTAAAATACGGATATATTTGACTAAGAAAAATATCCAAGGAATTAATTAAATTAACAATAGACATATTTCTGAGTCAAGAGCCATTTTTATTCTAAAGTTTATAAAATCAAATATATTGTATATCAGGTATAGGGAAATTTACATACAGTCATGTGCCGCATAATGATGTTTCATCAATGGACTGGGTATACAATGGTGGTCCCATAAAATCATAATGGAGCTGAAAAATTTGGATCACCTAGTGACATCATAACCATCATAGCATCTTAGTGCAATGCATTACTCACATGTTTGTGGTAATGCTTGTGTAAACAAACCTGCGCTAACAGTTGTTTAGCCCTGACTCAAGCATTACAAAAGCTATCCATAACAAAAACATTTGTACCCTCTTAATATTTTGAAATTTAAAAAAACTCATGAAAAATTAAGTAAAAATTTTAAAAATAGAAAAAAGCTTACAGAACAAGCATATAAAGAAAGAAAATATTTATGTACTTCTAATGAAAGAAAATATTTCTATACTGCTATACAATGTGTTTTAAGATAAGTGTTATTACAAAAGAGTCAGAAAGTTAAAAACATTAAAAAGTTTATAAAGTTAAAAAGTTATAGTAAGTTAAGGTTAATTTATTATTGCAAAAAGAAGAATATTTTTTATCAATTTAGTGTAGAGTAAGTATACAGTGTTTATGAAGTCTGCAGTAGGGTAGAGTGATGTCCTAGGTCTTCACATTCACTTACCACTCACTGACTCACCCAGAGTAACCTCCAGTCCTGCAAGCTACATTCATGTTAAGTGCCCCATACAGGTCTACCAATTTTTATCTTTTATACTGGGTTTTTACTGTTCCTTTTCTATGTGTAGATACACAAATACTATTGTGTTACAATTGCCTACAGTATTCAGTACAGGTTTGTAGCCTAGGAGCAGTAGGCTACGCCATATAGCCTAAGTAAGTAGTAGTAGGCTGTACCACCTAGGTTTAAGTACACTATGATGTTTGAACAATGAAATTGCCTAACGACGCATTTCTCAGCACATATCCCCATTGTTAAGTGATGGATGACTGTATATAGAATAAATAGTGGTAGCAAAAATTTTTATAAACTTTATAAACTTTAAATATTTTGTTGTGAGCTTAAAATAAGTAAGTTTACAAAAAGCCATTCTATTGTGATTTGAATGTCTTGATTAATAAGTAAAAATTTTTTACTGTAATTCGCAAAATCATATGAAATCCTAGCAAGTTAGTAATGTATTAAAATATCTTTGCTTTCTGCCTTGAATTTATATAGAGATTTTAAATTTATAAAACACTTCTCATGTATGCTACATCAGTTGATATCAACATATGAGGTGTTTTATTAGTTATTTTAATAAATGAGATTGAGGGTAGATGTCTCCATGTTCTGTGTAAAGAGAACAATAAATTGTATTGCTTCAAATTAATACCGTCTAAAATATTTTTATCTGAAAAAAATTATATGCTACTATGTAGACACATGAATCCCTCTAGCATTACAGCACAAGGAGTATTGTCATCATCGGGGAAAGGGCCACAAAATATCCTGTCACATGGGTAATGAAATGGTTGATATTTATAATTAAGAAACCTAGGCAGATAGGGTTTTAAAATATGTGTGTGTGCGTGTGTGTGTAAATAATAGAAACTCTAATAAAAAGGTGATATCATTAAGTATAAAAACATTAAAATAACATGTACTCCTGATAATTTTCTACTTTATATCTCTCTTCTCCCACCTTTGCTTTCTAGAATTTACTATTAAATTAGCATCTGATATGAAGTCTGAGGAACATAAATATTTAACGTTATCGATTGCTTTTTTGAGTCTTTTTGGTGTGTTCTTGATTTTTCTGCATTCATACTTCTTTGAGAGATCTATTGACATTTCCCCCCTGTGAAAATGTGAAAAAGGAAAGAAAGAGTTAATTGGCAGTTGTGAATGTCTAGGGATAGAAGTGGTGTAGGTGATCATATGGCAGATCTTGGAAGGGGAATATAGAGAAAAGGTAAATGCAACAAATTAAATTTCCTTAAATAAAATGTCTTTATTAATTAAAGGTAATGTTAGGGTTAAGGTTTGAGCAATCTCAAGGACAGGAAAAAATGTCTCAGGTCTATAAACAAACAGATGGTAAAACAAATGTTTATGCAGGGCCCTCATGTTTTTGGGAACCATGCTGGGGAGGAGGCGTGATGCCTGCAGAATAACGGGAGGAGAGAGTAACTGTCAATGGGAGACACGGATTCATAGTAGAGGGCACTAGGAGTCCTCTGGAGACTGAGGAGATTCTCACAAATTTATCCTCAGTGAGGCACAAGGTAGGAAAGCAAAAAGTCCGGCGATTTCTACTCCATTACAGGGAGGGAACACCTTATGGTTAGAAACCATGTCTTAGGCATCTATATGTTTCCAATTCCTGGTACCTAACTAAAGGGTGGAAATAAATGTTTGATGTTTTGACTATTAGAACATCTCTACTTTAATAAAGCAGTGACTTAATGATGCCCCCAAAATGGAGGAAAAGTAAAATTTTTTGCCAGAATTCATTGTTATTTAGGGTTGTCGTATTTATAAAATAAAAATAACAGGATACGTAGCAAAGTTGTAATTTTAGATATACCTCAAATAATTTTTTAGTATACATGTTTCAAATATTACCTCCTGTGGATATGGCAAACCCAGTAATACCGAATTTCTCAACACCACCTTGCACCCTGGTATATTTGACTGAATTTAATGTCTGGTTTCTTTTTTCTAAACATTTCTTAGTTAAAACTGGTTAATGGATTAAAGCCAGAACTTTAAGTTTGAATTTGGTCAACAAAAGTTCCATTTAAATTGTATCTTTTCTCTCCATAATATCAAATGTAGTAATATCTTGAGGCCGGTACCATTGAAAATGATAAAGTCTGTGCTTTTGAGGACAATGTAAATTGACATCTTACTGCAGTTTTTGTGGAATCAGACTGAGTTCACTGAATACAAATAGCAATATCAAAATAACATGTGTTGTACCTTACATTATCCTACCTAAGCTGACAAAGGGGATTTATAAGCCACACCTGCCATTCCTTTATTTAGGCATTTATGCATCTCTCTTTGTTCGAATATAAGTACTTACTCTTATTACTTTTATCACTTATCTTGAAAGCTAAAACTGGTAAAACCACATTTTCCTGCACCTAGTGTATACACAGGATTTTCTAAATAGAACTTAAAAATATGTATTCATTGTAAGTTTTATTATTTTTCTAGTGTCTTCCTTTAGAACCTTCCTTTATGAAGCTTTAGGTTATAGGAATCATGGCTTGTACATCTTTGTTTATATTTTGGGGATTTTACTTATAGAAGGTGCTCTATTGATAATGATGGCAAATAAAAAACTGATCACCTTAATAAATGACTCAGGCCATTTCTTATTATTCAGCCTTTTATTCTTTGACATATCCCGAAAGTGGTTATCTTCTTTAACAAGCCCACAGATAAATGTAAGTGAAGTATATGTGTGGGGCAGTTGTTAATTTCTGACTTTTTACATGTAATGTCATAAAGCAGCTCATATGTGCTTATTTCTTATTATATATTTATTTTGGAAGTTTTTATTTTTAAAAGTTTAACATCATTTCCATCAAAAAGTAACAACTTGTAGTTTTGATTGATAGATATTATTTCCTGTTTTTATTAGCTAGGAAAATTGGGCTGCAAGTAATAGTATATCAGAAAAAACAGTGGCTTAAATGATTTAAAAAATAACTGAGAATTACCCCACAGAACAGAAATCTGAAAATATGTGGTTCAGTGTTGGTTCGACAGCTCCACGACAGACTTCTGCACTGCCATCATCAAAGTGTTGGCCTTTGTTCTCAGGTTTTGTTGCTTCATGGTGACAAGTTGGCTATTGTAGCTCTAAACGTCACATCCCCCCGTTACCAAGTCCAAGGTGTACATAAGCCATGGGGTTAGAATGGCTTAGGAGCTCTCTCAAATGTTTCTGTTTTAATCAGAAAAATATTTCCCAAATGTTTTCCCTCACATTTCCCTTCTCTGCAGAATAGATTTGGGGGACCATGCTTCACTGTCTTGCTTTCTCATCTTTGAGAAGTTTACCACTTCAGCTTTACAGGCTCCATTACGCTGCCTTTCATTCATCCCACTGCTGAGATTTGACTCTTGATTTTGTATTCACAAACTTTGGAAAAATGAGATTGTGACGGAAAAATCACATTCTAAATGTTGATAGATGTTTCTTTAGTTCTTGAATTCCTATGTTTGTGGTGTTTTAATTTTGAATGAAGTGGAGATTGTGATGCATTGTGATAAGTTGGACTTGGTTTAGATATGCCTATATCATACCACTGAATCAAGCCAAATCATGCAATTTAATTCAGCTGACATTTTATGCTTATGATATAGATAATTGAAACCAGGGCTGGGCATGGTGGCTCACACCTGTAATCTTAGTGCTTTGGGAGGCTGAGGCAAGAGAATTGCTTGAGGCCATGCGTTCAAGACCAACCCGAAGAAGAACAAGACCCCATCTCTACAAAAAATTTAAAAAAAAAAAAGTTAGCCGGGCCTGGTGACACATGCCTGTAGTCCCAGCTACTTGGGAGGCTGAGACAGGAGGCTTGCTGGAGCCCAGGAGTTTGAGGTTGCAATGAGCTTAGATGAGGTCACTGCACTCCAGCCTGGGCAAGAGAGTGAAACACTGTCTCAAAAAAAAAAAAAAAAAAAAAGAGACCAGAGCCTGGACCTAATGATCTTTAAAATAATAAATAAAAAGTTCCACTTTTTAAAAACCACTTTTACCATTTAAGATGTAGCTTTATTTTTTCCTGTGGTTTTCAAATGTAGGTAATGTTTTTCTGTTAACTTGACTTTATGTTCTTTATTGAGTGTTGATAAGAGTAGAAATGAGAAGGGAGTGGCTTAATGAAGCTGAGTATAGAAAAATAAACGATTTCTGAAAATTTTCTAGCAAGAATCCTTCTTGCTGGATCTTGGAAAAATTAATGCTGTTTCCATTATATTTACTGGAGATTGGTGTCTGGCCCCTCAACATTATGTTCCAGAGCCTTAAATTATCCTAGGGAAATTTATAGGGGGCAACAGGACCGATGTTGTTTAGTAGGTGCCAGGATAAGAAAACTGGATAGTTACTTTCGTGAGACACTGTGGAAAGCAAGTAGAAATTTGGACATGCATGACAAAGTGAGGATACTCAGGTAAAATGAATTCTAGAAGTCATTTTAGGACCTAAGAGACAGTTATGCAAGAGAAGACAGAATAGCAGCCCAAATATGTAGGCAGATAAGGAAATTGAGTAATGTCGCTAGTTTTCAGAATGTTAGCATAATTCTAACACGAAGACTGGGCAGACGAGGAAATTGATAGCGACATCTCAGTTCTGAGTGGATGTGCATATTCTGGAGGTGGTGAGGGATAAGATTTATTCTAAAAATATAAACTGAAGCAAAATAATTGTAATCATTTCACAAAGTATATGTATATCAAATCATTTGTATACTTTGAACATATGTAATTTTTATGTGTCAATTTTACCTCAATGCTGGAGTTAAAAAGGAAATTTAAGAGAGAAAAAATCATGTGATGAAAGAAGTCTCATGGTGGAGCTTTCTTTCCTTCTCATCTCTTTGCTTTCATCTCCTAATTCTTTTCTGGTATCAGAAACAGAAACAAAATAGAGAGATGAATAAAATTCTGAAGTATCATTTTCCTCATTTTGAGAATACTCAGAAAACATTTTCTCATATGCTATTATTGGGCAAAGATGTAATTTTATTGATCTTCTTGTCAAGTAATTCAAGTTTACAGAATAAAGTAGCACTAATATTTGCTAATAAAGTAGAATTCAAAAAGAAGCATTTGAGTTAAATATATAGAAATATATAACATGGAACTATAAATTAGATTTTTCTTTTATGGAAATGTTATGTCAATTTATTTACAAGAATTAGATGCCTGCTCTAGGCCTGATGACTTGTTACGGACTGGTGAAATAAAAGAAGGCCTGATGGCAATTGCTCTGAAGAAGCTTACAGTTTAGGAGGGGAGATGCAGTCAATTGACAGCTCTGCACTGACCTGTTAAGTTGTAAAGGACAAGTCCTGGCTTCTCCAAACTTATTGAGAGTTTTCATATGTGTGGGCCTTGTTCTGAAAGGTTCCATTCAAACTGTAAATGCAGTGTCTAATCAGATAAACTCACCTCTCAGAAAGTATCTTGTACCTGAGCATGGTAAACAGGACAATGAGTGGAAGGCACAAGTGAATTTTATTTTATTTTTTCTAGTGACAGGGTCTCACTCTGTCATCCAGGTTGGAGTGCAGCGATGTGATCATAGCTCACTACAACCTCAAACTCCTGGGCTCAAACAATCCTATTCACTCAGCCTCCTGAGTACCTAGGACTATGGGTGTGTGCCACTATGCCCAGCTAATTTAAAAAAAATTTTTTAATTTTTTTTTTGTAGAGATAGGGTCTCGCTGTGTGGCCCAGGCTGGACTTGAACTCCTGGCCTTAAGCAATCCTCGCTCCTCAGCCTCCCAGAGTGCTGGGATTACAGGCGTGAGCCACTGTGCCTGGCCACAAGTGATAAATTAAATATTATTTGAAAATCTCTAAAAGCCGGAGGGAGGAGCACAGGCTAGATGTTTGATTGTAGATTTTTAAGAGGGCATATTTTAATGGTATTAGAAAAATGTTGGTAAAGACTCTGATAAGCCCTTAAAAATGAAATTTCAATAAATATATTACAACTTAATTAGATGAGGAAAAGTAGGAGGCATTTGATGAAATTGATTTAACTGAATGAATATTTCTTTTAATAATGATGTCAGGCAATATGAGCAAAATTTGAATGGAAAGGTAGCATATGGGTGGCATTATGCTTTAATATTCTATGAATGATATAATAAAAATCAAGACTAAATTTTTAAATGGCAGGAGGCTTACAAAAAATGTTAAAAATAATAAAACATTTAAAAAATTTTCTACTAATCAGAAGAATAAGGACAAACAAGGCTTGTGGCTAGAGATCAATGATATTATATTGATAATGAGAAAGCATAACTACTAAACTCTTAGTTTGATTCAGTTTGTTCTGCTGTGGAGACTGATTATCAAATTGTCAAGACCCAGGACTATGTTGATAAGAGGAAAATAAGGCCAAAAATAATTGAGAGGATTTAGAGGACTCATTGGTGCTTTATGTGGGTTCATTTTAGAAGGGAGCGAGTTTTATCACCAAGCACACAGAACCTGCAGATGAAATTGTTGAATTGCTATTGATTATTTTGGTGGAATAGTGGTAAATCAAGACTTCCAGATTAGAGATGGATCAAAATTTTAATGAATCAAGTTATATATGTAAACTTTCCATAAAGGCTTAGTGAAATATAGAGTTGTTAAACATAATTTGTGAGTTTTCACAAAAAAGTATAGATTTATTATTTAAAATGGCAGTCTAAGTCCAAATAATACATTTTGCTCACTTTGAAATCCTTAGTTAAATAACTAGAGGAATACATTAAAAGAGGATACTTAATATTACTGCCGGACACTAATGTAGGGTGCCATCTACGTGTGAGAAACTTGGAGGAATTCTTCAATATGTAGTTCAGGATGGTTCAGATTGAAGGAAAGATCAAACATGTATAATTTACAATGTGTGAAAGAAAAGTTCTCCTAGATGGGCACCCCAGAATAAACCTAACAACTCTCCCTGGGTAAGAGAGAGGTAAGACAGTGCTCATAAGGAGAGGTCAGGGGAAAGATAATTGGGCAATCATCCGTCCTACTAAGATCTATGGATGTACACCTACAGGCAGAGCCCACAGGTAGGAAACCAACCTTGGCGAAGTAAAGTGAGGGCACTCTAAATTAGGTAAAAAGGTAAAATTATGCATTACAGCTGCCTTCAGTTTTATCTGCTTCTCCCAACTACTGCCTCTTCAGATAGGTAAGTTTAAACTGCAATAATCTATATTTTCCCATGATCCTTTTATCTTGCCTTGAAATCTTTGATCAGAGACTACATATTCCTAGTAAGTACATACATTTTTTTTTTTTTGGTATAAGGCAAAAAAATAATCTGTAAGATGAGCAGTGAGAAAAAATGCTGAATATATAAAAATATTGAATAGTTCACAATATTGGCAAGTTTTAAGAAATGAATTTGTTCCTTTTTTATGGGAGTGGAGAAAATGAGGCAGTGACAGCTTCAACTATAGATGCTGGTGGGTATTTCTTTTTATTTCAGGTGTGATAAACAATTCGACTTAAATTCTGGATTGTTAGCATAGAGTGGAAAGCAGGAGAGGCCAAAGTTAGAAATGACTTTTTTCTTTTATTTGGTACCAGCAAGTCTCTGCTATGGTCTTTAGAGAGACACTTAGAAGTACTTATTTTGGGAACACAGTTTTCCAGAGATTATTATTATAGAAGCAGAGATGGCATGTTTTCTAAACTTTTGGTGTGCTGGGTCAGTGCTATGATCTTTAAAGAGTAAGGATAGCATTGAACCAATTCAGTTACTGAATTGGTAAAGAAACTACAACCCTACCAGTGAGAGGCAGTTCAGGATACAGCTACTAAAAACTCCTGATGCTACCTGGCATCGAGAGTACCACCAAGAATGGGCAGAAAGAAAATACTGAGGAACACAATATTTGAACTTTATTTAGACTTTATTTTTTTATCCTATTTTTGTATCATCATTGTCTTTTAGGTGTGTGACCAGCAGGTAACTTGTCACTCAGTTCACCGGTCTTTGATTTGGGAGGAAACAAACTCCAGGAGATAACTCAGAAGCCTCATTTCTATACTGGTTCTTAAGTTAGATGATGAGATCTTGGGCTTTAAGCCTGAACCTGCCACAGCAGATGAGATGAAGCCTGGGGGGCTTTAGGAGGGAATGAATGTGTTTTGCAAATGGGGGAATTGCAATTTGTGGCCAGACGGTAGACTGTGGCAGATTAAAGAGAAGTGGACATTCTTTGGCATTCCTCTCATTAAAATATGGGGTCTATGTCCCCTCCGCTTGATCTAGGCTGGTCTGGGACTGTTACCAGTAATATATGGTGGAACTGATATTAGGTCAGTTCTAGGTCTAGCTTTTAAGAGTTCTGGAAGTTTCTGCTTTCCTCATGGAACCCTGAGTCACCATGTAAGCAGTTCAACTTTCCTGCTGGAGAGACCAAGCCCTGAGACTACATTGAAAGGAAGAAGAACCCAGCTGAGACCTGCCTTCCAGCTGTCTTTGTCCCATCTATAGCACAGTCCTGGGAGGATCCACACAAAGTTGGGAGTGGAGTGATGGCTGCTATAGACAGAATGTTTGTGTTCCCCAAAATTCACATGTTGCAGCCCTAATCCCTAATGTGATAGCATTTGGAGGTGGGGCATTTGGGAGGTATATAGGTCATGATAATGCTGCCCTCAGAAATGGGAATAGTGCCTTCATAAGAAAAGACACAAGAGAAGTGATCTCTCTCTTCCCTGTGTGCGGATACAGATAGAAGGTGGTCCTCTGAAAACCAGGAAATAGGCCTTTGCCAGACACCAAATCTATGGGTACCTTGATCTTGGAATTCCCAGCCTCCAGAAGCGTGAAAGATAAATGTTTGTTGTTTGAGACACCCGGGCTATGGTATTTTGTTATAGCAGCCCAAACTAAGACCATGGCTCAACAAGATTTCTCACCTAACCCTACCATAGCCATGTCCCTGTTTGACAAAAGACATAATGGTTAAGCTTTGTGTGTTCAGAAAGTAAGTTGGGAGAATATTGTGTTCTTATTCTAATTTCTCTGACTTTCCTTGAAACCCCCTAGTTTTTCTTAACTTCATACTCTAATTGGAAATATTGGAGGGAAGAGCTAGGTTTGTATAATTCAGCCTTTTCTGCCACTCATTATTTTGTATAGCAGCTGTTTATAGGAAGCACACAATTTGGTTTGCCTCTCTGTGCCATGAGTGAGGAGGCCTGAGTTTCTTCCTCTGGTAGAGAATTCTAGTCCTGGGATTCTGTGTTGAAGCCCATTGCTGATACATGAATAGTTTACTTCCTCCCCTTCAGCTTTTATCAGTAATAGAGCCGATATTTTGGTCTCTGTTGGTTCTACATGTTTTTCTGATTGATCCTAAACTCTTGAGAAGAAAAGGGGTGTTAGTTATTGACCCCATTAAACCCAAATATCTACATACATTTGTCAAGCCCCACCTGCTTAACTACTACAGTAAAAATAAAGGTACACGAGGAAGGTGGGGTTTAGAAATAGCATGTGAGAAAAAGATCTTTCATTTGTTTTTAATTATGTGCCCTCAATAATGCTGAGGCAATTTTAGCTCATTAGGAGAAGTAGATCATCTAGAAAATGTTCTTTGTAATGGTCAGTTCACAGAACTAGTCTTACTAAACTCACAGGTGATATATTCTAAGAGGTGATTGGTTTAACTGGAACAGATTTAAATGGAAGAGAGTGAAGTGGATAGACAAGATAGAAACTTTGGCCATTGAAGAATGTTTGAAGAAGTTAGAGATACTTAGCTCTGAGAAGGGCAGACTCATGGGGATGTGAGAATTTTCTTCTGATGCTGCAGATTTGTCATGTGGAAGAAGAACAGGCCTTGCTCAGGCAATCCCTAACTATGTTTGCAAGTATGAAGGAAGCAGATCTGGTTCAAATCTGTCATTTTCTGTAAAATGAGAAGAGTATCCTTGGGAGATGGTGAAAACCTCTGGAGGATTTTAAGCATTGATTGAGCATCTGTTAGAAAGTGATATCTTAGAGTACATTCAAGCACTATATAGCAACTAGGAAATCTCTAAAATCTCTTCAAACCCTGAACTTTTTAATCCTTTAATTCTGTGATTTAGACTGTGTGATACAGTCTACAATGCTGTGGGAAAGGTGGGCATAGGCTGTATCAAGATAGTAGGTGTTACTAATAGGAGTTGCCTGAGTTATCCAAAAGAGAGGTCTCATGGTCGACCATTGCTTTTGACATCCATCCCAGGCTAAGCCTCAGCTCTGCATATCAGAAACATGATTGTATCATTCTGCCAGTGTTTATTAGACTCAAGAGAGCTTAGACACACAAATGAAGTTTACCTGAGACTGATGTATGAAACCAGGATGCCAATTTATTCATTTCTGGTGAGAAATAAACCTGTTAATGGAATTTATATTCCATTCCTCTGGCCAACACATCTCCTTGTATGCACATGATATTGGAAGCCAAATTAAAATCAAACTATTGTTTGGTGAGCATGGAATCAGAATAAGATGAGTAACTCTAGAAATTTAATGTTTGATCATATCAAGCCATCAGCTTGATTCATCCTTCTCTGTATTAGTGATAGAAACTGCCTCCTGGGAATATCAGGTGGTCTTCTATTATTGCAGGCTTTCCTTTAGTCTGAATTTAGTGGAACTGCTTGGCTTCTCATTCAGCTATTAATTGCTTTTAACTTTCCTTAGTGGTTAAGAATACAGGCTGCCTGTGTTCCAACCTAGGTTCTAACACGTCCTACTGAGGTTTTTTGGACAAGTTGCTTCACCTCTCTATTGCTATTGCCACATCTAAAAAGGCTTAATAATTATGTCCATTTCTCAGTATTGTTGTAATGGTTAAGTGAGTGAATATGTATAAAAGAGCTTTGAATAATACCTGGCATGCATTAAATTTCATATGATAAAGTGATTGGCTTTATTTCAGTATTCTTGAAGGGCACTTCACTACTTCTTGCCATCTACACGTATACCAACATCAAATATACAGACAGAGAAAGAGACAGTGTTACTGTAGGCTACAATTAGTCAAGAAAAATTTCAAGACTAAGTGTTAAATTTATGGCAGGATTAGAAAATACCAAACACATCATATAAAATGCATCTAATGTTTTTAAAGAAAGGCATTTTGAAAAGATAGTATTTTATGACATTGAATTTTTCTTTAAACACTAATGCTATATCTGGAAATATTTTACTTGGAAAGTGAGGTTCCTTTGGTAATCATTTCCTGTTTAGCTCAACTGAGTAAAAAAATTACGTATCAAATTAAACAAAAATATGATGAAGAATTTCTGTGACCAGATTATTTGTTTTATCTGATAGATACTAACCTTGCTAATTTGTTTGCCTACCTAACCTATAAGTAGGATCCTCCCATCTAATTTGGATGACATGACTGCTTATCTACTATGCCAAATATATGTATATGTGTGTGTATATATATGTGTATATACTTAAAAAGACTTCAACTGCACTCCAAATAGTATTTCTTTTATTTCTTGCATCTCTATTGGCTCCTTCTCTAATCAAAGGCTCAGACTAACTTATATACTAAATTCTCTATATATTCATTTATACATTGTGTGTGTATATATACATATGTATATATATACATATATAATATATTATATATGTACACATATATACACATATGTGTATATGTACACATACATACAATATATGTATATATACACACAAGATGCAAGAAATAAAAGAAATACTATTTGGAGTGCATTTGAAGTCTCTCTTTTTATTTTTAAGTGGCAGAAATTTAGGTAATACAGGGTAGCAGCCAGATTATGAAAGTCTTTGTCTTGGATACTTGTTGGGACTCATCTTCTGTATTAGTTTCCCAGGGCTTCTACAACAAACTGCCGTAAACTGAGTGGCTTAAAACAAGAGAAATTTACTCTTTCATAGTTCAGGAGGCCAAAGTCTGAAATCAAGGTGTTGGTAGTATTGGTTCCCTCTGAGGCCCAGAGGAAGAAACTGTCTTATGCATCTCTCCTGGTTTCTGGTGGTTGCCAGAAATCCTTGGTGTTTCTTAACATTTCAATCTGTGCCTTCATCTTCACATCTGTGCCGCCTCCTCCTTCTCTCTCCTCTGTGTGTCTCTCTGTGTCCTTTCCTTTCCTTATAAGGATACATTGGATTTAGGACTTATCCTACATCATGAATGAATTCATCTCAAGAACCTTGACTAATTATATTTGCAGAGATCCTATTTATAATAAGGAACATATTTATATTTTTGCTGGAAAGTAGAAATCACAATTCATTTGGTTCCAGGACTTTCCAGTTGTACATGAATTTTGGGGGCATACTATTCAACCTATAATATCTTCCATTGTACAGATGGGAAATAAGGAAAAGAAGAGTGCAGATAGGAGTAGGTGTGTTGGTAGGAAGTTCCATTCTGATGATTTCTGTATTTTTTTTGTGAAGTAACTTCATCAGATAAGTCTAAAAATCTTGTAGATTTAAGTGTAGTTAACAGAAGGCTGGAAATAGTTGTGGAGAATGAGAGAGAGTTGACTGCAAAATATATTACAGTTGAGGTTTGTGATCATAAATTTAGAGTGGCACCCATCTGCTACTGAGAGCTTGAACATCAGATTCCATGGTATGGCCTTCAAACCACTCCATGATCCTAACACATGTAATGTCTTCAAACTTTTCTGTTTGGCCTTTAGCCCATAATACAGCCACACAAAGTTATGGCTGTTCCATAAAATTTCCTGTTAAAATCATACCTACCTGCCTTTAGTTTTTTTTTTTTTTCCAGTTTGTAATTTTATTTTCTCTCTGTTGACAGTCTATCCCAGAAGATCCCTCATGTGTAGTTATCTCAGATAGGCTATTTTAAAATCAGTTGCTGCATTTTCTGTTTCCACACAATGGCACTTTTGTATTTAGTTTATTTCGTTCTTGCATCTCTTATAGTTAGTAGTCTACATGTCCTTCACACTGTATAGACTGTAAGATCTAATAAGTGAAGGATTTGATCACATTGAGTTTTGGATATCTCTTGCATTTAGAACATTGCATTGCACAAAATAGAAACATGATAAATGATTTTAGAATTGAGTTGATGGCAGCTTGCTATTATATTTGTGTTTTACAGTTCATATAGGATGATAAACCTACTGACACAAAATTGTTACAGTTATTTTTTCTATAGTAAGGGAGATAAATTAATAACAAACTATATCTTCTCTCTTGCCATCTATTCTTTGATCACATATGGCTGGCCAGGTTTAACAATGCAAACTAAGTCTTGAAACAGAGTGAAACAAACTGGCTTATATATAAATTTAATTTGTGGCTCATTATTATAATACTCTTTCTGAGAGAGTTAACTTATTGCTAGCAATATGGTCTCCAAAGATTGGCATTATTTATTATCAATACATTGTTTATTGTATTTTTTCCTAAATAAGTAATGCAAAGCTACATTTTTAACCTAAGCCTGTATTCATACACTTGAAATCATTTGCTGAATGCTCACTTTGCAGCTGTTACTATGCTGCTGAGGGCAATACGTCAGTGAGCGTAATACGTGGACCCTGCCCTCTGGGAGTTTATGCTCTTAGATACACAGAATGACAAAGACTGATACCAGAGAGCTTATGTATGTGCTCAATGACGTAAAAAGATTCTTTCATGATGGCTCTAAAAATCTTGAACTTATAGAAAAATAAAGTAGAATGGTGGTTACCAGAGGGTGAGGGTAGGTAATGGGGAGATGTTGGTTGAAGGGTGCAGAATTTCAGTTAGACAGAAGAAATAAGCTTTTGAGATCTATTGCACAGCCTGGTGACCATAGTTAATAATAATGTATTATATATTTGAAAACTGCTAAAAGAATACTTTTAAATGTTCTCACTACAAAATAATAAGTATGTGAGGTGATGAATATGTTGATTAGCTTGATTTAATCATCCCACAATGTATACATGTAGCAAAACATCACATTGTACCACATAAATACATAGAATTATTATTTTTCAATTAATGATAAGAATTTTAAAAAGATTTCAATCATCTTACCAAGATGTGCCCTACATGTCATTTTTCGTACAAGGCATATTCTGGTTTCTGTTTGTATTGACCTAATCATCATGTGCCATCTCCAGATTTTTTTTTAGTTTCTTGAAGACTAAACAATGTAATAAAGACATTGACATTTGCTTAAAAATAGAAAAAATATATATTCTTCATTTGGAAATTACTCAAAGGGGAAAATGTTCAATTAAACAAAACTTATAGAGAACTATGAAAAACTCTAAGAAGGAATAATCATTTTTCTTATAGGACAATTTAAGTCTTTAAAACTATTTAAAAACCTGAAATTTATAGCATAAAATTAATGTGTAAAATTTAAAAACAGATTCCATTTGTTATTTGGGAAATAGATACATTTGGATATTAATGTGTAATAGCTAACAAGTAAGAATGTGAAAACCTATTAAAAGCATTCTTTTGAGACTTGAATTATTACATAAAATGAAAGCAATCAGTAATTTTGAGTACTAGTTACTGTTTTTGATAACATTTTCTCAAAAATAATAAAAGACAATTTCTATCTCATAATTTGTTCATTCAGGAATGTTTGCTTAGGGCCAGGCAAGATCTCGGTCTCTCAGAATTTAACTGTGAATGGTCCTAGGATTTTCCTACCTCCTGAAAGACTGCATTCTAGTAGCAGAAGATGGTGTAATTATGGATTACATAAATACTCTCAATAAAATAAATATGATTATGTGGTTGAATGTAATGAGGAGGCCTAATCTGATTGAATTGCCGTTTACCACTAAGCCAAGAACTGAAGGTTGAGAAAGAGCTAGCCATGCAAAGAATCAAGGAAGAACAATCCTGCCCTAAAATGGCTTCCTCTGCTCTACATGTTATAGTTTATTAAGTTAGGTCCAGAAATGTATTTATGGAAAAATGTATTTATGTTTGTGTTAGAAAGTAAAAATCACATTTCATTATATACCTAGCCTTGTTATGAACACAACTTTTTTTCAAATGAATCATATGCTTAATAAGGTGAAAAATATGCATTTTAAAATGAATGGTAATTTGCATTAAAATAAAATGAAGCTTGTAAAGTTCAATTGCCTATAATCTCACTAAGCCATTCTAAAATGTACTTTTATTGAGTTTCAATGTGTTACAGCATGACTGAGTTAAGCAGTGCACTCTCAATGGAACAAAAAAGGAAACCTTTAAAAAACACATCCGGAAAGATGCTTTATTTAAATGTAATGACAATACAGAGAAAGTTGACGATTGAATTTGGAAAAGAATATTCACTGAAAATAGTTTTTTCCTTAATTATGTTTTTTTTTCCATATTGTGTGTTTCTGAATATAGCATTGGGCTAACATTGCACATCATGATTTCTAGTTTCAGCTGTGTGATTCAGGCTCTATATCACAATAGAGTTATTTAGAAAGATGAGAAAAGAATTATGGTAGCTGTGATGGGGTTTCTGAGAAAGTGTCTGCCTATTATTTCTCCTTGAAAATTTTCTTGGTATATTTCTGGACAAGATGATGAAATAAAGGCTGAGTACTGATGACACCATTAGGCAGATATAACTGATTAAATCACCATACATCAGATCGATGTTCATTGCACTGTTATCTCCTTTGAGGACTATTTAAAAATTTTGACAATTATTAGGGATATAGGGTATCTAGTGGTTTTTGAGCACATAGTTATTTAGTTCCTTTTATTTCAGCACATATATAATGAGTGTCTGCTATGTTCAAAGGACCTTTGTACAATGCTTCAAGTTAATATCTAATCTATTATATCATTTAATTCCCATAACAAATGTGTAAACACTCACATTTCGTAAATATTTTGTTAAACCGCTAGATTTTTCCAGTATACCCAAGGCTGTATTTGTGTGTCATCATTTTTTTAAATACAAGGATTTAAAAGAGAAATAGTGTACTTTGAATTATCTTTATTTCTTATACTGCTTCTGAAGATATGCCTTTTAATTCTTCCTCCTTGATATGATTTGGACACATTTTCTAACCTCTCAAGTAAATGTTCTCATCTTTAAAATGTGGATGTTAATTTCTGCTGTATGTTTTTAAAATTTTATGATAAAGAATATATAAAATGTGTATAGAACAATTATTACAATGCTGATCATGAAAAAATAATGCATGTAAAATGATTACAATGTCTAACACATAACAGCTTGTAGTTTCCATTTTCTGATAATGACACTGATGATATTGAAGGCAACAAAATGTGATGGCCTCATAAACTCTTCCCATTTGTTCAGTCTATCAGTACATTTGAAATGGCCTTTGTGTTTGTTCCTTTGTTATCAGAGCCGAGTGAAAAGTGCTACGTGAAGTTTTGAAATATTAATGATAACAAGCACTATTTTTACTTAGCTACCCATGTGCTTATAACATTTTAACCTGTACCATATCACCTTACTCCTAGACCATGTTTTCTTTGGAAAACTATTCTAATCTCACTTAGATTCAAGACCATATAAATTCAGTGTAAGCAATTCTGACTCAAATACTCTCTCTCTGACAGTGGTCTCTGAAAATTAAGTGAATAGTAATGAGAGTGGCTTATAAAATGAAGCAAGTACCTCTTGCCTCTGTGGCATATCTTTAATTGAACTCAAATGAAGAAATTACAAAAATATAAAATTCATAAGCATTTTCAAAATGTAGAAAGTTAAAACATATTTATATGTAAGAACACTGTATATTAAAGCAATACCACCAAATTGGAATCCATAAAACAGTTTTTTTAAAAAATACACTTAAAATAGCACTTACAAGATAGATAATTTTTATTGAGAATGGAATAGAATAGATCTGGCTGTTGACAGATGGGAGAAAATTATTTGCAAATAAAGTATGCCTTCACAATGGGTGGTGGGTATATGGTGACTGAAGAAATACTGAAAGGCTGATACAGAGCTGTGCTGTCTGGTTCACTGGCCACTAGGCATATGTGACTGTTAAGCACTTGGAATATGCTAGTCCAAACTAAGATGTCCAAATATGTGAAAAACTGTTTTCAAAAACACTGTATTTTGAAGACAATATTATTAACAAGAATATAAAATATCTAATTTATAATGTTTTATATTGATTTTATGATGAAATAACATCTTAAATATATTGAGTTAAAGAATATTACTATTATAAAATTAATATCATCTATTTAGTTTTTATTTATTTTTATTGTGGATACTAGAAAATTTAAAACCACATACGTGGCTTGCATTATATTTCTATTGGGTACTGCTAGGCTACAGCCTATTAATTGTATTTGCCACTAACAAACCCTTTGCCCTGATCTGTGCATCCTAAATGTGCAGGTCTAGTTGATCTCTAAGGCTCTTTCACTCCCCAAATGTTTCATGACTCAGTATGAGTCTATTTTCGTGACCTTACAGCTTAGAGAAATATAGTCCTTAATGCATATTTTACTCATCTATTTGTTTTCTTGTCCTGGAATACTTAGCCTACATGAAAAACATTTTGTTAAAGATCTTTTCCAAGCTTGTATATTTTGAGAGAATATTTGTTTTGTGGTGCAAAACCAGTTGTATGGATTAATAAAAATGTATTAATATTATTGCTGCATGCTGAAATTGTTGTACCATGCCAAAGGTGGAATTTCTCACTTAAATCTTTTTTCATGCCACGGGATTAATGTCAGGTAGCCCTTGTTGTAATGGCAGTCAGATATTATAAAAACAATTCCATTAAACCTGTCTTTTGTACTTGATATTTCAGCCATTAATAAGAAAGATTATTTTCTTTGTAGGCTGTGGTAAAAATAAACTGTGGTTTAATTGTCTTATGAAACAGAGGTTTTCCTTTTTAATTCCTGATAGATTTTAGTTAATAAAGATCTGTGATTAAGACATTCGTTGAATGTATAGTAGGTTTTGTACAATGGCCAGAAAAAATAAATCAACAGATTACACTACCCTTTGGCTATGAAATTCAAAAATGGTTAATAGATTTCTTAAATGGATAATAATAAAAATAATATTATATGGACTTAGCTCATGCCTGCATAATGTGAATTCCACTGCTTATTCAATGTCATTATTCAAAAGAAAAAAGTCAAGAAGATAAATTGAAACAATTAGATGAACTAAAGTATTTGGAAGAAAAATGTTTCCATTAAGTTCCCTTCTGATCCTACTTCTTATTTTCTTTTTTTTTTTTTTTGCTTTTTAGCCAAAAAAAAAAAAAAAAAATGATCCTGCAAGCATCTATTGATCATTGAGGATGTCAGTGCATATATACTGGAATTATATGAATTAAATAAACATGGTCAAATTTGGGGCTTAAATACCATAGTGTATGCATGCTGTCATCTTAGGAAAACACCTTTCTCAATGAATTTGCAAGGGATTAGATTAGACTCATTAGGAAGAAGCAGACTCCAAGACAGAGTTTAGTCTGCAGGATGTTTATTAGGGAGTGCCTTTGGGATAAATCCCTGTGGAAAAGAGAGAAAGGAAGCAGAGTTTGACAGAGGGAGAAGCCAGCTGAAATGCAGTCCTGACAGTACTCTGAGCTGGCCCCATGGGGAGCTCTCAAACTAAAATAGCCTTTCAGAGATATCTATGGTAGGCTGAAATGGCTGGACCTTTATGCCTGTGTCAAATTCTCACTGGATTTGGGCCACCTTGGAAGATTATGACTTTGGATGAAGTGGCTCTCTGTTACTGAGGGCATTCCTGGATGTGCTGACAGTCAAAAGCTGTCTGCTGATGATACTCTCAATTGTTGGGACCACCAGTCATTATACAATTTACAACAAAGTCTGTGACACATAGATCTTCATGACATTTATGTATTCATGTATATAACAAACATATTGAGTGCTCTGTATATGGCAGGCATCATCCTAACTTTTCAGTATGCAAAGTAAAAAGATAGAGTCTCTGAACTTAGGATTCTAACAGTCCAGTTCACTGTCACTGGTTGTCCTGCTGCAACAGTTCTTTGTCTCCACCAGAATTTCTAATGGATCGAGCCTATCATCTTCTCATGATGTATCATACTTTTAATGTCCTCTTTCCTTCCTTACCCAGCATATATTCTATGATTCATCATTATAATCACTCCCTGAATTCCCTAGCTCCTCCCTCCTTTAGCTGATAAAACCTCAGAACTGGCTCTATTTATCATTGCAGAGACCCTGAAGCAGTTAGACACGACTGCGGAAAAGACACGTGCGTGAATGCACAGGCACACCCCTGCTCCCCCATGCTGACTCTTTTCACTTTAAATTCATGACTGTGAACATCAGGCGAGCCCACAGTGCTGCCTGGCGCTTATACTGTATTTATTATATACTGTAGTATTTATATTTATGTACTGTTTTCTCTAATGACTTTATTCCTCTACTGACCCAGATGAATAATTTCAGTGATGTGCTGGTAAAAGTCTAAATACTAGCATTCCGGGGGAGGAAAAGTCTTGATATGTAACATTTGCTGATTTTTGTTTTGTAAAAATTTCCACCAAAGCTGATTTCAAGTTACCTACAATGTGACATCCCTGAAGGTGGAGTTGGGAAGAGATGAGCACACTCAGCTCTCTTGAACTCAAAGGAGTCAGTTCCAGCATACACTGAGTATAATTTACACCTTTTTCTTTCTCTTCGAGCCTGCAACAATTTCTCCCACCCCCACCCTTTCATATGATGACTTGCCTTCTTATTTCATTGAAAAAGTAGAAACAATTTGAAGAAAACTTCCATATGCTTACACTACCAAATCTACCAACTTACCTGTGCCTGCCCCTGCCACATACACTCAGATTCCCTGCTATTGCCAGGACAGGGCCGTCTTCCTCGTGGTTAAAGCTAACCATACCTGGGCACTGTGTCCCATCCACTCTCTCCTGTTCAGTGGCTTTACTCTCGCAATATTTCCTCTCCCTGCATCATCACTGCTTTCCTCTTTGCTGGATTATTCTCATCAGCATATGCACATGCTATAATCTCCTGTTGAAAAATAAAACTGCTTACCCAGCAGTCCTAGAACTACCTACCATTTCTGTCTCTCTCTTGCAGAGCAAAAGGTAAGAGTTAGCTTATTCGTTCTGTCTAGTTTTTCTAATCCCAATTTTGTTGAATCTACTCCAATCAGGGGTTTGTCCTCACTTCGCCTTGAACTAATTTTTTTCAAGTTCACTGGTAACCTCCCTGGTGCCAATATAATGGCCAATTCTTAGTGGTCTTCTATTTCGATCTTTCAGTGCTGACCTTTGAACAGCTGGTAACTTCCTCCTCCTCTTGCTAGATCATTGTAAAAACCTTTCAACTCTTCTTGACCTGCTTCCTTCCCTGCCCTTCTACTCCCTCTCCTCTGCAAGGCAGCCAGAGTGTTATCATTAAACATGTCAGGTCCCTTATTCTGACTCTGATGGTTTCCCATTTTACTAAGAATGAAATCCAAAGTGCTTAATGATGGGCTACCAGGAACTTCATAGTTTGGCCTCATTTCATACCACTTTTTCCCTTGTTCACTCAGCTCTAGCCACACTGGCCTCCTTTCTACCCTTAAATAAGTCACTCTCCTGTCTCAAACTTTCTTCAGCTGGCATTTTCCCCTTTAGCTGTCAGAAGCCTTTGTTGGCTGCAGTATCAACATCACCAGCCTCCCACTTCACTTGAGTTGCTAGTCATTAAGTCACCTTCTTAGTGAGGGCTTCCTGAACACCTTTGTGAAAATCACATTTCCTCCCCTATCTTTTGTTGTCATGTTACCCTGCCTTTGTTTCTTGATGGTATTTATTCCTCCTAACTTTATACTATCTATCTTTTTTTTATTGCCACATCCCTAAGGACTTTTGATGGCAGAAACTTTGATTGCATTGTTGCTCCATTCTCAGCATTTGTTTATTCCATATACTAAGTGCTCAATAGATATTTGTTTAATAAATGAAAAATAAGGGAAACAATTCAGTGGTGTGCTGGTGCCAGCTTGCACAAACTTGCAAGAGCCAGTTGTATTTATCTCTTCCCAAATCCACAGTGACATCACATTATTAGCTTGAAATTGGCCATGGTGGGAGTATTTCCTCCGTTAGAGTTAATAATTGAGACATATTAGGGCTTCTTTACCCCAGGAGATACAGTCGTTAAACATATTCTAGCACACCACTTAAAATAAATAGGAAGATCTAAGTATGAGGTGGGGTGGTGGTGTAATGTGGGAAGAATACCTGATATGGAATGGGCATGGGTAGGAGTTGGAATTTTCCTATAGGATATTTTCAAAGAAAATGTTAAAGGCTGAGCAAAAGTTAGCAAGATGAAATGAAGTTAGCAAAAGAAATGAAGGGCCTTACAGGCAAAAAATATATATATATGAAAATATATAGCATTTTTATGGCATAATGCTTAGTTTATTATGGCTTCTGAAGAAAATAGAAGAGAATGAACAGTAAAAGATGACGTTTTAGAGAGATGGTAGTAAAATCGTGAAGGACTGTGTGTGCTGAAAGACAAGAAGAAGTAGAAATATACTTGGCCAGGACCTCAATTTGGAGATCTTCAAACAACCATTTACTAAGGCTGTGGCTGCCCCTATAAGACATTTCAAAGGCTCTCCTGTAGAAGATAAGGCAGAATTAAGGAAATTGATGTTTTAATCCAAAACTCCAACATCGTCTCATGGTAAGCTATGCTAGAAAAAATGTAAGCAACTAAAAATGTCTTTGTGCCTTCACATATAATCAAATTGAATAGTCACTTTGGTCCCTTTCTCTTAGGCCCATTACTAAGCACATTCTTTATATATTACCCTAGATGTCAAGAAGACTCTAAGAAAGATGGACTCAAAATTTTCTTTAAGAAAAGAAGGATCATTTTTACCTAAGGTTTAGCAAGTCTTCCAAGTGGGTGGAAATCTTAGATCAACTTCCCAGGTAAATGGGAATCAAATCCCCTACAGAGAAATATAAAAGAAAAAAAATTCCAAGAGAATTTGAATCCAAAGGACAAATGAATATTAAGAGAGTTAAAGCCAAAGAGAGAAAAATTATCCTGAGAACTCAACATCTTTTAATCCTTTTGTTCGTTACAATGAATGTGTTAGCCATCTAACACCCTATCCTAAATAATTGAATCAATCTTAAGCTTTCAGCAGAGGTTGGAGTATCTCAATAATATATGCAAAGATGATGAGTCAAGTTAGGAACCTGTCAAATTCAAAGTTACAATGAGATATCCAAATGATGATATTAAGTATGAAATAATATATAGCTCATTTAATTCTCTCTGTAACCCTTTGGTGTATTAGTTAGATAATACTAGTACTACTATATTATAGATGAGACTGAGGTATGGAAGGATTGAGTAATTTTCTTATTTTCTTAAGTTCATATGGATAGTAAGTGGTGGAGCAGGGATTTAAACTCAGGTAATCTGCCTACACACACCTTCTAACTCAGGAGACATAGCTGGGGCTAAAGATTGGGTTTTGGAGCTCATTCACATAAAAAGAGTATGCTAGCCTATTT
Organism: Daubentonia madagascariensis; assembly: GCA_023783475.1. Lineage (NCBI taxonomy): Eukaryota > Metazoa > Chordata > Mammalia > Primates > Daubentoniidae > Daubentonia > Daubentonia madagascariensis. The sequence goes on along the minus strand of JAKFHU010000978.1, from coordinate 11,856,491 downwards.
ATGCTGTTATAACAAAATACCTCAGACTACATAGATTATACAAAACAGAAACTTATTTAGTTCTCACAGTTCTGGAGGCTGTGATGTCTAATATTAAGCAGGTTTGGTGTCTGATGAGGTCCTGGTCTCTGCTTTCAAGATGGGATCTTGTTGCTGCATCCTTCAGATCGGACGGACATTGTGTCCTCACATGGTGAAAGGAAGAAGGGTAAAAAAAGCCTGCACACTTTGTGAAACCTCTTTAAGAAGGTCTTAATCCCGTTAAGGGATTAGGTAGGAGCCTTCATGACTTAGTTACCTCCTATGGGCCCCACCCATTAATAAGATTACATTGGGGATTAAGTTTCAACATGAATTTTGGACAAACACGAACACTAAAACACAGAAAAAGGTAATGGAAGTCAGGAGAAGGAATAAATCGCCCAATAAGAGTGTAAAGTGAGAAGGAAAAAAATGAGAAATTTCCCTTAGGAACACCAACATTTATGGAATAGTTTGAGGAAGAGGATATAGGTAAAAGAGCCTTAGAAAAATCTAGAAAAGTAGGGAAAAAAGGAGATAATGTAACTTAGAGAAGCTAAGAAAAGGAAGGATTTTCAGAAACAAAAATGAATGGCCAACAGTATAAAATATTGCAGAGGTCAATGAGATAAGGCCTGAAATAGATTTCTGTAGTTAGCAACGAGGCTGGGTTCTTTCTGTGAGCAATATCATTGCAGTGGTGAGAAAAGAAACCACAGTTCAATGAATCAGATTTCAAAAAGTGGAAACCACGAGGAAAGTAATTCTTTAAAGAAGTTTAGCCACGAAGGTTAAAAAGAGACAGGGCAATTATTTGAAGGGAGATGTAATTTCAAGGGATAGATTTTTTTATTTTATGATTAAGAGATGAGCAAATTTAGATCCTGATGGCAGGGAGATAGGGAGATGTTAAAAATATTAAAAACAAAAATGATCAATGAATGGATACTTGAAATGTCAATAACAAATGAGAGTAAGAACAGAAGGAATAAACCTCGGTGTTTCTTATATTCAGGATTCAATTCAGGTCACTTTACATTATACTTGATTACCTCAGAATAAACTTGAAAATGCAGTCATCAATACTACTGAGAGGTTAATCTCAGCCATGTTGGCAACTCCCTCTCTTGAAAAGAAAGGAATCCTGGTCCTTCAGTGCCTGTTTAGGTTGGGTTCATTTTTACAGTTTTCCTAGATTATTAGCCGGAATGAAGATTCTCACAGCCATATTGTGGGAATAGATACTCCTTCAGAGTGTCTAGAAAAGGTTTTATTTCAGCTCCCAAAGTACCTATAATAGTTGTGTTTATTCTCAGGCACCCAGAATCCACCCAGGGTCTGGGTAGATTTCACATTTTAAAGATTTCTCTTGTTTCTTTCTTGGAATGTAAAGGTTAATTATCAAGACTTTTGAAATTCCAAATAGTCTTAAAGGTGGCTCCACCCATGTTTTGGTTGATAAGTAAAAAGGCAGATTATGTTCTCCAAGGTAAGAATGTTAATGAACCCACAAAGGTGAAACCACCCCTTTGTGAAATTAATAAAGGGCCACAAGGTGGGAACGGTGATAGAGGCCTGAACTCTGCAAATATATAGATATACTTAAAATATATATATATATATATAACCAGCCATGGTTTCCTACTTTGCTTTCCTATAATTACTTACTACTCAGGAGTCATATGACTGATGGTCATAAAGATTCTTAGCTTTCTTTGTTGCTCCCATAGATAACATGGCCCTTGTGAAACCTAAGGCTAATTTTTGAGATCTCTTCCAAGCCCTACATTCTGGTGCACTGGCTGACCCACCCAGAACAGTGGCTGATACTAAGGAACTGACTCAACTGGTCTTGTGACCCCCACCTAGGGACTGACTCAGCACAAGAAGACAATTTATACACCCCTATGATTCTACCCCAAACCCAGCCAATCAGCAGACCCAATTGCCTAGTCCTTTGCCTGCCAAACTATCTTTAAAAACCCTTACTCCCAAATTCTTGGGGAGATGGATTGAGAAATTCCTCCAGTCTCCTCACATGGCACCTGTGATATTAAACTCTTTCTTTGCTGTAACCACTGCTGTCTCAATGTATTGGCTTCCTCTTGAACAGTGGGCAATGAACCTGGTTGGGCTGCAACAAAGGGATTTTTTCCCCCTGGGCTCAGTTGCTCATCGCACAGAAAGCCAGTTACTGAGACAATGAAGATTGTCAAGGAAGAAAGGAAGTTTATTGTGGAGTACATCAACTGGGTGGTGGGAGGACTGCCTCAAATCCATCTCCCCAGCTGATGGGGTCAGGGATTTTTCCCTTGCATCATTACATGTTTGGGGTGGAGTGAAGTGTAGGCAAGCACAGTGAAAAATTATACTGGCACATACATCACATGATTGAAAAATGGTGGATAAACCCCTTCCAGGGAAGAGATTTTAGTAGTATAATGAGGTATAGGGTAATATGTCATCCTTTTGGTCTTGTGTGCTTGTGGGTTGTGGGGAGTAGGTTGCTCTGTAGCTCCTTGGGCAAGGTTTTTGGTGGAATGCCACTTTTCTTGACTTCTCTGAAAGTCAGGTGGTGTAAGGCCTTGTAATTATTTCATTACTGCAAGGAGGGTCCACCATTTCCAAAAAAACAGCTCAAAAAAGGGAGGGGATCAGTGAAACAAAATAACAAAGTTCTGGTCAGCAAATCTTACTGGCCTGGGAACTTGAAACATAAGAGCCCTGCCAAAAGGAACTTTTGTTCATGGAGCTGGTTACAAGGGGATGGCCCAAAGAAAGCTTAAAAGGTGAATCAAAGACCACCAAGGAGGGACAAGGGTATGTATGTATCTTGTTGAAATTAGCAAAATACAAGTTAGGTCTTTGGGTACACTTGTTTAAGGGAAGACAGTTAAGGGTTTTGCTATATTGCATCCCCTATTTCCTCTGTGACTAAAGATGTCAAGATTATCTGTTAAGAGTGAAGGGAAGTAGTAAGAGAGGAGTATTGTGAAATTCTAGAATAATCCCTAATACTGAAAAACAAGTGATCAGGAGAGGGTGACTCTGGAAAAATGTAAGACTTTTTGGTCAACATTCATGTCTAGGGGAAGTTTATGAATTTGTTGGGGCACTGAACTGCCTTCTTTTGTTATTTTCTCTAATAGCACCCAGCAGTTTGTATTTATCAATGCTCCCTGGTTTGGGTTTTGCCAGGAATATATGGAGCAGAAGCAAGAAGGGGATTGTGGGTGTTGGCATGGATAGGATTGACGTGAGTGATTCTAAATATAAGGTAATTAGGGAAGAGGATGAAGATAGAAGGATGCTGATAGGTACAGAGAACATGAAGAAATACAGGACTTGATGAATGAGGGAGGGCTGGGGGAGTGAGGTCAGGAGATGACCTTGACAAAGCATTCTGGCAGGATGGCCTCAAAATAACAGGCATTTTAACCAAGGATAGAGATAAAATGATCTGGAAGCGGTACCTTACATACACAGCGTTTAGTAGGATCAGCAGCTTCCACTTGAGAGGGATGAACAGGAATATGTGTCTGTAAGGGGAGCTCAGGTTTCAATTAGGTGCTAAAGAGAAAGAGGTGATAGCAAGGTGAGGAGGAGAGGTTGGTTACCATGACTTGAGGGATTCACAGGAAACTGTCTACAGAAAAGTTTGGGAAAGGAAAAAGCAATGAGAATTTGATCCAGGTAAGAAAAAGTACAGAAGAATGTGGATGGAGTTAGATAACTCAGGGGTGACCAAGAATAACATTTGACATGAAGGTTCCCAAAGGATTTATCTTCACAGTCCTCTGGCCCTTGAGAGATTCCAGGGAATAGTTGGAATTTGGGGAGAGGAATGAAGACTTTGCTCTCTAATAGGTCAGTTGCTATCTGATGGGATTGAGTTTTTGCATAATTCTAGTTTAGTTGAGCAGGTAGGCTGTGGGATTATTTATTTCTCCATTTTCTCAATATATGTTGGAAATAGCAGTGATCTTCGGTGACACAGATCTCTTTCTGAGCAGAGTCAGCCTAGCGTGGCTGTAAGGGGACTGGTCCCAAAAAAGGGTATTTTATGTATACTTTAGTAGGATGCTTGGGTTTTCACTGTGTGTTGGAAACAGCAGAGTTGCTTTTCGGGAAGTTCATTCTGTTTATTTTGATCCCAATAGAAATACTATTGAATTATGTAAGGGATATAAATTGACCCCCCTGCCTCTCACCTTTGTATCTTTAGTTGGAGGGGCATTGTAATTGGTAGCTGCTTTGTGATCTGGTTATGAAAATGCTGGAAAGTTCCTTCTTTGTACATATTTCCCCTGGTACCTGACTCCTTCTAAACCTTCACTTACATATTGGTGCTATGGTTTCAATGTGTCCCCCTAAGCTTTTGTATTAGAAGCTTAATTCCCAATGCAACAGTGTTGAGAGGTGATTAGCCCTCAGGAATGGATTAATGCCATTATTGCAGAAGTGGGTTTGTTGTCCAGAGAGTGAGGTCCTTATAAAGGATGAGTTTGGCACTTTTCCCTTCTCTCTCTTGCCCATGTGATGCCTTCCACCATGTTAAGATGCAGCAAAAAGGCCACCAGATGCTGGCCCTTTGATTTTGGACTTTCTAGTCTCCAGAACCATGAGAAATAAATTTTTGTTTATTATAAATTAGACAGTCTAGGTATTCCATTATAGCATTACAAAATAAACTAAGACAATTAGAGAGTAATATTTGTATTCCTTCTTTAAATCCAAATATACCATGGGAGGAGCAATAAGGGTAGCCTTATTGGGCAGTCATACTTTAATTTGATGACATCATTAAATCTTTTTCTGAGCTAGAGTACAACTTTTGAGAATACTCAGGAATGTGGGGCTGGAGTAGGGAATAACATGGGTACAGAAATAGAAGACACAGGCTATTAAATATAAATTCAACTAGATAACAGAGTAATATAGTACTTAGTGTGTGCAAGGCTCTTTCTAAATGTTGTACAAATATTAGCACATTCAAGCCTCATAACAATCATATGAGGTAGATACTATTATTATCATTCCCATATTACAGATGGGGAAAATGAAGCATAGAGCAATTAAGGAACTTATCCAAGGCTGCACAGCTGAATGGGCTGGAGTCTATCTTAGGCTAATTGAGAAGCAGCTGAGCATAATGGTTAACTAATGCCATTCCCAGCATATTCACTCATTCTGATGGTTAATCAGTCTTGGGTTTCTAAGCAATTTATAAGGGATGATGCCGAGGACTATTTAAAAGAACCAATAGCATCTGCATAATTAAGAAGAGAGTTGAGAGAGAGAAAACTGTCAGTGCCCTCTCCCGCGGTGATTATGCAAGGCGGAGAAACTCAATTACGTCCAATCAAATCTCAAACTCAAACCCGACTCAAACCGTAGCGTGGAGTTTTTATTAATAGTGGTGAAGGCAGAAAAGTACACATTAGATTTCTGAATATGGAATTAATGAGACACATTAAAATAAAAAACTTAAGCAGAAAGTTTTCAAGCCTGTGTTCTAATTACTTTCCTCATTATGTTTAAACCTTGTATATTTCCAAATCTTATACCAAGTGATGGAGTCTGTAGCCTTGTAATATGCTGAATGGCTTGAGAAGATCCCACCTAGAATTAATAGTGTTCCCAGATTACTTATAAAGTAATCTAAACAGGGGTATTTAACCTAAACAGAGACTATTAGATTTAGTCTCATATACATAAACAGATTTAATGATTAAAATATTGTACAGTTATTTATGTTATGATAAGCATACAATTTCACATCAATGAGGAAAGAAGAAATTAGTCAATAAATGGTTCTGGGACCATTAGCCTAAAGTGGTACAGGTAGGATCCCTACCTAATTCCATATAACAAGATATAGTTTGTATTTAATGCTGGTTTTCCAAATGGCATCAAAGAACTTGGCATATGAAAAAATGGAGTTTTAACTGATCCCCAGGATTCAACTCAGAGATGTAGGTTATCCTATCACACTTCTAATTCCGTATCGCACAGCATGGATTCCTGATCTGGGCACTCTAATGCTCTAGACCTCTTAGAGAAAACATCACACAAATGTGAGCTGAAAAGGTTGTAAGACCAAGAGCTGTGGCACCCAGCATTCATATGTCTCTTGGTGGGCATGCTTGACTAAGGTAGCACTGAGAGAATGACCTGGATAAATCATCGGAGACCTTCCTCCAGGGATGGAGCAGCAGCAACCCAGGAGTCAGGCCTGCCAGGTGTACTACCCAGTCTTACCCCCTCTCTGTTTACGACCAGTGGTCTGGAGTGGTGAATGACCTCTGCTGTCACACCAGAAATAAAACAGTGAAACTCAAGGTAATGTAACAAACACAGTTATTTGGGCCTGTATGAAGATTGATTGTTGAAGGGTCTATATCTGAGTGTTGGAAATTATGGTAGTCATCAGGCTACGTAAGTAGGGGATTGATTCATGGATTACTATTGTATAGAATTCCAAAAGAAGTTCTGTACCACCTACAAATTTGGTCATTGTAACTGGTATTGAAGGAAGTGTGATTTCATTTTGACTTGCAGGCTAAATATAATGACTAAGACTAAAGCACTTAGAGACCAAGTTGGAGTTAACGTCAAGCTCCACCACTTACTAGCTATATGTCCCTTTTTTCTAAACTTCTAAAAATATTTTTAAATTTGTGTTCCTGTTTACATAGATCTTTAGTCATTCTCCTGATACATCTAAGAACATCTAAAAAATTTAGTGTCCTTTCTTTTCTCCTGCTACTAAGGGAAATAGAATTCCAATGTGGTTTATTTTATTTTATTATTTTATCTTATTAATTTATTTTTGAGAATAGAGGACTCTATTACCCTGTTGATGACTGGAAAAAAAAATGGCCATCTCTGTACCACCTGAATGCTCCATGCAGGCCCCACCTCTCTCCCAATACCTGTCTTGTTTGAATGATACTGCTTTGCCCCAAATAGGCATACGCACTGTGTCTTCCAACTACTGCAAAAGTCCAGATGTACCCTTGGGGCTCTTATGCCATGTTCTCACTTGTCACTAGGGCCTGGATGCCTCCCTGTCCCTACCAGAAACACTTCCATTCTTCCTATAATCTGGATTTTTGCCATAGACATTGATTCCTTTCTCCTCTGAGTCTTCTGTTTTTCTTGTACCATCAAGATTAATTATTTTACAGGGTAATCAATACTGGATATATCAATTTCTCTTCAGGGGCAAACATCTTCATCATTTAGCCTAATGGCTAAATCATAAAATTTAGACCAACTTTACTACATTTGGGTACAAAATCCTGGTAAGCATGAGTTTTTAGCTTCATCCGTGGTTACCTTGTTATGCTCAAACAATAACTTTCATTTGCTAATGAAACTTCAGACATGATGTTACTGTTTACACACATGATGCCTGTCCTAATGAACACCATGCTAGGGGCTATTGTCCTCATTTTAGAAGTGGGGGAACTGTGGCTAAGAGTTTCATTAGTTTGTCTAAGAGTACATGTCTATAAATATCAGAGTGTTAAGAATTCAAACCAAGGTAAATTTTACTCCAAAGTCTATGCTTTTTGTACTTAGAAAAGTGCATTTTCATTTATTATTTTCTCACTTAACTGTGATACATGTTGGAATTTTTTAATATAAAGCCTTGTAAAAACTTTACTTAACTCTAAGTAGGAAACAATCATTAATATTCTGTTTTACATTCAGAGAAAGTGAACTGAAATTATAGCTTGGTTTACTTGACCAAAATTCTTAGATTATTTTAAGTGACTTTATTGATTTTATGAAAAACAAATAATAACCAATCAAGTCTAGTTGTGAGAGAACTTGATTATCTTTACATTGATTAGATTAATCAAATCAAAAGTCAAAGAGATGTACTCATAAAAAGAGCTTTAATCATAGAGAAAGATCCAAGTATGATTGGCATTAGAGTATCAGAAGAAGGTTTGAAATATGCCAATATGCCCAAGTCATATTTGTCCCATGTACATTAAAGGATCTTTCTTCTGCAGTTATTAACAAGAACCTAACTTATTCTAAATATTTCTGTATGAGTGATGCTTCTTTCTCTTAAGTATGTAGAGAAAATGTTTTAACCATAAAGTGTGTCCTGAGTAAATTTGAAAATGAACTGTTTCAAATATATAAGATGTTTTACATTAATTTTGTGCATTTATTTTACAATATATTCCTAATGACAAATTTCAAAAAATTTTTTATTTTTATTTTTTTTATTTCAGAAGATTACGGGGGTACAAACACTTTGGTTACATATATTGCCTATGGCCTGATTAAGTCAGGGCTACAATGGTGAATATCCCCCAGACAGTGCAGCCCACACCCATTAGGTGAGAGTTTACCCATCCCTTCTACGCCCCTCCCACCTGCCTGACCCCTGATGAATATTATTTCCATGTGTGCACATAAGTATTGATAGTTATTACCAGTTTGATATTGAGTACAGTAGTGCTTGTTTTTCCATTCTTGTGATACTTCACTTAGAAGAATGGGCTCTAGCTCCATCCAGAATAATACCAGATGTGTTAATTCACCATTGCTTTTTATGGCTGAGTAGTACTCCATGGTATACATATACCACATTTTATTAATCCACTTACGTATTGGTGGGCACTTGGGTTGTTTCCACCTCTTTGCAATTGTGAATTGTGCTGCTATAAACATTCGAGTGCAGGTGTCTTCATGATAGAATGTCTTTTTTTCCTTTGGGTACATACCTAGTAGTGGAATTGCTGGATCAAATGGTAGTTCTACTTTTAGTTCTTTTAGGTATCTCCATATTAATTTCCATAGAGGTTGTGCTAATCTGTGGTCCCACCAGCAGTGTATGAGTGCTCCTATCTGTCCACATCTCCACCAACATTTATTCTTTTGGAACTTTTTGATATAAGCCAATCTCACTGGAGTTAAGTGATAACTCATTGTGGTTTTGATTTGCATTTCTCTGATGATTAGAGAAGTTGAGCAATCTTTTTATATGTTTGCTGGCCATTATTCTGTCTTCTTTTGAAAAGTTTCTGTTCATGTCCTTTCCCAACTTTTTAATGGGGTTGTTTGATTTTTTCTTGTTGATTTTCCTAAGTTCTGTATAGACTCTAGTTGTCAGCCCTTTATCAGATGTGTAGCATACAAATATTTTCTCCCATTCTGTAGGTTGTCTGTTCACTCTAGTGATAGTTTCCTTGGCTGTTCAGAAGCTTTTTAATTTGATCAGGTCCCATTTATTTATTTTTGTTGCAGCTGTGATTGCTTTGGGGATCTTCTTCATAAATTCTTTGCCTAGGCCAATGTCTGTAAGACTTTTTCCAACGTTTTCTTCTAGAATTATTATGGTTTCACATCTTAGGTTTAAGTCTGCTATCCATTGTGAGTTGATTTTTGTGAGAGGTGAGAGGTGTGGATCTACTTTCAGTCTTCTACATGTGGCTATCCAATTTTCCCAGCACTATTTATTGAATAGGGATTCTTTTCACCAGTGTTTGTTTATGTCTACTTTGTCAAAGATCAGATATCAGTATGAGGATGATTTTATATCTGGGTTCTCAGTCTTGTTGCATTGGTCTATGTGTCTGTTCTTGTGCCAGTACCATGCTTGCAGTATAGTTTGAAGTCTGGCAGATTGATGCCTCCCAATTTGTTCTTTTTGCTTAAGATTGCTTTGGCTAGACAGGGTCTTCTCTGGTTCCACACAAAGCATAGAATTATTTTTTCTAGATGTGCAAAAAATGATGTTGGTATTTTGATAGGGACTGCATTGATTCCATAAATCACTTTAGGTAGAATAGACATTTTAACAATGTTGGTTCTACCTATCCAATAGCATAGTAGGGTTTTCCATCTGTTTACATCCTCTGCATTTTCTTTTTTCAGTATTTCGTAGTTCTCTCTATATAGGTCTCTCACCTCCTTAGTTAAATATGTTCCTAAATATTTAACTTCCTTTTGTGCTATTGTGAAAGATATTGCATCTTTGATTTGTTTCTCGTCTTGACTGTTATTGGCATATACGAAGGCTACTGATTTGTGTGCATTGATTTTGTATCCTGAGACTTTGCTGAATTCACTTATCAACTCCAGTAGTCTCTTGGTTGAATCTTTGGGGTATTCTAGATATAATATCATATCATCAGTGAGGAGTGAAAGTTTGATCACTTCTGCTCTTATTTGGACACTTCTTATTCCTCTCTCTTTTCTGAATTCCCTGGCAAGGACTTCCAGTGCTATGTTGAGTAGAAGTGGAGATAGTGGGCAACCTTGTCTGGTTCCAGTTTAAAGCGGGAATGCTTTCAATTTTTCCCTGTTCAGTATGATACTGGCTGGGGGTATGTCATATGTGGCTTTAATAATTTTGAGGTATGAACCATCTATGCTTATATTGTTAAGAGTTCTTATCATAAAAGGGTGCTGGATTTTGTCAAAAGACTTTTCTGCATCAATTGAGAGGATCATAGTCTTTGTTCTAGCTTTTATTTATATGGTGAATTACATTTATAGATTTGCGTATGTTGAACTGTCCCTGCATCTCAGAGATGAAGCCCACCTGATCATGGTGAATTATTTTTTTGATGTACATTTCAATTCCATTTGCTAGTATATTATTGAGAATTTTTACACCTGTATTCATAAGGAATATTGGTCTGTAGTTTTCTTTCACTCTTGTGTCCTTTACTGGCTTTGGTGTCAAGGTGAGACTGGCTTTGTAGAATGAGTTTGGGAGGATTCCATCCTTCTCGATGTTATGGAATATTTTCTGCAGTATAGGTACAAGTTCTTCTTTGTAGGATTGGTAGAATTCAGGCGTGAACCCATCTGGTCCAGGACATTTTTGTGTGGGAAGATTTTTTACTACTGCTTCAATTTTGGTGTTTGATACTGGTCTGTTTAGGAATTCTGTTTCTTCCTGATTGAGCCTAGGTAGGTTGTGTGTTTCTAAGAATTTGTCCATTTCCTCCACATTTTCATGTTTTGGGGCATAGAGATTTTTGAAGTATTTAAAGATGATGTTTTGTATTTCCATGATATCAATTGTGACCTCTCCTTTTTCATTTCTAATTGAGCTTATTAGAGTTGTTTCCTTTCTGCTTTTGGTCAGTCTAGCAAGTGGCCTGTCTATTTTGTTTATCTTTTCAGAGAACCAGCTTTTTTAAAATTAATTTTCTATATATTTCTTTTGTTCTCAATTTCATTTAGTTCTGCTGTGACCTGGTTATTTCTTTACTTCTGCTGGGTTTAGGGTTGGTTTGCTCTTCCTTCTCCATTTCCTTGAGATGATTCATTAGTTTACTGATTTGTGAGCTTTCTGTCTTTTGGATGTGAGCATTTAAGGTGATGAGTTTTCCTCTCAGGACTGCTTTTGCTGTATCCCACAGATTTTGATAACTTGTGTCCCCATTATCATTTAGTTCAAAGAATCTTTTGATTTCCATCTGAATCTTCTCCTTCACCCAATAGTCGTTCATCAATAGATTGTTTAATTTCCATGTTTTTGGATAGAGATGTGAGTTTCTGTTGGAATTGCTTTCTAATTTTATTCTGCTGTGGACTGAAAAGATACATGGTATAATTTCTATTTTTTAAAATTTGTTGAGATCTGTTTGGTGGCCTAGGATGTGATCAATTTTAGAGAAAGTTCCATGAGCTGATGAGAAGAACATATATTCAGTGTTATTTGGGTGGAGTGTTTTGTAGATGTCTGTTAGGTCCAAATGTGTTACAGTCCCGTTTAGGTCCATTGTTTCTTTGTTTATTTTCTGCTTGGAGGATCTGTCTAGTTCTGTCAGTGGGGTGTTGAAGTCCCCAGCTATTATGGCATTGCTATTTATTATGTTGTCTAGATCTAGCACTATTTGCTTTACGTATTTGGGCACTCCTGTGTTGGGTGCATAAATATTTAGGATTGTTAAGTCTTCTTGTAGGATTTTTCCCTTCACCACTATATAGTGACCATCTTTGTCTTTCTTTACTTCTGTTGCTTTGAACTTTATGGTATCTGATATAAGAATGGCTACCCCAACTTTCTTTTGGTTTACATTTGCCTGGAATATTGTATGCCATCCCTTCACCTTGAGTCTGAACGAGTCCTTGGGTGTAAGATGTGTTTCCTGGAGACAGCAGATACTTGGCTTGTATTTGTTAATCCATTCAGCCAGCCTGTGTCTCTTCAATGGGCAGTTAAAGCTATTCACATTTACTGAGAGAATTGATATTTGTGGTGGATTTCTGTTTATCCTGTTAGAGTCGTGTTTCGTTATTTTTTTCCTCTCAAGCCATTGTGAAATCTGGGTTCTGGAGTTTTTGCAACAGACACTGGTGGGTGTGTGTTGTGCTGGTAGTGTACAATGCTGGTCTGAGTACTTCCTGCAGGGCAGGTCTGTTCTTTGCAAATTCCATCAGTGATTGCTTGTCTGGAAAAGTCTTTATTTCTCCCTCATATAAGAAGTTTAGTTTTGCAGGATAAAGAATTCTGGGTTGGCCATTATTCTGTTTTAGAAGACTGAGGATGGGTCCTCAGTCCATCTGGTTTGTAAGGTTTCAGTTGAGAAATACGCAGTTAATCTGATAGGTTTTCCTTTGTAGGTTACCTGCTGTTTTTGCATTACTGCTCAAAGTAGTGCCTTTTTCGTGTTTACTTTGGCCAACCTAATAATTATGTGATGTGGTGATTGCCTTTTCACATTCATTCTCCCATGAGTCCTGTGTGCTTCTTGTACCTGGATATCGAGATTTCTGGCGAGGCCCTGGAAATTTTCCTCTATTATTCCTTTAAATAGATTTTTCAGTCCTTGCAAGTCTACTTCCTCACCCTCAGGGATGCCTATGATTCTTATGTTTGGCCTCTTTACATAATCCCACATTTCTCGTATGCTTTGTTCATGCTTCTCGTTTTTGTGTTCTTTCTCTTTGACTGATTTATTTAGCACATAGGAGTTATCTTCTAGCTCTGGGATTCTTTCCTCTGCATGATCCAGCCTATTCTTAAGGCTTTCTACTGTGTTTTATAGACTCTTGAATGCCTCTTGCATTTCTAATATTTCTGTTTGATTTTTCTGTGTTACTTCAATTTCTTTAGAAAATTTCTCATTCGTTTCTTGTGTTGTTCTTGTGGTTTCTTTGTGCTGGGACTCAATATTCTCTTGAATTTCATTGAGCTTTCTTATAATCCATAAACAAAGTTCCTCCTCTGTCAAGTTCTCCATTTCATTTAAATTGGTATTTGTTGCTAAGGAACTAATGATTTCTTTTGGGGGTGACTTTTTGCTCTGATTTTTCATGGTTACTGTGTTCTTTTGCTGATTCTTTCTCATCTGGCCTCTTGGTCGAGAACTGGGGGTGTTAGGGCTTGTTTATGGCCCTGTCTCCAAGACCCCGATAATTGTTACCTGGTAGATCTGGGGAGAGGATTGCTGGTCTGGATTGCCTTAGGTGTATTTTAGCAAGTTTGCTGGACCTCTTGGGTTACCTCTGACCTGTTGTCTTCACCTCTTCCCAATGGAGTGTAGTCAGTTTGTTCTCCCAGCTTGAGCTCCAACCTGGTGGATTGTACTTGAGGGTATGAATCCACTGCTCCCTGATAGCTTGAGATGGAGGGCAATATTTTTGCTATAGGGTTTTTCCCACTGTTGTTGATTGTAGTTTGTGTGGAAGAGCCAGTTACCTAGGCAATCTGTTGTGCCTGTGCAGGCTCTGGTCCCCCAGGTGGGGTATATGAAAGCCCCAAGCTTTGGGAGGGGCCTTATAGCTCCCAGGGGTTACTTTGACCCTGCTTCTCCTTACGTGCGGAAAGGAGCAAGATAGCTTGCAGCTACAGTGCAAGAGCTCGATTGTGAAAATTCTACTTAGCTCAGGGGTTGCTTATCCAGCCATTGGGGCGGGGGGCCACTGCTATGGAGTTCAGAGCTCTCTCTCTCTGGGCTTCGAAGGCTGCTTCTGATGGGAGGGACCAACTGGTACAATTGCTGAGGTCTCTAGGTAGGTTTTTTCTTTCCTGTCCACAGACTCAGGCATTTTTCCCTTTGATCTGACCACTTCTGGTCTCTCGAGCTTCCCCACAGTTCGTATGTCTAGCCCTCCGATGTGCATCTCTGTGTGTCACTGGCTGGTAGGGGGATCTCCAATTGTGCACCCATTTTCCACTGCTAGACCCCAAGGTGAGGTGGGTGTTCCTCTCTATTCCCAGAAGTCTCTGCCAGGGGTATGCTCCCACTGGGGGGAATAGTGGCAGCTGAAGGCACTCTTGGATCAAGCGAAACTCCCTAATAAAGTGGGCAGGGTTGGGGGAGCTGCTGTGGTTCATCCTGTGGCACCTGAGGCATTCGGTTGCTATGGGAACTGGTACTTATACAAATTGAGTCACTATGGCATAGCAACCTTCAATATGACCATTCTCTGGGGTAGGGGAGGACGAGGACCTGGAGAGTGGGCACTAGGACCGGTCATGTAGGAGAAGGCCAGAGCTGGGGAGGCAGGACTGGATGAAAGGGCTGCAAATTGTTTTCCAATACACAAAGGTTCCCACTGATACAGGTCAGGGACCTCATCCCACCTGGAACCCACAGAGGCAGCTGTCTGCAGCCTTCAAGGGCATAGCCTGTCATGCCCAGGTGGAAGAGCCCCTGGGCTGGGTGTGGGGTGAGGCTAAAGACATAGCTGACAGTCAGCTCCAGGAGGGGGACTTTAAAGATGGCTTCTGACTGCCAATCTGGCGTACAGCGGGGTTCAGATCACACCATGAATGCAGCGCTCCTCAATCATCTGGGTCCCGCAGAAGCAATTGCTGGCAGCCACCAAGCGCGTATCTTGTTGCTCTCCGTTCAGCTCCTGTGCCCTGGTCCCACTGACTTCCAGGGGTGAGGTGCCTGTCTCCAGATTGCAGTGTACTGTCCCAGGAAGCTGTATCTCAGCCCGGTCCCTACCTGGCTGAGTGCAGTCCCTGTACAGTGCACCTGAGTGTTCTATATGGTTCCCACAATTGCTTCCTCTCCACAGAGCCTGCTGTCTCGTGCAACAACTTTGCACCAACTCTGGGCTTGTCCCTGACTGAGTGGGTGGGAAGTCTGTGGGGATGGTGTGTGACCACCTGTAGGTCAGGTCGCACTGTGCTGACCAGGCAAGCGCATCCTTCCTGTGCTCTGTTCTCTATTGTATTCCCTGTGCTCTCCTATCTTTGTGAATGTATCTCCCTGCCACCTTTTTTTCTTGCACTGAATGTCCCATGATGCTTCTCTGCAATTTCACAATGCTGTTTTCCGAGTGAGCGATCCATGCGCAGGCAGCCGTTGGCACTCTTCACCTCCTTCCCTGGGCATGGTGAGGTAGGAGGCCTCTGCCAGACCGCCATTTTTCCAAATTCTGTCTAAAATGTTTTGACCTTTAAGACTGCTGAGTATAGTAATATGAGTGCCATTATATTTTAAATAATGTTTAAAGGATTGGAACAAAGTTATATTTGTCACAGTTGCAAATACTCCAATGTAATCTCTTTTGATTTATGGGCCCAGAACTCCCTGGAGAATTTTGTAAGTCAAAGTAATGCTCTAAGTGTTCAGATTTGCCATTGGATTTGTGATTCAGATGAAGATTTGTAATGTAACAATTTGACAACTTCTATTTTGACTTATCATCACAGAAGACATTCTGATTTGGTATGTACTATTATATATGTGTCCACTGTAGTAAGTGGGCAATTTATGTGATCTGTGAAGCAAAGGCAAATTCCAACATGAAAAGAAGAAAAGCAGTTTAAAAATTATACCTTAATATTCTGACAGAATTTTGTTTATGAAATGCCCACTTTTAAATTCTATCCAGATATGGCCCAATTTTATAATAACTCTCCAGTATACTTTTAAATAAATTTTTAGAAAAGGTAGTCAATGCTTTTCCCATTGCAGACCCTTATAGGAAGGGTGCTAACCCCCCAAATGTTCCCCCATTCTGTCATTGAAGCCCAGTTTCACTATTTTAAAGTAGAAAATTGGTGGATTGTTTAGTTTGTTTTGTTTGTATTATATTTTAGCATGTTTATAGCCCACTGATAACATTTATAAATATATTAATCTTTCTTCAGGTATTTGAGCATGATCAATGTGAAAGCATGTTCACAGCAAAGAAATATGTACTGTATTTGAGAAAGTGTGAACAAATCTCAACTCGATGTACAAGAATAAGCTCTAAGACGATAGCTACTTGGATGACTTCTGTGAGACGTATTGTCTTCAAAGGCAAGTAAAATCTATCAGACAATAGGATAATAAGCAAATAACATGCACAGCATCTGGACCCCAGGTTGGGAATAGAATTTATTTATGACAGTGACGAGAAGATTTAACTTAAATATGACTTTCCCAGAATTACAGGTGAGGTTTTCTCTCGTATGTTTTTATCATATACATTTTGGTTATTTAAAAAAAATTCCTTAGTGGTGTCACAATGCAAACTTTTATCTCAGTTTTCCTCTTATGTAGAACTATTCCTTTTAATAAAGTGATTTGTTGAACACAGAGTGTCTGGTGCCCTCTTTCTGACCTTGTGAAAGTGGGAGACAAAAAAGAAGTGTCCTATCTTAGCAGATGAAAATCACCAGTGTTTTCCAGTGAGGGTTCCTTTGGTGGCCCCCTGCCCAGTGCATATCAGCTACCCTAGGCCTAAAACCTCTACATTATTTATTTCTTTGAATTAAAGCTTCAAAAGAGCATGTTCAACTGTAAGGAATATTACATTCAAAAGTAACATTTAAAGCTTCTCTGAGCTATTAACACTTTTAATAAAATTTTTCAGATAAGCTGCTCTAACTTCAAGGCCTTAAGTAAATATAATGAGAAGTGGAAAGTTTTAACGGGAAGAGAGACAGTTCATAATACCACAGTCTGCTATCATTTCAGATTTTTCACTTCCCTACTCATGTAAACTCATGCTTCAGAAACCACTTCTAATTTTTCAATTTCCTCACAGACTCACCTTTTAAAACTACGTCTCTAACTTCTTCTAGATCACATGGCTTTCTTACTTTGCTGTGAATTTCCCTCAGTACACTCTCACAAACACCCTAAACTGTTAATACTACAGTTTCTGGTCCTTCCATTTTATCCAAATTAGATACGTTCAATCTATCATCTGCTCTCTCTGATAGTTCATTTGGATTTCTATAAACTTTTTGAGACTATCCCCCAAACATGTGGGTGTGTATATAATTAACTTGTGGCTTCTACTCTCACCTGGACACTCCAGCCCACTTAGTAATCCTCCTACAACTTTTGAGGCCAGCTTGCTCTTCCATTGTCCATGGAGAACATTTCAACTTTAATCACTTGTCTCATGGTCCCTACCCCAACTGTTCTCTCTTTCAGGGCATATTCTTGTACTTCATTAAGAAGTTCTTTAATCACCTTAATTTACTTTACTTCAACCTTCAAATTCATCTATATCTGCTTTCATCTTTACCTCCTCTCTTTAGGTTTTATAGAAAAGGGCCCTTCTGCTATTCCCTAAGAAATATCTCTTTACTTATATTTCTAGTTCATATGCCCACCTGTATCCTCAGAGATTTTTTCTCCATGAAGTACCTAGTTTCTCCTATATTTTAAACTGTTCTCTACCTATTTGCTTTTCTTTTTGAGTGACTGAGTAGCTACCATCCAACTACAGCCTTCCTTAAAGTTGACCAATTCTACTTATCAACCAATTGTTCTCTTTTCCTTCACAATCAAGTACTTGAAAAGAGAATCTACCTTACCATCAGGATTTTTCAAAGTCTATTTCAATTTACTGTAATTTGGTTTCTGCATTTATGACTATGTTAAAATTGCTGTTTCAATGTCAGTGGTGATTTGCTCAGGGCCACTTGTTGGTCCTTATTGGCCTTATGATCATGATCTTCTTATTCAAATTGATTTTCTTTTATCAGTTATTTATGATCCTTTGGGTAATTCTCCAACCATCCAACCAGTGAGGATCTTAGTAGAAATGCTCAAGTCTTTTCTCTCCATTACCACTAAAATTCAATGAGATCTGAAGCATTGCTGTGGATCACTCTGATACAAAACCTTTCACACACCTCCTTATGGCATACCTTGGAAATATTGTGGGTTTGGTTCCAGACCACTGCAATAAAGCAAATATCACAATAAATCAAGTCACACTTTTTTTTTTTGTTTCTCAGTGCATATAAAAGTATTTTACACTATACTGCAGTAGCATTATGTCTAAAAAAAACCCCTAATGTATATACCTTAATTAAAAAAACACTTTATTGATTTAAAATGCTAACAATTATTTGAGCTTTCAGCAAGTCGTGATCTTTGTGCTGGTGGAGGGTCTTGCCCTGATGTTGATGGCTGCTGACTGATGAGGGTGGTAGTTGCTAAAGTTTGGTGTGGCTGTGGCAATTTCTCAGATAAGGCAATAGGAAAGCTTGCTGAATTGATGGACTCCTACTTTCATAAAAGGTTTCTCTGTAAAATACTGTTTGATAGCATTTTACCCACAATAGGACTTCTTTTAAAATGAGTCATTTCTCTCAAACGCTGCTGCTGCTTTATCAACTAAGTTTATGTAACATTCTAAACCCTTTGTTGTCATTTCAACGATGTTCACAGCATCTTTACCAGGAGTAGATTCCATCTCAAGAAACCACTTTCTCATCCATAAGAAGCAACTCCTCATCCACTCAAGTTTTATCACAAGGTTGCAGCAGTTCAGTTACACCTTCAGACTCCACTTCTAATTCTACTTCTCTTGCTATTTCCACTATATCTGCAGTTATTTCCTCCACTGAAATCTTAAACCTCTCATAGTCATCCATGAGGGTTTTTCTAAACTCCTGATGATGTTGCTATTTCAACCTCCTCCCCTGAATCAAAAATGTTCTTAATGCCATCTGGAATGGTGAATCCTTTCCAGAAGGTTTTCAATTTACTTTGCCCAGGCATATCACAGGAATCTATGGAAACTATAGCCTTATAAAATGTATTTCTTAAATAATAAGACTTGAAGGTCAAAATTACTCCTTGATCCAGAACTTTAAAAAGGATGTTGTGTTAGCAGGCACAAAAACAATTAATTTTATTATATATTTCCATCAGAGCTACTGGGTGACCAGGTGCATTGTCAATAAGCAGTAATATTTTGAAAGAAATCTTTTTTCCTGAGCAGTAGTTCTTAATAGTGGGCTTAAAATATTCAGTGAACTATGCTGTAAACAGATCTGCTGTCATACGGGCTTTATTGTTCCATTTATAGATCACAGGAAGAGTAGATTTAGAGTAATTCTTAAGGGACCTATAATTTTCAGAATGGTAAATGAGTGTTGGCTTCAATTTAAAGTCATCAACTGCATTAGCCCCTAACAAGAGAGTCAGTCTGTCCTTTGAAACCTTAAATCCAGACATTGACTTCTTTGAAAGTAACTTCTTTTAAGCTATGAAAGAAGATGGCATCTGCTTCCAATATAAGGCTGTTTTATCTACATTGAAAATCTGTTCTTTAGTGTAGCCACCTTCATCAATTATTTTAGCTAGATCTTCTGGATAACTTACTGCAGCTTCTGCAACAGAACTTGCTACTTCACCTTGTATTTTTATGTTATGGAGATGGCTTCTTTTCTTAAGCCTCATGAACCAATCTCTGCTAACTTCCACATTTTCTTCTGCAGCTTCCTCACCCCTCTCAGACTTTGTAGAATTGAAGAGAGTTAGGACCTTGCTCTGGACTAGGCTTTGACTTAAGAGAATATTGTGGCTGGTTTGGTCTTCTATCTAGACCACTAAAACTTCCTCCATATCAGTAATAAGGCTGTTTTGCTTTCTTATTATTCATGTGTTCACAGGAGTAGCACTTTTAATTTCCTTTAAGAACTCTTCCTTTGCTTTCACAACTTGGCTAACCATTTGGTACAGGAGGCCTAGTATTTGGCATATCTCAGCTTTTGACATGCCTCCTCACTGAGCTTAATCATTCTGAGCTTTTGATTTAAAGTTAGAGATATGTGACTCTTCCTTTTACGTGAACACTTAGCGGCCACTGCAGAGTTATTAATTGGCCTAATTTCAATATTTTGTGTCTCACAGAATAGGGAATCCCAAGGAGATAGAGAGAGATGGGGTAACAGCAGGTTTGTAGAGCAGTCAGAACACACAACATTTATCAATTAAGTTCACTGTCTTATATGGGGGCATGATTCATTGTACCGCAAAACAATTACAATAGTAATATCAAAGATCACTAATCTAAGAGCACTATAACAGATATAATAATAATGAAAAAGTTTGAAATGTTGAGAGAATTACCAAAATGTGACACAGAGACATGAAGTGAGCAACTGCTTCTGGAAAAATGGCACCAATCAACTTGCTTGACACAGAGTTACCACAAACCTTTAATTTTTAAAAAACAATATTTTGAAGTGCAATTAAGCGAAGCACAATTAAATGAGGTATGCCTGTACATCCTCTCTTGTTAACCACCAATATTACTCTCTTAGGTAAAAATATTACCATCTTTTTGTTATCTTACTAAAATAATTTAGTAACTATTCTTCTACTTGAAAAATAGAAAGGATATGACTTATATCATTCTCTAAATGCCTACTGATTTTTTTGAAAATATCAAGCTAGTCATGTTTCTTTCTAATTTAAACCACTAATATTGCTTATGTAGTGGTTCCCAGATATTGACCCAGTGATCTTCTGTGTGGTAGACACTGTGAATTGTCTGCCCAATGGCAATATCCCACATCTTTATTATATCAGAACTCTGATTTTAATTTTTCCAGATATTGTGTTCATAGACACCCAGGCTTCTCCTCAGCATCAAGCAATGAATGTTGATTAGCAGTTATAGTAAATCTATTGCCCATGATAGTGAATGTGTTCAGGGTGGCTATCTAATGAATTTTTGAATAATGAAACATGAGGAAGTATCTGTTGGCAAAGGCATCTCTGCGATAGTTTTCCTTTCCCACAAGAAGAGAGATACAGAGAAGAAAAGAGGATTTTTTTTTTCCTTTGGGCATCATTGTATGAAGATATAATGCCTAGGGCTACTGAGCCCATTTCAGGAGTTGCTGACACACTGTAACATGCAAAGGAAAAAACAGAAATGATCTAAATCCTTGTTGACATCATTGAGCCACTAAATTGTTTAACAATCGAGGTATGTATTCTGTCTTGGGACTACTTAATATATGAGATAATACATCTGCTTTTTAAACCATTTTGTAAGTTTTCTGCTGCCTGCAGCCCAAAACATCCTAACTGATAAAATTTATATCAGAATTATCTGGAAGCTTATTAAAATTGTTTATTCCAAGGTGATTCTGATTCAGTAAGTCTGGAGATTAGGCTCAGCAATCTACATATGCAACAATTTGCACAGAAAATTTTGATGAACAGCTAGGTTTGTGAATTACTATAGGCAAAATATCTAAAAATGCTTTGTGTGGCTAATACCTTCTAAGATAAAACCCTTGCAAACCTAGTTTTCTCTAACCTCATTATTCACTACTCTGTAAAGTGCAATATGTCTTCAATGTAGGCTGAGCTATTTGAAATTCACATTTTGCTTTTTCTCATCCTCTAGCTTTTCCTGGAATGTGATTTTTCTTTTCTCTCATTGGCAAACTTCTACTTATTTTTGAAGACTCAGATTGGCCTTTTCCTTCTCCATGATTCCTTTCCTATTACACACAAATGTAGTTTATAAGTCTATTTTTGTGTTACCATTTTATCCAGAAACAACATTTTTATTATTGTATGTATTATAGTATAATCTGACCATGTTCACTTGCTGTATTTGCTATTAGGTTCAGAGATCCTTGAGGGGAAAGTTGATGTTCTATCTTAATTTAGCCTCCTTTTAGTCCTAGTAAATTAATTGCATAGAGAGGTATTCATTAAAAGTTGATGGGGTAGAATTAAATCGAAGAAACCAGAGCCCCTTCTACATGTCAAGGAATATGTCAGGAAATGGTGGTGAAATGATAGTACCTTAGCCAATTGTTGGCAACCAGGAAATAGCTGGAAGACACAAGTTTCCTTTGATTAACCTATGTTTATAAAAAATAATTGATGAAAAATAATTTTTAGATGAAAAAAGATAGAAAGATTATAATATATATCACATATATGTCATATATTTAAAATCACTTTAGTAAAATTTTATTTGGTTATTATATTTTATTTTTAACTGAAATTAACAGAGAAGAGTCTTTAAAAATATCATATTGCCATGTTATCCATTTATGGTAGTACGTTGGACAAGTTATCCTGACGAACTTTTTTCTCCAAAACACCTAAAGTTATAGAAAAACTATAAAAAATTACATTGTTAAATGCATCAATGAGCTGCCAAGACCGTAAGAAATATGCAGAATCAAGGTAAATGTTAAGTCAATTGGGGAACCTAAAGTGCACTGAAGTCACTTTTAGCCTTGAAGGCACTTAACAAATCTGACAAAATTGAACTTCACTCTTCATGATTCTCAAGGCTTACAGGCCAATAGAGAAAGTTAAGCACCCACTCAAGGACAAAACTCTAATAGAGACTCTCTGTAATAGGCAGAATAATGGCCCCATTCAAAGATATCCAATTCCTAATTCCTGGAGCCTATGAATATGTTGTTACCTGACAAAGGGGAATTAAGTTTGCTAATTAATTGATCTTAAAATAAGGAGATAATCCCGGATCATCCAGGTGGGTTCACTGTCATCACAGAGCCCTTAACAGTGGAAGAGGTAGGCAGAGTCAGTGTTAGATGCAACACAGGAAAGACCTGAGCAGCCATTTCTGGCTTTGAAGGTAGAGAGAGAGCCACAAGCCAAGGAATCTGGGCAGCTAGAAAAGATAGAAAAATGAGTTCTCCCCTAGAACTTCCAGGAAGGAATGTAGCTCTTTGGATACTTTGATTCTAGTTAGATGAAATCCATTTCAGACTTTGGAACTATAGAACTGTAAGAGAATAAATTTGTATTGTCTTAAGGCAATAAATTTGGAGTAATTTATTACAGTAGCCACAGAAAACTAATACACTCTCCTTGACCCCAACCCCAGGTATAACATAAATATAAAGCATCTCTTCAATGTAAGTGTTTCAGTTATTTCAGGCTGCTGTAACAGAACACCATAGACTAGATGGCTTAAATAATAAACATATATTTCTCACAGTTCTGGAGACTGGGAAGTCCAAGAGCAAGGTGCTGGCAGATCCTGTGTCAGGTAAGGGCACTCTTCCTGTTTGTAGACAACTGTCCTCTTGTATGCTGAAATGGTGGTGAGCTGAGACAGTGATAACAAGCTCTGTGTCTTTTCTTATAAGGGTACTAGTTCCATTTGTGAGGGCTCTGCTCTGCCCCTACCTCCTAATACCATTACATTGGGGGTGAAGATTTTAACATATGAATATGAGAGGAACACAAACATTCAGTCTATAACAGTAAGGGTGAGCTAGAATTAAGCCAGCCCACTTAATGTTGTCAATCAATGAATAAGAACAATAATCTCTCCACATATTTGGTAGCCAGCTCTACTACCCTCAGCAATGAACTCATGCTACCTGGGTAGCTGACCCTAAAATGTTAAAACCAAAAAGTTAATTTTAATTGGATGTGCTATTGGGTGGCAAAATCAAATACATATTTTCCCTGGAAGAAGCCACCTTAACATTAAGCCTTGAAGAATTTTGAAGACAAAGTTCTAAGAAATATGAGCTCACTGTCAAATATCACAAAATAAACAGACAAACAGGTTGCCACGCATAGGAATGAGCAGGAGAGCAGGCAGAAGAATTAGGCTCATAAAGTAGTATGATATAGGAATTATAAGACAAAATACAAAATGAATAGGTTAAAGAAGTAAAATAGATTGAATTCTGAGTAATGAGCAAGATGATATAAAATTAGTAGATTTGAAGAAAAATATTGTTATTATAGAGATAAAAAAATAATTGAAATGAAAACTCAGTGAATTAGGTTAAGAGTAGCTTATGAGAGAATTGATGAACTGAAAGAAAGATTAAAATAATGTATCCATTATTCAGTACAGTAAGACCATAGAATAAAAATATTAAATATTAAGAGAAATGTAAGAAAGTTTAATTATGTATGCAGCAAGTATACGTGCAAAAAACTGTTGACAATTTACCATATTCAAAGCAATGTGCTAGGTTTTGTGGTAGGTTCGAAGACATACAAGACTTATTTCCAGCTCTCAGACAACTTTCATAAAGACTATTGTACAAATTGATGTAACATCTGAGAGCAATATTACTTATAAATATACTTGGAATTGAGGTAGCAATGTCTTTGACCAATCTAAATAATGGATGAATTTATATTGGATTTAAGATATCATTTATCAATACATAATTTGTCTATATGTCAGGTAATTTTCTCCTCTGTTGTTTCTTTGCGTATTTTTGGCAATTTTGGTGTTATTTCTATCCTCTCAAAAATAGTGAGCAAGAACAAAGGGAAAAGACTAAGTTCGAACAACCATTATAATTCATAATTGCATTAGCAACTGAATTTATTAACTAAATTGAGTATTTTAAATTACACATATATCTGTCATGTCCATGCGATTTCCTTTTCTCCTGTTATGTGTGAAAGAAAGTGGACCATTATTAAAAAATTTGTAATTATTATTGCTTCTGATATATTCTTAGGGCTATTAATAAAGTTAAAAAGAAAAATAAATAAATATAGCATATTTAACTAATTCGAAATTAATATGATTTATACAGCTTTGTTTTCCTGGTAATTTGCAGGTATGAGGATGGCATTGTCATAGAGGATGATAAAGTATACATTCAGAGTGTACATTCAGCAAGTTAAATAGAGTTTTAGTAGACTGTTTTATATCATTCACAACCTCTTGGCATGATGTTATTGTGGCATATAGCATTCACATAAGGTATTTAGATTTATCCTTCATTTAATTAAAAATAGTCATAAGATAATTCCAGGATATAACACAGAGCCGATTAGCCGTGTCTTCCAACTTACACTGTATCCCACAGGGTGCTCTTCCACAACCTTGTAGGTTCCCTCACCACCCTTCCTCTCAGAATCTAAAGTGAAGTACACGGTTTGCCTGTACTCCCATAGCTTCTTTTGAACAACCCTTGCATACCTTTCAAAAAGAATTGCAATTACTCCCTTATTTGTCTCTGCAACTAACCCTGTGGGTTGTTCAATGACAGGAATTATTTATCTTTGAACTCCCCTGAGCTTAGTTAGTTTACTGGTAGATCGGCCAACTTATATCCTATCATTTAAATCAGATTCATTTACAAAACTTTGTCTTAAGAATTAAAATACAGTAAAGCTTTAATTTGGGTGAAACTATAAGTACGAAATACAAACCATTTTGTAAGTACAAGATGAGAGATAATTCAAAGTTACTTTTGAAGAGAGATAAACGTGTCTCAAATTTCTTGCTATGGTCTTGTATGTTCAGTAGGAGATTTGTTTGAAGGTTGAAGCAGCCCTGAAGCTCATACAGTATTGCTTTCAGGATAAAGAAGTGATGGGGAAAAATCCAGGACATTGTTATTATATTATAGCACTATTGTATTATTATGAAATATCCTTCTTTATCTGTGGCAATACTACTTTTACTGAAGTTTACTTTGTGTGTTATTAATATATCCATACTTTGTTATGATTAGTGCTTGCATGGTTTATTTTTTCCAGCTTTTTCACCCCTGTCCTTATATTTAAGTATGGCTCTTATAAACAACATAATTATAAAAGCAATCTAAAATCTCTACATTTTAACTTACATTTAATATGGTTATTAATGTATTTAGATTTAAGTCCACTCACTTTCTGTTTGTTCTCTGCTTGTGTCGTTAATTCTCAGTTTCTTTGGTGCCTCCTTTTCTCCCTTTCTTTGAATTAATTGAGTGAGTTGGTATTCTACTTTATTCTTCCATTGACTTTTTTACTATTCATCCCTGTATTATATTCTTAGTGGTTACCCAAGAGATTAAATATTTATCACAGTCCACCTTGAATTAATATTATTCTACTTTGCAGTCAACATAAAAACTGTGAATTACTACCATTCCTGTTCTTTGTGCCATTGTTGGCATATGATTTAGTCCTACATGTGCTGTACATACCACATTTATTATTATGTCTGTTTTTCTACTAAATACAAATTTTAAACAGTATTTTATATTTATCCATTTATTATCCCTTTCTGGTTCACTTTATTTCTTTTTACTATCTGGGCTTTTATCTTGGATCATTTGCCTTTGACAGAAGCACGTTCTTTAGGATTTCTAGTAGTATAGCTGTCTGGTGGCAAATTATTCCAGCTTTTATTTGACTGAAAGTTTCTTTAATTGCTGTCATATTTGAAGGATATTTTCATTGGGTATAGAATTCGAGATGAACATTTCTATTTCTCTTAGCATTTAAAAGTTGTAAATCTCTTCCCTTTTAGCTTTTATTCTTGTCATCTTGAATATAATGTGCCTCCTCCTGGCTACTCTTTAGTTCCTTTATTTTTGTTTTTCAGACTTTGATATGCCCATGGGTCTGTTGTTATTGTTTGTTGGTTTTATCCTGCATGAGGGAGGAGTGTCACTGAGTTTCTTGGATATATGGGTTGATTAGTTTCTTTAATTTTGAAAAACTGGAAAAATCATGGTAATGATCTTTTCAAGAATTTTTTTCTTCCCCATGTTCTGTTTCTTCTTTCAATCTAAGGCTCCCCTGTAAACATATGTTGAACATATACACACACACACGCACACATGCACACACACATACATATGTATACACACACACATGCACACACACACTCACACACACACACACACACATATGTATACTCCTACACACACCCCCACACACACCCCGAGCTCTGTTCTGGTTTTTATCCTGTGTTTCCATTTCAATAATTTCTATCAGCCTCTTTTTGGGTTCATTACTCTTTTCTTTCACTGTACCTAGCCTGTTGTAATCCCACGCAATGATATTCTGACTTCAAATATGTATTTTTTTAAGCTTTAGAATTTTTTTTGATTTTTGTTTTAGATTTTCTATTTTTATATTTTCTAGAATTATCTTTTTAATCCATTTTGAAAATATGTGTACATAATCTATGTATATATATTTCATATACAACATTCACACACACATATATAGTTTCTGCTAATTCTAACATCTGGGTCTGGGTCATTGCTGGATCTACTTCAGTTAACAGTATTATGGGTAATATTTTCCTATCATTTTATAGGTCTCATAAATTTTTATTGTGTGCTATTGATTGTGTATGATAATTTTTTTTTTCCCAGAAAGGTCTTGTACTTGCCTTTGTTAGTTAGCTAGAGTGAGGGGTTGATCTTTTTGATCTAATGAGGAGTTGAGTTGAATCTGAGTTGGATTAGTGGTTTTCAGTTCACCTTTAGTTTCAAATATCTTAGGGATGAGATCAGGCTGGTTCCACTTGCACCATTAGGCCATAAGATCTCCCTCTGTCCAGCTTTTCTGTTGGTATCCTGCAATATCACTTATTTCACAAATGTCTTGTGGGGTAAAATTAGTACAAAAAGAGGACAAACTCAGTGGTTGGGATTCTTTCAGATTCCTATCCACTATACAAGAAAATGCGTGGCTATTATGATTCTGTTATTTTTTCCTTTTACCAGCAAAAGTTTTCTGCTTAAAGATGGCTAACTTCTTCTAGATGCACCCTAAAAATTAGCTAATACTCCAGGCTTGAAAGTGGCCACTATTTCTCTAGAAGATCTCATTACTCTCTGTAGTTACATACAGATACATAATATTTTATTATATCTAGAGTTCCCTCAGAATTAAGACAGAAGTGATGATCTTTTGTAACTTCTACAGCCTAACTAAAAGCAGAACTCTCTGTGTAATACAGATTCTCTTTGGCTTACAGTGGAGTTACTTCCTGATAAACCCACAGTAAGTTGAAAATATCATAAGTCAAAAGTGCATTTAATACATCTAAGCTACTGAACATCATGGCTTAGCCTAGCCTACCTTAAATGTACTCAGAATGCTTACGTTAGCCTACAGTTGGGAAAAATCATCTATAATACAAAGCCTATTTTATAATAAAGTGTTGAATATTTCATGTAATTTATTGAATACTGTACTGAAACTGAAAAACAGAATGGTTATATGGGTACTCAAAGTACAATTTCTACTGAATAAGTATCACCTTTGTACCATTCTAAAGTTTAAAAATTGTAAGTTGAACCACTGTAAGTTGTAAACCATCTGTATTTTAAAAATTACCTAAATTAGAAAAACTCTGACATTTAAATTAATTAATTTAATAAACTTTTAATGATCGCTGACTTTGTACCAAGCATTGTTTTAGGTTCGGGAAATACATCAATGAACAAAATACAGAATTGTCAATACTCTCAAATATTTAGGATCTGTACATCTAGTGGACCAAAATGTTGATTTTTGAAATAGTCACTCAGATGGCCTATTTAAATTATTTGACCTTGAGGCAGAACTTTTTTTTTCTATTATTTTTGCAATGGACCTGCAGTATTCAGTTATTTGCTATTATTTTAAAAATGCTCATTTAACCAGAAATTATATTCCTCTCACATGAGCTATTTTAGTTATGATCAAGATTCCTACACCATAAATTCTCTTATTCAAATAATATATGTTACTTAGGAGTCCAATATATAAAGAGATAAAAGCTGAGATGCCTTAGTTATAGTGGATCTGGAGTATCTGAAACCTTCCCTTTTGCCCTCCAATTCTTTCTTCCTGAAGGCTGCCTCTGAAGGAACTCCAAGGATTCCCTCTGTTCTCTAGAGATCTGAAAAGCACAATTTGAAAACCCTTTAAGTAGATCATGCAGGCAAGAGATTTTTCTGTTTCCTTTTTTATTACCATTATCTTCAAATTTCTGAGGCAAATTAAATGCTTAGATGAAGTTAATGGTTTGAAATTAACTGCTGATATACATATTGGGTATACAGAGTTATTTAATAGTTCTTTGGGGTTTTCTTCAAGCTTTACTTCATTGAATTGTAGAATCTCAGGAGTTAGAAATAGCCTGAGAGATAATTTAGCATAACCTCCCACTCAATGAAAGGCTTCTTTCTACAACATCCCTGGCAGATGGTCATTTAGCTTTTGCTTGAGCACATCTAGTCACTGGAGTTCATTACTTTCTGAAAGTGTTTCATCTTGAACAGCTCTAAGGATTAGAAATTTTTCTTATACTGATTCCAAACCTGCATCATGGTGATTTCCAATAATTGACAAAATTATTCCCCCAGTTTCCTTAATCAGTTGTCCACTTGACCTGATTTATTATTAATATATTTATATTCCTCATTATGCATTCTACTATAGCGACATTTATTTTTTCATTGTCATTGGGGAATTGTGGAGACTGTATTGAATTCAACAAATGTACATGAGGAATCAATGTGCAGGTAGACTACTGTGAGAGCCATCCTAGAGGAATGTTTCTTGGAAGCTCAGGATACAGCAAATCTGACACCTGGAACCCATGATAGGCACCTAGTTAAGGTCCTTCAGTTAGGCTTTCTTTTTTTGTTAGTTACCTATCTTAATCTTTCTTATCCATATCTTTAATGGATAGCAAGGGACAGGGGGATATGGAAAATATCCTGTCAAACCTCCATTTATAATTGTGCTCATTATCTTATAAATAGTTAGGGAAAGTGAATTCTTCTAACTCCTCATAAAAGTTTTCTTTTTATTTATATAGTCATTGAAAGATTGATGAAGTCTCTAAAGTTAACCCAGTTATCCATGTTAATGGTGGCTAAACATTGAGAATGACACCAAAAATTCAGAGACATCTAACCTTTTTTTAAAAAAATTATGATTTCTTCATGGGAAATATCGTCCTCATTCACCTCTAAAAATTTGAATTGTACTTATTGTCTACGAATCTGTGCAAGTGCTAATATTTTTTTAAGACTTTTTCTGAATATTGTAATTTCCAATGAGCTCAGCTCCTCCAAATTCCCACTATATTTGTAGTCTAAATCTGCGGTCCTCATCCCCTGGCGGCACAGCAGGAGGCGAGCAATGGGCGACTGAGCGAAGCCCCACCTGCACCCACAGCCGCTCCCCACCCCTTGCTCACCACCGCCAGCGGCATCAGACCCTCATAGGAGCCTGAACCCCACTGCAAACTGCGCATGGGAGGGATCCAGTTTGCGCTCCCCGTGAGAATCCAGCGCCTGATGATTGCTTTCCACGAAACCGGTCCCTCGCGTCAAAAAGGTTGACCACTGGCCTAAAGGACCATTTATTGAATTCCTAATGGTTTATCAGGCTTTTGATCATGTACTATGAATAAAAAGATAAAAACATGGCCTTCAAAAAACTTAAATTCAGAGGGGCACACTAATAAGACAATCAAAAATTACAAAACAATGTGGGAAGTGCTGTGATAGAAGTAAGCACAGGGCTGTGTGTGAAGAGACAAAGGTTTCTTAACTTTTTCTGTGTGTATTTTTGGCAGATAGGGAGTAATCTGGTGTAGTGGTGCCAGGGAGGAAGTCCTGTGTTCTGAAGGGCAAGTAGGAGTTTTCTCATTGCATTGTCACCATTGTAGCTATTTAAAAACCTTATTGCTAGCAGCAGATTAATAGTAATAGTAATTAGAGATCACCTCTCCCCAATATGAATGCAATTTGTAGATCCTCTTATTATTATCTTTCACGGTTTTCAAGCTATATTTGCAAACGTTAGGAATTGAGTATGAGACTGAAAAGATAACCTCCAAAATCCCTTCCAAAGATAACCAACTATAATTTTTATATTCTATATTAAATTAGAATTTTATAGTGATATTTCTGCTGTTTGATTTACACTATTATACCCTCCAGAGATTTTTAAAGTTACACTGAAAGATTGTCATTTGGTCCAACGTTTTCTAGCTTTTGCTAAAGTTTGGTTGTATTATCTTTAAATGGTTTATGTTTTATTTTATGACCATGGCAATATTTTCCTTTCTTGTTGATGTTTATGCTTCTCCAATATTTGTAATGGGTTATCACAATGTTAGATGTCCTTTACTCAAGGTGTACACATTTAAAGATTTAATATAATTCATAATCACTTATTCTTCCCAAAGTCATTTTCACTGTGTCTGTCTAAAATTCTTCCATGTCTTTTCCAGTGTCCTGGTTTTGAGATGTCCACCTGAATGTATTTCAGCTCCTTTACATATAGTATGTATTTTGCATATTGCTTTCTGTCTTTTAGCTATTTGTTTTGGCTGTATTTGGTCCTAGACTACACAAAGAGTTCTGTAGCTGCCCAGTAAACATCCAGAGGTAGGCTTGCATTGTCTGAGACAGATGGTGACAAACAAACCCTTTGCTTACTTCCAGTCCCAGGTTAATATTACAAAACTAAGTAATATCCAATATAAGAAATTTAAAAATTAAATTGTAGCCACTAGCTAACTCATGTGTAATCAAATCATTATACACAAAGATTTCATATTATATTCACTAGAGCTTTCAAACAAGCTTTATTTGATATCAAACTATATTTCCATAAACATTTGTTGTGCTCATTTGACCAAATAAAAAGTGAAAGTTGAGTTCAAACATGTTTTTTCTTAATAGAATGACCTCTATTTGAGAATGACCCTTCAAACAACAGATTTAAAATTTAAAACGTATTTGCCAACATTTGAAATTCCCTAAAGCTCAGATTAATTACCAAATACTTCTGCAAGCTCAGCAGCAACAGCACCCTGAGCTTTACAGACCTTATTTCATGCAGATTTGGCGTGTTTTGAACTTTGTGAACTCTCTGTAGACTTCTTACTCACAGCATTCATGCTCCTTCATGAAAAGTTCATTTTTCAGTAATTAAATGTTAGTTTAGGTTTATAATCAACAAACTATAAGAACGTATTGGCAATTATCAAGCAAATTTGGCCAATATAAATTAATTGCAGGCTGGGTGCAATGGCTCACACCTGTAATCCCAGCACTTTGGGAAGCCAAGACAGGACAAACACTTGGGGCCAGGAGTTCAAGACCAGCCTGGGCAACATAGCCAGACCCTGTCTCTACGAAAAAATTAGCTGAGTATGGTGGTGCGCATTTGTAGTCCCAGCTACTCGGGAGGCTGAGGCGAGAGGATTGCTTGAGCCCAGGAGTTTGAGGCTGCAGTCAGCTATGATTGTGCCACTGCACTCCAGCCTGGGTGACAGAGGGAGACCCTGTCTCAAAAAAAGTTGCATAATTAGTTTATATACGACTTTTAAAAAATAGAATTGAATTCATAATTAAGCTTGCTTATTCATTCGATCTTACAATAATTACCATCTAATTTTCATAATAATAAATATCTTTTAATTTCTAAGAGTCTAGAAGTGTACCCATCCTCAGTGATGGGTAAGATTCAGTCCCAATACTTACGAAGCTCATAGTTGCATACGGCACAGTGCAAGTGTTAGGTGCTGGGCAAAAGTTGCCAAATGAGCACTGAAGTGGGACCCAACATTTCCTGAAAAGAGAGACAGATCAGGGAACATTTTATAAGAGAAGTCATGATTAGACGTGATATTAAAGAATAAGTGAAGGATTTAGAAGATTAAAGAAGGGAGTATGGAAAATAAAGAGGTAGAAAGGGAGGAAGAGGGATGACCACATGGAAGGACAAATAGCATGTGCCCAGTGGTCTGAAAAAGGCTGGTACAGTCACAAGTTGTAGGTAACTGGATATGGTTGTGAGGGTTTACAGTGGTAAGAATGGAGGCTAGTAAGTGGGCAGGTGTCGGGTAATATAGGACTTTAAATTTTATGCTGAGAAGATTAATTTTTCTATTTGATATATGCCAGAGTCAATGACATATTTTTAAAGCAGAATAGTCTCTTTCATAGGTGATGCTGAGGTCATCCCAGTGAGCTGCCCACCTTCTCTACCTTCCTTCCATCCTCTCTGCCTTGCTCCCCCTCCCTCTCTCTTCTCTCCTGTCTTCTCTTCTTTATCCCCTCCGCTCCTGTGTCCAATTCCCTTCTACCTTCTCTCTCGCTTCCTCATCCGCCTTCTAATTTTCTCCTGACTTAATGGGTTAATTTCTATTGCTTTGGGGTTTTTTGTTGTATCAAGTTTGACATTTAAAAATATTTTAAACATTTAACATTATGCCAACATATCTTTTGAATTTGACGGTTTCAACTATTTTTTAACTTAAACAATTTAAAATAAAAACTAGTTATTTAGCCATTCTAAAACTGGCGTTCCTCCATCTATGAACAAAACAGAATGAAGAGCAGATTATCCATCGAAACCAACTATTTGAAAATATGGAAACAAGAATAAAATGTTCTTTTATTAAAGCAAGTATTTTTTTCTCTGGCTTTAGGCAAGTATAGTAACCCTTTAATATTTTCTAGCACACTTTCCTGATAAATGGTTATTTTAGTACTAACTATCTTTCTTTATGTTGTGTCAGTTCGTTTTGTGTTGCTGTGACAGAATACCTCAGACTGGATAATTTATAAAGAAAAGAATTCTATTTCTTACGGGTCTGGAGGCTGAAAAGTCCAAAGTCGACGGGCCCACATCTTGCAAGGGCCTTCTTGCTGTGTGTTGCCGTGATGGAGGGCAAAAGGGCAAGGGAGTGCAAGAGCAAGGTAGGGGGAAGGAAACCTAACTCATCCTTTCGTCAGGAACCCACTCCTGCAATAGTTAACCCTCTCTGGTGATAATGGCATTCATCCATTTACCACCCTTCGCAGGTTCTACCTCTCAACATTGTTGCATTGGGGGTTAAGATTCCAACACATGAAATTATGGGAACACATTCCAACCATGGCATGATAGTTCTTTGAGATTCAAACATTTAAATGTATTAATGATTACTAAATATTTTATAGACTATTCAGAAATGTATTTGAAAAAATTATATATTGTACTAAGGTTCCCCAGGCATTTGTATATTTTTTGTATAGGAGATTATTCTACTAAAGGGTTAAAGAGAAATGTTTAAAATATTTCTGTTAGAATTAAATCGTAATGGGTTCAAAGACTGTCTCAGGTACTCAGTGAGTATTTGATGGGGAGTTTGGGAAAAAAATTTCAAGGTTGGAAAGGGTAAATATTATGGCAGGGAAACTAAGATGTTATTTTGGAAAGATTGTGTGAATTTCAATTATTTATTATGAACTCAGTTATTTAATTCTGCCCTTTTTATTCAACCTGATGTCACATTTTATACAGATAAATGCCATTATGCCTTTATCATTCACCAATCCTATATTTGAATGATAACTCCCCTCCTATTATTATTGCTGAGTCTTACAGGAGATTTCTCGGCAAGTTTGAACCCAGGTATTTTATTTTCAGAGCCTTTAATGAAGTTGCCTGTTAATGTGACAACAGTGCCTGATAGGAACTGGATAATGTCTAAATATTGATTGTGGTGTCTGTCATAGCTTTTGATGTACTTCTATTTAATTCAGTTTAAAGAAGTCAGGAGTTAGAAACTGCCAGATGAAGAGAGTACAGTTAACTTTTTAAACATAATTCAGCATATTTATGTGTAATATGAAAAATTGATAACTTAAGAAAATTACAGCCATATTATTAATGGTGTTGACTTGTAAAGCTATTGGTATTATAACCATAATATAGGTTTATCTGAGAATTCTATATTTTTTACAATAAGCTTTTCTTTTTTTCAAGATTCAGTATTGAGTAAATAGAGAAACAAAGTTTTATAAGCATAGTTGCCTTAGGGCCTGAATACATTCATTAACCAATTTCAGTTAAGCAATTACTTGCTCTATCCTCAGTTTCTTAGTTCAGGTTGCTATAATAAAAATACCATACATAGACGGGATGGCTTAAGCAACATTTATTGCTCACAGTTCTGGAACTTGGGAAGTCAGAGATCAAAGCACCAGCAGATCCATTGTCTCATGAGGGCCTTCATCCTGGTTTGCAGACAACTGTGTTCTCATTGTATTCTCCCTGGCAGAGAGAGAGAGAGAGAGAGAGAGAGAGAGAGAGAGAGAGGTCATCTCTCTTATTTCTCTTCCCTTATAAGGGTAATAATCCTTTGCATGAAGGCTATACTCTCATGACCTAATTATTTCCCCAAAGCCCTACTTCTAAATACCATCATATTGGGAATGAGGACTTCAACGTATGAACTTTTGGGGAAACAAACATTCAGTTAATAACACTTAGATTTCTAGAATTATATAATTTGTAACAGTTTATTGGCCCAAATAAATTAAAAGCACATTGAACATTGCTATTATATACAAGCTTCCGTACGGAAGGTTTTAAGCATGGCATAACAAAAAGAGAATCAATATAGGGGAAATGAAACTTGTATTCTAGGATAGGTACAGAAGCCTCAGTTTTTGGTGCATAAATTGTTATTTAGGGGATCAAACATGGTATCTAGACATTAACTTTTTAAAATTAGTTATTTTTAAAGTAATTAAAATTGAAGAAAAAACAAAAATTAAGTAGTACCCAAGGATACAAAATGAAAGGAAAAGGCATTTTCGATAACTTCCACTTTTGACACTATGGTGAATTAAACAGCTGAAAAACGTTTTGATTTTTTTCTATTACTAAAAGCTAGGAAATCTGTATGATAACAAAACATACTTGTAATGGCATATTTAAGCTTGCAGGAAAGCAAAGAAAATTCTCTGGAGAGAAAAAATAAAGTGAAAGGTGAAAAGAAGTTGACTCTGAATCTATGATTATTCTAGAGGAGTTTGCTGAATTCAGTTAAAAAAATAGATAATAATAGCAGTTCAGAGGACAGGAGACAAAACATTGGTCAAATAGGGAGTAGGAACTTGGAAATAAAATATCTGCATAAGGCTTATACTTTCCAAATTCTTTATAATAAAAGAAGTTAAGGCCTCTACCAAGAGAAAATTAAACATTGTTGGGAGAAGTAAAGGAAAGCATAAGTAAATGGAGGGATAGATCATGTTCATGGATCAGAACACCGAATCATGTAAAGATTTTATTTCTCCACAAATTGCTCTATAGTTTCACTTCAAACTTTATACTTGGAAGCAAATTATTTTATTTTAAAATTAACAAGTAGATTCTATAACTTATATGATAATTCAAAAGGCTATAAAGAGCTGACAGTCTTGAATACTGTGAATGAAGGAGAACTTACTATATCAGATATATCAAGAATTACCATACAGATGGAGTAATTAAGAAAGTATAGCTTTCGTAGGCCATAGGGATAGACAAATAGAAGAGTGGAAGTCCAGAAATAGACCCGTGCATACTTGGAAACTTAATGACTAAGGTGGCACTACACGAGAGTAGTGAAAAGGTGGTCTTTTAATAAGTGGTGATGGGTTAATTGGACATCCATATGGAAAAAAAAGAATCTTCTACCTTGCACCATATGTGAAGTTATTAAGTCAGTACACACACACACATCCAGTTAGATTGTACATCTCAAATTAAAAGGTAAGCATATAAGTCTTTGAGAAATAATAGGAGAATAATTTATGAGTTGAGTTGAAGATTTTTGAAATGGGACACTAGTAGCAGTAATCATAAAGGAAAAGATTGGTAAGTTGGTCTACACTGATATCAAAAGCTTCTCTTCATCAAAAGACACCATTAAAAAGTAAAAAGGGCAAACTACAGAATAGGTTCATATACCCAAACCATTAAGAATTATTATAATTCATTAAGAAAAAGATACTTCTATAGACCGACAAAAATTTATTTGAGAATTTGGGTGTTGTTACAATAGAAAAAAACAAAAATGTGGTTCATTAGCTTACCAGGAGTGCAGCATGTATTAGAGGCCTTGATAGATATTGATCCATGTTACTAAATCGCAAATCCTACGGTAAAATAGTTACCTCTGGCAACATGGGAGACAGGTCATGTATGTAATTAATTTCTGTCTTTGAGGGGAAGGTTAAAAACAGAATTTGCCAGTTTATTCTGTGCACTATTAGCTATGTTTAACATGGTAACATAAGAAAGAGATGATATTTGAAAGAATTAATCAGTTTGTAAGCAGTGGTGAAAAGCATATAGGACACAGAAATTTGAGGCCTTAAGAGGCTTGAAAAAGGCAACTGCTTCTTAAACCTAAATAGTAACAGCGTATGAGAAACACTTTAGAAAACTTTGAGTGACCTTGGCTTATTAAAGCCCAGCCTTGTGTCAAAAACCAAATTAACAGCATGGTTTCCATACCTATTGTTAATTACTCTCAATGGATTATTATGCCTCAAGGCAAAGTTCAAGTTAAGTGAAAGGGACCAAATAAAAGTTCTTAATTAGATAATATGATTCAGGGCAACAAAGTTCAGGGTTGTAGTTCTTCCACTGAAGCCCAAAAGTTCAAAGTACCTGATTGTTAATTTGGGAAACAGGCATGAAGGCAAGAGGACAAAGAAATATAGCTGTTTAGTGTCTATGTCAAAAAACCAGAATTCTGAATGTGGTTATACATATAGGAACTAGATTGGAATTGGGTAGATATGAAAACTGGAAAGAAATAACATTTGCAGCAACATGGAGGGAACTGGAAACTATTATCTAAGTAAAATATCTCAGGAATGGAAAACCAAACACCGTATGTTTTCACTAATAAGTAGGAGCTAATAGATGGGTACACATGGGCACATGTGTATGTGATATGAAAGACATGAGGAGCCAAGATGGAGGGTGGGCAGGAGGGTTGGTATGGGATAAAAACTTACCTATTGGGTACAGTGAACACTATTCTGGTGATGGGCATACCAAAAGCCCTGACTTAAGATTATACCAGATATCTATGTAATAAAAACACTTGTACCCCTTAATTAATATTTTGAAATAATAAAATTAAAACAAAAATAACAAGAGATGGAAGATACAATGATGGCATAATACGTAAGAACAAGACTAGAAATCCAGTGGCTATGGTGGTGAATCTTTATGCCCCAGTATTAAATTTTATTTCTCTGTGTGCTTGGCCAAGAAATCTTACCTTTTTGTGTCAAATTGTTCTTTAGTAGCAAGAATATGGTAAAGATATATATGTTACCCATTTCAGAATTTTGTTTTGAGAATAAAATGGAAGGGACTATTTTGTGAAAATGTTAAAGGGTAATATTAAAAAACTGAGTCACACAGGATATCAGAGGTCTGTAGTACCTATCAAGCTGGTACATGATGCAGCTTGTTAGAATAGCCACTTTGTTTGGATCCTGTATATTTGTGAGTGATTATTTTACAATTTAGACACTGAATATTTTTCTTCTTAACAGCTTCCTGACAGAATGATTTTTAACACCTAAGGTAGATATAAATGAAAATAAGAGATCATTGTCTCTCCAGATTATATTAAATTTTAATTATGGCAGGTCGAATGAGTAATTAAGGATAAAAGTAAAATAAATTAAATTGGAGGTTCTTTTTTAAAAATAAAAATCTAAGGAAAGATCAATAAAAAATGTTGTTACTTAAAGTTAATTTACATTCTGGGCACAGCAAATTCTAATTTTTTGAAACAAAGACTGAGTGAAGAGTAACAAGTGAATGTGCATATTTTCCCTAATGTTTCCTGAATACTTTCTAGGGCTCCTTCTAAGGTCAAAACCACTATAAGCACTGCCGTGTCAGTGAAAACTGTCTGTACGTTGAGGTGCATTTTGGTTTCATTCAGTTACTCTGAATAATTTGGAATGCCTGAAAGGGCCAGTCAGCAATAATCTGAACTGGGGCTGATTTTCCAAATTTGGCTTTTGATTCAAAACAGAAGCTATGCTGTCTTGACACATTTAAAACAACAACAAAAACTTATTTCTTGCCCATCCACTATGCATATTATAAACCGGCTGGGGGTTCTGCTGGGTTTCATCATAGCCCTCACTTTGGGATCCAGAATAATGTGTCAGCTACTCTCTGAATGTTGGCAGTAACCACAGCTGAGCGAGAAAAGACATTGTGAAAGGATGTGTATGCCAGGATGGGACACATAGTCATTTCTGCCCTCCTTTTACTGACCACAGCACCTTATACAACCATGTCTGAGGTATGTAGCCAGAAAGTTTAAGCCTCCTGCAGGGAGGAGAACCAGTGAAGTGTAACATGTTAAACACATTTGGCTGCTTACAGGGCAGACTCATCACATAAATTCCAAATGACTACTTCTGTAAATAGAGTATCTTTTAACTTAAACATAAACACTTGATACTGTTTTCCCCAAGTCCCAAGCTTAGTTTCTAGCAAATTTTTGAGTTGCCAAGTTAAAAAAAAAATCAGCATTTCAATAATCTACAGACTAAAATGTAATTTTGCTCATAAAAAATGGTACTACTGCTCTTTATTCTCATGGCTACTTTATAGTTCACATGGAATGCTGGTTAAGTAATTAGAAAATGCCATAAGTGTAAAAGGGATCTGTCTCATTTCTATCAGAAATTGATGCTATTAAAAGTGCTCACCTCTCAACACTGATGCAACTAGTGTTGGCAAAGACTGGAATCCCTGCAGCATTGCCTTGAAAGCATCATTAGAGAGGTACTGTATGAAAGCAGAAAATAAGAAAGGGAGTTTGGATGTAGTGTGTAAAAATAAGCATGGGTTTTATTAAAGTTCAGCATCTGAAAATCAAAGACAATTTGTATGTATTTTGATGCAATGTTATTCACTATATAAAATGTTCAATAATTTTTTATGATCACTATACTTTGTATCAATAGAACATGACTCCTGTAAATCAACTATCTTAAAAATTTAATGGTTTTAATCTTGATTACCACTTTAGCTAATATTAATATTGTGCTTTCTTTGTATTTATATTTTTTGGGCATGCTTTACACATTTTTCATCATCTTGTGAGTTTTTATCATTGGATTTTCCTTGTACATAGTATGTACCTTTAACCTTTTTTGAGATTCTTGATCTTTTACAAAGGGAGTTTAAGCAATTTGTATTTTGCTTAATTGAAAGAAAATTTTTTGCATTGATTCTGTCATAATAGGTAATGATTGATATAGTCTGTGGTTCCTTTCCTTTTTTTCTATTATGCTTTGTAAACTATGCTTACTTTTTGGTTTTATAGTTATTTGCAAGTTAGAATTTTTAAAGATAAATTATATTAGGGAACATGTTAAATATCCTAAACTTAAGTTTTCTCCTTCCTTAGGACTTCCTATCATAGATTTTTCCTTTATTGGAAATTCCATTTTTCTGGTTGTTCTAGTCATAAATCAAGGAGTCCTCTTTGACTCCTCTTTGTTTCACATACCACATCTAATCTGTAATGAGTTCCTGTTGGCTCTAACTTTATATTTAGTGCAAAATCTAACCACTTCTTGCCAGCTTCACTGTTAGGACGTTGGTCCAGAAAAGGGGAAATAAATTTCTATTGATGTGAAGAGTTGTAAAATATCATGGAGATATTTTCAATCTACCATAATTTGTAGGTTTTTTATTTCAAAGTCAGCTTAATCTGATATTAACAGAGAATGTTAACCTTTTAAAAAACATTTTTGTTTAATACTTGCTTGATCTTGTTTTGATGATTTAAATTTTAATCTTTCTTTGTTTTTCTTCTTTAAATAGCATATGGTTTAGCTTTTAAAATTCATCCAAAATATATTTGTTTTTTTAAACTTTTTCTTATTTCTTACATTTTAAGAAATTTAATAATTTGTTGAACCCTCTTTCTTGTTATTTTTTACTGTGAACTAGTGTGAATGTTGGAACATTACTTTTATTCTCATGTTATATGGGGTGTGCTATATCTCTGTTGCTTAGGTTCGTTGGTAATTCTAATCTGTGATTGGATTGGGTAGAATTGTAGGATAAGTGTCAATTTTTTTTAGGGATTCAGCTGACATCCTTTCTAGTAGAAAGTACAGGGAAATGTAGATAACTGTATTCTGAGGCAGTATTAAAGAATTTCTCTTCTATCTAGGGAAAAAATACAACCAAAAATTTCTATTTGATGTTGATTGGCAGTTATTTATTTCCAGACTCATACTATTTTTAATACTATCCTCAATAAAAACTTAATGCTGTAGTCAATAGAAATTTCTGAATTTCTTAATGTTAATTTTATTTAATTATAT
This sequence comes from Daubentonia madagascariensis, assembly GCA_023783475.1. Taxonomy (NCBI): domain Eukaryota; kingdom Metazoa; phylum Chordata; class Mammalia; order Primates; family Daubentoniidae; genus Daubentonia; species Daubentonia madagascariensis. The sequence continues at coordinate 11,815,351 of JAKFHU010000978.1, read as the reverse complement.
TTTATGACCATACATAAAATTTTCTCATATTAAAAGAAAGTTTTCAATAAAATAAAATATAACTATTTAAAACATAATTTCTCCTTGATTTCTTTAAAGCAATTTTACCAGAAATGCTTCTTCAATATTTATTGACTAATTTAAAGTCTTACATTTGAGGTTGAACATGTTTTTGCTACTGTTTCCTGTTATATTTTTAATTTTGGCAGTAACTTTGAACAAATTTTTTTCTTAAATTTTTACAAGATAATGGGCAAATGTTATTTTTATGATCAGGATTATTTTTGAATTCTTTTTTTGTTTTAGTTTCCTTAAGTTAAATCCATCTTTCTTAATTTATAAGGAATGAGTATACTAAAGTAAACAACTGTGGTCACAAAACTGAATCTGTGAGCACGTGAGGTATGACAAAGTTGTCTTTTACAGCAAGGAAATTAACTGTGTAACAACTGTGACATAGACACTAACAAAATACCAGGGCAAGAAAAGTAGACTAGAGATTGTAATTCAATATTTTCTATTGAATATTATTGAAATAATTTACCTTGAATTTTTTCTCAAAATACACTTTTGTGTATTTTGAAATATTCTTTGTTAGATATTAGTCAATATTCACAACTGTGAAGTCTTGTTTAATGGGTGGGCATGAGGAAATCATACCTTGGAAGAATAGTTAAAATTAAATCAACACTATTTTCTGAGGACATGATTGAGGTGGAATAACAAATTTGTATATTTACTTTGGGTGAGGCACCCAAAGTAGAGTCTGAGAGTTTACCTTCTTTGGAGAAGCTCAGAATTAGTCAGTGGCTGACTAAAATTATGATCAGGTAAGTCACTCACTTTCCTTTCCTTTAGGACACGTATGGAGGTATTAGCTTCTGGCCTTGGCCTTATCATGGATAGAGGAAGCAGATGCGAAATAAAGAAAGCTAGGCAGCCCAGATATCCCAGCAGCAGCCAGAGCATCTCCCTTCGTGGCTCCACTCCTTTTCTGTTTCCTGACCGGTCCTTCAAGGATCAGCCACTGCCATAAGCCATTAAGCAGAACTGGGAAGGTAAAGAGGCTCCTGCCCATTTTGACCACAGTTAATTCGTAAATCAATTAATCTGTCCAAGTAGTTGAGAGTTGACAGTGTTTATGTACCTCTATTATTCTGCTAGGCTCTCAAATAGCCTTATTAAAATGTTGGTCTAATAAACTCCACCCTGACTAACTTCAAAAAAACGTACAAAAGCACTGACTTCATTATCAGCAAACTACAGGCTTTGCCTGAGTCCCTAGAGCAGGTGACAATTTGATTTTTAAGTGGCTTACTGATACTTTGCATTGATGTAGCACCATTCAAACCAAATCTCAAAGTGCTCTACAAAACGTTAATTAATGACAGCTCATAACATCCTATGGAGGATTGCAGCTACCCTTTCAGAGGTGAAATTTCCAGGGGTTAAGAGGCTTGATAAAAGTCACACTTCAAAAAAGCATTAGTAAAGCTATGAACTGAGTTCAGAATTTGAAACTATCAATTTCTGGCGCTATCAACCAGGACTCATTTCCTCTTACTGTGTGTCAATAACCAGAAATTGACATGTTGTTTTGAGGTTTTTAAAGCAAAAGTAGCATAATTCAGAAAGTAAAAAGGCCAGTGCTTCAGAATGGCTTTCTAAGTAGGTCTGCTAATGGCTGCAAGTTTCTACCTGATGCAAAAATAGTTGAACTTTACAAATGGGGGTGTTTACTGTAAAACAACTATTTGGAAACAGTGTATTGCTGGGAGAGAAAGAGGTTAAATTTGGCAACTTAAATTCATTAAATATGAATTTAAAAGTTCAAAACTAACATGTAGAGAGATTTAGTTGTGACTAATCTCTAAAGAGAATGTGCAATATGGTGGCTAAGCCACAGGCTTTGGAGTTAAACATTAATAGAATTAGTAGAATTAATAGAATTAGTAGTAGTAGTTAAAAATAAAAAACAGTAGAGCTTTAGGCTCTACTATTTAGTTGCTGTGAGACTTTGAGAAAATTACTGAATACTTCTGAGCTTCAATTTTCTCATTTGTAAAATGAAGACAGCATCTAACTGAGTTAATACACACATAAACACACAATAATCTATGAAGAATAATGCCAAGTTCTTTACTTATCACAAATGTATTACATTTCTCTGAGTTACAAATCAGGAAAAATTAACAGATTTTTTTCCCTCTCTAAATTTAATTTCTTTTGAATATGTAATCCATATAAATGGTATAAAATTTAAAACTTACACAAAGTATAAAATTGAAAAAAATACATTTTGCTTTCTTGCTTGTTCTCCAGCCATCTAGATATCCTCCAAGAGAAACGTTGAAATTGCTTTCCATATGTGTATTTCCAAAGTTAGCTATGACTTTAGGTGGATTTTATTTATTCATTTCTTTGTGCAACAAAAATTGTTATATCTAATACCTGTTGTTAGGACAATTAAGGTTCTCACTTATTATATCTTAGAAATTATTTTATATATGTTTAGAGCTGTTATTTTTAACAGGTGCATATTGTTTTTTAATGAATAATTCATTAACCAGAACCATGATAATGGGCAGTAAATTTTTTTCCATCGTTACTAGTTGGGAATGATTGTCCTTGTACATATTTCATGTTGCACATTTGCAAGTACATATATGTGTGTGTGTATATATATGTAGGATAAATAACTGTTACAAATTACTGTGTCAAAGTTGTACATATATTTAATTTTGATGGATATTGCTGAATTGTGTTGTATAGAAGTTGTCAAATTTGGCAGTCCTGTCAGTTTCTCCTTATGCAGGCCAATGCTGTATACTATTAAACTTCTTTGCCTTTTGCCAATCTTGTAAGTATAAATGTGTTTCATTAATTAGAATGCAGAATAAAAATATTAAAATGAGGATACATTTAGATAACACTGACAAAAATAATAACTTCATCGATACCTAGTTTTGATTGGATAGATATTTTGTGTGTAATCCTTAGTACTTTAAATATACCACTTGGCCAATATCATCCTATGAATTTGGAGCCATGTTGGTTTATACTGTGTAGGTAAATATAATTCTCAGGATTCATTCTAAAAAACCCCAACAATTTTAAATGCTGCAGTTCTTTTCTGAAGTTTTGAGTGATGGTTATACAACATTAGACTGTTTAATCATCCCTAGCTATTAAAATGTTCCTAATTCCATTTACAGAAGATTAAACATTAGCCTAAAGTGTATTATCAGGATTAATATTTGAGACATTTGGTAGAAATATTTGAATACTTTATGTGTTGAAGTTTTACTGAATGAAAGCTTGGTTTTCATGGGTGTATGTCCATCTATATTTGTCTATTTGTTGCAAAGCAAGTTATTTTTTTACTTGGTCACAAATGCAATCTGTGTGTGTGTGTGCAGTATACAGTCATGCATCACTTAATACTGGAGATATGTACTGAGAAATGCCTTATTAGGTGATTTCATTCTTGTGTGAACATCATAGAGTGCACTTACACAACAAACTTAGATAGTATAGCCTACTGTACACCTAGGCTACGTGGTATAGCCTATTGTTCCTAGCCTTCAAACCTGTACAGCGTGTTACTGTACTGAATATTGTAGGCAATTATAACACAAGGATAAGTACTTGTGTATTTAAACATATCTAAATACAGAAAAGGTAATGCCTTGCCCTAGGACAGATATTACAAAGAGTATGAAGTCACCAGGTGATAGGAATTTTACAGTTTCATTATAATCTTAAGGGACCACCATTGTATGCAGTCTGTGGTTGAATGAAATGTCATGCAGTGCACGACTATATGTGTAAGTGAACAGTGTTTACACTATTCTTGACTTCCTAATTGAGATAGTAGAAAAGATGTTCATCAATGTCACCTATGTTTTCACAAGACAGCATGTTAATTTAACATTGTTATTTTACTGTAAGATTGGTGTTTACATTCATGAAATTGATGTTTATTTTATAATACATGTATACGAGATGAAGGCTTTAAGCAATTATTACTATAATTCTTTGACCTCAATTATCCTGATAGTTCAAATATAATATTCTTTATAGCCTGGATAAGCTCTATCATTGAGTCGCTCCGCTACTTCATTATCCCTTTTTTTTTTTTTTTACAGACAGCATAAATTTTTATGTATTACCTATATTGATAAAGGAACCTTAATATGAGCACACAGAGGTGGGGGAGGGGTGTGAGGCAGGGACTAGTGGTGAAGCTCACAGTGGCTGACACAAACATGAGGATTCTCTGATTCTTTTAAATCTTTCATTATATTCCATATTTTTTCCTTGTTTTAAATGTGTTTGCACATCATTGCATCCAATGGGTGCTCCAGTATTATGTGCCGAGTTTGTCGGGTGACTTCTCATATCCTTGCCACATGTGAGCCCTATACAGAATTTGAGAAGTATTAGAGTATGTTAAGTGAGTTGAATGGTCAGTTCATTGGACGATTTAACTAATTAGGCGCAGCTTTTGTTGTTGTTGTTATAGAGCTAACATTTTTCCCCTAAATAATTAAATCAAACACAATCGATTTAATGTAAAAACACATTTTAGGCCTGATATGGCATTCAGTCTGCTCAGTTATACTTTCCATCAAATTTTGCACTTTTAAATGGTGAACAAAAATAAAACCAATTTCCCTAGATATTTGCCTTAACCTAGGAGGCTATACTAGTATTGCAATATCCTTTATTATGGTGATAATGAGTGTTTGTCATTCCCAGGCTTTGTCCTTTTTTGTCTAAGGAGAGTTTTACTCCATAATAGAAAGTAGACACTCCAGGAAGACAGTAACTGCCTGTGTGGATTTTGAGCTCCTAAAAGAAATGCAGAAGTGCTATGAGAGGAGAGAAGAACCCATGAGTTTCTTTCTTTGTATTGTTCCAGATCAGCGGCTGAATCTGATGGGGGTGGGGAGGAAAAGGCTGTGCAATGCACAATTATACTCTTGGCTCCAGGATCCTCAGGGTCCATATACATTTTTCTGACCACTTTGGCAGAGAAATACTGAAGTTGCAGAAATTCCAAGGAACCTATAGCCATGGACAGTGGACATAATTGCAGTAACCAGTTGAAGATAACTGGTGGGAACTCCAGGTGTTTTGGTCACCTGTAACATCTCTGGAAATAATTAGCACTATCACATTACTGCAAACTTTAAAAAATCTAGGTGCTTGAATTTGCTGATTTAATTAGACTTGGTGGGCAAATGTATGTATATACACATGCACATACACACGTATATATGTATGTAGATATGTCTCCCAGGTGATTTCTAATGATGTTCCTCTCACAACAGCTTTGGACGCCCATGTTATTGTTTCCTTTGTTCAGCACTAAAGGTGTTCTCAAACTTTAGGATGCATTAAAATTACATGGAGGTTTTGTAGAAACATAGATTGATGGTTCTCCCCCAGAGTTTTTGATTCAGGAGATCTGGGGTAAGGCCTGAGAATTTGCATTTTTAACAAGTTCCCAAATGATGCTGATGCTGTAGGTTGGGACCACACTCTAAGAACTACATGTATGAAGAATGAATGAGTTTCATGGATTTGAAGTAACATGATGACTTTTCCAAGTTCACAAAGATAAAAGAGATGGGACTTGAAACTAATGTTCTTATTTTAAGTCCACTAATTTTTTTTAATAGACTAGTGTGCTACACTTTACAAATTTAGTTTTGTATCTATTATCTCAACTGATATTTGAAAGAGCAGGGCATACAGGGGCTATTATTGTATAAACATGAAGAAATGTAAGCTCAAATAACTGAAGTGACTTCTACTTGGCCACGTAGCAAGTAAATAAAAGATAATAGAAATTAATCAAGGTACTTATCTTCAGAGTCCAAGTTTTTCTGTCGCTCCAAGTTGTTCTAATTAGCAAAAATGAAAGGATCTCATAATTTAGGCACCTTTTAAAAATTTTTATAATACCCAAAAATGTTTTATTAACTAAATTCTCATTCAGCAGGATGACATAATAGTAGAACTATTTACATGACTGAAATTTGGAGCAATATTTGGTAATAAATATTTTTGCCTTCAGATTCTAGATTATTAAAATAAATTAAATTATGCAAAATGTTTCCATATCCTGGAAATACATTTATTTGGAAGGTTTTTAACTTCTAAAATATCTTTTATCTGTGATGAGTTGATTGGTCGTATAAGGATTACTTAATTTATTTAAAACTTAGATTCTGTTTTTGAAATACCAATATGTAGGCACATATGGTTTCCTTTCAGACTATTGTATATTTTCTTCTAGACAGTCAAAATATGCATATCTTATAGAAGAGATGTTTAAAGACTTTCAGTTTAGGTGCAAATTTTTTATTTGCTGGATCTTTTTCACTCTCTTTTTGGATTTGACAGACAAAGTAGAAATGTTACTCCTTTAAAATCTGTTTGATTGCTGTGCCTGCCTGGGGCCTCATCTTTCTACATACACATTTATCCCTTTCAAAGGGCTCTCTCTCTTTGCCAACATCTGCAGAACACTTCAATGAAAAATATCTAGTGGTTATACCAACTTGTTCATTTGTATAGAAACTGCCCAAAACTCAGAAACACTGACTGACAGCTCCTTTAACATCATCAAAGGTGAAAGTCACATTAGTGTGCATTTACACACATACACACACACACACACACACACACTGTTATTGAACCAGAAAGGTATTTACATTTTGATGACCCACAAGATATATTTCTGGAAATAAAGTATGAGCTAGCTATATACATGTTACATACTGATCTGTTTTAATAATTACAACATAAATAAATAGGTATTGCCCTGCCCAAAGAAAAAATAACAATGACCAAAGAAAAACACACTCAACAAGACAACAAACACCCCAACAGAACACCTGCAAGCTCTGTATGCACAGGCTTTTGAGAATAATGTAGCAGTATAATTAACTTTAACAAGATAGAAACACAAACATATTTCATTTCAGCTAGATAGAAGTCATTTAAAAAATACTGAATAGTTGTTATTATTTTAAACCATAATTAAATAGCTGGATTTTCTTTAAGACCTAATTATGCTTTTGAAATACTGTGCAATTCTATCTGGTGCTTCAGTGATTCTTTTTGACCATCAATACCTTATAACCTGAACAATACCCAATTCAGAATCTACATACCTGCTGTTCCATATCTATGATGAGGTACCAGGGTCAGAAAAGCATAACCTATGCTTTTGTACTGGTAAGGCAGACTGGCTTCCCTTGTCTAGCCATTTTGCAAGCTGTCTCTGTGCATTCACAGGGTGTCCCACCTAAGACGCCCCTTGCTCTCTGCCACCTATATTCATGAAGCCCATTCTTCCAAATTAAGACCATGGTTTTTTCTTTCTAATCATTGCAATATTTCTTCTATTTTCTATGGAATGGAGATTCATATATCCCTCCTGATTTTGTGTCATCATCCCATCATTGCCCTATCTAGATTGTCAGCTTCTTGGGTGCCAGACTTCATCAAACATTCTTTGTATGATACTGAATCAGAGACTATGGGCACATAAACAGGCAACAGGTGGGTAAGACAATATTCCATTTTATTACTGTGGTCTGAAAAGTTATTGTGGTTCAGAAAAGAGCTCACAAGTAGAAAGCATCCAGATTCTGTGAGAGTCTGATACAAATGTCTACATATTTTTAATATTTTTAATGTATGAAATTTTTATTTTAAGGTGAGATTATGAAATCTTTACAACAGATGACTTATTTAAGTAGCATGCCTTTGTTTCAATTATTCTGCCATTAAAGAAACAAGATTAATAATTAGGAAAGTGTCTTGTGAAATGTTTTAAACTTAACAAACATATTTTATTTAAAATGGATTAGCTTAGTATTGTTCATTGATCAAAGCATTCATAAGAAATAAGATTTTTAGGAACTTTTTTATTTTAATTAGAGTAAGGCACTCAATCAGAGGCCCCAAAAAGAAATTACGAATAAGCCTATCAACAAATTATCCTAATTTAACATTTATCTGTGGCAGCTGAGAATTAAAGAAAAATTGTTTGAGGACAATAGATATGATTTGTAAAATCACTAGAATTGACAGGTTCTGAAGTCTTCTCCTTAAATCCTCTTTTTAGACAAAAGTGCATTTATTTTGTTATCATTATTATTTAAGACATCTTTCTCCCTAAAGCCCTTGAAACTAGTTTCTTTTTTTATTCCTTCCTTTCTTTTTTCCTTCCTTCCATTAGTCTGATCCTCAGACTAGGAGAAGAGAATTGTCTTTACTCATCCTCAGCTCTTACATTAATAGGACCAAATTTATAACTTTTCAGTTTTCTTTGGAGTCATTTTACGTAGAGGAGAATACTAAGATTAGTCAAAATCATTTGCTGAGTAGGCGGGAATCAGGGAATTAACCAAGCTGGTTTGGGTAAGAGTCCAGTTCTCTTCACAACATTTCTCTCCCTCAGTGGTCTCAAACCATCATCATTATCACCAGGGAACTTTTTGGAAATACAAATTCTCAGGGCCCACCCCAGAGCTCCTGATTCAGAAATTCTTGGGGTAGAATCCCGTAATCTGTGTTTTTCACAAGTCTTCTAGGTGGTACAAAATGCATGCTTAAGTTTAGAACCCAGCAATTTTTTTCTTGGCAGAATAAAGGACCTGGAAGGCCTCATTCTAAGCTTTTCTACTATTTTTCTCAGCATCACAAAAACATAGCAAAAGTAATATGAAAATCCAACTAGCATGGCTGATCACAGAAGAAAATTAAATGATACAGTTTTGCCAGTTCAGATCAGATTCTTCTATTTTGTTCCACATGATACTTAGGGGTGATTCTACTCATCCCTTAATAAGACTAATTAGAATATGACAGCAGTGAACATTTATTAAAGAGGACAAACAGCATTCAAATAATTTATGAGTCTATGAAGTCATCTTTGGATTCTGCGGTGGAAAAGTTTGAGAAGGAGTGAGACATGACAGGATTTTTTCTAATAGTGCTGGGGGGATTGTATAAAAGCATTCCCAAATTGTGTTGAAATATGTACACAATTTCTTTTTTTTCCCCAGTAAACTTCCATAGTCATTTCTCTAAATCCCTTTCTGTTATGGAATGCTCTTTGATTTGCAGACATGTATTATTTATAACCACGAATAGAGGCTTTCGGAAATTGTTGACTCTAACAAACAAACTTCAAAGTTCTTAACATATGGTTGTTGTTGATTGAATTTATCTATCATAACAGGAAGCTAAGATAAGGTTTCATTCAGCAAAAAAACACTATGAAGTATCACTTTATGGAAAGCCATTAGCTAAGACTCTAAAGTATGAAGTAACATGAGAAATGCAAACAACAACGATATAATTAAACTGTCAAATGTTATAGCAAAATTTATGTGAAAATGCATGTAGTCCCAGTACTCTTTCCTTTCACACCCCCTGGTTTTTAAGGCAACATCAAAACAGTTACTTCTGAGACCATTTATAACCTGTCAAGAGAAAAGACGAGAGACTATGTGGCTGTGCACCCCTGAAGGAATATGTTTGTTTCAAAGCAGCATTGATGTAAATATTGCCTGTTTTCTATTTTGCAGACTGGATTGCTATGCAGATAAATTTAATTGTGTTAGAAACATAATTGTCTAAAAGCCATTGGCATTAAAACACCAGTGCATTTTTGTAATAGAATTATAGATGTGGGATCATCTTTAATCCATAGGGGGCATGAGTCTTAATACAACTATTGCTTTTTATGTGAAGAAGTAATAGCACAATAACAAAAAGATGCTTTAGAGGAAGTTTGATATGGTCGATGGGAGATATGTTAAGAGAGATTCTTGCAGATGAATATTGCTATTTATGCTAAGCTGTGCAAAAATTGGAACATGCTAAATCATCATTGTCATTCACAAACACATATACAACATTTCCTCTCATTGGTTTTCATTTGGTTGTATTTACTATACATTGAGATTATTTTATATGTGAGATGGAAAAATATCTCTACAAACAAAACAACTACAACAAAAAAATTATCAGACTACATCATCCATAACTGAACTAATATAATAGGGAATGTGAATATTTTGAAAAGAGGGACTTAATGGGAATTAAATATTCTTGTCCATGAAAGGAGATGTCAGATATGAAAGGGGTAGCTCAAATAACTATAGATGCAGAAGAGAGAAAAGGGATGCACATATCTCTATTTTATTTAAAAATAGAATTATTTTACAGACCTAGAAGAAATTTTTATTTTAGCAACCCATCAACTGTTGTTTTGAAATAAATATAAAAATCCATGTTTGCAGATCAGTTTTGTAATGTACTCTTATTACTTAGTTTCAATTTGTTCACTAATAAAATCCCAAATAATAACTATTTTTACAAGGTCATTGTGAAGAATAAGATATTATATATACATATGATGTATGCCAGTGCACATATAAGGTACCATTATTTCCAGACTTTAGAAGAAAACATTTTTCAGTATTTCTAGCTATGCAAAATGACCCTAATGCAACAATATAAGTGCTTAGCGGAGGGACTTGTTTGAGTTGTGTGTCTGTTAAGTGTTAGAGACATTCACCTAGGTCACATATGTTCATTAACTATATGTAGATGATCAATGACGCTGCATAGTTTCCAGAAGTAATAATGTGTGTTTAATTTTCATAACAAAAACTGATGATCTAGAAAAAAGGGAGGAAGGAAGGAAGGGAGGGAGGAAGGAAGGAAAAAGAAAGAAAAGAAGGAAGGAAGGGAGGGAGGGAGGAGGGAAGGAAGGAAGAAGAAAAGATACATTTCATTTTTTTATCATAATAAAAAAGCAGTGGGCCTATTTAGGTTACCGAAACCTAGGAGTCATACTTGACTCCTTTTTTTCCCATGTATATCCACTTCCATTTTATTTCCCTCATACCCCACCCCCATTTCATAATAATCCTGCCTAAAAACCACCCTAAAAGACAGTGGCTTAATACAACACACATGTTCATAAGTCATGCTGTGAAAGTAATTTCTTGTGGTTCCAACTGGATGTCTTTTACTTTTCCTAGGGAAGTTGTTACTAATTGTCTTTTATTTCTCTTCCGGAAGTTGTCACTGAACCTTGGCTTGTTATAAAGGAGGGAGGGGAAGAATCCTTTTGGTATGCTTTCCCATATTTTCCCCCATTTCATGTGCATTATTCTAATCAACATATGTTGCCTGATACACGAGGACTGGGAATCCTCGTGTACTGGGAATCCACGAGGACTGGACACATGTACATACGTTCTCCTGTTTCCTTACCACACCCAGATGTAAAGAGAGATTGTGTTAATTTACAAATCCAAAAGAGTGTAACTCTTCATAATATTTACAGTAGTTCTGTGGCTCAGCACTTTGGATTAATAGCATAATTAATTTGGTGTTTTTAATAATCTAGATCCTCACCACTTGTCACACACATACTTTCAATGTCAGTAGGACAGAGAGACACCCGCATGCTACTTTGAAGAGGTCTATTAATTTAGGCTTGTTTATTCTGAAAATTTTATTGAATATGAAATTTTAATATACTTTTAAAACATTACTTTTCTCTTCAGAGTGATATAAAACACAGTAAAACCTGGGTTATTACCTCCAGCAACTAATGATATTTGTAGAGGCTTTTGAAATGTATATTAGGTGATAATATTCCATCTCTCACTATTATAGTATTATTATGAGCCTAAAACTAGTAACACTGCTGAAGTGAAATCCATAAAAATAGCAGGCTTCTTAGGACTTTTAGGCAGTGGGTTTGACATTTTAACGAGGAAATGCTAAGTTAGCTTACAAAAAGTCAATTGAATTTCTGTGCTCTTGGTTCATTTTGTTTGTCATCTAAGTGAGTCAAGATCAATAGGATCACCATGTTTATCTAATTTAAATCTGAGATATTGACCTGCAAATAGACAATTCCATTATTCTCATGGGCATGATTTTCCTATTGATGTCATTGGTACTAACTGAGCCTCCTTGGGATTTATACTGAAAGGTTATGATAGCCTGTGTTCAACTCATTGAGGGTTTACTGAATTTCTCCAACCATGCCTAGATGTATTGCATAAGAATGCATGGGAATAATATCAGTGTTGTAGCGTCATGTGGAAGAAAGGGTTACAAAAGGAACTCAAGGATTATACAGAGCTATGTAGAACACTCGCAACAGCAGACAAGATCAAATGCCACACCGTGTTTGGGGCTCATGCACAATTTTCAAAACAGCAGGGCTTTGTTCTCAGCTCTTCAGTTCTTGCAGGCCTGTGAACTCTTCATCAAGATGGGAAATGCAATCTTTTTGCTCTTTCTGAAAACGTGAATATCTTTTGAAGCTGAGTTTGCTTGTCATCAGTGCAAATGGTAAGGAATAGAAATGAAGGAATTTAGTCAAGCAATTTACAAAATCTTCTATAAAGGATTGTTTGGGGGATTGATTTATTAGCTTATGGGACTACAGGAGAATCATTAGGAGATTTTGTAAAAATTGCCAAAGTAAGTCTGAAGAAGTATAGTGATAACCCAGTAGGTGTATCATATAATTCTATAAAAAACTTACATAATGAGAGAATGTTTTTCACATTTGAATTTCCATTCTGGAAGACCACCTTAATAGTGGCATTAGAAAAACAAAAGATTTCCAGAGAAATCTATATATATCAAGATACCTATGGACAGCAACAACAAAATGTATCTTCCTGGATTTGTTTTCAGTTCCTAATTTCATGTGGTTTGCTTTGGCAACCTCTGAGTTACAAACCATACTCCCATTAAATTCAAAATTGTGAAAGTAGTGGATTTACTGCTTTTTCACATTTCTCTACATCAAGCCTATGGTCTATTAATCATTAGTTCTCCTTCTGCAGGTACATTGAAATTTTATATTTTAGATTAGAGACTTGGAAATAGTAAATTTATTGGCTTATTCTCCTAAGGAATCAAACAATTATTTTCATTTGTATCATTTGAGTGGCGTTTTCACGGCAATGTAGCTGACTGTATGAAAGGCACAAATCCAAACTTCAAGAGTAATGGATTTTTATGTATTTTAAATTAATAATTGTTCTAATTTCAAATTTGAAATATGCTACTTTTTCCATCAATTTTCTTTTGGGACTAGATAAAGAACTTTTTTGCTATTGATTCCATGGCAACTAGTTGCTGCTTGGGTGGCCTTGGTGTAGTTCTGTGTTCCTCTGTGAAACTGGGATTGTCAAAGTACTCAGTTTATCTGGGTTATTGCAATGTTTAGCAAAATAACTCATGTAAAGTGCATTTGCAGAATGTATTCAGTATGTTATCAAGAATTTAGCCTTTTTCTTATTTATAGTTTTATAAATTTGTTCCCACATATTTTCTTATTTGACCTTCTTATGAGCTTTATGAAGTATATAAGATTGACGAGACCTATCCTAATTTGAGAGTGAAAGAATTGTTTACTTTCTTTATTTCTAGAGGATTAGAGTAATCTTGTAAAAATAAATTCAATAAAACAAGAGGCATAGCAACATTTCCTGATATTCAAAGTTGCAGAATTAATTAGTAACAAACCTAGGACAAGGCTTCATGTGCCTGGAGTTCCAGTCTAACTTGTTACTTGGCCACTATCTTTTTTAGATAGATGATTCTCAAAGAATGTAATTGTGTTCTATCCCAAAACCATGGGAAAAGTTGTATGTATAACTGTAAGTGAATTTTGATTAAGATTCCTAACAAAAAAATTCTAAATTTTATTTCAATCCCAATAAATACTGGAAAGATATTTTTTAATCAAATCTTTTTAATTGAGCATTAATGATTGACTTTTAGATAAAGAAGGAAAAACACATAAAAGTTTCTTGACTGGGTACACGTTAGGTTGTATTCCCAACTTACTTATAACATTTTTTTTCCCAAAAATGTTAAAAAATTGACCTAAAGGAGTTCAGTCAATTCTTCCTAACATGGACAGTAATTTTCAATGAAAAACCATATCTTAGTGTGCTTCCTGTATTCTTAGATAGCATACAACTTTAGACTGCACAAGTAAGGATTTGGTGTTAATGTCATGTGATACAACAAACCTAATATAAGACCCACAAAACACAGATTCTTTTTAATATTTTTTGATTGCAAGAGAGGGGTTTTCCTCCATTCTCTGGCAGTTGCCTCAATGTAACATAGAAGCTCTGCAGATCACTAATTAGAAGAACAAGATCACCGAGTGGCTGGGACTACTACAGGTGCACACCACCATGCCCAGCTTCTATTTTTTGTGGAGGTGGGGTCTCGCTTTTGTTCAGGCTAGTCTTGGACTCCTGGCCTCAGGTGGTCTTCCCACCTCGGCCTCCCAAAGTGCTAGGATTGCGGGCAGGAGCCACCACACCTGGCCATCTGTGATATTCTGTTAACAACAACACAAAACAGACTAAGACAGCAGATGACAAGATCTTGTATGTAGAAAACCCTCAAGATTCCACAAAAATTCAACAAAGTTGCAGGATAGAAAATCAACACAAATTTGTTGCATTTCTATATAGAAACAATGAACAATATGAAAAGAAATTTAAAAAAACAGTTCCATTTAGAGAAGCATCACAAAGAATAAAATATTTAGGAATAAACTTAAAGAATGAAAAAGACTTTTAAACTCAAAAAACTATAAAATGTTGATGACAGAAGTTAAAGAGGACATAAATAAATGGAAAGACAACCTATTTTCATGTACTGGAAGATTTAATTGTTAAGATGTCAATACTACCTAAGGCAATATACATTTGATGTGATTTCCAATGGCTTTTTTTTTTGCAGAAATAGAAAAAATTTCATGCTGAAGTTATAGGGAACCTCAAGGGACCCCGAATGCCAAAACAATTTTGAAAAAAGAACATGACTGGAGGACTTATTCCTGATTTCAAAACATAGTACAAAGCTACAGTAATAAAAACAGTGCAGTGCTGACATAAAGACAGACATATAGACCAATGGAATAGAATGGAAAACCCAGAAAAACCATTGCATATACAATCAAATGATTTTAACAAGGGGGTGAAGAACAGTTTCTTCAACAGATGATGCTGGGAAAATCGGATATCCACATTGCAAAAGAAGGAAGGTGGACCCTTACCTTATGACACATACAAAAATTAGCACAAAAGCAACTAAAGATCTGAGTTTAAGGCCCCAAACTATAAAACTCTTAGAAGAAAATCTATAGGAAAAGTTTCATAACATTGGATTTGGCAATGATTTCTTGGCTATGACAAAGCAGGGGCAATATAAGCAAAAAGACAAATGGGACTACATTAAACTTTTGTACAGCAAAGGATCCAATCAAGAGAGTTAAAGGCAATGTCTGGAATGGGAGAAAATATTTGCAAATCATATATCTTAAGGTGTTAATAATCGGGATATATGAAGAACTTCTACAATTCAACAAAAACCCATTAAAAATGGGCAAAAGACTTGAATAGACATTTCTCTAAAGAAGATATATAAATGGCCAAAATGACATGAAAAGATGCTTAACACTGATCCTCAGAGAAATGAAATCAAAACCACAACATGATATTACCTCACACCTATTAGGAAGGCTACTATCAAAAACAGAAAATGACAAATGTTAGCAAGCATGTAGAGAAATGGGAACCGTTTTGCACTGTTGGCAGGATCGTCAAATGGCGCAAATGCTATGGAAAACAGCATGGAGGTTCCTCAAAAAATTAAAAATAGAACTACCATATGATGCTACAGTTCCACTTCTGGATATACATCCAAAAGAATGAAAGCATGGTCTTTATTTGTACTCTAATGTTCATAGCTTCACTGTTCACAACAGTCAAAAGGTGGAAGCAACCCATGTGTCCAGTGGATAAATACAATATGGTATATACATACAATGGAATATCATTCAGGCTTAAAAAGGAAGAAAATTCTGTCACATGTTACAACACAGATGAACCTTGAGGACATTATGCTTAGAGAAATAAGCCAGTCACAAAAGACAAATATTATATACGTCTCCTTTGAAGTATCTAGAGTAGTCAAATTCATAGGAACAGAAAATAGAATGGTGGTTACCAAGGACTGGGGAGAGATAGGTAGGGAGAATTATTGTTTAACAGGTACAGAGTTTCAATTTTGCAAGAAGAAAAATTCTGGAGATTGGTTGTATAATGTGAATATACTTTATACTACTGATCTGCACACTTAAAAATGGTTAAGATGGTGAATTTAGTTGTGTATGTTTCATCACAATTAAACTTTTTTAAAACAAAGAATGTTGGGAACAATTTACATTTTTTTCTACTAATTTTTCAGAATTCAAGATTTTTTAGAAGTGTATACTAGATATGGACATATTGGAATGTACTGGCAGTATGAAGAGACTTGACTGATGCTTAAAATGATAGTGTAGAATTCAATATTTTATACTTTCTTCAATAAAATCAAAAGTATTGAAACTTGAGTTGAAAATTTTTTCCTGGATATTTTTTAAGGAATGTAGCCTTTAGAGGTTTTCTTTTACTTAAAACATATTTTTTAATTTAAAAAAATTTTTAAATTGTCTCCTGTAATGTTGCTGTACTAAGGTGAGTCTTTAAAGAGTTTAATGCTTGTTCAGATGTCATGGCAGTCAAAAAGATACTGTTAACAAAATAAATGTTTATTTATGTGATTAAAAAAAAAGAACAAGATCAGTAACATAGTCAGTTAATTTGCACTACCTGTTTTTCCAGCTACTCTTCTATGTAGCAGCCATAGCACGTGGGATATATTGGCGAAGATGCAGACAAAACATGGGATAGTCCCAGTTTAAAATAAGCATCTCACTGTAGGCAAATTTCGCCAAGTGCTCCACCATGGCGTATTCGTGAAAAAGTAGACTATAAAGTGCTTTAAAAGTGTTCTAAAGGGATTTCAAGAACTGAAAGTGCAACAAGCAGGCCATGTCATATATAGATAGAAAATACTTTCATTCCTTTGCTTTTGGAACATTTTAATCCACTTGATGGCTGATTTTCTTTCTGCCCTTGGGAAGACCCAATAGTTTTATGGGGGGGGGGGAGTTGGGAGTTGGTGATTGAGGGAGGAAGATCATTTACAGCTAATCAACAATTCTCTGATCACTTGTACAGAATTATTTACTATAAAAATTATTTCCTATAAAAATTCCAATATATTAATTATTATACAGTCCAATGTAAGAAGAAAACCCTTCTTTCTTCATTTAAAATTAAAGCTCCTTTCCTCTCCCAGGCTCAGGCCTGTTGCAGGGTGGAAGATGGTAGTGTAAAAGGTAAATCTGGCAGACTCGGTATCTACGTTGTTATCTAGCATTTCTATTGCTCTGTCTCCATGTGTTAGGCTAACTGCGACTCCTCCAGGATTTCAACTAAGGGAAAGGAGGAGATATAAGAGGCAAGGAATGGTCTCTATTAACTTAAGCCAATCTGCCATTGGTTGGTTTTTTCTGGCTATGGGAAATATTAATTCTTTTTTTCTTTTATCTCTTCCTACCCTCTCCATTAAAAAAAAAATAACTTTACTGGAGATCTCCTATCTGCAGTTCCTCTGGGACAGTTGATTTGGACAAGTTCTTCTGACTGGTCATTAAGACATGTCCCTTGGCCCCCTGAACATCTGATAGGACTCCTCCAGCTCTTTTTTCTGTGTTTGGCCCTCAAGCCAGCCCTCTTGAGAATGATGTGAGATAATATAAACTAGTTTATTCTCTCTCTCTTTTTCTGGCCCTCACTTTCTCATGGCCCATATGAAATATACACATTTTTTGATCCTATAAATTCTCAGGGAATAAAGACCTTCTCCACCATGAGAGAAACTGGCTTATGGCAATCAGTCATCTCTTTTGCAAAGTCTCTGTTATAAGGCTTTTCCTTTATTTGATCTTAGCATATTAAATGAATAGAAGGAAAGTTCATATGTCATACATGTATTTGGAGGGACTTATTTTTTTGTGTATGAGAAAAGAAAATAGAAGTGCTTTCTAGTATGAAAGTTTTGATTATTAGGTTTATCTGAAAAACAAAATTTTCACTATAGGAGAGAGCCAGGAATTTTACGGTTCCCTTCACAATTATTTAATCCCTCGTGTTACAGACATTTAATTCCAAAGAATAAAATGTGCCAACTGTCTTTCATTGAATGTTCCCAGTAGTATTTTCTGTATCATTCATGTCACTGCTCACAAGAGAAAAAGGTTATACTGTCAATGAGACTTGGGGCCTGGTGTGCTCTAACTGTGAAGCAAGCGATGCTTTAAGGCATGTCCACCAGGGTTCCAGTGTTTGAATTTGGATATAAGAGATGGTATGCAGAGAAGGGAAAACTATTCAACAGATATCATTTAAGTAAACACTGGAAACTGGCAAGGATGACCCTTATGTTTTGCCATTCAAAAATTATTCTCTTAAGTAAAAACACAAATGGGGAAAGTTCTTTGTGTTTTTGAGTTAAAAGATTAATAATGTACCAATGGATTTTGATCATTTCCTTTCCAGTGAACACTAATGGCATAGAAAATAAGGAATCTGAATGAGTATGTATAGCTTGGCTTTGCTGTATCTGGAATCCGCTAGGTCTGGGTTTAAATTCTGGCTCAATCACATACAAACTAAATAAGACATTTAAACTCTATAAGCCTTATCTATCTTGTTGATAGGACAGGTGGAATAAGATTGATTCATTAAGTTGTGGTTAAAATGAAATAAGACAAATGCAAACTTTTAGAATATTGTAAGCATTAAATAAATGGTAGCTGTCATTGTCATCATCATCATCATCACCACCACACCATTATTTTAAAAGTTCACCAAGAATAACTTTCTGAGTTGTGTCTGATCTATTTATCCACCTATCATCTATTTATCATCTTCAATATTGATGATAATTAATATTCATCTCCAAAGTTATAAGCATTTAGAAAATAGAGGTCAAGCAATAGCTGTCTGGAGAATCAAATTGACTAAGAAATGCTTTGGGAACACTTAAAAATAGTTCATTTAATTATGGCTTTTTTGGGGAAAATAATAAGAACAGAAAGAACAATTTTATGAGAAGCTATATGGAATTGAAAACTCTATATTTAACAGACAAATTGATACTTCAAAGTTTAAGAAAATTTTCCCCAAAACTAGTGTCAATTTTTTGTGTCAGGCGAACTCACTCCTATTTTCCTTATACTTTAAAGGATTTTGTGACCAGGAATAACCGGTCGTTGGCTGAATTCCTGCTTTGTTGATTTACGGTCTCCAAAACAGCAGCTTCAGTTAAATGAAGACAAATCCAAGATGTAGAAAATTAACCTTACTTTTTGACTAATTGTGATTAGACTTCACACACATTTCTTTCTGTTGTACAATGGTGTTTGTGGTTGAGTAATAATATTTTAATAAAAATTCATTAATATACTTTAAAATAATTGTAAATTTAAAAAAATTTAAAAATGTAGTTTTAGACATTAAAAAGAAAAATTCATGATCCATTTCTGAAGTATCCTTTGTGGTTCACTTTCCGCTTTAACCAAATGTACTCATAGTTCATAATAATAATTGGTAGCACTATTTTGAGAAAACAGAATTTTAATTAATTAAAATTAATTAATTAATTTTCTGAAAGCTTGATGGATTCAATAGAAGAATAAAACCGAAATTAATGATCCTAATCCTGAACATAAAGAACTTTTACTTAACCTTATTAGAATTGGTTATGAAATAATTCTATACAGAAGAAACTTGTTGAATAATTTGGCTATAATTATCTTTTACCATAAAATCACTGAGTATATTTGTGCCATTAAACGTATTTATTTGATATGGGAAACAAAAGATATGCTGTGATTACACCAAGAACATACGAATTCAATTGTCCAATTTATTTTAGATTATGTTTTAATTGTGTATAAATTACCCAGAGGATAAGATCCAAGTAGTTTAAAAGTTTGGAACTTTAGTGATTTTCTGAAAATGTTTGCACACAGCCTAGATGGGATGATTGAGACTTAATATTTTGAAAGAGCTGAGACATTTGATAATGGATTCTATTATCCTTCTCAGAATGGCTCTTATAATGACCAGTGAAATAAAGAGGCTAGATTATTGTTGGATAGTTCAGAAAAGCACCATGGCTTGTTTTATGAGTGCAAAACTGTCAAAATTGATCATATTGTCCAATTTGAATATGTAGCCTTGTAGACTTCAATTATGCTTCAATAAAATTAAGAAAAAAATCATCAAATGTTAGATAAAAAACAGATTGGGGACTTTATATGAAAACAGGAGAAAGCTGCACCTTCTTCCCCCAACATAGGATAGGGTATAACTGAGTCTCAGGTTGGAAGAGGAGAAGGAAATTGGAAGAACATTTTTGAAGCAGCACGTAGATAAGCAGGGCTCTTAACTGCTTTCTCTGCCTCTAGTAATCTCTGGGGTGGGTGCAAGGAAGGGAGGAAATGGAAAGAAAAGAGAAGTCATTTAAATGGGGGGATTGAGGGAGTATTAAGACCCTGGGATTTTGTTTTGTGGCTAGAGTTTAAAGACAGAAGCCTTGTGGATAAGGGAAAGAACAAACAGGTTGGAAGCATGATTTTTCTGGAAGTTTTTCTTGAGCCTGAGAATGGCATGGCTTAGACACAAACATTTCTGTGTGCACTAGTAATGAGGAAGAAGTGAGTTGGCAGAAGTGAGTAAATGGACAAATCAGATGTGTGCATTTAAGTGTAAGCACAGCTAAAACATCAGAGTGATGACTATTTTGAGGAATCTGTGAGAAGTCTGAAGGTGTGATTACATAAATGATTGCCATCCATCAGTGCCAACACCAGATATCAAAATAAACAAGTGTTATCGTCTCTGGAAACAACTACAAGTGACATGAGCCTCATAGTCACTGCCACCTCTATGCACGAGTGATGGTCTATAAGCCTCACCTCTCAACTTGGAGAGGAAGAAGAAAATCCTTAAATTGAGCAATGATTTTTTTTTAATAAGCCACTGAAACGTGGATTTTTCTTTTTATGATCCTAAATGGGCTCTTTGGGAAAAGAAAACACACAATTTTTGCTACCGAGGTGAATTCCATGTAAAGAAATTCAGAATCATTCCTGAATTCTGTGAACATTGTAATTGAAAAGTCATGCCTATTACTCATATTTTTATCTTGGAAAGAACTTCTTAGAGGAAAATGGCTACACCTGCTCACTTTTGGTTTCAATTTGTGTAGAATACTTTTTTCCATCCCTTCACCTTGACTCTGTGTGAGTCCTTGTGGGTTAGATGTGTTTCCTGGAGACAGCAAATACTAGAAAACACAATCCTAAACTTCATATGGAACCAAAAAAGAGGCAGAATAGGCAAAGAGTACTAAGCAAAAAGAACAAAAATGGAAACATCACATTACCTAACTTCAAGCTGTAAGGCTATAGTAACCAAAACAGCATTGCACTAGTACAAAGGTAGAAACATACCAGTGGAACAGAATGGAGAAACCAGAAATAAAGCCATATAGCTACAACCGATTTTCAACAAAGGAGACAGAAAATACACTGTGGAAAAAATGCCCTATTCAATAAATGGTGCTGGGAAAATTGGATAGCCACATGCAGAAGAATGAAACAGGATCCCTATCTTTTGCCATATACAAAAATTAATTTAAAGACTTAAATGTATAGCATGAAACCATAACAATTCTAGAAGAAAATGTAGGAAAAACTCTTTTAGACATTGGCCTAGGCAAAGAATTTATGACGAAGACCCCAAAGGCAAATATAGCAACAACAAAAATAAATGGACTTAGTTAAATTAAAAAGTTTCTGCACAGCAAAGGAAATAACAGAGTGAATAGACAACCTGCAGAATGGGAGATAATATTTGCAAACTATACATCCAACAAAGGACTGATATCTAGAATCTACAAAGAACTCAAACAAATCAGCATCAAAAAAACCAAACAACCCCATCAAAAAGTAGGCAAAACACAGGAACAGAAGTTTTTCTTAAGATAGATAAATGGCCAAAAAATAAAAATAAAAAA
This sequence comes from Daubentonia madagascariensis, assembly GCA_023783475.1. NCBI lineage: Eukaryota > Metazoa > Chordata > Mammalia > Primates > Daubentoniidae > Daubentonia > Daubentonia madagascariensis. The sequence goes on along the minus strand of JAKFHU010000978.1, from coordinate 11,793,277 downwards.
AAGGTTCATCAACACTAATTATCAGGGATATGCAAATTAAACCTACAATGAGATACCACCTTACCCCATCAGAATGTCTATCATTAAAAAATAGATGCTGGCATGAATGCAGAGCGAAAGGAATGCTTATACGCTGTTGGTGGGACTGCAAATTTATACAACCTCTATGGAAACAATATGGAAATTCCTCAAAGAAATAAATGTAGACCTACCATTCAATCCAGCAATTCCACTGCTGGATAGCTACCCAAAGGAAATGAAGCCATTCTATCAAAAGAGACACTTGCACGTGAATGTTTATCACAACACAATTCACAGTCATGAAGATGTGGAATCAATCTAAGTGTTCTTCAATTCATGAGTGCATAAAGAAAATGTGGTATGTATGTATGTACATATATACACACACACATATACACCATGGGGTACTATTCAGCCATAGAAAGGAATGAAATGATATCATTTGCAGCAATGTGGAGGGAACTGGAGACCATTATTCGAAGTGAAGTATCTCAAGAATGGAAAACCAAACACCTACTTGTTCCTACTAATAAGTGGGAGCTAATAGATGGGTACACATGGCACAAAGTGATATAAAGGACACGAGAAACCAAGAAGCGGGGAGTGGGGATGTGGGATAAAATCTTACCTCTTGGTTACAATAAGCACTATTCTGGTGATGGGCACACCAAAAGCCCTGAAGTGAGCATTATACAAGATATCCATGTAATAAAAACACTTGTACCCCCTTAATTAATATTTTGAAATAAAAAATTGCAAAGCAAAACAAACAAAAAAGAACTTCTTGGAGGAAAAATAAGAAAACAAATAAGGAAAACAAAAGAATCAAGCAAACAAATGGAAGAAGCCATATGAGTACAGATACCAAAAGAGTAATATTGTTACTGCATCTGTAGTAAGCTATGCATCTTAACACTGCTGTATTGCACAGCAATATTCTATGTTTCCTTGCTATGTTTATAGTTTCAGTTACATGAAACCATATTTGAAACCAAATCTTATACCTTCATTTGTTTGTACTAAGGAAGTAAAATGAGAGAATAATTCATATTTCAGTTTTACCTGCTCTATCAGTAATAAGGTCAAGAAGGGAATGAGCAAATGAAGTGAAGGGATTTGTTTGAGAAATATGTTATTGTTATCTCAAAATTCCATTGGAATTATGCTAAATATTTTGAAAGTAATAGTATTTAATAATAAATACTATTTTTAATATTTGCATTTATCTGTATATGCTAAGTTATATAGGTTCATATATAGGGTTCTTTCTGTATTTACATACAAATATATGAAGATGAATTATTTTTTAAAAGTCTATATTGTAATACATTACATTTAAGTCTTTATAGGCTTGGTTCAATATTTACTAATATTCTTTTGAAGATTTTTAAAATATAGATTAAAGCAGAATCCAATATACACTAATTCAATGGAATTAGCATGATAGTCCTTTAATAAGTTTATACCAGAGTTTGAATTCTATGGTAATCTCTTTTCTTTTAAATCAAAGATGAGAAACTAGCTCTTTATGTGTCCTTTTTATGCTAGAATTTTCTTCACATGACCCTAGATTAGTTCCCTTGAAATTCACAGCTCCTATGTTTTGCCATTATTCAGTTTATGAAGCTTTAAAGCAGCTTAGAATTCTCTTAAATCATTCTGTCACTTGAGATCCACCCCTAATTCCTCACATTTTAGCCATTAATGTGCAGCCTCTCAAGTGTAATATATCCTTGGGAAATTCAACTCAAATGTCCCCTTTTCTATGTTTCTCTCACTAATTATAAAAGTTTTCTGAAATTTACCATTTAACTAGGTCGCAAACTTAAAGACTAGAGCTATTGAAATGTTGACAATGACTAAAAAAAAAAAAAAAAAACTTACATCCAAAATTCTTCTTACTTGTGTCCTATGTATAAAAAAATTAGTGAAATGAGTTTCTCTTCCCAACCTCAGCAAGTTCATCACCCTATTACAAAATTTAAAGCAGCACACTCTGTCCCTAAAGCACATTATCAATGTTAGTGCTTTTTTTTCCCTGCTAGACTTTTTTCCTTCTTTCTGAGGACTGAGAAGAAGAGCTACATTGATTTTCACTATCAAACGTTTAAATATGATTTTAAGTTTCTCTACCTGTGTTATTCTTTTGCTTAGTGGGATCCAGAGAGATTTTTCCAATAGCAGGAATATGTTTGGTTAAAATATGACCTAATACATACTTAAAATTCATCAAAAGTGTAAAGAAATATAGGCTAGAGAGTTATTTGGTTGTTATGAAGGGATACTAGGGAAGTCCACCAGAAACGGTTTGCTTTTGTTTGAGTGGTGTCATGTTCTCATGTCATTCCCCAGAGATCTAGTTTTGACTTGACTCTACCCCCCTGTCTAGAACACTTAGGTACCTCTTTGCTTTTATTGAGAACACATCAAGGGCAAGAGATATTTTAGGCATTTTTGTCCTTGGCTCATAATAGGTGTTTCATAAATGTTGAGTGATGACTAAATAGACTCTTGAATGCAGGGAGGCTGAGTTGATTACCAAAGGGTCAAGATCTACGGCTAGCATAATAGATTGTTCACCTGGAGTGGAGAAAAATCTGGGTCATTGAAGGCAAAGTACTTCATTATTTCGCTCAAGGTTGGCTCTGGTTTTAGAATTGAACAGTAAAATGGGAGGATTGAAAGAGAATGTTCTATAATCTTTGTGCTCTGCTAGACCATTAACAAGTGGTATTTCAATTACAGTTTACAACCTTATTAAATAATGATAATCTCTAACTTGCAAATGAAAAAAATGAAATTAAAATACTTGTAAATAGTTGTGTTGGTGGAAGGGTCTTTTAGGCTGTGCTCATTCTTCTGTTACGTGGTGCTTCCATATGTGAGAGGCCACTAGTAAGTGACAGGACCTCTCTATTTTTCCCTTGGAAAAATCTTCAACATCACTGATGCCAATAATATAATTACTTATAATTGTATACTGCTTACTATTTGTAAATCATTTTCACATACCTTTCATATAAATTATCTCAAATTGTGTAACAACTCAATGGGGTTCAAAGAACAGGTGATTATTTCCATTTTATGTATGATAAAAGTTAAGTCGCAAAATATTGAAAGAATTGACCAACTTTATATTGTGATAGTAGAAAATATTGAACTATAATTGTCTAGCTCTAAATCCAGTGGTCCTTCCATAATATGAAGATAATTACAATAATTAAAGAGTTACTATTAATTGCATACTCTCTGTTAATTAAGTGTTCTCATCCTGAAAATGATTAGTTTCATTTCCTCCCTATCTTTTCTCCTTCCTCAGCTGAATTATCTAATATGGTTCAATATCTTGACTATTACTCATTAATAGGAGGCAACTATTAGAATTTTTATTAAATTACTGTTGGTTTTCTTAAATGACTATTTGTATCTTATACTGTCAAATGCCATTCTGTGAGTCTAGATAATTACCAAGGTTTACATAAGTGTGTATGTAAATCACAAACACTGTACTTTTAAGACCCAAGCTAATTGACAGAAATGAGTGACTATGTTTCATGAGAGAACTCTTAGGAGAAAATAACCAGAGATAACACAAAACATAAGCAGGATCCAATTTGTTTCCTATATTCAGTTATTAACCTTAAGTGTGTAGGTGCAGATGTGGATTACTTAAATAGAAAGGAAAAAATGAAATAAAATCAGAAAAAGTTAGTGATATAATATTCATATTTACACATTTTATAGAGAGCCTATTATGTGTCAACATTCTGTTGCTAGATAATCATTTAAGCTTTATAATATCTTTAAAACATAAAACAAATTTGTTTAAAACAGACACTTTAATATTTCACAAATGGTGAAACTGAATCCCATTGAAGTTATGTGACTTTCCCAAGGCCTTCTAGGTAGCAAATGATGGCACTGCTATCCAAACCTAGGCTTTCTGATTTGCAAGATTATTTTCACTTGCTATATTGTATTTGCACATATAATGGAAAGGCATAATAGATTGATTATTTTGCTCTTATTCACCAACAGTTTGGGACAATTTGTGAATCTGAATATTTCCTTCTTTCACCCTCTTCTTGATTATAGGCTCTTATCTGTTCTTTACTTTGTGTGAAAGTTATTACACTTGAGTGAGGAAAAGTTTACTTTCCTTTGTACTTTTTGCCATAAACTGTTCTGTGATATTTCATAAGACCGCATTCTTATAAAACTAAATTATACTGAATGGAGAAAACAAATTTATTTTGTCTCTTGCAGAAGAATATACAGTAAATACTGATGAAATAACCAGACCTGTCAACTGGATGCTGAGTAACTATGTGAGATATTCATGCCATTTTCTCTCCTAAAGTAGCATTTCTCATTGATTTATGGTTAAGTGTATGACTAATAAAATAACTGCCAAATGAAAACACCTGAGCTGATAATTTAAGAAAATATTCAAAGCAAAAATAAAGTTCACTGAAGCTTCACAATTAATGTAGTCATGGCTGGATAATTTTAAAGTAGAGAACACACACACATTTTATTGTTTTACGTAAGGTGATGCAAGATATATGATACTGAGTAAGCTCTGCACCAGCAAAATAGAGGCTTCTGGAAAAAAAAAAAAGACACATTTCACACCTCAGTGGCTTTTTGCAAATTGAAGTTAGTACTTTTTTTATCAGAGAATTCTGGTCCTAAAGGTTTATCCTTGTCAAAATATCCCCTAAATGATTTTATATCTTGATTTTGAGTTTAGCTTCCTACAGAGAAATTAAAGGTGTATTTGCATCAAATTATTTATTTCCTTAATTTTATTCTTTTAACATTTAGAATGATTCTGAAGCCAATATCAAGGAACTTTTTCTTTTTTCTTTTGGATGAATTGAGATGAATATGCTTTTACCCACTGGTGATCAGCAAGAAAAGGCCCTCTCTTTTGTAATTCTTAGTTTGAATAATTCATCTTAGTATTTCTGCTTCTATGCTTTAGGAAATATTTATATTAATCTTGCTACACTTAATAGCAATTCACATAGCTAATCACTGATATTATCATAGAAGCTAAAATTAAATCTGAAGCAGTAAACAAATTCCTATACAAGTATTTTTCCTATGTTAAAATATCTTGCAAGTATTCTGAGCTTGAAATGTAACCTATGTCTTAACAGAAGGAATGATGGGCGAACAATAAGCATTTATAATTAAGGCTAAAAAACTAGTTTAAATAAAAGTGAAAGATTTTGAGCCATGATATTTATCTTCAAAATTACATTTATTGCTCATCAGGAGGTCATTTCCTTGGGATATCTTTCCACCAATGGAAGGAGCAAAGGAATAACAGAACAATGGAGAAAAGATTACATGTTAAATAATTAGTGAGACTTTAAAAAAAGTATTCACTCTATGCAAAATCATTCTACTAGATGTTACATGATCTGGCTCTTATCCAAACCTCTTTATGAAGTGATAGTAATGTTGTATACAGAAATTGAATCTCAGATTATTTTGTGGCAAAAAATACCTTCCTTCTCTCTGTTTTTGCACACCTCCAGAGCTTTTAAACTTCACATGCTTAAGCTCCAACTTTCCCATTATCCTTTCTGTCCCTCTCTGTCTCCTATCCCTGTTAAGGACAATCTCCATGTGCACGCTCTTTCCTCTATTCCCTATGATCATTTGACATGATTTAGTGACTAGTCAAATAAAGATACTTATTTGATAAGGTATCATTATCTCAGATAACATTTCCAATTTCATAGTGATTTTTAGTGGGAATTCTAGCAACAAGTGGTTGTTAATGAGAAATTTTCTTTCCTCTTAAAATACACTGTAAGTAGCTGAGGATTTTTGTATAAGTCTTGTATTTTACAAATATTAACATATTAATAAACAACATAAATGAAAACACATCATTGGGGCCAATTTCAAAGTAAACAAAGTTATACTTGACAGACTTTCTCCTGCTTTTACATATGTGCTTCTGACAATACTCTCCTTATGCTATCAAGTCCTCTTCCGCAGTCTGCACAGTTAATATCCTCCTGGTAACCCTCACTTATTCTGGACTACCCTGTGCAGACCTTTTTCCCTCAGCTGCCATCCTATCTTCAAGTTCATTGTCTGGTTGTTGCTATATGCCAAGGCAATGAGAAAAGTTTGTTGAGCATACAGAGCCTGTCATTGTGCTATGCAGTTAGGTCCACGTGGGTCAAAGCAGGAGAACAGGGCTAGGTGAGATTTAGTCACTGGTGGAAAATGGTTATCGTGGAAATGACAATCATACCTGTATGAGTGATAGTCAAGTTCAGGTAATTCAATATCAGTTGGATTGCTGAAAGGCAAGCAATATGCAAGAAAGATGTTCATAGAAATGAAGAAGTCTTTTCTGTACCATTTTCATACCTTGTGATGTCATCCTTTATAGCTTTTATTACACTTCAGTAGAATTACTGGATTACTTGTCGGTCTCCTTTAAAAGATAATGAATTCCTTGAGATCACTAATTATGCACTGGTCTTTGTAATTTTAGCGTTTATCATATAATATTGTCAAGTAAATATATGCATGTTCAATAATTATAAAGAAATTATTGTTTTAAAATGGATTCTCTGCTGGAGAAGTTCTTTAATTCTGTACTGTCAGAGATATTCCTTCATCCTTTACTTGGAGACTTACATTAGTAAATCTCATATATTCGTAGTTTATATCTATATATAATCAATTATACTAAGTATATGTTGAGGGTGAGGGGGGCCTGGGATAAAAGGGACTCAATTCTCATTTTGTAATAAGTTCAAATCAGAAAAAGAAATTAGGGATTTGCCTTGAGCTTAGTTTTCCTGTTCTTTCAATAGCTGTTTAGTCAGTTAATACCCTGAATTAAATAACTTTCCACTTAAAATAGTTTGAGTGCAGAATTGGAAACAGGTGGACTAATCATGATCTGCTGAAATTGGATTTAAGAGTAAAGGTTATGGTTTGCCAGGGTGACCCCTTTGTATTTCGCTGCTCATGTTCTCATCCTTAATGACAGTTACTTTCCAGGTCCTTAATCTTGTTCACTTAGAACCAGGTCACTCATGTCTTTTAAAGTAGAAATTTTGTTAATTTGAATAAATCCTTTTAAATTTGAGATTAGTATAATATCTATTTTATATTTTTTATTTCCAGCAACCAAATAGTACCTGGAATGTAGTTTAATGACCATAGGGGAACTGGTGAGACCTCTCAGATTATCTTCATATCTAGAATTAGTATTGGCTTTCTGAATTAAGAACATGATATTTCTTATGCAATTTAAATTTTAGTATAAACTTAAAATTTTATACTAAAAGAAGAATTTAGTCCTGGAGAAAGGAAAACTAGGGCCTGTTATTAAAACTCTTTTGGATTCAGTGCTTCTATTAATAATATTATACTATGTTGTTTAGTACCATTCTACTTTTTTATCTTTGTATAAGGAAAACCCATACCATGACTAGTGTTGTAGAGAAAAGAAATTTAAAAAATAATGATCAAGGCAACTTTTGAATACTTAAGAAATTGAATGATGAGGACAGGGAACCTATTAGCCTATTAAAATTTCTTATTAAAATTTAATTCATATTTTTAAATTTTATAAAATTAGATTTATTTATTCTACTTACCTGCAATTTAAAAACTTTACCCAAAGATTTTAACTTGATTATGTGTTTGAATATTTTCTGACATTTCTCTTTGGGATGCAATCTTGGATGAAGACATTTATACTAGGTTTCCTACAAAGTCCCTTGCTCTCCATAATTGTTTTATGTAAAAGTGATGCAAGAACTATGCTATTTATGTAAGAACCATGATTGAATAAGATCTAAATTCATAGTTAATATATTTTGATTAGGGATACACTTTCCTAATCAGTTTAAGATTCTCAGTTCCTAAATTGTTCTTGCGAACGTATAGATATGTTTACTTATGCTTTTTGATCCACTGGGGATTTGAGCAGCAAAGACCATTCATTGTCTCTGAAAACATGATACTGTGCTTAATCAGCATGTAAAGTGCTACATCCATACTCCATACTCCACAAAGTAAAATGGAGGGGTAGTTTTGCCTAAAATGGAGAATAATTAAAGTTAAAGAAAATTTAAATGAGTCTATAATTCTACCTTTATCAAGACAAAACTTCAGACTATGTGTCAGGGAAAAACACAGGGGAAAACAATACACTTTATAAAAAAGTTTCGCTTTACAAATCATTGAATATCAGATTTTTCTGGGAGATGTAAAAGATATTTCATCTAACTGCATTGGGTATTGGAGCAAAGAATGAACTGAAAGGGAGAGTTTTATTAAACTTGCTACAACATGTTCGTGCCCTGGGAGACTTTTCTATTTAGAGGAGAAAGCATTAAAATATATCTGGATGGAGAGCAGAAGCAGCAGAGGTACCTAAAAATCCATTGCTCATGATTCTGAATTTCAGAAGGCTGTTCTTCTTTCTGGTTTCTTTCCCTTCTCTTCTTCCTCCTCCTCTAACTCTCTTCGACTTTTAATCAGGACATTTAATTCATTACAAATACTCTAGTTTTGATAGCTTGTTAAAATAATATTAACTGTCTTACAAGAGGATCCTTTTGTATCTTTGCAAAATTGGAGGTTCTTTATGTCAGCAAATTGTATCTCTCATGTAGAAATATCACGTTAAGATATGAGTTTATAGCATAATTGATAGATTATTTTCTGTTACTGCATTTGCTCACTGGTGATCTTGCTATAAATGTTTCTCATTTAGTATCAAAACTTTCCATCTTTAAAAAATAAATGTGTTGAAAGAATTCTGGTGATTCGTACTTTTAAAAAACTTGGATATCTTTTAAAATGTCACATAATAAAGCATGAAATATTAAATAGCTTGTTTAAATTTTTAATTAAATCTCTTGAGATATACCTAGTTAGTGCCTACTATTAATATATGGCACACAGATATGAAATATCTGGATTAAAATAGGTTACTGTTAATATTAAAAGTGTGCCTGTCTTTACGTACCATTTTTCTGGGGCAGCTTTGGTAAATTTCTGTTACTCAGTCCTAAATATTATAGGTCTTGAACAGCAGGGGTAGAGCAGTGGTGTTTTATAGGACAATTCTGTATTGTGCTTGGGCCTGAGGCTAACCAGTATTTCTGGCTATTATTATATAAGTCCAATTCTCTGGCCCTCTCAGAGATTCTGAAAACTACTTGAAATATTTTCATAGACACTCTTCTGTTTAATTAGTTGGTTTGGATTCTGTTGTTTGCAAATATGAACACTAGTCAATAATTTGAAAGAATGCAAAAATGTGATCACAGCAAATCTCTAGGTTACCCTAAACTATGAATTATTTTACTCTTAATTGGAAGATGTGGAAGATGATACAAATGTATATGAATAAACATGGTTTATTTTTGCATAAATTCTGTGTCAAACAGGTTTTGGTTCTAAAATGCATGAATGCAGTTACTTTGTTCATTCAACATATTTTAATCACAGAATATAAATAGTAATGACTTATATTGTGCTGCAGTTCTAATATTTAAGTGCGTTCACAGGTTATTTCATTTTATAATTATAGTAACCCCAGAAAAGTAGGTATTGCCCATGACTTCCATACTAATAAGAGGAAAATTCAGAACTAGACATGGGTGTCTCATTTTTAATTCATGCTCTGAATGTTATTCTCTGCAAGCTTACTTAGGCTATGGTTGGCCTTCAGTATGTGGACAGCCATATGGCACTGGCACCTACTTTTGTTTCTACTTTTATTTAAGGGTCAAAAATAGTGCGTGTCTGGGTGTTTTCAGCTTGACTAACATGTAGCTTCTATAAATTGATTACATTATTAACTAGCTATATGTCAAGTCATTATCTCTAATATATGAAGGCTGTGATAGCACTACACATTATGAAACCTATCTAATTTTCAGTTTGGAAAAATCTGGTAATAAAATGTTCAATTGTCAGAATTATATTTCTTAAAAGTTAAAAATATATTATCTAATTACTTTATTTAGACCATTTTAGATAGCATATGAAAATGTTTTTTAAATCATGTTTGTTCATGTAGTCTCAAAAAAAGAACTGAATTCATTTAACAATAACAGTGTATTTAAAAGAGATGATATGACATAAAGTCTCCATTAATAAGATTTGCACTCATTATTGCTACAAAATCATGATAGTAAAATACAAGTATGGTAATAGACTTCTGTGCTTACCGGTGCATTATGGTATTCCATATTTTGACAAGAGTTTTTCCTAAATGCTGAGCTCTAACTCTGCAAAAATGTTTCTGTAACTTATGAATATACTGTGTAACAAATTAAAATTTAGAAAATAAAATATGTGGGAAGAGGTAGATTATAGAAATACTCATTTTGTATATTTTCATAAATTTCAAGGTATTTTTATGACTAAAGCTATTAATAATATTTGGAAAGCATACCATTGATTACTCTTTATTTGTCAAGATTTTTATTCAGCTTTGATCTGAGTGACATTTTTTTCCCCAGAAAAAATACATTCGATGATGTTGAAGTCATATGTTTAAATTTCTACATCATGCTTCTGAATAATCGGTTTCCCAGATTTGTAAGGGGTATTCAGAAGCACATTAATATTCTCATGTCACTAAGATGTGAATGATGCATTGTAATGGTAATTTCACAAATGATGCCCCCGAGTTTTAAAAGAGGGAATGCCATCCCAACAGTAATTAATTACATCTAAAATAATGTGTAATATTTTAATTGATTATAAAGTATTTTAAAAATTAAAATGACTTCTAGGAAACTAGATGGAAAAATACACCATTTATAAAAACATGTCTAAAGTTAGCCATCCTGAATTGGCATAATGTTAAAAAATTTTGAAAAATATCTATAGATGTTGACACTGAATTTGTTATTGTTAATGTGAGTTTAAGCTTTTTTCAGAGACTTGTTGAAGCTTTTAACAAATAACATAAGAATTAGATTTACACATGATAATATAAATATATTATTATAAAATGAGTGATAAAGCAGGCTTGGTATACTCATGAATTCTGATTAGGTTGGACTATCAGTTGAATATGTCAGAGCATTGAGATGAAGGTTGGTCCATAGCAAATTTGAATTTTTGAAATGTTTTATTTTACCTCAACTTTAAATAACTGAATATAAGGGCTTATATCCCTACTACAGAAATTAAATTTGTATAATTACAGTAACAAAGGTATTTCAAAGATGTTGCTTGAACTGTATTGGCCATTTTATCATGGAGAGATTTTTTATCAATCTGTGTTATTAAAATATGGTACTCCCTATTGGATTGATTATTCTTTAAGGAAGAATAACACCAAAACAACCAACCAACCAACCAACTAAAACAATGCTAACTGTCTCACAACATGACTAGGATATAGTATACTCTGGCACAGGGATGATACCGTGGGTCTTTGCTTAGTCTATTAGTTACACAGAAAAATCAAACAACAACAAACAAAATTGAAGGAAGTGTTTGTCTTCTAGGTAGATTAATTGGGAGCAGAATACAATTAATGTTTTCAGGATCATCATTCATACTGAACTTTCGTGTTCACCTCTGCTCCTCCGTTCCATTAAATACCTAAAACACATTCATTGCCTACTTGGTTCACTGATTTCTAAAAATTAATAATTAAATGTATATTTAGTTCCTTTAGCTAAAACCTTTGTTCTTCTTACTATGTGGGTATCACTGGTAAAAAGCAACATATTTGCTCTATTAGGCATTTTTACCTACACTTTCATGAGTACATTAGCTACTTAAGAGATAATGACATGATGCAGGGGGCCATTGATTCTGAGATGGGAGTGGATGTCACTGGAAGAATCAGTGTGAAGGATTTGGGGGCTGAAGAAGAGAAAAAAATGAAGAAGAAACATTGTGAGTGACAAAGAAATAATTCATAAGCCTGCCTCGGGCTGACGAGGAAGGATGAATGTCTGTGTATTCACTATAGAGTAAATGAGAAGGACATCCCATCTGCCATTTCCATTCCAAATAATATTTAGACTCAAAGTACTTAATGAAATAAGCCTATAAGAGCTACAAAAGAAACAGTGAAAGGAAAGGAAAAAAAAGAAAAATGTCTAAGAAAAATAAATTATATTTTCAAACATCTTATTAATTTATTTACAGAGAAAGTTGTAAAAGTATGTAAAATATAAGTAAGATGGAAAATAAAATGCATTAATAAAAATAAACCTTTCTGAATAAGCAGTCAAGTATTTTATTTAAACCTTGTTTCTCCTTAAAATACTTGTATATCTTTTTAAAATTTAAGGAGACAGTAAAAGAGCAAATAATAATCAATATAGCTAAGAACGTTTGACTCCTTGAGGCGTTTTTAAGAAAAAGTTCAAATTCATTGACACATTTTGAAAGAATGTGAGCTACAGCCTTGGCTTCTGCATTCCTACTGATTTTTAAGGAAGTCATTGTAAATCCATAAGCTTGCTCAGACCCAATTATATTTGTTGAAGACAAATGTTAGTTAAATATTTATTGTTATTCACCTATGGTTTTTCTTTCAGAACTCCTAAATCCTTTCTAACCTTTGAACATATTCTTTCTGATTTCATTAACTTTTAACTTTCCTGTTATTTATAGAGGGTTCTGCATTTGCTACTGTGAGATATTTCTTTGCATGTAGGGAACATGTGTTCACAGATTAATGTTCAATACGGAACTTATAATTTATCATATATGATGAATTGTGTCAGAATTAAGACAATTGAAAATAGCATGTTAGTTGAATAAGCACAACTAGTTGAACAGAGAAATTTCTTTAAGAAATATCTCTTGAGTGTACAAACTGATTAATAGAAAATAAACTTAAAGGAACCCACCCAAACTGATGGACAAACTGACGCTGTGAGCCTTCAGAGAAACCAAGTATCATTAGATATGACAAAGACCTGTTGTTATTTAGAATTTCTTAACCCTCTTTGGAGCCATTAAAATCTAACATGATTTTATTTCAGTGATTACTTGTTTACATGTTCTTTCCTGTTAGATTACTTATTGAAAAATGAAAATATGAACATATTTTGTGGATTACAGTAATAATGCTATATCTCTGTTTCTTGACTGTTGTGTAGTTACCTCTCGTTAAGTTTTAACTCTAGATATAAGGTTATATTCCACTTATTCTTCTTTAAATAGAAGAATATATGGAAGTTGTGGTCACTAAGGACTAATTACCCTCAAGACTATAGTAAGTAGTTCAAGTAATGCTACCAAATAAGCAATTCTACAATTTTTTAAGTATGATTAGCATGTGGTGGGAATATACATATTTAAACCTTACTATGTCATCTCCTCTTCTCAAGCCTTTTGCTGTGATTATTTTTAATGTCACTTGAAATTCACTTGGCTCACTATCTACTGGCTCAGGAAGAAGTTTGGAAATGTTTAATAAAGTTTCTTTCTTTAGACCTCTCAAGAATATGTACTAATTAGATTTATGTCTGTGAAAAAAAGTAGCAGAAAGCGTTATGAGGCATCACAAAATAATTAGTGCACTTTTATTATTTGAAAAATAGCATATTTTGGGATATTAGACTATGATCTATTGACATAAAGAAGTATAGGTAACCACAAAAAATGGCCGTTGTGTCCAAACTGATTGCTTTTAGGAAAGCAGATTTATCTTGTTGCTAGGTCAGAAGTGTGAATTATTCTTCCCAAGTCAGTTTTGTCTGAGTGTTTCAAGTGGCTGATTTTAAGAGGTTTATATATAGCCCTGGGCTGAGAGTTACAGCCCAAGGATTTGAAGTTGAAATTTAAAGAGAATTGACGCTGATTTCTTTAAGACTCATATGAATATTAGTGAGACTGGGAATTATTATTAATTAAAAGACAATCAAGTTGTTGGTTTTCTATATGTAACTGTGATGTATAATATCTTTGGAATATCAGAATGAACTTATTTTAAAAAAACAAATTAATCCTCACTTAATTTTATGTTATTAAAACTAAAATTAGATTTAAGAAATATTTATCACATTCCTAGTATAGGGTGCCAATCTTAACTCAATCAAAATATTTATTAAAAGCCAGTTAGGTGTAGGCATTGTGTCCACAATGAGAATACAACAATAATAAAGAAAACTAGACAATTTCTGAACTGAGGAAGCTTAAATAAAATAAAGCAGTTTGAAATTAGGATACATAATTTAAAGAAACAAAAAAAGATGAGAAGAAATTAAAAAGGAGGTGGTATTTATGTTGACGTGAATATTGAGAAACAGAAGCTTGAGGATAAGCATTCCAGAAGGTATAGCATGTAAAAGAGCCCTAAGGAACTGAAAAAAAGCCAGCTGCTCAGTACATGACTGAGGAGCAGTTTGGCCAGAGATGGGATTTGAGAGGTGAACAAGCAGGGGCCAGTGACTGCAGGACTCAGACCTATTCATTACAGACACTTATATTAATATAATCACTTTCTATATATCTCCCCTTAGATATTCCATAGGCTCCTTAAGCTCAAAATGTTTGACACTAAACTAAATATTGCCATGTTCCTCCTTCTTTGTTCCTTGTATCTGAAAATAAGATCATGGCCTACCTGGGTGTGTCAGCCCAAGACATTCTTGGAAGTTCTATCATGTCACATGCGGTTCTCTCTGTTCTACCTCTTGAACATCTCTACGCTCTGTTCTCTACTCGCCCCGTCCTCTTTCATCACACTCAGTCACAGGAAAACCAACAGTGTCTTAACCAGTTGTTGTGTTCACCTCATGGAAGGCAGAACCAGACCCCCATTCAAAATTTGGTTTGAATGTGTACCGATGATATCACGCATGCATGAAGTGAATATGAAAAATGTTACAACTCACATAATGAGGCTTTCTAAGAAGAGCAGGGCAGGTACAAAGTAGGTACAGAAATGTCTTCAGAGAGTGGGGGAAGGAGACTGACTGGGTCATACTGCCTGTAGGGCCTGGGAGTGCTTGCGTGATTTGGGCTCCTTTCTGGCACGGGGGAATGAGTGTGGTATTCCTTATCAGCTTACACAGATATGAGGGAAAAAGGGAAGATGGAAAGGTGGGACTTGAAAGTTGTTGTTGGTTAAACATAAAAAATGAAGTCAATTACTTTATTAGACAAATCTTCCTGACTCCAGTATTGATTCCCTAGATCCATTCTCCATGCTTTAACCTGAATGACTATTTTAAAATTCAGATTATTTCATATTTCTTCTTATAAATCCATTACCATAAACAAAAGTCCAAATTCCTTAGTGTGGCATATGAGGTCCTTCGTTACTTGTCTTCTGCTCACGTTTTCAAGTCTTCCCACCTTCACACTCCATTTTTCAGCCATGCAGGATTAGCTGAGGCATTATAACATGCCTTGCTCTCACACTTCTAGATTTTTGTATGCTCTTCCTAGTGTCTGAAGGACTATTTTCTCCTCTGGTCGCATTTACTTCTTTTTTAATTTCAGTTTTATTGAGGTGTAATTTAGATAAAATAAAATTTTCACCATTTGTAAGTATATAGTTCAATGAAATCTGACAAATGTATATAGTAATGTAACTACCAAAATCAAAATATAGAATGTCTCATCTACCCCCAAAAGTTCCTTTGTGCCCCTTTACAGGCAAACTATCCCTCCATCCCTACTGATCTGATATATTTCTTCTTTGTTTTGCCCTTTCCATGATCTTATAAATGGAATTATAGGTGGTACTTTGTTTCAAATTTTTTCCACTTAGCATAATCCTTTTTGAAATTCATCCATATATTTGGATATATCAGTAGCTTTTTCCTTTATATTGCTGAATAAGTATTCCATTGCATGGATGTACCACAACTAATTTATCCATTAATCAGTTGACAGACATATGGATTATTTCCAGTATAGGGCAATGATAAATAAATTTGCTCTAAATATTGCTACACAGATCTTTCTGTGTGGACACAAGTATTCATTTCTCTTAGATAAATTGTAGGAATGGGATTACACATTCTGTGGTTTAATATGTTTATCAGAAACTGCAAAACTTTTCAGAATGGTTATGCCATTTTAAATTCCTGCCAGTAATATATGAAATCTCTACTTGCTCAAATACTCATCTTGATATTTGTCAGGTTTTTTAAAAAAATTATTCTTTCTAGTAGATATGTAGACATCTCATTATATTTAAAAAATGATTAATCATGAGCATCTCTTCATGTATTTAGTTGCCATTCATGTATCTTTGATGAAACATTTGTTTAAATATTTTTGACCATTATTTTAATTGGGTTGATGGTCTTTTATTATTGAATTGAATTGTAAGAATTCTTTATATTCTTGGAATGGTTGTCTTACTCAGATGTGTGCTTTGCAAATATTTTCTCCCTGTCTGAGGCAGATGACTTTTGCTTTTACCTTTTTCATGTCAGCAGCAGTCCTTTGCCTGGATCCTCTGTTCCACCTCAGCATCAGAAAGCTTTTGACTTTCCTCCTCCACAAGGGATAGCGGATTTTTCTCTGGGACCATAGAACATAGGTTTTCCTGCCTTTCCCCCAATGACATATAGCTTTTGCTTGGTATGCAAGAAAAACCCGTAAAATGTTGGGATAGTTGTGGTTTTTGTGCCTTGGAGGGAGGGAGGCACTCTCAAGTGTTCTGTTCGGCCTCCTGTCTTCCTCATGAGTATTAGTGAAGCCCTAGGGAAGGGCTGGGGAATGAGTGCAGACACCTCTTATATCTGGGCTCTAAGAATTCTGAACCCTCTGGATAGCCTGCACTTGACTTTTATAAATTATTTAAAAATTAATCTTTTTCTTCTCTGATTTCATGGAGGTTGCTTCTTCCCTCCTGACCATGGCAATGGTAAAACAGTTCATATATCCTACCTCTCCCCAGATCAAGATCCTATGTCAGTTCATGATCCTATCTGCTATCTTTTGGAATTCAGTTGCCAAGTTGCTTTGCTCTTGCGTTCTTGGTGTCATAGTGTAGGGTTTTTTTGATGCCTCACAGCACAGAAGTCCTATTGTTGGTGGAAGAGAGGTCAGCTGAGCATATTATGTTATCCTATGGTTGTAGGAGGGTAGGGGTAGACCATGAGGGGAAACATGGGTTGTTTTTGTCTGTGTAGACATCTTGATGCACATTTTTATATACTGCTAATAAAATCGACTATTTGTAAAGGCATTTGTATAATGCCAAATCTGTGTTATTTTATCCAGGTAAATTCAATATTTCAAATGCTAAATCAAAAGTTTATTAAAAAATTTATTCATGGTTCACTTGCTACTCATTTGAACTATAACAGCTGAAAACTAAGAAAAATAAAATGCCTAGTGGAACAGTTTGTTCTGTTGATATCTCAGGAATTTAGTAGTTATTGCACTAACCAAATAAACTGATACTGAAAATTGGATTTCCATATTACATTTATATTGCATCATATATATTAAATTTATAGTTTATATATTAAATTTATAGTAAATGGCATAGATATACAATTATAGCAATAAATTCATTAAAATGATATATTGAGTTAATTTCTCACTGAAGTCTGGTAGAAATAAATGTCTTCTAAATAGTGAATCAAAAGTTTATTAAAAAATTCATCAACAGTTCACTTCCTGTTCTTTTCTCACAATACATAATCTTGAATCTCTCTGACTTTTAATAGTTCAATCAGTTGTTAAAATGCCTGACAGTCTTGAATGGTTCTGAGGGATTTCTCTTCTAAATTATCAACCTTACTAGAAGTTGGCCTCAACTACATTTTACTGCGGTCCACACAGATCTGTTCCTTTGTTTACAGAGATGTAATTACCAAATAGACTATACCAACTTAGATACAGGGAATAAAGGTTAATTAAACATAAGATTTAATACATTCGGCCTAGACGAGAGCACAGATTATAAACTCTTTCTGAAAATAAAAAGATAACAGCTGAAGCAGCTATATATAGCACTCTAAACTCAAAAGTTAGATTATTAGGACTCCAGTGGAAACTGTCTTGTTGTTTCAACAACTGTTACCTTCTACTTTTTCCAGGACCTTATTCACCCTTTATGGATGGAAATTATGGGACTGACTTGAGGAAGGGACAGCTACCTTTTCATGTCCCATGCCATACCCCAGTCATTTCAGCACTCTAGGAACAAAAGAACATTCCAGATTGGGCTTTGTTATTCAACAACATCTATGATGCCGCAACTACAGGTAGAGAATAAACATTCTTCCTGATTCAGGTAGAACCAATTTTTTAATACAAACACATTTTCCCCCACCCTGCACACACACATACACACATCTCCAAAAGGAAAATACTAATTGCCTGTAAGTATTCAGTCTTACTGAGCTCTTAGCTGAGATGTGCACAGCACTGCTAATACACAAAATAGTTTTGTGCAGTATGAGAAATATTTTAATTCTATTTTAAGTTATATATCCATTTTAGTATGTTTAGAAATAACATAATTTTTTTTTGATGAGTCTACAGAGGGATCATTGATGGGAGAATCATTGATAGGTGACTGAGAGAGAGTTCATAGAAAACCCACAGCCACTGGCATCCCGGAGGCTGAGTCGGAGTAAGGGAATGCCACCTGCCAGAATGAGTAGTGGTAGCTACCCTGTTATACTAGGAGGAGACCGACAATTTAGTGGAGAGGAGGATGTATCTACTGACAGTAGAATTGGAGAGGCTACAGTAAAGGCTATGGCTACAGGTTTTGGATATATGTTAGGCAATTTTTTTTTCTTTTTTGTCTAGGGGCTAAAGAGAAGGACATGCAACAGCTTACCATCTTTTATTTTTTTTCCACAAACATTGAGGTCAGATGCATTCTTCTGCCTTTTCTGAACCCCCACCAACTCTATTCCATGGGAAACAGGAATTAAAGAGGCACAATGGAGCACTTTCTCTACCCCAAAAGACTCCTTTGCTAAAAAAAAAAAATAAAATAAGGATAGAAAACAACTGGCAGAGGAAGGGGAAGTCCAATGCTTCTGGGCTTTATCTTGCACAGTGCATGCCTTATGGGTCCAAGGCCTCTGTCTCATATTTTGTCCTACTGCAGAGATTATAGGGACTGTCTTATGAATAAAGAGCCAGAGTGTTAGGTGTTCTTGGAAATTAATATGTTTGGCTGGCTGGGCTGGAACTCCCAGTGATTGCTTAATATCTCCTTCCAGTCCCCTACTCTGACAAGATGAGAGCAAAGTGCCCTGGGGGATCCCAAGACGCAGGCTCTGGGAATCTTCTACTCATTTATGCCATCCCCCAGACTAAGGCAGGGCTGTGTTTCTTTTCTACCCAAGAATCTATCCTCCTCTCCTTACTCTAGCATGTGGTAATGGAGTGCAGCAAGACAGCCAAACAGAGCCCCTGCTCAGGTGTCATCTTGTGGTGTGTTTCTGTGACCTGGCCAGTGAAAGGCATGTCCATTAGAAGAACAGGGAGCCTCACTTTAGCCATAGAGTCAGGCACTCAACAGACTATGATGTAGAGTTGTAAAGACTTCAGTGGTTTGGTAAGTGGGGGCAATAGGAGCGCAGGAAAAGACTGTGAAAAGATCAGATTTGTGGCTCAAACCCAGTGATTCCTCTAGGTTAGGTTGCTGGTTTAGATCAAACTTTAGAAATAAAATAAGCTGGGCCATGCCCAGTGGCTCACGCCTATAATTTCAGTACTCTGGGAGACCAAGATGGGAGGATTGCTTGAGCCCAGGAGTTTGAGACCAGACTGAGCAACATAATGAGATCCCATCTCTAAAAATATAAATAAGTAAATAAAATAATCTTAGTAACACAGAACTATCTTCCATATCTTTAACAAAACTAAGATTATCCAGACAAATTCATTGTTAATTATAATCAGTTGCACTGTTCTTATTGAAAAAACTTACTTTCCGTTAAGAAGTTGCTTTATTACTTGAGTTTCATTTTTTATTGTTAATTTTTTGAAATGCAATAACATTAATTTCTTTTCAGTATATTTATATTAATGGCTACTGCCTACTTATTTTAAGTGCTGCCCGTTTTCCCTTTGTAGTAGTAATATTTAGTTTGTCTCAAAAATAAATTTGTTCAAATATAAAAATTTTAATTAAATACAAATATTAATTAAATACTAAAAAAATTGGATCAGGATATGGCAAAAATCATGAAGGTTGTTTGAGAATAAGAGCAATTTGAAAAACACTGGCTTTAGGGAGAAAAAAGTCTCAATGCTAGGTAGTGTGAGCAAATTTCTACACATAACGGAAAAGCACATAGCCTGGCAATGCAGGGTGGGTCATTATTAGGCTCCCACGTCTCTGTGAGTAAGACATAGAGCCCATTTCAAGGCATCTATCCACTGAAATGTACGTAACACTCTGCAAAATTTGCAACATGACCTCTTCTCTATACCATAAGTCAAATCTCATTCCTAGCTAGTATGTCGTCAAAGTATTCTCCCAAAAGATGTTGGGAGGAAAAGTGACCAGACAAACTGGGCATTTTCTTTGGAAGAGTCTGCATTTTAAAGTGAGAAGAGTGTCAGGTTTGAAATTAACAGGTTTGGGGTGAATTTCAGAATTCCAGCTTTATGTCAACTGTGGAGAAACTTGGGCAAGATTCTTAAACATTCTCTGCTTACGTATAAAATTAGAATAGTGATTCCAAAGGAAGTAAGGAATATTAAATAAGAATATATATGTATATGTGTGTGACACACACACACACATATATATATGAAATATATGTCTTGGGGAAAGGAAGAAAGTATTTCCTCTTCTTTTGATTATATTAAGAAGGGGTTAGGTCAAGTGATCATAAAGTTTCATTCAGTATGGAAAGTTTGACCTTGCCACCCTTAAGGCTGAAGATGACCTAGGAAAAAGGAAGATAAGATATGACAGAGATCCTTGCTAGAGAGAAATAACATGTTGAGAGCTTGTTGCTTTCAAGCCTGGTAGATTCAGGCAAGGGGTAAAGTAGCAATATGGGAGGGAAGCAGGAGTGGATAAAAATTTCAAAGTTCTTTGGATGAGGGATGGGAGGTGAGGCCATTACGCAGCTTGAAGAGAAACTGGAAAGAAAAGGATTGTGACTGGTCCTTACATACCATACTGGGAGGAGGCCACAAATGTGCCCTTTGTCACCTTGCATTTGGTAATACAGCAGTGTGTTCAGGCAGATGAGATTGATGGTTTTCCTGCCTTCCCGTGACCTTTATATGTTAGACAGGAGGTGTAGAATTTCCCCATGCACCCCCGAGCAGCCACAGAGGTGCTGGAGTCAGGACAAAGAGGCTGTCTTGCTTGCTTGACTTTATGACCGAAGGCAATGCCAGGTATTATGGACTCTACTAGAGTGGTCTTAACTCATACCTAAAAGGGCATATAGTAGGACCTATAATACATTAACTGTCACTATTCTGGGACTAGACAAGTACAACCAATTTAATGGAAGCCATTGAGATTCCGGAAGACACTCAATAATTCAAGCATTCAAGACCCACCTTTACTACCACTTGAGGCCATGTCAGTGACCCTCCACCCCTACATTCTGATGCCATGACTGAGAAGGTGAGGCAGAAGGGAAGCAAGTCAGTAAAACTGAGTATTTACAAAGAGAAGACTTTTTTTTAAAACAAACTACGTAAAATAGAACTGAGAATTAATGAAACTTTGGACTCAATATAGAATATTTAAGTATGAAGATGCTGAGATAATATTAATTGGCAAGTTTAAGTTTCTTCTCTTCTGAAGGGAAATAATTATCAGAAAAGGATGATCAGGTCATGACTGATCATGGATTTTCCAGTTATGGAAAAATATAGCTGCTACAGTTTCTTTGCTAATCTGGGTAATAGTTTGATTAAATTTTGATCACACCTCACATATATCACAGTGCTAGACTTGTAACAATAAAATGTGAATTCTTCTACTCTGTACCATGCTTAAAAAACAAATGAAAGTATTCTAATAAGAAGATAAAATATGTCTGCAACAACATAGGTCATAAAATAATGCCATCTTATATATCCCACTTATAACATTTTTAAGTGTGTAAGGGCATGATTTTATGAATTGGAGAATGATAATAAAACAGGACTTAACAGTTCCTCTGTAAATTTCAGAATGCCAGTGGACCTTCCACACTGACAAGAAAATCCTACCATGTTTCTCTAGTTGTTTCTTGGGAAAGACTTGTTCCTGTGAAAATAAAGGAAAGGATATGAATTCTCTGTGATAATATCTCACCCATGTAGAGATAGCTGATCTGAAAATGGGGCTTCTAGGATAAGAAACCAAGAAAAAACAGATGTCCTCAGGATGAAGACACTGATGAAGCTTTGTGTAAAGCCAGCCCTGTTGGCTGGACTTTTCAAATATGTGAAATAATATATTTCTTTTATTGAAAAATTGGTTTGGGTTAGGTATTCTGTCACTTTTATCTGAAGGAAATCTGGTAACAGAAATCAAGAACCATGGCTAGGGTAAAGGGTCCACAGTGGTGTTTGGGTAAAACACCAAAATTGAGTTTAGGGTGCATAGCCTTAAGGCTGATATTCCCCCACAGCTTCCTATGGGAAAATGGAATCTTGTAGGCTAAGGAAAGGCACCATGGGAGGTCTGCACATTAGTCCTATCCCCTTATCTCCTGTAGATTTCTGCAAGTTTTAGGGCATATTGATGTTCATAATTTTATTTTATTTTTTTCAGGAAGCTTCAAGCTGTTTTTTTTTTTTTGTTTTTTAGAATATTATGAGGGTACAAATGTTTGGGTTACATATATTGCCTTTGTACCGCCCGAGTTAGAGCTACAAGTGTGTACCTCCTCCAGACAGTATGCACTGCACCCATTAGGTGTGAATATACCCATTCCCTCCTTCCCCTCCCACCTGCCCAACACATGATGAATGTTACTTCCATATGTGCACATAAGTGTTGATCAATTAGTATCAATTTGATCATGAGTATATGTGGTGCTTGTTTTTCCCTTCTTGTGATACTTCACCTAGGAGAATGGGCTCCAGCTCCATCCAGGGTAATACAGGAGGTGGTAGTTCACTATTTTTTTTGTGGTTGAATAGTACTTCAAGGTATACATGTACCACATTTTATTAATCCACTCATGTATTAAAAAACCTCTGCACAGCCAAAGAAACTATCACTAGAGTAACATTCATAATTATGAAAGAATAAATGAATCACATTTGAGGAGACTTACGGAAATTAAGCTTCCTGAGTTTCACTCACCTAATTGTACTGTGCCAAAAAATAAAAGGATAAACATCCCCATTCATGCTTTGATATTGTTTTAATTTATTGCTTACTTTTCATAAAAATCCATGCTTTTCCTTCTTAATTCCATTATTTTTAATCCTTTTATGTTTTCTTCCTGACCTGGCCTGCACAAAGCACTTAGCTATGAGATTTATTCTATATTGGTTTCAGAATACTTTGAGACAATTTTCAAGCAATCACTCTTGAAAGAAGTAGAGGATGGAGCCATATGCTAAATGTTCAGTATTCCCCCATTAAGTGAGGAAACAGAATGGCATTCCAGAGTCCTTCATTCTTTCCTCCATATTGTCATTATGTGCTTCCATACTAGGAGATTTAATGAGAATGCTAATTCAAGAAAATGCTTTCAATTAAGCAGTTGAAGACTGAGAAAACAATAGAAGATGCTTATACTCTTTTTAAAGTCAACTTTTATTTCTTTGCTTCATATTCTTTTTTCCTTAGGCTACTTTATGAATGCCTATGGCTTCACCAGTCATTGAGAAATGACATACAATTGTATCTCTAGCCCAGTGTTATCTAAGTCCCAAACTGGTATAGCCAACCACTAACTTTTTCTCTCCTTTTAAATGTTTTAAAAATAATCCAAACTCAGCTTGTCTCAAATTGAACCTATTTTCATCCTCTTCCATGACTGACAATCTCCTATTGTTCCTGTAAATAGTTCAGGAAATTAAAGGATATCTGTGCTAAACCTCTGTGTTTAATCCATTAAAGCTCCATTTAGCACCTGTATATCTCTTAAATCTGTTTAGTTCTCTCTATCCCCATGGTAGCCAGTGATAGTTCATAATACAAATCTAATCATCTGACCACCATGCCCTTGTCCCACACTTGCCAGGCTTAAAATATTCAATGTCATGTCACTGTTATGAGGACAAAGGTCACTATCCTTAAAATTGCCTGAAAGATACTTCATGGTTTAGACCTGTCCTGTCTGATATTGTGGCTATTAGCCATATGTAGCTATTGAAATGAGGCTAGTCGAAGTTGAGATTTGCTATTTCAGAAACTTTGTATGAAAAAAGCATATAAAATATACTATTAATATTTTATACTGACTTCACATTAAAATGATAATTTTTCAGAAAATATTGGGTTAAATAAAGTATAAATAAAATATATTATTAAAATTAATTTCAATTTCACCTGTTTATTTTTACTTTTTAATATGGCTATTAGAAAACTTAAAACTATGTAAATCTCTGGCATGATATTTTTATTAGGCACTATTAGACTATTAGACTATTAGCACTAGTCTAAAGTAGAATTATGCTCCAACATGCTCTCTATTCTCCAGTTTTACTGTACTTCTTTCAGTTCCTGTAAAGTGTTACACTTGGGTTTTGCATGTACTTTCTTCTATCTGGAACACTTATTTTTCGCCAAGTCTGTGCAATAATATTCCCATCACCCTATGTATCCCTTTAATTGCTTGAGATCTCAGTTAAGTTATCACATAATCAGTAAAGATTCTCTTTATATCGCTGACTAGGTTAAATTTCTGTCATGGAACCAGGTATTTCTCTGTCATGGCACTGTTCACAGTAAAAGCTTTGTGTATTTTTGTGTGACTCTTTGTTTCTGTTTTGCCCACTAAATTATATCCTCCCTAAGGGCATAGGCCATGTCTAGCTTTTTTTTTTTCTTTTCTTTTCTGATTATTTTTTTAGAGACTGGGTCTCACTACGTTGGCCAGGCTGGAGTGCAGTGGCTGTTCACAGGTGCGATACCATGACCTTCTCCGTTTCTGACCTGGGCTAGTTCACCCCTTCTTAGGCAACCGGATGGACCCTCGCTCCCAGGTTGTCACCATATTGTTGCCAAACTTAGTGCAGACATCTGATCGGCATAGAGCATTAGAGCCCAGAACTCCTGGGTTAAAGCAATCCTCCTGCTGCAGCCTCAAGAGTAGCTAGGCACACCACTGCACCTGACGCCATGTGTAATTTTGCTCTTCATTGTATGCCCAGCTACTAAAGCAGTGCCTGTCACATGCTAAGGGATTAATAGATATTTACTAAGTGAAAAAAAATCAATCAGAGTATTAATATAAAAATATGGGACGCCATCATAGCTATAGATTCTGTATTAATTTGACCAGACATATAATGAGGAAACATAGAAAGAAACTTCTTATAATACTTTAGATTACTATATAGAAAATATTCACTCAATCTCCCTTCCCACTGTGGTCAGAGTATACTTCTGGTATTCTTGACTTTGAGATCAGCAAGTAACTTTCTTCATTCAAAGGGAAATTAGGATACATTACCTAAGAAGAGACTTGAATTGTGTAGGCACAGTGGGGTCATCTTCACACCTCCACCAATGTCATTGGGAAGACCTTTAGAAGGAAGTACTGCTCCTTCAGCCCAGTGGAACTCACAGCTTTGGCCAATCTAGATCAGCTGAACTTGAGCAAGAATAAATTGTTGTTTTAAGGCACTGAGCTTGTGGGTGGTTGATTACACAGCAATGGCTAATTATTGCAGCTCCCAACTCAAGGCCCTAAATGTAAGTTTAATAAGCAAAGACATCATATTTTGAATAGTGGAATATTTGGGGTGGATCATTGGATTTAATACTGACCAAGACATCCTTAATGTCCTCCTCAGCCTGACTAAATTTTAGATAGATTTCTTCTGACTGTAGGCCCCTGATCTCTCTTTTCTTTAGCATTCTAAAGCATTTCCTTTAGAAAACTGTCTATTGTTAATACTTTCCCTGCCCCTTTGAGATGTGCAATTTCTTCCTATTTCTTCCTGTTTTTACAACTCAGGAATGTTGTTCACAAGGACCTTAGAGCAATCCCTTTGAAATATAATCATCAGGAAAGATAGGGCCCCATTCTCCCAGTCTCTCTGGGAGGGTAGAAGCCTGACTTTGATAAGTGCCAATTTAGCACGCAGATGGCATCATTACTTTGACCAACCTCCCTGTTAATATCCTCCAGTACTTTTCCTCTAGCTCACCCCAGTGCTTAAAAACTCTGCTGCATTTTGTCTTAACAGAGTTGAGTTTAATTTCTCTTCCCTATTGCAATAGTCTTGAATAAAGTCTTCCTTCTCTGTTTACCTTCATCTGGTACAATTTTTCATTGACAATAGACATAGAATTGCATTCTAAGGAAAAATTTAGAAGAAAGAGTGTGGTTATAAATAACTTAAAAATAGCCTCCCATGCTTTAAAGAGAATATTCATTTGTAATATATGTGATATCCTTACTCTGACAATGTCATCTTTTTCATGTAAAGTAGCCAATGATAATAGGATGCAAAATCTATTGTAAGTTTACATTAAGCACCATCTTAAGGGCTTTATATAATGGCTGATTTAAAAAAAAATTTAAACAACATTTTGATATGGTTAGTATTATGCCCATTTAATAGGTAAAGAAAGTGAAGCTCCATAAGATTAAATAGGTCCCCTCATATCATAGTTTATCCATAAGGAATTTCACATTCTGGTCTATTGCTTGTAGAGCCCACATTAGTTATAGCTCTTGCATGCTGCTTCTGTATATCTGTATTAATCATGTGCATATTCTATAAGTTGTTTAGCACCTTACCAAACATATTTGGGAAGAGGGTTGTGAGAAATTTAAATGCATTTCCTTTGACCTGTGATTAGTGGAAGGCAGACTAAAAATATATTGAAAACTAATAGAAATTTTAAACTAAGTGAAAGGCAGAGAAAAGCATTTTTTTTTTTTTTTACCTTGGGACAAATATCTTATTTTGGCTCAAGCCTGAGCTAATAGTCCTAAGGTTCACGAATAATTTTTTGAATTTTAATAGTTTCAAGCAGTGTACATGGAGGTATGCGACTGTATTTACATATGGGAATTTTATATATGAGAAAAATATACAATAAATCCAGAGGTTTTAAAGTGTGTGTAAGTGAAACTGAAATTATTTAACTATATTTTATTTAAATAAATGTTATATTTTTTCCATCTTTTGGAAATATCTTTTATAATAAATTAAAGCCTGAAAGATACACTGAACATAGTCACTATCTCTGTGAATCACAGAATCCTAAACAATATATTCTAGGATATTTAATTTGGCTTTGAAATTCTTTTGACTTAATCCTTGTGACATATATTTCAAGGTATAATCTCTAGTTTAGTCTCATCTATATTAAGGTTGTACATATATAGTACATGGTGTATATTTTTAGTTCCATATAACATTAAATACATTGAAGGGATACCAAGTAACTTAGAAATATTTTTATATATATCATGGTATATCTCTAAAATAAAATTTTATTGCAAGTCACCACAAACATAAAAAAAGAGAAAACAACACACCATTTCTGGTGTATGAAATAAAGACAAATAGCCCGGTAAATACTAATTCTCAATTTATAAGAAAAACAGGGGAAAAGATAATAGTACAAACAGAATAAGCACAAAATTAAGAGATAACAGTGGTGGGAGAAATCTGTCCTGGAGTGATCTGAGTATTAAGATGAAAAAAATGCATGCCATAATCAGTAAAAATATTGAAAAAGGTCCATCCCATAATAATTATCCAGAGAAGGGACTCTTGGTGGCAGTAGGGCAGTTTTGAAGCAGATGGGACAATAAATGCAAAGGATGGGATATAGAAAAGAATGGATACTTAGAGAGCATGAAAGGGGGAGAGACAGAAAGAGGGAGGGAAAGGAAAAAGAAGGAATTAATGTATTAATATGCTGGACTGTAATATACAAAAGGATAATTTATGATATATGAGGCCGTAGAGAAGCATAGGCCATGTTAAGAAGTTTCCTTCCAATCCTAAAGACAATGAGAAATCTTAGAAGGATTTTAATAGGAAAAGGAATTAGCTATGTTTTAGAAAGTATACTAAGTCTACAATGAACAAGAAATGGATTGGACTTCGGCTTCCCTTTAGAATGCCAAAAGCTGAAAACTACCTCAGAATGTCAAAACCAGAAGAAATATCTGATGTTTTGAAAACTCACAATTTTTCTTGAACCTATCAGAGAACAGATCATAGGACAAGCAACTAATGCAGAATGTCAGGAAAGAAGCATGTCTAAGAAGAAATGGGGAACAATCACTTGTTTAACTGGGACAGATATTATTGGACGTTGGTAAGAAAAATTTAGCTAAACATTTTAACAAATATTGAAAGCCAAATGTAGGCTAAAAAGGGAATATAAAACCCCTGAAGCCACAGACACAAGGGGAATTTGAATGAAGTCAGAGGTTCTTTTGCTCAGACCTCATGAGATGTTCACAAAAGAGATTGGCAAAAGTTCTGAGAAAGCTTCCCCTGTGGTGCAGACTAGAATAGTGGAATAACCACCACTGTAATAAGGCAGGAAGTCTCAGCTAGATCCTTCCTACCTATTTCTCCTAAAGAACAAAAGCCTTAAACTGCTGAGGGAAGGGCCAAAAACATTGTTGCCCTTAGGGCACTAGTGAAAACCTTTTCCAGGAGGGTGGGAACTTGCAGCCTTGGGGACCACATGTGGCCTTCTGGATCCTTGAGTGCCGCCTTTTGACCGAATCCAAATTTCACAGAACAAATCCTAAAATTTGGATTCAGTCAAGGGATCGCACTCAGGGATCTGGAGGGCCACATGTGGCCTTGAGGCCGCAGGTTCCCCACCCTGGCATGGACACGGTCCTAAGACTGAGGCTTAATTAGAAAAAAAGAGAGTACCCCTTGTCCCTGCGCCTCAGTAGGCTACAAGGTTTGTGTAATAAGTAACAGTAGTCTGCAGGAGAAGGAGCAAGAGAGAGGCAATAGCAAGAGGGACCTTTTCTTGGTTCATTGAGTGTAATCATAGAAACATATCTCAAGTCCAGGTCAACTCCTGACTAGATTAATTCAACTGCTACTCTAAAGAACTAGCAAAAGAAAAGCAATGCCCATTTGCAGATATTATATATATATAAAAAATCATCTCAGTCTCTACTTCCCTATATAACACTTTATGCTTTCAGCAACAACAAAAATAAGGCATACAAAAAAATCAAGAAAAAAGACTGGTAAGAGACAAAGCAAATTGATAGAATTAGACCCAGATATAACATAGATCTAAGGTCCCGAAGCCCCAGGCTGTGGACCAGTACCAGTCTGTGGCCTGTTAGGAATCAGGCCACACAGCAGGAGGTAAGTGGTGGGCAAGCAAGAGAAGCTTCATCTGTGTTTACAGCCGCTTCCCATCGCTGGCATCACTGCATAAGCTCCGCCCCCTGCCAGATCAGCAGCAGCATTAGATTCTCATAGGAGAACAAACCCTACTGTAAACTGCACATGGGAGGGATCTAGGCTGTGCGCTCCTTATGAGAATCTAATGCCTGATGATCTGAGGTGGAGCTGAGGCGGTGATGCTGGCGCTGGGGAGCAGCTGCAAATATAGATTATCATTAACAGAGAGGTTTGACTATACAATCAATGTAGTGCACTTGAATCATCCCAAAACCATCCTCCCCACCCCGAGTCCATGGAAAAATTGTCTTTCATGAAATTGGTTCCTGGTGCCAAAAAGTTTGGGGACCACTGACATAGATGATGGAATTTATCAGACAGAAAAGTTAAAATAACTATTGTTAATATATTACATTGTCTAGTGGAAAAGTGGACAACATTCATGAACAGATGGGTAATACCAGGAGAGAGAGAAAAAATATTAAAAAATATCAAAGAAAATGCTATAAAACCAAAAACACAATAATAGAAGGAACAGCTTAGAGAGGTAATATAATTTGTATACTTGAAACAGCCAAGGAAATAGTCAGTGAACTTGAAAAATGATCATAAGAAATTATCCAAACTGAAGCACAGGAGGAATAAAGAGAGAGAGAAAATGGAACATTCAAGAGTTATGGGACAATATCAAACAGCCTAACAGAGGTATAAATAGAATTCCATAAAAAAAGAGAAAGAAAACTAGACAGAAGAAATATTTGAAGAAGTAATGACCAATAAGTTTCCAAAATTGACAGCCACAAAACTATAATCTAAAAAGCCCAGAGAAAAATAAGCTGAATAAAAAACAAAACAAAACCAAAACATAACACACATACACAAATGCTAGACATATAATATTCAAACTTTTAAAAGATAAAGACAAAGACAAAAAATCTTAGTGTGATCAGAAGAAAAGAACCTCCACTTAAAAAGAGGAAAAAGTGTACAAATTTTAGCACACTTTTCATCAGAAACTCAGACATAAAGACAATACAATGACATCCTTAAAGTGCTGAAAGAAAAACATAGTATCTCTCAAATGAGGATTCATACTCAGTGAAGATAACTTTTAATAATGAGAAATACAGATTTTTTTTTCTTTTTCAGTAAACAAAAACTGAGAGAATTCATTCCATTACAATACATATTAGAGAAAGTTCTTCAGGCAGAAAGAAACTTGGGCCAATGAAAAGAAATGAAGATTACTAGAAAAGGAATGAATGAAAGTTAAGTATGCAATTAAAAAATATGTAATTGCTCTATAACATAACTATGTAAACACACAGTATCTTTTGTGTTAATATAATAGAATATGTGAAAATAAAATATATTATAAAACTAGCATTCAGGATAGATAGAATTGTAAGTATAATCTTTTAAGGTTTTTATACTACAAATGAAGTGATATTATATTATTTGTGGTAGGCACTAATGAACTAAAGATGTACACTGCAAAACCTCGGGCAATTACTAAATTTTTTAAAAAATATAAAAAGCCAATATTGTAAATAAAGCAGAATCATAAATTATGTTTACTGGAAAGGAAGGAAAAAACAAAAATTAAAAACTTAAAACAGAAAAGAGTGAACAAAGAGAAAACAATTAGAAAGTTTATCCAACCATTTGAAAATACAACAAATTTATAAGATTTAAAACACACAAATTAAAAGACAGAATTGTGAGATTCACTAAAAAGTACAAGACAACTATCTGTTTTTATAAGAACACCACTGTAAATATATAGACATAGATAGGCTAAAGCTGAAAGGATGGGAAAAAGTAATCCATGCAAATACTATTCAAAAGAAAGTTGGAAAAGCTACAATAAAATTTGACAAAGTAGATTTCAAATCCAGTAATATTGACTGGAATAATAAAGGACATTGCACAATTATAAAAGGGTCAATTTTCAAGAAGATATAAAACCATACATATGTATATACCTAACAAAAGTATTACAAATACATTAATCAAAAACTGACAGAATTTAAAGTAGAAATAGACAAAACCAGAATTACAGTTTGTAGGCTTCAACATTCCTCTCTTAGTAACTGATAGAAGGAAACAAGAAATAAGAATACTTTAATGCAATTGCAAATAAAACCCTCTAGTAATTTTTGTAGAAACTTTCAATTTGAATCTATAATTTATATGGAAAGGCAAAGAAAATAAAAGAGCCAAAACAATTTTGAAACAGGGGAACAAAGTTGGACAACTCATAGTATCTGATTTCCACTAAATCCACTAAAGCTATAGGAGTCAAGACATTGTGGTTATGGAGATACAGAAAATGTATAGATCAATATGACAGAATTAAATTCTGAAGTAGACGGGCATATATGTAGTCAATTGATTTATAACAAAGGTGCAATGGCAACTCAAAGAGAAGTAACAGTTTTTAAACAAATTATGCTAAAGGAATTGGGCATCCATTTAAAAGGAATCTTGACTGATATCTTGTACCCTAATAAAGATTAATGCATCATAGAACTAAGACTAAAACAATTTCTATAAGAAAACACTGGAGAAAATCTTTGTGATGGTGAGTTAGGAAAAGGTTTCTTGGACTTGACACTAAAAAACATGATTTATAAAAGAAAAAAATGATAAATTGAACTTTATCAAATCTAAGAGGGAATGCTTTCAGTTATTCCCCAATCAGTATGATGTTGGCTGTGGGTTTGTTACATACAGCTGTTATTATTTTGAGGTATGTTCCTTTGATGCCTAGTTTGTTGAGGGTTTATATCGTGAAGGGGTGCTGGATTATATGGAATGTTTTTTCTGCATCTGTTGAGATGATCATGTGGCCCTTGCTTTTCCTTCTGTTTATATGGTGAATCACATTTATTGATTTGCATATGTTGACCCACCTTTTCATCCCTGGGGTGAAACACACTTGATCATGGTGGATTATCTTTTTGATGTGCTGTTGAATTCGGTTTGCTAGTATTTTGTTGAGGATATTTGCCTCTATGTTCATAAGGGATATTGGTCTGTAGTTTTCCCTTTTTGTTGTGTCCCTTCCTGGCTTTGGTATCAAGGTGACACTGGCTTCATAAAATGAGTTAGGGAAGGTTGCCTCTTTCTCAGTGTTATGGAACAGTTTCAGTAGAATGGCGACAGTTCTTCTTTGTAAGTCTGGTAAAATTCAACTGTGAATCCATCTAGGCTTTTTTTTCCATGGGAGATTTTTTTGCTACTGTTTCAATCTCACTACTTGTTACTAGTCTGTTCAGAATTTCCATTTCCTCCTACTTCAGGCTTGGGAGGTTGTGTGTTTCCAAGAATTTATCCATTTCATCTCTAGTTTGTGTGCATAGAGGTTTTCATAGTAGTAATGGATGACATTTTGTATTTTTGTGGTATCAGTTGTAATGTCTCCTTTTTCATTTCTGATTGAGGTTATTTGCATCCTTTCTTTTCTGTTTCTTGTTAATCTAGCTAGTGGCCTATCAATTTTGTTTACCTTTTCAAAGAATCAATTTTTTGTTTGATTGATCCTTTGTATTGTTTTTTTGATTTCCATTTCGTTTAGTTCTGCTTTGAGCTTTGTTCTTTCCTTCTGTTAGCTTTGCATTTGGTAGGTTCCTTGAGGTATGACATTAGGTTGTTAATTTGTGATCTTTCTGTCTTTTTGATGTACATTATCCTGAATGGGGTAAAGTTGAAAACATTCCCCCTAAGAACTGGAGCAAGACAAGGGTACCCACTGTCACCAGTTTTATTCAACATAATACTGGAAGTCCTAGCTAGAACAATCAGGCAAAAGAAAGAAATAAAGGGTATCCAAACAAGGAGAGAGGAGGTCAAATTATTCCCGTTTTCTGATGATAAGATCTTCTATCTAGAAAACCCTAAAGACTCCACCAAAGACTTTTAGAATTGATATTTAAACTCAGCAAAGTTTCAGGTTACAAAATAAATGTACACAAATCAGTAGCATTTATACTAATAACAGTCAAGCTGAGAATCAAATCAAGACTGCAGTACCATTTACAATAGCTGCAAAGAAAATAAAATACCTGGGAATATACTTAACCAAGGTGATGAAAGATCTTTACAAGGAGAACAACAAAACTCTGAGGAAAGAATTATAGATGACACAAACAAAAGGAAAAACATGCCATGCTCATAGTTTGGAAGAATCAAGATTGCTAAAATATCCATACTTCCCAAAGTGATCTACAGATTCAACACAATTCCTATCAAAATACCAAGGTCATTTTTCACAAATCTAGAAAAAATAATCCTAAATTTCATATGGAACCAAAAAGAGCCCAAATAACCAAAGCAATTTTAAGCAAAAAGAACAGATCTGGAGGTATCGCATTACCTGACTTCAAATTATACTACAAGGCTATAGTAGCCAGAACAGCATGGTACTTGTATAATGGTAGAGACATAGACCAATGGAACAGAACAGAGAACCAAGAAATAAAACTGTATAGCTATGACCAACTGATTTTTGACAAAGCAGACAAAAACATACACCAGGGAAAGGACTCCCTATTTGATAAATAGCGCAGGGAAAATTGGATAGCTGCATGCAGAAGAATGAAACTGGTTCTTGCTATATACAAAAATTAACTCAAGATAGGTTAAAGACCTAAATGTAAGACCCAAAACTATAAAAATTCTAGAAGAAACCATAGGAAAAACTCTTGTAGACAGTGGCCTAAAAGAAGAACTTATGACTAAGACACCAAAGGCAAATATAGCACAAAAAAATAAATAAATGGGATTTACTTAAATTAAAAGTTTTTGCACAGCAAAGGAAATAATCAACAGAGTAAATAGACAACCTACAGAACAGGAGAAAATATTTGCAAACTATACATCTGACAAAAGACTAATATCTCAAATCTACAAAGAACTCAAATCAGTAGGAAAAAAACAATCTCATTACAAAGTAGTCAAAAGACATGAACAGAGTTTTTTTCAAAAGAAGATATACAAATGACCAGCAGACATTTGACAAAATGCTCAACATTGCTAATAATCAGGGAAATACAAATTAAAACCACAAGGAGATGCCACCTTACCCCTTCCCAAATGGCCATTATTAAAAAATCAAAAAACAATAGATGTTGGCATGGATGCAGTGAAAAAGAAACACTTATACACTGTTGGTGAGACTGCAAATTAATACAACCTCTATGGAAAACAGTATGGAGATTCGTCAAAGAACTACAAGTAGACCTGTGATTTAATGCAGCAATCCCACTACTGGGTATCTACCAAAAGGAAAAGAAGTCATTATATCAAAAAGACACCTGTACCAGAATGTTCATTGCAGCACAATTTACAATTGCAAAGAGGTGGAATCAACCTAAGTGCCCATCAATTGATGAGTCACACACACACCCCACACACATATTCTTTATCCACACACCCCATGAAGTACTACTCATCCATAAAAAGTAATGAAATAATACCATTTGCAGCAACTTGGATGGAACTGGAGACCATTATCCTGAGTGAAGTGTCTCAGCAATGGAAAAACAAACACCACAAGTTCTCACTAACATGTAGGAGCTAAACGATGGGTACACATGGTCATAAAGTGGTATAAAGGACATTGGAAACTAAGAAGGGGGCAAGATGTGAGGGGGTGAGGGATAAAAACTTACCCATCGGGTATAGTGTACACTATTCTGGTGATGGGCATACTAAAGCCCTGACTTCAGCATTATACAATCATCAGTGTAACAACATTTGTACCCTGTAATATTTTGAAATGAAAAATTATATTAAGAAACAACTAAGAACTACTCTTTGAAAGGTCCTGTTAAAAGAATGAAAAATATAAAAATGAGAGAAAATATTTGAAAATCATGTAATCTGGACTTGTGTCCAGAATATATTATCTCCCAAAGTCTATAGTTTACTAGGGTTAGTTCTTTGTGTCGTACATCCTGTGTTTGGACAAGTGTATCATGAAATGTATCCACCATTACACTATCATATAGAGTATTTTTAATGTCAGAAAGGTCCTCTATATTCTGCCTATTCATTCCTCCCTCCCTCTAATCCCTGGCAACCACTGATCTTTTTACTGTCTCCTTACTTTTGCCTTTTCCAGAATGTCATGCAGTTGGAAACATACAGTCCAGTGCTTTTCAAATTGGCTTCTTTCACTTAGTAATATGCATGTAAGATTCCTCCATATTTTGTCATGGCTTGATAGTTCATTTCTGTATAGCCTTGAATAATTTCCCATTGCATGGCTGTATCACAGTTTGCTTATCCATTCACTGAAACACATCCTGGCTCCTTCCAAGTTTTGGCAACTATGAAGGAAGCTGCGATAAACATCTTGTGCAGGTTTTTGTGTAGACATAACTTTTCAACTTTTTTGGGGTAAATACCAAGGAGAATGATACTGGATTGTATCGTAAGAGTATGTTTAGTTTTGTAAGAAACTGCCAAACTGCTTTTCAAAGTGGCTGTGCCATTTTGCGTTCCCTCCAGGAATGAATGAGAGTTCCTATTATTCCATATAATTGCCGGCATTTGGTGTTGTCAGTGTTCTGGACTTTGGCCATTCTAATAGGTGTGTAGTGGTATCTCCTTTTTGCTTTAATTTGTATTTTCCTGATAACACCTGATTTGGAGCATCTTTCCATATGCCTATTTGCCATCTGTATATCTTTTTTGGTGAGGTGTTTGTTCATATTTGGCTCATTTTTTTGGTTGAGTTTGTTTTCTTATCATTGAGCATCATTTCTTCAATATGTTAAATTTAGTCCAAATGCTTGTTTCATAATATTTGAAGGTTTGTTAAGAAGGAAGTTCTTTAGTTCAAAAGAAAGAAAGAATGAAAGAGAAAGAAAGAATGATCATTAGTATACTTTTTAAAAAAAATCTAATTTTTTTCTAAGGAAGAGTCACAAAATAAAACTAAAAGGAAATGGGAACGTGTTAAAAGTGAAAAGACTAAGCAAAGCCGGTTTTTCTATTGTTGAGACTAATTCTGATAAACTTTTCTTCTTTTGTTTTTGAAGAGGGGTATGATTAATAACATTTGAACACGCCAAGTAAAATTCAGTTGTTGAGTACTCAAAACAACAATGTTGAGTTTTTGGTTAAGCAAATTTAAAACTAAAAAGTACAAATAGTAAAATATTGCTTATCATAACCTTAGATGTCATATATAAATAATCTTCTTTTAATTTGATTTTTTTACCCTCTAGCAAATAATTTTTTGATGATCTGAGGTCATTCATCCATATAGCAGAAACAGGCACTAATATTCACATGCCTAAATATTGGAGTTAGAATAAGATTTTCTTTCTAACTTGCAATTTCACTTTTGAGATGAAACTTTTTTCCCTAAGTATCATTTTCTTCTTTCTCTTTAGGATGATTGCCATGAGGCACTGTGCAATTGCTTTCTTGAATCTTTAACTTTGTTTTAGGACCTAAAACCTAATAACTACATCCCTCAAGGGCAGAGCCCACAGTGTACCCTTCTCACCAGAATGCTACTGCTTCAAGTCCTCCAGCCACTGGACCTAAAACCTAATAATCAGACAAAATAAAATCACAACACATCTGAAGGGGCAGATGGAAAAGGCCCGTCTTAGACAGAGAAAGCCCCTAAAAAATCAGTCTTACTGGAAAGTATAAAAATCAAACCTAAAAATACAAAACAATTAAACACAAAAAAAGCTTCCTAGAAGTAGCAAACATGATTTTCAAACTTATAAGAACAATAATTAAAAAGTTACTGTTTAAACCAAATCAGTGGCCTGGAAAATCATGTGAGAAGAGGGTCCCAAAGTTTAGCATAAAACTTCGAAGGTATGGCTATCGCAAGGAAGACATAGTGATGTGGAGGAGACACTTAGGCTGGGAGTTTTAGGAAAAGAAAAAAAAAAGAAAGCCATGGAGAAAAACTTTAATTAAAACAAATATTAGGAGAATATTTTATTAAAATAAAAAGAGAACTAAGTCTGCATATTGCAAAAGTTTATCAAGTTCATAAGAGAATTAAGGAAAGTGGCACATTCTAGGCATAGTCTTAAAAGTAAAATTTTTAATTTTTTAATACATAAAATCACCTAAATAAATGGTGAGATATACTGTGTTCAAGGATCAGAAAAGTCAATATTGTTCAGACGTCGATTCTTTCCAAATTAATCTATAGACTACATGGTATCTTAATCAAAATTGCACTAGATTTTAAAGGAAATTGACAAACTGATTCTAAAATTCATATGGATATGTAAAAATCAAATCCAAAATGGCCAAAACAGCTTTTAAAAGGAACAAAGCTGGAGGTTTAACACTACCTGAAATCAAGAATTTCTGAATAGCTACAGCAATTAAGACAGTGTGGTAGAGTACTATTACAGTGAAAGGTAGCCCAATTTGTGACTAAAAATTACCTTTTACATCTGAAAATACTTTGTTATTAAATATTTTGGAAGTATCCTTTATCATAAAATAGGTTTCATTATCATAAAATAAATTTTCCATAATAGATATGTTTTATTATCATCAGACTTAAGATTTCTTCTGGTACTATGTTGCTGCAATTTTCCTCAAATATTAAAAAAGAGTCTAATTTTACTTGTTTAGTTATGAGATAATTTAGATAATTGGATATAACATTTACATAACAAATATATTAGTTCTACCATTTAAATAACCAGCTTCTTTTAGTGTTCTATATAATACAGAAACATATTAATTTAAAAGATAAGTGGCAGGTTCCCTGGAATCCTGTCAAATGTATTCCATCTATTTTAGACTGAAGATGATTAAGAAAATCCAAAGATTGCTAAGTGTCAGAATATTCCTATGCTTCTTTTAGTCATATCAGTTGTAACACAGGGTTTTCATTTATTTGATTTTTTTATGTGTGTTTTCTCATGGTTTGGAATAATAGGCCTAATGGGAAAATGGGTACATGCATATATTATGTTCGACATCTCTAATCATCAGGGAAATGCAAATCAAAGCCACAATGAAATATCATTTAACTCCAGTGAGAATGGCTTTTATCAAAAAGTCCCAAAACAACAAATGTTGGTGTGGATGCAGAGAGATAGGAACACTCATACACTGCTGGTGGGATTGGAAACTAGTACCATCTTTTTGGAAAGTAGTATGGAGGTACCTCAAAGAACTAAAAGTAGAACTACCATTTGATCCAGCAATCCCACTACTGGGTATTTACCCAAAGGAAAAAAAGGCATTCTATGAAAAAGACATCTGCACTCGAATGTTTATAGCAGCACAATTCACAATTGCAAAGATGTGGAAACAACCCAAGTGCCCATCAGTCCATGAGTGGATTAATAAAATGTGGTATATGTATACCATGGAGTAATACTCAGCCTTAAAAAATGGTGAACTACCTCTTGTATTATCCTGGATGGAACTGGAGCCCATTCTTCTAAGTGAAGTATCACAAGAATGGAAAAACAAACACCACATGTACTCACCATCAAATTGGTACTAATTGATCAAAACTTATGTGCACATAT
Organism: Daubentonia madagascariensis; assembly: GCA_023783475.1. NCBI lineage: Eukaryota > Metazoa > Chordata > Mammalia > Primates > Daubentoniidae > Daubentonia > Daubentonia madagascariensis. The sequence goes on along the minus strand of JAKFHU010000978.1, from coordinate 11,754,245 downwards.
GGAAGTAACATTCATTGGGTGTGGGGCAGGTGGGAGGCGGGAGGAGGGGATGGGTAAATTTACACCTAGTGGGTGTGGTGTGTGCTGTCTGGGGGATGGGCACGCTTGTAGCTCTGACTTGGGTGGTGCAAAGGCAATTTATGTAACCAAAGCATTTGCACCCCCCCAATATTCTGAAATTTAATATATATAAATATATATAAAAAATTTTAAAAATTTAAAAATTAAAAAATGTATAATATGGACCTCATTATTAGAAACACACAATATACATTATCTTTGCTATGGGTTTATGGAGCTACACTAGAAGGAATATTTATGTCTCCCCCAAATTCATGTTTAAATGTTAAGCCCCAAGGTGATAGTATTAAGAGGTGGAGCTTTTGAGAGGTGTTAGGTCAGTAGGGTGGAGACCACATAAATGAGTGTCTTTATAAAAGAGATTCCAGAGAGATCCTGTACCCCTTTCATCATGTGAGGACACAGAGAAGAGGTGACCATCTATGAATAGGAAGTGGACCCTCACCAGACACTGAATATGCCAGCACCTTGATCTTGGACTTCCCAGCCTCCAGAAGTCTGAGAAATAGATTTCTGACGTTTATAAGCCACCCAGTCTGTGGTAGTTTGTCATAGTAGCCCAAACGGACTAAGACAGGAACTTTTCATACAAAATATTTTGGCAGTAATCTGAATTCATTCTTTGACTAGTTACTTCTGTACACTGTGGGGAATTTAATTGTTACTGCCTTCTCTAGTAATTTATTCATCCATGGGAGACATTCTTCTAAGAGTATTGATTGAAAACCCGCCTATTTTCTTAGCTGGAACCTAGTAACTAAAATGTGTTTGTGGAGTATCTTAGGGAAAGACTAACAGGAGTGCCATTTTAGAAAACACTTTGTAAAGGAAGTGATTTTGTGAACACTTAATTATGGTCTACCTACCTCACTATATAAATAATTATTTGTGATTGAACTGCTAAAGTGAGGGGAAGAAAAAGTCTTCTTGAGTATATATATTATCATTAAAACATATTCCTCTCTACACAGGACATTCTCAGAGAGATGTTTGGAGTTACTACACATTAAAAGTGGTATGTGTGTATGTGCGTGTGTGCATATGTATAATTACATATCGGACGACTATGTATATCTTTATGAGAAAAGACATTTTGTTAGGTACCATACAGATACGTAAAGAGATAAAAAATATAATGCTTACAAGAAGTTTACAATTTAAATAACAGAATATACTTATAATTAAATGGTTGATAACTGAATATAAGATAGCCTAAGATAAGCACAAAATTTGTGGTATGGAACGGTTGTGCAAGAAGGAGCTTTAAGAAGGCAGAGTTCCCTGTATGGTAGAGTAGTTAGAAGGGAGGCAAGTTTAGTCCCAACAGGATTTGTGCACATGGGAAATCAGAGAAAAGAAAAAGCAACACGGTGGCCTCAAAGTAAGCATCAGGTCAGAATGTCAGGGATGACCTCTGGCAACATGAGTGAAGCTATGCGGTAATGCAAGAGATTTGCACAGGTTGTAAAGGTGATCTGTGGATGCTCTGTGGTCCAGTAGAGTATCATCTGAACTCAAATATCAGAAGACTAGATTACCACACTGGCAACATTGTCCTCTCTTTTGCAGTTTTTTAAACACATCGTTGTAGTCACATAAACGGCAGCCATGGGCCACAGCATCTATTTCAGACTTTTCTGTAGAACATGTATGTGCTTTGTTGTTGGCTGGGCTCCCCAGCTCTCTTGTCCTTCTTAGCTTTGCTCTGCACTCTGGATTTGGCAGTCTTTCCTGGCCCTTGCCCCTATTGGTGACTGACTTAGATTCCTCTACGTACTCATGTCTCCTTCCAGCAAGGTCTGGGGAAGAAGAAACCTTGCTGGCCCTGGGCTCACAGAACAAATTTCTCACTAACTGTGCACATGGGGTGGGGGAAGGATTTGATAATATCAGACACACAAATAATAGTCCATTCAATCTTATGTGTCTATAACTATAAATAACCATATGGATAAGAAAATTATGCAATCCCCATTCAAGCTTTATTTTTGCATTTATTTTTAAAAGACAAAGGGTGATGCATAGAAGACTCTTTTGCCATTTTTCAATGTGAGCCCAGAGGCATCCTCTGCCTCTATCTTATTTTCCAGTCTCTCATCTTTTGCTACTCCAAACTATGCTGCTGACAAGACTACCTACTTACCACAGCTCATGTTCTCTGCTTGCTCCCATTCCAAGCCATTTCGCAAATCATCACCTCTCTCCAAATAGCTTTCTCGTCTTCTTTCCAAAAATATGTCACTAGTTTCTCCAAGAACTTACTACTTTCCTTTCTTTCTGACAGTTTCTAAAAACCTTTCCAAAAAAGTTTGCCTAACACTCCAGTCATTCCAGCAAATACTTTTACAGACATTGTGCCAGATTCCTAAAGTGTCCTCTCCTCTGCCCTCTTCTTGTTTAAAGTTTATTCGTTTATCTGGTTTCAATACCGGCTCACATTTATCTTCATGGACCTTACCACCCCAGCCTGAAGTGAGCACTCCCTCTTCTGAACTCTCGTAAAATTTATTGTCTGAATAATTCATCTGGCAATGAATCACGTTCTGCCTAGTGACATCTCTTTTATAATTGTCTGGTGCTGTTATTTAAGCATTTTCCCCCTCTCTTCACGTGATTATGTATTCTCTTTCCTCACAAAATAGCACTTACATATTTTATATTCTCCACAGTTCCTAGCTCACAGCATTGAAATGTAGACATTTAGTAAATAGCTATTGATTTGAATTGATTTCTATTTTATAGAAACTTGCACAAAGTCATTCCCATTATTCTGCATTTTTGCTTTTTATCTCACTTAAGGACTGTGGGTGAATTATCTGGTCCCTCACAGAGCTGTTTATGCTTGAGTCTATTCCGTCTACGAGTGGAATGACTCTGAACGGTTAGAATGGGGGGCCAGAATGAAGAGGATTGGGACATTACTGACAATAAAGTTTCTCAGTATTGTTGGATCATGAAACAAGGTAAAAAGAGGTAAGAAGATAGTGATGAGGCCATACCATTAATACGTTAATGAAAATCCATTTAACATAATATATACAAAAAGATACCAACAGAAATATAAAAAGTATCAATGATTTAAAATATAAATTTAAAAAATTTTAAATACCTTTAAGATTAAAATATAAATATTCTAATATTCAAAATCACAAAGTTACTGTAACAGTTAATAGAGTTTAAGTTTATAATATGGATGAAAAGCAAAACCAAAACCTGCCATTCTAGTATTTTTTCATATTGGGCAAGGGATGATCAGTCACAGAAGTGTTGTAGACATGGTATATATCAAACCGAGCTTCACATCCTTGAAGATGAGATTGAGTAAATGGAAACAATGGCTACACAGTTAGGTGGTTTCATAATAGGTGATAAACTGCACCCAAATGCTTAATGGCAAATCAGTGTCAGCCTGGGTGGAGACTTTCTGTAAGTCTCCTTCATAGTCTTTGCACTGGTCAACATTTGTTCAGTAATTTAGGCATGCTGAAAGTTAGTTTGTGATTACCCAGAAGCAAGGAGAGATTGAAATTGTGGGTTAAACAGTTGGCACTTGGGGCCAAATTTACAGAAATAAGAAAAATAAGGATAGATATAGATACAAGGATATAGACAAAAACCCTGCACCAAGTTTCCCAGCGTGAATTGCACAGACATAGGCTGGAAAAGGGAGTAGGTAAGGTAGGGGTACATATTCAAAAGACATGGGGATTTAGTTATCTGAAGTTCTTTGTGAACTGGACTATTGCCTTGAGTTATAGGTGCTACATTTTAAAAATTTTGTTTGGCTTAGTTTTGTTTTAATTAGATTTTATTTATGGGAAATCCACTAGAATATTGAGGGTACTTAAAACTTGCCAAATGAGAGATAAGGAAGGAAGTGAGGTTGTGGGTCATTAATCTTTAAAAGGAGAATACTTTGGAGGCCTGCACTAGCTGCCTTCAGATATTTGAAAAAATGCCACAGAAAGGAGGAGTTACATTCATTGTGCTGCAGCACTGGAGGGCAGAGTAAGAATCAATGAACAGAAATTATGAGAAGGTGGATTTTGGTTGAACATAAGGAAGAACTAACATTTAGAGCCAAAAATCAAGTAAGTTAGCCACTGTTAGTTCTTACATGCATTGAGGAATATCATGTGAGGAATGCATTTAACAAAAGCCTATTGGACTAAACGCTCCTTCAGATACCTTTCACATATGAGTTTAATTCTAGGACCATTCTCATTTTCAACTATGGGTTGGATGGTATCATCTTTCAATTACAAGTCTTACTGTATGAAAACACAGAAAACCAGTCATATACCTGGTGAGGGTATCCTTCCTATTTATCATGGAGGCCCCCTACAGATTATGTGAGAAATATATCTAATTTGCGGTTTTACTTTAAAATTGCGTCTGCCTTTCATTTCTAAAACACAAATGTTTTTAGTATTTATAATTACCTATTTAAAAATATAAAGAAAGATTATAAAAATATATAATGTCTCTAAATTATGTCTTCAGAAAAATTTTCTGATAGATTGTAGGGCTCTTGTCCCCCAATAATCTAGTGACATCATAATTTCAGGGAGTACTACTAAAACCTGGCCTCTTAAATGTTAGGTGTCCCTCTAAGTGCTACTACTATAGCTCAGGGCCTCATTACCTCACGCTATTATTTTTCTGGTAATGGCTTGACTTCAGTTTTTTCTTCCTAAATTGACCTTCTCTGAAAAGGATGTTAAGATAATCCATTTAGAGGTGAAAGGGGGCAAGGGTGAATTGTAGAAAGATGAAGATAAGATTTAGCTAGAGATTAGGTATAAAAGTAAAAAATGAGTCATGTTAATCACCATTAAGATTTGGGGCTAAAGCGATCAGAGGTGTAAAAACCACATACCCTAAAATAATACAGAAGCACTTCACATATAGGGGAGCAAAACATCTTGGAAGAGGAGGAAAATTTGACACGAATCTGGAAAATAATGCAAACTTAAATATACATAGCCTTCTCAGCTAAAATTAATGAGGGACATAACTGCTACTAATATTTGAAGGGTGTTAACAGGAAGAAGGGAACATAATTACTTAGCACCATACCAGTAAACATAATTAGAAATAATGTTATGCAATTAAGAAAAGAAAAATTTAGTCACAACATCATGAAAGCTCCTCTGTGCTAGTGACATCTATTAACTGTGGCATCATTTGCCAGAGCAGTTGGGGAGAATCCTGTTCCCTGAGGCACACAGAATAAATGAAACTAGGCTGCAAAAAGAACACCTTCTAGTATCAATAAAAAAGAGGCTGTAGAAGTTTAAATAGGTCTGTTTCACTGATTTTTGTGTTTCTTTGAATTGGGTTCTTTGGGAAGAGAATAAAGGAACAGTATATCTGTTCTTAACTCATGTTGTTTGCTGTGCATGACCTTACTGTTTTGCATACGTATGGAAACCAAGTATTTTTTGAACACCTAATCACGATGCTGTATCTGTCTCAGTCCAAGGCTTTGAGGTCTTTCCTGTACTTCTCAGGTGAAAACTGACAATGGAAATAGTACTTTTAGGGCAATTAGAGTGTTTAGTATTCTTTTCTTCCATCTAAAACATCTTGGTGAACTCCTTTTAAACATAGATGGGGATTAAGTAGCGATCTGCTGCTGGATAAGAGAAGGGCAAATGAGTGTGACTGCTCTCAGCTTTAAGATTCCAAAGTGGTTACTGCAAAAGTGGCAAAAAGAATACGGGAATCAAAGTCCTATTAGAGAGACCTCAGGTTGTTAAATGGAGAACTAATGGTAGGGAGGAAAGGGTAAAGGGAATTGAATGGTAATTTTTTATAGCCTACTCTTAAAAATGCCAATGTTCCAATTCAGCCTCTATGCTTTAATAACTCATAAGACATTTAGGCTTCTGCAGCAAGTGTGCACATTTAAATAACAGCGGTTGGCTGTAATGTAAATATTCTTTGACTGATTAGTATGAAAATGGCCCTTCCTCCCTGCTTCCCTTTGTGATGTTGAGAAGAAAGTGACCTGATAGATGCATGAATTATGTATTTTCAGAAGACAGATCTGCTGAAAATTGAAGAAGAGAATGCTTATTTTATATTGTTTTGTGCTTTCCCTACAGTGGATATCTGCTTAAGTCGGTTGTGGTTAATTTATGAGGGCTGCCATCTCTCTGTTTAATTTTCAGGACACAGAAATTTGTTCCTCATACCTACTTCCAGATATTTTAGCATATTTCTGGAAAGCTAGCTGATCTGTGCCTCTTCACATTAATAAAAAATGATTAGAATTGGTATGATTTGGGTAAAACAAAAAAAGGTGTGTATACTACTCAAGTGTCTTTCCCATCCAGAATGCCAAAGTGTTAAAATTCCGTATCTTAAGTTCAATTCTAATTTACTAATGTACCCTTTTAATATCCATATAGTTTGTGACAAATAATAGTATTTCTCTCATGGGATTCTTGTAAGGATTAAGTTGAATGATTTAATGCCTATAAAGTGCTTAGCATAGTGCTTGGTTACATAGTAAGGATTCAATAAGCACTAGTTATTTTATTATTATTATGAAGGTTATGATTATGACTATGAGTATTACATTATCTGTATAACGTAACAATCTCACAGTGTTTTAATGCACAGTGATCATTAACTTGTGATTTCTCTAGCAAAGATTAGGACCCTGAGAAATAGGAAACAAGGTAGGAAAATTTTCATAAGGATGTGAAAAAAACAATCTGGATGACCCTGGTGGTTAGTTTCCTCCCCCGATTTGCTGGGTTAGTCAAGAGCTGGCTCAGCAGGATGAATAGTTTAACAAAACATAGGCTAATCCCAGCTATTGGGTTCCATGGCTGGCTCTACCTGGTGAGCAAGGCCATTTCCTATTGCTACTTTGTAGCATGAATCTTGTACCACCTCCCTCCCTACCATGCACACTAGTTTCTATAAATAAATATACAGAACATTACAGGTTTGGGACCATTCTCTATATGGTTTTTGGCCGTGGTGTTTGGAGACTCTCTGTGCCCATCCTAAGCTGTAGGATAATGAAAGCTTAGGAGACCACATGTATTCTACTCCTTCTGTGCTTATAAGCTTTGTTCCAGTAAACCCTATATTTGTGTCACATGTAGTGTGGATTAATGGATGTTTTGCAGAACAAATTGAGGTGGGGAGGTGTCTCCTTAAGAAGGGAGGACAAGCTCTTGGGTAACTTGAGAGCATTGCACCATGTAGAAAGAGTGGACAATGGAAAGAATTCACAGAATGGAAGTTACTAATATTCAGCATAAAATTTAGTTTACCTGGCCCTTGTTATAAGTAACATTAGTGTTGATACAATAGCATTTTCCAAGAAAAATGATGTCTGAAATCTTAACTTGGTTTCTTTTTCTTTTCCTCTAATCTCTGTGTCCTAATATAGTCTGCTAATTTCTCTCTTTTTTAGTTTAGTTGCCAAAGAGTACATGAAAAATTGGATTAATAATAGTTTCTTCTAATCAAAATGATATTATGGTCATTAAAAATATTACACAGAGGCATATATTACTGTTATCTATTTCTAATTAGAAATTAATTATCTACCACTAATTAGAAATGAATGACACACTATGGAATGATATTTTTAACACAATAAAGTCATACTAAACGTGAAATCAGAAAATATCAAAAGAAGTCCCTCTCAGAAAATTTTTAAATGGAAAAACAAAAGAATAAAGATGATCTAATATGTATTAGAGAAAGTGTGTTTGAGAGAAGGAAGAAATCTTTATTTCAAAAAATCACTAAAACAGAAAATAGAGAGAGAAATAAAACGACTCCCATCTGACATTGAAGAATGCCCATCTCTTAACAGCAAGTATTAAAAATAAGTAGGTCATAAAGATGAGAATGTAAAATGCTATGATATTGGCTCCTTATCTTTAAATGAAATTCTAATTTGACTCTAGCACGAGGAAAGGGAACGAATATGGTATGTTTTCCCATGTGAGCTGTCAGAATGATAAAACTGAATACGCTCTAAATCAGCTTTTCCATGGACAGCTGGTTCATCATCATTAGTATGTATATCCTTATTAATATCTAGGCCACTCAACTCTGTAGGAACTACATTGCTGTTCTTTGAAATTTAGCACAACTCTAATCAATTGCAAAGGTCTGTACACAAATATTATGCTGTAACGATCAAAGAAATATTATGTGTTCTTACCGGTTCTCTACAAAGGAAAAATATTTTGCTACACTCTTCTACTTTAAAAAATATTCTAAAGATTTTTAATAGTATAGAATATGCCTTTCTGTTTAGGTGTCTGCATGTCTGTGTATTTCTTATTCTCTTAGCTCCATGAGGAGTTCAACATGCTGTGTGAGTTGGAATGCTTTCTCAGCTGGCTGAAGTGGCCTGCCAGGGAGCAGAGGTCCTTTAATTTTCAGATAAATGGTATTAAAATAATTGACCATAAGTTTTGAGTCCTGTTCCTTTAGTCATATTTCTTATAGTCATTACCAGGTTATATTTTGAATATAAAAATCATGTAAAAGGAGATTCAGTGATCAATTCCAACATTCATTACAAATGTGGAAATTGAGGCAAAGACAATTAAGTGAATTACCAAAGGATACAAGCAGGGATAGGCTAAGGATTTAGATTAAAATCCCAGGCCCCTTCTCTAGTACCAGCTGCATTTATGAACATGAAAAATCTTTCCTGATTGCCCTTATTGACATGCTCGTATGGTTAGGTATATAATTTCTGGTAACTGGACTCAAGAATATGCAGTGGCTTAGAAACAATAGAAATGTCTGTCTGTCTTTCTTTTCTTTCATCTTTGTTTTTTATTTTTTTCTTAATTAAATGGTCATTGAGGTTATTTGAATAATGGGCTGTGCCTCAGGGGTAAATTCTTCTGATAAACTGTTAAATCAAAGGGATTTTTCTCATCCAATTGCTTTTTAAGTCTTATTTCCTATTCTTGGGTTACAGAAGCTTTTAACTTTTCTACTCTTAAAAAGTCAAAATTCTGGACTGTATTCACTTTCATCTCTGTTGTCAAACCAGGAACTCTTTCCTGAGCTCATCTCTTAATTGTAATACCTGGATATAAGAAGCAAGGAGTAAACAAAACACATAACATTCTGGCTCTTTCTAATTACCCACCCCCCAAAGTAAGTAATTTGTCTGCATTCAGAGTTCTCAGAATTTTACCCAATGTGTTGACTCAGCACATCGGTGCTCTCCACCCTTCCAGCCTGCTGAATCAATTTTCCTACTGACCTCAACTTGTCACCTCCCACCTCTCTCAACAGCTATGTCTATGCATTTCAGGTTTTTGTTGTTGCAGCACCCCAATTCAAGTTCCGATTGTTGTACTGCATACAGGCTCCCAATATTTAGAATAACCCAAACACAATAGATATTATTTCTCACATAATAATAAAAACTGGTTGGTTGGAGATGCCAAAGTAAAAATTTTATGAGACAATGTTAAACAGGCAAGAAAGACTATTCAAAACTCTTGCAATAGGTTAGAAAAAGACTGAACTTCTCTGAAAGAAATAGCGCGAGGGCTCTTAGATTATGGGCTAAGCTAGTGAGAAAGTAATGGAGATTGTTGCGGGGAGGTTGGTTAAGAGGATGTGTTGAGGACATTGAGTTATTTCTGAGTTTGCAAATATTCTTCTCTGTGATTAGGCCATGTGTGTTTGCTAATTGGTTGCCAATGAAGTTAGGCTCCTACCTTCCTACAGAGACTGGGAGAGAAGGGTGCTATCTCCTTTCATCTTTATATTTTAAAGAACTAGTTCCCAGGTCCTTGGGAAAGACATTTCTTATATCATAAACCTGGCGGGAGGCTGGGAGAAGATTTATATACATTTCAAAAGCGCAGAGAAAATTTACAATTGCAAGTTTTCTAAAGTAAATGCTCTATGAGGAAGGAGGTCAAGGAGGTCAAGGACCTATAGTCGGGAAGAACACTGACTAAATTTTAGTCTAGGTGAGGGGAACATTAAAATTGTCTTGGACAGGGTAAGAAGAGGGGTGTTCGCTACACACAGTCATTCAGGAATCCAGGCCAGTAGAATCTATGCCATATTTATCATAGGATTGCAAGGTCAAGTTTCATCACCAGCTGAAAGAGAAAGAACAGAGTGAGTCATGTATGCAGGTATTTATTGGCCAGAAATAGCAATGGTGCATGTCACTTTTGCTCACAATCCATTGACAACCGTTCCAGTAGTATGTGGTTCTTCTGTCTTTAAGGGCAGCTAGCAGTTGTGGTCTTGCTCTAATCTGAGGGAGGAGAGAACATGGATTTTGGTGAACAGTTTCTGTCCCTGCTGATTGTTTATCAGACTCTATGCCAAACCAACAACTAAATATATTATGTTATTTAAATAGTGTGTTAACAACCTGAGAAGCAGGTATAAGTGTCTTCATTGTATCAAGTAGCACTAACAGTAATTAGTAACTTGTTCCAGGTTCTGTTCTATAAAATCTTTTGACTAAATAGTCCATCATCTTCTTTCTCTCTCTCTCTCTCACATACACATACACACACAGAGAAAGTGTATATGTGTAATTTGTGGAGAATGAAAGAGAGACAGATGCAGTTTTCCATGTAATTATTTGTTCCTTGTAGTAGATGACCATATGTCACAATATGAGTAGCATTGAAATGAGTCCCATACTCTATTATAGCTTCAGATTACTCCAGCTTTATTTGAATGGTACTTTTTTGAAATTCAGAGTAATAAACCTTCAGCAAATTAAGCGTTATGTACACAAGACAAAAAGGATATAATTTTTGGAGCATGAATCTCAAACTTGCCTATTTTGTCTGTTTTTTCAAGAGTTTCATCACTAAAAATAACGAAAGATGAAAAGAGGACAGAAGGAAAAGAAAAAGGAAGAAATATTTAAAAAGCTAGGAAGATAGGTGATCAAGAAGGCAGAATAAGAGGAAAAGAAAGTTATAAATTAGATGAAAAGAATACTAAAAAGGGAGAATTTATCTTCAGTATGGACTATACATCTCCAGTAAATCATAAATTTGAAGATGTCGATAAATACAATGTTTTCAGGATTTTTTAACCTATTAAACAAAAGTAAAATATGTTAAGTTACTTAAAGGAGTGAAGAAGACATACTTTTCAATTTATCCCTATTGAACTTCATGTTGTACTTATTTTATGTAATAGACTGGGGTCTGTGCAATCAAAGTATATGAAGGCCCTTTCTAAATGACATGTGGTGATTATCTGCCACAGAGTGAGTGTGTACTGTACAACTCAAAGTCTGCTTTTTGTGGCAAACCTCAAGTATTGCACAAATTTTCTATCTCTGAGAGTGATTTTATATATCCTCAGAGAAATTGAGCTCAACTGCTAAGGATAAACAAGGAGAAGCTGTTTTCCATTTAAATTGGTGGCTATATATACAGACACATCCTTACACACATTCTCAGTTATTTCTAAATCCTTCCATAGAATAAAGGTTTGCTTTTAGTAATAATGTGGACTATATTTACAGAATTCCCATTCAAAAGAATACTATGAAGGTATGTTTCAATGGAATTTAAGAAAAGATTAAATATCAATGAAATACCAACAAATAGAACATGGTATAGAAATGTACAGTATAAAAATAGTTCACATAGAAATTGACTCCAATTTTGTAAATATATGTGTATGTATTCATGCCAAAGTAATTTTTGATCAAACCCTGTTCTAGAGAATGGAAAAACAGTGGCGGCCAGAACACTCAAAATCTTCATGGAGCTTTTATTCTAGTCTGCATATAATTATATGTCTGTAGTTTTAAAAATACATATCTGTTTAAGAGACAGAGCATTAAATTTGCTAATTTATCATATGTGTTTTTTTGTCTTATAAAAACCACACTAAAATGAAAATGATAAGAAAATATTAACCAACAAGGATAAAAATAACAGGGAAGACAGAAAAGGGGTTTAAAATATCTCAACAATGTTTTCCAAGAGGATGGAGGAGTAGTATTTAAAGGAAGTAACAACATATGTGTTTTCAGTGTCAGAGGGTGGGACATGTGGATCTGGCAGGTGGGGGAAACATTCATGCATAGTTCCCAAAGGACTCTGCTTAGAGGTACCAGGTACTGCAGAAAGCACAACAGAGAAGAGGCACTGGAGACACGTGACTGCTGCAGCGTCTGCAAACAGAATCCTTGGAGCCTCAACACGCTTTCCTCTCTATGCAGCCAAATGACTACCTTGCCCTCAGGAAGGGAGAGGAATTTTATTCTTTGGAGAAATGGTAGCAAAGATGTTCTCAACTTAGGGGCACTGAACATAGTAGAAGGCAAGGGGTGAAACAGTAAAAGTAGGAGGAATATGTGGAAGTCTACAAGCTGAACTGTGGGATCCTCAGCCTTTCGCATTTTTGCTTCTCAGAGAGAAGGTGGCCAGCTATAAAGTGTTCTCCCCTTTTCCTAGGAGATCAAATGCTTCTTCTCTCATGCATCTTGATTGCCCAGAGAAAAGATCTATTGTATCTGTGGGTCTCCCAATTTTTGGGGTCTGCTCACTTGTTTGGTTATGGAGGTAGGAGTCAGGCCCTGCTCCTGTATTGTGGTACACTTAATCTGCATAATGAAGAATTTGGGTTAGATATCCTCTGAGATACCTTCCAGATCTTATATTTTATAATTCTAAATTTTCTGAATAGAGAGTGAGCATAAAGAGACATTTTGCTTTTAAAAAATTAATTGAATTTAAGTATAAAAAACTACTTTGGTATTTTTCATCAACTGCCATCTACAAATTAAACTAGAATTTAAGAATCAACTTTTATTCCAGGCATTTATTTACCTTGATAATTAGAATAGAGAGATACCTTGAAAGAAATCATTCTGAAGTTGAGGGCACCTTGCTTTTATGTAGAACTCCCCATTCAGATTTCTTCAGAAGACTATTATGAAGGTCTGTGGAGTAGAGTAAAACTTAACAAACAGCTGCCCCTGATTTTAAAGTACAGAGGGCAAGAGAATATAAGATTAAGAAATACTTTGGTTATTTGATCAACTGTGGTTATATATTTTTATTTAAAGGATATTTTTTCCTTTTCTGTATATTTAAATGATTCTCTGAACAGTCTATTAATAAAATGCAGATGGCGGATTTCTTTTCCCATTAGTTTCTTCTTTGTCCTATCTCCCGAGGCATATAGTATATTATTACTTAAAAATATTTTGATTAAAGGAAGAAGCAGTTTTCGCAGAAAATCCCATAAAGGTTGTCACTGAAAAAAATAGCTTGCATTCTAAAAATGTATGAACAATCCTCTCCTACTAAGTAGTTCATGTCCCAATTATGATAGAATAAGCCTAGTTTTTAAAGCTGAAGTGCTTAACTCTTGGTTTTTTTTTGTTTTCTCATTTTTTTCTTTTGAAAATTAGGGAGAGACAAAACCCTTTATAGTGTACTGCTGTGAAAGAGAAGCTCTTATTTTTAGCTTTTTGGACATTTTAATTGGCAGTCATCTTATTCACAATTTTCATAACCTCGTGACTATCATAACCTTATCTAATGAGAGATTTTTTTGGTTGACCCATTACCTTGTTTAAGCATATAACATAATTTATCAGCTCACTTGAAAGCCTCCTTTACTAAGACTCTATGGCAAAAAGCTGTCATCCTAATGTAAACAAACTCTCCTGCATATCATGGCTCAAATACAGTCATGGGATGGTATGTCCTGTCCTTTTTAGTTTCATTTAAAACAAAAGCCACAACCTAGCAGATGGTTAATGACAGAATCCTTAATTGTGCTGCAGAGAGACATGAAATAGAAGATGTTACTTTGATCTATCAAAATTTCCGTGTCTGATCACAGTTTTAAATATAACTTTAGGGTTTTTTTCAAAGTATAATATAAAATTTCTCTAGAGTCTTTCATTTAGCACAGTGCTACTATTTTATTAATTCCAAGCTTTAATAGGTAATGTTGAACAAGCTAAGATCCTATTGTAGTCTTTGACTTACTTTCCCTATATTTCTTCTTTCTAGTGCCTAATTTTATACATAATACATATTTTTCTTCTGTAATGCATGTTAAAGGGTGACTTTTTTTTGCATATGTATCCACAAATCATTCTTCAAAGTTTCTTTTTCTTGCAATCCATTTCCCCCTTATGCTTTGTATACCTGGTTAAAACTGAAATACACTGTTCAGTCTTGACCCACTCTTAAAATTCTTCAAGAATCATATCAAACAATCCACAGTATCTGTCTTTCATCTAAATGTGATATATCAGAAGTCTATATGTTTAGCTAAATTTAGGTAGAGTTATCTGAGCAGACCTGAAACCTGGGCCTGTGAACTTGATCGTGAGTGTGGGAAACTGACTTTTGGTCTGTCATGCAGCATTAATATCCTAGAGCTAACACCAGCTCTTTTTTTGGTGAGAGAGAGGGAGAAAAGGGAATAAAACTCTGTGAGAATAGCAGGGGGAGCATCTCCACAAACTTGGGATCTTCACCCAGATCAGGTGTATCACCCCCCAGATGCATGGCCACACCAACCCCATTGATTTTAGATTTGTGGATATATTTATACAACTTCAATACTCCCCTAAATATTATGAATTAAATAGAAACCTCAGGGAGTACATTGACATAAATTTGTAATGCAAATGGAGGGGAATAAGGATGTTATCTGTGATATATATTTTTGGAATATTTCAGCTATCTATATTCACAATGCCTTTGCCATGATATAAGAGGCCCTAAGATGACCTATTTTTACCCTTTTTGATTAACCATTTCCTTATGTATTTCTTTGCATATTTCCTTACCTGCTCTCCTTACTTACAATTAATTAGTATTAGATGAATGATATTTGACTTAGTAAACTACTTTTTTTAAATTTCAGAATATTATGGGGGTACAAACACTTTGGTTACATGTATTGCCTATGCACTGCCCAAGTCAGAGCTACAATTGTGAACATCCCCCAGACAGTACACTCCGCACCCCACCTTCCCACCTGCCTGACCCTGATGAATATTATTGCCATGTGTGACATAAGTATTAATCAGTTAGTACCAATTTGATGGTGAGTACCAGTGGCGCTTGTTTTTCCATTCTTGTGATACTTCGCTTCAAAGAATGGGCTCTAGCTCTATCCAGGATAATATCAGATGCGTTAATTCACCGTTGTTTTTTATTGCTAAGTAGTACTCCATGGTATACATATACCACATTTTATTAATCCACTCATGTATTGATGGGCACTTGGGTTGTTTCCACATCTTTGCAATTGTGAATTGTGCTGCTATAAACATTCACGTGCCGATGTCTTTATTATAGAATGTCTTTTTTTTCCTTTGGGTAAATACCCAGTAGTGGGATTGCTGGATCAAATGGTAGTTCTACTTTTAGTTCTTTGAGGTATCTCCATATTACTTTCCATAGAGGTTGTACTAGTTTGCAGTCCCACCAGCAATGTATGAGTGTTCCTATCTGTCCACATCCCTACCAACATTTGTTGTTTTGTTGACTTAGTAAACTACTTTTGATTATTTCTGATGGTAAAATTAAATAAAAAGTAAATAAAGCTTAGAATTAATGTAAGAAGGTAGTAATAAACAAAATTCCCTTTATTTTATGTAAACAAAAAATAAATTAACATATATCTATTTTTCAAATGGCATAGAAGTATAATTTTTTTCATCTTTATCCATTTTATCTATGATTTTTGAAGTAGAATAAATTAGGGATTCATTGTGTTTTAAATATGAAACTCTTCTATTCTCTCACCTCCCCCTCATCCATCTCCCCTCCTGTAACCATATCTTGGCCAATATTTCCTTAAGGGAGTCATAAAAAAGACTTGTTATTATAGAGTCCCACGATGTGCAGTTAATTTTCCACAAATAAAATTGGCAGAAATTATTGTCAATATTTGGTTGCAAAATGAATGCACAAAAATAACTGAGGAATAAATACCCTTTTGAATGCACATATGGATATCAAGTTTTCCGCCACCATTTAGTGAAGAGACTGTCCTTTTCCAATTGTTTATGCTTGGTGATGTTGTGAAAAACCAGCTGACAATAAATACATGGATTTATTTGTGTATTGTCTATTTGTTCCACTGGTCTATGTGTCTGTTTTTATGCCAGTACCATGCTGTTTTGGTTACTACAGCTTTGTAGTATATTTTGAAGCCAGGTAGTATGATGCCTCCAGCTTTGTTCTCTTTGCTCAAAATTGCTTTGGCTATTCATTGTCTCTTGTAATTCCATATGAATTTTAAGACTGTTTTCTTTCTGTGAAGAATATCATTGGTATTTGGATAGGGATTACTTAAATCTGTAGATCACTCTGGGTAATATGGTCATTTTAGCAATATTAATTCTTCCAATCCATGAACATGCCAAGGTATTTCCATTTTTCTGCATCCTCTCCAATTTCCTGTATCAGTGTTTTGTAGTTTTAATTGTAGAGGTCTTTTACCTCATTGGTTAAATTTATTACTGGGTATGGTTTTGTAGCTGTTGTAAATGGGATTTCTTTCTTAATTTCTTTATCAGCTGGTTCATTATTTATGTATAGAAGTGCTACTAATTGTGTATGTTGATTTTGCATCCTGCAACTTTCTTGAATTCATTTATTAGTTCTAACAGTTTTTTGGTGTACTCTTTAGGTTTTTCTGTAAATAAGATCATGTTCTCTGCAAAGTAGGACAATTCAACTTCTTTTCCAATTTGGACGTCCTTTATTTCTTTCTCTTGCTGTGACAGGCCCCAGGTGGGTGGATCCTTGGGCCTCTGGGGGCACATGTGGGCACTGGAGGCCCCACAACTGGATGGGTTGAGGTTTCCGATGGTGGCAGGCCCTGGATAGTCAGCCCTCAGGCTCTGGGGGAGCATGATCATTGGCTCCACCTGTCTTTAGGGCAGCTTTCTCAGCTGTGCTAGACCACCTTTTCTACCAAGGTGCAGGACACTGCATGTTTTCAGGTGATGGTTTCACAGCCACACCTCTGGGTCCAGCTGGGGTCATGGCCCTGCAGCATTCTGTGTGTGTGTGGTGGGATGGTGATGAGGCCCCAGCAATGTGGAGATGCAAAGGCTACTGGGCCCCTGTGCAGGATGCCCTCTGGCAGTGGCTCCATTCTCAAAATGGTGCCATCCTGGAGCAGCCTGAGTCTCAGGGAATGTGTGTGGTGGGACCTAGCATGGGTTCCCTCTCTGGAGTAAAACAGCCACTTGAACTCATAGCAGCCCCTTCCCTTGGGCTCAGGTCCTATGAGGACTGTTGAATTCTCCTACAGCTAGGATTGCAGACATCCTTGGGGGGAATGTGGACTTCTGGGGATTTCCTACTTACCTTCCCCCAACCCCCACAATTAGGAGTACCTCTTGGCTCTGAGCAGGTCCTTGCCAGGTGCTTCACTTCTCCCTATGTTGCCATCCTGAGTTTCTGTGCCTCAGAGGGTCTTCATCACTTCCTTGCTGAATTCCAATGTTCTCTCCTAGACACTGTATTTAATGTATAGTTATCTAGTTGTTATTTTGGTCCTTCTTTGTGGAGGAGGTACATGCTGGGCATCTCTATTCAGCCATCTTGATGACCTGTCTTTGATACAATCTTTATGTCTAAATAATAATAACGTTGGTTTGGTGTAAAGAAGGGATTGGAGAAAAGAAAGACCATATGCACACATATCAATTAAAGGGCGTTTAGTAATCTAGAGAAAAGGTGATGGTATCTTGGGCTAGAGTAGTATATGGAGAAGACATAGACGAATTTTATATAGAATGGGCAGCAGACAGGAGTAAGTGAATGTATGCTCTGTAGGAAGGAAGAGTAGGCAAATGTTCACTATTATATATTTAAAAAGTCAGGTGGATAGTGGTTGCATTTGCTGAGAAACAAGAATATCAGTATTTGGTGCAAAGAAGATGATCTGTTTATTTTGGGATGTACTGAGAATGAGGAAACTGTAAAAATAGATGTTTCTAGAGGACTTTTGGACATTGGGATAGGAAGCTTAGTGGAGATGTCTGGCCTGCAGCTGTAAACCTGAGGGTTGTGAACATAATGAAGTGATCAGAGTTGATTAAATGATAAGAGAGAACACATAGAGAAAGAAATGAGGAAGGCTTGCAACAGATACCAAAGAATGGCAAGACTCAAGCACAGGGCCAGTAAACGTTTTCTGTACAGGGCCAGACAGTAAATATTTTAAAATTTTGCAGGCCATATGGTCTCTGTTGCAACTATTCAGCTCTGCCATTATTGTATGAAAGCACATTGACAATACATTAAAACATAAATGGGGTTGTTGATTTTTGTAAAAAAAAAAATATTTAAAAAATAAAGTGTTATTTACAAAAATGGGCCAGATTTGGTCCAGGGGATATGAATGGGAAAGAAGCAGTAGAGTCAAGAGGAATGAAAACGGGAAACTAGGAGAGTGTAGTCTAACAGAACTGAAAGGAAAGAGAGAGCTTCAAGAGGGGGGAGTAATTAGAATTTAAAACGTAATACCACAGAACGTTAAGACTTTCAGATCAATGTAACATTTTTTGCCTAGACTTTAAAACAATTACATTCCATGCAGAATGCCAGTTACTTTGGCTGCCCTTTATGCAGAATTAGAAACTTAATTATCCCTAAACTTCCATTTTGAAATCTTGTTAAGCTCATATTGATTATTGTATACCACTTAAAAATTATTTGCATTCTCTTTCAGTAATCCTCTTCTCTTTTAATTTTTTTTTTTACCACATTTACAATATCTATTTAGAGAGAATTTATATTTTAACTTAAGAGTTAACAGAGTATCTTTTTTTAGCTTGTTGTCAACTGCTGGCAATTCTTGAAATAATGTAAAAAAAAAGATATTTTGCAAGATTTTAAATTGTTATTTATCGCTTAGCTGTGTAGAACCACCTAGGATACCAAAGTATTCAGAGTCCGCCATTTTTCCAGGTCTAATTCATGAACATATAACATTCCCAACATTACAAATATATATTGTTTCTTCTCTACGTGTGCACAATTTTTACAGATTTCCTTTGTGAGGAAATGCCGTGGACAGGAACATATCTTTGCACACCCCTACATTAGTTTGAACATTATTCCTTTTGTAGGACTTTGGGGTTCAGACTTTTTTTAAGTTATCACTGGTTCCCTCCGTCTTCTGTTATTAATGTTGTGTTCTTGAAGTACACACCCTCATCTCATTTCTTGTATTTATTTTTCTTTCTTTTCCTAACTAAAAAAATACTTTACTGATATAAATGATTACTCTAGTCTTCTTTCTCCTATTTTTTAAAATCTATCATTTGATTCATTTTCAGACTGGCAGGAGTATACCTTGAAGTAATTTCCACAGGTTTCATGCATAGTGTATTTTCTGAGCCGTTGCTCAGAGATATGTAAGTGAATATTAGTTCACTGCCTTCACAGCAAATAATAGTTTCATTAAGCGTGTGTGTGTGTGTGTGTGCGTGTGTGTGTATTTGCCATTCTTCTCTCTGTGTTAAATATCACTAAAAATATTTTTATAGATGTAGTGATAGGTTATTAAAGTCTTTTTTTCCCCCTTTGTAAATAGCCCATTTTTTTCCTCTCACTGGATATTTGTAGAAATTTGTTCTTTAAACATGTGACTCAAAATATTGTGCTTACCATTATGTTTTTCTTTCAGCTCAGTGAGGTTTTTTCCTTATATATTTATGATAATTTTCAATGTTCTGTTTCTTATAAAATAGCTACTTTGCTGAATTATTTTAATCTCATTGTCTATTTTACTTTGCATAACTGATTTTAGTTTCTGTGGTTAGAGTTTAATTCTTTAAAACTTCACATAAGCAGATTTAAATATGGTTTAAAATTTTGGATTACTTGCTATCACGGTTTCTTTTAGTCAGCTGCCTTCTCATCTCAGTTAATATGCCAGTTTGTTACTTTCCGTTTCATATTTTATTTTGTTTCCTGCAGTCCAACTTTTTATTTTATATTTTTCTTATAAGATATGCAAATGAGTCTAAGTTTTTTCTTTAGTGTTTGGTAGGAAATCTTTTAAAATATTGTTTTCTTTATATATAGTATTGCAGGAATTTTTTTTATGCCTCCCCCCTTTGTTTTCCTCTTTAATCACTGTTGAATGAAGAGAGACCAGACCCAGTCTGCCTATGGACTTGAGTGTTAACGTAAGTTTTTTTTTCTGATTTTGAGCAAGATGTCAGGTTTATATGTAAACCTCTGTTTAAGTTAAAGTTAAGGCTAAGCTATTAAGATAGAGATCCTAAAATATAGTGGCTTCAATAATATAAAAATGTAGTTCTTCTCACGTAACAGTGTGACAGGGGCTTTCCCTGATGGGACCATTCTGGAACCTAGGTCCCATCCATCTTTTCTTCTCAAAATACATTTTTCTCATCTGTCAAGTCAAAGCTGGGCCACTACCTCATCAAGTTCCAGTCTGAAAGAAGGGAAAAGAAAGGAAGTGAAAGTCAGATAATTTTCTTTTAAGATAGTTATGCGGAAGTTATAAGCATCATTTCCACTTACGTGTCATTGTTGAGAACTTAATGACATTACTACCATTAGCTGAAAGAGAGGCTGGATAATGTCTAATTTAGCTAGATAACTATATGCTCAGTTAAGACTCTATTACTGTGAAAGTAAGAGAAATGGATTTAGATAGCCAAACATCTAACGGTTCTGCTCACAATTCTTGTTTTTTTTGTTTTTGTTTTTTTTAATAAGAAAGTCTTCCTACATAATATGTATCAGCTTCTAGTCTCCTTTTCTTGGAAGCACCAGAGTAAATGTTTCCCTAAGCTCTACCTATCACTTTCTCAATTTATTGCTGGCTTCGCATTTCAGAATATGCTGCCTTAATTTCTGTCCCCTTACGCCGTTCCCTGTCTTACTGTAGGGATATAAGAATGTGTGTAAAACGGAAGTGGTGATAGAATGAAAGTGCCCTGCGCCTATTCAAAGAATAAGTGAAAAATCTGCAGCGAGAACAATGGAAGGTGGGATATGGGAGCAAGGGGACATCTGCTTCTGTGAGTTGAACGACAGCAAAATGACACTATACAATATGGCTGGAGATATTGCAGGTCAGAGGAAGGAAAAAAAATACCCTTTTTTCTACTAGAGATATTAATAAAAACAAATTTTGGAATCACTGGGGAAAACAAGGAACAGGATTGAAACTTTATAACTTAATGTTCAGATCTTGAAGTTCTTTTTCACACCGTTTCTCCCACATAGGGAAATGTCACCTGCTCAGTCACTCAGCAATTGCTTTTCTCAGCCTTTAGAGGATATTTGCCACAGTATCATTTCAGAGTTACACATTTTGTTTATGCAACTGTTGTAGTTATGGTTAGTCTATTTTCCCAGGAGGTGGTTTTCAGAGAAAAGATTGTGTTTACTTCATCAATCTACATGGTAGAGGGGTACATACTTTGGGAAAAAATCACAGAAATTTCTGTGTGTTTTTTTTAGAGAAATAGTCTTGAGTTTTACAGTGCTATTTATATTACTGTGCTAGGTGGTGTGGGAGATGAAAAGATATTATATAAAGTGTAACAATAATGTAAAAAGACTAATTTTGTTTTTCTCCACAAACGTGCCAGTAAATATGTGGTGACATAAAACAGCTTTGTCCACAAATTAATTGCCTATAGAGAATTTAGTACATAAAATTACAATACAATAGTACTGTTATTTTAAAAATAATAATTTAGAACTCTTTGGGATTGTTTTTTGCATAGGAAGCATGTAACTATTCTCTGATGGTGTCATCCTTTTTTGGAGGGGTGGCAATGGATTTAATTTTGGTAAATTGCCAAAAGCCATTCTTTTATTTTATATGATACGCAAGCACATTTGCTAATATTATTTATAGTTATATGTGAAATGACAATATGAAGAAAATTTCTTTAGTTCATTGAATATAAAAGGAAAACCTCAATAATTGAGGCTCCAGGCTAGAAAAACAAAATATGTTAAATACACCAATTCCTCGTAATTAGTTACTTAAAGTTAATAAAATTCAAAGCAGTGTTTTCTTTTAAAAACTTGAAAATTAAATAACAAAATTTATCTGGTGAATAAGGTGCGAAGGAGTATTTTGAAAAAGGAGAATGATAATTGGAATCTAATTTTAATTAACATGAAATTTTATATAAATATATTCATCAAAACATTTTGAAGAATTGTAAATATAAACACATTTGATTAAACAGAACAAAGAGTTTGGAAAATGAATCAAGTATTTCTGAGAATTTATTATATGATAATTAGGATTATAGAAAAAGAGTTTATATTCCTATTTCATACTACTTAAAAGTAAATTTCCTATGAGTTCTACTTTTAAGCTTTTAATTATTACCTAGTAAATTTTTATTTTAAAATTTTGAATGTTTGTATAAGACTTAAAATGCTTTCTTTATAATTTTATATTTTATAGTTTTTAAAATTTTTATTCCCCCTCTGTGAATGGTACAATATAATTTAAAAAATGAACTCATAAAATTAAAAGAAATCTGATAAAATGGGAAAATGGAAACAACACTCATTTTCCAGAAAATTAATTAATTTTCATGATGCTAAAACATATCCTATAAAAGGAAAAGAAAAAGAAATTACAGAAAATATGTCTCACTTACATATAGTATTATTTATTCAATTTATATATTTTCCTGTTAACTATTTTCAAATTTCAGATTATACTTTTTAAAATAAATAATAAGAAACTTGGGTCAATTTTCTCTTGCTATAATAGAAAATCTGATCTCTGTATTGAGTCTCCTTCTTCTGCTGAAATATACAGAAACCCAAACTGTACATATTTAAGTGTATAATTCAATGAGTTTCAGCATGAGGGCACACCCATGAAATCATCATCACAGTCAAGACGGTGAGTATATCACCCCGGAAAGTTTCCTTAAGGTATTTTGTAATGCATCACTCCTGTCCCATACTCTCGTCTGCCCTTAGCCAACCATAATCTGTTTTATATCACAACAGGTTAATTTGTATTTTCTCAACTTTTAAATAAACGGAATCATATACTATGTACTTTCTGAAGTGTTTCTGGCTTCTTTTACTTGGCATAATTATGTGAAGATTCATCCATTTTGTTCATGTATGAACAGTTTATTTCCTTCTATTGTTAAATAGTATTCCATTGTATAGATATACTGAAATGTGTTTATCCATCTAGTAGCTAGTGGACACTGAGTTGTTTCCAGTTTGGGTGTATCACAATTAAAACTGCTTTGAACGTTTGGGTACAGTATTTGTATGGACATACACTGTCCATTCTTTCGGGTAATTACCTAACAGTGGAATGGCCAGATCATATGGTAGATGCCTGGTTTCACTTTAAGAAAACTAAGAAAGCTGCCAAACTCTTTTCCAAAATAGTTATATCATTTTCAATTCTTTCCAGCAGTGTATGATAGTTCCAGTTCATTCATAACTTCATCAATACTTGAAATGGTCAATGTTTTTAATTTTAGATTTTAATATGTGTATAGTGGGAGAGCTCATTGTGGTTTTAATTTGCATGTTTCTAATGTCTAATGGTGTTGAGGATCTTTATGTGCTTATTTTCCTTCTGTATATTTTCTTTTGTGAAGTATCTGTTCAAATCTTTTCACCATTACCCTTTCCACTGGGTT
This sequence comes from Daubentonia madagascariensis, assembly GCA_023783475.1. Taxonomy (NCBI): domain Eukaryota; kingdom Metazoa; phylum Chordata; class Mammalia; order Primates; family Daubentoniidae; genus Daubentonia; species Daubentonia madagascariensis. The sequence goes on along the minus strand of JAKFHU010000978.1, from coordinate 11,730,478 downwards.
GTTTTTTAATCTTGAGTTTTTAGAGTTCTTTGTATATTCCAGCCCTTTATCAAACATGTGACTTGAAAATATTTTATCCCAGCCTCTGCTTGTTTTTAGAGTAATTTCTTTAACAGTGTCTTTGGAAGAGCAGAAGCTTTCAATTTTGATGAAGTCTAATTTATAAATTTGTTCCTTTAAGGAATGTTTTTGGTGTCATATCTAAGAATTCTTGCCTGCTCCAAGGAAATGAATATTTCTATCATGTTTTCTTTTAAAAGTTTTAGAGTTTTAGTTTTATATTTAGATATAAAACTCATTTTCAACTATTTTTTTTGTATTTGGTGTGAATTATGGATCAAAATTTCAATTTTTTTCTTTTGCATATGGATATCTACTTGTTCTAGGATCATTTGTTAAAAAGTCTATCCTTTATTCTCTGAATTATTTTTGAAACTCTATTAAAAATCAACTCTCCATATGTGTGTGAGTCCATTGATCTCTTTGATGATCTGTATGCAAATACAATATCATCTTTGCCAATTTTTTCAAGTTGTTTTAGTTATTCTTGGCTGTTCTTTGACTCTTCTACAGTCTTTGCATTTCCTTATACATTTCAGAATAAGTTTGCCAGTTCATACAACAAAATTTGCTGAGTTTTGGATTAGGATTGCATTGAGTCAGGGATTAGTAAGGAAAAAATTGACATCTTATCAATGTTAAGTCTTCCAACCCAAGAATAAGGTGTATCTCTCTTTTTAGTTAGGCCTTCTTTTTTTAAAATTTAAATTTAAATTTTTTATTTCAGAGTATTATGGGGATAAAAATGCTTTAGTTACATAAATTACCTTTGCACCACCTGACAAGTGTGCCCATCCCCCAGACAGCAGGCACTGCATTTGTTAGGTGTGGATTTACCCATCCCCTCCTCCCCCTTCCCACCTGCATGACACCTTATGAATGTTACTTCCCATATGTGCACATTAGTGTTGATCAATTAGTACCAATATAATGGTGAATACATGTGGTGTTTGTTTTTCCATTCTTGTGATACTTCACTTAGGAGAATGGGCTCCAGCTCCATCCAGGATAATACAATACGTAGTTCATCATTCTTTTATGGCTGGGTAGTACTCCATGGTATACATATACCACATTTTATTAATCCACTCATGTATTGATGGGCACTTGGGTTGTTTCCACATCTTTGCAATTGTGAATTGTGCTGCTATAAACATTCGAGTGCAGATGTCTTTATTATAGAATGTCTTTTTTTCCTTTGGGTAGATACCCAGTAGTGGGATTGCTGGATCAAATGGTAGTTCTACTTTTAGTTCTTTGAAGTATCTTCATACTACTTTCCATAGAGGTTGTACTAGTTTAAAGTCCCACCAGAAGTGTATGAGTGTTCCTATCCCTCTGCATTCACACCAACATTTGTTGTTTTGGGACTTTTTGATAACAGCCGTTTTTGCCTTCTTTAATTTCTCTCAGCTGTGTTTTGTAGAGGTCAATATATTGGTTTCACAAATTTTTTTTGGATTTATTTTTATGGATTTTATATTTTTGATGCTATGTGATACTTTGAATTTCAATAGTTGCTAGTGTATAGAAATAAAATTAATTTTTATATGTTTCTCTTACATCCATTGACTTACAAAACAAGCACATTAGTTTTTTTTACAGTTAATTTTACTTCGGCACATATGATTATGTCATGTGTGAATGAAGACAGCTTTACTTCTTTTCTCTGTGGATGCCTTTTATGTATTTTACTTGCCTTTTTGCACCTCCAGTATAATGATGAACAGAAGTAGTAAAAGCAGTCCTGATCTTAGAGTCAAAACATTCAGTCTTTCACCATTGTGTGTAATATATGCTGTCGGTTTATTGCAAATGTTCTTTATTTGAATTGAGGGCATTAATTCTGTTTCTAGTTTGTTGAGAGGCCTTATCAGGAATGGATGTTTGATTTTGTCAAAAACTTTCTCTGAATCTGATGTTTATACATATTATTATCAGTTGAATTCTTAATCTTAAACTAAACTTGCAGTCTTGAAATAATTACAAATTAGTCATGATATTGTCCTTTTAATACATTTTTGGATTTTATGTGCTACATTCTATCAAACTTTGGATTATAGTTTTGAACTATTGCTTTCTTGTAATGCCTTTGTGTTTGTTATCAGGGTTATGATGTTCTAATAGAATAAGTTGGGGATTGTTTACTCCTCTTCAGTTTTCTGCAAGAGTCTTTATAGAGTTGGTATTATTTCTTCTTTAAAAGTTTGGTTGAATTCAGTAGTATATCAGTATGGGTCTTGAGTTTAATTTGTGGGAAGCAATTTCTTCAGCATACATAGCAGTATTCAATTTCTTCAACATATATAGCAATATTCATGTTATCTATTTCCTACTGAAAGATCTTTGTTAGTGTGTGCTTTTCAAGGAATTTATCCATTTCATTTAAGTCGTTAAATTTATTGACAAAACTTCTAATATTTTCTTGTAGTCATTACAGTATCGGTGGGATTGCAATATGTAGTGTTGTCACCTCTGTTACTCCTTATATTTATAATTCATTCTTTACCCTGATCAGTCTAGCTAGAGGTTTATCAGCTGAATTGATTTTCTCAAAAAAAACCCAACTTTTGGTTAATTCATTTCTCTCTTTTTTTGTTGTCTATGTCATTGATTTCTGCTTACTTTGGAAATAAGTTGCCCTTTTTTTCCTAGTTTCTTAAGGGAAAAGCTAAGATTATTGACTTGAGATCTGTGTTCTTTCCTAATATAAACATTTAATTCTCTAAAATTTTCTCTAAATACTACTTTATAGACAACTAAAAATTTGGCTATGGTGTATTTTCATTTTCGTTTTGTTCCAAACACATTATAATTTTCCTTGTGTTTTTTCTCTTTGCCATAAACATTATTTAGAAGTATGTTATTTAATTTTCAAATATCTGGGGATCTTTCAGGTAGCTTTCTGCTATTTACTTCTAATTTAACTCCATTATGGTGAGAAAACATACATTTTATAACTTGAATCTGTGTAAATTTTTTGACACTTGTTTTAGGTCCCAAATGTACTACCTTGGCAAATGCCCCTGACACTTGAAAAGAGTGTATATTCTGTTTTTTGCTGTTGTGTTCTATAAATGTCAAATTGGATCTAGTTAGTTGATAATGCGGTTCAAGTGATCCCCATTTTTGTTTATATTCTGTCTATTTGGTCTATTATTGAAATCTCTAACCATAATTGTGGATTTGCCTATATCTCTTTCCTGTTTTATTACTTTTTTGCTTCATGTATTCTGAACTCCATTTTTAGCTGGAAAAAGATTTAGGATTACATGTCCTCTTGATGAATTGACCCCTTTATCATTATGAAATCCCCCCTTTTAATCTCTATTAATTATATGTTTTGCAATACACAAGGTCTGATATTAATACAGCAACTCCAATTTTATCATAGTATATCTTTTTCTATCCTTTTACTTTTAATATATTTGTGTTTTCACATTTAATGTGGTCTTTGTTTGGGCAGCATCATAAAGACGGCTCTTGCATTCTTATGTCACAGTCTCTACCTTTTAATTGAAATGTATAGACCATTTAAATTTAATGTGATTATTGACATATCCAGACCAAATCCTTAAAATCCTTTCTTGGTTGCACAGCTGTGTTTCATCTTTGGATTATGAATAATCAAATGGATGTGAGAAAATTGGACCTTATAGGAACCTAGCCAAAAAATTCCAACAATTTCTTAAATACTTCCACATTCTTTAATTCTTTCACAAATAATCAAGCCAGACTGTGTAACCAGTTATACCAGGTATCAGCCATCAGTTCACACATCCCTAAATAAAGGTCGACAGACAGCTCTGAATGCCTCCAAGGAATTTCCAACTTTAAACAGCATATTGTAAGTCATCAGCTAGTTCATCTCATCTTTCCCTTGGCTAAGGGTAGTACCAGACTTACAGGTATCCCAGGAGATAAACATAGAGCTACAGTGTATTTTCTGTCTCAGACATTAAGGGGCAAAACATTTATCCTTTCACTATAAAGTATGATGCTAGTTGGAGCTTGTTTGTAGATGTACTTTTTCATCCATAGGATTTTGATTTGAGCCTTTTAAAAAATATATACATGTATATATAAATGTATTTCTCCTTTACATGTTTATGTTTCCCTTTACATGGTTGAACATATGGTATAAAATTATAATATTTACTTTAATAGCCTTATTTACCAATCCTATCATATATATCATTTCTGGGTCAATTTTAATTAATTACTTTTTTTCATTATTTTAGCACATAGTTTCCTGCTTTAAATTCCTGTTGGTTTTTGATTGGATGCCAAACATTGTCAATTTTACCTAGGTGGGAACATGTTAAATTATTTTGAGCTTTGTTCTAGAATGTAGTTAAGTTACTTGTAAATATTTTATTCCTTTGAGGTTTGTCAAATTTTATTAGACCAGATCAGAGGGACTTTTCACCTGTGGCTAATTTTATTCCACTACTGAGGCAATGCCCTTCTGTGTACTCTACCCAATATCATATGTATTACAAAGATTCTTCACTACGGTTGGTGTGAACAGCAACTACTCCTAGTGCTGTATGAGATCTGGTGAATGTTCTGCTTTTTCCTTTCAAGTTCCCTCCCCAGCCTCAGATAATTTTCTCACATACATGTGCTAATCAGGATTTAGTGAGGACTTGGAAGGGGACCCAATGCAGATTGTCAGAACTGTCTCTCTGTGTAGCTCTCTCTCTTCCAGCCTCTGCCCTGAAAACTGTAACTCTTCCTTTATAACTGGGGGGCACTGGTGGGCTCCAGCTGAGTTTCCCCTTTCTATGCTGTACCTGGAAACTCTCTTTAGGCATTAATCTCATGCAATTATATTTGCCACATTTATTTCACTTCTTCCACGTACTGTGTTGTCTGTTCATAGACTAAAGTCTGGGTTTGTTGTGGGGTTTTTTTGATATATTTTGTATGGTTTTATTTTTGTTTAAGTTAGGAGGGTAAAACCCATGCCCGTTACTCCATCTTGGCCACAGTGAAATCCACACCCTAGTTTTCTTATGCTTACTGTTTGCATGGTATATCATTTTTACCCCATCATTTACTTTTTCCTGTTTGTTTTCTTACATTTCATATGTGTGTCTTCTATATGGTATATAGTTAGATATTTTATCTGTTTTGACAATCTTTGTCTTTCAATTGGAATGTTTATACCATTCGTGATTTAATTATTGATAGGTTTGGATTGTCATCTGTAACTTACTATTTTCTCTATTTGTACCATTTGCTTGCATATCTCTCTTCCTCCTTCCTTTTCTTATTTTAGTTTATTTAAATAGTTATAGAGTTCCAGTTTATATAACTCTGGGCCTTTCACTGTACCATTTTATCCTTTTTGTGGTTTAATGGTCACTCTATCATCATTCTTATTTTGTTTATAAATCTAGTCATTTTTATATAAATAGTAGAACAATCATTTTTTCTTTATCATTGAATAATGTTTCATTAAAACTGAAGAGATTTAGTAAGTAGTATGATTTATCATCTTCAATAATTAAATTGTCTTGTAATACTTAACATTACATTTACAAATTTAATGATTTCAATTTTTTTAAGTACTTCAAATGCCAAATGGGTCTAACTTATGGTCCTTACAAGGATACTTTACCTAAACACTTAGGCAAGTCTTTTAAATCAAATACATTGAAATTAAGACATTAAAGTCTAAATATTCTAAAATATTATCAACAAAATTAGACTCATTCTCTTGGCTCTTTTAACATCAAGTAAGTAACATAAAGCTATTTCCCTCTTTTACGTAAGTTACAATTCTAATCTCTCACATGTATTAATATACAAGATTTGTCTTAATTTTGCCATAGTGTACATAAATGCACACATATTATCCTGACTTTTACATGGAAACATTTGTATTATGGATTTGATATACTTTTTCATATTTATATTTAAATATTTATATTTCCAATGTCAGAATGTTACTAATCCAACTGGTAACATTAGTTTCATCATTTTAATTGGACAGGGGGTGAGATTAAAGATCTGGATTGATACATAGTTGTTCATTAGGAACAGATTTTATGTCAAGATGCAGGACGTGGAGACCACATGCTTTCAGAATGATGCATAACCAGCAATGGACATAGTAAGTCTTTTACTTTATTAATGCCTTCTGTGTAAACAGGTGAACACTAATCCATTTCCATCAGCTGGGATAAGTTTTACAATGCTTCCTGGTTGCCATTTAAAGTTGCAAGGTTTGATTGGATTCACTCACTGTCTTTATGCTTTACTGAATTTTATGGCATCATATTTTTGATGTATTTTTAATGACATCCTATTTCATTTTCACATTTCTATTCTGTATTCTCATAGCTGCATGACCTTAAATGATTATTTAATTTCTCTCAATCTCATTTTCCTTGAATGCAAGATAGATGGCAGCTGACTGGGTTCAGAAGACTGCTGTGAGCATTAAGTGAGGTAATACATGTAAACCGTTCAGTCCAGTGGCTGACAGATACTAAATTTTAGCAATAGACATCAGCAAAGTGGTGGAATAGAAGATCCCCTGGCATCACTCCCATCAGAAAAATACAACTAGAAAAAATTCAAAGACAAAAATACCACTCAGAATACACTGAAACTCCATAAAGAAATGGAGAAACCATTAGGGAATCTGAGTACACTGTAACTCCACAGAGAAATGGAGAAACTTTCAGGACCCAGACAATCAAGAGATTTGACCAGGAAGAGAAATAGTCATTTTGGACTGTACCAACATTCCCCCAAGCTGGTATTATACCACTCATGGAAAATTTCCCTAGACTCACAGTTGTTGAGGTGAGAAGAGGGAATCAGAGTTGGATGTTTAATCTCCACACTGGCCTGGGAATCTTCATAGCCCATTCCCTGGCCCTGTCACATGGGAAACATTGAACTGCCTATGAATTGGAGACAAAGGAAGGGGAACTAATCACAATGACTGGTGCGCAGATCTTGGTAGCTACTCAGTGCTCTGATCAGTGGGGACACCATGTTAAAGTGACTGGCTAGATCATAGAGCCACAGGGGACACAATCTGTGGGAATGCTTGAATCTATAGTTGGATTTTCTATAGAGCCCATTTGCTTGTAGAGAGCCTTCCTTTGGCCTGGAAATAACTAAAAGGTTGGGATTAAGTTCAGGTTCCTGCTTATGTTTTCCCCAGACTGGGAAACAAAGTCAGGGAAGTAATTTAGTTACAGAGCAGGATTTAAGTTTTAGTGTTCACTATAAGTCTTTCTCAGACTGGGAAACATTGACAGGACAATGAGTTAGTTCCAGTGGGATGTTTTCATTCTGGTGCTCACTATAAGTCCTCCAAGGATGGGAAGTAACAACAGACCAGCATTTAAATTCCAATAAAGAAGTAAAGGTCTAACACTACCAAAAGGCACCTGCAAAAACTGGAAGAGATGGCTGTCTTCTCACATACACAGGCATCAATGTAAAAACACAAGGATTGTGATAACTCAGGAAACTATGACACCACAAAATAACAACAGCAACAACAAAGATCCAGCAATGGACCCAGAAGAACTGAAGATCTATGAAATGTCTGACAGAGAATTCAAAATAATCCTCTAAAAATAGTTCAGGGAATAATAAGAAAATACAAGTGGAAAAATAAATGAAATTTGGAAAACAATTCAGGAATAAAATGAGAAATTTGACATAGAAATGGAATCAATTTTAAAAAAACCTCCAGAAATCCTAGAAATAAAGGATACAATAAATGAGCTGAAAAACTCATTAGAAAGCTTCAACAATAGACTTGATCAAACAAAGGAAAGAATTAGCGAGCTTGAAGTAAGATCATATAAAATTACCCAATGAGCAGAACAAATAAATAAATAAATAAATAAAAGTGAAGAAGGCCTACAAGAATTAGGGGACACCATCAAGCAAACTAACCTTTGCATAATTGGAATTCCCAAAACAGACACGAGAGAAAAAGGCCTAGGAAAGCATATTTAAGGAAGTAACAGGTAAAAATTTCCCAAATCTGAAGAAAGACAACAGGATCCAGGTACAGGAAGCTCAGAGATCACCAATCAAATTTAACCCAAATAATTCCCTAAGGAGCATCCTAATCAAATTAGCAAAAATCAAAGACAAGGAAATAATACTGAATGTGGCAAGAGCAAAGAAACAAATCACATTAAAGGGAGCCCTAATATGTCTTTCAGCAAATTTCTCAGCAGAAACCCTGTAGGCCAGGAGAGAATGGGATGCGATGTTCAAAGTGCTGAAGGAAAAATAAAAATGAAAAACAACTGCCAACCAGGAATACTATACCCAGCAAAGGAATAATTCAGAAATGAAGGAGAGATAAAGACTTTCTCAAACAATCAAAAGCTGAGGGAATTCACCAACATGAGACTAGGCTTACAAGAAATGCTAAAAGGAGTTCTTCAATCTAAAAGAAATGGATACTAATGTGTAACAAGAAAACATCTGAAGATATGAAACTTATTGGTAAAAGTAAGAAAACAAATTCAGAATACTCTAATACTGTAATTGTGGTAAGTAAACCACTTATTTCTTAAATATGAAGACTAAAAGGCAAAACTATTAAAAACTAACTACAATAATTGGTTAAGACATAGGGAATAGAAAATGATGTGAATTGAAACATGAAAAAGTCAAAATGTGTGTGGGGGTGTTAAAGTTTAGTGGGTTTTTTTTTCTTGATACTTTTTGCTGGGATCAAGTTACATTATTATAAGGTTAAAATAACCTGTTATAAGATTTTTTTGGTAAACCTCATGTTAACCACAATACAAAAACTTGCCCAGAATTAAAACATACTACTACAGAAAATCACTTAATCACAAAGGAAGAAAGTAAGAGAGGAAAGAGGGAATAAAGGATCTATAAAATAGCTAAAAAAAAAAAAAAAGTGAAAAAAATGGCAGAAGTAAACCCTTACCTTAAAACCTTGAATGCAAGTTAGACTAAATTCTCCAATTAAAAGATATATAGTGGCTGAATGGATTATTAAAAAAAAAACAAGAATGAACTATATACTGTCTACAAGAAACTTCCCCTATAAAGACATGCATAGACTGAAAGTGAAGGGCTGGAAAAAGATATTGCATGCAAATCAAAACGAAAAAAGAGCAAGAGTACCTATACTTATGTTCATATAAAATAGACTTTACGTCAACAACAGTTTAAAAAAAAAGGACAAATAAGGCCATTATATAATGATAAAGAAATCATTACAACAAGAGGATATAACAATTGTAACTATATATGCACCCAGAACCAGAGCACCAAAATATAATAACGAATATTAATAGGCCTAAAGGGAGAGATTGACTGAAATAAAATAACCATAGGAGACTTCAGAACCCCACTTTCAGCAATGGACAGATCATCCAGACAGAAAACAAGGAAACGGTGTTAAATTACACTCTAGTCCAAGTGGACCTAAAATACATTTGCAGAACATTTTACTTAAGAGCTTCAGAATACACATTTGTCTAAACAGCATGTGCAACATCCTCCAAGATAGACCATATGTGAGGTGACAAATCAAGTCTAACTTTGATTAACTAATTTAATAAATTCAAAGTCCTATCAAGTATTATTTTTCCTTCACAAAGAAATAAAACTGGAAATCAATAACAGAGGGAATACTGGAAACTGTATAAATTCATGGAAATTAATCAACATACTCCTGAACAGTAAATGAGTCAGTGAAGAAATTAAAAGAAAATGAAAAAAATTCATGAGACATATGAAAATGGAAACACAACATATCAAAACTTATGGGATAAAGCAAAAGTGCTTCTAAGAGGGAAGTTTATAAAAATAAACACCTACATCAAAAAAAGTAGAAATACTTCAAATAAACAAATTAATGATGCACTTCAAGGAACTATAAGAGTAGTAAGAAAACAAACCCATAATTATTAGAAGAGAATAATAAAGATCAGAGCAGAAATAAATGAAATTGAGGCAAAATAATACAAAAGATCAATAAAATGGAGTTTTTTTTGAAAAGATAAACAGAATTTACAAAACTTTGGCTAGACTAAGAACAAAAAAGAGAAGACACAGTAGATAAAATCAAAGATGAAAAAGGAGTCATTACAATTGAAACCACAGAACTATAAAGGATCATTAGAGGCTATTATGAGCAATTATACACCAAAAAATTGGAAAACCTAGAAGAAATGGATAAATTGCTAGAAACATACAACCTACCAAGATTAAATCATAAAGAGATATGATTCTTTACTAAAAACATTTTTAGTAAAGATGTAAGATACAAAATCAGCATAAAAAATCAGAGTTTCTATATACCAAGAGTGAACAATCTAAAAAAAAATCAAGAAAATACTCTACTTACAATAGCTAAAAATAATAAACTACTGAGTAATAAATTTAAACAAAGAAGTGAAAAACAGCTACAATAAAAACTATATAACATTGATAAAAGAAATTGAAGAGAACACAAAATAATGGAACACAAAATTGAAGAGAACACAAAATATATCCCATGCTCATGGATTGGAAGAATTAATATTGTTAAAATGTTTATATTACCCAAAGTGATATATAGACTCAATGTAATCCCTATAAAAATACTGACATTTTTTACAGAAATAGACAAACAATTTTAAAATTCATATGGAACTGCAAAAAATCCTGAATAGCCACAGCAATTTTGAGCAAAAAGAGCATACCTACAGGCATCATGCTATCTGACTTCAAAACATACTACTAACTATAGTAACCAAAACAGCATGATACTAACATTAAAACAGACACATAGAACAATGGAATGGAATAAAAAACCCAGAAATAAATCCACACATTTGCAGCCAATTGATTTGCAACAAAGGCACCAAGAACATACATTGGAGAAAGAACAGCCACTTCAATAAGTAGTTCTGGGAAAACTAGAAATCCATATGTAGAACAATGAAACTAAACCCCTGTCTCTTACCATGTACAAAAATAAACTGAAAATAGATTTGAGACTTAAATGTAAAACCTGAAACTATGAAACTACTAAGATAAAACACTTGGAAAATGCTTCATGATATTGGTTTTGGCAAAGACTTTTTGGGTAAGACCTCAAAAGTACAGGCAACAAAAGCAAAAATAGACAAGTAGGATTATATCAAGCTTAAAAACTTCTGCACAGCAAAGGAAACAATCAACAGAGTGAAGAGACAATACATTTGCAAACTATCCATCCTGCAAGGGATTAATAACCAGAATATATAAGGAACTCATACCAGTCAAAAAAAATAATAAATAATTTCATTAAAAATGAGTGGATGATATGAATAGACATTTCTCAAAATAAGACATAGAAAGATCCAACTTTTATGTTGGCCCTTTTATTTTGTATAAAAAAATGCTCAACATTGCAAATAAAAACCACAATGAGATGTCATCTTACCCTAGTTAAAATGGCTATTATGAAGAAGTAAAAGAAATTATAGGTTCTAGAAAGGTTGTGGAGAAAGGGCAATGCTAGTACATTGTTGGTGGGAATGTAAATTAGTACAGCTGCTATGGAAAACAATATGGAGCTTCCTAAAAAAGCTAGAATTAGATTAATTATACTACTCCTTAGACCCACTACTGCATATATATCTAAAATAAATGAAACCAGTATATGAAACAAATATCTACACTACTATGTTTATTGCAGTACTGTTCACAATGCCCAAAATATAGACTCAACCAAATTGTCCATCAGTGGATGAATGAATAAAGAAAATGAGAAGGAACACCCTGGGTAGAAGTGGAAGGCTTCTTCAGTCAGAAAGAAACTTCCAATGCACGTTTCCCAAAGGAAAATGGGCACCAAGGGCAAAGTTATTAAATGCAAAGCAGCCATTGCCTGGGAAGCAAGCAAGCCCCTTTGCATTGAAGAGGTAGGGGTAGCTTCACCTAAGACTGACGAGGTTCCCATTCAGATTGTCACCACTGCCCTGTGCTATACTGATGCCCTTACCATTGACCCTACATTTAAGGATCCTCCTGTCCCAGTGATCGTTGGCCACGAGAGTGCAGGAATTGTGGAAAATGTTGGGCCAGGAGTGACCAACTTCAAACCAGGTGACAAAGTAATTCCATTATATGCACTTCAATGTAGAAAATGCAAGTTTTGCCTGAGTCCACTTGTAAATATTTGTGGAAAACTCAGAACAGATAAAAATCCTGTTACTGATCAAGAACTAATGGCAGACAAAACCAGCAGGTTTACCTGCAAAGGAAAATCAATACCACTTCATGGGAATCAGTGGATTCTCTCAGTATATGTGGTGTCAGATATTCATCTTGCCAAAATCGATGATGATGCAAATTTAGAGAGAGTTTGTCTGCTTGGATGTGGGTTTTCATCTGGCTATAGGGCTGCAATCAACAATGCCAAGGTCACCCCTGGTTCTACTTGTGCTATCTTTGGCCTAGGAAGCGTGGGTCTTTCTGCCATAATGGGTTGTAAAATAGCAGGAGCTTCCAGAGTCATAGCTATTGACATCAACAGTGGGAAGTTTCCAAAGGCCAAAGCCCTAGGAGCCACTGACTGCCTCAGTCCTAGAGACCAAAATAAACTCATCCAGAAGGTCATCGTTGAACTGACCAGAGGAGGTGTGAATTTTTCCCTTGCTTGTGTGGGTGGATCTGAAGTCATGAGAGCAGCCTTGGAGTGCACAATAGGTTGAGGAACATGTACTCTCATTGGAGTAGCCACTGATGATAATGAACTGACTGTTTTTCCAGTGGAACTAATCCTGGGCCGTACTATAAATTCAACATTCTTTGGTGATTGGAAAAGTGTAGATTCTATTCCCAAACTGGTTACTGACTACAAGAATAACAAATTTGATCTGGATGCACTAGTGACCCATACCTAGCCTTTAGACAAATACAATGAGGCATACGACCTAATGAACCAAGGAAAAAGCATCTGAACAGTCCTGATCTTATGAAGATGCCAGGAGCGATTTGGAATACTACCTGAGTGAATCTGAACCTGGTTAATTTATTACCTGATATGATGAAACAAAGAAAGCTATGAATTTAAAGAAATATTTAAAGTTAATATCTCAACATAAAATAGCTTTAAATATTACAGAATCTGTACCCATAAAATATATTATTTCCTGTGTTAAATAACTATGAGAACTGAAGTGTTTGTGAATAGAATGTGATGTTTAGAAATTGTTTAAAACTAGTTCTGGGAAGGTGAAAGTGGGGAATGAGAGATAATAAAACTGGATTGGCACATGGTCATGATATTTTAGGCTGGGTGTTGAATATATGGAGTTTCATTATACTGTGTTGAAAATTTTCCACAATAAAAAGATTTTAACTAGAAAAAAAAATGAGGTATATATACACATGGAATACTATTTGGCCATAAAACAGAATGAAATCCTGTCATTGGCAGCAACATGGATGGAACTAAAAGGTCATTATGTCAAGTAAAATAAGCCAGACACGGAAAGACAAATATTGCATGTTCTCATTCATATGTGGGATCTAAAAACGTTGATGTCCTGAAGGCAGAGAGGGTATAGAGTAGAATGATGGTTACTAGAGGCTGGGAAGCGGAGAGTGAAGTGGGGAGAAGATAATGAAAGTTTTGCCAAAACAGTTAGATGGAATAAGTTCTAGTGTTTGACAGCACAACAGGGTGACTATAGTTAACTATACTTTATTGTATGTTTGAAAATACCTAGAAGATTTTTAATGTTCCCTATCCAAAGAAATCATAAATATTTGAGGTAATGTCCTACTTACCTTAATTTGATCATTACACATTGTATGCATGTTTGAAAATATCACATATAACCCATAAATATGTATAATTCTGTATCAATAAAATTAAGTGAAAATTATTATTATGACGAAATGCCACTACTGACCTTCATATTTTAGGCACGGACTTTGAGTTTTCTTTTGTAATGAAGGATCTGGATTTGTGGTGACGTGATCATACACTTTCAGTCACGTGTTGCTGAGATCAATAACATATTTTTAGTGACTTTCCTTGTCATGTTGCTACACTTCTCAGGTAGATTGGCCTGATAAGATCTGAAAACACCCTGTTGCATGTGTGTTTTAGTCCATTTCATTCATTGAATCTCTGTCATATGTCTGTATTTGATTTTCCTGTTTACTACTAGATGTTGCTTGTACACAGGTAAGGCTAAAATGACCACATGTGCTTGTTTGGTTTGACTTTTAAAAAGAATTTAGCCATCATTGATATAGCATCATTAATTAAAGGAGTGAAAGAGTAGGATGTGAATGTAGTATTTATTCAGTAGCGCTAAAAGAAAAGTAAAAGAGATTGAATTAGTGAAATGGCAAGGGGTATTTGTAGCATAGGTTGGTTAACTTTGTAGGATGCCCCAAATTATAAACAAATAATAGCTACCTTAAAATCACGTCTATCTTTCAATGTTTCTCATTCTTCATTATTAAGGTAAATAAAATATTTGATTAATTTTTGATTCAAAATAATAGTTAACCCCCCTTTTTAGAACTGTCTTCTCATTTATCAGAAACTTTAGTAATTTTCAATGGCATTACAAAATTGGTTCATAGACACATGTATGAGATGCTAAATATTTAACTTGTTAAGGCTCACAAAATCAAGGGACTTTTGTGGTTGAACAGGGCATTTGACACTAAAGCCATACTCTTCATTTTTCGGAACAACTAAAGGAGATAACCTGTCCAAACTAGCTAATAATGAAAATTCTGCAGAGAAGTGTGCATTAATTCATTAATAAAAACTTTTCCAGCATAGGCTGCTATTAATTCTGTGGGAATCAGCAGGGTGGAATACCTGTAAAAGTTTTAACAACTTTTTAAATTAGCATACTTTCTTAAAATAAAATTAATATTTAATTAACAAACTATAGCAGTTCAGAATATCAATAGAACTTTTTATTTAAATAATTCAGTTCTTATTTCTTAGAATTTTAGGCTTCATTGAAGCAGAGCATTGAAAGTATTTTCTACATTTATGATGTATGATTTTGTGTCTCCAGGTTGCATTAAATTCTGCTCTGAATTTCCACATTTTTGTTTGTTTTAAAGCTATAAGCTATTCTTTAAACACTCATTTAACATATTAAACCTAATAATGGAGTCATGGGAATCTATACTTGAGTAAAGACAATGGAATTGAGCTCATGGATGAAATTTAATTTTGTTCCAATCATTTTACAAACAAAGCACTAAAACTTCCAAATCATTATAAAAGTTGGCAAACACACCTATTTAAAAAATGTACTTGTATCATGCCAAGACATGCTTTTTCTTTTAGAATTAAAATTTTAGGTGATTATCACTTATAAATATAGAGATGAAAGGTAATGATAGGGAAGCCCCCTTTCCTGTTCTTTGGTATTGCTATTTTGATATTCTCCTACCTTTTATTCTTGGTATTTTCAAATATTTACCAACTTACAATACTTTTTAAATTTGGAAAGAAGTTTTTATTATAAGTCCAATTAATTTTGGATAGCCTCTAGTATCTTTTTCCAAGGATGCCTAATTATTTTTTATTTTAAAATGGAATCAACTGATAATTGATTCTCTAGAATGTATCATGCTTAGGCAGAGAATGTACTACTGGGTTTACATTTCCACTGATACAGAATCATACATTCATAAAGATTCATTATTATAAATGATTGAAGGTAACAATGCCTTATTTTTGAAATATATTTTTTCTAAAAAAAAGTGATTTCTGTAACAGTTTTAAGGAATGCCTTTCCACAATCTCACAGTAGAAGCGTCATCCCACTGATTTTATGTTAATTCTGTGAAAACAGAAAGCATTCTGACTCATAGTTTCTTTTGAAAATGTGTTTACATGCTACACTGTTAAGTATATTGAGGACAGGTCATGAAAATTCTCAATCCGAATCCCGTATGTGGATTTTCATAAAAGTCTGTATAATTTTTATATATTCGCGTCCACTGGCTCACATTGTAAATCCCAGCTCAGTTAAGCTCCCTCCCCCTATTAAACAAATGTTCCATGAAAGCATGTTCAGAGGTTTTTATCAGGGGAGATGGGAAATGAAAGCCCAACTTGCAGATACTGTATTAATTTTCCATGTTTGAGTTCAGCAAACTTCTTTTTGCAGGCTTTTGTTATCTCGTGGCATACAGAATGTATGAAAAAAAGGAATGTGGGATATTAGAAAACAATAAAATACAGATGGCACAAAATATCCTTCTTATGCTGTGTGAATAAATATAGCCCCCAATTACACTGTATTTTAGGTAGCCACTTTCAAAGGCATATCTCAAGATTTTCTGCCTTTTTGATTACCAAATTTATTCAGTACAGACTTTCCTAACTGTTAGTTTCTCAGCACATTTCAAGTCTATTGTTTAGGTTTCCTTGTATTATCTTTTAAATATGCAATTTAATAGTATTTTGGGGGATACTTTCAACAGCAAATAATCCTGACTTGAAAATAGGGAGATGTATTCTTTCTTATCAGAAGTAGTTCAGATGTCTTCCTCTGTGTTCCCATTCTCTGTTTGCTGACTTTCTCCTCAAAAGGGTTTTAAGATGATAATATCAATTCTAAGCTTTGTATCTGGATATGGAAACATCCTAGGAAGATAGGCTGAGGTTATTTTCCTCTATCTATTTCTTGGGAAAATTGGATACTTTCTCAGAACTCTTACCCAACAGACTTTCCTGTCTAATTGACCAGATATGGTTCATAGGCCATTTAAAACATTTACATATAAAGTGCTTACTGATGAGAAGGGTCTTACTTCTCTCAGTTTTCTTTATTCCCCTATATATCATATATTTTTTGGTTTTTTTTTTTCCCCATTACTACCTTCATTTGTGTTTTTCTTGTAAGGCACCATTCTGATCCTCTTCTCATTTCATTTTTTGTATTTTTTTAAAAAAGTTATTTTCTTAGTGGTTAACATGGGGATATAATTGACATCTTAAATTTACAAGAAACTAAGTTGAATTAATACTCACTTAAGTCTGATAACATAATATCTTCTATATGACTCCTTTCCTCTTTATGTTGTTTTTATAATTATTATTTATTCATTTATATTTCAAGCGATGTAAGAAAAAATTACAATCAACAATACTGCATTTTACATTTACCTATATAGTTACCTTACCTGTTTCCTTTATTTCTTCATGTAGTCTTAAGTTACTGTTTAGCGCTCTTTGATTTAACTTGAAGGATCCCTTTTGCACTTCTTATAAGGAAAGTCTACTGCTGACAATTTCCTCTGCTTTTGTTTATTTGGGTATGTCTTTATTTCTCTTTCTTTTTTGAAGGTTAGTTTTCCTGGATATGTACTTCTTGGTTGATAATTTTTTCTTTCAGTACTTTAAATATGTTAATCCCACTGCCTTCTAGCCTCTATGGTTTCTGATGAGAAATTGGCTATTAATCTTATTAAACATCTCTTGTACATGAAAAATCATTTTTCTCTTACTGCTTTCAAGATTCTCTTTGTTTGTCTTTGAACAATTTTTGAATATAATATCTTGATGTGGATATTTTTGAGTTTATCCTATTTGAAGTTCTTTGAGCTTCTCGAATGTGTAGATTTGTGCTTCTCATCAAATTTGAGAAGTTTTCAGCCATTATTTCTTCAAATGTTAACTTTCTATCCTTTAGTGCTTAGCCAGAACTTTTGAAGTTGTCTTACCCTTCACTTCTTGTTTGACCAGAGCCTAAAGATTGGCCAAAGGTAAAAGCTAAGGGTCTTCTCAGGTCTCTAAGCATGCATCTAGCCTTGGAAATGTGTGTAGCCTTCTGGCATTCCTGATATATGGAGAAGCTCTCTAAAACTTTTATTCCCAATGTTATCTCCTCCATACTATTTCTTCCTAGGTTTCTTGATTTGTCTGCTGCTCGCCCCACCTGTTGTATCTTGTCCTATGTGGCTGTAGGTAGTATATGCCTTTAAATGCTTCCAACAAATGCTGCCAGTGGGTTACCTTAACCCTGAAAGAGTTTAACAGGGGCTGAAACTAAGACAAGTCTCTGAGCAGATTCCCCAGGGAGCCCACCAAACAGGTCAAAATTCACAATGATAATTCTTTCAGAACAAGGTCCTTTATTCCCCTCTCTTGCATCAGAAATCATCATAAGGAATGCAGCCTACCATCTCTATGGCTGCCTGCAACTAAGTAATGAGGGATAGTAGGTAAGTAAACAAAATGCCATGACATTCTCTGCCAAAATTTAGCAGCTTCTTTCTTCATTAAGTGCACCCCTGGTTGTTGTAAGTTTGTTATTAGATTCTAGTATTCTAAAAACATTGATTCTGATGGTCTTTGCCTCCTCAGTCATTGTCATTGGAGATACAGACCCGCAGTGCTTCCTGCACTTGCATTCTTAGTGACCATTGCTATTTTTTAATAGCAATATTATTGTTTACATGAATGTTTCTAATTTATTTGCAATTATCTAATAGCTAGACACTTTAACATACTTAGAAGGAATACTTTAACATATTTAGGGTTTGGCCAGTACACTCAGATTCTGGAGAAAATTCCATGTATGAATCGGCAATATTTAAGGCAAACCATAATCTAAAAGTGGGATTTCACAAGGGGTGAATCTCTATCCTTTTTGACCAAAAACCCACTAAAGTAATACTAAATATATAAAAAATAAAATAAGGAAATATGAGAAAATCAAATGCAAAAAGACAAAGGAATTGAAGAGGAGAAACTAGCAACAAAACCTTGAACTATGAAATTCTAAAACATAAATTGTAACTGACTAAGAAAACTAGAGAAAGTTGAAATACAGAAAGCAATACAAGAAACCAGACATATTTGCTGTATAAAGTCCATCAAATACTTAGGAGTATTGGCACTAGGTTCCTCTGAAAATGAGAGGTAGATGTGGTTATATACATAGGAACATCAGTTGAAGCTTTGTTTAGTAACTTGCTAGACAATGGGATTATCCCTTTCATAGACACACACACACACAACATACGCTGGCAGAAGACTAGAGGTTTATTTTCTAGAGAAGCTGATCCAAAATGACTTTGAACTGGTAAACACCAGACAGTGGTACCATATAATAATGGAAAATTAAGTACATTCTACATACTGCAGAATGAATCATTTATTCCTCTCTCGCCATTAGGCTTTCATAGTGCTGGTGGCTAAGTTTATACTTTCCAGGGAGGAAATTGATAGATTTTTTTCCTTTGGGAAAATCTAACCAGCACGGAAGAAAAAAATACAAAACATGTTCAGTGTCCCCCTCATTGGAGTGACCCAGCAGGATCACTCTGTGCTAAAACCAATAAATCAAAACATCCCAGCTCTGCAGCATAAAGTTTTCTTACCATTTTTCATTGCTGCCTTAAATATGAGAAGACATCCATGAATCCCTAGACACCTGAGAAAAGCTTTTGACATGAAAGACTGAGATTAAAACAAAGAAATGGAAGACATAGATAAATAAAAGTTATTTTTTATTTATTCCTTGATAAGTATATTAGCCATGGCTTTTATTCTTTTAATGCTTGGTACATTCAATATATGAGGATATTATTTTATGTTCATAAAGATTCAGTTATAAGTTTTTTAATATTTATATCAGATTTATCAAGCTTTGGTGTTAAAATTATTCATTTATGACTTTTAATCATTTTTATTATCTTGGGAAATTTTATGTAATGATAGAATTTCTGTAATTTTCTTTTTCAAGTCTGATCTAATATGGTACTAAAACTTTCCAGTTCTGGTCATCTTTTGAAGGATGTTGTATGTGCATATATGTGTGTATATGTTTGTGTGTATGTTAGAGTAAAGGATTGTACACTATGGGGAGAGAGAATATTCTCTAATTACTTTATTATTTTCCTAAATTCATTCTTCTGCCACATTTTTACCTTTTAAGCTATTTCATTGGGTTAATTGAAATTTATGTTGTTAAAATTAATTCAGATTATTGATTTATAAGTAAAATAATTATACCGATTTGTCCATTTTATATATTGCCTCTTGTCTACTTGTTAAATTCTACTTTTTATTTCTAATTTTTCTTATTTTGGTATTTTATAGATTATATTTTTCAGAAGCTTATTTTATCCTTAATCTTAAGAATCTATGCAATATTTCAAAGGAGACATAGTATGAATAAGGAAAATAAAAATAAATTTTGTTCCAAATACTTTTTGTGATTTTGAGATCTGAAAAAATTATGTCTAAAATCTCCTTAGAGATATAACTGTACTTATTTCAAATCTAAATGCATGCTAAGAGCTCATTTTTTTCTTTGAAAGAGTTCTATAATATTTGATACACTGATATAGGTTGTTTTTTTACTTTTCCTATCAGTAAACACAGCAGCTGTTTCTGGTGTATAAAATCACAACACAGCAACTTGGGACAGCAAAGGAAGTCTACCATAGTTAAATGGAGCCACATGGGGGATGTATGTCGGCTGAATGCCATTACCAGTTTGGAATATTGCCAGCCTGGCAGCACTGATATCTATAATCCTGAGAAGTCTCTGTGATCTGGAGTAAACTCAATTGGTTAGGTGTCTAGTTTTCCCTCTTTAAAACTTGCTTATTCATTTCTGATGTGTCATAATATGAAGTTAAAATTATTAAAAATGAAAATATTTTATATTCCCCCAAAGCATTTGCTACAGAAATCCAAAGCAAATAATGAAAGCATGAGGTATCATTTTTCAATTTCAAAAGCAATTTTTCAGATGAAAATATAGCTTTGTGGTTTTAGTCATTTGTACCACCTGCTACTAGGATATTTTAGAATATTTAGAGAAGTGTTTTTAAAGTGTATGAATATTTTTAAAAACTTTGCGGTGGGATAATTAAAATAATATTGATGGTCCTTAGAGCACAAACACTATGATTCAGTGGGACACAGAGTACAGTGGCACTTTCTTCCTATATGGCACTTCATAGAAATTAGACATGCAGTTCTTTTATTTTAGAAGAAAGCCTTGCCAAATTGAAAAAAAATCTTATTTCAATGTTGGAGAATTAAGTAGGCTGAAGGCTCTTATTATAATGATAGCTAGAAAATATTAACAGATCACAAATTTGATGTAATGTCATAAAAGGGCTATACAGTACTTGATCCAATTTTACCAGATACTACTAGGGATGTGTTTCAAAGATAAAGAATACCAGTACCCTCTCATTGACAGGAAAAGCAAACAACCTATTAATAGGCAAGTGTGGTCTTAAATGTTTATATCTCATATTCTAATGAAACAAGATGAATCATGGTAGCAGTGACAGTGAGATTACATAATAATAAAATCATGGCTAAATTTTCCATTTACTCAGGAAATTCTGAGTTGTTGTGTACCCTTGAACTTTTTATTTATCCCCAGTTCTTTCTAGGTTCAATTCTCGTTCTTGTCAGCTAGTCTTTGCTTTATCCTGTCTACCCTCAAGTCTTTACAAAGGGAATAATAGCAGTTTTGATATAATGCAGAGGATTTAAAACTTTTTTCAAGCAATAGAAGCTTTTTTTTCTCCCCTAAATGAAGCTTATTCAAAATTCTGTATAAACCATAGTAAAAGGAGAACCAAAGTCACCTTCTGCATAGCCTTGCCCTTGCTTGCATTAGCAGCCTCTTATGAACTCTGAAAAGGAATCCATTTTTGTTGGTAATCAAGAAAGTATTGTATTTTGGTTTGTCTTAAAGCAAAGTCTTTCCCTGCAACTAACTGCAGTATTTAAAGGTACTTTTGAAAACATTTGTTTGATTTTACTTGCTACCCTTTATTTATTCACATAGATGATATGTTGGAGGTCATACATTTTGTTGTAAAATAAAGAGGCACTATAGCTAAATGGATATAACACATTTAAAAGTATATGGAATTTCTTTATACTGTAACAACTGTGTGGCTGTTTGGAAATGTCTGCATGTGGGTAATTTGAATACCATTACAGTCCCAAGCTTCATCTTTACCATCAGAAATTTTTAGTTGTGACACATAGAAGCACCTTGCTAGATCATACTGACTGACAGTTGGAGACAGCATAATTTACAACCCTGTCATCGACATATTCCTCTCTAATGCATAGTGTGGTGATAATGCAGTTAAAACCACCCTGATCTACATGAACACTGGGAGTCAGTTTTAGTGTTCATTTCTACTTTAAACAAATTTAAACAAATTTTATTTACCATCATTAGGGAACATATTTTAATTATCAGACAGTGAAACATATTGGTAAAATAACATATTGTTAAAATGAATTTTTAGCAAAGAATACAAATCAGAAGTAATAAAATTATATCAAGGTTCCAAACATTAGGATGGCATTTTCAGTGAGAGTTGTTGTGATGAAATCTTGAGGTCAGGTATTATCTCATATTTGTTTTCTATTTAGAAGTATGGAGAAGGTAGACAAAATTCAATAAAGCAATGACTCTAGAATCAAATCTTTTGATGAATGACATTTGAGATTTAATATGTGTTCCCTCTTCCTCTTGATCCACATCCACCCCTCTTCTGCCATTTTTTAAAGTGATTAACTCATTCATAGAGCACATAGAACAACCTTGATTTGGCCTTTTCCTATGTTAAGTGATTTATATCAAGACTGATGAGATGAATAGTTTCCTACAATTTATTCTTAGTACTGCAGATCCTGTACTTGAATTGGTTTCGTTAACTGTGCATCGGACATTCAACAGAAGATAAGATATCCAGGAAAATAGCATATTTGTTTTAAAAACTCCTATTAACTCAATGTTGGGTCCAATTGAAACCATGTTGTCATGTAATTCATGGACACTAACCAGATTCTCTTTATAATAATGACATAAACCACAGTGTACTACCTTCCCTAGTCTGCTAATTTTCATTGAAATTATGATTCTGTAGTTGTATGCTCATTTCTTATGTGTGTATTCTTATTTAATGTGTGTGTGTTCCAATATTTTTTTCTTACTATATGAGGAATACTAACACAGTCTTGTGTGTATGTTTGGATATGGTATGGTTTACACACAATCCTTCAAATATAAGTAGTTGAACATTTGGAAAATTTCCATGTAATACTAAATCCATTATTGGTTATCAGCAGCGCTGATATTTTATGAAATAAGCTCTGACTTACATTAGTTTGATATTTACCTGGCATAGGAAATGCCCTCTTTCTTAAATTTGAGTGACTTTTAGTTATACAATATCATCAGAAATTTTATCAATTAATTTATCAATTATAAGATACGTTTATTACTTTTAAATATTTTAATACAGAATATTTGTTGTTTTCCTATGATTTAGATTTCAAAAGAAAGACAAAGGTACACAGATGACAGAAAACATTTTTATTTTTATTTATTTTTTATATGAAGGGGATATCTTGGAGTTTTCTCCTCGTTTATGGAGTTGCAAAGTTTTGATTCTTTAAAAAGTTATTAAGAACTATCTGATAGATGTTACATTTCTAAGATTGGGAATACAAGGGCCTATTTAGTCTTTTAGGTTAGTTTGTTTTTGTTTTGCCATTAGATAAATCGGGAACTCACCACGTGTTTCAGGGGCCTAATTTTGTCCAAATAAATATATTGAATCTGCTGCTAGAGAGACCAGTGGATATGAACTCTTGATTGAGCCTGTGGGGAACAGCTCCCCACTGAGACTTTATAGAAGAACAACTGTTTAAAGAAGAATGGAAAGTAGAACAGGCACAAAGTTAAAAGACAAATGTGCAGACTCCTGCTTTTAATGGTATTTAAGGATTTAGCAAGCCATTAACTTTAGTGCTGTGGAATTGCTGAAAGGAAGATTTAAAAATAAAAACTTGTGGTTATTCAGGGACTAAGTTGCTGAGAGATCCAGAAAGGCTGTTTGCTATTGGAGGAGATCTCCAAGCCCGGAAGGTGAAAGTCAATTAAAAAAAATTATGGAAATGGTAATTGATTTCTCCTGAAAAGCCAGTGGCTATTGCAGAGAATGAGGATAAGTAGGTTGGTAAATCATTGATGTTTTAAATATTAAGAAAGACACTTTATGAATCTTTTGGCCTATCTCAATTTTCTATTTTATTTAATATAATAATAAAAATAGTCTTTATAAAAATAAATTATCAGAATTTATTAAAAGTGAAAAGTGAAAAATTGCCAACATTATTGCAGGTTTGCTTATCAGGTACTGGAGAAAATGCCCCATGGAATACCATATATTAGCCTACAAAGTACCAATCTCTGGTACGCTCTATCTACAACATGCAGAATGAGTAATCTTGGTGCCTCATTCACCAATACCTCCTATTGCCCATTTTGTCTTCATTCTCCATCTCTCCCTTATGAATTTTTAAATATCACAGAGAGCCAAGAATCTTGTTCTTTTGAAGATGAGACACACGGGTTTAATCCCGGGGTTTTGATCAAACTTTCTACTTATCTGGTTTGTCCTAAATATTTTTAATTTTTTTAAATGGAAAGAGATTTGATTTTCCTTTAATAAAAATTAAATTTAAATTTGCTATTCATAAAGTACAAGGGGAATTATATCTAGGTTTGATTAATTAGCAATGAAGATGACTTGTTACAAATCTTTTCCTGTGATTCTTCTTCATGTAAAAGGAAACCAACTTGGAGCCAAATTATTAGCAAGAATTGAATGCTCTTTACTGTTGTACTTATTTGGAGCTAAGCCTTGGATTGAGGCCAACTATGGAACAGCTGCCATACGTGGTTCATGACGGAAGAGCATACTCCAGATGAAAATGAAAACTTGCATCCTACCTGAAGGTGAGTGTGAAGCCATGGGACAGAAATGAACAAAATGAATTTAATGCCTGCTAGGTGGCAGATGTTTTTATATACACTAAACCACTTAATCCAAATTAAATGCCTCTACAACAACAAGAAAATAATATCACGTGTAAAGCATGATAGCATAATAACCTAAGAGTATATCTGTTCTGGAGTCAGACTACTTGAGTTTGAATCCTTATTCTGTCACATACAGTTATGTGAGGTTGGGCAAAATACTTATTTTTATGTGCCTATTTCCTCATTTTAAAAATAATAACTATAAAGTTTTTAAGGGTTAAAAAAGTTAATATTACTAAAATGATACTTGTAAAATTATTTTCAGTATTACAAAATAATGTATTTGTGATGAACTTGATTATAAGTTATAGCAAGGTGACATAGATCATACTGATGAGACACCTAAACACTAACTAAACTTTTCAATTGCATTCTTACATGGTATTCAGTTTGCTTCACAGTACATCAAGTTTCAGGACATTCAGATGCCAGAATGGGAGATGGAACTGGGCAGCTTTGCTATATCATTGTTTTCCAGATATTATGGGGCTTTTTACAGATAAAGCCAAAAAACCTGAATTATTAAAAATTCCTAAAGATTAAATATCAATGGGTTAGGAGGTAAGATACTTTTTAGAAAACTACACAAGAAGAGATTGTAGATGAATTTCAGAAAGTCTTGAGTCTATGACCCTGCTTCCCATGGACATTAAAATAGAACTAGATGCTAACTGTGAAATAGATACAAACTGTAAAGCCATATTTAAATATCCAGCTTAAGAATTTCCATCCTGTAAGTAGTTTCAATTCTATAAGAATTTTTTTGAATACTAATCTCTGAAATCTGATGTATATTTAATTTGTTTTGTTGAGCTACTCTCACATATCATACAAAAATATTTATTTTCACATGTCAAGTTTAATCCTTTTATTCGAAGGCATTCCTTTCTTTCCTGAGACCTATGCGTTATTTCTAAAATGGGTCAAGAATGAAAACAACTTCAAATAACTTGAAATATCTTCTGCTTCTGATGTTGAATAACTGCTGACATATGATTTTATAAATAGACTTTATTTTAAATATGGAAATTCATGGCTTTGTAGTAGATGACAATGGAATCTTAATGTTTTATAAGCAACTTCTTTTTCCATTTATAATAGAATAATAAGTAGGCAAAGAGTTGTAATTAAATTTCTTCAGTATATCTGATATTTAGCACATTTGAACACTTATAACTTGTTCCTTTAATTATTCTGTAATATTTTATGGATATAGCATAAGTTTTTAACCATGTAAAAATAGATAATATTTTAATAATAATAATGTATGAGTTGACATTTTTCTTAACTGTATAGCATAATTTTAAAAAAGGAGATGATTTAAAACCTGTAATGAAAACTTATATCTAGTTTTAATATTCTTTGCTTGTGGACTAGTGATTACATTAATTAAAGTTTTAATTTCAAGCAATATTACCTAGATGAAATTAAGTAAGCTAATTAAGTGAACTTCTTCTGTTAGTATCTGTTTATATACGGTATATCATTTGCTTTTTACTATTCTTTTCTTGCAATCTACATTCAATTATAATTATTTTTTCTTATTAAATGTTCACTCATATTGTACTACATGTACTACAAAATAATATATAGAGTTAGTAGAAGAAGTGAAATTTTTATTTTACATATAAAAATGAGCTATATATTCATCTGAATTAATTGAGTTCCAATTTGATGGACTATGTCTTCTTTAAAACATTTCAATTAATACGCCTTAGGATAAACAGCCCTTGAAGCAGGTGACCATTTTAGATAAAGGTTTACATATCATTTGCCAAATCCAGTCAACAATTGTCATTATTACACAGATAATTCTTGATGTATAATTCTCGACATTCCACTTAGTATTTGCTAAAGTGGCTTCTCTTGTCCACAGAGTTGAGACTTGGTGATGATCCCGAGCAAATATGATTCATCTTTATAAAAGGGGGTTGGCTCAATTTTTTTAACCTATATAAAGAAAGAAAGTAGATATTTTAAAATTTCTTTCAGAATCTTTGCCCTTTGGCCCCTGACACTGACATCCTTATTATATAGTCGCACAATCTTCACTTTCATTATATATGTGAAGAAAGGAGGAGCAGCAATAACAGATGCGAGAAAAAGAAATTTAGAAGGTGGAAGGTCGTCCAATATTAACAATAACGAATGTCGGGTGTCTCCTGTAGTGACTTTAAATTGATTTAATAGGGGAGGAACACAATTAGAAAACTAAAAGAAGAGACTAGAAATTAAGTTCCATGAAGTTGCTCAAGAAGATAACTTCATATTGATTGAATTTTTTCATCCAATACTGATTTTACTTCTATCTGGTCATAACTTAAGACTATCTTTAAAGGAGTTATCTTCGTTTTGATGCTCTTTTCAATGTGACCATTATATCAATCATTACAACAATCTTAACTGCATGGGAGTCTAAATGAAATGTGAGACAGAGTAATTAATCATACTTACCATATTTCTCCAGTTATCATATTATTATTACTATTTTGATTTTATACTGCTAAATTGACAGAGGATGGGTAGTTTAAGTCAGCTCACGTGAGAGTTTGATGTTTTCTAATAAAAGAAATGAGAGCTTTGAGTTGAGTGATATATTTTTGTTTTTATTTTCACATGATTTTGAATATCAAAGTGGAAAAAAAATTGTGATATCTTTGTAGGTGGGCCATTCCCAAATTAACAAGGTAAATGTATTAGTCATAGATGATGTGATTATAACACAGAAATTAATGTAAATCATCTTCCAGGCAAGAGGCAGTGACTCTTTGTAAGTAAAAGAGATGAAGAAGAAAAAAAAGTCAGACTCTTAGAGAATAAATTGCTATGCATATAAAATATCTTATTTAAGGACCTGAATTTTATGTACACAATGCAGGCAAAGGGGAAGTTAAAGAATATCATGACTGCCTTAGAAAGCATGTGACAGAGAACAGTGGAAAAAATAAACAAACAAAATGTGCTAGTTTAGCTCTTATGAAGGAGGTGAAGAACTTATAAAGTTTGGGGTTTGAGTAGCCAAGAAAACCGACACCTTCAAATTTCATTTGCCTACTCAATATTTTTTTTACAATTAAATTATTTTTATAGTGCCACAAATATCATATTTTACCTAGGAGTGGGGATAAATTAAAATGCCCACTAACAGAATTATAGATGACCAGTGTTAGAATTTATAAAGACAGCTGGCATAGGTTTATAAAAACCTAGATTAGAATGTGATAAAGAAGGTTATAAAATAATTGGCTGTATTATGAAAAAAAGATGAGTTAAATACAACTAAAAGATGACAGAAATAAGGCAGTTCCACAAGAGGAAATAATAATGGGTTTCATTTTAAATATGTAGTGTTTGGAATGGTAGAGCATAGAGGTAAGTGTATATAGTAGATTGTTAGATTATTGGGCTCAGAAGAGACATCAGAGTTATAGCTATTGACCTCTATGATTTTCTCTAAGGCTACACAAACATCTTCACATACACACAAATAGTACAAGTGGCATATCCATATGTATACGTGGGAATATATGTGCATGCACTTATGAACATGCATGCATGTGTAAATAGACAAAAGTGTATGACTATGTGTATGTTTTCATTAATGTGTAACATGGGAAGAGATAAAGGTGAAGCTGCAAAATCTGTTGTGATCTGAGGAAGAGATGTAGACTGAGACATGGCTGAAAACAGCCTTGAAGCACATTCATATTTCAGGAGCACAAGGGACAAATGGAGTAAGAAGGGAGGTAACTAATGATATAAGAGGAAAGCAAATATGGTCCCGTGGAAGCCAAAGGAAGAGAAATTTTCAAAAAGGCTAAATGTTTTCAATGCTGCACAGAGGCCAGGATGAATGAGTGAAGAAAAGCTTTTAGTTTTAGAAAGTAGGAGATCAGTGGAACCTTCACGGGAGCTGTTAGAGTAGATTATGGAGAGTTGAATTACAGAGTAGTAAGAAATGAGAACTGTGAGAAATGGGGGTAGCTGCTATGAATTACTCAATTTTAAAGTTTGCCAGTGAATGAAGAGAGTGAAATAAGGTGTCTTTACATTTTTTTCTCAATTTCTTGTATTTATAATATTTTATGATTTATGTTTCAGAGAAAATATAAACTTCCTAGAGTAACCACTAATCTAGGATCTTCAAATACATGACTGAACAATATACGTAGAATTCTGGAGCTATGGTCTACCTTGACTTTGTCATGTAGTTATCTGTCAATGTGTGTGTAGGAAGTTCCCAACCATCTCAAGGGGGTTTCCCATGTGCTAAATGTTAAACATATCCTCCTTTAACAAAGAACATTTATGAAAATTAATTTCTATACATAAAGTTGAACATAAACTGCATTGATAACAAAGAATTATATTTACCAGGGAGAGTCTACAATTTTAGAAATTAGTGGCAAAAGTAAGAAAAAGAGGTTATGGATAAATGGGGGTATTCTTAAATTAGGGAGGGCACAACTCCATTATAGGCATCAAGAAAGAGCCCACGCGGTGGAAAAGATTACAGCTTCAAGACCCAGGTGGAATTTTAATTGATTAAGGCCATTTGAGACACAAGCAGGGATTCGATCTGCAGCATATATTAAGACTTAGGACAACTTTCATTTCATAATTTATGTTATTTATTTAGGAAAAATATATCTGGAAAATATAGGTAGTATTAATATCTAGAGATTGGTGAATCAGATGTGTGACTGAGACAGGCATTCATGTTGCTTAATCTTGGATTTATGATGTTATGTGAATACAAATTTAAACTAGTGAAAAATTGTGTCAAGGTCTTGGCAGCTCTGTTGCTTTAACTCAGTCCTAATGGATTAGACTGGCTGATCTATACAGTCACTGCTTGCTTAGAGAGTATTGAAGCGTTATTAGAGTTGGGTGGAATTACTGAATTTCAAGAGAAAAATGAAATCAAGGATAAAATTTCCTTAGAAACAAGAATAAACATTAGCTACCTGTTTGTTAAGGGTTTTAAAAATGTATTTACTGAAGATACACATTTATTAGAAGCTTCTAATAATTGTTCACTTTCACATTAATGAAAGGAAGAAATTAAAATACAGATAATGATTCAGAGTGGAGATAATGAAGAAACTCCCTTCAATCATAAGCTTATGACTCACCTCTTACTCATCCAGCACAAAAAGTGCTAATAAGAAGTAAAATGGATAGATTTAAATTTCAGTTGTGAATGCCTTTTGGAGATATTAATCATAAGGAATGAAGCAGAACAATGAGAAAAAATTTAAAAAGTGACTTGGTAACCAGTGACCTGAGTGTACTCCTTGCTGATTATGACTTTATTGCCTTTTTCAAAAAGAAATGATTATTCATTTATTCAAACTCAGTCAATATTTATTGAGTAATCATATATCTATCTCTGTGTCTCTATGTACACCAATATATGCTAATGTTTACTGTACTTTATTCTATATCATGTTTTTTTTTTTTCCTCAACTGATTCTATTTTTTCCTGTATAAAGTTTTCTTCAGCTAAGGTTAAGGCAAGGTATCACAACTGAGGAAAATACTTGACTTTTATAGTTATAGCTAACTAGATCAGAGCAATTCAGCGCATTGATTTTTACTTAGATGGGCCCCATTTTACACGACCATTAACAGAAAACCAATTTTGCTAAGGATTTACATTGGATTTTGTTACCTCTCCATGTGTCTTCTAATAGAGGTACATATTGATAAATCAACCTGTTGCTTTTTATTCTGATTATAACATAATTTCTTTTTCTTATAAAACCTATTAGTGATCATCTTAAAATCAGAGGTATTGCTAGGACCAGAAGGATAATGTGTTTATCATATTTTCAATTAGTCACCAAAAAGTCATTTGTATCGACTATTGTATCAATTGTGTTATGTATCATTCAATGTTACTTGCTTAAAATTTTTAAACTGTTACTCCCACATATTGAGTATGAATATATCAAATAAAGTCCTTCTGGTCTTAGTATTAAATTTTTATTAAAAATGTATCAGTTTTAGAAATAGCTTTTATGGCGCATAAATTAAAAGGAAGTCTATTTTAAAATGTATCCCCCATCTCCATTTATCATACAAAATTAATTCACAAGAGAATTGATGAGTTTCCTAGGGGCAAAACTATGAATCACAAAGTGCACCACACCCCTTAAAATTTCCTACAATTACAAAGTTGCCAAAATCATGAGACACTTATTCACTGTAGTTTGTTATACACTTGATAAAGTTTACTTGTCCCACAGCAAAATAATATTTGCAGTAGAAGTTTGGGGTCCTAGGAATGAGGAGTAAATTTAAAGAAAGTGAGGGAGGTAATTATGACCTATTCTAAGCTGATTCATGTATGTTGGTTATTACAGAAAATTAAGGTAAATCCTTGGGATACATAAATTAACTGTGGATTGAAAAAAGAATTAACTCTTTGTGGATTATAAAATAAGTAGAGACATTGCTTCTTCCTTAGATTAAGCAATTTTTTAGATGGGACGACTAGGTAGTTGTTTTATTTTCTGTTCATTACTTTTTACTTGAAAGACTGATTGTCTTCTGAAAAAATCATCAATTTCATGTTGAAAGTGATATTTTTTCTAATATGTTTATTTGGGACAATACTGAATTAGAATAAATATTTATTGTAGAAAAAAGGCAACAAGTCTAACAGTTGTACAAATTACATGAGGTGTGACTTTCGATGTGGAAAATATATTGTCTATATTCAATATTCATAACATAATTTTGTCACACTTTAAGAAGCATCTATGTGAATGACCACCTTATTTTCCTCTATTTAACACTCTATATTTCTCTTTCTCTTCATTCCCATATTTCTGCAGTCTCCTTGATATTTCCATTTTCTTATATTTCACTCAAATCTCTACCAACTTCACTCTGACTGCAGCACAATCATTTCCGTGAAACAGCTCTCACTAAAGTACCAATAATTTCCTTATTGTTAAATCCAGTAGAAAACATTTCATTTCTCTATTTTGTAATGCTAATTCATATTTAATATTTTTCTCCATAAGTTTAAAATTTTCTATCTGCTTCTTTAAGCTGGCAGTGTCTCCTGAGCTAATACCCTCAGTATTAGCTGAGGGTATTAGTATTTGGCATGATTGAAAAGAGAAATGGAGCCTTTGTGTCCAAAATCTTGCCTTAGAAATATTTGAGAGGTAGAAGTAAATGCATCCATAAGATAGACACCATGCTTTGGAGAGGTACTTGGGAAAGATTTTGCTTCAGTTTTGCAGAAGGTAAAAGAGAGACAGGTCTGTGGGTCCCAACTTACACCATAAAAGAGGGAACCTGTATCCACGTTTTCAGTAATATGGGGATCAGGAACACTTTCGATAGGAATGATTGTTTGGCATGTCTGGATAATTTATCCATAGGTGGTGGTGCAAAATATTCCCAAGTATGGTCAAAGGTAGTGAGAACCACCAGACCAGTGTGGGACATGTGAAAAGTTAGGTAGGTGTCTCAGATCTTCATTGAATGAACAGAAGACTCATCACAGGTGATCACCACCTTAGTGCTTTACCACTGAATCTTAGAAACAGAAGCATTAATCTTACTATTAAAAAAATACCTGTGATTGAACATTCTGCCAATCTAATCAAATTATGAGTTTGGCATCAGAAATACAGTTTATAGAAAATGTTTCTTGCATTCCTGAGTTGCTATGAATTGGATGTTTGTATCCTCCTAAAATTCATATGTTAAAGCCCTTAATCTTTCATGTAATAATATTTGGAGCTGGGCCCTTTGTAAGGTAATCAGGGTTAGATAAGGTCATGAGGGTGGAACCCTTAAGATAGGATAAGTGTCCTGATAAGAAGAGATATCAGAGAGCCCTTTGCAATCTCCTTTCCATCCCTACACTGCATAAAGAAGAGGTCATGTGAACACACAGCAAGACGGCAGCTGCCTACAAACCCACAGAAGAGGCATCAATATGCAACCTACATTATCAGTGCCTTGGTCTTGAACTTCCCAGCCTACAGAATTGTAAGAACTAAATTTTTGTTGATTAAGCTACCCAGTCTATGTTATTTTGTGATGGCGGTCAGGTAGACTAATATATCAGGTGAATGGAGAACATCAATAGTTAGAAATAAATGGTACTGGAAAATAGAATCAAAATGGAGATATGATCTTTCTGTGATCTGGAGGGATACTTATTATTTCCAAGTAGTTTGACATTTTTCTTGTGTATATCATTATATCTCAATATTCAACTGAGCCCTTGCAAGTATTCAAGCTGAAGATGGAACATGTTGTGACATGTAGTCTTAACTTTCACTTATACCTCTTTAAGAACAATTTTCACATTTAGTCTTAAGAAAATGATACAGTTGTGTACTACATAATGACATTTCAGTTAGTGGACTGCATATATAACAGTGGTCATCCAGGAACCTAAGGTTAATTTATTATTGAAGAAAGAAAATTATTTTTTATCAATTTAGTGTAGCCTAAATATATAGTGTTTACAAAGTCTTCAGTAGTATACAGTATTAACCTAGGACTTCGTTCACTCATCACTCACTCACTGAGCAACTTTCAGTCCTACAAGCTTCATTCATGGTAAATGCCCTGTGCAGGTATACTATTTTTAATCTCTCATATCCTATTTTTACTGTACCTTTTCTAGGTTTAGATATGTTTAGATATACAAGATACACAAATACCACTGTGTTACAATTGCCTACGGTATTCAGTACAGTAACATTCTTTACAGGTTTATAATCTAGCAGCAATAGGCTATACCATATAGTTCAGGTGTGTAGTAGGCTAAACATCTAGATTTGTGTAAATACACTATGGTGTTTGCACAATGACAAAATTGCCTAATGACACATTTTTCAGAATGTTATTAAGCAATGCATGATTGTTTTGCTCATTTTAGAAAATGTGGAAAATAAATAAAAAAGAAATAAATGTTTCCATAATTTCTGTACTAATTTTTTTTTGTATTTCAGCCCAGATTTAAAAACAAATCTCTCATTGTATATAAATAAAATAATAACTAACATTTGATAAACAATTACTATGTGGCACACTTTTCTAAGTAATCTATTTGTATGAGTTCAAAAAATACAACAACCTATAAGGAGATTATGTTACTCTTTCTGATTGTACAAATGAATAATCTGAGACACAATGGGTCTGAATAACTTGTGCAAGATCATGCAATAATGAATGGGGAAGTATTTGATTATAGGCAGCCTGGGTCTACAACCTGCACTCTGATCTTCTCTGTAGACATAGTTGTAGCTTATACATGGATATAGATGGTGAGGTGATTGTAAAAGCTAATGTAGATTTAGATGCTTTTATTATGTGTTTATGCTATGAAGACCATAATTTAATATCATTTTAGTGTTTTCATTCTAATAATTTGTATATGAATTATTATTTAAAATAATTTAAGTAGCTGAGATCATACTGTTCACCTAATATATAAATCATTGTTTTAAATTAACATTATGTTAATAATAATTACAATATTATTATAACCATGTAAATGGATAAATAATATTCCATATCATAATTATTCTGTCATGTATATTCAGCTACCTTTTTATTAGACATAACGTGACTATTATACTTGATGTTATATTACTACAAGAATACCTTCGTTCATAAAATCTTGTTAAAAATTGTAATTATTTCTGTAGGATAGTTTCTTAGGAAAAGATATTGCTGGATTAAGTATAAGATAAATTTAACAACTGAAGGAGCTTAGGAAATTTCACCCCCAAATATTACTTCTTTGTATAAAGAGTATTTTGAATTAAAGGCCCTTATAGATCAACAGACCTTGGAAAGGGCTTTCCCTCTATCTGCAAAACCACATAGACTCATTAAAAGAACAATTGACTTCCCTTCCCCTCCCTGTTATCTCAATATATTGCAGGAAAGAGGATCAAGAATTCAACCAGACCTGGCCCAAAATGTTTTAAATATAATACCTGTCTGTCAGGTTAATTTAATTTGCAAAGAGAATCATTTACAAGTCAATCTGTTTCCCCCATCCATTCATTCTCCCTAGCAACCATTTATTGCCCCTAAACAGAATTACCTATATTGCTCATCACCCCCTCCTCTCTAAAAGGAGGGGATAAAAAATTCCAGACTTCACTGGGATATTGGGTAATCACTCTGTGATTCTTCCTGTGTGCATGGTAAATAAAACTCTTCCTGTTATTGATCTGCCTTAATTGTGAGTTGATCTTTCAGCAACCTTTTGAGGGAAAGGAGAAGTTTCCCCTCACCCCCACAAAAGCATTGATTTGTATTGCCAGATTATATTCCAGAATATTGGATCAATTTATGCTTCTTACAAGATTATCTGAAAATACTTTATCACACCTTTGCCAAAAGTGACTTTTATTATTATTTTTCAATCTTTGAAAATATATGTATGGTAGGTTAGGAGCTTCACTTTAATTTGGGGAGAGGGGCTGCTATGGTTTGAATGTGTCCCCCCAAAATTTATGTGTTGGAATCTTAATCTCTCTGCCCTCATGAATGGATTAATGTCACTATTATAGGAGTGGGTTCATTATTGTGGGAGTTTATTACAAAAGTCAGTTCCCTCTGACTCTCTTGCTCTTGCCTTCTTGCCATGTCTTGTGATGTCCTTGACCATGTCATGATGAAGCAAGAAGAACCTCACCAGATGCCAGTGCCATGCTTTTGGACTTTCCAGCCTCCATAAACATGAGCTAAATAAACTTCTTTCCTTTATAAATTACTCAGCCTGTGGTATTCTGTTTTAGCAACAGAAAATGGACTAAGACAGAGGCAGTGGTAAGCTTTTCTGCACAACTAGTTTAAATGATGTAGATCTGAAAATAAATAGGTTTTGTAAATATTTCTTTTGGTGTGATCTTTACAGGTAGTTTCTTGTTACAGTCCTTTGTATCCTTAGTCATTTATAAACAGAAATACATCATGGTGACCTCTGCCCATTATTTTGTCTTAGAATATTTATATTTTTTCTAATTATTATGAAAGATCTGGATAATTATGATACTTGCATAATCTGTTGCTGGAAATGGGGAAAAATCAAATTATGAAACTGGTGACAAGATAATATGGGTAGCCATATTTACATGAAAAGTTTTCAGTACCACTAGGATGGTGCTAAAAATAAAAGCCAAGAACATCTTAAATTTTTCCTGTTAAAAACATAGGCACCATCTTTGATTTTTTTCTTTTCCTCATGAGCATAGCCTCATTCAATCTGCCAACAAATCCTATCAGCATGGCCTTCAAAATATATTCTAAATCTGTCTGTTTCTCTCCATCCCCTCTACCATTACTCTTAGTCAAGCCACATTCATCTTTGGCCTATATTACTTCTAACTGGGCTCCCTGCTTCCACTCTAAGTCTCTAATTAACCATCTGCTTTTACCTCCTGAAGTTTTTCACAGCCACAAGAATTATTGTTTTATTGTCCCAAATTATTTATCACCCCTCTCAGTAGAGGATTATACTTCCCGCTCTGCTCTTTAGACTTGGCGTTATGACTTGCTTTGGCTTTTAGAATGTGAATAAAAGTGATATATGTCACCTCTGAGAGGAGTCTTTAATGTCATCTTCTGATTGTGCCATTGTTCTTTTTCCTTTGTTACAGAACAATAACGTCCTAGACAGTGGTTTCTCCTTCAGTCTGGATCCCAAGTGAAAACGATATGTGGCTCAAAGCCACAGTGGGTCCATAGTGAGTACATAACAGAAATAAATTTTGCCATAAGCTGCCTCTTTGCCTAAGTTTCAAAACATAGAACAGATAACGTCATTCTCATGTTCCAAACATGAAAAGGTTTCTTATAACATTGAGAGTCAACTAAAAATGGTGGCCTATAAGTCTCTACATTATAAAGAGGGACTTCATCTTCCCACTTGCAGACTTTATCTTGCACCATATTGTCCTTGATTCACTATATTCAAGCACAATGACGTTCATTACAATCCTGAAACAAGTTGATTTTATTCCTGCCTTATGGCCTTTGAAGTAGCTATTCCCCTCTCCAAATAGTGTTCTTCCTTCAGATTTGTACAGGGCTGTCTTCTTCCTACTTTTCTGGCCCCCAAGTAAGTGCCAACCTCACAGAGAGACCTCCTGGCATCAGGTCACTATTATTTCACCTCATCAGTATCTGAATGTATTTTTATTTGCCTAATTAATTAATTTCTTTCTCCTCCCTCTAGATTCTAAGCTCTATGAGAACAGGGTCCTGGTGTATCTTTTATCCATAGTTCCTAGAACAGGGCTTATTCTACAGTAGGTACTCAATACATATATTTTATATGAGTAAATGAATCCTGTGCCCAAATTTGATGCTAGTAAAAATGCTATTTCCCATCTTTCAGCTACTTTCAATACAATTTTCTCTTCACTGGCTATCTTTTACTATGTCCTAATTGGAAAATCTTACCCACTCTTTAAAAAACTTGGGTGTTTTTATAGCATTATGTTCACAACTTTATTCTAACACATTATGCTATATATTGAAATCATTTTTTTTTTCATAGTTCCCCCACTGGCTTATGTGTTCATGCAGAGTATGTGGTAAATGAAATAAAGGTTCCGTTTTTAGGTCTTTAGGGATATACTCTGAGCCCTAGTGCCTACCAAGTTTATTGTATTTCTATTAAATATTTAAAGATCAATGATCCACAGTGCACTACAGAGAGAATTTGACTAGGAAAAGATGGTAAAATTTTGAATTTTATATGTAGTTTTTAAAGATATAGCTGATATGATGTATTAATGAACAGATTATGGGGTGTGAGAGAGAGAGAAGTATCAAGGATGATTTCTTGTTTCTATCTCAGGTATTTGGGATGATAGTGCCATTTACTGAAAAGGGTAAATCTTGGGGACCAGCAGGATTGGGTATAAAATATCTAATTCTGTTTTGGCAATATCAACTGTGAGATGTCTACTTGACTTCCATGTGAAGACATTGAGTAGTAGGCTGTTTTATACCTCTGTACATGAGAGTCTTGTACTCCACAGAGAGCTTAGAGCTAGAGATCGGAATTGAAAATCTTCAGATTACAAGTATGGAGAGCATGAAAATCTATAAGACAGAATGAGATCATTTTAGGAGTTAGAAGAAATATGGAAGAGCTCTGGGTGAAGTTCTGAGCTGTCAAGCATTTATACATTTAAAGGTCAAGTGGAGAAGGTAGAAGTGTCATTGTTCTAGTCTAAAAGAAGGATTGCCAGTGATGTTTGGGGAGGAGGTGTTAAGAAAATAGATAAGATTTTGCTATTGCCCTCAAGAAATTAACAGTCTAAAATGGAGCTCACTTCCAAATCACAAAGATTTGAGAATATATAACATTGAAGATTTGCAAGTGGTATTAACTTGTGAACTCTCAAACATAAATGCTTTCATGTTCTTCCCTCATTGGTATTCAATAATGTAGTTTTCCAAAAAGAAAAGTTCTTAAATCTTAGTCACCTGAATTTTAATTGGTAAAGTCATTTTCAGATATTTAGGACGTTCTGCATTTTGCAATAGCATACAACATTGGTCTTCAGTGAGTAATTAAATTGGGTCAATACTAATGGATTTTTTCATATTGTAAAAAAATTCTTTCCAGAAAAAAGTCTGGATGCTTCATGCTCCTCGCTTGTTTTCCAGGCCATCACTTTCCTTTTTGAAAGCTTTTAGTGCTCTCCTTATCCTTAGCTAAAATTGTGTCATGTCTATCAAGTGTAATTTCCATATCTTTAACTTCCCACTTCTGTAATCAGTCTCCTGTGAATTTTTCAATTTCAATTGAGGTCATTGTGGTCTGGATCACATCCAATTTTCTACAAATGTCTCCTGAATCCTTTCCATGTAAGTCTGACATGTTCAATACTCCAGTTTTTTGCCATTTAAGGGGAAAAAAATCTTAAGTGATGAAATGGCTTTCATTTTTTTTGACTTACAAAAATTTGATGATGAATTTAAAATTATGAATTATTTTATGTGTTCTTTGATTATTTTTAAATGTTTTACTTCTCAATAACAATGAGATATTAGAGCCACAATAGAAAATGTTCAGGCTCTGTAGAGAAAAGTAACTTTTAGGTGTGTAGAAACAAACCAATATATTCCCGCTCTATGTATTTTTGTGGACATAATTTTTGTATTTAAGGATAATAAATACCAGTCCTCACTGAACTCCACATATACTTGTAAGCCTGATGAAAAGCCTCAAAATTAATAGAAATATTTTTGTTATTTTCCTAAAGAACCAAGATATAAGATAACTATTTTAAAATGCTTTTTGGAAGTTGTAGTCATAAAGGCAATTAAAGCTGCCTAAATTAAGCAGTCTTGTCTCTTTGAAAGGGTATTATGTCAAATAGGAAATCTCTTGAATCAATTTATTAAGGATTACATACCTGGAGAGAATATTTAAACTGTTGAATTAGCTTTCTCACAGGAGCTACAGAAAAGTCAAATGAGTGTTTTTTTATTTATAAATCAAAATCTTTTTTTTGTTAATTTCAGAATATTACAGGGGTACAAACACTTTGGTTACATATATTGCCTTTGCACCTCCCTAGTCAGAGCTACAAGCATGCCCACCCCACAGACAGCATGCACCACACCTGTTAGGCATGAATTTACCCATCCCCTTCTCCTCCCTCCCACCTTCCCGACACCCGATGAATGTTACTTCCATATATGCACATAAGGTTTGACAATTAGTACCAATTTAATGGTGAATACATGTGGTGTTTGTTTTTCCATTCTTGTGATACTTCACTTAGAAGAATGGGCTCCAGCTCCATCCAGGATAATACAAGAGGTATTAATTCACCATCATTTTTAATAGCTGAGTAGTCCTCTGTGGTATATGTATACCACATTTTATTAATCCACTCATGTATTGATGGGCACTTGGGTTGTTTCCAAATCTTTGCAATTGTGAATTGTGCTGCTATAAACATTCAAATGCAGATGTCTTTTTTATAGAATGTCTTTTTTTCCTTTGGGTAGATTCCCAGTAGTGGAATTGCTGGATAAAATGGTAGTTCTACTTTTAGTTCTTTGAGGTATCTCCATATTACTTTCCATAGAGGTTGTACTAATGAGCAGTCCCACCAGCAGTGTACGAGTGTTCCTATCTCTCTGCATCCATGCCAACATTTGCCGTTTTGGGACTTTTGATAAAAGCCATTCTCACTGGAGTTAAGTGATATCTCATTGTGGTTTTGATTTGCATTTCCCTGATGATTAGAGATGTTGAGCAATTTTTCATATGTTTGTTGGCCATTTTCTGTCTTCATTTGAAAAGTTTCTGTTCATGTCCTTTGCCCACTTTTTAATGGGATTGTTTGATTTTTTTCTTGTTGATTTTCCTGAGTTCTATATAGATTCTGGTTATCAGCCCTTTGTCAGATATGTAGCATGCAAATATTTTCTCCCATTCTGTAAGTTGTCTGTTTGCTCTAGTGATAGTTTCCTTGGCTGTACAGAAGCTTTTTAACTTGATTAGATCCCATTTATTTATTTTTGTTGTTGCTACGATTCCTTTTGGGGTCTTCTTCATAAATTCTTTGCCTAGGCCAATGTCTATAAGAGTTTTTCCAACATTTTCTTCTAGAATTCTTATGGTTTTGCGCCTTAGGTTTAAGTCTGTTATCCATTGTGGGTTGATTTTTGTGAGAGATGAGAGGTGCAGATCCTGTTTCAGTCTTCTGCATATGGCTATCCAATTTTCCCAGCACCATTTATTGAATAGGGATTCTTTTCCCCAGCATATGTTTTAGTCTGCTTTGTCAAAGATCAGATGACAATATGAGGATGGTTTTGTATTTGGATTCTGAGTCCTTTTCCATTGGTCTATGTCTCTGTACTTGTGTCAGTACTATGCTGTTTTGGTTACTATAGCCTTGTAGTATAGCAAAATCTTTTAAACAGGATTTTATTCTTTTTTGTTAATCCAACAAAATTTCTGATTTGTGGAAATTTTATAGATTATAAGAAACATAGTGTTGAGAGAAATCATAAGCATGAACCTTAACATCTCACAGACTTTAAGATATTGGCTTTTGGTTAAATATATACAATTTGGTAGGAAATCAAAGGACTGGCAGACACATTTAAAATCAAGGTCTGATATCTTCAGATTGAAAATTGTCAGATGTTATTTGGGGATTGTATTTTCCAAGACTAATTTAAAGTGAGAATAAAGTTGGTATTGTAGCATTTTTAAGAGACAATTTATTATTTAGAGATTTTAACATTTAAGCAGATCTTCAAATCTATCTAAGGCCATGTTGAAGATAAATAACTCTAAAATAAAAGGAAGTATGTTGATTTTGCTCATCATTATGTCTCCAGCACCCAACACAGAATCCAGCACATGGAGAGTACACAAAATATATTTGTTGAATAAAGAGAAAGATACACACACACACACACACACACAAACACACACATGCTATATTTTTTTGCTTTCTAAAAAGTCATATCAAAGACCTCCATCTGGCTTCAACTTTACCTTCAGCCGAGCTCACCTTACTCCTTGAGAGACCTCAAATGCCCCATCCATCCTCACTTGCTAGCAATTCTAACCATAACATTACAGACTGCCCAAGAGTCCAGTCCCAAGTAGGCATTGGAGCTTGTTATCCATTGAAAAAATAATCAGGTCAGGATTATAATGCTGAATAACCTTGTTTACCACAATCATCAAAAAAAGTTCAACTTTCCTAGGTCATTTTTCATCACCTGGAATTTTATCCCCATACGGCTCTATTCATGCTGTAACCTGACCTGATTTCATACCTTTCTCTAGCCCTGCGGTCCACAACCCCCCCGGCGCAGACTGGTACCAGTCTGTGGCCTGTTAGGAACCAGGCAGCACAGTTGGAGGTGAGCAGCGGATAGTGAGGAAAGCTTCATTTGTATTTACAGCCACTCTCCATCATTTGCCTCATCGCCTGAGCTCCGCCTGTCAGATCAGCGTCGACATTAGATTCTGCATTATAGTGAGTTGTATAATTATTTCATTATATATTACAATGTACTAATAATAGAAATAAAGTGCATGGTAAATGCAATAAACTTGAATCATCCCAAAACCCACCGCCCCACCATCCATGGAAAAATTGTCTCCCATGAAATCAGTCCCTGGTGCCAAAAAGTTTGGTGACAGCTGCTCTAGCCTCTCTAAACTTTCCAAGTTCTTTCTAGAAACTAAAATTTCCTTATATCTTTAAGTTCATCTTTAAACAATCCCTTCACTTCCCATAAATTACTTAGCATAAGTTTTATAGAGCTTTCTCTTGCTTAGCGTTGCCACCCCAGCTCACTGTTACCACCTATTTCCCAGACAGCTCCTCCTACTCCTTTGGTGCACACAACAATGATCTGTCTCCATTTACCATTTTCACTGAAGCTATCCTTAGTCTTTTTGCTCTATATCTGTATTTTTTTCTCTTCTTTTTTTTTTTTTTGCATCCATCTAGAGTAGGATGTCAGTCATTGCCAAATCCAAAATTCTATCCTCAGTCCACAACTTACAATTTCCCTCAAAAATATTTGACTCAGTTGATCACTCTCTTTCTTGAAAGTCTTTCTTTACTTTGCTCTGGCTCACTACACACTCCTATTTTTCTCCTATTTCACTGGTGTTTCTTTCTTATTTTTTAATGATGTTTTCATTGTTTCCTGCACTTTTGACATATTAATGCCTCATGACTGAGAACTTGGGCCTCAACTTGTTTCTGTCCCAATCTGTTCTTTAAGTCATATCATTTAGCCCCATAGTTTTAAATATAATT
This sequence comes from Daubentonia madagascariensis, assembly GCA_023783475.1. Lineage (NCBI taxonomy): Eukaryota > Metazoa > Chordata > Mammalia > Primates > Daubentoniidae > Daubentonia > Daubentonia madagascariensis. The sequence continues at coordinate 11,687,718 of JAKFHU010000978.1, read as the reverse complement.
TAAAGGTTAATGATTCCTAAATTTATATCTCAGGTCAGGCCTTTTTCCTGAGCTCCAGATTCATATATTCAATTGTAAAGTTGGTATCTCCATTTGGTTGTCTAATAAGCAGCTCAGAAGCAGCAGGTCCACTAGTAGTTTGTTGATACACTGTCCCTCAATTCTTCTTCCCATCTCAATAAATTGCATTACCATTCACTCAGTTGCTCAGGAAACAAACCCTTAGAGACAATCTTGAACCCCTCCTTTTCTCACTCCTTGTATCTAATCCACAGCAACTCTTACCCACTCTTTTTTCAAAATCTTTCCCAAATCCATTTTCTACCACCTTCATAGTTACCATAATTTTCTATGTCATGATCATTAATTATTTGGACTGTTACAAAGTCCACTTTACTAAACTCACTGCTTACATTCTCACGTCAATTTATTTACACTGGGAAGTCAAAATAATGCTTTTAAAATGTAAATGGTTTAACACTTGCTGTAATTTTTATCATACTTATAATAGAGTTCTAAATCCTTGCAATGCTGAGAAGGCCTTGTGTAGTCTGGCTCAGGCTATTTCTTCTATTGTAACCTTCAACTTCTTCCCTAGCTTACACTGTTTCCGGCAGGTGTCTTCCTGTCCTCTGTTGTGTCTCCAACAGGCCAATCACGCTCCTGAATCTCAGGTGTCTGGAACTCTTATTCCCAAATATTTCCGTGACTCATTCCCTCCGTTCATCATGCCTGTAACTAAAATAGTAACCCTTATCACTATACTTTGCTCACTCACTCGTTTTATTCTTCCTATCACTCCTCCATGGAATTCACTTGATTTGTTCTTTGCTGTAACCCCTACACCAAGAATAATGCCTGGTATAAAGAAACTCAATATTTGTTAAAATAATAAACAAATGAAAATTAAATATTTGTCATGCAACAGATAGAGGGTCTTGTTCATAGGAACCACATACATGTTAAATTATTTTTACAGTAAGTGACTTTTTTTTCTGAAACAGTATTTGGGTGGTGTTGGGAGAGGGGAACCCAAAATAACTCAAATCGTCTGCAATGTATCTATTCAGTATCAATATCTACAAATCATGAGATGAATAAAATACTCATTTTAATTATGGCTAATTAAATATTCTTGTTAGAAAATAAATCCTAAAATTTTTAAATGACTCCTTGTGACTATTTTATGTTATTTTATGTTTTATCAAATGTTTGCAAACAATAGTCTCTTTGACATTACTAAAACCTAAATGAGTGCAATATTGTTTGGATATACTTTTGTACTTGGAAAGGCTATAACAAAAGCTATGAACGTGAGACATTTTGTTATTTTTTTTGGTTTTATTTCCAAGCATTCAAAACCAAGAGTAATTGTGTAAATAAAAATGCCTTTACAGGCCAGAAGGGAAATGGAATACTGAAAAAAAATTCTTGGTCTTACATCGGTAACTAGGAAAAAGCATCCACATCGTCACACACAATAGATTTTACAATTGGCTCATGAATCCAACAGCCACATGGAAAGTGACATGATTTCACATTGAAAGAATTTATCTCTCTATATATAATGGTCTTTGTACGTTATGCAAGAATAGCCACATGCCTTTTTGACCCAACAAGCAAGCCATTTTAAAGCGTTCAGTCTTCAGCTCATGTAACTTTCTAAGATGCAAATACAATGAGCTTCCTCACATTTTCTGTTTACCTTTTGTAAGATATAATGATTTCTTATAAAGTATATATGTTTCATTCGGTGCAGTTATTACAATATCAAGCAATTATTTCTCCCTCTAATGAAGAAGATGATGTTTTATATCCACATAAATAAGAACAGAAATAATGTGGCCATTATTTTGGATTAAAATCATTATCTGTTTTGACCCAATAGATAATTTAGATTAAAATAATAAAATTTACAACACATGTTTTGGAAATTTTAGAAAAACAGATTTTATGTTAGACATTCTGATAGCCATGGTTTTTTTTTATTTGAAGTCCAGAAACGTACATTAATTTTCTACAACTTCCTTAACAAATTATCACAAATTTAGTGACTTAAAACAATGCAAATTTGTTATCTCAGTTCTGAATATGGGAAGTTCAACATGAGTCTCACCAGGCTAAAATCAAGGTTTCCACAGGGCTGCTTTCCTTACAGGAGGCTCTGTGGAAGAATTTGCCTCCAAGCTCATTCAGATCATTGGCAGAATTCAGTTCCTTGTGTTTCCAAGACTGAGTTCTCAGTATTCCTTGTTGGATGTTAGTTAGAGGCTCCTAGAGGCCACCCATATTCCTTCTCATGGTTTCCATGAGCTCCTAGAGGCCTCTTGCTGGGCTTTACACAACAGCCCTTTCAGCTCAGAGCCAGTAACTATGCATCTAGTTCCTGTCACACTTTGAATATTTCTGCCTTCTGCTTCAGCCCCGTGTCTCTGAATTCCTCTATTGCATCCCTTTGACTCCAGCTGGAGAAAGTTCTCAGCTTTAAGGGTTTATTTTAGATTAAATTGGGCTTACTTGGATAATGCAAGATACTCTCCCTCTTGTAAAGTCCATAATCTTAATTTCATCTCCAAAACCCCTTTTACAGATTAGTGTTTGATTGAATAACCAGGGGATGGGAATTTGGGGGAGACATCTTTAGAATTCTTCTTACCACAATTTATATTTGAAACATAAAGTCCAGGTTTATTAGCTTTTTAAAGTAACATAGTGAGGAAATATATTGCATGATCTGGTAAATTTAAAAAAAATTGAGGCAAATTTTATTTATCCTGTGATTTCCTTTCTTATGATTTGGCAACTTGAATGATTAAACAATACTAGGTGGTTGAATTATATTAAAATTATAGTTTTTTAAAAAATATATAATGTAGTAACTTCATGAGAAAAAAAAATTTCTTTTTTGATTCTTCTTGGCCTCTTCTTTCTTCTCTGCTTTCTTCCTCCTCCTTCTTTCCTTTTCCCCCTCCTGCTTTTCCTGCTCATCCACCTTCTTTTCCCTCTTTATCCTCTTCTCATTGTTTTTCTTCCCTTCCAATCAATTATTATTTAAAATAATTTTCTTGGCAAATATTGCATCCTTTACATGTACATTTTGTGAGATTTTCGTAGTACTTTTTGTAAGGTAGGCATATTGGTGCCATTACTGCCATCTTGTTTAACAAAATGGAAACAGTTTTAAATTATTTTACTACGCCACATGTTTTGTGACAGAGAAGTCTATAATATGTGCATTTGCTTCTATTGTAATATTCTATCCACTATATCATCCTACTCCAACATGACTTGGTCATTGAAGGGCAAAAATAAAAACATGTCAATTACATATGTTATGAAATATCTAGGCATATAAAATTTACTAAGTTATATAAATATATAACAAAGCTTTGACTAAGCTTAAAATCTAATTAAAGAGATATGACTAGAGCATGAGACATAAGTGAACATCATATAGTTAAAGGCTCCATATAGTGGTATTAACTTTATAATGCTATAGGAACTCCCACAACTTAATAGGAAAAAAACAAATACCCTGATTTAAAAAAAATGGGCAAAGGACTTCAACAGACATATCACCAAAGAAGACATACAAATGGCCAACAGGTATACAAAAAATATTCAAAATCATTAATTATCAGAGAAATGAAAATCAAAACTACAATCAGATATGACCTCATGCCTCTTAGGATGACTATTATCAAAGAAACAAAAGGTCACAAGAGTTGACAAGGATGTGGAGAAATTGGAACCTATGTACTATACATTGTTGGTGGAAATTTAAAATGGTGTGGCAGCTATGGAAAACACTATGGAGGTTCTTCAAAAAATTAAAAGTAAAACTACCATATGATCCAGCACCCCCACATTTGATTACATATCCAAAGGAAATAAAATCACTACATCTGCAATACCATGTTCATTGCAACATTATTCATAATAGCCAAGATATGAAACAACCCAAGTGTCAATTGACAGATGAATAAAGAAAATGTAATATATGTGTACACACACACACACACACACACAGTGGAATATTATTTAGCCTTAATAAAGAAGGAATCCCTGCCATTTGCAACAATGTGGGTGACCCTAGAGGACGTTATGCTAAGTAAAATAAATCAGTCACCAAATAAGGACAAATAAGGCATGATTCCACCTATACGAGCTTGCACACTCTGATAAAGCAAACAGCCACGTTGTAGATTTCCACATGGCAGGCATTTAGGATGGCCTCCAGCCGACAGCCACCAAGTCCCTCAGTTCCACAGCCCTCAGGGAACCGAATCTTGCTAATAGAGCAGATACTTCCCCTGTCAAGTCTTCAGATATGACTCCAGCCCTGGACAACAACTTGATTGCAGCTTTGTGAGAGACCACAAAGCAGAGGCAACTGTCAAAGTTGTACCAACACTCTCAACTCACAGAGATTGTGAAATAAATGTGTGTTGTTAAATACAGGAAAGATAACTAACAACTAACCAAATAAATAAATAAAATGCTATGGGAGTTCAGAGGAAATAAGTTTTCTGTAGAAGAAAGTGTGTGATGAAATTCATTAAGGTGGACTAGATCTTGGAGTGTTTATGGAAAAGTGAAGGGAACTCTAAGTAAATCAAATGGTGGGCAAGTGAAAAAAAATAAGGTTAAAAAGAGAATATGAGACCAGAATATAAATAGACAATAAAGTTAGAGAGAGACTTGTAAAATCTTAAATATCTTCTCTTCAAATTATTTTGCTTGCCATTAATAAGTAGTCAAACTGAATCACCGAGTTTGCACACATTCCATCTCATCCTGTGTAGTACAGATGTTGTCATGCCATAAAAAAGTTGCTTTATGCAATAATAGTATAAAGAAAAGGATAGAAATGGGAATGGTCACATAATAAACTCGATAAACTTTAAATATCTTTTCACTATATACCCTGAATTGTCTGTTTTAGCTTGTGACCTTAGCCACTTCTCTTTACCAAGTCAGAGCCTAATATTACTCAAATATGGTACAGAATTTTTCTTACTTTTCTTATATTGATGTTTCAATATCAATATAAGAGAGACATCATACTTTAAAAAATAACAACCTGCACTCTGGTGTGGAGTATAAAACTTCAAGGAGAACTAAATTGTAAATTTTCTACATTCTGAAAGGTGAAACATTTTTACCGTGAATCATACAAAATCTATCTTAATTCATGTTAGCATTTAGCACCTATTAATGTCATGCTTTTAAAACTATAATATACTAACCCTATAATTTACTCCTGGATCATCTTTGATGAGAAAAAAAGTTTATCTTCCTACTTAGGAGAACATACATCTAATAATTTCTAATACTAAATATTGCTTCTTTGCACAAAATATTTCATTTTGTCTAATTGGTCCACAATATTTTTTACCTTTGGTTTTTATTTAATTGTATTCTCATTTTTGTCATATCATCCAAAATGATTTTTTAAATTGAGGCATAATTTGCACACAAAAAGTACATGATTTATGAGATTTTTCAAACATATATAATTGTGTAACTAGCAGTACAATCAAGATATAGAACATGTCTACCAATATACTGTTTTCTCATGACCTTTCTAATTATTCTTCCCCTCTTTTCTATTACAATAAATTAGTTTTTCCTTTTCTAGAAAGTCATCTAAATTACATATTGTAGTGTGTGTTCCTTTGTGTTTGACTAATATTGCTCAGTGTATTAACAAGTACTTTTGTGATTCACCCATGTTCTTTTGTATATCATCACTTTGTTCCTTGTATTGATTAGTAGTATTCCATCTTATGAATATACCAAAATTTGTCTATTTTATTCTCCTGTTGATAGAGGATAGGATATTACCAGTTTTTGCTTATTGGGGATAAAGCTATTCTGAAAGTGAGAATACAAGTCTTTTTGTGGACTTATGTTTTCATTTCTTTGGGATAACTATTTAGGAGTGATTGCTGGGTCATAGGGCACGTATATGTTTAGCTTTAGAATAAACTATTAAATGCTCTTTCAAAATGATTGTTACATTTTATATTTTCATCATCAATGTTTGAAAGTCTGGTTGCTTCATATTTTCACGAGTATTTGGTTTTATCACTCTTTGAAAGTTTACCCATTTGGAGTGACAGAAGTGTTATTTATGTTAGTTTTGATTGACAATTCCTTATGACTAATGATGTTGAGCATTTTGTGCTTAGTAGTTATATATATGCTTTCGTATGTGAAGTGTCTGTTTCATTATTTTGCCCCATTTTAAATCAGGTCATTTTTCTTCTTTATTATTGAATTGTAGGAGTTATTTATATATTTTAGATAAAATCCCCTTGTCAGATATAGGTATTTCAAGCAATTTTTTCAAATCTGAGGTTTGCATTTTCATTTTCTTAATGATAACATTTGATGAGATGTTTTAAATTTTGAGCAATTCTGGTTCTACAATATTTTTGTTTCCTAACCCAAGCTTCTTTGAGAAGCTTTATAGTTCCAGCTTTTATGCTTAGGTTTGTGATCTATCTGAAATAATTTTTGAATATTGAGTTCAATGTCCATTTTTTTCTTCTGTTGGTCTGGTAAAAATTGTTGAAATAAATTTTCTTTGCATTAGTTCCTTTGGTTTATAACATAACCATGTTGTCTTGTTTACTGCAGGTTTATTATAATTCTTAAAATGAAGGATATGTCCTGCAATATGACCATATTTTCTTCTTTTTTAATGTGCTGAATTATACAGACACTCTCTTATACAAATACTCTTCATGGTTATAGATGTGAATTTTTAAATAAATTATTAGCAAATCAAATCCAGCCATGTTTAAAGTATAATATACCATGAATCATGAAAAAAGTGGGGTTTATTCTAAAAATCCAAGGCTGCTTCAACTTAAAAAAAAAAGAAGTCTGAAGTGTGTGTGTGTGTGTGTGTATGTGTGTTCGTGTTCAATGTCTTTGTTAGGTTTTGGTATCAGAATTATGCTGGCCTCATAATATTTGTTAGGAATTTTTTCCTCTTCAATTTTCTGAAAGAGTCTCATTAAGCTTAGGACTATTTTTTCATTAAATGTTTGAAAGAATTCATCAGTGAAATCATCTGGGTCTGGCATTTTCTCTGGGTAAGTTTGTGATCATAAATACAGTTTCTTTTATATAAATAGATATGTTTATTCATATATTCTTTTCTGTTTCATGTTAGTTTTATTAAATTTTGTATTTCAAGGAATTAGTCTATTTTATGATTTGTTCCATAAAATAACATGAGGTTTTTCATAAGATTTCTTATCATTTTAAGGATAGGATTGGTATTGAGATATATTCTTGATAATGGTTGATAATGTTTATTTGTAGCTTTTTTTTTTTTTTTGGTGTATATGTTTCTTCATTAAACTTATTATGTGTTTGTCAGTCCAAAAATCAACCTTAATCCTTGTTGATTTTTTCTATTTTCTTTTCATTGATTTCCAGACTTCTAGTCTTTATTTCCAGACTTAACTGAATCCAATTAACCGTAACTATTTTTCTCTTTTATTGTTTGGATTTTGAATATTAGGCCATTGACAAACTCCTCTCAAGTCTAACAAATTTATTGTTTTTGACTCATACCTAAATACTACTTAACGGTTTTTGCTTTCTGATAACAACAAAATCAAAAATTGACTCAGGCCCATCTTGATTTTTATTGCCACAATATTAAACCAATCACTGTCCAGCCCACCCATAGAGAGGAAAACAGTGAGAGAGGGCGCACATGCGATCTTTTTGTGTGAATATTTAGAATGAGGCAAAGCAGATGGGGGGGTATTGCCATTTGAATAATGTAGTATAAAATTACTTTTGATTTTCAAAATGTCCTAAGTTCAGTTCAAATTTCCAAACTTTTCTGAGATTAGTGTCTTTTCTTGATCTGAGTGTATTATTTCAACTTTCCCTATCAAGTTCAATAATAGTAATGTGCAGACATATGAACCAATATATTTCATTTCAGTTTTAGCCAAAAAATTTAATTTTATGTATTTCTTCCTTTAAGAAGCACTTCTGAAGAACTTTGCAATTAACTGTAACTATAAATTACACAGATTCAGGTGAACTTGACCTTACTACTCACCATTAGCAGGTGAATGTTAAAAAAAAAAAAAAAGAAAAATTCTATCCTCCCTCCATAGTAATACCAGAAATTTGCAGACATAAAGTTTCACCATCAGAGGTGTATTTCTGTACAATTAGTGGATAACAGCAGTGAAAAAGCCAAATAAGATAAGATTATGATATACGGTACTGTGGAAATATTGCCGTTTGAGTCTTTATTTTCTTGGTGCAATTGTTTAAAGATCTTTGAAAAGGGAAATAGATGTTAGTTTACTAATTACCATAACCTATATATTGAAGAAGCAAGCATAGATCTATCCCTCAAATAGCTAATCATTCCCTATACTTTTATGGGTGAATTTTTTAAAACCTACAAACCACAGATCATTTTTCCATTTATTTCTCTCAGCAATTCAGACTATCATCATCCACCTAAGTAAAAGCAATAGAAGTCAGTTATCTTAACTATTTATTCAAACAGCCTTAAAAATCATAAAATTCTTTTAGTTGTTAATCATTTATAAAATCATAATTATTTAATGCATTAATAGACATCCTTTTTCTAAAAATAAATTTCTAAAATATCTTTCTATAATTTTTAAATTATGGAGTTTTCATTAATTAAATATACTTTTATATTTCAATTGAGAGAGTCTAGTTCAAGTATAAAATTTATTTGAGACCAAATTCCTGAATGCAGCAGTCTTTGAAAAACAAATTGCTTTTCACAAATCATAGGATTCCAAGGTCTTATTTCCTTCTCATGAGAGAGGTTGTTACAGAGATTGGTACTTGCCTATCCAATATAATTTCTTTTTTTCTTATTGAAAACAAAACAGATTTCATTCTGAGTAGTGATGATCCCAATTAAGAACCTATATTTTGTAGCCTCTGCAACTAGGAGTGACCAATAAGAAGTGAAAGTTAGACTATCATAAATGAGGCTGACTCACTCACCTCAGTAGTATACTGTTTTACTTTTATTCCCTTACATTATCTTCTTGCCTGGAATGTTGATGTGCTGTCTGGAGCTTCCATAGCCATCTCTAACCATGAAGTAAGTGTGGAATCCATCTGCATAAAGATGATGCAGCAGAAAAGTAAAGGGAGCCTGGGTGCTTGAAGGCCATGCAATTGACATGACAACTCTGAATAGCTTATACCTGGACTTCTTGGACATAAATAAAATAAAATAAAATAAATCTCTACCTTTCTACCCAACTCTTAGTTGGGTTTTCTGTTACACACACTTGAACCTCATCCTAACTGAAACAAGAGTCTATTAAATAGCAAACAGATAAATAAATAGTGTTTGGCTCTTGCACACATCAAGAAAAACTAATCATAATTAAATAAAACTTTAAGATATTGTTAGTGTTTTTCCTTTCCTATAAGGTTTACCTGTTCTTCCCTAATCCCTACACATGCAAATGAATTTGCTTATTTTTACAGGAAGATCTAGATAAGTGACTGTTTATATGAACATTTCTCTGCTTCATTCTCTAACCCCTTCACACATCTACAATCTTGGCAGCAATTCAGTATTTTCTGGAAAGTTGTCAACCACCCGTCTAGCTGGTGTTGAAGGCATACTTCCTTGGCACATATTGCTATCTGTGGTGTCTCTACTCCACAATTTCAGGCTTCATTTCCCTTATGACCCAGATTTCTGGTCTGCTAGTTTCTTCTTTCAAAACTCCCTAGAAAGCCTAGGGAACCTCCAATGCTAGAATTCACAAAAGCAATGTGAACATGTTAACTCTAATCATTTAGACTTGTACCTTAGTCTCAATTCAGGGTAATAAACAACGTGGGGTCAAGGGAGAAGTGGATATAGGACATTGAACTGACTCCTCATTTATTTCCCAACAACATTTTGTGTCTTTTCATAAGGATGCCACAGCCTCTGGTAACATCTGGTTTCCCTGTGATTCCCCACCATCTCTCAAATCAACTTACCTACTTTTCTCAATTGCATTTTGATATCTTTAGCACAGTCACAAAAACAAGGTGTGAGACAATAGAGTCAAGTGCAGTTGGGGTATGTGTGTGTGTGCATATTTCTTATTAAGATCACACCTATGTCGTTTTAGAATTTTACTTTGCTTTATGGATGGAATTTTTATCACATTTTATCAATTTATTATTTATGTTTGCATCAAGAAACTTTTCAATATGTTCAAATTTTTTATTAATGAGCTTTATTCTAGTGATTAATTGATTGATAAATATTTCCTGTTTCTCTTTTCTCGGGAGGCAAGCCTATCAAGTACAAACAATTGCAGTTTTCTTCTTTTATTTCTAAGAACTCCCTTATTGTATTGAGCAAATTTCCAAAAGCAAATGATAATCACCATCCTTATTCTGTTCATGACTTTAATGGAAATGTTTTAAAACAATACAGAAATAAAACCATGTATTAATACACTTATTGAAATAGAATATAGAGGACAAAGGGAACACACAAAAATTGAACAACTAAATTGAACAATTAAATCTGAGAAAATGAAGTCATTACAGTTTTATATGATGTAATAACATTTATATTCTGTCTGCTTGAAAAAAAATTCAACATGTACTACCAGAATCAGTCAATCCTTACTTTTTCCAAAAATATTTACCTGATTGCCAAAAGGAGTTTATTTTGCACATCTCATAGTCCTATTGATTCTGATTTTTATTTATATGTTAGTAGTTGTCACGTACTTTTTTTTCCTAAATATATATACCATGCCTGGATTATGAAGTGTTTAGAACTATAAACAATACCCTACAATTTTGTATTCATTATAGAGTCTAGCAGAGTGCCCTCTATGTAGTAAGTATTCAATATGTGTTTATGATGGAAAATATTGTTTATTGTTTATTTTACTATATTCAAACAAGAGGTACTTTTTCATTATCATAATTAGCAGGAGCATTTTTTATCAAAATTGTTGGTAAGTTAATTTTGTGTGACTCTAAGTGGTTCTGCAAAATTCAGCAAAAGCAGAGCCATAAAATAGGTAGAAAGTGTAGAAACTATTTTGAGGACTGTTTCTCTTTTATTAAAGTATCTTTTTAAAAAATATAATTTGAAAATATGAATATATTATGGATTTTGGAGCAGTGCACAATATATTTAAAATCAGATGCACATATCTAGAATTTTTTCCAAACCATTAATAAACTGTCAGGGTAGATTTTTACGTAAAATTGTCCATTGTATCAAGCAATTATACTCTGAACAATAAATACAGAAAAGTATCCTGTAAGAAGAAGATACATTTCTTTGTCCAGAAGGCATTTACATTTCCAGAAGAGAAGGATTAAGGAATAGAGATCTTTCTTGCTCATGGGCATCTTCTTGTCTTTTGATCTAGAGATTTTAGATTGTAGACCTAAACTTTTGATAACGCTTCTGAGAATGAATGGCTATTGGAAGTAGCAAGCCACTTAACACAAAATAAATGAGAGAAATGAAGCATATTGTTCTTCCTTACACAAAAGACTCAGGGTAGAGAAAAGTATAAAACCTGCCTAAATTCTTTGGAGTAGGAAGAAATCTGTAAACTGCCTTTAATTGGCCTTGTGGCTTTAGAGATTTTGTTGGCAAACTGATTTATTTTATACATGAGGAATTCAAGCTTCAATTAAAGTGGCTTATTCAAGTTTAATGTTGGTAAGAAGCAGGCAGAGCCAAGACTGATATCAACTTCAGACCCCTGACTGTCGATACTGAGCACTTTTGTTATATGAAATCCATGTGATACTACTACTACTACTGCTAATCATTATTGCCACTTCCTGAAAAAAAAATCACTGTGTTAAGTAGTTTACTTGTATTATTTCATTGACTTTTCAAAACAATCCTTGATTTGCACATATACCATTTATAGATGGAAAAAATTGATTCCAAGTAATTTTAGTTACAATTTTCAAAGGTCACATAGGTATCAAGTTGGAATGTTAGTTATGGTGACAAGAAAACAAAATAACATATTTATTATTTATTATATATTTACTAATTCAAGTTCAAAATTTAAGTGTACCTGAATTTGGAAATTTAAATAACATTTAGTAAATTTCTCTTACCTATATAAATAATGAATAAAGTCCTAAAAATACATTATTTTGTGACAATACTACATCTCATATGTAACTTTATCAGTCACATGAGGTCAGCAGAAATGGAAAGTTGTTTGGAGTTAATTCTGTGGGAATACCATTTCTAAATTTATACATGCTGTAGCTGAGTGATTATAAGCAGGCAAGCCACAGAATGACATTTTCTCTCCCTCATCAAAAGCACACAACAAACTTCTAGCATATGGAAGCATTTATGCTCTACAAGTTATTCTGAGAGGGAAACACATGATTTATAAATACTGTCAAATAAAATATTCATTTCCAAATGCTTATAATATAACAAAATATATCCTATAGTATAGAAACAGTACCCTTCCACCACTTCTTAGAATAATAAATGATGCAATTAATATACTTTGCAGTCACACTGATTCAGGCACAAATAGACTGTACAATTCGAGATCTGTATAATCTGAAGTTAGTTACTTGACCTCTCCGGATCCTTCTTTTTCTTATCAGTAAAATGTAAATAATAATAACTACTATATAGCTGTGTTGTAAGAATCAAATTAGATAATATCTGTAAAGCGATCAGCCCAGTGTCTGATATCCTTTACTCAGAAAAGGTTCTCATCTTTCCTTTTCTCTCTAAACTAGTTACAAATATTTCTCATAAATATATATGGGTAACCCATACTGAAGAGTGTGAAAGTCACTGTTTTCGGTTTCCTAAGTATGAAAATTGTTATTCTGCTATTTATCATGAGCATTATCTACATAAAGAATACTATAAACAACAATCATCTAACCCTATCAGATTGGTGCAAACCCAAAAGGCATTTGATAGCACCTTTGTTGGTGTGTCATTAGGAAAGAGGCACCCTCAGGGAGTGCTAGTGGGATGTAACTTGCAAGCCTCTATGGAGTGCAATTGGACACTTTCTTAAAAAACTTAGAAATGCATAATTCTTGGACCCAGTGATTCCATTTTAGACCTAACATGAATTTATGTTAAAGCTATGCAGGCACGTCAATGCAGCAATGGCTGAATTAGCAAAAAATTGTTGAAGACTATAGTACTCACTAATAGGGAATATACATATGTCATTTGTATGACATAGATACATGACATAATGACTCCCTCTCTCTCCTTCCCTCTCTCTGTCTATATATATATTTGGATGTATACACACATGCGCATACACACACACACATATCCAAATGGTAACAGTGATATGTATAATAGTGTGTATGGGTTGTTTAAATAAAGTTAAAAATAACTTCTCTTTACATTTTCTTGGTAATAAATAAAGAGATTATGGAAGGATATGCAAGAAATAAAGAGTGGCAGATAAGGGTGGGAGAAACTTTTCACCTTTTGCTGTTATAATTTTTGATAAATTTGATTATAAGTATACAGCATTTGAAGATTAAGGAAATGTAAGAGATTAGTAGAATGCTTTTCAATCTTAATTTACAGATATATAATTTACCAAATAAGTAATTTTAGAAACCTGAATACAACATGTTCTCAACTACTGGGCAGTTAAATTCCAGAGATAATTTTGTAGGAGTTGTTAGAAACTTGGAACAAGTTTTCTCAGAGGAAAAATATTATAACTCATAATTAAGATTTCTGGCTAGTCCACAAGAGCAGATAATGTACCTGGGCAAATACAGTCATAGAACCATAAACCTTAACAATTATTATATGATTGTTTAGGTGGAAGATATTTTTCACATTTCAATTGCAGTATCTGGGAATTTGACTTTTTGCCTCTACCCTAGGTTAGGGAATATATCTCCATCCCACTGCCATAATTTTGTGCAGGGAACAAACTCCCTTCCACCAAAGGCATTCATGAGAGCAGAGATTAAGCACATATGTATCAGGGGAGAAGAAGCTAAGGATAAAGTGTTTCCTACTGATACTCATATATTTAGGCCAGATGGGTGTATCCAAAATGTTCCTGTTGGTGGTGAGAGGGTTTCTATCAAAAACTATGATTATAAAAATGTTAATATATCCCAGAAAGTAACAGTTGAAGATTTAAAATACAAATACTTGTTTTAGTAGCAGCAGCCCCAGCTTTTCCTCAGAAAGGGGCAGGAGAAGTGTTCATAAGTAGGGGCCTGCAAGGAGTAATTTAATCTATTTTAAAAGTTTTTGTCTATTTTATTACTACCCAGAGCTTGGGTCAAATAAAACAATTTTCTTGTAGGTAACTTAAATCTGCTATTTTCTACTAAAGAAGCATATTGAGACAATTAAGTAGGTATATAAAAAGCTGTGAAACAATTGAAAATGAAAAAAAATTACACTGAAGACTAGGGAAAACAGCCTTTTTGGTTGCCAACAAGTTTTAAGTGTTATAGAATAAAGGGCATCAGAAGCATTTCCTTTACAATGAACAGCTGCTAGCTGAAATCAAACCTTGTATGTACACAGAAAGCATTTGCCATGGTCCTTGTGGGTAGAATAATAGTCAAAATGATTCTAATAATTGAAATGAAGAAGTCTGTACAGTTCCCAACTGTGACAATAAAAACATTACAGAAAATTGGATCACGCACACAAGCTGAAACATGTAGCAATTTGTTTTTATGGAAATTACACTTATAAGCTTGGTGATAAACTGAAAGTGGGGTCCTAGCCTAGACCTGTCTTCAAGATTTAACATATCCAAGTAAATTAACCTGTTTAAAATTCTTCATTTATTTAAATTGATTCACTTAAGAAGTTGCAAAAAGCTTTATTGAATAGCATTCTGTAAAGTATAAGCTATTGAATAGATTATATAATTCATGACCCTATATCTACATTTCCAAATATAGTTAAGAAAGTGAAGACCCTACTATCACAATTTAATACCTATAATTGGGGACAGGGATATGTTCACACATATATGAAAGTATTGTTGAAGTATTATAATTCAGGGGAACTAGAATTGTGAGAATTATTACATAATATATATGTAGTTTTTATATGATTTCTTATTCTGGATTTAGTTATAAGAAATATTTAAAAGATATTTCTTTTCATTCTTATTGATCTTATTACTTATCCAAAATTGTGATATTGGGGGTAACTCAGGTTTTAAGTAATACTAATTCTCGAGAATTATCTATTCATTCACAAGATATTTTGGGCATTGTGCTTAGCACAGGGATGCTGTAATGAATAAGGCAGGTATGGTCCTAATCTCAGGGAGCCCAGTATTTAGCTCTGAAGATAATGAAAACTCTGTTATATAACTGAAAGAAATTTATAGAATTCTCAGTGAGGCCATATCAGGAGGGCCTACCTAATCAAGACAATGTTTAGTGGCGTGGGTCTTTGGGTAGTAAAATTAGCAGTGGTTAAAAAAAGAAAAAAACAAATTTTTGGAAAGAAATCATAAACCATTAGACAAGAAGCAAGAAGTCTTGAGTTCTCATCCTACTCAACAATTAATATGTGTTATTGAGATATTGCATTTAATATTTCTAAACTTCAGTTGCTTTTATTAAAGCAAATGAGGAGGAGGCCATGAATATGAGGCTGTCTCTATACTTTGATTTCCTACATAACAAATCACAACCTAACTTAGATTTATTTTTGAAATAAATTCATAAGCAGCTGAGCTTCAGCCAATCACAAGCAGCCAGCTGGTCAGAGCATGCACAAATAAGGCAAATGTCTCATCACACTGAGTCCAAATAAGGCAAATGCCTAGCTGTAGTCAATCAGGTGATATCTCTATTTGCTTCTGAATTCAGCCTATAAAACCTTGCTACTCATGCTGCTGGGTGGATGGGTCTCTGAACCATTTGGGTCTTAGTGTTGTCCAAATCATGAATGAATCATTCTTTGCACAAATAAACTTTGTTAAATTTAATTTGTTTTCAGTTTTTCTTTTAATTCCCTATTTCTAATGTAGGGAATAGAATATATATAAAATAGAATATATATATACTTTTCTAATATAACTTATAACTCTCCAAAGCTAGAATTTTAGGAGTTGAAATCTTGTGAAGGGGATTGGTAGCAGTTCATAGATATCATCTTCAATCATGTCACATACATAGTAAATCTTTGTGCTTAAATAAAACTTCATTCAGAACAAACCCTACCCAAAATAGTGGATCACAATTTTTTTTATAGCCCGACATTAATAAAAGATAGAAAGACTCTCATGAGTAACTGTGGCTCACTATTATTGTGATTCTCACACTACACTCCTCTAATTTCTAAAAAGGCATTTCAGAATCTTGTTTTGAGAGGACATTTATAAGTTGAAAAGGCATCCTATGAGGTCCACTTACAAAACTGTTCTTCCCTTCTTCCCCTCATTCTGACCTGAGAGTTACTCTCCTGAGGTAGGATGTGCTAGGTATTCTTTGGCCACCTCAAGTCCACCCTTCTCCTACTTGTCCGTACCCTAAAAAGTCAGCCTCTAAGGAAGGAGTCAAACAGTCTGTTTACTCTGTGTTTCTGGTTCGGCTTTGTAGACATTCAGAGAAGATCAGAGGACAGAACCTGACAAGAGGTAGGGTATCTATTTCCCTAGTTCCTTCCGCAGTGAGCTGGGGTTTGCCAGTGCCTGGCATTATTTCCTCATTTGAGGGTCATCTCAAGTGGCCAATCTCCTATAGCTGTAGCTCTCTTTGTACAAAGAGGAGACTATGTGAAGACACAGGGAGAAGATGGTCATCTACAAGCAAAGGAGAGAGGTCTAGAACAGATCCTTCCCTCATGACCCTTAGAAGGAACTAACCATGCCAACACTTTGATCTCAGACTTCCGGCCTTCAGAACTGTGAGAAAATAAATTTATGTGGTTTGAGTCATGCAGTCTGTGGCAGCCCTAGCAGACCAGTATGGCTTCTCCTTCTCCTAGTCCCTTCAAACCTAGGGATGGTAACTGCTTTTTGCCATTGGTTTTCTTAATCCTTCACACAAATTCGTAAATATTCCCTTCTTTGTATTTTCTTCAGTTATTCCTTTTCAGTGTGCCATTTCTTCCTGCAGATACCTTGGCTGAAATATAAAAAATGACTTTAAAACCCATTTTTCTAGTCTTCTGTAGTACTGTTCTCCTTAGTTCCATTTTTTAATATCCAGATCCTTCACATTGTCTTTACCTTTCCCATCAAAAAAAAAATAGCTTTTAGGAAAATACCTAACATGTATGACTCATAGTAGATATTACTATCAGCATATCGGTTATTAAACAATGACATAAATAACAGTGTCACAGCATTCCAGTTAATCAGTAGTGGAAGATGATTTGAATAATGGATTCTTCCTAAGCCCCTGATAATAAAACTCCAGTTTTCTTACCATTGTTCATTTTTCTTTCCTGAATCCAAAAGTAAAATAAGTCAATTCAAAAGCAAGCAACCAAGAAAACAAACAAATAACACAAGCATATAGAAAACAGATCCAAGTAAACAGATTATAATCAGGTATTAATGGCTAAGAGAGAGTTCAATAAAAAATATCAACAAATATTTTATGGTGCTCTAACATGTAAAAGGAAAAACACTAGCTGTGGAGGGACAAAGATGTATGAGGTAAATGAATGGAAATCCCGTTTAAAAATCCTTGACACAGCTTGTCTTTATTTTGAAACTAAGGTATAAATTCTGACACTGGATTGTCAGGTTACTTGAAGAAGAAGACAAAATAGACTAAAATTGGTTGAAATGCATTTAAGCAATATGAACAATTGTGTTAGAAGAATACTTCTTATCTTTTGTCAAAAAAAAATAGCCCTATTACCCCCAAAATAATATGATATGGAGTTCTCCAAGGTTTATTTTTGAGGGGGATTTATAAAGATGAAAGGAGATAAAACTTTATTATCTCTAAGGTCTCGCATGTTAAAAAATAAGATGTCTTTTATAAAAACTAATTGAGCAATATATTGTTGAAACTGAAGATGAGCTAGGCCAATAATCTGTATGGAATAGTGTTGAATAGCAAACATAACATACAGTACCTGCATATTTGAATGTTCTGGGAGAATGTGCTATAAGCTTCCTTGCAGAATTAGTAGAGGGTTCAAAATACCTGAGCATATTCATAATGAAAAAGGTAAACCTTGTTACTTAGGAAAGCTTTTGACATGTATAGCCTAGAGTCCCTCCCTTCTTTCATTTTTAAAAATTTTGTTTAATAAATCAAGTATTCAAAAAAGTCATAAATATATTATTTCTTAAAATAATTTCTGTATTCTATTGCTCTACCACACTTAATTGATATGCAGTATGACCTATTAAATGCTCCACTTGAGTGTCTCAGTTTGTTAGGGCTGCTATAACAAATTGCCACAGATGGGTAGCTTTTGAACAATAGAAATTTATTTTTCACATTTCTGAAGGCTGGAAGTTTGAGAGCAGCGTGCAAGTATGATCAGGTTCTGGTGAGGGCTCTCTTCTGGGTTGCAGACTGACAACTTTTCTCTGTGTCCTTACATAACAGAAGGGGTAAGAGTCTCTCTGGGACCTCCTTTATAAGGGTACTAATCCTATTCATGAGGGCTCTACCCTCATGACCTAACCACTTCCCAAAGGCTCCACCAAACCTTGCCACAGGGCAGCAGAAGAAGGAGACACATTCTCTTTGTACAAACACCCAACCTAGCCAAATCACATGCCTGAGTCCAAATCCAGCCAGAGTGGTGATTTGAGATCATGGATCAAAGGGAAAATATAAATTGAAACTGCAGATTACTTAGAAATCAATTAAAAATGTAAACATCTATCACAATCAACTAAAACAGTGATAAAAGAAAATTGTATAGCCATAAAAACTTATACCCATAATTTTTTTTGAAAATGTAGTTTAGGATTCAAAATTAAGCAAAAGACAAACAATGTCAGCCAAAGTAAATAAAAAGGAAGAAATTAAAAGCAATAAAATAATTATTGAAAACAGAGAAGCTTTAGTGCCCCTCAAAAGTATATAAATAAAAGCTGCTTCTTCAAAATAAAAAGGAGAAGAGATAAACCACTACAAAGTTATGCAAAATAAGAAATAGCAAAGACCTGAATAATCAGAAGAGGATTTCTTTTGAATCTTATCATGAGGAAAATGTTTTTCCCCAACTTTTTATTTGAAAAAATTTAAAGCCACAGAAGTAATAAAAGATAGTACTTTTCTGTTCTGTAATATAGAAAAGAAAGAAAATCCTCTACAGTTTTTAAATTTATACACACACATATATACATGCAACTAATGACCAGCCTCAATGTGTATTGTGTAGAAATACTAAAATATTACCATTTAGAATTGAAAAACATAAAAAACCTAATATGCTTGAGTGGGATTGACTCTATGAACCCAAAGTACCTTAATAGTAGAAAATCCACTGTTACAACTATCCATCATGTAATAAATACATTGGTATAAATTATGTGGCCATTTTGTAGATGCTAATAGCACATACATTATGATTCAATACTTTTTCACCAAAAGCACAGACTTTAATATACTCTTTGTATCTCTTCTTGCTATCTTTCTAACCCAAATCCAGCAGCATTCAACTTAATGTAAATATACTAGAGGCACTTTTTTAAAATCAGGATCATAGGATGCCCACTATCACTACAATTATTTAACATTTTACTGTCAGATTTAGTCAGTGCATTTGGACAAGACTAAGAACTAGGTGCATAAATAGAATTTAAAAGAAGAGGTCAAACTATTTCTGTTTGTAAATTAGAACATAGGATACCTAGGAAATCAGAGTGTGGTGGGCTGAATAATGACCCCCATTTATGTCCACAGCCTAATCAGTGGAATGTCTCAATATAGGACCTTATGGCAAAAGGACTTTGCAGATATGATTTAGTTAAGGTTCCTGAGATGGGGAGATTATTCTGGGTGAGTTTAATGTAATCACAAGGGCCCTTTTCTGAGGGACATGAGCAAAGCCAGGTCAGATAAAAGGTGATGTGACAAGGAAGCAGGAGAGCAGAAAGAAAGAAATTTGAAGATGCTACACTGCAGGCTTGAAGATGGACGAAGGGAGCTGTGAGCCAACGGATGTGGGTGGCCTCCAGAAGCTAAAATAGGTAAGTGAACAGATTCTTCCCTAGAGAATCTGGGGTCCTGTCAATACCTTGACTTTAGTCCAGTAAAACTGATTTCAGACTTTTGGCTGCCAGAACTATAAAAGAATACATTTGTGTTATTTTAAGCCATTAATTTTAGTGTAATTTTTCACAACATTGATAGGAAACTAATATATAGAGAATCTACTAAGAACTTACTACAACAATATAACAAATTTTTTAGGTAACAAGGTACAAAATTAACTTCAGAAATAGGTAGTTTTAATACGTACAAACTATATTCAGATAGAAGGCATGATAAGAGTGAAAGCACCATTTTCTGTAACAACACAAAAGAGAAAATACATGGGAATAAAAACTACAAAATTTGTTCAAACCCTCTGTGAGGAAATCTTTAAAACACTACTTGAGAGTTCCAAAGTAGACCTGAACAAATGGAAATTTGGGAAGGCACTTCTTTAGGGCAGGGATACATGTGTTGTTTCTTAAGAGAATGCTTTGGTGATCCTATTAATCCTCAGGCACGTTCTGCAGTGTGCACTTGGTTCACATGGAAACTCATGTATTCTTGCCATATCTATTGCGGTTAATACACAATTTCCACCAGGCCCTTTCTGTCTTTCTGCTCGCTCCACCCTATCTTTGCTGCCACATTCACCATGTTTAGCAGCTCCAGGCACCTGAACAACCACATCCACTGATTCAGGAATTCTCATATTGGAAATTGTCACAGAACCAGGATTTGGAGTGAGTGGGGAGGTATGTGTGTGTGTGTCAGGGGTGAGTGTTATAGTGTTAGTTCTGCTCAAATGATACATCTCTACAAGTCTTGTAAGGGCTGTGCCCAACTCATAATTCACTAGACGTAGAATGCATTACTTAATCCCTTTTGTTTTCAGCTGTGAATTTTAGCTATGAGTTCCAGGAATAGAAATGATAGCACTTTTTCTTTAAACCAAAGCATACATACATACACGTACACACAGAACCCTAAGAAGCATTTATCCAAATTTTACATGAGGAAAATGAAGCTTGGAGAAGGTTCCTTACGTTTTCTAAGGTAAAATGTGTAATGAGTGGTAGGATTAGAATTTAGCTCCAGGTCTATCAGAGACAAAGCTCATGTTGCAACCCCCAAACCATGACACTTCCATTTACTATGTCCTTCTTAAATTATATCAGTATAAAATATTATTTTTAATATTTTAGTATTCATGTTATTTTTTGCTATTATATAATGTTGCAAATTCACATTTTCTGTTACTTCCATTGTGCTTTTATTCTTTTTTCATCTTTTGTTTTCCTTTTCTTTTACTCTGAGAAGTTCTTGCTTAAAGAGAGAGCTCAAGATATCATAAGAGAGAGAGAGAGTGAGCTCTCTTAAAGATTCCAGTATTAGTTGTTAGTGGGAATGCTTTCAGCTTTTCCCCATTCAATATGATGTTGGCTGTGGGTTTGTCACATATGGCTGTTAAAATTTTGAGATATGTACCTTGTGTTCCTGGTTTGTTGAGGGTTTTTATCATGAAAGGGTACTGAATTTTGTTGAATGCTTTTTGTGCATCTATTGAGATGATCATATCATCTTTGTTTTTGCTTCTGTTTATGTGGTGAATCACATTTATCAATGTATATATGTTGAACCATCCTTGCATCCCTGGGATGAAGCCCACTTGGTCACGGTGGATTGTTTTTTTGGTGTGCTTTTGAATTTGGTTTGCTAGTATTTTATTGAGGAATTTTGCATCTATTTTCGTAAGGGATATTGGTCTGTAGTTTTCTCTTTTTTTGTAATGTATTTTCCTGGTTTCGTTATCAAGGTGATACTGGCTTCATAGAATGTGTTTGGGAGGATTCCCTCCTTCTTGATGTTATGGAATAATTTCTGTAGTATGGGTACTAGCTCTTCTTTGTAGGTCTGATAAAATTCAGCTGTGAATCCATCTGGTCTGGGGCTTTTTTTGTTGAAAGATTTTTTATTGTTACTTCAATCTCGTGGCATGTTATCAGTCTGTTCAGGAGTTCTATTTCTTCCTCATTGAGTCTTGGGATGTTGTGTGATTCCAGGAATTTGTCCATTTCCTCTACACTTTCAAATTTATGTGCACAAAAATTTTCATAGTATTCACAGATGATATTTTGTATTTCTGTGGTATCAGTTGTGATATCTCCTTTTTCATTTCTGATTGAGATTATTAGGGTCCTTTCTCTGGTTAATATTCCTGTTTAATCTAGCAAGAAGTATATCAATTTTGTTTATCTTTTCAAAGAACCAACTATTTGTTTCATTGATTTTTCTGTATTATTTTCATGTTTTTGATTTCATTTAATTCTGCTCTGACCCTAGTTATTTCTTTTCTTCTGCTGGCTTTGGGTTTGGTTTGCTCTTCCTTTTCTAGTTCCTTAAGATGTGTCATTAGAGTGTTATTTAATCTTTCTGTATTTTTGATGTAGGCATTTTAAGGCTATGAATTTTCCCCTTAGGACTGCTTTTGCAGAATCCCACAGATTTTGATAGCTTGTGTTCCCTTTGTCATTCAGTTAGAGGAATCTTTTGATTTCCATCTTTATTCCATAATTGATCCAATAATCATTCATCAGGAGGTTGTTTAATTTCCATGGCTTTGTGTAAAATTGGGTATTTCTCCTGGTGTTGATTTCTAGTTTTATTCCACTGTGATCTGAGAAGATACATGGTATGATATTAATTTTGGGGTCATGATTTGTGGCCTAAATTATGAACAAGACAAAGATGCCCATTGTTACCAATTCTATTCAACATAGTACTGGAAATCCTAGCCAGAGCAGTCAGGCAAGAGAAGAATATTAAGGGCATCCAAATTGGGACAGAGGAGGTCAAGCTATCACTTTTTGCTGATGATATAATCTTGTACCTACAACACACCAAGGATTACACCAAGGGACTCCTGGAATTGATACATAAATTTAGCAAAGTCTCAGGGGACAATCAATGTACAAAAATCAGTAGGATTCCTATACACCAATAATAGTCGAGCTGAGAGTCAAATGAAAAAAGTATCAATACCATTCACAATAGCTACAAAGGAAATATTAATAAAATAGCTAGGAGTATACTTAACTAAGGAGGTGAAAAATCTCTACAAAGAGAACTACAAAACACTGAGGAAAGAAATCACAGATGACACAAACAAATGGAAAAACATATCTTGCTCATAGACTAGTAGAATCAACATTGTTAAAATGTTCATACTACCTAAAGTGATTTACAGATTCAATGCCATCCCCATCAAAATACCAACATCATATTTCACAGATGTAGAAAAAATAATTCCACACTTTATTTGGAACCAGAAAAGAGCCTAAATAGCCAAAGAAATGCAAACAAAAGAAACAAATCTGGAGCTATCACGTTACCAGACTTCAAACTCTACTACAATGCTACACTAACCAAAGCAGCATGGTATTGGCACAAAAATAGAGACATAAACCAATGGAACAGAACAGAAAAATGACATACGAACCATCCACGTACAGCCAACTGATCTTTGACAAAGCAGACAATGATATACACTGGGGAAAAGAAGCCCTAGTCAATGAATGATGCTGGAAAAATTGGATAGCCACATGCAGAAGAATGAAACAGGGTCCATATTTCTTACCACCCACAAAATTAATTCAAGATTGATAAAACACATAAATATAAGATGTGAAATCATAAGAATACTGGAAGAAAATATTGGGAAAACTCTCCTAGATATTGGCCTAGGCAAAGAATTTATGACTAAGACTCTAATGGCAATCACAGCAATAACAAAACTAAATAAATTGGGGCTTGATTAATTAAAAAGCTTCTAATGAATTTTATTTCCATATGTGCACATAAGTGTTGATCAATGAGTACCAATTTGACAGTACCAATGAGTATATGTGGTGCTTGTTCTTCCATTCTTGTGATACTTCACTTAGGAGATGGGCCCAGATCCATCCAGGATAATACAAGAGGTATTAGTTCACCATTGTTTTTTGTGGCTGAGAAGTCCTCCATGGTATACATATACCAAATTTTATTACTCTACTCATGGATTGATGGGCACTCGAGTTGTTTTCACATCTTTGCAATTGTGAATTGTGCTGCTATAAACATTTGAGTGCAGATGTCTTTATTATAGAACATCTTTTTTTCATCTGGGTAGATGCCCAATAGTGGGATTGCTGGATCAAATGGTAGTTCTACTTTTAGTTCTTTGAGGTATCTCCATAGTACTTTCCATAGAGGTTGTACTAGTTTGCAGTCCCACCAGCAGTGTATGAGTATTCCTATCTCTCTGTGTCCCTGCCAACATTTGTTGTTTTGGGACTTTTTGATAAAAGCCATTCTCACTGGAGTTAGGTGATATCTCGTTGTAGTTTTGATTTGCATTTCCCTGATGATTAGAGATGTTGAGCATTTTTTCATATGTTTCTTGGCCATTATTCTCTCTTCTTTTGAAAGTTACTGTTCATATTCTTTGCCCACTTTTTAATGGGGTGGTTTGATTTTTTCTTGCTGATTTGCTTGGGTTCTTTATAGGGTCTAGTTATCAGCTCTTTATCAGATATATAACATGCAAATATTTTCTCCCATTCTATAGGTTGTCATTCACTCTAATGATTATTTTCTTGGCTGTGCAGAAGCTTTTTAATTTGATAAGTTGCCATTTATTTATTTTTGTTGTTGCTGTGATTGCTTTTGGAGTCTTCTTATTAAATTCTTTGCCTAGGCTGGTGTCTATAAGAGCTTTTCCAACATTTTCTTCTAGAATTCTTATAGTTTCATGCCTTAGGTTTAAGTCTGTTATCCATCATGAGTTGATTTTTGTGAGTGGAAAGAGGTGTGGATCCTCTTTCAGTCTTTTACATGTGGCTATCCAATTTTCCCAGTGCCACTTATTGAATAGGGATTCTTTTCCCCAGTGTATGTTTTGTCTGCTTTGTCAAAGATCAGATGACAATATGAGGATTGTTTTATATCTGGGTTCTATGTTCTGATCCATTGTTCTATGTCTGTGTTCTTGTGCCAGTATCATGCTGTTTTGGTTACTATAGCCTTGTAGTATAGCTTGAAGTCTGATAAATTGATGCCTCCCAATTTTTCTCTTTTCTTAAGGTTGTTTGGGCTATATAGGATCTTCTCTGGTTCCATACAAAGTATAGAATTATTTTTTCTAGATCTGCAAAAAATGACGTTAGTATTTTAAGAGGGATTGCATTGAATCTGTAGATCACTTTTGGTCATAGAGACATTTAACAGTGTTGTTTCTGCTGATCCATGAGCATGTATGTTTTTCCATCTGTTTATGTCTTCTGCTATTTCCTTCCTCAGTGTTTCATAGTTCTCTCTGTAGGGGTCTTTCTAATCAATCAACCCTTACGTGCCCATATGGAAATAACATTCATTGGAAATCAAGTAGGTGGGAGGGGAGAGGAGGAGATGGGTAAATTCACACCTTATGGGTACAATGCACACCATCTGGGGGATGGACATTCTTATGACTTTGACTCAAATGGTACAAAAGCAATTTATGTAACCAAAACTTTTGTACCCCTGTAATAATCTGAAATTAAAAAAATAAAAAGTAAAAATAGTACAGAGTGGGGAGAGAGACAGTCCTTGATAGTAGTAAAGCTTGTAGGAAGTGGAACAACAATAATTAATAACAAAAATTTCTGTGGAAAGGTAAAAGAAAATATCATGGAAGGTTCTTTGAAAACTGCCAACTGTTACTATTGTTCATCAAGATTCAGGGCAGCGTCTTAAGTTTTGTGCTGACAAATCTAAAAATAACCTCACTAAAAACATAGGAACCGAGTTTAAAAGAAACTCAAATAAAATTATTTTTTAAAATTCAAAAAATAAAAAAGCTTCTGCATAGCCAAGGAAATAATAAACAGAGAAAATAGACAACCTATAGAATAGTAGAAAATATTCACAAGCTATACATCAATAAAGGGCTAATAAACAGGATCTACAAAGAACTCAATCAAATTAGCAAGAAAAAAAATCAAACAACCTCATCAAAAAGTCAGTAAAAGACATGAACAGAAGCTTTTCAAAAGAAGATAAACAAATGGTCAGTAAACATATGAAAAAATGCTCAATGTCACTAATCATCAGGGAAATGCAAATTAAAACCACAATGAGGTATCACCTTACCCCTGTCAGAATGACTTTTATTAAAAAGTCCAAAAACAACAGATGTTGGTGTGTATGCAGAGAGAAGGGAACACTTCCACACTGTTGGTGGGACTGCAAATTAGTACAACCTCTATGGAAAACAGTATGAAGATACCTCAAAGAACCAAAAGTAGACCTACTATTTGATCCAGCAATCCCACTACTGGGTATTTGACCAAAGGAAAAGAAGTCATTTTATCAAAAAGACACCTGTACTTGAATGTTTATTGCAGCAAAATTCACAATTGGAAAGACATGAAATCAATCCAACTGCCCATCAATTCGTGAGGAGATTAACATAATGTGGTATATGTATACCACGGAGTTCTACTCAGCCATGAAAGATGACTTACTGCCTTTTGCAACAATATGGATGAAACTGGATGCCATTGTCCTAAGTGAAGTATATAAGGAATGGAAAAACAAACACTGCATGTACTCGCTGTTAAGTTGGAGCTAACCGATGAGCACACATGTTCATAGAGGGAAGTAAAACTCAATGGAAATGAAGCAGGTAGGAGGGGAGAGGAAGGGATGGGCAATAACCTACTCAACGGGTACAATGAACACTATCTTGGTGATGGGCACACTTATAACCATGACTCAAGCATTATAAAAGTTATCTATGTAACCAAAAATATTTGTACCCCCATAATGCTTTGAGTTGAAGTTGAATCATTAAAAACAACCATCAAATCTGTAGGAAAATCTAATTTTTAAAGCCATTCAGTGTTTGGTAATAGTGGTTGAGGCTGGATCGTCTCATTCAGAAAAATTTAATATTGGCCCTGAGCTCAAAAAATCACAATAAAACTTTACTACTGATAAACCGTTGGACTTATGTGTGGTAGGACACATCAATATTATTTGTAACAAAAATTCATAGAATTGATGATGGTTAATTTATGAGAGCAAGTGAAGTTCATTGCTGATATAATGGCTCAGTGGCACATGGTAAATAAAAGTATTTTCTTCTTCAGAATATTTTGAAATAAAAACAATTCCAGTATTAGGAAGCTCTAATTTTCATGGTTTTGGGAGAGAAAATGGAAGGAAAAAAATGAAAGGAAATGCAGAGAAAAGTGCAGTCTTAGAAAAAAGGTAGTATAAGATTACAGAACCAAGAGAAACAAGACTTTCACCAAGGTAAAGGTTATCAATGTTGCCCAAAGGTGCATTAGGGTCAAACATATTGCAGGCAAAAATATCTTCTTAATAACAACGTGAGGTATCTTTAATCAGTAATATTATTTACATTATCTCTATTGATTTTAGAATACCATCCAAGTCCACTTTGCCAAGTACCTTTTATGTACTTTTATCACTAAGATTTCCTGCAAAATCATTTAAAGGCTTTTCATGGGTGACCTGATCCTTAATTGTGTTTGTAATAGAGACACTAAAAAAACAAATAAAAGTTGTTAAGGTCTCATTATGAAGTTAAATTATTACCAATGATTAAATTTTGTAGTTACATTTTATAAAACATGAAATATTGTGATTTATGTTCATAATATTTTGCTATCTACAGATACACCAAATTATAAAAAGAAGAGTTAATCTTCATAACTTGGTGAAGAAATGGCTATGATATTTTGAAAATTACACTTAAGATTATATAGTATCCTCATGTGATTCTAATAGTGTTTTGAAGAGGGAATGGAAAGAGAATTAGCATTCCACATTCTTTTGGGCATCTAAAGGTCATTATTTCATCCAATGTTAAAGTACCACATTTTAAGTCTTAACTCATGAATGATGTCTGCTGAGAGCAAGGTTGTTCAGGACTAAGTTATGAGACATGAATATATGATCTGCTGAGATGGTAAAGAGGGCAAGATATAAATTCACGTTCACTACAATTTGTTAGAGCAGTGAAAATACTAGCTTTAGTGTGAAAAGCTCAATGCAATTTCTTCCTGATAAGCTTCATTTTTGGTGTTTGTAGTATCGCAAATCTTTGAACCAGATGGCACACTTTCTGCTGAGTATGTTATAAGGTTTTGTCCAAATTGCAGACCAAAAGGGAGCAAATTATGAGAAGATTTAAATTAGTAAAAAATACCAATGTTTCTTTGTGCTGGATAAAAAGAATATGTTAAAATATAAAACAATTTTGCTTTAGGTAAAAATGTATTTTTACATCTTTATTGAGATATATTTCATGCACTGTAAAATTCATCCATTTAATTTATAAAATTCAATGGTTTTGAGTATATCCATTGAGTTGTACAAACATCGTCCGTAATTTCAGAATGTTTTAACCTCCCCAGAAAGAAACACTATGCCTATTAGAAGTCATTCATTATTACCCACATTTCTTGCCATGATAGGCAGTCTCTAATCTACTTTCTGTATCTATGTATTTGCATATTCTGGACATTTCAGGTAAATAGAATCATATAATGTGTGGTCTTCAGTGACCTGCTTTTGTACTTAGCATAATATTTTCAAAGATTATCCATGTTGTAGCATGTATCAGCACGTTATTACTTCTTAATGCTGAATAATATTCCATTGTGTGGTACACCACGTTTTGTTTATTTGTTCATAATTTGATGGACATTTGGATTGGTTTCACTTTCTTTTGGCCATTATGAATAATGCTGCTGTGAATAGTTGTGTACAAATTTTTGTGAACATATGTTTTCATTTCTCTTGAATATATAACAAAGAGTAGAATTGCTGGGTCATATGGTTACTCTATGTTTAACATTTTGAGGAACTGGCCAACTGTTTTCCAATGTGGCTGCATGACAAAAAAAAAAGCACTTCTAATAGTCTAAAAATAATTCTTCAGTCTACAAGATAAGTCAGCAGAGTTTAGTGGAAATTAAACAGGGACGGGAAAAATCTGGATCTAGTCCCAGCATCACCACTAATTAGTTGTTTGACCTTAAGCAACTCATTTACATTCTCCAAGTCCAAGCTTCTTCATTTGTAAAATGAGTGTGTGTTTCTTCACACAAGCACAACTCTTGAATATAATTATACCTACTTTACTTTGGTTTCCCATTGTATCTTTAAAACTGCTCTGAGGTCTAATTTTTCCCTTACCCCTAAATAGAACACTTCAGGAGAGCCCATGACATCTTTGACTACTATTAGGTATTATGAAGACTTCTGGTCACTTTAAGTCACAAAACATGGTCTTAATTCAGTGACAAATTGTCCATTCTCATATATAATCAACACCCTGAATCTGATGTAAATTAGGGGCTTCTCCAACTCCAGTTTAAACCAGCAGTGCTATTGTTACTGAGCCCTCAAGAGTTGAAGTGTCAGAGGACTGAGAGAAGGGGAGCAGGAAAGACTTCTTTGTCATAGATGGTGGAGATGATCTGGCTCAGGAACTCTCTGGAGTTGGCAGATGTTTAAAGGTAACATTTCTCCTGGTCACTTGTGATAAATTCGATTACTGTTCTGGTACTAGTTTGCTAGAGCTGCTATAACAAAGTGCCACAAACTGAAATTTATTCTCTCACAGTTCAGGAAGGTAGAAGTCTGAGATCAAGGTATTGACCAGATTGTTTCTTTCTTAGGCACTGAGAGAATCTGTTCTAGGCTTTTCTCCAAGATTCTAGTGGTTTTCTGGCAATCATTGGCATTCCCTGGCTTGTAGACACATCATCCCGATCTCTTCCTGTAAAGATCTTCATCTTCACCCAGCATTCTTGTGTATGAGTCTCTGTGTCTAAATTTCCTCTTTTTATAAGGATACTAGTCATATTTGATTAGAGCACTCACTAAGGACCTCATTTGAACTTGATTTTGTCTGTGAAGACCCTGTTTCCAAATAAGATCACATTCAAAGGTATTAGGGGTTAGGACTCTAACATAGCATTTTTTTGGAGATGAGGGACCCAATTCAACTCATAATAATTCCAAAATATATATCTGTTCCATGGGATAGGACTATTTATCTGTGACCTTTGCCATGTGACTTCCTAGTGCCTCCTGATAGGCACTTCATCCCAATGGCTTTGGGCTGGGCCATACTGCTTGCTTTAAACATTAGAAAGAGCAGATGGGGCAATTCGGAGAAGAGGTTTCACAGAGCATGTGAGCTACATACAGCTCACTCCCTTAAGATTTTGCTGTCTGCCATGAGAATTGCACAAACTTTCAATGTTTCTTCTTCTCCAATCTGGATTCTGAAATGAAAAGATACATGGATAAAAGAGCTTCTGAAGTCTTGGAGTCTATCCAAGCTGCAGTTAAAGTACTGTACAGCCATCATGTAATAAGAACAAGAAATACAATTTCTAATTGTAAACCATTGAGATTTAGAGTCTGGCTGCTGCCACAGGAAATGTGACTCATAGAGGACTTTTATTTGGTTTTGGTGATACATCATCCCTGGGACCTCTCACCTGTGCCTCCTGATTCAAGTGATGCATCTCTGGCTTGTTGTTGACAATAATGAGCCTTATTTATTCAATGATGTCATTACTCTGTTTCAGGTCTAGTCACCACATTAGGCAGTCACTTTTGATGTACAGTGTCAAAGATGATGGAAGTACTACTCTACACTGGCATCTTTCTCTTTTTTGGCCTACCCTTGGTCCAAGAAAAATGCCTGTGCATTTTTTTGTCAGACCAAACTCTGGGAGTGCAGGTTGTACACAGCAGCCAGTTCCTTCTTGACTCATCCATTAGGAGGTAGCCAGCCCATCCCTTGTCCTTGGGTTTTTCAGGCAAGGGTCAGGAACTAGACTGCTGGGTGTCTCTAAACTTTAGAGAATGCTTATTAAGTGCTCCAAGATTTTCCATATGTTGTCTAGCAAGTCTGTGGCAGCCATGCAATTATGCTACTCAAATCTCCTTCAAGATAACCTATTGTGAGGAGCATAGTTGACTGACAGCCCCATCTGCTGCCTCTTCAATTACAATGTTTGCATCAAGGCGGTACTTTGGTTGTTCTCAGGCAATGACTAAGGATGGTAGGGGTACTAGTGCTAGTCCATTCATTCCTACCTGACAGGGAATTCCTATAATTAGGTTTGCCAGGTAAAATGCAGGACACCCAACTAAATTTGAATTTCAGACCAAAAATTAGTAATTTTGTGTAAGTATGTATAATATTTGTATTAAAATTATTCCTTGTTGATTTGAAATTCAAATTTAACTAGGCATCCACTATTTTTCTTTGCTAAATCTACCTATAATGACAATGGTTGCTTGAGCACATCCCGTTATCCTGGCTGAAAATTACTTAGAAATCCGCTAGAGTATGAGGCTGTTCCTGTCTAATCCTTCTTTACCTCTCTCATTTCACAAGTGTCAGACCTGCATGATGGTTTGAATGTTTGTCCTGCATATTCCTGCTTGTTCCCATTTATCCTTGGCAAGCATTCCCCCCAGTCCACCAAAAAAGCTCTTGCACCTCTAACCATATCTTGGCATCTGCTTTGCAGAAGACCTGAACTGAAACATAGTCCTTTAGAATCTGATAAAATTTGTATCTTTATCCCCATTGCAAATTCTGTTTTAACTATGCTATGTGCATATTGGACTGGATGATTGCTAAAGTCCTTCTGGCTATATTTTATGATTCTAAGTTTTTTCTTTTTAGGTAGAGAGAGATCACATTCTTAAAAATATCTGAACTTCTCTGTATGAAAATGAAAGTAAGACTTAACTTGTTGAGGACTGATTCCCTAATAGAGGCCTCCTCTAACATTCTATGGAAATTATCTGCAGCAAAATATTATAAATGGCAATAAAATCAGGCAAGGAATCAGGTCACCTTCCCACTATCTCATACATAAAAACTGTAACCTACAGACTATACTATAGTTAGTGCCCCCGCCAACCATGAATGCTGAAGTGATAGAACTGGGCCAGATAAGAAATTTCTGTTATGTTGGATAAGTTGCAGTCTCCAGGCTTGAACTTCTGCCTGCCAATCAAGCTGGAGGAAGAACTAGCTCTTCTCCAATCATACAACTCAAAAATCTCCACTACTCAAAGGCCAGCTTCCTCTCCTGGAATCTACATCCAGTCCTACTGAATATTAGTGTACTGGGCCAAATTGAGGTAGGCGATGGTGGGGCAGACACACCTGCTATTTTTCCAGTTTCTAATGATTTTCTCCAATATGCTGTTCAGCAAATAAAATGTGTTTTATATGGCCATTTTCTTTGTGTTATTGAATAGTTACTGTGACCAGACCATTTGTCTTAGAATCTAACATGGAATGCTGGAAATAAACCAAGGGACCAGAAGACAGTCTACCTCCAGAGTGGGAAAAGTTTACCTGTGGTGGTATGGTATACCTGAGATGGCTTAATGTTTCTGTGGTGCTACACATAGTTCAGTTAAATGGGAACTATGAAGAAGGAGCCCTAAACCCCATGAGCCATGTGACTTCCATCATCCCCCACCTCCTAATAAAGGAAATAACACCAATGAAGACCAAGTTAATCAGCAGAATTACCACCTTGGACTGCCCTAGAGAATTATTATCATTATTATTATTTTAGGAAGCAAGTGTGATGAAAAGAATATTGTTCCCAATCCTACTTAAATCAACTGACCACTTAGTGCATAAGGTAGGAAGAATATTCGGGGAGGATATGAACTATCTGAAGGATGGAGATGAGAAGTGGAGACAAAGGTGTGTCTCATGTGTATCACATTAGGATGTTAAAGCAGTTGGTACAGTGGGGTGTACTGGACCCATTGAACTGTCTCGGGACCTCATTATTAGGCAATGGGAGTGTGTAGTAGATGCTATTGTTGTTCCACCCAGATCTCTTTTACCAGGCCAGCACCTCCAGCTGTCTGCTGCTTGAGTTTTGGATATTAACAGTTCATAGCTGTATCCTTCTACTGAGAATTGTCCTAGACTAAAGGGAATGATTCACCCAGAAATGCCAGGGAGGTAAAGGCCTCCCCCAGAGGCAGCTAAAAGCCAGTTTCTAATAGATACTGGCTACAGATGGTCAGCCTTATTGCCTCAAATTGTGACAACTCTGTAGTATCAGTCATACTCCAGAATGCCCTGTTAGATCAGGCTTAGGATAGACTTCACTTGACCCCAATTATTTGCTTAGATTCTTCCTCAGTTAAGTCTTATTACCCACTCCTGTACTGGATTAAGCTGAGAGCAGTCTCTCCATAAATCAGTTTTTCAAGAATCTTTGTCTCAGGCTCTGCTTCTAGCAAAACTGACCTAAGGCAGAGGGGCTTATGCTGTCACATCAGATGAATGATAATATAGTGGAACAAGGCAGAAGGCCAGTGATTTGTCAAGTCATACTGCTGTTGGATTCCAGCCCATATTCTCACCAGGGTTGAGGCTGATATTTCTCCAATCATAAAACTTAAACATCTCCATAGTTCAAGGGCCAGGGTTCCTCTCCAGAAATCCAATGTCTGAAAAGCCCTGTTAAATTCCTTTATGCTGCTTCAGAAGAGAAAGGTAATGAGGAACCACACACTTGATCTTGCTCCTGGCTGTGTCTTTGATTTTCCCCCAATAAATACTGAACCAGAAAGTCTGATGAGAATCATGTCTTATGTGTTTTGTTTCATCAACAGAAACTATCCCCTATAGCTACTAGTAGGAAAGGAGTAAAAATGGAAGGAAAGTAATTGTGGAACTCCCAAACTCTTTGCATCTAAATTCTTAAAGGTGGACAGAAAGGTTCTGTAGATTAAATTATTCATATTTCCATCACTCTCAATAGCTTAGGCTTATTAATGGAAAATCTCTCTCTCTCTTTTTTTTTTTGTTTTTTTTTTGTATTTTTGTTTTGCTTTGCATTATCAGTTTGTCACACACTGCTTGGGAAGTCATATTCAGGTGCTATTACTCTCAGCAGACAAATGAAAAAATTGAAGTAGAATTCAAATCATGATTTCATGATTTCCCTGGAGTGGGAAACATGGGTTTAAATATAGAAGTATAACTTTAGAGCTAGAGAAATTGTGACCTATAAGTTTAGATTGAGCTTCACTAATTAGGATTTGTGGACTTGTGTGTGGTAGAGATATTTTAATACGCTGTGTCAAAATACTACTTCCATGTTTCTACCAATTAGTCTCCAAAACCTCTTAGGCTTCCATTAGTTAATGTCAGTTTATCAATGAGAAAGGAAAGAAGAGAAGGAAGATGGAAGACATTTTACAAATCTAATTAAAAGATATAACCTTGGGATGAGAAGGGGAGAAGCACCTCTACACTTGGAGAAAAAATCTTGAGCTTACCAGTGCATTTCAAGGTATATCTCAATGTTACATAGGTCATTATCATACCAGACTACTGATGACTATAATTCCTTCTAATATTATAATGTTATACTTGTCACTACAGGAGGAAGATGATGTCTTATGGTTACAATGAGCCTCATGGCAGATGTGGATTTTTTTTCTTAGATTATGTATTTTTGTTCAACCACTTACTAGCTTACAGGAAACTAACTACATTTCTTTGTGTCAGAAGTTTCCTCATTTGCAATATGGGGATAATAATGGTATACGTCTCAGAGCACTGTCAAAAATAATTAAATAATATAATAAAACTGCTGGCACATAGTAATGGAGTAACAAATTATACACATTTTTATGTTTCTCTTTGCTTTTTTTATTCCTATCACTTACCTAATTTTTTCACTTTTATCAAAAAGTTTAAACGCCTCTTGACTATTTCAAAGTATTGTGCTAAAATAACAATGAATGTTTAGTCTTACAATACCACTTTCTCCTTTCCCATCATGTTCTTTTCAAATATTAAAAAAAATTTACTTATTTTGGACACCTAGAATACTGTATTGTAGTGAGTAATTTAAACTCCCTTAAGCAGAGGAAAGGGAGCTAACATTCTCTGAGCAACTATTGTGAGTCAGTCCCAAAGTGAGACGATTTAATTTTATTTTATTTCATTGTTTCCTAAGTATAAACATATCTGTAAAAAATATTGGCAAATACAAACAAATTTGAAGGAATAAAGCAAGTGCCCTACGGCCCCACTGATCTGTGTATCCATTTTCAGAGCTTAAATGTATTTACTTTCAATTTTTAAGTTAATATTGTCCTATTTATTAGAATAACACATGTTTGATCTTGTTTTCTGAATTTGTGTGCTCTTTAAATTTACCGTATAATTACCAATTCTTTTTCTGCTTGATTTATACTTATAACTACGTTATATTTTAGATTTTGCTCTTGTAAACAGAACATAACTGTGTTTTGTTACTCAATGTTTTAATTGATTACTGACGTATTTGGACTTACTTTTACAAATCTATTTGCTACTTTCCATGTGACTTTCCCTTCCCTTCCCTTCCCTTTTCTTCTCTTCCTTCTCATTCTTTTCCCTCTCTTCTCTTCTTTTGGGTTGACTGGGTTTCTCTTCTATATCATTTTTTTCTACTACTAGTGTGAAAATATACACTTGGTTTCTAGTATTTTACTTAACACTGTATAAATTCAATCAATACTGTTACTTCCTCATGAATAATTTTTTTTTCACTAGCTCCCTTTCTTCATATGATATTAAATTTCAGAATTATTGCTTTAACTGGGCTTTATCCCCTAAATTAGACATTATTTTTTACTGTTATTCATTCAGTATTTTAAACATTCATATTTACCATTTTATTTCTTGATTATTTCTTCTTTTATTGTAGACCTGTCATCTACAAAAAAAAAAAAGCAGCCAACTTTTTTCAGTGTAGAATTTCAGGTTGATAGTATAATCTATTATCTTAGCTCATTGAAAATAATACTTCATTACATTATCTTTAGATTTCCAAAAGTTAGTTGTCAATTTGTCATTATTTTTCTTTGAATAATCATTTCTTTATGTCTGCATTTAAGTTCTTCCTTTGTTTTTTTCCCCTCACACTGTATTTGTTTTTTTTTTTATTTCAAAATATTAAGGGGGTACAAATGTTTTAGGTTACATGGGTTGCTTTTGTAATGCTTGAGTCCCAGCTATCGGTGTGCCCATCACCCAAATAGTGTTCATAGTACCCATTAAGTAGGTTTTTTTCCTTCCTCTCTTTCTCCCTCCCTGCTGATAGATTTCTACTTAGTTTTACTTCCCTCTGTGCACATGTGTGCTCATCAGTTAGTTCCAATTTAATAGTGACTACATGTGGTGTTTGTGTTTTCCATTCTTGAGATACTTCCCTTAGGAGAATGGTCTCCAATTCTATCCAGATTGTTTCAAAAGGTATTAATTCTTTTTTGATGGCTGAGTAGTTCTCCATAGTATACATATATCACATTTCCTTAATCCACTCATGAATTGATGGGCACTTGGGTTGATTCCACATCTTTGAAATTGTGAATTGTGCTGCAATAAATATTTGAGTGCAGGTGTCTTTTTGATGAAAAGTCTTCTTTACCTTTCAGTAAATACCCAATACTGGGATTGCTGGATTGAATGGTAGGTCTACTTCTAGTTCTTTGAGGAATCTCCATACTGTTTTCCATAGAGGTTGTACTAATTTTCAGTCCCACCAATTGTGCATAAGCATTCCTTTCTCTCTGCATTGACATCAGCATCTATTGTTTTTGGACTTTTTAATAAAAGCCATTCTGACAGGGTAAGGTGATATCTCATTGTGGTTGTAATTTGCATTTCCCTGATGATTAGTGACATTGGGCATTTTTTCATATATTTATTGGCCATTTATCTTTCTTCTTTTGAGAAGCTTCTGTTCATGTTTTTGCCCACTTTTTAATAGAGTTGTTTGTTTTTTTCTTGCTGATTTGCTTGAGTTTTTGGTAAATTCTGGTAATTAGGCCTTTATTGGATGTGTAGCTTGTGAATATTTTCTCCCATTCTGGAGGTTGTGTATTTGCTCTATTGATTGTTTCCTTAGCTGTGCAAAAGCATTGTAGTTTAATCGAATTGCATTAATTTATTTTTTTGTAGCCATGATTGCCTCTAGCATCTTAGTCATAAATTCTTTGCCTAGGCTGATATCTAGAAGAGTTTTTCTTACATTTTCCTCTAGCATTCTTACTCTTTCATGCCTTAGATCTGAGTCTGTATCCATCTTGAATAAATTTTTGTGAGTGGTGAGAGATTGGGGTCCTTTTTCATTCTTCTGCATGTGGCTTTCCAATGTTCCCAGAACCATTTATTGAATAGAGCTTCTTTTCCCCAGGGTATGTTGTTGTCTACTTTGTCAAAGATAAGTTGGTTGTAGGTAGATGGTTTTATATTTGGATTCTCTGTTCCGTTCCATTGGTCTATGACTCTATTTTTGTGCAAATACCATACTGTTTTGGTTACTATAGCCTTGTGGTATAGTCTGAAGTCTGGTAATATGATGCCTCCAGATTTCTTCTTTTTCTTCAAGAGTGCTTTGGCTATTCAGGCTCTTTTCTGGTTCCAAATGAAGTGTAGAATTATTTTTTCTAGATCTGTGAAGTATGACTTTGGTAATTTGGTGAGGATTGCATTGAATTTGTAAATCACCTTGGGTAGTATGGACATTTTAACAATGTTGATTCTGCCTATCCATGAGCATGATATGTTTTTAAGTTTGTTTGTATCCTCTGCAATCTCTTTTCTCTGAGTTTTGTAGTTCTCCTTGTAGAGATCTTTCACCTCCTGGTTAAGTATATTCTTAGATATTATATTTTCTTTGTACCTATTGTGAGTGGTATTTATTCTTTAATTTGACTCTTGGCTTGACTGTTATCAATATATAGAAATGCTATGGATTTATGTACATTGATTTTGTAACCTGAGATTTGCTGAATTTATTTATCAATTCCAGGAGACTCTTGGTGGAAACTTTGGCGTTTTCTAGATATGAGATTATATTGTCTTTGAAGAGTGATAGTTTGACCTCCTCTTTCCTGATTTGGATACCCTTAATGTTCTTCTCTTGCCTGATTGCTCTTGCTAAGACTTCCAGCACTATGTTGAATAGAAGTGGTGAGAGTAGGCACCCTTGTCTTGTTCCAGTTCTTAGGGGAAATGTTTTCAACTTGTCCCTGTTTAGTATGATGTTAGCTATGGGTTTGTCACATATGGCTTTTATAATTCTGAGATATGTTCCTTCTATGCCTCACTTGTTGAGGGTTTTTATCATGAAAGGGTGCTGGATTTTGTCAAGTGCTTTTTCTGCATCTATTGAGATGGTCATATGGTCTTTATTTTTTCTTTTGTTTGTGTGGTGAATCACATTTATCAATGTACGTATGTTGAACCATCCTTGCATCCCTGGGATCAAGCCACCTTTGTCCTGGTGGGTTATTTTTTTGATGTGTTGTTGAATTTGGTTTGCTTGTACTTTATTGAGGATTTTTGCATCTATATTCACAAGGGATATTGGTCTGTAGTTTTGTGTTTTTGTTTTGTCCTTTCCTGGCTCTGGTATTAAGGTGATACTGGCTTCATAGAATGAGTTGGGGAGGATAATTTCTGTATTATGGTTACCAGGTTTTTTTTTGTATGTCTGATAGAGTTTGGCTGTGAATTCATCTGGTCCTGGGCCTTTTTTCTTGTTGGGAGGTTTTTTATTACTGTTTCTATCTCACTGTATGTTATTGGTCTGTTCAGGAGTTCTATTTCATTCTGATTGAGTCTTGGGAGGTTGTGTGATTCCAGAACTTGTCCATTTCCTCTACATTCTATAGTTTATGTGTGTAGAGATTTACATAATATTCATGGATGATATTTTGTATTTCTGTGGTTATCAGTTGTAATGTCACCTTTTTCATTTCATTTCTGATATGCTTATTTGGGTCCTTTCTCCTCTGTTCTTGTTTAATCTACCAAGAGGTCTGTTGATTTTGTTTTTCTTTTCAAAGAACCAACTTTTGGTTTCATTAATCCTTTGCATTGTTTTTTTGTTGTTTTCTAATTCATCTAGTTCTGCTTTGACCTTCATTGTTTCTTTTCATCGGCTGGCTTTGTTTTGTTCTTTCTTTTCTCATTCCTTGAGGTGTGAAATTAAGTTGTTAATTTGTGACCTTTGTGTCTTAAAAATGTAGGCATTTAAGGCTATGAATTTTCCCCTGAGGAATGCTTTTGCTGTGTCCCATAGATATTGATACCTTGTGTCTCCTTTGTCATTCAGTTCAAAGATTGTTTTGATTTCCATCTTAATTTTGTTCTTGACCCAATAATCGTTCAGTAGCAAGTTGTTTAATTTCCATGACTTTGTATAGGTTTGAGTGTTTCTCTTGTGATTGATTTCTGTTTTTATTCTGCTGTGGTCTGTGAAGGTGCATGGTATTATTTATATATTTTTTAAAATTTGTTGATGCCTTCTTTATGGCCTAAGATATGATCAATCTTGGTGAATGTCCCATGTCCTGCCAACAAGAATGTGTATTCTGTAGTTTTTGGGTAGAATGTTCTATAAATGTCTGTTAGGTTCATTTGAGTTAGAGCTTGGTTTAAGTCCATTGTTTCCTCATTTTTTTCTGCTGTGATGATTTGTCAAGGTCTGACAGTGCGATGTTGAGGTCGCTGGCAGTTATGATGATGCTATTTATTTCTTTGCTTAGCTCTAGTAAAATTTGCTTTATGTATTTGGGAGCCTCTGTCTTGGGCACATATATATTTAGGATTATTATGTCTTCTTATTGAATTGATTCCTTTCCCATTATATAATGATCCTTTTTGTCATTCTTTACCTTTGTTGGCTTAAAGTCAATTTCATCTGATCTGAGACTGGCTACACTTAATGTCTTTTGATTTCCATTTGTGTGGAATATTTTTCCATCCTTTCACATTGAATCTTTATGTGTCTTTGTGGTTTAGATGTGTTTCCTGAAGACAGCAAATATTTGGGTTGTGTTTTCTCATCCATTCAACCAGCCCATGTCTTTTGAGGGGAACATTCAGTCTGTTAACATTAATTGATAGCATTGATATTTGGGATGTTGGTCTGTTTATCCTGTTGGATAGTCCTTTCCTGCTTTGTTTTACCTCTTGTTCTATTGTTTTTTAAGAGTTGTGAGTTTTGAGTATTTTTTTAGGTGAATTTACCCTGGTGAGTATCTGTTATGCTGATTTGTGTATAGCACTGTTCTGAGTATTTTGTGCAATGCAGGCTGGTTTTGGCAAATTCCCTTAGTTTGGAAAATACTTAATTTCCCCATCAATTGTGAAACTTAGTTTTGCAAGATACAAAATTCCAGGCTGGCAATTGTTCTGTTCAAGTTGATTGAAATGGGACTCTAAACCCTTCCGGCTTGTGAGGTTTCTGCTGAGAAGTCTGCAGTTAGCTTGATGGGTTTTCCTTTATAGGTTACTTGATGCTTTCATATTGCTGATGGCAGAATTTTGTCCTTCATTTTGACTTTGGCCAGGTTGATTATTGTGTATCTTGGAGATGACCTATTTGCTATGAATCTTCCCAGTGTTCAATGTCCATCTTGTATCTGTATTTCTGAATTTCTTATGATACCAGGGAATTTTTCATCAATAATTTCCTCAAATAGGATTTCCATGCTTTTAGCTCTTTCTTCTTCTCCCTCAGAGATACCTGTAATTTGAATGTTAGTTCAATTCACACAGTCCCTTATCTCTTTCAGTGATTGCTCAGACTTTTATACTCTTCTCTTCCTCTTTGTGTGGTCCGTTTATCTTGAAAGCCTTGTCTTCAAGCTCTGAGATTGTTTCTTTCCCTTTGTTTAGCCTGTTGTTAAGGCTTTCTATTGTGTTTTGAAATTCCCTAAATGACTCTCATTTTTTATGTTCTATTATATCCTTTCTTATGTTGTCTAGCTCTGGCTTTTTCACTGTTTTCATTGATTTCCTGAAATTTGTTTTGGCTTATTTTTGTTGGTTTTCAACTTTTCCTTCAATTCCACTCATCGTATTTGCCATCCATATTCTCAATTCCATTTCTGTCATTTTGGCAATTTCCTTGTGTGTGTAATCCACTCCTGTAGCTCCATTGTGTTCACTTGGGGATATCAAACTCTTGTTTTTTCATGTTGCTGGGTTCTTTTGTTGGTTTCTTCTCATCTGGCTCCTCTTCTCTCAGTTCTGGGTTAATAAGATTGCAAGGTGCCTGTTCTCCTTTGCTGGGAACTCTCTTGAACCAAGTTCAGGAGTGATGGCTGTTCAGGGCTGGCGATCTTGAGTGAAGTGTTGAAGCTTGGGGAGGTTCTGCTGGCCCAGTGGTATTGGTGGGGACTCAGTGGTGGGGTCCTGGAATCTAGGTACAATTCTGGAGTCTCAGGAGTGTAGTTGCAGGCCCTGTGGGGACCCTGGAGCTACAGGGGCAGAGCCTTGGACTTGGACACAGCTAGAGCCTCAGAGCTGGCTCTGGGAATTTCAGGGGCAGAGCCACCCTATGGGGGGCTGTTCTACCAGAGTGGGGACTGCTGATGCCAAGTCACACAAGGCAGGGGTTTGTCTCAATAGCCCAGGGTCCATGTAGGTGGGCCAGAGCTGCTGGTCACCAAGGTTTTCCCCCTACACATAGGACACACTGAGGAAGTCACCCCAGGCTTCTCAAGTTGTGCCTGTAGTGTCTGGGGCTCCTCCTTTTTTGGCTCCCATGCTGGGGAGGAGGCGCGCTCAGCCCCTAGTCACAGGACATGACACTGGGGAGAGTTTGTTCCCTCTCCAGCCCAGCAGGGGTTCTGCAAAGATTACTGCTGGAAGGCTGGGTCCCAAGTGGTCCTGGCTCCGTGCACCAGAGAGATCACAATAGCGTCAGTTGCAGAAACCTGCAATTGGCAGGCACCAGATCTCTGCTGCACCTGCTCTCTGGTGAAATGTCTCTGCACAGCCTCTGATCAGTTTCCTGATCAGCCCAGAGATCTGCAGTGGTGGAGGGAAATCCTGCACAAATTGAGCTGCCTGTAACTTTTGTT
Organism: Daubentonia madagascariensis; assembly: GCA_023783475.1. Taxonomy (NCBI): domain Eukaryota; kingdom Metazoa; phylum Chordata; class Mammalia; order Primates; family Daubentoniidae; genus Daubentonia; species Daubentonia madagascariensis. Next base: position 11,645,508 of record JAKFHU010000978.1, on the reverse strand, counting down.
TCTCTCCTACAAAGCAGTGTCCCCTCAGGTTGCTTCCATCCTGCTGTCTTCACCTTTTCTTAGCAGTATGAATTGTATTTTGACCCCCCAGCTTAATCTCTCAGATGGTGGGTGATGCTTGTGAGTAAGAATCAGCCACACCCTGTTTGATTGCCTTTGTAGATGCTGTAATAAGCTATAGAGTTCTTCTCCCTGTCAGTGGTTGATGCTTGCAAGAGCGAGCCAACTGCAGAGATGTTCTTTTGTGCTGTAATGAGGTCTAATCCCTCAGGTGGAGCACTTGAATGGCCCAGGCTTTGGGAGGGACCCTGTATCTCCCAGGGGGTTGCTTGATCTTCACCACAGCAGAAGTGGGTGGAGGAGGAAGGCAGGGCATGGTTAGGTTGTGTGAGCCTGAAAGGCTTTGCAAAGCCTCGGCAGGGCTCACAGGTTTTCACGGTTGCTAGGGGGAACCACTGGAAGGATGATCAAGGCTGGCTGTCTAAACTGGGATGACTGCTCATGAGGAAGGGGCTGCAATTCCCTGACTGGCTGTCGGGATTGATCTCCGCCCCTCTTGCGTTACACTGACCCTCCAGTGTCTGGTTGCACACAAGCGCTCCTGAATGCCCTGAACTCTGTTGGTATGGTGCCACAGGCTGGGATCTTCCCCACTGGTGGATCCTTCCTAGTCCAATAGCACAGCTTTGAGCCTAAACAGGGCTCCAAGTTTATTTTCCCAGGCACTAGGGGGAGCTGGTGGGAAGAGGATCAAGGCAGGCTCTCCAGACCAGGAAGGTTACTCGTGAGGGAGGGGTGGTAATTCCCTGACTGACTGTCAGGAGTTAGCTACACCCCTCTTTGTTACCCCTGTCCTCTGGTGTCTGGTTGCAAACTGGCATGCCTGAATGTGCTGCACTCGGTTTCTTTGGTACCATGGGCTGGGATCTTCCCTGCCTGGGGGCCCTCCCTAGATGAACAGTGTGGCTTTGAGCCTCAGTAGGGCTCCAAGGTCATTTTCCTGGCTGCTAGGGAAAGCTGCTGGGAGGAGGGTCAAGGTAAGCTCCCCAGACCAGGAAGGCTGTTCTTGGAGAAGGGACTGCAATTCCCTGCCTGGCTGTCATAAGTGAGCTCCACTCCTCTTGCGTTACCCCTGCCCTCTGGTGTCTGGTTGCAAATGGGCACACCTGAACATGCTGCACTCAGTTGCTATGGTGCTGCAGGCTGGGATCTTCCATACCAGAGGACCCACCCTAGTCTGACAGTGTGGCTTTCTTCTGAGGGAGATGGGCACTTTCCCAGATCACCAAGTCTTGGACCCCAACAGTGTTCTCCCATCAGTTCTACCCATGTGGGCTCTCTCCCCTCCCAAGTCCAACTCCCAAACCTCCCCCTTGTGTCCCCTAGCAACCTGTTCAAGTCCAGGGGGCATGGGATCCAGCCTGTGTGTCTGACCCACTGGTGTGTGTCTCTGAGAAATGCTGGTGGGCAGGAAGGTCCCAGATTGGACACCCCAAGTCCACTGCAGGTCCTTAAGGGGAAAGGCATGGGCTTCACTCTCTGTGGAAACCTCACACTGGAGGATGTGCCAGCTGGGAAGAGGCAGCTACTTTCCAAATTCTTGGCTCAAACTACCCTCCCGGTTGCAGTGGGTGGGGGAGGGGGAGGGGCAGGGAAGGACAAGAGTCTGAATGGAAGAAAGCCAGCTGTCCAGCCTCTTAGGTCACTTTCTTTGGAGGGGAACCCCACACAGAATATCCAAGCTCTGGGATCATTCAAGCTCTCACCACAATTCCGTGGTCACCACAGTGCTTGGGCTCATGGGGGTGGAAAAGCTTCCAAATAACTTGGTAGCCCACTGATCACCCAAGGAGTGTGGGAGGGAGAAAGGGATCCCCTCACTGGGCTCTGAGCCTCTCTGGGTTTGATCCTTACCAATGTATTTTTTTCCTTTGTCGTCTTCCTTCTCTGCTTCTCAGTTTTCCCCTGTGAGGTCCCTGGCAGGCTCCGGCAGGCTCCGGCACTTCTCTCTCTAACCCACACCTGAGCTGCATCCCCTCCTTCCTTTGGTTTTTGCCCATTTCACTATTGAATTTCTAGGTAAGGAATTTTCATTGGGCTTCATGAATTTAAGAATGGCATTTTATATCATTTTTGGAAAAATTTCAGCCATTATATCTTTTATTATGGCCTGTTCCCCATATTCTCTGCTATCTCCTCTGGAATTCTGATTAGTTTATATTAAACCTTCCCTCTCATATAGTCCCTGTAGCTCACCAACCCTCTCCTTAGTTTTGCCTTAGTCTTCTTGTTGAATAATTATTTTAATTTGTATTTTTAATTACAATTTTTCACGTATACATTTCACTTTTGGACTCCTGATCAATTTAAATAGAAGGTTTTTTTTCCTTGTAACATTTTAGTTTATTTTGTTATTTTTAAATCTAATAAATGTATTATACTTTTTTGCATGCCTATATCTGGTAATTCCAGTATCTTCAGTCTGTAGCTTTGATTCCATAGAACATCTGCTCTCCTCCACATGGACTCTTGCTCATGACAGCCTCTTTTCTACTACTTGAAATTTATGTGAGATTGTGAATTCATGCTTCTTGAAGCTTAATTTTTGAGAATAATTTGAGTCCTGAGTTTAAGATGAGTTCATTCAGCAAGGATATGGGTTTGCTTTTCATAGGCTCCTAGGGAAAATCTTCAACCTAATACCAGTTTACAAAATATTTGCCTCAAGATTTTACAGGTCACATAAGTAAGATGAATTCTAGTCATAACTCCTTGAATGAAGGTTTTTTCTTAGGAATTCTCAGGGAGTGTTTTATTTCTACTTTTATCTGTACTTAGAGCCCAGGCTGAGAAAAGAGAGAACATATAAAATTGTCTTTTTGTTTCCTATTATTATCTAACAGAACCTTCAGATCACCTTGGTCTTATGCAGGAGTCTCCATTGGACCTCCCAACATATTTGGTACTAAGGCTTTAACTCCTTCACCTCTAATCCCATATATGGTCCCATAAAACCAAGGATCTAGGCCTGGCACAAATCTACTGAACAGAAAAAAGGATGGATTGTGCTCTTTTTTTAATTTTCATTTTCTTGTCTACATCCATTCCCTGCCCTTTTTTATCCTTTGCTCTTTTCCAAAAAAGCATCTAACCCTAGGGACTGCATAATCGAAGCTTCTTGAAGACTGGATTTTTCTGGGGTTCAAGCAATGGGGGACAGAAGATTGGATAGCAGGATTTATTTTCTTTGCTTATTCTTTGCCTGGCTGCAGTTCTGGGAGTGTTGCTGCATTCTATGTTTAAAACTCCTACTGGATGGCCCTAAGCTATTTTTAGTCTTTTCTAACACCACTACCTCTTTTTGCCCCTTCAGACCCAGAAGTGAAAATAGTGTACCACTGTTGCTATTTTCTGGATTTTTCACAGTCCCATATGATTCCCTAAACCCTGTCCAACTTTGACAATTAGTAGCTGAATTAAATCCTCTACCTCTGAGTATTTCATCAGTTTCCTGCAATGACCCTGACTATTACAGAATTGACATTCATTTTTTTTTGTTAAGGGTAGTAAGACTCAGAAAAACTAAGCATATTTAAAGGAGAAAAATATGGTGGCCAGAATTGTTTCAACCTGGTTAAGCTGGGATCTGTGTTTCCCAGAATTCCCTTCCCAGAATGGTTCCAGGTTAAAGTTTGCTAGAGAAAAACTTGCATGTGACTTGGAAAGCAGAAGTGAAGCGTTGCCTACTACTCTCTGCAGTTCATGGTGGTCAGATGTAGTGAAGGACAAATGCAGAGGTACCCAGCAGGTCACAGCTTTTCCTCACTCTTTTCTGGCATGCTGCTCTTTTTTCTGACTACTCACTCCTTTGACAAATAGTGGCCCCAGGCCTACTACTAGATGTTTCACTGCAAACTTATAGAGTGGGTGATAGACACAGGCAAAAGCTCCCATTTTCACTGTAATGTTGCCTGAGATGAAATCCACGTATGGAAAAAAGGCCAGCTATCACAGCCATTCCAACCATCCCAGCTGAGGCCAGAGACCTGTAAGTGAGTCCATTGGATACCCTGCAGCCCCAGTCAAGGCTTTCAGATGACTAAGGCCACATGAGTGGCTCCAGGCAAGACCAACAGAAGAAACACACAATCAAATCTTGAGAATAATGCATTATTGTTATTTTTAAGCCAGTAACTCTTGGGATTGTTTTTATGTAGCATGTAGAAATGGGTACACATAAGTGGAATATTGCTATATTAAAAGCCCAAAACATGTGACATTGAATTTGGGAATTGAAGATAGGAAGAATATAGAAGTATGACAAGGAACTGCTATTGGAGACTAGAAAAGCCCTCAGAAAACCATCAGAGCTGGAGAACAAGCAACCTATGTTATGTGTTGGCAGGAAAATTGGCCAAAATGTTGCCTGTGGTCATTTGGAAGTAGAAGCTGGTAAGAACTGTTGGATCTGTCTAAGGAAGCTTTCAGGGAGAGTGTAAAAAATGCCAACTGGCTTCTTTTAGTATCATCTGGTCAGATGTGGGAAGAAAGAGATGATCTAAAAATAGAATTGTACAGTTTTCAAATATAGTTTTGAAGAAATAATGAGGACCAATTTTTTTGGTTGTAAAATAAAATTATGTTTTATTCCTAGTCTCCCCAGCCCGTATAACCTGATTAAAGTAAAATGAGACCTAAGGCTATAAATGTAATAAAGGTGTGTCTGTAAGACCTTTGGTTAAGATTTCTGAAAGATGTAAGGTATTGTCAAGTAAACAGTCGCCTCTAGAACAAAAGCATTCTAAAAAATCATAAGAGTGTTGTTAAAAGAGCCTCATATGCCCCCAAATAAAGTGAGGTCATCTTGGCTCCTCCAGTCCAAAACTGTTTGATATTGTCCCAGGTGACAGGAATAGTCCCAAGTGGCACCAATAGAAGAGCTACCCAGATTTCCAGTGCCACACTTTTGAGTGGTTTATATGTAATACCAGGTAACTAATGCAAGCTATTCTTCATAATTATTTGTAATTGGAAATGTGATTTAATCCAGATTTAATGATCTTTTAGTATAATGACATTAACCTGACCCCCAAACTCCATTTTAGAATTAGAAATATGTCTTTCTCTTATTCTTAGGGTGAAAGTTCCTGGGACAATCTTATTCCCCAAAGGGCTATGTCAGTGTCAGTCATTTTTCCTCAGCATTGTAACATGAACCCCTTTTGAGAGAATGAGATTCATAACCACTACCAGGCGCCAGGGACCTGGTATAAGTGAATATGCTACTGATGCTACTTCCAAATCTAGAAAAGATTTTTAACACAAGCAGTATAACCAGATTTTCCACCTTTAGTTACCAGCACCATCTCCATCACTTATGTGAGAACACCAAGCAGCTGGCCCCCTGCTTCACTGCTGGGTGTCAGATTTAGGCAAGTCCCCTACCCTCACCAGGAATCAAGGTCACCTTGTTCTGAGAGGGGCTACAGCACGGTGCTGGCTGTGCACAGACTTGGAGTCACACATGACTGGCAGGCTGCCATCTTGGAAACGTTCCCTGCTTAGAGCTGCCAATCTCTGTATTATCACTGCCAAGGCACTGAAACTGATGGTCTCTGTTGAAGACAGTCACCCTGTTTCATGTCAGCCCTGACCACAGCTGTGGTGATGACATTCCTGCTTTAGCAGTGGTTTCTCATGGGGCAGAATGGGGGGGGAATGGTAAAAAGGGAAGATCTTTCCTTTAGTGTTAAACTTAAGAATTGTTGCCTTCCACCAAGCCATGCTATTTAGAATCTATATATCAAAATTATTTGTTTACTCTCACAGACACCACCATTGTTTATGAAAGCATATCTGGAGAGATAAGGTGGCTTACAGCTAAAGAGATGCTCAGCGTCATCAAGAGGCTACTTGCTGAGCCAGCCCCTCTCAACTGACACTGAGCATGTCTAGATTCCTCCTACCACATGGTGGGTCCCTGCCTAGGGGCCCTTAGTATCTAATTCCACTGCTGAACATAAGCTGTGACATTTCAACCTAACACATATAATCTAATACTATTGGACCTTAAAAGGGAAGCAATTTGAGTTTCTCTTTTATTTTTATTGGATGACACATTGGTCTATATGAAAATATACTCTTCTTCAGCAACACTTGTGTTCCACATCTAAGGAGAATAGAAGTAATGTGGTCAGTGTGAAGGAAATAAAAAGTGACAAAAATTATTTCTAGCAGATGGGCTCCCAGTATCAAAATTGATTCATTATTTCACAACACCTGGAGAAATTGTCAGGCCCCACTTAAGTGTTTTATGCTCTATATGGGCTTAAGATTTTCTATCTATCTCTAAAGTACAAGAGAAAGAGACTCTTAAATGATATTTTTTAAAGGTGGAAAAGAAGCTGTAAGGATTTCCTGTCATAAAACCTAGAGAGGACCACTCTGTTTCTGAACTGTCAATCAAACATCTACTAAAACATTTTGGCAGCCATTTCCCTCAGAGTTGTCAAATGTGTCATTGATAATAGTTTTGCATCATAGAGGGGAAAGGGGATATTAAGAACTTAATTCTCAACACTTGTCAGTTAGTGGTGTCACCAACAGCTTAAAGCAAGAGGTAGTCTGATTCATCTGATCATGTAACCTGAGGTCTTGCAGAGTGACGGGGTATGTGAAGACGGAAAGGGAATGGGAATTTATTGAAGGTCTATTATGTGCTCAGCGCTTCCATATTTCAAATTCTCCACAACCCTGTGGGAGCAAACTTGCTATCCTGCAGTTCCACAAGAGAGAACTGAGGCCCAAAAAAGTCAAGTAAATTTCCAAGGTCCTATACCCCTTCGTGTCTTTTGGGATGGGTGCTCTCCTCACTGAATCATGTTGTTTAGTACATGTTTAGGGACACATGTATAATGAGGGGGCATGAGTATACTATTTATCTTCATAAGACCATTGGTAAATAACAAGTATAGTAATCAAGATTATTAGAAAATGGATGGGTAGCCAAAATCCCAAAATGGTAATATTATGTTACAAAATATTGAATATTATAATAGTTTGAGCTCTCATGAGTAGGACTGCTGCTGCCAGCAAGACTATCATTTTATCCCCAACAGAAAATTATTTTTAAAATATGTGATGTATTTATTGTAAAGCCCCTGGGCATAAGTACAAAAACACAAACAGCATTTACATATCTATTATCTATTAACTGACACTGCATTTGCCAAGCATTTGACACAATTAAGCAAATGCTTGACCGAACAGATGGGTCTTATAAGGATCCCTAAGGGCATGTCTACATTAACTATGCCAAGGGGGGTTAATGCACCCATTTGGCATCTGCATGCATTTTCCCATCAGCATATACACTATTGCTTTACATGGTTGCAAATGGACCCATTTTTGTCCCAGAGGACTAAGTATAAATGGCTTGAACTATCTCCAGTTTGTTCCATTTTTTTGTCTTTTGTTTGAAATGTGTCCCTAACAATAGATTAAATCCTGTGATTATTTCTTATATTCATTTACTTAAAAATGATCTGTGCTTTTATTTGGTTTATAAGTGGTATTGAGGAAACAGAACACTTTTCTTAAGCAAAACACATAGCCTTCGAATCTTATGCCTTAGTTTGTATGGCTTCTAATGCCAGGTTATAATAGTTAAATGTGAGGGGAAAAACAACTCCTATGTTAATGGTAATAATAAAGAACTTAACATTACAATACCTGACAAAAGAAGTATGTATCTTTCAGTAGACTATTTCATGGCCTCTGAATTGAAGAGACAGTCTCAGACATAAGCACTTAAGTCAGTATTATAGAATCCCTTTGCTATCTGTTGTATATACATACACGTCTCTTGGAAATGACTATTAAACATGTCTATTAAACATTTGTTTCCTTGGCCAAGTCTTCAGGGCTTCTTTCAAAACTTCTCCTAAATGGGAACAGTTCAGGACCTGGTCTGGGGGTGCTTTGGCATTGTGTATGTCACAGAGAAAGAGCTGTACCATGAAACAAAATGTGGAAGGTATAAATATTGGGGTTAATAATATGCCACACAGCATGGACTTTATTCTTTGAGTTTTGCATTAGTCTATAGCTAAGTAAAAAATGCTTGGCAAAATGGGTTCTGTGTCATCCTTTGTAGCTAATGGAGATTAGCACTAAAAGGAAAGCAACCATGAAAGTACATTGCATGATGCAGGTCATTATGTAAGAGTATAAAATTTAGAAAAATGAATAGCTCAGCATCATTTCAGCCTTGTAAGGCAAGCAAATGTACACAATGAATGAAATTATTCAATAGTATTGTCAAATCAGGCATTAGGAATGGAAATTAGCTTGCTTCTATTCTCCCTTCAAAAAAGACTCTTTTAGCAGTATTTTGTCAAAATATATATTTGATTTGTTGAGTGGGAGATAACCTTACCCTAGGCAAATCCCTTCTTATAACTTTTCTTTCCAAAGCCTATGCTTTCATTCCTTTTGGTTACTAAAAAGAAAAAAGATAGAAGAAAAGGAAAGATTAAATCCTCTGGAGGTACCGACGTGTAAATATGAACCTAAGGATTTGCTTAACTGCACTGCCTACATTCTTAATCATCAGTATAGTGAACTAAAATGTATTTCATGTAAACAGCACATTAAAAAATTATAGTGGGCATATTTTAATTTTTTTAGTGTTTTACCAATTTAAAGAGGAATAAGATTAATTCAGGATTATTTCATTGTTTCTACTTAGTGCCCAAACTACAAGATATCTCCTAAAGATTTTAGGTTAAGCACTTGGAATTGCTGATTCTGGAGTAAAAAGAGACCCTCAAGTTTTTCTACTATAATACAATTATTTGTGAAATCTGAGGCTTCTACAGTTTGTGACTTAGTCAAATAGCTTGTTAGTAATAATCCTAGATTTAAAATTGACTATCAAAACACAATTTTTTTTGCATAGTACAATGCTACTCTCTATTCTATATAAATTTGGAATTTTAATTTAATTAGTTAATACATAAAACATATTTATTAAAATATGTAGTATGTACTTATATAAGCACCCAATTTAAAAAATAGAACTTGAGCAATGCAGTTAAATATTATACATCTTCTGTCATATTAATTAAAATGTACTACAAAGTAAAGCAGGTACCATCTCTCTAGAGGTATCCGCTGTTACTGATCATGTATATCCTTCCAGGCCTCTGTATATGTGTGTGTGTATCTGTGTGTGTGTGTGTCTGTGTGTTTGTGTGTGCACATGTGTATTTAATTTTACAAAAATGCTGTCACACAATAGATGCTATTTTGCCTTTTTACTTAACATCTCAGATATAATATATACATGTATTTATTTTGAAATAAATGTTGTAATGCCCATTCTTGTCTATCTTTCTTTGTCCACTTGTGCTAAATTTTATAGTATAGATTCTAGATTCATAGAAGACATAATGCTGATGTTACTACGTTAGACTCTGTATCACTTTTGAGTTAGTTGTCCTGGAGTAGGCATATGAACTCTTCTTGAAGATTAAATGAAATTCATATTCTCTTGGTTTACCCTAACAAAGATAGTAAAGTATGGCTATAGTTCTGCTAAGTTCAATTGTAGGCTTTTTATTAAAATTTAAGACCCATTCACAAAATACTGAAAATCAAGCTAACATCTTTTTTAAAAATTCCATTTGGTTCCTATATGCTTAGGCCAGAACTCCATGAAAATTAATCCATGGAGCTTTGGTAGCAAGTCAAGGCAAAGCTGTCAATGCAAATGCCCAGCACAGACGAGCACTGTTGCTCTAAAGACTACCCAGAGAGCGGAGGCTTTTAGTTATCTGACCTTCTTCTGCCCTAAAAATACATCAGTGTCAGTCATGGCCCTGGAAGTGAAGACAGAGCATCCCTGAACTCAGTCTAGCAAATCATACCCAACAGAATATCTGCCTCTCAGGGATCAGATTGAGTGAGAATTTGCATTTGCTATGTTCTGATGTTTTCCCTTTTCCATGTTTTCTAACTTACACTATTGCATATTTCATATTTAATGAGCTCTTTGCAAAGATAATGTAATACAAAGTCCAAAACGTCCATTTGTCTTTTAGTGGTTATATTACTATAAAGTAGTAACATGACATAGTGCCTGAACTAGATTTATTTTTATTAACTTGTTTTCTTGTTCCAAGGGGCAACATGGATCAAAGTGTAACACAAAGCATCAAATTAGCTCCAGTATATTCTCACCTGCTCTCTGTTTTCCTAGAAAGTTCAACCATAGTTTATTCCCTCTATTTGAACTATAACAAAGAAACTAAGCAGTTTCTTTTGGTTAAGGCAAAATGCTTATTATGAGTCATCAGAGTACACTGCCTAGTAAGAAGTACTCATCACTGCTTGTCATGGATGGATAGACATTGGTCATATGTACATCTTGGGAGTACTTCTGGCAAGATTAGAGCAGCTTCTCAAAGAAATCCAGACCTCATCCTGTAAAATTATATTATACGCATAGTTTCTCAAGTGGTCAGCCACAGGACTACTTTTTTTTTTTAATTTATCATTTTCTACACACACACACACACACACACACACACACTGGTGGGGGGAGAGGGGGGAGAGAGAGAGAGAGAGAGAGAAAGAGAAAGAGAGAAAGAAAGAAGTAAAGTACAAGTAATTTAAGAGTTCATGGAAATATTCTTGATTGATTTTTAGGATAGTTGTACCATGAATCCTGCTGAAAAAAATAGTTCCTAGTTCTACACTAATTCTGATAAAGCTTTAACTTTTCCCAAGACTAGTTTTTGGGGAGAATCATTATGTTGTGGAAACTGCAAAATTGTTTTTATTAATGCTCAAGTTTGTAATGGAAATGAATGTCCCATTGGAGTCTGCAGCTTTATTTCCACATTTTATTTTAGAAACATTTTATGCTTCTGTACTGGTTAAGTTCTAGTAGAACCAGAGGACTTTTATAGAGTGGCTCACAATTAGTGTGGCACAGAGAACAACCATTATTATATGCTTAGATTTATCTCCCTTAAGAATTCAAAAGCAGCTGTATACTGAAAGAAGGCAAGAATTTTGTCTTGTGTAGCTCTCTACATCTTGATCAAAGATATGTCTTACTTTTTTTCACTAAGTGAGAAATGTAGATTTTTTTTTCAAGAGAATGGCATACCATAGACATCTTATTTTAAATTTGTCAATTTAGTCCTGTTTTCATAAGTAACAATTTGACCTTAATAGTTTATAAACACTTAGCAAATTATATGAAATGAAATAACAAAATCAAATTGTTTTATTTGTTATCCAACTTTTCTTTAGACCAGCAGAAAGAAACAGGATAATGTACACCTGAATAATTCTACTTATTTTTAAGACCAAATCTCAATTTTTGCTATTAATCTTGCCATTAATTTTGCTATTAATCTGTGCAGTCACAGATTCTCTCCATAGATATTCTTTCTCCCCGTTGTGAATTTAAGCCAACTACTCAGTAAGAAATTTCATACAAATAAAATAGCAAGTAGAAGAGTTGGAGCATAGTTAAAGGTAGTGGAAGGAGATGTGATTTGCACTATTTTCAAAATATTATAGTTTCTATTCTGTACTTTGTTTCTAGTTCTTTTTTCAATTGTGTGTGCTTGAGCCTTTTGGAAAACTGACCTATTTTTTTTGAAGGGTTGATGATTTGTACCTTAATATGTGATATTTGAAAGACCAGTAAATTTAATGTGTTTTAACATTACTTTCCCAAAATGATATATGTTATTTTCTCCTAAGTAATGTAAACATATTCCCCCCGGGAGGTAAATCTCTCTGGAGTTCTCACTATCTATTCAATCATAACTTAACTTCCAAGCTTGTTTTTGGGCCCAGGTCCCAACTTTCAGTAAGATTTTCTTAGGATGTACCCACTATTTAGAAACGTGAAAGAATATTTTCTCTATAGAGTCACATCTTCTAGGTAGTCATTTTTTTGTGTCTGCTTGTCTAGCAGGTTTGTGAAACGGGTTTTAAAGCTTTTTATTTTCCTTTCACTTTTATAGGAGTAAGACAGATCAGACCATCCTTGTTGATACGACTATCAAATGTATTGAATAATTGTATAGTTAGCTAAAATCAAGCAGGCTGAACAGCAATTACCATAGGGTATTGGTTAATGCACTGGGTCCTAGCTATTTCAGCATTTTTATCATCCTGTTAAGTAAAAGGTTTTAGTCAGCACCACCATCTTGAGAGTGATTGGTTTGAAGAGGTACAAGGAGGGCTGACTCAGAAATCGTTTTAGACTACAGTCCCAGCCTGAGAGGCTATTTTGGATAATAGTGGGGGGCATTTATTTTTAAGAACTATGTAGTATCATTGCAAATGTTTGGTAAGACAAGGATAGAAATTAAGTGCTGTGCTAAATTAACTATTGGCATATGGCCCACAATGAGGCCAACTACTAACCAGAATATAAGTTCCCAGAGTATAGAAACATTTTTCAATTGATTCATTCTCATCACTCACAAAAATACCTTGTTCATAGTAGGCTCCTAATAAATATATGTTACATGAATGAATGAACAAACAGTAGAAGAAAGTCAAGCAAAGTGAAAAAGACTATTATTATTTGAAGGATGCTGGTGTTTTGATATTACCTTATTTAGAGTTAGTATTTAGCATTTAAATACTACTGGTATTTAGCATGTTTAACATTTCTTTCCTTATTAAAATTATTTTCTTCCTTTGTTTCTTTTGCCATAATGTTTTCCCTATTCTTTCTGTCTCCATGGTCCTCCTCTTCTTACTTTAATGAGTTGCAACTATTGAGCTGAATTCCTAAAATACAATGTACCCAAGGGCTCTTCTCTCCCTTTTCCTTTTTTCTGGATTATGTCATCCTAATCCTTGGTTTTAACTACCTACTATGTATGCATACTTTCTAAAACTCTAGCTTTAGCATGGACATCCTTGCAGAGTTGTTCTTCAATTCTTTGTACTCAGAGTATATAAAGCTGAATTTATCATCTCTTTTGCCTAGTGTCTTGCCCTATATTTCTTCCTTTTGTGACTATAACCAATGTCTACCTCAGTGCACAAGCCTAAAACAAATTCCAGCTCCTTTCTCTTCCTACCTTAGGAGTCTATTTTTCAAAATCACTCATCCCCTACTTTCCATTGCCACTGGCACTTTCTTATTTCAGATCCATATCAATCAGCTGGTGCCCTCTTGTTTCTAGTTTTTTTTTTTTTTTTTTTTTTTTACTTCCCTTCCATCCTCTACACTTCTGTCAAAGGGATCATTCTAAAAGCCAAGTATGATCGCATATCTGATCAAATTTTTAATTATTAAATTTAATGAATATGCTTAGCTTTCCAGATACTCCTCAGATCTTCATAATCTGAACTCTGCCTTCCTTGAATTCCTCAGGTGTTACTCTGTCTTATTATATATACTTTGTTCTTATCAGTAATTTATTTATTGATTTATTCAGTAGCCAAACACTGATTTTCTTTCTTGTTCAGCAATCATTAAATGAGAACCTATTATGACCCAGGGGATTTAGCTGGGTGCTAGGGGTACAGCAGAAACAAAACAGGCATGATGTATTTCTTTAAGGAGTTTACAAACTAGTAAGGAAGATTGTAGATAAACAAGTCAAATAATTAGAAATGTAATAAGTGATGTAAAGAAGAATTATAGAGTACCTATACGAGCAGAGCTTGAGGTAGTCTGTGAAGTAAGGCATACTTTCCCTGTGGGAAGAAAATGTATTCTAAGCCACAAATATGAGGAAGAGTGAACTAAGTATGAAGGGGGAAGCATCATTCCAAGAGACGTAAGACATGGTGAGAAGACTCTGAGGCAGGAAGAAAGTACAGAGAAGAACAAAGGTAAAAGTGGCCACTGTCCATCCCTGCCACAGTGTTCTGTAACTCACTTGACTCCTTCTTCAGGTACTTCATCTTTCAACACTTAGCTAAAATGTCACCACCTCCTCTACGAACACCTTGACTTTTATTTCTTTCCTTTGTGCTCTTAAATCACCTGTGAAACCTTCTATCATAAATTGTGTCTTGTTGGAAAGAACTGCCTGCATTCTTGAGGCTCAGCACAGAGCTTGGCATTAGTGGAAAGTTAATGAATTTTTATTGAATGAATGAAAACTGAGCAGGAGACTGTGATGTAGTGAGCATGCACATTGTGGAAAGGTGTAAAGTACTGTCCTGTGACTATAAAAATATGTGTCTAATAGTTTTTCATACATTTTGAAGTGAGTGACAAGATATGGTACAAAAATTGATAATAGATATTAGTATTGTACATGCCCATTGTTTAAACAATGTATGAGTCTGTCAATCTCCCTGTCAGGCTTGTATATATTTAAGCTCCTCAAATGTACAGAATCTGTCTGAGAATCAAATGGAACAGAAGCATGATTATTGTTCTTTCACAGAACTCTATAGAAACTGGAGAAATTCTTCTATATAGATCTGCAGGGATTATATTATTTCAAGTATAGTTTTGTTCAGCACCTTAGAGACCAACTGCTGAGACAGAAAGTGCCTAGGAAGAAGAACCCTGTCTTCTTATCAAATTGATCCAGCCACCATTTGCAGGACTAGATCATATATACATATATATATATATTTTTAAAGGACTTCATCCATCCAGAAGTTATGTTCTGCATCTCACACTTGTATTACCTTTTGAACTCTTTAAATTTAGAATTTCCTTAGCATCTATAATGGCTTCCTTCTCATATATTAATCAATCCTATTGGTAGTCTGCATGCATTCTTTACATGAATTTCTTATACATGAATAGGACTTTGATTTATATTGAAGACTCACTGACCATGTGCTCTATTTAAGCAGAGGTATGTGTTGTAATCAATCATGGATCACTCTAAAAACATTTTATAAAAGTACTACAAGGTCTCAGCATAGCAGAAACCGAGGGAAAAAAAGCCATTCCCACTGCAAAGTTTCAATTATACTTTCTAGCCTTCACAAATGAAATTGTAAAGGTGTTATTTAAAGATGTATATTTCAACTTGTAAGTGTATTTATCTCCTTTACACTATGTGTGTGGGATTTCAACATAACCACATGTGACAGAATTCTCTTATACCTGAGAGTTTTGTTGAAGAGCTTGTGTCTCTAAAGGGAAGACCAATCGTTGATGAGGCCTGCAGAGATACAGCTTATTCAAACTACAAATAAAAGTTATATTGGTACAACTTTGGGTTATATATAATATAAATTATATTTATATTATAAATAATTATAATCTAATTATTTAGATTATATTATATCTAAATAAATAGGTTGCAAATGACTGGAATAGTAGTATGAATTCCCAATTGGGAAGGGTGGTATTTCTTTGCTGAGGCAGTTAATTGACATCACATGTACTGGGTTTGATTCTGTTGAAGTAGTTAGAAGTTAATATAAGAAAATACTTAAGTTTCTTATGGATATGTATACATACATGTGCACAATATATGCACATTTCTATGTAAATATATCTTTTAAAATTAACTAAAATTAATCATTCTTTTAGACTAGTGAGGAGTGCACACAGATCTGCCTATCCCTTTATACAAATCTTAATTTTAATTCTACTTCTATTTCTCCTCTTGTTAATGTAGATAGCTTTTACTGAGCACCTGTTATGCTCAATCACACTTTACACATATCAAAATGAATTCTTACAACAGTTCTATGAAATGGACAATTTTGTGCTCATTTATAAATATATAAATTGGGATTTTGGGGCATTTTGGCAAATTGCCAAAAGCTACACATTTATGTAGTGGGAGGTGGGCCTAGATTTTAGACTGCGTTTTTCACATACCACAAAATGAGAAATATTGCTGCTCTGTATAACACAGCCTAATATTAGTTAATAGTTAAATATTAGTATAATCGTTATTTACTTTGTGGCAGGCACATTTTCACATGCTATCAGAAATGTTATCATTATCATTACCACTTAAGATGAATATTGTTATTCCTTTATTTTATAGATGAGAAAATTGAAGTTATATCTGGTCAAGTAAATTGCTCACGCAGATTGTAACCAGCACAGTTGGGATTCAAACTAGGTCTATCCAATTCTAAAGATTGGGCTCTTCTGGATAAATTATGTATGGGATGCTTATTGAGTGCTTCCCATATTTCTAGGAACTATGCTTGTCACTAAGGATAATGCACTGTACTAGCTATACATGTTCCTGTTTTCTTGAAAATAATCTAGTGGGAATATAACAATCTATTGATGATTAATGTATAAAATCATACCTTATTTGAATTTCAGGATGCCATTAGAGAATAAAGGCAAGGATATTTGCCTTTGTCTACAGGGTATGGAAAGTCTTCTCTGATGAAGTTGAAACTAATATAGATTCTGAAGGATATGTTTGAACTAGCCTTGAAGAAAGGAGAGAAGGGAAACTATTCACTTGAGAGACAGAGAGAAAGAGAGAGAGAGAGAATATGCCCATTTTGGGACCTCAAAGATGTTTAGTAGAGCTAGGGTTTATGTAGTGAGAGAGGAGTGGCATGAAGTAACTACAGAGAAAAAATTCAAGACTAATCATGCAAGGTATTTATAGGCCCTGATCACAATTTCAACTTTGTTTTAAGAGCAGTAGAAATGAATGGATTTTTATATTTCCATATAAAAATACTAATCTGTCTAAAACATGGAGAATAGATTATAGAAGAACAAGTTGATGATTATAATTGCAATGAAGCTAACAATTTAGTCCAGAATTGCTGAAGAAAAAGAATGGTTTCTTAAACAGTATGGAGATGGCTATAAATGGATAGATTAAACCTATTTCTTCATTCAGTAAACATTTACCTAGAGCCCGCTATGTACCAGGCATTATTCTAGGTGCTTGGAATATAGCAGTGAATAGAAACAGACAAACCTTGTTTTGATGACTTTTATTCTGGGTGATATCAGAAGCCATTAGAGAGTTTTGTACAGAAAAGTGACATAATGTGACATATTTTTACAGAATCATTCTGAGTGCTTTGTGGGGAATAGGAAAACAAGTATAGAAATAGGAAGAAGAATTAGGAGGCTCTTTTAATAACACAGGAAGAGATGTTGGAGGCAGTCTGGTGAGAAGTTGGTATATTATGGATTAGTGCTGCATGGTACATTGAGTGAGTGGGGCAAAGAGACAAGTCAAGGAAGGCTCCCAAGACCCCGACTTGAGATGGTGAGTAGACATTGGTGCCATTTACTAAATAAATACGGGACACTACAAAAGACACGTTTCAGAGAGGAAAATAATGAATTTTCCTTAAGTTTGAAGTTCTAATGTAGTATCCAAGAACAGATTTGCAGGAAGTATTTGCATTTTTAGGTGTGGACTTCAGAAGAGAGCTTTAGACTAGCAGTATCATTTAGGGGTATGTTAGCAATTGGAGTTGCTATGGTTTGAGTGTCCGCTCCAAAACTCATGTTGAAATTTAATTGCCATTGTAACAATATGAAGAGAAGACAGGGATTTTTTTATTTATTACTATTGAGTTGTATGAGTTCTTTATGTATTATATTTATATATTCTAAATGCAAGCACTTACAAGATATATGGCTTGCAAATTTTTTCTCCCATTTTGTGTGTTGTCTTCCCACTTTCTTGGTGGTGTCCCTTGTGTTGATCGTTTTTTAAAAGATCTGTGAATGTGACAGCAACTGAAAGTTCATGGACTACTCCTAAGCTATATAGTTCATGCAACTCCACACTATTAGCTGTTTTATTCATGACGTAGCAATAAAATGATGTGCATACAAATAAAGTTGCGTTTATAAAATACACAAATTTAGCCAGTACTGGAATAATTTCAGGGCTTTTGTCTCTTCAAAATTTTTTCATAAGTCTCTCTGTGGGGTCACATATGGGTATTTCATGTGAGCTTGGGCTATTCCCACTCTTGTGCTTTATCCTTAGTCTCCTTGTAATTATGTACTGTTCAAAATTCAATGGAGAGAGGATGGAATTTATCACTGTCAGTGCTTCTAGTGTCCTATATGAAAATTGGCTTCTCTACCTACAATATTGTCTCCCAATTTCTTCTTCACTATTTAATGCAGAAATGAGGAGAATGCTTTTAATGTCTAGATTACGTATGTCAAGCTCAGTCTCAACTAGGTCTCAAGTATGACTACAACTGCCACATTAAGTAAATTATTCAAGGTGATTTGAGAAAAAATGTAGTGGGCATTCCATTATAAATAAGAGTATCATAAGAAATATTAATAGCCTTTATGTGGAAAAACTTTGCAAGCTTCATTTCTCACTCCATTGATCACAGTCTGAGAAACAAGATCCTGAAAATCAACACCAGTGTGAATGTGTTGGGAGAGCATCAGTCCTGGAGTTACTGAAGAGCTATCAGTTTTGGTCTGGCTTGTCACTAAATTGCTTTAGAAATTTATGTGAGTGACTTACAGGTATGTTTCAGTTTATTTTTCTGTGAAGTAGCAGTAATGATTTTTCTAGTGAGCAGCGTTGATCCTTGGTACAACTATCTGGAAAACAAAAGGTTTGAAAAAGGAGATGACTAGTTTTTGAAGGCAGGAGTAGCCTTCTCTCTATGGATTAATTTATTTCCAGTTCTTAGCTCAGTATCTGACAGCAAACATGCCCTTCATGCTTAACAGATGCTATTGATATTACTCTTACTAAGGTCTTGGATTAATAGAAGGTGCTTTTAAGCTACAGTTTTCTTATCTGAAATTTAAGATTAATTAAACTTGTTTAGAATGCATCTCAAAATGAGTTAATATAATTCAGTTCTAAACCTATAAAGTACTACCCAAACATTAGGTTGGTGAAAATATAAATATAATATGATCATCCATAATCAACCATTGGTAATTTCTCTTCCTACCTCCTTTCTTATCCCACTCAAATTCATGCTCCACACTTCTTCCAGGGAGATCTCTCTGAACTGAAAATCTGGTCATGTCAGATTTTACTAGCACTCAACAATTTCCCATTAGCTACCTGATAAAGCCCTGGCTCCTCAGCATGGCATACACACGCTCTGAAATCTGGCAGCTATTTCTCTCTCTCCAGGCTTTTTCTGTCTACTCTGGGCCACACATCTAACACACCAATACACCAGCAACAGGAAACTCTTATCTAGGCATTTTTTTTCCCACTTTATTTCTTTGAGTATGCTGGCTTTTTTCTGTGAAATGCCCTTCCTTTTTGCTTCATGGACTATTTCTTATATTTTAAGACTTAACTCAAGGGTTATTTCCTCCTGGACCTTTTTTCTGAGTAAAACATGCTGAGTTTGATGCCCTGCTTTTGTGTTCACATAATGCCCTGTACATGTCTCTAAATTCACACTTACCCTACTCTATTAAACTTCCCTGTCAATGCATCTATCTCCCCTGCACTGTGAGTTCATTGAGGGCAGAGGCTGTCTTATTTGCCTTTGTTTCCTTAGCTCTCCACATTATATAGGAACCCCTCAAACATACTAGATGCATTTCAAAGCACTTTACATTATGGCACCGAATTTTCACAATATCATGATAAAGCTGGCAATGGCATTCCAATTTTATTAATGAGGAAACTGAAACTTAGAATAACTAATTGTCCAAGCTCATGGAGCTATCACAGGCAGGGCCTGCTCTCCTCTAGCTCACCTTGAAGCCAGGGCACTTACCATATCTTTGTTCTACTTCTCCTCAAATACCATTTGAAATTAATTGTTCAGGTAAATTCTCATTGATTTTGTGAGTTCTGCCTAGAGATGTACTCCTCCCCTACCATAAACTAAGTTTTTTTCTGGATCCTATTTTAACTTTAAACTAGCTGTGTTTTCTCCATCTTTTACTTTATTTCCTGATGGATATCAGTGTGGAATCCCTCCTTCCTCCAATATTGTCATTCATCTCCTTCTCTGATTAGTCTAATTTATCAGTGACCAAAGTAGTCAGATCTGATAGGGCTTCTCAAGACAGCTCTGAACACACATGGGACAGTCTCTCTGCCAACAGAGACTTTTTCTTTCCATTATTCTAGAAGATTCTTCACGCAACTCAAATACCACCTTTTCTATGAAAATTCTTAAAACTTCCTAAGCACTTTCTTGTCCATAATTTGTAGTGCTGTTAATGTACTGTGAGTGGATTAGCTATTGCTCTTGTCATACTGCATTGAAATTAACTTTCCTCCACCTGTATTGGGAAACGTTAATGAGGAAGAGAAAGGTTCTAGGTTTAATCTTCTTTGCATTATTCCCAATTTTTGAAATGTAGCAGCTACTCAAAATGGTTGTAGAAAAAATATGACATATAAAGGTGATGCGTAGCCTTGTTATATATAAATATACGGAAAACTAAAGCTAACATCAGTTTATTCCATATAATGTACATAATAGTTATACATTAAATATAACCTTATAATAGCTGTCTAATAGTTATGTATATATCTATATATAACTAGTTTATTCAATAAGAGTTTATTCATATAATCTTAAGCTTAAATTTTGACTCCTCAAGGAAAGTGCCTATGTTGTTTTCATGTCCTAGTCAGGTTTATGATGGTATTACTTTGAAAATGTCATAGGACTTTTGAAAGATGAGATGAAAATTTATTGACATTTTAGTCTGTATTCCCTCTGCAAAGTTTAGGCTGCTTCTTCCAAGCAAAACCCTACAGAGGTTTCCTAAATATTAGGGTATTTCAATTAACTGTTGTTTACTTAAGAGTTAAAGATTATAAAATTAAACTAAATTAAATTTAAAGTAATTGACAAATTGTTTGTTGACACTTGAAATAAGATCTCTAAAATATAAATGCAATTTTCAGTGTAAAAAATGAATTGGCTAACTGGGTGGTCATAATTCTGCATAAGAATGCCACACTATTTGATATTTTGTGAGGGGCACATTTTATTTTGCACATTAGGTGGAAACTATTAGGCTAAGCAGTTCTAGATCTGATTATATTCTTGAATCTTGGAGAAAATGCAGTCTCAAATCAGATCACTGTGTTGTGTATGATTTGCTCTGACACAGGCTGATATTGTTGCAACAAAGAGCAAAGCCAAAGCAATAGGGATTTGGGAGTCTTGGAGATTGCAGAAAGCCTCCAGGAAATTTGAGACAATCCAAGCAAAGCATAATGGTGAAAAGGTAGGCTCAACATTCATCTGCCTTCTTACAAATTTGCCCTGTGATGCCCGTTCCCCTTTACCACATGGAAGTCTGGACACTTCTGTCTTCCTCCCACCTTTCCAGATCGTGGACATTCCTATTCCAAGGTAAGCAACATATAAATGAAATTCCAAAACAAGTATGCCCTCCTAGCATATGACTATGAGGTCAAGAGGAGCCCTGATTGTTAATTTAATGAAAATTGTATATTGTTTTAGAAAATTAGTTTTGATACTTACCATTTTTGTTATAAAAGTTAATATTGCTTGTGAATATGTACTTGCATGATAACTTAGAGGTTACTGTCAGTTACCTCTTATGAAAGGGATAACAAAAAAGATTAACATCTGAAGTTTTTATCACTTAATCAGATTGTTCAAAGAAAAAATTTTGATGTCAAAGGGAACTAAATTCAAATGTCCAATATTCTAGTAAATCCACTCTGAGGACCTGCAGCTTTCTTTTAGTCCCATCTCCGTGTTGATAACACTATGAGATAAGTGGTGCTTGTGTATTGTTAATAGCATGTCAGTATTACATGGATTCCTGGAAAAACAAGTTTAGCTGAGTTATCTAGGGAAAGGTATACCCGTGTTTATGCCATAGGGCTATTGTTAGAATTAAATTAGACACAATACAGAAAACATCTAACACTATTTCTGCCTCATACAGTGAATATCCTCAAAGTGAGTTCTCTAGTAAGAACCAACTGCCCTTATCCAGAAATCTTCCTCTCTTGCCTTCATTATGATAGAAACTATATTTCTGGACCTGAATCACAATTTTCTTATTTACTATGTTATCTTTGGTGGTAATAACCTACAAAAAGAGTTGTTCTGAGAATTTAGTCAGAAGGTATAAGGAAAGCACTTGACATATTATTCTGCCCAGCAAATGATAAATAATGGCATTTATTTTAAAATTTGTGATTATTTATCTGCTTATTTAAATTTATTTAAATAAACCAGCAGGCTTAGGAAAAATGTGAAGTTAGGAAAACCCTATTGGAAAAGCTCTAGTTCAATACGTAGATAATTGAGTATTAAATTGCACATTTTCTTTTTACCACTATCAGGTTCAAAGAGATTGCTCCACCTTGTACCTTATTTTTGGTACTGTTTACTTGCTCTACATTCCTGTGTCTTTTGTCTTGCCTTTACAACTTTTCTTTCCCTGTTGCTCAGTGACAGCCATCATGCACAGAATTCTGAATCCCATTTCAAGGGTCCTGCTTCTTGCCCTCTACCTTGAATCACTGCGTAATTCTGGCTACCAGATTTTCAGTTGCTTGCTTCAAACTGTTTGTCTTAACAGGCAATTATTCTGACTTGATCTCTTTGATTCTGACTGCTCATTTGACCTTCCAGTTGCATCATTTTTACCTGACTGAGCTGATTTCTGCTCTTCATTTTCAGGGGTAAGTTTAATTCGAGTTAGTCTATTATTGTGCACGCACACATGCATGCATGTGTATGAACACATACAAACACACACACACACGATATCTGCCTGCTTTCTCAGTTAGTCTGACCACCAAAATCCATGCTGTTTTTTTCAAAATAATAAATGTCCACACTTAATATTACTAACTCTAGATCCTTGCAGTGCAATACAAGCTTTTCAAATGCAAATATGTTTGTTAAAGATCTTTTATACTTATTTGTGAAAACTCTTAATTAGTTTGAAGTAAATGTACATAATATCTAAAAGTCTGGATTCTGGGGAAAGGCTTTTCACATTCACATCCACATCCCAGCTCTACCACTTATGAGCTGTGATGACTTGGCTAAATTATATAACTTTTCTGTTCCTCAGCACAGATTGTCATCTCTAAAATGAGGATGCTATATTGCTATAATGATTAAATGAGTTAATGCATGTAAAGCTTAGAACACTGTCAGGTACACAGTAAGTGTTCAATAAGTAAAGGCTATTATGATAATGATAGTATTTTATTACAGTCATGTATTATAAATTATCTTGCTCCAAAATTTTAGCCTTGAAAAAAGAACTCAGATTGTTATAATTATAGCAATATTTAATCTTTTTATTTGACATAATCAAACATGGCAATATAAACTGGATTTATTACTATAAGGTTCTTGGAATCCAATGGAATCAATAAATCTGCTTCAGGTAGTTTATGAACCAAATTTTAAAAATCATTACATTTATTTCTGCTACTTAGAAAATATCTTTAAAAGACATGCAAATATGTTATTAAGTCATTTCTTCATGATGACACAATATGCTATGTGCTATTTTAAATGGTCCTATAACTACTATATCTAGAAAAATGTGCATTGATAGAAATTAAATAAATATATAAGTATTAATATTTACCTTTGATTATATTGGGCCAAGTTCAATATTTAAAATTTCTAAGAAAAGAAAGAACAATAAAATTGCTATATTATTTGATTTAAATTTCAACGTAAAACATGATGGGTTGGTTAGAGAAGCTACCATGAATCTTATATGGAAAGATACCAATGAACTCATAATGCAAAAATAAAATAAAGTAAAATAAATGCAAAAAATTAAAACAAAAAAGCAGTAGTCGAATAGCAGTTATGTTATTTTCTTTCAACATCCAACTACATGGAAATAATGACATCTGGTATGACCTGGTTTTTAATAATGTGGTACATATTGATGGTACCAAAGAATTTTTTTAATCTACTGTTGGAATGTTCAAAGGCTGTTGATATTTTCAAAATAGTTGCAAGATTCTTTGCTAAATAAATAACAATGGAAAAAAGTCATGCACTTCGTGATGCAATAGAAAATTTTCAGTGCCTAGATACATTTAATCTATATCTATAGATATATTTAATCCCTATTTCTCTATATCTATATCTCTCTACATCTGTATCTCTTCATATTTATATCTCTGTATCTCTCTCTATATATTTTTTGGGGGTAAGGGGCATCCCCAGTACCACCATTGCTGAGAAATTCCTGCTGGTCTATATCCTCATTGATAGTTGGTATTAACTTTTATTTTTTTCCTGAAGTTTGTATAAATTAATCTAGTATTTTAATTACTGTACATTTTTCCTTATCAGTGAATTCTTTGTTCATGTTATTTCTCTACTAGTATATTTGGTTGTTTGGCTTTTCTTACTGATTTGTAATTCTTTATATATTCAAGATAGCAATCCAGTATTAGTTTTTATATTGCATATACTTTATTCTATTTTACAGCTTCTGTTTTCATTTCTTTGAGAAGTTATTTAATCAATGTACATTCTTAATTCTAATATAGTAAATTGTATTAATCTTTTTCTTAATGTGCCTTAAGAAATTATTTATTAAAGAAATCTGTTTCTATCCTGATTCCATGAATATTCTCTCCTATATTTTAGTGTAAAAGTAGAGGTTTTTCCTTCACATGTAATGATTTAATTTATGTGAGATTGATTTCTGTTAGAATGTGAGATAAGAGTCTAATTTAATTTTTTTCCATATGTATAATCAATAGTTTTAGTACTATTTATTGAAAAATCCAAAACTCCCCAAAGTATAATAATATAAGCTGGGTTATAAATCAACTTTTCATCAATGTGTGGGTTTCATTATAGCATTTTTATTCTCTTCTGGAAGTTCATGTTTTTATACCACTGCATTAACATCACGCTACCTTTATCTTAGTTTTATTATAAATTTTGATATATAGTAAGGCAAATTCCCCCACTTAGGTTGTCTTTCTTGGATATACTCGACTCTTTGTTACTCCATATCAATTTTGGACTTATTGTCATGTTCTATCAAATGAACAAATACACAACTTTTATATATTAATTGCCATTGCACTGTATCTAGTTGGGAAGAGATGGTATGATTAAAATATTGACTATCATTATTTATGAAAATATCCTTTATATCTATTTTCATATTGTATGATGCTAGTGTACAGAAGTGCCATTTAATTTGTATATACTTTTATGCAACTCAGAAACAAGCTAAATTTTTTCATGAATTCTAACATTCATTTGTATATTACTTGCCATTTTATATGTAAGCAATCATATTGTGTCATAATAATGACAGTTTGTGTCATTCTTTCCCATCCTTGTAGTTATTTTTTCCTTTAACCTTGACTAAGAATTTTTACTACAACATGTTTTTGCTGGCTCTACATGCTAGCAGTATTAAAGTTATTATTCTACTGTGATTGGCTTCCCTTTTTGCCTTGAAACAAGGTTTAACAAAGTTTCTTATTTCAAAGGAACATCTTCAATGTTCACCATTAAATTCTGTGTGTGTATGATGTATTTGTGTTTTATCCATACCTGCATATAAACACATATTAATATATACACCATTTGTTCCTCATTTTTCTTTCAGTTTTAGATAATTTTTAATTATGATCAAATATTGGTTACTTTGATTTTTTTTGCTTTAATCTGTTAATCTGCTAATGTGAGTAAATTACACTATGTGCTTGTTTACTGATAAACCAATATCGATAAATTTAAACTGGTTTTGATGAGTTGGCCTTTATATTAATAAATGCAGACTATTTACATCTTATGTTACATTTTCCCATCTATGGCGTGAGTGAGAAGCTGATAGTTTAAATTTGTTAATCTATACTTTACCAGTTTTAGTTTCAAAGTTATATTGGCCCCATTAAATGAGTTCTGGGGCTCCTTTCCTATTCTCCAAAAGTGGTTTTGTAAGGTTAGAATTATTTCTTCCCTGAGTGCTTGGTAGAAACTCAGAGAAAACATTTTGTCTTGAAATTTTAATTGTGAGACTTTTAACAAATAATTAAATTTCTTAGAAGTGGTGCAAATATCCAGGCTTTCTCATTTTTCTGTGCTGCATTTGGTGATTTATATTTGGCAATTGTCTTATCTCACCAAAGTATTTAAATTTATTTTCATAAGGATTTCTGCAATATTCTTATTATCTTTTTAATCTCTTCAACCTATGTAGTCATGCCTCTTTTCATTCTGAATATTATTTAGTATTGCCTAAAAAAATTCTTTGACCAAATAGTGTTGCTGTTTGTACATGTTTTTTGGCAAACTTATATATGCACTTTTGATGACTATGCCCTAGAAGTAGAATTACTGGGACATAGGACATGCACATGCTCAGCTTTAGTAGACACTTCCAGTTTTACAAAGTAGTTAAACCAATTCACACTTTCATCAGTGTCATATGAGAATTCCATACAACCTCATCAATACTTACTGTTTTGCATCTTTTAAATTTTATTATCTTTTTAATAATCTTTTAAATTTTAGAATATTTTTTGATTTTAAAAAACTTGATACTACACAATTTGTATATCCCACACTTAGTCTGCTGACTGTTTTATCTTCTGGCTCTTGCTCTTTGGGGCCTTGTTGGTGTGTAGGTGTGTGGGGTTTTTGGGTTTGTTTGTTTTGTTTGTTTTTGTTTTGTTTTTTGCTTCTCTTGCAGATTTCTTAAAGTTGTTTTCAGCAGGAAGGTCAAGCAAAGAATCAATTCTTCTGTTCTGCTAGAAATAGAAGTTTAAATCCATTCTTGAATTCATTTCAATATGGCCTCAAAACCACCAAGGTCTTGTTGCCCAATCCAATGAAATGCTTTTCTTCTCATGTCTTAGACTTTACAACATAAGAAGAAAAGCACATCTTTTCTAACTTTACCTTTACAGCAACGTTTTTTTATTCATATGGTGCTTTATTGGTTTTTTATTTTTTATTTTCTTCAGTTTTAAAATTTTTAGATATTATGGGTACCTAATAGTCGTATATATTTATAGGGCACATGTGATGTTTTGATACAGGCATACAATGTGTAGTAATCAAATCAGGGTAATTGGAGTATCCATCGCCTCAGGCATTTATCATTTCTTTGTGTTAGGAACATTCCAATTCCACTCTTTTAGTTATTTTAAAGAATACCCTAACTTATTATTGGTTATAGTCACTCTGTTGTGTTATCAAATATTGTTCATTCTATCTATCTAACTATATTTTGCACCCATGAACCATCCCTACTTTATCCCTGCCCCCTAACCCCACTGCTACCCTTCCCGGCCTCTGGTAACCATCATTCTACTCTCTGTCTCCATGAGAGCAATTGTTTTAGTATTTATCTCCCACATATGAGTGAGAACAGGTGAGATTTGTCTTTCTGTGCTTGGCTTGCTTCACTTAACACAATGTTTTCCAGTTCTATCCATGTTGTTGCAAATGGCAGGGTTTCATTCTTTCTTATGGCTGTATAATATTCCACCATGTGTATGTAACACAATTTATTTATCCATTCATCCATGAATGGACACTTAGGTAGATTCCAAATGTTGGCTATTGTGAATAGTGCTACAATAACCATGGCAGTGCCTGTCTTTTCAATAGACTGATTTCCCTTCTTTTGAATACAGAACTAGCAGTGGGATTGTAGGGTCATATGGTAGTTCTATTTTTAGGTTTTTGAGGAACCTCCATACTGTTTTCCACAACAAATTGCACTAATTTACATTCCTACCAACAGTGTATGAGGGTTCCCCTTTCTACCCATCCTTGCTAGCATTTGCTATTGCCTGTCTTTTTGCTAAAAGCTATTTTAACTGGGATGAGATGATATCCCATTGTGGTTTTGGTTTCCATTTCTCTGATGACTAATGATGTTGAGCATTTTTTCATGTACCTGTTGGCCATTTATATGTCCTCTTTTGAGAAATGTCTATTCAGATCCTTTAGCTATTTATTAATTGAATTATTTGATTTTTTTCCTATTGAGTTGTTAGAGCTTCTTATATATTCTAGCTATTAATCCCTTTTAGATAGGCAGTTTGCAAATTTTTTCTCCCATTCTGTGGGTTGTCTCTTTCTTTTGTTGATTGCTTCCTTTGCTGTGCAGAAGCTTTTTAGCTTGATGTGATCCTATTTGTGCAATTTTGCTTTGGTTGCCTGTGCTTTGGGTGTATTACTCAAGAAGTCCTTGCTCAGACCAATGTCCTGAAGTGTTTCCCCAATGTTTTCTTTTAGTAGTTTCATAGTTTCAGGTCTTAGATTTAAGTATTTAATCCATTTTGATTTGATTTTTGTATATGGAGAGATAAGGGTCTAGTTTCATTCTTCTGCATATGGATATCCAGGTTTCCCAGCATCATCTATTGAAGAGACTGCCTTTTCCCCCTTGTATGTTCTTGGCACCTTTGTTGAAGATAAGTTCACTACAGATGTGTGGATTTATTTCTGGGTATTCTATTCTGTTCCATTGGTCTATGTGTCTGTTTTTATGCCATTACCATGCTGTTTTGGTTACTACAGACCTATAGTATAATTTGAAATCAGGTAATATAACAGCAACTTTTACCAAAGTCATTTATTTTTTCATTCTTGAAACACTCCTATCTTTCTATCTTTTATCTTTCATTGTTTTCTTACCTGCCCCCACTCCACAACTAGCCACTCCTTTACAGACTCATTTTACTGCTTCCTTTTCCACAATGAGATCACTAAATTTTGGATTATATCATTGTCATCTGTTCAGTATATCATCCTGCTCCAAGTTTTTAAAAATAGTCTGTATGGTAATGACTCTCAAACATCTATATCAAGCACAGATCTCATCACTGAACTCCAGATCTTTTATCTAACTGCTTACAACATTCTCACTTGAATATTTCATAAACTTCCCAAATTTATTATATCTAAAAGGGGACTCTTGATTTTTCTCTGGTTTCCCAGTTTAGGACTTTACATGCACTTTCTCTCTTTCAGGAACACTCTTTGGCTCTTTTTTTTTTTTCTTCCTTTTTTATAAATCTCAGGTCTCATCTAAGATATTGCCTGCACAGATTGGCTTTTCCCTCCTTAAATTGCTTCCAAATCTGTGATCTCTATTTTATTACTTTGATTGTTTTCTTTATAGAAGTTCTTACAGCCTCCTTTATTTCATTATATCTTGTCTTGCATATTCCTAGGTAAGCTCCATGGGAGCAAGATTCATATAAGTCTTTATCATTACAATATCCCTAGTGGTTGTTACAATCACAATTAATAGCCCCTGATAAACACTTATTAAACATTCATTAAGTGAATGTGCTCTTGTTTTTTAAGTCTTCTATAGGATATAGTAAAGTGTCAAAGTCTTAGTGAGTTGGACAATGGAATAAAAGCAGGAAAACTGCTATTCTACTAAATATGATTTTCTTGGGGAGTCTTAATATTTAAAAAAGCATTCCTTATCTTGTCCTGGCTTACTTCAGAGACCTAGGTCTTGCCTATGATGATATATTATTTAGGGTACATAGGAATTGGTCTGACTTCAATTCAACTCAAGAAATATGGGAAAATTTCAATGTTGCCTTGTAGAAGCCTATGATAGAAGATAAAGAGCTGTGATGAGGGCATGGATTTCACTTATTAATAAATACTCTTATGAGAAAGTATTTTCATTCTATGTTTTCCATCAAAAGTGAATTTTAGAATTGACTGTCAAAAATAACATGTACTTGCCAGGTCAAAGGCAAATTCAAAATATTCTTTTCTTATTATAATCACAAAGTCCTTTACTGAAATTTAGTGTTTGAGTGGAATTGAAACTTACTCTTTCATTTACTAGCATATTTGCAATTTACTTCAATTTTTTAGAAGGTGGTTGTTTATTTTTCTACATGACCAAGAGAGGTAGGTAGCCAAGATTGGTTTTAAATTTCAGCTTGTGTAGAAAATATTCTTCCAATACAATGAAATAATTTTATTTTAATTTGCATTTTGCCAAAAGGAGGTAGGAAAGGACAAGGGGGAATGAAGATGAGGTGGGGTGGGAGCAATTTCTATTTTTTAAGTAAGACCATCAAAGGTATCTGTCAATCAAAAAAAGAAAGAATACCACTGATATTAAACCACCCTTAGCTCATTTAGCCTTGCTTTTTACTATTAGCTTTACTATATTTTGGCACATTTTTACAGTCAGAAAATTACCTTTGACCATTAAACATATTTTGTTCTTCAGTGCCTGATTCTGTGGGGATAAAAAGGCATAATAGCTGTTCTTTCATCTACTTTTGGAAACACTTTTGTTAAAGTTAACTAGAGGAAGGTGGAACACTAGGACATTCTCAAGAATCAATATTTGTATGTTAAATGCAAATTAAAGTTATTTATATTTGTTCTAAATAATTATTTTAAATGTGAATCAATCAGCAAATTTTACCTTATTTATAATTACTTACAAAGATTCATTATTTTAATAAAATTTCTTTGTAAAAATTCTCAAATGAATTTATGTAACCATATTTATTACATCATAACACTTTGTTCAAATTAGCCACTTCTTTGTAAGATGTTGGCAAGCTAATATATAAACAGCATGTCCATGTAGGCATTCAGAGGATGAAGATAATAAAATACTTTAAAATTAGGTTTAAAGTACTAATTAGGAAGCTATTGGGGCTGTCCAGTTCAATACTTAATAGTCTAGCTGATAGGTCATGCAGACACAGAGTATGCATATTTGTATTAAAATATTTTCTATTATTAAGATATATGCAATGATTTTACTGAACCCACTGATTTCTAAGCTCAAATGAGAACCTAGATCTAGATTAAGTAAAGAAAGTATCATGTTAATATAAAAGATTATAAGAATTTAAATAAAAATTAAATTATTGCTATATTGTTGCCAGTTTCTTCTACATTATTGTGTTAATTATAAGCGAATTTCCAATAATTAACATTTTATTCCATTTAATCTGACAAGACACATGCAAAATTGTCTGTTATTCAACAAAGATTTAAAAGATTATTATTTTCAAAGCTCCAAACAATTTTCAAAGAAAATTGTGGCAAAGATGTTGATGCTTTTTATTCGCACAAAAAAGTATTTATTTTAGTCACTTACTAAAATAACAACAAAAACTTTCCATTTATGCATCTCTGACTAATATGACCATTTTATTATCTTTTTTTATATAATAACACTAATTGTTAGAATTTGGTGAATAAATGGGCTCATCATTTCCATCAAATGGCAAAGGACGTGAGTAGATCCTCCTAGAACTCTGCCTTCATTTCTGAGACCAAATAATCCATGGTACCTTACTGACAGTGCTTCATACATAAACATGCACTTGAATACACATACACATGCATAATAAGGTTTTTGTTTTTATTTTCAGGCATATGAAAATTAAACAAGACTATATTATTATATATACATGTCATGATCTTTTTAAACAAATATGATGATTTAGAATTAGATTTAATTATTTGTAATAATAACAAAAATCCGATCAGTAGATTTTTAGCAACTTAAAATATTCTCTAGGACAAATAGAAAAGGACAAAAATATTTTTAGTAAAGGGTACATAATGTAATATAGAGGAATGAAGCTCAGGATTTTAGAGTGGAAAGAGAATTTGGAGACATTTTAGATTAGTCTTTTTGTTTTAAAAATATGAAAATATGGTCTCCAGAAGTTAACTAATTTGCTAAAGAACAAATGGCCATCTAAAAGGCCACCTTATTTTCAGTTTCATATTATTTTTTCTATTGTTTCTTTCCTGTCACTTTATTTCTTTTATAGCATGTAATAGTTAGTTTTATGTTTCAACTTGATCCAGCTAAGGGATTTCCAGACAGCTGGTAAAACAGTATTTCTGGGTGTGTCTGTGAGGGTGTTTCCAGAAGAGATTAGCATTTGGATCAGTGACTGAGTAAAGAAGATCTGCTCTACCAAAGTGGGCATGCATCATTCAGTACATTGAGGGCCAGAGTAGAACAAAAAGTGAAGGACGGTCAAATTCTCTCTTTCTTTCTGATCTGGGACATCCATCTTCTGAATTACACCACTGGCTTTTCTGGGTTTCTAGCTTGCAGATGGCAGATGGTGGGACTTTTCAGCCACCACAATCATTTGGGCCAATTCTCATAATACATTTTCTCTTTTTCATTGGATCTCTTTTTCTGGAGAACACATAGCACTAACTCTAATATATTATTTAATTAATTAATTCATCCATTCATTTATTCATTCCTTCTGCATCCATTTCTACTAATATATAAGTTTTGTGAGGGCAGAATCTCGATTACTGTATCTTCAGTGCTTGAACAGTGTTCAACAAAAATGTGTGTTCTTTAAATGAATGTTGAGTGAATTAATTAATTCATGAATATAACTTACCATTTACTTCTTAAATTATTATATTCTAACTTCTATCCAGACCACTCTAGAGATAGTACTCTGGCAAAGTTTACCATTGAAATTTATTTCAAAATGTGAATATCTCTTTTCAGTTTTTTGCCTCCTAATCTTTGCATTATTTATTATTTTTTGAACTACAGCTTACATACAATTTAAATTTTACATACAATTTAAAGTTATTACACATTTTAATTATTTCTGAGTATCCCCTATATCACCTATATAACTGCCACCCCATTCAAAATATAGAGTATTTCCATTACTGTAACAGTTTTCCTTTTGCCTATTTTCAGTTAGTCACCCTCTCCCCAGAGGTAACCACTGCTGTGATTTCTATTATTACAGATTAGTTTTATTTCTACTTGCACTTTATTTAAATAAAATCATAGAGTATGTACACTTTTATATCTAGATTATTTTGATCAAATGAATATGTTTTGAGCTACCTCTATGGTATGTCATGCTTTAGCCATTTTTTTCATTTTTATTTTAGTGTAATATATCACTACATGAATTTACCAAAATTTATTTATTTAATCTTCTGTTGAGGGACAGCTGGGGTCTTTCAAGTTTTTGTGCTATGATGATTACAGTTTTTATACACATTCTGATACAAATCTTTCTGTGTATGCTGTATATACTTTTATTTGGTGTTGGGGGGGCAAATGTATAAACAAAAAATTGCTGCATATAAAGTAGTTTTCTATTTAAATTGAAAAGATATTGCTACAGTTTTCCGAAAAGGCTGTATCCTTCTGCAGTCTCACAAGAAATAGTATGAGAGATCAAGTTATTCCATATTTTGTTTAAAAGCTTTTTTCATTTTAGTCATTTAATTGGATGTTTAGGGGCATCTCATTGCTGTTTTAATTTTTATTACTGTAATGACAAATGATGGTGAGGGATATTTATTATGCTTATTGCTATTTCCTGAGTTTTCATCTTTGGCCTATACTCCGCATGTTTTTCAATGAGTTTTAAAGTATCACTGTGTAAGTGTTCATTGTATCCAAATATTCTTCTTCTTGGTCCTTTCCTTTCTATCAGTTATCACAATCATCTCTTGGATATTTCTATTAGATTTATGTCCCTCAAATTTCTCACTCTCTCAGGGACCAAAATCAGTGTCAAAGGACCAGAAACCACTATTGCGTTTCCTGTTCCTCGGCTTGGAGCCCAGGATTATTGACCATGGCCAAGACACATCTCAAAATCTCTGTACTCCAAGGACACAGATGTGGATTGGGAGGCATGTCTGGGATTTTCTTCTGTCACAGTGATATCTTAGCCTATGTTTACTTCGTTGATTCCATTATAATTTTTCCCCAGAAGCATGAAATTCTAGACTCTTGAAGCCAGAAGGGATTGAAAATTCTAGGAAAACAAGCTGTACTCAATTTTGTGACTTGTGATTTCCCCCAGCAGTATAAAATGACAGTCTCTCCAGATATTCCCGAATCCTGTTCTGTAATACTCCTAATAAGGCACCTGTTGTGTTTCATTCATATCTGTAATCTTTCCTATAGTAAGTACTCAGTAATATTTCTTGAATAAATTAATTCATTAAAAAATATTTATTGAGTATGTATATTGTATAGATACTTGACATAGAACAATGGAAAAATAAAAGACAAAAATCCCTGATATAATAGAGTAAATGACATTTTATACACACATATACCTGTATATATACCTGAAACTTAGCTTATTGCACTTCCAATATCTCAGTCAGACTGGCCTGAGTGACTCTGTCTCTGATCACAACTTCCTCTGAATCACTAATGTCCAAATCTTGTGGCTATTATAGGCAATTTGCTTAAGGAGATAATTTTTATCCAAAATTCTCATAATGATAATTTCTACCATATTAAGCCATATAAGCATGGAATATTGCCAAATACCAGTGATAGAATAAACATAAAAGAACTGCCTTTGCAATTGGAATTCCCACAGCTGCCATTTTTGACTATTGTTTTCTAATTGTTTATGTACTCAGTAGAACAAGATTTGAAAACAAAACAGCATAAAACATTTGAAAATATTTCAATGCACTTGGAATATGGAAATATGTACTTTGAAAATATGTACTTCTTGATATAATTCATAAACTTCATAATTTCCTAAGAGATTTTATTTTGTAGCGACACAGGTAAAAGCAACTGAGTTTTTATATATTTTACAATAAGTTCTATGTAGTTGGCTACAGAGAATGGTAAGGCTAATTGGAAAGTCCCACAATCAACAATCAAATATAGTCAATCCTTTGCTGTGAGGCAGCTTTAGACTTTTATAAGTTTAGCAGAACCATTTTTTTTCTTACTACAAAATCCTTTGCTGCAATGACTTGCCATTAGTTTTAAATGAAGAAATACCAGTAAAATTTTTAAAGTAAAAGAAAAAAAGTATAATAATAGCTAACATTAGTCAAGCAACTCTCGTACATTAAGAAAATGTCACGCTTTTCTTACTTTGCTAGTGGTTTAGAGAATGGGCTTTGGAGGGAAGAAAAAAAGATTCAGATCTTGGCTTTGCTGCTTCCTAGCTGTGTGACATTGGACAGGTTTCATTGGTAAAGTGGGGCTAATAATGACTTTAAATAATTGTTTTAATAATTCTATAGGATGTCTACAAGGCACAGTGTTCTACACATAGTTGGTACTCAATAATTTTCTAGTTATTTTTATAATGAACAACGTTGAAAGTAGGGTATTATTTATCCTTATTATAGATGAAGAGACTGAAGGGCACATACATTAGGCAATGGAAACAAGCAAATGCAACTACTAGGTAAGACAGTTGAAATTCTAACTCTAAATATTTCCACTCCCCAAAGCTGCCATCAATTATAAGAATGGAGTCATTTTTTACCACCTAATCCGAAAGGTAGAAATACTTGTGTAGGAATTGGAAGTCACTTAGATTTAATTAGTCTGATTTGAAATGGTAAATTGGTGACTAACAAATTCAAACCTGGTCTAACACTAAACACTTCTAGAGTCCTAAAATAAGTTGGCCATACTTGCCATTGATAAATTGTGATATATGAATTGTGCATATACACATGCTCATATTTAATGTTGGGTCTCCATATGTGTTTAGCCACTTAATTTCCTTCATTATACTTATAAATAAAATATTTTCCACATCATATTCAAATTGCAATGTAAAGTTCACTTAGTTACTTACATATTTTTAAAGATACTGAAGACTGATAACTTCAGAAATGATGTTTTTTCATGCATTTAATCTTTTAATTTTAGTTAAATTGATTCACTTTCGGAATACATTGTGTGTCTTATTTATAATATACTGAATATTTTTCTTCAAATATTATTACCGGCAATTTAGAGATCTCTTGGTTTTAACCCATATCAAAAGAAGGCGGTATATTATGCTACTATATGCTATGAAATTTTTAACAGGGAAGATGAGTAAGAATCCTCATCAATCTTCCTGTCCCAGTAGTTCATTATAATACTTTTCTGTTTGGTTCACTAGTGGCCCCATGTATTCATTTTTAAATTGCAATTTGAATGCTTCATACTAAATCGTTTTGATAGCATAATTTTTTCCCTTTGGATATTAAAGAACACAACTCTTGACTCAGTTTGAAGCAAATAATCCTGTTAATGAGAAGATGCACTCAGCCACAGTGTTTCTTTGATTCTTTTGGGTACAAGTGAGTTAATTAGAAATGAGTCAAAGTTAGCAGGAAGAGTTGATACCCAATTTAATTACATTTCCTTGAAATAATATAAATGGGTAGCTGACATACTGTATTCTCTTAGACATGCATTAAGAACAGTTTGTATTATTAGTAAGAATTTAAGATAGCACAAGTAATAGTTTAAAGTACATTAGATACATCTTTCCAGATTTCCTTTTTAAATTGAAGCATGATAAGAATAACATTCCTTCAGAATTTGTGTCTAAAACTTTTTCAGAAAATGATAATTTTTATGTTAAAACAATAAGGAATTTAACACAAATTAGTAAATGGAGTAGCATCTTATTTTAGCGGTGATTAGAAAAGTAATCTTGAAACCTCTTAAAATTCTCATGATGACCAATTTAAGAGGTTTTTATATGTAGCTTAAATAGGTGCTAATATAAATATGTTTTCATATTTCCAAACATTATATGTACTCTGAATTGCATTTAGATTGCATTTGAGAAAGTAACCTAAGGTTTATAATTATGTATGAACTTTTTAATATCTGAATGCTATTGGAATATATCTAGTTCAGTGTCCTTAATTTAATTTTGTAAAAATTTATAGGCTTTCTATACTGTGGCCATGGAGCCAACATTTTGGGCAGTTAGTACAAAGTCTATTTCTCTGGTATACTTCCAAAGAAATTATGAGGATATAATTTCATGAAATGAATTAAATCCCTTTCTGATTAAATGGTCTAGGATAGATTTTGTAAACTGTAAGTGATCCATACTTTGTATAAACCTAAATACTCTCTGATAAGGGAATAATTAAATGGACTATGGTATAATTATTCTCTGGCATATGATGTAATATTTAAAACAATGTATTACAGTTATGTGTATTGATATGTGTGTAGAAAATATATTCTTATGTTAACAAGTTACAGAACAATAAGATATATGATCTTTTTATTAAAAAAAAGCAGTATCAACAAAAATACAAAGCTCTCTGTGTGTGTGTGTGTAAGGTTAGAAGGATTCTTGTTTTTATTTTGATAATGAGTTCTTCCGGATAGGGAAGTGGATTTTGAAGATTTTGAGAAAAGAGCGTGAAAAATTTAGATTTTTTCCCTCTAAAGTTTTACATTAGCTTTCACAGTACACTCACACTAAATACTATTTGTATTTAGTAACTTAAATATTTAATATGTCATGAGAGATGCCATATTGTACACACCTCTTGCCATCTTTCTGGTTCTTCCTTCATATCTCTCTCCCGAACCATTTTTTTTCACCCATTGCATTGTTAAATAGTTTGACCTCCTTCTCTAAAGGCTTGTACCCTGACAACCTCAGAGATCCCATCAAGACTCAGCGAACAAACACAGGTTTACCAAGGCGTTTTCTCAGCAAAAAGTGTTTCTCCCACTAAAAGGAAGCCTCATAACGTTTGAGACCACGCGTTAAGAGAGTAAGACTCTTCCAGTGGGTGGGGGTGAGAGAGGAATTAAGGGTACAGCCACTTAAAAGTTGTATCTTTAGTTGAATCAACATAGAAGTTCAGTAAATTCTCTAGATTAAGGTGAAATTATTTTAGTGTGTATCTATTACTGCCAGGGATTTCTTCGAGGCTCAACTCTATTTGTTCATAACTACATTGTCAGCATGCTGATCAATGTTTGGCCCATGATTGGTTCATAATAAATATATAATAATAAACGCTTGAATAAATTATTGTCTTTTCTTTTCTGTCAAGATATTTTTCAGATCAATCACTTTCTATGAGATGCTTCATTTACAAACTGATTAAGCACCCAGAATTTTCTACTTAGTGCTATGCCTGAATTACAGTGGTGCCTTTCAACTATATAATGAATGAATTAACGAATTGAAGAACAAATCGATGGAGTATCAATTGATGAATGTTTCTTACAACTAAATGTTTATATTATTCCATTTAAAACCAATATAAAATTATCAAAGAGAATGTTTTTGCTGCCAAGCATCTAACCTCATGTGATATTTATTTCCTTCAACCTTCTTACTAACTGAAGTAAAATTAATTTCTTTTATTAGAAAACTCTCTCATATATATTAATTTATTTTTGGTAAAAAATATTATTTTACTATAGCATAGGTAAAAAATAGTATTTGTATTGAGCCTTAATGATGATGGCAACTATGGCTTGTTTCATTGTGGAATAAAGCTTTCTAGAGAAATCATTATTGAAATTGCTCATATAGTTCTGCTACTTTTAAGTCTTTGTCTTAGACAATGCTGTGACTACAATGCAGCAAAGTAATTTTTCAACAAAAATGTTACATGTGTTTAAAAAGAATAAAAGAAACAAATTTTAGTAATTTATTGAAGTTTTTTTATTATTATTTTGCCTTTTTACATAGGGGACCCATAATTTTTTTCCCTTTCAGAGGCATCCATGTACCTCTAAGGAATTACTGGATGGTTGTCACATAGTTCAAGAGTGCAAAGTTCAGTGTTCAGAAACTTGGAATCTGCACAGACCAACTCTTGGAAGCTCGACCTTGGTAAAACCATATGAAATTTTTTTCCCTAGAAAATATAAAGGCATGCCCTAAGGGACATTTAATTTCATTACAATCCAGACAAATATCATGATTGATCAGGAATCAGGAGATAATGGAAAATTTGTCAGAAAAGGAGGAATACTTGAATAACCCTTTATTACTGTAGGTTATGGGAAGAGGAAAGGAGTTGGAGATAGAAGAAGCAGGAGGTGACCATGTCATTCATCGTCTTGTCTTTCTGAAGCAGAGTCCT
Source organism: Daubentonia madagascariensis (assembly GCA_023783475.1). Taxonomy (NCBI): domain Eukaryota; kingdom Metazoa; phylum Chordata; class Mammalia; order Primates; family Daubentoniidae; genus Daubentonia; species Daubentonia madagascariensis. Next base: position 11,606,706 of record JAKFHU010000978.1, on the reverse strand, counting down.
CCATGACTAGATCTGTTAGATAGGTTGAAGAAAAAACTAAATGCAGAAGTGTTTTATTACCCTTCTTTTGAACTCTCGGAGATGATCAACAGGGAGTAACAGCACAAACGCAGTGTGTGGAGGTACTGAATATATCTGTAATAGAGGAATATGATCAGCCAGATTAAACTTAATTACTTCCATGTGACACTGAAGGGACTAAGCAGTTTCTTCTAATTTATTGTGAGGCAGAAAAGAAGAGGTTCTATTGAGTATTACTGAGAATCTGGCTAGAGAACTTTCCCAGTGTATTGCCAAAGAGGAAACACAGTGGCTTTGCAGTCAAATACTTAAGGTCAGGCTGTCTAGACTAGAAAGTCACAATCAGACCTCAGAGCATCCCAGAGGCAGAGTAACAAAAACAGACTGAGTTTCCCAGCTACATACCTTAGGTGCAGAAAACAATAGGATTCCCAGGGATAGAAGGACGCTAACCACACCTCAGTGAACACCAGATGGCACTCTCCCTGAGAACAGAAGAGCTGTGCATAGCAGAGTCCAATACAAGCACCATCCTGAGATTCAAATTGTAGGAAAGAGGAGAGGGAGGGCAGAATCTGATCCCCATCTTTTTACTTTATCTCTGTATAGCTTTAATGAGAATATATGTTAAAGCTGGGAGAAGCTGAGATATCATTAAATGATAAATGTACACAGCAGAATAATTAGGTCACTTAGAATAAACTACCACTTCTTTGCACATCTGAGTAGGACTATGAGAAAACTTCCAATTTCACTGCAAAAAATGATGATAAAAATACATTACTTTAAATCAATATTTGGCTTTACAGTCACAGTTTTTTGTCTGTGTATGTGTTTAAGTAGACCCTAAGTACAACCTTATGGATAAGAAAATTAAATTCTTTGATTTCAAGTAAATTTAGTAATTATAAAATAGAAGAAAACAGATTTAAAAAACTCTTTATGATAGAAAACAGTAATTGTAGTGAATAACAAATAAATAATAAATATAAAGAAAATCAGTAATTATGGTTCCACATATATATAATTAAATTTGTAGCAGCAAAACTGCCATTTTAAACATAAAAATCAAAAACTTATAAAATTACGTTGTTTTTATTCACAATTTGGAGATTGAGTTTTGCTCTATAATTTTGTTATCTAATTTGAGACAAACAAGTATAATGGGAAAATACAGACTCTGGAGCTAGAGTGACTTCTCAGTCCCTTCCTAGTTGTGTGAACTTGGTCATTAATTAAATTTTTGTCCTTCAATTTCCCCATATGTGAAGCAGTGACAGTACATACCTCAGTGGATTGCTTTGTGGTCCAAAATTAAAAATTATTCTAAGGTAAGTAACGTGATTAGAATTGTGCCTGGCACATTGAAAGCACTACATGAGGCTTGACTTTTATTATCTTCAACCAGTGGTCAGCAGATAGAGTCCATAGCCAACATTAGAATGCAAACTTCTGAAATATTAATTTCAAAATCATACATATTTAAATATTCTTTCTCATTTCTGACCTTAGAAATATTAAAATTCCAATCTTATATGTAGAATCGCCAGGCCAGTGCGTTATTGTTCCAATTTATATTTTGCTTCTAAATGCTTTTAGCTCTTATTTTTGAAGCACCTTTTTAAAAAATACATTAAAAAGTCATAAACATTTTTGATAAGCTGTGATACATATTTTCCAGAATGATTGTTAAATATATTACTTAGAATTCCTTAAGAAGATTGTGAAATATTCCCATGCATGTAGTGCTAATTAAAAGGTAATGTATGCTTTCATCTTTAGCTTAGAGGCTTTATATATATAGTTCCATAGTAATGGGCAGAATCTGGAAACTGATAGCCATGAAGGCTTATCTCAGCATATACAAACTGATCTCTCTCTGATAATTAAAAATCAACAAATTTATATTTAAAAAAAATTGTGTAGCAGAGACTGTGCTTGATTTTGGTGGTATAGAAATACTTTTCTTACCTCAATGGGCCTGCTATGTTTGGTTAAAATATGTTCATTAACTTAACATTAAAAATTTTCCTCCACTTTGAATGCTTCTATCTCTGCTAAGGAATAAGAAAGTACAAGAGAACATCACTTTCACTGTGCCAGTCAGGAAGGTAAGATGACTTATAAAATCACAGATTCTTAAAATCTCCCAGAGAGCTGAGCCCACAAAAAAGCATAAATGAACAGATTCCATTAAGTAAGAAGCTCTACTGGGAGAGAAGAAACCCCAAACTGCTTTTAACCATGGTACAGCAAAAGGAGAAGGAAAAAGCATTGATTGATGAGGGTAATAAAAAATAGAGGAATTTTTGAAGAGTTCTGATGGTTTTGTAAGGACTGGCATGATGATTTAGAATCTCTAGGGGCAACTGGCCACAGAGTCTGCATTCAGATCTTTCCCAGAGGCCTTCATCAGTGCTCAGGTGGAATACTGGGAACAGGGAAGGAAGCTATTCCTGCCCAGGTACTGCAGCCCTCAAGGCAGTGGCTACCTCGACTGGCATAAGAGCAGGAGAGCTCATAGTGACCTGCCTTGAGGTGTAGCCACATGGGGCAAATTGAGGGCAGGTCAGACAGTGAAAGAAAACTTCTGGGGCACCTTGGACCAGTGGAGAACATGGTAGAGGCCACTGCAGCTGGGATGGCACAGGAGTGCTGAGAAAAATCCCTAAGTTAGAGGTGCAGGGGTTTCTGCTGAACTCTGAGGGTAGACAGAGAAATGAGAAAAATCCTCTAGGTACTCTGGGGCACCACGGAGTAATGACTGTGACTGCCGATGGCTGGAAAAGGAGTGGGTCAGCTGAGAGAGATACAACGAGAGATGCATGCAGGCAGGATTGCTTATGGCTGAAACAGGACAGGAGAATTAAGACGGGTCCTCCAGGCCCCATAGGTCTGAGCACAAGGATATGGCCTCCTGTGATTAAGGGTAGGTCGGGAGGGCAAACAGAGACTCTCAAACACATGCACTGAGGTATAGGTTCTCTGAGCCAGCTGAAGTGTGAGGGCAGAGCAGGAAAGCTGAGAGCATCCCCTCAGGCACTCAGATATTGAACTTTTCTGAAGGCCCTGATGCATTAGCCCTAAATGCATTTGGAGCCAGTGGTGGTGAAATAAATCACAGTAAGCAAAAGGAAGCCCAGATTCAGCTCCTCTAACACAGTAGGTTCACTCAGCCGTTTGCACTAGCAGCCTTATAGAAAAGGGAATTTCTCTTTTCAGGGTACAACTAAAATTTTCTTCAGTCTCTATTCTTTTCAACCAATTCCACTCCTATGATAAACCATTAATCCACTAATCCATGAATGGATTAATCCATTCATGAGTGCAAAATCCTCATGATCCAATCACCTCTTAAAGACCTCACCTTTCAATACTGCCATAGTGGGGATTAAGTTTCCAAGACATGAAATTTAGGAGACACATTCAAACCATAGCACCAGCCTTTCAAGATTTTTTTCATAAAATATTTGTCATGAGCCTGTTCGGAGCCAGGATTTGTTATTAGTGCTAGTTTATCACCAATTATGTTATCATAATGTGAAGACAAAATTTTCTCTCTTAATAGAGCTGGTATCTAGGTTAATTTTATTTTGTGTCCTTTTTTACTTTTGTTCATTTCTTCTTTTTAACACATTTTTAGAATTTTAATGATTTTTAGGATTTTAAAATAAGTTATTAATTGATTATTTAAATTTTTGTATCTATGGTATATAGATAATATTTTTGAGGATTGAATTATATTAGTCACTTGAATATCTTCATATTCTTACCATTATTCTTGATATTCATCCATTCATGTTTGAATGTTCTTACTGATATGTATCCAACAAAATTTGAATGGTTCATGTCAGGGGAAAATGTGCACATACACACACATATACACACACACAAATTCTCAAAATTGTAATAAATGAATAAAACAAAAAGTGAACTTAATGAACTTATAGGCTACTGTAGAGATTTTATTATGTATTAATGCATAAGTATATGCCAAATGTAAAATTTTCAAATAAAGAATCCTAAACATAGTTTTGTAAAATAAAAAATAAACATTAAAATAAAATAAAATTCTGTATAAAATTCTAATTCCCCTGTGAAATAATGAATTTCTTATTACTGATAATGAACTATTTTTTCTGATATTAATTGTATTTTTATTAAATTTTCAGCTATATATTTTCTTTGCTCTCAAACAAGTGGGAATTATACAGAAAGAGACAAACAGAAGTGATTTCTTATATTCTCGGAAATTACCTAAATATACACAAGCAAGGGAATGATTAAAAATGTATCTTTAGCTCACATATTTCCTGATTTGTTGATAAGACCAGACTTTGTGTGTTGGTTCAAATCTCTGTTCCATTCCCAAAGACTTACCATCCTGATTTGGGTCTGTCCTGTGTTTTTGAGGTTCAGAGGTTAGGCTGAGATTTTGCAGATGGTTCAAATGTCAATTCAGCTCTCAAAACCTTTGCTATACTGATTTGTGTCTCTGCAAAGAATGTGTGATTTAAACATTAGGCTGGGAATTTTATGAGTTTGTGCACAGAAAGGCTGGAGTCTCTTTCCAGGCTCTCCCTCCTGTAGGATTTTTTCCACATACAGTACTCTGGCCTATCCTGGCTTTTTTCCATTGTTCCCTTAGACAGAAAGACCTAGGTTATCTGTGAAAGTTTTAGCTGCACATGTTGAGCCACTGTGTAACTGGTGTCTACCATGATGCAAAGCCATGAGACAAGAAGAAACAGAAATAAAAATAGGAAACTCACCTGTGACTGGGTTGCTTCTCCAGGTTGTAAAGATTGTCATCTCCATCATCCTCCACTTTTGTTTACTTTTCATGGTCCTCAAGTAGTTTTTTGTTTTGTTTTCTTTGTAATTTATCCAAATTTTGTGGTTATAATCAGTGAGAGGGCTCACAACATCACAGGCAGAATCAGTACTCCCATCCGGTGTACATTTTTGAAAAGTATGCATTTCCTTTCTATAGTAAGATGTTGAAGGAATTGTCACCCATATTTTGAAAGGTGCTGTGATTAAGGTGTGTCTGATGAGTTGGTGGATGCTATAAGCTTCTGAACCAGTATGGGATTCAGCACTAACTTGAATACACACAGCAATTAATTGGCACCAGTTAGGTTAGTGTGCCTTATGGCTGCCCAGCTGCTTGGCAGAAAGTAAGGTTGGGAAATCAACTTTCATGTTTGCTATTTAAAATTACCCATATCTATTATTTTTGAATTTGAGCAGCTGCTATCTCTTCTGAAAATTGAACAAACACATCTGTCTGGGCAAACTGCTAGATTTAAATAACAAAAAGGTTTCTGTTAAAGTAAATGTTTAAAAATAGATTAAATCCTATTGCTGCTACAGCTCTATCAGGTACTCTCACACAATTTACTTCAACTAGAAAATAATTTTACTCAAATTACACACACTCTTATGCTTTGTAATGTATTACTAGGGGAGCAAAAGATGATAGAATTATCTATTAGTTGAGTTCCTAATTTTTGAGGGAGAATGGCCGTAGTCAAATACAAATTAATGATTAGACTTAAAATTTTTTTTATTTGCTTGCTGATGGCAGTAGGTCTGACATCCTGTATAGGACCCTGTTGTTAGACATTTTGAGCCTGCAAAATATTTTAAAACACACGGCAGTAATACTTAGCATTGATTGAATTATTTATGTTCATTCCCAGGATGAAGATGGAAGAGTATCATGGCAGCAGTAAATATAGGATATGATTCTATTTTAGTAATCTTCTGAAGATCATCCTGCAAGTCTGTAACAATTTTCTCATTATTTTTCCCTTATTTATATGTTATATCCCTGTGTTGGGTAAGTGGGTGTGTAATTGATTTTAGTTTGTTATAACATCACACATTGACTTCTCTGCTTTTCTCAGAGAACTTTTATCTTTATTTCATAGTTTATCGACATACTCTTAAATTGAATGTATTATGTATACAAATTTATAATTGTTAGAATCAAAATGGCACTGCCATTTTATGTTTCCTAGAATGTGATAATGAAATGAAGGAATTATATTTTTTCTATGAAAACAACACTATTTTCAGGAAAAAAACCTTTGAAAATAGAAATAGTCTTATAGTTACAAATAAAAGCATATCTAGAGTGAATAAGATGTTTGTAACTTTTGAAGGATTCCTTTATTCCTAACATATAGCATTTAATTATGTCATAAAGAAAATAAACACTATTAATAGCAAAGTATCCTCATCTAGAAAAGTAACCAGGTCCCTAGGCTTCTGTATTAGTTTGCTATGGCTACAGTAACAAAGTACCACAAACTGAATGTCTTAAATGACAGAAATTTGTAGTCTCACTTCTAGCCTTCTGGGTGCTGGAAGTGTGAGATCAAGGTGTCAGCAGGGTTGGTTCCTTCTAAGGGAGAAACTGTTGTATATCTCTTTCTTAGCTTCTGGAAGTTTGCTGGCAATGGCTGGCATTCCTTGGCTTGTACATGCTTCGCTCCAATCTCTGCCCTCATTGTCAAATGGTGTTCTCCCTGTATGTATGTCTTTGTGTCTAAATTTCCTCTTTCATAAGAATACCAGACACATCATCTTAGGTTCCAACCTAATGACCTCATTTTAAATTGATTACCTCTGGAAAAACCCTGTGTCCAAATAAGTTCACATTCTGATGTACTGAGGGTTAGGACTTCAAAATACCAGGGTTTTTTTGGGGGAAAAACAATTCGAGCACTAAGATCTCAAAATAGCACCCCAAATCAGGGACTATGTTAGTTGGAAATTTACTTATTAATCATTCCCTTGCTTTTGTACATTTAGGTAATTTCCAAGAATATGACAACCCATTTTTGTTTGTCTTTCTATTCAATTCCTACTTGTTTTGGGGAAAAGAAATATACTGCTGAAAATTTAATAAAGCAAATTAGTTAGTTCTATAAGGGCTTATTTCAATATAAGAATAACTCTTTTTTTGTCTTTCATTCAAATAACAAATATTTCTGAGTACTCTGGGAAAACAGACTTTCATTTAATTAAGAAGAATTCAAAGGGCTCTGCTTACTGGTGGGTTGGTGTCTCTGGATTTCTTTTGCTAAATAAGGAGTTGTCTAAGCAAAGGAAAAACCAAAACTTGAAATTTCTAAAAGTTGAGCTTCTCTAATAAAATATTCTCATTTATTAACACTTTGAAAACTCTAAACCACAGGACCAGAAAGTCTGAAGCTTCTAATTGTGATCTGAGTCAACAACTGCCATTATTCTTACTGTAAAATGATAATGGAGTAATGAAAGGCCTGAAGCCCTTGAGTTCAGGGCTATTTCTCTGCACTACAAGGCTTGTTATCCAAGAGCCTATGTCCAGAAAGCCCAAACTCATGAATGAAATTCTTATCAAAATGCAGATTTTATAATGTTGAACAGAGAATATTTACTTATGAGAAGAAAGTACATTTGGAAGACCAAAGAAAGCACAAAATGTTGTTGCTAGAATATGAAGACACTCATTGGAAAGAGGCATGTCCAAACCAGCTGTGATTGTCCTCTGTGCAGTTATTGTCTATAGATATTTCTCAGATGAGAAGAGAGCATTGCATCATTCCAGGAGGAAAAAGAGCCAGAAAGGGGGATTTCCTCGTTAAGTGTATGACCACTGCAGCTCAAGCTAACTACTGAGATACGCATGCAGTGGACAAATGCTTGGCATAATGCAGGCTTTGGGAACCATGCCTGTACATACCAGACACAAACCAGCAGAGCAAATACATTGAGAACTGAACTGAAATCTAAGCTACCACACACAGAAGGGGAAGAAGAACTTATATTCTGAATCTAACTTTGGATATGTCCTGCTTAAATTAAAAATAGGAGTCTATACAGTGTAAAATTCACAATATCCAGGATACAATGTAAAATGATTTGACACATAAACAAATAGAATTATGTGACACGTTCTCATGGGAAAAAACAATTAATGTATTTGCCAACATTGAGTTGTCAAAATGTTGGAATTATCAATTACTTTTTAACTTAATTTTTAAGCAAAAATTGCATTATTTAAGGTGTACAATGTGATGTTTTGATATGCGTATACTTAGTAGACCGATTGCCACAGTCAAAATAATTAACATGTCTAGCTCTTCACATAGTTACCATTTTTGTGGTATGTAGTGAGAACACAACATCTACTTTCTTATCAAATTTCAAATATATGATATAGTATTATTAACTACAATCACCATGGTCTATATTAGAGAACTAGAACATTTTCATCCTAAATAACCTAAACTATGTGCCCTTTGACCAACATCTCTTCATTCCTTCCTCCCTCCCTTGTAACCACTTTGAGATACTGATTTCATTCCTTTGCATACAAACCCAGAAGTGGAATGGATGAATTATATTGTAGCTCTATTTGTAACTTTTTGAGGAAACTCCATATTGTTTTTTCTAATGGCTGTACCAATTTACATTCTGATCAGTAGTGTGCAAGGATTCCCTTTTCTCCATATCCTTGCCAACACTGGTTATCTTTGGTCTGTTTCATAATAGCCATCCTAAAGGTGGGCATAAAGTGATATCTCATTGTGGTTTTGATTTGCATTTCTATGATGATGAGTGATGTCGAGCACTTGTTTATACAACTGTTAGCCATTTGTATGTCTTATTTGAAAAAATGCCTATTCAGTTCCTGCTATGGTTTGAATGTGTTCCATCCAAAATTTGTGTGTGGAACCTTAATCTCCATTGTGGTAGTGTTGGGGTGTGGGCCCTTTTGGTAAGTAATTATGTCATAAGGGCTCCCCTCTCATGAAATGAATTAGTGCTTTGTAAAAGGGCCGAAAGGAACTAGCTCAGGCCTTTTTTGTCTTTCTGTCTCTTGTGCCACGTGAGGGACATTCTTCTCCTCCAAAGGATGCAGCAACAAGGTGCCATCTTGGAAGCAGACAGACTAGGTCCTCACCAGGTAGTGCTTTGATCTTGGACTTCCCAGCTTCCAGAGCCATGAGAAACTAAATTTCTGTTGTTTATAAATTACCCAGCCTGTGGTATTTTGCTATAGTAGCGCAAACAGTCTAAGATACCACCTTTGCCCATTTTTAAATTCAGTTATGTGAGTGTTTTTCCTATTGAGTTGCATGAGTTCTTTCTTAGTTCATTTTTTATTGCTATAAAAATACCACAGACTTGATAATTTGTAAAGGAAAGAAATTTATTTCCTACAGTTCTAGAGGATGGAAATTCCAAGAGTGTGGTGCTGGCATTTGGTGAGGTCATTCTTGCTGGGTTATCACATGGAGAAGGGGCAGAAGGGCACACAAGAACATGAGACAGAGATGGAAATGTTCTAATCACATCTTTTTTATCAGAAACTCACTCCTGCCATAACTAACCTGAGATAAGGGCATTAATCCATTCATGAGGGGAGAACCCTCATGGCCTAACCACTTCTTAAAGGCCCCACATCTTAACACCACCACATGGCAACCAAGTTTCCAATGCATGAACTTTTGGGGGACACATTCAAACCATAGCAAGCTCCTTACATATTTTGGATATTAACTCTTTATCAAGTGTTTGGTTTGCAAATATTTTCTCCCAATCTGTAGGTTGCCTTTTCATTTTGTTAACCCTTTTATATTTTCTATACAGAAGCATTTTAGTTTAATGTAGTCTCACTTGTTTAGTTTTGCTTTTGTTTTCTGTGCTTTTGGTGTCATGGCCAAAAAAATCATTGCCAAGACCAAAGTCAAGGCATTTTTTCCTATGTTTTCTTCTAGGAGTTTTATAGTGTCAGGTATTAAATGCAAGTCTCTTAGTTGATTTTTGTATATGGTATAAGAGTCCCATTTCATTCTTTTTCATGTGGACGTCAAGCTTTATAAACACAAGTTATTGAAGAGACTATCCTCTTCTATTGTGTATTCTTGGTGCTCTTCTCAAAAATTAGTTGACCGTGTATGTATGAGTTTATTTCTGTGTTCTCCACTATGTTCCATTGGTCTGTGTATCTGTTTTTGTGCCAATACTATGCTATTTTAAATATTATAGCTTTTTAATGCAATTTGAAATCAGGAAGTTAATTTTTATAACTTTATTTTTCTTTCTTGAGATGTCTTTGGCTTTTTGGAGTTTTTTATTATTCCATATAACTTTTAGGACTTTTTTTTTTTCTATTTTTGTTAAAGATGCCTTTAGAAACTAGATAGGGATTGCAATGAATGATTCAGTTTTGGTAGTGTGGATTTTTTAACAATATTAATTCTTCCAGTCCTTGAGCATGAGATACCTTTTTCTTTATTTGTATCTTTTTAAATTTCTTTCAGAAATGTTTTATAATTTTCAGTCTACAAATATTTTATCTCCTTAGTTAAATTTATTCATAAATATTGATTCTTTATGATGCTATTTTAAATGGGATTGTTTTCTTGATTTCCTTTTTGTATACTTTGTTGTTGGTGTGTAGAAACATTACTGATTTTTGTATATTGATTTTGTATCCTACAACTTTACTAAATTTGGTTATTAGTTAACAATTTTTTATGAAGTCTTTAGGGTTTTCTATGTATGGAATCATGTCATCTGCAAATAAAGACAATTTTACTTCTTCCTTTATGATTAGGATATATTTTATTTCTTTTTCATGTCTAATTGCTCTGGCTAGGAATTTAAGTACTACATTAAATGTAAGTGCAAGAGTGGGCACATGCCTTGTACCAGATCTTACAGGAAAAGTTTTCAGTTTTCCCCCATTGATTATGCTTTTAGCTATAAGCTTTTCATGAATGACCTTGAATTAAGGTAAGTTCCTTTGATACCTATTTTGTTTAGAGTTTTTAATCATCAATAGATATTGAATTTTGTCATTGTCAAATGCTTTCTCTACATTTATGTCTTTTGATAGAAAAATTTAATTCATTTATATTTAAAGTAATTATTAATAGGTATGGATTTACTACTACCATTTTGTTATTGCTTTCTGACTGTTTTGTAGTTTCTTTGTTCCATTCTTTCTCTCTTGTTCTCTTCCTTTGTAATTTGATTTTTTTTTGTAATAGTATGCTTTGATTTCTTTCTCTTTATCTTTTGTGTATCTAGTACAGGTTTTTGCTTTGTGGTTACCATGAGGCTTACATAAACTATCTTATAGTTATAATAGTCTATTTTAAGTTGATAACAACTTAACTTTGATCACATACAAAAATTCTATATTTTAACATCTCCTTCTACCACATTTTATGTTATTGATGTCACAATTTATATCTTTTATATATTATGTTCTCATTACCAAATTATTGTAGCCTTATTTATTTTGAATATTTTTGTCTTTTTATTTTAATACTAAAGTTAGAGGTGATTTATGCACCATCATTACAGTATTAGAGTATTCTGAATTTTAATATATTTTTACCTTTAAAGTGAGTTTTATACTATCATATGCATTCATATTGTTATTTAGCATCCTTTCTTTTTGGACTTGGAGAAATCCTTTAACATTTCTTGTAAGGCAGATCTAGTGGTGGTGAACTCCCACAGCTTGTTTGTCTTGGAGAGTTTCGTAATACATTTAGCAAGACAGACTGCATGCTTAGCCATAAAATAGAGCTCCATAAATTTAAAAGGCTTGAAAACTTAGAGACTATGGTTTTTTACCAGAACAAAATTGAATTAGAAATCAACAACAATACAGTATCTAGGAAAATTCAAATATCTGGAAATTAGGCAACACATTTTTAAACAATTCATAAGTCAAAGATGAAATAAAAAGTGATATTAAAAGATGTTTTTTAAGTGAATGGCCAAAAAAACCAATCAAAATTCATTGAATACAGGCAAAGAAAGCAGTTCATAGAGGGAAACTTTAAATACTAGCTTTAATGCTTTTGAAGCCAGTGACCTAAAGATCTACATTAGGAAGCTAGTAAAAGAAAAGCAAATGAACCCAAATAAGTGGAAGGAAGGAAATAATAAAGATAAGAACAGAACTCAATTTTTAAAAAGCAGAGGGACAATAGAGAAAGTTAGCAAACCCAAGAGTGGGTTCTTTGAAAAGATCAACAAAATTTACACACTCCTCAAAACACTGACCGAACAATAAAGGAAGAGAACACAAATCAGTAACATCATAAATAAAAAACAAGGTTATCACAACAGAGAGAATGAGTGCAGTATCACTATTAAAATAGTTTTGACTTCAAGAGCAGGATATTTTTAGGTACAATGCACCCAGAACATTGTTTTTAAGCCTTTAGTTTGGCATATTTTTGGTTATAAAAATTATTTTCTTCCTTAAATCCTCTTATAAATATTATGTTCAGATCAAACAAATCAAAATTTATCATGGTATTTGGGTTTATTGCCATTTCTTTCTTCCACAGACTGATTCAATATATTTTTAAATATGCATATTATTTTATAACCCTCATCTGTCCACTTTAAATAGTTTGTCAGTTTAAAATATGAATAATGTGCATTCACATCATTTTACTTTTGCCCAAAAAATGTTAACAACTATTTGAGAATAATATAAACATTAAATCAGGATATAAACTTTCAGAATGCCTCCCTCATTTCCTCTGTATTATATCTACTTGTTTAATTACCTCAGAGACCCATGAAAAACCAAGCTGTATCCAACCCCCAATATATATTCCTAGAGATAAAACTATTCAGAATCTCTATCAATTCTCCTTCCCTGGGAAACTGAAATAGACTACCCAGATGTAAATCTTTAGGATTTTTTTTTTTTTTTTTAAGAGACAGGGTCTTGCTTTGTTCCCCAGGCTGGAGAGCAGTGGCATGATCAGCTCACTGCAGACTCGAACTAGCGGGCTTAAGCGATGCTCCTACCTCAGCCTCCTGAGTAGCTGGATCTACATGCACATGCCACACCACCCAGCTAATTATTTTTATTTTTATTATTTTAGATATGAGGTCTTGTTATATTGTCCAGGCTGGTCTGGAATGCCTAGCCTCAAGTGATCCTCTTGCCTCAGCCTCCCAAGTAGCTGGGATTACAAGTGTGAGCCACTGCACCTGGTTGGATTTTGTTTACTTTCTTCCTCAAGCAAAAGGCAAATCCCTTCAAATAAGCTTAATATTTGCAAATTATGGTATAACCCGTAGGAAATAAATAGAATTATTTTTAGTTTATCCATGTGTTTAGAGACTAGTGTTTAGAGAGTGTCTGATGAAGTCTTCTAATTTGAAAAGCAAACATTTATTGAATAACAGTTAATCTCTAAATACTGTGCTATGCCTATGATCTTTTCACAGTATAACAACTTGTAGCTTCTCTTTGTCTTATTTGTGTTGTTCCATAATACTATGCTAAATGTACCTGAAGAGAAGAAATCCATAAAAACTCAAATTGCTTCTAACCCAAAAGAATAAAGTTCAGCTTGTCCCACCTTATATTCTTTTTTGAAGATGAAACCTTGTTACCCTAGCCACAGACAATTGGGTCAATGATTCATGAAGCTGTCAAGACGATTATATATCAACTTGCCAAAAAAAAGAGACCAACCAACTCAAACGTGTAACGTGGCTACTTTACAAATGTGTTAATCCATGCTGAGTAGTGTAACTATGAATTGTTGGTGAAAAGAGTCTGCCATTTAAGCTTGTTTCTTTGTATGTTAAGTTTATATTTTAGCTTTCTAGGATGCAAACAATAAATCCCAGAATATCTCAAACCCAGGATTTCTGAGTGAGTGAGCAAGTGACTTTCTATACTACCCTTGTGCTACTTTATTCTGTATTTAAACCAAGATTCCTGAAGGTATTAATATTTTCTTATTCTTGATATACTTTGGGTTATCTATCCATCACACAGTAGCTTCCTCATTTATGTAGAATTGTTTCTCACCCGCAAAAAAGTATTTTCACCGGAGTGAAAATTGTATTTAAGAACTATGTGTGTTTGTATTAAAATTGTATAATGTTTATCATTGTTAGTATAACTGAAGTCATGATCAGAAATACTTGTAATAACTGAGAACATCTGAGACTAAGAGGCCTCATAGGAAATTCAGATTCTGATACTCTTACTGAACTGCATGAGTGAGGTATCTGGAAGTATAAATCAGGATAATTGAATAGGTGTATAAATAATATTTTGAGGTAGCATTTTTTGAATATTTACATATATGCCAGTCATTGTGTTAAATGCTTTATAGTCAACAAATATAATCCCCACAACAGATTCTGGAAGTAGTACTATTTTTTATCTCAGACAGGCATATCAACTTGCCCATGATCATAACATTGGAACAAATGTGCAAATGTACTAACTCTCACATGGACTGACTTCAAAGCCTATAATACTAATTTTATATATATATATATATATATATAAAATCTCCATGCATTATCTTCCTCAGAAGCAACTAGGTGCTCATTAAAAATACAGATTCCTATTAATAGTAGGAACCCATATCAGACATTAAGTGTTTTCATCTCTGAGTTCCAGTTGGGAAGTATAAATACTTAACAAATAATAAGAATCTCAGGTGATTTTGATACTGAGATTTGTAGTAAAGTATGTAGGTTCTAGATAATGAGGCAGGAAATCAAAACTAAGAAGGGAAGTTTAAATGGAAAATGCTGTGTAAGAGAAATAAAGCAAGTGCAATTTTCATTTGAACATAGCTCCACAAGAGAACCACTTGGGGAACTCTTAAAAAGCACCCATGTTATGGCTCTACCCAAGACCCATCACATCTGAGTCCTGTGCATGAATACTTTTAAAATGCTCCCCAGATGATTTTTAATGAGAAACAGGTTGTTCACTAGCATAAAACTCCAAATACTTTTGGAAGAGTTTCTTTTATTAAATGTGATCCTTTAAAAAAAAATTTACAGTCCCTGTCATCTTCTTTGTTACATGTAGCAATAGGTCCTTGGAGATCGTTAGAGAGTAGATTATTCTTCTCATTCATGGTAGTTTACAAAGTGTGTATAATCCACACATCTTGGATAGTCTTATTGGTGTTCGGCAAAATAATCCCAGTTAAACATGATAAACTTAATTTTCCTATCTGACTTTTGAATGTATAAGAATAAATGATCTTCAATTTATGTTACCTCACAAAGATTCTCAATATAATTTGTTGTCATTGCTCAAATTCCTGATAAGATAGTATATTTTACAAATGGAAAATTCAGATTATAAGCAAAGGTTGATCTAAGAATTTTCAGGGAAACTAAGCTTAACCACCACAGCAAAACTACTTCCTGCTCTCAAATAAACTGATATGGCTACATCCAGGAAATATCCTTATAGGTCTTGAAATGAGCCATCATACTTGACTTCAATTTACCAAAATATTTCCTTTCCTCTCCCTAGAATTTATAAAGAGCATTTATTCTTTAGTTTAAAAATTCTGTATTCTCCTTATGATGGAGGCAGGTAGAAGGAGGAAAAAGAAAAGTAGGGTAGCAAAATATACTTTAGAAATGATAACTTTATTTCGAAACTGTTAAGGCATATGAAATAAGTAGACAAAGTGTGTAACCAATTATTCAAAATAGTTTTTGGCTCTACCATACTTTACTTGAAAGTCTGACAGGTACTCAGTTTCATTGATTCCTTTCTAGAAAACTGCTAGAACTTTTAAGGAAATAAAATTACCCTTTTAGATAAATATTTATGTACATACTTAATGCAATATGATTGTGAATGGAAGAATATAGCAGACTTCTTTTTTACTCCAATAACTTAGAATATCTGCACCTTATTTTTCTAAATGTGTTTTGTTACCTGAATTTGGCTGCAATTACTATATTACTATTATATTTTCAAGGTAGATAATAAAACTTAATGTTGAGTCTTAGACTATTGATATTTTAAAATAACCAGAGTCTAGAAAATTTATACAATTTTTGACTTTATTAATTATTGCAAAATTATTGGACCTGTTTCATAGAATGACTATGTCCAGAGACTCCCTAGAGGAAAATCAGTCTTTCTCTATAGACAACCATCATCATCCCAGAGTGACTGCTCATAACAAATGCTTTTCTGAATCTAATCAGTAACTTTGCTCTTGCTGTAGATCAAGGACCAACAATACCAAAGTTATCTGCTGACTTGCAATTTTTTTTCCAAAGATTTATGAAATTCTCTGTTATTAAACTGAATTTAAAATTGCTTTCACATAAATACTTAGTAATTTACTTTGCAAGAGTAAAGGTGGCAACAAACCTCATATTTTCAGAGTTGAAGATGATATTAAAGTTCAGTTTTAAAATTTGTTAAACAGAAAATTCAAGGACAGTGTTTTTTAAAAATCTGGTTTTACAGAAGCAAATGAATATAAGACTTTAGCATATTATTGTTAGGAAAACATTCATCAATTAAGATAATATTCAAATATTTTTCTCTATTTTCCATAATTCTATTTATGGTTTAATTGCCTTGGCCAATTCTCAAAAGAAATCAATCACTACTTGGCTGTTTCAATGTATTGTACATTGCATATTTTCAACTGATTGTAGTTCTTTGGATGAATTCCAGAGAAAGAAGTCATTATTAATTGATATACATATAACTGATTTAGCAATGCCTATTTTAGTGTCCAACCTATCATTATATAACATTGTATATTTTACTAGAATACACAAATGTATCATTGCTTCTTTTTAATCATCACTTGCAACCTGATATTCAGGTGTCCTAGTTTCGTAGGGTCCTTTACATTTGTTTGGTAGGGACATACCTTTAGGAGACCATTGACTATGATTTGTGACAGAATGAGTTTAAACTACTGAATAGGAAGTAACACATACTTGATGAGGCTGATTATTTTTCTTGTTAAATGAACTGGTTGAGGCTACCCCAGCAAAAGTACTGACTTTAAATACATACATGTATACCTACATAAAATGCAGCTGATATTTATTAACTACTTATATACCAGGAGCAGATTTAAGTACATTGTTTGTAGTAGTAAATTTAATCTCATCACAACACAATCATATATGAAGTCAATTTAGCTTTTAATTTATTTTTACTTTATGATAGTCTATACATAGACTAGTTAATACATTGTAATAGTAGAAAATGCTAAAAGTATGAAAAGGTATACAGAGAAAAGTCTGCCTCACATTTTTGCCTTCCATCTACCCAGTTCCCATCTCCCATTATACCTTGTTGATCACTGAGCCTAGCATTTTTGGGAAGAATGACTTCTTAAAGAACATTTTCTGCTGTTCTTTGGAACTATGTCTTTTTAGATTTTTCTGTCTCTATATATGAGATTTATGAAATATATCTTCCTATATGTTGTTTCATTTTGATTTCTTTTTCCAAGAATGGAGATCTGTTTGCTTTTTAAATTTCCAGGTGGAAGGGACTTTTTCTTTCCAATCTTATCATCAATTTCTAATTTCGTTAAATAGTGATAAGAAAAGATTTGTACTATTTCTATTTTTGGAATTACTGAGGTGTATTAGAACACTTCAATTTTCATAAATGTTGAATGGAAGCCTGGAAAGATATACTTTATTTTCAGATTCTAAATTTGGATATTAATAAATCAGATATATCCAATTAATCATATTTACTACTACTTCCACATCTTATCCATTTTGTTGTATTCATTACTCATGAGCTAAAAATCTTTAATACCTCTTACCAATAATTTGTTTCTTATTTTCTCTTTCATGAATGAGACAAAAACTTTTGTTTTTTGCTAATATCTTTATTTTGAATAATTTTGGTATTATATAATGTCAATATTGGTGTCATTTTATATTTTTACTGAAATTATACCAACTTTTATTTATTGCAAGAGTCTGTGCATGGGCAAGTTGAGCTGGTTTCAACTAGGGAAGAGATTGTTACTGGTCTTAGATGGCCTCACTCATGCTTCTGCCCTCAGGTACCAGATTGCCTTGATACTGGCTATTGTAGGAGGGTCTTATTTGGAAGTCTGGTGGCTAGTGTCTTGTGTTTGCTCTCTCAGGTTCCTCGTTGTCCAACAGGCTAGCTCACTTGTTCTCCAGACAGTATGCAGAAGTGTTCAAAGACTCATAACATCTTTATAATGAGTGTTCTAATAGATTGGAGCTAGTGTTATATCACTTTTGCCACATTCTATTATCCCAAACATGTCTGAAGACATTTACATATACAAGGGAAAAGGAAATAGACTCCACTGTTAGATAGGAGTATCTTCAAAGTCTCATTGCAAAGGATATGTTTCTAGAAGAGTGAATGTTTATGGGTAATTTTACATTAAACCACATCTATCTTCCTTGTGTTTACATTGGCCTACTACTCCTTTGTTCATTTCTTTTAAAATTTTCAAACTTTTTTACTTCCAGTGTTCTGTCACAGGTGAGTGCACTAGTTCCCCCTCTTACCACAGGGGAAAATGTTCCAAGACCCCCAATGGATGTCTGAAACTGTGGATAGTACTGAACCCTATGTATACTATGTTTTTTCCCATACATATATACTTATCAGAAAGTTTAATTTATAAATTAGGCACAATAAGAGATTAACAATGATATTAATAAAATAGAACAATTGAGTAAAATAAGGGTTACCTGAACACAAGCACTGTGAGACCGTAACAGTCCATCTAACAACTGAGAGGGCTACTAAGTGAATAACAGGTGTGGTGCTTATACAGCATGGATATGTTGGACAAAGGGATGATTCATGTTCCAGGTGGCATGGAGCAGGACAGCATGAGATCTCATCATGCTACTCAGAACGGCATGCAATTTAAAACTTATCAATTGTTTCTATAATTTTCGATTTAATATTTTTGGACTGAGTGCAGGAAACTGAAACCATGCAATGTGAAACTTCAGATGGCGGGGAGGGGGGCTACTGTATCTTATATACAGAAGAGAGTAGACTTAGCTTTGTGATCCACAATGAATATTTCTCTCTGTCTCTCTGTCTGTCTGTCTCTTTAATACAAGAGGTAAGGCCTTCACATTTATCCATATGGCAGAAATTGTTTGTCATATTTGTTGTCATATTGTTTTGTCATATTCAAAGTGTTATTAAGCTTTGTAAAAAGTCTTTCACTAGTGAGTCACTTGGTACTTTACTTCTTAAGCCAGGTATCTCTTTGTTTTCTACATGAACATTTGTAAAAGTAGTGTATGTCTTTAATAATATTTTATTTCTGCTTTTAAATTTACTTTCTAAGATTTTTAACTTTTACTATTAATAATTTCATAAAAGTATTGCCCGATTTGTTAGCTTTACATAACATTCCTTTAGTCTAAGTTGTTATAAAGAATTAATAAATATACTATTCTTACTACTGTCTTCCTTCCTTTCTTAAATTTTATTAGTTGTGCTATTTGTACATGGTTAAGAAAATAACATTTATACTCTTCCTTGTTAATCCTAAATTCCATGCTTGATTTAGTTTTATTTCTAGAGGTAAATTCAGGCATACCTCAGAGATATTGCAGGTTTGGTTCCAGACCACCACAATAAAGTGGAATATTGGAATAAAGCTAGTCATACAAATTTTGGTTTCCTGGTACATATAAAAGTTATGTTTATACTATTCTGTAGTCTATTAAATAATAACATTATGTATAAAAATGTACATACCTTAATTTAAAAATACTTATTGCTAAAAAATGCTAACAATCATTTCCACCTTTAGGAAGTCATAATCTCTTTATTGGTGGAGGGTCTTGCTTCAGTGTTGATGTAGCCATAAACATCTGATCACCACTGATCAGGGTGATGGTTGCTGAAGCTTGGAGGGACTGTGACAATTTCTTAAAATAAGACAATAAAATTTGTTACATTGGTTAATTCTCCTTTCATGAAAGATTTCCCTATAGCATGTGATGTTGTCTGATAGCATTTTATCCACAGTAGAACTTCTTTCAAAATTGGAGTTAATCTTGTCAAACCCTGTTGCTTCTTTATCAACTAAATTTATGTAACATTCTAAATCATTTATTGTCATTTAAAAATGTTAACAACATCTTCCTTAAGAGTAGATTCCATTCCAAGAAACGACTTTCTTTGCTCATCCTAAGAAGCAACTCTTCATCTGTTCAAGTTTTATCATGAGATTGCAGCAATTCAGTCACCTCTTCAGGTTCCACTTCTAATTCTAGTTCTCTTGCTATTCCCACCAAATCTACAGTGATTTCCTCCACCAAAGTCTTGAACCCCACAAAATCATTCATGAAGGTTGGAATCAACTTCTTCCAAACTCCTGTTACTGGTGACATTTTTACTTCCTTCTATGAATCACCAATGTTCTTAATGACATCTAGAATGTTGAATACTTTCCAGAAGATTTTCTATGTACTTTGCCCAGACACATTAGAGGAATCACTATCTATGGCAGCTATGGCCTTATGAAATGTCTTTCTTAAGTAATAAGATACTTGAAAGTCCAAATTACTCCTTGATCCATGCCTATAGAATGGATGTTGTGTTAGCAAGTGTGAAAACATCATTCATCTCCTTGTAAATTTTCATCAGAGCTCTTGGGTGACCAGGTGCATTGTCAATGAGAAGTAATATTTTGAAAAGATTTTTTTTTCTCCTGAGCAGTAGGTGTCTACATTAGTAGTAAAATATTTAGTAAACTATACTATAAATAGATGTGCTTTCATCCAGACTGTTGTTCCATTTATAAAGCATAGACAGAGTAAAATTAACATATTTCTTAAGGACCCTAGGATTTTCAAAATGGTAAGTTAGTATTGCCTTCAACTTAAAATCACCAGCTGTATTAGCCCCTAACAAGAGATTCCGCTTGTTCTTTGAAGCTTTGAAGGCAGGCACTGACTTCCCTCTAGCTATGATAGTCCTATATGGCATCTTCTTCCAATAAAAGGTGATTTTGTCGACATTTATAATCCTTTGTTTAGTGTAGCCATTTCATCAATTATTTTGGTTAGATCTCTGGATAACTTGTTGCAGATTTACCTTGCACTTTTATGTTATGGTGATGACTTTTTCCCTTAAACCTCATGAACCAACCTCTGCCGGCATCAGACTTTTCATCTGCAGCTTCCTCACCTCTCTCAGCCTTTATAGAATTTGAAGAGAGTTAGGGCCTTGTTCTGGAAAAGGTTTTGGCTTAAGCGAATGTTGTGGCTGGTTTGATCTGCTGTCTAGACCACTCAAACTTTCTCGATTTAAGCAATAAGACTGTTTTGCTTTCTTACCATTGGTGTGTTCACTGGAGCGGCACTATCATTTTTTTCAAGAATGTTTCCTTTGTGTTCACTGTTGACTAACTGTCTGGAGTAAGATGCCTGGCTTTAGGCCTATCTTGGCTTTCAACAAGGCTTTCTTACTGAGCTTAATCATTTCTAGCTTTTGATTTGAAGGGAGAGATGTGTGAGCTTTCCTTTCACTTGAATACTTAGAAACCACTGTAAGGTTATTAATTGGCCTATTTTCAATATTGTTGTGTCTGAGGGAATAGTGAGGTCTAAGGAGAGGGAGAAATACGGGAGAATGACCAGTTAGTTGGAGAGCAGTCAGAATGCAGAACTTATGAATTAAGTTCACTGTCTCATATGGGCACGGTTTGTGGGCCCCCAAAACAATTACAGTAGTAACATTGAAGATAACTGATCACAGATCACCATAACAGATATAATAATAACAAAAATGTTTGAAATATGGCAAGAATTACCAAAATATAACTCATGAGACATGAAGTAAGCACATACTGTTGGAAAAATGGCACAAATAGACTTGCTGGTGGCAGAGTAGCCACAAAACTTCAATTTGTAACATTTGCATATCTTCCAAGCACAATAAAGCAAAACATAATTAAATGAGGCATGCCTGTATATTTAATACCTACTCTTACTTCTTGTATAATAATTTTCTTCATTATCTTACTTGAAATTCATACTCTTATCATTTCCTAGGGAAGGATGATAAAAATAAATTTCTCTGAATTTGTGCATAGTTTAATTTATTTTTTGTCTTTGTTCCTGAAAGACGTTTTATTGGGTTACAGTTTATTTTTCTAATGGCTATATAAATGTTCTTCACCTATGTTCTAGCATTAAATAGAGAAATCTGAGCCTAGAGTGATTTTTGTCTGTGAAATTGAATTGATTTTCCTGCTTGGATACTGAAAACCCTTACTTTATATTTAAAATATAAAACCCTTAGTAGAATATCTTTGCATTAACTACTAAACCTCAAAATTCTTTATATTATAGTGGTCTCTTTCAATACGTAGTGCTAAACCATCCTTTATTTTAGATAAATGTATTGAATTATTGCTTGATTTTCTTCATTAGAGGCTGTTTTTGCATATGTTGGCTCTTTTTGTGTATTGTTCTATAATTTCCCCTCAGGTATCTATTATTGCTTCACTTTAAATTTCTATTTCTTCTTTTCATTGATTCATTTCATTGATTCTCTCTTTTTCTCTTTCTTTCTTTCATTTTTTTCTTTTATTCCTATTTTTCAATCACTTTCTTTGATTTCCATAGTGACAATTATTCTTGTCTCTCTTTTTAATTGGACGTTTCTGTGACCATTTTTTTTTTTTAGGTATTTCATACTTATTTCTGTCAGCACATATTTTATCTGCTTCTTTTTTCTTCATCTCTTGCCTGAATTCTCATAATTCTCCCTTGTGATCCTTATAGAGTTACTTACTTTGTAAATTATATTTAATTTTATCACAAAATATATTTTAACCAACCATATTTAGCTTCTTTTTGGCATTTTTTGGGCACATGTTCTTCAAACAAGTATAATTACTTTTGGGGGTGTCTAAACAGCTGCCCAAAGTGTTTTACAGGTTCAGTGCTATCCCTATCAAAATACGATGTCATATTTCACAGATCTAGAAAAATAATTCTATGTTTCATTTGGAACCAAAAAAGAGACCGAATAGCCAAAGCAATCTTAAGCAAAAAGAAAAAATCTGGAGACATCACATTACCCAATTACAAATTATATTATAAGGCTATAGTAACCAAGACAGCATGGTACTGGTATAAAAATAGAGACATAGAGCAGAATAGAGACCTCAGAAATAAAACCATCTACATACAACCAACTTATCATCAACAAAGAAGACAAAAACATACATTGGGGAAAGGGATCCCTATTCAATAAATTGTGCTGGGAAAACTGGATAGCCACATGCAGAAGAATGAAACAGGACCCCTATCTCTTGTAATACACAAAAATTAATTCAAGATGGATAAAAGAGCTAAATGTAAGGCATGAAACCATACAAATTAAAAAAAAACATAGGAAACACTCTTCCAGACATCATCCTAAGCAAAGAATTTATGGCTAAGAACCCAAAGGTAAATACAACAACAAGAATAAATAAATAAATGGGACTTAATTAAATTAAAACACATCTGCACAGCAAAGGAATTAATCTACAGAGTTAATAGACAACTTACATAATGGGAGAAAAATTTTCAAACTATACATCCAATAAAGGGCTCATATCCAGAATCTACAACAAACTCAAACAAATCAGTGAGAAGACAACAAACAACCCAATCAAAAAGTGGGCAAAATACATGAACATGATTTTTCAAAAGAAGATAGATAAATGGCCACAAATATATGAAAAAGTGCTCAACATCACTAATTATCAGGAAATTAAAACCACAATGTGATACCACCTTACCCCTATCAGAGTGGCCATTACAGAAAACTCAAAAAAACAATAGATATTGGTGCAGATGCGATGAAAAGGGAGCACTTATACACTGTTGGTGAGAATGTAAGTTAGTACAACCATTTTGGAGAACAGTATGGAGATTCTGCGAAGAAATAAATGTAGACTTACTATTCAATCCCTCAATCCTACTACTGGGTATCTACCCAAAGGAAAAGAAGTCATTTTATCAAAAAGACACCTGCATTAGAATGTTTGCACAATTTGCAATTGCAAAGATATGGAAACAACCTAAGTGCCAATCAATTCATGAGTGGACAAAGAAAATGTTTTATATATGTACCACGCAGTACTAATCAGCCATAAAAAGCAATGAAATAATGTCTTTTGCAGCAAATTGGATGGAAATAGAGACCATTATCCTAAATGAAGTATCTCAGGAATTGAAAAATGAAAAGCACATTACTCTCTAATAATTGGGTGCTAAATCATGGGCACAAAGAAATGTAAAGGACATGGGAAACCAAGAAGGTGGGAAGGTGGGAAGAGTTGAAGATTAAAAACTCACCTATGGGTTACAATGAACACTATTCTGGTGATAGGCATAGTAGAAGCCCCAACTTAAGCATTATACAAGGTATCTATGTAACAAAAACATTTTATATTTTGAAATTTAGATATCGCCAAGAGACTCCTGGAATTGATAAATTCAGCAAAGTCTCAGGCTACAAAATCAATGTACACAAATCAGGTAGCACTCCTATACACCAACAACAGTCAAGCAGAGAATCAACTCAAAGACTCAATACCTTTCACAAAGAAAATAAAATACCTAGGAACATATTTAACCAAGGAGGTGAAAGATCTCTACAAAGAGAACTGTGAATCACTGAGGAAGGAAATTGCAATGATGTAAACAAATGGAAAAACATATCATGCTCATTGATTGGCAGAATCAACATTGTTAGAATGTCCATACTACCCAAAATGATTTACAGATTCAATGCAATCCCCATCAAAATACCAATGTCATTTTTCACAGATCTAGAAAAAATAATTCTATGAGCCCAAATAATTCTGAAAATAATTCTAAGAGCCTGAATAGCCAAAGCAACCTAAAGCAAAAGGAACAAACCTGGAGGCACCACTTTATCAGACTTTAAGTTATACCACAAGGCTATCATAACCAAAACAGCATGGTACTGGCACAAAAATAGAGACATAGACCAGTGGAACAGAACAAAGAACCCAGGAATAAAATCATCTACATATTGCCATCTGATCTTTGACAAAGTAGACAGCAATATACACTGGGGAATAGAATCCCTATTCAATAAATAGTGCTGGGAAAATTGGATAGCCACATGTAGAAGATTGAAATAGGATCCATATCTCTCACAACTCACAAAAATTAATTCGAGATGGATAAAAGACTTAAATGTGAGGCATGAAACCATAAGAATTCTAGAAGAAAATGTAGGAAAAACTCTTTTAGATGTTGTCCTAGACAAAGAATTTATGACTAAGACCCCAATGGCAATTAGAGAAACAAGAAAAATAAATAAATGGGACTTGATTAAATTAAAAGCTTCTCCACAGCCAAGGAAAAATCAACAGAGTAAATAGACAACCTACAGAATGGGAGAAAATATTTGCATGCTATACATCCAATAAAGGGCTAATAACCAGAATCTACAAAGAAGTCAAGCAAGTCAGCAAGAAAAAATCAAACCACCCCATTAAAAACTGGGCAAAAGACATGAATGGAAGCTTTTCAATAGATAGACTAATGGCCAATAAATATATGAAAAAATGTTCAACATCGCTAATCAGTAGAGAAATGCAAATCAAAACCACAATGAGATATCATGTAACCCCAGTGAGAATGTCTTTTATTGAAAAGTTCCAAAACAATAGATGCTCGCATGGATTTGGAGAGAAAGGAACACTTATACACTAGTGGGACTGCAAACTGGTGCAACCACTTCAGAAAATAGTATGGAGATTCCTCAAAGAACTAAAAGTAGACCTACCAATTGATCCAGCAATCCCACTACTGGGTATTAAACCAAAGGCAAAAAAGTCATTTTATCAAGAAGACACTTGCACTAGAATGTTCATTGCAGCACAGTTCACAATCACAAAGATGTGGAATCAATACAAGTGCCCATCAATTCATGAGTGGATTAATAAAATGTTGTATGTGTACACCATGGAGTAGTACTCAGCCATGAAAAATGAATTAATACCTTTTGCAACAATCTGGATGGAACTGGCGACCATCCTCCTAAGTGAAGTATTGCAAGAATGGAAAAACAAACACCACATGTACTCACTATTAAATTGGAACTAATTGATCAGCACTAATGTGCTGAGATGGAAGTAAAACTCAACGGAAATCATGCAGGTGGGAGGGGGGAGGAGGGGATGGGTGAAACCATACCTAACAAGTACAATGTACTCTATCTGGGTGATGGGCATTCTTATAACTTTGACTCAAGCAGTACAAAAGCAATCCATATAACCAAAACATTTGTACCCCTGTAATATTCTGAAATAAAATGAATTTTTAAAATATTTTTAGAAATTAATAAATGAAAAATTAATAAAGTTAAATGTTAAAAAATGTATAATTTCCTGATTTCTTTTTCATTTTTCTTATAATATTCTTCTAATTATACTGTGCGACTTCCTTTTTGTTAGTCATATTTGACTGTGGAATTTTTCCTGGAACAGCCATTTGCCAAGATTCCTTTAGAAAGAGTGCTTTCTTCCAGGCTATCTGGTATTCACAACCCATAGTGTCTCTTCTCATTTGCTCCCTCAAATGCAGATGACTTCATTAAAATGGTTTTTATTTTGCAATAGCTTGATTCTCTACCTCCTCTCAAACTCTGAAGACAACTCCTATCTATCCCAGTTTGTATACCTTTTATTGCAAACAATAAATAAATATTTTACACATGAGGGTCTTCTCTGCACCTTTAGTATGTGTACTTTTGCTGGTGTTTTCTGAGATCCTATTATTTGTTCCCCCCTTATCTCACTTTGTGTTTTTTTTTTTTTACTTGCTTTCACATTGTTTCTACCATCTTTTAGCTGTGACACATTAAAACTGGGAGTGTACAGGTTGACTATTACCTAGTTTCACCAAAATATAATGTGTATATTTTTACACTTTTTATTCTTTTGGTTACATTTTTATGCATTATGAAAGTACCCCCAAAATGTTGAATTTTGAATCCATGTCCCTGTTGAAAATCAAGAAATATACTGTTAATAATATCTGTTGTACAAATGAGGAAATTAGAGCATATAGAATTTAAGCCATATGCACCAAATTAAGCAATCAGTAAGGAGCAGAGCTAGGACTCTACCCAGGGAATGTGGTCCCAGAAACCATGCTCATGAAAATATACAACATCTCTGAGAAATTCAAGTATGACTCTAGTTCTGAGTTAAAATGATTACTCTAAGTAATGCAAAATATTCTCCTCAAAAGAAATAGGAAATATTCATACAAAACTATAATTTATTTCATGAATTCTCTAATTTATCTTACCTGGAAATTGCACTAATACTCAGTCATTGAATGTTACACAAACTAGGAAAACTAGGTGTATATATGAATATATAGCTACATTTTAATTTTAATTTTAAATAAATTTAAATCAAGTTTTTGACAACGTTTTGAATTTAAACAAATGGGGTTATCTTTTGGCAATGCATACATATTGTTTAAATGTTGTTTCAAAAGGAAATGCATTTTGTTTTTACTCAGGTATGTTTGTAGCCTTACTGATACCCTAGTCTTTTTATTTTGCTCATTTTTTCCTTGAAAAAAAGATCACTAAAGTTTTTTTTTTCTGTTTTTCATTTTCTATATGTTATGTTCTCTCTCTGTTCTATTATTCAATTTCTTTTTCAACTCTTTCTCTTCTATGTGTTCTAAAAAGCTGCTTGAAAATTCTGTCACAAGTTTATGATATTTCTTTTAAAAACTCACTCCCTTTTTAGTGTTTGCATTTATACCTACGAGGAGAATGTCTTTCCATTTATTGCCTTTGATATTCAAGAATAAAACTTCTGTTTATTTCACTTTACTGTTACTTTTCTTCTTCTTTATATTTAGCTTTATTACTTCTGAGTGGATGTCATTTACGAGTTCTGTGAGGTGACTTTATATTTATTTATTTCCTACGTCTCTTTCTACTATAACAGTTTACTTTCTTATGCTTTGTAATAGAACTCACCTCATCATCAAACACAGAATAAGTAAGTTGCAAACACTCTTTTATACTTTTAAAATAAATAGGAATGAGTATTTTGAATTTTTGAAAAAACTTTCTTACACTCATATTTGTGATTTTACTTTCTATAGTTAAATGTATTGTGGAGTGACAGAAAACCCAAAGGGATTTCTTTAACATAAGTCCTTTTAACATATATGTTAGATTGAATATGCTTTATACAGTTTAACTAAATATTAAACAATTGACCAGATTTTGTCAGCTCAATGTACATGCTAAATCTTCTTAAGACATTTTCATTGCTGGCTCATCTTTCCTAAAAATGTAACTCCTACTAGTGCCATTGGTTTATGTATTTTTCTATTTATTTAAACTATCTCATATATAAATTGAAAAACATTCCTATTCTCAAATTCAACAAAACTATACTTTATGATAATTTAGCTACTTATGTCTAAGTCATTACAAAATTAATTATAATTGAAAATTTCACAAATGCCATTACTAAAACAATCATATATATTTATTCAATCTGTGTATAGAATATTTTTGGGGGATTGGAATCATAAGAGAGTTAGAATTTGCACTGAGATAATTTATACATATTTAGTGGTACATGATTCTTTATAAGGAAAACTCATGGATATTAAAACTGAGAAAGAAAGCGTGGAATCTCCATCAGAGATATATGATGCCTCAAAGATAGCCATTCCGAAAAAGTGCATTTTGATCTACATTCCTGAGGTAAATGAAATGGTCAAGGCTGTTTTAACTTAATGATAATCAATCTTGTATTTTCCCTATAAGACACCAAATCCATTAAGAATAATAATGATTATAAGCCAATTTTATTTTAGAAATAAGCCTTTTTTATTATTAAATTAAATATCTAAAATTGGGTATATGCATTATTTTATTAAATCTTAATCACTGAAAGATTTATTTCTTGTGGTAGTAATTGTGGTTGTGGTAAGAGAAGTTTTGTCTATTATTTCAGAAATCATATTATTAGCATGCATTTCCATTTCTGGCTGCAATACTAGGCTTCAATACACTTTTTAAAAAATTAAACAAGCTATTTTCAATTAGAATATGGTTTACCTTTCTTTCTCTAATATTATTAATTATGTAGTTAACTAACTCCTTAATATAATTTTTAAATAAGTATCAAGATGAAAAGGTGAAACAATAAATTTTAAATTTAAGCTTGGAATTAAAAGGATTATTTACCATGATCAAGTGGGATTTATCCCTGGGATGCAAGGAGTGCTCAACATATGCAAATCATAAACATGGTTCACCATATTAACAGAATGAAGGACAAAAGCCATATGATCACCTCAATAGATGCAAAAAAAGAATTTGACAAAATTCAACATCCTTTCACAATGAACACTTTCAACAAAATAGGTATAGAAGGAATGTTCCTTAACACAGTAAAGGTGATATATGACAAGCCCCACAGCTAACATCATACTCATCAGTGAAATACTGAAAGCTTGTCCTCTAAGATCAGTAGCAAGGCAAGGGTTCTCACTCTCAACACTTCCATTGACATAGTACTGAAAGTCCAAGAAAGAGCAATTAGACAAGAAAAAAAACGCATCCAAATAGGAATGGAAAAAGTGAAATTGTCTCTGTTTGCTGATGATATGATCTTATATATAGAAAATCCTAAAGACTTGTAAAAGAAAATAAAATTTCAGAACCCTCTAAATTTATTATGCCAAGGAAGAAGTTAAGACCTAGAGACTAGGTCATGTAGCATGTTTGCAATTCTGCTCCTTAAGTTATAGATTAACTCTGTTCCTCATTCTTGTTCTATAAATAACTAGAAGGGACCAGAGACTAGACCTTTCCCCCTTCTAATCACTGATCTTTGTTATAGATTAATGCCCTCCTTTATTGCCCTGTACCTAACTTAGACCAGATGGCGTCTAAGACCTCATAACTATTACATTTTCAGTTTGGAATGTTAAATATACCTTTCCTGAAAGAAAAAAGACTACCTTGACTAATCAGATTGTTGTAACTATGAATTAAGCCTTACATAGAAAGATGTTGAAATTCTGTTAAGCTTCTCTAAACTTTGTCAATATAAATGATCCTGAACTTCTATACTTTGGAACACTGACTTCCATCCTTTGGAATTTATGCTTTCTGGGCAGCCTATGCTCAAACTTTGCACTTGAATAAACTCTCTTTAAATAGGTTCTGGTTATTTTAATTATTTTAGGTTGACAGACTACACCAAAAATTTATTAGAAATGATAAAGGAATTCAATAAAGTTTCAGGATATGAAATCAACCAACAAAACCCAGTAGTTTTTCTATACAATAGCAGTGAATTATCTGAGAAAGAAATTGAGAAAACAATTCCATTTTCAATAACATGAAGAAATTCCAAAGAGTAAATTTAACCAATGAAGTGAAAGATTTGTATACTAAAAACATGGATGAAATAAATTGAAGAAACAAATAAATGGAAAGATATACCATATTAGTTGATTGAAATTGTTAACATATCTATACTATGCAAAGTATTCTACAGATTCAAAGCAATCCCTATGAAAATTCCAATGTCTTTCTTCACAGATATAGAAAAAATCCTAAAATTTGTATGGAACACAAAAGACTGAATAACCAAATCACTCTTGACTAAAAAGGACAAAGATGGGGGCATCATACCACCAGATTTCAAAATACATTACAAAGCTATACAACCAAAACAGCATGGCACTGGCATAAAAGCAGATACATCAACCAATGGAATAAAATAAGTAGCCTAGAAATAAACCTACATATCTATAGTCAATTGATTTTTGAGAAAGGTGCCAAAAACACACAATGGGGAAAAGGCAGTCTCTTCAAAAAATGGTTATGAGAAAACTAGATATTCACATGCAGAAGAACAAAAATAGACCTTTATCTCATCCCTTGTACAAGTATCAACTCAAAATGGATTAAATACTTCAATATAAGATGTGATACTATAAAAGTATTAGAAGGAAACATAGGGGAAAATCTCCATGACATTGGTCTGGGTAGTGATTTTTGAGTGTGATCCTAAAAGCACAGGCAATAGAAGCAAAAGTAGACAAATAGGATTGCATTAAACTAAAAAGCTCTACACATCAAAGGAAACAATTAACATAGTGAAGATACAACCCACAGATTGGGAGAAAATATTTACAAATCATTCATCCATTCATCAGATAAGAGACTAACATTATACAAGGAACTCAAACAATCCAATAACAAGAAAGCAAATAACTCTAATTTAAAAATAGGCAAAGGACCTGAATAGATATTTCTCAAAAGAAGATATATAAATGGTCAACAGATACATGAAAAAATGTTCAAGATTTCTAATCATCAGAGAAATGCAATTTAAAACCACAATGAGATATCACCTCACACCTGTTAGATTGGCTATTATCAAAAGATGAAAGATAACAAGTATTGGCAAGACTGTGGAGAAAACTAAACTCTTGTACACTGTTGGTGGTATTGTAAATTAGTACAGACATTTTGGAAAACAGTATGGAGTTTCCTCAAAAACCTAAAAATAGAATTATCATATGATCCAGCAATCTTACTTCTGGGTATATATCCAAAGGAATTGAAGTCAGTATGTTGAAGAAATGTCTGTATCCCATGTTCATTGCAACATTATTCACAATAGCTAAGATACGAAATCAACTTAAGTGTCTGTCGACAGATTAATGGATTTTTAAAATGTGATATAGATACATAATGGAATATGGTAAAAATGCAGGAAATTATGTCATTTGTGACAACATAGATGAACCTAGAGACATTACGCTAAGTGAAGTGAGCCAGGCACAGAGATAAATACTGTATGACCTCACTTAGATATGAAATCTAAGAAATTCTAACTCATAGAAGTAGAGAGTAGAATAATGGTTACCAGAGGCTGGGGGATGGAGGTGGCCTTGGATAGGGGTGAGGTTGGGCAAGGGGTATGAAGTTTCAGTTAGGAGGAATACTCTGGTGATCTATTGCACAGCATAGGGACTGTAGTTAATGATAATGTATTGTATATTTCAAAATAGCTGAAAGAGAGTATTTTAAATCTTCTCATCAGAAAGAAATGATAAATATTGACATGATGGATATGTTAATTAACCTAATTTGATCATTCCACAATGTGTACATGTATTGAAACACCACATTGGACCCCATAAATATATACAATTATTATTTTCAAATTTAAAATAAAACCTAAAATAAATTTGTTCTTAGAAATATATACATATATATTGCTGTGTGTGTATATACATATATAAACATATATTACCTAAAATATGTATTACTGCAAAAATAAAAACTTTTATTGGTAGTTTGAATAGCAAAACAAATATAGCACCAGTGTAGCATAAATAAGTTGGAAAGCCATGTGAGTAATTTACTAATAATGCAGCATAAAAATGAATGGATGGAAAATGTGAATAAAAAATTATAGAATTTAGAGAATCAATTCATAAATCTGAATATCTTTTAAGTGGGAGCTTAGTCAGAAAGAATAGAAAAAGTAAAAGGGTAAAAAATCACTGTAAGGAATGATACAGGAAAGTTTCACATAATTGAGGAAAAGCATGTATTAAAATTTAGAGTCCACTAAGTGGCAAGCAAAACAAATTAAACACTTCCCATTGAAGGCTTCCAGAAAAAAAAAAGATATGAGCAAATAAGAATTGTGCATGTAATTATCAAACTCAAATGCTAAAAATCAATAGAATATCTTTGTTTTGCTGAGGTAAAATTATACTGAGTAGACACATTGTGTAAAATCAAAAATTTGCAGTGAGATAAAGATGTTCTTAATCATTTTAGGACTCAGAAGTTTCGCTACCCCCAGAGATTTAGCAAAAAGAATTGGTAGTATATCTACTACAGCAGGTAAAAATAATCCAGGATAAGATAGTAGGGTAAAAGAAGCAATTAAAAATATGTAGAACAAAACACACTATAAAGTAGCAAGAAAAATTCTAAATATATTTGTATTCATATTATGTGGGAGTCAGTGAGTATATTGATTAGTATGCTTTTTGTTTTTGTGTTTGCTGTCTCCCCCACTCCCCAAGCCACAGACTAATCCAACCTGACAATCAAATAAACAAATAAATGACAGAAAATGCAATTTTAAAATTACATTATATATCATTCAAAAGAAATAATTAAACATTTCTACTGTATATTTTTCATTCAAGTGCACACAGGATCCCATTTCTTGCTATTTCAGTGTCCCCATTCTGTTTCTTTGGGGTTGTCTCCAGTCGCAGCCATAACCTCCTCAGATGGCCCCAAGATGATCTCACAACTCCTGAGGGCAATTGTGCCCTTTTTTACATACAAAAATAAAGCCATGTTCTTTTGATCCAAAATCTTATTATTCCTACCTGTCCTCTTTTTTTATTTTGAGCCATCTCTGCATCAATCACATAAACCAGTCTGATTCCATCTTTACAGGTAGAGGTGGGGTCAACCCCATACAAATCACAGGCATGAAATATTTGGGGTATTGTTGGGCAGGATGAAAGGCCTAATGGATATTGGGAGAAACCCACCAAAATCTATTAGTAGACTCACCTATTAAAGATAGAGACTCTCAGGATGGATTAAAAATGCTGAAATCAGGAATGGGTTTTTTATAAGAGAAATGCATGATCACTATGCATGAATTATGTGAACTAGTAATAGAAAACAATATACTAAGCAAACCCTAGCCGAGAATGGTAGATGTGATACTACTAACCCATTAGAGAACAACTCTAATCATAAAGTTCAAAATATTATAGGGAAAATGATATTTCATATTGATAAGTGGTAATCCAGGAAGTAGATGTAATAATACTAAATCTTCCTTACCACAAACATAGTTAAAAAAATCATGAGGCCTAATCTCATAATCTGCTATATCATCATTTATATAAATTTTCACAAGGAAATCAGAACCCCAGGGTCATTTCTCATTTTCTGCATCTAATCACTGCAGGGCTCTATGGCAAATTTGACAGCCCAAGTCTACCACCTTATACTTGCTTTCCACATTATTTGCTTTATTTTCCCTCATGATATTTATAATAATCTCACAATAATGCATTTACTTATTTGCTTGTCTGCATCACTTCATTAGAATATAAATTACATTCCTAATTTCTAGAACAGTGCCTGCCATTTTATATATAATAATCAATAAATATTTGTTAAATAAAAGTATTTGTTAAATAAAAGAATAAATAAAACATAAAGTAAAAATAAAGGAAATTGGAATCAAATAATGAAAAATTTTCTTAGAAAGATAGATTCTTTTCAAACAAATTATTCAAATATTGGTCATATAATAAGCTAAATAGGAAATATTAGCAGATTTTGAAAGTTATCATTTAGGATATATTTACTGACTACTACATAATAAATTTAAAAATCAACAAAAATGACAATATCTGTGGTCTCTGATAAGAGTAAAAAACATTTTTATGTTAGATTTAAGAAGAAGAAAAAATTATATGCTACTTAGAAATGAATGTCAATGAGAAAAATATCAAAACCTATGAGATAAGGACAATTTGGCACTCAACATTAAATGCACTTATTACAAATAAAAATATTTCAATTTTTAATTAAAGTGTATAAAGAAAATAAAAAAGAATTATATGAAGAAATAAAAAATAATAGAGGAGATAATATAACAAAGGTAAAAGCAGCCAATAAGATACTATGATAAGCATACAGTGAAGTTCATAAGTAAAACAAAGGCTAGTTCCTTCAAAATGCCCAAAAAATAGATCAAATTTGATAAGTATAATTAAGAAAATTATAGAGAAGCAGCTAATAAACCACCAAGAGACATATTTAAGGAGTTACCTAATTTTAGATATAGAGATTTACCAAATTATAAGTGACTACCAAGGACAACCCTTTTGAAATAAATGTGAACAAGAATATATGAAGAAAATGTTTTATGAAAAAAATCAAATATCGATTAACATATAACAAGAAGCAGAACACTTGCATAAACCAGTGGTTATAAAAAATTCAAATTGTACATTAAATGTCTCCACATTTATTTCTTGGCCCTTAAAAAAGGACTAATCCAAAACTTTTCAAAGACCCAGTTAAAAACAAAACATAAATTTTAAAATGCACTTACTTCCAATCTTATTCAAAATGGGAACACTCTGACTTATTTTAAAGGTTAAGATAACTTTGATATAAACACACAGGTTGTACTTGTAAAAAAAAAGATGACTATAGGCCAATCTTACCTATAGATAAACATGCAAAAACCTTAAAAATATTTTAGGAGAATGATCCATTTTGGAAAAACATGTTAGGACGAAATAGATAACCAGGATGCTATAAAACATTAGAATATATATGGATTCACTAAATTAATGGATTAAATTAGTAAAATGTATGGCATATAGGAAATATATACACATACTAGTAGATCCCCAAAATTCATCTACAAAATTCAACAACATCAATTAAAAGAAAAAAGTGATTGAAGGAAATGTCCTAAGCTTGATAGAGTCTAGTATGCACCCAAAGCAGATGCCACACTTGCTAGGAAATCATTAGAACCATTTCCATTAAAGCCTCACCATCAGTGAATGAATGTTTCCATTGTTCCACAAATGTCACAAATCTTCCTTGCCAATGCTGGGATTTTCTTTTCTTTTCTTTTTTTTCTTTAATCTGATAAGTGTGTAATTATCTCTCATTGAAATTTTATTTTGTATTTTCTGATAACAAATGAGATTAAGCATCTTTTCATAAGTTTATTTGCCATTTTGATTTATCTTTTGTGAAATGCCAGTCCACAATTTTTGTAATTTTTCTGTTTTTTTACTTATGGATTTATTATGTAATTATATAATTATACACAAATATATAATAAATACATGTCTATTCTCTCTCTCTCCTTTCTCTTGCATGTTGATTACAGACATATTTTCCAGTTTGTAGTTTTTCTTTTGATTCTAATATATCTTTTGTGAAGTAGTCTTATAAAATTTTAAAATAGTAGAATTTATCACTCTTTTCCATTATAGTTTGCATGTCTAGTGTTTTGTATAAAGAATCCTTTACTGTGCAGATAACAATGCAGTGATTGAGAACTCTAAGCCAGTCAAACTGAGTTTGAATCCTCACTCATCCTACACTAGCTGAGTAATCTCAGGCAGTTTTTATAAATCTCTTGTGATAAACAGAATTTTAAGATGCCCCCCTCCCCAAGATTTCTGCCCCCTAATGTAAGCAATATAATCCCCTCCCGCTAAGTGTTCACAGAACCCCTCAATATGAAGGGATATCACACATGTGAGAGGCTAATAATCAGTTGATTTTTAGTTAATCAAAGGGGGAAAATTAAAAAAAATCAAAGGGGAGATTACTTGGATAGGGCTGAGCTAATCCTGTGAGGCCTTAAAATGGATTAGGTGCTTGCTGAAGTTGGGATGGAAGGGGTGGAAAGGGCTATGCCTATGCAGGGTTCTTTAAATCAGACAGATTGAAGTTGTGACAGGGTCTATGAGGGGGCCATGGGGCGAGAATCTGAAAGTAGTCCCCAGCCAACTGCTAGTGAGACAATGGGGTTCTCAGTCCTACACCACCAAGGAAATTAATTCCTCCAACAACCTAAAGGAACTTGGAAGCAGATCTTTCGCCTCCAGATGAATACAAGCCAGCCAACGCATTGATTTCAGTCTTGTGAATCCCTGGGCAGAAAACCCAGCCGAAGTGTGCTGGCTTCCTGACACACAGAAACTGAGTTAATAAACTGATGATGTTTTTAAGCTAATAAATTTGTCGTTATTCAGCAAAGGAAATAAATACATCCTCTATGCCTTATGTTTTCACTTGTAAAATGAGGAAAATAGTAGTTTCTTCCTCATAAAGTTGATTGTTGTGAAGTTTGCGCAAGTAAATCAACATAAACTTGGGAAGTGCTTAGCAGTGCACGATGCTTGATTGAGTAAACATCATATAAATTATAGATTCTAATATGAAGAGCATAATCTTCCGTATTTTATCCTAAAGCCTTTAAAGTTTTTTTCTGTTTTTGTATTTTTTTTTTTTGCTTTAAGTTTATAATCCACTTGATAGTCATTGTTGTGTAGGATCTGGGGAAGGGATCCATTTTCCCTCCCTCCCTTCCTTCTTTCCTTCCTTCCTTCCTTCCTTCCTTCCTTCCTTCCTTGCATGGAGAATCAATTGTGCAGCCACCGTTAGTTGAAAATTCCATCATTTCCTCAGTGATCTGAAATGCTATCTCTTTCACAAGTAAAGTATTTATCCATGAGTGAGGTTATTTCTCTACTCTCTCTTGTGTTCCATTGATTTATATCACTTTTCTTACAGTGATAACTCAGTTATTAACATGTCTTATTATCTGACAGAGAAAATTCCATTACCCTACTCTTTTTCAGCTTTTTTCTTCTTATTATTTTTCTATTGGAGGAATAAGATACATATGTCAAAGTCCATTAGTTAAGCTAATGTAACTGGAATGATCAATTATTTCTTTACATGTCTATACATCAGAGTAACCATCATCTAGACCAAGATGTAGAATATTTTTGCTATGCATATACTCATACACATTCCAAGTTTATAAAACTCCTTCCCATTACAGAGGTAACCATTATTTGTTTCTAAAACATGGATTTGTTTTGCTTGTTTTTGAACTTTGTATTAAGTAGAATTATATATATTTAGTTTTGTTTATATGTTTGTATTCTTTCATTCGACACAATATTTTTGAGATCCACCCATTTTTGTGTTTTACAGGAATTAGTTTTTTTTTCTAATTGCTGAGTGATATCTCTTATCCCATTGTGTGACTATACTACAGTTTGTTAACCAATTTGCCTGTTAATAGGTATTTAGCCGGTTTCCAGTTTTTGACTATTTTAAATAATTGACACCTATGAACATTCTTCTACAGGTACTCTTGCTGGTATATGCACTTATTTATCTTGGATATGTACATAAAAAGGGAATCACTGAGCCATAAAATAGGCATATGTTTAGTTACAAACTTCCAAACAGCTGTCTAAAATTGTTATATAATTTTACATTCCTAGCAGCAATATATGAAAATTTAATATTCTTCATATTTACATAAATATTTAACATAGGAAGGTATTTAATTTTTAAACATTCTATTTTGTTTTAGCCAGTTCTTTCATTATAACTTTTAATTTGTTTCTTTCTGACAGTAACTTTTATATAATAATTGGCCATTTTTTAATATCTTTTTAATGAAATATCTCCCCACGTATTAGGCCCATTTTTTAATTGGGTTGTTTTCTTTTTCTTACTGACTTATGATTTATAAATATATAAATTATATACAATTCATAAATTTATATAGCTTATAAATTGTGTACAGAAATTATGTAAGGTATATCATTTGCAGTGCTACATATGATATTGAAATAAAAGGTTTCATGCAAAAAAAGTCAGAAAGTCATTGATACATTTAATTCACATTTATTGAGTTTATAATGACTGATGGCACAAACTTTTGTTGAGCACTGACTCCAGGCACTGCACTAGGTACTGAGAATAAAGCAATGAATAACATAAATGTAATCTCTGATCCCATGGAGCATGTGATGACAGATAATAAACAAACAAACAAAAATCAACACATAATTGTAATTAGTATATGTGCTTAAACAAACAAATAAAAAATGTATAGGTTGTTCTTAGAGTGATTAACAGGCTAATGTATCCTAATCAAAGACTTCAGGGACAATGTTCCTAAAAAAGCAGTTTAAGGTGCAGCCTTATCTATGCCAAAGAAGAAATATGGCACAACACTCAAGTTTTGTGTAGTCTAATAGAAAAGCTAAACACTAAATAGATAGGTACAATACTGTATACTTAAATATTGTGATAGCAGGGATCTATGTATTATGCAAACACATAGAAGTGGCACTTGACCTAGTTTGGTTAGAACTCTTATTGGAGGAAATGATACCACAACTATGCTGAAAAGGATTTCAGACATTTTAAAGATAATTTCTGAATGTTGAATTTTTACTCTTATTTTACCTTCTTACTTTGCTGATTTATTTCTTCTATATTTAGAAAATCTCATGGTACTTAAACTTTAGGTGTCTAGTATTATCTTTATGGTGCATTAATACTTTACAACAAAAACTATCAATCCCTGGGCTCAGGTCCCATGCTGTGACTGAATTTAATGGACTTTGTGAGGGTAAACCTCGAACTAAACAGATCACTGTTAAAGCAATATGAACTGATCTAATATAAATTTTAATGAAATAGATTGATTTACTTTAGGGCTTTTGCATAATTTGGGGCATGTTTGTGTCAATGTCATCACTTATTTTTGAACAATTACAGAATTCTTATTTTTAAGAGCCTCTATTTGAATTCCATCTAGCCCCAGAAAACTTTGCATACACACAACATACAAGATAAATTAGGGCCTGAATTAATCACCTGAGTAATGCAAAACTATTTTATTTTTTCACACAATAATCAGAAACAGCCTCAATTTGCTTTTTTGAAGCCTAGGATGATGAAATGTATTTTTGTGACTTGAAAAGGTAAAATATTTTCTGTTATGGAGATTGACATTATTGGATTTTTAAGGCTGTGCTCTTTCCCTTCATCTGGAAATTCTTTAATTCAATAATGCCCATTGAGAGTAGCTTTCAAAGGAGCCTTTCCTCCTTGCTAAACTTTGTTTTATATCTAGCAGAGTCCTTGTTTCTGGAAGAAATATTTTCATTATGTGAGATTTCAAATTTTAAGTGTATTTTCATCTTATCATGTACCAGAATGGAGTTAAAATGGAATTAATTTTAAATGAAGAGAATCTTCTTGTTAAAAATGGATGGAACTACTTCCTCAATTTAACAACATTTTGAAAATATCAAATACTTTTCTGATTTCTTGAAGAATAAGATATTTTTGTTCAAGACCTATGAATTAACTTTGGGGGGAATAAGTAAAATACATTTTCTCAATTTAAAATGTCTGTTCTTTAATTTAAAGCAGTAAAGTATAACCAGCTTGGAACATAATTATGATTTCTTTGGTTACTTCTATTTTCTGTATACTTTACACAAATTTTGAAAGCTGACACTATTTTACTATTAAAAGTAAGGAAAGTATAAAGTCCTGTTGTTATTTATAAATGATTTGTTCTTATTACTTAATGTCAAATAATTTCTTATTATGCCCAAGTCAGTGACAATGTTTTATATTACTTTTGCTTGAGTTAGCTACAAATAAATATATGGAAACATTATCCAGGAAAATTGACCTGAATAAAAGTATGTTTCTGCTTACCATATCTGGGCCCATGTAACCAACACATAAACAGAGACAGCAGCTGCAGGAAGTCACAAGTAGAATATTTTAAATTCTGATTTCAGCAGCCAGAAGAATGCCTCAAAGACCAGAAGACATCACTGAGGAAGGAATGTTGGAAGGTGAACAATACCCTTCCCACAGAACATGGACAACAAAACTGCTTAACACTCAGTTCATATTGAAATGTGTAATGCAAACAGTTAGAAGGAGTATTAAAGAATTTAAAAGGGAGAAGCATCAGGAAGGAGGGCTTCTTCCTTATTATTGAAGTAAGGTTACTATTGTTTTTTTTTTAATCATAATAAATGGACATTAAGCAAAACAGAGAAAAAGACCTGTGATCTACCGCAGCCAGAAAAATTGCAAAGGATGCACAAGTCAGAGGGGTTCACTAAATGATAAAACAGATCCCAGGGGAGAGAGATAGTTTAAATAAAGATGAAGAACTATTCACTTCATAATCTAAATACACTGGAACGTTATCAATTTTTGATAAGGAGGCCACACTTGGAGACAATATGCAGAATGGTTACAGGCAGAGATTGGAATCTACCTGCTGATATCCAAATCCATGCGTATCCACTTAGAGTCCTGAGCTGTTTTCTAGTAAGTCCAATGCATATATTAGCTATCTTTTTTTCTGTTTCAAATTAGGTTTAAATATGTCTAAGATTTATATAATATGTATACCATAAATCTGAGATGTCTACCTGACCTATATTGTATACCCAGATTCTAACATCTGGCAGGCATTCAATAAATATTTGTTCAGTGACTAAATAGATGAGTTATATTATATAATTTTTCATTAAATGAGATTTTATACTTATACCTATTGATTTTTAGTCATTCTATGTATTTGAACTTTTGTTTCCAAATTCAGTAAAATAACCTATTAATCTAGTGCATGATTCCAGTCTTAGTTCCCATTGTATGTATAGATCACATCTACTCACGTCTCCTTGTATATACTTTCAACTGTTATTTTTTGCTTTAGGTCACCAAAAATGCCCTCCTTTCTTCTCATTCTGACCCCAAAATTCTATTTATCTTTCAAGTAAAAATCTCATGTACTCTCCCATTACTGAGCACTCATTTCCAAGTAATAATAATTTTAATAACAATAAGATTGGATATGAAAGTACTTTAAAACGCAATACTTTCCTCTCCGCGTTAAGTGTAATTATCCCCTTCTTTAAGCAGAAAAGTAATGTGAAGCATATGGTGTAAATAGACTTTCTAGTTTATTAGTTTGTATTTTTCTGGGCATTTTCATTCCATAGCATTTGTTGCCATATAATAGTATATACACCTTTTTTTTTTTCTAGTACTACGTTTTGCCTGACACTCTGTCCTATAAGTTCCACCAGGGTAGAAATCTTTGAGTTGTTCACTAATATGAACTAGTGAACCAAATGCTTAGAAAAAAGCCTGGCACATTCCCAATATACAACAAATATTTTTTGAAAAAGATCTGAGCACTCCTGCCTAAAGAACTCTTAATTCATAAATGGGATCCTCAAATGCAATTAGATGTTTACATATTGTCACACTGTGTTTGCAATGGTGACCTAATTGTTATAATATCCAATGTTACTGCTGATGTAGAATGTAATTCTTCCTTGCACTATCCCCCCTTTTAAAAAAGAAGGTCCAGAACTGAACGTTATTACATGATAAAGCCAGAGATAAAGCCAGATTCTAGAGATAAAATGGACTCTGGTTTTATGCTACAATTTTTTACTCTTTAAATCTGTAAAATGAGAGTCATTCATATTATTCATATTGCTATTTTGTAAAGCAGACTTGTTTTTATGATTTTTTTGTCAATGATTTTTTGGAGTAGTCACTATATATTCTAATTTGGCAAAATGTTATATAAACTATAATTCAGGAATGATACATATTTTTCCACATTTCAGTTTTAAGATAATTTAAGAAAATATGGGCAAATATTGTAGGACTCTAACTTTCAAGAGGGGATGAGAGGTGTGAGTATTGTGGTGTAATATTTATCAGACCATTTGGGACCTCATTAATGTAAGTATAATTTTAAGATAATAATTATTATCTTCATTCAAATTGAGGTAGAAGTGCATTGTAAGTAAAGTTTCCCTTTTATTAAGAGAGATGAACAAGAAAGTCAGGAAGTATATAATAAAGGATACAGTGTAGGTTATTGATTTGGTATTTAATTCATACCATTTTATGAACAACTTTAAATATTTTACACTCTCAATTAAACATGGATCATCAGTATTGACTGACCAAAAATTTAAAGTTATTTTAAAATATAAGGATTTTTACTGAGGTACATTTCTAGGCTGTTGTAATTTCAAATACACACTCAAAAACCAGGATGCTATGAAGCCTCTAAAACATACCTGTGTTGCACTCCAAACCTCTTTGTTCCAGCTAGGACCATTGTGCATGCCAGATA
Source organism: Daubentonia madagascariensis (assembly GCA_023783475.1). Taxonomy (NCBI): domain Eukaryota; kingdom Metazoa; phylum Chordata; class Mammalia; order Primates; family Daubentoniidae; genus Daubentonia; species Daubentonia madagascariensis. The sequence goes on along the minus strand of JAKFHU010000978.1, from coordinate 11,563,990 downwards.
TTCTCTGAAACTTACCAAGAAAATTTCAAACTCACTTATGTGTTTAAAAACATCTTTTTTATCTAGAATTTACAATTCTGATATTGCTTTGCCTGTCTTCCTCAGAGAATTGGGTTGGTTAATAAGTTAATATTATGCCTATGCCATCCTACATATGAAGTTAGATGATTTAAAAACAATAAAAACTTTGTTTTTTCAAATATTTATACTAAATTGTTTGACATTAAGTATTATAGAGATAAAAGGATGGCCGTCTTTTTTTACTTTAGCAATTATGCCCAATAAAATTTCTATTTGTAATTAATATAATATTAATATAAATCTAACTCAGAATTAAGAAGTAGGAATGCATAAACCCTAAAACTATTAATTGTTAAAAGTCAAAACTTTGTTTTTTCAAATATTTACACTAAATTGTTTGACATTAAGTACTGGATTCTGTCATTCTCCTGAGTAAATTTTATGGTAGTTAGAAGTTTAGAAATAATTATTTTCTGGATATTTCATATTTATATTTTAGATTTTCCTGATACAAATTTATCTTTTTCTGTGTATTATCATGTATCTTAATTTTCTAAAAAGTTTTAGCCTTGGCCTGGGGTTTATTTATTTTTTATGTTTTGATGTCATGAGACATCAAAATTATCAAGAATTATCTTGAGACAATCCTTGGGTTTGTCAAGGATACCAGTGACAAAAGCATCAACAAGCAGTTAAGCTCTGACCTTTTGATACATTAAATTATTTTGTGTACATTATTTTACTTCTTTTTCATCTTTTGTAATTAGTTTTAAAAAATTCAGATATTGCTGCTTTCAGCAAGACTCTCCTCAGGGATCTTTTGGTTTCTCAAAAACCATTGTGATAATTTATTGAGGGGCTTTCACAACACACATACATAAAATATTTTGTGATCTTATATATCTTAATATGTACTGACTTTGCTATAAAATATCCTTAACTTTTATTATTATCTACTCCAGTGTATCTCATAATGTTCAATAGCCATGCATAAAACATCTGATGATTATGCTGTTTGAAATCTAGCTTGAAAGATTGCAATTTAAATAATTAGGAAATTGGTGAAATATTTTTCTTGCATGTCATTTAAAAATTTATTCTCTGAACTACTAAAACACATTTCTGAAAAGTACTGTAATTTATTGCCACCAGCATATACCAGGTGTGTCACTTCTGATTCTATTAAAACAGAGATTTGAGTTAGTCACTCTTATAATATATTCTTATGTACAGATTCTGTGCAAATGCAATGTGCACTTTGATAGAATGAGACAAGTGATATCAGTATATTGTCTATTGGATCTGATGTACAATAAATCAGATGAAAGCTAAGCTCACATGCCATGCGGCAAGAAAATGACAACCAAATTTAGAGAGTCTTAGGCTTCATGAAAGATCGATTGTTTTTCTAGATTCAAATGTGTGAAAATAATCGTTTTAATCAGACTTAACTATGATTGCAATTCTTAATTTTGTGACATTGAATATATCTATGATTGAAAAAGAAGTAACATGCTTTTGTTTTTCAAGAGAAGCCTAAGTATTATTTTTGTATCCTAAGTAGGCAAAGACAATACTTTTTGTAGCATAGGCAATCATACAATAAGATTGAGTGGGAAAAGGTGAACACAATAGATTTTAAAAATTATAAGCATTTATTTCAGGTATAATAGGACTAAATGTCAGTATACTGAGTAAACTTTTAATATTATTGGATTTAAACATCAGTCTACAGGGTGTATACTACACTTACACTTATTAAAGGTCCCCAGTAATATAAAACTGGTTTAAAGTCATAGAGAAAAATGTGACTCAAAAGAGAAGCAGAGAAGGCAGAGCAAGTCAAGTGATGTGATGCCTACAACTTTTTTCTTTTGCTCAGGATTGCCTTAGCTATTTGGAGTCTTTTGTTGTTCCATACAAATTTTAGGATTGTTTCCTCTATTTCTGTGAAGAATATCGTTGGACTTTTGATAGGCATTGCATTGAATCTGTAAATTACATTGGGTAGAATTGTCATTTTAACAATATTAATTCTTCCAATCCATAAGCATGGAATATCTTTCTATTTTTTTGTGTCCTCTTAATTTCTTTCATCGCTGTTTTATAGTTTTCCTTCTATAGATCTTTTACCTCCTTGGTTAAATTGATTCCTAGATATTTTATGTTCTTTGTAGCTATTGTAAATGGGATTGCTTTCTTGATTTGTTTTTCAAATTGTTCACTGTTGGCGTGTATAAATGCTACTGATTTTTGTATGTTGATTTGTATCCTGCAACTTTACTGAATTCATTCATCAGTCATAACAGTATTTTTTGTTGGAGACTTTAGGTTTTTCTAAGTATAAAATCATATCATCTGTGAACAAGACTAGTTCGACTTCTTCCTTTCCAGTTTGGATGCCTTTTCTTTCTTTCTCTTGCCTAGTTGCTCTAGCCAGGACTTCCAGTATTATGTTGAATAAAAGTGGTGAAAGTGACCATGCTTGTCTTGTTCTAGATATCAAAGGAAAGGCTTCACTATTCCGTACAATGTTAGCTGTGGGTTTGTCATATATGGCCTTTATTATTTTGAGGTATGTTCTTTCTATACCTGATTTGTTGAGGTTTTTTTAAAATCATAATGAGATATTGAATTTTATCAAATGCTTTTTCAGCACCTATTGAAATGCTCATATAGTTTTTGTTCTTGATTCTGTTAATGTGATGTATCACATTTATTGATTTGTGTATGTTGACTCATCCTTGCATGTCTAGGATAAATCCTACTTGATCACGGTGACTGATCTTATGTAATGTGTTGTTGAATTCAATTTGCTAGTATTTTGTTGAGGTTTTTTGTATCTATGATAGTCAGTGATATTGGCCCGCAGTTTTGGCTCTATAAGCCCTCCAACTGTGGTTATAATGGGGTATCATTCCTGTGATTTGGGTTATTTTATATGCCACAGTAGACTTGAAGAGAGGAAGATTATCTGGGTGGGGCTAAACCAATTCACATGAGTTGTTTAAGGTCAGAGAATTTTCTCTTGCTGGTTCCAAAAAGAGAATTCAAAGAGATTTGATGCATAGGAAGGTTTCAACACAAGGAGGGTTTTCATTGCTGAGATGCAGGAGGCCACATGGCAGGAGCAGCACTTAAACACTGAGATCAATCCCTGGTTTACAGCCAGCAAGACAACTGGGGCCTCAGTCCTATAACCACAGAAATGATTTCTATCAGTAATTTTAAAAAGCTTTGAAGTAGATCTTTCCCTAGTCCCAGATGAGAGAGCAGAAGACTGATAACTTGATTTCAACCTTATGAGACCCTGAACCCAGTTAAACTGAGTCAGACTGGGGACTCACAGAAACTGAGATGACAAATTTGTGTTGTTTTAAGCTGCTAAGTTTGTTCCAACAATTAAACAAAAAACAAAAAACTAATATAGGCACTCAGTGTTTCCTCTGTCCTTTAAATTATTAGACTTCTCATTACCCCTAATGTGTAGTCGTACTCATAGTCATTTTAGTCAACAGGATTGATTTTAATAATTTTGAGAATGAAAATGAGGAGATAGGACCACAAATTCTTTTCTCAAAGAATACTGAACAAATTAAATTCGTATGATAAATAGATATACGGAGGAGGACTCTGGCAAACTTTGCCTACTTTGTGGTCTAATTTTAGAGCCCACACACATCACCTCATGAGCAATGATTGAGTCTTCCATTACATTTGCAGCAAGAAAGGGTCTAATCAAAGCATCTAGAAGGTAGATACTGATTGTGAATTTCAAGATAGCAGTTTTTCAGCTTCAAAATACTCACAAGATTTTATGTTGTTTGAGTTCTTCTATCCATTTTAGAAAATTATAAGATGATAACTTCAAAAATACTGTTTGTCCCACTTTCTTTCCTCTCCATCTGGTACTACAATCCTTTCTGAGATTATTACAGTGTATCTCCTAGATATCTTACTCTTCTTTTAATATTTTTATCTCATTTTTATCTGTCTCCCTACACTTTATACTGATTATGTTTTTCCACTTATTTACCGGTGTAATAATTTTATTCCCTTAATTTCAGTTCTTGTATTTTTCAGTCCTACCTTCTCATTGATTTGGTTTCCATTCTTTAGCCAAGATTATGATTCTTTTATATTTCAGAAATTATTAAGCATAACATTTTAAAATCTATATTTGAAAGCTTCATTATTTGAACTCTCTATGGATCTATTTCTACTCTCTATTATTTCCTCTCTGTTTACATGATAATATTACCTTGTTTTCATATGTGCATGCTTTTTTTTACTAAACGGCAACTTTTATGAATAAATGGGGACACCAAATGATGTTATCTCCCTCAAGAGAAGATTCAGTTTTCATTCTGATAAACCCAGATCACCTTAATCCAAATATAAAGATTAAAATGACTCAAAGCTGGATTTACTTTCTGTATTGACATGTCTGATTTTGGTTAACTCTAAGCTATATCATCACCTGTGGAGTCCAAACTCAAAGTGTAGGTAGAAAGAGTACCATTACATCAACAGGTATTTTGACAGGCCACGGCCCTCAATTTTGTTCCCCCTAGTTCCAGGACGCTATAGTCTCTCAAAACCTCTCCTCTGATTCTTACTCTTTCAGCTGTCTCTTTCTGAATTGTCGGAGAACCCTATGAGAAATGCATTGTAAATCTTATCTCACACCTCTGTGTTTCCTTATACTTCTAGTTTGGATCTTGAGCTATATATACTTTTAATCTTTTTACAGATTTTCTAGATTGTTATCAAAAGGAGTATTATTTGAATTGTTTAGTCTGTCATTATCAGAGCAAAATTCATCTGGCTTTCTCTCTTTCTCATATATATATAAATATATATACACATATATACACACTATACATACACATATATACACATATGCTTATTCTATGGTTCTAATATATGTTTAATCATGACTTGAATGAAACTTCATAAGCTTACTGTTCAATATTTACTTGAGTGATAGGTTATGCCAAACATTTATGATAGAATTATAGAATCTCATAGAGTTGCTTATTTGAAACCACTACTCCTTGCACACATCTCAAGAGTCTTGATATATTTGGAATTAATTTTTTAAAAAATTAACTAATTTAATTAGGAAACTTGGAGTTCATAATAGTTGATTATTATGTGTAAACTTTATCTGCAACTTAGAGTGCATTTTGATTCAACTTTTACTTGTTTACTTTTCAGTGTTATTCCTTAATATATTTTCAATTTTAGACATTTTGCATTGTTAATTAAATTTTCCAAAACATTTTGAAAAAAAGGCAAGATTTCTTTCTTTCATAATTTGGTGATAAACATAGAATATTTTGAATATATAAATTCTCAAATAGAAAATAATGTTTAGTTCATTTTGGCAGATTCAAATATGTGATTAATGGCTGTCTATAATGTAATAGTAGCGTTACCAAAAATAAGTTTGAAAGTAAAAAAAAAATATTGTGTATCTTAGAGCAAACCTTTAAGATGCTTAAAAAAATAAGATCTGACAACTTCATTGACAATCAACACTTAAATCATATATCAAGTAAGATAACATGTTTGGCAATTTTTTAATTATTATTTTATTGTTGGTCCATGAGAGGAGACTGGAAGATTGTTGTTAGTTTTGTTAGTTTTGTTTTGAATGAGATTTTGGCTACAGGCTGGAGATTTAAAAAAAATATATATATATATATAAAATCATTGCCCTATGGGAGCTTATAGTGTCATTTTATTTGATAATATAAGGTATAAAAATGATTTCTCTGAAATAGAACGTTCTTAGTTACTAAAAAAAAAAAAATCATTTTGCAGCAACATTTTGTTTCCAGAATATAATATATATTTCAAAAATGACATGACAACTCTGGCTTTTATAAGTGATAGGAGTTACAGTACAGCATCAAAGAATTCAGAACAGGCAAACTTGCAGTCTAAATATTCAAGGTCATTTTGGGGTGAGGGAATATATAAGGTATACATAGACAGATACAATCAGCAAACATATTTTGCTTCTGTCATACAAGCAAATATAAGAAGTGGATTAAGATTATATTTCAGATAATTTATATTTTATTTGAATATAGTCCCTTTTTTTCTGAAAAGAGGCTAATTAAAAAAATAATTTTGGTATGGTTATAGGTAATTTATTCAGTTGTTTTTGCAATAATATACACAGGCTAAAATTTTGATCCTCAGGAATGAATTATATTTCTTCTAATATGTGGCCTGGACTGACAATCACTCCCTTAAATCATCTTCCAAACTAAGTGCTTTTAATCAGAAAATGAAATGGATACAGTATATATACTGATGGATTGATACAAATACATTACTCATGGACAAGCAAGTAATGGTAGTGGAGATAGAACATTGCAATGTTTTATACTTAGAAAATAAAGCATATTCATGTAACATCAATTTATAAATATTGATATTGGTGTTATCTATGTCCTGTACTTTATAGTTCATAGAATAGTATTTCCTCTACGTGGATGCTATTTTATTAAACAATTTTAATTAGGGGCAAAAATATTCAAATTGGGAAAAAATTTGCCAAACATGTTAAAAAATTAGAGCCCACAGGTTATAAATATATTTTCTTATTTTATCAGAATCCAAGGCTTGTTGTGTTTGTCATTTGAAAAGTCTTCCTAGGAATGTTTCATAAAAATAGTAGCTATTAGATAAAGATTTATGTTAATTACAAGTGTTTATACTTGATTAGCAGTAACTTCTATTAAGATCAAGAAAACAGTATGAACCAACTTACCTTTGTTATGAGAAATAGGTTTTTTTTTAATAGATTCGTGTTATGCTGTCAACTTTGGTCAGCAATGTTCTAAATGTTACCCTTAGTCCAGAAAGAAAAAAGCCTTTAGAGAAAACACTAATAAAAATGAAGATCATTCTGTTGGTGCTCTCTTATGTATTCATGTTCATGCAAAGAAAATTAAACTTGAAGGCAGAAATATATGTAGAAAGATATGAGTTCAATCAACAATATGAAGATAATTTTGAAATTCCCCAAAGATGTCATGCCATTGTTGCTTAGAAATCTTATTCATTGGAAATGTAGGCTTTTTGTTAAAGGGAGGATTTGTTCTAATTTGTTTTATTTTAAAATACAATTTTATTATATATTACACTCTTTTATACTGAAACTTATTTAAAATTTGTATTTGTATGAAATTGGATACGTATAAAACTAAGGGCCTTTCTGCTTAAGATAAGCATTTATTTTTTAACAGTTTCACTGAAGTATAATTCATATGCAAAGAACTGCACATATTTAATGTGTACAATTTCATGAGTTTGGTCATATGCAAACGTCCATGATACCATCATGACAATCAAAATAATCAACCTGTCAACTCCTTCCAAAGTTTCCTTGGGTCCCTTTTTTTTTTGTAGTAAGGAAACTTAACATGAGATATACTCTCTTGACAAATTTTGAAGTGTACAATTCCATATTCCTAACTACAGACACTGTGTTGTAGAGAAGATCTCTAGAGCCTATTGTTCATATGTAACTACAACTTTATATCCTCTGAACAACAACTCCCCATTTTGCCCACTGCACAGCCCCTGGCAACCACTATTCTATTCTTTGCTTGTTTGACTAATAGATTCCTCATATACATGGGATGCTGTATTTGTCCTTCTGTGACTGGCATATTTTACTTATTATAATGTCCTTTAAGTTCATCCATGTTTTCACATTTGGCAGGATTTTCTTCTTATGTAAGGCTGAATAATATTTCATTGAATGTATATACTACATTTTCTTTATCCATTCATCTGTTGATGGACATTTAGTCTAATTCTATACCTGGGCTATTGTGAATAATGCTTCAATGAACATGGTAGTGAAGATATGGCTTTGAGATACTGATTTCAATTATTTTGGATATGTACCTAGAAGTGGGATTGCTGGATTATATGGAAGTTATATTTTTAATATTTCGAGTAACTTTCATGCTGTTTTCCATAGTTGTTGCACCATTTTACATTTATGCTAACAGTTTATAAGGGTTCCAATTTTTCCACATCCTCAATAACACTTGTTATCTTTTTTTAAAAAATAATTGCCATCCTGACAGGTATGAGGTGATATTTCCTGTAGTTTTGACTTACATTTCCCAAATGACTAGTGATGTTAAGCATCTTTTCATATACTTGTTAGTTACTTGTATGTCTTCTTTGGAGAAATGTCTGTTCAGGTTCCTTCACCATTTTTTTTATCAGTCAGTTGGCATCTTTATTTTGGGTCCTCTTTCCCTTATTTAACCTAAACCTTTTAAATTTTATTTTTATTTTATTAGTATTATTTTTAATTGATATATCACATTTATATACATTTATGGGGTAAAATGTGATCTTTTGATGTATGTATATCAAAGCTCATGTGGAATGATTAAATAAGGTTTATTAACATATCCATCACCTCACTTATCATTTTTTGTTGTCTTCAACAATTTTTTAAATCAGGTTGTTTGGTTTTTTGCTATTGAGTTGTAGGAATTCTTTTTATATTTCGGAACTGAATCCCTTGTCAGATATATGGTCTTCAAATACTTTTCCCATCCTATAGGTTGCTTTTCAATTCTATTGATTGTTTTCTTTTCCATGCAGAAGCTTTTTCATTAATGTAATCCTATTTGTCTATTTTTGCTTTTGTTGCCTATGCTTTTGCTGTTATATCTGGGAAATCATTGCCAAGATCAAGTCACAGAGGTTTCCCCTATGTTTTCTTCTAGGAGTTTTACAGTTTCAGGTCTTTATTAACATTTAGGTCTTTAATCTATTTTGAGTTTGTTCTGCGTATGGTGTAAAATAAGGGTCAAATTTCCTTTGTTTGCTCGTGGATATTCAGTTTTCCTAGTGCCGTTTGTTGAAGAGACTATCCTTTCTCCTTTTTTTATTCTTGGCACCTGTGTCAAAGGTCAGTTGGCCGTATATATGTGTGTGTATTTCTGGGCTCTCCATTCTGTTCCATTGGTCTATATGTTTGTGTTTATGCCAGTATAATACTGTTTTAATTACTGAAACTCTGTAATATATTTTCAAATCAGTAAGTATAGTGCCTCTAGCTGTGTTCTTTCTCAAGAATGCTTTGGTTAATCTGGGTCTTTTGTGTTTCCATATGAATTTTAGAATTGCTTTTCTATTTCTGTAAAAAAAAAAGGCACTAGAAATTTGATGAGGATATCACTGAATCTGTAGATTATTTTGGGTAGTATGGACACTTTATCAATATTAAGTTTTCTAATCCATGAACATGGAGGTTTTCCTATTTATTTGTGTCCTTAATTTCTTTTATCAATGTTTTGTAGTCATCAATGTACATGTCTTTGTTGGTTAAGTTTATTCCTAAGTATTTGATTCTTTTTGATGCTATTTGTATGGGGTTGTTTTCTTAATTTCCTTTTCAGATGTTTTGATAGTGTATAGAAATGCAACTGATTTTGTATGTTGATTTTGAGTCCTGAAACCTTACTAAATTCATTTATTAGTTCTGAGGAATTTTTAGGGTGGTCCCACATATATAAATCAATAGATGTGGTATACCACATTAACAGAATGAGGGATAAAATAACATGATTATCTCAATAAAAGCAGAAAAAGAATTTGAGAAAATTCAATACTGTTTCATGATAAAAACACTCAACTAGGTATATGTACCTCAATATAATAAAGGCCATATATGAAAAGCCTACAGCAAACATCATCCTCAATGGTGAAAATGAAAGCTTTTCCTGTAAGATAAGGGACAAAACAAGGATGCCTGATTTTACCACTTCTATTCATGGTACTAGATGTCCCAGGCAGAACAATTAGGCAATAAAAATAAATAAAAGTCACAAAATCAGAAAGGAAGAAATAAAATTTTCTCTGTTTGCAAATGATATGGTCCTATATGCAAAAATGCCATTTAAGCAAAAGACAAGAGATTCTAAAACTTCTATTCATATACCACAAAGAGCAATGAATTGTGATTTATTCATTAATCCATTCTTTTCTTTATAAAGGATGCACGGAGCGCACACTCTCTGCTGTTCTCTGTGGCAGGCAAGGAAGATGCAAAGGCACATGGGTGAATATAATAAATGTCTAACCTCAAGAATCTGCTACCCTTTTTAAAGAATTGGGCACATAGACAAATAAAAAAACAATAGAAATAAAGACATCACATTTACCCTGTAAAGATATACAACTATTATGTACCCATAATAATTAGAAATTTAAAATTAAAAAAATAGAAATCACTAAATACAGTACTGGAAATGTTATTCATATGGCGTGTTCTGAGATGAGGGCCATTTATCTAAGATATGACCATGAAGAAAAGCTTACTAATGTAGATGTGGCTTGAGAGGATTAGAAGACATTATTCCACCAGAGGGCATACCTTGTGAAAGTTATGGAGTCTAGAAAAACTGTGGTGAGAATTCCAAGCATTTTGATGTTGCTCAAATAGGATCTGGGAATGGTGGGAAATGAGAGGGAGAGATATCTGGTCAGGGACTGGTGTCTTTTATGGCACACTAAGGATCATGAACTGTATACTGTGGACTGATAGAGGCTGTTTTTTATTCCTCAAGCAAAATGTCAGGTAAAATCCAAATCCCCTGACATAATTTCATGCAACATACAGATCATGAAAATCACTGAAGGATTCTATTAATAAAACAATGAGTGACATGGTGTAATTGGCTATTTGGACTATTGTTGAGGCTACTGGAGGCTATTATAGAGAATAGTTTGTGGGAGATAAGACAAAAAGCAGGAGAACTCTAGTTTGTTGGAATGTTCTAGAAATATAGATCTCAGCCATGAAACTGTTACAATGACTATTAATATAACTGTAATTATTATTAATGTCTACATTTATGTGTGTCTGCTATATGCCAGGCACTGTGTTAATAGGTTAATGTATTATCTCATTATAATACCAAGAACAAATCTGTGAAGATAATATTAATATTCACAGTGTTGGTCCAGACCCTTGGCAAAGCAAACACCAGGAGGGACCTAATGTGCAAGGATTCTTCTCTCCCACTCCAGGGGAAATGCCTGCATGAGAGAAAATCGGGAGGGATCCAGAAAAGGATAAGAAAGGTTTCAGACCATAACGTAAGACTAATCCAGAGTGAAGGTAAAAGGAAGGGAAGGTTGGGTGGAAGTAACCTGTCCTGCTATGGAGTCTAACGTAGCTTTGTCAAGACTGCCAGGGAGTGTTTGATCCAAAGTCAGCAGATATCAGTGTCCCCTCTATACCAAGAACAAGCCTTGCTTGGTATCTCTGCCCTGTTCTTATAGTGGCTGGGAGCAGCTCCAGGAAGCATGGCCTCAGAGAGAACATGGCAATAGACCTCAGAGCATAGTGACCAGAGCCATTCTTCAGTTATACTTCCCCTGGTTGGAGGCCTGTGAAAACCATTGTCATAGCCAGGGCCAGACACATAATATGCAGGGCCTAGTGTAAAATGACATGTGGGGCCCTTTTTAAAAAAAAATTAAGAATTTCAATACAGGAAATGCAGAGAATTAAAGTAGGTTTGGTAGGTTTGGGCCCTTCCTAGCATGTGGCTATGTGTGACTGCACAGGCTGCACACCCATGAAGCCAGCATTGCTCACAGCCACTCCATCCCATTCACTACATGAGAAAAACAAATTGTTCAACATTAAATAGCTAAGAAACAGTGTTGTCTTTTTACAATTGCAAGTATTTGTACATATAAATATTTTCCTGCACACATTTCAGGAATAGTTTTAAAGAGGAAGGATAGATTCAAAAGTCCTTAGGAGTTGGAATTGGCTGAACTTGGTGAATGATTTGATGTATACTTGGAGGGATATTTTTGGTGAAAGTGTGACATGGGATTCTTGCTTAACATAAATTGGTACCTTTACCAGAGATAGATAATTCAGGAAGAGAAATAGGTCCTGAAAACACTTTTGGACATGCTGATTTTGAAGTGCATTGGGACATCTAACCGAAGATTCGAAGGACACAGCTGGGTACATGAGTCAGAAGTTTGGGTGAAAGACCTGGGCAGAAATGAAAAATGTGTCATCAGCACATTACCAGTTTATTGACCATCTGAAATAAGTGATGTACAAATCCAAAATGGTTTTATTTTTATCCAATTATTGCCTTTGAGAAGGAAAAAAATGTAGCCCCTCAGCTGTCAGCTGAGAGCTGACCTTGTACTAACTGCTAGGCCATGGTGTTCTCCAGCTGAATGAAATCATTTCATCGAGCACCAATATCAGACAAGGTCATTCCATGACAATGATGGAGTGAGATAAAAATGAGAACCTTCCATAATTATGGCCAAGCACAGATAAATATAACACTGTCCATACTGCAAAAATGACCAAACATCCCCCTCTCCAGGCTAACGTGGGTGTCTGCTTCTCTGTTATTGATTACAACTTTTGCCCTGCTTTGTGTTCTCTGTCTCCTACTTAAAATGGTGATGAGTACACCAAAAGCCTTGACTTCAGCACAGCATGATACAATTTATCCACATAACAACAACAACAAAAACTCCTAAAGTTTTTGAAATAAAAATTTAAAAAAATAAATTCATAAAAAATTAAGAAGGAAAAAAAAAAGAAAAAATTATTATGATACCCAATCACAGAAGAGTTCCTACTATACAACATATTCCAGTAAGAGCTTTAAAACCACGAGGTTTCTCACGTGAATCTTTTGCTGGAGGCACATCTTACGGCCTCATGTTCTTGGTGTATCGTTGCTGGCAAGTTCTGCTATTGTGTGGAGTTTTAATAACGTGCTTCAATTACAGTTACCTTGCAGTTGGCCCAAAGCAAATTCCTTGGTGGGCCCAAACACGGGAATAGGAATGCTGTCCTGGTGCTCCTCCTGTCTATTCTGTCATCACATCCCTTCTACTGTTTACTACCTCTGCTCAAATAGGCAGAGGAGGCAGAGCAGCTGAGTTGCTACATAGGAAGTGGGGCATGAGATGCCACCCTTCTCTTCTTGCTCTCACCTCTGATCTCTCTGTGTCCTCATGCATCACATTTCTGAGAATGGGGTCCTTTCTGACATTAACAGTGGTGGCAGAAAAATGTGTACTTATACCATGTGGGGAAAGGAAAGGATTAATGTCACCATACCACACCCTAAATGCTTTGTCCCTTACAGTAGCCACTAGCCATATGTGGCTATTAAAATTTAAGTTAAATAAAATTAAAAATTCAGTTTCTCAATTTCACTATTATCTTTCAAATGCTCATTAGACACATGTGGCTAGTGGCTATTGTACTGGATAGCTCATCTGTAAAGCATTTCCATTAGAAAATTCTACTGTATAGATTTCCCTAGTAGGAGACATGGGCTGAGTTGATGGATTAGGATAGCAGAGCAGGTCAATTAGTATAGTAATTTTATATTGCTGACTAACAAATTATCATAGATTTAGGAGCTTAAAAAAGCACACACTTGTTATCTCACAGTTTACATGGGTAAGTAGTCTGGGCAGGGCTTAGGTATATCCTCTCAGGGTCCTACAGACTGCAATCAAGGTTTTGATCAATCTATGTTCTGAACTAAGATTTGGAATTCTTTTCCAAGCTCATTCAGGTGGTGAGCGCAATTCAGGTCCTTTCAGTGGTATGACCAAGGCTCCCACTTCTGTCCAGTGGTCAGCCAAGGACTGCTTTCAGCTCCCAGAGTGCAACAATACTTCCTCACCTCATAGTCCCATGGGCAGTTCACTACATGGCTATTGCATTCTTTAGGGACATTAGGAGGAGAATGTCTCTGACTTTCTTCTCACCAACCATCTAGAGAAAACATTCCACTTATAAAGAGCTCACCTAATTATATCAGAACTATTCAGGTTAATCTCCCTTTGCCATACATTAATCACGGACATGAAGTCTCATAGTTACAGGTTCTACCCAAACTCGGTGGGATTATGCAGGGTATTTATATGTACCAGAAAACAAGAATATCAGGGGCCAGTTTATAATCTATAATTAGCTTCTTCATTCTTGAAGGGGCATCTTGACCCTAAGGCATTGCAGCTTTCTTTACAATGTGAAATATGAATAGTTGATACACATACAATGTGAAATAGTTGAATTCAGATTTACACCTTACTTAGCAGATTCATAGTGAGAAATTCCCCTTCAACATTTCTTACAGGTGTTAAAGTGGTTAACATCAACCAGAGAGATTGCCTCGCATCAGAAGAGCAGAGGGAAAGAAAAATTAATCCAGGAGGTCAGCAAATATTTAAGGCATGGATGGGATAGTGAAGTGAAGAAAGGATAGTCAAAGAATTGAAGGAAAAGTAGAAAGTGTTTCTCTGTCTTGTCAAAGAAGCCAAGGAATAGAAAGTTTTAAGGTAGAATATCTTTTACAACACAGTCAAATGGAGGAAAAATGTTTCGATTTTAAGGAGAACCATTGGATTTGTCAATGAGTTAATACAGTGATGAGTGCAACAGAATGATATATTAGATATATTGGAAAATTGGAAGCAGGGAAAATATGTACAATGACTATTTGAATAAGGATGTGGTAGGAGATAAGGAAAACAAGATCGAAATATTTCTACTTGGTTTTGTATTAAATTTTGTTGTTTATTTCTTTTTAATATGAAAAAGACTTGAGATTATTTATAAGCATTGGGAAAGGAGCCAGTAAAGAATTGATAGGTTTGAAAATCCACAAGAGGAAGGGCATAACTAATAGAGTAAGAATCTGGAAGCAAAGGGGAAAGGTAGAATGAAAGATAACAGTGTAAATAAAACTCATCCTGGGATTGCTGAGGAAAGGGCAAAAAGATGGGTGGAGAAATACAAATAGATACATTTGTAAAGTGAGTTTACAGGATATTGAAGGAGAACATCCTGGATATTTTTAATTTTCTGAATGAAATAAATTCAAAGAAGCAATGCTATTTTTGGGGGAGAAAGAGTTATAGGCATTAAGAAACTTTATTAACCTAATAAGAGTTGGGAAAATGCAATTCAATCATGAGATGATCAAATCTGGCTGGGTGCAGTGGCTCACACCTGTAATCCCAGCATTTCGGGAGGCCGAGGTGGGAGGATCACTTGAAGTCAAGAGTTGGAGAACAGCCTGAGCAACACAGCAAGACCCTGTCTCAAAAAAAAAAAAAAGAAAAAAAAGCTAAGTTAAAGAAATAACAGATGGGGCCAAGGCACAGCTAAAGTTGAGGATCAATGTTTTTTTATTGGCATTAGTTTGCACAATTATTTAATGTTCTATATCAAAAGTTGACCATATTTTCTCTCTATATATAAATACAGTTCAATTGTAGCATTGAGAAAGTGTTTATGCTTTGCTATTTCGTGTAGGATTATAGAGTGTAGGGTTGTAGAGCACAAGCAGGTTATCTGAAGTGAGAATAACAAAGAGTAAGGAAAAAAGAGAGGCAAGGCCGGGACTTGTCCACTGATAGAAAATACTGAAAGATTTAGAAGGATTGTGCAAAAGCCAGGTGTGAAGAAATAACCTTGGATTTATCAAAGATGAGTACATTATTTACTTTTGTTACAATAGTTTTTATTAAAAATTTTATGTAAGGAGTTTTATTTGTTTATTTGTTTATGGTATATGGGATCCTGACTAAGTTTTTTTTTAAATTTTTAACTAGGTAGCAATCGAGTTTCTTTCCTCATATGCCTATAAAACCTGAAGAATTACTAAACATTCATTAAAATGTTCCCAAGGAACTGAGATAATGTGTAATTATCTATTTTTATGTGACCTTGAATATGGAGAAGCAATAAAATAAAACATGTGAAGATAATGGTGTTTCTTTGCCAAATGAATATTGAAGAGTGTGGGAAAAAAGTGGCATTTTGTGGAGATAAGGAGCTGGTCTCTGCCACCAGTTTCTCTAACGAATGGTCAGTCTAGAAGGGCTTTGTGAAAGGGAGGAGCCTGACAGTGTGAATAAATTAGCATGTCCTAAATCATTAGATGCTGCTTTTTTTAAATACAGTGTCTTTCAAACATTGTATTTTATATAGGACTTGTATTTTATGTAGGATCATCAGTACTGTTTCAATGGAAACTAATAAAAATAGTGTATTTAGAAAATAGTCACTGCAGTTAAAAAACACTATTAAAATATGTTAAGAATAACAAATTCTGATCCGAAGTTGACAGTAGCACATGGAGAAAGCATATTAATTCATTGTATTAAAGACACTTTTGTGGAAATTCCTAATGAAAAGCAAAACAACTACATTTCATCTTGACTGTGGGGGCTTCATAGATGATGGTTATTTTGTAGTTCAGTGAACTGGTGTCCAAGGACAATAGCAACAAAGAAATTAAATGGAAGAAAATCAAAAGAAAATAATCTGGTTTCTAGAATATTTAAGCATCTATTTCTGATACAAAAATGATGTCTGTTCTTACTCAAAAGCACATTAGCTTAATTTTGCATGCTTATTTTCTTTTCTAAACCAAGACACACTTAACTTTCTTTTGCATAATGAGGACATATTTTGTTTGCAATTATAGTCAACCTCTATGTCTTCATGCTGATGTCACTAAAAATAAAATATGATTATTTTTGCAGTGTCCCACATTTTATGGATGCATAATAAATCTTTATTCAAAGTAAAATCCAGCTGACAGATTTATATTATATTTAATGGAATATACAGTGTTTACTTTTAAATGTAAAAATATATGTATACAAGTATCCCCTGTTTCCTACATATGTTGATTTAGTGATAACAGAAAATTTCCCAAGAATAGAATCAACATAGCAAGTAATTGAAACAAATTTGGGACCAGATTCCACTTTGTAGCACAATTGCTACAAGGGCTTTTGCTTAAAAAAAAAATGTATATTAATTTATTTTCTTGGAATGGCATTTTATCACCAAATGACTAGGTTTTTTAAAAATAACATGTGCACAAGTTAAAAAACAAAACTGTATAAAAGTGTTTCAATTAAATGAAAAATTGTAGTGTCCTATCTTGTCTGTCATTCCATTCAAGAGATAATAATTTTTTACCCATTTTTTATTTTGGTACTCGTGATACCACCATGATAGGAAATATCAAGCTTATCCCTGTTTTTTATTGTGACTTTCAGACAGAATTTCCTGGTCCCCTCTATGAAAAATAAAAAAATTTCTTTCACTTACAACATCTCAACTTTATTATCTTTCCATACCAAACAACTCATGGAATCCTTTTCACTGGCTGCCATCAAGACTTGAAACACTATACTCAAATATGCATTTCTTGATGAATTACCTTTTAAAGTATTTTGACTATTCATTTTAGATGAGGAAAATAGTGCCTCTCTATAATTTCTTCTAACTTTTGTCCTCTGATCTCCTAATTCTCCCAGCTATACTTGCACTTTTAATTTCACAATCCTTAAATTTTTTAAAAATAATCTTTTGCAGTATAACTTAAACTTCCATTATATCTCTGGGCTAATAAAAATAAT
The DNA here is from genome assembly GCA_023783475.1 of Daubentonia madagascariensis. NCBI lineage: Eukaryota > Metazoa > Chordata > Mammalia > Primates > Daubentoniidae > Daubentonia > Daubentonia madagascariensis. Next base: position 11,546,464 of record JAKFHU010000978.1, on the reverse strand, counting down.
AGTGTTAATAACATAAAATAATTCTGACTGTAGATATAAATAGAGTGATTTGATTCATACAGAAAATGTATTCTAATGTTACTAAACATATCTAGTTCTGTGGAACAAAGAATTCTTACACAGAATGAAGTGGTTTTTGAGCAAGACCACTTTTATGCATCACTACAAACAAAAGAATAAATGATTAGGTTAAACTTCACACCAGACTCTGTGACATCAGTCTATATGATGCACTGTTTAATACAATCGAAACTGAAGAAAACAGAAGCTGAACACATATTTGTAAGCTAAAATTAGACTCTACAAAAGTGAAGTGCCACAGTGATTTGATAATCTTTAGGGAATATTGGTTTGTAATTCAAAGTAGGATTGTAAAAAAATAACCCTTACATTCACATTGCATTAGTACAATGAGTTAACTGGGATTTACAGTCCTCCATTCTTTCAGTGGGAGGGTTATGACAAGTTTAGATTCCCATAGGAGCAGTGATAGCCTCCTCAATCCCCAGAGTAGAACTCCTACTTGTCATGGGTCCTTATTTTCATGTACTAGGTAGCTTGCTTTCTGAGACAATTACTGTAAACATTTACCACCTAAATTCAGTGAGCAGTTAGCCTAGTCTTTCACTCTTAGAAGTTTAAGATCAGCCTGGACAACATAGTGAGACTCTGTCTGTACAATAGTATTAAAAAAAACTAAAGCTTGGCATGGTGGCACACACCTGTAGTCCCAGCTATTCCGGAGGGAGGTTGAGGTGAAAGGATGATTGCATGAGTCCAGAAGTTCAAGGTTATAGTGAGCTATCATTGTACCACTACACTCCAGCCTGGGTGACAGAGTGAGACTCTGTATTTAAAAAAAAAAAAAAGCTCTCACATTATAGAACAATAAAAAATAAAGATCTTTACCTGGAAAGCAGAATACTATGTCCATCAGAGCTTTCTGGTTCAGATGCAACTCTCCATCCATGCAAGCAATAATTGTCATTTACTTGTTGCTCTGGTTTGAAAGTGTCCCCCAAAATACCGAGGAATATACTTAACCAAGGAGGTGAAAGATCTCTGTAGTGAAAGGTGAATTATGAAACGCTGAGGAAAGAATTCACAGAGGACACAAAAGGAAAAATATATCTTGCTCATGGATCAGGAGAATCAACATTGTTAAAATGTCCATACTACCCAAAGTGATCTACAAATTCAATACAATCTCCATCAAAATATGAATGTCATATTTCACAGATCTAGAAAACTTACTTCTATGCTCCACTTGGAACCAGAAAAGAGCCTGAGTAGCCAAAGCAATCTTAAGTAAAAAGAACAAATCTGAAGGTATCACATTACTGGACTTCAAACTATACTGCAAGGCTATAATAACCAAAATAGCATATAATTGGCACAAAAATAGAGACATAGAACAATGGAACAGAATAGAGAACTCAGATATAAAACCATCTACCTACAGTCAACTGATCTTTGACAAATCAGACAACATGCATCCTGGGGAAATGAAGCCCTATTCAATAAATGGTGCTGGGAAAACTGAATAGCCACATGCAGAAGAATGAAACAGGACCCCTATCTCTCACCACTCACAAAAATTAATTCAAGGTGGATAAAAGACTTAAATGTAAGGAATGAAACCATAAGAATTCTAGAAAAAAGTGTAGGAAAAACTCTCCTAGATATCTGCCTAGGCAAATAATTTATGAGGAGGACCCCAGTGGCAATCATAGCAATAACAAAAATAAATAAATGGGACTTGGTTAAATTAAAAAATTTCTGTGCAGCTAAGAAATAATCAACAGAGCAAATAGACAATCTACAGAATGGGAGAAAATGTTTGCAATGTACACATCCAATAAAGGGCTAATATCCAGAATCTACAAAGAACTCAAGCAATTCAGCAAAAAAACAAAACAAAACAAAACAAAAAAACATTAAAAGGTGGGCAAAGGGCATGAACAGAAGTTTTCAAAAGAAGATAGACCTATGGCCAATAAACATGTGAAAAAATGCTCAATGTAACTAATCATCAGGGAAATGCACATTAAAACCACAATGAGATATCACCTTACCCTTGTTAGAATGGCTTTTATTAAAATGTCCAAAAACAACAGATGTTGGCATGGATGCAGAGAAAAAGGAATGCTTATACACTGTTGATTGGACTGCAAATTAGTACAACCTCTACGGAAAACAGTATGGAGATTCCTCAAAGAACTAAAAGTAGACCTACCCTTTGATCCAACAATTCCACTGCTGGATATCTACCCAAAGGAAAAGAATTCATTTTATCAGAAAGACACCTGCATGCGAATGTTTATTGCAGCACAATTCACAATTGCAAACATGTGGAACCAACCCAAGAGTCCATCAATTCATGAGTAGATTAACAAAATGTAATATATGTATAGCATGGAGTACTACTCAGCAATAAAAAAGGATTTTTTGCAACAATTTGTATAGAACTGGAGATAATTATCCTAAGTGAAGTATCCCAAGAATAGAAAAACAAACACCACAGGTACTCACTATTAAACTGGAACTAACCGATGAGCACACATGTGCGCAGAGAAATGTAAAACTTAATGGAAATCAAGCAGGGGGAAGTGGGAAGAGGGGAGGAGCAAAAACCTACCTAATGGGTACAGTGAACACTATTGGGGTAATGGGCATACTTACAGCTGTGACTCAAGCATTACAAAAGCACTCCATGTAACCAAAAACATTCGTATCCCCTTAATACTTTGAAATAAAATAATAAATACATAAATAAAAGAAACTGAACATAGACAAGGCTAAGTTTAGCACATTAGTTCCAAAGTGAGCATTTTTCATTAATAAAATTAATGAACAAAAAAAAGCAACGTGCATTCAGCCAAGGGACTGCTCTCCACTAAAGAAATAATAAATAAAATTATAAATTATTATTTCTTCTGAAAGTGATCTCTCAGATGCATGCTTGTTTGCTTTTGTTTATGAAACAATACATGAATTATTAAAATAAAGTTAGCAGTGTGTTCAATTTAATGACAAAAATAAAATAAAAGAAGCCTATTTCTCTGTTATGGAAGACATCTTGAAATTTGGTGTGCAGTCCACGATACTATGAAGTGATAATCTCCCATAATGGATCCTGGAGCTAGACTGCTGGTTTTGAATTCTGGCTACACCACTTAAGTGAGAAAGTTTCTTAACTTCTCCGTTTCCTCATCTCTAAAATGAAGACAATAATAAAAGTACTTCACAGGATATTTCTAACGATTTAGTATGTTAATGCATGCAATTTGCTTATTAGAATTGTGTACATTTTATTAAAAGTTCTGTATCAATTATTATTATTATGCTATTATTATTGCATCAATACTGTATCTTTTTATTACATTTGATAAATTACTTGCATTTTGTACATTTCTTTTCTTGAAATTTTTCAAAGAATTTTTTTCTACTGCTCAAAATAGCATATTATAATTATAGTCATTAAGTCTTTTCATCAGATCAAACTAGTAAATATGGATAATATTTCATTGGTTTCTTTTGAAGGAAAATGGTTAATATTTGAGGTTTCATCCATGATCATATGCAACTCCCAGACACCCCAGTAAGTTATATGAATTATTTATATACATATATATATAAATATATATAAATGCTTGTAGCCTTTGTTTACTTTGTTTACTCTATTTACTTTCTTTTCCATAAAGTCAGGTAGATGTAACTTCTTGGAGCTTATATTCTTTATTTCAAGTTCTCTCATTTCTCAAGAAAAATAATTTTAAAAATCTAGCAATTCGGTATGTTGCTGGCTTTCTTTCAATCAACAATTAAATCTTTTAAATCTAAGTGTAATTTTTCTATAAGTCAATTCTGCATTCTTTTAAAAGAGCTGCTTTATTTTACGAATTTTTAGATTATAATGTTTAAATATTATCATTGATATTTTTGGAAATATACAAAGTAATACAATATAATAAGGATGCAATCTTACCATTAGAAATAGCTATAATTAACATTTTGGTAAAGTTCATTTCTGCCTTGTTTACTAACATTTTTAAAGCATGTTAAGCCTATATTGGGTATTGATCTGCTTTTATCACTTAGCGCTCTTGAGAATTTTATTTCTCTTTTTTTTTAAAGTTTTACATTACAATTTCTAATGAATATATCTTATTCCGTTACATGTAAATTCCTATTATCTTTTGTTATATTTTTAGGCAGTTTCCAAATTTTTTTTTTTATTGGGAACTATACATAACCATGCATAACAAGAGTGTTAGTAGATTTCATCTCAATAATCAGATCCATACATCTATTAATTAATGTTAATTTACCTTAGCAATACATGTATAGAATTATTTATTCAGACCTCCCCAAGACAGCAAGAAAAGAGAGTGAAGCAATCGGTACCAGATTAGAAGAGTTCTCCTGGTCTTATTTATTGCCAAGGAAATGTATTGGCTTGCATACCTAGATGTTAGCATTTTGCACAAGGTGAATCTTGTTGAAAATAAGGAGCATTGTTGCAGCACCTTACCCTCACCATGCAAGCCACACTTTCCTGAAATACTCATAAATACACACTACAGCAAATAAGATATTAATTGATTAAGACATATTAGTATATAACTCATTCAGTTTACCAGGATGTACTGTTCTATACTATACTTACATATCTGGTTAATACCTTTGGTTGCCATTGTGAATTTCATAGTTCTCCTCTACTAATCATCTTATATTTTAAATTAGAACTTAATATTATTAAATATAAGATACTTCATATAATGAACAGAAGAATAAGAATAATAGGAAAAATATATATTTATTTATAATTCAATTTTGGAAATAATACAAAATAATGTTCTCCTCCCACCTTCCAGGGAGATAACCACCATCAAGATATTCTGATGTTTATTATTATTGTGGACCTATATGTACATTTCCTATGTAAATTTTGCAAATATTAATACCTACAATAGTTCTCAAACCTTTCTTTCCTTTATTGACATTTTTTAGACTTTGCCAGAGTTTGAGATAAAAATTTAAAACATACTATTTCAATTTTTCCTCAAGCTTTATTTCTATACATTTGGCTTTTATGAAAATGTCCACAGAACATCCATGACATTTTCTTATTTGTGGTACTTTGTGTTAATAGCCAAAATTATGAAAAATGAGGCAGTTCTCATTTATTTTCACATGGTATTTGAGAAAAATGAGAATGTCAGAAGTTCTATAACTTGCCCAAATATCACAATTAAATTATACAACTGGGATTTACACTTAGATTTCTCTGCTTAAAATCCCTTACACTTAACCAATGTACTGCTGCTTATCAGTATATTATAGTTACTTGTCTATTACTCTATAGCTTGTGTCTTTTTAGGAGGACTTGCACTTTAGACAACTTTATATACCCTTGTGGCATATTAACTGGTTTGAAAGGTGCTTCATAAATATTACCTCCTTCCACTTGCTAATCACATAAATGAATGGCCTTCTCATGCTTTATGTTCAAAGGCTAAAGAGACTAATAGTGCTACTAATCAGAATAGGACAGTCAAGTCACTCAAGAGTCCAAATTTGCTTGATAATAGACATAGAATGTGTTGTCTGATTTGAGTTGACAGATACAATACATCTTAACACAGTTAAACTCTTTGGAATGGGAGGAAAAGCTGTACAGCCATTTTTAAGGCACATTTTATAAATTTCACATATGAAACATAAGTATTATTCTTTAAAACAATTTTATTAAAAGAAAAAAAACCCAAAAATTTACTACATAGAAACAAACCATAAGCTATTTCTATATGATAAAAACACATCAGTTAGAATGCAAAACACCACATCTAGAGTAGAATCATTCAACCAAAAGTCAAACAAGGAGAGACTTAAAACTCTATCTTGCAGAGCAGGGACTAATCGAGAGAGAGAGTACTAAAAAAAGAATCATTTAGAATCTTTACTCAGAAAAGTAACTGAGAATAGAGAGAAACCCACCTGTCTAAGATGAAATGAAGGATGAATACAATCATGAAAAAGTGGATGGATAGCTACTGGATATTTATTGGTAAGTAATTCTAACTGATACATGTTAAAATGTTCACTTTCATGTAAATATAGAATTTGATTTCATTCATAAAATTTTATTGAAAATGTGGAGGGACATCATGAAAATAATAATTCCCATGATGAAACATTCTTTTAAAATAATTATACTTTAATAGTGTAGAGGTTAGGGAGGTTGTATATCTTCCCCAATTTGCCTAACTCTTAAATGATGGATCAAAGATTTAAATACTGAGGTTAGACCCTAAAACTTGGGCTCATAATTAGTAGAGTAATTACTACAGAGCTTTTCTCTGTGTACCCATTTTTTTCATTTGGTCAAATGTCTAGTTATACACTTCTCTAAACAAATAACCACAGTGTACCTGGAGGTAGGCAGTTTACCAAAGAGTGATTAATTCACCTTATTTGGACCACTTCATATCCTCAATGTTAATGCAGTGGCAGAAATCATCACATGGATGCCTTTTGTCTACTCAATTTCCTATGATATTAATATAATTATGGTACATAGTAAGCATGCAATATACATAAGAAAATAATCATATAATATTTTATGTATATTAGCTAGGAAGCAACATTGCCTTTATTCCAAGAGAAGGAAACTATTGCTTTTGTTTCTTTTTTACATGGAAAATATCTAATATAGTATTTGTTAAATGAATCAACAAACACCATACTTGTTAGCTGAAGAAACATAAACATCTAAATCCCTTTTATGATATAATTTGGATATTCTTCATGTTAAACAATGCATATTTTATATTGAGAAGCAAAATACAAAAAAAAGAGAAAGAAAAAAATGAAACAGAGACTAGGAATAGAGTAATATAAAAAATCAAATTCTATGAAATGTTAATGACCATCCTAGTTCATGTTAAGCCATGAGACTGAACCCTAACTTTAATTAACAGACACAAACATTGAGACTTCTGTTACTTGAAGCTGTGTATGGGAGAATCTGTGTGACTCCCTTTTCCTAATGTCTGATTTGTTAGTAGCAGCTGTCATAACAGTAAAAGCACCAAAAGCTATTTAATTACATAGCTGCTTCTGGCCACTGGAACTAATAAAAGTTAGACTGTGGCTAAAACTATAATGAAAATATTAGCATCTTTGTGCAGTGACATAACAGCAACCATGGTTTTATTTTTTTAACAACCCTTAGATCTTCTCTACTTAGGCATTGCCTATTCCCGTAATTAGGGAACAAGTTATTTTTCCTGGTGCTGATAGATTTCTTCATAGTCAACAAATGTCTATTGCTTTAGGGAAGTTAAATCAGAAAAGGGATTAATCCAAAAGCACAAATTTCTTACCCTGACATGTAACTCTGATACTGATGATGACCTTAACCCTATTATGGTCTGAATGTTTATATCCTTCCAAAATTCATATCCTTATCCCCACAGTGATAGTATTAGCAGGTGGGGCCTTTGGGAGGTGATTAGGTCATGGGAGCAGAGACCTCATGAATGAGATTAGTGCTGTTATAAAAGTGGCCCAAGAGCCCTCTCACCCCTTCAGCCATGTGAGGTTAGGGTGAGAAGATGGCTGTCTAAGATGAAGTAGGGCCTCACCAGACACTGAATCTGCTGCCATCTTGATCTTGGACTTCCTAGTCAGCTTCCAGAACTGTAAGAAATAAATTTCTGTTGTTTATAAGCCAACCAGCTTATGGTATTTTGTGTAGCAGCCCAAATGGTCTAAGACAAGCCCTTACTAAATTCCTAAAGAAATCCCTGGAGAAAACTTTAAACCAAACAGTAAAAAAAGCCCCAATATAAACTCTTTCCCTAAATGTAAAGTTTAAAAGGCTTCAAAATCTGTTAACCCATCTGTAAGATAGTTCTAACATGATTTACATACAGTATATGCAGTCAAAATATGTCAGGGCAAATTGAAAGACTATTGTTTTTAGGCTATGTCTATTGATAAAATCTTCATTATAATAAATGTTAACCATTTAGTGGCATTGTTGAAACCTGGAGAGCCTTATACATACACACACACGTACTGTTTTCAGTGAATTAATTTAAAACTAGTGATTATTACTGAAGATATCAAAATCACAAATGAATGAATGCATGATGAAGACAATTTAATAATTATAACAGTATTATTTAGTCTTCTGGGAAATTGGAATAAATATCATAGATTCTTGAGCTGAATTCATTCGGTGAAGTATCATGACTCCTTAAAGGGAACAGTATCATTATTTCTATTAAGAGATAACTAAAGTAAAAGAGGAAATCAATTTAGTTGCATGAGGTTGACTATGTAAAGTGAAGAAATGGGCTTTATGCAATTCAGGAATTTGAACACCCTGTTCCAGTTGCAGAGTAATGAAAGACTATGGACTAATTCAAGGTGAATTCCTACAGAAATAGTTCATGCCATTTCATGGAAGCCAATGAGTTAATTGCTGTGACTCACATTTGTTTAGTTTGGTCATATCGGTGGTTCTCAAATTTTAGTGTGCATCAGAATCACTTGGAGGGCTCATTAAAACTGGTCCCTACCCCAGAGTTTCTGATAGAGTAGGTTCAGGATGTGACCCTATAATTTGGCAGTTTTAACTCATTCCCAGCTGATGCTAATACTACTCATCCAAGGACTGCACTTTTAGGACTGCTGGTCTAAATCATTCTCTTGAAATTTACATGAGCACAAGAATCACCTGTGCTGTAGCACATATTAACATATTAACCTCATAGCACATATTAACCTCATAGCTTTTGCTCTGTACAGTCTTTTTCATTACAATAATTTATATTTTTATGGTGGTTCCATAATTTGTATTTTTTTCCAAACACCACAAAGGATTCTTATAATGAAGTAAGATTATAAAAATAAGTCAAAATACCTGAATGGAGAAGAGGTGAATAAAGAGATGGTTGGCTCTGTTTGTCACAGCTGCATATGTCCACAGCCACTGAAGCACAGATGGTAACACTTTCATGATGCTGACACCTGTACAAATTGTACCATCATAGTTTTTCTCATTGGTCTGTATTTCTGTCGTAGTAGAGCTGTGGATTATTATTTGAAATGCTTGGATAAAAGTTACTTAGGAATTCAGTCCTTGGACACTCAGTAATCAAAATAACTGCTGTAACTCTTACTCATCTTTAAAGACAGAAGGTTCATGTTTTGGAAAAGAGTGACTAAATTTGATGTTTTTAATTAAAAATGTCTTCAATTAATAAATTGGAATTTTTATCAGGAGGAGACATTTATTTTTAGTGCAATCTTAATTACAAGACTCTTTAGGCAAGCATTAGCTGCAATTGTTGAAATTGTTTTCATGATTCACATACCTTTTTTTAATATCAATATAGAACCTTTGCAAAATATCCTAAACAGTGCAACTTCACAGGCTCAGCCTTAAATATCAAGGTTCTTATGTATTTTTCTTTTCCTGATATGGATTGAAATACATGTACGATGAACAAAGATCATTTTGAAAATAATTCAAAGTTCAAAATGTAAAATGGTACTTACATATTATGTAACTTGAAGGCGTATTTTATTTCCCCTTGATATGTGAGAACTAAATGCCAATTGAGGAAGAAATTACTGCCCCAAAACCCTCACGAAAATGCAATAAGATAGAGGATTTAAAACTGATTTTAGATTTATGGATGACAAACTGAAAAGAATAAGGTGTCATTAAACATTTCCTCTATCAAAAAGCTTAAAATATTATATTTCTATTTCCTTTTAGAGAAACTGCTGAGCTTCATGTTTCTAACAGCTAGTATGTAAGTCGTATATTTTTGTCATTTCTACACTTCATAATCTACAGTTCCTGAGGCAATATCAAAGTGGACAAATGGTAAGCATAATCAGATATGACTCTAATACAATGTTTCACAAGGTAAGCTAAGTGTATTTTCTGTGTAAATGCAATATTTTCATAGCTCCTACAAGAATAAGTACCTCTTGGTATGATATAAGACCATTTTTTCTATGAGAAAAGTGTTAGTTTCTGAAGGAAATTTTTCTTAATTCTCGGGAATGTCATTAGAGTCAGCAAACAATTTCATGTAAGGGTGAATATCCATTTCAAGTAAAATATAAGAATTGCAAAACTAGGGGGAATATCTGAACACAGCATCAATTCAACCATATAACCTAGAGCACTTTAAATGCAAGGCATTCATTGGCATGTGAATGTTTTAGAAATAGTTGAGGTTTATTTATTGATATTTTTAACTGATGGAAACATGACTAAATGGTTTACATGTCAAGTTACGTAACCTGAGAACGAGAACTCTAATGCATTAAGAACAAAATAATGTACAAAAATAAGAAAGTTACATATTCAGATGAATAATGTTACTAAGCATTAAAGATAACCTTTGATTTACTGAATCTTATTTTTTATTTTGATAGGCATTTACTAAAACATACATTTTTGTTGCTGAAAGACACAGTATATAATGAATACCATTCATATCCTTAAAAATATTTCATTATTATCATTTTGTAGAAGTGTTAACGTTTCTCTGGACATGGCATATAAGAATAGTTCTTGTATATTCTTGGATTAAGTGAGAAAATGACTTAAAAGAGTAATTGAATTGAAATCTATCCTCAGCCATAATGGAGTTTTTGGCAGCAGAAACTGTACACAATATATGAGGCAATATTCAGGTAGAACAGGACTGCAATCCCTCAGAGAAGAGAAACTCACAAAGTGAGGGCCATGATTACCCTATTCTATCCCTATGGAAAACTGCAAAGCAGAGAAGTAGAAGCTGAGCAGAGAATGGTGGTTCTGCCAAGCTGAAGAAGCAGAAATAAGAATTATAGGGCAGCTGTAGATTATTTTTTTTTCTTCATACCTGTAACAGAGATTTGGGAAATTTTATATAGCATCTATTAACATCCTACACAGCTAATGTTTTTTGAAATTTACAATGGAAATTTCTTATAAGTAATCATCGTTCTAGATAAATTACAATTCCATGTGAGGCCCCATTGTTAAGCAGTTGGGCTTCTCCATTGTTCTCTAAGGAGCAGTTGTCTCCTCTTTGTACATGGAAGTTGGTGTTTGCTTTGAATCCCATTGTGTGTTCTTCTTTCATTATCTGAACTGGTAGTCCTCTCTCTGGCACAGATTAACCAAGTTTGAGGTTATCTCTATTTTTGGATCTCTTAGTATGTGTTACTTGAAGTGTTATTGTAAATTTTCTCCTATTTATTGATAATTCTACTTCTACTTCTTGCTCTTGAGCTGATCCAAGACTGGAGATTTGTGAACTTCTAAACATTTTGTTAGACAGGAGGTTTCTGTCTACCAAACCAACGCCCTGAACCTGCCTTAATTCCAGGAAATATGTCTAATGGCATAGCTTATTATTTGTGCAACCTGACAAAATAGCATGCCTGAATACAGAATCCCGAGATTTTACAACTCCTTCCCTTGGCTGATTTTCTTTTCCTATTTATTCCCTATTTTTTACTGATATTATACACTCCATGAATATTTTTTCTGTATAAATTAATCATGGGCACGAGACCTAACACAGGCTCTTCTGTTCTCATTTTCTATTACTTTCCTGTCTTATCTTTATTTCTCTCATTATCTATTCCTTCTGTTTAAGTTTGACTTCCTAATTTTTGAAATAGATTTTATGTTGTGTAGTAGATCTGGATTAGTTTTCTGTTAAGTGATGGGAGGGGAGAGAGTGGCAATGATGAACTTTGGAAACTACTCTGTCTGGGAAGAAAATAGTCCTGGTTGTAACTATGAGGTAAGGGTGGAATCAGGAAGTGTCTATTGCTATTACAGAGCCTGTCAGAAGTATAAACATGCTACAGGTTCCCAAATTTACACACTCAACCTTCCTCTACCACGTTACCCTTCTTACAACTACTTTCTCCTATCTACTGTCACAGGTCCTTATTACCATATTGGAAATCTCCCTTAGCCCTTGAATCTCAAGTGCTGTAGTGTTAAAAGTGAAAAACTACTCATATAGATATTTTTATAAGATAACTCAGAAGAAAGTGGATGCATTTTAGGATGCTTTATAATTATATATTAATAGTTACTACAGCTAGTGTTGAAATAGAGATGCAAAAGAGCAGTAGAGCAGCTGTTGTTTAGTCTGAGCCTCCTTCATGAGAAGCTCAAGATATCTTTAACTCATGGAAACTGGTTCAAATACAGTGGCACAAAAAAAGATTAATTTTTCATTAAAACATCTTTGTATTTCCTCTGTTTTACATCAGGGACTATAACCATTAAAGTTCAAAATATCACATTTTATAAAACAAATTTCTATTTTAGAGTTTTTCTCAAAATTTTTATGTGAGTTCTTTCTTACTTCTATACTCATTCTGCTCCTGATTTCCATATTGAAACACATACAGCTATAAAAATAATTAGTCACAAGAGTAAAATTACTTGGCCCATGTCTGTATTTTCATCAGTATCATTGGCAGTTGTTAAAGATGTAGGATATGGGTTGACACACGTGGAGTTAGACCACAGGACATAATACATATTATTAAATAGAATATGCTTAGCAAGAGACAGAAACTGGAATTTGGTGGTCAGGGCACTACCAGTAATCCATAATTTGGACACTGAAAGATTATATCTATTACATTGAATCATTAGAATAGGTAGCCCATGAAGGAAAAAATACAAAGAGAAGTGCTAGAAAAAAATGGATCAGGAACCCAAGCACTGTCATGAAGTTCTTCTAAGGGAGTGGTTTCAGAAGACAGAAATGTAAGAGAATAAAAAAAGAAAAGAAAAAGGGAAGAAGCTGTGATTCCTTCCATATTCTGGCTCATGTGGCCCATTTTCAGTCCTTTGGCTAGGAAGAGGAGGATTTCTTTTAGAGGTTTTGCTTTGTTCACCCCTGATGCAATTCTGGGACTTGGCCCCACTCTCTTGTCAGAAGAGTAAGAGAAAAGTTAGAAAAAGAGTTGTGAAACTGAAAACTTTATGGGTCATTATTTTATATTTCACTTTCATCCATGATTCACCTGTTGTTAACTTTTCATAGTCCTCTGATAGTTGCTGTTCATATTATGTTATGAGTTTTTAGTAGCAGCGACTGGGACAGACAGGTTATAGGGATATTTCTCCATTTTGCCTGGCAAAGCTGCCAACCCCAAGATAAATATACCAAATACAATACGATTTGTATAGACCAGAAATACAAACAAGAATATGAAAATATTTTGGTTGGTTGCTATTGGGAAAACTAAATGGAGGAAAATAAAACTGGATTTCTAATGTGTGCCTATACAAAGGTGAACTCCAAATGAAATAAGATCTAACTGTGACCTATAAATCTGTAAATAGTGCAGATAATGTGGGTGATATCATTGTGACATAGGGCAAGAAAATATTTCTGTATACCCTAAAGTACAAGCATAAAATAACAACAAAGAAAAGATGAATTTGCATGTATCAAAATCAAGAATTTCTTTTCAATAAAACAAAACACATCATGGACATAATTATCAGGAAGTGACACTTTTTGAGAAAATATTCTTATTGTGTAAAACTGGGAAAGAATTGGAATATACAAGGGACTTCTGAAAATCAACTAGAAAAGACTGGAACCCCAATAGACAAAAGAATAGAAATAGTTTGCAGAAGATGAACCCCAGAAAGCTAAAAATCTTATGAAGAGATGCTCAAATTAATTTATAATCAGAGCAAGACAAAATAAAATAGCAATAGGTATTACTTTATGCTTATTAGACTAGCAAATATTAAAAATGTGAAGAATTAAGTATTTAGGAACCTGTGTGCACTACTGATGAGAGTGAGAGCACAGATTGGAGAAGCCATCCTAGAAATCAATCTGGCAGGATCTTGTCAAGTTAAAATTATACATAAGTTATTCCATTACTAACCAACACTGGTCCATAAAAGGACATATTAACGGATATTCATTGTGGCATTCTTTGTGACATTGGAGAGTTGCAATCTATTTGTCCTTTACTAGTAGAGGGTATCAGTTACACGCAGAACATGTGAAAATGGATCGTTATGCAGTGGTTATAAGAAACAGATTCAATGTGCTCGTACAATATGAAGGAAGCACAGAAATATATTTGAGTAAAAATAAGATATAGGTATATAAATAAGATTTATATATTTGTATAAATATATATGTCTGGCATGTATTATTTTATATATATAATTAAAACTATATACATAAATTTAAATTTTAACACATCCCCAAATTAACACTCATGAATATAAAGTAATATATTCAAATCATTAGAATTATTACATTTGGGAACATGAGGGACATTGGGAAGAAAATGACACAGAAGAAATAAATATACAGAAATATATCAATAAAATAAAAAAAACCCACATGATTTAATGCTTTCCATTGAATTCTGAAGTATAATTAGCTCAACCCTAAATATTTTAAAATGCACAAGAAAAGAACAAAACCAATGCTGTCATCATATGGATATATAACATTTTTGAGGATACAGGGTAACAATGGGTGGTTAACTTTGCTTGGGCAACTCTTGCTAACCTTTCCTAGAGAATTTTTGGTTTGTGTTTTGAAAAATAAAAGGAATTTTATCATTAATGGGAGAGAAAATATTACAGAAAGAAATAGTGGAATTACATCCTGGTTTTAGTCCTCTTTTGTAGCTTTTTTCTATTTCAACATAAATTGATGGTGTTATGCTGAGTGGACCTAGTGAATAAGAACTAGCAACTATCCTAGATATATTGATGAGGCATTTGAGTGAAAGAGGGTGGGAAATAAATCCAAAAAAAATACGGGTGCCTTCCACCTTAGTAAACTTTCTAGGGATTTAGGCATATGGGACTTACGGAGATATCTTTCCTAGGCGAAGGATAAATTGTTGCAACTGGCCCCTGTTGTTTTCATTTTTATCTTTTTTCTTGCCTTCCTGTGGGTTATTTGAACATTTTGGGGTTGAGGCTCAGTTTATTTTCAGTATTGCTGAGTATATCTCTTTGCATATTTTTCATCATGGTTGCTTTGGGTATTACAATATATATATGTAACTTAAAACAATATGTTGGTAACATTTAACACTTAAAATGAAATGTGGCGACCTGATTTCCATTTAGATACTTTTACTTTTCCTACTTTTAAATATCAATCTTGAGTATCAGAAAATGTTAAAATTTTTTGTTTCAATCATCAAATATGATTATAAAACTCATAGGAAAGTCCAGGTTGGCATATGTATTCATATGTCTACTATTTCCATTGTTTTTTCTTCCTTGGTGATCTAAGTTAACTTATTATATACTTTCTGTTTGAAGAGCATTCAATCTTTAGGATTAGGTCTCCCAGGGACAAATTCTACAGCTTTCCTTAATCAGAGAATGTTTTTATTGCCCCTTCATTACTGAAAGTTGGTTTCACTGGCTGTAGTAGAATACCAGTGGCTTCTCCCCCATCTCCCCCACCCAAGCACTTGAAATATAGTGGGTCATTTCCTTCTGGCTTCCATGGTAATAGATCATTCCAGTTGATATTTTTCTATGTGTAATGTAGTCTCTCTGGCTGCTTTTAAGATTATTTTTCTTTGTCTTCAGTTTTTGAAAGTATAGTTGTAATTTCTCTTGGTATGAATTTTTTCAGTTTATCATGTTTGCAGTCTGCTTATCTTTTTCCCTGTAGGCTTACGTCTTTTGCAAAATTTGGAAAGTTTTTTGCCATTACTCTTTTTCACGTGTCTTTCAGCCCAACTCTCTGTCTCCCACCTTTTGGAACTCCAGTGATATAATACCAAGGTTGGCTCCTTTGTTGTTCTCTGGGCCCTGAGGCTTTGTTTACCTTTTAGCCCATTCTATTTTCTGTGTTATTCAGATTAGAGAACTACATTTCTCTGTCCTTAGTTCACTAATTTTCATCTGTATTCATCTCCACTCTACTAAAAATTCCCTAAGATTTTTATTTTTTAATATTTATATCTATAATTTTCATTTTTTATAACACAATATTTAAAATATATTATTTTAAAATTACTTTTATCAAGATTCTATTTTCTTTAGGCTCTTTTTTGTGAAAAACAGCTTTATTGTAGTATAAGAGATACACAAAAAAGCTGCACATTGAATGTACATAACTTGAACTTGGACATAGATGCACACACATAATACTATCACTACAATCAATATAATAAACACATGCATCACCTCCAAAAGTATCCTCATGTACCCTTTTTTGTCATAAGAACACAACACGCGATCTAGCCTTTTGACAAATTTTGAAGTGCACAATACCATAATAACTATAGGCACTTTGCTGTACAACAGACCTCACTTATTCATCTTGCATAACTGAAATGTTATACCCCTTAGACAACAACTCCCCATTTCCACTCCTCGCAGTCCCTGGAAAACACCATTGTATCCTCTACTTCTATGAGTTTGACTATTTTGTACACCTCATATGAGTGGAATCAAACATTTGTCTTTCTGAGACTTGCTTATTTTACTTAGCAAAATGTCTTCCAGTTTTATCTGTGTTGTCACATATAACAGGATTTCCTTCACTTTCAACGGTGAAAAATATTCCATTGTATTTATATACCACAGTTTTTCATCCATTTATCAGTTGATGGACATTTGGGTTGTTTCTAAATCTTGGCTATAGTGAATTATGCTGCAATGAACAAGGGAGTGCAGACATCTCTTCAGGATCTGATTTTAATTATTTTGAATAAATAGCCAGAAATAGAATTACTGGATAATATGGTAGTTATATTTTTTAATTTTTGGAAGAATCTCCATACTGTTTTCCATAGTGGCTACATCATTTTACATTCCCACCAACATTGTACAAATGTAACAATTTCTCCACATCCTCGCCCAACATTTGTTATTTATTTACTTATTCATCTGATAATTGCCATACTAACAGGTATAGGAGTGATATCTTATTATGATTTTGATTTTCATTTACCTAATGAGTAGTGATGTTCCCCTTATCAGATGTGTGGGGTCTCCAGATGGAGAGGCGTATGGACAGATCCCCTTATTAGTACCCTCTGGCTTCCCCATATCCTTGGGCACAAGAGGTTTTCTGGATCATGCTGTTTGTTGAAGTTGGGCCCCTTTTGCTTGCTCCACTAACCTGTTCAGTATTTCTGGGCAAGTGAAGAGATTCTTGAGCACATAAGACAAAAGGCTTCCTGGACAGGGCCATTTTCTGTCACTGGATCCTTTTTTTTAGTTCCACAATCCCTCCCCAGTATCTCTGAGCAAGGGAAGAAAGTCTTGCCTCAAAGGACATGCTTATTGACAACTCTACATGCTGTAACAGGATCTCTTTTGTCAGTGCTTCCTACTCACCATAGAATCTCTTGGTAGAACTGGGAAGCCTCATGTCTGGCTGCAAAGGAGGCTGCTTCCCCTTGTTGCTTATTTTTGGTTCTCAGTAGAGTCCATCTTTCCAGTGGTGGTGGGTTCTGCTAAGTTTTCCCATTGAATTGGGCAGAAGAGTAACTTTCCTGGCTGCCTTCTGTTTCTAAGTCAGGATTTGAGATAAGAGAGGTCTGAGGTCTTTATCTGTTTGTCAGGGGAACAACAAGGTTTCCTGCCAATATAGTGTTTCTCCAGTCATAGGGTTCGAAACCAGCTTGGCTTCTTCTTGCCACCTTTAAGAGTTCTCCTTTGGTTTTATTTTGTGTCATTTCCAGGGTTTATAATTGTGATTAGCAGTATAGAGCAGGAGAAAAAAAAGATGTACATCATGTTTTCCAGATTGGAAGTCTTTGATTTAATTATTATCATGAAAAACATGTTTGTTTTTATTTCAGAATAATATGAAGGTACAAACACTTTGGTTACTTATATTGCCTATGCACTGCCCAAGTCAGGGCTACAGTCATGAATATCCCCCAGACAGTGCACCCAGCACCCATTAGGTGTGAGTTTCCCCATCCCCTCCACCCGCCTCCCACCTGCCCAACCCCTGATGCATATTATTTCCATGTGTGCACATAAGTATTGATCAGTTAGTACCAATTTGATGGTGAGTACCAGTGGTGCTTGTTTTTCCATTCTTGTGAGACTTCGCTTTGAAGAATGGGTTCTAGCTCTATCCAGGATAATACCAGATGTGTTAATTCGCCATTGTTTTTTTATTTCTGAGTAATACTCCATGGTATACATATACCAAGTTTTATTAATCCACTCGTGTATTGATGGGCACTTAGGTTGTTTCCACATCTTTGCAATTGTGAATTGTGCTGCTATAAACATTCGAGTGCAGATGTCTTTATTATAGAATGTCTTTTTTTCCTTTTGGTAAATACTCAGTAGTGGGATTGCTGGATCAAATGATAGTTCTACTCTTAGTTCTTTGAGGTATCTCCATATTACTTTCCATAGGTTTGTACTAGTTTGCAGTCCCACAAGCAGCGTATGAGTGTTCTTATCTGTCTGCATCCCCGCCAACATTTGTTGTTTTGGGATTTTTTGATATGAGCCAATCTCACTGGAGTTAAGCGATATCTCATTGTGGTTTTGATTTGCATTTCCCTGATGACTAGAGAAGTTGAGCAATTTTTTATATGTTTGCTGGACATTATTCTATTTTCTTTTGAAAAGTTTCTGTTTATGTCCTTTGCCCACTTTTTAATGGGGTTGTTTTCTATTTTCTTGTTGATTTTCCTAAATTCTATATGGATTCTAGTTATCAGCCCTTTATCAGATGTATAGCATGCAAATGTTTTCTCCCATTCTGTAGGATGTCTGTTCGCTCTAATGATCAGGTCCCATTTGTTTATTTTTGTTGCTGCTGTGATTGCTTTGGGGGTCTTCTTCATAAATTCTTTGCCAGAGCCAATGTCTATAAGAGTTTTTCCAATGTTTTCTTCTTGAATTCTTATGGTTTTATTTCTTAGGTTTAAGTCTGTTATCCATTGTGAGTTGATTTTTGTGAGAGGTGAGAGGTGTGGATCTAGTTTCAGTCTTCTACATGTGGCTATCCAATTTTCCTGGCACCATTTATTTATTGAATAGGGATTCTTTTCCCCAGTATATGTTTTTGTGGAATTTCTCAAAGATCAGATGACAGTATGAGGATGGTTTTATATCTAGATTCTCAGTCCTGTTCCATTGGTCTATGTCTCTGTTCTTGTGCCAGTACCATGCTATTGTGGTTACTATAGCCTTGTAGTATAGTGTGAAGTCTGGTAGGTTGATGCCTCCCAATTTGTTCTTTTTGCTTAAGATTGCTTTGGCTAGATGGGGTCTTCTCTGTTTCCACATGAAGCATAGAATTATTTTTTCTAGATCAGCAAAAAATGATGTTGTTATTTTGATAGGGACTGCATTGATTCTGTAAGTCACTTTAGGTAGTATAGACATTTTAACAAGTTTGATTCTAAATCCAAGAGCATGGTAGGGTTTTCCATCTGTTTGCATCCTCTGCAATTTCTTTTCTCACTGTTTCATAGTTCTCTCTGTATAAGTCTCTCACCTCCTTTGTTAAATATGTTCCTAAATATTTAATTTTCTTTGGTGCTATTGTGAAAGGTATTGTGTCTTTGATTTGTTTTTGAGCTCGACTGTTATTGGCGTACATGAAGGCTAGTGATTTGTGTGCATTGATTTTGTATCTGATACTTTGCTGAATCCATTTATCAATTCCAGTAGTCTCTTGGTTGAATCTTTGGGGTTTTCTAGATACAATATCATATCGTCAGCAAAGAATGAAAGTTTGATCTCTTCTGCCCCCACTTGGACACCCCTGATTCCTCTCTCTTGTCTGATTGCTCTGGCAAGGACTTTCAGCACTATGCTTATTATTTCTGGTTCATTCTGATGGGATTTTAGTTGATGTCTTTTCATCATTTAAAAATACATAATATTTGCTCTATATCTACATATATTAATTCTGTGCTTATTGTCTTGTTTATATTATCTCATTTATCTTTCCTATATCTTCATCTTAAAATTTAGAAAAATTCAGGCTCAGAAATATGTCTTTCTCAATTTTACTTAACCAGTAAACAGAAGAGCAGGGATTCAAAGTTTAATTGGACACTCCTGATACCATTCCCTTTTTTGGTATTATATAGCCACTTTTGTGAAAATGGCACACATAATTAGATGTTTCTTTTATTAACACACAAATTAGTTAAATTTCCTTTGTGCTTTTTAAAATAAAATTTTGAATAACTACTGCTGCCCATTCCCCACAGTCAAGGTTAAGCATGTCATAAACTTTGTTAGGGTAATTTTTTTAGTATTACTAGTGCTTTCACTTATGCTAGTGGTATGCCCCTTTTTGACTTTAGTATGACTGAGTTAGTTCCTGGAAGGACTCAAATACATATTTTCCAGCATGTATGTAACAGTATAAGCAACACTTACACATGTGTATTTCAGTGACTATGTTATTAATATAAAAGTAGGCAGCCCTTTGCTAATCATAGAGAATTATGATTTCATGACTATATTTTTGTGCCTCTTATTTTTTTAGAGCCATGCTTATTGTTCAAGTTCAAAAAAGTTTTTAAAATATAGTTATATATACCCAAGAATTCCTGCCATCTGGTGTTCGTTAAAAATAGCACAAAGATTCCTCTATCTTTACTAATTGTTAAAAGTATATGTTCATTATGTTCTGTAGAAATCATCTACTAGAAAGACCTGTACTCCTGAAAGACCATTAATATTTAAAGGAATCTGTTTAAATCTCTCTTTTTCCACATCTAAAAATATACGTGGCTTATAGTGTACTACAGAATAGTCTTTCAATACTTTTAATAATAAGCATTTTCATAAATGCTAATTCTGGCAAAAATAGGGAAACAGGGACCAGCTTTATTCTCTTGGATGAAATATTTTTAAAAAAAAGCAAAATATATGACATAAGGGTGGGTATTCAAGCCATTGAACATCAACATAAAGAAGAGTGAATGATCCTTGAAATACAGGTAACAAACAATGGTAACGTGAAGAACTCCCCAGCTGACTGTCTTGAAAGATTTTCCAGGCTCTGGAGCAGGGAGCAGATACCTAGGCAGAGCTTGGCTGACTCGCAGAGTTGAAGTCATGGAGCTAAGAATCCAGGCAAGCCATGTTAGATAAATTTCAGAGAAGTGGAAAGAGAAGTGGAAAGAAGAGGGATTCATGAAGCAAAACTCTAAATATCTGCAAAAGGTCTTTTTGAATATTGAGTAAAATACTGATGAGTTAACACTACCTGATGATGGGAAAAGAGTCAAATGAAAGGATCAAAGTAAACAGTACCCAGCACTCGCACAAGGCTAAAAATTGGGCCTGTTTCTATCATTCAAACTAGAAAATTCCATAAATTATGGAGCCATGGGCAGAATACATAAAAATGTCTTGTCTTAACAATGGGGACTATTTAGACCTAGACAAAATGCTGCCCTAGACCTGCTTAAGAAATCTTAAAATCAGGTCATGATAAGATTGATTTATTTTGAAGTAACTTAATAGCATCCACCAAAAAATCTCAAGAATGTTTATAGAATATAAAATATCTAACACCCACAAAAATTTACAATGTATCCAATTAAATAATTCCAGACATGTAAAAAATAGAAGAGGAGAAAATTCACTCAGTTGAAATCAATACAGGACTGACAATGATTTTAGAGTCAGCAAACAAGGAAATTTAAAAAATACACACACACAGACACACACACACATTTATAAAACTGCATTGCATATGTTCAGTAAACCAGACGAAAGATTTAACATAAGTAGAGACTTAGAATATATATTTTAAAAAATCCAAATCAAACTTCTGGTGACAAAAACTACAGTGTCAGAGATAAAAAGTTAGTGGATGAAGTTAATGGCTATCTGGAAGTTTTGGGAAAAAAAATAGTAAACTTGAAGACATAACAAAAAAAAATACTATGAAGCACAGAGAGCTAAGGACTAAAAATAAATAAATGAACAGATGATCAGTGAGCTGTGGGACAATTTAAAGAAGCCCAATATGCATGTATTTGGATTCCTTGAAGTAGAAGAGAGAGAGAGAGAGAGAGAGAGAGAAGCATAAAGAAATTTGAAGATGTTACGGCCAAAATTTTTCCAAATTTGATGAATAATTTAAACCCACAATCATAAGAAGCCCAATGAACTCTAAATAGAAGACATGAAGAAAAATACACCTAGTCGCATGAAAATTACTTTCTCAAAATCAAGGAGAAATTTTTAAAAACATTAGAAACGGGGTCTATTAGTTTGCTAGGGCTCCAACAACAAAGTGACACAAACTGGGAGGCATAAACAATAGAAATTTATTTCTTCATAGTTCTGGTGGCTAGAAGTCTGAGATCAAGGTGCCAGCAGGGTTGATTTCATCCTGAGGCCTTTTTCCTTGGCTTGTAGATGGCCATCTTCTCCCTATGTCTTCACATGGTCTTCCCGCTATGCACATCTGTTTCCAAATTTCTTCTTCTTATAAGGATATGAATCATATTAGTTTAGAACACACCATAATACCCTCATCCTCATTTAACTGTAATTACTTCTTTAAAGATGCTCCCTCTAAATATAATCACATTTTCAGGTCAAGGAGTTAGGATTTCAACATATGAATTTTGTGGAACACAATTAAGCTCATAAAACAGGGAGAACACATTACAACAAGAAAAGAAAAAAGGAATATTACACACAAAGGAACAAAAGGCAGAATATCACACATCAGAAACAATGCAAGCAAGGACACAGTGGAGCAACACCTTTACAGTATTAAAAAGAAATACAAAACAAACAAAAACTATCAACCTAGAATTCCATGTTCACTAAAAGTATCATCTAAAATTGACAGAAAAATATTTTTTCTGCAAGAATAAAAGCTGAAATAATTTATCACTGGAAGACCCACATTCTAAGAAATTATAAAGTTTTTCAGGCTGACAGATGGGAGTGTTGAGATATATTTTATATATATATATATATATATATATATAAAATGAAGAATGAAGTGACCCAGAAATGGCAATATAATAAGATATATATGTGTGTGTGTGTGTGTGTGTGTGTTATATATATATAATTTTATTGTATTATTTAAATCTCTTTCAAATGTAAATAACTACAGACTGTAGACTATGTACTCTGGGATTTATAACAAATTGGAAAGAAAATGTATGACAATAACAGCATAAAAGTGAAAAAATAGAAATATACTATTGTAAGGTTCTTTTACTATATTTAAATATAAACCCACCATATGACTCACATATTTCACCTTTAGGTATTTATCCAAGTTAAATGAAAGCATACGTTCGTATAAAAACTTGTGCAGGAATATGTAAGTTCATGGCATTTTAATGGTAATAAAGCAAGATAAAACCTGAAAACAACCCAAAATACTAACAAAATATGAATGGATCAACAAATCATGGTATGGCAATACTATGGAATACTACTTAGCAATAAAGAAAAAAAACTGCTGATTTTTAACCTAACATGAATGAACCCTAAAATCTCAAAATAATTTAGGTCAGGAAAGAATCAGATAAAATCATACTCTGCATTCATATAAAATTCTAGGAAATAAAAAACAAACGTATAGTGAGGAAGAGCAGATTAGTGGTTGCGTGGGAACAAAGGATCGGTGGGGAAAGGTTGGAAGGAAAAATTAAATAGGCAAGAGGGGAAGATGGCTGACCAGAGACATCAGCTGCCAGGCTCTCTCAGAAAGAAGGAAACGTTTCAAATGAAAAATTAAAACAAAACAAAACAACATACATCAGGTGTAATTCGGAGGAAAAAGTGACAGAACCTATCAGAGATTCCATGGGAAGAAGTTGCGGAGCAGAACAAGAAGGAGCAAAATATTGGTAGACATCAACCCCCAATGAGAGGTTTGGAGCCCAGCAAAAAGGGTAGGTGGTGGGGGTTGTTTCTAGCTCTCTCACATCTCCGGCAGTCAGCAGGTTCCTGAGCTGCTGGAGAGCCTTTCTACCCTCATGAGCCCAAAAGCTGCTGCCGCCAGTGAACTGGGAACTTCTTGAGGACAAAACACCAGGCTACTGGCCCCCTTGGGGTCACTCCCAGTCACCACAGACCTGAGCCAAGATAGCAGGTGCCGTACTGCTTCTCTACCCACCATGCATCTTTGTCCTCCCCAGGGAGCTTCAGTCCCTCAGTTTTCATCTCACTTGTTCCCACACAAACATTTCCCAACTCTGTCCTAGACTGTTTGGAGCCACAAGGGCCAGTGGGTCCCAGGGGATCTGTATGACCCCAGAGCCTGGATGTTCCAGGCAGGCTGCCTTCAGGAGAGAGGGACAGAGATGACCAGAGTGCTAGCTTTCCTCTATTCAGGCTCTTTTCTTCCCCTGCCCCTCCTGCCCTACAGCTGTCAAAAGAGATAATTGAGCCAGGGCTCTCAGGAGTGGGGCTTCCCCTCTGTGGGTGCATCCACAACACCAAGGCTTACACATAGAGTGGGGCTCAAACCTTTCCTCTTAAAGACCTGCAGTGGACTAAGGGGTGCTCGGACTGTGAGCTCCCTGCTCATGGCCCTTTTCCATGCTACTCTCCCAGTTGCTCCATCAAAGCAGGGCACACCCTGAAGCAGAGGGACATCAAACCTGCTTGAGCCCCCCATAGGCAACTTGGAACCAGCAAAATTCTCTCTGGCATGGTCAAAGATTGATCTTTGGGGACCCAGGGATAGGCCCACAGGCCAGATCCTGTAGCCCCAGGGCTCGATCATGTCACTTGGAGGCATGGAGAGGAGATTGGTGAACTAATCTCGGAAGACAAGGGAGCCCACATGGGGAGAACTGAGAGGAGAGTGCAGCATGGATCTGGGCCACAGCACACTTGTGGAGCACCCCTCCCCCCACAGGATGGCTATACTTTTAGCCCAGGGCAGGATCCTGGACAAGAAAGCACCCAGCCCACAGCACCACTTCTGGGGAGCTCAGCTACTTTGGGCTCCTGCCTGCTGGCAGATGAAAGAGAAAGCCCATGGAGTAGGGGCAGGGGAGGCAGGGGAGGCAGGGGAGAAGAGTGAAACCCACCCCTGACAATGAGACTGTGAATCACAGATGGCCCCACCCCCACAAGCAGACTTTCTGATTTGGTAGGGCCACTTCAGCCCCTCCCTGGTCACTTTCCCCAGCAGCCTTGGAGAAGACCTCTTACCCCTGCTAAGACAGCTATATTACCTGCTTTTGTGGAGCCTGAGGGCAGGCTCACCCGACCCAACTCCACCCAGCCTCACTCACTCACCTGACTCTGCAGTGGTGGAGAATAAGGACTCATCTGGAAGTTCTAGGGCTCCCTGCCCAACACCTGGGGTATTTGAGTGCTTCTCCTGAGGGGCTAGAGCCAGTCATAGGTCTCATAAACAACACTAGCTGGTTCGCTGGTTCTTTCTGGCAATCACCACTTACTGGCAGGGAGGTCAATTTGCACAGCCCTTTACAATATTTAAGGACTAAATTATACATGGTGTGCTTGATTACTACCCACAAGCACCACCTAGTGTCTCTGAGATTAAACTGGGCATGCAATATAATTCACACTGTTAAGAAGATCACAAGGCTGGAGAAAGAGAAATGATTTCCAAGGCCTCCATCCTCACTCATCAACAAGAGACAGGTCATCTGCCCACACACATAGTTTAGCATCACTACAGACTACAAACAGCTAGCACCTGAGAAAACCACCACTAAGGATATCTATAACCAAGGCATCCATCCACAACCTAGACTACCAACAAAACACCCACAATTAAAGCCAAAAGCTCTTACCCAACATATGCTACAGACACACTTTTATGTATGTGTGGGGGGAAAAGCCCCATCTAAACAAAAGAATATACAAACACAAGAAGTGATAGCGGCTCCAGATGAGAAAGAATCACCCAAGAACTCCAAAAGTATGAAAAATCAGAATGCAAGGATACCCCCAAAGGGAAACACCAGCTTTCTAGCAATGGATACCAACCAAAATGAAAGTATTGCAATGACAGATAAAGAATTCCAAATATGGATGTAAGGAAGCTCAATGAAGTCCAAGGGAACATGGAAAACCACTCAAAGACACCAGAAAAAACATTTCAGGAAATGAATGAAAAATTTACTAAAGAGATAGACATATTAAAAAAAATTAGTACTTCAAGAAAAGAAAAAATTTGTTTAATGATATACAAAACACAGTGGAAAACTTTAGGAACAGACTAGACTAGGTAGAAGAAAGAATCTCAGAGCTTGAAGACAACTTTTTTGAATTAACTCAGTCAAAATAAAGAACAAAGAATTAAAAGGAACAAACAAAGCCTACAAGAAATATGGGATTATGTAAAATGGCCAAATATAAGAATCATAGGTATCCCTGAGGGTGAAGAAGAAAATGCACAAAAGCCGTAAAACATGTTTGAGGGAACAATTGAGGCAAACTTCTTTGGTCTTGCTAGATATTTAGACATCCAGGTACAAGAAGCTCAGCAAATATCTGGAAGATTCATCACAAAGAGACAATCACCAAGACACATAGTCATCAGACTAGCCAATGTCAACATGAAGGAGGAACTCCTGTGAGCTGTGAAGCAAAATCATCAAGTAACTTACAAACGAGAATCAATCAGGCTAACTGCAGAATTCTCAATGGAGACCTTACAAGCCACAAAGGACTGAGGCCCCATCTTCAGTCTTCTTAAACAGAAAACTACCAGCCTAGAATTTTATATCCTGTAAAACTAAGTTTCATATAAGAATGGGAAATAAAGATTTTTCCAGACAAACACACACTGACGGAACTTTTAAAAACCAGACCTGCCCTGCAGGAAATATTCAGAACTGCATTATACATGGATGAACACAATAGACACCTATCACTGTAAAACCACCCAAAAGCTAAACTCAGAGGTCATATAAAACAATAGCACAAAAGGTAAAACAAAGAAATAAGGTACTACCCAATATGATGAACAAAACAGCATCCCACATGTCAATTCTATCAATCAATGTGAATGTTCTGAATGCCCCACTCAAGAGACATGGGCTGGCTGAACGGATGAAAAAATAAAACTCAAGTATCTGCTGTCTCCAGGAAAAACATCTAACCCACAAGGACTCACACAGACTCAAGGTGAAGGGATAGAAAAAAATATTCCATGCAAATGGAAACCAAAAGAAAGCAGATGTAGCCATTCTCACATCAGATAAAATTGACTTTAAATCAATAATAGTAAAGAAAGACAAAGATGGTCATTATATAATGGTAAAGGGAGCAATTCAAGAAGAAGACATAAGAATCCTAAATATTTATTCACCTAACACAGGAGCACCAAGATTCATAAAACAAATTCTATTAGAGCTAAACAAAGAGATAAGTGGCAGCATTGTAATTGCTGAGGAATTCAACAGCCTGCTGACAGAGCTGGACAGATCATCCAAGCAGAAAATAAATAAACACTGGAGATAAATGGGACTCTAGAACAAATGGGCCTAACAGACATTTACAGAACATTTTATTCAAAAACTACTGAATATATATTATTTTCATCAGCACACGGAATATTCTTCAAGATTGCTCAAACCGTAGGCAACAAAAAACATATATCAACAAATTGAAAAAATTAGAAATCATGCCATGTATCTTCTCAGACCCCAGTGGAATAAAACTAGAAATCAACTCCAAGACAAACACTCAAATCTACACAAAGTCATGGAAATTAAACAACCTGCTGAATGATTATTGGATCAATAATGAAATTAAGATGGAAATCAAAAGATTCCTTGAACTGAATGACAAAGGGGACACAAGCTATCAAAATCTATGGGATTCAGCGAAAGCATTCCTCAGGGCAGAACTCATAGCATTAAATGCCTACATCAAAAAGATATAAACATCACAAGTGAACTATCTAATGACACATCTCAAGGAACTAGAAAAGGAAGAGCAAATCAATCCCAAAGGCAGCAGAAGAAAAGAAATAGTAAAGCTTAGAGCAGAACTAAATGAAATGGAAAACAAAAGCAACAATACAAAGGATCAATAAAACAAAATTTGATTCTTTGATAAGATAAACAAAACTGATAGACCTCTTGCTGGATTAACTAGGAATAGAAGACAAAGAACCCAAATAAGCTCAATCAGAAATGTAAAAGGAGATATTACAACTGATATCACAGAAATACAAAATGTCATCTGTGAATGCTACAAGAATCTCTATGCACATAAACTAGAAAATTTAGAGGAAATGGACAAATTCCTGGAAACACATAACCTCTCAAGACTCAATCAGGAAGAAATAGAACTCCTGAACAGACCAATAATGAACAGAAAGATCAAAGCAGTAATAAAAAATATTCCAACAGCAACAGAAAAAGCCCCAAACCATATGGATTCACAGCCGAATTTTACCAGACCCACAAAGAAGAGCTGGTACTCACACTGCAGAAATTATTCCGTAACATCGAGAAGGAGGGAATTCTCCCTAACTCATTCTATGAAGCCAGTATCACCTTGATACCAAAGCCAGAAAGGACACAACAGCAACAACAAAAGAAAACTACAGACCAATATCCCTTATGAATACAGATGCAATAATCCTCAATAAAATATTTGTAGTAGCAACCTGAATTCAACTGCACATCAAAAAAAATAATCCACCATGACCAAGTGAGCTTCCTCCCAGGGAAGTAAGGATGGTTCAACATATGTACATCAATAAACGTGACTCACCAAATAAACAGAAGCAAAAATAAAGACCATATGATCATCTCACTAGATGCAAAAAAAGCATTCGACAAATCCAGTACCCTTTCATGATAAAAACCCTCAACAAACTATGCATAGAGGAACATGTCTCAAAATTTTAAAAGCCATATAAGACAAACCCACATCCAACATCATACTGAATGGGGAAATGTTAAATGCATTCCCCCTAAGAACTGAAATAAGACAAGGCTTCCCACTTCCATTCAACTACATGCTGGAAACACTAGGCAGAGCAATCAGGCAAGAGAAAGAAATAAAGTGTATCAAAATCGAGAAAGAGGTGGTCAAATTATTGCTTTTTGCTGACAATATGATCATAAATCTAGAAGACCCCAAAGGTTCCACCAGGACAATCCTGGAATTGATAAATAAATTCAGCAAAGTCTCAGGATAAAAAATCAATGTACACAAATAAGGAGCATTTCTATATACCAATAACAGGTTGAGAGTCAAATCAAAGACTCAATATAATTCACAATAGCTACAAAGAAAATTAAATATCTAGGAATATACTGAACCTAGGAGGTGAAAAATCTCTAGAAAGAGAAGTATGAAACACTGAGAAAGGAAATTGCAAAGGAAACAAACAAATGGAAAAACATATCAGGCTCATGGATTGGTAGAATCAACATTGTTAAAATGTCCATACTACCCAAAGTGATTTACAGATTCAATTCAATCCCCATAAAAATACCAATATCATATTTCAAAGTTCTAGAAAAAATAATTCTATGCTTCATTTGGAACCAGAAAAGACCCTGAATATCCAAAGCAGTCTTAAGCAAACAGAACAAATCGGCGGCATCACATTACCTGACTTCAAACTATACTACAAGCATATAGTAACCAAAACTGCCTGGTATTGGCACAAAAATAGAGACATAAACCAATGGAACAAAACAGAGAACACATATATAAAACTATCTACGTACAGCTGGCTGATTTTTGACAAAGTAGACAACAATATATACTTGGGCAAAGAAGCACTATTCAATACATTGTACTGGGAAAATTGGATGGCCACATGCAGAAGAATGAAACAGGATCCGTATCTCTCACCACTAAGAAAAATTAATTCAAGATGGATAAAATACTGAGGTCTTAGGCATGAAACCATCAGAATTCTAGAAGATAAGGTAGGAGCAACTCTTCTAGACATCATCCTAGGCAAAGAATTTATGACTAAGACCCCAATGGTAATCACAGCAACAACAAAAATAAATAAATGGGGCGTGATTAAATTAAAGAGCTAAGGAAATAGTCAACAGAGCAAATGGACAATCTACAGAATAGGAGAAAATATTCACAAGTTATACATCCGATAAACAGCTAATAACCAGAATCTACAAAGAACTCAAGCAAATCAGAAAAGAAAAAAACAAACAACCGCATTAAAAAGTGGGCAAAAAACATGAACAGAAACTTTTCAAAATAAGATAGACTAATGGCCAATAAAGATATGAAAAAATGCTCAATATCGCCAATCATCAGAGAAATGCAAATTAGAACCACAATGAGATATCACCTTACCCCTGTTAGAATGGCTTTTATTAAAAAGGCCAAAAACAGTAGGTGCTTGTGTGGATGCAGAGAGAAAGGAATGCTTGTATATTGTTGGTAGGACTGCAAATTAGTACAACCTCTATGGAAAACACTATGGAGATTCCTCAAAGAACTATAAGTAGCCCTACCATTTGATCAAGCAATCACACTATGGAGCATTTATCCAAAGGAAAAGAAGTCATTTTGTCAAAAAGACTCCTGCACTTGAATGTTTATTGCATCACAATTCACAATTTCAAAGATGTGGAATCAACCCAAGTGCCCATCAATTCATCAGTGGATTAACAAAATGTGATATATGTATACCATAGATTACTACTCAGCTATAAAAACAGGATGAATTAATGCCTTTTGTAAGTATTTGCATGGAACTGGAGACCATTATCCTAAGTGAAGTATCTAAAGAATGGAAAAACCAACAACACATGTACTCGCTATTAAATTGGAACTAACTGATGAGCACATGTGTGCACAGATGGAAGTATAACTCAGTGGAAATCAAGCAGGGGGGAGAGGACAGGAGGGAGGGGTGAAAACCTACGTAATGGGTACAATGAACACAATAAGCACTATCTGGGTGATGGGAACACTTATAACCCTGACTCTAGCATAACAAAATAAATCCATGTAACCAAAATCACTGGTACCCCTGTAATATTTTGAAAGAAAAAAAAAGAGGTAAAATTTTAAAAAAAGAAAAATTTAATTGGCAAGAGTAAACTCAGAAATGTAATGAGTATGGTTGCATGGATATATATGCCCAAAATAATAAAATTGAACACTTTAAATAAAATAAGTGGAGATTATTTTTACAATTTATAAAGGGATTTTAGTTCCTTTTCAATAAAAATGTATGGAGCCACATAGCCCACAAATGTCACATGTATAATTCAAGATAGTTAAATATTATCTGTAAAATAATACCAGTCTCATACTTAATCTGAAAACGCTTCACAAACTGTTAATGACAAGTGTCTGTGTATAGGTATTTAGGAAGATAATGTAGTTGATATGATATATTTATTAAGTTCTGTGAGCAATGTTAACAACAATTATACTCTTCATGTTAATAGAACATTTATGTTTGATGTTTAAATAATTTCATTATCAAGATGAATAATAGGATTGACTTTGACAACTTTCTTAATTACAGATTTTGACAGGAAGCCAAAACTAATTAGAATTTCATTTTTTAAAAATGAATACACTGTTTGTAATCAGCTAAACATCCCTCAATTAAGTCAGAGTTCTACTATTGCCCATGTTGTCATTTTAATTACTGCATAATATATGTAGAAAAATAAGAATTTATGTTAATTTTAAAATATGACTTTTAGTCAGACTAATTTATATGTGATTTTTTGTTAGTCTATCGCAATTTCTGCCGTATGTGACAGAGATACAATAATTATTTTTAGCATTTAAGTTACATTTAAATTTCTGAAAATTAAACTTTTCTAATGAGTTTTGAAATAGCAGTATTTTACTATCCTATAGGAGTAGGACATTACAATAACCACAACAAAAACCAGAAGCTTTTGTTTAGGTCTCCCAAGTTTAATCTGTGGGACACAAGTTTACAATGTTTCCAATTTGCACCCCTCCCCCTGCCAGTTTGTAGACCCTAGGGTTCTAGTTCGCTTCAAATTGTGGACTTCTGGGCTTTGTTTTTGGAGGAACTGCTTGAGCAGAGTCATTCCAATCTGTTCTCTTTGTCCCTGCCAACAGCTGGATGACATTTTGTCTGCCCCGTGAAGTGACTGAGAATGGGAATAGTTTCTCTTGGGGACCCCCAACAGTTGTAAATAACCCTTTCTTTCCAGGAGTAACTTATATGTCATTGGTATTGCATTCCTTTTATTGGAAGCCGGGTATTAACTTGCCTCTCCCTGAAAAAGTACTGACTTGCACCTTAAAGTTAGTCATAAGACTCCTTCAAAGGTTTAAGGAAATACTATGTTGATCATGGAAGCCATCCAGGTTAAGCAATATTGGCTGAATTGTCCCTGTTACGATCCGTAGTAAAGTCTGGACAAGCTTTAATATATTCTCCTGTACCTGAATTAATGCCTTGGTCCAGGCAGAAAAATGAACACAAAAACTTAAAAAGAATGCCACATGGCTTTCTAAAGTAGACACTGATGGCTTCATGGAGTTTATCCAGCTGGGAATGTGAGGCACAACACTCAAGTCAATAGTGCATTTTGCTGTTAGACATCCTGTTGATAGTAGGTTTAGTTAAATGTTCCATAAGACAAATCAAATTGATTTGGCCCCAGCCCTTGTCAGATTAATCAGAGTTGGAGTGGCTGGCAGATGGTATACTCATGATAAAATTTATCAGCAGTTAAATGGCATAGAAATGAAAGTTGGGAATTATTGGGAGATAATTTTCCATGAGTCTTTTTCATTTCTGTATGACTTGTATCATGCCATGTGGTCTGGACTGTCTTTTCAGGTATATTTGTATAACAGACACCACCAAAAGACAGTGTTTCACTTCAGGGCAGAGGACACATGGATTTCCTGAGACATATAATAAAGATAATGTGTCCTTCCAGGGCAAAGATTAGGCAGGTTTGCAAGCACCCTGTTTTAAAAGATTTGAGGTTTCTAATACTGTGCCCTGAGCGATAAAATCCTTTTTATTTAACCTAGGAGTCTCATGTCCCTTGCCAGAATTATGAAATTTTGTCAGGGTAGCTATTTATTTTGCAATCAGGGTAAAAAATTCTCAGACATTTCACATTTCTTGGCAACCTTCCCACATTCTTCAATCAGATTGGTGATTCCTTGTACAATGAAACAAAAGTGACTGGGAAGCAGTCATAGCTATTTATGTTTAATTGCATATTTATTGTGTCAATTCATGGAAGCAATTCCCCTTAGGCCTCCAGAGACTTTTGACAAAGCCAAGGTTCTTATCCTTGTTTCCTACATATGTAGTCACTCCAGTAAATAGTCATACGTCCCATGAGGGGAAGGATGGAAGAATCATTACAGTGTGTATTTGCCATGACTTTGTAGGGTCCTTTTCTCTGGGGACATGGTCATCTTTTTAGTTAATTCGAAGTGTGAAAGCTGGTTCAGATCTGAATTAGCATAAAGCTTGTGACTTTAGATTGAAGTGGCTACCAATCATGCAGCCTCTTTTCCTTTGTATACATTAAGAAATTCCTTTGTTATGAGCTTATCTATCTTGTTTCTAGGGAAGCCATATTCTATTAACCATCCCCAGAGACTGCTAAAGCTTCAGTCACCTGCCTGCAACTCAGATCTTGCTATTCCCTGGAATAATTGCAGACAACTTGCTTCTGATGGTTAACCACTATAATTATGCCTCCTTTATGCCATACCCTTTGCTAAGTAGATGGTCAGTTCTATAATAGTATTTCCCACCATGTGGCCTATAGACAACGTCCCCCACTTTGCTTCTCAATAATACCAGTACCCTTCTTAATCCAGTGTCTTCATGGCTCCCCTGCAAATCATAGTCAGTTGGTAGGTTCTTGATGTTACATGGTCTTCTGGCATCCTTACCAGAGTGTTTGTTTTCTTATCACAGCAGATTGCTCCCATGTTGATAAAATTCACCAAATTTATGTTATGCCCCTCTTGTTCTAGCTTATAACAGATCCATTCTCTCCCAGATCCTCCCAGTTTATGTGGACTAAGTCCTGTAGATCCTTGAAGATATAGTACCATTCCTCCTTTAGCTGGCATAGCACTTTCTTTATCAATCAGCTTATGTTGTGACAATCCTAGTTGTTGATCTTATAGCCAGGAGGGGAGGCAGAGATATATCCCAAGGGAGGCATATTGTCTTGAAAGGCAGACGAGTGGGCCACTTCAGAAGACCCTATGAGTGAAGGAAGTCTGGAATTTCAAGGTTTTCAAGTACCTCTACCACAATTTCTCAAGCTTATGTCTCAGGATCCAAGTCTTTTCAAATTAGGACCCTTACATTGGCATAGCAAACTTGCTGGGTTTACGAATTTAATCTTATCTTCAGCTCCACTGCTGTCAAGGTACATTTGTGATAGAAGGTGCCAGTCTTATGTCAGCCTGGCATTAAAGATGTGCAACCTAAGGTAGGGATAGGAGATAGGGTTCATCCACACATCTGCAGGAACTTCAGGAGACAGAGTTTGAGTTTAGGCTACTCTGAAGAGGCCTGGCAGTCAGAGTCCAAAGTAAACAGGTTATAGCAAATAAATTTGATCCCTGTCCAGATTTTATAGATGTAAAATTGAGGGGGTTGTGGGGGAAGGTTATTTAGATCCATTCAGTAATCAGAAGAAGAGGGAGAGACTTCAGTGTTACCTATGAGGCCTAGCAGCCCAGACACTGACCTACTCATTGTGGTAATATCCTGCCAACATGAAGAGAAAGAATAAGATAAATTAGAGCACCTGCCAGTTTCCAAATATTGGGCCAGCAGCAACAAAGAAGAAGCCCTGCTCTTTCCTTCTGGTTCTGTTCCTCTCCTCTTCTTTCACTGCCTGCAGGCGTGGCTCCGCCCTTTCTTTGTCTCTTAGCTGGTTCGTTTCTGAAGTGCCCTCTAAGGGATAAAGCGTCTAGTTCACAAGATACATAGGAATAATAATAATAAAAAAAGGATAGCTGTATTGTGTACAAATTGTGACTGAATTATCTTGGGTAAGTACGGGATTACAAAGCACTGTCTCTAATCCCTACTCTTTTGCAAATTGAAAGTTTCTGTGTCCAGATGGCATCTCATTGGTTTGGAAAGAAGGATCTCTTAGGCCACTAGTGGATAGCTGCACACTAATGAAAAACTAAGGTGGGGCCAAAGTAGAATGAGGGCTACTAATAATTCACGTACTACCAGGGAAAATCTACCTCCACATCAAGGAGAATGACGACTATGAATATTTTTATGAAAGCATATCACTAGAAGAAAGTGGATATGGATATGGGCCTTAGAAGAAGATATATGTAAGAGAAGGCCAGAGACTTTAAGGGAACAAGAACTTAATTTATTGTTCATTTATTAGAGTATTTAAGGTAATTAAATGGAATCAATCCCTTATTTGATCAAAAGTAGGATGTGGATAACAGTGCTTTAAGATGAAAAACATGTATGTTTAAACAATATTAGCAATTAGACAAAAGGTTCATATTAAAACCAATAGAGTTAGAAATGTATTTGCTTTATTCTTTTATTGACTTCCCCTCAGGAAAAAGTTAAGAACCATAAAGTCAGTAATTGCATGAACATTTCCTTTTAATGTCATAAGGGCTGTTGAATTCTTAAAACTGGATTACCTTTCTGAAACTCAGAGTATAATATGGATATAAAGATGATTGTTTTCTTCCTTTCTGAATATACATAAACTAACCACATATTACTAATTTGACTGCTCTCATAAAAAAATTTCCTTTCAACATATTTTAGTTGAAGCATTTCCTAATAATAGGATTCTAGAATCTGATATAAGTTTAGAAAAAGAATATGTGAAATCTACAGAAAATTATCAACTTTGAGAAAGAAGTCAGAGTCAATTTTTTTTTTGGGGGGAAATAATGTCTAATTACAGAAGAATATGAAAATTTTGTGAATTTCACATGACAGAAACATAGAAACTGACTCAAAAGGATGTATGTTTTGCAATATCATCAATACTAAATATCAGTGAATGCCCATATGTAGAACTTAGTGATGGAAATGAAAATATACAAACTGCTCTCCAGAGAGAATGAATGTAGAGTTGTTAGAAGATGACATCTGCTCAGTGTCAAGAGCAGGATGTCATTGTGGCTGGAACATAGTCTTTCAGGGGAAGAACAGTAGAATGTGAGGCCTGAGAAGAATCCTGTATCCAGAACATGTCGGGCATTTTGGAACATAGAAAATATTTCTGATACAATGTTAAGTGTAATGATTGGAGGATTGTTAAACAGTAAAGAGACACCATCCAGTCTGTATTTTGAAATGGTTATTCAGATTGTTGCATGGAGAATAGATTGTAGTGAGAATACACTGTATATTGTAACAAGGGAAACTAATATGGGGGCTATCTCACAGTCAGATAAGTGACAATGGTGGCTTGGATTAGGATAGCAAACAGTGGAATTAGTGACAAATGATCATACCTGGACTATATCTGGAAGATAGATGACAGTATATTCTGTTGTATTTAACTAGGGTAATGGAAAGAACAGTCAGGATGCTTCCAAGGGTTTTGGCCTGAGTCACTAAACTGTATGATTGGGATTAATATATTATGAAATAAGAAATTGGGGGATGGGGCATGTTGGGGATGAGACATCAAGATTTCTGTTTTGGGCATGAATGCTTAGTGGAAAGATATATGAGTCTATAGTTTGGAGAGATATTGGAACTAAAGAAAAAATTTGGATTTGGTAAGATATATATGGTATTAGAAGAAATAGGGTTACACCAGTGATAGAATTATTATTGATTCCAGACAAATCATAGTATTAGAGTATTTTAGTGAAGACAAGAACTTGTAGTACTAAACCTTAAGGCACTCCACATTGAAAGGTTGGTCTGGAAGAGAAAAAGATCATAGAAAGAGTGAGAGTAGGAAACCACATGGAACCTAATACAAACCCCATGATTCTATTGTAATAGTGTCTTCTTTTCCTTCACATGTTTATTACAATGTGAATTATATATTTACTTAGCTGTTTACATTTTTAATGTCTACATTAAAATGTAAATTATTTGATGGGAAGGAGTATGTCTCTTTTGCTCAGCACTTTGTAGTATATAAATCCTACCACGGTATCCACTCACCTAGGAACTAAAAAAATTAGTTACCAATGATTAAATAAAATAAATGCATTGTAATGTTCTTCATAAAATATTCTTTAAAGGTATAATTTGAATGTTATAAACATTTCACCTTATATAGGTTTTTATTGATTTTTACTGTGAATATAAATATATTTAAATATTTGGTCACACTTCTATTGCTTTCTTCAGTTTCTTTTTTTTAGTATTTATAATTTTATGTACATTTCCTATTTTCCATAAATTTTTTTGTTTTTATCTTGATCAATTGTGTTTCTTTCATTTTTAAAATGCATACAAAGAACTCTCTTATATTGAGAGTTTATGAACATTCCCTCTTTCATAGGTTTTTAGTTATTTTATTTTATTTTACATTTATATCTATGATGTATCTAGAGTACATCCTGAAGATAATTGTGATGTGAGGAGAAAAATATACCTTTTTCTCTGTCAAAAAATAACCCTATCACCATTTATTTAACACTTCTTCCTTCTAAGATATGCGTGACATTATTTTTAAAAATTTATCCTAGCAAAACATAGTTATAGAAAAATGTATAAATCATAATTTTATAGTTCCATGATTTTTTACATAAAGAATATACTAATGCAACCAAGACCCAATTATAACCAAACTATATCTTTAGATTCATCATGTTGCCAATTGTATCATGTTTTCTTTCTTTCTTTTTTTTCAGAAATTAAAAATATGATTCTAAAATATAAATGGGGATGCATGCAACCTAAAATGCATTAGCAGAATCCAAGATATTGGTCTTGCATGGGCCCCAGTCATTCTCTCTTACCAAAGGCAACACTACCATCTTTACCTCTACAACTGTAGATAGTTTTGAACTTTGAAACAAATGAAATTATACATCGTACACTCGTATATCTAGCCTTTTCCCCCCCTCAATATTATGTCTGGGAGTCATCCCTGTTGTTGTGTGTGGCAATGATAAACATTCAAATGTTTATTAACATCCAGTCTTTATGATGTTAATAAAAATTAAGTCTTTCCTTGAACATGTGTATACATTTCAATAAGGTGTATGCCTAGGAGTGGAATTGCTGGTATCCTTTTATTAGCTTCAGTAGATACAGTCAAACAATTTTCCAAAGAAGTTGCACTAGTTTATAATGTCACCATCAGTGCATAGGCATCTTACTCTATATTTTCACCAAATATTCAGGCTTTTTCTTTTGGGCCATTTTTGCTGGTTTGAGCAATATATTGATGTGGTTTTAATTTGCATTCCCTAATGATTAATACAGTTAAACACATTTCCATATATTTATCTTCTATTTGATTATCCTTTTTTGTGAAATGCTTGTGGGTATACACACACACACACACACACACACACACAGATTATAGTCAAGTGCCACATAATGACGTTTCAGTCAATTTAGGGCTGTATATATGATGGTGGTCTCATAACATTATAGTAGAACTGAAAAATTCCTGTCTCCTAATGATGTCTTGATGATCCTGTGGTCCTAAGCTAATGTGTGTGTATGTGTGTTAGTTTTTAACAAAAAAGCTTAAAAATTTTTTTAAAAATTAAAAATAGAAAAAAAATCTTATAGAATAAGGATATAAAGAAAATATTTTTGTACAGTTGTACAATGTGTCTGTGTTTTAAGCTAAGTGTTATTACAAAAGAATCAAAAACTTAAAAATAATTAAAAAGTTTATAAAGTAAAAATGTTACAGTAAGTTATGGTTAATTTACTCTTGAAGAAAGAAAAAATATTTTTTGTAAGTTTAGTGTAGCCTAAGAGTGCAGTGTTTATAAATTCTACAATAGTGTACAGTAATTTCCTAGGCTTTTGAATTCACTCACCGCTCACTCACTGACTCACCCAGAGCAACTTCCCGTCCTGCAAGTTC
This sequence comes from Daubentonia madagascariensis, assembly GCA_023783475.1. Lineage (NCBI taxonomy): Eukaryota > Metazoa > Chordata > Mammalia > Primates > Daubentoniidae > Daubentonia > Daubentonia madagascariensis. The sequence goes on along the minus strand of JAKFHU010000978.1, from coordinate 11,507,431 downwards.
CATTCGTGGTAAGTGCCCTATACAGGCATACCATGTTTTTAAATCTTCTACACTGTATTTTCACTGTACCTTTTCTATGCTTCAATATGTTTAGATACACAAATACTTACCATTGCATTACAATTGCCAAGTGTTCAGTACAGTAACATGCTGTACAGGTTAGTAGTCTGGGAACAATAGGCTATACCAGCTAGCCTAGGTGTGTAGTAGGCTATACCATCTAGATTTGTGTAAGTACACTTTATGATGTTCTCACAATGACAAAGTCATCTACCAACACATTTATCAGAAGTATCGCCATCATGAAGTGACACATGCCTATACACAGTTTATAAAATTTTAAATTAAAGTCAGACATTGTGACTGAAATTTACAGAGGCTCTGCATGATGTTTTAAATTTCTCTAGAGAGAGATCACCTCTTTATTTGCAAAATGGATAAAGTAGGGAGTGAGCTGACTGGAGCCTGATTAGCAGCTTTAGACAGTCTCTGTTTCTTCTGGTTCACCTCTGCTTCTGGGGACTAACCCTCCCAATAGTTTTAATTGAGTTGTATTTATCAGAGACCCACCAGCTGAGCAGGTTGAACTCTAATCCTTGTCTTCTCAACACCTCAAGACTTCCAAAAGCAACAATAGTTTTAGAAACTTTCTGCCTGGCTTCATATTCTATTACCCTAGAATGCTTCAAAATTCAAAAATTTTGTCAGGAAATCTGGTATAATTTTGAGCTTAATTCGCTTTCTTCTCACTGTAATCCTCATTCCTGCAGTGTAATTTTTTCTCTTCAGCTGTGTAAAACTGCCAATACTTTGCTAAGTGCTACCTCTCAGTAGAAATTTCTACCTCTTAGTAGAAATCCTGTCCAGCCCACACATAGAACTTTACAATCTTGCCTGGAATCAGGGAATATCTGGCAGGAAGATATTGCTGCAGTATGTTAGCCTCCTTTCTGGGAGATTCCTTGTGTTTGTGATCTTTCGCCTGCTCAAGTCCTATTGCTTCAACAATTCATCAGTATCTTCAAATGGTTTTTTGTTTTATTTTGTTTTATATATTATGTGAATTTTCTGGTTTTGCTTGGTGGAAGAATTGGTCATGCAAAAGTGACTCAAACTCACTATATGATATACTGTTAAATACCAGAAAAAAAGAGACTAAACTCTGCAGATGTTGATTTGATGATATAGACATTCACAAGCACTCTGAACATACATACAATTATGAAAATGAGTGTTCATTTTTATTCTAGACGTAGAATTATTGTTAATTTTAATTTATTGGATGTTATATTCCTATAATTCTCCAAATTTTAAACAATAGAAATGGAAAACTATTCTCAGCAGAAATAAACTTAAATAGTACAGGAGTACAGTGTTGTTATGAGATTTTACCATGAAAATCAGATGAAGGAATATATTTATTTGGAGTTTTTAAACTATCCTTTTATAATGCGAATAAAATAAATGTATTTAGTGAGAGCAAAATATTTTGTTTTAATCTACCAAAAATAGATTTAAAAATTATATAGCATTTTATAATAGTGACTTTATTACAAAGTGGTGTGAATTTTGTTTGTTTGTTTTTTCCTTGAAGATTATATTATTATATATTATTAACTAGAGTTAGCATGAACCCTCTAAAGACCATGCTAGTTGCCCTTGGTGTTCCTTTGGGGAAAAGGACTTTGTGTCCCTGGTGTTTTTAGCTAATACATTTTTGGTTATGAACAGTTGAAATTCTTACAAGATTGCTTCCTTAATAATGCATGAATTTAAACCCACTGATAAAATTTTCATAAGATAATTATTTGGTAAATGAATAGATTTGAATGCATGTAAGAATATTGTAAATCTTCGTGTTCTTAATCACTATAAGTGCCTGGTTTAAAGAACTTCCAAAATGAAGATGTTTTTGTTTCTTGATGTTTGCTGGTTTCTGCTTAGTATAGATTGACAGTTCTATACTGTTTGTGTGTATATATACATTTTGTGTATCTGTTATGGTTGTTTTAATTTCAATGACACAAAAATTAACATTAAGTAATGTGTTTTCAGAATATTTAGTATATATAAATGGTGGCAGCAGAAAAATTATGATTATTTTAAAGCTGTTATTTTAATTTTCATTTGAGAGAAAATTAAATTGTATTCTGCATTGAAATGTCTCTAGGAGTTTTCAACATTTTTTGGAAGAACATACAATTACATAATATTTAGACTCTTTTCATTATTGTTTAGTGACATTGTTACTAATGGGTTTATAAGTAATGATTCAATGCAATGAAAACATCCTTTGCATCAGATTTGGAACATCACAAAGTTAGTTTAATAATAATTCATGCAGTGAATGAAAAACACAAGTAACATTTGCTTATTAGTAGGTCATTTTTCTTTTTTTCTTTTTTTTTTTTTTTGGTGAGAGAGAGTAGGTTTAATGGATTTCCAAAATGTATAATAGTTAGAGAAGCAAATTAGGTCATGATAAATAAATGAGGATTCTGGTATACTTAAGTTTTGAAAGGAAGAGATAATTCTTTATCCTGGGTTTTTAGGCAAAATGTAGATAATGATGGGTATTTTTGGTAGATATTACATCATTATCACAATTATTAAAAGCTGAATAGCATAATGGGTAATAGCCTAAAATCAGGGATGAGATTACCTTGGCTCAAATCCCAACTCTACCATTAACTAGCAGCATTATTTTGAAAAAGTTACCATGTTTCAGTTTCCTCGTCTTTACAAATGAGGAAATAATAATAGCAATTGGTAGGGTCGATGTTGGTATTAAATTATTTTGCATGAGGTGCTTTAAACAGAACTATAGAAACTTTTGCCATTTTTATCATTAAGATCAAATATTGAAATAATTTATGAGGAGGACAAGGAACATATTCACATTTACATTTTATTTGGAAGGAGTAACATACTTTCTTCAACTGATTATTATAACTAAAAATCCATTTTGAAAATTGTGCTGAAAACAAACATTTGCAGTAGCCCACAGTGCCACAAGTTTGCCTTTTGAAATGTTAAGAATCAATCATAAGAGAGACTTTATTTTTCTTTTATAATTAATATTTTATATGAAGTGTTACTCTGTTAGGGGAGTTGATATCTTCACCATAGGATGTGAATAGAATAGTTATTTGCCATTGTTTTAAAAACAAGAAATTCAAGCAGACTCCCGTAACCTTTTGACTTGTCTCTATCATTCTTTGGGCACTTTCTCATTTTTGTCACAGCAAGATATTCCAGGATAATCTTGTACTATCCCTGCTCTATCCCCTTGGAACAGCAATTTCACCAAGAAGCCTTGTTTTCTGTAAGTAGAGAATAATATTTAGAAATCAGGTTGTGGGTATTAGTTTTTTTTTTATTGTTGCTGGAATGTCAATGCCTCCAGGCTATTTTTGCATATGTGTATTTATATGTATTTTAATTTTTTTATTGATACATATATTTGTAAATATTTATGGGGTGTATGTGATATTTTGATACATGCATAGAATGTGTAATGATCAAGTCAGGATATTTAGGATATTCATCACATCAAGCGTTTATCGTTTCTTTGTCTTGGGAACATTTCAAATCCTTTCTTCTAGCTATTTTGAAATATACAGCCCATTGTTATTTACTATAGTCACCCTACTGGGCCATTGAACATTAGAACTTATTCCTTCTATCTAATTTTATGTTTGTACCCATTAATCTACCTTACTTCATCCCTCTCCCCTACTTCCTAGCCCCTGGTAATCATCATTCCACTCTCTAACTCCATGAGATCAACTTTTCTAGCTCCCACATATGAGTGAGAACATGCAATATTTGTCTTTCTGTGCCCAGTTTATTTCACTTAATCTAATCTATCTATCTATATTTATGTATGTATGTATCGAAAACCACAGATACATATTAAAATCCTCCAATTTCAATCTAATACCACAAGGTTCATTCTAGAAATCCCTTTTTCATATTTTTAATTTTCTTGACTATCAGTAAGAAACATGTCTCCCATTACCTGTAATATTCTTATTTGCTTATTATCAGAATACAAATGAAGTATCTGATTCACTAGCCCAAACCACTATGGAAAATGAACCTACTATTAAGAGTTACAAATAAGTTTATAGTTCTTTGATCTTTAGCCTAAAGCACAAGCACTTTCCAAGTCTCTGTTTGTGTGGCATTTGCTTATGTATGCTGATCAAAGCAAGCCAAATCCAGTGTAAATGAGAAGAAAATTTCACAGGTGCATCCAAACAGAGAAACCTGATGCACTGTGGGGAGATATTGCTGTAACAATCTAGCACAGTGTGCAACTGGACTCAATGATTTCCAATCCTTCACATGCAATGTACTGTTATTACCTTTGAAGATCTCTAAAATTTTATCTAATCTAGTTTTATCTAATCCTGGCATTAGGCTCACAATACATGATTTTGTGTGCACATCAAGTTTGGATGTAGGTGAGGCACCTCTGATGAAGCTACTCTTCATTCAAAGACCTATGAAGTAAAAAGACAAGTTATGCAGCCTTCATATGCCCATAAAATGGTCTCACTCTGTGGTAGGGAGAATTCTAAGATGGTCCTCAAGATCCCACCTCCTGGTGTACATGCTCTAATTAATCTCCTCTCTTTGAGTGTGGGCGGGACCTGTGACTATGATGAGCAATATCTCTTATGATTAAGTTTCATCAATTTTCAGTTAATCAAAAGGGAGATTACTCTGAGTGGGCCTGACCTAAACTGGTTAGGCTTTTAAAAGAACACAAAGCATCAGAAATGAGCGCTCCTGCTATCCTAGAAGGAAGCAATCTGCAAGTTCGTAAAAAGGACCACATGGCAGGAGAGATAATGACCTCTAGGAGTGAAGTCATTCAGCCTATGACCACAAGAAACTGAATTCTGCCAACAATGATCTTGGAAGAGATACCTGAGCCTCAGATGAAATCACAATCCTGGCCAACATCTTGAATTTAGCCTGGTGAGATACTGAGCAAGGGACTCAGCTAACTGGTATACCCAGACTCCTAATGCATAGACAATGTGAGATAATAAATCTGATTTGTGTTAAGGCATTAAATTTGTGGTAATTTGTAAAGCCTCAATAGAACACTAATCCACATTCCCATTCAATAAATGGGAAGAACTGGAGGGACAGAGTGGTAATTGGTCCAGAGAAATTCTGAAATCTAGGCACATGTTTCTGGCCCCTTTAATCTAGGAGCAGTAAATGGTCTTTGATTATGTCTCAGTTTTGCTCCCTGGAGTAGTTCCTTAGCCCAACTTTCTCCATAGTTCTTGGTTCCACCTTTTGGATTCTCCTTCATTTTTCGTGACATGGTTCATGTTAACAGTAAAACAACTCTCTTGGTCTGCACTATGCATTTCAAAAGTAGGGCCAAGAAGCCTCACTTAATTTTGCATTTCTTCAGTCCCTTAGAGTCCATGCTGGTAGGAGTTCTAATAGTATAATTATTTAAATAACTTTCTTCATTTTTTATGAGTTTGGGGGGATTTATTCCATGCTCCAAAAGTCACATTCATAATTTACTTTATGACAGACCTCTCTCCTTTAGGAGTATCAAGCTAATGTGTGATAATATTCATATGCGTTTTAGGAGCAATTTTGTCAAACTGAGATGATTTATCAGGCATAGACTTAAATCTTTCTGAGGTCTGAAGGGTGAGGCCTTACTACCACACTTTTGCTTTGATCTTTACCTTGAGACCACTTATAAGTTTTAGAGACCTGCTGTACCACACAGTGCCTATATTTAACATACAGTATTGTGCATTTAAAAATTCATTAGAAGGATAGATCTCATCCTAAGTATTCTTATCACAAAAAGGGGGGAACACAGGGAACCTTTTGGAGGTGATAGTGATATTCATTACCTTGATTGTGGTGATGGTATCATGGATATATGCATATGTCCAAACTCATCAATGTGTATACATTAAATATATGCAGTTATTTATATATCAATTATGCCTCAATAATGCTGTTTAAAAATTATTGTCAGATTGAGAGACTGCTGATAAAAGCTTTATTTTTCAAATGAATTCATGACAACTCCCTTTTTCCTTTATATTGTCCTTGAAAATTGAGAGCTTCCTTTTTTCTCTTTTCTTTGTTCTCCCTTATACATAGCTAAAGAAATTCATGTTATACCCAATAAATTCTGCCAGAACATGTCCTTAGCCAGATCTCCCAGTTCGTTAGGTGTGGTTACTATATTCCAACATCCTCCTGTAGTAGTCATGTTGACCAATTGTTCTGTCTCTACATACTTGGGTCCTCAACATGCCGGCCTCCAACAGTGATTTCCTCACAACTTTTACAGACACAATAACAGTTTGGTTCAAGCCCTCCAGCCTTGACATTAGGCCTCCTCACTGTTTTTCTCCTCTAGTATTAGTCTCTTAACTTTTCTTCCAGCTTCTACCTGCTGACTGACCTCAAAGCAAAGTCCAATATTTTAGCTTTTGTTATGGCAGCACTCCAAGGTAGTTTTTCTATTTCAGATGTGCATTTGTAATTACACACATACACATAACACATGCATACCAAAACCCAGTGGCTTAAAATACCAACAATGTTATTTTCCAATGATTCTGTGGATCAGCAATTAGACTGGGCTCAACTGGATGTTTCTGTTGTTGCTCTCTACAGAAGGCTTTCATGTGGCTGCAGTCAAATGATGGCTCATTTGAGGCTAAATGGCCTGAGATGGCCTCACCAGCATAGGAGGTACTTAATGCTATTACCTGAAAAAAATGTTTACAGCTTATTAACCTGGGCTTCTTTATCTGCTAGAAGTATTATTAGAGTGTAAACCCCAAGGCAGAGGAGTTTTTTTTTTTATGGCTTTGCTTGTATTACATTCATTTTTGTCCTATTGATCAAAACAAATTACATGGTCAAACTCAGAATCAATGTGATCAATGTGAAGGTGACTACACAGGGTATAGTTACAGTAGACACAGGAAGATTCACTGGAGTTCATTACTCTGACAATTTTTATAATCTGTGAATAAGTAGACATATTCTCTAATGCTAAGTTCATGAGTTGAAAACTTTGTGGTTCCCAACCCCACCATTATTTAAATTTTTGGTATCATGCCTGGTTTTGCTATGTGTATATTTCAATACAAATTGGACCATCTGGTTACCCTCAAGGAGGCCATGTCTGTTATAAAATTTTACTTTCTAGACCGCATTGAGTCTGGTCAGAAATTTTTCCTGATTTCCTACTAGTCTACATAATTGAGGTCCAGCAATGGTCTCACTTGATTGCACATGAATTTCTAGAGGTACTCACTTTCCTTTATGTAATATTCTATTCCCACCATGCCCTCTTTTCTCTGCTTCCCTCAGGTGCACAGTGCTTTCTCCACTCCAAAAGAGATACTCTACTATTTGGAGTTACAATAATGATTGTGAATGATCTCTTTCCCCAAATAATTCATATTCTAATTAGAAAGGAAAACTTCTGAACAACTTAGTATTGTATTAACCCTAATTTAACTTAAATGACCATATTTTTGAAGAAGTGGGCTTGAGAGTATCCTTTCCTCTTTCTGCCATAATTTCCTAATAAAAATTGTGAGCCACTGGCATATTTATAAGAATAATTTTTAAATTAAATCAGTCTAATCAGGACACTTCCTCAAAGAATTTCAAACTGGGACAGAATAAAGGAGCCACTTTTGTCTTTAGTGGTGTAGATGTTAGAGAATAATCCCTGAAATTCCAATAGTCATATCGCCTCCACGCTGAGTAAGATGGTAGTTTGAAGACATAAAGAATGAAGGGAGCAATAAAGAGAAAAGAAAATCTTAATGACATTTGAGTCATTTGTTCTGTCAATTCTAAGGGTTATTTTTTTTTCTAGATACATCTACTAATAATTAACCTCTTTTTATAAGTACATAGAAATATACTTTTCTCTATCACTTTCAATGAACATTATTCTTGATTAACATGAAACTCTAATTAAATCATTGACTCCAGGGATAAAGAATTCTACTAGAGAGACTATAGCAAGGAAATTTCAATTAAAATCACATATTACCCAAAATTAATGACAATTTTCTTGTGGTATGTAAAAGGTTTATGTTTTCATGTAGAATGTTCACTTTCATACCCTTTCTACAAAATTCACCATTCTCCTCTTCCATGCCATCTGCCTTTTGTTTGGTCTTCCTCTTGCTATTCACTAATTCTGCTTATAAGGATTTATGTCTCACTTTGATCTAGGCATTATGCTTAGCACTAGGGAACAATTATTGGCATGATATATTTCCTTTGCTCAAAGAGTTTTTTGTCTACATTAGGAAAAGAGACAAACAGTCAATTACTATGAAAGTTGATGAGGGAACTTCCTGGAGTAATGGAAATCTGCATCTTTATTGGGTTACACAGGTATACACATAATCAAAGCTCATAGAACTCCACAAATAAAATTGAAGCATTTTATCATGTATGATGTTATGCCTCAAAAAAAATTCTTTGTAATGACATGCAATAATAGGAGTAAATGATAAAGAAAAATGTATTTGCTTGACTGTACAGTTTTGCACCAATTTCTTCTTATTTTCACTTTGTACCCGTTCTACTAACTTCTAGTTTGGCTTCCAATTACATTTTTTTCTCTATTTCTTTTCTATAGGTTTCTTACTGTTGCCTTCACCAAATTCTAGCTACAGACTTAAATTTGATCATATGTTCTTCTGAATAAGAAGAGTCATAATACTGTTAAGTGTTGTGAGACTAAGTGTCACAACAAAAATTTTCTCAATTAATTCCACAATATTCCTGAATATAAGGAAAAATCCACTAAAAAGGAAATCTAGGATAAAAGGTAAAATGAGTGAATTATTTTGGGAAATATTACAAGAAATTATTGAAAAGCAGTCAATTGAGACTCTCAGGAAATAAGAGTCAGAAAAACTATAGAGCTTAAACACATACACACATACATACACATATACATTTCATTCTGTAAGGGTTTAAACTTTAGCTAGAGCTTTCTGCATTTTTGTTTTTGATCTATTTAATGGATACTCCTTCTTTGAATTTTTCTTGCTCTTTTTTTGAATAAAGGAAATATAACTCAGAATAAAATAAATTAACTCCAAGTTAAAACTAGTGCAATTTAACCACCATCTGGAAAAATGACTCTGTCTATGACCTTCACAGTTACACTTTACTATGCTCCATGCTCTTTGATGTGGAGTTAGAACCTCACACCAGGAAGTGATTTATATGCAGAAAAATGATATCCACATATCTCTAGGGGAGATCTTCCTATACTTATTCACTGTACATGTTTCTTTAATGAAAATTTCAATACAATGAGTCCACAATACTTACATATTTATTTTCCAAATAATTGTTAGATGCAGATTTCAACTATCAAATTCTTGGCATGATGTTTTAAGTGCCAGAACTTAGATTTTAATTTTAGTTATTAAAATATCATTGACATCTTCAACATTATTTAAATAAAGTACTTTATATTTTATTGTAATATTTCTATAGCATGTTTTTGAATATATATTCATTTCTCAGAATATTATTACTTCAAAAAAGCCATTAAGTGGGGCTTGTTGGAACTTTTAAAATAAGTTATATATGTGGAAATATATTTTTTAAATTACTGCATTGAATTGGCAACCTTAGGCCTTCCTGTTCTCATTTTACAATGCCAGCCTTTGCTTTAGGCAATTTTGAAGTGTCTAAACCTGTCAAAATTTGGAAGAATGACAAGACAAATGAATCGGATTTTCACTTCACCCTAGACAGCAACTGATTTTGGAAACATTTTATAGATTTAGGTGTGTGAGAATAGCTTTTGAAAGGTGTTTTTCTTCTTCATAAGCAATGATCCTGAAATTAAAACTTGTCCCAAAAGAACTGTGATGCTTACAATATTCCCTTTTTCATGTACTTTAGAATAAATTTGAACAAAACAATATTATTTGTAAATTATTATCAAATAATTACAATACAGATTCCATTCCTTTGTTTTTAATTTCTAATTAGGAAAATATTTGACTTAACTGAGAATTATTCCGTATTTTCCAATTGAACTCACAAAATGTATGTATGTAATTGATGTATGTAATGTAAGTATGATGTATGTAATGTAAGTAATTGATTTATTAAATCAGATTTGCTTAGGCCTTTACTATTATAATTTGGCAAAGTAATTTACTTAAAATATCTTTACTAAGAAAAATGCAAAGTAATATCATCAAATTACAACAGAATTTCTTTCTCAAATTACTTCATTTAGGAAGAAAAAATAGATTTTCTAAAGAATAAGTGCTTCAACTTACTTTGAAGTCTGTCCTCTGGGAGCTTTTAGAAATCAATGCAACAGGGAGAATAAAAAGTAAACTGTGAACTAGAACAATTCTATGTGGCTGTATAGACCAATCACTTTTCAAACGATTGGCTGAAGGATTATTTTAATATGTTTAAATCAACACTATTACAGAGTTAAGGGAAGGCTTAAGGTGATTTTATTTTATTTTAAATGGGTAAATAATGTTTTTAAAATGTCCTTTATGTTTTTGGGCAAGTACTTATTTGCAAATATATTGACTACATGCAATTCTTAGTTGTATATATTCTTCTATGTTGGATAATGTCACAGATTTTGGTGAGTGTCATCAGTGTTTCGAGTACCTATCACCGTAACTAACCACACCAAAATTGAATGAACTAAACCATTTTATTATTCTTAGGTATTCTGTGAGTTAGAGATTCAGAAAGGGGACAGTGAGGACAGCTCTTCTCACCTTCACAATACCTGGGGCCGCAGCTGGAAGACTTGAATGACCTCTTATAAATGTGGCATGAATAGCTGGATTGAAATACTGGGAGCTGGAGGATTCACGTCCAGGGTGGCTCATTTTATTTACATGCCTGGCTCTTGCTGGGGTGGCTTAGGGCAGAGGCTGTTGACTGGAGTATTCCAGCAAACAATGTGGAAGCTGAATATCATATATGACAAAGCTTCACTATCCAGCTTCCACAGTACTTGCTGGAACACTTTCTCTAGGAATACCACCTCTTGGAGCTCTGAGACTGCCAAGCTAGAGAATCAGTAGTCCCTGCTGTACCCATTATTCAACTATCCCAGTTGATGATCCAATACCACATCTGGTATGTCTTTCAGATAAAATGAAATTCTTTATAACTGATACTTATATCTGCACAAATTGTATATATACAATTACTGAAAAGATACTTTAAAAACCAAAGTTCTATCTGTTATTAATTATTGTCAGCTATGTTAAGGCCATTATCATATTGCCTGTAATTTTCTAATTGTGATAGTCACAGTTTTGTTTTTTTGATAAAGCAGATTATTTCTAATTTTGTGATCATATTAATTGTTTTTAAATTTTATATTCTGTCCAAGGAATAATCAACACTCCATTTTATGCTATCTCTATCTACCTAACTTAATTACTTGTATGGCTCAGACATTGCAGTATTTTAGCATGGTTATGCATTCTTGTCCCCAAATTGTTATTATTCACTCTTTTTTTCCTTTTTTAAAAAAATGTTTTTGCCATACATAAGTTTTGCATGGAATTTCCTTTTGAAGAAAATATCTGTTTATTAAAAACTTAAAAGGTTCTTTTTAGTTTATTTCATTCTACAAATTTTATTATTTCACTTTAACTTCAAAATTTCCTTTTGAAAGATAACAGTTGAATATTTTAAAATAAGGAGGACATATTTATTGTATGTCCTTTCTGATGCTAAATTTCAAGGATTAGGAAACGCAACACATGTCACATTTCTGCAAAATGTTGTGATAGCAAAACAGAAGCAAGACAGATATTGCCCAAGATTCTTCTATAGGAAGTGTTCAGATATGGAATCTCATAGAGATAAGTAAGCCTTATTTGATAGGTTAAGTTAATTGATAATTTATAAAAATAATGCCTATAGACTCATTCTAAGAGGACAAATCACATGAAATAGATAATTTAACAAGAAACTCCAGTGCAAATAATTATAAATATGATTTTACATGTAATATAATAAAATGGATACATGAAAAATCAGATTCATTTTTCCCTGAACCATGTTTCCAGATACCACTCTACCCTCCTCTCAAAGTGTTAAGTTCTCTTACTTGATCCTATTTACTCTAAAGCATTTTAATAATTGCAGAGAAATAGCCTTTCATCTGCTGAAGATATATTTGCCTGACAACGATGGCTTTCTTTCTATTTCCTCTTATTCTCTTACAAAATCCTTTTCATTTTCCTAATCTAAAAGCTACTCTTCCTTCAAAGGCTAGCTCCTCTCATCCACTCTGATCCTGTCTTGCTTAAAATATCTCAAAATTTTCTCTGTTTTCAGAATTAATAAAGTATACATTGCATACACTCCTATTGACATAGATAACCTGATAATTGTTATTTCTCTGCTTTTTAGAAAATGTCCTGCCCCCTTTGCAGGGAGAAAATAGATTTGAATTCCATGTCCTAAGAAGGTGTATTTCATATATTGGACACTTTATAGTAGTGAATTATTTCTGTCAAGACTTACAAATCATAAACTATTTCTAAAAATCATATTGAAAAATTATATAAGAGAGTTCATCTAAAATTCTTAATTACCATTTTTTTTTGTAATTTACAATATCATAGATGCATAAAATTGAAATGATACATAAAACTGAATTGATGATCCATCAAAATGATAACTTGAGTGGATATATATTTGCTTTCATTTTTTTAACCCATGTAATGACAGTTAACAAACATGAAAGTAAATGACTCTATTATTTGTAAGAGAAAAAAAAGAATTGTTTTATACAATAAAAGATTTTAATAAATCCCTTGAAGAAAGAGATCAGGAGGGTGATGATGAATGAAACAGAGCCATTCACAGCCTGAAATATGCTCATGAGGGGGTAACAGTGAGGAAAAAAACCTAATCTAACTAGTATATCTTCTGAGTCTTCACATTTGAAATTTGGAAGTAAAGTGAGGGGCAGAAGAGGGAAGTGTTTCTTAAAATAGGCCAATTTACTAAAGATATGCCCATGGAAAACTAAGCCAGGTTGGCCCTTTCCTCATTAAACTTCAATATTTGTTTTTAGCAATTCTCCTACATTTTTGACTTTTTTGCCATTAAACTGAATGTCTTTTATTTTTTATCTTTCTCCTATGGCACTGTGCTATACCTGCTTAGCATGTATGTATTCTTCTCTCTCTTAAACACACATGCACATAAACACATACAGTCCTTGTTGATTTGCTTAGATCTCCTCTTTAGGTCCAACACGCTATACCCAAAGATGGGAATACTGACTGCTCCTGGCTCCTAGCCCTCAGACGCAGCGGACTGCCTCAACCAAGTGTATGAGAAGTATCTCACAGGGTAAGTTGTCGTTGGCTAGAGAAGCAGCACAGTAGCTGAGAGACTAATAATGTATTGTGCAGTTGACACTACTGAAAGCATGCTGGATGAAAAATCACTAAAGCAAATCACGGCTCTGCCACTCCACTCCTCGATAATTCAGTATCTTGTCAAATTAAAGATCTAGCTACGAACAGCAAGCTAGTATCTGATCTATGGATGGATTTAAAAATGTCTTTGGACTTGCTGTTTTGCTTGTTTCTGTTCAGTGTCGGTCCCAAATGATCACTGAAGTGTGTGTGTGTGTGTGTGCGCGTGTGTGTGTGAGAATGCTCAGCAACAATAAGAAAAAGGAGTGCTGACATAATCAGATGTTGAATGCTTTTTAAATCTCCTGATTTATTCTAGAAAAACTCTGTTAACATTTTGCTCTGATGATGGTAAAGCAATGGTGGATAAAAATTGTGCCTGAGCACAAAGTGAGGCAGTGACACCACACTGTATTAGTAGCTGTTGTATTCTTTGCTGCGACACACTGATTAAAAACAAATTCCAATTTCTCTTAAGAATGTCCTTGAAGAGAGTGAATGTTATTGAATATTATTAAATGTGGGCACTTGTGAGTATATGACTATTTTTTTCCTTTTTCATAAGTTAGGATATACTTTAAAATAACTGAAAGAGTGGAATTGGAATATCCCTAACACACTAAAAGAAATGATATATGTTTATTTTTTAATATGTCTACCGAGATTTAATTGACATACAATAAAGTGCACATATTTAGAGCATGAAATTTAATAAATTTTGACATATGTATACACCCATGAAACCATCACTACAATCAAGATAATGAACAAATCTATCAGCCCCAAAAGGTTCCCTATGCTTCTGAGTAATGACTCTCTCCTGCCTTTCCATGCTACCTGTCCCTAATCCCTGGAGTAAAGCAATGATTTGCTTCACTGTAGTGTAGCTTGTATTTTCCACAATTGTATGTAAAGACAATCATAGAGTATGTGCTTTGATCTTTTTTGCACTGCATAATTTTCATATTCATCCATGTTGTGTGTATCAACATTTCATTCCATTTTATTGCTGAATACTATTCCTTTTTATGATTATACTACACTTTGTTTATCCATGCACCTGTAATGGGCATTTGGTTATTTTTAAAAATTTTGCAGTTGTAAATTAAGTTATGAAAGTTTGTATACAAGATTTGATTGGACATATACTTTCATTTTTCCTGGGTATATACCTAGAAGGTGAATGGCTAGGTCACATAGTAGGTTTAAGCTTAACATTTAGAACACTGACAAATGGTTTTTTGCAAAGGGATTGTACAATTTTTACATTCCCATTAGCAATGTATAAGAGTTCCAATTCCTCTGCATTGTCACTAACACTTGTTATAAGTCCTTTCAAATTTAGACATTCAAGTAGGTGTTTAGGGGTATCTCATATTATACTTTTAATTTGCATACTGCTAATGAATATTGATGTTGAGTATCTTTCCATCTGCTCATGTGCCATCTGTGTATCTTCTATGATGACGTATCTGCTCAAGTCACTGTTTATTTTTTATTTGATAGCTTTGTTTCTTAAACAGAGTTTTAAGAGCTCTTAATATATTCTAAATATGTCTTTTATCAGATGAGTGATTTGAAAGTATTTTCTCTCAGTCTATGTCTTGCCTTTTCATCTTATTAATATTGTATTTTAAATTTTTATTTACTTTTAAAATGTTTTTATTTTTAATTATGGGTACATAATAGTTATATATATTTTATAGGATACATGTGATGTTTTGATACAGGCATGAAATGTAAATTAATCAAATCAGGATTATTGGGGTATCCATAGAATTTTTTAATTTTGATGAAGGCAGTTATATAATTTTTATTCTATAAGAAACTGCCACTTTGCAGGCCATCAATCACTGCCATCCATGGATCTAAACTTGGCAGTTCTCAAGCTGGTGGAGCCTGACAATCACCACTGCCCACAAGTGCAAGTGGAGCTGTGCTCAAGCCAGCACCCACCAGCAAGCATTGCCACCCAAAGATCTGAGTGTGGCAGCCCTCTAGCCACCTATAAAAAGCTGCCTGTGGGTGTGTGCAGGGCTGCACTCAAGTCAGCGCCAACCAACAAACACTTCTTCCTGCAGATCTGAGTGGGGCAGCTCTCAAACTGGCTGGGGCAGACAATCACTGTAACCGTTGGACTTGGTCAGGGCAGCATTCAAGTGCCCACAAGCTAAAAAACATCACTACCCATGGATCTGAGTGGGGCAGAGCTAAAGCCAGCATGGGCTGACAATCACAGCTGCTGACAGAACTAGGTGGGGCATTCACTTACTTTGCAACACAAGGACTGGCTATGACAACCACAGGGGAAAATGAGATAGGAGATGAATGAGAGCAGCAGTATTGAACACTCAAAGTGCATCCACCATCTTGTACTGGGTCATGCCTCCAGAGTGGACACACGTGTACCATGCAAGGACCTCTCCTAAGTAGGAGAATTCCCAGCACAGAAGAAAAGGTGAACTTGCAAACTTATCTGTCTTTAGCTGAGAGAAGAGGTGTCAGATGAGAAGGAACTAAAATAAGAATTCTGGCAACATGAAAAAACAAGCTGTTTTAAAACCCCCAAAGGATCACAATAGGTCTCCAGCAATAGACTCCAACCTAAAGGAAATTGTCAAAGTGTCAGAGATGGAATTCAGTGTATGGATGGCAAATAAGATGAATGGGATTGAAGAAAAAGTTGAAAACCAACACAAAGAAGTAAAAAAAAAAAATTTCAGGACATGAATTAAAAAATGAAGAAGTTGCTAAAGACATAGAGAACATATAAAAATATATAACGGAATTTAAAGAAATGAAATTTCATTCAGGAAATTTCAAAATGCAGCAGAAATATTCAACAACAGACTAGACCACTCAGAAGAACAAATTTCAGAGCTTGAAGACAAGGCCCTCGAACTAACCTAGTCAGTCAAAGATACAGAAAAAAGAATAAAGAAGAATGAACAATCACTCAGAGAAATATGGGATTATGCATTGTGTGCCAATATAAGAATCATAGGTAGCCCTGAGGGAGAAGAAGAAAAAGAAAAAAGCACAGAAAACCTATTTGAAGGAATTATTGAGGAAAGCTTCCCTACTATCCCCAGAGATTCAGATATCCAGATACAAGATGGTCATTAAACACCGGGAAGATTTATAGCAAATAGAACATCTCCAAAACACAATCATCAACCTAACCAAAGTCAAAATGAAGGAGAAAATTCTACAAGCTGCAAGATGAAAGCAACGACTAACCTACAAAGGAAAACCCATCAGTCCAACAGCAGGACCTTACAAGGCAGAAGGGATTGAGGTCCAATTTTTAGTCTTCTTAAACAGAACAACTGCCAGCCAAAAATTTTGTATCCCACAAAATTAAGTTTCACAAATGATGGAAAAATAATGACTTTTCCAGACAACCAAACACTAAGGGAATTTGTCACTACTAGACCTATCCTATAGGATATGCTCAAAATTGCTCTATACACAGAACAGCATAATAGAGACTAACCAGCATAAAAACAATCAAAAGTTAAAGCACACAGCACTTATACAACAATAGCACAAGAGGGAAAACAAAACAACAAGGTATTATCCAACGTGATGAACAGAACAATACCCCACATATCAATACTAACACTGAATGTGAACAGTCTTAATACTGAAATTAAAAAAAAAATAGACTGATTTACAGAATCAACTCAGTCCCTATCAAAATACCGACATCATTTTTTGCTGATCTAGAAAAAATAATTCTACACTTTGTGTGGAACCAGAGAAGACCCCGTCTAGCCAAAGCAATCTTAAGCAAAAAGAACAAATTGGGAGGCATTTATCTACCAGACTTCAAACTATACTACAAGGCTATAGTAACCAAAACTGCATGGTATTGGCACAAGAACAGAGACATAGACCAATGGAACAGGACTGAGAACCCAAATATAAAACCAACCTCATACAGTCACCTGATCTTTGACAAATTCCAGAAAAATGTACACTGGGGAAAAGATTCCCTATTCAACAAATGGTGCTGGGAAAACTGGATGACCACATGTAGAAGACTGAAACTGGACCCACACCTCTCACCTCTCACAAAAATCAACTCACAATGGATAACAGATCTAAACCTAAGACATGAAACCATAAGAATTCTCAAAGAAAACGTTGGAAAAACTCTTATGGACATTGGCCTAGGCAAAGAATTTATGAAGAAGACCTCCAAAGCAATCACAGCAACAACAAAAATAAATACATGGGACCTGATCAAATTAAAAAGCTTCTGCACAGCCAAGGAAACTATCACTAGAGTGAACAGACACCCTACAGAATGGGAGAAAGTATTTGCATGCTACACCTCTGATAAAGGGCTGATAACCAGAATCTATACAGAACTTAGGAAAATCAACAAGAAAAAATCAAACAATCCTATCAAAAAATGGGCAAAGGACATGAACAGAAACTCTTCAAAAGAAGACAGAATAATGGCCAGCAAACATATAAAAAATTGCTCAACTTCTCTAATCATCAGGGAAATGCAAATCGAAACCACAATGAGATATCACTTAACTCCAGTGAGATTGGCTCATATCAAAAAATCCCCAAACAACAAATGTTGGCAGGGATGTGGACAGATAGGAACACTCATACACTGCTGGTGGGACTGCAAATTAGTACAACCTCTATGGAAAGTAATATGGAGATACCTCAAAGAATTAAAAGTAGAATTACCATTTGACCCAGCAATCCCACTACTGGGTATTTACCTAAAGGAAAAAAAGACATTTTATAATAAAGACATGTGCTCGCGAATGTTTATAGCAGCACAATTCACAATTGCAAAGATGTGGAAACAACCCAGGTGCCCATCAATACACGAGTGGATTAATAAAATGTGGTATATGTATACCATGGAGTATTACTCAGCAATAAAAAACAATAGTGAATTAACACATCTGTTATTATCCTGGTTGGAGCTAGAACCCATTCTTTGAAGCGAAGTGTCACAGGAATGGAAAAACAAGCACTACTGGTACTCACCATCAAATTGGTACTAACTGATCAATACTTATGTCATACAGGGCAATAATATTCATCAGGGGGCAGGCAGGTGGGAGGGGGGTGGAGGGGCTGGGAAAAACTCTTACTGAATGGATGTGGGGAGCACAGTTTGGGAGATGACCACGATTGTAGCTCTGACACGGGCAGTGCATGGGCAATATATATAGCCAAACTGTTGTACCCTCATATTATTCTGAAATTTAAAAAAATAATAAAAAAAATTAAAAAAAGACATAGACTGTCTGAATGGATGAAAAAACATGAACCAAGTATTTGCTATCTATCTCAAGAGACCTATCTATCTCTTGAGAACACACACAAACTCAAGGTAAAAGAATGGAAAAAATATTTCATACCAATGGAAATTAAAAAAGAGCATGTGTAGCCATTCTCACATCAAAGAAAATAGACTTTAAACCATCAATGGTAAAAAAAAAAAAGGTAAAGTTGGTCATTATATAATGGTAAAGGGAGCAATTCAACAAGAAGGCATAACAATCCTAAATATATATGTAACTAACATAGGAGCTCCTGCATTCATAAAACAATTTCTACTAGACATAATAATAGAAATAAACAGTAACATCATAATTTCCAGTGACAGAAATGGACTGTCACAGACTTCAACACCCCAGTGACAGAAGTGGATGGATAACTGAAGCAGAAAATCAATAAAGAGACACTGGACTTAAACAGGACTCTAGAACAAATTGACCTAACAGACCTTTATAGAACATTCTGCCCCCAAACTCCTGAATATACATTCTTCTGATGAGCACATGGGATATGTTCCAAGACTGATCATAACTTAGGCTGCAAAATAAGTCTCAGCACATTAAAAAAAAATTGAAATCATACCATGCATCTTCTCAGACCACAGTGGAATAAATTTAGAAATCAATTCCAAGAGATACTCTCAAATCTACCCAAAGTCATGGAAACTGAACAACCTACTGCTGAATGATCCTTGGGTCAGTGATGAAATTAAGATGAAAACCAAGTGATTCCTCAAATTGAATGACAAAGAGGACACTAGCTTTCAAAATCTATAGGAAACAACAAAAGCAAACCTAAGGGAAAGTTCATAGACTTAAATGCCTACACCAAAAAGACAGAAAGATAAAAAATTATTAATGTAATGTTGTATCTCGGGTAACTAGAAAAAGAAGAGCAAAGAAAACCAAAGTCAGCAGAAGAAAAGGAATAACAAATCTCAGAGCAGAACTAAGCAAAAAGGAAATTTAAAAAACAATACAAAGGACCAATGAAACAAAAAGTTGTTTCTTTGAGAAGATAAACAAAATCAGTAGACCACCATCCAGATTAACCAGAAATAGGGGAGAGAGGACTTAAATAAGCTCAACCAAAAATGAAAAAAAAAGACATTACAACTGATAACACAGAAATACAAACTATCATCTGTGAATACTTCAAAAACTTTATGCACACAAACTAGAAAACCTAGAGGAAATGGATAAATTCCTGGAAACACACACCCTCCCAGGCCTGCATCAAGAAGAAAGAGAAATTCTGAATAGACCAATAATGAGCAGCAAGATTGAACCAGTAATGAAAAATCTCCAAACAAACAAACAAACAAAAAAAGCCTCAGACCAGGTGAATTCACAGCCAAAATCTACCAGACCTACAAAGAACTGGTACCTATCCTACAGAAATTAATGGACAGTTTTGAGAAGGAGGAAATCCTCCCTAATTCATTCTATGAAGCCAGTATCACCTTCATAACAAAGCCAGAAAAGGGCACAGCAAAAAAGTAAAACTACACACCAATATCTTATGAACATAAATGCAAAAATCCTCAGCAAAATAGGAGCAAACCAAATTCAATAGCACATCAAAAAGATAATTTGCCATGACCAAGTGGATTTCATCCCAGGGATATAAGAATGGTTCACCATACACCAGTCAATAAATGTAATTCACCACATAAAGAGAAGCAAAAACAAAGGTGATATGATCATTTCAATAGGTACAGAAAGCATTCAATAAAATCCAGCACCCTTTCATGATAAAAAGCCTGAACAAACTAGGCATAGAAGGAACATGCCTCAAATTTATAAAAACCATTCATTACAGATCCACAGCCAACATCACACTGGATGGGGAAATGTTGAAAGCATTCCCCCTAATAACTGGAACAAGGGTGCCCACTGTCACCACATCTATTCAACATACTAGTGGAAGTCCTAGCCAGAGCAATCAATCAAGAGAAAGAAATAAAGGGTATCTAAACCAGGAAAGAAGAGGTCAAATTATTCTTGTTTGCTGATGGTATAATCTTGTATCTAGAAAACCCTGGAGACTTTGCCAAAAGACTCCTAGAATTTAAGCACAGCAAAGTTTCAGGTTACAAAATAAATGTACCCAAACCAGTAGCATTTCCATATACTAATAATGGTCAAGTTGAGAGTCAAATCAAGGACTCAGTATGATTTATAATAACTAGAAAGAAAATAAAATACCTAAGAGAATGTACTTAACCAAGGAGGTGAAAGATCTCTACAGGGAGAACTACAAAATACTGATGAAAGAAATAGTGTATGTCACAAACAAATGGAAAATCCCATGCCCATGTATTGGTAGAATCAACATTGTTAAAATGTCCATACTGCCCAAAGTGTTTAACAGATTCCACCCAATCCCCATCAAAATACCAACATTATATTTCACAGATCTAGAAAAAATAAATTTAAGTTTCATTTGGAACCTAAAAAGAGCCTGAGTAGCCAAAACAATCTTAACAAAAAGAACAAATCTGGAGGCATCATATTGCCTGACTTCCAATTATGCTGCAAGACTATAGTAACGAAAACAGCATGGTGCTGTCATAAAAGTAGAGACATAGATGAATGGAACAGAATAGAGAACCCAGAAATAAAACCATTTACCTGCAACCAACTGATCTTCAACAAAGAAGAGAACTACATACACTGGGGAAATGAAATCCTGTTCAGTAATGGTCCTGGAAAAACTGGGTAGTCATATGAAGATGAATGAAAAAGGAGCCCTATCTCTCGCCATATACAAAATTTAATTCAAGATTGATAAAAGATTTAAATGTAAGGCATGAAACCATAAAAATTCTAAAAGAAAAAAAAAAAGGAAAACTCTTCTAGACACAAGCCTATGCAAGGAATTTATGACTAAGACCTCAAAGTTAAATACAACAATAAAAAAAATAAATTGGACTTAATTAAATTAAATTGAAGTCCTTATTCACAGGAAAGGAAATAATCGATATAGACAAACAACAGAAAAGGAGAAAATATTTGCCAACTATGTATTCATTGAAGGGCTAATATCCAGAATCTACAAAGAACTCAAAAAAATCAGCAAGAAAAAAACAACCCAATTAGAAAGTGGGAAAAAGGCATGAACATAATTTTTTCAAAAGAAGGTAGACTAATGGCCAGGAAATATAATGAAAAAATGCTCAACATCACTAATCATCAGGGAAATGCACATTAAAACCACAATGAGATATCACCTTACCCCTGTCAGAATGGCCATTATTAAAAAGTCAAAAAACAGTAGATACTGGCATAGATGCAGAGAGAAAGGAACGCTTATATACTGTTGGTGGGACTGCAAATTAGTACAACCTCTATGGAAAACAGTATGGAGATTCCTCAAAGAAACAAGTGTAGACTTGACATGTGATCCAGCAATCCCACTACTGGGTATCTTATCTACCAAATGTTAAGAAGTCATTTATCCGGAAAGGATATCGATAGACACACAGAAAGGAGAAAATATTGCCATATGTATTGAAAGTATCTCAGGAATGGGTAAAATACAACACTCAACCCCATGTACTCACGAATAATGGGGAGCTAAAAGATGGATGCACATGTGCACAAAGAGATGTAAAATACGTTGAAAACCAAGAAGGCGGGAGAATTGGAGGGGGATGAGGGATATAAATGTGCTTATCAGGCACAATGAACACTATTCTGGTGACAGGCACACAAAAATCCATGACTTACTTAAGCATTATACAAGGTACCCATATAACAAAAACATTTGTATTGCCTTAATATTTTTAGTTAAAAATATTTTAGTTAAAAATATTAATATATTTAGTTAAAAAATAACTAAATAAATAATATAGACAAAATAAGAAACTACCACTTGATATAGTTTGGTATGGTATCTAAGAAGAACAGCTAAAATGATCAGACATTACTATAGAATACTATAAGATAATTTTTTCATACATTTCAAACAAAACATGTTTGATGCAGAAGCAGATACAAGAATTCAGCTGTCTTCTATTAAGCTCGACATCAAAGTGACTTGCAAAAATATAATTCAATGCCAATCATCTACTTTTTTGTTTTTTGAAAATGTAGATATCTTTTATAAAATATATTTTATATTAGTATACGGTAAACTTACCGTTGTTTTAAAGAAATTTATACATACATATTTTTAAAGGTTTTCTCAGTTCAACTTTCCAATATGGTATGTATTTGTAGATATACTTACTCCACATAAAAAAAATTATTTGTGGTGTGAATAGTTTATAGGTATAAAGGATTCTAAGACTTTATATCATATCAGTGTTTCAGAAACACTAATATAAGACAAATAACAAAAACCTAATGGGATAAATTTATCCTTGTTTCCCTTCTACTTATAAGGAAATTATTTCTCAGATAAGTCAATAATTTGTTTAATGTTATGCATCTAGAATATGGTAGAGCTTGGAATTTGACCAAGACTTTGATTTAGGGAATAGTGTTGGAGAGTAATGAGAAATAAAATGTATAAAGGAAAAAATAGATTTAAAATAAAAGAAATGGTGTATTGAAATGTGATCATGAGGGTGAAGAAGGGGAATAATAAGACTATATATTAGACCCTTTTTTTAAGGCAAGGTGCTTTCAGTAAATGTCTGTACTTTTATTTCTATACCTATCCTGCTATACTTTCTGGAAGATTTATTTTTAGTGTTGTTTTGATTTTGGAATTATTTTTTATTTCATTCTCTTATTTTTAGATTTCACCTTCACAGTTTCATTGAGAGAAGTTAAGGCATATGATCATTTCTTTGAAGCCATTGATTGCTTAAAGAAATTATAAAGGGCCTTTTTCTTTATGATTACTTTGTTATTTCTTTTCTTCTATCAATTTATCTTTTCTTTAAGTACTCTCCTTCCATCTGGCGAACTAAGTGCTCTTAGTTTTCTGAGAGCTCACTACAGCAGGTGTCTGGGAAATTTCCAGTTCCTTCTCCAAGCTTCACCTTTCAACAGTATTTTCTTGATGACTTTAAATATTGTTTCATTGTCTCAATATTCTTTTTAACTTGGGGATACATAACTTGTCATTAATAATTTGCTAAAGGAAAAAATGATAAAGTGATTTCTATTTCTTGTAAATATATTTCTGCTTTTTGTAAATATGTATTTTGATACATATATTTAGGTAATGTGCATTTCTGAAATGAATATGATTTTGAGGTGGCATTATAATTATAAATCTTGCCATTTTTCTTGTGGAGTCTATCATTTATTGTGCTTCTTTTTGTAAAATTTTCTTTAAAAGCTATCTTATTAAAAATGTATATTGAGTTCTTGCTGAATGCCAGACACCAATCAACCATTAGAGAAACCATAGTGAAAGTGGCAGACAGTGTCTCTATTTTGAAAGGGCTACATTCAAATAATCATAGACAAAATAATTTATAATAAAAATTAATTGAACAAATAGGGTCACTGAAGATAGTAATAGTTGTTATGAAAGTAAAATATAGCTCAATGACAGTAAGTCGTTCTTTTATAGATAGGACAAAGGAATTCCCTGAGGAATTTTAACTTGAAGGTACTGAAAAGTAAATAACATGAAGGAGCCATTGAAGGGGAGGAAAACGTCCCATTCAGTGGGGACCACAGTGCCAAGGTCTATGTGAAGAACATGGTGGTGCCATGAAATGAGATGGTAGATCTGGAATTGTAGGCATCGAAAAAAACATTTGTTGTTTAAACTATTGCCAGACATGTATATAGCAAACATATTGAGAATTATCCCATAGGAACAAATTAAAATGGAAAAGAAGTAGTATAATTTCAAGGATGCTCATGTGAACCTCTGCTTATTTTTATGATATATTGACACAACTTGCAATTTATTATAACAGTTTTTACTTCTTGGCGATCCTGTTTTCTGTTAATTTTCACTAACATTCAACCATCAGCATATCTTTTGAGTTTATTAATTTTTTACTATTATTACAACACATTTTAATATTCATCCTTCAAGGAAATTAATTTATTTCTGTTAAGAAAGATGAGAATATTTAGTGTTTAAAATTGATGATTTTATGACACATTTCCTGCAATTTTAAGCTTAAGCTTCTAGTTATATTTGATTCCTCAGTGAGCGGGTGTGCCCATTTTAAATGTACTTATCACTTGAAAACATTCCACATTTTCTTTTTATTTTTAATATAGTTACCAGGGTAACCATAGCTGTTTCTTGATATTTTGCCTCAAAAAATGAGCCATGTCATTTTAGACAGATATGGTGGGGAACATAGTTTCCCAATTTCTCCATATCTTTTTCTCTTTATTATTATGATTATTTAATGTAAAGATAATTTTAAAATTCTGAATATATAATGCCAACTTTTGTTGGTCTTGGTTTTGTGGCATGTCTTCATTCTATTTGCTTCATGTTGCTATAATGTAAATATTAAATGACTACCTGATTTTATCACTTAAGCAATAGTCGTTCTACTATTAGAGTTTTGAGTTGTGAAAATTGACTGCCTGTGTGAGTTAGAAACCTTGAATCAAGCTACATAATGAGTAGCTATACAAATTATTGGCAAAACATGTAGCAATTGTGACAATTTCTGCTAGAATAATCTGAATATTTAAGAGTTGAGCTATGTAATATGCTGTGTCTGCAAGTCTAAACTTTTAAACTTTAAAATGACATTCCTGTTGCAAGATGTTCCTTTTATCTGAATAATTTGCACATTTCAGCTAATTTTAGCTAAATTGTGAATCCCCCCTTTTGTTTGAGAAAACCTGTTATAGAGGAGATCTGCTACTTGATTGTCTAATATCACCTTTAAGAATGAAACTTGATTTTATTTAGGGTGGCAAAATCCCAGATTTTCTAGGAGATAAAGGTGGTTGCTAATGAGGCATAAAAGGATGTTAGTTTTCAGGGCTTCTAGAACATCTTTATAAAAAGTTTTAACTCAACTGTGAGGTACACCTTTCTGCTGTTTTCCTTTTCTTCTTACATAGGTCTTATAGGTGGTAGTCTGGTGCCTCAGCAGACATATTGGGCCATGTTGTACTTTGAACACAGGAGCCTTGAGCTAAAGATGGCCAGAAATAAAGGTAACAGTCTGAGCTCCTTATGAAATTATGGAGTCTTCATAGCAGCCCTATACTATCTACCTCTGGACTTCATGGTATGTAGAATAAAATAAACCTTTATGCACTGATTACATCACTAGGTTTTCTGTTATATGCTGCCATGTATAACTCAAGTACCATGTATAATGAAGCTAGTCATTTAGCATGCATGTTTTTACATTCAGCACCTGCTAGTAGTATTAATAATTCCGTGAGGTTTATTTTGTGTTTGTTCTGTAGTAGCTATTTTAAACCATTTAATTAGACCCTCACAACAATTCTATGAAGTATATTATTATTTCCATTGTGTAGATAAGAGAAGTAAGCATTAGAGTAGTTAAGTGTTTTTCCCACAGTCACATGGCTACTGAGTTACAGAGTTGACATTTGAATCCATCCAGCTTAACCCAGAGGCCACACCCTTACCTAATGGCTTTATATGCTGCAATGGTTTGAATGTGTCCTCCAAATTTCTTGTGTTGGAAACTTAATCCCTAAACTCATATGTTGACTGGAGGTGTGGCCTTTGGGAGGTAATTAGAATTAGATAAAACAATGAGGGCAGGGCCTTCATGATGGCACGGTGGCTTTGTAAGAAGAGAGAGAGAGACCTGAAGTGACATGCATGTTCCTGCTTTCACCACATAGTGCCTTCTGCCATATTGTGACAGAGTTAGAAGGCCCTCGCCAGAAGCAAGCCTCTGTATCTTTGACCTCCTCACCTCCAGAGCTGTAAGAAAAGAATTCGTTCTTTATAAATTACCCCATCTGTGATATTGTGTTGTAGCAACAAAAAAGGGTCTAAGACATATGCCTTCTATATATGTTTAGATCTGTAGTTGAAATTGAGCTCCAAAATAGAGTTTTTGCAAGAACATTTTCTCACCAAAGAGAACTAGCTAAAAATCTAATTAATAAGGTCACAATCATATGTAATTTTACTTAACAGCATATTATTTACTTAACTGGTTTAACAAATATTTCTGGTTGTTTGTTTAAAACATTGTGATTTGAGGAAAGACATTGGTGAGAGACAAATAGAAGAAAATTCCTTGTCTTAATAGGCTTACTATTAATTGTCTACAGATCAAAGCAGAAGAGTGAAATTCAGTTTCAGTAAAGTCAAAACTAAAGGAAAATAAGAATAACATTTTACATAAAGAGATAAAATTCTAGAAAATCCTCTGACCATCTATGGGAATTAGTGAGATGGGTCCTATAATCTCAGAAATATTAATCATTTACTGAACAAACTCTATGTACTAGAGGATAGGCTAAGCTCAGTACAGGAATTATATTTAATTCAAACAACAACATAATGCCAAGGGTGTAATACTTTCCCCATTTTATAGATGGAGAGATTGAGAATTAAAGGCATATTAGATAACTTGGTGCAAATGCAGGCTCCATGAGAGTAGGAATACTATCTTCTTTTATCCTATGTTGCTTCTCCTAAGACAATATCTGTCACATGGAGCTGCAGTCCTCAACCCCCATGCCACAGACCATCACCTGTCCATGGTCTGTTAGGAATTTGTCTGCATAGCAGGAGGTGAGCGGTGGGTAAGCAAGCAAAGCTTCAAAAGCTTCATCTGTATGTACAGCCGCTCCCCATCGCTCGCATTACTGCCTGAGCTCCACCTCTTGTCAGATCAGCCGTGGCATTAGATTCTCACAGAAGTGGGAACCCTACTGTAAACTGCGCATGTGAGGGATCTAGGATGCCTGCTCCTTATGAGACTCTAACACCTGATGATCTCAGGTGGAGCTGAGGTGGTGATGCTAGCACTGGAGAGCAGCTGCAAATACAGATTATCATTAGCAGAGAGGTTTGACTGCACAATAAAAATAATGCACTTGAATCATCCCCAAACCATCCCCCGCAACCCTGGTCTGTGGAAAAATTGTCTTCCATGAAACTGGTCTCTGGTGCCAAAAAGGTTGGGGGCCACTGAAATATATTCAATAACTTTGGTTGTGAATAAAAATCACACATCTGGGAAAAGATGGAGTTGGTTATAAAACTCCGGCTTGTCTTACTCCACAATGGAACTTCTAAATCACTATTCAATAGTGTGTAATTTTAGAGAAGTTGAAAATAGGATTCAGAAGGGACAGACAGTTTAAAAATAGATACTCATATAATAGATAATTATCATGCTTATATATTGCTTCTTGAGGAAGAACTCATGACAATGAAAAGAAAGCCAGGAATTTTAATGCGTCGTTAATGTTAAGCAAATTACACACACAGATACAGACACTGACACACACACACATACACAGAGTTATTTTTGTTATTGTTCTAAACTCATTGAAAGAGGATAAGTATGGAGATTAACTTTTAAAAATTTGTTTCTCCCTTGGATCTACTTTCCTTGCCAAGAGAATCTGCTAACATAGGATACATACTACAGGGATTACTCATGGATATGTATCATTAAGCACAAACCTTTTGTTTAAATACCTGGATTATAATTTAGTATAAATATTATTGATTTTTATCTGAATATAAAAGTAGTAGTAATAATAATAGCTAACCCAGTAGTGCCTTTTCTAATTTTCCAAACCAACTTTGATAATCTATTGTGATAATGCACATGGAAGAAAAATTGAATCAGACTGATTCTCTAAATATAATTTATTTATGTGTGTGTGTGTGTGTGTGAATTATGTGTGAATGTGAGGAAAGGGTGTCGGTTAAATTAATCAGATAATCAGATAATTACATATTAAAGTATTTATCCATTGCTCATATATTTAATAACTGTTGAGTAACTATGTTCTATACATATAGAAAAGATTTCAGTACCTGGACAAATTAAACCTTTATTCTGATTGTCTTGTTAAAATAGAAATAATATAAATCCATTTTTCTCAATATTTATATTTCTTTAATCATCCCCCAAGAAGCTCTTTTAGACATTAATTTCCTAATCACACCCCATGAACTTTTAGTACCACAGATATACTGCATATATGTTTAGGTAATATATGTATATCTGTGTTTTATAAATAAAAAGTACAAACATTTTTCACTCTTCTCTAGACCAGTTTCCACATCTTTGGAGGTGATATTGCTGCTGGTTGAAAATACATGAGATAAATGATCATGCGTATAGTACCATTAGTGAGAACCTCCTAATAACAAAAATATAAACATTTCTGCAAACTAGATGTGACCTACTTTATTTTTTAATTGTAATATTGGGACTGAACTTTGAATGCTTATAAAATATGTGTAAAAAGGTTTTGACACTCCTACTTTCAGGAAGTGGAGCTTAATCCTCCTTCTCTTGAGTGTGGGCTGAATTTTCTGACTTGCTTCTTTTTTAAAAAAGTTATTTTTATTTAAAAAAAATAAGGGACTACAAATGTTTTTGGCTGCATGGATCACTTCTGTAATGCTTGAGTCTTGGCTATAAGGGAGCATATCACCCAAATAGTGTTTATTGTACCTGTTAGGCAGGTTTTCACTCCTACCCTCCCTCCTCCTGCTTGATTTCCACTGAGTTGTACTTCCCTCTGTGCATATGTGTGCTCATCAGTTAATTCCAATTTAATAGTGAGTACATGTGGAGTTTGTTTTTCTGTTATTTATATACTTCACTTAGGATAACGGTCTCCAGTTCCATCCAAATTGTTGCAAAAGGCATTAATTCACCAATATTTATGGCTGAGTAGTACTTCTGGTATACATATACCATATTTTATGAATCCACTCATGAATTTATGGGTACTTAGGTTGGTTCCACATCTTTGCAATTGTGAATTGTGCTGCAATAAACATTCAAGTGAAGCTGTCTTTTTGATAAAATGACTTCTTTTCCTTTGGGTAGATATCCAGTAGTAGGATTGCTGGATTCCATACAGATTGTATTAATTTGCAGTCCCACCAACAGTGTAGCATTCCTTTCTCTCTTCATCCATGCAAGCATCTATTGTTTTGGACTTTTTAATAAAAGCCATTCTAACAGGGGTAAGATGATATCTCATTGTGGTTGTAATGTGCATTTCCCTGATTATTAGTGACATTTAGCATTTTTTCATATGCTTATTGGCCATTTGTCTATCTTCTTTTGAAAAGCTTCTGTTCATGTTCATTGTCCACCTTTTAATGGAGTTGTTTGGTCTTTTTTTTTTTTTTTTTTTTTTGCTGATTTACTTGAGTTCTTTGTAGATTCTGGATATTAGCCCTTTATTGGATGTGTAAATTGCAAATATTTTCTCTGTAGGTTGTCCATTTGCTCTGTTGACTATTTCCTTAGCTGTGCAGAAGCCTTTTAATTTAATCAAGTCCCGTTTATTTATTTTTATTGTTGCTCTCATTGCCACTGGGGTCTTAGTCATAAATTCTTTGTCTAGGACGATATCTAAAAGAGCTTTTCCTACATTTTCTTCTAGAATTCTTATGGTTTCATGCCTCACATTTAAGTCTTTTATCCATCTTGAATTAATTTTTGTGAGTGGTGAGAAATATGGATCTTGTTTCATTCCTCTGCATGTGGTTATCAAATTTTCCCAGCACCATTTATTAAATAGGGCTTATTTTCCCCAGTGTATATTGTTGCCTACTTTGTCAAAGATCTGTCAGCTATATCTGGATGGTTTTATATCTGGGTTCTCAGTTCTGTTCCATTGGTCCATGTCTCTATTTTTGTGTCAATATCATGCTGTTTTGGTTACTATGGCCTTGTAGCATAGTTTGAAGTCTTGAAATGTGATGCCTCTGGATTTGTTATTTTTGCATAAGATTGCTTTGGCTATTCCTAGCACAGCGAATACAATAGCACAGCAAAAAAATAATCCACCATGACCAAGTGGACTTCATTCCAGGGATGCAAGGATGGGTCAACACACATAAATCAATAAATGTGATTCATCATATAAACGGAAGCAAAAAGAAAGACCATATGGTCATTTCACTATATACAGAAAAAGCATTCAATAAAATCCAGCACCCTTTCATGATAAAAACCTTCAAAAAACTAGGCATAGAAGGAAAATATGTCAAAATTATAAAAGCTATATACAACAAACCCACAGCCAACATCACACAGAATGGGGAAAAGTTGAAAGCATCCCCCCTAAGAACTGGAAGAAGACGAGGGTGCTCACTCTCACCACTTCTATTTAACATAGTACTGGAAGTCCTAGCCAGAGCAATCAGACAAGAGAAAGAAATAAAGGGTATCCAAACTGGGAAACAGAAGTTCAAACTATCACTTTTCACTGAGGACATGATCTTATGTCTAGAAAACCCCAAAGACTCTACCAAGAGTCTCCTGGAATTGATAAATAAATTCAGCAAAGTCTCAGGTTACAAAATCAATGTACACAAATCAGTAGCATTTCTATATACCAATAACAGTCAAGCTGAGAGTCAAATCAAGGACTCAATACCATTCACAATAGCTACAAAAAAATAAATTACCTAGGAATATACTTAACCAAGGAGATGAAAGATCTCTACAAAGAGAACTACGAAACACTGGGGAAAGAAATTGCAGATGACACAAACAAATGGAAGAACATATCATGCTTATGGATCCATAGCATCAACCTTGTTAAAATGTTATGCTACCCAAAGTGATTTACAGATTCAATGCAATCCCCATCAAAATACCAGCATCATATTTCACAGATCTAGAAAAAATAATTTTATGCTTTGTGTGACTTGCTTCTAACAAATAGAATATAGCAGAAGTGACAGTGTATAACTTATGAGAACAGGTCATAAAAGCCATTGCAGCCTCCTCTTGGCTCTTTCTTTCAGAACACTGGTGTTGGGAAAAGATAGAAGTCTTTTCAGAACACTCAAGCAGGCTTATAGATAAAGGGCCATGTAGCAAGGAACTGAGACCTTCTGTTTACAGCCGTATGAATGGGCCATGTTGGAAGCAAATCCTTAATTGCCAGTCAAGCCTTCAAACTATTACAACTACTGCCAATATCTCAACTGCAACCTGGTGACTTTCCCTTAGTTAGATCCACCCAGATAAGGCTCTCAGAGAACCCCTCTCAGAATTCTGATCCACAGGAACTATAAGAATAAAAGTGTGTTCCTTTGAGCTGCTAAGTTTTGCAGTAACTTTTATATAAACAGAAATTGATAACTAATATCCTATGTTTAATGATTTTGCACATATTTGATTTTCTTTTGGCACATCATTTTCATTGTGGGAATTAATTTTTTTGGATTATACTATTACATTTAAAAATCACCAGCCCATTACATTTTCTAATATTCTATATTTTTGTGTTTAAGGATTCTGCAAATACCTTAGGTTTAAAGCTATGGTAATAATTAAAATTATTTTATGTTTGCATTTTATTTAGAATTTGTAAATTATTTAACACACATTACTATTTTGAAGCTTAAATAATGTTGAAAGATGCATTAATCATATTTTCATACTTTATAAGGAAAGAAAAAGACTCAGAGCTACTAAATATTATGTTACCAGAGTCATATAGCAGGTGATTAAGTGCCAGGTGTTTAATTAAAAAATAGTGGTCTTTCCCAGACACCCTTTTGCCTATGAATGGTTTCTAATACATGACATGTAAAGAAGATGAAGGAAATGGATAGGATGACTGTGTTGCCAAAGATAAAAAAGTATCTGTCTGAGCCTAGTAATATTGGAATGTTAAAATTTTTATTTATGATATGACCATTTTAACCAAATTATCAATTTCAGATTTGTTTATTTCTTCTTTTAATTCTATCAGTTCATGTCATTTGAAATTCTGTATTTAGATACATACACTCATAAGGTTAGTTTATCTTCTTGAGAAATTTATCAATTATTCATGATGTAACATTCCCATCACTTCTGGTAATGTTCCTTGTTCCAAAGTCTATTTTGTGAAAAATCATAATATTAGACAATTAGTCACTCCAGAGTTGTTTCACTTAGTAGTTGAATACGATGTTTTCATACTTTTCCTCTTGACCTGTTCCTATCTATATTTATATCCAATTTGGCGTTTTCTTTTTATTAGGGTGTTCTGGAACAGTTATATTTAACATGCTTAAGATGCTTAAACTTAATTCCACCATTTTTCCAGCTGTTTTCTCTTTATCCATCTATTTTTTCCTCTTTTCTCCATATTTTTTGATTCACTCATTGAATATATTTTTAACCATATATTATTTATTTTTTATTTTAAAATATTGGTAAAGACTGTATATATTCAATCTGGAGGACATTATGCTGAGTGAAATAAGCCAGACATAAAAAGACAAATACTGTACGATCTCACTTATATGTAGAATCTAAAAAAGTAATTTTTTATCATTCCATTTTGTCTATAGTATTCCATAAAAACCCACATTTTACAAGGCCTTCATCACCTTGATATTTAAGCGAGACAACCATACCTCAAGAAAAGAAAACTGGAGTCCAATATCTCTGTTCAACACTGATGCAAAAATCCTCAATAAAATATTACCAAACCGAATCCAACAACACATCAAAATGATTATATATCATGACCAATTGGGATTTATCCTTGTCATGCAAGTCTGATTTAACATACACAATTCAATTGATGTGATATATCATGTTAACAGAATGAAAAAATAGAAGCCACACGAATATTTCAATTGACACAGGAAAAGCATCTGACAAAGTTCAGCATCTTTTCTTGTTAAAATCTCTTACCAGTATAAGTATCGATGGACAGATTCTTAACATAATAAGGGGTTTTTATGAAATACCCTCAGCTTATATCACAGTAAATGTGGAACAACTGAAAAATTTTCTACTAAGATTTGCTACAAGGCAGGGATGCCCACTCTCACCACTTCTATTCAACATAGAACCAGCAGTATTAGCAATAGCAATAAGAAAATAAAAAGAAATAAAAGGCATCTAAATTGGAAAGCAAGAAGTAATATTATCTTTATTTGCAGATGATAGGATTCTGTATGTAGAAAACCCCAAAGATTCCACCAAAAACAAACAAAACAAAACATGTTAAAACTAATTAAAGAATTCAGTGAAGTTACAGGATAAAAAAAATCAACCTACAAAATTCAATAGCATTTTTATACACAAATAACAACATAGCTGAAAAAATATCAAGAGCAGAATCTCACTTATGATAGCATAAAAGTACCTAGGAATAAATTTAACCAAGGAGGTAAAACATATGTACACTGAAAACTATAAAACTGTGATTAAAAAAATTGAAGAAGTCTCAAAAAAATAGAAACATATCCTGCGTTTATGGATAAGAAGAATTAACATTGTTAAAATGTCCATACTATTGAAAGCACTATACATGTTTAACAGAATCTTTCTCTAAATTCCTATGGGATTCTTGATAGACATAGAAAAATCAATGATAAACTTCTTATGAAGCCACAAAAAAACTCAAATAGTAAAAGCAATACTAAGAAAACAAATGAAGTTGAAAACTCAAATAGTAAAAGCAATACTAAGAAAAAAAATGAAGTTAAAAAAAAGAAAAAAATCACACTTCCTGATTTGAAATTACAAGAATACCTCATTTTATTGCATTTTGCCTTATTGTACCTTGTAGATATAGCATTTTTTTTACAAATTGAAGGTTTTTGGCAACCCTGCAACCAGCAAGCATATCAGCACTATTTTCAAAAGCACATACTCACTTCGTGTCTCTGTATCACATTTTGGTAATTCCCACAATATTTCAAACTTTTTCATTATTATTGTCTCTGTTATGGTGATCTGTGATCAGTGGTCTTTGACATTAGTACTGTAATTTGTTTTGGGGTGCCATTGACCTTGCCCATATGAGATAGCAAGCTTAATTGAGAAATGTTGTGTGTGATCTGACTGCTCCACAAACTAGTCATTCTCCCATCTTTCTCCCCTCCTCAGGCCTCTCTATTCCCTGAGACATAATAATATTGAAATTAGGCCAATTAACCCTTTAAAAGCCTCTAAGTGTTCGAGTGCAAAGAACAGTTGCATGTCTCTCACTTTAAATCAAAAGCTGGAAATAATTAAGCTTAGTAAGGAAGGTATGTCAAAAGACAAGACAGGACAAAAGCTTGCACCAAGCCAACTTGTAAATGCAAAGGGAAAGTTCTTAGAGGAAATTAAAAATGATACTCAAGTGAACACATAAATGATAAGAAAGTGAAATGGTCTTATTGCTGATATGAAGACAGTTTTAGTGGTTTGGATAGAAGATCAAACCAACCATAACACTTCCTTAAGCCAAAACCTAATGCAGAACAAAGTCATACCTCTTTTTTAATTCCATGAAGGCTGAGAGAGGTGAGGAAGCTGCAGAAAGAAAGTTGGAAGCTAGCAGAGGTTGGATCATGAGGTTTAAGGAAAGAAGCCAACTCTGTAATTTTGAAGTGCAACATTAAGCAGCAAGCATTAATTTAGAAGTTGCAACAAGTTATGCAGAAGATCTAGCTAAGATAATTGATGAAGTGGCTATAATAAACAAAAGAATATTCTGTATAGACAAAATATCTTTTTATCAGAAGAAGATGCCATCTAGGACTTCCATAGGTAGAAAGGAGAAGTCAATGCCTGGCATCACAACTCCAAAGGACAGGCTGACTCTCTTGTTAGGTACTAATGCAGCTCGTGACTTTCAGTTGAAGCCAATGCTCATTTACCATCCTGAAAATCCTAGGGCCCTTAAGAATTCTGTTAAATCTATTCTGTCTGTAGTCTAGATATGGAACATTAAAAGCCTGGATGACAGCACATCTGCTTACAGCATGATTTGCTGAATATTATAAGCCCACTATTTAGAGCTGCTGCTCAGAAAAAAAGATTCCTTTCAAAATATTACTGCTCATTGATAATGCATCTAGTCACCCGATAACTCTAATGGAGATGTACACAGAGATTAATGTTGTTTTCATGCCTACTAACACAACATCAATTCTGCAGCCTATGGATCAAGGAGTAATTTCAACTTTTAAGTCTTATTATTTAAGAAATACATTTCATAAGGCTATAGCTGCCACAGGTGGTGATTCCTTTGATGGATCTGGGCAAATAAATTTAAAACCCCTGGAAAGGATTCACCATTGTAGATGCCATTAAAGAACATTTGTAATTCATGGGAGGAGGTCAAAATATACTCCTTAACAGCAGTTTGGAAGAGTTGATTCTGATCCTCATGGATGACTTTGAAGTGTTTAAGACTTGAGCGTAGGAAGCAACTGCAGATTTGGTAGAAATAGCAAGAGACCTAGAATCAGAAGTAGAGCCTGAAGATTTGACCGAACTGCTCCAATCTCATGAGAAAAATTTAACAGATGAGGAGTTGCTTCTTATAGATAAACAAAGAGAGTGGTTTCTTGAGATGGAACCTATTTCTGGTGAAGATACTATGAACATTGTTGAAATAACAATGAAATATTTAGAATAGTCACAAAATTTAGTTGATAAAGCAGCAGCAGGGTTTCAGATGATTGACTCCAATTCTGAAAGAAGTTCTACTGTGGGTAAACTGCTATCAAAGAGCATCACATTCTACAAAGAATTATTTCATGGAAGAAAGACTCAACTGATCTGGCAAATTTCATTATCTCATTTTTAAAAAGTGCCACAGCCACTCCAATCTCCAGTAACATCAATGCAAGACACTCCACAAGCAAAAAGATTACAACTTGCTGAAGGCTCAGATGATCCTTAGCACTTTTTAGAAATAAAATATTTTTACTTAAAGTATGTACTTTTTTTAGACATAATGCTATCACACACTTAATAGACTACAGTATAGTATAAACACAAGTTTTATATGCACTGGTAAACCAAAACATTTGTGGACTCACCTAATTGTGACATTAGCTTTATTGCAGTGGTCTAGGATCAAACCTGTAATATCTCTGAGGTATGCTTGTATATTGCAAAGCTACAGTAATCAAAACCATATAGTACTGGCATAAAAACAGAAACCTAGACTAAAGGAACAGAGTAGAAAGCCAGAAATAAATCCACACATATGTGGTCAAATAATTTTCCAGAGGGACACCGAGATGACACAATGGAGAATGGATAGTCTGTTTAATAGATGGTGATGAGAAAACTGGATTTCCACATGCAAAAGAGTGAAATTATCTCATACCATACAAAATGTCAACTCACAATAGATAAAAGACCTAAAGGCAGGACCTGAAACCATAAGACCCCTAGAAGAAAACATAGGGAGAAAGCTCCTCAACATTGGACTTGGCAATGATTATTTGGGTATCATACCAAAAACTTAGGCTACAAAGGCAGAAATATATAAACACAACTACTTAAACTAAAAAAAAAAAAAAAGAAAAAAACCCCAAACTTCTGCACAACAAAGGAAACAATCAACAAAATAAAAAGGCAACCTATGAAATGGGAAAAAAAAATCAAATAACATATCTTATATAGAATTAATATCTCTAATTTATAAAGAACACTTACAACTGCATAGCAGAAAATCAAATAACCTGATTAAAAAATGGTCAAAGAACCTGGTCATACATTTCTCCAAAAAAGAGATAAAAATGGCTAACAGATATATGAAAAGATGCTCAATGGCATTAATCATCAGGGAAACACAAATTAAAACCCTTGTGAGATTTCACCTCACACCCATAAGGATGGCTGTTATTAAAAAGACAAGAGATAAAAAATTCTGGTGAGGGTATGGAGAAAAGGGAACTCTAGTATACTGTTGGTGGGAATGTACATTGGTATAGCTATTATGGAAAACAGGTACTATAGAGATTCATAAAGAAAAAAATAAAACTACCACATGATCCAGCAATCCTTCTTGTGGGTATATCCAAAGGAGATGAAATCACCACCTTGTAAAGATATCTTCACTCCTATGTTGAAGCTTTATTCACAACAGCCAAAATATGGAAACAACTTAAATGTCATTGACAGATGAATGGATGTGGTGTGTATGTGTATACAATGAAATAGTATCGAGCCTTATAAAGAAAAAAAAAAATCTTTCCATTTGCCACAATATGGATGGACCTAGAGGCTATTATGCTATGTGCAATAAGCCAGATATAGAAAGAAAGTTATTTCATGGTCTCACTTATATGTGGAATAAAAATATAGCTGAAGTAGGCAGAGAGAATGAAATAGTAGTTACCATGGGGGGTACAGGAGGGAGGATAGGAAATGGGGAAGATAGGAAAGGAAAGAAAACAAGAGATAAGAAAAAAAGAAATGTATGGTCTTGATGGTTATTATATAAAAAATCAAACAGAAAAGAAGAGACCAATTTTTTGTTATTTCATCACATCTACAGTATTGGTTTACTACTTATATCTCTTTTCCAATGATTTAATGGATGATTTCTACTGGGGCCTACTACTAGAAGCAGGAACTGAAAATGATTGAAAGGGATTCGTGAAGGCTAGTTTTCCCAATTCACGGAATTCTGCATTGGAGTAATACTCTTTCTAGTCACTGGGGATCTCACATCTGTGCCCTGTGAGCATAACAACACTTGGACGCCTGTTATAGAGATGTCATTATCATTCACTGTGAACCAAAGTGATAATCAATTTGGACCTAAGAAAAGACAGTTAAAAGTGTGCGACATAACCTTACTGTTATCAAAAACATACCAGAGGTGAGAGAGAGGATAAATAAAAGAAAACAAGCACAACAAAAAAACATTGCCCGCTTCAGTATCTCTGGTCACTATTAGGGTTAGCAATGGAGACAGAGGATGCTTTAAATTGGACATAAGATTATTATTTTAAGATGGATGAACTTTTAATAACCACAAAGTACCAGGCAGTTACGGAATCATCCCAAGATATGATAAAATATCTACAAGGGGGGGAAGAATAATGATTTAGCTTAGTACAATTGGGGAAAATAGCTGGAGAAAAATGAAAGTGGTTTATGTTCACACACTCATAACATTGAGGTTTTTGATGTGCTTGTCTAATGTTTCTTTAACTTGGCAATAATTTTCAACCTTTTTATAAAAATTGCATAATCGACCTAATGAAAATGGAACACTGCTGTCAGTAATATTCACTGACTTTAGAAGTAATTTTTTCAACCTATTTATGTTGGATACCGAAGGATAAGTCATTTATCTAAGACTATCCAAGTTAAGAATATGTATAATCTGAAAAAGTTTCCCATGAGATTCTGATAAGGTTGACCCCTATTGAAAATCACATTTTCTACTGAAGAGGAATGTAATAATGAAACAGAGAAAATTATCAGTAAAAGGAGATTCAGAATAGTATATAATCTTGTACACTATAGTACAAATACTGTAACATAGTACACAAACAGGGTACATCTTTAAAAGGAAGTGATTAAAATGTAAATACTGCAGAGAAATCATGAAAGACAGTCTTTGGATTTAGCATTTTGTAAGCCATTGAAGACATTCAGAGATAATGACTTCAGGGGCATGATTATTACAGTAATATGAATTCATGGAACTTAATGATTGTAGAAATGTATTTGACTAAGACAATTTACTCAAGAAATTTGTTAACGTAATGTAAAAGAAAAGGCTAATAAATGAGGGTGAAAATGGCAACAAGGTTAAGTACATCAGAGAGATCTATGCATGTAAAAAAATAGGGAAGGGGTAAAGACTGAAGATGCATCAATCACTGGGATTCTTTGAAGAAACAGAAGTGGGGAAGTGGGAAAAGATAGGGAATTAGGAATTAGTTCCCAATTAAGCCTTCCTCCCCCCACCGCCAAATGAGGCATAAGGGAAAGGAAAAAGAAGGAGTAAAGTGATCTTAGTTTGTTGTGGTAAAATGTATGAAACTAAGAGCTTCAGAAGCTGAAAGCCTCGGCTCATCATAGAAGGAAGGGTCCCTTCATAGCTGAGTGTGGAAGTGTGCAATTCATCCTCATCCATGGGTTGGAGATGAAGTTGTAATGAACACATTATCTTAGAAATGTAATAGGACCCTTGCTTTTTTGGGAAAAATTGAGCAATTTTCTTATTTTATGCCTTTTTTTGTTCCTTTGAAGGTTAAATGATTTGGAGGAAATTGAAAGTTATTCCCTTTCCCCCAGAGTCAATGCAAATAGTTCAATTGCATTGGCCTATTCAAAGCAGTTTTTAAAGAATTTCTGAACTCCTGAAAAGCACAGAGAACAAAGTCATCAGCCAAACTTCTCTTTCTAGTATCACATTGAGGTAAGGTTTTTAAATTTTGAAAAAATTAAACTGAAATCAATAAAAATCCCATGGGCCTTATATTGTTATGTTTACTTTTTAATGTTTTTGTGACAATAGTTGATCTCCAATGCCCCACAGGCAGCTATGTGCTCATGCAGTACAAGGATTCCCTTGTGATATCTGCTACAGGGCGCAATTTATCCTCTTAGAATAGCGGATTTTTGAGAGGCTATCACAATTCACAAAGGACATTCACATTTCTATTGCAAGGTTAAGTGACATTTAATTTGCATTTGTACTCCAAGCCTTTTTTGTGTGCCGGTGAGCATTTTGAACTCTTCTAGGATCTTTTAAAAATAGAAATTCTTGCTTGAGCCTCTCACCAACTCCATCTCTTATCATTAGAGTAGTAGGTAAAATACACATTTTAGCTCAACATTTTCCATTGGAAGTAACTGGCACCAGGTTGCTTTTCTTTCATTTTGCCTGTCAAAACCCACAGTCATTCATTCTTCTACTCCTCCTGCCCCCATTTATTTCAACATACAATTTTTAGCAGTAATTACGTTATATATTGATAACATTGCAGAAAATAGAACTAACAATGGCTCCTCCTTCTGTGAAGTTTACAATCTAGCTGATAAATTTTAATCATGAGATTTTGAGATTGTGTGCAGAATGTATTATGAAGGCAAGTAACAGAGTGTCTAGTACAAATCAAGATACTTATTTACAGAAAGAGAATTTGGAAGGTATTTAGTAGCTCAGAGAATCTAAGGGAAAGCTGGAGAACCAGGCTCAAATAGGGACCATGAGAGAGAGAGCACAGCCAACATTCAGCCACAGGGACTGTTTTCTCAGAATACCTACATTGTCTGACACTGAGGGTGCCATTTTAAATTACCTAAAAGACCTTGTAACACTGAATCACTTCATCAGGATTCAAAGCCCTGCAGCAGGTATGTTTTTATCTATTTACCAAATACAATGCTCACCATGTGCTAGTGGCTGTTTTAAGCTCTTTACATATTTTAACTCAGTTAAAATTTATAATAACCCAAGGAGCTGGAGAGTGTTATTATGTCCATTTTATCTTCATTTTATATTTGAGAAAGATGAGGTAGAAGGTATAAGTCACTTTCCTGAAGTCTTGCAGTCAGAAGGCGGTACAGCCTCTCACTACCCTGTTACCTTGAGTGATGTTTGTAGTCTAGTGAACATGTTCAGGGACAGGGAATTTCTGACTACTTTGTTTTTCTTAGTGAGAGGTGGCATCCTGCTTCCCACATATCTCTGGATTCCCTCATGTTGGGAGTTTGAATACTGATCAGCCAAAATGAAAATGAAAAATGTTCTTTAGTCAGTTTGGAAAATTGAGAGATGGCACCTTATAGGAGTTCCCAGATCTCTCAGTAGTTAGCGAAATGCGTGTCTTCTGTCTGGAGTCCTCTGTCTGCACCCACCTTCTTTATCTTACTCAGTTCTCAGTTGTGTGCCTTATATTTCATTTTCTCCAGGAAGAGCATTCTTTAGATGAGAGAAGCTTCCTCTATATGTTGTTCTGTGCCCTCAACTAAATAAAGAATTATAATCTCTTTTATAATTACCTAGTCTCTTGGTTTTCACATTTTAAAAAAAGCAAAAAGAATCAAATGAGAAAAATCATATTTTTTCATTTTTGAGTTGGGAAATGCAGGCTTAACGTTTTTATTCATGTAACAATAATTGCTGGTACAATACAAATAGGACATATTACTTTAAAATCAGTAGAATATAAAGAACACAATCCAAAGGGTAAAGAATTAAAACTAAAGGCATAAAACAAGGTAATAGAAACAAGTTATATCAGTTATAAATATAAACATTAATATAAACATTTTCAATTCACCACTTAGAAGATAAGGAATGTCAGATTGAATTAATAATTATTTTTAATAGGAAATGTCAAGAATAGTGCCTGGCATATATTGAGTCCTCAATAAATACTTGCTGAATGGACAAACTGTTTTCCACTTAAAATTTAGGTAATAGGAGATAATAGGTCAAAATGATCTGTATTGCAATTTACCTTATTGCTTTTTTATTACCTATATCATTTATTATTATTTTTTTTGGTGATGGATTAAGTACTAGATATATTGTAAGTACCCTAGGGCCTATATAATATATATAAGCTCAATAGCTTCAACAAATTTGATGTTCCCTCTCTATTCTGTCTCTCTTTGTATATGTATTTGTATGTGTATTATATACTATGAGTAAACATAACATGTATATATAGTATATATTAATACACATCATATAGTGTATACATATACAGAGAAAGAAAGAAAGGCTGCCAAATAAAATCTTTTATAATATTAAGTAATATATATTATAAATAAAGGATCTATAATATATATGTTATATATTATAGCCATATTTTATATTATCACTACACTTATATAATATATAGTATATCAGAGATCTATTATGTATAATATACATTACTTAATATGATGGAAAATTTATTTTCATTTTTACACAAGTTTTTAGCAACAGAAAACCAAATTTCAACTTGCTAAAACTTGAAAGGAATTGGTTGCATTGCTGAAAGTCTTGACATTGTATTACCTTGGTAAGCACAGTATCATAGCACCAGCTTCGTTCTCCATGTTTCTCTAAACTGTGTATTCCACAGCTTTTGGGTTATTTCTCTGCCTGGCTTCCCACATGGGGGGCAAATATCTGCAGCAGTCTCAGGCCTCGCTTCTACATACCACATCCCATATAAGAAGGACATGGCCATTTGTCTCACAGTACTCAGTTTCCAGTATGATTCCTGAGAATCACTGATTATCTGAACCAAACATTTTGGTCGGAGGAATGGAGTGCACTGCTTGGCTTAGGTTGGATTCTGTGCTTCAGCCGTGTACCTGTGGATAAATCCCACATTAACAGATTGAAATAGCAATTGGGCCTGTTGAGAAGTGTGTAATGGAAGCTGAGAAAACAATCACTATGTCCATCACACAGCAAAGAATTCTGATACCTGTCTGGACCCAATTATTTGTCTTAGTACAAATTCTACCAAAACACTTGAGTAAATATCTGCTCCTTCAAAATCTATTAAAATATATTGTAATTTTTAGAGTGAAAATATTTAGTTTTACATTTTCAAAAGAATACATTTAATGAATAATGTTAATTTTCAGTGAAAATTTTAATAGATTAAAAATCTTCATTATTTTAGAACCATCGGATGTTCAACAAGTTGTAACCCTCAAAGTAACAGTCTTTACATGTATATTGTATTCTCATGTATATTCTATTCATTTCAGATTCTCAATGTCTGTCTTTTATCAAATGTACATAAGCAACCTCATAGATCATTTTCTCCTGACAACTATGCTGTCTTCTTATGGGTTCCTCCAGTGTCTTTTCCTAAATTCCCAGTTCCCTCTGTACGTCAGCAAGAAAATCCCTCCTGATTTTCTCACTTGTCCATCCATAAGTTTCCCAAAATATTCCTTCCTCAAGACTTAACATCTTTGTTTATAATACAAGAGAATTCAATTTTACATGATCTCACCAAGTACTAGAGCTATCATGTTTTCTTACAAAGTTCAAATTTTCCTCTAAATAATTGAGACAACACAAGGAAATAAATGAAATTTAACATTAAACTGTAGTCTATGTTACATTGAAACCATTTCCTTTCCAAGGGAATACTGCCCACTTTGCAGATTTCTAACCACGTACTGTGCCACTCATTTACACTGCACATGACATATCGGTCTTTTTAGTTATTTTGTTAATAAATTTTATAAACATCTGAAATTTAAACAGGTGAA
The DNA here is from genome assembly GCA_023783475.1 of Daubentonia madagascariensis. NCBI lineage: Eukaryota > Metazoa > Chordata > Mammalia > Primates > Daubentoniidae > Daubentonia > Daubentonia madagascariensis. The sequence continues at coordinate 11,463,535 of JAKFHU010000978.1, read as the reverse complement.
ATTATATTTCAACACTCTTCACACTCTCACTGTAACCTTCTTGACTGAATTCAGTAACTATTTTGATGCCTAAAATTTTATGTATAGCTCTTTCAGTCAAAGAATGCTATGTAGTGGCTACATCTCATCATGACATTCAAGTAGCGTATTTCTACTTATTTATGCTATTAATTTCATGGCATTTTAAGATGTTTATAAAGTTATGTTTTATATATACGTATAAAATATTATTGCTTTCAATTTAATATGTACTTAGTTATAAAAATATTTCTGCTAACTTAGGCAGTATTTAAGATTCTACTTTTTTCTTATTCTCATTATCATCACCATCATAGTTTTATAGTATTAAGATTTCCTTATACTTAATTTTGTTAATTTTTCTGCATATTATTAATTTATTTACAGATCTAGATATTAACAGTCAACCCAAGTTGCTTTCTTTTGGTGTTTCATTAAAAATTGTCATTTTTGAAATAAAATAAAAACAAAAATGGACTTACAAATTTAAATTTTAAACACAATTGAAACCAAATGAATCATTAAAGGATACCAGGCATTTCCATCCTCAGAGTTTTTAAAAAGTAAATTATTCATGAATGATTATAGTCGTTTATTTTGTAAGCATTTTAAAATGGTAACATTGAACTAAATAATTAATATGTTTCTTAGAATGTTCAAATTATTTTGAATGTTTGACTTTTTTGATATATCTTCAAAAATGGTGCAGAACTTTAGTTAAATTACTTTTATATGAATAGACTTAATTTTTCTCAATATTTAGTTTGGTATGATAATGCATGACTTTTGATAAAAGCTAGAGTCATTATGTTGTAAAGAAATATAGTAAAGAAGAATTTGTCATCAACTAGGCAATATACCTAATACTCTAAATTTGGAGTCTGAAACACTGGCACCTTTCCATCTCAACCCAAAGTTCTTATTTGCATGAAAAGTTTTCATATGAATCGATGGTAATAATTTCTACTGACACCTTACTACAATGTAAGTTTATAATACAGGAAAACAATTAAGGTTTTTAATACATCTGAAAGGACAATATGAAATATAAATTTTCAAGTAATATTCATTATAACAACATGATATCAAATTCAAGATGCCAATTATAAGACTGTGTAACTAATTGTTAAAGCCAAAATCCATCGCACTGTCACAAACACCCATTTTATAGCATGCATGAAATTACTATGTTTTGAGATTATGTAAGGAAAAGAAATAGAGGAAACTTTCTACTTTCAAATAAAACACAAAGAAGTTCTCATATATAAGAGATTACCTGGAAAGCTACATTCTAAATTAATTAGCATTAGTAAGATGGGAACTATAATGTGAGCTAAACTGCTTATTTTGGGCTTTATGAGAAGAAATGTAATTACAGATCATGGCTACTTCTTCATATAAAAGTGATAAGAGTGGAGCTAAAAGAGAAATTACATTTCAAAATTTGTTTTTGGTGAATTATGCTCATTTTGAGATTTGGTAAAAGACTGTGCTTGATTAGAAGAATGGATTTTTTAAATTAAATGAATTTAATGAAAAATTTGTATATGAAAACATGCTAACTTGTGCTCAAAACATTTATGGATGTATTGCTTAGCAAACTATGGTCACCTGTCAAAGCTAGCTCAATTCATGTTTTTCGTTGGCCCACAAGCTAAGAATAATTCTTATATTTCTAAATGATTGAAAACAAATAAAAGAATATTTCATGACACATAAAATCATATGAAATTTAAATTTCAGTGTCCATAAATAAAGTGCTATTGTAAACATCCATACTCATTTAATTATATATTATCAATGGCTACTTTCAGGGTATAACATTTCAACTGAATAGTTGCAACAGAAACCTAATATGGTACTCTCATCACTAAGTACTGCTGCTTTGTGCACTACAGAGTTCATGTATAGTGACATGATCATCATCATATTGTTATTATTTTTATTATTATCTACCAGTGCATACTCTTCATGTGAAAACAAGGAAAAAAGATTAATGAAAACTTCCAATGCACTTTTAAGGTACTGCAATATGGATTTTGTTATCAAAATATGTGATAAAGTGTTGTGTTAATTCTGAAATGCCATTATGTTAAAAGAACACATTATATGATGACATTATCGGTTACTCTTTATAATAGTCCCAATTTACAGTAAAACACAATGAGAATAGTTAGAAAATTTAAAATGGAATTTTTAGAAGTTTTTAAAAAAGGTAAAAAATATTGCAATCAAAATAAGTGTCTGAGTAGTTCATTTGATAGTAAAGCAAGGAAAGCCATTCATCAATGGTAGGTTAATTAAATTTTTATTGAATATAGCAGCCAAAGAATTGTGTTCAGAGAAAATAAACTTGTTTAAGATTATTAACCTTTAGATGAGAACCATTACTTGGAGATTTCAGGACAAGGGGGTAATATCAGTAGTCAGTTAAAAAGTAAAATATTTTCTTGGCTACTGATGGTTCAAAGATGTTATAGGTACTACTTAGCTGAAAAAATACAAATTTAGTATACCCAGAAGTGGAGTCTCCTAAGATGTGTTACAATTGGTGGTAAAAATAGGTATAGAATGAAAAATGACTTAGTTGGACATATTTATAGCTGTAGTGAAATTGTAAGTTTTATAGTTATAGTTATTCATTGTATTATGTATCAGTAACTACTTTGTAGAATATAGAGTTTAATGTAGAACAAGAATTTAATGTTAATGAATCAATGATATATTACATAAGATGTCTTTAAACAGAAATATACATACAGACAAGGTTATGTTTTTATTGGTTGATGAAAATGTTGTGGCCAGAAGCTCACAGGAATGTAACCCAGTATTTCTCCCAGGAACAATAATTCAGTAATTGTTAATTATCTATTTGCAGTGGCTTTATGGAACATGACAACCATGAATAACAAAAGTAAACTGTAAACAATAATGCACAGCCATTAAGAGATTTTTCATCTTAACCTGCTCTATACTAGGAACAATAATCATTACCACTTACTGGCTAATGCAATGAATTATTTTTATACTTTGTCACTGTATAAATAATTTATGGAAAAATATGAGAGTGAAAAAAATTAGTAGAAATATTTATAAGACATGAAGCAAAGCAAGCCCAAATTTTTATTCAGTTCTTCCTGGTTTTGCAATTACATATAGCCACAATACGCAACGCCAGTGTAATGCAACTGACTGTTCACAACTGAACTAATATAACTGACTGTATATATCTATCTTGTAAATACTGACTCCACATTTAAATGCATTTCTAATTAGTTTTAATTTATCATTATCCATGAGTTTTCTTCTGCATTGTTAAATCATAATTCTTTTTAAAATCTGGACAACTTATAATATTTTTAATGAAAGGATATCCATCTTCTTTGTTCCATAATTTTAATACTTTATTATTAGATCCATAAATACCAATTAGACTGATCAATTCAACTAATGTTTTATTTCTATGTTACATATTTTCTTTTGAACTTCTTTTTATGCAAATCTTCCTTCATACATTATTTATTTTTTTATTACAAAATATTAAGGGGGTAGGGTGCAAATGTTTTTGGTACATGGATACCTTCTATAATGATTAAGTCAGGGCTTTTGGTATATCCGTCACCAGAATAGTGTTCATTGTACCCAATAGATAAGTTCTTATCCCTCACTGCCCCTCACCCTCCCAACTTCCTGGGTTCCAATGACCTCTATATCTCTTTGTGCCCATGTATACTCATTGTTTAGCCCCCAATCATTAGTGAAAACATATAGTGTATGTTTTTCCATTCTGAGATACTTCATTTAGGACAACAGTTCCATCCAAGGTGCTGCGATTGACATTATTTCATTCCTATTTTATGTCTGAGTAGTATTCCATGGTATATATATATACTGCATTTTCTTTATCCACATGTGAATTGATGGGAACTTAGGTTGATTCCACATCTTTGCAATTGTGAATTGTGCTACAATAAACATTTGAGTCCAGGTTTTTTTTGATAAAATAACTTCTATTCCTTTGGGGAGATACCCAGTAGTGCAACGGAATGGTAAGTCTGCATTTATTTCTTTGAGAAAGCTCCATACTATTTTCCAGAGGGGTTGTACTAATTTTCAGTCCCACCAACAGTGTATAAGCATTCCAATCTCTCTGCATCAATGCCAATATCAATTGTTTTTGGACTTTTTAACAATGGCCATTCTGATAGCGGTAAGGTGTATCTCATTGTAGTTTTAATTTGAATTTCCCTGATGATTAATGACGTGGAGCATTTTTTCATGTTTTTTGGCCATTTGTTCATCTTCTTTTGAAAAACTTCTGTTCATGTCTTTTGCATACTTTTTGTGAGGTCGTTTGTTTTCTCTTACTAATTTGTCGAGTTCTTTGTAGGTTAGTCCTTTGCCAGATCTGTAGTACGCAAATATTATTTTCCATCCTGTATATCGTATATTCACTCTGTTGACTATATTCTATAATGTGCAGAAGCTTTTTAATTTAATTAAATCCCATTTATTTATTTTTATTGTTGCTGTATTTGCCTTAGGGTCTTAGTCATAAATTCTATGCCTCGACTGATGTCTAGAAGAGTTTTTCCCGCATTTTCTTCTAGAATTTTTATGGTTTCATGCCTTACATTTAAGTCTTTAATCCATCTTGAATTAATTTTTGTACATGATGAGAGATATGGATCCTGTTTCATTCTTCCTCATGTGGCTATACAATTTTCCCAGCACCATTTATTGAATAGAGATTCTTTCCCCCAGTGTATGTTGTTGTCTACTTTGTCGAAGATCGGTTCGCTGTATGTGGAGAGTTTTATATCTGGGTTCTCTGTTCTGTTCCTTTAGTCTATGTCTCTATTTTTGTAGCAATACCATGCTGGTTTGCTTAGTATAGCCTCCAGGTATAGTTTGAAGTCTGGTAATATGGTACCTCCAGATTTGTTTTTTTGCTTAAGGTTGCTTTGGCTATTTTGGCTCTTTTTAGGTTCCAAATGAAGCTTAGGATAATTTTTCTAGATCTATGAAATATGACATTGGTATTTTGATGGGGATGATGTTGATCTGCAAATCACTTTGGACAGTATGGACATTTTAATGATGTTGATTCTGCCAGTCCATGAGCAAGAGACATTTTTCCATTGTTTGTGTTATACACATATTATTTCATCAGTGTTTTGTAATTTCCTTGTTGAGATTTTTCACCTCCTTGGTTAAGTATATGTCTAGGTATTTTGTTTTATTTGTGGCTATTGTGAATAATGTTAAGTCCATTATTTGACTCTCAGCTCGACTGTTATTAGTATATAGAAATGCCACTGATTTCTGTACTTTGATTTTGTGACCTGAGAATTTGCTGAATTTATTTATCAATTCTAGTAGTCTTTTGGTGGGGTCTTTAGGGTTTTCTAGATACCCTAAAGATTATATGGTCAACAAACTGGGATAATTCGACCTCTTCTTTCCCAGTTGAAATCAATCTGAAGCAAAAAGAACAAATCTGGAGGTATCGCATTACCAGACTTCAAACTATACTATAAGGCTATAGTAACCAAAACAGCATGATTCTGGCACAAAAATAGAGACATAGACCAATGGAACAGAACAGAGAACCCAGATATAAAACCATCCACATACAGCCAACGGATCTTTGACAAAGCAGACAACAATATACACTGGGGAAAAGAAGCCATAGTCAATAAGTGGTGCTGGGAAAATTGGATAGCCACATGAAATAGAATGAAACAAGAACCTTGTCTTTCATCACTCACAAAAGTTAATTCAAGATGGATAAAAGACTTACATGTAAGGCATGAGACCATAAGAATTCTAGAAGAAAATGTTGGAAAAAGCTCTTCTAGATATCAGCCTAGGCAAAGAATTTATGAAGAAGAGCCCAATAACAATCACAGAAACAATAAAAATAAATAAATTGGACTTGATTAAATTAAAAAGCTTCTGCACAGCTAAGGAAATAATCAACAGAGCAAGTAGACGACCTACAGAATGGGAGGAAATATTTGCAAGCTATACATCTGATAAAGTACTAATAACCAGAATCTACAAAGAACTCAAAAAAATCAGCAAGAAGAAAAAAAAACACATTAAAAAGTGGGCAAAAAACATGAACGGAAGTTTTTCAGAAGAATATAGACAAATGGCCAATAAACATATGAAAAAATGCTCAAAGTCACTAATCATCAGGGAAATGCAAATAAAAACCACAATGAGATAGCACCTTACCCCTGTTAGAATGGCTTTTATTAAAAAGCCCCAAAACAACAGATGTTGGCATGGATGCAGAGAGAACGGAATGCTTATACACTGTTGGTGGGGCTGAAAATTAGTACAACCTCTATGAAAAACATTATAGAGATTCCTCAAAGAACTAAAAGTAAACCAACCATTTGATCCAGCAATCCCACTACTGGGTATTTACTCAAAGGAAAAGAAGTCATTTTATCAAAAAGACAGCTGCACTTGAATGTTTATTGCAGCACAATTCACAATTGCAAAGATGTGGAATCAACCCAAGTGTACATCAATTCATGAGTGGATTAACAAAATGTGGTATATGTGTACTTTGGAATACTACTTAGCCATGAAGAAGGATGGATTAAGGCCTTTTGCAACAATTTGGATGGAACTGGAGACTATTATCCTAAGTGACGTATCTACAAAATCGAAAAGCAGACACCACATATACTTGCTATTATTAAAAAAATTGGAACTAATCGATGAGCAGACATGTGCACAAAGTAATGTAAAAATTAGTCAAAATCAAGCAGGGGGAGGGGGGGCATGGAGGATGGGGAAAAACCTACCTAATGGGTACAATGAAGACTATCTGGGTGATGGGCACATTTATAACCCTGATTCAAGCATAACAAAATTGATACATGTAACCAAAAACATTTGTACTTCTGTAATATTTTGTAATAAAAAAGATGTCTTTTATTATATTTCCTTCTCTAGCCTGATGGCTCTGGCTTGGACTTCCATTATTATCTTGAATAGAAGTGGTGACAGTGGGCACCCTTGTCTTGTTCCAATTCTTAGGAGGAATACTTTCAACTTTTCTGCAATCAGTGTGATGTTGGCTATGGGTTTGTCATATATGGCTTTTATAATTTTGATAACTTCAATGCCTCGTTTGTTCAGGGTTTTTATGAAGAAGGGGTGCTGGATTTTATCGAATGCTTTTTCTGAATCTCTTAAGATGATCGTATCATCTTTGTTTTTGCTTCTTTTTATGTGGTGAATGACATTTGATTTGTGTATGTTAAACCATCCTTGTATCCCTGGGATGAAACCAACTTGACCATGGTGAATTATCTTTTTCTTGTGCTGTTGAATTCGGTTCACTAGTATTTTGTTGAGGATTTTTGTATCTATGTTCATAAGGAATATTGGTCTTTAGTTTCTTTTTTTGTGTGTGTCCCTTCCTGGCTTTGGTATCAAGGTGACACTGGCTTCATAGAATGAGTTAGAGAGGATTCCCTCCTTCTCTCTGTTATGGAACTATTTCTGTAGGACAGGTACCACTTCTTCTTTGTAGGTCTGGTAGAATTCACTGTGAATCCATCTGTTCCAGGGCTTTTTGTTGTTGGGATATTTTTTATTACTCCTTCAATCTCACTGCTCATTATTTATCTGTTCAGTATTTCTATTTCTTCCAAATTCAGACCTGGGATGTTGTGTGTTTCCAGGAATTTATTCATTTCCTCCAGGTTTTCTATTTTGTGTACATAGAGGTTTTCACAGTATTCACAGGTGACATTTTGTATTTCTGCGGTATCAGTTGTAATGTGCCCTTTTTAATTTCTGATTGAGCTTATTTGAGTCCTTTCTGTTCTATTTCTGGTTAATCTGGCTAGTGTTGTATGGATTTTGTTTATGTTCAAAGAACCAACTTTTTGTTTTTTTGATCCTTTGTTTTGTGTTTTTAGTTTCCATATTGTTTAGTTCTGCTCTGAGCTTTCTTACTTCTTTTCTTTGGCTGGCTTTGGGTTTAGTTTATTTTTCTTTTTCTAGTTCCTTGAGATGTAACATTAGGTTATCAGTTTGTGATCTTTCTGTCTTTTTGATGTAGGCATTTAAGGATATGAATTTTCCCATTAGGACTGCTTTTGCTGTATCCCATAGATTTATGAAAGCTTGTGTCCACTTTGTTGTTCATTTTGAGGAATCTTTTGATTTCCATCTTAATTTCATCATGGACCCAAGTTTTAATTTCCATGATTTTGTGTAGATTTGAGTGTTTCTCTTGGAATTGATTTCTAGGTTTATTCCATTTAGGTCTGAGAAGATACATGGTATGATTTAAAAGTTTTTGAATTTACTGAGACTTATTTTGTGGTCTAAGATATGATCACTCTTGGAAAATGTCCCATGTGCTGATAAGATTGTATATTTAGTTATTTTGGGGTAGAATGTTCTGTAAATGTCTCATTGGTCCATTTGTTCTAGAGTCCCATTTAAGCCCAGTGTACACTTTATTTTTAATTTATGAACCATAATAAGTAAAGTTTCACATAAAATAAGTTAAAAGATGAAAGGCCTTTGCTACATATTTTTATAGCTAAATGGGATTATCCACTTTCTTTTCATAAAATATTCTATAATATTAAATAAAGTCCTTCCTGTTGAATAACTTGCTCTTAAAATGAACACCATATTCATTTTTGTCCTTATGACTATATTTTTCACTTTTTGATTCTTGAATTTGAGGAAATGCATCTAGGATATCATCATCTGAAGACTCATAGCCTGTGATTTTGCTTATAAGATCAACTTAACTATCATCATTAGAGATGATGTGCTATTATCTGTCTGTTTGCATTTATATTGACTCATCTAATTGTGAAATATTTCCCTACCAGCTATGTTCAGGAAACCAAAACAAAGAAACTAGAAACCCAAAAAATCATGTCCTTTAATTTATGTTATACTTTCTTCAAAAATAAGGCTTTGCCTTCTCATTAAAACTTACTTGTAACTCCAAAATCAGTAATTGTGACATTTTGAAATCATTTGAGAACATATATGTACCAATAAAAAATTTCTTTTTAGGAAATAGAATAAGAAAACCAAAAAATGATGCAAGGGTGCCAATTCTATCATTCTTCATTTTTAAATTATTTTAGGAACTTTTACTATGGCTAGGAGTAATTTATGAATAATGGTGAAATATTTCTAGGATATATAATAGCAAACATTTAGGTCATAGGAAAAATTAGGACACTAAGATGCCTTAATTATCTTAGGTTTGTAAAATGGTCTAATGTACCTATATGGTAACTGGAAGATAGAATAAGTTTATTTTTGCTGAAAAGATAAATGTGATTTTTTGTTCTTCAAAAGACTACTTTGAAAGAATGAAAGTCATAAAATATAAATATTTATAATTAGAACCAATTATAACATAATTCAAAACAAAAATTGACTCTGATGAATAGTGATATTACAATGAAGACTAAGCCAAGAGTAAAAATCATAAAAATTTTGTGAAAGGTACATAAAAACTATAATTTTACATATCACACTGTTATGATGGATTTATATTTTGCTGCTGTTGCTTTCTTCTTAAAAAAACAAAACAAACAAAACTTCAACTTTAGCCTAATAAAAATACCTAAGAACAATGAAAGTAACAGAAATTTGAAACCTCAGTTAGTACACCTAGCACCTAATGTTTGCTTTCTAAATGCCATTTTCCACTAAAATATCTAAGAATTTTAGGACAAATATCTGGTTTTAGGTCTCAGGCAAGACATGTACAAAATGAGCCACAGATAATGTTATGTCAAGAAATCCCTGCCAAAATAAAGGGGCTTACACTGAACTAACAGGGTGCAATTTATGAATATTAGAAACAAACAATCAAATGTAGCATTTGCTTAAAAAACAAAAGGTACATAAATATCCTTGAGTTCACAATGATAATTTTTATTGTAGGGTAATTTTCATAGCCTAGGTTTCCTAAATATTAAATAAATAAATTAATTAAGTAAGTAAGTAAGTAACAAAAGGAAAAAAAAGAGAAGTCAAAATCAAGGGGAGTAATTAAAGTCAGGTCCAGTTTTGGAGGTTTGGGTGGAGAACACTTAAGGCCAGGAAAATCTGTGATAATATACAAACTGTTTTGAATGGAGTAACTAAGTAGTTGATGGGGAAAAAAAGAACATTTCTTCTTTATTGAACAATTCCAGCTAATAATTACATAAGAAATATAATTTTTTAGAAAGTTACAAATTTAACATCCTTACTGGAAATCATAAAATCTATTCAATATTTCCACAACCATTTGGTTAATGGTTAATAGCAAATTTATAGTAAAGAAATAAGTCCAAAACCATCTGGACTCATTAATCAGTTGTAGTGTCACCAGTTGTGAGACATCCTGACATTAGGTTTCTCCTGATGAGATGTGACAAGAATAGCACGGTATCACCTACAAGGTGTTGTTCCCCAAAATCTGAATTTAAATATATTCAAGTCTCTAGATTTAACTAGCATCTTCCAGGAAAGTGGATAGAGAAAAAGTTATAAAGGACCCTGTTAGGAACCAATCAACCAAAATGTAATAGGAGCATTACCTAGGACAAATGTTCTGGTTTCTCCAATATATCAGTAGTTTGAGATAAGAAAAGCAGAAAAAAATACTCTTGCAGGAAAAAATAAAACTATATAAGCTAGATAAAAATAAGATGTTACCTTCTTTGAAACCTCATTTAAATGTACTATGAATATATATTTTAAGACATTTGGAGAAATGTCTTAAAATGTTTTAAGATTATGTTGAGTATTTTAACTTTCATAGTTAATAAATTACTATGATAATGGAAGAAATAAAGGATTTAATATCAGAAACCCATGATAAAATATTTTTGGATGACATGATATGATGTCCAGGATTTGTTTCAAAATACGTGTGATAAAAAGTTGTATGTACATAGATGAAGCAGATTGGTTAAAATCTGATTACTTTTGAAGCTCAATGATGAATTATTGGACATTATATCATTCTAATTCTGTGTTTTATTTATGAAAATTTCTATAGTAAAATTTTTTAAACAATGTATAGAATATAATTTTTTTACCTTCTTTAGATATTTTTTGTTTTCCTTAACTATGAAAATGCAAGTAATCTAAACATTTAAAGTTATAAAACAATCTTTTTTAGATTATAATGTTTTGAATAGGATTTATACACTGGGCCTTCCACTTATTATTTCTTTTTATCTTCTATATATTGAAAAATTGGTCTTTTAAAAAATCAACTCTTCCTCTGAAATTTTCTTCCTTATTTTATAAAATCTATTCATTTTGGCCAACTGTTTAACTTTGTGAATATCCTGCCTCCAACCATCTCTTCAATATGAAATTGGTATTCTTAGGTTTTATGAACCTATAAATAGAAAATTTAAGCCCTAAACTTTTGTTTTGCTGAAACTAAAAGTATGTCCTAATATTGCTTTAAGAGTCACCCATAATTTTGACCCATGGAAAATCTGTCAGAATTCTCTGCCAGTGTCTCTGCTGCCTTCATCTCTAAATATTGTTTGGCTCTGGGCCACTGATGTAGCTTTTCTTTGCCTTTGACACAGGTGGGGAAAGAATCTTTTCCCATCTATGCTTTCTTGCTTTCTGAAGTGTGTAGCAGACAATTCCACACAGTACTCCTGAGGTCAAGTTGTAAAAGTTTGTAGGATTTAATGGAACCCTTACGGAGAACAGATTGAAAATAATTATATAGCACAGAGAGTAACTTAAACCTGCTACTAAATGTGGGTATTTCACAGCCTTTTGGTCCAGACCTACACTTATGTGTTCTGAAAATACATTCTATTCTTGTTTCTGATGTGCCTGCATATAATGGGTCTGTACTCATCTTTACCATCAGAAATGAATAGAGCATGTCTAGATATACCAGAGTTTAAATTGCAGTAGTATCCAGAGATGCTGGAAATTACCCGTATATGCCATTTCAAGGCAAAAAATATGTCCCAGGAGCCTGGAACACAGCTGAGGTTGGTAGGTAAATGGAGCATGGGCCCCAGTAGATCCTTTACCCAGAATATTCTTTGAGGGTGTTGCCTTTTATGGTATTAGATTGACATGATGGTCTTTAAGACTATGAAGAACAACAACAACAACAACAAACTTCTAGTGAAGCCACTTGAAAATAAGATTATGAAACCCTTAGAGAGATCAGTCAAACATGTCTATTTTTTGTTCCTTTATATCAACCACTTGCTTAGACTACATCAAGCCAAAGCCTGTCTCATTCACTCAGGTATTAGAACTTGGTTAAACCTAGGTGGTATCTCTTCCCAGAAATGCCGAAAGTTGAAATAACCATCTTTTTCTGGGGTGAATTTGGGCTTGGGAGAGGATTATTCTGAGCCCATAATCTTCAGCAACATCCTAAAGGCATTCTAAATATGTAGAATAGTTATTACAAAAGTGTTGCACAATAAAAGTACAGCTTTACATTGAATATCTGAACTCCTCTTTGGTTCCTTGCAACATAGGTTGCCTCTCTTGCAACTAGATCGCTCTTCCTAAATTCTTCTGTGGAAATCATGAAGCACAGTGGTCCACTACTAGTTTATTTTTCAAAGTTTAGAATAATGAATATCAAGAATATCATGTTATTCTTGTCCAGGCTGAGCTACATAAAACCCAGTCCTTTTGGATATTAACAGCATCTTCCAAAATGAGCAGAAATTTATGATTATACATTTTCCTTGAAGTCATCTCCAAAACTATAAATGGAGAAGAATGGCAGATTTGACTTGAAACTCAGGGGTGCAAAATTTTTAAGTAATAACTTCAAATGATCATGCATATAATTTTTTTCTCAAAGAAAGGGTTTCTTTGAACCCTTTCTTCCAGCTAAGTTCAGGCTTTCTTTTGCCCTCCAGCAGTCCCACTGGCGCCTGAGAAAGATAAACACAGTGAAAAGAACAGAAGTCTCTCAGTCCAGAGGTTTTTATTTTATTTTTTTGTGTATGTGGGCTATGAGGCGATATTTTCCATGTTTTTACAACATTTTAGAGTACAATGTATAATGATCAAATCAGGGTAATTAGCAAATTCATAACCTCAGACATTTATCATTTCTTTCTGTCAGAATATTCAAAATTCACTCTTCTAGCTATTTGGAAATATACAGTAAATTGCTCTTAACTTTAGTCACCATGTAGTTCTATAGAACACTAGAACTCATTCATCCTATCTGGCTATAATTTTGTATCTGTTAAGCAACCCCTCCCTATCAGTCCTATCCCCTTATCCTTCCCAGCCTTTAGTAATCACTATTTTGCTCTCTACTTCTATGTGATCAACTTTATTAGCTTCCACATGTGAGAGGGAACAAGCTATATTTATCATTCTGTGTTTAGCTTATTTCACTTAACATGTTATCCTTCAGGCTCATTCATGTTGCCTTGAATGACAGGATTTTGTTCTTTTTTATAGCTGAATAGTATTCCACTTTGTATATACACCACATTTTTTTTTCCCATTCATCTGTTGATGGACACTTAGGTTGATTCCAAATCTTGACTATTGTGAATGTGTTAAAATAAACACGGGAGTGCAGATAACTTTTTTATATACTGATTACATATCGTGGCTATTGTCAATACTGGTATAGTAAACATAGGAATGCAGATATCTCTTTGGCATACTGATTTTCCCTTCTTTTGGAAAAATAACCAGTAGTGGAATTGCTAGATAATATGGTAGATTTAATTTTAGTTTTTTTGAGGAAACTCCATACTGTTTTCCACAGTGGCTGTAACTAGTTAACATTCCTGCCAACAGCGTATAACACTTTCTCCACATCCAGTCAACATTTGTTATCTTTTTGATAACAGCCATTCTAACTGGGGTGAGATGATATCCCATTGTTGTTTTGATTAGTATTTCCCTGATGATTAGTAATGCTGAAAGTTTTTTTCATATACTTGTTGGTCATTTGTATATCTTCTTTTGAGAGATGTTTTTTTGGCTTATTTACTCATTTTTAAATCAGATTGTTTTTTCACTGTTGAGTTGTTTGTATCTCTTGTATATTCTGGATATTACTCCCTTACCAGATGAATAATTTACAAGTATTTTCTCCCAATCTTCAGGCTTTCTTTTCACTCTAATGTTGAAGTTTTCAGCTTTTCATCATTCAGTATGATGTTAGCTATGGGTTTATCATATATGGCCTTTATTGTATCAAGGTATGTTCCTTCCATAGTTTACTTGTTGAGAGGTTTTATCATGAAGGATGTTGAATTTTATCAAATGCTTTTTCTTTGTCTATAGAGAATAACATATGGATTTTGTCCTTCATTCTGTTGATGTATTCTATCACATTTATTGATTTGCATATGTTGACCCATCCTGGCATTCCTGGGATAAATCCCACTTGGCCATGGTGTATAATCTTTTTGATGTGCTATTGGATTTGATTTGTTAGTATTTTCTTGAGGATTTTACAGCAAAGGAAATAATCAACAGAGTAAATAGACAACCAACAGAATAGGAGATACTATTCTCAAACTATATTTTATACGAAGGACTAATATCCAAATCAGCAAGAAAAATAAATAATTCTGTTAAAAAGTGGGCAAAAGTGAATAGATCTTTTGCAAAAGAAGATATACAAATGACCAAAAAACACATGAAAAATTGCTCAACATCACTAATCATCAGGGAAATGCAAATTAAAACTACAATGAGATACCAATTTGCCCCTGTCAAAATGTCCATTATTAAAAAGTCAAAAAAACAATAGATGTTGGTGTAGATGCAGTGAAAAGAGAACACTTATACACTGTTGGTGGGAATGTAAATTAGTACAACCTCTATGGAAAACAGTATGTAGATTCCTCAACGACTAAAAGTATACCTACCATTTGATCCAGCAACCTTACCACTGGGTATTTGCATCTATGTTTATCAGGAATATTGGCCTGTAATTTTCATTTTCTTTTGTGTCCTAGTCTGATTTTTGTATGAGGGTAATGCTGGTCTTGTAAAATAAGTTTCAAAAAATTCCTCTCTTTCAATTTTTTGGAATGGTTTGCGAAGTACTGGTATTAGTTCTTTTTTAATAGTTTGGTAGAATTAAGTGGTGCAGCCATCTGGTCATGGGTTTTGTTGGGAGACTTTTTATCACTGATTTGATCTCATTACTTGTTACTGGTTTGCTCAGGTATCTATTTCTTCTTGGTTCAGTCTTGGTAGGTTATCTGTATCCAGGACTTTAACCATTTTCTCTAGATTTTCCAATTTGTTAGTGTACAGTTCTTCATAATAGTATGTAATGATCCTTTTTATTTCTGTGGTATTAGTTGTAATATCTCATTTTTTGTTTCTGATTTTATTTATTTGAATCTTCTTTTTTTGTTAGTCTAGCTAACGTTTTATCAGTTTTGTTTATCTTTTCAAAAAAACAACTTTTTATTTCATTGATCTTTTGTATGATTGTTGATCTCAATTGTATTTATTTCTGCTCTGATTTTATAATTTCTTTCCTTCTACTAATATTGAGTCTGGCTCTTGCTTTTCTATTTCCTTGAGGTTCATTGTTGGGTTGTTTATTTGAAGTCTTTCCACTTTTTTGATATAGGTGTTTATTGCTATAAACTTTTTTCTTAATACTGTTTTTGCTGTATCCCATAGGTTTTGGTATTTGTTTGTCTATTTTCATTTGTTTCAAGAAATATTTAAATTTTATTCTTGATTTTTTTTGTTCGACTAGTTATTCAGGAGCATGTTGTTTAATTTCCATATATTTGTAAAGTTTTAAAAGTTCCTTTTTTATTGATTTCTAGTTTTATTATAGTGGTCTGAAAAGATACTTGATATGATCTCAATTTTTTAAAATTTGTTAAGACTTGGTTTGTGACCTAACATATGGTCTTTCCTGGAAAATGTTCCATGTGCTGTTGAGAAAATGTGTATTCTGTGGCTGTTGGATGAAATGTTCTATAAATGTCTATTAGGTCCCTTTGGTGTAGAGAACAGTTTAACTCCAATGTCTCTTTGACTTTCCATCTGGATGATCTGTCCAGTGCTGAAAATTGGGTGTCGAAGTCCTCCACTATTACCAGATTTCAATCAATCTCTCCCTTTAGGTCTATTAATATCCATTTCACATACTGGATTCTGGTTTTGGGTGCGTATAAATTTCAGTTTTTATATCTTTTTGCTAAATTTATCCCTTTAACATTATATAATGACCTCTTTGTCTCCTAAACCTTCTTTTCTCACTTTAAGCCCTCCAGTATTTTCCTTGGCAGTTGAGAAAGATAAACTCAGTGTAAAGAACAGAAGTCTCTCAGTCCAGGGGTGTCTTCTTCTCCTCCTCCTCCTCCTCCTTCTTCCTTCTTCCTTCTTCCTTTTCTTCCTCCTCTTCCTCCTCCTTCTCCTCCCCCCCCATCCTCCTCCCTTCCTCCTTCCTTTTTTTTGTGGGCTATGAGAAAGTATCTTCCATTTCTTAACTTTCTCTCTCCACCATCAAGCATCTATTTACATTGTTATTGTTTTCTGGAACAAATGTAAGTATTGCTTAACCTTTTATAAAATAGGCTAAGATAAAATTAACGATTGAGAATCTTTTCTTTTTGAGAATTCATCTCTTATAGGTAACTTCTTATAAATTCCCATACACATTTTGCCATGGAAACTTAATTTACAAAATGAGTGCCCTTTGAAACCATATAGAAATTATCACCACAAATATCTGCTGCCACGTAAATCACCACAAACTGTATCACTGAAAACACAAAATGCAGTGACAGCCACAAATATTTAACTGCATCAAAAGTAAGCAATAATATTAACGAACCTCACACTTAGCATTTCAGACTTCATTCAGGTCACTGTGGTTTTCTCTGAGAAGTTTGGTCTAATAATATTTGGTAGTGGACTATTGGTCTACTAACAATACTATTTTATATATTTTATTTACTCAATTTATTTTTCAGTTTTTTTCTCCCTGTTGTTAGATTGGGTAATTTCAATTGATTTGTCTTGTAGTTTATTGATTCTTTCCTTTTCATTTTTAATATACTATTGAGCCAACTCAGTGAAATTTTTGTTTTGGTTATTGTGTTTTTCTATTATTTTCTTTGGCTTTCTAAAAATATATTCTATTTCTTTGAGATTTTCTATTTTTCAGTTGTTCCCAGGGTATTTGAAATTGCTTGTTAAGGCATTTTTGTGATAAATGCTTTGAACTCTATGTTAGGTAATTCCATCATCTGAGTCATTGCAGTGTTATGGTCTGTTGTCTTTTTTCATTCAAGTTATGATTTTCCTGCTTGGCATGACAAGAGGTTTTCAATTGTATTGTGAGACTCAGGAGTCTATCTAATCTTCCTTTTTATCAGAAAGTCAAGTTTCTAGGTATATTGTGCAAGTTCAAGTGTGAGTGAAAGTTAAGCTACCCTCTTTGCCCTACTGGACTTCAGGGTAAGGGAGAGACCTTTTTTCCCATTACTTTGGCCAAAGTAGGACAGATATTGTACAAAATGTTTTTTGTTCTACTAGGCCATCTTTTTTTCTGACCCTTTCACTACAGCAAGCTTACCTTGGGGTTCTTTTTGTATTCACCTAATGGTAGTTTCAGTTTGCTGGCTCTCCAGTATCCTGTGTGAAATATATAGGGGGCAAAAAGAAAACCCATGCAACTCACTGCTGTGTCATTTCTCCAATCCTAAAATCCCTAGGTAGTCCTTCTTCTTCTTACTGCCTTCCAGAGTTTTTTCTACACTTGTTTGTTGAATTATGTATAGTAAATTTTAGTTGTCACAGAGAGGACTAGGGAGAAATGGGGTAACTCTATCTTTACCAGCAGTTTTATTTTAATTAAAGTATGTGTCTCTAATCTATTTTCAAGCTCTCTAACATTAGTATAAATTTCCTCTTAACACATTTTAATTGGTTATCTATTGCTGCAACAATGCTGCTTAACAAACAATTCCAAAAACCAGAGCTTAAGAAATGACAATTTGTTATTGCTATGAGTCTACAGCCCAGCTTGGTGGTTTCCTGATCTGGACTGAGCTTGGCCGACCTTGGCTGGGCTTGCTCAGACATGTATGACAAGCTTGATGGGGCAGTGTAGAAGTGGGTTCATCTATGATAACTTCAGCTGGGATGATTCATATCTGCTCCACATGGTCTGTCAAACAAGATGAGGCATTCCAGGCTTGTTATGGTGGAGGCAGTCCAGTCTAGTTTGGCAAATGGGGATGTAGGTGTCCGGGAAGGATACCATGATAGATAGTTTACAAAGCTAATCCCCATGACTACTGCCATAGCTCTTTGAAACATGATTTTGTTACTCTTCCCATCAAGAGGTGGGATCTGTTTCCTCTGTCTTTGAATCAATGTATTTTTGGCCAACAGAATACAGGGGAAGTAGCACTGTACCAGTTTTGGGGCTTAGGTATTATGAAACTGGACCCCCCACTTTCTGCTTCTTGAATACTCACTCTTGGATCTTTGAACTGCTGTGAAGAAGTCCTACTTCCCTGCTAGACACACTATGTGGAAAAGACCTGAGGATACATGAGAAAGAGATCAGCTCAGTAGAGTCCAGCCCTCCAGTCATTCTTACCAGGCCAACAGATAAGTGAGTGAAGGTGTCTTAGACCTTCAAGACCAGACCAGTCACTAGCTGAATCTCACTGAGTGACCTCAGTTGATGACAAGTGAAGGAGATGTATCTCATAGCTGAGCTCTTCTTAAATCTCTAACCAAACTTTTGCGAGCATAGTAAAATGATTTTTGCTTTGAGCCTCTATGTTTGGTGTGAAGTTTTTTATATAGCAGTAGATAACTAGAACAACAATTGCATTTCAAGCTTTCCTCCTTTTAAATGTACATTCAGAGTTGTTTCCTTTCACGTGCTGCTTTAACTTCCTGTACCTCTGAAGTTCCACCTGCATTGGCTGTTGCTTTTGTTGCTATTTTATATATCTTTTTCAGTTTTTATATGGATTTAAAGTTTTCTCTTTCATGAAATGGAGCTACATGATCACCAATATCAGATTATTGGGAAAATTGAATGGGTTAATACACATAAAGCACCCGAACAGTTTCTGGAACATAGGCGTGATGATTAATTTTAGCTGCCACTTGACTAGGCTAAGGGATGCCCAGATAGCTTGTAAAACATTACTTTTGTGTGTCCATGAGGGTGTTTCTGGAAGAGATTAGTATTTGAATCAGTAGATTGAGTAAAGAAGATCACCCTCTCCAGAGTAGGCACGCCTCATCCAATATATTAAAGGCCAGGATAGAACAAAAAGGCAGAGGAAGGTGCTCTTTTTTCTTTAGCTGGGACATTTATCTTCTCCTGCCCTTCAACATTGGTGCTCTTGGTTCTCAGGCCTTCAGAGTCCCACTTGGACTGGAACTTACTGGCTGCCCTGATTTTCAGGCTTTTGTGCTGGTTGGCACTATATCACTGACTCTGCTGGGGCCCAGCTTGCAGACAGTAGATCATGAGACTTCTCAGCCTCCATAATCACATAAGCCAGTCCCTCATAATCTCTCTCTCTCTCTCTCTCTCTCTCTCTCTCTCTCTCTGTCTCTTTATCTATCTTTCTTATTGGTTCTGTTTCTTTGGAGAACCCTGTATAATGCAATTGTAAAATTCTAATAAATTATAATTATATATATAGTTCTTTTTATTTTGTAGTAGGCAGCTTCTAAAATGGTTCTCAATGACCCCAGCCTTCTGATATTCAGGTTGGATCTATTGGCCCATCATGAACACAGTTCTGCAGATGAGGTAGCACAAATTTTTATGAATTAGGTGACAAAATTACCAAGGTGATTCCATTCAAGGAGGCTGTACATCTCTCTACCTTAGATCACTAGCTGTGGGAAAAGCAAGCTGTCACCTTGTGAACAGCCTAGTGGAGAGGTTGATGTGACGAGGAACTAGTGTTGCCAACCAACAACCAGAGAGAGCTTGAGGTCTGGTTGTAAATGAGTTTCAAAGTGGATCCTCTCTCAGTTGAGCCATGAGATGACTGCAACCCTGGCTGACACCTTGATTGCAGTCTCAGAGAAAAACCTTAGCCAGAACTACCCAACTAAGCCACTCCTAAATTCCTGACACACAATATTTGTGGGAAAATAATGATTCTGTGGTTAGCCACTAAGTTTTGAGATGTTTTGTTATGAGCAATAGATAACTAATACATTTTCCTGGTTGTTGTTAATATATGTTATTATGTCTTTCTTCTAACCCCAAATACTTATATTTTCCTGTCTGAATTCACTCTGGTAAAATATATATCTATATAAAACAAATGCATGTTTGGAAAATGGAAAAATAAAACTGTACGGTGTACTGATATTTTTGAGTATTTCCATTTTCCAAATGTTATTATTTTTACACTTACTGATTCTAGGGATATTGTCCTATCCCTAGCTAAGCTGAAACAATTATTCCAGCAAATCAGCCTGAATAAGTTACTTTTATTTTAAATTCTTTTATTGGGATATTTTGGTGCAGGCAGAAAAGGAAGAATGAGGAAAAAAATTCAAAAAGGATGAGAAGGATTAAGAAGAGGAGAAGGGTAAGAAAAGGGTAAGAAAAGGGAAAAAGGAGGAAAATAACAGGTACAGTTGAGTTGTTTTTAGGTCGTGGTATAGTCCTATCCAGGGATTAAATTGCTTCCTGTAAACTGTATGTGCTGTCTCCCTCTTATAAAACAGATATGGACCTTAACAATTTTTGAAATGTTTATTTTTTATTAAATAAGCTATATAATTTGGAATCCTACAGAAAGATTATAAATAATGGCCAACATAACCAGTGTTCCACAGCATGCAGTTTGGAAAAGAGTTCTTATATGTAACCCTATCAGTTGAGTCCTTGAAAAAATGTGGTTGTGAGTTGCTAGTTTTATGCAAAAATCTAAAACACTTGGGAATTAGTGTCTAAGGAGACTAAACTGATGATTTTTTAAAAATTATCAAGTTCAGAAATCTAAACAGAACATTTCAAGGAAACACTTGTTGCTTGAACTAGTCATCTTATTTCTCGTGCTGCTGTGATTTGTGTTGGTTTGGTGAACTTTGGTATTTGAAAATTGGAAAATGAGCATGTGTGTGTGTGATTTTTCGTGTTCATGTGTGTGTGTCCCTCCTGTGTTTTATATGCATTACATACTAGTGTTCATGATCATATATAGGACAATTTATTCCTCTATATTAGTATTCTATGCATTCTAACAGGACAACACTAACTCCTCACTACTACATTCTAGTAAATGTGTACAATAGTTTTAAATCATAGCGAAAATCATGTTACTAACTGTATCTTATTTAAGTTTTAAAAAGAGAATATTAATATCCTTCTACACCCTTAGACATATTTTTTACAAAATTCCTTTTGAAACATTTACATAGAATATTCCTAATTGTAATCTGAAAATTAGGCCAATGATTAGAATCATATTCTGATAATTCAAAGTCAAGGCTGAAACTGTTAATTTCAGGCCAATGAATAAATTATTTCTTCAAAAATATGTATGTTCTAACAAAATGGGCGTTGAGATAAACTGCTTATTATTTTTGTGGTGATAAAACTGAGTTACTGTTGTATTGTGTACCATGATATAAAGAGGCATTTGTTTTTAAAACCTCATTCTAAGAAATTAAATTTCACTAGTTAATTAAATTCGTGACCTGACAAACTCTGAAATATTTCATCAAATAGTCTCTAAATTACATTGACCACTTTCGGTTAAGAATGAAGGATTTTTACACTAATCAATAATGTAGTACTTCTTCCACTTTCAGTTAAATCTTTTTATCTTCTCTGATTAATAGGACCCTGTTTAATAAGACATAGATAATCAGGGTATTTAGCATTTACAAATCCTTTAAGAAGTTAGCAGTAGAGGTGCTTAATACAAAATTTAATTTAATTTTTAAAAAAGAGGAAAAATAAAACAAAAATAATCCTTCTATTTCAACCTGGTAATATGATATTCAATTCTGTTTAATTATATAAAATAAGAATAAATAAAAGACATTGCTATATGCAGTATTACCCCCACCCTTCATTTCAGGGTGTGTTATAAATGTGGTTAGAGAAGTATTAATAGCCTTCCCATTTGTTTAATTTATTTTTGTGAGGTTCATTCGTACCATTGACTTTAGTTATGTTTCTTGCAAAAATTCTTGATTCATTAATTAAAATGTAAGCTCCTGAAGTCAGAGGCTTTTTCCTATCCTTCTTAGCAGTTTTAGTCAGTACATAGAATAATTCCTGTCACAAAACTGTATCTGTATATGTGGTTTCCCTAATTGAATTAGGACTTAAATATGATCTTCTTTCAACTAGTTTATTTTTGGCATATGTGTTTTATGTAAAATAATTAGTGCTTATCTGGATTGAATTTTTGGATAAATTTTATTTCAATAAATAATATATTTCTAATCAGTAACAAGACAGTTGACTTGTAAATAATGGATTACAAGCTCTTTTCCAGATTCAACTGTCATCATAACACTGGAACTACAGTTACCCAGACATTTTAAAATAGAGTGAGACTCCCGTAAATGGTATTACCTTATTTGGCTCAACATAGCCAAGGCGTAAACTCAAGTTTATCCACAGATAACTTTTCTGATCAAACCCTGCTACTTAGCTGTATGACTTAAGACCAATATTTTAGTTTAAGATTCAGGGGCCTATCAAAAAAAAAGTAGGGTTAATTTAATAGTTCTAATTCTCTTTCCACTTTAAATTTGTATGGCAATAAATAGTGGTGAAATTGATCATCACGAAAAATTGTAGGAAGACTTGCTGATAGAGACTCTCAGAGATAAGATGTAGAAGGTTAACATGGACCAGATAATTAGAATTAGAATTTATTAAGATTGTTGACTTAAACTGGTAAAGAAAATAGTTTGTTTTTACAAGTAAAAAGACAGGCTTTGGGAGAGCAAATATGTTTGCCAATAAGACAATGGAAATAAGTTTTATTTGTGTGTTAAAATAATGACACATTCCTTCTTAATAATTAATTGAGACAGTTACAGTGTAAGATAATCGGTTAAATAATTTGATATCTATTCTTTTTTAAGATTGTAGAGCTCAGATGATGCAAATCCATGGTTATTCTGGATAAATTAAAATAATACTGGGATAGAATATCTATTATTTTAATGGTAGCATATCATCATTTGAAATATTGCCACTTTCAAACCTAAATGATACCTTGATATCCCAGAAACCATCCTTTGACTCATAGGTGTTAATGCTATCTTCACAGTGTATTTAACTCTGATGCTCTTGACTTATTATTTTTTGTGAAAAAGAAAAAAATCTGAGTTTATTGTACACACAGCATTAAAAATCTACAGAAATCGATTTTTATGACATTTTAATCTTATTAAATACTTACCCAGAGAAGCAAAAAGATTTTGTTTAATGAAAATGACTTTATTAAGAAGAAAGCTAAAGAATCAAAGCAACTCTTTCTTTCTTAACACCTAATAAAAATGGCATATATTTCTACATTTTAGAATATTTTGGTGTACTATATTTTTGACATCTGAGATTTGTATGTAAGCACTACCACATTGTTTGAATATTAACACATTTCATTTATGAATGTTGTGATTTGTTGTGACTGAACTCCAAATTCTGATTTATTCATTGGATTGGAGGATTTTTCTTCACAAGAGAAAATGATGTGTCCTTGACAAATGTGTGTTTGCTAAAGTTTTAAAATTCATTTCATTGCTTTTATCCTATTAATTTAGTCATTAATTTCATTTATTGTATTCTTCATTTTTTATAATTTTGATTTTTATTTCCTACCTTGTATATTCCACTTTATACATATTATTTTGTTTATATTTGATAAATTTAGTATCTAGTGTATTTATGTTTATTCATATCTATTTTTCTCTTTTTTCATTCATGTTATTCACACATTTCTGATTATTTTTATTGTTTGACAGATAGTACATTTGAAAATATTGTCTGTAGAAATTATTTAAAGCCTAGTGTCATGTTATTTTCTTTCTGAAGAGATTTACCTAGTTTCTCTTAGGCGCATAGGGTCACTGGTAATGAGGCACCAGCTTACTCCCTATCATTGTCTTGTGTGCTTCCCATTTACCTATACTGTATTTTTCATCTGCTTTTTTAATTAATTAATATTTATTGAGAATTCTCTAAAACAGACATCATATTTTGTACTTTTCATGTATTGTCTCTTCTATGTCCTTAGGAAAACTTGGCAGGCAAAGTAACAATATAATGATCATTTTTCAGATAGGGAAATAGGAATAATCTTAGAAAGTTTAAATTACATATCCAAGAATACAAAGCTAGTCAGTGGTAGAACTGTTATTTAAACCCAGGTCTATTTGTTGCTAAAATCTTGCTTTAAACCATTCTATTCTATTCTTGAACTCTAAGTTCAAGAAAACATCCTACTATAAAGGCACCATTGTATATCCCAGCACTACACTATTTCCACTAGATCATAATGCCCTATTTAAAACAAAGGAGAGTTACAACCAGAGGATGAAATGGCATCAGGAAAGTATATTTATAATGGACTTCCTTTTAAAACACACACACATACACATACACACAAATGTTTTCTTTTTTTTAATATAAAATAAAAGCTGAAAAATATTTATTCCTTTTGCAATTTTTCCACTCATTTGAAATGACCAAGCAAAAAGATGTACATATTGCCTTATAAATATAATACTGAAAAAAACAATCTAAATATCCTTCATCAGAATACTGATTAAATAAACAGTGTTACATCAGTAAAATGGATATCTTTCTTTTTTACACTTTTTATTCTGCATTTTGTATACCTACCCCATATATTCTACCTTGAACATATTATTTTAATAGGAGGATAGTCTTAGGATCCTGACACTCACAAGCCCAATGCAGGCAAGCAACATACATCTCCACTGCCTTAGGAGGCCCTGGACACCAACCAATGTCTTTGTCTTAAAACAGGAAGTCTGTCCAAGGGCTGCTTAGCTTTCCCTCCATGCCATCCCACCATCAGGATTAACTGACACCCCAAGGGAAGTGAGTTTCTAACACCCCAAATGCCATACTTTCTCAAAGTTTTTTCCTTCTCTGATACTGGTCAGATGAGTCTTTTCTCTTGTTTGGATTCTGATATTCTAAGCAGATTTTTTAACACACACACACACACACACACACACACACATCCAGCTGTCTTTTGTGTCCTTGGTAAGAGAGTTTGAAAAAATTATCTAGTCCACCATTGCTAGAAGTGGAAGTCTGATGAATACATTTTAAAAATCCCTTCTATCCTGAATTATTGCAGCACTTAGTCACTCTTTCATATTTCAAGCATGTTTTTTCATTTGGTCTCCATAATACCTCACTCTCTTGGCTATCCTCAAATGTCATCATTCTTTATTATTAGTTCTTTTTCATCTCTCTGACTTTTCAACATTGGAGGACCCTAGGACCCAGTCCTTGACTCTTCTTCTGTTTATCTATTTCATGCCCTTAGTGGTTAAGTCCCATGTCCTGACCTGAAAAACTACCTGAAAACTAAGTGTTATATTTTCAACACACATTTCTACCCTGAACTTGAGATGCACATATCTTGTATGGCATCTCTACTCAGATGCATAATAGACATCTGAAACCTAACTTGTCCAAAAACAAATTTTTGACATATCCTACCACAAATTTTTTTTTTATATTTTATTATTATTTTTTTAATTTTACAAATGAAAACTCCATCCTTACAGTTTTCCAGTCATTTTTGGCTTTTACTCCTTTTCTTACACCTTACCTACAGTTCTTCAGAGGATGCTGTCTTTGATTCCTTCAAAATGTGTTCAGATTCTGACCACTTTCTGACAATCTCTCCTAATACCAATACGGTTCAAGTCATCAGCTCTTCTCTCCTGAATTGCAAGTTAACGATGGTATAAATAGCTCTGTCACTCCTGGGCCACTCACCTAAGGATTATTATGTAAGAAAAAAACTTCCGTCTATTCTAAGCCACTGTATTCTGGAAGTATTTTGTTTCAATACTTATGCTTATCATATACCTTAAATAATATGTAAGTACCTCCTCTTATGGATTTTTAGAAGATTAGCCTTTATAGTAATGATGAAAGCTGTATGTTAGAGCAATGCTTTTCAAACCTTAGCATATATAGAATAACATGATGGTCTTCTTAAAATGCAGATTCTGGTTTAGAGCATCTAGATTTGGGTCTGTGATTCTACATTGCTAAAAGTTCCCAGGTGATCCTAATGTTCCTGATCCAGAGACCACATTTTGAGTGTCAACTTTCTAGAATAAAACAACATCAATGTGCCCATCACTATGGATGCCATTAATTGCTACTTGTCTATTTTCATTTTTTCTTATAAATAAAATGAGTTTTAAGAATATGTTTTTCAGGAGATAATTTATTCAAGTGTATAATTCCTTCAATTTTTCCAAGACCTTTAACATCTACATTTATTAATTGAGTAACATAAACCAAAGCCAATTACAGATTTTTCAGGAGTTTTTCAGTTTAAATAAGCCTTACATCTACTCAACTGTCTGAAGAAGTCTAACTCTCACTTGGCCTCTGTCTCCTAAGCAGAGTGCCGAAATATACTATTCTCTTTCCCAAAAAAGGGAGAGCAACAGGTTCTACTCTTGAGAGACCATAAGTGTAAATATCTGTTATAATTAAGGCCCTATTTTAATGAACCCAAGAAAGATCCTGCTGTTACCATGAAATCTCAACACCTGCTTTGTGGGTCTGGATAAGTGTGAATCTGGCACATCTAGAAATTTCAAGGAGAGAAAACAATTAGTTCCAATGATACTTTCAGTAAAATGCAATCACCTGGCAGTGGTAAAACTAGAGTTTTTCTGTCTCAAGAGAATAAGAAAATTAAGACTGTCATTGGGGAAGCAGCAGGAAATACTTTAATTTGCTGTGAATTTCTTTCTTTTCTTCCCCTTGTATTCGTGAATTAAGAAATTGTGCTGGAGATCACACTCAGTCTTTCTCTCCCTGCATTTTTAAGAATAGAGAGAGTGAGACAGTCAACAGTACTTACCATTTTGGTGGATGAGCCAAGTTTCAGATTGCTAGTAACGTGGAACTCACTTGACTGTCTTCTATATTCTCTCTCTCTCTCTCCATGTTACTCTCTTTTAAAAATAAATGAACATAATGCCTCCTTTCAGGTTTATGATGATGCAGCTGATGTTGTTTTAGAGACCATTAGTTCAGGAGGACATGTTGGTACAAAGATCCTCTTCTATAAAGAAGTTGGTACCTTGTGTCACTACATTAAAGAATAAGTTAAGAATTTGATGGTATACAAGGCTGGTTTTATTTACCCATGGAAGCATTATATCTTACTGGAAGACATTGTGGAATATAAGAGAGATTAACCACCATGGTCCCAGTATCCTGTTGTATGAGTATCTACTAGTGCATAACAAATCACCTCAAAACTTAGTGGCTTAAATAACAAGTGCTTTATTTAATCATGATTCTATGGATCAGCAGTTTGGGCTTGGCTCAGCTGGGTGGTTTTTCAGGTAGTCTCACATGGAGCCAGTTATGAGACCACAATTATCTGACAGCTACACTAAGAATGGTTAATCTAAGGTGCTTCACCTCCATATTTGGCAGTTCATGATGGTTGTTTTCTGGGTCAAGTACATCCAGCAGTCTAGCTTGGGCTTCATATCAGCATTGAAAAATGATAAAGCTCAATGAGCAATTTCTTTTAAAGTTCTTGACTGGATTATTTTTGTTGATGTCCCATTGGCCAAAGTAAGTCACATGACCAAACACAGATTCAGTGTTGGGAGAGGGACCACACAAGAGCATGGATGCAGTGAAGTGATCCATTAGGGGCTATTATTTTAAAAATCTCCAACACCTCCCTTCATGAATCAATAAGCCAAACCCCGCTTCACTCCAGGATTCATAAAATTAAAGATTCACACAATATACCAAGCATAAAAATTCACAATTATTCCATCATATTTGCTACTTCTGTTACCTTAGTGCACAGTCCTCAGGAAAGCAGAATTAAGTGAAAATATTAGAGTTGCCATTAAGACTTTCTTTACAATTTCAGTGGTATGCTCCTTTTCAGAATTACATGGATAATTTATGAACAATTAAAAATTTTATTGTATTCCACTCCTCATTAACCTGGTTTCTTAATAATTTGGGTATATTCCATTTGATATTTGTAAATATGAATATGTCCGTTCTGCCTTGAGTCGTGACTCTGTTCTTTGAAGCCTCAAAAATACCCACAAATCTAATTCCAAAATTGTTGAAGAAGAATACTGATTTTAACAACAGTGTAATTTTGTCAGTGAGGTCTACCCTGACTCTGTATTTAAAATTGCTTTACCCAACATGGAACTTATCCCAATTTAAAACACATTATATTTTAGTTTTTAAAATTAGTTTATTGTCTGTCTCTATCCTTTAGAACATAAGCTACACAAAGGCAAGGACATTTGTGTTTTATTATCTGCTTTATTATAAGAAATAGAATAATGACTGTCATATTGTAGTTGTTCAATAAATATTTTTGTTTGAATGGAAGTATGATTGAATATATAAAAAGTTACCTCAAAAAGGACAGCTCAAGGGCTTTAAATTAGCATACCACAAAAACAGAATCCTAAAACTATGCCCCACCAAAAAATTTCAAAAATTGACAAATAATATACATTTGATAAAGTTGTGTGATGTGATCTAGTCAGTAGGCATGGAACTACTTTTAATTGAGTTGTCAAGAAAGACCTCTCTAAGGTGATTCATTTAAACTTAGCCCAAAAGTATAAAAAGGAGTCAGATATACAAATTTCAATCCAAGTAGAAGTCACGGCAAATAAAAAAGCCCGAGATGGAAATCAGTTTAGAGTGACTGAAAAACAGGCACGTGATTGTATCTTGTGCAAAGGGCACAGAGGAGATTAAAGTGTATCAATGCTGTAAATCTCTGTGGAGCAACAACTATATGTCAGGAATTGTATATAGAACAATAAACCACATAATTTCATACTGTCGTAGAATCTTCTGGGTATTATAGTGGGAAAGAGAAGCAGATGCCAGGCTATGCAAGGCCTTGGGGAAAATAGGAAGCCTGAGATTTAGTGTCATGGATGTAGAGCTATTGGAGAATTTTCAGCAGAAGACAGATATGAATTGATTTACTTTTGAAAAAAAATCACTCTGGTTTGATGTATGAAAATGGAATATAGAGAGGTAGAACGAAGCAGCTCTATAGTAGGTCAGGCTTGGACAGTGTTGTGGGAGTGGAGAGGGAGAGGGATGGACACATTCGGGCTATGACTCAGAGGTGGCGTCTACAGGACTGGCTGTGGATTCTATGTGGAATATGAGAGAAAGAATAGTCAGGGCTGACTGAGTTATCATCCTATTGACAGCTATGTTGTAGTTTACGTCATTTGTGCTGTACTACTAAGTGGCTTCCATTTTGGAGATATTGCCTTTATGAACATCATATCTTCAAGTGCTTTTGCTAGCATGTCCCACAGGTCTAGTAGTGGAATTGGTTAAAAGATTACATGCATTTTAAATTTTGAATGGTGTTATTAAATTGATGATAAGAATTTACACTAATACATAAATGCATACCAAGATTTTATGAAAGAAGATTCTATGAAAGGCTTTATAAAACATCTTCTTTAATCTAATAGCTGAAAAATGGTTTGCCATTGTTATTTGGGTCTGCATCCCTTTCGTTATAAACCAGAATATATATATATTTCTGTTTATATATATTTTTTCTATGTATCCCATGCCCATTGTCCATTTTGTTATTGTGTTATTTTTCTTTGTCTTATGAATGAAGCTAACTGTTTTGATTTGTTTTACATCCTGGAATTTTTTTTTTTGTTTAACTTTTGTTATGTGGACATTTTAAGGTTCCTATACTTATCAATTATTTCCCTAATAATTTTGTAATTTTATGCAAAATGTTGCCTACTACATAATATAAATATGAAATTTTATAAAGCAAAATAATACAAACAAAGGTTGAATATTTTTTCTAGGACTAATACAAATTTTCTGTGTATATGTTAAAATGTTGGAATATTTGGAATTTATTTTATTATTAGGACTGGTTTGTTCCCTTTTCTTTCCTTCCTTCCTTCCTTCCTGTAATTATGTTAATTTGTCAAAGCATTATTTGTCTCTGAAGAGAAATGCCACCTTCATATACTATAAATTTCTATATGTATTTTCATCAATCTTTAGGCTATTTAACCTGTTCCATAAGGCTTTTATGTTCCATTAATAGACTATTTTATTATAGTATAATAATACATTTTCATAAAAGAAGGCCCAGTCATCACTGTAAATATTATTAATATTTTTTTTAGTACTTTTGCATGTTTATTGTTTTCTTAGGAAATTCAGAATCAACTTACCAAATTCCAGAACCAAACAAAACAGGCAGAGACCTATAGCCTTTTTCATTGCAATTGCATTAAGTTTATATATGAATTTCAGTCAAATTCACATCTTCACGATATTGAACCTTTTAAAGACAAAGTATGGTTTTTCATATGTACATTTTTTAAACTTATGAATTGTTTATTTCTGAAATTCTCAATTTAAGATTTTCAGGCGACCTGTAACTGAAACCTTGGAAGCAAAACTGCACATAAGGGGGGACTACTATATTCTTGATAAATAAAAAATATATATATTCAGGATGTATAACACAATGGTTTTTTTATTTGTTTTATGTAAACTTTTAACAATTTTCTCAGAGAGGCGTTATCTACATATTTATTGTTAAGTATATTGCTAAGCTTGGTTTTCGTTGTAACATGTATATAAGTAACCTACTGAATTTTGTATATTAATTTTTTTAAATTAACATAATAATTCCCATGATTTCTACTATCATTTGAAAATAACTAGAAAGGATAAATCTATTAGCATTTTCCTATATTTTTGTGAGTACAGGTAGAATTATATAATAACATATATACATCTTATATAAATTAATTTTATTTAAAGATGTATACACATGTGTATATCATACTGTTGTAGTTAAAGTTTTTGAAGTAATTAGTGCTGAATTTTATTTATTGTTATGCAAATAAAACCTTTAGTTTGATTATATGTAATATATACTTTGAATATAAATGCACACATACATATAGTATATAAATATATACATGTCTATATATCAATCTACTGTCTTTTGTTAAAGTGTTTTCAAGTAATCACTGCTGACTTTAATGAAAGGTTATTTCTTTTTGTCTGGGATTTGTCATAGGGCTTTTTTTGGCCTATTAATATATTCAATCATTTTTATGAATATAAAATACATTTGAATATGATTTATTGGTATATTAATCTTGCCTAGTATAACTGGAATCTATTTTATGTGATTTAATTTATATTTTTTTATTGATAGCCAACATGGACTAGTGTGCAGCTGTCATTATTTTGTACTCCTTAATTAAATTAAGGAATCAATATTGTGCTGTTTTCATATCGTGATGGCTTTCTTATTTTCATTAAATTCTGGAATTGTAGACTTAGAATTGGTGTAATCTGTCTTCTGATTAACTGATAATATTCTTCTGCAATTCCTTCTGAAATGAATACTTTTTTCAGATGGATAAGTTCTTAGGTTATTAGTTATCATCAAAATTTTGCATGTGAATTATTTGGTTACATTTTCTATCTCTTTTAGTGTCATTTTTTCTAGAAATTGACATTTTCCTAGAAAGTCTTTTGTATAATGAAAGTTTTCAAAACATGCAGTCAAAGCATGCAATAAACTGCCTAAATTCTGGAGGCAAAATCTGCATAGAGTACTTTTGGGAAATTTGGACCTTCAAAAGCAGCTGTGTATATAAGTGAATTTAGAAAACCACAAAGATGCCCAGGACAAGTCACATGGGCTTTCACTGTGGCCTGATCCTTAGGCTCAGTGTAACCATAGCTAAGTGTTGAACAAGTGTTCTGGCACAGAGCCAATCTGCAAAGACTAGTAGAAAACTCTTACCTTGCACAATATATAATTAACTCAAAACTAATCAAAAACCTAAATATAAGTGCCTACATAATAAAACTCTTAGAAGAGTTTTATTTCTTTGAAAAGAGTTTCATTTGTTCATGATCTTGGTTTGGCAGCGGATTCTTACATAGGGCATCAAATACATGAATAAATAAAAATTAGATAAATTACAGTTCATCAAAGTTAAAAAATTGTGCATCAACAGATACTATCAAGAAAATGACAAGACAACCTACAGGATGGGAGAAAATATTTTGAAATCGTGTTCATATCAGCACTATTCAAAACAGACAAAAGTTGAAAACAATACAAATGTCCATGAATGGATGAAAGGATAAGCAAATTTTAGTATATATTAATACATTCAATGGAATATTATTTGCCCATAAAACAAAATAGTAATACATACTAACATGTGGATATGCCTTGAAAATATTATGCTAAGTATAAAAGCCGAGCGTTAAAGGTAGTATCTTGTATGATTCTACTTATATGAAATGTCCAGAATATATTAATCCATGGAGTGAGAACAGATTGGTGGTTGCTATGTACTAGAGAAAGGGGGAACAGGGAATGACTACTTACCAAAGATGGGTTTTATTTTGAGATGGTGAACATATTTTGAACCTAGACAGAGGTGACAGATGTACAACATTATAAATATACTAGACGTCCCTGATTTGTTCACATTAAAATGGTTAATTTTACCTTATGTGATTTCCACCTCAATTTAAAAAAACAAAAAGCAGATCTTTGTAAAATTGTAGAAAGTATCTTGTCCTTTTTTCCCCCAAATTCTATCACTAATTTATGCTTTTACTGCATTATGATCATAAAATTTGGTCTATTGTTCTCACTTTTACTTTTAGGAAGGCATTGAATTTTTATCTGTTTTTATTCATGAATAATTTGAGTAAATATTATATAAACATATAACTTAATGTGTATATTCAAAGTTGAGCTGAAAAAAGAATATTCTCTTATTGGAATTATCAAACCATTTTACTGTGTGTTGAATATACTAAAGTCAATTTGTTTATTACACTAAAGGCATTCTCAAGTTTCTTTAAAGAAAATATTTTGTTTCTGATTGTTAATGTTTACTTTAATTTTTCAAAAATTATTTTTCGCATTTATTTATATTTGTATATATTCATGGGGTACACGTGCAATTTTGTTACATGGATATATTACATTGTGGTAGAGTCAGGGCCTTCTGTGCATGCATCACTGAAGCAACACACTTTGTACGCATCAAGCAAGCTCCCATCATCCACCCTCCTGTCACCCTCCCACGCCTCTCAGTCGCCATTGTCCATCGTTCCACACTCTGCTTCTATGTGTACACATTATCTAGCTCCCACTTATAAGTGAGAACATGTGGTACTTGTCTTTCTGTATCTGAGTTGTTTCACTTAAGATAATGGCCTCGAGTTCCCTCCATGTTGCTGCAAAAGCCATAATTTCATTCTTTTTTACAGCTGAATAGTATTCCGTCGTGAATATATACAACATTTTTTAAATCCAATCCTCTGTTGATAGACACTTAGGTAGATTCCACATCTTTGCTATTGTGAATAGTGTTATGATAAACATATGAGTGCAGGTATCTTTTTATATAAAAGAAATATATATATTTCTTTTTCTTTGGGAAAGATAACCAGAAGTGGGATTGCTGGATTGTATGGTAGTTTTATTTTCAGTTCTTTGAGAAATCTCTGTTTTCCACAAAGGTTGTACTAATTTATATTCCCACCAACAGTGTGTAAGAATTCCCTTTTCTCTACATACTTGCCAATATCTGCTATTTTTTGTCTTTTTAATAATAGCCATTCTGATTGGTGGAAGATAATGTCTCATTGTTGTTTTAATTTGCACTTCTCTGATGATTAGTGATGTTGAACATTTTTTTATATACTGTGGCTATTTGTCTTCTTTTGAAAAATGTCTGTTCGTGTCCTTAGCCCACTTTTTCATTGGGTTAATTTTGTTTTTCTTGTTATTGTTGTTGTTGAGTTGCTTGAGTTCCTTGTAAATTCTGGATATTAGTCCCCTGTAGGATGTATACTTTGCAAATATTTTCTCCCATTCTGTAGGTTGTCTGTTTACTCTGTTTATTATTTCTTTTGTTGTGCAGAAGCTTTGTAGTTTAATTAAGTCCCATTTGTTTATTTTTGTTTTTGTTGCCTGTGCTTTTGAGGTCTTAGTGATGAATTCTTTGCCTCGACCAATGTCTAGAAGAGTTTTCCCTAGGCCTAGGTTTTCTTTAGGTATTTTTATAGTTTTGGGTGTTACTTCCAAGTCTTTAATGCATGGTACTGGTATAAAACTAGACACATAGATGAATGGGACAGAATAGAGAACACAGAAGTAAAGCCTCATTCTGATAGCCAACTGATATTTGACAAAGTGGACAAGAATATACACTGGGGAAAGGGCACCCTTTTCAATAAATGGTGCTGGGAAAATTGGATTGCCATAATCAGAAGAATGAAACTTAGACCTTTATCACTTAGCATATACAAAAATCAATGTGTAATTTAATGTATAATTAAAGATCAGAGGCCATCAGCCATTATCTAGATTATATAAGTAACATAATATTGCATTGTCAATTCCCTTATATTAATTCATTTAAACTAATAGATTTCACATGAAGAAATATTTATCTACTTAGCAATTCTTGCAGTTTTATTTTTATTATTTTCTTCTTTTGAATTAAAGTAAAATATAAGGCATAGTTTATGAATGTTAGAATAGTTTTCATAAAGACATTTTGCCAGCCTATTTATATGTTATTTATCTTTATGCACTCATTGAGAAATATCTGAATTATTTGTATTAAATGTTAGTTTCAATTATTTTAGGTGATTGGATTTTATGTATTTTTTCCTTTATTACACTTTTCTCTATTATTTGAATGATTTATAGTGATCACATAAACATTTATTATATGAAGAATATAGTTACTACCTTCCTTTACCTACACCACACACATAGACACACATACACGCTCCAAGATTGGCTCAATGTTTTGAAATCCACTCAGTTGGAAATGGATAAGAACAGGTAGAATGTAAGTTAGATAATAAGGCAAATCAGATCATATTACAAATAGGTAGAAGCTTTATAGAAAAAAATGGGCAATATGTTACAAGAAAAAATTAATTAGCCACACTTCCTAATTCATAATTCAAAATTCTTAGTCTTTTCTAGAAAACTATCCCAGTGGTGGAATCTAAAATACTGACCAGGATTTATACATGCATATGCATGCATTATTAGGTGAATAATAAAGAAAAAGATAACAATAGTTTCATTTGATTTAAGTATTTATAAACTTGCCTATTTTCTTTCTCCACCACCTCGCTTACCTGCACATACTTTATCAGCATTTATTCTTGGAACACTGCCATAGTCTCTTGAGTAGTCTTCTGCACCTTCTTGGGTAAGCCTCAGGTAAGACACTGATGAGGCCAAACCGTTATAAAGAACAAGCCATTTTAAGCAGGTTATTCTCTTTTATAACATTTAACAGACATAAAATTTTATATTTTTATGCACTTATTAGATTAATGTATGCCTTCACAAATAGATTGTAATCTCTATAAAATCAGGAATTTTGTCTGTTTTCCTCCATCATTGCTTCTTCAATATGTACTTCATACATTTAAGCATTCAGTAATTAAATTCATAAATTTTAGCACTTTCTTAAATGGATAAAAGGATAGATAAGCAAACAATAGTAAATTGTGGTGTCATTAAGAAAACTACAAAATTAGGCAGTCATTTTGAAAAGTGGAAGAAGTCTTTTGATATAATTGTGATTAAAAAATAAATTGAAATATAATTTTAAACTTATTTTATGATGAAAAATATAATATACAAGTTGAACAAAAAAGATAAAAGAAAATATACTACTAAGTATTTTTTAATATGAGATTTGTGAATATTCTGTAAAAAGGTAGGAGATCTACTCTATTAAAAATTAACTAATATCATTTTAAGTACTGATCTTAAAAAGCTTTAAGAAGTTAAACCAATCTTATTTTAATTAAGAAACCAGGAGAAAGAGTACAATTTTATAATGTGTGGGTGTAGGTCTAATATGAAGTCATATGTTATAGGGAGGAGTTATAATAATCTCGTGTTTTAAGAAACTTCTTTGCCCCCCAAATAAAACTTAAATAGACGTGTTTTAATATTCCAGGAAACAGAGGAAGTTGTCCTACATGCAGTCTTTTAATGTTAACTTGGTCAGTAAAGAGCACACACAGAAAATCACAGAACATACACTGTCAAGAAACAATGAGGGCACACCTATGAAAAAGCAAGTGTTGGTAAATTGGGCTTCTCATCACATTCCTTCTAAAATCCAATGAAAATAACTACAAATACACGCACCAAGATAAAGATGTTTGGGCATCGCTCATGACTCTGTCATTAACATCACTTCTTGCACACACCACAATCATCCTTCTGGAAAATACAAATGATAGTATATAGATATTTGGTGCTATTCACCGAAAGTTAGGTGTTTAAACTTGCTGAGACCAATGATCTATATTGTCATAATAATAAATCTAACTTTTGTATAGCTTCTTGTTTATTTCATATCTCTTCATATTATTGCTTAAAGTAAGACATAAACTTAGAAGTAATAAAACTAAAATTTAAAAATCTCTTTAAATAGATTTTTATGATATAATGTTTTCTGGGGGCATTATTTGAAGTTAAAGAAGTTGTAATGACCTGATTAACCAGAATATCATTCTCTTCAGATGAAGATATTTACATAGTTCCCTAGGTATGTAGATACAAGGTACCTGTGGTAATCAAATCACCATTGATGGGAATAATATGCTGAATCAATGGTGCATTAATAATTGAAGTGCTATTTCTACTTCTTATAAATCGTGATAGAGAAAATTGAGTCATACTTTCCCATAAATACATGTGAAAAAAGATCACAGTTTTTTAGAACCTATGCTAAATGTAATTTTACCAAAATAGATTTTATACCCATTAAAGCTAGGGAGCATATCAAATCATTCTGGACACACATGCTGCTATACTTACATTATTTTGAAATGTTTTCAGAGTAGAATAAAGAAAAACTACCACCGAGTCATCTCCTAGTTATTATAATTACATTACAAAACCAAGATCTCATTTGTAATCCTAATTAGTTTTCGCAGAAAATGGAGCTATGTCACATGATGAAAATCTATGCTAAAACGTTCTGTGAAATTTAGTGTTATTCTCAATTTGCAGGCACATAAAATGCTATCATTAACAGTATGATGTTTCCCATACTCTAAAGTGCCAGGAAAAATTGTTTTATTACAAGAGGAAATATAGACCAACTTTAAAAAATCATCTCTATTTTAATGAACCTTTCTTTCAAACACTTAACTTGGATAGAGGACCTAAAAAAAAAGCCCTGAGTTCAAGGTCATCACAGAGTCAAAATCTAGAGCAGCTGAAAATTGAATCAAAGCTAAACACTTTGAAAGAAGCAAGGTGAATGTTGTCTTGAGGAACTGATTCAAACAGAAAATGCTATTTGCAGTTTACTTTTATGAGGTGAACAGGTGGTAAAGTATTTGGGGGAATGCTGCTGGTAAAAGGCACAAAGAAAGAATCACTGGCTTCTCTTAGGCTATTCTTCAGGTGCCTAGAGTTTCTCAGGTTTTCCTGGTAGAAAGTCACGACCTGGATTGTTTGTTAAAGATGGAGTTATGTTCCACAAATGTTTTTCTCTACTTCTTATTCTTGTTACAACAGTGTTATTCCTGCTCTGATGTATTTGTAGGTCTTTGACGTTATATCCTCCAGTTTGCCATATCACAATGACAGGAAAAGCTTGATGAAGACAAGGTAGATCTGCATAATAAGAATCAGAATGTTGTACATCTGGTTATCTTCTTTAAGTTTATTAAAGCCTCAATAGGCAAAATGACTAAGCCTCATAGGAATTCAGAGATTAGCAAGAATAATGACTTGGGACTTTTCAGTCAGTTTCAATGCAAATAAGCAATGAAAAGTTATAAATTGGGCAAGGGTACAAATGAATGAGTGGATGTAGCTTCTGGAGTGAGCACAGTTCCGTAAAGACATAGGTCAATATTGGATGGTCAAGCAGTTTTCAAACAATGAGGACTCATTTAAGTCAGAAGAGATCAGAATAATGGCTTTGCTTCCTTGTGTATGGTTAAACACGGAGGTAATGCTTTATGACACCTATTTCTTATTGCCTCATTTGATTAACTGCAGGCCTGGTGGTGGATAGAACTGAGGAGTAGAGTGGGAACATGTAGAAAGTTAAACTAGAAGATAGCTTCAATTCAGATTTCTCTCTTATTACTAATTACCTATTTGTATATACATTATTCTGCTCCGTGATAAAAGGAACATACAATACATAGCTATTAGAATTTACTCCAGAGGTCATGCATTGGTCAAACATAGCATGGTAGTGGACCATGATGTAGGGAAATAACAACAAAAAAAAAAATCTGCTATTAAATTGTATATTTAGGTGGAGACATATGATGAAACAATATAATCATGATTAACACAGGAAGGTATTTGGAGCTGACATGTTATCTGCAAGATGGGTAGTATAAAATTATTTTTCCAGGATCAGTGCATCCTTTCTAGTCACTGGTCATCTAAATGGCGACTAGATAGGTAGATGAAGATATGCTTTGATTTAAGGAAATAGTAATTTAGTTACAAGTGACAAAGAAATATTAA
This sequence comes from Daubentonia madagascariensis, assembly GCA_023783475.1. Lineage (NCBI taxonomy): Eukaryota > Metazoa > Chordata > Mammalia > Primates > Daubentoniidae > Daubentonia > Daubentonia madagascariensis. The sequence goes on along the minus strand of JAKFHU010000978.1, from coordinate 11,424,638 downwards.
TCCCAATCTGGCTCAAATATAAAATGCATTTATTGGCTTTAGAGAAGACCTAGATCTCATGAAGGGCTCTTTCAATCTTATATCTGAATGTTTTGCCTTTTGATGTTTCAATTAAATCATCAGGCTTCATAGAGTGACTGTTTCTCCACTTACATTATCTTAAATGTTCCTTTGTGACTGGGCAAGTATTTATAGTGTCCTCACAAATCAAATACTAACATATCTTCTAAGGGAAGATCGAGGGTATCTTTTGAGAGAACAAAAAGAAATCCTGTATTCCATTCCCTTTAATTGGACAAAAATGGGTTAAGTGTTCATCCCTAAACCAATAACTATTACCAAGGAGGGATATTATTTGATTAGCTTAATCTATATAGCTGAGGGGGACAGATTTAATGCTATCAAATTTTATGGCTGAGAATAGGAGAGTAGCAAAGGAGAAATAAAGAATAGAAACAAGGAAAAAGTATCAGCATATGTCAAAAGGGCACAAGAGCTAATCTGAAGGTATCCCCAATGGCCAAATCTGGAATAATTTTAGCAACATTAGAATTAATGATAGATTGTACTAGATTATAACCCAAAGAATAAAATAAATATCTATGACTCCATACTTATATAAATACATAACTGAATAATATAATAAATGAGGATAATGGACAAATTTTCCTTAGAAAAGAATTGCAGTGAATAAATGTATAGAGAATAAAGGAAATATAATATCAACATTAGAACCCTACAGCAACATTTCCTGCAGGCAAGATCCAACACTCTTCATTAAAACGGTGAGCAAAAGTTAAAGAAAAAAAACAGAATATGTGCATATTCTCAGAGTATCTCCAGCCAAATAAATATTTATTAATTACAAAGGGAATAATGGTAGCTACACAGTAGAGAAACCTGGCACTCAACATCTTAACCAAGTGATCAAATTTAGCATTACCAAAAATAAGACTTAACATCATGTTCGCCCTCACATCATACACTGAGAAAGATACATCACTTTTGTGGTATTTTACACACTAATGCATAACTTCAATATAGTTATGAAAAAAAGCATCAAACTCAAATTAGAGGGCATTCTAAAAATCACCGAACACTACACTTTACAAGTTTCAAGGTGATGATAAGCAAGAAAAGACTGAGGAACAATTACATTTTTAGGGAGAGTAAGGAGATATGACAACTAAATGCTATGTGAAATCTTGGGTAGTCCCTGACTTTAGCAAAAATAACCAGTGGCACCACCTAAGTTATGGAAGACATTCAGGTCAGCCTCAACTCACTGGCCAGGGTAGTTCTAAATGATAGAATCACCTTAGGTTTCCTCCTTGTGGGACTATGTGTAGTGTGTAAATCTGTAATACATCCTGCAGTACCTAGGCAAATACCTCAAGCCAATGTAAAGGTCAATACCAAACCTTCTGGAGAAATCTATCCAGCGTTCTAAGGTAGACCCTGAAAGTTTAAGTCATTTGTTCAAAATTTGACATTTGTGTTCAGGATCCCGGGAAGCATGGTTGAGGTCAATACTTCAGGTTGCCTTCCCATTGTTGCTTGGAGTTCTATTGCTGGTATCCTTAATTATATGCTGTATAAGGAAACATAAATGGATTTGTTTCTAGATTTTGTTGGTCAGACTAGAGTGGCCAATGGAGTGGGATATTTATGGGCTAATTCATCACATACCAAGACAGTGTAGATACAAGAAGTAGATGTTAAATATTGAACAAAAATTTTTCATGGTCTGTTGCATTTCTGTACAACTTGTTAGTGAAGTAACTTGTTGCCTTTGTTCCAGGCTATCTTTTAAAGAATGTTTTTATAACAAAGAGCCTTGAAATATACAGATAGTGTATATCTGTACACTTCAAAATAAAGCGTGGGTTTGTTTACTATCCAGTATATTTAATGATAAAGATAATAGCTCCCTGAGAGCTGAGATCAGGCAGGTTACTACCTATTATAAAAGATTTGGGTCCTTTAGCTTGTGGTTTTTCTCTTTAATGCACCTTACTGAGGCTTGGGGAAGTGGTACAATGCTGACACTGGCCACTGCTCTTGCCGTGAGTATAATATAGTCCTTTGTCTCTGACCAAGAAAAGTGACATATATTCTTCCATTTTCCATGTAATTGTGGGAGACTAACTTGTTAGCTTATAGTATGACAAAAACTCAAATCCTTCACAGTTTCTGACACCCATTATAACCTACTATTTCTTTTTGTTATTTCAAAATATTAGGGGGGTACAAATGCTTTTGTTACATGGATACCTTTTATAATGCTTAGTTCAGGGCTATTAGTGTGCCCATCACCCAACTAGTGTTCATTGTATCTGATAGGTACTTTTTTACCTCTCCCGTTTACCCCCACTTCTTGATTTCCAATAACCTTTACATCTCTCTATGCCTATGTGTGCTCATTGGTTAGTTCCTAATTACTAGAGAGTACATGTGGTGTTTGTTTTTCCATTCCTGAGATACTTCACTTAGGATAATGGTCCAGTTCCATCTAAGTTGCTTAGTACTCAGTGTTTAGTACTCCTATTTCACTTAGGATAATGGTCCAGTTCCATCTAACTTGCTTAGTACTCCATAGTAGTACACACTACTATTTCTTATAAAGAAAAAGAAGAGTTCACATTTACTGGAATAGGATATATCAACAGTCAAGAGCAAATTGAAGGATCAAATATTATAAATAAGGCATTATATAGACTGGACACTAAATTTCAGTTGAGGGCAAGTAAAATTTCCTAGGGATAACCTGTAACCTGCATTCTACTCTTACACCTTAAACAGCTTTCATTTATGCTAATATTGAGCTTCAAATTGTTTAATACATTAAACAATTTCCAATTCCTGTATTACAGGACCTTTGTGTTACATTGAACATTTTGATCACTCCATTCTACCTAAAAATTTCCCTTTGTGTCTGCAACATTTAATCTTCTGATTCTACTCATACTTTTCTGATTATCCCTTTTCACAAGGGTATCTCTTTTTATCTTTTAAAAAGTTGTTATTTCTCCAGGATTTGCCCAACATGAAAACTTATCTATTCTTTATAGATTTAACTTATCAAGCATATGCTTTTTACTCATAAACAGATATATCTCTGGCTTGTACCATTCTGCTGGGTTTCAACTGCCTGCTGAATAACAATTCCAGAAAATTTGAACATAATATTTTCAAAACTGAACTTGCAATTTTTGTATTTTAAATGTAATTTATTAGTATTTTTGTCTGTTTTATTAATTGGCAACATAATCCAATCAGGCACCTGCAAGTTATCTTGGACTTGCTCATTTTCTTTTACTTCTCATCTCTTATCAACTCTCTGGTCCTTCCAAGCTTTCTCACATTGTCCCTGTCTCCTCAATTCTTATTGCTATTGTTCTTTTTTAAAAATTTCAAACTATTAAGGAGGTACAAATGTTTTAAGTTACATGGATCACTTTTGTAATGCTTGAGTTCCAGCTATAGGTGTGCCCATCACCCAAATAGTGTTCATTGTACCCATTAGGTAGGTTTTCACCCATCCCCTCCTCCCCCTACCATGTGATTTCCACTGAGTTTTACTTCTGTCTGTGCACATGGCAACAGCAAAAATTAACAAATGGGATTTAATTAAGCTAAAAAGCTTCTGCACAGCTAAGGAAACAATCAACAGAGCAAATAGACAACCTACAGAATGGGAGAAAATATTTGCAAGCTACACATCTGATAAAGAGCTAATATCCAGAATTTACAAAGAAAAATAAACAACCTTATTGAAAAGTGGGCTAAAGACATGAACAGAAGTTTCTCAAAAGAAGAAAGACAAAAGGACAATAAACATGAAAAAATGCTCAATGTCACTATTGTTCTTGATGTGGCTTTTATCTGTTGCCCTCTGTGCTTGTTCCATGGTGCTCAAAATTGAGTTCTCTATTGTTGCCAGAATTTACCTCCCTGAAGATGCCCATAGGAGAAAATAATAATCAATCCTGAATTCAAGAACCTCTGTGAACTGATCCCTGCCTCCTTTTCAGCTTTGTTTTCTGCCACTTCCTGAGCGTTGAACTCTGTGGGCAAGAAATAATAAACTATGAATTTCTACTCCTACTCATACGTACACTGACAACACCCTCAATGCCAAGACTGTGCTCATGCAATCCCCTGGAGTGCTCACATGCATGGTATTTAATTTTTTCTACTTTTTAGGGAAAACCCCACAATTCTTCCTTTAATAATCAGGGCTATCTTTACTTTTTTAGAAAACTTCTTCGCTCCTAATATTAATAATTCACTGAGCCTATCATTTGGTTCTTTTTGGTTCTTTCATAGGATATTGTGAATTCCTCTTATTAAAACTGCACAATGATTTTTGATCATCTGTTTGCCTTTTCTGCCCTCCTACATTGGTGAATTCCTTAAGGTCAGGTGAAGTCAGGAAGCATGGCTTATTCATTGTTGGATTTTGTTTGTTTGCTTGTTTTTGTTTTTGTTTTTGTCTCACACAATGGTGCAAGCTCAGTAATTTAAAAAATAGTTAATAGGATGAACAAATAAGAGTGATACCATATCTACATCTATATCTACCTATAATAGGTACACTCATATACATATAAAATCTGCTCATCTATAACTGAAAATTAACTAGTCGATTTTGCCTGCTCTGAAGCAGTATTTATTAAATGATCCCCTAGCTGTCTCTGGATTGCCCTGTAGCAGAGGCAGCAGAATTAAGTGTCTATATTTAGGAAACTGGCTCAAGAGCCTGTGTGAAGCTGCTTCAAACTCATTTCCAAGTCATTTATTTTAACAGCCACAGCATTTCTTAAAGCCAGTCCTGCCCTTTTCCATTACTTGTAACCAAATGTAGGCTTTGCATTAAGAATAATATCACGTAACTCTTATCTCCTAGCATGAGTTATTTAACAAATAATTTATGTATTTTTTTATTTTTTTGACTGAACATTACCATAGTAATTTGAAGCACACTTTCTATTGAATGTGTAGATTGAATATATATGTTTATTGATAATGAAACATATTTTGTACCTTTCAGACATTATTCCAACATACATACTATTTCCATTAAGTAACAGCTATTTATCATTTCATCAAAGCTAAAGTAAAGGACCCTGCTATCCAGAAATAACTATTTCATCATATTTTCTGGCATGCCACAGAAGCCGTGTTATCAGGTATCTACAAATAAATATGTTCAATATACTATTTATAAGTTTTTACATGAAAATATGTCTGAAAACTCCAACTAGATTTTGGTCACAAATTTTTTTGTTTGTTTTTTGTTTTCTTAGAGACAAGGTCTTGCTCTGTCACCCAGGCTGGAGTGCAGTGGAACAATCATAGCTTACTGCAATCTCGAACTCCTAGGCTCAAGTGATCCTCCTGCCTCAGCCTCCCAAGTAGCTACAGGCATGTCCCACCATGCCCGGCTAAGATTTTAGACACACTTCTGACCCTATTTGGGGGCAGCAAAATTATGGTCACTAATTAAAATACTACTTATATTTTATTAATAAAAACAAGTATTATACAAGCTTTGTTTTCTCAAAAACAAATAAATAACCACATTAAATGACTTTTACAGTAGTTGTACAGCACTAACCTCTAAAAAAGCTCACATTCAGACTAAACTGATACAATGAAAAAATATGGACAATATATTAAAATGAAAAGCTTTTCTGAAAATAATCATAAATTTTAGATTAAGGAGTAGCTTTAAATTTATAATCCAACTAGACTTCTCTTTAGAAGAGATATATGTTTTTTAAATTCCTATTTAAAAAGATAATACATATGTGTTTATCATTTAGAAATTAAGAACTACTACTAGGCTAATAACAAAGATAACAGTTACTGTCTAATCATTCTTGAATATAAATCCCTGCTCTTTACATGATATCATTTTAACATACTTAACACTTTTTAGAAAATTTTCTCCCAGAGCAGATCACTATTTTTTTTATTTTTCAGTTTGAGAAATTATATATTGATTTCTTATTTTAAAAGATGAGGATTTCTTGTCTTTTGTAACTAGTTCCACACTGAACTCTTCTCTTCAATATTCTCATTTTAGTGTTATCATTTTCATCAAACAATATTCTGCTTTTATATTAAGATGATTATATAAATATTATTATAGCTGAGCTATATAGAAAATTACGATTACAGTGCATTTCTTACATGAAATTTGGTTTTGTAAACTTTAGTTAATAACTATCTCAGTTTTTGTCATTTGAAAAAACAGCATTCTAATTTTCCAACCTACTCTCTTTTATCTGATTGTCCTTTAAGCTTACTGCATGTCGGTTCCCTAGGGATGTGCCTTTGCTATAATCTGGTAATTTCTTTAAACAGAAAAACTTTAATGAAGTATAACCTTTACAGAAAAGTGGTGCAGAAACATACGTATACATCTTGATGAATATTCACATATTAAACAACCTTATGTAATGATCCCCCAGATCAGTCAACAGAAGATTTTCTGAACTCTAGAAGTCCCCACTTATGTGATACCCCAGTCACTTTTCCCCAGCATAAATGCCATCCTAAATTCTAACACTATAGATGAGTGTGACCACTCTTGAACTTTTCATAAGTGAAAAGAGTATACGTTTCTTTTGTGCCTGACCCTATGCTCTCAATATTACTTTTTGAGATTATCCATATTGTGTGGAATTATTGTATGTAATTATTGGTGTATATAGTCCACTGTGTTGATCCATTCCACTATATTGATCCGTTCCACTGTGGAACATTTGGGTTCCTTTCAGGTTTAGTTTAGTTTGGTTTTGTTTCATTGTAAGTAGTCTGGTTTATATGTTTTTTGTTAGTGCTCTGTTGTCATTTAAATTTTGGTGTTGCTATTTAGAATTTGATGCCATGCTAACTCTTCTGTTCTGAAAATTCACAGTGATGTGGTTGGATGTGTGTGTGTGAATGTGTGTGTGTTTCATTAATCATACTCGGCACTTAGGAAGTCATTTTATTCTCAATGTTGATATTTTCAGTCTCAAAAATATTCTGATACATTTTCTTTGATTGTTTACTCTCATATCTACTTTTTCTTTAAATTTATATTATTTAGATAGTGTATCTTTTAGAAGAATTCTCTAAATCTCTTTTTCTTTTCACTGATTTTTCTTTGTGTGTGTGTGTGTGTGCGCATGCACCTGTCCTACTTCTCAGAATATTTCCTTAACATTTTTCAGCCTCATTAAAATTTTTCATTCATGCTCTCATATTTTTTCTCCAAAGCACTTTATAATTCTAATTATCTGAGTGTTCTTTTTTCTCAGCAGCTTCCTATGTTTTAAAAATGCAATGCAAAGACTTCTCCCTCTCTTCACTGAGTAGGACAGTTGCCAGCAGAGAATAGGTGCACCACAAACCTATTTGTCATGAGTTGAGAGATGAGGTTTCAGATGAGAAGGAACCACTGTAAGAACTCTGGCAACATGAAAAAACAAGCTGGTTTGACACCCCCAAGGAATCAGGATAGCTCACCAGTAACAGACACCAACCTAAGGGAAATTGTTGAAATGTCAGAGATGGAATTCAGAATATGCATGGCAAATAAGATGAATTAGATTGATTGAGAAAGTTGAAAACCAACCAAAAAAAAAACCCAAAAAATTCAGGACATGAATGAAAAATTCACTAAAGATATAGATAACATAAAAAATACATAATAGAAATTAAATAAATAAAGAGTCATTTGGAGAATTCCAAAATACAGCAGAAAGTTTAAACAATAGAGTAGACCAAGCAAAAGAAAGAATTTCAAAGCTTGAAGACAAAGCTTTTGAATTAACCCCATTAGCCAAAATGTAGAAAAAAGAATAAAGAAGAATGAATAATCACTGCGAGAAATATAGGACTATGCAAAACAAGCTAATTAGGATAATGGGTACCCTGAGGGAGAAGGAAAAAAAAAGTAAAAAGCATGAAAACCTCATTTGAGGGAATAATTAAGGAAAACTGCCCTGGTACCACCAGATATTTATATATCCAGATTCAAGATGGTCATCAAACACCTGGAAGATTCATAGCAAATAGGATATCACCAAGGCATATAATCAGCAGTCTGGCCAAAGTCCAAGTGAAGGAGAAAATCCTACAGGCTGAGAGATGAAAGCGATACGTTACTTAAAACAAAAAAACCTATCAGACTTACAGCAAAATTCTCAGCAGAGACATTACAAGACAGAAGGGATTGAGGTCCCATTTTTAGTCTTCTTAAACAGAATAACTGCCAGTGAAGAATTTTGGAAATGGCAAAACTAAGTTTCATAAATGAAGGAGAAATAAAGTCTTTGCCAGACAGGTAAACATTAAGGCAATTTGTCCCCACTAGACCTACCCTACAGGAAATGCTTAAAAGTGCTTTATACATGTAACAGAAGAATTGATACCCACCAGTATAAAAGCACCCAAAATTTAAATCTCAGAGCTCTTAGAAAACAGTAACACAAGGGAGAAAACTAAGTAAGCAACTAGGTACCATTCAACATGTTGGACCAAACAGTATCTAATATATCAATACTAACATTGAATGTAAACAGTATTAACGCTTGGCTTAAAAGTCATAGATTGGCTGAATGGATGAAAAAACATAACCCAAATATATGCTATCTCCAAGAAACCCATCTAACTCACAAGGATTCTCATAGACTTATGGTAAAGGGATGGGAAAAAAGTATTGCATGCAAATGGAAATCAAAAGTGAGCAGGAGTAGCTATTGTCATATAAGATAAAATAGACTTTAAATCAACATCATTAAAAAAAGACAAAGAGAGTCATTACATAATTATAAAGAGAGCAAAACAGTAAGAAGACATAACTATCCTAAATATATATGGACCTAACACAGGAGCTTCCACATTTATAAAACAAATTCTACTTGATCTAAGCAAGGAAATAAACAGCAGCTTCCGAACTGCCGGGGACTTCAACACTCTACTAACAAAATTGGACGGATCACTGAAGCAAAAAATCAGCAAAAAAACACTAGACTTAAAGGAAATACTAGAACAAATGAACTTAACAGACATTTACCAAACATTCTACCCAAAAAGTGGAGAATATATATTCCACCCATTAGCATATGGCACATTTCCAAGATAGACTGTATGTTAGGCCACAACTCTCAGAAAATTTAGAAAAATTAAATTTATACCACTCAGACCACAGTGGAATAAAACTAGATATCAATTCCAAAAGGAACTCTTAAATATACAAAAACTCATGGAAATTAAACAACCTGCTTCTGAATGATCCTTGGATAAATGACAAAATTAAGATGGAAAGAAAAAGACTTTTTGAATTGAATGACAAAGATGACACAAGCTTCCCAAATCTATGGGAAGCAGAAAAAGCAGTGCTAAGGGGAAAGTTCATAGCCTTAAATGCTTACATCAAAAAGATCACAAATTAACAACCTAATGTCACACCTTAAAGAACTAAAAAAAGAAGAGCAAACCAAGCTCAAAGCTAGCAGAAGAAATGAAATAATAAAGATCAGAGCAGAACTAAATGATATGGAAACCTAAAAAACAAAACAAAGTGTCAATGGGACAAAAAAGTTAGTTCTTTGAAAAGATAAACAAGACCAATAGACTGCTAGCTTTTTTAACCAGAAATAGAAAAGACTCGAAGAAGCTCAGTCAGAAATGAAAAAGGAGACATGACAACTGATACACGAGAAATAAAAAATATCAACCATGACTCCTCTGGAAAGCTCTATGCATAAAAACTAGAAAACCAAGAGTAAATGGATGAATTCCTGGAAATGCACAAGCTCCCACCTGTGAATTAGGAAGAAATAGAAACCCTGAACTTACTAATAACAAGTAGTGAGATTGAAATAGTAATAAAAAATATCCCAACAAGAAAAGCCCAGGACCATATGGATTAACAGCAGAATTCCACCAGACCTACAAAGACTGGCTCCTATTCTCCTGAAATTGTTCCATAACATCAAGAAGTATGATATCCTTCCTAACTCATTCTACAATGCCAGTATCACTTTGATACTGAATCCATGAAAGGAAACGACAAAAAAAGAAAACTAAATACCAATATCACTTATGAACATACATGGAAAAATTCTCAAAAACTATAGCAAACCAAATTCAACACACATCACAAAGATAATTCACCATGATCAAGTGGTTTTCATCCCAGGGATGCAAGGATGGTTCAACATAAGCAAATCAATAAACATGATTCACCACATAAAGAGAAGTAAAAGCAAAGAACATATATTTATCTCAATAAATGCAGAAAAATCATTTGATAAAATTCAGCACTCTTTCTTGATAAAAACCCTCAACAAACTAGGCACAGATGGAACATATCTCAAAATAATAAAAGCCATACATGACATACCCACAGCCAATATCATACTGAATGAGGAAAAGCTGAAAGCATTACCCCCAAGAACTAGAACAAGACAAGGGTGCCCACTGTCACCACTCCTGTTCGATATAGTAATGGAAGTCCTAGCCCGAGCCATCAGGCAAAAGAAAGAAATAAAGGTTATCCAAATCAGGAAAAAGGAGGTCAAACTAAACCTGTTTGCCAATGATATGATCTTATATCTAGAAAACTGTAAAGACTCAATGAAAAGACTCCTAGACTTGATAAATAAATACAGTAAAATCACAGGTTACAAAATCAATGTACACAAATCAATAGTATTTTATTTCCTAATAACAATCAAGCTGAGATTCAAATCAAGAACGTAACATTTATAACAGCTGCAAAGAAAATAAGATATCTAGGAATAAATGTAACCAAGTAGGTAAAAGATCTCTACAAGAAGCACTACAAAACCCTGATGAAAAAAATCAAATCAAAGATGACACAAACAAATGGAAAATGATCCCATGCTCATGGATCAAATGGAAGAATCAACATTGTTACAATGTCCATACTGCCCTGAGTGATTTACAGATTCAGTGTAATTTCCATCAAAATATCAGCATAATTTTTCACAGATCTAGAAAAATATTGTCCTAAACTTCATATACAACCAAAAAAGAGCCTGAATAGCCAAAACCATCCAAAGCAAAAGAACAAATCTGGAGGCATCACATTACCTGACTTCAAATTGTATTACAAGGAGATAGGAACCAATGCAACATGGTACTGGTATAAAGGTAGACATATAGACCAATGCAACAGATTAGAGAACCCAGAAATAAAACAATATAGCTATGACCAACTAATTTTTGACAAAGCAGACAAAACCATACACTATGAAAAACGACACTCCATATTCAGTAAATGATACTGGGAAAATTGGATTACCCCATGCAGAAAACTGAAACTGGATCACTATCTCCCACCATACACAGAAATTAGCTCAAGATGAATTAAAGACTTAAATGTAAGACCTGAAACCATAAAAATTCTAGAAGAAAATGTAGGAAAAACTCTTCCAAACATTGACCTTGGCAAAGAATTTATGAGTAAGACCCCAAAAGCAAATATAGCAACAACAAAAATAAATAAATGGAACTTAATTAAACTAAAAAGTTTCTGCAAAGTAAAGGAAATAATCATCATAGCAAATAGACTAACTACAGGATGGGAGAAAATATTCACAACCTATACATCTAACAAAGGGCTAAAATCTAGAATCTACAAAGCATTCAAACAAATCAGCAGGAAAAAAAAAATAACCCCATCAAAAAGTGGGCAGAAGACATGAACAGTGTTTTTAAAAGAAGATGACAAATGGCCAATAAACATGAAAAAATGCTCAACGTCACTAATTATCAGGGAAATGCAAATTAAAACCACAGTGAGATACCATCTTATCCCTGCCAGAATGGCCATTATTAAAAAGTCAAAAAACGATAGATGTTTGCATGCATACAGTGAAAAGGGAACAATTATACACCGTTGGTGGGAATGGAAACTTGTACAACCTCTGTGGAAAGAAGTATAGAGATGTTCAGAGAACCAAATATAGACCTGCCATTCTATCCAGCAATCCCACTCTTGGGTCTCTATACAAAGAAAAAGAAGTCATTTTATAAAAAAGACACCTGCACCCTAATGTTTATCGTAGCACAATTCACCATTGCAAAGGTGTGGAGTCAAGTTAAATGCCCATCAACTGAGGAGTGGCTAAAGAAAATACTGGTATATATATACACTCAGCCATAAAAAGAAATGAAATCATATTTCTTTGCAGCAACTCGGATGGAACCGGAAACCATTATTCTATGTGAAGTATCTGAGGAGTTGAAAAACAAATGTCACATGTTCTCACTTATAAGTGTGAGATAAAAGAGGGGTATATACAGTCATAAAATGGTGTAATGGACATTGAAAACAAAGAAGGGGTGAGGGTGGGAGGAGAGTGAGGTATAAAAATCTACCTATCAAGTACAATATGCACTATTCTGGTTATGAGTACACTGTAAGCCCTGACTTCAGCATGATACAAATCATTCATGTAACAAAAAACACCTGCACCCCATAAATTTTTGAAATTAAAAATATGTATATATATTTATATGAGGCAGTTTTTTTACATTGTCTTTTAATGTGTTTCTTATGTTAGAAGAAATGCATGATACAATAATTTGAAGTAGAGTCTTGTTTGCAAATCAATATGCAAATAACAAAATGGAAAATAAAAACTTCAGCCAGGTATCATGTGTGTGATGTATGCAGGAATGTTGAATGATTTGGTGTGTCTAGATGCTGATCAGGGAAAACTGATACAGGAAAAAGAGAGAGTCACCAAATTTGAGCAACATGAAAGAATAAAATCAGAATCTAGAAGGCTGACATCATGGTTAGCAGGGACTGACAAAGAAAGCAAAGAAATTAAAATAACACACAGCAGAAATTTGAAAAATAACCTAGTATCTGTATGTTTGTTTGCTGCAACTCTCCCTCTATAACTGGCAAGATGCATTCAAAGTTCTACATTTTCTTCCCCATCTTTATTGCAAAGGAGTCAAACTCAGAGTTCATATTCTTATGCTATTATATTCTGTGTTATCATTTAGATATATACCTTCCATGATATTTATTGTAATAACTCCTCAGTGCTTAAAATATCAGCACCTTGGCTCTCATATTTTCTCTAAATGGTATAGTCCCCATTTAATTATCTTCACTCTATACTTGACAAATTTAATTTAATAATAAAAGTATATTTTTAAAGCCTTGAAATAGAATAATGATGAATAATTCACAACTACTAGTAACAAGAAGAAAGCACTTTTTACTTTATCATCTTCAGGAAATTAAAAAACTTGGGACTTCATAAATCATGATGGTTTGCATGGTCCTATAAGGGAATGCCTATGATTTCTTCAGAAGAAGATATCACTCACAAAATGAGACAGCAATTAAGAAAAACAATTTCCTGAATGAAAATGTTCTATCTTCTTTTGCCAAATTATGTTTGGAATTCTGGTATTGACATGAACGCTAATGTTCTCTGGAGCTATTTATGCAGAACTCTGGAATCAGGGTGAAGATAATGAAATTACAGGTGTAGAGATACATTGTCACACTATATGAGATAATTTAGAGTATCTCAGACACTTAATCCAAATAACACACTCTTGCAGCTCATTTCCATTTTGTTTTGTATCTTCCTATTTTGAGAGAGGACAAAATGGTTTTGGTGTAAAGAATAAGCACTTCTCGGTTTCAATCTTGAGTCTTCTTTCTACCAGTGTAAACTTTCAAATTGCCTTTCTGTCTAATATAATATAGTACAAGATCAATGTGAAATGAATTGAGCAGATAAGCATAAATTTACTTTGAAAAAATATACATAAAGATGTACTGAGAGGACACAATTTGGTCATACCTAGCAATCACCTATGCCATTATTAGGGTACTGATGGAAAGTAGGAAGATCTTAATTCTCATCTTACCAATTAGTACGTTGGTATAAAACATTGGAAATTCTCTTATTGGCTTTCTGTCTTACTTTTTTACCTCGCGTGAGGATAATATCTGGCCTTCCAGAAATGCTGTGAAGGTTAATTCCTGATTTTTACTAATAATATGAGGAACAAATGATATGAAATTTACAAGGTCATCAAATATACTGTATCTCAGTACTAGAATGTGTTTTGCTAAGTTTTTACATGGGACTTCTGATTTCTGGTTATGATAGCAGAATTTTAGTGATACCTGATTCATCTTCCCTGTCAGTCTCATTAGTGCTCAGGAAAATATGCCCAAGTTTATATCTGCATTTCTGTTATACTTTCAGTGGCAATTTTCCCTCTCCTTGGAAAACTCTCTTCAGTATCCTTCTAGTGTAGGTTCTTCTGGTTAAAACAAAACAAAGTCAGTTTTTGTTTTTTTTTTCCTGAAGACATGTTTATTCATTCTCAGTATTTGATGATATTTTGACTGGATTTAGAATTCTAAAAAAGAGTATTTTTCATTTCCTTTTTATATTTCAGCATTTTATAAATGTTTTTCAATTGTTTCTGACCCTTGTTATTTTTGTTGAAAAGTCAGCTGTAAGTCTTCTTTTTTGCTCTTTTGAAGATAATTTATATTTTTCTTCTAGGCTGCTTTCATGATTTATTTTTTGGCTTCTATAATTTGATTAAAATGTTATATGGTGGAATTTTAAAATTGGTATTCATTTCTTTGTTATTGTATTTATGCTGTATGAGATTCTTGGAGTTTCTTGAAAATTTAATATCTTTTGAGAGTTTTGGAATTTTTTTGCCTGTTATCAATTCAGATATTGGGTTTTTTTTCCATTTTTTTCTCCCTTTTAATTCTGGTATTCTAATTAAACATATGTGAGATATTTGATTGTGTCCCACATGAGTCACACATTTTTTCTGTGTTATCTTTCTTATAGCTCTCTGCTTTATTTTGATATTTTGTATTGACTATCTTCAAAATCAGGAATCTTTTCTTCTGCTGTATCTAATATGCTTTTGAAGCCATCTATTGAGTTCTTAATATCAGGTAATGTATTTTTTAGTCCTAGAATATCCATTCTATCCTTTTTTGTAGATTTTAGTCTCTATTATAATTTTCTACACTTTTATGTATTTCTGTCATTCTTTTATTTTCTTGAACATATTAACCACAGATACTTTGAATTTTGTCCATTATTTACATGTTTTTTCAGCTTGGTTTTGGCTATATAGTCTAAGAGGGAGAAAATAGAGTTATGAGATCATAATAGAGAAACCTAGTCCTAGTGATAAGGTTTTAGACTTTAAATCACAGATGCCTGAAGCATTATTGTCTCTGGATTTTTCAGTTATGTGAGCAAAAATCTTTACCATATATTTCCTATATATAAGTCCATTTCTATGGTGGCATTCTGTCATCTGTAACTAACAATTGTGTAGCAAGGTTAAGGTTAAACAGATGTTGAAGATAAAGTGAGTAGACAAAACCAAATTACTTTAGTAAAAATTGGAAAAATTCTGTGGCATTTCCTCTCCCAGGATATGTAAAGGTAGGGACAGGACAAATTGTGTATTATTTTCACCCCAGGTTTAAAGGATATCACCCAGAGGGCACAATAGCACAACAGGATTCCCTGGAGTATGAGGCACATAATGGTTTCTAATTCATATATCAATAATCTAAACATAGACCTGTGAATACAGTCCTGCTGTTATGACAGAAGAGCGTATGTTTCCCATCTACCAGATAAAACTTGTAAGTTTTCCTCTGAAACAAAAATATTTCAGGTGCTTTTTTCCCTAAGAGAGGAGTCAGTGAAAAAAAAAAAAGAATATTTTTGACAAGGTTATGAGGCACATAATGTCACATTTCACCTCTAAGAGGAAAATTTCACAGACTTATGTTTATGATGCAGGTAATTGACTCTAGACACTTGGCTCAGATTAAATACAATTTTTCTAATGTTAAAACAAAAATTGTTTTATCTTTTATTTCCCTTTGACTGTACTTACTCACCCTCTCCCTAGTTAACTTGTCTAGCACTATAAGTGTAGGGATTATCTTTTTCTTAGGAGAGGCTACTGCTACAGGTCACCCTTACCCCTTGACGTTTTGGAATTTCAACTATGAATATGACAATTCTGGCTGTAAATCTGTTTAGTGTTCTGGAACTTAGAAAGTGTTTTTAGTTTCTCTGGAATGAAAGATTTGGGATTCAGTTTTTCCTTTCTTCAGTGTTCAGACATTACATAGTAATTTTACCAGGTTCTAAAGAAGAAATGTAGCCACAACTGAGACTTGCCAGAGTATAAAAAGAGAATTGAAGAAGGCAGATATATGGCCTAAATTTTCTAAGTTTACTAAGGTTTTAATTATTGGGCTACTTTTAAGGTTGTTGTTAAGGAAGAATATATTACTGCGGAAGACTGCCAATGAAAGAAGTTTTTATATTTATATTTAACATTTAATAATTTTATTTTATTTTTAAGGATAATTTTTTTAGGACTTCCATTATCTTAATTTTTCTCTTTTTTTTTCTTTTCTTTATTTCAATAGATTTAGGGGGAATAAGTGTTTTTTGTTACCTGGATGGACTGTTTAATGCTGAAGTCAGGGCTTTTAGTGTACCTATCACCAGAATAATGTACATTGTACACAATAGGTAGATTTGTATCGCTCACTCCCCTCCCATGATCCCCCTTCTTAGTTTTCAATACCTATTATACTACTTTATGACCATATATACCCCTCGTTTAACTCCCACTTATAAGTGAGAACAGGTGGTATTTGTTTATCTATTCCTGATACACTTCATTTAGGATAACAGTCTCCAGTTCCAGCCAAGTTGCTGCAAAGAAACATGATTTCATTTCTTTTTTGGCTGAGTAGTACTCCATGGTGTATATATATATATATATATATATATACACCACATTTTTTTCATCCACTCATCAGCTGAGAGGCACTTAAGTTGATTCCATGTCTTTGCAACTGTTAGTTGTGCTGCAGTAAACATTCAGGTGCAGGTGTCTTTTTTGTAAAACGACTTCTTTTTCTTTGTATAGAGACCCAATAGTGGGATTGCTGGATCGAATGGTAGGTCTATATTTAGTTCTCTGAAAATCTCTGTATTTCTTTCCATGGCAGTTGTATAAATTTCCATTCCCACCGACAGTGTATAATTGTTCCCTTTTCACTGTATGCATGTCAATGTCTATCGTTTTTTGACTTTTTAATAACGGCCATTCTGAGAAAAGTTAGATGGTATCTCATTTTGATTTTAATTTATATTTCCCTCAAAATTAGTGATGTTGAGGTTTTTTTTCATATATTTGGTGGCCATTTGTCTATCTTCTTTTGGAAAGAAATATCTGTTCATGTTTTGCCCAGTTTTTGATGGGGTTGTTTTAGTTTTACTTGTAGATTTGTTTGATTTCCTTGTAGAGTCTGGATATGAGTCTCTTGTTGGTTGTATATTGGATATATAGTTTGTGAATATTTTCTCCCATTCTGTAAGTTGTCTGTTAACTCTGTTATTTCTTTTGCTGTGCAGAAACTTTTTAGTTTTAGTCCCGTTTATTTTTGTTGTTGCTGCATTTCCTTTTGAGTTCTTGCTCATAAATTCCTTGCCTAGGCCAATGTCCAGAACAGTTTTTCCTATGTGTTTTTCTAAAATTTTTCTGGTTTCAGGTCTTATATTTAAGTCTTTAATTGATCTTAAATTAATTTCTGTGTATGGTGAGAGATAGGGATCCAGTTTCATTATTCTGCATGTGTCTATCCAGTTTTTCAAGCACCCTTTATGAATAGGGGCGTCCTTTTCCCAGTGTGTGTTTTTGTCTGCTATGTCCGTGATCAGTTGGTTGTAGCCATCTGGCTTTATTTCTGGGTTCTCTATTCTGTTCCATTGGTCTATATGTCTACCTTTATACCAGTACCATGCTGTTTTGGTTATATTGTCTTGTGATATAATTTGAAGTCAGTTAATGTCATACCTCCAGATCACAAATTAACAACCTAATGTCACAACTCAAGGAACTAGGAAAAGAAGAACACACCAAACCCAAAGCTAGCAGAAGAAAAGAAATAACAAAGATCAGAGTGGAACTAAAGGAAATGGAAACCAGTAAAACAATACAAAGGATCAAAGAAAAAAAAAGTTTGTCCTTTGAAAGATAGACTAAGTCAATAGACCACTAGCTAGATTAGCCAGAAATAGAAGACAAATGATTCAAATAAGGTCAATCAGAAATGAAAATGGAGACATTACAACTGATACCACAGAAATACAAATATCATCCAAGACTACTATGAAAAACTCCACATACATAAACTAGAACATCTACAGGAAATAGATAAATTTTGGGAAACATACAACCTCCCAAGCATGAATCAGGAAGAAATAGAAATCCTTAACAGACCAATATCAAGTAGCGATATTGAAACAATAATAAAAAATATTCCAACAAAAAAAAGCCCAGGACCATATGGATTCACAAATGAATTCTACTAGACCTACAAAGAAAAACTGATACCTGTCCTACTGAAACTGTTCCATAACTTCCAGAAGGAGCAAATCCTCCCAAACTCATTCTGCAAAGCCAGTATCATCCAGATATCAAAGCCAGGAAAGAACACAAGACAAAAAGATAACTACTGACCAATATCCCTCATGAACATAGATGCAGAAATCCTCAACAAAATACTAGCAAACTGAATCCAACAGCATATTGAAAAGATAATTCACCTTGATCAAGTGGGGTTGCATCCTAGGGAAGCAAGGATGATTCAACATATGCAAATAAATAAATGTGATTCACCACATAAAAAGAATTAAAAACAAAAACCATCCCGATAGATGCAGAAAAAATATTCAATAAAGTAAGGTTTCATAATTTTAAATTATTTGAATTATGCTGCTGCAAGGCACACTAGTGAAATGGAATTCATATAAGCTTAGTCAAAAAACTCTAAGTCTAAGCTGGGCATGGTGACTCATGCCTGTAGTCCTAGCATTTGTGCAGGCCAAGGCTGGAGGTTCACTTGAGGTTGGGAGTTCAAGACCAGCCTGAGCAAAATTGCCAGACTCCTTCTCTACAAAAAATAGAATACTTAGCTGGGCGTGATGGCACACACCTGTAGCCCTAGCTACTTGAAAGACCGAGGCAGGAAGATTGCTTGAGCCCAGGAGTTTGAGGTTGCAGTGAGCTATGATGATACCACTGCACTCTAGTCCAGGCAACCAAGTGATACCATGTCTCAAAAAACAAAAACAAAAACTCTCTAAGTCTGATTTGTGGTTCTGTTACTTAGACTTCTGATAGTGAGCTGGTTACTAAACATCCCTCTACCTCTCTTTTCTCATCTCTGAGATGGGTGCTACAATGTGTGTTATGATGTGATGTCAATGTGTATTTTAATTGTGTTAAGGCCTTATTCCAGGAAAAATTCTTTGTTCTGGTCAGAATTTCATTCTTCAGAAATGTTCAGATAGCCTTTAATTACAATGGTCACACTCCAAAGGCAGTTAATATCTTAGGACTTTATTAGCAATCAATATCTTAGGCCTTTCTATTTAACATAAGAAATAGAAATGTTAAAATTTAAATTTTCATTGGCGAAATTAGTGACTTATTTGCATAATGAATGGTAAAATGATATCTATGGGTATAATAAGCAGTATTTAAGATATGTGGATTTATTAGAATATTTTAACATCACTCTTTACACTTTCTTAAACAAGGTAAGCTTTTTAGTTTGTACTTTTTAGTGATGGAATCCAAAGCTTAATTCTTAAATGGTCTTGTGTCCAACTATTGGGACAAAGAAAGTTGGAGTGATATTTATTTGTCTGAAAATAAGATAATGAAATCCTTCCCCTAGAATATGATTACATCCTCTTTCAGCAAACTTTTTGATCAAGATGTGGGTAGATTACCTAGCAAGACAGAGAACCAAGACAGGTTGTATGAACTGTATTATGTCGGTTTACTAATGAATGCATGTTTAATAAATGGCTGGATGTATGTCCTGGTAACAAGTTTGTAGGGCCAAAATTTTTGGTGACTATATTTTAAACCAAAATAAGCTTAAAGGTTGTGTGTATCCTATTGTTTTAGTTCAGTTCACAAAAATGGTTATTCTTAAATTGCTTATTTCTTAGGGTAGCACTAAATAAGATCAATTCCTAATGCAATGTGGCTGCAGGTAAACTGCTCAATAAAATACTAGGTCTATTAATTAAAATTATAAGATGGATTGCTCATTACATTTGCTCATTACATTATATTATCATGTCTGGGAATCTAAGATGAATAACATAGGGTTGACAAAATCAAGAAGAAAATTAGAATAAGTGAATTCTTGAAAAGTACAGGAATGCCTCATTTTATCGTGCTTTGCTTTATCATGCTTCGCAGATACTGCATTTCATACAAATAGAAGGTTGGTGGTAAATCTATTGGCACCATTTTTCCCAATAACATCAGCTCAATTTGTGTCTCTCTGTCACATTTTGGTAATTTCCACAATATTTCAAACTTTTTCAGTATTATTATATCTGTTTATGGTGATCCGTGATCAGTGATCTTAGATGTTACTATTTTAATTGTTTTGGGGTGCCATGAACCACACTCATATGAGATGGTGAACTTAATTGACAAGTGTGTTTGTTCTGATTGCTCCACCAGTCAGGTGTTCACACGTCTCTTTCCCTTTCTTCGGGCTTCCCTATTCCCTGAGACACAACAGTAATTAAATAAGGCTAATTAACAACCCTACAATGGCCTCTAAGTGTTCAAGTGAAAGGAAGTCTCAAGACTCTCACTTTAAATCAAAGGCTAGAAATTATTAAGCTTAGTAAGTCATAAATTGAGATAAACCAAAAGCTAGGCCTCTTGTGCCAACAGCTAGCCAATTTGTGAATGCAAGGGAAAAGTTCTTGAAGGAAGTTAAAAGTGCTACTCCAATGAAGACAGGAATGATAGGAAAGTGAAACAGTCTTATTGCTGATATGAAGAAAGTTTGAGTGGTTTGGATAGAAGGTCAAACCAGCCACAACATTCCCTTAAACCAAAACCTAACCCAGAGCAAGGCCTTAGCTCTATTCAATTCTATGAGAGACGTAAGAAAGCTGAAGAATAAAAGTTTGGAGCTAGCTGAAATTGCTTCATGAGGTTTAAAAAAAGAAGCAATATCTGTTATACATATAATGTGAAGCAGCAAGTGCTGATAAAACTGCAACAAGATTATCCAGAAAATCCAGCTAAGATAATTGATAGAGGTGGCTGCACTATACAACAGATTTTCAAGGTAGAAAAAAGCCTTCCATTGGAAGAAGATCCCATCTAGGACTTTCATAGCTAGAAAGGAAAAGTCAGTGCCTGCCTTCAAAACTTGAAAGGACAGGCTGACTCTCTTGTTAGGAGCTAATGTATCTGGAGACTTGAAGTCAAAGCCAATGTTCATTTACCGTTCCCCAAATCCCAGTGCCCTTAAGAATTATGCTAAATGTACTCTGCCTGTGCTTTATGAATAAAACAACAAAGCCTGGATGACAGCACATCTGTTTATAGCAGGGTTTTCTGAATATTTTAACACCACTCTTGAGACCTACTGCTCAGGAAAAAAAAATGTTTATTTTAAAATATTACTCCTCATCGACAATGCACCCAGTCACCCAAGGGCTCTGATGAAGATGCACAAGGAGATTAATGTTGTTTTCATGCCTGCTAACACAACACCCAATCTAGAACCTATGGATCAAGGAGAAATTTCATCTTGCAAGTCTTATCATTTAAGAAATACATTTTTTAAGGCTAGAGATGCCATAGTTGTGATTCCTCTGATAGATTTGAGCAAAGTAAATTAAAAACCTTCTGGAAAGAACTCACCATTCTAGATGCCATTAAGAACATTTGTGATTCATGGGGAGAGGTCAAAACATCAATATGAACAGGTTTGCAAGAAGTTGATTCCAATCGTCATGGATGACTTTGAGGGATTCAAGACTTCAGTGGAGGGAGTAACTGCAAAGGTGGTGGAAATAGCAAGAGAACTAGATTTAGAATTGGGGCCTGAAGATGTGACTCAACTCTGTAATCTTATGATAAAATCTGAATGAATGAGGAGTTGCTTCTCATGGATGAACATAGAAAGTGGTGTCTCGATATGGAATCTAGTCCTGGTGAAGATGCTGTGAACACTGTTGAAATGACAACAAAGGAATTAGAATGTTACATAAACTTAGTTGACAAAGCAGCAATAGGGTTTGAGAAGATTGACTCCAATTTTGAAAGTTCTATAGTATGTAAAATTGTGTCAAACAGCATTGCATGCTTCAGAGAACTATTTCATAGAAGGAAGAGTCAGTCAATAGGGCAAACTTCATTGTTGTCTTATTTTAAGAAATTACCACAGCCGCTCCAACCAACTTTCAGCAACCACCATCCTGATCATTCATCATCCAGCAACATCGAGGCAAGACCCTTCAGCAGCATAAAGATTACAGCTCGCTGAAGGCCCAGATAGGTGATTGTTAGCATTTTTCTTAACAAAAAAAGTATCTTTTAAGAAATATATGTACATTATTATAGACATAATGCATTGCTCCTTTAATAGAATGTAGTATAGTGTAAACATATCTTTTATATGTAGCAGTAAAACAAAATTTGTATGACTCACTTTACTGTTCTACTCACTTTATTAATATTGTCTGGACCTGAACACAAAATATCTTTGAGATATGACTGTATAACATTAGAATGACCTTGATTAATGTCTTATCATGATTCATTTCACCACTTGCTGAGAATAAAATTAGTAAGAAATTTCTCAAGACATAAACTGCCCATTTACCTGGTGCATTTCAAAATGTAGTAAAAAAATAATGGAGAATATTGTTCTCTGTGGGATAGGAATTTCTTGGATTCTTAGATAGAATAACTAACCTTATGCGTTTGATCTCAGGAGAGTTTCAAAGTTAGTTGTGTTAGTAGAAGGAGTCAACTGTGTGTTAAAAGGCCATCCATGTACTTGATATGACTCTTGTGTTCTTCATACTGACAATACCAAGTAAAAAGGAAATAGCTGGGTCATGGTGTGCTTCCTTTAGCAGAAGTTCTGGTTACTTTGTTCAATTCTCTCATGAATACTGTTACTCACTTAGTAATTGTTTGTATCTGCCTCTTGAGTCCATAAGGAATAGTGTAAAATCCCAAGTTTAAGGTTTAGTGTAGGAAATAGAGAAATCTTTTAGCCCCATAGGCTTCTACAATGCTAGAGTTCTTAGTATTGAGGAAATAAGTAATTACTCCACAGGAATATTAACACTAATAACATTACGTTTCACAAATTATGAAGATTTTGCATATACATTAGGTTATTTTAGTCTCATAAAAATACTGTAAGTTTGTATATATGATATTATGACTTTTAAAAATATTTAAATGAAATACATTAAATATTAAAATATTTTGGTGAAACACTTTCTATGTTGAAATAAATGATAGAATCTACATATTAACAAACAACAGATTTAAAATACAAATAAGCTTTTTCTTTGTCCAAATTTAAATTTAGAAAAGGTCATAAAATTGTTTTTTTAAAAAACAAATTTGGTTGATTTCAAATTCTGTTTGACTATGTCAAGTAAGATGTTTAAACGTTGTTTATCATATAGTCACTCATTTATTGGGTATCTATCTCATTGGGAATAATTTAGCTGTGACCAATTCTAAAGTTTCACAAAGGAAACAAATGTCTTTTCTATAGTAATTTCTTACATGTGAAAATCGCTAGAACAACCTCCGTGAGACATCAAAATGCAGAAGTGAAAGGACTCAATCATCAAACCTAGAAGCCATAACTGTGCTGTTTATACTGGCTACCACCTCTTACAAGTGGCACAGTGGCTTGGCAGGAAGTGTAGTCAGATGGCCCTCTGGCTTCACCCTCGTACAAATTTGACCCGGGCAATTTTGCGCATGTTTTTATGCCTCCAGCAGATTTAAGTAGAAAAGAGAGAGAAAGAAAAAAGACAAAGAGAGAGAGAGAATTTATATGGTTATATTATATACATATATATTCAATTCTACACTTTTCATTCTAAGTCTGAAAGTCTTACCTATACAATAAATGCTACCTGTAAGTATGCATAAGAAAATTGTATGGCTTTATAAAACTTCACATTATATCAACATCCTTCACTTTAGGTAAAATAGCTATAGATTTAATTGTCCATTAGCTGAACATCTGTTACTCAGTTTATTGAGGTTTAATTACTTATGTGATTCTGTATTGCAAGCAGTTATAATAAAGGCACTTTACAGCTTAAAAAAAATTTGAATAAATTATTTTCTTTTTTCCTTTTAGCAGCTAATGGAGTGGACATTATTACTTTCCTCATTTTGTATCCAAGAAAACTGAAACACAGAAATTGATTAATAAAATTACTGAAGTCACTCAGCTTGTAAAACATTGAACTCTGACTTCAACTGTGCAGGGTCTTTTTCCACAAAAACCTGTGCTGATTTTAGCACACCTGATGTTACTGTTTTGTTTTGAAATTTAACAGCTTTGACAATTTTAGAAATTAGTTTTGAAATATTAGATCCTGTGAGTCTTTTGAATGAGGAGTGAATCATTATAATTTTTTTAACCAATAAATTATTGTCATATAACCTACATAACTCCACCCCAATTTAAGAATGAAATCTTTGCAAACCATACATGTACCATGCATGTCTGTCATTTTGCATATTATTCATCTTCATGGTATATTAGCTGTAAGAACATTATTTATTTTTTCTCTTGGAAGGAAGAATTTGGATTTCCTCATCTGAAAAGTTGGACAACAAAGAAAAGTTCCAGATCACTCCATTTTTCTATTCAAAACCCTTCTAAATTTCAATTTCACTCCAAAAGAATTGACCTAATTTTTTAACTGAAATCTATTTACAAAAACAAATAAACAAAAATGATGTACACTGTAGGTATATGAAATAGTTTTAATTGCCTTTATCTAAATTGTAACATATTACTTCAAATACTTTTAATTGATTAGATAATTAGTGGGGTCTTAAATACTATAAATTATGTAGAAATTCTTATATCAAATTGTATTATCTGATATGAATAAGGATTATACATATCAATTTAATTTAAATTCACTTTGTAAATTTACACTATAACTTTAAAAATTTCCTTCATTTAATAAATGATTATTTTATCTTTTATATATAGGTATATTTTTTTCTTTTTCATAAACTAAAAAAGGGTGTTTGTTCTGCTTTTTTTAAATAAAATCAGCTCCACCCTTTGAAACTAGTGTTTTGAAATGTCTCCATTAACACTTCCTTTTGCAGTGTTAAAATTATAATGGGCCCACACAAATAAGTGGGAGGTGCTAATGGACACTTTTTGTTTTTTCCTGAATGCAGAGTATCTATTAGAAAAAAGATGCTGCATAGCTTTTTAAAAGCCTAGTGACTTTTCTCTCTTTTTACTAACTGAATTTTACATGAATAATCAAAAAGGTAAATGCAATAAACTTTTATGCTGTGCAAAATAGAGAGGTACAGCAGATAAATATAAAAATGTTAATGTAAATTGCAGACTTATTTTTATTGCATATGGATAAAATTTATTTTTGCCTAGATCTATTACAGAATGACCTATCTCTGACACAGCTCAATGGTGTGGACCCTAGACTCACCACACATTCATGATATACCAGAGAAAAATCTATGTACCTATTAACTTTCACTGAGAATAACATAAAGATATAACAAGAACAATAAGCTTTAAATCGTTTTGTGATGAACTATACCATATGTTTCTATCTGGACTTCTCAGAATCCTAATCATCCAAAAGCTTGAACAGCTGCTGCCATTTTGCAGATAATTGCTCTAAGAGGCATTTTGTCCTTCCCTGTGTTGCTTTCTCCTTCTGCCTCTGTAAGTCCAATTGATGTTTATCACATTCCTCCTTCTAAATGTGTCTGCTTTCCTCCCGAGCTCACCTTGCAAACTAAATACTTTTATCCAAGAATAAAAACTTCCAGGTGTATATCTTTCCAAGATACATAAGAACTGATGATAAAAATTTATCCTCTGCTTACTCTATTACTCAACAAATATTTAGATTAGGTCTAACCTTTAAAAATGCAACATGCTTTCCCACAGAGTTGCTATGTGATATAAAGCATTGAGAGCCCGTAAGCCAAAGCAGAGGTTTTCTTTCTTTCTTCCTTCTACTTCTTTTTTTTTTTTTTGGTTACTTTAAAAAATTTAAAGAACAGTTCTAAATCTGAAATGATTTCACTTAAATTTTAATTTCAAGGAAATAGAAACAGAAACTTTTATTGCAATAGAACAATGACAATTGAATAATCAGAGCAGCCTTTTTCTTTAAATATTACTTACCTGTGAGGAACATTAAATTTTATAATTATATTTCATATAAATGCATATAATCCTCTGATCCTTTTACTGAGAAAAGTTTGATTATCAGGCATTTTTCTCTTTAAATGTCTTCTCAATTTCTGAACTTTGTAGTTTTATAAAGACAAGAGTGATTGGAATAATGTAACAGTGTGAAACATAAATTGCTTTTCCAAACCTGTAGGATTATTAAGTATATTGAGCACTGAATACCTATGCAAAGAGTGGTTATTTCCCTTTAAGAAAAGCCACTCTGGAGTCAAGGCTCTTCTATATGATTATAGAAATTCTCAGGCCATATTGGACTAGAAAACTAACATAAAACTATGATGTCGACAGGGATGAGTAATTTCTTCCCTCTCTTGAAACACTTCCTCAACCTGGAAAGTGGGGTGTTATCTTCAATGACCTTTTATCAGGTATGCTTCTCAAGCATTGTTGGAAAAGATTATAATCACAAAATTATTTGCATTGGAACTTGGTGGTCAATTTTGTTGTAATTCCCATCTTTCCAAGAAAATTTACATATGTGAAATAGATGAGAGCCCAGAAAAGACACAAAGAATGTTGTCTATGTGAAAAGCCACAGACTTAACAACTGCTTAAATCATATGGTCTGTTTAACAAGGTCTGATTTGTCTCACTGTAGTTTATTATTTTTCATCAAACAATGGCAGTGCAAAATTTTTTTTGATTGACATTTTTGCATTGTCTATGCTTTTCTGAAATTACAGATAATGATTTACAGTCACCCTTACTATGGGAAATTATTTTAATAAGGGCTGAAAATTGGAGCAAATTGCAAGCTTCTTTGTCACGTCTATTAGTTGGTGGGCTTCATTCCACTGAAATGATATTTAGCCTCTAAAAGGATGATAACTAGGGTAAAAGAGAGAGGAAGTATTTCTCTGATCCAAAAATGAAATATCAGTGCTAAACCAAAACCGTGTTCCTAGATTTAGGAATTGGCTGAGTATTTGTGTGTAGGAGGAATATCACAAATGTAAACTTAGGAAATTTTCATGTAGTTAGCTGGATTTAGGAATATTCTCTTAAACCTTAGGGAGATTAATATTTCTCAAATCAATTAGGAATTAACTTTTATAGTTTCTGACTCATTCAAATATTTAAGCCAATGTTATTTGTGCTTGGACTATAGGTAAAGTTTTCTTTCAATCATAAAGAAATTACATAGAAAGTATCTTTTTTCTGTATCATTGTTGGGTGTATAAGAGATTTTCTTCAAATTTTCTAACAGATAGTCTAGCAATTATATACAAATTTTGGTTGAGCTTTTTAAAGTATATATCTAATATATTGGTCCATGAATTATAATGTGATATATATGATATTTTCTGTATCTAATTCAAATAGATAAGTAATTTATTTATATAAATGTTTTAATATCCTCATACTTATTTCTGTGGATCTCAAATGCACAAAATTTAACTAGATTAATTATTAATATAATCCATGGTTTACGATTCACTGTTATCATTACTTCACATGGTCCTCATATCTTATTACACTTATTCATATCTTATATAATAGTTATATATTATATCATATTACATTGTTATATCCTGACCAAGACAGACTTAACATTCCATCAGCTTCACTAAACTTTAAACAGGTTTCTTCTTCCTGACTATAGGCCCCTGACTTCCCTTTTCTTACAGCATTTACTTCAGAAAACTTGCACTTATAAATTCTTTCTGTGCTACTTTGTACATCTTTGTATCTTAAACATGCTGAAAATACTTACATTAGCCATAGTTGGGCAAAATCATCTAACACAAAGCCTACTTTATAGTAATGTGTTGAAAATGTTGTGTAATTTATTGAATATTATACATTATGTTGAAATTGTGATGGTTTCACAACATTGTAAGATCAAAAAATCCTAAATCAAACCATTGTAAGTCAGGAACTATCTATGGTTATCTTTACTTTAAAGCCTGTAATAGGGTATTGTCCTTGTGATTTTCACTCAATAATATGTTGCTAACATTTATCCATGTATAGCTACTTTTGATTCATTTTCATAGCTGTATTATACTTTCTTCAGGGAATATACGACATTGTGATTACAAACAGAGCTTCTGTACACATTCTTGTATATATTTCCTACATTTATGTGTAAGAAAATTTTTGAATATCTTCTTGGACATTTAGGGTTTTAAGATATGAAGGGTCAAAATTTTTAACGTTTTGTTACATGGTTTTCAAAATGGCTATGTTGAACATCAATTTACCACGTATTTTCCAAGACTTGATAATGGCAAGTCTCTCTTTCCAAAATAATAGATATTTCGTTGGTAGGTTTGCCACATTAAGAGTAAAAACTTTTGCTTCTCAAAGACATATTAAAAAATCATAATGAAATTTAACAAAATAAAATGATAAGCCACAATCTACAAATAGACAAACAAAAATTCACAATAAAGAGGCAAAATGCACGAACAGGATTTTAAAAAAAGAAAGCATATATTGTCAATAGGCATATGAACACGTTATTAACTTCACCACGAATCAATGAAATGAAAATCAAAGAAAAAACACTGGAATATACAAATGTAATGGAATGACTCTTGTATGTAGATCTTATACCCATCCACGTAGGTGACAGTCTTATTATTGCCAGTAATTGGTATGCATATTCATTTGGATCTAATACTTTATTTTTAATTATTTCAAAGAAATCCTTTATGTGATGTTCATGATTAAAAGAATCTGGCCAGTATTGGTGAGCTAATGAATATATTTTAAAAACTATTTATTTCCAAAGAACAACTCATTTTAAAACTATATTTGCTTTGCTAGAGTTACAACAAATGCCATGTCCAGATTTCTTGTTTAATATTAATTAGTCTTTAATAATAAATATATCATTGCATTGAAAGGGCAGTAAACTTTCTAATATTCTAGAAAAATTAGAAAGTAGATAATACAGTTAAAATTTCTATAAGAATCCATTTTATAAGAGACACAGAAGAATTACATTGAAAAGCATCTCAACGTATTTTGAAGAACTTTGATTATTTGAAAATTTCTTAAAACTTTTATTTAGATACTTTTAAAAATGGAATTTTAAAATATATTAATGTATTAAAGCAGTTTTTGACCACAAAACTGTAATTTTTGTCTTCATCTCAGGATAGATTATTACATTTAAAATACTAGAAATAAAAGCATAGATGCACTAATATTTGAAATGTCCAGATGGAACATAAAATATGGTAAATTTCAAGTTTAAAATAAACATTCTTGAATATGGAGAGGGCATAGCAGTTATAAGTCTATTCATTTTTTAAGAAAGGCTTCAATAGGTAAAAAGGAATTCCACCCCAGGAAGTAGCAGAGAAGAGAAAAAAGGCGTGGGATAGTGACTGTAGTGGTTAAAAATGTGGACTAAGAAGCCCAACATCAGAAGTTTGAATTCCAGCTTTGCCACATATTGGCCTTTCTGTAATTCAGAAAGGCCTTGTCTGTAAAATTGGGTATAGGAATACTTATTTTTGGGATATTGGGAGTTTTAAGATTAATAAAACTTACATGTTTAGAACGATGCCTGATACAAACAAAGTGCTCCATAAAATTTAGCTATTTGTACAGAATTTGTATTAGTTATTAGTATAGTATTAGTTTGGTTCCTATTGAATAGTCTAACTCTCTGTCTTTAAACATATGCTCATAGAATCTCAGAAAGTCGTGCATCATTCATTTCTAGTATGTTCTTACTTATATTGAGCCTCATTCTCATTAAAATTTACACTCTTATTTGTGACATCTCTCCAAATATTTTATAGGAAAATATAATTTCAGGAATGGAGCAAGATCTTAGGTCCTTACCCAACTTCCAATTCTAAATAGGAGGACACTTTACAGCATCCCATGCAGATGACTAGACATTCACAACTGGATGAAATTATCTACCACATTAGGAAACCCATTCAATTTTGTGGATAATTCTAGTTATTTGCTCTATAACACCCCCCCATTTCTCCTTTTGTTACTTTTGTTTAAAGTTACAAAAGATTTCTTCTTTTCCAGATAAGCCAGATCCCTTCTATTATGATTTATACAAGTATTTTGAAAATTCTAAAAGTAAGTTTTCTCCACCAACCTGGTACAATTTATTAATAGTAGTTTGTGTTTTTATATAATACACTGAACTTTCTTTGTTTAAATAATTTTATTCTGTAATCTAGGATATTCACATTCTCACCTAGTTTTGTGTGGTTAACTTTTATTTTCTTACAGTCTTCTCTTTTCTGTATGGAAACAAGGAAATAAAAGTACAACTTCTTAGCACCCAGGAAACATTTAGCAAAAGAGGAGGAGGATATATAGCCAGGGTGAAGAAGGTCTAGTGAATTATTAAGGTAGTTCAAAGGCTGAGTATTCAGGACATAATTGCACTTTTTCATGCAGTCCTGAAATTGTAAGCCGACACTGCAGAGGTAAAACAGAAAGGGTAAGGCCCTTGACTGCTGTCACTCAAGATTCAATTTGAATTAGATTCAATTAATAAAATATATAAGCTTGGACATAGTTATGGTAAGGAGTTATTTCTTGTTTGTATAGGGCGAGTCTACAGATCCCTTAAGTGTTAGCAATAGTAAAGAGATAAGAGAAAATTCCAAAATGCTGATACATATAAAAATGCACAAAGGAAATTCACACACAGAAGAGAAGTGAGGAAGTAGAAAAAGGTAAAGGTAAAAACTCACAAAACCTCAGTGCATAGATAGAACAATACTGAGTAATTAGCCATTTGGGGGCAGAGATACTGAGATATTGTGTGGTTTTATTAATAGTTGTCATATCACATAATCCAAAGTATAAGTCTTCAGGTATTCTTACATTCTCATTATATTCATTTCCTAGTATTCCTTTTAAATTGAGTAGTTTTTTCTTTAAATTATTTTAGTGTTTCAGTTTCTTTTGTTTTGAATATTAAAATTTTAAGTCTTTTAAAGCATATTTCTCTTTGTTGGGAATTAAACTACATTTTTGGGGTTCAATAACTCTATTTCCTATAGTATCCTTTTTATATTAGCCAATTAGGAAGAATTCCATATAAGTATATCCCACAGACAACTAATATCTATGTCTATATACACTAAAATCTTTTAAAAATAGTTATTATGCTATATATATCACATGTTTTATATTAATGTAATTCCTAAGCAGAGCAATAGAGATTAATTTAACAGTGTATTTAATGTTCTAGTCATTGTTATGAACATTTTTAACTGCAGTTTGCAATAAGCTGACTCTGTGACTACTTTCAACATTTTCCTTTTTTTTGCATAACTTAAAAATTTTTTTATTTATGCTTAAAATTTATACATATTTTGGGGGTACATGTGGTATTTTGTTATATGCATAGAATGTGTAATTATCAAGTCAGGGTATTTAAGGTATCCATCACCTTGAGTATTTATCATTTCTATATGTTGGGAACCTTTCAAGTCCTCTCTTATTTTAATGGACTTTCAACATTTTTCATCTCTGATCTCTTTGTCAAATAGTCCTCCTCATGTCCTCTGTCACCACCATTCCTGTTTTTAAGAGTTAGGTCTGAACACCCAGTATTTACTGTCACACACAAAGTAAAAGCTGTTGTCAAGTGGGATTATTTTGAGTGGTCAAATTTTTTTTATTTTTTTTATAAAAGCATGAAGTTGTGGAGAGAAAATTAGATGGCCAGAAAGCTGATTTTTTTTAGTAATAAAATGTTACTCTTTATTATTTTTCATTATATATCACCTCATTGTATTGGAAAAGAGCAAGAAATAAATTATAATTTAACTTTTTTCTGTTTTTCAAAATGTACCAAACAATGATACATTTTACAAGTTCATTCAATTTAAAAACAGATATAAAAATGAGGAAAAGGACATGAGCAGCTTTCTTTCATTTCAAATTAAAATGAAATGTCTCAGAAAGCTGATTATAATCTGCTTTAGCACAAAGAATATAATCAGAGCTTGTCAAATTAATCTACTTTAAATCATTTTACAATATAATGAAAATTTTATGATTCTAAGGGTGAATTCCATGTAATGGTTTAACGTAAATATAACCTTCATCAATACTATGGTAATATGTCAATAATTTATTATAAGCATATAAACACATATTCAAACTTTATTACAAGCAAAATAACTTAATATGCTTCATAGTTCCTTCGCAAGTACTTACTGTTTTTTACCTTGTTAAAATTAGTTGAAATATATATATTTTTCCCCACATATATATTAACAAATAGCATTTACAGTGAAAATGGTGAAAATAAATCTCCTTCCCACCCACCATCCACAGTTGCCCCACCAGAAACAACGACTCATCTTTGTTTTATATGCATGCAATCCTTACGTAGAAATAAGAGAATACTATAACGCTCTTTTGAAACATTCTTTGACTTATATCTTGGAGATTCTTTAATTTCTGCATATTTAGATCTAATTCATTCTTTTTATTAGCCACATAATACCATGCTTCATTGTTAGATCATTCATTTAATATTATTGATAGACACGCTGCTTCACAGTCTATACTGCAAAAACACTATTTATCATCCATCTTTGTGCATATACATTTGTGAAAAAAATTAGAAGTGGATTTCTGGGACATAGGTATGCAAAATAATATCACCAAATTATGTTTCAATGGTAAAACTTCATAATAATTTTCAATCACACTTACAATATGTGAATTTCTCTTTGTTTTCTAACCCTTTCTAGCACTATTATGAAAGTTTTTAATCAACTTTTCACTTGACTGAGAGTCATTTCACCTTTTCTTGTACATTACTAAGTCATATATGTCTTCTAATTTCTAAGAAGTTATTAATCATCTGTTGTCAATTTGTGAGAGTTCTTAATTCTAAGAAAGATAATACTTTGGATATATTAAACAGATGTATTTTCAATTTGTCTTTGCTTATGGCTTCAGAAATGAAGGAGCTAGGTCACATCTAGAGCAACAATTTATGATTAATTTAATTCTTACAGTTGACTCAGTGACCCTGGCAAGAAAATAAAAATTTACTCTAGACAGTGTCAAGAGAGAATAAAAGGCTTTATAAATCGTTTAATAAAATTTTATCATATGAGTCCAAGATATATGTCATGTAGAACTAAAAAAATATATATATTTCCCCTTCAATGAGAAGAATGACTATTTCCTTAAAATTTTTCTTTCTTAAAAGCAATGTTCTGTTGTTCTTCTGTACATATTCATGAAAAATCTTCGTTGGGAATATATAGTTTATGAAATGGAAACCGCATTTATTTGGTCACAATAATTTTAATCCTAAACTCATGTTTTTCTGTTATTGATTTGGGAATTCCTTCTTTCTTTCCTTCCACATACCTGGCGTGTCTCAACTCACCATTGAGTTTCACTGTTTCTTAATCAGTTTGGTTTAGATAATTCTTGAACAGCACCTGTGCTTGGGTTTTGTTGATTGACTCATTATGAAAATGACTTTTGATTGGGGAGATTGTCACATTTATTTATTGATATAAAATATATGTTCTTAATTCTGCTATCATATTTTATGTGATGGCTTGTGTCTTCAAAACCTTTGTTATTATAACTTTAGCCATATGGTTTATGTTTGCATGTATGTTTGTAGAGGTTCTCTATGTAATGATTTGGAATAATTATCAACTATGCTTAGTTCTTGTAATGTTTACACTTTTTAATTTATGGGACATATAATTATCAGTGTTACTATAGTAATTTGAAATACTTAGAAACTTAATAACTTTATAGAATTTTAGTTTCTAATTTACTGCTATAAAAGAAGAGAGGATAGAGCTCTTCTAATAATCCTCCTAATTTGGGTAATGTTATTATGTTTCTAAAAGGTTTCCATTGGCTAACTTTACATCTTTAAATTATATACTTCTATTATTGGGTTTATCAATTTATGGAATAGCTATTTATCTTCTGTTATGCAAAAAGAAGAAAACAATACACATACAATACTTCCTATGTTGTGAAACACAGAAACCTTTCATCTTGAGATTTCTGGTACTCATGTAAATACTTATGTATTGCTACGATTTATGATTTGCACTATAAATCCAGTTTTGTATGCATAAATATGTCAGTTTTTTATCATTTTTGTGCATTTAAATGATTTAGCTTCAGTTCTTTACAATGACTTTTCTATTCATCCTGTTTGTTTGGAACATATATCCTAGATTTTTTTTTTTTAAAGGGCTCATAGAAAATCATTACCTGAGTTTTTGCAATATTTGAAAAATGTGTAATTTTGCTTATTCTTGGATGGCAGCTTTTTAGAACTCAGCCAACATACCTTGAGGAATTTGAAGACAATTCTTCTAGAGAAAACATGACAGAGGTTGGTTTTTCTTCCTTAGAGGTGAATTTCTGCCTAGTAGGTATCTTTATTTTTGAAGTCCTGTATTTTACTAGAATGTAACTCAAATCAATCTTTAACAATTTTTTCTTTTACATGTGACTAGGTTCCAAAATTCTCTTATTAGAATTTTTTCTTAAGTTTTATTTTTTTTTTTAATTTTTAAAGTGTTTACTCTTCTTTACAGGAACATCATTTTTGTATTTCTTAGATCTATTTTGTTCTCCATGTATACTATATTCTCTTTGACCCTTTGTCCTTTCTAAATTTTATTTTGCTTAATATTCTTAAGCTTGTCCTTTAAGTCTCAGACTACATTTTCAACAATAATTATCAGCATTCTTGAATCTTTTAATCTAACCTTCTTCCTGTAGTGGCTTCTTTCCTTTCATTTTTCCTTTCTTCTTTTCATTTTATCTGGATTCTCACTTTTTTATCTTTTTAAAAATATTTTTCTTTGGTTCTTGAATCCCTGTTCTTAATCATCATATCACAAAGGCCATACATATTTTGTTTCTTTACATGGAGAATTGCATGGTTAGTGTTTGCTATGGACTTCTCATTCCTGCTGACTTTGCTGGGATCTTTTGAGGTAGATGTCTTGTCTCGCTGTCCTTTAGCCTTGGTTCTGTCCTTGTACTACTTACCACTTACACTACTTACAAGTATCAATATATGTGAGGGTTTTTATTAAAGAGGAAAGTAGTTAAAGAAAATTTTACCATACCATCTTTTATTAAAAATGCTTGTTATCTAACATATATTATTAATTGTCAAAATTGCATCAGAAATTTTCTTCTTCTAACAAATATTGCCTTTACTGGATTAGATCTTATGTGGATGCTTTTTATTTTAAGAATCACACTCTAAAACAAAATTTTTAATAGTAAATAAATAGTTGTCCATATAGATCAAAAACATGGAAAAAATGCCTTGCTAAACTGCTGTTATGTTGTAACTATAAAATTTTAAAGACAGCTTTAATGTTGACTATTTACTAGGCTTGAACCATATTTTGTAGGAGTGGCAATAGTTTCAAGAGATTGCCGTAACTTGAAGTGAGACATTGATATCAATGAAATTGTAAATGTGTACCATGTGTTCCTTCTAAAACACAGAACAAATAAAATCCCTGTGGGTATTAAATTCAGTCAATAATCATCTTGTGAGGACTAGAAATGTAGTTATAAAATATCCCATTCTATTTGCAACTTAAATATGACTTTATGCCTGAAATTTTGGATTAATATTTTGTAGGTAGTTTCAAATAGCCCTGTACCTGTTTAAATACATTCAAACTATACAGAGAATGCCACAGGGGTACTACAACATTTATTTATTTCATACGTATGTATTTATACTCAAGTTAATTTTGTTAGTTCAATACCAAATGTATAGAATCAGAGCCCCATGGTTTTGAAAATAAACATTTATTTTTTTTAGACTGTTGTAACAGAAATAAAATACTAGCTAGGGTACATAGGATCTCTACTTTTTCACCCAATGCTTGGCTAGATTTTATAAATAATACAAGAGAAAGGATCTATGCTGTTGTATTAATTTTAAAGATAAACCATCTGACTTGGAATGTTTCAATAAGATACTGGAGGTCATAAAAAGATTTTATAATCAAAGCAAATTCTTTCATTATAGTACTACAATGCTTCCTTGTAAAGGTGTGTAATGTTATTCTTATATATACATTCTGAAAAACCTTATAAAATAAATTCCAAATAAAAGATCAAAAGCTAATCAAGTCTAAATTTGATGGAGAGTTATCAAAATTGAAACAAAATTAGGAATGTTCACAAAGCAAGGCCCTGCACTTATGTGCCTGTAGATGTTTTATTAACATTCTTTAATAATTTTAATGAGGTTCTTAAAATACTTCATGATTTTATAAGGAACAATTTTTTTAAAAAAACATCCAGAAGCTGATCATTTAGGAATAGCCAGTGCTATGATGTATATGTATTTTGTACCATTTTCCTCTGTTTAAATAAGTGAATATAAATATATTTTAACTGAGATTATATGTTGAGGTGGTATTTAACTTGAAAATGGTAATTAGATTTGACATGATAGTTTCTCCTGTAACTAATGTCAGAAAAACCTAGTGTAAAAAGCCACATGCTGTCCTAATTGATTCAGCCTTTTCTCTAGCATTTAAACTATTTTTCCCCCTATAGGCATATGTGTATATATGTTATATGTGTGTACCATATGTATGTATAAGTGTGAAAAAATATTATTCAAACATATTTGCATATACTTTAATTTCTTGTGAGAAACTTTTATAAAATATAATACTGAACAATCATTTATGATTACTTTAAACCTTTTGATATATATTTTCAGTTTATCAGAATTTGTATATCAGTCCTAAAGCCATGAATGAAGTTGTTTGTTTTGCCACATCTCACTTTCTACTTATTATTTTATTTTTTTTAAAACTCACTGATTATGTAGACATATTTTTAATTGTAGTATGATTAAAAATCTTTTCTAATGTTTACTGGATATTAGTATTTTTGTGATTTGCTTATCAATACATTTTGCTTATTTGGTTTTTGAAAAATTTGTCTTCTGAGTAAATATGCTTTTACTTC
The DNA here is from genome assembly GCA_023783475.1 of Daubentonia madagascariensis. NCBI lineage: Eukaryota > Metazoa > Chordata > Mammalia > Primates > Daubentoniidae > Daubentonia > Daubentonia madagascariensis. The sequence goes on along the minus strand of JAKFHU010000978.1, from coordinate 11,387,242 downwards.
CATTGCCTTGGTGTACATATGTGCAATTTTAGTAGTGTTTCATCTCTTTTGAGAGAAGGCAAAAGAAAGAGAATGCATGAATACCGATGATGGGGAGAACATATTTCAATTTTTCCGGCTTACAATCAAGATGGTCTGCTCATTTTTCTCTTGATTAAAAATAATAAAAATGATGAAAGTCACCACCAAAAGATTATAACCATCTATAATCAGGTTAACATGATTTATTTAGACTTCTACCTCAGGTACTTTGTGACTGCAATTTAATTGAAAGAAAATAACAGTGCCAATTAAAAATAGAGTAAAAAATGGGTCATAACTGAAATGTAGTTTCTTTAGAATCAAAGAAAATAAGGTATAATTAACGAGGCCTAATTGGACACTGTGAAGACAGTAATTTGTCTGTTCTTTTGTTCATCTCTAATTGAACATATAGCATTTGAGTCATGATATAAACTAGATGCATAAAATTATATTGTGGTAATCATAATTAAGGAAATTATACTTTTAAATTTATCTTAAATATTTTTCTTCAAGGTCAATGCTGAGGCTTCTAGTTTAGAATTGGATCTGATTTAGGGTTAGGCATGTGATATAAGAAAGGCTTATCAAGTTTTTCTGATACGGAAAGTAAAAAGAATTTTTCCCCCCCTAGGGTTGTTAAACTAAGAATATATGTCTGGTTTAGACTGGCAGTAAAAGAAAATGGTCCCTACATTCAGTAAGAGTACCAATCACCTTCAGAAAACCAGTGAACAGAACAACTTATCCCGAGAAGTATTATTTACATGATTATAATCCTGCAGGGGGAAGTAACTGATGTACTTCTTGAGTCCAACATTTTCTTATGTGCCTTATCGATTTAAAGAATTAGAGAATTATAAAGTAGTGCTATGGGCCTAATCTACCTCAGAGCATTGGGGACCTAACAGATAATAGAATTCTATGAATAGGACTTGATTTCAGAGCTGTTTGTGAGCATACACATCTAGGTGATATATACAAGAATTAGACTTTGACAAGCCTGGAAATGTATTGAAAGTAATTAAAGACAAAAAAAAGTGGAGAGGGAGATTGAATATGGGTAGAGGAAGAAGAAAAGATTTGAGTTATTTGATTCACCTGGTATAAAATAAAATGCTTAAAAACATACGCCATTTGATATTATTTCTTGCCCTCACATCATTGAACAAAAACTTTAGAATAATTTTCAAATGTTAAAAGATCATATGGGTATGTAACAGTGGTATCTTTTTTGGAACGATTTTCTTTGTCAAAGGTTGTCATTCATATTCTCTTGAAATAATAAAAGGAAAACAATATATATTCTTTTCTAGTATGAGAAAAAGTTAGGAGGCATTTATGTTTCAGATTCAACAACAAAACATGCTTTATTTTCTCTTCCTATAAAATAATTACTAAACTTACTTCCCATTTTAAATAATTAAAATTTGCATGTGGCTTGCTATTGTTATTATGCCAACCAACCTTCCTGTCCTCACCACTGCCTGTACCAACCTCCTCACCTTCTAAAAAGACACTTTGCTCAGAAGCTGCTGGGAGGTTAAGACCTTTTATTTTAATGATAGAGATAATGAGCAAATACACACAAAATAAACATAAAGGAAGTTAACTGGATTTACTATACAGAAGAGGGTTGTAATCTATTTGGATAAGAGAAAGTTAGACCCTGAAAGGCAGGCTGGAGAGTGTTTGTTTTGTATTATTTTGTGTTTGACTTCTTAACTTATTATTTTTGGGGAAAGAACTGGGGATGAAGAAAGTCAAGAGAAGATTTTTTTCTAAAAATTGAACTTTTATAAATGTATGAGTATACATTAAAATACATTGCAAGTAAAAAAGACATAGAAGGAATAAAAGCTGACCCTTAAAATTTTCTGTAGTTTTTTATAATTAATGGTTTCCAGCTTTGAATCCCTATGGAATGTTGAATATTTTTAAAAAATAATAACTCATTGCTGTTGCTTTCTTGAATAATTTTTATATATAAATGTGTCTTAAAATTTTTCTATCCTGAAGCTAACAAAGAATTCTTTTCTAGCCATGTCATGAACTAATTTCAGGATAACCTTCTATCAGGAAAATGATCTTATGTATTTTCAGTGATGTAAAATAAGCTATTTCAGATGAACTTTATGTATTACAATTTTTGGGGGGTCTTGCTTCTTAATTTGTGTTACATGGAGGACTTTAAGATTGAAAAAATATTGTATTTGAAAATAAATTCACTATTTCTAGAGAAAATGTTCTCTAACTTTATAGTTCATATTGTTAACCACTTATTGAAAAGAATTTGCATGTGATTTAAAAAATACAGCTAAGGAAACACCACTACCCAAACATAACCTACTTCTCCTTGCAGTTCTATCAGTTGTAGCCACATGTATTTCAATGTGTTTTTGTTAGATGCATACATGTTAGCGATTGTTATGACTTATTGGAGAATTGATCCCTTTATCATTGTAATACCCATTTTTATCCCTGATAAATATCCTTGTTCTGAAATCTGCTTTGTCTGAAATTCACATATTTTGATTAGTGTTTGCATGTGTTTTAGTCTTCTCAGGCTGCTATAACTAAATAATACAAATGGGCGGATTAAACATACATTTATTTTCTCACAGTTCTGGAGGCTTGAAGTCCATGGTCAAGATGCTGGCAAATTCAGTTTCTTGTAAGGACTTTCTTCCTGGTGTATAGATGGCCATTTTCCATGGCCTTTCCTGGGTGAGTGAAAGTGAAGAATGTCTCTTCTTATAACAACACTAATCTTATCAAATCAAGGCTCCACCCTTTTAATCTCGTTTAACCATAATTACTTCCTTAGAAGCCCTATCTCCAAATATAGTCACACTTGGGGTTAGAACTTCCATATAAAAATTTTGTGAGACACAAACATTCAGTTCATGTCAGTATGGTATATCTTTTTCCATCTCTTTACTTTTGTTCTATCTGAGACTTTATATTTAAAGGTTTCTTGTAGACATCAAATAATTGGGTATTTTTAAAAATTCATCTTGACAATTTATTTAATTGAAGCATTTGTACCATTTGCATTTAAAATGACTATAAATAAATTTAGGTCAATACCTACCACATCTGTAACTGGCTTATATTTGCTATATTTCTTTTTTGTTTCTTACCCTCTTTTTCTGCCTTCTCTGGGTTTAATTGAGCATTATATATAATTCTATTTTACCTTCCCTATTAGCATATCAACTATAGTTTAAAAAAAATTGCTAGTTGTTGCCATAGAGTTTTCAATACACATTTTTAACTAATGTAAGTTCACTTTCAAGTAACATTATACAATTTCCCAGGTAGTGTAGGTGTCTTATAACAAATCCTCCCTCCTGCCCCTTATGATATTATTGTCATCTATGTATTTTGCTTATCCACATGTGACTCTACCAATGCATCATCACTATTATTACTTTTATAGTTATTTCCTAGATCAATTAAGAATAAGGAAAAAATGAGGGTATTTTTGTTTGTTTTTACCTTTAATTATTCATTCTCCAATGCTTATTCTTTCTGTAGACCTGAATGTCTGAGGCATTTCCTCGTTTCTGCTACAGTATTTGTTTTTGATTCTTCCTTAGATTTTTCCATATGTTCTTGAATTTTATGTACTTTTCCTTCAATTTTATTTACTTTTTTCCACTAAAGCTTTTAACATTAATCACAGCTCTTTTGAAATTCCTGTCTGATAATTCCTACGTGTGTTTTATGCCTAAGTCTGGTTTTGATGACTCTACAGACTGTGTTTTTAGTTGTCTTCTAGCATACTTTGTTTTTTTGTGAAAAGCTGGTCATGATGTGTCCAGTGGTAGAAACTGAGGTCAAGGTCTGTACCTTATATATTGCTTTATGTTCAAACTTGCCCATTATAAGATTGTGCACACAGTAGGTGATGATAATAATTAACACTATAGGAGTATTAGAATTTCTTCTAAGGTAGTGGTTCACAAATTCAAGTGTATGTGAGAATCACCTGGAAAGCTAGTTTTGAAAATATACATACCTATATGCTCCTGCCCCTTCCTGCCCTGAAACTTTGATTCAGGAAGTCAAGACAGGATTGGTATTTTTCAAAATAATCCCAGGTAATTTTAATACATAAAGTCTAAGGACCACAGGTTGAGATCCACTGTTCTGTAAATGTATTGATGTACTAGAATTCTTAACTAAAATTATAATCCTCATGTGAAGATGAGAAATCAGAACCACAAAGTGGTTAATTAACTTGCTAAAATTCACACAGGTAAAAAAGATCATGACTACAGGCCAAATGACTACAGGCAGTGCTTATAAACAGTACATTAAACTACCCCTATATGGATAATTGTTAAATAAATGTAGTTATGTTGACAAAAAAATACTTCTGAAATAAGATCCCTAAAGCTAGTAATGTGATAAGACAGTAATTTTTATTTGAATATTTTATTTAAAAAATTAAAATTTCAAAGGGAAAATGTAATTTTAAAACAAATATTTAGATAACAATTAAGTATTAAACAGACAGATTGCTAAATATTTAAGCAAATATGTAATAAGTAAATTTTTAGATATTAAAAGTGCTGAAAGATCATATACTATTTCATAAATTTAAAAATGAACATGAAAATTACTAAAAATAAAAACTAGTAAAAATTTAGTAAAATTAGATTTTTATATTACTATATGCTCAATTCTTATTTTCAATTCTGAACCTCAAAAATCTAGGCCTTCAAATTGAAAGATAAACAGTAGAGTATAAAAATACATTAACAAAAAATGTATTTTAATATGAAAAATACTAATACTTCCTAATACTTTTCAGAAATTTGAATTTTATGTACTTGCAGATTTCCAATAAAGAGGAATAAACTTGTCAGAATTTTGAAAAATAAAATTCTGAGAATACATCATTATATTTTCTTTATGGAATAACTGATTGAAAGCAAGCAGTCTTGATAAGAATCTGATAAAGTGTAAAGTTTCAAACTCTTTTAGAGCAACTATAATTTGTGACAAACTTTTTGGAAACTAATTCTTTCCATCTGTTTTGGTTTTTTAATAGAAATATTGCTGGTGATAGTTTCCTTGCAAGAATATTGACACAAGCTCAAATATTCCTGAGTACTGCCCTTTAAACATAATACAGAAAAGCATCACTATTTGAAGAACTATAGTTTCTTGGAGTCAAAATTCATTAGAATTATACCTATGCTAAACTAAAATATTTTAACTTCCTTTTTAGATACCATTAAATTTAGGACATATTAGTTACTCAATGCTTGTAGTAGTAGGTACAATGGTAAGTAGAATATTTAATCTTTTCTCCTATACCATATGACCATTAATAATGTTATGAATTTAATAACAGACACTTAAGAGCAATTCTGTCACTCACTAGCTGTTTAATGATCAAGTTCTATTTTTCACGTTTCTGTCACATATTTTATGTGTAAAATACATAATTATTATACTTTACATGGAGGTATAATTATTAATACCTTATGTGAAAATCAATGACTTCATGAATATGAATGCACATTTTAAACTGTGGATCATAATACATATATTAGTTGCACTTTTAAAATCTCTACTTTTAAAAAAAATCAAGAAGCAAATAAGTGGCCAATAACAGCTATTATAACACAGCATTTTCACAGTCTTTATTTTTTTAAAGGTTTAAAAACATGCTCAGAGATAACGTTGGGAGTTACTCTGCTTTCAGCTGAGGAGTTTATTTGCACTCTACCTGGAAAACCATCTCTATTTCTGCAGTGTAATAATACTTGATACTCATATAATTAGATTAATTTGGGGAGAGTTAAAAGTGATAATGTTCTTGATTAAGTATTCTTGGAAGGCTATTATAACATCCATTGACATTGATAAATAGAATATCATTTTGGTGAAATTTGTTTTTTTTTAAATTTGTATGAGAAACCTAAAAGACTAAATAGTTTCTATTATTTTATTAAAGCCTTAGTTTTAAAAACTTATATAAACCACTGTACATTCTTTAAAAATCTTAGTTATAATAAAGGTGTAGGCTTAAGCCAATGAATATGAAGTACACAGATAGAGAAGCTATCCTGATGTATAGCTCATGTTAGAATGATACAACTTTATAAACATATAACCCTTACAGTTTACACTGAACAACCTGTGTGAAAGACATTTTTATTCCTGAATAATCTGTACTGTCCATTCATATATTTATATGGATGTTAGATATAAGGAGGCTGAGTCTTCTTTATACATTAACCTCCAATTAAAATAGCCTTCTAGGTCCGTTTGGACGGATAACCAAGCCTTAGACATTTTTCTGCATAATCTGGTAAATATCTTTTTCTATAGCTTGCAATTATAATACAGCAGAATATTGATTGATTTTTGTCTTAGTGTTTCATTAGAATATGACCTCTTAACCATCTGCTTTAGAATCTCGTAGGATCCCTAACTATTGTATACTATGAAGTTTCGATAAGCTTTTTGAGTGATTTTTAGGCACATTAAAGTTGGCAAAATACTATTTCAGCTAGTATTTATGGGTAATGTATACTCTTTGAACATTTAAGAAAATAAAAATGCCTCCATAAAGTTACTTATTAAATATATGCTATTATCAACCATTACTTAAATTCTTATTTTCTCTACTAAAACTAGGAAAAAGTAAATCTCTGAACTCACTACAAGCATTTTCGTAGATTGCTATGCCTTAGGTTAATCTCTGACTCTGATGACAGTACCTACGCTCTGGCTTTTCATCAAAGTTATCTGTCTTAGTGCTGCTGCCAACAGTAACTGCCCTGCTGCTAGCTCTAATTGACCTACCTGAAGATCCTTATCCATGCCTTTTCTGTGAATATCCAGAACCTGCAGCCATTTCAGGTTTTTTTTTTTAATCTTTAAAAAATAGCTTCAGTTCTACCGCTTTGAAATTGAAAATCATTGAATTAAAAGGGGAAAGAGAAAATCTTCCAGTTTTTGTAAGCATTTTGAAAAGGATAACTTTATTCACCTGTGGTTGTATGTATAAATTAATAGGTATTTCTGGTGAGCACTATTCAATGCATCATAAGAACCTTAACTTTTTACCTTTTTAGGAATTTATTCTGTGAAAATATTTTAGCTAAGAATAAAGATTCATATCTAAGGCATATTCAAGGGAGTTCATTACAAAATTCTTTATAGTAGGGAAAATTGAAAAATTATTAATATAATCAATAATAAAGGGATTACTAAGAACAATAGGGAATATATGTAACATGGAATACCACATACCTAGTCACATTTTTATAAGACTCTTTAATGACACAGGAAAGAAAGCTGGATTTAAAACTAAATATAAATTACACTAATTTTTAAAAGATTGATGTATAAGAAAAGATCAGATAAATAAATATAACAAAATTTTTTCTCTGGTTTATATATGTCTCATATTATTAGTTATACTATTTAACATTATTTTCCAAAAATCTTTAATATGTTTGAATTTAGAAGTATGTTTGATTAAATATAATCACCTCTTTTAATCTATATAAATTCCCAGATACAGTGATTTTTCCATTACTGTGGGTAGCAGAGAAGAGGGGACCTCAAAACTTATCCTTATGTTTCTACATATTCCAACTCTTATTAACCTGATATCTTCCATGGGAAAACAAGTTACCTAGCTCAATTACATTTGCTCTTGTAAAATAATTTCTGAAATGTATAGTTGCAACAAAATGATTTTACATGCAATTTTAAGTTTGACATTATTTAATTACCGCATTATCTTTAAGGAAATTTGGACTTCAAATTTGTTTATTTGTAAACTGAAAATTTAAATAAAAAATCATTTGTAAAAAAGGAACAGCAGGGTTTTAAAGCCAAGTTACCTGTGTGTGTTTGTGTGTGTATACATATATGTACATTTGGTAATTTTTTCACAGCATTTTTGATGTTCTAAAATGCAGTTATATACTCTGGTTTCTTTTCAGATCACATAAATCTTTTGCCTTTTACTACAATGCAATTGCCTCTTTTACATCCATATTATCATTTCGTGTTATGATAACTTTAAGACCCAATATTTTTAGATTCAAATATCCTCATTTTATAAGTTAAGGACAGTTCTTTGTGTATTAAGGGTATTATCTTTGTTTACTATAGAAAATAATAAAATAAATAATTATATTTAAAACAAATACAAATGTTTATATAATTCAGAGATAGTATATTTAAAAATTCATTTTTCTATCTTTGAAAATACTTTTCACCTATCCCTGAAGAAAGAGGGATATTCAGGTATTGCCATTTTGGGGCATTGAAGATGTTCTTTAATTAGGATGTTCTGTAGTTGAGTGTAGGGAAGGAAGGAGTAGAACTCAAAACTTATTCTTATGTTGTTTCTATATATTCCTGCCTAACTCAACTCTTTTTTCACCTGACATCTTCCATGGGAAAACAACAAGCGAATTTTGGTGAATATCTTCCATACCTGTAAATCGGTGGGGTGGGGGGATCCTGCTCATATGCAGCGTATGCATAATAGACATGAGATAATTATGTGCCCAACATATATCTATCTGATCAATTTTTATGTCTGACATCTAAATTCTACCTAGCATCAAATTTTATATGTAGTTACAGAAATAGGGTATGCTTTCAACATTTTTGAAAACATCACTACATAGTTAAGTTACTATGTAGGAGAACATTGTATTGACAAATCCCATTAATACCAGAATCTGGATTACTTTTTGCTGCTTTCAAGTTACAGACAAACATACAAACACATACACTTTTCAAGCTATTTTAATTATTTTCAGTTATTTTATTCTCTGCTATTTGTACCATTAGTTAAAAAATGAGCACCAGATTCTTAATACTGTAACTTTCGTCCTCCCTATTTAATGATTTGTACCACATCCTCTTACAAGATTTTGGATAGTCAGACTTAGCTTCTTGCCTTTCACCCCCTACACTTAATCATTAAATTTTATTGATTTTACACCCTAAAAATAACTTGAATCTCCATCACCACTTCCTTATGACAGAGATATAAAGTGAGACTTCAGCAGTTGTCTCAATTTAACATGATGCCCAATGCTGTTCAACTTAGTAATATATTTTATAGATACTTATAAGAATTTTGCATTCTTTTTTCCCCTCTTGCACTCATATATGGGTTTATGCCAAATGCACAGTCTGATCCACTGCAATTAGTCTTTTTAAAAAATATTTATTTATTTATTTATTTATTTTTCCTTTTATTTCGGAATGTTATGGGTGTACAACATTTTGGTTATATATTGCCCATGCACTGCCCATGTCAGAGCTACAATCGTGGACATCCCTCAAACTGTGTGCCCGGCACCCATTCAGTGAGAGTCTTCCCATCCCCTCCACCCTCCTTCCATCTGCCTGCTCCCTGATAAATATTATTGCCATGTGTGATGTAAGTGTTGATCAGTTAGTACCAATTTGATGGTGAGCACCAGTGGTGCTTGTTTTCCCATTCTTGTGATACTTCGCTTCGAAGAATGGGCTCTAGCTCCATCCAGGATAATACCAGATGTGTTCATTCACCATTGTTTTTTATTGCTGAGTAATACTCCATGGTATACATATACCACATTTTATTAATCCACTCGTGTATTGATGGGCACCTGGGTTGTTTCTGCATCTTTGCCATTGTGAATTGTGCTGCTATAAACATTCAAGTGCAGATGTCTTTATTATAGAATGTCTTTTTTTCCTTTGGGTAAATACCCAGTAGTGGGATTGCTGGATCAAATGGTAGTTCTACTCTTAGTTCTTTGAGGTATCTCCATATTACTTTCCATAGAGGTTGTACTAATTTGTAGTCCCACCAGCAGTGTATGAGTGTTCCTATCTGTCCACATCCCTGCCAACATTTGTTGTTTTGGGACTTTTGGATATAAGCCAATCTCACTGGAATTAAGTGATGTCTCATTGTGGTTTTGATTTGCACTTCCCTGATGATTAGAGAAGTTGAGCAATTTTTTTATGTTTGCTGACCATTATTCTGTCTTCTTTCGAAAAGTTTCTTTTCATGTCCTTTGCCCATTTTTTAATGAGGTTGTTTGATTTTTTTTTTGTTGATTTTCCTAAGTTCCGTACAGATTCTGGTTATCAGCCCTTTGTCAGATGTGTAGCATGCAAATATTTTTTCCCATTCTGTAGATTGTCTGTTCACTTTAGTAATAGTTTCCTTGGCTGTGCAGAAGCTTTTTAATTTGATCAGGTCCCATTTATTTATTTTTGTTGCTGCTGGGATTGCTTTGGGGGTCTTCTTCATAAATTCTTTGCCTAGGGCAATGTCCATAAGAGTTTTTCCAATGTTTTCTTGTAGAATTCTTATGGTTTCATTTCTTAGGTTTAACTCTGTTATCCATTGTGAGTTGATTTTTGTGAGGGGTGAGAGGCGTGGATCCAGTTTCAGTCTTCTACATGTGGCCATCCAGTTTTCCCAGCACCATTGTCTTGACTATGTCATTGAGGGCAGTCTTTCTTTGTTTACTTGTCTTTTGTCAATCTGACAATCCAAGATTTAGTAATCTATTTGTAGTACTCTTTTAATACAATGTTGCTTTTTATTGTAGTTTTCTTCGTTAAAATCTAAAGAGATGTCTTTGAAGATAGCACTAACCTAGCTCATTTTAAAAGCAAAATTAGATTACTAAATTTGCCTCAGTTCACAACCCATGACCATTGGGTTTCTTAATAGATTTAGAAAACTCAATAATTCCTTGCTCAGATTAGATTTTATTAGATTTGGATGTCTTTCATACTAACTTTTAAAGATCTGTAGACAGTATAATCAGATTAGAGTCCCAGACTCAATGGCCTACAATATATTATATTATAACATTTTTATTGGCTCTTCACAAACACCTAAAGTCACATTGAGTGTAATATGATACTGAAGGTTCACAAAATTCAATCCAGAAGGTGAGCAATTGGCATATTCCTGCATTGTACAATAGTTCTGTGCTTGTCAGGATTTTATTTCTGCTTTGTTCAAACATACTTTTATAGTTATCAGAAAGAAGAAAACATAAAAGTTCATACAGTGTTTATAAAATAAAAAATAGCATTTAAAACAAGGTAATTACTTCTCATTTTGTACATAGTTTTTATGATGCATATGTGGTAATTAAGTACCATATTAATGCTACCTTAATTGAAACTTATTTGTTTAATTAAATTGCCAGGAAATAGAGGCTATGCATTATAATATTTTTTTCTAAATACTGACTACTGAGACAATGGTATTTTAAATAAAACTGTTTCAATAGTTGACTTTATTTTTAAAGTTACTGCTGAATATAAATTTTTCTTGAAAATGATGAGTTCAATAATTGATAAATGTAAAATAAAATCCATCTCAATATATTTTAAACACACAAAACAAATGGCATATCTCAGCCATGTTTAATTCATTCAACATAATGTCTTATATAAATTGGTATGAAAAAACTTGGCATGTGTATAAATGCAGAAAATATATTTGTCAAATTAATTTTAAAATGTCAGTTGGATTAGATGTAAAAGGCAATCATGTTGCGTGTGTACAATATGCACCAACATATGCACCTCAGAGAGTTTATCTTTCCCTAGGAACATTTCCTTTTGGTGGTTACATTTCTTCAGTTTCAAGTTGAGCTATGATCCTTTGGGGGCTCCACTGATGATCATTCCTATACACGTTTGGTGTACAACAAATATCTTTCATGCCTTTTCTCCAGGATTCCTGGGCATGTTGCCTTTGGAACTGCCTGCATTGCCTCATTCTTGGGGATGAAGAGCCTGAGTAAGAGAGAGGGAAGACTAATTACTCAAGGAAAGTAGGGTCCTAAGTGTAAACACTATGGGAGAAGGGATTAAACAATCCTACCTGCCATTTTTTTCTCTCCTGTTGAAGAGCCCTTACTTACTCCCTAATATGGTAGCCCTGGTTACCACAAGGACTTATGGCTAAGACATTTGTTTTCCTGATCTGACACTTGTGAGAAGCCCTCTGCTTTTTCTAGCTCCTTTGGACATCTGCTTTTCTCTTCTTTGAGCTTCAAATATTAGCTTTCCATTATATCCCACAACTGTCTTTTTCAATAAATTATAAGTAACTCAAACCAAAAAAATATATTAAATTAACAACAGTTTTTGGTGACCATTGATCATAGTTAATTAAGTAGTTTTCTCCACTTGATAATAACATCTCCACTTTGCATTATAACTTGGGGACCAACCACATAAGTTATTATCCAAATTGGGATGATATTAAGACTGAAAATAGACAATATTAATAATTATGCTGAGAAAGGGTATAAACCAGTACTATCCCAGGTAAATCAGTATGCATGACTATCCTAATTATAACACTTCAGGACTTATTTTTTTAAAAAAGTTTTATTGCATTCAAGGATGAGATCTTTTATATTGAGCTTGTTGTTCATGTTAGAATAGCAGCTCTTTGAAGCCTAGGACTATATTTTGTGATTATTTTAATTTTCTCCCAAGTGCAAATAAATATTTTTTGTAAGTAAGTATCTATACATAAAGTACCTCCTACATGAATTGTTTCATAATTTTTCTAATCATGATCTAAGTGGCTCAAATTTAGAGTGATGATGAAAATAATAAGAATGGCAATTTTTAAAAAGTTGATATTTTAAGTCTATATCAGGAATGTTTGCAGCATTTATCAGGAATGTTTTCTCCAATAACCATGAAGGTTTTGCATATTATTCTCCTCCACTCAGTTCTAGCAAACAAGTGACATGGCTGATTAGAATATACATAATCTATCTTCCTAGAACTATTAACCGCTTCTTTACACTGTGTCTTAGTCTACTGATATCTTATATTGTCCTGTGCTTTAAATATATTTTAATCGTTACAATGAGTTATCTGTAGTGTTATTATTGTTATTGTTATCTAAATGATTAGGTAACAGAAGCTCATGAAATTGTAGTTAATAGATGATGAGTCAACATTTTTACCTAGAACTAACTCTATATCAGGGAGATTAGCAAACATTTTCTGTAGAAGGCCAAATAGCAAATATTTTAGATTTTTTAGACCACAGATAGTCTTTGTCACATATTCTTCTTTGTTAATGTTTTTCAACTCATTAAAGAGTAACTTGATTAAGCCCATGGACTATAGTTTACCAACCCCTGTTCTATAACACAAGGGAATTTCACTATGCTACATATAGTAAAATAAATGCTTAATAATTGTATAAAATATAAATAAATATGTGCTTCCTGTATGACTCTTGTAAAATCTTTATTCCTGGCAAAGCTGACTAGAATTTTTCCAAATATATACATATTTACATAGTCTATTATTAATATATTTATTACAATTCCTAGTCACTTTAAATATTGTAAACAACCATTGGGCAACTAAGCACCTTTCCCTATTGGCTTATGTATTTTGGAGGGTCACTTCACATCACTTATATTATGAGAAATGGGAAGATCATGGGCTGTAAGTCCACACTGTTTCCATTTATATCCTTGTTTGACCATTTATCATCAGTATAATCCTGGGCAAGTAAATTTACCTTACTGTGCCTCAGATTCCTCATCTAGAAAAAGTGACTAAATGATATACACAAAGTCTTATTCCTGTTCCAATTTACAATAGTAGCAGGCACATAATAAACCTTCACATTAGCCATTTTAAATTCTAGCTAGCTAGAGTTTACTACCTAGAATTATAGTTACTGTGATCTTTTAAAATTTATTTCAAATAATAATGCAATAAACTATAGTGATATGAGATACAGTGCTTACAAATATAGAGGATCGAGTGTATTTTTAAAATTAATAAGGCAACATCTCTGCCCTTTAAATGTATATGGTAATTATCTGAGAAATATCTAACTGGATATCATGAATACTATTGTAGTTTAAAGTCTTGAGGCACTACATTAAGTAACACTTTGTTAGATTGCATTGTTAGAGGGGACAGCAAAGGCTATAATATAGATTGCATGATGTGTGAAATACTTTGAAAAATTGGGAGGAACTTAAGAGATGGGAATGAGTAGAGGACCACTGTAAATCAAAGAAATAGCAATCAACAAGTTTCCAAAGTAGGGTGATGCAAAATGTATTACAGTAACAAAGATAAATAAAGATTAACCCAAGATCATTTATATTCAAGTTCATTAACATTAAGGATTGTCCTGAACGCCAAGATATGGTCTATGTACTTGCCTTGATAGACTATTAAGAGCCATTGAAAATACGTCTCTTTCCAGAGAGTCACACAATTTTAGGATGATTCACCTGGCAAGGAAATGCAGGATGGTTCATAGCCACAGGAGCATGTTGGAAAGCTGAAGCTATCGTTTAAATTGGAGGCAATCCAGGTTTGAGGGAGTATAATAGCAACAGAAAAGATAAGGTGGACTAGAAATGAAAAAAGTTCTATTGATAGATTCTATAAGACTACACATATTTTTGCCACAACCAAACATAATCAAAGATTAATACTTTGCTTAAAGCCTTTTATGATAGGGAAAAATCCTATACCATTAGCAAAGATAGACGACTTGAGAGAAAAAGTTTTAGGAACGGAGGAATTAATGCAGAGCAGACAGAATAAATGGTCACTAGACGGAGAAGAAAATAGTTATTTTGATAAAGTCATAGTTGAATCTATGGAACTAAGGTGAGAACTCTAAGGTAGAGAGTTAGGAAAAGAAGTACAATAGTCACCAGTATTTTTCCAGAAAATATTATTTTACAGAAAATGAGAGCATTTAAAGATTAGCTTGAGAACTGCCAGTTTCCAGTCCATTAAATGTAAAGGAGAAGAATGAAGAAATATATTGTCAAAAATTAGTTGCTTTACCTATATTTCCTACCCCTGAATTCAGGATTTTAGTTTTGCTGCTGACTGGTAATGTGAACTATCTAAAGTTATAGATATATAGAAGTTATGGGAGCATATTGAAAAACTCTAATAAATGATTTCAGAAATATCTATTAACAGTAATTCTTGGAATTTCAGTGATATTTTAATGTAAATTCTGAGTCTGTGTGGCATGAGTCTAAATCCCCTTTTACTTGCACTAGCACACTTTCTAGCATATGGCACGCATTCATCCCATATGTAATGAAAATCTATTGATTCTCACATGTTAATCCTCACAGAAGTTAATTCTATTGTTATTGTTCCTTTTAGGATGTTTGAAATGTCTTGTTTCATTGTGTATCTAAAAAGTAAATGGCTACTGAAAAGTCCTATTTTACCTACACTTCAACCGTTTGGGTTCCTAAAAATATGCTAAAGCACAGCAATCCCAAGCATCATTAACAATTGTGCTAGTCAGCTATTGCCACAATAAAACCAAAATGTAATGATGTCAAACAATAATAATTTAATCTCATATCCAGTGTTCTGTGTGACAGTTGCAACTTGGCTGACATAGGCTGGATTCTAAGCTTCAAGCTTCGGGTCAGGTTGGAGTCTGCTCTTTATCTTTCCTTTTCTCTTTGGAACAGAATTTACTTGGAGCGTGTGGTGTGCTCCATGTAACCCATACTGAGGCACTGACTATCTGGGGAGTGGTCTTCTTATAGCAGTGTACAAAAGGTGAGCCACAAACCAGCCTTTTCCAGCTTCCGCCAAAGTCACATCCTTTACCATGCCATTGGCAAAAGATAGTTACATGGCCAAGACCAAAATCCAATGGTAGGCATGGAGACTCTGAACAAAAAGGGGACACAGAAAGACCAGAAATGTATGACACTAACCTAAAGAGTGAAGAATTAGGACCAATAATTTATTCAACTAAAACACAGGATCTCTTACCTCCATCTCCTTAGCTTTTCATTTAGGCACTTTTCTTACGTGGATCTACAAAGTATCAATATTCCCTTTGATTATGATCACCAAAATTTATCAGACTGCCCTTTCTCTAATAAATAACGGCAAATACTGGAGAATACTTGTTAAATATCAAACTGGCAAAAATAAAAGGCTTTTTGTTCATTTGTTTTTCTATTAGTTTGATTTGTGCTAATGGGTCAGAAAATAGATGTGTTTTAATCTAAGCTCAGTGGGATCCTGCTCTCTCTCTCGGTCAGTACTTCGGCATAGACTTGCCATGGACTTTGTCGTGTTCTACATCCACATCATTAGGATTTTACCATTGACTGTGTTCCTTGCATCTAAAACTGATCTTATTGTGCATTCAATGAATAGTTGTTAATTTAAAAAATAAATTTATTGAATCATTAAAAATATATTAAACATGTGCATGTTTGATATAATGTAAATCATTGACATCAGCATTTTCTCTCAATTTAACACTTGTCATGTGGTAGAAATTAAATGGTTCCATAGTGAAATATACAAATTTTTAAATATAAGGCTCTCCGCTTATCAGATGTGTGCCCTGGGGAAATACATTTAAACTTATTTTTTCCACATGCATAAAATGAGGATTATAATATCTGTTTCATAGTTTTGTGAAGACTAAATAATTTACACAAAATGTGTAATTCAATGTTCAGTGCATTTAGTTACCAAATATTTTTCACCCATTCCCCAATAGATTTAACATTTTCATTGTTTTGCATTGGCAATAATCAATAAATCCAAGACTCCATTTTTACATCAGGTTTGTCCTTATTTAAGCTCTGACTAAAATAGTACAATTTTTTTCAATAAATTTGCATAATATTCATGTTTTCTTTTAAAATCTTCTTCTTAAAATTATTAAATGTGGTCCTTCTGGTATTCTCTCAACTTTCAGTCTAATGATATCATGAAAACTAAGTGAAATTATAACCATCTTTTGGTGGTTCTTAATAATGTTATTTTTCTAGCTTATTTCATGCCATACTGTTCAAATAAGAAAATCTTATAACTATCACAAAATAGCATATTACTTTTAATTAAAGTTAATCCATTGAATCAATTTATTTTCTTTGAAAATGGCATTCCATTTTTGCAAGAGCAAGTAAAATGTCTTTTTCAACAGTACCTTATATTTGGTTTTTTCTTTGTACCTTCCTAAGCAGCTTCACAGAAGAATTGAGTTGCAAATGAATAAAATATGTGTTTATCACCGTAGGTGATGGGAAAATGACAAGTTTCACATCTTCCTTTTTCCTTGTGTTTTTCAGAAAAGGGAAGAGTTGAGATGGCCAGAAAATAGAATGACCCATAAAAGAACTCATTTAGAAGTGATTATTTCATTTTGGTTTTTCTAAGAAGTTTCTTAAATCATATTTCAAATTAGAATGAAGACAGAGAGTCTAATAAGAGTTTAATTTTAATTATATGCAGCATTAAAATTTAGTCAGTATAGATAATTTCTTACATAGCAAACTAAAAACATTGCATATATTCAGACTATGGTGTTTCATGTATAATTTACTAATTGCAATAATAATATCTAAGAACATATAAAGTTTCACTTCCATTTTAATTTGGAATTATAAGTCCACAGCTCAAACCAGCTTAGTAAACAAACTTCTTGTAGCTATAACTCTGCAAGTTTTGGAAAAAAGGCAGCAAGAAAATAGTTGAATCCAAAGGAAATGATGAAAGTATTAAAGATGAAGATTTACTAATAAATCATTAAGAATAAAAATTAATAGTTAAAGGTGCAATGCAGTATGTCCAATAGCAGTCTATTAGTGAGTAAAAAGCCTTTCTTTATGTTTAAAAGAAATACAAAGACTGCCTGTAGGGTGAGGAGGGTGATAGACACAAATTAGAAAGAGAATTTGTGTTTTATAGTAAAAGCAAGAAAAAAAAATTTGAAGATATGTCATTATATTGTAAGGTGAAGAATGCCTGTTTTTTTTTTAATTGGCAAAGTACTTCTTACTGCCTACTTGAGCAAATCAAAGATATTAAGAAATCTTCCAGTAAAGTCATTAGTTCAAGTCTATTTAACTAAATGCATTCTCATGAAAACACTTTTCTGTGGATGACACTTTGGAAAAATATGATTTAAAAGCATATAATAAAAGAAAAAGTAAATAGATATTTAAGTAGGAGAAGAAAAGCTTGATGGATTCATACTACGGCTGCTCAGAGATATGAGGGTTTCGGTGTAGAGGATGGGGGTGATTCCTTTTTTCTTACACTAGTAGCTGAAAGTCATTGAAATTGTTGGAGAAAGTTAAATACAATAAAAGACTTTGAGTAAGAACAGATAGTGGTTATAAAAATATGGTACTAGAGAAGTAAATAACCCTTAGGTTCTAGACTCTAACATATGACTTGGTTTAGGTAGAAATTTTCTTATAGGCAGAGAAATAAACTAAATTATCTGCTGAGTTCCTCTTAGTTTGATGATTGATCTGTACATAAAGAAATTTAATGTACTATTGGATTACCTTGCACAATTTCCTCCATACAAATCAAACCAGTTAAGCATTTATTTTATATGTAAACTGCAAATTTAATATGCAAAGGTATTGGAACAAACCCTCCTAAATGTTATTATGAAGCTATAGCAATGGAACTTATGGGACACATTACCAAAAAGTTATAAAAAAAAATCTAAGTCATAGCATCATATCTTAACTCTCATGAAATATTTAAAGTTGCTTTTTAAATGGCTGGAGCACAAAGTGGCAATAAAGTGAAAGAAGATTATGCAGTTTTATGAGCGTCCTGATGTAAGGCGCAGTAGGCTCACAAAGTACAGAGTTACTAGGGGTTATTATATATTTCCCATGGCTTTCATGAAAGTCATTGATTCTAGGACTTAAAAGTTTTATTAATACTTGGAGATTTTTGCATATAATATGAATGAATGAATGTGGGATGAGTCAATTATAGTTTGTTTATTGACAAGTACAAGGAATTATCTACTAACTACAAAGGAAGCTAATACAGTACTTAACAACCACAAGCTCCTAAAAAGCCTAGTACTCACAATTCCACTATGAACAAAAAAAACAGAAAAGAGAGGAAATTGGAAAGAGCCTGAAAAAACCTAAAAAAAATGACTATTTTGATCCATAGTGTTATTTATTAAACATTAAATTTTATAATAGAAACCTATGGAATACTCCTCCGCCATGAGGAAGGATGAATTAAAGCCTTTGCAACAATTTGGATGGAACTGGAGACCATTATCCTAAGTGAAGAATCTAAAGAATGGAAAAACAAACACCACATGTACTCGCTATTAAATTGGAACTAATCAACACACGTGCACAGAGGGAAACATAACTCAATGGAAATCAAGCGGGGGGTGGGGAGGAGGGGATGGGTGCAAACCTACCTAACGGGTACAATGAACACTATCTGGGTGATGAGCACATTTATAACCCTAACTCAAGCATAACAAAATTGATACATGTAACCAAAAACACCTGTACCCCTGTAATATTTTGAAATAATAAAAAAAATGTAAAATGTTGTGCCAATAGTTATTAAAATCAATTTCCAAAATAAAAATAGTATTTTGTCCCTTAAATGTATCTTATACACAGACTTCTATCCTCACGCTTCTAATCTTTTCTCTTTATTCTTTTTCCTTTGTTATCTCTTTTACTCACAAAGCAATAGGCTATGTGTAGATATTGTGCCTTTGAGTTTCATTTCCATAATGTTTCTAACACCGTTATGCTAACTTTTGTCCCCACTACCAGCACTCTAGCTTGGGTTTTCACTGTCTGTAATATACATAAGTAAAATTTCCTATGGTCTGTTTTAATGATTTCAACATTCACAGACACGCACGTGCATGCGCGCGCGTGCACACACACACACACAAACACATGCATGCATGCACACATATTTTTCTTCAATTGAAGCCACTTATATTTCTGTATTTCATCTGAATTAGGCCTCTGTGACATTTTTTGATCACTCATTGTTTATATATCTGAAATATCCCTTTCCCTGTTCTCTGACATAAAGTATATGGATCCCACCCATTCAAATTCCTTCAAAAAGCCTTTTAGATGAAATATTCCCTATCTTTTGTGTTGAAACAATGTTTTGCAATAAATAATTTATAACATTTTGCACATTCTGAGTATATTTCAATACTGTTTGTGTTTATCTTTGCTCTTAGATTGCAAGCTACTTAAGGTCATCTGTTTCATCATTGTGTTTTCCAAAATAAGAGGTGTTTAATACGTGTTTGCTAAATTGATTTGAAATGGCAAGATAGAAAGTTATAGATCAAGATTAGGCATTTTCACTGCAAGAGACAACTGATAAAACATAGACTTTTAGGAATTGTGGTGGAATAGTATCATTCAACAATAGCAAAAATGAAGTTGAGTGCTTACATGATTTGCATAGCATTTTTGCACATATTCAATATTGATTAAGTACACATGTTATGCCAGGAACAATATCATTGTTGGTATACAAAGACAAAGAGTTCAAATCTCTTCCACAAGTGGGGTAATCAAGCATGCAAGCAAGCAGTTACAATGCAATATTATAAATACAATGATACTGCCAGGCAGGGGATCATTTGATAGCACAGAGGAAGTAGTTTCTATGTTTGTTAGGATTGCAGAGGTCTCAAGGGAGCTTAAAGTGGCTTCAAATATGAACTCCTGACATTTTTAACTCTTTATCATATATAAAGGTTGCTGATGAACTCAATAATTTTAAAGATGTCCATAAATATTACATCAGTCCTTTTTAGAATATGAATCTTGCATAGCTGCTGAAATGGCAACTTAATTGCTGAGAGAAGGTGGGTAAATTAAATATTGAAAATAGAAGGTGTCTGTAAGTTGGTTAAGAAAATAGAAAAAGATACAGAACCAAATTATATTTTGATAATTTGGGATTTTACATTTATAAGTTATATATTTATAATTTATAATTTATATTTACAATCTATAACATCTATGATCAAGTAATATATTTAAATATCTGTTAATATTTTACATATTTCCATTTCATTGAAATTACAAGAAGTTTGACTTTAATCATAGTCACATTTATAAATGTACAATTATATATAAATATTCCTAATTCTTTATATTGAAACTATTTCCCAAAATGAGAAATTATGTAAATAAAATCAAGTAAGAAAATTTCAGTAAAACTAGTACAAGTAGACTATACAAATTACAGTAACAAAGAAAGGCCAGGGTATGAGGGCTCATACCTGTAATACCAGTACTTTGGGAGGTCAAGGTGGGAGGATCGCTTGAGGTCAGGAGTTAGAGACCACCCTGGGAAACGTAGTGAGATCCTGTCTCCACAAAAATATTAAAAAATTAGGTGGCATGGTGGCATGTGCTTATAGTGCCAGGTACTTGGGAGTTTGAGGTAGGAGGATCACTTGAGCCCAGGAATTTGAGGTTACAGTGAACTATGATCAGGCCACTGCACTTCAGCCTGGGTGTCAGAGCAATTTTAGTCAGTTTGGGGCTCAAATAGATGCAACTACACATGTAGTCCTTTATTTCATACATAACAATGAATGATTACCAGAGCAGAACAATTTTTAATGATATTTTCTTATAAATTTGTCCCCTCTTTTCATTTGTGTTATGAATTTACAAGAATAATTTTGAAAGGCCTTAAAATGGACATATTCTGTTCCTAAAACAAGTTCTGTGGATTACAGTCCCTTAAAGTAATCATAGTGAGAATATGTTTTGTCAAGGTCTAGTAATTTTTAACAATACTTAAGTCACAACAATTAAATAAGTTTTGTCCAGAGTTGCTAGTTTATTTTTCTTTCAAACTTAGAAAAGTGTTCAATTGCAGACTTTTGATAACTGTAATCATAGACAGAAGTTAAAGGCTAAAGAAGCATACCTAAGTCCTCATAGTGATTTCCATTTCTTAGTTTATTATTAACCACGTATCTGTTTTGGGGTGTAGGGTACTATGTACACCAGGACTACAATATTCTTCTGCTTTGTGAAGGTGGTCTTGCTTTGCTCTGCAGCTACACCCAACTAGGCTATGCAAGAGAACTTGGCCCTGAATGGCTCCTGGTATATCCAGAGCTCCTGACAGAACTGATGTAATTATATCTAGGCTGAGATATCTAAAAAGACAATAAGCTTTAACTGAGTGTATTACTGTTTTGTTGTCTACCATTTCAATTTTATAGAATAAAGTGTCTTTCTAAGGCTTAATTGGTAGGAAGAAGAAAGGCAAAACAATTCTTAGGTAGCATAGAATAACATGAATGTCAGTTGTTATCATGTACTTAACCAATAATGGTACTAGAAAATTCTCTATATGAAGTTTAATTGAAATATATTTTAAAGTGTCATTGGTTAAAGAGAAGCTTCAATGGCCACAATGATTATTGCAATTAATACCAATGCCATGAGAATAAAGGTAAGGCAGTTGTTTTCCAGGTTTCAAACAATTATGGTATAGGCACTGAGCAAATATCAACCCGAATTATATGTTAACTTTCTTTTTTTTTAATTTATAAAAAACAGAAATGTATTTTCTCACAGTTTTGGAGGCTGGGAAATCTGCGATCAAGGCACTGGTAGATTCAGTGTCTGGTGAGGGCTGCTCTCTGCTTCCAAGATAGAGCCTCATGCTGCATCCTCATTTGTATATTAACTTTCAACACATCACTAGGTACAAGATGCTAGTAATGATTTCATTAATATGAAAAATAATCATTATTTAGTTTCTATATTCCATTGACTTCAGCTAGATCTTTTTTCTTTGTTTTTATACTTTTTAAACAAATATTGACTAGAAACAATTCTTAATCACATAATTGATTAGTTATTTTTTGCAGTTATATAACCATTCTTTATTATTTTACATTTATGATGTTTTAAAAAGTAAAAGGAAATCTGTAATATACACTGAAAAACTGTCCAAATTTTATTATTATTAATTTAACTATGTTTTAAATAGCCCATATGTATATGACTTCATAGTAAGAGAGTTATTAGTAGATTCATAAATTACTCTTAGTCTTTAAGGCCGAGTTTGCAAAAGAAAAACATACATATAAATATATATGTGTGTATATATATTCTCAAGATGATGTAAGAGATATTACTTTTAAAATACTAAGGGGAAGAACCTCAAATAAATTTGTAGGTCACAGAAGGACACATATTTGACAAGTTAATAAGCAATTTTGCCCCTATTCAAATCACTCCATTTAATCAGCAATTCATTCATTCTTTCATTCAAAACACGGTAATGGACTGCAATTTTTGAGTAAGAAATTTTTCCAGGTGCTAGGCATACAGATATTAATACATCCTTGTCCTTGTCCTCAAATGTGTTATATCATTTTGGGAATGACAAATGCTTGTGCAATTTATGGCTCCATGATTTGATGAGTATAACCTCATGTATGAAATATTGCATTATATCTATATTGTATTGTAAAAACATTGTATTTCCTTCACAGAATAAATCTAATAATAAATAAGATCATGTAAATAAAAACTTTGGCACACTCAGTCTTAGAGGAAATCCATTTAGGGTGAATATTAGAGATGAGTACAAAGCTCTAGCTTGCATAGAGAAAGGTGACTTGGCATGGAGGTCACAGTAAAAAAAATTGAATGCCATGTGAAGTGTGAGTCTTTTCCAAATCCGTGGGGTCATCTATCATTTTTCTCTTGCTCTCATATTTGTTTCCGATCTACTAGTACATTCGGTTGCTTCTACCTTCAAATTCTGACCACTTCTTATCATTTTCCCATTAACATTTTTTTTCTGTTCTGGGCCACCGTTATCTTTCATCTGGATACTGATACCCCTACTTCTTCTGGACTGGTCCTTGTAAAGTCTAATTTCCATTCAGCAGCCAGAAAAAATACTTTTAAAACGTAAATCAGTTCACAAAACTCTTCACCAAACAATCTAATGGGTTCACTACTTTTTCAGAGCAAATGGAAAAGTCCCTACAATAATACAAGGCTATATATGATTTGCATCTTTCTCCTTTGTAGTTTAACCTCATTTCCTACTTCCTTATTCACTCTGCCACAGTCTTCCTGGTCTCCTTACTATTTCTTGAATGTGAGCACACATCCTTGCCAAGGCGGCTGACCTGCCCTTCTCACCGCCTGGGTGCTTTTCCTCCAGATGTCTACATGGTCTCCCTGCTGGGTCACCTTGCTTAGGTCTTTGTTCAAATGTCACTTTCTCATTAAGACCTTTCCAAACCACTTCATTATAAGTTGTCAATCCCCTCCTCTCTGAAACCCCTAGGACTCCCTGTCTTTTTGGTTTCTTTATTTTTCCCATAATACTTACCATCATCTGATATTCTATACATTTCCTTATTTGTATATTGTTTGTTTCCTTGTACTGAAATATAATCTCCACAAGAAAAAGGATTTTTGCAACTCTTATTTGCTGCTGTATTACCAAAACTTAAAAATAGTGCCTACCACAGAGTGTTCAATGTATACTTTTTGAATAAATAAATAAGTTTTATAAAAAGTGAATAGGTATTCATCAGTTGGGTAAGGGAGGAAGAAAAAAACATCTTAAACAAGATACTAGCCTATAAAAGTCAAACACAGACAACAAGATGGAACAGTAAGAATGTCTCCATATTAGAGAGTAGAGGCAGAAGAGGTTGGAGGGGAAAGCAGGAGACAGGGCTGCTTGCATCATTTACAGACAGGGCCAGATCTAAGCTTCCTTCATTTCAGAACAAGGAAGATTGTGATAAAACACAATTATATACATTCTCTGATTCTTTTTATTTTTTTTTAATCAAGCCGAGAAACAAATTAAAGATGCGATACCTTTCACAATAGCACCAAAGAAAATTAAATATTTAGGAACATATCTAACTAAGGAGGTCAAAGACCTATATAGAAAGAATTATGAAACACTGACAAAAGAAATTGCAGAGGATGTAAATAGATGGAAAATCCTACATTCTCTGATTCTAAATGGCTGTCCTTTAGCCCTTGCCGATGGCTGAACTACATGCTCATGTTATCTGGTTAATTTCAGAAGGAAAAGTGAAACAGACATTTTATAAGCTTCTTATCAAGAAACACAACAGTAAGTCGATTGCACGTCTTCTGGGTATGTTACCTGTGAAGAAACAATAAATTAAAAACTATATTCCATATTCAAAGATATTTATTTGATATTTATTAGTCTTTCAGTATTGGAAGAACATTTTAATATGTTTCCTTTAACTTTGGAAAATATACTCTAGAGATAAATTAATTTATAAGAAAGGTCACCACCTAACATTAAAGGGCAAGATTTCCATTAACATTTTAAGTTATGGCTGGTATAGTTAACAAAACTGAAAAAAGCACTTTAAGGAAGCCTCATTCTCTTTTTCAAAGACCAATTTACTGAATGTCCCTTAAAATCACATATTAACAGATCATACTCTATAAATAATTAATAATTATTTAAGAGCTATTAGCAGGAGAAAATAACCAAAGAATTTGTCAACATATAAGGCAAAGCTGTGACACAATGAATAATATCCAACCACAAGAGTTTGGTTTTGATTTTATTTACGGTTTTTTTGACAATGGGGGGAATTAAAAGAGGTGGATAGTGCCTATGTGGGCAAAGTGAAACTTTGAACAATCGTGTAATAAACTTAGTCAAATTAGTTTGGCTATATAAACTTCTGGTTAAAATGTCCGCATTTTTCTGTCTCCTCTTTCTTTTTTTTAATTTTTAATTTTTAATTATTATGGGTATATAATAGTTGTATATATTATAGGGCAGTAGTCCCTAACCTTTTTGGCACCAGGGACTGGTTTCATGGAAGACAATTTTTCCACGGACCCAGGTGGGAGGGGGAGGATGGCTTGGGTATGATTCAAGAAAATTAAATTTATTGTGTACTTTATTTCTATTGTTATTACATTGTCACTTGCCACTCACTGATAGGGTTTTGATATGAGTCTGCAAGTAATTGATTTATTATGGTCTCTGTGCAGTTAAACCTCTCTGCTAATGATAATCTGCATTTGCAGCCACTCCTCAGTGCTAGCATCACCGCCTCAGTGCCACCTGAGATCATCAGGCATTAGATTCTCATAAAGATTGTGCAAGCTAGATCCCTGCATGTACAGCTTACAGTAGGGTTCACGCTCCTATGAGAATCTAATACCACCGCCGATCTGACAAAAGGTGGAGCTCAGGTGGTGATGTGAGCCATAAGAAGCAGCTATAAATACAGATGAAGCTTCACTCTCTTGCCTGCCACTCACCTCCTGCTGTGTGGCCCGGTTCCTAACAGGCCACAGACCACTACTGGTCTGCAGCCCCGGGGGCTGACAATTATGGGGTACATGTGATATTTTGTTACAGGCATTTTCTTTAAGAGTATCATATTCACTGCTAAGAGAAGTTGTAATTTCTGTTCTGCCACTATTGGTTGTGAAAACCTAGATATGTTACTAGGGTTGGTTTGAGGACAAGATCAGATAGTGCATGCAAAAAGTCTGACACATTTTCAGTGTTAATTAAATAGTAGCCTTCTTCCCCTACTTTAGCGTCTTCCTCCACTCTTTTGCCCCTTCAAACTGCTCATTTTCCCAAGGACTTCTTTACAGATAGGAAATCAATTCAGTCATTAACCCACTACATAACCTCCTGGTATGACTTCAGTTTTAAATGAATATTTCTTAATTGAGTGATATATAGAGAGTTATGATAATAATATCTAACAGCTATTAAGTACTTAATATTTGCCAGACCCTGACCTGTGTGTTTTCTTATATAAATTTGTTTAATTTTCTTGGTAACCCCTTGAGTAGATACCATTATTATTTCCTTTATGATAAAGGAGAAAACGGAAGCATGGAACAAGTACTTTTTTCACAGTCACAGAACCTTTAGGTGTCAGAACCAGAATTTAAATACACGAAAATTGGCCTCATAGTCAATGCCATTGCACTGTTCTCACTTTAGGAAGAAGGATGGGTATCACTTACAGTAGAACCCACATTTTCATTGTGTTTGAGAAAAGCTATCCAGTTATGCTTATTTAACCATATTTAACCATCACTGTTCATCCTAATAATATGATACTTTTCTTTAAGTTTCATTCAATTACTGTTGCTGGAACATTTTATGTAAATGTCCAGCATTATATTTAGTCTATGATTTTGTAGACACTATGATTTCTCAAACAAATCAAAGATCTCCAAGGACAGTTTTGATACATGTTAGAGTGAATTTAAAGTGTTTTCATCATGTCTTACTTATTTTGGGGGGCAGAAATATCATTGGCGGGGAGGGGAGTCTTCATGTTTATGTTGCACAGAAAAAATTAAACTTTTGTCTTTTTCCTTACCTGTTGGTTTTAAGTTCCATATACTTTTCATGAATCCTCCGTAGGACTTTGATGATGTTTTACATAGTGTAGGGACTCAAAAATATTTGTTGACAGGCAAAAATGGGAAAAAAATAATTGGTGAGGAATCCTTTCTCAGCTTGTGTTCTGGGCGGTGAGACTTTGAATAATGAGGTCAAGGCAGCAACTTCAATCTCCATGTGGCCTCTTAGGCTGTGCTCTGCCACAGTGTCATGAGCAGCAAACTTATGCTCTAATGAATGAAGTGTGCTATCATGCCCAGGGCAAAGCCATCTGCTTGTCCAATATTTCTTCTCATGCTCAGCCAAGTCCCAGAGAATAACAGTCCTGGGCTATAGGAAAGCGATCAGCTACCACGGCTTTCTAAACGAAAATTTCTAACATATTGCTCATAAAAGAAGATGTTCAGATGAATAGGTTTTTAAGTCTAGATGCTATTCTGAATCCATTCACTGAGGTTGAAGTGCTATTTGGAGAAGTGTCCTTTTTATAAATACTAATTTTATATATTCAGGATGGAGTACAGAGACCATAATCAATGAGTATAGCACCTTAAGTCCCCATTCCAAATAAACAGCAGCAGTTTGTTCAAACAAGAAAAAAAAAAACATTTCTGGGAAGATGATAAGACAAAGCCTAGGCAGCAATAACTATCAGGTGTATTTGTGAAGATTTTCTAGACTTAGGCAGAGGGCTGAATTCTGGTGACTTGGAGGGGAACTAATAAACGTTGGCAGGAATTCAATCCTAGGAGGAAACTTAAGCATAGGAAAATAAGAATGAAAGACAAAGTCTAAGGATGTTATGGCATAGAGGATAGCTAGGCAGTCAGTAATGAAATAGCAAGATTCCCCCTTAGTGTTGCTCCCCAAGGGGGAAGGGGTGTAATATATATTCCCTGGTTTTGATCAATGTTTACCATTGGGCTGGAGGTAGTTTTTAGCACTCTGATGACCAAGTCCATCGGAGAGCAAAGGAAATTCAAAGAAATGCACTGAAACTGACAAATACTAATAGCTTTTGTATTGACGTGATTTTTCTCCTTAATGGTGGAAAGAAGAATTTATATTTTTGAATAAGATACCTCCATTGACAAATATCTCCCCTTTTCCCCCGCTCACCTGCCTCTAGTAACCACAATTGCGCTCTCTACATCTGTGAATTTGATTATTTTAGATTACACATCTACACGAGAACATGTAGTATTTGTCTTTCTGTACCTGGCTTATTTCACTTAGCATAATGTTCTCTAGGTTCATCCATGTTTTCACAAGTGACAGACTTTCTCCCTTTTTTGAAGCTGAATAGTATTCTACTGTGTGTGTGTGTGTTTGTGTGTGCACAGATAGACAGGAGGAATAAATAAGTATTTGAGGGGATGGATACATTAATTAGCTTGATTCAATAATTTTGTACTTATATATACCATATCTTCACTTTGTAATCCATAGATATCTACAAGTATAATTTGTCAATATTCAATAAAATAAAATGAAAAAATAAAAAAATAAAAAAGATACTCCCAGCCCAGTTTTATACCCTTTCACAAAATTGAAAATTGGGAGGAAATTATCCTTGCAATTTTAGAGATCAATTTTATATTTAGATAGAAAAATAAGTCCATTTTACTTTTGGGAATAAGACCAGGTAGGTGGCTTTTTACCAGGTAAAAAATATCCATACCATAGATATTTGAATATTTACAAGCCTAAAGAGTGGGCTATAGAAAGGTCCCTAGACTAGAAACAGAAGGAGGAAAGTAGAACTATTAAAGTGATGGGAGAAATTAAAAAATTATGAATAAGCAAAAAGATAGGTACATGCAGGGGAATAAGAGAGCCTAGAAGAGGGTTCACATCACAAGGCAAAAAAGAACTTCCACATGAAAACACATGAGCAAAGAAGACCACTCTCAAGATTTAGGCCCAGGGATGTGCTAGCCAGGCTGTGTACATCAAGGGTGTATGGCTGAAATATTATTGTCCCCCCACTTACCAACTGTCTTTACACGCACCCTATCATCAGCAGGCTAATGGGATCCCTTCAACGATGGCATAGGGAGACTAAAATTTGTAGGCTTCAATCACTTGGACCCAAAACAGGTGGGACTATTTCTCTTTCTCTGGTTGCTTTCCCCAGTCAGATCACTTTCTCATTTGACACCTATAATCCCTTTCATTGTTGTGTTAGTTGTCAGGTCTACATAATGAAGATTATACTTTAAAAGAATGATTTATTTTTCTATTTCACGTTCCCTTTGTTTGAGATTACTTTTTATTCCCCCAGAGGCATCTGTTTTCTTCAGGAATAGATAGTATTTATAGGAAGAATACAAAGAGAAAGAAGGAAAAAGAATATATTCACCTTTGGAAGGCTAGCATATTATTTCAAGGCAATAGTCTTGAAAACCAAGCTTTTTCAGAAGATTTTTTTTTTTATTTCTTTCACCTTTCCATTGATGTATAAAGAAACTTTTTCGTTGATAAGGTCATAGAAATTTAATAAATGTAGGCTGTTAAACTGAATAAGAATTCAATTTAATATGAAATATTAAAAGCCCCAACCATAAAAGAAAAAAAGAAAAAAAGCCAATAGTTTTTGGTTTCAGAATATTACGAGAAAAGAGAAGGGGTCAAGCTGGTGGCATATATGTGTGCTGATCCCCGGAGGACTGGGGGACTGAAGTTGGTTCAAAGGCTGAAAGGGAAAGGAAACTGAGAGCAGGGTGGTTTTAGTCTGCCTTCTGCATGGAACCTTGGGAAGAGCCTGCTGTACAGGGTGGCTTTATTGCAGCATGGGGGCTGAGAGGACGTCAGCAAATCAGTCCTATAGCCAGACAGTGGCATAAGTCTGATGCAGTGTTCCTGGTGTACTATAGCCTAAGTGACACAAAACTGAATGGGAAGTTTGTCTATGTCTGTGGAAGTCATGGCAATGGGCCCATTTCTGTAAGATGTCAGACGCCTCTAATAGGCAACTTTGGTTCAAGGACTCCCCATGTGCATGGCTCAACCATTCTAGTAGTTCCTAGAATCCTCCTTCCTTCTTTTTCTCCTTCAAAGGCTCAAACTTGCATGACAGCCTATAGTCTCACCCTCTGATATCTTACTCCCTTTTTTCCAAAGTAAAAGACAAATTGCTGCATCTTGAATCCCTTACCATCATAAAGAAGGAAGCATAATTCTCGGTAGATTCCCTTGGGTTCTCCAAGTAATACATGCCATACTGAGGAATACTACTCTAGCTTAAAAAATAGGTGACCTGAAATGCTGCCACCTTTAAGCTGGTCCAAGAGCATGAAGGGACTGTGTAGCAGGTCAAGGCTGTGATGCATACAGCCCTGACATGTGGTCCATAAAATCTGGTGGGCCCTGTGGTATTAGAAGGGCAGCAGTGGGAAACAATTCTATATGAAGCTCATGGCAAATCCCAGAGGGAGAATTACAGCACAATCCCCTACAATTCTGGAGCAAAGCTGAGAATTATACACCTTTTGACAACTAGCTTCAGGCATGTTACTGAGTGCTAGAAGAGACAGAATACCTAATCATAAGCACTAAGTGACCATCCTTCTGGAGATACTCACTGTCAGTTTGTTTCTGGCAGACCCATCAAGTCTTGAAATTGAGCAGGCCTGCCCAGATGTAGTCTAACATCTGTAAGATAGTCTAACTCTAACATGAAACTTGAGTGGGACCAGAGGACACATGTCAGCCACAAAAGCATTGCAATTTGGCACACTTGACAAGGACATTCAGGAATGCTTGGGGCACATGGTGAACTGCCTGTTCCAATAAGTAGCTGCTTCCAAATCCTGCATGTAGAAGTAGATTGGTGTGGTACAAAGCATCCACTGTGGTGGCTAAGGTAAGACACCACTCAATTCTTCTGCTGTATGGGGTAAAATTGACTGATAGTCATTGCTGCCTGCTCTGGATCCTCCACCATTTTCACACAGAGACCACCCTTCTTGAGCTGCTTATAGCCAATGACCAGGTATAATGGTAGTACTAATGCAGTCTCCAGTACCCTGGAGAAAAACAACCTATTACTAAAGGCTAGGCCAGGAAGTCAGAGAGATGAGCCAAGTCAGCAAAAATGACACGACCAGAAAATTCAAGAGCACTATTAATGTGATGAGAACAGCCCAAGAGTTACAGCAGTCAGGGCGTGCAGCACAGAATGCTATCAAGATGCCCTGTGGGGGGTTTAAACTATTTCCCCTCAGCAATAGCTCTTACTGCCTCAAATAGGCAGGTCCGGCAGAGCGCAGTGGAGACGGTACAGTGACCAGTATGGTATCTGGGCATACTGCCTCTCACAGCCAAGAGGACCACACTTGTTTCTCAATACCAAATAGGGAAATAGAGAGTAGAAGAAGAATATTCTTGGAATTAAAATTTGCATTGTGTTTAGTTGTGTCTCTTCTTTCCCTTCTCCATCCCACCAGCCCCCTACTTTCGGGGTCAGAGTTTGCAATGAGGTGGATTGTACCAATTAGACAAAATATGTTCTATTTTCTTTTTACAACTATACAATGAATTAATTTCTAAACTTGCTACAAATAGATTCCAAATAGTTCTTACAACTCATATGTGCATGATTTTCATGTCTTTCTGTAACAGTGTAGTGTCTTACACTGTTTCTATTGATTGCTACAAATTTCAAATTCCTTCACTTGATTTCAAGGTACTCCAAAATCTTGCCCTACCCTACCAATATCTACTTTCACCCAAATATCCTATATAATTTTTCACTACTTCCTACTAGAGACGTTTCTCTGGCCAGGTTGATTCTTCATTGTCATATTGTTGTAATAAACATACGTTATACAGCCACAATTCCTTAACTTGTGACCGGAATGCTTGAATTTCAGTTGTGACATCAGTACATAAAAGTTGTGACCTGGGGCTATTAAAAATATAGTTATATAGTTAGTTAGAATGTACAATATTTGATAGTAAAACAAAGTGACTATAATCAATACTAAATTAGGGTATACTTTAAAGTAACTAAAAGAGTGGAATTGGAATGTTCCTAACAGAAAGAAATGATAAATATCGGAGGTGATGGGTATTCCAATTATCCTAATTTGATTAATCCACATTGTATGCCTGTATCAAAACATCACATGTGCCCTATAAAAGATACACTACTATTATGTATCCATAATAATTAAAAAGAAAAAAGAAACGTTGGTGAGCATCAGATTCTTTTTTTCTGAAAAATAGAAATTGTAATACTTGCCTTATTTATTAAATTGTTGTAAAGACCAAAATTAAACAAGATAAACCATAAGTAAATACAGTATAAATTGGAAATGCTATGCAAATGTAGTTGTTATCATTAAATATCTTTTTCTAGTTTTTTAAAAAGTTTTGTGTACTCAAGCTATATGTCAATGTTCAACTCAAGTTTCAGGTCATTCTGAAGATTGCATTTTTTCCTCTAGACATTTTGGAAACACCTGGAGAGCTTCAGAAAACAACATCTTGCCCCCAACAACAAATTGTATGAGGAACTCAGGTTATAAATATTCTAAAGATGACTTAATGTACAGCCAAGGTTGAGGACCGTTGTATGTGGTCTCTATGCTAGCAGCACCTGGTAACTCATTAGAGATGCAAATTCTTGGGCCCTACCCCAGATATACTGAATCAGAAACTCAGGAGGAGGGAGCACTGGATTGAGGGCCCAGTAATCTCTGTTTCAGTGTACCCTCTAGGTGATTATGAAGCATAATAAGGTTTGAAAACTACTGTTTTGAGTATAGGCAAAGAATTTTTATTCATTTTTGTTTCTTCTACACTTTAAACTATGGCTGAAGTATTTGATGATTTCAGTAAAAAATTTTTTTTCTTCTGCAGTATCTAGTGATCTCAGTCTTGTGGTCAAAGTATGAATAATATAATTTATAGACACATTTACTGTCTCTTACTGTCCCCTCAAATGTCTCGGATTAAATATTGTTTGTATATAAAGAAGATAAATATTAATAATAAACATTAACAAAATATGAAAATAATTCTCTATATTTATATATCTAGTCATTACCAGAATAACTCAGACTGTATTCACATACACTTTCATATTATATATCTTTAAACGTTTCTTTGTGCAATTTATGTTTGACCAAATTATAGCACCAGAAGGGCCACTAGGTAGTAATAATTCTTATTATTTTATTTAGCCATTTTTCATAAATTAAATGAAACACTTATCCTATATATTGATTAAAAGATAAAATATCACCCCTTAAAATAGTTCTAATTATTTACTTATAGTTAATGCTTGATAATTTTACTTTTATGTACTCAAGAATCATGGAACATTTTCCCTAAGAGAAACTTGCCTGGGTTGTTTTCAGTGATGTATTTATAATTCCAGAGGTAAAGGAAATATTGTTTAATGTTACTTATTTCAGAATTTGACAGCAAATACATATTTTAGAGAGTGAAGGATAATTAAGAGAATTCCCTGGATGATGTCAGAAGTGTTAATAGTCCATGAATTTTTAATCCCAGATGAATATAAATTCTGTTACTTGTGTTAGAAAATAAAAAAATGAAATGTTACAAGCAGAAAATTGCTTACACAGTGTCATGATTAAGGCTGACACTGGTGTCTGAATATCATAAGACTGTAATTTATGTTTTTATATTTTATATTCAGTGTTAATGATTAAAACTGATATTTGCATATGACTATAATTAAAATGATATTTATCTTTAAGTTTTTTATAAGCACATGTTTTATAAGCACACAAGCAATGGGATCATTTTTCCCATTCACGTAAGTAACTATATATTAGGCTTAGGTCAGGTTGTTAACCAATAACAAAATTTATTGACTTCTATGTTTTACAGAAAATGGACTGTTGTGCAGGCTATTGACACTAAAATATGAAGAGTATTTTCATTTTGTATAGCCTAGTGTTAATATAATCTATAACTTTTAATAAAAGCATTAATATTTTTAGAATTTTAGATACCAGGGTGTTTTAGCCTATTATTTTTATTTACTTTCATGAGATAAATGAATAATAATTGCAGTATATAACACCTGCTGTAAATGTGTGTATCAAATGTAAAGGTGTGTATCAAATGTAAAATATAGACTGTAGTAAAATATAGACTATGAAAGATTTAGTAATGTTTCCTTTATTTCTTGTCAAACACTAGGAGAATATTGACAGAGGAAATGAAATTTATCCTGAGTAAGGGAAAAATTATTCTTTTTAAGATTTTTTGTAAGCATACCCAACCCTTCAGTATTTTTGTGTTTTTTTATTACTTGGGGGAGTTAAATTTTTTCTTTGATTTTAGCATTAAGAGAATCATTGTAGCGTCAAGAGAATAGTATGACCTCAATCAACTCTTCCCTGCAATTAGTTCTCACCTCTGCTGACAATTTTTTAAGACCATGATTAAAGGAGCACGAAAATGTGTAGGAAGAGGCACATGGGAGTGTTGCTCTTCAGAGGGAACCCCACATTGTGCACTTGACACATTTTCAATTCAAAAGATCCAATTTCTTTCTTTCTTT
The DNA here is from genome assembly GCA_023783475.1 of Daubentonia madagascariensis. NCBI lineage: Eukaryota > Metazoa > Chordata > Mammalia > Primates > Daubentoniidae > Daubentonia > Daubentonia madagascariensis. The sequence continues at coordinate 11,352,390 of JAKFHU010000978.1, read as the reverse complement.
TTTCTTAATTCCTTCCTTTCTTCCTTTTCTTTCTTTTTCTTCTCTCTCCCTGTCTGTCCCTGTCTCTCCCTCTCTCCATCTCTTTCTCTCCCCTCTCCTCTTCTTCTCCTCCCTTCCCCTCACCTTCCTCTCTCCCTCTGTCTCTCTTTCCCTGTCTGTTTCTAGTCCTCCACAGTGTTTTGCTATTAATGTGAACAGTGCCTTTGTCCTGGTCAGAACAAGTATCACGGTACTTTACACTGAACCAAGAGGCTTTTCCTGTTGAAAGCAAACCACATAGCCTCAGTGGTTAAGTTTCTCAAGGCATCGATGACCCCCCGCCCCATCCCCATGCTTTAATGTCATATAATATGTACCGTATGACATTAAAGTATCATGCTAAATGGCTTCTCTTTTAGAAGAAGAGGCAAAAAGAAGTAATTATATCATGTAGTAAAGTTTCTCCATCACAGGAGGATCAACTCCTTTTCAAGGCTTTCATTGTTATTTTGATAAGAGTGTGCAATGGATCTCATAGCTTGTAGGAACCAAGAAGTTAAATGCTAATTCCACAGATGCCAAAGGTGTTGGACCCTATACCAATTGCCTAGTTCTGACAGTGACATCATTATTTTATTATAAATATTTTTGTGTACATCCTAAGCACTGAAAAACAGAGATAAATAAAGCCAAGTTTGAATAATTATGGATCTTATAGTCTAGTAGAAGAGGCAAACCACAGAAAAGAGAAAATTTCCACATAATATGCTAGGTGATGATATTATAACAGTCTGTTTAGGTTGCCATGGTACCTGAGGAAAATTCAACCTACCTCAGAGGTCCAGGAAAGGAGTTTAAAGGAGATACTTGACTCTTCAAGGATAAATGAGATGTTTTTTTCCCACAATAAAGAAATGGATGGGAAAAGTAATTTCCTTTCACAGCACTATCAAAAAATTACAGAGATGTGAAAGGAATATTGTGTGTAGGAAATTTGGACTTGCACAAAAAAAGGCAAGTGAGGGTAAAGATGTGGTTGAATGGAAGCAGATCACAGAGGGCCTTGTGTCTTGGTAAAGGGACATCAGTGTTGTCATCTGAAATGTGTTTTAGTGTCTAGGATTATCCACAGACTTGAAAAAGTTTTGTTATATAATTCTTAAAAATATAAATCAAAATTTACTTAACCAGTCCTTACTTCATCATTTATGAAATTATCCATAAGAGAACTGTTTACTGACATCTCAACTCCATTTCGTCACTTACTAATTCACCCAGCTTCTAAAACCAGTATTCTTTGGTCCTTTCCCTCAATTTCTTTTTTTTGTTGTTGTTGTTTTTTTAGTTTTATGGAATTAAGAAAATAGTCATAGTAAGGTGCATCTTTATAGCGAGCCATTATTTGGTGCTATTTTTCTCCTTTCTAAATGTAGGCTAAACATTGATTCAAAAAATAAATGTTTGTTTAGGATTTTTTATTAGGTCAGATTACTTTTATATTAGAGGTAATAATTTCCGCTGAGGAGAAGTAGAGGAAGTGATTTCAAAGGGCAAAATCAACTCAGAAATGTAAGAGAATATAATGGAAAAAAAGGATGATATTCATGTAGGATGATCTCGATCTCCTTCAAGGCAGAAGGAAATCAAATGCACATAGTCCTCTCTTGTAATCTGATTCCCTGGAACTACCTCTTGAAATTTTTGTGTGTTGTATCACAAAGAAGTAGAATTTTGCATTTTTTTGAATACTTAGCTTTTAATCTATTCACATATGTACTATAGAAAGATGAGTGATTATGTCATTTATAGAACAGTTTAAATTTATAGTCTGAAAGCAAATAAATTAAATAGTAGTTTCCTTTTATCAGTTTTATTTTTTCATTATTTGAAATTTGAGTAAATAATGTTTCTTCCTTCAATGTAGCTATCATTGACAGCTTTCTTAACCTGAGACAGCTTTCTTAACCTGAGTCTCAGAAGGGATTTGACAAAGTCGTATCTCTTTCTGTCTTTAAAATATTATTTCTTTCTGTTTTTTATCAGTCACTTATGTCATAATAAATATAAAAACTGGCAGGCAATATATTTTAAGTGCTACTGTTGAAGCATTGTTTTGCTACAAATAAACAAGCCCATTTCTCTAGGGCCTAAATAGGAATAAAATTTTGACACATTCTCTTCCCCCATTAAGTGGCTGTGGCAAGAGGCCAATAGGGAGTTGTTAGATATGCTGAAGTTTTCCATTATGCCAGATATTAAATTAACTGTTGTATGTGTCCTAGAGTATAGAGAAGGTTACAATCTTATGTGGATGCTTAATGTGCTGACATTTTCATTGTTCTGAATATAAGTAGACATAATTATTGGCTTTTCCTGTAGGTTTTTATTCGATATGTTGACCAACAGCAATGAGTGGGCTTGTAAAGGCAACAAACATACAAAAGTAATGTTTTCTTTAGAGAAATGGATCTTAGAGAAATCATAAAATACATTATATTATTTTGTACCAGTAAGTTAATGTTAGGGTGTAGGTTATGAAAACTACATCATTCAGAATAGACCCTGTATGAAAAAGGATGCTGTTAGAGTGGGAGGAGACAGACTAAGCACCTGCCACAGTGCCCCTCTACTGTGGCATGTCCACATTGCACACTGCTCTGTCTGGAAATGGGATTTACAAGTCCAAGCCCCTAGCTCATTCTTCCCAATTAATATAAATTGTCTTCTTGCTTTTGTTCCTATTTCCGAGCTCCCACTTATCTAATTTTCCTATACACTGGGATTGGACAACTGCACTACAGTGGATACTTAATAATTTATAGATTGCATTATTAGTAGAGGTATCCTACTTCCTACATAGAGTATCTTTTTCATGTTTTTCCCATGTCTTTTTCCAGGGTTTCAAATTCTGCTCTTAAAATCCAGCCCAATATAATCAAGCTATTTTTCACTTTTCTGGACATCTGAATAATTCCTTCCTGGATTTGTCTGTACATAATACCTTACCCTGGCTCTTTTCCATGCTCATGTATTTTATGAGCAAAAATCTTTCAATTCTCAAGAGAAGACAGGAACTATATGTCATTTCTTAGTTCAAAATTAGTTCTGTCATGATTGAATTGGTATATAAATTTCATAATATATAAGAATAAAACATATCCTCAAAGTTATAAGGATAATTGTGATTTCTGATTGAAAACTCAAATATCTACATCATTTTAATACACATAAGTTTAAATATAACTCTGGGACTTTGCTTTTTAGAATCATTCACTTGTTCACTTATTTATTACTTATTCATATTAAAATAACTTAATGAGAACCTAATATTTGCTAAGCTTTATCCTACTCACTTGTGGATATGTCTGTATAAATCTCTGTAAAAATATACAATACAAATTTGCAAAGATTTCTGCTCTTGTAGAGTTTACATTTTAATGGGAAATACCAACGAACAGAGAGAATTACCAATATTGATATTAATGAGAAGCTTATAAGGTCTATAAAAAAAGTAGCACAAAATAGAGGCGATCGGGAGTGCAAGGAAGTGTTCATATTGAGCAGCAGAGATAACAACTATAGCACAGATTCGGTGTGTTCACATATTTTAGCATTAGCAAGGGGGTCAATGTGGATGGAGTAGAGTGAGAGTAAAAAGTACAGTACGAACAAGTAGGGAGAAAAGGAGGTGGGGTGTTGCCGGCAATATGAAGTCTTATAAGCCCTTACGTAATGCAAGGCCATGAAGATTTTAGGCTTTACTCTAAGTGACATGAGGAGCCATTGTAAGGTGCCAAGCAGAGGTCTGACCTCTCTACCTTGTGTTTTACAGAGATGACTCTGGGTGTAGTGTTGGGAATGGCTTGTGAAGTGGGAAGGTATAAGCAAGGAGATCTCTTTGAAGGTTCTGCCAGCATTCCAGGTGTGACATGTTGCTGGCTTGAACAATACAGTGGCAGTGGAGATAAAGAAAAGTGGTCAGATATTAGAAATGTTCTCAAGGCAAAGCCAAAATAATTTTTGTAATTGGTTGAATGTGACAGGTGAGAAAAAGAGAAAGACCAAGAATGGTTCATCTAGAGTTTTGACCAATTATCTGGATCTCACCAGACATTTAAGAAATAAGTTTAAAAATATTATTGATCTGCAAGGTAGTGAAAGATAATTTTATTTTTCTCACTAAGCCTCAAATTCAATTGGAAGAAAATAAACACGTAGTAAGTAATAAAACATTACTTGTGCACCAAATTGATGTTGTGAGGTTGATTGTGAATACAATAAAATTTACATTAGGCTGCAAGGTCTTCAAATGGAAGGACCGGAACTTATTAAATTATCATATACTCAGTACTTGGAACATATGATGTCCTCAATTAACCAAACTTTCCAGAACATCAGGTGTTAAAGACTGGACATGTTTTATGGAGAGAATGTCAAATTTGTTTTCTTCTTAAATAAAAACAGGATTTATAAAGCTGAAATTCTTATACTAAATGGGAAGCAAAGGGGAACAACAGGAATTTATTCAACAAAATGTCAGTTTTTCCCAATCAACTCTAACCCAAAGAAAAGAATAAGGAGAGGCTTTGGAGAAACTTATACAAAGAAAAATACACATTTTGTACCACTACAAAATACATCATAAAATATCACAAGTCATTTCAAGAGGGATACAATTAAGCTCAAATTGGATTTTTTCCTTTATTATTCAGGGTATGTACACATGCATATATGTGCACATGCATACCTATATTTATTTATGATTATGTTTTCATGTTTGCTAAGCAGCCCAGGGCTTTTATATATAATTTATTCTTGCAAGCAACTGAAAAAGGCAAATGTTATAATTTCAATAGATTGAAAGTTGTTGTTATGTGTATGATGGTGGTCATCAGTCTCTCCTAATGAACAACATAAATAAAAATAAAAATCCTAATTATTGTTAAGTATTTTTAAATTACACAATATTTTGTGCCTGTAATTCTATATACTTTTCAATTTTTAATTTTTTTCATCAATTGAATTGTAGCCTACTTGTTGAATTACAATTATATCTGATTAAGTTTCAAATTTTGCCAGATTAAGCATTAAAGAAAATCCAATTTTATTACAATTTTATGATATAATGAGAGGTACACTTTTTTTACTTTTTATTTTATTTATTTATTTATTTTATTTCAGAATATTATGGGGGTACAACACTTTGGCTATATATATTGCCCATGCACTGCCCGTGTCAGAGCTACAATCGTGGTCATCCCCCAAACTGTGCTCCCCGCATCCATTCCGTGAGAGTTGTCCCATCCCCTCCACACCCCTCCTGCCTGCCCGCCCCCTGATGAATATTATTGCCCTGTGTGATGTAAGTGTTGATCAGTTAGTACCAATTTGATGGTGAGTACCAGTGGTGCTTGTTTTTCCATTCCTGTGACACTTCGCTTCGAAGAATGGGCTCTAGCTCCAACCAGGATAATACCACATATGCTAATTCACTATTGCTTTTTATTGCTGAGTAATACTCCATGGTATACATATACCACATTTTATTAATCCACTCGTGTATTGATGGGCACGTGGGTTGTTTCCACATCTTTGCAACTGTAAATTGTGCTGCTATAAACATTCGTGAGCAGGTGTCTTTATTATAGAATGTCTTTTTTTCCTTTGGGTAAATACCCAGTAGTGGGATTGCTGGGTCAAATGGTAATTCTACTTTTAATTCTTTGAGGTATCTCCATATTACTTTCCGTAGAGGTTGTACTAATTTGTAGTCCCACCAGCAGTGTATGAGTGTTCCTATCTGTCCACATCCCCACCAACATTTGTTGTTTGGGGATTTTTTCATATGAGCCAATCTCACTGGAGTTAAGTGATATCTCATTGTGGTTTTGATTTGCATTTCCCTGATGATTAGAGAATTTAAACAATTTTTTATATGTTTGCTGGCCATTATTCTGTCTTCTTTTGAAAAGTTTCTGTTCATGTCCTTTGCCCATTTTTTAATAGGTTTGTTTGATTTTTTCTTGTTGATTTTCCTAAGTTCTGTATAGATTCTGGTTATCAGCCCTTTATCAGAGGTGTAGCATGCAAATATTTTCTCCCATTCTGTAGGGTGTCTGTTCACTCTAGTGATAGTTTCCTTGGCTGTGCAGAAGCTTTTTAATTTGATCAGGTCCCATGTATTTATTTTTGTTGCTGCTGTGATTTCTTTGGGAGTCTTCTTCATAGATTCTTTGCTTAGGCCAATGTCCATAAGAGTTTTTCCAACGTTTTCTTTGAGAATTCTTATGGTTTCACGTCTTAGGTTTAAATCTGTTATCCATTGTGAGTAGATTTTTGTAAGAGGTGAGAGGTGTGGGTCCTGTTTCAGTCTTCTACATATGGCCATCCAGTTTTCCCAGCACCATTTATTGAATACGGAATCTTTTCCCCAGTGTACGTTTTTGTGGAATTTGTCAAAGATCAGGTGACTGTATGAGGTTGGTTTTATATTTGGGTTCTCAGTCCTGTTCCATTGGTCTATGTCTCTGTTCTTGTGCCAATGCCATGCTGTTTTGGTTACTATAGCCTTGTAGTATAGTTTGAAGTCTGGTAGAGAGATGCCTCCCAATTTGTTCTTTTTGCTTAAGATTGCCTTGGCTAGACGGGGTCTTCTCTGGTTCCACACAAAGCGTAGAATTATTTTTTCTAGATCAGCAAAAAATGATGTTGGTATTTTGATAGGGACTGCATTGATTCTGTAAATCACTTTAGGTAGCAAAGCCATAGAAGTACACTTACTATTATTGGCTACAATGCGGTTTCCCAAGCTTTATTTATTTTTCTAAAATGAAGTATTTCAAATTACTTGCTGAAATGCATACACATATATACAAACACGCGACTGAAGCTGCCAAAGCTGCAAAGGCCGATTACCAGGGACTATCCACATGTAACCCCAAGTTTTTGTTAATCAGATGATATTTAGAAAATCTAAATTTTGGGTAAAAATTTTGCTTAACAATGTCATGCATACCTCCATTATATGCTTCTGCGGAATAATCATATGAGATTATAACACACTGGAAAGTTTCATAAATGTACTTATACAGATTGGAGATTTCTTTACAAAATGTTTAAGACTCTCTGAATTTCTCTGCTACACCCAAAGAACCAATGTTACTCCAGTATGTATTTCAGACATAACTATCAAAAAGCATTCTTTGTAAATGCCATAAATCCCAAAGCTAGGCATTATTTTCCCATGCCCTGAGTAAAGCTGTATATACTCTTAATTGTATTGTTCCTAAGTACAGTTTTGGAGATTTATTTTCTAAAGACTGCGGGAATGCATCTTTCTTAAATCTTAAATCTATCTCTCTATTTTACTGGTGCCCAGATCATCACATGTATCGGTTATTCTAAAATATTAGAAGAGAAAATAGTATAGATGATAAGAGCAACTTATTATATTTCACAAGCAGAGAAAATGATTTTTAATAATTTCACATAGAATATATTTCTCAAAATACAGCCAAAGAAATGTTCCCCAAAGAATCCTGTAAGCAAAAGCTTAATTGCAGTTACTTTGGTTTTCCCTACCCCTCTGCCCCAATCCCAGGCCTCTTCTATCAGACCCTTAGGGGAGGAAAACATCTTCAACAATCTCCTCAGTTGATACTAAAATTTTTGAACTACTGATTCAGAGAACTTTTTATCCTGCCACAGTTGCACCAAATCTGAAGAACAGAAGCTTCTTGGGGAATATTTTCACCTGTCTTGACACTAATCCTTTCAACCTTTTAAATCATTGTACCCATATTGTCCATAAATATAAACCATAAGCACTTTCTAATGTTCAAGAAAATTGCTCTAAGCCTTTGTTCCCATCATCCAACTGATCATCTGGCTCAATTACTGTCTCTGTTACTTTAGCATTGACTCCATCTGACTCTGTGACCTTGACTTTGAGTCAAGTCAGACAGTTATCATCTAATATAATTGCATGAAATAAAAGAAATTTAACCCACAAAAAAAGTCATAATTTATATATTCATTCCACAAATGTTTACTAGGACTTAATAAGTGTCAGGGACATTTTTAAGCCCTTGGGATATATGCGCCAACATAGACCAATCCTTTAAATTAAATAAATTTACCTCTATGAAATATTAAATTGTTATTTTTTGTCTTTCTCATTTTATAGTAACATTGCCATGGAATAAACTTTACAGATCTGTAGCTGCAATTCTTTTTAAATCTATTTATTGAATTGAGTGTTTTTAAGTGTAGGTAAATGACACTATTGAGAAAGCATACAATTAAATTGATATATTATGTGAGAGTGGACCAGATTGATGAGATTCCCCTCAGCAATTTTAAATATTTTATGGGCAGCTGTCCATCTAATTATCCTTGCAGCCCTACTCTTCCAAAGTTGGACAGAGAGTTGAGGGTCAAGAGAATAAGAGAACACAAGAAAATAAAAATAGGAAGAGTTTCATCCTTTATAAAATAGATGATGATAGAGCCTTTGGGGAAGTGCTGAAGGAGGGCATACACAATATCTATATTATACGGAAAAGAAGTTTGTGCATGACCTGATAAAGACTAACAAACAAAACAAAACAAAAGATTTAGTATACTAAGAGTATATTTGGAAATATTAAAATTAATGGTACATCTTCAGTTTTTTACTATATTTAAAATTATATACAATCATTTGCAAAATAAATCAATTTTCACTTACACTTTTAGTTATAAATCTATTGTGGAACAGGAAGAACATCTGCAATAAAATGGTCCCAGAGAAAACACTGAATATAGATCTCACAACAAAAGCCTAAATTAGATATAATATACTTCCTAAAAAAGAAAAGTGAAGCTAATTTATTCTTGCACTTCCCTGTTTAGAGAAACTACATCACAGCAGTTTATTGAGAGTAGGTCATAAAGTTTAGGGAGACTCAAGATTTCATTGTAAAAGAAAAACAAGTAGCATGTATTAAGGAACATCTCTGTTCAAAGAGCACAGTGCTAAATCCTATGGAAAAAATACAAATGAATAAGACTTAAGCCCTTCTTTCAGAGAGTTCACAATGTTTTGTGGCAGACAAATTTTAAAAATTACAATAGAGGGCAGTGAATGCTAGACACAGTAATACAGTACTCTATGAACAGAGAAACTAAAAATACTGCAAGTTTTTCCCATGGAAGTAACAGAAGCCTTTGTAAAATTTTATGCTATATTTTAAAGAATGAGTCGAAAGTCAATGTAGAAAATAGAGCAGCAATTAGACTGAGAAATCCAGAAAGAAAGAACCATAAGTTCCTCTAAAAGTAGTGAAGAAGATTTAGTGTGACTGGTTTATGTGTTGAGGGTTGAAGATCTAAATCATGTCAGAGAGTTAGTCTTTGAAGCTGCCGTGTGATTTAGATAGTCTGAAGTAACTGTGTAAAGCAATAAGAAAAGAGGGCTGAAACTAATGCCTGGAACACTGCTTTCCTTTTCTCGCTCTCTATTTCTTTCTTTCTTTCTCTCTCTCCCATCACCCCCCCCCACCTGGGGAAAAAGAAGAGCCAGTAAAGTTTGCTTAGAAAAAATGATTTCAGATATAGAAATACACATATGACCCAAAAACAACATTGCAGCTTGTTCCTTCTGGCAAGCGCCACCTACTGACAGGTCAATTTTCCTGCCCTTTACAGCATTTTCTGACTCAATCATACAAGGTGTGGTTGATTCTCACCCACAAGCACCACCTACTATCTCAGAGTTAAAACTGGGCATGACATTATCTAAACAAAAGAAAATACAAAAATAAGCAACAACTGCTCCAGATAGGAAGGAATCAGCAAAAGAACTCCAGAAGTATGAAGAATCACCAAAGGTCACCCCCAAAAAGGGAACACCACCTCTCTGGCAACAGATACCAACTAAAATCAGAATATTGAAATGACAGATAAGGAATTCCAAATATGGAATATAAGTAAGCTCAATGAAATACAAGAGAAAATGGAAAACAAATACAAAGAAACCACAAAAAAAAATTCAGGAAATGAATGAAAAAGTCACTAAAGAAATCAAATTATAAAAAAAAATAGGACTTCTGGAAATGAAACATTCATTCAAATAAATGAAAAAGGCAGTGGAAAATTTTAAGAATAGACTACACCAGGCAGAAGGAAGAATCTCAGAGCTTGAAGACACACCTTCGAATTAAGTCAGTCTAAGAACAGAGAATTAAGAAGAAGGAACAAAGCCTACAAGAAATATGGGATTATGTAAAGAGGCCAAACATAAGAATTATAGGCATCCCTGAAGTGAAGAATATATCGCACAATGGTTGGAAAAAATATTTGAGGGAATAATAGAGGAAAACTTCCCTGGGCTTGCTAGAAATTTAGATATCTAGGTACAAGAAGCTCAAAGGACACCTGGGAGATTCATCACAAAGAGATAATCACCACAACACATAGTCATCAGACTGGCCAAAGTTAACACAAAGGAGGAACTCCTGAGAGCTGGAAGGTGAAAACATCAGGTAACTTACAAAGGAAAACCATCAGCCTAACTGCAAACTTCTCAGTTGAGACCTTACAAGCCAGAAGCAATTGGGGCCCCATTCTCAGTCCTCTAAAACAGAATAATGGACAGTCTAGAATTTTATATCCTGCAAAACTAAGTTTCTTATATGAGGGAGAAAAAAAGATTTTTCAGACAAGCAAATACTGAGGGAATTTTTCAGGACCATACCTGCCCTGCAGGAAGTACACAGATATGCACTATGCATAGATCAGCACAGTAGAAACTTATCACTGTAAAATTACCCAAAAGCTAAAGTTCAGAACTCATATAAAATAATGGCTCAAGAGGTAAAACAAAGCAAGGTTCTACTCAATGGGATGAACAGAAATGCATTCCACTTATCAATCCTTTCAATAAATGTGAATGTCTTTAATTCTCCACTCAAGAGAAATAGACTGGCTTATTAGATTAAGAAATATAAGACAAGTGTCTGCTGTCTGCAGGAAACACATCTAACCCACAGGACTCATTCAGACTCAAGGATAAAGGATGGAAAATAATATTCCATGCAATTGGAAATTTAAAAAAAACCAAACAGGTGTAGCCATTCACATATCAGATAACACAGAATTCAAATAAACAATAGTAAAGAAAGACAAAGAGGGTTATTATATAATGGTAAAGCGAGCAATTCAAAAGGAAGACATAGCAATTCTAAATATTTATGAAACTTAACACAGCTGCACCCAGATTCATAAAGCAAACCTTACTGGATCTAAACAAAGACATAAGCAGTAATACCATAATTGCCAGGGATTTTAACACCCCACTGACAGACTGGACATATCCTCCAAGCAGAAAATAAACAAAGAAACACTGGACTTAAATGGGACTCTAGAGCAAATGAGCCTAACAGACAATTACAGAATATTCTACCCAAAAATGAGTGAGTATACATTCTTCTCATCAGCACATGAAACATTCTCTAAGATAGATTAAATCTTAGGCCACAAAACATGTCTCAACAAATTCAAAAAAATAGAGATTATACAATGTATCTTCTCAGACCACAGTGGAATAAAATTAGAAATCAACTCCAACAGAAACACTCAATTCTACACAAAGTCATGGAACTTAAACATCTATTGCTGAACTATTATTGGATGAAGGAGGAAATCAAGGTGGAAATCAAAAGATACCTCTAACTAAATGACAAAGGGGATACAGTTATCAAAATCTGTGGGATTCAGCAAAACCAGTCCTAAGGAGAAAATTCATAGCCTTAAATGCTTACATCAAAAGACAGAAAGAACACAAATCAACATTCTAATGAATTGTCTCAAGGAACTAGAGAAAAAAGATCAAACCAAACCCAAACCCAGCAGAAGAAAAGAAATAACTAAGGCCAGAGCAAAACTAAATGAAATTGAAAACAAACAAACAAAAATACAGAAGATTAATGAAACAAAAAGTTGGTTCTTTGAAAAGATAAACAAAATTGATAGACCTCTCACTAGATTAACCAGAAATAGAAAAGAAGGGACCCAAATAAGCTTAATAGAAATAAAAAAGGAGTAATTACAACTGATATCACAAAAATATAAAATATCATCTGTGAATACTATTAAATTTTCTATGTGCATAATCTCAAAAAAGTTTAGGAAATGGACAAATTCTTGGAAACACATAAACTCCCAAGGCTCAATCAGGAAGAAATAGAACTCCTGAAGAGACCAATTTACGAAAAATGTAATTGAAGCAGCAATAAAAAATATTCCAACAACAAAAAAGTGCTGAACCAGATGGTTTCACAGTTGAATTTTATCAGACCTTCAAAGAAGAATTGGTACCCATACTTCAGAAATTTTTCATAACATCAAGAAGGAAGGAATCCTCCCCAACTCATTCTATGAAGCCAGTATCACCTTGATACTAAAGCCAGGAAAGGACACAACAAAAAAAGAAAAGTATAGACCAATATCCTTCATGAATGTAGACAAAAAAATTCTCAATAAAATTCTAGAAAAACAAATTCAGCAGCACATCAAAAAAATAATCCACCATGACCAAGTGGGCTTCATCACAGGGATGCAAGATGGTTCAACATATGTAAATCCATAAATGTGATTCACCACATAACAAAGGCAAAAACAAAGATCATATGATCATCTCAATAGATGTTGAAAAAGCATTTGACAAAATTCAGCACCCTTTTATGACAAAAACTCTTAAAAAACTAGGCATAGATGGAACATACTTCAAAATTATAGAACCCATATGTGACTAACCCACATCCAACATCATACTGAATGGGGAAAAGTTGAAATCATTCCCTCTCATTACTGGAATGAGATAAGGGTGCCCACTGTCACCACTTCTATTCAACATAGTGCTGGAAGTCCTAACCAGAGCAATCAGGCAAGAGAAGGAAATCAAATGGGGAAAAATGAGGTCAAACTATTGCTCTTTGCTGATGATATGATCTTATATCTAAAAAACTCTAAAGATTCTGCCAAGAGAATCCTGGAATGGATAAATAAATTCGGCAAAGCCTCAGGTTACAAAATCAACATATGTAAATCAGTAAGCATTTCTGTATATCAATAACAGTCAAGCTGAGAACCAAATCAAAGGCTCAGTGCCTTTCACAATAGCTACAAAGAAAATAAAATACCTAGGAATATATTTAACCAAGGTGGTAAAAGATCTCTATAAAGAAAACTATGAATCACTGAGGAAGGAAATTGCAGATGATGTAAACAAATGGAAAAACATATCATGTTCATGGATTGGCAGAATCAACATTGTTAAAATGTCCATACTATGCATACTATTGATTTACAGATTCAATGCAATCCCCACCAAAATACCAACATCATTTTTTGCAGATCTAGAGAAAATAATTCTACACTTTGTTTGGAGCCAGAAAAGAGCCCAAATAGCCAAAGCAACCTTAAGCAAAAGGAACAAATCTGGAGGCATCACTTTTCCAGACTTTAAGCTATACTACAAGGCTATAGTAACCAAACCAGCATGGTACTGGCACAAAAGTAGAAACACAGACCAATGAAACAAAACAGAGAACCCAGATATAAAACCATCCACATATTGCCATCTGATCTTTGACAAAGTAGACAGCAATATATACTGAGGAAAAGAATCCCTATTCAATAATTGGTGCTGGGAAAATTGGATAGCCACATGTAGAAGATTGAAACAGAATCCATATCTCTCACCACTCACAAAAATTAATTCAAGATGGATCACAGACTTAAATCTAAGACATGAAACCATAAAAATTCTAGAAGAAAATGTTGGAAAAATTCTTCTAGATATTGGCATAGGTGAAGAGTTTATGAAGAAGACCCCAAGGGCAATCACAGTCACAATGAAAACAAATGAATGGGACTTGATTAAATTAAAAAACTTCTGCATAGTCGAGGAATCAATCAACAGAGCAAATAGACAACCTACAGAATGTGAGAAAATATTCACGTGCTATACATCTGGTAAAGGTCTAATAACCAGAATCTACAGAGGTCAAGCAAATCAGCAAGAAAAAATCAAACCACCCCATTAAAAAGTGTGCAAAAGACATGAACAGAGCTTTTCAAAAGAAGATAGACTAATGGCCTATAAACATACGAAAAAATGCTCAACATCACTATTCATCAGAGAAATGCAAATCAACACCACAATGAGATACCATCTAACTCCAGTGAGAATGACTATTATCAAAAAGTCCCAAAACAATAGATGCTGTCATAGATGTGTAGAGGTAGGAACACTTATGCACTGTTGGTGGGAGTGCAAAATAGTGCAACCTCCATAGAAAATAGTACGGAGATTCCTCAAAGAACTAAAAGGAGACCTACCATTTGATCCAGCAATCCAAGTACTGGGTATTTATCCAAAGGAAAAAAAGTCATTTTATCAAAAAGACACCTGTATTAGAATGTTTATTACAGCATAATTCACAATTGCAAAGATGTGGAATTAACCCAAGTGCCCATCAATTCATGAGTGGATTAATAAAATGTGGCATATATATATCATGGAGCACTACTCAGCCATAAAAAAATGAATGAATACCTTTTGCAACAATCTGGATGGAACTGGAGACCATTCTTCTAAGTGAAATATTTAAGGAATGTAATAACAAACACCACATGTACTCACTATTAAATTGGAACTAACCAATCAGCACTCATGTACCAGATGAGTACAAGCTCAATGGAAATCGTGCAAATGGGAGAGGGGAGGAGGGGATGGGTGAGATCATACCTAACGCGTACAATGCACACTATCTGGGTGATGGGCACACTTATGAGTTTGACTCAAGCAGTACAAAAGCAATCCATGGAACCAAAACATTTGTACCCCTGTAATATTCTGAAATTTAAAAAGTTAAAAATTAAAATAAATATAGAAGTACATTGTTATGGAAGATAAATCTGGTAAGGATTTCAAGAATCATGGCATGAAAGAAAAATAAATATGCAGGCGGCTGGCAAATTAATTAAATGCTTTGGAGAGGATGAGAACTGAGAATGGGCTGCGGCAATTAGAAATGCAGGTGACACCAGTGAACTCTGAGAAAATGCCATCTTGATAACTGTGGGATGGACTAAGTACTTTAGGTATTCAGGTATGAATGTAAACAGTGGCATAAGAAAAATCCTGGAAACTATAAACTAATCCCAATTTGAGTATTTTATAAGATTTACTATTCTCCTGCAGGAGAGTTTATTTGAGTAATAGAAAAGCTCTTTAGATCTCCTCTTTAATTTTGTACATCCTTACATCCCTTCACTCCCCGTTGAGTCATTTCATATTATTTATTTTACGGTCTGTCAATTGGCCATGAAGATCAAGCATTCAGATACTGAAAAGTGTTGATCCCTGCTCTATGCAGCACTTCATTCTGTAGCTTCTCTTCCCCCTTCCAGCTGCCTTTCAGCCCAACTCTTTCTTAAGTAGGGACAAATAGAGGGAGGCTAATCTAACTCCATTGTTTTCACTATCAACTTTTATTTCTCATATATCTTGATCTTGTAAGATCGTGAGCTTGTAAATTAATTGTTGCCATTGTAAGCAGAATACTGTTCCAAAAATAAAAGTCTGACAGATACTGCTCAATATTACAAATTATCTCTGAGATACTGAGATAAACACAGAATTTAAAGTTTTATGCCTTATGAACACACTAAACTGCATTTATTAAGGTTAAAAAAGAAAAGATCTTAGAATAATTTGGGCATTCTTAATTTCTTTTATCTGGATTTTATATATATATATATATATATGCCAATTTTTAAAATAAAATTTTATTGGTAGCCTGGAAAGAATATAATTTCACTTCTTGTTTATTATAATTAATGGCAGCAAAGAGAGTATTTTGCCATTAAAAGAATCTAAATAGGTAACAATTATTATAGCAGCTATTTGAAAGAAAAACCAAGATAGTGATGACCTTGAGGTCTAAAAGTCACAATGTCATAAAACGAAAAGGCTAGTGAATACCAAGTATTTCAGTACAGAAGATGGATAGGAAGAATAGCTGATGTCTTAGCAGACACATTTTCTAAATTTAAGGTATTTAATTTTATATCAGTTTTTTAATTAAAGCACAGATTTTAAAAATTAAAAATAGGGGAGTCCCTGTGCTTTCTTATTAAATTCTCCCCTTTCTGACCTCTCTGTGGCATTGCTTACCGTCTTCAATTGAAAGCCTTATCTTTTACTTGTACTTTAGTAGTGAAGATGGCCAGTTAGATATGGCAAGTACTATAATGGAGAAAGCATAGGATGATAAGAACAAACAGGAGAATTATTAAATTCTGGGAACTGGAGTGAGAAGAGACTTCCTGGAGAAAACGGCTTTTAACAGTGACTCCAAAAGAGGTCACAATGGAGAGTTAAGATGAAGAAAACAGCACATTGTATGCACATTGTGAGCTTGTGGGAAGATGTGTAGGCAAGAGAAAACATGGCACATTTCTGCAGCAAACATCCTAGCACTTTACATCTACTTTAATAAAGTATTTAATTCTGTGTGTAAAGGTTGTTTTGAAAAATTAAAACTATAAGTATTATTTTTTTGTCAAAAGCCTTTTCTGCATCTATTGAGAAGATCACTAATATAAGAAATTCAAACAACTAAATAATTAATTTTAATTAATAACTCAATTAAAAATTGGTAAAGGACCTGAATAGACATTTCTCAAAAGAATACACACAAATGGACAACAGATACATAAAAAAAGTGCTCAACATTCCTAATCAGTAGGGAAATGCAAATTAAAACCGCAATGAGATATCACCTCACATCACACCTGTTAGAGTGGCTATTACCAAAAAGATGAAAGATAAAAAACATTGGCGAGAATGTGGAAAAAAGGGAACACTTGTATACTGTTGGTGGAAATAAAAATTGGTGGAACCATTATGGAAAACAGTATGAAGAGCTACAGAAAACTCGAAATAAAACTGCCATATGATCCAGCAATCCTACTAGTGGGTATATATCCAAAGGACTTAAAATCAGTATGTCAAAAAGATATCTACACTCCTGTGTTTATCACAGAAGTACTCACAATAGCCAAGGTATGGAATCAACCTGAGTGTTAATGATTGACTGGATAAAGAAAATGTGATATGTATACACAGTGGAACACTATTTAGCCTTGCAAAAGAGGGAAATTCTGTTATTTGCGACAACATGGATGGAATTGGAGAACATTGTGTTAAGTGAAATAAGACAGGCACAAGGACAAATGCCATATATTCTCACTTAAATGTAGAATATAAAACAATCAAATTCATAGAGCCAGAGAGCAGAATGATGGTTACCAGAGGCTGGGGGAAAGGGGAAATTGGGAGGTATTAGTCAAAGGATATAATATTTCATTTAGATAAGAGGAATAAATACGCACTTGAGGTTGTGAATATGTTAATTAGCATGATGTAATCATTCCACATTATATACATAGCATTGCTTTGTATCCCATAAATATATAAAATTATAATTTGCCAGTATTAAAAGAAAAATAAAATGCAGATTCTGAGTTAGTAAAAAAAAAAGTAGGTATTATTTATAGTTATGTGACTAAAAAGTTACTTGAAAGTAAATCTACCATTCCATTCTATTTTATTCTCTTTTTGGTGTCTGGTTTGTAGGAATATAATTGATTTTTTATTCCAGGGAATGAATGAATGAATAAATAAATAAATAAAATCATCTTTTCATTACCTAAGGAAAAAGTACTGTCTCTGTCATAGAAGGTAAGGCTTTTTTTTTTTTTAAGTAAAAAACTAAAGGACATGACTAAATTCAGCTAGAAGAAATTGGGGAAAAGGACTGGGAATAAATACTGGTAGTGGGCCTGCATAAAAAAAATTCTGCCTATTGAAACTTTTACAGATGAATCCAAATATAATATGAGGTATGTGAGTAGAAAGCCTGTGGTTTGGTGTACCAGTGACTCAGAATTTAACACCCTAGTAAGAACATTTGGGACCACTTCTAAAACACAGCCAAAGATGGCTTCTTGAAGCTGGGAAACAATAAAGGTCTATAGCAAATGAAATGAAGATGCCAAAATGGCTTTGGTAGAGTCTTGATTAAGGTGGCAAATGGCTCAGAAATGTGGACACATTAGGATGAATATTTTATGTAATTCCAGAGAAACTATCCTCTAACTAATTACTTCAAGAGGGTTCAAGGGTCATTGCTTAGTTCCAATTTAATAGTGAGTACATGTGGTGTTTGTTTTTCCATTCTTCAGATACTTCACTTAGGATAATGGTCTCCAGTTCCATCCAAATTGTTGCAAAGGCATTAATTCATTCTTTTTGTGGCTGAGTAGTACTCCATGGTATACTTATACCACATTTTGTTAATCCACTCATGAATTGATGAGCACTTGGGTTGACTCCACATCTTTGCAATTGCAAACTTTGCTGTGATAAATATTTGAATGCAGGTGTCTTTTTGATAAAATGAATTTTTTTCCTTTGGGTAAATACCCAGTAGTGGGATTGCTGGACCAAATGGTATGTCTACTTTTAGTTCTCTGGGGAATCTCCATACTGTTTCCCAAACAGGTTGTACTAATTTGCAGTCCCACCAAGAGTGTATGAGTGTTCCTTTCTCTCTGCATCCATACCAGCATCTATTGTTTTTGGACTTTTTAATTAAAGCCATTCTAACAGTGGTAAGGTGATATCTCATTGTGGTTTTAATATTCATTTCCCTGATGATTACTGACATTACACATTTTTTCATATGTTTATTGGCCATTTGTCTATTTTTTTTGAAAAGCTTCTGTTCATGTCCTTTGCCCACTTTTTAATGAGGTTGTTTGTTTTTTCCTTGCTGATCTCTTGAGTTCTTTGCAGATTCTGTATATTAGTCCTTTGTCAGATGTATAGCTTGTGAATATTTTCTCCCATTCTGTAGGTAGTCTATTGCTCTGTTGATTATTTCCTTATCTGTGTAGAAGTTTTTTAGTTTTATCAAATCCCACTTATTTATTTTTGTTGTTGCTGTGATTGCTATTGGGGGTCTTAATCATAAATTCTTTGCCTAGGCTGATATCTAGAATACTTTTTCCCACATAGTCCTCTAGAATTCTTATGGTTTCATGCCTTATATTTAAGTCTTTAATCCATCTTGAATCAATTTTTGTGAGTGGTGAGATGTAGGAGTCCTGTTCATTTTTCCATATATGGCTATCCAGTTTTCCCATCTTCATTTATTGAATAGGGATTCATTTCCCCAGCATGTGTTGTTGTCTGCTTTATCAAAGATCAGTGGGCTATAGGTAAATGGTTTTACATCTGGTTCTCTATTCTGTTCTACTGGTGTATGTCTCTATTTTTGTACCAACACCATGCTGTTTTGGTTACTATAGGCTTGTAGTAGTATAGTTTGAAGTCTGGTGATGTGATGCCTCCAGATTTGTTCTTTTGGCTTAAGATTGCTTTGGCTACTCAGGTTCTTTTCTGGTTCCAAACGAAGCATAGAATTAATTTTTCTAGATCTGTGAAATATGACATTGGTATTTTGATGGAGATTGCACTGAATCTGTAAATCACTTTGGGTAGCATGGACAATTTATCAATGTTGATTCTACTGATCCATGAACAAGATATGCTTTTCCTTTTGTTTGTGTCCTCTGTGATTTCTTTCCTCAGTGTTTCATAGTTCTCTTTGTAGAGATCTTTCACCTCCTTGGTTAAGAATATTCCTAGGCATTTCATCTTCTTTGTGAGAGCTGGTCTACATCTCATTTGATTTTGTCTCCATGCAACTGGAAGCCTATTCATAAAAAGTTCCAACTCTGCAAGCCCCTAAACTCCAACATTTACTTTCACAGCCTAGGAAAATTGCTGATAGCTATCTTCAGTTTCCAGCCTCTAGGGCTCAGTGTAAATTATTGGCAAATTACCATAATTTGGTCAGTGATTGAGCTGATCTTTGGTGTGATTTCAATTTTTGTAAGAGCTGGTCTTTCCCTAGGTTATCACTACTTTTAGAGTATCTTCCTCCAGATGTCACAAATGAAAGTCTGACATATTTACGTGCTCCTCCCCCTTGGTGGGTCTTACTTTTAATTTTTATTATTCCACCTCTGAGTGATTGCAAAAATCATTGTACAACTTCCACACCACCACATGTGAGTTGTCAAATGCCTAGAAAGAAACACAGCTAGGCAATCCATGCTCACCTCTCTGCTTCTCCTCTGTGAATGACCTTGTTCCTTCATGTCTTAGCAGCCTTGAAGTAACTATTGAAAAAATTACCCAGGTTTTCTGGCTCATGGTTGGGAGATTTGCCTGTGACAAGCTAATTTGCCATTGTTGGAAGTAGTGCTTCTGTTGTTTATATGCAAAGAGATTCACCCCTTTGTTCCAATTATGAACACTATTTTAAGAATTTGATGATCACTAAAACTCAAGCCAAAAATTATTTAAATCATTTTCTTTTTGCTTTCCAGTACTCCCTTTGTATTGTAATATATAGCACTAAGAAAGTCTGTATAATTTTCATATACTAGCCAAAGGGAGAAAAATTCTGCTATGATTGGAAAAAGTTTATTTTTTCACTAATTTCTAACCTAGTGAACAACTTAGCATTAAAAATACATTCAGTTTTCTTTAGAAGCAAAACCTACATAGCACAATTAACCATAGACTTTCTGAAGTTATAAGAAGGTCAGAGTAGAGCACATTTAATGCTGTTAATTAATTATCTAGAGAATAGTGAATATCTAATAACTCACTCCACACCATGATAAATATTGGGAAGAAAGAAACTTATCTGTTATAATGTCATTGTTTGTTCTTGGCAATACTTTTCTGAATTATATATGAAAGCTAATGGGAAATGTGATTTATCCAAAAAAAATTGTTTTGTGAAAAACAATTTCTTAATGAAAATCATAGTAAATGATAGCAAATAAATGGGACGTTAACTATGTGTTAATCGCCTTGCTTAGCCTTTTGCCTGCGTAATTACTATTTATTCTCACAACCCTTTGAGGTAGATAGTAGGCTTTTATAACTTAAATAAGTTGCCCAATATCACAGACATAGTAAGTGGTAGAGATATAACTTAAATACAGCACTTTCTAATTTCAAAGTCGTTGTTTTTTGAATAAAATTTTCCTCTTGATTCCTCATGTTATTTCATAAAGAATCAATTTATTCTCAAAAAAATTCAAAGTGAACATTGTAAAAAGAAGTTAATTATTTATTTCCTTTTGATTGTCACTATTTTTAGTGATTTGTCATCTGTTTATTACTAGAAATACACGAACTGAAATATAATAATATGGATCAATATAAGAAATCAAGAAATGTGTTTATTTTAAAATATCTTTACATATCTTTTCTTTTAATTCTAAAGTCTTCATGTTCCCATCATTTTTCCATCATTTACTAAAATATTTGTAAACAGTAATGCAAATTATTAAGAAAAAGAATTTTGTTGTTTTGTTCCATTACTCAGTTTTCCACTTTTGTCATAAAAATATGAAATGGATTTATTACATTTTATTTCTGGGGCAGATGATATTAGCTTGTTTGTTTGTTTTAAGTATATTTGTTTACCTATCAACTCCAGTTATTTAAATCATGCTAGATATGGATACCTACTTAGATAGTATACCTTAATATTGTGGTTACTGTTTATATTTTCTGACTTGACTGCAGATAGGATGTGTTAAACTACCGTGCTTCATTCAGTATTGGCTCTGATTAGCCACTGTGGATGAACTCAAAGCTTTCTGTATGCCATTAAATATATCTGTATTAAATAACTTAAATATATCTTTTATACTCACAGATCACAACTTACTCACTTCAGAAATATGCTAAAGTATCAAAATGTTATTGTGCACTTATCAAGTTTGTAGGCATTGCTTCAGTCACTATGTTTGGCCTCGGGGATATGATAACTTGCTTCAAGGACCATGTAGTCTAATGAAAGAGATACACTTAAGTACAATGCAGGTAATACTAAATTGTTCTGGGAATTTAGAGCTAGATCACTTAATTCAGACAAAGTGAAGGTAGAGGGATTGCAAGAGACATTAAATATAAAAGCAGAAGGAGAACAAAGAGCAAAGAAGTTTTGAGTAACTATAAATAATTCATGTAGGCTAAATGTAGGGTGCAGAGAGGTAGAAAGAAGTAATGAAATTTTAGAGGGCCAGAAAATGTACAGCAAATATCCTATTTGTTAGTGGTGAAATGCAAGCACCTGACTGCCTTCACTTTATCCTAAACCTTGTGCCAAAAATAAATCTGATTGAGGGCAATTTATAAAGATTGGGGATCTTGATGTGAAGTGGTCAATAAAATAAATGGGGTCTGATGTCTCCAGCTTAGCATGAGGATCCTCTTTCTGGTAATAATTGTAATGGTAACTTAGAATTAAATCTACTCTACACATTGGGACAATGTGCTCCTTCTTTACTTGATAAACTCTTTTTACATTTGCCATTCCTTAACAGTGGAGAAATAATAGTTTGAAATGGGGAGATTTAACTGTGAGTCTAAGACAAAGGAGCCATATCAGACATGGGCTGCATTACTTTCTGTAGTCTTCACAACTGCTGTTGCTTAAGCAATGTGAGTACTTGTCAACCCAAGTGATTTAAGCCAGTGGGCCTATGAATTAGTGCTTTAGGCAAAAGTTTTAGCAAAAAAACCCCAAACAAACAAACAAACAAAAAAACCCTGAAAAGTTTTAGATCATTGTTTTTATATGAAACACACACTGAATGTCTCTTTGTGAATCTAAGTGGTATGTAGGTGACTGGTTGAAAATATGATGCTTCAGGCCTTAATTGACTATCTGTCAAAATGACTAACACTTTGCTAAGGAGATTTGGCTTGTCTAAGACTAACAGCTTTGGAAAACAGTGAAGGGATTTAGTCAAGGAAAAAATACAGGATATGTTTTTTTTTTAAATTAGTAAGTGGAAGGGGGAACATTGAAAGGCAAGTCTCATAGATGTCAGATAAATTATGAGGCTATAATTAACATGATATTAGGGTTTTTTTTTTATTATTGACAGAGTCTCTCTTTGTCACCTTAGCTAGAGTTCAGTGGCATCATCATAGCTCACTGCAACCTCCAACTCCTGGGCTCAAGCGATCCTCCTGCCACAGCCTCTTGAGCAGCTGGGACTACAGGCACACACCACCACGCCTGGCTAATTTTTCTATTTTTGGTGGAGACCATGTCTCGCTGTTGCTCAGACTGGTCTCAAATTCCTGACCTCAAGCGATCCTCCCACCTCAGCCTTTCAGAGTGCTAGGACTACAGGTGTGAGCCACCGCACCTGGCTAGGATTTTTATATTAACTAGTTAAAAACTTCTTAGTAAACATTTTTTCTTTGTCCTTGGAGCAGATCAAATGATTACTGACTTCTCCATTCCTTAGTTTCTGTATGATGTCACTCTGGATAACCCTTCTTCAGGCAGCAGAGGATCAAAACAAAGAAAGAAAGAATTAACCATTTTTCATTTTGATTCACTAAGGAAAATACCTGCTGAAGGTCTGACATTGTATTTTATTTCACTGCTAGTCTTTCAAAGGGGAACAGAATACCCTCAGGGAAGATGGAACCCTTACAGTTGCTTGCTGCCCACCATGTTACCCTCCTTACTGGGTTCCAGGGTCCCAACAGTCATTAGAAGACCAAACCTCCCATTATCAGCCATGTGATTTGATCATCTATTCCGAGGTGGGCTGTGTTGGACTCAATCCGTTCTATGCACTCCAGCTCCATAGCCATATTTACTTCTATAGGAAAGGGCTTAAAATACAGAGCTAATGTGACTTAAAAAGGCATGTGAAAAGTTTTCGAGGGGGAAAAAAAGCCTCTCCTCTGTCCCAAAGCAATTAAATTAGATACCTCTTTTAACAGTGATTGACCATAATCATTTATCTCTGTGTATAATACATGTCTTTCATGTATTATAACTATTTGATTATTTTCTTTTTTCCCCTTATATTAGTCCATATGTTTCTAAGGAAAGGAGTTGTGTGTGTGTTATGTGCATGTGTGTGTGAATTGTAATAGGTCATAGTAAATGATCTTTTTTAAAAAATTATTTTTGAAGCCTATTGACATACAGGAAGGTTTAAGGGAAAAAGTTAAGATTTAGTATTCTTCTATGACTCAAATTTAAGTGAAAATACAGTGATGTAGTTAATCATCCACATTTAGTTTTTATAATACAAAAATATTTTAAGACAAAATATTTTTTTAAAAAATGAGTAATAACCAACAATACCAAAACCTAAAAAACAATACTAACATCTACTGAATATAATTTTAGATATTTCTTTAGGAATACAGTCAATTATAAATAAAAAATAAGAAAAAAATAAATTGATATGTCATATGCAATATTGAAATTATTACATCTAAGTTGATTTTGACCAAAGGGAAAAAACTTGAGTGAATCTTAGAACAACAGTCCCCAACCTTTTGGCACCAGGGACCGGTTTCATGGAAGACAATTTTTCCACAGACCGGGGCTGGGGGGGATGATTTCGGGATGATTCAAGTACATTACATTTATTGTGCAGTCAAACCTCTCTGCTAATGATAATCTGTATTTGCAGCCACTCCCCGGCACTAGCATCACTGCCTCAGCTCCACCTCAGATCATCAGGCATTAGATTCTCACAAGGAGTGTGCATTCTAGATCTCTCGCATGCGCAGTTTACAGTAGGGTTCGTGCTTCTGTGAGAAGCTAATGGTGCTGCTGATCTGACAGGAGGTGGAGCTTATGCAGTGATGTGAGTGATGGGGAGCAGCTGTAAATACAGATGAAGCTTTGGCCAGGTTCCTAACAGGTACCTGTCCATGGCCCAGGGGTTGGGGACTGCAGTCTTAGAGGATTTATAGTAAATGCTCATTATCATAAGAAATGTTAATTGACAAATATTCTTTACAATCAAGAAATAAAAATTTAAATATTAAGAGAATAGTCTCATTATATTTGAAATTTTTATTTTAAATTAGACTTTATGAACAGAGTTCACAGAAAATGAGGAAATTAATATATACTCTAACATCAAATTCTAAACTTCTATCTTCTGATTTGTTAGTCTTAGTGTTAATTTTAAAATATAAAGGTACATAGCATTTAAATTCCATTTTCTCTGAGACTTAGTCTTTATTCTATTTTTAAATATATTTACTTCTTATAAAATTTTTTACAGCACTTTCTCCATTCTGTTTTACTTTGAATCATATCCTGTCCCATTAATTGATCTTCAAATAAAATTTTAATAAATATTTATATCTATTTCTAAATTCTGGTATGATGCAAATGTTTATCCATTATCATTGTACTTAAAAGACCATGTGCATATTTATAACATTCTTGGTTTGTTCTTTTCTTCAGTTTTTTTTCAGATTTGCTCCATTGTCATCTTTAATGATATTCTGAGGCCTAACTAATTTTCCATGTATGATGGATTTATTATTACTGACTTTTGCCCAGACCCACATTTGATGTCTTTATGATTATGTTCACTGCCTTCACTTGGATCATTCCTTTCCCTCTCTGATACACAGTGACATACTTACTATAACAAAACCTTTCTTTATTTAAGTAAGAAAAAATTTATTCCTCTACAAAGTTGAATATGTTTTCTTCCAGTTTTAAAAATTTTATAGAAATACTATGCTAAATCTCATTTATCTGGTTCATGCAATTGACTAGTATATAATTAACCAGATATTAACTACATAAGTAACTAATCAATAATCATTCTTATATAATTATATTCTCCATCTATTTGGTGTGACCTCCTCAAGCCTAACGACTGTGTTACTGTCTCAATTACTTTCATTTTTGTTTTGATACTTATCATTTGACTTTCGATGCTGTGTAATACTAATTTTTCTCACATTTCTTTCCTAGGAAGTCTAATGCTATTAATGCATTATATTCTTCTTTAAATTGTTCTAATTCTAACATGACTTTATTGAAGAGAGCTCATGTTAATTATAATCTCTCTCAGACTTTGATGAACTCTTTCTCTTTTACTGTTTTTGTTTGAACCATGCCTTTTGTAAGGTGCCCATCATGTGTCTCTAATTACATCATTTTTTTCCACTTTATTTTCTTTTTTTTTGAGTAAGTTTTAAGGCATATTTCTGCTGTTGGTTTATTTGTGATTATTTCTTAACTGAAAAAATAGATCAACTTTGGTCAAAACATTATCATTTGCTCAAAATTATTTTAATGGGTGACACTTACCATTGGATAATCTACAACCAGTTAAATGGAAGTCAAGGTAGCACTGTGAGCTCACAGCACAGTTCAGCCACCAGAGCATTGGTTTGAGGTTGAGGCATTTCCCCATCTTTCTACATTTGTTTCTTTTTTCTTTGTTGTGTTTCATGGGGCATAAAAGAGGGAAGTAAGAAGACTTTATTCCACTTACTTTAAACAAAAACTTTGTTCTGTAGAATACTAGAACCGAATAGAGCATTAGAAGCCATTTATTGAACCACTCTATTTTACACTTTAGAAAATTGAGTCCTGAGACTTAGTGGCAGAATTGGCACTAGAAGACAAATCTCCTAACTTTTAATCTAGTGATTACCCTACTTCTGGAGACTACTTCTCCATAAAACACACATGTTCCACAGAGAACATTTCTGTTGTTTGCACAGGGAAAAATAATTTTTGTTTCATAATCACCTCAGTGCCATCACTTTGGCTCTGTTCCTCTCCTCAAACCATAAGTCATTACTGAACTTTCTACCTTTCCTTGGTTTTATTGAGGAAATCGGATTGTTTTGAATACAAAGCAGGATGCACAGATGGAATTACAAGCTGCACATTGTTTATTTTTTTCTTGGCTGGAAAAAAGCTCTTAGGCTTTTTTTCACTAATTTTGTTCTTTCAGTGGAGAAAGAAGAGGACATAGTAATGAATGAATCTACAACATTCACATCCAGCTTAAAATTTATTTTTGAAGTTAGGTCAGTGATAGTTCTTGCTTCCATAATTGAAGTAGCATACATTTCTGTTATTTTTGTATGATCTCCATCAGAATTGATGTACCAGACTCAGTTTTCAATGTTTCCATTGACGTTCTAGGATTCTGACCTTCATAGATGCAATCCTTTATGATTTTTAATCGCTCACATCCATCAAAGGGCGGAGAATCAAATCTAAGAGAAAGTAGCCTCCGCCCTAAGACTAAAGGTTAAAACTTTGTTGTTAGCATTTCTCTTCTCTGCCTTTGACCTGTTTTCCAAAATAGAATTCTTCAAGCCTAACTAAGTAGACCTTAGCTGCTCGTTCTTCTTAATCTTTGCAAGACCTCATTGACCTTGATCAGATCAGGATCCACTTCCTTGCCTAACTGGATCTAAAGCACTGGCATTCTTCTTCCTGAATTACACTTGACCAGCATTTGATTTATTGACTGCTTAAAATGCTACTGTTTCAGAGTCCTTCTCTGTAAGATGCATTACTCTCCTGGTCTTGTTTAATCTGTTTCAGATCAAAGAACACCATGACATGTTCCTAAAAGAATTTACCCATACCATTTTTAGAATTGTACATTTTCTTTGGAGACTATTCCTTGATGCTTATCTTTTCAGGGTTCAATCTAAACATGTTGTCTATGAATACAACTACTTACTCTTTTAGGGGTCTTAATTTCAATTGAATTAACGATGGCTAGTGACCCTTTATCCTCACATGAGTTTATGAAAGTAGTAAAATGGGGCTCTCAGAAAATTTTTTTTGTAAAACTAGAATTTTCTTAACTTTTTTCATGTATGCTCCACATGCCATCTGTCATCAAGTCTCAATTCCCATTGTCGCTGCTGTAGTTCCTCAGTATCATCATATATTTAGGCTATTGATTGATTTCTATGATTCCAGTCTTTGCCTTATATTTGATATATTTCAGTCTTATCTGAAGTCTAAGATGTACATACTCTAGCATACATAAAAATTACATACCCACGTTGTTACATATTTATTCTTGCACACTCAAACTCCCTGAGATTCTCATTCACTGGCTCCAAGATATGGGGCTCAAGAATTGCATGCTTGGCTAGCAACCCATGTGATTCTGATGTGGAAGCTCAAAGGAGCACACCCTGGAAACATCAAGTTCCAGAATTATAACATTTTTTCAGGTCATACATGAACTCTGCTTGACCACTCTCTCTTCACCATTCCTGCATCATAATTTTTATATACTAGCAAAAACTGTCCATAGTTATCTATACATGTTATGGTGTGTGTCTTGCTTCCATGCATTTTCCCTGAGTGTCTCTGATTTTCTATTGCTTCTTTAATCTACTTTCTACAAGTCCTTTATAAATGCTGTCAATGTTGTATCCATAGCATTCTAGAACCAATGTACTTTTATGATTTCAAGCAGGTAGTGGTAATGGTCTCAAGTTTTAGAACTGAACTATGTAACTTTACAACCCTTCTCCAGGCATTTATGCATAAGACTTCATTGAAAAATTCAGTCAACTAATAGTAAGATTGTGTTTATTTTATTAATCAAAAATAGATAATGTCCATAGACATGAAAATGTGATTCTATTTCACTAAATATTACTATTCAACAGAGAATGTTATAAAATTCAGATTCAAATAGATTTGCTGTCTTTAATTTCATCAATTTGCTGAAAATTACCATATATTTTAGGTTGCTTCCCATTTCTCCTAAGAATTCTTTCTACAGATATATATGGTTTTCTCCTAGGGCTTATAATTGCCTTCATTTCATACCTTTCCTTAAATGAATAAGCAAATACTTACACTTTGTCATAAAGTTAATCCAAATTATTTTTATTATAACTTTTTATACTGTAAGACCTTTTATCAAATCTCTCCAATTTCTAATAATTCTTCCTTCTGATCTGAAACATTCTCCTTTATTACCTTGCTGAATATTGGCTCCTCCTCATGTAATAACTGGTTCTTTGAATACCAATTTGGATCTCCTGGATTCGTCCTGTATGCTTTTTTAAGTTCTCTCTCTTATTTTAATTATTTTTACCTTTTATCTCTGTGTTATAAGAGATTTTTAATTAATTTTATTTCTTCAATCTTAATTTTTAAGAACTCATTTTTTGCTAAATTTTGTTTATTTTCTTAAAAGTACACTATTGTCTTGAAATTCTTTATAATAACACTCTATTCATCAGTTTTCCAGAGAAACAGAAAGTATAGAATTGAGATAGACACACACACCCCCAAGGATGCATTATAGGGAGTTGGCTCACACGATTATGAAGGCTGAGATGTCTCAAGATCTTCTGTTTGCAGGCTGAAGAGCCAGGAAAGCCTGTGGTATAGTTTCAGTCCCAGTCTGAGGGCTTCAGAACCAGGCAAACCGATGGTGTAAGTCTCGGTCCCAGTCCAAAGGCATGAGAACCGGAAGGCTAATGGGTTAAATCCCAATCCGAGGGCCAGAGAAGACCGATGTTTCAGCTCAAACAGTCAGGCAAAGGGAAGGTAAATCCAACCTTCCTCCACCTTTTTGTTCCATTCAGGCCTTCAGGGATTGGTAGAAGCCCACTCATATGGGAGAAGGAGACCTGCTTTACTCAGTCTGCCAATTCAAATGCTAATCTCTTCTGGAAATTCCCTTACCTCACAGAGACAACCAGAAATAATCCTGTTTAACCAGACATCTGGGTATCCCATTGGCCTAGTCAAGTTGACACATAAAATTATCCATTTTATAACTCCTGCACTATTTTTATTGCATATGAGAATACTTTATTCATCTATCATCTTCATTTTATTCTTGGCTGTTAATTTATATTTATAAAGTCCATTGATATTCGTAGTGGATATGACTTTCCTTTGCTATCATACAGGTTTGTTTCCATAGTCCTCACCCATAATTGGTAGGTTGATTATACGTAGGAGAAATGTATCTACCTGCAAGTCTCATTTTAGAGGGTTTAGGTGGAAAGCACAGGCCATGAGAGTGCCCTCAACCCAATTACTCAGAGGCACCAATATTTACTAAAATCTCTAGCATCTTTAGTTATACTATTCAATTCCTTTAGAAAACACATTACTGGTTTTCTCTTGGGGTGCAATACTGTTACTCCAGTCTTTTGTGCAAGTAGGGACAAAGTTCAAAAAGCTACCAAGTAATTCCATGTACATCCTTCAGTTACCTGATCATTGTGCCTGAACCTGTTTGCAATCTACACTTGCAGTGATCTTGGAAATTCTTGAGTCATGGTGAGAAAAACCACTCACATCTCTGTTCTAATCTTCTGTTGTTAGGGTTTGTCTGTAAGGAGCTGCTTCTTCATTTTTCAACATAACTCTTTCCATGCTCCAAAAGTGTTTAGAATGATTGCTGGTGTTTCACATTCCTTGTCCTCAGGCTTGGTGTAGACTTAATAATTTTTTTGATTTGAGTTCGTTAATTTTCATTGGAATTCCAGGAAGATAAAGAGGAAATAAAGCTAACATCATATGCTTTAAGACGCTTTTGAAAAATATTTTTTTGTACCACTGATGAGAGCAAATCAATTATGAAGATCTTTTCCCACTCACAGGAAGCATTCACTATATCTGTTTTCTCCTGTAATCTTCCATATATTGTGAAATCATTTAGAATTTTTTTTAATATTGTATCTCTAAGTTGCAAAAGCAATAACATTTAGAGTTTATTGCTTTATTTTTATTATTACTATATTATAATGGTTTGTTAGTCAGAGCTCTCTCATGTTAATACCTTATGTCTTATCAATACTTTAATTTCTTGCATTTGTGAAAACTTCTTTATTGTGTCCTTAAACTTGAGTAGTTTTATTTCTTTGCCATGGCCATAGTTCTATGTTCAAAATCATTTTTTCCCTCCAGAATTATGAAGATTTTGCTCCATTATGTCAATTTTGTCTGGAAAAAAATGGATGCCAATACGAAAGATGTTCATTTAAGAGTTAACCTTTTTGGTGTTTTTATTGTTTTTGTCTTTTCAAAATTTTTCTTTATTATTGTAGTTCTTATATTTTATTATTTACGTATATTATATATTTCATTATTTTCACTGTGTGCCAAACAAAACTCTCATTTTTTAAATGCCATTATTGCTTTGATAATGTCTAGCTCTCTTTTCTTTGTACTTGCATTTTTAAACTGTTGTAAGCCAAGTTTTGAGACTTCTAGTTCTTCATCTATGACACTTTACTTTTAAAATGTGTCTACTTTAAACTTGCTGCCCAATGGTTCAAATTTGTAGCTGTGCTTTTCTGCTACTAGGTTCAAATACTGAGTTTTAAAAATGTTTATTTTTACATTTCAAACACCTTTACTTTTGTCAAACTTTTAAATCAAAGCCTTTTTGTTGATTGTCAATAAAATATCCTCATAAATTTTTGTACATATATAATTTTTATTATTTTAAACTTTGGTTGTTTCTTTGATTAACTTTTGTTGGGAAAAACTTTCCAACTTTCAAACTAAAGGCATTCTATGAATGTCTGTTGATTTTTAGTTTTCTGGCCATGTTAGATCATCTGGATTCCACAATATTAGTGACTAGAGTGCATATCACCAAAGCAAGTGATGATTTATTTTTTCTTTCTTTTAGGGGGACAAGTGATTTTTTGATACACGGGTGAACTGCATAGTGGTAAAGTCAGGGCTTTTAGAGTGCCCATCTTATATAAAATTGTTAGAGCCACAGTAGTTGTACAGAGATGGTAGGTGAAGCAACAGAAAGACAGTAGGTCTCAATGTGAGCAAGGACCCCCTCACCCTCCTGATGGCCACAAGTCACCTTATTTCTGTTTTATCAAGATTCACCACCTGCTTTAGAAGTACCCCACCTCAAAGAGTTGCTATTCTTGGCTCTAGCCTAAGCACAAACACTGGTATCATTGCTTGGTGCTCAGGATTGAAACACTGTTGTTTCAACCATACTTTAATTTATTTCCTGTTCTAACAACCAGATCTAGTTTCTACTCCTTATCACATATATGAATGCAGTATCAGTTTATTTTTGGCCATCACTCCTGATAGCACCCTTCCTTCTTTGTGGCATTGCTGTGAATTTATATTTATTTAATAGCCTTTTGTTTAGCTTTATTAAGGTATGTTTGATGAATACTATTTTACATATTTAACGTATGCATCTTGGTGTTTTGATATATAGAGATATTGATCACCACAGTCAACCTAATAAAATATCCATCTCTCACATATTTAATGTTGTGTGTGTGTGTGTGTGTGTGTGTGTGTCATGAGAACATTTAAGATATACTCTCTCAGCAAATTTCAAGTATACAATACAGTATGGTTAACTATAGCCACCATGCTGTACATTAGATCTTAAAAACTTTTCACCTTTGTATATAATAGGAAAAAAAATTGTTTTCTCCTACTGTATGTTCAACACAGAAGACTTCTTTAACCAGATGCATGGGGCTTTTCCTTCCATCAAGCAATACCAACTGGGTGTCCTATAATTCAATTCAATTCTGAATCTAATATGAGTTAGCACAGACCCCACAGGTTAAGGGTCCAGTCCCATAAGTCTGCCCCCCTTTATGTCAGATGCCAGTTGCAAGCCCCAGTTTGTCATTTGTGCTTGAGACCAGCCAGCTATAAATTGGAGGTTGCCATGATCTTCTCCTTGGGTGCTATTATTGCTAGAGCAGTTCACAAAACTCAAGGAAACAATTGTGTTTACTGGTTTATTATAAAGGGTATTACAAAGGACACAGATGAACAGCCAGATAAAAGAGGTACACGGGGCAAGGTAGAGGGGAAGGCACCCAGAGCTTCCATATCCTCTCTGGGCATGCTTCCACCGCCACCTTCCCAGGACCTCCAAATGTTCGGCAACCTGGAAGTTCTCTAAACTCTGTCCTTTGGGCATTAATGGAGGCTTCATTACATAGGATTGATTAATTAGTTAATTGGCATTATTGATCAACTCACCCTTTAGTTCCTCTTGCCTCCTCTGAGGTCCAGGGATAGAGCTGAAATTTCCAATGTTCTAATTACATGGTCTGTTCTTCTGGCAGCCAGCTCCCATTTTGAAGTTATCCAGGAGCCGCTAGCCATCAATCATCTCACTGACATGCAAAAAGACACATCACTTTGGCGATTCCAAGAGTTTTAGAAACTGTGTGCCAGGAAACTGCAACATGGATCAAATATATATTTCTTCTTATGTCACAACATGCATAACTAAAACTTTGTACCCCTTGACCAATATCTACCACTTGCTCCCTTCCCCAGTAAAATGGCCACCACCATTTTACTCTCTGTTTCTATGAGTTTGACTATTTTAGATTCCACATTTAAGTGAGATTACATGGTATTTGTCTTTCTGTGCCTGGCTTATTTCCCTTAGCATAATATCCTTCAGGTTCATCTGTGTTGTCATGTGACTTGAGAAACCAAAATAGATGCCCCTTTATTGACTATGATGAACTCTAAAGTTAAGGAAACAAAAGTTACCTATGGGTAGAGGGTTCAGGGTTTGGCTGGCATGGCAACTTTCTAAATTCCTATGGCTACAAGGAAAACCACACTCTTACTAAAATTCCTAGTAATAGGAGCTATTAGGCAAATCATCGGACCCTTCTCAACTCTGATTTATACTCCAGACCACTACAACTCTGATTGGACAGAGGACCAGCCTTACAAACATTCTTTCCAGATAAGCAACTGTAGACCTTAAGCAGTTTCAGCCAGTTTACCCAGAGTAAACTCTATCTAACCCAGGCATGTTTTCTGAGCTGTGGGGAAAAGACTCACAATGAATCCTAGGCTTGTGTTGTCCCTTGCTCCCTACCTGTAAGTAATAAACCCACTTCATGTAACTTGTTATATGTGTGGGTGCTCTATCTCACTGGACTCAGATAAGTACCAACCAGTGCACAGTGAAGCTGCTTTGCGCTTGTGGTTTAAGAGATTCCTCCTGGTGTTGCGCTGTCAGCCCAGAAGATAGCATTACTGAGGTAGAATGTTTCCTACCCTTTTTTATGCAGTTTTCCTCAGTTTTTGTGCTCCACTGGGTTGCTGTGGCTTCTTAACTGTACTCTAGAGTGTTCCCAAAGCAGTATTCATTAGTGTGTAGTTGCTAAATCATTGATTTTGTAGGTGAATGTAAGCTGGAACTTCCCAGTTTCTGACATCCTATTTTGTACTCTTTTTTCCAGTGGAATTTAGAAGAAGGAAAATGTGCATAAAGGTATTTGCTCATCTAATTTGGATTAACTTTGTTCTCATATTTTCCCCAGGACCTGGTAAATACATAATATATGTTCTCATATTTTCCCCAAGACAACAAATTTTGGAGGTTTTTGTTGTTGTTATTGTTAATCTTATAATAATTAAGGTTTTGAATTATCAGCTTCTTTTTTGGCAGTATATTCAAATGGTTCTATTAAACTTTTTCTTTCAAAGCACACATCCTGATTCTAAATTATAAGTTCCTAATTATATGCTTATGTTCAATACTAAGCTTATACCCGGGGGAAAAATAAGCATAATAATGATTCTATAGAGTTCCCTTCAAACTGCAGGGACAATAACTTATGGCATCTGTAATGAAAGGTAATTGTTTTCTAGTCAAGAACCTATCAGTTATTATATTATAAAGTCTTTCCTCAGATTGTTCTGAGTTAAAGAACTAGAATTAATTTTACCTCATCCCACTTTTAGATACTAGCAATTAGAAGGGAATTTTTAACATTATAACTATTGCCTTATATTATCAGCATTTTATTATTACTTTTCAGAAAGTAAGATATCTCATGTTGAGGAGATGAAGTTAAGGCACTTAATAGAATGCTTGAAAGGATATTTTCCCTAAGCTTTTCTTGAAGCTATCACTTCTTAAATGCTTAAAATAAGTCAACATTTTAAACAGAGCCTAATAAATCTATAACATGAAAGATTGCATTTCTGTGTAAAAGTCCTTCTGACACTGGACACTTATAAAATGTATATCATGTAAAAGCAAAAAATTGAAAAAAATTTAAGTTTAAAATTTAATAACTGATAGGTTCTTGACTAGAAAACAATTACCTTTCATTACAGATGTTGTAAGTTATTGTCCCTGCAGTTTGAAGGGAACTCTATAGAACCATTTCAGATATGTGTATGTATATCTGAAATGACAAATGTACTTGAGTAAGTGTGCACTATATGATGCACATTTGTGTTGTGGATTAAAATGAAGCAACTTGAAATTGAGTTATAAATTATAGCGAATTATAGTTTCTTTTACAAATGAAGAGTAATATAACCTTATCTAGAATGAAATAGAAAAAGAAAATCAAGATCTTTAACTGATAAACTAATGGCACTCAAATTTAATGAATAAATTTTTTTCTGTAGCTTAAATATTTCTTTTATAATGTTGTCATTTAAAATAAAATGTGTCAAATAGTTTTAAAAGCAAATTTATAAAATACAAGTCTACGGAGTAGAGTAGTTTAACTCAATTAATAGATTTCTTGTTTAAAATCTTCTTGCTCCTCTCAAACATTATCTGCAACATGAATCTATTCTGAGGTAGTATAAATTCATGTAATTTTCTAGGTAGATCAGGACATCTTTTTGGAAGGTTGTAGGACACTGAGAATACACAGGACTCTCATCAGAATGTTGGGGCTGGGTAAAGTAAAATAAGGCAAGAAATTGATGGGAGGAAAATTCAGAGAAAAGTCTTTCGAAGAGATTCTCAGAGGACTTGTTCATTCTCTCAGCCATTGCAAAATCATCCATGGAGATTCAAGACATCCCTTAGACAGAGTAGCAGTGATTGTCAGGGGAGAAGTTTGTCCTCTCACTCCCAAATGAATAATCTCTTAAGAACAGAAGTCTGTGGTGTATCTGTGTATAACAAAGGGTAGAAAATTTTTAACCATAGCTTGGAGATATCATCATGGGCTTTGGGTGGAGAAATCTGTTGGTATTTGATTCTTACTTCATGAATTCTGAGACAATAAAATTCCTGTCACGTGGAGTAAATGTTTTTTATGCTGTAATAAATTAACATGAACTTTGTAGTTTAAAACACATATTTATTCCCTTATAGTTCTGGAAGCCAGAAGTCTGAAATCAGTATCACTGGGCCAAAATCAAGAAGTCATCAGGGCCATGCTCCATGGAGAGGATGTAGGGGAGTTTCCTTGACTCGTCCAGTTTCTAGTGGCCACCAGGATTCCTCGGTTTGTGGCTGCATCACTCCAGTCTGCAAGACCAGCATCTGTAAATCTTTCTCTGCTCTGTCTTCACATCACTTGCTCTTCTGTGTGTC
Organism: Daubentonia madagascariensis; assembly: GCA_023783475.1. Taxonomy (NCBI): domain Eukaryota; kingdom Metazoa; phylum Chordata; class Mammalia; order Primates; family Daubentoniidae; genus Daubentonia; species Daubentonia madagascariensis. Next base: position 11,316,075 of record JAKFHU010000978.1, on the reverse strand, counting down.
TAAAAATCTCCTTATGTCTCCTTTTTATAAGGATAGAAGTGATCTTATTTTGGGCCCAACCATATAATGCAGAAAAATCTCCCCATCTCAAGGTGTTTAATAAACTCTCATCTGAAAATACCTTTATCTGGCCTTATAAAGTAACATTCAAAGGTACAGGAAGTAGGACATGAATCTCTTTTGGGAAGAAATTTTTCAGCTTATGACATGGGATCAAAAGAGCTGGTTCAATTAGAAAAATTCTGCCCTTACACCCAAGTCCAGGATCAAGATGAAGAAACAGATTTGAGGAAGGTATCTGGGCTTCTCTTCATTGAGAGAACTTCATGGAATGTCTCCTTCAAGCAGGAATTGGAGTGTGACCAGAGGCAGAATTACCTTAAAGCTTAAGAAGCTTAAGCTTCAGGGCACCTCACTTGCAAGGGTCTAGGCACTTGCAGTGCTCCTAAACCAGCAGTGCATATGGTTAAATATGTATATATATACTTAAATTAGATTCCCTAAATTGTGTGTGTGGCGTGCTCCACTAATCCTGGATCTGCCCACCCCACTCCCTGTGTGGGAGACATTACTTCTAAGGGGCATTACTTTCATCCCTAATTTCAATGAGCCACTGAAACGTGTATAAAAATGTGAAGAGATAAATGAAGCATTAGACTTAATCAGATAAAAAGGGTAAGGTATATTTGAAAAAGTACCAGATAACAATTCTAGAAATCAAACATGTGGTAATTGAACTAAAATATCAATAGAGAAATTAATGTAAGAGACAAATACAAATCACTTAATAGTATTTAAATAATAAAATCTTTGAGTTGTAATGGATAAACCCTGTTTCAACAGGGGTTATTTACACAAATAATCTCAAATTTAAGATTTTAGTTATACTGAAAAACTTTAAAGATAAAAATCACATGGTTACTGACACAGAAATCTCGTTTCTCTGGTATCTCTAGTATGTCTGCTATTTCTTTGAAGGTAAGCCTGGGGAAAAAATATATGTTAAATATACATTATGTAATATATTATATATATAAATTAAATATGTATGATATATAAATACATATATGTATGTATATTCTATTTCAAAAAGCGACAATGAAAAGAAATACAAAATATAATTAAATGGTTACTATTGTGGAGAGACTAAATAAGATAGGATGGAGAGGACAAAGAAGAAAGCAAGAATTCTCTAACTTGTTTTATTGTTTTTACTTTGAAAGAATGTAACCATTTTACATACTTTAGAAAGAAATATAGAAAAAAATTCTCAAACTTGAAGGCTAATGGCAACAAAACCAATTATAACAAGTGATCTTAAAGCACGTGCATATTGATTGTAAGCCTTAGCCAGAGTACAAATAAATATACAAAGAAAAGTTACACTTCATTGAGGAATCTTATTTCAGAATTGATATTATTATTGCCATTTGAAACTATTGTATGTCTATTGTAGCATAAGTAAAAAAATGCCAATTTTTAAGAACTAAGATTTTCAGCATAAGAAATAAAACCAGAGCAAAATTTGTTAAAGTTTAAAGAAATCACTGTAATATTAAAATTCAAATTATTCTTTCAGAAATACATGCATTTTTTAGGCCTCTAGTGAAAAGTCCTAGAAAACGATATTCTAATAATAATTTGCATGCCAGGCACCCAGACTGTGTTTTCTAAATACTATTTATTCAAAACAATTAAGATTAGGGGAGAAATGGATGATTTCTGATTCAGGCTGAAAGTGCATACCTAGGTAAGGAATCTTGTTGTATCAGAAAGTAAGAAGCTACTAGGATTATGTCAAAAGGGACAGAGGAGCAAACTTGAGAGGACTCTCACTAACTGAGAATTGAACAATTTGACCATTGAAATGAATAATGACTGACATTTAAAAGTCTCAAAACAACAAATGCTGGTGTGGATGTGGAGAGATAGGAACACTTATACCCTGCTGGTGAGACTGCAAACTAGTACAACCTCTGTGGAAAGTAATATGGAGATACCTCAAAGAACTAAAAGTAGACCTACCGTTTGATCCAGCAAGCCCACTACTGGGTATTTACCCAAAGGAAAAAAAAAATTCTATAATAAAGACATCTGCACACGAATGTTTATAGCAGCACAATTTACATTGCAAAGATGTGGAAACAACCCAAGTGCCCACCAATACATGAGTGGATTAATATAATGTGGTATATCTATATCATGGAGTACTACTCAGCCATAAAGAAAATGGTAAATTACCTCTTGTATTATCCCGGATGGAACTGGAGCCTATTCTTCTAAGTGAAGTATCACAGGAATGGAAAAACAAACACCACATGTACTCACCATTAAATTGGTTCTAATCAATCAAAACCTATGTGCACATATGGAAGCAACATTCATCGGGTGTTGGGGAGGGGGGAGGAGGGGTTGGGTAAATTCACACCTGAGGGGTGCAGTGTGTGCTGTCTGGGGGATGGGCACTCTTGTAGCTCTGACCTGGGCAGTGCAAAGGCAATGTAACCAAAGCATGTGTACTCCCATAATATTCTGAAATTTTAAAAAAATATAAAAAATGTTGAAGTTAGGTGAATAGGTTCATAAAAAAACATTGAATGTATGAAATCCATTTGGGGTTCTAGGGAACCGACTTGTTACTCTCAAAACTAGTAAATAAGGGGGGAATTAAGAATATATTCTCTCTTTTTTGTAAATAAATGGTAGATGGTAAAAATATTCTGCTGCATAATAGGTGCAAAAAAAATGAATCATCTAGAGACATCATATATCTGGTCAATCATCATAAGTGGATGGTGTAAAATCGGGTAAAATTTGATGAGAAATTTTATAATGGCTAAATCATGCTGACGACACCTGAACTTGCTGATCAATCATAGCATTGCTTAAATTGCACCACGTGTGTTTTGTGTACATTAATGTGATACAATGAGAATACAAATCATAACCTATAAATTATTCTTGTAAAAAATCTGCCTTATCTAGGCAACTGTCTAGATGTAATTATACTTTTAATTCTTAAAAGTGAGAAGAGTAACAAGTTAAAGGAGCCTGTAAGGAAGCAATCAGACATATCCAGAAAGTGTCTATACTAATGACTCAGTTTCTCCAAAAATACATGGAATGGAAAAGGAAAGGTGAGGCAGTTAGTGCAGCTTAAGCATGTTGAGAAACGTAACATAGAAATGTACTGTGGGCCTTGTTTTCATTCCTGTTTGAGTGAATCAACTGCCAAAAGCATGTTAGTCAACTAGAAAAATTTGAACACGGACTAGGCATTAAAATATGTTAAAGTATAAATTGTTATTATTTACTATGTTAGGCTTAATAATGGCATTGAGATTATAATAAGACAAAACAAAACTTTGTGCAGTTGTGATGTGTATTCAACTGCAAAAAAAACACATCTGAAATATGTTGGCTGTACTAGAAAAAAAAGGAAGAATACAGATTTTATAATATTGGGAAAATGGTTATAATTCTTGAAGTTGGGTGATTGGTATATCAGATTTATTATGCAATTCTCTCTACTTTTATGTAAACTTCCATTTTAAAAAACTGAGAAAGGACACATTACTGCATAGAGGCACAATCATTTGACTGAGAGTAGATTTCACAGCTGCACTAATAATGGTCAGAAGGTAATGGAATACTGTAATATCTTCAAAGTGCTCATCGAAAATAGCTGTCAATCTAAGATTGACATTTACATTTCAGTCAAAATTGAACATGATATAAAGATATATCATATTCCAAGTCATTGTAAAATAAATGTGGGGAGGGATAGTCAGTATAAGTTATAGATTTAACTAATCAAATATATATTTAAATAAATTTTTTTCTGAATTACTCAAGTAAGACATCATTAAAACATTTTTCAGAATCATTCTAGTGTAATAAAAGGCACAAATAAAATTTAACTATGAAAGGGCAACTGTGGAGAAATTCAATGCACAGTAGTTTTAAGGAGAGAGAGTGATGGCTGAAAGGGAATACAAAGTCAAGGGATTTTGTTTTGTTTTGTTTTGGCATTCTTATGAGAAGCTAAGGAAAACAAATTCAAACTAAAGGGTAGATATAACATTTGAAAAAGGAAACAATAGATGTTGCAAATTCAGGAAAGAGGGAGAACCAAGTAATTGAATGTGTAATTTCTGGTCTAAGGAGATCAGATCAAAAGCTTAGGTATGAAAATTAATCTTGAACTGTGATAGTCCATCTCCTCCTTAGAGACTGGAGGAGAAAAATGAGGTAACAGCAAATGCAAAGGTTTATTCATAGATATGAACAAGCACGGGGATTCAAATAGATTTCCCCGTAAACTAGAAGGCAAGGCTACGGGCTAAAAAGTTATAACCTAGGAATAGATACGAATATCTGATCTGTGTTACTGTTACTGAGAAGTACTAAACAACCCACTTAAGTTAAGGCAAATGAATTTGTTTTGGTTTTCCTCTGTATCACTATGTGAATTGCTTCAAAGAGCTTGAAAGTAAGACCAGAGACTGTGGATAGTTGATCCAAGCCAGCAGATGTAGCTTAGAAGCAAAGAACAAAGCGAGGATGTAGTGTGGAGAATGTCAAAGGGGGTTGAAGAGATTCACTTGTGATTAGAGGGTGGAATAGATGAATAACATAAAGCTAAAAGAAGGAAGAGTTTTCTATGAAGGTGGAACAGTTCCCTATACCTTTCCCAGTTACCCAGTTAACTACAGAAAAGACCCAATCTAAAAACAAAAAACAAACAAAAAAAAACCTTACCAGCCTGAAACTTGAGACAGTTTCTAAAGAAAATCATCCATAATATTTTGAAGGGAAATACTCAAGGTGAGTATTTGAAGGGATTCACTCCTCTCGCGGTCTACCCTCCTCAACTTTTACTAAAATCTCCAGGTAAGTGCTAGATTTACAGATAGTGACAGACATAGCATGTATGCATAATGATGAAATCTAAACCACTGATGTAATTCTAGTGCTCTCAGGGGTTGGGTCAGGCAGGAAAAGATAACATTTCAATAAATTTCCATGATACATATATTATACTCAGATCTATTCCAGGATACATATATTATACTCAGATTCTGCCTCAGAGTCAGAAGATCTCTGTCTCTGAGGCAGTTTTTCCAAGTAAATCATCCAATAAACTGCAAATTACCAAAAATGCAAATACATATATAAATGCTTAGGGAAAAGTTCTATGTTCACAGTGTTCCTGGAGAGCTGGAATAATAGGTGCCTCAATTGTTTACATATTTGGATATTTGCATACTTATGCATTTGCATATTTTCTTACTGTTTTGGTATAATTTCATTAGTTATTAATTTGAAATATAAAAATAAATTTTAAAAGTTATTTCTATTTTGCTGTGCATGTAAAAACCAATAATTATGAAGCAGCAATGGCATATTATAATGGTTTAACATTTGACTTTTAAAGTTAGATAGAATACATTCAGTTCTTTTCCTGCCCCTTATTTTGCTCAACTTGAGACAGGTCACTTAACATCTCTGAGTCAGGAGTACCTTATGAATCATGCATTCTCAACAGGCTCTTAAGGAATGGTGGGGAAAAACTCACTCTTTTATGTAGGAAGCACAGATATGCATTTGGTACATAAACAACTATACAATGTATCTCCAATGTTAAAATTTTTGGAGGAAGTGATTAAAAACTATGAAATGGCCATGGGAGGCTGGGGGGGGCAATAAAAAAATAAGGTTGAGAAATATTAAGATAAATTAGTGTATCTATATCCACTAACCGAAGACAAAGTCTTAATTATACATGTTATCATGTGTAACTGACCAACAAATTTCTTTACTCATAATATGTGATTAATAAATATTTTCATTTAATTTTAGAAGAATTTTTAGAATAATGCAGTCAGCCCTCTCTATCTGTGGATTCAACCAACTGTGGATAGATAATATTTAAAAAAAAAAAACTACAACAATAAAAATAATATAAATAAAAAAGCAGTACAATATAACAACTATTTACATAGCATTTACATTGTATAGATATTAGGCATTATAAGTAATTTGGAGATGATTTCAAGTATACAAGAGGATGTGTGTAGGTTACACGCAAATGCTATGGCATATTATATGAGATTGAGCATCCTCAAATTTTTGTATCCCTGGGGGTCCTGGAACAAATCCTCTGTGGGTACTGAAGGACTGCTGTGCTGATTCTAAACTCATATATTGTGTTTCCCACAGATGCACAAGAAATTACCACAAACATGATGTCAGAAATTTGTTTTCATGGTTCTGGATGTCGTAACTCCAAAATTAAGGTGTGAGTAGGCCCATACTCTAGGTGACAATGCTTTCTTTTTCTTCCAGGTTCTGGTGGCTCCTGGTGTTCCTTGGTTTGTGGCAGCATAACTCCAATTTCCACTCCATCTTCCCATGACCTTCTTTCCTGTATTTCTGTGTCTCCTCCTTTTCTGTCCCTTTTAAAAATATTTTTTTATTTAAAGTAATGAATACAAATTATACATATTTATAGTGTACAACATTTTGCTTTGAAATATGTATACATCTTGGAATGGCTAAGTTGGTCTAATTTGTATGTATAACCCAAATTATTTTTTTGTAGTAAGAACATTTAAAATTTACTCTCAGAAATTTTTAAGAATACAATACATTGTTATTAACTGTAGTAACCATGTGTACAATAGATCACTTGAATTTATTTTTCCTATCTAAATGAAATTTTGTGACCTTTGACCAACACCTCCTCAAGGTTCCGCACCCCCAGCTCCTGGTAACCACCATTCTACTGTCTACTTATGTGAGTTCAACTTTGTACAATTCCACATATAGTGACATTATGCAGCATTGTCTTTCTGTCCCTGGCTTATTTCACTTAACATAATGTCTTTCAGGTCCATTTATGTTGTCACAAATGGCAGGATTTCATTCTTTTTTAAGGTAGAATTGTATTCCACTGTGTATATATAACACATTTTCTTCATTCATCTGTTGATGGACACTGAGGTTGATTCCATACCTTGGCTATTGTAAATAATACTACAAAACAACAGTACAATGAACATAGGAGTGCAGGTATCTTCTTTACATACTGATTTCAATTCTGTTGGATATACACCCAGTAGTGGGATTGCTGGATCATACAGTAGTTCTATTTTTAACTTTTAAGGAACATCCATACTGTTTTCCATAATGGCTATACTAATTTACCTTCCCACCAACAGTGTACAAGAGTTCCCTTTTCTCCACATCCTCAACACTTGTTATCTTTCATCTTTTTGATAATAGTCATTCTAACAAGTATGAGGTGATATCCCATTATTGCTTTAATTTGCATTTCCTTGGTAATTAGTAATGTTGAATTTTTTTTGTATACCTGTTGCCCATTTGTATGTCTTCTTTTGTGAAATGTCTATTCAGAGTCTTTGCCAACTTTTTAAATTGGGTTATTCATTTTCTTGTTATTGAGTTGTTAGCATTCCTTATATATTTTGGATATTAACACCTTATCAGGCATATGGTTTCAAAATATTTTTCCTTTTATTCCATAGGTTGTATCTTTACTCTGTTGATTGCTTTCTTGGCTGTGCAAAAACTTCTTAATTTGATGTGATCCCATTTGTCTATTTTTGCTTTTGTTGCCAGTGCTTTTGGATTTATATCCAAATCATTGACCAGACCAATGTCATAGATATTTTACTCTATTTTTCTTCCAGAAGTTTTATAGTTTCAGGTCTTACATTTAAGTCTTTAATACATTTTGAGTAGATTTTTGTATATGCTGTGAGAGAAGGATCTAATTTCATTCTTTTGCAAGTTACTATCCAGTTGTCCCAACACTACTTATTGAAGAGACTGTCCTTTCCCCCTTGTGGGTTGGCACATTTGTCAAAAATCAATTGACCATGCATGTATGAATTTATTTCTGGGCTCTCTATTCTTTTTAATACATCTATATTTTTTTGTTATGTCAGTGCCACAATGTTTTGATTACTTTTGATTATTATAGCTTTGTAGTATATTTTAAAGCCAGGTAATGTGATATCCTTTTCTGTCTCTTATGACAACACTTTTTGCTGGATTTAGAACTCACCCTAATCCCAGGTCATCCCATGTTATGATCCTTAACTTTATTACGACTAAAAAGACCCTAATTCCAAAAAGGTCATATTATGTGATTCAAAGTAGACATGTCTTTTATGGTGACACAATTCAACCCACATCCCTGATAACCTATGAGCTAAGTTTGTGAATGGGTATTCTCTCCTTCCAGGGACGAGGAATCTTGGAGTAAAGAGAATGAACCTCAGACTGGGGTTTAGAAGTGGAAGAAGTATTTTGTGAAGTGGTTGAATGTTTAAGACAACATATGGTCACAGAAAGGAACTTGAATGAATATAGATATAAAAAAAATCAAGGCAGAGTAACAACTAGAAATATGGAAATAAAAATATGTAACTGTGATTTTAGGAAAATGCTTACATTTAAAGAAGTGTCCAATGGCAATGAGGAAGAATTTCATAGAAGGATTCTCCTGAAAATTGCTTCGAGGTTTTTGAAGGCTTTCACAGAATTCAAAGCAAATGTTACTGGAAAGTTTTCTGGTATATTTGAAGATAATTCTGCTGAGATTATTTCAGAGTCTTCCCCAAAAGATAGTTCTAAAACTATAAGTGGTGGAATAGACTTTCTCTTGTTGAATTATAGCTAATAGGTTTATTTCTCTGAATTGAGAAGACCAAGCATGATGTTTTATTTAAAAAGGTCAAGATAAGAAAACTTTAAATATAAATAGTAACTTGTTAAATAATTGTACAAATATTGAAATATGTTCATCTTTAAAATTGTAAATGATTAATTATATATAATTGTAAGTTTTGTTCATTTGTATTCTTGGACATTTTCTCTGAAGTACGCAGACAATTGCTTTATTGAATAATGAGGATATTTGTGGCAGAAAAGTCTGTTTTACCAGCCTTAGATTACAGCACTAGAACAATGTATTTTAAGTTTTATATTTTATTCTATAAAAATGTACTTACGAATAAAATATTAGAATATGTTTTCAGTGAGTTTCCCATATATAATTGAAATTTTTGTAGTAGAAGTATTAATATAAACTGCTGGAATGTCATGCGGAAAATGTTAAACATTAAATCAAATTTAAATTAACTTCAATATGAATATTTTTCCATTTCTTATAACAAGATTTTCAATTTAAATTTAGTGTATAAATGTATTTTTAATAATTAGATTTCTACATAAATACCCAAAACAGAACAAATAATCAGTAAGAGAAAATACATAGATCTGAAAGGCATAATTATCTATTGTCCTATAATGCCTAACTATAGGAATTCCTAAATACCAGTTACTGTTCCTACATGAAGGATTAGTATATATGACTATTTATTAAATAGTCATTCATTCATTCATTGATTTATGAATTCCCTCATTGAATTTTCAGTAAACTTTTAAGAACCAAATAGATTTTAGACACTATTCTGGGCACTGTGACTGTAAGTATGAATGAGGTATATTTTCTCATGATGCTCACAGTCTGGTGAAAGCTCTTTTCATATTAGAATTGATAGTGAATTATTAGTCACTAATACTCTCCACTGATATGCTGAATCATACACCATACATCCTCTATTTTTGTTTACTGTATTCATATAGCATTTTACTAGGTATATATCATATAGTAACATATAAAGAACATATTGGATATTGACTCTTAGCCAAAGGCTATGAAATACTATAAACCCACAGCCAATGTCATACTGAATGGGGAAAAATTGAAAACATTCCCACTTAAAACTGGAACCAGACAAGGTTGCCCACTATCTCCACTTCTATGCAACATAGTGCTGAAGTCCTTGCCAGATCAATCAGACAAGACAGAGGAATCAGGGGTGTCAGACTGGGGGCAGAAGAGATCAAACTTTCACTCTTTGCTGATGATATGTTATTATATCTAGAAAACCCCAAAGATTCAACCAAGAAACTACTGGAATTGATAAACGAATTCAGCAAAGTCTCAGGATACAAAATCAACGCACACATATCAGTAGCCTTCATATACGCCAATAACAGTCAAGCCGAGAAACAAATCAAAGACTCAATACCTTTCACAATAGCACCAAAGAATATTAAATATTTAGTAATGTATTTAACTAAGAAGGTGAGAGATCTATATAGAAAGAACTATGAAACACTGAGAAAAGATATTGCAGAGGATGTAAACAGATAAAAAACCCTGCCATGCTCTTGGATCGATAGAATCAACATTGTTAAAATGTCTATACTACCTCAAGTGATATACAGAATCAATCCAGTCCCTATCAAAATACCAACATCATTTTTTGCTTATCTATAAAAAATAACTATACACCTTGTGTGGAACCAGAGAAGGTCCTGTCTAGCCAAAGCAATCTTAAGCAAAAAGAACAAATTGGGAGGCATTGATCTACCAGACTTCAAACTATACTACAAGGCTATAGTAACCAAAACAGCATGGTACTGGGACAAGAACAGAGACATAGACCAATGGAACAGGACTGAGAACCCAGATATAAAACCATCCTCACAGTGTCATCTTATCTTGGACAAAGTAGACAAAAACATACTGGGGAAAAGAATCCCTGTTCTATAAATGGTACCGGGAAAATTGGATAGCCACTTAGAGAAGACTGAAACTAGATCCACACCTTTCACCCCTCACAAAAATCAACACACGATGGATAACACACTTAAACCTAAGACACGAAACCATAAGAATTCTAGAAGAAAACGTTGGAAAGACTCTTATAGACATTGGCTTTGGCAAAGAATTTATGAAAAAGACTCCAAAGCAATCACAGCAGCAGCAAAAATAAATAAATGGGACCTGGTCAAATTAAAAAGCTTCTACATAGCCAAGGAAATTATCACTAGAGTGAACAGACAACCTACAGAATGGGAGAAAATATTTGCATGCTACACATCTGATAAAGGGCCTATAACCAGCATCTATACAGAACTTAGGAAAATCAACAAGAAAAAATCAAACAAACCTATTATCAAGTAGGCAAAGGACATGAAAAGAAACTTTTCAAAAGAAGGCAGAATAATGGCCAGCAAACATATAAAAAAATTGCTCAACTTTTCTAATCATCGGAGAAATGCAAATCAAAACCACAATGAGATATCACTTAACTCCAGTGAGATTGGCTCATGTCAAAAAGTCCCAAAACAACAAATGTTGGCGGGGATGCAGACAGATAGGAACACTCATACACTGCTTGTGGGACTGCAAATTAGTACAACCTCTATGGAAAGTAATGTGGAGATACCTCAAGGAACTGAAAGTAGAACTACCATTTGATCCAGCAATCCCGCTATTGGGTATTTACCCAAAGGAAAACAAGACAGTCTTTGATAAAGACATCTGCACGCGAATGTTTATAGCAGCACAATTCACAATTGCAAATATGTGGAAACAACCTAAGTGCCCATCAATCCATGAGTGGTTTAATAAAATGCAGTATATGTATAACAGGGTGTACTACTCAACCATAAAAAACAATGGTGAACACATCTGGTATTATCCTGGATGGATCTAGAGCCCATTCTTCGAAGCAAAGTATCGTAAGAATGGAAAAACAAGCACCACTGGTACTCACCATCAAATTGGTACTAACTGATTAATACTTATGTGCACACATGGAAATAATATTCATCAGGGGTCGGGCAGGTGGGAGGGGTTGGAGGGGATGGGAAAACTCACACCTAATTGGTGTGGGGCACACGGGGGGATATTCACAATTGTAGCTCTGACTTGGGCAGTGCATAGGCAATGTAAGTAAACAAAATGTTTGTACCCCCATAATATTCTGAAATAAAAAATAAAAGATATACAACCCAAGTTGGCAAACGGTGTAAAGGGATGAATATATATTTTCTCTTGCATAAAGATTTCAAATGTGTTAATTATATATAAGTACTTCAAAAACAATTTTATTCATTGGTATTCAAATTTTCTGGAATGAAAATTGTTTGAAAATTTCAAATGAATAAATTTACATTGGTTTTATTCCTATGGTTTAATACTTCAATTGTTACTCTATGATGAAATATGAAATAAGCTAATAAGAGTACATTATATTATAATTTAGCAATAATTATCTAATAAAAATTGTGTATTATGTAAATACTGACCAGAGCTATTAATTGTTTAAATGGTGAAATTAAAGCATTAACAAATGAGCTTCCTTTTTGATAATCAACTTTAATTGGACTAAATATAATATACCTACATTTGATAAACATCTTATTTCTCCTTTTTTATCTCATATTTTTACTTCTTTTTTGAAAATAAAGACATCCACATAGAAGGTACAAGATAATATATATTTTACCTTCTTGAGTAAAAATAACATAAATCTATCTAGGTAAGTATCTATGATCTATCTATCTGTATATGTGTGTAATGTATTTTTCTAAAATGATCCACAAAGTTATCAGTAGTAATTACCTTTATTAAGAGGAACTGGGGTTGGGTAAGATGTTACTTTTTGGAAAATTGTTTTTAAGTTAGGAAAATAAGGAATGAAAATAGTATTTTTTTATTTGAAAATCTAATAGAGTTGATTAATGCTCTAAGGAAGGAATTACAAATATTCCCTGTGTTCCAGACAGTTATAAAATTTTAGTATATATTTTATTGTACCTATAGTCATAGAGATCCCTATTTCACTAGATATTTTATCTTGTTTCTAAAAAAATATGATTAATACACATTGGAATAAATGATAATTTCTGTAAGAGTTTTTCCTTGGTAAGGTTTGAAAAATCTGAAATTCTGATTTTTGCATATATACAAGATAGGTTATTAAATCCCTTTTTAATTTAATTAGATGTTTCATTCACTTATTTAAAAAATAACCATTGAGTATCAGGTATGAGCTAGGGATGATTTCAGTATCTGAAATTTTAATTAAGACTCAATATTATCATTTAAAACACTCATTTCTTTTTTTAAATAAATGGGTCCTCATTTCATCAACATATCCTTGCCTCTTTTGTGTCTTCAACATCTTTTGTCTTTTGATTACTCTCCCTGAGTCTATAAACATAGTAGATATCCCTTATCCTTTGATTTTGATTGCTCACCTACTCCCATGTTATTTCTTGGCAGTCTAAGTAAGCAGTGGAACTCCTGATTCATAATATCTTCTCTCCCACATTTCCCAACTCCCTTTCAGTTCATCAGGACTTGCCAGTGGGTCCCACAGAACAGGCTGTGTACTCAAGCGACATGTGTCACATCTGAGCCAATGCATAGAAGAGGCAGTGAAGAAGTCCACAGCTGAATTTTTCCATGCCAACAATGTTACCACTCCATTAGGTACAGCCTATATCTGACATGGGAGTGCCTATGTGGATCAGAGCCCATCATTCCAAACTACATGAAAGACATGTAGTTAGAGATGCAAACATATTTTTGTTGTATTAAGCTATTAAGATTGCAGGATTAATTTGTTAGTACAGCATAATTTAATTCATCCTTACTTAAATAATATACTTATGGTATATTATTACCCCATAAAGGGCTATTCTTACTTTTCTATCATCTGATTTGAATACAATTCCAGTTTCATTACTCGCTTACCTCGGAAAGAGTTATCTCTGTTTCTCAATAGCCTCCTCTATAAATTGGTTATAATAATAATGGAACCATAGATAGATAGAATGAACAATGTTTGCTAACACAACAAAGTGACTATAATCAACAATAAATTATGGTATACTTTAAAATATTTAAAAGAGTGAAATCAGAGTGTTCTAACACAAAGAAATGATAAATGTGTGAGGTGATGGATACCCCAATTACCCTGATTTGATTATTACACATTGTATGACTGTATCAAAATGTTACATGCACCCATAAATATATACCACTAGTACGTACCCATAAAATATTTATATTAACAATTTAAAAAATGTAAAAATTAAAAGGTTTAAAACTTAAAAAAAATAGAGAAACTAAAGCTAAATAGATTTTTTGGTTTCTTTTTCCCTTGGATAAACTGGTTTCCCTGACATTTAAAGCATCTAGTTCACCTCACCTTTTTATTTGTTCTGTTTCCTTGAGTGACTCATCTGCCCTTACTCAGCTGCTTAAAATTAACAGCACCACAGCACTACCCTCAGGATCTCCCTTTCCTTATTATATGTATTTTTCCCTCAAAACTCCATTTCTTTTCATGACTTCAACTACTATTTCTATGATCTCATTCCTAGGCTTATCCGCCTCTATTCTGAACTCCACATTTCCTTTCTAACTGCCCACTAGACATCTTCTCATATCTGTTACAAGCACAGCAAGTCTAAATATATTTACTCCACGGTAGGTGCCCAGGCCATGTGTTCCTTCCTAGTCCTTGCCAGCATATCTCTTCCCAGTTTGATTATTTAAAATATCCTCTTCAAACAACAGATTATAAATCATTGCATTAAATTGCTGCTATTTTATGATCATTTTCTTTCTTTCCATATTTGCTACATTGGTTAATGCCCTGTTAGGCTCTGAAAGTAGTCCTCCTAAGTAGTCCTCGCTTTAGAGTCTCTCAATATCAACCTAACCTGTGGTTGGTCACCACTTAGTTCTTTCCGCAGGAGACAGATTTTTATCAGCCGTCTTCCCTTATATAAAAAACTCCACATGTCTGTCGCTCACTCTCTCTCTCCACCTCTTGTCATGAAGTCGTTCTCTCTCCCTCTCATATATTTACTTAATGAATAGTAAATATATTTCCTCTTCCTTATAATTTTCTTAATAACATTTTCTTTTCTCTGGCTTACTTTATTATAAGAATACAGTATATAATATATATAGCATACACAATATGTGTTAATTAACTGTTTATGTTACCAGTAAGGCTTCTGGTCAATAGTAGGGTATCAATAGTTAAGCTTTTGGGGAGTTAAAAGTTATAGGCATATTTTGACTTCATGGGAGGGTCAGAGCCCTTAATCCCCACTTTGTTCAAAGGTCAATTGTGTATTCTATTTCTCAAAATACCTAGAACACACTGGAGATACTTAGTTATGTTATAAAATTGGATTGAATATATTTATTAGATTATCTATAGAAATTAAAATATAATTTAATTATAAAAATATGTGAGCTGGGTCCATAATTTACTTATTGTAATTTATAGATTTTATTTATGAATTATGTATGGATATATTTTAACAACCCTCCCATCAGTGCCAATGAAACAGCTAATGCTCTTGAAAACAAGTTATTAAAAGCACTATGGAACACAAAAATAATTTATTTTAATATTAGAAAGTCTATCTGTCTCTATTTTATTAATACATTTCCTTGCATGTCTACTATTTAGGTGGAGCATATGTTACACCTAAAGAATGGCAAGACACAAATGAAAAATTAAAACTACTGAGAGAGATCACTGCACACCTACCTATTAGAATAGCTAAAATAAAAAAAGACACACTACCAAGTGTTAGCAATGATATTTCTGTTCAGTGTGTGCATACAGGCATTTGAGATGGCGAATTGTTTTACTAATAAACTCTAGTTACAACTGTAGAATGACAAGAGTTGCTGAATCTTCAGATAAAAATCAAGGTTCATATTTTGTATGTATTTGGAATTCTTCTAGTAATTCTTGTGTATTACATATAAAATATTGTTCCAGAACACATTAGAAAAAAATAGTAACAATAATCAGCTGATCCTTTACCACCAATAGTTTGTAGGCAATCCATTAGACCTACTGAAAGGACACATGCATGCAGTGGGCTGGGAAGTAATTACTGCAGACAGAGAAGCCTGACATTCTGGGTGTCCACTGATGGGGAGTAACTTACGGTACCATATATCAGGAAGAAAGAGATACAGTGTGTTGTGGTGCTCTTTTAATTATGGAGGCAGCGTATTTACATGACCTCTTTACCATGTTCCTAGACAAATTTCTCATTTTTAAAGGAATCTAAGTCAGATACATCTTTTTTAGCAAATCCAGGTTTCTCAATGACTCAGTTTATCTTACTTCAGAAGTAATCGTTATTAAAATGTGTATAATAGACTAGTTTAAGGTTGTGTGGAATTATAGCATATACTAACAGAAGAATTTCACCAATAGGCCAGTTCATTTGTTAATTTTGGTGGAAGAGCATACTCCTAGGAGTGGGAATGTATTTCTCCTATTTCGTGGCGAAATAGGAGAAATCAAACATCATTAAACATAAATTGCACACAAGCAAAAAATCTGTAAGAATCTCAGAAAGCACCTCAAGTAAGAGCCATGATCAGATTTCTCAAATTTCTAATAAACTTAAATGTATTTGAGTATATCTTTTATTCTCTCAACTAATTAATATGGATAAAAACACTTGATTTCACTTTATGTATGGTTTTACATGCTATAGTGGTGTAGATTGGAATTGAATTGCTATGGCCTTGGGGAATATGCTGAAAAGTCATGGGGATAAACATCATGCTAGTATAAAGATTATATCTTGAAGTGATATATCCTGCCACCTACTGTACTTATTCAGAGGTTGCTGTGTGATGAAGGATTCAATTTCTTTTATTTACCTGCATTTTAATCACAGGCATTTTCTTGAAGGAGAGCATATGCTCTAAATGATCAATTACATTCTCACATTTAGTCTATTTTAATCCAAATACACATGTGGATTAAAAGGTTGAATTCAGTAACACTAAATCACATACAATGAAATCACATATGAAAGGTTGAATTTAATAACACTAAATCACATACAATGACCCATTTTTAAAACGGGTTACTGGGATGACTATAGTTAATAATAATATTATATAGTTTCAAATAGCTAGAAGGAGGATATTCAATGTTCCCAACAAAAAGAAATGATAAATGTTTGCAATGATGGCTATGCTAACTACCCTAATCTGATCACTATACATTGTATGTATCAAAATATCATTATGTACCCCCAAAATAAGTACAATTATTACATAAATTTAAAAATAAAATTTAAAAAATGGGTTACATGATCTCCAGAATCATGCACTCTAATGACCTGGAGGTTTGTGTCTCCTCGTAGGAATGCTATCAGCTGGATATTTCAGGCTCCTTAAGTCATTAGAGTAATAGTAAGAAAAAAGAGCTATGGGCTATTTTGAGTTCGTAGGATTTGTCTGTAGAGACCACCAGGCTCCATTTGCTCTTTGTGCTGCCATCTCTATCAAGGAAAACTAAGAGAAAAGTATTTCACTTATATACATAATGGATTGCTGTGAAACTATGAAGATGGAGGTTAAGTTTCCTCCACTAGATAAGGGGAGTTGAAATAGCCAAAAATCTGGAAAAATGCCATAGAAACTTGGAGGTAGTAATGAAAGAGGGAAGTAATAAGATTACTGGCACTGTGAAAAACTTGGTTATTGTCTTACATTTATGTTAATTTTATTTCTTTTATTAGTAAGTGTAATACTAATAAAAGAAATAAAATTAGCATAAAATAATATTTGGAAATTACAAGAAATATCTATTTTTTTCCTTTCCTAAGAAGTTTTCATTGTGTTAATGCCTTGATCATTTGATTCACAGAACAAAATTAGCAAAAATAATGGAACTGAAAGAAATTATAAAAATACCGTGACGAATGGTCACCAGCTAGTTCACAGGTTGCAAACTGGCAAGACACATTCAACTTAGTGGAATCACTATAAAATATAGACACAAGTTGACTTTGTAATGCTATAATGAAGTCTAAGACTTGCAAAGTCTCTTCAGGTGACTTTAAAATATCTATAACTTTCTGATCCAATAGGTGAACATGGCATTAGAATTGCAACAAGGACAATTCCACAAATTCAAGGCAACTTTATATGGAAATACAATGAAGAAATTGTGAATAACAGGGCCAGAATAAGTCAGCCAGTATTATGTATTTGGAAGTATAATTTCAGAAAAAAGAAAATGAATATTATCATTCAGCTCAAAATTGCTCTTCTTTGTTAGGAGGTCACTTGTGTATGCTAAGTATGAAGAATGCTTACTCATAACTGCTGCTGCTCAAGTGATTACTTTTCAAATTCTGGTATATTTGCACTGAGCTTCAATTGTTTTAAATGATATGAGTATAGCTCTAGCTTGGATCCGTAGCAACCTGGCCAGGAAGTTAATGGGAACACTGATGACTAACACATGAGAAAGAAAAAAATGTGGCAAAGCAGTTGTGAATTTTTCTTACCATTATAATTTCCTGAAGGACAGGGATTGTATTGTTTTCTTATACTGTCTTCATTTCTAAGCACATTGTCAACTGGCTTATAGTAATGAGTCTATACTTTATTGAAAAAATGGAAAGTGCAATAAGTAATATAGAAGATTTATTTTTTCAATATTTATCAATTTCCATAATAGAAGATTATGGCTAGAAATCAGGAAGTGACTGGATTTAGGAATACAGGCAAACATGGGAGATAATGCATGAAGGGATAGGAAAAAAGAAACAAGCTTTACTGGGTGCTTTGTAGTGTATATCTCCTGGCACAATTTTAATAGTTGATTTAAAAAATCACTTTGCATATAATTACTCTTGAATACCTACTTCCCACACAATATGTTTTATGTAAAAAAAGCCTGATACAGAAAAGAGCTTCCCAAATAATTGTAGACCAATGGACAGAAAGAAGAAGAAACTGAAGGATGAAAGGAAGGAAGTAAAGTGATAGAAACAACACTGAAAAAATGAGAAAAAATTCTATATAGAATGAAATATTGAAAAAATTAACAGTGAAGGAGCTAGAACATATATTTAGTCTTTCATATAGTATATATATTAAAGTAAATATATGTATATACATGTACATATTATATACTAGCAGAGAGAGAAGAGGGGGAGAAAGGAAGAAAATTATTTAAAAATTGAAAACAATAATATTTGATCTCCTAATTATAAATAAATCAATATTGATCTCTGAATGACACAAACTTGTACAACAAAGGCAAATCTACAATTGCCTCAATTGTAGATTTTTATTTCATCTACCATTTTTCCTTTAAATTTTTCATGAAAAAAGTTTATATTTTCCAAAATGAGCTTGTTGCAAGGCAGTTATGTATGTTTTGTATTACGGTAGATATGGAAGGATTGAGTGTCTTGGATTTAGAAAATCTTTCACTGCTCACTCCTAATCTTAATTAGTTACAGGCTACACTTGCTTGTTTCCACACTATCTCGTGTCTTTTCCACTCTGTTGCCCTATAGTGACAAGCAGTGATGCTACATGCCTGCCCAGGGCTTTACTTGTCAAATTGAAGTCAAAGAAAGCATAGCACCTTGTTTTGGATGGAGTTGGATAAGATAAACCTTGTTTTTCTCTTCTTGCTCTTAATAGCTAGCTGCTTTTGGAAAAAAAAGACAAAACCTTTTTCAAAGTGAAAGCATAAAATCCGGAAGGTTGCAACTATAGTCGGTCAGCATGCAAAGGCTAAAGCCAAATAAATTACTGAACTGAGGTGGTCTAATAGTATGTTAAAAACACGAGGACTCTTTTTCATCTTTTTATTGGATTTAGGTCAAAGAAGGATAAAGATAAACTGTAGCTGTACTGGGAGAAAAATTGCTGATGGCTGTAAGTGATTTGTGATTTTGGCACTATACTGACCTTAACGATGTATGTTAAAATAATAGCATCTTTAAAATGAACATCTATTACTTTGTTAAAAACTGATGAGGAAAGAATATGATTCATAAGTGAAAATTCTGATAGTACCAAAACTTCTGTAAACATATAAAATATATAATACATATGTAACTATTTCAATATTATACAATACTATATAATATTAATTTTATAATATTTGTTTCTATTATGATCTTATATGATATATAATAATAGAGTTTTCAATTCAGTTTTCTGTGCCCTATGTTAAAACTGAGATGAGAATGGTGGCAATAAGATGTACAGATAGCACTTTACAGCTAACATAGCATATTTACACACATTATTTTCATTGTAACAATAAAGCTGACATAAGACTACAATTAAGACTATAGTTCAGAGAGATTGTCCAAGGTACCACAGTTACAAAATAAGAGGTACTTCACCAGAATTCAAATAATGAAAATCTTTTTCTTCTCCAAACTTTTTCAGTCAAAAAATTATAAATTTTTCTCAAGTTTTTGCAATCTACCTTGGGAAATATATACATTTCCAGTTGATTAGGGTATTTAGTTGACTAGGTATTTAATTCACTAGCCCATTTGACTAGTCAGTTGACTAGGGCATTTAGCTGTTAACTAAATTTTTGTGGAGTTGGAGCCCACCAATCTAGTAAGAATTTAGTTTAATAAAGTGTTTGATTTGCATTCAAATTGCATTTATATATGTAAGTTTAGTTAGTTATTAAAATGTATTACTATTACTATCACTTAAATGTTAATTAATAGCCGTAATATTTGGCAAAGAAGTAGCAGCGATGAACATGAAAGGATGACTGCTGGTATCACAGAGAAAAAAGGATACAGAAATAAATATAAACAAAACATAATTTTTCTTAATTGGTATTATAATGAAGGAGCAGAGAAAAGATGTCAGACTGTAGGATACTATAAGAGACATATTATGAGTAAAAGATTAAAGATAGCCATAAGGCCCATTCAAACATCTCACAGGGCCGACACTATGTGTCACTTAGTACTATAGCATGATATAACCTGGCCTGGGGATTTCCAGGAGACAAGACCACCTCACCACAGATGCAGCTTTCATGAACCAAAAAGCAAAACTTACCATAAGAATAGTTTAAACTCCCATTATGAGAGAAACACCTGGTAACTGACCTGGACTGAATATAGGTATAAGAAAGGAGAAAGAATCTCCCAAACTCTGAGAATGGTCTATATATGAAGACCCTCCCACTCAGGAGGTCATTTGACTCCTGTGTCTGGTTCATGGCACTGGCCTTCTCCTGCTTTCCATTTTGTAAGAGCACTGTCAGAATAAACTGCTTACCCTTCAGGTGGTGTCTAACACTCAACTTTGATGCAAATCAGGCTGAATAGGAAAACCAGCTTCTGGGGAAGCTGGTTAACTAGGACCACTAAGACTCCTGAACACACATTAACCTAATCATGAAGGTAAAATAAAAGACTTCCAGGGAAATAAATATTAATTTGTGACCTGAAATTATTAGACATTACTAGAATTTTAGGTGGAAGAATTTTTCATCCAAATGGAAGAGAACATAAGAGAATATCTGAAAGGGATAAAAGACAGTACAATGTAAGAAATGGGGTAAATTCACTGTATCTGGAGAGCAAATAGCAAGGAGAGACAACACGAGGACGTTGACAGGGACCTGTTCTCTTACAGCCACACTGACAAAGCCATAGAAGAGCTTTTTCAGTCAATACCTGACATTAGACTTGCTGTGGCGGTTGGAATTGGCTTGGGCTAGAGCTGGCTCATAGATGGTACACAGCTCTCCCCAAGTCCACCTTCACATTGCTAGCTCGATGTTAGCCATGGTGAGGGAATGTATAGCATGTAAAGCAGTGCAGGGCCACACTTAGAACATCACCTAAGGAGAATGATCATGCAACGTGTGATGGGAAAGGACGTGAGAAGACCTATGAGGTGTCTATTGTAGTAAGTCAGGTAGAATGTGATTTAAATTTAGATTAGGAAATTGACAAGAGGATTAGTATAAACTAGAAGTATTTAAGAGGTGGAGATAGTACTTGCTGATTGGATTGAGAAGTGCAGGAAAGAAAGTGGCAAAAGATAGCTACCAAATTTCTGGCCTGAGCAATTGAGTGGTTAGTGCAATTTATGAAGACCATGAAAGGGTTTTACCACAAAAAGAGGATGGATCTCTACTAGATAACCGTATACTTTTTTCCCATTTGGTCCAAGATATATAGTACTAAGAAACATAATTTTTCTCTTCAACACCAGTCTGTGGAGTGGGCAAAAATCATCTGAAGTAGCATATGTAAGGGGGTTCTATTTTATGAGCAAAGAGAACTATGTCCAGTTTAGTTAGTAGCTACAAAAAGAGTGGAGTTAATAGGTGGGGGGAAAAAACAGATTGATGAGACTTTATGGAGAGACAAGTCAAACAAGGAAACAGTGTTGACCTCAGCTTGCATTGCTCATGTTCTTTTAGCCACTAGGGATAGGAGATAAATACACAGTTAAGGTTTGACTAAGGAGACTAACAGAGCATACACCAGTATGAATTCCCTGGCATGGAGCCATCAGACTTATAATAATGATTTCATGCTGAGGAAGAAACATTTCAGATAAAATAACTAGTATTTCTGGGCGTGATACTTCATAAGAATATTTGAAGAGGAGTTTGGGAAGAATTTGTGCCAATGGATGAGAAGACAAAAGGAAAAATCTGAGCATTTTTATGACTGGTTTGGTCACAGTCAATGCCAATATGTGAAGTAGTGAATGTCATGTCTTCTCACAAGTTGTAAGCGTTGACATTTCTGCCAACTAAATAATGTTGCTTGGAAAATCAACTGCATTCTCCTACTGACTTGCTTAAATTTGTAAGACATTTTAGCACCTGCAAAGCCAGCTTCTTTAAGGTGACTCAACCAATAAGTGGCTGAGCTAGAATCACACCAGAATTTCCTTGGCTGAATATCCTACAATGCCACCAATGGCATTCAAAATTATGTTTTAAAATTTTGTTTTAAAGATAATGACATTGTAGGTAAAGATGTTATTAAAACCAACTCGCTACCAAATTAATTTTTTTTAAAACACAGAAACTACAACAAAAAAATCTCCATACATTTTAGCTTGAGCAACTGATATATTTATCAGCCAGAGTGTGGTTTAGAGTCTACTTAATAAAAATATTTTTGAGATTTTTCCATGTTCCTTATGGGTTTCTAATCCATAAACTCTTTATTAGTTAAAGGAAACTAATATTCTAAATAAAGATATTAGAACATATCATAACCCAAAGAATGAGGTACCTAAGAGACTATCTCAGGCTCTCAATGAAATTGAACTATTTTTGAGACTTATGTGGAAAAATTGTGTGAATCATTTTAATTTGAAATTTGTTTTTTTGCATTTTTTAAGAAAATATGCAATCACTCAATATACTGCTTTTCAAAACATGCCAGAATAATTCTGATACTTTGTACATATAGCAACTCTTAATTGTAAATCAAAGGAATACTGTTTTGGAGAACTAAATGAAGAGAAGTATAAGTTGTGTTTTTGTTTTGTTTTTCTCAAGAAGAGGAGAACTAAAATACAAAGAGCATTTGTTCATCAGAAGTTTCCACAAATTAAGTGAAAAAAAAGAAAAGAAAAGAATGACTTCCATTCTCCTGCTCAGACTCCACATTGAGTAATTACATTTTTGCCTTCTTACAGTTTCTTTCTAACTTCAACTGTAGCTGTTATTTTTCTCTACTAAACTACAGTGCAGAGTTTGTAGGTATAATGTGAGGCAGTGAATTTTTTTACACTCCAAAGAAAGGTAGGACAAAGAAGATGGGAAAGGAATGAACTCTTTACTTTCTTTCTCTGATTCTGGGCATACTATATGATTCAGTCATTACATAATTTATAACAAAACAAAGTGCTATTGTGTCTGCACCGTGTGAAAATTCATTCAGTTATATAAGTAGATTTGTCATACTTTATGTACATAAGTTATTAAAAATAGCATATTGATTAAAAATTATTAATATATTCAATAATGCAAGCCTATCCACCTGTTAAAAATTCTCCATCTCTATTTTATTTCACTTTATTAGTGTTGATAATTGTACCTTGAATTCCATGAGTTTCCTCACGGCTGACAAAGTATTTTCATTTCTGACTCAACAGCATTTAACATAGTACCTAATAGAGAAGAGTGACTCAACACCTATTTTAAAATGAAGAAATTTTTTAAAAAAGGAAAAAATGAAGAAACAAATAAATAAAGCTATGATATGGATTCCGGGCTCTCATAAATTTAAAATCAGAAAATCAGAGTGGCCTTATGGTTTTCTACAGACAAGTGTCAAATAAGAGAAATTAAAGTGAAATGAAGGAGCCAACAGCAAGGCAGAGGGGAGAGTCCCCGAAAAGGCAATCCCAGAAACTTAATAGAACAGATCTCTGGGACTATTTAGTCCAGGGGAAGATTTTCCAATATATCTCATTAGGCCTTATGGATACCTCTGAAATAAACACAATATGGAGTTTTAAATATGAT
The DNA here is from genome assembly GCA_023783475.1 of Daubentonia madagascariensis. Classification (NCBI taxonomy): domain Eukaryota; kingdom Metazoa; phylum Chordata; class Mammalia; order Primates; family Daubentoniidae; genus Daubentonia; species Daubentonia madagascariensis. The sequence goes on along the minus strand of JAKFHU010000978.1, from coordinate 11,291,827 downwards.
TAAATTGATGGAAAACTTTCAGGTTTCAAATTTTCAAGTTTAATTCCACCGCTCAAATAAGGACTCAAATACAAGAAATGTGTGACATGGTAGGTTTTATTATAGTTTCCCTTATTTCTCTTCATATAAGTAGATTATTGAATGACATCTAAAAACATTTCTTTAAAGTCTTTTTTCAAAATCAAAGGGATATTTTATGAAAAAACTGAGAGAAAATTTTTCTAGCAAATTCTTCTCCCAAGTTAGTTACCCTGCCCCACCCCCATTAGTTTCTGTTGTTCCACAAATTCTCTGTATTCTTTTAATGATCAATGTTGTTATCTACATGGATACAAATACTATATTTAATATAAATTCTTGTCTACATCACTGAACTTCAAGTTCCTGGAGAAGAGTCATAGGTCCATTTAGTTCACTACTGTCTCCTCTGCTCCAGGAGTAGTGTGGAAGACATGGATCACACTTATAAACCTTTGTTAACACAGTGGTATTTTGTGTTAAACCTAAAATTCACAGTGGTAAAATCTATACAACTTCAATTATCTTATAATTCCTTTCTACAAAGTGAGAGTGCTATATTTATTTAAATTATATTTGAAAAGTGAGTTTTCTATTATCAACAGAATCTCAACAAATATGATAATTTGAGGACAGTGTTTCAGTTGCTATTTGAATGTTGATGGCCAATAGAATTCTAATGCAGTCAAGTCACTATCATGAAATGGTAAATACATAGCTAATTGAAAATGTGTGGATCAGAAAACCTTAACAAATTCAGTCTGCCTAATAATTTATAATGTTGTAACACACACTAAGGCCAAAGATATGGATAGGCATGCATCAGCAATTCCACTCTTAGGTATGCACTAAGCAAAAATATATATATATGTACAAGAATGTTCACAAAAAAAGATTTATGAAAGCTTAGATGGAATAGGAGAATAGGAGAACACATTCTCAGTTCAGCCTAGACCAAGATAGCTCCCTCTGTCATGGTTTTGCATGTTTTTTTTCCCTAAATTATTTACTGGCTGCAACATATATTTGTCCTTTGTACAATTTATCCTGATCATTATTTATCATTATATGCAGCATAATTTTATCAAATAGTGATTAAGTGTAGGATCTGAAGTCAAACTTCTTAGGTTTAAATTTCATCTAGTCACCTACAGTGCTCACCAGCTGTTTGAATTTAACATCTGTGCTGTATTTTTTATCTGCAAAATGAGAGAGAATAATAGTACCAAAAACCTAGAATGCCTGTGAAAGTTGAATGAGGTAATAGTTGTGTTGCACTTAGAACAATGCTGCCTGTAGTAAATGCTCAATATAATATACAGGTATTCCTCAGACATATTGTGGGTTTGGTTCCAGACCACTGCAATAAAGTGAATTTTGAAATAAAGCTAGTCACACAAATTTTTGATTTCCCAGTGCATGTAAAAGTTATATTTACACTATACTGTAGTCTATTAAATGTACAATAGTATTATGTCTTTAAAAAGTATGTAACTTAATTAAAAATATTTTATTGCTAAAAGTGCTAACAATTATCTGAGCCTTCAAAGGGTCACAATCTTCAGCTGGTGAAGGGTCTTGTCTCAGTGTTGATGGCTGCTGATTGATCAGGGTGGTGGGTTGCCGAAGGTTGGGGTGGCTGTGGCAATTTCTTAAAATAAAACAACAATGAAGTTTGCCACATTGATTAAGTCTTCCTTTCATGAATGATTTCTCTGTAGCATGCAATGCTGTCTGATAGGATTTTGCCCACAGTAGAACTTCTTTCAAAATTGGAGTCAATCATCTCAAACCCTGCCGGTGCTTTATCAACTAAGTTTATGTAATATTCAAAATCCTTTCTTGTCATTTCAAGAATGTTCACAGCATCTTCACCAGGAGTAGTTTCAACCCTTTTCTTTGCTCAAGCATAAGAAATAATTCCACATTTGTTCAAGTTTTGTGATGAGGTTGTTGCAATTCAGTGAAATCTTCAGGCTCCACTTCTAATTCTAGTTTTCTTTCTATTTCTACCACATTTGCAGTTACTTCCTCCACTGAAGTCTTGAATCCCTCCAAGTCATCCGTGATGTTTGGCATCAATTTCTGTCCAAATATATTAATATTGATATTTTCACCTCCTCCCATGAATCATGAATGTTCTTATGGCATCTAGAATTGCAAATCCTTTCTAGAAGGTTTTCAACTTACTTTCCCCAGATCCACCAGAGGAATCACTATCTATAAAAGCTATAGCTTTATGAAATGTATTTCTTAAATAATAAGAGTTAAAAGTTGAAATTACTCCTTGATTCAGAGCTGTAGAATGGATGTTGTGTTAGCAGGTATGAAAACAACATTAATCTCCTTGTACATCTCCATCAGAACACTTGAATGACCAGAGGCATTGTCAATGAGCAGTAGTATCTTGAAAGGAATCTTTTTTCCTGAGCAATAGGTCTCCATGGTGGGCTCAGAATATTCAGTAAACCATGCTGTAAACATGTGCTGGCATCCAGACTTCGTTGTTCTGCCTGTAGCACAGGCAGATTTAATTTAGCATAATTCTTAGAGGTCCAAGGAATTTCAGAATGGTAAATGGGCATGGGCTTCAACTTAAAGTCACCAGATGCATAAGACACTAACAAGAGAGCCTGTCCTTTGAAGCTTTGAAGCCAGAAATTGACTTCTCCTCTCTAGCTATTTAAGTCCTAGATGGCATCTTCTTCCAAGAGAAGGCTGTTTTGTCTACTTTGAAAATCTGTTGTTTAATATAGCCACCTTTATTGTTTATCTTAGCTAGATCCAGATGTTAAAGATTTATCTCCCTTTGATATTTCTCTTTATGGGTATTAGATGTTTCTGATTAAATATATTTTGTTTTGCTGTGAAAGTTGATGACATAGACTCATAGATTCCAGAAGATAAAACATGGAATGAATATACTCACACAGTAGATGCTTTTTGTTAATCCTTCATATTCCATGACATTTTGAGGCTCTTGAGGAGAGAGACCCAGAAATATCACAGGATCAGGTTTCTCAAGGAAGAGCTGTAAATATAACAGTGCTGAATGGGTCATTAACATATTGACAGTATTTGACAGAATGAGCAGAACCAGAAAATACTTTATAAATGCAGAAGTAAAATGTTAATTTATTAAGAAAACTAGAGCTACATAAGCAAAGAAAAATGAAAACAGATGTTTGGTCTGAAAACTATAAAATATGAGTATGAATAAGCTTTCTGTCACTACTTTGCATTTTTTGTCTTGACTCAGTTTGATAATAACAGCAAAGAATATCTGGATAAAATTCTTTAGTCTATTAATACATTCTTTGGGAAATAGGTATACATAGAAGATAAGTAGACAGTCATTTTGCAACATGATCATATGAATGAATAATAAAAATTTAAATACTTCTTTTAAAAAAGTGTGTGTTCAAATTTGTTCTGCTGGACTACTTTCATTTTACCACTCCAAATTAGAAGTAGAAATTCTTTTCAGGTATGTAATGCTAATTTTTTTGTAATTATTCATGAATAGAAATATTTTATTCTTAACATAAATAGATGAAAATTAGATTCTAGTTGTATTTCATTTTCTGCTGACTGTGGAGCTCGTAAGAGTCTAGTACATATATATCAGCTTCTACTTGGATACACTGAGGCATTGCTCCCTTTTATATCACTGTAGTTTTTATGTCAAAAAAAAAAAAACCTACCTCTGCTGACTCTGAGTTTTCTATACAGAGTCAGTACAAAATCAGAATTGAAAAATATAATATATTTTAGAGTATTCCTATGTATTATCATTACATTTTTCTAATGAGACTCTACCTGTGTACTAAGTATGACATAGCTCTGACAATGTTGAAATTTACCTGAGTACAATGATCCTGAAAAAGAGAAAAGATTAAGAAATCTCCCAGCCCCTCTATTCTGACAAGCACTCTTTCCCTTATGACTAAGATAAGATTCATGGATGTGTCCTTTGTTTACCTATGACAAGGCCAGAGACTCTCCACATCCCCATTCTTTGCTTCATTAATTAGCTGACCTGTTTGTCCCCATTGATCAATTGAAATGCACACTTATAAACCAAACTCCGGTTAAGATACTCTCCTTCTTCTAAACCCCTGAACTTCTGGCCCCCCTCATTCTGACCCATCCTACAATGCCTCCTCAACAGCCCCTTCTAGAAAATAGGCTCACTTTAGAGTAAAACATTTTCTGATCCACCATCCTATCCCACCACTCTTTCATCCCACTTCCCCAAACATAGTTCTTTTTACCTTGTTTACTCCTTTCTATAAAAGAAAACCCCTTTATGCCTAATCCTTGTGACTCTTCATGATTTTGTGGTCAGAGAAATCCCCCTATTGTAATAGTCCCTCTCCCCAAACTGCAAAAATCCTTTTGGATAGCATCTCTCCTTATTAGCTCTGGATTTGTTTGTTTTTTTCCCTTTATTTTTTATTTGTATATATTCATGAGGTACAAGTGGAGTTTTGCTACACTGATAATAATATATTGCATGGTGGTGAAGTCAGGGCCTTCAGTGCATCCATCACTGGAGCAATGCACATTGTACCCACTTTTTATCTGTCAGTACATTCATTATTTCAGTTAAATTTAAATGGATAAATTATGATATGTTAACTGAAGCTTCTCTTAAAATGTAAACTCTATTTTTGAAGGTTTGGATAACTATTTGATAATATATGTGATAGAATGGTTATACATTGCCAGGACTAATGCATGTAACAAAATTGCAATTACTCCTTGCAGATTTCATAAAGCTCAAATGTTCTCTCATCCAAACTTTACAAACCCAAAATCAAACTTGAGAGGGAAAAAACTCAAAAACACAAAGATGCATAGAACTATCCTGCTCAAAGACTCTTTAGAACTCAATTCTAAACTCATTTTACGGATAAGGTAATCTGAGAGTATAGAGATGTTATGGCTTGAATGTATCACCTAAAGTTCATGTGTTAGAAACCTAAACCCCAATGCGACAGTGTTGAGGTGGGACATTTAAGAGGTGATTGTCATGAAGTCCTTGCCCTCATGAATAGAGTAATGTCATTATCATGGACATGGATTACTTCCTGATAAAAAGATGAGTTTGACCCCCTTTCTCTCTTTCTGTCCTTTTCTCACCCTCTTGCCTTCCGCCATAGGATGATGCATCAAGAAGGCGCTTACCAGATGCCTTCACAGACTCCAGAATTGTAAGCCAAAGAAATTTATTTTCTTTATAAATTGCTCAGTCTGTGGTATTCTGGTATAGCAGAAAAAAACAAATTATAGATAAGGTAATCTGAGAGTATAGAGGTGAACTATCTTGTCCAAAATAAGGTATCTAGTAAGAGGTGAAATCTTGGAAAAGATTGGTAATACAAGCAAAAATTTTTTATGTATTAGATCTGCCACTAAAAATGACCTCTGAATTCTTTCAGCACTGCTTAGGCAGATTCACTCAGTCTCAAAGTTCTCATTCATTTTTTGAAGCTTCATATTGAAGTATAAAAAACATTCAGATAAGTCTACATATCAGAATTGTACAGATGAATTTTCACAAACTGAAAACACCTCTGTAGAAGCACCCCCTCATTCCATTGTATGCCCTGAATTTTAAAGTCAAGTCTTGATATTGTCAATTTATAAAAGCCTTCAGTAGAGGAGAACATAATTGTCTGATCGTGGGCTGTGGCATTAAGCAAACTTGCCGTTGAATCAGAACATGACACTTAGTGACTATGTCACACTGGAATCTTGATTAACTTTTCAAAGCTCAGTGTAGGCACTTCTAAAAGGGGGGGAATGTTAACCCTCCACAGACTCTTGAGAGATAAAAGAGAGACCATGAAATGTGGAACACAAGCTTAACATACAATAGACACTTTTAAAAAATTCATGTTTATTAGTACCAGGCTAAGGACCCTCTAAATCCTCTGAAGAACAATTTAAGACACTAAAAACAACCTACCTTAAAACAACCTCTCGTGCTTTCCCATTTTGCATTCCCTCATTACCACGGAATGCCCCTTCATCAGGTTAATGTCCCCACTCCTGGGCAGTCAAGGCTTAATAGAGAGAAATCACATAACAGTGTTAACTGCCTCATCAAAATTTATAATTTCTTACCTTGGCTGGTTATTCAGCCCTACTCAGCAATCTTTTTATTTACCCTTAATTGGCTTCTTTTCACATTTTCTACAGTGCCAATTACTTTTTTTTTTTTAAACTCCCCTCAAACCTTTCATCTTCTTTCAGCCACGTTACACACAGTTGATGTTCCTGCCTCACAGGTTACTTAGATGATCAAGACCAGAAGCTCTTTGAATTCCTTCAACTCCTCTTAGTCCCATCTATTTGATGACCTATATCTTTCCTAATTGTTCTCCATCCTCACTGCCTGGTCTCCTGTTTAGAATTATCTTTTGAATTCACATTGTTGTGCATCTCTCAACACTTCCCTTAATTAACCCTGCAGGTTTCTGATGATACATATAGCCCTTTATTTGATGTGTCAGATTCTTCCAATTTGGCTTGACCCACAAATACCTGCCTCTGATTTTTCCTTTTTTCCCCTTCCCTTGTTTTATAGGATGGATTTAAACCTATTGAATTAAATCCAGAACATTTGAAACAAAAATGGGGCACTTTTAAAAAAAAAAGAAAATTGGAATGGCCCCTTGGACTTTCAGTAGCTACTCTTTAACAGATAATAGCATAGCTGTTCGTTTCACTTGTCTATATAAATGTTATATTTGAGGAACAGTTTGGAGTTGTGTGTTTATTTGAATAAAAATATACAGTTCTGAAGCAAACACTATGATAGTTATTTGGAATTTTGAAGTTGCTGCTGAGTGATCTGAGACTAGAAAGAAATTCACTATTTCAATTTCTCAGATGTTGCAAGAGCAGAATATTTTGTTGGTATTGTACAACTTCACAGTGACAACTGATAAAAGTGTGAGTGGGCTCTGTGGCTCCCATTATTATTTTTTTAGAGTATGTTCATACTAGGTGTGCAATATATTTTTCTACCAGGGAAAGAAAAAAATTAAATAGTAAGTTGTTGAAGAAGTTCAAACTTCACAAAATCATGACTGAGAATTTAATTTTTCAAATGTATACAGAAACTAACTGAGCATGCTTAATATAGATAGAAATCTTCAGTCATCTACCTGTGACTGTCAGGGTGAGCAGATAAGGATAATAGCAAAGTGTCAGGAAGAGCTGGTATGGGGAGGGGAGTGAGGAAATTGGAGAGGTGAATAGAACTGGAAACAAGAAAGAGATCTCTGACACTCATGGGTAATATCTGTAGTGCATTTCAGAAAGGAATGAAGTAGGGAACATATAGATTCATAAATAGGCTACATACAAAGCAACTTAAAAACTGTACTTGAACATAGGATTTAAGAGTGAGAGGAATTTAATTGTTCCTAGTGATGAGGAACCATTCTTTTCTCTCCATATATAAATATCTATGTTACAAATCCCACTTGGAATTTGAGCACCATACATAATAAATTGCTTGAAATTGGCAGATGTAGAATATATTTTGTTATATATAATAATTAACTTTCCAAAATATTGAGACATATGCAGTTTAAAACAAATCATTTGTACAGAAATATTTTTAACATAAATGAAATTTTGTATATTTTACAATAATTATTATGTTTTCTTAAATATGTTAAAGGGGAACTTTATGTTATGTTATGTTAAAGGGGAACTTGCTCACCCCAAAGCCAGTTGAAACAATTTGTTTCCATGAAAACAAATTTTCATGGAAATAGAGATAAGATCAATGAAAGATTTTCTTTTCTGCTGTTGGAACACTGTAGAAAGAATTTTTATGTTTTGCATAAGGTTGAATCAGATGTTCTACATATTCTTTCTCAACAATAAAGATGTTATAAAAATTAATAGTAAAAATATTTCAGGACATTTATTTAAGGTATGCATGGATCAGCTAAAGTTTTAATCACCAAATTGCCTTGTTTTATTCAAAATTAACATGACTATATGAAGTAGTTCTCTTTAACACAATGCTGTGGAGTATTATTTATTCCTGATAAGTAAGCTCACATATAACTAAAATATAACACTTTAAAACTATTTTTAATTCAAATAAAAACACTTTAGCTGTACTTTAGGATCTTCTATTATTTTGAATTGGTGATTAGAAAGTTTAAACTTATTCCTGTTGATTTACTGCTATTGATATCACTGTAAATAGTTTTAATTCTCAGTGCCATGTCTATCTTTCCCTTTATGTCTACAACACTCAAAAAACAAGATTTCTTTCTTTTTTTAAATGCTAACTACAAAAAGCAATTTATTCAGTTAAAATGCAGACAGCTTTGAAAGAACTCAAAGCATTCTGGGAATTACTAAATCTAATTGAAAAGCTACCTTTCAATATATATACATGGACAAGATTTGTGTAATAATCTAAAAGTAAAGGCAGCATTAAGCTGGGGACGTTGGAGTTTGAAGTTTATGTAAGCTAAGTATGGATTTTTACTGTCTTAGAGTAAATTTTTCCCATGGAATTATTTTCCCAGCCTGATATATGCCCTGTGTTTGGCTGCATCAGAGGGGCTTGGTTTACAGGTAAGTTACTGGCCAGAGTCAATTTTATTCACATTCTGAAATGAAAGTCAGTCTCTTGTTGCACAATGCCATGATATATTCTGTGTAAGCACATATAACAACCCTGGCAGTGGTAGCTCATGAATACCACTATTTAACCATTATAACCTTTCATGATAAAGGCTGCCCTATGTATTGTGAAGTAATAAAAGGGTGTTAAAATTAAAAGGCTGACTGATCTATTTGCAAGACCTAATCCCTTACACTTTGGGAGTTATTTTTCCCCTATATTTTTATAGCTTTCTCTTTTTTTCATATTTTCCCTCATATTTTATAGCCATTTCTCAGTTACAACAATTGCCAGCTCTTGTAGATATAGTAGGACTTTGATTGGAATGTGACGTGAAATTGGTAAAAGTAATATCCCTTAGCTGGTATCACTTGGAAATGATGCTTTTTTACATCATTTGGTACAATGTAAAATCCATTTTCAGTTTAAATATCAACTAGAAAGGTTTTTTTTTTCTGCCAAAGGAACCATATACAAAAGTCCCCTTCAACTTAATAGAACATAGAGTTAAACAGTGAAAATACAGATTGTTTTTCAGATAAAAATATGATACAAACAAAATCACTCAGCATAGATAATGATTAACCCCCTTTTAAGGGTTAACCATCAATGCGTGTTGTCAGTCCTGGGCAGATTGTATTTAACTTTAACAACTAGGGAAGATTGTATTTAACTTTAACAAATACAGTTAAGTGTTTAATTTACAGTGAATGTGCAAATTAAATTTGTTGATGAAAGTATAGTAATGACAGCTTTCATGACCTTCCAACAGAAATGGCAATCACAGCATCAAAAGGCATGAGTGTATTTAAACACAAGTGGATTCCAGAACTGATACAACAAAAAGATGAACAGAACTATAAATTGAAAGAAAACTTAGAGTACCTTCTTGTTTACAAATATTATTCCACCATTGGTTATAAGCAGTTTCTTCCTGCAAAAAATTGCGATGTTACATAAGAAACAAATTAGGAATGTTTTATAGTTGCTTTGTGTTGTATTTAAATTAATACAAAGTAAGCATGAACATAGATATCTGAGAAAAAGTGGATTCAGTAATCAAATAAATTTAACTCTTCATATTTAAATAAATGCTATTAAGAAGTAGTTTGTGTATACAACTTGATGAGGTTTTACTAAATGCATATGACAGTGAATCACCTCCTAGAAAAGTTTTGCTTGAAAGTTACCTCAAAAAAGTGTAGAATATAATATTTACATAGGAGAAGTAGTAAGTAATTCTTATTGGAAAATTTGCATAAACCAGGTCTAGATGTCAGCATGTATATGTATGTGTATGTGTATATTTATGTTTGAGACTTCCATATGGAGGTGTGTAATGATTGTGAATATTTAAATCAGATCCACTTCCAGAATGATGGCATGAGGAGCTCTACTGACCTGCTCCCCAGTGAAACAACCATAATTGGTTTAAATTATGTATATATAATACACACACACACACACAATGCACACACATATATAGAGAGATTAAAAATGGTCCTAAGGCCATACAGCAAATGAAGAAACATTTATTCATTTAATCTACTAAATTTCAATATAAAACAGCTAGAATGTGTGGCAAATAAGCCACAACTTACTCTTTCTTCCGCTTCCAGCTCAAAATGATGGAATTCCCATTCCAGGCATGTGTGGCCAAGAAGATAGGTCTTCCTCTTTTTTCTGCTCTCAGTCAAGGGATACATTTTTTATTCTGCATGGTTTTTTGTGACAGAAGCAAATATCTGGGTAAATAAGGCTAAGACATTTGAAAGCTCCTATCCTCTACCCAGCCCACACTTAAAATAAAGATCTATCCTAGACATTGCAGATGGAGAATACTGAGGCCTGATAATACTTAATCAGGCTTACTAGAAGGTTGAATTTTCTATTTCAGGAGATGCAAGCTGAGAAAACGAGACTCTATCATCTTCACCCAACTCCCTTCTCATAAAGCAGTAGTATCACTCCAAGAGAAATGGACTACTTCAGAGCTCTAGAGAAATGGTTCAGATATTATGCCCAAGGAGAGAGGCGAGGCATACAACAGAGTTCCAAAGTTATCCCCGAGAAATTGACTTAATTTAGAACAAAATGTGACATAGGTTAAGACAAAGGACACTCTCAAAAACAATGGAAATTTGATGATACATTATTAAGAGGAGGAGGTAGTGCTATGAGAACAACAAGCTAATTCATAGGCCAGGTAGGTACCATGAAAAGCCTAGAAAGAAGAAAGCTTAAAAAAGCTCTCCTGGAGAGTCAGAACAAACTTCAAAATGTGACCACAAAAACTACCCAGGCAAAGGAGCCTGAAGTAATTGGATCAAACTGTGGAGCAATTCATATTTCAGACTGTACAGTAGAGCAACTTGCTGAAGATTAGTGCAGTCTAACAGCTAAGTATGATATCAGCAGAAACAGACAGACAGCTTAACGGAGAGATCAGAGAAAGCAACAATCAAAGAGGGCCTTACTAAGACCACTGTCATCCTTTGGAGACTGTGACATACCCAAGGCTGTGACCTCTAAGGAGCAATATCAGAACCTTTATACTGTAGGGGAAGTACATTATGAAAATAGTCAAGCAGAGTCACCAAACAAATAAACAAGCAAACAACAATAGCAATAATAACAAGCCCTATAAATGGAGGGTGGGATAAGTGTTCAGAGTTGCTAAAATATATCATCTAACATGTCCAATTTTCAACAAAATATTATGGAACTGCAAAATTTAAAAAGTATGACATATAACAGGAGAAAAAAGCAGACAGCAGAAATTGCCTGCAAAAAAGCCAAGATTGTCAGACTCATGAGACAAACGATTCAAAGCAGCCATTATAAATATTTTCAAAGGACCTATAAAACCATATTCAAAAAAGTAAAGAAGATAAGATGACAACCCATCAAATAGAGAATATCACTAAAAAATAGAAATCATAAGAAAGAACCAAAGGGAAATTCTGGAATTGAAATATTCAACAACCAAAATGAAAAATTCACTAGAGGGACACAACAGATTTGAACTGGCAGAAGACCTGGTTAACTTGAAAATGGATTTATACAAATTATGCAATCTGAAGAAACAATAGAAAAAAGAATGAATAAAGAAAGCTTCAGAAGAATGTGGGAACAACAGAACAACAAATATTTGATGAGAGTATAAGAATGAAAGAATAGAAAGAAGCAGAAAATCTGTTCAAAAAATTGGCAGAAAACCTTCCAAAATTTTTGAAAGACGTTATCATACAAATTCAGGAAGCTCAATAAAGCTCAAATAGGATAAATGTAAAGAGACCCACACATTATGACAAAAATGTTGAAAGCCAAAGACAAAAAGGAAATCTCGAAAAGATCAAGGGAAATGTGACCTGTCATGTATAAGAAAAACCCAATAAGAGCAGCAGCTGACTTCTCAGTAGAAACAACGGTGTCCAGAAAGCATGAAATGACATATTCAAAATGCAAAAAGAAAAGTTTTTAAAAAACCTTGTCAACCATGAATTTTATTTCCAGTAAAACTGTCTTTCAAGAGTGAAGATTACATAAAAATATTCCATAATGAACAAAAACAGTGGATTCATTTCTAACATTCTGGCCATACAAAAAATAGAAAGAAAGATCAACAGACTGAAAGCTAACGATCCAGACAATAAGTCAACTCCACACACGCTAAAAACCTTGGTAAAGGAAATTATAAAATTATTTAATAATAAGAGACAGTATAAATGCATATTTTCCCTTAACTGTCTTAAAAAGCAATTGTGTAAAACAGTAGGTATATAATTGTATTGTGCATCTGATAACATAGAGAATGTTTAAACATTTGACAATAATAGCAAAAAGTACACGTGGGAGAGCAACATTGGATTAGAATAGGGAAATGACACCAGATGATAATTTGAATTCATAGTAATAAATGAATGGAGAGAACCAGAATCTTAAAAACAAAAGTTAATATAACACACTCTGTACATATATATGCATATACTTGCTCTCCTTTCTTTCTTAAACTCCTTCAAGAAACACAAAAATTTGTAAAGTAATAATTATAACAATGTATGTTAAATTTTTAACATGAATGTACTAAACAATTAAGTCAAAATACAGAGATTTGCAGACTGCATTTAAAAGTAAAATTCATCTATATACTGTCCTCAGGAATAGACTTCAGATTCAAAGATAAAAATGTGTTGAAATTTAAATCATGGGAAAATATATATTAGGAAAACAGAAGCCATAAATGACAATACCAATATCAGGAAAAGTGGATTTTAAAACTACAAAGAATTACCATAGATATATAGAAATATTTTATAAAGATAAAATGGTCAATCCATCAGAATGATATAAAAATTTCAACATACTTGTCCACAATAACAGAGTTGCAAAATACATGAAGCAAAAACTGACTGCATTTAAGGGAGAAATACCCCATAAAACAAAGGAGTTGGATAATTAAATACCCTTGTTTCAATAATGAATAGAACAATTAGGCCATAGAACAAACAGAAGACTGTAGCAAAACTCAAAACCAACTAGACCTAAAAGACCCCCATAGTACACTCCACACTTCAACAGAATACACATTCTTTTTAAGTGCACGTGAACCATGTGACTGTACTAGAAAAGAAGAAGTGTCTCAAATCAATAGCCTAATCTTCCACTTAAACTACTGGAAAAAGAAGTGAAAACTAAACTTAATGCAAGCAGAAGAAAATAAATAATAAAAATTAGAGTAGAAATTAATGAAATAGAGAAGTAGAGCAGAAATTAATGAAATAGAGACAAACAATGGAAAAATTGGTTCCTTGAAAAAAATTAACAGAATTTGATAAAACTTTAGCTAGATTGACAAGGAGAAAAAGAGAGCAGACTCAAATTACCAGAAGGAGAAATAAAAGAGATTGAATTACTATAGACCTTACAAATATAAAAGAATTATAAGTATTACTTTGAGCAAATGTTTGCCCCAAAATGAGTAACTTAGATGAAATGAATGAATTCCTGGAAAGACACACTGCCGAATCTGATTCAAAGAGAAATACAAAATCTGAATAGACTTATATATCAAGTAGAGAGATTTCATTAGCAATTAAAAAAAAATATCCACAATGAAAAGTCTAGACTCACATGGCTTCCCTAGTGAATTTTACCAAACAGTTAAAAAAAAAAAGAATGTATAGCAAGTCTTCACAAACTCTCCCCAACAATACAAAAGTAGGGAACACATTCCACCTCATTCTATTAGGCTGTATTACCCTCCTGTCAAAGACATAACAAGGGGGAAAAAAAACACAGGCCAATATTCCTTATGATTATAGATTCAAAAATCACCCACAAAATACTAGCAAACTAAATCTAGTAACATAGTTTTTAAAAATACACAATGAAAAAGTGGGGTTTATCAGAGGAAAGTTGGTTTAGTATGCAAAAATTAATTTAAGATACCACATCAATGGAATAAAGACAAAAATATATGATCTTCTCAATAGAAACAGGTAACACATTTGACCAAATCCAATACCCTTTCATGATAAAAGTAATTTAAAAAGTAGCAGTATAATAGAACTTCTTCAGCCTGATGAAAGGGATCTATGAAAAACTCACATTTAATATCATACTCACTGGTGAAAGAATCAGCGCTTTTCTGTAAGACATGACAAGGATGTCTGCTCTTACCACTTCTATTCAACGTTGTAGTGGTTGAATACTCAAGGGGCTAGCCAAGACAATTAGGCAAGAAAATAAAATAGATGGCATTCCAGTTGGGAAGGAAGAAGTTCAATTTTTTTAATTTGCAGTTCACATGCTCCTGTATGAAGAAAGTCCTGAGAATTCCACTAAAAACTTATTAGAACCAATAAATGAGTTCAACAATGTTGAAAGGTACAAGATTATTATAGAAATTAATTGTATGTCTATATGCAAGCAATGAGCAATCCAAAAATAAAATCAAGAAAATTTCATTTGTAGTAACATCAAAAAGCATAAAAGAATTCCCAATATCAAGATTTATTATGAGGCATAGAATTAAGACAGTATGGTGCTAATATAATGATTGACATATAGATCAATGAAATAGAATTAAGAGTCCACAAATAAACACTTACATTTATAGTCATTTCATTTTTGACAAGGGTGCCAAGACTATTCGGTAGGAAAAAACAATCTTTTGAACAACTATTGCTGGGACAATTAGATATCAAGAGACAAAGAAATGAAGTTGAATTCCTTCCTTATACCATAAACAAATATTAACTCAAAAGGAATCACAGACCTAATGTATAAGCTAATTTTTCAATTCTATGAAGAAAATATAAAATCAAATCTTTGTGGCCTTGACTTAGGCAAAACCTTGTTAGCTATAAGAGAGAAAGAAAAAAAAAAACAGAATTAAAAAGTAGAGACAATAAATAGATTGTCCTTCATTAAAATAAAAAACATTTATATTTCAATGACCACCATCAAGAAAGTGAAAAGAACCCAAAGAATAGGAGAAAATATTTGAAAATTGTGTAACTGATAAGGAACTTTTATCTAAAATATGTGAAGAACCCTTACTACTCAATAAAAAGAAGAAAATAAACAAATGATCTAATACACATGTTTTCAAAGAAGGCGTACAAATGGTTAATATGCACATGAAAATATGAGAACTATCATAAGCCATCAGGGTACTGCAAATCAAAACTAAAATGAGACAACACTCACAGCACTTGATGTCTATAAATCAAAAAGAAAGATAGTGACAAATGTTAGCAAAGATGTGAATGCACTGCCACACTCATACACTCCTGGTGGTAATGTGAAATGCTGCAGCTGTTTGGAAAATAGTTGTGCAGTTTCTAAAAATTGAACATAGAGTTACCATATTGATCCTGAAATTCCAGTCCTATAGGTATAACCAAGAGAAATGAAAACAAACATGCACACATATAGAAAGACTTGTATACGAATGTTTATAACAGCATTATTAACAATAGGCAAAACCTGAAAACAACCCAAATAAATATCAACTAAAGAACTGATAAATAAAAATTGTATTTTCATTTAACAGGGTATTATTTGACAGCAAAAAAGTACTGAGATAAGCTACAGCATCGAAGACCTTTAAACATAATAAGTAAAAAACACATATCAGAAAAAAACATATATGAGTCCATGTATATGAAATGTCCAAAATAGGCACATCTGTAGAGACAGAAAGTACATTAGTGGTTGTCTAGGGCTAGAAAGGGCATTGAGGAGAAATGGGTTGGGTGGCTGCTTTGGAGTTTTTTGGGAAGGAAGATGAATAAATTGGTTGTAGTCATGTTTGCACAATTTGTTTAATATACTAGTAACCATTGAATTCACATTTTAAATGTGTTTACTTACATGGTGAATTATATCTTAATAAAATGGTTACTAAAAATCACATATAAGACAGAATATATAAACAAATTATAACTATATGTTAATAAAAAGATAGACACCATAAATTATTTTTTAAGTAAGTAACAACCTTAAGAGTATGTTACAATATAAAAGAGGATATCCAAATGACAACAAACATGAGGTAAGTTTATGAACATCATTACTGATTAGGGAAATTCCAGTTAAATCCAAAACAAAATAAGCTTACCTACTTTCTATAATGGCTAAAATTAAAAATATATTTTAAAATATATTGAAGAAGATTTGAAGAACAGGAACTCTGAAACACTGCTGGTAGGTAGGAGTTTTAAATAGTACAAACACTTTAAAAAGGTATTGGGAAGTCACTACTTAAGCTGAATTTATCATACATAAATGCAGAAATTCCATTCTTGGTAATATATCTAATAAAAACGTATAAAATCTTCACTGAGAAGCATACATCAATTTTTCATTACAAAATTATTCATAATTCCCCAAACTAGAAGCAAGCCAAATGTCCATCAATTGTAGAATGGATAAATGCATCCTTGCTTATTCATACAATATAGTACTATAAAACAATGAGAATGAACAAGCTATCACTACAAGCAATAATATGGATGGATCTCACAGAAATAATGCTTAGGGAAAGAAGCCAGATATAAAAGAGAAACTACAGTATAATTCTGTTCATATGAGATTCACAAATAGATAAAAATTAATCTATGGTTATAGAGGTCAAATAGTGCTTACCTTTGGTAGGTAATGTCTGAGAAGAAACAGGAGGGAAACTTCTGAGACGCTATTAAAGTTCTCTGTTGTAACTGGATGGTGGTAACATAAGATGTGTGCATTTTTTAGAATCATTTCAATGCATATTTAAGGTTTGTGTATTCAAACTATATATTTCCAGAATAGTTTATACTTTCCATTTCTTCCAAATTTAACCTAAAGTTGCAAATATGAAATCAAATTTTATGCAATAAACATAAAGTCGAAAGTGATTTGCTGTGCAGAAACTATCATCAGATATATGAAAGAGATTTTCTTTTCATGGCAATGAGGCAAAAATATTTATACAAACACTAAAAATTTTGGATTTTTTCCCTTTTTTTTGGTTGGCTTCATACCTGGCTTGAAGCCATGACTTCAGAAGTCCATTTTTCTCATTACACCTCCTTCTCCAATAATTTTTTTAAAGTTAAAAATGTCAAATAGGATTTTTCTTTCTATGCGGGGCTTTAAAACTTGATTTTAAATGCAACTATATTAAGAGGTAGTAAATGTACAGTATAATAAAATTTAGGAAGTCAATATTTTAATGTAAAATTTTCTTTAATGGAAGAAGTTCACATCTAAAATTCTAAAACGTTTTGTACTTTTTAATATTAACACTATTATATTAAATAATATTAATTAATATAATTAACAAATAACATAATAATTGATATTAGTAAATTAATATAAAATATTAATATTTCATTAAAGATACTTTTGTGGGTTTCAACCTATTAAAGGACATTATCAAGTTTTTGAGTATAAAATAATGGAATACAATATTGAGGCTTTAGATAAGAAATATATATTCATTTAAAAACACAGATTTTTCAATAAGACCTTCCTTGTCCATAATGTATTAATTCTGTTATGGATATATGGACATAAAATAGCCCTGCAGCTCTGTTAATGTTGTCTTTAAATCTTTACAATAGTGTTGGAAGCTAAGTAGAAGTCATATGAATATAGAAGGTTGTCATTTGCTGTGAACAAAATGTGATTTTTTTTCTACATTTTGGTTTAGATAAGCTTGCTTCATTTGTAGATTCCTTAAGCCATTTTTTTAAAAGATAACCTAATTCTAAGATTCTTCCTCAAGTTCTTACCTTGCTCATGACAAACACACATACACATGTTCACCCATACACACAAAAAGGCCTACTAAACTTTTGAAGAAAACATACCATTTCTATCACATTCTTCCCTTTTTTTTTTGCTGTCACCAGTGACAGCGTCATCACACCCTGTCATTGATAGTCTTCCTGAATGAGAGATAGTACTAACTTCTTTGTTTCCAAAATGTCAATGTCCGCTTAGTAACAAGCTCTTCATAAGGTTCTTATTTAGTTTAAAATAAAGATAAGCACCTCTTTCCCTCTTCCATCCAGTAGACCAGGGTGAGGAGACAAATCTTTTGGAAATATCTTAAGTACTAGTGTTTTCAATTTCCAAGCACTTCCTTCTATAACCATGAAAATAAATAAACAAGAAAAAAATCGAGCAGTTCAATAGAAAAATAAGCAAAAGATATCAATAGCTAACTCATCCAGGAATAAATTTAAATGTCCAAAAGCCATATTTTATAAATGAAATATAATCAGCCTCATGAAGTAATAAGACCATTTTCAGCCTGGCATAGGGAAGGTTATATACAAATTGGTACACGTAAACACTATGAGCAAGAAGAAGCAATTTGATATCACCTTAATACAGATAATTTTTTTCAATATTTTTCAAGTTTAAAAACAAGTATATTCAATAACCTAATTATTAATTTATAGGAACATATGCTTAAACATAATTTTTCATGTTTGGAAAAATATATAAGTGTAAAGACTTTGTCTCAAACATTCCTCTGACATAAAATGAAGAAAAAAACTATCGTCTCTCACTATAAAAGTGAGATATAGCCACGTAACAGAATAGTAAACAGCACAAACATTATGATAGCTAAATGAATTTAATTACCAACTTGCTCATACTCTGTTGAAAATTTTTACTTGATTACTAATTCACAAATATTTTGTAATCTATTTTCTGTCAAAAACTCTCTCCCTCAATCTGTGTGTGTACATGCGCGCGCGTGTGTGTGTGTGTGTATGTGTCTATGAATTTAGGAGAAAATGTTTTTTTTCCTCTCTCATCTTTCAACATGTATGAGATCTCTTTTCACAGAACTTCTTCAACACTATACATTATCAAGTCTGTAAATCACTCCAAATCTGATGGGCTATTCAACTCTCTGTTGTTCCTGTGTTTCATCAGAAAGAGTTTTTCATTTTTTGACATACTCAACCATTGCCTATTGCATGTATTACCCATATTATTTCCCCACTTTATAGCATTTTTAACTTAAATATCGATATTTAGTGCATATATTTTTATGTTTGCTGCATAATAAATTGTAACACTTCACATAGGAAAAAAATCACTTTTCCTCTGCAGTTGCTATTATGCTATACTACTATATATTTTTCCAAGAAAAGATTTTACATAATAAAAGTTAAAGAAACCTTCTATATTTTCTTTGGTTGCTTTTTGAGCTATTAAACCTTAATTTTTGTAAGCTTTTAACCAAAATTCCTATACAATTATAACAATACACACAAAATATATAGATCTGTAGGTTCACAAATAACTGAGATTGTCTTGAGAAAAATGTAGAAAAGTCTACTATATTAAGGCAGATTTAACTCTCTGGGAATCAATTTTACAGTATCAGATTAGATGAACTCTGAGGTCCCTTAAGATTCAAAGTATTTAATGTACTACAGTTTTATAATATGAATGTAATAACAGTCCTAAGTATCATGAGCTCTTGAAATACAATATCTAATTTGTATTCCCCAACATTTAGTACAGTGGCTGTCATATTTAATTATTCATCGTTCTGTTAAGTTTTTTTCCTTTTAATAAGTGTAACCTGAAGAGTTGGTAAGTGTATTAGAAACTGAAACTCATTCAACATGAAGTAATTTTGGGAAATATCAACCTGTACCATTTGCTTCTTTTTATTGAAATTGTTTAGAAGGTAAAGAAATACAATCACATGTATTTTCTCAGAACTATTAACAGCAGAAAGCCTGAAGGATAAAGGAAGAGAAACAGTTACTACAACCAGGAGGGAGAAGTATGGTGAATAATTTAATAAAGGGATGCAGCTAACCCAGGATAATCTGGCAGGGAAGGACAAAATTTATCAAACACTCCTTCCTTTCTATCCTCACATCCTCCAGTATACTGTAGGATCTTTCCATTGGTAAAATCTAACCAGAAACTAGTCTCTGGAGCACAATGATATAATTCAAATCGAATAGGCTCCCGGGGAATGAAATAGGGTAAAAAACAATGGGAAGTGTGTGCGAGTGTGTGTGTGTGTATACATGCACATATGTTAGGAGGAATTAGAAGACACTTAGAACACCATTTCAGCATATCTTTATTAATAAAGCTATAAAATTTCATTTTCTAAACTTTTTTTTTCTTTTTCTTTTTTTAAATTTCAGAATATTATGGGGGTATAAATGTTTCGGTTACATGGATTGATTTTGTACTGCTTGAGTCAAAGTTATAAGCATGCTCATCACCCGGATAGTGTATATTGTACCCGTTAGGTATGATTTCACCCATCCCCTCCTCCCCACTCCTATCTGCATGATTTCCATTGAGTTTTACTTCCCTCTGTGCACATGAGTGCTGATCGGTTAGTTCCAATTTAATAGTGAATACATGTGGTGTTTGTTTTTCCATTCTTGCAATACTTCACTTAGGAGGATTATGAAAGCAACATTTTTCTTTTTTGCGGTGGAGTCTCTCTCTGTCACCCAGACTGTAGTACAGAGGCTCAATCACAGCTCACTGCAGCCTCAAACTCCTGGGCTAAAGCCATCCTCCTGCCTCAGCCTCCCAAAGTGCTGAGATTACAGGCACTGAGCCACTGCACCTGGCTCCAAATCAGCATTTTTGAAGCCACTTTAACATGTGAGATATTTGTGAGATATTTGGGTAAGACTATTTGCTGTTTTCAAAGTTTGATTATTGAAGTAGAGTGTAATAACATATTTTCTAACTTGTACACAATAAGCCTAAAAATTGTTTTTCTTTTTGTAGGCAACTTTTTAATTATCTGAGGAACTTGGCACATATGACCCATGGGTACCACAACCATTAATGAAAGGCCCATTAAAATAACCTATTTGACTGTGATTAAGTTAAAAGAGATGATCACTTAATTGTGTTTAATTGTGCAGAAACGAGTCAATTTTGTTTTTACATTTTTTCAAGATAAGCATTTTTCAAAATTCTGACTTCTAAATCTTACATGCTATGAATATAAGCTTCTGATTTTCATAATTTAAAAAATATTACTACAAATATTAGAATATAATATAATTGCTGTTTTACTGCTGAAATACCTACTGTAATTTCCTCACCATGTTGGTGAAAAAAAGAAGAAACAACAGTAGAAAAGAGCAATTCAGTTATGTATGTGTTTGTGTGTGTGTGTACACACACATAGGAGTTCGAATCTCAAAACAACTCTATAACATGAGTACTATCATTATTTCTCTTTTATCGATGAACAATTTATCACACAAATAGGTGAGGAAATTTGCCCTATAACTAGTTAATGGTTGAACTGAATAGACCTGGGGAATCTTGCTATAGAAACTTGGTACTGAAGCAATATAGTCTACTGCTTCACATGGCAATATAAATGATATATACTCTACGACTTAGAAAATCAAGGCATATATTATAAAGAAGTTAAAAACAAACATTTGTTCAATGACATTGCATACAGTGCATGCATTAATGTTTTCAATGACTCAGAAAAAAGTACCAAAACATAGAGGACATAGGTCTTAACTAAGACCCTCAAATAGCAGATTATACGTGTAATCTGAAGACCACTGGTGGTACCAAAAATATACTGGGAGACCTGCAAAGTTCTCCCTTTTCCCACTGCATATATGTGTGAGACTGAATTTTCTTCATATGCTCAACAAAACAACAGATTGTAACAGATCAAATGCAGAAGTAGATAGAATAATCTATCTGTCTGCTATAAAGTCAGACATTAAGAAGTTTTGCCAGTATAAAAAAATGACAGTCTTTTTACTGATTTTTTTGGTTTTGAAAATATACTTATTTTAATAAAATTATTTTATTTGTAAAACATATAGTAGGTTAATATTTCTTTGTTTAAATGCATTTATATATGTATTTTAGTTTTAACTTCTAAAATTACAAATATTATCATATAAAACCCATATAAACAGAAGTTTATAGGGGTCCTGAAAGAAAAGAAAGTTTGGAATGTAAGGATTTAAATAATCAGAATAATCAAGAGAGGTTAGACAAGAATAAAACAAGAGAAAAAATAGTGAAGACAGGAGTAAGCATGGCAAATGTTGATCACACTGAAAATGCTGAACTGAGAGATTTACTGAAATGAATGGCTAATGTTTAAAAATAAGGGGATATAAAATTGGAGGGCTAGGGCAAGGAAACTTTTGAAGTATCTAAAACAGTGAGATTGAAAGTTTAAATATAGCTTCATAATTTTATATTTTCTTAGGCTAGAAAATGTCATGATTTAAATGGATTGAAAGACTGACTAACTTGCTTAAAGGGTAGTTCATAAAAACTGTTATCAATGAGGTCTATTAAGTGAATTTTGCCATGGAAATCAAGATACAGAGTGATTTCAAATAGGATTAGGGTGACGGTGATGGAATTATAGAAATAGAGCATAATTCTAGATATAATTCACCTGAGTATGGTAGATGCAGAAGAAAAAAGATCAAAAGTGAATATAGGATTCTGAATATTGATGATTGGAATAGATATAAATAAACTTTTCTTATTCTGGTTGTAACTTCTAACATACTTCAAAAATTTTACAATATTTATTGATTTCAGAGCTACCATTGAAAAATTCCTTTGATCTTTTATTACACATTTCAGAATTCCTCTTGCCTAAGGATATAAAATTTCAAGCAAGTTGTTGATTAAAATATTCTTGTCAAAGAGCAATACATTCACATTTTATACAGCTAGTCTGTGATTTTTGGTAAAAGGAAGAATTGGCATGTAAAAGCAATGCAAAGTTACTGGATCATTGAAATTAAATCTAGGAATGTACTAAAAATATTTGCCAATTTGTTGAACAGAAACACTGAACAACTAGAACAGAGTTGGCTTAGGGAACCTACACATCTATGCTAGAGTTAGCAGTTGAAATTAAACTTCTTCTGATAGTTTAGCTGTGTCACCTACAGAGGACACCCTGGAAATCCTTGAAGGTGGAGTGACCATTCTAATGTTGTTTCCAAGTAAAAACACCGTTCAAATGACTAAAGGTTGTAGTCAAACAGGTTTTTTAATTTCCCTGCCATCAAGCTCTTAATCATTAACTGACTTTCATTCCACTGGAGTAAGGATAGGACGATGCTCTGTGTTCCAATTTATGTGCAGAAACTAACTCAGTTTTGGGCTGTAAAAGACCAGTGAAAACCTTTACTACAATAATAACAAGTGTATTTTGATTTGCTTGTGTCAATGTCTAAGAGGAGATGAAATCACTGAGTGCTTAATTTCATTTTTAGTTCTATCTAAAACAGAATGGTTTATGTTACTAAAATTCGAACTGTTCATATTTGTTCAATGAAGAAAATTCTAGGACCAATTTCATTTTTTGCTTCTAACTCTTCTATTTCTGAACTATTTATTAGTGTTAAAGCAGATAAACCAATTATAATAACTGGTTATCATAATTGCAGAGTCTAATGGAACTGAGTATACATGGTTACTTTGGTTCAGTATTTTTATTTAAGATAGTTTAACATTGAGAGACAATAACAGCATAGATGTTAAAAGTGGAGATACTT
This sequence comes from Daubentonia madagascariensis, assembly GCA_023783475.1. Classification (NCBI taxonomy): domain Eukaryota; kingdom Metazoa; phylum Chordata; class Mammalia; order Primates; family Daubentoniidae; genus Daubentonia; species Daubentonia madagascariensis. The sequence continues at coordinate 11,268,073 of JAKFHU010000978.1, read as the reverse complement.
TACCCATATAGCCTGAGGTTAAAGCTCAGCAATATCGTATGGTCTTGAGCAAATCATCTGAACTCTCTAAATCCTACTACCTTCATCTGTAAAATAAAAAAATAATAGTACTTACCTCATTAGATTATTGTGAGGAATAAACTAATTTATAGTATAAATACAGGTATGGTTAAACATATACCTATATATGGAATTTAAAAAATGATTGATGATTAATAACCATTAATAGAGAGTATTATTTAGTTATTTTAAAATACTTTCTTTATGAAAACCAAATAGTATAATAATAGCTGTCACCAGGGTTTTAATGTATAGACTTGTAGTTACTTTGATAGTTTGGAGATTCTGTCTCTTTCTCACTTGCACCCTCTCCCTCTCTTCATCTCACATAACTTAAAGTTTCTGTACCTGATGCAGTAAATACGTAAATTAAATTTTCAACAAAGGGGTCTCAAAATTAATTGCTGCTGGGAGCAATATATGATATGTTCACTATTATAGATTTTTGGCTGGAAGTAAATAAATACATGGTAAAACTACTTGTCTTCATGCATACTTATGTTTCACAAATCTAAAGACAGTACTAGAGCAAAATAACATTAAAGTATCTAACTAGCATCTTCTTTACCACCTGCATAGACTCGCATCCAAGGAACTATAATTCCTTTACAAACACTTTGTTACAGATATGCTTTTAAAGAAAATACAATAATATCTTTTAGCAATCCTGTAGACTAAACCTATGCCCAAGGACTCAACATATTTTGTGTGATAGAACCTTTAGGAATCTGATAAAATTTATAAAACCTAAAAGAGAAAAGAACGTGCATGTAAATACAAGGAATGATTGGTATATTATGCTAGGTTCTCAGTTGAAGGCCATCTGTGAAAAATGTCTGATCTATATAGATGAAACAAAATGAAGAAGACATACTCCAATAACTGTAATAAATACATATACAGTAAAATATTTAATAAAATAAAATCATTTCATTATATATTTTATGTAGTTTATATTATATAAAATCTTGCATGCAAATTACAAATAATAGTTATGCATAAATATATGTAGAGATATATACACGTATATATTTACTTTATCTCTTTATATAAAGGTAAAATATGTATGGAGAGACAGAGACAGACATAAAAAGAGAGAGAACTAATCTGAGTAATGCAGACATCTTTTCTTCAATTTTTATGTGGCTTATTACTTGGATAACTGCATTACATAAGCATCTCATTTTATCAGTAGACATACTGTCTTAAATAAAAGAGTGTATCATTTTTTATTTAAGAAAAATAAGTCTCAATAATAACATCATATTTGGCAAGAACATATTACCAAATTAAATATATTCAATTTATTATAAATGTAGAGTGGTACTTTAAACATCTGCATTCACTTTTTGCCCTTAAGTACTTTTAATTGCTAAGTGTATGTGTATGCAATGAGAAGAGCTTCACTAGTTTGGTAATTTCATTCAGTTATGAGACTTTAATTGATTCTCAAGTCTGTATGTTAAACTGTTAACTCATACAGAAAATGTAATGATATTTAAAAGTGAAAGTAGAACTTCTATTTTCTAAGATTCTTAAAGTAGTTAGGGCAGGAAACAAGACATTAAAATACAATTTATATTAATACCCTAGTTCCATTTGCCGTGGGGACATGTGTAATCACCTCTTTATCATTGAAACAGCATTGGCTAGTGTACAACGCTTCAGGAGATTGTTGTTTAGAAATATATTACCTTTTTTAATCCATATTTACTAGTAGCTTATCAGTTCCCTTTTTTTTTTCTGTAGTAGTAGTTTCATGTTACTGCTATATAAGAGCAAAATGTGGTACTTTGGAAATCAGAAGCGTGCTGCTGTCGTTGGCAATGTGCAAAAGGCTGTGGCGGGGCCACTCTTTTGAAAAACGCTATCCCTTCAATGTAAAAAGCCTTAAGCAAATCTACAATAGCCAAGGAAACCTTTATAAAAGAGAATTGTGATGCTAGAGTTGGCACAATCATACTTAGGACTATTCACGTGGGAACAGCATATGTGACCCAAATGATAAAAGTGAGCAGCAGGCCAATGACTGCGTTCTGAAAGTTAAATACAAGAGGAACTACTTCATCAGCCAGTTATTTTTCTGCAAAAAATTGCACTTTGTTATATAACGCAATTTGGGATTTTTATGCATTAATTAATAAGTAAGAAAACATTTGCTCTCCTAAAGAAAGCGAGAGAAACACACATACACTTTTTCATCTGAATATATTAGTAATACTTCATACAAATCAATAGTTGAAGGGTTAAAGTACAGCACAACCACTCTTGTGGTGACCAGTGGGATGCCTCAGCTCAATTTCCTTTCTACTAAGTCCAAGTGGAATATTCATTTTGACATTAGAAAGAAGAGTATTTTTCTTTCACTACACAGTGAAAAACAATGGGTGGAAAAACAATTTTACCCTTAGCTTCTGTTCTTTCTCTGAGGCTGTATTAGATAGTGATATAAATTTGGTGATATTATATCTCTAAACTTTCCATTTACCAATAAAAATTACACATTTTAACAATAGCCATGGTTTTCTTGTGTGTGTATAAATAAACTGTTGAAGATTTGAAAGATTATTGGTTATGCACAGATGAATAATTAATCTACCTAATGTTAGTTTTGAAGGGGAATATATATGTTACAGCAAAGGCCTTGAAGTACATCAGTCTATAACATGACAGGAAAAGTTATGATGGTATATATTTTTATTTTTTATATCAATAGATTCAGGGGATACAAGTGTTTTTTGTTACATGGATGAATTGTATAATGCTGAAATTAGGGCTTTTAGTGTACCCATCACTTGAATAGTGTACATTGTACATAATAGGTAGAGTTTTATCCCTCTTCCCTCACATCCTTCCACCTTCTTAGTTTTCAATATCCTTATCACTACTTTATAATCATATGTATCTCGTGTAGCTCCCAGTTATAAGTGAGAACATATGGCATTTGTTTTTTCCATTTCTGAGATACTTCACTTAGGATAATGGTCTCCAATTCTACCCAAGTTGCTGCAAAAGACATTAATTTATTCCTTTTTATGGCTGAGTAGTACTCCATGGTATATATATATACACCACACTTTCTTTGTCCACTCATGAATTCATGGTCACTTACAGTGATTTCACGTCTTTGTAATTGTGAATCTACAAAGAACTCAAAAAAATCAGCAAGAAAAAACCAAACAACTCTATTAAAAAGTGGGAGCAAAAGACATGAACAGAAGTTTTTCAAAAGAAGATAGACAAATGGCCAACAAACATGAAAAAATGCTCAACATTACTAATCATCAGGGAAATACAAATTAAAACCACAGTGAGATACCACCTTATCCCTGTCAGAATGGCCATTATTAAAAAGCCAAAAAAAAAAAAAAATAGATGCTGGCATGGAGGCAGAGAGAAAGGAATGCTTATGCACTCTTGGAGGGACAGCAAATCGGTACAATCTCTATAGAATAGAGTATGGAGATTCCTCAAAGAAATACATGCAGATCTACCAGCTATACCACTACTCTGTATATACCCAAAGGAAGTCATTTTATCAAAAAGACATCTGCACTCGAATGTTTATCATGGCTCACTTTTTGATGGGGTTATTTGTTTTTTTCTTGCTGATTTGTTTGAGTTCTTTGTAGATTCTGAATATTAGCCCTTTGTCAGATGTGTAGGGTGCAAATATTTTCTCCCATTCTGTAGGTTGTCTGTTTACTCTGTTGATTATTTCCTTTGCTGTGCAGAAGCTTTTGAGTTTAATTGTGTCCCATTTATTTGCTATTGGGGTCTTAGTCATGAATTCTTTGCCTAGGTCAATGTCCAGAAGAGTCTTTCCTATATTTTCTTCTAGAGTTTTTATGGTTTCAGGTCTTACATTAAAATTTCTAATCCATCTTGAGTTAATTTTTGTATATGGTGAGAAAGAGGGATCCAGTTTTATTCTTCTGCGTATGGCTATCCAATTTTCCCTGCACCATTTATTAAATAGGGTGTCCTTTCCGCAGTGTATTTTCTGGTTTCCTTTGTTGAAAATCAGTTGGTTGTAGCTACATGAAATTATTTCTCATTCTCTATTCTGTTCCATTGGTCTGACTCCACCTTTGTACCAGTACAATGCTGTTTTGGTTACTATAGACATACAATTTGATGTCAGGAAATGTGATGTCTCCACATTTGGTTTTTTTGCTTAGGATTGCTTTGTCTATTCGGGCCCTTTTTGGTTTCAGAAGTTTAGAATTGTTTTTTCCAGATCTGTGAAAAATGATGTTGGTAATTTGATGGGAATTGCCTTGAATCTGTAAGTCACTTTGAGCAGTATAGGCATTTTAACAATGTAGATTCTTCCAATTCATGACCATGGGATGTTTTTTCATTTGTTTGTGTCATCTGTGATTTCTTTCATCAGTATTTTGTAGTTCTCCTTGTAGAGATCTTTCACCTCCTTGTTAAATATATTCCTAGGTATTTTATTTTCTTTGCAGCTATTGTAAATGGTATTGAGTTCTTGATTTGACTCTCAGATTGACTTATTAGTGTATAGAAATACTACTGACTGTGTACATTAACTTTGTAACCTGAGATCTACTGAATTTATTTGTCAATTCCAGGAGGCTTTTGGTGGAATCTTAGGGTTTTCTAGGTATAATAAGATCATATCATTGACAAACAGGGATAGTTTGATCTCTTCTTTTCCAATTTGGATGGACTTTACTTCTTTTTCTTGCCTGATTACTGTGGCTAGACTTCCATTACAATGTTGAATAGAATTGGTTAAAGTAGGCATCCTTGTCTTGTTCCAGATCTTAGGGGGAATGCTTCAAAATTTTCCCCATTCTGTATGATGTTGGCTGTGGGTTTATCATATATCTCTTTTATTCATAATTTGAGGTATGGTCTTTTTATGCCCAGTTTGTTGAGGGTTTTTATCATGATAGGATGCTGGATTTTATCAAATGCTTTTTCTGAATCCATTGAGATAATGATATGGTTTTCTTTTTCTTCTGTTTATGTGGCAGATCATGTTTATTGATTTGTGTATGTTGAACCATCCTTGCATCCCTGGAATGAAACCCACTCGAGTGTGGTGAATTACTTTACTGATATGCTGTTGAATTCTGTTTGCTAGCATTTTGTTGAGGATTTTTGCATCTATGTTCATGAGTGATATTGGTGTGTAGCTTTTCTTTCTTTTCTTGTTGTGTCATTTCTTTGCTTTGGTATCAGAGTGATACTGGCTTAATAAAATGAGTTAGGGAGGATTCTCTCCTTCTTGATGGTATACAATAGTTTCAATAGGATAGGTGCCAGTTATTCTTTGTAGGTGTGGGAGAATTCAGTTGTGAATCTATCTGGTCTGGGGTTTTATTTGTTGGGAATTTTTTATTATTGTTTTAATAATGCTACTCTTTATTGACCTGTTCAGAATCTATTTCTTCCTGATTTAAGATTGAGAGGGTGTGTATTTCTGCAAATTAATCCATTTCCTCTTAATTTTCTAGTTCGTATGTGTGGAGGTTTTCACAGCAGTCTTGGATGATATTTTCTATTTCTGTGGTATCAATTGTAATGTCTTCATTTTCCTTTCTGATTGAGCTTATTTGAATTATTTCCCTTCTATTTCTGGTTAATCTAGCTAGTGGTCTATCAATTGTGTTTGTCTTTTGATAGAATCAACTTTTGTTTCGTTAATTCTTTGTATTTTTTTTTTGGATTCCATTTCATTTATTTCTACTCTGATCTTTGTTATTTCTTTTCTTCTGCTATCTTTGGGTTTGATTTGTTCTTTTGCTAGTTCCTTGAGTTGTTAACTTGTGATCTTTCTGTCATTGTTATGTAGGTGTTTAAGGCTATAAACTTACCCCTTAGCACTGCTTTTGCTGTGTCCCATAAATTTTGGAAGCTTGTGTCACCTTTGTCATTCAATTTGATAATTTTTTAAATTTCTATCTTGATTTTGACATTGACCCAAGGATTGTTCAGTAGCAGGTTGTTTAATTTCCATGTATTTGTGTAGTTTTGAGAGTTCATCTTGGAATTGATTTCTAGTTTTATTCCACTGTTGTCTGAAAATATACATGGTATGATTTCAATTGTTCTATATTTGCTGAGACTTGTTTTGTGGCCTAACATTTGACCTATCTTGGAAAATGGCCCATGTACTAGCAGGAAGAATATATATTCTGTAGTTTTTGAATAGAACGTTCTGTAATTATGTGTTAGATCCATTTGTTTTAGATTCCCATTTAAGTCTAGTGTTTCTTTGTTGATTTTCTGCCTTGATGGTCTGTCTAGTTCTCTCAGTGAAGTGTTAAATTCCCTGGCTATAATGATGTTGCTGTTTATTTCTAATAAACAGAATTTGTTTATTACCTTAGATCTAATAGAATTTGTTTTTTACCTTACCTTAGATCTAATAGAATTTGTTTTTTAATCTGGGCGCCCTGTGTTAGGTGCATGTATATTTAGGATTGATATATCTTCTTGTTGAATCGATCTCTTTATTATTATATAATGACAGTTTTTGTCTTTTTTTACATTTGTTGAATTAATTTCTATTTTATCTGATATGATAATACCTACTCCTGGTCATTTTTGGTTTCCTTTTGTGTGGATTTTTTTTTTCACCTCTTTACCTTAATTCTATGAGGATCTTTACAGGTTAAAAGAATTTCTTGGAGATAGCATATATTTAGTTTGTGTTTTTTAATCCCTTCAGCCAATCTACATCTTTTAAGTAAAGGTTAAGGCCATTTACATTCAGTTATTATTGATATTTGAGATACTGTTCTATTCATCATGTTGATTGTTACCTAATTGCTTTGTTTTCTCCCTTGTGTCACTGTTTTATATGACTTGTGATCTTTAGCTTTCAGCTGCTTTTACACTTCTTGCTGTCAGTTTCTCTGTTCCATATATAGAGCAATTTTAAACATATCTTTATAGGGCAGGTCTAGTAGTGACAAATTCTCTTAGTGTTTGCTTGTCTCATAAAGACTTTATTTCTCCTTCATTTATGAAACTTAGTTTTCCAGGACACAAAATTCTTGGCTGGCTGTTATTCTGTTTCAGCAGACTAAAAAATGGGACCCCAATCCTGTCTGTTTTGTATGTCTTCTGCTGAGAAGTCTGCCTTTATTCTGATGAATTTTCCTCTTGTAAGTTACTTGATGCTTTCATCTCACAGCTTGTAGGACTTTCTCCTTCACTCTGACTTTGGCAAGAATGGTGACTATGTGCCTTGGTCCTGTCTTATTTGCCATGAATCTTCCAGGTGTTCAATGACCTTCTTGTATCTGCATGTCTAGATCTCTAGTGATACCATGGAAATTTCCCTCAATTATTTTCTCAAATAGGTTTTCCATCCTTTTTACTTTTACTTCTTTTCCCTCAGGGATACTTATGATTCTTATATTCATTATCTTTACACAGTACCATATTTCTTAAAGAGAATTGTCATTCTTCTTGATTCTTTTTTTCTTCATTTTTGACTGACTGGGTGACTTCAAAAACCTTGTTTTCAAGTTTTGAAATTCTTTCTTCTGCTTGGTGTAGTCTGTTGTTAAAACTTTCTACTGTATTTTCAAATTCCCTAAGTGACTCTTTCATTTCTAGAAGTCCTGTTATATTTTTTCTCATATTATTTATCTTGTTAGTAAATTTTTCATGTATGTCCTGAATTATTATTTTTTTTCATTGTGTTGCTATTCAACCTTCTCATCAATACCCTTTTTATTACTTGTCATACATATTCTAAATTCCATATCTAACATTTCAACACATTCCTTTTGGTTGGAGTCCATTGCTGGAGAACAATTGTGATCATTTTGGGGTGTCAAAACATGCTGTTTTTTCATGTTGCCAGAGTTTCTATGCTGGCTTCTTCTCATCTATAACCTTTTTTCTCAGCCAAAGGCAGATGGCTTTGCGGTACACCTGTTCTCCTCTGCTGGGAACTTTGCTGCTCAGTGGAGTGAGGGTGAGGCCTGTGGAGGGTGTGCTCGAGTCCTACTATGGAAGATTGACCAGTCAGGAAAGGGGCAGATGCATAGTAAACTTCTAACGGTGTGCTCTCCTGCATCTCCCCATTCCACTATGGTTGGCACAGGTGTGAGTATTCACCCTGTCCAGGTCCATTGGTGGTAGTGGGTGGTTGGTGCATGGTAGCATGAGTGTTCACCTTGCACAATTCTCTCAGTAATTTTATTACCCAGGCAGCGTCAGCAGGTGCCACACTACCCAGACAGTGGCAGTGGGCACCTTTGGCCACTGGTGTGTTCTCTGCCCAGGCCCTGTGGCAGCTTTGGCTGGGTAAGGCCCCCCAGGCTGCAGTAGCAGGCACTAGGTCCATGGGCGCCTGCTGCAAGAGGTATCCACCCATGGGGTGCACAAGAGCATCTAGCTTCTCTGCTCCCTCCCTGACCTAGCAGGGACAACAGAGATGTAGTAGCAAAGGGTCTGACCTCCAGATAGACACTGTACTCTGAGGTTGGGACCTCAAAATGGTGCCAGCTGCAATGCCCAGGGCTCAGAGAAATTGGGACCCCACTGTGCCTTTTCTCTAGAGCAATGCTGCTGCATAGTCTCCAGTCGTCTTCCTTTGTCAGTCTGATGGCCTGCTGTGGTGGAGGGGCCCTCCTGCAGCTCCAATTGCAATGTCCACAGGGTCAGTATGGAACCCCAGAGTTCTTTCCTCTGTTCCTTCTCTGCATGCAGGTGCTCTCCCGGAATACCTCTGATCTTGCTGAGCAGGTTGCTTCACTTCACTGTCCTTCACTTTGGGTGCCTCCTACTGCTGCTTTTCTGTTGATTCCCAGTGCTATTTCTTAGAATATCAATCTGAAAGTGAATATCTACTAACCACATTGGATCCTCTCCATGAGAGCTGCCTGTGTATGCTGCTTCTAGTCTGTCATCTTGGCCCCCTAATTGATTGTGTGGGACCAGCCAAGTCCAGGGAAGCCAAATGCATAAGGTCTGGAGATAGTGAAGGTTAGAGAACCCACACAATAGCTGAGCACTGCAAGAGGAACCCATGAAAAGTCTACGGGATGCCTCCGAGGGCACAGTTCCTGCTATATATTTTTATTTGATTCTATATGAAAATGAAATGAAATTTATATTTCTGTGATATTGCTCTTCAGTGAGGACGTGCCTGATTTTTTTCCTAACAAATTTGATTTTCTAATTATTTTTAATAGCTTTATTAGATATATATCACATATTATATAATCAAAGTATATAAAAGTTTAACTTTTAATATATTTACAGAACTGTTCAACCATCAACTTCAAAAGAAAGCTCATACACATCTAGACACTCCCCATGCCTCCTCAGCCTTCCAATCCCTTGCTTTATACAACTACTAATAGGCTTGCTTTCTTTATACATTTGCCTAACATAGACTTTTCATATACATGTAATAGTATAATTTTTGTGGTCCTTTGTGGGTTTTTCTTTCACTTAACATAATATTTTCAAGGTTCATCCATGTCTCAGTACTTCATTTATTTTAGTGCTCAATAATATTCCATGTAACACTTTTTATTTCTCTCTTTGTTAGTTGATGGATATTTGAATATTTCCAAATTTGGCTATTACAAATAATACTTGTATGAACATTTGTGTATAACTTTTTGGGAATATGCTGGTTTTCTTTTATCTTGTGTGTTTTCATGTCTCTCTTACATATACCTAGCAGTGGAATTACTGGATCATATGGTAACTTTATGTTTGACTTTTTGAGAAACAACCCAACTCTTTTTCAAAGAGCCTGCACTATTTCACATTTTTAACCAGCAGTGTAAGAGTTTAAATTTCTCCACATCTTCACAAATACTTGTTATCATATGTCCTTTTTATTATAGCCTTCTGGTGGAGGAGGAGTGTTATTTCATTGCAGTTTTAATTTGCATTTAGGTGATGGCTGATGTGAAGCATATTTTCATGTGCATATTGACCATTTGTATATTTTCTTTGCAGAAATGTCTATTCAGATCCCTTGCCTATTTTTTAATTGGGTTGTTTACCTCTTTTGTTGAATTGTAAGAGTTCTTTATTTATTCTGAACACAGTTCCCTTATCAGATATTTGATTTTCAAATATATTCTCCCATTTTATAAACGATCCTTTTTGCACTTTCTTGAGGTATCCTTTAAAGTACAAAAGTTCATAAAATTTAATGAAGTTCAATTTATCTATTTTTTTCTTTGGTCAGTTCAGCTTTTGGTGTCTTATCTAAAAAAACTTTACCTTAATCAAGGTCACAACAATTTAATCTTATGTTTTCTTCTGAGAGTTTCATAATTTTAGCTTTTACATTTAGGTCTATAATTCCTTTTGAGTTAATGTTTGTTTATTGTGTTAACAATAGGTCCAAATTCATTCTTTTGCCTGTGGATATCCAGTCGTTCCAACACCAATTGTTAAACATACTATTTTTTTCCTATTGAATTGTCTTGCCACTCTTGTTAAAAATCAATGGACCATAAATATGAGGGTTTATTTATGGACTTTTAATTCTTTTCCACTGGTATATTTTTCTATTACCTTGCTAGTATCACACTGTATTGTTTGCTATTGTTTTATAGTAAATTTTCAAATTGGTAACTGTGAATCTTTCAACTCTTGTTCTTCTTTGTCAGGATTATTTGGGCTATTCTGTGTCTATTCCCACTTCCATATGAATTTAGGATCAACTTGTCGATTCCTGACAAAATAGCACATGGGATTTTGACATATTGACATAGAATCTGTAGATAAATTTCAAGCGTAGTGACATATGAATAATATTAATTCTTCTAATCTGTGAATGTGGGATTTTTTCCCATTTATTTATTTTGTCTTTAATTACTCTCAACAATGTTTTGTAGTTTTGAGAGTACAAGTCTTGTCCTCCTTTTGTTAATATATTCTTAGGTATTTTATTCTTTTTATGTTATTAAAAATAAAATTATTTTCTTAATTTCATTTTTTGGTTTGATCATTGTTGGTGTCTATATGCTAGAAGAACAAGTGAATTTTGTATATTGATAAGTGTTTTTAGCATTGTTTTCTTTGTCTCTTTCCCTGATCTCTCTGTTAAGCTCCCTGCCTCTGTTGGTTTCACACGCATCTGTTAGGCTCCACTAATTTTTGGCTGATTGCTATAGAGCTGTTTCAGAGGATTCTGTTCTTATGAACTGCCCTGGTGCTACTGCTTGAGAAGTGGGTGTGAGGACTGCAATCTGCTTCTCTTGGTGTGATACCCCTGCTTTAAAAGCAGAGATCTAGGCAGGTTGCTAGTCCTTAGTCTCTTTTTCCTCTCCTGGTTGTGGAATCCCTGGCCTATAGTGGGCTGGGTGCTGGTGGTTGATTGGGACCCAGTGTTCTGAACCTACAGTACCGGGTTACAGCTTCTACCCTACAAGTGGGTACTGGTTAGAGAAAAGGTGTCCTAAAACTCTTGCAGGCTCTTGCCTGAAGTAGCCCTTCTGCCATAAGAATTTAGGGTAGATGAGAAATGCTGGTGGTCTGCCCTTCCTGCAGTAGCCCTAGACTGGAAGGTTGGATGAAAGAGACACACACCCCCACTTCCTCTTGGTTGGATTCACCTGAAATAGAGCTGATACACAGAGCTGAATTGGGGGTCAGGGGTTGGAAGGAGCTGGTCTGATTTCAATGTCACTGACTTTCATTGTTCTTAAAGAGATTTAGTAGAATTTCTTGGGTAAATGTTTCTAAAAATGGTCATTTAAAAATAGATTTTACAAGTTGTGTTTGTTTTCCTCAGGAAGTGTCCACAGAGCTCCTAACATCACCGTTCAGAAGTGCTCTCTTCACCGATTTGTTTTTGAAATGTTTCCTACATGTAAAATCTTTGCTCTCACCTTCCAACTGCTACAACCTCAACCTTAGCCTTTATTTGAATAGGAATGAGCATTATATAACTTAGAGTATGTTTATATTTAAGGTAAATGTGGAGTGGAAGTTGTTGCCAACAATATTTTACTTTCATCAGCCCTTATCTAAGTGCTTCTCTTTAAAAACAACTAACGTCCTAACAGCCTTCTCCCCATCCAATGAGCCATCCCTCCCATGGTCCTTGGCAAAACTGTGAATTTTCTTCATGCCTCCAATACAGCTTTTTGTCATATATAATTTTAAATTATAGTTGTAAATAAGAAAAATGGACTCAGTGATTTAGTGACACAACATAATTCTTTTGTCTTAAATTTATTTTTATTAATCACTTAATGTGTTAGTTTTCTCTATGTGCTCAAATCTACTCCCAGTCGAAGAGAGTTAGCTTCTCGCGAGTAGAAATGGTAATTCTCTGTTTAACTCGTGAGAAAATACATCCTGATAAAACTAAATGTTAATATTTTATAAAAAATTCAGCTTTTTGTAATTCATATCCTCAATTATGAGTTTTTTACTAATAAAATTTTCCAGGAAGTAATGATTTTAAAAATTTAGTACAAGCTTACTGGGTCAAAAAAATCAGTTTATGGTTTTATAATAGCATACAGTGGCTATTTCTGTGACCATAAAATCAATATTTGATGGACCTACTGCTATTTTAATAACTTAGAGGGCAAGTGACTAGCAGATCAAACCAAAATTGTCTCCATCCTCCATATTACAATGAAACTATTAAGAATGCCTTTAAAGTTCAATTCCTTCACTTCGAAATCTGGAGCATCCTTAATGATCCGGAAGATCTTCAAACCATGAGCCAGAACTTAAATTCTGACTTGTGTGATACTCCCAAAGTGACACTTGACATTTATCTACTTCATTCGTTGGTCAAAAAATTTACCTATTTTCATTCTAATTTGAAGGATTTCCATCAAATTCAAGACTTCCCTGCTTCTTTTAACATATTTAAGCAAAAAAAAAAAACTTATTTTGTGCTAGTGTTGAGCTTTTGTTCCTGGTTTGTTAATTCACCTGTTTCACAGAAGGTGTTAATGAGGGCATGTCATTTATTTAACCTTCCTTTTTCAGGTAATCAGTTATCTCTCTGCTGTTCCTTAGCTACAGTCTGCAAGATAATCCTGGCTTGGCCAGCAATCATGCAAACTATTAGATTATTAAGTATGAAATGTCCAATTTCCTTAAGTATTAAGTTTGACAGTTGATGTCTCTGACATTTCATTTTGACATTTCTTGTTTTATTTTTATTGTGAAGGTACATCCTCAGACTTGCAAATGAACATTTTGGCTTGTGATTATCTTTCAAAATTTTTTAGAGCAATTTTTGTGAAACCATGGATAAGTCAAAAATTCGTGTTATTTTTGAATATGAGTTCCATCATGGAATCAATGCAGTGCAGACAGCTCAAAATATCAATAAAATGTTTGGGAAGGATGTGACTAATGAACACACAGTATGTCAATGGTTTGAGAAGTTAAATTCTGGTGATTTTAATCTTGAAAATGAGCCAGTAGGTGACCTGAGACCAAGGTGGATAATAATGAGATGAAAGCTGTAGTGGAAGCCAATCCATCTCAACCTACACGTGAATTAGCAGCAAGGTTTGGGGTTACTATTCCAACAATATTGAATTTGAAACAAATCGGCAAAGTAAAGAAAGAAGCTAGATAGGTGGGTTCCGCATGAATTAAGCATCTGAAGAGAAATTGTCTGGAAGCTTGCCTTTCTTTGCTGTCAGGACATAAAGGCGAACCATTTATACACCATATTGTTACATGCGACGGAAAATGGATTCTTTTTGACAATCACAAACATTGGGCACAATGGTTGGATAACGATTAAGTGCCGAAACACAGTCCAAAACTGAATATTCATCAAAAAAAGCTAATGGTGTTTGTTTGGTGGTTCAGCCCTGGTATTATCCACTACAGCTCCATGAAACCTGGTCAGTCCATTACAGTGGATATCTACTGCAACCAACTGGACAAAATGATGAGGATGCTTGTGATGAAGCAGCTGAGATTGGTCAATAGAGAGAGGCCAATCCTCTTGCAAGACAACACTCGACTACATGTCACACAAACAACACTGCTCAAACTACAGAAGCTGGACTTGGAAACTCTCTGTCATCAACCGTATTAACCAGAACTTGCACCAACTGACTACCACTTTTTCCAGGCTTTGGACCACTTCTTGCAAGGAAAAATATTCAATTCTTAACAAGCTGTGGAAAATGCCTTTTCATGATTTCATCGCCACTCGCTCTCCAGGCTTCTTCACTGCTGGTATAAACAAGCTACCATAGCCAGGCGCGGTGGCTCATGCCTGTAATCCTAGCACTCTGGGAGGCCAAGGCAGGAGGATTGCTTGAGCTCAGGAGTTTGAGACCAGCCTGAGCAAGACTGAGACCCCGTTTCTGCTAAAAATCGAAAAATTAGCTGGGCATGGTGGTGCACACCTGTAGTCCCAGCTAGTCAGGAGGCTGAGTCAGGGGGATGGCTTGAGCCCAAGAGTTTGAGGTTGCAATGAGCTATGGTGATGCCACTGCACTCCACCAGGGTGACAGCAAAACTCTGTCTCAAAAATAAATAAATAAATAAATAAACAAAAAAACAAGCTACCATTAAAATGGCAAAACAGTGTTGACAGTTTAGTGGACACTTTGATTAATTGTACTGCTTTTTTGAGATATAATAAACTACACTTTTGATTCAAAATCAGACATTTCATATTTAATGACCTAATAATAAGGACTAAACTAATAAGAGCTAATAAAGAACTAATTAGGACTAAGTCAACCCTACCTCTCCCAAAGTTCCCCTACACTTCTCTACGTACAGTGTCCTTGTCTCTGTTTCACTCAAACTTCAAGCTAGTTGCTGTAAAGCTAACAATACTTTAATCTGGTACACAGAAACATTTTTCCATATTTTAATAATTCTCTTCTCCTTCTCTTCTGAGTCAAGGAAAAGCATTATGTTACGCAGGTTTCTATTTTTGCTATTGATGTATTTCTAAGGCTTAATTTATTGTCTATTATATGGTTAGAGTTAAATAAATGTTCTGTATATGTCGTCTTCCCTCTGGCATACAAAAATAAGTATATTTTGTAAAATTAATTTTTAATCTATCTTTTTATTTCATCCTCTCCAATCTCAGCTAGGTTCTTGGTTTGTCATGTTTTATTACCCTAATATTTTTTGATAAACATGGAATAGTGGTTAAGCCGAAAGCTTAGGTCAACTCAGCTGGGAAGACAGAGTATGGTTGGAAACTGCTAGACTTCTGTTACATGCTGCTACTATGACCCAATTTTGTATCCCAAAAACTGTAGTAGAGAAGGATCTAGTATACTCTCAAGAGACAAAGTTGTACAGCAAAGGTGAGTATTATGTTTCTAACACATTATATTTCTATAATCATAAATTTGATCTCTAGCCCTTTGCATACTTGAATGGGAGAATAGTGTAATTCTTCTCCAATTGTGAAGTTGAGCACAAAGATTGTGGGTCATTTCTGCAAGTCTAGCATTAAGCTCTATTAGATTCTTTAAATGCTTCAGAATGTAATGGGGAATGATGGGCCCAGGAGCTAAGGCATTTGCTATTGCTCAGGTGTCTGTGTTTGCTCATCAGAAAATTATTCTCTGCAAAAATGCATAGGTACTTGATCTTGTTTGTGCAACAGAAAGACACATTAAGATAGAACAAAGACAATAAAGCCATGAGGGTAACGGGGAAGGGTAGGAATATCTAAAAGAAAATATAATTGTGTTTCACTACTTGACTTTGATTTGAATAATAATTCTATCATCAAAATAATGTAAAAATTATTTCTTAATATTATCATATTAATGTTAAAGGGACATAACGTATGAGATAGTGATTTATAGACAGATATATAAATATTTGATACATATACAAAATATTTCATAGCTTTATTACTAAACAGAGAAACACATATCTAAAAAGCAATGAGACAGTACTTTCAAACTTGAGACTGGAAATCATTTTTAAAGAAGTATAATTTGGATCTTGGCAAAAGTGTGAGAAAATTAATGTTCCCATAAACTGCTAGTGGGAGTGGACATTGAAACATTCACTTTAGGGAACAATTATATAACACAATTAAAAATTTTAAAAGAGACTATCCCATGTCTATTTCTATATGTGTGTATAAATATGTATTAAGCATCCCAGATCAAACTTATTGTTGTTCTGATATTCTATATTCTCAGATATTCTGCTTAATCTGTTAATGTTTGGAAGAATCATGTTAATGTCTCTTACTATTATTCTGGATTTATACACATCTCCTTTAAACTTTATCAATTTGTGCTAATATTGCACAGTTTTATTTACCCCATTTTTCCAATGCGTATTTCACGTATTTTTCCTCTTTAATTCCTTTTACCCTTCATTGTGCATAACCTGTCTTTTCTGGTCTTCCTCCAATTTATTTTATTTTTTTTCAACCTGTGATATTGTTTTAAGATTTTTTGTGAAATTGGCACACAGTTGGAATCTGTTCCGTCCAACTTAAGAATCTCTGATTTTATTAGGTGTTTAGACTATTTCATATTTATTGTATTTAACAATATACTTTGACACATTCTTGTTATTTTATTTAGTATTTTTCTCTATAATGCTTTATTGCTGTTTATTTTCCATTTCCTATCATTTTTAGGATTGGTCATGTTTTCCTCATCCTATTTTTCCTCTAATAATTTAGAAGATATGTATTTCATTTCTATCATTTTAGTAACAATCCCAAAAGTTTTAAGTTTTTAAAAAGTGATTAGAGCTAATCAATATTAGATGTCTTTAAGTCCTTCCTCTTGTGTCTGCTTCATACATTAACCCCATGTTCATATCATCATTTTAAAAACATTTTTCTTCTTATTTTTCTTCTTACTATATTTTTAAAAAAAACATAAAGTTAAACTTATTCTAATTTTAGTAAGATTACATATAAGTTTGCTACTCCAATATTCATTTCATTTTGAAATTTCTTTTTACTTGCTGGAATATATTATTTCAGTAAATGTATGGAAGTCATAAACTCTGTGAGTCTGATTATGTCATTTTTACCTTCACACTTGAATGCTAGTCTTTTTGTAAAATGTATTATAAGTTTAATAGTCCTTTTTCATTTTGAAATAAAACTTTGAATATATCGAATATGTTGATCCATTTTGCATCCTGTATTCAAATGAGGCTTCTGATATCACTTAATTCCTATTCTTATTTATGTCATTTTATTTCCTTTCTTTGTTTGGAATTGGGGATATTTTTTCTTAGTGTTAGCATTTTAAAATTTAACCATTTAATTCTAACTTATTCAGTTTTGAAAAGGTTTTTACTCTTACATGTTATTAATTTTAAAAATACTGTTTAGCTTACTTTGTATTCGTTTAATCTCTGTGCGTCTTCAGTTCTAAAAAACCTGCATAAATTTATTCAATTTTATCAATTAATTTTAAATATTACCTCTGTGAATGCTCTCTATGCTCTCCCTTGGTATATTTGTCTATAGATCTTGCAACTGATACTTCTAATCTCCAACGTTGTAAATTTTCTTACAATGTTTCCATCTCATACACTCTTTGTGACACATCTTTGGGAAAACTGTTGGCATGCTATTTCAATCTTGGTAACAGTTTAGTAATCTGCTCTGCATCTTTGTCAATTCTAATCATTAACAAATATATACATAGATTTATTTTCAGTAAATATATATTCATTATATTGATCTTTAATTGACTTTTCCATCAATCTATTGTGTTTTATTGATGTGATAAAGTTCCACTATCCTTAGAATATAATACTCATTTTTATCTAAAGTTGCCTTCAAATTGTATTATTTCTTTTCCATATGCATTTTTAATTTTTTTTGTTTTTTCCAAAGATATTATGTCAATTTTATTTTATTTTTTAGTTGAGAGTAGCTGAGAAACTTCTTACTTAAAAGAGGAAAAGCCAGTACTTCTACCACTTGCATTTTAGCCTGCTTTTCTTAAGAATAAGGGACAGATTGGACGTGTCATAGAAAAGCTTTTGGTAAGCAGTCTGCAAGTTTGTACTCCCCATTTGTCTCAGATATTGCCCATAGCCTGAAATATTGCTGCTGTATACTCTGTTGTAGAATATAGGGCCCTTCTCTGGAGATAGGTATTACTGGTGCCCCAGAGCCCCCAGCATCTCTGCATTTGGGAATGGACTACCCTTGTAGCTGCATTCAACTTCTGCAACAGAACTATTCTGAATAAGATTTGAGTGTAATATTTTTCAATAAGATCTTATCTGAGGGTTTTTATTTTTCATGTTTTCTTCATATTTTCTATTTTCATTCTGGTGTTGTCCATATATTCCCATATTTTTAATCTATTGATAAATTTTAGGAATTTTGTTCATGAAGGGGATCCTATAATGAGTGATCAACTTTCTAGTATTGTTGAGTAGCCTAAGCAAATGTCATTCAGGCAGATGGAAAAAGAACCATGCAAGTACAATTCTAATGAGAATCCATTCAGATAACCAGGTGAATAAAATAAATGAAGGATTGTTTGCCTAATTTTAAGTATGATTTATCTTCAAAACTATGTTCACCATCAATGCTAAAAACAGAACATTCAAATTCTCATGATTTAAAAATTGTGTTTTATTTTCAGCCCACTTAGAATCCCTGGTAGTAATATTGATTAGTTTTGTCATTATTACATGATCAGAAAGAGCATTATTTTAACAACGACTCTAAAATTGTTTTATGTCATTACACAGACATGATAAATGTGTGATCTTAATGGAAGCTGAATCCAACAATGATTTATTGATCAATAAACATAATTATTGAGGTAAAATAGTACTATATTATTTATTTATGATGTATCACAGATAGCATTAGTACAATAGATGGCTTAATCTTCAATTTTTATATTACATATACTTTCACCTATACTACAAAAATGTTTTAATAATAAAGCTCAGATTCAGCATAAACATGGAGTACAGACAGATAATTTTAAATAAATCTCATTTTTCTTGCAATATGAGTTGGTATTCTCCAGTATTTTTAAGACCTCTTTTTTTATAGATGATAAAGTAAATTTTAAAACAGTCAAAAAGGAATTCTGTCAGGAAACAAGTTTGACTAGCTCACGGGTATCAAATACACACATGATGGTTACAGCTTTAAGTTTGAATATTTGTAAGTGCCTGATCCCCTCCAATATAATTAAAAGGAACCAATCCCAGTATTAGACTTTTCCCAGTTTGGTATTCCTCACTTTTACCTCATGAGACCCCCAAAACTGGAAAGCAGGGAAAAACTAAATGAACCTTTTTCTTTAGGATGCAAGAGAGTAGCATAAATCTCTTTATGCATAAAGAAAAGTAAAATTCTACTTTGTCTAATGGGAGGAGGAGGAGAGTAAGGTGTGGGAAAGAGGAAAAGCCTATATAAAGTGACTTCTTAAATCAGCAAGAAAAAAACAAGCCCATCAAAAAGTGGTTAAAAGACATGAACAGAAATTTTTCAAAAGAACATAAACAAATGGCCAACAAGCATATTAAAATATGCTCAACATCACTAATCATCAGAGAAATGCAAATCAAAACCACAATGTGATACCACCTTATCCTGGTCAGAATGGCCACTATTAAAAAATCAAAAAACAATAGATCCTGGCGTGGATACAGAGAAAAATGTATGCTTATACACTCTTGGTGGGACTGCAAATTAGTACAACCAATATGGAAAATAGAGTGGAAATTTCTCAAAGAAATAAAAACACATCTACCATTCAATCCAGCAATCCCACTACTGGCTATCTACCCAAAAGAAAATAAGTTATTTCATCAAGAAGACACCTGTACTCGAATGTTTATCCCAGAACAATTCACAATTGAAAAGATATGGAATCAACCACAGTGCCCATCAATTTATGAGAGGATAAAGAAAATGTGGTGTAGATATGTGTGTACACACACCATGGAGTCCTACTAAGCTATAAAAAGGAATGAAATAATGTCTTTTGTAGCAACTTGGATGGAACTGGAGTTCATTATCTTAAGTGAAGAATCTTAGGAATGGAAAAACACACACCACATGTTCCCACTAATAATTGGGAGCTAATTGATAGGTATGTACAGGCACAAAGAGATGTAAAGGACATGGAAACCAAGTGGGGGGAAAGTGGAAGGGGAGTGAGGGATAAAAAATTACCTATTGGACACAATGAACACCATTCTGGTGATGGGCACACTAAAAGCCCTGACTTCTGCATTATATGGTGTATCCATGTAACAAAAACATTTGTATCCACTTAATATTTTGAAATAAAAAGAGAAAAAATATAGATTAATTTTAATTTGTTAAATTTCAATTAACAAATAAAATAAAATTACTTCAGGTCTGAGCATACACAATTAAAACATCTAAAATTATTCTTCACTAACTGTGCTTCTGATCAAGGGCATTCTGATAATTTTCTAGCTTTTTTTCACAATAAAAGGATCAGATAAATATATTTAGGAAATATTCAAAAGATTTAGTAGTCCAATGGCAACATTTATATAATAAAGAGAACATATGGTGACCTAATCAAGATAAATAAATAACAACAAACACACAAAGATAATGACAAACAGCTATTTTTTACTTTGTGCAAATATACAAGCACAAACTTTTTCTAATTTATACCATTTTAGGTATTGATGAATCTGATTTTTTTTCCCATCAGCTTCTTTGGTTGCTTTATATTACAGTGATTATTTTATATTGTAGTGAGTTATTTAACAATCCTGGGCTTTTTAATGGTTTCTTTTTGTTTTGCTGTTCACGTTCACTGTCAGAGCAAAATATTTTGACCTTAATCTGTAGCTTTCAAAAACATACATAGAGATTACAATTGTATCCTTGGATAAAAGCCTTTTAAATTAAAAATGGACTTAGCAAAACAGAGTCAACATTTTAAAAAATACTTTGCAAAATCATCTTAGTTCTGCAATGTATTGCTCTAGTATTGTATAGATATTCAAAAATAAAATGGATACTTTTTATTTCTATTTCTATGTTGTTTTAATCCCATGATTGGTCCTGTGTTTGGCAATTGTTTCATTGCCATTATTTGAGGGTAGTATCTTTTCAAAAACAGTCTTTCTAGAGGCCTAAATTAATCACTAGTAGGATAATCCATTTGTATACGGTAGGGATGTACAGGTATATAATATGCAGAGAATCCCTTAACTAAAATGTAATATACTGGTAGGTTTTTTTAACTTTACAAAAACTGTTACATTCAAGACTTACTGACTTGTTATAATTTTATTTTGATATAATATATCATATATTATAATGATTTAATTTATAAGGAAACTGAGTCACAAGATATTAGGTGAAACACAAAGCTCAGAAGCATTCAGGAATAGGTGGGATACACATTTTGCTCTTCTGACAGATGGGCAAGTATTCCTTCCTTCTTGTGACTGGCCTCTTCTTTTGGATTGCAAAAGTTCACGTGAAATCATTTATCCCATTAGCATATATTCATTTTTCACATGAACCAGCTGTAATCTTTCAAAGACCAGGGTCATGAGAAAATAGAATACTAAGCAGATATATTTTTTAATGATGTTTCAGGAGGAAGGGCTTGGAAGTTTAAGACTGTAGTGTTTTGGTTTGAGCAGTTCAGGAGCACATGAGGCACCTGGAAACAAAAAAGGTAAGTAGTATTAAGAAATGAAATGAAAATAATTCTTAAACATCTTAATTATAAAAAACCTAAAGCATATAGTGTTTTCTAAACAATAAAACTAGTGAAGTATTCAAAACTGATGACAAAAATGGTAAAAGCATAATGAGTTAGACATATTCATATTGCCAGATTATAAATTGTTATAATCTTTTTGGAAATGCATTTTTAAATAGATAATATAAATGTCAAGAATATCTATATTCTTTGTTTTTGACTTGGTAACTTTAATTACAGTAATATTTCCCAAGGAAAAAATAAAGATATAACCATACCTTTTATAGAACAGTTATTTTGGTAAGTGAAACATACTTATAAAATATATTTTTTATTATTTATTTAAAAATCAGCAAATTGGGAATAGCCTAATTATCTCAAAATAGGACAATGTGATTTCACTGAATAAATATTATGTAGCCACCAAAACTCTTTGTGGGAAAAAATAATGACATAGAAATGTGCTCATAAGATAACATTAAGTGAATAGGAATTATACAAAAATTATATACATGCATATATATTAATATTACATATATAGAGAGATAGGCAGAAAGAAATGATCACATTAATTCAAAATTTATGCAGAAAACAACTGAAAGAAAATAAAACAAAATATAAACAATGATATTATCTTGGAAATGAAGATAAAGAACTTTTGATTTTTATCCTGAATGCTTTTCTCTGTTATTTTCCAAATTTCTAAAATGACTTTTTAAAATGTTTATAAACATTATCTATCATCCTACACAATTTTTACAAGAATTATGAGGAAAGTAAGCTTTTCCTGCATAATTCTTCACTTTCTCTTTTTAGGTTTTAGCTTTTGAGATCAATGTTCAGATATTTCATTCCGCCTTTGGCCTTCCTCGCTTACAAAAACTAAATAAAAACTTAAAACCATGAATCCTAAACTGAAGAACTGATTCTAAGTGTCATTGAAAATGTTGATTACATAGGACAGGTTTTGTTTTCTTTTTTAAAAAACTTGGCAGCTATATTTTTAAAGGAATTTGCCTTTTATCAGTTGTTTGAACATGGAATGAAGAGCCTTGTGATGTATGTTGGGGGTAAACAACAGTTCTATCTAAGCAGACTAATTTTCCTCAAATGACATAGTGACACAAGACCAGATTCATGTCCTTGATATACGCTCTACCTAAATTTAAAAACTAGGCTAAAATCACTTCAAAGAATCTGCTGACGCTTTGACTTAATCTAACTGATTCTGTATATGAACAGATAAAATGTTCTGGGCAATACTGAAGTCAATTGGTGGGATTTAAGCTTCATCTAAACTAGTCCCTACCGTGAGGGGTCTTCTCTTTATGTCTATTCCGGACAGTGATAATGTAGATTACTATACACTTTTTATAAACCTAAGGCTTGTATTTCATGGAAAACTTAAGAGGTGGCTATTAAACGCTGTTGGACCCTAAGGACTTAAGATCATTATCACCATTTCCCTTAAATTATAGTGTATGTTCTAATTTATACAATCGGGATTGGCAAAGGATAAAACAATGGATGTGATTCTTGGCACATAAATTAATATAAATAAAATTTATTTTAATCTTAATTATAGGAAGGCATGTACTTATCCCAAAATAGAAAGCTGGTTATTTAGACATACAGACTGTAGTAGTCTGCACTTTAAATATTCAATTTATGATGCCATCATAATCGGTATGTTGATAGAGATTTCAAATCCAGTCATCTAATGTAAATAACATTTTCTCATACCATAACTAATGACATTTTCAAATATTTCACAAAATAAGACAATCTAGTAGTCACTTTTAAATAGACTATGAAGGGGTAGCTAAAATGCTTATATGTAAATGTAGCTTATATGTAAATGGGTAAAAATATTAAAATCTAAAAACTCATGTGGTTTACCTATGCTTATAGAATTACTAATTTTTATTCTTGTGGACCATTTAGCTAACTTCATATCTTGAGGTCACTTAATTAAGCAAAATTCCTCTTGGTATATTAAGTGTCTGTAGGTGTTCTTCAATTTGTTTGAAATAGAAGCGAATAGGGAATAAATAAACTTTAAAAATCTTATTATATGTACTACCACTTTCATTTAAGGTGTACAATAAACAGGACAAGGTACAAAATCAAAGTATTTTAAATCTATCAGTGTGTTAAGGATCCAAAGATCTCATTGCAATCCCTTCCTAAGAAGGAAGAGACCATGGGTCTTTCATCACTGGTAGAATGATTGGAGGAAAAAAAAACACAAAGAAAAATAGAAAAAAATAAGTTGATTTTTAAGGGTAGCATACAGGCTGAAATGACAAATAAATGTCCTGCATAGCTTCAGCCCTAGATGGATGTCCCTTCACTCACCAACACTTTCCCATGGGCTTATGCCAAGTGCACAGGGAAGCAAATCAAAGGCTAGGAGTAGGGCAGAAGTGTGAAGCTAGACCTTCCTGGTTTGCATAGAGTTTTGTCCAAGCGCAAAGCAGTGGATTTCTGAAAAGCTGAGAGAAGTCTCTAAAGCACTTCAGAACTAACCCTTGTGTACTACAGTGACCCTTCAATGGCTGGGGCAGGGCCAAATTGTTCAGAATAATAAATCCCTGTAAGACAATCTGGACTTTCCCTAATGTAGCTCTCCAAAGGCTAGAATCTGGGCAACCAGGTGAGGGCTGATCTCCTGAGGTGCAAATCACCAGGGGCAGGATTGCAGCAAAAGAGAATACACAGGGACACCAAAATATGGCAATCAAACTGTAAAATAGAAATATGTATCCCAAGGGTTTAAAAGCTGGTATTTGAGTTGTAAGTCATAAAGAAATCTCCAGAGCCTCACCAATGCTCAAATCCTAAGCTCTACTGAAGGAAAAGTGATCTCATCCTTCAAATATTTGAAGCAGGTGATGAGTAGAATCTACCTAAAACTTTAACAAACCCTAGAGACTTATAAACCACAGACTAGATTCACTCAGCTAAAGTGACTCAATGTGCAACATTCTGGGCATAAATGTCATTTACTTCTATGTCTATGGTTCTTCAACACACTATGTGTGATATGCAATAATAATAATGCATAAGAAATGCAGGGAAGCAAGTATACCCATGGACAAGAGTGGAAATAGTCAATAGAAACCAATAATGGAAACAACTGAGAATTTGGAATTATTTTAAAAGATTTTAAAAATAGCTATTGAAATTGTTAAGGAGGCAATGAAAGATATAGATAGCACACATGAATAAACAGAACATTTTAGCAGAACTTAGCATTATTTTAAAAAACAAACTGAAATGCTAGAAAATATACAGTAATAGAAATAAAGCATTTCGTGTGCAAACAGCAGACTGGACACAGAAAAGGAAAGAATCAGTAAACTAGAAGAAAAGTTAAATGTTATTCAAAATGAAATACAAATAGAAAAAATTGGAAAAACACTAGCAGAGCATATGAGATTTACTTATCAAATAGCTTAACATTGAAGAGTCTCCACTGAAGTAGTGTCTCATATTTTATTATAGTGTTTATCACTTCATTTCTTTTTGTTATGTTTCACATAATACTGTGATGTAATCAGATCGATGCAGTGGAACTATAAATATAATGGAGTTGGCATTTGAAATAGACTAATAATTTGAAATGTCCTTTAAGTTTTGGGTTGAGTGCCACAAAATTTGTCTGACCTAAAACAAAAGGGTAGAGATATTAATAGAAACATATCAAACATATTTTTCTAAAACCTTGAATATGGATATAAAGAAACATAATCAGATTTATTTTCCTTAACAAAGATTTATTTTATCTTTTCCCTCATGCATATTTTCACGTGTATTTGAACACAATTTGATTGTGGTTGTGGAAATAGTTGTGTGTCTATTCCACCCAAAAAGTGCTATCCTATTAGGATAGAAATTTTCTTTATATCCTTTATGATGCTTAGCAGTACCGTGTGTATAGTTGTTGGTAAATAAATATTACTTTTAATGAATAAATGAAATAAATGGGTAAATAAATCAATATACTATTTATTCAATCATATTAATATATTTCATTTTTATATCAAGCATCACATGACTATCTGAACATATTTGCATGTTTACAAAGTTTTACTTTATAGAAAAGCTCCAGAAGAGACATGTAGGTTTAAAGCAAAGCAAAAAAGAAAAGAAAAAGAAAAAAAAGAAAGAAGAAAGGCAATACTTTTGGTCATTATTTTTTCATTGAATGAATAACCAAAATCATGCATTTATTAAATACCTTCTATATTTAAGGTGTTTAGTTAAATTGTGATTACATAAAGATACAGTAATATCTTTGCTAATTATATAACCTAGTTAGAAAACCACACAAGTAAAAATTACACACAGTGAAAATAGCATTAACAGGAATGTGCTATTACAAAGAAAGTCACATATAAACAATGGAGTACTAGGATGAGAAATTAAAGTGTTCATGGTGTGAAGACAGTTGAAGAGGAATTCTCAGAGGAAGTGAATTTTTGCTGAATCTGAGAGGAGATTATGGTCTGGAAAAGAGAAGGAGCGTTTTCCCAAGCTTAAAATACAGCATGTGAAGAAGCATAAAGATAGGAGAGAAAGTAACACCTCTTCTAAAAAAGATAATGTTGCAGAAGAGTTATTGACCAGTTGTGGTAGACATAGTCTGAAGTGCTGAGGACGTCATTCCAAAGTTTTTGGACTTTAATGGGAAAACTGTTGAACGCAACCGACGTACATTAGTCTGGTCTGCGGCAGATCGCTCCTACTCGCTTCTCACTGTGTCCTACAACTCTGGTGCCAACCATGACAGTCTCACCAGGGGCAGCAAACTCTTCCTAGCTGTTGTCTCTTTTTCACTTTCGTTCCTCTGTAGCATAGTTTTCAAAAAGTAGCCAGAGCCTTTCACTCAAGGCTGAGTTTGATAATATTTCTCCCACGCTTACAAATCTCCAGTAGATCACAATAAAATTAGAGTTAGAAAATAAAATTCAAATTTGTTACCATGACCTACATGACTGGAATACTCCCTACCTCCCTGAGGCCATAGCCTACCTCCTCCCTTCTAATTTCCTATTTCATTGTTACACTGGCCCTTTTTCTTCATTAAAACAAATCACAACTTATTGTTTTTTTTCCCTTAGGCATCAGATGCACAAATTGAGATAAACATCCTTCTAAATTCATAGCACCTTTTAATCACTGGAGTCTGTGCAAAGTCTGTGTTTGATTTTTAATATTTAACTAAATCATTCATTCATTCATTCCAGTCAATTTTGTAGCCATTCTCCTCTCCTCATATAAAAGTAACTATTCTCGTGTATTTAATATGTATTTTTATTAGATTATACTCTTGCAAAAGAATAATTATTTAGTATGCATATTTTTGTTGCTGCTTCTGTAAATTTTATTTTGTTACATATTTCATACTTCTTGCAGTAAGAATTTTCTTAAGATCCAATGTTGCTAATTCTATATCTAATCTGTTGCCCCAAGGCAACGAATATTTTCCTTCTTTCTTTACCTCAGCTAAAGCAGCAACTATTTTTAGTTGCTGCTTCTAACATATTGGTCATTCATTGGTGATAGTAGGCAAGTCAGCATCAGTGAGGGAGAAAATTCATGTTAAGCAAGGCCATTTGCTACATGTTACTCGTTGAAAGGACATGACTTTGCTTCAAAACTGTAGTGGTTTCCTTTATGAATTTTCTTTCCAGATTTACAACAAGTCCAGTAGAAATCATGACCTTCCATAGAGACTTTGAACACTGCTGGATATACTGGATCACAAAATAGAAAAAAAAAAAAATGCTCACATTGCATCTTAAACCATCATAGTGAACACACCCTTCCAAGATACCATATCTGAGATTTGAGAAAAGGATATCAGAATGGCATTTATAGACATTTGGAAATATGAGCAAATTGTTCATTTAACTTTCTTGGATTTTAGCACATTCTTACCTTAGGAGTATACAGACCAGACCTACTTGATGAGGAAATGATGCTAGGAATGTCTTCCTTTATGGCCTTGTGGACCATATTATTTCCAATTCATATTGGGCAGCTTGGGACCCATTGTCACATGTCACCTCATGTTCAGGCACACAGTCTCCGTTAGAGTCTGGCAGCAGGCCAAGAGTTTCCATTTCTAGCAAATGCATCTTATTAAGAAAACTACCAACTGTGAATCATTCCCTTCTCTGAGGGTTCCGTAAGGATGATTTCATTAAGTCATGATGTCCTGTGGGATGGTGAGATATTCAATGTTCCTGCATACTAAATTGTAGCTCAAGTTGAAGAACTGATACAAATCTGAAGCAATATGATGATGCTCTACTACTGTCCCTACTGCTTTCTCTGCTCATTGAGGTATATTTCTAACACAATGTGTATATCAACCGTTGCATAGGAGCTGCCAGGGCTCTCTAATATATTCATATAAGGAGACAACACTACCAAGAAAAAAAAATTTTTTTAACATGGTTAAAGTCTGCTTACAATAAGAACTTATCAAGACCCAATCTTTTTTATAGTGTTTAAAATTAAAACATTATTCATCCAGTTAATAAATATTTATTGAGACTCTACTAAGTGCCAACAACAAGGAATACAAGAGTAATCTCCAAAATTATAAAATTATGAAGAAACAAAGGACATAAATAAGCTTTATTTTCAAGCTTGAACTTCATGGGCTCCCCATTTGCTCTATGACTCTTCGGGATGAAGGAAGCACATGTCAACTGCACTTACATACGCTTTAGTACCCAACTCTCCTCAACCTGCTCCAACTAAAAAATAGAAGAAAGAAAAATAAATGTAGTTATTATTATAAAATACCCTGTTGCATTATAAAAAATATGTAGAACACAGAAGGCAGGCAGAAAATGTAACTTTCTTTCTCCTTATGTCTATTTTAGAGTTGTTTGGCATCTTCTCAATTTACTTATGATTTTTCTTCACATGAAACTATTTGATTGAGGCCTGTGTCCTGGTCCTATGTCCAAACTTTTATTTCTTTCTAGAATTTGAAGGTGTATAGAAGAAAATCTGAATATAATAATGACACACAAGTATTAAGATTACTTGGCTTTAGCATGTTTAAGATTTTTGAATAATGGAAATATGTGAATTCTGAAGGAAGACACATGAAGTGACTTGTAGTCTTATGAAATCAGTTTCCAAATAGAAATATTTTTGAAAGAAAAAATTTAATAGATGCATAGTTTGTATAAATACCATAGTTTACAGAGTATTATTTGATAATAAAATTTTAGTAAAAGAATTTTGTTATAATTTGAAATGAAATATAATATTTGAGAACATTGGAAGGTAAGCTATAAAATTAAGCTGAATAAATGTTTCATAATATTTGAATGGCATAAAGTCAACGATATTTTAGTGTGCACTTTAGAAATGCAAACTGGATAAAACAGCAATTTCTGCTAGTAGGAAAATCAAATTCTCCCACTCTAATATAAATGAGCAGAGGATTTCTCTGAAAGCTTTTAATCCACTCCAGCAGTCAATCTTCTTACAGCGGAAGCTGTCCTATTATTTAGACCTTCTAAGTAAAATTCTACCTGGATTAACAGTGATTGCATTGTAATAAGAAAATAAGAGCTGGTTTATATGTGTAAATTTTGCTCCTTTAATTGTGGAAGGAATGTATGGTAAAGTCCATCACAAAACTAAAAATGTTCATTCTGTTGACAGGTCATTTCTGATCAGAGTACATAAATATTTCTTTCTGGTTTAAGTTTTCTAGCTCAACCTACTTAGTTTCAATGGGTGGAAATTTGAGAGTGGCTCTTCTCTTTTCTTCAACTCATGTTAAACAATTCATTAGTAAAGTAATCTTTAATTTAGGCTATGGGTCCATACTACGTGGCCTCACCAAACTATTTCTAGAGTGTGCAACAGTCTCTGCCCTTTTGAACTTCTCTCTCTTTTTATTTCCTCATTTATTTCCAGTCACATCATTTTCCTCACCCCACCCAATGGCTGGCCTCAGGCAAAACAGTCATTTAGTTACATGTAGTTAACTGGCCTGATGTATTTGGGGGCGTGCTTGTATTTTATGAGTGGAAGATAGGAAGGAAAAAATGGGCTTCTACTCTGGTCCAACACTAGGTGATTTAATTATACAGAAAAAATGTATATTATATTACCAGGCTTAACTTCCTGATGCACATTTAGCTATATGGCCTTATTCTAAATTTGTCCTTGTTGGATTTACCTCTGTTGCAAAATATATTACCAAAAGTCTTTTACTTTTATCCAGTCTTTGGGGAGAAAGAAGTTTGTAAACAGCTGTACTGCCATATGTTTTCCATAAACTGAGTTAAAACAAAATAACACTGTGTTGGTAAAATGAAGTACATTTCTGATATGTCAGAAAATATACTTTTCCAAAAGATCTTATTTTTATTATTTTCTAATAATTTGTATGGTGGTAATAGGAAACTAATATACCCATTAACTTTTAAGCACCTAAGTGATCAGTTAATGCAAGATTCTTTCAAAAAATCATTTTTCAATTTCAGGGAGCATATGTGTCTATGAAAGTAAACAATATGAGATTACAGGAAGATGATAAGTACACCCAGAATTGAGGTAGAAAGTTAATGGTGCCAGTATAAGCACGTATGTATCTAATAAAATATTTTCCCACAGATAATTTCGAAGGTGTTTATGATATTAAGATCGAGTTAAGCCTATTTACTTGTTATTGCCCCAGCCCAGAAAAGCCATAGCACTTCTTACCACACCTCATACTCCCAACTCTGACCTTGTCTCCATTTTCCCACTGCAGTCTTCTTGATACAGAAGTGGCGTGGATAGGAAGATGGTGATTAATGATGCTGAAACATTTGGATGAGGTCACTTGCCCAATTGTGTCTGATCATCTTTAAAATGTAGGGTACAACTTTAGACCCTACTGGTCATAGGAAGAGGTATGCTCAGCATTGTAATATTAAAAATATCTTAAAAGTCTAGAAGATTGAATAGATTTGAGATAACAGTGTTTGTCTTTGTAGAATTATGCAAGCATTTAATATTTACTACTGATTAATTAACTTTTAAGACTTATGTTACTATGACATCAACTTCAAAATTCAATGATAATTTATTAAATATGTTTAACTGATGTCTAATTCTCTTTAAAATATAGACTAAAATTTTACCTTCTCTATCATACTCTGTATACTTTCTTTATGTGTGTGTATGTATGTATCTACCTACCTATCATCATTCTTCTATTTAGGAACTTCTGGGTCCAGGTCCCTACCCACTAAAATGGCCTCAAATTCTGGACAAAAATAACAATGAAATTAAATGTGGATATATTTTCATTAGTTCAAATGAAATAGGGGAATTTCCCATACCAAATAAGAAGAGAGAAGTGAACATACAATGGGGAACAAGAAAGTTAAAATTGTAATGTCTTGGGAAGAAGTAGATGCAGATATAAACCTCAATGTCTAGAGACTTGAGGTTTGTAAGCACAGTAGGGATAGAGTGAAGAAGAAAGGCAAAAAGGAGCATTAAAAAAAAAGAAAATATAAGATACAGAACAAACCAAAAATATGTAAACATAAACTCAAACACATCAATTCTTTTATAAAAATAAAATGATTAAATTTACCAGTTAAAATATAACAATGCCAAAAGTTTGACAATAAAGAGATGGAAACAGACATACTGATGTAATAATAGTAATCTAAGATAACATAGACTTAGTCAAAAATTTATGAATGATTTGAAAAAAGCAATGCTCAATGATTGGGCATATATATAACAATAAAAATTAATTGGTTTAAAATCACTCAAGAAGACAGAATGGTCATAAATCTCTACGTACTGAACAATGTAGCCTCAGAATATATAAATAAAAGAATTTTAAAAAGCATTAGAACACGTAAATTTACAATCACAGTGAAAGATTGAAAGTGATAATTCTGAGAATAAATAGATTAAGCCAATAACATTTCCAATGGATTTCCAGTGACAACATGACAATAAAAATAATCCCTTTCCTGTTTTCCTCTGGAAAACCACCCTAAAATTAAAAAAATAGAACTACAAAATAGAATACAATTTTAGTAGGACTAAGAAAAATATATAACCAATCAATTACAAAATAAATCTAAGGGTTGACAATAGCAGATGCTGTTACTGCCCAATTGGGTTCTTTGTCTGCTACACAGAAGGAAGCCAATACATTGAAACAGCAAGTGTTGCAGCAGAGAGTTTAATATTGCAGGGTACTGAGTGAGGAGATGGGAGGAATTTCTCAAATTTGTCTCCCCAAGAACTTTGGGGCCAGGGTTTTTAAAGGTAGTTTGGTGGGAAAATGGCTGGGGAATTTGGTCCTCTGATTGCCTGGGTGTGAACTCACAGGATTGGGAAGCAGCAATTGTCTTTTTGCACTGACACAGTTCTGGGGCAGAGGGTTCCAAGACCTGTTGAGTCAGTTTCCAAGTATGGTCACTGTTCTGATTGGTGTCAGTTGTCCCCCCCAAATGCAGAGTCTGGAAAATATCTCAAAGACCAGTCTTAGGACATTTACTGTAGTTCCAGTCACATCAATAATAATAACAATAATAATGTTATATATAAAAGTGATTAGGGAAGTTACAAATCTCATGACAGTCATGGACTCCTAAGCAGTAAGCAGCTATAGGAAGGCAAGAGATGAAACAATGGCTGGTTAACTTTTACCTATGCCTATACTTCTGTGGAAATCAGACTTCTACCAAGTTCTTGCCTTATGGCCTAACATTACTTTAATATAGGTGGTTTCACTGAGAGGGGACAGAAGAGACAAAGAGGCAAAGCGAAAATATGGAGAGTGGTGAGTGGGCCCAAAAGCAGCGAATTGCCACAAGAATTCATGAAAATGTAATTCTTGAAAGTGAGGACCTCATTTTGAAATTCAAAAATGGTATGTATTTTTTACAGTAGGAATAGGACAGGCAGCAAAAACACTTCTGTACCCAGTGCAAGATGCATGGGTGCAGGCTACCTCAGGACTAACACAGAGAGCCACACTCACAAGGAGCATTCTGCCCCTATGGCAGCAGGAAAGGAGAGGATACTTAGGGTATAAAAACCATCTATCCTGGAAACTCTCCCTTCCCTTCTAGCCTCACCCACACCCTAGGAAAATGGCTGTTTCTTGAAAATCTAGCTTTCTCCATGATGAAGAATAAAGAATGAACTGTTGAAGCATCAATGAAAAGATGCTAAAGAAAAAGAAGAGGAGGAGGAGGAGGAGGAGTAGCAAAACCAATTTCCAAAAAAATTGTTTCCACAGAGGAGATGAAAATTTTGACCAATATTTTAAAGGAATTAAAATTTAGCTTAATGAGATGATTTTCTGTATGATAAAAAACTATAAAACAGAAATTTAAAAAACTTTTAAAATTAGAAGAGTCTCAAGGGAGCACAGACAATGTAATAAACATAATAAGTTGCAAAACGACCAAAGGAGGATGTGAAGCCAGAGAACCAGGGCTGTTCCCAAAGCTTTACTATCCAAAGACTCTACCCTTTCCCTCCCAAACCCTCAATGAAAAATCATATTGGCCATCATACAGTCTTCCCTGGGCACTTGGAGCACAAATGCCTTGCCTGTAGTAGGAACTGGGCTCCACATCCGTGAGGGCTAATGGATCACCCTGAAACTTTCCTCTACTCCTTAGTCTTGCTCTGTACCTACTGCTTCAGAGAAGTAAATTAATCATTCTCATGGCACCCAATCCAATGCCTGTGATAACTCAAGCAATTTGTCATCAGACCTGATTGCAAACCAGCCTCCCAACAGGGAGCTGTAGATGAGAACAGGTGAGGGCTTTTGCTAGACCACGGCCAAGTCATTGCAGATGTCTGACCTTCATAATGTGACATCAAAATATCATTTTACTTCCATTCCCAGATACTCTAGTTTTAGAGTAATACATTTTTGTTACAGTCCTGACAGTTGGTATTTCTGGAAAGCACTTTCTGATCTCTCTTTGTTTATGCTTGAGCTTTCTGCCTGAGATATACGTTTATAACCTTGTTAAATTAGAAAAAGGAAAATCCTCCTTGAAGGCCCAGCTCTAATTTTTCTTTCCTTCCAGTGACCTGCTTAAAACCTTCAAGTTGAATAGAATTCTTATGTGTTTTCTTATCACTTTATATTAGCCAGATAGATAAAAATTATAGAATTGTTTGATAGTATCACAATTAAACCATTATCATGGGTGGGATGAGGGTAGTACATTCAGTGCCGAAAACAGAATTTCTTTAGGTTAAGTAAAAACCCACAGAATCTGGAAGAATGTAAAAATCACGAGTTTAGTTTGGGTTTGAGATGTGCATGACAACCCTTTGAAGAGACAATGAGAACTCGTAAACAATGAACATCAATTTGTCTGCCCTTTTCTATCAGCATCATTTCTCCAGTTTCTCTCCTTGGTCAAGACCTCAAGATAATCAGATTTTTTTTTCTACTGCCCTATTTAACAATTCTTTGAGCATCTTTAGTATTATTTTTATGCTAAAAGAGTGTCTATACCTTACCTTAATCTGATTTATGCTTGATTCTAGAGGAGGGATGTGGTGAATTTGTACCATTTTATGTGGCCTTAGCATCTACTTTTAGTACAAGTTTAACTTTCTCATACCAGAATCAGGGCTCAGTCGCTCTTGACACAGTTTCCAGTTCTACACCACACTCAAATGCCTCAAGCCAGTGGCCAGAGATAAGAATTTAGAGGCTTCTCTCCCACCTGGCATACTGGGGCTTCCTGCTTTCCTGACATGTCTTTAAATGGACCATTCAAGTATTTGCCTCCTCACTTAAAGTGACCCACACCCTATTCTCTTATATATATTGCTTCTTGCCACATGCTTCTGTCTCTCTCTCTCTGTGCCTGACTCTACATTGCTGCCTCGCATGACTGTGGGATGGAAGACTGCCAACTCATGCTCTACTTGCCCAGGATCTGAAAGTAAAAATCTTTAAACTTATTTCTTAATGTGGTGATGCATTGAATTTGTGACTTTTGTCTAAATTACTAAGGGCTGCTCCAGGACATGTGTTCCCTGGGATGCCAGGGACAACACAAGGTCAGGCTCCCAGTGTCAGAGCAATGATAAGGTAGGCATAATCTGGACATGGGTCAGACAAGAGCCACAGGGGCATCTGCCAGTCTAAATAAATTTCCTGTGTGGGCATAGGTCAGAAAACTAGGCATTAGTTCATCAACCAGGAAAAATAAGTATCCTGTGAAAGACACATTATAAATCACCCATGTCCAGCTCCTCTTTGTTTCCTGTTAGGGCAGGGTTGCTGGCCAGTCTCATACTGGAACCCCAATTTAGCTGGGCACTCTCAAAACAAGGCCAGAAAAGTCCCACTCAGATTAGTATGCTAGTTAGTTGAATTTCACCTACTGAATTGATGAGATTCTTAAAGAGAAGTACTGTACTCTATTCATCTTTATATCTCATGTCTAGCAAGGTGTGGAAACCATTAAGGCCCTCTATATGTTTCCCAGAATTTAAGTTCAAATTTATTATTTATACATAACATATACTTAACCAGTTCCAAAAAGGTTTGGTTTACAATAGCAAATAGTAGTATCTGCAGCATCTGTAGTATAAAACTTGAAATTCTCTCGTCAGAGGCAACCTTAAATACTCCTTATAATACTCCAGAGTTTGTCAGAGTGCATGTTTTAGTTTGTAAATTCTTTACATAACTAGAATGAAGAGCTTCTTTTCACAATAATAAAAACTTGACACCACTTTAATGACCCAAATAGTATTCTGAATGCCCATAGAAGAGTTACAAAAATAAAGTTGTGAAAATAAAATTTGCCTTTTTCTCTGAAGCATGCTTGAATGTCATTATATCATTGTTCAAGTGTTTTTTAAAAGAAGCAATCTGATTGTGATGGCATGTGCTAAAAAGAAACCAAAACTGTGCCTTCAAGTTATAAGAGAATTAATCAAAACATTAAGGTATCTTTCATTTTATGGCAATTGTTTTGCTGTTATTCAGGAAGAAATATACAACACTGCCTTATGCAGTATTACCTAACAACTTGGTCTCCTAAAATGTTTAGCTGACTATTTAAATGTGTATCTAATATGCAAAAAATAACAACAACAACAGAAACAAATCATGAGACAGAAACCATGCACTAGTGTGTTTGTTCTCAGGCACATTAGGTAGAACTTCTAATTGGTCAACTTTCAGATAGTCACTGAAAACTTATTATGCACTGGGATTACTATTTTCTAATTCGGAGTCAGCACTGAGAAGTTTTGGCCTCTGTCTCAGTTTGAGTTCCCTGGGAACTCCGATACATAATTTCTGATGAAAGCTTCAGCCAATCCTACAAGGGACTCTGAAGCAGGAATGACGCTACAAAATTGTCCCAAATTGGGAAAAGGAGTCAGAGAATTTTTACCCCAAGTAGATCAGTTATTGAATGCAGGTCAACCTAAGAAAGGAACATACCCTTAGAAGAGAATGTTCTTTCCAGTAGAGGCAATTCCTAAAGGATTTTGACAACTAAAGGCTATCTTCCATTAATACGTCCATGAGTTGGGGAATATAAGGATAGGCGATAGATAGGTAGATATATAATAGGTAGGTAGGTAGGTAGATAGATATTTTGTAAATTATTATTGCATCTGTCTACCTATTTTAAGCAACAAAATATAACTTAACAATTCATTCTTATTGATAAAACAGAAAGGCCTATGTTTTTCCTTAAAGGGCTATTCATGTAGTTCATTAAAATTTTTTAAGGTACAGACAAATTCTGTTTTGATAGTTTTTATATGAATGGTTCTATGTGAGTTGCCAAATTACTGGATTTGACCATTCTTGCTAAAGGTAATGGAGTGATAGCAAAGCTGAAGCAGAGATGAAAATGTAAATGTGTATGTGAAGTACAGATTTGAATATCCAGTTGGTGATAATATCACTCTAAGTTAAAATTAGTTTTAGTTCCTCAAAATGTATGATTTTGACCTTCGTCAGAGTTCTCTTATGCAATTTATTTTATCTTTAATGAGAGAAGAATGCTAGACAATTTTAAACACTCAAGAATCATAGATTTTTGTCTTCTAGATATTTTACTTGTGGCTCAGCCCAAATAGTCAAAATGATTAAGTGGTTAATTATTTCTATACTTCTGAATTATGTAATTGTTCTCTGTGATTTTTGAATCAAATATTTTATGTGATTAATTTTACTGAACATATTTTATTAGTACCCCTTTGGATTTTCTTAATTTATTCAGACTCAATGGGGCACATTGGGAGTAATAAGCCAATGTTATTACTAAAAATTAAAATAGTGTATATTTTATTCATTAGTAATATTCATTAGTAATGTATATTTTATTCATTAGTAATTTCAGCATGAGAGCTACTTTTTATGTCATATGTACCATGCAACATGCTTTTAAAAAGTGCAATGGTTCAACACAGGAATGTGATTAACTACATGATTTGAAGACAAGATAATATTAGTAAATAATATTAACTTCCAAATATGTTTTCTAAAGAGGACAACTTAGAAAATGATACTGAAATTCAAATAAATATAAAATTTCAGTTACTTTAACCTAAAGTTTTCTCTTGAAATTGCTATTCCTAAACTTGAAATATATAGCAATGGATCAAATTGGGTTCCTTAAAACTTTCTTGATGTCCGTGCCAAAAATGGTAAATGTAGTAGGTTTCATTTCCAAACTCCAACAAACATGTCTGACAGGCCTGGCAGCTCAGACATATTTTGGAAAGCATACAAACTCTCTCACACACAATGGCAGTTAGAAAATGAATGCATTCTGCAGCTCTTTTTCATTGCTTTTTGCCAATTTGCAAATAGTCCCTTTTTATAGATGTTTGGAATTATCTTTGCATGCAAAATTTAAACATTTGAGGAGATGTATAGGTTTTAATGATATTTCTGTGAAAGATTATAAGTACAGCCTCAATTATGTATTGAAAAGTAAATATAAATACATGTTCATATCATCAATTATTGAAAAAATATATCAACAGCCATATAATTAACATTACTTAAAAGATCAATCTAGGATATTTTAGGTAGCTTGATTCGAAGTACTGAATATAGGGCAATATACTTAGACTATTTTAGAAAATGAAAAATATGCAGAATTATTGAGGCATTGTATTTTTTACTATTATCATGTCATTCATAAGAATAACTGAAAGTTCTGTAAAAGCGCATTTTTTTTTACTGATTTAAATAACATTACTTAATTAGCCAGTGTGAAAATTTTGAGCCAATGCTCCAATATATTCAAGTCCATATCATCTTTATATCAAAGAGAGGTATACTAAACTTAAAAAAAGAGATATAAATCATAAAATAAATTTTAGAAAATTTTATTTGCTCTTTGTTTTAAATTTTTTTTTGTTTTTTTGAGACAGGGTCTCATTCTGTCACTCTGAGTAGTGGGCAATGGCATGATCATAGCTCACTGCAACCTCAAACTCCCTTAAACTCCTGGGCTCAAGGGATCCTCCTGCCTCAACCTCCCAAGTAGCTGGGACTACAGACACGCACCACCACATCCTAATTTTTTCTATTTTTTGTAGAGATGGGGATCTTGTTTTTGCTCAGGCTGGTCTAGAACTCTTGACCTCAAGAGATCCTCTGACCTTGGGTTCTCGAAGTGCTAGGATTCCAGGCGAGAACCACTGTGTTGGGCCTGTTTTAAATATTCATCTTTATGTTACACGCATTCTTAAGAACGAAAAACAAGAAACTATTTGCATACAAATAAGTATTATTTGATATTTTACATTTAATTCACAAGTTCTTTCCAAATTTTTTTTTTTACAATCAATTGATGTTTACCCAAGAATACAAATTAAAATATTCTCCATCACTGACTTATTTGTTTTTTAAAGTTTTCATTTAACTTGAAGGGATGATTAAGCAAAATAAATTGCTGCTACTGAAAGTCAATTTAAAAGGTGTTTTTTTCATTCTTCAGTAAACAATAAAGTAGGTATTTGAAATATATATCAAATTATACATAAGATTATCAAAAATAAACTACAGTAGTGCCCCCTTATCCACTGTTTCTCTTTTTGTGGTTTCAGATACTTTTGTCAACCGTGGTCCTAACATATTTAATGTAAAATTCCAGAAATAAACAATTCATAAGTTTTAAATTTCACACCGTTCTAAGTAGAGTGATGAAATCTCATGCTGTCCCACTCAATCCCGCCTGCTAGTCCATCATCCCTTTGTTCGGTATCATGCTCTACACTATCTCCCTGTAGTCACTTAGTAGCTGTCTGGGTTATCAGATGGACAGATCACAGGAAGAAGGGTGAGTACGGTACAGGAAGATATTTTTAGAGGAAGAAAGAGACCACATTCACCTAACTTTTACTATAGCATGTTGTTATAATTGTTCTATTTTATTATTAGGTATTGTTGTTAGTCTTTACTATACCTAATTTGTAAATTAAACTATAGGTAGGTAGGTAGGAAGGTATAGGAAAAAACATCGTATCTGCATGGTTCATTTCTATCCCTGGTTTCAGGCACACACTGGGGCTTGTTGGAACGTATCTTTTGTGGATAAGGGGGGACTACTAAATAACTCAGCGAATAAATGTTCATACAAATAGATGCTTTTAATAATCAAAAAACTTTCTAAAAGAATGATTGGCATTTCAATTTTAAATGTATTATTTTGACCAATTTCTACTGTAACATTTTATTTATACTCTAATATGTAAAGTAGTAGCCAAAGAAAAAGAAAGCCCATACTTTTCACAGGAAATAGGTTATTTTCAAAGAAATTAGGGATATAGATATTCTAATGCTACAAAGGGGGAAAGTTAATAGAATAGCTGTGTTTTCGTAGTTATAAGTTTTGGTTTCAGAAATTTTACAAATAGGTATTAAAAATGTAAGTGTGCTTGTTTGTGTGTTTAACTTTTATACTGTCTCGACTGCATAGGATTTCTTGAATATCTGCTTTGTTGTTTTTTAAAATTTTTGGAAATTTCTCAGATATTCTCTCTTCAAATATTGTGTTTACGGCATCCATTTTCTTCTACTGTGAAACAACATTCACGTCTGTGAGAGGTTTACACTGTTTGTTGATAACTTTTGGCTCTTTTAAGTAAAAATTTCCGTCATTTTTGCCCTCTGTTTTAAGATTGTTATTTTTTATTTATTTGTTCTTTCATTCTCCCGGTATCTTTTCTACCATGAAAAATCTTCTGTTAAATCCATCAATTGAATTCTTAATTTCAAATATTGCACTTACCAGTCCTAGAATTTTTATATATTCTTTTTCTAAAGAGTCTATTGAATATCTGCATATTTCCCTTTATTTTCTTGACTACCTTAATCATAGTTAGTCTCTATCTTTTATAATGCCAATACATGGATAACCTGTCTCTTTCCATTGTCTGTTTTTATTCTTAATCCTGTTTCTTTGAATCCTTAGTACTTTTCACTTGAAATTATAGATAAAAAATTATTCAGTTTATGTGTGATATTATTTTCTGCAAGAAAAACTTTGTCTTGTCTTTTGTAGAAATATAAAGTGTTATGAGATCACCTTCATTATATGAGAAAACTGATTTGATTGAGCCTTGGTTGCAGTTTTTTTACGGTATATCTGATGGTCCCCATTCCTCCTACATAGCCATCCTAGATTTAGAGCTGATTATCTTATGGTGTTTAGTAAGGCTTTTACCCCTTGCATATTCTGAGATCACATTTTAGCCCTCCAACATCATGAGATTGCAGAAAAGTTGGCTTTTCCCTTCAATGTGTTACAGTTTTGATTTTTACCCTTAGTAATTACACTGTACAAAAATTGACCTAATGCCTCAAAGGGAAAACCCATAGAGTAATAAGATTTACTCATAGACTTCCATTATCATTAGGATCTTGTTCTTTCCCCTCCTAGTTCTGACGGTCTGATCATTTCTTAACTCAAAATTTTATTTTTCCAAAGTATAGAAGAATCAAAATTTCTGCTAATTTACCTGCTTATTATGATAAGCAGCATAGGCCTTCTTGGATTGTCATTATTTTTCTTAGTTTCACTCCACGTTATAATCAATAAATACACTTAGGGAAAAATCAGCTACAGAATCATCTTATATCTAAGTTTGAACTTTTTGACCCAAATTCCCCCATTCCCTTCATAACCCCAGACTCTGGAAACCACTGTTTTACACTTTGCTTCTATAAACTTGACTCTTTTCACCATATCCTCAAAAACATTTGTTATCTTTGGTCTTTTTGATAAATGCCATCATAACACTTGTGATTTTCTTTGCAGTTTTTATTTGCATTTCCCTGATATTACTGATGTTGAGCACCTTTGTGTATAACTATTGAACATTGGAAAAATGTGTCTTCAGATCCTTTGCACACTTTTAAAACAGGCTATTTATTTATTTATTTGCTATTGAATTGTATGAGTTCCTTATATATTTTAAATAGTAGTACTTTATGAAATAAATGGTTTGCAAATATTTTCTCCCATTCCACAGTTCGCCTTTTCATTTTATTGATTGTTTTCTTTACTGTGAAGAAACATTTTAGTTTGATATACATCCACATATTTTTGCTTTTTTTGCCTATGCTTTTGGTATTATTTCCAAAAAAAATCATTGCCAACACCAAGATCAAGGAGATTTTCCTCTGTTTTCTTTTTAATTTTTACAGTTTCAGGTCTTACATTTAAGTCTAATCCATTTTTAGTTGGTTTTTGTGTATGATGTAAAATAAGGTTCCAATTTCATTCCTTTGCATGTGAATATACAGTTATCTTAACACCATTTAATGAAGACACAATCCTTTCCTCATTGTGTGTTCTTGGTGCTTTTGTTGAAGATTAGCTGACTATGTATGCGTGGGTTCATTTCTGAGCTTTCTGTTCTGTTCCATTGGTCCATGTCTGTTTTTATGCCAGTACCATACTGTTTTGATTACTATACCTTTGTAAAATAATTTGAAATTAGGTAGTGTATGCCTCTAGTGTTAGGTATGTGGTCTTTACCCCAGGGAAGTTTGCAAAACCAGAAAAGGAGATGTGAGGGAGGAGGGGAGATAAAAGAGAGCTGAGCAGGCAAAATGGAAGGTTTGTAAACCTAAAAGGGGGATGTGATTGAAAACAAAGACATTTCAAGGACTAGCTGCCATCTGCTAAGGCACAACTTCCTCCCAAACATGAAGGACTTGCTGTATACTGGGATTATTGTCTAATTTCCCCCCAACTCCACTCCCTCCTCCCAACCCTCTGTAAAAAACTCACTAGACCCCATTTAGGGGTGGACTCCTTCCTCTGCTTCCACCCACATGCACCCAGATGCTTAAATAAACAGCTCTTTATATCTTTGAGCTTTGCGTGTTTTCCTCTTGGCTCCGACCTAATATCTAGCTTTATTCTTTTTACTCAATATTGTTTTGACTATTTAGGGTTGTTTCTGGTTCCATGTGTATTTTAGGATTGTTTTTTCTGTTTCTGTGAAAAATACTATTGGGATTTTAATAGGGATTGCTTTGTAGATTGCTTTGGGTAGTATGGACATTTTAACAATATTAATTCTTTCAATCAATGAACATGACATATCTTCCCATTTATTTGTGTCTTCTTCAATTTTTTCACCAATGTTTGTTGTTTTTATTGTGCAGCTCTTTCACCTCCTTGGCTAAACTATTCTTAAATACAAAGAGCCCCCAATTTATGAGAGTTCAACTTGTGATTTTTCAACTTTATAATGGGTTTATTGGGACATAACTCCATTGTAAGTCAAGGAGCATATGGACATATGATGGTTTGACTTGTGATATTTTTTACTTATGTTGGGTTTATGGGACATAACCCCATTATAAGTCTAGGAGCATCTGTATTTTGTTCTTTTTTTACTATTGTAAATGGGATTGTTTTCTTAATGTCTTTTTCAGATAGTTTGTTATCCCATCTCCTGCCCCTTAAATGACAGTTTCTATTGTTGGTATTGTTACTGCGTTTCTATTCCTCTAATGTGTATTGGGCATGCATACTGTGTGGGGGGGGTGTGTGTACAAGATAACTTGTTTTTATCTGAATCAAAACAAGCTACACCTGGGCCTAATGCAGAAATTTTCTTACATCAAAACCGCCACACATTACACAAAATTGCATAACATTGAGCTTAATGCTATCACTGTAAGGAGCTTTTGTTTTTATTCCTCTGTGGAGATTAGTATATTTTAAATGAAGAAAGGACAGTGAACTAAAGGGTATTTGATGAATTAAAAGGCAGATGGTGATAGGAATTACGGCCATGTAGAAAAACTTTCTTTTCTTTATTTCTAAGCATGAGGTTGTATTGTACTTCTTAACTCACGAGATGTTAAATTTGGCTAAGTGATTTACTTTATGCAGTGAAATGCAATCTTAAGCTCCATTGATTACTTTTGGCAGGAACTTCAAGAATCAGTGCATGGATATCCATGGTCTCACTTTCTTTTCTCCATGATCATTGGTTATACTTCTGGAAAAGTTTCTTCCCAGAGTTCGATTATCAGAAAGAGGACAGGATAAAACATACAACAAGCTGAACTGGGTAGCATTGTGACCCAGAAATAAATCTTTGGGTTTTTTATTTGTTTGTTTTTAGGTGATGAGAACTTTTCTTTCCTTTTTTGTTTTTATTATTATTAACTAACATATAATAATTGTATATATATATTGGGTATAGTGGTTTTTTTTCCAAAAATATATGGAATGTTTCAAGATATTGCTTGTCACTGTTCCACAAGGGCCATATTAATCTTCTCTGTATGGTTACAATTTTAGTATATGTGCTGCCAAAGTAAGCACTCTTTGTTGTTTTAAAACATTGAGAGTAATAACTACTGCAGAAAAATATAACCTCACTTTGCTGATATACTGGTGTATGTCCTGTTATTTCACTTCACTTTATTGTGCTTTACAGATACTGGGTTTTGTAAATATTAAAAGCTTGTGGCAAGCCAATAGGCATATTTTTTCATCAGCATGTGCTAACTTCATGTCTTTCTGTCACATTTTTGGTAATTCTCACAATATTTCAAATTTTTTCAATATTACTTTTTCTATTATGGTGATCTGTGATCAATGATGTTTGAGGTTACTTTTGTAATTGTGTTGGGGCACCACAACTTCACCCATATAAGATGGAGTACTTAATCAATGAATGTTTTGTGTGTTCTGACTATTCCACTGGCCAGCCATTCTCCCATCTCTCACCCTCTCCTTGCGCCTCCCTATTTCCTGGGACACAGCGATATTAAAATTAGGCTAATTAATAACCCTACAATGGCCTCTAATGTTCAAGTAAAAGGAAGAATTGCACATCTCTCAATTTAAATCGGAATCTACAAATGAGTAATCTTAGTGAGGAAGACATGTTGAAAGTCCTGACAGGCCAAAATCTAGGGCCTCTTGTGCCAAACAATTAGTCAAGTTGTGAAGGCTCTTGAAGGAAACTAATAGTGCTACTCC
Source organism: Daubentonia madagascariensis (assembly GCA_023783475.1). Classification (NCBI taxonomy): domain Eukaryota; kingdom Metazoa; phylum Chordata; class Mammalia; order Primates; family Daubentoniidae; genus Daubentonia; species Daubentonia madagascariensis. Next base: position 11,223,822 of record JAKFHU010000978.1, on the reverse strand, counting down.
AGTGAACAAAGGAATGATAAGGAAGAGAAACAGCCTTATTGCTGATAGGAGAAAAGTTTCAGTGGTCTAGACAAAAGAGCAATCCAGCCACAACATTCCCTCAAGCCAAAGACTACTCAAGAGGAAGACCCTAACTCTCTTTAATTCTATGAAGGATAAGAGAAGTGACAAAGCTGCACAAGAAACATTTGAAGCTAGTAGAATTTGGTTTGTGAGAGTTAAAGCAAGAAGCTATCTCTAAGACATAAAAGTGCAAAGTAAAGCAGCAAGTGCTGATGCAGAAGCTGCAGCAAGTTATCCAGATGATCTACCTAAGATAATCAATGAAGGTGGCTACACTAAACAACAGATTTTCAAAGTAGAGCAAACAGCCTTCTATTGGAAGAAGATGCCATCTAGGACTTTCATAGCTAGAGAAGAGAAGTGAATGCCTGGCTTCAAAGCTTCAAAGGACAGGCTGATTCTCTTGCTAGGAGCTAACGCGGCTGGTGACTTTAAGTTGAAGCCCATGCTCATTTATCATTCTGAAAATTCTTTGGCCCCTAAGAATTATGCTAAATTTACTCTGCCTGTGCTGTATAAATAGAACAACAAAGCCTGGATACCAGCACATCTGTTTACAGCGTGGTTTACTGAATAGCCTAAGCCCATTATTGAGACCTACTACTCAGGAAAAAAGATTTCCTTTCAAGACATCATTGTTCACTGGCAATGCACCTAGTTACCCAAGAGCTCTGATAGAGATTTACAAGGATGTTAATGTTGTTTTGATGCCTGCTAATACAACATCCATCCTATAGCCCTTGATCAAGGAATAATTTCAACTTTCAACTCTTATTATTTAAGAAATACATTTTATAAAGCTATAGTTGCCATACACAGTGATTTATTTCTCTGATGGATCTGGGTGAAGTAAATTGAAAATTTTCTGGAAAGAATTCACCATTCTGGATGCCATTAAGCATCCATCAGCAGTGATGCAAGACCCTCCATCAGCAAAAAGATTTTGACTCAGTCAAAGCTCAGACGATCTTCAGCATTTTTTTATCAATAAAGTATTTTTTCATTAAGGTATTTACATTGTTCTTTTAGACATAATGCTGTTGCCCATTTAATAGACTACATTATAGTGTAAACATAAGTTTTATTTGCACTGGGAAACTTAAAACGTGGTGTGACTCTCTTTATTGCTTTGTTGTGGTGGTCTGGAACTGAACCTGCAATATGTCTGAGATATGCTGATAATTATCTTCCTTTATTTATACTTAATTTTCCTTAAACCTCAAAGTTTCTGAAAATTGGTATATATTGTGATGTCATTCATTAAAATATAGTGTTCTGGGGATTTTCCAAATTTTTGTTAAGAAAATTTTCAAAGATTCCTGACAACAGAACATTGTGCCATATATGTTTCTAATACATTTGTATTAAATATTTTAAATAATTTGCAGACATATTTCATCCCTTAAATAATTCTGTAATCTTAGAAAAACAAAGGCATTTTCTCACAAAACCACAGTACTATGAACACACCAAACATAACTGATAACTTCTTATTGTCAAAGTCCCATACCATATTCAATCCAGTTGTTCCAAAAGGTATTTTATAACTGTTTTGTTCAAAGATTCAAATAAGATCCAGTCTTCAAAATAGGTTATGTCTTTTTTGTTCTTTCAGAATCCTACATCTTTGTTCTTCTTTTTTTCCCATGGTATTGAATAAAGACACTGCACTCACTCTGGGTTTGTCTAATGGCTTCTCATGGTGCCATTTAACCTGTTCTTTCTTCTAAATTTCATAAAAATTGGGAGTTAGGAGTAACAGCTTGATCTGTTTCAAGTTAAACATTTTTGGAAAGAGTACTTGATCGGTAATTCTGTGCACTTCATGTTATGTCACCTCAGGAAGCGTATAACATCTGAATGCTCCCCTTCCTCCCTTTAAACCTTCTAGCTTAAAGTGGTGACAGCCTGATCTGCCTTCAGGAAGTGGCATTTCCTGACTTGAAACCAGCAGGTATTATGTATGGAGAAATAATGTTAGCACCACACACATACCAAGTCTTTATTAATCTTTCATAGGTGAAATGGTTTGATCGATGAACCTTGACTGACTCAGTCATTCTAGGGATTTCAAAAGTGTAATTTTTCTAACTGCTTCATTTTTTCTTTGTTTATTAGTGAGCAGTCTTCTGTTCAAAATAAGGCAAAAAAAAAAAAAACTTTTCTCATCAAATGGGGTTTGGCCACCTCACCCTGTCATGTAGTTTGCAGACGAAAGACAGAATAAATACTTACCTCTTTGCCTTTAAATCTCTAATGGATTTCTTAATGTTATGGGTACATTATAGTTGCATATATTTATAGGATACATGTGATGTTTTGATACAGGCATACAATGTGTATTAAGCCCCAAATACCCTGATTTGATTAATACAAAATACAGTTTGTTTTTATAAATACATTAAATATTTCTGTATCACAAAAAGCACACATGTATACATGCACACACACATACCCCCCTACAATACTAAAAATGGATGCCCTAAATGGGGAAAAAGCAAATTGCAGATGCATATTAAATATATATACATTTTAAATAGACATTTTATTTTATTATAAATGCTACAGTCTTAGAGCACATTTATATTTAAACTAAAGTGCAATTTTTTAAAACAGATTTTCTCTCAAAGTGTTAATATTGGCTTGTGTTTTTTATAAATAGGATGAGCCTGTTTTTCTCTTTTGTTTCACTTTATGTTCAAATTTTAAAAGTATAAAATCAACATGAGTATTTGCAGGAATATATTGGACTAAGCCTAGGTGCATAGCTCTTTGTTCCTTTTAATTGTCCACTGTATTCTCTCTACAAATTATAAGCATATTCTAAATTGGAACCAAATGCTCAGAGGCTTAAGAAGCATTTGCCCTAAAGAACCTAGGGAAATGACCATCATTTTCTATGCAACTTAACAAGTCCTAATAGCTGACATAAGGAGCACCTAAATACTATACAGAAGTGGCTCTCCTTAGCAGATTCCTGCAATTCATCTTTGGAACAGCCATCTAATACTGACTTGACAGATAATGTGATGAGAGAATATTCAGTGTGGCTAAGAGGTAACTGATTTCCCCAGATTTCATGTGTACGCTCCTGACAAGAAGTAGTTTCTCCACTCTGCCCAACCAACATACATCTCAGTAGACTTTTCATGAATTCTCCACTTTTTCATCACTTAAACAGAAATGCATTCCTTATCATCTATTATGTTTTAATTCATTACCATCTGAAGTCAGTGAAATAAATTCACTAGTAAGACAGAAATATAAGAAAACCACCATAATTAGGGAAACTTGTTTCAAATATCTTAGACAATTCCTTAAGGACAGGAAACTAAGTAACATATATAAATATTGCAACATGGAACAAAATTACATTTGTTAAGAAATGGTAAATGTCAAATAAAATATTTTAAAATATTAAGAACATTATGGGCTTTGATGAGCTTTTGTTTCTTATACTTAGAATTAATAGAAATGGAAATGGAAAAATACCATTACAAATTCAAATTATACATATAAATTTGACAAAGAAGTAAAACATAAAAGTACAAGATTTTGAATTAAACCCAAAATTGGAGGAAGGATATAAATAAGGCCTAAAATAACAACCATATATTACTGGTTGGAAAAAACATACCATAAAAATGTCATTTCTCATGAAATTAATGTACACCTGTTGCAACTTAAATCTGATTATCAACAGAAATTTTTCTTAGATGGGAGAGTGTATGAAAACATAACTCAAAAATTGTAATGCTTTTTAAAACTGTGTGAAAAAAATGACAAGAAAATAATAATAATTAACAAATATAACAATATATGCCAGACAATTATCTTACGTCTTTACATATAATAATTCTTTTAATCCTCACAAAAACAACATTAGTTAGGTGCTATCATTTTCATTTTAAAATGAGAGAACTGTGTCTAGAGGAGATTTGTAACGGGGCCAAAATCATATAATTGGATGGGATAGAGCGCAGATTTGATTTCAGGCACAAAGGATTTTAGTCAGTGCTCTTAAAATCACACTTGATTTTAAGAGGCACTTGAATTATCAGAAATTAAAAGTTGCTATATAGCCATGTAGCCATACATGTTCTACGGGATGGAACAGAAAATTAAAATGTATTATGGGATATTGGGAAATTGTTAAAAAGAATTAGCTGTATCTATATGAATTGGCTTTGAAATTTTACACAAAATATTATTGTGTAAAAATTGCATTGGAATGAACAATAAGTTATCATTTTGATTTAAAAATGTATGGAGGTATGCAATCAAACTGTTGAGAGTATTTACATTACTGAAGTGGAAATGGAAGAGGAAGAGAATGTTTGTAGATGATTTGTTTTCCTATTTTTAACCTTTCGTTGATGTATAATTGACATACGATAACTTGCACATATTTGAGGTATATAATTAAAGTTTGACATAGATGGACAACTGTGAAACCATCACTACAATCAAGATAAACATACTCATCTCCCCTTCCTTCTGCCTCTCCCACATGTGCCTACCCATCCCCAGGCAACCACCGATCTGCATTTTGTCACCAGACTGATTTACATTTTCTAAAATTTTAGATGAATGGAATTGTATGATATAATTTTTGTCTGACTTCTTTTACTAGCTGTGATGTATTAAGAACAATTTTCATTTTTTAAATTGTTATATGAAGTAAGCCTTCTGTTTATATTCTAAACGTTGCAAATAAGATATTATATATTGATAGTTTAAAGGTAAAAATAGGAATGTTATTTTGCAGCTGTGAATTTCAGCTGGTAAGAATGCAGTTCTAACGAAATGATTGTCATGGAGTCAATCTTCTGTGCGCATTTTTTGTGGCAATAGTTTCTCAATGAAATGAGTACACCAGATCCTAATATCTTACCTTAAAATTGCACGGCTTTGTGTTTAAAGTAAAATGGAAAAGGATATGTATTTGTGAGTGAAGATCACAAACATACTGCTGCCAATAGGATAAATCCAAATGTGTATTTTCTTGAATTAAGTCAGTAGTAAAGCCATCCTCCCCAATTTTTTGAATAATAAGAAAAAAGGAAAGAATAATAGGAAAAACTATTCAATGCTTATTATGTGCCAGATATGATTCTAAATGATAAGTATTAACTTATTAATTCTCATAATTCATGAGATATACATTATTGGCATCACCATTTTATAGATGACGACACTGAGACACAGAGAGGATATTTTTCCCACTATCATCCTGCTAGTTACTTGGTCGGTTATGAACCTCGGTAGCCTGGATCTTGGGTTCATGCTCCTAACCACTATGTAATGTGGGTCACTATATTAATTCATATTTCTGGAGTAACAAATGAAGAACTGTTTTTACCAAATAAAATTTGATCATAAGTCGTCATCATCACTATCATCAGTTTTTAGATACCAAAATCCTTAATTAATTAAGCATAATAGATCTCATAGGAAAAGTTATCTTTCTGATGCCTTTAGTTTTTCATTACTCTAGGGAAATATATTTGCTCTCCATGGCTGACTTGATAGCTTTCCCCCAACTCCCTGTTATAAATGTGGCTTTCCTTGCACACAGCTGTCCAGCTAGAGACAACTTTCATAGCCTCTATTCCACTCAGGTGTGTCAGTGTCACTATTTAAATACCATGTGGACATAAGCAGAAGTAATTTCAGCAACTTCTGGATTATATTTTAAAGAATACTTGCACTTGTCATACTCCTCTCTCTTTTTCCACCTGGATCCATCTGGTTATGATTAGAGCAATCTTAGTTGTTACATAAAGTTCCAGGGATCTGGGCTAGCGGAGAAGCTCTGACTTATGTGTGTCTGCCTATCCATATTGATTTGCTACATTAGTGAGAAATAAATTATATCCTGTTTGAGACACTGTGTTTAGGTGTAATTTGTGGGAGTGCACAAAAAAGCAAATTTATGAATTATCCTGATTAATATGTTCAGGAAAATACTAATCCCCTCAGAGATGTTCACATATTTGAATATTTTCACTTGTCCTTGAAATCAAAGAGAACTGGCCCGCCTAGAACAATGGTATAGCACAGATTCTCAAGAAGTAGAAATTGGGAATTTTCAAGGGGCCTTTGAATGGGAATTTATTTATTACTTCATTATCATGAGCTTTGATTTCAATTATACAATGTAACATCAGCAATTTTCTCGATTTATATTGATATTATATGAAGATTTAATAAGGTTTTAAAATTTTACTTTGTGTGAAGACATTGATATTCATAAACTGGAACTTAGATATTATTCCTCTTTTTTGTTGTTTCTTGCTAAATGATATTGCATTTAAAAACAATGAAGAGGTTTGATTTAAGCAAATCATGTCTGTCTTGAATAAGACAATTTATTTTGAGAAAATTAAAATATATTCCACATACTACTTTTTGATTGAAGCCAAGTAGATTTCCAGTACCCAGAACCTTATGTGATTATGTTTTACAATATATGAGTTACTTGCCCAAATTGTAAAGTTTTTCTTCCAAGACTATTATTTTTATATTCACATAGCTATGCAGAAAGCTACTGAATGTTTTTAGGTATTGAAAATCAACATTAAAAATATATACTCATTGAAATATAAAATAAGGTGCAAAATATAATAATTTCATTTTTATTATAGTCACACATTTTTTAATATAGCATTTATCAGGGTAATGATGGGGTCATAGAGTATCTGCTATAGTTTTACTACCAAATAAGTTTTATTATGACGAGAAAGTGTCAAGGTTTAACAGTTATTGGAATTTTTCCACATCCATTCCTGCCATTAGAATTTGTAAGTCAAATTGCCGAAAGTAAATCAGAATCATGTTAAACTTGTTATTAAAGTAAATAATAAGCATGAATAACAATGAGCTGATTGGACTCATTTTTATACTACACAAAAAGTCTTTCATATAATTTTAGAAATCATTTTAATTGCATTTAATTTATCATCCTTACCGTTTACATCATGATCATCAGGTCTTTAATTGAGACAATGCATGCAACATGAAACTTTTACAATTATAGGCATGTAGTATTTAAACAACAAGGCTCTGAGCTATTCCTGAGCTACTCCTTCTGAGAGACATGTAATGGTGTGACACAGGAAGTTCTTGGCATGACAAATTCTTTTTGACAGACTGACAAAATGTTTATTCTCCATTTTAGAAAGAAGGGTGTTAAAGCTTTATGTATTGTAAAGAGAAAAGTAATCCCATAGGAACAAATGTAGCTACCTCAGTAAAGGGTGAAAGAGAACACAGACCTGAAGGATTCAATTTAGTAATTCTAAGAGTAGTGGCAATCCACAGTCATAGACCATATTTGGCATCACATATTGAAAGCATGGGCTTCTGAATAATTCAACAGATAAAGATCATTACTATATTTTTGTGGGAATCAAAAAGCAAAGGTATAAAGCACATAATTAAGGGTTTCAAAACTGGAAAATAGTATGGAACAAAAGCAATGAAGGGCAGGAGAAGTTAACTCAGTCAAGAGCACAAAAGCTTTCATTACTGCACTGGTTAAACATCTTAGACATTCCCTTGTTGAATAACCAGAGCCCAACATCACACTCATGGCAGATTTTTTTTTATGCTGTCATGCATAAATAGAGTTAATTAATTATTTAGAAAAATAGAGTTTCAATGATTCTTAATAAATTCATGTGTATTTATGAGGATGTATGTTTATGATTGTGTCTTCCTTAAGTTTCAACTTAAAAATTCCCATAAGAGTGATTCAACATAGAAATAGCTGGACTGCACAGATTTCTTGACTTCTAAAATGACTTATCATGTCTAAGCAATAAAATTTAAATATATATACTCCCTTTTTTATTTTTTTTAATGGAAAACTTTATGCATAGGATTGTGTGAATACCTAAAAATGATGACCAATCCTTGTCTTTAAGGTTCTTACAATTTAATTAAGAATATGAGGTAAATGTTTAGCATATAATTGGAACAAATGAAAAAAATTGCAGCTGATATGCAGACAAAAATATAGAAATTGGGCATATTCCATGGGAAAAAAAGATGATGAATTAGGTAATATTTGATTGAAACCGGAAAGTAAGTTAGAGAATTAAATAAACAATGAGTAAGGAGAAAAATGTGTCAGTTAGATAATGTATTTAATCTTGTATTTTACATAGTTTATTACCCATTGTAGCTTTTTTTGGGCCAAAATCAACTGAATTTTTATCATAAACCTAAATAATTCTATGAATTACTGGTAAAAAAAGGTCTAGGAATCATAAGTCATTTACAAGTATGTAAGTTATGCACTCAGTTACTGCTAATAGATATTTAACTAGAGTGTCTTAAATCCGAAAGGGTTTATTTTCTTATGAAAGAAAACACTAGTGCATGTTTGACATGGGACTCTGTGAAATCTTCAGAAACCCAGGCTCCTTTTATCTGCAGCGTGTGGCTTCCTTAACCATGGCTGGTGAAGTTCCCGCTATTGTGTAAATACTTCAGGCAATAGGAAGGAGGAAGAGAAGGAAGGCTCCATCCTACCCTCTTAAAAGATACATTCTGACAGTGTCACACACATTTATTACTTTTAATGCATTGGCTGGGATTTAACCTCATACCTATTTTCATCACAAGGAGATTTACTTCTGGGCGGCAAAGCATATTTTTCTCTTAAGTAGAAATGTGTTCAGTGGAATATTGGCATTCTTGTACAAATGAAGATGGGGAGAATGAACAAAGGAAAGCAACTAGCTGTTTCTGCCCGCAGTAAACCAATACCAAAGGAAAGAGCTGTATCCATTCCAAACTTATTAGCAAGATACCAAAGCTGTCAAATTGGGTTGCAGATCAACTTGTAAGAATCACTCATGTGCAACATTGAGGTTTGAGTGGGTCTAAAAAAAATCCTCCCCTCCCAAGTTCAGAAACAGTGGAAATTCTGGAAGAGGAGCTAAATATATGAAATTCAAAAATGAACCTTAATATCGATGAAAGCTAGGTTGGAGAAAGTTATGAGTGTAAAATTAAATGCCCTCTGCCTCAACTGCAACTTGAGACCTTGATACAGTTTTTTTGGGAGGGAATGGTTTGTTTCACAGGGAAGATATATTTGCCCCTGATGGTGCCTATTACTGGAAAGGTTGGAGATAAAAAAAATAAATTATATATACAGTTTTTACAGATTTATATAATAATAAATGAGAGCTGTACAGAGAATGTGAACAAATCAGTGCAATGTATTTATTGGTGAAATCTTTAGTATAACATTCATACAGAAAAATGCACAAAATATAAGTGCATAACTCAATTATTATCACAAAGTGGGCACAACCAGATCTAGAAATAGAAGATGGAAAACACCCCATAAATGCTGTACCTCATATCTCCTCCGGGTCCCTACCCAGGCCCTCCCCAATCTGATTTCACTTTCTATTGATAATTTTTGCCTGTTTTTGAACTTTATAAGAGTGAAATCATTCAGTATGTGTTACTTTCTGTCTTACTCTTTTCACCCAATATTGCCTTTGTAAGATTCATACATGATGCTGGATGTAGCAGTAATTTATTTCCATTGCAGTATAATGTTCTCATGTATGACTATATCACAACATTTTAAAAATCAATTTTCTGGTTGTTTGCAAATTTTACTGTTGAAAATTATGCTGTTATGCACATTCTTTCATATTTTGTGTGCACATACATACACATTACTTTGTCCCTATAACTAGGATAAGAATTAATGAACCATTGAGTACACATGTATTCAGCTTTGAACCCGGCAAACAATTTTTCAAAGCACCATACCAATTTATACTCCCAACACATACTTGTATATATATGCACCCCAGAGATGCTGTCAGTATTTCACTGACAATTTCAGTGTGCTGTTGCAGACTACAGATTGATAGTATCTGCATTTTTATTTCTGAAGGCTTTTGAAATGTGGAGATAGGGTTGGTTATCTGGGGGTTCGGCAGGTATTATTACCCCCCACCTCCACCCTTCACCTGATGGTTCAGAGGAGTTTGTCTATAACTCCAGTTCACTGGACTCTTCAGGGAGATAATTTTGAGATGTGTGTTGCACTGTTTCTCAGAATTTCTCCAATAGACTGAAAGGGGAAATAAAAACTCTCTGAGACAAAAAAAAATTACCTTTTCTAGTGAGTACTTGCTTTTTACCCATGTCAAGCTAACACCTGCTTTGCTCTCATCTTCAGTCACTACTTAATTCCTGTTCCTTCTCATCCTGCTTTGAAAATAGCAATCAATCCTGAACTGACTGATCACTGTTTCTTTTCAATGCTATTCAGAACCTTGGGTGGAACCCAAATCTTACAAAACATGCTTCCCTCCTCTTCTTCAGCAGTTCTCAGGTCCTCTGAAGTCTCCTCTTTTACCTTACAGACTCAATAAATGTTACCTTGCCAGATTGCAGGCTGTTCCAGTGGTCTTTGACTGATCAGATTTTATCAGGATTGAACTCCAGTCACCCACTATGGTGGCTGTCTAAATTTATATTCCCTCTATTGGATGTTTCCCTTCCTGAAACACTTTCACACTCTCCAACTGGTGATTTTCGCCTACAAACATAAACAGCTTACACTAGAATCTTTGTCTCAGAGCGTGCTACTGAAGAAAACAAATCAAGACACCACGTATTTAGATAGGAAAAGAGGAGACTGGTATAACTATCCCAGGGAACTACTGAGAAGTGTCCTCTTAAAACAAGAGATAGAGAGTGGGTAATAAGAATGATTATGTATCCAAGTCCATGAGACTGAGATTAAAAAATAATAATAGTTACCTACATGTTTAATAGATTTTAGTAGAATACTGGGATGTATAGCATGGAATAAGTAATGTATGATGAAGTAAGTAGACTTCACATGGTTCAGTTTGGGTAGGTGAGGATATAAGTATTGCTTGTGGTTTGAGGGATTCTCATGGAAGCCCCAGAAAACAAAGAGATCTATAGAGGGAAGTCAGAGCAGTAATGTCAAAATTAAAAATATGCAATTATAATAAATTTTTTCAGTTTTATAATATTATAAAATCAAAATATAAACCTGTATGTTTTTTATCTTCATTTATGATAATGTAATATAATATATAGATTAAATTATAATTGTTTAAACAAGTAAAGTGAATAAAGTGTGGTTTTCCTTTAGCAAATATGTAGATGAGCATCAACGACCTATTTTCTTTTGTCAGCTTTTGGGAATAATAAGCATCTCAATAAAAAACAAGGTCTCATGTTTAATATTTTCTTACATATTTAATAGAAGATAAAATAAATAATGCTAGTCACTAATTTTTCTTGCACCTAGCACATAATTGTATTATTGGTTAGTAGTAAGTAAAAATTATTGAACAACTTAAAGATAAAATAAAAAGTGTGGTGGGGTGTATTATTTTTCCAAGTTATTCACTGCTGTCTCCAGAAAGGATCATGTATTCCTTCCTATTGATACATGGCTTTCTGTACTTTTCTATACTATTTGTATTAGATTTGGCTGTGAATTTTGCTTAGACTGCTGATAAATCAGCAGTACAAGGTAGGCCATTGCCAACCAGAAGCTTTAAGTGCCATTGAAAAGTTTTGTACATTATCTTGTTTTTTTTTTTTCCCCTCTAGCATAAGAAAGACATGTCCCAAACACAGGTGTTTCTTCATTCTGGATCTGGACTAAAGAAGGCATATGGTATGTAGCTGCTCCTGCAGAAAGTCAATCAACAGTTCGAGAGAGAGAGAGAGAGAGAGAGAAAGAGAGAGAGAGACCTATGCTATTAAAAGCAACTGAAACTTGGTGGTTGTTTGATACAATAGCATAACCTGGGCTAAACTCAATAAATGAATGATGTATTGGGATGAATATTTAATGATATTTATGCACACCAATATGAAAGATATCAGGTAAAATTTGTATCTGCACATTTCATCCAGTGAATCTTGTAACATTTGGGTTTTTAAAAAAATCTTCTCACTTATACAAAGCACAAACAAACAAAAAATAGCTTTATCAATCATTATTACTTTAGCTTCATTTTATTTTCAAAAGGCAAGATAGACGTAAAGGAGATTTTTGGTTCCCTGAGTTAACATTAAAGGAAATGTCTCTGAAATCAGTCTTTCCATTATCACTTTGTTTGGTATTTGGCAATGCACCATGGTAAAATTCCACATGGATGAGTAGTGTGTCTTTCTTTTCTAAAGAGAAAGCTGTCTATTGCCAAAGGGTAAAGGGTAGATATAAAAGGCATGGGGGGAAAATGTGGTCACAGAGAGAATAATACTGGCCCTTTATCAGGCTGATAGAGTTTAGTACTGAGTGTATAGGAAAGTTGAAGTTGTGGAAATATGTGTGTATGTGTATGTATATATTTATGCCTGGGTACACTTTGGAGAGTCTTCTGACAATCCCAGGGGAATGAACATCAATTTAAGACTCCTGTTTTAGCCTATAAATGCTTAAGAATGGAATCTCTGTCTGAGTCAAAGAAAGTACAGGTCAAATAATATGCACTTACTAGTTATATCAAAATGTTTTCCACATTCATATTCATAAGAATAGCAATTCATGAAGATACCTTTTCCTCCTAGGATAAATTGGTTTTGTCAGACTTTTATGAATTCCAAAGCTATTGTTTTTACAACAATATTGTGGATATAATGTTTCTTAAACTTTTTTCAATACTCAAAGAATAAGTCTTTCTTAGGATATTGTTTACATCTAGGCTTTCCTGACAATTATTTGTCCTGGCCCAAGCAGTGTATTGTCTTAATTAATGTTTTTATTTCAAGAGACCCCAAGTTCTTCTTCTGTATTGTTTGGATTTGGGGAGTTCATTTATTTAATTCAGATGTACACAATTAAAATATTCCTAATGCTTCTATTTTCATACCATAATTTATCCAAGCATGGTCATCTTTAATTTTACTGTAGTAATGATACAAACAGCCATTAACCTATCATGCGACATGAAAACTAGAATGATGAAAATAACTTAAGTTACCTGTGTTTCACTCGCATCTTATCTCCCTGCTTTCCTTCACAGAAAGAATTATCCTAAAGGTTTTTTTTTAACATGCCTCTACTTTAAGTACATATGTGTGTCTCATTAACACATACACACACATTCACACATACTTTTATAAAAATATATGTATTACTAGAGTATGTATTATTTACTATTAGTCGTTTTAAACTTAAAATAATAAAAATCATACTTACAAATCTTTTCTTTTCACTCAATATTATAAAGATTCATGCAACAGCATGATGTTATATATTACTCATTTTCAAGGCAGTGTTGTGTTCTAACCTACTTACAGATACCTTTGTTTCTGGAAGAGTTTATTGTTTCCAGATTTTTGCTATTACAGATAATAGACAAAAAGGGACATGCTACTAAAAACTTATTTAGATAAACGAAAGCTAAAAGATGTTACCACCAACACTAAGATATCTTCTTGAAGAAAAATTTCAAATTTATAACATATCTTCACATCTAAACATTGACATAAAAATGTTTGTGATACTTAAAAAAAATAATACATCATGATCAAGTGGGTTTCATCCCCAAGATGCAGGAATGGTTCAACACACAAAAATCTATAAATGTAATTTACCATGTAAATAAAAGCAAGAACAAAGACTATATGATCCTTTCAATAGATGCAGACAAGGCTTTTGACAAAATTCAGCACACTTTTATAATAAGAACTCCTAACAATATAGGCATAGATGGCTCATATCTCAAGATTATTAAAGCCATATATGATAAACCTACAGCCCATATCATACTGAATGGGGAAAAATTGAAAGCATTCCCCCTTAAAACTGGAACCAGACAAGGCTGCCCACTATCTCCACTTCTATTCAACATAGTGCTGGAAGTCCTTGCCAAAGCAATCATACAAGAGAAAGGAATCAGGGTTGTCCAAATGGGGGCAGAAGAGATCAAACTTTCACCATTTGCTGACCATATGATATTATATCTAGAAAACCCCAAAGATTCAACTAAGAGACTACTGGAATTGATAAGTGAATTCAGCAAAGTCTCAGAATACAAAACCAATGCACACAAATCAGTAGCCTTCATATACACCAATAACAGTTGAGCCAAGAAACAAATCAAAGATGCAATACCTTTCACAATAACACCAAAGAAAATTAAATATTTAGAAACATATCTAACTAAGGAGGTGAAAGACCTATATAGAAAGAACTAGGAAACACTGAGAAAAGAAATTGCAGAGGTTGGGAACAGATGGAAAACCCTACCATGCTCCTGGATAGGTAGAATCAACATTGTTAAAATGTCGATACTACCTAAAGTGATTTACAGATTCAATGCAGTCCCTAACAAAATAGCAACATCATTTCTTGCAGATCTAGAAAAAATAATTCTACACTTCACGTGGAACCAGAGAAGAACCCATCTTGCCAAAGCAATCTTGAGCAAAAGAACAAACTGGGAGGCATCAATCTACCAGACTTCAAACTATACTACAAGGCTAGGGTAACCAAAACAGCATGGTACTGGCACAAGAACAGAGACATAGACCAACGGAACAGTACTGAGAATCCAAATATAAAACCATCCTCATACTGCCTCTGATCTTTGACAAAGTAGACAAAAACATACACTGAGGGAAAGAATCCCTATTCTATAAATGGTGCTGGGAAAACTGGATAGCCACATGTAGAAGACTGAAACTAGTTCCACACCTCTCACCTCTCGCAAAAATCAACTCATGATGGATAACAAACTTAAACCTAAGTCATGAAATCATAAGAATTCTAGAAGAAAACATTGGAAAAACTCTTATAGACATTGGCCTGGCAAAGAATTTATGAAGAAGATCCCTAAAGCAATCACAGCAGCAACAAAAATAAATAAATGGGACCTGATCAAATTAAAAAGTTTCTGCACAGCCAAGGAAATTATCACTAGAATGAACAGACAACCTACAGAATGGGAGAAAATATTTGCATCTTACCCATCTGATAAAGGGCTGATAACCAGAATCTATACAGAACTTAGGAAAATCAACAAGAAAAAAACAAACAACACCATTAAAAAATGGGCAAAGGACATGAAAAGAAACTTTTCAAAAGAAGACAGAATAATGGCCAGCAAACATATAAAAAATTGTTCAACTTCTCTAATCATCAGGGAAATGCAAATCAAAACCACAATGAGATATCACTTAACTCCAGTGAGATCGTCTTATATCCAAAAGTCCCAAAACAACAAATGTTGGCAAGGATGCAGAGAGATAGGAACACTCATACACTGCTGGTGGGACTGCAAATTAGTACAACCTCTATGGAAAGTAATATGGAGATACCTCAAAGAATTAAAAGTAGAACTACCATTTGATCCAGGAATCCCACGACTGGGTATCTACCCAAAGGAAAAAAAGACATTCTATAATAAAGACATCTGCACGTGAATGTTTATAGCAGCACAATTCACAATTGCAAGGATGTGGAAACAACTCAGGTGCCCATGAATACACGAGTGGATTAATAAAATGTGGTATATGTATACCATGGAGTATTACTCAGCAATAAAAAACAATGGTGAATTAACACATCTGCTATTATCCTGGATGGAGCTAGAGCCCATTCTTTGAAGAGAAGTATCACAAAAAAACGGAAAAACAAGCACACTGGTTATTCACCATCAAATTGGTACTAACAGATCAATACTTATGTTGCACATGGCAATAATATTCATCAGGGGGTAGGCAAGTGGGAGGGGGGTGGAGGTGATGGAAAAACTGTCACCTAATGGGTGCGGGGCACACAGTTTGGGGGATGTTCACGATTGTAGCTCTGACTGGGGCAGTGCATAGGCAATACATGTAACCAAAGTGTTGTACCCCATAATATTCTGAAATCAAAAAAATGTTTGTGAGTGTAATGTCAATGTTTGTGAGTATAAAAATTCAACAGAAAACCACAACTCTAGAAAAAAAAATTATACTGATTAAAAATGGATTTCAAATTTCAAGTGTGCTCTAAGAATTCTATATTAATTAGATAATAATAGTGATTAAATTTATGCTTAACTTAAAATGTTAAAAATTCTACCATGATAACTGTATGAATAGAAATATAGTATAGTTCAGATTTACAAATATTTATCTTATATAATCTCCTTACAATTCATTAAATACAATGTACTGTCAGAGTTACTCAAAATAAGGTCACATACTTCGTGCTATGGGTAATGTCTACATCTAAGTGAAGTAGTTTTGGTCCAGGTAAGTAACCAGTAGGGTATAATATAATAGACATTGATTTGTAATCAAAATATTATTATGTTTTACAAAGAGAAATGCATTTTTTTGGACAGAATTATGTCTCCAAAGCTTTGGTCTTCGTTCTTATTGAGAAAATACATACATATTCATATTCTATATATTGCCCACATAGCATCTTCTATGCAAGTGACACTTAAGTGTCGATCATATCCAGACTGACAAAAGGACTTATGAAGATAAATGTCAAACTATTTCCAAGCATGAGCTGTAGACTCATTCATGCCTAATAGTAACTGGCTGATTTTTCCTTCAGGATGACTAAAGGAAATGTGCAAATACTGAATTTGAAGTGAAAAATCAGATGCTTAGGTTAAACTTGCATAATTTTAGTCACATCAATTTAGCTTTGAAATACTTTGTCTAGAAAAAAAGAAGAATGCTTTTTACATATTTTCAAAGAAAATATAATAATATTTTGAGGTTTTATGATTTTTGGATGTTTATAACTACAGTCAAACTATATATTTGTAAACTCTTTCAACTTGATTATTTATTATTTTACTGGATATTTTATAACAAGGTTATAGAACTTTCCCCTTTCAAACTCATTATTTTATTAAACCATCTGAGCTCTCACATACTGTTTTTTTTTTCTAAAATGAGAATATCAGCAGTTTCTTCCATTTTCATAATGAACTGTAATTATTCTATATTTGAAAAAGAAGAATTTTACTTTGTGATGTCAGATTATTTTTAAAAAATGGTCTCCAACTGAACACAAGGCTATAATTTAATTTCTGCTGACATCATAAACTATATGAATTCAGCATAAGTGGTTTATGAATGACAGGAGAGCAATTAATTTAAATTATATCCTAAAGATTTATTACAACAGAATAAACTTTTTTTTAAAAAAAGTGTTCCATTGAAATTCAAATAATTCATTTTCTTCATAAGGGAAATAAAGCAGAGTATCTTTTCTACACAGTTATTTTTCATAAGTAAGATTTAGATAGTGTTAAGGATATTTGTGGCATAATGTAAAGAATTAATTTTCACATAATGAATATACAGTCAGAGGTTCCAGTTAAATATGTTAAATGCATTGCCCTTTAGTAAGTTTTTTGCTATTCAAAAGTCTTTGAGCTCTTTTTTATATTGCTAATTACAAACTGAGAAGACCGTCACACTCATACTGAGTAACCCCAACGTTATGATGACTAGTAAGTAGATGATTGGTAAGCAGATCACATGAGATCAAGCAAGAATTAAATCAAATTATCATGATCCAAATGAGGAAAGCAACTTGACTTTTAAAATACTATGTTTATCTATTCTTTTGTAACTAGCAATGAATACTTTTTCATATAGATTGCATGAAATTATGGATGTACTTATAGCAATATTTTTTTTGTATATAACAGTTCAGCCATTACATCAAATGAGAAATCTCATTGTGTTAATGCCTTCTTATAAATATCTTTCAATGTTACACCCTCCTTTTCAATTCCATTTCTAATGCTTTAGTTTGATCTGCAATACATCTTTCCTTGGCAAATCATATGCACTTTTCCCTTCATTGTTGCCATTTGTCTTCCCAATATACATATTAGGTTTGCTTAAAATTCATCAATGAACCCTTATTTCCCATGTGTAAATCCAAAATGTTTAGTAGGACATACAATATCATTCAAGATATGTTTCTAATACTCTTTACAGTTGTGATCTCCAGTAATTCCATAAAGGGAGAAAAATGCATGCTAGCCACAAGATTGTCAAAATTATGAGTCCTGATACCTGTAATTAGTCAACTAGTGGGTGCTGAGTACCTTAGACTCTCTTCTTTTAAGGCCTGAATGAATCATGGGCATTGAAGAAGGAGTGGAGTGGCCAGATAAAACCAGTATGCATTTTATGCCATTTTTCTTTCATTAGTCCCAAATGATAAGATTACCAGAGTTGCTAAGCACTTTCACATGTACCACTAATCCAGCCTCTAAATTCTACATGATTAATGCAGAAATTTTTGGAATAAAGTGATGAAGCATACAACAGCTTTGTTTCTAATCTACATTTTTGCAGTATAAAATATCACAAATTTAACTTCAAACCTAGCCTAAACTCCCTGATGTGCACTTCCAGAGCAGTCTCTACTACCTTTGTTACAACTCTCACTATGATAAATTACCTATTTATTTATTCATCTCTCTTGCTAGTATATAAGCTTCTTGAGGCCGAAAGACTTCCACTTCTTGCACATTGTTTTACATCTAGCACTGGATAGTGTCTAAGTATTCAATAAATATTGGTCAAATAAATATGGAATCTAAATATTAATTATATACTATCAAGCAAACCTAAGAATTTTATAACCTGAAAAAAAATCACAAGATCAAGGTTCTGCATTCTACAAATCATACTACACATCATATATCTAAAACTTTGTTCTTTCTTAGGTTATAATTTATCATCTAAGTGACAATTAGTAATCTGAGGTGCCAAACTGAGTGTCCTGTTCCAACCACTTGTCTAGCTATCAATTTCACTGTGCTTGAGCTTATAGGGTTATAAGAAAGACACCTTGTTTAAAATATAAAATAAAATGAACTTCCTCATGTGATTTTATGAGTAGGTGATCATGTATGTTACAAATGCTCTCTTAATATAAACTAGCAGTCCCTACGATGGTTAAATATACAAATAACTACAGCTGTTCTGAATTTGAAAAAAAATCATTTAAACACTGAGCTGAAATCAGCCACAGTAAGAGTAGAGTGAACAGGCATTCCAATGTTAAAGAGGAAATCAGAAAGAAAAGTAATTTAGGAATGTATTTCACCCACGGAGAGAAAAGTAATGCCTGAAAAATCAAAGGGATGATTTTGAACAGTTAGTGTGGAGACAATTGATTCATTCTTTTTTACATATGTATAAATCTTATGTATCAACTATTACTATTTCCCTAATCGTATGCCACACTTTATGTAAAGTATAGAAATTTAAACAATGAAAAAGATGATCATGTCTTTTTCAACAATAACACAAAATCTACTGGGGGAAGTAGGCTATATAATAATTATTAGAATAAAGAGTGATAATATAATAAAATATGCATAATATGATATGAGAGAATAAAGAAAGGCATAAAAACTCCTATGGGCATGTAGAAAATTTAGAGATGGCTTCCTGGAAGAAGTGGCATTATAGAATAATCTAAATGACAGTTCAAAAATTGTTTCTCTCTTTGCCAAATTCTTCAATATATGAATTGACTTAAATTTCCTGATGCATGGCTCTAATTAATCACTGCTCAAAATATTCAGTGTTCTCATCTTCTCGTTGCCTATAAGTCACAGTATAACTTTCTTGGTTGACTTCCTCTTTCTTCTGATGTGTTCTATACGTTCCCTTCCTTACCATGTTTACTATATCAATTCTATCTTCAGAAAGATCTTTGAATTATTTCCTACATGAAGAATCTTGATTATCCTTGATGGTCCATTTCAAAAAGACACCTCATACACAAATTAATCTGATCCAGCCCATTTAAAGTAATATTTTTGACCTATTAAATGATTGTATTTGTATAATTAATACTTTTATATTTTTCTGTAATATTTACATAGATCCATTACCTCAGCTAACAGGTATATTTAATTCTTTGAGGGAGAATCTAAATTTATCTATTGATTCACTATAACAAAATTACCAGTTTCAAACTGAGAGAACTATTTGTTTTTGTATCTCCACATTTTACTTCTACTCTTTCATTTTTTAACAACTTTATAAGGAAGTATGTACTATTTGACTCCACAATCATCATTATTCATTATGATTATCACCATAATAACTTGGTTATATGAGGATATGCTGTATTGGGCTGAGCATTTTCCCTATAGTATAACTTATAACTGCTGATTTGGTTCCACATACACTTTCCTTCTCTTAGTAAACTCTTATTTAAGCCAAGATTACTTCCTCCAGCTTTGGCTCACGTCCTGTCTGACTTTTAAGTATAGGTTGACTTTAGTCAAAAGGTATTCCTAGGCATCATTAATTAATACAATGTTTCAGTTGTTTATCTCAAGAGTAAAGAGTAATAACCATATCAACAATTTTTATAAATATTTATATTACGTGTGTGTTCTGTGGATTTGCTTGCCTATTATATAATAGGCTTAATCTCCCTAAATAGGCAGATACCACAGATAGGCATAGATGATAAAGACAGATAGAATCTATATCTATACCTATGTCTGTTCCTCTCTTTCTTTGAGTGAAAGAAATAGAAACACACCTTCTGATGTTTTTTTCTGTCACTTGTACTGGATTGCATGCAATAGTGTGCTTTGCACACTGATGTGTCAATTTACCCACTTAATAGATATGAATACTTCAAGCTTCATTTTCATACAGAATCCAAAGAAGATTCAAGAGAAGAAAAGAGAAAAAATAAAGGGAAAATTTAAGAGAATCACTTAAGGTCTGGGGATATGTTGTTCTGGGCTCCTATTCTCTTTCCCCTAGCTTTTTCTTAGAGTCCACTTGGCCCAAGGGCCCAGGCTAGAATTGCCTCTTTATTGAAGCCTTACTTCACTTGTCATATGTCATGAAATAAAGAGAATAAAGTAAAACCCAAGAAATAAAAAAGAATATCAGCTATATTCATTCTCCATCTCTCCATCTCATAATGGTGTAGCCTGATTGAAAGTCTATAAAATGTATTAATGTCATGTATTCAAATCAAAACCTCTTCCTTTAGTACTATAGAACTTAACTTGCCAAATGGTACCGATTTCCATATGAATAGAAGGACTAAATAAATTATTATTTTTATCTTAGTGCTTTGGCTTGTTTTATTTTTAAATTCTTCATATACTGTTAATATTTCAATTTTTGTTAATTATCTATGTTCAAAAGAAAATTCTTCTGAGATGGAGTTGCGCTTCAAAATTGAGACTTTCTGTCTGAGATCTCAATCTGTCAACGAGCCATAACTAATTTTAGGAACAAAATTGTAGGATATACTAAGATTGTTCTTCATCAGCAAGACCAATTAAATATATTATTGACTGTATATGATGTCTCAATGCAATGGAATTGTGAAGCTTTAACTTTTGTTATAAATTGCCATTAGACTATATACTTCAAGTTCAAATAAATTGATGAAGTGATGAATATGTTAAATACATTGACTAAATCTTTCTGTAATGTATACATAGATCAAAACATCATTTTGTGCCCCATAAATATACATAATCATTTGTCAATTAAAAGTAAAAAATAAAAAAATCAGAATCCAGCTAAACAAACTTTGTTGTCTACAGTGTTTCTTTTTGTGAACTAGTTGAGTTCTAACTTTTTTGTGTGTGTTAATTATTTTAAATACTTTTCTAACTTAATCACATCCAAAGAATTCTAAATTGCTAGATTTCAATAGGGATTCGGGGACACCTATGATCCATACAGATTTGCAAAGATGGGTTGCTCAAAAATTTAAGGTTTACAAATTGTGGACTGCTTATGCTGAAGTATGAATGGCAAATGTAAGTATGGTTACATAATAAAAAATGTATATTGAACAGGAAGAAAATTTAAAATTTGACCTCTTGACTTTTGAGTCTAAACTAATACAGAAATCCTGTTCCATGGGAAACAGAAACATGAATTACAAAAAAGTGGCTATAATCAACAAGTTAGGGTATACTTTAAAATAACTAAAAGAGTGGAATTGGAATGTTCCTAACACAAAGAAATGATAAATGCCTGAGGGAATGGATACTCCAATTACCCTGATTTAACTAATTCATACTATATGCCTGTATCAAAACATCTCATATACCCTATAAAGATATACAACTGTTTTGTACCCATAATAATTTTAAAAATTAAAAAAAATCAAAAATTTATAAAAGAGAAACATATTCATGAAATAGGAAAGATAAAAATCATAATTTACTACATAAACAATGTGTCGTTCATTAATTTGCTAACTGGGACCAACATTATTTCATGGTCTTGACCCAGTTTGCTGTGTTCAGACAGATCAGTTGCAAGTTAAATATTTGTTGCCATTTAAAAAATATTTCTATGTATTATTCATCTTTAGAAAGCAGAATTCAATTGTGGTGATCAAGAAACTATTTTTCACAAACTCTTAAACTGTATCACTCATACCTGCAAACATTTCATGCATTCCAACATAATATTGTAGTAGAAGAGGAGCAACACAGCTTTTTAGAAACTGGAAATACTTGTGTGAACAGAATCTTTTATCTCTGCTTAGCCTACAGGGAAGTGTTACAATGATGAATGACTTTCAATTCCCCTACTTTTCTCTCCTTAGCATTACAAATTTTCATTCAGTACCCAACTTTCCTATGTGGCATATTGTACTTCTCAGATTGAAAAGTCCCATTATGGGAGTATTTGAAACTTCCTGTCAGTAGTAAATCAGAGCAAATTTAGTCTGTTTAAAATTTCTGTCATTTTTTGACATGTTCAGCACATTAATGTAACTAATGCTCTGACTTAAATAAATAATGTTCATATTGTCACCACTGAAAAGTTGCCTCACATTAAATGACTAATCTCTCCTTACAAATATAGAAAATTGCCTTTTTTGAAGTTCTGAGGCATCAAGGGCTAGGATCTAAGAATCTAAAATCCTGAATTTCACTCCCAGAGTTTTAATTTAAATTTGGAGTGGTTATTCTTTAGCCAAGAGTGTTAAGAAATCCCAGACAAGGCAGATTTAATTTGCCAAGTTAAAGCATAGATCTAACAAATTTTGTCCCTATATCCATTTTACATAAAAATCAAATAATGAGAGAGAATAGATGTGTTCTTTCTTTACTTAAAACAAAACAAATAAAAACTGAAGATAATGATTTTTAAGTGACATAGATAAAAAGATGTATGTATAATTTAGACTGTATTAACTTATGTATTGGTTTTCTCAGTCTCCAGCCTCTTCCTCCAAAATCAATGAAGTACATTTGCTGAGTCAGTGGGGATCCTAAAATCCAAGAGTTCTGCTTGATGTACTAGAAACAGAATTTCAGGAAGTAGTTCTGTGTATTTTCCTTTTGGAAAATGACTTGCATAGAAATGGAGAAACTGGCAACTCTTAAGTGCACAGTTTTCTCCCAGCCTGAGAAACAAAATTAAAAATCATACTTGATACCTGGGTCCTGGGAAAAGGAAATGAACTATAAACACCTCGAGTGATCCATTTAAAAGTAGTGGTAGTGAATCTCCAGCAAGACAATCACAGTGAAATTTCCTACAGAGTGCTAGGTTTAGCTTATAGCAAACAGAAAAAGCTGAGAAAACATACAAGCAAATGTAGAGAAAAATTGAATCATGAACCAGAAAACGTGTAGGGAAAGCCCATTCTATGATTCAAGATTGTGTCACCTGCATGGATCATGCCTGGCCTGAGGAGAATATTTTTCATACTACAACTTTTTTCTCCACCCACCAACTTGCAGTTGAAATAATTTGAAATAACTTGAAAATTACAATATGTGGGATATTCAGGAAGAAAACTGATTATTTTGGAGCAAAAACTCATGAAGTCAGCTAGGGGTACAGCAAAACAGATATAGAAAAACAGGAAAGATCATAATTATGAGACAAGCCTTCTTTCGTATATGAACCAGAAAGATAAAATTGGAGTGAGAAAACATACAATAACTGTGGTTCTGAAAAACACGCATGAATGCTCTAGTGACACACACCACACCTCAGATACAATTCTTCCAGAACAAAGCCGAAAGTAGCCTCCACAACACTGCCAAACAGCCAGCTTAACAGTGCCATAGAATGCAATTTGATCCCTTATCTTGATCACTGTGACAATACCTAAAGGTCAGGGAGAATGTTAACCTTTTTTTTTGCAGGTAGCAAGAGTTGCTGAAATAGGATTTATCAGACCAAAAGTTGGATATACTTTTGTGCAGTTGATTAATGTAGTTGCAACCACAGCCTGCCCTGAGGAGTTAGACCTGTGTCCATTGTTCAATTTATGGCATAGAAAAAGGGATTTTTTAAAAATTGACTTTAATAGCTTAGAAATGATTAGTCATTTCCAAATTATTAATAAGATAGTTTCGGTTTGTAAGGGAAAGACTTGCAATGCATGATAGTTTCAGAAACATTTGTAATTAAACAATTAATGTTAATAAAAAGATGTTTTAAAATTGAATAGTACAAATATTTACATAATAACTTCACATGATAAGTTTTCTCTTCCCCTCCCGAAAGTTATTATTTGTTATTACAAACATAAAGATTGTACAACTATTATAGCTCAGGTTCTCCATTAATCCTGGGAAAGTATTTACTCTCTATCCTTCTCACCTTTCTTATCTGTAAGTGCAGATAATAATAGTTCCTTACTCATGAGTTTCTCGGGAGGATGAATTGTGTTAATGCATGTAAGCTATTAAATAAATGTTAGCAATTAACATTGCTATTTCTAATAGCTTTTTGTAAAAATTGTAATGTCTTCAAAATCCTCAACACAGAATACTACGTAAAAAAAAAGAAAGATCAAAAACCTGCATATAATATCCATAAAGTGATTTAATTATTTTAAATATACAAATGCATATTATATCATCACATTAACAGTAATCCTTTCAGTGATGTGGACTTAGATCAAATTAAAAGGTTTTGTATGTGTACATAGTTTCCATGTTCCTTGGAATTCATATAATTTTGTAAAAATAGTAAAAATTTGTTAAGCACTACTAAAAACAAATAAATATATTTTAGTATGTATATGTGTATACATACTAAAGTAAATAATTTATCCACATTAAAGTGTAAAATCTGTAGGTAAAAATTAGAAAACTAATTCAAACTTGGAAAAATATTTGCAACAAATATGGCAAAATGTCAGTCTTTTGAATGCAAATAAAGATCTCATATAATTGTTTGAAAAGTCACAATCCTCAAGTATTAACTAGACAAGTGAAAAGGTAATTTACAAATAGAAAATAAAACTAGAAACTAAACGTGTAGACAATCAACCTCAATAGTAATAAGAATATTTTATTTCAATATATTGATAAATAAATGCAAGGAAGACTACTTTTCAAGTGCTATACATGCTTGACACAGTTTTACACTATTGCGTTTCTGTCAGGCACACGTTCTGTATTAAGATATTAAACCATCTATTCAATGTCACATAAACAGTAATTTATATTAATTAATGTGTATTATGTATTACATAAGCATACATGTAAGATGCATATAATATTCACATATAATATAGTCTAAAGCAAGAGCAATGGTGGACAAATATTTTCTGGAAAGGGCCACATAGTAAATATTTTAGTCTTTGCATGTACTATAGTCCCAAGCAACTATTCAACTCTGCCATTGTTGTGAAAGCAGTTTTAGACAAAATCTACCGCCATGTCTTCCCTTTGAAAAAAAATTTTATTTACAAAAACAGGTGGCACACTAGTTTGGCCTGTAGGCCACAGTTTGCTGCCTCCTGGGACACAGCACGTAATAGGGGTGTAGCAATAAGAGAAATTAATGAAGAGGGAATAACTGAACTAGCCTAGAGAGCTGGGGATATCTATCCCCACCAAGAGATATTGAAATCTGGAGAATAAAGAGTTAACAATCTGTTGAGGGAGGAAGGGCATTCCAGGCAGAGGGAATGGCAAATGCAAACAATGTGCTGCAGCAGACTGTCCTGATTTGAAAAATTGAAAGAGTACTAATGAGACTGGAGTTTAATGCAAGAGATAAAGGTAAGGGAAAATCCACACCACATATACCACTGTAAACCATGCTGAGGTACACTTTTTCTTTTCTTAATTAAAAACAGTGAAACCAATTTGATGGTTTTCAGTCTTGGATAATGAGAGTATCTTAGAATGACTTTCTGGAAATGCACACATCGATGGAGGGCTATAAACAAAATATTTTTTTGTGGTGTACTCTGTAAGAAAAGAAGGTATCAGGATTAGGCAGAGGGAGAAGGTGAATTGCTATGCAATTCCACTTGAAGTCACAGACTCTTTTATAGGAAACTTTTATCTGCCATGGCCCTCCAAAGTTGTATTAAATTCTGGCAAGAGGTGAGGGCCTTTGAGAAAATCATGTCAACCAGTCACTGGCCAGAGCTTGCTCCCTGGGGGAGGGGGCTTGTTTCCTGGGAGGAGCTCCCAAGGTTGGTGAGACACTTCACTTAGACCTAGAGTAATTTCCTGTGAGGGACCAAGCCCTGTGCTGAAAGCAGCAGCTATTCCCAGTGACTAGGAATATCTCCCAGCTGTTTCATCCTAGTCAAAGGGACTTGGGAGGATCACCACAGAATAGATTGGATTAGTGTTTTGACAAGGTTATTTTGGCTGTGTAGAAAATGGATTAGTAGGGATCAAAGATGGAAACAGAAAGACCAGTAGAGGAGGAAATACAATGGTTCAGATCAAAGGTAATTGAAGTTTGAATTAGGATAATGCTAGTAATAAAAATGGTGAGTAACTGTCAGTATGAGAGATCATTTTGAAGGTATAATTGATGGGTTTAAGAACAGATTGGGTCCAGAGAGTGAGAGAAATGGTGAGGTCAAAGACAGGTCTTGGTTTCTGACCTGCAGAATGGTAGAGTGCCTGGGCCATTCCTTGAGATTTTGAATACTGGAAGAGAGACAGGTTTGGTGGAAAAACCATGAGGAAAATTTGGGCATGCTGAGATTGAGGTCACTGTTGCACATCCAGAGGGTGGTTATGAGTAGTGCACAGGATTTAGTGAGTTAGAGCTCAAGGATAAAGGTAAAATTTGGAAGACATTGATTTAATCCATGAGGACTGAAGTCATGTATATGAATGTGGGTTACCTACATGAATCAACAGATAAGAAGTAGTAGAGGATATGAGAATAAACCAGGAAGTGTCTAGTTTAATGGAAGTGAATTTAGGAGAGTTTTTTTTTTAAATGAAAGAATAGGCAACATCATTGATTATTACTAAGTTAATACTGAGATGGATATCAACTGAGGTAAGTCAGCAACATTTCAGTTGGATTTAACAACATTAAAAAACTTACTGGAATGGATTGAAAAATTAAGAATACATGAAAAGCTAAAAAAAAGTGAGAAATATTTAAGGAATTTGATTTTGATGGAGAGGGGAAAATACCATATATATCAGAAATGTCCAGAACAAAACATTTTCATATACTAAACAAATTTTTTCATCAACCAGAACATGAATCACAACATTATCAGCAAATGAGAAGTCTCTTCTCCCTTTCAATCAATACCCCTACTGATAATCACTGTCTTTATTTCTAAAAGCATAGTTTGGTTTTGACTATGTACCTTGTATGAATGAAATCATATAGAACATAATCTGTTGCCTGGCTTTTTTTCACTCAACATTGTATGTGTGAGAAATGTCCCTAAATTGACAAGTAGTTATAGATTATCATCCCCAATGCTCTATAGTACCCTACAATGTATTTATCTCTTCTACTGTTGATGGGTATTTGGTTAGTTTGCAGTTTGGGGCTATTATGAAAATTACTGCAAAGAACAAGCTGGTACATATCTTTATGTGAACATATATGTATTTCTGTTGGATATGTACAGAACCAGAATGGAAGTCCTGTGTCACAGATTCACAAATTCACAGCTTTAGTGGATATGGCCACTTTTGCAAAGTGATTTTACAAATTGACGCTCCCATCTGTAGTGAATGGGAGTTTCAATTGTTTCCTATCCTTATTCACACTTGGCGGTTTATTGGATTTGTCAGTTAGTTATTGCCATTCAGAAAGAGTGGAGTTAAATTACACTGTAACATTTCATTACCTGGAAAAGCACTTAATCACATATTTATTGGCAATTTGGATATCATTTTGTCATGAAGTTTTTTTCTGATTATTTTGCCCATTTCTTCTATAAGGTCATCTGCCTTTTTCTTGAGGATTTGTAGAAATTTATTGTATTTTGGGGATATATTATTTTGTTGAATAAATGTGTTGGGATTTTTTCTTCCACAATTTTAGTTGCCTTTTTTCTCTGTAAGTGGTGTCTTCTTGATGAACTAATTTTTTTATTTTAATATAATTTAATTTGTCATATTTTTTCATTTTGTTTGTATTTCTGTGTCCATTTAATGTTGTATACTCCAAAGTGAAAAGATATTTTCCTGTATATTCTACTAAAAGCTATTGTTTTACTTTTCAATTATGGCTCTGCAGGCCTTCTGGAATAGACATTATGTAAACTAGGGGCGATGTACTTTTTCTTCATACATTTATCCAATTCACTCAGTAACACTTATTTAAAAGAACGATATTCTCCCCTCCACCCTCCACTTTCCTACCCCTGACCCTGCGCCACTGTGTTGCACTTGTCATTAATCAGGTGACATGTATGTATGTCTCTGACTTTACTGTCTATTCCATTCCATTCATCAGTATAAATATCTTTGTGCCAAAACAACTTTGCCTTGTTACTAATGTTTTATAAGAGGTCTTGGTTTTGGTGCTCTAAGTCTTCTAACTTTATTCTTTTTTATTTCTTCAGTATTAGCCTTCCTTAGTCTCATATAGATTTTAGATTCAGTTTATAATTTTTGGTAAAAAAAAAAGCCTACTTATATTTGAATTTGGATTGTGTTGTCACTATAGATGAATTTGGGGGAAACTAAGCCCAAATTTTTCCAATCATAAACATGGCCTATATCTCCCCATTTGATGTCTTATACTTCTTGCATATAGGTCTTATACATTATTTGTTAAAATTATTTCTAGACTTTTGATGTTTTTTAATACTATTGCAAATAGTAACATTTTAAGATATTTTGTTTAATGATAGTTTCTATAAAATATTTTTCTATTGACTTTATAACCAATGATATTACTAAGTAATATATTTTCTCTAAGTTTGTCTATAGGTTCTTATTATTTCTTAAGTATCTAATCATGTTGTCTGGGAATATTTCTTCCTTTCCAACTTTTATGACATTCATTTCTTTTCTTGGCCTGTTATAATGGCTAGACTCTCCATTACTATGTTAAATAGAAGGGATGACAGTGGGCATCCTTGCTTTATTCACTATTTGGGGTGAACATTTTCAATAATTCAGGATTTTGCTATTGACTTCAAGGATTACAATAGGTTTTCATATGTAGTCTTAATTGGATAAGGAAAGCTCTGTTCTACTTCTAGTATGGTTTAGAGGTTCCTTTTTAAAATTATGATTTGCATGTTGTATTTAGTCAAATTTACTTTCTTCATGTATCGAGATTTTCATTTTTTTTTTTTACTGTTAATGTTGAGAATTACATGGAGTGATTTCCAGGTGTTGAACCAATAATGCATAGCTAGAATTAATCCCCACTGTGTTATTATATATATGTGTGTGTATGTATATATATATGTGTGTGTGTGTATATACATGATATTTGATATTTGTTAAAGTTCTCCCATATATGTTCATAAAAGAGATTTTTATTACAAGTTTATTTCTAGTGCATGCAGTATCTGATAGGGGTTGGTGGGGCCATCACGTTCTCGGTAATTTAGAAATCCAGCTCCTTCCCAAGATTATATCATCATCTGAACACATGGCTTACAACATCACTGTGCCAGGAAAAGAGATAAAATGAGGAAGCAAACAGCTTTTAACTGCTCCAAAGCAAAAGTGACATATCTCAGAAGTAGCCGAATGCCTTAACCAGAATCAGTTACAATACCAAATCCACCTGCAAAGAAGGGCAGCAATGTAAATCGGCACCTAGGACTCAGTGAGGATTGTCTTTGCCTCAGTTAATGTCTTCATTGCCTGTACTCACCCCAACCTCTGGTCAAAAATCCTGCTTAATATATTTCATCAGTATTACTAAGTGTGCTCACCATTTATATTTAAATTTTTGGTCTCTTGGGATGTCCTTTGCTTTAGCTAGCATACTTGAACTCATTTTAAGTGGCTAGACATTTTCTTAACCTCTGCACAGTGACTTTCAATACATATTTAAAAAATGACTAAAGCACTGGATGAATATTGAGCTTAAATTCTGTATTTAACATGTATTACTTATACTATATCATTTAAAATTATTTTTCCTGGACATAAAAATGCAACACGAGTCTCTCTAAATCTCTCTTATTTTTCAAAGTCTGTATAAATTTTAAAATATTAGAAATGTAAGAGGCCAGGCTAGGTGGTGCATGCCAGCTACTTGGGATGATGAAGTGAGAGGATCGTTTAAGCCCAGGAGTTCAAGGCCAGCCTGGGCAACATAGCAAGAACCCTGTGTGATAGATAGATAGATAAATAAATAAATAAATAAAATTTAGGAGAAATGTTATGACCAAGCTATGCATTGCAATGCACTAATTTCATGAAAGTCATACCCATAGATTATCAGGATGATGGACTAATAATAACCTTTATTTTTTCTTCATCCTAAGCATTATGATTTTTGCCTCTTTGGAATTGTATTAGAGGAATAGGCTTTTTTCTGTTAATCCTAATTAGCAATATATTAGTTCCTTTATTATATGTCTACACCATTAAAATATTTTGTTAACTTTAACGAGCCTGATGAATTAAAATTTTCAATGCTTTTGTAAATCATCATTTCATCAGGCAAATATTCCTGTTGCATTTACATAAGTAATAAAATGTGACTTCAATTAATTTCTAGTATTCTGTGATGTGTATAGCAATAACTAAACAAACCAACAAACAAAAATGAACAACTTCCTTGCGGGTAAATGAAATCTACTCCTAAAAAAATAGTCATTTTAGAAATGAGCTTTTAAGGTATAGCCATTCTGCCCTCTCTTTTTGTTCTCACACATACACATGCGATAAACCTTTATTCAACATCTATTAAATGCCAGTTCTGCTGGGCACTAGAGTAAATATATAAATAGATAACATATAAAAAATAGATATAATTGTGGCTCTTAACTAGATAATAGTTCAGGAGGGAAAATTAAACTTAGTCATAGAGACTCTAATTCAAAGCTGTTATAAATTCCGAATCAGAGATACAGAAAGCCTATTAGAGTTAGAAGTTAGGAGACCCAAAAGGATAAATAAGGAAACACATTCCTCTATGACTTGGTTGCATTTGAAAGTTGCATTTTTACTTTTGTGCATTTAGTGCCTTTATAAACTTTTCTATCACATCAAAGAACTTAAAGTTTCAGGGAAATTCTTACAATGGCTTTGCAATTCTGTCCATGTACTCTGCTTTTATTGCTAGTGTCTGCCACTAGGTGATTAATGATTGTTCGTTAAGTATAGTTACTGTGGCCAGATTTTTCATGTGTAATCAACAAAGGGGGGAACAGAAATATCACTGTTTACAATTTTCACTGGCTCCTCTTCATAAATTAAAAAATATATATTTTATGTCACACAAATTATATAGTTTAACTTTCTATAAATACTATGTTAATGTACATTATAAATGTTATAAAGTAGCAAATAATTCTCAGAACAAATTGTGTACCCGGCAACTAATTTATACTGGGATCAATTGCTTTTCCATACACTCAAATTTATCTTTTCTTGACCTGCAGGCTTTCCCACAAGACATATTAGGATTTTTTTGCTAGTTTATTTCTGCTCTTTTTCAGTGGTTACTTCACAATTCAACATTCATTCACTCCACTTTGTGTGACTTTGTTCTTTCTATCTGAATCTCTGAAAATTAGTCTTTATTATTTGCTATTTATATTATTCTAGGAAATATTATCTCGGTATTGGGCAAATTTCTAAACTCTTCTACTCTGCAAAATTAAAAATTGACAGAAGGCTGGTAAAACAACACAAACTGCCAGATTGTTAAATTCAACAAGAATCAAAAATCTTAACAATTTTAAGCCTTCTAATAATTTCATGTATACAGGTAACTGCAAGGCCCAGGAAAAGCACAGTCCAAGACATTAATGTCTCCTCTCAGATCCTTTCTTGCAATGTTTGAATAGTTTCTGGCCCAGATTTAATATATAAAGTCCCTGAGTGAGACACGCAGTCCTCACTTACACAAAACGGAACTATTTCACTTATGAAACACTTCCTGTTTTCACTCCATTAATCACACAGCATAAATGAAAATTTCAGGGAGCCATTTTCCATAAATCCATAGACTCTGAGTTGGTTTAAGATAATCTAACCTAGACAGACCAGATACATACTCTCCACTAGTAAATAACATTATGTTTTCCAGGAGATGTATTATTAGCGTTTTATAAGGAGATTTGACTAGATCATCTTTCTTACTTTTCCTGGTTGTCCCTGATAAATAGAGAGAATTGATTACAGGACTACCCCTAATCCTTTTGCTCCCAAGTGTAAGGTAAGATGAAAGAGTCTTAGCTAATCTTTAAGAACAGGTAATTCCTATCTTAATGAAACTAGTCAAGATTAGAGATTCTGACAGAAAGCTTCCTAATTGACTTTATGAAGTGGTCTTTTATATAACACCAACTTCTCACAAAAGTATCACAAAAGGGAGAAAAAAACATTAATATATACATATATGTTTATTTGTAAACATGTATTTTATGTATGTATTTATACATAAACACATTCAGATTTGCATAAATATTGATTAAATCATTTTGTGATTATCTTTCTTTCAGAAATAGAGACATATATAGAAAATTATCAGTCTGTGTACAGAGTTTTTCCTATAGAATATATATTCCAGGTATATCTAGCTTCAAAATAATCAGAGATAATATTGAATAATATTAAGTACACTTTGTATAAAATATTTTGTTTTAAATGTATTTAAGTATAGTTTTGTCCCTGATATTCAATGATTTTTTAAAGCAAAATAATTTACAGAACTTAAACATATGTGTGTGAGGACAGAAAGAGAGAGAAAGAGAGAATTTAGAGATAAACATGTCATTGCTTTCAGAAGTTTTGACATTTTTTACCTAGAAAATTCAAGAAAATCAACTAGAAAGAAAACTATTAACATTAAAAACTAAATTAGTGATTTTACCAGATACCAGAAATTGAATAAATGCATATACATAAGTGTCAGTTTTCATAACTGAAAAATCTTATCATAAGATATAATGATAAAAATGCCTTTTAAACTAACAATACAATTGACAGAATATTTCAAAATAAATTAGCAAATATTTAAGAATTATATTAAAATAATATTATTACTGAAGACATAAAATAAGACCTAAGTCAATGGAGAGATAAAATATCTTTCTAAATGTTAAGCTCCAATAATTTGAAGATTTCCTTCCTTAACAAATGAATGTAATTTTTCAATGTAATTTGATAAAGAGGTAATTTAATTCATTTGGGCGAATGCATGAACATAAATCAAAATATTTGTTAAAGTAGAATAATGCAGGTAGGCTTTCCCTAATAAAATTAAAACCATGTTCCTATATTTTACAGTAAAACTGATAAAATATTTCATATGTTTTTAAGAAATTATTTTTATTTTATTATGCTAAGAACAATTAGTATAGGATCTAGTCTCTTAATATATTTGTAAGTGTACAATAAAATATCGTTAATTATAGACATTTGTTGTATAGCAGATCTCTAGAATTTATTCATCTTGCAAAACTGAACTTTATGCCTGTTGATTAGCAACTCCACATTGCCCCCCTCCACTACCCCTGGAAACCATCCTTCTGCTGCCTGTTCCTATGAGTTTAACTGTTTTAGATACTTCAGAAAAGTGAAATCATACAATACTTGTCCTTTCAGTGACTTATTTCAATTATCATAATGTCCTCAAGAGCAATGTCTTGAAGCTTTTTCCCCTGTTTTCTTCTTAGAGTTTTACAGTTTTAGGTCTTACATTTAAGTCTTAAATCCATTTTGTGTTACTTTTTGTATACGGTCCCATGTTGTCACATGTTATATGATTCCTTCTATTCTGAGACTGAATAATATTCCATTGTATGCATATATTATATGTTTATTAATTCATCTGTCAATGGACATTTAGGTTATGTTCATACCTCTACTATTTGGAATAGTGCTGCAATGAACATGGGAGTAGCAATACTTCTTCAAGATCCTGAACTTAATTATTTTGGATAAATATCCAGAAGTGGGATTGCTGGATCATATGGTAGTCCTATTTTTAATTTTTTGAGGAACTTCTATAATGTTTTCCATAGCGATTATACCATTTTGCTTTCCCACAAACAGTATACAAGGGCTCTCTAACTTTTCCATATCCTTTACACACTTGTTGTGTTTTGTCTCTTTGATAATAGCCATCCTATCAGATGTGAGGTGATAGCTCATTCTGGTTTTGATTTACCTTTCACTGTAGATTAGTGACATTGAGCATCATTTCATGTACCTGTTGCCCATTTGTACGCATCCTTTGGAGCTGGAAAAACTGGATATCCACATGCAAAAGAATGAAATTTAACCCTTACTTTACACTGTATACAAAAAGTAACACAAAATGGATTTAAAACTTAAATGTAAGACCCAAAACTGTAAAACTCTAAGGAGAAAACAGTGGAAAAAGCTTCAGGACATTGCTCTTGACAAAAATTTAATGGATATAACACTAAAAGCACAGACAACAAAAGCAAAAATAGACAAGTGGGACTATGTTGAGCTAAAATGTACAGCAAAAGAAATAATCAACAGTGAAAAGGCAGCCTACATAATGAGAGAAAATGTTTGCAAACCATATATCAGATAAAGGGTTAATTTCCAAATTAGGGGAGGAACCCTTATAACTCAATAGTAAAAAATATGACATCCTGATTAAAAAATGGGCTAATGACTCGAATAGACATTTCTCCAAAGAAGACTTTTTATATTTATTAGGTCCTAATCCTATAAACGTTATAGGTATAACAATTTTGGTTTTGATAAAATACATGTTTTTAATAAACAATGAATGAGATTAAATGCCAATTTTTTGAGAACCATTAAAACATGTTACATTTTACTATAAAGTCATATAAATAATCATCTAGTATATAAGCAAGGTTTTAAACATTTCAGAATTACCTTTCACAGGACATCCAAGATTGATGTTAGGTACTGTCCTAGATATTCATGAGCCCCTATTGGGCATTGTCAGGAAATGCTGAATGAAAAACACAACTAATAGATCTAGGCATTAAGCAATAGCAAATGACTGAAGTAAAGAAATAAGAATCTTGGATAAGAAATCACTATCTGTGTTTAATGTTAGGAAAGCTCCATATCCTTCCTATTGTGTAGTTATGTTCAGTTAAATTATTTGAATGCAGCATATATGTTGATTGAATTTTTGTTTCCATTTGAGGTGAAAATTGAATAATAGACTTCTTATTTCTCTTTTCAATGAACTTCATTAGAGACTAAATAACAACCAGAAATTCTTGTCACACAACAACTTCCAGCCTTCTCAAATCCTAGCGTCTATTTCTTTAGTCCCATAGGAAAGAAATTTGTGACTTTAAGTCTTGTAAAGTCATATTTATGATGATGCTTCCGAGACTATTTTATTTCATGCCTCATAAATGGCAGTGGAATGTTTATCTTTAAAACGTGAGTTTTAAAGTTAACACTATATTTTTATTTGACTTAATCTTTCATTAACAACGGACAATTTGCAATGCCAATGAATTTGCATCGTGTGTATGAGAATAATGAATAAATTACATAAGCCTTTCAGAAATTATGTCAATTAAGTTATATTTTGACCCAGAAGTATTGGCATGTGAAGCGTTTATGAGATAGATATTCTATTATTTTATGGTTCATAAAAGCAGATAAATCATTATATATGCACACTGCAGAAAAAATTCGCTTTTCCAAACAGATATATAATTTTTCTGCCAAAATTTGGGTATTTTTTAAATTGGAAAAATAAAAATAATTGTTTTTGAAGCTGATGTTGAAGGCACCATATTATATTGGTATAAAGCTTTACTGGTAAGTTAGTCCTGCACCTTCGTGTAATAAAGAGAATAATTACTGTGCACCTCTTTTGTGCACTGCACTGCTCAATAAGAATGAAAATGTGACAATAATATGGCTTGTTATTTCTGCCTTCACAGTCATTTACTAATTAGTTTATACAAGAGATTTATATATATGTCCAATAAACAGCATTTTCAACAATATATTTTCTTCTAATATCTATAGATATGTGTGTATACATACATATATATGTATAATGTTCTAAAGGAATAAATACATATTGTATATAATATATACATTATGTATAATTTTATAGATGTCTGTGGTGCATATATGTGGTTATCTACATGAACAGGCATATGTTCATATACATGCACATGCATATGATAAAAAGGTAAATATCATAGGTATTCATTCTTTGACACTTATAAATTACTGATTAATATTTAATGAACTTTTTATGGTTTATACGTGATCTGATAATAACTTATTTATTAATTTAATTAAATTATGGGTGAACTTATGGACAAGACAAAGTTAAATATTTTAACTCCATTGGCAAGACACACTATTGTATCCTAAGCATGAAAAGTATTATATATATTTTATCATACATAGAAATTATTTTTGACTATCATTGGTAGCAACATTATGACATCTTTCAATATAGAATCTGACAAAAAAATCTATGTACAATTAGGCATTCCCCCAAACAATACCTTATATAAAATTCAGTTATGAAAACAATAGCTTGTTTATGAATTTACTTTTTACAATATATAGAGGATAAGGCTATAAGAAATATTTTAAAATAATTCAAACATTAATGAAGAAAGGAGAGGAAAAGTGAGAAAAATGTGGGAAAGCAAGATTGAGGAGTTAAAACAGAAAACATTAATGCCAGAAAAGAAAGATATCTTTGCTCAGATAGATATTTGTACAAAATGATTCATGGTACTCAGTATTACCAATAGAGAAAGATATTTTGAAAAACTAATACAGAAGCCCTCTATGGACATAAAATGAACATATTGATTAAAATTTCAGGTAAAAATTTACAATTCCTTATTGGAAAAAAGGTTCTCATTATTATAAATCTGTTAGATTTATCTCTTTTTCCATATTTTAATATTCTGATAAGTTTTTTAAAGATTTTAATACACAAATAATATGCATGAAAGTTTAAATTTAACATGTAATTATCTACATTTGAGTATTGCTAGGTAGTAATTCTCAAAGTTGACTAATAATAGAATCACTTGTGAGCTTTTAAAAATTATTGACGCTTGGGATCTATTGCAGAAAAAAATGAAATCAGAACATTTACAGGTATTTTTTAAAAGCTTCCCATGTGATAGTCATGTTCCTCAGTCCTGAAAGACTTTGC
Organism: Daubentonia madagascariensis; assembly: GCA_023783475.1. Classification (NCBI taxonomy): domain Eukaryota; kingdom Metazoa; phylum Chordata; class Mammalia; order Primates; family Daubentoniidae; genus Daubentonia; species Daubentonia madagascariensis. The sequence continues at coordinate 11,186,178 of JAKFHU010000978.1, read as the reverse complement.
CATAAAAACTCAGCAGGTTCATTCTACTAACCGAACTTCTGTCCTTCCTATACAAGAGTTTTTGTTCTACAGTCTCTCCAAAAAACATGGCATCATCTTCCATCTGTTGTATAAGCTAGCCAGGGAAGTATTCATAATACTTTCACCTCTTTCATGTCCTATATCTGATAAAAAACAATTAGTTTTCCTTCTAAATATTTGCACATCTGGCATTTGTTATCTGTTTCTGCATCTCTACTGCTAATACACTAATGCATCTTCTCAAAGCTGACTACTGCAAGATTTTTCTTCCTGCTCTAATTTTTCCTGTGACCTAACAATTCTGCATGCTGTAGTCAGGGTTTTTCTTTAAAAAAAAAAATAATAAAACATCTAATCATCTAACTTTCCTCCATAAAGTGTATTTTTAACATAAATAAATTTCAAATAAATCATTACAGATTGTATTGGTATTATAATTAAGTCACATAACTCTCATATTGTGAAGCAACATATTGACTCCTATTGCAGAAAAAATAGTGATGCCTGTCTTAAAGTTATATGAACAGTTTATGTATAAAAATACTCCTTTTAATAGAGAGCTGTGGTAGGCTATTAAATTATTTCCTTTTGACCTAGAATTATTATAAAAATGAACTTCTGCATATAAACACACACATATACTGAGTTTCTATGTATTTTAAGCAACTGAGTTCTTAAAAATTTTGACTATCATACAGCATCATGAATAATCATCATTTAATAAAAAATGAAATTAATAAGCTTCCCTATTTTACATGAAATCAAATATTTATGCTGAATATACCTAGAGTTCATAATGAATTTACAAAACATAGATGATATTAAATAAATATCAAGTAGCTCTTTCTCTCTAGAATTTTTTTGTAAGAAAGAAATATCTAATGCCTAATGTGATCTTTTAATTTAGCTGCTTTTCTTCATATTTATTTTTAATAATTAAGATAATGCCTTAATGAAATATATGTATTTGCCCTATGTCAAATATATGCTTTCCACTCCACAGATAGTAATTTGCTCTTATCATCTTATAAGCCTTGTGGCTTTGGGATTTGGAAAAGGTAATTAAATTAAATATACAGCAGAGGGTATTTTTGTGGAGAAAGCATCTAATAATAGTGGTTAATTAGCTGCTTGAATAGCAATAGAACTATAATGAAAAACCACAAATGAACACAAGGGCAATTAAAAACAGAGAAACTACATTAGAATTCTAATGTATTTTATGCACACCTAATTTTATAAACACCACACAAGTGTTTTCTTTGGTTTACACATGCAGTTTTAAAATATATCAGGTCACCACAATTTTAAAATGAAATTGTTGTATCTCATTTTACTGCTTAGTTCAGCTTAGTTTTATTTATTTTTTCATTATCATGGTATGTTCTTTCTTTGCTTAGTGATATCCAGTAAATTTTTGTAGATTTTTGCCATTTATAACTTCAGATCTTCTTGACATAAATGCAAACCTCTTTATATTCTTTTTAGCTAAAGTTATAGAAGTGTGACAAAACTTCTACAAGAATTAGAATTTTCTAGAGTGGCATTTGACCTCTTTTCATACATTCCTTGCTTTTTTGTTATAGTTCATATTTTTGATCTATTATAACATTCCAATATTTAATTGTAGTTCATCTTATGTACATGGGAGGCATTTTTTTCCAGCTTGAAACAAGAAGTATGATTAACGGATGTTGGTAGATGCTACATAATAAGATGTCAAACAAAATCTATTATTCCACTATCAAATTCTTAGAAATAATAATTCTCATCTAAAAATGATGGTAATGAAACACTAATTGAGTGCTTTTTTTATTTCAGGCACTGCTTTAAGCATTTCTCTTAAGAACTCCTGGGGAGACAGATTTGCAAACCCAATACTTGGATGCCAAAACTTGTACCAGTACTACATGGGATATAAAAACTGTTCAAACCCCAAGAAGATTTTCCTTTTTATCACCCACATCATATATGGTCAAGGGGTTTTTTGGACAAGGAGGAACCTCCCAGAATTTGGATTCAGAGAAAAATGAGTAAGAAAGTTTTCCCAGAGAGTAGAATTGAGTCTAATGAAAATATCCCCACTGCCTGAGTAAGGGTTTTCCAGATCTCTCTATCGTGATTTTATCTTTGTTATAAATCCAAAACTAGTGGAAACTATATTTTGATGTAAAAACATGCCCTGTAATATTCTAATATTTTCCACCAATATAGGTGATTGATGATAAAGTTAGTTGGAGACATAAATTACCTAAGTGTATTAATTTATTTAGATTTTTTTTTGGTAGATTTTGAAAGAACCCAACTACTCTTTGAGCTATGTGACTATTTAGTGATAACATCCTGAATCTCCCAACTGGTCCTTCATCATTCTTTGGAGAATAAAAAACAGACTGAGGGCCAAGTCCTTTCCACGAGAGTCTTGCAAAGAGTTGTTGATGGATTGTTAAGTGCTCAATTTCCAAATATTGCATTATCAAATTAAGGTCATAGGTAGGAAACAATGCAGAGAAAAGCTGTCTAGAATCTTCCAGTCTCTTAAAAGTTAGTATTTGTAGTAACCTTTCACACAACATCTAGAGCTGTAATAGACTGTGAGACACTGACTGAGGTTTCTCGGACAATGCTAAGCCCTTCGTTACCCACATAGATGCCCGTTTTGCTGGCCTAGGAACTGCAGTGAAGAATAAGAAAATAGACCAACAGATTTTGACATCCAAAATCTGCATCCAGACCCACAAACTCCTAACAAATTATTATTTCTAGCCTTAAAAGGGCTATCATCCATATGTTTCATGGGGTGTTTTTTTGAAGTGTGGATGGAAAATACTCATCTCATAAACATGCTCATTAACATCAAACTCCATGAAACAAGATAATGGTGACTTTTTTACACAAGACAACACAAATTTCAAAATTGGCTGCACAGCGAGGCATCATCAATAAGAGTACAGATATAGATACTCTTTCCTGCCAGTCTCACACAAGAATAGTTGAAATGATTCCCTAGAAAGGGGTCAAGGCAGTTTAATACTGTAAAGGTATATAGGCAATATTCCTGAAGGACCCCTTCCCTTGAGTGTGGAGATAACCCTAAAGCAGTGCTCAACCCAATAATTAGCAACATCATGCTAATTGCACCACCACAGTTAGGGGTAAAAATGTGAAGGAAGTTACAATATGTTGTCTCCAGTTGGAGGGAAGCGGCAAAGGAAAAGAGTCAAAGACTCTTAGCGTGAGAATTTGAGTCCATCTACTTTTTGATAACATTTGTAATCAGAATAATATGAGGTTTTTATTAATGATTTTTTTTCCTCCCTAACTTCCCTGGTTTAAACACTGAGTCTTTCAGGTGGGCAAGATTCGCCTCTCAGATTCAACGCAAGTGAACATATTTTCTCTCCTTAGAGTTGAGCCCCAATCCAGACTGCTTAAACTGCTATAGGCTTGTTTCCTTCTTTCAGGAACTCATAGATCACACAGTAGCCCCTTGATACTTTCCTGTCCTTGGACCAAGGCTCTCATCTCACTGAATTTGTCACTCACATCATTGGTGGGAAGGGGATAGTGTATGGTGAATCATAATTAATTAGACCTTCTTAGTTCTGTATTATTTTTTTTTCCTTTTGGCATATTCAAGAGCTTCTTTTGATCCATTGTATCATGTATCTTCCCTCCAAGATAATCTTCTGAGAGGTTTACTTCATAGTTGTTGAACTATGATAGATAACTATAGAAGTTATATCTCTAGATCCTTAATATAGATACTTATCTTACTTGGTTTTGTATTTTTTATTATTTCTATACAAAAAGACATTGCAAATTTAATTGGATAGTTCATAGACTAAACATAATCTTGATACATAAGGTATATGTTTAACATAAACTATAAAGGTAAATTAAAGGGTCAATATAAGTACCTATTTTACGTCATAATTTTTATTATATTCATAAAGCTGCAAATTAATTGAAATCATAGATAAAGAAATCTGTAATAGTAGTTGATAAAAATTTCAAAAGCTAGAAAGGCAAATAGCTTTTTTAGACAAAAATTTAGTATATTCAAATATTATAAAAACTTATAAGAAAATCTAATATAGTAAATTTTAATAAGGAAAAGATACTTTAAAGGTGATAATCTAAATATGTTACCATTAGTTAATTTTAAATATAGAGTCAGACATTTCAGGTGAAATTAAAATGTACAATAATTAATTATTATCCATATGAGTAGAATTATTAAATCAACCAAACAATGTTGTTCCTTGTAATTAGTACATCAAAACAATTTTAGTTCTTTTTTGATTCAAATTTAAATTGTGTACAATACCTATTAGAATATCTATTAGAATTATTATTAGAATTGCATTCTAATCATAATAATTCAACAGCCTTGGAATTTTTTTTCATAAAACATGTTAGATAAAAAGATGGGACCTCTGCAAATAAAAAAAAAAAAAAATTGCTTGATTGGGACTCTCTGACCCGGCATGATTCAATGGAAATTTTCAATGCCTAAGAAAAGGACAGGTGCATTTTATAGTTTCAAAAATCTATTTCTCAAGAGTATAGAAGTGAATAGATATTATGAGTGATCAATGTTGAAGATAAATGGTGAAAATAAACAGTGGCAGCCTATGAGGCTTTTTAGAGATCTTAGTAATTTGTGCCCATAAAGTGTTAGAATCTATTCAGAACAGTGTATTATTTCTGTAGACTAGTTTTTCTTTAACCCCAGTGGGTAGAAAGAAGGGAATAATATAATGCTTTTCTGAAATGTCTGGAAAACAGTGGCTTATAAAGTGTTTGAATGCTCTGATAAATGCTAGGTCACAAATTAATGACTACTTAATCAGAAATAACTGAAGGCAATTTAAGCAGATTCATTTGTGTCTAAACAGTGCAATAAGGCTACCTCTGAATAGAAAACACTGTAGGTTCATTTTACAACAGTTTAAAAAGGGTTGTCTTGTCTTGTGCAAGAGTAAGTACTCTTGAGGACTCAGGACTTCAGATGTAATGGAAAAAAAAAGAAACTAAAATGAAAGAGGTAATGACCACCTCAGTCATCGTTAATGTTTTTACAATCCATTCTAAGCCTGGTGAGCAAAATAAGTTAAAATCGACACAGAGGGAGACAGAAAAACATTGCCTCTGATATTAAAAAAGGATTCAAATAATTAATTTGGAGGTGATCTATAAAATACTAATCAGTTATGGTTAACACTTAATATTTTCTAATCAATTTTAAGACAAGCTCTGAGTTCACTTATTAATACAGAAAATAGTTTGGTGAATTTAGAAAATGATTATAAATAGATATATATACACACATTTATTTAAATATATATTTATTAGTTAGTACAAAATGCATCTGAACTCTGACAGTTGAGTGATAGTGTTTTCAAAATCCCTCCTCTTTTCACAAAAAAACTCTAGACCATCAGTGTACAGCTAGCCCTTCCTATCTGTGGGTTCTGCATCCATGAGTTCAACCAACCACAGATGGAAAATATGCAGGGAAAAAAAGCATCTGTGCTGAACAGGTACAGACTTTTTTCTTGTCATTATTCTTTAAATAATACAGTATAACAACTATTTACATAGCATTTATGTTGTATTAGGTATTATAAATAATCTAGAGAAGATTTAAAGTATACAGGAGGATATGTGTAGGTTATATGCAAATATTACATCATTTTATATAAGGGAGTCAAATATCTGCAGATTTGGGGATCCATGGGGAGTCCTGGTCCCACAGACCTTGAGAGACAATTGTACCTCTTCAATCCAAGTAGTTCTAAGTAATGAATATTATGTACTTATTTTGACTTTTTTTTTTGCTTGTTTAATATATCTTTTCTATAATGTTGGTCTGTGTAGATTTAGGAACTTAGACTAGGGACAAGCAGATCAAGTACCTGGACAATATTTTCTAGTTTCCATTGCATTTTAACTTTCCAACTTCACATATATTGGTATTGACTTAAACACACACTTGCAAACACAAACACCACACTCAGCACACATTTTGCCTTAAGTATTTCTTCATGACAGGCTGAAATGGTGAGCCTTCAATAAAAACACCAATAACTAAATTGTCAAAATTATTTGAGTGCACACTGTATACAAGATAATGTTTTAAGCACTGCCTGAATTGCAAATATTTATGGTATTATCTCTTTTTCTCTTAAAGTGCCTGAGGTCTACCCAGGGAGACAGAAAGTATATGTAAAAGGAGAATACTGTGCCCTGTTGAGGTTGTGGCAAAAGACAGACATCTTTAACAGTAGAAAGGGCCTGTTTTGTGGAAGCAGAATAATGGACAGGAGTTATAACAAAATAAGTTTCACTTACTGAAGCTTTTCTTGTATATGCATTCCTTGTCATAGGGCTATTTCCTTCCTCTTTCCACCGAAAAAGAAAATGTTTCAAATTCAGATATATATAAGAAACTCAGGATTAAATAAAGTGAAGCACATCACTGAACTTATCAGAGGCTTTTAATATGCTAATATGTATTGTGAATATACATCAGAGAGTAATTGCATGCTCTTTCCCAAACTAACTTGACCAGAGGATACATTTTTTTGGCATGTCACAACATTCTGTAGAATATAGGTTGATAACTGTTGCCATTGTTGCATGAAATTAGAAAATAACTTTTATCCAAATGCAACATAAGGGGAAAGTTATATTAATGGGACATAGGTATATATACAGGAAATGATACTAGCACGTGTTATAGATGAGATGTTAATCAATCTTTACATTGATCACACAGTACAAAATATTCTGTAATGTCACATATATAGTTATTTTTAGAATTAATGCTAACTAAGCACTAGAATAAAGAATTTCTGCTCAGCTGATATTCCATAGTAAGTACATAGCTGAATCAAGAATCCATGGTCACTTGCCGATAGAGGATTTATTGGCCTTTAGTTGTACTTAGGACCCTAAACTTCTCTTCCTCAAATAGTTAAGAATAGATTGTTATTCAATTAATATTTTATTTATTTTAGGAAAATACTTTTTTAAACTGAGGGAAATTGATGTACATGTTTGCCAGTTAAGAAGTGAGCTGGACATTTTATTAAAAGAAGATAAAGATTTAGTTGACCCCATCCCCCTTTTATTTTTTGCATAGTCCTATGGATATATGAGTTTGGTTGATTGGGTTTCTGTAAGTCAAAGACTTAAAAATCTTTTGTTTTGCTGTGTATAGACAGCTAATCTCTTTTAATCCCTATTCTCTAATTTATATCATCATCCCTAAATTCTGACATCTATAGGGAAAAAATCCTGTTTTGAATAATCAGTAGTCAAAATGCGCAATACTAAGGTACATTTTACCATTTTGAGATTTCCAATAACATTTTGAAAAGGCAAACTTATAGGATAAATTCCATCAAATCTGAAATATTCAACTGCTTCAGGAGGCCATTTGTTTTAAAATGTATTTTCTGATGTCAGTCTTTCAAAGTTTGAGTGTAATTTCTTTCTTTCTCTTTTTGTTTGTTTCCATTTTTATGCTCAGTTTAAGATTATAAACTGAATATTTTATACTGTCATCTATAAACTTTCAGATTTATTTTAAAGGTCTCACATTCTAAAAACTATATCTTGATACATCGGCTAGTATGGCTTGAATGAGTATTTAGATGAAATCCTTATTTTAATTTTATCAACTCTCTTGATACTTTCCCAAACATTATGACTATTTCTTCACATATTTTGTTGGTGATGTTGTTGATTATCATTTAGAAAATATATGTTAACTTACTTTATGTCATGCAATTGTTATTTTCAGCATAAACATTACAAACTGTGGCACACTTTCAAGTACATGTATCCATTAATCCTTAAGAGATAATTTTACATTATGCCTATATTTTTTGCAGCTTTTCTGCATGTGATTTTATACAAATAGCTTTATTTTGAACACCATTTTATGTTCCTTAAGTTTTCTGTTTGATTCAATTTTCATATTGACTTTTTTGACAAATGTAGTATTATATAAGACAAATTTTTTGCAAACTGTGTATTAATTGTTCAGATAAGAAACATTTCTACTAATTTTTTAATGAAAAAGGAAAATAATTTTAAAAGTTCACATTATATTTTAGCTCAACAACAGTAAAAAGAATTGTTAAACCACCCTTTTTCCTTTCTTATTATTGTATTTATTCATCATGTCTCCCTGCCTCAAAATCAACCATGAGGTTTCTATAATGAAAATTCAAAATTATATCTAAATTCCTGATAGTACTATTTGATCAACTACTACATATATAACTCATAAATATCATGAGATTTCTGGTTACTTATTTGAGGAAAGAGAATCTTTAGATTATTTCCCTTAAGTTTCCAAAAAGAAACTGTCTGTACTGACAGCTGAAGAAGTACAAAGGAAAGGGCACCATATTTTGACTAAAAGTGTGATTTACAGAAAACCAAACTTATAAGAATATCTTGAAAGCAAATGTAGAAAGAAGGTAAGCATAATAAAATTGAGATTAAGAAGTAGAATAAATAGAAATGTAACTTAATTTTTGAGTTAAATTATTTCAATTTCTAAATAAACATTACATTTTCAAAACACTTGTAGATTTTCAGAAAAATTGTGAAAATAGTAGCAGAGAGAGGTCATATATACTCCATGCTTAGTTTACAATTAACGCCTTATATTAGTAGGGTACAGTTATAATCAATGAACCAATATCAATATACTGCTATTAACTAAAATCCATAATTTATTTGGATTTCCATCCCTTTTAACTTATTTTATTTATTTATTACTTTTTGTGTTCTAGGTTCCCCTCCAGGATACTACATTACATTTAGTAATCACGTCTCCTTAGGCTCCTATTGGCTGTGATGGTTTCTTAGACTTTCCTTGTTTTTCATGACCTTGAAAGTTTTAAGAAGTACTTGTCAGGCATTTTGCAGAATACCCCTCAACTGGGAATTTTTCTGAAATTTTTGTCAGAAATATTATGGGTTTTAGAGAAAAGGACCATAAAGATAAAAAGCTATTTTCATCACATATTAAGAATGCAAACTATCAACCTGATGCACATTTTTGACCTTTATCATGTGGCTGAGATAGTGCTTGCAGGCTTTCCACAGCATAACGTTAGGTAACATTATTCTTTTTTCCTTCTTTCATACTGTACTCTTTGTAAAGAAGTCACTATGCCCACACTTAAGGATGTTAAGCTCCCCCTCCTTAAGGGAGGAGTACATACATAATTTTTTTTTAATTTTGCAAAGGAGATTTGTCACATGTCCTCCATTTATTTATTTATTGAACAATTTATATCAGTAAAATTCATAGATATTTATTTTATACTTTGGGTTATAATCCATTGCTACTTTGCCTTGCTTGTTAAATTGTTGCAGATATGGGCATTTGGGTATTCTTTCACCTGGCTCCTTTTGACATACCTTATCACTGTGTTTTGGGTTTTGTGTGTGTGTGTGTGTGTTTGGTTTTTGAGTACTGCTTTACTTTCTGTTACTGTGAAATATTCTAGGCTCATCTTGTGTATTTCCTGCCTCAGACCTGGGATCAGCCATTTCTCCAAGGAGTCCTGGGCTCCTTTTGGTAGAGAATGGTATTAGAAATGAAGATCTACTATATGTGCTATATGTGTTTGTTTCTACTGGATTGTCATGGTTTCTAAGCCATCTAAGCTGGCAGAATAAGGAAATATATGAGTATACTAACCTTGTATATATACATATTTATACATATTTCTATTTGAAACCCTTTGTATCTATATAAAGTTAAAATAAGTGAGATCTTTAAATCTAATCCAGTACCACATGGATCGTTCTGCACTCTTACCCTTGCTTATTTGTAAACTCCCATTCCAACAGCAAGAAACCTGGCTCCCACCACCTGCTATCCATTTATTTAAATGTTCAATTCCAGAATACACATAGCAGTATCAGTATTGTTAACCTACACCTACGTGAGATAAAGAGTGGAATTGGAATGTTCTTAACAAAAACAAAAAGAAAAGTTAAACGATTGAGGTGATGGACACCCCAATTACCCTGATTTGGTTAATTCACATTGCATGCCTGTATCGAAACATCATATGTACCCTATAAAGATATACAACTATTATGTACCCCTAATAATTAAACATAAAAAAATTTAAAAACTTTGTCAACTACAATACAATGCTAGGCTTTATCTTGATATTGGTTTTACAAATTTTACTCCTTTCTAATATTATTTAAGATAAGCAATATTTTCTCCCACCCCAACCTCTATCAGTGAAATTGTTTCATACATTTTGTCACATTTTACATTACATCCTGATACTCCCCTGACCTACTAAATGATCTTTAAAATTTTACATACATTTGGATTCACACTTTGTGCTGTAAAATTCTTTGAATTTTGACAAATGTATGATGTCATATAGCCACAATTGTACTGTCACACAGAATAGTTTAACCACTCTTGAAAATCTCCTGTGCTCACTTCTTCAACCCTCTTTCTCTTCCCTCTGAACCCCTGGAAATCACTTTTCTTTTTACAGTGGCTATAATCTTACCTTTTGCAGAATGCCGTTTAATTGAAATCACTCAGTATGAAGGCTCTTCTGACTGACTCCTTCCACTTAGTAATATGTATTTAATGTTCTTCTCTGTGTATGTATGTACCACAGTTTGTTTATTCATTTCCCTATCGAAGGGCATCTTGGCTGCTTTCAGATTTTAGCAATTATTAATAAAAATGTTGTAAAAATTCATGTACAGGTTTGTGTGAAGATAAGATTTCAGATCATTTGGGTAAATTTCTAGGAGAGTGATTATTAGACTATATAGTAAGACTATATTTAGCTTTGTAAGAAACTGCCAAACTGCCTCCCAAAATGGCTGCGCCATTTTGCAATTTCACTTCACCATTAGCTACATCAGCTTTAGTAAGGGGGAAACATAGACTGTGGAGTCCATTAATAGTCACCATCCCTGCCCCCCTTGTATAACAGCAGTGCTTTTGATGCCCAAGCCCTTTCATGTACTCATTTTGCTGGCATTGTGGTGGCCAGTGATAGAGACTAGCTGACATCAACTGGCCGAGTTATTCTGTGTAATTTGATGGTCAGTGCCTCTTCCATATTGAATTCTCTCTGGAGAACATGAATATGTATTATGAAGATCTTCATACTTTGTTCTCATATTGATATATTTGTTAACATGTGTCCACTCCAGACTTCCTTGTCCCCAATATTCGTCTAATCTTCCAACCTTCAAATAGCATGTCTATCTATTTACCACTCACATGAGCCAGTATATATTCTAATCTCAGATCACTTCCCTGTTCACTCACAGTAGATGATGAATGATTTTGCTTTGATCTTATTTTTCAATGTCATCCTTGATAGAGGCTATAATATAGCTACTTTTCATTTTCAGCTTGTACTCACATACTGAGCAAACCCCTCTGGAAACCATATTCAGTCTTTCTTTTCATATGTCAGCTCATCTTATGTGTTTTTCCATATGGTTAAAAGTATGAAGTGTGGGAGGAGTGCAGGTGCAACACTGATGGATGACACAGGGGTCTAGCATTGTTCTTCTTTCTTTGTGTTGGGAGATTAAGTGGCAACAATTTTTTCACTTACTTAATTATGATGGGATATCCTGGCATGACCTTGACCACAAGATGCCTAAAATGTTACTGATATGCCAGGCTTCTAATCATTCTTCTTGTTGCTGGTGCAAGTTAAGTAGGACCCCTGTTGACTTCGCATCGATTTTGTCCTTAGGTTACCTGTGCTCTACTAATCATCTCCGCAATTCTCTGCAGTCAGGCTCCCTAGGTGAATGAAGTCATTTTAGACCTTCTAGCCACAGTCTAGGCACTAAGATGATCCAGACAAAACTATTTGAAGAGCTGTCTAGCTAATCCCAAGCCAGTTTGCTGAACTGAAGAAACATGAACAAATAAAATGCTCATTTTCTTCAGTAAATAATAAGTTTTGGAATGATTTATTATTAAGTAATAGATTCCCACTACAATTTTGTTAAAGAGCCCAACATCTTGAAGGTGAGACATACAGAGTAATCAGTCAGCATATTCAGCCAAGTCTAATAACTTGTATTGATGCAAGTATGTAATATATTTTGTGGAACGACAGAGGAAAGATAATGTCTAAAATTAAAAATATGACGGTATTTTCCAAGCATAAAAATCACACATAGGCAACAAAAAGTAAACTGGAGTTTAGAATTAAAAAAAAACCAAACTTTTGTGCATCAAAGTACACACTATCAACACAGTAAAAAAGCAGCCCATCAGTGGGAGAAAATATGAACAGAGCATTTTGAATGTTCCCAACACAAAGAAATGATAAATGTTTGAAGCAATTGATATGTTAATTACCTTGATTTGATCACTACATTTTATGAAAATATTACCATGTGTGTCATAAATATGTGCAATCATAGTGTCAATTATAAAAGTAAGAAAACCTCAATTAAAGAAATGACCCCAATTACTATACCCAGAAATAAATGCACTTCACATATAAAAACTCAAAAAAAAAAACCTCCAAAGTATTTTCAAGTCACATATCTGCTAAAGGATTAATATCTAGAATATATAAGGAATTCCTTCAGCTCAACAACAAAAACCCAAACAACCTGACTAAAAATTGGGCAAAGGCTCTGGAGATCTATTGTATGGCATGGTGACATACTTAATAATAATATATTGTGTACTTGAACAATGCTGACAGATTAGATCTTAAATGTTCTCACTATAAAAATAAAAACGATAAGTAGGTGAGTGTCAGATATGTCAATTAGCTTGATGTGATCTTTTCTCAATGTATACATATGTCAAAAAATCTTGCGTGAGTGGCCAAGATGGTGGACTAGAAGCAGGCTGCAGAGTGTCGCTCTTATGGAGAGGACTCAAAATGTTGAACGGATATTTACCTTTGGATCAATCCTTTGAGACAGAGCACTGGGAATCCATAGAAATGAGGCTGGGGGGAAGTGAAGAAGATAGAAGTGGGACAACCTGCTCAGCAGGACAGGAGGTGAGTAGGGAAGGTGTCCGCATGTGGGAAAGGGACAAAGGAGAGAATCCTGGGCTGCACACTTCCCCTGAGGACACTGAAACTGGAGCAGCAGGAGGGCCTTCCACCACAGCAGGCCTCCAGACTGGTACAGAGACCTGACTGCAGGCAATGGACCTGCATTGCTGTGGAGAGAAGGGATGGCTGGTTTGTGAACCCTGGGTGCTGTGGCTGGTGCCATTGTAACATTTCTTCCCAGGGGTCAGATCTGAGACTGCTGCCTCCCCCTTGTCCCTGACATGTGAGGAGGAAGTGGGAAATCCTGGTGCTCACGGGCACCCTCATCACCTCTGCCGCTGCCAAGGGACCTGAATAGAGCAGGAGATCACAGGCCCAGTACCTGCTGCTGTGGCCTGGGTGATCCTGCTCAACCACACTTCCCACGGCGTCCGGCTGGAACATGCACCCATGGCCCACAGCCTCCGTTGCCTACTGTCATGGCAGTTGGACTATAGCTGCTGCTGCATCCTGGGAGGCCCCAAGTGATACAAAAGCCAGCACAGCACCCACCTTTGGATCTGGGAAGACTGCACACTGCAGACACATGCCATCCAGTGCAGGTGTTCTGGGTGCCATACCCTGCCTGTGCCCTACCTCACCCACGTACCCTGCCCCATGATTGCCCCAGCCCACATGCCAGAGAACCATGCCCTGAAGAGCTGTTCTATCTAGCAGATGCACCCTTCCCCACAGGCCTGCTCTGTCCCAGGGTCCTGCTCCACCCCACACATGAACTGTGACCCACTGGCTCACTCTGCACTGGGGGCTCACTCCACCTTGTGGGCCTGCTCTGCCTAATGAGCCTGCTATGCCCTATGCACCTGCTGAGCCCTGCACATGCACCACACCTTGCATGTGCCTTGCCCCTCTGATGCACCAGGTACCTCAGCCATCTAGGCCTGTGTGCATGTGCCATGCCTAGCAGACTTCCTCCATCCCCCACACACACCCCATCCTGCTGACCAGCCTCACCTCGGGTACTCAACTTGGACCAGGGGCTGGCGCTGCTACTGTGGCCTTGTGACAAACACAGGGGAACAGAGGAGAGGCAGTGGAGCAGTAGTGGTAAAGGCTCACAGTGCATCATCCCCTCTCCTGCTTGGACAAGTTTCTGGAGTAGGACCCAAGCATGCCATCCAAAGGAAGCATTCCTATGTTCACAAAGCAACAGGGGTCCCAACAGAGGAGAATAGGTGTACCATATCTGTGATCTGTTTTGAGCTGAGAGAAGAGGCCCTAGTTGAGAAGGAATTAGCATAAAAACTCTGACAACATGAAAAAACAGGCTATCTCAGCACCCCCAGAAAATCACCATAGCTCTCCAGTAATGAACTCCAACAAAAGGGAAATTGTTGGAATGACAGATATGGAATTCAGATATGGATGGCAAATAAGATGAATGGAATTGAAGACATGGTAGAAAAACCTCTTAAAGAATCCAAAACAATAATTCAGGACATGAACAAAAAATTCAATAAATAGTAGATAACATTAGAAAAGATATACAGAACATAAAGAAATGAAAGAGACACCTAAGGAATTTCAAAATACAGCAGAAAGCTTTAACTACAGACTGAACTGAGCAGAAGAAAGAATCTCAGAGCTTGAAGACAAGGATTTCCAAGTAACCCGCTCAGTAAAATGTAGAAAAAAAATGAACAAAGAAGAATGAACTATCACTGTGAGAATATGGGACTATGCAAAACTAACTAATTTAAGAATTATAGGTGTCCTTGAGGGAGAAGAAAAAGCAATAAGCATGAAAAACTTATTTGAGGGAATAATGGAGGAAGACTTCCCTGGTATTGCTAGAGGTCTAGATATCCAGATACAAAATGGTCATCAAACACCTGGGAGATTCATAGCAAATAGGACATCACCAAGACGTATAGTCATCAGGCTGACCAAAGCAAAAGTTAAGGAGGAAATCCTATAATCTGTTAGATGAAAGCAATAAGTTACTTCTAAAGGAAAACCCATCACACTAACAGCAGAACTCTCAGCAGAGGCCTTTCAAGCCAGAAGGAATTGGGGTACCATTTTTAGTCTTGTTAAAAAGAATAATTGGCAGCCAAGAATTTTGTGTCCTGCAAATTAAATTTCATAAATGAAGGAGAAATAAAGTCTTTCCCATACAAGCAAACACTGAGGGAATTTGTCACCACTAGATCTTCCCTTCAGGAAATGATTAAAAGTTCTCTGTACATGTAACAAAGCAATCAATACCCACAGTTTAAAACCCATTGAATTGTTAAAGCTCACAATTTTTATAAAACTGTAACACAAGGGAGAAAAGAAAGGAACTGGGTATCATTCTATATGATGAACAGAACAGTATCTCACATATCAATACTAACATTGAAAGTAAATGGTCTTACTGCTCCATTTAAAAGATACAGACTGGTTGAATGGATGAGAAAACATACCCCAAGTATATGCTGTCTCCAAGAAAGCCATCTAACTTGCAAGGATTCTCATAGTCCCAAGGCAAAGGGATGGAAAAAAATATTCCACATGAATGAAACCAAAAGTGAGCAAGAGTAGCTATTCTCATATCAGGGAAAATTACTTTAAATCAACAATGGTTAAAAAAAAAAAGACAAACATGGCAATTATATAATGATAAAGGGAGAAATTCAGCAAGAAGATATAATAATCTTAAGTATATATGCACCTACAACAGCAGGTCTCATGTTCGTAAAACAAATTCTACTAGAGCTAAGTAAACAAATAAACAGTGACACCATAATTGCCAGAGATTCAACACTCTACCATCAAACTGGACAGATCATTTAGGCAGAAGATCAACAAAGAAATAATGAACATAAATAGGACTTTAGAACAAATAGACCTATCAGACATCTACAAAACATTCTACCCCAAAACTGCAGAATATACATTCTTCTCATCAGTGCATGGGATATTTTCCAAGATAGAGTATATATTAGCCTGAAACACAAGTTTCAGTAAATTCAGAAAAAACTTAAATCGTTCAATGCATCTTCTCAGTTCACAGTGGGATAAAACTAGAAATCAACTCCAAGAGGAACTCTCATATCTACACAAAGTGATGGAAATTAAACAGCCTGCTGCTAATTGATCCTCAGGTCAATGTCAAACTCAAGAGGGAAATAAAATTATTGAATTGAATGACAAAGGTGACACAAGACTCCAAAATCTCTGGAACACAGCAAAAACAGTGCTAAGGGGAAAGTTTATAGCCTTAAACACCTACATAAAAACAACAGAAAGAGCACAGATTAACAATGTCACAACTCGAGGAAGTAGAAAAGGAATAAATCAAATGCAAACATAGCAAAACAAAAGAAATAACAAAGATCAGAGCAGAAATAAATGAAATGGGAACTAAAAAAAAAACTACAAAACTTGGTTCTTTGAAAAGGTAAAGAAAATCAATAGACCTTAAGCTAGATTAATCAGAAATGGAAGAGAAAGTACTTAAATAAGCTCAATCAGAAATGAAAAAGGAGACATTACAACTGATACTACAGAAATACAAAATGTCATCTGTGACTACTATGAAAACCTCTACACACACAAACTAGAAAATCTAGAGATGGTGATAAAAATTCTCCCAAGAAAAGAAGTCCCAGACCATATAGATTCAAAGCCAAATTCTACCAAACCTACCAAGAAGAATTAGCACCCATTCTACTGTTATTCCATAACATCAAGAAGGAGGGAATCCTCCCTAAATCATTCTACAAAGCCAGTACCACCATGGTACCAAAGCTAGGAAAGGGCACAAAAAATTAAAACTACAGACCAATATGCCTTATAAACATAGATGCAAAAATCCTTGACAAAATGTTAGCAAACCAAATTCAACAGCACATCAAAAAGATCATCCACCATGAACAAGTGGGATTCATGCCAGGGATGCAAGGATGCTTCAATATACACAAATCAATATATGTGATTCTCCACATAAACAGAAGCAAAAACAAAGATGATATGATTATCTCAATAGATGCAGAAAAAGTACTCAATAAAATCCACACCCCTTCTTGATGAAAACCCTCTAATAATTAGGCATAGAAGGAACAAACCTCAAAATTAGAAAAGCCATTTATGACTAATCAACAGCCAACATCTTACTAAATTGGGAAAAGGTGAAAGCATTCCCCCTAAGAACCAGAATAAGACAAGGATGTGCACTGTCACCACTTCTCTTCAATATAGTGCTGGAATTTCTAGCTAGAGCAATCAGGTAAGTGAAAGAAATAAAGGGCACCCAAATTGAGAAGGAGGTCAAACTATCCCTGTTTGCTGACAATATGATCTTATACCCAGAAAACCTTAAAAACTCTACCAAAAGACTCCTAGAATTGATTTAAAAAATTCAGTAAAGTTTCAGTTTACAAAATTAATGCACACAAATCAATAGCATTTCTATATACTAAAAACATTCAAGCTGAGATTCAAATCAAGAATTCAATTCCATTTACAGTAGCCACCAACAAAATTAAATACCTACAAATATACTTGACCAAGGAGGTGAAAGATTCTATAAGGAGATATGTAAAACACTGATGAAAGAAATCATAGATGATACAAACAAATGGAAAAAGATCCCATACTCATGGATTGGAAGAATCATTTTTGAAATGTCCATAATGCCCAAAGTGATTTACAGATTCAGTACAATTGCTATCAAAATTCCAGTGTCATTTCTCATAGATCTAGAAAAAATAATCCTAAACTTGACAGGGAGCCAAAAAATAGCCTGAACAGCCAAAGAAATCCTAAGCAAAAAGAACAAATGTACAGGCATCACATTACATGACTTCAAATTTTACTACAAAGCTATAGCAACCAAAACTGCATAGTACTTGTATAAATGTGGATGCATAGACCAATCCAGCAGAACAGAGAACCCATAAATAAAGTCATATAGCTATGAACAACTGATTTTTGACAAAATCAGACAAAAACATACACTGGGGAAAGGACACCCTATCCAACAAATGGTGCTGGGAAAACTGGATAGCCACATGCTGAAGAATGAAACTGGTTCCCAATCTTTTACCATATACAAAAATTAACTCAAGATAGATTAAAAGCTTAAATGTAAGACCTGAAACCATAAAATTTCTAGAAGAAAACATAAGAAAAACTCTTCTAGACATTAGCCTAGGCAAAGAATTTATGAGTAAGACCCCAAAAGCAAATACAGCAACAGTAAAAATAAATAAATGGGACTTAATTAAACTAAAAAGTTTCTGCACATCAAAGGAAATAATCAACAGAATAAATATACAGGCTACAGAATAGGAGAAAATATTTTAAAAAATCTGACAAAGGGCTAATATCCAGAATTTACAAAATATTCAAACTAAGTAAGAAAAAAAAATAACCCCATCAAAAAGTTTGCACAATACATGAACAGATGCTTCTCAAAAAAGATAGACAAATGGCCAATAAATCTATGAAAAAAATGCTCAACATCACTAATTACCAGGGAAATGCAAACTAAAACCACAATGATATACCACCTTACTCCTGTCTGATTTGCCATTATTATAAAGTCAGAAAACAATAGATATTCGTGTGGTTGTGGTGAAAAGGGAACTATTATACACTATTGGTGGAAATGTAAACTTGTACAACCACTAAGGAAAGCAGTATGGATATTCCTGAAAGAACTGAAAGCAGACCTACCATTTGATCCAGCAATGCCACTACTCAAAGGAAAATAAGTCATTTTTAAAGAAATCACCTGTACTCAAATGTTTATCACAACACAATTCACAATAGCCAAGATATGGAATCAACTTAAGTGCCTGTCAACTGATGAGTGGATAAAGAAAATGTGTTATATCTATACCGTGGAGGACTACTCAGCCACAGAAAGGAATGAAATAAGGTATTTTGTAGCAACTTGGATGGAACTGGAGGCCATTACCCTAAGTGAAGTATATCAGGAATGGGGAAACTGATACCATGTGTCCTCACTCATAAGTGAGAGCTAAACAAAGTATATATATGGTCATAAAGAGCAGTAAAGGACATTAGAAATTAAGAAGGGAGGGGGGAATGGGGTAAGAGTTAAAAATCTACCTATTAAGTACAATATACACTGTTCTGCTGATAGGTACACTGAAAGTCTTGACTACAGCATGATACAATTTATCCACGTAACAAAAAACACTTGTACCCCCTTAATTTTTTGAAATAAAAAAGAAGAAAAAAAATTTAAAAAGTGAAAAAAAACCTTTCATATACCCAAAATATATGCAATTTTTACATGTAAGTTATAACCAAATAAAGATGGGGAAAATAATCAAAGAATTTGATTAGACTTTTCTCCAAAGAAAATACACAAATGATCAATAGCATATGAAAAGTGATCAATGTCACTAATAATAAGGGAAAAGCAAATCAAGATCACATTGATGTACTACTTCATACCCATTAGGATGGCTGTTATAATAAAAAAATAAAAATAAAATAAAACAGACACAAACATAAAAGCACAAGTGTTGGAATGGATGTGAAAATATTGAACTCTTGTGCATTTCTGGTAGGAATCTAAAATGATACAGCTAATATGGAAAACACTATTACAATTCCTCAAAACATTAAACATAGTATCACCATGGGATCCAGCATCTCCACTTCTGAATGTATACCCAAAAGGATTGAAAACAGGTACTTGAACAGATATTTCTACACTCATGTTTATGGAAGCATTATTCATAATGGCCAGTAGGTGGAAGCAACCCTAATGTCCACTGACAAATGGATAAACAAGATATGATATCTATATGCTTTTTACATAGCTATTGATATTTCTCCATATAGATAGACAGATAGATATACATCTATATAGGGAATTCTGATACATGCTATAATATAGATGAACCTTGAAGATATTAGGTTAAGTGAAATAAGCTAGTCACAAAATAATAAATATTATATGGTTCCACTTACATAAAGTATCTAGAATGAAATTCACAGAGACAGGAAGGAGAATAATGGTTTCCAGGGACTGGAAGGAAGGGAAAATGAAGAGTGTTTGTTTCATAGGTACAGTTTCTGATGGGAAGATGAAAAAGTTCTAGAGGTGTATAGTAGTAGTGATGGTTGCACAATTTATACCTAACGCCACTGAACTATATACTTTAAAATGGTTGATGTTATATTAGGTATATTTTATAACTATATTTAAAAAATAAAAAAAAATACATACTTTATCTATTACTTCACCTTCAATGATGCTACATACTTGTGGTCCAGACCTTTGCTCTCTATTTTTTGCAAAATTTTTCTATCTCAACACAGTAGTATTACACATAAATTCATTAAATAATAATCTCATAATTTGAAGATTCAATATTGGGGAAATATTAATTGAGTCCAAAGTTTGTAAAATATTTATTTCACTGAAGAATAGCTTTATTAACATCTGAGGTCAAATGATATTTCCAACAAAAATATTAATATGATCTTTTCAAATTCTTTAAAGTAGCTGGGTTAATTACAGTGGGAATATTGATTCTCAAAACACCTAAGAAAAATATCTAAATATTTTCTCTCCCCCTCTTTCCTTTGTATCAATTGGTCATTTCCTGGTGTTATCTTATTTATTTACTTTAATATTAGGTTATAATAGAAGGTAATATCCATGAGGCAGTGGCTTTTTTCACCTTATTCACTCAACCCCACATTCTAAAAGAGTACTAAAAATATGGTAGGATTCTAAATAATATTTTCAAATGAATAATTAATTTGTTATTTTCTTTATCTTAAGTCCAGGTAATTATATTAGTTGATTCTATTTGCCTGAGTAAACCTTGTTAGAAATTTTAATTGGTACTGTGTAAGGAATTGCAATTACTAGACATATTTATAAACGTCATTATTTGAACAAATGATATATTTATTTTAAATATTGTTTTGTTTTGTTTTCAAGTATACTCAGCCATAGAAATTTCAAGTATACTCAGCCATATGAGGTCATTCCTCATATTTAACTGTGTGCTCTTTTGGGTTATTGTAAGAAATTTTGTGTTTTTAGCCAGACTCTGAAGAAATCTAAAATTGTACTTTCATAATATAATGCTATTTTAGTATTTTACTCTTACTTGCTTTTTGTTTATTTGTTTCTGTTAATGGTAATTCTTTGTGTAATATTCCTTATCCTGATAGGATCTTTAATTACTTAATTATTTATGTAAATATATGTGGTTATTTTTAGATAGATGTTATGTAACTAACTAGATACATAGGTAGGCAAATCTTCCTTGTATAATATTAATATATTCTTAGTCCTGCAATGTCTACAACTCCATGTCTAATTCGTATTTACTTTTTATATAATCAGCAAGGCTCAATTTTCTGCTAAGTGAATGGATAAATGACTTACAGTGATTCTGACATAGAGAATGATATCAAATCAAAGTTTTACTTTGTTACTAATATATATATTATTAACTCCTATTCTAAGATTCTGTAGTCCTATAGAACATCAGGACCTACAATAGCTAATAGTACTGGTTTATGAGTCTTAATTATATTTTGTAAAGTAAAAAATCTTCTTTACATAGCACACAACTATTTTTCAACAACCAGGAGTCAATGTTTTATATTTATTCACTTATTTTCTTTTATGCATGGCTTAAAAATGTTATTCATTTGTATAAAACAGTCTTAGCTCCATTATCAATTCTAAATAATGCAGTGATTTTAAACTATTTCATTACCTAAATTAATTTGTTTTGATATAAAGACCTGGTTAAATCACAAACAGCACAATTGTTTTCTCTAATCACAGACTTGCAAACATTCATATTTCACAAAAGAATGCTATTTGTCACAAAAGGAATTGGATGTATGAATTAAGATTGCTCAGGGCAAAACTTTCACTTTTACTGACAAAACAACTAAATGTACTTGCACGATTGATGGCTGGTTAATAGTGTCATCTTTATATACAAAGTAAAATCTATAAAATATAGGTTGAATTGATATAACACAAATAAATATACTTATTTTCCTCCCAGACTAGGACTGGCACAGATTTTAATATTAAAATATATATGTATATGGTGTCTGTAGAAAACTTCATTAAAATGGAAATTGGATTTTTGTTGAGAGTAGAAAAAAATAACAATTTTGAGAAAATTCATTGTTGAATATATCTATGACATGTGTTTGCTGCATAATTTTAGCTACATAATTGGTTTTCTTGTGAAAGTCAAAGGCCCCAATTTTCCTTCAGTATAAAGCAAAAGGTACGCATGTATTATTGAGAATTGTATGTGAAAAATAAGTGACAGAATCTTGCTTAGGATGTTTATTTCACAATACTAGCTACTAATAAAAAAGAATAATATTTTTAAATCCAAGCAATATGATTTGATTTTATGTTTAGGAGGTAAATAATAAACACAGTTGGCTTGGCAGCATCCTTCTAGATAATTATAAATATTTTGTAGTAATTTTTTCATAATTAACTATTTTTACTTGTTTGACTTATTTTATTAAACTACCATAAAATCAGTCTCATGTTACCACACTCAAGAAAAAAAACTTTTTTAATTTTTATGCTCATTTTTAGCCACAATGAGCATCTAACGTGTAGTTAGTCCAGCAATATATGCCTTATATAAATTTCTATCACTGAAATTAATGATAATGCTAAAGCCAGGACTTACTGTCTTCATTTTACAGATTAAAAATACAAGCAAAAAAAAGTTTAGAAAATAAATTTTTTTTTCTAGTAAATACTGCTATCTGAGGCTCAAACTATTTATTGGGTATTCAAACATACTCCAAAATCCTGATGCTTTTTCCTAGATACAAAGCAGCTCCTAATTTTCTCTGTATTTCTGACAAAGGTCTAAAATATAATGAAGTTATAGTAGCAATATGCATTATCAGACCATTAGAAAAATCTTTAAATCAGTAATTTTTATTTTTTTCTCTTTTTTTGATAATATCATTTGTTTACTTCTCAAGAGGTAAAACGTAGCCAAGCATCCAAATTCAAAAGTTCTACAGGTTATACAATTAAAGTGAGTTTTCATTATGCCCTTGCTACTCACCACACTTTTTTTCCTTTCCCAGAGTCAGCTACTGTTACCAGTTATTTCTATGTGTAAGCAGAGATAATTTATTCATATGGAAACACACAACTACATATTTAAACAAATAGCACGATGCATCAGAAAATAAAGCTAATTTGGTCTACTTCAAAATTTTAACCCATTTTATTCTGATGCATTTAGTCTCATTGGATTGACAAACAATAAGCTAAACAATGGAGATACTAAATATTTGGATCATCCTATGTAGTATATTGATTAGGAATATATTCTGTGAAGTGGGATAGACCTGGGTTCAAATGGTTCAAATACCAGGTCTGTCATTGCTTCAGCGTTCTAAGTCTCAGGTGCATGATCCGTAAAATCTGAATAAGTCTCTCAAGATTTCTAACAGAATTGAATGAGACAACACATCTGAAAAACATTAATAATAGTGCACGTAAATATCAATAAATGATACCTGTTGTAAATATTAGTAATGTTGATTTTTTTCATTGTTGATAAAGTGTAGTCTTGACCTTATCTTCAATGAAAATGTTTTAGGTATCTCATCATAAAGCATAAACCTATTTTTTCATTGGAGATAATTTTTAAACAGGGAAGAATGCATTCTTTGTCTTTTAAGCATTTTTTTCTTTAACTACAATATAGTTTTTATTTTTTTACCTTTATTAAGATAATGTTATTAGGTCTCCTTTCACCTATTTTAAATGAATGATAATATATTTCAAATATTACAACAATTTAATGCAGCTCACCTGGTCATGGCTATTAGATTATTAACGTATAATTAGAGAGTATTACCCAACATTGTGTTAGAGATTTGTGCAGCTGGAGATGGCCAAGTTCAATAGTGACTGGTACAAACCAGATAGAATGATTATTCATGCAGGGCTATAGCTGTAAAAAGGGACCATCAAGTAACCTTTTTAGTTCAGGGGCTGAGAAAAGACATTCTATCCTCAGCATTTAGCAAGGTGACCAGAATATAGAAATTCTCGATAAATATTCCTTGAATACATGAATACATAAACAAATGACATTTAAATACTGATGCATACAATTTGAGGTTCTGGAACATTGACCACGTCCTGCTTCATTTTTATGATCAGAAAAACTCTAGGCTGCAGGTCAGAAGAAGGATTGCACACTAATAGTTACCTGGCATTTCTAGACCCAAAATCTTTTAAGTAAAACTTTTAGAATGGGTTGAAAACATGGGGGAATTCTGTTTTTAAAACAAAAATAAATATTAAAAATATCTACATCAATTTTTTTCTTTTTGACCTGCCCCATGGTAAACTGGTCATTTACCCAGCAACTATAACCCAGGAGAAGAAAAAAAATTTGATAAAATCTTTGGGCTCATTTCCATACTGGGTGTTAATTAAACTTATTCTTGGGACTGTAGAAGGCAATCAGGGTCTGGTAGGCCTGTGGGAGTAACTGATTTCCTGGGTGAGACCTCAAAATTACTCTGCTAATATTTCTCCAATTTCAAGTATGCACATTATATGGCTAGGCTAAACAAACTGATTTTTTTTTTGTTCTCCTTGTTTTTTTAAATTATAAATGAATTAGAGGAATGACCAACAGTGTCAAATATTGTTGACAGCAAAGCATTCAAACATCAAAGTAGATCCATTCCATTTAGTTGCATGGAATTAATGAGCAAACTTTTAGCAATAGAGAGGAATGAAAATAAAACAAACATGAAAAGTCAGAACATAGAAAACTGAAAAAATGGGTTTATCCAATTCACCTAAGGATGGCTATGAAGCTCAGGAAAGGGCTAGGATTCCAGTTACAGGAAAGAGAGTGATTTTATAATTCATAAATGCTTTAAGGGTAAAATGAAACTGAATATTTTTCTCATCTCAATGTCTTTCCTTTCTTTTCAGGATCTTGCTTCCTGAAATATTTGTTCTGCTGGCAGTTTACTGATAACTTCAAACAACAGTGTTTTTATTTATTTTTTTAGTCTTTCTAATTTTAATGGTGGTAGGCTGGTGGGACGCAATGTTGTCCGTTATACACAGAATTTAAAGTCTTCTGTATTACTATTGCGTTTATACATTCTAGGTCATTATATTATAGACATCTTTATTACTGAAACTATAGAGCATTGTTTTTAATTTTTATTCCAATTGAAATTATTTATTTTAATAGAAAACTCAAATCCATTTTAATTTGTTGGCATAGCATGTTATTTGCAAATCCAATTTTTGTTTTGTGCATGTTTATGCTTTCTTGATTTCTATTTTCTTTGTTCTTTTATATCATATGTTCAATAATTGACTTAATTTTTAAATCTAACAACTTGGAAAGTAGTCAACATGTTTTTACATTTTATTTTATTTATATTTAATGATTGTAAAGATTAAAAAAAGACTTGATATTTATTATCAGTGCCAAAAAAGAAGTGTAAACAGATTGGCAAAACAAAATATTTCAAAGGTTTTTTTTAAAATTATTTTGTATATTATTCTCCAGTAATTTGGAAATCATATTTTCTTTTTCTAAAAATCATTTTGGTTTGGTGTATGTTTGGTTTGAAGTACTGAAGGAAAATTCTGATGGTGGTCTCACTTGTTGAACGTGGATTTTAGGCAAATATCAGGGTCACCCATAAAATATTCCTGGTTCGTCAACATATTGTAAATGGACATAAACTTTAGTTTACCGACATGATTAAAATCTGAGAAGTTGGAAAAGGAAAGGACCTTAGGGAACATCAACATTTCAGAAGGGTTCAAAGATACAGGTCCCAGGGAAAGAGACTAAGAAGAAGAGGTAGAAGAAGCTATAGAGCTTGGTGTTATGAAAGCCAAAAGAAGACCTTTCCTAGAAGGAAGGAAATATGGATTAAGTTAACAACCAAAAGAATCTTATTGTGTTTGGATATAGGGAGGTTACCGATGACTTTAGCAATTGGAAATAATATTTTCTATATTTCAAGTAGTAGATTTAAAATATAAATTATTTTATTTTTATTTACATAATTTTCTAATAGCAAGGAAAATAATATCTATCACCATTCACACATGTATTTTCAAAACATTTCTGTTCTTTATTTCCTATGCCCTTCTAAAACTCTGTTATCTATTGGCAATATATAAATATTTTTAACATTACAATTGTATTTGTTTTCATATATTTTTATTGAGAAATTGTATATGGCTTTTCTGTTTTGTTTTGTTTCCTCATTAATTAATATGTACTCATGTAAACTACAATGTTTATTTCCTTTCAATGTTTATTGCATGTCCTTTCATACTGTAATTTTTTCAGTCTGGAATTATTTACTATTGCCTAGTTTATAAATAGTTGGATTAAATTTTTAAATATTTTTCCTTCTTTAAATGTACCTGTGTGCCATGTTTCCTAATTATTGTGTCTATGGTCATATATTTCTGTTGTTGCACATGTGAATGGCAAATGGCTAAGTTTAGAAGCTGAGGATTGCAAATCTTCTTTTCCAATCACTCTACACAATTATTTTCTGGTGTTTAATATTTCAAGGTAAGGTATGAAAGTTCTCATTTTTAAAATTCTTTTTTTTTTCCATGCAAGGATGCTTGAATGATCTTGCTCTGTCTGTTTTAATTTCAACACTTTTAATCTCTAATTAGGAGAATCACTTTTGTCAGATATAAATGTGAAAATTATAGCAATTAATTTTGACAGCTATTCTCTTGAGAGTCGGGTGTACTCTTTATTTTTACAGCATCTTTTGTAAATATATTTGAATAATGATAGATCTAGCTAGAGAAATTCAAGAAACAGCATTAAATGTTGAATATAAAGTTATTTCTTAATAAAAGACAATGAAAATCCCATTGAATCTCTCTCCTTCTTCATGGTGAATTCTTACCTTGAATGGGTTTCATCATAAAAATAGAGGTCAAATTCTAGTTCTAATTTTTGTTGTTGTTGCTGTTGTTACAAATTCTTAGGGTCTGTGAGTACCTACATCTTTCTTACATGAATTTCATGTAGGCCTTGCGTTTTATGCAAGTAAGATTGTTACTACCCTGTCTTGCTATCTTGAATTCCTAAAGCAGCCGTCTTCTTTTCTTATGCTGTGATCCTAACTTCACTTATGTCGCTAGCATTCAATATATTATCTAATTTGATATGTGTAAAATATTATAAAATGTAAGATATTTTAAAGTAAAGTTATAATGCTGTGTGTGTGTGTATGTACATGTGCAATTTTATTTTTAAAACACCTTTGTATCCTTTACTTTGCTAAAGTAATTACTGGATATATACATGGACTCTGATGTTTGTGGCAGACAGACGCTATGGTTGTCCCAGTGGTCCTCTTTTACTGGGACCCTTATTATTCCCTTAGTGTGGACTAGACTCCTGGATCCACTTCTAACAAATAAAATATGACAGAACCTGTGGGCTGTCACCCTGAAATTAGGTTAAGAAAAGATGGCAGCTTCTGTCTTGGGTGTTGTCTCTTCTTTGCCTTGCATTGCCTGTCCAGGGAGAAGCCACTTGCCTTCTCATTAGGCAACCCTTGTAGATGCCCACATGAGAGAAATCAGGGCCGCCAAAAACCATATAAGTGAGTTAGGGTGAAGATTCATACTATCAATCAAGTCTTCAGGAAAGGCCAAAGCCTTAGCTGAGAGCTTGCCTGCAACTTCATGAGGAAACCTGAGCCAGAGACATCTAGCTAAGATGTGTCTGGTTTCCTGTTCCACAAAAACGGTGAGCAAAAGATGTTGGTTGTTTTGACGTCCTAAGTTTTGGAGTAATTTGTTTCACAACACTAGATAAAAAAATATATTATTTTCCCTAATTATATTGTTCTTTTTTCCAGCTTAGTAATAGACATAGTCCCACATGTTGAGTTGGGAGAACCTACTAGAATATATAATTACTCATTTAAGCATCACTAAAGGATCCTGCAGATAGAAATTGCATGCCTTTACATCAACAAAATACACAATTTCAGGAGAGAGTTCCACAGAAGAATAAAGGCAAAAATGATACCTTTTTTAGTCAAAGGAATTATCCAAATTAACTATGTCAATAGATGACGTCACACGTCATCACCATGCCAACCTCAATTCTCACCACTCTAGTGAATTGATTTGGTTTCTTCTTGATTTTCCTTGGTTCTTCTTTACCATTTTAAATTCACATGTTATTTTTGTTGTCGTCATTGTTGCATTGTTATTCCATTTTATAGAAATTCAACAGGAACTAGGCTTTATTCATATGAAGGCAAGAACTAAATTTGGGGTAGTTACAGTATTCTTAATTTCTCCTTATTGCTAGTTTTTAAAAACAATAATAATTGTTAGACTAATATATTTTAGGATGCAATTTATTTGTGTATTGTCAATAATAAAAGTAAAAAGATATAATTTGTGAATGTTTTAGACGTCATTTTTGGGGTTTTATTGCACAGATAGTAACTAGATCAATCTCTTTTGGAAGCTACACTAACACTTTGAAGTCATTAGGAAGAATATTACATAGTGCCAAAGTAAAAAGCAAACAAAGAAACAAACAAAATTAATTGTGATTTAGGATGATCCTGTCTTTCCAAATTTATTTTCACAAATATTCCTCCATTCTATATTACCCTTGAGAAACAGATTTTTTTAAGTGTTTACTTTGGTGCTTTAAAGCAACTTAGAAGGCTACCATGGTAGCAGCTTTCAAAATGTCACAAAATCTTAAAGCAAGATGATAGGTAGGAAGCTCATGAAGTCAAAAAATCCATATTCTAAAAGCTATCATACTATGTGATGCATGTTATAATGTTGAGTGAAAATAATTCTTGCAACTTTTTATATTTACTTAAAAATACTTACATAGGTTATTAATTTTCAATTTCACTGAAACTGGAGCAAGTTAAACTCTACAATACAAATCATATTTCTACCACAGAATTTTACAAAGAAAGCAGGTCTTCATTTATGTGTAATCTCAAACTTCTAAGGTCTGTTGTATTCTTTTCAAAATCTGCAGGAAAGTTTTAGGCCACAAAGTAAGCAGTCTTTATATCTTGGTAAAAATCATAGTATTTGACTTATCTAGTTGTAGATCACTGTTACACAATAGACTAATGTTTTCAATTGTAACACTGAAATATAACACATGCGAGTATAAAATACCCCCAAGGATCCCTCTCTTCACTGCATACTAAAAGTGTTTCGTTAATGGAGTCCTCTTCCTGCTGTTGTGGGTGTCTTCGTTGTCAACAACTTCTGTTCTGGAACTGCTGATAGCAAGATGTCTTCAGGAAATGGACCACCCTGCCCCCAACTTCAAAGCCACAGCTGTTATGCCAGATGGTAGGTTCAACGATATCAGCCTATCTGACTACAAAGGAAAATATGTCCTGTTCCTCTTTTACCCTCTTGATTTCACCTTTGTCTGTCCCATGGAGGTCATTGCTTTCAATGATAGGGCAGAAGAATTTAAGAAACTCAACTGCCAAGTGATTGGTGCTTTTGTTGATTCTCACTTCTGTCACCTGGGGTGGATCAACACACCTAAGAGACAAGGAGGACTGGGACCCATGAACATTCATTCCCTTTGTATCGGACCCAAGTGCACCATTGTGCAAAATTATGGAGTCTTAAAGGCTGATGAAGGCATCTCGTTCAGGGGCCACTTTATTACTGATGGTAAGGGTACCCTTAGGCAGATCACTGTAAATGACCTCCCCATTGGTCGCTCTGTGGATGAGACTCTGAGACTAGGTCAAGGACTTCCAGTTCACTGACAAACATGGGGAAGTGCCCAACTGGCTGGAATTCTGGCAGTGATACCATCAAGCCTGACGTCTAAAAGAACAAAGAATATTTCTCCAAGTAGAAACAAGCACCGGGCCATTTTAGCGCCAGGGTGTGGTGGGCAGCCATGAGAACAAAACCTCTTTTTTACTTTTTTTTCCAGGTATAGAACACAAGACACAGACTTCAGGTTCAGCTGAGAACGTGGTGTGTTACAAGTCAGGCCTTTCCTACAGGGGTTGCGGAGGCCAAACTTTCTTCCCTTGGTGGGAATGGCCTCAGTTGTGTTGTGGGTCAGGCCATCTGATTTGTATGATATATCAGTAGAGGGCATCAGCCCATTGATCTTTTGTAGTTTCTATTAAACTTGAACTGAGAAAAAAAAAGTTTGGTTAGTATTGACCTATTGAAACTTA
This sequence comes from Daubentonia madagascariensis, assembly GCA_023783475.1. Lineage (NCBI taxonomy): Eukaryota > Metazoa > Chordata > Mammalia > Primates > Daubentoniidae > Daubentonia > Daubentonia madagascariensis. The sequence continues at coordinate 11,155,795 of JAKFHU010000978.1, read as the reverse complement.
CATAAAATGACCAACATAGTCAGTTTTGGGCAGATAGGTACAAAGAGTTAAAAATAATGCAATTGGGTATTCATCAACAATATTTCCCCTTCTTGTCAATCGAGTATGGGATTTAAATTGTATTCAAATATCTTTGAAAAATGTTTTAAACCACAAAAGTGAAGATATTATCAAAGTATTATCAGTCCATTGTTAAAACAGTCTCATAAAAAGGAAAAAATATTTTTGAATTAGTTCTGGAAGAGGCCTGAGAAAGTCTCAGTATTCCACAAGCAGGCTCATTTCCCACTTGACTCAATATTGTTTAGAATTATGTTTGTACTAGTTTGCTAGGGATCCCATAACAAAGTACCACAACTGGGCGGTTTAAACAAGAAAAGCTTATTGCCTCACAGTTTTGGATGCCAAAAGTCCAAGATCAAGGTGTCAGCAGGGTTCGTTCCCTTTGATGTGAGGGAGAGTCATTCCATGTCTCTCCTAGCTTCTGGTGTTTGCTGGCAACGTTTGGTGTTCCTCGGTTTTTGCTGCATCAACCTGATTTCTGCCTTCTTCCTCACATGGAGCTCTCCCCTTGTGTATGTCTGTGCCCAAATTCCCCCTTTATATAAAGGTACCAGTAATATTAGATTAGGGGCCCACCCTACTGCAATATGACCTCACATTAACTAATTATAGCTACAATGACCCTATTTTCCAATTTTGAGGTACTTGTCTGTTAGGACTTTACCATATTAACCTTTGGGTTGCACAGTTCAACCATAACAGTGTTCTAATTGCTTTAAAACACCACTGAATAAATGGAAAAGGATACATTTTAACAATACCTAAATCAAAAGTGAGAGTTTTAGGTTATTTATGGGCAATGGGGTGGTGATGAACCACACAGAAGGACAATAAGGTGCCATGTCGTGTTTATTTTATCTTTTAATATTGGAGAGTGGATAAGTTTCTTCTTATTTAAGCATCAAAGTTCTCCACTTTTAATTTTTAGTGTGAGTGTTCCACATTAATTCGCCTTTGGCTAAGTAATACTATAGTATTATTTTCGAGAATAGGAAAATAAATAAATAAATAAAATGAATAACCATAAACTATGAAATGATAGTAAAAACTTAAATTCTACAAATCCTTATAGAAATGTTTTTGTATTGCACTTTAGTGAACACTGAGTCTTCATTTCACTGAATCTTTTATTACCTGAGACTATTATATTGCATTACTTTTTCCTTATTTTGGTCTAGAGGTTAGAAGACACAAAATACTGACCTTGGAGTACCAGTGAGAGAGCGGAATTAGTGAAAATGTAGAGAAAATACATAGATTATGTCATGGACTAAATGTGTCTCCCCAAAATTCATATGTTGAAGCACTAATCCCCAATGTAATGGTATTAGGAGATGAAGCTTTTAGGAGATAATTAGGTTTAGATAAAGTTATGAGGATAGGGCCCCCATGACAGGATTAGTGTCCTCGGTGAGAAGACGAAGAGACCCAGAGCTTTCTCTCTCCACCATGTGAGGATGCAGCAAGAAGGTAAAAGTCTACAAGCCAGGAGCAGGGCCCTCCTCAGAACTTAACCATACTGGAACCCTCAGACTATGAGAAATAAAAGTCTATTGTTTAAGCCACTCAGTCTATGATATTTTGTTAGAGCATCCTTCCAGCAAAAAACGAGGTTCATAAATTTGGAGAGAACTTTATTTCTTATAAAGGGTTGTACCCTGCAGGTGGGGCATACTGCAGTCTGAGAAGCATAGCCTCTGGCGGAAACCAAAAACAGGCATTTTGAGGGAGGGAATGGTGGAACAGGAATTTATGCCAAATGGGTTGAGTAAGTATACATATTTAACAGGTTACAGGAGGAGCTATGAATATTCATGAAGGGGGTGCATGCCTAGGTGGTAAGAAAACATGCACATTACATACATCCCATGTTCACTATGGAGTGGAGACTTAACATTTAAATGCACTGAAATTAGGCTATATACCTCAAAAAGTGAAATGGAGGACACAGAGGCATCCTGTGCATAGCCTCTGTAAACTGGCCAGAACTAGTACATGGTCAGTGCTCTCTTATCAGGAAGGAATTGTGGTCAGGTCAGTTGTGTGGAAATCACAAAAAAAATAAGGGCAGGCAATTGGTTAAAATCAGCAGTGATTTGTTTTTGTTTAACTCTAAGGAAAGAAAGTCCAACGGCTGTTAGTGATGGAGGGGGTACAGCAAGGTGTGTCTGATTTCCCATCCTGTCATGGCCAGAAACTCAGTTTCTAAGGTTTCTCTTGGGTCCCTTTGGCCAAGAGGGGTTCCATTCATGGGTTCCATTCAGGGGATTTAGGATTTTACTTTAATTTCTCAATCCCAAACTAACTAAGACAAATTCGTACTTTAAATATAACATGATCAAACTAAGCATTTAATCACATACTAAAGAATGTTTCTGAGAGATGTTCTTTAAGTTCACCATACATAATCGTTATTTACAAAGTGCATTCCACAGGACAGAAGAAGCATAGCTGAGCTGAAGAGCCCCTGGTGATTTTGGAGTCTTACGTTGGAGATAATGATGTCAGAGCAAAGTGTCAACCTAAGAAAAGACACTTGAGAACATCATCTCTAAATGTGTTGGGTTTACTCAGGAATAGATATGAGGATTATAGTCTGGAATGCATGAAATGGCAAGCCACTAGTGCAGTCAGTGAGGGAAGGGCAAAGAGGAGATTTTATTAGCAAAAAGAGATTTATATACACTGCTTAGAAACAGAGTTCATTGGTTCCAGAGATTCAAAGCCAGAGTTGTTGACACTTCATTGGTGGAGATGCCATTACTAGGCAAGAATTCTTCCTAGAACATCTTATCTAAATGACTGCAGTCCTAAAGAATGACCACGATTGTAGCTCTGACACGGGCAGTGCATGGGCAATATATATAACCAAAGTGTTGTACCCCCATAATATTCTGAAATTTAAAAAAAATTAAAAAAAAAGGATGTCTATTGATAAACCTCATCAAAGCATGAGATGTGTGAAGGATGGGAAAGGGTTTTTAGAAAGTCTTTGGAAACAGATCTTCTCAGATAGGTAAACATAAGCCTCCTCTCCTTTGGGCCTTCTTGGCCCTATTTTGTCTGTGTCTGACAAAAGTGATTTCATCCTGGTATCTGCAACTTTCACAGCAGCATAATAAATATTTCCTTCAAAGACACACACCTAGAATTGTTGAAATCGTGGTCATTATTTTATGATATCTTATTCATTTAACTATAGTAATGTCTTGTTTTATGTCCTGTAATATGAGTATGATTTCTTGTGTAATTTTTTAAAAGTTTGAAAATAGATGAACTATTTCATCAATTATGATGAAAGAAGGCTGCATTAACAAATAGAAACCCAAGTGACCAAATGCAAGTAACATCTGAACAATTACTTCTATAACTAAAATAATTACATAATTACATAACTTCAAACAGATGATACTGCATTTTATTAAGCCCATCAATAAATAAATGTCATAGCATCTTACCATGTAGAAATAAAACCTGGTATAACCTTTTCATTTTATTTATAGACAACTATATGGTTAGCATTTTATTTTAAGTGCATCCATCATAGTTTATAGAACTAGCTTTTGGTGTCAACAGATGAAATCTCTAATGAGTTATGATCAGAAAAAGGAATACAGATGTACTGTACATCAAATTCTCCTTTCCTCATTAGTATAGCAGATGTTTGGATGACAGTTTGAATGATGTTTTAGAGTTTATTCTAGATCGCTTTTATAATTTATGGAAGTTTAGCTTAGAGCTTCCCGTATTAATCTTTAGTTCACTTTTCAAAGAAGCATGATAAAATAATCTTAAACAAATTATCTATTATATTACTAAAACATGACTACCTGCACAAGGACCAAATAACCAAATAGTAGAAGTTATTTGATACAAATCTATCTGAAAAAATAAAAAACAATAAATTATATTTCAACATAAAATGTATTATGATTTTTGAAAATCTATATGGAGACCATTGTAAAAATTCACAGAGAACATAAAGAGGACCTATATATCTTAACAATATTTTCAGCTGTGAATTTTTTAAAATTTTGTTTATTAACAAATCATACCTTTAAATATTTATGGGGTACAATATAATGTGTTATATGTTTATAATATATAATGATTAAATCAAGCTAATTAACAAATCTAACACATCACATACTTATTTTTTGTGATGAAACATTTAAAATCTACACTTTTAACAATATAAAATATACAATACATTATTATTTATTATAGTTGTCATTCTGTGCAATAGATCACTAAAGCTTATTCCCTCTCTTACTGAAACTTTGCTAAGAAAACCATTATATCTCAAGTATATTCCTGAACGAGAAGCTTAAATTATCCCCCAGTCTACTTAAACATTAAATATAGTACAAATAAAAGCCTGAGTTATTTATGTCAGAGGAGAATTGAAAATTTTTAGGATTATTCTTATCATGTGTAAGAAAACAAAATATAATAGGAGTCTAGTAATATTTGGAATATAGGAATAACATACTATGGAATAATTTGTTTTAAATTTCATTAACTTGAAATATGAAATTTTTGTTACAGCCACAAAATGGGTATACATAATAAGAGAAGAGAATAAACTACACAATCTCAATAATATATAAAATGTAGTATGTGATACAGTAGTATTTGAATGAGAAAAACAACACTTCTTCATATTGAATCTAAATTAATTCCTGATGCAACAAGGAGTTAAAATTTTAAAAATCAATCATAAAATAATATGAAAAAAATAGGCGAACATTTGTCTGGATTGATTGGCTTAATACAAAAAATAAATAAATAAAAGTAAAACAATAGGAATATGGGCCAGGAAGATCTTACCATTTCCCTCAGCTTGACTTCCCTTCCTCAGACAAACTTCTTCATAACTCTAGGCCACTAACTTTCTTTCTTTAGGGCATTTTCTTTAGAATATATATCACTGTAAATCCTTTTCTGCTCCTTTAAGATGTAAATATTTTTAAAAGGTTCTTACCTTTTTTAACAAATTCGGAATGCTGTTCTCAAGGACCTTGGAGCTATCCCTTTGAGAAGTAATCATCTAGAAAGATAGGGCCCCTATCTTCCGTCTGTTGGAGAGTAGAAGCCTGACCTCAGCAAGGGTGTGGGGTTCCTTGTTCCAAGATATAAAACTATCTCCACTAGTAAAGATAAGAGAAAGTATATTTTTCCTTGGGTAAAGCCAATTAACAAATACAGTTGAGCAAGATCTCCTCCTCACCCCAGTTCTTAAAACCCATTTTCTTATTGTTTCAACAGAATTAAATTCAGACTGAGTTCTGGCTTCTGTCCCCTGTGGCAATAGTATTTCTTTAATTTTTTTTTATCAACATATTAAGGAGATACAAATGTTTTTGTTTTGTGGATACTTTGTATAATGCTTAAGTAAGAGCTTTTGGTGTGCCTCTACCAGAACAGTGTTTATTGTACCCAATAGGTAGGTTTTATCTTTCACCCACCTTCCCACCCTCTCCCCTTATTGGTTTCTAATGTCCTTTATATCTCTTTGTGCCCATGTGTACCCATCCTTTAGCTCCCGCCTATTAGTGAGAACACACAGTGTTTGCTTTCCCATGCCTAAGATACTTCACTTAGGATGATGGTTTCCAGTTCCATCCCAGTTGCTGCAAACGACATTATTTCATTTCCTTTTATGGCTGAGAAGTACTTCATGGTATATATAGATAAACACACCATATTTTGTTTAACCACTTATGAATTGATGGGCACCTAGGTTGATTCCACATCTTTGCAATTGTGAATTGTGCTTCAATAAACATTTGGATGCAAGTGTCTTTTTAATAACGTGATTTCTTTTCCTTTGGGTTGATACTCAGTAGTAGGATTGTCAGGTAAATAGTGAGGAAAATCTGGCTCTCCTAAGGACAAAAGCAGGTGTCTTACTTTGGTACTGCCTAGAGCAATTGCCATACCTGGGGAAGAAGGACAAGAGTGGGTGCCACGCCTTGGTGCTGCCCCACCTTTATCCTGCCCCAAACAATTGCCACACAAGGTGGAAGGAATAATGCCCTGCTAATCTGCAAAAGAATTCAGGGAATTCCTCGGCCAGTGGGCCAGATATTTTCCAGTAGGCTCTGGAAAATGACTTAGAGTAACGTAAGGCTAATTATCATGTTATTAACTGTCTATCAAAGTGGTTCAATGGTGATATTTGAACCACAAGGAGGGCCCAATCCAGACAATATACAACAGGACTTCAGACCATAACCAGGGCCTCTTGTTTTGATAGGAGGCCCGTTCGTCCTCTGTGCTCTTGCTCTATAAACCTATCTTGCTCTTCTTCAGTAACCTTAGTTTCATGCTTACCTTGCTTTCGGTGTGTCTGGTCATTCTTCAGCCAAGAGCACACCAAGAACCAACCCAACATGATTGCTGGATCGAATGGTAGGTCTACATTTATTTCTTTGAGGAATGTCCATGCTGTTTTCCACAGAGGTCGTACTAATTTGGAGTTTCACCAATGGTATATAATTGTTCCTTTTGGCATCCATGACAACATCTGTTGTTTTTTGACTTTTTAGTAATGACCCTTCTGCTAAGGGTAAGGCGGAATCTTATCGAAGTTTTAATTTGCTTTTCCCTGATTGTTAGTGATGTTGAGCATTTTTTCCTGTTTTTAGCCATTTGTCTATATTCTTTTGAAAAACTTCTGTCCGTGTCTTTGCCCAGGTTTTGGTGGGGTTGTTTGTTTTGTTCTTCCTGATTTGTTTGAGTTCCCTGTAGATCCTGAATATCAGTTACTTTTTGGATGTAGTTTGTGAATATTTTCTCCTATTCTGTAGGTTGTCTATTCACTCTGTTGATTACTTCTTTTGGTGTGCAGAAGATTTTTAATTTAAGTCTCATTTGTTTGATTTTATTGTTCCTGTAATTGCCTTTGGTGTCTTAATCATAAATTCTTTGCCTAGGCTGATGTCTAGAAGTGTTTTTCCTATGTTTTCTTCTAGAATTTGTATAGTTTCATGCCTGACATTTAAATCTTTTATCCTTCCTGAATTAATTTTTGTAGATGGTAAGAGATAGGAGTTCTGTTTCATTCTTCTGCATGTGGCTATCCAATTTTCCCAGCACTGTTTATTGAATAGGGCTTCCTTTCCCAGTGTATGTTGTCTGCTTTGTTAAAGATCAGTTGGTCACAGCTATATGATTTTATTTCTGAGTTCTCTTTTCTGTTCCATTGGTCTGTGTCTCTACTTTTATACCAGCACCATGCTGTTTTGGTTACTATAGACTTGTAGTATAATTTGAAGTCAGGTAATGTGATACCTCCAGAATTACTCCTTTTGCTTAAGATTGCTCTGGCTATTTGGGCCCTTTTTTGGTTCCAAATAAAGCTTAGGACTATTTTTCCCAGATATGTGAAATATGATGTTGGTATTTTGATAGGGATTTTGCTGAATATGTTAATCACATTGGGCAGTATGGACATTATAATGGTGTTGATTCTGCTAATCCATGATCATGGGATGTTTTTCCATTTGTTTGTGTCATCTACGATTTCTTTCATCAATGTTTTGTAGTTCCTTTTGGAGAGATCTTTCACCTTCTTGGTTAAGTATATTCCTAGGTATTTTTTTTGTAGCTATTGTGAATAGTATTGAGTCCTTGATTTGACTCTCAGCTTGACTTTTATTAGTACATAGAAAAGGTACTGATTTGTGAACATTGATTTTGTAACCTGAGAATAAGCTGAGATTATTTATCAATTCTAGGAGTCTTTTGGTGGAGTCTTTAGGTTTTTCTAGATACAAGATCATATCATCAGCAAACAGGGATAGTTTGACCTCCTCTTTCCTAATTTGGATGCCCTTTATTTCTTTCTTTTGCCAGATTGCTCTGACTGGAATTCAAATACTATGTTGAATAGAAGTGGTGACAGTGGGCACCTTTGTCTTCTCCCAGTTCCTAAGGATAATACTTTCAACTTTCCCCATTCAGTATGATGTTGGCTGTGTGTTTGTCATACGTGGCTTATATAGTTCCTTCTATGCCTAGTTTGTTGAGTGTTTTTATCATGAAAGGGTGCTGAATTTTATCAATTTTTTTGTGTCTATTAAGATGACCATATAGTTTTTGTTTTTGCTTCTGTTTATGTGGTGAATCACGTTTATTGAATTACATATGTAGAACCATCCTTGCATCCCTGGGATGAAACCCATTTGATCATGGTGAATTATCTTTTTGATATGCTTTTGAATTCAGTTTGCTAGTATTGTGTTGAGGAGTTTTGCATTTACGTTTATAAGGCACATTGGTCTGTAGTTTCCTTTTTGTGTGTGTGTCCTTTCCTGGCTTTGTTAGCAAGGTGATACTGGCTTTATAGAATTTCCTCCTTCTCAGTGTTATGGAATAATTTCTGTAGGGGTGGGTAGCAGTTCTTCTTTGTAACTCTGGTAAAATTCAGCTGTGAATCCATCTGGTTCAGGGATTTTATTTGTTGGGGGATTTATTATTACTGCTTCAATCTCGCTATTTGTTATTGGTCTGTTCAGGATTTCTGTTTCTTTCTGATTCAAGCTTAAGAGGTTGTGTGTTTCCAAGAATTTTTTCTTTTCCTCTAGGTTTTCTAGCTTGAATGTGTAAGGGTTTTCATAGTTTTCACAAATGATATTTTGTATTTCTCTGGTTTCAGTTGTATGGTCTCCTTTTTATTTCTGTTGAGGTTGAGTCCTTTCTCTTCTATTTCTGTTCATTCTAGCCAGTGGTTTATAGATTTTGTTTCACTTTTCAAAGAATCAACTTTTTGTTTTATTGATCCTTCTTTTATTTTGGTTTTCATTTTGTTTAGTTCTGTTTTGAGCTTTGTTATTTCCTTTCTTTTGCTGATTTTGGGTTTGGTTTCTTCTTCTTTTTCTAGTTCCTTGATGTGTGACATTAGGTTGTTAATTTGTGATCTTTCTGTCTTCTTGATTTAAACATTTAAGGCTCTAAACTTTCCCCTTAGGACTGCTTTTTCAGTATCCCACAGATTTCGAAAACTTATGCACCCTTTGTCATTCAGTTTCAGGAATCTTTTAGTTTTTATCATTATTTCATCATTGACTTAAGTATCATTCAGCAGCAGGTTGTTTAATTTCCATAACTTTGTGTAGATTTGAATGTTTCTCTTGGAATTGATTTTTAATTTTATTCCCCTGTGCTCTGAGAAGATACATAGTATGATTTCAGTTGTTTTGGGGGTAAGATATGATCTTGGAAAATGTCCCATGTGTTGATGAGAAGAATGTATATTCAGTGGTTTTGGAGTAGAATGTTCTATAAATGTCTGTTAGGTCAATTTGTTCTAGAGTTCAGTTTAAGCACAGTGTTTCTTTATTTATTTTCTGCTTGATGATCTGTCCAGTTTTGTCAGTGGGGTGTTGAATTCCCCAGCCAATAAGATGCTACTATTTATTTATCTGCCTAGATCTTGTAGTATTTGCTTTATGAATATGGGCGCTCCTGTTTTAGGTGTGTGTATATTTAGGACCGTTGTGTCTTCTTATTGAATTTCTCCCTTTACCATTATATAAGGATCAGCTTTGTCTCTTTTTTATCCTTGTTGATTTAAAGTCTATTTCTCTGATATGAGTATGGCTACACTTACTTTTAGTTTCCATTTGTGAGGAGTATTTTTTCCCATCTCTTTCTCTTGAGTCTGCATGAGACCTTGCAGTTTACATGTGTTTCTTGGAGACAGAAAATCTTTGGTTTGTGTTTTTAACCCATTGAGCCAGTCTATGAAGCACTCAGACTGTTCATGTTTAGTGTTAGTATTGATATATGAGATACTGTTCTGTTTATCATGTTGAATGATATCTTGTTGTTTTGTTTTCCTTCTTGTGTTATTGTTCTATGAGATCTGTGAGCTTTAACATTTGGATGTTTTTACACTGTTGGATATCTAATGTGCTGTTCCATGTATAATGCACTTTTGAGCATGTCCTATAGGGCAAGTATAGTAGTAACAAATTCCCTTAGTGTTTGCTTGTCTGGAAAAGTTTTTATTTCTCCATCACTTATGCAACTTAGTTTTGTAGGATACAAAATTCTTGGCTGGGAGTTGTTCTATTTAAGAAAACTAAAAATGGGACCCCAATCCCTTTTGGCTTGTAAGGTCTCCACTGAGAAGTCTGCTGCTAGCTTGATGGGTTTTCCTTTGTATGTTAGTTGTTGCTTTCATCTTTAAGCTTGTAGAATTTTCTCCTTCACTTTGACTTTGGCAAGTTTGATGAATGTGTCTTGGAGATGTCCTATTTGCTATGCATTTTTTCAGTGTTCAATGACCATCTTGTATCTTGATATTTGAATCTCTGGCATCACCAGAGCAGTTCCCCTCAATAATTCCCTTGAGTAGGTTTTTCATGCTGTTTGCTTTTTCTTCTTCTCTCTCTGGCATACATATAATTTGCATATTGGTTTTTTTCACATAGTCCTATATCTGTCTGGGTATTTGTTTATTCTACTTCATTCCTTTTTCTGCCTCTTCGACTGACTGGGTTTATTCAAAAGCCTTGACTTCAAGCTTTGAGATTCTTTCTTCTGCCTGCTCTAGCCTGTTGTTGAAGCTTTCTACTGTATTTTGTAATTTCCTATATGACTGTTTCATTTCTTTATGTTCTGTTATATCCTTCCTTACGTTGTCTATCTTTTTAGTGAGATTCTCATTTTGCTTTCATGTCCTGAAATATTTTTTGGCTTCTTTGTGTTAGTTTTCAACTTTCTCTTCAATCCCATTCATCTTGTTTGCCATCCGTATTCTGCATCCCATTTTCGACATTTCAACAATTTGCTTTTGGTTGGGGTTTGTTGCTGTGGAGCTGTTGTGATCCTTTGGGGGTGTTGAACTAGCTTGTTTTTTCATGTTGCCAGAATTCTTTTGCTGGTTTCTTGTTCTCTGAAACTTCTTCTCTCAGCTCAGGGCTGATAGGTTGGCAGCACACCTGTTCTACTTTGCTGGGAACTCTCCTACTTGGTGAGAAGAAGGTGATGTTTCTACATAGTTTTTGTGTCCTACTCCAGAGGATTGAACCAGCAGAGAGGGGTGGATGCACTGAGAGCCTGTAACACAGCTGTTCTCCTGGGTCATCCCATTAAGTGTGGTGGTTGTCACAGTCTAAGCATGTGCTGAAAGATATTCATATAGAATGGTGGGTTTGATCCCAGGCCACTGTTGGACGCTTGGGGGGAGGGCTGGGCAAATCCCTCTCCATGGAGGTGGGTGATGTGAACTTGGCCAGCTCCTGGGTGGGTTGCAGGACCTTGCCAGGAGCCTGGACACATCAGAGGACTGCAGCTGGCAGTGGGGAAGGTCACAGTACTTTGGTGGGTGCCTGGGGATGTTGTGAGTCTGCAGCTGGTGGTGGGGCATGTTGCAAGACTTGGTAGTTGTCTGGGTGCATGGCAGGACCTTGACCAGTGTTTGGGCATGTCACAGGACCTTGGCAGGTGCCTGTGTGGGGCATGGGATCTTGGTGGGTGCCTGGACAGGTCCAGGGGCTTTGGCTGGGCCTGGACAGGTTGCAAGACCATGGCCAGTGATGGGGTGGCTCATTGGGCTGCAGTGGCTGGGCCACCCACAGCTGGTAGGGCCGGGGAAATGCGTGGCACCCTGCTGGAGCATTGCAGTGGCTGGGGATCTTCCTCTGCCCAGGTCCAACTGTGGCAGCAGCTACAATGCTACTTATGTGGAAGCAGCAGTGCTAACAAGATGATGAGATGGTGGTGGCAGAAGCTGTGGTCTGGTGGACACCTGCTCTGCTCGTAGGGGTGGGGGAGGTGGGGGGTGCACAGTACCCAGTCACAGTATGCATAAGAGAGTCAGTCCTCCCTTCTCCCTCCCAGGTCTGGCTGGGGTGATAAGGAAGTTGTTGCATTGCAGTTGATCCCTCTGCAGACTGGGCTTTCTGGGACTGAGAGCACAGAATGGCATTTGTTGCTGTGACCTGGGAACAGAAGCTGGCGGGAACCTATCGTGACCACTCTGCAGTGTAATACTGCTGTATAGTTTCTAAGCAGCTCCCTGATCATTTAGGAGGCCTGCTGTGGTGGGGTAGCCCCCTTACAAATCATAAACCAGTGTCCGCTAGGAGAGTATGGAGCCCCAGGGATCTCTCCCCTGACCCTCCCTACGTGTGGATGCTTCTTCCCCCAGGTACCTTCTGATCTTTCTGAGTGGATCACCTCACTTCTCTCTCCCCAACTTTGGGTGTCTCCAGTCGTTTCTCTGATGATTCACAATGCTCTCTCCAAGGTGAGCAATCCACGGTGAACGTCTACCCACAACCTTTGATCCTGTCCCTGAGAGCTATGAGTACAGGATGCTTCTAGTCCACCATCTTGGCCCCCCTTTGTCTGAAATAGTCTTGACTAAAGTCATTTTTGCCTGCTTAAATTTTTCCAGTTTAAATTTTTCATTAACAACTTAATACAACTTCAGACCAAGCCCAGAGCCTTCAAGTAATGGTTGTAAAACTGTAGCATAGATTAAAGCTCAACTCTATCAATTATATCAGAACACACACTGTAGCCTAAGGATATTTGCAGAGAAAAAATAAGAATCTTAGATACATGATAGGGACAAGGATGAAGTCTGACTCTCTAAAATCTCAAACTTTTCATTCTCATAGAATAGCTGCCATTCCCTCCAAAAATCACCCTTCCAAACATAACCACTCTTCTCTGTCCTAAAAGCTTGTTGCTGTCTACACCTAGTCTGTTACAAACTCCCTCAGAATCCATACATCCACACCTCTTCCCTGACCCCCTTCCAGAATAATCATTTTTGCTTCAGGCCCCTAAATTACATAGCTGAGTTGTTCTAGATCAGGTGATATGTGAGAAGATAGCCTAACCACCTAGAGAAGTGCAATTCATGTCCCCAAGAGTCTGCAGGCATGCCTGGGAAATGGATTCTTGTAATGTTGTGGCAAAGTAGAAATACAATATCTTGCTTTATCTGGCTGACTTAATCAAATATGGGTACTCTCACATATGATTCAGAATTTATCACGTTTATTGGAGCACCTGGAGAAAGAACAAGAAGATAGTTTCCATAATTTGCATCAGAAATCAGATATTTCATTAGAAAATTTCCTCATTGCACTTCACATATTAAGTGAATTTTCCTTCAGAAGATATGGGCCTATTCCAAATATTTCCATTTCAGAGAGAAAAATGCAAAGCTCTATACTGAGGGAGAGGAAAAGAAGCTTTGCCCTGGTCATAACTTCAGATGGACAAAAGACTAGCTCTTAGTATTATTTGTGATATTGCTTCTTGAACAACCTATCAAAAGAATGTTTTCTTATTTTAAACCAAAGCTAATGTCTAATGTTAAAGCCATGTATTTACACACTATTAAAGATACCTATGTTTGTATTTCCACTTTGTTTTTCTTTTTAAGACCAGTTACTTTGACAAAAACAAGGAATACTACAAAGGAAGAAAGCATAGGGTCCAGGGAATATGGGATCTCATGCAACAGCGGTGAGAGTAAACTCCAGGGAAGGGTACTGAGCAATCCCATGGTGTGACTGCACACCAGGCATAGAGGGGAAGCTGTCCAGAGCAGAGTAGGTCACTGAGAAGTATTTGTTCCAAAGGGTTAAATGGATATAATTCTAATTTATTTGAGCTTATTTAAGAGAAGTTATACAACAAAATGTTGTATAAGACAAGAAAGTAAAGAATACTGTCTGGCTCTTCTGTCACTAACATTTATTTAATTATGATATCATAAACTTTGAATAATAATCTAACCAAAATTAAAGGAAGTGCTTATGTTTATGTGCTTATGTTTATGTGTGTATGAAGGGTAAGAAGGGATGATATTACCAGACTATAGTGAAATCATCACCATACATTATCACAAGTTAATAAATAATGCATGTAAGGAAAAATAAGGGTGTGGCAATGTAAGTGTGCCATTTAGATATATCAAAGTAAACCACATATGAGAGAGAGGGGATGATTTCGTTCCATAACAAACTTTATAGAACAATTTTCTCTAAAAGATTTCCATTTATAATTTCCATGTCAAGAAAAGAAATTAAATATGAAATGAAAAAGAGTCACTTACACGTTTTTCTGTTTTATACTATTACCTGTATATATTTTCAAAACACTTAATAATTTTAAATTCATGAGCCATGAGACAGAGAGATAAAGTTTTTTAAAAAGGTGCAATGTATGCTTTAGATTAAATAAGTAATTTGTGTCAGCTTCACCCACATCCAATTAAAACAAGCCTTAGATGTTATACCAGATTTTGATACAGCACCTACTTCCTATGATATATCTTGGCTGTATGGAATTTTTATTGTTTCACACATTATAATTTAAAAACATTATTTATTTTTTAATTTAATATGTTTCCTCTCCTCCATATCTATATATTTGCATATGTAATATAAATATAAAAATATGTAATAAGTATATCTCATTACAGTACGTTAGAATGTATTTCAAAAGGGAGAAGAAAGGGACAACTAGGCAAGTCTCTTTGTTCAGGAAAGAAGAGACATAAGTAAACAAACACACACACATACATACTTTCTGGAGTAGCAGAGGAGGGTGCAAGTGGCCTGAATTTTGGTGCCACACTGATCACTTCTTCAAAAAGTGATCCAGAATTCATGTTTCTTCTTCCACAGGACATGAAATTCAAATTACAAATTTGCTTGATCTGGAGGAAAAGTCAAAACAATCTTGAAGTTATGTCAACATTTGTACATGTGCATGTGCATGTGTGTTTGTGTGTGTGAATTATTTCTCCTGACTCTGTCTCAGGTTGACCTGTTTGCATTTGCCTTTTGGCTGAGCAACAAGAATCTGCCTTTGGCACAGGAGAGGATAGAGACTACTCATATTTGTGTAAGTTTGGATTCTCTCCAAAGTTAATTTGTCATTTGTTCAGTATCCTAGCTAACTTGAAGTTTCTGAACTCTTCTAGTGGAGAAAGAACTATAAGAGAATGTTTATTAAATGTTACATAAGATGAGATTAGGGGTAGTATTTCAGGAAAGTGAGTAGTCTCATTTTTGGAGATGGTCATGACTAGGTTTGTATGTTTGCTGCAGGGATTGATGTATGGAAAAAATATGATGCTAATATGAAAGATAGTTTTGCAAGGTGGAAATAGTTTTGAATTAGAAATCAGGTGAACTGAAATCTATGTCACTTATTGATTAGGCAGCTATGGAATTTTGGGCAGCTTTATTTCATTGCTAGGCCTTTTTGGTTTTTTGCTTCCCTTATTGTACATAAAAATTAGAAGTTTTAACTGGATGTAATATCATTTCTAGATTTATAGGATAGGAATTAGAGTGTGGGAAGAGAAGTAGAAAGGACTATTTCACCATAGTTAGGTGGAAATGCTAGCTGCTTTTGCTTTTAGTCCCCAAGAAGGTGCCACATAGGTAATGATAACCCTTAATGACGTAAAGATTCATTTAGGTGTCTGTATCCCTTCCCTGCATAAGCGTCTGTACGTAGCAAGTATTGTCCTTACCTATAATTAATATATGTCTTACTCTAGCTCTATTGAGTTAACCATACAATAATTTATTTATAATTTATTATTTAATGGAAAGAATGACGTTGTAAGTTTCACCTGCCATCTATGGCCATTTTCATGTCACTAGAAACTCAACCATAAATGAAGTTCCCATTGAATTTCTCACAATCATTTATTTGTTCTCTTTTCATTTAGCAGAACTTTATTAAGCTGATGGCAGATGCCAGTTACTGTTGTAGATGCTGGGGATTCAATGATATGCAAAACAGATCTGGTCTCACAGACATTTTTATGTTCTCGTGGTCACTCACAACTACTCTGAAGTCTTTGGTTACCTGCACATAGGTGCAAGCAATTAGTAATATCCCAGGACATAGTTGAGTGCATTCCTGGAAAATAGAGCTAATTGAACGTCATTGTCCAGGCTGACCAACTCCCTAGCAGGAACAGGTGACTTCTATTCCTTCAGTTGTGATTGGCAGAGGGAGGAATAAATGAAATTGAATAACAAATCTAGGTAATCTGCTGCTTAGCTAAAAGAAATTCGAAACAAGCTGGAGGTGAGGGGAATGTAATGTAGACACTGATTAAACAAGTTGGGTGAAGAAAGGTATAATAAAGAATATGGAGTGGGTATATAAATCCACAACAAAAAATTTAAAAAACTAAATAAATAAACTCCACTCTAGTCCATATTTATATATTATATTAGTCATAATTATTCACCAAGCTTAAACACATGACTGCAGAGTTTTTATGAGAAGCACTTTAAGTGTTCAAATACATTAACAAATAAGATCATTCTTAGAAATAATAATAGTAATTCTTCAATATATTTCTTTCAGAATATTTATCAAACAACATGGAATGATAAGTAGTCATGGTAGCTTATTAGAATCCTAATAAAACATCAAAGTGTCCCTGTTGTTTGTTCAACAGCCATGAGGAATTCCTATGTGAATAAATACCTATGAATATACCCTTTTTATAAAGTGTTACAATAGTGCTTTTTTGATTCCTTAACTTTATGCATCTTACCCCTTGAAAAAAAGATAACATATTTCATTAATAGTTCACATACAATGGAAGAAAATAAATTTTCTTCAATAAATAAATATAATGATATTGAAATATTCACACAACTTAATTCATTCTGGAAAATGGTGAGTCAATGACTTCTAACCTGCCAAATCTGCTATTGTACATTATATATATACAAACACACAATTGTATATATTAAATATATATATATGGAAAGGAGGGGAGAGAGAGAATGAATCATTTAATTTATTCTTAAATTCAAGTGATTTTAGTAACTTTTTAAAAAGACTAGGTAAAATAAAACTTTTAAGAAAAAATGTATTTGATTTTCTTTTGAAAGAAGTAATTCATAATAATTAATTTGAGTAAAATTGGGAAAAGACAAAGAATTGTAGAGAAAAATTATAACATGTAATACCATGACCAATTCACTGTATTGTTTCTACTTTTAATTTTTATATGTCTGCAGAGATCAAGGTATTTACTGGTTTCTTAGTATAAAGCACTCTTATGTTTTTATTTTTATTTTAATTCATATGACAAACATTTATCTTTTTGTCATTAATACATAGCAAAAAAATGACCTTTTATACATAATTTAAATAGGAATCTGCATTACACATACCCTTTTAGCCAAAATGCCCCTAATTACCTTGCCATTGTCATATCCATTAGTTAAATCCTTCATTTTCTTTAAAATAGGAGATTAAAGATTACTTCCAATCTCTGATATCTGGTTACGAAGAGAAAATAATTTCTTTCCTTTTGCAAATATTGCATTTCAAATTTAAAACGAACAAATAAAAGCAATAATAAAAATTACTTACCCAGAGCAAGTTTGCAGAGATTGTTTCATTAGGCTATATATCTTCAGATGTCCACTATTTGAATTTATGTCTAGGTATTGTCTGGAAACTGTAGTTTAAATTACAGAATCTCTAGTTATAAAGAACATTAAAATGTATTTACAATATATGGGTATAATTACCCATTTAAATTAAAAAGGGTGATAAAGACATGTAGCAACAGAAAGATCTTTTTAGAGTCAGTGAGAAATGTACTAATGAGGTAATAATAATTTTCACATTACTGTATTAATTCATTCTGTTTATATAAGCAATCTGCTTCTCATAGAATAGGCACACAATCCAAAGTGTGTGTACTAGACACTCAAAGTGTACAAACATAGCTAGTTTGATTGCACTTCACTTTACTGTGCTTCACAGATATTGTCTGTTTTTTTACAAATTGAAGGTTTGTAACAACCCTGCATCCAGCAAGTCTATCAGCACAATTTTTCCAACAGCATGTATTCATATCATGCCTCTGTGTTACATTTTGGTAATTCTTGCACTATCTCAAACTTTTTCATTATTGTTGTATCTGTTATGGTGATCTGTGATCAATGTGATCTTTGGTGTTACTACTGTTAATTGTTTTGGGGTACCACGAACTACACCCATATAATACTGAGAACTTAATAAATGCTGTGTGTTTAATGACTGCTTCACTGAAGAGCTGTGCCCTTGTCTCTCTCCCTCTCTTCCGGCCTCCCTATTCCATGAGACACAATAATATCGAAATGAGGACCATTAATAATATTAGAGTGGCCTCTAAGTGTTCAAGGGAAAGGAAGAGTTGCACATCTCTCCCTGTAAGTTAAAACCTGGAAATGATTAAGCCTAGTGAGAAACGTATGCCTAAAGCTGAGATAGGCCAAAAGCTAGGCCTCTTGCACCAAATAGCCAAGTTGTGAATGCAAAGGAAAAGTACTTGAAGGAAATTAAAAGTGCCACTCCAGTGAACACACAAATAGTAGGAAAGCAAAACAGCATTATTGTTGATATGGAGAAAGTTTGACTGATCTGGCGGAAAATCAAACCAGCCATAACATTCCCTTAGCCTAAGCCTAACCACAGCAAGGCCTTAATTCTCTTCAATTCTATGAAGGCTGAGAGAGATAATGAAGCTGCAGAAGAAAAATTTAAGACTAGCACAGGTTCACGAAGTTTAAGGAAAGAAGATGTCTCTCCATAACATAAAAGTGCAAGGTGAAGCAGCAAGTGCTGATGCAGAAGTTGCAGCAAATTATCCAGAATATCTAACTAAGATAATTGATCAAGGTGACTATACTAAACAATAGATTTACAATGTAGACAAAATGGCCTTCTATTGGAAGATGTCATCTATGCCATCTACAACTTTCAGAGCTAAAGAGAAGACAATTTCTGGCTTCAAATGTTCAAAGGACAGGCTGACTTTCTTGTAGGGGCTAATGCAGCTGGTGCCTTTAAGTTGAAAGCAATGCTCATTTACCATTCCGAAAATCCTAGGGCCCTTAGGAATTATTTTAAATCTGTTCTTCCTGTGCTTTATAAATAGAACAACAAAGCCTGGAATGACAACACATCTGTTTACAGCATGGTTTACTGAATATTTTAATCTCACTGTTGAGACCTACTACTCAGAGAAAAAGATTCCTTTCAAAATATTACTGCTCATTTACAATGTACCTGGTCACTCAAGAGCAACGACGAAGATGTACAAGGAGATTAATGTTGTTTTATGCCTGCTAACACACCTGTTATGAAGCCCAGGGATCAAGGAAGTAATTTCGTCTTTCAAGTCTTATTAGTCAAGCAATACATTTCATAAAGCTGTGGTTGCCGTGGATACTGATTCCTCTCATGAATCTAGGCAAAGTAAATTGAAATCTTCTGGAAAGGATCCACCATTCTAGATGACATTAAAAACATTTGTGATTCATTAGAGGAGGTCAAAATATCAATATTAACAGGAATTTGGAAGAAGTTGATCCTAATCCTCATGGACGATTTGTATGGATTTAAGATGTCAGCAGATGGAGTAACTGTAGATGTGGTGAAAATAGCAAGATAACTGAATTTAGAAGTGGAGACTGAAGATGTGACTGAATTGCTGCAATCTCATGATAAAACTTGAATGAATGAGGAATTGCTTCTTATGGAAGAGCAAAGAAAGTGATTTTTTGAGATGGCATCTTCTCCTTGTGAATATGCTGTAAGCATTGTAGAGATGACAACAACGTATTTGTAATATTACAGAAACATCATTGATAAATGAGTGGCAGGGTTTGTGAGGACTGACTGTAATTTTGAAAGAAGTTTTACTGATGGTAAAATTAGATCAAATAGCATTTTATGCAACAGTGAAATATTCCATGAAAGAAACAGCGAGTTCATGTGGCAAATTCATTGTTGTCTCAATTTAAAAAATTGCCACAGTCACCCAACATTCAGTGACGACCACCCTGATCAGTCAGCACCCATCAATGTCGAGTCAAGATCTTCCATCAGCAAAAATGATTATGCCTTGTTAAAGGCTTAGTTGATTATCAGCATTTTTTAGCAATGAAAATTACTCACATTTTAGAGGTAATTCTATTTAACATTTAATAGACCACAGTACAGTGTAAACATAACTTTTCCATGTACTGGGAAAAAATTTGTGTGACTCATTTTATTGTGATAGTTACTGTATTGTGGTCTGGAACTAAACTTACCAAACTGAGGTATGCCTGTAGTAAATAATATTTACTTTTGAACAGTCTTATTTGTACTTTATTGGATTGTCACAATTCTAGATTTTATTCAGTTTTATATATTTAAATATGAAAATTTATGTGCAAAATTATGGAAAAGAGTATGTGTAATAAAAGTAAAGAGATAAAAATATTTAAATGTCAGATAAAAGTACTTTGCTTGAATTTTAAATTTATAGGATTCTAATACATTGAAAGCAACAAATTCTCCAAATACACCACATTAGTGAAATGCTAATTGTCTTCTGGGTTCACATATTATTTCTGATTGTTATCAACAATTCAATATTTTCTAAGGATTTATATAAAAGATATGATCTGCTTTAAAATATTAATATATTTATTTTGCAGCTAATAAATACTCACTTATGATTTAATGTCCTTTCCTTCCATTAAATTATTTCCTTTGATCATATATAAAATGTCAGTGGAACAATGGCATTAAAATCCTCAGGAATCACGATTGCCTAATGAGTTTCTTGCATCTACCATACCTGGTGCTTTACTCCTTAAAACGATCAGTTCTTGAGGTATATTCAATTCTACAGTAAACAACGTGGTACTTGTTTAACTCTATTTTAGTATAGGTCAGATGTTGGAAATAGGATGTTCCTCTTAGCCTCAAATTAGCTGGCAATTTATTTCTGCACAGGTTCTGCTTTTGCCTCCAATCTTGCACTCATGTTTTCATCTTAGGCTTCCTACATCACTACTTGGAGCCTGTTACCTTTCTTGACACCTGTCTGAATAAGACACAAAAGCTACAGGAGTGGGAAAACTAACAAAATCAGAATGCTGTGTTGGGAGCTCTCATACCTTCCTTTTAACAGTTACTATCTAAATTCCTTCTCTTCCTTTGCTTTCTTCCTATACCAGATAATAATTTCTTTGTGGTTTGTCCAATGTTCTTTTAGGACGCATTTTCCTATTAGAACTTCACCAAAAATACTTTTAGTGTGATAACTTCCTAAATCTTTTACTTTAATATAAATAGAAGGATGTGACAATAGAGAAGAAAAGAAGAATTAAAATACAGATAATTTTTTCACTTTTAAAGGAGACATCAAGAACACATAAGGATAAGTCAAATTCAAAGATAAATAACAAGGAAAATAGGTAGTGATAATTTTACAGCATCTTAGTTGGCAAAGCTCCAGATTACTGTCGATTACAAAATAAACTACAGAGAATAATGCAAATTTTTAGAATGTATAGAAATAATTTTTTAACAAGGAGATTGAGTTAATAGATACTTGAATACTGTCTCAAGGAATTAAAGGTTATTTTACTTCTAGAATATATCAGGGACTCAAACAACTCAATGTAAAAAAAAAAATCACATTAAAAATATGGCCAAAAGACCTGAGTAGATATTTCTCAAAAGAAGACATACAAATGGCCACAGATATATAAAAAATGCTCAACATCACCAACCACCAGAGGAATGCAAATCAAAGCCACAATGAGCTATCACCTCGCCCCAGTTAGAATGGCTACTATCATAAAGACAAAAAATTAAAAAATACTGGTGAGGGTGCAGAGAAAAGGGAACTCTTCCATACTTTTGGTGGGAACTATGGAAGACAGTTTGGAGGTTCCTCAAAAAATTAATAACAGAACTACCATATGATTCACAGTCCAATTACTGGGTGTATATGCAAAAGAAGGGAAATCAGTATTCAAAGAGACACCTGTACACCTATGTTTCTTGCAACACTATTCACATTAGCCAATATATGGAATCAACCTGTGTCCATCAATAAAGGAATGAATAAAGAAAATGTAATGTGTACATATATATGTGTGTGTATATGTACATGTATATGTGTGTATATATGTGTGTGTGTATGTATATTTATATATACACACATATACAATGGAATATTATTTAGCCATAAAACACAATGGAATCCTGTCATCTGCAGCAAAATGTGTGAACCTGGAGGGCATTACATTAAGTGAAATAAATGAGTCACAGAAAGACAAATGCTGCATGATTTCACTCATATGTAGAATCTAAAAAAGTTGATTTCATAGAAGTAGAGAGTAGAATGGTGACTACTAAAGAGGGGGAGGGGAGTAGAGGGGAGGCCCAATTGGTCAATGGGTACAAAGTTAC
Source organism: Daubentonia madagascariensis (assembly GCA_023783475.1). Taxonomy (NCBI): domain Eukaryota; kingdom Metazoa; phylum Chordata; class Mammalia; order Primates; family Daubentoniidae; genus Daubentonia; species Daubentonia madagascariensis. Next base: position 11,133,466 of record JAKFHU010000978.1, on the reverse strand, counting down.
AATTAGAACAAATCAACTTTGCTGTTCTATTACACAGTAGGAGTAGGGTGACTTTAGAATAATAATGTAGTATATATTTCAAAATAGCTAAAGAGGTTTTGATTGTTATCACCAGAAAGAAATGATGAAAGTTTAAAGTGGATGAATATAGTAATTACCTTGATTTGATCATTCTACCATATATATATATGTATTGAAATATGACAGAGTATCCCATAAATATGTACAATCATGTGTCAGTTATAAATAAAAAATATAAATACAAAATTTTTAATTTCTTTAAATCCATTGGATTTCTGTACAAAATTTGTATTTGTTAATTTCCATTTTAAGGAAAAAACTTATTATAAATGTGAATATTATGTAGACATTTTCATACTTCAGTTACTATTCTTAAGTGTCTTCTAGGTTTAATGTAGTACGTAATATAATGCAAATGATTTTAAATATATTAATGAGTCTTCTGCTGGTAATAAAAGAATAGTCATTCTTCAAAACTCTGTCACTCTAAAATAATTAGCTACTGCATAATGAAAATATTCCTTTACATATAAACCACACACATATACATACACCAAGGTATATAAGTTACAGTGCAAAGAAGGGTTTGGGATACAGAAACAGGAACAACTTCTATGTAAGACAAATGTGTAAAACACTGAAATTTAGGCATGATTATACTGGGCATACAGAGGCAAAATGATTCATTATTGAAACTGGGAAATCAGTGAAGATTATTAGCTGGAAGAGCAGCTTCTGAATTGCGCTTAAGAACATGAAAGGCTTTCTAAAATAGTGTGCTATTTGTGAGGGAAATTAATTGCACTCTTTTGGATCACATAGTAATCAGATGATATAATGAATTAACAGCATTTTTTTCCTGACAAAAGCTCTGAAAGCTATTTGAGCTTAATAGGTTGTGTTAAATAGCACACCACAGTGCTTAACAATGTGAATGGCTCTATGCCTGGTGCTGTTAAATGAAGTTGCTTTTGGAAAAATATTGGATATTTTGATTAGGGCAAAAGTGAACAAATTTTAAAGAAGGCACCCTTGTAGATATTTTAAAATAACATCAATGGCCAAATCTATCTGACCTTTGAATGTCACAAAATGTCATTCTAATCTTGAAGTATAGAGTGAGAATAACTTTCCATTTACCATGGTTAGAAAATGATACATTTGGTTCTTTGCTTGTATGTTGTGTATGTTTTTTGTTAAATAAAAACAGCCACAATTATTATTCATTTAGTAAAATAATTCTTGTTAAATATGCACTTTTGAGTTATTGAATATTTGACCCAAGGGAAAATATACGATCACTGTCACTTCTTCCTTATCTCTTGGAGGCACATACACCATAATAAAATAGAAATCTCTCAATTTATTTATGTGTAAATCAATTATATATTTTATGCTGCACAACATCTTATTTGGTGAGAATAATCACAAGGAAATGAAAACATGGATTGAGAAGAACTTAAAGTATAGTTGGAATAGAGAATAAAACAAGACAAAACATGCATTACATTATGTTAAAGGGTCTACAAGGATCTTAGACTTTCAGAGAATTGCTAACAATATGCAGGCTGAAATGACTGAAAAAATTGATACTTGGAGACTGCAAATTGTTAACTAGAACTAGGCAGAAAAAGTATGTTTTATATTGGGGGCAAACAAGTGGAAATAAACAACAAAAAGTTCAATATGAGGATATTTTAAGAAAAATAGTATGTATATAATATGATTTTATTAGAAGACAACAGGGAAAGCAAGCTGAACTTATTGAGCACTTACTATATCCCACTCACTGTATTACCCCTTGAGACTTAAATACATTTTCCAAGCCCACACATCAAATAAGTGGCTGTCTGCACTGAGATTTGAATTCAGGTTTAGTACTGTGAATCTGTGACCTGCTGCTCTGGTCTTGCTACTGACTCAAACTTGTATTTATATTTAAAATTGAATGGCTATGATTATAAAGAGATTTATATTGTTTGGCAGAATCACTGCTTTGTTTTCAGGATTTGAGGTTACTATGTGTTCTTCTTTATATAATTTTCCACAATATAATAATTTATATATTCTTATACATTTACCATTTGGGTCTATGTGAAGAAAGATATGAGTGAAATTAACCAAATGTACATAAATAAAATGTAACTGTGGTAAGTTATGTAATAGAATTTTAAACTGGCTTCTCCTTGGGGTGTAGTCTTCATGGAAAAGGTATGACTATCTCTTGGTCACAAAGAGTAACTTGAACAACTACAGGCAAGAATGAATGGAACATAAGACATTAAAGCGGTAAGCTGAATAAAGGCACAGATGTCCGAAAATGCTACGCCTCTCAGGGAATTTGTGGTTTTATTAGTTATCTATTACTGTGTAGTGAATTATCCCACTACTTAACAACTTAAAATGACAGATGTTTGTTATATTATGATTTTCGTAGATCAGAAATTTGGGAATAGTTTAGTTGAGTGGTCCTGACATGCAGTCTGCCACGAGGTGGGAGTTTAGCTGCTGTGTGTCTTAAGTCATCTCAGGACTACTGGGGCTGAAGAATCTGCTTCTTAGTTCAGAACCATGGTGGTTGGTGTCTTCAGTTCCTCACCGAATTTTGGTAAAAGTTTCTGATTCCCACCATGTGAGTCTCTCCATAGGGCTGCTTACAACGTGGTAGGTTGCTTCCTTGCAGGCAAAAGATCCAAGAAAGGGAAGGAGAGAATCTGAGATAAAAGATATGGTCTTTTTATATCTTATCTTGCCATCGCTTCTGCCAAATGCTGTTGATCACATTAACTCTGGTACAATGTGGGAGTAAACTAAACAAAGATGTGAATAGCAGGAGAAATCCTTAGAGGCCCTTTTGGAGACTGGCTACTATGGAGAACAGAGAATTTTATACAACCAGGAATGACTCCTGATTCCTAACACCCTTCCTCCAAACACTTGACAACATCTAGAGACAATTTTGGTTGTGAGAACAGGGGGGTGTTCCTACTAGCACCTAGTGGGTAGAGGGACAGAAATGCTAATAACCATCCTACAATGCACAGAACAGCTCCCATGGCAAGTTATCCATCTCAAAACGTTAATAGTGCCAAGGTGGGAAACACTGTTGAGACAAGGTAGAAAGTATGCCAGTGGCTATAATACAAATAATTCATGACAAGCTAGTTCTTTAGATATTAGTTGAGTGAACTATTCTGAGGGAGCTAAGGAAAGAAAAACTCAAAAAAAAAAAAAAAAGAGAGAGAGAGAGAGAGAAAGAAGCAAAAATAACACCAAAAATAAAGAAGTAAGATAAAATAGTAATAGAAAAAATTAAATGTTTATTTCAGGTAATCTGATTGTCCATATGTAAAATCCAATAAAACCTTCTGACAGACTAATAAAATATTTTGAAAGTTAAAAGAAAAATTGCTTTTATATAAACTAGAAAATACCTTTAACAAATAAGGTAGTATCTTTTTCTGCCATTTTGGTTTTCTTTTCTCCCTTGATCTATGAGTTAAGAATGTTTCCATTAAACCAGGAATTAGGATTTTTCTGGTTTTTAAATTTCATTAGTCCTTTTAGATTAATCACACCCTAGCAGAGATTGTCATTTGTGTATTTCTATATTCCTTTAGAAAGGATTGAGTTTTCTTCTATTGTCTAATATAATTTTATAACATTATGTGATACTTTTTAAAGAGTACTTTCTGTGTTCATTATCCTCTCTTTAGCTTTGTCTAATATTTGTTTTAAAACATTCACTGAACATCTAAATTCTTTTTAAATAATCAATTTTATTTTTATTATTCTCTTTTATGTTTCATTAATTTTTGCTTTTACTTTTATTTACTTCCTCCTTCTTTCATTGAATTGAATCTATCGTCATTATTCTAAATTATTTAATTTATAAATTTGCCTCTGTGTGCACTTAAACTAGACTGCAGTGTTTTGTATGTCCTTTTGATCAAACTTATTAACTATTTTGTTTAAATCTTTTATATTTTTACTCATTTTTAGTTTGTTTATTTTCATTAACTAAGAGGGATATTAGAACTTTCCAATATTATTGTGCATTTTTCCACTTTTTATTGATATGTATTTTTATGTTTAAGAATATTTATTTATGTGTATTTTGTGGTTAGATTGTTACAAATTTATATTTTTATATTTTCCTAGTCCAATGAATATTAATCATAATTTTCTTATTAATATTTGCCTTACTGTTTATTTCTGCTTTATATTAAGATAGCTGTACCAGATTTTCTTTGTTAGTATTTGTCTAAAATATATTTTCAATTATTTTATTCTCAACTTTTATAGTCATTATGACTTAGTGCTTCCTTAATAAAGAACACATATAGGTTTATATATTCCCAGTGCACATTCTTCCTTAAGAAATAAACACAGATATGTCATTTATATATCATAGACATATATATGAAATTCTTCCTTGAACTCATAAAGTGAAGTTTTTTTTGTTTATTAATATATTTGAAAAGTTATTTACCACCCTATTTTCAACATTCTATTTGGATTTTCTCTGGTAGTTTATTTCTAATTTTTCAATTTTTACAGTGATTTTTTAAAACTATTCCTGTTTTCCCATCTGTTGTTATAAGAGTTAAATAATCTGTTAATATTACTTAAAGGCTATTTTTTGTTGGTAATTTAGAAGGTCTGCAATTAATCATCCACATGAATAATTTAAAAAGGCTGGTATGCTCCATTTTGGATCACTGCTTCCTATTTTCATGTTTATATTGTCCAATCATTTTTCCATTATATTCATTTTATATTACCTCTGGAATTACAGGTTTTTAGTCAAAATTGTTTTAAGTATTCAATGTTTATTTAAATTATCCATATTTTCTTTGCCAACTTTTCCTTTTTGCATCTCAGAGAACTCTCTGCTCAGATAACTTTTCTTTTAAAAATATGACCTTTAGAATTTCTATTAGATACTGTCTTTTTGGACAAAATATATTTTACAAAAAAACCTAATTACTTGATCTCATGCTTGAAAGTTACTTTTGTTGATTATATAAATAGAGGTTTACAGTTGTTTTCTTTCAGAAATTTTACGACATTCAACATTTTTTGTTTTCATTTTTGTTGTTGAGAAGTCACCTAATTCTTGAATGTTCATTCCTTTTTAGCTAAAATGTCTTTTCTAGCATTGTGATAATACGTTCTTTTTTGTATGCATATATGTGTGCTTGTGTGTATGTATGTGTGTGTTCTAGAGTTAAAAAGATAAGTGCAGGGTTTTTTTATTTTTTATGTTTCAGATTATTAGGGGATCTTCATCTGAGGGATTATGACTTTCTTCTATTTTTGGAAACTTAATTGGTATTTAATTCTGAAAATACTGACTCTTCCCATTCTCCGTATTTACTTCCTCTGGAATACTAATTAGATATTTGTTTAGGCACTCTTTTCTATCCTACATATTTTTTCTCTCTCATGTTCGTTATATCTTTGTCCCTATATAAACTTTTGGTTTCCAAGTCCAAACTCAGGTGAGAGATAGACTGTGATAAAAGATTTTCATGATAGACTTTCATTTTTTTATACAAAGTCCAAAGGACAAGGAAGTCAAATTTTCTATCCTTTTGAATTAATTAATTTATGTATTTCAAAGTATTACAGGGATACAAATGTTTTTGGTTACATGGATCACCTTGGTAATGCTTGAGTCAGGGTTATAAGTGTGCCTGTCACCCAGATAGTGTTCATTATACCTGTTAGGTAGGTTTTTGCCCATCCCCTCCTCCCCCCTCCCCCCTGTTTGATTTCCATTGAGTTATGCTTCCATCTGTGCACATGTGTCTAATCAGTTAGTTCCAAGTTAATAGTGAGTACATGTGGTGTTTGTTTTTACATTCTTTGTATGTTTCACTTAGGATAATGGTCTCCAGTTCCATCCATATTGTTGCAAAAGGCATTAAGTCATTCTTCTTCATGGCTGAGTAGTATTCCTTGGTATACATATACCACATTTTGTTAATCCACTCATGAATTGATGGGCCTTTGGGTTGATTCCACATTTTTGCAATTGTGAATTGTGCTGCAATAAACATTTGAGGAGTGCAGGTGTCATTTTTATAAAATGACTTCTTTCCCTTTGGGTAGATACTTAGTAGTGGGATTGCTGGACCAAATGGTAGGTCTACTTTTAGTTCTTTGAGGAATCTCCACACTGTTTTCCATATCCACCTGGGATTGAGTGTACACTTCTACACAGACTTTTCTGTCTTTTTCTTGTCTCTCTTTCTCTCTCTCTCTCTCTCTCTCTTCTGCCTGTCCCCCACCACTGCCATCTATCTCACTAGGGTGTAGACCTATGTGGCTTCAAAGTAGGGAGAGGGGGAGATGGGATGATAAGGAATTCACTATTCACTGGGTCTCAGTGCCTATCCAATATCCATTCTTCCCTTTTTACATAGAAATAAACCCTGATGTCTATTTGGGATGGCAATGTACCTAGCTAAAATACTACTTATCTCATCATTCTGGGTAGATAGTTATGAAAAGAAATATTCATTTTGATCCTTTGGTATGATTTTTGGGAATAGCCCTTTCACACTTCACACATACTTTCTTCCTATTTGGAATATAATCAAAATATCAGGATTTCAAATGGTCTTATTTAGATGTTGTGGATGAGTATTAAGTATCACAAAAAAAATTAAACATTCTTTTTGGTCTAAGGCTCAGATGGATTTATTGAGCCATCAGAAATAATTAGACCTGTAATACATAAGCCACTGTAGAATTACAGAACTTAAAACCACAGGGGGAAGGAATTTCATCCAGGAAATTTATAAAAGGATTTCAGGAACTATGCAATGTGGTACTAAAGGATTTTTGGGGGGGAGAGTTAAGAGTTTAAAATCAATTGAGGCATTTTACTGTATTAGAAGAGAATGTAGCTGTATTGGTTTACAATGTGATTTTTCTATGAAGGATGCACACCTGCAGTCCACGAGTGTTCTAGTGGCTCTACATATTTGTCAACACTTGATATTAAAAATCTTTTTAATTTAGCTATTCTACAGCAGAGGTTGGAAATTATTTTGTAAAAGTAAGTGCGTATATATTTTAGGTTATATCAGCCATAGAGTTTCTGCTGCAGCTACTCAACTTTGCAGTTGTGGTATAAAATCAGCCATAAGCAACACAAAAATAAGTGAGAGTAGCTGCATTCCAACAAAGGCAGCAGGCCAGATTTGGACTTTGGGCCATGGTTGCTGATCCTTGTTCAGAGGATGTACAGCAATACCTCCTGTGGTTTTAATTTGCATTTCCCTAGTGATAATGATGTTAAGCATCTTTTCAGGTACTTATTAGTCATTTCAATATCTTCTTTTGTGAAGTGTGTTTTAAAATCATTTTCCTACATTTTGGGGGTTGTTTTCCATTCATAATTGAGTCATAGAGATTTTTATAAATGAATTATGAGTAATTGCCAAATACAAACATTTCAGATATTTTAAAGTTAAAATTGTGAAATCAATTTTTAAATTTGAATGGTCAGTAATTTTTGTGGATTATGAAAAAAATCATAATCATTATTTCACAAGGTCATAAAATTTTCTTGTACTTTTTTTCTAGAAGATTTAATGTTTTACCTTTTATATTTAAATCTATGATCCCTTTCTAGTAAAGTTGTATATATTCTTTAGGGAAAGGGACAAAATTTGTGTTATACATATGGATAGCCAATTGTTGCAGTATCTTTTATTTAAATAAGGAACTATTTTTTTCATTACTGAATTACCTTGAATTATTTTTGTTCTATTGATATATACATCTATCTTTAAACCGATACCACAATGCTTTTTTTATAATTATTGTGTTAAAAACACTTAACATGAAATTTATCCTCTTAACAAATTTTAAGTGCACAATGTAGTATTGTTAACTATAGACACAGTGTTTTACTGCATATTTCTGGAACTTATTCATTTTTGTATAACTGAAACTTTATATGAATTGAACAGCAATTCCCCTTTTCTCCTCAGCCCCTGGCAACTACCATATTATTCTGTTTCTATGTTTCTGTTTTAGATACCTCATGCAGGTGGAATCATGCAGTATTTGTCTTTCTGTGAATGGCTTAGTTCATTTAACATAATGTTCTCCAGGTTCATCCATGCTTCTACATATGGCAGAAATTCTTTTTTTTAAGGCTGAATAATATTCCATTGTATGTACATAACACATTTTCTTTATCCATTAATCTACTGATGGCTTTAGGTTGTTTTCATATCTTGGCTATTATAAATAATGCTGCAATGAACATAGACGTGCACATATCTCTTTAAGATCCTGAATTCAATTCTTTTGGATATACACCCAGCAATGGGATTGCTGGATAATGTGATAGTTCTATTTGTAATTTTAAAAACCTGATGCAGAACAATGTGAATATACTTAACAATACTGAACTGCACACTTAATATCATATTCAATGAGCAGAACTGAAAGCTTTTCCTCTAAAATTGGGGAAAGGCAAAGATATCCACTCTTACCACTACTATTCAACATAATACTGGATGTTCTAGCCAGAGCAATCAGAAAAGAAAAAAAGCCATACAAATTGTAAAAGAACAAGTAAAATTACCTCTGTTTGCAGATGGCATGATATTATATATAGAAAACCCTAGAGATTCCACAAAAAGACTGACTATTAAAACTAAGAAATAAATTTAGCAAATTGACAGGATACAAAAATCAACATACCAAAATCATATTCATTTCTATATGCTAATAATGCAAATGAAATTGATTTAAAAAATCCCATTTACTACAGACTCAAAAAGAATAAATACTTAGGAATAAACTTAACCATAGGGGTGAAATATTTGTACACTGAAAATTACAAAATATTGATGAGAGAAATATAAATAAAAAGGCATTCTGAGTTAATGGTTTATATGACTTAATATTGTTAAAATGTCCATACTTCCCAAAGCAAATTGCAGATTCATTGTAGTATCTACCAAAATCCCAATAGCATTTTTTAGAGAAATAGAAAATGTAATCCCAGAATTCATATGGAATCACAGAGGACCCTGAATTACCAAAACAATTGTTGTTGAGAAAGAAAAATCTGGAGACATTTTACTTCCTGATTTCAAAGTATATTACAAAGCTATAGAAATTGAAACAGTATGGTACTGGCATAAAAAACAGACATATGGACAAATGGAAAAGAATAGAGCCCAGAAATTAAACCCATTCATGTAGAGTCAACTGATCTTCAACAAAGGTGTCAAGAACACACAAGGAGGAAAGGATGGTCTCTTCAACGAATGGTTCTGGGAAAGTGGATGTCCATGAAAAGAATAAAATTGAATCCATACCTTACATCATACGTAAAAATTGAACTAAAAGTGCATTAAAGACTTAAATGATTTCTTGAGTATGACACACTGTTCTGATTACTGTGGCTTGATAGTCTAGAAATCAGCTTATATTCCTTCCATCATTTGCCAATTTTCACATATGTCGAATTTGTCACATATTGTCAAATTTCACACATATAATCTCAACATATATTACAAATTAAATAAAATATTTTACTTGTGTTTTCTTTAAAGAATTGATTATCTTTTAATGAATTAAAAGTGCAGACAGAATTTTAAAACATTTATTCACGTATTTTCTATTTGGGACATAAACTTTTTTCAGCTGGAAACACTTTCCTAACATTTCTGTAGGGTAGTTCTAGTAATGACAAGTTCTCTCAGCTTTCATATGCCTAAAAATATCTTTTACTTTTTTTTGACCATTATTTTCACTGTTAAATAATAATAAGTTGACATATTTTCCCCCAGAACTTCACAGATGTTATTTCATTGACTTCTGATTGGCCCTTTTTTAAAAAAGAATAAGATATGCAATAATATTTTTTATTTTTGTTACACTGTAAGCAATACGCCTTTTTTCTATTTCAGCTAAAATTTTTCTCTTTACATGGGTTTTATAGAAATTTGATTATTTTATGTTTTGGAGTAATTTTCTTTGTATTTACACTTGGGTTTTGTTGACCTCTTTGGCTATATAAATATATAATTTTCATCAAAATGAAAAATCTCCTTTATTTCTTCAAATATTTTTCCTCCTCTCTTTTATTGCTCTTACATTCCAATTACATGTATGTTAGAACACTTGAAATTTTTCCACAGATGATTCAAGCTCTGTTTATATCTTTAAGCTTATTTTTTATTCTCTCTATGCTTCATTTTTGGATACTGTTATTGTTCTGTCTTCAATTCTACTTCTTTTTGTTTCCTCACTGTCTAATTTTCCCTTTAGCCTATTCAGTGAATATTTAATGTCAGGTGTATTTTCTAGGTCTACAAGTTCAAGTTAGTTTTTTTATGTTCTCTGTCTTCAGTGTTTTTACTTTTTATTTTTAACCTTGAATATATTCAAAATAGCCCTCTTAAAATCCTTCTTGTTGATTCTACATCTTTGCCATTTCATTGCCTGATTCTATTAACTAAATTTTCTCTTGATTGTTGGTCACATAGTCTTGCTTCTTCCCATGGCTAGAATTTTTTGTTAGTTGCAGGATAGTATGGTTTACTTGGCTGAAAAAATACATATGTATATATATTTACACATATTTATATAATATATATCTATGTCTTTTTTTTAACTTGCAGAAGAGCTTGACTCTTTGTGCCTGAGATAGAGTTATCTTTGCTGTAGGGATAGTTTAGCTTTCCTGTTAAGGTGTAACTCTTTTGGGATTTCTACAAAATGCTTCATGTATTTGAAATATCACTCCACCCTGGATGATTTACTCTAGCCATATGTGAGTCTTGGGTATTGTTGTGCTTATAATTTCCCTGTACTTGTACATTCACTGGTAGTTTTTTTCTTGTTATAGCTTTTGTTTTTGTTCTTTTTTGACCTGGCTGTGGATTCTAGCCCTATGCATCTATGGCTAAGTAGGTAGCCCAAGACAAAGTGGACCACTATGCACGTTTCATGAGTTTGATCTCTGTAACTTCCTTTTATCTGGCTCTGTGCCACAAAATTTTAGCCTTCTTCACCTCTCTGAACTCTGATGTGTGTGTCCTTAACTCAGTGAGGTCAATGTGATCTTCTTTTGTTTGTTTTCCCACAGAAGATGCTGTGTTCTGTTAATATAAAATGCCTTCATGCAGAACATTGTGACGATGGATATTAGTTCCTGCATTTTTCCCTTTTCCTGAGAGCACAGTCTAGTAACACCACTTATCCAGTTTCTGAAAACAATTGTTTGACCCATTACTTAGCTGTTTATGGAGATTGAACAAGTCTGGTACTAGTTACTCTTTATAGCTAAAACAATGTAATGGTTTTGCAAATTGTGGTTTCCTCTTTTAATTCTCAGCAATTTATAATTGTTCTTGAAATTATGCCATTTCGAATGATATACTCAAGAATAAGAGCACATATGCCAGAAAGAAATGCAAGTTTATCAGCCAATGAATCTCATGAGGAATTGATTTATAGCCAAAAGTGAAGTATCATTTGAAAATGTCTTGGTTCTGAAATCAGCAAGCTCCTGGCAGGTAGAGTATGTAGAGAGTAGCTCTCTTCCAAAGCCATTTTTTCACATACAGTAAAGATGCAGAAAACTTTAAGATTTTTAAAAAATTCCAAAGGCATTTTATGCAAATATCAATCTGATGGGAACTTCTTCACTTGGTATTCCTTGAGATGAATTCAGGAGACTGATGTATCAGCTCTTTATCTGTCTCCTGACTTATGAACTTATTCTGATATATAACAATGTAACCAGTAGGCAGGCAGATGGAATAGTTAGTGACAAAGCAGTGTTTCTATAGACGTTTCAGTAAAGAAAGGAAGTATAAACCTGATAGGACAACCAAAAAGTCATGGGGAGGTTTATTCCTAAAACAAAGTAAATAAACTCAACCCTGCTTTGATTTGGCATAAAACTTGTGATGGATAAGTTGAGACTCTCAGGCATAAACCCTATTACTGAGTCTATACCAGTGAGGATATCAGGTAAGTCTAATGGAACACTTCAGTTCTTTGAAAGTCCACCAAGATTTTGCCACTGGAACACACCTCTATTTGAACAGAGTTAGTTTTTGCTCAGTGAAACAATAGAGAATATATACCAAGGGAACTACTTCAAAAAGAAGTCAGTTAGGGAAAACTACTTAAAGAATTTGGAAACTTTGAGTCAGTCAATGAATAGTCTTGACAGTGAAGGTCAGTTTGCAAACCAAGAGAGTTACTTGGACAGTCAATGGAATCCATGAGGCTATGAGGAATAACTGTTAGATTAGTTTGCCTGTATTATTCTAGAAATATGGCTCTGAATGGGCTGTTTATATTAGTTTGAGCTTAAGCATTTGTCTTGCATTTCATGGTTTTGTTCGGTTGAATGTTTTATAAGTCATAGAGCAGTTTTGTAAGTTTGGGTTTCTAATTTGATTCTTATATGAATGTGTTATGCAGTACAAGTTTCTTTGTTTATTAGGATATCTCATGGTAAATATTGCTAGAAATGAAATTGTTGCATAATTTTGAAGATGACAAAAAGAAAAAAAAATTAAATACACAAAACCTTACACTTATCTTCACTGTCATGAAGGGCTCTTGTGCTGGATTTTAGGCATATTCCTCTTTCCTACCACCAAGGCATACTTGAATAAATAGGATACTTAATCCAAGAAATATCATGTAAATGTAGACCATATTTAAGTAAACAACAAAACATTGAACACTCAAGTTTTTGATACCTGAAGTAAGGAAGTTTCTTCAATATTCCATACTATCAGTAATTTTGCATATTTTTGGAAAATGTTTTGGTAAGCATTCAACCTAAAAATTATTCTGCTCTTTCCTAAATTCAGTCCAGAATAGTATAGATTTTCTACCTCAAAAAAAAAAAACATAAAGGAGTCATTTTAGACATGTATAGCAGAAGTAATTTCAAAGCAGATTTGCAAGAAAAGTTTATTGCATGGAACTATTCAATATCTGATAGTTGTACAACATTTAGTGACTATAAATAAAATGTGAACTTACATTACAGACAGAATTAATAATGAATTTCTACTCTTAATCAGTCCTACTAAAAACCTGAGTTATTTAGACCCCAAATTATATTTGCAGTCAAGATTCTGGTGGTCATGATAATTAAAATCTATAACTATCATCGATTATAAAGGATGATTACTTCTGTTTTGAGTGACCCATGTACCAGTACAAATGGAGAATTCAGAGGAAAAGACTTGATAGATTTACATGTGTGTGTGCATGTGTGTGTGCATGTGTGTGTGATATGTTTGCACATTATATGAAAACTTGAAGAGAGTTTTCTCAGCTAAAGCCATTTGATCAGTTGTGAACTAGCTGAATTTGTAAAGCTGTGATATTCTATCTGAGCTAAACAACAAGGATAATGGTAGGTAAATAGTTCTAATATACAATTACAATAGTTAATGAAATATAAACAAAGCTTTATTAATGTCCCGATACAATTTACCTTATATGTGTTAATAATTGACATTTATTAAATAAATATTTGGTGATGTATTTATAACTCTGCACTTCTCTAAGAAACATACTTGGGAATAAGCTAAGGTTTATTCAACAGAACATAAGAGAAACAAATAAAAGTTGAGTCATTTGTTGTTTCCAGGAATGTTTGTACATTTATTTCTTGAAAATTATTTTATTATCTATAACAAAAAATAAGTTCTATAGAGGAAGCCTGGAGTTACAAATAAAATGTATTATAGGCAACAATAATCTCAGTAATTAATAAGATATTTTAAATATAAACACATTATGGACTCAATTAATTTATTTGTTTTTTAAAATTTAGTTTCATCAAAAGAAAGAAAACAATAGAGTTGAAGTAACTTGCCAAGAACGAGAGTCCAACAGAGAAAGCTCATAAATGAGAATCTGTATTGGTAGAGATAAACTCAAGTACGGAGAGAAAAATAGTTTAGATTCCCTTCAACACTTGTTTCTCTTCCATTTCTAATTGACACTCTGAGGTGCATTTTACCAAATCAACTGATGTGCTATAGTACAGAAAGTAAAACACCAGAGGAATTCTTTACTGATTATGTCAAGATTAAAAACAGCAGTTTTCAAAAGTGGTCTATGTGTATGCCAGTTTCAATATGGAACTATGGATAAAAAGCAGAGAAGAATGGCATGCAGCAATGACTTCACAAATGAGAAAAATAACTTGAAAGAATAAATATAAATTTTTCTGATAAAAAATGCCATTATTCATCACTAAAATACAAACCATTATCTCCCAAATAGTCATTTATTTCCATTCTAATTTTCATGTTTCCATTAAAATTTTTATCTTAATATATGAAATATATATTAATCATATTGTATTTATATTCATACCTCCATTGTTGTTTAAGACAAACTTCAAAGTACTTGCATAAGGTTTAAGAAGTATTTAGCAAGCAATATTTAAATGATGTAGAGGTTGGCAGGAGAGATTGAATTTACCTTTCTGATTTTTATCTCTCCAAACCAGAAAAGATAAATCAGTAGCCCATATGATTAGTCATATCATGATGATTTCACAGATATGTTTTGTATAGAGTATATGCTATTACAGTGTTTTTATTTTACATGGTTAAACTGTAATATTATATTTTAAAAGGTTCAAAACTTTTTGGATTCAAAAATTTTCTACTGAGTATTGAGTTACATATTCGCCAAAGTGAAAGTTTTGAGTGGTGCATCAGGAAAGTTTGTTAATTATTTAGAACAGTTTCTTTGAGGGAGAAAAAAAGTGTGTTACATTATGAATCTCGATTCTTTTCAATATTTTACATTAACAAGGTAGTACATGTAAAACTTGTATCAGTCAATGAATAAAGTAAATGAAAATGTAAGAAGGGGTGTCAAAAGAACAATATCATTTTTTATGGCCAAATAATATTCCATTGTGTATATTTACCACATTTTCCTTATCCATTTGTCCATTGATGAACACTTAGGTTGATTCCAAATCTTGGCTATTGTGAATAGCGCTGCAATAAACATGGGAGTGAAATCCTATCATTTGCAGCAACATGAATGGAACTGGAAAATCTTATGTTAGGTGAAATAAGTCAAGCACAGAAAGACAAATCTCACATGTTCGCACTCATATATGGGAGTTAAATATTAAAGCAATTGATCTTATGGAGACGGAGGGTAGAATGATGATTACCAGAGGTTAGGAAGGGTAGCAGGGAGTGGGATATAAAGTGGGGATGGTTAATGGGTACAAAAATATAGGTAGATAGTTAGATCGAATGAGCAATATCTGATAGCAAAACAAAGTGACTATAGTCAACAATAAGTTATGATATACTTTAAAATAAATAAAAGAGTGGAATTGGAATGTTCCTAAAACAAAGAAATGATAAATGCTTTAGGCAATATATACTCCAATAACCCCAATTTGACTATTACACAGTGTATGCCTGTATCAAAACATCACATGTACCATATATATATACATATATATATATAATTATTATGGCCCATAATAATTAAAAATAAAAAAATTATTACAGAGTACGTGTGGTGTTTGTTTTTCCATTCTATAGACACTTCAGTTAAGAAAATGGTCTCCAGTTCCATCCAAATTGTTAAAAAAGGCATTAATTCATCCTTTTTTATGGCTGAGTAGTATTCCACAGTGTACATATACCACATTTTGTTAATCCACTCGTGAAACCTGGGTTGATTCCACATCTTTGCAATTGTGAATTGTGCTGTAATAAATATTCGAGTGCAGGTGTCTTTTTGATAAAATGACTTCTTTTCTTTTGGGTAGATACCCAGTAGTGGAATTGCTGTATGGAATGGTAGGTCTACTTTTAGTTCTTTGAGGAATCTCCATACTGTTTTTCATAGAGGTTGTTCTAATTTGCAGTCCCACCAACAGTGTATAAATGTTCCTTTCTCTCTTCATCCATGCCAGCATCTATTTTTTTGGGACTTTGTAATATAAGCCATTCCAACAGGGGTAAGGTGATATCTCATTGTGGTTTTAATTTGCATTTCCCTCATGATTAGCGACGCTGAGCATTTTTTTGTGTGTTTGTTGACCATTTGCATAGAGGGAAGTAAAAATCATTGGAAATCAAGAAGGGGGGAGGAATAAGGAGGGGAGAGGCAAAAACCTACCTAACGGGTACAATGAACACTATTTGGGTGATGGCCACACTTATAATCTTGACTTCAGCATTACAAAAGCTATCCATGTAACAAAAACATTTGTACCCACTTAATATTTTAAAATAAAATTTAAAGAAACAACAAAAAATTCTGAAAATTTTTTTAAAAAGAACAGTATCAGATAACATGTATATTTTCAGATATTCTGGTATACATTATTACTACTATTATTATATAACTATGTTTAGAATTCAAAAATATTGTTCCTAACTAGTATCTAAGTAGTTCCTCAAAGTTTAGAGAACTGTTCACTGAAAAGGAGAAAGCCTCTCTACTTCAGCCAATTATGTACTTTCAGATTTTTCTTCATCTTTACTACATGGCATTCTCTTTGAATTTACTTCTATAAAAATTTCACTCTCTCTCTTATGTGGCTCCAATAAATTGCCTATCACTAGATTATTTATTTATATTCTCATTCCACAAATATATATTCAGTGCCTCAAACATGTCTGACCTCATGCCAGGATGGAGAAAATAAGTAAGGCAGACAGAGACATTGAATTCAAAAATTAAATTTCACCAGCAGAAACAAAGTCCTGTAAGCTAAAGAGCACAAAAAGTTACTTTCTTCAACAATAATGAATAGCATGACAGTAATTCTTCACTTACTAAGTGTGTAGTAGGTACTAAGCAAGGCGATTTCAAAACACAACTTCATTTAGATCAACAATCACTAGGGTGGTGGTCTGGTATTGCTTTTAATTGTACAGATAATCTCTGACAAATTACAGCTTCTCTGAGAAGTGTTCCTTATTGAAAATTATTCTCCCTTTAGGCTGTTGTGAAAAAAATATTTAAATAGTTATCTAAACTTTACAGCCCAAGGAAATTAAACATGGCAGTTATATATAATAATGTCACTCTATTACAATATGAATATAAATTTTATCACCTTTTCTCTAAAAAATTTCTCATAAATTCCCTAGAGAGCGAGACTGAATCACATAATAACTTCATGGTTAGAATTGCGTGAATTAAAACAGACCCCCCAAGGCTAGTCCAGATTTGAAGATTTGTGAGAATGATTACTCAGACTCAGCTGAGTTCATTTAGACTTCATTTTACCACTGAGCCAACAAGGACATGTACAAGATCAATGATAGATGAGGCTGGAGTAAATGAAACTCTACTGTGTCCTCCTTTACACTGGAAAATCCCCCAATATCTGTATTTCCACAGCCATATAAAGTGGGGAATATGCCATGTCAGAGAAGCCCAGGGTCACCAGCCCACTGACTCTTATACTGATTTAAATCGAGGTGGGCTCTCTCCACCCTCTGGCATCTCCCTTATTGCCATAAATGGAATTTCACTTTGTGTATGCTAATATACTCTCAGTCTGTTTTCTGCTGTACCACTGGGCCTGCTCTAGGTTTCAGTGCAGCTAGTTAGATGCAGTCTGTCCCAATACAAACAAGTAACATAGCTACTGGAGTGCAGTAGAGAGGAGCCAAGTAGAAGTAAGAGTGAAGAAGTAAGGGGGCTGCAATGGATTCCTGTCACTGCAGGAGGAGGAGAGAAGGAAGTGGAGAGGGGGGAGAGAGAGAGAAGCACACAGGAGGCATTTGTCCAAGTGATAAGACAAAGAACGATATCAGAATATACTGAACCCAGCATGGCAGAGGCACTGGAGTTGGGTAGCAAAACTAGGCCAGGACAATTGATATTGTGATGGGAAAGATCCCCAGAAGCCAGGTATTGAAAATAGTTCCATCAGGAACTGGATGAGTTAATACAAAACTTACAACCAGGGGTTGGAAAAGGAGATTAAATAGAAAGAGATGAACGGGAGGAAGAGGAGCAATGCTCTGTATGCACAATTGCCAAAATAAAATCCTGCCAAAGAATTGGGTGCTTTCTTGTGTACTCTTTTATTTTTGATTAATACACATGTGTATTTTGATTGGGCAAGTGATAAAGACTTGTTTATGCTTCATATATTAATGCTCACAATCCAGTGCTCTTCTTCTCAGTGCACCTTTGCATTTCTCATAGGTAGACCCTATCTAAGAAGGGCATTAATTATTTTGTATTAAATGAGAAAGTTTTCTAAACCAAAAGCATATAAAAATGCTCTCAGGAAATTACTATAAAATTTTTTAAAGTAGTAGTGGGAAATAAGAGTAATTCCGGAAGGAAAAGTTTGGTCATAGGTATAAAGCATTTTTGACATTCATGTTTGCCTCAATGTAATTTTGGTACATAATATCTGTTGCTAGTGGACCCTTGTTATGAGGCAAATAATGAATGTTCAATGCCACCTCCTCAAAGGATTGTCTGTGTTCTGACACAAGCCCCATTCAGAGAAGTGAAAATATATCATGGTCATATACTGTGCTCCCCACTTGATTTCATTCTACTGAAAGGACGTTAGAATGAATGATTTGTATAATATACTTGAATATAAGATATGTGGATAGCTACAAAGATACGTTCATAGTGGTAGCTAATGCTTATATAAAGGATTCCTTTTGCCAGGCACCTTTCTAAGCATATATATACACACACACACATACATATATATATATATATATTCAATATATATATTCACATTTAACTTTCATTAGAACTTTATGAAATAGGTGATTTTCTTATCTCTATTTTAAAGATGAGAAACTGAGTTGCAAAGAAATTGCTTTACCTGTGCAGAGGAAAACAACTAATTAGTGGTGAGATTATTATTTGTGCCGTGGCTGTCTGGCTCCATAAACTTGCTGTAAACCATTACTCTATACTGCTTTTCTTTAGGTGCCGATAAATATGTAGATGCAGATGTAAACATAGATGACATACCTGAGTATATGAAACATATAGAAATGTATATATTGTGCAACTTCCCTAACCATATCATCTAGGGTAGTCAAGAAGGGATCTATCAGAGGGAGACTCAAAGGAAAATTAAAAAAAAAAATGTATAAAAGGTATGAGGCCTGAGGTAGAGAAGAGAAATAAAGATATTTTACCAAATCACTCAGTAGATTATTTTACATATGTGTGTATGTGTGTATGTACTATACAGATATATTTTAATAAAGTTAATTATTTGAGGTAATTTATCAAGTAAAATAGCATTTTGTTTATGTAATATATTTAGGTGAATAATTCCTATATACAATAATTAAAGCTGAGTGTTTAACATCTTGAAACTATGTCAAAACTTTTACAAGTTATAAAAACACACTGAATCCAATTTTGAATCACACTCAAGACAGAAGTACATCATCTGCCCCTAGTAAAAGTGTCATGAGTTCTTCAAACTGTGAAATCACTTTGTCATTTCCACTTTTCCTGGAGGTTTATGAAATAGCAGTTGCCTGCATTTTATGAAGTTTTTTTTGGATTCTTGAGAATTTCCGAAGTGTATTTTATAAAGATTATTTAAAATGTATAATATTTAACATAAAAGCCTTCCCATTTCTTTGTAGATTGGGCAATGCAAAAAATACTGCACATTTACGATTTTCTATGTACCAGGAGAGTGGGTAAGAAGTTTACTTTATTCATCACTGTATATTTACTAGCAGTAGGCTTGACAATAAATAGACATTGAATTGAAGTGAGCACAATTAAGTGCATTATAAGTAGCAAGACCAAGGAAATAAACAGGATAACTGACATTCATTTTTAAGGGGGTAAACATGAGAGTCCTACCAAGCTGTTAGTATCAATTTAGGGTGATCCTTACTCACATTTAGACATGATCATGGAGACTGACATGTTAAATAAGCTAATTAAATATTTGGTTATTGATATATTTATTCTGTAAATAGAAATAGAAGAGTAGAACATGAAATTTTAAAATATTTGATAATTAAAGCTTCTACATAGCATATCTTATGGATAATACAAAAAAGCCAGCTATAACTGGTGAAACATACACTTTAACTTATAATCAAAATGTAAAAGGATATATTTTATAAATGAACTAATACAAAAACTGAAAGAAGTTAAAGTTGTGTACTTTTTCACTTTTAATGTAAATATAATAAATTACAAATATAAAAGTATTGCTATATATTTTACCATTCCCATTAAAGTTTCTAATTTTCCACTAGTTTTAAAATAATGATAATAAAGGAAAATAACTTCAGTGAAGAAAATAAAGGTGTATATGTTATACAGCTAAAAATGCGATGCAAAATTCAGTGGCTTATTAAAACATTTAAAATTCTCTTTTGTATTTTATTAATAACTCAACCTACTAAAATGAGCTCTTCTAGATACATGATATATGAGCAGTTTGATCACATACTTTCTCCTGATGAGAGCTAAAGCTTACAAAGATAGTTTTTGCCTTAGAACTTCTGGAAGGTTGTTTTTCATGGACTTGAGCTCTGCTTAACAAGCTCATTCCAGCCGTAGAGCCTGCACCCTGCCATTCTCACATTAGCTGCACATCTGGCACACTTTCCCCCTTTATGCTGACTGGGTTCCTTTGATTGCTTCATTTGGGCATGAAATTAGGAGAGTGCTGCTGACATCACCCAGGAGACTCCTGTCTCATCCCACACCAGGGTTGATCAGGTAAAATCAGTGCAAAGGCGTCTGTTGCCCTATTGGAGCAGCAGGAAATGTATAAAACTTGTCCTTGCTCTTCCTTCATGTTTTGATGTAGAAAAAGGTTACCAAATCTGTAATACATGTAATTTTTTTTTAATCTTGAAACTAATAGAACAAAGGAAAACCTTTCTTTGGATGAGGTTTTCACAAAAGTAATATAAAAAGCATCTCAAAAATCAAAGTATTTAATTTTAACAACCACCTCAAGCCTCCCATCTATTTAGTTACCCATTAAAAAATATCTCTGCCATATATTCCATGGCCACCTCCTAACAGAATTATTCTCTTTGTCAAAATGATAACATTGTATATATTATAATTGACCATATTTAAAGTTAAATTTTAGAATTCCCACACTAACCTGCACATTAAAAACTAGTGTAATACCTCTAGAGACTAAGGTTCTCAAACATAAGTATTTGTGTCCCATATACTTACTGTTTCTACTCTTAAACACTTACTTTTTTATGGGTAAAAAAGCCCTATCTTTTTATTAATATGTAATAATTAAAAACACTATTGCACAGTAATTAATGGGAAATAGGCCACTTTTAATGTGTTAACTATTAATATAATGTTCCTCTTAGCTGCAGGAAGCCTAATTCTGCACTTGCTATCTCTTTTTGAAGATTAGCAAGTGTTAGTATTGTATTAAATACCTTTGTGTGTTGATGTAATCAATAAGACAACATTGGAAAGAAATAAAAAAGAAATCCTAGATACTTTGTTAAAATTAATAAGACTTTTATCAAGATTGGTGGTATAAAATCAACATATCAGAATGCAAATCATTATTCTATCAGCAATAAATTTCTAGAAAATGAAAACTTATTTAAAAATTACATTTTAGAATAATGTATATTATTTTGGCATCAAAATATGAAAGATTTAGAAATAAATTTACCAAAATATGATTATGGCTTTTAAGGAGAAAATAATATATTATAGGGAAAAATTAAATGAGTCTAAAGTAAATCAAAACATACAACCTATCCACTAGTTAAAATATAGATTGTTGTAAAGACATCTATTTTCCTCAAATTACTCTATCAATTTTAATACGTTTTCAATGTCAACTTTGCATATATGAGAGTATACATATATATGTGCACATTCAGGTGTGTAAAAAATTGACAAGCAGATGTTATAACATATATATACTGAAAAGGACCAAGAATGGCCAAGATACTCTTGAAGAAGAACATGGTGGGATGCCTTGATTTATCAGATGCACCCTCCAAATTTACCATGCTAGATGTCTATTCTTGTGTATTTAATGTAAAAGACTCTTTATATGTGCACCAGGAAACGTGCAAGATTGTTTATTACCAAACTTTTCTTAAGGGTAAAACTTTATAAGAAAACACAAAAGGCACTCAATAGTAGGTTAGGCACATATATTATAGTATATTCATACAAAATGATACTCTAAACAGAGAATTAAATAAACTGCATGGATACATCTTACAAATATAATACTAAAAGAAAGAAGCAAGTCACCAAGGAATAAATTCAAAAATTTGATGCATAGAAAGTTTTAAAACATTTGCTGTGTATCATATATTGCTTAAAGATGCATACATTGAAGATAAAGCTATAAAAATAAGCAATTGACTTATCATTACAATTATTAGGATAGTTACTTATTAGGGTAAAGAATGCTTTTGCAATGAGATGAAGGGTTTTCTTAAATAAATTGTTTATTTTTTAACTGATTTGTGATTGTATGGGTATTCACTTTATCATTTCCCTTAATGTACATGTATATTTTATATATTTCTGGGTATACAATATATTTAACAAGAAATTTTAAAAATAAATATAGAAATGATACCGTGACTGTTTTTCATCCTTATAGCAATGCTATAGCAAGGCATTCAAGTGTCTTTGTTATTGCTTATGTTTATAAATTTCATTTTCTATATAAGACACTGAATCTTAGACAGAGGAAAAGGCCAAAATCATATATATTAAACTTTGAAAACACCTTGTCAAGATCTCTGAAGGGTTTGAGATCTTGCCATACATATAAACTTACAAGTTAGCCTGCTGTAGTTTCCTGGATGCCGGCAGAAGACATGAGTCTCTTGTGTCAGAGACAAAGGAATTTATTCCTCACAGCACAGCAGACAGGCTGAATTTCACATTTATATTGATTTCTCTTACCTTCAACAACTGATGAGGAAGATGTGGAGGTAGGATCTGGTAGATAACATGCACTCCACAGCTGAAGAGTCCTGAGCTTAAAAATCCTCTATCATTTATTGGAATTTCTAGCAAACCCGCCTAACCTTTGCCCCAGAGGAAGGCATTAACTGTAAGAAATCTGTCCTTTGCTTTAGAGTAAGATAATGTCTCCATCTTCCAAGGTTGTTTTCTGCATAAACATCCTGGACAGGACAATCTAAAACAAAGGTAATACAAGATGCACAGAGACTGACAGACCTATGCAGAATTGTTTCCCAATACACGTTAAGTACTGAATACCTCCCTGGAAAAATTACAAAAGGCATTTGGAGGTGTCTATTTAAGTAATGGGAAATTAGAAATTTAAATTATTAGTTGTAGTAGTCTTTTTTATATTTAAAGTGTGTGTGAAACTCTCTAAAATATCAAAAATTTAAAAAACGATTTCATCAATTTCACTTGAAAATAAAGTCCATATGCATGGTTTTGTGTACATTTACAAAATGATTTGATTTTCTCTGTTGAGCCAAATAATCTATTAGATCAGGGATAGATAAAAGATGTAAACTCACATGATACATCTATTAATAATAGATTGGTGTTTGAGTTCTCTGAAATTCTGGGCTAAGAAGGATTTGGAAGTGTGAAAAAAAATAAAATGACTGATTAAAAGTGTTTACAACAAACATAAAAAAGAAGTAGAAGAAGGAGTTGCCATTTTTGTACCATCATGTACACAAAACAATATCATTTTAATAATATGACACCCTAGATTCACACAGCTATTGGTTTTATGGAATACTTTACTTAATGTAACCTAAAGAATATACGTATTATTTCTAACTCTATATTTTTTTCATTTCTTTTTTGCTGTGTTTTTAATTACCCTTAGCAAGAGATAATGCTAAAGAATAGACAAAGATTGAGCTATTTCATTGGCATACAAAGAAACAGTTTTTTGATAAAAACAAAAGAGGTTAAATACAATAGCATTAGAATTAAGCTAGGGAAGACAGAATCTGAGAAAACTAAGACTATGGAGTGAATTCTTCAGTTGATAGGAGTAAAAGAAGCAGATGACTCAGATAAGCTGGATAGAGAAGAATGGATCTGGTTTTGGTGCATTACTAAAGGAGTAATCATAGAGCCTTACTTGATGGTTAATTTAATTGCACTGAATTTATTTCTAGTTTCCATAAAGCCCTGGATGACTTGTGTCTCTCATTGGACTATTACACGCTTTCATATATTGTACCTGCCCATACCCCACTCCATTCTTGAAATAGCTGTGAAAGAATATGTTTAGTCATAGCACATATTTAAGATAAAGCCTGGGCCTTTAGTATGGACACTTGGGAAAAACCATTTGTCCAAACACAGAAAATTTGACTTGCAATCGGCATTAGTATAAGATGAACAATAAAATTTCTATACCCAACATGTTGTGGAAGGTGAATGACTTACAGCATGCATTTGCAAAGCAAATGATAAAACCATATATATACTTTCTTAATACCCAGGTGTGTGTTTATTGAGACAAAAAAAAAAAAAAACCCTGCCACAGTGCAATTGCTACATTCTAGAAAAGAGGGAGAAATAATTCAAGATTGAGGCTTAGAGTGCTATTCCTATGGGCTCTTACCAGCTAGAAACATACTATGGTAGTATTTTAGCCCCTGTGGGGCTAGATTTTTGGCAATTAATTGTATTTTTGACCTAGGAACTTTGATGCAAAAAAAAAAAAAAAGTATGCCAATAGTCTCATCATATACCCCACAAACCAAAAGTTGTTTTTTTTTTAAATTTATCCAAATATTTGTACATATTTGTTGGGTACATATGTGATATTTCATCACATGTATAGACTGTATAATGATCAAGTCAGGGTTTTTTGGGTGTCCATCACCTCAAGTATTTGTCATTTCTATGTGTTGGGATCATTTCAAGTCCTCTCTTGTAGCTATTTTGAAATGTACAATACCTTGTTGTTAACTATAGTCAATCTAATCTGCTCTCCAACATTACAAATTATTTCATTGATCTAACCGCATGTTTGTACTCATTAACCCAACTATCTTTATCCCCGACTCACCCGTACAACCTTCCCACAATCTGTTATCCATCAGTCTGTTCCCCGCCTCCACGAGATCAACTTTTTTATTTCCCACATATGAATGAGAACATGTGGTATTTGTCTTTCTGTGCATTATTTCACAAAACTGTTTGGTTTCAAAGTACCAGCCAGAATCACCACTATCGCCACATTAAGTGGCTGCAGCGCTGCCTGGCAGGACATGCAATGAATGTGTGCTTATAATTTGTTCCAAATCTTTAATACAAGGTTAAGAGAAATAAGTGGATAAGTTTTCTAATATTTTTACCTCTACCAACTTAGAAATGATATTGTCAATGTTCTGTCTGTACTCATTGATTGTAGGTAAGCTATGTCAATATTGATTTAATGTAATATTTATTGCTTAGACAGAAGAGTGCTAAGAAATAATACCCAGATTAGGTTGGAAATAACACTAGAAGAGAAATGGAAACCTGAAGGTTGTGAAGTTTGAGTCTAATCAAAGAAAATGAAATTTAGCTTTATGATACACATAGGATGGATTAATTTGAAATGATACTGAATTATTTCCTGAATAAAGATTTAAAAAGTGGTCCTGTTGTGGTATTTGTGATTATTATTTTATATTAGGGGAAAAGTATTTGAAAATACATGTTTTGGATGAAGACTCTATGGTATGAGTGTTTTCAACAAACCAGGTGTGTAATGTATAATAAACTAAGAATAACTGCTTTACCTATGGCATATTAAATAGATAATTTCGAACTCATTATCTCTATTGTTTGAACATGACTGAGAAACTTCTTTTTTCTTTTCTATCTTTCTTTCTTTTCTTTTCTTTTTTTTTTTTTTTTTTGGATTCTTGTGACTCTGAATCTACTGGACATAAATGATTGGCTACATGTAGATCCCTGACCAAAAACAAGAATCCCTGTGCTGACCAGCAAATTAGGAAGTGACCGAGTGTGAAAACACACATAAACAACAAGAAATTTTGAAAAACAGGGACTAAAAGTGTCTGTAAACCAGGATAGGGTCAATTATCCACGTCGGTAAGATTTTATGTCTCTGGAATTTCAAGAAACAATAGAGTAAAATCTTAAGTTTGTAATAAGACTAGGAATGACAGAAACAAAGAAAAACAGATTTATAGAGAGTACTTCAGCTCGGTTAAAAATGAAACACTTGAACAGTGGTTTTCAACATGACTGTGTTATTAGAATCACCTAGAGAGCTTTTAAAAAATATCAATGCCAGGTTCCCTTCCCAGAGGTAATTATGGCTCTTAGATGACCCCTAAATATTAGAATATTTTTTAAAACTCTCCAGGTGATTCTAACATGCAGTCCACATTGAGAAGTGCATTAAATTCAAGAATTTTTTTTAGCAAAAACCCCTAGATTGGTAGGCTTACATTTAGTTCCAGTTTCCAGGAGGCCTGCTGTTCTAGGGCATGTTTCCACTGCCTATAACAGAAAACTCCCCAAACCAAACATACAAAGTGGATATTTCTCTCTTGCAGAAGGCCATTGGCAGGCAGTCTAAGCCAGTAAAAGTGACTTTGCTGTTATCAGGGACTTTATTCTCCCTGATGAGATCCTTGTACCAAGGGAGAAAAAGAGAATAAACACTGGAGAGGAAACCAATACTCTGATACACTGAGTAGTGCTATTTTCCTGCACTCGATTGCATGAGAGCCCCTTCTCAAACGCATTTAGAAAAGCTTGTGTTAAACAAAATTAAACACATTTCTTTATTGCAGTACTTTTCAGTCTTTAATATATAGAAAAAATTCCAAATTTCCAAGGGAATTAGACTATTCAGTGTTTTACAATTTTATTTGAAAAAATATTTTAAAAATAAAAATCTCTCTTACTGTCTTTCAAATACAGTCTAAATATGCATAATGTTAGTTTGGGAACACTATAATACACATTTTCATTATAGTTATAAATATATGGAACAATTTCTTTTTCTTTTATTTCTATCTACTAATAATTTTAATGGAAGGATATTAGATTTAAATATTTCAGGATATCAAAAATAAATTTTAAAATCTGTAATTATTTGGGTTTTTATATTTAGTTATAATTTTATAGGAACCAATTAAGCTTGCTCTATTTTCAAATAACCCCAAGGGAAGGATGTTGCTGTTAATCATGCATCAAACTGTATTCATTCATCCCTAATACTGCTATTTGAACAGGAGGTTCTGGTTAATAAATTAAATAGAAGAGATTAAGATATCCTGTTATAAGGAATTAATTCTCACGTTATGCCTCAAAGGAGACATATCTCTCCCCCTGGAGAAGGACTTAAAATATCTCTTCTTTTATAAGATTAGGATTTATGGTGCTTATTCCAATGAAAATATACTCTAGTATTATGACAAAAATGCAAGACCAATACATGTTTAGGGAGTCTAAAGGCTTGGACATTTGTTTTTTTTTTTTTTTTTTAAACTTTTGAAAACTAGTATTTATTATAAGGAAACTTCATTACTACAAGAGTAGGAAAAACCCCAGGGTAGCCTCTTTGTTTTCTGCCCCTTGGTGTTCTCACCTTGTATAATCCTCTTCCCTTGAGTATGTCTTGCCTCTGACTATTAGACTTTTTTTTTTTTTCCAGAATATTACGGGGGTACAACACTTTGGCTATATATATTGCCCATGCACTGCCCGTGTCAGAGCTACAATCGTGGTCATCCCCCAAACTGTGCTCCCCGCATCCATTCAGTGAGAGTTTTTCCCATCCCCTCCACTGCCCTCCTGCCTGCCCGCCCCCTGATGAATATTATTGCCCTGTGTGATGTAGGTGTTGATCAGTTAGTACCAATTTGATGGTGAGTACCAGTGGTGCTTGTTTTTCCATTCCTGTGACACTTCGCTTTGAAGAATGGGTTCTAGCTCCAACCAGGATAATAACAGATGTGTTAATTCACTATTGTTCCTTATTGCTGAGTAATACTCCATGGTATACATATACCACATTTTATTAATCCACTTGTGTATTGATGGGCACCTGGGTTGTTTCCACATCTTTGCAATTGTGAATTGTGCTGCTATAAACATTCGTGAGCAGATGTCTTTATTATAAAATGTCTTTTTTTCCTTTGGGTAAATACCCAGTAGTGGGACTGCTGGGTCAAATGGTAATTCTACTTTTAATTCTTTGAGGTATCTCCATATTACTTTCCATAGAGGTTGTACTAATTTGCAGTCCCACCAGCAGTGTAAGAGTGTTCCTATCTGTCCATATCCCTGCCAACATTTGTTGTTTGGGGATTTTTTGATATGAACCAATCTCACTGGAGTTAAGTGATATCTCATTGTGGTTTTGATTTGCATTTCCCTGATAATTAGAGAAGTTGAGCAATTTTTTATATGTTTGTTGGCCATTTTTCTGTCTTCTTTGGAAAAGTTTCTGTTCATGTCCTTTGCCCATTTCTTAACAGGGTTGTTTGATTTTTTCTTGTTGATTTTCCTAAGTTCTGTATAGAGTCTGGTTATCAGCCCTTTATCAGAGGTGTAGCATGCAAATATTTTCTCCCATTCTGTAGACTGTCTGTTCACTCTAGTGATAGTTTCCTTGGCTGTGCAGAAGCTTTTTAATTTGATCAGGTCCCATGTATTTATTTTGGGTGCTGCTGTGGTTGCTCTGGGGGTCTTCCTCATAAATTCTTTGCCTAGGCCAATGTCCATAAGAGTTTTTCCAACATTTTCTTTGAGAATTCTTATGGTTTCATGTCTTAGCTTTAGATCTGTTATCCATTGTGAGTTGATTTTTGTGAGAGGTGACAGGTGTGGGTCCATTTTCAGTCTTCTACATATGGCCATCCAGTTTTCCCAGCACCATTTGTTGAATAGGGAATCTTTTCCCAGTGTACATTTTTTTGGAATTTATCAAAGATCAGGTGACTGTATGAGGTTGGTTTTATATTTGGGTTCTCAGTCCTGTTCCATTGGTCTACATGTCTGTTCTTGTGCCAATACCATGCAGTTTTGGTTACTATAGCCTTGTAGTATAGTTTGAAGTCTGGTAGATAGATGCCTCCCAATTTGTTCTTTTTGTTTAAGATTGCTTTGGCTAGACGGGGTCTTCTCTGGTTCCACAGGAAGCATAGAATTATTTTTTCTAGATCAGTAAAAAATGATGTTGGTATTTTGATAGGGACTGCATTGATTCTGTAAATCAATTTAGGTAGCAAAGCCATTTTTACTATGTTGACTCTGCCTAATCAAGAGCATGGTAGGGCTTTCCATCTATTTACATCCTCTGCAATTTCTTTTCTCAGTGTTTCGTAATTCTCTCTGTATAGGTCTTTGACCTCCTTAGTTAGATATGTTCCTAAATATTTAATTTTCTTTGGTGCAGTTGTGAAAGGTATTGCATCTTTAATTTGTTTCTCGGCTTGATTGTTACTAGCATATATGAAGGCTATGGATTTGTGTGTATTAATTTTGTATCCTGAGACTTTGCTGAATTCATTTATCAATTCCAGTCATCTCTTGGTTGAATCTTTGGGGTTTTCTATGTATAATATCATATCATCTGCGAATAGTGAAAGTTTGACCTCTTCTGCCCCTATTTGGACTCCCCTGATTCCTCTGTCTTGTCTAATTGCTGTGGCCAGGACTTCCAGCACTATGTTGAAAAGAAGTGGAGATAGTGGACACCCTTGTCTGGTACCAGTTTTAAGGGGGAATGCCTTCAATTTTTCCCCATTCAGTATGATATTGGCTGTGGGTTTATAATATATGGCTTTAATAGTTTCTAGGAATGAGCCATCTATGCCTATATTGTTAATAGTTCTTATCATAAAAGGATGCTGGATTTTGTCAAAAGCCTTTTCTGCATCTATTGAAAGGATCATATGATCTTTGTTCTTGCTTTTATTTATATGGTGAATTACATTTATGGATTTCCGTATGTTGAACCATCCCTGCATCTTGGGAATGAAGCCCACCTGATCATGATGAATTATTTTTTTGATGTACATTTGGATTCAGTTTGCAAGGATTTTATGGAGAATTTTTGCATCTATATTCATAAGGGATATTGGTCTGTAGTTTTCTTTTTTTGTTGTGTCCTTTCCTGGCTTTGGTATCAAGGTGATATTGGCTTCGTAGAATGAGTTTGGGAGGATTCCATCCTTCTGGATATTTTCAAATAATTTCTGCAGTATAGGCACCAGTTCTTTGTAGGCTTGGTAGAATTCAGGTGTGAACCCATCTGGTCCAGGAGTTTTTTTTGTGGGAAGATTTTTTATTACAGCTTCAAATTCGGTGCTTGATATTGGTCTGTTTAGAAATTCTGTTTCTTGCTGGTTGAGCCTAGGGAGGTAGTGTGTTTCTAAGAATTTGTCTATTTCCTCCACATTTTCCTGTTTGTGGGCATAGAGGTTTTTGTAGTATTCGAAGATGATGTTTTGTATTTCCATGGTATCAGTTGTGACTTCTTTCTCATTTCTAATTGAGCTTATTAGAGTCCTTTCCTTTCTGCTTCTGGTCAACCTGGCAAGTGGCCTGTCTATTTTGTTTATCTTTTCAAAGAACCAACTTTTCGTTTTATTAATCTTCTGTATTGTTCTTTTGTTCTTGATTTCATTTAATTCTGCTCTGATCTGGGTTATTTCTTTCCTTCTGCTGGCTTTAGGATTGCTTTGCTCTTCCTTTTCCATTTCCTTAAGATGATTTATTAGTTTACTGATTTGTGACCTTTCTGTCTTTTGGATGTGGGCATTTAAGGCGATAAGTTTTCTTCTCAGGACTGCTTTTGCTGTATTCCACAGATTTTGATAACTTGTGTCCCCATTATCATTTAGTTCGAAGAATCTTTTGATTTCCATTTGAATCTCCTCCTTGACCCAATAGTCCTTCAGCAACAGATTGTTTAGTTTACATGTTTTTGGATGAAGATGTGAGTTTCTGTTGGAATTGATTTCTAATTTTATTCCCCCTGTGGTCTGAAAAGATACATGGTATGACTTCTATTTTTTTGAATTTGTTTAGATCTGTTTTGTGGCCTAGGATGTGGTCAATTTTAGAGAAAGTTCCATGAGCTGATGAGAAGAATGTATATTCAGTGTTATTTGGGTGGAGTGTTCTGTAGATATCTGTTAGGCCCAAATGTTCTAGAGTCCTCTTTAGGTCTTTTGTTTCATTATTTAATTTTTGTTTGGAGGATTTGTCCAGTTCTGTCAGTGGGGTGTTGAAGTCCCCTGCTATTATGGCATTGCTGTTTATTATGTTGTCTAGATCTAGCAGTATTTGCTTATGTACCTGGGCGCTCCTGTGTTGGGTGCATAAATGTTTAGGATTGTTAAATCCTCTTGTAAGATTTTTCCCTTCACCACTATATAGTGTCCATTTTTGTCCTTCTTTACTTTTGTTGCTTTAAAGTTTGTATCATCTGAAATAAGGATGGCTACTCCGGATTTTTTTTGGTTTCCATTAGCCTGGAAAATTGTATTCCATCCTTTCACCTTGAGTCTGAATGCATCTTTGTGTGTAAGGTGTGTTTCCTGAAGATAACAGATACTTGGCTTGTCTTTATTAATCCATTCAGCCAGCCTATGTCTCTTCAATGGGCAGTTCAAGCCATTTACATTTATTGAGAGAATTGATATTTGGGTAAATTTCTGATTATTCTATTGGGTGGTGTCTTTTGTTTTACCTCTTGCATCATTGTGGAATCTGGTTTCTGGGGTTTTAGCTTTTGCGTAGTTTTACATAGGTGGGTGTCTGTTGCGCTGGTTAGTGTATAATGCAGGTCTAAGCACTTCTTGCAAGGCCGGTCTGGATTTCACAAATTCTATCAGTGATTGCTTATCTGGAAACGTCTTTATTTCTCCCTTGTATAAGAAGCTTAGTTTGGCTGGATACAGAAATCTGGGTTGGCTTTTGTTTTGTTTTAGGAGATTGATGATGTCTCCCCATTCCCTTCTGGCTTGTAAGGTTTCAGTTGAGAAATCTGCAGTTAATCTGATCGGTTTCCCTTTACAGGTTATCTGCTGTTTTTGTCTTACAGCTCTGAGGAGTGCCTCTTTTGTGTTTACTTTGGTCAGTCTAATAATTATGTGGCATGGTGAATGCTTTTTCACGTTGAGTCTCCGAGGAGTCCTGTGTGCTTCTTGTACTGGGATATCGAGATTTCTGGCTAAGCCATGGAAATTTTCCTCTATTATTCCTTCAAATAGATTTTCCAGCCCATGTGAATTTTCTTCCTCTCCCTCAGGGATGCCTATGATCCTTATGTTTGGCCTCTTTACATAATCTCACATTTCTTGTATGGTTTTTTCATGCCTCTTGTTTTTGTGTTCTTTCTCTTCGACTGTTTTGTTTAGTGCATAGGAGCTGTCTTCTAGCTCTGAAATTCTTTCCTCTGCATGGTCCAGCCTATTCTTAAGGCTTTCCACTGTGTTTTATAGATCCTTGAATGCTTCTTTCATTTCTAGGATTTCTATTTGATTTTTCCGTAATATTTCTATTTCTTTGGAGAATTTTTCATTCATTTCTTGCATTTTTCTTGTGGTTTCTTTGTGCTGGGATTCAGTTTTCTCTTTAATTTCATTGAGCTTTTTTATAATCCATAAACAAAATTCCTCTTCTGTCATTCTACCCATTTCATTTGGGTTGGTATCCATTGCCGAGGAACTGATGGTTTCTTTTGGAGGTGACTTTTCACTTTGACTTTTCATGTTCCCTGAGTTCTTTCGCTGTTTTTTTCTCATCTGACCTCTTGGTCGAGAGCTGGGGGTGTTAGGGCTAGTTTATGGCCCTGTCTCCAGGCCCACAATTTTTGTTCCTTGGCAGAGCCAAGGAGAGTAGTAGTGGTCTATATTGCCTTAGGTGTATTTTAGCAAGTTTGGTGGATCTTGAGTTATCTCTGGCCTGTTGTTTTCTCCTCTTCCTGGTGGAGTGTGGTGAGAATGACCTCCCAGCTTGGGCTCTAAGCTAGTGAATAGTACTTGAGGGTATGAGTCCATAGCTCCCTATTAGCTAAGTATTCTGCTATGTCCGTGGCAGACTCTGATCCCCCAGTTGGGGTATGCGAAAGCCCCGTGCTTTGGGAGGGGCCTTGTAGCCCCTAGGGGTTACTTTGACTCTGCTCCTCCTGAGGTGCAAGTAGAAACACAATTTCTTTTGGCTACAGTGTGAGAGCTGAATTGGGAAAATTCTACACAGCTCAGAGGTTGCTTATCTAGCCACGTGTGTCTGCCCTTCTGATGTGCATCTCAGCGTGATACTGGTTGATAGGGGGATCTCCAATTGTGCACCCCTTTTTCACCACTAGACCCCAAGGTGAGGTGGATGGCTGTCTCTATCTCCAGCAGTCTCCACCAGGGGAATGTTCCCACGGGGAGGGGGGAATAGTGGCCACTGGAAGCGCTCTTGGATGGCGCGAAATTCCCTAATGGAGTGGGCAGGGTTATGGGGAGCTGCTTTGGTTCATCCTGTGGCTCTTGAGGTATTTGGTTGTCATGGGAACCACAATTATACCAAATGAGTCACTATAGCCAGCAACCTTCAAAATGACCGATCTCTGGGGTACAGGAGGGCTGGGACCTGAAGGGCGGGCACTAGGACCAGCACATAGCGGACTTGTCGGAGGCCAGAGCTGGGGTAGCAGGACCAGATGGATGAGCTGCAAACTGTTTCCAATACACAAAGGTCCTGCCACTACAGTTCCGGGATCTCGTCCCACCTGGAACCCACGGGTGCAGCTATCCCTGGCCACCAAAGGCAAAGCCCATTTTGCCCCAGCGGACAAGCCCCGGGCCAGGGTGGGGCGGAGCTAGAGACGTGGCTCACAGCTCCAGGCAGGTGGCTTTAAAGATGTCGGCCGCCGCCAGCCTGGCGCACAGCCGGGCTCCCATCGCGCCGGAGCACAGCTTTTCTCCGCCAGCAGTTGTTAGCAACCTCTAAGGGCATGTCCTGCTCTCGGTTAAACTCCTGGGCCCAGTGCCGCTGACTTCTGTGGCGCAGTGCTGGCCTCCGGGTCTGGCGCACTGTCCCAGGAAGTTGTATCTCCGCTCAGTCCCCGCCCATTTGCTCCCCAGCCCTCAGCAGTCTCTGTATATTGCAGCTGCGAGTTGTGTTTAGCTGTCACAATTGTCTCCTCTCCACTAGGTATGCTGTCTCGCGGCACCGCTCTGTCCCAACTCTGGGCTTGTCCCTGACTGCGTGTATGGGGAGGCGCGTAACCGCTTGGGGGGCAGGTCGTGCTGTGCCGACCTGGCGAGCGCGTCCTTCCCATGCTCTGGGCTCTATTGTGCTCCGTGCGCCCTCCGATCTTTGTGAAAATTTTGTACCTGTTTTCTTGGGCTGGGCATTCCGCGTTGTTTCTCTGTCATTCATAATGCTGTTTTCAGAGTGAGCTGTCCGTGCTCGCCGGTACCCGCTGGGGTTTTACACCTCCTTCCCTGGGAGCGGTGCGGTGGGAGGACTCTATCAGACTGCCATTTTTTCCCCCCAGGCTTGGACATTTGTCATCAAATAAAGTCAGAAACTAGTATTTCATTTAAATAATATTTGTTGAAAACTGATTTTCTTAGGTGGTATGCTACATGCATGTATTATAAGCTCTTAAAGGGAACAAAGCCTGTATTGAATAAAGACTCAGCACAGAAAGATGATATTGTGAGCCCATGCCCAAGAAAAAAATTCATAACCTGCCATTTTGATATTAAGAATTCCAAAATCAGATTCACAGGTTTTCAAGCACCTAAGGAAAAAAAATCTAGAAAAAGACAAAATTATTATAATAGTTATAAAGATTAAGGATTGCTACCTGTTCCTTATGTTTTAAGAGTCGAGATTGCAGTCATAGCTCTGATTGTTTTTAGTGGTTGTTCAAAATGTGCACAGTGTAGATTCAGTTATTTTCAACAAAACTTTTTGTTGCTTTCATACAGTTCTAAGGTAAAGGGTCCCATAAGATGTATTATACAAAATGTCCTAGCCTAACTGTTTACTACTTCACTCTTTCAATCCAGTTTCTGTTTCTAACATTAGTGCAGTAAGAAGAAAAAGAAATATTATATAATCAACGAGGCTTATCCCATCTATGTGTACTTTACATTTCATTGTGAAAGCTTTACTATAAATACGAGCTAAATCAACAAGATTTTCTAAAATTCTCATATTTTAGGTTATAATATATTTTCTCATGTAAACAGTTCATGATGAAACAAAATCTTAATCAAAATGTTTGTAGATTATAGCTGTAACTAGTTAACTAAATAAACATTCACCATTTAACACATATTATAATTGGACATTTGTTATTTATTTTTTGTCATGAAAACTATAAATACATTGAAAAATATAGATTTTTTTAATTACCATCACTGTATTTATTATCACAGCCCATAATTTCATCAAAGCAGTTTATTTTATTTTTTTAAATTTCACAATATTAAGGGGATACAAATGTTTTTGGTTACATGGATCACTTTTGTAATGTTTGAGACATGGTTCTAAGCATGCCCATCACCCAGATAGTGTTCATTGTAATCTTTGCGTAGGTTTTCGTCCATCCCCTCTTTCCCCGTTACCCCTGCTTGACTTCCACTGAGTTTTATTTCCCTCTGTGCACGTGTGCTCATCAGCTAGTTCCAGTTTAATAGGGAGTACATGTGGCGTTTATTTTTCCATTCTTTAGATAGTTCACTTAGGATAATGGTCTTCATTTCCATCCAAATTTGTAAATGGCATTAAGTTATCATTTTTTATGGCTGAGTAGTACTCCATGGTACACATGTACCACATTTTGTTAGACCACTCATGAATTGGTGGGCACTTGGGTTGATTCCACATATTTGCAATTGTGAATTGTGCTGCAATAAACATTTCAGTGCAGGTGTCTTTTTGATAAAATGACTTCTTTCCTTTGGGTAGATACCCAGTAATGGAATTGCTGGATCAAACGGCAGGTTTATTTTTAGTTCTTTGAGGAATCTCCATACTGTTTTCCACAGAGGTTGTACTAATTTGCAGTCCCACCAATAGTGTATAAGCATTCCTCTCTCTCTGCATCCACACCAGCATCTAATGTTTTTGGACTTTTTAATATAAGCCATTCTGACAGGAGTAAGGTGATATCTCATTGTGGTTTTAATTTGCATTTCCCTCATGATTAGTGACATTGAGCATTTTTTCATGCTTATTGGCCATTTGTCTATCTTCTTTTGAAAAGCTTCTGTTCATGTCTTTTGCCAGTTTTTAATGGGGTTGTTTGTTTTTTCTTGCTGATTTCTTTGAGGTATTTTGAGTTCCCGGATATGAGCCCTTTATCATGTTTCACAGATCTAGAAAAAATAATTCTATGCTTTGTTTAGAACCAGAAAAGAGCCTGAATAGCTAAAGCAATCTTAAGCAAAAAGAATAAATCTTGAGACATCACATTACCAGACTTCAAACTATACTACAAGGCTATAGTAACCAAAACAACATGGTACTTGCACAAAAATAGAGACATAGACCAATATAACAGAACAGAGAACTCAGATATAAAACCATTTGCACACAGCCAACTGATCTTTGACAAAGCAGAAAACAATAAACACTGGGAAAAAGAAGTCCTATTCAATAAATGGTGCTGGGAAAATTAGACAGCCACATGCAGAAGAATGAAACAGGATCCATCCTTTCACCACTTACAAAAATCAATTCAATATGGATAAAAGATGTAAATGCAAGGCATAAAAGCATAAGAATTCTAGAAGTAAATGTAGGAAAATTTCTTCTAGATAT
The DNA here is from genome assembly GCA_023783475.1 of Daubentonia madagascariensis. Lineage (NCBI taxonomy): Eukaryota > Metazoa > Chordata > Mammalia > Primates > Daubentoniidae > Daubentonia > Daubentonia madagascariensis. Next base: position 11,096,629 of record JAKFHU010000978.1, on the reverse strand, counting down.
TGGCCAAGGCAAAGAATTCATGACTAAGACCCCAATGGCAATTGCAGCAACAACAAAAATAAATAAATGGACTTGACTAAATTGAAAAGCTTCTGCATAGTTAAGGAAATAATCAACAGAGCAAATAGACAACTTACAGAATGGGAGAGAATACTTGCAAACTATACATCTGAAAAATATAGATCTTTTGATAATTAAAAACCTCAGAGGAATTTTGGTGTCTTTACCTATGATCAAAATATAACATCTATGCATATGCTCAAGATAAAAGATCTTGAACTCTGATGTAGGTTATTTCCAGTATAGCCTCAAAAAGTTTTATTAAGTTTTAGCATGTCTATAAATCAAAGGGATTAATTATAGTTTTATACTTGTAAAGACAACCACTATTGTAATTTAAACAATTATTTGAATGTTTACCTTCTATAGTGGAATGAAAGCTTTATGACAAGAAAGTTTATGTCTTCTTCAAAATCAATATGCTAGGCCTATGAGGCCATACATCATAAAATACATTAATTACATATATGAATAAAGTAAAATCACAGAGAAAAAACAAATTCAGTTATAGAAATATTTATATTATACAGACCTTAATTTTATCTTTTTATATCAGTTTATAATTTCCAGGAGATTTATACACATATTTTATTATGTAATCTTTTAACAACCTGGAGACTTAAGACTAAATATTATTTGCCTTTTAAAATAGTAAATCTGAAACTTAGAGATGGTAATGTTTCCCCAGGTACATATTTGGTTTTCATTTAAATAGCATTTATTAAATATTAGTGGCAAAATGTGACCTAACCCAGAATCCTTGAGTCCTTTGTACTATGCTAGAGTGTGCACTCAAGCAAATGTGGCAAAAAAGGGCAGGGGACAGATGAGAATAATCATTCAGTTTGAGTCATATATTAGCAACTCACACATTGAAAAGTGTGAATTAGATTACCTGCTCAAAATGCATATAAATTTATAGAATATTTAACCTTGAAAATCATTATTAAATATTAGGTAGAATTACATAGATAAACTTAATCAGATTATGAAATTTCCCTCTATTACTAGTTTGTTAAGCATTCTTATATGAATGAGTGTTGATTTTGACAAATGCTGCTTCTGCATCTACTGACATAATATTCAATTTTTTAAAATTAATTTTTTAATGGGATGAATAACACTTCAATTTTTATATGATACACCAAACTTTATTCCCTTGAATAAATCAAATTTGGTTATTTGTTAACATTTTAATTTTAATATTGCTGGATTCAGTTTCTTAATATTGTTTAGAATTTTGCACTTATATTAATGAAAAAGTTTGGCCAATGAACTTTCCTTTCTTTTAATATCTTTGTCGGGTTTGGTATTAAGGTTATGCTATGATGTTGTCAGAGGAGAATTTTCTGCAGATCACTTGCGTTTTTGCCGGTCTGGTGAGTGAGGCACTGACTGTTCCTTTGTTCCACACAACCATTTATATGTGCTTGTATAATGAACAACCTTGGAAAATAGAAATACTGTCTTCTTCTGGGACAAAAGCAGACTTGTTACAGTCTAGTATAAAGATATAATGTCTCCTTCTGAAGCAAATACCAGGTGGTCTTTGAAAAGATTTGAGTTCATCCTGTAATATAACTCACTGTGTTATAAATACACATGGTTAACAAGCTAACAGAAAGGAAAATGGAACGATGAAACATTTAATTAGTTCAAAATTGTTGAAGGAGAAACACAGAATAGATGGTAGAATTCTTAAACATATAGTAAAATGGTAGATTTAGTCAAAACATAATAATTATATTAAATATTTAATTTAAAAATCACATAGTCTAGATCATCAGTTGACAAAACATTTTTGATACATTGTCAGATAGTAGCTATTTTAGACATTTTTGGCAATATGACTGACTTCTATTGCAACTGCTCATATCAGCTGTTGAGTCATAAAAGCAGCCACAGAAAATATGTAACTGAAGGAAGAGGGTTGTGTTGCAATAAATTTGAATTTAAGAAATTGGTGGTGCATAAGATTTAGCCAGTTGGCACTAGTTTGCTTACCCCTCATCTAGAGTTTAATAATAATTTATTAAAAACCCTTCATTTTTAATAAGTACCTTAAATATACTCATAAGAAAGCTTGAAAGTAATAGAATGAAAATGTACACTATGCAGGTATTATTTACACAATATATTGTTTTGCTATACTAGTAACAAGTAAAATACCCTTACAGATAAAACTCAGACCTAGAGATAAAGGAATATCCCAAGAGGCAGTGTCAAATAGCAGGAAAAATACTGAATTTCTATAAACCTAAATACATAACCTGAAAATATATTAATCAAAGCAATAGGGCAAAAACAGGAGAAAGAGACAAATTTACAAAGTGAAAGGCTAATCATTTTTCTTTCAGTAACTGACAGAACAAAACAGGCTATAAGACACATATTCATTAAATATATAAAAAAGTTGAAATAAATAAAAACAGTAAAACATTTAAAAACAAAAATTTATAAAATAAAATTTATATTAACTGATAGTCATAGAATTCTTTATACAGCTGTCATGAATTTTATTGTCTATATAATTTAAATTCATAAGATATTATTATTACTTTATAGAAGCAGTTTATATTTAGATTTGTCCATATATTTATTCTTTCTGCCACAAGAATACCCTTTGTTATACTCTTCAGCATAGTTCTTTTGGTGACAATCTCTCAGGCATTGTTTGTCAGAAAATTTCTTCTTTTTTAATCTTCATTTTTAGAACAGGAACATTCTTGCCCATATAGAATTCTAAGTTAGCAGTTATTTTATTTTGCTACATTAAAGATACAGTTCCACTTCCTGGTAGCTCTCAGTTTTTCTATTGAGAAGCCAGTTGTGAATCTTGTTTTTGTTTCCTTTAAAGAAATATGTTGCTCCTCCCCTTATCTGGATGCTGTTAAGATTCATACTTTATCTTTGGTGTTTAGTAGTTTATAATTTGCCCTAATATGTCTTGATTTATAGTCATCATGATTTTGGTTTATAGAACTTCTTAAAACTGTGGCATTGTGCCTTTTTGTAAATGTTGCTTATACTCTATTCTCTATCTTTCTACTATCATTTTTGTAATCAATTGTAAAATGTAATATGAGATCTTCTCACCATGCCCCGTATATATTTTATGCCATTTTTTCATTTTACAATCATTTTTCTGTGTGTGTTTTAAACTGGATATTTTCTGCTGTGCTATTTTCCAGTCACTTATTCTTTTTACAACTGTATCTCAACCGTTTTATCCATCTATTAAGTTCTTACTTTCAGTTGTTGTCAGTTTGGGTTCTTAATTTTCCATATAAAAACATTTTATATGTTCCAATTACCTTATTATATTCTACAGATTGTCAATAATTTATTGAATTTATTAGTCAGAAAAATTGGGCTCGCTTGAAGGTAGATTTGGGTTTTTGTAAATATTGTTCCCTTTAGAGATTCCTCTATGCCTATGTTATAGCCTCTCAAAGTTCTAACTGAAAACATGAGTTTTTGATCAGTGACCTTCCTTTTTGCTGATCTCTGAACTACGGTTTTATCTACTCATTCTCTTATGACTGGCTGAAGCTCTGTTCAGCTCCTCAGGCTGTCATATTTTCAGCCTTAACTTTAGAATTGGCTACTACATTAAGGGAAATAGTGGATCTAAACACATTGCTTCCCTTTTCTTCAAGTTCTAGGCACCTCGATTACTTGCTACTTTGTCTACCACTCCCATGCTTTCACATGCATTTTAATTTCCAGTTCTGTCTATTTTGTCTAGGTTTTCTCAGTGGGAGTGTGTCTATATTAAACTTATTTATGAATTGCTAAAAGCAGAAATATTACTCAGGTTTTTGGCAATTACCTTTACTGAGATAGAAAAACCTAAAAATGTAATAAGTTAATTTTTATAAACAATTCTGACTTGGACAAGATAATTTTGAGATACCAATGGGACACACTAATAAAAATTTCCAGATGGCAGTTGGATGTACACGTTTACTGTTCAGTGATTTTTATGTTGCAGACTTAAGTTTGTGATTAAATCCAGTAAAATGATTAAGTTCTATCATAATAAGAACAGAGCTTTAGAGACCAAAAACAGAGGATCTAGAAAAAAGCTCTCTGGAATTGCAAAATTTAGAGTTTAGTGAGAGGAAGGATGCTGAGAAAGAAAATGCTAGGAGCAAGCAAAGAGGAAGGCATGAAATCAGGATAACATGTTGCTCTGAAAAGTAAAAGAAAAAAAAATTTAAGGAAAGGCAGAATAGTCAATAGTGAAAAATAAATTGTACATTTGAGTAAGATGAATCCAGAAATGTACCAGTTGGTAACTGAGTAGGTCATGGTATTTTCCCATTAGAATTGTAGAGTAGAGAACATAGAGGAGTGGAGTAGAAATGAATAGCAGAACCCTATTGTTGCCAGAAATTTTGTGAACTAGAAAGTCGTAAATATCTTCTACCACAAAACACCAAGTAATATTGTGAACAAACAATGTAACAAACCTTATTTTAAATGCATAACTGAGTTGCAGGAACATAAGAAAAAATTCCTAGAGTCTGAAAACAAAGAAAGAACTAGAAACAAAGCTATGAGTTGAAACTGAAACGCCTGCTGTCCACCTCTGTAATGCAGAACTTGCATTTTTAACAATGCATAATAATAATAGGAAATAAAATACATATTAGACAGTGTTGAAAATAAATGATAAAATTACACAAAACAAATACATGAGGTAGAATTAAAACAGAAATTAGAATGGAATGTTTATCAAATGCATATATTCAAAGAGAAAGGCTGAGAATTAATGAGCTAAAATGCAGGCATGGGAAGTAAGAAAAAGATAAGCAGAACAAATCTAAAGGGAGTGGGAACAGAAAAATTAAAAGTTCATAGAAAAAATTAATAAAAGAACATACATTGAGAGAGTCAGCATAGCTAAAAATTAGTTCTTTGAAATATTGAATAGGAAATCCTCTGTCAAGTTTGAACAAGAAAAAAGAGAGAGAAAAAAAGATAATGTGAAATTTAAAGAAATACATCAGAATACAAACAACTTTTAAACAATGGATACAGCATCTTAATAGCTGAATTTGGCAATTGGAAAATTTCATAGAAATCTGGTAGTTAATATGAATGATTAAAAAACAATAGGAATCCTGAATAAAATACAATAATTAGAAAATTATTTTTCAGTAATGTTTATCCACAAAAATAAAATGATCATGCAAAACAAGCAACAACAATAAAAATTAGACAAAAATAAACCAGCACAATTTTATAGAATGTTTGATCAAACGTTCTCAGGAAATATTATTCTAAACCTGTACAAACTCTTGAAGATGATAGATGCCAATTTTATTATGATTGTATAACCTTGATTGCAAAACCACTTAGGAGGATGTAAAGTATAAATTGTAGCCATTTTTACTTATTAGCTTATATATAAATATTGCTAAAGCAATTCAAATCCACCAAAGTATAGTAAACTTAGTGTGTACTGATGAAATTAGGTTGTTTTTAGGAATAAAAGACTGGTTTGACACGTAACAGTCTGTCAATGTAATTTACTGCATTAACATAATAAGGAGAAAAAATGACAATGATTCATCTAAATAAGTATAAAAGGTATTTAATAAAAAAGTGACTTATAATTTAAAATATTAAATTATTATTAAATAACTCCTGACCCACTCTTATTCAAGGTGCTCCTGGAAGAAGCTTAGATTCCCCCTCTGAGGACTGCCTTACGGAGTTTTTGTGTGGATGACAGGAAGGAATGCAGGTTAAGTGTTTACTCCTAGTAGCTGGCACATGGGGACACCCAGGCAGCTATAATGCGGGATGATTAGTGGTGAGTACCATGTGCTGTGGAAACACAGAAGAAAGAGAAATTCTGCTTGGGCGTGGTCGGGGAGAACTATGGAGAAGCAGGGTGATTGGGCTGGGCTTGTAAGATGCACAGCATTTGACATCGACTCTTTTGGGACCCTACAATAGCACTAGTGTCCAGAATGTGATGAGGTCATCCTTATCATTGCTGGTGTTACTTTCTGAGTCATCTACGCATTTTTACAGAATGCATCATCTCCATGTCCATCTGAAATGTTTGTAATGTGTCTCTTCTCAAAATTGTGTATTATGTTGTCACTGGAAACTATATCCCAATCCTGAAGAAGCAATTCATATATCCTTAGACAGTGTTTTTTCAAATTCCTGTTTCAGTTGTATATGGATATCTACAGTGTAGCTATTTACCACATTACATTAAAAAAAACTTTGTTTTTTTAAAATACTTACTGAAAATGGGTAAGTAGCTGAAAAAATGTGAACATATGAAAGTTGTTACACAAGTGCTTGTTTGTGAGTCAATCAGATTAATCATTACAATAAGAATAATAATTGACAATTTAGGAATATTAAAATTTCTTCATAGAAGTTTATCCCACACAGAGGCACTTTAATTCAAGACAATTTTAGTATTACTTTATACACTTTTTGATTTTTTAAAATTCTAGTTTAAATGCCCCATGATATACAGGAAGATCTTTACATCAACTATTTTGTTTAAATTGAATAAATGTTCCTTATAATTATTTGCCCCTAACTTGCTTTTTATAGAAATCTTTAAAAGGCCTATTTCCAGTGACTTATAATTCTTGCAGCTATGGAATCAAGCCTTTGGGAATAGTTACTAAGTTTGTTATGTCTCCTTTTTATTGTTACCAAAACTAGCATTGTTTAAGTCTTTGTAAGGTAATATATCTAAACAGCACTATTTAAACTTTTATTCATTTATTTTTTAGTTGACAAATATAAATTGTATATATTTATGGTATACAACATGATGTTTTGACATATATACATTGTGCCATGGCTAAATCAAGCTAATTAATATACTCATTATCTCACATACTTATTGTTTTGTGGTGAGAATACTTAAATTCTACTCTCTTAGCAATTTTCAAGTATATAATACATTGTTATTAACTATAGTCACTATGTTATACATTAGATCTCCTGAGCTCATTTGTCCTAACTGAAATTTTGTGTGCTTTGATTAAAACCCTGCTGGCCCTTGGGACTTTGTTCAAAATAAAATAATCTGGTAGACTAAAATATATGCAAATATACTTGATTAAGCAAGGAAATACCTAATTACAAAAAGAGCTATTTATAAAAAATCTTTGGAAACTCTATACATAAATATCAAACATTACAATCCTTCCCTTTAAAGATACATATAATTTTAGATGCTTAGATTATTGCTTCTATTCACTATTGTTCTATAAATCTTTCTAGCACAGTAAGATAAAAAAAGTATAAAGATTAATAACAATAAAGCAAGACAATAATTATTTTCAGGTTATCTTTCCTTTTTCATATGAAACATAAGAGAATATAGACACAATTTTTTTATTAACAATGTTACTGGATAATGGGAATGAACTCTGATCTTTTTCTTTTTCCTTTCTAAGGGGGCCTAGTTAGTCACTCCTACAAATGATAAAATCTCAGTAAACAGGTTTTTATGATGAGGTTTACTTTCTGACCTGATTCCGGTATAGCATCACACAAAGAAGATCCTTATCTTTGCTGAAACATTCCTTTCCACTGATTCCTGGTCTTTGCAGAAAGCCTAACTCTTTCAGCCAATTGTCAACTAAAAAATTTTTAAATCCACCTATAACTTGTAAGCCCCCATTCGAGATGGCCTGCCTTTTTGGGCCAAGCCAATGTATGCCTTCCATGTATTGATTTATGACTTTACCTGTAATCCCTATCTCCCTAAAATGTATAAAACCAAACTGTAACCCAACCACAGTGAGTGCACTTGCTCAAGGCTTCATGGGTGTGGCTCTGGGTCGTGGTCCTCAAATTTGGCTCAGAATAAACCTCTTTAAATTATTTTACAGAGTTTGGCTTTTTTTCCTTCAACAGATAGAAGGGCATATACAAAGACAAACTTCATTCTTATATACTAGCATCAAATAATTCTGAAATGTAATTATATAAGATATATTTACAGTAGTAACAAAAGATAAAAGTACTGAGAAATAGATCTATCAGAATGCAGTTTTATTAGCATAATTACAAAGAATATAGAGCTTTAGGACATTCTAATAGACATATGGAAACAGTATATAAGAAAGTTAACATTTCTGATCCTGAAAAATCATTCAAGAAATAATTTGAGACAAATGACTATTCACAACCATTTACCCTACATATTAAAAACTAGTCTAGAATTAATGCTTAAATATAAAATACTTAAATATAAAAGTCAAATTATGTATATACATACACATATATATGTGTATGTATATATATATAAAGCTACTTAATATATCAAGCATATTTATAAATTACCTGAAAGGAAAGGTGCTTTTAACAGCACAAGAAGTGTCAACAACAAAGGAAATTATTAATAAATTTTATTACATTTATATTAAAGCCTTCTGGTTATAAAAAGATGCCCTGAGGGATGTGCCAAAGCAAGTTTCAATCTTGAAGAAATCATTGTTCATTTATATAACTTATAATAAATTAATGTTTAGATTTCAAATTTATAGGGACAGTATAAATTAAGGTCACAGTATATTAGTGAACTATAGCTGGGTAACAGAAACCCTTTAGTAAAGAAGCATACAATAATAAGCAAAAGAAAATGAGAATATACTTGGATAATTTCTGCTTTCACATCTTGGCTCTCAAGCAATGAATCCTTGATGTATGTTGAATTGAAAGCTATTGAACACCATTTTACTTATGCATCTTTTTGAATCTCTGTGTGTTAGCATAACACTGAGGCTCCACCAATAGCCTGTGGCAAAGCTGAATTTTACTTTTGGAACAAATAACACATGAAAGCAAAATTACATATTGCAGTGGCAAGAACTGAGTTTCGCTTTCACTATAAATGATTGACTAAAATATGAAATGAAGCTAGCAGCAAATCTTGCTGTTAGTGCATATTCCCCCATAATATTAATAACAAGTTGCATTTTTAATACTTCATGTTCCCACCATGAATTCTTGTTTTAAAAATTCCATTGCTGCTGACATAGATGTTTAACATTACTCCACTCAATATTTAGTGGATTATACATCATTTTTGTCTAAGCAAAGGTTTTTAAAATGTTGAATATTGCAAGAAAACTGACTAAGTTTGAGATATATTCTTAAATTTAAAGATCTTGCAACTTCTGTGCCAATTCTTTTGACCATGATTTAATGAAAAGAAAACACAGCAAGTTTTAGAAATTGACTAATACTGATTTCTATCGATATTTAACATGATTTTACATTAATGTAAAGCCATAGTCAAAAATAGGACAAATGCTTATATATGTAAGGATTGCAAAGAGATAAAAAGCATTATTACACAATTGTGATAATTTTGTGATAAATATAATTCATGAACAATTAGTCACTGAAGCAAATTATAGCAGTGAGATAACAGTGAAAATTGAGAACATCCCAGAAAAAAAGAATAATAAATTAAGAATTGAACAATATAAGAAAAAGTAATTGATGTGGAAAATGCTATCAGAAATCAAAATCTCAGAAAATACATTTTTCAAATTGATAGAGTAGATTGAGCATATGACCTGAATCTGAAATTTGAACATTTACATTGGTCCAGAAATATTTAACCAAAAACAGAGAAGCACACATAAAAATAAATGTCACATAGAAATAAATAAGCATACATAGAAATGAAAATGTCATCTTTTAAATATAAGAGCAAATCTGATGGCTATCAATGAAAGAAAATCAGGTTATTTAAAAAAAAAAGTCTTATCTGCTGATCTGTACAGTTACAGAAGATAAATTAGCAAATGTTGTAGGACTTTAGATTAAAAAAAAAATGACTGTATTCCAAAGTTTACACAAAATACAGAAACCAGTTGTGTGCTTGTGTGTTTGCACAGGTGTGAGGCTAAAATACATGCAATAATCTTGTACATGAAAGTATTCAGGAAGTGTTATATTTCATTACTTGTCTAAATAAAATACTCAAAAATAACTTTTTGAAGTTTTTTAATAATAATGAAAACTCTCAGGATTCCAAAAGTTTTATAGTGAATATCTAAAAATTGATATGTTACATATTTGATATATTAGTCTAAAGAATTCAAAAAAGGGTAATAAATTTTTGAAGAAGCTCATTAAACAATACAAGCCAGCTCAAAACTAAATACATATTATAGAAAATACAAACATACAAGTAGGTTCACAAAGCCCTCCAAATTGTTAGTAAATTGAATACAGTAAATTTAGGAAGTTATTAATATATTAATTTTAAAATCTAAATTTATGATAAATAAAAATAATTTCAATACAAGAACTTATCCATAAGTGAAATACAAAAACAAAAATAATATGAATCCCAGATGCTGACTCCATCACCACATTAAGCCAGCCTACACCCCAGACCACAGAGTGCACTGTAGGTCTGCACATGCCCATGCCCACTGTAGGTTTGCACACACCCAAGCTCCAGACGTTAGCTCCCCAGATGCTCCATAAGCACCCACATCTTGCACATGGTTACTAATGTAGCAGTGGTGGCACTTGTTCCCTAGATGGTGGTGCTATTGCTGCCCCAGATCCCAGAGCCTTAGTCCTCCATGCATGTCCATGCTTCAGACCCTGGCTCCATGGCCACTACACAGGCACCATGCATAAGACACTGATGCCACCACCACTGATAGCATGCCTGCAAACCAGACCTACTATGTAGAGGGATCCCCTTGGCCATGATTTTCCTGATGTGTAAAAGAAGAAAACATAAGAATTCAAGAAGCCTTTACCAGTGATGACTCCAACAGCCCTCATTGCAACTGTGGACATTCACAGCCTTAGCTGCTGAGAATCACTTCAATATTCACCAATGTCAACTATAGCTGGCAGAACTTTACAGAGACTACACCACTGCACCCTCACCAGACTCAGAACTGACACAATCCACCCAGCCAGTACCTCTCACCCACTCATAAGGGAAATTCTTTCTCCACCAAAACCAGTCCAAAAGGTCATGGAGAAGTTTCTGTTCCATCAAACACGCAGACATCAATACAAGATAACAAGAAACAAACAAAAAAGAAGGAAACATAACACCACCAAAATAACACAATTTTTTTTGTCACTGACCTCAAGAGAACAGAGATCTACAAATTACCTGATAAAGAATTCAAAATAATTGTTTCAAAGAAGCTCAGCAAAGCACAAAAGAACACAGAGAGAAAATTTAATGATGTCAGGAAATAGTACATGAACACAATTAGAAGTTTAACAGAGATTGAAATCATTAAAAAAAGAAACAAATTCTGCAGCTGTAAATTACAATAAATAAAATGAAAAATGCAATAGAGACCCTCAACAGTAAAATTGATAAAGCAGAAGAAAAAAATTCTATTAACTTTAAGACATGTTATTTGAAAATATACAGTCAGAGGAGAAAAATGAAAAAAAAAAAGAAATGAATAAAGCCTACAGGATTTATGGTACAACATTCTGAAAACTAACTTTTGCATTATAGAATTTCAGAAGGACAAGAGATAGAAGGGACAGAAAACTTACTGAAAGAAATAAAGGCTGAAAATTTCCCAAATCTGTGGAAGATATAAAGTCCAGGTACAGAAATCTCAAAAGTATCCAATCAGACTCAGTCCAAGACATATTTTAATCTTTCAAAACTCAACAACAAAGAGAAAATTTTGAAAGTAGCAAGAAAAAAGGAGTTCCTCACAAACATGGGAAAATCAGTAAGACTATCAGTGAATCTTTCAGCAGAAATTTTACAGGCCAGGAAGTAGAATGACATATTCAAAGTTCTTAAAAGAAAAAAACACACACACAAAAAAAAAAAAACAGAAAAAACAAACCCTGCCAACCAAGAATACTTTACCTGGCAAAATCTTCAGAAATAAAGCAGAAATGAAGAAGAGATAAAACATTTTCCCAGAAAACTAAAACCTATGGGAGTTTATCACCACTATACTTGCTTACAGGAAAAGCTCAGAGAAGGTTTACAAGCTGAAATTAAAGGATGCTAATCAGTAACATGACAACATATGAAAGTATAAAACTCACTCATAAAAGTGAGTATTTAGTCATATTCAAAATACTGTAATGCTGTAATGGTGATGTGTAGAGGATGAAAGACAAAATTATTACAAATAACTACAGCTATAATAATTGTTAAGGATAAACAAAACATGCAAATTGTGACTTTATAAAACATATAATGTAGAGGGGCAGTAAGAGTGTAGATTTTTTATGAGATCAAAGATTAATTGTTATTAACTTAAATAGCCTATTATAATTATTAACTATATTACATAAGACCCATGGTAACCACAAAGCAAAAACCTATGGAAGTACTACAAAGATAAGGAGAAATGAATCAAAACATACTACTACAGACAATAATTAAATCTCAAAGGAAGACAGCAAAAGAAGAAAGAAACAAAGGACGTACACAACAAGCAGAAAATAAAATATTGGCAAAAGTAAGTCCTTATCTATCAATAATTAATATGAATGAAAATGGATTAAATTCTCCAAAGGCATAGAGTGGCTGAAAAAATTAAAAAAAACAAAAACAAAAAGCAAGACCTAATTACCCAATTATGTGCTGTCATCAAGAAACTCACTTCACCTTTAGAAATACACACAAAATGGAAATGAAGGGATGGAAAAAGACATTCAAGCAACTGGAAACCAAATAGGGCAGGGGTAGCTATACTTACATTAAATAAAATACACTTTGTCTAAAACTGTCACAAGAGACAAAGAAAGTCATTATATAATGATAAAGGGGTCAATTCATCAAGATTATGTAACAATGAGAGAACCTAAATATATAAAGCAAACAGTAACAGATCTGAAAGAAGAGATAGACAGCAATACATTAATATTGGGGGATGCCAACACCCCACTTTCAACAATAGATAGATGGTTTAGACAAAAATTGTAAAAATAAAAAATAAAAAAGCAATGGATTTAAACTATACTTTAGAAAAAATTGACTTAACAGACATATGCAGGACATTTCATAAAACAGCAGCAGAATGAACATTCTTCTCAAGTGCACATGGAACATTCTTCAGGATTGATCTTATGTTAAGCAATAAAAAAGTCTTAACAAATTTACAAAGATTAAAAACATATTATGTATCTCTTCCAACCACAATAATATAAAACTAGAAATCAATGAAAAGAGTAATTTTTAAAATTCACAAAGATGCAGGAATTAAATGATATGTTTCTGAAAAACCAATAGGTTATAGATGAAATCAATAGGGAAATTTAAAAAATATACTTGAGACAATAGAAATTGTAAACACAACATATGAAAACCTATGTGCTACAGCAAAAACAGTTCTAAGAGGGGATTTTATAGTAATAACACACCAAAAAAGAACAATCTCAAATGAAAAACCTAACTTTACATCTCAAGGAATGAAAAAAAGAAGAACAATTTGAGCCCAAAGTTAGCAGAATTAAAGAAATAATAAAAATTAGAGAGAAATAACTAAAATAGAGACCAGAAAAACAATAGAGAAGACCAAGGACAATAAGGGTTTTTTTTAAGATAAACAAAATGAACACGTCTTTAGTTAAACTAAGAAAAAGATAGGACTTATATAAAGTCAGAAATGAAAGAGGAGACATCATAACTCATAATACAGAAATACAAATGATCACAAGAGACTGCTATGGACAATTATATGTCAACAAATTTGATGACCTAGAAGAAATGGATAAATTGCTAAAAAATACAACTTACTAAGAATGAATCATAAAGAAATATAAACAGATAAATTGAACAGATTGATTATGAGTAAGGAGATTGAATCAATAATAATTTCTTAAAAATCTCCACTCAGAGAAGAGACCGAGACCTCATGACTTCATGGCTGAATTCTACCAAACATTTAAAGAAGAAATAACACTAATCTTTCTCTAACTCTTCCAAAAAATGAAGGGAAGGTAATATTTTTAATTCTTCCAAATTCATTTTATGAGGCCAGCATTACCCTGACAATAGAGCCAGACAAGGACACTAAAGGAAAATAAAATTACAGGCCAATAACTTTGATGAATATAGATGCAAAACTTTAGAACAAAACACTAACAAACTGAATTCAACAACACATTAAAAGGATAAATTCACCATAATCAAGTCGAATTTTTCCCTCAGATGCAAAATTGTTTCAACATATGAAAATCAATAAATGTGATGTTCCAACCATATTAACAGAAAGAAGGACAAAATTATATGATCATCTCAATAGATGCAGAAAAAGCATATGACAAATATCAACATTCTTTCATGATAAAAAAACCTCTCAATAAATTAAATATAGATGGAGTTTACTTCAGCACAACAAAGGCCATGTGTCATAAACTCACAGCTAGCATCACCCTCAATGGTGAGGGGCTGGGGTCTTTTCCTGTAACATCAGGAGCAAGACCTGGATTACCACTCTTCTATTTCTATTCAACATAGTATTAGAAGTCCTAGCCAGAGCAATTAAACAAGAAAGAGAAATAAGAAGCATCCAAATTGGAAAAGAAGTAAAATTATTTCCTTTTGCAGATGGCAGAATCTTATGTATAGAAAATTCTAAAGACTCCATACAAAAGCTGTTAGAATTAATAAATGAATTTGGTAAAGTTGTAGGATACAAAATGAACATTAAAATTCAGTAGTGTCTGTATACACTAATAACATACTACCTGAAAAAGAAACAGAGAAAACAATCCCAATTACAATAGCATCAAAAATAGAATATGAATATATTTAACCAGTGAGGTAAAAAATCTGTAAACTAAAACTATTGAAAATATGATGAAAGAAATTGGAGAATACACAAATAAATTATACCCTGTGTTTATGGATTGGAAGGTTTAATATTGTTAAAATGGCTATACTACCAAAAGCATTCTACAGATTTAATGTGATTTCTATCAAAATCTCAATGACATTTTTCAGAAAAATGTACGAAAAAATTTAAAATTTATATGGAACCATGAAAGACTCTGATTAGCCAAAGAAATCTTGAGCAAAATGAACAAAGCTGGAGGCATCACACTAAACCATATTTCAAAATATACTACAAAGTTAAAGTAGTAAAATAGCATGGTACTGGCATAAAACAGATATATAGACCAATGGAACAGAATAGAGGGCCCAGAAATAAATCCACATATTTACAATCAACTGATCTTTGACCAAGGTACCTAGGACACACAACGGTAAAAGGACAGTCTCTTCAATAAATTGTGTTGAGAATACTGAGTATCCACATGCAAAAAAATGAAATTGGACCTTTATCTTACAGCATATACAAAATCAGCCAGAAGGATTAAATACTTGAACATAAGATCTGAAACTGTAAAACTACTATAATAAGATATAGAGAAATTTTTTTTTTAAATTGGTCTGGCCAATAAATTTTTTGAATATGACCCCCAAATCACAGGCAACAAAAGCAAAGATTGACCAATGGGATGACATCAAATTAAAAAGCTTTTGTGCAGCAGTCAATAAAGCAATGACAACACCGGCAGTATAAGAGAAAATATTTTCAACCCACACGTGATATCTAAAATATATAAGAAACTAAAACAGTTTTATAGCAAGAAAACAAATAATCTGATTAAAAATGAGCAAAGAACCTGAACAGATATTTATCAAAAGAAGACATATGAATGGCCAATAGGCATATGAAAAAATGCTCAACATCACTAATCATTAGGGAAATGGAAATTAAAACCACAATGAGATAACACCTCCTATCTGTTAGAATGCCTATTACCAAAAGACAAAAGACAACAAGTGTTGGTGAGGATGTGGAGAAAAGAGAACCCTTATACACTGTTAGTGGAAATGTGAATTTGTCCTTCCATTATAGGAAGTAGTAAAGAGGTTCTTAAAAAATTAAAATCAAACTACTATATTATCTACCAATCTTACTTCTGAGTATATATCCAAGGGAAATGAGGTGGAATCAACCTATGTGTCCATCAATGGATGAAAGAATAATAATAAATATATATATGTATTTTTATATATATAGTTGACCCTTGAACAACATGGGGGTTAGGGGTACCAACCCCCTGAGCATTTGAAAATTCACATGTAACTTTTGACTCTTCAAAACATAACTGCTAATAGCCTGTTATTGATCACAAGCCTTACTGATAACATAAACAATTAACACACATTTTGTATGTTATATGTAGTGTATACTCTATTCTTATAATAAAGAAAGATAGAAAATGTTATTAAGAAAATAATAAGCAAGAGAAAATATATTTATAATTTATTAAGAGGAAGTGGACCATCATAAAGGTATTCACCCTCATTGTCTTCAAGTGGAATAGGCTGAGGAAGAGGAGACAGAGGAGTTGGACTTGCTGTCTCAGGGGTGGCAGAGGCAGAAGAAAATCTGCGTATAAATGGACCTGCATAATTCTAACTCTGTTGTTCAAAGGTCAACTGTATACATGCACACACAATGGAATACTAAAAGTGTTGAAAATCTTGTCATTTGCAATAATATAGATGAACCTTGAAGACATTATGCAAAGTGAGTGAAAGGGTATAAAGTTGCAGTTATACAGAAGGAATAAATTCTGGGAATATATTGTATAGGATGGTGATTAAAGTTAATGACAATGTCTTGTGTACTTGAAAATTTTTAACAGAGAATATCTTAATTGTGATTGCAATAAAACATAATAAGAACACAATATGATTGATATGTTAATTAGCTTGATTTAATTATTTAAAAATGTATACATATATTTAAACATCATGCTGTACACTATAAAAATATAAATTTCTTATTTATCAATGAGCCTTAATAAAGCTGAAAAATTAAACCAATGATAAAATGAATTTCATAAAAGCTACTAATTCCAAGTATCTGTAAAACTAAAAGTAAAAGTATCCTATCTAATATAAAAGAAATAAAACCTACTTAAAAACATTTCACATATGGTAAAAATTGAAGAAAACATAAGGGAGGCCCATTGTTTTATATAACTTGACTATTTAATTATTTTAAATGTTACTGTACAAATATTTTAATACATTTACTTTTCTTTTTCTTTTCTTTTCTTTTATTTCCCACTCCCCTTCCTCCTCACTGTTATCTCTTTACCTTCCCTCACCTGGGCAACCTGTGCTCCTGACCTTATGTGTGTTTTTTTCGAAAATGAAGTGGATTATGTCTCTAGCTCTACCTCAATTTCTTTTTTTTTTTCTGTCTAAATTCTTAGCTAATTATCTGAAAATATACCACCTATTTGTTTCAACCAGCATCCAGGCATGGGACAGGCATGATACCAGCTATTTTAACAAAAAGAACTTAATATCAATATTCAATAACCATTAACTAGGGATATATATTATAATTTGAATTTATATAGAAAAAGAGAGAGAGAGAGAATATTAGCATATCACAGAAGCAGTAAGTGTTGAAAATACCTAGCACTCTTAAGCCTGGGGAAACAAGGAAAGATATTCCAATTATTAAGAATTAGAATATTAGAAAAGGGACACCATGAAGGGCAGTGTTGACTGAACTTGCAGGCAGGTCATTTGGGACTGGGACCAGGCCTATGTAGAGGCTGCCAGACAGATGATTTTGAAATCCCTCAGGGGGTTGAGCCAGATTTTTTGAATTTTAGAAAAACTGCAAACTGTACTCAACTGTTGATACAGAAAAGAATCTGATGCCAGGGAAAAGAAAACATAAGAATGTAGAAGGAAACCAAAAAAAACAGGGGCTAGACATTGAGCCAACAGGGAATAAACAGGAAGCATTAAGTTCCCTATTGGCAGAGTCAACATGGAGATAAATAGCAAGCAGAAATGTAGTTTGCAAAGTACCAGTCCCAAAGTCACAATGCAGACTATAAAAGTTTTGTTTTGGAGTTGAGAGGCAAAATCTTAAGTAAGTATTACCTTCCATTTTGTGGGTCTATATATCTATATATGTTCTTCCATTAAAAACAAACATGCAAACCATTCATTCCTCACTTCTGGCTATTTCTTTGGCAAGAAATAATGAGAAACAATATGTACATGTCTAAGTTCTGTCCTGCAAAAATTGCTTTCAACTCTCTTCTTCAGGACCACCCATGAATGAATGTTTAAAGCTACCAGCTGTTTATTACTGGTGCTAAGGAATAATGTAGGACTATCTGTAATTCATGCCAGAATCATTTCCTCCTCTACTTGTCATAATGTTATCCCCATGAGCCCATAAGTGTCTACTGAGTGAAAGGATATCAAGTGTCAGGAGTCCATTTAGCCACTTAATATGGCCTTTCTGATCTGCTTAGCTCAATCACCCCCATGCTCATTTTATTGATAATAAATTTCTGTTGCACATGCCCAACCTTATGGCTTGGTTGGTCAGATGGCATCCAGTTATTATGGGGCACTTTATGTTCCATGATTAGGCTTTCAGTTGTTTGTTTTTTTTTTTAATCTGGGCCCAATAGCAAGTAAAGATCTTTTTATCAAAAGCAAAATAGTTATCTTCAGTATGCATAGAGTAATCTGAAGTATGCATAGATTATTTCAAAATCCCTAAAGGTCTGCCAGGTGATCCTTTCATTGGTGCTTATGAGAGTCTCCATATAATATCATCCTTATTTGCCGAAGACACTTCAAGTAATATTGGCTCTATTGGTTATAAGGAACAAGCCTGGACTTGCTGCAGAGCCTTCTCTTGCTTTGTAACCTTCTCAAACCCGGAAGCATTTTTCTGATAAATGAGTAAGGGAAGTCCTTTCAAATGTGGTATATGTTACCTATTAAATCTAAAAAGACCTACCACATAGAGTACCTCTTTTATTGTAATAAGTGTTGCAAGATGTAGTAACAAGCTTCTTGATGTTGCTGGTAGTTCCCTTACTAATGAATTTCTAAATGTCTTTGAAGGAAGTGTTCTGTGGGTTCTCTAGATATATTTAGGGTGGGGACTTGGTCTATAAGTCACATGATAAATCCATTCCAACATTCCTATCTTCCGAATGTGTTGGTCTACTTTCTCTACATGATACCAGAAAAGTTCTGGCATCTATACTTCATTTAACATATGCATCCTGTTTTAGTTCATTTGTCTTGCTGTAAAGGAATACCCGAGGATTGGTAATTTAAAAAGAAACAAGCTTTATTTGGCTCACTGTTCTATAGGCTGTACAAGAAACATGGTACCAGCATCTGCACTGGTACAGGCCTCAGGCTGCTTCCATTCATGGCAGAAGGGGAAGGGGAGTCAGCATGTACAGAGGTCACATTGCAAGAGAGGAAGCAAGAGACAGGGAGTGGGGAGGTGCCAGGCTCTTTTCACCAACCAGCTTTTTAGGGAACTAACAGAGTGAGAACTCACTCACACCCCCCCAGTGAAGGCATTAATCTATTGACAAGGGATCTGTCCCATGACCCAAATACCTTTCATTAGGCCCAAGTTCCAACATTAGGGATCAAATTTCAACAGGAGGTTTGGGGGAGACAAACATCCAAACTATTACAAAGCCACTGAATCCAAGTTTCAGACAACCAACCAAGTAAACCAATAGGGCCACATGTAACTTCATGGGCAAGCACTTTGAACTCAGAATCATCAGTAAGATGTGCACCCATATTCATGAATTTAATTAGATTTGGTACTATATTCCATGACCTTTGGGCTCTTAGATTCCATTCCACACGTATTTCTCAGATCTGTTGATATAAATTAGCAAAATCTTGCAACTCTCTCAGTATATAAATTATTTTCTCTTGAGTAAGACTTTGTACCTGCCCACCCTCCCACCACCTCGGGAATGCTGATACCAGACTTTAGACTTTAGCATTCTGTCAACAAGGACTGATTGAGGTTTGTTTTGAAGATAACAGACTTTCCCTTGGAAGGCAATTGTTCCAGGTAAACAGGTACCTTCCAGGTAAAGTTATCATAGAGCCTTTAAACAAAGGAATGCTACTGGTCTGGGGGTGAGGGGAGTGGAGAAAAGGAAGGCTACTTCCAGTGGCAAAGGAGGATTCTAATGACTCAAAAGTCTAGCTTCTTCCAAAGCAGTGCCCAGCTTTCCTGACAGAGGTTTAACAGGTCTGTGATTCAATTTATATTGTAATTCTCAACCCACAGAATAAAACATTATGTTTGATATCCAGCAATATTGGCCCAATACCTATAAAGTAAGAGGGTTTTTTTTGTTTTTTTGGCTGATTTGAGCTGACAGCTTAATGACCTAAAATCAAACAGCAAGATTTTTTGTTTTTGTTTGTCTTTTTTAAACAAAACCAAAAAATCTTGCTGTTTGATTTTTACTTCTATCAACATATTTCTTCTAATTTCATTTCTAAATAAAATATTTTAAATTTTGTCTTAGACAAAATTTAAATTTGAGTTTCTTCCTGTTTATATTTTCATTTACTTATCTTTATACATATAATTAAGTTAATTAGTTAAATTAAATACAAGATCCCAGTATCTAATGAAAACTCAATAGACTCATGCTAGTTTTAATGAATTTGCATACAGATTTTATTGTTTTGGAGAGTAATTAAATCTCCCAAGTACTTAAATCCCAAGAGATGAGACCACATGGAGGTGTCAAGAAATTCAATATTTTAAATATCATATGATTTTTTCAATAATATTTGATTTTTGCTACTCTTCTACTACTTTACTTTTTATTTCTTATCTCTTCTAGAATTTTTAAAAAATGCTTTGTATGATGTCAAAATAAATATAGGCTCATACTAAATTTCTATTTATATTAAAAGTCCCTCAAGTTACTATCTCAAAATTGTGATATTATTTTGGAAATTATTGGAAATTAATACTGCTTGGAAATTATTAAGCTGTCTGATTTGACAGCATTTAGGTAAAAGGCAAACTGTCATAAACATTAATTAACTAAAGTTAAATAATGTACAATTAAATCTAAAAGAATAAATACATTCATATAAAACCTTGCACTTAAAGACTATTTGATCGTATTGATTATGTATTCTTAACAAAAGCTGAACAAAAGCTCATTTAATTCTCATTTTTGATATTGCAAAGTTTGTGGAAGGCTACTCATGAAGTATTTGTTTTCCCCTTATGCATCTCAAAAAAATGAAAGTTTATTTTATACACAAAATCCACATAATTTATGACAAGCATGTTGGTTGACCACTAATTTTCTCTATACAATAATCCTTGGAGCTATGTGATAAACACTTAAAAACATGAGCCTATAGTCGCTTTGCAAGGCTACTGTCCTAATTAGAAAGACAAGGATAACATGAAAGAAAAAGCAGAAAATTCATAAACATAGAACAACAATACTGGAATATTCTACTTGCCAGAAAAGATTTATTTCAACTTATGTTTGTCATGTAATAAAGGTCCTCTTTATCTGTGATCTTTAGAATGGTAACACATAAGTAGTGCTATATTCAGCCATAATACCAATTACTGCTTTTTTGTACAACTAAGTGCAGGGCACTATGCTTTGTAACTCTGATACTTTCATTCTTATAAAATTAAGTCTTTTAGGTTCTTGCCTTTATTCATTATTTATTAATTACTCTCTCTCTCTCAATTTTTTTAAATCAATATTAATAATTACTCTTTTTGTCTGTGTGCCAGAAAACAAAGCAGTTTTTTAAAAAAGTTTCTACCCTTGTTGAGATTATTTAGTATTGGTAGTGAAGAAATGGGGAACGGAGATGGTGAACAGGCCAACGTTAAACAAACAAACGAAAAGTAAGTGGGCAGTGGAAAAATTAAGATGATTTGCTTATATTATTTGTGATTATATTCCCCATCATGTCATGAGATTTTTTTTTAGTGTCGTGCCTAAAGTCTATAAATTGATTATATCCATTACCTTCAAAATGACATTACTGAAAATACTTGCATATATCAAAGCATGTATAAAATAGGAGATTTATAATATATAGATAGTATCTTTTAATTAAGAAGTTAAATATGATTTATTTAAAGAATTGGAATTAATAAAATATGCAATATATAAGAATGGGTTTAACCAAATAGATATAGGAACTTTAAGAAACTAATTATAAAGCCTCACAAACCATAGATACATATAAACATGTATGACTGATATAATATAAAACATATCATAGATGAGCAGTTTTCCCATAACTCTTCTAATTCAACAGACTCCATAAAGATTCTATATTTATGCAGAACCCTATCAATGTTTGTTGTGAGTCTACAGTTTTCTCCACCCCTCTCTAACTCAAAATTACATTCTTCCTGTTTAAATCATTCATAACTGGTTTTTATGGGGGTATAAATCCAAATCACATGATGGAAAAACATTCAAATACCCAACTGAAATGTATATGAGAATGTTATGTCATAATTTAAGAAAAAGTTTTGTTATCAAAGAATTGATGTTTAATAACTTGAAAACACGTAGGTTACAACTCAAAATTGTGCAAATAGGTCACAGATGAATGCCACTAGTGCCATACATACAGATTAGAAATAGGCTTTTTTGAGTAAAACTGTGAAGTCGTGTAATAACTGGATGTAAACAGTCCCCACAATTTTTTGTCTACAACTTAGATTTTCATAGATAGTTTGCAAAGTTTGCTTTGCATACTGGCCAACGTTCAATAGAGAATTTTTAGAGTGGAAGAGGGCAGGAACATCCGCAATCATATAGCAATTGTAGAGAAGTGGCCTTATTAAAAACAAGGAGACTGGGCCAGGCACGGGGGCTAGCACCTGTAATCTTAGCACTCTGGGAGGCCGAGGCAGGAGGATCACTTGCCTCAGGTGTTGGAGACCAGCCTGAGGAAAAGCGAGACGCCTTCTCTACTAAAAATAGAAAAAATTAGCCAGGTGTGGTAGTGCATGCCTCTAGCCCCAGCTACTGTGCAGGCTGAGGTAGGAGGATCACTCGAGCCCAGGAGTTTGAGGTTGTTGTGAGCTATGATGATGCCACTGCACTCTAGCCGGGGCGACAGAGTGATACTGTCTCACAAAAAAAAAAAAAAAAAAAATAGGAGTGTAGTAGTGGGATTGAGTTAACCCACACATGCTGAACCAGTTCTCTATTAAATTACCAAAAGCAGGCAGGAGATGAGCCTCCAGGATCATCCGTATTTGTCTGTCCTTACCAAACATGTCAAATGTCTGAAACACTTAAATGTGAAAAGAAACATATACACACAAAGGAACTGAAATAAACATAAGTGATTATTTATATGTTCTTGGGAGAAGAAAGGACTTTGTGAGTATAACACACCAGGCACATACTTAGGTGAAAAAGCAGATACTATTAATAAATCAACATATATCTTTTTATTAAATGAAATATTGATAGGATATAATGAAAACTAGAATGAGTTTACATATTATTGTCCTTTTCTCTAGTTTTATAATTGTCTATGACTAGCATATATTTCTCTTGTAATTATGAAAATAAAATAGGTATTGCTTTCTGTATGTTTATTTTTAAGTGCCATGTCAAAATTATTTGTCCAGTAAGTATTTTTTTCAAACTTTCAGAGAAGAAATAATTCCTAGGTTGCATATAGAAAACATAAATTTGAACATGAAAAATGATCGTGACATTCTAAAAGTGGCAATTGCAGAGGAAAGAAAAATAAAAGCGATATAAATTGGCATAGTCAGTCTTTTAGAATCTGCTCAGTACAAATTGGAATGGTACTTGTTCTTTGAAAGATTGTGCCTGTTTCTTTCCACTCCAGCCATATGGGGAGCCATATGGTTATAATTTTCTTCAAATCTTTTCTTAAATGTCACCTTATCAAGAGAGCCTTCCCTGACCACCCTATACTACACATCACATCTCTTCTTCATTCTTTATGCCTTTTTCAGCTTTATTTTCATGGTAACATATTACAATATGACATATTAATTCCATTTGCTTATTGTCTTTGTGCTCCACTGGATTTTAAATGAGAGTGGGGATTGTGTGCTTTATTAGCTGTTTCATCCCTAATGGGTACAAGAATGCAATAGATGTGAGAGAAGCTTAACTGATGTTTTTGATGATTAAATGAATATGAAAATTGTATACACACTGATCACATTTTAGTTTTGGAGATGATGTCATATGAATTTTTCAAAATACTTTCCAAGGCTTTCCTCACCTTACTAAGCAGAGAAGGACTATCCAGTCTTGTGATAGTAAGAGTATGAAATGCAAAGTTGCTGAACACTGACAGTTATATTTCCAATAATATGGCAAAGTATGGTCTAAAATGAGACTGACACAAGAACAGAGAAGCAAAGATAAGAGATTAAAAAGATAAAATGCAAGTGAGAATTGACATTCTGATTTCAATCATACTTAAATCTGAGTTGCATGTGTCCTTGCCATCGTTTATTTGCACAAGCAATAAATTCTTCTTTTGCCTACATTTATTACATTTGAGTTGCTATCACTTTCTACTGATTCTATTAGAATTAGATAACATGCTGTAATAATGCAAAACTAAAGGCTTTAAATCATTTTTAGTAGATTTTAAAAAGTGAAAATTAAATTAACATTAAGTATAATTTATAACTCATAAAACCTTCTGTATTGAAGAAATAAAAAAATTCATGTTGTAAGATAAAATTATCATAGAGTCTGAAATTTGATTCTAATATCAACTTGTATCTCCTTAGTATTAGTGAAAGAGTATAATCTCAAAGTAATTTTGGCTAAAATATTTGTAAATGTTCTCACTTTTTCTGAACTAGATTCGTGTAAAACACATGGGAAGAACTAAGAAAATATACCTACTGTTATGTCTATAGTTTCTTCACTCTCTGTCAAGGTATTTCTTCAAATATAATATACAATTGTGGAATCCTTATTTAATTTATTAAAATCATTTCCCCTTTTTAATGTGCTTTATAATACATCAGCTATTAAAGTTATTTTTTAGAAGAAATATCTGTATGATGTTGCATCTCTCTCTCTACTTCAATTTCTAATCTAAATATAGAACACTGAGTATAAGTGGTCTCTCTAACAGGTGTAGAAATGAAGGGTATTTAAAATCCTCTATGATGAATGATATTTTCCTCATAAAATCATAGATGAAAATAGTTTCTTCATTGATCAGCACTAAGATATTATGTGGAAGTATTAAATCATTAAACATCTCAATTATTAGCAATACATGCAGGGGTTTCCTGATTACATATTTAATGCTAACTGCAATTTACTCATCAAGACACTGCTCATAACTAAACTAATAATATTTCTAATCACAGGTATTTGATTTACCTTTTGCTATGGTTTGGATGCAGTCCATCCAAAATTCAGGTGTTGCCAATTAGATAATGTTAAGAGGTGGGGCCCCTAAGAGGTGATTATGCCATGATGGCTTCTCCCTCATGAGTAGAATTAAGGCCCTTATAAAGGAGACTTCTTACTCTTCTACCTTCCACCATGTGGGAACACAACGTTCCTCCCCTCAAAGGATGCCTTACCAGACAACTGAACCTGCTGGTGCCTTGATCTTGGACTTCCCAGACTCCAGAGCTACGAGAAATAAATTTATGTTCTTTATAAATTACCTAGTCTCAGCTATTCTTTTACAGCAGCACAAATGGACTAAGATGCCTTTGTAACTTAGAACTTTACGTAAAGTATGGCACACCATAGGCATTTGGGAAATATTTCTTAACAGTATTGTTGGGCTGACTAATCATCATTAAAAGACAAAATTTCTAGGAACTCAATTTTAGAATAGTTTTTGATTTACAGAAAAATTTCAAAGATAGTACACATTGTTGCCATATAACCCACACCCAGTTTCTCCTATTATTAACATCTTACATTAGCATGGTTCATTTGTTATAATTAATGAACCAATATTGATACATTATTATTTGCTAAAGTCTTTACTTTATTTAAATTTCTTCAGTTTTATCTAATATTATGTTCTATTCCAGGATCCCATCCTGAATAACACATTTCATTTAATCATGTCTCCTTAAGCTCCACTTTTCCTTCTTTTTGAGGAGTATAAATTTTGAGAAGTACTGGTCAGATATTTTGTAAAATGTCTTTCTATTAGGATTATTCTCATGATTAGACTGGGTTTTGGGTTTTAGGAGGAAGATCACAGAGGTTAAGTGACATTTTCATCTCATCATATCAAGGGTACACACTATAAACATAACTTATTTCTGATGTTAACCTTGATCACCTGGTCAAAGCTGTGTTTATCAAGTAACTCCACAATAAAGTTACTTATTTTCCCCACTCTACATAATGTACTTTTGGAAGGAAATCACTATATAGAGTCTACATGTAGGGAGTGAGGAGTTGTTGTCCAACTTCCTGAGGTGAAATATTTACATAAGTTATTTAGAATTTTTTTCTGTCAGAGATTTGTCTATTCATTTCCATTTATTTATCTGATCATTATTTATATCAGTATTGATAAAAAGATTTTTTATGCTTTGGGTTATAGCCCAATATTCATTAATTTATTTGTTGGTCAAATTCTCCCACCTTTGAACATTGGGAGCTCTTTCATTTGGTGCCTGTGTCATTTCAACATACCTACATAATTATGTGTGTGCATGCTTTTGCTTATTTTTTTTTGCATTCTTTACTTTCTAGTATTAGAAATGCCCAAGTACATCTTATATATCTTATCTATTTACTTCCTCAAACTGTTTCTCAAAAGAATACTGATTTCTTTGACTGGAGAATGGTGTTATAATCCATACATTGGCACTAGTGCCCTTATCAACACTGGAGTGTTGTTGTCACCAGGCCTTCTCAGTTGACAGGGAAAGAATGTATTTGTTTAAATACTAACCTGTGTATACACAAACTCCCATAAATATTTCTGTTTGTAAGTACCTGTATCTATGTTAAACTAAACATGAGTTCATACGGATATCTCCAACTTTAATCCATTTATGTGTAGGCCATTCCAGCTTCCTCCCCTTGTTCCTCTGTAACCCCCACTCCAACAGTGAGAAACTTGGCTCCAATCTTCTGCCATCCATTCACTAAAATGTTCAATTACAGTATAAATGTATAATAGTACCTCCATAACACTATAGGAAATTAACAACTAGAGTACAGTTGTTGTGTATAGTTCCTTTTGCCTTTAATCTTACAAATTTCATTCCATTTAGTTCCAAAGTTACTTAGGTCAGCAACTTTTTCCCTAGCCCCATTTAGTGAAGATTGTTCAAACATTTGTAATACAATTAGGTTGTTTCCCATCACATTCTGCATCCCATCTTGGGATCACCTATGTTCTAAATTTTTGTTTTATTTTTTTAAATTTGCATACAGTAAGGTTCATTCTTTGTGCTGTAATGTTTAATGGGTTTTGACAAATTCATAGTGTCATGTATCCACCATTACAATAGCATATAGAATAGTTTTTCCACACTAAAAAATCCTGTGCCTCTACTATTCAACTTCCCTCCTTGCAAATTTTTATGATCACTGATTTTAACTATATAATTTTGCCATTTGCAGAATATCATATAATTTGGATTAGATAATAAGTAACTTTTTCAGTCTTGACTCTTTCACAGAGCAACATACATTTAAAATTTATCTGTGTCTTCTCATGGCTTGATAGTTCATATCTTTTTATATTAGTAATATTCCACTGGAGAAATGGATGTATCATAATTTATTTATCCATTCACCTAATGAAGGATATCTTGAGGGCTTCCTGCTCTTGGCAATTATGAATAAAGCTGTTATAAATAGTAGCGTGAAGGGTTTTGTGTACACATATGATTTTAAACCTGTGGGGTAAATATTTAGGAACACAATTATTGGATCAAACGATAAATCTATGTTTAGTTTTGAAGAACTAACAAACTGTTTTCAAAAGTGGCTATACTATTTCAAATTCCCACCAGCAATGATTGAGAGTCCTTTCTCTAGAGGCACTCCAGCAATTAGTCTTATCAGTTTTGTAAATTTTTGCTATTTAAGTAAATGTATAGTGGTATCTCATAATGGTTTTAATTTGTATTTCCCTAATGAAAAATGATAAGTATTTTTATGTGCTTATTTGACATCTGTATATCTTTTGTTGGTAAGGTGTCTGTCTGTTCAAATCTTTTGTTCATTTTTAAAATAGGTTGCTTTTGTATCATTGCAATTTAAGAGCTCTTTATATAAACAATATAAACAAGTCCTCTATTCGATATATGTTTTGCAAATATTTTCTCTCCACCCTTTGCTGACTTTCCAGTCTCTTAATAGTGTCTTCACAAGGCATACTTTTTCATTTTAATAAAATATATATTATCAATTTTCCTTTTATGGCTTATGCTATTGGTGCTATATCTAGAAACTCATAACCAAACCAAAGATCATGTTACTTGTCCACTATATTTTATGCTAGAATTTTTATGATTTTACATTTATGTTCAGAACTATGATCCATTTTGAGTTGTCAGGAATAAGTTCATTTATATATATGTATGTATAAATATCCAATTGTCTCAGATCCATTTGTTGAAAATGCTATAATTTCTCCCTTGCAATACCTTTTCTCCTTTGTCAACAACCAGTAGACATATTTTTATGGATCTATTTTTTTAGCTATCTATTCTGTCTCATTGATATTTTGATTGTGTTATGCTTATTTGATTACTGTCATTTTATACTAAGTCTTGAAATCAAGTAACATTTGTCCTACAATTTTGTTCTTTTTCAGTATTGTGTTGCTTATTCTGGGCCTTTTTTCTTTTCATATAAATTTTAGAATTAGCTTTCCAATATCTACAAATTAGCTTTCTGGACTTTTGAATGGAAATACATTGAACTCATAAAGTTGGAAAGATGTGACATCTTGATAATATTAAGTCTTCCAATACATTTACATGCAATATATTTTCACTTATTTACATTTTATTTGATTACTTAGTCACAGATTTGTAGCTTTCAACACACAGGTTATGTCTTTACTTTGTTAGATATATACCTAAATTTTTATTTCTTTTTTTGTGCTATTGTAAATGTTATTTCTAAAATTTCACATTTGAATTCCTCATTGCTCATATATAGAAAAGCAGTTATTTTTTGTCCATTACCTTTGTACCCTATGACCTTGTTATAGTCATTTAAAACTTCCAGAAATTTTTTGTTGTTTATCCTACAGAGTTTTCAACATACATGATCATATCATATACAAATAAAGTTTTATTTATTTATTTCTAGTATGTATAAGATTGTTCCTTAATTATTGCAGTAGCTGCAACTTCCAGTCAAGTTGAATAGGAATGCTGAGAGAGAACAGGCTTGCCTTTTTTCTGATCTTAGGAGGAAAATGCTGTTACTTGGATTTGGATTTCACTTGCTAATATTTTGTTGAAAATTTTTGTGTCTTTGTTAATGAGAGATACTGGTCTTTAGGGTTTTTTTTTAAAGTGTTTTTCCTGCTTAAAATGTTTGCTCAAAACTGTGGAGAATTACTATAATTTCTTCCTCATATTGGGTAGAATTTATCAGTAAACTATCTGAGTTTGTGCTTTATTTTCTGGGAGATTATTAATTACTAATTGAATTAATAGCTATAGGGCTATTTAGATTATCTACTTATCATCATGTATCTTTTGGTAGATAGCATCTTTCAAGAAACTGGTCCATGTCATCTATGTTATCAAATTTATGGGTATAGAGTTGTTCATAGTCTACTTTCATTATCTTTAAAATATCCATGGGATTAGAGTTGGGAAATGTTCCCTTTTCTGTGTATTGGAAAAATTTTGTTCAGAATAGATATATTTTCTATTTAACATTTTGTAAAACTCACCAGTAAAGCATTCAGGACCTTGGTTTTCTTTCTGCAAATGCTTTTAACTAAAAAAGGATTCACTTCCTTTAATAAATATAGGAATATTTAGGTCATCTTTTTCTTCTACAAGTAACATTGGTATTTTCTGCTTTTAAAAAATGATTTAATGTATTGACAAAGTAATTCTAAATATCTCCTCATTATATTTTTTAATACCTTTAGGATCTCTGATGAGGCTTCATCTACAATTCTTGATATTGGTAATTTGTGTCCAATCTTTCTCAATAACTCTCTCTTTCAGCAGTCTGATTAGATATTTGTCAATACTATTGATTATTTTATAGAACCAGTGTTTGGTTCTATTAATTTTCTACATTATTTTTTTTGTTTTCTCCTTTCTGTTTTTCTATTATATTTATTATATCCTTCTTCTGCTTTTTTTTTTTTTTTTGCTCTTTTACCCCATAGACATTTCAGTGAAAATTTAGATCATACATTTGAGACCTTTTATTTTTTCTAACATAAGATATCATGTTTCTTTCTGATCATAGCCTTAGTTGCATTCAATGAGTTTTGGCCCATTTTGTTTTTGATTTCATTTAGTTCAAAATAATTCGTAACTTGCATTTAATTTCTTCTTTGAATCATGGGCTATTTGGTAGTATGGTACATAATTTCCAAATGTTTGAATATATTCTAAACTTGTTTTTGCTCTTAATTTGAATTTAAAATTTATTGCCGTCAGATAACATTTTCTGTATAATTTTAATCACTTAAAATTTGATGAAACTTGTATTTTTGTACATTTTATAGTATATCTAGGTGAATGCTCCATACATACTTAAAAATAATGTATATTTACCTGTTATGGGATACAGTTTTTTGTAAATATACACTTAATCATGTTTATTAATGAGGAAAGTATTGTCTTCTATTTTATTAATGACTTTTTGTCTGCCTTGTACCATCAATTACTGAAAAGATATGGCTGAAATAACTATAAGAGCCATGTGTATTTACTTCATTCATTTTGTAGCTTATATTAAAAAATGTTTAAATATAAGTGATTTTTATGTTTTTTCATGATTTGACCCTTGAACATTTTGTAATGTACCTTTTTTATTTCTGGAAATAACCCTAGTACTGAAATCTACTTCTTTTGCTATTAATATAAGCCATTGCAACTTGCTTTTGATTATAGTGTATGTTTGACATTGTTTTGCTCTTAAGTACCTATATCTTTGTATTTGAAGTGGGTTTGTGTAGATAGTATATGTTTTCCTTGCTTTTATTTGTTTATTGTCCATCTTTTTAACTAGAAGACAGACTCAATGAAAACAGGAAGCTTTTCTCTTTTTTTTTTTTCAGCTAGAACAGTGCTTTACAAATGGTAAGCACTAAAGTACTTGCTAAATTAATATATTTCAATAGCTTGTTCATAAGTTAAACTTATCAACAATCTAAAGCATTTAGAGCTCTATCTGGAACATCAGAAGTATTGAATAATGTAAACACTACAATTTAATAAAATGGAATCTGACAAAAACAGATATTATTCACTCATTTAATCAAAATTATTTTGTATCTGATATTTGGTAGGGAATATGGCAAGTAAACTTTGTGGTTTCTAAGATAAATTTCCCAATGTGATTTTACATCTCTTTGAACAAAAAAGGTGAGTTCTATTTGCCTAACTCTTCTATTCAGACTGGCTTTGTGACTTAATAGAATGTGTTGGAAATTACATTGTTCCAGTCCTAAAGAGAACTCTAAAGAGACCTTGCATGCTTCTTTTCTCCTTACTGGAATCCTGCCTCTACCATGTGAACAAGCCTAAGCTAGCATGCTGAAGGATGACAGGCAAGTGGAGAAGAGGTAGGGAACAACAGCTTGCTCTCTGCCAACACCCAAACACATTAGAGAATCTGCCCTACGTTGACAGTTGACCATACCACAGATTCATGAGGTAAGCTCAGACGTGGACAGAAGGAATAGCCCAGCTGACCTATACTCTGAGCTAAATAAATTGTTGTGTTTTTAAGCCACTGAGTCTTGGGGTTGCTGCTGTGGAAAAATAGCTATCTATATATAAAATATAAATCTTTCAGGACATCATATAGGAACTTGAAAGTGCCAGGTGTTAGACTGGAGAATGGGACCTCTGGCCCTTTGGCTGTAAGATTTTTAACTCTAACTATTAGGAGAAGTAGCGGCCCCGCTTCTGTTGGGATAAGGAATTAAGTTCAACACAATTATGATATAATCGACCTTGGCCTGTAGCTAAGTTCCACCACCTCAGCATTCATTGTTAGGTGTGTACCAGACCCTATCCTTTATAATCAATAGCTTGGGTGAAATGCATTTATAGAATGTGTATGAACAGAAGCTTTAGATCTGATTCAATATTAATGTTATTACTAATATTAAAATTAGAATAATTTGAAGGCAATTTGTATATTATTTTATTAATATATAGTAACATATTATAGAAGTCTATGGGAATTTTTAGTGGTGTAAGCAGTAGTAATAATTATATTTTATTTTATATTTCAGAAGTGTTGAAATAGATGAGAAAAGCATAAAGACATTCAAGAAGTTTCAAAATGAAAAATTTCAGCAAAATCTTAGACCATTAATTTTTGCACTGTATAACAAAAACTCTCTCAGGATTTAATTTATTTTAGTGAAAATCCTAGATGAATATTATAATTTATTATAAAAAAGGAAAAAAACCAATCACAGAAAGGAAAACCTGAGATAGAGGAGAGAGTGTGCACAGATAAAAGAGAAGGGGGCTGTAGGGGCACAGGGAGAGAGAGAGATTATGAAACCTACAATAACTTCTTGAGTTAGTAAAAATGGAATCATGAAATGCACACAATCTTGGTAACTAGGTTTGGAGGGAGTTTGGAGATATCATCTTTACAGGGGAATTAGGTATAAATTTAACACAAGATAGACTAAAGGAAGCTTGATAAGAAAATAATATCTATTAGTATTCAGAAGAATTTTAAGGGAGTCTATAAAATTGTTAAATGTTCTTATTATTAAAGCAGTTAAGCTTCTAAAGATCTTTTATTTTCCTTTCAACCTTATCCCATACTTGCAGCTAATACTTTGAAGCTTTATTGAGGTATAGTTGATATATAAAAATTGCACACATTTAATTTATATACCTTGATCAGTTTGGACATATGCATATATATATGTGATACCATCACTATACCCAAGGTACTAAATGTATCTTTCACTTCCAAATTTTCCTTGTGTTTTTTTTTTTTTTTTTTGAGGGGGAGATTTTTGTTTGTTTGTTTGGTAAGAATGTAACCAGCTCCATAAGCAAAAAACATTTTTTTATAGTCTTGTTTTGTAGTTCTCTTATGTTTCAAGTTCCCAGGCCAGTAAGATTTGCTGACCAGAACTTTGTAACTTTCTGTTGCAGTGATGCATTCCCTTTTGGGTTTCTTTCCCAGGAACAACAGAGCCTCCTTGCAGTCGTGAGATAACTACAAAGACTTATACCACTTGTTTGTCTGGAGAAGACAAGACAAGTGATACTCCACCACAGATTGTGCACAAGGACCCATTGAGCCTGAACACAAGGCTGACAGAATGACCAGTATTAACCCCTAGCTCATTATAATACTAAAATCCCTGCCCTGGGAGGGACTTATTTGTCATTTCATGTAGTTGTAGTACATACATCTGATGATGTATGTATTAGCATGATTTCTCACTGTGCTTGAGTGCCCTGTACTCCACCACAAACATGTAATGATGCTCACTCCCCTCATGCATTATTTATTTTACCTCCAGAAAAACCCCTGATCCTGGTGATTGGGTAGGCAGATTTGAGACAGTCCACATCTCCCCCTCCCAGTAAACACATCTCCTGTAATAAATCCTTTCTTCTTTGACAATCCTTGTTGTCTCAGTAACTGGCTTTCTGTGCAGCAAGCAACATTGAAACCCCTATGTGGTTTCATTAACAATTTGGGGGCTTGTCTTGGATCTGTTGCTCATAGCTTGGTGGCCATGGAATTGGGAGAGACTTTAAAGCCTCCTTAGCAGCTGTTGGGCTGAGTTCTGCCAGAGGTAGATTTTGGTTTCTACCACTGGCTTTGCTGTCACCAGCCCCAACCACATCCCTAATTATCAGGGAAGAATGGACCTTTGACCTTTGGATTTTGGCATTTGCGTCTGAATAGCTGAGTGCTTTTTGAAGGTACCATGCAGTGGAGAAACTCCTCTCCCCATTTGGAGAGTTTCTCTGGAATTCCCATTTGGGTTGAGAGTCATTTGGGAGAGTGGGACCTAAAAACTCCTCTCTCCATTTGGGGTTTTCCTCTGGAATTCCACTTGGGCTGGAGGCCTCAACCATTTGGGAGAGTAGGACCTCTGACTGCTTGTATTTGGCACTCTTTAGTCTTACTTGTTGGAACTGCAGTCCATTTGGTGTGTGTGTATGTGTGTTTGTGTGTGCAACTGTGGGGAATCAGAATTTGATCCCTGAATGTAGCTCTTTTGACTACATTTTTCAAAACTGGTGTGCACACTGGGAGACTTCTGTCTCTGCTTTTTGGACTTTTATGCCATTTATACCTAGGACAGGTCATCTGTCGTACTGGTTGGTTTGAGATAAGATTCTTGAAAATTTCTCTCCTGTTTCCCTCTCCCGTGGAAATTCGTTTGGAAGTGTTCTGTTTGTTTTGAGTTTTGTTTTGTCTGATGTGGTGTTCCCGAGCTTGTGTTTGAAAACTCTTAAATTTCTCTTTGTATTAAGTGTTTATATTAGTATGTGGCATATAAATGTGTGTCTCTGAGAAAGTTTAGAGAGATGCCAGGTTTTCTAGGACTCCAGCTGGTCTCCACATATTATGTTCTATTCTTGTGCACATGTTTAAACTGATGGACAAATTACATCAAGAAAATTTCAGAGCTCAAATGGTCAACCTGCCATTATAGAGTTAAAATGCAGAGTTTGTTAAATATTTTCTTTTCTGCCTGATTGTGAACTGCATTTGCTGGGTTACTGGTATTGAGATAAAACTCAGTGTCTATGTTATCACTAATTCATGGTCATCTGGAACAGCCATTTCTAGCAACAATGTGAACATTGAAAACTCATTTGAAACTGAAGGAAAAAAAAAAGGTTAAAGAGGCCTTTTTTAAAAGAAAAACTCAAACTGTCATGAAAGCTGTTTTACCCAAAACTTTGGTCCATAGTTTTCATTACATTACCTATTGGGGCAACTAAAGTTTGGCCATGTGAACAAGCTCCAACTTTGTCAAAAACAATTTGATCCAACCATCTTTTACAAACTGGTCTGAGTACAGCTATGAGCCTATAAAGAAGAAAAAATGGTATAGTTTTATATTATAATACTACCTAGCCTCAGCACTCTTTCAGGTCTGGGAAGATATGGCCCCTTAATGGATCATTGAGCTACAATAATATTTTCCAATTAGATTTATTTTGTCATCCTATTAGGGAATGGGGTGAAACCCCTTATGTACAGTCTTTTATGTTTCTGTATCAAAACAAGCCAGATCAAACTAAATGTAAGATACTAGTGCAGAGGACAGAAGGCTTCAAGAAAGTTGGGAAACAAGAAGTAAACCCTGTCTTGCCATCAGAAGGAAACTCCCATGTTGAAGGAAACCTTTGGGCAGCTGCGGCAGCACTAGCTTAGGCTCAGGCTGTGGCTCCAGTGCTGGCAGCAGCTTTGGCTTTGGCTGCAGCTCTGGCTGAAGCTTTGATTTCTTTCAGAGATCCCTCTCCTAACTCTCCTGCCCTAATTTATGAGTCTGGACCCCTTTCTTCACCCCTGGTTGCTCCTCCAGCCATCTATCCTTTGCTTTCTTCCTTCTCTGAGGATAGTCATGGGAAGTATGAGGACATGGTCTATCCTTCACTCACCTAGCAGGGAACGCAGGTCCTCCCTCTTTCCCAGCAGGGGAATTTGCATTGAGACAGGTCCCTATAGGAGGACCAAATGAGAATTGACAACCAGCTAGGTTAATGTGGGTTTATAACCCATTTACCACTTCTGATTTTTACAATTGGAAACAGAATAATCCTGCCTACAGGGATGACCCAAAGCATACAATTGATCTATTTGAATCTATTTTCACCACACATCACCCCATGTGGGCAGATGTCCAGAGCCTACTTAACATATTGCTAACCTCCAAAGAGCATCCCATTGTCCTGGAAAGGCTCATGAAGAGGCTCACCAATTATATGCAGAAGACCTAAATAACCAGGTTAGAACTGGAGCTAATTTAGCCATCTCAATGCATGACCCCAACTGAAACCCCAACAATGGAGATGAAGGTAAGATTCAACATTTTCAAGAATGCATCCTGGCTGGGCTTAGGAAACCAGTCCCCAAAACTAAAAGCCTGAACAAGGTTCAGGAAATAAGACAGGAACAGATGAAAATCCATCAGCCTTCCTAGAGAGAATTATGGAGGCATATTGGAAATATACTGATATAGATCCAGAAAGTCCTGATAATTCAAGGTTAATTTACATGAACTTTGTCAGCTAGAGCGCGCCCAAAATCCAGCAAAAGTTACAAAAGTTAGAGGGGGTTCTCATTTTGCCTATATCTCATTTGGTTTAAGTGGCTTATAAGGTCTTTATAAATTGTGAACAGACTAAAAAGAGCAAAAGGAAAAAAGAAAGGTATATGAAATGAAACAACAGGCAAAGCTTTTGACAGAAAACTCTAGGGGGTCCCCTTAACAGGGACCATGGCCCCACAAAGGAAAAAGAGCCCCCTACTTGGACAGGAGAATGTCAAAAAGATTTTTTTGACTATTAAAGAAAAACTGATGACTGTCCCTGCACTGGGTCTCCTGGATTTG
Source organism: Daubentonia madagascariensis (assembly GCA_023783475.1). Lineage (NCBI taxonomy): Eukaryota > Metazoa > Chordata > Mammalia > Primates > Daubentoniidae > Daubentonia > Daubentonia madagascariensis. The sequence continues at coordinate 11,059,911 of JAKFHU010000978.1, read as the reverse complement.
CACAAGCCTTTTGATTTGTTCATCCAAGAAAGACAAGGGATTGGACTGGGGGCATTAACCCAAGCTTTAGGGGCTTATAAGCAACCTGTGGCCTATTTCTCTAAACAATTAGATGTAGTGGTGAAAGAATGGCCCACTTGTTTGAGAACAGTTGTCGCAGCTTGTGATATTTTACAAGAAGCTGAAAAGTTTATGCTTCGACAGCCAGTAACTATTCATACTGCACATTATTTGTTATGCCTACTAGAACAGAAGGGGGGCTATGAGTTGATGGCTGGCTGTTTGGGCAAATATCAGACTACTCTGTTAGATAATCCTAATGTACCTCTAAAGGCAGTGTCCACTTTGGATCCCACCACATTGCTGCCTATGGACTGTCACTCCCCAGTTCATGACTGCATTCAAATTATTGCCCAACTATATTCTAGCTACCCGTATATGACTGATCAGTCTTGTCAGATCCACATGAGAAATTCCTCACAGATGGGAGCAGCTTCATGGAACACAGACAATGCAAACCTGGATATGCTGTGTCTACCAGCCAACAGGTAACTGAGGCACAAGCCCTGTCCCCTGGGACATCCACCCAAAAGAAGGAATTTATTGCATTGATCAGAGTCCTTTTCATGAGAAAAATAAGCATATCAATATTTATACAAATTATAAATAGGCCTCTGTGGTGATGCATGCTCATGGAGCTATTTGGAAAGAGCAAGGATATCTTATTTCTGAAAATAAAGAAATTAAATATGGGCCTCAGGTTCTTGAATTATTAAAAGCAGTTTTACTGCCTAAGGAGGTGGCCATCACGCACTGCTGGGACATCAGTAAAGAGACACTTACATTACAAAAGGAAATACTATGGCAGATTTAATGGCAAAAAAGGCAGCCCGACAAATGAATTGTCAATTGACCCTAATTCCCTCTCTTCAATTAGATAAACATGATCCCCAATATTCTGAAAAAGATCTACAAAGAGCTAAAGAATGTGGATTCTCAAAGTATAATTATCATAATTGGCTCACAAACATGGAAGGGAAGGTCCTCCCTCCTGAAACTCTTGTCAGACCAGTGCTTGAGCAGAGTCATCAAAGTATCCATTTTAGACAAGATGCCTCTTTACAATGAATACTGCCTCATATGTCTGGGCCCAATTTACAGAGAACTATTCAAACAGTAGTCCAAAGCTGTTCTATGTGCTTGAAAAATAACCCAAAGCCTCCCAGAACCCCTTAGCCACCCCTAAAGGAAGGAACACAATGGAGAGGGAACTTCACAGAAGAAGACTGGCAGGTAGACTTTATCATGATGCTGTAAGTCCCTGGGAATTTTCAATATTTTCTGGTCTTTCTTGAAACTTTTTCAGGATGGGTTGAAGCTTATCCCACCAGGACTGAATGGGCATCAGAAGTCACTGAGGCCCTTTTGAAGGAAATTATTCCTAGGTTTGGACTTCCATCAACTCTCCAAAGTGATAATGAAGCAGGCTTTGTTGCCAAAATCACCCAAGAAATATCAAGGATTTTAGAAATCAATTAAAACTGCATTCATCATGGAGACCCCAAGTCTTTGGGAAAAACTGAACAAATGAATAGAACTTTAAAAAAGTCTCTCTCCAAAATTCATCAAGAGACCAATTTAACTGAGACAAAATGTTATCCCTTGCCCTGTTGAGAATTCAGGTGGCCCCCCAGAATTTAACTGGCACTTAGCCCCTTTGAGATTTTATATGGGAGACCATTCCTAAGAGCTTCCAGCCAGGGCTTACCTAATGGTTGTCTGCCCCTAAACATGGAAGATCACTCATATGTAAAACAGCTTTGTAATATGCTAACTAATATTTTCGGGTTTGCTTCAAACAAGCTTCAGTTTCCAATGGACATGCTCCTTCATTCCATAATGCCAGGAGACAAGATGTTACTGAAGGCCTGGAGAAACCAGCATCCTGAAGATCAACTACAGCCACAGTGGATTGGCTCATTTGAGGTGCTTCCCTATCCATAACCTTGAGAATTATCGCTAATGAAACTGCATTAGCAATAGACGCTCAAAAAAAATCTTTAGACTCTTTAGCTCAAGTGGTTCTTGATAATTGCATTGCTCTTGACTATATTTTAACAGAACAAGTGGTGTCTGTGTTATAGCTAATTCTTCATGCTGAACTTATATAAATACCTCCACAGAAGTGGAATTATATGTTGATAAAATTAGGCAACAAGCTTCATGATTGCAACAGGTTAACAGAGATGATCTATGAATGGGAGAATAGTTCTGCAAATTATTCTCTTGGATTCCTCAGGGTATTCACTCTATTCTTTCTGGAATCTTAAAAATTTAGACTTTCCTTTTTACTGATTTTCTTGATTTACCTCATAATAAATATATTAATTAAATGTGGACTAAAATGCTATTTAAACAAAAACACTCAAATAATGGTACTAGAGATGTTCAATCAGATGTGAATGACTGAACGTGAGTACTTTCAGCAGCAGACTCAAAACTTTCATTCCTCATACCCCAACTATGCCCTACTTCAGCAGGAAGCAGCCAGATTGGTTGCTTGTGGGTTGATCCCACAAGATTGAGGAATGAACAAGAGAAGGGGGGAATTGTAACCGGCTCCATAAGCAAGAAAACACTTTTCTTATAGTCTTTTTTTGTAGTTCTCTTATGTTTCAAGTTCCCAGGCCAGTAAGATTTGCTGACCAGAGCATTGTAACTTTCTGTTGCAGTGATGCATCCCCTTTTCAGTTTCTTTCCCAGGAAGTACAGAACCTCCTTGTAGTCATGAGATAACTACAAAGCCTTACACCACCTCGTTGTCAGGAGAAGACAAGATAAGTGATACTCCACCACAGATTGTGCCCAAGGACCCACCGAGCCTGCACACAAGCCTGAAAGACTGATCAGTATTAACCTCTAGCTCATTATAATCCTAAAATCCCCACCCTGGGAAGAATACATCTGCCATTTTTTGATCATGGGATGTATGTGCTAGCATGATTTCTCACTGTGCCTGAGTGCCCTGTACTCCACCCCAAACATGTAATGAGGCTTATTCCTCTCATGCATTATTTATTTCACCTTCAAAAAAACCCCTGACCTTGTTGATTGGGGAGGTGGATTTGAGGCAGTCCATACCTCCCCCTCCCAGTAGACACAGCTTCTGTAATAAATCCTTTCTTCTTTGACAATCCTTATTGTCTCAATAATTGGCTTTCTGTGCAGTGAGCAATATTGGACCACCCTTGTGGGTTCATTAACAAGAACTTTTAACATGATGTCTATATTCTCAACATATTTCAAAATTCACAATACCTTTTAACTATAGGCAATATATTGTACAGCAGGTCTTTAGAATTTATTCATCTTGTTTAAAAAAATATATACACATTGAAAAGCAATTCTCCATTTCCCCCTACCATCAATTCCTGGCAACCATCATTCTATTCTCTGCTTCTATGAGTTTGACTCCTTTAAATACCTCATAAAAGTGGAATTATGCAGTGTTTGTTTTGTGACTGACTTATTTTGCTTAGTGTGATATCTTGTAAATTTATCCATATTGTTGCAAGTGGAAGTATTTCCTACTTTCTTAAGGCTGAATAATATTATATTTTATCCACTCATCTGTTGATGGATATTTGGGTTGTTTCTATATATTGACTATCATGGATAATTCTGCAGTGAACATAAAGGTGCAAATATCTCTTCAAGATCCTGATTTCAATTCTTTTGGATATGTACTAAGTGGGATTGCTGGATCATATGGTAGTTCTAATTCTAATTTTTTGAGGAAACTCCATATAGTTTTCCATAGTGGCTTCACCATTTCTCATTTCCACCAGCAGTATATAAGGGCCCCAATTTCTCCACATCCTAACAACACTTATTATTCATTCATTCATTCATTCATTTAAAAATATTACTCATCTTAACAGGTATGAAGTGATTGATATTTCATCTCATTATGGTTTTCATCTGCATTTCTCTGATAATTAGTAATGTTGAGCCCCTTTTCATATACTTAGAGGCCATTTGTATGTCTTCTTTGGAGAAATATTTATTCAAGACCTTTGCCAATTTTTAAAATTGGGTTATTTGAAAGGGATAAATGTTATTTTGAAACTAACTTTGTAATTTTACTTAGATGATGTACCTTTGGAAGAACTTCTAGAATTCTGCTCCTTCAATTTCTTTGTAATAATAGAATTGTTCTGCATTGTGAATGATGCACAATATATACCAGAAAATACATTATTTTATAAAGAAACTGGTTTATGCCAATAACAGAAGCAGAGTTTATTGAGAAGCAAAACATATTTCTCTGAAAATTGTTTTTACACAGAGAATAGAAAAGTGTCTTAGTTAAAGATCATGATTCACTGGATATAGTAATTTCATGACTTCAAATGACATGTTAGCATTAAAAATGCACTCTATAACCTGAAAATGAACAATTTTCATTTTATCTCATTGTCATGACTAGATGTGGGCTTTTTGTAAATTAGAGAATGTCATGCAGTAACTGCTGAATTTGCAAATGTTAAGAAAATGTGTAAATTTGCAGAAAGCATTTGCATCAAGCTGAATAAATGTGTCATACATTTCCTCTGTAATACAGAACAGGTTTTTCCTCCATTAGTAGTTCATTTCTCTGCTGAATATTTTATTTCATTAACATCATGTACTAGCATTTTTATTTCTTACCATAAATTTTGTAGGTGAAATAAAATAGGAATAGTAAAAAATAAAGACCAAGTTTAAACTATGCCTAGCACTTTGCCTAGCATCTGTAGACATTCAATAAATTTTGAATATTTAAATAATCAACAGAATTAAAATTCAGTTTTTAGTCACATTATAGTAACTATATATCTCAATTTTATGTTTGCATTCTATAAATTGTTGGCCTAATTAGAAATGTGATATTTCAGCTCTTAATTTCACCTTATCTTCACAATATAAGTTGTATAAAAGCAAAGGTAAATAAGCAAAATGAATCAGTTTTTTGCATATTTTTTGCCTAAAATATAATTGCATGCCATTTCATATTTCTCATCCTGAGAGGAAATTTTTACCCTTTATTTTACAAAAAAAGTATTAAACCAGTAAAATCATGTGCTCAAAATGATTTGCTCTGTTATTTTAAGGGGTAAAGTTGGGATGTGAACTAATATTTTATTTTTCCAATACTTTTTGCCTTATAAAATAAGTCTCTCTTATAAGAATTAGAAGAAACATATATCCCACTCCTTTAACTTGTAGTATGAAGAATTACATCTAGGTAAAATGTAGGTTAAAACTGAGAAACTTTAGGAAATGCTAAGAATATGATGAACTTTTAACTTAATTTTAGAATAATAATGATTTCTATAAAGCTTATTACATTCATTATTATAAACACATTTTGTTTTTGAACTTTTTTAAAAGTGCTAATTTTCTCTGATAACCTCCTTAGGCTTCCCTTTATAAAAGGCTTTCTAGATTTATGAAAGGAGAATTATGTGACTAACATTTTGTTATGGTATTAAGAGGAAGAATACTCCAAGGCTCATTCCGGCCTTTAGGAGTGACTTAGCTGGCATGCATTCATCTCTGGTATGATTTCTTTGATTCAACTGTTGTTAAACATCATGGTTTTCTCTAAAGCTGATATATGTAAGAGTTGAAATGGAACTGGAACTCTAGGCCACTGGCTCACACACTGCTCCCGGGAAAAATTCAACAGCTTGATTTCCTTCATCTCTTATTGGCTACAGCCTGTGTGGTCTTAGCTATACCTTCCATCCACCATTGAATGGGCTACTCCAACATCTGTCCTCTAATATAAGGTGAGTATTCACCATGGTGAGTACTATGGCAAGAACATTGGCTTTCTTTAAGAGATGATTGAAAAATCAGTTCTGTCAAGAAGGAAAAGGGTATACTGTTCTGGTTCCATATTATCCCAGCACCTAGCAGAGAATCTCACACTGCAAATATTTGCTGAAAAACAAATTGCATGTGGATGTGATCTTAGAATCTAAGAGCATCATAGTACCAAATAAAATAAATGTAAGAAAATACAATATACTGTTTAGTTCAATTTGGCAAAGAACAAAAAGACATGGGTTTTAGGGATAAAGATTAAAATACTTTTTTTTGGGTATATATCATAGAGAATTCAGAATAAAGAATGGTAAAGAACTCTAACTCCAATATGGTAAAGGCATATTAGAATTGAAACATGAATGTTAAAAACAAATAAACACATTATTATGCCACTGCCCTAAATCAATACCAAATGACCTCTTTTATTTTGTATTGTTACTTTCTATTTTGCATTGTATTGTAGAGTGTGCATGTGTCTATGTGTGTTTATCCATAGTATAAAATATTATAATTTACTTTTGAACACTCCTTCATAAAATATGTTTATATTACATCTTTTTCAAAGATATGTAAGATAAACTAATTAATTCCATAAATTTTAAACATGGAAATGTATGCTGCAAATTTTGGCAAAAGATATCTTATGAATTAGCACATTGTTCTCCTATTTCAACTTCATTATCTATTTGACATAATTGATATACTCTTAGCAAACACAAAGACAATTTCCACAATTAATGTATGTGAAGTGCCTTTATTAAAAACTTGAATGATATTACTATCATTATGATCATTAAAATATAAGAAAATAAAAGTAAAGTTTTTTACTGTCTGTTTCAACATGCCCAAATAAAAAGCTGGAATTCAACCTTTCTTTGGAATATCAGACACAGTCTATTTATTTACAATTTAATTACTCTGAATGTATTATAACCTGTTTGGAAAAAATATGCACACACATATATACACGTATATGTATACACGTATCCATATATACATAGGTGTGTGTATATATGAACTCAAAAGTCTCATTTTTGTCTGACTTATTTATTAAATTATTTAACTACTATAGAAGTATATAGCTCATAATTTGACTCCCACCACTCAAAATTTGATTGAAAATTATAAACTTATAACAAAAATAAATCTTATTTAAAATTATTGAAGTCTGAAGTGCTAGTTTCTCTCTTACTCCATTCTTCAAGTTAAGCCTAGTTATACCAATAAAAGGATTCTGTTTCAGAATCTTAATTTCTTTTAACTATAGTATTAAAATTAAAAATTAAAAGTTTAAAAAATAAATATAACTATAATAATTTACCAACAGATTCACAATATATAAAAATTACAAATTTTAACATCAACAATATAAAAGTCAGGGAAGGATAATTTAAAATACAGAGTTTTTACATGCAGTCAAAGTTTTTAATCAGCTTAAAATAGACTGTTATAAGATGTTTTATGTAAGCATGTAAGCCTTGTGGTAACTACAAAGTAAAAAAAAAAAAAAACACTAACATATAGACAAAAGATAAAGAGAAAGAAATAAAAAATACCACTACAAAAAATAAATGTCATTGAAATACAAAGAAAGACAGCAAAAGAGGAAAAGGGAACAATAGAAGTACAAAATAGTCAAAAAACAAAATAGCAATAGCAAGTCTTTACTCATCAATGACTACTTTAAATGTAAATGAATTAAATTCTCCAATGAAATGACATGGAGTGGTTGAATGGATAAAGAGACAAGATCCGATTACATGCCTTCTGCAAAAAAACTCACTATAGTCTTAAGGAAACACATAGGCTGAATGTGAAGGGTTGAAAACAGATATTCCACGCAAATAGTAATGAAATGATAGCAGGGGTAGCTATTCTTATTTCAGATAAAATAAGACTTTAAATCAAAAACTATCACAAGAGATAAAGGCCATTACATAATGATAAAGGAGTCAATTAATCAAGAGGATATAATAATTGGAAATATACATCTACCCAACATTGGATCATCTAAATATATAAAATAAATATTAACAGAACTAAGGGAAGATATAGACAGCAATACAATAATAGTAGGGGAATTCCATAGCCCATTTTTAACAATGGATAGATCATCCAGACAGAAAATTAATAAACAGTAGACTTGAACAAAGCTACTGATCAAGTGGACCTAACAGACATATATACGACATTCCATCCAACAGCATCAGAATACACATTATTTTTAAGCAAACACAGAACATTTTCCAGGATAGATCATATGTTAGGTCACAAAACAAGTTTTAACAGGTTTTACAAGAATGAAGTCATATTGAGTATCATCTCTGACCAAAACAGGATGAAACCAGAAATCAATAACAGGGGGAAAATTGGAAAGTTCACAAATATGTGGTAATTATTTATTGCTGAACAACAAATGGGTTAAAGATGAAATCAAAGAAAAATCAAAAAATATCTTGAGACAAATGAAAACGAAAACACAACCTATTCAAATTTATGGAGTGCAGCAAAATCAGTTTGAAAAGAGAAGTTTATAGTAATGTATGCCTACATGAAGAAATAAAGATCTCAAATAAGAAACCTAACTTTACACCTCAAGGAACTAGAAAAAGAAGAACAAACTAAACCCAAAGTCAGAAGAAATAAGGAAATTCTAAAGATCACAGAAGAAATAAATGAAATAGAGCCTAGAAAAATAATTTTATAAATCAATAAAACTAAGGGTCTGTTTTTGGAAAGATGAACAAAATGGACAAAACTTTAGGTACACTAGAAAAAAGACAAGACAAATAAAATCAGAAATGAAAAAAGAAACAACTCCAGAGAAATATAAAGGATCATAAAAGACTACTATGAGTAATTATACACGAACAAATTGATGTCTTAGAAGAAATGTTTAAATTCCTACACACATGCAATTTATCAAGACTCAATCATGATGAATTTACAATCTGAATGGACCGATAACACGTAGAATGAATCAGTAATGAAAACCTCCCAACAAAGAAAATTCCAGGTCCAGATGGCATCACTGGTGAATCAACCAAACATACAAACAAGAATTAATGCTAATCCTTCTTAAGATCTCCCCCCAAAATTGAAGACAATAACTCCAAATTCATTTAGGGAATACTTTCAAATTCCAGCACTGCCCTGATACTAAGTCAGAGAAGAAGAAGAAAAATTACAGGCCAATATCCATAGATACAAAAACTCTGAACAAACTACTACAAAACAGAATGCAACAGCACATTTAATGAATAATACATTATAATCCATTGTAACTTATTCCTGGCGTGCAAGAGTGGTACAACATATGCAAATCAAAAAGAAATGTGATATATCACATTAACAGAATGAAGGACAAAAATCATATCATCTTTTAGATGCAGAAAAAGCATATGACATATTTCAACATACTTCCATGATAAAAACTCTCATAAAATAGATAAAGAAGGAATACAACTCAACACAATGCAGGCTTATGTGACAAGCCCACAGGTAGTATCATCCTCAATGAGAAAAAGCTGAAAGCTTTTCGTCTAAGTTCAGGAACAAAACAAGAATGTTCACTCTCATCATTTCTGTTGAATAGAATACTAGTTCTAGCCAGAATAATTAGGCAAGAAAAAGAAGTAAACGGCATCCAAATAGAAAAGGAAGAAATGAAATCTCTGTTTGCAGATGACATGGTCTCATATATTAAAAACTCTAACAACTCCACCAAAAGAAAAAAAAATGTTAGAAATAAAGAATGAATTCAGTAACGTTGCAGGGTACAAAATTAATATATAAAAATTGGTAACATTTCTACAAACTAACAAGAAACTATATGTAAAGAAATCAAGAAAACAATCCTATTCACAATAGCATAAAGAAATACTTAGGAATATATTTAACCAAGGAGGTGAAAGATCTGTACATTAAAAAAACCTATAAAACATTGATGAAAGAAATTGAAAAAGATTCAAATAAATGGAATCACATCCCCTGTTTATGGGTTGGAGAAATTAATATTGTTAGAACTGTCTATACTATCCCAAGTGATCTACAGATTCAATGTAATTTGTACTGAAGTTCCAATGACTTTTTTTTTACAGAAATAGAAATAAATAATTGTAAATTTCTCATAGAACCACAAAAGACCTCCAATAGCCAAATAAATCTTGGACAAAAAGAATAAAGCTTAAGAGCTCACATTTCCTGATTTCAAAATATCCTACAGAGCTATAGTAATGAAAACATGCTGTTTTAGTTACTATAACACAGGCAAAAACAACATGCTTTGATTACTATACAACAGTCATAAAAACAGACATATAAAACATTGTAACAGACTAGAGAGCCCAGAAATAAATCCACACATTTACAGTCAATTTATCCTTGAAAAGTTGCTAAGAACAAACAGTGAGAAAAAGACAATCTTTTCAATAAATTGTTTTGAGAAACCTGGATATTAACATACAGAAGAATGACATTGGATCTTTATCTCACACTATATACAGAAAGCAACTCTCATATGAATTAAATACTTTAATTTAATTAATACTTTTCTAAAGCTATAAAGTTCCTAGAATAAAATACAGGGACAACTGTTTATTTTAATTTCAATACATTTAAGGAGTACAAGTGCAGCTTTGTTACATGGATATATTGTACAGTGGAGAGGTCTGGGCTTTTAGTGTACTCAATCATGCGGATAGTGTACACTGTATCCAGTAAGTAATTTTTGATCCTTTATCCCCTTCTCGTCTTTCCACCTTTGGGGTCTTCAAGGTCTATTATTAAACTCTGTATGAACACATGTATCCATAGTTTAGCTCCCACTTATAAGTGAGAATATGTGGTGTTTGATTCTCTGTTCCTAAGTTATGTCACTTATTATAATGGCTTCCAGTTCCATCCAAGCTGCTGCAGAAGACATTATTTCCTTATTTTTATGGCTGAGTAGTACTCCATGGTATAAATACACACATGCACACACAGAGATACACACAGAGACACACACACACACACACACACACCATGTTTTCTTTATCCACTGATCAGTTGGTGGACACTTAGGTTGATTCCATATCTTTGCTACTGTGAATTGTGCTGTGACAAACATATAAGTGTGGGTGTCTTTTTGATATAATGACTTCTTTTCCTCTGGGTAGATATTCAGTAGTGGGATTGTTGGATCAAATGGTAGACCTACTTTTAGTTCTTTGAGAAATATCCATACTGTTTTCCAAAGAATTTATACTAATTTACATTCCCACCAACAGCGTATAAATGTTCCGTTTTCACTGCATCTGCACCAACATGTATTGTTTTTGACTGTTTAATCACAGCCATTCTGACTGGTGCAAGGTGATATCTTATTGTGGTTTTGATTTGAATTTCTCTGATGATTAGTGATACTGAGCATTTTTTATATGGTCATTGGCCATTTGCATATTTTCATTTGAAAAATGCCTGTTCATGTCATTTTCCCACTTTTTAATGGGGTTATTTTTGTTTTGTTTTTGCTGAGTTATTTGAGTGTTTATAATTCTGATATTACATTTGTCAGATGCATAGTTTGTAAATATTTTCTCCAATTTGTTTGTTGTCTGTTTACTCTGTTTATTATTTCTTTCACTGTGAAGAAGGTTTTTAGTTTAATTAAGGCCCATTTTAAAATTTTTGTTCTTGTTGCATTTGGTTTTGTAGTCTTAGTCATAAATTCTTTTCATAGGCCAGTATCCAGAAGAGTTTTCCTAGGTTTTCTTCTAGAATTTTTTATGGTTTCCAATATTACTTTTAAGTCTTTAGTCCATCTTGAGTTAGTTTTTGTATATAGTGATAGATAGGGATCTAGCTTCATTCTTCTATATATGTCCATCCAATTTTCCTAGCACCATTTACTAAAAAAAGGGTCCTTTCCCCAGTGTATATTTTTCTCTGCTTTGTTGAAGGTCATTTTGTTGTAGGTTTATGGCTTTAGTTCTGGGTTCTTTATTCTGTTCCATCGATCTATGTGGATCTATGTTGTATTTTATACCAATACCATGCTGTTTGGGTTACTAAAACTTTATAGTATAATTTGAAGTCAGGCAATGTGAGGCCTCCAGATTTGTTGTTTTTGCTTAGGATTGCTTTAGCTATTCAGGCTCTTTTTTGATTCCATATGAATTTTATAATTCTTTTTCTAATTCTCAAAATTGTCATTGGCATTTTGATGAAGATTGCATTGAACCTGTAGAATATTTGGGGCAGTATGATCATTTTAACAATATTAATTCTTCAAAGCCATAAGCCTGGGATATTTTTCCAATTTTTTGTGTCATCTACAATTTCTTTCATCAGTGTTTCGTAGTTTTCCTTGTAAAGGTCTTTCACCTCCTTGGTTAATTATATTCCTAGTATTTTCATAATAAAAACCCTCAACAAACTAGGTATAGAAAGAACATACCTCAAAATTATTATATAAAAGCCATATATCACAAACCCACAGGCAACATCATATTAAATGGGGAAAAGGTGAAATCATTCTAAGAACTGGAAGAAGACAATGATTCCCACTTTTACAACTTCTATTTAACATAGTACTGGAATTCCTACCCAAAGTAATCAGGCAAGATAAAAAAATAAAAGATATCCAAATTGGAAAATTGGAAGTCAAATTATCTGTGTTCACTGATGTTATGATTTTAAACCTTGAAAGCCCTAAAAATCCTCCAAAAGATTCCCAGATTTGATAATTGAATTCAATAGAGTCTCAGGTTACAAAATCAACATATACAAATCAGCATCATCTTTATAACTAATAACAACCAAGCTGAGAACCAAATCAAGAACTCAATTGCATTTACAATAGCTGCAAAACAAATAAAATACCTAGGAATATATTTAACCAAGGAGGGAAAACTCTCCTTGACATTGGTCTAGGCGATAATTTTTTATATGACCCCCTAAATGACATCCAACAAAGCAAAAATTGAGAAATGAAATTGCATCAAACTAAAATGCTTCTGTACAGTGAAAGAAACAATCAATAGGATGAATAGACAATCTATAGCATAGGAGAAAATATTTGCAAACCACACATCTAATAAAGGATTAACATCCGAAATATATAAGGAACTGAAACAACTTAATAGCAAGAAAACAAATAATCTGAGTAAAAATTGGGCAAAGGACCTAAGCAGACATTTCTAAAAAAAAGACCTACAAATGGCCAAAAGGTATGTGAAAAATGGTCAACATAACTAATCATCAGAGAAATGCAAATTAAAACCACAAGGGAATATCACCTCTTACCTGTTACAACGACTATTTTCAAAATGACAATAGACAACAACTGTTGGTGGGGATGTGAAGAAAATAAAACTCTTGCACATTTTTTGTGGGAACATAAATCAGTACAGCTGTTATGGAAAATGTGTGGAGGGTACTCACAAAATTAAATATAGAACTACCATATGATCTGTAATCCCATTTCTGGGTATATACCTGAAGGAAATAAAATCAGTATGGCAGAGATATCTGTACTGCCATGTCCATTGCATTATTCACAATATCAAAGATATGGAATGAACCTAAGCGTCCCTCATCAGATGAATGTGTAAAGAAAATGAAATATGTGAAGAAATATAATGAAGATATATATATATAATTAAGACATATATATAATGAAGATAGATAGTATATCTTCATTCACACACATACACACACCCACCCAATGGAATACTTTTCAACCTTTAATAAGGAAGAAATCCTGTCATTTGTGATAATGTTGATGAACCTGGACGACATTATGCTAAGTAAAATGAATCAAGTGCAGAAAGGCAAATACTATATGATGTCACTTGTAAATGTAATCTAAAAACATTGAACTCACAGAAGCAGAAAGTACAACGGAGCTTGGCAGGGTCTGTGGGTGGACTTGGGGTGGAAGGAATGTGGAGATGTTGGTTAAAAGTGTACAAAGTTTCAGCTAGACAGGAGAAATAAAAATTACATAAATTACAGAAAATGGATGGGAACATGAAAGCGGTCTCTGGGATGCTCATATATTCTTTTATTTGATCTGGGTGCTGCTTACATGGGAGTGTTCCATTTGTGAGATTTCATCAATCTGAATACTTCAATATGTACACTATTCTGTATATAGGAAGTTGGAAAGGAAGAAAGTGGAGAAAAATCACCGTTCACTTTTAGGGTATGATTTGAATATTAGAGACATAATATTTTCTCTCAAACTGGGTGTAATGTAGTATCTAGGTCCAAGCCATATGTAGCTAAAAGAAAGACTAAAAAATATGGTCGACTTTTTGGCAGCCAGATATTAAGCCAAAAGTCTGTTGTTCTATTACCCAAGGGCAAAGGATAAAAGAGAAATTGAAGAACAGCTAGGAGTTTCTGCCACCATGAGTTGGGACTTATTTCCAGAAATTGTGTTAAAATAATAGCTCAGCAGTAGTGCCTTTCTCTAGCATTAAAAAGGTATTATTAATTGATGTGAAATTTAATAAGCACTGAAGGAACAATTTTTTTCAATAGAAAGAATATCTCAGTAAAACATGAGTAAATTACTTGGATGTTAATTTAAATAAATAATCACAAAAAACCCCTACATCCCTTTACCTATAAATGAATTATTTTTAAAATTTATACAAAAAATGCTTAGATTTTTATTGTTTTTGTGTATGTACAACTCATCTGGAAAATTGTTTTATGTAGATCATTTTATGTCAACACCATCTATACATAAGAGGTAACAACTGATTTGATTCCTTTTATACAGCTTAAATGCCAAAATCATGATTCATATTAAATTTTTATACATTCCTTTAGTAGTTTGTGGTACCAGGATCTCAAAGTGTTTTATTAAAACCTGCTACCTTAGGGTTTTGCCTTCCTTTCATATCATTGTATTTTTTGAATCTGCTACATCTTGGATCATCTAAATATTAGTCTATTAAATACCAGCTATAGTGGTAAATCTTTTAATTGCAAATTCATAGTTTTAAATACTTAGTGAATGACTTAAAATGTCTTTTTTTGTGACCATGGCATATTCCAATCAAAAAGAAAAGCAAAAACTGTGGATGATGCTGAAAAACTTATTTTAAGGCTAGGACTATAGAACATCTTTATCATTTGAATGGGTGTAACTATGTAGGAAACTGTGTAGGTAATTATCTGGCTATTACTCATTTATATAATATTAAAATGTGTAATATTTCCACAATCATTTTCTGTAAATTAACTTAGTCAATTAACTATTCGGTCAAGTAAGAAGTACAAAGGAAAAAAAAAACGGCCATATATGACACAAGAGGAGTGGCAAGGAAAGTGTCCACCCTCAAACGTATCTGGCCCATAGAGAAGGAACATCCACCCTCTGGCCAATTGTCAATAAATGAAATGTGGGCTTCCAGGTTCTCAAAAAGACAAAAACAAAAATTAAACAAACAAACCAAAAAAATTTTCAGATACTTGTGAGATGTCTTTTAATTAAAAACAACACACACACAAAAGAAAAGAATCACTAACATTGAAGTCAGTTTTTAACTGGCTAACCTATATCTAAAAGTCAGGTCTGATCCTATAGACCAACCACCATATTGCAAACTTTGCATTAGAGTTAGACATATATATTAATGTATTTCAAGTTAAATATATTATTTCAACAAAGGTGAACTATTGATTTTTGTTATCACTTCTTAATTTTGTAATATTAAGCCTTCACATTTGAGGAACATTTTTAGAAAACTCTTATTTTAATAAGAAAAATTTTTAAAAACCAAAAAATCATTTTTATTTAGTGAGTAGGAGGTGGGTAAATGACAGCAAATTTGTAGTGTTAAATAGAGGGAAAAAAAGAATATAGACATCACATTGATGAATATTCACAAAAGGTTATAGATTTTCACTACAGAACAATTGGATATGTATAAACAAAATACCATGTTATTAGCATCTCATTTATATTCAATTAGGTTTTCTAGGTTTAAGAACATTTAAAATCTCAGACTTAAACCTAGATGTGACAATTTTAAGCATACCTCTTAGTCATTAAAAACTTCTCAGTGAGTGCTTGGGCAATCATTTTTTTCCTAACATTATTTTTCCCCCAAGATACGTAAGATATTTACATATGTAAAATACGTAAGCCAGATAGAAAAAAATCACTTCATTCTTTCCATAATTCTACATATGTTAAAATATATACTCAAGAAGTAATCTTATTAGAATGTCTCCCTTTTCTTTAAATTGTTGTTAAAATTTTGAAAACTTATGTAACTTTAAAGAGACACAATCAATAAAAGTTTACGTGTGACAGCTTCTAAATGAAATGAGTAACTTTATCCTAATTCTAAATTTCATCTTGATAGTCTTGATCCAGTTTTCAGGCTTGGCAACAAAATTTTTAAATCATTATATTATCATTGAGCTTATCTTAGCATTAATTAGCTTTTTAAAAGATTACTGTGTTATTTTCATTAATTTCTTTTTTTTCACACACACACAAAATGCAGTGTCTGTAAATGCAAGAAGCAACAAATCATGGAAACAGGTGAAAGGCCTGGCACTAGGAAAGAGGAATAAGGGACACAGGGTAGGAGATGGGTTAAGAATGGGAAGCCACTAAACAAAATGTGTGGCTTCAGTAAGTGACAGAACAGAGCTAGGATTAAAAACAAAGACTCAGAAAATAGAGCAAATAGAGCAAAGCAGATATTACAGGGAAGTCCAGGAGGTTTCCTAAGGAACAGAAAAGACATATGTAATTAGTACAGCAGGACAAGCAGTATTCCATAGCAGGCACATCTTGAAAATTCTGGCAATTATTAAGACTCAGCTAGGTAAGGGTTCCAGAATCTAGAAGGAAAATCTACACTTTACACATCAGGTCTTGAAGCACTGTGGTTCACCAACAGATTCAAGACCAGTAATGCTTACTAATTACAATAAAAACTAAGAAAACCAATAGCTTCTTTTTACAGAGTGCTTACTATATTATTTGACAGATGGATTTCATGCATAATTTCATTTAATATGAAACTTGTGAAAGGAAGATATTGCACCTATTTTACAATTAAAACTAGTGCACAGATTTTATCATATACCATACTATTTAGTAAGCAGCAGAGCTGAGAAGTCAGCCCTGTTTAATAGGATAGTATATTATTTTTCTCTCCTTACTGTAACAAATTACCACAGATTTAGTGGCTTCAAATTACACAAATTTATTATCTTCCAGTTTTGGATGTTCAAAGTCAGAAACGTAACTCACCAGATTAAAATCAAGCTGTCAGCAAGGCTGCATTCATTTCGTAAAGCTTTAGTGGATGATCCCTTTCTTTGCCTTTTCCAGTTTCTAGAAGCTGCTCATATTCCTTGGCTTGTGGCCCCATTCCTCTGTCTTCAAAGCCAGTTACTGTGGGTTAAGTTCTTCTGATACTGCCATCTCTCTACTTCTCCATAGTCACAGCTTCCTCTAGCTCTTTTAAGGACCCTTGCTATTACAATGGGCTCACCTGAATAATCCAGGAAAATCTTTCTGTTTCAACACCAGTTGATTAGCAAATTTACTTCCACCTACAAACAATTCAGCTTTACCATGTAATATGAGATATTCACAGGTTCCAGGCCTTAAGGACTGAGCATCTTTGAGGGTGGTGGTGGTGAGGGGTGGATTATCTGTTACCACAGATAGCAAAGCCTTCACTTTTACCTCTCAGCTCCAAAGCCTTACTCAAGCTGGAGACTTGCATATGGGTAACAGGTTATGAATATAGTGCAGCTTCTTCTCACTGGCCTCTTTGCCCGAAAATGTATGAATCTCAAAAATAACTGTCAAAAGTGTCTAATCCAGAAACTAGAGCTAAAAATAAGTATGAGCCCTTGGTTAGAAAAAAAGAACTTTTTTCCCTCTAATAATGTAAAATAATGGATATGACATATAAATGGAACCTAGTCAGAAAATAAACAATTATGTATTCATATGCAAATATTCAAGTTCTGTATTTTTAGAAAATTTTTAAAAAATGATAGTGAGAAGAAATGTGTGGGAAAATTTTAAAAAAATTATGCCTTGAATAGCTAAGAAGACATTGTATTGAATACAAACATGTAATTGCCAATCTACTCAGATTTCTCTTTAGCAAATTTCAGCATGAATTTTGTGAAAATGATAGCATGATTAAGAATATATTTTGAGATAATTGAGAGAAAACAGGAAGACTTTTAAGCATAAAAAACATGAGAAAATGACATTAAGCCCGTAAAATTATAGAATTCTAGCATTAGAACTAGGAATCCAGAGATTCTGAAACCTTTGGCAAATGACAAATTTGAGTAAAATGGAGATTTTCCCCCATCTTGTCCAAGAATTTTCCCAAGTTAAGAGTGGTTTAATTAATAGGCCATCTGGAATAAAAAATAAATTGTTTTACTCTATTTATGCTCTATTCATGGGAAAGATACCCGTGAATGCACATCAAAAGGAAATAGCCCTACTGAGACATATTTCTTTCCAATTACTTTTTTTTTTTTGGTTCCATAAACACTTTTTCCAGATCACTTATTTTGGCACACAAGTGTGTCTCTCAACAGTGTGCATGTATTATATTCTGTATCTGATGATTCTATAATTATTTTTCCTCATTACTGTTTCTGCCAGCTCTCTGCTGTGAATCTTGATCTCCCTACACATGTTGAGACGTGATTCCTATACAATACAGGAAATAAAAGTAGGTGGTGACTAGAACGAGGGCATGGGAAGGATGGGGGAGAGGTGGGAGACGAGCACCATAGAGAGATGACTTCCTAGAAGTCAGGCAGTGGCCAGGCAAGCACAGTCGCTCAGATAGATTATATTTTCAAAATATGGTACAACAATATATTGTCTAAAAGAAATGCTTAAAACAATAAGAAGTAAAGGAAGTCAACTTAGAAGAAAGAAACATATTAAGCAAATATGAACCAAAATAAAGCCCAGGTATCAATGTAGTAGCAGATAAATAAAACTTGAAAGTAAAAAAATTATAATGAAAAAGAGCAATTGTATATATCAGTAAAACAAAATAAATCAGTAAGTTTTTTGCAATTGTATGTCATTTGCTCAAATTAGAAAAAGGAACAAAAGGATAGTGAAATTATCCTATGCAGAAACTGAACTATATTGTTATTTATTTTTTAATGTTTTTAATCTACTTCTTTTTATTAATTACATGAAATTACAGTCACTTAATTACATGTATCAGAGCAGAGTTAAGCTACAATAAGTACTGTGATGTAACAATTTGTGCAGTCATTAAAAGATACATTAATCAAGTCTGATTTTGGCATTCGGTATAATATCATCATTAAAACCACTATTCGTCAATTGCCTTTCAGGTGAAAATTACTGAAAAAGGAAATATTGACATTTTGATAACTTTCAAAAAGTTATTTGCAATACTAAAATAACACTTATTCACTAAAATATCTTAATATGAAGTTTTAAAAATAAGTGTTTATTGGAAGGGCTTTGATTTGAACAGTGGATTTCAGGTGCAACTACAGATCTGTAACAATATCAAAAGCATAAAAGTTTATTCTTTTAAATTGTGGTAGACACAATCTAGAGTAACCTAGTTAGGTCACATTGAATGGAAAAAGTGATAGGCTATCACTGCCTTGATTATGTATTAAATAGAAGACTCTACCTTATCAGATTAGAGAGGGAGATTCTCCTGCTGGCTTTGAAGAAAGGAACAGCCACGTTTTGAATGTTTATGGAGAGGTCCATGTGACAACAAACTATTGGCATCTCCTAAACCCTAAGTGTAGCCCTCAGCCAACAACCAGCAAGGAAATGGGCACCTAATTCCTATAATCTCAAGGAGATGAATTCTGCCAAACAATTTGTGGGAGCTTAGCAGAGTATCTAGCCACAGTCAAGACTGGCAAAACCACAAACTTACTGACATCTTTTTTGCAAACTTGTAAGACTTTGAGCCGAGCATCACCTAAGCTGTGCCCAGACTCATTACAGAAAGTATAAGGTAATAAATGGGTATTATTTTAATCCACTACACCTGTGGACATTTTTTTGTATTTTTTTATTTTTAACATTTTTTTACAGCAATGTAAAACTAATACAGAGCCCTCGATTGTGAAGGATGAAACTTAATGTAGCCTAAGAAGTAATTGCCATGATTCCTGGAGATATTTGAAAAATGGACCTCATGTATGAGGCATGACTCCAAGTTCAGGATATGGTATTACACTATCACAAAAAGTCTAAATGTCATGGACAAGGACTGTGTTTATGACTAAGCTTACCACACCCTGTAAGCATACTGTGAAGTTGAGCACATCTATTGGGCACGTTAAAGTGAATTCCTTAAGAGTGGGGATTCTGGATAAATTGGAAAAAAAGGACTCAATTATTTTTATTAATTTTCATTTTGTTTTTGTTATTAAAAGCCTGAGATTATTAAATGCGTTTACCAGACAAATAAGTTGTGCAGAGAATGTAATATAAAAATTAACATAGCTAAACTCTTCACTGCTAATAGAAAACATAAAAATAGTGAGGCAAATATAATGAGATTTAAGTGTAACATTATTAGCTCTGGCAGATGAAATAGACAAAAATACAATTTAAATATTTGAACAACATAATTAATAAAATGAGCATGCAGTGACAGCAGAGAATTGTTTTTACCTCATTTTTAGGAGCTATTAATAGTCTATTAACAGACTATTTCTTAGAGCATTTTTAGTTTTATAGAAAAATTGAGCAGAAAACAAATAATCCTACTTCCTTCCTCTCTATAGTTTCCACTATTATTGACATCTTCTGTTAATGTGGTTGTATGTTACAGTTGTTATTGATAATTGAATTAATTCGATATTGATACATTATTACTAATAAAAGTCCATAATTTACATTAGGATACACTCTATGTATTTTATATTATATCAGATTTGACAGATATATAATGTCTCATTTTTGCCATTACAGCGTCCTAAAGAATGGTATCAGTCTCCTAAAAATCCCCTATCTCCTACTGATTGATTCCTCCCTCCAGCCTCTCAGAACCCTGGCATCCACTGATATATTTACTGTCTTCACAGTTTTGCCTTTTCCAGAATATCATATACCTTTATCATACAGTATGTAACATTTTTTGGATTGGCTTATTCCACCTAGAATTATGCATTTACGTTTTCTTCATGTCTTTTTGAACCTTGATAGCTCTTTTTTTAAATCGCTGAATAACATTTTATTGAATGGATATACCACAGATTGTTTATCCATTCATCCATCAAAGGGCATTTTGTTTGCTTCCAAGTTTTAGCGATATGAGAAAAGCTGCTAAAAACATTTGTGTGCAGGATTTGTATGGATATTAATTTTCAACTTTTTTGGATAAGTTCCTAGGGTTGCTGGATCATATAGCAAGACTATATTTAGCTTTATAAGGAACTTCACACCTCTTCCATAGTAGCTATACCATTCTGTACCAACAATGAATAACAATTACCGTTGCTCCACATGCTCTCCAGCCTTTGCTATTATCAGTGTTTTTTTTTATTTTAGCCATTTTAATAGGTGTGTAGTGGTTTCTTATTGTTTAAATTGCAATTCCCTAATGACATACGATGTTAAGAACCTTTGTATATGTTTACTTGCCATCTGTTTACCTTCATTGGTGAGATACCTGTTCAGATTATTTGCCCAGTTTTTAAATAGGTTGTTTCTTTTCTTATTGTTGAGTGTTAGGAATTTTTTATGTATTTTTTATACAGGTCTTTCATGAGATACATATTTTGCAAATATTTACTTTCAGTTGGGCTTGCCTTTACAGTGTCTTTCACAGAGAAGAAGCTTTCAATTTTAATAAAGTTCAATTTATGGATATTTTTGTTATGGAGCATATATTTGCTATTGCATCTAAAAACTCACAACCAAATCCAAGGTTATCTAGGTTTTCCATGTTATCTTGTAGAAGTTTTATGGTTTCACAATTTACATATAGATGCATGATTCTTTTTGAGTTAATGTTTTTGCAAAGGGTCAAAGTTCTGTGTCTAGATTTATTTTCTTGTATGTGGATGTCCAATTCTTCAAGCAATATTTGTTGAGAAGTCTATCCTTCCTTCATTGAATTGCCTTTGCTCCTTTGTCAAAAATAACTTGATTATATTTGCATGGGACTAGTTCTGCACTATGTATTATAAACTCAGTTTTCAAGTGTCCATAAAAAACTTATGAACAAATCATATGTCAGAAAAAGCAGTTAAATCTCACAAGCAGAATAGTATAATCATATTAAAAATAATAAGGAATAAAAACAAAATCAAAAAAATTACTAATCATGTTTTTAGGGAAATATTGTACCAAGAAATTAAAGGGAAAAACCTAAAACATACCATTTGAAGTTAAAGGTTTCATATTTTATTGTTAAATATAACAATTATTAAAATTCTAATGATCTGAAAGAATATTGGTAAATTCAACAGAAATAAGAAAGATAGAACATAATTAAATTTGAAAAAAAAATCTCATTTGTATTTGGAACTGTGTTAAACCTGTATATTTATTTGGAAAGAATTTGTATTGATATTATTTATGTCATATATTTTCTATTCAGGAATAGACTTCATTTCAAATCCTGTCTGTTAAGTTGAAAGTTTTGAGAATATTTTAAAAAAGTATTGTTTGGATTTTGAAAATATAATTTCAATATTGTCATTATACTCTTTATTTTTTGTGATATTTTTCTATGGCACATTTTAATATAATCTATTCTAAATAGACAGGAAAGTTATTGAATTGTGTATTTATATGATTATTTTCCATGTGATTTTTTGAGAGAATTTCTTTACAGACCATCAGATCTTCATAGAATAATTTAGTTCTGTCTTATTTTCAGTGTCTTGAAATTGCCCATCTATGAAAAGCATGAAATTTTCCTTGAATAAGATTAAAGACAGTTTAGTAATTTTCAATTATCCTAATGGCTCTTCATCATAACCTGGATAATTGATGACTGACTTGTGACTAGGCAGTAATCTGCTTATCCTTTATGGTTTATATTCAACCTACTTCTGAAAAGCATGTGAGCTAATTTACTATATACAAGACATAGAATAAAACTATTGAAACAAACTATTTGAAACCATAGCTGGGAAGAGAAAATAAATTAGTTAAAAGCTTTAGAAGAACTGAGTTTGAATAGATATTATAACATTCAACTTTAGTGTTTGACTAATTGTGTAAATGATGTAATGAAAAGTCATGTTTTTTTTATAAATTAATCTCTTATGTTATTTTATGAGACATATAAAATGTATGCAGAATACTAACATGTTTCAAATGGGATTTATTACATTGTTTATTTATTCTCCCTTGATTTATGTATAGATTTTTACCACCAAATTAACTATAAGTGATTCAGAGATATTATTATGATCTTCAAGATAGTAGATCTCTTGATCTTGTTATTTTAAAAGCTCAACAAAAATACACAAATGTATGAATGACAATAATAAAGGTGGTAGATGTAGAAACAACACTAATACTTTCTTATAACACTAATGACAGCAAGGGAAAATGTGGGATCATTTGAAGAAGCTATAGAGAATATTCAGTGACAATGGCCATTTTCGTTTTCATAGGTCAAGTGACTATCAATTAAAAATAGTGTAACAGCTTTTTCACCTAAAAAAATAGTGTTTTCTCTTTGAAATGCAAGCAATAATAAATATGTGTGAAGTTCAAAGAAAATAATTCTAAATTTTTCTTTAATGTTAAACAAAAAAGAAAATAAAACCATGCTCTTGGGAACATTGTGAGAAAGAATTAAAGAAGACATATATAGGGCTTTTATTTTGTATATATACACACATATATACACATACATATATATCCTTAGTTTAATTAAACAGAGTATGTGTTTGTATATATATATAAAACCAGTATATACACACATATGTAAGTGTTAATTAACCTAAGATTATGTGGCAGTGTTTTTTAGGAATATTTAATTCATATTCCCAAACATCCATTACAGCGTTCCAATATCAGTGTTCCATTTAATTCAGAGTATGAATATTTTACCCAAATAGCCAATGTCATTTTGGAATCAGTGTAGCATTTTGTAAACCTACTGGGATAAATTGAACATAAATTTAATATTTGACAGAAAAATTCTGAGTATGTTTGACTAATTATAATTGCTATTCCCACTCTGGCACATTTGTGTCAGACAACTGTCTTAGGTTTATTTTTTTCTTCCAATATCAAAAAATTGCTCAATTTTAAGTATATGCGCCCTCCTCAACTTCCTCTCTCTCTCTCTCACACACACACACACAAACACACAATCTCTCTCATTCACTCTTGTTCTTTCTCTACTTAGCTACCCTGGAAGAAATATACCCAAGTCAAAATAAACCACAATAATTAATTAATAAACAGTGACCTTTCAATAATGAATGCTATTACAAATCCTCATTGCCCTGGTGAAGTAAGAGCTTTGTTAATGAAATGCACAAATAAATATTATTTCATTGGGGTATATAAGAGATTGCATGGGGACATTAAACAAGTTTTCATTGTCAATGGCAATGATAATAAATAGAAACCAATAGCAGGAGGTAAGTAACAAGACAAGGAGGTGAGTTGATTTTATCTAACTCAAAATCAACCCCATCACCAACCCACCTAGCTATATATTATATAAATATCTTTCTTTTCTTAATAAGAAGTGTACATCCAGGAATAAAAATATGGTATGCTTTAGGTAAGGGCAATCTCTTGTAA
Source organism: Daubentonia madagascariensis (assembly GCA_023783475.1). Taxonomy (NCBI): domain Eukaryota; kingdom Metazoa; phylum Chordata; class Mammalia; order Primates; family Daubentoniidae; genus Daubentonia; species Daubentonia madagascariensis. Next base: position 11,035,241 of record JAKFHU010000978.1, on the reverse strand, counting down.
AGTTTTTTTTCATATTCAATCTACGGCTGACAAAGTGAAATAGGGAAATATCCGTACACCTCACTTAAGGTCCTCAGATCCTTTAAATTCAAAAGTTTTACGCTAAAAGATTTTAAATAAAGTTACTAACCCAGTATTGATTTGCTTTGTTTTCTACACTGGTAAGCAATATCAATACCTGGAAAGTAATTTAATTGGTTAATTTAAACATGTTTGATCACAAATTATAGAGATTTGGATGCTGGGTATTAGATGGTATAACTTTCTTTCTAGTCTTGTACCAGTTAATTTTAGATGTAAGGAATTTGATTCCTAAATAACAATTTGACCATTCAGTAATGTAACTACTTTTCTAGAATATTTCAAACATATTTTAAATGTCAGAGTTGACTGGAGATATTTTCTGGTAGATCAACCACTCAGATAATTGAAATTAAACTCCCTAAAGAAGGAGGCAATTTTTGTTCACAGGCTTAGAAAATTAATTGCACAATCAACAAATAGCAAATAATGTAATGTTGATAGTGGAATATGGTGCTAAAAAACTAAGAAGTTGTCAGTCAGTCATAAATGAGTGTTATTAACTGACATTTCAATTACCATAATATGAAACGTCTCTTGAGTATATTATAAAATTAATATATCTGATTTTTATAGAAGTTTACAAACTCTTACCAAAATAATGCATGTCAACATACAAACACAATTTTAGTCACTAATTAAAGTGAAATATTATTTACCACAAATACTATTCTTTGTGCACTATATTCAGAATTCAAAATTCATGTTGATGGCTACGATTGTACAGGCTTGCAAACAATGAACAATTGAATCATCTGTTCTTTGAAAATGTGTGTTTAAATATCGTGTTTAGATCTACAATTCTATCACATTATCACTGTTATTACTTATGGTAAAAATGTAAAATAAAATTTAAACATTGACATACAATAATATTTTATCATAATGGTGTATAATTCAAAGGTCGAAGGGACAGAAAGGTGGGTATAGGGACAAGTGTGGTCAATATATAGACATTTTGGGGCCAGCACTTTGCTTTAATATTCCTTTAATCTGGTACACACTTTTCTGTTTGTCTAAGAATATAATATTTTCTACTGTCTTATATTTGGCCATATTTTACTTTTAATTTGGCTGCCTAATCCCTGTAGGCATTTGATTTCCCTAAGACACACTGTTTTTAATGATCTGTGTCATCTGCTTTTTATTCCCACCTCATCTTTGATGAAGGTAGAAGATACATAATATCATGGGCCAAATAGGATTAGATGATAATCGTTACTTGATAATTTAGTTCCTTGTGTAATGTCATGTTTATTTTTAAATTTAAGAAGGTGATATAAGCAAAATTAATGGAAAACATTATAGAAATTTGTGCTAACTTAACTTTAAGGACCTTATTTTAAGGTCCTTAAATAAACTCAATTGATAGAATTGTTTCATGGACCTTGATCTGTCTTCTTTCCTTGTTTAGCCCCAGAAGCTATTAAGTTCCTCTCACTTTATTACAGCAGGATTAATACTGATCTCTGTCTCTCTTAGCTCAATCATTCCATTCTTAGGGGACTGTAATACCCATAAAAACAATCAAGACACTTCCTCTCCCAAAAGTTGACTCTTCACATTAAAAATATTACTTAGCTGGGTGTAAATTGTAATAATGACAATTTCTTTCCAGATATACTCTTGATGAAGTTCTGCAACGACATAAGAGTTTCAATTTGATTGAATTTTCTCAGCAATATTTAAATATAAATTAAAGACAAATTTGAACAGAAAATCAACCAAATAAGGTACAAGGGAATGGTACAAAGGAATCTGACATGTTAAGTTTTGCATGCCTCTAATTATACATTACAATGTATATTGATGTACACTTAGGCTTATTGTATATACAGGCTGTTTTAAATAGTGCTACATTAAACATGGGAGTGGAAATATCTCTTTCATATACTAACTTCCTTTTTATTGGGATATATACCCAGCAGTAGGATTGCTGAATCATATGGTAGTTCTAATTTTAGCTTTTTGAGAAAACTCCATACTAATTTTCCATAGTGGCTGTACTAATTTACATTCCCACCAATAGTATAAGAATGTTCAGAGAGACAAGATGAACGACCAGAGACATCAGCTGTCAGATAGTCTCGGAAAGAAGGAAAAGTTTTAAATGAAAAAGGAAGAAAAATCATAGATTGGGTGTAATTCTGAGGGAAAAGTGCCAGAATCTACCAGAGATGCCACAGGAAGAAGTTGTGGAGAGAACAAAAAGGAGCAAGATATTGGCTGAGATCAATGCGCGAGAGGTTTGGAGCCTGGCCAAAAGGGTAGGTGGAGTGGTTTGTTTCTCTCTCACTCCCATCTCTGGAAGTCAGCAGACTCCCGAGCTGCTGGAGAGCCTTTCTGCTCTCATGAGCCCCAAAGCAGCTGCTGCCAGTGAACTGGGAGCTTCTTGAGGACAAAGCACCAGGCTGCCAGCCCCCACGGGGTTGCTACCTGTCACCACAGACCCAACCTGAGATTGCAAGCACCATATTGCTTCTCCACCCACCATGTGCCTTTGTCCTCCCCAGGGAGCTTCAGCTCCTCAGTTTTTATCTCACTCACTCCCACACAAGCATTTCTAAACTCTGGCCCAGACTGTGGGAGCCACAGGGGCTGATGGGTCCCAGGGGATCAGCATGACCCCAGAGCCTGGACATTCTGGGCAGGCTGTCTTCTGGAGAGAGGGACAGAAACAACCAGAGTGCTAGCTTTCCTCCATTCAGACTCGTTCCCCCCTGCTCCCCCACCCATGGCTGCAGAGAGACACAATTGAGCCAGTACTCTCAGGAGCAGCTGCTTCCCCTCTGTTGTTGCATACACCACATTGAGGTTCCCACAGAGAGTGGGGCTTAAAGCTTTCTTCTTAAAAACCTGCAGTGGACTAAGGGGTACTCAGAGTGTGAGTTCCCTGTGAACTGGCCCTCCCCAGTGCTGCTTGCCTGGGTGCTACCTCAGAACAGGGCACATCCTGAAATATAGGGACACTGAATGTGCTTGAGTACCCCATAGGCAACCTTGGGACCAGTATGCTTCTCCCTGGCACAGTCAGAGATTGATCTTTGGGGACCCAGGGACAGGGCCGCAGGCCAGATCTTGGACCCCCAGGACTCAATTGTTTTGTACAGGGGAGATTTGTGAACTAATCTTGGGAGGTGAGAGAGCCCAAGTGGACAGAAGTGAGAGGAGAGTGCAGTGTGGGTCCCACCCACAACACACTCATGGAGCCCCATCCACCTGCAGGAAGGCCACGCTCTTGGCCTGGGCTGGGATCTTGGAGAGGGAAGCTCTGAGCCTGCAGCACCATTGCTGGGGAGCTTGGCTGGTTGGGGCTCTGGCCAGCTGGCAGACACCAGAAGGAAATTGAAGAACAGGGTAGGGAAAGGGAAGAAAAGAGTGAAACTCACTCCTGACAGCCAGACTGTGAATCTCAGATAGCCCCAACCCTAAAAGCAGACTTTCTGGCTTGGTGGGGCACTTTAGCCCCTCCCTGGTTGCTTTCTCCAGTGGTCTGGGAGGGACCTTTGACCCCTTTTGAGAAAGCTACCTTATCTATTTTGTGGAGCCTAAGGGCAGGCTCATCCAGCCCAGCCACACCCAACTTGACTCCCCCTTCCACCTCTGCTGTGGTGGAGAATAAGGACTCACCTGAAAGTTCCAAGGCCCAACACTTGGGGCATTCGAGTGTTCTTCCAGAGGGGCTAAAGCCAGTCACAAGTCCCAAAAATAACACTGCAGCTGGTTCATTCCAATAAGTGCCACCTACTGGCAGGTGGGTAAATTTGTACAGCGCTATACATTTACTGATTCAATCATACAGGGTGTGGTAGATTCTTACCCACAAGAATTACTTGCTATCTCAGAGATTATACTGGGCATGCCAATACATTTCACACTGTTAACATCACAGGGCTGGGTAAAGAGAATTTCAAAGACCTCCATCCTCCCTCATCAATAAGAGGCACAGAATCTGCCCACACACATAGCTCACCACCACTACAACCTACAAACAATTAGCAACTGAGAAAATCACCACACTAAGGATATCTATAACCAAGGCATTCATCCAGAACATAGACAACTATCAAAGCACCCACAAGCAAAGCAAAAGGTTCTTACCCAACATATGCTACAAACACACCCTTACAAGTGAGGAGGGTGAAGCCCCATGTAAACAAAAGAAAATCCAAAAACCAGAAGTGATAACTGCTCCAGATGAGAAGGAATCAGTGCAAGAGCTCCAGAAGTATGAAAAATCAGAGCAAAACAACATCCCAAAGGGGCACACTAACTCTCTAGCAATGGATCCCAACAAAAATGAAAATATTGAAAAGGCAGATAAAGAATTCCAAATATGAATTGTAAAGAAGCTCAATGAAATCTAAGAGAAAATGGAAAACCAACTCAAAGAAACCAGAAAAACAATTCAGGAAATTAATGAAAAATTTACAAAAGAGATAGACATAATTAAAAAAAAAAATAGAACTTCTGAAAATGATAAATTCACTTAAGGAAATACAAAACACAGTGGAAAGCTTTAAGACTAGACTAGACAAGTAAGAAGAAAGAATTTCAGAGCTTGAAAACAATCCTTTCAAATTAACACAGTCAGTAAAAAGTAAAAAACAAACAATTAAGAGGAATGAACAAAGCCAATAAGAAATATAAGATTATGTAAAATGGCCATATATAAGAATCATAGGCATCCCTGAGGGTGAAGAAGAAAATGGAAGGTCTAGAAAACCTATTTGGGGGAATAATTGAGGAAAACTTGCCTGGTCTTGTAAGAGATTTAGACATCCAGGTACAAGAAGCTCAATGAACACCTGGAAGATTCATTGCAAAGAGGCAATCAACAAGACATATAGTCATCTGGCAGGCCAAAGTCAACATGAGGGAGTAACTCCCACAGGCTATGAGGCAAAAACATCAGGTACCTTACAAAGGAAAACCCATTAAGCTAACTGCGGACTTCTCAACAGAGAATTTATAACCCAGAAGGGTTGAGGCCCCTTCATCAGTCTTCTTAAACAGAAAAACTATGAGTCTAGAATTTTTATCCTGAAAAACTAAATTTCATATATGAAGGAGAATTAAAGACTTCTCCAGACAAGCAAACACTGAGGGAATTTGTCAAGACCAGACCTGCCGTGCAGGAAATGCTCAAAATTGCATTATACATGGATCAGCACAATAGACACCCACTAGCGTAAAAAAACCCAAATGCTAAAGCTTAGAGCTCATCTAAATAATAGCAAAAGAGTGTAAACAAAGCAATAAGGTACTACCCAACATGATGAACAGAACAGCATTGCACATATCAATGCTAGCAATCAATGTGAATAGACCGAATGCCCCACTCAAGAGACATAGGCTGGCTGAATAGATGATAAAATACAATCCAAGTATCTGCTGTCTCCAGGAAATATATCTAAACCACAAGGACTCATACAGACTCAAGATGAAGGGATGGGAAAAAATATTCCATGCAAACGGAAACCAAAAGAAAGCAGGTTTAGCCATTCTCATATCAGATAAAATTGACTTTAAATCAACAACAGAAAAGAAAGATAAAGAAGGTCATTATGTAACGGGAAAGGGAGAAATTCAACAAGAAGACATAACAATCCTAAATATTTATAAATCAAACAAAGGAGAGACCAGATTCGTAAAGCAAACCCTATTAGATATTAGCAAAGAGATAAACAGCAACGTTGTAATTGCCAAGGTCTTCAAAACCCCACTGACAGAGCTGGACAGATCATCCAAGCAGAAAATAAATTAAAAAACACTGGACTTAAATGGGACTCTACTACAAATGGACCTAACAGACATTTACAGAACATTTTACCCAAAAACTACTGAATACATATTCTTCTCATCAGCCCATGGAACATTATCCAAGATTGATCATATCTTAGGCCCAAAAACATGGCTTGACAAATTTAGAAAAATAGAAATCATACCATGTATCTTCTCAGACCACAGTGGATTAAAAGCAGAAGTCAATTCCAAGAGAAATATTCAATTCTACATAAAGTCATGGAAATTAAACAACCTGCTGCTGAATGGTTCTTAGGTCAATAATGAAATTAAGATGCAAATAAAAATATTCCTTAAACTTAATGACAAAGGGCACACAAACTATCAAAATTTGTGAGATTCGGCAAAAACAGTCTAAAGGAAAAAATTCTTAGCCTTAAATGACTACATCAAAAAGACAGAAAGATTACAAACTAACAACCTAATGACATATCTCAAGGAACTAGAAAAGGAAGAGTAAACCAAACCAAAGCCAGAAGAAAAAAAGAAATAACTAAGGTCAGAACAAAAGTAAATGAAATGGAAAACAAAAAAATAATACAAATGATCAACAAAGCAAAAAGTTGTTTCTTTGAAAAGATAAACAAAATTGATAGACCTCTTGCTAGATTAACCAGAAGAAGAGAAAGGGTCCAAATAAGCTCAATCAGAAATGAAAAATGAGATATTACAACTGATATCACAAAAATGCAAAATATCACCCATGAATACAACAAAGATCTCTATGTGCATAAATTAGAAAAACATAGAGGAAATGAACAAATTCCTGGAAACACACAAACTCCCAAGATTCAATCAGAAGTAATAGAACTCCTGAACAGACTAAGAATGAGCAGCAAGAATGAAGCAGAAATTTAAAAATCTTCCAACAAAAATATCCCTGGACCAGATAGATTCACAGCTGAATTTTACCAGAATCACAAAGAAGAGCTAGTATCCATACTACAGAAATTGTTCCATAACATTGAGAAGGAGGGAATCCTCCCCACTCATTCTACGAAGCCAGTATCAACATAATACCAAAACCAGGAAAGGACACAACAAAAAAGAAAACTACTGAGCAATATACCTTATGAATATAGATGGAAAAATCTTCAATGAAATACTAGCAAACCGAATTCAACAGCACATCAAAAAAATAATCCACCATGACCAAATGGGCTTCATCCCAGGGATGCAAGGATGGTTGAACATATGTAAATCTATAAACAGAAGCAAAAACAAAGACCATAGGATCATCTCAATAGATGCCAAAAAAGCATTGAACATAATTCAGTACCGGTCCATGATAAAAACCCTCAACAAAGTAGGAATAGAAGGACCATAACTCAAAATTATAAAATCCATATATAACAAACCCACAGGCAACATTATAGTGAATGGGGAAAAGTTGAAAGCCTTTCCCCTAAGAACTGGAACAAGACAAGGGTGCCTCCTGTCAATTCTATTCAACATAGCAATCAGGTAAGAGAAGTCCTAGTCATAGCAATCAAGTAAGAGAAAGAAATAAAGGGCATCCAAATCTGAAAAGAGGTGGTCAAACTCTCATTTTTTGCTGATGATATGATCTTGTATCTAGAAAACCCCGAAGACTCCACTAAGAGACTCCTGAAGTTGATAAATATTTTCAGCAAAGTCTCAGGTCACAAAATCAATGTACACAAATCTGTAGCATTCCCATACACCAATAACAGTTAAGCTGAGAGTCAAATCAAAGACTCAATACCAATCATAATTCCTATAAAGAAAATTAAATACCTAGGAACATACTTAACCAAAAATTTGAAAGATCTCTGCAAGGAGAACTATGAAACACTGAGGAAATAAATTTCAGATGACACAAACAAATGAAGAAAACATATAATGCTTATGGATCAGTAGAATCAACACTGTTAAAATGTCCATACTACTAGAAGTGATTTACAGATTCTATGCAATACCCAACAAAATACCAACATCATATTTCACAGATCTAGAAAAAATAATTCTACACTTTGTTTGGAACCACAAAAGAGCCTGAATAGCTAAAGCAATCTTAAGCAAAATGAACAAACCTTGAGGCATCACATTACCAGACTTCAAACTATGCTACAAGGCTATAGTAACCAAAACAGCATGTTACTGGCACACAAATACAGACATAGACAAATGGAACAGAACAGAGTACACCAATATAAAACCACCCACATACAGAAACTAATCTTTGACAAAGCAGACAACAATATACACAGGGGAAAAGAATCCCTATTCCATAAATAGTGCTGGGAGAATTGTATAGCCACATGCACAAGAACGAGACATGGTCAATATCTCTCACCACTTAACAAAGTTAATTCAGGATGGATAAAAGACTTATATGTAAGGCATGAAACCATAAGAATTCTAGAGGAAAATGTAGGAAAAACTCTCCTAATGATCAGCTTAAGCAAAGAATTTATGAAGAAGACCCCAATGGCAATTACAGCAACAACAAAAATAGATAAATGGGAATTGATTAAATTAAAAAGCTTCTGCACAGCTAAGGAAATAATCAACAGAACAAATAGACAACCTAAAAATGGGAGAAAATATTTGCAAGCTATATATCTGATAAAGACCTAATAACCAGAATCTACAAATAACTCAAGGAAATCAGCAATAAAAAAACAAACAGCCCTATTAAAAAGTAGACCAAAGACATGATCAGAAGCTTTTTAAAAGAAGATACACAAATCGCTAATAAACATATGAAAAAATGCTCAACATCTCTAATCATTACGGAAATGCAAACTAAAAAGACAACGAGATATCTCCTTTCCCCTATAGAATGGCTTTTATTAAAAAGTCCAAAAACTGTAGATGCTGGCGTGGATGCAAATAGAAATGAACACTTATACACTGTTGGTGGGACTGCAAATCAGTCCAACCTCTATGGAAAACAGTATGGAGATTCCTCAAAGAACTAAAAGTAGACCTACCATTCGATAAAGCAATCCCACTACTGGGTATCTACCCAAAGGAAAAGAAGTCATTTTCCTTGCACTCAAATGTTAATTGCAGCACAATTCACAAAAGACACTTGCACTCAATGTTAATTGCAGCACAATTCACAATTGCAAAGATGTGGAATCAACTTATGTGCTCATCAATTCATGAGTGGATTAATAAAATGTGGTATATGTATACCACGGAGTACTACTCAGTATAAAAAAGAATGAATTAATGTCTTTTGCAACAATTTGTATCAGACTGGAGACCATTATCCTAAGTGGAGTATCTCAAGAATGGAAAAACGAACACCACATGTAATTGCTATTAAATTGGAACTAACTGATGGGCATACATGTACACAGAGGTCAGTATAACTCTGTGGAAATCAAGTGGGGAGAGGAGGTTGGAGGGCAGGGGTGAAAACCTACCTAACGGGTACAATGAACACTATTTTAGTGATGAGCACACTTATAGCAATGACTAAAGCATTACAAAAGTGATCCATGTAACCAAAAACATTTTTACCCTCTTAATATTTTGAAATTAAAAAAAAAGAATGTTCCCTTTTCTCCACATCATTGCCAGCATTTCTTATGTTTTGTCTTTTTGATTAAAAAAAATGTTTAACTGGGATAATATAATAACATATTATAATTTTGATATGTATTTTCCTGATGAATTTTTAATGCTGAAAATTTTTTTCCTATACCTGTTGGCCATTAGTATGTCTTCTTTTAAGGAATATCTATTCAGAGCTTTTTGCCCATTTTTAGATTGAATTATTTGTTTTTTTGTTATTGAGTTGTTTGAATTCCTTATATATTCTGGCTATTAATCTCTTTTCAGATGGATCGTCTGCAAATATTTTCTCCCAATCTGTAAGTTGTCTGTTTACTTTGTTGATTCTTTGTTTTGCTGTGCAGAAGCTTTTTAGCTTGACATCCCATTTGTCTATTTTTGCTTTTATTCTGTGCTTTTGAGATACTACTCCAAACTTTTTTGCCCAGACCAATGTCCTGAAGTGTTTCCTCTATATTTTATTCTAGTATTTTTATAATTTTAGGTTTTACATTTAAGTCTTTAATGTATATTGATTTGAATTTTGTGTATGTTGAGAGAGAGGTGTCTACCTTCATTCTTCTGCATATGGCTATCTAGTTCTCCCAGTAGTATTTGTGGAAGAGACTGTCCTTTCCCCCATGTATGTTCTTTAAGCCTGACGTTTGTGTAGTTACTTTTATAAATTGGGTAGTATTCAAAGGAGAAAATATAGAAAAGGAAAACAAAACATTCACAGTTGTAATAAGTGTATTACAATTAATATTAATAATTTGGTATGATACCTTCCTGTTTCTTCTGAGGTTTGTTTCCTTATATAGCTATAATAATTTTAAAAACATTTTAATGTAGCTTTTTAAGTTAAAACATAATTTTTACTCATTACTACAGTGTCCACATCTCTCATTATTATTATTGATTATGTAATATTTTAATGACTACCATAATTTTCTTAATCATTTTTCTATTGTTGAACATTTAAGTTATTTCTATGTTTTTCATAACAATATACTTTGGAGTATAGAATTCTCCATAGTTTAGATAATTTTCATAGCATAGATTTATGAAAAAGGATAGATTAGGCCCCAAAATGTTCCCATAACCTTATGTTTCCCAAGTGTGTTCTATGACCATTTAGACTCAGTAGTCCATTTAAAAAAAAAAAAAAGGCCCACTCCCATAATATTATGAAATTTAAAAATAAAAAAAAATAAAAATAAAAAAAAGATCCCCTGGCCAAATGAACTTGGAAATTGCTGTGTATTATATGCAACTCTTGGAGATTTAACAGCACAGTAGGTGATTAAAGATGGAGGAGTTTTGTGAAAATAAATCTGTTTAATATTGTTTTAAAAAGGTAAAAACATTTGGATTGTGTTTATTTTGCATTTAAACCACTGTACACATTTGCATACCAATTTTTATGTGGACATATATTTTCATTTTTCTTGGGTAAATAGCTAGACAGAACACTGGGTTGTGTGAAAAGAATAAATTATAATTTATAAGAAACTACATTTAGCCATTATTTTATATTTGCATTCACACTCATTCCGTATCTTTTCCAGCATTTTATACTCAAGGGTAAAATTGGATCAGATCAGTTATATTTTAATACTGATTTATATAGTTCTTTAAATATCTACATACAAGTCCTTGGTTGTGAACATTTCTTCTTTCACATTTTTAGTGATCTTTTGATAAATAGAATTTTAAAAAATTTAATGAGGTCATAATATTTTATAATGTTAGACATCACACTATTTAAAAATGAAACTAATATTGTCCTAATTGATATATTTAGATAATTATACTGTATATCTAAGTCTAAATTCATATTTATCTATATTTTTTCATCCACACTGACTTCTTTATCTCTCCAGACTCAGTAAATGACACCTTAATCCATGCAGTTGTTCAGTTAAAATTACCTGGGTCCCATTCATTACACATCATTTTTTCCTCACACCAAACATTCAGCTCATCACTACATCTTGTGAATTAGAGCTAAAAAGTCTGTCTCAATTCTTTCCATCTCCTTCCAACCCTGCTCTCACTTCTATAACCCAAATTCCATCAATTCTCCTCCAAAATTATTGATAAATTTCTTACCCTTTCCATTGTATTTCTTTTTGTTGCTAATCAATTTTCCACACAGAATCATGAATAGTATTTCTTAAATGTTAATTGGGCATCTATTCCATCTAGAATCAACCCTAAATTCCTTGTCTCTACCGATTAGTCCAACCTCAAGTTGTGTATAATCTTTTTCATTCCCTCAACTATTGCCTTACTTGATTGTCAGTTCCTTCAAAAGCCCGGTTCCTTTCCATCTTATGGTCTTAACACGTGTTGCTTCCATCATTTGAGGCTTTTGCTCCCATTTTTATCTACTAAACTCTTATTCTTCTGTGAAATAACAGGTCAATTGTCTCCTCCTTACCAGAGACTTGACAACCTCCATAGTTAAAATTTTGATGACCTTTTGTATTGTAATATTGCCTTTGCATATCTTGCTCACCACAACTTTACCTAATATTTTGTGGTTACTTTTAATATTTCTCCCTAAAATGCTTGCAGAATAACTTAAAATATATATTAGGAAAGACGTTATTAGAAAAGAACCATTAACTACAAGAAACATTTTGAATGAAAAAGTATGAACTCATTTTCCTTCTACATCTTTCACAGTAAGCTTAATTTCTCATTAATACAAAAACTCTAAGGATCATTTAAATGCTAAAAGCATCACTAAACGTAAAAATACATAAATATAACTTATAAATATATATACACATATCTATCTTTTTAAAAATTATTTTATTGGTTTCTTCCTCTCTGGCCATCAGTTTTTTATCAATCACACAAATCCACAACACATTTTATCAATTGTATAAATCAAGTAAGACTATTTTATGTCTTTACTATGCACAGGTAATTTCATAACAGCCAAGGGGGTAAATATTTTAATTAACTTGTGAGCACTTGATTGGATTTACTACAGCAAGGTAGTAAAATTTTACATTTTCTTCACAAACAGTGGTGACCTTTACATAATTTCCTTTTGAAAGAAAATGTAGAACAGATAAAAGATATAAAAGAGTCATTACCACATGTTAATAATTTTAGGGCAGATCACTACTGTCTGAATGTAACCTGCTTCATCTGTCTGTTGCTTATAACTATTAATTCACAGGGACAAAAATAATTTAAATACATTTCATTTATGAAAGCAGTTGGATTTTATGACAACAGTGAGAGATTTCTATTAAATATACACTGCATAGAAATTCTCAAATTTATTATTCTCTGTAAGATGTTTTCAAAAAATGGAAATCAGAATAAACATATTCTAATTAGCTTCAATACAATATTCAAGTAAAGCAGCACTTATTTAACAACCTGTAATACACGCTCACAGAAATGTTTGAATGGACTGGTATTGATTTAACCAAAACACATGCACAAATACACATTTGAGTTTAATATCTCTAGTTCCTGTGTACTCATCTTTTTTGCACGAAGCCTTTAAAGAAGATATGAGTCATCACAAAAAGACAAAAGTGCTTTCCACTTATCTGTTTTAGCCCTTTTCCCCTGGCTTTAGCTTTCCTACCTCCTTGTTCCACTGGTTTTGAGACTCTGAACATCTGATCTTAGGATTTTCTTGGCTGTTTTTTCCTTTTCCTTTACTTTGCTGGGCAGTTATTCTCATTTTACCCTACTGTAACTCCGTACTTTATCTTGGACATCACTTGGTAAATGGCTGGCCATCTATTTAGGCTGCATGGTACAAACACCAGGTAGGCCATTCTGTCAGAGAGGGCCTGGACAAGATTCCAAACATAAAAAGACATTGAAGTAATACACAGCGTGTTATCATTATACCTCTTACTGATGTCAAGAACTGGTGTATAAAAAGTACCTGTGTTCCATTTAAAAAAACAATTCCATTGATAGCTCAGAGTAATTGTAAAACAGATGATATGATATTACTTTCCTCTTTTGCCAGAGATATAGCTGATCTCTAATCCATAGTAAATAGAAAGGAAAACTGGAATTCTCTCAGGCACTCGCATTAACACCTTCCCCCCAACACACTGATTTATATTTAACGCAAAAGCAACTTGAAGCCTGAGGCACCTTTTCTTCCTAGGCAACTCACAATATATTTACAAAACTAAGCTATAGAAAAATTCTTCCACACATGAGGATATTTTGATCTGAATGATTCAAGTTATTTTATACAGTACAAAATACTGCAAATAATCAAACATCTGTATTTTTATATTCTGTATCTTCTATATCTTTAATAACAGTTTATGAAAGAAAACAAGACTGGCCACTTACAGGAAAGAAATTTGGGCATTTTATTCATAGTAAAGAAAGTGAGAGTGAGCCAGGGAAGAATATGATTGAAAACAGAAGGGGCAGGCAAAATCAGACTCACAAACTTTTAGTGCTGAAAGCAAATTTTATTCCTGTCCTTAAAACTCCTTTAATAGTTGAGGAAACTGAAGCCTATATAATTACCTAATTTACCTCAATAAAAAATTTAGTGACAGAGTCAAGATATTCTTGATAAAACAAGAGCAATTATAAGGAACAGTATAAAAGTTATGAACAATATTCTGTTTTTTGGCATTAAGAGACATCCACATTAGAAGAATTCTGTTTTTCAATGAAGGCAAATAGCTTTCCATAGGTTTCTACTAAAGACAAAATGTTAACTTTTCTCTCCGAAAGGGTATGTAATGACATAATGGATACAGAAATAAACACATTTCAAAAGGATAACTGTGAGTGAGTCCAAACTTCTGACTGTTGAGAAAGCAGAACTACATCTAAAGTCAGACTACCCAACATGTTTCATCAAATCATAATTAAGCTAAAATGTTTAAAACAGTGGCAAAATTCAAGTAATATATCTTTACATATTACTATATATAATGTTTCCAGATTTTACTGTCAAGTATATTTATATAAAAAAATCATAACAACATACAGAATTTTACAGCTTTCCATTTCTCAGCTTATTTGATTATGCTTTTTTTTCAGGTGCTTCTTCCGCGGCAGAGTGTTTTATGCCTCTATGAGGACAAGGGACCTTGGGAGAGACCTTGTCAAAAAAAAAAAAAAAACCACTTATCTCACCAGGTTATCCCATGTCTAGTCAGAATTTACACAAAACAAAGTGACAAAATATATAAAGTGTGTTTGTACTATGGAAGTTGCAGATACCGGGATAAAATCACTTTTGTCAGACCCAGACAAAATAGGGTTAGGGAGTCCAGGAGAGGAAACCCATGCTTACATATCTGAGATAAGAATTGTTTCCAAGGACTTTCTAAAAACCTTTTTGTGTCTTTCACACATCTCCTGCTTTGATGAGGTTTATCACTAGACGCTCTTTCTAGTGCGAGTGGGACCAGAAAGAGTGCAGTAATTCAGGTAGGATGTTCTCAAAAGAACATTTTTCCAGTAATGGTATCTTCCCCAATGAAGTGATAAGTCTGACTTTGAAACTCTGGAACTACTCAACTGTTTCTAATCAGTTTATGTAAATATCTTTTTGCTGATAAAAATTCCTCTTACCCTTCCCTCATTGAATGCCCTGGTGGCTTGCCATTCTATGCATTCTGCATTATAATCCTTACTTCTTATTCCCAAGTAAACTTAACATATTTAGAGATAATTTTCTCATGTCTTTTTTTTTTTTTAACGTGGACAGTACTTGTACATTTACTTTTCAGCACTTCTCCTCATCAGTTTGTAGCATTCTTCTCAAGTATCTCATGAACTCAGGATTCTTTCTCTTAGAAATCCCAATTCAGAGTTCTGGATGGTTTGGGAAGGGGTGCAGCTAAGTCCAACAAGGACACAGTTCAGAGACTGGAACAAATAAGTTAGTCCCAATCAGCTGACTTCCCCACATAATGAAGATGTATTTGAACCTAAATACATGAAAAGAAGTTGAAGAGAAAAAGGCGGTGAATGGTTAACTAAATCTGCAAAATAGTAAACAAATAATAAACTTTAAAAAACTCTAAAACCTCAAATTAATGGTGTACCCAGCCTATAGACTCCAAGAATTGAAAGGTGCCCATTAATGGAGACTGTATTCAAAAAAATGCACACATAATTCCAGAAATATTCAGGTTAACAAATGCATTGTGAACTATCCAAGGAATACGTTGAGGGTGCTGATGTTTAAGGTTTGCTTCTGAGGGTTGCCTTGTGTGGTTGTCACTATGGAGCCAACTGACAGTTGACGGGAGTCAGGTAGGAAGAGCACCAGTTTCATGTCTGCTGCTGGAGTGCTTTGCCAAGCACTCTGCTCTGCAGTGCTACAGTTTTGACCTTCTCTTCCTATATTTCCTGGTCCCTTCTTTCGTATTCTGGTGAACCTGAGAGTTTAGAACTGATTATTTCAACTTACCTCCTAGTTTAAAATTTTATGATTCACATTAAAATGTAATAGCAATAATGTAACAACTCACATTAAAAACTCAATACTAAATAATAATGAATATGCAGTATTAAATCATCTGAGTTTTCTCAGTATGCTTTGACCTATTGCACAAGCAAATAGTGTAAACATCTCTTACCCATCTGGTAAGAGCTAAGTAGAATGATTGTTTTAATTAATTTTAATATATATTTGTATCACCAATTTTTAAAGTGCCATTGTAGAAAAAGGACATGTAATGCCATTGTAGCACAGATTTAATTTGCAAAATGGAGATATTTATATAATTCTCTCTTGCGTGTGCATATTTGTGTATACCTGCACATATCTATTTGTTTTTTTAGAATGAAATACAAAATGTTAAAAATTATAAATTTTAAATAGCCAAGAAAAGTGCCAGGAAATAATTACTTCAATTTTTAAATTTCTTCACATATTTAGGAATGCATTTATATTTATGGTGTTATCATAGAAAATCTGAAATTAAAAAATATAAAAATCTGCCCCAATTAATTAATTTCATAAGTAATCATATTTCTAAGATTCTTGTATTCCCCTGGTATACAAATTCTATGTAATCTTCTCTCTTTGAGTAGAAATGGGACTTGTGAATATCATGTGATTATGTTACCTTACATTATGGTAGAAGGGATTTTAAAGATGTGATTAAGCCTTTTGGTTAATCAAGATACAGATGCTCCTTGACTTACGATGGAAGTTATGTCTGGATAAATCCATCATAAGTCAAAAATATCATAAATCAAAAGTATGTTTTTGACTTACTATATTTTCAACTTATAATGGGTTTATCTGAACATAACCCCACCATTAGTTGAGAAGCATACTGAGTGCATATCCCTTTTATACCACTGTAAAATAAAAAAATTATAAATTGAGCTGTCATAAGTCAGGCACCATCCATTGTGGTTAACATGGGTGGTCCTGACCTAATCAGGTAAGCCCTTAAAATAAGGCAGAGACATTCCATTGCAGTAAAAAAAAAAATTATTGCTACTCTAGTAGGAAAAAAAAAACACAACTATGTTGTAGAGAGGGTCATGTGGCAGGGTTTGGCAGGTGGCGTCTAGGAGCTGAAATGGACCTAGATGATAACCAAGAAGAAAGAAGAGAGAAGAGTCCTCAGTTCTGCGACTGAAAGCAACTGAATTCTGCCAACAACTGGTGAATTTGAAAGAGGACAATGCGCCTCAGATATGACAGCAGCCCAAGTTTACTGTTTGATTAAACCCTGTGAGATCCTGAGCACAGAATCTAGCTATTCTGTGCCCAGACTCCTGACCTAGTGTGATCATAAATGGGTGTGCTGTTAAACTGCTAAATTTGTGATTATTTATTATTCAGGAAAAGAAACATAATAAAGTTGTGCTAGACAGAGTTCTAAGATGGTCACAGTCCCACTCCCTGACGTACCCACCCTATAAAATCCTTCCCTTTAAATGTGAATGGAGCATGTGAGTAGGTGGAGGTCACTATTGTGACAAGGTGGGAAAGGTAAAAGGAACTTCCAGATGACACTAAGATCCTAAATTAGTGGATTTTGAATTACTTAGAAGGAGGATTGTGTGGCGTAGGCCCGAGCTAATCAACTGGACGTTCTTAAAAGAGCGACTTGTCCTTTCTGAAAAGAGGCTACCCTATTGTGTGAGAGCCTGTGAGAAGGTCAAGCAGCAAGCTCTAGGAGCTGAGTGCCGGCTGAGAACCAGCAAGAAAGAGGGCCCACAGTCTTATAAACAGCAGGAATTGAACTCTGTTAACAACCATAGGAACTTGGAAGATCACCCCGAGCTCCACAAAAGAACACAGGACAGCAAACACCTTGATTGCAGCCTGTGAAACACTGAGCAGGGATTTAGTTAAGTCATGTCCAAGCTGCTGTGTGTCATTTGTTATGCAGAAATAGATAAGGAATGTATATGTTGAGATTAAAATTAAAATATATGAGAAAATTGAACAAAAATATTATGTTTGGATTAAATTATTTCAAATTATTATCTACACCATTTAAATAATCCAGCTGTATTGTCCATTTAGCTTCCAACTTTGTTTGTATATACAAAAAGGATTTATAATAACTATAGAACATAGAAAATAATTTTTTGGAAACTATTTAGCAATCGTATGATTAGTCTTTCCTGCATACAGCAGTTCAAATGAATACTTTCCTGAGCAATCTTTTTCCTCATTCCAAATACTTTTTTGAATTAAGATATTAACCATACTCTGTGTGATTCCAAATTTCAATATTTAATGCTACCTTCTTTTTTTTCACTTTCTCCACTGCTAAATTTTTTTTTCTAAATTATCTGTAAGCATAAATTTGCTAGTTACAGGGAACATATTTGTGGTTTATATCATTTTGAAATTTGCGAAATATCTGTATAACCAAGTTTAAATCATTCAGCAGTGAAATTAATGCTCCATTCACAGTATCAGCAATATCCAGACTGCTGTTCTGATTGGCATGACTCAGATATGATAAGGTCAAAGCTTCATATCTGGCAGGATTTTAATTCATACTGAAAAAAATTAATCAAACCAAATAATAATGCATATATAATCACCTCATATCAAATATAATTGTCTTAAACATATGCGTTTCATATCAGTAAAGAAATATTCTAGACAACTAGTAGACCTAAGTTTCTTACCTTTATTTATAATTCATGTATAATGAAACTATTCATTAGTCAGCCAATCTGCAGACACATATATATGTTAATAGTTGAAATGCACAAAAAACACACCTATTAATAAATACAGGTGCATATCTATTTACATAATTATTACATTCCTTATCAAACTTTCATTAGTTTAGCATCCATAATAATTTATAAATACATTATTTCTTCTTTATTTACTAGTTGTCACTTAGCTTCTATCTCATTTATTCTTTCAAATCTATATATCAATCTATACCATTTATCAGTATAGAATCATAAATTCTTAATTTATTTAAAGAGATAAATGATATTAATATAATCCAAGACAGAGCCAATTCTCCTACTAATATTTGTTGAAGCTGTTGGTTTTCCCAGACCTCCTTCAAATCCAGCACTATGCATTTTAATTAGTTGTCAAGTCATTTTATTCTTTTGTAGTCTGTAGCAGTGTCTCACACTATTTTTCTGTCTGTTTCTTAATTAATATTTTGGAAGGGTACAGGCCAGTTATTTTGAAGAATACCTCTCAAGTTGGGATTGCATAGAGCTTCTCCATAATCAGATTAATGTAATTTTCAAAAATATCAATGAACTGATTTATCCATCATAGTGTATCTTATTAGGAAGTATGTGATGTTGACTTGTCCTAATAATAGTAATGTTAGTTTTGGTGGCTTGTTAAAGCAACGACCACCAGTTTTCTACACTGAAAAGTTACTATTATCTGATTTATAATTAATAAGTAATTTGTTGAAAGATATTTTGTGTCTATGCAATATTTTGTTAATTTTCCAACTTTAACACATTGGTTTTATCATGCATTAAAATTTCTAAATATGTTATTCCTTATTTCTTCTCTGTTTACTAATTGGCATTTTGCTTCTATCTGATTTATTTATTTATTCTTTCATTAATCAATATATATAGGCACTATATGATGATGAATTCTTTTATTCAAAGGGTTACAATTTATGACTACCATTATTCATTTTCATACTCAAAATGTCACAGGTTTACCAAAGAAAGCCCTTCCTGGCTGACTTCCATGTTCTCATGGTTATTTGAGCTCTCTCTTTCTTTCTGTTTTAAAACAATGTTTCCGGTTCATCTTGTAATTTCCCAATCTCATTCTGAAATTGGCTATATTTCCCAGGAACCTTTGTTTTTTCAAATGAAGAATGTTATTTAGAAATCAATACTTGGGCATTAGTTTTGCTTACTGACACCAGAGTATTGTGTTATTAGACCCTCTCATCAGATAAACTTACAATTTTATGTACACTTTTATGACTGTCTATCCATAGTTTGATTGATCTCTAGATCTAGCTATCAAAAAGTATGAATTTTTACTAATTCCTTCAATTACAATCCAACTCCATAGCACACATTCTAGTGTTCCCCCTTCCAAATTTGTAGTTGTATTTCTCAACAGCAAAAACTTGGCTCTTATTAGGATGATTATATTTATTTATTTGAGGAAGTCTACAATACACAGAAATTAGCTTTCAAATTGCTCACCACATCACTACAAAAAAAAAAACACTATTACCTAAACTTCAATATTTATTCACACTTCTTTTTCATATTAGGGTAAATTTTATACAAATATTGAAATACACAAATATTGTGCACAATTCAATGAGTATAGAGAAATGGTTGCATCCGTGTAAACCACACCGCTATCAGGATATAGAATATTGCCATATCCCCCCAAAATTGCCTTATGCCTCTTTCCAGTTACTATTCTGCTGGGAGACAATTATGAATATCAGCACATTTGTACACAGTCCAGACTATGTGAACAAAGGAGCACTGGCAAAAATTTGGTTAAAAAAATATTGTATAAAAAAACATGCACTGGATGCTGACAGTATGTTTCTCTGGAGAGATTTTTTTAAATAGTAAATATTATTTTATGTATATTTAATTAGAAAGAAAAAAGACATGAAATGTTGATATATATTACAGCGTGGATGGACCTTGAAAACAACATGCTCAGTGAAAGAAGCCACATACAAAAGGCCACATATTGCATGAATCCATTTATATGGAATATTGAGAACAGGCAAATCCATAGAGACTGAAGGTAAATTAGTGGTTGGCAAGGATGGAGGGAATGGGGAGTGTCTTAATTCTCCAGAGAGATTTAAAGACTTTTTTCCCTCCGTTATTTGCTTACATTCCTAGGTAGCAAAAATCTAGGGACCATCAGTGTCCAACCACCCTGTACAAACTCTGTGTCTCATAATTTTGAGATTCTTTTTTGATGCAAAGTCAGTGTATGAGCAATGGGACCATTACATCTCACCACATCATCCTGTGGATATTAGGGCTTGGGAAAGCAGTACTAAAGGCTCTGAGTAATAAGTAGTCAGTTCTCTGATTCGAAGAACGTGTGTATATATTTAAATTATCCACTCCCCAAAGACCAGAGGCAATCACTAGCTTACTGTTTGCTTTTTAATTTTTTTCCCATTAGATGTTAATTTTGCCTGGTATAGTGTGTCACGTGTATGGAATCATACAGTATGTATTCCTTTTTGCTAGGCTTCTTTCTTGCAGCATAATGTCTATGAAATTAATATATGCCTGTAACAGTAGCTGCATCCTTTTTGTTGATGAATAATATTCCATTCTATGAATATACCACAATTTGATTATCCTTTCTCCTATTGATGGATACTCAGGTTTATTTACAATTTTGATTATTATGAATAAAGCTTGCTATGATAACTCTTATGCAAATAACTTTAAAAGTGTTTTGATTTATATTGTGCTGATACCTGGGAGCACAATTGGTGGTTTAAATCAATGGTTTAGTAGTTATATATTTAATTTTATTAAAAAGTATTTCTATTTTTGAAAGTGTTTGCACCATTTTATATTCTCAGTGATATTGTACATGTGTTCCACTTACTCCTCATTTTTGCCACAATTTGGCAGTGGCAGTCTTTTTAATTTTACTTTTCTAATGGTTTACAGTGATATCTCATTGTCATCCTAAAATACATTTCATGATGAGTGATGCGTAATGTTGCCAGACACGTTTTCTTGAGCTTTCTGGTCATTTGTATGCCTACTTTGTGACATGTCTGCTCGAGCATTGTGCCCTTTTAAAAAGGTTTTTATTTTATTCTGGATTTATAGGTGTTTCTTTATATTCTGAATACAAATGCTTTGTCAGACATATTTTGCAAATATTTTCTAACACATTGAGTCTTATCTAGGCATTTTCTTAATGGTTTCTTTTGATCAGGAGAATTTTTCAATTTTGATAAAATTTAACTTATAACTTTTATGGTTTTTTTTATGTTTTAAGAAATCTTTGCTTATCCTTATTTATGCCATGATAATAATATTGTGTTTTCTTTTAAAAGATCTATAGTTTTCATTACAATAAACATTTAGAAATCTAGAATATGAAAATGAGTCAAAAAAATGAAAAAGAAAAATGCTTTGAATTAAATTATATAGAAACACAAAACATGAAATTTATGAGATGTAGTTCAAGCAATACTTGGATGAAATTCATAGCTACAATGCTTTCATGGTAAAAGCGGCCAGGTTTAAAATCAGTGATCCAAGATTTCATCTTAGAAACCAGAGATAGAAGAGCAAATTAAACCCAAAGTAAATAAAGGAAAAAAAAGGTAAGTTAAAAGTAGAAATGAATAAGATATAAAACAATTAATAGAGGAAGTTCTCAAAAAACCCAAAATTTTATAACATTAATAATATTGGCATATTATTTTTAAAACTGATGAAGAAAAAAGAGAGAAACTCAATTATCAATACCAAGAATGAAAAAGAGATGTTATTAGAGATCCCATAGACAATAATAAGAGAACATCAAGAAAATATAAATCTAATAAATTCCAAAATTTATGTAAGATAGACATATTAGACGATACAAATGAGCAAAACAGACTCAAGAAAAATTTAATAGAATAGACCTACATTAATTATATAAATTGAGTTGGCAACCAAATTCATTACCATTTAAAAAACTTCTATCCATAGACCCAGATGGCTTAACTGATATGTTCAGTCAAATATTTTATAAGTAAATACTAATTTTATGCATACTCCTAGAAGGAAAGAAAAAGTATGAGACACTTCTCAACCTGTTTTTAAGGCCAACATAAACTTGACAAGAACATTTACTAACATTCCTTGATAGATGAAAAATCCTTAACATAAGGAAAAAATCCAGAAACATCTAAAAAAAGAACAAGATATTGTGACCCCTTGAAGATTATTCAAGATATACAAGTTTAGTTTAACATTCAAAAACACATGTAATTTATCATATTAAACTAGCAGAGAATAAAATGTAAGATGTTGGAATAACACTTGAAAAAATCAACCCAACTCACCTATGTTAAAAAAATCTCAACAATTTGGAATGGAAGAGACTACCTTCATCTGAAAAATGGCTTCTACAAGCACCTTCAGCAAATGTTACTCTGAGTGGGGAGACATTGAGGGCTTTTCTCCTAAGATCAAGAACAAGATAAGAATATTCAAATATTGTATTGGCAGTCCAGGCCAATGCAGCAAGGGCAAAACATAAGTAAATAAAATAAAATAAAATCACACACATTTTCCAATGGAAAAAGTAAACCTTTTTTATCTCTATGTTACATGATTATGTACATAGAGAATCCTGAAGAAATCACAAAACATAGCTGGGCACTTTCAAGATCAACCTGGGCTGGTCCAGACCCTGTCTCTGCAAAAAAATTTAAAAATTAGCTGGGTGTGTTGGTGTGTGCCTGTAGTCCTAGCTACTGATGAGGCTGAGGCAGGAGGATCTCTTGAACCCAGGAGTTCAAGGTTATGAGCAATGATCATGTCACTGAAGTTCAGCCTGGGTGACAGCTCGAGATTCTTTCTTAAAACAAACAAAGCAAAGAAAAGAAAAATCACAAAGAATTTTTGCTAGGAATAATACTAAATTTGGCAGTATCATAACATATAAGGTCAATCTATAAGAATCAATTGTATTTTTATAAAATAGCAGGAAACAATTGGAAAATACAACTTAAAAAATATTACCTTTATAATGTCAATCAAATTTTATATGTCTCTCTATATATGCATGTACACATACAGATATATGAGAAAATATACTGTACCTTGATTGATGTAATGGTCGTAATATGTATGTATTTGTTGAATCTCAGAAATATATACCTGAAATTTGTGCATTTCACTGTCTAGAATTTTTCTTAATTAAAAAATAAAAATATATAAAATGGAACCTTCTCATACATTCAGGATTGACTTCAGGTTTTTTTTTTTATTTGCAACCCCCACACTTGTAATTTGGAAGTTAAAAAAAATCCCTATGTTTATTCAATCCAGAAAACTTAGTCCAGAAAGTTTGCTATATTTCATCCATCTTAGTCACCTTTAAGTATAAGGGGAAAAATCATCTATGTATCTTGGTATAATGCTCATATTAGAAAAATAGATCTATTATCTAAATTAATCAATTCCTTCACAATAATTTTGTGTTACCATTCAACTTCAGTATATTTTGCCTCCCAGGAAGGAAAAAAACCTCTATTCTTTCTCTTTTTGCTTTCTGATAAGTCTACATCTATGAAAATGGAATAGTGTTAATTTTTCAATTAGGATATTCTGTCACATTATTTTTAGTAAGTATCCTGGTATAGTTGGTCTTTTCATGTGCATGAGACAGGCGTGATTTTAAATAAAATATCATCATATTTTTATGATTGCTATTTCTTCAAAAATAATTCTCCAAAATAAAGATGTCCACAAATTATAAGTAATATTTATCCCCACAGTTTGAAGTTATGTTAGCCTGGACCTTTCCTTTCCATTGAGATAATAAGGAACTCCAACTCATCCAATCTATTGAATTTGGAGTAAGGACAATGGACTTCATGTCATCATGTTCAATGTTAACATGATTATTGTTCAAGACTGTGTTTTCCATACAAATAAAGGCATATTTGTCAGGATAATAAACACTAGCTGTCATTTCAAACTAATCCTGAATCTGGGTGTTTTAACTCATTAAAATTTTATTTTTTAATCACATAAATCCTGATGTGGTTCTTCTATTTGTAATTTTACCCCGTGGAACACTTTGTCTTTGAGGTCTCGGTGGAAGCGAGGGGAAAAAAGGAAGTAAGAGGGAATATTACAAATCATTTTCCTTCACGGTCATTGAGCAAATAGGCTCCAACCTAAGCTACAAAGCAGGCTGTGAAAATTAAGAGAGCTTGAGGAATATTTGTGAGTACTAACTATCTCTCACGGCAAGTAACAAACTTATTACCACATCCATTTCCTTCATGCCACTGGGCAGTTGTTAAGGCCCTGCAGACATGGCAAATAATGTTCAGGGTCTGGGAACAGTGAAGCTTTGTGTGGATTGTCCAATCCTGGAGTGCTCTGGGTAAGCAAGAGACGTGTTCCACATTTCCTCCTGAATACTCCTAATTTGTGAAATCCAGTTTTTCTAAATTTTCATTATATCATTGCTTTCTGTTTCTTGTTCTTCCCCACAGGACATAGAATTTTCTACTGCACAATCACGATTCCGTATCACATCACAGTCCCTGATGATATCATACACCAGGGAGTGGTGTGAACTCAATTCTACCAAAGGTCAATTAAAATCTAACTGTGTGAAAAATTATTTTCACAAAATTAAAAATATATCTGTATATATTTTTCCTGTTGAAGTTTGCAAGTCCTAGCTTAAACTTTAGGGGGAAGAATGATTTTAACATTTCCTTGGTGTATGAAAACTCAGGAAAAGACAAGAATTTAAGGACCACTTGAGAGAGAAAGGAAAAAAAAAAACCCCTCTCATTGCTTCTGATTAGTCCACATCTAAGAAAATAGAATATTGTTAATTATATTGTCACTTTAATTTTTGGTAAGTATCTCTGGTACATCCCTATAAAGCTATGTTGAACTGTGTATTTAAAAATCACTTCACTGTTCACCAGAAAACAGTGATGGGTAACTCATTTTATTGAGACATGAGCATGTATTTGTATTTTCAAAACTTTCAACTTTGCAGAATTTGTGAGAAAGACACCATAAATGCTGACTCTCAAAATTTTCTATGTCAAAATTGAACCACGGTATTACCTCTCCATTGGCATATACTTTTTCTGCAGTAGTAATTTTTCCTTAAAAGAGTTACTTTTATAAAACAATAACTATTTAAGTGAAATATAGTGCAAGCAATACAGAAGGACATACAGTTAAAATGATTAGTCTAATCTTGCCAAGTTTTCCACACCCCATTGAATTGGCTACTCACTTTGTAAAACCTACTTTAAGCACTTCCTTGTGTAATTTCCTCTTCTCTGAATTTCTCATATTTATGTATGCACATTTTTACACTACTGAAATTATTCTATAACCCTATTCTTTTTTATTTGGCACAATCATAGCTGTCTGGAACTACCAAGCTCATACAATCCTCCCGCCTCGACCTCCAAAGTGCTGGGATTACATGCATTAGCCACCACATCCGCCCCTGTAAACCTATTCTTAATGTATATTTTTATTAATAGATATAGAGTTCTTTATTCCACATTAATGCATATAGATAGCTCTCTTTTTTCTACTGCCATTTATCTGTGAACAATTAGTTTGATTCAATTTTTTTTTATTATTAAAAACAATGTTGCTATCCTTACTCTTAATAATTACAGCAATAAACTTTTCATTTCCCAGTCTTGTGAATGACTACCTGGACAATAGTTGCAACTTCTCTAGACCTCTTTCTGCTTCAAGCACACAATTAAAAGTAGAAGAGTTGTAGGAAAGTAATAAGAATATTTTATTATTACATTAGAGATGGTGATACTTAACCACTGATTGGTGAAGGACATCTTTTCTCTTCCCCTGTCTTGGCAAGGGAGATTTTTCATCCTATTGGGTTCTCCAATCACAATCTGCTTACTTGGTGTGGTCTTTGAACATATGTGTAAAATAGTAAAATTCCTATAAATTATTTTTAGTAATAATTAGCTAGCTCTTTAATGATCTTATTATTGTTTTGATAAATATAGGTATGTTGATATGAAATGATCTGTACAATATTTAATCATTCCATAGCATCAGTATCACCAATTTAAAGAAAACATGGGGAAATACTTGAAATTTTTGGTAACTCATTTTCAAATCATTAATTCCATTAAAAGGAAATTTCCTGGGCCTAAGTACCTATCAGATAAATTCTATTGGATCAATAGGTAAAGACAGAATATCAAATTATCTCTCTCTTTGAAATATCTAAGTTATTAATATGTAGTGAAATGATGTAGGAAATCTTAAACAGGGCAGCTGCAAAAGAACATGAAATAATTTTTGCATTTTATGGATGTCTTCTTCCCCATAGATTAGGATATTTAATTTATTGATAGTTAATTAATTATTTCATTTAGCTCAAAAGAGTTGTTAGGTATCTATTACACCATGGGAATAAAGATTATCTGCTTTAACAAATACTGAATTCACCATTATAAGAGATGTTCAAAGCTATGGATTTAAAATCACTTAAAAGTATGTTAGAATAGATAGAATTATCAAATGATTGACTCGAGATGCCTTTGAACCTTGGAATTTTAAGTAGCAATGATAGATCCTAAGGGGGATCAAATATAAAGGTGTGACATATTTCCTGATCTCTGGGATCCAACATTTAATAATACCTATGATTTTCCCCTTTTATGCTTCCCTGGACAAATATGTTTTACTTTTTTAAAAATTAAATTTTTAAAAAATATTGATTTATTCCATAATATTACTATTCTTAATTTTGTATATCAGCCAGCAAACCATTTGATATATTAACATTGAACGAACAAGAAAAACACCTGCTATATATAATAGTATCTGCTGAATGACGCATTTTAACTCAATTTTCGTAATTGTACCATGTTGTACATGATTATTAGAGGTTATCAGGTTATGTTAATGACCATGGGCTGAATATTCCTTGGATTGCACATTGGCATGGATACTAAAAAATAATTTATCCATCTGAAACCACAAAATACATCAAGAATAACAACAAAAATGATTATTAACATTAATCTAATTAGATCTCTGTATCAACAGTATCAGTCCACATCCATATTTAAAATATTTAAGGGACATTGAAAAATAAACGTGAACTGCAGCACAGTATCTAAAAGTGAATTATATTAATATGTCGTGAGTTTTCCAACTGCCATCAAATTTAAAACAATAAAGATAACACTTCTAATTCAAACCCTATACAGGTGAGAAATTGGCTATTGGAATCATTTTCACGGTGGTGGTGATTTGCTTTACATATTTGTGTGAAGTATTGAGAGTAACAATGGACTTTGTATATGACATTAGGACAAGCTTTATAACTATTCCAAAGTAAAAGTAGCATCCTTTACATTGGAAGGACTATTTACATATAGGGTAAAAAAACTTATCTTGTTATATCCGAACTTTACCATTTCAACCGGAGCAAATATAGAGTATATGTGAGTGGTTAGGTGATTATACTGAGAATGCTGACTTGCATGATTGCTATTCTGAAATCAGGCTCAAATCACGGTTTTATGTTTATATCTATTGACGTAATTTTTAAATTAATATCATTCGAATTGTTGAAAGATAGTTCCATGAATTCTGGTTTCCTTTTCATCAATGTTTATTTGACAAATTATTCATTAGAATTTTTTGTTACCATTTAGAAATACTAATGATTATGTTATAATAATTAGACTCTAATTTGCTGTTAATCAGCTTGTGTTCTTCAAAATAAGATATTTTATATTAAAAATAACTGTTTTTGTTTATTGAAGATCAAAATTGTCTCAAATTTGCTGTAGTTGCTGTAAAAAAAATATAGACAATAATTCTGTCTGTAGCAACAAAAAGTAAGGTCATATTGAACCCTTGACTGACCATCCCTTAGAATTAATGGCACAGTAATACATGTCAAAATGTTTCCAATGTGTTTTAAAACATATTATGCATCTACCCTCCCCCATGTTTGTTTTGCATATTGAAAATGTGAACTGAGAAGACAAAATGTCATATACAATGCAGTAAACACTGAGAAAAGAGCAGACAGCCTGATTCAAATTCTAAGCATTTATTTATTAAACTACATAACCACTTTTTTTATAAAAACATTTTTCGGCTTAAAAGAAAAATGTTGTTTTATACATTTTTCCATTTAAGTAGAATTATAAGAGCAGAAAGTTCTGGAGTTACGTCTTTCTTTTTTCATATGCTTTATTATTAGAATATATTTCAAAACTTTAAGGTAAAAATAAATAACTTCAGGCAAATCAATATTTGAAAAAGTATTAATTCTATAAACATCTCCTCTTTTTATTTGTATGTTAAAGGGAAATTGAAAATTCATGATAATGGTTATTTGATTTAGCTAATAATATTGAATTAGCAAACATCGGAGACAATTTTCAAGGTTATTTTTCTTCCTGCTACTTGTACCTTCTTATCTAAATGCATACAAGTTTCAGCCTGAACAAGCATTTGAATTCACTTTTCAAATTATGTATGTACACTTGACTTAGCTCCAGTGTGGGAACGTAACATAAACAGGAAAATCTATACAGCAAACTAATCAAAATCAATCTTTTTGGTGCCCTGTGTTTCTTAAAAAGAGGAATAATAAAATTATCATTTAGAAATATATATTAAAAGGATTGCTTTTTAATACAAAAGTAACATGTTTTTCCTATAAAGAAATTTTTATTTTCCACAAATGTATGCAATATTTTAAAGGAGGCCATGATTTTTAACAAGATAGATTATAGAAACTCAAATTATATCAAAATAAAAGAACCCAAGTAGAGCTGGGAAAATAAACTGGTAAATATAATTTTCTTCAACAGAAATTAGAGAAAAAATTCAATTTAAAATCTTTTTTATATTTGTGAGTGCTATTTTAAGGTAACCTCATATGTACATAAAGTTATTTTGGAATAACTTTATAAAAAGTCACAAGAATGATGATTTAATCGGTAAGTGATGTTTCTAAAGGTCATGACGATATTGTTGATTATGTAATTTCTAAACTTTCTCTGACTGCTCATCTGCTCACTCAAAACTGTTAAGGGCACTTCTCCAGATCCATATTAGCCATACATCTGTTACACTTGATCAGGTTGAAACAGAACAGAAATAAACAGCATATATTTGCTCAAGGCAGGTTGATTTTAATTTATTTTGGGGAGGGATGGTCAATCTGTAAAGTTCTAGAGACAGACAATAATTTTATTTGCTTAGTGAAAATGTAGTCTCTGCACAGGATCAAATTCTTTCCTAACAACAAAAGAAAACAACATAACAAGGAATGAAATAATTTAAAACTGCTCTATTGCTAATAGCACAGATTGTTTTATTGATAATACAACAAAAATATTTTCACCATCATGATATTATTAGAAATAACTTATTTTGTAGGGCACATTTTATTTTTTACCATTATTATAACAGTACCAATAAGGAAATTAAAATGGTTGGGAAATTGGCACACAGCCAAATATGTATATCTTCATGGAACTTGTCCACACACATTTAGATACAGAGAGTAAAGTAGGAGATGACAAGATGTCTTGGAGCTTGTCTTGAAAGAAAATTGACTGTTGAATTAGAGGGGAAACAAACTTTACCGATGTCTAAAAATTCAAACTAGGCATAATAAAATTGCACAAAAGGGAGATATAGACCATATGAGAAACAACCCCACCCATGACAAAGCCAGAAGTCATCTCCACTTCAGACACAGAATGTTTTGTCACTGTTTCTCTGCACACTATGTGCCTCCACCTGGCCCATTACAAAGCCTACCTATGTCACAGATTGAAGAGAAATATATGGAATGCTCAAAATTATTCATTGTGGTGCTAAAATATATTAAAATCCCTATTTAAGTTCACTTTCTTATTAAAAAGAACAATACATAACTTTGCTTACATTGAATATATGGATTGACATGAAAACCTTCACTCTGTCAGTTAGTCATGTACCCAGAGAGTCCTAAATTGCTCATAGAACGTGGGGCACACTGAAAGGAGAGTGAGACTTGCCCAGGGCTGGAGTGAGGAGGTGGAGAGACTTGGAGAGGATAGAAGGATGTAGAAGTGGGGGAGGTATAGGAAAACACTTAATTTATAACAAGAATCAGGATATGTCTGAGAATGAAACAAGGCTCAACTAACAGTTAACCAGTGCATCAGTATAAATCAGTACCGTTCTGGCAAACTGATTAGCATAGACATCATAAGATGCAGTAGAGAGTTTTGCATTCAATGCCGGTTTATTGGGACATACAGAAATTTATATGCACTAAGTCTGTATATTTAAATATTATATAGGTAGATAGTTATTTTTATGTTTAGTTCTTAGTTATTTTAAAATACATTAGTCATCACCAAATAGACAGGAGGTTTATAAATTAGAGTTGCTTGGTGTTCAGGTCCACAATTGCTTACCAGAAACCTCTCAGGGCAGATGTCTTACAGAATTTAGGATTTTCAAATTTTATTAAATTGAAGCGTTCATACAGTCCCAGAAGGTTTTGGGGATATAATGAATTAAATATGTTCATATATTTTTAGCAAAACATACATGTAATCACACTGAAATAAATAAAGACCTCTTTAAGAATAACCTCTTGCCAATTCACATCAAGCTTTCCACCAACGGATGATATGATTGTGTTTGCTTCCACAATTTGGTGGATTTGTTTTGGATAAGGAATTGTGGACATGCAACATATATAGAAGGTAAAAGGTCCCTCTCTGTAAATCTTTACATAGATTTTCAACATTTCTAAAATAAAATAATTGACTTGCTTCTTAGTTTACTATTAGACATTGATCTTTGCAGAGCTTTTCTTTTTCCTTGTCTTGTGGTAGAATATGAAAAATATTATTTTTCTATAATCTAATGATTCACACTGAATTATGTATGCATGTCTATCATACTTCTTTCAGTTTGTACTACTAACTAAAGGCACATATTTTCTATTATTTATTGTCAGGAGTAATCTCTAATATTGCTTATATTTTTTATGTTAGGGTAAGTCTATCAAATCTGAATTTCTTAATATACTGAGATTAAAATTGTAATTCTATTCAAGTGCAAATTATTGCCACAATGATTAGTATGTTTTCACATTTATCTACAGTGTAGATAAACAAATTCTAAACAGATTTTCAGTGATTTGTTGTCAATCATAATGCACAGTGTAATTAAAGGCTCATAATGGCAACTGCATATGCAGATGACTCAGTGGAATGATAAATGTCTCTTCTTTTACTAAATTATTTTTCAATTCAGCAATAATGCTACTGGATTGCATATATATATAATATATATATATAAAATACACACACATGCATATATAATCTTACAAGTAGTTGGAATTGATAAAGACTGATAATTTTCTACCTGCACATAAGACAGAAAAAAATGGAATATTTTGAGATATAAGAAGAAAGGACACTTAGAATAACTTATTTAGGGGTAGTTAAACTCAAGAATAAATGTATAACCATTCAAATCAACTGATAAGTAAATTTTTAATTGTTTCAGAATATTACAGCAGTACAAACACTTTGGTTACATACACTGCCTTTGCACCAACCAAGTCAGAATTACAAGCATGCCCATCCCCCAGAAAGTGCACACTGCACCCATTAGGTGTGAATTTACCCATCCCCACCTCCCCCTGCAAGCTGCCTGACACCTGAAGAATGTTACCTCCATATGTGCACTTAAGTGTTGTTCATTAGTGCCAATATAATGGTAAGTACATGTGGTGCTTGTTTTTCCATTCTTGTGATACTTCACTTCAAAGAATGAGCTCCAGCTCCACCCAGGTTAATGCAAGAGGTATTAGTTCACCATTTTTTATGGCTAAGTAGTACTCCATGGTATATATATACCACATTTTATTAATCCACTCATGTATTGATGGGCACTTGGGTTGTTTTCACATCATTGCAATTGTGAATTGTGCTGCTATAAACATTTGAGTGCAGATGTCTTTATTATAAAATGTCTCTTTTTCCATTTAGTAAACACCTAGTAGTGGGATTGCTGGATCAAATGGTAGGGCTACATTTAGTTCTTTGAGATATCTCCATACTACTTTCCACAGAGGTCGTACTAGTTTGCAGTCACACCAGCAGTGTATAGTGTTCCTATCTCTCTGCATCCTCACCAACATTTGTTGTTTTGGGACTTTTTGATAAAAGCCATTCTCACTGGAGTTAAGTGATGTCTCATTGTGGTTTTGATTTGCATTTCCTTGATGATTAGAGATGTTGAGCAATTTTTCGTATGTTTCTTGGCCATTAGTCTGTCTTCTTTTGCAAAGTTTCTGTTCCTGTCCTTTGACCACTTTTTAATGGGGTTGTTTGATTTTTTTCTTGTTAATTTGCCTGAGTTCTATACAAATTCTAGTTATCAGCCCTTTATTGAATATGTATGCAAATATTTTCTCCCATTCTGTAGTTTGTCTGTTCACTCTAGTATAGTTTCCTTGGCTATTCAGAAGATTTTAATTGATCAGGTCCCATTTATTTATTTTTGGTGTTGCTGTGATTGCTTTTGAGGTCTTCTTCATCAATTCTTTGCCCAGGCTGATGTCTGTAAGAGTTTTTCCAACATTTTCTTCTGAAAAGTCTTATGGCCCCATGCCTCAGGTTTAAGTCTGTTATCCATTGTGAGTTGATTTTTGCAAGAGATGCAATACCTTTCACGATAGCATTAAAGAAAATAAAATGTTTAGGAATATATTTAACTAAGGAGGTGAGAGACCTATATAGGGAGAACTACAAAACACTGAGAAAAGAAATTTCAGAGGATGTAAACATATGGAAAACCATACCATGCTCATAGATCGGCAGAATCAATATTGTTAAAATGTCTGTACTACCCAAAGTGATCTACAGATTCAATGAAATCCCTATTAAAACACCAACATCATTTTTTGCAGATCTAGAAAAAGTAATTCTGTGCTTCTTATGGAACCAGAGAAGACCCCATATAGCCAAAGCCACCTTAAGCAAAAAGAACAAATTAGGAGGCATCAATCTACCATACTTGAAGCTATTCTACAAGGCTATATAACCAAAACCACATGGTATGGACACAAGAACAGAGACAGTGACCAATGGAACAGGACTGAGAACACAGATATAAAACCTCATATTGTTGTCTGATCTTTGACAAAACAGACAAAAACATAGACTGGGGAAAAGAATCCCCATTCAATAAATGGTGCTGGGAAAATTGCATAGCCACACATAGAAGAATTTTTAATTTTTGGTATAGAGACTTTAAAAAAAAATCCCTAAAGTCTTTCTCACTTTAAATGTGCTTTATAACTTTGAAAAGCCCCTTAACTATATAATTTTGTTAATAAACTTTTCATAAATAAAAGAAAACAAAATGTCTTCTGTACATTTTGGCAAAATACGTGATTGTAGAAGTGAAATTTTAATTTTACTTTTGTCAGTATGGAAGTTCTGAGTCTTAAATCCAATAGAGAAAATCTGAATCTTCAATATATGAAGATTATGATTTTTCAATTTGAAAGATAAAGAGATTAGGTATAGGTATAATAATAGGTATGATTCATATGCTTATTGAAAAATTGGCTAATAGTACTATAGTTATGAATAAAAATAAAGCAGTGGACTGGGTTAAAATGCTCTTGGATTAATTCTCCCTGACCAGTTGCAAATTTTTGTGGAAATATGTATGGAACCACATTAACAGTGAGGTTATGTATTATATAATAATATGCCACTTGCTAGCGTGTACATGGAATGTAAAATAAACACACTGAATGACAGACAGGATTAAGATGACATCATGAAACAGTGTGTACTTTAATCCTTATGATAGAACATCAGGAGTCATTAAATAATACTAGAAAATGAAAGAATCTCAGAATACATCCACTGAGATGAATTGAAGGAGGGTCTATTTGAAAACATGAAATATTTCAGGATATTTATAGCTTGGGGTCTAAATTTCTAATATTGAAAGGAAACATTGAGAGAAGTAAGAAAGAATAAACAATTGATCATGATAGAAATCAAGATGAAGGAATTGGATAAAGAACACAGACTAGTCACAGACTAAACTACAGAGAAGTACTAATTTTTCTTCTGAGACTGGTAAAAGGGAAGAAGAAAGAAGTGTTGATAGTACAATGGTCACTTCTCTTAGAATGTTAAATCAAGGTCAACACTGCCCTACATTAGTAAATATTAGCTAAAAGTATAATCTCTATCACTTTTTTCCATGTCTTTCTTTTCTGAGCAATACACAGAACCACAAAATGGGAGCACAAGAAGATTCAACCACAGCTGTTTCCTGCACTCTGCAACTCTCCATCCTGGGTTCCTTTTCAACTCTAGGCTCTGCTGCTCTGGACAGACCAGCAGAATACCTGATCCCAGTGATTCTGTCCTTCACGACAGCGACACTTTGCAGCTATTTTCAAGACTACAGCCCTTTACATTTCAAAGGCTGACATACACTTTTGAAGCCTTACCACACATGAGGGACACAAGTTTTCACCTTTTACGGGGCCCCAAATGCTATTTATTTTCACAGATTCTGAAAAAATACATTCAGATTGCAATTGTTTTCATTTTCTTGGGACCTGCCTTTGTCCCTTCCATATTTTGGATTACTTCAACTAGTAACTTCAAATACTTAATAAATCTCTCTGAGCAAGAGAAAGGCATATCTCTAAGACTCTAATGACTAGCTAAACTTGTTCACAAAGATTTAAATTAAAACAAAGAAAAAAACATATTCTTTATGAATCTGTAGTATGAATCTGTAGTATGAATACATACACATGTATTCTGTACACTGTAGTATGAATACATACACATGTAAATGCAGCTGTCCACCTCACTGGCACATATATGTAGGAATGGGTCCAGCTATCAATAAGTATCTATTTGGATTAATACCCATATTATTTTATGACTAAAAATCTTATTTTAGTATATTTTGGTTTCATAACAAATGACATTTTCACTGACTCAGAAAAGCATCACTTTCTATGCATAAGTTTAAATTAGTCTATGCTTAATAGAATTTACCAGATATTACCTGAAATTCATTCTAAATTAAAATAATTATAGTCACAAAATAATTCTATTAGTTTAGTATCTCTTACTAGAATTTCTGACGTATTTGTTTATAATTTTTGACATGAATAGATTAATTCAAATTGAAAAATTAATTAAAAACTATATATCTGATTTATTTCTAAATAAACAGAAAGCTGAGACAATGGGGAATTCAATAGAATTGAAAAGCCAATAGAATCTAAAGCAATAGAAAAATAAAAATCTAATATAAGTAATTCATCATATTTTATTGTTGATCAAAAGGTATAAAAAAGCTTTTCTGTTTCATATTCAATAGTTAAGGAAAAAATAGACACATATACAGCATGAATGATATTCTGTGATTCGCAGAAAGAAAAAGCCTGTATTTTCATCACTAACTTATGCAGTAAGAGCTTAATTAACATGCATTTTAAGCATTATTTGGGAAGTTCAGTATTTTGCTGTCTTTGTAATTCAGTGTTATAAAAATTCCTGTGTCTTTTCAATTATATTATCTTCATGTAAGGAAATTCAATCCCAGGAAATTAGGTTAAATGTAGTGATAGACTCTATTTTCTATGAAGTTGTCTATGATAATAACACTGACACCAAGATACCATTTATTCTGATATACACAGAGGAAAACTGAATGTTCATTGCATGAAATCAAGAAGATATTAAATACAACTTTGTTCTTACTCTTAAAAAGATGCCCAAAGGCAAAAGTGCCATTTTCTGTCAAGCACAACTCAATTGATAGTTCACTCTTCATTCTGCACAAATGCTTCTTTTAAAATGATTCAATTCCTCTACTACCTCATCTTCTCTGGTCAGGAAGGAGTCATCTAGAGAGAAGATTAGCCTATTATGTTCCCACTTTGTCAGAAACAGCAGCAGTAATGGTCATGATTCTCTCATATGCTACCAGTTCAATGCTTCATAAAGCATATGAACTATACTATCTAGACGTAATTGTGCCTAGAGGAAAATAAAATGAAATGAGGTGGGTAGTTTAATAATATGTTGGTATATATGTTAATATCTCTCTATGTATGCATCTTAATTTTTTAAAAACTAAATTAGCATGTGAATTAAATATCTTAATAGGAAATATTTCCTATTAATTATCTTAATAGGAAATTAAAAATTGAATTTGCATTTTATCTAAAAGTTGAATTGGTTTTGCTATTCTTACAATAAGTAACCTAAGCAGCAGTTATAGAATACATTCAGTTAATTTTGTTAGCCCCTTATAAATAAAAAATATATATTAAGTTACTTGGTGTCATTTTTCTCCCAGATAAAGTAATTTTTGAACATATGGACAAAGCTTTGTAGCTATTTAGAATGTTATTTTATGATTTTAAGTATGTATAAGTATGACTATTTGCACGAGTTCAGAAACCAGCTGAAGTAGAAAATATCCTGTGCGACAGTCTATTCTTCCTGGCATTTCTGATCTTGCCAGTTAGAGAGTGAAAAAATTTTGTGAAAGTTTATTCCTGTCAGATTTTCAGACTGTTTTCCAAATCAAGATCTCAGAAAAATATAGATGAACTACAGAGAATTTTTTTTAAATCTCATACTGAAAGTAAGTGTATTTAGTGAATTGAGGACCCAGCAAATCTCTCACTTGTGTATTTAATTATTTAGAGTAAGATATTAATCCCCCAAGAAAATTTTACTAATAATATTTTGGTGTGCTCTATTCCAAAAACCCAGGTATGTGGATAGATATGAGTAGGAAGAATGTGGTACCCTCAAAAAAAACTTTTAAAAATTGCCATAGACCATTAGAGATCAAAAGGTGGAGCATATCTCTCTGGGAAGGATAGCTCCGAATTAATGTCAGTGGAAAGTTCCAGGAAAAATAGTAGAAGCCTAGCACCAGATAAGGTAGACAAGGGTGATGTCAAATGATGAGAAGACAGCTGGGATGAAGAACAGATGGCTAGAGGTGCAAATTTGACAGCTCATACATCCGCTAATCTCTTTTACAGTAAGTCCTCACTTAACGTTGTCAATATGTTCTTGGAACCTGCAACTTCAAGCAAAAGGATGATGTATAAGGAAAACAATTTTAACATAAGCTAATTGATATAAACAAGAGCTAAGTTCCTAGGGCATATTTCTGGTCATAAAAACATCACCAGATTTCTAAATAAAGACTAAAACACTTCTATTAAATGTGAGTCATACATACATTAAGAAAGGTTAATGAAAACAAGATAATTATTTATCCAATTACTCCAGTTCAGGGTAGTGGGTGGCAGGAGCCAATCCCAGCAGCTCAGGGTGCAAGGTGGGAGCCAGTCCTGGACAGGACACCGTCCTGTCACAGGGCATACTCACACACGCCCATACTAACTCAGACTGGGACCATTTGACACATTAATTCACCTAACGTGCACACCTTTGGGATGTGTAAGAAAATCAGAGTACCCAAAGAAAGCCCACACAAACAGAAGACCTTGCAAAGGCCAAACAGACTGTGGCCCTAGCTGGGAATTTATTTTTTTTCCTTATCAACAGTATAATGAACAAAATGATGTTATTCTATTCGAAGACCTGCTGTATTTGGTGAATACAGTCAAGGGAAGGAGCAGTACATGGGAAATTAATAATAGAGCTTTCTGTGGGGACAGGCTCAGCTTTTCTGGGCATTTAAGAGTTAACAGTAGTTCAGGGAGATGCTATGCACAGGAGCATCCACTTTGAACTCTAACCCATCAGAGTGGTCACAAGTTACTTCTTGCACTCTTGTCCCATCGTTTGTTCAGCATATAACTTTAACAAGCTCTGTCCTCACTCCTTACAATACAATCGGTGAAAGCTCTTGCCTCCCTCACACCTTCAGATTTCCAATACAAGTCACAGAAGTCATTCTCTATCTTCAAATATAACTGCAAACTTTCTGGGATAAATGTTATCTTTCCTAAGAACTCACTATTCTCCCCCTCAGGGGCACGATGGCATGTCTCCCTTCTAGTAGAGCTCCAGTATCACCTAACCGAGGAGTAAGATGCTAGTCCCCTCTAGTTAAATACATTCATGATAGGTCTCTTCTGACTTAGGTTGGCATGAGATAGTGCCCCCTTCCTTTTCCATAAGTACTTTTTAAGGGGAAAAATATGAGTAAACTGAGGAATTCAAGAAAGGCGATTTTAAGCTGCATCTTGATAGACAATTGGGGATTAGTCAGGCTAATGTCTATAGAGATAGAACAACATGAAAAAGGAGATTTTAGGCAGAGGAAGAAACATGAAGATAAAAAGGCCTTGATTTATTCAGCAGAAAACTAATGCAGTAACAGTAAGGACAAAAAACAACTAATGGGGTATAGTTATGGATTTATTTGCATAATGAAAGAAGCAGCTTGAGGAAAAGTAATTTTAACTTAGAGTATCTAAATAGACTTTATAAGAAAATTGGTTTACTTAATTTAAAAATTTTCTACATATGCCCTTTATTCTCAACTTCTTATTTATTAGCTTTTTTAGACGTGATGTGTAATTTTGATAATTATTGAGAAAAATTTATGTGACAAGTTTACATATATTTTATTCTGCATTTAAAACTGAATTTGGTCTATATACCATGTGATTTATATGTGGTTATGTATGTATGTGTAAACAATATTTAGATAACATTTGTGTATTTTGGGGGGGAATTTTTGCAATAATTTTAAAGTTGGACCTGTAATCTCATGTTGTAACAATAAGAATTAGTAAAGACACAAAACAAAACATAAATATTAGGAAATGTTGGGTATATTTCTTTCATTCAAGCACTTCATAATATTTTAGTTAAAATAAAATGCATATTTAGTTAAAAATCACACTTCAGACACTAATTCAGCTTATAAAAGCTTAATTTTATCTTCTTTGATATTATATCAATGAGTTAAGTCTGTTCAAAGATAATAATACCGTGGTCTATATTGGCCATGTTAGTGATCACTTTAGGTTTTAGCATTAGGTTGCCATTTCATTTGAAGTAAAATTTTTCCTTTCACAAGAATAAGATACAGTGGATTAATATAACATTTAAGAAAGTGTCCATCTTTGCTAAAGTGTTAGTATATGATAAATGGGAAATTTATTTACAGAGAAATTGATTTAATAATTTATAGTGGTACTATTTTAAAGTAAAATAGTACATATGAATTTTAAGATAAAATGGGAAGATATGTAATATAATTATAGATCTAGGCATTGAATCATGTATATGGAATTCCAGATTTTATATACAAATTATTATTTTCTAAAAATAATAGAACAGCAATAATAGAAATGACCTTGTCTCATACTTCCCTCAATATTCATGGAGATTAATATGTAATCAATATAGAGAACTTATTTACAAAAAGCAAGTTAAATACCCTAACCAATAAATTATCAAAAAATAGACAACGCATTTTAGCAGTTACATCATTACATCCACATCCATAAAAATTGTGATCAATATAGATAATTGTCACTTTCATCATCATTAAAGACACTTTGAAATTTATACAATAAAGGTATGAAAAGGTTTGAGGGTATAAATGATATTTATAATTAATAGAAAGGACTTAGGGGATATAGTGGTTCATAACAGATGAATTAAGTGGTATGAAGTGAGAAGCTCAATAAGATTAAAAGAGAAAGGCCTAATTTCTAAGTCTAGATTGTGTCATCTATAGGAAAATGCTTGTACTTTGGGGTACTTTCAACTTTCTGTATTGGACAAGCAAATTTAAAAGTCTTACACATTCTTTGGCATTTTAAAGTGAGAATCTAAATATTAAAAATCATGGATCTACAAATCTAAGCAGCAATCTGTAACATAGCATTTGTAGAAGGGCATCAATTTCTAGAACCACAACCCCCAATGTTTTAAATAGATGGTGGTATTATCTTCATTTCACACAAGTTATTAAAGCAAGAGAGGTTAATAACATACACAATTATACACTAAATTGAGCTGGAAGTTAAACATAGATTAATTTTTTATACAGACTTTTATAAGAATACACACACACACACACACGGGGTAGGGTGGAAAAAGAGGGTTTTAAAATTTAACTATGTCAGGAAAAATTCATCCAACATATTATTTAATTTTGCAGAAATGTAATATATTTCTTTAAGTTGCTTCATTGAATATTTAAATTTACTTTATTGTTATAATAAGCAACCAATTGTGAGATTATTTTCTTCATATATGTTTTAATGTTGTTACATTTAAAAACTTTTTAAGTTTACATTCTAAAAATTATATTTTTTGAACATCTTACATTTTAAAAAATATTGTCTTGAGATATGCTCCTCTCCTCCCCATATCAGGAAAATGGAAAATCATATTCTCTGTTACCACAGTAGATTTTATTGCTATCACAGGTATTTCAAAAGAAAAGTCTGAAGGCACAACAAAGTAAACAGCAAATTTCCCCATAAACAATCTAAGTCTAGACTAAATGAGTTCATGATTAGTAGTATTTGATTTTGTTTTTTGTTTTTGTTTTTTTTTTAATCTCTAATAAACTCAACTGCCAGGACTTTCTTTATGAAAGAGAGGAAATAAGCTAATAAACAATTATTGAAGATATAGAATTAGAATCTGTCTTGAATTTTCAGACAATTTTAAACACAACAATGTAATATTGACAGGACTTAAAAGGCAGATTTTTGAGTCTTGCACCTTTAAAGGAGTAATCAGAGCTGATATATACAAAATGATTCTTAGCTGCTTAAAGAGTCATTTTAGAAGAAAGTTAACCCTGTGACTGAACCCAATTGGCAAAAAAATATGCATTACTCATTTAAAAATTTTACCAAATAGCTACAGTGCCACAAATACCATCTGTGGTAATGAAGGTATAATGACAAGCTAAAATTAACATGGTCTGTATGGAGAATAAAGAGAAAAAAATAACTGAAATGATTGCAAACTACATGTAAAACTAGTATGTTGGAAAGCACTGTGAGACAAACTTGCATGGTTTTGTAGTGGGAGAGAGCATGCCACATAAATAGCAGAGAAA
Organism: Daubentonia madagascariensis; assembly: GCA_023783475.1. Taxonomy (NCBI): domain Eukaryota; kingdom Metazoa; phylum Chordata; class Mammalia; order Primates; family Daubentoniidae; genus Daubentonia; species Daubentonia madagascariensis. The sequence goes on along the minus strand of JAKFHU010000978.1, from coordinate 10,993,487 downwards.
AAAAGCCCTCAGTGTTGCAGAAAATACAAAGAGAAATGAGGGCTGTATGTGCTAAAACATGAGGGTACGGAGACTGTCAAGGATCATCCATCCCTTTGAAAGGTATTAAAGCTATTTTACAGTTATTTGTCTTCATAATGGCAAAAATAATCAATTTTAGAAAGTTTGCAGGTGGGAGGCTGGTATGATTAACTTTGCATTTTTAAAATATCACTCATGTGAAAAGTGGATTGGAGGATTTCCATTGACTGAAGATTTGGCAGACCAGGGGATCTGTCCAAATCTGAAAACAAAACTGGTGCAAAAACTTTCTTTAAAAAAATCTTTTAAAACTGCATAGACAATGATTCCAACTTCCCCCTAAATACATGAAAATGGAATTACATGGCACAGTAAAATTCTATTTTAGCTATTGCCAACCTAATGTGAAAATGAAAACTGTTGATAAGATATTTAAATGTGTTTATTACAAGTGAAGACACACATGTTAAGTGAACTAACAAAAGTTTTGCTTGCTTTCAAATAGGCATGAAAGAAAAAATGGGGTGCATAGACATATCTAAGTTGATGATGATACCAGGGAATTCTAGGGAATATATCTACTGTTTTTGAGTATTAATTAAAATTGAGAAAGATGATATTATCAGTAAATAAATGGTGTTATTCTGAATGTACTTTATTCCTTTTTGTCACTATATAAAATATGTCTTATCACAACTAAATTAAAGGTTCTTAGATTTTTGTTGAGGCAGACCTTATATGTATGTAAATTTTTTTCAAAAATTTCATCTTAGTTATTAATAAGTAGAATTTTAAGATTATTATTTGGGAGTATAGGTTTGTTATTGTTTGGTAGAGATTTTCCAAAACAATAGCAAAAAAAGAAAATCTTTGAAAACAAGCTCAGCATCTTAAAACAAAAAACTAGTTTAAAATTCATCTTTCTTTAAGTCCATTGAGTGTACAAACAATAATAAAGTAAAAATAATATAAAATAAAACAATGCAAAAATGATACCAAATTCTACTAGGAAATTGTATCTTTTCTGAAATGAATAATAATGAATTTATCATTATGATTATTTTTTGTATGATATTTCTCCATTAGCTAATGACAAAACTATACATAGAGAAAACATGATATGACATATATAATAAAAATGTTACATATGATAACATACAAGTATATTTTTCTCAAATGGTTTGCTCCAATTTGTAAAAATAATCACAGTTAGTAGAATATCTGTCAAAACTATACAAAACTAAAACTTTGTGCTATGGGTCATGGCCCAGATTTTTAAACCTTAGCCAAATGATCTTTTCAATAAATGGTGCTGGGAAAATTGGATTGCCATATGTAGAAGAATGAAACTGGACCTCTGTTTCTTGCCATATACAAAAATCAACTCAAGATGAATTGAAGACTTAAACGTAAGACCCAAAACTATAAAAACACTACATGAAAACCTAGGAAAAACTCTTCTGGACATTGATCTAGGCAAAGAAGTCATGACTAAGACCTCAAAATCACAGGCAACAAAAACAAAAGTAAACAAATGAAACTTAATTAAAGTAAAAAGCTTCTGCACAAAAAAATAAATAATACATAGAGTGAATAGACAACCCACAGAATGGGAGAAAATATTTGCAAACTATATATGTGACAAGGGACTAATATCCAGAATATACAGTGAACTCAAACAACTCAATACCAACAACAAAAGCCCCTAATAATCTCATTATTAGGATTAGTAGCAAAAAACATGAATAGACTTTTTTTTAAAAGAAGACATACAAATGGTCAACACATATGTGGGAAAAAATGCTCAACCTCACTAATCATATGAGAAAGTAAATTAAAATCACAATGAATTACCACCTTAGCCCAGTCTTAATGGCCATCGTTAAATGTCAAAAAACAATTGATGTTGGCACAGATGTAGTGAAAAGGTAACCTTATACACTGTTGGTGAGAATGTAAATTAGTACAACCTCTGTGGAAAACAGTATGGAGATTTCTCAAAGAACTAATAAATAGAACTACCATTCCATCCAGCAATTCCGTTAATGACTCTCCACCCAAAGGAAAATAAATCATCATGTCAATAAGTTACCTGCACTTTTATGTTTATCGCAGCACTATTCACAATAGCAAAGTTATGGAATCAACCTAAATGTCCATCAACAGAAGAATGGGTAAAGAAAATGTGGTATATTTACACAATGAAATACTACTATTCAGCCATAAAAAGGAATGAAATAATGTCTTTTGCAGCAACATGGATGGAACTGGAGGGCATTATCTTAAGTGAAACGCGTCAGACACAGAAAGATAATATTGCATGTTCTCACTTATAAGTGCGAGATAAATAATGTGTACACAGGGACACAGAGAGTGGAATGATAGCCAGTAGAGACTCAGAAGGAAGAAGTTGTAGAAGGGGGGTGAATGACGAGAAGTTACTTAATGGGTACAATGTACATTATTTGGGTCATGGGTACACTAACAGCCCTGATTTCACCACTACACAGTCTATGCATGTGACAAAATTGCACATGGATCCCATAAATATATACTAATATAAAAATATTTTTTAATGTGTTCCTTACATATTTGGGATCTATACTTTAATTGTCTTTTTTGTTGGTTGTTCCTCCTTAATCATTTTCTAACTTTACAAATACATAATATTTTTCTTTTTCCCTTGTGATTTAAAATGCTTTTTAAAATTTTTTTGTCTAGCATTTTCTCATTTCATTTTTTCAATTTGACATTTATTATTTTTTTATTGATACATATAAGGTGTACATATTTTCAGAGTGCACGTGATAATTTGATACAATCATTCAATCAAATCAGGGTAATTGTGATATCCATCACCTTAAATATTTATTTTTTTGTGTCCTAGGAACATTTGAATTAATCTCTTCTAGTGATTTTGAAATGCACAATTGATTAAAAATTTAATGGCTAGTTTTCTTCATATAAAATTATCTAGGCTTTCTTTTAATTTGCATTTTTGTTTTGTTGTGTTTTATTTCAGATCACTTTATTTTCAACATCAGTCCATTATTTAGATAGAAGTGCTTCATTTTGAAAAATACATTAGTAAGTAATTTTTGTTCTAATCCAAAACAAAGACATATGGTTTTGGATTGGTGGGCTTAAAATGACCATTTTAGGGCATACATTAAGTTAGTAACCTCAGCCCTAGAGTTGATCAAATGGCTATATTAATATTAGTTTATTAATTCATAATCCATATGAATTATTATTCATACTAATTAATAAATACTAAAATAAATCATAAATAAGTAAAATAATAATACATTCATATTTATTCTTTTAGTTATTGCCTGAAATATCTATATTTCAAGTTCTTTCCTATGTTTGCCCAAAATTTAAGAAATGATCTATTATAATATTTAAATTATCAACAATCTTTTATTAGCCTAAGAAATAAAAGAAAGATATACCATGATCTAACAATTTTTATTTTGTCCACAGTATCTCAGGCAATATTATGAGTTTGTGGTTTTGCTATGAATATTCTCTCCTATGGCATTGATTCTTTTCCCTACAACAGTAAAACTGCCAGTTATCCTCTCAACCCAACTTCTCATTTTTCTTGGGATAGCTTTGACCCAAAGAGATAATGGATTATCTCTTCTGATATACTTTTCAGTGCATTTATGTAATGGAACTTCTGAAGCCTGACAATATCTTTAGAGCATACTCAATTTAAACAGTTGTTGAAAAGAATTTTTCAAGTTTGAGTTTATTTCCTTCAAGCTTAGAAAGTAGTATTCTTTTGTTGTTATTGTTGTTTTTTCTTGCTTAGAGTTTTACTTTTAAAAAGACTGACATCTGTAATATCAAGGACGGATTGCATTAACAGTATAATTTATTGTGTTTATTCAGTGCTTAGGAGTTTGATCTCTAGAACCAGTTTGGATAAAAATCTCACTCCTGAGTTTTCTAATTTATAACTTGGAATCATAAAAACATTGGAGATTTGTTGTATTAAGTGACTCAATTACTAAAAACTTTGAATAATCTGGAGCACATTTTAGCACTCAAATTCATGTTAATTATTAAAAATACTCTAAAATCATTGTAGAAGGCATATAAGGTAGTGCTCACTATCAATTTTGAATCAGTATAAGAAAATTTAGAAATTCAATATACTAAGAAAATTTTATTCCATATTATTAAAACTACTTATCCAACTGAAAAATAAACTTTGGACTTATGCTTCCTATCATGTACAAAAGTTAATTCCAGATAAACTAATGGCCTAAATAATACAATAAATAAAAATAAATATCATAAAAATTTAGATAACAGGCACAAGTCAATCTCAAGTATCCTTTGTAAAAAAAGACAAAAAACATAACATACGTAAAATGATCACACATACTTCACCTCTCAACAAATACCCACACACCTCCAAGTCATATCAGACTATATAGAAATGTGCAAATTGTTCATGGGAAAAGATAGCGTATAGTTAGAAAAAAATGTTTGCAATTACATAAAAGATAAAGAGTCAGTACATATAATAAAAATGCAATCAAAATCAATATGGTAAGATGAACAATCAAATAGAAAAAACATTCAAGAGGTATCAACAGCAATTCACAGATGTGCGTAACCAAATAAACAATAAACACAGGAAAGAATCTTAAACTTAACTAGTAGTTAAGGAATTGTAAATAAAAGAATCCATCAATATATCCCTTTACTCTGGGAGTGGGTGTTATAGGAGTCTGTAGCCCAATTTTATATGACCAAGGTAAAATTGCATGATGGACAGTTGCATGATGTGTGAACTGCCCCATATCATTAGCAATGTTTAAAGTCTGCCTCTGATTTTATATCTGTGTTCAAGGTAAGCTTCACATACCAGCTATTAGGTATCTTGTGAATCTGAATCTGCCTTGAGAGTGTCAATCGCTGACCAGATCCATTGATGGCCATTGGGACCTTCTCAGATTGGCAATAAACCATAAGTGGACTATTCCCATCTGTGAGGAAATGCTCCCAATATGTGGGTGGCAAATCTGGCAATGCTTCACAACTTTGCCTGTTGCTACTGTCATGCTGACCTTTATCAGTGTATTGTCAATCCAGGTACCACCAGGTATTCTGAAGGAACAAGAGGATTAGAGAATAGTTTCTACACCCCTCATCTGTTTCTGGTACATCCTGTGGTCAGAGGCATTCCTATTACTTGGGGTGTCAGCTGACCAGGTATTGCAATCCAGGCTGCCTGTCCCGTTCCCAAGGTTACTATCTCTGCAGGTATCCCTTGGCCTTGTTGCTTGACTCATACCTTTTGGCCTTCATAGTCCAGTCCAGGAAAGGAGGTCATGTCCCGGATAAGCTAGACAGATCTGATATTATCACCCACATGATTGGAGGTATTAGACGTCCCCAGTGCCACTAGTGGGACCCTAGCACCCTGGATGGTATTCATTGTTCCCATCCCCCATATCTGTGAGATCCCATAGAAGGGAGGCACTTGGAGAAAGCATCACCTCTAGATTATAGTTAGAGGTGTCTGTCTGAGGTACTGCCAGCCTGAACAACAAACTACTACCAGGATGTGTACTCTAAAGAGAAAAAGGAAAATTAAAAAAACAATGGTTGGAAACACTGAAATTGTAATTTCACAGACGCAGCCTTATCAGGTGGTGGCCTGGTCCACCTCCAAGCCCACCAAGCTCAGTGTTTCTCAACATGTGCTGCAATGCCATGTTTTCCTTGCATTGGAGTGCAGTGTTTAGTGTCCATACCTCCCTAATCATGTCAACTGAAATTAAGGCTGTTGAGGAGGACGTAACTTGATAAAGGTTTATTTGAAGCCAAATGTGAGGTTTGACCCAGGAAAACACCAACAAATTTGGGAGTGTTCCAGAGTCTGTTACAAGTTGGAAGGCTTTTATAAAAAATTTAGGAGAAGGGTGGGGTCCTCCTCATATCAAAGTTGTCCTTTTGCATTACAGGGTACAATACAGAGGTTATAATCATTGGCTACAGATTGCAACATGCAGGCTAAAATGCCTATTTGCAAGACAATCAGTAAAACTTCATGATTCAGAAACAAATCAGCATCATTTTCTTAGACGGTAGGTTACATATTAATCAGTATGTTAACAATTTGAGGAACTCATAAGATTCTTTACCTGGGGACAGAATGTTGCCATGAATCACAAGATCTCCCCCAGGCGGGTTGATTTGGAAGCCTGCAAAATTCAACCTGTAGATTATCAGTCAGATGGGGGCACCACCCATTAGAAGGCCATCTTGATATCTTTCTTTAGTTGTTTTGTTAGTGGGCTGTTTAATCCTTCAATATTTCCATGATCTGGGGATGAAAGGGTGTGGGGAAAATTCAATGTATCCCATGATAGTGCACCCATTGTCATGTTTCTTGTGCAATGAAGGATGTTTCTAGTTCAGAGTCAAGGTCTATGGGGTATCCAAAAACATGATATAAATTCCTTTCATGGGTGGCTGTGGCAGTCCCTGTATCCACATGTTGAACTAGAACAGTAATACCATAGCCTGACTAGGTGTTAGTGACAGTAAGGCACTATCAATGCACATGGCTGAGGGCTAGGGGTCCAATGTGGTCAATCTGTCTTATTCAGATGAGTCCTAGCCCTCAGTTAACATGTTCCAATTCTCTTCTTTGGATAATCTGGGCCCATGGAAATAATCACAATATTGTACTACATCTTTTGTCTCAGAATCTTCCAGGATCTTCTCGTAAGCCTTTGCCCATTCTTGCACCTGAAGTGTACTTCCACATCAGTTATGTATCCAGAAATCACTGTTGCCACATGTTGGGCACAAGCTTGATAGGCACAAGAATTCTATTTATTTTCCATTTGGAAAGGATTTTTACCATGAGCATACCCATGAGTGACATGTATTTGGGCTGCAAGCTGCTGTTACAGTCTTTGTGACCACCCAAGGGATCCTTTAATAGTCAAGTCACTCAATTACCATTCTGTTGACCAGATAGCTAGGCTGTTAATAATGGTTTATGAGTCACTAAAATATAACAAGATATGGTGCTAGGGGTGGCCTGTGCAATCATCACAAATATACAGAGTTCAGCCCATTGGGTGGAACATCCATGTCCAGTCTCAGTCAGAAGATGGACACGGATGGTAGCCTCAGCTCAGTGGACTCCATCTTCTGTCAGTTTCACAGAACCCTCAATAAACTCTGCCATACCATTGGGCTCTGGGTAGCTGTAAAAGGAGCCAAAACATCCTGTGAGGATTGCTTGCCCATTAGTTCATGAAGCCTATTGATCTCTTGGTATCCTAGCAAGGCTTTATTTTGAATGTAACATTTCCATTTGATGACTGAGCTCTTCTGAGCCTGTCCAATTTTATTGGTGGGGTTTGTAAGCACCCAAGTGATAATGAGCAACTCAGGTTGCAGGTTCATATATGATACTCTGGCTATAAGACACTCAGTCTCTACCAGTGCCAAAGAGCAAGCAAAGTCATTCAGAAGTGGTATACTTGGTGGCTATGTCAGGCAAAATATGTCTCCAAAATTCAAGAGTCCAACATATCTCAATGGCAGTTTTTATGTTGCCAAAAACTCCAGTCAGCATACATGGAGGTTGCAGACACCTGTAATCTCACTGGGCTAGCAGGTTCTAAAGGTTCCAAAGGCAGTGTCTGGGCTATGGCTTATTGAATGGTTTCCAAAGCCTGCTGCTGCAAAGGGCCCCATTCAAAATTGGTAACCTTGTGAGTCACCTTGTACTAAGGGGGTCAAAAAAAAAACACTTGTACATGATATCTCCAGTACCCAAAAAGGCCTACCCACTGTTGACCCACCAGGGCCAACAATTTTTGCTTGACTGTATCTTGGATACATCTTTGGCTTCCCACCCTAGTGGCCCCTGGGAGTTTCATCTGTTGTGCTGGGCCCTAGACTGTAGTAGGGTTGAAGGCCTAATCTGCACTAGTCAGTACATCTATGACTAAGCAAAGTACCATAGGCCACTTGTTTTTTGGTGGGCCCTACTATCAGGATGTCATTGATATAATGGATGACTAAAATGTTTGTACAGCTTGGGCTTATTGAAGATCAAGCCCTAGCCACTAGTGGCATATTGCAGGGGAATTGAAGCATTCCTGCAGAAGCACAGTGAAATTAAATTATACTGTAGGCCATTTCGCATGAACATAAATTGGTCTTGATCTTCATCCCACAAGGGGATTGAGAAAAAGGCATTAGCCAAGTCAATAACTATATACCAATCTGAAGTATGGATTGCCACTGTTTCAGTGACAATGATAATATTAGCATCTCAGAGGCAAGGGTGGAACCCTGGCATTCAGACTGTGACAGTCCACAGTTAGTCAATCTCCAGGCCACAGAAATGTTTTAGACCAGCCAAACTGAGCTGTTACATTGTGGCAGTGTTGTTTGTAACATTCTTTTCTATAGCAGCTCTGTATTGACAAAGTAATGTCCTTTTCTCCACTCAGTGTGCAGTACTGGTTTTGTTGAATAGCTAATTGGGGCTCGGGTAGCAAAGGTGGTAGGCATGAGTGGACATACCCTACTGTTACAGCTCAAATTTTTATCTGTGAGGGGGCATATCCTCTCAGGTGATGTTGATTTTCTGTACCACAAGCACCTAAAATGTCAATGTCTATAATGCACTCAATGGTGAGAACAACAATCACCAGCATAGAAAATGGCCCAAAGGGCCCCACCCACAAGCATATAAGCACCACAAGCAGATGACTACCAAGGGTCACTGTATTTGCCTTGACCCTTAATATCATCAGTTTAATTTTTCCCCAAGAGGACCTGTAAATATTATCATGTGATTTACAGTATCCAAGAACCCCAGAAAAGTCTGAATTTACTTCTTTCCCCCTGCTATCTTGACAGGGCTATAGAGACATTGATTTCTAGTGGGGACCCAGAGACCATGGCCATATCCCTAACTGTTCCATTCAGCCCAAGCAAGACATTTGGGTCTATAGTGTCCCTTTATCAGACAAATATACCAACCAAGCTGCATGAGACTCACTGACTTTTGTCCCTATCTGTCTTTTAGATCACAAAACTCCCTCTCTGTGAAGGTCCTCACTTTGATGGTTTCGCTTTGAGCAACTTTTGTTTCCAGATGGTCTGCATTGTGTGTACTGGTTTCCTTTTAGGTACCGAAGGTCCATCTGAGCACCCACTTCCTGAGCAGTTTGGACCCAGGAATAAGCAATAATATAGGTGATCATGTGCCACATGCTCCTGTCCGTACATTATTTTCTCACTGCCTTATTCCACACAGCCAGCTCACTCACATTCACAGGGACATTATGTATGTCCCATTTGTCTCCATTCTTCCTCCACGGGCCATCCAGCTATATGTCCATTTCTTGTGTCCCTGAGTTGAAGTTTTTACCCTGAACCAGGTATTGGGAGTATCATTCTTCCAGCTTTGCCAAAAAGTCATGGGTCTATAAGACTGGTCCGTGCTTGCTTACTGTGCCAATTTCTACAAGAATTATTAGATCTGGTGCAATTTAAAGTAGACCTAGCTGTCATAGCAGTTCCAGCACCATTAAGATTCCTGCAAGGAGCAAAAAGAGTCCCAGTGCCTCCACCACTTGCATTAGCCTGGTGACTCAGAACAGTTACACAGCAAATCAGGCAAAGCAGGTTTATTACTCACAGTTAGGCAGTGTGGATAAACAGAAGCCTAGGACAGTGAGTTGATCCCCCAGGCCTCAGAAAACCTGCTTAGGGTGGGTAGAGTTCAGTCTGTGCATGCTTCACTTTAAAGCACAGCCTACGTGCCACTTGAAACTTAGCTCAAGCATTGCAGAACATTCTGTTCTCAGAAGAATGTGTACAAAACTCAGATTGTTCTAGATATTTCCTCCTTATCCCAGGATGTCAGATTCTCAGTACCTTCTGTAGTTATTCTGAGAAATGCAATCCCAGAGGGAAGAGCTGGGTCTGCCAAGGTCATTTGGGGACCTATGCATCTACACTAGGTATCTCATGTAAATGGAATCATACAGTACTTCCTTTTTGTGTCTGGCTTATTTCACTTCACATAATATCATCAAAGCTATTCCATGTTGTAGCATATGTCATAAATTCTTTCCTTTCTAAGGCTGAATAATATTCCATTCTATATATATTGCACATTTAGCTTATGTATTCATATGCTGATGCACACTTGTGTTGCTCCCAAACTTTAGCTTTTTTGAATAATGCTACTATGAACACAGGTGTACAGATACCTCTCAGAGATCCTGCTTTCAATTTGGGGAGGTATATACCATATATACCCAGAAGTAAAATTGCTGGATCATAAATTAAATCTATTTTTAAATTTTTTTAGACACTGCCATATTGTTTTATGCAGTGGCTGTACCCTATTAAATTCCCACCACCAGTGCACAAGTGTTCCAATTTCTCCACATTCTTGCAAACACTTGTTATTTATTTATTTATTTGGTTAGTAGCCATTATGTGTGTGAGTGGTGTCACTGTATGGTTTTATTTTCATTTTCCTAATGATTGGTGGTGTTGAGCATCTTTTTATGCACTTACTGGCCATTCCTATATCTCCTTTGAGAAATGTCTATTCAAGTCCTCTTCCCATTTTTGAATCAAGTTTGTTTCTTGTTGTTGTTGACTTTTACAAGTTCTCTATACATTTTACATATTAATCCTTTATAAGATATATGATTTGCAAGTATTTTCTCTTATTCCATAGGTTATTTTTTTTACTCTGTTTATAGTGTAAACAGTTTTGATGCATAAAAGTTTTTAATTTTCACAAAGTCCAATTTATCTATATTTGTCTTTTGCTATCTGTGCATTTGGTGTCATATCCAAGAAATCATTACCAAGTCCATTGTCATGAAGCGTTCTCCCTATGTTTTCTTCTAAGAATTTCAAAGTTTTAGCTTTGAATCCACTTTGAGTTAACTTTTGTATAGAGTGTTAGGTAATCCAAATTCATTCTTTTGCATACGGATATCCAGTTTCCCAGAACCCTATGTTCTCCTTTCCTCATTAAATGGTCTTTGCATTGGATTATCTTATCATGTCAAAAATATTTGAATGTATTAATATATGCAAGGGTTCATTTCTAGGGTCACTATTCTATTCCATTGGTCTTTATGTCTGTCTTTATGTCAGTTTTTTTTTTAAGAAGGAAAAATGTGTATTTTCTGGAAAAATAGAGATAAATTTAGTTTAAATTTCCATTTTTCTGTTGAGGTGTCTATCACTGAAGAGTTAAGTACTATGCAGGCAAATGAGGGTTATGTTTTTAAAACATATTTGGGGAGACCATTTTGACAGTTTTTCTCCTGTCATTGTCTCCAATTACATCACAAGAATTTAAATGGAACAGAATATGGTAAACTATTATATTATGGCTGGATCAAAGGCTAAGAGTAACAACAGCAACAACAAAGGCGATAAAAACAGTTTTCTTGTTTTATGTTCTCAGAACATTTTTTTTTGGTATTTTCTTATTTAATCCTCCCACAACCTTATCATTTAGGTATTATTATTATCTAATGAGGTACAGATAAGTAAAGTCACTTGATAAAGTCTACACAGTTGGCAAGGAGATGAACAAGGATGTGAAGAATCCTAAGTGATATGACTATAGAAACTGAGCCTTTAGCTGAATAAGTAGCATTCCAAATGTGACATAAAAGCCCTGATTAATACCACAATAAAAATAAAAACTTAATTTCTTTGGAAGTTCACAAGTTTCCAGAATTATTTTAATTTCTTTATCTCATCCAATCCTCACAAAACTATTAGGCCGCTACATCGGTCATTGTCTCTCTTCTTAAAAAATGAGAAAACAGAAGCTGTTCTGTGACTTTCCTAGATCATATCCTAAAGGTCTGAGGAGGGGGATAAAGAATCTAGGCTTTTTTACTCATAATCACTTGCAATTCAAGCTTTCAATCATAAAATTATTCAATGTTGAATTCTGTTCAGGAGTTATCACTTTGAAATTCAGAGAATCTCCTTTTTTTAAAAATTGCAGAGTATTATGGGGGTACAAAGGCTTTTGTTACATAAATTGTCTTTGCACCACCTGACAAGCTTGCCCATCCCCAAGGCAGTGTGCACCACATCCATTAGGTGTGGATTTACTCATCCCCTCCTCCCTGATCCCACCTGCCTGAAACCCTATGAATGTTACTTTCCATATGTGCACATTAGTATTGATCAATTAGTACCAATTTAATGGTGAGTACATGTGGTGTTTGCTTTTCCATTCTTGTGATATTTCTAAGTGAAGTATCACAAGAATGGAAAAGGGCTCCAGGTCCCTCCAGGATAATATAATAGGTAGTTCATCATTTTTTTAATGGCTGAGTAGTACTCCATGGTATACATATACCACATTTTTTTAATCCACTCATGAATTAATGGGCACTTGGGCTGTTTCCACATCTTTGCAATTGTGAATTGTCCTGCTATAAACATTCAAGTGCAGATGTCTTTTTTATAGAATGTCTTTTTTTCCCATTGGGTAAATAACCAGTAGTGGGACTGCTGGATCAAATGGTACTTCTACTTTTAGTTCATTGAGGTATCTCCATACTCCTTTCCATAGAGGTTGCACTAATTTGCAGTCCCACCAGCAGTATATGAGTGTTCCTATATCTTCACATCCATGCCAACATTTGTTGTTTTGGGACTTTTTGATAAAAGCCATTCTCACTGGAGTTAAGTGATATCTTATTGTGGTTTTGATTTGTATTTCCCCAATGTTTAGAGATGTTGAGCATTTTTACATATGTTTTCTGGCCATTAGTCTATCTTCTTTTGAAAAGTTTCTGTTTATGCCCTTTGCCTACTTTTTAATGGAGTTGTTTGATTTTTTCATGCTGATTTTTCTGTGTTTTCTGTAGATTTTAGTTATCAGCCCTTTATCAGATGTGTAGCATGCAAATATTTTCTCCCATTCTGTAGGTTGTCTATTCGCTCTAATGATAGTTTCCTTGGCTGTGCAGAAGCTTTTTAATTTGATCAGGTCCCATTCTTTATTTTCATTGTTGCTGTGATTGCTTTTGGGTCTTCTTCATAAATTCTTGCCTAGGCTGATGTCTATAAGAGTTTTTCCAACATTTTCTTCTAGAATTCTTATGGTTTCATGCCTTACATTTAAGTTTGTTGCCCATCCTGAGTTGGTTTTTGTGAGAGGTGAGAGGTGTGGATCCTATTTCAGTCTTCTACATGTGGCTATCCAATTTTCCCAGCACCATTTATTGAATAGGGATTCCTTTCCCTAGTGTATATTTTTGTCTGCTTGGTCAAAGATCAGATGGCAATATGAGGATGGTTTTATATCTGGGTTCTCTGTTCTGTTCCATTGGTCTGTGTCTCTGTTCTTGGGCTAGTACCATGTTATTTTGGTTACTATAGCTTTGTAGTATATCTGGTAGATTGATGCCTCTCAATTTGTTCTTTTTGCTTAAGGTTGCTTTGACTATACAGGGTCTTCTCTGATTCCATACAAAGCATAGAATTATCTCTTTCTAGATCTGTGAAAAATGATGTTGGTATTGTAATAGAGATTGTGTTGAATCTGTAGATTGCTTTGGGTAGTATAGATATTTTAACAATATTGATTTTGCTGATCCATGAGCATGGTATGGTTTTCCATCTGTTTATGTCCTCTGCTATTTCCTTCCTCAGTGTTTCATAATTCTCCCTGAAGAGGTCTTTCACGTCCTTAGTTAAATATATTCCTAGGTATTTTATTTTCCTTGTTGCTATTGTGAAAGGTATTGATTCTTTGTTTTAGTTCTCAGTTTGACTGTAGTTGGCGTATATGAATGCTACTGATTTGTGTACATTGATGTGTAACCTGAGACTTTGCTGCATTTATTTATCAATTCCAGCAGTTTCTTGCCAGTATCTTTGGGATTTACTAGATATAAGATCATATCTTCAGCAAAGAGTGATAATTTGACCTCTTCTGCCCCTAGTTGGATGTCCTTGATTTTCTTCTCTTGTTTGATTGCTCTGGCTAGGACTTCCAGCATTATGTTCAATAGAAGTGGTGATAGGGGCCAACCTTGTCTGCTTTTAGTTATCATCAGGAATGCTTTCAATTTTCCCCCTTTCAGTATGATGTTGGCTGTGGGTTTGTCATATATGGCTTTTATCATTTTGAGGTAAGTCCTTTCTATGCCTATTTTGTTAAATGTTCTTATCATAAAAAGGTGCTGAATTTTGTTGAATGCTTTTTCTGTGTCTATTGAGAGGATCATGTGGTCTTTGTTTTTACTTCTATTTATGTGGTGAATTACATTTATAGATTCACGTATGTCGAACCATCCCTGTAACTCTGGGATGAAGCCCACTTGGTCATAATGCATTGTTTTTTTGATAAGTAGCTGAATTTGGTTTGCTAGGATTTTATTGAGAATTTTTGCATCTATATTCATAAGGGATATTGGTTTGTAGTTTTCTTTTTTTGTCAAGTCCTTTCCTTGCTTTGGTATTATGATGTTGGCTTCGTAAAATGTGTTGGGGAGGATTCCTCCCTTTTTGATGTGGAATAATTTCTGCAGGATAGGTACCGGTTCTTCTTTGTAGATCTGGAAAATTTGGGTGTGAAACCATCTGGTCCAGAACTTTTTTTGGAGGATTTTTTATTGTTGTTTCAATTTCAGTACTTGATATCAGTCTGTTCAGGAATTCTATTTCTTCCTTATTGAGCCTAGAGAGGCTGTGTGTTTCTAAAAATTTGTCCATTTCCTCCATGTTTTCAAATTTATGTGCATAGAAGCTATACATTTGCATAAACAATGAATCCTATTGCTTCCACCTCACAAACATTTCTATAAACTACTACTTCTCTCCATATTTGCTTGGATCACCTCAGCCAAAGCTTCTCTTCTAATTCATTCTTCAATCAGAGCCAGAGTAATATTCTTTTTAGCAGAAAATTTTCATGTGTACTATATTCATTAAAATTCCTCAATATATTCCCTCTGCTCTTAGGTTGAAGCAGAAGTAGTAGTAGTAATAATAATAATAATAATAATAATGCTTAACGTGGTTTACAGGGATTTGAATAATCACACTCTGCTTTTCTCCCCAGCCTCACTCCTACTACTCTGTTTCCTCTATCCTCTGTTTGCCAGCCATATTTATCACAATGTTTTCAAACTGATCAAACTCTGATGTGTCAAGACTTTCACATATTCAATTCCCATTCCTTGAAATGTTCTTTACCAGTTTCATCACATGTCTATTCTCAACTACTTTTGCTCTCACATTCAATGTGACTATAGACTTTCCTTTCCCTCAAAGGTCAGTCTCACTGTCATATACTCCCATAACACCTTGTATTTTTTTGTATTACTTTTTATACTTAAATTACCTTTCCTGTGGCTGTTTTCCTTTGAGACTGAAAGTTCAAGGATCCCTTATCTCTGCCCCTCTCCCCTCTCTCCCTCCACCAAAGCCACATTCCTAGTTTGCCTTGACCACACCAGGATAATCCTGCATCCAGAGTCTATGTACTTGCTACTCTTCATGGATGGATGCTTTTGAGTGTTTGGCTTCATTCAAGATAGCCTTTAAATTCCATATCTTCAGTGAGGCCTTCCCTGACCTCTAGGGCTCTCAATCTGCTTTACTTGGATTCAGTAGCATTTTTCACCAATTGGTGCATATCTTTTTTGTTTATTTGTTTATTTATAGACTGTCATACATATTGAGAGCTAACATTTTTTTTCTTTGATGTATTGCTTGTGCACTATAAACAAGTGTGCAATAACTATTTATTAAACAAACTATACTGATATATGGCTGATGAACCCTCAAAGAAGATAATGGGTGTTCCTGCCACTAAGAGCTTTCTTAGAAAACAGTAATGAGCAATAAAACTAACTGCACAACATGTCTGTTAGTCAGAGTCAAGGAGCTTTGTACAAAACTTTTCTGTTCGAACACCTTAATGATAAATCATGTAATATTGTCAAATACATATGTAATATACATATGTACTAGAGAGACAGAGAGAGAGAGAGAGAGAGAGTTGTATAGACAGTCTCCTATCATTTTCATTTTTTTCTGTATGAGCTTTCTCCCAACTAAAGTGTCAGGGTAGTGTGAATAGTTATCATTTAATTTAAGATTAATCTAAACAGAAGAAATGCCAACTGAGTGGTGAATTTAAAATTCAACAACTAAGCTCAAAAGCCATCAAAATGTGTTGTATTAGGTGCATATAACTTTAGTGGTTTTTTGTAAGATCTGAATTTAGATGGAGTCATAGGAAAATTGAATGAGACATATTCTATATTTAAGGAGTTGAGTTTTGTTCCTATGGAAACATTTTGGCAATGAATTCTGCAAAAAAAATGACTAAGCATTTCATTCTAATGAATGATTCTAATGCTGCTCTGTTTAATTGTTTATAAAATGTTCAAGAGTCTTGAACAATTTAAATGATTGAAATTTCAACTGTTTAGCTAAACTGACTAACAAACTGCATCTCTGCTTGAAATGTAAAGAAAAAAACACATTCTGATTCATTGCAGTTTCATTTTAAGCAGTTTGAAAGAAGATTAATGATGGAACAACTATCCACGTGAATTTTTGTAGATTTTGTGATATGATTTAAATGTTATTCAATTTCTAACTATTTTTACTTATAAACTATCTTTTATGATTTAATGATTAGTTTAAATCATTTTTATTATTTATTTTTCCAATTTGAAAAAGAACAATACATAAACTTAGTAATGGTTTTGACATTACATAAAGTCTTTTCAGCCCCCAAAATTTTTATTATAATATTTTTTTCAATTTCTGTTTCCTTTGAAATGAAATTTTCTATTTTATATAAAACAAAAGAGAAAGCATAATTTGTGAACAATATGCACAATCGCCATATCACTTCTTATGTTTTTAATGAAATGTTAAACTCTATAAGTTCTAGAAATACCCATTAATTGTTCTAATTGAAGATATAATTAAGAACAACCCAAATAGAGGTGTTTGCTAGAGAACCTTGCCCCTGGGGAATCGTGGATGACTGTTCTGGGGCCTTTACAATAGGTACCATTGGTGAAGGCATCTTTCAAGCAACTAAAAATTTTGCAATTCTCCAGTGGGAGTAAATCACAGATTACAAAGGACCTTCACAGCTACTAAAACCAGGGCTCCATAGTTGGGAGGTAGCTTTGCAGTTTGAGGAGGTCTTTTTTCCATTATTGAATCTAGCATAGTTCAAGTCAGAGGAGTAGTATATCCCAAGATCTTTATCACAAATGGAACCTTAACAGGAGCCATACTGACAGCAAGAAATGGACCAGTGGCCATGGTTGAGTCAGTCTTGATAGGTGGCATTCTCCCAGCTTTAACTGAAGAAACTGGTATCCTGTAGACAAGATTTGCACAGTTTCCCAATGGTCCTCAGTTTGCTGAAGACCCCTGTCAGTTGTGTTTAACCCAGTTACTATCCTCACATTTTGGAGACTATTAACAATCTTGGAAGGACTTCTTTCCCAGAATTTCTTTAACAGAATGAGCTATAGTACAAGAAAGTTTTCAGAAAATCAAGTTGCAGTCTGTTTTTAAAATCATAGATGGGAAAACTATAGCCAAATAGACCATGAAGAGATATTTAGCACTTTTTTTTTCTGTTGAATGGAACATGGGGGATGCTAAAAGATAATATTATATGTTTATTTATTTATACACAGATTATATTTGTGATCACAATAAATGTCTAATATCATTACAAGAAAATATAGTAAGTGCTTAGAAGATAAAGGACCAAAGGACAAATAACAGTGAACTGTGACTATCATTTCCTTGAGGACTTCTCTGCCTGAGTTTGTGTGTTCTGTTATTTTAACAACAACAAAAAAAAACAGTGCATGGAACTTAAGATAATAATAATAATTCAAAGAATTACTTTGTTCTAGAAAATCAAAATAAACTGTCTTTGCATTTCCAATGCTAAATGAGGACATTATTACACATACATTTTCATATTTGTTCTTTCTTTCCTACCTAGCCTAATGACTATATAGTTGAGAAATAAAACTTTGTCCATAATTTCTTCCTAAAGAAATTTCAAAGTTTAAGGAAAAAATTTCCCTGTAGATTTTTTTCTCTTCTTTCACCCTTCTCTCTACCTCTAACTACAGATACAAATGTGAAAACACAATCACACACACACAAATATACAAACACATTCACATGCACACACCCCCTTAAAATCGTTATTCCATTTCATAAGTAATATCGTTAGACATAAAAAATAGATTCACATATTTTTTCTCTTCTCCCATTGTTTTCAGTCTTAGCACCATAGCTAGCAAAAGAAACAACTTTCAATTATGCTGGTCTGTAATTACTGTCGTTCCTATCTTTTCCCTTCTGTATATTTCAAATGTGCATAAGAAAAAAATCATGGATTCATTGATTGTGTATTAGGTTTGAAGGATACAAAAATTTTTTAAAAAGTGCAAGACAAAGCAAGATACTAGATGATGACTTTGTAGTTGAGCCAGGTAAGCATTCAACTGTACCGAGGACAGGGTAGTCAATCTTTCAAATTATTCCATCACGTGTGTCATTTCTTTTTGTAAAGTCAAAATTGTTTGCCCTAATCTACCAAACCAAAATTGTCACACCTGGAAGTTAAATGTAACTATGAATCTGTCTCTTTTCCCATATACAAAAGAACAAAAGTCCTAATGAGGAGCATAAGTTAAGAGTTGATGTCATTTTCTTTTGATGAAACCTCAAAAAAAGATCTAATTTTGAAGACGCTCACTTCAATGGATTGTGCTAGAAATGAGATGCTGTGAAGTTTGTGGGCAAATGACCTTTTTAACTCTTCTAAAATGAATTTGAGCATAAAGTTGCCTAAAGCTCAGGGTGGCATGAAGGATTTAGGTTTTTATTTTAATTGTAAATGCACATGCTTAATGGATTATATACAGTTAATGGGTTATAATAAAAATTAGGTGATCTTTTTAAGTTCAAGAAGTCCATTTCAGGTAAGCAACAGCTAACTAGGGGCTGCCACACAATAGATTATCTTCTAATTATTCCTAATTTTGTCCCTCAATTACTGTTAAATTTTACTGATATTTAAAAAAGGAGAATATAATACTTTTTTAATAATGTAATCAGTCATTCAAAAATATTAAATTTTCTTGTATTTGGTATCTCAAAGCATGCATTTATATCTCTAGTTTTTATAATATTAGACTCTAATTGTGACTATGCATCTTAAATCAAGCACTTCGTATCTCATATTCTCTCATATTGTTATGTTTTGTTGAATAGCTGTGATATATTTTATTCTGTAATAATGGGGAGGTAAATATTTACTTCAAAAATTTATTTAATAAACATTACATGCTAATACTGAGGTCCCCAACCCCTGGGATGCAGACTAGTACCAGTCTGTGGCCTGTTAGGAACTGGGCACACAGCAAGAGGTGAGCGGCAGGTGAGCAAGTGAAGCTTCATCTGTATTTATAGCCGCTCCTCATCACTGGCATCACCGCATAAGCTCTGGCTCCTGTCAGATCAGTGGAGGCATTAGATTCTCACAGGAGCATGAACCCTACTGTAAACTGCACATGCAAGTGATCTAAGTTGTGTGCTCCTTATGAGAATCTAATGCCTGATGATCTGAGGTGGAGCTGAGGAGGTGATGCTAGCACTGGGGAGTGCCTGCAAATACAGATTATCATTAGCAGAGAAGTTTGACTGCACAATAAATGTGATGGGTTTGAATCATCCCGAAACCATCCCCTCTGCCCCTGGTCCATGGAAAAATTGTCTTCCATGAAACTGGTCTCTGGTGCCAAAAAGGTTGGGAGCCACTGTGCTAGTAGATGTGAACTGAAGTCAGATAGCTTTTAATATACATATTAAATAAAATTTAAAGCCATGGCAAAATACATGACATATATTTAATATTGAGACATATATATTTCTGTGATAATTTTGAAATTATTTATGGCATAATGTTAAAACTTCTTGGTTTCAGACTTATAACTTCAGAATACATGAAATGTACTTTAATTCATTCCAAAATCATGAAAGAACAGAAAAAGGCAATATATGAGATGCATATTTGAAATTCATTCACAAAAAAACAAGAATATATTTGTTTCTTCTGCTATATATCTCTTTTTGTCTAACTTGGGTATGTGTCTATAAAAACAATAATTATAGCATACTTTCCTTTTATCTTTAACCTAAAAGCAAACTCAAATATTTCTAATTATGAAATACAGTTATTTATAAATTACATAGATACCACTCAATATCTTCTTAAAGTTATATATGTAAATATTATAAAGTGCATAGAAATAGACTACATTGAAATTGAAGTAAGACTAAGTTACACAAAAGCTCATTATTGAGGAGGAGTAGACTATGTTACTCCAAAATATGCTACTTTGGCATAAGGATTATTTTGAGCTGAAGGCAATTGAGAAGATGCAGATATAAGAAAAGCTCTCTCCTTCCTTTACCTAAAAGCAGGACACAAATTTACAAAGGTGTCCCTCCTCCCTTCTCTACTAGGATAGGCAAAGGTTGGTCGTGGGAGATGACTTTAGACCTTTATCAACCTACAAACTGCGGCAGAGGAATCTACATAACACACTTTACTAGCCTTTACCTACCATTATTTTCCCATTTAATAGCTTTCCCACAATTTGACACCCCTAGAGATACAAGTTCTATTTCCTTTGTCTTGTCACTTCTGTAAAATTGTATTCTTCTTTGTTGAAAATGCTATGTAAGCCAGAGTTCTAAGCCACTTCTTTGAGAATTACTCATTCCCTAGGTATATACATCACCCATGTATGTATAAAATATACATATTAATAAGCTTCTGTTTGTTTTGCTCTTCTTAATCTGTCTTTTGTTACAGAGATTCCAGCTAAGAACTCAGAAAGGTGGGGGAAATTTATTTTTCCTTCCTTGCACTATCCATTTCAAAGATAATAGAACAGACTGGGGACATTTTAACACAATAATAATAGTTAATAAGGCTTTGAATCCTAATTCCACTACTTCCTATCTGCAGGCCTGAGCAAGTAACTAAAATTCTCAAGCTTAGTTTTCTCATCTGTCAAAGGTGTGATTAATAATACTTTCCTCATAAGACTGTTTTTAAGAATAAACGAGATGCAGCACATAAGAACTCAGCACTTTTCCTCACATATGGTTAGTTTTTAAATAATGTTAACTACTATGTTACTCCTTTTAAAAAAGCATTGGTCTGTGCTGTGTCTTCTTGTTCACCTTTAATTCTCAGTACTTAGTATGGATCCTGGCAAATATTACATATTCAATAAATATTTATGGACACATGAAAAGTACTTTGCATTACATAAATCACATTTTATATATTTTTCTGAAAGTGCTACTTCTAAGAATAGTCAGTATTTAATGGAAAGAAAAAATTGTAACCTAACTTCTCATTTTGAAAATCACCAAGTAAAATGAATGGTATTTTATATTAAAGTAGGGAAAAATTTAGCAAATTTTGTAGATTACATTGTGATCTTCTTATTTTGGTTATATAGATATCATTTTGGAGCATTTTTAAAAATTTGTTTATTTTTGAAAATTTATATACAATATATGTATTCATCATGTACAAATCATGTTTTGAAGTATATGTACACTGTGGAAGAGTTAAATATCTAGCTGGTTAACAATAACATTACCTCACAGAGTTATCATTTTTGTGGTGAGAACACTTAACATCCTCTCTCTTATCATTTTTCAAGAAAACAATACATGGTCATTTACTATAGTAACTATGCTGTACAATAGATATTTTGAACTTACTCCTCCTATCTAACTGTAAATACGTATTCTTTAACCAATATTTTCCCAACCCCTCACTCCCTAACAACCCAGTCTGTGGTAATCACCATTTACTCCTATTTCTATGAGATCAACTTTTTTATATTCCACATACAAGCAAGATCAAGCAGTATTTGTCTTTCTAGAGCATTGTTTTCTTTAAGTCAGGCACTGTCTGTATCTTTTTTGCATTTATTATATCATTCTATGGTCTGCTCAAATAAATTCTATGCGATAGATTCTATCATTATCTTATTTTACAGGAAAGTGAAATGAAGGAAGTTATTCTTCCAAGATCATTTAGCGATATGTGCCATTTGAAACATTTAATGTTTGAGGGCTGTATGAGTATGTATGTGACTGTTAGTGTCTGTGTGCACATATACAACAAATTGCAGTTTATACATTTATATTGGAATTTAATTTCTTAACCTTATAAATTTAAAAACCTAGATTGTTTTAAGTTTATAATTTAAATCTGAAAATCATATTTTATTTCCCTTGTGATTTAATTAATATTCCATTGAACAAGTTAAAATATTATATCCCCTTAAACAATCATTTCTGTTTGCATACTTAGCTAATTTAGTTTATATAACATGTTATTCTATACTTCCACAATTAACGTGATATTCTTAAGCACTTTTATTACTTTAAGATTTATGAAGCAAGTTATTTCTAAACATTTAAGGAAATCTTGTAAATATAATGAGTCAAAATAACAAGCATAGTAAATTAATTTCTCTTACATATTCCAATATTATTTATAGACCGTAACAATCTGATTACTCTATACAACCTAACCTTACACACATACTAGTTTCAATTGCTTCTTTTAAATTGGAATCATGCCAAATGTTCTGTGTTTTCTTATATTTCATATTCTCTTAAAGATTAATCTTCAATAATAAATACAATAAATATGCTAAAGGTAAAACAGTTTCTAGGCTGGAAACAAATACTTTAATATTGTGGGTTTAAAGGGTTTGAAATATTTTATTACCTTATTTCTAAAATGTGTGGGGTTATGTAATTAAATCACTAGCCTACCTTCATAAGGCAGTTTTACTACTTCAATTGTTCTAAGATTACTAGGTTAAAAAAGTAATCAGGAAGATGCAGTTATGTATCAGTCATATGTTAAAGACTGGGGACCAAGGTACCACAGACTGCTACATTGATTTATCTGAAACATTTCTTATAGACATGATTTGTGCTCTATCTTCCATGTTAGCAAAGAACTTCAAACAAACACATGTAATTTAAGATTTAGTTTCACAACTTAGTGCCTCATACCTCCTATAACTAAATTTTAAATTTTAAGTTACTTGATTATTTTTGTAACTGTTTCAAATTTTATCATCTAGTTTAGATAGATGAAATTCTCCATAACACTTCATGTTAACTCATGTACACATATCCATGCAAGCATGCACATATATGGCATCCAATTAATATATTTGCTGCATGATTAGAGTTAATCAACTTCTACAGTTACTTAACTAGGTCTTTCTTTTTCTTTTTCTTTTTTTAAAATTTATTTTTTTATTTCAAAATATTATGGGGGTACAAACATTTAGGTTACATATATTGCCTTTGCACTACCTGAGTCAGAGCTACAAGCATGCCCCTAATAGTTATAATAATTGTTATTTTATTTGACAATAGTATTTATTCTATATTGTATCATTGGTCCCACTGGCCATACATTCGTATTTATAAAACTGTCGATACATACATGCAATACACCCTGGAGCAATACATCAAAATAAAATTCACAAGAGCAAGGACATGTATTTCTTGTAAAGTAGGATATATTAGGGAAGGGGATGTGGGAAAAGAGAGCCTATAAACATTTATGGGTCAATTCTCAGGCAAATTGATTTACTATTAAATTAAGGCAGAACTTAATTTACTATGTACAATATACATGAATGGAGGACCAAATAGTAGAATTAGTAAATTAAAAGGGAATATCTACTGCCTGTTGAAAGAACTATGTTAAAATGTTTTAGATCAACACTATATACCTCTCCATGAAATATACCAATGTGGTAATAAGTGATCTTTATATCACAGTCAACATGTTCTTATATATTTCAATTGCTTATCTACTATGCCTTCACATAAGTTCAGAGACTGCATTGCATCTATTCCCTCCATGAAGCTTTTACAAGTCCAAAATTGGGATATGTATCCTTCCAGTGGCTTTTCTGCTAATCCTTTCTTAATGACTAGCACTCTGCTTTGATTGTGTCTACTCAGCAAGCTTCTGCTTATATACTATGAAATACTTGAGGAAGGAATTTGTGATTGGCTACCATATTAACAGTAAAAGCAAATGTAAAGACTGAAATATAATAATCAAAATTATTTATTAAATGAGAAAATTAATTTTAATTGTTCCATAATGTATTTAGTTACCTATTTCATTTCAATTAAATGTCGTCAAACATCCTATAAAGTAACCCCCAATCCTCCCTATAGTTGGAATAAGTAACATTTGCTAATGAATGAAGTTTATGAATCCACTTACCACACTGTCTTTACCACGATAATTTTATTGGTCATAGAAATAAATTAATAGAATAATACCTATTCAAGTTTCAGATCAGTGTATTGATATTGATAGCTGGAACTTATGACACCACAGTCTTTAGAATGTGGGGCAGGAAGCCTTTCCAAATTAATGGTAGGAATATAGATAGTGTTATAAAAATTAATTTCCATCTGTAATTCCCCTATGTTCTCTTTACTAAAATCAATCTGCCTGAGAATTGACCTATATATGTTTATAGGCTCTTTTTTCCTACATCCCCTTCCCTAATATCTCCTATTTTACAAAAGTAATGCATCTCCTTGCTCTCCTGAATTTTACTCTGATGTATTGCTCCAGGGTGTATTGCACCTGGGATGCAAACGAAAGTGTCAATTAGAATTATTGGTTCTTGTGGAAGCCCCTTTTATGATTTATTATATCATAAAACATTCCTGCCTTGTTTAATATATTTTTTGTTGCGTTAACGAGGCTTTATAAGCAGAGTATTTAGCCTTTGTTGAGATATTTTAAATTCAAATTTATTGTACAAAAGTTGGTGAAAGTGTTTTTTCCTCTTCTCTTTTTTTCTTAGATTCTTGCCCATGCAATTTTCTTTATTGAAAATGGAGTGAACAAACTATTTTTAAATACAGTTGTCTTTGTTTAGTGAAACTAAGAGAATTTTAAAAATATATAGATAGATGAGACAGAGACAGAGAAAAATAGACATACTCCCTTGCCTCATGGAAAAGGCCCGTATATACACGACAAAAAGAAAGTGTAATCCTTTCAGATTCATCCAGCCATTATTTTTATTTTGTTTTGTTTTTGGGTTTTTTTGTTGTTGTTTTGCCAAGGTTTATTTATTAGGAAAGACTGAGTATTGCTCTAATCCTTATATCCACATTTTCAGTTTAATAAAATCAATTTTTATATAGCCTCTAAATTAAGTAGGTTTTCAAAGTTATGTTGAAATTTTTTTAAATTTCAGAATATTACAGGGGTACAAACGCTTTGGTCACAAAAATTGCCCACTGCCCGAGTCAAAGCTACAAGCATGCCCATTCCCCAGAAAGTGTGCACCACACCCATTAAGTGTGAATTTACCCATTCCCTCCTCTTCTCTCCCACGTGCCAAACACCCAATGAATGTTACTTCCATATGTGCATATAAGTATTGATCGATTAGTACCAATTTAATGGTGAGTACATGGTGTTTATTTTTCCATTCTTGTGATACTTCACTTAGAAGAACGGGCTCCAGCTCCATCCAGGATAATACAAGGGGTATTAATTCCCCATTTTTTTGTGGCTGAGTAGTACTTCATGGTATATATATATACCACATTTTATTAATCCACTCATGTATTGATGAGCACTTGGGTTGATTCCACATGTTTGCTATTGTGAATTGTGCTGCTATAAACATTTGAGTGCAGATGTCTTTTTTATAGAATGCCTACAGAACGGGAGAAAATATTTCCACATTATACACCCAACAAAGGGCTGATAACTAGAATCTACAAAGAACTCAGGCAAATCAGCAAGAAAAAAATCAAACAACCCCATTAAAAAGAGGGCAAAGGACATGAACAGAAATTTTTCTAAAGAAGATAGGCCAACAGACATATGAAAAAATGATCATCATCTCTAATCGTCAGGGAAACGCAAATCAAAACCACAGTGAGATATCACTTAACTCCAGTGAGAATGGTTTTTATCAAAAAGTCCCAAAACAACAAATGTTGGCGGGAATGTGGAGAGATGGGAACACTCATACACTGCTGGTGGGACTCCAAACTAGTACATCCTCTGCGGAAAGTACTATGGAGATACCTCAGAGAACTAAAAGTAGACCTATCATTTGATCCAGCAATCCCACTACTGGGTATTTACCCAAAGGAAAAAAAGACATTTTATAAAAAAGGTACTTCTTCTTCTCTTACAACTATTGTCAAATAACACGTGGGACCTCAGGAAGAGACTTTAAAAAATGAATCCAAGAAAACATCAAAAGAAAAATTGATTAGGCAATGTTTAAAGCTAAGCAATGTTTTTAAGCTTTCTCACAACTTATCATTAGAATGAGTGAGAGTAGCTAGAAAAGAAAGCTGTTAAAAAATTTAAAAAGCTTTGTTTGTATATGATGCTGAATCTTTTAAATGTCACTAAAGTGCTTTCCAGGACAGTCAGATTTTTCTGGATACACTGAATTAAAAAATGTGATTTCTTTCATACAAATTTTTCAAAAATTAAAGAAATAGATAATATATAATTTATAGAAATAATTTCATGAAATATTTGTCTCAATTATGGTCATCTCTCATTTTTTTTCTCATGTTTGTTGTATTTTCTACTTACAATAGTAGCTGCTAGCTCATTTGATTTTAGCAGTTTATAATTTTATTCTTCCTTAATATAAAGAAAATAATACTGAAAGCTAACAAAATAAATAGATGTATTTCTTATTTTATTCATATTCTTTCTTAATTATGGCCTAGATCTCAGCATTAGACTCCTACATGCACTGCACCATAAAAATTGGAAGTAATATCTTCTATTCTAAAATACATCTCACTTCATAAATAACTTATACTTTTAACTACATATTATATTACTACAATTTAGATGAGTAACGATTACCTCATCTTATTTTATAATTTATTATAAACATGGACAAATTAATTGTAAATGATGTTGGCTATGACTTGATTGATTTAGTAATATATCTTAAAATTTATACTTTATAATTTATATCTGTATTGTTTTTAGTACTATTTCTTAAATGAACATTAACATGTTATTCAAATTGAGAAATGAAAATAAACATATTCTAGACAACTGAATCTGATTTGACTGATTAGTTTGAATTTAAATATTGCTTTTCCTAAATTGTTAAATCATGAAAAACTTCAGTAAAATAAAAATAGAAAATTCACTGTGAAGATTTTGACAGAAAACATTCAAAATATGTGATAGATTGGTAAGAACATTTTATTTAAAAATTGTAATGGCACATGTGCAGTGATATCACTTTTCCAACAAATTGGAAATCCGATAAAATAAACGTTCTCTACATGAAGATGGAATAGGTATCATTATAAGTCACATGACATGACTTACTAAAGCTTTTAATAAAATTTCAAAAAATTTAAAAAGTAGATGTATATAACGACAGAATTACACTTCAGATAATTTCTGTTCTTTTGATTTCAGCAAAATTGAAAAGATGGCTTAATATAGTTATTAGCTGATAGATCATTGATTACACTTTCTGATGATAAATTATTTAAATTTTGGCTTTTAACTTGAAATGAGTTTAAATAATTACATGTTATAGACATATTAAAATTCTTTCTAATTTTATTTACTATTTTATTTCACCAAGGTTTCTTAGAGGTTAGTTGTGCTTATAAAAATAAAACACCAGACCTCCCAAAAGTACTAACCCCCAGGGATGTAAGAACTATTTGAAAACAAATAAAATAGTTCCATTCATCTCAATAAGAAATATATACTTTTTAACTTTTAAGTTTCTGATCAGTATAGTAAACCATTCATGTTGACTTGGTTAATTGTATATTAAAAGTAGTTGTACTGAAAAAAAATTAAACAATTGGAATTTTTAGTTCAACAATATTTTGTTGGTAAGAAATATAACACAGTGATCAATGAAAGACTTGTAAGGTAGAAACATAAAATATTAGGATAAAAATTAAATAAATAGGAGTAAAATTTCATAGAAATAAAGCAACCATGTAATATTTCTGTCTAGCAAAGACGACGTGTTCTTGTACACTTTATGTTATACAACTATCAAATTATTTTAATTTCACTGGAAGAGAAATATAATGGTTGTATTTTAAAATGTCAATGTCTTAATAGTACACTGGAAATTATTTCTTTGTATGAATATAAATTTATGAATATATGATAAAAGACTTTAGGCATTTATTCGACAAAGTGCAAGGCAGTACTTACTTTTTAAAATTAATTTTAAGAGATTCAGGAGCAAAAATCTTTGAAAGCCTCTGCTCTAGCAACTACTGCCTCAGCCTCTTCATTTAGAAAATCCACAGACGCAAAGCTTAGGACCCACATCTCCAGGAGAGGAAACTAAATGTCACCACTAAGCCAGTGAGAATAGATTGAAAATTGGGGAGGTATATGTGGTAGGTCTTCAAAGATCACAATAGCTCATGTCAGATGTGTTGTTCCAAAAATACTCTTGATTCATCTGATATTAAGATTCTTTTGTAAATCTAGATGATCACTGAAGAAACAGCAACTAAATAAAACAATGTATTTTTATGTTTAAAAGTTCCACCAAAGCAGCACTTCAACTAGCACATTTTTAAAACAAACTGCCCATTAGATGTGCAAATACCAGGTAGGCAATAGAAATGCAAATATAAAAAATAAAAGATGTCTTAAAAAATAAGTATCTATCAGGAAAAAATATTTGTATGGGAAGGCAAGGGATTCAAGACAGATTGTAAATCATATAAATATAAGCACAGGCAACCATAGTTGGCCTAATTTAAACATGGGTTTGCATTAAAAAAATCAACCCCAAATCCAGGAATAATTGAAATTAGGTAATAATCTTTCTGATTGCCAGCAGAAAGACCCAATCGGAAAAGAAGTTCACTGCCTGTATTATCTTGTGCTGCTGCACAGTGATGCATGACATTAACTTGGAAAACCTGAAAATTGCATAATAATTATCACAACAGATAAACAATGGGACCAGAGAATATGAATTATCAATTTAACATCCTTGCTGTTTAACATCATTAAAGAACTCGTGACTTGGTGAACTGGAGGTCAGAAAAAGGCTAGAGTTGATGACACTTGAACTGAGTCCAAAGGATGAACAGATAAAGAAAGGGTAGAGTGTAAGTATTTCCTGGTAAGAAGAAGAGCTAGAAAAGGAAAGTAGGTGGGTAACATTGTGATGGATGCCATGAAGGAAAAGCAAGTTCATGTTCGTAATGATAATGTGGAAGTCAGGATGTAGAAGGAAATGCAGCTCAAAAGGCACAAAGATATCCAGGCATCAGATATACAAACTTTGCTGAAATCTCTGAAAAAAATGCCGCCAATGTAAAGACACTAATAAAATAGAAAAAGCGCAGAGGTATGGGTGTATTTGGATTTCAAGAAAGGTTGATATGTTTATTCTGGCCAGAGGACTTGAGTGCAGGAAGACCGTAGACAAATAACTGTAGACAATTTTAACCTCTTTTACACAGATTTTGACTCTATTCACTTAGCTCCATATTTGCTGCCCAAACCATTGGCCATTCCATGATTAGCTCTCAATAGGACTGCTGCAATATACGCCTATCTGGTTTTCATCTCCTAATCTTTCCCACCTTTCCCTATCCCTACTCCTCACCAATAAAATTCCACACCGTAGTCAGTGTCTTTTAATTAAATTAGCTCATGCCATTCCATTGGTAAAACCTTTCAAAAACTTCTCAGTTAACTTTTTGAATAGGTTGTATGCCAATATTTTAACATGCTCTATAACCCATTGCTATATAATTAATTGTATAAAAGTTTCTGAGGGTGAAAGGGGCACTATTTGTAATTACATGAAAACATTAGATATGACTTCATATGGGGCATACTGGAATGCACGGTTGCCCTGGCTATGAGGGCCCATGACGTCTACTTCTGGCCTATCTAGCCGAGCATACTGCATTTCGATCTCTAACTTAATTCATCCACTTCAACTTCAATGGTCTCCTGTTTGTTTGTTCAATGTGATTATTTATATTTGTTCAATACTAATGGTGTTATAATATCCTTTGCTTGACTATCCTATTAAAAGTTGTCTTTATTTCTCCAGGTAATGCCTACCACATCATGTTTTTATTTTTTTATGTATATTTTTTTTACTTCCTGACTTTTGTTTTTGGATTTACTTTTCTATCATTTGTTTTCTTCCACAAGAATGAGGCTATTTAAAAGGCAGTCCTTTCACTCTATCCTCAGGACCTAGAACAATGTGTGGCATATTCACGGCACATAAAAATTGTTGAGTAAACACCTGAATGATGCAATTCATGCAACATTTTGGAAAAAAAATTGCAGTAGAACAGCCAAGAACCTATGAGATATGGAAACAGAAATTTGGTATAAGGGATCAAAAATAACAAGGAAATATAAGAAATATTGCAGCAATAAAAGAAGGAGGAATTTAGATTGACTCCCTGTAGAAAGTACATTGCTTTTAAAACAGGTCATATTGACATTTGTGGAGGAATAATTCTTTGTTTATTATTATCTTATGTATTGTAGGATTTTACGATATCTGGCTTCAGTATATTAAAAATCAGTAATAATTCTGTCTTTGTGACAAATGCGCCCTCACATATTTTAAAGACTCCTTAGAGAAGTAATACAGCTTGAAAACCATTGATTGAAAAAAAAAAAAGAAACTTAATGACCTTCAGATTTATGGCTTAAATGGTGAGGTGGAAGGTGATAACAATCTAAGAGAAGAGCCCTAAGGAAGGAGGAAAAAATCTCAGATGAGACTGTAAATAATTAAGGTTTTACATGTGCCTAAAATGTGCCCAGAGTTTTGGGATTTCTTTGTTTATTGTTTGTTTTCTTTTGTGTAAGTAGGTCTTGGACTGAGCTGGAAATACAGATTTGAATGTTGTATTATAATGCTGTATTATAATGTACGTGAGCAGATTACATCCTCCAGTGAAAATATAGAGAAGAAAAGGGCAACGTGCTATGGATGGAAATACAAACCTAAGAGTCATAAATACCCATGGACCAGAACAGTGATGTTCTCAGAAAAGACTGGAAAGAAACAGTCAAACTTAGATAGAAATCTGTGAGATTAAGCTCTGAGAAACCAAGTTTCTTTGTGCCAATAAGTCATTTCAATATTCTTCTGAAGTAGACAGAAAAAAACAAAATTTCTGTTTGGAAGCAAATCTTTTCTGATCTTGATTCTTTTCTCTATTAATCTTAATATTAAATGATAGCTTAATAACTTACTATCATATGACTACCTATTAAAAATGAAATAAATAAAATCAATCTGAACAAATTTCAAGTTAGATAATTTGATTTCTAAAATGATAATTCTGCATGTAATGTTTAAAAATATTAAAATATAAGTTAATAAAAATAGGATACATAACATCTTTGAACAATTGTCATTCCAGAAGTGTTCACTGTAGTATAATGTAGTTCATGGAATATTATTCTAAAAATCTATTTGAATACCAATCATTTTATTCCCATACAAGTTTCTTGACATAATTTATCACTATGAAATATTTGTGTCTATACTTATTATGCTCCTGAAATGGGAATAGGATTGGTTGATATCAGCATTTTATTTTGAACAAAGAAGAAGAGTCTTTAACATGGATGAGTGTAGTATATGATTGTTTCAACTCATAACCACATAGCTACTGATATAGACCCCTTATAATTTATATATGGGTTTCATGGTAGCTGGATATTTAGTGGCCAACCTTTAATTCTGAAATTTTCAACTCATTAAAGCTTATAGATCAAGTGATTTTTAACATTTGAAACAAATTCTGGGGTCAGAGAGCAGTTTAGTCTATATTGTTTTTACTATCTCATTTCCCTTGAGATATCTTAAGTATACATTCATATATTCATTCATTCAGTAAATATTTATCATTATGCATAATGACTGGCATTATGCAGTCATGTCTGCCTCGATTATAAAATGATAAGCAAGGCACACATGCTACTGCCCTCTACTGCTTAATATCTAGGGAATCAGTCAGAGCCTACAGGAAAGTAAATAGACAATTTTTAATTTTCAGTATAGGGTTCAAGAGTGTATTTCAAATGCATAAGGGCAGTCAGATCATATATTTATAACAAAGTCCAGGACTTTAGTGACTTTTCTAAACCCTAATAGACAATTTTTCTTAAAAGAGAGGACACAGAAATTTGGGATAACATTTCACGTACGGGAACTTTGCAAGTTAACTTTCCTAGTACACAGTTTATCCATCTACAAAATAAAGAGAATAGTAACACCTATACCGTACTGTTTAGATGAAAATTAAAATAGACGTTACCTGTAATACATAGTGCCTAGAAAGTATGTATGTCTGTATGATATTAATAATATCAATGATATTAATATATTATTAATTAACATATTATTAAGCATATATTAATAATATTAATAAGCATATTATTAATATTAATAAGCATATATTATTACATATAATATAATATATTATTACATATAATATATGCTTATTGGAGTTTCCAGTGCAAGTCAGGAGGGAAAGGCTGAATTGCAGAAAAGAGATAAAAAGGGGAAAAAAAAAGAACAAAATGGGGCACTTTTTTGAGCCTGAATAGTTATAAATCCTCAGTAGGCTGATGGACAAAAGGACTTTAAAGAGTGTGAATATACTAACAAAAGAATTTTAAATGCAAAATTATTTTTAGTAAAGTACACTATTTGATCCACTGCAAATCTTCACAAATATCTATCAAAATTTGCAGTGCTTTGTGCAACATATACACATACACATATACACATATATTTATATGAATGATATATGAATAGATATATATGTATTTTTATTTGATATATTTTTCTTTTTTATTATAGTATAATTATTATATGAATACATGAATTTAAACTTATTGGATGTGTTTCAATTTATTACAGTTATTTTCCTTACTAATATTCAAAAGTTTCCATACTTAGAGAGCAGAAACCTCTTTATATTGTCTACTGAGTATAACTGACACAGTCCTAGTATTCAATATATCTGTATTTATTTTATATATGTGTGTATATATATGAGACCTACAGCTAAGGAGGAAATTGGTTCTATGAATTATAATGAAAATATTTCTTTATTTCTTCCTCCAGAAATCTGAATAAATGTTGATATCTTGGACAGGACGTTTTTCTTCCACATAGTATGCAATTGGGTATGTTAAACCAATCCCATACAGATATCAAGTCCAAGTGAAAGTCCCAACTCCCATGTCATTTGCATATGCTGATACCATTTATGAAATTAAACATACATTTGATGAATATATTTCAATTAATAAATTTATCATGTTGATAAATTCCTACAACTGTATACATTTAATAACAGACAAAAAAGCAATTTAAAAAGCAATTAAAAAGCAATTAAATTGACTCAAGTGCTTTAAAGACAGGAATTTAATTTAGACAGATATTTCTACAATAAAAGCTTTCTCCAAAAAAAAGAAAAAAATCCTTCAGGTTCATATACATTTATATCTATAATTTAAAAAAAATTTTATTTATTAAGATGTTTTATCCTCTTTTTAAATTGTTTATTTTTAATTATTATGGGTAAATAATAGTAGTATATCTTTATAGGGTACATATGATGTTTTGATACAGGCATACAATGTGAACTAATCAAATCAGGACAATTGAGATATCCATCACCTCAGGCATTTAACTGTCATTCAGAAAGTAGAATGACAGTTACCAGAAGCTGGGAAGAGTAACAGGGAGAGGAGGATAAAGTGGAGACAGTTAATGAGTGCAAAAATATAGTTGGATAGTTAGATAGAATGAACAATATTTGATAGCACAACAAAGTGACATTTTGTTGTAAAAAAAAAAAAGACCAAACTCATTAAGGAAATTGAATATTTTCCTTCAAAAATACTCAATGTCTATGTAAAAATACTCACATAAAAAATAAAGCTTTGCCAATATCTAACTCTTGTGGTTAATAATATTTATGATGTGACTACTGTGTCCTAAGCAAAGTGCTGCTGATAAACACATATAAGATGAATGATAAGAAACCATGAAATAATTTTAGAAAAGGAATGACATAGAATTCGTAGTATCAGTAAAATGCATAGGTAAATTTTATTTATTGCTAATGAATTATTTGATCAAGTACACAGGAGAAAGACATATGGATCTAGGTTTAAGAATCTTCAGAAATTTAATGTTGATTATGGATTTCTATGTAGGAAGGATTGTTTAGGAGGAGTATTTTAGTTATTTGCTTTCTATTTTATTTTTCAGCATCTGAATTTTTATATATTAAAAAAATTCCAAACTATTATATAAACTCAAATTATTGATTTTTCAGTTTCTAAATGCAATGTCCTAGGGCATGGACTTGTGAACAAGTCTCTATCAAGTGGAAGCTGTTAATTGGATCACTCTTACCCATTCCACCTTTATTCTGCAGTGATTTCTTTTTGGTCAAAGTTTAGATATTTAGAAATTAAATTTTTCTGAAATTATTGGAGCTGGCATTCAGGTATAAAAGAGGTTTTATCAAATCTCCACCAATTGATCTCTGACAATTAGAATTAAAGAGGAGGTGAAAGTTGTCTTCCTGATTTTTAAAACTCAAACTAGATCGACACCTCTCACCTCTCACAAAAATCAACTCATGAAGGATAATAGACTTAAACCTAACATGTGAAACTATAAGGATTCTAGAAGAAAACATTGGAAAAACTCTTATAGACATTGACCTAGGCAAAGAATTCATGAAGAAGACCCCCAAAGCAATCACAGCAGCAACAAAAATAAATAAATGGGACCTAATCAAATTAAAAAGCTTCTGCACAGCCAAGGAAACTATCACTAGAGTGAACAGACAACCTACAGAATGGGAGAAAATATACTTGCATGCTACACATCTGATAAAGGGCTGATAACCAGAATCTACACAGAAAATAGGAAAATCAACAAGAAATAATCAAACAACCCCATTAAAAAGGGGGCAAAAGACATGAACAGAAACTTTGCAAAAGAAGACAGAACAAAGGCCAGCAAACATATAAAAAATTGCTCAACTTCTCTAATCATCAGGGAATTGCAAATCAAAACCACAATTAGATATCACTTAACTCCAGCGAGAATGGTTTATATCAAAAAGTCCCAAAACAACAAATGTTGGCAGGGATGCAGAGAGATATGAACACTCATACACTGCTGGTGGAACTGCAAACTAGTACAACCTCTATGGAAAGTAATATGGAGACACCTCAAAGAACTAAAAGTAGAACTGCCATTTGATCCAGCAATCCCACTACTGGGTATTTACCTAAAGGAAAAAAAAGACATTCTGTAATAAAGACATTGGCACATGAATGTTTATAGCAGCACAATTCACAATTGCAAAGATGTGGAAACAATCCCAGTGCCCATAAATACATAAGTGGATTAATAAAATGTGGTATATGTGTACCATGGGGTATTACACAGCAATAAAACATCTGGTATTACCCTGGATGGAGCTAGAGGACATTCTTTGAAGCAAAGTATCACAAGAATGGAAAAACAAGCACCACTGGTACTCACCATCAGACTGCTACTAACTGATTAATACTTATGTGAACACATGGAAATAAAATTCATCAGGGGTTGGGTAGGTGCAAGGGATGGGAAAACTCATACCTGATGGGTGTGGAGCACACTGTTTGGGCGATGTTCAAGATTGTAGCTCTGACTTGGGCAGTGCATAGGCAATATATGTAACCAAAGTATTTGTACCCCCATAATATTCTGAAATAAAAAATAAATAAATAAAGACTTTTTTCTGCTGATTCGAAGCATAATTCTCCACTGAATATGTTCCTGCCAGGGGAAAGGAGAGAAGAAAGGAGAAAGAATATGAATTTCTTCTCAGAGGCTTTTAAATGTGGCAAGAATCACTTTTTCCCACATCTTGTTGTTCAGAACTTACTTTCACCAGTTTTCTAGGACAAAGTTGTATCTAGCTAGCCATGTGCCACATAGAACCCAGGAGTGGTATTATTATGGAAGGTTTCAGTAAATGTTTCTGGACAATCAGTAAATGCTAATATATCTATTAGCAACAGACTTCTTCTGGGAAGCCAATAATATCAGAAACATGGAGATGAGAACACATTCCAACAGCAGTTATGTTAATCGTTAGTGTGAACACTAGTTTTTAGCCCAAAATTGACAGCAGTGCTTGGTGAGATTGGCTGCAGTTTATTAACACACCAGTTCTAGGTAGTGGTTACGGCATTGATTCTGGCTGCTTTTTCTCAGGCCTTCATTGTTAGCCTTCTCTGTGAACTACATATAATAATATTCTTTTAATGAACTCATTGTCTGCTTAAAGCAGCCAGATCCAGCTCTTCTTGTGACTAAGAATTTTGACTGTCACAATTATTATGCAGAGAGATGGCAAGAGATCCAATAACAGAATCCAGACTTTTCTTCCTAAGGAAAATTAGGTGCTAGGAATAGAAACCCATTCAAATTAATGTGATTTAACATCTTTAAAAGATGTATTATAAAGATAATATGAGTGACTTCACTTTTAGTAACCTCAGTTGCAGGAGTCACTGAACTCTCCTATAACAACTTCCAGGTGCATTGTACATACACAGTTGTTTTCTGTTCTGATAAGTGATTTACAACAGTATCCCATTTCCAAATTTATTGTAGATAAATCAGATTAATCTAACACACAATTTTTAACAAATACTGTTCAGGCAATTCCCTCTTGCTTCTTCAATCAGTTCTGACATAAATTTTCAGATCTTGATATCTCACAGTTTATATTTTTAAAAGGCTGTTTCCTATGACAAGAAACCCAAATAATTAAGTGCCTAAAAAATTAATCTCTACATACCACTTACACAAATTCTTATTTGAGTGTTCTTTGCAGGATGTCTCTCTTTGGTGGCTCTTATCCAAGCAATATACTAAAGGACCTATACTTCCTCTATTATATATCTTCATTAGCATAAATATTTAATTTCCAGTCAGGGAGACCAGGAGAGAAAGACAGAGTGAGAAAGATCATCACCAAAATCACTTCTTCTCACAGTCCTTTGGTAAGAACTCAGTCACACAATGCCACACAGGTAGAAGGTAATCTAGTAAATGTATCCAAGAAGGAAAACCAAATCCTTCAATGAACATATAACATTGTCCACTGAGCTATCCACTGGATGAACTTATTGAGATCAGGTTCTGTAAGAAAGAAATATAAATAACAGATTCCACAAAGCATTTCTAATATGATTACTATGAATGTGTTTATGAATAAGAAGTGTTCACGAAACTCAACAGAGAAGATATTTTTAAAAGTTATTTATTAAAAAAAAGTTAGCAGAGTAGATACCAAAACATAAATAACCCCTCTCCTTATTAAAAAATATGCTAAAATAGAAAAGCAGCATATTTTTTCTAACAGAACTGGAAATAGTGTTGTCAAGAAACAGATTGATTAGGACTCATATAAAGAACAGAGTGGAAATAAATATATTTATATATATACTTTATATGTGTTTTTTCTCACTCACTAAAGAGAGAAAACTGTAACTGACAGAAGTGGAATATGGTCATTTCAATAAATGCAGAAAGAGCATTTGATAAAAACCAGCATCCTTTCATGATGAAAAACCTCAACAAACTAGGCATAGAAGGAACATACCTCAAAATTATATGAGCCATGTATGACAAACCCACAGCCAACATCATAAGGAATGGGAAAAGTTGAAAGCATTACCTATAAGAACTAGAACAAGACAAGGGTACCCACTGTCACCACTATTCAATATAGTAATCAAAGTCCTAGTCAGAGCAATCAGGCAATAGAAAGGAAATAAATGGCATCCAAACTGGGAAAGAGGAGGTCAAACTATCCCTGTTTGCTGATGATATGATCTTGTATCCAGAAAACCCTAAAGATGCCACCAAAAGACTCCTAGAATTGATAAATATTTTCAGCAATGTCTCAGGTTACAAAATTAAGATACAAAATTCAGTAACATTTCTATACACTAATAACAGTCAAGCTAAGAGTCAAACTAAGGACTCAATAACATTCACAATAGCTACAGAGAAAATAAAATACCAAGGAATATACTTAACCAAGGAAGTGAAAAATCTCTACAAGGAGAACTACAAAACATTGATGAAAGAAATAGATGACACAAACAAATGGAAAAACAACCCATGGTCATGGATTGGCAGAATCAACATTGTTATAATGTCCATACTGCCCAATGTGATTTACTTATTCAACAAAATCCCTATCAAAATACCAGTGTCATATTTCACAGATCTAGAAAAAATAATCCTAAGCTTCATTTGGAAACAATAAAGAGCCTTAATAGCCAAAGCAATCATTAGCACAAAGTATAAATCTAGAGACATCACATTACCTGACTTCAAATTATACTATAAGGGTATAGTAACCAAAACAGCATGTTACTGGTATAAAATAGAGACATACACCCAGAACAGAAAACTCAGAAATATAATAAAATCATATAGCTATGACATTCAACAAAGTAGACAACAACATACACAGGGGAAAAGAAGCCGTATTCAATAAAACATGTTAGGAAAATTGAATAGCCACATGCAAAAGAATGAAACAGGACCCCTGTCTTTCACCATATATAAAAATTAATTGAAGATGGGTAAAAGACTTAAATGCAAGACATGAAACCATAAAAATTCTAGAAGAAAACCTAGGAAAAACTCTTCTAGACATCAGCCTAGGCAAAGAATTTACAACTAAGACCACAAAGGCAAATACAGGAACAACAAAAAATAAATAAGACAATTAAATTAAAAAGCTTTTGCACAGCAAAGGAAATAATTAACAGAGTGAATACATAACCTATGGAATGGGAGAAAATATTCACAAACTATACATTCATCAAAGGATTTATATCCACAATGTACAAAGAACTCAAACAAAGCAGTAAGAAAAAAATAAACAACCCCATGAAAAAGTGGGCAAAATGCATGAACAGAATTTTTTCAAAAGAAGATAGACAAGTGGCCAAGAAACATATGAAAAAATACTCAACATCACTAATCATCAGGGAAATGCAAATTAAAACTACAATGAGATACCACCTTACCCCTATCAAGTAAGCCATATTAAAAAGTCAAAGAACAATAGATGCTGGCATGGATGCAGAGAGAAAAGAATGCTTATACACTATTGGTGGGACTGCAAATTAGTACATTTATGGAAAACAGTATGGTAATCCCTCAAAGAAATAAATGCAGATTCACCATTTGGTCTGGCAATCCCACTGGTGGGCATCTACTCAAAGGAAAAGAAATCATTTTATAAAAATGACACCTGCACTCAAATGTTTATCACAGAATGATTCACAATTGCAAAGACATGGAATCAACCTAAGTGCCCATCAATTCATGAATGGATAAGGAAAATGTGGTGTGTGTGCATATGTGTGTGTGTACATAGGCACACACAACATACATTACTACTCGACCATAAAAAGGAATGAAGTCATGTCTTTTGCAGCAACTTGGATGGAACTGGAGACCATTATCCTAAGGGAAGTTTCCAAATACCACATGTTCTCACTAATAATTAGTAGCTAAATGATGGGTATGCACAGGCACAAAGAGATATAAAGGTCATTGGAAACCAAGAAGGGAGGAAGGTGGGTTGTGGAATAAAAATTTATCTCTCAGGTACTACGAACACTATTCTGGTGATGTGCACTCCAAAAGCCCGGACTTAAGCATTATACAAGGTATCCATGTAAGAAAGCATTTGTATTCCCTTAATATTTTGAAAGAAAAGAAAATAAAAAAGAAAGAAAGAAGGAAGAGAAAAAAGGAAAATTGCATGCAAAAGACAAAAGAAAAATATGTTCACACATTCTTTTAAATTAATCATACTTTTTCAAAATCTGTTCATACATTTTTAATCCTATAAAACAGAAGAAAATTTTAGACAACAGGGGTGCTCCATACTTCAGGAAATTTAAAAGACCACAGTGACCAAACATGAGAACTCATAACTAAGAAGATGTTGCAGATAGCACTGAAGTTATTGGAGAATAACTTAGAATCAAGAACTGAATCAACCCAGCAGTCAACGAAATCATTGATATGAAAGATTGGTTTAGAATATTCCTTCAGAATGAACAGATTAAAGGAAAAAAGATAAAACTACGTAGAAAAATGAGAATGGAGTATAAACAGTTCTTAGATACTTACCATCTCTGAAATGGAGAACCAAAAAAGAAGATAAATATTTTAAAATATTTAACATAAAATTTGACCTTAAACCCATAAATTAAATAAACCTCAAATCAAATGAATTAATTTTATTCATCTCTCTTTTTTGTAGAACATTTGGTGATTATCAATATTATATTTTGACCAAAAGATAAAAGTGTCAACCAAAATTTATTGCAGTGAATGATGAGGATTGCAGAGTTCACATTTCAGAGAGGAAAGAAGCATGTTGTTAATTATTGTGGAGTCTATTTGCATTTCAGGTAAAAATAGGTTTTGATCAGTGATTTTGTTATTTAGAACATATAAATTTTTTAAAACATATGTTAAATAGGTCTAGGGGTAGCATATGGCAGATATCAAAACTTGGCTTTCAATATTTCCACATGCCTTTAGCATGAATTCATACCTATACTAATTGAACATCTAAAAACTAAATTTTTCAAACCGTTTTCTGACTGGCATATCAATATCTGATACAGAATTTACCAATCAGATGTATAGAAGAAGACTTAAAAAATAAACAGAGTATTTGGAAAATAGCAACAGAGTTGTTTTGGGTTTTTTTGGAATATCTTTGTTAGTATTCTAGAATTCAGTTCTTAACATAGTATCTGCTCAGAAGCATGCTGGAGTAGCACAAATGTTTCCATGAAAAAGCTTCATGATATCTTTTTGTTTTCATTCTAGCAGGAATATTTTTTCATTTTTCTGACTCCCAAGGGATTTTGTGAACTGTGTAATACACTTCAATTCATCCATTTATACTTAAATTAGCTAGAGTGGTTTACTTTGTTTGTAGCTATAAATCTTGACACATAGGGTAATATTTTGGGAACAATTAACATACCTCTTTTAAGACAAAACTATCTTTTGAAGAACAGCAGGAGATTTCAGTGGAGAATGTTGGTATCATATGCTCTTGAGGAAAGACCTAACAATAACTTCAAAATTATCACCACAAACCTCCTCCCAAACATTCCCAAATAGATATATGGCAATTTGCCAGGATAATGTACCCTAGGAAACAAGAGGTATCCAGATATTTCAGGGATATTTAAACCCTAGGTTTCATCTAATGTTAATCTCTGAGAACAGCAGTTGTTCTTTGCCCGTTTGGTCAAAATGGAGGCTTTGGTGATGGTCAATTGGCAAATGGCATTTAGACTTGACTCTGTCTTACAGAACCTGTGATGTGTTACTTCATTCTTTAGTTATTTCCGCAGCTTCAGAATTGGCATAGATATACTCATAACTGGCAGAATCACCTTATTAGCTCATTGAAGCACAGAATAAAGAGCATATTATAAAATAAGGTCTTCTTTCCTTAGCAGTGTATAAATTGAAGGCAAATATCATCAGTAAAAGAAAGAGATAATGTCACTATGAAAATCTTGAAAGATTCAAGAACAATGATCCATGGACACCCCAAATTAACTAAACTTTTAGCTTTTATAGAAAAGTTATAGGTCTTAGGGAATGGGAGGGGATCATTTTAAGTTTAATTATTTAAAGTGGCAGAAGTACATATTAATGAGAAAAAATCAACACCACCACTTCTGTTATTGTATCTTTCAATAGTATAACATTGTTATTTTTATTTATTCTAAAAAACATACACCAGAAGCGATTTGCTTTGATATGGCAGCAACAAAAGTATATTTTCATTGTCTTACCATACAAATGCATGTTTCACCTTCTGAGATATAATTAATACAGAAAAGGTATTGGTCTTTTTATGATTCTACCAGAAATTACATTAGCCCACTACATTAATCAGATCATCCTCATAGGACTTACTTAGCAGCCTGCCTCAGGTAGCACAAATGTTTTGCTGACACATTACATGCTACAGCATGGGAGAAGACTCCATGTAAATTTAGGGGTCTGCTTCTCAGTATTGTTTACATGGTCTAGTCACGTCACAATATTTTTTTCTAAAGTGAAATAAGAGATTTTTCACCTATGAGCCTCTCTGAATTTTGGAAGAAACATTTTTCAAGTTTGGTTGCCGTATTGTTATCTGTTTAATGAATATGTCAGAGGACAGCCAGTATTTCTGTAGGCCTAGAGAAGATAAGGCTCTGCTGCAAACAGGTATGTTACTTGATGATGCTGTCACACTTGGTGAAATAATGTTTGAAGTGAATGTTTCTGACTGAAATGCATTATGGAGCCTATGTAACTCCCTAATCACACTAGAGGCTCCTTAGGTTTCAGAGCAAATCTCTGTTCTCTTTAACAGGAAAATATTCCCCTCTTTAGAATCAGTTCTTAGCTTGGTATTGAACTCCAGCCATGACTGACTATCTGGTTTACGTAGGCTTCTACATTATGTGCTTCCACAGCAGGAATTG
Source organism: Daubentonia madagascariensis (assembly GCA_023783475.1). Classification (NCBI taxonomy): domain Eukaryota; kingdom Metazoa; phylum Chordata; class Mammalia; order Primates; family Daubentoniidae; genus Daubentonia; species Daubentonia madagascariensis. The sequence goes on along the minus strand of JAKFHU010000978.1, from coordinate 10,950,622 downwards.
AGTGCTTTTAGTGCTACAAACCAACTCAAAAGTGGCCTTGAAAAGATAGGAGTAGAGAGAACTTGTGGGCAATGCATCATTCTGCACACATTGCTGTCTACTTCCCCTGAAATGACAGATTTTTTTTTTTTTTAAAAAAGCAGAGACCACTACAATGTATGGTATTAGGTTAATGGTATTGTTTGAACTATTGGATGTCAGAGACTTAAACAAATATTGGAGTTTTTTTGAAAAGAGATTTTGGGTAAAATAATTTGCTGTAGCTTTCAGAATAGACATTGAGTGTGAAGATATTTTTCTCACATGTTAATACTCACCTGAAACCCTTCTACAGTGACAATTCTTAATCAGATGGAAATATAACATACACTACACTATAAGAATTAGTGAGCCTTTTCCCCAAATCAGCCAAGTGTTTCCTCAACAGCTTTCTGATCAAAGTGGCAATGATAGTAGCCCTATATTCTCAAAAATTAATTTCATAAAAGCTGGTAGAGTTACTATCAATTCTGAATATTGATCGAATCAGCGTAAAGATTAATGTTTAATTTTCAAACGAGTGTTATATATCAAAGAAACCACTCAGTCACTGGACTCATTCTATCATGGAGGAGGTAGCAATATTTTCTTTACAGAATATATTAAATATAAATCTGGAAAAGATTTTTGAGTTAAAGTAGAAAGAATAAAATTATTGATAATATATAATCAAAATTTGAGAAAATATTTCAATGTCATTTTAGTTTTTTAAAAGTTATTAATAAAAATCATGTTTAGGAAGTCAAGATGAATTGTTATTTATTACTATATGTTCTTGTTACTTTTATTAAATATTCCGCCTTTGTGAAGCGGGGGGAGGAAAGGAATGTGATGGTGCTTATATTGTGGATTATAAAAAGTTTGTTGAAATATGTTCAATATTTCTCAGAAATGTGACAATACCTAATACTGCATTTTATTGCTCTGCAAAATTTCTAACAAAATTAGAAATAAATCATAACTTAAACAGTGCCAAGTAAGAGATGCAACATGTTTCCATAATACATAGAAATTTTATCAATACTTTCGCACATAGAAAACTTTTTGAAGTACCCGCTCTTTTGGGAACAATTCTACACATTAAGAAGAAGATATATAGAAAATCCCCTATCTAAAATTACTCAGAATCAATTTGGATAAGACAAGCAGATAAACAGACTGTTCCAAATTAGTGCAATGTTTGTATTATGGAGGGAATTCTGCAAGATTAACACTAAAGTATAAGCTTTTGGCTTTAGATTATTTATCTCTCCACTTTTTTCTTTTCATCTCCAAAAAGTAGACTTAAAAAACTGCAGTATATCTGTGCAAAAAGAAATATAGTAAATATAAAGTAAACATCTCAGATGACACAACTATTAGAGCATGATTGTAAACCGTGAAGGATAACAGCAGGCAGTTCAAATCTCAAGGGTAGAACATAGTGCAATCCATGGATAAAACAATCTCTTATTCACAAGAATAATCATTTTAGGTGTGGGACACCGGTACATAAGTTGAAATAAGTACCCTAAAACTGTGGAAAGGAAGGACTCTTCTGATTCAAATGTTTCTAATCCTCTTAGTGCAGTGGACTGATGGCTAATTCTTCAGAATCATAATGAGAGACCTTCAAACAAAAAAGAAATAATTAAAGACGTCATGTTTATAAAAATTGGGGGGTGGATAAGAATTCACCTGTATTTTACGTTTTATTCACACTTAGGTATGATTTATATCATGAAGAGGTGGCTCTCTCATTTTTGTATACATCTACTCAAATATAGATTAAGCACTTCCACCTGTACACTTTATAAATTCTTCCTTTATTTGAGTCATCTTCTGTTTCTCTATTACTAAAAAAGGTCATAAAAAATAAATGAATACAAAATAAATTTCTAGTAACAAAATAGTTATGTGTAAATTAATAACTGTTTTAACAGTGAATGCATCTTAGTGCCATACATGATTATATGTATCCTTTGTTCAGGCAAATATTGAAGACCAGTTATCCTTTGTATCTAATAAAAAATCAACAAGTTGCATTTTTGAAGATGATACAACTTTTAGAACTAAATGCTATAATTTTTAGAATTTATATTTCAAACACTGTGTGAAACTACTGTGATAGTAACATAATGCTGATTGTTTACTTGGAGTCAAAAGTAGTTAGGAAAGTTAGGAAAGAGTGAAACTGATATGGAAGTAAAGAATTATGTTCTACTTTAATTTGTGCTCATTTTTAAAAAAGTCCTATGAATATTTTACGGAAAATTTATTTCATGGGTATAAATAACTCAAGTCAAACAACACACCATTTGTGTTTGTTTTAGGATTTTCATTTAATCTGCAACCATGTCAACATGGTAGAAATTGTACTGCAGAAAGACACTATTGCTATCAGTATTTTTCAAAAGTTTGTCTAGGGTAGGCTACTCTTCTAATTTATTTATAATTTTGACTAATTGAGGCCCAATTAATTTAGGCAAATGATAAAATATAAGATATATCAAGCATGATTAAAATGTCTTTCTTTGATCTATCTTCTTCCATTTTTTCAGCTTTAATAATTTAATTGCTAATATTTCCAAGAAGTCACCCATATTATCAAGCTAACTCTTAGCAGCACCCACAGAGAAAATTCACACAATATTAACTCCTGAATTTATCTAATCTTTTAAATTTTAATATAATTGGGATTTTGAAGACATTTTAAATTGTTTTTCCCTTTTGATTTGTTTGATAGTTTTGACTTGACTTTGAAGCTCTCAGATCTTTTCTATTAGTTTTGACTTTATTTTAATTAACTACTTTTCTATTAGTTTTGAATTTATTTTAATTAATTACTTGGCTATATTTATATCCATTTTTCAATCTTTACACATTATAATTCTGAATTACCTAAATCATATCTCTTAAAATTATTAAAACTTTTCTCCAAAGATAGTACAATTTTATATATTAAAAGTTTACTTTGTAACAAATATCATTTAAATGTTAAAACATGTCTACAATTATAGCTCTTATGTTCATTAATAATATATCAGTAAAATTATATAATGGAGCTACTATGGTATACAATTCTGTTATTAATTTTAATGGAGATTTTATCTGGTAATACACATAAATTGCTTTGGCAATAGCTATCATTCTACTGGGCAGCTATAGACCTAGAATTATAATAACGATTAGGGTACTGATATCAGGAGGGATAAAAATTTGTAATGTATTTTAATGTATTGTAGATATCAACAAGTCTGAATGGATAACAAACATTTTTCCAATGTGGTCATAGCAATTTTCATTCTCATAATGGTGAATGTTTCATTTTTTCTGCATCCTCATAACTGATGATATTATCTGCATTTTTGTTATAACCCTTTTGGTGGTTGTATAGTGATAAGGAATTTTGGATTTAATTTGAATTTTCTTATGACTAATGAAGTCAAACATCTTTCAATATTTTAATTGAACACACAAATATCCTCTTCTAGGTGATTGTTTAGTTCTTTGCCCATTTTTCTACTGAATTGCTTGTATTTTTTAACTAAATTATATTACATGTCAGTTATAAAAAGTGTTTTTCCCCAGATATATTTATCACAACTATCTTCTTCTACTTTGTAGCTTGAATTTCTATAGCATCCTGAATAATATACTCAAAATTATATATGTGCATACATATATACTATATATGCATAATATAGGCTATACCTGTAATTTTATGTAAATATATTTCCTTTATGTTAGTTTTTCTTTTTGTGTGTTTATGAGGTGTGTGTATGTGAGAGAGAGAGAGAGAGAGAGAAATTTTTTGCCTTCCCCAAAGAACCAGATATTTTCTTTCAATTTCTTTATTTTATTTTATTTTTTAACATTTACAGTTAGATTTATAGCCATCTGGAAGTGATTTTTGTGTATACTATGAAATAAAGATCAAGATACTTTGTTTCCAGATTTTTAAGGTAATCTTGCAGGGGCAGGATGGACTCCCACTCAAAATATGGTTTGCATGTCAAAACTGATGATGCAAGAGATTCAACTGGGCATGCCAGTGCAATTCACACTGTTAAGAAGAGCACAGGGCTGGGGAAAGAGAAAGGATTTCAAAGACCTCCATTCTCTCTCATCAAGTAGAGATAGAATCTGTCCACACACATAGCTCACCACTGCTACAGGCTACAAACAACTAGCAACTGAGAAAACTACCACACTAAGGATATCTATAACCAAGGTATCCATCCAGAAACTAGATCAACATAAAGGCACCCACAAGCAAAGTAAAAGGTTCTTACCCAACATGTGCTATAGCCACACCTTTATGAGTGAGGGGTGAAAAAAAGAAGCCCCATCTAAATGAAAGAAAATCCAAAAAATAAGAAGTGACAGCTGCTCCAGATGAAAAGGAAGTAGTGAAAGAACTCCAGGAGTATGAAAAATCAGAGCAAAAGGACACCCCAAAAAGGGAACACCAGCTCACTAGCAAATGGATACCAACCAAAATGAAAATATTGAAAAAACAGATGAAGAATACCAAATATGGATTGGAAGGATGCTCAACAGAATCCAAGAGAAAACGGAAAACCAACATAACAAACCAGAAAAAGAACTCAGGATATGAGTGAAAAATATACTGAAGAGATGGACATGATTAAAAAAAAATAGGACTTCTGGAATGAAAAATTCATTCAAGGAAATACAAAACACAGTGGAAAGTTTTAAGAATAGACTAGAAGAAGCAGAAGAAAGAATCTCAGAGCTTGATGACAACTCTGTTGAATTAACTCAGTCAGTCAAAAATGAGAGCAGAGAATGAAGAGGAGTGAACAAAGCCTACAAGAAATATGGGATTATGTAAAATGGCCAAATATAAGAATCATAGGCATCCTTGAGGGTGAAGAAGAAAATACACAGGGACTGGAAACCTTATTTGAGGGAATAATTGAAGAAAACTTCCCTGGTCTTGAGAATTTTGATATCCAGGTATATGAGGCTCAATGAACACCTGGAAGATTGATTGCAAAGAGGCAATTGCCAAGACACATAGTCATCAGACTGGCCAAAGTCAACAAAGAGGAGGAAGTCCTGCAAGTCATGAAGTGAAAACATCAAGTAACTTACAAAGGAAAACCCATCAGGCTAACTGCAGACTTCTGAACTGAGACCTTACAAGCCAGAAGGGATTGGGGCTCCATCCTCAGTCTTCTTAAACAGAACAGCTACTAGGCTAGAATTTAGAATTTTGTATCCTGCAAAACTAAGTTTCATATATGAAGGTGGAATAAAGACTTTTCCAGAGAAGCAAACACTGAGGGAATTTGTCAAGGCCAGACCCGCCCTATAAGATATACTCATAACTGCATTATACATAGATCAGCACAATAGACACCCACTAGTGTAAAAAACCCCAAAAGCTAAAGCTCAGAGCTCATATAAAACAATAGCATAAGAGGGTAAACAAAGCAACAAGGTACTACTGAACAGGATGAACAGAACAGCATCCCATGTTTCAATTCTATCAATCAGTGTGAATGGTCAGAATACCCCACTCAAGAGACATAGGCTGGCTGAATGAACAAAAAAATATAACCCCAGTATCTGAGTCCATAAGGACTCATACAGACTCAAGGTGAAGGGATGGAAAAAAAATATTCCATGCAAATGGAAACCAAAAGACAGCAGGTGTAGCTATTCTCATATCAGACAAAATGATATTTGTCTTTAAATAAACAATAGTAAAGAAAGACAAAGATATTCTTTATGGAATGGTAACAGGAGCAATTCAACAAGAAGATGTAAAAATGCTAAATATTTATTCATCTAACACAGGAGCGCCCAGATTCATAAAGCAAACTCTCCTAGATCTAAGCAAAGAGATAAACAGCAGCATCATAATTGCTGAGGAATTCAACACCCCACTGACACAACTGGACAGATCATCCAAGCAGAAAATACATAAAGAAATGCTGGACTTAAACAGGACTCTAGAACAAATGGGCATAACAGACATTTACAGAACATTTTACCCAAAAACTACTTAATATACATACATTCATCTCATCAGCACATGGGACACTCTCCAAGATTGGTCATATCTTAGGCCACAAAACATGTCTCAACAAATTCAAAAACATAGAAATCATACCGTGTATCTTCTCAGTCCACAGGGGAATAAAACTAGAAAGAAACTCCAAGAGAAACAGTCAATTCTACACAAAATCACTGAAATTAAACAACCTGGTGCCGAATGACTATTGGGTCCATAATGAAATTAAGATGGAAATCAAAAGATTCCTCCAACTGAATGACAAAGGGGACACAAAAATCTATGGGATTCAGCAAAAGCAGTCCAAAGGGGAAAATTCATAACTTTAAATGCCTACATCAAAAAGACAGAAAGATCACAAATTAACAATCTATGACACGTCTCAAGGAACCAGTAGAGGAAGAGAAAACCAAACCCAAAGCCAGAAGAAGAAAAGAAGTAACCAAGGTCACAGCAGAACTAAAAGAAATGGAAAAAAAAATGAAGAATCAATGAAACAAAAAATTGGTTCTTTAAAAAGATAAACAAAATTGATAGACCACTTGTTAGATTAACCAGGAATAGAAGAGAAAGGAAACAAATAAGTTCAATCAGAATTGAAAAAGGAGACATTACAACTGATATCACAAAAATACAAAATATCATCTGTGTCAATACTATGAAAATCTCTATGAACATAAATTTAAAAACATAAAGGAAACGGACAAATTCCTGGAAACACACAACCTCCCAAGACTCAATCAGGAAGAAATAGAACTCCTGAACAGGCTAATAACAAGCAATGAGATTGAATCAGGAATAAAAAATCTTCCAACAAAAAAAGTCCCAGACAAGATGGATTCACAGCCAAATTTTGCCAGACCTACAAAGAAGAGCTGGTACCCACACTGCAGAAATTATTCCGTAACATTAAGAAGGATGGAATCCTACTCAACTATGTGCAGTGTCTGGGAAAGGGGGAGGGATTAGGCTTTGTTGTATAATATAGAATTTGCATGGTCTTTGTTCTGGTTTCCTGGGATGGAACTTCTAAACCCTTGGGATTTCTTTCTTTTTTAAGAGAAACCCTATCTTTCGCCTAAAAAGTCTCTTTATTACTCATGGTGATGGTCCTCCTGAATTTATGCTAATAAGACAACTCATGGTAGGACCATAACTTAGTCTAGGATGGGGACTGGCCTTGAGGAATTGCCAATCGTGTAATTAGTGGGTTGGTTCTCTAAATCAGATCGTTTCAACCCAACATCAGGGAGGGGAGATAAGCTAGAGATTAAGTTCAGCCACATGCCAATAATTTAATTAATCATTCCTACATAATAAAACTCCAATAAAAACTGTGGTGTTAGTACTTGGATGAGCTGATGGGTTGATGAACATGTTAATACCAGGAGGATCTTATGTTCTGATTATGTGGGGAAAAGACACAGAAGCTCTATTTCAAGATCCTCCCAGACCTTACTTTATATGCCTCTTCTTTTGGATGGTCATAATTTGTACCTTTTATTATAAAACTGTAATCATAAGTGTAACAGTTTACTGAGTTTTGTGAGTTCCAGTGAATTAGCAAACCTGAATGGATTATGGGAACCACTGAATTTTTATCCAGTTAGTCAGAAGTGCGTGTGGACTGGAGCTCGCCAAAATGGTGGCTATCATTTGAAGTAAGGGCAGTGTTATTGCGGAAAGTTTCCTTAAACCTGTGAAACTTGCACCAACTCTAGGTGGTTAATGTTAAGAATTGCATTGCAGTGTTGTAGCTTTAAAAATCTGTAATCAGTTAAACATCAAATAATGGAGTCAGACTCTTTATTGCACTTATGAATATCCAACTGACCCACCACTGTTTATTGAAAAGACTGTCATGTCCACATGACACTGCAATGTGACTTTTGATATAATTTAAATCACTGTTCACATGTGATCTGTTTCTACATAATCAGGTATTTCCCACTTGTTCCTCTGTTTTTATACCAACAACAATCTTAACCACCATAGCTTTGTATGATACCTGGTAGTCTAACTCACCATGGTCTTCATTTTTTTTCTTCAAAATTTGACTTTACTAAGTTAGTCATTTGTATTTCAGTACATGTTTTATAATCAGTATATCAAATTCCACAAAAAGTAAGACCTAGGATTATAGTTTGGGTTGCAGCAAATCTATAGAATAGTTAAGGAGAATTTCTGTGTTACACTAATATTTCCTTCTTCAGTGATCATGATATAATCTTCATTTATTTAGTTCTTATTTATTTTTGCAAGTAACATTTTTTATATTTTTATAGAGATTTTGTACATGTTTACTATGTTCATTCCTAATATTTGCTATAGCTTGATGTTATCAAGTGATATAATTTTAAAATTTTATTGTCTATTGGTTTCATGGTAATTTTGATATGATTACACTGTGGTCTATAAAATACTCTAAATAGTTTCAAACTTTGAAATTCGTTGGAATTTACTTTATAACCCAGTGCATAGTCTTCTTTGGTAAGGTTTTCAAATACACAAAAAATAGTGTATATTGTTAAATGCAGTGTTCTCCATTTCATATTTATATAATCATTTTTTAAATCCTCTAATTATACCACTTCATCTCCATTTAATGAGATATATAGTTTTTTATAAACAAGGTCCATTTAAACACTTAAATTTTAATACGATTGTTTCATACTCTTAGTTTCAGATTATTGTTAGTTTTTCCTTTGCAGAATGTATTTCCAGAATATCCATTTTTTTAAATATTTATTTCAAATTATCAGATACTTTATAATTGTCTATTCACATTTACATACATATTTATGTCACTATATTATGTAATATAATCTCTTTTATCATTAATTATATTATGTAATATAGTGATAGAAATATAGAATGTACATTGATTTTTATATAGCCAATATTCATAGCATTTTATTTAATAGTTTTTCTCTTTTCCATGCTTTCCAGCAGCAGAGCTTAGACAAATATGTTTTAAGTATCTTGTGAAATTCATTATCTTACTTAATTTATATTTTGAGATTTGTGCTCTGCTTGAATTCTTTACTTGAATTCTTTTCTTGAGTACTTTCCTTAAATGGAGTAAACAAATATTTTATGTTCTGAATATTTTTATCTGCAAATGTGTCCAGTTTTTAATGTTATGTGGGTGAAAGATATATTGGCTGAGAAGAATTTTGCGCTGTGGTCTTTCCTTTCAGAGGTTTGTAGGTGCAACTCCCCACTCTCTTAGTATCTGCTATGGCAGAAAAGCAGAGTAACAAGGTGACTTTTAACCATTTGTGAGTCATATGTCCTCCCTATCCCTGGAAACTTTGTAGATTATTTCAGCTCAGAAATTTTATGAGGCTAAATCCATGTTAATAGCATTCCTATTATTCTTTCCTAGAATTAAATGTTATGATCCTTTTAATCTGGGGCATAAAGTTTTCATTTTTCTTTTAAATTAATTTTACTTGAAATATTATGAATATGTACAAAATAGGCAAAATGATTTAATGTATAATCATAAGCCCAAAGTACAACTCCATCAAAACTTATCATTTTGCCAGGTTTGTTCCAAATATTATTTTGTTGTCATTTTAAGTAAAAAGTAACTTACATATAAAGAAGATTTTTATGTACCTTTCCATAATCTATTTTCCTCCTTCTTTCTCCAAAAGTAAGAGCTATAAAGAATTTGGGACTTCTTAAATAATACAAAAAGTAGAAATGTTTTTCCTGTGATTAAATATTAAATAAATATTGATTCCTGCAATTTTATTTTATACTCAACATTGTTTTAGAGTTTTATCAATTTTGATGTACATAGAGTTTGTTCTTAGGTCTTAATTACTGTGTTATATTATGATATGTATTTGTATAAATATATATTTACATGTATTCACATTATATAAATTTTATGTTATGCACTAATATTTACATGTGTGTGTAAATGTTCAGATACACAATATATTCATATTCTTAAATTATTCAAAGATATTTATGTATATATGGGGACTTTGGGAAAATGTACATGTTAATGTACCTTTAGGATGTTCGAAGTATTACTATAACAATTTTGTTGAAAAAAATTTTTGCTAACTTCTTGTGATATATGCACACTTTTTTTAGAATATTTCCTTTTAAATGGAATTGCTCAGTCTTGAGTTATGTTGCAAAATAGTATCAAATGTATTCTTAATGACTTATGTGACATATGCCTTCTGATAGGTATCTTTCCCTGTACTAAATCTATAAATATTTCCTTTATTTTACATAATGTTTTAAATGTTAACATTTTATAATCAAATAGCACTTTCATATATTTTAATAGTGTTAATTGAGGTATTTATTTTCAGTATGAACATGAGTAAATGATTAATACATAATAATTGTATGGAAAAATACATGGTACCTAGAAATAATATATGTATGATATTAGTTGGGATACAAAATTCCAAAGCACCATTTATTTAATATTTTAATCCTGTGCTAACCCTATCATTGGCAAGATTCTAGCAATGATGAGGCCACTGAGCCTTCCAGGCCACCAATTAGACTGACCCTGGCTCTCTCTGTTGCAGAGGAGCATCCATGGCATGGATGCCAGAGACCCACATACACCTGGAACATTGTTAATGGTACTGAAACCAACATTAAATGAGCTGCTGAGACTTTCTGTGCCAGAAACTAAAACAAAGGAACTTCATTTTCTCCTACAAATATCCTTTATTAGACTAAAACTTCTATTAAGATGATGAAAGAGGATATTCCACTGAGCCAAGAGGTGATCCTATTGCTCCTGGCAAAACAAAACAAAACAAAACAAAAACACAAACCATATGAGTAAATAAAAAAATAATAAATGATAAATAAAAATAAAATAAAATAAATAAGACTTTTGTAATGAGATTTTGGCAAATGTCTATGTGTGCTTGAAACAAATAAATTTTCATGTGTGTATTGGATTTTCAATATATCCATTACATAAAGCCATTTAGTTGCAGCCTTTCTAAAGTTTTGCCGGTCATGACCTATCAATTACTGAAATAGATGTTTTCACATTTCTGATAGTGACTGTGTGTATATAAAACGACTTGCGTTCTTTTTCCTCTTCATATTTGAGGATATGTAATTATATCCATCTACCAACAGAAAAATTAATTTCTTATATCCTTCTGATTTTTAAAATTTGATCATTATATAGTATCCCTTTTTATCATCAATTATTATTTTTTCTTTACAGTTTCTTGTGTCTGATATGAATATTGTCATAGCTACTTTCTTAACATGTATATCTCCTCAGTATATATTTTAATATTTTAATTGCAAAATATTTTCTTGTCAAAAGCTGACAAATGGAGTTCTACTTTTAGACCAGATTTTATCCTCCAGCTCAAAGCAGCTAAAAGACCAGCCAAAATATAACAATTGTTTTCAGACATTGTACAAAAGGCAATGTAGGACAATGATTTCTGCAACTGAAGAAACAAACAAGTTGAACTCTGGTTGCCCAAACCTACTGCCTGGAAGAGTTTTGAGGCCTCAGTGGAGGAAGTGGGAACTCTGGTAGATAATGGTACCTTCTGAGCTGAGGAGAAGACTTTGGAAAAAAGAGAATGACAAGGAAGCTACAATTTGCAGAGCCGAGAGCAAGAAAGAAAAGGACTACACTAAGTGAGAACTTTGGGAATCTGAAAAGGGTTCTCCTCAAGTCTTCAGTCTCAGAACAGCTTTCCTAGCATTTGGTCTTTAGAAGTGGTCAAGCTCTTGTGTAGGATTGAACAATAATGCTTTTTCTGCTTGATCTCCAGGACAAAGTAAAAGTAAATGCTGTGTCTTACTGATTTGAATTGAAAGCACCGATAGAGTAGTTTAACATGACATATTTATCTTTTTAAGGGCCAAGATTACTTATAAAGCCTATGTCAGGACTAACTACATGAAAAGGCTTTGGTTGACTGACACCATAATGTAAAATATCGGAAAAAGGGAAGTTACATAAATAATTACAGAAGCATTTTATGTAGAGCTATGTTAAAATGAAATCAATGTGGTTGTTTTCAACAGGAAGCCCACTAATCGTTATTGTGTAAAGCACAACTCCTCCAAGCAGGAAATACTCATTAGAAGGTAAGTTTTATCTCAATTAGCTGAGTGGTTGTTTTATGACCCAATCAATAAAGTCAAATCTTTCATTCAAATCAATCAAAGTATAATTTCTGCACTGGTGAATACATGCATTTTTGATGCATTTGCTTAATTAAAGGAGACTGCAATTCCATAAAAATCAAGGGGTAGACAAAACGTCATCATTTTCATGGAAAGAAGTGACATAAATATTGTTTAATATACCCTAAAAAAATAAATAAAGGATTCTAAACCTAACAGAAGCATAAAACTCTCTCTTTTCAGGAACTCCATACCATTCCCCTCTCTCTCTCCCCATTTGGGTGTAGTGCTATGAGAGCATTTTGGAAGAATATTTAACTAAGTGAAATCTCATCAGGAAGCACTTCAAAGAAGTGCTTTTAAATGTTCAAATATAAATGTACTTTAATGACCTTCCTTTTATCGAGCCTACTATTAAAATGCTTTTCTGATACTTCCTTTCCCCAAAGCCCAGGCTGGCTAATCATATGATCTCTTTGAATAACCTTTGATCCTACAGGCTGATTAAAATCAAATTTGAAAAGAATATACAAGGCATTGAGGCAAGTTTGACCTTGGAAAAATTATAAACTAAGTAGTCTTTGATATTCCCTCATCTCAATGTCATTTTCTTTTTTAACTTACTGATTTTGCTGTTATTATTAAATGTCATCCCTCACTTTTTTGTATCTTTTACAACCCTATTGTATTAATAGTATTCTACAAAGGTTCCTGCCTTAAACATGAAATGTGTAAAAACACAAAACTTTTAGAAAACCCCATACCCAAATTCCTACTTCACTATATATTAGTGGGGTTACCTTGAACTTTTCCCATTTTGAACTTTAATTCACTCATATGAAAAATTGGGAAAAAAATTGTGACATCACATGTTAATAGCATTTAGATGGAATCAACTGGTAAGGCACATAGATTTTCGCTTTATATACAATATGCTGGAAATAAGTATATTATTATGTTTAAGGTTATGATTTTTTTTTCACTGAAGCCACTAATGGTTCCTTTAAAGAATTTATTTTTGTTTTGTTTTGTTTATATTCTGTGAATAACCCAGTTTGGTAAACATATAGGCTATTCTGACTTAAAAGTCTTCCAGTGTATCTTAAATTGATCTACTGAACACAACAAGGAGAACCACTCAGGCAACATATTTCAAGTGAAAATGAGCAAACTTAGAGCCATATGGATAAATAAGGCAGTATTATTTTAAGTATTGTCAACAGTTTCCATGTGGAATCTTCTTAATGGAAAAAATTGTCAGAATATTCTTCTTTCCTGTTCCTAATGGAAAATGAAGTACACTGTCATTAATTTTTATGTTTTTGGATGACTAAGGGATGGAATTTTGATATTCATAAAATAATATTAATATATCCACATGATTTCCTGGCAGTGTCTCTTCAGTATTGTAATAGACAGTGTACGTGCCCAGCAATGGCTGGCTAAGTTGAAAAGCTTCTACTATGCAAAGTACAAGTTATGATTTTGGTGGCCTTTATTAGAAAGAGTGATTTGCTATCGGATTATCATGGTATTATGGTTTTAAAATGGTTATGGTTACAATTGTGGACATTCTTGCTTTATATTTATCAATTATTGTTAGTTTTGTTTCAATGTCACTAGTATACTTTGTTGTAGAGTTTTGGTTAGTCCTGTGCATTAGTGATATTTGTAGTAAATTGTGATACTTGTAGCAATATTGCTTGACTTATAATTTCCTAATAAGAAGACAAAAGCATGATTTTAATATGAATAAATAAGTAATATGTATGCAAAAGTCTTAATCCCTGAACCATTTTTTCAACAAAATATGTAAATTTATGGTATAGTTGAAATTTATGGTATAGATGATTGAATATAGTTCATTCATATTCTTAATTATTTGAGAAAATGAATACCCTACATTTTTAATTTGCTGATTGAATGTTAACAGTCATAGTATCAGTTTATAGGAAGTATAACACATTCAATAAAGCAAATATTAAATTTTGCCATATAAATTCAGCTGCAGGCATAAGTAGTTCTTCTCTCTTTCAACATATAACATGAATGCCCAGAGAAGATTGTTAATCCTACTTAGATCATTTTCTCCTATCAAGTAGAATGTGATGCAGAATGGTTATAAAAGATACTGCATACCTGCATTATACTTTGGGGATTCAAATATGAATCATCTTGTCTCTATTGCTTTCTTTTCCATGATGATCCCCAGATCCTCCACTGGTCTCTTTATGAAGCTCCTGCTGGAGGTTGCCATAAAAAAAGTAGAGCAGTCATGCTGCTTGACTCCATTTTAAGAATTTACTTCATTAAATGGATATTTTAAAATAATTGCCTTCATTTTTCAAAAAAATTAAAAGTTACTTCAAGCATATTTAAGAGGGAGAAATAACTTGACACAAAGCAATCTTTATTTTATTCCACAATTAGGTACTCTCATAAAGTCTTGAAAAGATATATGATACTCAGAAAATTTTGTCCATATGGCAAGATGGTTGGTGACTCATGGCCCATAATATCACTCATTTTGCATGGCTAAGCAGCTAGCCAAATGTGCAAATATAATTAGCTGCACGCCTCATCTGTGAAAGGGTGTCTTTAAAATGAATCTGGTTCATGGAGAATATCAGGTTCATTAAATCTTTGGGGCCCTGTGGGTGCCATTTAAAAGGCATTTGTTCTCCCTGACTTAATTATCTAAATCATACTCTAGTGGGTAGTCCTGGTTTCCATATACTTGCAGACACCTAGAGCGGGGAGAAAAAGAGAGATAGGAAAGGAAGGGAGGAAGAAAGGAAGGAAAGATCCTACTTCTCATATTACGCCTCTTTCCCCAAAAAAACATGTTCTCAGTTTACTATTCCCAGTTTTCCCTAATAAATCTTTTTTACTTTCTGTTTAGAAATATCTGCACATTACTTGTGAATACATTAATAAATGACTGTAAAATGTTCTGGGTATATTTTCTGAATTACCATAATTAAGGTAAAAACCAATGGTGTGTCTTTTGACAGTGTAGATCTCAGATATCTGTTAAGGATTATTTCCAAACTATTCATTTATTTATGTGTGAAACAAATCCACTTCCTAAGGATCTTTGTATTTTTTAAAGTTAGCTAAAACTCAAACATTAAGCATATGCTGTATTATAGGGAAAATAAGTACTCTAAAGATAGAAATTAACCTCAATGAAGTTATAGTTAACTTTGCCAGATAATTCTAAATTCTTAGCTATTTAAAGGTGAAGTAAGATAATTTGAAAATATAATATTCACTTTTCATTAATACTGATTTTTCTAATTGTAAAATTAAGAAGTGCAGCCATTTCAACAGTGGGGAAAAATGCACATTGTATGTTTGAATATTTTTTTCAGCTTGTCACTTGAGCTTTAATTTTGTGATTTCTGACTCCATATTATTTAAGTTTTTTAGAAATCTAAATTCTATTTATCTAACATTCATTGATATATTGTCTTGGATTAATTTTTGGTTATTCATTCTTCTTAAAAATGATTTTATCACCCATCAGTTATCCCCTTATATCCCAGCACACTTTCCTCTCAATGTTAACTTCATCTATCAGTTTTGCTATATTTATATTTCCAGATCTTTCCTTTCTACATTTCATTTTTATTTAAAACACTATTTCCTTTGTGTCTTTGTGGAACATTATTCAATACAATGGATCTAAAGTTTCTAAAATATTTTTGTTCTTTAAAATTACTTTTCTATCCACAAACATTATATAAACATTATATTTCAACTAAGTCAAGACTCCAATGTAGGTTCAGCAATGTCAAATTGAACAAAGTAAATAATAAACCAAACCACAGAAAATGAATTCAAATGTTTGATATCCATAAGAACCAGTAAGAATTAATTGTATCCTTTCTTACAGAATCTTGAAGGGAGTTACATTTCTTGATTCATAAGAAAATATTTTATCATGCCTCTTCACTACCTTTTCAAAGTTTCATTCATTGTGTTTATTACACAGAATCCCTTTTCTTATTTTGCTCTTGCCCATTTTACTTTTTAAAGAATTTAATTTTCACCATTCCCTCCTCCTCCCCACACGTATATGTATACATACACACATTTTCTGGTCCTCTTTCAATTTTTTCCATTTTTCTTCACATATTAATCAACATAACAAAATCCCAGAAACCAAGAGAAAATTAGAAAAATCTCTTTATGATTCAGAACAAGTTATGAAAATTGATATTTGATACTTTTGCTCCAAAATATGTGTGTTTGTTTGAGATAATTGTGTTTTTCCTTCTTTGTCTCTATCTTTTTGCTTTCCAAAATAATTATCAAAATGACTGTTTTATGGAAGAGAAATTACTGGTAATAAAAATGATGTTAACACTAATGACAGCAACAGTAATAATAAACATTATATGCCTGACTCTAACTGCTACTTTATCATAAATGTTGTACGACTTTACAGATGTGGAAACTGAGGCTTAGGTGAGTTAAACAGTTTGACCAAGGGAGAGATGTAATCACAATGTAAACACAAGCAGTATGTCCCCAACTCACTATTTTTATACCTATACACTTCTGGTATACATGTTATATTTCTGAATTTCCTACAAAGGATATTACTTTAATAATTAGTATGTGGTGTTCTTCCAATTTGTACAGAAGAGGATTCTTTAATTGAGATGTTTATTGTAAGGATTCATGAGGAAGTAAGGAATATAGGAATAAGTTCAACAGCTACACAATATACTTGAACATAAATAGTCTTCAGAATAAACGGTAACCCTACTGATGAAAAATTAAGTGAAAGGCTTAAGTGTGAAACTGTTTTATATACTAACAGGGCCATTATACAGATTTAACTTTTTTGTCTTTTCTTCTGTTTCATATTTTCCTTACCTAATAAATGAATTGCATGAAATCTTCCAAATGAGGATATGGCTGGGTTAATCCACTACTAAATAAATCACTGACTATTATATAGATTGCTGCTTTGTGGTCTGGTATTCACTGATGCAAACAGCTGATAGCCATAGTAAAGTTGTAAAATACATGTAACAGGTCATTGAATACTTTTGGCCAGTTTTTCTTTAAAGGGAAAAAGAAGAAACCATGAACATCACGTCAGTAAAGCTACATGGAGTTTTATATGTACAATTAAGAAAAAAGAAAGATCAAACAGTAAAACAAAATAGTGAGGACCAGATCAAAATTTCTAGCAAAAAGAACACGTGCAGTTCTGAGTCCTTCAATCTTGTTGAGAATAGTTTACTCAGTCATATTTCCCTTTTATACAGCACAATCTCTAGAACTAAATTATTATTTTTAACCTAATGAACATAGAGGTAGTGAAGGAAAGGAAGCATGAGAAAATTAATAGGATATGCCAACTTATGGGAAGTGAGGAAGAATAATACTCAGAATTGAACATTTAAAATTGATGTCTTAGAAGTTTAGTCTCCAGAAAATAGAGGAAGAAAAAAGAGTAAATAGATGGAAATGTCCATAGGAAATTTGAAATGTGTCTGATTCTTCTTCCTCATGCTCATCAAAATGAAAACCTCTCTGAGAAATTAACATTTTTTCATGCCAACTCCAATTTGACACACCATATTCTACATTTTAAAGTATTATATTAATTATATTTATGTTATGTCCTGTCTCCTCAATATATTTTGAGTTTATGTATGTTTTTCTAACCTTTGTGATGCCAATGCTACTTAATTATGGTCCTTGATAAAGGAATCACACAAAAAATATTTAAATACAATTGATGTGGCAAAATGGCCAACTAGAGTTGCCTGGTTCTCTTCCTCACCCCCACAAAAAGAAAACAAAACAATAAATAAACAACTATATTTTGATTGGAGTGATTGAGGAAGTACACTGGAGAACATGAGGAGAATACTGAAACCCCCTTGGAGGACAAAAGCCCAGGACAGCTCCACAGAGAGGGAGCAAAGTGTCTTGCCTCTGCTACACTGTCTCCCCTGCTGGGATAAAACTGACCTGCTTCCCATTTGATTCTGCCATTTTGGTTGTTTTGTTTTGTTTGAAGGAATTATTTTTGTGATTTTGTGATTATAGATTCTTGCAGTTATTGTGTTGCCTAATGTGTATTTATGGCAGACTATGAGGCATCAATTTATTTTCAAATATTAATCATCTCATCGTATATTAATGCTACTGATTATTTTGTTGCTAGCAGTTTTAAAAGTTCCTCATTAAAGGAAAAAAAACCCTAAATTTTTGATTCCTTTCATAAATAATGCCTAAATAACACCTTTTTATGACATACCACATGCAGCAATATTAAATATGCAGGTTTAATTTTTTGTCTGTTTATGGTTTTATCTTTAATTTTTTCTTTTGAGTATTAAAAAACTTATGTAGAACTGTAGTTCTAAAGAGAGAGAGTTTATATTTTTTAAAATCATGAAATCTTTCTTTTTATTTCCACACACAACACATAATCAATTTATACAACATATCTGTTTGTTTCTAGAATATATCAGTCTGGATAATTTCACTTCAATTTTATTCCACTTAATGAACATTTTATAGTGATGATATAAAATACACCAAACGTGAATAATTTTTAAAATTAATTTGTTCTGTTAAGTTCATAGTTATCATCATAATCTGTTCAAAATTCAAAGAAGTATGTTCTTTAAATAAACACCTCAACGAAGTACATAAGGAATACGCTAGGGGAAGTGTGCGGAGGAGAAGACAGCCCTGTGATATAGGGTTATTGAGGATTGGCTCCTATATAAAATTTACTGTGCAATGAAATAGTAATTATTTTCTTTGGTCAGTGTGGTTATTACATTTTAAGTTATCAAGCAATGAAGATTATATGACATTGTTCTTATTTTTCTATGTGGCAGATTTGGTCAGTGTATTGAATGCAGCACTGAACTGATTCGTGGGCTTAGTTTAAGCAGCTGAGTGTAGACAGTTAGCTGGTTGGAGATATTTTTAACAACATAAAAGCAGATAATCTTTGAATAATCCATCATAGTTCATTTTTATGTATTTCTTTTTCATTTTTTCCCCTGTAACATCTGGGCAAATAAATCAGCTTTGTTTCCTTGTTTCTTTTTTCCTTCTTTTCCTCTTTATTTTTTCCTTCCTCCTTCCCTCCTTCCTCCCTCCCTTTTTTCCTTTCTTCCTTCTCTTTCATCTGTCCTTCCTTCCTTTTTTTATTCCTTTCTTTCTTGTAATTTTAAATACGAACCCCTTATTTTTATAATCTCAGCAAAACTTTAGGTCCAGATTCTGACTGTGCCCTCACCTTCTACTAATTTTAGAATTAAGCATATTAAAATTTACATGTAACTAATAAATTATTTAATTCTAATGCCATTTTTATAAACATGGAAAAGTCTCAGTGTGTTATCTGAACCTGATAGTGGTAGGTTAAGAAATGGGTCTCCAGTTTCCTTGTCTTTTTATTTTTTATTTTATTTTATATTATTTTATTTATTTATTTTTTTATTATTTATTTTTTTATTTATTTTTTTTATTTTTTATTTTTATTATTTATTTTATTTTATTTTATTATTTTATTGTAATTCCTATAATCATATCATTCATGGAGGTATACTTTCACTATTTTCATTCAGCATTCACTGGAGGATCGATCTAAAATAATTATATAAGAAAAAGAGCCATTTAGAATAAAAAAGAAGGAAAAAAAATCAAACATCTATATTCACAGAAGACATGATCTTCTGTATAGGAAATCCCAAGGAACAAACTAACTTATATATATTTGAACTTATATATATTTATATAACTTAGCAATGAACATTTCAAAGATGAAATTAAAATAATAATTCAACTTAAAATATTATTGTATAAAATGAAATACTAGGAGCAAATTTAACACATGATGTGCAAAATCTGTATACTGAGAACTGTAAAATATTGTTAAAAGAAGTTTTAAAACATCAAAAAAGAAAAAAAAAATACATGTTTAATGAATCAGAAGGCAATACTGCTGAGAGGATATTACTCCCCAAATTAATCTGCAGATTCAACTCAACCTCTATTACAACCTTAATTTTTTCCCAGAATGCGTGGTTCCAAGAATAGCAGCAAATAATCTTAAGAAAGATGTACAAAGTTGGAAGAGTCACAATTGCCAATTTCAAAACTTACTACATAGCCATAATAATTAAGACAGCATATCTTAATATAAGTATAAAAAATGAGAGTCCAGAAATAACTTCTTGGGTTTAAGGTCAATTAATTCAACAAGGGTCCAAGACAATTCAATGGAGAAAGAACATTCTTTTCAAAAAATGGTACTGGTTCAATTGGATTTCCACATGCAAAAGAATGAAGATAGAACTCTACCAGGAACCATACACAAGAATTAAATCAAAATGGATCTTAGACCTATTTATAAAAGCTAAAACTATAAAACTCTTAAAAGAAACCCTAGTGAATCTTTGTTACCTGGGGTTACGCAATTGTGCCTTAAATATGATACCAATAGAGAAATCCACAAAAGAAAAAATATAGATACATTGGACTGCATACTTAAAAACTTCTGCTGCAAATGATAAAATCAATAATGTGAAAAGATATCACACAGAATTGTAGAAAAACTTTGCAATTCATATATCAAATAAGATATTTGTGTCTAGTATATATAAGAAACACAACTCGGTAATAAAAAGACAACCAACTCACAATATCATGCATTATATATATACAATAGGGTCAAAAGATATGATTAAACATTTCTGTAAGTAAGATGTGAATGACTAATAATTACATGAAAATATACTCAATATCATTAGATATTAGGGAAATGCAAATCAGAAGAGTATCATTTTCCTACTGAAAGGTCTGGGCACCCTTACCAAAAATCATTTGACTATATCTGACGAGGTTTATTTCTACACTCTAAATTCTATTCCACTGGTCTATATGTCTGTCCTTGTACCAGGACCACACTGTTTTGATTACTATAGCTTTGCAGTAAGTTTTGAAATCAGTAGGTGTGAGTCCTACAGTTTTATTCTTCTTTTTCAGAATTGTTTCAAGCTATTCAGAATTTCTTGAGATTCTGTTGAATTTTAGGAAAGACTTTTCTATTTCTGCAAAAAATGGTCATTAAGATTTTGACATTTAGAATTTTGATAGGGATTATATCAAACTGTAGATTGTTTAAGGTAGTATTGTCATCTTAACAATATTAAGTCTTCCAATCCATGAATATGGGATGTGATTCCATTTATTTACATCTTCTTTATTTCTTTCGGAAATATTTTATGGTTCTTATTGTGCAAGTGTTTCCTCTCCTTGGTTAAGTTAATTTCTAGATATTGTATTATTTTAGATGTTACAGTAAATGGAATTGTTTTCTTAATTTCCTTTTCAGATTGCTCATTTTTAGAATATAAAAGCAACTGAATTATATGTTGATTTGCATCCTGTTGCTTTGTTAAATTTATTTATTTGTACTAACAGGTGTGTGTGTGTGTATAGGGGTGTGTGTGTGTGTAATCTGTAGAGTTTTCTACATATCAGATCACATCAGGGATCCCCACCTAGATAACAACTATGTTGGAAGAATCTGATGTAACTATTTTTAGAACTATGGAGTCCATTGAAGGTTTACAACTTCAAAGGGAAGACTTGGATGGTAAATTTCAATTAATTTTGGTAAATTTTAGCTCTTAAAACAGTAGCAGCTACCCATCTTACACTGCTCAGCTCCCAACACTCCAGCTCTCAGTCCCTTGGCAGGCAGCTGTGCATATGTTCCAGGAGCAGCTTGAACACAGCTTGCAGGATACAGGGTGAGCAAAAATTACCTTGTCCTCCAAATATCAGGGATCTGTGCTCTAATCACTGACAGCTGCTTCTGACCGATGAGGTGCACAGAGCACATTGGCAATTGTTGTTCCACTTACCCCCGTTGCTACAATATTCCCTTTAGCATTTCTTGCAGGGCAAGTAGACTGGTAATAAATTCCCTCAGCTTTGGTTATCTGGAAATGTCTCAATTTCTTCCTCTCTTTTTTTTTTTTTTTTTGAGACAGAGTGTTATTCTGTCACCCTGGTTAGAGTACAGTGGCATCATCACAGCTCACTGCAACCTCCAACTCCTGGACTCAAGCAATCCTCCTGCCTCAGCCTCTCGGAGTGTTAGAATTACAGGTGTGAGCCACCGAGCCCGGCCCCCTCCCTCACTTTTGAAGGACAGTTTTGCCTCATATAGGATTCTTGGATGGAGACAACATGATTGGGGTATATAAAAAAATAAAAAAATAATATGTGGACACTCCCTTAGTATGAATAAATGAATTATCAAGATCACTGGATACAATGCTAATAATAAAAATCAGCTGTATCTTTACAAAACCAAAAAAAATCAAATAGTTTTAAATTGATTCTGATTATAACAGCATCAAAATCAAGCAAATAATCTAGCATAAATACAACAAAAGATGTGCAAATACTTTATTCTAAAAACTACAAAACATTATTTGGATTTATTAAAGAAGATCTAAATAAGTTGGTGCTCAATTTAAATGTTTAATATTTTGCAGGTGACAATTTTTTCCATATTCACCAACAAAATCCCAAACAAATTTCCACAGGGTTTTGAGAGGTTGTATGGGATGTGTGTATGTCAACAAACAAGATTATATTAATTTATATGAAAATGAAAAGAGTAAATGATTTTAAAGAGATCTTAAGAAAGATAAACAAAGATAGAAAATGTGCCTTACCAAGACCATGATAAAAATATAGTAAATTTAAAGTGACATTGGCACATGTAGACAAGAGGAACCAAACGCAGCATCCAGAAAGAGACTCACCCATATTAGATGACCTGATTTATAAAAATGGACAACACATGGAAAAATAGGGTTTTTAAACAAATTGTAGTAGCCTCATTTTATATACACATAGAAAAGACGAATCCTGACCTCTCATAGCATATACAAAATTAATTCCAGATAGATTATACATATAAACAGTATGGAGATTCCTCAAAGAACTAAAAGTAAACCTACCATTTGATCCAGCAATCCCACTACTGGGTCTTTACCCAAAGGAAAATAAGTCATTTTATCAAAAAGACACCTCACCTGCACTCAAATGTTTATTGCAGCACAATTCACAATTACAAAGATGTGGAATCACCCCAAGTGCCCATTGATTCATGAATGGATTAACAAAAGTGGTATGTGTATATTGGGGAATACTACACAGCCACGAAGAAGGATGAATTAATTTTGCAACAATTTGGATAGAACTAGAGACCATTACCCTAAGTGAAGTATCTGAAGAATGGAAAAACAAACACTGCATGTACACACTATTAAATTGGAACTAAACAATGAGCACACATGTGAGCAGAGGGAAGTGAAACTCAGTGGAAATCAGGCAGGTGGGGAAGGGGGGAGGACAGCGTGGGCAAAAACCTACCTAATGTGTACAACGAACACTATCTGGGTGATGGGCACACTTATAACCCTGACTCAAGCACAACAAAGTTGATACAGGTAATGAAAAACATTTGTGCCCCCGTAATATTTTGAAATAAATAAAAACATAGAAAACAATTTTTTACAAAATGGTAGGTAATTTAAAAAAAACAGGACACAAAAAAGTATTTACTATAAAGGATAATGTTTATAAATTAGATCACATTAAAATTAAGAACTTTAGAAAAATTAATAACTTTTCATTATTAAAAGACATCCTTAAAATAGTGAAAATGTAAATCACAAAGTTGAAGCAGATATTTGCAATACATATACCTTACAGGGTGCTTCAATGTAGAATATATAGAGAACTTTAATCAATAAGGCAGACAATCCAATAGAAAAATGCTATAAAAAATGAAGATATCCAAAAGATTTTGTGTGTGTGTTTGCGTGTGTATAAGTTTTGAATTTTATTAGTTCTCAGGAAATTGAAAATTAAGTTACTACACCCAATGGAAGAACTAAGTGAAAAATAATGACAACCAAGTAGTGATGAGAATGTTGAGCAAATAAGCCTTTCAGTCAATGATTTAGTACATGCAAATTGGTTTATAAACTGTTTAGAAAATTCTTAATGTCATTAATTACAGTTCAATATGCTCATATCCTAAGACTCAGCAATTACTCTAGTAGATATATTTCTAACTAAGATGTGTATATATGTTCACTGATGCTACATATATTTCTAGTTAAACAGTTTATTTATATTCAGCAAATGACATGTTCAAGAATGTTCATAGCAGCACTATTCATAATAGCTTAATACTAAAACACAAATCACAAATCATCGTCAACAGTAGAAAGTATAAGTAAATTCTTACATATACATGTGTGTATATATATATACACACACACCACTGTATACCATATGTAACTGAAAAAGAAAAACTGTGTGGTTAAATCTAACAAATAATGTAGAGCCAAATAACTCAAACAAAATAATAATTCAAAATTATCATTCTATAAAAACTTTGCAGATAAAACTAATCTATTACAATAGAATTTAAGGTAGTGCATTACTTTTGTGGAGGTGGTGACAAGAAATGAGAAGGAGCAGTTTCTAAAATGTTTGTAGGATACTGTTTATCTATGAGATTAAATTGGCATGATTTTGTGAAATTTCATCAAGCTTTATGCTATGTTCATATTTCTGCATGCATGTTATATTTCAATAATATTGGGGGTTTTTTAAACATACAGTTTAACTTCGTTTGCAGTGGTTACAAATTGCCTAAGAAATCAAAACCAAAATACAAAGTGCAATTTAAGTAGCCAGAGCCTAATGGGATACTTTATGGGCTGATATTTTGAAGTGGCAACTCCAGAAAGACATGAGATAAATCTTTATGGCTAATAATTATACTGTAATCACTCCTGCCCTTGCCAATAATTTTAGAAATAAAATGAAATAAATTTTCTTTTGCTTCATAATATTAAAATGTCTAAATTACTTAAATGTTTGAACTTTATGTCCTCTTAAATTTCTGCTAATTTATATTTATCAATCAAAATCCATGACATTTTAACTGGACATCCATTAGTGCATATTAGATACTACTTAAATGGACAAAACATGGGAGTAAGTGACTTGGGAAATAATATGACTAAATTTTTTTATTATAAAATAAGCTAAAAGTAATTTTCCCATGATTCTTAGCTTCCAGAACATAAGATACCTTTGAAAGAAGTTGCATGTATCAATATATAATATATGATCATTTTAAAATATATAATTATGCAATCTAGAATTTACTTCTATAGATTATTTTTTTAACATCCACTTCCTTACAATTATTGCATTATCCTTTGGAATTTATATACTTTATCCTTACAAAATTATTTTAAATTTTATTTTATTTAAAATTCTACAATAATGTTAGGTTTGAAAATTATGTAGAAATTCAGCGTATGGAAAAATAAGAGAAAATTGAACATAAAAATGCAGGCCTTAATATAATTAATTGTACTATTTTCTCATCATTACAAGTTATAATCTATCAATTCACATGGCGTTTTTAAAAATATCTCCAAATTTGTTACACCAACTTGAAATTTTATCTTTTTTTGTAGTACTCAATTTTGGTGCCTTATAACTTGGTAATCTCCTACCAATTCTAGGCTGGCATTAATAAGTATTAATTTTCTTCTTCTTCTAACCTAAAACCTGACATATGATCTCCTAAGGGGATGAGAAAAGTTTCTTTATCAGAATTTGAAATCATCCCTTCTTTGATCTTATGAAGAAAGACTAACAATAGACTTTAATGTTATATCACTTTGATCTGGTAACAATGTATGTGGAACTCTGCTTCAATGAAACAATAAGTATGATTTGTAGTTCTAATTTATAATTTATACTACACTTCATTTAAGTAGGAGTATAAACAATCTGTAGATACAATCCTGGAAAAAAAGTTTGTTTTCTTGCAATCTAATGAACATTCTGATAACATTAAAAAAGATCTATGTAAACAGAACTCCACACTATTTTAAGTCCATGGCTATATCTTTTTTTAGTCCTTTTACAAAATTAAGTTCAACATATTAGGCAATGAATCCATCATTAGCTCTGTCCAAAAAATTATGTCAAAGTATAGTAGTGAAGCACATCAGACTAGTTAAGTTTAATGGCTTTAGCCATTATTCTTGTTCTATGTGGACACTTACTCAAAATGATTTCTGTCTTATAGTCCTTGCAGCTATATTTCCTAGAGTTCTACCAAATAACATATAAGGTCCCAAAGTAGAGAAAATACAAGAATTAAATGTAGGTCTGACAGGAACATTATTGAAAAAAATTGCAGGAATAAGAGGGGTGGGAGTAGGGAAATTACCAGGGACCTACTCATATTTAATTTAAAAAATGAATAATTGAAATACGATAAAATCTATAATTTTTGGCTCAGAGTGTATATAACCAGAAAACAAAGTCCTCACTCCAACACTGAGCTGGTTCCATCCATATGATGTTCACCACTGTTACGGACTGAATGTTTACGTCTTTCACCAGCCCCTAAATTCATATGTTGAATTTCTAACTCCCCATGTGACAGTATTAGGAGGTGGGGCATTTGGGAGGTAATTTGATCATGAAAGTGGAGCCTTTATGGATGAAATTAGAGCCCTTCGAATAGAGACCCCACAGAACTCTCTTCTTCTTTTTTTTTTTCTAACAATGGGAAGTCAGCAGTCTGCAACCTGGAAGTGAGCTCTTCCAGAATCTAATCATGCTGGCACCCTGATCTTGGACTTCCAGTCTCCAGAGCTGTGAGAAATAAATTTCTGTTGTTTATAAGCCACCCAGTCTATTGTACTTTGTTATAGCATTTCATACCGACTGAGAACATCTACTTCCTGACTCTATAATTCAACATTCATTTATACAGCTGTTATTTCCAAGAAAAAAACAAAAGCGTAAATAGCACTGACACTTTGTAATAATTTCCCTTTGTATCATAGGGGAAAACTTAAGATACAAGTTATATTCTACTGGATGTAGTGCTCACAGATACATAATATAGGTAGGAGCAGATAGAGGAATAACTCAACAGAAAGGTATTAATTTATGTAACATGTTGATTCAGCATGTGATGAAACAACTCAGAAACCATTGTTAAACAATTGATAGAAGTGCTACCTACAGACACTTGGAAGAAATATTAAGTAACTAATTAACATGTAAGTTTGGGGAAAAAATCAGAAAAGTAAATTTTGGTAGTATGTGTGTTGGTTGGCTTTTAATGAGTTTTTCAAAAAAAAAAAAGGTGAGTTCAGGAAATAATAGCTAGTTTGAAATCATTGATGACTAGGAATGACTGAGTTCACAAACCCAGTGAATACCTGAGTCCTACGTCAGGAGTGGCCAAAATATCATGAAAAGGTGTCATGGTTCCCCACAGGCATGTGGAGATGAGGCAGCTGGAGATCTTAGAGAAAAATTGACAAAAAGTTCTTCCAAAGAAGCATCATCAGGGACTGATTGTTTTGTCTCCTCTTTAAACTGTTGATTCAACTCTAGGGTTATAGGAATGGCCAAATGCATGTGACCTGACATCGGACAGATGGGATCAGCAGCAGTTTAGTAGTCATGTATACTTACTGCACAGGGGAGGAGAACACCATGCCATGCAGGTCACATGAGGTCTGCACTCAGGAACAGAGTGAACCAGCAGGGTCTGTGGGAAGAGGCTTTGTAGTAACAAAAGGGTGAGGTATTTTGATTTTCATAGGAGGATGTGATTGACTTGCTTGAGTAATTTTGTGGGCTGTGAGGGAACTGAGGCTTGCTATAATGAAACAGGTGCTGTAGTTGGAGGGCTGTTTGGTCATGAGATTTTATTCACAGGAGTTGAGTGGAAGAGGGGAATTGCAAGTTGTTTGAGACCCTCTTTGCTTCTGTTGTCATGACAGATCGTGATATTGAATCTTAATTTTAGATGTTGCACCATACTAATAAAGGAACAAGATTACCGTATTCCTATGCACCAAGGACTGATATGTCCAGAATTATGCTGTTCCAGTCCTTCCAGTATATGGGATGTATCAGCAGGTAGATAACATTTATTTTTAGTTCAGAAATCTCCAGATAGAAAGAAGTCACATCCAGATATTACAAAAAAATACTTTAAATTTCAACATGGTAAGGGGATTGTAATACATCATCAAAAAATATTGGACTTTGATCTTGATGATATAACTGTGAATTGTTGAGTTATTTCCCCTGCAAAGGGCTTGAGTTCATTTTATAAGCAACTAGAGAGTTAATTAGATTCTAATGGACTCTAGTATTCACTAGTGATCTTCATGTCACTCATTTTCTCTTCCTACTGAAGCTGGCTCTGGTATATGACTTGTTTCAGTCAATGAAATATGACAAATATATCTTATATGGCACATTATTTTCTCTCTACTGTGGTAACAAGTAACAAGAAGCCTTATATACGGTGGCAGCTCAGTTGGCTGGAATTCTTGAGTGTTCCACTACCTAAGCTGCCAGCCCACTTCTGCTTTTAGCGCAACTGTTGTAAACATTTTCAGGCATACTTGCATGTACAGCTGCATCACTTTTCTTTTCTTCTTGTGAACAAGTAGTAGATACATAGTTTGTTTAAGAAACATATTTTTTATCTTAAGGAAGTGACGTTTTAGGACTTTTTATAAAAATACATAAAATAAACAGTATGTACTAAAAGTGTACAATTCAGTAAGTTTTGATATATGTATATATTCATGAAATAATCACCACAATTAAGAAAAAAACACAATACCCATTCACTGTGTATGATTAGACGCCAGGCACTGTAAATTTCACCTTCTTGTATGTAATCATACATGATGATTAGATACCAAACACTATGCATTTTATCTTATTGGGTAGTGGATAAGTGTTTATTTCTATAGATATTCTTGAGCTTTGTTCTGGAATGTTATTTTATCTTGAAAATTGTTTGCTCCGTTCTCACCTGGTTTTAATACCACGCTGGGCAGAAGCAAAAGAGCATTTAGTCTCAGGTTAATTTTTCCCTATTACTGAGGCAAGACTTTCCAAGTATTATACCTGCTGCATCATGAATTATTAGGTTTCTCACTTTGGTTGGTGATAACAGGTAATATCTCTGGCACTTTGTGAGCTCCATAGATTATTTCCCCTAATCATCTCAGTAGTTCATTCCATGTCCTTGGGTAGTTTCCATGCACGCATGCACTAATCAATACTCAACTGAACACCTGAAGGGGCTCTCTGAAGTTGTCTGAGGTTCCCCTGTGCAGCAATCTTCTATTTGATACCCATTTTGCAAATTCTGGCCACCTTAGCCCACTCAGATTTCTGTCTCTGTTTCCTCAAATAAGGAAGACTTTCGGCTCCACTTGGGTTCCTGCTGCCTGAGCCCTGAGCCACAGCCTGGAAATATCTTCAGGGAGTAAACTGGGGGAAAA
The DNA here is from genome assembly GCA_023783475.1 of Daubentonia madagascariensis. Lineage (NCBI taxonomy): Eukaryota > Metazoa > Chordata > Mammalia > Primates > Daubentoniidae > Daubentonia > Daubentonia madagascariensis. The sequence goes on along the minus strand of JAKFHU010000978.1, from coordinate 10,920,961 downwards.
TAGGATTTGTGTTGTCTCTTATTTCTCAGCAACAATTATCCTTCATTGCTTGATGTCCAATGTCCCAAGCACTATTGTTTCACATATTTTGAGGAGAATTTTAATTGTTTTAGACAGGAGAGTAAATGATATCCTGTTATTGCATCTTGGCTAGAGGTGGATGTCACGGTTATTTCTAATTACAGTGTAAACTAGCCATTCTTGACATCTACAGAAAATGTTATATTAGTATCAGTATGCTCAAAAAATATATGCAGGACATATTTTAAAATCTCACATATAATTTCAAAAGAAGTTTCGAACATATGTATGTGTTTTATATGACAAGAGAACCGCAATAATAAAAAAAAATCAATTAGGATTCTGTGCAGGACAGAAAGACCAACTAGGTGAATCCACAATTCTTGGATGTGCTAGTGAAGTTAATTTCATGCAGCTACCACTAAGCTTTGGCTTTAATTATACACCACTACAGCTAGAGTCAAGGAACCAGGACACTACTTCTGTCACCCAGAGTTTAGGACACAGTTTCTGCCTCTTATAATAGTGCTGCAACAGCCATCATTTTCTTGGAGCATGAGGCTGGTAATTAGCCATTAAGACACGGAGTCCAGTTTCTGCCAACACTCATTTCTGTCACAGCCACTTTATCTACCCATAATACTCCAGAAATATGGATCGGTTTCATTTCTAAATGTAATACCTAATTTGCCTTCAGAATTCTAAGGGTGTTTGAGAAATGCAATATTTAACTTTCCAAACTTAGAAATACAAGGTAAAAAATGGTTGTTAGTGTCAATCCACATATCTGTCACACTATATCACGTTGGCTGCTCAAATTCTATTCATAGCTTTCTATACATAAGAAATGCCCACCTCTTCTATAAGATGATTCCAAAAGCAATGCCCAGTACACTATCAATCATGGTGTCCATCTCAAAGTTGTATACAGTCTCTGTTTATTTGGTTAAAATTCTACCTTGATTTTCTGGAACAAAAACTATTAATAGTCAACTATCAGAAATGCACTGTATATAAAGTACTAGGGAAAAGCAAGAGTAAAGTCTATATCTATAATATGGCAAAGAAAAAATATTCATAGCCACTACATTAGGGGAAAGTCATAGGGAAATGTAACTATAGATATGGATGCATTTGGAAGAAAAGGAGAATATATTCAGTTACTACAGTCATTATGGTTCACTATGCTGTAGTTGACATTCATAATATCCCTATTCTACATGTTCTTTGTTGCCTTTTTCCATCAGAAAAGCATTTCAGCACCTGAAATCTCATTATTTAGTACTCTGAGCCAGTAGTGTTTTCAATTTTTCTATTAATAAAGGTTATGTAGGAATGGAACAATTCACCTGAAGATCCTATGTATTACAAAAAAACTCTCCCCTCTACCTACTTATGATGGTTAATTTTTGTGTCAACTTAACTGGACTAAGAGATCTCCAGCTAACTGCTAAAACATTATTTCTGAATATGTTTGTGAGAATATTTCTGGAAGAGATTTACATTTAAATTGATTGACTGAATAAAGAAGATACGATCTTACCAGTGTGGGCAGGCATCATTTAATTCATTGAGGGTCTGAATAGAAAAAAAGGCGGAGAAAAAGTGAATTTTCTCTCTCTGCTTGGGCTGGGAAACCCATTGTCTTCTGCCCTTAGGACATCAACATTCCTGGTTGTCAGGCTTTTGGATTCAAACTGTACTTATACCATTTGTCCCCTGATTCTCAGGCCTTTGGATTCATGCTAAAAATTACACCTCCAGCTTTTCTAGCTTCCCAGCTTGCAGATGGAAGATTGTGGGACATTTTGGCTTCCATAACCTATAATAATCCTACTCATACATATATAAAGTTATCCCTTGGTATCCACGGGGTATTGGTTCCAGGACCTTCTGAGGATGGATACCAAAATTCAGAATGCTCAGGTCTCTGAGATGAAATGGCATAGTGCCTGCATATACGCTATACACATACTCCCCTATACTTTAAATAATTTCTATATTACTTATAATGCCAGTTAATGGAGGACTGACCTATACACACACACACGCATGCACAAACACATAATTAATTCTGTTTCTCTGGAGAACCCTGACTAATACATGACTTGTTGATAATCAGAATTAAGCATCTCACAAAGTACAGTAAATATTTTCTTTCATTTTTGGTTCAATGACATAGGGATCCAAAACAGCAGAGTGACTGCATGGAACCAGTGTTGGATTCTCTGGGTGAATTATACTTCTACACCAGAAGAGCACAAACTTCTAGTGATGGAAAATAAAAATTTACTAGAGGACCATTAGAAAATTTCACTTATAAATCTTGAACAGCAGAACAATATGTGTGGCCGTGGGAGAAGTTACACCAAATATTGCCTAGGCAAAACATGTTATAGCCCAGCATAATTGCTTATTCCAGTACACACAAATAGATGCTTGCATGTGCCACACACTGTAGGACAATATACTTATACCTTGTAGTGATGGCATTACTAAATCTTCACAATGTCACTTCGACTTTACATGAAAACAGTTTATTCTGGTGGAGAAAACTATGGTAAAACACATTCCCTGGACATAAGCCACTCCATAATTAATGTTGATGTTGTTGTTTTTGTTTTAAAATGAATTGCTTACTCCAAAATAATGTGTGTAGGATCATAAAAGGGAATGAAACATTCAGCAAATTCACCATTGATGGTGCTTATAGAAGCATTGTGGCCAAGGGAGACGCATCCATATGCAGCATAATTTCTATTCAAGTGAAAAGAGTTGCCTGCTTAGAAAAGAAAAGGGTCACACATAATCCCAAGGGAAGTGTTATTATACCAAGTAATAAGAGTGATCTCTGTAACTGTCAGTCTGTGTCCCAGCAATGGCAAAGATCAGATCAGCTTCAGTGAAGTGAAGTCCATGCTATTTAATACAGATATTATTACCATCCCAGCTACCTTGTGAGCCTATTGATCAGGATTCATGGTAATTAGTGAAACAAGCTGGACTGTCACTTGGATTATTGAAAGCCTTCTCTGTAGTAAATGCTTTTTGTGAGCATTCACATGGGAAACAAACAAACTTTCACTCAATACTTATTCTAAAATTTATGTATATAAAATATTTCTCCAGACCCCTTTATGAGGAACCAACTAATCATTTTTTAATTTCTCCTACCTTCTTGCTATGAGGTTATCCATTGCCCATAAATCATTATAGATTTGTACCCTTGGTCCTTCTTTCATTAAGAAAAATGTACCTCCAGACATACAGCATTGTAAAAAGTCCTGTTCACTTTAGGAAGTAATTTTCTCCACTAGCTTTTAGTTCCATCCTTGAACATGTAGATAAAATGAAGTATCCTTCCAATTCCAGCTGGAGCCAATCAATGAGCAAAAACAAACCATAAATTAGGCTTGAGTTTGATTTCCTGTATTGACTGCTTAATATATCTCTCTATGAGTCCATAGATATGTACAAACTATTAGTAGCTTTAGGACATAGTGAGCCCTTCCTTATTTACACCATTTCCATTTGTTGAATGTGTCCTGCTGCACAAGCCTAGGAAGCTAAGACTATTTTAAACAAGAAGAATAGTTCTTAGCATAGCCTGTTCCATGGACCTTTAGACATCCAATAAAGGTCTCTGATATGCTTCTCTGTCTGAAGATTTCCACAGGCTCCAACCAGGATCCTGATCCAACATAAAAATGTCAACCTTCCTTTGAATATACTGGAACAACAGTGTAAACAACTGCCAGGATGGCAACTAAACTTTCTCTTATTCTGTGTTACATAGTTCACGGGTTGGTGCCAACTATTCGGCTAAATATTTTCTTATCTCCCAAATATAAATAGATCCAGTAAGCATGATGTCTTCTCTTAGCTAAGAAAAACAGATTTTGTAATAGATAAACCCAAAATCTCACTTAAAAATTAAAATTCAGAACTATAGAATGTAAAAAATCGTGGTCTGATAGAGTCCTGCCACCTTACTGCTCCCAGGGAAGGAGGTGAAAAATGCCATCGGCTGCCTGCACGTGGATTGCTTACTCTGAAGATAGCATTGTGAATTTACAGAGAAACATCCTGGGACACTCAACCTGAGAAAACAGGTGACTGGGAGATTCATTCACAAAGAACGGAGAGCGCAGGGAGTACAATAGAGCCCAGAGCTTGGGAAGGACACGCTCGCCAGGTCAGCGCAGTGCGACCTGACCCCCAAGTGGTTACACACCTTCCCCACAGACTTCCCACCCACTCAGTCAGGGACAAGCCCAGAGTTGGGGTAAAGCTGTTGCTGGAGACAGCAGGCTCTGTGGAGAGGAAGCAATTGTGAGAGCCATACAGAATTCTCACCTGCATTATACAGGGACTGCTCAGGGCCGGGTAGGGACTGGGTGGAGATATAGCTTCTCGGGACAGTGCGCGGGAATCTGCAGATGGACACCTTGCCACTGGAAGTCAGCGGGACCTGGGCACAGTTGAATGGAGAGCAGGACACGCCCTTAGGGGCTGCTGGCAATTGCCTCTGCGGGCCGCAGGCTAGTTGAGAAGAGAGGCGTTCATGGGCGTGATCTGAGCCCTGCTATGCGCCAGGCTGGTGGCGGCAGCCATCTTTAAAGCCTCCCACCTGGAGCTATGAGCCAGGTCTCTAGCTCCACCCCACCCCTGGCCTGGGGGCTCTTCGGCCTGGGTGCGACAGGCTTCGCCCTTGGTGGCCAGGGACAGCTGCATCCGTGGGTTCCAGGTGGTATGAGATCCTGGAACTGTAGTGGCAGAATCTTTGTGTATTGGAAACAGTTTGTAGCCCATCCATCTGGTCCTGCTACCCCGGCTCTGGCCTCGTACGAGTCCGCTACGTGCTGATCCTACTGGCTGCTCTTCAGGTCCCAGCCCTCCTGGACCCCAGAGATCAGTCATTTTGAAAGTTGCTGGTTATAGCGACTCATTTTGTATAAGTACTAGTTCTCATGGCAACCGAATGCCTCAAAAGCCACAGGCTGAACTGGAGCAGCTCCCCCTAACCCTGCCCTCTTCATTAGGGAATTTTGCTGGATCGAAGAGTGCCTCCAGTGACCACTATTTCCCCCAGTGGGAATAACCCCCTGGTGGAGACTTCTGGTGATAGAGATGCCCACCCACCTCGCCTTGGGGTCTAGTGGTGGAAAAGAGGTGCACAATCGGAGATCCCCCTATCAGCCAGTGTCACATGGAGATGAACGTCAGAGGGCCAGACACACATAGCTGGATAAGGAACCTCTGACCTGTGTAGAATTTTCCAAATTCAGCTCTCGTGCTACAGCCAAAAGCAATTGTGTTTCTTCCCACACTTCAGGAGGAGCAGGGCCAAAGTAACCCCTAGGAGCTACAAGGCCCATTCTAAAGCTTGAGGCTTTCGTATACCCCACCTGGGGGATCAGAGTCTGTCATGGCACAGCAGAATACCTAGCTATTAGGGAGCTGTGGATTCATATCCTCAAGTACAATTCACTAGCTTAGAGCTCAAGCTGGGAGGACAATCTCACTACACTCCACCGGGAAGAGGAGAAGACATCAGGTCAGAGATAACCCAAGAGATCCACCAGACTTGCTAAAATACACCTAAGGTAATACAGTCCAGTACTCCTTTTCCTGACTCTGCCAAGGAAAGAACCTTGGGGGCTTGAAGACAGGGCCATAAACTAGCCCTAACACCCCCAGCTGTTGAACAAGAGGCCAGATGAGAAAAAATCAACAAAAGAACTCAGGAAACATGAAAAATCAGAATGAAAAGTCACCCCAAAAGAAATCATTAGTTCCTCAGCAACAGATATCAACTCAAATGAAATGGGTAGAATGACAAAAGCAGAATTTTGTTTATGGATTATATGAAAGCTCAATGAAATTCAAGAGAAAATTGAATCCCAGCGCAAAGAAACCACAAGAAAAATGCAAGAAATGAATGAAAAATTTTCTAAAGAATTGAAGTATTATGGAAAAATCAAAAAGAAACGCTAGAAATGAAAGAGGCATTCAAGGATCTACAAAACACAGTGGAAAGCCTTAAGAATAGGCTGGATCATGCAGAGGAAAGAATCTCAGAGCTGGAAGATAATTCCCATGTGCTAAATAAATCAGTCAAAAAGAAAGGACACAAAAACAAGAGGCATGAACAAAGCATACAAGAAATGTGGGATTATATAAAGAGGCCAAACATAAAGATCATAGGCATCCCTGAGGGAAAGGAAGAAAATTCACATGGGCTGGAGAATCTGTTTGAAGGGATAATAGAGGAAAATTTCCATGGCCTAAGCAGAAATCTCAATGTCCAAGTACAAGAGGCACACAGGACTCCTGGGAGATTCAAAGTGAAAAGGCATTCACCACACCACATAATTATTAGACTGACAAAAGCAAACACAAAAGAGGCATTCCCCAGAGCTGTGACGTGAAAAGAGCAGGTAGCCTACAAAGGGAAACCTATCAGATTAACTGCAGATTTCTCAGCTGAAATCTTACAAGCCAGAAGGTAATGGGGACCCATCCTCAGTCTTCTAAAACAAAATAATGGCCAACCCAGAATTCTTTATCCTGTCAAACTAAGCTTCTTATATGAGGAAGAAATAAAGACTTTTCCAGACAAGCAATCACTGATAGAATTTGTGAAGTCCAGACCGGCCCTGAAAGAAGTGCTTAGACCTGCATTGTACACTAACCAGCAAAACAGACACCCACTAGTGTAAAACTACCCAAAAGCTAAAACTCCAGAACCCAGATTTCACAATGACTCAAGAGGTAAAACAGAAAAAGAGACTACCCAACAGAATAAACAGAAATCTACCCCAAATATCAATTCTCTCAATAAATGTGAATGGCTTGAATTGCCCATTGAAGAGACATAGGCTGGCCAAATGGATTAAAAAATACAAACCAAGTACCTGCTGTCTCCAGGAAACACATCTTACACACAAGGACTCATTCAGACTCAAGGTGAAAGGATGGAATACAATTTTCCAGGCAAATGGAAACCAAAAGAAATCTGAAGTAGCCATCCTTATTTCAGGTGATATAAACTTTAAAGCAACAAAAGCAAAGAAAGACCAAGATGGTCACTGTATAGTAGTGAAGGGAAAAATCTTGCAAGAAGATTTAACAATCCTAAATATTTATGCACCCAACACAGGAGCGCCCAGAGCCATAAAGCAAATACTGCTTAATCTAGACAACATAATAAATAACAATGTCATAATAGCTGGGGACTTCAACACCCCACTGACAGAACTGGACAGATCCTCAAAACTGAAAATAAGCAAAGAAACAACGGACCTAAACAGGACTCTAGAACATTTGGGCCTAACAGACATCTATAGAATACTCCATCCAAATAACACTGAATATACGCTCTTCTCATCAGCTCATGGAACTTTCTCTAAAATTGATCACACCCTAGGCAACAAACAGATCTCAACAAATTTAAAAAAATAGAAATCATACCATGTATCTTTTCAGACCACAGGGGGATAAAATTAGAAATCAATTCCAACAGAAACTCACATCTTCATCCAAAAACATGGAAATTAAACAATCTGTTCCTGAATGACTATTGGGTCAAGGAAGAGATTCAGATGGAAATCAAAAGATTATTTGAACTAAGTGATAATGGGGACACAAGTTATCAAAATCTGTAGGATACAGCAAATGCAGTCCTGAGAGGAAAACTTATTGCCTTAAACGTTCACATCCAAAAGACAGAAAGGTCACAAATCAGTAAACTAATGAATCCTCTTAAGAAAATGGAAAAGGAAGAGCAAATCATTCCTAAAGCCAGCAGAAGAAAAGAAATAACCAAGATCAGAGTAGAATTAAATGAAATGGAAAACAAAAGAACAATACAGAAGATTAATAACACGAAGAGGTGGTTCTTTGAAAAGATAAACAAAATAGGCCACTTGCCAGGTTGACCAAAAGCAGAAAGGCAAGGAGTCTAATAAGCTCAATTAGAAATGAAAAAGGAGAGGTCACAACTGATATCATGGAAATATAAAACTTCATCTTCAAATGCTATAAAAATCTCTATGCCCAAAAACATGAAAATGTGGAGGAAATGGACAAGCTCTTAGGAACACACTACCTCCCTAGGCTCAATCAGCACGAAATAGAATTCCTAAACAGACAAATATCAAGCACAGAAATTGAAGCAGTAATAAAAAGTCTTCCAACAAATAAAAGTCCTAGACCACATGGGTTCACACCTGAATTCTACCAAACCTACAAAGAAGATCTGGTGCCTATACTGCAGAAATTATTTGAAAACATAGAAAAGGATGGAATCCTCCCAAATTCATTCCACGAAGTCAATATCACCTTGATACCAAAGCCAGGAAAGGACACAACAAGAAAAGAAAACGACATACCAATATCCTTTATGAATATAGATGCAAAAATTCTCAATAAAATCCTAGCAAACTAAATTCAAATGTAAATCAAAAAAAAAAAATTCATCACAATCAGGTGGGCTTCATCCCCAAGATACAGGGATGTTTCAACATATGCAAATCTATAAATGTAATTCAGCACATAAATAAAAGCAAGAACAAAGATTATATGATCCTTTCAACAGATGCAGAAAAGGCTTTTGACAAAATCCAGCACCCTTTTATGATAAGAACTCTTAACAATATAGTCATAGATGGCTCATACCTCAAAATTATTAAAGCCATATATGATAAACCCACTGCCAATATCATACTGAATGGGGAAAAATTGAAAGCATTTCCCCTTAAAACTGGAACCAGACAAGGTTGCCCACTATCTCCACTTCTATTCAACATAGTGCTAGAAGTCCTTGTCAGAGCAATCAGACAAGAGAGAGGAAACAGGGGTGTCCGAATGGGGGCAGAAGAGGTCAAACTTTCTCTCTTCATGGACAATATGATATTATATCTAGAAAACCCCAAATATTCAACCAAGAGATTACTGGAATTGATAAATGAATTCAGCAAAGTCTCAGGATAAAAAATCAATGCACACAGATCAATAGCCCTCATATATGCCAACAATCAAGCCAAGAAACCAATTAAAGACACAATACGTTTCACAATAGCACAAAAGAAAATTAAATATTTAGGAGCATATCTAACTAAGGAGGTGAAAGACCTATGTAGAGAGAATTACAAAACACTGAGAAAAGAAATTGCAGAGGATGTAAACAGATGGAAAACCATACCATGCTCTTGGATAGGTAGAATCAACATTGTTAAAATGTCTTTGCTACGTAAAGTGATTTACAGAATCAATGCAGTCCCTACCAAAATACCAACATCATTTTTTGCTGATCTAGAAAAAATAATTCTATGCTTTGTGTGGAACCAGAGAAGACCCCGTCTAGCCAAGGCAAACTTAAACAAAAAGAACAAATTGGAAGACATCAATCTACCAGACTTCAAACTATACTACAAGACTACAGTACCCAAAACAGCATGGTACTGGTACAAGTACAGAGACATAGACCAATGGAACAGAACTGAGAACCCAAATATAAAACCATCCTCATACTGTCCTCTGATCTTTGACAAAGTAGACAAAAACATACACTGGGGAAAAGATTCTCTATTCAATAAATGGTGCTGGGAAAACTGGATGGCCACATGTAAAAAACTGGGACTAGATCCACACCTCTCACCTCTCACAAAAATCAACTCACAATGGATAACAGATTTAAACCTAAGAAATGAAACCATAAGAATTCCACAAGAAAACGTTGGAAAAACTCTTATGGACATTGGCCTAGGCAAAGAATTTATGAAGGAGAACCCCAAAGCAATCACAGCAGCAACAAAAATAAATAAACGGGACCTGATCAAATGAAAAAGCTTCTGCATGGTCAAGGAACCTATGGCTAGCGTAAACAGACAACCTACAGAAGGGGGGAAAATATTTGCAGGTTACACATCTGATAAAGGGCTGATAACCAGAATTTAGGAAAATCAACAAGAAAAAATCAAACAACCCCATTAAAAAGTGGGCAAAGGACATGAACAGAAACTTTTCAAAGGAAGAGAGAATAAAGACCAGCAAACATATAAAAACTTGCTCAACTTCTCTAATCATCAGGGAAATGCAAATCAAAACCACAATGAGAAATCACTTAATTCCAGTGAGATTGGCTCATATCAAAAAGTTCCAAAACAACAAAAATTGGCTGGGATGCAGACAGATAAGAACACTCATGCACTGCTGGTGGGACTGCAAATTAGTACAATCTCTATGGAAAGTAATATGGAGATACCGCAAGGAACTAAAAGTAGAACTACCATTTGATCCAGCAATCCCACTAGTGGGTATTTACCCAAAGGAAAAAAAGACATTCTATAACAAAGACATCTGCACACGAATGTTTATAGCAGCACAATTCACAATTGCAAAGATGTGGTAACAACCCAGGTGCCCATCAATACACAAGTGGATTAATAAAATGTGGTATATGTATACCATGGAGTATTACTCAGCAATAAAAAACAACAGTGAATTAACACATCTGGTATTATCCTGGATGGAGCTAGAGCCCATTCTTCGAAGTGAAATATCACAAGAATGGAAAAACAAGCACCACTGGTACTCACCATCAAATTGGTACCAACTGATCAATACTTACGTCATGCATGGCAATAATATTCATCAGGGGTCAGGCAGGTGGGAGGGTGGTGGAGGGGATGGAAAACTTTCACTGAATCGTGTGGGGAGCACAGTTTGGGGGATGTCCACGATTGCAGCTCCGACATGGGCAATGCCTGGGCAATATATATAACCAAAGTGTTGTACCCCCATAATATTCTGAAATAAAAGGAAAAATAAATAAATAACTAATATTCAGAATTATAAAAGAAGAAACAAAAATGGTTAATCATAAGAGATTATAGGATTGCTTACATAAAAACAACCAAAACAACTAAATATAAATTTTCAGAATTAACAAGAGATTAGACATGCATTGGGCTATTGGATATGCATTACACACATATATACATTTTATCTCAAAATAAAAACAAGTAGCTTTTCTTTACTATTATTTCTGCTATATTTAATTTTCACAATAATGATAGTACGAAATGTTTATCAAAGCTAATGTATAATAGATTTCTACTAAGCTTATAGCCAAAAGTAGGAGAAAATGAAGCTAGACTATATTGTCAGAGAGAGTGCTTACTTGTAATATTTCTGCTAAAGAGGATATGATTGAGAGCAAATGTTTTTACCTTTTTATTCTATTATTTTTTTCTCTCAAATCTGAGAAGAGGTTCATACTCACAGATATTTCCAAGATAAACAAACTACTAAATTAATAATGCTTTGAAGTGCTATTACAAATGCTAATACAAAATTTTCCCTCTGCCTATTTTTAGGGGTATAAGTACACATGAACTCCTGCTGAAGCAACAGAAGTAGATGTGGTTTTTAACTTATTAGCCCTCTTTATATGGCCATAATGAAGAAAATCAGCGTGAGTGGCTTAGAGAAGGACGTTTAACCCATAGACTGTCCTGAAATTTATGGTGCAGCCTACTGAGAAAAGATAACTTTTCTCAGAGCAATGTCTGAAGCAGCTAGAACTTAATATACTGTGAGAAAACAATGGGGTGTGCTGCAGTCATTACTGCCTCTAACATGACTTTTAATCTTTCTGAGTTTTTCGGTTCTTGGCAATATGTTTTCTGATGCTACGCACATCACCTTTTACCCCATCTGGTGGGAAATATACCTCTATGCTTTTGGTTTTGTGTTTCCACTTCATAGAGACCATATCTTTTAGTATTTCAAAGGAAATTAAAATACTTCACTGAAATTTCTATGGTTTTCAGTTTTCTGATCTTTCTGTTTTCTCCTCTTCCCTTATTATATAATATACTGTTTACCATAACTGCATTATTTATTTATTTATTTGTGCTTCTGAGAACTGTTTGAGAACACAATAATCATTTATTGACCCTATGTTTTTCCACTTTTGAGAACTGGAATTCAATATGCACAGAAAAGTATTTAACCAATTGGTAGAGGGAACAGTATTTCAAAGAACATAGGGACATATTTTGAACCATCGGAATTCTTGAAGACAACATGGAACACTGATCTATGAGTAAATCCAAAGAAAAATTGTGTAGGAATTTTGATGACAGTGATGGTAAGTCATGGGCAAGGATGTGCATAGAAAAGAATTAGGTTTGTAAAAGTCTAGGCATAATGGAGGAGGACAAATCAACAAGCCAGATAAAAACAAAAATATAGATTTGAATTATGCAATTAATAAGCTCAAATCATATGTCTAATTTTAAATAATAGAGAACCAGCAATGCATTCTTTTACAGTATACATGAAATTTTCACAACAAAATCATTATGTATTAGTCTGGAAGTCATGGAAGCCACATGATTATCGACTTTATACCAAAAAAAAAAAAGAAATCATGACAGACAGTATTCTTTTACCTCAATGCAATGAATGCAGTAAATGTAGAAATCAAGAATATCAGTGTAGTGAAAGCATTCATTATGTCTGAAAACAAAAGAACATATGGTTAAGTAGCTTTCAGGTTAAAGATGAAAGCTCAGTTCTCGCTCTACTCTTCAGAAGGTAGGCTTTGGAGGCTAGCCACATGTCTGGGAAGGATTTTCTCAGCCCTCCTACTCTTCCCTCTGTCCTTGAAAGACCGTTATCTTGCATGCTTGGAAAATCTCAGGAGCTTCAGGGACTCTCTCTCATTGCTTTCCCTGCCCTTGCCTTCAATTAGCCCATGCTGATTGCAACCTTGCAATCAGTAAAACCTAGGGCATCCCCCTCAGGTTTTCTGCTCTGTCACCACCTCCTGCTCATGGCAAAGATCCATGGGAAATAGGGAGCGGGTAAGTGCCAAATGTAGCTGTGAATTGGACTGCTTGCAATTTTAGTCATCGAGATAGCCCAGTGACTATTAAGGGTTTGTTAAAATTGTGGCTGATTCCTCCATACATCTCAGAATAGCAGATTCTGCCTCAACCTGCTAATTTGCCAGTGTTTAAAGCAACTGAGGGTAACTTCTCCCCCCAAAAATGGCTAGTTACTTTCTGGAATTTAGTTTATTTAGGTTTCTTTACACCCTTAGCTCTCTGATAGGTTGAAAAAATACTGTGACTTCATGGCTCAATTGGCTTGTTCTCGTTTTTTTTTTCAAAGGAGGAACAATAGTCTACTGTGAGTTTTTATACTCTAAACACCAGCATTCTATTTTGATTTTAAACTAATGATTATAAACTAATGACAGTATTGCAAACAGAGAATGCTATCTAAATTCTGAAACCAGCCATTGATTTTAATTGTGGAGTTTGGAAGTATTTTCTCTCCTGAGTTACACTCAAAGTTTGCATCCAGTTATTTCTACCACACTGGTGCTTTCACTCACCCCGTACATTCATTCAAAGACAAATTCCACCGGAGGTCTGTCTTGGAATGTACATCTACCCATTATAGCTATGTTTGGATCCATGATTCAATAAAAATGGCTTCTGTCCACCTACCTATCCTTTCCCTATGTTTTCCTCCAAGGAATACTGTTTTATGTAAACTTATTGTCCCTTACATTCTACCTTATTCTAGAATATTTTCCTTTTGCTTCTTAAATTACCTTGGATATACCTCTCCTCACCAAGTGACCACCTTCTTTACAGTTTTTGAAGTAAACATTGCTAATTGTGAGAAGTGTTTCCTATGAGAAGTGTTTCAGATGGTAATTGGTCATCATTTTTCTTGCTCAAAATCACTCTCAATCATGACATCTCCATTTTTAGAAAAACATTTCCTTTGGAGCTCATCACTTCCAGATATATACCCTCCACATTCTTCTGGTACCAATTCATGTTCTTCACCTTTTTTACAGTTGTAACTCATGTAACTTCTGCATATATGTGGACTTCTCACAGAAGAGACAACATACTGGTCCCTGGTTTCTCTAACCCAATGATTGTCACCTCCACTCCCTTAATCTTGTTCAATTACCATAACCTGCACCTTGTCATAACCCTGAGCAGCTCTACCTCTGAATTGATTAAACACTGAGATTTCTGACAACGGCCCTTCCAGCTCTCACTAACTCCCATACTTTTTTATACCATGAATTCATTACTTTCCCATTCTCTATTTATTATCAATTAATTATTTTCTGCCTTTATTCCCCCCATTATAACCTAGAGAGTCCTTTATAATAAAGTTCTTTAATCACTTTCTCAAGATCTCCCCTATTTTACCCTTCTATACCTTTTTCTTTACATTGCCTCTTGTGAAAATCCCTACCTTGAAGTCGGTATATTCTACTACTTCAATCACCTTACAGAAACTGATAATAAATTTTACATTCTAGAAAGTTGTTTACAAATACCTTATTTGCCTTAATTTGCTTAAATGCAGCCTATGTCCCTACCATCTGAATTGTTGAGGTGAGAGTTTTAATTGCTGATGACTATAGCTGCATGTGTCCAAGAAATTTGAGTCAATTTTCAAAAAGCATCTATAGAATCTCTTTAATTCAAAAGTAGTTGTCAATATATAAAAAGATAAATGTCTTTAATAATGTGGTGTAGGACTTGGTCTTGGAATTGAATAGATGAGGACGAAAGGTAAATAATACTGTAAGGTGAGTGGTTAATATTATTTCTTCGGTTACAATTCTGAAACAAATAAAGATAATTTTTCACAGGATTACTTCAACATTCAGCTAAATTAATGCAACTTAATGCTTTCAATAGCTAGACAAAGCCAAAAATGTTCAGTAAGAAATGCCAGGGCAATAAATATGCAAATACATGCATACATACATATATATACAAACATATAATAAATGCATGAATGAATGTGTGATTGATAAAATTAACAAATTTGTAAAAGATCAAAATATTTTCTCCAACCTTACCATTCTGAAACATGAATGAAAAAAAAATTCAGAAAAATATGCAGAGGATCTCTGGTTTTATATGGATATTTTTTTCTCTACTCATTTCTATTTGTCCTAATGTTAGAAATTTGTCCTAATTTTAGTAATTCATATGCCTCACTTTTATATGATAAAAGTAATACTATTCTTAAATGTAACAAATATAAATAATAAATAAAATAAATAAAAGTAGATGGCAATACCTTTTTTTTGTGAACTGCTTGAAAGAGTTTCACAAGCAGTACCCCTCTCGTGATAGAAATTGAGAAATGCCTTTTCTAATGTATTTCATCACTCAGGATTTTTCTTTCATATGCATGTGTCTTTTACAGACAGTCATACTTGCTTACATTCCACTTCATACATTCAATTTAGCTTAATTTTACATCATGGATTTTGAAGGCAAGGTTCTTATCACAGATAACTTTTTATCCTGTGTAAAAGGGAAAGATATTCTGTATATTTCTTATTTATTCTTATATTTTCAAGCTGTTATCTTTTCACAATGTTCCTATGTCAGCCAGAAAGGGCAAACTTCAGCTGTGATTTACTGTCTTCTGATTTCTGACAGGCTTTGCTTATCTACAAAAGGACCGGTTTTTACATATTCAGTATGCACACACAGACTGTCTTACTCTGTCTCCTGAAATGTTAACCTCATCAGGAAGGGGTTGACTCTTCCATCTCTCTGTCAGTATAGAGACTTCTCATTGCTCCCTTTGATGTTGCGCTTGCCCTTGTTTTTGCAAATGGTGTATGTCTTTTCTTTCCACCACAGAAATTTCATTTACAATGATACAATTTTAATGCTTAAAGTCCAACATTGAGACAGATATATTATTAAATATTAAGCTAACAGTAGACTATATTTTAAAATACCTGGGCCTGAATTCTGATTTCATCCTAGTGACATAACCTTGGGTAAGTATTTGAAAACTCATGTTTTTTTTAATGGTGGCCAAATTAAAATGGCCCAAGAATTTGATTGTATTGAAGAATAGAGGCAGGACAAATTAATGATCAAAACTGCAAAATAATCAGCAACTTTTTATAACCAAAAAATCAACCAATGTAAGAGCTTAAAGCAATCCTACAAATGTGTTAATTAAATATAAATATTTAAAGGAAAAAAAGCAAAACCCCAACCAGTTCCAAGCAATAATGATAATGCATTGGTTAAAAATTGCTATTCACCCAAATTATGAGTATTCAATGTATTTGTTTATGCACACTCACATTAGAAGTTATGTGCCTTTTTGAATAATTACTTTGCTTATGAAACTTTTTTGAGTACTGAGTCAGAACTTTTAGCCATGAGTTAATATTATTGCATGCTAACTAACTTTTGTAACTTTAATAACCAATAAGCCTTCACTTATATATGCAAATTAAATCATGAAATTTTACATAATTCCCCCATGAAAAATAAACAAACAAAAAAGCTTTGCATTTTTAAAGTAGCTTTTAACGAACCACAGAGTTTTCTTTAGTTAGCTTATGTGCTATAGAGCATATGTTAGGATTTTTAAAAAATAAGTTGTAAAATTCATGTTTACAAACTAAATAGCTACTGCAGTGAGCTTATCATATAAGAGATTCAAGTCAGTTTCTTTTACTAGTGCTTAGTGAAATAAATCATTTTTAAAATCCTTTATAAACTATTAACATTTCCACAGAGTGAGTTTCATAGAACACTAGTTTATGCCTGAATTCAGGTAGGAATTAAAAATAAATATCTAATTCAATCAACCTGGGAAACATTCAGTTAAAAAATAATTACACTTAAAAAAACTGTATCTAACAAGTCTCCAGTAAGATAGTAAAATGCACAGCATTTTCCAAATATATTTGATTATATGACTTTATTTCCAAAGAGACTATTAGGAATCTAGAGTAGTACTATACACTGGACATTTCTGTAGTGATTAAAATTTTCACATCTGTTCTGTCCAAGACCCAAAAGGATAGCTACCAGTCACAAGTGGCTATTGAGCACTTGAAACATGACTAGTGTTTTAATGTTATTTAATTTTAATCAAATTTTAAATAGCCACTGATGACTAGTGGTTATTTTATTGGACAATTCATGTCTGTATTCTCAAAACATATTTAAGATATGCTGTTCTCTCATTCATTTTATGAGTAATTTGTTTAGATGGCAAGTACCTCTAGGGCACATCAACCAGGAATGTGATGATTACAGACATTCCTATGGAAGATGACTAGTTAACAGCATTAACGAGTGTACTAACGGGGAATCCAGGGGGAAATATCTTTAGTAATAGAAAAGGTTTAAGGGTCAGCAATGGCAGTTGGATGAGGCAAAAGTCAAATGCAAATTCTGAATTTATTATTTGATTCAGCTCTCTAGGAAGCACCTTCATTTACTCATCCTCTGTAGTGCTATAAGAAAGAGAGAACAGCAACAAATAAGCTAAATTGAATTGTTATATTCAAGCCACAGAACTTCTTTTAATAGACAAGCCTAGAATTGTGCAGTAACACATAGAATGAAAATGTATTTCATTCTAAGACTACTAAATTATGATTATATTTATGATGATATATACAAATGCATATATGATCATGTGGATTGGCTTACCTTCCAATTCTATCATTTCTACTAATTTCTTATTCAAAGATAAACGACAATACAAAGGTTTCAACAATGCAAATATTAACACTTGCTCAACCAGCATCAAAGTGATGGTGAGAATAGTACAGACCTGTTGGACAGGACACAAGTTAGCTTACGTTCATGTACCCTGGCAGCTGCTCTGCACTGAGTGAGCAAGACAAAACAATGACTAGGATAAGTGAAGAAAATCTGAGAAAAAGGAAACCTTGAGATATAAGAATACAACATTTTATGCATTTAAAGCACTTTCTAACTGTAAAAATTTTGTATCTCAGGAATTATCTCATTTGATCTTGTAAAAACCCTAAAAATTACAGATGGAAAGGCAGCTATGATGATGATGATAATGATAATGATGACGATGATGATGACGATAGTGATTGTTGCTTTGCTACTTTGTCTCCCTTTTTAAATTGAATGTTCAACTCCTTTATGGTTTTCATAGAAGTATTCAATGCAATGCATTTTCTCAAAATATCTCTTTAGCTATATCCAACAGATTCTAATTTATAGTGTTGCATTAGAATTATTTTCTAGAAGTTTTATAAATTTGCATTATCCCTTTTACCCAAGAGTTTTACATTTATTAATAATTTTATTATTTTTTATTTCCTAGAGGGCAGATCTTATTCTCTTGCTTTTTTGCTCTTGTAATTTGACACTTTCTCTCCTTGTCTTTAAGATTAGAGAATGTAAATGTTATTTGTGTTGTAGGATTTTTTTAATGCTTTCTTTGAGGCCTATTGTATGGTCACTTTCCATAGTTGTAATATATTCTTCTAAAAATAATGTGCATTCTTTATTTTGGAGATACAACATTTGATACACATCTCTATAAGAGCTATCTTATTGCTTCCTATTATTTGTGTAGTAATCATCCTTACTATTTTTGTTTTGTTTTGTTTTGGCCCAAAAAATCTATATAAATATCAGAGAGGTTTTCTAAAGCCCTCTATTATCTAGAATCTGTAACTGTCTTTGTCTCATTTTGCATTCTTTATACTCAGCTTCATGAACATAGCCACTTTGCTATTTTATGCACCTATATTAAGACCCTTTGTATATTATATCCATAGATCTTACATTATTGTTGTGAGTAAAATTTAGCATTATGAGGTTGTTTTTTATCACATGTAATGTTCTTTGGTGGTAATTTGATCTTCTTTTAAATCAACTCTCTCTCTCTCTCTCCCTCTCCCTCTCTCTCTCTCTCTCTCCATATATATATATATATATATATACACACACACACATATATATATTCTGAATGAATTTTTTGTATGTGTATCTGACTGGTTTAAGTTTACCCATCCTTTCTTTGTTTTTCATTTCTAAATCACTTAATCCTACAGCTATCTGCTTCTTTTTGATGGATATTGAGTTTCACTTATTCTTTGTAAAGCAAATTATTTGTTTTAAATTAAATATGTGGCATAGCCCATACACAATTTTTGTTGTAACCAAGATATTTGGTCTAATTTTTGTAATTTTTAATGTTGTACTAATTAGTGTTTCCACAGATCCCTACTAAGACTAAAGGACAAGAGAAATATTTCAACAGTACAAATATTACCACTTCACTGTGAATAAGTTTTTATGTTATATTTGTAATGTATAATTTTTTAATACACATTTTTCTAATTTATGTGCATTGATTTTATAACCTGAGACTCTGCTGAATTTATTTATCACTTCTAGGAATACCTTGGCAGAGTCTTCAAGGTTTTCTAGATATAAGATCATACTGTCAGCAAAGAGTGATAATTTGACCACTTATTTCCCCATTTCGATACCCTTGATTTCCTTCTCTTGCCTGATTGCTCTAGCTAAGACCTCCAACATTATGTTGAATAAAATTGGTGACAGTGGGCAAACTTGTTTAGTTCCAGTTCTAAGTGGGAATGCTTTCAGTTTTTCCCCATTCAGTATGATGTTGGCTGTGGATTTGTCATATATGGCTTTTATAATTTTGAACTGTGTTCTATCTATGCCTATTTTTTGAGAGTTTTTATCATAAATGGGTGCTGAATTTTGTCAAATGCTTTTTCTGAATTTATCTATTTCTGCATATGGTCTTTGTTTTGGCTTCTGTTTATATAGTGAATCACATTTATGGATTTAAAAGGTTGAACCATCCTTGCATCCTTGCATCCCTGGGATGAAGCCCATTTGGTTGTGGTGGATTATTTTTTGATGTTCAGCTCAATTCGGTTTGCTAGAATTTTACTGAGAAATTTTGCATCTATATTCATAAAGGATATTGGTCTTTAGTTTTCTTTTTCTTTTTTCTTTTGTTATGTCCCTTCCTGGCCAAGGTATCAAGGTGATACTGGCTTCATAGAATGAGTTGGGGAGAATTCCTTCCTTATCGATGTTGTGAAATAATTTCTGCAGTATAGGTATCAATTCTTCTTTGTAGGTCTGGTAAAATTTGTCTGTGAAACCATCTGGTCTGGGACTTTTTTACAACAGTCAAGCTGCGAATCAAATCAAATACTCAATACCTTCCACAACGCAATAAAGAAAATAAAATACCTAAGAATATATTTAACAAAGGAGGTGAAAGACTTCTACAAGGAGAACTACAAATCACAGAGGAAGGAAATCACAGAGGATGTAAACAAGTGGAAAAACATATCATGCTCATGGATTGGCAGAATCAACATTGTTACTATGTCTATGCTATCCAAAGTGATTTACAGATTCAATTAAATCCCCATTAAAATACCAACATCATTTTTTGCAGACCTAGAAAAAATAATTCTATGCTTGGTATAGAACAGGAAAAGACCCTGAATAGCCAAAACAACCTTAAGCAAAAGGAACAAATTTGGAGGCATCACTTTACCTGACTTCCTTTAAGCTATACTATACCTTTTAGCTATACTAAAAGACTATAGTAACCAAAATAGCAAGGTTCTGGCACAAAAACAGAGACATAGACCAATGGATAAGAACAGAGAAACCAGATATAAAATCATCTCATATTGCCATTTGATCTTTGACAAAGCAGACAACAATATACACTGGGGAAAAGAATCCTTATTCAATAAATGGCATTGGAAAAGTTGGATAGCCACATGCAGAAGACTGAAACAGGATCTGCACCTCTCACCACTCAAAAAAATAATTCAAGATGGATAATAGACTTAAACCTAATGTATGAAACTGTAAGAATTCTAGAAGAAAGGTTGGAAAAACTCTTCTAGATATCAGCCTGGGCAAAGAATGAAGAAGACCCCAAAGGAAATCACAGCAACAGCAAACATTAATAAATGGGAGTTAATGAAATTTAAAAGCTTCTGCACAGCCAAGGAAATAATCCCATAGAGCAAATAGACAACCTACAGAATGGGATAAAATATTTGCATGCTATACATCCAAAAAAGGGCTAATAACCAGAATCTACAAAGAACTCAAGAAAATCACCATAAAAAATCAAACAACCCCATTAAAAAGTGAGTGAAAGACATGAACAGAAGCTTTTCAAAAGAAGATAGACTAATGGCCAATAAACATATGAAAAAATGTTCAATGTCTCTAATCATCAGAGAAATGCAAATCAAAATCACAATGAGATATCACCTAACTCCAGTGAGAATGGCTCTTATCAAAAAGTCCCAAAACAACAGATGCTGGTGTGGATATGGAGAGAAAGGTACACTTACACACTGTTGGTGGGACTGCAAACTAGTACAACCTCTGTGGAAATAGTATGGAGATACCTCAAAGAACTAAAAGTAGACCTACCATTTGATCCGGTAATCCCACTACTGGGTGTTTACCCAAAGGGGGAAAAAAAAGCCATTTTACCAAAAAGACACCTGCACTTGAATGTTTATTGCAGCACAATTCACAATTTCAAAGATGTGGAATCAACCCAAGTGCCCATCACTTCATGAGTGGATTAACAAAATGTGGTAAATGTATTCCATGGAGCACTACTCAGGCACAAAAAAAAATACAAATTACTGCCTTTTTTAACAACCTGGATGGAACTAGAGACTATTCTCCTAAGTGAAGTATTGCAAGAATGGAAAAATAAACACAACATATACTCAGTATTATATTGCAACTAACCAACAAGCACTCATGTGCACAGATGGAAATAAAACTCAAAGGAAATCAAGCAGGTGAGAGGAAGGAGGAAGGGAGTGGGTAAAATCACTCCTAACGATTACAGTGCACACTATCTGGGTGATGGGCAAAGTTATAACTTTGACTCAAACTGTACAAAAGCAATTCATGTAGCCAAAAAATTTGTACCCTCATAATACTCTGAAATAAACAACAAAAAAAGAAAATTTTTCTCATATTTACCATTATACTAACTTTAAAAAAAAAATACCACAATCTCTTCTCTCTTTAGATACTGATTCTTAATTTCCTGTCAGAACAACGCTGGAAATACTGTTCTCTCCTCCCTTTTCTCTCACTTATAAGCAAAAATACAATCTATTCTCTAGTATTATCTTAGTGTGAAACTTTCTTATTTCAAGTATACTTAGGTAATCTTTGCTTATCATCCAATATTTTTGTTAATTGTATTATTTCTCTAATGTCAGGGCAAAAAATATTATATATACTATTTTTCAGTTTTATTAATATTTTGAAATATTAGTTCTACAAATAACATATTCACTATTTTACTCCTCTTGAACATTATGGCAAGTGTTTTTGATTAATTTAATGATAAACTAAGGCTTGTTTCCTAGTAGATATTCTTGGAGGATACTAAGGGAAAAATATTTCCTGAGTCTTTTCATGTCAATAACTATTTTTCTTTGTCCTTTAAACTTGAAGTTCATATAGCTAGATAAAATTTCACTCATGTTTTCTTTTTTGATTATCTTAAAATATTGAGTATGGTGTAAATGTATCTATTGAGAAGAATGGTATCATTCTGATTTTTTTTCCTCTTATAAGTATCATGGAATTTTTAGCTGTGTGCCTAAAGCCTTTTTCCTTATCTTTAAAATCTAATATAAATCAATAATTGGCCCAGTACAATATATCAATATGTGTTTCTTTTTCAAATTTTTTTGAGATAGTAACAAATATAGAGCTGATGGATGGTGTTCTTGTTGTTAGTAACATGTCTGCTCCTTTGTGTGTCTGTTTGTGGGGGGAACCCAATCAGTTGTGTACCATATATTTGATGCATTATTTGACTATCTAGTAGAAGGGTCAGCAAACTTCTGCCTGAGAGCCAAATCCAGCCCTAAGTCTGCCCTGATACTAGTTTATTTTTTATAGTTTTAAAGTTTGCAAAACCAAAATAGAAATGTAACAAAGACCATATGTGACTCACAAAATTTTTTTAAAAATGTGACTTTTTGCATAAAAAGTGTCAATCTATGGTCTAGTATGTACATTTTCTTAGTTATTATTTTCCATTACTTTTCCATTTTCTTTCTATTATTTCCTTATTGATGTTTACTCACTCTTGTGGTCCTTGTGATGATGATAATTAATTCTATGTTTTTAAAATTCTCAATAGTCAAAATATGGAAATAGCCCAAATGCCCATCAATAGATGAATTGATAAAAAAAATGTGGTATAAAACAGCAGGATATTGGTATAAAAACAGACACATAGATCAATGGAACAGAGAAGAAAACCCAGAAATAAATCCATGTATTTACAGCCAACTGATTTTCAATGAAGTCACCAAAAACTTACATTGGGAAAAGGATAGCCTGTCCAATAAATTGTGCTGTGAAAACTGGATATCCATATGCAGAAGAATGAAACTAGACTCCAATATCATACCATATATAAAAATATACTCTAAATGGATTAAAGACTTAAATATAAGACCCTAAACTCTTTAATATAAAGCTACTAGAAGAAAACACAGGGGAAACACTTCAGGACAATGGTCTGGTCAAAGGTCTTTTGGGGTAAGACCTCAAAAGCACAGGAAGCAAAAGCAAAATGGACAAATGGGACTATATCAAACTAAAAAGCTCCTGGACAGCAAAGGAAAAAGTCAACAGAGTGAAGAGACAACCTGTAGAATGGGAGGAAATATTTGCAAACTATTAATCTGACAAGTGACTAACACCCAGAGTATACAAGGAACTCAAACAACTCAATAGTAAAAAAGAAAATATTCTGAATTAAAAATGGCCAAAGGATCTGAATAAACATTTCTCAAAAGAAGACATACAATGGCCAACAAGTATATGAAAAAATGCTTGACAAAACTAATAATCAGGGAACTGAAAATAAAAACCATAATGAGGCCAGGTGCAGTGGTTCATGCCTGCAGCCCTAGCTATTCAGGAGAATGAAGTGGTAGGATCACTTGAGCCCTGGAGTTTGAGGTTACAGTGAGCTATGTTCGGGCCGCTGCACTCCAGCCTGGGTGACAGAGTGAGATCCTGTCTCTATAAAAAACAGTAAATAGACAAAGTAAGAACCATAATGAGATATCACCTCACCCCAGTTAGAATGGCTGTCATCAAAAAAAATAAAAATAACAAATGCTGGTGAAGATGTGGAGAAAAGGGTTTCTTCTACACTGCTAGTGGAAATGTAGATCAGTATATGAAGAGATATATGGTCCTCCAGGTTCATTGAATCACTATTCACAATGGCCAATGAATGGAATCAACCTAAGTGTCCATCAACATATGGACAGGTAAAAAAATGTGGTATATATTCACAATTGAATACTATTCAGCCATAAAAGATATAAAATTTTGTCATCCACAGCATTTGTGTTGGGAACATTCCAAAACCTCTCTTCTAGCTGTTTGAAAATATATGATAAATTATTAACTATAGTCACCCTACAGGGCTGTAGAACAGTAAAACTTATTCCTGTTATCTAGTTAAAATTTTGTAACCAACCTCTCCCTATCCTTTTTTCCTTCCTACACTTCCCAGCCTCTACTAGCCACAATTCTACTCTCTCTGCTTCCATGAGCTCAACTTTTTAATCTTCCACATATGAGGGAAAAAACACATATTTATATGCTGAATAACGCTACTTCCACCCTCCAAAACATGTACATGTCCTAATTCTTGACACCAGTGAATATGTTACCTCGTATAGCAAAAAGTACTTTGCACGTGTGATTAAATTAAGGATCTTAAGATATGAATATGGCCATGCATTATCTGGGTAGGCCTGATATAATTGCAAGGGCCTTTATAAACAGAAGGCAATGTGACCACAGAAGCAGTAATTGTGATGCAGCCACAAGAAATGCAGCCACCATAAGGCGGAAGAGGCAAGGAATGAATCGTTGCCTAGAACATCTAGAGGGAAACAACCTTGCTGACACATTGGCTTTAGCCCAGTGAAACTGATTTTGAACCTCTTCCCTCCAGAACTGTAAGAGAATGCATCTGTATTGTTTTAAACCACCAAATCTGTGGTAATTTGTTATAGTAGTATTAGCAATCTAATACACTATCCTTGTTAGTCTGTATAATTTGAAGGAGAGAGTGTTTTGGTAGGTTCACAAAGTAGAAATCAATAAGAAAGATACAGTCCATCCATGTATTTTAGAAATTAAAAAAAAAAACTTTCACTATATCTTAAACTATTTTCTTCTTTATATTTGTATTTATATTTCCCTCTTTGATGACTCTTACTATCTATATCTTAGCATTTTTACTTCTATTCTTGATATATCTTAGATTTTTTATTATATATCCCAAATCTTAATGTTTTCTTGCTGGATTTTACTTCAAGTGTGATGAACTATCTCTATCCAGGATAACATTCCTGCCAAGAAAAATTGGAAAAAACTAGGATGAATTAAAGAAAAAGAAAGAAAATCCATTTGAAGGCATCAAAGAACTGTAAAAGCAAACAGCACTTGAGAAATCAAGATCCCAGAAAGAAAAGGACCCTTCTGGACAGGATTCCATCTTACTATCTTAGGAACAGGCAGGATTAAGAGGAGGTAGTTTTTATAGGTGATAATGTTGAAGACTTGGAATTTGGAGGAACTCTAGGTAGAAGACAGACTACTATCTGCACTGGTCTTTCTAGGAACTCACCCAGTAGTTTGGACTTTTGCTAACATCTCTTCTTAAAGGACAGACCAACGAAAGTGCACTGGCAAGTATTAATAAAAAGAGTAAAAAGATTTCCTTCAACCGATCACTATCTTTTACCATCACTGCACCAGGACGCATTCATCTGCCTGCTACGAGGGTTCATGTCAGGCTTCATTTTGCTGAGAGCTTTTTAAAAATTTTTTATTGCTGTTGTCATTATTCTTGAACTCCTTTTACTCTGTGGTTCTCACTTACTATTTTAATTTCCATTTCATATGTTTTGATAGAGCACATTATAGGAATTACAAGACATTTGTCACATATGTTGGAAAACTGGAGTGAGAAATCCCTTTAACCTTTGAGCTTATTCAGTGAGAGAGAGGAGAGAGGAAATGACTGAGATTTTCTACCTTGTCTAATTTTCTATTGCTCCTAGGTTAAAAGAAAAATAATTCTCTACATTCTTTTTTAGCTTTGCAGGCAAATGCTATCATAAATATTGATAAAAGTGATAAGGAGCGAACTCAGAAAAATGAATTTAGACTGGACAAGATGGGAAGGCATGGTAGATTTGTATTGCAACTTCTTCTAGATCTATTCCCTTCCTCTCAATGAGCAGACCAATATTGTTAAAAAATAACTGTATAATACCTTTTATAAGGAAAATAAATAAGAAAACAAATGTTTTTCCTCCATTAAGCACACATCTATTTTACTCAAATGTTGCATATGGTGTATTAAGTATTAGATTTTATTTTAGCACCACATCCCAGCAACATTTTAACATGTGGTGATGCATTTTAATTCTTACGTGCCAGTTTACAACTATGTCAGCATCTGCTGTGTGTAAACAGTGTGATCAGCATCAGGTAAGTGTATCGTTGTTTATTGTTCTCTGGGGAAAATTGGAGGGTGGTATGCAGTTGCATAAAAGAGATTGAGTTTTTAATATTAACAAAATATAATTGGTAATTTCACACTATAGTATGTATGAATCTAAAACATGCATGCCAGCAAAATAAAATATTTTATGCCAAGAGGAAATTAGATTAGCAAATAATCTAGCATTGCTTCATATAAAACAACATGAAAACAATATGTGTAGAAAATGCATATATTTACAATGTTAAATATTTTTGCTATAGATTTGGCTGCTTGCAATATATTTTTTTTTCTTGGACTATAAAACTTGAAGGCATTTACGGAGGTCATCACATCCATTTTTCTGACTGAGAGGTCTGCAACAAGCCAAACAAACCAATTAATCACACAGCCTGAGTCTCATCTCACCATGGGAGAACTAGACTTGAAAATAACTGCTATAAAACCTTTCAAGAACAATTCCATCTAAGACAGAACACCAAAAAGCCCTCAGTATCTACTATTCACAGGTCCTTAGTTGTTGAGCTCCTCTGACATTATAATATTCTATATTTGTTTGTAAACATTTAATTTTGATAATGTCATACTAAACCCAATTTGAGGATAAGTGTTGTGAATTAATACATTGTTAGCCCTATCCCCGATCAGTGAACATAACACCTCCTTATTGCTGGCAAGAAAGTTAAATGGGAGAGGGTACAGCTAATGGAGGTGTGGAAAAAGGAAGTCCAGGACTCTGAATCTGGTAGACATAGTCCTTCCTGCTTCAACCTCATCCCTGCCTCTCTGCCTCAGCTTGTCTCCCATATCCCCTGAACCTGGAAGATTTTTTGTTGATAATAAAAAGATGAGAAAAATTCAATCTTACATTCTGCTGCAATTAAATCAAATTACATGTGGTTTCACACCAAAAGTTAAAGTTTAAAGAATGATAGATTTTTAATAGCACACAATATTTGGATTTCTTTCTCTTGAAAATTTGCAGCATGAACTTGCTGACCCTGCATTTATTCCCTGATAAGAAGAGACTTCATAGGCATTCTAAGTTTCTGAAATTCACTCACTCTAGGGTTCAGATACCTCCATGGATTAATGTTTAAGAAATATAAAGTAGAAAGAGAAAGGAGAATTGGGGACTTTCTCTCACTGATTGCCATAACTTTTCCCTACCTTGTCAGATTGCGCCTGGGGCAAGCCTGGAGTTAAAATAGTCTATATTATATCTTCCTTCCAGAGATTTTGTCTTCATCTCTTGTCCTGCAAGGAGATGTCTTTTTCTCATCTTTCTTCAACTTTATTTAATAATTATTTTTCCTCTTTTAGTTTAAAGGTATTTACATAGATATTTCTAAACCAATTCTGTAAGTTTTTGGTGAGATAACTGAGACCAGGAAGGTAAAGTAATTCAAAGACTTTAGAAAATAATGCTTTTTTTGGCCAATAATGGAATTTTAAAGTATTAATATATAATTTGACCTTTATAAAACACAGTGTAAGTAAAACTCAAATACAAGAGTTGGCAAAATGGTGCTCAGAGGAAGAAAATGGGTGAAAATTTTGCATAGGGATCGATGACTAAAAGTATTAAACAGTAAGGTAGGTGACTAAAATTGATCGCTGTCTTAAACAATCCTACTGCCATGTCCCTTGCCTGCAATAATGACTTACCGTATGATTTCTTTTAGAGCTTTAACCAGAAAGTAGGTTTTCTAGGTAAAGGAAATCACCTTATAAATAGAAGATGATTAAAAATAAATCATGTTTGTCTTCTTCTTGCAATGATGGAAGACAATTATTTTCACCCAATACAAAAGTTTCTCTTATGTATATCATCTGCATTACTGAGAGTGAAAAAGACATTGAAGAATACACAAATACTGAGAATAGGGCAATAATTAGTCATCTTTTCATGAAATATGAATCTTTTTCTTTAACCCTTTTATCTTTTATTATGGTTTACAAGCATATCTAATGTGTGTATACATGTATGTGGATATGCACATATACATATACACATATACATATGTATATATACACATATGTATGTGTGTGCATGCATGCACACATAGCTGGCAACCATCACGGGACAAATAATGTGGAAGACACAAAACCGTTATATTTTCTCTTCCCATTGATAGTTTAGATTTTGATGGGCCGGGAAGAATTGCACACATGAATAACTGTACAATAATATAAAAATGTATACTAAAATATTGAACTTCACATTTGTATATAATTTGAAAACATTTTCTAGAGCTAAAAAAATCTGAATTTGCAGATGAAAACACACTATGGAAAAAATACTATGGTGTTATAGACTGAATTGTTTCACCCTCCACAAATTTATATGTTGAAATCCTAACCCTCTGTTCTTTGGAATGTGAGTGTACTTGGAGTTAGGGTCTTTAAAGAGATAACTAAGGTCAAATGAAGTCATTGGTGTGGGCTATAATCTAATATGAGAGGTACACTTATAAGGAGAGGAGATTAGGGCAGACACTCACAGAGAGAAGACCAAGTAAAAACACCAGGAAACGATTGCCCTCTATCTTAGGGCCAAGAAGAGAGGCCCTAAGGAGAAACCAATCCTACCTATATCTTGATTGTTGGACTTCTATGCTCCACAAGTGTAGGGAAATGAATTTCTGTTGTTTAACCCACCTGGTCTATGGTACTTTGTTATGGCAACTGTAAGAAACTATAGTAATATAATATATGTGAAATATCAGATAAACATATTTTTTAAAAGACTGCCATTTGTACATGTAAATGAAGAACATATTCATTGTTTATATTCAAAGACAAAGGATATACTTTTAAAAAATTACCCTTGTAAAAATCATTAAGTGTACAAACATTAGACTGTACTCAGACTTTCCTTTTGGAACTTCTCCTCTTCTATTGCTTACAAAATCCAGAAAGCAATAAGAACAATTATGTGTGTGTCTTTTATTTTCCATTTTAATGGAAAAACAATTATTCCCATGCCATTTTCATTGCCATTAAGGCTCAGAAATTGGACCAAAGCTGGAGTCTTTTCTAGCTCTGGCAAAAATAGCTTTTCTTAGCAGTTCAAAGTTTTTGTGGAGCCTTCCTTAATGATTCCCTTTTATTTTGACTTTTTCCCCTAGATGACTCTTCCCTTTTTATGATCCCTTATCTGAGCAAACTTGCAAACTTGTGTTAAAACCATCCTGTTCACGATCTACCCCTTTACTCTGCTTTATTTTCTCTATATAAAGAATTTCTCTAAAAACATATCACCTTCTGCCATAAATACACATGCGTTTATTTGTTTTCACCTACCCAATACACAAACACACACACACACATATATTTCAGGAAGGAAGGCCTTGTGTTTTTTTTCATATCATATATTAACATTAGGGTTCATTGAATAATGTTATTTGTATTTGATCTGTTTGATTGAAAGGAAAAGAGTCTGTTACTTGCATATATTTACCTGTCTTTCCCTGGATACAGCAAAGTCAAAAGGCCTTTTGTCTTTGGTGAAATAAATAAATATATCCTAGTCCCCTCCAAAAAGATGACAGAGCTAAAAATCTTTCTGTAGGATTTTGCCCTGATCCTTAGAGACTTCAGGGCCTGGGAATTTGGTGATTGGAATTTGCATGGGCTTTTCTCAGACCCCATGGCCAACTCTCCTTGTTCCTGCCTGGAAAATACTGTCATTAGAATGTCTTTTGTTTTAATGAAAAGATGTATTTCTTCCAAATAATTGAAAGAAAGAAAAATAAAAATCAAATAAAATCTGGACCCAGAAAAATAATATAAATATTATTAGATTTGATTAAAATTTTAAAAAACATATTTTTTCCAAATTAGTGTTGAAATATTAATATAATATGATTTGTACAATATTTAATTAGATTATTTAATATAATATAATGTGAACATGATCTGATTCCCAGACTACAGAGAGGAATCTTCCCAAAAATGTATATATATTTGTGCTTTCCTGCTTTAAATTCCTCAGTGACTCCCATTGGTCTTTGTAAAGTCCACATTTGTAACATTCTTTGCAGGGTTTATAGAAAGGTTTCTAGCAACCACTTACTTAAAAATTCATGTGACATCCTAACTAAAAGTTTCACCTTGGGCCTGTGAAGGTGCTTTCCCCTGTTTGGGAGCTCCAAATGCTTAGGACAGTATTGTAGAATTCTACTTTTTCACTGACTAAATCGTGCACTAAAGCAAACGGTATAAGAATGAGAAGAAGAGAATAAATCTGAGTTTCTCAAAGCTGCATACTGTTTTTCAGCACAAATTTCAGCAAAATAATTATATACCTGCACATCATTGCCCTGGGCCATACTCTGCATGGCATTTTTCAGTGAGAGGGTTCAAATGTTTCAAAGACACCTAATACTTTTAAAATAGAAGTGACAAATGCATGCAATTGTTCTCCAGACACTTTGTGCACAGCAGTATAAAATTTGAGGTAATAAAATCAGAAAACATAGCCTTAAAGCAATTTGCTCAGACTTATGGTCACATTGAAAGCAATATGTTCCTGAATTCAACAATGTGTACGTGTGTGATCTGAGGTCTCCTACATAGTTAGTTGAATTGTGGTTATCATATTAGTGATCAACTGTAGGCTCAGAGACCAAAGATGAGGATGGCAGTGCGTGAAAGGAGGCCTTATGAACAGCTGAAGCAGTGAAAACCATATTAAGAAAGATAAAATAGAACACATTTTACTTAAATCGGTAGTATTTTATATTTTATACAAAACTATGACACTAGCTTCCAATTAAGATTTTTTAAGTGCTTGTGAGTATGAATAGAAACTAAAACATATATTTTATTTCTAATTTTATTTCTGTTTTGAGCTTTAAAGGACAGTAACTGGAGAAGGGTATGTGAGCACCTAATTTTGCATATGTTTAAGCTGTTCACTCAGGTTAGGTAAAAATTACGATGAGACTGCATTTTAGAATATTTTATGCATGGATATCAATACATTTGAACACATGTATTGTTCAAATTCCAAGAGTAAGTTCCCCCGGGAAGCTTTCACCTTGTTTTCTTGCCAAACTAAAGGTGGCTATGCTCTGAATAATTACAAATGTGCCAAGATTTTAAAGGTGCATGGTTTTCAGCACTGCACTGAAAGAACCTGATACAGCAGAATTCAGTACAGTTCTATTTTCACATTGTTCAAATCTTGCCTTGAATTAAATAATTTAACAAGTTATTGAAAAATCTGTTCACATTTCTGTTTTTCTAAGTGTATATTTCTAAATTATTTGCTTTATTTAAAAGGAAAGAAAAACAAGGCATATTAACAGTAGAAAGGGTAGGTTATTCTAACAATGTATGAGGATCTCTCAAAATTTAGGAATAAAAGTACCTTGGGATCCCATGGGAACCAGAAAATGATTATCTTTGCCTCTCTTCTTCACCCTGGGGCCATGTGCTCTAGATGTTATTTCTCTGTGTTGCTTCATTTCATTCTCCCTGAAGACCACGTACTCTCCTCACTCATCTGCTTTCACTGGACTAGTTATTGTTCTCTCCATAGATGACAGCCTTACCTCCTTGCTCTAACAACACTTTCAGCTTTTCACAGTCAAACAACTAAGTTTCTATATTTCATTTCCAAAATCCCACTCCAGGGAATCCAATTGGCCTGCCTTGGCTCACGTTTCCACCTCTGGTTTAATCAAAGGGTAGTTTGAAACACAAGATAGTCCATCCCAGGCTCTGACAGGGCAAGGGCTAAGCATGGAGGCATGTATAAAAAGCATATAGTAGGATCTCCATTATTTCTTTAAATAAAATTCTAATTTACCTTAATTGAATATAGGTAAATTATATGAATAAAGCTTTCCTTGAAGGATTGGATAATATTATGTCATGACTATTTGTTGCTTATTGGTTGTATTATAGTTGTGAGATAAATTTGATAAGAATTTGATGATTTGCAACAGGAGATGGGTACAATTTATTTATTCAGTGAACAAATATTTATAGATCAATTACAATTTACCACATAGTAAGTGAGGCAAGTAAGAATTAACCATGGATACATAAATAAGCAAGGATCAGCAGAGGCAGAGATTATATTTTTGCTAAAAAGTTAAATCAACAGAAATAAGTTCAGAATATCAACTAGAGGTGCTATTCTTCCTGTTAGATAGATCCAATGTTAGTTTACAAACTGTCCTTATATGCAACTCTATGTAAATGTTCACATCTCTTATAAGTTTCTTTTTCTTATTAAAATTCATTTATGGAGTTTTAAAGGAAAATATAAATAAGTATATTATGTCATATTTTAGCTTGGCATCACAATTATTTTAAAATAAAATATTTGTTTACTAAATTTCAAGATTAAAACAACAATCTGCAATTAAATCCTGTCCCTTCCCATTTACCAAGATAACTTCAAATGAGTTACTTCAACATTAGTTCTCATGGCTCAATTAAAAAACACAGAGAATAATAAATTAGCTTGCTCTAATTGAGAAAATTATAACACTTTTAATACATAAGCTATTAAAGAATGATGTGCTAAATCGAATTTAAAATTACCTCTAACAAAGCCACTATACTTACTAGTAATAACATCTTTTGATTGTTGTTTAAAATTTCAATTGTTTCAAATTTCTGAGTTTTATATTCAGTTTTTATTTTGAAAATTATGATGATTAACGTATTTTTCTTTAAGGTAGAATTCTTTTTAAAAAATTATATATTGAAAATTTTACCATATTCCCAATTTATTTTTTCCTTAGAAAGTTTGAAAACACTTGCAGTCTGCTTAAGGGAGAGTAGGATGTAGCATGCAGCCTCCTTTTAACAAGAATAACTTATGGAGGCTAGGGTTATTCAGATTCAATTACAGTAGGAATACTAATATAGCTATGAGAGTTAACTGAAAATTAGCCCATGCATTCCCCACGGATATCATTCCACGATGATATCCTTAAATACTATAAAATTTGATGTTGACTTGTATACATCTCCTAAAGACATTGACATCCACTAGCAATGGACATGCCAACTAATTGATATGTTTATCTTCAATCCAAACACTAATTGTTCATTGAAAATATCTTAGAAGGAATAAAATATAATTATAATAATTCAGTGGAAAAAACAAGATATGTCTAAAATATGATAATGAGTGCTCATGATTAAGAGGATTAGTTTTAAAATCTGTCAGATAGGAATTTTTCAATATCAATCATGGCTCCCAAAGACACTTAACACATCACAGGTTATTGACATTAAATTAGCAATTTAAAGATTTGAAAAGTTAACAATATGAAATCTTAAAATAGTTAGCTCATGCTAGAGTTTAAGATGATGTAACATAAACCATAAAAGTGTTAATCTAAGGAAATATTGCATCCCTGTGAAAATGACATTTAAAACATACACATGCACAAACATTAACATATTGAGATAAAGCTGAAAGTGTGATGTGAAATAAGAATAGCTTCAAAATCATCTGACATTTTGAGAAAGGTTATATTATACATACAATGTAGAATACAAAGCATGCATGGAAGAGAAATATTGCTGTTGAGTTTACCTAATTTTCAGCTTAGAGAAGAGATTCAGGCAATTGTTCTTCACTTAAACACTATTTGGATGGTCTGCTAAATTTTTAATGGAAAATAGTATTTAAAAACTTTGCTTCTATCTAAATACGCTGTTAATTAGTGATCCTCCATTACAAAGTCATAATCTGAGTAGCTTTCTATTAGTGGGTTTGTGCTGTGCTGCCTTCTCTGTCCACTTCTTCACTCTTAGTCAATCATGCATTAGTGAGAGTTTTGGCCAAGGGGAAAAATGTATTGGTTGATCAGAAAAGGGAAGAATTTCAAAGAAAAATAGCCTAAGACCTGGAAATGCAAGATGGAAGGAAAATTGGTGGGGGTTTAATCAGTCACAGAGTTCAAAGGCTTTCTTTTTCTATAATTAAACTTATTTTAATTATTATTTTTAATAGATTTGTAGGGATATGTGAGTACTTCCTGATAAATGCTACTTTGATATATTTGTAAAAAAAAATTCTACACAGAAAATAAAAGTGTTACAATAGAGGTTATGGAGTTTATAATCCATTATGGCAGTTTCCATAGTAATTTCACGGAGAAAAATACTATGTGCTACCTGACGTAACCTCTATTACATATAAAGAGACAAACCTTTAATAAAACAATCCTTTTAATGGATATCAGGCTAACATAGTTTAATTTTATTTAGGTTTCATGCTCTTTGAATAGTGTATTCACAATGAGAATCTCATTGAATGAAGCTAAAACATATTTTTGATTCTCCATACTTTATAAATCCACCCAGAGATTTAGAAATACAAAATTTACACTTATTGGTATCAGTAATCATGCTACTTATACTGTATTTGGCATTTCTTTTGCCTAGTTTAGTACCTGGAACATAGTAAGTCCTTAATAAATATTTGTGCAAAAGTTCACAAGTGCCTCTCTTTATTTAATTAAAATTTTATCCATTTTGTGCTTTCTTCACCCATAATACAAGACTGGAGCAAGAGGGGGTGGGTTTGTTTAACATGATCATGATTCTGAACATTTAGTCATCTTTATCATGGCCACATTTCGAACCTCATGTACGAAAGTGAATGTACATCTCTGAATTCTATCTACTGTCAAAGTTCTATCTTCTATATAGTCTGGGAAGAGGTTTAAAGAGGAAGAGATAATTAATATTGCTTATTATTGTATTGAAATTTAAATATGCTTTCTCATTTAAATTGCACAACTCTGAAAGGCAAGTATGATTACTGATACTAAGACTCCCATTCCAAGTTGTAATCCCTTCTTTAGTCCTGTCAGAACAGTGTAAAGTTAAGGATACTAAAATGTATATTAAGCAAGTGCTGTCCTTCAGTTGAGTTTGTGCAGCCAATGAAACCTATTTATAAAGCAAACAT
Source organism: Daubentonia madagascariensis (assembly GCA_023783475.1). Taxonomy (NCBI): domain Eukaryota; kingdom Metazoa; phylum Chordata; class Mammalia; order Primates; family Daubentoniidae; genus Daubentonia; species Daubentonia madagascariensis. The sequence continues at coordinate 10,885,515 of JAKFHU010000978.1, read as the reverse complement.
TTATTAAGCACTGATACAAAACGTGAATAATAAGGCAGCAGTCTCTCAAATATTATGTATCAGAGAGCATTTCACTCAGATGGAACACCTGATGAAACTAAGGAGAGAAAGGTTCAGTGTGTTTGAAGAATGGCAAACAGTATCGCTGGGTCTACTGGATGAGAAGGAAACATGGATGAGAAGTAGTATGGAGACAGGTAGTGGCCAAATCATGACCCAACTTTTAGGTGATGAGAAACTATTATCATTTTTTTATTTTTATGATGGACTGCCATTGGATAGTTTTATTAAATTATTGCAGCAGGCGTGGGAAGGAGGAGTCAATGGTGGCAAAACAGAAAAAAAAAAATAGAACCAGGGAATTTGTTGAAATAATTCAGAAAGATGATAGTGGCTAGAATAGTATTGGGCATATTAAGAAGTGGTGAGATTTGAACATGCTTTGGATTTACAAATAAAAACTTCCTAATGGGTTGGGTATGGGTTGTGCAAGAAAGAGAAGACTCAGTGATGACTTCTTGGATTTCAGCTTGATCAACTCAAACTCTTAAAAGTTTTCCTCTTGTATTTCATTGAGCTTCCTTACAATCCATATTCGAAATTCTTCATCTGTCAATTCAATCTTTTCATTTTGGTTTATATCCATTGGTAGGGAGTTATTGTTTTGTTTTGGGGGTGTCTTTTGCTCTGATTTTTCATGTTTCTGGAGTTCTTTGATTCCTTCTTATCTGGCCTCTCAGTCGAGACCTGGGGGTGCTAGGCCTAGATTATGGGCCTGTCTCCAGGTCCCCGAAGATCAATCTTTGAACATGCCAGGGAGAGGAGTTCTGGTCCTGAGTTGCCTATGGGGTGTTCTAGCAGGTTTGGTGGACCTCTTGCTTTCCTCTGAACTGCTGTCTTCACCTTTTCTCAACAGTATGTAGTGAGTTAGGTCCCCCAGCTTACTCATGGTGATGGTGGGTGTACTTGTGAGTGTGAATCAGCCACACCCTATTTGCTTTAGTTGGAAGATGCTATGATGGGCTATCTTCTTGTTCTCCTTGTCATTGGTTGATGTTTGTGTGATAGAGCCAGCTGCTGAGATGATCTTTTGTGTCTGTGGTAGACTCTCATCCATCAAGTGGAGTACTTGAGTGCCCCAAGCTTTAGGATGGACTCTATAGCTGCCAGGGGGTTTCCTGATCTCCACCACCACCAAGGTGGGGGAGGAGCAAGGCAGCTCCTGGCTGGGCTGTGGGAGCCTGAAAGGCTTGCAAAGTTTCTTCAGGGCTCAGATGTTGCTTTTCTGGCCAGTCGGGGGAGCTGCTGGCAGGAGGGTCAGGACAAGCCCTCCAAGTCGGGAGAGCTGTTCCCAGGGGAGGGGCGAAATGCTTGTATGCTAAGGCACCAGGCTGGGTTCTTTCTGCCCTTATGCAGTAGTGCAGTTTTTCTGTAGGGAAGGGTAGGAAGTCCTCCAAATGGCCACTCCTTGGACCCCCAAATACCCTGTAAGATTGAGTCAGTAAATGCTGTAAAGGGTGTGCAAATTAACCTCCCTAAAAGAGAAAATAGAAACCCAACACAAAGAAACCACAAAAACAATTCAGGAAATGAATGAAAAATTTACTAAGGAAATCAAATTATTAAAAAAAAATCAAACAGAGCTACGGGAGATGAAAAATTCATTCAAAGAAATACAAAACACAGTGGAAAGCCTTAAGAATAGGGTATATCAGGCAGAAGAAAGAATCTCAGAGCTTGAAGACAACACCTTCGAGTTAAATAAGACAGGAAAAGAGAAAGAACTGAGAAACAAGATGAATGAATAAAACCTACAAGAAATATGGAACTATGTAAAAAGGCCCAATGTAAGAATCATAAGCATCCCTGAGGGGGAAGTAGAAAATACACAAGAATTGAAAAATCTATTTGAGGGAATAATAGAAGAAAATTTCCCTGACTTTGCTAGAAATCTAGATATCCAGGTTCAAGAACCTCAAAGGACCCCTGGGAGATTCATCACAAAGAGGCAATCACCACGGCACACAGTCATTAGACTGGCTAAGTAAACATGAAAGAGGCACTTTTACCAGCAACAAGGAGAAAGCAGCAGGTAACTTACTAAGGAAAACCCATCAGACTAACTACAGACTTCTCAACTAAGATCTTACGAGCCAGAAGGGATTGGAGCCCCATTCTCAGTCTTCTCAAGCAGAATAATTCCCAGCCTAGAATTTTGTACCCTGCAAAATTAAGTTTCTCATATGAGGGAGAAATAAAGTCTTTAACAGACAAGCAAACACTGAGGGAATTTGTCAAGACCAGACCTGCCCTGCAGGAAGTACTCAGAACTGCATTATACACGGATCAGTACAATAGACACCCACCAGTGTAAAACCACCCAAAAGGTAAAGGTCAGAGCCTGGACACCACAATGGCTCAACAGGTAAAACAAAGCAACAAAGTTCTACTCAACAGGATGAATAGAAATCCACATGACTTATCAATTCTTTCAATAAATGTGAATGGCTTAAACTCCCCAATCAAGAGACATGGGCAGGCTGAAACTATTAAAAAATATATGCCAAGTACCTTCTGTCTCCAGGAAAGACACCTAACCCACAAGGACTCATTCAGACAAAGGTGAAGGGATAGAAAAAATATTACATGAAAATGGAAACAAAAGAAAGCTGTCATAGCCATTCTCATATCAGATAACATAGACCTCAAATCAGCAAAAGTAAAGAAAGACAAAGATGGTCATTATGTAAAGGTAAAGGGAAAAATTCAACAAGAAGACATGACAATCCTAAATATTTATGCACCTAAAACAGGAGTGCCCAGATTCATAAAGAAAACCCTACTTGATCTAAACAAAATGATACACAGCAGCATCATACTAGTCAGGAACTTCAACATCCCACTACAGACCAGGACAGATCCTCCAAGCAGAAAATAAGCAAAGAAATGATGAACTTAAATGAACTTAAATGAAACTAATGAACAAATGGGCCTAACAGACATTTATAGAACGTTCTACCCCGAAACCATTGAATATACATTCTTCTTATCAGCTCATGGAACATTCTCTAAGATTGATCACATCCTAGGCCACAAAACATGCCTGAACGTATTTAAAAATACAGGAATTATACCATGTATCTTCTCAGACAACAGTGGAATAAAATTAGAAATCAATTCCAACAGAAACACTGAACTCTTCACAAAGTCATGGAAATTAAACAACCTACTGCTGAATAGTTATTGGAAAAAAGAGGGAATTAAGATGGAAATCAAAATATTCCTCAAGCTAAATGACAAAAGGGACACAAGTTACCAAAATATGTGTGATTCTGCAAAAGCAGCCTTAAGAGGAAAACTCATAGCCATAAATGTGTACATCCAAAAGACAGAAAGATCACAAATCAACAATCTAATGAATCATATCAAGGAATTGGAAAAGGAAAAGGAAACCAATCCAAAACCCAGCATAAGAAAAGAAATAACTAAGGTTAAAGCAGAACTAAATGAAACCAATAACAAAAGAATTATACAGAAGATTAATGAAACAAAAAGTTTGTTCTTTGAAAAGATGAACAAAATTGACAGGCCAGAAACAGAAAAGAAAGGATCCTAATAAGCTCAACCAGAAATGAAAAAGTAGATATTACAATTGATACCACAGAAATACAAAATGTCATCTCTGAATACTATAAACTGTTCTATGCATATAAACCTGAAAACTTTGAAGAAATGGACAAATTCTTGGAAACACAACCTCCCCAGGATCAATCAGGAAGAAAGATCTCCTGACCAGACCCATATCAAGTAACAAAATTGAAGCAGCAATAAAAAATCTCCCAAGGAAAAAAAAAGTCCTGGACCAGACGGTTTCACAGCCAATTTTACCAGACCTACAAAGAACTGGTACCTATACTGAAGAAATTATTTCAGAACATGGTGAAGGAAGGAATACTTCCCAACTCATTCTATGAAGCCAGTATCACCCCCTGATACCAAAGCCAGGAAAGGACACAACAAAATAAGAAAACTACAGGCTAATATTCCTTATGAATATAGATGCAAACATTTTCAATAAAATCCTAGCAAACCGAATTCAGCTGCACATCAAAAAAATAATCCAGCACAGTCAAGTGGGCTTCATCCCAGAGATACAAGATGGTTCAACATATGCAAATCTGTAAACGTGATTCACCACATAAATAGAAGCAAAAACAAAGACCGTATGATCCTCTCAATAGATGCAGAAAAGAGCATCTGACAAAATTCAGCACGCTTTTATGATAAGAACTCTTAAGAAAATAGGCGTAGATGGAATATACCTCAATATTACAAAAACCATATATGACAAATCCACAGCCAACATCATACTGAATGGGGAAAAAGTGAAAGGATTCCTGCTTAGAACTGGAACCAGACAAGGTTGCTCACTGTCACCACTTCTATTCAACATATGGCTGGAAATCCTAGCCAGAGAAATCAGGCAAGAGAAGGAAATCAAGGGTATCCAATGAGGAATAAAGTGGTCAAACTGTCACTGTTTGCTGAGGATATGATCTCATATCTAGAAAACCCCACAAATTCTGTCAAGAGACTCCTGGAACTGATAAATAAATTCAGCAAATCTCAAGTTACAAAATAAATGTAGACAAATCAGTAGCATTCCTATACACCAACAAGAGTCAAGCTGAGAATCAAATCAAAGAATCAATAACTTTCACAATAGCAACAAAGAAAATAAAATACCTAGGATTATATTTAACCAAGGAGGTGAAAGACCTCTACAGGGAGAACTATGAAACACTAAGGAAGGAAATTGCAGAGTATGTAAACAAATGGCAAAAATAAATCACGCTCGTGGATCTGCAGAATCAACATTGTTAAAATGCTTATACTACCCAAAGTCATTTACGGATTCAATGCAATCCCCATTAAAATACCAACATCATTTTTGCAGATCTAGAAAAAATGATTCTACACTTTATATGGAACCAGAGAAGACCCCACATAGCCAAAGCTACCTTCAGGAAAAAGAAAAAATTGGGAGGATTCAATTTACCAGACTTCATGCTATACTACAAGGCTCTAGTAACCAAAACAGCATGGTACTGGCACAAGAACAGAGACATAGACCAATGGATCACAACAGAGAACCCAGGTATAAAACTATCCTCATATAGCCATCTGATCTTTGACAAAGCACACAAAAACATACACTGGGGAAAAGAATTCCTATTCAGTGAATGGTTCTGGGAATATTGACTAGCCACATATAGAAGACTGAAACAGGATCCGCACCTTTCACCGCTCACAAATGTTAATTCATGATGGATAACAGACTTAAACCTAATGCATGAAATTATAGGAATTATAGAAGAAGAGGTTGGAGAAACTCTTATAGACATCAGCCTAGGAAAAGAATATATGAAGACCCCAAAGGCAATCACAACAGCAATAAAAATAAATGAATGGGACCTGATTAAATTAAAAAGCTTCTGCACAGCCAACAAAACAATCAATAGAGTGAATAGACAACCTACAGAATTGGATAAATACTTGCATGCTATACATCTGATAAAGGGCTAATAACCAGAATCTACAAAGAACTCAAGCGACTCACCAAGAAAACATCACACAACCCTATTAAAAAGTAGGCAAAAAGACACGAACAGAAGCTTTTCAAAAGAAGATAGACTAATGGCCAATAAACATATGAAAAAATGCTCAATGTCTCTAATCATCAGGGAAATGCAAACCAAAACCACAATGAGTTATCACCTAACTCCAGTGAGAAAGGCTTTTATCAAAAAGTTCCAAAACAACAGATGCTGGCACAGATGTGGAGAGAAAGGAATACTTATACACTGTTGGTGGGACTGCAAATTAGTACAACCTCTATGGAAAGTAGTATGGAGATATGTCAAAGAACTAAAAGTTCTTTATAAAATAAAAGTGTTAGTTTTGTTCTAAAGTATAAATACATCTAGAAATACCTGTTTAATTTAATGAAATAAATCTTCAAAATTAATTAAATTAGTGAATTTTATAAATAATACTCATTATATTTGAGTAATTGTCTGTTTTTTTGGGGAAAATATTCTCATTGTCCAATGCATCCAAACTTCTACTGGGGAGATTTTTGGGAAATGTGCTGATTAATTATGTGCTAATTAATTTTGAGTGCTTTTTATTTTTTTATCACAGACATGTATAGGTTTAACTCAGTGTATTAGTATTAGTCACATGTATAAATATATGTGTGTGTATAAATACAGAGAGGGAGAGAGAGTTTGATTTATTATAAGGCATTGGTTTATGTAATTATGGAGGCTGACAAGTCCCAAGATCTGCTGTCAGCAAGCAGTAAACAAATTCCTGAGGAATGGAAGGGCCACTGGTCCAAGTCCTGTGAGTCTGAAGCCCCTAGATCCTGGAGCTCTGATGTTTAAATGCAGGAGAAGATGAATTTCCCAGCTTCATAAGGGAGAGAGAATTCACCTTTCCTATGCATTTTTTGTTCTATCTAGGCCCTCAATGAACTGGATGGTGCCCACCCACATTGGGGAGAGTAGACCTTCCTTATTCAGTCCACTGATTTAAATGTCCATCTTTTCCAGAAAGACCCTCATAGACATACCAAGAAATAATCCACATCATATGTTATCAGGAAAATATAATAAAAAATGATAATGACTTACCACTACATACCTATTAGAATGGCCAAAATCCAGAACATTGACAACACCAAATACTGAAGGATGTGAAACAAACAGAACTCCCATTAATTGCTAGTGGGAATGCAAAATGGTGCAGCCACCCTGGAAGTTAGGCAGTTTCTTTCAAAACTAAACACACTCAACCAAACAATCCAGCAATCACACTGCTTGGTATTTATCCAATGGAGTTAAAAATTTGTGTCTACACAAAAACCTGCATACATATTATTTTAACTTTATTCAAAATTGCCCAAACATGAAAGCACCCAAGATGTCCTTCAGTAAGTAATGGATAAATATACTGTGGTACATGCAGACAATGCAATATTAAAGAGAAATGAGCTACCAAGACATAGTAAGATGTGGAGAAAACTATAATACATATTACTAAGTGAAAGAAGCCAATCTGAAAAGACTACATACTGTATGATTCCAACTGTATAACATCCTGGAAAATTAAAACTACAGAGACAGTAAAAAGATCAGTGGTTGCTATGGGTTAATGTGAAGTAAATTATGGGCAGTTCACAGGAGATATTCTGAGCTATGAAGCTTCCTTGTATGATACTATAATGGTGGGTCTATAATATGTGTTTATCCAAACCCATAGGCTGTTCAACACCAAGAATAGACCCTAATGTAAACTATGGACTATGGGGTATAATGATGTATTAAAGCAGGTTAATCAATTGTAACACATGTACCACTCTGTTGGAGGATGTTGATAATGGGGGAGGCTGTGCATATGTAGGGGCAGCGGATACATGGGAAATCTCTGTACTTTCCACTCAATTTTGCTAAAACTATTCTAAATAATAAAGTCTATATTATAAAAGTTATAAAGTCTATATTATTAAAGTCTATATTATAAAAATATAATTCTTCTCAAGCAAAATCTCTCAATTTGTGAAAAAATAGAGAATCAGAATTTAAAACCGACTTTAAAGAATTAAAAGTAAAATGAATATTTTATGTGTTTCACTAAAATTATATATCTTTCTCTCTATCTTTCTATTTCTCTACACTATCACATCTATTTAACATTTCAATGTGTAGAATTTTCCAAATTCCCTGAAGCCCAAATGGATATAATAAATTGTTCAAACCTCACGGTTACTAACATAACATACACATACATTTTCCTTATTGACAGTAAATTACGACTGTGACAAAGAATATCATTTGCTTTAAAATACATATTATACATATTTTACTTCCTAATTATATATGTACATAAATTTATATATATACTTCCATTTATATAAATATGTGTATGTGCACATATAAATGCTTTATATATACACTGCTTTTTGGAATAAATACTACATTTATTATTCTTTCTTGCAGATAAGTGTGGCTATGGCTATGTAACTAAGTTTTGGTTAACTGAATGCATCTCAAACATTACAAAATTTAGGTCTATGAGTAAGGTTCTGCCATAGCAAATCTTAAAATATGTGCCATCTGGAGCCTCACAAAAAGCCATGAGATTAGAAAGGGGAATCATACAGAATTGTGTTTTTAGCGTGGCATAAGGTAAGAGAAATTGCAACTTATTGAGTAAAAACTGGAGTTAAGGATATACGTGAATTACTTACATCAGTAACGGCTGCAAAGTGTTTCCAATCATTTAGAGCCTTGTATGCCTTGGTAAAGAGAGTTGATCTTATTTAGAAGATGTCTGCAAAGCTGTGCCATGGGATGAATGAACTATAAGGAGTGAGAAATAATTAGGATATATAGACAAATGCCAATTCATTCAAAGTGTAGCTGAGAATCTTTAGTACTCTGCACAATTTGACAGTCTGTTTTTATGAAACCATAGCAAAGGTTCAAACCCAAATATTGATAGCACTAGAAAAAAACACATAAAGAAAAAAGGGAATAGTGGATCAAAGAAATTTGTTTGGGGCCATTCTTTTATATTACCACATTGTTTAAGAAATGTAATGCTATATTATAAAATATAGACAAAAAATCAGCATCTCGCTTGATTAAAAAATTATGAGAAAGCCTTTTTGGTGATATGTATGAAATATGTGTAACGGACAGTGTTCAGAATTTTAGAGAATAGAGACACAGGTTGTTTAAAAATGCTTATGTTTTTGGATAAAATATACATATTCAAGTACCCACAAATATATTTTCATTTCTTTAAAAATTATTTATTATTAAGGAACTAGCTCACGTATAACAAATAATTTATATAGTATTTTTAAAATTTAAAAAATAAAATAAATATTAATTATTATGATACATCAGTAGATTATTTATAGGGTAAGAGTATCTATTAAAATGTCATTATGTTTGGAAAAGATAAGCTGACATTTGGAGGACGTATTATTAAATGTGTTATGAATACAACAGTTGTAAAGACACTCCATAAAACATACGTAACATTTTGTTTTCTTTCTTTGGAGAAAGTTGAGAAGATTTAGATATATTGAGCAGATATTAATTTTCAGTTGTTTATATTTAAGGAATTAATATTAATTTAGAAAATAATCTTTAGATAAGAAGCAATTCCATTTGTATTATTTATGATTTGAACATATTAAATAGACAATTTTTTCACTACTGTTAACTAAAAAGAGACGTAAGAGTCAAGTTTAGACATTTTCAGCTATTATATCTGAGGCTACAAAATGTAATGCCAATCACTTTCTCCATCCTTGTATTTTGAGAACCAAAGGAAATATAATTTAAAAAATAAAAAATAATAAAGTCTAGGAAGGTGTTTATGCAAAATTTAATATTGTGTGTGTTGTGTTATCGTTTTTGGAAATATAACAATAACAAATGATAATAAAAAGTGCATATTTAATCCACCACAGAGAATTAACAAGTTTCTGTCATGTTTGTCTCAATTATCTGTAAAAAGGAATTAAAACTGAGAATGACCTTCACCTCCCTCACTTGAGACAATCATATTTTGGATTTATTTGACACTTGAGGTTCATGTGTATGTGTTCTAAATCAATGTATAATATCTTGATTGTCTTCCTTGTAATTGAATATATTTATACTTCTTTTCCTTTATGATTCTTCATTTTATGTTTTATAGGAAAACTTTCCAGACTCTGAGTTAGGAAAGATATATTCCTATATTTCTGCATTCTAAATCTGATTATTTTAATTTGTAATTTTTCCCATTGAGATGTTACTATTAGGTTATATTTATATGTGCTATATACTCCATTTCAATTTGGGTAAGAGCTAATCCGCCATATTCATGCATCACTTCCATCTTTAGTCCCATTTTAATCATCGAAATTTCTCACTGTGGGTGGGAAGCACCATCCTTTTATTTGCCAGAGTGATTCCTTGTGTTTCTTTTTTATAAATGGTATACATTTATGATTATACCCTTAGTTGATTTATTACCAATTGATTGTTAGTTTTTCTACTTTTGGTGTTTTTGAATAATATTGTAAATGTTGCATACACATCTTAGTAGGATTATTTTTATTTCCTTGGATAAATCAAGTGTTGTTTCTGGGTTGTAATTAATTTATTTTTATAATATTTTAATGTTAGCTATCATTACATATGTTTGACATGGAGGGGCATGGTTTAAAGCCTGAACTCACTGTGGCATTTTGGCCAAAAGAGAGAAAGTGTGATTTAGAAATTTAGAAATATAAGACCTAAGTTACTTTAAAATTGAGGTGTTTCCTGAGGTGGTAAAATGCCTCAAAGGTTTTGAGCATGTTTTATTTTCTTTCAGGCAGAGCCTAAGGATTTTTTATTAATTTATATTAATTTTATGTCATTCTGAATCTGTCAATATAGATTCCTTAAGATGTTTATGAGCAGGAATATTTCTTTATCACCATAACCTCTTCTGCAGATTCACCATCATTTATTGAATACTGAATGTGCCAGGTATGTGCCATATACCGGGTTTTTTATATATATCAGTGCTATGTGTATGAATCCTGTATACCATATATAACACATATCCTGTAATACTCCAAAAATGAATGAAAAAGCCATTCCAATTATATATTTGAATCAACTAAGTTTCTAAGTGATTATATAACATACCTGAGATCACCTAGCTAGACATTGGCAGAAATGGGACTGAATTTCAGATATCTGTTATGCCAAAGTATAGTACACATTCTTAAATTCTATATGTCATATCTGAATTATTTTATACACTCTCTCCCTGAGATAGACATGATCTCATGTGTGGCATGCTGAATAATGGAGTCCCAAAGATGACCACATCTTAATCCCCATGACATGCAAATATGTTACCTTATAAGATGAAGGGGACTTTGCATGTGTGATTAAGTTAAGGATATTGAGTTGGGAGGATTATCCTGCTTTATTTATCTGGATGGGTCCAATATAGTCACAAGGGTCACAAGGAAAGCAGGGGATCAGAATCAGAGAAAGATTATGTAGCACTGAGGCAGAGATCAGAAAGAAGATAAGATGCCACATTGAAGACTTTGAAGGTGGAGGAAGGGGCCATTAGCCAAAGACTGCAGGTGGTTTCTTGAAGCCAGAAAAAGCCAGGATTCTCTCCTGGAGCCTCCAGAAAAAACACAGGCTAAAGACATCTTCATTTTAGCTTAGCAAACCTGATTTTGCCCTTCTCAACTTCAGAACTGTAAGATGATAATTTTGTGTTATTTTAAGCCACTAAATTTGTGGCAATTTATTACAGCAGCAATGGAAAACTAATACATTATGGCATTCCTGTTTTTTTAATTACATAAGTTTCAGCTTTCTTAGACTGACATCTAGATCTCTCCACACTCTTGTATAAATATGTATATAGTCTCCTATAAAAGCTTTTCAGTGATGCCTTATATTCTAAGTAAGACTAAATATTCACCATTGCTTGAAATATTCACTATTCCTTTTTCTAATTGGAGTCTTTTCTTGTATTCATCCTTAAACTCAAGTACTTTCCATGTCTCTTGTATAATCATTCATCAAATTCCCCAGTTTAATTTCTAATTCACCAAGATAATTATATTTAATTTTTGTTGATTTTACCTCTCTTTCCCTCTGATTCATTAACATATGTCATTACCCATTTTGCTTAGGCACATATTATATATGGTCTTCCAGTAAAGTCTTGTGTGAACTTCTTGCACTCTTCCCTCAAATACTTTATAAAAAATGAACTGCATGTGTTTGGTAGAAGAGTACAAGTCTTGTTCATATTTCAGCTCATCATAAGTGCTTTAGCAATGCCTCTAAATAAAGCATGATTACTACCAAAAGAAGAAACCACTCAATTTATTTTGAGTACAGGGGGATTTTTGTAAATAAATACTTGTTTATATAAAATCCAAACAAGGAGCAGAAAAAAATGAGTCAGGATAAAAAGAACTAATTACTGAACATTAAAATACCAGGACCTAGATCATTTTCTCTCAACAAATAGCCTCTCATGTTATTTCCCACTGTCACCAATCCCTCTAAAGTGTTTTTCTTGCTCTCCTATAACCAGTTAATACTGCTTTAAACCTAACTTTGAAATATCTTTTAATTCAAGTGCATCTAGTTGTAGGTTCTGTCTTTTAGTTCAAATTATGAAAAGATAAATAATGTTATTGGTCAGTGACTTGAGTGTCTACAGTAAGGTACCATGCTTGATTTAATTGGCTTTGCATATGGGGGGGTGGGGTTAGTGCACTGCTGACATAATGCTGGTTTTTGCATGGCTGTGACTATCAAAATTTAACTAGAAAGGGAAAGTGTGACTACAAGGACTTTGATAAATATCTACCTCGAAGCACAACAGATAAATGAAATAAAAATAGTACTTGCCATCAAAGATAGTCATTCTTAGTTTAATGATTTGGATAGTCTTTACATGGACTAAACACATTAAAATGCCTATTTGTGTTACTTTGCCTTTTTAGCCACCATGAAAAATTGTACATATAAGGTTAGTATATTTTAGCCAGAATTTAGCTGAATAATTTGGGGAATTATATGAGTATATGATGAAAGTAATTGTATGTTCATTTGCTTTTTAGGATTATTGGTTTAATGGTTTTATTAGTTCCCATTTGCTTAGTTATTTCATATTACTGTGATACCTACAAGCAAATAGATTAGCAGAAATGAAGATGTTATTCACAGACATCCTCATAACTAAAATGTAACAAAAATATATGAAAGGTTTTATATGTATTTATTCCATTCAACTACCTCTATTTATTAGCTATATATTGTATCATTTGGAAGCCTTTTGGCTTAAAAGGATATGTGCAATACTAGTTGTAGCTTATTAAAATACACTGGCATATTTTTATTATGAAGCAATTGATGGGAAAGTCAATTGGAAGTACAGAATCTTTTTTTATTATCTAATGAGAAAGACATTGTATTTCTTATAGCAAAAGTAGTATTCTTTCTTTTAATTTTAGAATATTATAGGGGTACAACTCTTTGGTTATATATATTGTCTATGCACTGCCCAAGTCAGAGCGACAATCATGGACATCCCCCAAACTGTACGCCCCGCACCCACTAGGTGAGAGTTTTCCCATCCCCTCCACCCCCCTCCCACCTGCCCGCCCTCTGATGAATATTATTTCCGTGTGTGACATAAGTATTGATCAGTTAGTACCAACACACAAGGACTCGTTCAGACTCAAGGTGAAAGGATGGCATGCAATTTTCCAGGCAAATGGAAACCAAAAGAAATCTGGAGGAGCCATTCTTATATCAGATATTATGAACTTTAAAGCAACAAAAGTACAGAAATTTTTAAAAATAAATAAAATTTATAAGAAGTTTTATTTTTTCTGAAGTACCACACCTGAAAACTTTCAGCTAAATTGCAATGCATATCTTATTATTGATTTATTCTAATTTCAGAAAATTCAGTAAAACTTCAGTAAAGGTCTGTTATGTCAATATCAACGTGAATTATATCTTTTCTTTGAATATCAAAAGTTCTGGAATTTGAAGAGACCCAAAAATGGAAATCCTTTTTTCTTTTTTTTTTTTTCAGAATATTACAGAGTTACAAACATTTAGGTTACGTATATTGCCTTTGCACAACCCAAGTCAGAGCTACAAGTGTGCCCATCCCCCAGGCAGTGCACACCACACCCATTAGGTGTGGATTTCCGCATCCCTTCCACCCCCTCCCACCTGCCCAACACCCGATGGATATAACTTCCCTATGTGTACATAAGGGTTAATCATTTTGTTTATAACTATCTGGTTACCTGACATTTATGTTCCTATGCATGTCTTTCTTTATGCTTAAATATTAGTGTTCACTAGGGTACTATTTGTCTGTGGATTGTTCCTAATTGAATTTACCTAAATCATGATATCAGTTATTACTTTCTATAAATCTAAAACCTGTATCTTCAGTCCAAGGTTCTCTGTTAAGATCTTGAGTCATATCTAACTTCCTATGGTACCTAACCACTCAGACATCATCTTGTTAACTCTGAAACTCAGGCACTAAAATTGAACATACGATGTTTTCCCTTCCTTCTTCTTACAGCAGCACTATAGGTATCCTGCTAGACACTCCCTTTAACTCTCTCTGAAGTGGGTTATTTAATGAATCTCCATATCTAGCTTTAAGACTTTGAGTTTATTTCCTCATGATCCAGAGTGCTAATAGCAGTCCCTTCAGCCATCAGCTCTTCTTGGAAAGTGCCTCCTTTGTAGAGAGGGATTTCACCAAATGTTACTTCTTCCTGAGAAGCCTGCACCCATTGTTTGATGTGAGAGTATGAATACCAATTTCCTTAGTGAAAATGAAAAAAAATTAAAGGTCTTACTCGGCTTCCAAGTTACCTGTGGGGTCAGCATAAATCTTGATTGGGACTGCATCTTAGTCCAAGCTCTTCCTCTGCCCAAACCTATTCTAAACTTATCCTGTAACAGGATAAGAAAGATGGAAATTTGAAGTTAGATCACACACTAACTTATTGGCAATGAGAACCCCACTATCAGTGATAGAAGAAAAAATGATAGTACCTGGCACAAGGTAGCATTGCAATTATAAAAAAAAAAAAAATTAGCTGTGGTAAGGTGAGCTGGAATTCCAGTGAAAAGGAATGTGTCAGGCTTTAGAGAAATATTGGTGGGGGGGACAGTAAGTATAAGAATAGTGGAATTAAGAGGTTATTGCTGAGTTTAAGGATGCATTTGCAAAAAGATCAAAAAAGGCTGAGAATAATTTATCTGCAACTAATAGCTAAATGTGAAAGCCAGAGGCCTCTTTAGTAGCATTTAAAGAAGCTATCATCTACTGCAGCTGGAGGGAAAGGAAATCTGAGTGACAAGCCCCTGACCTGATCATAAAAATAACAGATCCCAAGAAAGTTAAAGTCTCTATGAAGGAAGTCTGCTATGGCTATGTCAGGGCTTTGGTTGAGAAAAAATACATGGATAAAGACCTCTGGGTTTATATATCTGAACATTTTGAATCCTGAGATTGCTTGAAAACCTCAGAGCCTGCAGAAGTGGACCAGAATTTCCTATTAAGGGCTGCATTGTTTGGAGATAATGCAAAGGCTTCCCTTTAGTAGGGCACAGTGAGCCTTCACCCAGTGTCTGCTCCCACCTTCTCTCCTAGCCACTAAGTCAATGAGTAAGGTTAAGTCACAACATAACCTCACTGCAGACATGCTCATCCTCATAAAAGAATAAATTAACTATACCTCAATATATCTGAAGAATAGCCAAAATATACTGGCATGAGCAAGAGAGTATTCATGGAACTACATCAAGTGGACAGAATATAAAGCTGGATAAGGGAGTATTTATTGATTTGGAAGCACACTTATAGAACCCAGGATAGAACACCCTGCCAAAGACTCTATGTGATAGTACAAACTGCTAAAATGGCTCCCAGAAGTATGGAGAAAGTAATAGTCCACATTAAGTGTTGGAAAATGCTGGAATTTCCTTGACAGATGGTAGAGTAAGGGATTTAAAGGCTTAGGGAAGTAAGAATGCTAAAGTGAATACGTTATATAAAACCAGAAGACCCAGCAGATTACTGGGAAGCAGGAAAGAATGTTCTAGTGAGAGGATTACCAACACCATAAATAACTTCAGTGGTGGTTTTCCTCAGTTGGCTGGACTAAAGGAGGAAGATGCCATAACAGAACTGGACTGAAAGCAGTGGGGAAAATAGTACCCCTAAACAATAGAGTCCAGGGGATGGGAATTAACTACCAAGAAGACAGGTGGATACAATTATTGTAATTAGTGATGAGGGCACAGTATCAATCAGGGGGAACTGACCCACAGAGAGCTATGGAAATGATGATCTAACTTAGTATTCCTAGGAATAAAATATATCATCAAGCTTACCTCTTATGGGGAAAGGCCAGAAATAAGCTGGTAGAAAAACACACAAAATTATTTCTGTGATTAATACTGTGAAGTAAAAAGTTAGTAAATAAAAGAGAGTTATCATGAGAGGCAACTTTAGCTATTGTGGTTAGAGGAAATAAATCTAAGAAGACCTGATTAATGAAAGTTAGTTTAGCAAAGAACCAGAGGGAAAAATGTTTTGGAGGAGTAAGCAGGAAATTTAGGGTATGGGGAAAACAGACTATTTTGACTAAATTGTTTGAATATAAAACTTTGAAAAAGTCAGAGTGTTTTATAGGGGAAGAACATTCGAAGCCAAATGAACAGCTAAAACTGATGCACTGAGGTGAATGTGTGTGGAGATGTGGAGGTGTTTATAGCACAGCAGGGAGGAAAGGGGAAGTGCAGCGTGATTAAGGCAGAGTAGAGGGTGGAAGGGAGTAGCTGAGGTCAGGGAAGCAATTGGTTTCACATCATTTGAGGTCGTGAGCCCTTGTAAGCCCTTTAACTTTTATCCTAAGTCCATCAGATGATGATGGAATAACATGATCTGCCTTTGATTTTTAAAGCTTTACTTTATTTCCTGTGTGGAACATAGTATCTGTATATGCAAAAATAGAAACAAATAATTAAGTTAGGACACTATTGCAATAATTCAAGGCCTGGCCCAGCGTTGTAGCTGAGTAGTCTTTGAGAAGTATTTGACTCTGGGTGTATTTGAGAACTGAACAAACATTAGCTACTGGAATGAACATGGATTGCAAGAGAAGGAGGTTTAAGGACACCTACAAAAGTTTTTTGGTTTGAACTATTTAAGGAATGGATCTACCATTAATTGAAATAGGAAAGAGTTTTGGAGGAGAAGTTTTGAGACAAGGGGTAGGTGCTGAGCTAAACACTGTGAAGTTTAAGATACCTGTTGATCACATAGGTGAAGATATAATACAAACTCTGTTATATATGAGTATGTATTTAAGTTTCTATATTAGAGATAAAGTTTCTATATTATTTATAAACAGTATTATGTTTTATTTAAGTTTTTATTGATACATAATGATTGCACACATATCTGGGGTACATGTGATATTTTGCTACATGCATACAATGTCTAGTGGTCAAATCAGGGTAATTGGGATAACCATCACCTCAAACATTTATCATTTATTTGTGTTGGGAACATTCCAAATTTTTCTTCTAGCTATTTTGAAAATACAATAAAGTATTATTAACTATAGTTACCCTACTGAGCTATTGGACAATAGAACTTATTCCTTCTATCTGACTATATTTTTGTAACCATTAACCAACTTATCTTTATTCCCCCACTCCCTCCCCTTTCTAGCCTCTGGTAACCACCATTCTAATCTCTACCTCCATGAGATCCACATTTTTAGCTCCAACATATGAGTGACAACATGCAGTTATTTGTTTTTCTGTGCCTAGTTTATTTCATTAACATAAAGTCCTCCAGTTCCATCCATGTTGCTGCAAATGACAGTATTTCATTGTTTTTTATGGTTGAATAATATTGTATCATGTATATATACCACATTTTCTTCATCCATTCCTCCATTCATGGACACTTAGGTTAATTCCATATCTTGGATATTGGGAATAGTACTGTGACAAACATGGGACAGTCGATGTCTCTTCAATATACTGATTTCTGTTCTTTTGGATGTATATCCAGAAGTAGGATTGCTGGATCATGAAAAACCTAGAGGTAAATTTAAGAAAAAAAGAAAGATCCTTAAAATGAAAACTATAAAACACTGATGAAAAAAATTGAAGAGGTCACACAAAATGAAAATACATCCCATGTTCATAAATTTGAAGAATTAATATTTTTAAAATGCCCATAGTACCCAATGTTATCTACAGATTCAGTGTAAACCCGTTCAAAACACCAATGACATTCTCCACAGAAATAGAAAAATGAACATTTTGTATGGGACCACAAAAGACCCTGAATAGCCAAAGCCATCCTGAGTAAAAAGAATGAAGCTAGATGCATCACACTGCCCGACTTCAAAATATACCACAAAGTTATAGTAACCAAACAGCATGACATTGGCATAAAAATAGACATATAGATCAATGGAACAGAATAGAGCACTCAGAAATAAATCCACCCATTTATAGCCAACTTATTTTCAGCAAAGACACCAAGAACACACATCGTGGAAAGGAGAGTCTCTTCAATAAATGGTGCTGTGGAAGCTGGATATCCATATGCAGAAGAATTAAACTAAATCTCTATATCTCACCATATTCAAAACCCCAAATGGATTGAAAACTTAAATGTAAGAATTGAAACTATGAAACTCCTAGAAGAAAACATTGGGGAAATGCTTCAGGACATTGGCCTGGGCAAAGATTTTTGGGTAAGACCTCAAAAGTATAGGCAACAAAAGCAAAAGTAGACAAATGGGATTACATCAAACTATTATGAAAAGCTTCTGCACAGCAAAGGAAGTAATAAGCAGAGTCAGGAAACAACCTACAGAATGGGAAAACATATTTGCAGACTATCCATCTGACAAGGAATGAATAACCATAATATATAAGGAACTCAAACAACTCAACAGCAAAAAAAAAAGGAAAACAAAAACAAAAACAAAAAACACAAATAATCCAATAAAAAATGGGCAAAAGATCTGAATAGACATTTCTGAAAAGAAGACATACAAATGGCCAAAGGATATATTAAAAATGTTCAGCATCACTAATTGTCAGGGAAATGCAGATCAAAACCTCAATGAGATATCATTTCACCCCAGTTAAAATGGCCACCATCAAAAAGACAAAAAGTAATAGATGCGGATGAGGATGCAGAGAATGGGGAACCGTCCTGCACTGCTGGTGGGAGTGTAAATTAGTACAACCACTATGTAAAATAGTATGGGGATGCCTCAAAAACTAAAAACAGAGAAACAATATGATTCTTCCAAAACAATATTAAATTTTTATGAGAAATAAAATTACCTTACATAGATTAATATTTAAATATGGGGAAGTTATTATAATTAAAGTAAGACTTAAATGCGTCTCCTTGGGTTAAAAATTCATAATTCTTTTCATTGTTTAGTCTTTCATTGAAACCAGGAAGGAAATGCATGAACTTTTGAAGTTCATAGAGTACATTGTGTTTCTTCTTCCTAAACTGAGAGATAAAGAGTTCTTTTTAACAAAGAACTACTGCTTCCACATAATTTCAAATTTAACATTTTTACGATAAATTTATTTATGCTCAATAACAATGTGAAAGTAATACAATCCTTAAAATTTCATTAAT
Organism: Daubentonia madagascariensis; assembly: GCA_023783475.1. Lineage (NCBI taxonomy): Eukaryota > Metazoa > Chordata > Mammalia > Primates > Daubentoniidae > Daubentonia > Daubentonia madagascariensis. The sequence continues at coordinate 10,866,180 of JAKFHU010000978.1, read as the reverse complement.
TGATTTATTTCTGAGTAGTTATGTCCTGCTTTGTCCTCCTTTTCTTTTGATGTAACACAGACTGGACTGTGGCTAAAGGTGATGAGTTTAGCCTCAGACTGCCTGAATTCAAACCAAGACTCAACTACTTGTTAGTGTGAACTTTATACCTATTAGTTGTCTACGTTGGCCAAACGTAATTAGGAGTAATCTTTTAATAATAGCAAACTTAAAATCAGCATATACCATGGTAAATATCCATGGAAAAGAATGAAGAGTGCCAAATTAAAATAAGTCAAGTTCTCTGTGCCTCAATTTCCTTGTCTCTAAAGTTAAAATAATCATAGAACCTACCATATGGACTTTACAGTGATGAAATGGATAACACCTTTAAGCTGAATAGCATAGGCGCTGAAACATATTCAGAATTTAATAAATGTTGACAAGCCTTAGCAACTTCAAAGGAGTTTCTGTCACTTCACTGGTAAAGATATTTTACGTGATTAGCCGAGAGTCATCAACACCTAGTGCCTCTGGTACCTGACAATTATAGAAGCTAAATTTTTAGTAAACTTTATTTATTAGAGATAATTATAACCAAACAACCTACACCATACCCCCCCTTATCTGCAACTCTAGCTATCTAATTAAGAAGCCCACAAATAAGAACTTTTAAAAAATCCTAAGAATTAACCTTAGCTGTCTGAGTACTTTATTTTTTCTATTAGTTTATTTATCCTTTTCTTTTTTTTTTTATTTCATAGTATTGTGGGAGGTAAAAACACTTTGGTTACATAAATTGCCTTTGCACCGCCAAAGTCAGAGCTACAAGTGTGCCCATCCCCCAGACAGTGAGCACTGCATTCTTTACGAGTGAATTTACCCAACCCCTTTTCCCCCCTTCCATCTGCACCACACCCGATGAATGTTACTTCCCATATGTACACATTAGTGTTGATTAAGTAGTACCAATTTAATGGTGAATACATGTGGTGTTTGCATTTCCATTCTTGTAATACTTCACTTAGAAGAATGGGCTCTAGCTTCATCCAGAATAATACAATAGGTAGTTCACCACTTTTTTATGGCTGAGTAGTACTCCATGGTATACATATACCACATTTTATTAATCTACTCATGGATTGATGGGTACTTGGGTTGTTTCCACACATTTGCAAGTATGAATTGTGCTGCTATAAACATTTGAGTGCAGATGTCTTTTTTACAGAATGTCTTTTTTCCCTTTGGCTAGATACCCAGTAGTGGGATTGCTGGATCAAATGGTAATTCTACTTTTAGTTCTTTGAGGTATCTCCATAGTACTTTCCATAAAGGTTGTACTAGTTTGCAGTCACACCAGCAGTGTATGAGTGTTCTTATCTCTCCACATCCATGCTAACATTTTTTGTTTTGGGACTTTTTGATAAAAGCCGTTCTCACTAGAGTTAAGTGATGTCTCATTGTGGTTTTGATTTTCATTTCCCTGATAATTTGAGATGTTGAGCATCTCTAATGTTTCATATGTTTCTCAGCCACTAGTCTATCTTCTTTTGAAAAGTTTCTCTTCATGTCCTTTGATCACTTTTTAATGGGGTTGCTTGATTCATTTTTTATTTGTACAAATTTGTGGGGTACAAGTGTAATTTTGTTACATGGATAAATTGCATAGTTGTGAAGTCAGGGATTTTAGTGTATCCATCACCCTAACAATGTACATTGTGCTCATTAAGTAATTTGTTATCATCCACCCTCCCTTTCCTCCCACCACCCTTCTGATTCTCCATTGTCTAAGTACTTTAAACGTTGTCATATATAGCACATTGAGTCAGAGTGTATATGGAAAAATAAATCAAGTAAACATAATTAATATGCAGAACTTTTATATCATTTTTGGTTGCTACATTGAGATGATGCAGGTCAATTCGACAGTCACTAGGCTAAAATTGATAACTTTTTCATTATTTCATATTAACACATTTGTAGGATATTATATAGAACACTATCTTTAATAGTATATTTTCAATTGCTTCATTTAGTTAACACTTAGGTATAAGTCACCATGCTGGGAGGATGTATAAAATATGTTTTGAATATTATAATTTAACAGCACAAAAAATGTCTAGCTTTATTGTTGCTATGATCACTAGCAGACCATAAAAAATGGAGTATGCAAATATCATGCTTTTAGTTTGTTTGAATTTCTATGGTTTAATAAAGCTTAATTAAAATAAATAATAATAGTGTCTTATTTGTATGCCTATCATTGTGGGAGACCTTCTACCCTTATCAGTATGCTAATTTTCTTTGAAATTCCAAATGTTAGAGAAAATTATATTTTCTTCTTCATTTAGGAGAATTTATGGCTTAAGTCTGAGAGTGGAGGAAAAGCTGACAATTAAATCTTTCTTCTCGTAGAATTTGGGTCAAAGAATGAATGATAATAAATGCCTAATATTATTAAGATTATGTAGATTAATGATTCTATATAAGTTGGAAATTTTAGCCAAATACTATTTTTTTTTTGAGACAGAGTCTTGCTCTGTCATCCTGGCTACAATGCAGTGGCAACATCATGGCTCACTGCAAACTCAAACTCCTGTGTTCAAGTGATCGTCCTACCTCAGCCTCCCAAGTAGCTGCGACTACAGGCACACGCCAACATGCCTGGCTAATTTTTCTATTTTTTTGTAGAGATGGCCTCCCAGAATGTTAGGATGACAGGTGTGAGCCACCGTGCCTGGCCCAAATAGTATTTTTGATGTGTAATGAAATCCAAATAGTATACTAAAGTAAGGAGAGTAAATCTACCATATCTATTAGTTGTCTACATTGGCCAAACTTGATTAAGAGTAATCTTTCCATAATAGCAAACTTAAAACCAGCATGTAACACGGTAAATACCCATATAAAAGAATAAACAGTACCAAATTTAAACAAAAGCATAGTTTAGAAATAAAATGTGTAAAACCCAGGGAGAATGCATTAATTGAAATAAAATCAATTTCTAACATAAATTTAAATAGTGAAATAAAATTATGCTAATCTAATGTATTTGCCTTATTGTGTTTTTCAGTTCATTATGCTGCATGCATAAATATGAGATGGTTATTTTCCCTTTGATAATACTCCTTAGGTTATTTGATTTAAATTGGTTTGCTTCTTTTAAGCGTAGCACAGCCTTTTGAAAGATTTTGTTTCCAAATGAGCTTTCATTGTCTGCTATATTTTACTTTTATTCAGTTTTGTTTACATCATGTAGAAGGCATTACCAATTATTTTACTTACTTGTATTATGAGACTATAGTACACAAATACTTCAAATTGCCTCCCATTTTTCTTCTAGAACTCTATGTTCAATAAGAACATATCAAAAGTCTAGGATACTGCTTAAGACAGTAAATACTTTTGAATTTTCAAGTGGCTCATGTCCTTGCTGTCAAAATTCTTTGACCTAAATTAACTTTGTTGTTTTCCTGTTTATTACACAACTATTACATCTTTCTTTTCTTCTTCATGCTAACCATTTTCAGGTATCTCACTATTAAATTATCCTTTTTATTTCCTTTATAGAAATATCTCCTTTCCCCGAATGGTTCATGATTATGCCCAAAAATTAAAAATTAGGCAAAGAATATAAAGCAATGCATACGCTAAGAACTAAGGGTATCAAATATGTTTCATTCATCAGTATTTTCATCTCTCTAGTTTTATTTTCAAATTTCCAATATCTGGCACAATTACATGGAGGTTACCTTGTGTTACAGTGTGCCATTCGAGTTTGGGATGACAAAAGCTGCACATTTATGGAAAGCCCTGCAAAGTATTAGCAAAAAGTCAAACAATGCAGATTATTTAAAAGTTAGTATTAATAAGGGGTAAAATAAATCCTACTAAAAGGACATCAAGAAAATTATTACAGAATTGTTTTAACTATATAGATTTTTCGCAAATTTCCTTTCTTTTCATTCTAGTGAGACTCAAAGGATAGTAATGTCCATCCTTCATTCATTCTTTCTTTTTCTTTCCCTTCATGTTTGCTTTTCCAGGCTTTTCTCTCATTCTTATTTATATATCCCCTTCTTTCTTGATTTTTTCTTATGTACAAGAAATATGTAGAATATTATGGTATAATATTGATCATGGATGTATATACCTACTTGAATGAGTGCAACAAGCAAGATGTTAGAAAAACAAATGTCTAAGAAAGATAAGTATATACATAAATTAATACATATATTATTTTGATATTTTATACATAAATGTACATGAATTATTTTTTAAATTATAGCAAAATAAAGCCAATGGTTTATTAAAAATACTAAAACATATTTGTAATTTAAAGAATCTTTTATTTTAAAAAAACTCATTTTTAATTTAATATCAAATTGCAAAAATAAAAATAGGATTATTTCCATAAGTGTTGAATTAATTACATAATAATAGAACAGCATCCATTTTTACTGTTAGGAAATAAAAAGAAAATAAGAGTATTCAATATAGCTGCCAATTAAAATGTAATTACATAATTGATTTCTAGTATACTATCCTGCCAAAAGAATGCAAAATTTCCTAAATGTCTGAGGGAGATACATAAAATATCTAGATAAACATTTATCAATTATTGTGAAGAATTTATATATAAATTTTGAAAGGTTAATGAGGGACACAATAATTAAATGCACAATGAGACATAAAATGTTCTCTGTTTTGAAGATCTATATTACAAAAAAGTTAATTTTTCCAAAATAATCTATGATTTTAAAAAATCAAAATTAATGATCCACAGGAAAAATTTAATTTGTTAGAAACACTTGATTTTTTAGGAGAATAAATATGAGTTAATAAGCAGGAAAGTTGTTAATACATATTAATGATGGGATCCTGACATACGTCAACTGTTTAATATTACAGTCATGAAAATATTGTGGTACTAATTCCACTTGAAAAATAAATACAAAGTAAAAGTTACAGATACAGACCAAAATATACACTCAAATTATGTATGTTCTGAAGTTTACAGTTTTGAATGAAGTGAAAAATCATGCAAAATTCAGTCAATGAAAATTAGCAAACTTCATAGCCATTTGGTGTAAAAAGGAATTAAAAGTCTACTTATAATTTCAACAATATCATTGGAAAAAATATAGATGGACAAATATAGCAATCACATATAAGAGGGAGGGATTATATATCAGTAGTTTTAATCTATGAATATGTTTTACATATCTTCAAGGAAAGCACAAAGACTCTAATAGAAAAATAGGCAAAGGGAACGAAAATCCATACAAAAAATAAATGCCTGGTAACATATGAAAATAAATCTAACTAACAAAGAACTAAAAAATAAAACAAACTTCTTAAAAATTTTGGTTGTTTTGTTTGTATTTAATAAATAACATATTCTCTAGAATCTCTTTGAATATACTAGTAAGAATTCTTTAAGGTACTCTCTGTTACGTTATCTCTATTTCCTTCAATTCAGATGTCCTCTTTGTCATCCTGGTATTTATCATTCATGATCTTGTTTTTCCTTAAGTACTCCTGAGATGATGGATGCTTACACCTGTTAAAATTTGATTTTTACATTTAAAGCCTACAACAAAGAGGCCTTTTTGGATAATATGTTTTCATAGGTAAACTTATCTAAAGGTAACTTGGAAGCACTTCTCTTGAAGTACACCTAATATTTTAGATGCCCAGTTATTTTCATCACATTATCAAATATTTAAATTAGGAATCACATTTTAGTTTTACTTAATTTACTGATTAAACAAATTAAGATGTAATAAGGCTATAAATAAAGATTTCAGAATTTTCTTAACAGATAGAATAGCAGGATAAAATTAATGCTTAAATTATGTATGCCTTTTATTTCTAGAGAATATAAATTAAATAGAAATAAATTGTCAAAGTGTTGAATTAAGCAATGATAGGGTGAACAAATACATAAAAAGATTTCAGTTGACCTCATTTTCAATGTTTGTCATTACTGTGATTTAGCTCTCAAATGAAATCTGATATTAGGTTTTATTAATACAAACATAAGGCTGAAAAGAGGGAGCTACAATGTACACTTAAACTGTATTTATCAAACTATGTTTGGAGAACTGTATTTAGTGATGAATATAATGTTTTTAAAGGTATCTTTATAATCTGAAGTGGAAAAATTTGTTAAAATTTGACAATAAATGGTCAGAATAAAACTATAGTATTTTTTTAATGCTTAAGAACATTCAATAGGCAAAAAGAAAAAAAATGATAATTAAAATGTGCTTATTTTGGCTTCCAAATTAATACTTATTTATTGATTGTGTCTTTTCGATTTGAATATCTATCTAGTGCATGTGACTTTATAATTTGTGTGTTGAGACACTTGGAGGCTGTAGGAGAAAAATGCAGCAGGAAATATGGCTTCAATTTTTCATGAATTGCCTAGCTGTCCATATATCATCAAAGATAAATACAGCTGGATATTAGTTAAAACAGTAGAAACAGATTCAATTCAGTAACTACTGACAGTAGAGGTAAATGCTGAGCTCCATTCCGATTTATGCAGAGGTGATTTAAGCAATTTAAAAGGACAGTGAGGGAGTGGGGAGAGCAGGGTGCTCAATAGAGTCAGAAAAGGAAGAAATTACAAAGTGTTGGTGGGTGTAAATGCAATCAAGCCAGCTATCTTTGCTACCGGGCAGTAACTGGAGTTAGGATTCTATCCTCCCACAGAGACTGAGAGACCAAGGCCAGCATCAATAGAGACTGAGAGGAAAAGTGAGGTAAAATATTTTGGGTTTGAATTGAGGTAACTTACTTGATGAATTTTTTTTTTTATTTATCGAAGAAGTAAAGGAAAATATTGAAATTATTCCTAAATATGTGTGTATTTCATATTATTTCAAAATTAATTTACCTTGTATATTTTGGATATTAGCCTTTTAGAAATATGGCTTGCAAGTATTTTCTCCTATTCCAGAGGTTTTCTTCTCACTCTGTTGATTGTTTCCTTTGCTGTTCAGAGCTTTTTAGTTTAATGTAGTCCTACGTGTCTATTTTTGTTTTTGTTGCCTGTGCTTTTGTGTCATATTTAAAAAATCATTGCCAAGATCAATGTCAAGAAGTTTTCCTCCTATGTTTTCTTTAAGGGTTTTACAGTTTACATCTTACATTTAAGCCTTTAATTTATTTTGAGTTAATTTTTCTGTATGGTGCAAGATAAAGGTCCAATTTCATTCTTTTGCATGTGGATGTTGAGTTTCCCCAATGCCATTTGTTGATGAGACTATCCTTTCTCCATTGTATGTGCTTGGCACTCTTGTCGAAGACTGGTTGATGTGTAAGCAACTCTTACAACTCAATTGCAATAAATAAATAATATATAGATTTAAAAAATGGAAAAAGAACTTGAACAGACATTTCTTCAAAGATGACATGCAAATGACCAATAGTAACATGAAAAGGTATTCAACATCATTTATCATCAGGTAAATGCAAATTATAACCACAAGGAGATATCACCTCATACCCATTAGGATGGCAATTATAAACAAAACAAAAACTCAAAAAATAATTAGTGTTGGAGTGGTTGTGAAGAAACTGGAACCTTTCTACGCTGTTAGTTGGAATGTAAAATGGTACAGCTGCTATGGACAACAGTATGGAAGTTCCTCAGAAAATTAAAAATATAACTACTATATGATCCAGCACTTCTGGGTATATATCCAAAAGAATTGATTTCAGGATCTTGAAGAGATATTTGCACTCCCATTTTTATTCTAGCATTATTTACAATAGCCAAGATATGGAGACAACCTAAGTATCCTTCAGTGAACAAATGGGTAAAGAAAATGTAGTATGTATATACAATGGAATATAATTCAGCATTAAAAAGAAGAGCATCCTGCAACAGGAGATAACATGGATGAACCTAGAGGACATTATGTTAAGTGAAATAAACCAGGCACAGAAGGAGAAATCCCGCTTGATCTAACTCAGGTAGTCAAACTCATAGAAGCAGAGAGTAGAATGGTGGTTATCAGGGGCTGGGAGGAAGGGGAAATGGGATGTTGGTCAAAGGGTATAAAGTTTCAGTTATGCAAGATTAATAAGTTCTAGAGATCTACTGTACAATATAATGTCTACAGTCAGCAATACCATAAATTTTAAGAGAGTAGATCACATCAAGTTAAGTCTTCTTACCAGAATGAAAAGGGGGACAAGAGGAAACTTTAGCAGGTGATGGACACACTAAATACCATGATTGCAGTGTGCTTTCAAGGGTGTATGCATATGTCCAAACATATCATCTTGTATTAAATTTGCACACTTTTTTTTGCTTCAATTACACCTCAATAAAACTGTTAAAAATTAAATATTTATTTTTTTTTACTTCAGAATATTATGGGGGTACAACACTTTGGCTATATATATTGCCCATGCACTGCCCGTGTCAGAGCTACAATCGTGGACATCCCCCAAACTGTGCTCCCCGCATCCATTCAGTGAGAGTTTTCCCATCCCCTCCACCCGCCTCCCGCCTGCCTGACTCCTGATGAATATTATTGCCCTGTGTGATGTAAGTGTTGATCAGTTAGTACCAATTTGATGGTGAGTACCAGTGGTGCTTGTTTTTCCATTCTTGTGACACTTAACTTCGAAGAATGGGCTCTAGCTCCAACCAGGATAATACCAGATGGGTTAATTCACCGTTGTTTTTTATTGCTGAGTAATACTCCATGGTATACATATACCACATTTCATTAATCCACTTGTGCATTGATGGGCACCTGGGTTGTTTCCACATCTTTGCAATTGTGAATTGTGCTGCTATAAACATTCGCGTGCAGATGTCTTTATTATAGAATGTCTTTTTTTCCTTTGGGTAAATACCCAGTAGTGGGATTGCTGGATCAAATGGTAGTTCTACTTTTAATTCTTTGAGGTATCTCCATATTACTTTCCATAGAGGTTGTACTAATTTGCAGTCCCACCAGCAGTGTATGAGTGTCCTATCTGTCCACATCCCCGCCAACATTTGTTGTTTTGGGACTTTTTGATATGAACCAATCTCACTGGAGTTAAGTGATATCTCATTGTGGTTTTGACTAGTTTCTAAGTTCTTGATGACCAACTAGTTCACATTCTTTTTTACTGAGAAATAATCTTTATAACCTTTTTTTTTTGGTTTCAGTTAGTTGATTTATAAATTCTTAGAGGTTTGAAACCAACTCATTTCCTCAGTCACTAAAAGTTTCCTGAGTTTTTTTCTAAATTACTACTTTCAGCCAAACTCAAGATGTTTCCTTTTTAACGAACTATCCCGATAAGCATTCTGGGCAAAAACGGGAAGCATGGTATTTATCACAATCTCTATGTAAAAGGATAGTGCTCTACATTATGAAAATGAAGGTGTTCTCACTTAACCTGGGATGAATAAGCTTGCCTCGCCCTTACTACCCTATATTATTCATAATATTAAACCTCACTTTGGAAAATCGTATTCATTAAGTGAATAAATGAGAAAATGAATCACCAGAAGAAGTTAGTATAATGCATAATTCACACTATCACAAATAAATTGAACACTCCCTGGGCCTCAGGTACACCAATCCCAAACATAAAAATCAGCAGATCTTTCTTCTTTTAACCTGGGTTCATATTTGAAGTGATATCATGAGAGCTCCATGGATAACTTTTACCCAAAAGTGCTTCCCCAAAAGATTACTGAAATTACTTTTCCCATTAAAAATTCTGTGAATGATGATTTATCTTCCTTCTACCCATCATCCTTAAAGATAGCTAATTTAAATTTTTATGAAATAACTGAGAAATCTAATTGCCAAAAACCCTAAAGAGAATGAAGGCATGCTCAACCTCGAGTGACAAAACCTAATAAAATGTTATTCTTCTGCTTAATGAATAGGCAGCCAAATGTCTGACACAAGCCTTGTCATCGGCTTCAGCCTCAGGCTCAACCCGAAAAGGTTTCTTGGCTCCATCCTGATCCTCTGTGGCTCCTCTGGGGGTTCCTCCTGGAATAATCTTGCCCTTGCCCTCCACTCCCTTCAAGGCTGCCCTTTTCCAAAGGGCCCAGGGGATAACTGACCAGAAAGTCTGTTATGAAACTCCTCAAGTTCTAACCTCAAACGTGTTTCTGGGATAGACAGAAAACCTGCCATGGGTTAACCAGTGAGAAGAAATGTTATTATAGGGTACAATTTGAAGCTGGCCCCCAAGATTCCTGTGGCCTGTCATACAGGCTCTGCGTAACTCCCTCCCCTGAGCATAAATGTGACTTGAGCTTATGATGGTATAGTAGCTCTTGTGATTTTATTACATCCTGTGGCTGACAGGATTGTGCATATGTAATTAAGGCCCCTCAGCAGCTGACTTTGAATTAATCAAAAGGGAAATGACCTTGGGTGGGCCTGGCTTAATCAGCTGAGCTCTTCAAAGTCACGGGGACCTTCCTGAAAGACAGATTCAGAGTGTGAGAGGTTCTCCTGCTGGCTTCACAGGGGCAGACTGCCATGTTGGAGAGAGGGCTGCATAGAGGGGACGGGGCAGCCTCCAGGACATGAGACGGGACCCCGGCTGACCAGCAGCAAGAAAGCAGGCACCTGCGCCCTACACCTGTAAGGAACTGAACTCTGCCAACAACCAATGAGCTTTAGGTGAAGACCCCGAGCTCCAGGTGGGATGGCAGACCTGGCCGAAATCTTGCTGCCAGCCTTGTGAGATCTTGCAAAAGTGCACCTGGACTCCTGAGCCCCAGAAACTGTTTTTCCATCTCTGAATGTGATATATTGCTCCATTTATTTAGATCTGCAATGTTTTCAATAAAGGTTGCATTTGGTTTTGTAGCTAAAAAAATAAAAAAATAAAATAAATAAAATGAAATATTTCACTGACAGAAAAATACATTTAAAAATTACTTAAAAAATTAATTTACCATTGGACACTAAAATCACATAATAAAACTGATCTTTAAACCTTGGTGAACTCCCTTTGGAAAAGTTAATGGCTATGTTTTATATATGTACATATATACACACCCACACACATATATACTTATATATGTATACATAAAAACTAACCATTAATTTTACTATACATACATATACACATAAATAAATATATAGGTATGTGCATATTAATGTTTGTTTTTTAAATAGTGAGACATGCTTATTTTTAGTACTGGTGGTCATACACAAGAGATATTAAAAATGCTTGAAAAATTTTCATAAAGGATTGCTTAGATTTCAACCTACTTGTCTTATTTGTTTTGATTATGATTTTATTTATTTTCGGTTTCATGTAAGTATAGTATACTACACATTTTATAATTTTCCCGTTTTTCAATCATTTTTTATAAATAGTCTAATTACTTATACATACATATATAAATACTATGTATACACATATAACACGCATAAAGACATACATTTTTGTTTTTTTCAAGATGAATGATGATACTATCAACAATTTCCTATGCTTTCCATTGGTGAATCATAGTATTAATCATCAATAAAATATAATATTTATGTTAGATAACTACCATGAAGATAAAACATTTGCCCAGCAACAAAGAGGTGATTTTATTATCATTCAATTTTCTCATTAAGGAATAGTAAGTCACTTAGAAATATTTTAAGCTATTTGATATAAGACAAAATTTCCCAAAATTTTTAGTAAATATACTTTGACATATATAAGTCCAAATATTTTATTTGATTTTTTTAGGTCCAAACTCATTGGTATAGTTTCTTGCTATCTCTGGTTAGTTCTATCATTTTGTCCATCTACACAAAGGATTTAGCTTTAGTGTCGTGAAAATAATACCAGCCTTGATGCCAGAATACTAGGTTTTTAACCTGCATGAACTCGTATAAACAGATAGTTTAGTAAGGCCCCAACATCTTTATTTTAAAATGATAGAGTAAAATAAACAATTTATTAACTATATATTTACCACTCAACTCTTAGTGAGTACTAGGAATGTGGCAGACCATGTTGTATGTTCTGAGAATCCCCCAAAATAAGTGACATATAAAATAAAATTTTTTCTTAAAGTTCTCACAGGAGGGAGAGAGAGGCAGAGAAAAAAGGAGAGACAGAGAGGGGGAAGTGGGGAGAGAAGACAGAGTAGCTAGATAGCTGGAGAGAGGGAGAGAAGAGAGAAATATACATCAATATGATCCACATCATATTGTCATGTGTTATATGTTAGGGGAGAAATCAATCACATACTTTCTTATAGATGAAGACAGCAAATATTTCCTAGAACTAACTTATCAAAGAAAAGAAGATCTGCTTAAGATAGTGAATAGAATTTGAGGGGAAAAGAAAAAACGTGCAAAAATTAGAAAGCATAAAGAGTCATGGTATTTTTAAAGAGTTGCAATTAAGTCCAAATAATAATGAAAGGTAGAAGATAAAATAGGAAATGCAAACAGGTGCTGGTTAATAAAGGCATTGTCTGTCACACAAAGGAGTATAGTTTTTGTATATATTTGTTATTTTTGTTTGTCCAACATTCATACCACCTTTTCAGTTTGGAACAATTCCCTAATAGCTAAGATTTAATGTGAGGCACAGACCCATCTTCAACTATATAGAAACAGAAATCACTTTAAAAGTCCTATCTCCCAGCTCAACTGGCAACAACTATATAGGCCTAATTGCCAGAGTGCATTATAGGGAAAAAAACTCTTAGAAAAATGTAGGTAATCTTGGATTGATTATACTGTTAGCTAGTCAGCCCTATTCCCATTGATATACCTCAACAGAAATGTAGTAAGCCTTGCTTTATGGTAGCAAAAGAAAACTTAATTATTCTTTGTGATCATCTGGAATAAAGAACCCATTGAGATCTAAGATTATGGGGACTGCATCATCACTACTATTCAACAGTATGAACAAAGAAGAAAATCAAGGACTGTGAAGTGGGGTGCAGCCTCAAAAATTAGGACACTTTAAAGAGAGAACAGAAGTTCAAATAGCAGCTTAAGGCGCTGGTAGAAACCAAGAAACTTTCTATAGCAGCGATAAAAAGAATATCTTATCTCTTGAAGCTACAAGACTGAGATACCTGAAAACCAAAATCAAACATTGATCTCTTGATCCTGCTGGGTTGCAAATTACAACTTCAGTCACATTTAAAGTCCTGCTAGGTATACTATAAGAAAAGTAGGCCATTTATAGGATAAGATTGGAATCTTAAGAATTGGAATAGTTTAGGTAGCATGAGTGCCCAGACGGAAAGCTCACATTAAATCTCCCTTGCAGACTGCTTTCCCTCCTCCTGCTTCTGATGGGGTTCATGATGATGTTTTTCAGGGGCAGTTTTCTGAAAAAGGAAGGGGGAGCACATTGTTCTCATTTCCTATAACTCTCACTTCTGTGTTTAAAACTCTTCTACTAGAGATAGGTTCCTTCATGAAGTCAAGGATAAGGGAAGGAATAGCCACCAAAAGTCAAACCAGAAAGGAGAGTGCAAGATAAAGAGTTTTAAAACTTTTCTAATTTACATAGGCAAAAATCTAAAGAATAAACTTAGACATTCACTCTAATTATGCTTAACCAATGGGAGAAGAACAAGTTCTATGCAGATTAGGAACTGATAAGTTGCTCAAACTTTCATCGTGTCTTCTCCTGACCCCAATTCGTTCTTCATTCTGCAAACAGGTATGACATTAAAAGAAATATTCAGGCCCATTGGATTTAACAGGATAAATTTCAATCTTTCTTTTCAAATGGCTCCTCAAGACTTTCTGGCAGGGATCCTAATAGCACTTCTGTGCCTTTAGATCATTACACAGGACGCCCATGAGTGACTTTGGAAGGGCCTATGTTTCCAATGGGAAAAATTGCCTATCTATCTCATTATGTATGATTTTTCAACAAAGATGTGGTTTGAGGTAGGTAAGAATATGTACACAGGGAAAGGGCACATTTCTTGTCATGGAAGGACCACCAAAAGGACCTAATGAATACCAGCCTAGGATTGCTGCTAGGTATGAACTCAAAACACAAACACACCTTTTCCACGATTCGAAATTTCAAAAAGAAGCAATAAAATTTGATTCTTCAATATGGTAATCAGTTACTGGAAGCAGATTGAAAAAACTTGGACCCATTTCATTATGAGGAGGCCAACAATTTGTCTTTACTGAATTAGGTGGTCATTAACCATTTTATATGCATTTTCCCCTCCTGTCATGCTTCTTTTAGCGCTACCATCCATACACTTATTGAATAACATGAATTATCATGGTAGACTGCAGAGCATTATTCTGAAGAGGGAATTTGCTTTACAATAAAAGAAGGTAATGAGCTATTGGCTATATGACTTCTGGTCCTATCAGGTATCTCATCTGTCAGAAATGCCTGGCTTTTTGGAATGATGGAATAGACTATTGAAATTACAATTAAATAATTGCATTCAAGATAATATCTTGAGCATTTGAGACACTAGCTATAGGAACATGCATGTTCTCTGAATTGACAAACATCATGTGACTTTAGGTAGTTCACACTTAAATTGCCCTATAGTTTCTTAAAAAAAAAAGAAGGCAAGCTCAACTAAGTAGAAGTGAGGAATCACAATGATAGGCAGTTACCTGAAGAGAATATTGAAGGTTGCCAATAGCAGGTGGGTCGAAGAAAAATGCTATTACTACTGAGAATTCCTGTGGGCCCAAACTACCTGTAAGACCATTTTATAAGTTTATTATTTATTTTGATGCAAGCAGCATTCTAGGCATGGAGAGTGAGCAGTGAACAAAACAGATCAAGTTCTTGACCACATGGAATTTATATCCCAGTATGGGCAGATGCATATCAATAAAAACAGCAAAACATTAGAGATATTAAAGATAAAGCTGATAGGACTTGTAGAATGAATTGAGTGACAGGAATCAAGAATGATTCAATGATTTGTGCCCTGAGAAACAGCAACAATGTAGTGGCCAGGTACTGGACAGGAAATGTCTGGGGACAAGCTGGTTTGTGAGAAGAATTGTATATTTTCTCAAAGTAGTTGTTTATCTTCATAGTTGTGATATTTTCTATAGATGTATTCTTCAAAGCAGGTATAAGCGAGAAAAGAGATTATTTTTGTCATTATTTCAATATTTGGGATCAGTTGGGTTAGTGTGGAAAAATGAAATGGCAAACAATTTGGGGATTTAAGGAGGATAGTGAAAGGAATTGATCCAGAGGAGACTTTACCAGAAGAAAATGAAAGAGATATGGTATTCAATATCTCTACGAAATCAACTAGTAAGTAACTACAGAGTGATGGCAATAGAGCCAGAAGGAAGGTGGGATATCTGATTTTTTTGATATTTGAGACGTAGAACAATTTTGGGCAATGTTAAACTCCAGGTTGCGAACATAGATATTGATAACATAAGTATAAATTAAAAAAAACTACAGGCTTGACAAGACCAAAAGAGTTGCCACTGTACTATTTGTTTAAGTCGTTCAGTTAATCAGGATGGTGACATCTCATGGATGAAAGAAAAAGAAAGTGAGTCACATGCTGAAGCCTCTAGTTACTGAGATAGAATGACCAAATTGAGTTGATAATAGTAGATTACGAGGGAAATTGCTTAATGAAATGAGTCTCAAAAAAGAGGGAAGCAATTTTTTTTCAAATAGCACTGAGAATCTGAAAGAATGCCTACTCTGCCATCTGTCCCCTTGGCATGTGAAATCTGGATGAACAAAAAGCTCCTGCATAGATATTAGATGAGGATTATAGTAAAATTTATGAAATATATTCTGTGATTTTTGCTACCTCTTTCTGATCCAGTCAGAAAGGTCCATAGTCTCTTTCCTGATATTGCCTGTTTCTCCCTATTTCAATGCCATTTATTGTTTCAGTTTTTGTTTTTAGTATTTCTTCCCAGTATTCTTGAACTCTTACTGAAAATTTACATATCATTTATTGTTCAGTCAAATCTTTAACGCCTCCATAAATATTTTTATTATTCCTACTTGTATCAATCTTTTCCTCCTTTAGTACCACACCTCTAATAAACTATATTCAGTGGTATTGATGGCATGTTACTCAGCTGAAAAAGGTTTTGGAGATACTCCATTAGTATACGTACAACATATACATGTATATGTACATTAGAGGACACAAAGATAAAGAACTATTATATATTCTGTGGTCTCAAAGAAAGTTGGTTGTATAACTGGGTCTAGAACTTCCTTTTATAATTAGTTTGCCTGACCTCTCTCTAGTCCTATGTCTTTCCCATAATGTGTCCTAATGTCTCTTCCAGGCAGACTGTCTGTATGTGTTATATCACTGCCTTCATTGAAAATGCCTGGATATTAATGGCTTTTGTGAAACGTCTCTAGGTCATTAAATATACTAAAATAAATTTTTCCACTTTGTGAGAACTCATATCTGTTGATTCGATTAATTCATGAATGGTCAGAAGCGAAGACAATTGAGTAGTAAATAAAAATTAAGTTTTAAAATAATACCAGTTTTCACAGAAGAAATACATGGTTATCATAATAATGATAATACAAATGATAGGAAATAATAATAGAAAAAATGAATTAGGAAGAAGGAAGGAGAAAACCAGTGACCAAGTATCTTTATTTTCTGAAATACATTAGTCATTCTATTAGATACATTGCATATATTATCTTATGAAGTTCATATTATTAATAGAACAATAAGAAAAAAGATGTAGCATTGTCTCACATTATCTTGAAGGAAATAGATTCATATCCCTCTCTCTCTACGCGCGCGCACACACACACACGCTCACATACACAGACACACACACCCACCCATAAAATTTACCTTTTTAAAATATACAATTCAGTGGTTTAAAGTATATCCTCAACTGGTGCAACCATTAACCGTTATCTAATCTTAGAATACTTTCATAACTCCCCATTTCCTTTTCCCACTAAAAACCACTATTATATTTTCCATAGCAATGGATATAACTATTGTGGACACTTCATATAAATGTAATCATATAATATGGAATCTTCTGTAAATAACTCCTTTCACTTAGCATAATGCTTTCAAGGTCTATCCATGGTGTAGGATGTACCAATACTTTACTCCTTTTTATTGCCAAATAATGTATTACATTGTATGTATGAATATACTGAATTTTATTTATCCATTCATCAGTTTGATGGATATTTGGATTATTTCCACTTTTTGGATAATATGAATAGTGATGCTATGAATATTTGGGTACATGTTTTTGTACAGATATATGTTTTCATTTGCTTGTACCCAGGAATGGGTAGATCAGCAATTTGTTTTGCAATCAAGTTTTTAAAGAATTGCAGAATATTTTCAAAAAGGATGGGCTATTGTGCAATCCTACCTGCAATGTATGATGTTTCTGTTTTTCTCTGCATTCTTGCCAACCATTGTTTTAATCCTTTTTAATTTTAGAGTGTGAAGTGATATTTCATTGTGATTTTTGGCTTGCATTTCCATAATAGTTAATGATATTGAACATCATTTTGTATGTTTATTGGCCATTTTATATCTTCCTTGGAGTTACATCTATTGTCCATTTTAAAACACTGAGTTATTTGTCTTTTAATTATTGAGTTTTAAGTGTTTTTTATATATTCTACATGCAAGTTCCTTCTCATATATCATATTTGCAAATATTTTCTCACATCTGTGGGTCATTTTTTCACTTTCTTTTCACTATTACTTGAAGCAATTTTTAAAAAAAAAATTAATAAAGTACCATTTACCTACTTTTCTTTTGTCATTTGTGTTTTGTTGTCATATTATAAAGGCTTTGCCTATCCTGAAGTCACAAATATTTTGTTTATGTTTTGTTTTACAAATATTATAGTGTTAGCTCTTAACGTAGGTCTATGATCTATTTTGAGTTATTCTGTGTATGGTATAAAGAAGAGGTCCAACTTTGTCATTTTGCATATAGATCTCCAGCTGTCCCAGCGCCATTTGTTAAAAACACTGTTCTTTCCCCGTTGAATTGTCTTGGCACCTTTTTTGAAAGTCAATGAGCATAAATATGAGAGCAGATTTCTGGGACCTCAATTTTGTTCCATTTATCTGTGCCTGTGCTTATGCGGTTATCAAACTGTCCTGATTACCATTGCTTTATAGTAAGTTTTAGAATTGCAAAGTGTGAATTCTTCAACTCCAAAATTCGAAAGTTTATTTTGGCTAACCTCAGTTTCTTGAATTTTTAAATGAATTTTAGGACCACCTTGTCAGTCTCTGGAAAAGAAAAAAAACTAGCTGGAATTTTGCTAGGAATTTCATCAGATGTGTAGTTCACATTTGGGTGTATTACCAGTTTAACAATATCGAGTGTTCCAAGCTATGGAAGGTGTGGATATGAGATCGTGTCTTTTCATTTATTTAGCTCTCACTTTATTTTCATAATATTTTGCAGTTTTCAGAAAATAAGTTTTATACTTCTTTTCTTAAATATATTTCTAGTATTTATTCTTTTTCATGCTATTGTAAATGGAATTTTAATGATTATTTTCTTCATTTTCCACTTGTCCATTTCTAGTGTATAGAAATACAATCCGCTTTTGTGTGTTTAAATTGTGACCTGCAACCTATTGACTTTGTTTGTTATTTCTAATAGTTTTTCTTTGGTTGCTTAGGATGTTCTGTATGCAATGTCATGTCATCTGCAAATAGGGATAATTTTACTTCCTGTTTTTCAATCTGCATGCCTTTTATTTCTTTTTTTTTTGACTGATTGCCCTGGCTAGAATTTCCAGTACAATGTCAGCTACAAATGACAAGAGCAAACACCTTATCTTGTTCCTGATATTAGGGAGAAAGCTATTAGTCCTTCACCATTAGATATGATGTTAGCTGACGATTTTACACAATGGCTTTTATGAAATTGAGGAAATTTTCTTTCCTTCCTAGTTTATTGATTTTTTTAATCATGAATAGGTGTTGTATTTTTTCAAATGCATTTTCTGCGTTTAGTAGATCATGTGATTTTTATCATTCATCTTCTTGATATTATGTATTACATCAATTGATTAATTGATGTTAAACAAATCTTGCTTTCCTAGGATAAATCTCACTTGATCATGGTGTATAATACTTTTTATATGTTGCTGAATTCAGTTTGCTACTATTTTAATGGATTTTTGTGTCCATATTCATAAAAGATAATAGTGTATAGTTTTGTTTTCTTGTGATATGTTTTTTGGGGGACAGGGTTTTGTTATCAGGGTAAAACTGGCTTCATAATTGATTAGAATTTTCTACTCTAGTTTGCAAATTGATCCATTTATGGGGATTTATTCCTCTTATACTTTTTTCTAAAACTAACTTTCCTTTATTTAGAACAATTACAGAATACAAATTCAAATCAAAATTTGAACTATTTTGGAATTTTTAATCCATTCAACAATTTTTAATTTGGGGACAGAGGATAAGACAAATTTTTTTTAGTAGCTTGTTTTTTTGTATTCCCATTGATACATTCTCTTTCAGATGTTTGATTCACTCATTTGACTTCAGCTATTTCCTCCATGCATAGTGTTTCCTAATTGGCATGCTTAGCATTGATTTACTTCTGTGCACACTCTTACGATCTTTGGGAACTACTAAATTTTCAATTTCAAATCACACGCTCAAAACCACTTTCAGTTTATTACTTATTGAATTCTAAACAGAAATGCATTCTCCCTCTGTTGTACCCAGAATAAGTATTTCCATTAATCCACTCTCTTTGGATAGTTTAGCTGTTCAGCTTTACAACATTTGTTTGTTTGTTTGTTTTCTCATTCATTTATTTGAATTTTTACTATATTTTTCAACTATTATGTCTTTGTTGTTGTTATTATTGAGATGATGGTGTGGCTGTTAATTCTGTTACGAAGGAGGAGAATTTTAGTTATCTAATGTTAGTTTATAGTAAGAGTTGTAGGAGCTTTTGTAGTTCTCTACCTTGGTCTATCACAGTCTTGCATTTCTCACGTTGAGAACTCAATTAGATCCTTGGGCAGACCATCTTTTTTTTTTTTTTGGGAAAGTATCAATTTATTGTTTCACAGTCAAGCCAAGGCATTTGTTCTTCACATCTAACTCAGGTTTTTTTGTAAGATTTTGTAAGATTTACAAAAATCTTAGTCATTGTCCCTAAAGCACACCCACTGTGCTCACATAGCTGGAACAGGAGGAGTGTATGGGTGTGTGTGTAAGAGAGAGAGAGTGTGTGTGTATGTGTGAGAATCTGCTCTTTTCATGATGATCTGGGCTCTGATGTTGAACCCACTTCATTAGCAATTACCCTTACAGTAATTTAATTGTTGGGGGCAATTTGATCTTTCCTGCTGAAGGACCACAGCCAGGCCCATTGAAAACATCAGAGACTCTTCAATATTTAGAAAAAAAAATAATAAAATCTGGGCTTTAGTCCATTTCCTTCCAGAGCCTTTCAACTAAGTCATGTTCAAAGGAGTACCACTTCAAACACAAATAATAATTTATATTACAGAATTCCTCTAGGGTTATTAGTGTCTACTTTTCTTTATAGAAATATAAATAAGATTCACCTGTTAAGTAATTATTTTCAAAACTTTGAAGTATTAGTCCAAGGAGGCTTTTTATCTCTCACTATATAAATAAGATTCTGATAAATTTTAAAGGCATATTCTCTAAAATTTATTTTGTTTATTGTGTTCCAATAAAATATTATTTATAGACCCCTAATTTCAAATTTTATAAAATTTTAATGTGCCATGAAATATTCTCCTTTTGATTTTTTCAATCATCTAAAAATATAAAAATAATTTAAATTTTTCTAAATTGACAGATAACATTGTATCTTTCTATTGTGTACTTGATGTTTCTATTGTGTACTTGATACATATATTGTGGAACAGAGGAAACTAGCTAATTAACCAATATATTACTTCACATAGTTATAATTTTATAGTGAGAGCACTCAACATCCCCTCTCTTTACATTTTTCAAGAATACAACATATCACCATTAACTGTAGTCACTTTGTTTTGCAATAGATCTCCTGAAATTTATTCTTCCTATCTAACAGTAATTATGTGTCTTTTTATTAATAAATTGTATGTTAGCAGGCATGTATATTATATTCCATTATGTATTATTTGCTTTAATTCTATTCATTTAACACTAACACTACTAACACTAATGAACTAATTAATATCACAGCTATTGGGTTAGAAAGTGTTACGAATTGGGCAGAATGCTGAGATTGATTACCATATTTAATCCACACAATACAGCTGAGATAAGTGTCATTGCCCTCACAGTATTGAGAATGTAGCTGAAGTAGAAAGTTAAATAACCTGTACATACTCAGGTTACCAGGCCAGAAATACTGCAGTTGGAATTTGAAGTTATGTCCCTTAACTGCTAAGCCATATTATTTTTCAAATATTAAGGATAATATCAAGAATTCTGGTTAAATATGACCACTGTATACATATCTATATCCATTCACTCCATGAAACTCAATGACAAAATAAATAATTTTTAGAAACATACATTTGAATATGTTGATAAAAATTTAAAAATAGAATAGAAATATTAAAATATAAGAATAAACCAAAGAGACAAAAAGATGGAAAATATGGGAGGAAAAATCTAATAAATCATAATATAAACACAGGAGTTTCAGAAAAGGCAATATGGAGAATAGAGGGAAAGAAATTATAAAATAAATTAATCAATAAGATTTACAGTTCTAAATATCATATTCTCCACATAAAAAGGAATCCTCCTAGATGCCCAGAAAAATCTATGCTAAAATAGCTACATGAATAACATTGTTGGAAATTTCAGAATACTAAATACAAAATGAAGATCTTAGGAACTTTAGCATGTAAGTGAGTAAATAGATCAAGTAAGAAAGATTAATACTCAAGCCATTGCATTTCTTTACAATGCCACTGGAAGCAAGAATATAGTAGAAAATAACTTTAAAATTTCTGAGGGAAAATGATTAGAAATTGGATTTGTATAGCCAGGTAAATTATATATCAAAAGTGAAGGTAAAATAGAGATCTTTTCAGACAAGCAAAAAACAAAAAATTTTAATTCCTCAGTACTATTTCTTGAAATCTGATGAACTATCTGCACCATGAAAATGAGCAAGTAAATCAAAAAGTAGAACACATGGACTCCAGGGAAAAAAAATTAAACAGAGATAAATGAAACACCCCAAAATGAAAGCAAATGGGGATACCACAAAGACAGTAAGTTAGCAGGCCTAAAATCAAGAACATGGATGATTACAGAGGTATACTTCCCAGATGGAAATAAAAAATAAAATTGACAACTGATGTATTTTATAATGTTAAATAGAAATTTATTCTTCTACCACATAAGTGTATATAAAATAAAAAATGGGAAATATAAAGAATTAATATCCCCAGGAGGATAAAAATGTTTTATAATAATGATATTATAGTGTATTGTACTGCATATATCACTTCTGAACTTGATATATACATATGCCTACACACATGCACATTTGTAAATAAAAATATTGACATGCCTACTATGGCTGGCAAGGACAAGTATTGGCAGGGACCAATGAGGTTTTCTTGTCTGTTTGTTTATTTTCCTATTATTAAAAACTCAGTAGAATATATTTTGTGTGATTCAGTCCACTGCAACCATTAAAATATCTAATCAAAGTTTACTGTGTTAATATATATTTCAATATTATTGTGTAAAATTTCAAACATATACAAACTAGTCTGAGTAATTTTACATGTATGTGTTAATGAGCTTCAAAAATTTTCAACTCAGAGCCAAATTGGTTTAATTTATATGACCCACCAAATTATTTACTTTTTACTACTTTACCAAGGCATAACTGATACAAATTACTGAACAACCAAACAACAAAACAACACAAACAAAACAATCAAAAGACACAATTATAACCCTAAAAAAGGAAAATGGGGATTCATTCTTAAAACAATGTAGTATCTAAAACATCCAGTTTTCAACAAAAATTATGAGGTGTGCAAAATAATTGGAAAGCGTGACTCATACTAAAAAATATCAGTCAATACAAACTGTCTGAATGGGATCATATGTTGGCTTTTGCCAGTAGACAAAGATGTCAATGCAGCTGTTATAAATACCTTCAAATAAATAAATGATGCTGTGTCTAAATGTTTAAAGGGGATTTAATGGGGTTAACTCAACAAGTAAAGAATCTCAATAAGGAGATTATGAAAAATGTAAATTCTGAATTGAGAATGACAATAACTAACATAAAAACTTCAGTCGAGGGATTCAACAGTAGTTTGAGATACAAAAATAAAGATCAGTAAACTTGAAGACAGACTGGTAGAGTCTACCCCATGTGAATCACAGAGAGAGAAAAGGAATGAAGAAAAATGAACAGAGCCTCATAGACTTGTGGGACACCATCAAACATACTAACACACATTTAATGAGAGTCCCAGGAGGTAATAAAGGGTCAGGAAAATATGTAAAGAAATAACAAATTTGAAATTCTCCCATTGCATGAAAAACTTTAATATACACATCCAAAAGGGTCAATGAATCGGAAGCAGGTAAATGCAAAGACATACACAATTACACAAAGCATAATCAAACTGCTGCTTAAAGCCAAAAACAAAAAGAAAACCTTGAAAGCAGCAAAAGAAAAAAAACTCATCAGGAGGGACAGGATTAATGGCTGACATTAAATAACTGGAGGTCAAAAGAGAGTCTAATTGATATTTAAAGTGCTGAAAGAAGAAAAGATATATAGTTACCCTCATGTACATGAACAATGAGAGAATTTGTTGCTATCAAACATGCTTTATAAAAATATATTAGAAAGTCCTCAAGGGTGAAAATAAATGACACTTGAATCCACCATAAGAAATGAAGAGTTCTGAATATCTAAATTTGTAGGTAAATAAAAATGTGTAAAATATTTTTCTTTTCTTTTCTCAATATCTTTGAAGATACATGATTGCATAAGTATCATTACAGCACAGTATTGTTAGGTATATAATATAAATAAATGTAATATATGCAACCATAATAACACAAAAGAGAGAAAGAAATTGAGCTACATTAGAACAAAATAATTAGCATTGTCAGTATTAATTTGAAGTAGATCTGATAAATTAATATGTATATTGTTATCTTTATAGCAACCACTAAGAAAGTAAGTGTAAAATATAAAATGAAACAAGACAACTGGATTAAATGGTAAACTAAAACTACCTTTTTTCCACAGAAAAAAACAATTAAGGAGGAACAGTGTAATGAAAAGGACGTAATACATGGAAAATGAGCAATAGAATGGCATATACTTGTGCAACTATATCAATAAATACAGTAAATATGAATGGGCTACACAATGCAACAGAACTGGGCAGGGATTATCAGGCTGGATATAAAATAAGATCCAAATTTATTCTGTCATAAAATGTCACATTTCAGATTTAAATACATTCATATTTTGAAAGTAAAAAGGTGATGAAAAATATATTACACAAACAGCAAATGCAAGAAAGATGAAATGGCATCCATAATGGCAGACAAATCAGATGTATATATAAGAATTAAAGATAAGGAGGAACATTTTCTAAAGAAAAGGGTCAGTGTATCAGGAGTACATAAAAGTTATAAATGTATACACAGCTAAAAAAAAGCTATAAAATGCTTGAAGCAAAAATTACAGCATTGAACAGAAAAATGGAACACTTAGCAAAAATACAATGTGGTTTCTATAGTCAACTCAATAATTAATATTATTAAGCAAATACATAATATTATTAATAAGCAAAGATGTGAAAGACTTTCATAACTATATAACCAACTGAGAGTAACTTACATTTATAGAATACTACATGCATTAACAACACAATAAGCACCATTTTCAAATTCAGTGGGGCATTTTTCAAGATTTTATGAAAAGATATAAAATGAAATTCAATAAATTTAAAATTATTCAAATCATACAAACATGTTCTCCAACTACAACAGAAATGAATTAAAAATCAGTATAAGAAAGAAATCTAGAAAACCCTCACATTTTTAAATATTAAAAAATTATTCTAAATAACTCATGCATCAAAAAAGAAGTAAGAATGAAGATATTTATATATAATATATGAATACAGTATATATATATACACCAATTGAAGACAAAAGCAGAGCATATCAAAATTCATGGGATGTAGCAAAAGAAGATCTTAGAGGAATATTTATACTTTTATATATCTATTATTAGACCAAAAATCCATTTTAAAATCAAATGACCTAACACTCCAACTTAAAAAAACAATTTAGAAATTTAAAAAGTAAATAGACCTATAACATGTAAAGGAAATTAATTATTAAAAATCTTCCAAAGGAAAAAAAGACATTTTATAATAAAGACATCTGCTCACGAATGTTTATAGCAGCACAATTCACAATTGCAAAGATGTGGAAACAACCCAGGTGCCCATCAATACACGAGTGGATTAATAAAATGTGGTATATGTATACCATGGAGTATTACTCAGCAATAAGGAAAACAGTGAATTAACACATCTGGTATTATCCTGGTTGGAGCTAGAATCCATTCTTCAAGGCGAAGTGTCACAGGAATGAAAAAACAAGCACCACTGGTACTCACCATCAAATTGGTACTAACTGATCAACACTTACATCACACAGGGCAATAATACCCATCAGGGGGCGGGCAGGTGGGAGGGGAGTGGAGGGGATGGGAAAAACTCTCACTGAATGGATGCGGGGAGCACAG
The DNA here is from genome assembly GCA_023783475.1 of Daubentonia madagascariensis. Classification (NCBI taxonomy): domain Eukaryota; kingdom Metazoa; phylum Chordata; class Mammalia; order Primates; family Daubentoniidae; genus Daubentonia; species Daubentonia madagascariensis. The sequence continues at coordinate 10,840,423 of JAKFHU010000978.1, read as the reverse complement.
TTTGGGGGATGACCACGATTGTAGCTCTGACACGGGCAGTGCATGGGCAATATATATAGCCAAAGTGGTGTACCCCCATAATATTCTAAAAAAAAAAAAAAATCTTCCTACAGGGAAATGCCAGAAAAGATGGCCTGGAACTCTTTATTTTCAACTTTTAATGACATGATACTGTTTGTGGAAAATGTAGGAAATTTTAAGCAATCTAAAAATAAAATACTACCATTAATGAACAAATTCAGCAATATTGCCAGATATGATTGGTGTGAAAGACATCATTTGTATTTCCACAAACAAACAGTGAAAAATCTGAAAACGTACTTAGGAAAACAATTGTATTCATGACAACCTAAAAATGAATAAAATTCTTAGAAATAAATTTATAAAAAGGAGTCTAAGACTAACTCACTGAAAACTACAAATCATTGATAATAGAAATTAGAGAAGATATACACACACACAAACACACACACACACATAAATGGAGAGATAATCCATGATTATGGATTGGAAGACCTAGTATTGGTAAGATGGCAATTCTCTGCAAATTGATCTAGTGCTGCTTTCCCCAGGGCCATGGACCAGTACCAGTCAGTGGCCTGTCAGGAACCAGGTTGCATAGTAGGAGGTGAGCAGTGGGCAACCAAGCAAGCTTCATCTGCATTTACAGCCGCTCCCCATTGCTCACATCATCACCTGAGCTCCACCTCGTGTCAGATCAATGGCAGCATTAGATTTGGCATTATAGTGAGTTGTGTAATTATTTCATTATATATTACAATGTAATAATAATAGAACTAAAGTGCACAATCAATGTAATGAGCTTGAATGATCCTGAAACCATCACTCCCCTGCCCCCCGGTCTATGGAAAAATTGTCTTCCATGAAACCGGTTCCTGGTGCCAAAAAAGTTGGGGACTGCTGATGTAGAGGACTAACAAAATCCATGTAATTATACAGCATCATCTTTTTTTGGTAGAAATTTACAAGTTGATTCTAAACTATAGAGGAAAAGGCAAATAAATGACCCAAAATTACCAAAATAATTTTGAAAAAGGAGAATAGAATTGGAGACTTAAACCAGTCCATTTTAAAACTTACTGGCTTAATAACAGCCATAGTTATTAAGATAATGTGTTCATTTGGCCTAAATATAGACAGATGTATTAATGCCATAAAATGCAAAGTTCAGAAATAAATTCTTTTTTTTGGTCAATTGATTTCCAATCACTTACTAGGGCAAACATGACCAATCTTTTACAAGCTGATAGACAAACTATTTAATTAAAAATCTTTCCTTTTTTATACTACAGTTGACTTTATATTTTTAAAATTATGTGTAACGGTAGGCTATACCATTTATGAAGTTCATTACACATAATAAAGAGAGTCTTTACAAGTACATGTTAAAAGAGAGGGGAGTGAGTCTGATAGAGTTGATGACTGATCTTCCTAGATGAACACTATTATGGTTTATAGCTATGATTTTGCTCCAAAACCCTATACGTAAAACTATAATCCAAGAAAAGTTAAGCTCATACAATTTGAGTTGTAAGAACTCTTTTGTCTAGTTGTGTGACAATGAGTGTGTGTGTGTGTGTGAGCATAAAGTGTTAATGTGTGTGAGTGTCTAAAATTTCTCTGGTGATGAATTGAAGAATAACAGGATAAAATGTGGGTAGATGTTAATTTTGCTACTTTAGACGTGTGTTAAGGGACAGCTTATCTGAGGGAGGTGACTTCTAAAGTATTAAATAAAACGAAGAAAATATATTTGGAATGTAGAGTTATTTTATATTCATCATTATATCAAAGATATATACTTTACTACTAAAAAACTCAAGATCATATAATTTTCAGATTTGTATTTTACAAAATTTTGTGTATTCAATGTCTGATATTCACAGGTTTGAACTTAAATAACAAATTTTTTTCTTAGTTCTTTAAAGCAAATTTGGATGCCAAAGTGAATATTCATATTCAGTCAAGAAGAAGCTTGTCTCCACTGAGAAATAAGCATATAATAGCAGAAATTTTTTTTTATATGTCTCTCAAAGAAATTTCAGCTTTGTTGACCAAACAATTCCAAGAATCCATTATTCTCTGACAGACCATATTGATATATTTGTAAAAATAGCTGTTTATTTACAATATTCACACTTTTCTACTTGGTAAACCTTTTATTTTCATATCAGAAAGGGATACATTCCCATTTTATTGATTTTCCAACATAGAGTTTTAAAACCATGAGGGACCAAAGAAGGTACAGCAATGATAAATAAGCATATGGAAAGATACCCAACATCATACGTCATTAGGAAATACAAATTAAAGCAACAATGAAATACCACTATACATTTGTTAGAATAGCCAAAATCCAGAACACAGACAACACCAAATGCTGGCATGAAGGTTGAATGTGAAGTAACAGGAATTCTCATTTATTGCTGCAAGGAATGCAAATTGGTCCAGACACTTTGAAAACATCTTAGCACTTTCTTACAAAATGAAACACACTCTTACCTTATCATCCAGCAAGCTCATCTTTTGGTATTTATGCAAATGAGTTGAAAATTTATGACCACAAAAAACTTGAATACAGATGTTTGCAGAAGCTTTATTCATAATTGCCAAAACATGGAAGCAACCAAGATGTCCTTCAGTAGGTGAATGGATAAATAAACTGGGGTATATCTGAACAATGAAATATTATTCAGAACTAAAAAGAAATGAGCTATCAAGTCAAGAAAAAACATTGAGGGAATTTAAATGAATATAACTAAGTGAAAGAAGCCAATCTGAAAAAGGCTACATACTGTATTCTTCCAACTCTTTGACATTCTGGAAATGGCAAAACTATGGAGACAGTAAAAATATTAGTGGTTGCCAGGGGTTAAGGAGGAGGAAGGGATGAATATGAAGAGTATGGAGGATATTTAGGGCCATGAAATTATTCTGTATAATACTATAATAGTAGATACACATCAATATATATTTGTCAAAACACATAAAATATGCAAAACCAAGCTTGTAACCTAATAATATAAGCTATAGACTGTTGGTGATAGTGATGTAACAATTTATGTTCATAGAGTGGTACAAATGTACACTTTATGAGGGATGTTCATAGTGGGGGAAGCTCTGTGTATGTGTGGACAGGGCTTATATGGGAACTCTTGACTTTCTGTTCACTTTTGTTGTGAACCTAAAACTTCTCTAAAAGTTAAAGTCTGTTTAAAAGAAAAATCACATATTAAGGATACACAAGATCCTTCAATAGTCTTTAAAATGTTCTATTCTTAATTTGGATAATAGGTACAAGTTTATTTGTTTAGTCATTCTACATACTTTATATGTAATATTCATGTATTCTACTATAGGCATGAAATCTTTCCTAACATATATTAAGAAATACAAAGACATAAAAATACTTTTCGTTTTTAATATTGTTAACTTGTGTTCTGTAACTGGCCTAAAAAATAATTTCTATGGTACTCTTTGTGAATTAAATAAAAATCAACAGAAAATAATTTCAAATTGAGTTTTAATGGTTTTAGTATAAGTGGCAGAGATACTTTGGAATTTAAAATTGAAAAGCTACTAAGAGATAGAAAAATGTGTTATCTCTTGTCACCAGCTGTTTTCAAACTATGACATTTTTAAAGTGAACTTTATGTTTTATAGTTTGCCAATTTCAAATGTCCCCTTTCCAGAATAAAACTGAACATATGGATGCAATAATATTATGTCTGTTATTAAAATTTCTAGTCTAAAATAAAAATGCTTTGAAGAAGTGTAGCTTCTACAGATTAAAATGAAATTGAAATATGTAAACTCTGGTTTACCAATACACAGAAATGAAGTTAAGTCATCGATGTTAGAAAGCATTAATATAAAGGAGAAAAAATTCTTCAAAATCACTGAAAAAATTATTTCACCTTGATGAAATGATTATAAAAACTCTAAAAAAATAAGGCAAGCACATATGGTATCATAGAAATGATTAAATAACAAAATTGAGATTTTAATATTGCATAGAAAGTTAAATTAGGGATACATAAAAATATGACTATTTTAAAACATTCCAGTTTTTATGAAAATATAGTATTTATTAAAAAGCTTCTGCACAGCTAAGGAAATAATCAACAGAGCAAATAGACAATCTACAGAATGGGACAAAATATTCACAAACTATAAATCCGATAAAGGGCTAATATCCAGAATCTACAAAGAACTCAAACAAGTCAGCAAGAAAAAAACAAAGAACCCCGTTAAAAAGTGGGCAAAAGACAAGAACAGAAGCTTTCTAAAAGAAGATAAATGGCCAATAAACATATGAAAAAATGTTCAACGTATTTAAACATCAGGGAAATGCAAATTAAAACCACAATGAGATATCACCTCACCCCTGTTGGAATGGCTTTTATTAAAAACAAAAACAATAGATGCTGGTGTGGATGCAGAGAGAAAGAAACATGTATACACTGTTAGTGGGACTGCAAATTAGTACAACCTGTATGGACAACAGTATGGAAATTTCTCAAAAAATTAAAAGTAGCCTACCATTCTACTTGGTAATTTGTATTCCAGCAATGCCACTACTGGGTATCTACCCAAAGGAAAATAAGTCATTTTATCAAAAGACACCTGCACTCAAATGTTTATTGCAATGCAATTCATAATTGCAAAGATGAGGAATCAACCCAAGTGCCCATCAATTCATGAGTGGTTTAACAAAATGTGGTATATGTGTACTATGGAATACTACTCAGCCATAAAAAGGGATGAATTAATGCCTTTTGCAACAATTTGAATGGAACTGGAGACCATTATCCTAAGTGAAGTATCCCAAGAATTGAAAAACAAACACCACCTGTACTCACAATTAAATTGGAACTAACCAATGAGCGCACATGTGCACAGAGTGAAGTAAAACTCAGTGGAAATCAAGCACAGGGGAAGGAGGTGGATGGGATGGGTAAAAATGTACCTTACAGGTACAATCAAAACTATTTGGGTGATGGGCACACTTATAGCCATGACTCAAACATTACAAAAGTGATCCATGTAAACCAAAAACATTTGTACTCCCTTAATATTTTTAAATAAATTAAAAAAATAAAGGAGATAAATGTTTTCACTTCATTTGATACAGTATTGTTTAATTGGCCTTGAGGTTATAATAAATTTAATTTTAGGCTTATTTATTATATGTTTTAAACAGTTGTAAAGTTTCATTTTATTTGTAACATTGTTGACCCTTACCTTTTTCTTTGTATAAACCCTCCAACACCTAACAATCCCATAAACTTCCAGCTAACCACTTTGAAACCTATGTATCTATCCGAAATACTATATTTCAAGTAAATCCCTTTTTAAGGTAGATAAAGAGCCATTTATTAAATCTTACCTTATAGCTCCCAAATTAGAGTAACAGTGTACAGATATTTTCTATTTCATGCAATAGCTTACATTGAATGAAAGAAAAAATAGGACAGGCATGGTGGCTTATGCCTATAATCCCAGAATATTGAGAGACTAAGGTGGGAGGATCACCTGAGGCCAGGAGTTTGAGACCAGCCTGGGCAACATAGTGAGACCCTGTCTCTACAAAAAGTAATAATAAAGAAAAAATTAGCCAGGCATGGTGCTGTACGGCTGCAGTCCTAGCTATGTGGGAAGCTGAGCTAGAAGGATTGCTTGAGCCCAGGAGTTTGAGGTTAGTGTGCTATGATTGGGCCACTGCACTCCAGCCTGGGTGACAGAGTGAGACCCTGTCTCCAAAAAATAAAAAAATGCTTTATACTTAAAATAACTAAGCATACTGTCAAAGTTATTAACTTGCAACACATCATCTCTAGTTTGATTTGTAAAGGAGATTCATGATTTTCTTATTTGTTCCAATGACAAAGCTGTAATATCATCAGTGGTTATATTATAAAGACTTTAATTTTGGATTAAGACCACTTAAAATTTATTCTTTCTCTTTTATTTTAAATTTTACACCAGTAAATTCTTGTAAAAAATAAGAACTATTCATCTTCTCTATGTATGAGTTCCTTTTTATATCATTTTATAATCTTAATACAATAATTAAAATGTTGCTATTATTTCTGGAGCAATATTTATTACCAATCAGGCATTTTTGGCAAAAAAGTAATGCAACTAGTATTTATACAACTATGCATCAAGTGTTCATCATAGGTATAGACTGTACCAGCCACTGTATACGTCATACATGCTGCAAGACAGTGTGTGATATATAAAAGAAGCTGAAGGTGTAATTATTATTTTGCAGAATTTCTTATCTTGTTAGAAAGACAAAACATAGGAGAATAATGGAAATGTATAGCAAATAGAAGTTAAAAATATTCTGGAAATAAATAGTAACATACTGTTTTCCCATACTTTGTGTATGAAGGGTGGTGGAAAGAATCCAGCAGAGTGGGACATCTTGATTACATGAGTGTACATAATTGGGAAGAAAAATTTCCCTAAGGAAATCCTCACATAAAACAAGAACTATTTCCCCCAAAATATAAATGTCCACAACAAGGTTTGGGTTCTACATACATTTAATGAGAGATTCAGAAGGGTACATTTGATCTAAAGTTCAAGTAAATGTATTTAAACCACTTTGATGATTTTTGAACTTGAGAGGTGTACTTTTCATATTAAAATATAACTTAATGTTTTTAAAATATAAAAAACTTTTGAAAATATTATGAGAGTTGAATATATAGCCATATTTTATATTTAAATAACGTTTCCCTCTTAGTTAAAATGATAATGTTGGAAATGCAAAGAACATAACAAACAAAAGATTGCTTATAATCCAAATATTTAAATATGATCAACTCTTCTAAATGATTCTTTTATCAGTTATGCACAACAAATAACCCCAGTTTTAGTCACTTAAAATAACAACTTCAGAATGTTGTTAGCTAGGTGCTTCATGAGGTTTGGGCGGGTTTGGGTCATTGTCTGTTTTGGGCTACTCTTCAGGATTTTCTCTTGGTGAGTCTTCTGGCAGACAGATGACCTAGAATCACCTCATTCTTATGCCTGACAGCAGCTATCAGTGGGGATCTTCGGTTCTGTATCACACGATTTCTCATCCTTCAGTCGACTGGCACATGGTGTTCACAGCTTCCAAGAGCAGGAAAAGAAGGCAAACATCAATAAACAGGATTTCCAACTTTCTGCTTAAAGAATATTTGCTTATTTACCATTGGCTGAAGTAAAACATATGCGTAGGATAAAAGTCAGTGTGGGCAAGGACTACCCAAGGACAAAGATACAGAGAGAGATACTTTATACACACACACACACACACATATATATATATATATTTTCTTTTTTGTAGAGATGAGGTCTCACTATGTTGCTCAGGTTGGTCTCAAACTCCTGGGCTCAAGCAATCCTCTCACCTTGACCTCCCAAAGTTCAGAGATTATAGGAGTGAGCCACCACACCAGGCCAGGGGAAGGAGAGAATTTATAGCCATTTTATGATCTGACACAATTCTCCTCCCTGTCCTTTAATATATGCACAAAAATGGAATCTTATTCACTTCATTTTGTAATTTTTGTTTATTTCTCAGTGTATTGAAAATGTTATTACAAATATATATGAATAATATTTTAATAGATGTATATATTTTATTAAACAAAATATTTTCTTTTACCTAATCTCTCATTATGAAATGTTGGTTTTTTGTGAATTATTTTGATTTTAAAACAAGTACTAAGATAAAATACATTTGAAAAATTGTCATTATTTCCAGTAATGACATTCCTTATCAATGAAGAAATGATTTATCCATTCTTTCCATACCAGTATGAGTTTTCTACTATTTCTCCTTTGGCTTTGAATTAAAATAATACTAGCATTTTAGGACATAAGTTGGGTAAATTTAAAACAGATGTTAAGGCTTTTCAAAGCATCATTACCAAATTTTTTACAAATTAACTTTATAATCAAAAGTTGCCTGTTCTCCCAATTTGTTCTTATTATGTAAGGTTGCGTGGGCTATTTTGTGTCTTTTCTGGCTCCATACAAAGCATAGAACTGCTTAACCAGACTTTAAGCTATAGTACAAGGCTATGGTAACCAAAACAGCATGGTGCTGGCACAAGAACAGAGACATAGACCTATGGATCAGCATAGAGAACCCAGATATGAAACCGTCCTCATATTGCCATCTGATCTTTGACAAAGTAGACAAAAACTGGGGAAAAGAATCCCTATTCAATAAATGGTTCTGGGAAAATTGGATAGCCACATGTAGAAGACTGAAACAGGATCTACACCTCTAACCACGCACAAAAATTAATACACAGTGGATAACAGACTTGAACCTAAGGCATGAAACTATAAGAATTCCAGAAGAAGAATTTGGAAAAACTCTTATAGATATTGGCCTAGGCCAAGAATTTATGAAGACCCCAAAGGCAATCACAACACCACCAAAAATAAATAAATGGGACCTGATCAAATTAAAAAGCTTCTGCACAGCCAAAGACACGATCAATAGAGGAAATAGACAACCTACAGAATGGGAGAAAATATTTGCATGCTACACATCCAATAAAGGGCTGATAACCAGAATCTGCAAAGAACTCAAGCAAATGAGCAAGGAAACATCAAAAACCCCATTAAAAAGTGGGCCAAAGACATGAATTGAAACTTTTCAAATGAACATAAACTAATGGCCAACAAGCAAATGAAAAAAGTCTCAAAGTCTCTAATCATCAGGGAAATGCAAATCAACCACAATGAGATATCATCTAACTCCAGTGAGAATGGATCTTATCAAAAAGTTCCAAAACAACAGATGCTGGCGTGGATATGCAGAGAGGTACATTTATACACTGTTGGTGGGACTGCAAACTAGTACAACCTCTATGGAAAGTAGTATGGAGATATCTCAAAGAACTAAAAGTAAACCTACCATTTGATCCAGCAATCCCACTACTAGGTATTTACCCAAAGGAAAAAAAAAGACATTTTATGAAAAAGACATTTGCACTCTAATGTTTATAGCAGCACAATTCACAATTGCAAAGATGTACAAACAACCCAAATGCCCATTAATACATGAGTGGATTAATAAAATGTGGTATATGTATACCATTGAGTACTGCTCAGCCATAAAAACATGGTGATCTAGTATCTTTTGTAAAAACCTGGATGGGACCGGAGGTCATTCTTCTAAGTGAGGTATCACAAGAACTCAAAAACAAACACCACATGTATTCACTACTAAATTGAAAGTAAATGATCAACACTTATGTGCACATATGGAAGTAAAACTCGACAGAAATCCAGCAGGTGGGAGGGGGGAGGAAGGGATGTGTAAATTCACACCTAATGGGTACAATGCACACTATCTGGGGCATGGGCACGCTTATAACTTTGGCTCAAACTGTACCATAGCAAATTATGTCACCAAACCATGAGTACCCCTGTAATATTCTGAAATTTAAAAAAAAAAATTGCCCGTTCTATTTTCAACAGTGATGAAATGACTTATCCATCTTTTCCATGCCAGTATGAATTTCCTACTATTTCTCCTTTGGCTTTCAATTAAAATAATACTTGTATTTTAGGATATACATTGGGTAAATTTAACCCAGATGTTAAGGCTTTTCATAGTCTCATTGTCAAATTTGTTACAAATTAACTTGACAATCAAGAGTTGCCTGTTCTCCTATCTTCAACAACATTTAGTACTGGAAAATGCACAAATTAAAAAAAATACATACCTGATTCCATTTTTCAATGGGCAAAGAAAAGGAGAGAAAGAATGAGGGGAGAAAAAAAGAGGAGTGGATACAGGAGGAAAGCGTAACAAATGAACCTGGCACTCGGAAATAACTCAAGTTCAGTGAGTTGGATGGATGAATGAGTAAATACATTTGTTCACAAGTTTTATATAAAATAATATTGTAGTATATTTGTGTGTCATATGATTTGTTTTGAAGCTTTAAAATGTGCACATCATCTTCAACAAACACCAGGCCACTTGCACTGTCCTTGTAGCTATGTGGTTATAAAAGTTTTAATTAGATATTGCATTTTTCTAACAATAGAGTTTTAATTTCCTTGACTAATGTATTTTGAACCCTCAGAAACCATGAAAAATAATTGTAGGTAGCAAGACAAATGTTCAAAGTACTATAAAGCACAAATGTGCCATCTTCAACATTACAGTTTTGTAAGGGGGCAAGTTTCCATCTATGTTGAGTCAACTAATTATAAGGTAATTAATTGATTCCAATAGAGGAATTTCACTGGTTGTAGTACTTATAGGAAAAAGTAATGATCATACTCACAATACCTATAGGTTCAGTACTGAGTATTTTACATGTATTTCCTTATTTAATCTCCACCAAAACCCTAAAGTTTAGCTATTTTTATTGCAGGTGAGAAAACTGAGGCTCAGAAAATTGAAGCACTAGGAATTTTAAGTGGCGGTACTATTAACCAGGTTTGACTGAAAAAGGGGAGGGGAGAGGGAGCTTTTAGTTATTAAAATATACTTCTACTAGTAATTAGTTAAAAGACTAATTCATTTGGTAGAAATTCATTTCTGAATCCTACACACACACACACACACACAGAGCCAGATACTGCTTCTATTCACACTAACTTACGTTTAGTCACAATGGTATAGAGTAGTGGTTTTTCAACATTGTTGTGCATCACAATTACCTGGATGATTTGATAAAGTACAGATTGCCAGGTAACAGTCCCAGACTTTCTTATTCAGCATGTCAAAATGGGGCTTGAGAATTTCCATTTATTTCATTTCTAGATGATGTTTTTGGATCACACTATGAGAACCATGAATGTAGGTATATAACCTCTGCCCAAGTTTCTCTTCTAGTGTGTACTAATATAAAGTTGATTTCTATTTTCACTGGGTAACAAGCTTCATCTTCGCATCTCATACAAGCAAAACAGTAGCTTGTTACCACTGTTGCCAGGCATGTGGAAAAGCATTGCAGTATGAGTAAGGATAGACATGGAGTGGAAATGGTTGATTTCCTAAACACTTTAACACTTTCTATGTTCTCCAGGACTTCTTGAGACTATTGAGGAATTATATAATAGTTCTTATACATATTTCTCTTGCAGAATGGCTGAATTTCATTTTTCCTAATTAAATTTATCAGCATGGTGAAAGCTGAAGAGAGCTAGGAATAATCAATTGAAGGTACTTTTAGCTTTTCAGCTACTTTTGCTAACAAACAGGGCAGGGCAGGAGAATTGCCTAAATTTTATTAAAATTTAATAAAATATAATGTATATACACACAAAAAAGAGGTGGACAAAACAAAAATCTAGACAAAATTTTAGCAAAACTTTGACAAGTTTTCCAAGAATACTCACAAGTTTAAATAGTTGATAGTGTGCAGATAGGTCTTATATGCCAAAGAATGTTAGAGTTTTAAAATTTTATTGACATTATAGTCATTTTAGTTCAAATAAAAAAGGTACACATTCTGAAGAAAATGTATACCTGCCCATTTCTCAACCAACAAAAGAAAAAAAAGTTCATTCTTAAATTATTTAAATGAGGAAAACAAAATAATGTATAATCAGATTAAAATATTTAGAAAGGTTTTTATTTTGAGTACCATAATTATACATAGGTTTGTGGTGTTCCTACAGATTCCAAATTTATTTATTTATGATAAAGTCATTTTAAATTTTTTTCAATCTTTTGCTTAAATCATATGAATCTTTGAACATTTATCATGTGGATCAAGATTCATAGCATATACAAATATTTCAGGAGTTTTTGTCCAAAATTATCAGGTCCCTATTTATGCTCTGCATGTATATTAAGTCAGAAAAATGAGGGGAGTATGTATCCTTTTACATGTTAAATACAGGTGAATGCAGTGTCACTTTGTGTCTGAAAAATGCATCAAACTATATTTCAAATGCCTTATGTTAAACAAAATTCCAGTAAATTTTTGTAAGCACTTACTGTGTTTCATTTCAAAAAGAGGGTGGAAATATTTATGCTAGCAAATTTCAGGAAAAGTAATTAAAGATTCATAGAAAAATAGCTCAGACTTCTAAGTAAAGAGGACCCATCAAGTAAATAAACAATTACATTATAATTTTTGATATTCTTTGTGTGTGAATTGTTCACAAAGTTATCCGACAGGTCTACTCAATTTAAAGCACATATTCTGCAGCCTTTACACAAGATATACTCTTACACATTGAAAAAGAAGCTGTCCATTTAAAAGGAGATTCAAACCCAAACTAATAGTAGCTTTTGTTCTTTTACTTGCTTGACAAGCTTGCTTATTTTGTCTGATTCAGAATAAACTTAGCCATAAGTTTCTTAAGAATACTACCCATGAAAATCAATTATTTTTATAGAATTCACTAGTGATTTTAGGAATTTATGTAGAATACTTATTAATAAAGGGGAAGAAAATTAAACTAATATTCTAGAGGTGTGCCATCCAGTGTGGTAGCCACTAAACATATGTTGCTATTAAAATTTAACTTTAGTAAATTAAATAAAAATAAAAAGAGTTGCTCTGTTATACTAGCCACATTTCAAGTGCTGCCAAGGCACATGTGACTAAAGACTATCTTATGCGACAGTATAATAATAAGACATTTCCATCATCTGAGAAAGATCTAGTAGACAAGGCTAGCCTAAAGTGATATGCCTCAGCATAAATTGGTATAGAGTGACGATAAGCAGCTTATAGTATTTATCTACTATGTTTTCAAAATATATACCAGTAAAATGTACATTTTATCAAATATTGCATACTTGTACTTTTTTGTGGAAAGGTTACTTCATATTTTGGGTAATAAAATTATAAGTAATTGGGATTTCTATTACAATATTTTACAGCAAGCACCCCCAAGAAAATAAATATTTAATAAAATTGTGCTCTTTTATGATTTTTTTCCTACTGATTATTTCTATGATTATTTTAAATATTTATTTTCCATATTATTTAAATATTGGTTACTTCTTCTCTGCCTAATTTTTAAGCTTTTTTACAATCCATGATTTTCTTACATTACTAATTTACAGTAATTAGATGTAAGCTAGGCCAAGAAATGTATTAATAAAAATCACAGAAGTTTATCCCTATTTCAAAATGTAATGTAGAATAAATTCCACAGAAATAAAAATTAATTAGATTATAAACCAGTTATTGAGATTCTAAGTACAGTTACATTGTTAATTTTTAAAATTTTATTATTTTCAGCTTCTTATAAGACAAATTAAATATGGAATAGAAAATGTGAAATAGAAAAATGACATAGAGGTACCATAATTATAAGGCAAAAATGTGCTATAAGTGTCTAAAATACAACTTAGATAAAAGTTAAATGCAATCAAACACAATCTAATTGATTCATTTTCTCGACACACGCTTAGCCTGTTACTCTAAATTTTCCCTTAGAATGTCTCTATTCCTAAGGTTTAGCCCAGGAGACTTCCTTTTTGGAGCTGTAATTTGAATAAATAGCAGTAACCTATTTAAGGAATTATCCTGTGCAACTTAATTGTCCACAATTATAAAACTTAGTTTTGCACTTCCTTTTATAAAGCATTTGTTTATATTTTTATGCAAAAGAAGAATGGTATTTCTAACAATAGAGAAAAATTTTTATAATAAAGAAGGTAATTTATTATCTTATAGCATATGCTTCAAAACAACTATTAGCATTCATTGAATGGTAAAGGGATCTCTTTCTTATAAGAGTGTACACAATTTTGGTTTATGCATAAGATATTTAACGAGTTCTATTATGGAACAGGAGTTGTGCTGGGCTTTTTCACACAGCAAGACTGTTATATTGGTGAGGTCATTAGGAATGAGTGAAAATGTTTTTTATTTTTGTGATAATCAAATGACTTTCATAAAAGAGTATATGGCTACACCAGTGTTTCTCAACCTCAAAACTATTGACATTTCAGGCCAGATAATTCTTTGTTATAGAATATTGTCCTGTACATTACAAAATAATTAGCAGCATCTCTGGCCTATACCCACTAGTTTCTAGTAGCATTCTGAGCTGTGTCAACTCAAAATGTCACCAGACAAACATCCCTTAGGAAGCAAAATTACCTTCAGTTGATAACCCCTCAACTAGACTGTAAGTCATAACTACCAGAGAGAGTATTTTCACAAAATTGCTTAAGACTGACCATTTTTTTCATAGCAAATAATTTGCCAGTTGGAAATTGAAATTGCTCCTTTCAAGGGAGACAGAGTCAAGGTGCACAACCATGACTAAAATTTACTGTTTAGGAGATGGTGACAATTAGAGTTTAATTACATTTACAGTAACACTTAAAGTATTCTTTGACATATGCCCTGGAGTATATGTGCCAATTTCCTAGAACAAAAATGGAGTTCAGATAGATGCACTATTAAAAATTCTAAACAGAGAGATAAGTTGAAGAGTTGAAACAATAAGGGATATAATAAAATTATACCTGTGAGTCAATTTTGGTGGCTTGATACTGAAAAAAGAATATTTCTCCTCACCCATTTCATTAGTTGCAATGTGCAAAGCTGTCTAAAACAGCACCAAAGTCCATGGTGTGAAAGATAATGACCAAATTGAGTTGACAAAAAAAATCAATACAATTTTTATGGGAAGCCACATCATAGCAGAAATGACAGGAAAAGATAGGAGATGATATTATTAAAAAGAGATGGTATCTGCATTCAGAAACCCATGAACAAGGGTAGCATAGTGGAAGAATCTAAATTTTATAAATTTAATTTAATGTTGGGAATAATGCTGCTGAAGTTTTTTGTATCCATTATTGTAAAATGTAACTGATTATTGTAAACTCCTATGTATCATCAGCAAGAAAACAAGGCACTAGACGCAGAATTCTTATCATTTCACAGAAAGGAATGCCAGGTCTTGGGCCCTACGCTTGGCATAAGATGTGGGTCAATATTCTAGGAAGAAGACCCTCCTGACTCTGTTTTCTTCACCTTTTTTTTTTTTTTTTTGAGAAAGTTATACCAATTAAGAAAATGGCCTTTTCAGAATATTAAAAAAAATACTACAGGGTGCCAGGGAACTTGGATTTAGGTAGTAGGTGTTTATAAGAAACTGTCTAATGAAACAAGTCACCAGTACTTTGGAAATTTGAACCTTTAGAAAATTTTAGACCCTTTGTCAGGGAAAGAGATGGGACAGGGAGAAAGCTGAGAGAAAAGGAGACTCTCAAGTCCCTCTGGCCATTGAGTGGGCAACCGTGGCATTGCTGGGCTTACTTTGGACAAGAAGCTCTTTGTGGCTCAAACATCTTTTGATATAAAAACAATTTCATACCAGTAGTTTTGTAAGACATCTAACTTTAAAAATTGGTATTATAACATTTTATGTTATAAGTTTAAGCAAGAATGGCATTACATTGCTGAAATAATGTTTTTTTTCATATATGCATTTTATCTCTCTGAAGCTTCTATTAGTATCCTCTGAATAGCACTAACCTGAAAATAAATATTCCAGTAAATACTGTTATTAGTTAAATTGAATATAGTTTCATTACTATTAGGTTACATTTACTCAATATTGCTGCACTGTCTACTTTCTTAATGCAATATAAGTAAATAATATTTTTATTAGAATCTACAGTTTTGTTTCATGGTGAGAATGATACTTTATATCTAGAAGAAATCTTAAAAGGAATGCAAATACCAGTCAAGATGTCACGTTGATATGTCTAGTGCAAATAATGAATGGCACTTTAAAGTTTAATGAACTTTGGAAGGTCCATTAAACTTTTAAACTGTAACACTTACTAGAGTCAAACTAACATTTTTGAGGGGTCAGTGTCACATTGTGTTGGAAAGGCAAACAGTAAACTTAAGCATTTCTTTCATTTTTAAAACTGCATGCATATTTTGGGGTAGTTTTGTTTTGCCCATGTTTTGTCACACTCTGAGGATTATTGGTATATAAAAATATATAATTCTTCCCAATAATATAATGATTATTTGCAATATTCAACATGGATTCTTGCCCTAACTCTGCCACTACCCTATTGTGTGGCCATGAACACATCACTTATACTCTGCGCGTGACACATTCTTTTAACTGAAAGATAGAGAAAGCAGTATTCATCTTGTCCTATTAGAAATAAGAAAATCATATATGTAAGTTAAAAATTTGGCCCTCTTTTTACTTTAATTTTCCCCTATTCCTAAGGGATCTCATTTTTCTTATGGTTTATCTACAACAGTACACTAATGCTACAATGAAGTGAATTGTTCAAGTTGAAACTCTCCCCGAGGTCCAGATCTGTGTTGCCACCTATCTACTGGATATTGCTGCCCTTTGACTCTTTATTACCCCATAAAACCCTTCACATGGAGCATCTTCATAATTAGACATCTGCACATACTACGTCTACATTTATTGTCTCCAATTTCTAACTCCCATTTTCTCTTACTGCCTGAATAGAGTTGATTTCTACCTTATCACTGCTCTGAAATTCCTTTCCTTATTGCACTAATAATTTTATAGTTTGCCTAGTTCCTGAGCAGTCTTCAATTTCAACATTACTTTATGAAGAATTTAACATCCATGACCATTTTTTGAACTATCAAGACTATTTCCTCTTGCTTTGTTTGCTTCTCCTACTGAATGTATCTTCTCAATCACCACAGTAAACTTCTCTTCCACTAAATGTCCTATATTTTATACATTGCCTTACCAGAATTCAATAGATTTAAATTTTTCTTTATCTTATTCCATATATTTCTTTCAGTAAACACTTTTATTCCATTGGCTTCAACATTCACCTGTATGTCAATGAATTAGTTATTTGTTGCTGTGTAAAAAATTATGTCAAAACTCAGTGGCTTAAAACAATGATAAATATTTATTTTCCTTACAGTTTCTAAGAGTCAGGGACTGAGGAGTGGTTTTTCTGTATGTTTATGAAGCAGTCTCCCATTCAGTTGTCTCATGTTGTCAACTAGGATTGCAGTCATCTGATGTCTTGAGTAGGGTTGAGGCATCTGTTCCAAGAGGGATCATTCACTTGGCTGTCATGTTGGTGCTGCCTTTTGGTGGGAGGCCTCAGTTCCTTTCCACATGGTACCCTCCATAGGCTTCTAGAGAGTCCTCACAGCATAGTGGGCCTTCTCTCCTGGTTAGTAATCCATTAGAGTTAATGATTCAAGAGAATAAGAGTCAGCTGGAAGCTATCATTTTTATGACTTACCAGTCACAAGGAATCACAAATGCAGCAGTATATTTCCTGAAAATCATTAAGCCCCACCTACATCAAAAGGAAGATCATTAGACTGTATTTTTCAAAGGGAGAAGTGTAAAAGAATGTGTAGATATATTTTAATACTAGCATATTCACTGAAATCTGTGTTTAGTCTGGATTTCTCTCAGAAGTGATTGATATTTACAACTACCACTTAACATCTTACCTAGCTCCTTATATTGTTTTTCATATCCAACATCTTTGAAATATGATTAAAACTTTCTTCTTAGTATTATTTTCCTTCCTTATTCCATCTTTATTTTTCCCAACACCATGAACTCAGCTTTCTAAGCTTCTCTCTAGGCAACTGAGAAGCAGTGGATTCTGCAGTCTTATGTAGTCTTCAACCTAAATGTTTCTTTTCCTCACACCCTTAGAGCAGGTTTCTGCTATTTCTATCTAGTCTACCCTAATATTAGCTCATATTTATATTGCTGCTTTAGTTATGTTTTCCATAATGAAAGATAGAATAAATAAATGTCCAGCAGATACTTCAAAATTATTTTCCCAAGTTAAAAGTGTGTCCACCTACTAACCTGTCCCTCCTTCCAGGTCATTTTTGTCAGTTTGTAGCAAATAGTCTTGCCTACCAAAAGTCTGGAGAGTGTTTTGAAATGTTCCTGTACTCAATAATTTGGTGACAAAGTACTATCTTGTGAACCCTATACATAACTATCACCTCTGCTACCACCTCAATTATTTATTTAGTCTTTCAAAATTATCTCTTAATTAACTGAAATATCCTTATAAAGAGTATATGGGAATATTCTTAAACTCCTTTAGGTTTTTCTTAGTGCTGTCACCAGATTGAACTTTCTAAAATGCAAATAAGGTCATTAAATATATCTTTACTCAAACTTTATTACCTAAAGGCTATACTCCTTCAAGTGTTCTGTATGGTCTACTTTATCTGGCGATATAGATATCTCCAGGCTCAGGCTCATCTTCTCAGCTTCCTCCAGTTGCATTTTTTTCCTTTTTTTTTTTTTTTCTTTTGAGACAGAGTCTTGCTGTGTCACCCCAGGTAGAGTGCAGTGGCATCATCACAGCTCACTGCAACCTCAAACTCCTGGGCTCAAGCGATCCTCCTGCCTCAGCCTCCCGAGTAGCTAGGACGACAGGTGTGCACCATGACCCCTGGCTAATTTTTCTGTTTTTTTTTTTTTTTTCAGTAGAGACAGGGGTCTCACTCTTGCTCAAGCTGGTCTCAAACTCCTGAGCTCAAGTGATCCTCCTGCCTCGGCCTCCCACGGTGCCAGGATTACATGAATGAGCCACCACGCCCAGCGCCCCCATTGCATTTTAAATTTCAACTGTTTTATTTCCCTAAAAGAGTTATTGTGTTATCTTTACTTATTGTTCCCTTATATTTATTCTTTCATTCTCTCTGCTCCCACTTATTTTGTGCCTCTAGGATAACTTGTGCCTAGGATAACTTCAGTCTTTTTTTCCCAAGAATTGACTCACATCATAGCTTATTTTAAAATATTCCTCAATGCTCGAATTCAAGTTAGTTGTTTCTTATTCTAGTTTCTCATATAATTTACTTAGACTCTTGTATGTATACACCCAGCAAGTTATACTCATGTCTTGGCGACAAAGGCATCTTCTCTCAATGTTTTTTTGATTTCCAGTTTCTAGCACAGTTTGGAATATAATAGTGCTCATTATTATGCATTCAATATTATAGAGACATTTCTTACCTAGTAAACTAGGTATTTTCCTCAGTATCGGACGTACAAAGTTGAATAGAATTAACTCTTCTTGAGATTGTAGTACAATGACGAGGTTGTGAGAAATAAACAATTAAGCACTGATAATCTAATATATGGTATTTTGTATTTATTTTAATGATTAACACATTGAACTGTAATTGATTTGTAAACATGTCTTTTTTCATCATATAACTTGGATTTCATCAAGGAAAGCGTTTGCTTCATAATATTTTTAATAAAGTTTATTCCTTAGTAAAATTTCTGCTTACATTCTAGAATTTTTCCTGGCTGCTGTTGACAGAAAGTACATGGGGACAAAAGAGGTTAAATAGAATTTTATCTCATATTCTTCCGTAAGTCAACAAATTGTTGTTCTTCTTTATTTTTAAGAAACCACTCACCATGCACATTAACACATATTTTTTCTTTTAACTGCATGCATTACTCACTTTGAGGGTTTATATAAAATGTTCCCATATAAATACATTTTTATAACTTATTTGTTGCGATATTGAAGGCTTCCAAATATATCCATGAACATTTTTGTTTTAGCTACACCAATACTTGAAGACTATTGATTTTAATCAATCTGGGTATAATTCTAACAAATATTAATATACGTTAAGTTGAATTCATCACATAGTTCACAATCTTAAATAAATTGCATGAGAATTAAATTTCAAATAATTTCAAATATAATTATTATTTTCAGTAAGATTTGGTTCACGTAAACAGATTATACACGTTTGGAAGTGAACTAGAAATTCATTTATTAAATAAAATAAATTTAAGCTCTGCTTTTGGAGCCATACTGCCAACAATTCAATTTCTGGTTTTCACATTTTTACACTTTCGCCAATATACTGCACCCTTCCTTATTTGTATAAGAAAGAAAATAAGCATCTATTTTATAATTTTGTTACAAAACTTAAATTTTATTTTTTCTAAAGAATTCAACACATTTCCAGGCATATATTAATGCTAAAATAGCAGAATTACTATGATTAATTTTTAAATAATAATACTGTTTATAAAGCTTGAGTATAATGAATAAAATCTCTAATCCTCATTATATCATTATTGCTCAGTAATATCATTCTGATTAATTTCCCAAAATTAAATGTAAAGGCATTATTTTAATAAAATATATTAATTTTATTAGTACAAACCTTGTTTAATATAATATAAAGAAAACATAATCCCAAATAACAGATAACTACTGTTGACTTTTTAAAACTTATTTATATTTCAAATAGATAATACATGTATATGGAAAAAATTTGAAAAGTATAAAATAACACAGTAAAGAATAATTTTGTCATTAATAGTTCTTAGATACCAACCCCTCTCAATAAAGATCTTCCATGTTGCCACTATCTATGAGCATAGATATATTATATGTCACATATATGTGCACACACAGAAAATCCTAGAAACATACATACCATGCAAATATATGTATTTTTACTCATGAGATAACTGTATATTAACAGATTTATATATTATATTGTGTGTACTATCTATTTACAGTTATATTCATTCACACAAGTAACACCAAACTGTTCTATACCTTGTTTTGTTCATTTGTTTTATTTTGAGAATAATTTCTTTACAGTTTATATTAAGTCACCTTGCTTATTTTTTTAGCTTTTGTAAGGTATAATCAATGTACAATAAAATACACATACTTAAAATATACAGTTTAATGAGTATTGACTTATGCAGTTAAAATAATGAATATATTAATCATGAATAGTTTCTTCATGTGCATTTGTAAGCTAGGAATGGGTTTAGTATTGAAATTCAATCAATGTAATTCATCATGTAAACAGATTATAGAATAAATGTTATATAATCATGAAATTGATGCAAAAATAAACATTTGTAAAAGTTTATTTCTCGTGTATTACATTCATTTATATATTATTTCAGTGGATAATCAATAGTAAAATAAGCATCTATTTTAAATATTAAATATATCTTTTTCATATCTATTAGAAATGGCACTAGTATCATAAATGAATTTCAGAACCATTTTTGAATTTTATTTTTATCTATTTATTTCTTTTTCTAATAATGATGCATTCTAATTATTTGTGTTTTAAAATAAGTCTGGCACACATTATGATAAATCTTTCTCAGCATTGTTTTTTTTTCAACAAAATAAGTAGTATTACTCTTAATCATCAGATCTTCCTGGTGAGTTCAGATTTAATTTATCATGTTATCAAAAAAATACATTTGACCATTGATATTAATTTGAAAATATAGATTAATTTGGGAAGGGTTGAAATCTGTTACATGTCTATATATTATTTTTATATTATCTCTTAGAAAAGAATATTTTAATTCTAGTAAAAAAGAACACTTTTTCTGCATGTTTATTAATTAGATGTATGTCTTCTTTTGTGGTTTACAGATTCAAACCCTTTAGTGATTATGTTTCTGCTGTGTTCAAATTTTTTCTTTTTCCTAAGAGTTCTTTCTGTATAAAAAATATTAGTTCTTCATCTGTACTATTGTATGCTGCAAATATTTTCTAGTTTATCATTTGCCTTTATGTTTTGTAAATGACATACAGAAATATTGATCTTCATAATGTTGTCAAATCTATTATTTCTTATTGTTATGGTTGTTGCCTTGCTTGTTATAACCAGAGAAGTATTTCCTAGTTTAAATTATATCATATTTACTTAAATTTTCTTCAAATAATTTTATGGTTTTAATTTTTATGTTTGATTTTTTATAAATATAATTTATTTTAGAGTAAAGCATAAAGTGAGAATCTAATTTTATATTTTTCCAAAACATTTCTAAAATGTTTTGGAAACCAATTATTCCAGCACATCTTTAAATAAATTGAAATGCTAATTTATTAAAAAAAAAAAGAATATAATTCTCAATTTCTTCAGTTCTTTAAGATTATTCATTACACCTTTATACTTTTAGTTTAATTATCTTTGCATATCAAAAGTAGATTATGTAGTTATGTTGAAAGGGGATGTTTTTCATAAATTTTTGAATTGGTTAATATAATTATTAAGAAGTTATTTACTTTTATCTACTAATCAGCCACTTAACTAAAAGCTTTATGACAAAAGATTATGTTGCAATTGATTCACTGGGATTTTTTACATAGTGAATTTTGTCATCTATAAATAACAATGGAACTTGAAATCTCTTATGGGGTACTTACAACATGCTAGGCACTGTTTTGAAAATTTAATATTAGTTTATGTAATACAGATTTGTAATTTATTTTCTTCTCTCATTGCATTGTTTTGTATACCTTCAAATAATGTTGAATAGCAGTAATATCAACCATATTTTCTCTTAGCATCAATGCTATCTATATATTGCTTGTCCCTCATTCTTAGGAATTCTATCATATGTTTTCCCTATTGCTGTATATATCAACACTAAAATTGAACTCTTATCATCGTTCATTTATTGACCTAGCTGTCCAGTTTGAATTGTTGTTCAGTGACTTTCCTATAGCAAATGAGATTGGATATAAAATATAAGTCTCTTGTTTATATGATCTAAGTTTATATCTTTGTTTCTTAGCAAGGTGCTGATAATCAATATATCTGTTTTCTATGTAATTATATAATGAATTCTTTATAAGTATCTATTTATGTGACACATATATATATGTACACACACACAGTCGTGTGTCAATTAATGAAGGAGACATGTACAGAGAAATACATTTGGCATTTTGTCATTGTGTGAATATCACAGAGCATACTTACACAAACGTAGATGGTATGTAGCCTACTATATACCTAGGCTATATGGTGTAACCTATTACTCTTAGTTTAGCATAGTAGTATAGCTATAGTAGCATAGTACAGCATATTACTGTACTGAATACTGTAGGCAATAGTAAGTATTTGTGTATCGAAACATAGAAAAGTACATTAAAAATATGGTATAAGAGATTAAAAATGATACACCTTTATAGGGCAATTACCATGAATGGAGCTTGCAGGACTAGAAGTTGCTCTGGGTGAGTCAGTGAGTGAGTGGTAAGTAAATGTGAAGGCCTAGTATATTACTGTATACCACTGTATACTTTTATAAACTCTGTACACTAAGGCTACACTAAAATGATAAAAAAATTTTCTTTCTTCAATAATAAATTAACCTTAGCTTACTGTAACATTTCTACTTTATAAGATTTTACATTTTTTGAACATTTTGACTCTTTTGTAATAGCACTTAGCTTAAAACACAAACACGTTGTACTGATTTACAAACAAATTTTCTTTCTTTATATCTTTATTCTGTAAGCCTTTTTCTATTTTTAAAATTTTATACACACACACACACACACACACACACATTTATTTATTTATTTATTTATTTTACTTTTAAACTTAAGGCACAAGCACATGCATTAGCCTAAGGTCAGGATCATCAGTATAACCATCTTCAACCTCCACATTGTGTCCCATTGGAAGGTCTTTAAGGGCAATAACAGGCCTGGAGCTGTCATCTCCTATGATAACAACGCCTTCTTCTGGTATACCTCCTAAAAATTAAAGCTCAGGCTTTTTTACAGTTAACTGTTTTTTAATAAGTAGAAGGAATACACTCTAAAATAGCAATGAAATGTATGGTATAGTAAATACGTAAAACAGTAACATAGTGGTTTATTATCATCATCAGTTATTATGTATTGTAAACAATTGTGTGTGCTATACTTTATATGACTGGCAGCACAGTAGTTTTGCTTAACACCAGCCTCACCACAAACATGTTAGTAATGTATTACACTGGATGGCCATGATGCCACTAGGTGATAGGAATATTTCAGCTCCATTATAATGTTTTGGGACCACTGTAGTATATGTGGTTCCTTGTTGAGCAAAATATCATCATGCAGCATGTGACTATATATACATGTATATTTGAAATGGGCATTTTTCGATGCCTAACAGTAACTCGTATTTTCCCATTTTCCAGAGAATGTTATTTGATAAAAAA
The DNA here is from genome assembly GCA_023783475.1 of Daubentonia madagascariensis. Taxonomy (NCBI): domain Eukaryota; kingdom Metazoa; phylum Chordata; class Mammalia; order Primates; family Daubentoniidae; genus Daubentonia; species Daubentonia madagascariensis. The sequence continues at coordinate 10,816,411 of JAKFHU010000978.1, read as the reverse complement.
AAATTTAAAAGCATAGTGACATTGAGTATGGTTTCTCTTTATTTCTTGAAAATGACAATTTTTCTGCTAAATGCACTGGAAAAAAAGTTCTAATCTTCTCCCATGGTTATTAACAAAGTGTTATATTGTATGCGATGAAACAGAATTTTGAAGTTGATTAACAGAAGTGAAATCAAGTATATGAAGTCAAAGCCTTTGCTCTGCTAGCGTTTCCTTTCCTGACACCATGGAAGGCACATATTCCCCTAGTGTCTAATTTCCTAATGTATATAAGACTGAAGCAACAGTATCCTTGCCGAAACATTCAGCACTCAGCTGATAGACACTATATGTACTGTCTGACTTACAAAGCACTTCCTTAAATTCTTAAGGACTTGCTCTGTCAAAAGATCTTAGGGTCGCAACATCCACATACATTTCTGGGCCCAACATTGGGAAGTGTCATTTAAAGATATACTTCAAGGGATTGATATCTTTAAACTACTTTCTCCCCAGATGAACATTGTTTCTTCTTCAGGTAATTGGTGAAGAGCCAATTCAAGACTCTGGGTTGTAGTCACTTTTGGAAGATTTTGGCTTTCATGGAGTTAAGAAATCAAAGAATGCCAAGAATAAAAGTAGGAAAAAAAGGCTGAAAACATGGAGATAGGTTCTTTCTCTGAACATAGATCTTCTCTGGAAAGAGAGTCAAGAAGTATAATGAATGATGTTTCTGCATTTGTCAACAGTTAGAAGTAAAAGGCTGTTGCTCCCTTTAAACTTCTATTTTTCAGGAAGTATTATATATGGTTAAATAAAAAGAATGTGTATAAATTTCAAATACATTGCTTTGAATAAATATTTTAAAATGTAGTGGTTATTTTGAGAATCATTACCAACATATTTGTGGTTCTCATTTTAATGTTTATTGTCATAATTAATCTTTTCTTTAAGCTGATTTTTTAAAATTATGAATTAAAATTAATTTATTGATTAGGTACTTTATGGATTTAAAGAGCTCATGCTAAGAAAATATTTCATACATTTTTTAATGTTTTTACTACTAGAATAAAAATATTGACTTTTATTATCTAATTTTATATGACAGAACACATTTGTAAAATTAAACTTCATAAACCACAAACTCCCCTGTAGAATAGTGAAAAGTATAATTTATTTAAATAAAACTTGGAAAAAGTCAAGCCATTTTATTGGCATATAAGCTTAGAGAGAGAAGATTTTTGAGCATACCAAGGCTTTGGTTTTTAAGGGAATGAGAGTTAGTGATTTATTTTACCATTTCTTATCATTCTGTTAATATAACATAGTTAAATTCCAAGGGTGATAATTAAACAGAAGGTGTAATTTTCAAACTAATGAAGGGGACAAATGCAAAAGGAAAAACTTTAATACCAATGAAAACAAATATGACCAACCATAGAATAAGACTAATTGAATACACAAAGTAAGATGGCTGAAATATGTCATGACATATCAATAATCACCATAAATATGAAATTCCCCATGAAGTTACAGAGTATACAATTTGATATAAAAACAAAGATATCAAACATCATAGACTTTAATTCAAAAAGCATTCTTAAGAGTAAATAAAGGTACAATATTATGATAAAAGGTTCAATTCATCCTGTGCCTTGATGAAATCAATTTACAATAACTCAATTGCATTTTGATATATCAACAGCATAGAGTTAGAGAATGCACTTTAAGATATGATAAAACAGCAACAAAAATACAATTGTAATAAATTCTTTGATTCTCCTGGTAGTGTTCAATGTCTTAGTTAGTGAAACTAAATATTATCCATTGACATTTCACTGTGGAATACAACTAAAATTATCACACTGTTTCTCCTTCCCCTTTCTGTCTACATTTATCAGATCCTTTTTTCTATGTACCTTTCCTTCTCATCCAGTTTACTAAAGTTAAACGTTATCTTATAACTTTATCTATTATTTTAATAATTGTGTTTTTTGTGATCATAATTATAATGGAACTAATTCTATGTATGTTATAAACGAACAGAATAATTGAGATCTCCAATGAATTCCCTCCCTGGCCAATATCTTTACTCTCTGTTTTCTTAATATTATCATTTTTCTTAGTGATTTACTGCAATCTAGACACAACTTCACTGACCTGATTTTGTGAATATACAGTACTGTATATACTCCTTTAATGGCTTTTTACAGCACACAATTATGGCCATGTTCGTTACATACAAGGCCCTACACGTTTTGCTACTGCCTATCTCCCTGACCCCCTGTATCCCAACCCTCCTTCTTCACTGTGTTCCTATGTAACAGGGCTTCTTTGAGGTACAAAATAATCCATGCTCCTTTAACAACTCCCTTACAACTTGGTCTTATTGCACACTCGTTCCTCTACCTTAGATATAATCAAATAATGACCCATAGATACACTGTAAAAACTATGACCTGGCGCTAGAAAACATTAGTATCAGTTACTAAATTTTTGAATCATGTTATAGAGAAAGTGACTAACTCTTAGTCTTTGAAAATGTTTTTTAACAAAATAACTCCAAAATATGCATGGAAAAGAGATGAACAACTGGTTCTTTGGTCACTATTCTAACCTCAGGGACATCTTAGTACATGTATCTTGGTCAATCTCTGATAATATTAACTAAAGGAAATGTTAAGAATTTTCAGGTCCAATTGAGGCAAGAATCTGGACAAGAACTGCCTTCTAGATTAAATATCTATTGTATTTCCTATTGTGAAGATCTAGTGATGAGTATCCAGCACTGATGAGAGGTTACTGATCCAGAGAATGGGCCCAGTCTGGTGTGCCTAAGGGTTGTGTGATTTCCAAGATACCAAAGTAGAAATGACCGAGTGCTGATGGCTTCCGTGAGGTTGTCTACTTACACTCAGTGTTATCTTTCTTTACCATGCATGTCTTCAGAGCATCAAAACTCTGCCTGGAAATCACAAAACTTCTATTAGCCTGTTTTATGTATGCTGTTTCCTGTCCTGTATCCTTTCTTATAGCTAAGTAAACTTGGCATTTTTTGAAGCTTTTAGAAAAACCTTGTTTCTCTTAAATTATCAAGCTACTCTGAGTAAAGAGTTGATGCTGCTATATGTTGGCAATATGTTAAAAATTGCACAACCCAGATGATACTAAAACAATTCTATTCAAGTTTCACTCAAACTAACTCTGTTTAATTTTATTGTTATATTACCTGATAATATAATATTATAATATTGTGCTTAATAGTACTCATATGTGGTTTCAACTGTATAATTACATTAAAAAATTGTGACTGGGGAAATCCTTGAAACAAGATGATTGTCTATACTTTCTAAATGTAAAACAGCTATTTCTCCATGTTACACAAATATCTGCACTGTTTCCCAATACAACAGCCACAAAGTAGAACATAAGGTATTGAAAAGAATGCAAACCTTGCATCTTTTGAACTTATATAACACATAAAATGTGTAATAACTACTTCTAAAGAGTTTTTCTAGTTGTTTCCACATATGTTTATACTGTAGCCACAGTACTTAGGAAACTTTCATTTATTCAATATAATAAATCCCAGCAAACAGCTCTCCTTTGGTCCCCTCAGACTTAGATTAAATTACATATATTCTAAAATTTTGATAAAAATTATATAGTTGGGAATTTATTATACCAATGATGTCTGAAGATTACATTTCACTAATTTTCCATGTAGTCAATTTATCTTAACTGGTCACATAAATTGGCATTTTGTTATTTTATACATACTCATCAAGGAAAATATATTTTAAAATTATAGTCATAAGTAGCAAACTCTTTAAAATAAGAAAGTGGTAACTATAAAATTTAAAATAATGGTTACCTCCACAGAAGAGGCAGAGAAATGCAATAGGAAAAAGCAGTCAGAAAATCTCAAGTAATGCTATTCTGGTGACTGGGTGACTAGCTCATGACTTAATTGTTCTTATATGTAATAGTATTCATATGTGATTTCACTTATATAATTACCTTTGTGAAGAGTGACTGGGAAAGTCCTTGAAACAAGATAATTGCCTATGCTTCCTAAATGTAAAATAACAGGAAAATTACCATGTGTCGTCAGCAAAAACTTCATTTGAGTGACTATTTTAAGAAGCCTAATCCAAATCATACTGTAAAAAACTAAAATCCCCAAAACATATATAGGACGTATTTTTTTTATATTTAAGTTATATATAACTTACAAGGTATTGAAAATTTTTTTTTCCTCCCACCCACATAAGTTTCACAATCAATATTGATGTTTTGATTGGAATTGAATTTGTAGTAATGAAATCACAAAATACTATCTCATAGTAAGGTCAAAGATGTGGAAACAACCCAAGTGCCCATTAATACATGAGTGGATTACGAAAATGTGGTGTATGTACACCATGGAGTACTACTCAGCGATAAAAAACAGTGGTGAATTAACACATCTAGTATTATCCTGGATGGAGCTAGAGCCCAGTTTTGAAATTGAAGTATCATAAGAATGGAAAAACAAGCACCACTGGTACTCACCATCAAATTGGTACTAACTGATCAATACTTATGTGCACACATGGAAATAGTATTCATCAGTGGTCAGGCAGGTGGGAGGTAGGGGGAGGGGTTGAGTAAACTCACACCTAATGGTGTGGGGCACACTGTCTGGGGGACTGGTTTTCTTAAAACTGTGGAAGATATTATTATTCTTAATGGGCATAGTGTATTGTTATCTGTTGCTGTGTTACAAATCACCCTAAAACTTACTGGTATAAAATTTGACATATTAATTAATTACTTCAGAGGTTCTGTGGATGAATCACTGCCTGCTTACCTGGGTCCTCTGCTTCACAACCTCACCAGGCTGCAATCTAAGTATTAGCCTACTTAGACTGAAGGCATCATTTCCCTTGATAGTTGTATTTTGCATAATTAAATTTAATCCATCTGATTAATTTCCTCTTAGGCAAAAAGTCACACACAGGTTAGACATGGTCTAAATTATAGTGGTTTAAATAGTATAGGTAATTGCATCTAGTAGAATACTGAACATTTATGTTCTTTTTTCAAAGTCTGTGATTATTAATGTCAATGTGATAAATAAACCACTCTTATAAATGTGTTTACATATCTAACCTCAAATATTTGCAATAGAAATTACTATCTATATTTACTCCATGAAAACATTAAAAAGGGGTATAGTTTTTATTGATAACATTATCAATATATGCAACAAATCCATCCTAACAGTAAAAGTAGATTTTAAATAAAAATAACTCAGAAGATAAGTGTATATTAAGGAAATGCCAGATGTGCTAATTCTGTAGCAATCATCAGTACATCTTTAATGTGTGCTTATGATCAAAACTTTGCCAAACCATTTAGATATATAGAAAATATACCAAGGAAACTTTAAATAATTAACACAGTTAACTATTTAAAACTCAAGATAGCTTTATAAGGTAGATATGAATGTTAATCCATAATGAGAATTAGGAAATATAAGCAGACAGTTTGATTAACTTTCCTCAACTCAAGGTTTATAAATTGACAAATAGCAGAACCAGGTTTTCAAACCCAGTAGTCTGGTTCCAGAATGTTTGCTCTTAGCCCACATGCTGAATTTTTTTAGAAAAAACAATTTGAATAAGCAGAACTATCTTGTAAAAATAATTAACAATGACAAAAAATATCTGAGTAAATTATACAATTAAAATCAAAATTGCTTACAAAGGTATACAATTACAAAACTGTCTACCTCCAACAATTCTTAATTATCTTTTCTGTATTTAAAAAAGAGCATGTATCATTTCCTATGAACTCTAATCCATGATTGAACTACGCCAAACTACAAACTCATAAGATTCTAAACCTGTGTATTGATTCTTTGAAGGTGTCAGTTTCATGCCTTCTGAATCATTAGTACGCGGTGCTAAATGTATGCAGACTAAGCCTTTTATCTCTAGTAAGGCAAGTAGATTTTGACTCACTCAGCTAACTTCCCTGGTGATTTCAAACTAACAAACCTCAGGCAATAACAAGGCCATCGTCTAAACTCCCTATCCCTTTACTATTTTATTTCTGTGGCCAGTAAAATTTCAGTACTATTCTAGAATATAAGGAATTTTCTCTGTTTAATTTATCTTTGTGTCCACTTGCCTTCCATCTATTTTTGATACTTTTTCTGTTCATTTCTCTGCTTATCTTTTAAAAATCTCCCTAAACGTAAAAAAATCCCACAAATTTGTACAGCCATTAGTTTATTTAAAAATATATAATCAATCGATTATGTAAAGCACACTTATTATTTTATACATGAAATATAAAATATTAAACATCATAATAAATATTTTAATTTACAGGACTCATCAAAATGAATTATATATAAACAAAAACATGACCCTGTGGTGAAGGCAGTCATTTCTTTTTCTCCCCGCATGAAACTATAGAGTATACGTTTTCACTGGAATTTAGAACTTAAAAGGTACTTAGCAATTAATATACAAAATAATTTTAATTTTATAATTGGTGATCAGTAAGAATTTTATGAACTAGTATTTTGGAAGGTACTGTATTTTTTATTAAATTGTTTTAATCTTGGTTGAGCCCTCTGTATTCCAACTGACCTGTGGAAAGAGTTAAAATGTTAATTGAGATAGCATGCATCAAATTTATGAATTAATTCAGAAAGAATAGTTAGCTTTATTAATACTGAGGATATAATAGTTCCATTCAGTAAAGGAATATGTTTCTTCATTCATTCAAGTGTATTCAATGTAAATTACAGGTGTGTTTTGTTTTGATTTGATTTTTTAGAGATAGGGTCTCGCCCTATTGCCCAAGCTGGATTGCAGTGGCAAAATCATAGCTGACTGCAGGCTTAAATTCCTGGACTCACGGGATCCTACTGCCTCAGCCTCCTGAGTAAAGTGCTGGGATTATAGAATTGAGCCACTGTGCCTGGCCACATTTTCTTCTTTTAACTGTGTTTACTTATAGGCACTAACATATTTTGTTGCACTTACAACTATACTATCTATAATATTTTCTGATTATTTATGTCAGGAGCTCAAGTGAGCTGGGAGAAAAAAAGCTGAGATGTTGTTGGGTGCTGGAGTAGCTGATTAAAGCAACAAGCCAAAGATGAAAGAGTCAATAACTTACTGTGATGGTATAAATAAGAGTCTATAACAAGAGAGAGCACCGGCTCCCCCTATTCCACTTTCCCCATGGAAGGGCTCACTGCTCAAAGGTCAAATGCATTGAGATAGCATGCATCAGGCCTGGAAGTCTTCTCAGCATTGAAGAAGCCCAAATAAAAGGCTCTTACAGTTTTTTGGACCTAAAATGGGGAGGCCAGGGGCAATGAGGGGAAAAGACTAGGAATGGAAAAGTTCTGGGTATTTGTCAGAGTGGAGAAAAGTGTCTTCAAGGTGTCCCCTTCCTTCCCCCATAAGGAGGCCTCAGCAGATCTCTGCCCAAAATCTCAGATATCAAGACCTAGGAATGAAACCTCTGGGGTTAAGAATATAAGTGTGTGAAAGAACATGACCAGTCATCCAGGAGCCTGTGACCTTGCTGCCACCCCCTTCAGAGACTGAAATGCACAGGCTGTGTATCAGGTCTGTTTGTGCGGGCCAGGGGGGCAGTTTTCCCCTGTGAGGCCTACCATGTAAAGCCCCTATAGTTGCCTATGGTCAGCCTTGAAAAATCACAAGTAGGGTTTTAACCAGGAGCCAGAATCCTCAGTTTAGTGCTGTTATATAGAAATAGTGTAGATTTTTGTATGGTGATATAAAATCCATCCACCTTAGAATATTACTTTCAGATCATATTGGGGTTGCATCTTTTAAATTTTCCATATGGATAATTTTATCTTATCCATAACAGAGATACAATGACTTGAGAATAAATAACTTGGATTAGTAGCATAATATAATAACATCATATCTGACTGACATTTACTGAAAAAAAGAAAGAATTGGAAGAGCCCCAAATGGATGCTTTCATTCAGTAACCTGTTGGAAAGTAGCAATGTAGTCTGGTTGAAAGCACTGGATATGGAGCCAGATTCCCAAGGTGTGAAAGTTGGCCTGGCAACCTATAAGCTTCATGATTTGGGGAATTTTTGTTTCTATTTCACCTTAAAAATGGAGATAACAAAAAATATCTACTTCATGAAAGTTTAAATACATTAATGTATCTGCTGTGCCTGAATTTTACATATTTGGGCTCCCTCAATTCTACAAATTTTCTTTGCAATCACCAAGCCCCATTCTGAATAAACTAAACTCTAGTCTGTCTGAAATGCTTCATGTTGCCACCATCTCTTTTTAGGTCTTATATGCTACATATGATGAACCCTCCTTTCTTCCTTTCTATTGGAAAAGCCCTCTAATTCTAACCCTTTGCTTACTTTTATCAGATCAAGAAGACACTACTTATCCTTTTCTGACTTGTATTGGCACATATCTTCTGAATAGCCATGTTGCAATAGGTTTACTTATTTCACAGGCATTTCCACATTGCTGATAGTTACTTATTTTTATGTTGTCTTCTAACCAGGCTGTGGGCTCTTGGATGACAAAGACAATGTATTTTAATTTTGTATCCCTGGTAAGAGTCACAGTGTCTCATATATAGAAAGAAGGTGTTCTGTAAATGCCAGAGTGAAGGGAAATGTAGACAATTATTTTTCTATATGCCTGGTCCTCTATGTCTTATACAAATATTTCTTTAATTCTCATTATAAAGTTATGAGGCTGCATTTTTATTTTTAACTTACAAATGAGAAAAGTAAAGTTTGAAAGAGTTAACTTCTTTAAAAAAGATCCAACACACACAGTAATTATAAAGCAGGGCATGGTTCCAAGACCTGTCTACTTCTAAAGTTCATGCTCTTTTCACCACCCCCTGCCTGAGTGAAAGATGGGACTTAAGCTGCATTTAAAGAAGGATGCCTGGTGTCAGCGTGCATTATGCAAGGACTAGCAAGAGTTAGAGTTTGTCTTAGAAAGAGGAAAGTTTATCTAAGGACAGAGGAGGACTTTTGGGAAACAGTGGCAGGGAGAAGGTAAATTAGCAGCAAAATCAAATGGGCTAACACCTGGAAATGATGATGATGATGAAAGCAGGGAAACCATTAAAGAGTAAGTTGACCAGATCACAAGGTCACTTCAGGAATTATTATATTGTTTACTTAAGGCTGTATAAAATTTATTCTCTTCATCTAACAAAGAGTCTGATAGAGTGCACACATCACTGACACCAGCCAAATAAAAAGCGAATAAATCACAGACTAATTTATTCATCAAAAGATCAAAGTAAAAAGAATTAAGAGTATAAAACATTTCCATATTTTTCTACTATACAATTACAAATATTATAATGGTGTACACCCATCATTTTGTATGATAGTTAATTTTATGTGTCAACATAACTGGGGCATAGGGTAAATAGATATTTGTTCAAACATTATTCTTGATGTGTCAATGAGGGTGTTTCCTATTGAAATTAACATTTGAATCTGTAAACTGAATAAAACAGATTGCCTTCCCCAGTGTGGGTGGGCCTTCTCCAATCCATTGAAGGCCTAAATAAAATGAAATGCTAAGTAAAAAAAAAAAAAAAAATTACCTCTGCTTGACTGTCTACAAACTGGGGCATCCATCTTCTCTTACATTTGGACTCAAACTGAAACATCAGCTCATCCTAGGTGTTGAGCCTACTGGCCTTCAGACTGGAACTACACTATTTGCTTTTCTGGGTCTCCAGATTACTAATTGCAGATCTTGTTACTTGTCAGCTTCCATAATCATGTGAGCCATTTAATAAATAATAATAAATATATCTATCCATTCGTTGATAGGATAAATAGATATAGATATAGATATAGATATACAGATAAAGATACAGACATAGATTTAGATTATAAATATAAGACCTAAAACTAAAAATCTATTGGTAGAAAGCAGGGAAAACTCTTCAGGACATTTCTCTAGGCAAAAAGTTTATTGCTAAGACCACAAAAGCACAGTCCATAAAAACAAAAACAGATTGATGGGACTTAATTAAACTAAAAAGCTTCTGCACAGCAGAAGAAATAATCAACAGAGTGAAGAAACAATCTACAGAATGGGAGTAAATATTTGAAAATCACTCATCCAATAGGGGACTAATATCCATAATCTATAAGGAGATCAAACAACTCAACAGTAAAAAAAATCAAATAATCCAAATTAAAAATGGGCAAAGAACATGAATAGACATTTCTCAAAAGAAGACATACAAATGGCCAGCAGGAACATGAAAAAGTGTTCAACATCACTAATCATCATGGAAATGTACATTAAAAACACAAAGAGAATGGCTATTATTAAATAGACAAAAAATAACAGATGATGTCAAAGATGTAGAAAAAAGGGAACTCTTATACACTGTTGGTGGGAATGTAAATTAGTGTACCACTATGGAAAACAGTATGGAGGTTTCTCAAAAAACTAAAAATGTAACTACTATACTATCCAGCAATCTTACTACTAATTATCTATCCAAAGGAAAAGAAATCAGTACATCAAAGGAATAACTGCACTCTCATGTTCATTGTAGCACTAGTCACGATAGCAAAAATATGGAATCAACTTAAGTGTCCATCACTGGATGAATGGATAAAGAGAATGTGGTCTCTATATACAATTGAACACTATTCAGCCATAAAAAAATAGTAAAATCATGTTGTTTGCAGCAACACAGATGGAATTGAAGGTCATTATGTTAAGTGAAACATGACAGGTATAGAAAGATAGACACCACATTATTCTCACTCATATATGGGAACTAAAAAACTTGATCTCATGAACATATAGAACAATAAATATTAGAGTCTGGGAAAGATGGAGGGGGAGGACAGGATGAAGAGAGGTTGGTGTGAGGTACAAATATACAGTTAGATAGAAAAAAATAAGTTCTAATGTTTGAAAAAATACTAGGATGACTGAAGAATGGGAAAAAAATAATTGAGAATTACTCATCCAAATGACTCCAAAATCCTTAAGGAACTCAAGCAACTCAACAGTAAAAAAGCAAATAATCCCATTAAAAATGGGCAAAGGACATGAATAGACAGACATCCTTTGGATAGATAGTTAGTAGTGGGATTGCTGGATTGTACAATAGTTATATTTTAGTTTTTTGAGAAACCTCCATACTGTTTTCCATAGTAGTTGCACTAATTTACATTCCTACCAATGGTATATAAGAATTCCTTTTTCTCTGCATCCTTGCTAGAGTCTGTTATTTTTTGTCTGTTTAGTAATAGCCATTCTCATAGTAGTGTTGATTTACATTTCCATGATGATTAGTGACATTGAGCATTTTTTCATATTCCTATTGGCCATTTGTATGTCTTATTTTGAGAAAGAATATTATGTAACAATATTATGCGTATTGCAAAGTAACTGGAAGAGAGGACTTGAAATATTAACAACATATAAAGATGATAAACATTCAAGGTAATGGATACCCCAGATACCCTGACTTTATCACTGCATATTCTATGCATGTAACAAACACTCACACGTACTCCATAAATATATAAAATATTATATATCAATAAAAGAGAAAAGAAAAAAGTCTCTTTATCTTCTACGTATCTCTGTATTGGTATAACTAGATAGATAGATAGATAAAGATACAGATATAGATTTGGATATAAAATCTCTATCATCTATCTATCTGTCTATCCATCTATCCTATCTCCTATTGTTCTGTTCCTGTGGAGAATCCTAATACACTTTTTTAGCATACTATACAAAGGTAAACAAAAAAGAAAAATAAAAAGTGTACAATAAAACATTATTCAAGATCACTGTCATTAAAAGCAAGGAATGCTACATGCATTTGATGGAAGCCAATTCACTATTCCATCTTTGCAATTTGGAGAAATGAACACCTTTGGTATATCTGACAACACAACGAAATGTGATCAAATTTTCACACAGTTCAAAGAATAGTCATTGCTTCCCAAAATAGAAATATGGAGGGGAATAATATCTATGGAACTCAAAAGATTACATACCAAAGTAAAAAATAACAAAACTTCATTTAACCATAATATTATGACAAAATTATTCATAATCTTGATATGAAATAAAAGAAAATAACCCAACAAGAGTGCTCTAGAATATGCATGTGCAGCATACACACACACATGCACATATTTATAAACACACATGAATTTGAGATGACTGAGAAACTTAATTTTTTAAAGATATGTACTTAATCTGACTGTAGTTTTACCTGAGGTTTCATTTTATAATTTTATTATTTCAATAGTTGAAAATGCAAACATGTTGAAACTTTAGAAAAATATTTTATCACTTTTATGTCATTAAATCACTTGTATTCCAATTTTCACAAATATTGGTGGTAACAGGACTCTTGAATCCATTATACTGTTTAATAAATTTAAATTACAAACAATTTGTAGTATATTACATGTCAATAATTTTTTAGAATTTTGCATTTGGCATCCAGAGCAATACTCTGTGTCTTATAATACTTGGCTATTTGTTTTTCCTTACTTTTTTGTTCTAACATTCATATTGCTTGCTATTATTTGTTTTTATATTATAACTGTGGTTCTATATATAATGTACTTTTTTAATATTAGATTGACTAAGCTGTTTAGGATTTTCTTGAAGTATTATTATCTCAATTAATATTTAGATATATTAGTCATGTTAACATAATCAATATATGAGGGCTGTCTGGAAAGTACCCAGCCATGTAAACATTCTCATGATATTAACAATGGCTGGATACTTTCCAGACAGCATATAATGTACATACACACGTGTGTGTGTGTGTGTTTATGTATATATGTCACTGTATATTTTTCAACCTAAGTTACATAATAGATAAATTATGGAATTCATAGATATCTAAACTTAAAGAGTTTTTGAACTGAAAAGAAAAAATGCAATATGAAATTTAAACAACATTCTTAAGTACCTTGTTACCTAAATACCTTACTATTGTGTTACAATCTAAAGTATGTGTGGCAATTAATATCTATCTGTGTGCATATGTTTATATATGCACAATAAAATAATGATAAATATCAGTGGAGTATCAATAAAACCACAGGTTCAGATATATTTATATATATATATCCTGAACACTGCAAGGACAAATATTTAGCATGATATGTATTTCCATTTCTAACTCTCTATATTATATTCTAAATTTTTTTCTAAATATAATTTTAGGTTACCTTTTCAATCACCAATTTCAATACATTTAACCAGGCTTTAATATTTGGCAATAAAAAGTGTTGGATTTAGTTTTAAACTAAATGAACTTTTAATTGTTAGTAATCTTCTATCAATTAGACATTAAAAAATTAACTAACATTCTAATCTGTCTCTTTGTAAAAACTGTAATGTAGGCTGTCTTATTAAAGAAAGTCTCTGGCTCTAATGAAATGTCTAAATTAATGGAAGTCATGTGATGCATCTTGTGATGCATCTTAGGACTGTGGACCTTGCTATGAAATGTAACTATTACTGCATTTATATTTAATGAGTTGAAAAAACAGATAAAACATTAAATATTTTGAATTAGAGAATATAAAACCAGAACTTGATGGAGATATCAAGATTTTAGTTTGTCATTAAATTAAAATATATATTTTTACAAGTAAAGCATATCATTTACATTATAAATATTGATAATCTATGCATTATCAATCATTGGATTATTAATAAAACCACAATTTTGGTTATCAAGCTATGCCAAGTATCAGAAAATAGGTGCAAAATATATGCTAGAACAGTGATAATAGATCAGTGTTCTCCAACTCTGTTTCATGTGAAAACTTAAAAATGCTTAAGGACTTTCTAGAGTGGAATTATAGGGTGAGAGGGTATTCTTATATCTTAAGTCTAAGGAATGGGGCATACTGTATATGCTTCTTGGAGTTCACAAGGCTTATAAACGTGAAAGATTTGGAAATATTTTGCACTAAATAACCCTATTTTTAAAAATTCATGTTTTATAAGCATATCTAGTTTTATAATATTTGGTCATTATATCTTTGCAAATCTATTAATGTTTTCTGAACACTTTTGTTGCATAAAACACAATTTGGGAAATGTTATGATATTTGCATTTATAGTCTGGTATTCTAGCGATATAAGCTAAAAACAGTAAACATTTATAAATTGTTTTTTCACCAAATACAATTATGACCAACAGTATCTTTAAAGTGAAAATGTGTGTGTTATATATATAATTGTGAACAACTACGGCACTTTTAAAAATTTAACACATTATAAATCTAATGTTAAGTAAATGTTGATAATGCTAATAACATTGATTGCATAATGCTACAATAATAATAAGCTATTTCTGATCAGAGGAAAAAACAGAATATTTATGAAAAAGGCTTTTGGAAAAATTGCTTTGTGCAAAGAAAAGGTATGCTATATAGTCATATATATGTATATGGAAATAGTCTTTGTTTGTTTTGTCGAATGAAAGAATCAGTAGAATTAGGGAATCTTTATTCAGTCAGCCACAAACTTATCTTAGTTGATAAAACATATGGAGAGGCAGACATGATACAAGAGGAAAGACTGGATGGTCTTGATATTATTGGGATGACAAAGTGAGAGGGGGAAATTGCATATGTTTGTAAGGAGTTTGTGGAAATGACAGTAACAGAGATAATACAGGCAAGCATTTGATTTATGGATACAAGGAGCTGTCTTAAGCTTCTGAGCTTGAAAACAATACCTACACTTGATTATACTAGCTGGAGTGACAGTGAATTATGCAAGAAAAGGGGTTATTTATCTATGTTGCCTCATCTCTATAGCCTTTTAACATTACTACACCAATGAAACCCCACAGTGAGAGATGCCTCATTTTCCTAGTGATTTTGGTTGTTGAAGATTATGACAACCTGCTTCTTCAATGATTCTCCTGCCATTTCCTGCCACCAATGTGGATAATGCTGGCCAAAGAGAGGAGGAAAAAGGTCATTAAATATGAAATGTCTGATTTCGAATCAAAAGTTTAGTTTATTATATCTCAAACAAAAATAAGTACAATTAATCAGAGCATGTGACTAAACTATAGACACAGTTTTGCCATCTTAATGGTAGCTTGTTTATGCCAGCAGCGAAGAAGCCTGTAGAGCCAGTGGCAATGAAATCGTGAAAGGTGTTTTCCACAGCTAGTTGAGAATTGAATATTTTTCCTTGCAAGAAGTGGTACAAAGCCTGAAGGAAGTGGTAGTCAGTTGGTGCAAGGTCTGGTGAATACCGTGGATGACAGTTTCCAAAGCCAGCTTTTGTAGTTTGAGCAGGGGTGTTTTTTGCGACATGTGGTCTTGCAAGAGGATCGGCCTGTCTCTAGTGACCAATCTTGGCTGCTTAATCACAAGCATCCCCATCATTTCATCCAATTGGTTGCAGTAGACATTGCTGTAATTGATTGACGAGGTTTCATGAAGCTGTAGTGGATAATACCAATGCTGGACCACCAAACAGACACCATTAGCTTTTTTTGATGAATATTTGGTTTTGGACTGTGTTTTGGCACTTCATCTTTATCCAACCATTGTGCTGAATGCTTGCAATTGTGAAAAATAATCCATTTTACATTACACGTAACAATACAATGTAGAAATGGTTGGCCTTTTTTTCATGACAGCAAAGAAAGGCAAGCTTCAAGATGATTTCTCTTCTGACGCTTGTTTAATTCATGCGGAACCCATCTAACCAGCTTCTTTACCTTGACGATTTGTTTCAAATGGTCCAATATTGTTGGGATAGTAATATCAAACCTTGCTGCTAAATCATGCATAGGTTGAGATGGATCCGCTACCACTTCAGCTTTCAGCTCATCATTATCCACCTTGGTCTCAGGTTGCCCACATGGTTCATTTTCAAGATTAAAATCACCAGAATGGAACTTCTCAAACCATCAACGTCCTGTGTGTTCATTAGCTACATCCTTCCCAGACACTTCATTGGTATTTCGAGCTGTCTGTGTAGCATTGGTTCCATGATGGAAGTCATATTCGAAAATAACACTAATTTTTGACTTACACATGGTTTTACAAAAATTGCTCTAAAAAAATTTGAAAGATAATCACAAGCCAAGACACACGTTTGAAAGAGGATGTACCTTCACAATAAACATAAAACAAGTGTCAAAGTGAGATGTCAGAGATATCAACTGTCAAATTTACTACTTAAGGAAATAGGACATTTCATACTTTTTAACCTAAGAGAACATTTAAATGGCCAAGTTTCAGAGATGAATTACTAAGAAAAGAATTAACTAACAAATAAGTAATTTAGAAAATATTTTCTAATTAACTTGAAAGAGTTAAAAAAAGAAATTAGATTTCTTTGTAGAGTGGTACTTTTTATTGAGCATACTTTTGGAATTAGAAGATAAAAATCTAATATTAATTCCTGGTTTGTCTCTTTCTTACAAGGTAACAGTTCTTCATGATGCTAGTTACTTTAACCTTAAAGGTAAGTTAAGAACTTGCTTTTGAAAGCCATCCCCTTAACATTTTTAAAATATTTTGTCTAGTTTTCCAATCTGTTTTTTTTTTCATATCTCCCCTAAACTGTGGCAGAAGAGAGTAATTGCCAAATTCTTCAGCATTGCACATCAATCTGCATCTTGTTTTTGGTTTAAGTTTTTCTCTAAAATCATGCCTCATATTTTCTGAATACTCAATAATTTACTAGGTCTTGCATAATATCTCTAAGACATAGAATGAAAGCAAATTAGAAACACTTATTTCTCATATTGCCTTATGAGTGTCAGCAAATTTAAGGAATGAAGTTTTTACTGTATACCATATTCAATCTCTACTCAATTCCAAGTAGAACATTTAAACTGTAATTGTGCATCACAATCATCCAGATAGCTTGTTAAAATGTGATTCTTAGC
The DNA here is from genome assembly GCA_023783475.1 of Daubentonia madagascariensis. Lineage (NCBI taxonomy): Eukaryota > Metazoa > Chordata > Mammalia > Primates > Daubentoniidae > Daubentonia > Daubentonia madagascariensis. The sequence goes on along the minus strand of JAKFHU010000978.1, from coordinate 10,799,437 downwards.
TCCAGCCCTCTAATAAATGAATTAAGCTTGGGTGGAGTCCAGGAGCTCAAATTTGTAAGAAGTGACCTAGGTTATCCAGACACAGGTGGTCATTGCAGCACAATTTTTGAAACACTGGTTTAAAATGTGAAAATTAGACTGCTGGTGTCCAGTAAGAATTTGATGCACCATAAAATTTACATTTTGAGTTTGAATATATCTATTAATAATTCTTTTTCACCTCAATTTGCCACATATGAAAAGTGGTAAGAAAAAATATAAAGAAGAAGGAATATTGTAAAGGGGAAAGATAAAAAATAATGAACTAACATTTATTGATTTCCTACTACATCCTGAGAAACTTTACTAGATTTTTAAAAAATAAGTTAGAGTAAACATAACATAGAAATTAAGGGAAAGTTAATTCACTAAAAAAACAATTTAACTTTGTAATCTAGCGTCAGTGTTGGAATTTGTTTGCATAGTGCATTTGATGAGCTACAGAGTAGAAAGAAACCATTCTCAGAGTAAACAGACCAGCTTTGTTTAGTAGCTGCTAGGAAACATTACCAGGAACTTTTGATACATTTAGGTATCCTGATAGAATGGAGCTTAAAATTCAGGAAGTTCTTTAAACAAAATAGGGCATCTACATTTCTGATGAGAGCTGTGATACACTTCACCCACTCTTTCCCTCATTTCATGTTTTTTTCTCTAAATACCACGTCAATAATGCCTACCATGACCATCATATTAAAACCTGAAAACTGACCTCACACTTTTGTGATCCATTTTTTGTACTGCATTTTCTGGTTTCTGTTTTTCCTTACCATCATTTCACAAACTCAGGTATGGAGTTATTGAACAAATTGTTGTTCCATTTATGGATTGCTGCACAACAAATGATCTAAAATTCAGTGGTTAAAATTTAACTATCATTTTTTATTATCACTCATGGCTTTTTTGTAGATCAGAAATTCAGGAAAAGCTGTGTGAGTCTCTCATGTGCAGTAGCTGGAGTTGCAACATCTGGAGGCTGGCCTGGAATTTCTCTCTTCATGAAGTCTTAAAGTGTCTCCATGGTCCTTTTCAGCCAGGCCTGGTTTAATCTTTCGTACAGTATGGAGCACTTAGGGCAATTGGATTTCTTACATGGCACTCCAGGCTCCAGAGTGAGTGTTCCTGCAAAGAAAATAGTTTATTTGCCTTCTGTGGCCTAGCCTTGGAAGACATACCATGTCACATCTTTCTGATTACAAATGCTTTACAATTCTCCCACATTCAAGCACAGGTATCATGGTCCCCACTTCTTCACCGGAGGTCAGGTCACATTATAGAATAGCACATGAAAGATACTGTGGAACTGTCTTCAGAACATACCATGTGACACACTCATTTATTACATATATGTTTATGCCCCCCCAATATATGCACACATTAGAATGTAAATTACACGAGGAGAGCTGTTTGTGTCTTGGGCTTATATGTTTATATAAGAAATTATTGACTTTTATCTTCTAATCAGGCACCCTACTAAACTCCTCATGATATAAAACTACATTGTAATTGACTCTTAGATTTTCCAGATAGTGAATCTTATCATCAATAATGATGCCATGTGAAATCTCTTATGGTACTTACTACATGCTAGGCACTTTTTAAAATATTTTATAAATATAAATTCATGTAATGTAGGCTTATAATTTATTTTTCTTTTCTCATTGTACTGTGTTATATAACATGAAAATAATATTGAACAGCAGAAAAGACAATGACATTTTTTTCTTAATATCAATGCTGTCCATATATTCAACAGTAAGCACTGTATCATTTATACTATTTTATCCCTCTTTTTAAACTATTTGGCACAAATAAGTCTTTGAAATTTTTAAAAATTTATTTTATGTGTTTGTCACTTACTTGTATCAATTTTAAAATACAAGTGTCTATGAACCCAGGAACAGGGTGCTATAAATTTTTCAAGTTTGTATAAAAATATTTAAAGCCTTATATTAATATATTAAATATAATAATCCTTGTTAACTGCTTGTTAAATTGCCTGCCATATAGAAAATAGATAATGTATAGAAGCTATTCTTTTTTTTTCCCTATACTTTTGCAATTTGCATTCAAAATATGCCAACTGTTCTAGGGACTTGATAAACAAAATAAACAAAGATGCCTGTACTTATATAGCCAAGAAATTCATACAATTTAAAAGTTTGGAATGGAATACAAATGCAACAATTTAAACTAGAATTCTACTTGATATTTTCATACACTGAGGTTTTTACATAATATGCTAGTAAATGATATTGTTTCATTTTAAAGACATTTTATGTATCTATATCTATTTTATGTTTGAAAAATGTAAATGTGGATGCCAAGGCTCTCACCATGAAAATGGTAACTATATGAAGTAATACTTTTGTTAGTTAGCTAGATTTAACCATTACACGATGTATATATACCTCAAAATACCATGTTGTACATGACAAAAATAAACAATATTGGTCAATTTAAAAAATAAGTAAATAAAAAACTAAAAAAATATTTTATAGGCAATGTAATAACAAATATTAAATAGAAAATTAAAAACAACTTTTACATTATTATTTAAGTTACCTAGAATTACAGTATGTAAAATAATACTTTTCAGAAAATATAGTTCTTTCCTTTTAAGATGCAGTATCAATTTTTGAATCTTCATTAGAAAAAATACAAAAGGTTATTGAAACAATAATATGCAGAACTTAAAAACAGATTTCAGAATATAAGAATAGATGCATTAGAAAATAAATAACCAGGAGTCTCTCCTGATGTCTCTATTTACTTAATAAATATTTACAAAGTGCCTGCTTACCTAGACACTATGTGAGGCACTGTAGATGAAGTGATGAAAAGGACAGAAATTTTCTATGACATGATGGAGTTTATCATAGAACAGTAGAAAGCTGAAATAAATACAAAACATAAGAATAAATATTCTCAAATTATGTAAAATTTTTGATATTAAAATATAATACTACAATAGAGAATAATAGGAGGAATATATTTTAGATAGCATAGCAGAGACTGCTTGATATTTTGCAGATGTATTTCCATCTCCCTCTTTGGGGTAGAATGCTAGGATTTTAGATGGGTGCATGAGCACTCAGAATAAAGACTGCTTTCTAAATTTTTTTTCGACATTAGCAGTGGCTACGTGACCAACTTCTAGCCAGAGGAAGAGAAATAGAAATTTCTTTTCTTTATCTTCTTCCTCCCATCTGGGTGGGATGTTAGGATCAGAAGCAGCCATTTCAGACCACAATATGGGAGCCATATGTTGAAAAATTAAGAAGAGAAAGAGGAAAGGGTTTGAATTCTGGATGATTGTAGAGCTACTACTAGGTTATCCCAAGACTATGTGTCAGGAGTTTTATATGAGAAAGAAATGATTCTTTGAAGTTAAAGTATAAAAACATTAGAAAGAACCAGTCTGGTTAAAAAGAAAGAAAAATTGTGGTGGGGTAACAGGATCAAGGTGGCGCATAGAAAATAAAAAGTCAGGAAAGAGTTTCGTCTTAAAGGAAAGAAAATTTAGTGGATGAAACTCAATGAATTCATGGGAAGATCTTAAAATATAAAATTTTTTAAAATGTTAGGAAGATGCACACAATTGATTCATCAATTATATAATTATTTATTCAATGCCTACTCTGTTTGCTGTTGTTTTAAGTTTAGGAATATGATGACGTTCAGGCCAGAAAGTTCCCTTTCCCTCATTGCACTACTCTTTTAGAGAAAGATTAAATGATAAATAAAAAGCAAACAAACAAATAATAGTGATACGGGCTATAAAGTATTTCATTCCTAGGATACAGGGGTTCTTTGTTCAAATAGTCAAGGAAGCTCTGTTTAAGAAATTATTTTTCAGCTGAGACCTGTAAGGAAAGAGTGAAACATCACATCAAAAGGGATAAGAGCAAAGGTGTAAAAACTGGAATGTGAATAAATGGTAATGAGTGGTATATGACATGAGAGGACTATACAGGGATTTGATAGGATTGTCTATTAATGCAAGAGATTTTAAATCTTACTCTAAATTCAGTAAGAAGTCACTGGAGAGAGCTAAGAGTGAAGTCACATTATTTAAAATATCAACTTAGTTATTACACGGAGAATAGAATGGAGAGGGTAAAGTTACCAGTAGAGGACGCGCTGTGTCTTGGTGAAAGATAATGTTTGCCTGGGGCAGGAAATTAGTTGTAAATATAAAGATAAATACATGAATTCAAGACATATTTGGATAAAAAAACAAGCCATGCTGCCTTTGATTTTGGCTCTGACTTCCAAAGTGCTTAAAATTGTTATTCCCATCCTTACAATAAGAAATAGACTTTCTAAATTCCTCTTTATATTAGTAGTGGCCACCTGACAAACTAAATACCAACACGTTTTATTGGATGCATCAGAGACTAAGATTGCAGGGCAAATCAATCCAGTAACTGGAGAGTCGAATGCATCCGGAGAGTCGAAGCTGAGATCTGCTTAAGTGGAACAGAATCCACCTATGTCATAATCTGGCAAGAATATTTATACAGTATATTTGATAAACTGCTGGAAGCTGAGTGCAGACTAGCCTAAGACTGAAAAGCTCCTGAGATCTGCATTCCTAGGGGTTCCCCACCCATTTTCAGGATTTTCCTCCATGTATCTCACCAGGTTCTCAAAGAGAAGATCAGAGGAAGCTCCCCAGGTGGAATTGCCATGAAAAGTGAAAAAGCAGCCTTGTGAAACCCACCCAGACTCTTTACCCTAAGAAGAGGTCTGATGTCCAGGGGAAAGAACTTCACCAGAGTGCAGTGTAAAAACCTTAGCCATGTAGAAGAATGGACCTTCACACCAAACCAGCTGGCTCTAGCCTTCTTGTCTCACCTAAGAAAAATATAAATAAACAAAAGTCATAGCCAACAAGGAAGAGAGCTTTGAAGAAAGAGTCTGGAAACACTGTAGTCCAGGAAGAGTCTAGGTGGGCAGGAAGGAAGAAAAAAAGCTTTTCTTCTAAAGGAGGGACAAGAATTTTTCTGAAAGGCACACCCCCAAAACACACACCCACTGAAAGACTAAAATTTTTTTTAGAAAATCATATGATGCCTTTCTAAGGCCACCAGAGCAATTTGGAGCCTCTGATACCCATTACAAGAAACTTTAAACACATCCCAACCTCTAGAAAGATTAATATAAAACCTCACTCCAAAGGCCTATTTATCTCAGTAAATATTACCTAGATCCTGTGATTTTGACAAAGTTTAAAGCCATGCCAAAAGGCAAGAAATAAACATGTCTAAAGAGGCAAAGTTATCATCTGGACCACATTTAGATATGACAGATGTTGGTACTATCAGACAGAATTTAAAAGAACTATGGTTAATACATCACATCATCAGTGATAACCCAAAATGGTAGCACATATCATTAATATGCTGCATTAGAAATTATATTTCACCATTGTGGTCTTCCTCCCCAAACCGAAATATCCAATCTAACCATGAGAAAAACATCAGACAAATCCCAATTGTGGAATATACTACAAAGTACTTGGCCAGTACTTCTCAAAACTGTCAAGATCTTAAAAAAAGCAAGAAAATTGTGAGCAGATTTTTCAGCCCAGAGGAACCTAGGAAGACATAATACCTAAATTGAATGTGATATCCTAGATAGAATCCTGGAACAGTGAGAAGACAATAGGGAAAAACTAAGGAAATCTGAATAAAGTATGGAGTTTAGTTAATAATAATGTATCAAATTGGTTCATTAGTTTTTACAAATACATCACAGCAGTATAAGATGTTAGGAATAGAGGAAAAAGGAGGCAGGAAGTACGGTAATTATCTATACCATTTTTATTACTTTGTAGTAATTCTAAAACTAATTGAAAAATAATTTGCTAAAAGACAATATTCTAAAAAGGACAATATTCTAACATAATGTGCATTATATATGAGTGTGCTTGTATCTGTGTATATGCGTGTGTATAGATATATATGTATGCATGTATCTGTATATAAATATGAATATATATGAACATGTGTGTTTATATATACACATATTTTTGGGGGGAATTTTGGAGAATTGGAATTACTTTCAAATTTAATCTAGGAAACCTATAGTGCTTATAGAAGATTCACTACTTTAATTGTTCCAACCAAGATTTCACACTGAAATTACCTTCAAAAGTTTTTTCTTTTTTAATATCATATCTAGGTCCTACTCTAAAAGATTCTGATTTAATTGATTTGTGTAGGGACCTCAGTACTGTTGGAGTTTCTACGTACTTTTGTTAGTGAGCTATAATTGAAAAATTGTCTTCTAGTTCATTTATTCCAAATCTTTATACTTTTTTGATGACGTATAAAAATTATTTTATTAATGAGAAACATTTCATTAAATGATTAGATTTTAAGTCTAAAATATAAATTACTGCTTGATGTAACCGAGTTCCATTTTAGGAGCAATTAATAGGTCAAACAAGTAAATAATATGTGATAGGAAAACACATGACATTATTATCATTCAAATACTGTCCTAATAGGCAGAATTATAGGTTTGCTACTCTACTTTCTATAGGGGATGTCCTCCTCTGTCTAAGTGGAGAAAATGTTCTATAATCTGAAGTGTCTAATATAGTAGATAAGAGCCACGTGTGGCTATTGAACATTTAAAATATGAGTAATGTGAATAAAGGTCATAATTTTAAATTTTATCTAATATTAAATAAATTTCACTAACCACTTGACACTAGTGGCTACCATGTTGGACAGCATCATTCTAGACATCTGTTGTGCAGAATCTGAAAAAAGTGAGAAGAGTTAAGGCCAAATTTTATTGGGTTACATTCAATTATATGATTACTATTGGTGAAAATAATAAAATAAATATAAAACATAAAAATTGTGGAATAAGAAAAGACAAAATACTCAAGGTGATGAATAGGTGAAGAACTAGCAAGGAACAATTTTGGGTAAAGCTGGAATAGGGATACAAAATTTCGACCATAAACATGAAAATAAACAATGTAACCAAAATAACATTCAACATCTATTTTCAATGACAATTCTCTTTTAATGAAATACATACTTATAATCTTTGCTAAACTAGAGGTTTCTATATTTCTTGCTTTTTTATTATTTAAGTTAAGGTGCCAGAATATTTATCATTTCATCTAGAAATATACATCTTCCATTTCTTCTTAATCTAGATTATGTATTCTTCTCATGTGTTTTTATAGGATTCTACATCTTCTGAAGTATTGAACCATTCACCTTTTTGGAAATTACACATCCCCACACACCATATTATACATCTTATGAGAGTATGGACTACACTACTTTCATAATAATGCATAGTAAGAACTCATTATATATACATTTTCAATTTTTTTTTAATTTTTATTTTCAAGAGACAGGGGTCTTGCTAAATTGCCTAGGTTGGAGTGCAGTGCTATTCACAGGCACAATCATAGCACACTGCAGCCTGGAACTCCTGGGCTTAAGCGTTCCTCCTTCCTCAGCCTCCTGAATACCTGAGATTGCAGGTGTGCAAAACTGCCTGGCTATCTATTTATCTATCTCTATATATCTATATATACTCACGCACACACACACATGTAGGTGTGTATATATATGTCTAGGTATATATCTCAATAAAATTGAACTGTCTCCTGATAGGTACTGAACCTAACATGTCTTTGCTCTTTTTGATTACTTTCAAAGTCCTGGTTTATGACTGTTTAAGATAAAATCAGAAAAATGTAATGTTTCCTGCATATAAAATAATCCATCTGTTGTTTGCAAATCCCCATTTAAAACACAGTTTTCTTTGTGGTTTATAAGAATGTTTTAGTGCTTGCCTTCAGAGAGCTCTCCTATTTCTCAAGGCATACATGCCTGTTGGTAACAAAGTAGTTTTTTTTTTACCTTTTTTCTTCATGCTTCTCCTTTTTTATGTTTTTTAATTTCAAAATATTAAGGGGGTACATGGATAGCTTTTATAATACTTGAGTCAGGGATATAAGTGTGCCCATCTTCCAAATAGTGTTCACTGTACACATTAGGTAGGTTTTTGCCCCTCCCCTTCTCTCTCCTCTCTCCTGCTTCATTTCTAATGACTTTTACTTCCCTCTGTGCACATGTGTGCACTTTGCTTAGTTATAATTTATTAAAGAGTACATGTGGTGTTGTTTTTCCATTCTTGAGATACTTCACTTAGTATTAACAGTCTCCAGTTCCATTTAAATTGCTGCAAAAGACGTTAATCATCCTTTTTTATGGCTGAGTAGTATTTCATGGTATACATATATCACATTTTGTTAATCCAGTCATGAATTAATGGACTTTTGGCTCCACATCTTTGCAATTGTGAATTGTGCTGCAATAAACATTTGAGTGCAGGTGCCTTTTTGATAAAATGACTTCTTTTCCTTTGGGGTAGATACCCATAGTGGGATTGCTGGATTGAATGGTAGGTCTACTTTTAGTTCTTTGAGGAATCTCCATACTGTTTTCCATAGAGGTTGTACCAATTTGCAGTCCCACCAAAAGCATATAAGTGTTCTTTTCTCTCTGCATCCATTCCAGTATCTGTTGTTTTTGGACTTTTTAAGAAAAGCCATTCTAACAGGGGTAAGGTGATATCTCATTGTGGGTTTTAATTTGCATTCCCCTGATGATATGACATTGAGCTCACAAAAATTAATTCAAGATGGATAAAAAGCTTAAATATAAGGCATGAAACCATAAGAATTCTAGAAGAAAATGTAGGAAAAACTATTCTAGATATCAGCCTAGGCAAGGAATTTATGACCAAGACCCCAAAAGCAATTACAACATCAACAAAAATAAGTAAATGGGACTTGATTAAATTTAAAAAACTTCTGTACAGGTAAGGGAATAATCAATGGAGCAAATAGACAACCTACAGAATAGGAGAAAATATTTGCAAATTATACATCTAATAAAGGACTAATATCCAGACTCTACAAAGAACTCAAAGAAATCAGCAAGAAAGAAACAAACAACCCCATTAAAAAGTGGGCAAAAGACATGAAAAGAAGTTTTTTTGAAAGAAGATACACAAATGGCCAAGAAACACATGCACATGCGGTTTTTGAATGTATGTAACAAATTTTGAGTTAAATAATGTGTAAACAAGACAGACATTAAGCTCTCTTAAAATATTAAGGTTTCTTAGAATATTGTCAGTAAGGGTGTGAGATGTTTTATTTTAGAGATATTAAAAATAATATAATAATATTAATGACATTTACTCAAGCCTCACAATCTGTTATGATTTTGTGTTTAGGGCCAAATATTTCTTTTTTATAAATTGGTTTAAAGAAAAAATATTTGTACCTATAGTATCTAATATTGTTTGATTAAAGTAAAAAATTCCAAACTCTAATATATGTAAAGTATATTGGGTAGAGTATGTTTTCAATTTTGCATTGAATTGTTTTATATCTTTAAAGTATATTTTTATCAGTCATTATTTATTTAATTGTAGTCATTCTTATTTAAATATGTATGTTTGAGCCTTTACTGTGTGCAATGTAGAGTGACATGCACTGTGCAGATTCAAATAGCATAGTATAAATATCTTAAATAAATGAAATCATGTGCTCCTCCACCAGCTTCCAGAAAGGAATTGTTTTGAAGCTCTTGCACATTGCTAGATCTGCTCAAACGATGAACATTTTGATAACTAAATTTATTTTAAAATTTATCTTAAATTTTTACAGATACATAATAGTTACACATATTTATGGGGTACGTTGATATTTTGATACAAACACACAAGGTTTCATGATTAAATTTGGGTAATTGGGATATCCATCGACTCAAATACTTATTAATATCATTTCCTTGTGTTGGAAGCATTCCAAATCTTCTCTTCTAGCTATTTTAAATATACAATAACTTGATGTTAACAATAGTTGCCCCATTGTGCTACCAAACACTAGATCTTATTCCTTCTATTTAACTGTATTTTTGTATCCATTAACCAACTTTTCTTCATCCCTGCCCTCTCCCCACTACCCATTTCATCCTCTGGTAACCACCATTCTGTTCACTACCTCCATGAGATCAATTTGTTTCGTTTCCCCATCGAGTGAAAACATGTGGTATTTGTATTTCTGTGCCTGGCTTATTTCACTTAATGCAATGTCCTCCAGTTCCACCCATGTTGCTGCAAATGACAAGATTACATTTTTTTAATGGCTGAATAATATTCCATTGTGTATATATACCACATTTTCTTTATCCATGCGTCTGTTGGTGGACACTTAGGTTTATTCTATATCTTAGCTATTGTGAATAGTGCTGCAACAAACATGGGAGTGCAGCTCTCTCTTCAATATAGTGATCTGTTTCCTTTGAATATATACCCAGCAGTGGGGTTGCTGGATCATATTAGAGTTCTATTTTCAGTTTTTTGGGTACTTCCATGCTGTTTTCTATAGCAGCAGTACTAATTTACATTCCCACCAACAGTGTATGAGCACTGTCCGTTCTCTACATCCTCACCGTCATTTGTTATTTTTTGCCTTTTTATAATAGCCATTTTAACTTGGGTGAGATATCTCATTGTGGATTTAATTTGTATTTCCTGATAATTAGGGATGTTAAGCTTTTTTAAAATATACTTATTGGTATTGCTATTGACTTGTTTGCGTTTCTTGTATATTCTGGCTATTAGGTCTCTGCCAGACACATAGTTCTTAAATACATGCTTCCATGTTGATTTTCTCTTCACTCTTTTGGTTTTTTTTTGCTGTACAGAAGCTTTTTAGCTTGATGTAATCCCATTTGTAACTTTTTTTCCTTTGGTTGCCTGTGATTTTGAGGTCTTACTTAAAAATTTTTCACCCAAACCAATGTCCTAAAGTGTTTCCCAATGTTTTCTTCTAGTAGCTTCATAGATTGAGGTCTAACATTTAAGTCAAATATATTTTTGTTTGATTTTTGTATTATGATGAAACTCCATTAGCGCAGTTTTCCTTTCACTATTTTGCACCCCTAGGGGAATATGTTTGTTCATGTTAATGATCTTTTTTCTTTAACAATATTTAATAAAAACTTTTGGTTGTTTCTGTTTTTTTCCATTTATTTAGTGTGGCAGCTTTGGTTTGGCGAGATATCTTTTTTTTTTAAACAATGATAATAATATGGGCTTAAAAGAATTTCTCCTAAGATAATATTCCTCAAAAAAATCCGGAGAATATTAACTTTTATGTAGGAGAAAGGAAACACAAAAGCAAACAAAAATAAAGCTTCAATATAAAATAATTTGGGGAAATTCTGGGTCAAATAATATTAAACATTTCTTTGCTAAAAGAGTGATTAGAGCAAAATAATGTAAATCACCAAAATAGGGACTTGTTTTCATGAGTTTGTGTGTGTGTGAAAGATTATTGATTCATATACATATACATATTACAATATGTACAAAACTGTTTATATCCAAAATGCATATGGCAGCTATATATAGTATTTTCCAAAGCTGAATCTATGTTTGTGCTAGCTATATATCTCAATTGTCCATATAGTAGATTTCATGTGAGAGGCATTATTTCTAAAAAAATGCAAAGTTAAATTACTGACATGTTTTCCTTACTCTAAAATATGTAATCAATTTTAAACTTTGTCAAATATTTGAGCAACATGAACATTTTAAAACCACTTGTGGCAAAGCAGAATTCCATACTAAAAATGCTATTTACATGTTTTGAGTTGGAGTCATTTTTGAGACTGGAATATTTAGTAATTAATTGATGCTATATATACATATATAATTGGACATCAACCATACAAAGAAACATTAACTCCAGGTGCATTAAAAACTCTAACTTAAAAACAAAGCTTTAAAATAATCAAAAGAAAATAGGGTGCATTTTTCTGATCACGTTAACTACAATGTTTTCATAAATAAAATTAAAAGCTACCATTATTGAACTCCATTATATTAAAATTATGAACTTTATTTCTTCAAAAAACAAAAATCCTCAAACAGAGAAGATATTTTCCACATATATAACTGGCAAAGAAGTGATCAGATTATACTAAAAACTGCTAACAATCAAAAACAAACAACAATTTAAGAGAAAAGAACTAAGGAAGAAAACACAAGAGGAAATATAAATGACCAATAATGATGAATAGTTACTCAACTCCATTGTTAATCAGAAAATACAAATTGAATTTACAATAACAAAATCATTAACACCAATAAAAAACAAAAATAATATTTTAATAGCAAGTGTGGACAAGGATTTGGCTTTTTGGAACTTCAAAATGCTGTAATAAGTCTGTAATAAGTTAAATTATATTGTTGGAAAAGAATTGGTCTTAACCTTTAAAATAAACACGCACTTACTCTGTATATAAGACCTAGAATTGAAACTAATAGATTTATACCCTAGAGAACATCTTGACTATTCCAACAAGTAAACATGCATAAAAATCTTACAAAGCCTTGCTTTAAATAGAAAAATCTGTAAATAACCAAAAAATCAAAACAAAATAGTACAAAAATAAATTAACATGATTCATACAATGTGATATTATAAAACACTAAAACTGAATAACCTCACTTCCTGTATCAACATAGTTATATCTTCTATATATAATGTTGAGTGAAACAAAGCAAGTTTCAGAGGAATTATAATTATTATTATAAAATTTTATGTAGTACAAAACTAGTAAACTGTAAGATTGGGGTATATAAGTAGGTGATAAAAGTCTAAAGAGATATGAGGGATAAATTTTTACAATTTCAAGATCCTGGTTATCTGGGCAGGAGGCAGGGAGTTGATATTTAAAAGCAGTATGCAATTGAAATAAATACATATACAGTTTTACAGATTTAGAACTTTCTATTTCCATGGATAGACAGAGGCTTTATGAGTGTTCATATCTTTATCTTTTTCAAAACCTACGTATAGATTACATGTATTATTTCTATGTATCAGACATTTTCTAATTAAAAAAAAATTCTTATTGAAAAATAGAATGAAACTAACTCTACCGCAGCCAAGGATACAGATCAAAGAAATTTTGTCAGCATTTATATACTGCATCAGAAAAGCTGCAGTCTAACATAAAATATTACCAAAGATTAAAAATATTACTAAATATACTTCTAATGAATTATTACCAACAGTTACTATATGTTCTATAGTTAATTCCAGCTTCAATATGAGCTCACAATGTTAGCTGTATGCCAAAATCTATAGCATCAGTTCAGATCTTTTAAAGTATTGAAAATCCTAGACATGTTTAACTTGGAAAAGACACAAAAGCACATGAAATTTGTGAATTCTCCTAATGATTAGATAGAGATTTACTTTTCAAAACTCAGAGGCATAAAACAGAGAATTTGAAAAGCAGGTATTACATAAAGGTAAATATTATTTGAATATAAGAAAAATGTTTACCAAGTGCCAATCTTATGAACCAGTGAATTCGCTGGAAATGTTTCAGTTGAGAAAATGACCATCTATTTGGGACAGAAGAAGAAGGTTTGTGGTATTTTTTTTGTAGTCATATTAGATGAGTTTAAATTTTGGTAATTTTTGTGCTATGAAAATACAGTATATGAAATCACATCACCACTTGGAACATGTGTTTCCTTGACTGTTTTTCAATCATTATAGATTTATTACATGTGTTCCCAGAACCTTTCTTCCTCTTGAAGGTATAAGTGTTTCATGTTGTTAGAGCAAAAGAAAGAGGAGATTTTGATCATCCTTCTATCCCTTTCCCACTATTTCAATAGTGTTCCAGCCTCAGAGAGTAAGAAATAAAAAGTACGCTCAATCTGTCAGAAAACAAAACAAAACAAAATAACAGATCATTCTAAGCATAATTAGAGCTTTCTAATCCAAACTTTCCTAAATAGGAAATGCAGGATGGATACAGCATGGACTCATCCCATCTTGCCAGGCTGTCAACAGCTGAGCTGCAGGGTAGGGAGAGAGAGAGAGAGAGAGAAAAAAACAAAACCAGGAAAGCTCAAGAACTGTCAGGTGTCAAAGTAGCCAATTAAAGCATCATGCAAAAAATAAAAGAATTCAGCCTTTAATCACTTACTGAGATGATATAAACACTTTTTAAAGCCAGAGAAGGCACTAACTCCCCCCGTTCCATTTTCTGCCATGGGAAAGTACAACAACGGAGGGTTAGGTAGATTAACACAGACATACAGGCCATCTAATTGTTGAAGGAGCCCTGAACAAAAGGCTCAGGTAGTTTTATGGACCTTGGTGGGTGGTGGCAGGGGATGAACGGTAGGAGTAGAAAAGCACTGGGTAGCACTAGAAGTGGAAAAGTCAGAACAGGGGAAAGTATCTTCAAGGTTTCCCCTTCCTACCTCTCACCTTATAAGAATGTCTCACAAAGAAGCCCAAAGAAGACTTCTGCCAAAAGCGCAAATAAAGAGACCTAGGAATGAAGGCCAGTAGACCATGAATGTAAATACATGAACACCATGACCTACAAGAGGGGCCTGAATCCTCCACTGCAATGCCCTTCAGAGACAGCAGTTCGCTGGCTGCACACCAAGCCTCCATGGGAGGGCAGCTTTCCCCTGTGAGCCCTGCCTGGGAAAGCCTTTGTCTATGGTTAGGCCTGAAAGATTAGACATAGTTTTTTAAGCATGACCTGGACTCTTCACAAGCAGTTTATATAGTTAGGCTAGGGATTAGGCCAGGATCAGAAGTAGGATCACACATGAAAAATTTTAATCATATTTTATAGGGAGCATATATTAGAGATTCATTTCCTAATTTAAATATTACTTAATAGTGACATTCAGCTGTTGGATTGCCATATGCTCTGAAATGTCTATATGAAGTTGAAATATAACTAAAACTTGACTGTGGAAACTGAAAAATAGAACAGAATGTTATATTGGCAAAATTATAACGATGATTTCCTAATTAGAAATGTTCCAGGAGACATGCATAATTATATAATTTTAGATTTGGAAGTGATCAGATATATCAAAGCCAATCTATTGATTTTAAATAATCATATATATATATATATATATATACTTAAAAAGTAGAATTTTAAAAGTTTGTCTAAGCTAACACAATTAATAATGGCATATCTAGGGCTAAAAACTAGAGATTTTGATTTATAATCCTATGATATTTCTTCTACAATGCATTATTCTGATGTCAAGAGGCATATCATATACCATTATACAAATAGTATGAAATAATACTCAACAAACTAGCCGTGTGGAGTACGAATTTTGAACAATATTTTAGTTTTTTGTCTAGAAAAAACTAGTTAAGAGGATAAAACTATTAACACATGATACCCAGAAATAGCTGGAATATTAAATTAAGCAGATTCTAAGAAGCCATCATTATTTTACTTGGTATGCGTGCTTAGTTTGTACATATATACTAAGGGATTGTTCCTGTATTAGTTGGCTCAGGCTGCCATAACAAAGTGCCATAGACTGGGTGAAATTCATTTCTCACAGTCTCAGAAACTGGAATTCCCAGTTCAAGGTTTAGAAAGATTCTGTTTCTGGTGAGGGCTCTCTTCCTGGCTTGCAGATGGCTGCCTTTGGGTATGTTCCCACATTGCCTTTGGGTGTGCACAGCAAAGAGAGAGAGGATTGAGGGAGGGAGGGAGAGAGAGGAAGAGGGGTTGGGGGGAGAGGGAGATAGCACTTAAGAGAGCAAGCATGTTCCTCCAGCACAGGAGCTTCCTGCCAGCACAGGAGCTTGCAAGAGAGCCTAAGTCTCTCTTATGTCTCTTTCTTTCTCTTCTAACAAAGACACTAATCTTATCAGATCAAGGCTCCACCCTTGTGACCTCATTTAACTTTAATTGCTGGCTTATAGGCCCTGTCTCCAAATATGTTAAGGCTTCAACATATACATTTGGGGAGGACCCAATTCAGTCCACAGCAGTCACCAATAGTAAAATTTTTCCACTTACTTTATTCCTTCTCAAGAAATCCCCTTTTTCTTACTGACTTCTTACATTGAACTAAATTAGATATGCCTAAATAACCATAGACCTAAGCTTAGTTTGAGCCCACCTCAGAATATACTCCTACTCAGGAAACTCTTACCACAATATTGCTGAAAAGAAGAAAAATATCTTCCCTATATAAAGACAAGGGTAAGAATTACATCCGATTTCTTATGAGAAATCATGCAAGCATGAATAGAGTGGAGTGAAATATTTAAAGGGCTAAAAGAAAAAGAAAAAGAAAACTAAAATTGTTAAATGCATATCCAGCAAATTTATCCTTTAAAGTGGAGAAGAAATAAAGACATCCTCAGACAAATTTTTAAAAAAGTGATTGGATTTTTAACTGTTGGACCTCCCTTGTAAGAAATGTTAAAAAGAAATTCTTCAGAAAGAAAGAAATGGTAAAGATCATAGCCTCAGATCTACATAGATCAAGTGAGTATATGCCTTAGAGGATAAATAAATGAAGGTAAAATAAAATCTTTTTATTTTCTCATTCTTAATAGATCTAACAGGTAACAGTTTTTTTCAAAATAACAACAGCAATAATACGTTGGATGATTATAGGTTATGGATAAGTAAACAATTTTATAAAGCATGGGAAGGAAGAATGAGGAACACTGTTTTATGATGTCTGCACTACCCATGAAGCAGTATGATGCTCATTGTACATGGATTTGCATTAGTTGTAAATCTACATTGCATGTGCTAGGGCAAGAAGTAAAATTTTTTAATTTAAGTTTAATTTATTTTTAAAATTTAATTTACTTTTAAATGTTTTTAAATTGATTTAATTAAAAGTTTAATTAGAGTTTTTTAAACATCTCTATCAGTAATTGTCAGATCCAGCAGGCAGAAAATCACTAAATAAATAGTTGAAGTCAGTAACACCATCAATTCTCTACGATTTCTTCCAGATAATAGTAGTAAAAGGAGCACTTTCTAACATATTCTATGAAACCAGAATTACCTTGATATTAAAAGTAGATAAAAGCATTACAAGAAAGGAAATCTGTAGAATAATATCTCTTATGAACATAGACACAAATATCCTCAACAAAGTATTAGCAAATCAAATACAGTATTACTATATACCACAAGTGGGATATATTTATTCCAGACACGCAAGGCAAGTTCAACACTTGAAAAATAATTAATATTATCCATCACATGTATAGAGTAAAGTAGAAAAATCATCTGATCATATCAATAGATGCAAAAAAGTATTTGATAAAATCTGATACCTATTCATGATAAGACAAACAAAAACTCTCAGCAACTATTATAGAAATAGAGGAAAATTTCTTGAACTTGGTAAAGAACATATACAAAATACATACAGCTAACATCAAATGATGAAAATTGGGATTTTTTCAGTTTCAAGGATGCCCTTTCTCATTAGTTCTATTGAACAGTACGCTGCAAGTTTTTATAGCTTATGCAAAAAGAAGATAAAAGGAAATAAAAGGTGCACAGATTGGGAAGGATGAAACAAAACTTTTTTCACAGATGACATGATTGTTTATGTAGGAAATCTAAAACAATCAAAGAAAAAAAAACTATGGAAACTAATTAGTGATTAAAGCAAAGTTGCGGTGTATAATGTTAATATACCAAATTCAATTGTTTTCTTATATACCAGCAATGAAAAATTGGAATTTGGAATTAAAAACAAAACATCAATAAGAGCCAAAAAATTGAAATACTTAGTAATATAACTAAATATGCACAAGATCTGTATGAAGAAAACTACATATCTTTGATAAAAAAATCAAAAAGAGCTAAAGAAATGAAAATATATTTTATATTCATGGTAAGAAAATTCAGCATTGTTAAATATGTCATCTCTCCCTATCTGTTTTTATCTGTATATTAAATGCAACCCCAGTTAAAATCCCAGCTTGATATTTTGTGGATATGGACAAACTGATACTAAAGTTTATTTGGACAGGCAAAAAACTAGAATAGGCAACACAGTACTGAAGAAGAACAAAGTTGGAGGACTGAAGCTACACGGCTTCAAGACTTACTATAAAGCTACAGTCATCAAGACAGTGTGATATTGGCAAAAAAAAAAAATAGAAAAGTAGATGAATGAGACAAAATAGAAAGCTCAGAAATAAACCCACACAAACATAGTCAACTGCTCTTTGACAAAGGAACAAAGGCGATTCAATGGAGAAAACAGTCTTTTCAACAAAGTGTGATGAAACAACTAGACATCTACATAAGGAAAAAGTAAATCTACACAAAGACCTTATGTTTTTTATAAAAATTATATAAAAATGGATAATAGTCCTAAATTTAAAATGGAAAACTATGAAAGTATGAGGAGATAGCATAGAAGAAAATCTAGATGACCTTAGTTTTGGTAATGAGTTTAGATAAATATCAAAAGAATAATCAAGGAAAGAAAAATTAAGAAGTTGAACTTCATTTAAATTAGAAATTCTGCTCTGTTAAAGACACTGTTAAGAGAATAAAAAGAGAAGCCACAGACTGGGAATAAATATTTTCAAAAGACATATCTGAAAATAAGACTATTCAAAATATACAAGGAACACTACTCAACAATAAGAAAATAATCAACCCAATTAACAAATAAGCAAAAAATCTAAACAGACACCTCACCGAATAAAACAAGAAGGTAGCATATAACCACATGAAAATATGCTCAGCATCACATGTCATTAAGGAACTGGAAATTAAAACAACATGCTACCACTATACACTTATTAGAATGGCTAAAATCCAAAACTGACAAATACCGAATTCTGTTGAGCATGTAAAGCAAAAGGATCTCTGATTCGTTACTGGCAGGGATGCAATATGTATAACTACTCTGGAGGACGATGTGGCAGTTTCTTTCAAAGCTAAACATAGTCTTACCATATGGTCTGGGAAACCCACTCCTTGGAATTTACTCAAATAATTTGAAACCTTATACCCACACAAAAACCTGCGCAAAAAATGTTTACGGTGGTTTTATTCATAATTGACAAAAACTGAAAGTAACAAGATGCACCCCGGTAAGTGAATGGATAAGGAAACTGTGGTAATCCACACAAAGTAATATTATTTAGTAACAAAAATGAATAAGGTTAAAAAAAAGACATGAAGGAATCTTAAATGATTATTGCTAAGTGAAAGCAGGCAGTCTGACAATGCCAGATTCTGTATGATTCCAACTATGGAATATTTTGGGAAAGGCAAAACTATAGGGACAGTAAAATATCCACGTTGGGGGCAACAAAGGAAAGATGGATGAATAGTTAAAACACAGGGCATTTTTAGGGCAGTAAAACTATTATGTGTGATCCTTGGACTGGGGTATAGTGGCCTTTAAGTAGCCACAGGATGAGCACTGACAAAGTTTGCACAATGAGCGACCTTTGTGTGTGTGTGTGTGTGGTGTGTGTGTGTGTTGTCATGTTTGATAATCCTTGATTAGATCCTTGTGTTCTTCTTTTATCTATGTTGATAAATTTAATCAGAATGTAGTCATGTAGGGTGACTTAGCAACACCCCTGTTGTTATTACTGATGTGTTGATTTTGCAATTTTTACTCTAAGAAAGCCATATAATTTCCATTTCTTTCCAGTTACTTTGGATATTTTAATGTAGCTTTAAGTAATGCTAAAATATACATCCTTGGATCCTAATTACTTCATTTAATTATAAGCTTTTAATAGGTAAAGTTATTGTCTTATTTAGCTTTATACTTCCAAACGTTCACACCATCTACAAAGTAGGTGATGGGCCATGAATGTTTTTAAATTGAAGTGAAAATAAGAGAAAATAACTAACCTTAAAGTGAGTAATAAATATAACTAGGGTTAAAAATGGTGTTTATTTTTGCTGAAGTAACACTTAGATAAAATGATCTTTGATCACTCATATTGTCAGAATGACCGTGTATACACTAATATTTTACTGCCCATAAACAAAAATTAAATTTTGCTATGTAAATTAGTTATGTAAGGCTTGGGATTTAAAAAATATACTTAATATTAATTAATCTACAAATTCCTATATTGGACTTTAAAAAAAATCTCTTCTAGATAGCCTTAGGCCAGACTCCTTCATAAGAAAAGGAATGTCAGGCAGTCATTTCAGGTGGCAAACTACTACATCAAACTGCTACTACACCAAATAACTACTTTGGGGATTATTTTAGACAAGAAAAAGACAATAATCATACAACTATGTCAAAACTAAACCCATTGAAATAGGTCAATAACCTGGACAAGCATTATACAAAACTCCTGAAATTGTAACCTGATGCTATAGTCTCTGACTGGCTTTCCATACTTTGCCCTGGTATAATCTCAAGAGCTCTTCCTAGAATCCTTTGAAAACAAGCTCTTATTAATATCTCATTAATTCACATATAATTCCCCAAAGGGAAGAGAACAAAATAATTAATTTGTATCTTAACTTCAGTGGTTATCAATAGGGGAAGATGAATGGAGGATACCCGGGAACTCTATACTACTTTGCCACTTATTACAAGTCTAAAGTTATTTCCAAATAAAAGCTAAAAAAAGACAGGGGCAATCTTAAGGTGCCACAATGTTCTCAAGTGCTCAAATTTTAATTTAGCTAATATGAAAGGGAGATACCTGTTTAATAAATTTTAGAAAATATTTGTTTGCAGCTGTAGTGTTTTCTGAGAAGTATTTCTCTTCTGTTAGGTTAGCAATACACATATATTTTCAATGCATATAATTTTATTCCTTATTAAAATAGTTTCTTGTATTTTGTGAATGTATGAAAGAGTTGCTGTGTGTGTAGAGGTTATTGTGATGTTATCTTTGAATTATAATTACTCAAATATAACCTGGCATTTTTATTTTTACATATTAAAATTTAAGTTCTTGTTTTTCCTTTAATGTCCTCCTTTTTTTTTTATTTTACAAATTTCTACTTCAAAGTGAATAATAATTCTTCATTATACAAACATTTTAAAACAAAAAATTATTGTAAGGAAATTGAGATTCCTCCACAAACCTCACCAAAAATTGGAAATGTATTTCTAGAGCAATATCATAAATGGGAAATAATGAGATATATCAAAATAGTTTAATTTATTCAAGTTACTATTTCATAAACACTATAAATATATTACTTATGTACAGAACTACATATGCTGCACAAAAAACACTGTACTAACTTGATTCAAGCAATAGTTTGGTAGTGATTTGTTTGGTCTTAGCATTCTGCTGTCTGGATGAAAAGTGGTCCTTATGTCTTATTTTATTTCTCATAGTCACAAATGCAATACCCAGCCTCTGCCAAGCAAATGTCAGTAACATTCAGTAACTGAGGTATTTCATGTGCAAGAAAAGTTTGTGAAATTCCCTCAGAATAGTTCTATCAATAGTTGGTGATACAATGGTTGCCTTTATGATAAAAGTGAAGATTTTAGCGAGCAATGACAGCTTTCAAGCACCATATGTAATTGCTCTAAAACTGTCAATAGGTCATTAACCTTGAGAAGGATATTTTTTGCTATAAAGTTTTATTTTGACAGTCACTTGGGTTTACTTGAATCTGATAAGCTGTAAGAAAGACTCTACTTTTAAATAGCTTCATTTGTTATGTAATATAGTTAATTTTATTCAGAAATTCATAATTTATTATATATATGTGTATATGTATGTGTATGTATACCTGTGTATAAATACATTATATATATTATAAATGTAGATCACTTTAAATACACTTAACTTTTAACTTGAACTCTAATAATACTTTTTGGGAAGCTCAAAATTTTAAATTTGTGATACTTTAATTCCTTCTATCATTAGGTCTCACCACTTTTACTCAGAAATACCTAGGCATAACCTAAAAAAAACCAAGTCAGTAATTTATGTGCATTATGTTGTAGGAACATACAATATTTTACCCATTAGAAGGAACAATGAAACTTTTTATAGACATCAAAATGAAAAGAAGCTAGTATTAAAGAAATAGTTTTTCAAGAATTTGTTGTTTCTCATGGGAAAAATTGGTTAAGATATGTGGCTATATATCATTACATTTTAACAATTGCATGTGTTAAAGTGGACTTTTTTTGAGAATCTACATGTATTTTGTAAAAAACAATTTGGTGTGAGTGTTAGTTTGCGTGTTGATTGTTGCGCTCAACACACAAGAAACATAAAGATGAAATATTTTTATGATTTTTTAAAAGAAATGACATTTTAAATGTTTAGCAAGAAATTATTTAAAATAACCTCTTTTTAAAATAACTTATATATCAGAAAAATACAGAATCTATAATTGCCTATGATTTACAAAGGGAAATCAGGCTTTATATTAAGGTACCCATTTCTAGGAAATGTGTCTCTAGTAGTTGTGTTTTTTAGGGTTTAATGATCTCTTGGAAAAACAGTAAACATGGCAAAATAATAACAATGCAAAGTACTGATCGTGCTTAGTTCATTTTCTGTCAAATATGAAGGTTTGTTCTTCATATTTGAGAGCTCAAATTCAACGTACACTTTTTTCTGAGATGTGCATGAAGCACATTGAGAACAGATACAAAGTTCTCTTTAATTTTATTTTTACATAGTTTAAAAAAAGAGACTTTCAAAATTACAAATTTCAAAAATAAAACTCCCAATTTATTCTTATTCATTCAGTGGTGGACTAGATGACAATCAATAGGAATCTGCTTTATAAGTTAATTGGTAGCAAGTTGATGCGGCTTTCCAGACACTAGCTAATAATGCCTAGACAGCTGAATATTTTCTTTACTTCCTTTTTAAGTTTATAAAATAGACTTCCTGTAAAGGATTGCTTGTAGTCAAGTTATATGTTCATATATTAGCTTTTTTTAAATTTTTCATACAATTCTTTCATACCTTTAAAACAGTCAAACTTTGCTTCTTAGGGTAAGGAGAACTCCAAATAGAATGCTTTCTTTTAGGAGAGATGAAAAGTCCTTTAGAAATGGCAACTGGCAGAAGTCAATACATGTCAAAAATCTATCTGGCCTTATATTGGAGAAAGTGGAAGTCAGATTATAACAATTGTTGCTGACAATGTGGAACAAAGGCAGTGTCTGCATATTGGTGGAAGTACAAATCTGCAAAAACAATTTTAATGCCAATATGGTAACGTCTCATAAAACTAAAAATGCATATAGTCTACTAGCCAGCAATTCTTCCCCTGGTGATATATTCTGGAGAAACCTTCACACTATGCCCAATTAGGCACTTGACAATATTTAGTACCGTCTTGTTTTTTTAATAGAAAATTTTTAAACAACCTAAGGCTCTAGTAAAGTTGCCAAAATATAGCTACACATAACAGCAAAAATAAACTTCACAAACATAATCCTAAGAATACCAACAGGTTATGAATAAAAATGCATATGATATAAAACCATTTATAGACCATCTTTAAATGTGTAATACATCATCATATATTTTAAGAGTTACAATGTAAAAAGTAAATAAGTAAATATATGTAAACATTAGGTATGTAATTTAATTTCAATGCAATTAGAATATTTCAGTAATTGTACTTAATTTCCTTCTTTCCCTCACTTCCTCCCTTCTCTACCTCTTCTCTGTTCCTTTTAACATTATGAAAAACATATGCTAAGAACCATAGGTTTTAGATAAATGCAAATTTACATTCAATACAAGCTCAAAAACTTTATAATGTATAGTGCTGGGTTAATTACATGACTTTGGTGAGTTTGAATTCTTTCATCTATTACTTCAAACAGATGTTAAAAGGAAAAAATGAATATAAAGCTGCTACCTTAGAGTTAACCTAAAGTGGACGCTTCCTGATTGGATATTTTTATTTTTATTCCATAAAATTGATGTTGATATTGTATATAAAAATATAATTATGAAAATTTGAGTGATTTTATATTGTAATATTTAATTTAAATATTTTAATTTTAAAAATTGGAAATATGAATTTGCCCAAATAATAATAGTTTTTTATTGGAAAAATTTGGATATATAATTTCTGGTTTCCTATTCAATATATTTCTTAATCTGAACTTGATTTCCCTTATTATTTCTCTGTTATTCTTGTAAGCAAAGAGTTTTGGGTTGTATCTTTCAATAATATTTCAAAGAAAATTTTTTCATTGTGCTTGCTTTGTTGAGTGAATATCGATTAAAAATAAAAGCACTAATAAATTTAAAAGGGCTACATCTTTATTCATAGCTTTTGAAAGCTTTATTGAAAATATTATCTCTCATATTATTTCATTCAGCCACTCAGATAATATGATGGGGCCTCTACAACCACTTGTTCCATACTACAGGAAATACAAACCTGAATGAATCAACTCATCCTCCTAAATCTTCTGCTTCTGTTTTGATCAACAAATTGACATATTTAGAAAATTGCATCACAAGTCATACTCTCATGTTAAAATAAATCAGGACTCGAGGGTCATTGAGCACATAAAATAGTGATTATTATAGTCTAGCTAACAGAAATCTTAGAATATTATAAAATATGTTATTCCATTGTTCTAGATGTAAATTGTATTCAGAAATTTTTATGAGTAGTGCTACTGCTTTATCTGTCTGTAGCACTTACAAAAGTACCTGTTATAGAGTGAATGAATGAATAAATTTTTCTATTTCTATGCCAGTATTACTTTTTAGAAATAAATTTCATTGTGTATATTTGAGGTTCACAATATGATATTATGGAATACATATAGATGAAATAGGTACAAGGGTGAAGCAGATTAACATATCTATCATCTCACATAGTTAACTTTTTGTGTGTATGACAAGACCAGTTAAAATCTATTTAGCAGGAGAATCTCAAAAATGGCGGTCTGGTAGAGACCTCCCACCTCACCGCTCCAAGGGAAGGAAGTGAAAAATGCCAATGGCTGCCTGAGTGTGGATTGCTCACTCCAAAAACAGCATTGTGAATTTACAGAAAAACATTGTGGGACACTCAGCCCAACAAAACAGGTGACTGGGAGATACACTCACAAATATCGGAGAGCACAGGGAATATTATAGCGACTACAGTGTGGGAAGGACACGCTCACCAGGTCAGCACAGTGTGACCAGACATAAAGGTGGTCATGCACAATCCCCACAGACTTCCCATCCACTCAGTCAGGGAGAAGCCCAGAGTTGGTGCAAAGCTGTTGCTCGAGACAGCAGGCTCTGTGGAGAGGAAGCAATTGTAAGAGCCATAAGGAACTCTCAGGTGTACTGTACAGGGACTGCTCCGGGCCAGGTAGGGGGGTAGGGACTGGGCTGAGATACAGCTTCCTGTGACAGTACGTGGGAATCTGGGGGTGGGCACCTCACCCCTAGAAGTCAGGGGGATCAGGGCACAGGAGTTGAATGGAGAGCAAAGGGATATGCCTTTAGGGGCTGCCGGCAATTGCCTCCATGAGACCCAGGCTGGTCGTGAAGAGCTGTGTTCACAGACATGATCTGAACCCTGCTATATGCCAGACTGGCAGTCAGCAGCCATCTTTAAGTTCTGCTGCCTGGAGCTGAATGTTAGATAGGTCTCTGGCTTCACCCCACCTCTGGCCCGGGGGCTCTTCGGCCTGGGTGTGACAGGCTGTGCCATTGGTAGCTGCTGACAGCTGCCTCTGTGGGTTCCAGGTGGGATGAGGTCCCTAATCTGTATTGGGTGGGAACTTTGTGTATTAAAAACAGTTTGCAGCTCTTCCATCTGGTCCTGCCTCCCCAGCTCTAGCCTCCTACATGCCTGCTACGCACTGGTCCTAGTGCCCGCTCTTCAGGTCCCAGCCCTCCTGTACCCAAGAGATCAGTCATTTTGAAGATTGCTTGCCACAGTGACACATTTTGTATAAGTAACAGTTCTCATGGCAACCAAATGCCTCAAGTGCCATAGGCTGAACCAGAGTATCTTCTGCTAAGCCTGCCCACTTAATTAGGGAATTTCACTTGATCCAAGAATGCCTCCAGCTGCCACTATTCCCCCTGGTGGGAACATCCCCCTGGTGGAGACTTCTGGGGATAGAGATTCCCACATGCCTTGCCTTGGGATCTACTGGTGGAAAAGGGGTACACAACTGGAGATCCCCCTATCAGCCATTGGCATGTGGAGATGCATGTCAGAGGGCCACACACATGAACTGTGGGAAAACTCAAGAGCCTACAAGTGTTCCAGAGGGGAAAGTGCCAGAGTTTGTGGAGAGGGAAGAAAAAACCTGGCCAGAGACTTCAGCAATCCCACCAGCTGGCCCCTCCCTTCAGAAGTAGCCGTAAAAGCCCGGAGAGAGAGAGCTCAGAACTCCATAGTAGTGGCCCCCCCCAGTGGCTGGTTAAGCAACCTCTGATCTGTAGAATTTACCCAATCTAGTTCTCGCACTGCAGCCGTAAGCTATTTTGCCTCTCCCCCCACCTCAGGAGGAGCAGGGTCAAAGTAATCCCTGGGAGCTACAAGTCCCCTACCAAAGGTTGGGGCTTTTGTACACCCCACCAGGGGAACCAGAGCCTGCCACGGGCACAACAGAATACCTAGGTAACTGGCTACTCCACACAAATTACAATCAACGACAGCGGGAACAACCCCACAGCTAAAAATATTGCCTTCCATCTCTAGCTATTAGGGAGCAGTGGATCGTACCCACAAGTACCATCCACCAGCTCAGAGCTCAAGCTGGGAGTACAATATTACTACACTCCACCCAGAAGAGGTGAAGACAACAGGTGAGAGGTAGCCCAAAAGGTCTACCAAAGTTGCTAAAATACACCTAAGGCAATACAGACCAGTACTCCTCTCCCTGGCTCTGCCAAGGAACAAACTTGGGGGCTTGGAGACAGGGCCATAAACTAGCCCTAACACCCCCAGCTCTCAACCCAGAGTCCAGATGAGAAAGAATCAATGAAGGAACACAGGAGCAATGAAAAATCAGAGCAAAAAGTCACACCCAAAAGAAATCATTAGTCCCTCAGCAAATGATACCAACTTAAATGAAATGGATAGAATGCTAGAAGAGGAATTCATTTATGGATTATAAGAAAGCTCAATGAAATTCAAGAGAAAATTGAATACCAGCACAAAGAAACCACAAGAAAAATTCAAGAAATGAATGAAAAATTTTCCAAAGAACTTGAAGTATTACAGAAAAATCAAACAGAAATACTGGAAATGAAAGAGGCATTCAGGGATGTATAAAACTCAGTGGAAAGCCTTAAGAATAGGCTGGATCACTCAGAGGAAAGAATCTCAGAGCTGGAAGATAACTCCTACGCATTAAATAAATCAGTCAAAGAGAAAGAACACAAAAACAAGAGGCATAAAAAAAGCATACAAGAAATGTGGGATTATGTAAAGAGGCCAAACATAAGAATCATAGGCATCCCTGAGGGAGAGGAAGAAAATAAGCATGGGCTGGAAAATCTATTTGAAGGAATAAGACAGCAAAATTTCCATGGCCTAGCCAGAAATCTCAATATCCAGGTAAAGTAGCACACAGGACTCCTGGGAGACTGAACATAAAAAGGCATTCACCACGCCACATAATTATTAGGCTGGCCAAAGTAAACAGGAAAGAGGCACTCCTTTGAGCATTAAGGCGAAAACAGCAGGTAACCTACAAAGGGAAACCTGTCAGATTAACTGCAGATTTCTCAACTGAAACCTTACAAGACAGAAGGGACTGGGAACACATCCTCAGTCTTCTAAAACAAAATAATGGCCAACCCAAAATTCTTTATTCTGCAAAACTAAGCTTTTTCATATCAGGGAGAAATAAAGACTTTTCCAGACAAGCAATCACTGATAGAATTTGCGTAGACCAGACCTGCTCTGCAAGAAGTACTTAGGCCTGCATTGTACACTAACCACTGCAACAGACACCCACCAGTGTAAAATTATCCAAAAGCTAAAAGTTCAGAACACAGATTTCACAATTGCTCAAGAGGTAAAACAAAACAACAGTCTACCCAAGAGGATGAACAGAAATCCACCCAAATATATCAATTCTCTAAATAAATGTGAATGGCTTGAATTGCCCATTGAAGAGACATAGGGTGCCTGAATGGATAAAAAAAAAAAACAAGCCGAATATCTGCTGTCTCCAGGAAATGCATCTTACACAGAAGGGCTTGTTCTGATTCAAGGTAAAAGGAAGGGATATAATTTTCCAGGCAAATGGAAACCAAAAGAAATCCGGGGTAGCCATTCTTATATCAGACATTATAAACTTTAAAGCAACAAAAGTAAAGGAAGATAAAGATGGTCACTATATACTGGTGAAGGGAAAAATCTTACAAGAAGACTTAACAATCCTAAATATTTATGCAGCCAACACAGGAGTTCCCAGATACATAAAGCAAATACTTCTAGATCTAAACAACATAACAAATAGCAATGCCATAGTAGCCAGGGACTGAACCCCACTGACAGAACTGGACAGATCGTCCAAACAGAAAATAAGCAAAGAAACAAAGGACCTAAACAAGATTATAGAACATTTGGACCTAACAGACATCTACACAACACTCCACCCAAATAACACTGAATATACATTAATCTCATCATCTCATGGAACTTTCTATAAAACTGATCACATCCTAGGCCACAAAACAGATCTCAACAAATTTTTAAAAATAGAAATTATACCATGTATCTTTTCAGACCGCAGCAGAATAAAATTAGAAATCAATTCCAACAGAAACTTACATCTTAATCCAAAAATCAATCAATTGCTGAATGACCCAATGGTCAAGGAGGAGGTTCAAATGGAAATCAAAAGATTCTTTGATCTAAATGATAAAGGGGACACAAGTTCTCAAAATCTGTGGGATACAGTAAAAGCAGTCCTGAGAGGAAAACTTATCACCTTAAATGCCCACATCCAAAAGACAGAAAGTTCACAAATCAGTAAACTAATGAATCATCTCAAGGATATGGAAAACGAAGAGCCAAACAACCCTAAACCCAGCAGAAGAAAATAAATAACCAAGATCAGAGCAGAACTCAATGAATTTGAGAACAAAAGATCTATACAAAAAATTAATAAAATGAGAAATTGGTTCTTTGAAAAGGTAAACATAATAGATAGGCCTCTTGCTAGGTTGACCAGAGGCAGAAAGGAAAGGACTCTAATAAGCTCAATTAGAAATGAAAAAGGAGAGGTCACAACTGATATCACAGAAATACAAAACATCATCTTTGAATACTATAAAAACTCTATGCCCAAAAACATGAAAATGTGAAGGAATTGGACAAATTCATAGAAACACATCACCAACCCAGGCTCAATCAGGAAGAAATAGAATTTCTAAACAGACCAATATCAAGCACCAAAGTTGAAGCAGTAATAAAGAATCTTCCAACAAAAAAAGTCCTGGACCAAAAGAGTTCACACCTGAATTCTACTAAACCTACAAAGAAGAACTGGTCACTATACTGCAGAAATTATTCCATAACATCGAGAAGGATGGAATCTCTCAAACTCGTTCTACAAAACCAATATCACCTTGATACCAAAGCCAGGAAAGGACACAAGAAGAAAATAAAACTACACACCAATATCCCTTATGAATATACATGCAAAAATCCTCAATAAAATCCTAGCAAAATGAATTCATGTACATCAATAAAATAATTTATCACTACCAGGTAAGCTTCATCCCCAAGATGCAGGGATGGTTCAACATATGCAAATCTATAATTATCATTCACCATATAAAAAAAAGCAAGAACAAAGACTATATGATCCTTTCAATAGATGCAGAAAAGGCTTCTGACAAAATTCAGCACCCTTTTATGATAAAAAAATCTTAACAATATAGGTATAGATGGCTCATACCTCAAAATTATTAAAGCCATATATGATAAACCGACAGCCAATATCATACTGAACAGGGAAAAATTTAAAGCTTTCCCTCTTTTTTTTTTTTTTTTTTTTTTTTTTTTATTTATTTTTTTAATTTCAGAATATCATGGGGGTACACCATTTAGGCCATACACATTGCCCCTGTTCTGCCCGTGTCAGAGCCACAATCGTGGTCGTCTCCCAAACTGTGCTCCCCACATCCATTCAGTGAGAGTTTTTCCCATCCCTTCCACCCCCCCTCCCGCCCGCCCGCCCTCTGATGAATGTTATTGCCCTGTGTGATGTAAGTGTTCATCAGTTAGTACCAGTTTGATGGTGAGTACCAGTGATGCTTGTTTTTCCAATCCTGTGACACTTCGCTTCGAAGAATGGGTTCTAGCTCCGACCAGGATAATACCAGATGTGTTAATTCACTATTGTTCCTTATTGCTGAGTAATACTCCATGGTACACATATACCACATTTTATTGATCCACTCGTGTATTGATGGGCACCTGGGTTGTTTCCACAACTTTGCAATTGTGAATTGTGCTGCTATGAACATTCGAGAGCAGATGTCTTTATTATAAAATGTCTTTTTTTCTTTTGGATAAATACCCAGTAGTGGGATTGCTGGGTCAAATGGTAATTCTACTTTTAATTCTTTGAGATATCTCCATATTCTTTTCCATAGAGGTTGTACTAATTTGCAGTCCAACCAGCAGTGTATGAGTGTTCCTACCTGTCCACATCCCCGCCAACATTTGTTATTTGGGGATTTTTTGATATGAGCCAATCTCACTGGAGTTAAGTGATATCTCATTGTGGTTTTGATTTGTATTTCCCTGATGATTAGAGAAGTTGAGCACTTTTTTATATGTTTGCTGGCCATCATTCTGTCTTCTTTGGAAAAGTTTTTGTTCATGTCCTTTGCCCATTTTTTAATAGGGTTGTTTGATTTTTCTTGTTGATTTTCCTAAGTTCTGTATAGATTCTGGTTATAAGCCCTTTATCAGAAGTGTAGCATGCAAATATTTTCTCCCATTCTGTAGGTTGTCTGTTCACTCTAGTGATAGTTTCCTTGGCTGTGCAGAAGCTTTTCAATTTGATCAGGTCCCATGTATTTATTTTTGTTGCTGCTGTGATTGCTTTGGGGGTCTTCTTCATAAATTCTTTGCCTAGGCCAATGTCCATAAGAGTTTTTCCAACATTTTCTTCGAGAATTCTTATGGTTTCATGTCTTAGGTTTAGATCTGTTATCCATTGTGAATTGATTTTTGTGAGAGGTGAGAGGTGTGGGTCCACTTTCAGTCTTCTACATATGGCCATCCAATTTTCCCAGCACCATTTGTTGAATAGGGAATCTTTTCCCCAGTGTACAATTTTCTGGAATTTGTCAAAGATCAGGTGACTGTATGAGGTTGGTTTTATATTTGGGTTCTCAGTCCTGTTCCATTGGTCTACATGTCTGTTCTTGTGCCAATACCATGCAGTTTTGGTTACTATAGCCTTGTAGTATAGTTTGAAGTCTGGTAGACAGATGCCTCCCAATTTGTTCTTTTTGCTTAAGATTGCTTTGGCTAGACGGGGTCTTCTCTGGTTCCACACGAAGCGTAGAATTATTTTTTCTAGATCGGCAAAAAATGATGTTGGTATTTTGATAGGGATTGCATTGATTCTGTAAATTAATTTAGGTAGCAAAGCCATTTTTACTATGTTGACTCTGCCTATCCAAGAGCATGGTAAGGTTTTCCATCTATTTACATCCTCTGCAATTTCCTTTCTCAGTGTTTCATAATTCTCTTATAGGTCTTTGATCTCCTTAGTTAGATATATTCCTAAATATTTAATTTTCTTTGTTGCTATTGCAAAAGGTATAGCATCTTTAATTTGTTTCTCGGCTTGATTGTTATTAGCATATATGAAGGCTATGGATTTGTATGTATTAATTTTGTATCCTGAGACTTTGCTGAATTCATTTATCAATTCCAGTAATCTCTTGGTTGAATCTTTGGGGTTTTCTATGTATAATATCATATCGTCTGCGAATAGTGAAAGTTTGACCTCTTCTGCCCCTATCTGGACGCCCCTGATTCCTCTGTCTTGTCTAATTGCTGTGGCCAGGACTTCCAGCACTATGTTGAAAAGAAGTGGAGATAGTGGACACCCTTGTCTGGTGCCAGTTTTAAGGGGGAATGCCTTCAATTTTTCCCCATTCAGTATGATATGGCTGTGGGTTTATCGTATATGGCTTTAATAGTTTCTAGGAATGAGCCATCTATGCCTATATTGTTAAGAGTTCTTATCATAAAAGGGTGTTGGATTTTGTCAAAAGCCTTTTCTGCATCTATTGAAAGGATCATATAATCTTTGTTCTTGCTTTTTTTATATGGTGAATTACATTTATAGATTTGCGTACGTTGAACCATCCCTGCATCTCGGGAATAAAGCCCACCTGATCATGATGGATTATTTTTTTGATGTTCATTTGAATTCGGTTTGCAAGGATTTTATTGAGAATTTTTGCATCTATATTCATAAGGGATATTGGTCTGTAGTTTTCTTTTTTGTTGTGTCCTTTCCTGGCTTTGGTATCAAGGTGATATTGGCTTCGTAGAATGAGTTTGGGAGGATTCCATCCTTCTGGATATTTTCAAATAATTTCTGCAGTATAGGCACCAGTTCTTCTTTGTAGGCTTGGTAGAATTCAGGTGTGAACCCATCGGGTCCGGGACTTTTTTTTGTGGGTAGATTTTTAATTACTGCTTCAATTTCGGTGCTTGATATTGGTCTGTTTAGAAATTCAGTTTCTTCCTGGTTGAGCCTAGGGAGGTAGTGTGTTTCTAAGAATTTGTCCATTTCCTCCACGTTTTCGTGTTTGTGGGCATAGAGATTTTTGTAGTATTCAAAGATGATGTTTGTATTTCCATGGTATCAGTTGTGACTTCTCCTTTTTCATTTCTAATTGAGCTTATTAGAGTCCTTTCCTTTCTGCTTCTGGTCAACCTGGCAAGTGGCCTGTCTATTTTGTTTATCTTTTCAAAGAACCAGCTTTTCGTTTCTTTGATCTTCTGTATTGTTCTTTTGTTCTCGATTTCATTTAATTCTGCTCTAATTTTGGTTATTTCTTTTCTTCTGCTGGTTTTAGGATTGCTTTGCTCTTCCTTTTCCATTTCCTTAAGATGATTCATTAGTTTACTGATTTGTGACTTTTCTGTCTTTTGGATGTGGGAATTTAGGGCGATAAATTTTCCTCTGAGGACTGCTTTTGCTGTATCCCACAGATTTTGATAACTTGTGTCCCCATTATCGTTTAGTTCGAAGAATCTTTTGATTTCATTTTGAATCTCCTCTTTGACCCAATACTCATTTATCAATAGATTGTTTAGTTTCCAAGTTTTGGGGAGGAAGATGTGAGTTTCTGTTGGAATTGATATCTAATTTTATTCCGCTGTGGTCTGAAAAGATACATGGTATGATTTCTATTTTTTTGAATTTGTTTAGATCTGTTTTGTGGCCCAGGATGTGGTCAATTTTAGAGAAAGTTCCATGAGCTGATGAGAAGAATGTATATTCAGTGTTATTTGGGTGGAGTGTTCTGTAGATATCTGTTAGGCCCAAATGTTCTAGAGTCCTGTTTAGGTCTTTTATTTCTCTATTTAATTTTTGTTTGGAGGATCTGTCCAGTTCCGTCAGTGGGCTGTTGAAGTCCCCTGCAATTATGGCATTCCTGCTTATTATGTTGTCTAGATCTAGCAGCATTTGCTTTATGTACCTGGGTGCTCCTGTGTTGGGTGCATAAATGTTTAGGATTGTTAAATCCTCTTGTGAAATTTTTCCCTTCACCACTAT
Source organism: Daubentonia madagascariensis (assembly GCA_023783475.1). Classification (NCBI taxonomy): domain Eukaryota; kingdom Metazoa; phylum Chordata; class Mammalia; order Primates; family Daubentoniidae; genus Daubentonia; species Daubentonia madagascariensis. Next base: position 10,765,756 of record JAKFHU010000978.1, on the reverse strand, counting down.
ATAGTGTCCATTTTTGTCCTTCTTTACTTTTATGTCTTTAAAGTTGATGTCATCTGAAATGAGGATGGCTACTCCAGATTTCTTTTGGTTTCCATTAGCCTGAAAAATTGTATTCCATCCTTTCACCTTGAGTCTGAATGCATCTTTGTGTGTGAGGTGTGTTTCCTGAAGACAACAGATACTTGGTTTGTATTTTTAATCCATTCAGCCAGCCTATGTCTCTTCAATGGGCAGTTCAAGCCATTTACATTTATTGAGAGAATTGATATTTGGGGTAAATTTCTGATTATTCTGTTGGGTGGTATCTTTTGTTTTACCTCTTGCGTCATTGTGGAATCTGGTTTCTGGGGTTTTAGCCTTTGCATAATTTTACATAGGTGGGTGTCTGTTGCGCTGGTTAGTGTATAATGCAGGTCTAAGCATTTCTTGCAAGGCCGGTCTGGATTTCGCAAATTCTATCAGTGATTGCTTATCTGGAAAGGTCTTTATTTCTCCCTCATATAAGAAGCTTAGTTTGGCAGGATACAGAATTCTGGGTTGACCTTTGTTTTGTTTTAGGAGATTGATGATGTCTCCCCATTCCCTTCTGGCTTGTAAGGTTTCAGTTGAGAAATCTGCAGTTAATCTGATGGGTTTCCCTTTGTAGGTTACCTCCTTTTTTCGTCTTACAGCTCTGAGGAGTGCCTCTTTTGTGTTTACTTTGGTCAGTCTAATAATTATGTGGCGTGGTGAATGCCTTTTCACGTTGACTCTCCCACGAGTCCTGTGTGCTTCTTGTACTTGGATGTCGAGATTTCTGGCTAAGCCATGGAAATTTTCCTCTATTATTCCTTCAAATAAATTTTCCAGCCCATGCAAATTTTCTTCCTCTCCCTCAGGGATACCTATTATCCTTATGTTTGGCCTCTTTACATAATCCCACATTTCTTGTATGCTTTTTTCCTGTCTCTTGTTTTTGTGTTCTTTCTCTTCAGCTGATTTATTTAGTGCATAGGAGCTGTCTTCTAGCTCTGAAATTCTTTCCTCTGCATGGTCCAGCCTATTCTTAAGGCTTTCCACTGTGTTTTGTAGATCCTTGAATGCTTCTTTCATTTCTAGGATTTCTATTTGATTTTTCCGTAATATTTCTATTTCTTTGGAGAATTTTTCATTCATTTCTTGCATTTTTCTTGTGGTTTCTTTGTGGGATTCAATTTTCTCTTGAATTTCATTGAGCTTTTATAATCCATAAACGAAATTCCTCTTCTGTCATTCTACCCATTTCATTTGGGTTGGTATCCATTGCTGAGGAACTGATAATTTCTTTTGGGGGTGATTTTCACTCTGATTTTTCATGTTCCCTGAGTTCTTTCGCTGGTTTTTTCTCATCTGGCCTCTTGGTCGAGAGCTGGGGGTGTTAGAGCTAGTTTATGGCCCTGTCACCAGGCCCACAATTATTTTTCCTTGGCAAAACCAGGGAGAGAAGTAGTGGCCTGTATTGCCTTAGGTGTATTTTAGCAAGTTTGTTGGATCTTGAGTTAACTCTGACCTGTGGTCTTCTCCTCTTCCCAGTGGAGTGTGGTGAGAATGACCTCCCAGCTTGGGCTCTGAGCTAATGGATTGTACTTGAGAATATGAGTCCTCCGCTCCCTATTAGCTAGGTATTCTGTTATGTCCGTAGCAGACTCTGATTCCCCAGTTGGGGTATGCGAAAGCCCTGTGCTTTGGGAGGGGTCTTGTAGCTCCTAGGGGTTACTTTGACCCTGCTCTTCCTGAGGTTCTGGTAGAAACACAATTTCCTTTGGCTGCAGTGTGAGAGCTGAGTTGGGAAAATTCTACACAGTTCAGAGGTTGCTCATCTAGCCACATGTGGCTGCCCTTCTGATGTGTGTCTCCGCGTGAAACTGGTTGATAGGGGGATCTCCAATTGTGTACCCCTTTTCCACCACTAGACCTCAAGGCGAGGCAGGTGGCCGTCTCTATCCCCAGCAGTCTCCACCGGGGGGATGTTCCCACGGGGAGGGGGGAGTAGTGGCAGCTGGAAGCACTCTTGGGTGGCGCGAAATTCCCTATTGAAGTGGGCAGGATTATGGGGAGCTGCTCTGGTTCAGCCTGTGGCTCTTGAGGTATTTGGTTGTCATGGGAACCAGCAGTTATACCAAATGAGTCACTATGGCCAGCAACCTTCAAAATGAGCGATCTCTGGGGTACAGGAGGGCTGGGACCTGAGGGGCGGGCACTAGGACCGGCACGGAGCGGAGTTGTCGGAGGCCAGAGCCAGGGTAGCAGAACCAGATGGACGAGCTGCAAACTGTTTCCAATACTCAAAGGTCCCACCTCTACAGTTCCGGGATCTCGTCCCACCTGGAACCCACGGATGCCACTGTACCTGGCCACCACAGGCAAAGCCTGTCTCGCCCCAGCGGATGAGCCCTGGGCCGGGGCGGGGCGGAGCCAGAGACGCGGCTCACGGCTCCGCGCGGGCGGCTGTAAAGATGGCGGCCGCCGCCAACCTGGCGCACAGCTGGGCTCCGATCGCGCCAGAAGCGCAGTTTTTCTCCGCCGGTAGTTGTAAGCAACCTCTAAGCGCGCGTCCCGCTCTCCGATAAACTCCTGGGCCCAGTCCCGCTGACTTCTAGTGGCGCAGTGCCGGCCTGCGGGTTCCCGCGCACTGTCCCGGGAAGCTGAATCTCGGTCCCCGCCCAGTTCCTCTCCAGCCCTCGGCAGTCTCTGTATATTGCAGCTGCGAGTTGTGTCTGGCTCTGGCTACTTCCTCCTCCTCTCCGCAGGACTCGCCGGCCCGAGCAACCGCTCTGTCCCAACTCTGGGCTTGTCCCTGACTGCGTGTATGGGGAGGCGCGTAACCGCTTGGGGGGCAGGTCGCGCTGCGCCGACCTGGCGAGTGCGTCCTTCCCGCGCTCTGGGCTCTATTGTGCTCCGTGTGCCCTCCGATCTTTGTGAAAATTTTGTACCTGTTTTCTTGGGCTGGGCGTTCGGCGCTGTCTCTCTGTCATTCGCAATGCTGTTTTTGGAGTGAGCGGTCCGTGTTCGCCGGCAGCCGCTGGCGTTCTTCACCTCCTTTCCTGGGAGCGGTATGGTGGGAGGACCCTATCACACCGCCATTTTTTTGTAAGTCCTAAAGCTTTCCCTCTTAAAACTGGAACCAGACAAGGTTTCCCACTACCTCCACCTCTGTTCAATGCAGTGCTGGAAGTCTTTGCCAGAGCAATCACACAAGAGAGAGGAATCAGGGGTGTCCAAATGGGGACAGAAGAGATCAAACATTCACTTTTTGCTGACAATATGATATTATAGCTAGAAAACCCCAAAGATTCAACCAAGAGACTACTGGATTGATAAATGAATTAAGAAAAGTCTCAGGATACAAAATCAATGCACATAAATCAGTAGCCTTCATATACGCCAATAACAGTCAAGCCAAGAAAGAAATCAAAGATGCAATACCTTTCACAATAGCACCAAAGAAAATTAAATATTTAGGAACATATTTAACTAAGGAGGTGAGAGACATATATAAAGAGAACTACAAAACACTCAGAGAAGAAATTGCAGAGTATGTAAAGACATGGAAAATCCAACTATGCTCTTGGATACGTAGAATCAACATTGTTAAAATGTTTTTGCTACCTAAAGTTATTTACAGAATCAATGCAGTCCCTATCAAAATATCAACATCACTTTTTGTAGAGCTAGAAAAAAATAATTCCATGCTTCATGTGAAACCAGAGAAGACTCTGTCCAGCCAAAGCAATCTTAAGCACAAAAAAAACAAATTGGGAGGCATCAATCTACCAGACTTCAACCTATACCACAAGGCTATAGTAACCAAAACAGGATGGTACTGGCACAAGAACAGAGACATAGACTAATGGAACAGGACTGAGGACCCAGGTATAAAACCATCCTTATACTGTCATCTGATCTTTGACAAAAGGCAGAAACATACACTGAGGAAAAGAATCCCTATCAATAAATCTTACTGGAAAAATTGGCTGGCCACATGTAGAAGACTGAAACTATATCCACACCTCTCACGTATCACAAAAATCAACTCACGTTGGATAACAGACTTAAACCTAACATGTGAAACATAAGAATTCTAGAAGAAAACGTTGGAAAAACTCTTATAGACATTGGCCCAGGTAAAGAATTTATGAAAGAGACCCCCCCCCAAAGCAATCACAGCAGCAAAAAAAAATAAATAAATGGGACCTGATCGAATTAAAAAGCTTCCGCACAGCCAAGGAAACTATCACTAGAGTGAACAGATAACCTACAGAATGGGAGAAAATATTTGCATGCTACACATCTAATAAAGGGCTGATAACCAGAATCTATAACAGAACTTAGGAAAATAAACAAGAAAAAAATAAATAAAACCCATATAAAAGTGGGCAAAACACCTGAACAGAAACTTTTCAAAAGGAGACAGAATAATGGCCAGCAAACATTTAAAAAATTGCTCAACTTCTCTAATCATCAGGAAAATGCAAATCAAAACCACAATGAGATATCACTTAACTCCAGTGAGATTGGCTTATGTCAAAAAGTCCCAAGCAACAAATGTTGGCAGAGATGAGGACAGATATGAACGCTCATACACTGCTGGTGGGACTGCAAATTAGTACAACCTCTATGGAAAGTAATATGGAGATACCTCAAAGGACTAAAAGTAGAACTGCCATTTCATCCAGCAATCCCACTACTGGATATTTACCCAAAGGAAAAAAAGACATTCTATAATAAAGACATCTGCACTCAAAACTTTATAGCAGCACAATTCACAATTGCAAAGATGTGGAAACAACCCAGGTGCCCACCAATACAAGACTGATTAATAAATTGTGGTATATGTGTATCATAGAGTATTACTCAGCAATAAAAAACAATGGTGAATTAATACATCTGGTAGTATCCTGGGTTGAGCTAGAGCCCATTCTTTGAAGCAAAGTATCACAAGAATGGAAAAACAAGCACCACTAGTACTCACCATCAAATTGGTACTAACTGATCAATACTTACGTGCACACATGGATATGATATTCATCAGGGGTTGGGCAGGTGGGAGGGGGGTGGAGGGGATGGGAAAACTCACACCTAATGGGTGCAGGGTCACAGTTAGGGGGATGTCCTCGATTGTAGCTCTGTCTTGGGCAGTGCACAGGCAATATATATAACCAAACTGTTGTACCCCCATAATATTCTGAAATTTTAAAAAAATCTATTTAACAAAAATTCCTGATGCAATACAATTTTATTAACTGATTCATTATGTTATATTAAATTAAATTGTTGTACTTTATTGTATATTTTGCTAATAGAAATATAGATTTTTTTTAAAAGTTTGCTTACTCTTCCTTTATATTTAGTCTTTTATATAAATCTCATAATCTTCATCAATTATTGATAAGCTTATATTGTGATTTCAAATGAAATTATCCTATATTTTTAAATGCATATGAACCTATGTGCTGCTCTAAGTACATTTTTAGCTTAATAAGTTCTCAAAACAATCCTGTAAAATATGTATTGTTATTTTTTTTCCTGTGTTATAGATGAAAACATTGAGGCCTATGAAACTTAAATAACTTTCTTCTTAGTTTACATTGAGTCTGGGATTTGAACCCATGAGTTTAGAATTTGTACTCATAAAAACTACTCTATCTTTTCCCCAAACATATATATGGCAACTGTATAAATAGACAGCAAAATACTATGTAATACTGTATATACAGCATAATACCTCTGTATCAGTTACCGCATCCATGTATTCAATAAACCATGCACTGATAATATTTAAAAATGAAAAAATAATACAACAATAAAATAAGACAAATAAAAATCAATACAATATAACAACTATTTACATAGCATTTATATTGTATTAGGAATTATAAGTAATCTAGAGATGATTTAAAGTATGTAGGAAGCTCCCAGTTCCAAAAGAGTGGCGTATAAGCAACCTGGCTTCAGTCTTGCCAACAGACAATCAAAAACAAATACACAGCACCAAGATTATCACCAGCAATATCCCAGAACTCAAATATAAGTATAAGTTCCTGGGGCCACAGAAAAGTGAAAATCTCTGAGCAGACAATAAGAGAATTGAATGTTTATGTCTGCACCACCTCTCCCCACAATCTTCCCCGTACAAAGCATGGAAAAACTTTTCTCCCAATTTACGGTTTCTGCACTGAAAACTGTGAGATCGAGGTGAACAACCATGTTCCCCACCATTTTGGGTTCCCTACAAGGGGGCAGGTCCCTGCCTCAACCCACAAGAATCATGAGGAATGTCTGAAGGGGGAAGGATCCCTGAGGAAAGCCAGAGACATAGGAGGGAGGTAAGACTACTATGCCCAGCCCTGGAAACTCTGCTCTGCAACTTGGCCAAGAAAGATGTCAAGTAAGAGTGGATACTCACCAGCACCATACTGTAGATGGTTCATCCAACAAGTCCCCTGGGCACAAACCATTAGCCAGCCATCCTACACTACTGGGATGTCTTCTTTGGGACCTCCCGCATACAGCACTGGGGGCACTCTGGTTGTCTACTAGAACCAAAGCAAACCTGGGCTTAATATACCATCTAGTGCCAAAAAGGAGGTAGTGACCTAGTGGGAAAAGAAAGGAAAATAATCAACAAATAAATTACAAAGAACCTCTAAGCAAACACATCCAGTAAAAACCAAAACAACCCAGATAGAGAAAACTGGAATAAATAACAAATTGTTCAAGAAATAACAGCAAACAAGGAACCATGAATTCCTCAAAAGGACAAAACAAGGAACTAGTGTCTGACCCTAATGAAATGGTGATATGTGAACTCTCTGACCAAGAATTCTAAATAGCAGTTTTAAGGAAACCCAGTGATCTCCAAGAAAACACAGAAAAGCAATTCATAGATATAATAAAGAGATTGAAATAAATTTTATAAATCAAACAGAAATTATGGAACTGAGAAACACATTTTATTGACCTGAAAAATTCATTAGAGGCTCTCAATAGCAGAATGGATCAAACAGAGAAAAGAATTAGTGAGCTTGAAAACGCACAGTGAGGCTATTTGAAAATGCATAGTCAGAAGAAGAAAAACAAATAGAAAGGAATGATGGTCACCTACAAGACATAGCAAATTAACTGAAAAGAACAAATCTAGGAATTATTGATGGTCAAGAGGGAGTTGAGCAAGAGCAAGGGTTAGAACGCCTATTTAAAGAAATAGAAGAAAACTTTCCAAAAGTTTATGTCTTGAAAAAGGCATAAATATCCAGGTTCAGGAAAGTTAGAAAATACCAAAGAGTTTCAACCCAAATAAGTCTACTCCAAGGCATATAATAATCACACTCTCAAAGGCTAAGGGCAAAGAGAAGAGGAGAAATGTAGTAAGAAAAGAGACGTAAATAACATACAAAGGAGCTCCAGTTTATCTGGCAAAAAACTTCTCTGTGTAAATCATACAGGTCAGGAAGGAGTGGGACAATATTTCAAAATGCTGAAAGAAAAAAAAAATCTACCATCTAATATTACTGTATCCAGAAAAGGTATCCTTCAAATATGAAGGAGAGCTCAAGCTTTTCTCAGACTAACAAAGGCTCAGAGAATTCACCACCACCAAACACATCTTACAAAAATGCTAAGGGTGTTTTTCAATATGAAAAAAAAACTAATGTGCTAAAAGAAAACATTTGAAAATATAAAACCCACTGGTATAATTAAGTACATGGAAAAACCCAGACTACTCTAATACTGTAATTGTGATGTGCAATCCACACATAACTCTAGTATGAATCCCAAAAGACAAACCTATCAAAAACAATAATATCTATAGCAACTTGTTAAGTGATAGGCAACTTAAAAGTATGTAAATTGAGACAACAAAAAGTCAAAATGTGGGAACGATGGAGTTAAAGTGTTGAAGTATATTCTTACTTTTTTCTTTGTTTTTTCTATTAATTTCTTTGTGATCTAAGATAAGTTGTCATTTCTTTAAAATAACTTGTTATATCTGTAAAATATTTTAAGCCTGATGATATCCACAATGCAAAAACCTATAATAGATTCACCAAAAATAAAAAGCAACAAATTTAAACATACTATCAGAGAAAATCATTTAACCACAAAGACGACAGTAAGAAATGAAGAAAGGAAGAGAGGAATTACAAAACAACCAGAAAACAAGCAACCAAATGGCATTCATAAGGCCTTACTTATCAAAAATAACACTGAATTTATGGACTCAATTCTCCACTTACTAGACATAGAGTGGCTGAATGGATAGAAACAAGCCCCTACTTTATTCTTCCTACAAGAATCGCACTGCACCTGTAAAGACATACATAGACTGAAAGTGAACGGGTGAAAAAGGTATTCCATAAAGTGACTACAATCAATAATAACTTAGGGTATACTTTAAATAGCTAAAATAGTAGAACTGGAATGCTCCTAACACAAAGAAATGATAAATTCCCTAGGTGATGGATACCTCAATTACCCTGATTTGATTAATTCACATTGTATGCCTGTATCAAAACATCACATATATCCTATAAATATATACAACTATTATGCTCCCATAATGATTACAAATAAAAGATTTTTTAAAAAAGAGCAGGAATGGCTAGGCTGATACCAGGTAAAATAGACTACAAATCAAAGATTGTAAAAAGAAACAAAGACGGTCACTATATGATGATAAAAAGGTCAATCAGCAAGAGGATATAACAACTATAACTATCTATGCAGCCAACACTGAAGTTCCTGAGTTTACAAAGCATGCATTAATATTAAAATGCTGAAAGAAAAAAGGGAGAGATAGACGACAATACAATGATAGTATGGACATGAACACACCACTCTCAGTAATGGACAGATCACCCAGAGAGGGCATTAACAAAGAAACATCAGAGTCAACTTCACACTATATCTAAGAGGCCTATTAGATCTGACATTTCTAGAACATTTCCCTCAACTGAATTATTAAATCAAGCTAATTATCATATCTATTACCTCACTTAATTATCATTTTTGTATGAAACAGAAATTTACTGTATTTTGAAATATATAATACATTATTATTTAATAATAACTATAATCACCCTACTGTCAAATAGATCTCACAAACTGATTTTTTGAATTCCAAATTCCATACCTTAATCCCTAGAAACTATGATGGGTATGATGAGCTATCACCTTATCTCATTGTGTATGTAATAAAATATCATATATTATGTTATATGTCACAGTTAACCTTAAAATAGAGAGATTATCCAGGTGGACCAAATCCAGTCACAGGATCCTCTTTAACAGCAGAGTCTTCTTGTCTTGTAGCAGAAGAAAAAGTCAAAGAGATCCAAAGCTTGAGAAGGATTCTGAAACTGTTGCTGGATTGATAATAGAGGTTATTTGAGAAGGAATGTGGGTATTCTCTAGGGTGGTGATCCCCAACCTTTTTGGCACCAGGGACTGTTTTCATGGACGACAATTTTTCCATGGACCTGGGGCAGGAGGGATGGTTTTGGGATGATTCAAACACATTACATTTATCGTGCACTTTATTTCTATTATTATTACATTGTAATATATAATGAAATAATTATACAACTCACCATAGGTTGGGGACCCCTGCTTTTGGGGCAGAGAGTGGTGTGCCTGATAGCCAGCAAAGAAATGGATATCTCAGACTTATAGCTCCAAAATACCGTATTCTGTCGGAACCAGTAAGATTCTAAGAAAATCCCAAGCCACGGGTGATAATTGCAGTCCAGGCTACACCTTGATTTCAGCCTTATGACACGCTGATCAGATAACCCAGTGACATCACGCCAAACTGTAGACCTAGAGAACTATGATATAATAAATGGATGCTGTCTCAGGTACTAAATTTGTTATAATGTGCTATGGCAGTAGTAGAATACTAAGACATATTCACTGTACTTTAGTGTTTATTTTTAGAATAAGTAGAATCAGTTGAAGAGGTACTAGCCTCTCTTACTGATTCTAACCACTGTTTTCAAAGGAAATTCTCTTGAATAACCACCTATTGACTATGACTTTTCAACATCTGTACTGCCTTTTCGTTGTCTTATTTATTGCCTAGTAACTGCAGAACAATGCTAAAAATAGCAGTGATAAGAGATTTCATTATTTGTTTCCAGACAGTAATAGCAATTCCTCTATCACTCCATCAGAATGTTAAGTATTGCTCTCTGAGTCATATATTTTATAAATAAAATCATGATTCTTTTTTTCTATTTTCTCAATAGTTTAACAAAGATTACTTTTAAATATTATCAAATGCACTTATCTATTGAAATATTCAAATGGTCTTCCTTCTTTTAGTTGTTGGTAAACTAATTAATGTTGATGGTTTTCCTGAGATTGAAACACCATTGTATTCCTCTAATGTAACCACTGATTATAACATACCATTTTCTACTCTGTCACTGCATTTGGCATACTTTATATCTTATTAAGTGCTTATGCATCACATTTACAGAATGAGATGTATCTGTTGTTTTCTTTTTGAGAGAAATACTGCCTGATATAGTTGTAAATGCTGTGTTATATGTATAGAAAGAATTTTAAAATATGGTTTTTAAATGTTTTAGAACACCTGAAACTAGAACTTTTTTCTTTTCTTTTTAAAATATATTCTAAGCTTCTTTATAAGTAAAGTTTTATTTAAGTTAAATAAGTCTTGTGATTTAACATTAACAATTATCTTCTTTGAAATTTATATACTTCACTCATTTTTTTAGAAATTGCTGATAAAATTTTGTTATAGTATAAAATTTACTTATGTTCCATGACCTCTGAATTTGTCAATATACTCTCTTTTCATTTTTAATGTTTAATATTTAGATTAAGTTATCTTTTACCATGCTTCCTATTCATCTGTGCAATTTAATATGCTTAAACACTGTTCCTTTTTATCATCTATAGATATTTATTCATTTTTCATTTGACTACTGTATTTTTCTTAATTTTTTTCTATTCACTTTCTTCAAATTAATTTTGAACATATTCTAGTTTCTTATGTTAAAGTTGACTTGATTTATTTTTAGACTTTTTTGTTTACTAATGTACTTATTTAAGGCTATGAGTTTTCCTCCCAGTATTGCTTTGATCTCATTCATTAGATTCTGACAGAGCCCTTCTATACGGTTATTCAAATTCTGCACTGCACAATAACATGTGATCTAACTGTATGCTATTAAATCTTAGAAATTAACCTATATGACCATGTGCGTAAACACAGTTTTTTGTCTCCCAGCAAATTTCTGGAGCAGCAAAGGCAAGCCCCTTTCTAAATAAATCCACAATAGCACAAATAGCTCAGAATTGGCACATCTTTTCCTTACTGCTCTCTGGGTATCCTCTAATATAATCTCTGGGCATCTCATGAGGTTTCTTCTTTTCTGCTGACTTCTTTCTCAGAGGTCTAGAATGGTGTCATTACCTGATTCTGAATATGATACAGTATGCTGCCTAATGGTGTCTGAGGGCATGAGTGAGCAAATGAGACTGTAAGAGTTTGTGTGTGTGTGTGTGTGTGTGTGTATACACAAACAGTGGTGTTGTCTATGAGATTGTTCAAAGCTTCCCTGGGCAGAAACTGATCAAGAAGATACTGTGCAACAACTTCTTCTAGCAGCAACTTCCCCTGATTTATAATCAGGGCTCTGGCTAATGATTATAAAAATTTATGTTATTATGTTTATTTTTAAAGAACGGCTCTTTGGATGAAGTTAAGCAGAATGCTACTCATTGTTTTTGTTTCTGTTTATGTGATGAATCACATTTATTGATTTGTGTATGTTAAACCATACTTGCATCCCTGGGATGAAATCCACTTGATCATGGTGAATTATCTTTTTGACATGCTGTTGAATTCAGTTTGCTAGTATTTTGTTGAGGATTTTTGCATGCATGTTCATATGGACTATTGGTGTGTAGTTTTCTTTTTTTGTTGCATTCTTTCCTGGCTTTGGTATCAAGGTGATGCTGGCTTCATAGAATGGGTAATGGAGGATTCCTTCCTTCTCAATGTTATGTAATAATTCTGTAGGGTAGGTACCAGTACTTCACTGTAAGTCTGGTATAATTCAGCTGTAAATCCATCTGGTATATTTGGTAGTTTTTGTGTAGCATGTTCTGTAAATGTCTGTTAGGTCCATTTGTTCTAGAGTCCCATTTAAGTCCAGTGTTCCTTTATTGGTTTTCTGCTTTGATGATCTGTCAAGCTCTGTCAGTGGGGTGTTGAAGTCCCTGGCAATAATGATGCTACTGTTTATTTCTTTGCTTAGATCTAGTAGTATTTTCTTTATAAATCTTGGAACTGCTGTGTTAGATGCGTATATATTTAGTATTGCTATGTCTTCTTGTTGAATTGCTCCCTTTACCATTATATAGTGATGATCTTTGTCTTTTTTTTTTTTAACCATTGTGGATTTGAAGTCTATTTTATCTGATATGAGAATGGCTACAGCTACTCACTTTGGTTTCCATTGAGTCAATATTTTCTTCCCTATCCCTTTACCTTTAGTCTGTGCGAGTTCGTATGAGTTAGATGTGTTTCTTGGAGACAGCATATAATTGGGTTGTGTTTTTTATCTATTTAGCTGCTCTATGGGTTTTAAGTGGGGCATTAAGACTGTTCACATTCAGTGTTAATATTGATATGTGGAATGCTGTTCTGTTCATAATGTTGAATGATACTTTGTTGTTTTGTTTTCACTCTTGTGCTATTGTTTTACAAGAGCTGTGAGCTTTAACTTTTGGGTGTTTATACACTGGTGGGTATCTATCATGCTCTTTCTTCCATGTATAATGCAGTTCTGAATATTTCCTGTAGAGTAGGTCTTGTAGTAACAAGTTTCCTTAGCGTTTGCTTATCTGAAAAGTCTTTATTTCTCCATCATTTATAAACTTATTTTTAAAGGATAAAATAGTCTTCACTGCCAGTTGTTATGTTTAAAGAGACTGAATATGGGGCCCTAAAACCTTCTGGCTTGTAAGGGCTCTGCTGAGAACTCTGTTCTTAGCCTGATGGGTTTTCCTTTGTAGGTTAGTTGTTGCTTTCATCTTGCAGCTTGTAGAATTTTCTCCCTCATTTTGACTTTGGCCAAGTTGATGACTGTGTGCCTTGGGGATGTCCTATTTGCTGTGAATCTTCCCAGTATTCTGTGATCATCTTGTATCTGGATATCTGAATCTCTGGCAATACCAGGGAAGTTTTCCTCAATAATTTCCTTGAATAGGTTTTCCATGCTTTTTGCTTTTGCTTATTCCTCAGGGATACCTATAATTCATATAGTCCCATATTACTCTGAGTGATTGTTCATTCTTCTTTATTTTTTTTTACTGCATCTTTGATTAAATGGGTTAGTTTGAAAGCCTTGTCTTCTAGCTCTGAGATTCTTTCTTCTGCTAGGTCTAGCCTGTTGTTGAAGCTTTCCGCTGTATTTTGACATTCCCTAAATGATTCTTTCATTTCTTTAAGTTTGTTATATCCTTTCTTATGTTTTCTATCTCTATAGTGAGTTCCTCATATTTTTCATACATGTCCTGAAACATTTTTTTTTTGGCTTCTTTGTGTTCATTTTTGACTTTCTTTTCAATCCATTTTGTGTGTTTTGCCATCCATATTCTGAATTCCATTTCTGACATTTTGACAATTTCCTTTTGGTTGGGGTCCATTGCTGAATCTATTGTGACCCTTTGGGGGTTTTGAGCTAGCTCATTTTCCCATGTTGCCAGAATTTTTTTGCTGGTTTCTTCTCGTCTGATACCTCTTCTCTCAGCTCAGGGCTGATAGGTTTGCAGAGCACCTGTTCTCCTTTGCTAGAAATTCTCCTACTTTGTGAGAAGGAGGAGAGGTCCCTAGACAATGCTTTTGTGTCTTACTCCAGAGGATTGACCCAGCAGGAGAGGGGAGGATGCACTGATAGCCTGTAACACAGCTATTCTTCTGTGTCATCATGACTTCTGTGGTTGTCCCACAGTCCAAGCCAGTGCTGAACATTCTTCATGCAGAATGGTGGGTTGTTCCACAGGTTGCTGTTGGAAGATTGGGTTAGGGGCTCTGCAAGTCTCTCTCCATTGAGGCTGGCATTGCAGGAGATTGCCCTGCCTATGTCTCCCTGTAGCAGTGACAGTGGAAGCTTGGTGAGGCTATCTAGGCAGTGGTTGTGAGTGTTAAGGCTGCAGTTGTTCACTCCAACCAGGTCCAGGAATGACAGTGGCTTGAGCCTAGTGGGTCCCTGGTGGAGCACTGTACCATGGGGACTGCGTCTTCCAGGAGGCCAATGGAAGCCTCAGAAATGGGGCCATGGGGCCTGATGGCTGCACTGAATGCTCAGGGCCAGGGCTGTGACACCAGGCAGCAGCATGGGAACCACAGGGGCAGATCCACAGGGCTGGGTGACAGCATGGGGGTTGCAGGAACAGGGCTGTGTGGCCAGGTCCCTGAGCAGCCAGGGCTTTCCTCCTACCCAAGTCCCATGGAGGCAGTAGCTGCAGGGCTTCTCAGGTGGTGTCTGTGGCAACTGCTCTGTTCAAATCCTCTCATGGTGGGGTGGTGTGCTTGGCTCCCAGTCAGGAGGTGTGTGAGAGCATCCATACTCCCTGCTCCCTCCCTGGCCTGGCTGGGGGGGATGCAGATCACTGCAGCAAAGGCAAGCCCTGTGTAGACCTGGTGCTCTGGACCTGTGGAGAGCTCAGAATGGTGTCAGTTTCAGCAACCAGGGAATGAAAGCCACCAGGTCCCTGCTGTGCCCATTTTCTGAAGCCAAATCACTGCACAGACTCCAAGTAGCCCCCTGACCAGTCCAGAGGTATGCAGTGGGGGGGGGGCCCTCACACCTTGGGCCAGTGTCCATGCAGGAAGTATGGAGCACCAGACTCTCTCTTCCTATCCCTCCCCACACGCAGATGCCTCCCCCAGGTACTTTCCGATCTTGCTGAGTGGATCCTCCCATCACCTTCTCCTTCACTCTGAATGTCTTCTGTCACTTCTCCAATGATTCGTAACGCTCTTTCCAAGAAGAACCATCCACAGGTGGGTATCCACATGCAACTTTCGATTCTTTCCTTGAGAGTGGCATGCCCGGGCTGCTTCTAGCCTGCCATCTTGCCTTCTTTCCCCTATTCTGACTCTTGATCTGTTTTTCCTCAGGGTAGTTTTCTAATCTTGTGTACAGAAGAATTCTGGAGGCTTGGAAGTCTGAGATGAGGCTGCCAGCATGGCTGGATTCTGATGAGGGACCTCTTCTCCTGCCTTCTATCTGTGTCCTCACGTGGCACCGAGCTCATTGATTTTTAATATAAATTATTTCAAACATTCTATAATTTCAGTTTTGGCATCTTGTATATGAAATTCTTGTATAAAATTACATTTGTTTTTGTTGCCCTTCTGGTGTGTATTCTTAGTTTCTGATTTTTTTTGTATTATCGCACATTTTCCTTTGTAAAATGTCATGAGCTTTTAAAATCGTGTTATGTGGAGTAACAACAAGTGCATGGATATGTGTGTGTATATATATGTGTGTGTATATATAGTATATATACTGATTACAGCTCCTTGGCTATTGGAAAGAAGGAATCAGAGGTGGATAATTGGGCCGGGGGGTATTTTCTTTTGAATATATGGGGAACTAGATCTCTGGGTTGGAAAATTCATTTGTCTAAGAGACCACACTTTGCCTAGAGGCACTGCTTCATTTCTGCAACAAACCCCCAGGTTCTGGCAGTGTCTTCTGACATATCTTTCAGTCATCTCTCATCAGGATCCAGTCTTAGAGAAAACACTGAAGTCATCCACACCAAGAACTAGAGCATTTGTTACAAACAAATTTAATAATTGTATTGAAGATCCATATCACATTCCCTTTTCCAGATTAGCCTAACTTTTCAAGATTTAGACCTTAAAGCATTCCAGAATTCAAGAATTCACCTGCGGAATCTATAATTTCTGTCATTCTGGTTTTCACCTGTATTTATTCAATAGATGTTCAACATTTTTATCCTGTTATATTAATCTGATTCTAACTACTTTGTGTCTTAGATTAATTTCTTATTGCTTTGTTCCACTAATAACACATTTCCTGATTTGCATTATACTATGGAAATACTCTAATTTTATATTCTTTCAATTGGTGAAGAAAGATAAGGAAACATATTCATTTACTCATCATGGGCTAGACTTCTGTTCTTCCTTTGTAAGACATTTTAATGGAAAAGAAAGTATTATAATTATACATCAAATTATGTGTGTTTAACTATGATTATGCAAGTTATTCTGACAGGTGTCAGAAGAATTTATGACAGATTCAAAGGTACTAATAATAAAAGCATAGCTGGCTAAAATTAATTTCAAATCTTTTATCAGGAGCAGCATGACACCAAAGTAAAAGAGCTATCTAAAGGGTCAGTACGGTGAATAATTGTGTGGCAGCATAATGCACTCAAACCATAATGTAGAAATTACCCCATGCTTTGTTTTTCCAGTTCCACTGAAGTAAACTTATTTAGTTAAAAAAGTAAAGTGATATTCTTAGTCACTGATCATCTTTGCTTGTTTGATTTTTGTTCTGTTTGTACTTGTTGTTTGTTGATTGGTTATTTGGTTCTTGGTTCATTGACCCAAAAGGAAGTTAAAAAGAGTTTTGTTAGCATGTGAGATTCAGTTCTCAATTGAGGTATTTTTTGGTCACTGTACAGCCAACCTTAAAACAATGCTCACAAAGACCTCTGTTTTCCAAGGTATATAATCATTAGGGAATGAAAATACTAGTGGAAGTAGCTTCTCATACAAGGAGGGCCATATATATGGACATTAAGTGTCAAGGTCTTTCTTGAAACAGATGATTGGACCTGATGTTGTAAGGACTTCTGTAACCATTATGATGGATCCACATTGTAAATGGAGGACAGAGTTCAATTCTCTGCTATGCATTGAGTTGGTGAAGAATATCAAACATAACCTGAACTGTCTTTTTCAAACATCCATAAAGCCCACAGGACTCATGTACAGTGCTGATGAGACTGAAAATGTCTTTCAAAGTAAACTATATTATTCTTCCTGCTTTCCTTATTTAATGTATTCTTTAATTGGATTTCATTTAATCTAGGGTAAAAAAAAAAAAAAGGTAGGGATTCATCCTGACTATATGAAGCATATTTGCCACAATAGAATATTCTGTGAATGTTTCAATTCAGAAATTATAATTACTAAGAACAAAACTGGACTAATCATTGCCCACTATCCTACTATTCTTGGACATACCTGTTGCATCACTGTATTTAGTGGTTTCTTCAACTCATCTGACATGATGTATAGGCAGTTTTTGAAATAGTTAAACATTTCTTCCTCCTTAACATACTTTTCCCACTTGACTTATAGGAAAAGACTTCCTTTCCTCTTACTGTTTTTTCCCTATCTCTGCTTATTCTGGCCTTACCTCTAAACTTTTACCCTTGGAGAGCCCCAGAGCTCTCAGCTCTCAGTCTCTCCTCTTTTTATCTTTTTGGGTATCTCTAGTCTTGTGGCTATAAATATCATGTAGACACTGACAACTCCCAAATTTATATTTCTAAACCTACCCTCTTTTCTGCCCTTCAGAGTGTACATCCAAATTCCTATAAATATCTCTTTGTGTATGCTTAATAGGCATTACAAACTCAACTGATCTGATCATTCCCTGAAACTCACTTTATGCACATTACTCCACATTAGCTGAAGACTCCATTCTTCAATTTGTTCAGGCCAACCATCTTGAATTCAGCCTTGATTCTCTGTTTTTCCTCAATGCCTATCCAGTTTATATGCAAACTGTGTTGGCTTTGGCATCTAAGAACATACCACTACTTTGATCAAACTTTTTCAGTTCTACCTCATTCCTTTTAAAGACCTTATCATTACAAGACCATAGCTTATATATGCTTCCATCCCTCAATTATTTTCTTGTCCTAAATTCATTGTATTCTTTCCTTCACTCAGTTCTCTGTATTCACATTGGAGCACTCTGTTGACTTCTGTGCACACTAGACATGTCTCCATGTCTGGTCTTTGTTACCACCTTCTCCCTCTGTCTGCAATATGCCTGCCATTAATAACGACATGGCTCACTTTTATTTCCTTCAAGTTTTTGCTAAAATGCCAACTTTTCAACAATATTTCCTCACTTGAAATAATCCACTCACTCTTTACTTCCTTGCTATATTTTAGCCAAATTCAAGGATAAATATATATCACAAATGCATTGTTTGTTTTACTTCTTATGTCAACATAATCCTGAACCTAAGTGCAGAGCAATGAAATTTTGGCTAATTGATGAAGTGATGATAAATTTTTTAAGTGATGAATTTTGATGTGATAAATTTTTGCAATTTAAATACCCCCATGAAATTACCATCCAGGGGTGGTGGTAGTAACATCACTCCAGAAATCTATCTCATGCATTTGTCCAGTCATTACCTCTTCAAAGAAAACCATTATTTTGAACTCAGACATAATATATTATTTTTCCTGTTTTATAACTTTATATAAATGAAATTTCTTTATATACTTTTTTTTAATATCTGGCTTCTTTGTATCTATTAATATTATGTTTGTGATATTCATCAATATTATTACACGTAATAACTGTTCTTTTGATTGCCGTGTAGTAATTGACTATAAATTGTGTACATTATATTTGTTCATAGTCACTCAAGTTTATTCTAATTTGAAATGTTATAAATGATGCTACTATGCATATTTTGTTCATGTCTTTTTTATGCACATAGGTATATGCCTAGGAGAGGAATAACTATGTCACAGTAGAGGTATATGTTCTCCTTTAGTAAACACCAGCAATCGGGAAAAGAAGTGATTATTGTAATTTACCTCCCAACAACAATTTCTAAGAGTTTTTAGGGCTTCGATTATTTACAAATCATGGTTTTGTTAGTTTGCTGTTAGTGATGATATTCTTGTTGCTGACATTTGCTTTGTTTATTTATTTATTATTTTTGTTAATTTTTTATATTTTGGATGTGGAGTAGGTTGTAGTTGTGCCTCATTCTAATTTCCCAGAAAAATAAGGATGTTGAAAAAATGCTCATAAATTTATTGGTCATTGGGATATTCTTTGAAGAGTGCTTGTTAAAATATTTAATTGTATTTCTGCCTTTTAAATTAATCTTTTCAGTTTTTTCATATATATGTAACTATATATATGTATGACTATATATATAAAACAAATATTTATACCTTGCAACTTTATTTGTACTTTTGAGAAACAAATACACTTTAAATTACAATGAAGTCTAATTCATCAATCTTTTCCTTTTTTGGCTAGTGTTTCTGTACTTATTTTGAGAAATCGCTGCCTTCTCTGGTGTTATGAATGATTCTTGCTGGATATCTAACACATACCATATATAAAAATAAATTCCCAGTGGATCATAGACCTAAATGTAAGCAGCAATATAAGACTCCTAAAAGATAGACACTAGAATTTATAAAAATATATTTTGTATAATATTATACATATTACATATAGCATATACTATACATATTACACATATATAATATAAAATATGTCACATGATATACAATATATAGTATATATTTTATGTATAATATATGTGTAATATTATATGCGATATATTTAAATATTTCCTATTACTTATATTTTAGAAGCCTTATTTTTTCATTTATATATGTTTATGATACAAATCTTATTATATATAAATCAATTACTTAGATCATATTTTATCTAAATCATATATATTATATAGCACAATACATATTATAATATAGTTATTATACATCATAATTATATTACAATTTAGATTATTTATTTTTATACACTCCATAATATATTATGTGCTCCTACCATTTTCTGTAAGATTTTTATACATTTTTCTGCCTTAATTTTTTTCTTCCTCTTTCTTGCTTAATCTGGTTATTCTACTGACCAAACATACAATTTGTTAAGCCTTTCTTCTGCTATGTCTAATCTGCTATTAAAATTCATTCAAAAAATTCCTCACAGTCAATTTACTTTTTAATACTTCTCAAATATTCCGTATTCTCTCTGATTTAATTTTTCTTAATTCTTCTTCTTGCAAATTGGTCTAAGTAAGTATTGATAAAATACCAAAAATGTGATTACTATATTACTCATTTTAAAAATTTTTAACTTTGTTTCTGTCAACTTTTTGAGGCTTTATATATATTTAGGACATGTTATTTCACATATAACTATTCAGTATTAATATATCTTCCTTTTGAAGTGTTTCCAATAAAAATTAAAAACTATTAATATTGCTTCTTGCCTTAAAGTTTACTCTTACAAATTAATAAAGCCACATACTTTTTTAAATTTATTGTTTTTGTCTTAGTCTTATGTGTTTGCATGTGTGGTTTTATATTTTATATATATAATACATATATATATATCCTTTATTATTTTTTACTTTTCTGTATTCTTCTATTTAAAGAATGTCTCTTGTAAGAGTTCTAATTTGAATTTGGTTTACTGTTATTTTTATTTTTATCTTTTTGATTTTCACTTTTTTTTACTTGATACTGATTTTTTGTTTTTTATTTCAGAATATTACGGGGGTACAAATATTTTGGTTACATGGATTGCTTTTGTACTGCTTGAGTCAAAGTTATAAGTGTGCCCATCACCCAGATAGTGAACATTGTACCCGTTAGGTATGATTTCACCCATCCCCTCCTCCTCCCTCCCACCTGCATGATTTCTGTTGAATTTTACTTCTTTTTGTCTGTGTACAAGTGCTTATCGGTTAGCTCCAATTTAATAGTGAGTACATGTGGTGTTTGTTTTTCCATTTTTGTGATACTTCACTTAGGAGGATTTCATGGAATTAATTTACATTTAATGTTAACAAAAGATCATTGAGATCTGTGGAGGCGAAAGGAGAACTTTATTTTCTAAAACGAATCTGCAGAATGAAAGTGCACTGGAGGGTTGAGCTGGGAGGTGTTGGAGAGTTAGAGATTATCAAGGCAAAAATCACAGGGCAGGGGAGGGGAGTCAGGAGAGTGAGGGACAGAGTTTTGACAGGATGACCTTTAAGCATCAAATCGCCAATCTCTCTTAATTGGCTGGTTCCAGGTGGTTGGTCCCTTGATGCCAGATGATCTGTTGGTAGTCAGCTGGGGGATTTCCAGCTGCAGTTGGTTTTGACATTGTTATCAGGAAGTATTCTTTGACTTGGTTGCAGAAAAACAGGTTTTTCAATACTTTCCAAGAACACAGAGCATGACCACTTCCGCACCCTGTCATAGCCTTTTGGTTCTGCTTTGAGCCACAGGGAGTCCATCTTGTCTGACAACTGGGGGTATAAGTTGACATTAACATAATCACTTCTATATTTCCTTTATTATTTTTCTTTATGTCTCTTCTATTTTTGTTCACATTTGTCTCAATTCTTGTCTCCTTTAGGATCAATTAAGTATTTTTGTTGAGTTTTTTTAACTTGTTAGTAATTATTAATATTTTCTGTGTTTGCTTAGTGGTTAGAATGTATGCCTTACATGGAGTCAAGCATATATATGCACTTTTATCACCTATAAGAAAATGCAAGCACCTTATACAACTTAACCTCCATTTACCTTCATTCTATATTCTTTCCATTGTTTTGATAAATTTTAATTTTGCATAAGTATGAATTTCCAAATGCTACCCTTCTAAAGATTGTATATTTCTTAATATGTGCTGATGTAATATTTAGTGACACTTTTCTTTTTTGGGGAGGGCAGGGACAGGGTCTTGCTCTCTTCCCCGGGCTAGAATGCAATGGTGTCATCATAGCTTACTGCAACCTATAACTCCTGGGTTCTCCCATGCCTGGCTAATTTTTAAATTTTTTTGTAGAGATGAGGTCTCCCTATTTGCTGAGGCTGGTCTTGAGCTCCCGGCCTCATGGGATCCTCCCACTTCTGTCTACCAAAGTGCTAGGATTACTGGGTTACTGGCATTAGCCACCATGCCTAGTGATGTTTTTCATTCATTCTTGCATATTGGTGTATTAGTTCCTTTAACCTCATTTATCTTGGCCTACTTTAATATTTCTTTTAGTCCAAGATTGCTGATAGAAAATTGTCTCAGTATTTATTTTTATGAATTTTTAAAAAATATTTTCACAAGGTACAAAATTCTAGGATGACAGTTATTTTATTTCAGCACTAAAAGGTATCATTCTTTCGTTTCATGCTTACATTGTTTCTTTTTAGAATTCAGCAGTTGATTTTAACTGCTCTTGTAAAAGGGAAATGTATTTTTTTTCTGTTTGGCCATATTAATATTTTTGTTTGTCTTTAATTTGCAGCAGTTTGCTAGGATGTGCTCAATGTGATTTTCTTTGTGTTTATCATGCCTAGACATTATAGAGCCTTTAGAATCTATAGCAATCCCTTTCGAATATTTTAGAAAATTCTCTGCTCAGGTTACTTTTCTCTTCTCCTATAACTTAAATTACTTATATATTGTACTTTTCACCATGTTCCACAGTGTTCCCCTTTATGCTTTAATCTGGGTATTTTGTACTGAAATAACTAACATCCACTTTTCTAATCCTCTCTTCTGTTGTGTCTACTATACTGTTTAACCCCATTTATATAATACTTAATATTATATATATATTAATTGATATATATTTACAATACTTAAGCTTATTTTATTTTTCAGTTCTAAGATGTCTTTTTTAAAAATAGATTCAAGTTTTCTGGTGAAATTCTCCATTTTTGTGTACTATCCTTAATATATTGATCATAGTTATTATAATGATCATGTTTGATATCTATGTCAGTATCAGCTATAAATCGGCTTATATTATCTGTTTTTTTATTTTGGTTTTATGCTATTTGCTATTTTTTTCTATCATTCCAGGTAATTTCTGATGAAATGTCAGTCATTATATGATAGCTAGTACATGCTTTGGATATTCCTGCAGAGAGGATTTAATATTTTTCTAGCAGAGTCATATGCTCTGAGGTGCAACTTGCTCAGTTCTCCACGCCCCTGCTACACAACACCTAATGTCCTAAACAGAAAACATAGTTCTCAGTATAAGGCTTATTTCACTGCACTTCGTTTACATAGCTTCTTTGGTTTACGTCCAGTGTTTTAAATTGCTCTTTTTAAGTTTTATGCAATTTGCATAGTTGCCTTTGATGCAAACATAAGTTTAATATTCACTACTCAGCCATATTTTCATGTACAGAAGTTGAAATCTTACTCTGTTTAAATGTTTTCTTGATCTCATTTGAATTTTATTTTAGTCATTATTGTATTCTAAAGAAGGACATCTATTTGTCAAAGAGTTCTCATACATTTATTAATCTTGAAATTATTTTGTATTCTCAAACATGTAGGGTACTTTTAGAAACATATTTCTCTTTTATCTTACATATCATGTTCTGTAGTATACTACCTAGAAACTTATTGTGATGGTTAAGATCATGGTATTTGAGTCAGTTCAAAACAACATATCAAAGTAAGTTATAAAGTAAGTAAGTTATAAAATGATTATACAATGTAAGTTATAATTATATCTATTTCTTAGTGGTGGAAAGAGTATAGTATAATGTGCATAAAACCCTCAGTGCTTTCCCTCAGATATAATGTCTCAATAAATAGTAGCTAGCATTACTCTCATTTTCATGATGACAATGATTATGATTACCATGAGAATCATTTTTATTGCATATAAACTTTAACACAGACTAAATTTTTACCTTTTGGAAAACTTACCCTGCCCAAGCCTCAATTTACTTATTTATAAAATAGGAACAGTAATACAGTAGTTCCTTCTTATCTGTAAGGGATATGTTCCAAGACCCCCTATGGATGCCTGAAACCACCTGATAGTACCAAACCCTATATATAGTGTTTTTCCCTATACATACATACCTATGATAAAATTTAATTTATAAATTAGGCACAGTAAAAGATAAGCAATACCTAATAATAAAATGGAACAATTATAACAGTATACTGCAATAAAAGTGAATGTGGTTTCTCTTTCTCTCTCTCTCCCTCCCCCTCTCCCTCTCTCACGCTTTCAAAATATCTTGTATTTATTTTGGGACAGTGGTTGACTGCAAGTGATTGAAACCATGGAAAACAAAGGCATAGATAAGGGAGGACTGCCACACTTCCATAGTGAAAACTTAGTATTTATCACTGACCATTGTTTTTTACTCCTTCTTCTGGTTATGTTACTCATTTCTTTGAGCAATTAGTGCACTTTGTCTTCAAACATACAGCACCTCACACAGAAATAGTATCATTATAACCACTTACTTATGTTTTTTTAAATAGTAAACTCTTAACAAATGTGTATTAAAATTTATTGCATTTTATTAAAAATTTCAAGCATACTTACTCAAAATCAAATTATTTGCTGCTTTAAAATTTAAGAGCACATCTAATACATCTAAATACATAGCCACCCAAATACAGCATATGAAGGTAAAATGAGTTTTGTGCTCAGAATTGATGAAACATTGGATGTTTAATTCAAACCCGATAAGCACATGTAAGCCTGGATGCTTATCTGAGGTGTAACAGAACAGTCAGGTTTTATGATTGCGTTGACAGCCACCTCCTTCCCCTGACATTTTGCTGTTTCAGTAGAAGACAGAAAAATGTGATGTTTTAGAACCAGTTAAACTTGAAAGGGCAAAGTTCTACAAAATAAAATTTAAAAAACAAATCTATTCAAAAAAATAAACAGGGATTATTTGGAATGTAAATATTAGTTGCAAAGCAAAATATAAATTGCCTTGACACTTCCACATTACAGAGCAATTTTGCTTTTCATCAGAAGAATGCCTCACCTATATGACATAAATGTTGGAAAGGAAAGTAACCTAACTAAAGTTTTAGAATAAATCCTTGAATAATGTATTCTAGATTATTCAATAGACCATTTTGGATTAAGTATTGTTCTATAATCTAAAAAAGAACAGCTAAACAGATTAAAGATAAGAATGCTTAAAAAGTAATCCTCCCCATTTTACAAATGGATACAACGGAAAGGAAAATTTGTACTGTTTTTACACTTAAGTTAATAATTGCAATTAGTGTCAAAGACCATTTCTGTTTTTATAATAAAAAAGATCTGAAGGTAAACCAAAAATATAACTGATTACTTGCAGCACTTGAGCTTATTAATATTGGATAACATTAAAAGAACAAATATTAGACGTAAAAGAAAAATTACAATTTCTGCTAAAGAAATATTTTGTTAAAATATATTAAAAAACAAAATAGATGAAGAAAAAATTCTGTACTCTAATTGGTTAAATTGGTGATACTTAAAAATACAATTAGGATAAGAAACTTCGAATTGTATTCTCTTTTAATTAATAATAAATACATTTAAAGATCTTAGACAAAATCTCTGATTAATTGTTATTTAAGTGCATTTAGCAAAGTTATGGTCTGACTTAATGTGAAAATTTGTTTGGTTATTAATAATAAGTTTTTCTCAATGTCCGATTATTTTCTTTGGTGCATTTCAGAAGCTTCACACTTCCAGAATTATTGTAATAAAATAACTATTGTAGCATCAGTCAAATATACTTTATGGTTTATTATTATTTAATCATACACTGCAACAGTTACTCAAAAAAAATTGATGGTGTTAGCTATATATGTTATTAATTTCCATAATCACTGACAACAGACTTAGCTGCCTCTCTAAAAACTTGTGTGTGTGTGTGTGCATGGATATGTGTGCATTATGTGTACATTTATATGGTATCCGTCTACCCATATAGTTGTGGGTATATGGAAGTTGAATGGCATGCCTTAGATTTAGCACTTGAGGACACTCTTAATAATATTAGGAATCAGCTAAGGACTGAGCTTTGTGTTTTTGACATTTTGAAATCATTGTAAGTGAACAAGGTAGACATACCAGTATTTGAATTAAAACATTTTACTGCCACACAGGACCACTGAAACCTACCTAGGAGCCCTAAAGATTTTCATTGTCAAGTACATAAAACCTAACAATTTGCATTCCAGTCTTTGTATCTCATCTTTTAAATAAAATCAAAATTTCCTTAGTGATTTTCTTGGACAATAAATGAATGAATAAATAAATGAACAAATAGTAACCTCTTACCCTTTGCTTTGCCTATTCCATGCTGTCACAACAAGGATGACACAGGCAATATACAGTTAGCCCTCCATATCCATGGGTTCCTCCATATCCATTGATGCAACCACTGCAGAGGGAAAATATTTGGGAAAAAAATTGCATCTGTACTGAACACGTACAGACATTTTTCTTCTTGTCACTATTTCCGACACAACATAGTATAACAACTAATTAGCATTTACATTGTAGTAATTGTAATTGCAGGTATTGTAAGTCATCTGGAGATAACTTGAAGTGTATGGGAAGATGTGTGTAGGTTATATGCAAATACTACACCATTTTATATAAGGGACTTGAGCAACCACAGACTTTGGTATTGGTGGGGGTCCTAGAACCAATCTCCCATGGATACTGAGGAATGACTGTACTTGCTTATCTGATATTTGCTTTTTATATTAAGCCTATTCTGTTTTAAAAGAATTTAAAATTATTACTTAAAGTAATAATTACTTTAAGTAAATAATAAACAGAAGGAGTTAATAGAATTAAGACACAACGCTGGATTGGGAGAAAATATTTGCAAATCATACATCTGGTAAGGGGCTAATATCCAAAATATTTAAGCAACTCATACAATTCAATAGCAAGAAAACAAATTACCAGATTGAAAAACTGGCAAAAGAACCTGAAAAGATATTTCTCAAAGAAGACATACACATGGCCAATAAACACATGAAAAGTGCTTAACATCACTAATCATCAGAGAAATGCAAATTAAAACCACAATGAGATATCACCTCAGACCTGTAAGAAGGGATATTATCAAAAAGACAAAATATAACAAGTGTTGGAGAGGATGTGGAGAAAAGGGAACCCTTGCACATTGTTGGTGGGAATGTAAATTGATATAACCATTATGGAAAACAGTACGGAGGTTCCCCCCAAAATTTAATAGAACTACCATATGATCCAGGATCTAGCAATCCCATTGCTGGGGGTGTGTGTGTGTATATATATATATATACACATGTCTCCAAAGGAAGTGAAATGAATACATCGAAAAGATATCTGCACTCCCATATTCATTGCAGTATTATTTATAATGGCTAAGATATGGAAACACCCTAAGTGCCCATCAATGGATGAGTGGGAAAAAGTATGTAATGGAAAAGTATTCAGCCTTAAAGAAAGAAGGAAATTCTGTCATGCTATAACATGGATGAACCTGGAGGACATTGTGCTAAGTGAAATAAGTCAGGCACAGAAACACAAACAGTGCATGATCTCACTCATGTGTGATATCTGCAAATGTCATACTCATAGAAGTAGAGAGTAGAATAGTGGTTACCAGAGGCTGGAATGAGGTTGATGGGGAAAGAGAAGATGTTGATCAAAGAGCACAAAATTTCAGCTAAACAGGAGGAAAAAGCTTTCTTGATCTAGTATACAGAATGGTGACTACAATTAATAATAATGTATATTTCAAAACTGCTTAAAGATTAGATTTTAAATGTCCTTACCACAAAATTGATAAGTATGTGATGTGATGAATATGTTTATTAGCTTGATTTAATTATTCCACAAAGTAAACATGTATCAAATTATCATACCATAAACATATACAATTATTGTTTTTCAATTAAAATAAAATAAAATTTTAAAAATAAAAATATTTATCAATCTTTCTCATCCAATGCATTAAATTTCCTAGACTCAATATTCTTAATTAGAAAATAATATTTCTTTGGACTACTATACTATTTCTGTCTTCTCTAAAAATTTTATGCAAACCTGCATCTTAAATTTGTATTGTGGGAGAGAATATTAGAATGGTCAAGAATCTAGAATATAATGTTCAGAGATGAATTATATTGTCTTAGAAATTCACAGTTGTGAGAATAAGTACTGAAGTAAACCCTATGCAAGATGTCTTAGAAGGCTATTTACCTGTCTCCAATTAACATTATGGGGAAGAATATATGAGACTTAAAGAATGGTGCATTTCTGTGATTATAATTGGATCTTCAGCAGCAAAAATTATGGTTCTTCCTGGAGATTTGGATGGCTCTGTCCAACACCTCATTAATTTCTGTTCCATTGTTATATCATAGACAGCTATGCAGTTCTAAATTAAACTAGATTTTGTCAATTTACACCTATTAGATAACAAAAATGTAAAAGAGGATTCGTGACATAATGATAAAAATATTATAAGCCTGTTATTTTTTCCAAATATACTAAAGAAGCTGTAATCTTTTGAGGTTTAGAACTGAATGAATGTCAACATGTATATTGGTTTTTTTTTTTTGCTTTCCTTTAAATCTAATAATTTATCAACTTTTGGTTTGGAATTCTTGGGAGAAAATTGCTGCAGTTTGTTTTTGTTGTTGTTTTGTTTTGTCTTTGTTTGATAATAGAGATTTCAATCTTTCCCAATAACGGTGAGCTAATTGTTCATGAAAATAAAGAAATCTGTATTTCTGTCACTGCATTTCCCAGAAATTAAAAGTTAAACAGTTAAATGAACATGCCTCATCTAAAGTAACATTTGTCATTTTGACAAGCAGAATAGAAATAGACAAATCAGAAGATTTAGGTGCATTGTTAAGTCATAGTGCACATTTTTTGAAACTTAGGCTGTGGCTGCACTTTGATAAATATTTTAATGAATGTTGGGGAAAAAATTAGCCAATTATTATTTATGTTCATTTTCAAATATTTGGAAATGAAATGTTTACTATTTTAACCATGATATTTACCCCTGGATTTTACTCTCATTCATCTAAAAAGTATTTTATTTTTTGACCTTTGCTGTTAGAAGAAAGATGTCAAATTAAGAGATCTTTTTCCCATGCCTTAGGACCATTCCATGTGGTTCTTTTCCAAGAATTTTTAAATGTCACAAATTTATTATTTATATTTTTAATGTAAATTTTTTGGTGTGTAGTATGATCTTTTGACATATTAAAAACTTCTCTGGCTGGGGAAAGACTGCCCCTTCTGGGGCTAGCCAATTCCTAGAGATAACAAAGGGCTCTGGTGGAGCAAGCCTTTGATATGCAATCTAGCCAATCCAGAGCCATACCTCCTTTATATGGCCCATATATCCCAGAAAGCAATATTCATCTGATTTACTCATTCCAGCACCAGATTCCAGGCAACAAGAGACTACCCCTATAGCCCAAAGCCCTCTGAAAGTATTCAAACCAGGAAAATCCTAAAACATTTACTTTACCTTGCCTGTCTTCCTGCAGCAACTTCAATACAAGCTCTGGCCTAGACTTTCCCTTCACTCCTGCTTTCTGCTTCCTGACCACCCTGAGGTTTCCCCATGTGGTCCTACATGACATGCCCTGCCCCTTGTTTCTAAGGACCTGTGAATATAACAAACTTTGTTTTCCTGAACCTCCTCTCCACCCCCCTTGTCCCCTCTTGTAGTGGCACCTGACTGATACATAAAAGAACACAGAAAACACACACACAAATATACTAACATTAGGTCATGTTACAATCAAGGTTTATTGCACCTAATCTGTAAATTATATTTTTCTATTTATATAACCCCTCCCCTAAATATAGAGAAGTCCAGATGTACAGGATGAGACTTTAAGGTTAAACAAATGTTAATTATATTAAGTTGACATTTAATATCTTTTTTTGTATGTTCTGGATCCCCAGTCATAAAGGATAGAAGAGAAGAACTACTAATCTTGTAAAACTAACAATGACTTTTACCATATCCACATTGAGGCAAAACTATTATGGCTAAAGTTTTTCCTGAGCCTAAAAAGAAACTTTAGCTTATTAATGATATTTTCTGGACTCTTAATATTTTTTCAGTTTGTATTTGGAAAAATACATTTGAGTTTTTCTATCTAGAATGTGGTGACTAAATAGAACTTGTAGAAATGATTAACACTTGTAAGAATATTATATGAAGATAATTTTTAAGCTTGCATGTAGAGAGCTAAAAGATTTCTCAATACCGATTATCCTTTACAAGCTTAACTCCACAAGAGAGATGTGCATCATGTTATGGTTCTGCATAATGTTATGAATATGCTTCTGCAAGTAATTTGCTATAGGGCTGTAAGGATTTGATTTTGCAAAATAAATACACAAGTAATGAAATTTATGTCTTTCTTTATTGTCACCAAAATGTGGAGGATTATCTTCATATTTTTAATTTTTTTCTTTTAACATCATTTATAATTAAAGCACCAATCAAGTTGTCCCCTTACCAAACTGTGAGTCAACATACAAGCCCAACGTTTTTAGAGATTTATAACCAAGAGAAATACAGTAACCTAGAGCCAGGCTGCTCACTATGAATCTTTTAGAAAATGTGTTTCTCGCTCTTTTTGAACTTATCTATTTCCCAAATGAGTTTATGTCTGCATATCTGGAACTCTCAGTGGCACATAAACAGGCATTCAAGATTTAGTTATCCTTAAGATATTAATCATAGCATAGCTATAGTAAAATTTATATTAATGCATTGACAAAATTATTGAAATGTTTGAAGTATTTAAGACACAACTATTTAATATTTTATTAAATGATGTTTCTGAACATTTTTTAAATGTATATACATTTCAGATAACTGACTTGAATTATAATGCATTTGATCAGATATAAAACTGGTAATATGTGCCATTTTGGTCTGTCTTACACAGAAAAATATTAAGAAAATTTTTTTGCTTGAACTAGCTACAATAACTAGTTCTTTGCATATTAAAATACAAGGACTATATTATAGTACTAGGCAGTGTGTGCTAAATGCTTTCTTGCTCTACAATAGTCTATTTTTCTTAAAAATTACCTTTAAGATATCAAGTATCCTCCACAGTAACAAATAGAAAAAAACGATCACTAATCTTATCAGAGTTTTCTACAACCTGTGAAAATTATTATTGAGGTTAGCTGACTGCTATGTGGGAAGTCTTTGTGAAAAGTGATCCTGACAACAAGTGAGTAAAGTCCTAGGACAGGATCCAGAGGGGGGACACAAACAGGGTTGCCCCCTCATAACCAACCCTCTAAGCCAAGGTTCCATGTGCATTTTATTTTGTTTTTACGTTGAGTAAAGATCACAATTCACTAGCAATAAAATCTGTTCTTTTAAATGCATGACCAATGAAGAATCTGTATTTTTATACAGAACAAATAAATGATTTTGAGGAAAGATTAACAGGTCAATCTCCTGATAAGGTGCTAATATCCAGCCCCATTAGTTCTGTTGCACCAACTTTTGTGAAAACCCCCTCGCTTGACTCATTCTGAAAAATAATAACTTGAATAAGCCAAACAACAAAAAAGGTAAAGTGGTTATATAGAAAATTTCATTCAAAAAAATGTAAACTCTAAGTGTGAGTAAAAACTGGAAAGTTATAACCTTTTGACTTTAGGAGGAATATATTTACACTTTCGAGGAAGGAATAGGAGACCCTGAGATTAAAGAAATGTCTCCGAGATGTTAAATCAAGAAGACAAACTGAACAGAATTAAGACATTCTCTGCTACCCTTCTCTAAAAATGAAAGGCCTGTATAATTTACAACATTGAAAAGTAATCAACGGGTAATCTCCAGCTACTAAGATTAGAAGGGAACCTGAAATCACAGGTTACCTCTCTTTGCTTCTGTTCTCTCTTCTATCACTGTGACATGTATACAGCAAACAAGTAAAAAAAAATTGTGGATAAGTAAATTAATGCAGGTATTCTATTTCCTCATTGGTAAAGGTGTGTGGAAGAGAATGGAACAAAATGGAGCCTCAAGTATTTTTCTGCTTTATTAGTCTCCTTAAAATTCTATAAATTATTACACAGTTTTCCACAGCTAAAACTAAAGTACATGGAACAATGTGTTAATATCTATTTATGTGCTTTTAAAAAAATTTAACAGTTTCAAAAAAGTGGTTATTTAATTAAATACCACTAAAGTGTTTATTCTCTTAGTTTATGTCCCTTACAAAATCTTAAGCAAAATCTATCCACCTACAAGTAAGGAGGATTTTATTCCTCATTCCATCCTTTGAATCTTAATGTCTGGTCATATTCCAGCATTAATTGCTTTATCTCCAAACTAATGAGCTAATTTGCATTTCTTACAAAGAGTACTTGCTGTCAAAACATGCATATGAAATCAAAATTTAGTCAGTCATCTATATATGTGTTCTCACGCTTCCAAACATCTGGCTATTTAGAAACTGCAGGGTGTTTGAAATAACATTTTAGTATTCGTCTAGAGTATTTTTCATAAACTTTTGGGGTCAAAGGACTGTTTGGCAATAGATGATAGCTATCAGCCTAATTGCCTGGGGAAAATTGCTTATTCACACACTCACAAGATTTTGCATGCAATTTCAGACTGAAGTCATTTGAAGTCTATCCATAATCTCAAGGCTAATTACCTCTGATCTTGAAGTTTATCATTTTATTGTCAATATTTTCGGATGAATTATTTTGATGTTACCCAAGTTTTATCCCCATATCTCCTTGTGTTCCAATCTTTGCAAGTACCTATAAAACATATATTTAAGATATGTTTTATATTTTATAGAACATAAAATATAAACATTTTATATTTATAAACATATTCATATTTATATTTTAAACATATATTTAAGAATATCTTTTTGTCATTATTTGCTTAACACCTACCTTCTCCATTAATGTGCTCCCTGATGTGAGGGATTGTCAGTTTTGCTCATCAATTTACAACCAGGACCTAGGACATTTCCTAGTCCCACAGAGAGCGGTTGTTGAATGACCCAATTAGTTTATGAATAAGTCATTTGTCCACAGTAGAGGGTTTTAGGCAACATTTCCACTGTAGGAAATAAATTCTCTCTCTCTTTCTCTAAATCCACACTTTCAAACTAAACCTAATAAATACCCCAGGAGAAAGGTCAGCAATTGTTCTAATTCTCTTTTGTGAGACTGTGAAAAAGAAACAAAATACAGGTTTTAGAGGATATGAATTTTTCTAAAGAGGCTCGGATTTAAGAATTCAGATGCATCCATTACATCTTCTTGGCATAGTAGATTAACTTCACTTACACAGACATATCTAGCCAGATTAATAAATGACACGGAAGCACCTTAATCCAAATCCAGGTTGCGCATTACTCCTTCCTTTCTGACGCATTTTCCTTCCTGGGGCTTTCTGCATCTTGCATCCTTCTCACTCACTGGCAGCTCCTTTGCTGCTTTCTCCTCTTATCCATGACCAGTGCTGATATTGAAGGGCATCAGTGTCCACTTCTTATTCTTTTATCTTCATGTCTACATTGACTCTTTTGGTGATCTCTTCCTGCCTGAGAGCTTTAAATAATAACTACTTGCAAACAAATCCAAAATGTATATGTATCCATCTGCTCTTTCCTAAACTTCAAACTCAAATTATGTATAATATATGATATATGTAAATAATCAAGATATCAAATGTAATGTGTTCAAAGTTAAATTCCTCATATTCTCTTAGTTTCTCTTAGTCTCATGCTTGCCTCTCTAAGTGATGGCAACTCCATCAGGCCAAAAATCTTAGATTACTCCAGGACCCTTCTTCATTAATTCTCCACACCTTAAAACCCATACCCATTGCATCATGGAAAAAAATATTGATTCTACCTTTATAATATATCCAGAAACTAAACACCTTTCATTTCTTCCCATACTCTCTAACTTGAATTACTGGAATGAGCAGTTTCTTTCTTCATCTCTGAAAGCTTGTTCTTAATACTGAAGAGGAAGTCATTCTTCTAAAATATAAATAACGCGATACCATTCTAGTATTCTAATCCTGCATAATTTCGAGTAAATGCCAAAAACCTAAAGAATGACCATAAATCTCCACATGAGCTGCCTCCCCATCCCTTCTCTGAACGTTTCTCCTTATACTTTTTTCTTGGTTTATTCCACTTCAGTCACTTTGGTCTCCTCACTATCAACAAAGTTTCTGGGCCCAGTCCTGACTTAGAGACTTTATTTTGTCTAATTGTAATGTCCTTCTATCTCTTCGCTATATCCCAAACTTCCTTCAAGTCTTTGCTCAAATATTACCTTCTTAATGGCTGCATTATTTTATAATATTCAATATTTTCCAAAACACTTTACCAGAGTACTGTTTATCATCTTTACCTCTTTCCCTTAGCCACCTTTTCTCCCATAGCGCCATCAGTTTCTAGCATCCTAGAGAATTTACTCACTTATAACATTTAGTTCTGTATTCACTCTTCTCTCATGAGGAGACAATGAAAATATGTTCCTGACTTCTTGTAAACTACTTCAGAGCAATGTTGTTGTCGGGGATGGTAACCAAGAAAGCAATTAAATCAATGTCTGTATATGTGTGTAGATATCTAAGCATCAGCTAGAATTAAATGACAACTTTGTTTTCAACTTGGAAAATAATTAAATACATAAATTATAAGGATAATCACAAAAAAATATCTAAATTGGACAATAAAAAAGGAAAAAATATAAGGTAGCAAGGAAAAAAGAACAAAATGATTTTAAAAGTCTGCGCTGGATAGACAGGAAAGAAGACTAATAAGACATTAAGATTTTATTTACTATATTAATTTTAGCAAGCTAAACTGAGTATTGGAAAGATGCCTACAATTGTCCAGTTATACATAATTACTACCAAGATAGTTATATCCATATGCTTAAGGAAACACTCTAAATGAAAACACTTTTAGGATACTGAAAATAACACTGTACGAGTGAGATATTACATAATAATAAAGAATAAGAAAAAATAAGGCCTAACAATTGAAGGGCAAAGCTAACTTTCCTTTTCTTTGAAATGTTCCAAGATAAAGTTACCTGGTGGAATAAATGGTTGGATAGTCAGCTGTTTAGAAATCACCTTTGCTCTATTTAGTCACAAATTATTCTTTATTGTATAAGACTCCCAATGCTTACAAACAAAGGCACTGTTTTCCACTAAGAAATGTATGGTAGAAATGAGAATTATAACTTTCTCTCTCTCTCTCTCTCAAACACACACACAGAGTGATTTTACTATCAATGATATTGTTCTATTTTTGTTAAAAAATAAAATGGGAAATTATTGCTATGCAGATAGTTTTAAAAATCAATTTAAAAATTGTACTCTAATTTGTGAGGAACTTAAACATTTAACAAAAGAAAGAGTCATTTTGATGTTAAAGGTTAATTTTTTGTTTATTTGAATAATTCATATAAATATCTACTTGGCATAACAAAGAATGGAAATACAGCATTTTCCAACATAATATAACATTTTCTTTAGAGTTTAGTACCAGCTTTGTAAACATGAAGCCCAAGGGGTGATAAATAGAGACTCTTTTTGACTATTTTAAGGGGGATAATAAGTGCATACTGGGTATGAGGATGGTATAAAGGGTATACAGAGTCTAGTGTAATTTCATTGATTACCAAAATTGTTCAAAGATTGCTCATCTTCTCTCCACTATTGTTAGTGCTCTAGGTGCTTAATGGTAGAAAATGGCTTCTGTTGTGGGTTGAATTACGTTCTCTAAAAGATATGTGCAAAGCCTAACCTCTGACACTGTAGATGTGACCTTATTTGGAAGTAGTCTTTGCAGATGTAATTGAGATATAAGTTCTGATGGGTTTATACTAGAATAGGATGTACCCTTAATCTAATCTAACAGGTTTCGTTGTAGAAGAGGAGAAGGCAAAGAGACAGATGAACACACAGCAGGAATGCCATATGACAGCAGAGGCAGGGATTGGAATGATGCATCTACAAGTCAAGGACCATCAGGGATTACTGCTCAGACCAAAAGCTAAGAGAATGGAAAGGGGGTGATAGCACCTTCTGAGAGAGTGTGACAGTGCTAGTATAATATATTGATTTCAGACATCTAGCCTCAAGAACTCTGAGAGAATTTTTATTGCTTTGAGCCATAAGTTTGTGGTAATTTGTTAAGGCAGCCCTAAGAAAGTAATATAGCTTCCTAGATAGAAAAGAGTCATTTTCAATTCAAGATTATATGTAAATGCATGCATTTCCTTGTTAGAATCTCTAAATCATAGCCTACACTTGGGTGGATAGGTCCATGAAGTGGGTGGTCACCAAAACTTATATACTGTAGACCATGAAGTTTTATTTTAGTAGTTGATAGTAAATCTCAAATGAGGCAATGTCATATTAAACATGTAAAATAATATTGACTGACAACCCAGAAACCAATTTATTAATCAAGAGTAAATATAACTACAAAGGGAACAGAAACATTTATGTTCAACATGTTCAAAATTTGTAGAAAAGTTTGCCTTGAATACCTGATTATTATCAGAAATTTATCAGAATATAGATTCAAATTTGAATCACAATGAATAGTGTATTTATGTTGGATACATTTTTAAATACAGTTAAAAATCTGTCAAAAGGGCTAGAAAATATCTCCATTTACTCATAGAGTTGCAATGGGAAATTCCTAGTATCAATTTCCTGATGTCTAGATGTCTAAAGCCACTACTCTTCAGTTAAGACAATGTATTTATCATACATACGCACATGCACAAACTCCTCCACACCATTTATTTTAGTTCGCAGTTTTTAAATAAAGTAGGATATAACTGCTTAAGTTTAAGCTGTTTTCAATGATAAAATAGTCATATATTTTAAGCAGTTATGGTTTGTGCCACTAAAAGATACACATGACACAATGAGGAGGCCTTAGGAGAGAAAACTTTGCAAAATCAGAAGTAACCATGGATATAGTTTCTAAAATGGCCGACCAAAAAGCTTACGAAAACCTTTTCCCCTATGCAGTGATAAAATGGATCAACATTACGAAAAACAATGAAAAGTCTGGAAATTGACCAAAGCACATAAGAAATAAAGATTTTTATTCAAGAAAAATCTACTAGTCCTTAGTAAGAATGGTGGGAGTCTTTGGTTTTTTGGGCTGGGGCTGATATGACCCCCACCCCAAACAACTCCATATATGAATTCTATCATGGCAGAGGAGACCAGGAAGAAAACAACTTCAGTGCCAAAAAGGGCCAACTTGATGTGGACATGATTGAAAACAACCAACCAAAAAACACAAACAGTGAAAAATAAAGCAGATATGTTGTCTAAAACAATATATGTCTCATTACAAACAATTAAGGAAGGCCAATGTCTCAATGAGTCTACATCGTGATACTGGTTGGGACCTGGGACAAGCAATAGATAAATCAGAAATTAAAGAGAACCTGAAGACAATACAGTCCCAGTGGCCTTCAGTATGGTTGTATGCTTCTCTACTAATCTGGAAGGCTGCACTCATGGCCAAGTATATAAGCACACTCAAGAGAGATTCAAGAAGGCCTGTGCTATCAACTCAACCCTGGCTTAACATAAAGTCTTGCAAAGGGAGAAAGTAAAAATTGGGGCTGACTTGAAAACTGCCTGAAATTTGAATGTGTTCAGTGTATAAACAGATCCAATAGCAAAGAGCAGAGCCTTACTGGGTCACGGTGTTTAAGTGTAGCCTCTGACTAATTATTGCAGGCCACTAAGCTATGCTGACCCTGGGTGACTGAAGCTTAAAACCAACGCACAAAACTACAACAACACAAAAATATGCATTGTTATCACTGGCCACACACTGCCAGTGTATGAGGTCACCAGAGAGACAAATCAAATAGAATTTCTCCATTCAGATAACTAAACAAATAAATACATAAACAAAAAGAGCAACAATAGCTCCTGGAAAAAGTTAGTCAGTACCCAGAGCCAATATAATGTAATATTAAAAATGTCATTTTATTAAAAAAATTATGAGATACTAAACAGTGTGAACTATATAGAAAGAAATAAAAATCCAACAGATACCATTTCTATATAAAAGGGCCCACAAATTTTACAGAAATTATCAATTAAAAAAAAACCTATATGAAGCCATGTTTAAAGAATTAAAGAAAAATATGGCATTAATAGCTCATCAATTAGAGGATATCTGTAAAGCAATGCAAATTATATTTTTTTAAAAAGATGAAAATTCTGGAATCTAAAATACAATAACTAAAATATTTTTAAAACATTCACTAGAGTGGCTTAATAGCAGATTTTAGCTGGGAGAAGAAAGGATCGGCAAATGGGAAGATAGATCAATAAATATTTTCTGATCTGAAGGAAATAAAAAAAGAAAAGAACAAAGTCTGAATAGAGACTCAGAGACCTATAGGACACTGCTGAGCACACCAACATATGCATAATTGCAAGAAGGAAAGAGGGAGGAAAAAATACTTGAAGATACAATGGCCAAACACTTTCCAAATTAGATGAAAGCATTGATCTATACATCCAAGGAAATCAACACACTCCAAGTAGGATAAATACAAAGAGATTCATGTCTACACTTATTATGTCAAACTCTTAAGAGACAAAGACAAAGACAGTCTTAAAAGACAGTCTTAAAAGAAACAAGAAAAACAATGAGTCATCACAAGAAAGGGATGTTTGCTTATGAGGCCTGAGGAGTGACACAAAAAGGGCCGGAGAAACTTTCTGGGGAGATGGAACCATTCTATATCCTTATGGATTGGGGCCTTTGTTCCTTGAGTATGTACGTGAGTGCACACATCTGTCAAAACTCATAGAATGACACCCTCAAAATATCAACAATTCATGTACATAAATATGTCTCAGTGAAAAATATAGGGAAATGGTAAGAAAAGCAGATCTGGTGGAAACTAAATGCTCGTTGATTGAATATGTTTCACATATCATGATCCACCATAGAGCAGTATCTTCTAAATACGTAGAAGATAAATCTGGGGGATTAAAAACTTGGTAAGATACGGTTCATTTAGTTGCCAATATAGTTGGAAAGACAGTGCATAACAATCTCTAAATTACATTGGAATAAAGTGGTTTATGAAAGAATATACTAATAGAAGACTACAGGATCTGATGAATGACCTTGCTGATGATTCCTACTGTGGCTACCAATATTTCCTCAGAAGTCAGTCTAGTTTATACAGTTTTTCTCCCAGTCCTGGTTGCTTGAATGGAATATGTAAGTGTTTAGAGAACATGAAACTCACTCTGCTGAGCTTACAACTCCCCCTCCTCAGGTATTGTGAATGTCTCCATTGCTTCCTCATTTGCAGACAAGTTTACGCTTTTACTTTGGTTCATCTTTGAATTTCCATTTCTCACTTCTCTTAGATATTTTATGTGCTTAAAGTCCTACATAAGAATCACCACATATTTTTTTCTGATGTAAAAGTGGCTTTTCTTTTCATTTCCTAAGTTCTAGGATATAAAAGTGGCATATTTTGGGCTTGAAAACAAGTTCAAATAGAGTATTGACCAAATATTAAAATTTTAGACCAAAAAAATGTAAAGTAGAATATTTACTCAGCATGTAATATGTTTCATAATATAGAACATTTTTAGTCCTTTTTTAGTCCTTTTTAACAACTTTGCTAAAAATTCTCCTGTTTGCAATTTCTTATAAAACCCCACAAATAATATCTGGGTATATACCACAAACCAGATTTCTCCTGATCCACTGATATTCTGTATTTCAGGTAGAACTATAAGCCAAGGGAACACTATTTACTTATAGAAAACAACAACAAAAAAAACAGATTAAAATCTGGAACTCTAATGATAATAGATGTTTCCTTGGTAACATACATATAATACATCTATTGATTAAGTGGTTGATAGCATATAGTAGGTTAGTTTTGTATTTCAAGTATTTTTTAGTTTTAATGATTTGTTCTTTGATTATATAATCAAAATATAGACTCTCTTCTGACTAGAGACTATATAGAATATAAGATTTGAGGAACAGAACAATGAAAAAATTATGCATTGGGAATAGTCATATTTTTAAAGATCAGCTTTTAATATGATTAGTAATTTCTTTATTGCATAAACTTAAGTTTGTACATGATGCATTGTAGCTTTTACTAAGTCATTTCTAATCAACATGGTTTTAATCAGAACATTTGTTAATGAATCTGTAAATGGGTGTAGCAGAAAAAACAAGTATAAGAGATATAATAAAAAAAAGTAAATGGTTAAAACATTCAATTTAAATTTCAAAATTTATTTTCTTTGGTTTATTTTTCTTTCTTAACATTAAGTTCTAATAAACAATTTAAATTTAGAAGAACAAATGTAGTAATCTCATCATTTATATTGTGATTAACTATCACTAAGGGTTACTTTAGTAACCTACTACTAGATGGCTACAGGAATGGGAACTTTTCAGAAAAATGCAAGACCATGCTGTGGATTTTCCAAAGAGCTGCTTATATGGGAAAAGGGAGTGCTCTTCCTCCACTCAGAGCTATCAAACAGCAGCATTTCAGGAGGCCTTTCTAGTCAACCGCAGTGAGCAAGAACTACCAATGTTACTGAGCACATGATGGGTGAGGTAGCCCTTTTGCTCACAGGTGTCACCTACTAAGATGGGTAATTTGATCTCTGGCTGATAAGAGAATGCTCTTAACAGTTCTTCTGCTCAGAGAAGGTGTATACCTTTCCCATATGCAGCCAATCATTTTAAGGCAGGAATGACCAAGGTATTGGGAATTTGTTGTGGCTGGTGGAACTGCTTGGGAGAGAGAAGCAACATGACGGGTTTCATTTTACTGCCTCTCCCTTGAGTTCACAGTAGCAGTCCCACACCATGAGATTATCTGCTAGGAGGACCCCCTCTTCTGCAGCCCTTTCCTCACAAGCCTTTGCTACTGTTCACGTTTTTCCTGAGCTGTTGCCTCAAGGTCTTTATCGAGCAAGCATTTTCCCAGTATGTGGGAGAAATTTATTTAACAATCTTTTAGGACAAAGGCTTTTTCAAAGTTTGATATAAAATCTAAAATCCATTAAAAGAGATATAATGGATTTGACTACATTAAAAGGATTCTACAAGGAAAAAAGTAAAAATAATATTAAAAGACATGATAAACTAGAAAGAAAATATTTTTGCAGCTCAAAAGGCAAAGGGCTACCTGCAATAATACAGTAAGCAAAAGCTCCTACAAATCAGTAAGAAAAAAAGTCCAAGAAGGCCATAGATAAGTGGGCAAAAGATATGAATAAATAATTTATAAATAAGGAAATATTAGTGGTCCTTAAACTCATGAAAACATACTAAGCTCACTGAAGAAATGTAAATTAAACCTTCCACGAGATGTTATCTTTCCCCCAAAATATTGGAAATATAAAAAGCATTTAACTCACTATATTGAGAGGGATACAAAGAAACAAGCACTCTTATATTGGTAGGAATATAAATTGGTACAACTTGGCAATATCTATGAAAATTTAAAATGCAAATACTGTTAACTGCAATTCTACTTCTAGGAATTTAATCTTAAAGATGTCCTCAAACATGTTTAAAATGATATTAGTATAATATTTTCATGGCAGTATTATTTATAATAGAGAAAAGA
Organism: Daubentonia madagascariensis; assembly: GCA_023783475.1. NCBI lineage: Eukaryota > Metazoa > Chordata > Mammalia > Primates > Daubentoniidae > Daubentonia > Daubentonia madagascariensis. The sequence continues at coordinate 10,724,200 of JAKFHU010000978.1, read as the reverse complement.
TTGAAAACAACCTACTTGTCTAGCAACAGGGTACTGGTTCAATTAATTATGCTTATCCAAAATTCACAACGAAACACATGCAGTTGTTAAAAACAATAAGGAAACTCTTTATGTACTGATTTGGAATGATCACCAAAATATATCATGAGGTTAAAAAAATAGCAAAGTACTGATATAAAAAAGTGTATATAAAAATATATAATTTACATAAAAACAAAAAAGTTTATGTATTCTTATATATGTATATATATAATATAATATCTATATGTATTCTGTGTATGTATTTTCTTACATGTATGAATGTACACTCTTATAAAATATCATAAAAGGGATACCCCAAAATTGGGAACAGTGTCTACATCTGAGAAAGGCAACTTGTGGCTGCAGGTCAGGGATAAGTAGGGCTTTTGACTGTTTGCTCTTTTGTACTTTTAAAATTTTGTATTATGTGAAAATGGGAGAATAAGAAAAAGAGTTCTCAATGATCTTTTTTCATATGACAAATGCTTCTTTTGAGGCATGCCAAGAATGTTATGGGACCCCAGAGGAAGAGCACCTCATCAGAGCAGGTAGGAGGGTCACAGAAATGATAAAAAATTGCCAAGGGATGTTGACTCTTGGGTTGGGCTAAGTTTTGTAGGACACATAGACATCAGCTAGGTAGACAAAAGGCTTTCCTGTTCCAGGGAGCCCTCGGAATTTGGGGAACTGCAAACGTTTTATTATATATTCCTGCATGTGCATTTTTGTTTATTTGAGTACTTATCTTTATGTTCTTCAGTGTCAGGCATTTATTAGGTACTTCATATTTGTTGAATCTAACTGAATGAGTAGACAAAAAAGGGCATGAATCATGAGATGCAGGACCTACCCTAATGGCTCACAGATTAGTAAGGGGTAATTATGATGGTAATGGGCAGGAGGATGAGTCAGGGGAAGAGGAGAAGGACATCAGCAAAGACAATCCTAATTGTTCAGGCTTAAAAGTGGAAATCCTGCCATTTGCCACAACATGGATGGAACTGGAGAACATTATGATAAATGAAATAAGCCAGATACAGAAAAAAAAATTGCATGATCTCACTTGTATGTGGAATGTGTTTATATATATATCTGTGTGTGTGTGTGTGTGTGTATTTTTAAAGGAACTCAAATACACAGAATTAGAGAATAAAATAGTGGTTACCACAAATGAGGGGAGAGAAGAAAAATAATGTAAAGATATAGGTCAAAGGATGTAAAATAGCAGATATGTAAGATGAACAAGTCTAGAGATCTAATGGGCAATTTAGGACTCAAATTAATAATATTTTATTTTATTAAGGATTTTTGTCGAATAAGATTTTAGCTGCTCTTATCACAAGAAGTGTAGCTATATAAGATGATGAATATGTTAATCTGTTTCACTATTGTAACCATTTTACTATCTATATGTATCCCATAACATCATGATGTAGACCTCAAATATATACAAGGAAATTTAATTTTCAAGAAGAATTAAAAGTTCATGAGTATATTGTAGAATAACATAAAAATAGTAGAAAATTAATTTTTATGGTATTGTCTAATGCATAATATTTCCTATGAAGTGAATTAGTTTTGAGTGAGGATAATGGTAAAATAGAAATTGAATAAACTGAATACTAATTTTATTTTCTTAAGATTCTATTCACAAAATGTGATATTATATGTGGCCTATATTTTAATAAAAACTATATATGTTAAATTTAAATATCAAGTAATTTAAATAATTTTTAAATATTTCTTCCTGTTTTATCTTTCCCAATTCAATAGCTAAATCTTCTTTAAGAAATAGTAATACAAATAAATGCTAGAGTTACTAGAATTACTGAACAGTAAGTCTTTAATGTCAAGGTTAGAAACAGGGAAGTTTATGTTATATTGCAAACATCAGTCTGCATAGGGAGAAAACACATAAATCCTGCTAGTGTATAAGCACAACCCCAATATATTTTGCACTTTGGTTGAGGGAGAAATTAAAATAAAACCAAGAGTCCTTGTCCATGTGACATTTTTCTTTCAAGTCAACAATTCAAAGGTGTGTTAGACTGATTTATTTGACTTTTTTTGTTGTTGTTCTTTTGGATATAACTAATATGTAGTAATGCAAACTACCTTGTATTAAATATTCAATATTTCTCTGAAAATTTTTCTGATTTCGTATGCTAGTTGGTAGGTGACTCAAAAATATATATATATATATATATGTATGTTTTTAACTTAAACTTCATGACTTAATTTGCACTCTGCTTATCCTTCCCACACAGAGTCCTGAATAAATTTTGAGAATGTGAGAAAAAGAAAGCGACATTCTATTCATAATTTTAAAGATTACTAAAATTTCTTAGGTGAATAACAAAGCTCTTGAATCCTTTTAAAAAGATCTGAAAGGAAGCTTGCCAAATTGGTCAAAAGTTAAAACAATTAAACAAACCGGAAGCAAGTATAGCTATTTTGGGCAAAGAAAAAAATATGAATAGTGCATTTTTAACTGATGATCAGTAACTGAAAAGTAAATACATTAAATATATTTTTAAAATCTATAACACAAATGCGCATGCAAACACACATGCAGTCAATATTTTTTCTGTAGCAGTAAAAGTAGCCAACATTTGTTGATAATCTACTACACTCCCAACTTTATGATGGTAGTACTCTTTTCTCCCGTAAGGCATAAAAGGGTTAAGTAACTTGCTGAAGGCAAATTAGGCTTCAGAGTTCATCTTTATGAGAAATATTTTATAGTGCCACTTGCTGTGTTATACTGCCTTTCAGTACAGTAGTATCATGCCACAAGTTTCAAAATAAATAAGTTGTGAAAACACTGAAAAAAATGGAACACATATAATAGGATCCCTACATGTTAGCATTTACTATAATGTTTTTGATGTTTTTAGCATATTATTGGGATTAGTAATGAACTGAATGCTAATTAATTATTTTCTAAAATTTGTTACACCTCATTCCTATGATCAGATTCAACAGGATAATCTTGGAAATGTGCATATATCATCTGGCGTATGTAGTAAAAAGTTAGTGAAACCTATTTCTAATCAAATTCTAGTCAAAAAAGAAAACAACTTTAAAAATACGTTTCAGTTATTTTAAATGCGTCCAAATAAATTCACACCAAAAATGAGGATTTTGAACTATGGCAAAAATATATATATATTTAAAACTTTTAGTGACTTCTATTTGCAAAAGTATGTCAAATTCAGTTGTATTTGTAGGCCCAGGCTTACCTCTCTATCCTTTAAAAAGTGTGTTTGCATGTGTTTTAACTATATTCTTTCACATATCCAATCAATAATAATTGATTGAGAAACAGTTATGGCCCAGACATTATAGTAGGTGCTGGAGATCTAGTAGGAAACAAGAGACCCTGCTCTTGTGGCAGATAGGAGATCCAAAATGCACAAAAGTAATAAGTACAGTGTGTGTGTGGTGTTGGGGGTAGGTAGTTGCAATATTTTAAAATAACGTCATAATTTCTTGCTCTACTTTTTTTTTTCAGTAAATGGATTCTCACTGTGTTAACCAGGCTGAACTCAAACTCCCAGGCTCAAGTGATCCTCAGGCCTCATGTATAGTTTTAAATAGGAAGAGGGAAAGTCTTCACCAACAATGCTATTATCTTTATTGTTGCAAATATAGAACTTTATATCTTGACAATACATGAAAGTTGATTTTCCATGTTACTTTAAGTCTTCAAAACCATAAATTCATTGTTTGAATTGCAATCTAACATTATTTACACTGTTTCACATTTTGAGACTTTTAGGTAGTTTCCATGTTTTTGCTATTAGAAATCACATAAGGATTAAATCTTCTTTTCTTTCATGATGGTTTCTTAGAAAATAATTCACTAGGTTGAAATTTTTGAGAAGTTAAAGTTATTTAAATGATTCACCAAATTAATCTTCAAAAGAATTGTTCAATTTACAATTAATTTTACTCGAAAAGTATAAATTTTATTTTATAATATCCACTACATTTAGAACATTAATCTCTGTTAGAAAATATTAAAGTATTATCTATTATAGCATGTGTTTTTCTAATAAAAAGCTTGAACTTTTTGTCATACTTAGAATTTTGCTTTTGAAATGTATTAAACCCTATCTAACTTTAGGTAGGTATTGTTTTCCATTTTTATGTATTTTAATTAAAAGCATTTGTTATTTTAAAGACACTAACTCTATTATATCTAGAAAATTTTTCTCTTAATGGGAAAAACTTTTTTTATCTATAGAGCATTTCAGTTTTTAGAAAGTCTTATTTTGTGTTTGCAGGGTTTCTTCCCATCATTTCTAAACATAGAATTTTCATCCTCTGAACTTGATTAGGTAATCAGGTTTTCCCATTTTCTGTGTGTGTGTGTATGTGTGTGTGTATGTGTTATCACTGTTGTGGTGTTGTCTACCTCTGACTTCTTTGACTGCAATGAGGTAGGGGTCTACTGCTTTTTTCCCCCTATAATTGCTAACAGATGTCAAGGCACCATTTTGTGGTGATAGTTGAGTTTTTCAGCTGAGAAATCTAATTTCATTCCTGACTCTGAACTTGATCACAAATATCACTAAAATATGGCACTGTAACGACTAGAAAATGGGCTCAAAATGTAGTTGCTAAGATTAGTTGTTAGAGGGTTCTGTAATTTTGAGTAGTCTTAAAAGTTTGTCCCCCTCATCAACTTTCTCATTCCATATCATATCACCAAATTCTTTTAGATAATGCTTCTTGATTTCATTTTCCCACCTAGATTTACCTTATGCCTCAATGTAGTCATTAATTTCCTTTTAAGTCTTATTTTTGAATATGTTTTCTAACTGAAATGATAGCTTTTCAATATGCATCTCACATGTGTACCTATCCAAATTTGATATTGCTTTGAGTATTTTAATTCAATAACTTACTTGATTGATTTTTCTAAAAATATTGGATTTTATAATCTATTGTTAATGCATTATTCCAATATCTGTAGATAAAAAAGCACAAAGCACAAAGCACGCTCAACTCAATCTAATCACATATTTATGATTAATAGCTTATGATCAAATGAGTTCCTAAATATATTGATGATAAAAATGTCACTCAAATTTAAAGGGATTTATACACAGTTCAAGCATGAAAATGTGCTAAAGACTTTGCAATGAATATTTTATGTTATAATCACAATATAAGGTGAGTTACATTGTGAGTGTTATAATTTCTTGATTGTTCAGCGTTTTTCTCAGAGAAGAGCAAACTTCAAGTGTCCTGTTATTAACCTACATCTAGGCACTCTTCTTTAATCTACTCTGTATTACCCATCTCTTCATCAATTTATCCTCAGCAACTATCATATATAACCTTTGGCTTCTCTCCAGCACTGTATAAGAGAATCTAAACAGTCAGTAGATCATTATTAACCTCTCCTCAGAATTTTCTTTATCTTGTTTGGATATGTGAGTAGGAAGATTTCTGAAGAAATCATTAGAAGGTTATAATCTAAAATGTTATTCTTAATACTTTCTTATAACGAAAATCTACTTTCCAAAAAAAAGGAAAAAATATTAACTTTTTACATGTGGGTTAATTTTTTTGTTTATTGGCACTTGAATGCAAGTTAACACAATGAGATCAACTGTCAGCTGAAATTTGGATTAGAATGAACAGTAGCTATAAGTGCTAAATCAGAAGAAAGTACAAATGAGGACATATTTCAGCCAAGAACTTCTTTAGAAAGAGCAAGCCTCAGTGGTCAATTAATGAAGATTAACAGAACAAAGGTACCCCTCTTGAAAGAAGTAAGATTATGGTGGAGGTCATAAATAGTAAATATCATTAATGGAACTTCATTATTAGCTAAGATGTCTTCTAAAATGTGATGATTATAGACTTCAAATTATGTTAGTTCAAACCTTTGTCTCTCAATCTTAAGCCTTCTCCTTCTTTGTGACAAAGAAGGAAGCTGTTTTAGCTGATTGAGTTTGAGGATCATACAAATTCATTTTCCAGAACATTTTACATTTGATAACATATTTCATCTATTTTCATAAATGTACTTAAGCAATATTTTTAAAATTCTTAAATGTGCCAGTGATTAATGGTAGGGTGGCAAGTAAGTTAGAAATGGCATTCTTCTCCTCCCAAATTTATTATGAGTTATTTTGTGTAACTTCTACCTGTTTACAAGTTACAGAGAAGACTATATACCTGACTTCTATGGCCTATGTGTCTTAATCCCTTCTGTTATAAATTGTATAAGCAGTGGCAAAGATTGGTACTGAAACAGAGAATATCTGTCTTGGACAAATGAAAAAAGGATTTTGTATTTGCAATAGAGAGTAAGTTGCTCCTGAAGAAATGATCTTTTCCTGAACATATCATTCTAGAAAGCACCATAGCTTATTCAATGAATGTACATGACCTTACCTTCTGACAGCCATACTAGCAAACCTCAGATCCATCACTTGGCAGTTTGTACTTTTAGTCAATTGCTATAAATTTGTGAGACAACTCTACTTATTAGTAATGCCTTATTATTGATGCCTCCTAGACAGAGTATTAGCATGCTACATAATTAACATAATATAGATAGTATACAGTAGATGCTCAATTGATGAGAGGAATTAATGTTATTAAATATTACTTCAATGTCATATGAAAGACAGTAATTGTTTAAAGAAATATGTAGTTGATGACATTCAATAACATATTTATGTTTGTTTTCCCTCATATGTAAAATATGTCTTCTTTAAGATAATATTCTAAATGATTATCCCTGTTTTTAAAGTATGCAGATAAATCAACACACTGTCTACTGGTATTTTCTACAAGGGATTGTACTATGTACTGGAAGAATATGAATATATAAACTGACAGTCATGCTGTAAAAGATAATATAATATAATTTGAGATATTCAAAAACAGAAATGAACAAATCACTAGGAGGACAGGAAGAAGGAATTCATCCACATTATATGAATTTGGACCTAGAAGATGAGCATATAGCTAGATATTTAAAGATGTGAAAAATCATATTTGGTTTAGAATGGGAACAACTAGATATTTTAATATGTCCAGAGTCAAAATAACAGTTCTAAATGTATTTAAGATGCCACTTATGCGTTTATAAATAGAAGTTCCACATTTTATAATTTAGATACATTATGTATGACATATTACAAATGAATATAAAAGCAAATAGAATACTCTTTTACTTCAAAAATATTTGTATCTGCATTAAAATTTGCCCATGGCACATAGTGGTTTATCCATTTGGACAAAATTCTCTGTCATATTAAGTCTGATATATATTAAACATAAAAAACAGAAAGAAACATTGATATAGTGCATATAACTATTGTGTGTGTGTTTTTGTATTTATGTACCAGCATTAGGTGCTATGAATCACCTAAAATCATGAGCATATCTTTTTCTAAGTCATGTCACATATAAGGACATTTTTACTGGGGGATTTCTTTTTTTTTACTTCTCACTATAAATAAGAGTTTTTGCAAACCAAGAGACAGCAAAATGATCAGGGGACCAAAGAACGTAACACCTAAAAGGTCAGTGTGGTACAACTGTGATTTTCCTTTAGAGGTGGCATTTAAAATATCATATTGCAATGACAAGAACCTCTTTTGACAAGGGATGGAAATGGCATAATAGTAAGCTATTCCTGTGACTGTGACTTTGGCAAGAATGTAAAGTAATTTTTTTAATCTTAGGCTTATAATAAAATATTATTTTATTTGTGGTAATAAAAGCAAACTACTGAGCAATAGTTGATAAGATATTGAGAATGCATTTCATAGATTCACATCTAGCAGGTAACAATCTTCTTTTTATAGAACCAATTGTAATAAACTGCTCAATTCAGTGGGGTTAAGTATAAGCTGAGCCAATACTTAATGAAATTTGATAAACAAAGTAATTGTAATAACAAGCAAAATTGTTACTAAAATACTAGCTAGTTAAAAGTAATTAAGATCATATTTTAATGTTGGAATTATCTTAAAATTTTGCAAGCAGTATATTTATATATAAAATATTGACTTAGCATTTATAAAAGCCTAAGGATTTAATGCATTAATAGATTTTTAAAGAATATACTTTTTTGATAAATATTATTTACTGATATAAAATCTTCTGAATAGTCATAAAGGAAACATGTTTTGTTAATTGGGAGAAAAAGAAGCAAACAGCTGAGATTCACAACTCTCATAGACTTTCAATAAAAGGGGAGAGAGATAATTTGTCCTTTTGATCATAAATAAGTAACTAATTGGCACAAAAAATGAAAACAATCCAGAGGTCTGGTTATGTGTGGCAACCGAAAGTCATTTTATTTATATCTGCTGACAGCTGTGTAAACTACAGTGTTTATTACAAATACTGAAGAACATATGAGACCACATAAAAGGCCCAGTCTCTCTTTCAATCATTTAAATATTTTTAAATCTTTGAAGCTTACTATTTATTTTCCTTTTCAAACATAACATGTGTGTATGACAGACAGAGGAAGAGAGGGAGAGAGAGAGAGATTAATTGATTAATTGCAGTAGGTAGTTAGGTAATTTTTGTAATATTACTACCCTAATTCTTCAAATCTTTCTGTATCCATGTCCTATACCATGTGAAGTGACCTTGGAGTTCCTTCCAGTAGAGACTGGATTTACTTCCCACCTCTTTACTTTGAACCTACTTACATGACTTGCTTTATCCATTGGGATATTAGCAAACATGGCACAACCATGTGTTAGGCATGCTTTCTCTTTTGTATTTCTGCTCTTGCTATGAGAATGAAAAAGCTGGGTAGACTACTTCTTCAAGAAGAATGAAAATCATAAGGAGTAGATGTGAATCAACATCAAGAATAATCTATATGACCCAAACACAAGCCAAACAAGAGATATGTGAGCAAGGTAAAAAACTGTGGATTTTTTTAGGCTACAGAGTTTTGTTCTGGTTTTGTTATAAAATATAGGGCAATATCCAATTGAGGTATAAACAAATTTAATACATACACATAAAAATCACCAGGAAATAGAAATTATTTTTTATGTATTACTTTTTCAAACAGCTTAAGATTAAATTCACATAGCACACAATTCACCAAGTTAAAGTGTACAATTCAATGGCTTTTAGCATTGAATTCACTGTAAACAAGTGAATTAGTATTTGTTTCCATGTTCATTATAACAATCATTGTCTGCCCAGTCACTACTGGCGTGGGGCTTACAGTTCAATGGATCCTGCTGTCATAGGGATAGTGATATTGGCATAAACAGAATCCTAAGGGATCCCAGGGCAAATTCACACTGACTTAGATAAGGGAGAGCTTCCACAAAAGGGATTACAAGCCTAAGTTTTGAAGAATGGATGTATAAGAAGTTAAATAAATAAGGCGAGATGAGTGCTAGTTACAAGGAGAATGTCTTTATATTCCCTCAGAACAAGCATTTTATAGATAAAGTCATTTTAACCAAATCATTCATAAGTAGAGACAAAAAAGAACCCAAAATTGATTCTGCAACATCTTAAATATATACTACTTCAGTTTCATTATTAGAAAGTGTGTAGAGATCACAAGGGAAGAGTTAGGGAATCAAATAGCCCCTAAAAGAATGCAGATATTATGTAGGAAAAGAACACTGTTTTTTCACAAGCACATATAGATACATAAAAACAAATATTTTAAAATATAGCACCAGTAATTTAAAATAGCAATCTGGTAGTTGTTTATGTAGCTATTTTTGATGTATATTGAATCATCATATTAGCAACATAATTACATTTTTATAATTATTTTTCTTGAAAAAAAATACATACAGTTTTACCCAGAGATTTCTAAAACTTATTTTAAAATAAAAAAGTTTTATATTTATATTATTAAATAAGAGAAAACATTTTTTAACATTTAGTCTTATGTAAAACTTCTATTACAATTTATTTATTATAATTATTTGTTGAATACTATATAATGCAGGTCAGGTAATATGCTAGATGTACCAAGAATATGGAAATGAATAAGAGACAAATGCTATTAAGGAGTTTTTAAAACCCATAATGTGTATGCGAGTGTGTTTGTATGTCAGCACACAGGCGGGAGAACTGACAAGTATATATTATGTTCATTAATTCTTCTAAGCAAGGCTATGAATAGGTTCTTGTAATGATAACCACATTTCTTTGGGTGTTTATTGAATAAAAGATTACAGCAAGTTGTTGGGAAATCCAGAAGAGTCCTCACAAAGGAAAGATAATATGAGATTGATCTTGCAGATTTGATTGGGACAAGCAACAACTGGGCTGGAGGGGGTAGAAGAAAGGGCATGCTGTTGTTTGCATCTGTGTGATTAAAGTCACAGAGGTGGGGTAGGGCAGATGTCTTCTGTAAAGAGAGAGTCCAATTTTAATAGTAATTAAATCATGTGGATTATCAAATGTGTAACCTCTCTGCCCAATATACTGTATCATATCTATACTTCTATGTGCTCATTAATTCCACAGCATTTATTACTCTTTTACTACAGTCCAGAAAGGGAAGCAAAATCTAAGGATGCAAAGGTAAAGAATACTACATAAACTACTGCAAAAGAACAGATTTTAGTAGGAAAAAACACTCATAAACATTTGCAGTATTGTGTGATAATTAGCATACATTAACAGTATTGTGAGTTTAAGTAGCAGCATAATTAGAGTAATGAGGATGGTGGTATTGCAAAACTCATCCTGAGCTTTGGTTCTGAAATGTCAGTACTGCCTTACATATAGAATAAACAGCTCTCTGTTAACTACAGCAGTGTACTGGAAAGCATGCTAAACTGGATTCACAAATCCGCAAGTCAATCCTGGATTATTTCTTTATTACTTAAATGAACTGAGCCAACTGAGCTGACTGACAGGTGAAGAGGTCCAAGAGTTTCTATTTTATTAAATTAGTAATTGGAATCTTAGCACTATGTGGATAACAAAGTCATACTCTACACAAACTAGGTATATTTACCTGTTCACAGAATCTCTGAGGTCATCATAAATATCATCCAGTAATGTCCATTACCTTTAATTGCATCACACATGACATTTATGGTTTCATAAGGTTTTACAGAAGCCTTATGTTTAATCTCTACAGTTTTAAATTGAATGAGAAAATCAATGGACTAGCTTCATGACAGTTCAATTGTGTAGATTTGGACACTGAATTTTTGCACTGTTTTAGGAATTATTTTTATATTAATTAATATTAGAAAAGTATATTTGTTTTTGTGTCCAATGCCATGATATTGTGCCAGAACTTGCATTTGTTTTTTTAAGAGCTTAAATGTTAATTCACATACAATTCATTTAAAATTGTAGTTGACAATAGTCTATAAAATTATTGGGGTCTACTATACTTCCATTAATTTTGTTTTTCAAATTTATGTTCTAGAAATATCATTGTAGGGAGTCACTTTGTATTGAAAAACATTCTACATTTATATTTATTATGAGCCTATAAAATCTTTATTTTATTTAACAACAAATAGTTATATTAAAAATGCTGCTGTGATTGCTTTGGGGGTCTTCTTCATAAATTCTTTGCCTAGGCCAATATCCATAAGAGTTTTCTAATGTTGTCTTCCAGAATTCTTATGGTTTCATGTCTTAGGATTAAGTCTGTTATCCATCGCGAGTTGATTTTTGTGAGAGGTGAGAGATGTGGATCTGGTTTCAGTCTTCTACATGTGGTTATTCAATTTCCCTAGCACCATTTATTAAATAGGAATTATTTTCCCCCGTGTGTGTTTTTGTCTACTTTGTCAAAGATCAGATGACAATATGAGGGTGGTTTTATATCTGGGAGATACCTCAAAAAACTAAAGGTAGAACTACCATTTGATCCAGCAATCCCACTACTGGGTATTTACCCAAAGGAAAATAAGACATTCTGTAATAAAGACATCTGCCCTCAAATGTTTATAGCAGCACAATTCACAATTGCAAAGATGTGGAAACAACCCAAGTGCCTATCAATACATGAGTGGATTAATAAAATGTGCTATATGTATAACATGGAGTACTACTGAGCCATAAGAAACAATGGTGAATTAATTCCTCTGGTATCATCCTGGATGGAGCTAGAGCCCATTCTTCGAATAGAAGTATCACAAGAATGGAAAAACAAGCACCACTGGTACTCACCATCAAATTGGTGCTAACTGATCAATACTTATGTGCACACATGGAAATAATATTCATTGGGGTCGGGCAGGTAGGAGGGGGGTAAAGGGGATGGGTAAACCCATACCTAGTGGGTGCAGAGCACACTGTCTGGGGGATGGGCACAATTATAGTTCTGACTTGGGCAGTGCATAGGCAATATATGTAACCAAAGTGTTTGTATCCCCATAATATTCTGAAATTTAAAAATAAAGTTAAAAAATTCAGAATTAAAAAAAGTCTCATGTGTTTGAAACCTGTAGAATACAAATGTTTTGGTCTCCAAGTCATCACTTCCATTATGCATAATTTAATCCCAATCACTCAAATTTGTGCAAGTTTTTTTCCAACTAAACATTACAAATCATTAATACTGGTTATAAAATTAGTAGGTAGAGGTAGGAAATCACCAATATAGCCTCAAAATATGTAAATACACAAAAAATCATAATTAGAATTATATATCACCAATTTATTCAAAATATATTTATTGTCAGTCTTTAATTGTTCTTTAATAACAAAGATGAATTATGAAAACTTATGTCAAAATGAATTTCTTTTCCAGTTATCTTCTTACTTTACTGCTAAAACCTAAATTCTCCCACTTAGCTTTCCATAAATTGGTGGCTTATTTTACTGCTTTTAGTACTTCTCTTTAAAAGAGGTACATTCTAACTGACTCCCTCTGACTTTCAAAGTTTCTACCCACCAAAAAAATTTACATCTCTCTGTTTTAGTACATATGTCCCTAAAGATTCTCTGCAGCATTTGATCAGCTCAGTCCCTAACCAAAAGGTGACATGAAATACATTTGTGTTGTTACTTCACTTTTTCATCCATGGAGCATGAAAAGAGCAATATAAATCCAATTTCCAACCTTATGCAATTGTGAGAATCAAATGAAATAATATTTGAAAGTGCTTGAAAACTATAAAGCCATGTGAAAATATTAAAATAAGGCACTGTTGTTGGTATTAGAAGAATGACATTTTTCAGTCTTTGTTATATTTCCCTTCATCCTGAAAATGTGTTACATTAAATCATATTCTTACCACCTCTGATTTGTAGTCATCACTAAAGTTCGTTAGAGTCAGAGCAAGTTTCAGAGTATCAACCACAATCAATGGGCTCCTTTAAGTTTCAGATGCAGAATTTTAAAAAGTTTTGCATATTTTGGTAGATAAAATTGAATAGAAATTTAATACACTTTGCTCAGTTTTATTCAATGATTAATTTGACTGGACAGTCTCAACAGAATGTGTGTATTAGTATCACCTGGGTGTTTGCTGTAATAGAGATTTCTGGTGCCCCTACTAGGTCTACTAAATCAAATTTTTAGGAGATAAAGCCAAATAATGTATATTTCTTAAGGTCCCCAGGTGGTTTTATTTACACTAAGTTTGATAACTCTTGTTCTAAATGAAGTTAGTATAGGATAATATGAGAATAGTAAGTATTTGGTACAAGCTCAAATTTTACATAAACTTAACTGTATTCCAATCAAGAATATTTTTAATGAAAAAATATACTAAAGTATGTTTTTTGATTTCAAGATTAAGGAATTTAAAATATTCTCACTAAAATTAAATTATAACTAAGGAGTTATAACAATTCTTCAGTTTTTATTATGATTACTTCTTGTTTGAAACATAGTAGCTGGGGACCAGTTCATATTTGAAGGTCATCTTTTAAGTATTGCCTAAATAACAGGACATATAAAATGGTTGCATGGTAAAACCCTGATATGCTACTGCCACAGAGGTGTGAAATATCATTTTAATAGTGGTATCTAATATCTATGAGAATAGAATGATACAGATTCATCCTGAAAAATATTATTTCCATAAAAGCTAGAGCAGAATCAATTGGTGCATTTCCAATACTTCTTCAATGCCTGCAGAGATACATGACCGTAGAATTCAGAGCTGAGATGCTATAGAAATCTAGTGAGAGAGCTTGAAATCTGGGGTGTTAGATGAAGTATGATCAGAGAATCAAAATCACTTAGAATGACAGGGAACAAGGAATCCACTGGTGGTATTATATCTTATATAATTGTAGGACCTGGTTAAATAGTCTATATAAGGATGCAGGATGCTGCTTTTGTGTCTGTTGGGCCTGAATCAAGCAGGAACAGCAATAGAAAATAGCAGTTGGACATAAAATGTGCAAGGGTAAAGATACAGTGGCACTCACAATGACAATCTGAAACCAAAAAAAAAAAAATACTGGAATATGCATCTGTATCACACCACCTACAACTTCAGTGGTACAGGTGACCCATAAATTAAACTGTCACCTTTCACCAAAGAGTGGTGCATGTGTTTGGTCTGTGATTTTGGAGAAGCTGAAGAAGGAGATCTGGTGGGATCTCTTATAAAGTTGTAAATGTGGCTGCTGCCCCATACCAACAAGTCACTCAGCAGATGAGTAACAATGCATGGGAACTGCAGTAATACCTAACTTTCACTAACCTTCAGAATGTAAAAATGCTGCTACTTCACTTCCCCCTTCCAAATATCATGCAAACTTTTTTTTGGTCAATTCTAATATAGAGCCATGTGAGGAATGGAAATCATATTTATGCCTACCATGATGCCACTTGCCCACATATATCCAAGAATAATAGAAATTCCTATATTTCTCTCTAGGTTATGAGCAAATGTTCCTTCCTCTGCTAGCTGAAATATACTCTCCCTTTGAATAGTCTATATTTTAAATATTAGATATAAAATTACCTAAAATTTACATTAATACATTAAGTAGTAGAAATGAAAAAGGGAGGAATATGTTTGTATATATACATATATATTCTGACCAAAATAAAGAAGAAATACTCAAATAACTACAGTCCTCATTTCTGCAACTGGATACGTTGTCATAGTGGATATTAATGATACTAATTTTGAACAACATCCCAGAGAACATTACCTAATGTCAGCCAGTTTTAGCCACCCAGCTGGTGTAGAACTAATATTAAAAATGGCATTCCACCATTTTATTGGGATAGATATTTTTGGTGACGGGAATATTATAAGACCAGTGAACTCCATAGTTATCAGCCCCATTGTCACACTTCGTGAACTCGCTGGGATATTAGTTATTTGATCAGGAGTTGTATAGTGTGTAATACTAAGACAATGAATCAGATGTTTTACAAGCCCAAGAATTTTGGTATTAACAGAAGGATTGGATCAGAGAAGGCAAAAAGACACCCAGAGTAATTGTCTGCTCCAGGGAGAACCATGTTCTGTCCCTTCTGTGATAGAACTGATCTATCATTAACAGCCTGCCACTAGGAAACTGGCTGATCTCACCTAGGAATAGTGTGATATGAGACTCAGTGTTGTTTTCTGATATTGACAAATTGAGAACAGATTAGTGGTTAAAGCTCGGGAGACCTCAGTGATTAGAAGTCATTTTGCTTAGTCCATATGTAAATCCACCTCTGCCACTAAGGCCATGTACCTGGGCCCATTAGGCAGTAATATAAATGGCTAGAGAAAGTCCATCGTGCACAGGATAATTTATCTTGTTGAATTGTTAATCCTTCTCTGCTGAAGTCATTCTTTCTGGAGAATTCGCATAGAACACAAATATCTTGATATTCTGTGACCCTTGTGAATGGTCTATGCTCATACCTCTTTGCCAAACCTCCTGTTGTCAAGTATGCTCTAAGTCCTTGCCAAGCCATTAGATCCATACCTCTGGCCATCTTTCCTTCCAGGCAAAACGAGCAACCAGATAAACTGCTGAAACTGCTGTTCTTTGAGAGTGATAAACTGGTGCCCATCATTATGGAGCTGCACACATGCCTGGCTCAGGATTCAGATGTGCTGATGAAGAAGACCTGGCATTTCTGGAGAATTTGCTGACCAGCTGCTGCCCAACAAGGAGAACTAGCAGATCGGTGATAATGTGTAAGTCAAAAGCACTTAGCATAAGCTGAAACTTCAGAGCATAAAAATGCCTGCTTTTCCATTTATGCTTTCCAAATCTAGAAATTTCTCTTATGGTCAAATTTGGCTTGGAAATATTCAGTGAAGAAAATTCTGGGAAACAAGGTTCAGCTTAGCTAATTGACAAGCAGAAAGCTGCCACATAAGGCAATGATATTATAAATGGAGAGATGGAACACATTTGAAAAATGTGAAAAACAGAGAAGTGGTAAGGCAAGTAGCTGTCAAATGTGATCCAGAGGATTTTTGTTCATGTGATTGGATAAATGGTGGTATCTGAGAGAGGTAATAAAGAGGCTGAAGATGCCTATCTTACCTGTGACAATAAAGTTGCCATTACAACTCAAAAATCCAATTCTTCCCATTGAGATCAGAGAATAATTCCATTGCAGCATCCCCACCATCTTCTCTGTTACACAAGGGATATCTCCTATAGATCTTTTGAAGGGTAACAGTGCTTCTCTTAGTAATTATTTATGAATATCTTGGTGAAAGGACTATTCTCTAGGTCCTCCACTGTGGTGAGAGGGTGGCTGAGTGATTTGCTTATAATAGATTTATTCCAGCATTTTTATCTCTTTAAGCATTCAGACATTTTCCTCTATAGGATGCCAAAAGAGTTAGTTTTCCATTGCTGTGTAACAATATTGCCACAAACTTAGTTGCTTAAAACAACACACTCATTTATTATTTCATGGCCTCTATGGGTCCGGAATCCTGGCATGGATTAGTTGATTCCTCTGTTTAGGGTTTCACAAGCTTGAAAGCAAAGTATCAGTTAGGCCTGTAGCCTAAATTGAGATTCAAATGGGGAAGGATCCACTTCCAAAATCACTGAAGTTGTTGGCAGAGTTCAGTTCCTTGCAGTTATAGAACTGAGAGCTTCAATTCCTTACTTGCTGTTGGCCAGAGGCCACCCTCAGCTCTGAGAGGCTGCTCATGTTTCCTTGCTACATAGTGTTCACAAACATGGACACTTGCTTATTCAAAGCCAGAGAGAGACAGAGAGAGAGACTCTCCAGCAAGACAGGTGTAACATTCTCATGTAACATAATCAAATCACACATATATATAATTATGTATATCCTGTCACCTTTGTCATATTCTGTTGTAAGGAGTAGGGATCACAGAAGGGCATGAATGCCAGGAGTTAGAGATCACAGGGCCCACTTGAGAGTCTGCCTGCCACATCAAGGTGGTTCCACCATTGTTCTTCAATGACTATAGGCCACCATAAGTTCAGACTTTTATTAGCCAACCTCAAAGACCACTAATAACATTCTTAGGTGCTCAAATCAAAATATTAAATCCCTAATCCTGGAGAAGGGCTTCTGTATCAGTAAGTTCAACCTAATAAAGCCTTATATTTTATCTGCTGTGATTTTGTACCCTTAGACTCTGCTCCCATATGTATGTACTTGAGACTTTTCCCATTACTGTTGGGGGAAGTCTTTATTGTTTGCATAAACACATAAACATGTAAGGCTACTCATAAACGTAAGAGCCTCTTTGATACACACACATGGACTTCCTTGACTGAGCTATGCTGATATCTGACTCTTGTTATAGGACCAAGGAAATGGGAAAGAGTAAAGTTGGATTTTAAAGAAATTTAGCATCAGTTTGTGAAGATACTGGTCTCAGATTTAACCATTGAGATGTTTTTATTTATTTATTTAATTAATTAGTTTGTTTTAATTAGTGACAAAGATATCTGAAATTGAAATAAAGTGCAGAAAAGGGCTTCCTTTTCCAACTAGGGTCTTCAGTGAAATTTATTGATTGAAAATTCCCAATTATATTGCTCTCATTTGAAGATTCTATTCCTTCCTAACCACTGTCAACATGTTTCTTGGAAAAGTTGAGATGTAATTCTATGATTCCCAAAGTTAGATTTTAGGCTTTGTTACCAGTTACTTTTTTTGGGTGGGGGTAAGTTAAAGAAATGGATGTAGTCTTTGAAAATGCCATGGAGGCTTTCTGATTTTTCTTTCAGGCTCTGATTTGTGCATTCAGACTTCAATGTTTCCTTTCATCTCTAAGGCCATTAGAAGAAGCAAATGGACATCAAAGTCTTTACAACCCTGTTTTAATGTAGTTTCTAAATATTGGTATTGTTTTGCTATTAAGGCCCTGCCTTCCATCTGCATTTTATGACATAACACTATAGACAATAGGTTTGAGGAATCTTGGTACTATTGAATGACACAGATTACTGATATATAATTTGCAGGCAGCAAGCAGGTTTTCTATGTGGATCATAAATTTGTGAATTCAATTTTGAAGATATGTTCCTTATGGTCAATCCTGGTGTCAGTTCTTGCATTACCATGGCATCTTCAAAAAAGAGTTCACACTCAAATTTATAATTTGAACAGTTTAAGAAAGAGACAATTTATATGGCTGTGGGATGTTTAAGGACACACACAAAAAAAAAATAGAAAAAAGTTTAGAAAACCAGTGCTAATATCAGAGAGGAATTATTACCAACCCTAGGCCTAACACAGTAGTTCTCAAAAGGTGAAGATTTTGCCACCGTGAGACATGTGGTATCTGGAGACATTTTTTATTATACAGCTGGGGGCAGGGTTACTATTGGCATATAGTGTGCAGAGGACAAGTGTGCTGCTAAGCATCCTACAATGTAGAGACAGCCTCTCCCAGAGCAAAGAATTACCTGTTCTAAAAAGGCAATAATGTCAAGCTTGATATACCTTGGCCTAAGGAGATAAAAGGTAAAGAAGCCTAATTTAAGGAGGTTATAAAAAGTATTTCTCTCAAGGAATGCCTGAAAAGATGCAATTACCCTCCAAATTAACTGGCAAAACAAGAGCCAAAGGAATAAAATCCTGGTATAACTTTTTTTTCTGCTTTTCTATCTCCAACCTATGCCTCCAACTGGGATAACCCAAGTCTATGTGAGATAACGAGGTTGCTGTGTTGACATTGTCCGTAGAGTTCAGCCTCCTGGGGTGCAGAGAAGAGTGAAGTCAGGTGGAGAGTGAATCTATAGTGGCAAATGGAAGAGATCTACTTCATGTATATGACTTTAGAGTGCACATATCTGTCTAGAAAAAGAGTGTGAATAGGTATAAAATGATTTTATAATAAGATTTTGAGAAACAGCACATAAGTGATGTGGAGAGTAAAAGAATTTTATGAAATGTCAAATGATAAAGCAAGAGATAAGAGGAAATCCAAAATATTTTCTCTAATATTGAAACCAAAAATCTGCATGGGTAGACCAAATGGAGGCTAATGTATTTCATATCTCTTCCTATTTTCTTAAACTTGGCTGTGTCAATATACCATTCAACAACTATCGGACATTTTGCTTTGCTAAGACATTTGGTTTCCTATAAATCAGTAGCTTTCAAACTGTTTCCAGTGGGCAGTAAAATGCTCTCCATGGAATATTCAAATCTCACCCCCCCAAACAAATCAAAACAAAATCAGCCCAAAGAAAAACATATCTTTAGGCTAGATTTTAAAAAAATAGAACCCTAACATTATTTTTTTTTTCATATTTCACTCTTTGTCCAAGAGTTTGAAACCATAGAGAAATATGATAAGAATGACATCTAAGTAGAGCACTTGTGGCTTCTGAGTTTACTCTCTTTGGAAATACTGATTGTGCCATAAATATGTTTAGAAAGGAAATAGCTGTTTGCAAAACAAATTTTCTTTTTATATGCACACACTGAAGGTAATAAAGCAACTATCAAAAATAAAAATTTAAGAAACTTTAGTTCATTTAAAAAATACTATGACGATAACATAAACACATTTTCAATATCCCTAAAATTAAAGACACTATTTCAAAATCAACTTTATTAATGTTTCAGTAGTAGCTATTTTGTATTATGTGCACACACTTTGCATTTGCTTAGGACATTGAGCAATTTTTGTGAAATCATTTCATTTATATGCATGTCCACCATTTAGTTGCAAATATGAACCGAGGTATCTCATGAATATCTGAAGTGTGTATTCAGGGAAAAATAACATCTGTTTAAAAGAAAAGCTTTGCAAATGCTTCAAGAGATTTAAGATTATACCATTTTGTGATCTTTGCAGAGTCAACAGTTAAAATATATGTGTGCATAAGTGGGATATTTTGTATATAATCTTAATGTCAAAGAAGGAGAGAAAGACAGAGACAGAATCTCTTTAAAATAAGGAAAACCACTATATTTGTTTGTAGATTCTGGTTTGTTATTAATAAAGTATGATAACTGAGAAGCACTGAGACATAAAAAGAGTACTTTGATTTGTACAATTAACTAGTTACTATAAGTTATGTATCTAAGAGCTTATATGTGTAGATATTTTTAATGATATTAATTCTTCAAGGAACACACCCCTAATTTTGATTATGCTGTGAATTTAGACTGTATATATGAACATGATTATAGTATTTTTTCCAGAATTCTTGCCTGGGAGGATTAGAATGTAAACCAGTAAATAACCTCATTGCTCACTTTGGGAGCTTCTCAAAAAATCAATTCATCTGACTGTTCAAATAGCCACATTCTCATGACAACAGATTGATAGTGTGGACAAACAGCATACCTCTCAGACCAACATATCTTTTAACTGGGAAAATCATTTACTGATCAAAAACAGTTTGCTTACCAAGAGTCACTTTAATTAAGCTCCTCACATAACTTTGTCCACCAGTCATATACTATTAGTAGCAAATTTGCTCAACCACATCAGACCCCCACATTTCAACACCTGACTAAAACCACCCTTACATAGAACCAAAATTGCTGAAATATATGTTGCTGTTCCCCTTCAGAGTCACTGTAACACTATGTCAAGTTGATGTTCTTCCTTATTGCAGAAGATAAGAAACCCAGTTGTGCTTGATTAACACAACTAGTCTTGTTCTAGCCATCTGTTGAGGAGTCTACACTTGAAAAAGCCAAGGTGTTATATTGTACTATAGTGTAGTATTTATACATATTTGCCTATATGGCTATCTAGTTTTTGTTTGTTGAATATCAGTGCTTTTGAAATAAGTTATAAAACTGTCACTTACACATCATTGAATTATTTGTTCCTTGTGTAAACATTGGGAATGAATTACCTCCCTCCTACTCACAGATTTCAAAGTTATGAAAATCACTTATGCAGTTACATTTTGCTTAAGGAAGTCAAACAAATATTACTTACATGTAAGCACAATTAGGACTATAAAACTGTTACAAAAAGGTCAAAATAAAGTCTCTTGTGTATAATGACCCATTTTAGGTTCTGTGGGAAACTGTCACCATCCTTTAGCATGCAGGAGACTGCCTGATACCTAGTTCCTAGGAAACAACATGAAGGTCCATGAAACGTAAAACAAGCATATAAAGAAAGTGTGAATACATAGACATTAAAGGCACTTTTATAAAGAATGCATTTTAGGGAAGCAATCTGGTATGCATGAATGACTTTATGTAATGTTTGAACTGATCGATTTGAACCTAAAATATATGTTAACAGTCAGAACATAAGATATTCTTGACATCTGACCAAGGCAGTGCACTGTCACCCTCAGCTCCACTAAAGGTTAAACTGGTTTCTTCCTAAATAGAGTCCCCTGACCTCCCTTTTCTTAGAGCACTCACTTTAGAAAATTTTCAGTTGTAAGTTCTTTCTTTAGTCCTTTGTGATGTAAATCTCCTTCTAGCCTCTAGTCAGTTATAAAACTCTGGAATGCCTTTCTCAAGGGCCTGGGAATCATTTCTTTGAAATGGATCAACAAAGAAAGTAGTACACTATCTTCTGTTTTCTCTGGGAGAGTAGGAGCCTAACTTCTGTAAACAAAAATTAGCAAATACTGACCGCCTACTCAGAGAAAAACACTTGCAAACACAGGAATAATGGCAAAATTAACAGCAAGTCCGTGTTTTTATTTTGTTGAGTTAATAAAATTCTACAAAAGGAAATTTTCTAAAATAAATACAAACACTAGAAAATCAAGGCTCTTTTAGGCATGATGAAACATTCAAAAGCAACTCAATCTGAACTCCATATTGAACATCTCAACATA
Source organism: Daubentonia madagascariensis (assembly GCA_023783475.1). Taxonomy (NCBI): domain Eukaryota; kingdom Metazoa; phylum Chordata; class Mammalia; order Primates; family Daubentoniidae; genus Daubentonia; species Daubentonia madagascariensis. Next base: position 10,701,988 of record JAKFHU010000978.1, on the reverse strand, counting down.
AATAATGATAAATGTTTGAGATGATGGATATGCTAATTACCCTGATCTGATCACTATACATTTTATGTATTGAAATATCACTATGTATTCTATGAATATGTATAATTGTTTGTCAACAAAAAAATTGAAAAATAAATTTTAAAAAGTATGTTCATTAATCAATAGATCCAATAGTAGGATAGATATAATCCAATACACAGGCTAGGACATGCTAGATGAAGGAATTGGATTGTATAACATTTCACAAAATCCACCATGAATATATTTCCTTCTTTCCAAATTTTCCCTGGAAGTTCCATATTTTTCTCAAATTGTCTTCTCCGTCACTCTCTCAATTTGCTCTTTCTTGGCTTTATTTCCCACCTCAGCTTTTTAAGAACAATTATTTTAGGAGCTCTAGTTCTTTTTTATGTAAATTTAAGAGTTATCCACTTCATCTTTCCTTTATTTTACTGATCAGACCAACAATGGTGCAAGAGTGAAACACACAAAGCTTTGACATAAGAAATATTTTGGACTCACTGCACTGTGAATAATTATTCTTCATATTTTTACTCTATCAAATGAAAAATTTCTTCTTATTGAATATCCACCGAATATGTTCTAAAAATAAAGTATTCTCATTTATGATACTAAACTTAATTTATGGTTTACAAGCTTATCATTTCTTCCTTTGATACTACAGTGAAAATAGGGAAACACCAAAATTGTGAAGAAATTCTATCAATAAGAAAAAAATGGCAGTTATAAAACTATGAGAAAATAAATATAGATAAGTTTAGGTGCTGTATACTTTAACTAGATGATACACTTATTTATCATAACTGTTACCCAAGTTTCTAATTATTTTATTCCTACAAGTCTCTCCTTATTGTATGGCATCTTCTATATTCCTGCCAGTGATGATAACAAAGCAAAACTCAGATACCATAGTTTCCCATTTAAAAAAAATTGTTGTGATGCATCAAGCTAATAGAATGCTATGAAATAAGATAATAAAATGCTATGAAATACTATAAAATCCACATTTAAGAGAGTATTTACTAAAAGCAAGCATGCTACTAATACAATTTAAGTAACTAAAAAAAAGCAAGAAAGACATATTGTTGTAAGTATATGATACCATTTTGCATTATAAGAAATGTCTTTAAAAATAAATGAAAATAAATAGCAGTTACCTGTGTTTATTGAAATTTTTAGTAATATTTATTTTACTCTTTTCTCTTAAATGTACTTTCAAATTTTTTACAATGATCATGTCTTTTATGGCCAGAAACTTTTTCTTTTCAGGCAATAAAAATTACTATTAAAATGAAGCAGCACAAAAACAAACCAACAACAAACCAAACCAAATCAAATAAAAATTATAGTGATGATGAGAACACAAATATTAAATAATAGATTTTCTTGTATTCATACAGAATGTATACTTCTACACTACAGGTCTTAAAAACCCCACATGGCATTGGATATAAATAGGGCTGTGTCAAAAATAGTTGTTTGTGTATGTGTTATGGAAATAAACAAAGAAGAGCCAAATGGGGACAAACAGAAGGTATTTATTCAGATCCTGCTACAGCAAGGGAGTTAGTCACAGCTGCCATCCCTTGCATTAGGAAGGAGACTCAAAGTTATGTGGGGAAGTCAGAAAATTTTACAGTGGGGAAAAAAAAGGATGGCTTTAGGTATATTCTGATTGGAGGTTGTTGGCATGGAGAAGCCAGAGGTGGGCTAACTAGAAGTGTGGATCTTATATGATTAGTTTGGTGAGCTATTTGACTTTCTCTGGTTTGTCCTGAGTTGGAAGCAGAGGCGCAAAGTCAGGAAGCTGGCAGTCACTCCTCAAGTCCTTATTGTTTCAGCCAATTGCTACAGAGGCAGTGGGTGAGAGATCTAATGTCATATGTCGGTCGTCCACCATTGTTTGTGTATACGGTCTCTCAGTGCCTTCTTTTTGTCATCCTCTCCCTTGTGACATGTTTATCAATTCTCAGATGGCTAGTGATCCATATCCTTAATATTTGGAGATTGTTCATTTGTCACCATAGTCAATGGTACTACAGATCTTCTTGTCATATTTTGCTATTATGTCATTATGGTAATTATCTACTAAAAGAGAGGATGTGCAGAAGCATTTATAATGGATTGAATGTAACACACAAGCATCATAATCACTCTGACAAAAGCAAGACTAATTAATAGTCCCTGTAAGATGCTTCAGAACAAGGAACCCCATTTGTTCAACCCAGGCTTAGAAAACAAATTCTATAGGCCATGAAGATCAGCTTTGGAGTGCTACCTATCTTTTTCCTTATGGTGATACATAGCCTGTTCACCTTGCCTATTTGATTGATCCAAGTTTAGAAAGAAGTATTAACAATGGTGAAGACACCATCATGTGTAACCAACAAGAAATCTAGAGCAGTGCTATGGTCCTTTACTACTCATGACAATGAATAGAGACTGATTTGTATTCCACCTAGGGAATTGATATTGTTAATAAATTTTTAATAGGAAATAATCAATTCTTAATAATAAAGTGTCAGTCAGATAGATCCCAGAAGAGGGCCCTCACAAGAACTTGACTATGCTGACATCCTGATCTTGGACTTCCAGCCTTCACAACTGTGAGAAATAAATTTCTGCTATTTATAAGTCACCCAAGTTAGGATGTTTTCTTATTAGTATATCAGTCCAAATGGATTAAGACATGAGGCAACTGTAGGACAAGGAGATGGAGGATTTGTAAAAGAAAGGTATCTAGATTGTTGTTGCTTAAGTTTTTCAAATTGCCTATGAGATTATCGCTTTGGTGAAAGAATATTTTAGTGAGGCAATTTTTCATTCAGAATTTCATCTGGAGGTCTCTGCATTTAAAAAAACACTGTACATTGGGGCTGAGAAACGTTATTCCTGTGTTTTTTCAAAGGCATCCATCACATGAATTTTGTTAATGTCAGGTGTTCTCCTGAGTGGCCATTAAAATCAATATCATCCTTAGTGAAGTTATGCCATTTAGAAAGAGAAGCACAAGACTTAGATTATAATATGAGTACTTAGAAAAGTACATATAAGAAGCTGGAGTTTTGCCTAGAAAAGGAGATGGTATAGATTCGGATGATCCCTTTACCGTTGTCAGTAATCGTTAAAATGTGATGTTTGTGTGCTAAATGTCTGGGGCCTTCAACCTGATGGCTGACCTCTGAACACAGACCCAACACTCTGTGCCCCTGGCTGGCAGGAAATAAAAAAGAATGCTCTCTCTGGATCAAAGCTAGGCTCACAGCACAAAGGTTCAAGATAGAAGAACTTTGTTCAATTGTACTAGTGACCCACAGCAAAATTTGTCCAAATGGATGTTGGCCTGGTGAGAACTGAAAGCTCAGTAGTTTGTGAGACTGGCTCAAAAAACAGGCTTATACAGCTTATACCTGTGTTTCTCTTTATTGAAAAGAACACTTTGAACCAATACAACAAAACATGGAAACACACACAAAAAAGTATTATAGAAAGGTATGAATAGAAATGGCCTGATTTCACCAAGAATGACAAAAAAATGGAAATCAATACCAAAACCTGAGTACAAAACTGAGAATAAATAATCTAAATAATCTAATAACCCACCACAAATGAAGCAGAGTTAAGATCTGGTGCTGATTTACCATGTTAACAAGGACTGGACAAACTGTGAACAGCAAGGTTCAAGGGGTCTTTATGAGTCCTGTGCCTGGTTAAGGGCTTAGGTCTGCTGGGATGGGCAATGTAAGCAAACAATATGGGAACAAACAGAGGCTACTTATTCAGAGATCGCTATGACAAAGGAGTCAGGCACAGCCACCATCTCATGCCTTTGGCAGAGACCCAAAGGTAGGCAGGGGAGTGGAAAAGTTTTATAGTGAAAAAAGGGAGAGTTTCAGGTATTTTCTGATGGTTGTTGGAATACAGAAGACAAAGGTGGGCTGCCCAGAAACAGGGCATCTGATGTGATTAGTTTGGTGAGTCTGTTTGGCTTTATGTGGCCTGTCCTGAGTTAAAAGCCAGAGCAAAATTAGAAAAGCTGACAGTCATTGATCATGTCTTCACCATTTGGGGCCAATTGCTGCAGAAGTAGCAGGTCAGAGTTCAATTTTCATATATCATCTGTCTATCATTTGTTTGTATATTCAGTCTTTCTGTGTGTGTGTGTGTGCACACGCACATGTAACACATACCTGAAACCAACACTTAAAACTTTTCTCTACTGATCACAGATTACTAAAGTTAATAGACTTTATACCAAATGAGAGCATAATTTTTAGTACATCATAAGAGATATTTATATGCATTTGTTAAATGATTGTTGATTTGACTGAAAAGCATGATGGCATTTCTGTTTCATTTTCCTGTTACAGCATTTAAAGATATATCTTAAGGGCACTTCTGTGACACTTATTTGTTTAGGTCAAATATAGTCAAAGTATTTTACTAAGGCACACCGCTAACAGAAACCAGCTTGTCCTTCTTATGGTAAACCTTTAGGTGTGACTGATGGCAAGGGCTGAAGCTGCCTCTTTCCTTTTTATACTGTTCTGCCTAAGAGTTTAGGGAAACAAGAACAGGGTAGGAAGAATCCCTGCTGGTTTACTCAGAAGTCAATATTTGAATTTGTAATCTGATCCTAGCTTTTATTTTAACATATGTGTGACTTTTTTCCTTATTGCCATTTAATTCCCTATTTTATTTGAATGACTAATGGTTATTTGCATTTATGTAATAATGTCAATGACAATAAATTGTTCAAAATGCTTATGAAATTATAGAATGATTTTATACTAGAATTCTAATAAGATTATATTTATTTTACTTAGATATTATGTACTACATGGGGGACCCATATCCAGCACCATCTGGGGTCTTTATACAACATTCTCAGGGCACAAGTCATCTTCAATTTGTTGCTATGTAGGTATTCACAAAGAACTTATTGACAGTAGATACTCTTTTAAATATAGATGAGTCTTATCTTTTTATCTGTCCTAAAATACACTATGATCACCAATTTGTACATTTTCCTTTAGGGTTCAAAATAAATAAAAGAGAAGCTAAGAGGAATAGGAGAGTGAAAAGTTTTCCTGTCTGTGTATTGTATATGCAGCCATAACCACTTCAGTGTCCGTGCATAAATCTCTACCTGAAATCTTCATCTTGTTGGCTCTAACGTTTGTTAAGATCCACATGTCCAAAACTGAATTTCTTAAAGGAATATTTCTTCCAACTTTTCCCTTCCCATTAAACAGTGCTTTCATGCCCCCAGTACTCAAGCTAAAATTTAAAAATTATTTTTAAATTCTCTTTTTTTTTTCATCTATATCCAGAGATATTTAGCAAGAATGGCAGAAACACCCAATAATGAGAAAGGATGCTGTCCTCGCTGGTGATCAAGACATTAACATTGAATTGATGAAGTGTCGAGACATTTGGAGTGTTCTGGGGAAAGAGCTCAATGTGATGAAGGGAGGCACTTGGGAAGCTAAAGAGAGTGATTATTTACCAACTGGTGCATATGAATTCTGCTATTAAAAATATATATATAACTCTGGTGGTAAGTACTAGGTGAATATTATTACTGAGTTCCATTTATCAGAAGTCCTTTTGGTCTTAACTGTACAAAACATCTTGATTCTCTGCTTCTCTCCATCATTATGGACACCCCCCTAATGGACATCCCCTTAATGGACACACCCCATTATTCTTTCTCTCTGCTTCAACTTCTGCTGATCTCATGGACACCTACTAAAGAGTAGCAAGAGTAGTCTAATAAAGATGTAAATCAGTCTCCTCATTGAAAACTTTCTATGACTTTCCTTTGAAATCAGAATAAAATGCAAATTTTACCTTTGCCAACAAATTCCTCCATGATTTCATTCTACCATTGCTCTGTTGTTTACTGTTATTCAGTCACACTAATTTTATTTCTCTTGCTAGATGAAACTAAATGTATTCCTCCTTTGTGATATTTTGCACTTCTCCCTGCCCTTCAATGAACTGGCTGTTTCTCTACTTTCAAGTCTTACCCTAAATGCCACTGATATAGAGAACACACTTTTGAGCAACCCATGAGTTATTTTCAATCACATTAAACTCTTTATTTCCTTCATAGCATTTATCAAAATTTGAAATTGTCATTTTACTTTTGTATTTTTATTTTTATTGTCTTTCTTAAGATAAGCATATGGTAGACAAATTCAAGTAAAAGAACTTGTATTATTTTATTCTTTGCAGCTCTACTGCCAGTATAGCTGCACAATAGAACCCCAATAAATTATTTTTTAATAATGGAATGTTCCTTTCTGTTGTTGATAGTATGAAAAACAAATCATCTCACAACATCCAAAATAAATTATAACTTATGTTTAGCAGATAGTAAAGATTATTATCTCCATTATTTCCACTTCCAGGAGAAATTCTAGCAAATTTCTAGTGTAATAAAGTTACACTTGTGAGAAACAATTGAACAGATATTAGCAGGGACAAGTGAGATAAAAATTAGGACTCCTGAAATCTATACACAACATTGATTTTTAAATGGTGCCTAAACTACATGCAATTCTCCTTCACAGGATAATTATTCAGACCGAGTGATTGTTCATTGAATCAAAGTCTATTCATCTGTTCCAAAAGCATTGACTTTAGAAAAGATTTTGAACACAGTTACTGAGAGTTATGGGGAAAAAGAGAGCAAAGTTTCTGTCATAATGTTCAAAGCATTTGTAGCTTTACTCCCTTTCTCCTCTGAGCTATATTTAAAAGGAAAAGAAAAAGGATTCATCAGGCTAGAAATATACATTTTCATCATTCTATAACAAGCAAGTAAAACATTTAAAATCACTTATGGTTGATTTTTTTTTCAGCACAAGAGAAGTTGATAAATTTTATAGATTGCTTTTGAATAATTCACAGCATCAGCACGTAGTAGAGCTACCTATAGCTAGGGCACTGTGGCCCACTAACTTTTCTCATTTAATCCTGATAATTATTTAATGACATTGATTAGAAAGATCAGTTTTACAAATGAGAGCTTAAGGTGTAGAAAGTTAGGAAAATCATTTAAAGTTACACAGTGATGGGTAATAGTGATGGAATTTGTTCTGAGGTTTGTCTGACAATAAATGCTGTGTCTTATTCATAAATAATTGCTTCATATTTTTCACCTACAGATATACAATAACATGGCCTTTAGTAATTATTTATCAACTCCTTTTCTCTTTTTAATGTTAAGCATCTCCAGTTATCCTGTTGTTTTAAAAAGGGTTATTATTGTCAAGTTTTACAAGAATTTACTTGAGAATAAAAGAACATTAGCATTGAAAATAGACCTTCAAGACAGTTTTCATATAGCCTACTAATGGGAGTTTATATTGGTAGGATCTATTTGGAAAACAATGTTTTAAAAACTATAAAATATTGTATTTACTGTTGCAGTATATGTCCTTCAGAAATATAACCTTAATGAAAAATTTTATAGGAAATTAAATGTAATGATTTTATTGTATTACTATTAAAGAAGAAAAATAGTTTAATAGTTTTCATACTACTAAATATGAAAACAAGCATAATCTACTAATTCATAGAGGATTTGTTAAACAAATGATGGAATGATATGCAGTCATGGAAACTGTATTTTAGAAGAGTACTTATTTACATGAAAAAAGTTAACATAATATTTGTTTAAATGGGAATTCAAAATAGAACATAGAATACAATCCCAATGTATTTCTATGCATGGAACTATACATTAAAATAAAAGGAATGGAATAAATAAGCAATATATGTCTGGTTTAAAGATGAAATTATTAATTCAAAAGAAGAGCCTAAAATAGTGGGGACTTTTTGTTAAACAAATATTATTTGTTTGTTTCCTAAGTAAATGAACCTTTAAACAAATCACTGACTGACAGAGTTTGAAAAAAAAGGAAGTAATCTTTAATGTTGCTTTAAGTATACTGAGACAAAGTGGGGAAGACTTGGGATGGATCATCTGCTAAAGAGGGGAGTGTAGTTACTAATTTTTTTTTATACTAAGCAGATTCTGGTGGTCACCGGCTGAGCAGGGTGGATTGGGCATTAGTGTTAAGTAACATGGGCATCTTTAGAATAACAAATTCTGTTTCTCTGGTTAAATAAAGGACAGGCACTCCCATTAGTACATTAACAGACCTAGCAGCAAAACCTGTTTCAAATAAAAGAAAAGGCACTGTGTCCTCACTCTTCTCCAAATGCACAAAAAATGAACAGAATGGACCAACTGGGTATGCTCTGACCCTTTCCATAATACCAAGACATTTTTGCATTTGGGGGTGGACACCTTAATCTTATAGAAGATGATCATTTTTAAGGGTTAGGCTACATACACATAAAATTTCCAAAAGACAGGGGCTACATCTCTGTTTCAACATTTGCTGGGGTCTGATGATGACAGGACATACTCAATAGCCCCAGGATAGAAGAAAGACAGAATGTTTTATTACTCACAACTTTGGAGGAGAGAAGGCTGCCACGCAGGGCCACATATGGGGTTCCTCCAAGGAAAGGGTAAAATAAAGCTGTAACTGTAGGAGATGGCTTATGTATGGCAAACTGGCTTCCTGTTAATTGGATATTTTGAATAATTCTACTGGCCTTAGGAAGAAGTGCCTGTCCCTAGATGTTTGGTATCTGAAGCTTCTGGCACCTGGGTGTGTATGTTGTAATGCAGAAGTGTTAGATCCTGGTAAGGGAAGAAGGTGGGATGTGCGCTTAACATATTGCTTGTAAAGTAGAATTGAGAATTTTTAGCCATGATATCAAAATTCAGTCCCAACGGAACCTATAAAATATGATATTGCAGTCTCTAAAGCTAAAAATAACTTTTAAAAACAGACAATAATATACCAAACATATCTTTGATTATTGCCACTAAACTGTATCTGCAAAGGTATATGTGTGTATGTGTGTGTGTATTTGCAGGTATTTATTTCTTCAGTCTCTAACTAATTTAGAGGCAATTATCAAAAAAAAAAGCAAATTGTTTTTAAAAGAAGCTATTGAGAAGAAACAGGCTAGGCCCTGGATACGGATTATTCCAAAGTCTCTTTACTAAGACATTCATTGATATTGAAAAACCATCGCCATTGGCTGTCTTGTATGGTTTTTATTTTATTTTAACACATAATTATTTTTATAAAGTTTTATTCAATGCACATGTTTAGCTTTTATAATAAGCCAAAATATTTGGCATGGAAAATATCATCCAATTTTAAAGATTATTATACTCAGACATACACTAGATAAAGGATCTATGCTTATTTTTATTATGAGATTATTTAACATTTCAATCATCCTCATTATCATACTCTTTATTAAACATTCCTTATTGTCATAAACCCTGTTCATATGGACAGAAAATAAAAAATAACTTATCGGAGCTTACTTTCAAAGAGCCTTGACCTTTCTTTTTTTAATGAAAGTTTTTATTTATCATTTGGACTTTCATGTTATTTTTCACTTGATCTGATTGCGTGATGACCTTTAAGATTTTGTTGATTGTAAATCCTAGCCCATCACCATTTCTTATGCTTCTTTTTCCCGGGAGAAGCACAAATATTTAAGTAATGCAATAGAATATAAGAATATATAAGAATAGTAATGGGTTTTTATAGCTACTTGCAATAAATAGAAAAGAAGATCTAAGATCGTAGGTGGTTGTGAAAATGAAGTAAATCTGAGTTCAGCATAGATTTTGAAACACAGAATGGATTGACTTGCAGAATTGTAAACTCTTACACACACACACACACACACATACATACACACACAAAGTGAGAACTTAGATAATCTTTCAGGTATATTTCAAAGGAATACATACTATGAGAGGGTAGAGTCAGATGATTTTTAAGATTAATTCCAATCATGTTATTTAGTAATTTTAAAAGTTTAGAAAGGTAAATGTGAAAAATAAAATAATGACTTTTGTTAAGACATAAGTAATGATTAAGCTAATTGGGCAGTTTGTTTTTAAATATTTCAACCCTAATTTTAATGGAGATTATTTGATCTATACAGAGATTTAAAGCAGTAACAATAACATTGATTGTTAAAGACTTTATTTAAAAAACTGTTAGAACTAATGAACAGAAACTTGATAGCTTGATATAGTCCCATTTATTTATTTTTGCTTTTACAGACTGAGCCTTTGTGTGATCCAGCAAACATTGCCAAGGCCAATGTGAAGATTAGATAAAATATCTGTAGATTATACATCTGATAAAATGTTAATATCCAAAATTTATAAAGAACTCATACAACTCAATGGCAAGAAAGCATATAACCCAATTAAAAGATGGACAAAGAACCTAACAAACATTTCCCCAAAGAAGACATAAAAATAACCAACAGGTATATGAAAAGATGCTCAATATAACATTTATCAGGGAAGTACATGTCAAAACCATTATGAAATATCCCCTCACATTCTTTATAAAAATGTCAAAAGATAAGTGTTGGCAAAGGTGTGGAGAAAAGGGAACACTTGGTACACTGTTGGTGGGAATGTAGATTGGTGCAATCTTATGGAAAACAGTATGGAGGTTCCTAAAGAAATAAAAAATAAAACTACTATATGACCCAGAAATTCTTCTTTTGGGTATACACCCAATTGAAACAAAATCGCCACCTCATAAATGTATCTGCACTCCCATGTTTACTTCAGCATTATTCACAATAGCCAAGATATGGAAACAACCTAAGTGTCCATTGACAGATAAGTGGATAAAGATACTGTGGGGTGTGCGTGTGTGTGTGTATGTACATACATATATATGGAGATCCTGATATTTTCCACAACATGGATCAACCTGTAGAATATTATGCTAAGTGAAATAAGCCAGACAGAGAAAGAAAAATATTGCATGATCTCAATTATATGTGGAATCTCAGAAATAAAAAAAGCCAAGTATACAAAGATAGAGAATAAAACAGTGGTTACCACGGGTGGGGTAGAGAGGAGAGAAGGATATATGGAGATATCAATAGATACAAAATAGGAGAAAAAGCTCCATGACATTGATCTTGCCAATGGTTCTTGGATATGAACTCAATAGCACAGTCAACAAAATCAAAAATAAACAAATGGACTACATCAAGCTAAAAAACTTCTGCACAGCAAAGAAAACAATCAAGAGTAAAAAGGAAATCAATGGAATGGGAGAAAATATTTGTAAGCCATATATATGATAAGGAATTAATCTCCAAAATACATGAGCAACTCATATGCACAGTAGTAAAACACACACACACACACGAACTAATGACATGATTAAAAAATGGTCAAAGGACTTGAATAGACATTTTTCCAAGGAAGACATACAAATGGTCCCCAGGTATATAAAAGAAATGTTCAATGCCACTAATCCTCAACATCACCTCATGTTGTGTTCTGACCATAATTGAAAAATAACATATTGATTGCATTGATTTAGGCTGGTGTTTACATCCTGTCAAGATATCATTCAGGAAAACAATATTAGTTTTATATCGATTCTACTACTGGGTTCATTTTTAGTTTAGTGCTGTTGTTTTTGGGGGAGTTGTTGGTAGTTTGTGTGCCTGCTTTTTCTTTTTTCTGGTGTATTTATATGACTTATTTATATGCTACATGTTAAACATGGTGATATTAGAGTCTAAGGTAATATAAATATTATGTCAACCTGTAGACAGCATTCATTATGATCCCACTAATATTGGACTACTGCTTACTTATATATTTTCTGTGGAGAAATCATGTTATAGGATTATAACTTCAAGTCAAGTATTTCTTAGTTTCACGTCAAGTTAAGTAGCTTCTATCCTTCCTCATCCAACAGAGATTGAAACAAACAAACAAAACATATTCAAACTATACCGTATCTAACTGCCAGATGAAGATTTTGGAGATGTGCTTGCTGAGCTGTTTTACCCCTCCAAAACAAGATTTGATTAAGTGGCAAATTGAATTGGAGAGGAATTTCAGAGAAATAAGGACTCCTAAAAGTGGTATGAAGCATGAAACAAATTACAGAAGATCATGAAGCAAAGCTAAAGGGATCCGAAAGGAAGGACCTTTATAATTGAGGAACTCTTATCTGGAAAAACCACATGGGGACAATCTGTTAGCCAACAGCCTGGGGCACTTGTAAGTACCCACTAATAAACTTAAGTCCTTTTTTAGGAATGTGAGCAGGGAGGAATAATCTTCCACTGGAGTTTCATTCTGTGCAGGGTTACCACAGACCTACCACCACTGTTCCAAGTGTGTCATAGCCCACTTACCAAATTTTATTAAAGTAGGCTTTTAATACACAGAATGTATCTAAAAACATTTGGTTAGGATCCAATTTCATGGAGCTTGATAATAGCAAATCTTTAGTTAGTACTTGGAGATTTTGTTAAACACCCTTGGATCTCATGGGAAATTATGTTCTCTTATTTTTAAATATTTTAATTTTAAAAATACTGTAAAATATCTTGATATACAAAAATTAACAAAGGGTAATATACTAAAATTCCAGTTACCCACCACTTGGCTTAAGAAATAAACGCGAATATTTAAACTAAACCATTCCATGCATTCCATCATTTTACCAAAAAAAAAAAAAATACCTTAAGCATCACTTAATGTCCCTTTCTCAAAGCAAGAAGTATTTAGATGTTGATTTTTACCATTACCATACATTTTTAAATACACATTGTGCAAATACATGTATATATAAATAATATATAATATTTCTATGCTTCTTAAAGTTTATGAAAATATTATAAAACTGTATACAGTTGAGCCTTGAGCAATATGGAGGTTAGGGGAAGCCACCCCTGTGCAGTTGAAAAATCCATGTCTAACTTTTTTTTTTATTTCAGAATATTATGGGGGTACAAACACTTTTGTTACATATATTGCCTATGCACTGCCCAAGTCAGAGCTACAAGCGTGAACATCCCCCAAACAGTATGCATCCCATCCCCTCCACACCCCTCCCACCTGCCCGAACCCTGATGAATATCATTTCCATTTGTGCACATAAGTATTGATCGGTGAGGACCAATTTGATGATGACTACCAGTGGTGCTTGTTTTTGCAATTGTGAATTGTGCTGCTATAAATATTTGAGTGCAGATGTCTTTATTATAGGATGTCTTTTTTTCCTTTGGGTAAATACCCAGTAGTGGGATTGCTGGATCAAACGGTAGTTCTACTTTTAGTTCTTTGAGGTATCTCCATATTACTTTCCATAGAGGTTGTATTGATTTGCAGTCCCACCAGCAGCATATAAGTGTTCCTATCTGTCCGCATCCCCACCAACATTTGTTGTTTTGGGAATTTTTGAGATAAACCAAACTCACTGGAGTTAAGTGATATCTCATTGTGGTTTTGATTTGCATTTCCCTGATGATTAGAGAAGTTGAGCAATTTTTTATATGTTTGTTGGCCATTATTCTTTCTTCTTTTGAAAAGTTTCTGTTCATGTCCTTTGTCCACTTTTTAATGGGGTTGTTTGATTTTTTCTTGTTGATTTTCCTAAGTTCTGTATAGATTCTGGTTATCAGCACATTATCAGATGTGTAGCATGCAGATATTTTCTCCCATTCTGTAGGTTGTCTGTTCATTCTAGTGATAGTTTCCTTGGTCTGCAGAAGCTTTTTAATTTGATCAGGTCCCATTTATTTATTTTTGTTCCTGCTGTGATTACTTAGGGGGTCATCTTTATAAATTCTTCGCGAAGGCCAATATCTATAAGAGTTTTTCCAACGTTTTCTTCTAGAATTCTTATGGTTTCCTGTCTTAGGTTTAAGTCTGTTATCCATCATGAGTTGAATTTTGTGAGAGGTAGGTCTGTGGATATAGTTTCAGTCTTCTACATGTGGCTCTCCAATTTTCCCAGCACCATTTATTGAATAGGAATTCTTTTCCCCAGTCTATGTTTTTGTCTACTTTGTCCAAGATCAGATGACAGTGTGAGGATGGTTTTATATCTGGTTTCTCAGTCCTGTTCCATTGATCTATGTCTCTGTTCTTGTGCCAGTACCATGATGTTTTGGTTACTATAGCCTTGTAGTATATAGTTTGAAGTCTGGTAGATTGATGCATTCCATTTTGTTCTTTTTGCTTAAGATTGCATTGGCTAAACGGGGTCTTCTTTGGTTCCATGCAAAGCATAGAATTATTTTTTCTAGATCTGAAAAAAATGATGTTGGTGCTTTGATAGGGACTGCATTGATTCTCTGGAACACTATAGGTAGTATAGACATGTTAACTATGTTGATTCTACTGATCCAAGAGCACGGTAGGGTTTTCCATCTGTTTACATCCTCTGCAATTTCTTCTCTCACTGTTTAGTTGTTTTCCCTATATAGGTCTCTCACCTCCTTAATTAAATATGTTCCTAAATATTTAATTTTCTTTGGTGCTATTGTGAAAGGTTTGCATCTTTGATTTGTTTCTTGGCTCGACTGTTATTGGCATATGTGAAGGCTACTGATTTCTGTGCATTGGTTTTGTATCCTGAGACTTTGCTGAATTCATTTATCAATTCCAGTAGTTTCTTGGTTGAAACTTCGGGGTTTTCTAGATATAATATCATATCGTCAGCAAAGAGTGAAAGTTTGATCACTTCTGCCCCCATTTGGATACCCATGATTCCTCTGTCTTGTTAGATTGCTCTGGCAAGGACTTCCAGCACTATGTTGAATAGAAGTGGAGATAGTGGGCAACCTTGTCTGGTTCCATTTTTAAGGGGGAATGCTTTCAATATTTCCACACTCAGTATGATATTGGCTGTGGGTTTATTGTATATGGCTTTAATAATTTTGAGGTATGAGCCATCTATGCCTATATTGTTAAGAGTTCTTATCATAAAAGGGTGCTGAATTTTGTCAAAAGCCTTTTCTGCACCTATTGAGAAGATCATATAGTCTTTGTTTTTGTTTTTATGTATATGGTAAATTACATTTACAGATTTGCATATGTTGAACGATCCATGCATCTCGGGATTGAAGCCCACTTGATCGTGATAAATTATTTCTTTGATGTACATTTGAATTTGGTTTGCCAGGATTTTATTGAGAATTCTTGCATCTATATTCATAAGGGATATTGGTGTGTATTTTTCTTTTTCTGTTGTGTCCTTTCCTGGCTTTGGTATCAAGGTGATTTTGGCTTTGTAGAATGAGTTTGGGAGGATTCCATCTTTCTCAATGTTATGGAATAATTTCTGCAGGATAGGTATCAGTTCTTCTTTGTAAGTTTGGTAGAATTCAGGTGTAAACCCATCTGGTCTAGGACTTTTTTTGTTGGAAGATTTTTTATTACTGCTTCAATTTCTGTGCTTGATATTGGTCTGTTTAGGAATTCTATTTCTTCCTGATTGAGCCTAAGGAGGTTGTGTGTTTCTAAGAATTTGTCCATTTCCTCTGCCTTTTCTTTTTTTGGGCATAGATATTTTTATAGTATTCAAAGATGATGTTTTGTATACCCCCAAAACTTAACTGCTAATACCCTACTATTGACTAGAAGCCTTACCAGTAACAAACATTAACACATATTTTTTGTGTTATATGTATTATATAGAGTATTCTTACAATGAAGTAAGCTAGAGAAAAGCTATGCCCTGGCTTTTCTTAACATTATTAAGAAAATAAAAGAAGGAGAAATATAGTTACTATTCATTAAGTGAAAATGGATCATCATGAAGGTATTTGTCTTTATGTTGAGTAGGCTGAGGAGGAGGAGGAAGAAGAGGAGTTGGTCTTGCAGTCTCAGGGGTGGCACAGGCAGAAGAAAGTTCACATAAAAGTGGACTTGTGCAATTCAAATCTGTGTTGTTTAAAGGTCAACTTATCCTTATGCAATTTGCTTAATAATCTCATGTTTATGAGATTCATCCCAATTGATATATATATTAATAATTCATTTTCATTGTTATACAGCATTTTATTGCATGACTATATCATTCTCATATTGGTAGACTGCTAAGTGTTTCCCAATTATTTGCTTTTACACAGGGTGTTACCATGACCATTATACATGTGTCTTTGTATATGTGATTTTGGACACATTTAATATTATTAGATAATGTCAATTTGCTCCCTAAAATTGTTATAAAAGTTAACACCATCATCACTAACATATGAGATTTCCCAAACTTGGCATCAAGGGTTATATTTGATATATGAAACTTTTAATGTTTGCTGAACTAGTGGGTGTGAAGTCATATCACATGATGGTTTTAATGTCCATTTCCCTGTATGATAAGAATTTGCTATAGGTTTAGTCTTCATGGCATCTAATTCTTTTTCTGTAGGGAATTCCTTAGTTACTAACTGTTGTTGGGAGCAAAGTTTAGCTATACTTTAGGAACTGAAATGCCACTCTGAGCCCCTGAGATGCCAGGGCAGGCACACATTCTTCACTTTTTTTGGTCAGATGTACTTTGGCTATAGAATACAAAGACTTTGATTCTAGAGCAGGTGACTCAAGAGGGAAAGGATAGGAAGTTCTCTTTTTCTCTGGCACTACCAGCACTAGCTGTGACTACAAGGTAAAAGTCTTTGCACAACCATTGGTGTGGCAATGATGAAGTTTATATCAAATTCAACTGTGCCAACTGTGCTTTGTAGTTCTTCATAATGGTGGCATAAATTTTCAGATTATACCATTTCCATGGAAAATATTGGGAATTGTTTATGAGGCAACTATGACATACTAAAGAAGCACTTGCCAATTTATATTTTCCAACCATGGTCAATTTTAAGCTATCATAGTTATGTCCTTGAACATGGAATTAGCAAATAGTAGCATCCATCTCTTGAAAGCTAAGCCATCTCCAATGTGTGCACACACACACACACACACACACACAGAGTAGGATTTAGGTCTCCTTTCATGTTAGTTCTTGCTTGAATCTTTTAATTATTGTGTTTTGTTGAGGGGTAAAGAGAAGTACACTTGTCTTATTGTTATTGCTTTATTCTGTCTGTTAATCACTTGTTAATTGCATGTATTTCAATTTTCGTCATTCGATTTGTGACTATTGACTCACAGAAGTTATGTTTGGCTTTTAATTCTTGTTTTTCTTAATGATATGTGTTTTATAGCATGTTTAAAAGAGTCCTTCCTTTTCCAAAAGTCATAAAATATTTTCCTATATATTCTACATCTTTAAAGAACTCTTATTTTTGCATTTAGATCTTTAATGTAAATAGAATTAATCCTTGTATGTGGAGGACAACAAAATGTATTTTATTTTCCATGTGGATAATCACTTTTCTTGTTTATTGAATTGTCTATTCTTATCCACTCATCTGCAATGACATGACTGTAATATATCAAGTTTCCATAAAAGCATGTGTTAGTTTCTGAATTCCCCATTTTGTTCTGTTAGCTCATTTATTATACCTGTTGCAATACTAGATTATCTTATTTTTCATAGTGTTTATAATAAATTTTGAAATTTGATAAGGCAGTCTCCTCACTTTTTATTCTTCAAATTTTTCTTGGATTTATTTGCCCTCATGTTTTTTCACACAGACTCATTTTGTCAAATTCCCCAAAAAAAATCCTATTAGGAATTTATCCATAATTAATATGAAATTTCAGACTGATTTGAAAATAACAGACATTTTTATGGTATTATGTCATCTTATCCATAGACATTATGTATATTTTCACTTGAAGGAGTGTTCTTTATCATCTTTTAATAAACTATTGTCTTTTTCTCTCCATAGTGGTAATGCAGATACATTCCCCAGCAAATGATAGGCTTTACTGCTATTTAAACATTATATGCTAACACATTCCATTTTTATAACTGTTTCTTGCTTGTATAAATCCAGCAACCCTGACAAACTTAGTAGTAGTGTTATACATTTACATAATTTCTGAAATTTTCAGGTATACAATAATATTTCAAATAATGACAAAAATGTTTCTTTTTAAGTCCTAATGTATTGATTTTTCTTGACCCACTATACTGGGGTAGGACTTTCAGCAAAGTGTTGGGAAAAATTATTTCTTTGTTCCTGACTTTAGAATATTTTTTTTTATGTTTCTCTATTTTGAATGTTGTCTGCTGTAGGCTTGTATATTGTGTTCATATTTGCAATCATTTTCAATTGTTGTATAACAAATTACCACAAACTTACTGGCTTTAAGCAACACATATTTATTATCTCACAGTTTTTGTGGGCCAGAAGTCTTGCATGTTTTAGCTTGATCCTCTGCTCAAGGTCTCACAAGACTAAAATCAAGGTATGAGCTGCCCACACCCTCCTGGGGAGACTCAACTGGAGAAAGATTCTCCACGCTCATTAAGGATGTTGACAAAATTCAAGTCCTTTCAGTTGTGGAACTGAAGTTCCCATTTTCTTAAAGGTTGTCAGCTGGGAACTGCTCCTGAGCAGCTCTCATGTCCTTGCCACAGCGTCCCTCAACTTGTATCTCTTCCTACAGGAAGGGTCCAGTCTCCTTTAAAGGCTCATTTGAAGAGCGTAGGTTCCATAGGATAACGCTCTTTTTTTCTTTACTTCAAAGTAAACTGATCTGGAGCCGGAATTACATTTACATCTGTAAAAATCCTTCATCTTTGTCATACAAGTAAATTAATCACAGAAGTGGATTTTTTTTAATCTTCAAAGTTCCATCCATAAGCAAGGACAGGGAATTATACAGGGTACATGTACAAGGGCCCAGGAGTCTTTGGGGCCCACTGAAAACTCTGTTATTACATTATTCTTTACCAAATTAATATCATCCTTTCAACTCTTGGTTTGTTCCATTTTTAAAAATATATACCTTTATATTTATTTCTCAAGAATAAAGATTATAGCCTTGAAGTAAATTTTGAACCAGGTAGATAAACTCTTCAAATGTGTTCTTTTTCCAATTTGTTTTGACCAATCTAAGTTCTTTACATTTCATATACATTTTAGATATTGATTATTTTTGATAGATACCTTGTATTCCCTGACCTTATTAAATTTATTATTTCTATCATCTTTATAGCAAGATTATTAAGATTTTCTATGTACACAATGAAATTGTCTTGGAATAAAGATAGCTTTTATTTTTCCTTTCCAATATGTATGCCTTTTATTCATTTTCCCACCTAGTGTATCATTTAGGTTTTCCAAAGCTGAATAGGAGATGAGATGATAGGTACTTGTTGTCTTCAAAATCTTAAGAGAAAAAAAATTCAGTGTTTTACATGTATGAGTGTGTTTTTAAAAATAGATTATCTTTATCAGATTAAGAAATTTCCTTAATACTTCTAGCTTGTTAAGAGTTTTTAACATAAATATGTTGAGTTTAGCCATACATGTATTCTGCTTCTATTGGGATGATTGTGTATTTTTTCTCCTTTCTTCTGCATATATTATACATTATGCTGTTTTATCTTTGAATGCTAAACAACCCAGTAGTCCTGTTATAAAATCCATTTCATCATATTGTATTACCTTTATATTAATATGTTGTGAATTTGATTTGCTACATTTAGTAGGATTTATTGCATTATTGAATTTATGTTTGGGAGGAATATTTGACTATAGTTTTCTTATAATTTCTTGTTTGTCATGTAATATTACCCTCAACAAAGGACTTGGAAATATTCATTCATACTCCATTTTCTGAAAGAGTTTGTTTTGAATTTGTATTATTTCCTCTTTTAATCTTTGGTAAAATTTACCAGTGAAGTCATTTTGGCTTGGTGACACCAAACTTGGAAATTGAAACCGGTTTTGGTTCCATTTTGCTGTGGATATTGGCTACATTTGATGCAAGTAAATAATCATGTATTCAGTATTCTAATATATTCAGGGTGCTTGGTAGAGTTCCAGGCAAATAAATGGGTAAATCTTTGTTCTTTACAGAGCTTAAAAGTTTGTTGCATGCATTAGGAAGGTAACATTTAGCCAAAGAGTGAGAATAGAGGGCTATGTTTACACATAGAGGAATAACCAGTTTTAGAAGTAAGAAAGCATGGAGAATATATAAAGGGCAGAAAATATTAATAAACCAGTTTCTAGGAGTGATAAGTTCTTAAAGAGCAGTATTTCCTACATACAGTCAGATACCTAGGCATCATGTTAATTAAGTGAGGATATTTTTATAACACCTGTATCAAAATTTACTTAGTAGCTTTCTTTAACCAACTAATTTCTAATTACATACATTTTATATATATTAAGTTTCTTTAATATGTGTACATCTGTGTATATATGTTTACATGTGTGGGTATGAAAATGTTTAGCCGAACATCATCTGAAATTATTGTACATACTACCAGTGACAATACCAATGACATTTTGATGACATAGTGTGAAATGCTAATGATGGCTGTTAGTGAGAAACAAACCCGAAGTACACTACAATATATAATGTAGACAACCTTCAATACCATGTTAAGGATCTTGTTCTAATTTCAGCAACTCGTGTAAAACCACTGAACTTTCTCCACGGAAGGCTGGCTTAATCAAAAAATGACTGATCTTGAAAGGATATATTAGAAGAATGACTGGATGGTGAGAATACTGGCAGCCATACAGGTAGGAAGCTATTATAATAGACCATAGGCTTTTAAATCTCCATTTACTTTTGTTATTTTAGGACACAGATTTATGTTGGTTTGTTGATTATATTGTCAGTAAAAATCATGGCTTCAATTTGGTTTTGTGTACTTCAGCTCCGGAAATTTAATAGTGGAATATTATATTGTTTGTATAGTACCCATTATAGATTTAGCACATGACTCAAGGGAGAAAATGAGTGACTAAAACAGGTATTTGTATATTGCAAACCCTCATTTTAGAGAGACTATTTTTTGTGAATTTTCTTAAAGGTGGGTGTTAATGTGCCTGTTAAAATAGTTTGCTTTTCTAAACTATAGTTAAATGTCATTTCTAAATTTAAAAAAAGTTAGTATAACAAAAATCTTTGTGACTGGAAAGACATGTACTTAAAGGGTGAACAATTCACAGTAAAAAGTAATTCATCAAATGACTGGGACTGATTTTTAAGACATGTGCACCATCTGTAAAAAGAAACTAAAGACATTTGCAGAGGGTCTTGATTTGAATAATCAGATTTTTGGATTTAAAAATGCAACTATTCTAAATATGTCATTTACTCTTAATTAAGATATAAATTTAATGAAATTCCAATAAGAATTCTAAACAGAAACTTTTCTTAAAAGCATAATAATTCAAGGGAACATTTTATACTAGGTGTCTTAAGGCAATTTACAGGTGGCATAATTAAATCCCAGTGTTACTGGCAACATGACAAAAATACAAGTTTCAGTACTGAAGCAAAGTTCCATGTAATAATTTATTAAAGTAGCATGTAAATCAGTAGAAATATGTAGAATGGTATTGATACTTAAAATAAGCTTTTGGGAAATATATTTATATATAATTTTATAAACCAAAATAAATTTCAATACATAAAATATTATATGTAAAAAAGAAACCATAATAATATTAGAAGTATATCAATAAAGTGAATACTCTTGTATTCAGCCCTGAGCTTTATAAAGAAGGAAACAAAATGAAACAATATTGAGACAAGTTAATGTGAGTGACAAACAAAAATCTTCCAGCATAAATAAACGAACAGCAGACAAAAAACCCAGGAAGAATAGCTATGGCATACATGGCAGGTAAATCAGGAATAAAATTGTTATATATGGGGCAAGTCAGTAATGATTAAGAAGGTACATTTCTCTGTCAGAAAGTGCTGGTCAAATCCTAGCAACATAGCTTTGACTGTGTCACTTCATTACTCTGTGCTTAATTTTTATCAACTAAAAATTAGAGAATATAATAGCTATGTTATAGGATTTTTTGAATATTAAATGCATTTAAAGATGATAACCACAGTGATTAGCACATAAATAGCACTCAATAAATGCCAGCTATTAAAAACATACCCCAAAATTTTATTTTAAAAGAAAATGAGCAAAAGGCATGAACTGGCAATTCTAAAAAATAATAATAATGAAGAGCAACAACCAAAAGTTTCAATTTATCTATTGGTCAGAAAAATAAGCAATTTTTAAGGAAAATATTATTTCTCCCTAAAATGAATAACACCTAGTTTGGGGAATAGATAGAAGTGTGAGAGTTCCAAGAATATGTAAGGGGATTTGGGCATCTGTAGAGACAGCTGTTGTCTTTGCTTGCCCAGACCCATTTCTCCTTCTTTGTGTTGCATCTTGCTGTTTTATGTGATTGCACCTTAAAAAATATAGTCTGTTTGCAAATCCAAGGAAGATCAGAGAACCAGAGTTCAGAGAATGAATGAGAAATAACATAGTGCATGACATCATTTGAATTCCTAGATAAGCTGCCTCTGGAAATTATCCTTAACCTTTGATGCTTTACTTTTAGGACTAAATATTGCTTAAATCAGCTTCATTGCTTTAAATAAAGGGGTTGGATTATTTGGAAATTATTTCTAAGTAATAAAATATTTAGAAATTATTACTTGAAATTAAGCTGGAATAATTAAAGACTCAAATGTGGAAAAGATGAATTGACAGAATAAAGACCCTCTGTATTGGGGTGAGAAGTAGGTGGAAGGTGCAAAACCTCTTTTATTTTGTGACTCAGGCAATATTCCACTTAGTTTACATCAGTGCAAATCATAGTAGAAAAAAACTTTTTTAACTTTCAGAGCTGTCACAAAAATAAGACATGAGTATAGTTTGTTTCTGTGAAAGCAAAGAATAGACAAAAGTTGGCAGATTCAAAGTTTCCCGTCTTTTACTTTTAATCCATAAAATGGAGCATTTTGGGATTTAAAGAAAACTGATATTTTAAAAAAATTATTTCTGACTAAAAAAGTTGTGAACCAAGGCATGCATGGAAAGCGTAAAGTTAAGTTTGGGACCTGAAAAAACCCTGATCTCCCACTCCTGCCCTAAATGCTGACTATTATAAACTTTCTGGATGTCAAATGAAACAAAAGTCTTTATGACAAAGCTGTTGCTGGGCTGCAACTGACACTAGAAGCAGATTACAGATGCCTGCCAGTCCTAGGTCAGTGCTTGAAATTGCACTAAAGCAGAGAACAAGTTGGAGGACATTGAGCTGAAATTTAGGGAGTGGACAGAGCACTGAGACTTATTTCTAAGACATAGAAATTCCCAAGATGAGTTCTCCAAAAAATCGTGAGACAAAAGCAAGCTATGACTCAATAAGATCTCTTGTTTGAGCCATTAGGCCATGAAAGTAGCCTGAAGTAAAGGTAGCAAAAGCCAGTAAAATCTTTTGGAATCATTTTGATAGAACCGTTATCTCCAGAATGGAGAGCAGTTCCAAAGCCCATCTTGTATATGCTCTCACATTTGGAGGAGAAAAACGAGGACAGGGTCCAGTGCCTTGAGAACCCTTCTTATCACAAACACTGTAACACAAAGACAGTTTGTCAGTTTCATAAGAAAAACCCCCCTCCCCACACACAGTCTACTTTAAAGTTTTGTAATCTTACTGACCATATAGGAATAATAAGAGGACATAATTGAGGTGGGGGCTGACTGGGGGCCTCAGACCAGAGCAGGAGGTCAGTCTATGAGCCTGTTGTGGGATATCCAAAGAAGAGCAAGAATGGCTGCTTTCCATTTAAGTTGCCAACCCCAATTTGCTCCAAAGATGTTTAGGTAGACTTTGTTCTCAAAATAACTATGCTTTCTTCCTTACTTCTTATTGGGTTCTATACACTTGTGTAGAATTACCTGAGAATCCTAGAATTACTTAGAATTAAAATTAGCATAAACTAAATATTGAAATACTTAGGATTGAGTGTGAAAATTGAAGCATAGAGGAGAGGCAGTGACTGGAAGAAGTTTCCATATCCCCAAAGGGCTTTGGGCTGGCTGAGGAGTCAGTGGCAAGCGGGGGTAGTAGGATTTTTAAATAAATCTCTTTATTAAGTCAGATTTTATAGTTTACCACCTCATTTGTTTATAAGGCTAGCCTAGAATATATTTATGATGTAAAGTCAGAAATACTAAACTATGTATTCATAAATACTTCAATTTTAATTATTATCCATTGTCTTTCCTTCCTTATAAATCATGTTTATTTGTTTTCGTTTTTATTAACATTTTGATTCTTCCCTTCCTAAAGTCATCTACATAGAATTGAAAAGTGTGTTTTCAGTATTAGACTTTGGAAATATTCCTAGCTCTACCGGTAACTGGCTCTGAGATCTATACTGATAGCAACTTAAACTTTCTAGACATCAGTTTCATCATCTTTAAAATGAAGGAGTTGTACTAGATCATATCTTAAAATATATGGAACACTCATAATCAGAGTCTTTACAGAGAAGATGCTAGAAAATAGCACAAAGAAGAATTGTGTTATGTATCTTATGCTAGTAAACATTTGTAAACCAATCAGTGAAACAAATAAAAAACCCCAAAAGTCCTAATTTTCCAGATAATTAGATGTAATAATCATTCTGCCTGTGGATTATTGAATAATGAGTTTTCAAAAGTGATAATAAAAATATTATGTGACATGCTGTGGGATAATTTAGGCTATTATGGACACATTTCTACAAAATCATAATTGAATATTTCATACATAAACTTATATACATATTTCAATTCAAAATGTAAAACTGAAATTATAAGTAAGGTGTCACAAGTACCATATTCTTAGGCTGCCATCATATGCTAAGAACTCTAAAATTTAGCTCTGACTTTCACAAAATATCTAACTGAAATGGGTATTTAGGAAGATAAGAGAAAATATTTGTAATATATTTAACTTATAATATCAATTCATAGAGTAAAATACATTTATTTGTGACATACATTTCAGCAATTTATTATATAGATACTTTCCTATTTCTATTGGGATTATTCGCTAAAGTACCCTAAAACAGAATAGGAGTACTTGAGACTCCATTATTTAAATAATAATAATAATATATCAGGGTCTCATGGTATGTTCTCGATATCCATTACATTTTGATAAAATTGTGATTTTTTCAAATGTAACATGGTTTTAATAAATGTTCAAAATTATACATAGCTCACTAACTGATGTTTCCTTCTACTGAATCTCTTGCTCATGTATATTATATCAGCGACAATGTTATTCCAGTAATCAAAATGAAATTCACTAGCAAAAACACCTGATTTTAATTTGCATCGTAAAGAATGAAACATAAATGAACTGGTAAAGGGTACGTCCTATAATTGACCCTGTTTAATGCTCTTTAAAAATTTGTAGAGTAGGAATATAAGTAATGAGTGTATGGAAAGGCTAGATATCAGTGCAAGTAGATTAAAACATAATTGTAAGTTTTTCTTTTTATATCAAGGCTCACTATTAATCTTCCTTTACAAATGGAAAGTTTCCATTATGGAGTATGTTGCTGCTGTTTAATCACTTGCATTTTAACTGTTCTGAAAATAGAATGGAAGCTTATTGAAGCATATTATAAATCAAATTCAAAATGATGAATTTATTTTCTTCTTTTTTATGGAAAACATTTTCCAACTACGTGGACTACCTGAGAATGTATTCAGATCTTTGAACATAGACAAAGCCATTAACCAGCTATCATTTAGAAAGGACTTAAAAGAGTGTGATCACAGTTCTCAAACATGTTAATCAGAAATATCCTACTTTATTCTAACAATGAAGTAGGAGAAAATTGGTCAAAATATTGTGTTTGTTTAAATGAATATCATATGGCAAGGCATTACATGTCAATTTAAAAATATATAATTATGTAATATTTTAAAAGATCACTGTACACATTTTCAAAGCAAGAAATTGAGTTTCTAGATAATCTGCTAAATTTGTAACAATGGAACTTTGAAACCAAGGCATTCCTTCAAAGAAGGTTTCTGGAAAATATGTTATCATTTCAGAATTAAGAAGAGATCTTAAATGGTTTTAGTAATGAAAGGCTGAAGCATAAAAATGTAAACGGAACAATTTAGAGAAAATCATATATGTTAAAAAGAGGGATGTTTAGATATTCTCATTTAGCATAAAAATTATGGGGTTTTATTTT
This sequence comes from Daubentonia madagascariensis, assembly GCA_023783475.1. Taxonomy (NCBI): domain Eukaryota; kingdom Metazoa; phylum Chordata; class Mammalia; order Primates; family Daubentoniidae; genus Daubentonia; species Daubentonia madagascariensis. The sequence continues at coordinate 10,675,908 of JAKFHU010000978.1, read as the reverse complement.
TAAAAACATCACTTCTTTTCCCAAAAAGTATCATTTCCTGGATGTGTGAAATGTAGAAGAGGAAAACATGACTTTCAAATAATGTCAAATCATTAATTTTTTATGTGCTGTGAAATGTATTTATGTCCTGTATAAAACTTATTAAAAGTATAATGAATTCTATTTAGGTTATTAAGTATGAAATGTCCAATTTCCTTAAGTACTAAGTTTGACAGTTAATATCTGTGACATTTCACTTTGACATTTCTTGTTTTATTTTTATTGCAAAGGTACATCCTCATTCTTTCAAACGCATGTTTTGACCTGTGATTATCTTTCAAATTTTTTTAGAACAATTTTTGTACAACCATAGATAAGTCAAAAATTCGTATTATTTTCAAATATGAGTTTGGTCGTAAAAACAATACAACACAGACAGCTAGAAGTATCAACAAAGTGTTTGGAGAGGATGTGGCTAATGAACACACAATACGTCAATGGTTTTAAAAGTTCTGTTCTTGTAATTTTAATCTGACAAATGAGCCATGTGGATGACCTGAGACCAAGGTGCATAATGATAAATTAAAAACTTTAGTGGAAGCGAATTCATCTCAACCTATGCATAAATTAACAAGGTTTGACGTTACTATTCCAACAATATTAGACCATCTAAAACAAGTAGACGAGGTAAAGAAGCTGGATAGATGGGTACTACATAAATTAAACAAACATCAAAAGAAAAATCATCTCAAAGCTTGCATTTCTTTGCTGTCATGACATAAAGGCGAACCATTTCTACACCATATTGTTAAGTGTGTTTAAAAATAGATCCTTTTTTTGACAATTACAAGCATTCAGCGCAATGACTGGATAAAGACAAAGGGGTGAAACACAGTCCAAAACCAAATATTCATCAAAAAAAGCTCATGTGTCTGTTTGGTGGTCCAGGGCTGGTATCGTCCACTACAGCTTCATGAAATCTGGTCAATCGATTACAGCGGATGTCTACTGCAACCAGCTGGACGAGATGATGAGGATACTTGTGATTAAGCAGCCGAGACTGGTCACTAGAGACAGGCCAATCCTCTTGCAAGACCATATGTCACAAGAAACAACACTGTTCAAACTACAGCAGCTGGATTTGGAAACTGTCATCCACGTTATTCACGAGACCTTGCACCAACTGACTACCACTTCCTTCAGGCTTTGCACCACTTCTTCCAAGGAAAAATATTCAATTCTCAACAAGCTGTGGAAAACACCTTTCACGATTTCATCACCACTCGCTTTCCAGGCTGCTGGCATAAACATGCTACCGTTAAGATGGCAAAACAATGTCGATAGTTTAGGCACATACTTTGATAAATTGTATTGCTTCTTGTTTGAGATATAATAAACTAAACTTTTGATTTGAAATTGGGCTTTTCATATTTAATGACCTAAATATAATTTTAATGCATTATTTAACCTTCCTGTCTCCCGATATTTGAATATACACTCTTCAAAGTCATCTCAATGATAAATCTGCATGAAATACTCATTATATAATAATATAAATAATAGAATAATATAGCATTGTCATATATATGAGGAAATAAAAGGAAAATTCATCATGACATTTCTTTGCTGCTGTATTGGCTGAGCAATATTTAGAAAAATAGTTCAAAAAATTTACTTACCAGCTACTGGTGTATGACCTGCCTCAAACAAAATCTTCTTGAGGAAGAATTTCATGACATAGTCTTCTAGTCATGCATTTAAATGGCTTTTTAAATTCCATAACACACGTTCTTCATAGAATAGGACATTGTCCGTATTTTGAGTGCGAGAGATTCCAATGCAGGTTCTATGTTTAAGTTCCATACAATACATGAGCAAAAATAAATGTTACGGGGGCCAATATAGTAACCTGTTTCAACTCATGTGCATTTTTACTCTTTCAAGCATTTGCACTGTATAGCTGGTTTTCAGGAGTCTTTGAAACAGCCCTTTTGAAAACCATCATTAGCTAGAAAAATTGAATTTTTTCCCATGTATTTTTATTTCAAAGACACACATTAATACTCTTAAGTTTCATTCATTCATATGTTTCAAGGGATAGCCAATGGGACATTTCACCTGACTTTCATGTTTTGTTTTGCATTTGTCTTATTTAGTTTTATAATAGTTCTAATTGATGATGCTAGTCACTTCAATTTTAGATATGGCCATAGGGAGGTAATAGATCAGCAGTCTCATCCGGGTGTTGAGAAATATAACAACTGTTACCAAGCTCCTGACACTGATTTGTCATTGGTTATTCTCCCCAGATTGTCTTAGTTCTCATTCTTTGAATAGCCTATTTGAGAGAGAATGTATGAAACTGTTAAATTGTTTTAGTGAACTTATGGCAAATTTTAATCATGTGGTAAATTACTCTCCTCTGAAAGAGATCTTTGATAGTCAAAGCAGGTGTAATCATTTCAATGATGCCTCACATTGTGTCAGGAACAAATAGGTATAGACACTTTCTGCCTGACTCCTATAATGGAGTGAAAGTTGAGGTGAAGTGTGAAAATTAAATATATTTTTATAAATAACATAGATTATATATATTAAATATTACACATGCACACACACATATGTGTACATATGTATATACACACATGCCAGTGTTCTTTTTTTCTCTTTATTTTTAATATCAACTTAGGCCTAAAGTGAAAGACTATTTTATTGAAATTTCGACCTACACCAAATAAAGTGTCCAATGCATTCATTCAATGCTGATATGTATGGCAAGCATAGATTATAGGATATTTTACAGTCTTGCCTTCTTGACCACCTGAATGCCAGAAAAACAATAGCAAAGATTTATACAGAAGTGATTTCTCCTCAATAAAATATCATAAAATTTTAATTTTATTCAAATAAATAATATTCATGTTTGCATGAGGCAATTTAGTTTTGCCTTAGGATGGTGATCTGAATTGAAGAGCATGTCGAAAATGAAAAGCTCAGTCAAAATTACATTTTTTGCTTCCTTTCATCTGCTGGGACTATATACCTGTGCCAATTTATCCTATATTGAAATCTTAAAGTCACTGGTGACTTTGCTTTCTTTAAAGCCCTCTAATTGATCATGATGAGTGGAGCTCTGAACCATACGTGTAGTTTTTTTCCATCAACCTATCATCATTAATGTAGTTAAATTCAGGTTTTGTCTATCTTTTCACAAGGCAATTTTAACAACTTTCAACCTATTACATAATTTCTATTTTCAGTCCTGTAGTGTGTATTTTACACATTTAAAAAATGCAATAGACTGTGCATCAGTTAGCATTGGTTGTGTGTTGAACCACCCCCAAAACCTAGTGGGTTAAAACAAGCACTTACTTAATTATCATGTTATGGACTGGTTGAGCAGTCTTTCTGGTCTGGATCTACTCAGCTGAGCATTTTGGAGTTTCTCCTTCATCTGTTGAAAGGTGGTAGATCAGCTTGTAGCTATAATATTTAGGATGGCCTCACTCACATGTCTGGCATTGGTCAGGCCATCCTGGGCTCCATCTCATGGTATCAGTCAAAGGATTCCAAAGGCAACTAAAAAAACCATCCCTATTGTGCAAACAATGTTCAAGTCTCTGCCTGTGTCAATTTTGCTAACATTGTTTTGGCTAAAATAAGTCATATGGCCAACCCAGATGTAAATGGTGAGAAATAGATACCAAGTGTTGAGGGAAGAGGAAGAATCTATGAGCATTATTGCAGTCTACAACAACTTCCTGGATTAAAAACACTCAATGACTCCTCATTACCACAGAAAGCTTTGAAATATTTAGCATGGCGTATAAGGATCTTTTGTCTTCAGGCCCCATACTCAGGTATGTCACACTTCTTCCTGAGCCCTGTGCATCTCTCTGTGTGTGTTTTATCTGTTAAAGAGAATTTACATTTTCATGTAGGGCTTATTCTGCCATGAACACCTAACTCACACCTACCTCTTTTTCTAAATGACTAACTCTTTTGTATTAATTATTTAAACATCACATCACTTTCTCCAAATAATCTCTAAAGTTCCAATAACATCTCCAGTAAAGATGATTAACTTCACTTTTGCAGATATTTATATGCAAAACATCACATAATATTAGTTATTTTTTTTTAATTTAGCATTTCTCTTCACTGTCAAAAGCCCAAATCCAGATTACAAACTATTTAGGATAAAGTCACTGATGTTTTATGCCATTGGCCTTAGGCCTAGGGCAGTGCTTCTGATATTATAAATTGAATGTGCTGGGTCATTATTAATCCTATGTATGCAAAATGATCATACACTATCTATGTTTTATTTTAAACAAATGGAGTTATATATGTTACATATGCATTTAATTTATATAACTTTATTCTCTCATAACAGGGTATATTTCTTTAAGGGAAAATGTACATGTTTAATTTTGTGTGTGGTTTAATGTAGTTTGGAAACAAGGAAGATATTCTAAAAATAGGTTTTGAATTGAAAGTAAAAATTTCCCTCTTGCAAACTAAAAATTATATATTAAATATCAGTTTTAATTTTTTCATTTTTTATTTTTAATTATGGTTATTAATAGTTGTATATCTTTATAGGGTACACATGATGCTTTCATGTAGGCATACAATGTGAATTGATATAATCAGGGTAATTGGGGTATGCATCACCTCAGACATTTATTATTTCTTTGTATTAGGAACATTCCAATTACACTCTTTTAGTTATTTTAAAATATACCCTAACTTATTTTTGATTACAGTCACTTTGTTGTGCTATCAAATATTGTTCATTATATCTAACTAGATTTTTACATCCATGAGTAATCTATTTTATTTGATCTTTAAATCTATGAAATGAATTTTATTTTTTCACTGCTATAAATACTGAATTTTATCTTTATTGTTTATATAGCTTTGCAGAGTTAAAACATTTATGAAAACCCTAAGCACATTTATTTTCAAAAAGACATAAACAGACAGCAAAAGACACTTACAAAACTGTTTATTTTACAATGATTAGTGCTTCATAGTCCAATTATAAGATTGACAAAAAAATATCAGCTCAATATATTTAAAGAAACAGGTGTAGTCTAGATATTTTGAATAAATTCTAGATTTTGTAAAACTGTTTTATTTAAGTCCTTAACCCTATCTAGTCAGCAAAAACTTGTATGGAATTTGGTTGTTTAGATCAATGACTTGTGAGTAAATAAAATAATAACATGTCTTGGGTGAGTGAACTTTTGACTGCAAACTAACATAAGGCTTGACAAGACCTCTGATATTTTAGGCACTTCTCTGGTCATTTTCTCTGCTGTAGTCTTTGTCTCTATTCTCCTTTATACTATTTGACTTTCAAACCTTCTCTCATGATAGGTCATGTCATTTATATTGTATCCTCTCTAGAAAATAATAGGTCACCATAAACACATGTACATGTCCTTACCATTCTACTACTAAGTTTTCAGAAGCAAAAAAATAGGTGGTCATCAATATATTATTCAAGTATATATAACAAAATACTAGTTTAATTCTTAGCTTGGACCCAGGGTGGAAAGGTTGACTCCTAACACATACAAATACAATGTGCTCTTAACCATTCAAAACATTACCATCATTATAATGAGCCATATCCATGGAGGTCAATATTGTTTTGACATGTTAACTTCATTCTGGAGCTGGTTATAATGAATTGCCCACGTGTCAATTGCAAATCAAAACTTGCAAGTTCAAAAATCTATATAAATTACATTCAATTTGAGACTCATTTTTAAAATCACCACTTTTTATTCCTCCTTGGACTAGGGAATTGATTTCTCATTTTGAATTCAAACAAACCACAAACATCTGTAATGCTGCTATTAAAGCTATTAAAAGGATTACTTTCTATTTTTAAGTGCCTCTGGGGTCCCCAAAAGAAATTTGGGGAAGTCAACTAATCTATCCTAATCTGTATTTAAGTCAGAATAATATTAATAGAAATATTTGCAAATTATTTTGTTAAAATCTTTCTATATTCTCAACCTTCTAAAAAGAAATTCTGCATTTTTGTGATGTTCCCTCAAACTATACAATGAATATATATATCACTAATATAATGTACTATATCGAAAGTCATACCAACCCAAATATGACGCTTTTATCTTGAAAATCCTATCCTAAGTTTTCTTTATCCTGGAGAATAACTGCCCATTTCTAACAGGTATTCTCCAGGAGACACAAATTGAATTTTGCAACTACTGCATGCTTTATATGTTAAGCAAAATCTTCTTACACTTAACCTTCAAAATGGTTTAAAATGAATCCAGTTATTTGCATGTAATGTGGAGATAAATTTGCTTTTATTTATTAACAATCAGTTTTATTTTAGATTATTGTCTAAATTAGGCGTTTAAGCATAAAAAGGATCGAAAAATCCACAAATTACCTAAAGAAGTGAGATTACATTGTTACATTCTAAGAACACACAAGGAAGTATAAAGGAATAAGGAACTGGCTAAATTACATATGTAGGTCACATAAAGAGGTGGCCTGTCACACCATTCAGAAAGCAACTCTTAGGTTAGATTCTGGTAAATCCAGAGGGGGAAAAAAAGAGAGTATTTCTCATAGTCCAGCTATCTCTTGGCTCCTCAGTGGTTCCTAATCAAGTGTCTTAGTTTCTCTTCCTCTCTGTTTTACTCTTTTATCAAAAAAATTAATTCTTTATGCTTTTTTTTTTCTGTTTGAAACTTTTCTACACAGAGAGATAATCTGACTCTTTCCACAATCCCCATATGAAATTCAGTACAATCCACTCCAGTTTCCCTAGCTAAGTAGCCAATGGCCAATCTTATGTCTTAAAGTTGGGGAGGATACCTAAACCAGAGATAATCAGTTGTGATCAGTGTTAGAGAGATTTAAAAATTTCTAATACAAAGTATAGACACATATCCTTTTTGCTGTAGCAAGGAATTTTGGGTATATCAAATATTTAGAGTTTTGTATATTTTGGTGCAGGGCCAAAAACAATTACTAACCATAATAATTATAATGGATTTATTATAATTATTGCCCATTCTGTTACATCTATTATGCCAAGTGCTCTAAGTAAAGTTCTTCAAACACTTCTCACAACTTATAAGCTAGGTAAAAGCTTTACTTTAGATTTCAAAAAATGAATCAAAGAAATCAAGCATATTATCCAAAGTTCATACATTTAGTTAGACGCTAAGCTGGAATTTCAACATAGGTCCTTTTGCCTTTTCAACTTTGTATACTTTCTTCAGTTCACCACAACATGTGGTTTTGGAATTTTCCATAAATATGTAAAATAAAATATATTAAAATATTTTAAAATATGCCTGCAACAGAAAATTCTCTATTATCATAGCATGAGGGGAAAGGAGATTTACTGAAATGTGTAAATGTTAAGAATGTTAAATCAGTTGGAAATATTTTAATATACTGACTGACGTACATTAAGAAGTTAGAAGTCATAAGGTTGGTACTGTAGTATATAAAATTTATTGTAATATATAAATCCTAAAAATAAGACAGAGAAAAATTATTTAGAGATAGTCTTGTAAAGCTCCTATATACTATGTATCTTGCTTTTAGGATATTTTAATTTATACCTTGAATTATGAGATTGTGTGAGGAAGGATGTATGTGTGTTAGTATTCGAGACATGGTAGTACCTTAAATATGAAAATTCTTGTCCTACTGCTCTAGAAAATATTCTTGCTTTATTTCCTAAATTATTTTCTCACCTCCATTATTTTTATTCTCACTTTCTGTCTCCCTTCCTTCCTCCTTCACTTCTTCTCTCTTGCTTTTCATTTCAGTTTTAAAAATCCTTAATTAATCAAACAATTTTCCATTTTTTTTAATTCATTTTCACCAGTCGCTTGTAATTTCTGGACATTATCTCCAACATTTCTTCTTTGCTATTCTACTCTATTCTAGTGAAAATTTTTTTGTGTGTGTTGCACTATGTTCATAATTTCCAAGAAATATTTCTCATTTTTGCTTATTTTTCACATTATCTGTTATTTTTAATATTATCTGTATTTGAGGTAATGAATATGTTAGCCTAATTTAGCCATTTCACAATGTACACACATAAAACATCATTATTTTTATTTTTTTTATTTCAAAGTAATACAGGGGTACAAATGTTTCTAGTTACATGGATCATTTTGTATTGCTTGAGTCAGAGTTAAAAGTGTGCCTGTCACCCAGATAGTGTTCATTTTACCCGTTAGGTACCCCCCTACTTGATTTCCTTTGAGATTTACTTCCCTCTATGCACATGTGTGCTCATCAGTTAGTTCCAATTTAATAGTGAGTACATGTGGTGTTTGTTTTGCCATTCTTTATACACTTCACTTAGGAGAATGGTCTCCATTTCTAGCCAAATTGTTGCAAAAGGCATTAAGTCATCCTTCTTCCTGTCTGAGTAGTATTCCACGGTATACATATATCACATTTTGTTAATCCTCTTATGAATTAATGGGCATTTGGGCTGATTCCACATTTTTGCAATTGTGAATTATGCTGCAATAAACATTCAAGTGTGGGTGTCTTTTTGATAAAATGACTTCTTTTCCTTTGGGTAGATACCCAGTAGGATTGCTAGATCAAATGGTAGGTCTACTTTTAGTTCTTTGAGGAATCTCCATACTGTTTTCCATTGAGGTTATACTAATTTGCAGTCCCACCAACAGTGCATAAGCTTCCTTTCTTTTTGCATCCACACCAGCCTCTGTTGTTTTGGGACATTTTAATAAAAGCCATTCTGATTGGGGTAAGGCAAACATTTTTTCATATGTTTATTGGCCATTTGTCTTCTTTTGAGAATCTTCTATTCATGTCTTTTGTCCACTTTTAAAGGGGGTTGTTTGATTTTTTTCTTCCTGATTTGTTTGAGTTCTTTGTAGATGCTAGTTATTAGTCCTTTATTGGATGTATAGCTTACAAATATTTTCTCCCATTGTGTAGGTTGTCTATTTGCTTGTTAATTATTTCCTTAGCTGTGCTGAGCTTTTTAATTTAATAAAGTCCCATTTATTTATTTTTGTTGTTTCTGTTATTGTCATTGGGGTCTTCTTCATAAATTCTTTGCCTAGGCTGATATCTAGAAGAGGTTTTCCAATATTTTCTTCCAGAATTCTTATGGTTTCATGCCTTATACTTAAGTCCTTCATCCATCTTGAATTAAGTTTTGTGAGTGGTGAGAAATATGGATCTTGCTTCATTCTTCGGCATGTGGCTATCCAATTTTCCTAGCACCTTTTATTGAATAGGGCTTCTTTTCCCCAGTGTATATTGTTGTGTGCTTTGTCAAAGATCAGTTTGCTGTATGTGGATGGTTTTATATCTGGGTTTTCTGTTCTGTTCCATCAGCAAAACCTCAGGTTACAAAATCAGTGTACACAAATCAATAGCATTCCTATACACCAATAACAGTCAAGATTAGAGTCAAATCAAAGACTTGATACTGTTCAAAATTGCTACAAAGAAAATAAAATGCCCAGGGACATACTTAACCAAGGAGGTGAAATATCTCTACAAAGAGAACTATGAATCACTGAGGAAATAAATCACAGATGATACAAACAAGTGGAAAAACACATGCTCATGGATTGTCAGAATCAACATTGTTAAAATGTCTATACTACTCAAAGTGATGTACAGATTCAATGCAATCCCCATGAAAATATCAATGTCATATTTCACAGATCTAGAAAAAATAAATCTAGACTTCATGTGGAAGCAGAAAAGAGCCTGAGTAGCCAAAATAATCTTAAGCAAAAGGAACAAATTGGGAGACATCACATTACCAGACTTCAAACTATACTACAAGACTATAGTAACTAAAACAGCATGGTATGGGCGCAAAAATACAGACATAGACCAATGGGAAACATCATGTTGTACACCATAAATATATACAATTTTTACTTGTTAATTAAAAAGATAAGATTAAAAAATGAATTGAGAACTCTTGATTCAGGTGTATACATGATTAAGTTACAGTCCTTTTACAGATTTCATGGACTCTGTTATTGTTTTGGAGGAAAAAAATCTTAATTAACTTTCTTCATGTATACGCCTTTATATTTTATTTCCTTTTTGTTTTAATGATGTTCTTATGAAGCAACACTTTTAAGTCTACAATATATTAATCTATGGATCTTAAAATGTCATAAAATCATTAATTAATTTTTCTTTCTATGGTATCCATTGAACCAAATATCTCAAAAAAACAATACATTTTGATTAAATAATGTGAACATTTCTAGGTCTTTATAATGTAGCAAACAATGAAATTATCTATATCATACTTTCAGGTGCTTAAAGAAATATTGCCTAAAAGCAAAAAGAGGTACATATTACAAAAAGAACCTATCTTTTTGGTCTTTGGAAACAAGCTGAATATCATTATGCAGTAGAATTTAAAGTCAGGATAAATATTCAACACCAACTGCATTCAATTCATGTTAGAATTATCTAGTATAACTCCTGTGCATCATTGACAGAGTAGTTGGTCAGCACTTCAATAAATATGGTCAAAATCAATTGGCAAGAGCATGACATTGTCAGTGAAATGCATTTTTAGTGACTTTTCTATGCCTGCCCAAGTCAAGCATGTCTTTTTTATCACACTGTTTACATTTCTCAGGAATTTAAGTGATTTTTACAAAGACAAAAATATTGCATTTCTACAAAAAACTTTCATTTTATTTATAATATTTGGTTTTACACATGACACACATATACCATCACTACCACCACCACCGGAAATCCAAATAATATTTTTATATTTCAGTATTTATGATTTTAACTTTTTCTATTATTTATTAATTAAATATTTCTTAGATAAGCTGCATATGAAATATTCCTGATAAATTGTATTCTTACTCATTTTTAAAGGTTTTACTAAACTCAATTTTGAGTTAAACTATTGAATCAAATCTTTTGAATACTGGCAGTTGTAAAACAATAGCATGCCACTATCACTTTTTAATATAGCTGTTATTTGAACAAACTCCTCTGAAACAGGATTCTTTAGTTTAATAATACCCAACACAATGTTACTATAATGGACCATCTCATTATCAATACCTCATGAGGTCACACCGGATCATTTGAGATACAATATCACAAAATTGTTAAAATTCAAAAATATTAAAAAGTTTAAAAAGTATAGCCCTATAAGACTTTTAAAAATAGAACTGATGGAAAAGCTGAATATTTTGATTATTAGAAACAAAATAAAACAATGTAAAAATTCTCATACAATTGTATCACTATACAACTGAAAAACAATTTGCTTTTCTTATATATAATACGTCAGATGTTTTAGCCCTTAAAATTAATAACAATGTGAACATTAATGTTTTATATTTTAGATTCTACAACCTCATAAGTTTATATTGTGAAACAATATAAAGTTGTTGTATATCTAATTAAGACTAAAAATCCATTATGATTATCAAACTTGAAGAGCCAGTAATGGAAACCAAGAAAAATTAGCTTAAAAACAAAGTATAGGATTTTTATAGGAACTCTAAATGCGACAGTATAGTTGTACCTAAAATATGGACTAGAACAAAAAATGGAAAATGATCATTTTGCTTTGATGTTTTCCTTCCTCAAATTGCTTACTCTTTTCTACTAACTAATTTTTTACAACATAGTTCAGAAAGTATTATTTGGCTTTTCCTTTCTCCTGTATCAGCCTAGATTCCTACCTACTTGCATTATACAAAAAAACAAAATTTACTGAAAAAAGATTTGATTCCTTGTGTAAGTTTTGGGAATTTTATGGGAGCCTTGGAAAACAAGAAGGAACAAGCTTTTTTTTTTCTTTTTTTTAAAAACTGATACACAGTAAAAGCAACAGCAGAGCTACTGCACTAAATAACCCTCACTACCAGCGCCATTTAATATGGGCTTCCACACCTTGCACTCTGCACTGCAAGTAGTTGACACTGGATATTGCCACATATCTTTGTCACTTTGCTTCTGGTAATGGATGTGACAACCTCACTGTTAGAATAATCCTTAGTTCCACGTTCAAAACTTTTGTATATTTCTCTTATTGGTGAGCATCACCAATGTAATAAGTGTGGTTGAGCATCTTGTAGAGCAGAATAAAAATACACATACTTTTTTTCTCCTTTAAGAGTACAAAGTGGGCTCTTTTTCCTAAAGAGGTTTACAATTAGCAAAAATATCCAATCAAGAGAACAGGCATAGAAATTCTCATGGAGAAAGGAGTCATGTATTTGCTTTTGTTATCATGTTCCTATGATAGATGTTCAAGCAAAGAAATTTAAAATATATTCAACCTATCCCAAAGTGTCCAAAAGTCTCAACCCATTGAAGAATTAAAGTTCAAAATCTTATCTAAATACTAGATCAAATAATAAAATTTCACCGTCTCAATCATTTCAATCAGGCACTGTTTAAGTCTATGTGTATGATCTTTACTGCGACAAAATTTGTCTCCATCAGTGCACTTGCAAAACTAGGAAACAAATTTCCTGCTTCCAAAATACAATGGTAGGGCAAGCATAGAATGACATTACAACATTCCCATCTCCAAAATGAAAAATATGGAAAAAAAAAGAAGTCACTTAAGTAATTTCAGACTCCAGTGGGGAAAATTTCATAAGGTTTCAAGGCCTACAAATCATCTTCCTGCCTTAATGTTCTACCCTCTGTGCCCATGGGGGATACAAGGATTGTACAGCATTGTACAGAGAGGGCAGATCCAAAAGGAAGAGAAATTGTTATGATTTGGAAGATATCTCAAAACATATCTACCACAAAACAAAATGCTGGTAAACTTAAAAATATTTTTAAAAATCTTATCAGAGAAAATGCCAGTAAAGCATACAATAGATTGAATATCTTTCAAATCCAGCAACTGTTCTGTAACTTATATATACAAGCAATTGAGCCCCTATATTGTGATCTCTTTTACTGATATATTTTGGTAGATGACCAGTGTATTTGAAATATAATAGTCAATGACAAAGTATATATATACACACACACACACACATGCACATATTAATATATACATGCACATATGTATGTAAATGTGTACTTTACAATTTGTTGTATATGTATTACAAGAATGTGTGTGTGTGTATATATATACTTGCACTTAAAACTCCAGTAAATAATTTGATTTTCTAAGTTACTTCTTCAATCTAAAATTCTTGTACATGACCCTTTCCTCAAAAAGAGAAAGAAAAATCAGATTTACTATAAAAGACGACTGAGACTCTTTTGACCATAAGTTTATTCAGACTCCTTCGAATCTTCTGCCTGACTAGACCCAATCTTGGTCTTTCCTCTCTGTCCTTGTAGAACATAGTTTGAGGAAGGATCCTCTTGCATGAGTTTAGTGAAAAATCTCCATCCTTTCTATCTGATCATCCTAGATACCTTAACACCCTGGCCTGTCTTCAGCCAGAATTTTGTAGAGTTGGTCTAGCAAAAATCCCCATTACCCTGATGATTCTTCATAGTAATTTTCCATCAACTGCTCCCACCCTGCTCCTTGGCTATAAATCCCCCCCTCCTTTGCCCTTGTTAGAGTTATAGTTAAGTCCAATCTCTCTCCAACCCCCACTGCGCAAGAGCTTATTGCAGTGGTCCCTATACATATCTCCATGGTCCTCCTTGAATAAAGTCTGTCATACTGTCTTTAACAAGTGTTAAGTGTCAATAATTTTTTACTTCAAGAAAGGTAAATATTTCCTAAAATCTTGACTTTCTTAAAAATTTATTCACAGCCTTTGTCTTTTTGTAATAAAAAACATTCCTTCCTCTCTGTTTAAAATCCATTGATGTATATGTGCTTTATAAAGTGACAAATAGACTCTTTTGCAAAGAAAAGAACTTAAGCTACCAAACAATGTGTCAAACTCTACTTTTCTTGTAAATTTGATTTGCAAGACTGCCTGGTTAATGATTTGAAAAAAAAATGTTCCACTGCCCCATTTGATGCTGGGCGAAATGAAGCAACATTGTCATACTTCACTGCTTTTAGGCCCAACAACACGTCAAATTCTTTTGAGATAAACTGCAAACCACTAACTGGTCTTTCAAAATTTTTTTTCCTAGCAACACTTATTTCAGAAACAACTTCCTGATATACTCTACCTTTCTTATAGAAGGAGAGACAAATTTTTCACAACAAAAAAATTTAGGGAGCATAGATATGAAACTGTCATTTTCTAACGTATACACACTTATTTTAGTTTTTCTTGTGTTTATTTATTTATTTATTTTTAGTGTCTAATAATACTAAGAGTTATCATTCATTTAGCACTTGCTGTGTATCAGGGCCTATACTAGATATTTGATTTTCACAACTATAAGAAAAGTTGATGGGTGGGCAAAATTTTACCTCTACCCTCCTTGCAGTGTTGTTTTTGTGGCTGAGCCTGAGAATTAAATTGACATAAGACAGATCAATAGGAGGAAAACATACAAATTTACTTAATGCAAGTTTTACACGTCATATGAGCCTTCACAAGGAAATAGAGATGCAAAGGTGCAGTTAGAGGTTAACACGTACACTGAATTAGACAGAGTAGTAAATTGTGAAAATGTGGCAATGTAAAGGGGCTCCGGCTAAGGTAACTAACTGGGTGGAGAATTAGCTAGGAAGAGAGGAGTTAGTTTAACAAGGTTTGTTTGCATAGATTTCCTTCGGTCTCACCTTCTCATCCCTGATGACAAGAATAGTGCTCTTCTTGTGATACAGAGAGGATAATTTTCACATGAAAATTTTATCACCTGCTTTTAAGAAACGGAAGGAAGATCAGAGTAACTTTCTTGCACCTGATGTTTTTCAAGTGACTTTAACTCAAAATAGTCAATATTCTAAAGTGGCATATTTTGGGGTGGCATGTTCTTAGCCGCTTCATAGTATTTTCTTCCTTTTTCAGATAAAGAAATTGAAGCTGAGAAAATAATTTTCAAAAAGCCATAATGTCACTAATGACAGACCAAATATGAAACATTATATTTCTCTGGCTGCAAAGCCTATGATCATTTGATTATAATCCATGGTCTTTGTGACAACAAATAAATATGAAAATAAACTTTATCTATCCATGTTTTCACCTCCATTTCTTATCCATGAGTATAAAATCAGGCCAATAGCAACTTTGAGGGTAAAAGAAGGGTCATTCTTTTGGATGACCAAAAAGATGCGTCCTTTTGTATAATAGAAAAACTTAAATGTTTGTCTTGGGGAACAATAAAGTTCTTCAATGCAGCCAAGAAATCATAATCAATGGCAGCCCTGTGGCTCTGGTCACTGTCCACTAGCCAGATCGCACCCTCACACTATAGACATGAAACTAATCCAACTCCCGGACAAAGCACCAGTGAGAAGCTGAATGAAAAACAAACAAACAAAAAACCTCATGGACCGAAAGACCTCAGAGTAGGCTGGCCTGTTTGTGCTGCAACAGATAACACCTTGGCTAATTAACTTCACTGTTCCTAAATGCATGGGCTTCTAGCTACCATTTGCTATTACCGTTATTCTCTGCAGTCCTTTTAATGGATATTTCTATGATGAGAGACACTACTCCATTGTTCTCTCCCTCTTGGGCTTTCCACAGCTTACCCAAGAGGTACTGACATGCTGCTTTATGCATATAGGAATACATAGATTCCTGCACCTCAGTTTACGAGTTGCCTTGTTTTGGATGAGTGTGGAACAGAGTCATTTTCACTAATGCGTGATGGTCAGAGACACAGGTCCCCACAACAATCCCCAAATTAAATCAAGGTTTGTAGTCCTTTTCGTCTCCCCGCCTCCCTGAGATATTTTCTACACTCACATATTCCAACTTCTTTTTCTACCTCTTATTAGATTTCCCTTGGCTTTTTGGCTTTTTAAAATTAGTCCTTTCTCACTGTTCGGGGGATTGTTCCATGCGTGAAACAAATTTAATATGGTTGTGTTACATAAAAGACAGACATAGGAAAAGGAAAGCAGCCAGTTGGAAATATAAGTACTTGAATGATCAAAAATTGTAGAAAAATATTCAGTATAACACAAAGTTTAACAATAAAATCTCTCTCTCTCTCTGTACACACACACACACACATATATATGCATGCACAAGCATAGTATTTATCTCACAGTGTTATTTTGAAGTTTAAATGACACAACTTTAAAAAATCACCATATCTGAAATAAGGCATCAAAATATATATTATTGTCATATCCATGATTATTTCAATAATGATGTCTATAATGTAGAGACTAGCAACCACATATGGGTAATCTTTTTTATTATTGGTAGAATATAGTTTATTTACCAATCTTTTTATTTTCTTATTTTATCTTCTTTATTTTTAATGTTTATGAATACATAATAATTGTAATATTTATGGGGTATATATGATAAATTTTGATTCAAGCATCAAATGTGTAATATCAAGCACATGATTCAAGCATCAAATGTGTAATGATGAATGTTTAATGATCAAATCTGGGTATTCAAGTAAACATCACTTCAAACATTTATCATTTCTTTGTGTTGGAAACATTTCAAATCTCTTCTAGCTTTTGAAATATACAATGAATTATTGTTAACTAGAGTCGCCCTATTCAATTGTGCTATTGAACACTAGAACTTATTCCTTCTACCTAACTAACTTTATTTTTGTATTCATTAGTCAATCCCTCTTTATTCCCCCTTTCCACCCTTCCCAGCCTCTGGTAACCACCATTCTATTCACTACCTCCATAAGATCATGTTTTTAACTCTCATTTATGAGTGAGAACATGCAACATTTGTCATTCTGTGCCTGGTTTATTTCACTTAACATAATGTCCTCCAATTCCATTACTGTTGCTGCAAATGACAGGATTTAATTATTTTTCTGTGATTGAATAATATTCCATTGTGTATATATACTAAATTTTCTTTCATTTTTTTTTATTTCAGAATATTATGGGGGTACAAACGCTAGATCACATAAATTGCCTTTGCACTGCCCAAGTAAAAGCTACAAGCGTGCCCATCCTCCAGACAGTGCTCACCTGTACCCATCAGGTGTGAATTTATCCATCCCCTCCTTTCCCCTCTCACCTGGCCGATCCCCGATGAATGGGCAGGCTTTAGACAAGAATCAACAGGCATTATGTAGAAAATGATAACCCCTCAAGAACCCCTTGGCTTTTTAATTAATTCCTTGCTTCTTTCCTTCCTTCCTTTCCAAAAACCAATAGCAACATCAGTAACCTTTTCAACAAGTAGCCGTGTTTTCAAGATCAAGATAGTTCATTCTTAAGTGCTTGTCTTTAACTTCCATTTTATGAGTCTATTGGCAACAAATCAAACTGGAGACTTGACGATTGGATTGTTATCATCTGTTCTCTGGAAATATCTCCTATTTTCCCTCAAATCACTCAGTCAGCCACCAACAAACACAGTAGTTATAGCATCCCTAATCAAGAGACATAGTTTATCTTATTTCAACTATTGAGCATATGCTTTTTTATTCAATTTTGCTATTATTGAAATAGTTGAACTTAAAAAAAAAAGCTATTAAAATTTTCCTGATTTTAAAAGTAACACAAGTGCTAGTTTCAAAATTTAGAAAATTTATATATGTTTGAAATAAGTTTTAAAAATATGTCTTATCATGATAGACAGTGTTAACATTTATAGGAATATCTTCCTAGGCATATTTAATGCATATTTAAATAAAATTTTTTCTAACCAACTCCAACTGTAAAAAAATTCCAAATGATATATTAAGCATAAGTCTAATCTTGTAAAAAATAAGAATGTTTTCAAGGACTATTATCCCCCTCTTCTGCAATGATAATTTCATAGCTATAGAAAGAAAAAAGTAAAATAAGCCAAATTTGGGACATTTTTGACATCCAACTTTGAGTCCTTATGCTGTTGACTCTTAAGAAGAAGAAACTTTATCCAAGTAATATAATCAAAATATCTATAAATGGAGAAGTGGGCCAATGTAAATGATGAGGTTGTAGGAAAATTAAAGCATTCACTATAGCTGAAGCTATAAGTGAAGCTGTAAGCTTCATAAGCTGTAAAGTTGAGCTGCAAGTTCCAGATCCTTTTCTTACTCACTGAGTTATCATGGCTAAATTGCTTGGCATCTCTGAGCCTCAGCTGACTCATTATAAAATAGGAGTAATACTTGTATCTAACTAAATGGAATTTTATAATATTTAAGAGCTATTCTATAATATGTATATATTCAATAAGTGCTAGCTATTGTTATTATTATTATATTTGGATGCTGTAGGATAAGTTATTCATTCAAAATAAATAAATCAGTTTTTCTGAGAGCTTACATTTCCAATTACCTAGAAAATTTGAAATTAGAAAAAATGAAACAGAAAAACAAACCAAAGAAAGAAAAACTTCTATTAACCGTGATAGAGTTTAATCCTTAGATTTTTTTCATTTAGAGTTTTCATATTTTGGGGGGGAGGGACTGTTATATTTCCATATAATATGGCATTCTACATCATATTTTATGTCAAATTAGTAAAATAAACATGTTGAGGATCATATGTTCTGAAATTATTTGTATGTTTTAAAAGGTGCATTTATTTTTAACCAATAATAAACATGCAGGAAAATTTAAATATGTTAAGATTTTAATAAATTTTATGTAATTCAGAATACAGTATTTTTATTCATGTGTATTTGATAAAGATTGCAAATAATTTGACAGAGTTTCCTTGCTTCTTTTGTTTACTCTCAAAATTTTAAACATCAGCAATCATCTTGTCGATTTTCTTCCTGTTGTCATTGCATTTATTTTCTTTGTTTTTATCATTTTCATGACACTCATCTTAAAACTATTTTGAAGTAAAAATGAGTAAGAATTTCCTCTTAGATCTTTATATGATCACTTTGACCACCACATTGCTACAGATATAATAGCATTTATTTTGTCTCCGCTGAACAATTCAATAGATTCATGAATATAAATCAGTTATTTAGTGCTTGCTGAGCAGGTAGTGAATTCATATATATGCTTCTATATTAGATTTCAAATTTCAAATCCATATCTTATTACATTTTTTAGATAATCTCATCTCTGTTTGCATAACCACAATTCTAGTTTCAAAATTTAGTCAGTTCTTTTGGTTGTACATGACCTAATCACATGCTTATGAAGAAAAGGCTTTTAACCGCTTCAAAATTTTTTTTCTTTGCATGATACAAAATGCAGTATCAGATTGACTATTATGGTCAGCATTACAGCTGCAGTCAGTGTCCAGGGTTTGTCCAGTCAACACTTGCTTTCATAATGCGACAAAATGTGATGACATTATTATCATTAATTGATGTGCACAGCCCTTTGCTAAGTATGGAATATTTGCAGCAGACTCTGTTACTGGTTCATTTATTTCTCTTTGTAACTTGTTTTCTTCTCCCATCTATTTTCTATTTTTGCTTACATCTTAGTTTACTGTATTATCTCTGATGTTACATTTTAAAAGGTGTAGCATTTGTTTTCTAGCAGAAATACTGCATAAATGAGTTTCTATTTGTATTTCAAAAGGAACAAAATATAGGAAGATAGAAACCCACTGAATTAGGAATGTTTCAATTTTTTATCCTTTATCAAAAGGACCTCATTTTCTAATATTCCAAAAGGTTTTGGAGCTTGTTTGTAAAAACTACACCCTTTACTTTTAATGTATACACCATCATTTCTTAACCTTTATAAGCTCATGAATACCTTTGAGAAAAATAAAATATCGTGTCTTCTCTTAATTTTAAAGTCAAAATAAAGTTAATATCTTGAATGAAAACAAATCAAGACAATCAGACATTTTTATTTTTCTAGGCTTTTATATTATCGAAAATGACTACAAGTTACCTGTGTTATTTTTTAAAATATTGCATATATTTATTTATAGACCTTTATTGTTTACCTGATTGGAACTAATTTTATCTATATTCGATGCAATCTCTACAGATAGAATTCTGAGAAGTTAATATATAAACAAATATCTTTCACGAATATGTTACTGAAAGAGGATACCTGTTAAGTGGAAGGAAAAAATCAAAATATGAAAAATAAAAAATGGGAACTATCTAGTGAAAATGTCTTTAAGAAATGTTCCAGTAATAAAGAACTCCACATACCATGATGTTTCAAATAAAATTTCAGGTGGAAAATGGTCATGATTTTCTGAGAAAATGTAATATTGTCAATGATCAAGTTGAAGGATTATAATGTTGGAAGGCTGAAAAATGCTCCAGAGATATTTAATAGCATTATGTTTTAGACAGAAGGAAATGAATAATTTTCTTTTAGACTTAACAATTTAAACTTTTGTTTTTCTGTCTTATTGGCCTTTATAAAATAGTATCTTAAGGTATTATTTTATACAATTATTATGTATGCCCAATTCTTACACATTGGAATCTTCTTTTGTACTTCTATGCATATAGACACAAAAATATATAACAAAATGCATAAAGCATGAAATGATTTTCCATATTTAGGGTGTTGGGAAGATTCCATGTTCAATATAATAAAAGCCTTTCTTTCAGAGAGGGGAATATTAGTGCAATAACTGTTTGTCATTCAAGTATGAACTGCCTTGTGCAATTAGTATTAAGAGTATAGAAAATCAAAATACTTAGCATTTAATTTACTTACAGTCACTTGTATCCTTACTGACATACTCCTCCTGCTCCACTTCCTCTTCCCTTCCTTCTTCTTCTCTCCCTTCTCCTCCTCCTCCTCCCTTCCTTCTCCCTTCTTCTTCATCAACTTTATATAGGCACAATTTGCATAACAATCAAATCCTTAAATTGTAATATTCAATAGTATAGTTTCACACATATTAGCAAAAGTATACATGGGTATAATCAACACTAAAATCTAGACACAAAACATTTTTATCACCCTATAAATTCCTTCATGCCCTTTTGATGCCATATCCCCAAACTTGACCCAATAGATTATATTTACCTATTTGAGAAATTCAAAGGAAAAGAATTATATAGTGTGTAATATTTTATGAATGTCTTCTTTCACCTAGCATAACAGTTTTGAGATTCATCTGTGGTTTATTATGTATCATATTTATTGCTAAATAATATCTTATTATATTGGTATATAATACTTTGTATATCTATCTATTTGTTGATGGAAATTTGGGTTGCTCTAGTTTTTACATTTTTTGGAAAAGCTGCTATGAACTTTTGGATGGATAAGAAACTGCCAAACTCTCTTATAAAAGGTGGTGTTCATGACATTTCTGATAGCAGTGGAGAAGTGTATTAATTGCTCTTCATTCTCAACAATGCTTGGAGTTGTCACCCTTTTTAAAGTTTACCATTCTATAAATGTTATAGTATCACATCATAGTCTGAATTTATTTTCCATGATAATTTATAATATTGAGTTTCTTTTCATGTGTTTATTGGCCATTCATGTATTTTATATATCTTTTTTTGTATGTAGTGTCTGTTTTATTCTATTTTGACTATTTTTAACTGGGTCCATTATCTGTGAGTCTTCTGATTATTGATATTTATATATCCACATACCGATAAGGAGTGCTGAACTTGCAACTATAATAGCTTATTGTCTACTTAGTTCTATTAGAGTTTGCTTCAAGTATTTTGACGTTCTAAGGTGAAAATATATTGAGAATTGCTATCTTTTTTTTGAAAATCTGAAAATTTTTTCATCACTTTAAAATGCTCCTTGTTATGGGTTGAATTGTGTATTTCAAAATGATAGATTGAAGTCCTAACCTCCAGTACCTCAGAATATGACCTTTTTGGGAAAAAGGGTCTTTACACAGACAATCACATTAAAAGGAAGTTATTAGGGCAAACCTTATAAAAAGGGAAAATTTAAACAGAGAGAGAGAAAGAGAGAAACACATACAGAGGGAAGACAACTTAGAGAAGCACAAGAAGAATGTCATTTGAAGATTGGAGTCATACTGTCACAAGCCAAGGAACGCCAAATATGGCCAATAAACTACCAGAAGCTAGGAGAAAGGCATGGAACGGATTCTCCCTTCCAGCCCTCAGAAGGAACAAACACTGCTGACATCTTGTTTGCAGACTTTTAGCTTTGAGAACTGTGAAACAATACATTTATTTTGTTTAAGCCACCCACTTTGTGATACTCTGTTTTGACAGTGTTAGGAAACTAACACACCTGTTATATCTCTGTCAACAGTTCTTGCCCTGAGTTCTATTTTGTCTCATATTAATATATTCACTCTAGCTTATTTAAGATTATTTTGCATAATAGAATTTTGTCCATCTTTTTACTTTTAATTAATCTATTTCTTCATATTTAAAGTGCTTTTTAAGGACAACAAGTGGACGTGTTTTACTTAGTTAAGTGCACTGACATTCTCTGCCTTTGAGTGTTGAAATCACTTACATTTAACAAAATTATCAATATGGTTGCATTTAAATCTACCATCTTGCTATTTGTTTTCTATGTGTTCTATCTGTTCTTTATCCCTTTTTTCTTCTTTTTGTATATTACTTTGAATTAGTTATATTTCATTTGTATTTCACTTTGTCTCCATTATTTTATTATTAGCTCTTTCTTTCTCCCCACTCCCTCTCTCTCAATTTTGACTAGGGTCAAGTATATACATATGCTATTTATCACAATCTATTTTCAAATAATATTGTAGGACTCTACACATAATGCAATAAATGCAAACTTTATATCCTTGACAATCTTCATGCTGTGTACTCCAACTACATTGAACTTCTTTTAGTCCTTTGAATGTAACAGACTTCATATTATCCAAGTATATTTGCACATCTTGTACCCTCTGCCTGCATATTTCTCTTCTGCACACGTAACTAGTTAATTCATGTATTAAATATGTTTAGTGATACTATTACACAGAATACTTTAGTAGAAATGATGATAATACTTACATATATCCACAAACATATACGCATATATATGTATACATATAAAATTTATTGTTATTGCTGCTGTTGTTTTCATTCTTTGGAATTACATTAAAGTGCCAAAAGAAAAAAAACACAAATACAAAGGCTTTATTGTGGGAGATATTTAACTTCTTCTTCCTACTGAATAGGAAAACATTTTCAAAGGCTATAAGTGGTAACTGTAACTAATCTACCCAAAGTTTGAGAGCAATTTCAATGCATAGTTTCTGAAACAGATTCCCTGGAAATTGTCTTCCAACTATATTCTAAGAATTTTTGTGCGTGTATGTGTGTGTATGTATGTCTTTGTGTTGTATGTTTTCTTTTTTTTTTCCAGGTAGCCTCTAAATTACATTTATTTCCAACCAAAGGGTTCGCATTCTAGAGTGTCTAGCTTCTTTTTCCTTTCATTTCCACAAAGACTATGCTCTATGAGCAAGTAGTTTCTTCCTCTTTATCCACCTTTGCTTTTTTCTGAGGTAAAATGGAAAATAAAGGAATACTTAAAGAAATTATATTTTGCAAGGTATATTATTTTCCTTTAATTTTCATAAGTAATGGACCATCACAAATTGGTATATCCTGAAAAGATATTTGGTTATTTTCTATGGTCTGAATGTTGTTGTCCCACCTCCAAATTGATATGTTGGAACCTACTATTAATAGTATTAAGATGTGGGGCCTGTGGGAAGTGATTTAACCATAAGGGCTCCATGCGTATAAATGAGATTAGTGCCCTGAAAAACAGGATGAAGAGTGGTCCTCTTCCCGTTCTGCCATGTGAGGACACAGCAAGAAGGTGCCATCTATGAAGCAGACAGAGCCCTCACCAGACATAGAATGTGCTGGCATCTTGATTTTGGACTTCCCAGCCTGCAAAACTGTGAGCCATACATTTCTGTTGTTTATAAATGTCCCAGTCTAAGATATTTTGTTACAGCAGCCCAAATGGCTGACGGTATTAAACTACTTAATTAGAAAGTTTTGATATATAATTATTTTTCTTAACAGTTTTCCTTTGGTTCAATATGTAATGTATTTTCACATGGGTCAACAATATTTCTATGTGAAAATATCTTAACAATTGTCATCTTCTGAAAAGGAAAAAAAATAAGAAATTTGGTAAAAACTCTGACTTATTTTCTGTTCTTCATCCTTTCCTTTCTTTCCAAACTTGTAATACACCTCCTTTCAAAGTTTAATAAGTTATATAGATACTAAAATTGAGACTACATTTCACCTGCAGCTAAATGGGGCCACATGACTAATTTGTGGCCAATGGGATGTAAAAGGAATAGAAATATATAACTTCACAATCATGTCCTTAAAATGGTTAGATATCTGCTTCTTTTACTTTACACTTTCCATTGGCTGGAACACAGAAATAGAGTGTCAAAACTTACTATGCAGAGGAGTACTACACCTTAGTGCTGATGATTCAAAAACATAGAGGAACCATAGATTACATCATGCAGCTAAACCACCTACTAACCTTAACTCCCTATTTGCATTGGGTCTGTCACATAATTGTATCATGTAATTTTGGTTACTTTTATTACTACAAGATGGATTATTCTCTATTATAGGCATTGATCATATATTTTATCTTTCATTTATAAAAAGCTAGAAATCTAAATGCCAAATATTCTTAACATTTCAAACACAGAATGATCAGATCTTTCCTACAAATAAAGATATTCTTTTGCATTCTTTAATTTTCTTGTTTAGTACATATTTTGGCAAACCCTTCATGCTGGAACTACTAGTAACTACAGGCAAAAGGTATTAGTATAATCCAATATTTATTTTTAAAAAGAAATGACCTCTTTAATGATTATAATAAAGCCTTTTGACCAAGTGCAGTGGCTCAGGCCTATAATCTCAGCATGTAGAGAGGCTGAAGCAGGAGCATCACTAGAGGCCAGAAGTTCGAGAGCAGCCTGGGCAATATAACAAGGCTTCATATCTAAAAAGAAAATTAAAAAGTTAGCTGGCCATGTTGGTGTGCATTTGTAGACCCAACCACTCAGGGGACTAAGGTGGGAGGATCTCTTGAGCCCAGGAATTTGAGGTTCCAGTGAGCTGAGATCGAGCTAACTGACACAGCTCAATCTAGCCTAAGTGACAAAAAAAAAAAGTCTCTCACTCTTCTGAGATATTTTTTCTTAGTAAGAAATAGGTGTATTTTGTGCAGTTTTTGTCAATTTGTTTTTATACTTCTGACCATAATTATAAACCAAAAGTGTATGAATGAATTATGTACTAAATTTGGTTGCCCTGGAAGCTGTTTTTTAAATAGGACAAAGTATAAAAGTTTATTCCATTTGCAATCATAAAATTTATAATTTAAACCATACTTTAAGAATTACAACCTATATGATGTAACCATGTTTACAAAACACATTTTATCATAAATATAGATTTATATCTTCTTTTATCAAGAGATAAAATTATATGCAGTTACATAAATTCATATAAATTGTTTCTTCTATACGTATTTATTAATGTGAAGATTTTTTAAAACTTAAAGTTCAAGACAGAATATATTTTAAATTTAAGCATATTGCTTTTAACAGTATGTCATACATTTAAAAGATACTGAGATCTATAAGTAGTCCCATTATATTGTTTCTATTATTTTGTGAATTAGTAAAATCATTTATCATAAGTTGGTAATATGATATATATTCAAATGTGTAATAAAGATATCATTTTATTACCTCTTTACTTTTAACTTTCCTTTCTTGTCATGATCATAAAGCAGGCACTCTGAAAATAGTTACTCCCAGTAGAAGCTGATCAACTAATTTAATCTTGGTTTAATCAGCCCATACTTATTATATTTTCTCTTGTTGATTAATAAAAGGCTACTTATTCTTTGGAAGGTAATAAAGTCTGAGTTTCTTATAATGATTTGCATTTAATGGAAGATAAAAGCACACAATTACATAAGTAACAATCAATGTGGAAGCTAGCTTATAATGAGAGAATAAGTATAAATGCCAACAGTCCATTTGGACTGGATAAGTAACTAAACAGAAAGCATCTAGTCATTTTTCATTTCGGGTTTATTCAGTTAAAAATATAATCTATAGATATGATCAATGGAAAACTAAATAAGCACATAAAGTATGGAACTTGTAATTCTTCTATTGTACTCTTAATAGTGGGGATTTAAAAATTGTTTTCCTGATACTCATATAAAATTGATTTTTCAAGTATTTTAAAAGACTGAATTAATTCACATGAAAACATACAGTAAACCATAAAGTATGGAATATATAATTTTGTGATGATTAATTAAAATGCTTACCCCTTGCTCTCCTAATTCCTATGTGTTACATTGCAGATATGCCAAGTTAATAATTAAGATATTAGTGGGAAACCTTGTCTGGTTCCAGTTCTAAGTGGGAATGCTCTCAATTTTCCCCTGTTCAGTATGATGTTGACTGTGGGCTTGTCATATATGACTTTTATCATTTAGAGGTGTGTTTCATCTATGCCTATTGTGTTAAGAGTTCTTATCATAAAAGGGTGCTGAATTTTGTCAAATGCTTTTTCTGCATCTATTGAGAAGATCATATGGTCTTTGTTTTCTGTTCTATTTATGTGGTGAATCACATTTATAGATTTGTGTGTGTTGAACCATTCTTGCATCTCTGGGATGAAGCCCACGTGGTAGTGGTGGATTATTTTTTTGATGTGCAGCTGAATTCGGTTTGCTAGGATTTTATTGAGAATTCTTGCATCTATATTAATAAGGAATATTGGTCTGTAGTTTTCTTTTTTTGTTGTGTCCTTTCCTGGCTTTGGTATCAAGGTGATATTAGCTATCACCACTTCTATTCAATATAGTGCTGGAAGTCCTAGCCTGAGCAATCAGGCAAGAGAAGGAAATCAAGTGTACAGAAATGGGGAAAGAAGAGGTCAAACTATTGCTCTTTGCTGATTATATGATCTTATATCTGCAAAACCCCAAAAATTCTGCCAACAGACTTCGGGAATTGATAAATAAGTTCAGCAAAATCTCAGGTTACAAAAGCAATGTACAAAAATCAGTAGCATTCCTAAACATCAACAACAGTCAACCTGAGAATAAAATCAAAGACTCAATACCTTTCACAACAGCAACAAAGAAAATAAAATATCTAGGAATATATTTAACCAAAAAGTGAAAAACCTCTACAGGGAAAACTATAAAACGGTGAGGAAGGAAATCACAGAGGATGTAAACAAATGGAAAAATACATCATGCTCGTGGATTGGCAGAATCAACATTGTTAAAATGTCTATACTACCCAAAATGATTTACAGATTCAATGCAATCCCCATTAAAATACCAACGTAATTTTCACAGACCTAGAAAAAATAATTCTACTCTTCATATGAAACCAGAAAAGACCCCGTATAGCCAAAACAACCTTAAGCAAAAATAAACAATTGAGAGGCATCAATTTACTAGACTTCAAGGCTATAGTAACCAAACAGCATGGTACTGGCACAAGAACAGAGACATAGACAAAGGGATCAGAAGAGAGAACCCAGATAAAAAACCATCCTCATATTGGCCATCTGATGTTTGACAAAGTAGACGAAAACATACACTGGGGAAAAGAATCCTTATTAAATAAATGATGCTCGGAAAATTGGATAGCCACATGTAGAAGACTGAAATAGGATCTACAACCCTCACCATCCACAAAAATTAATACATGATGGATAACAGGCTTAAACCTAAGGCATGAAACTGTAAGAATTCTAGAAGGAAATGTTGGGAAAACTCTTATAGATATTGACCTATGCAAAGAAATTATGAAGAAGACCCCAAAAGTAATTACAGCAACAACAAAATTTTTTTAAAAAGTGACCTGATCAAATTAAAAAGCTTCTGCACAGCCAAGGAAACAATCAATAAAGCAAATAGACAACCTACAGAATGGGAGAAAATATTTGCATGCTATATATCCGATAAAGGGCTGATATCCAGAATCTACAAAGAACTCAAGCAAGTCAGCAAGAAAAAAATCAAAAAACCCCATTAAAAAGTGGGTCAAAGACATGAACAGAAGCTTTTCAAAAGAAGATAGACCAATGGTCAATAAACATATGAAAAAATGCTCAACATCTCTAATCATCAGGGAAATGTAAACCAAAACTGCAATGAGATGTCACCCAACTGCAATGAGAGTGGCTTTTAGCAAAAAAAATCCCAAAACAACAGATGCTGGTGGTGTGGATGTGGAGAGAGGAACACTTATACCCTGTTGGTGGTCCTGCAGTCTAGTACAACCCCTATGGAAAGTAGTATGGAGATAACTCAAAGAACTAAAAGTAAACCTACCATTTGATCCAGGAATCTCACTACTGGTTATTTATCCAAAGGAAATAAAGCCATTTTATCAAAAAGACACTTGCACTCAAATGTTTATAGCAGCACAATTTACAATTGCAAATATGTGGAATCAACCCAAGTGCCCATCAATACATTAGTGGATTAATAAAATGTGGTATATATATACCATGAAGTACAACTCAGCCACAAAAAAATGGGGAATTAATACCCCTTGTATTATCCTGGATGGATCTGGAGCCCGTTCTTCTAAGTGAAGAATCACAAGAATGGGAAAAAAAATCACACGTACTCACTATTAAATTAGAACTAATCAATCAACACTTATGTGCACATATGGAAGTAAAACTCAACAGAAATTAAGCAGGTGGGAGGTGGGGAAGAGGGGATGGGTAAATTTACACCTAACGGGTACAGTGTACACTATCTGGGTGATGGGAACACTTATATCTTTGACTCAAACTGTACAAAAGTTTGAGCAATTCATGTAACCAAAACTTTTGTACTGCTGTAATATTCTGAAATTTTAAAAAAAGATATTAAACATTCAGGATAATATATATTTCCCCAAGATTTTCATCCTCAGAGATATATACTACAGTTTTAATAAGCATAATAAATACTGTTCTTTAACTCAACCCTCAACAACAGAAGCTTTGGAAATCTAATTTCCACCTCAAATCTTTTGTAATTAATGAAGGAAATCCTTTCTATCTGTTAAAGAGAGTTTAGGGCTATTGCTTTTATTAAAATGTATTTCTAGGAAGCTTTTTCCTTTTGCAATTCAGATTTCTTGGGTACACTTAAATCTTTTGTAGGTTCAGCACTCAGAATTCCATTCAGAGGACACTAATACATGAATAACTAACCCTAATATTTTCTTAAATGTACACATATGTAAGCTGAGACACATTTTTAATTATCCACCTCAAACAGGTTTATCTCACAATCATAGTAATATCAGTAAACAGCAACCTATATCTTTTTGCTTACACAAAACAAAGAAATACCACCACTTCAACAATATACCTTGGACTTGTTCTTGTTTCCTGTCTCACACATAACATACAAGTGATTGCTAACATATTTCAATCCACATCTCCTTCAAAATATTTCATCTGACTAATTTCCACTTTGCAATGTATACCCTGGAATGGTTACTGCAAGAGTTTCCTATCAGGTCTCTCTGCTTCCATCTTTGCTCCACTACTTTCTCTTTAATACAGAAGGGACAATGTGTCCTATTCTCAAATATGAACGCATGTCACTCTTTCTAAAATAGTGTGGTAGTTTGAGTCACTATAATGGCTTTGCATTTCATTCCGAGTAAACCCAACTTCTTATAATTGCCTAAAAAGCCTTAAAAACCTAGCTTCTTGCTAACTCCAGGGAATCATCTTTCCCTCTGACAGCAAGTATGCCTCCACCTGAGGACCTTAGCACTTATTCTTTGCTATTCCTAGAATTCTCTTCCTCTAGAAATTATAACACACGCTGTAACTCTTTTCAGGTCCTGCTCAAAAAAAGCTTTCCAGATAATTTTTCTCATAAGACTTTGGGTAAAGTAGCAATACTCCTCCCCTTCTTCTCCCTTATACTAATTTTTTGGTTTTTATATTCCATGTCATCACTTATATACATATATATGCACACATGCATATGTATATATGTACCATATACATATGCCACATATACATAGTTTGTCTCTCAAACACCAGAATGTACGCTATATTAGAATGAAAAGTTTCTTCACATGGATTTAGTTGATCTCTTACTGGTTTCCAGAACTTTGAACACTGCCTGAAACAAACAAGCATTTGATACGCATCAGTTGAATCAATTAACTATAAAAAATAGTCTTTGCTTTAACTATCTTAGAAAAATATTGCATTGTCTTCCATTTGAGAATGTGTATACAGAATGCTTTCAAGAATATATACATGTGTGATTGGCTAAAATTTAATGCAGGAGCTAAAAGCTCTGTCTCTCCTCTTTAGACATATTTCTACTTTCCATTTGTTTCCTCTATTTCCTTTTCTCCCACTCACTTGTTAACTTACCGCTGAAGTTCAAATTCAATCCCTTTCAACATTTGTAAACTGCTCTTTCCAACATTGCCAATATTTCTTTCTTGCTAAATTCAATAAATATTTTAGTTCTTCTTTGACCTGTTGGTGACATTTGATGTTATTAAATACAACATTCACATAACACCACACTGTCTTTTCCCCCCTTTGCCTTTTTGGCTGGTATTTTATAGTTCCCTTCTTAAGTTTCATTTCTGTCTCCTGGCTTTATATTTTATTCTGAAGTAGATTATATACCTAGTATTTATGCTTCAAAAAGAGATTTTGAAAAATTTAGATGTTGAAGGGAAAGTATCCATTTTGCTCAAGTCACTATTTATTATAGGAGAGTATATAATGTATAAATTTGAGTATCGTTTTATCAGAAAATATGAGGAATATGGTATTTTTAAAGAACAATCTTTCTTTAACAAAATATGTACTGCTATAACAGGCAGAATTATTGAGTCTAATCAGAAGAACTACTTACTAAGATAACAATATAATTTAATATGAAAATTATCAGAGTGGTTACAAATAATAATAATAATAAATTTAACAAAATCAAATAAAAATCCTGTAAATTACATAACATGTGAGTAATTAAGAATATGGTACTAAAACTCATATGCATTCTATATGTATAAAATAAAGAAAAATAGTAACTTTTTTAAATTTCAGATTTCAAAAAAATTGAATATAGAATATTTTCATCTAAATGCAAATAAATGATGAGCTTCATAAATTTAAGTCTTTCTGTAGAATAAATATTTTGGACTTCCATTGTCCTCTCATGTTATGACTGTATTTATGCAATACTCTGTATTTGCCTCTCGTATATAAGGATGTCTGGGATTACAGTTGGGATAGTATATGCATCAAAAATGGACACAGTTTTAAAAATTTTTAAAAACTTTGTGTATTTCTGTGCATAAAATATGTCATTTTCATTCTTTCAAGAGCAGCTATGTGCCTACCTACTACCAACAAAATGTCAGAATTAAATCTTGGCTTTTTTGTGAATGAACACCCACCATAGAAAACCTCTTCAGGAGATTCTCCTTTTTATTTCTCTTGTGCCACCCTCCAAATTCTGGTACCACTCTTTATTCCTTGCATTAAGAGCCTCACATATACCACCTCATGAACAAAAAGTATCCTATGTTGAACCAATTCTCTGAACTTTCCTTATATATGTATGCCTTTATAAATAATTAGCCTACTTATGAGGTGACAACATCCCCTGAAGTTCTCTTCGATATGGAATGCTTATTCTTACTCATCTTCTATTTGAAAAGAAGTAAGGTTGGTACTTTTTTACTCAGCAATTTAACCCTAGCCAATAATTATCTCATTATTTTAAAAGTTATTCTTCCTTTTTGTTCATTGTATCTACCTATTGCACTCTCTACGACTCCCCATTGCTATATTCTATAAATCTACCGAGCACACCTTCACATTCATTGACATCTGATTCTTGATTCTCTCTCTCTCTGTGATGCAATTTTTGCCTTCATCCTGGGTCAAGTCAATATCCATGCTGACCAATCATATAAAAACTCGGCCTTTTAGATCCTAATCAAAGAATCTGTGATTCAAAGTTCCCCTTCTACACTCTTTATCAGCTATCATTTCCATGGCCATGCCCAAAAATTTATCATTGATTCATACTGTTCAAGCTCTGATACCTCTAAGTTAGATGTCTCACTCACTGTCTGAGAATAACCTTCTATTCATCCTGCTTCCATGTTCAACTACTGCCACGATAACTCCCCTTTGCCAGATGGTTCATTTTCTTTGACCGTTAAGACTCCTCTGATCTTTTTCAGCTTAGCATCTATGATCAGTCTTAATGCATAGTTTTGAAGATCCACGTAAAGTTCCTAAGCTCTTTATACTTTCAATATCTCTACAGGGCAAAACCCCAATCCTAGATCAACATACAATACACCTGGTTTCTTCTATTAACTTTTTAACTCTTACCAAACAACTGAACTTCTTATTCTCTCTCTAATCTCAACTGATGCTCTCCTCATCTAGTTATTAACAAAATAAGAGAAAAAAAAAGTCAGGGGAAGACATTAGAACAGAACATTTTTCATTTCTTACCACCAAGTAAACAAGCTACGAGTAACAGTGTAGATTTCTTAATTCTTTCTTAAGTGAATTCCCTTGGGTAAGAGGACAATAAAATTATCTCATTATCTTTGGCCAGTGCCCTTTAATACTTCTGCTGGCTTTCCCTCTCCACCTGCCCATTATCTGTTGGAGTTCTTCATCAATCTCCCATGCATATGCTCTTTTCTCAATTCATATGTCATCTGTAGGTGGCTATATTGACTCCTATGGCTCTGGTTACCCCTGGGCTTGATCACTCTTCTCACCATTAGGTTTACATATCTGACTTACCTTGAGACATCTCAACTTAGATCGTTGTTGAGTATCTCATATTCAACAGACACATAGATAATATAGTATTTATTTCCCATGTTCTTATTCACTTTTCTTCCTTATCTCACTGCAAAATAACTTCAACCACACTTCTGCTAAGAAGAAAAAAAAAACAAAAACGACAGCTGTGTTTTTCAAAATCTAATCCCATTATAAACATAAGTAGTTAATTAATCTCTAAATTTGATCAATTTTACTTCACATATATCAATTCTACTCCACATGTATCTTTTCTGTTTCTCTCATTCTATTTCCACTGTCACTACTGCAATCCACGCCAGGACCACCCCTCTGCCTCCCCTCTCCTCGATTGTTGAAGTAAGTTTGCTTGGTCTCTCAACGCAGTTATTAACCCATGCTAGCAATTAATATAACTGTAACTAGAGGGATATTATTTTAAAATTCAAATATATCCCAGAACTTACTTACTCAAATGCGTTTTGCTTCATATTTCCCTGAGAATAGGGTTTTAAACCGTTCTTACAAATTAATAAAAAGGGGTGTAAGGCAAGAACTGTGGTAAGGGACTAGCTAAAAATAATGATAATAATTAGCCACTGACTCCCTATTTACTTCTCTGTAATTGCCACTCTGGAGCCACATAGCTGGTGGTCATAAAAATTCTTAGCTTTCTCCATAGATAATATTACCTTTTTGAAACCTAGGGGTAGTTTCTGAGATATCATCCAGGTCCTGCATTGCAGTGGAATGGCTGACCCACCCAAACCAGGGGTCCATACCAAGAAACTGACTCAACTGGCCTTGTGACCGCCCTCCCCCTGCAATAACATAGTCAGCAAAGAAGACAATTTCTACAACCCTATGGTTCCACCCCAAACCCAACCAATTAGCAGATTCAATTGCCTAGGCAAACTGTCTTTAAAAACCTTGTCTTCCAAATTCTCAGGGAGGCAGATCTGAGAAATTTCTCCCATCTCCCCGTTTAGCGCTATGCAGAATAAACTCTTTTTCTGCCATAAACTCTGCTGTCTCAGCGTATTGGCTTCCTCTTGGGCAGCGGGCAAATGAACCTGGTTGGGCAGCAACAGGTTAAGAATCTTTACTATGATCCGTAAAGCCCTGCATGATTTTGCTCATTTGTTGATGTTGAGTCTCAACTGTAACCACTATTCCTTAAGCAATTTTAGCTCCAGGAATATGGAACTACACTTGTTTGTCAAAGATCACATTCTGTCTTGCTTCAGAACCTTCGCAATGCTACTTTTGCTCTCTTGCCATTTTCCTCCGTTAC
The DNA here is from genome assembly GCA_023783475.1 of Daubentonia madagascariensis. Lineage (NCBI taxonomy): Eukaryota > Metazoa > Chordata > Mammalia > Primates > Daubentoniidae > Daubentonia > Daubentonia madagascariensis. The sequence goes on along the minus strand of JAKFHU010000978.1, from coordinate 10,641,819 downwards.
ACTATACTACCTAATTCTTATTTGTCTTTTCTGTTTCATGTGAAATGCTGCTACTCTATGCTGGGCCCATTTTTTCATTTAGTTGCTCTGCAGTTCCCTGTACTTTTTATTATGTTGATCATGCTTAAGATATTTTTCTTCCAGATGATGAATAGCACATTGGGCCGGAATGTACTTGTCTTATTTGCTTCTGTATCTCCACCACCAGCTACAATAAAATATTGTTGAATGGTGCATATCTAGCAGTAGCATCTAATTGTGGTTTTGCTTATTTTCTTGCTGTTTTACTTTTCTTTTGCTTTGGTGAGTGTGTGTGTGTGTGTGTGTGTCTAGACTAGTGTATATGTGTATATTTTGATTTTCCTTTTCCCCTTCTATTAGGGTTGTAGTGAATGGTGGTCTAATTTAGTATCCTCAGTGAAGCCAAGTATAACCTCTTGCTTGTAATAATTTTCTAATTATTTCTGTTGATGTGAAAAACACTTCTACCACCCACTTCAACTATTTATTTATTTATTTATTTATTTATTATTTAAAGTAAAATTTCTTGTTTAAAGTAAAAAAAACTTCATATTCATCTTTCTATACTTACCTTAACTTGAACATACCAGGTACAAAAGGGGTTTTTAAAAAATTAATTCAGTAATCAAGATTATGTATCTTGACTGATTTGCTAAATTGTACTTCCTCTGCCTTTGTAAATGTACTTTTTAATGCCAGTTATATAAATACTGATTTTGAGAAACCAAAATGTTGAAATAAATTCTATGCAACATGTGCATTTAATTTTATGTGGCAGCAAAATTTGGTGTCCTTTTATTCATCTATGTATTGTCCTGATGATGTGTGTGTTCCTGAGACAGTATATCCTACCTGGCAAGGTGGAACAGCCATATTGACAAGCTTCTATGAAGCAAATGGACCAAATATTTTCTATTTGATTAAATCAACTTTACATGGATATACATAAAAATATGTTTTTTCCTGTAGATAGTACAAATTAATTTAATATCTATAGAACCATTTAAAATATCTAATTTCTTATAGAAAGAATAATCTTCTGCATTCTTATAGCATTATTAATCCTTAAACTTTAACTTGTTATTTTTAATTCATTAAATAGCGAGTCCAGAACAAATGTATGATTTGCATTCTTCTCATTTACATGTGAAAATGACAGAGCTTAAAAATTATCATTTAATTCTCTAATAAAGTTTTTAAGTGAAATATGTTTTATGAATCTACAATATGAATTTTAAAGTATATTAAAATGCTATATATTAAAGTAAAAATTAAAATATAATCTGTTCTCATAGACAAGTACTACATTTAGAACAAAATCCAATCTGAATTTAGCTGTTGAAGTACTAATAAATAAAAGTGGGCTACCTTGCTGGTGCACTGTCCTAACTTAAGTGAATGCATTTTTAAGTCAGTAGAATGTTGGTACCTGTTTTGTCATAGAATAACATCTGACATTCCTCAGCTATAGGCAATAAAACTCTTAACACATTCAGAGGCATCCTTGCCCAGTCACTGATTCTGCCCTCATCAAAGCACCCACTAGTTAGCTGTGAAATTGTGATTACTGGTTGAAGCCCAATATCTGATACTTTTGAGATGAGCACTGAAAACCTCTTGCCACTAAGTCAAATTGTCCTACATATTCTGCATTATTTTCCTAGTCCACAGCAGATTATTTCTGCTCTTTTTTTTTTTTGATGATTTTGAACTTTTCTTAAAGCAATCTACTTATGCAGGGATCTGCACTAAATCATCTTTTGTTTGGTCATAATTATTCCATCTACAGTCTGCACATTCTGCTATTTGCTTTGTAAATATGACCATAAGAATGATGATAATGTCTCTGGATTAATTCCGAATATAAGTACTTCCTGAATCTCTTCTGGCAAGATTGGCAAACTCTATACCAAGTTTATTTCCCTTTCCTTATGGACCCATAGCTAGCTGATATTGCCCATCATCCTTCACAGGTAGATATGTCAGGTAATATAGCTACAGTCAATGGATGTGACCATACATGATGTACATTCTGTCTAGGCCAGGACAGAATTCCTACGTAGTCATCCACATTCTCCTTCACATCTACCAGTTAGATGACAACATACCTGGTGATCTGCACCTGATCAGACTTAAAGTGAGAAATATTTCGACTCCCATAATGTTACACTGTTGAGATTTCAAGATTTAAATTGTTACAGCAGCTAGTGTTAACTAATTCATCCACCCACCATTTAAGTCCCTTCTTGGAAAGCTCCTTTTGCTTGAGCTCATATTCTTTTTTACATTTTTTTGTCTTTTTTTTGGACACTGACATTTGGCATGCTGCCAAACAGCCTGTGTGTTAGCTTTGCGGTGGCCACGCCTAAGCCTAGATTAATCTCCTTTGCCCTACCAGCAAGCAGGTAAATTCCCAGCATACTTTGAAGCTGAGCCTGCTCAAGGTAGGATGGAATGTAGTTTAAAATATTTCCTTTTAGAAAACCTTATTAATTAATCACTGATATAAAAAATTTTGGATGGAGATTTAAGCTTCAAACAAAGCAGGTATTTTCATTTATGATTACTAATAATTAAGATACTGTCTGCAATAACTATGTATTAGGCATTGTCATACTTTACCTGGAAATTCATTTAATTTTTAAGGGTTACTGAAAATATAAAATTATTTTGAGGAACAAAAATTAAGTAAAAATATTTTTAAATGAAACCATCAAACTTCTAAAGGCCTGGCACATCAAAAGAGGATGGCAGACTCTCATATTTGTATTCCATATGCAAGGGCAGTCACCAAAAGTGCCACAGCAATTTTGATTCCAAGAGACCTTAAAAAAATGAATAAATTGGCTCCTAAATATTCTACAATATCACCAAACACCACCTTGATTTTACTTGCCCTGCTGTGATACACACACATACACATACTTATATTTTCCAGAATGTTAAATTTTCAGAAATGTACTAAAAATGATGATTAACAAATTTGGATATATATTTAATTGAAGTACATGTCTTATATTCTAACTGTTTTATTAAAATGCATTTACCAATTATAAAGTATATGTATATTTTGATAAATAATTATTTTATAATTATGTTAACTGTAATAATTTTATATATGATTGAGTATATATTATAAAATTTATAACATGTATTTGAATGATTATAGTTATGTATATTTTTTATTTATTTCACATTAATTTCAGATGACATAGAAATAGACCTGTAAAGACAATTGAGAACTGGGAAGAAATTTTCTTTATTATAAAGTCAAGGATTGTATTGTATCTCCAGATAGCTTAATTTTTCATATTTTTCCTTGTATCTAAAAAAACCTCATTATGATTCTTTCTCATATATTTCTCATTCACTCATTCACCATTTTGGTGTGCATGAGTTTGCTAGACATTCCAATTTCAATCCAGCAGTGCAAAAGAAATAAATCAACTTATTGACAATCAAATTCCACAGCCAATATGGTTGTACAATGCACTTGAAAATAACTGTCATTACTCTGTACCAAAGGAATATAAGTTAGTATTTTGAAGCACAGCTGCCATTTGAATTGGAAAATTAAGTTCATAAATTTCAATCACTAAAACAGCTTAGATTTATGGCTAGTATGAGCAGATACTTAGTGAAATAATTTCCATGCATTAGAAAGCCATCATTATAAATAAAGGTATTGTTCCAAATAATGGGAGAAGAATGTGATGAACATACCAAACAAAAGTGAAAATGAGATATTTGTTAGAAAATAAGTCTTGGTATGCCTAAGAAATACATCATAATGGACTTTAAATTAGTTATAGCATAATTTTAATGTTATTATCAGAATTTTCATATACAAAATCATAAATCTATATATTAATATGTAAATAAAACCCAGCAAAGAAATGAAAAAAATTAGGAGGGGTTCGCCTTCTCTTCAGTGAAAAGCTGAATGATAGATCTCTTGGAGTACTGTCATCAGCATTGATTTCTTTGTGACTCCATTAGCTTGTATGTGAGGGGAGAATTATTTATGCAACCACAAAACTAATTCAGAAATTTTCTTTCATAGAGCTGTCTTCATTCAGTGTTCATTTTTTTTCATGCTTCTTTTCTTTTCCTAATTTTCCCTATTTTTTTACACAAGAAAGTACAGAATTTATGATAAGACAAAGCAAAGGACAAATACTGAAATATATGTATTTGTATAAACATATGCTATTAAAAAAATCTATGTTATACAAAGTGATGAAGATAAGAAGAAAACAAGGTTGGGTGTAGCCATATCCCTGGGAAACAAGGAGAAAGCACCATAATTTAAAGATTCCCATAACCACATGAATTATGATAAAAATTGCCCAAAGAAATGGAAGATATATTTTACTAGAATAGGCAAAATTGAATTTTTGCTTGAACAAGTAAAAAATAACTAAACATATGTACTGAATTATACTTTATTATACCTTCATAGTGTCCAACATGTATTAATTCCATTTCATATATATTATATTCAATCTCAATAATATTTACTCTTAATACAATACACCATTTCTACCAATAAGGAAAATATGCTTATCCTTTCTCAAAGGATGGCAGTTTTTTTTATATAAGTATTTTAATAGTCTTTCTATTTTGATGCAATGCGTGACTTTTGATGGCCTGTCATTCTGAGACTAAACGATGCATTCATCCTACCCAATGCACTCAAACATAATGTCAGAGTGAAAACAAAATATCTGCGATAACAAATTTCCTTTGGAAAAAGAGCAAAGTGGGAAAAATAAACTAGTTTATAGCATGTTTTTTATCAAAATATATGGGGAAAACAACAAAACAAAACAAAATACCTCCCTGCCCAATGGAAGAGCATGTGCTTGGGTCCGTGAATTTGACAGTCTCCTGATTTGCCTACTGGAATTATATTTATTGGCTACTTACTTTTCATGGGGGTTAGAAATTAGGGTCAGATATTTGACAGGTTTGGTATTTTTCTAGCAATGAACCTCCTCTGCTATCTGGGAACTGTTTTCTAGTAAGCAACACCAGATATCTGATCATGGACTTTATGGTTTTTATCTCTAATTATCAGATTTCATAGCTCTTTCTGTCCATTTATCCATTGGTTTCCTAGCTTGTATTTGGGTCCAGGACTAAAGCATATTGGTAAGTATTATATGGCTCTCGTAACCATGTTATAACTCAATTGATAGTAATTTAAAATGGAGAAAATTTTAACTATGTTATATTTTCAGCAGAAGATAGGCAATTTTATAATGTTCACTTTAATGTTAGGAATATCCAAGGTAGTATTGTAAAAGAGAAATATACTGTAAGTCACATATGTGAGCTGTATATATAATTTTACATACTCTAGTAGTCATATTGAAAAAAGTAAAAATTAATCGTGAAATTACTTTTAGTAATATATTTTATTTAACCCAATATACCCCAAATGCTACCATTTTAACATGTAACCAACACAAAAATTACTAATGACATATTTTAACTGCTTTAGTTGTACAAAGTTTTTGAATTCTAGTCTATTTTGTACACTTAAAGAACACTTCCTATGCTCAATAGCCATGTCAGTATAGTATTAAACAATGCAGAGATATTAATTTCCCCCCATTTCTCTGGATCTTCTTTTTATCCTCTGCTTTTAGTGAAGATTCACAATCAATTTGGCTCTTACCATTATTGTGGAGCAGAAAGACAAGTCTTTCTGCAGTTCTACAAGTCACATAATTATTTGGCCTGCATTCATCCCAGATTACTGGCCATAAACAAAAGGAGGGATCCTGTTCTGTGCTGTTTCTTATCTGTTTTCATAAAGACCGTTCTATATTGCAACATTTTGGCTGTGAGTATTCAACTAGCTACAACATTTTCACATATTTTTTCACAGTGTTCTAAACCTCAATTTTCAGTCAACCCTATATCCCAAATCAAGTCAATAATGTAGGTCTGTCACTTGTCACATTCTGTACCATGTCCCTACATATTTTCTGTATTATACAAGGTATTTTTGGTTGAAAGTGAGAAACCAAACTCCAACTTCAGTCTGTAAAGAGTGTGCCCTGCAACAAATACCTGCAATGCCCAGAAATAGCACAGGCTGTGAAAAGACTGGATTAAAGAATACAAAATAAATTATTAAGGTTCTGTCTTTCCCTCTATCTTTTGGTTCTACTTGTCTTTGTCAGCATTCTTTGGTAGAAATGATCTATGCCACAAAAAGTTGAAATTAAAAATCTGTGCTTCACACACTCACAGCTTCACCATCTGTTTTTGTGTTGCTATAAAGGAATACCTGAGGCTGAGTAATTTATAAAGAAAAAAGGTTTATTTTGCTCCCAGTTCTGCAGGCTGTACAAGAAGCATGGTGCCAGCATCTGCTTCTGGTGAGAGCCTCATACTACTTCCACTCCTGGTGGAAAGCAAAGGGGAGCTGGGGTGTGCAGAGATCATATAGTAAGAGAAGAACCAACAGGGAAGGGGGAGGTGCCAGTCTCTTTTTAACAACCAGCTCTCACAAGAACTTATAGAGCAAGAATTTACTTACTCCACCCCACACCAGGAGGGGATTAATCTATTCATGAGGGATCCACCCCCATGACCCAAACACCTTCTATTAGGCTTCACCTCCAACATTGGAGATCAAATTTCAACATGAAGTTTGGAGGGGTCAAATATCCTACCCATAGCACGATCCCTATGAAAGGGCTCTTGTCTTCTGAGGATCCAAATATCAATATAGTTCCAGTTCTGTTTAATGACTTGTGCATCCAGGCATCAAACAGATGTGGTATCCAGCCAGCTACCCACTGGATGTGCCAAGACCATAGTGGTTCTACAGATATAGAAAGAAAACAAAAATAAAATATTGTGAACCTCAGTCAGAGCATCATCCAGATCAATCTAAAAAGTGGCTTTTTTTTTTTTTAACACTTTTGCTAATGTATCCATCAAAGTTAAAATAGGATGTTAATACAAATGGGAGCTTGGAATTATAAAATAATTTTGTCCTTTCCAAATCCTCACATCATCCTGAGAACGTCAATATCATATTAATGACATATCAAAACCTTTGTCTGCTATTCTTGTGTTTTTAAACTTCAATTGTTGTTTCTTCTATTTCTTTAGAGGCTCTAAAGGAGTAGAAGCCTAGAAAAGGCTGGAGAAAATCTACCACAGGATATTCCATTATTTTACTTCCATGGGAAATCCTGACGAAGAAATATATAAACAGACTCATACACCCATACTTATACCTACCCAGATCCACTTCCATCCACTCTCCCCCAAACCGCACACTCCAATATAGTGATACATTTAATTCATTTTCTCTAATCTTACATAAAACTGTAGCATCACTTAGCACTCTTATGCATGGCACTGGTTAGTTATCTATCCCATGTTCTAAAAGAGCCATTCCAGGTGTTTAACACTCTTCTCAATTTCTTTGACCTACCATCAACTTTATCATTCTCAAACACTTCACCACTTAATCAGAAAACAAAACAAAACCAAACAAAAAAACAAAACAAACACATACCAAGTCAAATAATTGGAGCTTCATTTAAGTTATTTTCTTTTACCAAACAAGCAAATTTCTTCCTCTCTGATCCTTCCCATCTTCCCCTCATTTCATTATTGGCTAATAACTTTATCTCTTCTTTAAGTTACATGTCTTCCTGCATAGATTCCTAAATTTCTTTAACATTAAAAAAACCCCAAAATCTCCAACCTTATTTCTCTCTTCAGTAAGGACATCCTGATTGGTTTGTTGCAAATATATGCACACAACTGTAAATAGTGATCCGGTAGTCTAAGGGAGTAGCCCGGTGGGACGTAGAGTGGTTTAGATCTTCTGGGCTAGCTGCATCTAACAATTTATGGTTTATTTGAGTTTCATGAAATTTATCAGGTTCTATAAACATGCCCTGTGTTAGGCATGATGGCACTCAGAACCTCAAAGTGATCACAGAAAGACTATAAAAGTTGGAAACTTACTTTGGCTGCCAGCTGCACAGAGCATTAATATTGGTACTATGCAAGAAACTGACCCATGGAGCTGCTAGGGAAATGTGTATTCCAGGTGCCAAGAAGAATGCTCTGTGCTTCATAGTGGCAGAAAATCTAGGTGGGAGGGCAGGATGGGTAATTTCGTGTTCATGATTAAAATTTCTTGACTATGAATTGAATATACTAATTGAAAAACAAAATCCAATATGGTTTGGAAACAATCTCATGTTTGCCTCTTCCTAAAATTAAATATTTGAAGAGATTTTTTGGTATGTTTGATGCAAATGCAATTGTAGTGTTTTTCCTAATAAGCTATATTTTATTTTTTAAATATACTTTTATAACAAAAATAAAATGTGATTGATATTTTTCCAACAATCTCCATATGCATGTCCCTAAACCCTCCAGAATTTTCTCCAGTGTGTCATACAAATACTATCACTTTTGTGGTGTGTACAATGTGGTTAAGCTGGGAAACACTGACTTGGTACTTCACCTCTCAACCCCCCTTCCAAGCTGAACTTCTCTGCTTTCCACTCAATGCTCAGCCTACCATAACTAGTCTTCGTAACCATTAATCAAATCTGGGGTAATCAGTAATCTTCTGGTTGCCAAACCCAGTGAACAATCATTAGAAATAACATAACATTATTTCTCTCCAACTTTTGGCACCATCTACTATTCCCATGTTTTTTAAAAATTGCAGCCCTCACTTTCGTGACAGTATTTTAACCACTAATTTCTTTGTTGTTCCTTCTCCAGCTCCACTGTAAACTTCTTTTCCTTAATCTGCTATTGAATGTTGTATTCTCCAGAATTTCCTTTCAGTTATCTTTGTTGCTACATGCCCATCCCTAAATATCACCCATATGCTGATGATTTTATATTCTTTTTCTCTAATCCAGACTTCCTTCTTGAGTTCCTGACATGTGAAAACTGCTTCCTCTCTGACGTATTTATCTATGTGGCTATAGGTACTATCAGTTCAAAATAGTCAAAAGTGAATTAGTTATCTTGTTTTTTTTGACTAAATATTCTCCTATTTCATTTCCTCTGTCAGGCAAACCTCAACCATGAGTTTCTTTTTGGCTTCTCATCTCCTTTGTACTTAATATTTAAATTAATACAAGTTTGTCCATTCTATTGCTTTACTGTGTTAAAATCCCTTTGTTATACTACAAAATAATCCCTTTGCTTCTTTTTGGGAAATAATTTATTCCTGTTAATCTCTGAGCATCAGGGTCTGTTTGTCATACTGTTGCTCAAATATTCTATATAAAACTAAAAATTTGTCATGTGACTCTTGCCGTATTTCTTCATGAAATTCTTATTCCTTTAATCCAACCTCCTAAGCACAGTGTATAAGACCATTTACAGACTAATGATTTTCTAACTCTTTTGTCTCTTATATAGATGATTTATCCCCAAAATGTATGTTTTAGCTATATGGAACTAAACAAAGATAAGCAAATATGTAATAGTCTCTGATGTCTCTGGGCTCTCACTCTGGAATGACCTTAGTGATTAACCTGCACTCTCAGTTTTACGTAGTTATATCCTTTGCTATAAAACAGTTCAGAAGTCATCTCTCAAGACTTGTGTGAAATGAAGCCTTCAGTATCTACATAAGCTTTTTTCTTTGAGTTTCTGTTACTTTCCTGATCATTGTGCGTTATGTATATGTATATTCCGCTTAGTTTCTTGAGGTCAATATCTGCATGATCTTTCTTCTTTGTGTTTCTGGTGATTTCCTGATCATTCTGCATTATGTATGTCTATATTCTCTTTAGTTTCTTGAAGCCAAGGACTTTTGGGATTTCATCTAAGTATTCTTAGTACGAGTAAATTAAAACAAAATAATATTTGAAGTACTATTTATTTTAAAATATGAAAGAAGATATTATGTTCCTGTTAGAGTCAAGTATAATACTTTGTAAGGCGATCTTCCTTTTTGGTTGATTTTTGCTGACGTTTTCCCTGTTTTGCTTTTGTCATCATCTTATTATTTTATGTCATCATAATGAGAAAGATACATTTTAAAGAATAGTAGAACACAAATATAATAGAAAATGTGCACATGGAATATCACCAGTTAAAGATAAAATGTCTTTTAACATATGGAATTCTTAGATTTTGTTTATTTTTATACCTCATTCATTTTACATTTAATCCAGTGCCATATGTTACATTGTTTAAAAGTTGGCTTAAATTTGGCACTCATTTCAAATAACACACTTTACATTATATAGCTATTAGGAGGTATAGAAACTGTAAAAATTGTATTGGCTATTTATTTAAAATATCTCAATTGAATAACATGTACTTAAAATGTTCATTATATGAGAGGAAAACAAACAGCTCACTTTAATGAAAAGAATTAGCAAAAACTAACCATGTGATTTGCATCTTTCTTTGCACATATTGTGCCAGGGGAAAATGCTTAAAAGCTATTTTACTTACTTGAATAGTTTAGTGTGTAATGAATTATAAATAGTAATATAGCTACGCCTTTTTATAATAATAAGGAATATTATAATAACTATTAATAATATATCATAGATATAACAGAGTCTGTTTCTCATTAGATTATTATAGCTAAATATGTAAAATTTAAATGTCATATTATTAAATAAATAAAATATGATATTTTAGTACCATCTCATTGTTAATAATAATGAAGAAAAATAAATAATTTCTAATGAAATTTGTTATGGGCTATATCAGTAATAAGCAACAAAAAATGTATGTAATTAATGCTATTATACATTTGCCTGTATTTCAAAAAAAAAATCTGAGTTTTAAATTCAGCTTAACTTCCTTAATAGAGTAACAAAATTTTAAAACCTAGATTTGGAATAAGTGATATTGAAATGCACATTTGACTTTTGGAGCTCTCTGAAGGAAAAACCAAAGGAGATGATACATCTCTAAATGCTGTTTATTTTTACAACACACTTGAAAAAGACTATCTGTATTCTGTTACAGTGTGTGTATATATTTAGATTATGAATGTGATGAATGTGTGTATATATATAGAGAGAGATAGATCTATTTTTTTTTCATTTTAGTTAAAGGGCATGTCACTGAGGATGAATGCATCTGATAGACCCATTTAAGTTCTATGTGGAGTTAACTTATTTTTACCATATATTAGTTAATTAATGACATTATTCAGGTTCAGTGGATGGAATTCAGCAAGAATATATTGCCATCACAACTAGAAGTTTAAAACTTTACAACAGTTTGACCTAAGGTATATTTTAGTTTCTTTTTTTTTAAATTTGCATTAAAATAATGTATGCACAAGATTCAAAGATCAAATTATACAAAGGAACTTATAATAAGAAGTAATAGACCCATATCTCCCATGTTCACATCCTTAGCTCACATACCAGAATATATATATACACATATACATACACATATTTTAATCCATTTTTTAATTTTCGTTAAAGGACATGTTGCTGAAGATGAATGCATTTGAATGCATCTGATAGACTCATTTAAGTTCTACTATTAATGTCTTTTGTCTGGGGTTCTTCTGATGAGTTATTCTGTATATCTAAATATTATCCTTTTTTAATTCACTTACAAATTTTAGGCAATGCTTCAGGTTTTCTGGGTATGACAGAGGATTCCCAAGTCCCTTCTTCTTTAATAACATAGTAATATAAATCCTCAATAATGTTTTCATATGACAACAATGTTCATAATCTTTTATTTCTTTTCACATCATGCACAGAATGTTGTTGACTATTAGAGGATATTAGAATACTCACCCTTCCCTCTACCATTCTTAACCTATTTAATTATCTTCCTTTGTTTGCTCTTTCTTTGTTTTTATATTCTTTGCCCTTCACAATTATCATGTAAATTTTGTTTATTTCAGAACCAAGATTCATTGTAAGAAGATATTTTCTCCTTTAATTATTCAAACTTAAAAATCTTTATATCGTACAGAAAAAATGTCTCAAGTATTGATTTCAAATAGATTATCAAGGTTAACACTACTCCAGATCTTTTTCCAATCTCTTTATCAGCACAGCTAGTCTACAAATTCCCCTCCACCCCCCACCACACTCACTTCCATAGCATTCCACTCATCTGATCAAATTCAGGTTCACTGATCTCCAGGCTGCCTATGCAGATGTTTTTTATTTTCTTCCCTTTAGCTTTCTTCTATGCTTGATCTAGTATACCGAACACAATTTTATTCTCTTTCTCGTTATATCTTCAGCTTTTACTGGAGTTCGCTTTCAAGTAAGCTTTAAGAAATTGTACGTGAGAAATAACTTTATGAGTTTTTCAATGCCTGAAAATGTCTATTCAGTTTTCATATATTTTATAATATTTTGGAGTGGAATATAATTCCTGGTTTAAAAATAATTTTCTCTCATTATGTTGAAAGCAATATTACATTATTTTCTAGCATCCTATGTTTTCATGAAAGGTCAGATTGCAATCTGATTATTATTCTTTTGCAATGACCATTTTGAAATATGTGTGTGTGTATACATGTGTACTTGCACGTTTGTATTGTATATCTTCAGTTTAGTGAATTTTCATAATAATATGTTTATGTGGTTATGCTGTTGTTTTTAATTCCTTGTGTTGAGCTCTCAGCAGAACTTTTCAAACTAAAGACTCAGTTTTGTGAAATTTTCTTCTGTTTTTCACAATTTCACTCATTCCCTATTTTCTCCACTCTCCTTTGGAGATGGTTATTAGATTCTATATATTGATCTTCTGAATAGCTTTTTATTATCTATTTTTCTCCTTGCTTTTAAAAAATTTCTGGTTTATTTCTTCAGCTTATATTTTTCACATATAATTTACTGAATTTTGGTATTTTTAAAAAGTCCAAGAATCTTTTTAATTTTTATTATTATTATTATTTTAATTGACATGCAATAATTATACAAATATATGTGATAAAGTGTGTTATTGCAATACATATATACAATGTATAATGATCAAATCCAGGTAAAGGGCCTCTCCATTACCTCAAACATTGATCATTTGTGTTGGGAACATTCAAAATCCTCTCTTCTAGCTGTTTGAAAATACACAATAAACTGTTGTTAACTAAAGCCACCTACAGTGCTATAAAGCCCTAGAACTTATTCCTTTTGTCAAGCTATAATTTTGTATGGGTTGACAAACTCTTCCTACCTTCCCTCTTCCCTACCTTTACCAGCCTCTCGTAACCACTATTCGCATCTCTACTTCTATGACATCAAGTTTTTTAACTTCCACATATGACTGAGAATATTCAGTATTTACCTTTCTGTGCCTGGCTTATTTCACTTAATGTAACATCGTTCAGGCTCATCCAGTTTTTTTTTTTTTTAATTTTTATGCATTTTGTTTACATTTCCATCACCAGCAACTAAAGAAGTGCCTGTCACATGAAAGGTGCTAAAAAATGTTTATTGAATTAATAATACTTGCATATATTTAATGCTTAACAAATGTTGGTTGAATTAATAAATGAGGGTAAGAATGGTGATAAAGTCTTTCCTACCAAACATATAGTATTGTTTGGAATATCCAAAAAATACAGAAGAATAAATATGTATGCTTTAAATTTTTCTGGAAAAAAATGATAGAATAATATTAAGCACAATTTCTCTATAAATTTATGTTGCCAAAATATAAAGTCAATAATACATTTTCTTATTTTTATACTAAGAAACATTTTACAAATTTAAATAATTTATTAGTACTACTTTTATTAGTTATACTACTTTTGAATTTTTTTTTTTTTTTTTTTTTTTTTTTTTTTTTTTTTTTTTTTGTCACCCAGGCTAGAGGGCAGTGGCGTCATCGTAGCTTACTGCAATCTCAAACTCCTGGGCTCAAGTGATCCTCCTGCCTCAGCCTCCCGAGTAGCTGAGCAGCTGGGACTACAGGTGCAAACCACGATGCCCAGCTAATTTTTGTATTTTTAATAGAGACGGGGTCTCCCTCTTGCTCAGGCTGGTCTCGAATCCCTAAGCTCAAGCAATCCTTCTGCCTCGGCTTGCAAGAGTGCTAGCATTACAGGCGTGTGCCACTGCACCCGGCCCGAGATTTTTTTTGTTTTGCAATTTTTGAAAGTTGGATAAATTTTTAAATTAATATTTAGACATTTATAAATATCCAGCAATTTGTTACTACTTCAAATTATCTAGTGCAACATATATAATATTGTATATTCACTTATCCTTATTTCAAAAGTTTAATAAATCATTTCTTTAAACAATGCTCTTGAGTATGCTCTTACAGCTGGTAATTTAATTCTGTGTTTTTACTATATGAATTGTTAAAATGAAACCTGAAAGTAGAAGACCTAAACAATTCTAGAATTATCTGAGAGTTATATTATAGTGAATCATTGATTTTTTAGAACTACAATAAATTTCATATAAAATGTATCACATCTCTTCCTTTATTTTAGTGATTGATAAGTAAGACAGAAGTGGTTAGATGGTTTAGGAAAACAAGGAACCTAAATTACCCAGTCTAGGTGAAATCTCAAAATGTATTTTACCAGTATATAGAGAGAATAAAAAGTTGTGGGACCCATTATAATGTTTAGATAATAAAAACAAACAAACCTCTAATTATGTAAGTAAAGGTTAATAGGAGACATCATGGCTTAGTATTAAGAAGAATAAAATGCTTTGTATTGTTCAGGAGCAGATTGTTAAGAAAGATGCCCTTGACAAAAATGAAAGTTATTCTCTGGCTTAGAAATATTCACAATAATCCAAAAGTAAGTAATATTCTTGTGGAACATGTCCAGTGGTGGAGAATTTTATAGAAGAAGCGCATTTGTTTGGTTTTATTACTTATTTCATTTCTTTGGGGAAAGATGTTACACAATACACACACACACGCACAAATAAATTTACTTTGTTTTCTACCATATGTAAGTAATGGGATTTCACTGGTCATTTTATAAAAATATATTAATAAATTTAGAGTTATAATAAAATTTACAGATATTAAACTTATTTATATTCTAGTGTGGTAATCATCTCTTGGTGATCATATTTTTATTTTCACAGGCAAATATTAAATTTATGTTAACAAATACAACTCACCCCTCAATTCTCAGCTTAATCCATATTTCTTTTGTGAGGGCATTTCATTTTTTTCCTAGGCAAATATGTCTCGTTTTAATAAAATTTAATATGCCTCCATTGTAATTCTTAAACTAATATGTTGGAGTTACTTTTTTTTTTTTTTTTAAGGGAGGGAGATGAGTAATACTTGTCTTCTTACCAGGTTGTGAACTACTTGAAGCAAGAACATTGAAATCCAGCATTCAGTAGAAAGTGTGTAATATACAAGGCTTTAAATTAACATATGCTGACTGAAAGAATGAATGGGAAGTGGAATAATAATACAGTAGCATTTACATGATTATAGAAATAAAAGCAAAATGATACATGGGGTGTTACAGCAAATATTGTTAAATTAGTGAAACATGGTATGCATTAGAGTTACAGAGAGTAGTCCAATTTATCCATATAGGACTTTGTACTTTATTTATTTATTTAAAATTTTTTTATTTTTTTTTAATTCCAGAATATTATGGGGTACAAACTTTGAGGTTACATACATTGCCTGTGCCGACTGAGTCATAGCTACAAACATGTTCATCCCTCACCAGTGCATACCACACCCATTAGGTGTGAATTTACCTCCTCCTGCTTGACACCCAATGATTGCTACTTGCATACGTGCATATAAGTGTTGGTCAATCAGTACCAGTGACTGATCAATGCGTGTTGATCAATGAGTACATGTGGTGCTTGTTTTTCCATTCTTGAGATGCTTCACTTAAAAGAATGGGCTCCAGCACCATCGAGGATAATACAAGAGGTGTTGGTTCAACACTGTTTTTTGTGGTTGAGTAGTATTCTATGGTATACAGATACCACATTTTATTAATCCACTCATGTATTGATGGGCACCTGGGTTGTTTCCACATCTTTGCAATTGTGAATTGTGCTGCTATAAACATTCAAGAGCAGATGTCTTTATTACAGGGTGACGTTTTTTCCTTTGGGTAGATACCTTGATGTGGGATTGCTGGATCAAAATGTAGTTCTACTTTTAGTTCTTTGAGGTATCTCCATATTACTTTCCGTAGAGGTTGTACTAGTTTGCAGTCCCACCAGCAGTGTATGAGTGTTCCTATCTCTCCACATCTGCACCAGCATTTGTTGTTTTGGGACTTTTTGATAAAAGCCATTCTCATTGGAGTTACATGATACCTCATTTTGGTTTTAATTTGCATTTCCTTGATGATTAGAAATGTTGAGCTTTATTCATGTGTTTCTTGGCCATTTTTCTATCTCCTTTTGAAAAGTTTCTGTTCATTTCCTTTGCCCATTTCTTAATGGGGTTGTTGATTTTTTCTCACTGATTTTCCTGAGTTCTATATAGATTCCACTTATCAGCCCTTTATCAGATGTATAGCTTGCAAATATTTTCTCCCATTCTGTAGGTTGTCTCTTCACTCTAGCAATAGTTTCTTTGGCTGTGCAGAAGCTTCTTAATTTGATCAGGTCCCATTTGTTTACTTTTGTTGTTGCTGTGATTGCTAAGGCAAAGAATTTATGTACTTTATTTAAAATCCTTTTTTATTTTATCCATAAAACTAATGAACCATCTTTTGTTTTTCCCTCTTTCCTGCCTCCTTCTCTACCCAATTCATGAGAAAATATTAACACTCAATATTTAAGAATTGCCTAAAACCTTATACATTCCATGTGTACAAATGGGTTACAATAGGTGATTTGACTTGAAAGTTCTTGTCAGCCCTTAAATCAGGATGTATAATCCCCAGAGATCATGTGGACAAAGAGTTTAAATGGCTTTTTAAAAGCTGAGGGAAAAAAGCATGCACACATACACACATATCCAGTCAGTTCCTTTGACCTTAGAAAAATCTTTGGAGGTTGTGTAATGAAGTCTATTATAAAATGAATAAGAGTTAAAAGGGCACTTATGATTCCAAGTGGCTTCTTTTGTAAAGGGGATTCCATTGTCTGTTCTATTAATTACCCTTTGATTTGCTTGCTGCATAAAAGATGTGCTATTTATTCTGTAGAATTTCTATGCTTGGAATTGAACATTTTTTAAATTTGAGCTTCAAATATATTTTAATTGAAATAAAAGTTTCATAAAGAAATTGATTTTGTAAAGATGTTAATGAATACATATTATAGCTATCTTCGTTTTAATCAGATATCTGACTAGTATATTTAAATGTAAATCTTTGTTTCTCGGGTTGCCATCTATTGGATTTAAACTAGATTGGATTTAATTTTTTGTATCAATCATGAAACCATCTACACTCTATTAATACTGCTTTGTTCTTAGGAAATGTCTTTGCCTGGGCTCTTTAGAACATAGAAATTGAGGCAAAACAGTGTTGATGCATTATTTATTGTGAGAGATAATGCCAGGATAAAAGTAAGGGAAAAAGGAAGTGAAGCCAAAGAAAACAGGAAAGCAAATACAAAATGATAGGTTTTTGAGCTGTAATTGTTGAGGCAAGCTGGTTCTGAGACTGTAATTGATAGTCATCATCTCCTTTCTCTGTCATGTGTTCTAGTATTCCATTGTCTTTAGCAATTACTTGGCTGGTTTGAGTTGCTTGATGATGTGCTGACCCAGACTTTCAATCCTGTATGGTCTTGCCTTTATTGAATTGTGGTTACCGCAATTGCCCTTTGACAGTTTTTACTGAGCATGACATACTAAGTGATGGTCCCAAAGAACCCCCTAGGCTCCGGACGTTATTACATTTGCCACGTTATGTATTTAAAACCATAGATCCATATGGCAACTCAAGATGAATACCCAACACAATACATAACTCCTTTTATTGAATAGAAAAAATGGATCTTCCTAACGGTTTATTGATAATTGGAGTCCAAAGTGGCCAAGCAGTATTGGCAAATTCCATGCAGTGTCCTCTTACTGTGTTGCTTGTCAGAAATGTTAACTTCTAGGGAAGAGGACTCATTTTTTATTTTATTTTTTATTGCTATAATAATTACATATATTTATGGGGTAAAATACGATGTTTTGATATATTTTTACAATGTGGAATTATTAAATTGGGCAAATTAACAAAACCATCACCTTATATAGGTATCATTTTTTTGAGGTAAAAACACTTGAAATCTACTCTTATATCAGTTTTGAAAGACACAATGCATTATTTATTATAGTCACCATTCTATGCATTAGATAAGTACAGCTTATTTCTCTTGTCTAGCTGAAACTTTGTACACTCTTATCAATATCTCCCCTTTCCCCAGCTTCCCCCTTCCCACACCCTCTGGTAACTATCATTCTGCTTTCAACTTCTATGAGCTCAACTTTTTTAGATCGCACATATAAGTGAGATCATGCAGTATTTGTCTTTTTGTTCCTGGATACACTTAGCATAGTGTACTCGAGGTTCATCCAGGTTGTCAGAAATGACATGATGCCCCCACTTTTAAGGCTGAATAGTATTCAATTGTACATACACACCACAATTTTTTAATTCAATTATCTAATGATGAGCACCTAGGTTGCTTCATATCTTGACTGTTGTGAAAAATGCAATGAACACAGGAGTGCAGGTATCTCTTTGGCATACTGATTTCAATGCCTTTGAATATATATCTGGAAGTGGGGTTGCACGATCATAGGGTAGTTCTATTTTTAGTTGTCTAAAGAATCCCCACACTGTTTTTCATAATGGTTGCATTAACTTGCATTCACACCAACATTTCTCAAGGGTTTCCTTTTCTCTACGTGCTATCCAGTGCTCATCTTTTGTCTTTTGATAATAGACGTTCTAATCAATGTGAGATTGCATCTCATTGTGTTTTTAACTTTCATTGTTCTGATGATTAATGATGATCAACATTTCTTCATTTACTTTTTGGTCATTTGTATGTATTCAAATGGTTTAAATTTTCCCAATTTGTGTGCTATCACTTTTGTCTATTAATTGTTTCCTTTCTTGTACAGAATCTTTTTAGTTTGATGTAATCTCATTTGTTTACTTTTGCTTTTGTTGTCTGTATTTTTGGGGTCATATTCAAGAAATATTTGACCAGAACAGTATCATGTAGCATATTGTAGTTATACAGTTTCACGTCTTACGTTTAAATCTTTAATCCATTGTGAGTTGATTTTTTTAAACAAATTCAGGAAAGTTGCAGGGTAAAAAATGAACACACAAAAATCAGTAACATGTTTTTTACACTAACAACAAACTATCTTAAAAAGAAATTAAGAAATCAGTGCCAATTGCAATATTATCAAAACAAAAAAACTTAATCAAGATGTGTATACTGAAAACTATAAGTATTTATGAAAGAAATTGTAGATGACACAATAAATGGAAAGATATTCTGTTTTTATGGATTGGAAGAATTAATATTGTTAAAATGTCCATATTACCCAAAGTGATCTATAGATTCAATGCAATTCCTATCAAATTTCCAGTATCATTCTTCATAGAAATAGAAATAAGCTAAAATTTGTACAGAACCACAAAAGACCTCCAGTAGCCAAAGCAATCTTGAGCAAAAAGAACAAACCTGAAAGTTTCACACTGCCTGACTTCAAAATTTATTACAAAGCTACAGTAATCAAAACAGCATGGTACTGGCATGAAGACAGACATATTGACCAATGAAACAGGTTAGAGAGCCCAGAAATAAACCCACACACTTACGGTCAATTGATTTTCTACAAAGGTGCCAAGAACACACAATGGAGAATGGACAGTCTTTTCAATAAATGGTGCTGAAAAAACTGGATTTGCACAAGCAGAAAAATGAAATTGGAAACAATATTCCTAATTCAGCATAACCTAAAGTAGTGAGGATGAGAATCCTAACTGCAAGGTGAGTCTGTAGAAAACAAGGGCCTCTTCTTTAATATTCTATCCTGAATGCTTTTGAACACATAGCACCATATATTGGCTGTCAGCAGGTCAATATGTATTCTGCATTCTAGACAGCAGTGCCCCAACCCTATACAGTGAAATTCCAAAGCTGATCTCTTATCTGAGTGTTCAGCAGGCTGTTGCATCATTCTATCAGGGCAGCTCCTTCTGGAAAAGATGAGTGAATCCTGTGTCATGAACTATCACACCTTTTTTTCCCCATTACTCTACTTAACAATGTTTAAGTCAGAGTGCTCATAGATGATCTATACTCCCACCTTTGCTTTAGACCAAGCTCACACAAAGCTTTTTAATGTGAAATCAATCTTCAAGATGACTTGTTCCTTGGTCTCTTCACACTTCTAGATATTTTCATTCCAATAAAAGAGTCATTATTCAAAGCTGTCAAACCTTCTCACAAAACTATAATAAAAAATGCTTACCCTATCTTTTCAAGGGGTTACTGTACATCAATGATATTTATAATTTGGAGACTGGGTTTTATTATAAAATTCAACAAATATTTGTTTTTTGCCTACCTTATATGAATAATTGAAACAAAGAGCTGGAAATAAATTTGTTGTTATTCTTGTCTTCCAGGAACTTCCACTTTAAATAACACAATACCAGAAATTATTCAATTTTTGTTTAATTCCTTTGTATTTTTCTCCTAAGATTTATGAAGATTAAATGTTATCAGTTTTTAATCAAAAGAAATAACTGGGACTCTTTGGGGAAGAGTATTTACATAAGAAATGAATTTAAGAATCTGTTGATAATATAAGGTTTAACTAATGAATGATTACTTTATAAGAAACAGTTTTCAAATAAACCATGTTGGTTTTAGAAATTTCATAAGAATGTTTAAAAATTACATACAGTTAATGTGAAACAATAAAAAATGATTAATCTGTATTGTTTAAATAGGTACATACAATTTAATGATACTGGAATAAATGCAGGAGTTATGGTTCCTAGTTATTTGTACAATAATTTCACTTTTATTTCCAATAAAATTTCCCAGTATTTCATACTTAACATGGAAGTAATTATGCATGTCCATTATGAAAAAGGAAATGTTACATTGAAGATTCCAATGAAAAACCTAAATATATAATGAATATATAATCCAAATACTTGTAAATTACAGAAAAATGAGATTAAATGAAGCTCAAAAGTGCTCTTTCTGAATCTATGAATACATTATTTTGAATTTGTGAATACTTTATTGAAGCAATGTTTTAATTACCAAAGGGAAGTCAGTGCACCCCTATACAGTGGCAACATAATTGGGACTAAAGAGGTTTTATCCCATGTTTTCATTGTATCCACACAATTAATACAGAATTAGGCAAAATTGTTGACAGGAACATCTTATGTGTTGTACATCAATGGTATTTATTTAAATATGTCTGATTTCTGCCTTGGGATTTTTACCAAAAAACTGTGTTCTTTCCCTACTTCATATCAGCTGCAAAGAAAGAATATCCAATTGATAAGGTATTCAGGTTTTTAATTCTTTGGCTAAAGAATGGAGAAGGAGCTTGTGTTCTAAAGGCACCTTCTCCTTGAGCAAAGGGAGATTTGGGAGTTTTAAAGAGTTAGATATGAAAGGGAGGAGGTGTGTAAGCACGTGCAGGGTGGAGATTCAGACATGCAGACACAGTTCATGCTCATTTCATCATGCATTGCATGTACATAAAATGGCAGTGATTCTCACTTGGAGGAGTGATTTTTAGCACTATAATGATATGTTAATGAGTTAAAGGTAACTGGAGGTGGCCTGCTCTAGTCTCCACTGGCTTTGTGCAGTTCTGGATCTTTGGCATCTGGTAGGGGGTCTCTGGCAATTTGTAGCATTCAGGCCCTCTGGTGTCCTTGAACAGCTGTGCTTCTAGATAACAAGACCAAAGAAAAATTGTTAAAAGAAAGAAAAGAAAAGGAAAGAAAAACTGTTAAAGTTTTTCATCTGCTTCGCCAGGGTCATCCTGGTGACAGGATTCCAATTTAGAGAGAGGGCCCAAGTTAATCATCAAATATGATTTCTTGGCTCCTAGCTCACTCTATTTCTTAAGCAATTCCCTTGTACAATTGTAGACTCCACTGATTCCTTGGGAGGAGGTGTGTAAGCCTGGGGTGAATCAACTGACCTTCTCCTTAGCAAATGTTTGGCTGTCAGGACTTATGTATTGTCCTGTTACCAAAATAAATTTGGAAGGGCAGGTCATATCTTAAGCACTGCAGTCAGTAGATCCAACAATAATGTTCATGCTGTCAATGGAAAAATTTTACTTATTATCCGTTAAAAGGAAGCAGTATCTTAGCCATAATCAATTGTAGGTCAGGAAAATCCATTCACTCTTCCCACATGTTCCTAAAATACATTATTCAAAACATATGTCAAGAAGCTTGGGAAAAGCGAACTTTCTTCATATGATTTCAAAGTTATTCTGTTGTGAACTTGCCTGAGTCAATTTTTTCACACACTATTAGTAGATAATAGCAGTAGCCTGTGTTTAGAATTCCAATTCTTCATAATCTCTTCTAGATACTAGAGGTTGAAGATCAAATTCTTTCACTACGCTATTAAACACATTTATTTTTTGACAAGCTGGTATAAATACTACATACATTTTATTTTGGAGGCTTGATTAAAAAAAAAACAACAACGGCAGCAACACATAACAACCCCCTCCCAAAAAAATCTACTCTGTTCTTTTACATATTCTGATCAAAATTTACTTAAATGACCCATTCTAAGAAAAGGAAAAATATTCCAGAGACAAACCCCTTTTATCCTTAGGATCAATATCAGTCCACAAGAATACTTAGATCCAGTGGTGGACACAGAACTAGGTAGCCAGGTTTCATCCTTAAAGTTACATGCTACAGGGCTTGCAAAATGTATAAGATCTGCTCATTCAGAAGTAAAGAGGGTTTCTAAATATCTTAACCAATTCACCTTATAGTACTGATCTCAACAAAGAGATCTCATTTTATAGCTCATTGTTATTTAGCAAGCCACTGATTTCATAATTGGATAATTCATTAATTATACTAGTTAGCAAAGCCTCTAATATCAATCAAATAAGAACATAACTAAAGCTTGTGAAGTAGCCACATCTAAAGTATGACCTTCTGCTTAGAATACTGATAGACAGTCCTATAAAATGGGCTTATCTAATGCATACACATGGTGAGTGACACACAACAAACTCACAACAGAGATACAGCTTTGTGACTGAATATTTGATTGCTTGTGACTCACTTAAAACACAGCACAAATCAGAGCCTATTTATTTTTCCTTTCCCTTGATATACATGAGGGAAAATACTCGTGGGGAATATCTATTCAATATTAGTAGGCAGATTTCAAACATAGGATTGAACACATTAGGAAAAAGTATATATTCTAGATAATGTTGAGTGTGGAAAATAGCTTCTTCCATTTCTGATTTCAGAATGAGGAAACTATAAGACTTAATTTTGATAAAGGAGAACTAGACCTAAGTTATGAAACCTTGGAGGTAAAGAGAAGTCTTGTAAGGGAGCCACAGAAAGTTCCTTAATGGAAAGTGGTGAATTTTCCTCTGTATTTCTTTCAGAGGCCAAGACAGAAGCTACAGAAAAGGGAGTATGGAAGTTGACACTTAGGAGACAGAAGCATGAGATACTGGGTTTCTTTCTATGCGATCAGTACGGTTTATCAGTTTAATGAAGCAAGTAGTAATTTAGATTCCAAACATTTTTGGAGAAAACACAAATGTCGATGTTCTGTATCATTACAGAATTAAGCATGTCTTTTGTCATCTGCATGAGTCATAGAAGAAGCAGAAAGAGAAGACAGTCGTCAATAAGGCAAATATATATATTTATATATACACACTTATATATATTTATATATATTACATATTTATATATATATGTATATATTACATCCTTTCTCACAACTGAAGATATATTCAAGAAATACTTCAAGGAGACTGCAGAGTACGGAGTCGCAGAGTCCTGGTGACATTGCCCGACCTTGAAAATGGCTATGTATTTTACCTTAAGTAACATATTTGGAATCTGTGGGGCTCAATTTCCATCTAAGTCAGATTGTGGAACAGAAAATCATGGGTTTATATAAGGTCACCCAGATTCTAGTATCTTTTGATTCTCCTTATCTTCCATTTAAAACTAAAATTTTCTTATAAAACTTTGTGTTCTCTGTAGATTGTCATCAGTGGCTAAAACCCTGAGAAAAATAAAGCTTAGAAGGCTGAAATTCCTTGATAGCTTTGAAAGAATTTGCTTCTTGGAGAGCTGCATTTCCACAGACATACAGCAGGAAACTATTGCGCTGCAAGTCCTGCCTTAAAGCAAGATAACACTTTGCTACTCAAAGAAGGCAGGGAAATAAAATGTGGAGGTATGTGATTTTTCTTATCAAATAATGTTTATATCCTTGGTGAAAAATGTAAGTTTTATATGGTAATACTTTAAAGTAATTGGCTTTATTAATGACTGCAGTGTGCATGTATCTTGTTTGTACGTGTATGTACTTATAATTTATGAGATTGTGTTTGCTCAAATTGTCATTAATATCTTGGACCATTAAGGAGTACAAAATAGAAAAATTCACTAATAGAAAATACTCCCAATTTTACTTATAATTACAGTTAGTTTTTGACATATGTTAGTTTTAGCTTGATATTTTAAAGGGATTCATGGCAGTTGTCTTCAGAAAACATCAGTTATTATGGAATGGTGAATTGAACGGAAGTGGCAGTAGGACGTCAGGCATTGCTACTTCTTCCTTCACTACCCATAACAGATGTAATTTTAGACCTCGCTTTATTTACCTTTAATAGTGTGCATATGTGTTAGGCATGGGACTGGAAGAACTGGAGAATTCATAATACTATATTCTAGATGGTAGCACAATATATTAAGGATGCAGTTGTTTGGCACACTGAAATTATACTCTTATCCAGGTAGTGTATTTCTCCTTAAGGATACAATCTAAGCAGGTTATAATAATTCATAAGAAATGAAATGAATGTGGCAATTAAATGGACATGTAAGTGTCAAGGAACTGTGATTAAGAGCACAGCCATATATTTGTATTTCATTTGAAATGATAAGACATGAGCAATTTAATCATTCATGATTTGGAAATATATTTAAATGATATATCATATTAAGAATGACAGAGCATTCTAAATTTTGTAATTAAGCCTGTATATACAAATTTTAGAGACTTATCCCTGTCAATTTGCTAATATTATCACATCATTCTAATATAATCCTTTCGTGATTACTATATAACACTATTAAAATTTTTAGCTATTTTGAAAAAGGACATATAAAATTCTTTCTGGCCCTTTAATCCCAGATAGTTTTATTGGTCCAAGAACAGCCTTTGAATTTGTGCTTTAGAGATAAATATATAGTTTGTGATTTGAGGGAAATCTTTATTTTTCAACCTGAGGAAAAGTTGTTTACAATTATAACTTTGTTCTTAGAAATATTGAGTAATTTTATTCTGTAAAGAATACCATTAACATAGTGAAATAAATTTGCATTTTATTGTTGATTGGAAAATGTAAGTTATAAATACTATGAATATTAAAATTGAATTTTAAAATAAAATACTTTATATATACACACACACGCCAAGAAACAAAGACAATTATGGTACTATTTATGGTTATAGTTTAGTAAAAATTTTTACTCTACTTTCTAATTTTCACTTTTAATTTTTTGCTAATACACATTTAAAAAGGAATATTTATTCAAATAAGTAGGTCTAATGTTAAAAGTGCCATTTTTAACACTAGAACGGAACATACTATGATTCTACTCAATTAATTGTTTCAAATCTTAAATCTTAGTTAATTGCTTCAAATCTTCAAATCTCAAATCAATTTCTAAGAGTGAGGGAATGTTTAATTCCTACTTCCAACATTGTTAGAAATACCATTAACATTTGGTAGTACAATATTTTTACTGTCTTTTAGTAGTTATATATACGATTATTGGTTATAAAAAAGCCAAAGTTGTACTATTTCATGGAAGTATCATATTCTAGTGTTATGTAACAGTGCATCTAGCATATCACTCCATTTTAATCATTTAAAATTTTGTAATTGCAATATAGTTATTCCCCAGATTGTCTCTTAGTATTCTGGTATAATGCATAGCAAATTATGTTTTGAATAATGAAATACACATTTAAGCAATAAAACTTTTGCAGTTTATTTTTTGTGTGTTGATTTATTTAAAATTGAGTGCATGTCAATGCTTTATTTAATACATATATCTGTAGTCATATTATTTCTTAATTAATTAGTATTTTCACATGGACATATATTCTTAAATGAAAACAAACATTTTACAGACACAAAAATAATTTAATAAATGTCCATGAAAATAAATAATTGTGTTTATGTTTTTAGAATGAAGGTTGTTACATCACACAATCTAAAAGCTATTATAGTTGAGAGGTTTGTTTAGATGAATTCTAAGAACTATTATATGTCATACAAAAAGTACTTTTAAAAGATATAAAAACATTTTATTTGTAATAATACACAAACAGAAAATCTTTAATATCTCTATATTCAAAATAAATAAACTATCTTTAAAAGTCAATAAGAAAATAACTCGGAAATCTAAATAATTCAAAAGAGGCAAAGGACACAAAAGGGCAATTCACAGAAGAGAAAGTCAATGAATAATATACAATGGAAATGTAAACATAACATGGGACAATCACATTCTGAAAATGAAATACTATTATTTGACATATTAGATTGCCAAGTATTGCAAATATATTTTATCCAATATGTGAAACATTAATAAAACGTTTACAAGTGTGAAATCAATGCAATTTGTCATAAGTTCACTTAAGAAAATCTTTTTAAAAAATAGGCTGACCAAGGAAGGACCTTCTGATAACATAGCCAGAAAACTGGGGTCTAAAGATGTAAAGATAGAAAAGAAACCTGGTATGTGAAAAATAAGGTGACAGAGTGAGCAGCTTGTAGTTAAGAGTTTGTTTTCTTCTAAGAATTATTAGAAGCATATTGGAGAATACTGAGCATAAGAGAAAATGATTTCTACAAGAAAAGACAGATTCTATTTTAGAACATATTTTATCCTATCTTAAACTTTATTTGTGTATATTCTAGTTCAAATATACATACACAGTCTCTAATTAGATATGAAAAGGAATGTTCTGCCCTATCTCTCTAGACTCCTCAGAACCACAGAAGTTAGTACATGCTCTGGGGAATAACACCCCATGAGATTTTTCCATGGCAACTGTAAGCCTGAATTCTTCATTCAGCAGAGTTCTTTGCCTGGCTTAAGCCAGATCTTCAGACTATGCCCAGAATAAGCAAAAATCCCTAAGGTAAAATAAAATCAGAGGTCAGTTCATTTTAGGAAGGTTTTGCCAGTCTGGAATTTTAGTTCATATTAAATATCTTGCTTACATTGCTTGCTGATGCCCTTATTTAAAATAATATATATATATATATATATACACACACACATATATATAATGTTTTTTTCTAGATGTTACAGCAGAAGTAATTTTTTCCAAATCATTCCAGCTACATCCTTTATGGAAGCAAAAGCAAAAGTTCAAATGAATTTAACTTGTAATTATGTAATTCATAAATATATATATATGTTACAGATAGCAGACATATTCCCTTACTCTGGAATTTAAAAAATGTACATCTTTTTACCTAATCTTAAGAATGATACCAACATGCAACTTGCAGAGACTCTAAATTTTTCTTTTGAAATTTCTGTCATCTAATTAGGTATTATAAGAAAGGGAAAAAATGGAAAAAATAAAATAAATATATAATAAAATTTAAAAAGATGAAATTAGGTATTATAAGAAAGGTAAGGTATTATTAAAAAGGTAAAAAAGGGAAAAATAAAATTAAAATACAATAAATTTTTTACAAGACCAATGGCCAATAAATAGAAACAAATACACAGGTGAATCAGATACCAAAATTATAAGACTAGAACTTTAAAGTAACAATGATGACTATATTTAAATATATCTACTGTCATCATATCTATTCAACTATATTAGACTATCTAGTCAGTAAAATTAATAAAAAGTTATAGAGATTAGAAATAAATCTGTCATTATTTGCAAATGATATGATTGTGCATGTAGAAAATATTAAACCAAAATAGTAGGATTAGTATGTATATTGGTCAATGCCATGGTAAATATAAAATATAAATATAAATATAAATATAAAATATATATATAAAAATATATATTCACATATAATAGTAACACCACTTAAAATAGCATAAACCTTACCACATACCTAATAGAAAGTGAGCAAAATCTATACACTGAAATTTGCCAAATGTTACTGAGATAAATAAAGGAAAACATAATAAACAGAGAGCTGTAACACATTCATAAGTGGCCCAATATTGTTAGCATGTTAATACTTCATATTTATCTACTGATTCAATGGATTTCCTTTCTAAATACCAGCAAGCTTTTGAGGAATTTGACAAAACTGAGTCTAATACACACACACACAAAACACACACACACAAAAAACAAAGGCTCACTAAGATAATATTGAAAAAAAAATGGATTTGGTGGCCTTACATTACCATTGGTGCAAAGATAGACAAATGTATTAATCAGAGAATAAAGAGTTCCCAAACATTCACATAAACGTACAGTCACCTGATCTGTGATCTAATTCAGTACCAAAAAAAAAAAAATGGCTTTTATGTTAAATGATACTGGAACAGTGGGATATCACTACGGAAAAAATGAACATAGAATATTTGATGATCTTAAGTATTACACAAAAATACCAACTAAAAATTTATTTGACGCCATCAAAAATAATATCGTACTCATTAAAAATTAGAAGTTAGAAGGGAACAAATAAGTCTCACATTGGAAGAGTGCATTTCCAATGTGACTTATATCCAGAATACACACAAAACTCCACAAAACAGTAAGAAAAATATAGAAGACCTCACGTAAGTGAGCAAATGTATAGGGTAGTCACTTCTAGAATGTTCAAATGATCAAAAAGTGAAAAAATGTGTTCAATATTATTCTTAGAAAAACGAGAATTAAAGGTATGATAAAACTGCAAATGTACTAAAATGGCTAAAATTAATAAGACATAAATGCAATTGTTAATCAGGATGTGGAGCAAGTGGGATTTCATACATTTTTTGAGAAATTATAAATTGGCATAACCACTTTTAAAAAAATGTCCAAATATGCACCAAATTGTGTACAAAAATGTTTATGGCATAACGTCAATAATTAGAAACAATTCTATAAGTTGTCAACAGTAAACAGGAGAACTAAATGGCAGTGTTTTCATAAAGCAAAATAATACATGGCTATAAAAATAAATATTAATCCTGTTGCATGTAACAACATAAATACATATCACAAGCAAAGATACTGAAGTAAGTCAGGCATAAAATGACATATCTTGTACAATTTTATTCATTTGTTAATTCAGGAACAGAAAAAATTAATCCATGTTGATAATCAACAAGGAGTTATACTTGGGTTATTGATTTTTACTGGAAATGGGCAGAAAGAGGCATCTTTTATATATTGTAATAGTCTATATTTTCATCTAAATGGTTGTTCCATAGATGAATATGTAATGTAAAAATTAATTGACATTCATGCTTAAGGTTAATGCATTTACTTTTTAAGTTTTTAGTTTTTCAAGAAGGGATATTATACCCCAGTAAAAGTTCACTGAAGCAATGTTCAATTAATAAATATGAGACATGTATCTTAATTTTAAATGTTTGATAAAATAATTTCAAGATATAATAATAAGTAAGATTTTTGAAACTTGAAACTTGGGTAGAAAATAAATAATTATGTTTCTTTTCAATAATAAAATAAATTATAACTATTCCAATGAATATTTTCAATTTTCTAAGGCAATTTCACACTTTTCCCATTATAGGATCAGAATTATTAATCATTAATAAGAAATTCTTGCCTGTTCATTTCCTTCAGAAGAAATCACTAGCTACCTCTTAGTATTACTGTTCATTTTTTAAAAATACATAGCTTTTATTACTTCTCAGTCTGACACTACGTGAAATGGTCAGAAGACAGAGATAATGGGAGAACATTTTTCTTTATCTTTTTTTAAATGATGGTAAGAACACTTAACATGATATCTACCCTCTTAACAAATTTTAAAGTGTACAATACAATACTGATAACTATAAGCACAGTGTTGTACGACAGATCTTTAGAACCTATTCATCTGGCGTGACTGAAACTTTATACTTGTTGACCAACAGCTTCCTATTTCCCTCTCTCCCAAGTGCCTGGCAACCACCATTCTACTCTCTGCTTCTATGAGTTTGACTATTTTAGATACCTCATAAAAGTGGAATAATGCAGTATTTGTCCTTCTGTGACTGGCTTATTTCATTTTGCATAATGTCTTTAAGTTTCATCATTTTGCTTGAATATTGCAGAATTTCTCTCTTTTTAAAGGCTAAATACTGTTCCATTGTATGTGTATAGCATATTTTCTTTATTCACTCATCCATCAGTGGATGAATTTTTTTCCACATCTAGGCTACTATGAACAGTGCTGTAATGAACGTGGGAGTGCCATCTCTTTGAGATTCTGATTTCAATTATTTTACATAAATAGCCAGAAGGAAAATTGCTGGATGCTATAGTAGTTCTATGATTTTAATCTTTTGAGGAACCTCTACACTATTTTTTATAGTGGTTGCATCATTTTATATTGCCATCAATAATGCACAGGGTTTCAATTTCTCTATATCCATGTCAACACCCCTTTGATACTATGGTAAATGTCTGTGTTCTAAAGAGCTCACCACATAAGATCAAGTGTAGTACCTGTTCTTATCAGTTTCATTGGAGGTATTTTCTAGGAGAGGCTATCTAGGGGAGGCTAGGAGAGGCTATCTCTCTGATTAATTATATATTTACAAAATATACGTGTAAATGAAATATACTAATATAAACTTGATGCAATTGCTTTGTTCTGTAAAATCATCAGCTGGTCTACTTTGAGACATCATTTGTTAAATAATCTGTAGGAAATTAAAAGAAAGAAAACAATTGGGGTAGGTCATGGCAATAATATTCATTAAAGGGTGGGCAGGTGGGAGGTGGGTGGAGGGGATAGGAAAACTCTCACTGAATGTGTGCGGGGTGCACAGTTTGGGGGATGTCCACAATTGTAGTTCTGACATGGGCAGTGCGTGGGCAATATATATAAACAAAGTGTTGTACCCCCATAATATTCTGAAATAAAAAAATTAATTTAAAAAATATTGTTGGGTTCCATTGGCTTAGCAATTTTCTTCAATAAAGTATTTTATTTATTTTTCATTACTATTTAAATGCTTGGTGTAATTTTAGATGCCTGAATAATTGAAAGTCTAATCTATGTGTAGTTAGGAATTTGCCAGGTATTTTACAGAAGAATATAGCTATAGGAACTAGAGTTTAGGTGTTACTTTCTAAACTCTGTCTTGAGAAGGCATTACTTTTCTGAATATTCATATGTAATTTTTTTACTATGTTGTGGAAGCTGTTATGTACTGTGTGACTAGAAATCAGAGAAATAGTCTTTATATTTTGAGAGACTGCCAAACTAAGATCATCTTCCAATTTACAAATATCAATGTTTGGTATTTTGCCATATATCTATTGAATGTTTAATCTTTTTCTGAAAATATATCTCACCCTATGGTTATAACTGTCAATAATATATATAAAACAAATATTCTTTGACTATTCCAAAGGACAGTTTGTTACTAATACAATCAATTTCTTATTGCCATTGCAATGCGGTTGTTGAAAAAGGAAAAAAAGGATCCATGCTTAAAATTTTGAAGTATATGGAATAGGTAAGTAAACTCACTAATTGCTGCAATGACTTCTTTTTTACTATGCACTTTTTAAGACCGGAACTGCATTGTATGTTGTGTCAAAATAAAGTAGACATTTTCAATTGCACCAATTCCCAAAATATCTATTTTTGTGTAATGAAGCTTTATGTTTATGGAAATAGTGATGACTTTGAAATAAATACAGCAGTATAAGTAAACAAAAATTGTCTTAAAATTTGTTTCTTAAATAATTCAGTTAAAAATTCTTATTTATAATATTGTGTACACTTGCAACTTGGAAAGAATCTGGCCTATTGTTATTTTTAAGTAAATCTATACTTTATTATGTGCATATATTTCATTCGGTGTCAGCCATAATACATGTCTTGAAATTTCTCCTCAGTAAAGCTAGACCATGATATTTTTGGAAAATACTGTCTGGTGAATTATTAGCTATGATTTCTAGAATTGGAGACATAAAATTAATTTATAATCATATTGTAACTGAAAGAGAAAGGGCATCCAAATGTGACTGTAACTGTATCTAAACATACTAAAGAACTGGAATTTTCTGGAGAATTTTTGCTCTGTATGGATAATTACAAAACTAAAATAATGTTTGATGTAGGTTAGATTCCTCAAGTGTATGTCCTTTCATTTTTGTATGCTACACATTACTCAGAATATATTAAGAGTTAATATTATACCAAAGGGAAATAGATATGTACTAATTTCCTACAACTATACATCATGACAGTGAAATCTTGGGGCAGTTTCAAACATAATCCTCCTTGGTCAGGGAACCAATATGAAGATTCAGCCAATTGTCTTTTATGTTGATTTCTACTGTAAATTCAAGATCTGGAGAAATAAATTCATTGTGGAATCCGAAAATACAAATTCTACTTATCAAATAAATCTAGGCCAGAACTACACGTATAATTGTTCTTAATTATTAATTACTCTTAATTAGTACGTCTCTGTGTTCATGTAGCACAATGGAGTTTTAGTTCCTAAGGAGATATTATATATATATAGATAGATAGAGATATAGACACACATATGGACATTATACATATACACAATATAAACATTATACATATACATGTTTGAAGTAGGGCCAAACTAACCTAAGTCTTAATATTCCATTTCTATTAAGTAACCTCTGATCTTCTGATCTCTTTTGAGGTAACAAGGAGGAAATATATTGCTGTTGTGGTTTACAGAGTCCTTTCTCAATGATACATGGTTTCCCGTTCATTCAACTAGTCTATGACTGGTTCAAGTCAGGAGATCATCCTTCGTTGAAGTTATTCAAGTCAGTCACTGATCATCAGTCCTTGGGATTTTTACCTGTACATTTCAAATAGGAGTTTTTTAGGTGCCTCATCTGTTTCAGTCTTTAGCATATCATGATCAATGATCCACTGACAAAAATGTTTGCAGGTAAATAGACTCTGATTATTAAACGAGCCCTCTTTTCCGTCAAGGTAAGCATGTCTACCTTGTCTCCAGTGCCAAAGATCAGTAGCTTGCCTCCTGTCACTTCAGGAACTTATTATCTCATTGACATCAGGGCACCCATTGCAATAATGGCATCTCTCACAATCATTCCCTGCTAGCAGTGGGGAGATAGTGCAAAACTTCTCAAAGATATTATCCCCACACCACATCCTACCCTCAATGCATTTCTCAATGCCTTTTGAAGAGAGTATTTTGTAGGTAATCCAAGTGAAATGCTTTTTTAGATGTTGAGCAGTTTGTAGGTACATCAATAGTCCTATTCACATAAGCTTTGTGATTCTTTCCTGTACCCATGTAATACATGGAATTGTGCTATTTCAAAATTATTTAATATAGGCCATCTTTGAGTCTGTGCTTTAGTTAACAAACCAAACTAATTGCTAAAACCACTTCCAGCTATCAAGCTAACAGAATGAATCCAGAGTCCAGAATCTCTATAAGTAAGTAAACCCGTTTGGGCAAATTCAGCCTGATTCACTGTTATGCTCCTTGTTCCCTCATCTAACATCCTTATAGTATATTCCTGCATGTATTGCCATGATTTTGACAACATAACATCATAAAATCAGACCAGATTTACTATATGCTATGCTCCAATATAGACTTTACCCTTGTACCTCCTCCCCACTCCCAGTTAGATATATTTGGATTTAAATCTAATTATGAGGTTGTAGCAATGAGAGATGATAGAGGTAAGTTTTGAGTAAAGACATTTCCAAGACAACTGCCCAAGTGAGATCTTTACAGAGATTTACACAGGGGAAGCTAACGTTAGAATGGGAAGGAGGGATTGCTTTCCCAGGTAGGAAGATTCAGAGAAAATGAAGGTTCAAGGCTCATAAATTCATCAGAATCCCCCATGTGGCCCCACTCGTATCAAAACCCTAACTTGTTAAATCTAATTATAGGACTGGGAGGGCTGTGACTGTAATTCAGCAGCCTGTAAACTCATAAATTTTGTTTAATTTTCTGAAATATTTGTATTCTGTCTAAAAAGGGCTAAGAAGCTATTTCAGACAAATCATGGAAACTCTCTGATTATGACTTGCAATGTGAATTTAAATTCACCAGATTATCCTTTTCTGTAACCTTTCCAAAGCATTCAAAAGGGGCTAACTCAAAACAATGTATTTCGATCATTATTTGTGCATAATATTTTATTGCACCGGTCACTTGTCTCTCACTACATGGCTTTCAATAGCAGCTCTATTTCATTCACCTTCAGGTAGAAATTTATTTTTAAAAAAATATATATGTGTGTGTGTGTATGCTATTTGTTACTGCATACTGTTTTTTGAGAATTCCATTTTTCATTGCTGATGATTTAATTCCTGACTTCACATCAAGTGAGGTAAGCTAAACTATCCCAAATTCCTATCTTTGAGGCAGTATTTTCTGGGAAATATTTTCATTCCTAAATAATATATCAGTCTTGGTTTGCTCAGTAAAACAGAAGACATTCTATTTTGAGTGCCTTATAGTTGATGTTAGAGTCCACATAACTGAGAGAAGGCTTTCTGTTGATTTCTGAGAGAAAGCATGGATTTTTTTTAAATTTAGCATTTACAATATGCTCACTTACAAGGAAAGCGGTATTGATACAGGAATGTGGACTCCGAAACTAGTGTCTGGCCTGAAGGCCAAGTGGATTCTTGGCTTCACACAGGAAAAATCAAGAGGGAGCCAACAGAGTAAAGCAAAACAAGTTTATTAAAGTAAAGAAACAGAAGAAAGGCTGCTCCATAGGCAGTGGCTATCTCTCAGAGCAAGAGAGTATCCCTTTGTGAGTCTCCAGGGTTTTATTTTATACTTTGTATTTAATTTTATGTTAAGTAGAGGGAGGATCATTTATAAGATTTCTGGGAAAGGGGGTGGAATTCCCAGAACCGAGGGTACCCTCCCCTTTCTAAACCCTATAGGGTAAATTCTGGGAGTTGCCATGGCATTTGTAAACTGTCAGGGCACTGGTGGGAGTTTCTTTTTGTATGTTAATGCATTATAATTAGTGTACAATGACTAGTAAGAGTAACCTGAGGTCATTTTTGTTGACATCTTGGTTCTAACTGGTTTTGGCTGGTTTTTCCACCATATCCCGCCTCATCAGAGACCTCGTTTCTTGTCTTATTGAGCAGGGCCTCCTCGTTCCCTATCTCAGTACCATCTTCAGATTTCTCTAGAGATGTGACACTAGCAGACTTTCCAATATTTAAACAGTTCTAAATTGGATTGAAATTCAGGTTTTGTGACACTCCAAAGCTTATTTTTTCCATGATACAATTAAGTCTACTGATCATATTATGTTCTAGTTTCTTTTCTCCTGTCCCTTGTTCCTAGAAATGGATTGTAATCCTGTCAAGTGTTAAGATCTTTTGAGAGTTTTTTCTTTTCCCAATAATTTGGAGCAAAATGTAGAAAAGTCAGAGGCAAAGACTAGAAAATAACCATTAAAACTATGAAAATTTGCAACCCAGAAACAGAATTATATCCAAAATATCAGAAACAGAGTGAAGAACTGAGCCTTGAGGCATGGAATTCTTAACACATATGAGTTAAAGTTTATTTTTGTGACTGTTTTTCCTGACATGTAACATTCATTATAAATTTTAACATACACCTATTTTTGCATTATGTGGTTGTAGAATGCCTGCTACATGGTAGTTGCTTAATACCTGTGTGGAGTTAGTGGAATTATGCTCCATTATTTATTAAACCGTATCAATATTTTAAATATTTAAGACTTTTTTCAGCTGAATAACATGTAATTATGATCATTTTAGAAGTAAAAAATATATAATTCCAGATTCTAATTGGTTATTGTTGTTAAAGAACCTCTCCATCAAAAAAAGGGTCATAATAATTTAAACTTCCATACTCTAAATATATTTCACTGCAAATTTCATATCCAAGAGAAACTCATACTTACATATACCAGAATATGTCAAAAAGAAAACTTATAGTAGTGTTATTCATAAGAACAAAAATTAGAAACAACCAAATAACCTTTTACCAGAAGACATATAATAAATCCATCCAGTGGAATATTATAATCCAGGAAAATGAAGAAACTATACCTATGTACAAAAGACCTACAATGTTGAGTTAAAAATATGTATCAGAAGATTACTGTGTCAATTAGGGTAACAACAGGAAATAGAGAGCACTCTCAAATCAGAATAATTCCATGAGGATGTACTGAGGAAGCTGGAGATGTGGACTATTAAATGGGAGAGAACTGTAAGTTGGGATTCAGCAGGTGCCAGGCAGCTACTTCCTTAGGCACAACCTCTGCCATTTCTATTCCACACCCACTAAGAAGCTTCTGCCTTTAAGTCTAGGTATAAAATTTTAACTTCCTTTGTAGTTAAATAAAATGCTGATTTAAACAATAACTAACCCTGACACCTTTCATTTTGATTTGAAGAATTCAAAGAAATTTAGAAGTTCCATTACAAAAATTGCAGAGACATCTTTGGAAAAAAGTAAATATATTCCATTCAGTTTGTTAAGTATTTTGAAATGTTTTTAATTTTTTTGGTCTTTTTTATGTGAAAATAAGGATTATTTTTATTTCACAGATTTGGAATATGAAGACTTGAAAAAAATAACTGATTTGCTCTTGTTACCCAGGACAAACACAGAAATTTAAATTCAGGATTATTTTCATTATGGCACCAATATTCAGTCCACGTAATATCACCAGCAAAGTTAAAAGACAATCTCAAGTTCACAGTATTTTAACTGATTTCTGATATTCTTAAAATATTTTCATACCAACTTGAATACATTATTTTGTAAATTCACTCAGATTCAGAGGTGATCGAATTATTTTGTTTTTATCCTGTAAGGATATCTTAGTGTTTTATGTGCAAAAAGTAATGCATAGCTTTTGTAAACCCAAAGAAAAATAAAAAATGTAAGGAGAGGAAATGAAATCAAACCTGTGATTACATATCTTGAGGACACAGTACTACATGCATACTCTAAAGTCTCCTAAGAAAATGGGATTTATATAATAAATATAATTAAGATAGTTCAAAAATGCTTTTTTCGACTTCATCATTCTACACATTTTAATATATCTTTGAAAAAAATGTATTTGAGGACATGTGCTCAAACTGGAGACCACTGGTAGGAAAAGGAAATGAGTCAGTCAACACCTGATGTTTAACTTGCTCTGTATGCTTGCTAGTATTTACCCACCCACCTCCAATCCACAGTCTGTAGATTTATGTTTTCTAGATATACACATAACTAATGATTTAGTAATATGTGCTGTGTTATTTTCCACAACACTGAGTTACCATCACAGATTTATCTGTGCATGGTACTCCAATTTCTGGGATAAATTATAGAGATAAGATTTTTCAATTAGCCAATGAGCTTTTAGAATTATATTTTGCCGCAGAGATTCTGATTAATTGGATTCAATTAGACTCCACTTTATTTTGATCAGCTGAATAAAGAAATCATATTTGTTTTACCTTTTACAAGTAGGGGTATTCTAGAATAGTTATTTTGTTGGCTAAAAACAAGATTTTTGTTCATAGTCCTACTTATAATTATTTTCCCAGACCATAACCACCAAAGGGAAATACGTAAAAGCTTTCTCTACTTCAAAAGTGACAGATGAAGCAATGACTTTGGAATTTTTTATGTAATCATTATAAATTACACAGATGCACACATATACATCTATATTTACATATATTCTTTACATTACACATATATGTGTACATATACATACACATATATATCTTTTTTACCCAGTGTGTTCATTTACTCCCTCTTTAGTCTTCCTAAATGCATATTTCTAACTCATGCTTGTTTATTCATATGTTTATTTACTCATTTAATCAGCAGTTTCTTCATTATGTACTGTGTCATAAAATGTGCTCATTATTAGAGATACGGAGGTGAATAAACCTGTTCCTAACACAAAGAAAGATAAATAATTGAGGTTGTATATATCCAAATTACCCTGATTTGATCATTATACATTGTATACATGTATCAGAGTATGCCATGCATCCCCAAAATATGTACAATTATGACAGTAAAAAGTCAATCAATCATTTAGTTTAAAAAACACTGAATTTAAATGTAATATGACACACAGACACATAAACAGTTATGATAGTGGACTATAAGTGTTGTAATGGATGCATACCATGGGTGTAATGGATGTATAGAAGAAAAAAGTCTTTTTGATGACTTTCTGTATTAAAAGCTACTGATACACTTTAGGTGTCAGTTAGTGGCATAAAACAACATCCCTTTAGTATCTCCAGCTTCTGCAGGGCAGAAGTCTGGACGTGGTACAGCTGGGTTCTTTGCTCAGAGACTTACTAGGCTGAAATCAAGGTGTTTACCAAACTGCACTTGCACCTGAAAATATACTCTTCCAAGATTATCCAGGTTGTTGGCAGAATGAATTCCTTTTGTTGTAGGTTTGAGGTCCCCATTTCCTTACTGGCAGCTGGCCAAGGATCACTCTCAGCTTTTCCTGGCCTCACTAAGGTCTCAGCCATATGATCCTCCTACTACCTTCTAGCTCACCTCTTTAAGCAGAGCAGGAGAATCTCCTCCCCACCCCCTGCCTGCTTCAGCTACAAGGAAATCTCACATGCTTTGTGCAGCTGTTAGGGTTATTTCTGCTAGATTTGCTTTCTACAATGTTGTCCTGAAATTAGTATGAATGATGGACTGTATTCTATAAGGGAAGTAAGGAAACCAATTAATTAAAAGGCTATCATAATAATCCTGTTAGAAAGAGTGATGGATTTAATATCAATAAAGATTAAAGATTAAAAAAGGGTGTTTTCAAAACAAAGCATTTTCTTTCCCATAATTGCTGATATTATCAACCTCTTCCAGGAACTGAGAACATATTTACTATGGAGAATAAAATAGTAAGTGGCAGATCAGAGAGCAGTGTAATCTATACACACTGATCTGCTCAATTATATCTCAAATTTTCTTCTACATCCTAATATTGTTAATTCCAAAGTTCTCTTAACATAACCTGACAACTCCACTTTTCATATTTATTAGTGTTGTATGGAAAGGTGACATATGAAATGTGAACATATTTGTGTATGTGTGTATATATTGAAATTAAAGTATATATTAAACAAATATATAAAAATTGTAAATAATTGTTCCTAAGAAATTAGTAATACGAATAAATATAGACCATTATGCATAACCCTATAGGACAAATTTACTATAGGTAAGAAACTAATAGAGAAAAATCAAAGTTTCTTAAGAACATTAGGTTTTAAAATAGAAGATAAGCTTCCTGATTTATTTCAGTTGGTTAATCCTCCAAAAGGGAACACTAAAATCATTTACATTTTTATTGCACTAGATTACAATAAAACAAACTTAACTTGGGTTGAAGTATCAGAATCTGCAGCATCATTGTGGACATTTATTAAAATATCTTAATTCATAAAGATTTGTTACCATGGCTTAAAAAATGTTTCAAATAATTTATATAATATTAAATATATGACTATATAATTTTGATTTTAATATATTAAATGTTAAATATATGACTATATAATTTAAAAATATTAAATATATGACTATATATTTTCTAAATTTATAGTGAATTTGTAAAATGCACCAGGAGTAAATAAGATCCAGCTTCTATTCCAGAGTAGGAGTAGAATAAGATCTAGAAAAATAGTAACAGCAACCAGCATAATAATAGTAATTGTGGCTATCCTACTGAGTGCCTAGTACATATATGATACTGTCCAAAGTATTTTACATAATTGATATCTATCTACAATGTGAAAATTCCTTTGTGTTAGGAACATTCCAATTCTACTCTTTTAGTTATTTTAAAGAATAGCCTAACTTACTGTTGATTATAGTCACTTTGTTGTGCTATCAAATATTGTTCATTCTACCTGACTACATTTTTGCACCCGTTAACAATGCCCACTTTATTGCCTACTCCCTGCTACCCTCCCCAGCCTATGGTAACCATCATTCTACTCTCTGTCGCCATTAGATCAACTGTTTTCCTGTTTAGCTCCCACATATGAGTGAGAACATGTAAGATTTGTCTTTCTGTGCTTAGCTTATTTCACTTAACATAATGTTACCACCAATCAAAATATCACATGTACCCTATAAATATATTCAAATATTATATACCCATAACCAATAAGAATAAAAAAATTTTAAAAAGAAAATTCCTAAATATAATACCTTGTTATTTCCTCAAAATAATATGAAACATTTTGTTCAAACATTTTATACAAAGGGAGTTAATAAGAATCAGGAATATAGAGTAATCTGGTCAAGATCTCACACTATATTGTAGTAGATCAGATTATGGATCTCAGGCCAGAAGATTGTTCTTTTTGGTTCCAGTTTTTGAAAATGTACAATGAAACTAAAAATAATTCATACCTCATTGAATTTAAAAAATTTTTAAGAAACAGGGTGAAGGTAAAATTCAAAACGCATGACAAAATGTAGAAAATCAACAAATAATATTTTATAATATAGTATCCAAAATATAATGAATATTATGTTATCCATATATTATGAATTGCATGTAATAAAATATATTTGTACATCATAAACATAGCAATAAGATTATGAATATGTAAGTACATAAAGGATATATGGTATACACATTCAATAGTTTATAGTATTTTATTTAATATTACTTATTAATTATCATCAATACTATTAACCAGGGTCGAAATGGAATCTTTGTAACTCCAATAGCATTTACTATTTTCATGGTACCATTACTACTCTAAAGAAATCTAACACGTATTTTAAACATTCTCTTATTTACTTTTTCTATTCCTGACCTCAGGGAGATGAATTGCATTGCCT
The DNA here is from genome assembly GCA_023783475.1 of Daubentonia madagascariensis. Classification (NCBI taxonomy): domain Eukaryota; kingdom Metazoa; phylum Chordata; class Mammalia; order Primates; family Daubentoniidae; genus Daubentonia; species Daubentonia madagascariensis. The sequence goes on along the minus strand of JAKFHU010000978.1, from coordinate 10,600,523 downwards.
CAAAAGCTATTTTTTGCTATTAATTTGATAGTAATAAGTTTTTATGGAGAATATGTCACATGCTTTGGTTTGTCCTTATATTCAGGATTTACGAAGTTTTCCATTTACTGTCATTTACATTTTTTAATACAAATTGCTTTTTATAACAGTTTTTAACAATTTTATTTGATAAACTGGGTTGGTACATTTCACAGACACTATTTTCCAGAAAAATTATGTGAAAACTGGTTTATTATTCTTAAATCATTATATTTTCAATATTTCTACTTTTCATTTTTATCTAATTTGAAGGAATATATTATCCAACTAACATTCTATGTTGAGACTTTTGGTCATAATGTATAATTTTGAGTCAATGAAAATATAAATTTCCAATTTGCCTTCCATTATTAGGGCTAACTTTTTAACCTCTAGAATGTGCTAAGGGATTAAGTTTCATGATGAGAAATATATTTTATGTCTGAAAGGTTTAATCTCCTATCCTGAACTTATTTTTATTCAAGGCACTAGGCAAAGTCTAAATGTTCTTTCCATGAGCTGGCCATCATTTGCATTACATGAATAGATAAATAAACATAAATTTGGAAGAATGTACAAAATCAATTAACTAAACAACTCATGCATATAAGTCAAAAGATGTAAATTCTAAATGCCAAAAATGCATTCTAACAAAATTTATAATAGTTTGCTAATATTATAATAATTTTATTTAATATAATTTATTTTTATTATGATCTTGTAACCTGAGTCGATCTGAGTGTCAAAGGAAATAAATGTGAGAATTCTGGTTCATAATTATTTTTCAGAGTTTTTAAGTGAAAAGTATGTAACTTTCTTAGATTAGTGTTTATGCTAACACATAACTCCAACTTCTCAAATATAAATAGAAACATCTTTCTAAAATAGAAAAATATAAATGAAATATTTTGTGCTTATTTCATCTTCTTGATTATCTAGTATAGGAATTAAAACATAAAACTTTATCAAACACCTATACATTTGAAATTATTTAATGCAAATAGAATTATTGCCAATAAAAAGATAGAGTTTTGGCTACTTAAATCTTAATCAAGACAATGAATAATTTACTGTGATTCTCTTCACAGAATGATAATATTAATACCAGGTTTTTTGAATTGCTTTAAAATTTAGAACCAGTATATTTATTTATCTGGTAAATATGCCTTTGTCTTTGTACCATGATTTCTATCTTTTCTCAAGCTTCAAGTTTTCCACCTTTATAAGTGAAAAAATTACGGAAAATCATATGCCAGCTCTCTGCTCAAAATAGTTAGTTGCTTTCCCATTTAGCAAAGTAACTATATCTCTATCTGTAGAGGAGGAAATCTGAATATTTAAGACATTCTTGAAACTTCCCTCCAGTACTTTCTTGGACTGATTATCCCCACCAAGACTGTGAGTACAGTATCATACACTGTATAAATCAGGGCCTTGAATGATTGTTTTTTCTTAACTCTCCTCTAAGGCACTTCTTAGCAATTAGTAAGTGGGCTTTGCCTCTAGCTGACATACAGAGTTGTTAAATGGCCATGAATCTAGCAAGTTGCCAACAAAATTTCCCAATATGCTCTTGAGAATTTGCTCCTCCACTGAAGTGAGGCTTGAGTTTCTCAATAATATGGTAAGCTTTTAGTTAGTTCACTAAATTATTAATGAGGACATCTTATTAATAATGAGAATATCTTATATTTGAGACTTCTTTCAGCCAACATAGAAATAAGTTCCAATTTTTAAAAAGGCAATTTTTATAGGCATGTCTTACATATTATTTCCTTTGACCTTTGCAGCATTTTACAAAAGGCTTGATACAAATTTCTATTTTCTTTTAATTTCCCTTTAATATAATGATTAAACCAACCAATTTCATTCACTGAGGCTAACTTCATATTGTTTCTCTATTCCATTCTTTGTTGTTCACTTTGGGGTTAACGGTTTGGTTTCAATTCCCATCATACAATATCGTTCATGTTTCCTATTATCTTTATGTTTAGCGTTCACTGTTGAGGATCTGTAAAACATCATGTGAGAGATCAATCCCACTGCAAGTTCCAGGCTGAGTTTTCAGGTGAAGGTAAATCCTTAGGAGGCAAGAAACATAAACAGGCTTCTGAATCTATGATTTTTTTATTTGAATAATTTTCAATTTTGTTATTTGTATGTTTATGATATTATTTATTATTCATTTGTAACTGGTTTGGCACACTTTCTTGGTTTTTATGATCAAATCTCTGCCACATACACTTGTTATCTTAATACATTTGTGGTTTTTTGTATCCGTACCTTAGCCTTGGCATTATGCTCAGTCTCTTTTGTTGCCCATCTCAAGTTTATTTGTTGCTGACTGGCTGTCTTTGATATTAATTTAGCATGATGCAAGCTGTGCAACAATTTGTCAACTGTTTTTATCAACTGATAGATTGTATAGTTTCAAATGTCCTTGGTTCCATTTTTTATCAATTTGCTTAGTGACTCACTTATTCCAATTCCAGGAGTAATTGTTGGTCCAAACCAAGTAAGATGAAGCCCATTGTGTTTTACATGTGTGTTCCTGTTGTCTGAAATCTTTGATGTTTTGTCCATCCCCAGTGGATCTATTGTTCTTTCTATTTAGTTTTATTCCATCAGATATAATTTTAAATGTACAAAAATAGAAATGTAATATTTAGGTACTCGTATCAATACTCATATTTAGGAGGGGGAATTAAGCTCTATATCTTGGTGGATTATTAAATAATATGTGGAGATGTGCTAAAATTGCCATAGAAATTAATATATCTTTGGAGAAAGATACTACAAAGTTATGCAAATGTACTGGTTCTCCTTAATTTTGTATTGACAAATTTTATCATTAATCATTGGTCTTGTCTGCAGCAATTGTTCTTATGGTAATATAATGGTAATTTTCTATTAACAGCACTCCTTCTACGTATATTATTTGTAATTGTTCTGTAGGAAGATGTGTCTGTTATTCATTTATTTGAATCATATGTAATATGGTTATTTTCCATTGATGCCAAGAAATATTACACAAATTTAAAAGCTTAAAAGGACACACGGGTCATGTCTCAGTTTCTTGGGTCAGAAGTCTAGGCATTGTGAAACTCAGCTGAGTTCTCTGCTTCAAGACTCACAAGACAGAAAACAAGGTATAAATCAGGCTGAATGCCTTTTTGAAGTCACCTTCATGTTCATTGAGGTTGTTGGCTGGATTAGTTGCCTGTGGTTTTGGGACTTAAATTACTTGCTGGATGTTGGCAAGGGATCATTTTTCTACTTATAGAGGCCACCTGAATTTCCCAACTTGCAGCCAATTTTAAAGCAGGCAATGGAGGCATGGTCCTTCTCGTGCTTTGGTTCTCTCCTCTGCTGTCTTCCTCTGCTGTATATCTCTGAGCCTAGATAGAGACAAATCTCCCTGATTTTAAGGGCTCCAGTGATTACATTGGGCCCATCTGGATGCTTGATGACAACCCTCTTATTTAAGTTCCATGACCTTAACTATATCTGAAAAGTCCTTTTTTGCCATCTTATATAGCAGCCCAGGCAGCAAAGATCATGAAAGCTCAAATTCTGCCTGACATAGTTATTTATTTTACTCTTTGGATTATAAACAAATAATTTTATATTATATATTGTTGCTTACATTCTTCTAGCTTTGGCCATTAGGAACTTTTTCAGGTTGGTTGTTATATCCTTTTGTCATGCCTGACTTCCTCTTTTTTTAAGAACTTTTTTTTTTTTTTTACCTTGTGGCACTATTGGACACGCCAGGCTCATCTAGTATTTTCCCCACCTCAGCTCCAGAGTCAGCAGTTTTTACAAGGAGCCCTGGTTTCTTTTGGTCTGAATTCCTTAACACCTTCCCAAGAAAGAAAAACAAAACAATATAATAAAGATCAACAAGGAGATGAGAGAAAGTAATCCAATACCTATAGCTAACACACAACTAGAAGACAGAGGATACTACAATTTCACACTAGATGTAAATGGGCAAATAAACATTCTGATCCTTCAGAATCAGCTCTGGAGTCCTCATCTGATTGGTGTGTCAAACAGAGACTGCGTTCAGATTTAATCTCTAATGTTATCCAGTTGCTACCTCATGACTTCCTTAAATCTAGGTAATTGTCTGACACTGTGTCCTTGAATATCTTCTAGCTCTTATTTGCTTGATTTTTTCCTTCTGGGACTTCTATTGGGCATCTTGAAGTATCATGTCTTTTATTATCTATTTCATGTTTCCGTTTTAAAATTTTCTATAATATGCTTCAAGTTATTCGTTTATTGTTACCTTCATAGTCAACAGTACTTTGTCTGCAACTTAATACAACCTCTGAGATTTATTATTTATTCTTATATTTACATTTTATACTTTCATAATTTTGAGTTTGTTTTTTTCAAATATCAGTAAAGACAAAGATAGAAATAGCAGGTTATGTCCTACAAAACTTAAAAAAAATTAGTTATACCTTCAAGTCACAATTTTTATTGTATACATTTGTGCAAATTCTGATGTTGCTTAAATATGGCTACTCTAAAATGAGAATATGCTTTTTTGATATATTTCTATCATTCCTAATAAAAAATAGAGTTTATAATCTACATTCTGTAGGGATACCTCAGATCAATAATTTGACAACTTTACAATTTTAATTGCAGACAAATTTGACTATAAATTTAGAACTTACCAAACTCTTGGTCTTATCTGAAGCTTTGGTAATTCTGCATTTTATGCACAAGAGTGCTAACACATAAAAAGGATAACATTCCATGGGTTAAAGAATAAATAAGTGGTAAAATTAGTATTCAATTCCCCTGGTAATCACAAAATCTGTGTTCCTAGCCACTATTTCTTACAATGAATAAATACTGAGTTTCTGCTAGATTTTGTACCATGTAGAAAAGTCACTTTGGTCCAAAAGGGAACATAAGAAAACAAAATATATGATATTTGCCTTCACAGAATTTGCATCCTATTTATGATTTTTCCTGCAAAGCCTAATAAATTCATTGAACCAATATTATTATAGCAGACCAAATATGGTAAAAACCATACCATACCATGTGGGCAATACAAAGATAGAGTCAATATACATTATCATCAAAAAGTTTACAGAGGGAAGATTATGGAATGTACCTATAACAACACAAACACAAGGCAGAAAGGACTAATAGTTAAAAAGAGAGAAACAGAGATACTTTTTTCATGTATCAATTTATAGTTTTAAACTTTCTTTTCTGAAAACTTATCATCTAGCATTTGTGGGTATATAAAACTCACTCAATTTATAAACTTCTCTGATTGCTTATCAAAGTTATATTAATTGTTGGGTGGTACGAATAATGTCTATTTCTCCAAGCACACCATAATCTCCATGACAACAGGAACCACATTTACTGTAATAGTTTTTTTTTATATTTTTCTCATGACTTTTACATGCCAATAAAATTATTTCAAAATTAAAAGTAAAAGCAACTTTTCTAAAACACAAATTTAGAATGTCACATGAGAAAAAGCAAATACATTATAATTTCTAAATTGTGCTTTCCGCCACTTTTCCAGATGAGGTTTTGCTTCTTTTATACAATTTGCTATACTTTTTATATTCGTTCAACATATTTTTTCTATTCATTCAGTAAGAAACTCCTATTAACCCATAATATTAATTTTAAAAATTATTCTGTAATATAAAGTGGTCATCCTTTATCTTCTTTAACCAAAAACTTATTTTTAAGTATTTAATGATAATTTCCAGCTATTATTAATATAAATAAAATAGAAGAATATTGTAATGCTCTTATATTTAGGACTTTTTTGGGGGGGCTGGGGCTAGATTCTCAGCACTGTAATTGTAAGAGCTGAGTGGAAACATTGGCATATTAAAATAGGATGATTTTCAGATTATGTACAATGCTTCCTGGAGGGACTTTACATATACAATATTAAGTAGACAGAAAAGGTTTATGATTACAGTGTTTTACAATTGAAAACATAGAATGATTTATTAAAGAAATTCCATATTTAAAAATTATATTGTATTTCTCTACTTTCTTTTATCTGAATATATTGCACAGTAAGAATTTTTTACAAATTCTAGCATTTGCAAGAATAGTTCATCCAAAGGAGAAACATTCATGCTTATTGTAATGTGCAGTAATGAAATAAATGCCCATTCAGGCTCTTGTCACTGTATCTCTTTGATTGTTTCTTCTCATACCACATCCAAGTTTAGGTTGGAAGGGATTTGCTTAATTTCGGCATCCAATAATTGTATACTTAAAACTTACAATTTTTGTTCTTTTATTATTTCTGTTATATGAGCTATTTCCTTGTGGATCAATATATATGAGCAGCAGGAAACAGATAATACTCTAGGTATATAAAGCAGAAATGGAGTTAATATAGAGGAATGTAGGTCTTAAAAAATCAACAGATGGCTTTCCTGTAGTAATGAGAATCAAAATCTACAATTGTAAATACTGATTTCAAGAACAAATTGTCATTGCTATCATTCAGGGATCACTGCCTAGACTTCTGCTTGCAACTGAAATAGTGTGGCTTGCTTGCCAAAAAAAACAACAGGAGATGGTTCCACCTCTTCTTAAACATTTCTTCTGAATATCACACAAATATCTGTTACTTTAGAATGTAACTCCTTTCCAAATGTAACCACAAGGAAGTAGCAAAAAACAGTTTCAGGCTCTGCAATTTAGGAAGGCCTATTAGGAGAGATAAAAGCCACTGAGAACCAATGAGCCGTATCCCACATTGGATTCCTACTGAAGATCTATACAGCATACTCTATATACATAGAAAATCCAATAAGAGAAACAACTTTTTCCACCTAACATATTGCACTTGTTCCTCTTCATTAAATATCTTCCCAAGAGATACACTAATACCCTTCTAGTCATTTTATCCATCCATGGGTGATTATCATTATTGTAATTAAATTATAGTATCAATTTGATACCCTAAAACCTAGGAATAAATAATTAAGAACAGCACAGAATCTCTAACACACAATCTCTTAATACGGTGGTGTGGTGTGGGGGCTAGGGGTAAGGCAGATAACTAAGGCTGTTGTTGAAACCACAGGGGGTTTTGGTCTAAGTCCAATTGCTCATCACACAAAGGTTCAATTATTAGGACAATGAGGATTGCCAAGGAAGAGAAGAATATTTAATATGACATATGTCTTGTTGGGAGAACGGGAGAAGCTGCCTCAAATCTCTCTCTAAGGGAGGTCATGGACTTTTAAAGGAGGGGTTTTGTGCATTGGGGCTGGTCCTGGTGTATCTCACAGGGGGTTATGTGCATTGGGGGCAGGTTATGAGGTATGATGAATCTTGACATCAGGAAGTCTGCCTTGAGGCCTTCAGAATTTCATCTCCTTTGTTTTGTAGAAAATCCATCAATTCAGGCTGGTTGTGGTGGCTCACAACTATAATCCCAGCACTTTGGGAGGCTGAGGCAGGAGGATAACTCGAGGCCAGGAATTCAAGTCCATCATTTTTGGGAAACAACTCAAAGGATCAAATAGTTACTTAAGGGAGAAGATTATTGAAAAAAAATAATAACAAAGATATAGGAGTTCCTGGAGCTGCTTACAAGGCTACAGTCCTCTCCTGTGGCCATAGTTAATATTTTAAACTTCTTTTTTCTTCTACATTTCCTTTGTTCTATTCATTTTCCAGATGACCAGAGTTGTTTATTTAAGGCATAGAAGAGATCAGAAAATCTATTCCTGAGGAGTCGGAGTTCTCTTGGTACTATGCCTATATTAGGGTTCTGTAATCAGTCATTATGCCTTTTATACTAGGCATAACAGTTATTAGGAAGTGTCTTAGATTAATAAAGCCCAGACATCATTGCCCAGGTACCTTGTAGAAGAAATCTGAAGTAAAATGTATTGGAAATAAAATGTATATCATCCTAAATTTGACATATAAAGCTTTTCATAATTACACCAGATCTAAAGTAATAATTTCTGAAGTACTGCAATTACTAAAATTGTAAAACAGGACTGACTTTTCTTAGGGTTTAGAATTCTCTTGGACTTTAACAACATGAACAAAACATTTGAGAGCATAGTTGGCAAATAATCTAAATTCCAAAAAGTGACATGTCTTATCTAGGCGGGGAAAGGGATCCACAGCGGCTTTCTTTCTTGGAGTAGCAGAAGGAGGTAACGGGAACTGCTGAAAGACAGACAAAAAAGAGAACACTGATGAAATTTATCAAATTTGTAAAACCTGAGGGTTGTTTGGTATGATAGTTTTGGATCCCTCGGAGGCCCAGACACATCAGGAATCTGCATACAGTTTTGATTCTTTCACACAGCCTTCCACACAGAGCTCATGAGAACAAGTGAGGGCACATCCGTAGACTGAAAGAGACCTCCTTTGAGGAAAAAGTGCTGAAGTCTGAGGGTGGAGTAGGACAACCTAGAGACATTCTCCAGGCACTTCAAGCCTTTTGCTGAGTAGGAGGCAATAGCTGTTTTCTATTTGGAAGAAGGTGGAGAGGAAAAGCTGAGTCTCAATAGATCAAGGCCCAAGAAACCTGCTAAAATCTGATGTTAGAAAGGCAATTGAAAGAAATCCCCAAGCATTCTGAGTCATCAACTGATGAAATATGGTCAGGGAAGTTGAAAAAAATATCCATGCACCAAGGATTAAGCTCAGATTGTCTGCTAAAGTCTAAATGCAGAAGGGAACAAAGACAGAAACCACACAGGTATTCTGGGTCTTACATCAAACACGAAGCAGTGGCAGTGTTCACTGGGGTGGGGAGCGGGGCTGCAAGAGATGTACAGGTGCAGGGGCCTGCTCAGGTCTGGGGTGAGGCAATTCAAATCACAAGACCAATACAGGGAAGATTCTGCTTCCACCAACTATAAAGCCCACCCCTGTTCAAACTAGATTGGTTTTGCATACTAGGCTAATGGCAGAAGAGAGGCATGACCTTTTCGGGGCATAAATATTATTATCATATATAATATTAATATGTTAACATTATTTACTTGTCTCCATTGTTCTTTTACTTACAAAATCTTGCATTCAAACCAAATTTTTGAAAGTATATGAGAAAACCATTAAAATGTGGTATAGCATCAAGAAAGAGTCAATAGAGAATGACCCAGAGATGGGGCAGAGTTTCAGAATTTGGAATTATCAGATTTTTATTTATATTTATATTTACATTTATATTTATATTTATTATACATTACACATACATATTGTATATACTTATATAATTTTAATATATATTCTTTAAAAACTAATATAAATATTTGTCATGATATTATGTAAAAAGAAAGCAACAAATGTGTACAGATAAAATAATTTAGCAATGAGTGAAAAAAAAAAGCCAAACTGAAATTCTGAAATAAATAATATTTTAGCAGAGATGAAAATGATTTCAATGAGATTATCAGCAGACTGAACAAAAAAATGAATCAGTACAATTGAAAACCAATCAATAGAAAGTGAGAACTGTCTCACTTGGAGAAGTTCTCCAAGAACTTAAGACAATGCAAAATGGTCTAAAATATGTGAAATTGCAATGGTCTAAAATAAGTGAAAGAGAAGCAGAAGGAATCTTTGAAGAGATAATGTCCAACACTTTTCCCAAATTAAAAGCATAAACTCTCATATCCAAGTAACTCAGCAAACCAAAAGAAGAATAATTATAACACACTTAACACTCTCCTGCACACGTGCATACATACACATACACCCCCAGGCATATTCTTATCAAACTACTGAAAACCAATCAACATAAAGGAAAAATTTCAAAGCAACTAGCTAAAATAAATGAATTAAGTACAGGAAGACAAGAAGAAGAATGATGATTGAGTTATCAAAAATAACAAATATAACAAACAAACCTAAAATACCCCAAAAAATGGAGATCAGAAGGCAATGGTAAAATATGTTTAAAGCATAGAGAGAAAAAAATAATTGTTAACCTAGAATTCTAAAGCCAGTAAACATATTCTTGAAACATAAGGCCTAAGTAAAAATACTATAGACAAATAAGAGAAGAATTTATTTATATCCAAACTGCCCGACAAGAAATACTAATAGCAGTTCTTTAAACAAAGGGAAATGCTACCAGATAATGTCGCAGAATGGAATGAAGATTTTCAGAAAAAATAACCATGCATAACCATGCATGCACTCTCTCCCCCCCACCCATGCACTTCTCATACTTCTCTTAATTACTACAATAAATTCAAGACATATAATATAATTAAATTGTTTTAAAATCTATGTTGATTGCCTGATATAAAAATAAACAGCTATGTGTTTCTCCATGGGTTAGTACCCATACTAAATTTCCTAGTTCTGTCTTGTAAGAGAGTTTAAAATCAGTGAAACATCACTAATAATGAGCCCACCTTATGCTCAGATCTTTATGTTTAATTAACATCTCCAGGAAAAGGAATCAGGGCTACTTGCAGAAGTGGCTGATTGCACAGTTGGAAAGGCGGACATAAAAGATAAACCTGGGGTCTCCTTGTATTGATAGAACATATGGAATTTGGAGGTGAGACCTTTGGGAGGTAAGTAGATCATGAAGGTGGAGTTCTTGTTGACTGAAATTAAGACTGAGGCAGAAATAATTTGAAAAATGTTTATTGAAAGCCAAATGTGAGGATCAACCCTGAAAGACACACCAACAAAGTTGGGAGTGTTCCAGAGTCTGTTACAAGTTGGAAGGCTTTTATAAGAAAGTTTGGGAGAAAGGAGCGGGACTCCTCATATTGGAGTTGTTCTTTTTCTTTGGAGGATACAACACGGAGGTTGCTATCATTGGCCACAGATGGCAGAATACAGGTTAACATATCTATGTGCAAGACAAACAGCAAAACTTCATGATTGAAAACAAATCGGCATCCTTTTCAACATCAGTAATTCATATGTTAATCAGTACATCAATTCATAAGATTCTTTACTGAGAGCAGGATGTCACCATGAATCACAAGGCCTCCCCCAGACAGCTTAATGTGGAAGCCTGCCAAATGTGACGTGTAGGTTATCACCCTCATAAATGGGATTACTGTGTGTATTAGGCAAGGGGGTAGAGGGAACTGATGTAAGTCCTGAGAATAAGGAGTTCAGATGTTTAAGGACAGAAGATGGTGTTTCAGCTTAAGAAGTGAGAGAATTTGCCCTCCTTCCACCCTTTTGTTCTATTAAGGCCATCAGTATATTGGAGGATGCCAGCCACATTGGTGAGGGTGATTTTCTTTACTCAGTATACTGATTCAAATGCTAATCTCTTCTGGAAACATCCTCATGAAATAATGAGGATTATCTCTTCTGGAAACACCCAGAAATAATGTTTCTTGACCCCAAGGTCCCTAACTGGTCTGCCTCCTTCTCTCCAACCTTAGAATCTTCCTCCATTAGTTTTATGTATAATGTCCAGGGTTTTTAGCTTTTCTGGAGGGAGGAATAGAAACAGTATATCTGCTCCATCTTTCAGGAAGTTGTGGTTACTAATAAACTTCAAAACCTCTCTAAATAGCTTTTAATTTTATTCATTGTATTCTTTAACTTATTAGAAGTAGTTATGTGGAATCCCCTGTCAAGTAACTCCAGTGTTTGTTTCAGTGTCACTATGTTTCCATTTGGGGTTTTTTTCCCTCTTTTTATTAAATAATGTGGTTCTATTTTTTGGTGTGCCTTGTAACTTTTAAATGAATCATGAACATTGTGTATATAAAATATAGAATCTCTAGATAATGTTGTTTCCCTCCCAAGAGGTTTTATCTTCCCTCCAATAAGCATAGTGTTATGGCAGATCACTTTTATGCACTTATGGTCTGAGTTGAGGATGGTTTTCAGCCCTTTAAAGCTCAGTTTACCTCTGTTTTATTTTGATGCTAGAAATTATGTCTTCATGGTGTTATTCAGCAGAGTGCCTACATTATCTACTTGGGGTCCTTTTCCTACTTTGTCCCAAACTAATCTTTGATGACACTTTCCAAAATTTCAGCTCTGCTACATAGGAGGCTTTGCTTAGATTTTTAGATTATGACACTGAAAATACCCATATTTTGTCAACTTTATTGCAGGAAAAACTAGCCATAGCTCTACTGGCTTTCCAGCCCCCAGAGGTGACCTCTTCTGATTAAATTTCCTGATTTTTACCCTCCTGCAGGCACCATAATTATCATATGCTTCTAGTACAAAAATATCTGCAAACGTAAGCACACCCTTCTAAGGGTTGCTTCTCGCCAGAATCTTACAGACTTTCCAGTTCTCATTGCTGCAGAAACTCCACAATCCCTTGTAACAAATGCTTTTCAGGTGATTTTTGTATTTTGTTGTACTTCTTTTGTTGTATTTTTAACAGATTTGAGATATAATTCATATATAACACAATTCACCCATTTTTAGGGTCTACTTCCATGGTTCTCGTATAGTCATAAAGTTGTGCAACCATTACCAAGTTTGAGAACATTTTTATCACAATGGAAAGAAACTCAGTACTTATTAGCAATAGTTATCAATTTGCCTATTCTGGACATTTAAAATAAGTGGAATAATATAATATGAAGTCTTTCATAACTGGCTTCTTTCACTTAGCATATTTTTAAAGTTTGTTCATGTTGTAACATGTTTTAGCACGTCTTTCCTTGTTATTACTTTATAACATTCCATTGTGTGGTTAGACTATTTAGTGTTATCTCTTTGTCCAGTGATTGATATTTGGGTTATTTCCAGTTTTTTGTCTATAGTGAATAATGTTAGTATGAATATCTATTTATATTTTTTGTGTGTGGGCAACTGTTTCCATTTCTCTTGGAATATAATTGTTGAGTCTATGGTAACTCTAAGTATAATACTTTACTAAACTTACAAACTATTTTCCAAACTTTCCAGATCATTTTATATTCTAATCAGCAATGAATGAAGGTTCCAGTTTTTCCACAATGTTAGCCAACACCTATTATGGTCATAGTGGTTGTCAAATGGCATACCATTGTGGTTTTGATTTGAATTTCCATAATAACTAATAATGTCCAGAATATGTTTCATTTAGTTATAAGTCATTTGTAGATCCTTTTTCTTTGTGGAGATGTCTATCTATATCTTTGCCCCTTTAAATTGGCTTATTTATCTTTTTTATTGACTTGTGTTATTTATATATACTCACTGTAGATTCCTTATCAGATATGCTTTACCATTATTATCTTCCCTCTCTGGTATGTCTTTAAATTTTTTAATGCTTATTTTCTTCTAACATGCTTAGGCCTGTTGCCCATTTTGAGTTGATTTTGGGGGGATTATGTGAAGAAGGTGTGGATTATTATTGTTATCTTGCATTTATTATTACTGTTGTCATCATCATCATTTTGCATGAGGATATCCAGTTATTGCAGTGCCATTTGTTGACAATACTATTCATTCCATAGTAAATTGTCTTGGAATTTTTGTTGAAAGTTTATTGAGCAGTTCAGGCACAGTGGTTCACACCTGTGATCCCAGCTCTTTGGGAGGCAGAGTAGGGAGAATCGCTTAAAGCCAGGAATTCAAGATCAGCCTGGGCAACATAGTGAGACCCTTGTCTCTACAAAATAAATACAAAAATTAGCTGGGTGTGTTCCTGCTCACCTGTAGTCCCAGCTACTCTGGAGGCCAAGCAGGAGGATCACTTGAGCCCAGGAGTTCCAGGCTGCAGTGAGCTATGATGCTATGATTGCACTACTGTACTCCAGCTTAGGGTGACAGAGAAAAACCATGTCTCCAAAAAAAAGTAATAATCAATTGACCATTAATGTAAGAGTTCATTTGGAGACTCACAACTGTATTTTATTGATCTACATATCTATCCTTATACTAATATCACAATGTTCTGATTACTAGAATTCAGATGCTTTGAAATCAGGAAATGTGAGAACTCCAAATTTGTTTTTGTTTTCTTAAGTTTTTGACTATTCTAGCTTCACTGCAGTTCCATACACACACACACACACACACACATATATATATTTTTAAAGAACACTTTCTCAATTTGTGAAAAAAATCACCTGGTAATTTCAAAGGTTTTGCATTAGATTTGGAGATAAATTTAGGGAGCAACGTTATCTTAACAGTATTAAGTCTGCTGAATTATGAACAGGAGAACATTTTTCTTTTATTTAAATGTACTTTAAATACTTTAAAAAGTATTTTTTAGTTTTCATAGTACAAGTTTTGCACTTATTTTGTTAAATTTAGTTCTAGTATTTTATACTTTTTGCTATTGTCAATAAGATTGTTTTCTTAACTTTTTGTTTATTTTTATTATGTAGAAATATTATTTTATAATGTAGAAATATAATTATGACTTTTATATTGATTTTGTATCATGCAAACTTATTGATCTAGAATATTAACTCTAATAGTGTGTGTGTGTGCATGTGTGTGTGTGTAAACTCCTTAGAATTTTCTATATATAAGATCATGTCATCCACAAATGGTTTTACTTATTCTTCTGCAACTTGGGTGATATTATTTTTTGTTTCCTGATTTCCTTGGCTAGAACGTCCTGCACATCTAGAATGAAAGTAGTGAGAATGGACATCTTTTTCTTGTCCCTGACCTTAGGAAGAAAGCATCCAGTCTTTCAACATTAAGTGTGATGTTAACTCTAAGTTTCTGCAGATGCCCATTGTCTGGTTGAGAAAGTTTTTTTCTATTCCCAGTTTGTTAAATATTTCATTATAAAATGTTATTTTTAATGAATTTTCTATATTTATTAAAATTAGTGTGCAAGTTTTGTCCTTTATTAGTACAGTGTATGATATTGATTGATTTTCACATTAATTGATTTAAGTGTATTAAATCATGGGCTAAATGCCCCTTGGCCATAGTGTATTATCTTTTTTATATGTTACTGGGTTCAGTTTGCTAGTATTTTGTAGAGAATATTTGCATCCATATCTGTAAAAGGTATTGGTCTGAATTTTTATTTTCTTTTGATATTTTTGTCTGCTTTTCATATCAGGAAAATAGTGACCTCAAACTGCAAGAGTTTGTGAAGTATTGCTATTAATTCTTCATTAAATGTTTGGTATAATTCACCAGGGATGATATCGAGGCCTGAATTTTTCTATGTGTAGAGTTTTTAAATTACTAATTTATTCTTTTACATAAATGTATTCAGATTTTCTATTATTTTTACTCCATTTCTGTATTTTATGTCTTTTAAGGAATTTGTACATTTTATTAATATTTAAGTCATTTAATTTGTTGGCATTTAGTTGAACACAGTATTTCCATACAATTTCTTTTATTTTTGAAATGTTGGCATTAAGTTTCCTCTTTCAGTCTTGATTTTAGTAATTGAGACTTCCGTCTTTTTTTAATCTTTGTCATTATAGTTATGTTTGTAAAATTTGTGCTTTTCATGAGCTAATGTTTGGTTTTATTAATTTTTCCATTTTATTTATTTCTACTCTGGTTTTTATTATATCCTTCCTTCCTCTTGCTTTGAGTTTAATTTTCTCTTATTTTCCATATTCTTATGGCAGTGGTCACATTACTTACTTGATTTTTTTTCCTTTTAATATGTGTTTATACCTATAAATTTACTTCTGAGCACTGCTTTAGATACATGTCATACATTTTGGTATATTGTATTTTGGTTTTCATTATCTTAAAGTATTTTCCAATTTCCTTTGTGATTTCCT
The DNA here is from genome assembly GCA_023783475.1 of Daubentonia madagascariensis. Lineage (NCBI taxonomy): Eukaryota > Metazoa > Chordata > Mammalia > Primates > Daubentoniidae > Daubentonia > Daubentonia madagascariensis. Next base: position 10,584,810 of record JAKFHU010000978.1, on the reverse strand, counting down.
TTTTGAACAATGTCTTAGTTTATTTTCTCCTGCTACAAGAGAGTACCACAGACTGGGTCATTTGTAAAGAAAAGAAATTTATTTCTTATAATTCTGGAGTCTGGAAGTCCCAATCTGAGGGCCCCACACTTAGTGAGGACTATCTTACTGTGTCATCCCATGGTGGAGGGTGGAAGGGCAGGAGAGCGTGCATGAAAGAGAAAGCAAGTGCAAGAGGAGACCGAACTCCCCTTTATAGCAAGCCAGTGCTCTTGATAACTAATCCATTTCCTGAGATAATGACATTATCTCTTCTTACACCCCACTTTCCAATACTGCTGCATTGGGGATTAAGTTTCCAACCCATGAACTTTGGGAGACACATGCAAACCATAGCAACTCATTACTGATTTAGAGGGACATTGTTTAATTTCCACATATTTGTGAATTTCTCAAATTCCTGTTATTTATTTCTAATTTCATTCTATTGTGTTTAGAGAACATGCTTGCTTTGATTTCATTTCTTCTTAGTTCATTGAGACTCCCTTTATGGCCTTGCATATAGTCTATCTGTAGTGTATTCTGTGTGTGCATGAGAAGAATGTGAATTCTGCTGTGGTTGGGTGGAGTGTTCCTTAGATATATGGTAGGTCTAGTTGGTTCATAGTGTTCAAGTGTTCTATACCTTCTTGACCTTCTGCCTAGTTGTGCTATCCATTATAGAAAGTGGTGTATTAAAGTTTCCAAATCTTATTTTTGAATTGTCTATTTATTCTTTTAATACTATTAGTTTTGCTTCTAACATTTTGAGGCACTTTTATTAGGTAAATATATGTCTATACTTGTTATATCATCCTGATTGATACTTTTATCATTATAATGTATCTCTCATTACCTCTAGTAACCCTTTCTTTGTTTTAAAGTCTATTTTGTACAATTGTGGTATAGCCACTTCAGTCCTCTTATGGTTTCTGTGTGCATGCTATAGCTTTTTCCATCCTTTTGTGTTCAATCTATTATTAACTTTTATCTGAAGTGTGTCGCTAGTAGACAGCTTGAAGTTATACCTTATTTGTTTTGTTTTGTTTTGTTGAATCCAGTCTGACAATCTCTAACTTTTGTTTAGATTGGCTAACTTACTCACATTTATTAAATATTAACATATCTGGCTTTACCTGGAATTTTCATTGTTTTTTTCTATATCTGTCATAGATGTTTTGTCTCTCAGTTCCTCCTCTACCACCTTCTTTTGCATTAAGTTAAATTTTTTTGTTTAATATTTAATTTCCTTTATTATTTTTTTAATTAATAGACTTATTTTTAGGGAAGTTTTAGGTTTGTAGAAGATTAAGCATAAAGTACAGAGTTCTCCTGCAGCCACATCACACACACAGTTTGCCCTGTTATTAACATCTTGCATTAGTGTGCTACATTTGTTATAATTGATGTGCCAATATTGATGCAATACTGTTAACTAAAGTCCTTAGCTTAGATTAGAGTTCCTGGTTTGTGCTATTCATTCTAAGCATTCTAACAAATGTATAATGTATACTGATACACAGTCATGCATCCCTTCTAATAGGTGTGCTGTGGTATTTCATTGTTTTAATTTGTAATTCCCTAATGACATATGATGATGAGCATATTTTCATGTGTACTGGAACTGAATTGTGTCTTCTCCCGATTCATATGTGGAAGCATTAATCCCCAATGTGATAATATTTGAAGGTGGAAACTTTGGGAAATAATTAGGCTTAGATGAGGTCATTAGGGTGGAGCCCTAATGATAGGATTAATGCCCTTATAAGAAGAAAGACACCAGAACCTCCAGAACTGTAAGAAAAGAACTTCTTGCTGTTTAAGCCACCTTTATGGTGTTTTCTTATGGCAGACTGAGCTGATAGGACAATGTGCTTATTTATCATCTGTATATTTTCTTTAGTGAGGTGTCTGTTCATATCTTTTGCTAATTTTTAACTCAGTTTTTTGTTTTTTTATTGGTGAGTTTTTAGAGTTCTTTGTATATTTTGGATAGAAGGCCTTTATCATATATATGTTTTGAAAGTCTTAGTGATTTTTTAGCTATAGTTGTGAAATATTGTTTAGAGTTTGCTCTAGGGCTTAGGATATATATCTTAACTTACAAGAATCTACTTCAGAATTACACTAACTTAAATTCAGTGTGATATAAAATCTTTAATCTTACAGAGCTCTCTATTGTTTCCTATTTTTTATAATGCTGTTATTGTTATACATATTATATCTACATATGTTACACACCCATGTGTGTAACACATATTTTACATATTATATCTTTTAAAGAAACTGAGAGAAGAAAGAGAATCAAGTATACACTTAAATGGTTTTTATATTTATCTTTTTATTTTCCATTTGTAATTTACTTCAGTTCCTTCTTAAGGATTTGATTTACAATTTCATATCATTTCCTTCCTCCAATACAATCTTGTTCCCAGTTACCTGCTTTGTGCTGTTAATGTCAACTGTATTACATTTTTATATGTTATTGCCCAGTAATATATATACCACCAAGGATGACTGTGGCTTTAGCTAGGCTCTCTTTGACTGTCTGTTTCTTTGATCTCCCCACTCTGCTTGTCTACATCTATTGTTATCATGCCGAGTTCTTATGCTCCATTAATTGCTAACTGATGGCTCTACTGTTTTCAAAAATGTTCTGGGTATAAATTGCTCCACACCTTGATCCAATTAAATTTGGACCCTTTTTGCAGTGGCAGGGTATTGCCAGGCTTTGAAGTTTACTCTAATGCTAAGAGAACTCTTCTTTATCTTCTCTTTTCCAGGTAATCTATATGACATTTCAAGCTAGTTCACTATTTCACATGTTGCTACTAGTATTACAGAGCTACCAACTTCAACTTCCTTTTAATTAATTGCTGATCAACAAGATCTCCTTTTTTTTTTTTTTTTTTTTTGAGACAGAGAGAGTCTCGCTCTGTAGCCCTGGCTAGAGTGCAGTGGCATCATCATCATCACAGCTCATTGCAACCTCAACCTCTTGGGCACAAGCTATCCTCTTTCCTCAGCCTCTCAAGTAGCTGGGACTACAAGCACAGGCCAGAACACCCAGCTGATTTTTCTATTTTTAGTACAGACAAGGTCTCGCTCTTACTCAGGCTGGTCTTGACCTCCTGAGCTCAAGCAATCTTCCTGCTTCGGCCTCCCAGAGTGCTAGGATTACAGGCTTGAGCCACCACACCTAGCCAAGACCTCCTTTTTAGTGGAGTCCCTTTCCCTCTTGGAAAAACTTCTGCACCAACGTCCCAAAGCTTTATGAAGAGAAAGTGGCCCACATTCCCAGAGTCACATACCTTCTCTACAAGGCAGGTGCTTAATGGGGATGACAACCCCTGGTCTTCTCAGCTTTCCCCTCCTTATGTGGAACCTCTGCCTTCTGAGAAAGCTGAGGCAAGACTGATCTGAGTCCACTGTTCTCTGTCTGCTGGTCTGTGGTAGAGCTTCTACCCTTTAAATGGGGTCAGGTGGGGAAGGGAGGCCCAGTACTCTTGACTATCCCTGTCTGGAATAGTTTCTACAACATAGAGCTACAGGTGTCATGAGAAATACCAGTGGCCTGCCCCTCTTGGGCAGAAAACTTAACTTTAGTTGGGTACCTTTGGAAAGAGGAAGTCTTGTTTTCTCAGCTGCATTCTCCTGGCGTAGAGCTTCTGTCATGCTGATCTGGGAATGGTAGAGTGGGAGCATGTTGTAGCTGAAGTGCCACAGACTTTCACTTTTGTACTGAGGTTTAGTCAATTGTCTTGAATATATTTCTCTATTTGCTGTATGCCTTAGCATTATTTCCAGAGACATCAATTTATATACATATAAATTGAGGGGAAGGTCTGTCAAGCACTTCAAGTGCCATTTCAGAAATCTTTATTCTTTTTCACTGTAATCCTGGACCATTGCTTATCTCTTTAGTTGCTTAGCTATTGCATTTTGTTTTGTTATTAGATTTTTGACCAGCAAAGATAGAAGAAAGTGAAGACACAATGTCAGGCTCACCTGTCAGAGGCTCCAGTTTTTTCTGGTATCTTGCTCCCTGATGTCTGGTGCACTTTTGTAACCCTTATCTCCCATGTTTGTCCAGCTACATAAAACTACTCTAGTTTTGATCTTCTTTCTGCTTGACCTCTAAGCTGAACACCAATTAGGAACCAACAAATGTCTCAAGTAAAAAGCAGCAGAGAATATTACGCTTACCCCACTGCATTCTTTGTGCTACACTGACCCTTAAACCTCAGCTGTCTTGGATGCTTTTTAATGCCTTCAAATCTCAGCATTTTTGTATTTCATCTAGATTTTAGAATTGTTCTTGTTGTGGTGTTTGTGTGCTACCCTGTAATAAGCAGAGTTCATTTTTGTCTAAAATTTCTTAAGTTAAAAAACATACCTTGAAGCATGTTTAGGGAGAAGTTTGTGAAACAGGTCATGTCAACTGTGTCAATGTACTTATTATCCTTGGTACAGAGATCTTTTTTTAAAATGTCTTTTTATAATTAAGTTGATGTTTGATATTTAATGGGAAGCTGTTTCAATGTAGTCACTTTCTGTTTCTGGTATATTTTTAGGTGTTGGCTGCTGATGCTATGATTATTCCAGGTACTTGAAGAATATCAAAATTTGGGAAAGAGATATAGCAGGAAAATATATTTTGCGTATTTTAGTTTAGTTTTGTTTTGTATTAGAAAATCATGTGGCTCATGTGTGAGTCTGGTCATGGCTTTTCACATGGTCCTCATTTCAATTGAATTATATGCACTATTGCCAGTTGACATGTTACATTAGATTGCCATTTAAGTCTTCAAAGAGATTGGGCTAATTCAGCATTATTATGAACAGTTATTGTAGAGAAGAGCAATAAAACAAAGCATAGATGCATAATTTGATATCATTGAAGCAAACATTCGTCTTTGAAGAATGACTAGAATACCAATAAGAATTTTGTAGTTTTTAAGTAAGGAATATACTCATAGGTAGATAAAGCTGTATTATGTTTTGTTACTGAGATACACATACAGAAATTTACTATCACCTTCTAAGCAGTGCAAGTGAAGCAAGAAAAATTAGAAAGTCCATGGGATAAATGAAAAAAAAAGGACAGAAATAAGAGATAGGTTGGATCAGTTTGTGACTTGTGTAGAGTTCTTTTTAAATCATTGTATCATACTTTAATTGCATGATTTTTCTAAGTTGTATATAAAATAATGTTGCATCTTAACAATTGATGGCATCCTCAAATATATGAAATGTGGTATTGGTCTATATTTTTCTTCTCTGTGCTTAGCACACAGTGCTTTATGTATACTACATACTAAATGAATTATTATGCATGTTTAAATTATGAGGTTTCTTGCTGCTATACTCAAGCAATGACTTTATACTTATTGTTTTGAAATAATTTATATTAAAATTGTGTCTTAATTTGAAAGCTTAGTTATATTTTTCCACATAATGTTTCGTGTGAAATTCATATCCTGTACTTCATGAATGTTTGATATTTTGAAGCCTATAAATGATTTAGGATAAATCAATAACCTATATTTGAGGTCTTCAGAAAATGTTTTCATCGTTTATTTACAACAGAAACTCTGGTTACTTTTGGCTACTTTTACAGCAAAGACATATCTAGTATTTTCTTTAAGTTACTGTCGATAAAATTCTAAAATGGAAACTGTTGAGTAACTGTAGTCTTCTGTTTATAAACAGTAAACATTTTAGAAAACAATGAATTTTCTCTTCCCATTGATTTTCAATAAAACCTTTTTCTATGATATTTTTTCATATCTTATTTGAGAACCCCAGAAAATGTGACATCTTTTTCTCAGGTTATGGTTTGGATAATGTAACTATGCTATGTAGATATAAACTGTGGAATAAAGAAGGTGAGATTCTAGCTTCTAAGTTATACACTCCTTAGTGGACTAATTTTAGGCAAAGCAGACTCTTCAGGATTCAATGTGTTCAGCCAAAAACTGAAGATTTGGTCAATAACTAAGTTTCTATTGTTATAACCACATACATTTTGTTATGATCAAGATGAAATTATTAAAATTATTATTATACATGTCAGAAAATACTTTGACAGTTATTACAATAATTATAATGTTTTGGGTAAAGACACCCCAAATGGGCAGTCATTGTTTTAAATAATCTACTTCAAGAATTATCTATGACTATGTTAATGTGTTAACAGCAATTAATTCTCAAGACAAAAGAATGTCCATTGTAAAATTATGTAATATTTGTATTTTAGAAAATATAAAGGATATTTTAAAATTTAATAGATATTTCATCAACAATGCACTGTGCAGGGGCCTTTGTTATATTTCTCAGCATAATTTTAGATGAATACAGTGTTCAAAATTTACAACAAAATCTATTTAACTTTTTTTTATTCCTTTTGACTATCTTAAGGTAAAATTTTAGTCATGTACCAAAGTTATAAAAATAGCTTTTTGTCTGCCTTAAAACATACATTAATGTCATTACTCATTGGCATCTGCTTTTAGTATAGAACACTGCAACCATGTACGTAGATCTGGAAGTAATGCACATCAATCATTAGGAGCCATTACACTGACCTAAATGGGTTGCTCTAAAAAGTTTAGACTAGCTTTCCTGCAGTCCCTAATACAAAGGTGTCTATCCACAATTAAAAAAATAAAAATAATAATTTGAAGAATCATTTGACTACCAGTAGCCAAATACCTTGCATATATTTTGTTCTTCACTTTATTTCATATTTGTAAATATAAGTCATTCTTCCCACCCTCAATCCTTCCAATTTTGTCTAAGTATCTAATATACATGGAATCCGCAAGAACTGATTTGAATAATTTGTCCCTCTTTTAGGCTAGATCAAATCATTACTTGGTAAAACAAGAACATAACTCCTTAATCAACAGTGCTTACATATGAACATGACACAATGATTTAGAAATGTCTGATTATGTTGCATTGCCATAGTGCAGTTGATTGAAATAAAATATATGCATTTTTGTATGCTTGTGAAATTTGGATTACACTGTCTGAATTTTTAAAATAATATGGTGGATATTGCCTAATGAAATTTATTCTGGGTAATTGGCAAACTGAATTCATTCATTGCTGTTGTGAAGTGTTTGATTGATTTTAATCAAAACATGATTCCTAACACATTTTGCAGAAAACATGCTCTTATATACAGAAAACCTTAAAGACTCCAACAAAACACTGTAAGAGGTAATAAATGAATTTAGTAAAGTTGCAGGATATAAAATCAACGTGAAAAAATCAGTAGTGTTTCTATACACTAATAGTGAACTATCTGAAAAAGAAATAAAATAAAAATAATTCCATTTACAATAGCTACAAAAAATAAAATTCCTAGGAATAAACTTAACCAAGGATGTGAAAGATCTCTACACTGAAAACTATAAAACACTGATGAAAGAAATTGAAGAGGACACAAGTAAATGAAAAGATATTCTCTGTTCCTGATTTGGAAGAATTAATATTGGTAAAATGGCCATACTACCCAAAACAATCTACAAATTTAATGGAATTTCCACCAAAATACCAATGAAATTCTTCACATAAATAGAAAAAACAATCCTAAAATTTGTATAGAAAAACAAAAGACCTCGAAAAGCCAAAGGAATCCTGAGCAAAAGAACAAAGCTGAGGCATCACACTAGCTGACTTCAAAATATGCTACACAGCTTATAGTAAACTAACACAGCATAATACTAGCATAAAGACAGACACATAGAGCAAAAGAAGAGAAGAGATATCCTAGAAATAAATTCAAGCATTTATAGCCAACTGATGTTTGACAAAGTTGACAAGAACAGACATTGGTGAAAAGATACTCTTCAATAAATAGTGCTGGGAAAACTGGATATCAAAAAGCCATTTATTTTAAGGTCTAGGTCTATAGTAAGCCCTGGTTGTTGGCAGCTGCATGTCTCAATGGCCAGAATTCATTCCCAAAACCATATTTAGCCACAAAAGAAGATGAAAAGTGGGAACATTTAGTTGTTACTTAGTAGGAATTTGTGATTCTGAACTTCTTTTACTATGAAAGAGAAAGAAGAGAGATCTAGAGTAGGGAGTGTGTAATCTTTAACACCAAGAACCAAGGGACTACTTTAGCGATTCCTTTATATAATTTAAAAATGCAGAGAAAATATCTCCCAGACCAATGGGGAAGTTTTAAGAACTAACTGCACAATAAATGAGTAACTATGATATTATTTCTCCAAACATTTTTGATATTTTAAGTATACAAAATAATTCCATATTAGAGGAAATTTTCTACCAGGTCTTGTCAGATTTCCACATTAGTGATGCAGTCTTGCAAAATGAGTGACGCATGTAGTCTGGGGAGTAATTGAATCCTAGACCAGCCACTTGCTACTTTGTGAATTTACACAAACTTCTTAATCTCTTTGTGCATCAGTTTCCTCACCTACAAAATTAAAGATGATACTAATATGTCTTTTTGGTTACTGTAAGAATTATATGAATTAATATTTAGATTACTGTCTGGACCACGATAAGCATATGTATGGGCTAGCTACTTATTATCTATATCATACCATCATTAACATTTCTAAATTTTTATATATGTTCTAATTGTATAGTTTTAATAATACGAAGTATTTATTAATTTTTAAATAATATTTCAAAAGACTTTTTAAAAAAATAAAACTAAAATAGTGTTCAATGTCGAGAATAATATTTTTATATATAAATTTCTGCCTCCAGAGAAGTATTTGCAATTAGAAATTTTTCAGTATTACAATGTCAACTATAAAATATTATTTTTAGAAGTCCTGATACTAGGCATTGATGACAAGGAAATAAATAGCCAAGTCAAGTATTAGAAAAATTTCATAGAAAATGAGGGTCATTTAATCTACACATATGTTTGGGTACTATTGTAATTTAAAAGGGACAAAGCTAGGATGTTTAAACAATTTTTAAAGGTATTTAGAAAATGCTCTTTATCACTTATACCTAGAAAATAAATAATATGTTTTAGGTATTCAGTGAAAAATTCTCTAAGTGTGTTTTATTTAGCAATCTAAATGTGACAGTAATGATGAAGTTATTTGGATAAAACATAAACTTGATACCCTCTATTACTTGAAATTTGAGAGTTTCAAATATTGTTCTCCCAATTTTTCTTTTTCCCTTATTTTTATAGATTAACCCATAATCATCAGACCAAGTAAGAATATTTCATCTGTCATATGCCACTAGTTGTTCATATCCATCAAATCCCTCAGAATAGTGGGAGAGACATATGAGAATCCTCTCTCTCACTATGTCTCTCCCACTATTCTGTTGCCTTGAAATATTGTAGTAGGACTGTAATGGGTCTCCTTTTCTCAGTTTCATCCTTTGGAAACTATCCACTATACTGTTATCTGAATCTTTCAATATCAAAAACTAAATCAAAGTTTTCCCATAATTTAATTTGTATTTGTCTCAATAGCCTGCCAAATAAAAACTGGGTAAACTAATAAGATGTATAAAATGATTTCTAATCTAGTTTACTACTTTTTTCAGTCTGGTATTTTCTCAACTCCACACCTTATGAGAACATCATTTTCTAATGCCTCTGCAATGATTCCAGTCTTCAAATCACCACAGATGTTCACATCTCCACGTCTTTCTGATGGTACTTCTTCAGCTTGACCTAGATTGAATTTTTTTTTCTCTGCCTGAAAAATTCCTGCTCATTAAGTTCATTGAAGTCATCTGTGGGAACATCTTTTGTAGCTTCTCAAAGAGAATTAATTCTTCTTTTTTTTTTTTTTTACATATTCTTATGTCATCTTGATCATATAACGCTGTTAGAATACTTACATATCTCTAGAAGATCTTTCATTAATTGAAAACTAGTATGTTGTCTAAATAATTACTTTATTCCTAAAGAATGAAGTAGATAATCCATATTGACAAACAATTCCTAATAAATTATGCATAAATTAAAATAATATAATACATATTTAGTGTGTTATTTATTCAGACATATTTTGATGGTGAGTAAATTAAAATATATAGATACACATTATGCTATTTTTGAAAATTATTTTTAAGAAGTGATATGTTGACAATTTTTAGCTACAGGAAAGGCGACAGAATATGGGCTAGCACAAGAAAAAGGAATTAGCACAGATCATTTTTTTCTTTATATTATTTGCATAAATATTGAGCATATAGTTTTCATAAATAAAGGTTTATAATTATGTGGATAATTTTAATGACTTCAGATATATAAAAACATTTGTCAAATATTGGAGCAATAATTATTTCCAGCTACATTAGAATGCTGAACATTCAAGTATTTAAATCTTTCAAATTAATGCCGAGATTTTTTATTTTTTCATTTCTTTCCATAAGACAACTTCATTTAGATTCTTGAAGCCACGGATAAACCAAAGGCATCTTGCCCTCTACTGCCTGAAGAGTTTATGACTAATATTTTTATCTATCCTATTGTTATATCATCTAAATAAACCAAAGTTATTTGTGGTTTTAAATAATCAAATAATTACTCTTGTGAATAATATGCATCTGTAAACACATCTATAATATTTTAAAACATTAGATAAATACTGGATAGATATCTCAGAAATTCTGAAGCTTAAAATATTTGATGTCTTGCATACAATATATCTTCTTAAATGCTGTGATTTAAAATGATAGAAAACTTGCTACCAATCATCAGCTAAGAAGTGGCAGGCCTAGAGTCAAGCTCTGGATTCCTGACTTTGATTTTAGTGTTCCTTTTGTTTCAAGTGATAATAAATCTAATTGTTATCATAGTTGTGAACATTTATCAGGTATTTTGTACTGACATTTGTTCATATAAAATTTTGATGAAGAATGAAAATAAAGAGATCAAACAAAGACAAGATTCTGTTCATTTGCTTACATTATAAACACAAAGGCCACTGACATGTACGATGTTAGTTTCTTCTTGAAGCTAATTGACATATGTCCTGAAATCAGGGCTAGATCTATTCTCAACTTTTTTCATTATTCTGCTATGATGAATTTTCTCTTCTTGACTTCAAAGGTTCCATTTTTTACAGAAGTCATCACTGGCTACTATATTCTACTTTGATCCTTCATGCATTCTAATATTTATATTTTTAATGTGTTTAAGCAAAACATATCTGGTCAATTAGGTGACTCATAAAATTTTCTATTTCAGATTTTTAAAATGTGAATTATATTTAACCTCCACTGAGGATTCTTTGCAATTTTTACCTATGCTCTTGGTCATGATACATTTACTCCCAAGGATTATTAAGGGCAGTTACCTTTTAAAACTATGGAACCAAACCAGGATCACAACAATATAAGAGAAGGATTCAATATCAAACTTAGGTCTTCTTATTCCAAATCCAATCTTTTTTCTATTGATAGTAAGGAAAAGAATGAGCACTGAGTGTTACAGTCAAAAGAGGGTGATAGTCAAAATATAGCTTCTAAATATTCTAGATAAGTTATTTGGAGTAAGTAATTTAATAATTTGAGCCTGAGTTTTCTTGTTTTTTTACAAAGCAGAAATAATGGCTTTCTTGTAGGTTTGTTGTGATAAGATTGGAGTATACATTATCACTTCAATGCTAGATGATAGGCATATTTGGACAATGACTAATATTAGAAAGCCAGCATCACCACCTTCAATAGGGACACATAATTCTGTCATGAATAAATTCTTCTTCATTAAGACAAATGTCAACATTTTTCTAGATAGTTATATGCTACTTCACATAAATTATTTATTCAAACAACTCCTTTTATACCCTTATTTACTACCTACTTCTCCTCATTCTCTCATTTTCTAACACATATAAAATTCTAAAATAAATTTGACATTTATAATGTGCTTTATACCACATGTTAGTAATATCACATTCCTTACATTACTTAACTTCTTTTAAATTTTTTATTAATTTTTAGTTTTTACAATTTATTTTTATATTTATAAATATGTAAAAAAATACTTGATACAAAATCTAAAAGTTCAATTTTATGCATGAATATTAAGTTTTCAATCCTGCCCTAATACTAGCTATCCAGTTCTCCTCCACAAAGGTAATTTGTTACTATATATGAGGTCGGTCCAGAAAGTATCCAGCCATGTAACCATTCTCTTTACATTGGCAATGGCTGGATACTTTCTGGACAGACCTCATATATAACATATAAATATACAATATTTTCTAAACTAATGGCAGTTTAATCAGTATATCATTGGTACCTTTATTCCTTAACAGTATAACTTGGTGGTCATTCCATTTCAGTGCACTTAAAACTAATTAATTTTTTAAAAATTACTACATAATATTCTATTATATAGGTATAACATAATGTGTTTAATTAAACTCTTTTGTAGATATTTAGCTGGCTGGAATATTTTTTATATTCATTATTCACACATGTGCCTGCATTATTTTAGGACTAAATTTTATAAGTTTTATTGTTGGGTTCAATATAAAAGCATTTATTTTTAATTTGGAGACATTTTGTTAAATTTCCCCCATAGATGGTATACCAATTTATTTGCAAGCAGCCTTGTATTAATTTTTTGCTTTACTTAATTATTTTAAGCACACTGTCATAAACCTTTTTGATTCTTAAATCCTGAATAATCAGATATAATAGCTCATTGTAGATTAAATTCAATTATTTTCTCTTATAACAGAGTTCAAAAATCTTTTCATATGTGTATGATTTTATCATACCAATGGCATATTTTTTCTACTGTTATTGGTTTTCTTCTCTTATATTTGTATTATCTAATATATTTTACTTTTAACCTAGAAGCATAAACTTTCAAGCCTTCAGACTATATCACTCTCTAACCTTTGGTCCATAGACCCCCTTGAGGCACTACTTTTGGTGCCCTGAGTAGTATTTCCACTATTACTCCCTCCAACAAACACCCTGTCGATTACATCATGCTTATCAATACCTGGGCTTCTCAGTTCCTTAACCTACTTTTATTCAAAGATCTTATCATATACATTTCTTTGTCATCCATCCCCATGGTTGTGAACCAGAGTATCTAAACCATGTTTTGATAAAGATCTCCTTAGCAAGTGGGGAATACAGTGGAACCGAGGTGCCTGGAACATCCAAACAATCTCTTTTGGGGCTCTTTAAGAGAATGGTTTAGGCAGAGCAACAATGATGCCCTCACACAGTCCCAAGAGACAGCAAGCAAGAATATGCATATTCAGCATTACTTGTTCTGAGTATGGCTAAGAACACACTCTGCAATCTGAATATCTACTTCAACAGACAACGGCAGAACAGACGGCTGTTCACCAGAGAAAAGGAGCCCTTGTTAAACTGGATTAATTCATGTTCCCTTCACTGAAGAAGAGAACAATGAATGGTATACAACTGACCAGGATTGGAGCTTGAGAAGCAGGAGGGAAAAAGTGGTCAATACATCCACTTATCTGGCATTTGATAATTCCATTCAATGTGGCTTCTGAATTACATAGGAAATAATTGCTCTAAATTAATTATCTTGGCAAATTGAAGAGTCATTATGTTATAAATACTCGATATGAAAATATTCATTTGTCTCCAAATTCTATCATATCATCACAAAAAAATTGGTGAAGTGTCTGTTCAAGTCTTTCATCCATTTTTATATTGGGTTGATTGTACTCTTATAAATAGTGAGAATAACAATAATAATGAGAATAATAAATAGTGAAGATAAATGTATGGCAAACACACACATGGAAAAATTCTCAGTACCATTAGTGAATTAATTACAATCTCCATATGATACCACAAAACACTTACTAGAATGCATAAAATTAAGAAGACTGAACATGCATGTATAATATTTTATTTATACTTAATGTATAAGTATATTATTCAGCCATAACTATGAGTATTACTGAAGGGATACAATTATTCTAGAATCAGCAGAATATTTTTCTTTGCATTTATGTTCAAAAGAAACTAAGATCAAGGCAGGAATAGTTGGTATGCTAAAGCCACTTATATCAAATAATAAGTGGTTTTGCTTGCTTGTTTTCATTATCTGAAGTCATTCATGGATGAAGACTTCACAAAAACAAAAACAGAGCAAAACTGTAATAGTATTTTTTTAACATCTTTTTGCTGCTCCTTTATCCAATGAATAGCACGATCAATTGGTTCATTTACACCCATAATTTCTTTGTAGACAAACTAATGAGTCATTACAATAAAAAAAAGATTTATAGTCCAGGAAAAGAGTATATTAGCATTATTTTCATTGCTGCTTTTCAGTATATACATCATATTAACACACTTCGAAATTTCAAAACCAAAGTTTCTCAATAGTACGTCACTTGCCAGAACTGAATTGAAAAAACAAAAGGCAAGGAAAAAATATCATCTCTGAACAAATATCAACAAAAGATTTTAAATGATGTCAAGTATCATTTACATCAGTGTCAGCAATGGTGTATTTCAATCTTAGTAGCAGCTATGTAATGCACATTATTCTAAATTACACTCACTTCAATATCCCACATTTTTTGCCAAAGTGTTACTCTCTAAAGAAAGAAAATATGATTATAATTAAAAATATCTTGAATAGAGTAAAATTTTTACAATTTGATGGAAAAGAGTAAGATGTCAGTCAGTGATCCAAGGCATTATCACAGTAGGTTCAGGTTACAGGTGCTTTATAGATATATATATATATATTTTTTTTTTTTAAAGAAGAAAGCCACTAATGTTAGTTCTTTGTTTAGATGCTCGTATCAGAAATGCATTCATTATTGAGCTTTTGTCTCTTGATCTTTAGGGCTTAAACTCCAGGAATTCTGAGAACAATCACCATAGAGATATGTAACATCTCTTACTGCTTCACTGAGCACAAAAGCCTTAGAAATAACCCTAGGGGAAAATCCACTCTCCTGCTGTGTACTTAAAAATCATTTATGCTCCCTGGATTCAGTATTCAAGCAGGTCATGCTAACAGAGCAATGCAATTAACCTTTCCTATAATTTGAATGTGCAAATATTCTACGCAGTACTTGGTTAGAATAATCCTCCGTCATTTATAGAATGTGTTAGAAAAATAATTTTCCATCAACTGCTAGGTAGGTTGAAGATTAATTACAGATTTGCTTTTTTTTTTTAACAAATTATCTGTTTTCAGAGGCAAGAAGATTGTAAAGTGTTTATGTGTTAATGTGTGTCCTTTTCTGTCTCATTTTATCATATTTTAAAAAGCAAGTAAGTCCTTCTCAAAAAAAATGAGATTGAAACATACATTTAAGTTTTTGAGAGTACACTTGTACCTTTAATGACAGCAACTTCATTAGTGTTGTTTTTCAAGGAATTTGTATTTATTAATTCAACACACATTTACTTACCATTTTTTTGTAAAAGCTCAATGACAGTGGTGAATACTTGAAGAGAGTCTCCTTGTCCTCCAAAATTTTACATATATAATTCTCGTGATTATATATGTGATTCTTTCTTTGCTATATGTATGTAATGTACAGTGATTTTGACACATAAAACTACAAAATTACACAAAAGTAAGCAAAAAAAATGTTATACCCATGAAAATAAACATGATTTAGTTTGGTTAGCTGTTCAATTTTTACTCTACTCCCTACCCTTAACCAATGAATACACTTTTTTGAATAATTGCTACACAGCACATCAAACAAGATTCTTTTAAAACATATTAATTGCTAACCTGGGTTCATATGAAACATAGTTCTGGATATGTTAAGGTCACAAAGCTAGATAATATTAACCCTTCAGTGACAAAGGAAGACCTATGTCACTGCTAATCACATTTTATTTTTTTAAAAGGAATTAGCAGTAATGCAAACTAACATAAGTATATAAAAGATAGAAGTTATACAGTTTCTTTCAGTTGATAAGGAGTTTTTGGAAAGTAAGTCCAATTCAAAACATCTTTTCAGTGTAGTACTGTGAAAATAAATCCGTTGATTTTCCTCGTTATTAATCCAAAGGTGAAAAGCACATGAATGTGAAGAGTTATAATTTTCATCATGATAGTATTTTTTAAATAACAAGATTTCTTTCTTATAGATCAACAATTACAGTAAAGAAATATGCTTGTGGACATTCTGAATGCATATTGAGAATGCAGCTGAAAGTACTAAATGTTAATATGACAGCATAAATATGTATAATATGACAGCATAAATAATGAAGTGGTGTGGAGCATTAATTAATAGTTTTTAATTATGGAAGAAAGAAAGTCAATGCAGCTGACAATGTAAATCTTCAAAGGAATGACTTCTGATTTCTATTGCTGTGAAAAATACCACTATGGAATAAGGGTTTATTAACTAGTTAAATTTGCAATAATTAGCAGAGAAGAGGCTAGCTTAGGTCTGTTATTAGTGTAATACTATTCTAACCACGTTAAATCAGGCAATCTGAAAAATATAAAACAGTGGAATCAAAGAAGTATACACTACACAGAATATTACAGAGGGTAATATGCTGACCGTCACATGAAAATTTACTGTTTATAGTAAGTATCTTGTGTAAGATACTTAATGCAATGTGCATTGACAAACCCGAAAGATAGCTCAGTGAGATTTTCAAATTAATAATTCTTTCATCAGAGCTATTAAAAATACATTAGTTCCATTTCACTTCATTCATTATTTATATAGTTCTTTTGAGTACTATAGTTTATTCACTTTCTAAAACTGAACACGTCCACTCCTATCAACAAGGGTTGATAGCAATGGACATGTGGCCTATGTAGATAAGTGTTTAAAATAATATAATGTATACATAATAGACGTAAGATACAATACTCAAACACAGGCGACTTAATTTTCCATCTGAAATTAAAATATATGTCTAGGAAAGTGCTAGAAACAGAATGCAGTGACTAGTCTCTGCTGTATTGTCTTCAAGTCCCAGCTCTCATTTCCTTTTTCTTTTCAAGATGTATATGGAGAGTACACTTCCCATTTCCTTAAGCTTTCCTGTTCTTTACACTTTTCTTTTTATTCACTTTCCTTCTTTCCTTGTGCCTTCTAAAACCCCCTTTCTGTCTTCCCTGGGGTTTTCTAATCAATAATTTGTGTTTCTCATTCCATGGCAAATTCCTGTGACACTGCTTGTCTCCTGCAGTTAGGCAGTATGGTTTTGTACTTGCATTTATATTATATTTCAACTAATTACAATTGCCATGGCATCATATACAAAGAAATATTGCCATTTTCTTGGAATAAATGAATTCTGAAAATTGAGATCTAAATATAATACTCTACCTAACATATAAAACATGGTATATGTTGCTCTAGTAACATGAAGGAAATCCTTAAGTCAATAAAAGGGCATCTCAGAGAACATAGACTACATATATAATATATTATAGGTTATAATATATATATTGCATTTATTCTTTCCAAATAAAGCTTCAAATTGTTGAAAATAATTACCTCCTAGTCACACTTTACACTGATAAGGAATAAAAATAATTGATATATAATTGAGTAAGTAAATAAACAGTTCTTTTTTTTTTTTTTACCGGACTTTCTTATTACAAAAATGCATCTGTATTTTACATAATATAAATGTAAAATACAGATGGGCAATGTAAAATAATATAAATGTAAAATACAGATAGGCAAATAAAGTTGAAAAGTAAAGTAATTATTGGAATCAATTTGCCTAGCAATTTTGCTTTGTCTAAATAATTAGGGATAGCACTATTAAATTTTAATTAGCTAGATAATTTCTTTTATTTAAAATTTCTTAGTGTATGCACTACTGTCAAAGCAAAAATTGCGCCTGTCAAAGTAAAACAGATAAGACTTTGTTTAAGGCTATTGCAGTAGTAGAGAAAGACTAGCACACAGTCTGAACTCAACTGCATTGAAACAAAGGGTGGGAGAGTTTTGCTATGGGGTGGAAAATGGGTCCTCTGTGTTTCTAATTGGCCCTACTCAGAGGAAAAGAAAACCTCCTCAAATCTTCATGTCAGGAGGTGGTGTCACTGCCTGGAGCAAGGAACCCCCCTAATTTAGGCTCCTGTCCTCCCACAGAGACTGGGAGGTGGGGCATTTTGTTTCTTGATGATTACATCTCAGAGGGATGGCTCCTAGGTCCTTAAAGAAGACATTTGTGGGTTTTAAAACTAGCAGGAATCTTTTAAAATATTTAGACCTCAAAAAGGCAGTGAAAGAATTTACAAGTGCTATAAGAAAAGAGAGGTCAGGGGCCTAGAGACAAAAAAAAGTCTGTCCAAATTTGGTCAAGCTGAGGGAAACATTGAGACTGCCTTGTTCATTAGATATGACAATAAGATACTATATCATAGCTTTTCCATTAATATTAAAAATATTGTGTATTTACTATAAAATGTTCACCTAACAATATTTTATAGTTTAGCTTAGGTCAGCTATTTGCTTTAACCAAGCTTTTCAATTATGTTTCCATAAGAACATTCATATATATCATATATATTTATTTTTATATATATTCTTATATATATTTGTTTTAAAACATTGACACTTTACTATTATTGTCAAAGACTTCAGTGATTCAAATAAATTATCTATAAAATGTATTCTTTTTTTTTTGAGCCAATGACTTTTCTACTTTGCATTTTATAATGTTTCCGGTAAAACAATACTTTTATTTATAGTTATAGTTTCTCCACAGATCTTTCATTTAGCATATCACATTCATGAAAATATATACTCTAATTTTTCTTCATATTTGATTTACTTACTTCATTCTTTTTGAGTACATTTTAGAATGTATATAAAATTTTTAATTTACTGTTCTTTATTCTTAGCTTATTTGTACTTAATACTTGTAAGTTTATCAGTTGAAATAATATACTCCAACTTATTGTTTGGATCAAATTTTATTAAATTTTCTTCTCACTTATAAGTCTTTTTCCTGCTGCATTTTAACCATTTACTATGTTTTAAAGCATTAATCAACAGAGAAAATAAGAAATTCAGTCATGCCCTTAACAGCTGAACTTACATATACAAATATTCATAATATGCATAACATGTTTGTTACATTAAACTTAATGTGCTATTCTAAAAGATATAATGAAATTCTGAATTTCTAAAAAAAAACATAATCAAATGCATTGTACTCTGTGTGACTTATTTAAGTTATTCAACAATTTTCTTTGAAACTTTGTGCTATAAAAGTTCTATAGTCTAAAATTGTATTTGATTTTATTCAAGTTCTCTAAGCCAATTTTTTAATCTTTACATAAAGTAAGGAAAATATGCCTAATATTGTTAATCTTTATTATTGGTTTTATATCTTACTTTAGAATTAGAATATCTGTGTTATGTGTATAATATTTTACTGATGTAAGTTGCTTAAATAAACAATAGATACACTGGCTTCA
Organism: Daubentonia madagascariensis; assembly: GCA_023783475.1. NCBI lineage: Eukaryota > Metazoa > Chordata > Mammalia > Primates > Daubentoniidae > Daubentonia > Daubentonia madagascariensis. Next base: position 10,565,378 of record JAKFHU010000978.1, on the reverse strand, counting down.
TTTTATATCTAGATGTTGAAATGTTGTCTAGAATATCCCCAATTTTATGAGACCCAATACATTAAAGGGCCTGAATTGCTTGTGGTTAATTTCTAAATAATTTAAATTAATCTTTAAGAGTTTCATGTTGAAAGTAATCTTGGCATCTCTGACTGGAGTCAAGTATGAAAAGTTGACATTAAGGACTCTGATTTCCTTGTGTTTATACACTACAGTTATTCCATGAAAAAAAAATGTTAGCTTAGGTTTATGGTTTAAGAAGTGTATTCACAGTGAATGCTGTGGTTTGTCCTCACCAAACTCATGTTGAAATTTAATTGCCAGTGGAACAGTGGTGAGAGATGGTGGAACCTTTTAGAGGTATTTGGGTTATGAGGGATCCACCCTCATGAAGAGATTAGTGCAGTCTCTGCAGGGAGTGACTGAGTTCTAGTTCTTGAGGTTAGTTACCTCAAGAGCCAGTGTTTGTTCTTTCTTTTTGCATGGGCCCACCTTCCCTTCTGCTTTCCACCATGAGTCAAAGCAGTATGAGGCCCTTCCAGATGGGCTGTTCAATCTTGGACTTTCTAGCCTCCAGAATTGTGAGGCAAATAAACTTTTCTTCATAAATTAACCAGTTGCAGGTATTCTGTTATAGCAGTAGAAAACGAACTAAGACAGTAAAGCTTTGACTATTGACTTTCTGAAGAATGGACTCTTTAATTTTTTTTAGTATGTATTCACTTTCTAATCATCAAGTTTCAACTATATGCCTTAATCATGGCCCCTTGATTTCATAGGTTTTTAATTTTGCTAGACCTAACTGCATTATTGTACTATGTATTCTAATTAGTCTTACACACATGGGAAAAAATGATACTTATTGGTACACATTCATCCATTTAACAAGTACTACCATCACTTGGGTAATGGACTAGAACAAAAATAAAAAGAAGAGAAAAAATAGAATGATCAAATTTATTTTTATGAGAAGTCAATTGTTTTAAAAATTGAGTATAACTATACTCTAACCATATCAGAAAATAATGACTTCACAATTTTTCTATGTTTAATATCTTAAAAATAATTACATTCAGTTACCTAAAACTAATTAATATGTGCTCCATGCTACACTAAGTAATTTACAGACATGGCTTCACTTATTTCTCTTATACTTATATACATTTAAGACATGTACATAAACAATTATACAAAAATGATATTGAGACTTAGGAAAAGGGTGAGACAGTTATCATCAACAGATTCCATTACGTAGAACTATAAATTCAAATAGTAAAGGCAGAGGTTATCTGAGAATGAATTAAAAGTATATTTACAGAGATCCTGATTGAGATTTGTTATTGTACATTGTTTCTTTGCTGCACTGAAAGAAAACTGAAATAATCCAAGGAAATAAATGAAAGGCTTGTTTTTATAGAAAAGCTAGAAAACATCATGTTTTCTCTTTAGTGATAAATGATAAATATATAATTGTTCATGTGTTTTTGTTTGTTAGGTTGTTTGTTTGACTATGTTATAACAGACCGATCCTACTAAAAGGGATGGTATGAATTATATACAGGTCCAGACTGCCAAGAATTCATATCTGAAGTGGAGAAGAAACAAAAGACAGTGAAAAATTTTGAGAAAGAGAGAAAGTAAGAGAGAGAGAGGAAGGAAAAAGAAATAACCTGGGCCAACTAAAAATATACTTTATCTGTTTGTACTGAATTATATTTGGAAATAATAGGTCAAACTACACCAAGCAGATTGATTCCTTTCTGCTCCAGCCTTATGTTTTTTAAATAAAACTTTATTGAAATACTGTAATATTCATTCATTTTCATATTGTCTGTGGCTGCTTTTGTACTACAATGGCAGAGTTGAGTAGTTACTGCAGAAACCATGTGGCCTGAAAAGCCTGAAATATTTACTTTTGTGATCTTTAAAGAAAAAAGTTGCTAACCTCTAATTTAGATTGAAGAAGACAAGATTTACTTTGGATTTACAGCTATTGAAAAAAAGAATATTTCTGTTTTATGGGACATTTGAAAATATCTACATATTTCCTTTATTTTACGGATGGACAAATAATATTCCTTGAGGCTAATTGACATACCCAGTGTTTAAATTTAATAATCAAAAAGTTCAAATATCTGAAAGACCATATAAAATCTTTAGGATGAAACTAAAGTTACCTAAACACATTGTCTCTAAAAAAAAAATAGTCACTCAGAGACAAAAAAAGCAAGAAAACTTTGATAGGCAGTTATATAATAAAGTACTACATCTTTTGGAATAGAAATATTCTGTGATTAATTTACACGCCTAGTTCTGAAATTTCTCAGAAACATGTGGAGCTAACATTCTTCAATCTAAACAACTGAAATTAAATAATGCTTAAAAAGAATTCAATATGAATGTAGTTTTTCATTCCATTTTCCTCAACCTGTCTAAATCATTTCAGAAAATTAGCAATCAAAGGTTCACACTAAACTGTTTTCTTTTTCTCCATGATTAAAGAATAAACAGATTGAAGCACAAGAGGGCATTCTGTGACAATATGTAAATTTAGAAAATAAATACAGTCTAAATCAACAGAAAACAAATTAGTATCTTAGGAAAGAAGGAATTGACATAAAGTCCATTATATCACAAAATAAGATAAATATTGAAAATGCAAAATAGAGTATAAATTGATGATTAATACATATCTTGAGAATAAATATTGACTTCATATGAACTTCATATTCTCTTGGGTATGATATTGTGGTTCCTTATAATGTTACCATATAAAATATAGGCTATCTAGTTAAATTTAATTTCAGGTAAATAACAAATAACTTTTTAGTACAGGTATGTCCCAAAACCATACACAGGGCACGTTTATATTTTTAAAAAGTGTTGTTTAACTGAAATTCAAATTTCACTGGCCTTCCTATATATTCATTGCTTCTAATCTGAAAAGTCTATATTCCCTGACCAATGCTACTGGTGCCTTTCAGCAGTAATAACTTGTACTATTATTTACCCACAATTTAGCTTCAGTTTCTAAAAAACATCAGGAAAAAAACCATGTTCAACTGTAAGATTTATTGTATTAGGATTTGAAAAATTATACTGGTTTCTCAAGAGAGGTACTTATTTTCTTCAAACCAAAGGTTGCACTAAGGATGCATACTATGTAGTAAAGAATATACTGCATTGCTCTCATCACAGTGCTTAAAAGTTTATGAGTGTCTCTTAACCACAGCAGATTTAGAATGAAAAATTGAAAATACATGAAAAAACAAATCAATAAATAAGAGGATTTTAGGTATTAATAAGTTGTCTGAAGAACATAAAATTGGATAATGGAATTAAGAATGTCTGGAAGTATCTACTTGCAAGCAACTGAAGTAGTCTCTTATTTAGATAGAAAATTCATACAGATGGAGAACCCAGAGAATTCCTGAGAAGCTTGGAGAATTGAGTTCAGAAAATGGAGCAGAAATGAAGAGTGATACTATGCAGCCAGAAGCACAGCCATGGTGAAGATCTGAGTTAGTGCCCAGACCACAAGGCTGCTGGTGCTGACTACAGAATGATAAAAGTGCTGGCCCTGCTGACACTGCCTACCCTGGAAAATTGATGTTTCTGCTTATGCTACATCTGTCAGAACACATTTTGTATTGTCCTGAGAGCCACTAGAAGACTTGATTCAAAGTGAATGAATCTAGGTAGCTGACATTATTTCCAATGCAGGCTGTAAGGGAAACTGAGTCCATAAACATTTGGGGTTTTCAGCTATTATGTTAGGAGGCAGACTCTATCTCCCACCAAGACAAAGGAACTTCAAAAATCACTAAATCATTCTAGATGTTGGCTAAACAAAAACAGAAGGTGGGGAGGAGGATAGAGAGAGAAGGGAAGGAGATAACTGGGGGACTGGGAAGGCGACAGGAGAAGGAAGGAGGAGGGGAGGGAAAAATATGGGCCTAGGTATAGAAGAACACCTGCCTGAACTGAGCCAAAACCATGCTGATAAGTAGGAATCAACTACTGCAGACAATAGCAATAAATACTGCAGACAATTGCTTTGCAGGAATCTTGAAAAGCAGACACAAACGACCTGAGATGGGAATAAATTTGATGTGTCTAAATTATAGGAAAACACGAGGGTTATTGTGGTTCAAATCCAAAGAATCGATTCCCCTTTGCCGGGTGATGTGGCTGGTGAGATAGACAGGACCCTCCGACTCTTCAGAGTCTTGTATGCCACAGTAAAACTTTGTATTTTATTTAAGGGAAATTATTAAATATGTTGTTGCCCTTTTTTTTATATTTTGGTTTGTTTGTCTTTTAATTTTTGTAGAAGGGTGGTTTAAAATGATTTAGTTTTAAAATATCACTCTGCTGGAAATTGACCTGGGACACAAGAATGGAAAAAGATACATAATTAGGAGCCTTTTGAATTATTTAGAGGAAGGTATATGGTGGTTTGGATTGGGGTTAACTGCTGAAGTAATGAGATGTGGACTCAGACAAAAGATCATCATGGCTAAAGGGAGGCTGAAGGAATGAATGGAGTATAGACAACTTTGAAGTTTATGTCTTCAGTAAATGTATAGGTAACACGTACTCTAAAGTGAAGTTGGGACTTCTGGAATTGCCGCATGTTTGGAGAGGATGGGAAACACTGTGGTCTGTTTTGGGAACGTTAAATTTTACATGCTCGTACAGACATCCAAGTGGATACTTAGAGTTAGTAGTTGAATACATAAATTTAAAGAGCAATGATCAAATCAGGATTAAAGCCATACATTTCAATATTAGATAATAAATAACTTTACTTATAGCCATTATTTTGGGAAAGAATATAAGTAGAGATATACTCTCGCCAACATTTAGAGCTCAGGTAAAAGCATATCCAGCATATGAGACTTATCAAAAATAGTAAAGATGGTGAAAAACAAGGAAGCTAAAAAAAGAAAGTGTTTTAAGACAGAAGTAATGAATAGTTATGGTAAAGGCTGCTGAAAGGCTGAAAAAGATGAAAACATTGGCTATCCAGTAGATTTTCTTTATTTTTAATTTTTTTTGATCCATTACAGTTTTTTATTTCCTTTCTACAATGTGTTTCCTTCCTATATAAGTTATGGAATTTGGGGGATAATATAAGAATAATTAAATATATTTACACATAAGATTATAAAAATGATATAAAAAGGAAACTGGCACTTATAGGTTGAAACAACATCAAAAGCTACTTATCTATGTAAGTATTGAGCACATTTTATAAATATTATTAAAGTAGGCAAAGTAGGTTTTGAATTTTTTAATCTTTATTTTATGTTAATAGATTTAGGGGGTACAAGTTGAATTCCATTACATGTATATATTGTATAGTAGATTTGGACAATGCAATGTATTGGTTGTTTTGTAGGAATGTTAAGGGAAGATGAGTGAATAAAAATGTTCTATTCAGATCAGTTGAAGAGGAAAAATGTAGGTGAGCAAGAAATTCTTTATTCGTCTACATGGTCTAGAAATGTATGACCCTGGCTAGTTGAAAAAACTTGGTATTGTTAATTATACATACTGATATTTATAGAATATATTACAGAGTATAATGTTATTTTCATGCTCAGACAGTCCTAAAATGTAGCTGAAAGAAATGAAGAACAAATTCATATGCACTTATTTTTATACGTTGAAAAATAAACTAGGAGAGTGATGTGGTTTATCCTGATTTCCACACCCGGTAAATGACTGAGCAAGAATCCTAGCTTAGTGTTGCCTTTCTAAGTCTAATGTGCTTTCTATAACACAATGCCTTTTGCCTCTCTCTCTCTCCCTGTCTCTCTCTCTCTCTCTCTCTCTCTTATATATATATATATATATATGTATGCTGTGATCCATATAATGCACTATTTTAAAAGGACTATAAAGTGGCATGATTAAGAACTTGCACATTGACATCAGCCTGCTGATGTATGATGTCTAGATTAATCATTTATTAGCTATGTGACTTTGGAAATTTACTTGAGTCAGTTTTCTAACATATAAAAGTAGGTTAGCAATATTTACTTCATGGTGTCACTTTAAGTTTGAAATGAGGTAATAGTGTCAACTCTATGCCATGCTAAACTTTTCAAATCCAAACTAAAAATAAATAGATAAAAGAAACAATAAGGAATTATTTAACTAATAAAGTGGGCTAAGAACTCTTCCAAATGGTGTTAAATTTCATCCCATTAAATAAAATATTTAGGAAAATAATAGAATTTTAGGCGATCATTCCCAAATTCAAAATCTGGTCTCCAAGTTTTGATTATTTTAGAACTGATGTTAAGAATAATATTGCAATCACAAGTTCTTTGGAAATGCATATTTTTAAAGAATAAATTTCAAGATTGTTCTACTGAAATGTCTTTGTACACTGTTCTTGAATTAATTAGCAATAATTATCTTTCTTAAGATGTCTCCTCACTTATGAACCCAGAAAAATTTGTTTCATGCCATAATTAAGCAATAAAAGGTGAACTGTGGCTATTTAAGTTGAAAGGTTATACTCTATGTGGAAATTGATTTGCATTGGTTGAAAATTCTGAACATGAACTATAGCAATTAATGAGAATATTTCTCTGCTGTGCATAATGAGTGATTTTATAATGGGTACAATTTATAGCCAATTATTTAGAAAATTCCTGTAATTTTATCTATTTATTTTCAATCAGATATTTGAGTTGATTTAAAATTTTATCTGCTTTCTACAATAAATTAATTGGTGACAGATGTGATTAAGAGACTGAAAATGTTTTAATCTGAAAATGTTGTAACATTTGTCTTGATGGGAATAAGTCAATTGTTACTTGGATTGATATAAAATTATAGCACATGTACCTCCCCAAAATATAAAAATATTGGGAAAAATTGACAATCATTGTTTTCGAAATGATATCTGGAACAAATGTTTCAGGATCATCTAATCAGGTATGTGGGACCCGCAGATCATGACTTCTCTGCTTCTCAATGTTACATATATACTCCAGAAAGGAGTGCAAAGGAAAAAAGGGTGATGCTAAATTCATTTCTTGGGATAACGTGTTTCAGATCTGCACAGAGCACATTCAAAGCTGGAGTGACAATTTGAAGCAATGTACACTGAAGTTTCTTACATGCACATATGCTAAGAATTTCCTCTTTTAAGATCCACAGGATAACTGCAAATAGCTCCATGTGTTCTTTCATATGACCTAATTGCCACCACCCATCACCATTGTCTAATCATGAGATTTTTATTCAACCATTGCTCCACAATGCACTGCCATCTACCCTGCTTAACTAGTGGAATTTTTAAAATCATTTCTTATTTCAAAATATTAAGGGGGTACAAATGTTTCTGTTACATGGATAGTTATATAATGCTTTAGTCAAGGCTATAAGTGTGCCCATCACCTGAATATTGTTCATTGTACCTGTTAGGTAGGTTTTTATCCCTCCTCTCCTCCCCCTGCCCCCTCTTCTTGATTTCCAATGATTTTTACTTCTTTCTGTGCCCATCAATTAGTTCCAAAGTATTAGGGATGGAGACCATTATCCTAAGTGAAGTGTATCAAGAGTGGAAATTTTTTAATCAAATGAAATAAAATTCATATCCTAGTATTTTTTCTTTAATTTTACCTGATATATATTATAATATTTCCCAAATTATTGACATTTCCCACCACATTACATTTATCTGTGATTTTACTGAAGTAAGGACAAATTAGAAACATTTGAATGCAGCTTAATGAAGGCTAAGAGAACCTCAAGAATAATAGACAGAAATAACATGGTTCTCAACATCAAATATATCTGTCCTTTTGCAAGTTGTTTAATCTTTCCAAATATCAATTCCCATATCTCTGAAATGTTTTTATTACACAATTATGATAATTTAAATAAAAGATATTATATGAAAATCTACTAACTCAGAGCTGCTCCATAATAAATACTTGATAAATAGTGATTCTCTGGTTCCTTCCATCACTTCCTCCACGATGACCAACATATTCTTCCATATGCTGAATGTAAAAGGAAGAATGCTAGGATGGGTTGGGGAACCTAATGCAAATAGTTTTTCCTTTTTGGGGGAAAGATCTTAAACAGTCCAGTCCATAATTATATGAGGACTTGAAAATGTGAATCTGTAAGTTATTACTAAAATCTGGGGCATTTAAATTCTTTCTTGTCCAATTTATAAAAAATAGAATTGGTAGTGGGGAGATTAATTTTAATGTATTAAAAAAGTATACTGTTTAAATCAATGTTTTTAACAGTTTATAAATTTTATTTTTGGTGTCTATAAGATTACATGCTTTGATTGAGAAAATTAAATAATTATGATCTATTACTTATATAATAAAGGAAAATAAATGAGGAGACTTTGCTTTTAAATATGGATGAGGTTCTAGAACAGTTTTTTAAGCAGAATTAGTTAATAATTATTCTCTGGTATTATTTATGCTGAAACAAGTGATTTAGGGGCGAGGGATGTTAGGTACAATTCAGTTTAGTGGGATTAATGTCATTTGATGAAAATTAACATGAGTTATCTCTTTTCAATGGAAAACTGGAGTTTGATAAAAAATTCACTTCACTCTGTACAGTAACACTCTTTGCTTAAAGCAGCACAGCCCAATATCTAAAATTATGGCAATTTTACACCTATGTCTTCTGCCAAACTTTATTAATTAGTTTTGAAAAAGTAATGTTTATACCATAGAATTCATACTTGCTAAATAATATTTTCTTTCTTTTTTAATGAGGTATCTTGTAAAATAATTTTATAGAACTCAAATATATAAATCATAGGTAGATTATAAACATATGTAAACATATTTCTTTGGAAATTCAAACCACTTTAATCTGCAAGGCATAATACTAAAGAAAAAGTGATGTTTATTTTGTGCTACTTTATTACGTCAGATGGTATTTGATAAATCAGTATATCAATTTATTAAATTAAGGCAACATTATTTTGGGATTGAATCTATTGATCACATAAAAATATTAACATATTTTGGATTATTTTCATTAAAATACATTTGTCAATCATTTCAGTAATAAATATATATCATATTTGTCATTATGGTTCTACTCCATGGGTGGGGAACCTGTGGCCTTAAGGCCACAGGTGCCTTCTAGGTCCTTAAGTGTTGCCTTTTGACTGAATCCAAATTTTACAGAACAAACTCTTCTATTTTTATTAATACATTTTTGTTCATCTATTGTATTTTAACTTTATTTTTTAAATGAACATATTTAAAATACCAAAGAATAAAAGACGTTTCAATAAAATAATCCTCTCAGATTAACTGGCACAATTAGTACATTAGTAAGCCATAAGGGCTAAACTGACAGCTGCCATGCTCATGATTTAGTTCTAACTTCGCCCGTCTGACTGGCACCGCTACTGGACTTGACTGGTTAGCTAGAGTTTGTGGGAGTTGAGTACGCCAGTCTGTTATCAGGTTTTGACAATGGTTCACTGTGTATCTGTTTCAAGTGGAATTTGTGAATAGCTGCACAGCGCAACAGTATTTTTTAATTCCATCTGCTTAATAGCCCATCATGTCAAAGAAGACCAAGAGAACTCTGAAGGAAGAAAACAGATTTTTTAATGAGAACTGGGAATTGCAATATTGCCTTGTTTCTGCTAAAGATAAGATGATTTGCTTGCTTTGTGATACTGTAATATCAACATTAAAGAAATTCAATGCTCATCAGCATTATAACATTCATAAGGACCACTAATATTTTAAATTAGAGGGAGAGATGCAAAAGGTTGTATTGCAGAAATTAAAAGATGAAAAGCAAAAGCAAAGACAATTCTTTCAGGCAGCAATAAGATCTGAAAATAATGCAACTGAAACAACTTATAAGGTAACTTACATACTCAGGAAAAAAGGGAAGCCATTCAGTGATGTAGAAATTGTAAAAGAATGCATTGTCAAAGATGTAGGATGCTTAGACCCCAATGACATTTGGAAGTACAAACAACTGTGTCTTTCGAGGAGAACCATAACTGATAAGCAGCATGAATTAGCCTTCAACTTAACAGAACAACTTCATGCAATACTTCAAAAAAAAAATAATATATTATTCAATTGCTTTGGATGAATCAGCTGATACTACTGACTCAGCACAGGTTTTATATTAATACTTCATTTGGGTCATAACAGAAGATTTTCTTTGCTAAGAAGAGTTGCTCACTTTGGGCACTCTTGTGAACAGAACATGGGGAATAGATATCTTCAACAACTTTCAAGATAAATGTTGTGAAGTTGGACTGAATTTGGTAAATTTAGTGAGTGTATGTGCAGATGGTGCACCTTCCATGACAGGAAAACATGAAGGGTTTATTGTGTAGATTAAAAAAAAGTATTAACAGATCCAGATGCTCTCATTTCTTTTCATTGTATCTTGCATCAGCAAAATCTCTATGCTAAAGATACTATTTTAAGTGGCCCTTTGCAACAAGTTCTAAGTATTGTTAACTATATTTCTGCAAATGTAGCGCAGCATCCTCAGTTTGGTAACATGCTAAAGATGAATGATGAGGTATTCAGTGTGGATTTGCCATGTCATTCTAAAGTGCATTGGCTATGTCATGGACAGGTGTTAGTCAAAATTTTATCTCTGTGAGAATAGGTAGTTAAATTTTATGAAGAACAATATCAGCAATGTGAGTTATTGAAATAATATTTCTATAAGAAATTCTCTGTTTCCATCCAAATTAAAATAGGGAGAGATGAATAAAATTGTCCAAAATTCAGTCAGAATCTCTAATAAAGTAACCAGAGATATATGCTTTGTCAGATGGTAAGACTATTATTTAAAACACCTCTTTAAAGATTGTAATAAAAATATATCATTTATAAGTTACCTAGTATTAAATCTTACAAATGATGTGCATAAACTGTTTGAAGAAAATTATTTTCAAAATGAGTTGTTAAAATGTATGTACTTAGGTGGAGATTTATGCCCATAGTAAGTAAAGGTGTTGTTTCTTAATGAAACAACAAAAAGGATTGCAGTAGGATATTCTGAAAAATATGACAACATGATTCTATAATCTATATTAAATGACAAATCTCATAGCTTTGGCAAGAATTGTTGATACAAATCAGCATGGTTGGGGGACTTGCTCTACAAGCTATAAAAACTTAATGATCACGCTATGATATGTAAGACAGTATTATATTAATACAGAGATTTCCAATGGGTCAAATGGAACAAAATGCTTAGAAGCAGACCCCAGACCATATAGAAACCTGATATGACAGAAGTGTCTTTACAGATCAATAGTTAGAGGAAAGAATGTTCAGTATATGAACTTAAGACAAAGATTTATGTATATGGAAAAGGTAAAATAAAAAATTATTCTTAACTTATGGCACAAATAAAGTCCAATTCTCCAAACACAAAGTAACAGATGATTTATTATACATAGTAATAAAATATTTTGTAGGACAGTAAAATTGATTATTATATATTGAAGATATGAAGAATTTCTACAAATCAATGAAAATATAATCAACCTAATAAAATAATTTACAAAACTCAGGAATAGTTATTTTAATGAAAAAAATGGTATGATTAGTATCCTTGTGAAGAGATGTAATAAAAGAAGCACAAAGTGAGACTACAATACAAGGTAACATCTTTCACTCACTAGCTTGGAAAATATTAAGACATCTGTTAATGTCAATAATTTAAAATGTATTTTAACCTGTGATTTGTTTCTTAAGTTACTAAAGCAAACGGAGTGTAAACAGTTTTTTTTCATAATTTTTTTGCCTAGGCCGATGTGTAGAAGAGTTTTTCAACTGTGGAATACTACTCAGCCATGGAGAAGGATGAACTAAGGCCTTTTGCAACAATTTGGATGGAACTGAGACCATTATCCTAAGTGAAGTATCTAAAGAATGGAAAAACAAACACCACATGTACTCACTATTAAACTGGAACTAACAGATGAGCATACACACGCACAGAGGGAAGTAAAACTCAGTAGAAATCAAGCGGGGGGGAGGGGGGAGGAGGTGATGGGTGAAAACCTACCAACAGGTATAATGCACACTACTTGGGTGATGGGCACACTTACAAACCTGACTCAAGCATAACAAAATCGATACATGTAACCAAAAACATTTGCACCCCAGTAATATTCTGAAATTAAAAAAAAGGAAAAAAAAGTTGTGTCCCTGTTAAAGTTAGGGGTCAGTGTAGAATTGCCAGGCAGGATTTAGGCTACGATGATAATCATTCTGAAAGTTTCATACTATTTCCTAATTATATTTGGAAGAGAAAACTTTTAAAGAATTTATCAAAGTGTGATTTTATACCTTTTGTGTTATATTTTCTAACACCCCTTTATTAAAAAAGTATAATCTCATTGACATTGCTTAAACTATTGAGGTGTCATTTAGTCTCGTGGAAATCATGTAACTGAAAATTGCAATGACTGTAATGTGAACACTGGGCTACATTATAACACTTAACAAAGCATACTGTTAGGTAAAACACAGCAAAAAAGTCTGTTGAAATGCATGCCTGGAGCCACAAAGGAAAAGAAAATTCCCATATGGCAGAAGAAAATAAAGAACTGAATGCCATAGCACTAACTCAGGAGCTAGTGTTCCTGCAGCTACCTTGGGGAGTTATTGGATCCAAGAGTTAGAGTCTTGGGCTTTGCTGCCAACACAGGGACTGAGCAAAGGTTTTGAGATTCAACCTAAAATTGTATATTGTGCTAAGGGTGAGGGAAAATAGAGTCACTTTAACAAAAGCTGAATAGTCTTTAATGCCCATTGTTTTTGGCATCTAAAGAAAAATGACAAAGGATATCTTCCATGAAGAAAAAAATGCAGGGGAGGAATGCAATTAGTGGTAGTGAAAGAAAAGGAGGGGGCAAATATGTAAACAAAAATAAAAAATTATGATAACTTGGAGGTTTTGGTTAAAAACAAGGTGTAAATAAATGTCAGATAACAACAAAACAAGATTAGAGGCAGTGATTGGAGGAAAAGACTTTTAAGAAAGATGATTTATTTCAGAAATACTCAAATGGAGCTTACATTTCTCCATCTTTATCTTGTCTCATACTCTATTGATATTCAAAAACCAGCTGTCCTTTCCTATAAGTTCCTCTAAAATACCAACACCTTTGTACATGAGACTCTATAATTTTTATTCCATTCTCTTACTAAACACTTTTCTCATCTCTCACATCTATTATTTTTCAGTGAAGCTTTCACTGATGCCATGAACCAGATTTGAGACAATATTGGGTAGTCGTTAAAATCTCAAGTTCAGGGCCCAATGTCTGGGATTGTTTCCAGCTCAGCCACTCACTAGATATGTGGCTTTGGATAAGTATGTTACAATTTCTGCATTTCAGTTTTCCTCATAGTATAGCTGTTGTACGGATGAAAGAGTTAATGTATTTCAAATGCTTTTAATAGTGTTGGGAACATAGTTAAAACTAAATCATAATTATTAACTATTATTACATATTAAATATCACCTTTATTCTCTTCTAGCACACTTATCTACCTCTTGCAGCACCTAGAAAATTATAATTGTAATTCTTTTGTTGAATAATTTGATTTCTCTCTACTTCACTCACCAGCCTTTAACTTTCAGTGAGGAGATATTATGGACGCTTTTGGTCACCATTTTATTACTGCATGTAGCACTGAACGAGTGCTGTTAAATGTCTAGTCTAGCCAATGAATGAATGACTACAAGAATTATTTGTCTTTGTCATGATCCTTCCTATCATAATTTAAATATTTAGAAACTTAGTGACTGGGAATAGAAATTATAGTCTTCTGTAAATCCATAGAAAGCAAACCTGAGCTGCCCCTTTATACACCACAGTTACAGATCATGGAGCTGTATGCATAGCAATGGCCTACAGAGACTTCTGGAACTATGCCTTGACTAGACAAAATGAACAGGGAGTTAATGTTCTAGATTTCCAATGCCTGCTTGGAGAGGCCAGATAACACAACCTGGATATAGAGGGGAGTTATGGGTCATGAGTGTAGAGTTTTTTCCAATCAAATATTGTATTAGGTTTTTTTTATTGCTGAGTAACAAATTACTGCAAACTTGGTAGCTTAAAGAAATGAAAATGTATTTTTTTACAGTTCTGAAGGGTTAGGAGTCTGGGCACAGTTTAGTTAGGTCCTCTGCTCAGGTTCTCAAAAAGGCTGCAGTCAAGGTGCCATTTGGACTACCTTCCTTATCTGAAGGCTTGGATGGGGAAGAACCTGCTTCCAAGCTCATTCAGGCTATTGGCAGAATTTACTCCCTTGCAGCTGTATGACTGAGGGTCTTCACTTCCTACTGGCTGTTGGCTGGAGGCCACACTCAAGTTCTAGAGACTGTCTTCATTTCCCTACCAGGTGGCCCTTTCCATAAGCAGTTTATAATATGGCTATTTGCTTCTTTAATGCATCAGAAAAATATATTTCTATATTCTACTACAAAAAATTCATATGCAGTGAAACGTAGTCACCTTTATTATTATGTTTATAACCTTGCCTTATAATGGGAGTGGTATCCCAGACTTTTGTCATAAATTGTAACCAAACCAAGTAAGTGACTTCCTCACTTTCAGTTAGAAGCAAGCCCCAGGTTCCACTTGCATTCCAAGAGGAGATTGATATAAGGCATTGGTATCACCCAAGGCGTCCACTTTAAGGTGGGTCCTTATGGGGGGTCCATCACAAAGACAATGGATGGGAAGGAACCATCACATTAATTCTTCCCTTTCCTATAAGTCTAAGACACAGATGGCTGTTGTATGCCTATCCAAAGAAGCCACTTGAAGTGGAGCAAACAGTGGCACTTGTTATGAAGCCAGTTCAGTATAGCATCTACTTGTTTTTAATCTCTCTTTCTCTGCCTCCTATTCCCTTCTTATTTAACCCTTCTTTTCTGGGATTATATCTTTTGACCACATTAAAACTTTGTAAAAATAAAAGAAAAAAGATAAGCTCAAGACAGTTGCCCAGTTATGAAGTGTTACGAATGCCAGGGAGCTTCTATGACAGCATTAAAGGAGATGCTCATCTCCTGCAGCTGTGGGGCTGACTTTCGTCAGGTTTAGAAACTGATAATAAGGACGGCAAAACTGAAAATGAAGCAAAATGTTCACACCCAGTGATCTGCTGTGTCAAAATCAGAATCTTCATGTGGGATTTTAGGTCACTGAGACATGAAATGGCAATGATCAAAAGTATTTTGGATCCCCAAATTTCCCAGCTGGCAGAAATCGACTCCTTTGACTTTACAGCAGAAAACAGACCCCTATTGCCAGGAGAAACCTAAAGCAAGATAGAGCAAGATGTTTGCATTTTTTTTTAACTCCTCCACCAATCCTGCTTTCTATAGACCAATAATTAGGGAAGTTTTAACTGAAGCCTAAGCAAAAAAGTGTAATCCCTGTTCCAGAAAGACATACCTTACATACTAAAGGAATTATAGGACCTGGCTAATACTGACCATAAAGAACAGGGGTATCACCTGTATCTTCTTGGTGTTGGACTGTAAAGGTGGATGGGATACAAGGGTATATGGGAAAAATTTGTTGGCCTGGGTTGTTTAACCATGATTCAAGATTCAGTGTTCTGGCAAATATACCTTGAGTGGTTCTAATTATAAAAATAAAGGTAAAAGTTGTAGCCTATCATTAGTTAATTAATTTGACAAAAATGGCCACATACTCTATGACAAACATTGCTCAAGACACACAACAACATTATAAAATTAAAATAAATACCTTCATAAAACTTACATTGCCTAGGGAGACAGTTAGAAAATAAATACTATACACAATAAATAAGTACATTATATTGTTGCAAGGCAATAAATGTTATAAATTGGAGTAGGATCAAGTATAGTTGGAATTCTAAGAATAAGTTTTGAAAATTCAGATAAGGTTGTCAGGACAGTACTCTATGTGAAGCTAACATTTGAGTAAAATCATGAAGACAAGGAAGGAGTTAAGCATTGCATGTCTGAACAAAAAAACTGTTTGAGGAAGAAGTAAGAATGTAGGAAAAAAGGTAGTAAGGAGAAGTGTGCTTAGCTTGGTCAAGGAACAGCAAAGGGTCAACATCTGGAACTAAGTTAAGAAAAAGAAAGAAAACAAAAAAAGACACATGCACTTGAATGTTTATAGCAGCACAATTCACAATCGCAAAGATATGTAAACAACCCAAGTGCCCATCAATACATGAGTGGATCAATAAAATGTGGTATACGTATACCATGAATATTACTCAGCCATGAACAAACAAACAAACAAAAAAACCCAGTGAACTGATACCTTTTGTAACAATCTGAATGGAACGGGAAACATCTTTTAAGTGAAGTATCACAAGAATGGAAGAAAAATAACCACATGTACTCACTACTAAATTGACACTTATAGATGAACACTCATGTGTACATATGGTAGCAAAATTCAACAGAAATCAAGCAGGTGGGAGGGGGGAGATGGGGAGGGGTAAATTCACACCTAACCGGTACAATGCACACTATATGGATGATGGACAAACTTACAACTTTGACTCAAACTGTACAAAAGCAATTCATGTAACTAAAACGTTTGTAACCCCATAATATTCTGAAATTTAAAAAAAAATTTAAAAAGAGAGATAGGATCATAGAGTTAATGTAGCAAAGCCATAGAAGACCCAATCTTTGTAATGATTTTGGTTTTGACTCAGCATAAAAATGAGAGCTCTTTGGAGTGTTGCAAGCAGGAGAGTGACTTATGTTATACTTTAAAGAGTTCAATCCAGTCGTTACATAATATTAGATTTTATACACACACACACGCACATTATGAGGGAGGGACAGGTAGAGTCAAAGTGAGACCAGTTAGAATTTTATCACAGAAAACTAGCTTGGATCTAGAGGTAAATGGAGATGATAAGAATGCTAGGATATTTGAAAATATAACTATACTTCTAGAATTCTCTACCAGGTAAAGTTATCTTTCAAAATTGAAGTCAAATTAATCACATTTTTACATAAACAAGAAGTGAGAAATTAATGAGAGTAGATTTTCACTAAAGATGTTTCTAAAAAATGAACTTAATAAAGAAAGAATAAAGCTCTCAGATGCAAGAATTGATTATGAAAATATAATCATGTTGATAAAACTACTTTTGCATGTATGAAACAATAACATATTTATAAAGTGCTAGTATTTATAAATCACTGCAGGGCTAAAATGGAAAAAAGGTCAGGAGGGCATATTGGAATTAACAAATGCTGGATTTCTGATATAATTTAGAAGATAATGATTATATATACATTATGTTATGTTAAAAATGCATGTTATCTTTTCTAAGGTGGCTGCAGTAAGGTAAAAAGTAGAGTATATACTATCCAAAAAAGTAGCGTGAAATAGAATTAGGGTAATATATAAATGAAACCATCCAAAATATTACAAGACAAAATAAAACATACACATACATATGCACACTAACCAACACAAACACAACAAAACACACTCACACGTGCACTAGCCAACAAAAGCAACATTGACTATTAGGACGAATAGAAACTTAAACATAAGATAAAAATACTGTAGGAATGAATCCTAATATATTTGGAATGAAATGTGTAAAAGGACTAAACTATCCTGGCCAAAATGAATATTGTTAAGTTAATTAAAAAATAGCAGTTACATGCTTTTTGCAAGGTTATAAGTTTTAAGTCATAAACATGAAAACTCTTACAATTTAAAATTAAAAAGTAATAAAAATATAAGCCAGTTAAATGTCAAAAATACTGATGATGTATTTATATTTGTGTTGAACAAATCATACTTTTTTTGTGGGGGGGGACTGAGTCTTGCTCTGTCATCTGGGCTAGAGTGCAGTGGCGTCATTACAGCTCACTGCAACCTCAAACTCCTGGTCTCAAGTAATCCTTCCAAAGTGCTGGAATTACAGTTGTGAGCCACTGTGCCAGGCCACAATCCACACTTTTAAAAAATAGTATTAAGAATTAAATGTTCAAGTCATCAGGATGATAACGCTAAAAATAGCTCCACATATATATAAATCCAGCACTGTAAAGATGCCAGCTAAAAATGACACATCTACTATCAAAGTCAGGGACATAAACAAACGGTTAAAAAATGATAAAGACATAGAAGATTTAAATTCCAAAAGAACGTACACTGGGGAAAAGATTCCCTATTCAACAAATGGTGCTGGGAAAATTGGATGGCCATATGTAGAAGACTGAAAGTGGACCCACACCTCTCACCTCTCACAAAAATCAACTCATAATGGATAACAGAACTAAACCTAAGACATGAAACCATAAGAATTCTTGAAGAAAACGTTGGAAAAACTCTTATGGACATTGGCCTAGGCAAAGAATTTATGAAGAAGACCCCCAAAGCAATCACAGCAGCAACCAAAATAAATACATGGGACCTGATCAAATTAAAAAGCTTCTGCACAGCCAAGGAAACTATCACTAGAGTGAACAGACAACCAACAGAATGGGAGAAAATATTTGCATGCTACACCTCTAATAAAGGGCTGATAACCAGAATCTATACAGAACTTAGGAAAATCAACAAGAAAAAATCAAACAACCCTATTAAAAAATGGGCAAAGGACATGAACAGAAACTTTTCCAAAGAAAACAGAAAAATGGCCAGCAAACATATAAAAAATTGCTCAACTTCTCTAATCATCAGGGAAATGCAAATCAAAACCACAATGAGATATCACTTAACTCCAGTGAGATTGGCTCATATTAAAAAATCCCAAAACAACAAATGTTGGCAGGGATGTGGAGAGATAGGAACTCTCATACACTGCTGGTGGGACTACAAATTAGTACAACCTCTATGGAAAGTAATATGGAGATACCTCAAAGAATTAAAAGTAGAATTACCATTTGACCCAGCAATCCCACTACTGGGTATTTACCCAAAGGAAAAAAAGACATTTTATAATAAAGACATCTGCTCACGAATGTTCACAGCAGCACAATTCACAATTGCAAAGATGTGGAAACAACCCAGGTGCCCATCAATATACAAATGGATTAATAAAATGTGGTATATGTATACCATGGAGTATTACTCAGCAATAAGGAACAATAGTGAATTAACACATCTGGTATGATCCTGGTTGGAGCTAGAACCCATTCTTGGAAGCGAAGTGTCACAGGAATGGAAAAACAAGCACCACTGGTACTCACCATCAAATTGGTACTAACTGATCAACACCTACATCATACAGGGCAATAATATTCATCAGGGGGCAGGCAGGGGGTGGAGGGGATGGGAAAAACTCTCACTGAATGGATGTGGGGAGCACAGTTTGGGGGATGACCATGATTGTAGCTCTGACACGGGCAGTGCATGGGCAATATATATAGCCAAAGAGTTGTACCCCCATAATATTCTGAAATAAAAATAAATAAATAAATAAAAAATAAAATAAAAATAAAAAAATAAAATAAAATAAAATTTTAAAAATCCTGATCTAATGGATATAGACAGAACACCATACCCAACAAATGTAGTATTTATGCATATAAAAATAATATGACTGAATAGTTCTGAATACAGAAGTATTGAAGGTGAAGTGGTACTTTGTACAAACTATATTTATTTAATTAAAAATAAAAGGTAAAAAGAAATCATTTTGGCATTCAAATAAAAAACTTAGAGGAGAAAAGACTAAATGCAATAAAATTATGAAAATATTAATCATATGAGCAGAAAGTAGTAAAATAGTACTGATATGTAATAGATAGAATCAGTAAGCAAAATTCAGTTCCTTCGAAAGACTAGTAACATTTACAAAGCTCAAACAGTCAAGTGTAAAAGAAAGGAGGGCAATAAATGGAATCAAGGATGTAAAAGAAAACACAGTGGCGTGCACTGCAGAGATAATATGAGGATAGTGCGAACAGAATTAAGCAATAGGTGAAATGATAAAATTCCCAGAAAAATTAAATTATTAAAATGGAAATAGGTTTTTTACTCTATAAAGAAAATAAGAGATTGAGGTAATTTTTAAATTGGGGAATTCTAACAATTGTTCAAAGAACAAATATTTTCAATGCTATACAAATATTATAAAGAATAAAAATAGAAAATATGCTCAAGTTATTTTATAATTCCAATATAAACTTAATAAATTTTTACTTAAATATTAATACTAATAGCAGATATAGATCTTATATGAAGAAAACAAAGGCCACTCAATCATTAATATGGCAGATTCTTAAACAAAATATATTAGCCAAATTAATGTCATAGTGCCCAAGTAAATACTTTGTTATGATCGAGTTGGGCCTGTTCTAGACATACAAAGTTTGTCTGGCATTACAAAATTGCTTAATATTATTGACCACAGCAACACAGAGAAGGAGAAAAAATTATACAATTATCTCAATAGATGCAAAAATTAAGAAAATAAAAATATTGTATTGCATACTTGTACTAAAGTAGGAATAGAAAAAAATAAAGAAGCTGAAAATATGAGAATCTACAAAAGAATTAGCAACATATGTTCAATGCTGAAATGTTGAAAATCTTACTTTAAGATCATCTGCAATACTAAGATGCCCAATATCAGCCGTTCTATTCACAATTTCACTGGAGATTTTAGTCAGTGCAGTAAGGTAAGTAAATATATGGATTTGAAAGAAAAAAGGAATTCAACATGATTTGCAAAAAATAGGACTGTCAATGTTGAAAATACGAAAGAATCTTCAGACACGATTTTACAATTAACAAAATGATAAGCAGTTTAGCTGGATATAAGATAAATTTCATCTCTATGCATTAGCAACAAGTAAAAATACAATCCAAAAAAACTAGTTATGTAGGAATAAATCTAAGACTACATGTACATGACATCTATGTGGAAATATTAAACTTCAGTTTAGAGATATTAAAGAGTATCCAAATAAATCAGGTTTACATATTAATGGATATGAAGATTGATTATCATTATGACGTCAACACTCCCCAATTAAATAATTTATTGGTAGAGAAAATCAAAATAAAAATTTCCAAAATACAGTTTATGAAAACAAACTAGAAGCTTCTAAAACATATGTCGAAGATGAAGGAACCACAGAGGCCAAGATAAACAAAAAGAAGAATAAACTATTTGGAGGACCATTCTTTATGATATCAAGATATTTTATAAAGGAATATAAAACAAGACAATTAGGTATTTCCTTAGGACAAGAATAATAAATCCATGTTACAGAATAGTAAACCAAGATACAAATTCTGAAATGGCAAGGATAGCAGTGACAATAACTGGAAATAGTACAGATTCTTGAATAATAAGAAAATTTATTGGGTGGGCAATAAAAATGGATCCTCTTCATCTTCCCATAAAGAAAAAAATGAATTATTGATGAAAGATTTAAATATAAAAGAGATAATTTCCTTGAGAAGGATATATATGAGAATAATTTTATCACTTCAAGGTAAAGAGGAATTTCTTTTAAAAACATATAGAATAGTTGCCAGAAAAATAAGAACTTTTGTTCATTAAAAGGGCAAAAAAAAAAGAAAACAATGAAAATATTATTTGCAGAATGGGATAAGATGGTTGCAAAACATGTAGTCAATACATATGAAGAACTCCTACAACGAAAAGCACAACAGATAAAAACAATTAGGTAAAATTCATTAAAAAAAAGCTTTTCATAGAAAAGGTAATACTGTTATCCAGAAATAAGATTATACCATTAGAAATTAAGATAAAGAACATTAAAACCATAATGTAAAGAAATTTCGTAGTAACCCTATTGGCAAGATCAAGAGTCTGAAAATTCATGTGATGATGAAGATGAAGAAGAGCAAGATCTCTCATATTGTGCTGACAGAAATGTAGGTTGATACAGACATTTCAGTTTGGTGTTACACAATGTACTTGAATATATACATTCATAATGTTCCAACCAATCTACTACCAGGAATAGACACTTACACATGTGTACAAGCAATTATTTGTACCAGCATTATATTTTCATGTCACCAATCTGGAAATAAATTAAACTTCTATGATAAAAAATAAATGAACTCTGAAATAGTATATACTAATAAAATTAGATGAATTATAGTAACATGAAACAGCATATTTGCTTCTCAGAAATAAAACATTGAGAGGTGACGGCCACAAGTAAATCTACACATTATGTTTTAAATATATTTTTAGAGACATATACCTATGGAGAAAAATATTGAGAAATGTAGAATAATCAATAAAATATTCAAAAAGTAAATAATTCTTGTCAGGAAAATTCAATCACTTCAGGGCTCAAATGGGCTTCAAAGATGCCAGTATTCTTCCATATGTTAAATTGAGAGTTATGAAAAAATTAGTGTTTTCTGGTATTATTGTTCTTTAAAATGTCCATATTGCATATATGAGCATAGATATGATTGTACATTTAATATACTAATTATATAATTAGTGAATTTATTCAACATTTTTTAAGAAAGTGATTTTCAGCAGATTGATTAACTTATGCCTATTTATGCTCTGAGAAAATACAATTTATAGATCTGTTAGCTTATTAACTGTATGCATTTTTTGGGGGCAAGCATTATTGGACTAATTTGGGCAGAGAACATTTTTTGCAGCCAATAGAGTTCATTATAGAGTTTAGTTTCCCCAAAGGCTTAACTTGAAGAAAGGAAATGTCCCACAACTTATTTAGAAATCTTTATAATTATAAAATCACAAATACTAGACTTAATCATGTAACAAATATAATAAAAGGTGTGCTGGAAATAGTATTGTGATTTAAGTTAGTTTATAATAAGGTGAGATAAAAACAAATTAAGCAACGAAATTATTTTAAAAATCTATAAGTACTGGTTAACATGTAGCCATTCTGTCTATAATTTATTCTGTAAAATCTGGCATTGGAAGAATGCAAATTTCCTTCAAGTTGAAGGAAAGAACAAGGGAAAATACTGTGCTCTTTCATATTGTTACCTGGCTAAAGTATCAGGAGCAGGCAGTTTATACAAGAAAATAATTTGAATTTTTGAAATGCATAGACTTTGGTAAGTGTACCATTTTTTCTCATCTTGATTCCTCTCATTCTTTTTAAGAATGGGATGATTCTCAAACTTATTAACCTTTGCAAAGGACACATACATCGAAAACTTACGTATATGAATTATAGACCAACTATATCCAATGGAAAATGAAAATGACATGTCACTCTAAAAAGTACAGAACACAATGTGAGCTATTACTGTTTGCTAGGGAGACCAGCCAGTAAAAGTTACAATGTATTGATTTATAGTTAAGAGATTGGGTAACAGATGCCAGGATAAATGGAGCATATCAAGAGTATGTAAATTTTTGACAAACATAGTAAACACAATATTTCCAAAATATGGCCTCTCGGCAACTTTTTATCTTAAGAAGTTTTAATGTGTTGTTCCAAATTTGTGCTATTTAGAAAGGATACAAATGAACTTACATTCCAAAGCAATAGAATGGAAAAGTTCTCTGGGTAAATATGGTCAGTGTAAAAAATTTATTCCCAGTGAATGAGAGATAGTGACAGAAAATACTGCAAAAAATGAGATGGTGTTAAAGCTGGCCAAACCTGCAAATAATAAAAAGAAAAAAGCCTCTCTACTGTCTAGCCATCAATGAGTATGACGAAGCCAAGAAAAATCTGGCTCCTCTCCCAGATGAATATACACGAAATTAAAGGAATTACAAGGCACAGGTTACTGCTCATCAATGACTTGCATGCAATATTAGTCACATGAGAAAATTTATAATTGCTCCTACCGGGATACAAAATTATTTCAACCAATATATTCCTCCCCTCAGAGACGTGAATTATGAAGAAAAATTGAAGAAGGTAAGCTGGTTCTCACAGGAAATAGAACGATTGTCACTTAACTGAAGTTTTAAATCCAGCAGGGATCAAAAACATCATTCCAAATGAACTCCTTATATTTGTAAAAGGGAGTGACAAACAGAATGAAATGTTACCAGAATGTTCATTCAAGTCTAACCGGTTTATAAATCAAGGGATGCATACTATTTTGTAACAATGTCCTTTATTTTACTAAATCTATTTTAAAATTTTTATTTCATGCCTGTTTGGATTCTAATGGATTTGAAATCATTTACTGATTTCCATATAGCATAATATGGAATTACATAAAACATAGAAAATTTAAAGTTAATACATTGCAGTGGATGTCACAAGTTACCTCATGAGCACATTGTTACAATTGGGCTCTAAATTTGATTTGGAATTTAAAAACATTACAATGTGAGCACTGGAATGCAGATGTGACATAGACTTCCTTCTTGCATCCCCATCACCAACACATTTCTTGCACTGAAAATGTCTGAATTAATGAATGTAAATAAAACAAATAAGTAATGATAAATGTTATTATTTGAATTATAAAATAATATTTGATCAAAATTAGTATTGAGTATATACTTGTGGCAAAAATTCATTGCTGAACAGGCAAGATGCCTGACCTCAAGAAGCTTTTGGCTCGTTAAGTGAGAAAACCAAGAAAATAGGTAATTTCAATACATTCCAAGAGGTTCAAAGACAGGGCAAGTTTGCATGCTATAAACACACATTAAACAGAACCTAACCTAGAATTGGGAGCTAGAAAAGTTTCCTGATACTTTTTACCTGAGCAATAAGTAGAAATTAACCAAGTAAGAAGACAACATTTTGATTAGGTAGATTAATAAATTCATTTTCAAATATATTCCTATCCAGAAAATTATTTTATGAGTCTTTCTATACAAAAATGACTTAATGTATTTTCCTATTTCATAAACTCTGTGAAAATAAATAATTTTAATTGGTTAGAGCCACTTTCTCTATTGAATTCATAACAATGAAAAGATTTGAGACCATAGTAGAGTTAGATCTAATTCATAATATAGATTATACATTTAGCATGTAAAACAATAATTATGGTTAAGTACACATTATCCTGAGATTGTATTAAATTGCCTATACTGATGTCTATACTTATGCCTCATGTTAATAAATTATATGCATTTCCCAATGACCTCCACTCAGTCCTATTTCCTTCATTGTTGAAACACATCAATTTGCCTTACCTCGAATATTAGGTGATGGTATTGGCTTGTTTACTAGCCATGTTTTGTGGAAAATGACTTTCCTTAAACACAAAGTCAGTCTCAGTAATGTGTAAAATTCATTCTGTGAACATTATGAAGAAACTACAAGTATCATAGAACCTCCCCGAATAGGAGAAAAAGAAATTGTTCTATTTGTTTCTATTTATGCTATTTAAAATATTCTCTCTCTTTCTTTGCATCTTCCTGTCTCTTTCTCTCCCTCCATCACTTTCTCCCTCTCTTTGCCTCATTTTCTGTTCCTCTAAATACGTGTAATAGTTCTTTTTAAATAATTGATGCATAACAAATTGCCACAGACTTAGTGATTTAAACAATTCTCTGTAGATCCTAAGTTCAGGTAATACATTGTGGGGGTGGTTTTCTACTCAGAGTCTCACAAGTCTAAAACCAAGGTGTTGACTGGGCTACGTTCTCACCTAAAACTTGGAGTTCTCTTCCAAGTACAGGTAGTTGTGGCAGAATTCAGTTCCTTGAAGATTTAGGTCTGACAGCCTGAATCTTCCTAACTGTTGCCTGGAGGTTTCTCTCAGCTTAAAGAAATTCCCAATCTTTCTTGACATGCGGATGCTCCGTCTCCAAGGTCAGGGATGGAGAACCTCCATCCTATTGAATCTCTTTCAATCCTCAGATTTCTTTTGTCAGGAAAAGCCCTGACCCTTTTAAGATCTCATCTGAGTAGGTTTGTCCATCAAGAAAAATCTCTTTATTGTTCAACTGATTTAGGAACTTAATTACATCTACAAAATCCTTTTACTCTACTACCTAAATTAGTATATGATGGAATAATTGGAAGAAGCTATGTATACACCAAGCACCAGGTATTGTGAGGCCATTGTAGAATTCTGCCTAAAACACACATGGTTAAATTTGCTTAGATTAAAATGGTTATGTTGCAATTTCACTAATATGATGGGTATGAAAATATTTTAAAGCTCTATCTTGATAGGGTCAAACAGCTCAAGTTTATTTTAGAGTTAAGTGCAAAAGGGAGTCTGGTAATTTATGTAAACATTCTTCATTACATATCACCCTGAAATGACTTTTGACAACTAGATTTAAAATTAAACTAAAAATTAATTTTGGAAGATTGCATTGTCAAGTTCTCTCTGAAGTGCATCTTTCCACAGAAGTTTGAGTTTCATTTAAGTCTGATGAAAAGGCTTGGAATATCAGATAATATAAACTAAACCTAACCATTTTGTCATTTTAAGAATTTATCACACATACATTAAAAAGCTTTGCATTACAGCACTGTCCAAATAATAATACTAAGTGAGCTTTGGGGTTGGTCTAAATAGGTCCTCAATAAAATTTTTTCATCCTAGACAATGATGAGTTTCAAGGAACTATGCATCAAGTCGTGTTCTGCAGAGTAGACAGACTAACCTATGATCTTTGCCCTATTTTGAGTAACCTAATGTATACCTGGAAAAATGACATGCACAGAAATGACTATATTCAAAACTGTATTTACTGCTACAAATCTGATACAAAATGCCACAAATAGTGAAAAGAAAGAGATATTACTTCTGATTTCAGTCAATGAAATGGAGGGGATCTTTGTAGCCAGAAATATTTAAGTTGGGTTTAGAAGAACATCCAGGATTTCATCTGGAATGTATGGAGAATAAAATGAGAAAATGAAAACAGTGTCTAATTCAGTTTAGCAAGAGGCAGTATAGTACTTTAACAAATACTTTATAGTTTCTATAGTATTAATAGATGCTTGACTTACCACATATATATGTGTGTGTCTATATGTATAAAAGTTTTATTGTTGTTCAATAGGTTCCAACAAATTGTGGTCTCACTAGTTATTTATACTTATCCTGAAAATTTATACCATTTAAACAAAAGGATTAAATTAATATTTTCTTATGAAATGTTAATTATAAAATATATTGCAAATTTTGTAAAGCTAAACAATTTTTGGAGTTAAATATTATGCAATAAATATAAACATTTAAGAAAGCAAACTCAGTCATATCAACAGCACTTACTTGCTAAAGTGAACCAGTTTTTTTTAGATTGGTGAATGCCTCTAGAAAAAAATTTTTTAATATATTCACATGAGGGATTTTATGGGAATCACTTTTTGTCTCAGAACATTTTTTAGGGAAATTTCTATGATATTAAAAGTAGTACTTTTTTAGTATATTTTTTTCTATTGTGTAATACTTGATAGCAGATTGTCCATGTGTTTTCTTCAATCATTTCTCTTTTAGAAGAAATAAAAATATTTCCAATTTTGTCATCACTGCAAATAATGAAATATTTGTTATCATTGCTTATTTCTTGGGCATGTGTGCATTCACTAATTCATTCATTTATCCAACAGTTATTTTTCAGTGCTTTCTATCAATCTAAGACTATTCTAGTTATTGGGAATCTGCTATGGGATAAAGAAGATAAAGTTTCTGATTTTATCAGTCATATTTCATGAGAGGCTGGGGGAAGGCAGATACTAAAAAAATGAATAAACATTTTAAATAAGATGGTTAGTGATAAGTACTGTAGAGAAAAATAAACAGATATGGAATGGAGAAGGGTGTTGGGTGTTCTTGAAATGCATTATTAAAAAGTTGAAATATAAGCAGAAACCTAAATGAAGAAGGAAAATATGCAAAGATCTGCTGGGAGAAATTTCTAGGCAAAAGTTACAGCTAGTTCAAATGCTTCATTACAGAAACGGAGCTAGGAATGTTGTAGAAATAGCTAGGAAGGGATATTGGCTACAGTGGAGTGGACTAGGTGGAGGGAGGTAGATTGACACTGAGCAGAAAACAAAAAATGACATAATGAATTTGATTGGCAGTGGATATGACAAGAGGGAGATTACTGACGATTGCAACAAGAGTAGTTTCAGTGAAATGATGGATAAAAATAATTGAGCAGAGTTGTGTCCATGAGAAAATGTGAAGTGTGCAACTGGGATAGATAGTTAACTCTCTCAAATATAACACGAAAAGCAGTAGAAATTGCACCTTAGCTGGAACAGGGTATGGGGATATGAAGTCTGGCTTTGTGGCCCCTGGGGATTATAGATTTTGGGGGGCCTCTCTTTATGAACAGAACATAAAATAATAAATGTAACATCAAGAATAAAAGCAAATATTTATTTAGAATTTACAAATTGCAATGTTAATTTTAAAATCCCCAATCATCAAAAATCCATAACATATTTATAAATTAATTGTTTGAAACTAACACACCTCTATAGTACTTTGGTCAGAATATTTCTATTCTAACCTCATTGGCTCTTGATATAAACAAAAGTTTTAGTATCATTTTCTATAGACATAATACAAGGGTAATTCAGTAATTTGCACAAACAAGCTTGATTTAAAATTTAATTTTTTGTACTTTAGTACATTTTTCTCAGATTCACATGTTTTTATTGGATACATCAACAATATTAAGATTGTTATTAGGCTCAAGAATTTTTGGATTATTGTAAAATTTGAAAAATAACTCCACCAATTTTTTCCATAATTGTATGAGTATGAATATTCCATTGTCCTCAAGGAATAACAAAACTAAATACACTTTGATTTTATGACACTTTTTAGTCACTTTATCAACTCCATGCATTTTTATTCTATATATGTTACATATCCCATAATACATTGTAACTGTTTTCGTTCAGACCATTATTATGTAAATAGATTAAAAATTACAAAATCTATTTTCTATTTAGCTACTTTATTACCATTTCCAGTGCACTTTATTTCTTTGTGTATATCCAAATTTACATCTGGTATCATATTATTTCAGTCTGAAAAAGTTCCCATAATATTTATTGTGGTATAGATTGCTGGCAATTAATTTGTTCAACTTTGATTTGTCTGAAAAAGTCTTTATTTTATCTTGATTTTTGAAAAATTATTTCACTGTTTATTGTTTGCTGGGCTGATTTTTTCCCAGTACTTTAAAGGCATCACAGCATTGACTTTTAGCTTCATAATTTCTGACAAAAGTCTGTTGTTCTTATTTTTTTTTCCTTTGTATGCTATATTCTTCTGCTGGTCTTCAAAATGCTGTCTTAATCTTTGGATTTTAGAAAGTTTATTCTGACTTTCCTAATATGTATTTCCTTATATTTATCATACTTGGATTTCCTGAATCTTTGTGGATATCTTTTTTTGATGTGATTGTTCCGCTCTCATTAATTTGAGAAAATATCTTGCTATTATCTCTTCAAATACTTCTTCTGTCCTATTCTCTCTCTTCTCCTTCTGGGACTTTATTTCTGTTTTTTCTCATTTTTAAAATACATATGTTTTAATTTTGGTCATTTAATTTTGTTAAACTCTTTTTCCTCTGCTGATTCCAGTTTGTTAGTGAATATATTAAGATTAATTTTACATCTGATAATTTCTTTATTTCTAATATTTTTTATAGTTTCTCTCTGCTGAAATCCCACCCCTTTTTTTATACATGGTGTTCATTATTTCTACTAGACCTTTTGCAATAATATAGTTAGTTCAAAGTTTCTTTTTGGTAGCTCCAACATCTGCACCATATTTGAGCTGATTTTATTGGCTGCTTTATCTCTAGCAAATAGGGGGGTGTGTGTGTGTGTGTGTGTTTATTCATGCTCATACACGTGCATGTGTAGTAATTTTTTGTTTCAATGTGAAACATGATATATTTTTAAAAAGTAGCAACTAATGCAAATAGACTCTATACATAGAAGTGTGATTATTCTGTCTGTTAAATAATTGTGGAAGGCTGAGTCAATCAAACTAGTAGTTGAGCAGGATATTAGTTTTGTCATTTCTGTAGTTAGTTTCAGTGCATCACAGACTCCGAAGTCTTCCAATAGTGGGTTTTTGCTGTCTTGTTTTAGTTTTCCTTAGTGTTCCTGGTGTACCATTAGCTTTCAGAAACGAGTCTCTTCTGATGCCCTTGCCCTTCACCCAGCAACACTTCGATGTTACTTGCTACTCAGTGCAAGGTTCATAGTAGGAATTAAAGGATTTCTCAGTTTTATGACATAAACTCACTGTTACGCAAGCCGTGGATCATAAAGCTTAGTTGTGGGGTCTTTTTGCATTTCTTGACTTTCCCGTTGTTAAATCCAAAGTCTCCTTTATATTTTTTGGATGGTCTTGTGTGGGCACATGATTATAGTCCTTCCCCAAAAGTAGACTTTTAAGCACATTAGAATCCTGGGCCCAAGTGCTTTTCTTACTTTTCTCCAAGCAGATATTTTTACTTTATATTCAAAAAGAGTTTGAGGTCTGAGTAGTTCTTCTGAGTCTGTGCCTAGAAGAAAATCTCTAAGGTCTCCCAACTTGCCCCCAGTCATTCTCTGGCAGACGTGGTAAATGACTGTGGACTTCTCTTGGGTTTGGGGTTCTGAGTCCTATAGTATTATGCCAGCCTCCACTCAACCTTTCAGAACTATGTGGTAAAATCATTTGTTTTCTTTTTAATCATCTTTGTGGCAGTCACCTTTTTTGCAAAAAATGAAACAATTTGTGCGTCCCATTTCTATTTGGGGTAGGTTTCTGCCATCTGGAATTAAGTTTACCTAGTTGCTTTATGAACTCACTTTTCTGAATGTGCTCCAAAAAAGTTATGTAAATTACCCAGCCCTGTCTTTCTCATTGTTAAATTGGGAGTAATGGCTTCTTGCAGGTTTCTACACCTTAAGTGGACTTGGAAAAAACAGTTTATTTCTTTTCGATTTGAGTGTTCATATTTTATTAATAATTGGTTGTCTTCTAAGCAGCAAGATTTTGTTCAATAGCCAATTAATTTATTTTAAACTGGCAAGCTTTGTCAACTAAATTTATATAATGGTCTTTGATATATTGTAACTTATTTTTACTATAATTTACTTTCTATTTACTTTAATATTTCCATATCATCTTCCCTGTTTTTAAACCTTCCTTTGAATTTTTGAATTATAGTTAGTCTCTTATCTTCAAATGATTTTTGAAATTATAACTTATTTTATGTGGATTTTTCTTAGTACCTATTTTATAATGAATAAAAAGGGTCTTAAGTTTGTCTCCATACCTTTCTTCCTTCTCCAAACATGAAGAATTTAAAAGTCATAAATGCCAATGCCTTCCATCGCAATTGGCATATACCATTGCTCAGTATTTCAATTCTACCTCATACTATCCTAAAAATTAGTCCTTATCATTATCATTATCAGTAATATTATTTAAATCTATGATGCTTTATTAAATATATCATTGTTTTCTAGTTGCTTAGTTTACTGATTATCTGTAAATTATATTTATTGCTTGTGATTTGAATTTCTTTTACAGAGACATTCAGCAATATTTATTTCAGCAAGAAACAATAATTGGTAAGGTCTCTCACTCTTTGAATTTTTTTCTTGCTTTTGACTGAAAGTTAGGTTTGATGTTATTTTCCCTCAGCACTTAATGTGTACATAAAGATGCTTATCAATGAATTCTCCGTTGTAAATAAATGAAAAATGACTTTATTAATCATTTATTGACTTTTGTCTTGAATTGAACCTTGCCCTTTATGATGTATCTTTTCTTTTTGCATCTAATATCACTTTACTTTCAAATTCTGAGAGTAATATTTTACTTTACATGAGTCTCTCGTATAATTCAATTTTATTTTTTGATTCAATCTAATGTCTCAATTATTTTAAGAGATTAGTTTCTTGATTTTACACTTTTGCTGTGGAGCATTTGAACATTGTTCTATCACCCAATTTCTTTATTGTTTTGGGTAACTGTTATTTTACCCAATCACATTACTGTTTTTCTATTTTTAATATTTCAATTTTCACTAAGTTTGATCTATCAGGCCTATGTTTTCTTTATTATTTGATAAAATTTCCTTTTGATAATTTGGAAAATTTATAATGTATATTAATTTATTCTTTATTTTTGAAAATATAATTTCACTATTGATTTTATGACTATTAGACAGTAACTAGTAATCTGTATTATAAAAGTGAGGAAATCAATGTGTTTGTAAACTTTTTTTCCTCTTCTTGGCAGTTTATCTTTTTTTGTTTTGTATTATTATTACCATCATCATGTCAAGACTAATCCGTTTTGTATTTTCTTTTATTGGCATAATCTTTTAATTTCTTTGTCATATTCCTTTTCTCTTTGCTTTTACCTGATTAAAATATGTCTTTTGCCACTCTATTGGTACAGTATCTTGCTTGTGTGTATATTTCTTGGATGGCAGTCTTTTTTCTTAGTATTCTGAAGACATTGCTCCTATGCTGTTGAATATGATTACGGAGAAGTCAATGTCTATTCTACTGGTCTCTGTTGAAGGTGCATGGATTGCTTTTGTTTTTGTGTTTTTGGGGTTTTACTCCATGGGCTAATTCAAAAGGATTCTTTCTTTCCCATGAATTTTATTAACGTTGAAAGAACATGTCTCTGGTTTTAAAGTTTCCTGTCAAATCTTACCTGGTAGCCTACATTTTTTGAACAAATGAAATAATTCTTTATTTGCATAAATGTTTCTCCTAAAATAGTTTTGAATCTATTTTTAATATCCCTTTTGGTGCACTTTTATCTATTTTAATTAATTTAATATATCTTTATTCTTTGTATTTTATCTTTCAAATTTCATAAATCTGTCATACCTGCCACAATGTTTTCAGCAGCATCTATGCTAATTATTTCTGCTTCTCATATGCCTCCTTAGGATTTTTAAAATTGCAAATTTCTTCTTCCTGATTTATGCCAAGAAGTCTTGTCACTGTTTTGACTGCTATATCTCTTATTTGAATTTTAGTTTCACATACCACAATTATATTTTTAAACTATAAAATAACAAAACTATTTTTTGAAATAAGTTCATTCATTCTAGCAAAATTTATATTGTGTGTACTTGTATGCGCTTTTGTTAATTATGTGTATGTATTTATACATGTATAAATTGATTTCATACTAACCTTCTTGTTGTTATTCATTGTAAATAGTGCCATATTTGTATTTTTTCCTGAACAGATTCTTTGCCAAATAATAATGGAGGGAAATACGAGGTTATTCTAGTCAGTATCAATCTTTGCTATCTTTCAAGAAATATAGAAAAGCAAAATTTGAAGTGTGCATTTGAGGCTGGTGACTGTGCTGGGTTCTCCAAAGCAAAAAGCAGAGATGGAAGAACATACAAAATGAGCAACTTTGGTGGGCGTGAAAAGAATTTCTGGACTCAGTTGCTCCTAGAGCAGGCCCAAGCCTCAGAGATCTGTGACTTCCCCAATAAAGGTCAGCACTCGTTGGTTGTACAATACACTGAGAAGGCTTTCATAGGTTTGCCTGCATGTGCAGAGAAATTTCGTTGGTGGAACAAGTTGTTGACTTGAGTTGTTAAGCTCTTGAGCTGAGGCAGAAGTTTTACATGTGCAAGTTGACTTCCAATAAATCTCCTTCTTCTATATTAGTATCTAACTCATGGCTCTGGAAACAGTGATAATGTAGGTAGTTGGGGAATGTGTAGGCACTGGAGACAGGGGCTGCTCATTTTTCTCAGTGTTTTACCTCTATCCTCCCTCTGCAGATACTGTCTCCTCCAGGGGTTATAATCGAGAGTTCAAGGGATTAATGGAAAAGTATTTTATTTTGCTAGTCCTGTTGTAACCTGGCATTGCTACCCTCTATTTGACAGATAGCCCATATCCTAGCTCTTTTTTGCAAAGATCACTGTTGAGCTCTTAGGTCTTCCACAGTGGATATAACCAGCATCACAGTACCCTGAGACTGGTGATCCACTTTGCATCTCATTTTTAAGGCAAACCTCCCATCACCTGGAGTCTCCTCCTGAATAATATGCGTGTATTCCACCCATTATAGGCACCTCCCTAGTTTATTCAGCAACACCTGCTCCCCAACTCTTGATATCTTGTTCAATGGAGAATCTCAGCCATCATCATAACCTCATTTCCAGACATCAATCCTGTGGGATTACCTCTATTTCCACAGGCACAGGGGCTGGGCCTGTGTCACCATTAAGGAGGATAAAACAATCCTAATGTCCTGCTTTACCCTTAGTAGAACTGAGGCATCATTGGCTTCTACAGTGGTAGCCCAAATGGGCCAGATAAGACTCAGAAATACAGTGGCAAACTCTGACCAATGAGAGATATAAGAAGGAAGGAGACAACAGATAGGTTCTACTACCACTCTGCAAGTAGTTCTCAAAGCATGCCCTCCACACCTGAACAGAGAACTGTCTACAGCTGTAGTGTCCTCTGTATATTTTATCAATTAATTAATTTATTTATTCTTCTATAGAATGGATGTAGGTGATTGAGTAAAGGTTACAGCGTCAGTTTTGTTCTCATTTAATAAATCCTCCCTAGGCCTGTTCAGAGGCTCTGTCAGAATGATTTTTACATAGTAACAATAATCTGAAGATTTAGATGGATTTCAAAGGCCTAGAAAATTTCTTGATCCTGTTACGTACATATTTATATTTTTATAAGAAACTGTAAAAAAATAATTATTAATTGTTATCAAATTGCATTTGTTCTTATTGCTGTTGCTATGGCACTATTGAAACAGAATATTTAATGTATTTTAAATATTTCTATATTGCAGATGATGTCTAGTTCAATCTTTATAACACCCAAACAACAATTATGCATATAAATGTCTTACCCTTTAACAATAATTATCCCTGATTAACTTGCTTTAGTTTCATCTTAATTTACTAGTCCTTTTCATTTAAGGTGCGATATAAATGTTAGTATTATTTTTTCTGATCCATTTATAGCTTTATCCAGTATATTACATTCCTTCCAGCTATATCCAAGGGTTGTATGATATTCGCTTATATTTAGTGTTAACAGCAATGCTGCTCATTTCTTTCACATTTAGCTGGAAGTCCTAGCTGTTCTACTCTATTATATCTAACAATATATTTTTTTTACATTCCTATACTTCCCTGTGATGTACCTTCTGGAAAATCACTTATACTATTCAATGTACAGATCCCCAAGTTTCTCTCCACATAATTTTAATCATTT
Organism: Daubentonia madagascariensis; assembly: GCA_023783475.1. Lineage (NCBI taxonomy): Eukaryota > Metazoa > Chordata > Mammalia > Primates > Daubentoniidae > Daubentonia > Daubentonia madagascariensis. The sequence goes on along the minus strand of JAKFHU010000978.1, from coordinate 10,530,182 downwards.
ACATTTTCCTCTATTAGATTATTATATGGACAGTCCAAACATCAGCTTGTAAATATTTGATCACTTTAATTTATCTACCAAGTACTGACATTATTATGTAAGCATTCACCCTAATGTAGTTCTTTTGTTAAAAATACTAATTTTTTTACTTGCATAGTATTTTAATGTAGTTTGGTAGGGTAACATTAAAGAAATTTATTGTAAGTTATTCTTGATTTTTTGAAACAAGTTTCTAAATCGTTACCTCCTGTTAGGCTCATTTCCTTGGTGTAGCTCAACATTATTTCATCTACTTATTCATGGCAAAAATAAACTATTATTGAATGACTTTGAAATGTCAGAAACAGTGTTTGGTCTTTGAAATCTTGACAGTTGGCGGTGCAGGACATTGCAAATGTGAACAAAGCACAGTGTCTGCTAATAGGAACCAGACACATTGTGGAACAATTGCAAGCGTGCACATTCCAGCAAAGCATCTGATACATAATTGAGGTTCAATATTTTAATATGTTTAAAAATAAATGAATAGATTGTTAGTAATTACAGAAAAATAAAGCAAAGAGCAGACTCTGCTTATGGTGAAGATGAGTAGTACGAACCATGATTCATTGAAACGAGAGATGAGTTTTGTCTTAAAGAGCAAGTAAAAAGTAGAAAGGTGGAAAAATTTAAAGGAGAGTACCAGGAAGAAAAAAGATGAAGGAAAGAGTCATGGTGGTTAGGTCATGCCAAAACCAGGGTTGTAGAATTTAATAACAGAGACCAGGTCAACTTTAATGGAAACCAGAAGAGCACTGTCCTGAGTCACTTACAAGACATTAAGCCAACATGATGGTAAGTTTCTACCATTATAAAATCTTAAGAGGCAGCAGAAACCAGCATCCTTAAAAGGCACTGCAGGAAGATTAAAACTATCTCTTGGCTGAGAAAAGACCTTAGCCACCTGACATGACCCTGCAACAGAGAGTGAAGACTTAGGAGGAAAGTTACTTGATTGCGTCTGGTGAGCTGACTTCAAGTATAGGTTACTGCTATTGTGGCTCCTTCACCTTCCATCTTCTATATTGTACATTATTGTAGTATTATAAAGTGTGCATAGCTTTCAAAATCTGTGTTATACAATTATTTTTATTATTTCTAATATATATTTCAATACCTCCTTATATAACGTTATAATGTTTCCTAATTCCCACTATTCTTTAAATTCATCCCCTTTCCAGTAAAAAAACATATTTGTATTTCTCTAATAAAAATATGAAGAAATTTGAATGGAGCATGAAAACAAGACTGCATTTTCCTTTTTTGTCAGAGAGCATTCAAACACTGATGTAAATTTCTGATATGACTGAGAAATATCTGAGGTTAAATCCAATAATTATCTTTTATTTTTCCCCATATGATCTGAACTGGCTTATATGGAAATAACATTCTTGATCGCTAGTTTGATTCCGTCTCTGTTACTTCAATAAAGGAGCAAACACAATAGCAGGTGTTTGTATGTTTTTAATATAATTTATGCTATTCCAAATATGTCCCCTTCCCTAAATTTGCGATACATACATATTTATTTTTGTATTTTTTTGCAAGTGAAAACAAATTGAGTTTCAATACATGCAGTTGGAAAATCATGACACAGAAGAACATTAGAAAAAGAAGTAAGTATAAGTCAGGAAGAGACAAGCTTGGTAAGTAGATTTAACAAGACTCTAAAATTTGTAATTAAAGTCTGAGGTGTGCAGAGAAAAATTGAAGAAATATAGCTTACAATAGAACTACATTTTGAATTTCTTACAATGAAAGATAATTAAATTTGTGAAACTGAATCTGCATCTTTGAAATCAAGGTGAAATTTTAATAATGGGTATAAGTAACAATATAAGGAAGTATCAGACACTTGTAGAAAATTGTGTACCCACTTCCAGTAGCATATTTTGAATTGAATTACTTTGCTTATTTTTATTTTGATACCCTTTTAGAGTTTAATTTAGCAATTTAAAATATATGTATTAATATAGTGGCTTTAATAGGTTGACATTTAACTTTGCTCCCATATCTTAAACTTTGCAATATAAATTTCTTTACATTGTGTTTTTCAGGAATCTAATCCCATGAAGCCAGGAAAAAATAGAACACTCTTATGTGTTCTGAATAGCAGCATTTTTGCTTTTCTTTTGTATGTCATAAATATTTTTGGATGCTATTATAAGAGGAAAATGTCTTTTCAACATGTGTGGTTGAGTACTTTCCTGCTTTATAAACTAATGATGTCATTCACAGCATAATGTGATTTTAATTTATAAATATTCTCTTTGTCTCTGTCTCTTTCTCTCTCTCTGTGTCTGTCTCTTTCTTCTGTCTCTATCACACGAACATACACACACACACAAATTCATGTGCACACATATGCACATACAAGCACCTCAAGCACAGATGAGTATGTTAGTCACACTTTATAAGTCAAGAAAGAAGGACCAGCATAATGGTAATAGGAAAAAAAATATATAAAAATAAGACCTTAGATTAATAGCTGATAAGATGTGTTTCCTATAAAAAGCCAGAGAGTAAGTTCAGCTTTTGCAAAGCACCTGGACTCTGTCTCAACTACACAACTCTGCTGGTGGACTACAAAAGCAGCCATAGAGAATATCTAAATGGCTGGCTATGTTCCAGTAAAACCATATTTACAAAAACAAACAGTGGGCTTGATGAGGCTCACAGGCCACAGTTTGCTGACCCCTGGACTAGATGATTATTGGAGAAACTGGGGATTTAAGGGTCTCATAGAGGAAGTAAGAGCATCAGATAAAAGTAACTAACCCGCTCCCCTAAAGCCAAGCACCTTTAGCTGCAGGCATGGAACCATGAGAGAGTGATGGTGGAAAGGAAAATGGAACACTATTGCCTCTGCAGCTTGGATGGTTGGACTGGAATTGTTGGTCATCAGATTAAATATTGGGAATAAGAGCTGGAAATGGGCAGTGAGGAGCCAGGGTGAACTGGAACCCACCTACACCTCTGCATCAGTCTCCTTCCTCCATTCCCCACTCCCCACCCCCAGCCCCACGTCTAACTCTTATGACCCCTGGAGAGCAATAGCTATGGCTTCAACTCTGTTCTTCAAATCTGCCAGTTTTCTGTTTCAGCCAACTGTGACTTAAAGCGTACAGGAAAGGGGATTCTGGGAAATGTAGTTAGAGTTCAGCAAAGTTGATCCAATAAAACCACCACAAATACTTTTCAAATCTTGTTGGATTGATTTTTTAATTCAGTCTCATTATTCCCCGTATGTCACTCTCCTTTCCTCCATCTTTCTTAGCCAACCATTCTAATGGGTCACATGTTTATAATTATGTTTGCATGTTTTATTATAAATTATATATTTTTATGTGCACATTTATCTCTAAATTCCACTGTGCTATATATGTCATTGTGCATTTCACATTTTTTCATTAAGTAAGCTATTTTGAAGAACTATCCATGCAATGTTGACATTTAATCTTGCTCTACTTAAGACTCCTTTGCAGCAGTTTGCCTATAAGCCCCTGCTAATGCAAACATTATTAAAATGATCAGCCTATGATTTGTTCCATTATTAACCAAAATGAGTAAAAACAGAGATTCATACCTTATGCATTTACTTAATTTGATTAATTATTGTCTCTAAAATGGCTGAAGGGACATCCCTCTTATCTGCTAACTATAATTGCTTCCTAATAATGGCTGGTCTTATAATTTTTAAAAAAATTGTTTATGTTTTAATTTGAATTATCTAATTAAATAATATTTTATAATATCTTTTCCTGTGGTTGCTACTCTTTGGGCTTCTTCTGTAATTTGAATGTGAAGATTATTTCCTTTTTTGTGTTGAATTTAAAGATATCCTTGTATAGTTTGTTAATTGCTTATATTAGATGGTGAATTAGCATTGTCTGTAATTTTTTTAAGGAAAGAAAATTCTTAATCCCGTATTTACCAAATTAATGGACATTTTGTTTAATAAATTCTGCTTTTGAAGTTTTAATAAATTTTTCTGAGTTCTTTATCACGACATTATTTTCCTAAATTTTATTCTATCAATTTTATATTTTTACTTTTATGGTTAGGTCTTTAATACTTTATCATCTTTTTAGCTTTTAAATATGAATAACTTTTTATTTTATTGTGAGTCAGTTTTCTTGACAACTTTTACCAAATGATCATTTTTACTCATTTATTTTTTATTCTGCTTTGTGTACTTACTTTCCATTTATTATTATTCTGCCACCACTGTCTCTGTTTTTCTCCATTAGCCTTACCATATGATATAGTACCAAAAACACAATTTTAAAATTATTATGGATTCTCAGCATGTTTCATTACCAAAAGTAACAAGTTCTCCTTCTTCACTCTTCTTTTTAAAAGTCTACTTAGTTATTCATGAAACTTTGTAACACTATTAAATGTTTAGTGTACATTTATTGAATTTTTAAACAAACAAATATGCATGATATTACCTGAATGATGACTAAGCATAGAAAACATAAAGAAACTAGAATTACTATAAAGAAAAAATACATGCAGAGCTATAAGTGCAGTTAAATGGGGTAGAGGGAGGTGGGTGGTGGGTGATGGGTGATGAGAAAGTAGGGGAGAGACAGAGAGAGAAAAGGAGGCAGAAGAAAGAAAAAGGAATATTTTCATTTTTTTCTATTTTGCCTTTGCTACACTATTCAAATGAATGCTTATGTTTCCTTTTTTTTTCCTTTTCTGAAAGAAAGAGACTAATTTAATTAGATTCTGGGATCTTGTCTTAAAAAGAAATAAGACTTTTACGGTTGGTCTTCTCACAAGGAAATGATAAGTATGTGAGGTGATGGATATGTTAATTAGCCTGATTTGATTATTTCACCATGAATACATATATCAAAACATCACATTGTACCCCATAAATATATATAATTATTATTTGTCTTTAAAAATATGATAAAAAAAATTTAAAAGGCCTGGAAGGATAGTTTTGGATAAGGTGCTTTATGACTTTGAAATTAAACATGTGAAACTCATAAAAAATTTTTAAAAATAAAATAATAAATAAATGAGACTTTTGTAGCAAGTCCTGGAGAATTTTCTAACAAATGAGGTTTAATTTTTATGGTGTCTTTGTTTATTGCGGCCTCATGTTTTAAATTTAAGTACTCACTATCAATACAAAAAAAACGGACAGGAGTAAGATTTTAGACACCTCTTAAAAGACAGAATAAGAATAGCACCAATAACTGATTATGTTTAAAATAAATTAAAATCTATTGTCCAGGATTTCTGTTTTTAAGATTGACTCATTATAGGTACCTTTTTATTGAAATCTAAAAAAATCTAGTAATATAAAATTTTAGTTATATATAATTTTAACTAAAGTAGAGAGTATTGCAGTATATTAAAATATCATGAAGAGTCTTTCAAAGGACATATATAAAATCTGTGTCTCTTGATTACAAATAGGATATTAAAAATATAAAGGAACTCTATGCTAAGAAACACTAGGGTGAAATATGATACCAACATATTTCAAGAAATTAATTTTACTTAAAGAATAGATACAAAGAAAAATAATTATATGACTCATAAAATAAGAAAATTAGAAAAATTAGTTAAACAATAATTTAAAGATTGTAACAAATGACACTAAGACATTTCAATAGGGTAAGCATAGCAAGACTGGTAAGATTAGGGCAAATGGCTATTTTTAGTGAAGTTTTTTAAAGAAATGGACCCTCTGAAGAAACAACATTTGATAGGAGACATGAATGAAGTTAAATGTAAATTGTTCCAGGAAAAAGGAACAAAGTGCAAAAGCTCTTGAGGCAGGAGCATGCAGAGTGTGTTAGAGGAAGAGGAAGAAGGCAAATATAGTTTGAAGGTAGTAAATGGAGTTGGGAAATGAAGACAGAGAGATAGAACTTGCAAAAATAATATCACATATTTCCTTAGAATGTTTAAGTTCCAGACGTTGACTGAAGGACTTTACTGATATTCGCTTGTGTAATCATCTATGGTAGGTACTATTACACCTCACCCTATGGGATGCATGTGACAGACAACATGTAATAATGAAAAGTTAAATTACACACACACACACACACACACATATAAATAGAGAGAGAGAGAAAGAGAGGCCAAATTGTGACAATAGAATACATAAAAATAAGAGGTTTAACCTTTAACTTTCTATATGTATTTTTATAAATTGTGTAGACTTTAAGTCAAAATCTTGACATCAGAAGATTTGGTGTCTAAAACGCTGAAGAGTGTGGCAAGTCTTTATTTAAATGTTAATGTTTTTCATAACTTGTGAACTCATCAAATAGCACCTGACTTATTTATATTCAATGGGCTACTATAAGATAGCTTATTTGAATTTTAATTAAAATCTTTGCAAACTACCATGGATGTAATCCAGTAAAACAAAATTTGTATTAGTTTGGAAGATTTGGCATTATTAAATATTTGTGCGTGCTTATAATTTGGATTTTATTTGTCTTAAAATCCTGATCTCATGTTTTTTAGAGTGATAAACTACCTCTTCATTTTTACACAATTAACTTTTATTAGAAATTCTTTGTTTATATTTGCATTATCCTTTAATATTTCCTCAAAGAAATCCACCATGCAGAAACCACTTATAATATAATATACAACAATAATCTTCTTAATATTACCTGCAAGCAACTTATGTAAATTAATACAGATTATAGCCCACATATATAATTATAAATGCAAATATTTGTACTAATATGTCAAATGACCTTTATAAATAACTATCTTTTTAAGAAAAATTTATAGCACATATTGTTCAGAAATGAATCAGGATGGCTTTTAGAAAGATTTAAATGCATAAAAATATATTTAAAATGAAATTCTTAAATAAAGGTAAAGGAAAATAATAGATAGCATACAATATTGCATAAATGGTCATATCAAGCCACCCTATTACTAGTCAGAGGGAGACTTATTTAATCTTAAGGTACTATTGGTTTAATATGGAGAGACAGTTATGATTAATTATACAATCTTTTCAACAGGCATTATTTTTAGAGCACTTTTAGCTTCACAGCAAGATTGAGCAGAGAGTACAGAGTTCCTGTGCACCTTTGCTGTCACATAAGCACAACCTCCCTCACTAGCAACATCCCTCACCAGACTGGTACATTTGTTACAATTGATGAACCCACATTGACACATCAACATCACCCAAAGTCCACTGTTTATGTCAGAGTTTGCGTTCGATGTTGTACACTCTACAGGTTTTGATCAATGTATAAAAAGATATATGCTACATTATAGTATCACAAAGAATAGTTTCACTGTCCTAAAATTTTTCTGTGCTGTGTCTGTTCACCCTTCCTTCCCCTCTTATCCCTGGCATCACTTATATTTTTACTCTCTTTGGTTTTTCCTTTCCAGAATGTCATATAGCTGGAATCATGCAGTATGTAGCCTTTTAGATTGGCTTCTTTCACTTATTCATTATTAGAGTTTCTTCCACGTCTTTTCATAGCTTAATAGTTTGTTTCGTTTAAGTGCTGATAATATTCCATTGTCTGGATGTACCACAGTTTAGTTACCCATTCACCCACTGAAGTACGTCTTGGTTGCTTCCAAGTTTTGGCAATTATGAATAAAGTTGCTATAAACCTTTGTATGCAGGTTTTTATATGGAAATAAATTTTTAACTTTTTAAATTTAAAAACCAAGGAATGGAATTGCTGGATCATATATGAAGAATCTGTTTAATTTTGTAAGAGCAACCAAACTGTCTTCCAAAGTGACTGCCCCATTTTGCATTCCTACCAGCAATGAATGAGAGCTCCTGCTGTTTCACATCCTTGCCAGTATTTGATGTTTTTGGTGTTCTGGATTTGGGCCATTCTATAGTTGCATAGGGTATCTCATTGTTATTTTAGTTTGCAATTATCTAATAATGTAAAATGTTGTACATGTTTTCATATATACTTATTCACCATCTGTATGTCTTCTTTTGTGAGGTGTCTGTTCACATCTTTTGCCCATTTTTATTTTCTCTTAGTCTGTGGCTTATATTCTTATTCTCTTGACACTGTCTCTCAGAGAGTAGAATTTTATAGTTTTAATGAAGTTTAGCTTATCAATAGTTTTTTTCATGGATCGTGGTTTTGATGTTGTACCTAAAAAGTCAGCACCATACCCAAGGTCATCTAGATTTTTTTCTTAGTAGTTTGACAGTTTGCGTTTTACATTTATGGTCTATTTTGAGTTAATTTTTGTGAAGGGTGTAATATCTATGTTTAGATTAATTTATTTTACATGTATATGTCCAGTTGTTCCAACACTGTAAAATTTTTGATATTCAAAACTGCAAGTGTTAGTTTTTTAAACAAAGTACAAAAGTAACTGTGATCAGAAAAATAAATGTATGCTATGATAAGAAAAGTGCTGTGACATGCAACCCAAAACATCTTTATAGTAAACAGAAAATATTTCTTGTGTACAGCTCCCTTCAATGTATACTAGTGGAAGGAGATACATAAATAGTAATTTCATACAGTGCAATCAAATTTTGTTCTAATACATGTTTCTTGATAGAAGTTCTAAATCCAAAGAAATATTTCCAAACAAAAATAGTTAAATTATATATATATGGAAATTTTATAAAAGTATTTATTCTATAAAGCAAGTTTTGGTAAGTATTGAATGGCAGTGAGTTAAAGGTCATCCTTTTGGTAACAAACTGTTTTCTATTGTAGGTTATGTGAAAAATTCTTAAATTTTCAGCTAGAGCAGTGTTTTTAGTTCCTTATTTCTAGGAATTTGTCCTTGTTAGTCACCTTTATGAAAACTAAAGATTCTAACAAACAAAACCTTATTACTTAGAATGAGGCACTTATTGTACAGGACAGTGTTAGGGAGTTGGGGAGGACTTAAGATATAATTTTGCAAACTGGGAGGAGGATGATTTATTGAGGCCCTTATGTTCTATGATATAAAGCAAAGATAATTGTGATCTAAAAACTTATCTTTTGAAGCAAATGCCTCCATACAGTCCACTTAAAATTGAAAGTAGTAGTTGTGGCAAATTCCTTATATACTCTGGAGAAAAATGCACAGTTAGGTAATTGAACAGATTTTTCCTATATAATGTTCTTTATTTCAACCAATTCAACATTCATTTAAAGGGAATAGTCAACCTAAAGGTGGCATTTGTTCTACAAGTTCTATATTAGGGCCTGTTTTGTATTAAGTTACTACTAGATTGTTTCAAAAAGACTTGATATCTCCATGAACAAGGATATTATTTTTGAGCTCATTTAAAGTTATGTCAAGGTATCAATGCACAAATATGAAATAAAAGAGTCAGAGTAGATTCCTGTTTTACCTCGCTGAAAGTTTTAAGTGTATTAACTCATTAAGAACATTACTACTGATTCTGATTTCAAAATAGTATTAAGGAGTAGATTCTATGTAAAAATGTACAAAATTTTTGCATCAAAACCTATAACAAATGTATGTATGCAACATAAAAAGTCTACAAAGTGCAAGCAATTCAATTTATGCCTAATATATTTTACTGCATTGAGTTTTTTAAATTGAATAGTTCAACGCTAAAACATGTTTCTTCTTTCCTTGATAATTGAATTTGAAATATTCATGAAAGAAAATTATGTACATTTTGTTGGAAGATTTGGTAAATTAATAATGGTTTAATTTGAAGACTAGCGTATAACATTTAAAAAATGAGCTGTCATTTGAATCAAACTAAGCTTGGCTATCCTATTAGAGGATATTTTTTAAAAATTGGAAAATTAGAGCTCACAATCTCCAGAAACTCTTGAAGAGCTTTGAGGGTAAGAAATATCCCCCAGACCAATAATTACACTGAGCATTTTAAGAAGGTGAACTTTATAAGAGAGTATTACAGAAGCACTTTTATTGAAAAGAATCTCTGGAATTCACCACATTAGAGGCAATTAATATTCAAGCTATTAAAATGTCATAAAATTCATGATGAATTTTTTCCTATAGGAAAATATTTTTCACGAGACAATAAGATTCATATGATCATTCACATAGAGCTTAAGAAACGAGTTCTGATTATAAATAATTACAAATGCAAGAGAGAAAAGTCAGTTTCCCTGAAGAACATATGGTAAAATATAAAATTCCTTTCTTTAGCAGAGAGTCTCTAACATACTTTGAAAACTCCTACATTATAATATTACTTTACTTGACTTCTAATATTTCCAGTCTAACCATAAATACACCTTGCTTCTGAAACAGAATTTTCAGGGATTAAAATAAGGGTTCATAATTATGATCTTAAGGTTGGAAATCAGCAGAAGAGAAGCGAACTCTGATATACAGGCACTCCTTGACAAGTGAGGGAGCATTTTGAAAAAGTCCCTTACTTATAAAAGTTTGTCAAAAGCAATTTTCCATATGAAATATGTTTTTCATTACATAATTTCCAAGATGCCAGCCACTATAGTAGATTAATTGCCAGTCTGTGGGCTGTGGTAGAGTTGCTAAGGTTGTCTCTGCCTCCGCCTACTGTCAAAGGAGGAACTGATATTGTGTGCAGAGAGGACCTAATCATAAATCCCTCCTGTGAGCTTCTCCCATATTCACGTTCTACTTACAGAGTGCTAGGGACTAAAAGCAATTGCAGCGAAGGGCTTTTATGTACTTTTCTCACTAGAGTTTCCCAATGAATTAGAATGATGTTCCCTTGGCAAGAGGCAAGGGCAAATCACAAATGGTCAAAATATCAAAGTCAGCTTTAACTACTGCTGATGGCCATAAAGATCTATTCTAGGCACAAGACAAGGTAGAACCATGTGTGATAATGCTGCACTTTATCAGTCACTGGTAATGACTAGCTAGCATACCTCAGTGTCTGCTAATACTTCTGCTTTGAGAAGCAATCTGTGATTATTCCACCTGAAATGTTGCTATTCAACAATGTGTAACAGCTGCTATTCTAGCCTAGATCGAGCAGTGAATAAAACAGTCAAATCCTGCTTTCAAGGGAATTACAAAAAATACAGACAGACATAGCAAATAAACATGTACTATAAAATGACTGAATTCTTTGTAAGGACTATGAAGAAGAATAAAACAGGGCAAGGAGAAGGGAATGATGGGAATTACTATATTAAATAAAGAGATGAGGGCGGACCCATAAATATCACTTCTGAGGATGATGTAGTATGATTAAAAGTAAAAGATAATCAAAGAACTTTGGTCAGGATAAGGGGGAGACATAATAATTGCGATTAGTATCTCACTTGCCTAGAGAAAAAACCTTTCCCCCAGTGAGTCCCTCTCCAACCTATCCATGCTTCTCCAGACTGGTAATTATGATATACTATCATATTTCACTTAAAGCATCTTTTAATCTTGGCCCCCCTCCCCTTCATAATGCACACCTATGATCTTCAAAATATTAAAATTTTTAACTTTGTACTTTAAATCATAGAGCTTACTATACCCAAACTGTTATATCCATCCGTCTTTAACCTTACTTTGAAAAGATTGACTGCTGGTATCTCTTGATATATCAGCTAACTGAGTGTTTTAATTAACCGGGAAGCCATCCTTAACAATGAGATATTTCCAATTGACATCTCTTGATTTTCTCTGCTCACTTTCTCTTTCCCACGCCTTTCTTGTGGGACATTACTGCTTTTCCATTTGTGAACTGTGCTTTCCTTCAGTTGACATGATTCAGATGGATTTGTTGATAATAAAGTGATTCTTCTTCCACTGGGGTGAGCATATTTGCCAGGCTACCTTAAAAATGTCCCCTATCTCCCTGAAGTCAAAGGCTGTTCCAAAAAAAAAGCTCTAAGCTTTTAGATGGACACTCAAAATCCTTTGTGGAATTTTTACACAAGTGATAAATAAAATGTTACAAAATAAGCCAATAAAAAAAATAGAACAAAGAGAGAGAAAGTAAGTGAAGGACAGGGTCCTGACAGCATCATATCAATCACTGTACCTACTCTTTTCTGATTTCTATCATGTCATCTTATATCCAAACTCTGAGGTTGACAGAACAATGGGTCTATATTGAGGTAGAGGTATTTTGTTTCTTTTTTTTTTTTCTGGTTTATTTATTTTCACTTTAATTTCTGTGATCCTTTTATTTCAATGGAATAATTCTTATGCAAGAATTCTTCCTATGTAATCCCCTTAACCCTACATTACAAGGGTTAGTAAGTTCCTTTCCCTAACTCTAGGACTATTAGATGGAGTTTTAATAATCACTGGAATCTTCCAATTATTTTATGGTATGTGGGGAAAGAGCAAATTTCTAATTATCTAGATAACAACAACAAAACAAAAACAAACCAACAAAAAGAACCACAGAGGGTTCTAGTGACTATCATTTCTCAAGAACTTATAATGATTTTCTAAGTACCAAATCCCTATATTGACCATAGTTTTGCTTGACGTACCTAAAGTATTAATAGTTTTTGTTTTGTATACACAACTATGAATGATATAAAATATAACAGCAGAAGTGGTTGCAAGAAATGAACTATCAAAAATGATAACTGGGAATTGTTTATCTCTTCAGTTGGTTTTAGTAGGCCCTACGAGTCTCATTGTCAGTGGAAAATGGATACTGGCTTTCCATGATGTGGAATTGCAAACCACTCTTTAAATTATCAGGTGTGCCTACATAAAATGCTCTTTGAAGGCAAGGATTAAAGAGAACATTAAAAAATGCTGGTACGAAAAAAACAATATGAAGAATTAGTACAAGACTCTATGATGGGCTGACTGTTTTTTTCTATGTGAAATAATTTATAGATAGAAAATAACTAGCTTGGGGCTTTAAATTCTCAGCCCAAGCATAATCAAAAGTTTTCTATATCTACCCTTAAGTGAGCTCTTATATTTTATAGTTGTAGAACATAGCTAACTGTAAACCAGACACACCTAATTCTATAAGTTCCAGAATTAAGGGGTGAGTAAATGCGTAGCTTAGCTAGGTCTCTTACATGGAATTTAGGGCATTGATTAGGAAAGAGTTACATCCATACATTTCAACTAAATGTATGTGGAAGGATTTAGATCACTGTGAACATAGAAACCACCCGCTGGATATTTTGGACTTTGTGGCTCTGAAACCAACAGGCAGTAGGGTGGGTTATTATGTTGGTTAGAACAATGTATTTTGCTACATAATGGTTATAAGGAGGTGGTATCTGGAATCCAAAAGATTTCCAGGGGCCACTGCCTTGTACTTCTTTGTCCAGTTAGCAAAGACTACCAAATGTAATGTAGTCAGGGCCACCAAAAATCTTCCATCAAATAAAGAATCATAGCTAGAATCATAACTAAAATGATACCTGAAGAAAAATAAGAGATGGGCTATGGAGTGGAATAAGATAATTAAAACCAGGACTAGTTGGCAGGCATAAACAAATAGCCAGCTATATTCTTTCTTTTCATTTTTATTGGCATATATAATATTAACCAGTATTTTTCTTCTTCCTCAATATGAGATATTAGACATGTTGTTGTTAATTTACCTTGAAATTTTATCTCTGATTATCTTATAAGAATGTATCTTGACTAGAAAAGAAACACAATCACCCAGAGATGGATATAGTGATTGATCAAACTTTGGATCTTTCCGTTGAGGAGAGAGTTGCAGACACCTTCACTTATATGTGTAACTAACTTATATGAGTAATGGATTATGTTATGTTAGAGCAAAGCATGCTGTTGTTGATTTTGCCATTGTTCACAAATTTAAACATAAGCCATAGCTTGAACTGTGGGAGAGAATGCCATTTTGGCAATGAACATTAATACCTAAATCCTCTGTGCTTTCCCCTACTGGTGTAAGGATTGTGAGGCTGGGAATTACATATTCCAGTTCCCTTGCCTCCTGATTTCTGGATGGGACTTAAGTTCCACAAATGAGATAAACTTGCATGAGACTAAGAGGGTAAAAGGGAAGTGGATGCCATATTAATCTTCATCAGTGGTATTAAGCAGAAGTGTGTGTGAAAGGGGCAGCCTTGTAAAAATATCAGAAAAATACCTAATCCCACAATTTCCCCAGTGATAGTTAAAGATCAATCCTATGAGTTCTCTCACTAACAGACACCTGCATAAGTTCTGTTTTGCACAACTTCTGAAAAGAGCTGAATGGATGGAAAAGAGATGTAAATCTCTCTCTTTCAAAATTGTTTTTTGAGAATCTGCTTTTACAGAGTTCCTGAGTAAACAGCAGGAGAACCAGCTCCAAGCTTCAACCATATCTCGAGGACAGAGTCATATCTCCTGTGATAATCCCTTCTCCAAGGAAAGGCAGGAAACCAACTCTTGGACTTTGACATCCTGCTGCTGCTTTTGTTGTCAACTGACGGGGTCATCACTGTTTTTTTTTTTTTTTCTCTTAGTCCCCCTTAAAATCAGCAAGCCGCTTGGCCTCAATGCTGGCACCTCGGTCTCTTTGGGATGCCACGCCATCTCCCTGCTCTCTCCCCCGCCTCCTTCCCCTCTCCCTTTCACTTTCTCACTCTCTCTTTCCCTTAAGAAGATAAGACAAAATTTTTTGCTTTTATATATCTTAATCTCTGCGTGAGAAATCTCTCTCCACCTGCGCTGTGAGCACCTACTAAGCTTTTCACCCTAACAATGTGCTTTTGTAAAATTGAGTGTTTCTTATTGTTTTTGTTTGTTTATTCATTTTTTCATCAACCTTAGGTCAATTCTCTGTCATTCAGTTGCCTTGGTACTACATGGCAGAGATAATAATTGGTGACAGTATCTTAATCTGGGGGGTAGAAAAGACACAGTAACTTCCTGCTTCTCTTGATAAAAACTAAAGAGTAAAATCTGAAAGCTACAACATTTCCTTTTGACTTTCACTGAGTTAGTCCCTAAGCAATTTTATAGGGGCCTGCTTCCATGTATTTAGTACCCTTTTGCTTGAAAAAACTTTAGCATTTCTCTCCCCCAGAGTAAATACTAATTGTTTCAGGTAGTCTGTTTACAATTAACTTAGTTAAAATCTCTTTCACTAGAGACTGACATCAAGTTTTGAGATTCTGAATATGGGGCAGTAACATTTCTAAAATTTACATCAGTTTCATGCATACATTACTGAATTAAATATGAAAATACAACATATCTGTATCTGAATATTTAATGTTACCAAATTTATGTTTCATTTTAGTTTTTGAAAGATATAGAGGAACACATTAACATGATCTTTAAAATGTCAATGATTTATTTCATATCTTACAATCCTTCTGTAAGCATTGACTTCAATGGGACAGTCAACCGTGCCTCTGGCAAGTTGAGATTTTCAATTGGCAAGTCCTTGAGTGATTTGCATAAGACAATAAAGAAGGCCCTCAAGAACCATCACTGGTAAAATTGTTATCTGTAAAAGAATTATTCACTGAGAAAGCCAGAGATGAGGTGCAGAGCTTCCTTTATTTGTGACATCAACTCTTAAAAACCATGCTCGTAGCTGTGTTTACTGACTTCTATTGTTAAAAAAAAATCACCAAACAGAAAGAGAAACAAGAAAAATAAAAACTATTACAATTAAAAATTAACAGAACAGTAAAGTTAGAAGTTCAGGCAAATATAGAAAGATAAAAAGAATAATCAAACAAAAAAATCAAATGAATAAATAAATATTTAAAATAAAATAGTAAGTTATATAGATTTGTATACAGATTTATATAGCCAAATACCTACTTAACATCTGCACTTGGGTCTCTAAGAGACTTCTCATACTTAGCATGTCTAAAACTGAACTCCTGATTTTTTTCTCTCTCCCTCCCTCCCACCTAAAAACCAGCTCTACCTACAATTTTCCTTATATCTATCCTTTTGGTCGGTTAGGACAAAAAACTTCATGTCATCCTTGGTGACTTATTTAAAATCTACATCTTAATCCATCAACACATCCTCTTAGGTACCATCATGTATTGTCTGGAATATGCAATAACTTTCTAATGGATTTCCTTGATTTTGCCCTTGGCCCTCTAAGTCTGTTCTTTAAAAATACCACCCAAAGTGATCTGGTTAAATATGAATCAGATCATGTCAGCTCCCTGCTCAAAATGTCAGCTTCCCCCTCATTCATAGTAAAAGTTATTACAATAGTAATAGTTATGACAATAGTTTAACAGTCCATGTGATCTAGCCCCTAAGAGCTCCCTGACTGACCTGTCACTATCAGCCTCTTTGCCTAGCAGGAGCCGTCCAGACTGCCCTTGCTGTTCCTCTAACATTTGCACTTACTGCTCCCTGTTTGGACACCCTTCCCTCAAATACTTGAATGTCTGATAACCTTACCTATTTTACATCTGTTTTCAAATGTGAATCAGGCTGATTCAACCCTAACTATGCTTTTGAATGTTTCAATTTTCCAAGAATAACTAACTTAATTCCATGTTTTATTTTTTACTATCATGCTTATTCCTCACTAACTTAATTTGATTTCTTTACTTGTTTGCTATCTGCTTCCTATCAATCCCCATTAGAATATAAGCAACATGAAAGTAGAGTTTTCTGTTTATTTTTTTGTTCTCCTTTTACTTTATATTCACAAAGCTGAGAACAGTGCCTGTCCTATAGTAAACACTCAGTGATATAAATTAATGCTCCATCTGCAGGGCTGGAGCATACTCAAGGCCCATCCAGGGGCTCTTCTTAAACCACTGTTCTCTTTTTACAATGTTTCCTGGCTGTCTCCTCCTTCCCTCAAGTTAAGCTCCTAAAGAAATTCACATAAATTTCTTCAGCTGAGATCACCACATTTTTGCCTGATGACCATTTTACTTTGACTCAAGGAAACACGCTGAATAGAAGTGGTGATAGAGGGCAACCTTGTCTGGTTCCAGTTCTAAGTGGGAATGCTTTCAGTTTTTCCCCCTTCAGTATGATGTTGGCTGTGGGTTTGTTGTATATGGCTTTCATCATTTTGAGGTAAGTCCCGTCTATACCTGTTTCATTAAGCATTCTTATCATAAAAGGGTGCTGAATTTTGTCAAATGCTTTTTCTGCATCTATTGAGAGGATCTTATGGTCTTTGTTTTTACTTCTATTTATGTGGTGAATTACATTTATAGATTTGCACATGTTGAACTATCCCTGCATCTCTGGGATGCAGCCCACTTGGTTGTAATGAATTATTTTTTTGATGAGCAGCTGAATTTGGTTTGCTAGGATTTTGTTGAGAATTTTTGCATCTATATTCATAAGGGATATTGGCCAGAAGCAGAGAGATGGGAACAGTCATACACTACTTGTGGGACTGCAAACTAGTACAACCTCTCTGGAAAGTAGTATGGAGATACCTTAAAGAACTAAAAGTAAGAACTACCATTTGATCCACCAATCCCATTACTGGTTATTTACCCAAAGGAAAAAAAGACATTCTCTAAAAAATACATCTGCACTCAAATGTTTATAGCAACACAATTCACAATTGCAAAGATGTGGAAACAACCCAAATAGCCATCAATACATGATGGATCAATAAAATGTGGTATATGTATACTATGGAGTACTACTCAGCCATAAAAAATATAGTGAGCTACTCTTGTATTATCCTGGATGTAGCTGGAGCCCATTCTTCTAAGTGATGTATCACAAGAATGGAAAAACAAACACCACATTCATTGGGTGTCGGGCAGGTGGGAAGAGTGTGGAGGGGATGGATAAATTCACACCTAATGGGTGCAATGTGCACTGTCTGGGGGATGGGCATGCTTGTAGCTCTGACTCGGCTGGTGCAAAGGCAATTTATGTAACCAAAGCGTTTGTACCCCCATAATATTCTGATATAAAAAATTTATAATAAGATAAAATAAAATGATGCTATGATAAAATTATAATAAAGATTGGTTATAAGGTGAAAAAAGGAAATGTGGTTTGTTAAATGTAAAGAAAATAGAGATGAAAAAAATAATGATAAAGAAAGAAACCTTACCTAAGCCAGTATTTATATAAGAAATCCTGTTGGAGTTTCAACAATCAAGGCCACTCTGGTTGCATTTCACCAGCCCTGAAGTGTCTTAAGGAAGCAGTGCAAAGGAGAGCAGTGCTCAAGGTTGAAGTTAGCTCTGCACATCGTGATGTCTAGACTCTTCCTAAATCTCAATGTCTCAATATCTCAAAATGCCTGACCTCCTGGAGAGTTGTGCAACTTCTCTGATCTTAAAATCAAACACAAAGACATCAAAATATTAAAAAATAAAAACTCTTCCTAAATGGCCACTGTGAAATGGCAATCTAGGAGACGGATTCTTCATTTGACCATGCAAAAGCCAAAGCCAGACTACAACTAGGAATAATATCCTTTTCATGGACTATTAATCAGCAAATAGAGAACAGTAATAAAAAAAGCATTATTATTTTATGGTGGTACTTATAATTATTGATGGCATCGTTATTTCATTAAAAATTATCCATTATAAGACTATAAATCTTTAAATTTTGAATTTCATTTTTATTTTAAACTAAGGTCAGAGAATATTTTGAGGATTTATTTGGCACAGCCTAAAATTTTACAAATAATGTTAAATAAAAAATCAGTTCCTATGATGTACTTTACAGCCATTTCAAAATCATATCTAATTATTAAGATAAATTTAGATTGTCAGAATATTCCTATATTTAAATAAATACTTATGTATATAACATGTTAATGAATTTGTGAGAGTACTTATGGTAGCCACAACCAAAATACTGTAAATAATAATGAAATTTTCCTAAAACACGTCTGCTAATTTAAGGAAATATTGAGCCAATACTAGTTCCAGTTATAAATATGTGCTAATAATTATGTTAAATGCATTGAGTAATATTAATATGTTTTCAGAATAGGATCATTGTTACAAACCACATAATTAAAAGTCCGTCTCCCTAATTTTTCCCATGGTAAAATTATGATAGTGTTTGCAGCAAAAACATTCTCATTTACAATTTCATCCTTTTTTGTCTGTTTAATTATTTTTGTAGCATTAAATTTAAAATCGGAAAATACTGTGAAAAGATTACATGCAAGTGGCTGTTTGACATTTATTATAGATTATATCCTCTTTATAATATTCCTTTCTTTTGTGCAGTTTTATGCATAGCACAATATTTAAAATCCATATGTGTATAAATGAAAAAGTAAAAATAAAGTTCATATCAAATTTCTGTGTTTTAATTAAAGATAATTATTCATAAAAACATACATAAATATTCTCATAAACTTTTTATTTCATCAAGAGAATGACAAACTCAAAACACCAATGACTCTTTGTAAAAAAGTAAAAATTGATTGTGGTTTCTCTAGGGATTTATACCACCTTCTCTTCAATATGTGTACCTAAATTACATGACATAGAGATAGTGGTAAAATAAGAAATTTCCTTCTGTTAAGTAATTTTTCCAATGGCACAACCATTTTATTTTAAAAATTAAATGTAAGTGGTCTTTCTCTACTCATGGAGACTGATCCATTCCTCTTTCTGAAATGTATTTTCACTTTGGGTAGCTTATAGTTTCTTTCTTTTCTGTAATAAACTGTTTGTGTGGAATTGCTTTGTAAAAAAAATTAAATGTAAATGTATTAAAGGAATTAAAATATCAATTATATCATGTGTATACAGTGGTTAACTATCAAGTATTAATATAAAAGATGGATTGGGGTATTATTAATTAAATATTCTATTGTTACTCTTGATGGATTGGCAATTTTTGTTAATAGATAAAACAAAAGAAAATAAAACCCTGACAATTCATAAATACCTTAGAAAGATTATGTGCTGATAAATATTGTATTAGCTTTGAAATGTCATAGCCTTAAAATAGAGTTAATGTAAATTGATAATAGAATACTCTGAAACAGTTATCAGTGGATGTCATTTGGGCATATTATATTGCTTAATAAAAGTCACCATAATCATATCCTTTTCTAAAATAAATAACAAAATAATAAATTGAGTGTTATTATTTTTTTCAAGAAAAACATAATATAATTTGCTTTTCTATAGAAGTTTTTCACAGTTTACAAAATTTTCTCACATTCAATGCTCATGACAACACTATAAGTTTCAAGTTGTCCTTTCAAATATATTGATGTGAAAATTTTGAGACTCTGATTAACCAAGAGACTTGCCCAAGTTTTCACAACTATTACCACAGAGCTAATAATCAAATTTGTATCAATTTCACAATCTATGCTTTTCCATGTTGTTTTCAACAGCTAATTTTTTTTCAAAGACCTTGGATCATATTGGACTCATTATATGTGTTGGATTGAAGTGCACTTTTTATGTTGTTAAGTATTTAAGGAATAAATATACTGACCAAGCAAATGACACAGTGAAAAAGCAAGCAAATAACTAAAACTTATAATAAAATCTCATGTTTTGAAATTTATGTCTGAGGCTATGTTTTCTATTAATTTTATCTTCTTTTAATTGGACATGGCTTCTAGCTGTTAAACAGAACTTCATTTATGAAGAGAAGTTAATCAAATATTGATCATGCACTTTCATGCAGCTTTGTCAATATAAATGCCCTAGAGGTGGCCTATTTCTTTAGGGCATAGTTCCAAATTCCTAAAAGTTTACTATCTATCTATCTAGTTAATTTTGAGAATGAAATGCTCTTTTTTTTTTTGGCCTGCTAATCCACATTAGGTTGGTTAGTAACATTTACTGTACATTGATTTCCTTGATCCTGATAAGATGAATGATTTTTTCCATTAATTATATCAACTAATTTGGTGAATTGTTTCTATTTCTACTCATCAAAATCATGTTTAAAGTGTTTCTATGGTCCTAAGTCTGGTCTGCATGCATTCTCCTTCCTGTCTACCCTATTAAATACTTAAAAATTACTGTGGTCAATCATGCCCCAAAGGAGAATAATGTGTATCCTAGAGTGAGTTATTTTATGTAGATAGTTTCTCACAATGATTTTATCTGATTTTACTTCTTACAAAACAGATAGAGAATGAACTCACAAACTACCTGAGAAAGCGCATATTATTTGCTAGTCGAGAACACAAGTCTTTCCTAAACTTAATGAACATTATCTATGTAATGTCACAGATATCACCAAAATTCTAAAGACCTCAACCAAATTACATGCAAAGTTTACATGTTTGACAAAAGGCAATCTTAGCTATCTAATCCCAATATCAAAATATATTGCAAGAAATATTGTGGAGGTACTATTACTACCACTATTGTTACTGCTGTCCTTACTGTTACTACAATATTTCTAGCTGAGTTTTATATATTGAGAAATGCCTAATATGCATTGGTATTTTAATTAGCATGTATATAAAATGCCATTTAATACAACATTTATAAAAGTAGGTGATATTGTTAATTCAATTTTACATATACTTTTAACATAAATATAACATGCATAGAAAGATTACATAATTTATATAGTATTACACAGTAACTAATTATTTGTAGACTTGAAACTATAATGAAGAGCTTTTTGATTACATTATCTTGGCTAGCAAATTGAATTATATAGTAATTATCCATATAAACCAGTGGAAAATAAGTGTTTTTAGGTGCTTTTTATTATTGGATTTAGAAAAATTACAATCCTAATACCATATAACATATACCATTATATTTTAATAACCTTCCTTTAAGTTTACCCTGGTCAACAGTCTTAAAAATAAGGAATAGCTACACATCTATATGTGTCCATAGAATAATTATTTCTGGTGTCTTAGTGCAATCTCAAATCAATAGGATAAGTCTGGCATGCCTTAAATGTTATTTTCATCCCCTCATGCTGTCACTTTTACAAGAACAGTCATGTATCCAAAAGCTGTCATTTGTTTTTGTTATTTTGCTTATCCTTCATAAAAATATAGAATATATGTAAGTCATGCATTACTATGGAAGTTTTATGGGAATTGTTTAGGGATTATTTTTGCTACCTTATTAATGTGGATTTTCCTGCTGGCTAAAATATAATGCAAAATTATCAGCAGTACTTTTTTTTATTAGCTCAAGATAAGATTTCTTTTGTTTGGTTATGCCTTTCTCACAAGCATTTGTAAGAAAGAATGAAGATCTGACCAAGAAAGACTTAACATTCTCCTCTGCCTGAATAAATTCAGACAATTTTCTTTCTGACCTACTTTTTCTTGGAACACACACTTTAGGGAAACTAGCAATTTAAATTCCTTCTCTGCACCTTTGAGATATAAACCCTCTATAACCAGGAATGTCCTTCTTAAGAATTGGGGAGCCATTCCTTTGAAATGTAATCAGCAGGAATGATAGGGCCCTATCCCCAGTCTCTATGGAAGGGTAGGAGTCTAACTTCCACAAGTGACAGTTAAAAAACACAGAAGGACTAATCACATTGATCAACCACCTCACTTACGTCACAGTTCTTTTTCATTAAGCTCATTCCAGTGTAAAAAAATCCTGCTTCAAAACCTCCTCAAAACTCAAAACTCCTGTATCAGCGAAGTTGAGTTCCATCCTTCTTCCTTTGCAATAGTCTTGACCCCCTCTTGAAATACCCTTGAATAAAGTTTTCCTTGGCTGTGTGTGCAGTTTTCTTTAAAAGTCCTGTTAGTCTTTTCTGTTAAAAATAATTAACAAAAGAATGAAATCTTACTCTCGAAATCCATACTATCTGATTGATGCTATTTATGGTTATCAAGGTATAGTTAGTGGTTGAAAATACTATGCATTTAACAAAGCAATAGTATCCAAGTTGGCTTTATTTCAGTATTTTTAAATAATTTACCCCAATCCTTTAAAAAACTCATCAGTTTTTAAAGACAGTAGTTGAACTAGCTTTAAGAAGAATTTTAGAAAATCAATTTCATTTGGTTAAAGAAAATATCAATCTTTTTGGCAAATTGGATCCATGTTAAAAATACAGTCAATTCTCCACTACTGTAATCAAGAATAAGACATTTACACAGTCATTTTAATCACAGATTAATTCAGTGTTCTCTTAGCTAAGATTTATAGAGTATGCTCCCCTTTTTCTCAGCAAACACCTACCATTTCATTATCTGATAAATAGACACATCATAAATTTAATCTGTTCAGATGAGTGAATCATTGGTGGCACCATCATTATTACTTGCAAAATGGCTTGAGCTTTTTGGGTAATTACATCATTTGCTTTATAAACGAATTATCCCATTTTATTAACGTACTAGGATATTTCTGACTCACACATTCTTTCTATGCGAGAAGTTGTATTATCATCCTAAAAAAATTCATTAGCTTCTCCTGGCATACCGCTTTAGAAATAGGCAAAACTATTTAAAAGTTTGCCTTGAAACACCTGTATTTCTTTTCCCATTAGTGAAATCAGCTCTTAGAGGAGTGTTTAACTCTTAATATGAATATTGGTCATAATATCCTTCCTCCTTTCCTTTCTCACAGCCAGAAGTAACAAATAAAAATATTTAAATTTTAATCTTTTGAAAATAAAATAAAATTTTTGCATGATGCCAATGTGAATAACTGTAATAAAACAAAAAGAATAATGACAGTATGGGAAACATATTTGCAATACTTACAAAATACTTAATTTTTGTGAGAATGAGGAAAACAGAATTTACAGGACACTAAGTAAAGAAGTACAAATGCATGTTAAACATGAAAAAAACTATCCTCATTTATAATAAGGTTAATATAAATTAAATTTCCATGAGATGAATCTATCACATGGACAAAAAATTTAAAGGTTAATAACAAACAATGATGTTAGACATGTGAAGAAAGAAACATTCATACATTGTTGATGGGAGTACAATGAACACAGGTGCTGTGGAGGATAATTTGACTACATAAAAATTGAAAATGTACGTATTCAGTTCTAGTTTTACTAGGAACATCATGGAAATCTAGTTCTGAATTTTTTTCTTCTTCCCTGTGGAGAATATAGTTGATTTATACTGGACCCAGCAAACTCTGTCTTTATCTCTGGAAAAACTTGTATTTGATTCTTGGCCAAGATAGGGGAAATGGGATTTTGATGTTTCGTTTAAATTTCAAAAATCTCCTGACCACCCCCAGGATCAGTTGGTTCACGGAAGGTTTTCACTGATCTAACCAGTTGCATAGACTGATTGACTATATAAATAGATGGGAATTTTAAAAAGGAAAGAAAGAAGGAGAAAATGGAAATTTCTCTTTTGAGCTTTCAAATGGTGAGATTTCTTGCATAGATCTGATGGTTCAAGGCAGAGATAAGTACTGGCCTTGAGTGAATAAGGACCTGATAGTCCTGGCCTGCACTCTTTCTCTTGCTGCACATCCTTTACCTTTAAATAACATCTATATGTGAGTATGTTCTGTATAGTCTGGTGAGTTGTTTCAAATATGAATACATGGGAAACATTTACAATCACTTAAAAACCACTGATGGAAAAATAGGATAAGAAGCAAAACCCCCAAAATACATTTTCAGTAAAATTAAGAGACAGAAAACTCAAGTGCTTATCAGTACTGCCAGATAGGTAGTTAGTAAGCCATCTTTGGAAAGAAGAAGAGATGCTCAGAGGAAATGAAGGCATATATCAGATATTTTTGGGTTACTGAGAGAGACCCAACCTGAGAGGGAATATCTATAAGCAGGAACATAATGAAGTAGTTTCCCCTTCTCTGGGTGTGTGATGAAGATTCTGAAAGTGTTACCAGCACATGAATAAGCAGAAGACATGATCAGATGATAATGTCAAGAAGCACACCCAAATACAAATGGGAATGGGTATAATAAAACTTCTCGTTTCAGTGGGATAAATATTAGCATAGAGTAGGGATGGTTAATGGATGCAAAGGTATAGTTAGATAGCATGAACAATGTCTGATAACACAACAAAGTGACTCTAGTCAAGAATAAGTTACGGTATACCTTAAAATAACTAAAATAGTGGAATTGGAATGTTCCTAACACAAAGAAATGATGAAAGCTTGAGGTAACGGATACCCCAATTATCTTGATTTGATTAATATATGTTGTATGACTATATCAAAACATCACATGTACCCTATAAATATATTCAACTACTATGTACCTATAATAATTAAAAATAAAAAATATTTAGAAAACAACAATGGGAAAACTAAATAGCCATTGGATAAAAGGAAGGAAGGGAGAAGGAAGGGAGGGATGGAGGAAAGGAAAAAAAAAGGTAAAATTGCATTTATGTATTACAACATAGACCAGAAAAATGTTCCAAAATGATAAGTGATTTTAAATGTAAAATCATACAAATACTAGAAGAAAAAAATTGGGTGAATTGATTTATTACCTTAGCTTGAAATAGTCAATTTAAATACAATCTCAATATTACTCAAAATCCAGAAAATGTAAATTTTAAAAAAGACAACTGACAACTGTATAAAGATAAATGCTTCTACATGAACAAGTCATCATAGCAAAGACTGAATATAATGACAATCTGGAGAAAAATGTAAAACATATCACAGGCAATAAAATTACTCTTTCTTATATTTAAAATGTTTTAGAAATTAAGGAGGAAAGATGATCTAACCGAAAAAAAATCGCCAAAGACATGAAAACAGTTCACAGAATATGAAAGGTCAATGACTTTAAAACATATGAAAAGAGAAATAAAATTCAGCCATAATAAGAAAAGTTCAAATAATAACTACTCAGATATACCATTTCTCTTCATTACTCTCCGTTGGAAAAAACCCGAAACTCTTTTGCTTATCTGTGGTGTGAAAGACTTTTCCATCTCTCTATATAATCATAAAATGGTATCTTAAGTAATGTCACCTAATATTGTGTCTTACTACCTTTCATGTCATGCTGTAGATATTATTAATAGATAATATGCTCTTTTTTCTCCTTTACCAGATATTAAATTCTTCAAAGACAAGAAAATCCTCAAAACATGTATTGCTTCTTTTTGATTCTTAAACATAATTTACAGTAACTAGAAGTTAGTTCATGAAATTCCTTCACTCTCAAATTTTAATGATTTTTTCCAATTTTTATACCTACAGTTGCTATTTTCTACAGATGTGAACTACTTAGAATGACACTAATTGACGCACACATAAAAACTGTCAAAGCAATTATGATCAAACTCCTTTGATTACAAGACAAACTTCTTTCTGTTTTAATGGATCAAGTGGGAGAATTAAGACTAAAATGCATAATTATGGAGTAAAACGAGTGAGAAGGTGCGTGAGTGCATGAAAGGGAAGATTTCTCTGCAAAAGCACAAAGAGACACATCTAGCCAGCCAAAAAAGAAAAATATAATGTTGTGGAATTTAGTACAAAGACAATTTTTCCCATTAAAAAAATCTGAGATCTAATCCTAAATATAATACATCTATAAACTTGTACTCAGTCTCTGACTGTTTCTTCTGCTTTAAATAATAAATATTAATACTTAACTTGAATGGCTGATAGCAATAAACTTTTATTGGCTCAGGTATAACAAAGTGATTTTGAAATTTCTTCGCCACTAATTGTATTGTTACCTTGTTACTCAAGCTGATATGGACAATATGTTTTCAAAAAAGAAATACAAAATACATAAAAATATTTTTTGTTGAAAAAATTGTGAACAGTTTTTGTATTGTATTTACTAAAGTCTTAAAAATTATACTCTGAAGTATTGAGTAAAACTATAAGTAAATCTGGATTTATAACAATTTGAGTACTGAGCAGAATGACTAGTTCACTAATATAAGGTTGCAGTGGGTTGTGCTTTGGGTAGCATATGTGTGCATGTGTATAAAGAAGCAATATCTGGGAATGGATGTTATTCATTAATGCAGATACATTTCATTAAGGTTTTTGTTTACTTGTTTTGTTTGTGATCTAACCTCTTTTTTCTAAGGTCATATTTTGAAAAAGTTAGAAGTCTTATTTCTGTTTATACATGTTTTTGTCACTGATGCCTAGCATCTTGTTAGACAATTTTCAACTTCTCAGTGGGATTCAGGTATTGAGCTGTTAGCTTTGCCTGGCACTTCCTCCCATCAGTTGACAAACGCTTCATTTTTTTCTCTCATTGTGCCATGATCTAGTCTCACGCCCAAACTTCAGTTCTGACGCTTGTCCTCATGGGTCAGCCTCAACTTCTGTTCTAAAAAAGTATATTGGCACAGGAGTACTTGGCCCACAGAGAAGTTTTCCCTGATTTTTTCTGACTTCTGATAAATACTATAACAAATACCACAAAGCGTGTCTTCTATTTGTATCATGAATTTTGCCAGGCAAATAGAAAATATTAAATTGCTAGATATTAAATAAATAAAATAAACCCTTCCTTCTCCAGCTCAAAAAATTGAAATATAAAACCTTACTTTAAAAATTACTATGGAATTCATTTATCAAATCTTAAATATAACTAAGTAAGATTTTTGTAATTTTGTAATACTCCTCACAGCTTAATGTTTCTTTAATCATTTTAATTTACACATAATTTAATAATTTTAAAGATTCATATTATCTTTATGTCCCTTGCAGTTAAAGAAAAATAAAATTCTAATAATTATTAACCTTTTATGAATTGCAAAGTGTTCTTCAAAGTAGTTGTAGTTTATATGAGCTTATAGAAGAGCCTGTTTAACAAAATATTATAATTTTTAAAATATGATTTACTTTTGTTTGGTTCGGAGATTATATCTGTAGCCTTTTCAGTGTCTTGATGATTAAATAAATATATTGTTACAATATTTTATCTTCAATAAAATTACACGTTTCCATAATTACTAACTCTTCACAAGCAAAAACTGAACATCTTGTGTGAGTTTCTCAGTAATTTGAAAACTTTTCTTTAGCTGGAAATACGGCCATTTTCAAATAGAAATACGGGTATACACCTATTCAAGGGTTTTAGGGATGGTTGTGATATTTCATGAGTGTGAACAGAAATGAAGAAGGAAAATAAACTTTTAAGTCTTGGTTGCTTCAACAGTGCTTTAGATTTGGCATAAATTCTTATAATGTGCCCACTTTTCTTCCCTGTCTATCCTTATACACTTTTAACTGATTCATTGATAGGTTTTGTACTTAATTCAAATCAAGTTACATGGAAGAAAATAAACGTTTAGCTGATCTGTCCTGTGACAAAAACTGTTAAAAATTGCGTGCAGTTGATTTAAAAAATGCTGGAGGAATGTGGAGGGAAAAGAGAAAAAGTAGAAAAAAAAAGTGACAAATTTGAATTTGCCTAAGTGAAACTTCATGTCCAGCAAAATACACAAGAACATTCATTTTGAAATTCATCTTAAATATTCTGCCATCAAATTTTTATAAGCAGTTATTATCCATTTAGTCAATATATATGCCATATACAAAATGGCACAAAACTTATTTTTCTTTTATTCATTTTATGTGACCAGGTTGAAGAAATAAAGTGCTAGGGATATTAAGTCAGCCATAAACTTTGATGTATCTGCTGCATACATGGCAAAAAACACTCTGAATTGGGAAATAATATTTGGAATGAAAATACTTTTCTTAAAATGAACAGGTTCATAGATTCAAGAGAGTTTGGGATTGAAGTAGACATTTTTAATAAAGACAGGCCTTTAATATCAGAATGTAAAAAATTAGAATCTAAGTCTCATGGTACTCTATTTCAGGAATTTGCAAACTATGACCTGTGGGCCAAATCCAACCTTCCACATGTTTTTTTAAAATAAATTTTACTGGAATACAGCCTTGCACAATTGTTTATGTAATATCTATGACTGCGTTTGTGCTACAACTGTGTAGTTTATTAGTTGTGGCAGAAATTGTATGACCCACAAAGCTAAAACAATTTACTATTTGACCCTGTAAAGAAAAAAATTGTTGACCTCTGTATTTATTTAAAACATACATTATCATTCTAGCTTCAACTTGAACACAATGTCTTCTAAGTTGTTTTTTGCAATTTGCCAACCCTGTTGTTTACAACTATAAATTGCCATTATAATTATACATATACCATTCACTGCCTACTATTAATATTTCTCTCTTTTTCTGACAACTACATTGCAAGCACTATAAAGGTTGAAGCTATACTTCTTTGATATTCATTGATAAAGTCCCCATTATAAGTACTACATCACTGAAAGATATTGTGAGCCACACATCATCTTTTCATAGGAGCAAGTATATGTGATAACTAAGGTTAAGTCATCAATTATGACAAAGTTTGTCAGATAAAAGCATCATCTTTAGTTTTTCCACATATGCCCCAATGGTAGTTTTTGCCAATTGTTACTGTATTTTCATTAACTGAAATCAAAAGACATATTGGTTGTAAGCATAAACTATGTATTATTACTGATTAATTAAACAGCTAAAATTTTGGCAACCTCTCCATTAGAACTCTCATTCTTGACTAACTGAATTAATGTTAAAGGGTCTTCATTCAAGGAAACATCAAGCATCTTGATTTTATAAACCTGAAGAAAAACAATGACATAAATTACAAAAAGGATAATATTATTTTTGAGAAAATAATACATGATAAACAGGAAAATTCAAGCATTTCTTGTAGTATAAAAAAGAAATTCCACAAAACTGATGATGAAATAAGCATTATCAATATTAAGTGGGACTCATCAATCCAAAAAGTTCACAATCCATGTTATACCAGGATGAAGTTTCACAAAGTGAACCTATCCATGCATGCATCCACCAGCACTCAGATGAAGAAACAAACATTCCCATGACCACATCCTAAATGATCATTAATTTCCCCTTCCAGTCTGTACCTTCCAAGGACAACCACTACTCTGAATTTTACCAACATCAGTTTGTTTTGTCTATGCTTAAACTTTATATAACTGGCATATATATACATAAAATTTGGTTTGGCTTGTTTCACTCAATATTATGTTTTTGAGTTTTATTTATACTGTTGGGTGCATTTTAGTGTGTACAATCTTATTGCTGCATAATGTTCTATTATTTCAATAAAGTATAACTGGTTCCTCTATTCTAGTCTTGAATAACATTTGGATGGTTTCCGGTCATTAACCATTGCAGATAATGCATGTGGAGACATATGCAGACATTTCTTCTAAATTGTTATATTATAGGTGTGCATATGTTTATTTTGTAGATAATACCAAACAGTTTTCTAAAGAAGTTCTACCAATTTCATTCCAAACAATAGTGAATGTGCGTTTCATTTGCTCGACACATTCACCAGCTCTTGGCATTTTCTGTGTTTTTAATTTTAGCCATCATATAGAGTTACAATGAATCTCAATTTGGTTTTTACATACATTTTTTCCTAATGACTAATGATGTTGTGCATATAGGTTCATTGTCATTCTTTTATTTTGCTAATTTTTGCCGTGTTATTTGCCTTTTCTTATTAATATGTTGAGATTCTTTACACTTTAGGATAAGAGTATTTTTTTGGAAAAAATATATATTTCAAGTAGCTTTATCCAAACTTTGACCTATGTATTTACTTTCATAAAATATCTTTGATGAGCAGAAGTTCTTGTTAACATAGTCTAATTTATTATGTGTTCCTTATGTTCATTAATTTTTAAGTCCTGCTTTAAAAACATTCCTGCTCCAAGATTTTAAAGATATTTTCCTATGTTTTATTTTCTTAAAGATAACTGTTTTTCCTTTCACACTTAGATCTGTAACCTATCTGGAATACACTTGTATCTTTAGAGTGAGGTATGGAACACAATGCTTTTTTCCATGTGGCTATTTAAATAAACCAGCAGAATTTCTTAAAAATACCACTTCATATTTATTCAAAGACATTTGATTTGCATGAGTTGCTTATTTTGTTTGTCAATGTCTTTCCTCTCCTCAACTATGTGGAATCCTTGCTTATACTTTAAGAATCAGAGTATGCTTCATTTACAGTAGTCACATTTACTTTCCACATTGTCATCCCCAGCAAAAAAAAGTAATTTCAACATAAACCAAGCATCAGTTACCATGGACTCTTAAAGTCTTTTGTCAGATTGTGAGATTGAACCTAACTCTTGTCTTCTATTAGATTACTAATGAGCATATAATTTAATTTCTCCTTTTCCAGCTGTGTAATGGGGATGATAATAGAACCTACCCCATTAATACATTGTCATGACTAACTGAGGTATTGATCTTAATAGGCTTCTATTACTGCCAGGAACATAAGAAGACCTCAATAAATATTGTTAATGGTATTATGTATCTATTATTTTATTATAATAGAACTGTTGATTTTCTTATTTTGCATGTCATGTCTGAGATATTGTGAGCTCATTAAGGAGAAGTATTGTGACTTATCCATGCCACGTTAGGGACTTATTCATGCCGTGTTTAGGCAATCTTCAGGTAGCCTAAACCTAAGGCAATGCCTACTGCTAAAACTGTGTTTACTAATCATTAAAATAAATTGAATGCTACCTAATCATATGATTGTATTAAAGATCGAGATAATGTATGTTGATTGCCTTGCAAAATATAAAGTGCTATACAAACATAAGCTGATATACTTAAATGAATGTAACCAAAATTTACCCTTGTACTTTTCCTCTCCAATCTCTTTTTAAAAAGTTATGTTTTTTCTTCTTTAGGAAAACTGGATGAGTAAATTCTGTCAAATTTAAGACATATTCTGAAAAACTTCAGAATGAGCTCTCTGGGGAAAATATGCAAAAGCCACCATATGTTCTCTTGTTTTTACTTTCCATGATTCATGAGTCCAGAGATAGTTGTTACAGACATAAACTCTATATGAAACTGAACAAATTATTTATTATCAGTAAAAAAAAATGGCTAATGCCTCACATTAGCAACATGTAAGATGTTGAAAAAATGTTTCCTGAACTCTAACCTCACCAAATGCTTACATTCACCTGTGATATTATAAGAAAAATCTTTTTGTAACACCATAATAAAATCACCCATATATATTAGATGATTTTGAAAAGTATGCTAATAACATATTGATTTTAAAATATCTAACATATTTAAGATATTTACATGTTACCACTTATAAGGCATTTACTGAACTTTTATGTACCTAGAAAATTATATAAATAGAAAGGTTAATGAATATATTTGACTTACACCAGGGCAACGAAGCTGCCTACCACACATAAAATATATCTTTGTGCCAAATACTTTAATTTGCTATGAAACCACTGATAGAAAAAGAGACAGAAATCATAAGCAGGTGGTATTTTTACCCTTTATTATATCATGCTCTGGTTTCTTGCTTTTGGCTACCATTGCCTACCAGATGTGCTTTTTATCTTTTTTGTAATTAAAAAAAATTTAATTTTATCTATATCTTTTCTTGGTTTCATACCTCAGAAAAAATAAGTGTACATATTACTTAAAATCACCATGATATAACATTATAAAGTTAAAAGAAATAATAATAGATTAATGAAATATGTAGGAACTAACTCTCCAATAAATATAGGATATGCTTTTCATTACTTTTAAAAAAGTAATTTCTAAAACCAAATAAGGATGTTAAAATTTCTGGTTCTAACATATAAACAATTAGGTATTTATAATATAATAGTCAATAAAATATAGTTATGCCACTGTATATCAACTTTTCAGTGGTACATGGAACACATTTTCAACATTTAAAACTTTCTCACTATCTGTACATGATATGACTCTCAAACATGAAGGCTCAGTGTGTTACTTCTCTTCTGGGATTTATTTCTTGGCAGAATCATAAAATAATTCTTCCTTTTTCATTGTGTAATATGAAGTAATAATTAAAATAAATTAGTCACAGCTCTTAATTGAGTTTATTTTCTGTTTAGATTAAATGTAGATGACTTGGTCATTATTTTAATTCTACTTTCTGATCCATATATCTATAAAATAAAAAAATAAAATAGAAAAACATATAATAAATATAACAACTGCTAAGTGTATTAGATCCCATAAATGTCCAGAAAATTTTTTCAGCCTACAGGGAGTCAAATTTTGTAATATCAGAGCAAAGGCGGATAGAGGGGAGGAATTCCACATAAACACCTTCAATAGAATGATTAGAAAGGTAATGTCAGAGTGTTATTGAGACCTACAAAAAAATGAGACCCAAACTAGAAGAACAGAGAAAATATATTATAGAAAAGAGGACAATTTTTATCTTGAAGCATGAGCAAAAGTTTTCTAAATGCAGTGATAAAATGGAATGATATATGTGGGAGTTCTGGTGGTGGGAAATACCTTGAAGAAGTTGAAGAATTTGTTAAAATCTAAAGGAGCTGGCATTAACAGGAAAATATGGAAGCTGCTAAAATTCCAATGTGTTTTCCAACTCCTACACACACACATACACACACACACACACACACAAACATACAAACTTCCCACCCTTCTTCTGTGATCAAAATAAATGAGTAACTGAGTAGAGATAAGAAGGGAGACATTCTTGTGGTTCAGATATGAAGTTATGTAACAAGAAGAATAGACGTTTATCATTTCTGTGTAGTAGTTGCAATCTTATCACGTAAACACACACACACACACACACACACACACACCCTTCCAAACACTATAAAAAGCATAGTTCTCTTTGCACTGGGTATACTATACTGGTTTTCAGAATGCTCAAAGAGCACGAGAAATATAGTCAGGGAAACTTATTTCCTGGCACAATAAATTTTGCAGAGCCTACAATCCTGTCTCCTTACCCAGACTCAATTTCTCTTCCCACATTTACCAAGTCCTTCAGATTTAGAAACACTGATGCTTAGAGCTGCCCTTCCTTCGGAGTGAGGTCACATGTCTACGTGGAACTCCACATAGCACATCTAATTTCTGAGCTGAGTTTACAAAATATAAAAGTCCTTTCAGTGTGTATGATATCTCTTCCTGGGTAAGGCTTTCTCTTTAATACTTTGGGTTCCACTGGAATCTTGTTCTAGCCATGAGTGTGGAGGCAACTGAGAGTTGATGTTTCCTAAAGCAATCAGCGTCCCCTTAATAAAAACTTTCAAGATGAAGTCAGTAGAGACTTTTCAAGTAAGCATCATCTCATCTCTCCAAAGGAAGGAGTTGGTGTGTAAGCAAGTCTTATTGGAAAGTACTTAGATTAATTCGAGTCTACAGAAATTACTACTCTAATTCTCAGAGTTCAACTCTTTCCCAGTCAGTACTTTGAATTTCATTTAGAAGTATATCTGAAATTACGTTTTAATTTTACTACCTGCATGATCAAACTTCATTTCTCAACTTCAGATACATATTTTCCTCATTTCTAAGAAATAAGAGATTTTCTTAGAGCATTCATAGAAGCCCTGTGGTTTTCTAGCACATACCAAATTTTTATTTTTCTTCATTATGTTAGTTTCATGTTAGTAAGGAATAGCCATCCAATCCAAAAATCATTGTAATCTACAACTTCAACAAAATCTGTTGCATCAGCTATTAGTCTCCTAAATCCATATCATCAACAGATACTTTATTTTGCCATTGCATGCTATTGATTTCCAGCATCCCAGTTATATGAAGATTTAAACAATTACTCCCTTCTAGTCTAACCAATTCCAGATTCCTATTTTTTAAGGTCTATTTCCTAGAACCACTTCTGTACCGTATACTTCCTATTCTGTCTATTTTTTTCTTGATTAATTTTACAAGAAAATAAAATGTTAAATGTTTATTTTGTTAAAAACAAAATATTACACATTTGAATGTTACACATCTCATGTATCTTACACCATTGGTGTATTAAGGCAGATTTTGCTTTCTTTATTCCTCCAGACACATGTCTAAATGTGGATACTTATGTGATAACTGTTCTGAGGAGAGGAGTGTCTGAGAATATCGTATAATCCAACATATTTGAAGACAATTTAATCTAGTTGGTAAAATTCTAAGTTCAAAGTTACTTTTGTTAAATACATTAAAATATTGCATCCCTATAGCAAATATTTCTGTTTTGAAAGCTGATAACAATCTGATTCATGTTCTTTTGTAGACAATCTCTTCTCTTCTCTTGGAAGATTTAGCATTGGACACATTTTTCATTTGCCCAAATTTTAATCTATATTTTGTTGGTTTTTTATTTATTTGTCTATTTTTCTCTTGTGTTTCTATTTTGGTATTCTGTGTGCCTTTTTAATTTAAAGGTTTTTATCTTTCTCTAACTGTGGGTAAATGTTCCTATCTGTCTATCATGACTTCTTTTCCAGAGGTCTTATAACCTCAAATTTTGTAACATCTATTATATTCCTTATTGATAAGATTTTCCTTTATGATTTCTATCTTTCTATATATCTCTTTCTGCTTCCTCTAGTGGAATACTTCTATGAAATCTTTAAAGTTAGAGATTTATCCTTTATCGATAACTATCCTCCTAACGGTACCTTTCATTGTTTGTTATTTAAATTATTTTTCAAAATTTTTTCCTTTTGTCTTTACTTAAGTTTTTACATCTTTTTGATATGCCCAATACTGTTCTTTATAATCTTAAGTAAACATATACATTTAAAATTAGACCATTTTTACATTTTTGTTTAGATAACATTTTTATTTTCTATTTTTTTTCTTTTTTTTAAATTTATTTTTTTAATTTCAGAATATCATGGGGGTACAACATTTTGGCCATACACATTGCCCCTGTTCTGCCCGTGTCAGAGCCACAATCGTGGTCATCTCCCAAATTGTGCTCCCCACATCCATTCAGTGAGAGTTTTTCCCATCCCTTCCACCCCCCTCCTGCCCGCCTGCCCTCAGATGAATGTTATTGCCCTGTGTGATGTAAGTGTTCATCAGTTAGTACCAGTTTGATGGTGAGTACAAGTGGTGCTTGTTTTTCCAATCCTGTGACACTTTGCTTCGAAGAATGGGTTCTAGCTCCAACCAGGATAATACCAGATGTGTTAATTCACTGTTGTTCCTTATTGCTGAGTAATACTCCATGGTATACATATACCACATTTTATTGATCCACTCGTGTATTGATGGGCACCTGGGTTGTTTCCACAACTTTGCAATTGTGAATTGTGCTGCTAGGAACATTCGAGAGCAGATGTTTTTATTATAAAATGTCTTTTTTTCTTTTGGATAAATACCCAGTAGTGGGATTGCTGGGTCAAATAGTAATTCTACTTTTAATACTTTGAGGTATCTCCATATTCTTTTCCATAGAGGTTGTACTAATTTGCAGTCCCACCAGCAGTGTATGAGTGTTCCTATCTGTCCACATCCCCGCCAACATTTGTTATTTGGGGATTTTTTGATATGAGCCAATCTCACTGGAGTTAAGTGATATCTCATTGTGGTTTTGATTTGCATTTCCCTGATGATTAGAGAAGTTGAGCACTTTCTTATATGTTTGCTGGCCATTATTCTTTCTTCTTTGGAAAAGTTTCTGTTCATGTCCTTTGCCCATTTTTTAATAGGTTTGTTTGATTTTTTCTTGTTGATTTTCCTAAGTTCTGTATAGATTCTGGTTATCAGCCCTTTATCAGAGGTGTAGCATGCAAATAGTTTCTCCTATTCTGTAGGTTGTCTGTTCACTCTAGTGATAGTTTCCTTGGCTGTGCAGAAGCTTTTCAATTTGATCAGGTCCCATGTATTTATTTTGGTTACTGTTGTGATTGCTTTGGGGGTCTTCTTCATAAATTCTTTGCCTAGGCCAATGTCCATAAGAGTTTTTCCAACGTTTTCTTCGAGAATCCTTATGGTTTCATGTCTTAGGTTTAGATCTGTTATCCATTGTGAATTGATTTTTGTGAGAGGTGAGAGGTGTGGGTCCACTTTCAGTCTTCTACATATGGTCATCCAGTTTTCCCAGCACCATTTGTTGAATAGGGAATCTTTTCCCCAGTGTATGTTTTTCTGGAATTTGTCACAGATCAGGTGACTGTATGAGGTTGGTTTTATATTTGGGTTCTCAGTCCTGTTCCATTGGTCTACGTCTCTGTTCTTGTGCCAATACCATGCAGTTTTGGTTACTATAGCCTTGTAGTATAGTTTGAAGTCTGGTACACAGATGCCTCCCAATTTGTTCTTTTTGCTTAAGATTGCTTTGGCTAGACGGGGTCTTCTCTGGTTCCACATGAAGCGTAGAATTATTTTTTCTAGATCAGCAAAAAATGATGTTGGTATTTTGATAGGGATTGCATTGATTCTGTAAATTAATTTAGGTAGCAAAGCCATTTTTACTATGTTGACTCTGCCTATCCAAGAGCATGGCAGGGCTTTCCATCTATTTACATCCTCAGCAATTTCTTTTCTCAGTGTTTCATAATTCTCTCTATACAGGTCTTTGACCTCCTTAGTTAGATATGTTCCTAAATATTTAATTTTCTTTGTTGCTATTGCAAAAGGTATAGCATCTTTAATTTGTTTCTTGGCTTGATTATTATTAGCATATATGAAGGCTATGGATTTGTGTGTATTAATTTTGTATCCTGAGACTTTGCTGAATTCATTTATCAATTCCAGTAATCTCTTGGTTGAATCTTTGGGGTTTTCTATGTATAATATCATATCGTCTGCAAACAGTGAAAGTTTGACCTCTTCTGCCCCTATCTGGACGCCCCTGATTCCTCTGTCTTTTCTAATTGCTGTGGCCAGGACTTCCAGCACTGTGTTGAAAAGAAGTGGAGATAGTGGGCACCCTTGTCTGCTGCCAGTTTTAAGAGGGAATGCCTTCAATTTTTCCCCATTGAGTATGATATTGGCTGTGGGTTTATCGTATAAGGCTTTAATAGTTTCTAGGAATGAGCCATCTATGCCTATATTGTTAAGAGCTCTTATCATAAAAGGGTGCTGGCTTTTGTCAAAAGCCTTTTCTGCATCTATTGAAAGGATCATATAATCTTTGTTCTTGCTTTTATTTATATGGTGAATTACATTTATAGATTTGCATATGTTGAACCATCCCTGCATCTCGGGAATAAAGCCCACCTGATCGTGATGGATTATTTTACTGATGTACATTTGAATTCAGTTTGCAAGGATTTTATTGAGAATTTTTGCATCTATATTCATAAGGGATATTGGTCTGTAGTTTTCTTTTTTTGTTGTGTCCTTTCCTGGCTTTGGTATCAAGGTGATATTGGCTTCGTAGAATGAGTTTGGGAGGATTCCATCCTTCTGGATATTTTCAAATAATTTCTGCAGTATAGGCACCAGTTCTTCTTTGTAGGCTTGGTAGAATTCAGGTGTGAACCCATCGGGTCCGGGACTTTTTTTTGTGGGCAGATTTTTAATTATTGCTTCAATTTCAGTGTTTGATATTGGTCTGTTTAGAAATTCTGTTTCTTCCTGGTTGAGCCTAGGGAGGTAGTGTGTTTCTAAGAATTTGTCCATTTCCTCCACGTTTTTGTGTTTGTGGGCATAGAGATTTTTGTAGTATTCAAAGATGATGTTTTGTATTTCCATGGTATCAGTTGTGACTTCTCCTTTTTCATTTCTAATTGAGCTTATTAGAGTCCTTTCCTTTCTGCTTCTGGTCAACCTGGCAAGTGGCCTGTCTATTTTGTTTATCTTTTCAAAGAACCAACTTTTCGTTTCATTGATCTTCTGTATTGTTCTTTTGTTCTTGATTTCATTTAATTCTGCTCTGATTTTGGTTATTTCTTTTCTTCTGCTGGCTTTAGTATTGCTTTGCTCTTCCTTTTCCATTTCCTTAAGATGATTCGTTAGTTTACTGATTTGTGACTTTTCTGTCTTTTGGATGTGGGAATTTAGGGCAATAAGTTTTCCTCTCAGGACTGCTTTTGCTGTATCCCACAGATTTTGATAACTTGTGTCCCCATTATCGTTTAGTTCAAAGAATCTTTTGATTTCAATTTGAATCTCCTCCTTGACCCAATAATCTTTCAGCAATAGATTGTTAGTTTAGTTTCCAAGTTTTTGGAGGAAGATGTGAGTTTCTGTTGGAATTGATTTCTAATTTTATTCCGCTGTGGTCTGAAAAGATACATGGTATGATTTCTATTTTGTTGAATTTGTTTAGATCTGTTTTGTGGCCTAGGATGTGGTCAATTTTAGAGAAAGTTCCATGAGCTGATGAGAAGAATGTATATGCATTTTATTTGGGTGGAGTGTTCTGTAGATATCTGTTAGGCCCAAACGTTCTATAGTCCTGTTTAGGTCTTTTATTTCTCTATTTGTTTTTTGTTTGGAGGATCTGTCCAGTTCTGTCAGTGGGGTGTTGAAGTCCCCTGCTATTATGGCATTGCTGCTTATTATGTTGTCTAGATCTAGCAGTATTTGCTTTATGTACCTGGGTGCTCCTGTGTTGGGTGCATAAATGTTTAGGATTGTTAAATCCTCTTGTGAGATTTTTCCCTTCACCACTATATAGTGTCCACTTTTGTCCTTCTTTACTTTTATTGCTTTAAAGTTGATGTCATCTGAAATGAGGATGGCTACTCTGGATTTCTTTTGGTTTCCATTAGCCTGAAAAATTGTATTCCATCCTTTCACCTTGAGTTTGAATGCGTCTTTGTGTGTAAGGTGTGTTTCCTGAAGACAACAGATACTTGGTTTGTATTTTTTAATCCATTCAGCCAGCCTATGTCTCTTCAATGGGCAGTTCAAGCCATTTACATTTATTGAAAGAATTGATATTTGGGGTAAATTTCTGATTATTCTGTTGGGTGGTATCTTTTGTTTTACCTCTTGCGTCATTGTGGAATCTGGTTTCTGGGGTTTTAGCTTTTGCGTAGTTTTACATAGGTGGGTGTCTGTTGCTCTGTTTAGTGTATAACGCAGGTCTAAGCATTTCTTGCAAGGCTGGTCTGGATTTCGCAAATTCTATCAGTGATTGCTTATCTGGAAAGGTCTTTATTTCTCCCTCATATAAGAAGCTTAGTTTGGCAGGATACAGAATTCTGGGTTGCCCTTTGTTTTGTTTTAGGAGATTGATGATGTCTCCCCATTCCCTTCTGGCTTGTAAGGTTTCAGCTGAGAAATCTGCAGTTAATCTGATTGGTTTCCCTTTGTAGGTTACCTGCTCTTTTCGTCTTACAGCTCTGAGGAGTGCCTCTTTTGTGTTCACTTTGGTCAGTCTAATAATTATGTGGCATGGTGAATGTCTTTTTACGTTGACTCTCCCAGGAGTCCTGTGTGCTTCTTGTACTTGGATATCGAGATTTCTGGCTAAGCCATGGAAATTTTCCTCTATTATTCCTTCAAATAAATTTTCCAGCCCATGCGAATTTTCTTCCTCTCCTTCAGGGATACCTATGATCCTTATGTTTGGCCTCTTTACATAATCCCACATTTCTTGTATGCTTTTTTCCTGCCTCTTGTTTTTGTGTTCTTTCTCTTTGGCTGATTTATTTAGCACATAGGAGCTGTCTTCTAGCTCTGAAAATCTTTCCTCTGCATGGTCCAGCCTATTCTTAAGGCTTTCCACTGTGTTTTGTAGGTCCTTGAATGCTTCTTTCATTTCTAGGATTTCTATTTGATTTTTCCATAATATTTCTATTTCTTTGGAGAATTTTTCATTCATTTCTTGCATTTTTCTTGTGGTTTCTTTGTGCTGGGATTCAATTTTCTCTTGAATTTCATTGAGCTTTCTTATAATCCATAAGCAAAATTCCTCTTCTGTCATTCTACCCATTTCATTTGGGTTGGTATCCATTGCTGAGGAACTGATAATTTCTTTTGGGGGTGACTTTTCACTCTGATTTTTCATGTTCCCTGAGTTCTTTCGCTGGTTTTTTCTCATCTGGCCTCTTGATCGAGAGCTGGGGATGTTAGAGCTAGTTTATGGCCCTGTCACCAGGCCCACAATTATTGTTCCTTGGGAAAGCCAGGGAGAGAAGTAGTGGCCTGTATTGCCTTAGGTGTATTTTAGCTAGTTTGGTGGATCTTGGGTTAACTCTGACCTGTGGTCTTCTCCTCTTCCCAGTGGAGTGTGGTGAGAATGACCTCCCAGCTTGGGCTCTGAGCTAATGAATTGTACTTGAGGATATGAGTCCTCCGCTCCCTATTAGCTAGGTATTCTGTTATGTCCGTGGCAGACTCTGATTCCCCAGTTGGGGTATGTGAAAGCCCCGTGCTTTGGGAGGGGCCTTGTAGCTCCTAGGGGTTACTTTGACCCTGCTCCTCCTGAGGTGCAGGTAGAAACACAATTTCTTTTGGCTGCAGTGTGAGAGCTGAGTTGGGAAAATTCTACACAGCTCAGAGGTTGCTCATCTAGCCACGTGTGGCTGCCCTTCTGATGTGCGTCTCCGCATGATACTGGTTGATAGGGGGATCTCCAATTGTGCACCCCTTTTCCACCACTAGACCCCAAGGCGAGGCGGGTGGACGTCTCTATCCCCAGCAGTCTCCACCGGGGGGATGTTCCCACGGGGAGGGGGGAGTAGTGGCCGCTGGAAGTGCTCTTGGATGGCGCGATATTCCCTATTGAAGTGGGCAGGATTATGGGGAGCTGCTCTGGTTCAGCCTGTGGCTCTTGAGGTATTTGGTTGTCATGGGAACCAGCGGTTATACCAAATGAGTCACTATAGCCAGCAACCTTCAAAATGAGCGATCTCTGGGGTACAGGAGGGCTGGGACCTGAAGGGGCGGGCACTAGGACCAGCACGTAGCGGACTTGTTGGAGGCCAGAGCCGGGGTAGCAGGACTAGATGGACGAGCTGTAAACTGTTTCTAATACCCAAAAGTCCCACCGCTACAGTTCCGGGATCTCGTCCCACCTGGAACCCACAGATGCAGCTGTCCCTGGCCACCACAGGCAAAGCCTGTGTCGCCCCAGCAGAAGCCGGGCCGGGGCGGAGCGGGGCTAGAGACGCGGCTCACAGCTCCATGCGGGTGGCTTTAAAGATGGCGGCCGCCGCCAGCCTGGCGCACAGCCGGGCTCCGATCGTGCTAAGAGCGCAGTTTTTCTCCGCTGGCCGCAGCGGCAGTTGCTAGCAGCCTCTAAGGGCGTGTCCCGCGCTCCGTTAAACTCCTGGGCCCAGTCCCGCTGACTTCTAGTGGCGCAGTGCCGGCCTACGGGTTCCCGTGCACTGTCCCGGGAAGCTGTATCTCGGTCCCCGCCCAGTTCCTCCCCAGCCCTCAGCAGTCTCTGTATATTGCAGCTGCGAGTTGTGTCTGGCTCTCGCAACTTCCTCCTCTCCACAGGGCTCGCCGTCCCGAGCAACCGCTCTGTCCCAACTCTGGGCTTGTCCCTGACTGCGTGGATGGGGAGGCGCGTAACTGCTTGGGGGGCAGGTCGCGCTGCGCCGACCTGGCGAGTGCGTCCTTCCCGCGCTCTGGGCTCTATTGTGCTCCGTGCGCCCTCCGATCTTTGTGAAAATTTTGTACCTGTTTTCTTGGGCTGGGCGTTTGGCGTTGTTTCTCTGTAATTCGCAATGCTGTTTTCGGAGTGAGCGGTCCGTGCTCGCAGGCAGCCGCTGGCGTTCTTCACCTCCTTCCCTGGGAGCGGTGCGGTGGGAGGACCCTATCACACCGCCATTTTTTCCCCTATTTTCTATTTTTAGATAGTT
Source organism: Daubentonia madagascariensis (assembly GCA_023783475.1). Taxonomy (NCBI): domain Eukaryota; kingdom Metazoa; phylum Chordata; class Mammalia; order Primates; family Daubentoniidae; genus Daubentonia; species Daubentonia madagascariensis. The sequence continues at coordinate 10,487,743 of JAKFHU010000978.1, read as the reverse complement.
GTCTTAAATGTCATGCCACCCGTGGAAATATCAGGCTTGTTGTCTGAAATTGTGGAAGGAGAAACAGTGGGAGGCAAGGCTTTTGGTGTGTCACTTCTAGTTTATGATGAGAGGTCAATTGAAAAAACATCCCCATTACTTAAAGACATCCCATAAAACCATTGTTAATCACTTCCATGTTTTGCTACCCACAGGACAAGTCCATTTTTGACAATCTGAGATGTGTTTAATTCATGGTGATCTAGAGAGGAAAGAAGAGAAGTGAATGCTGAGGGGTAAGTCCACACCAACATGTGCCTGTTCCAATAGTGCTGTATGGATCCATACACCAGCTGTCACTGCAGTTTTTGAAGAAAAAGAAGACAGAGATGATTGTTCCTAGGCAACTGAAACCACATGCCAATGTAAGTACTCTCTAATGTTCCATTTAATGCATATACAATTAGATATCCATTTTAATGTTGATATACATTTAAGCTGCTTAGGGTTTTTTCTATAAGTTGCTTTTATGAACATTCTTGTATAAGAGTAATTCCAGGGTGTATCCCCTCTAAATACAAATTATGGGACATTGATAAGGGCATCTTCAAACTTACTAGATAATGCCTAAGTGTAATCCAAAACTATTATATAAAATTGTGCTATTTCTATGACAGCAGTGAGTGTGGAGTTCTCTTTGCTTTACATTTCATCAGAAATTAATAACACCAGACTTTTCATTTAAATTCAGCGTTATAGGTGTGTAATGGTATTATATAATGCTTTTAATTTAGATTTTCCTGATTAACAATGAAATTGATTATCCTCTTACTTATTTTCTAACTCTCCAGGTTATCTCCTCTGTGAACTTCTTGTCAGACCTAAGATTGTGTCAACTGGGTTACTGATTTTTTTAAAATTTATGTGTATATTTTAAGTATTTATCTTTGGGACCAATATTTTTTGGTTATATACACTGAAAACATTTTTCATAGTCTTTCCAGGTCAATATATTTTTAAAATTTTTTTTTGTTTTTTTTCCCAAAATATTTAACATATTTTATTTTATTTTTTTGACATTTAACAAAGATTTTCTTTTCTTTTCTTTTTTATTTCCGAATATTATGGGGTTACAAACACTTTGGTTACATATATTGCCTATGTACTGCCCAAGGCAGAGCTACAATCATGAATATACCCCAGACAGTGCGCCCTGCACCCATTAGGTGTGAGTTTTCCCATCCCCTCCACCTCCCTCCCACCTGCCCGACCCCTGATGAATATTATTTCCATGTGTGACATAAGTATTGATCAGTTAGTACCAATTTGATGGTGAGTACCAGTGGCGCTTGTTTTTCCATTCTTGTGATACTTCACTTTGAAGAATGGCCTCTAGCTCCATCCAGGATAATACCAGATGTGTTAATTCACTATTGTTTTTTATTGCTGAGTAATACTCCATGGTATACATATACCACATGTATTAATCCACTTATGTATTGATGGGCACTTGGGATGTTTCCACATCTTTGCAATTGTGAATTGTGCTGCAATAAACATTCGTGTGCAGATGTCTTTATTATAGAATGTCTTTTTTTCCTTTGGGTAAATACCCATTAGTGGGATTGCTGGATCAAATGGTGGTTCTACTTTTAGTTCTTTGAGGTATCTCCATATTACTTTCAACATTTTAAATTATAATATAGCCATATTTATTGATTGTCCTTTATATACATATTTTTTTTAAATTTTCTGACTTTTCTAGTAAATTCTTCCCTCCATATAGATTATAACCATATTATCTGACATGTTCTAAAAATTTTAAAGTAAAGATTTTCAATTTTAAACAATGTAGTTCACTTGAAGGTATAATTGTGTTGTGTGTTCGTTAGGAACCTACTTTTTCCAAAAGTTGTTATTAAATGTCTCTCATGTCTCTATTAATTAAAAAGTGTCCTCTATCATCAATCATACTTCCATGTTTATATCAGTTGCTTTCTGTTCTTTTCATTTGCCCTTAGTATTCTCTTTATAATTTCCTATATCATTATTATAAACTCTTGATTACCATACTATTAAAATAACTCTTTATATCTTCTAGGACAAATGACCCCCCCATACTACTTCTTCTTATCCTCTTTGATTGAAATTATGTTTATTGTAGTGATTATTTTAAAGAAAATTGACACTATCATGCTGTTGCTATTGTCCCATTTATATCCACCAGGTTTTGCTTGAGTGTATTTCCCCATTCCCTTTTTCCAGTTTTTGAATTTAGAAGTCATGGGAAACTAACCTGATATATTTTTCGTAAGCTTCATTTGTTGGTTAAAATCATTGTTTAATAAAACTTATCTAGGATTCATTTCTTTTTATAATATTTTGTTAACTTTAATGGAATATATTTATATGAATGAATTGGGAAGCATAGTTAGAAAGTTAACACCAGTGAACTTAGAAATGCTTTCAAGAACTACAAAATATCTACTATTATTAAATCTAGATATCTAGCATAATTTGTACTCTCACTTCACTGTCCAGAGGGATCCTCTCATCACAATTTTGTTTGTATCATAACCTTGATATTTTAAAGTACTTTATGTTCATACCAAAGCATTTATAAACACTGTAGTATCATCCTTTTCATTAATTCACTTTCTGTTTTTCAGTTCTGTGTTTACTTTCCTTTAGTGTCTGTTTTTTTACTTCCAGATTTTCTACATAAACACATTTTTTAAAATTTGTACCTATATTAATATTCAATTTCACCTTATTTTGTTTCATAATTTATTGCTCTCTTAAATAAATTTAGGCTTTCAGTTGATTTTGAACATCTTTATCACACTTATTTCAAGCCTTAAAAAGCCTATTCTTTTTTTTTTTCCAATTTCAATAGATTTAGGGGGTATGAGTGTTTTCTGTTACATACATGAATTGTATAATGGTGAAGTCAGAGCTTTTAGTGTACTGATCACCAAAAAAGACTATTCTTTAAAGATTAATTTTATCAGGAATAAATTAAATCTTTGGCTGTTAACTTTGTTGACCTGACATTTTTAGCAGCACATTTCTTTTTTTAAAGTTTTTATTGCGAGTATTGAGAGTTCATTTTCAACAAGAGGTTTTTATTCTCTCTCCCTCTGTTTAGCATTTTAAAATCATGTATCTCATGAGGAACTATAGCTTTAAGAACTTAAGAGGAGCATAGCAGCATTTTTCTTTTCTGTCAGGGTTTACCTCTGTTGCCAGGCTAGAGTGCAGTGGCGTCATCATAGCTCACTGCATCCTCAAACTCCTGGCCTCAAGAATCTTCCTATCTCAACCTCCCCAGTAGCTGACTATAGGAGTGCACCACCACACCCAGATAATTTTTTTTTTTTTTTTTTTTTTTTTTGTAGAGAAGGGGTCTCACTCTTGCTCAGGCTGGTCTTGAACTCCTGTCCTCAAGCAATCCTCCCACCTCAGCCTCCTAGAGTGCTAAGATTATAGGCATGACCCGCTTTGCCAGGCTATTAGCAGCATTTTTAAACTTTTCATTCAATTTGCCAGTAGAAGTGGAATTATTGGCTTCAAGCATTGAGCTAGTCTCAGGTTCCCAAAATTGTAAGGAACAATTTGGGGCCTTTAAAACACTGAATAAAAACTCATGAGGTAGACAAATTCCCTGTCTTCAGAGATTTAATTTTGAAACCAATGTGCCTTTTTTATAGTCTTCGCATGTATAGTTGTTTTGGGTTTAGAACAAATGATGACATCACAGTTTGAAATAACGGTGCCTTATTGACTCAGATGTTTGGGCTAAGCTTCAATGACGCTTTAGGGTGAGAAAGAGCAGGCAATTATTAATTGTTGGGAAGAAGTTTAATATTTCTCGAGAAAATAGTAAAAATTGAGTATTTGTAAAAAATAAGAGGTAATCCAAAACTGTATACTAAGGGTTATTCTGTCTTGTTGACTTCATCTTTATGATTTTGAGGAATCACTGAGATATTTTATGTAGCATTGACAGCATTTTAATTTATGCTTATTTGATAATTATATTAGAAAGTTTAATATTCTCTATGTGAATAACTTCAACAATATGTTACTTCATATACTAATATTAATATTATACTACAACATTACTTTCAGCCTTTACTTTGAACTATTTCTGTTACATCTATTTCATTGTTTTTATCTTACTGGGGAAAGATATAGCAAGTCACATAAAAATAAATTTACTTATACATAATGCCTAATAGAAGTTAAATAAATGGTGAATTTTTCACTTTAACCTGTAAAGACCTGTTGGAGATTCAAATGTTATGAAAAACAAATATTTTTAGGAAGGACATTTAAGCTTTTAGCTGTCATTAGTGTTCATTTGATAATTGTATTCAATTATTCATGAATTCTGATGTATTTTTTGGTAACAAGTACTATCTACTTTAAGTGCCTTATCTTAGAAATGAGAAAAACAAGAAGCAGATTTGTGACACTTATTTGCAAGTTTTCACAGTAACTGGGAATTCATTATTCAGCCTTACTAAATGAAAATTTATCTGTAAATTGATACAGTTATATGACATTAAACATTGTAAATAAACTAAAATTCCTATGTTATTTAAAATTTATGTTCAAATGATAGGTGAATTGTAATTTTTTTTTTTTAGTTTTTAAAACCTGGTTGTTTCTCACATAACACTCTATACTGTAATTGGATTACTCTCATTAGATACCTTAAGTTTAAGAAAGCATAATTTAATAAAAACTGAATTATAAAATGGCTGCTTCTATGTCCTATTTTACTATGGCATTTAAATGAGTCTGGTAGGAAAATATACTTAATCAAAATGATAGCTTGATAGTACATAAATTCCTTCACTCTTTGACTACAATGTCAGTTTTGCTGACTTTGCTGTTAACATAATTTTTCATTACTTACTACAAAGCTTGGTCTATGCAAAACAAATTACATATTCTGCTACCTCACTATCTTAAACTAATGTGAGCCATGAAATCTCCTGAATAGCAACTTTTAACTTTGTTAGGCAAATTAAGTAGAATAGGGATGTGTAGCCAATTTATCGTACAGTGGATAATAACCTATTCTATTTTGATTGGGCTATATGATTGAAAAAAGAAAAGGTTTTTAAAAATTCCACAAAATGGCTATTTTCTACAGTATAAAAAATGTTTCTAATTAAAAGCTTAGTCTGAACTTTTTATACATTTCAGAATAGAGAATTTAAGTAAGACTTTCACTTAAAAGTGGCAGATTAAAACATTCATTTAGTTCTACTTAATCCCAAACTCTAATGTAATGAACATATTTTTAAAAATTCATAATCACGTAAGGAAAAAAGCGAGGGGAGTGGGTAAAAATAACAAAAGTAGCAACAACAAAAATGATCCCAGGTTGAAAGCCAAACTAGTGACTATTATTAGCACATTATATGTTCTGTAAATGGGAATGATCATTTTCCATGTCTTACATTTTTTTCTATGAAAATTAAATTCTTTTATTCCTATACGATATTTGCCCCATTCCATACTTTTTCTCCAGAGAGTTGGAGGGTTACTTAATTTCTGTAGTGGATGAAACTAACTTACCAATCAATATTACCAACCCCAGGCACTGAATATCTCTCCCTCTCTCTCTAGATAAGCATGAGGTGTGCATTGACCTGGGTGTATGACACTGGGTAGAATTTTATAAGATCTGTACAGGCACAGGAGTCCCCTCATTTTTTGGGAATGTCACAGCAAAATATACACTAACTGGCTTCTATAGAGTGATACAAGTGGTATTCTATTGGTAACACTTTTGTCTTATTTCAATTAGTTGAAAACCTGAGTCATCAACAGAATTGTTATCCTGCCTTATCCATTACTTTGTACTTTATCATAAATATAGATTTAATTAGATTTAAAAAGTTACTTTTACATGTTTCTATATTGACTCTTTAATTGCTTTTTATATGTTTCCCTTGTATACAGGAATAATAATAATAATAGCACTTTTATAACTTGTTTTGTATATACACACATACATACACACACAATCTCATTAGGCAGATAAGATACAGAAAGTTTAACCTTTTCTAGATCACAGAGCTAGTAAATGGTAAAGTAGGGATTCAAACTCCAGTATGATTCCAAAGTTCATGCTTTTAAAAATTCTTCTATGTCTCATGCAGGTTTTTTATTGTTTCTTTGTTAAAATTACCTATAATACAAAACAAAATAAAAGTTTTTCTGTTTTTAAAATAAATGAAACTTAAGTATTTGTTTGTCCAATTAGAAATGTTATACTTGCTTTGTATTAGAGGTCAAGGATCAGAGATAAATGATTCTCACAATATCAAGCAATTTATGAAAAGGTATTAAATATCAAATAATTTATGGAAATTATTTGTTTTATATTTTAACAGTATTTTGTGTTCTATAATATCTACTGTTGTACAAATATAAAAAAATATAGATTTAAACTTAATCAGTAAGTTGCATTAACAAAAATGGAAAATACTCTGAACTGCTGTACTACCTATTAATTATAAGTGTGTGTAAAAGAGAAAAAGTGAGAGAGTTGTTTTTTGAATTAATAAACCAACAAAAATTAATAAACTAGAATTTTGCTTCTGGCCATGATAAAAAGTCCCAACTTAACCTCCATTATAAACTTTCTGAGAGATTAAATAAAATTGATCCACAGTAAATAAAAAATTATAAATATAGTATTATCAACAGAATTCATTAAACTGGAGCATAATGAAACAAGGTTTTTAATTAGCTAAAAAAAAGTGAATTAAATCCTAAAACTCTGTATAAGCTAAAATAGCTTTTAAATATTAGAGTAGGAGAAAAGATCTTTTTAAAATATACAAAGTTGAAAATATTCTACTACTCTTGCATTTTTTTCCGAGGGAGCTAGTTGAGAATGTACTCTCACAAAGTAGGTGAATAAAATAAGGAAAAGGGACACATGGGATGGTGGTAACAGAGTACCAGAGTCAGGAGATTCGAGTTTCCAAGATGACGGTGAACGGAAATCCAACGACAGCTGTACCAAGTTTGGGGAATGTAACTGACCTATCTTGGAGAAGCAAGAAGGGTGTAGGAGGAATGTATCCATTACATGAAATAAAAAAGTAAATGATACTGATACGTATGGAAATATATGAAAGAATATTTAGTATTATTTGAGTATGTAGGGAGGAATTATTAAGAGGTACATTGCAAAAAGAAACAAAAGCAAGTATTAACTCAAATTAAAATAAATGAATATTAAAAAGGAAGATTTCTAGTGTAAAACAAGACCCATAGTACAATTTACAAAATCAAAATAATACAGTCTTAATACAGATGAACCAAAAATTATACTAGGACCTTAGGCAAGAAGAAATACATTAGGAGGGTGCAGAAAAATGGTGAAAGGAAGTAAACACAAATTGCCTGACATTCTGAACCCAATGAAAGCAAGAAAGAGCAATGTAAGCATATTATTTTGAAATATGGGCAATGATAGAAATAAAATGCTGGAAACAATTGAAAATGTTTTAGCTGTAGAGAGAAATGGAATGTTTTTTGTTGTTATTATTATTCCGTAGTAATATTTGACTCTTGAAAAAGTATGAACGTATGTTGTTTTTATAAAAATTAAAAAAGGTTCACAAATTTGAAGATAAAAAGCTTCATTTGATATTTATAGATTCAAATGTGTTTTAATGTAATATTTAGTAAACAGCTGCTGCACTTAAAGCATTGCTTTAAAATATATGAAAGAAATAAAATGAAAAATACATGATATATACATTCTCAAAATATAGAAGAAGGAATTGATATGAAATTGATACACTATGATAACATTATTCCAAATATGATATTATTGGCCAGTAGTTAAAACGTTGTTATGGTTTAAGTAAGAAACGTTGCAGAAGATACTGGGGAAAAAAGAGAAGTTGTAAAGTTGTGAAAGAAAAGCAAATCATGTTTTATGCATGTGTGGTAGTCAAAATTAAGGTTTTGGGTGATAGTAATATATCTATGAGAGGGCAAGTTACTAAGTTTCTAATGAGAATTCTCTTAAACATGCTATTGGGCTATTAATATTTACTTCTACAATTGAAGAGGTACACTACTGTAGCATTAAATAAAAACTTTTTTCTGATAAAAAATCAGTGTATGATTTATAATTGATCAATATCTTCTGAAATTAAATGCATAATTAAAGTAGTTTATATAAGTTGTCATAGGAGTATATCTTAAGAAAAAAATATGTTTAGTTTAACTTAAAGTAATATAAGAATGAATACAAATCTGTATTATTCACGACATGGTGATGACCTCTGATAAAATATCAGCTTTTGCATTATAATTAGGTTATGCTTTAACAGTTTTCATTTACTGCTTGAGCTGAGCACTGACCATAATTGGATTTAGCACAGTAAATGGCTTTAACTTAGTTCAAAAAGATTTTCATGTCTATTATAGCTAAAATTTTAAAAACTTCATAAAAATTAAAAAATCAAAATAGAGTAAAAAACTCATAGAATGGGAGAAAATATTTGCAAATACTATATTGGATAAGGGATTAATATCCAGAATAGAAAACTTCTAGAGCTCAACAATACAAAAACTTGATTAAAAATGGTCAAAGGTCTTGAAAAGACCTTTCTCCAAAGATAAGACAAATGGCCAAAAAGCACATGAAAACATTATTTAGGAAATGCAAAACAAAACTACAACAATTTACCACCTCATACCCATTAGGATGGCTACTGTCAAAAAACAGAAATAAAAAGTGTCGGCAAGGATGTGGAGTAATCAGAACCCCGGCAATGCTGATGGGAATGTAAAATTGTACAGCCTCTGGGGAAAACAGTATGACAGCTCCTCAAAAAATTGTAAATAGAATTATTATATGATCCAGCAATTCCACTTCTGGGTATATACCCCAAAATTGAAAGCAGGGTCTCAAGGAGATATTTGTACACCCATGTTTGTAGCAGCATTATTCACAGTAGCTAAACCGTGAAAGCGACCCAAGTGTCCATCAATGGATGAATGGATAAGCAAAATGTGGTATATACATACAATGCAATATTACTCAACCTTAAAATGGAGAGACATTCTGCAATATGCTACAATATAGATGAAGCTGGAGGACACTAAGCTAAGTGAAATAAACCAGTCACAAAAAGACAAATACTGCATAATTCATTCCACTTATATGAAGTACTTAGAGTGGCCAAAATCACAGAGGCAAATAGAATGGTGGTTACTCAGGGCTGGGGGTAGGGTGGATGGGGAATTGTTGTTTAATGGGTACAGATTTTCTGTTTTTGGAAATGGATAGTGGTGATAGTTGTGCAACATTATGAATGTAATTAACACCACTGAATTGTACACTTAAAATGGTTAAGATGGTAAATTTTGTTCATGTATGTTACCACAATAAAAAAAAGTGGGAAAAAAACTTAATTAAACAAATGTAAATACATTACAGGTAGATTTTTTTCCTGAGAGATATAAACAATACCAGAAGTCGTACACATATATTCAAATCATTACTATTGTACTATTTGACTTAAAGCATTTTAATTTCTTTACAAAGAGGTACAAATAACTTTGAAACAAACTCTATTTGCTATGCTATTTCACAAATAGAATTAGGCAAAAATGAAGATTTTAGAGAAATCAACAATATCAAAGCAAGTAAATTTGTTGGTAAATTATACATGGAATTGCTAGATGACAGAGTACTAAAATTATTGCTTAATTTCATGCATTTTATACAGTATTACTGTGTTTCCTAGGATTACTCATTTATAATATAGGACAATCTCACAGGAGCTTCTAATGGTATTGATCTATGTGCAAATAAAGGAAAAATTCTGATCATTGTCGTAAGCCTCACAAACTATATATTAAAATAAAAAGAATCAAGTGTTCAAGAAAAATAACTACTCCTTAAGGCAAACTGATTATTGAAAATTGATAGGCTAAGCTTTGGCCCTTTGTTCATTTACTTTGCCAAAAGCTTAGATATTAATCAAACCAAGTATGAAAGGTGCATGAAGATCAGCCAGAGAATTTATAAGCTCTTGAATTGAGGCGTCAGTCTGTTCAAAGGCTAATTAGACCAATCTGTGATTGTATCAATCCCATAATTACTCAGACTAATTATATTAATCATCTAAAATATGTTCATGAAAAACTGTTAATGTATAACCTTGTGGTTTTGAGATGACCTTAGCTCAGTTAGGACATGGTGTCCATGTATGATTTACTAAGTGCAGCTTATGATAGACAGAGTAAGATTTTAAAAAGCAGAAGTATGGAAAAGTAGTAGACGTGTGGATTAAATTGGGTTAGATAACGTGATTTCCACATTTTTCAATTATTAGGAACTTAGGCAAAAGTGCCAGCGTTCGACACAGCTTCGTTTGGAGAGACTGAATGTATAGATTATTACTCAATTTATTTCTTCAGGATTCTATGTACGTGAATTACTGTGTTTTGTGTATACACATGCCATGCACCTGAGCATTCTATGTATGTGGATAATCATTATTATCAAAAATACATGTTAAACTTGGATTAATCCAACACATTTATTAAAAATACCTATATAACCCACATAATATACTATACTCCACACATTAATGTTAGATGTTGGCAAACTACGGGTAATGAAGAACTGTCCTTTGCACTCTAAGAACATCTGGTTTTCTTGAGGACAGAAATAGGTAAATACACAATAATGATAAAATGTGGAAAGATTTAAATATCTTAATTCTACTTACATCAATAAGGTAATATGTGTTAATATTGAAGGAATATTCTTCATTGGGCTGAAGCTTATAGTGTACAGGAAGACAGTCAGGAAGAGAAGACCACAGCAAATTAGAACCCCATGGGCACTAGCTGAAGCTATTCTGCCACATGAGCCATATGAGCCAGCAAACCTAACGGGACTTGAAGTATCATTGGAAGATGACAACATTGTTTGGAGCCTTTGGCAGATCCCTATAGATATATCACATCACAGACCCTTGGGGTTTTGAAGAAAAGCCCAATCATCATACGTGGATAAGTAGGCTCTTTTTGACAGACAGCCTTTGGCTTGCTACGGAGTCCCAATAGAAATTAAATGCTTAATCACAGACCATCAAGTTATCATGCAACCTGAGCTGTCTATCATGAAGTGGGTTTTTTCTCACCCACCAAGTCATAAGGGTGGACATGCATTGCAGCACTCTAATGGGGATCTCTGAAAGACAGTGTGAAGGGAAATCATCCAAGTGGGCAGAATGTAAATCAGAGCAACTTTTATGTTAATTTTTGCTAGAAGGAGAGGTGTCCAAATGGCCAAGTTTGTATCAATTCATAGGATGTGGCCAATGGTTTTGCTGAATAGTCAGGGACTTGGAAAGCACACAATAAGAATATTGGTGAAAAAAAATAGTCTTGGGAAAGATATGTAGATAGGTCCCTTTGAATGGATTCAGAATATGAAGATATTTGTGTTCCATGTAAATTGTCACAAGAATATGATTTAAGCAAAGGTAGATTTTAATAATCAAGTAGATAAGATGACCCATTCTGTGGATACCAGTTAGCATCTTCCAACCACTGCTGCCATTGCCCATTGACACACAAAGTGGCAAAGCTGGCAAAGCTGGGAGTTGGGCAAGGGTTTAGGAAAACTGACTTCCACTTGCCAAGGCTGATCTGATAATACCCACTGTTGAAGGTCCAATATTCCAACAATAGGGAATGACAATGCATCCTGATATGATACCAATCCCTGGAGTGATCAACCAGCTGCTATCTGGTGGCAGGTTGATTACATTAGAGCACTTTCATTATAGCGTGAACAGCAAGTTGTCTTTATCAGAATATGCACTCACTCTGGAAATGGGTTCTACCCACATTACCATGATTGTCATATCCAATGTCATGATATCCCACACAGTCTTGCTTCTGACCAAGGAAATCACTTCAAAGCAAATTAAAGGTGACAATGGACCCATGCTCATGGAGTTCATTAGTCTTACCATGATTCTCACCATCCTGAAACATCTAGTTTGCTGGAATGGTGAAATGGCCTTTTGAAGTTTCACTTATGACAACAGCGAGGTGGCAACACCTTTTGTGGCTGGGGCAATGTCCTCCAGTATGCAGTAAATTCTCTAAGTTAGCATTCAATATATGATGGTGTTTCTCCCCTACCAAAGATTCACAGGTCCAGGAATCCAGTGTTAGTAATGAGAGTGGCTCCTCTCACGGTTATTTCTGGTATTCCAGTAGCAAAATTTGCTTTCTGTAAATGTGACCTTAGGATCTATTGGTTAGAGCCTATTCAGGTAGAACTACTAGGAATGAAGGTTTGGTTCACTTCATCAGGTAGAGAACCACTATCTGAGATGCTTGTTGATGGCAAAGGAAATATGGAATGAGTAATGGAAGAAGACAGCTATAAATAACAGCTATGACCATGTGACCCATTGCAGAATGAGGATTACAATAGTTATGAATATTTATTTCTTATTTAGATATAACAGTGTGTGTATAATTACTTCTGTGTGTTTCTATCTCCATGTGTGTGTTTACCTATTTTGTTTGTTTGGCTTCCTCTCCAATACTTTTATTATCTAGTATAAAATGTGTTATTAATGGTTAATTTTGTATTTCAGTATTTGGGTTACAATGTGTTAAAATAAAAGACTTTGTATCTTTTTATGGGGAAAGTGTTCTGGTGTATCAGTTTGTACATGGATTAGTTATGCCATGTTGCCAGAAGTAAGACTTTATTATTGTCTTTATTTGAAGATTAAGTGTAGTTTAAGGAGATATGTATGGGTGCCAAATTACCATAGTGTGGAATGTGAAGGCTTTATGATGAAACGACTTGGCTAGGCTGAACTGCATCTTTCAGAATTGTCTTTTTACTATGTTCTCACAAAGTGTGGGAAACAAGAAAGATACTCTTATGAGAATTGTAGGATGCTACAAAACAACCATATACACACCTTGAAGTGATTCAATCATACAGTAATCTAAGTGCTGCTGTGAAGGGATTATTCAACTCTAATTAAAGTCCTTATTCAGTTTACTTTAAATCTTTTAAAAGGTATATCATCCTGGGTGGGCCTGATTTAATTAATCGGAAGAACATTAAAAGAGGGTTGGCTCTTCCTATGTTCAGAGACTCCAAACGTCAGCTTATGCTCATGAGTTTCCAGTCTAATCATGATTATCTCTTTCTGTTTTCCTTGCTAACTTCTGCTTGTTTAACTAGTCCCCACATTGTGTAAACCTATCCCTTGTAATAATAATATGTAAATATATACATAATATATTTATGAGAGCTAAATAACAATATTTTACTTTATTTTCTTATGTTTCCTTACTATTTAATTATTTTATATTTATATATGAAATAACTCATAAATATATGGAAAATATTATAATAGTTCATAAATGCTACCCTAATATCTAAATTATGTGATACACATTTCATCAATATTCTGGAAAATTGACAGCTTAACAAGTGTTGTCTTCCATAGTTAAGGAAAAGTGACAGAAGAATTAAAAATATTTTGTCCTTTATAATTATTAGGAGCACAAAATTTGAAGACAATAAAAATTAGATCCTGAATCCTGGCTCTGCCATTAAATAGGCATATATACACATAAATAAATCTTTGAAAACTTCAATTTTCTCATCAATAACGAAGGGATAATAATTGCAGTGGACTATAAGATAGCTATAATATGTTATTGTTCCTTATATAAGGAAGTAAGTTCACTCTCCACTACTTAAACTTGGGCTGTCCTTGTGACTTGCTCTGTTCAATGTGAGAGTTTGCAAGTATGTTCTACAAAGATGCATGAGAAGGATTTGCACTTTGAGGAAAGTCTGCTACTCTTAGGACATCTGCCACTGTGACTGCATGAAAAAAAAAATCCCAATTAGCCTACTGAATGATGGGAGACATATAGTCCTTTAATTCCTGTCACTGCAACTAGGAACTAACCAAATTAAAAAACAGAGCCACTGTGATATTTGGATTTCTGTGCCTGGTTTATTTCACTTAACATAATATTCTCCAAGTTCATCTATGTTGTTGCAAATAACAGGATTTTGTTCTTTTATGTGGCTGAACAGTATTCCATTGTGTATATATTCCACATTTTCTTTATTCATTCATCTGTTGATGGATACTTAGGTTACAATAAACACAATAGTGCAGATATCTCTTTTAAATATTGATTTTATTTCCTTTGGATATATACCTAGTAGTGGGATTGCTGCATCGTATGACAGTTCTATTGTTAATATTTTGGGAAATCTCCATATTGTTTTCCATAATGGCTGTATTAATTTATATTCTCACCAATGGTGTGCAAGTGTCCCCTTTATTTTACCACATCCTCACCAACACTTATTATCTTTTGCTTTTTGATTGTAGTCATTCTAACAAGTATGAGGTGATATCTTGTGGTCTTGATTTGCATTTCTCTGATGATTGGTGATCTTGAGAAATTTTTTGATATACCTGTTGGCCACTTGCATGTTCTTTTTTGAGAAGTCTATTCATGCATTTTGCCAATTTTAAAAAATAGGATTATTTGTTTTCTTGCTATTAAGTAGTTTGAGTTCCTTACAAATTTTGGATATTAATCCCTTATCAGATGTATAGTTTGCAAATGTGGAACCTAAAAGTATTGGTCCTATAGAAGTCGAAGAGTAGAGTGGTGGTTACCAGAGGTGTGGGTGGTTAGGAGGTAGGGGAGAATGAAGAGATGTTGGTCAAAGAATATGTAATTACAGGTAGAGGGGAGGAATACAAAAATGTGTCCAGAATAAGCAAATATAGTATAGGAAAAAAAAGTGGTAAGTGATTGTCTGGGTTTGGGGTGTGGGGAGAAGAGGATAGGTTGGTGTGGGGAAGAGATAGGGAATAACTACTAATGGTTATGGAATTCCATCCTTATGTGATAAAAATATTCTAAAGTTGATTGTGATGATGGTTGCACGACTCTGAACATACTAAGAGCCATTGGGCTGTATACTTTAAATGAGTGCAGTGTATGATATGTGAATTATACCTTGATAAAGTTGTTAAAAAGAAAACAGAGCCACTGACTACCAGCTGACTGCAGACACATGCATGAGCTCAACATGAAACAGCAGATTTTCCCAGATAATCCCAGCCTAAACTGCCATTCCCCAGAATTGTGATCTAAGCAAACAGTTGTATTATGCCACTCAGTTTTAAATTATTTATTATGCAGAAAAAGATAACTGATACAAAATTTCAACATCTGCCAGGGATAGTTATGAGAATTAATTAATCAGGTATTATATTTGTTATGCTGAGGACACAGTAAATAATGTTGTCTGTTTGATTTTAAAAACAGACACAATCATCTGTCACCTGTTGTTCTGGTCTTCCATTGTCCTTATAGGGACCTTATTAAAATTGCTGAATATTTTATAATAATAAAAACTTAGAAATATATATGAATTCAAATTTTAATCTTACTTATACATAATTCTGTTGTTTGATCCTCATCTCAACCCTAAGTAGTTGATTCCATTATTTTCTTTTATGTATAAAGAAAGTAAAACTTAGGGAGTTTAAGTGTTTTACAGACAACTAGCTACTGTCACAGCCAGTCTTCGAGCTAAGATTGCCTAAGTCTAAGCAAGATCTCCTTCAATTCCATTCTAACGGAACAATGAATCACAGCATTCAACTCTTGTAAGAAACAATCCATGCAAATACCATCTTCATAACTTCTTGCTTGTTAAAAATATCTGTGCATAAAAATCATATTAAGGCTGAAGGCAGCAGCATATTCCAAGGGTGGAAATTGAGACTATATGGAACAATGATAATAAATCATTATCTTTGCTGGAAGGCAAGGATTTTCCGGGTACGACAGGGCTTTAAATAGTAGAATTAATTGTATTGAAAGCCAGTCTATGTGACTCAAAAGAAAGTGAAGGGAAGAGCAGAGATGATCATATATAAATGAGGTAGGAAAATTATCATAGGAATACTGAAAATGAATTACTTGTTTATATTGGTTTTGATGATTTTGAATATGTAATATAAGAGACAATTTTTTAACTTCCAGTTTAGTGCATACATTCATTGGTTTACATGTCTAGGTTCCTATTATTTACCTACTCTTTGAGTGTGAAGCCCAAGAATACATTTTTGTATTATTTCACATACTGCAACGCTACCACAGAGTAGTTACTCAAAAATATGTGAGCTGAATGGATTTAATGTTTGATCTATGATGTTCCACACTAATCCTAATATACTATGCCTGGAAACTAATCACATCAGGGAAGGAGACAATTTGGTATTTTCACATATGTGGAGCTATAATGATGGAAAGTACAGCAATCCAAGACAATTATTTATAGCAAATTTTTCTACCATTGCTTTTGAAATCTTTTTAGAAAACAATTTCCTATTGTTCTTAACTAGAAAATTGCAATGATAAACAGACGATTTTTCATTTATCTTTTCTCTTTCCCATACGTTATGATTTCTCTCACTTAAAATACACACACAAGCACACACACAAATATATATGAAGATCTACATTCAATGCTATCTGACTAGAGGCGCTGGATGCAGTTTATAAACTTCCTAATAAAATATAATGTGGGTAAAAAGAAAGTATGGCAGTTACATTAACCTCTACAGCCACCTTTAATACTAAATATTTTCAGCAATTGAGCACACTTTTGGCAAACTCAAACAATTAACGGCAATAATGAAACACAATAGGTAGCTTACACATACCTCGCCAGGAGAAACAAGTATAACTGATTGTATGATAATGAAGGCTTCAATATCTGTGCCGTAAAGGTAGGAGTGAAGTTAGAAGGGATGATACGAAGCAGACTGGAGAATTAAAATGTGTTGATTTTTGTAGTAAATTATTGGAAAAATATAAGATAAAGATATGTGCAGTACAAATAAACCTATTCATACATAGATTAAAATTTTCTCATATATTTTAGATTAGAAAAAATAAAAGTAATAATTTGTTTATATTTTATGCAAAAGCATATATTCAGAAATATATTTAGAAATTAAATGCCTAAATTAACCGTAAAATTAGCTAATTATAAAATTTACATATATATCATTCATATATGTATTCAATTGTAAAAAACACATTTGAAAATAAGTGAATAATTATATTGAACTGGAATTTTGGTGTATCAATGAGTTCACATACACATCTGCCTCTGGAACCTTTGTTTCCAGTGTTCATTCAAATAATATTACATTTTCTTTTCAAATATGGACACATAAAACTCCGAATAGCAAACTTTCCCATGTAAGTGCAATTGTATATCCCTTTTATGTATAAGAGAATCCCTGACTTATGATGGTTACACTATAATTTTTTGACTCACAGTGTGTTTATCGAGAGGTAACCCCATCATAAGTGTATGAGCACCTGTACATGAAATTAAGCATTTCATAATCTAACAAGCTCAGCTGTAGGAAACGTGGGCCATGGAGAGAAGGAGAGATTTGGGACAAGTCAGCTCCAGTGTTTGAAGGTAGTTATTATTCCTTTGGGAGTGTATAGTGTATAAATTTGCAGAGACAACTTGGAAGAGTCATCATTATATATAAAAAATTATCACGGGTTTTAGAACAATAATTACAAGATCAAGTGTCTACAGTAGCCTACAAATGAATATATTGGCATAAGTATAAGAAAAATCAAGTATCCAAAATACAATATATTTTTGTTGAGTTTCTGTACAAAAAAGTAATATGTGATATTAGAAATTATATTTGACATTTACCCACTCACCAGTCAAATTCAATTTTTATAAATAGACTTTATTTTTAATGTAGTTTTAAGTTTACAAAACATTGCATATAAAGTACAGAAAGTTCCTATATACCCTCTATCCCCCTGTATTCCCTTCCCCACTTTATCCTATAATTGCAATACTGTATTAGTGTGGTATATTTGTTACAATGATGAGCCAATATTGTTACATTATTATTAACTAAGGTCTATAGTTATGTTAGGGTTCACTCTTTCTTTAGCACAGTTCTATGGGTTTTCACAAATGTGTAAAGTCGTGTATCCACCATGACAGTATCATACAGAATAGGTTTGTTACCCTACACACCCTGTGTCCTCCATCTGTATTTCCCTCTTTCTCACCCTCCTGCCAAACACCTGGCAACTGCTGATTTTTTTTCTTTCTGTCTCATTCGCTTTTTCCATGGTGTTATATAGTTAAAAGCATACAGTATGCAGGCTTTGAAGACTATCCGATTTCACATAACAGCGTATATTCAAGGTTTCTTTGTGTCCTTTTATAGCTTGACAGCTCATTTCTTTTTATTGCTGTATGATATTCCACTGTATGAATATACTGCAGTTTGTTTACCACCTCACCTATTGAAGGACCTCTTGGTTATGTACAATTTTTTGCCAATTTGAATAAATCTATTATAAATGTCCATGGGAAGGTTTTATTCTTTTCAATTCATTTGTTTAAACAACTAGAAGTACAATTTCTGCATTATATGATAAGCCTATGTTTACCTTTGTAAGAACTTGCCAAACTGTCTTGCAGAGTGGTTGTGTCATTTCACATTCCCAAAGCAATGAGTGATAGTTCCTATTGCTCCATATCCTCACCAGTATTTTGTATTCACAATGTGAATACAAGTTTGAAGTTTAGCCATTCTAGTAGGTGCTTCGTGGTTGGTATTCATTAAGGTTTTAACAAAATATGCAGTTTTAGTATTTCACTTTCACGTTAATTAGGACCTAAACCTAATTCATTTTATTGGGAATGTAGCTATAGGCTAGTAGCTAAGAGTTCGGGTTCTAGAAACAAATTATTTAGATTGAAATTTCAAATATACCACTTACTCTTTGTGAGGAATACGGTAACTACTCAATATGTGCTTCAATAACCTTAGAGGTAAAATGGAGATAGTAATACCATCTACCATCAAGTTTTGTTACAATAATTAGGATAGCACATATGAATCACAATAACAGTATCTGGCCAAGAGTAAACTCTTTAATCCTTTAACTGGATACTAATAATTTTATTTATTTTTACATCAAAAGGCAGAAGTTAGAAATATAGGTAATTCCAAATATTGATAGAATAGTTCTAATTATTTTTATTTTAAAAATTAATTTTAGGAAAACTCATTCAGATAATATATGTAACGAATAGTGAATTCTTTTTTTTTATTTCAGAATATTATGGGGGTACAACACTTTGGTTATATATATTGCAATGCACTGCCCAAGTCAGAGCTACAATTGTGGACATCCCCCAAACTGTGTGCCCTGCACGCATTAGGTGTGAGTTTTCCGATCCCCACCACACCCCTCCCACCTGCCTGACCCTTGGTGAATATTATTTCCATGTGTGCATGTAAGTATTGATCAGTTACTACCAATTTAATGGTGAGTACATGTGGTGCTTGTTTTTCTGTTCTTGTGATACTTCACTTCGAAGAATGGGCTCTAGCTCTATCCAGTATAATACCAGATGTGTTAATTTACTGTTGTTTTTTAGTGCTAAGTAATACTCCATAGTATATATATACCACATTTTATTAATCCACTCGCATATTGATGGGCACTTGGGTTGTTTCCACATCTTTGCAATTGTGAATTGTGCTGCCATAAACATTCAAGTGCACATGTCTTTATAATAGAATGTCTTTTTTTCCTTTGGGTAAATACCCAGTAGTGGGATTGCTGGATCAAATGGTAGTTGTACTTTTAGTTCCTTGAGGTATCTCCCTATTACTTTCCATAGAGGTTGTACTAATTTGCAGTCCCACCAACAGCGTAGGAGTGTTCCTATCTGTCTGCAACCCCACCAACATTTGTTGTTTTGGGACTTATTGATGTGAGCCAATCTCACTGGAATTAAGTGATATCACATTGTGGTTTTGATTTGCATTTCCCAGATGATTAGAGAGGTTGAGCAATTATTTATATGTTTGCTGGCCATTATTCTGTCTTCTTTTGAAAAGTTTCTGTTCATGTCCTTTGCCTACTTTCTAATGGGGTTGTTTGATTTTTTATTGTTGATTTTCCTAAGTTCTGTATAAGCCCTTTATGAGACATGTAGCATGCAAATATTTTCTCCCATTCTGTAGGCTGTCTGTTCACTCTAGTGATAGTTTCCTTGGCTGTGCAGAAGCTTTTTAATTTGATCAGGCCCCATTTATTTATTTTTGTTGCTGCTGTGATTGCTTTGGGGGTCTTCTTCATAAATTCTTTGCCTAGGCCAATGTCTATAAGAGATTTTCCAACGTTTTCTTCTAGAATTCTTATGGTTTCACATCTTAGATTTAAGTCTGTTATCCATCATGAGTTGAATTTTATGAGAGGTGAGAGGTGTGGATCTAGTTTCAGTCTTCTACATGTGGCCATCCAGTTTTCCCAGCACCATTTATTGAATAGGGATTCTTTTCCACAGTGTATGTTTTTGTCTCTTTTGTCAAAGATCAGATGACAGTATGAGGATGGTTTTATATCTGATTTCTCAGTCCTGTTCCATTGGTCTATGTCTCTGTTCTTGTACCAGTACCATGCTGTTTTGGTTAATATAGCCTGGGAGTATAGTTTGAATTCTGGTAGATTGATATCTCCCAATTTGTTCTTTCTGCCTAAGATTGCCTTGGCAATCTTCTCTGGGGTCTTCTCTGGTACACACAAAGTGTAGAATTATTTTTTCTAGATCTGAAAAAAATGATGTTAGTATTTTGATAGGGACTGCATTGATTCTGTAAATCAATTCAGGTAGTATAGACATTTTAACAATTTTGATTCTACCAATCCAAGAGCATGGTGGGGTTTTCCATCTGTTCACATCCTCTGCAATTTCTTTTCTCAGTGTTTCATAGTTGTCTCTATATAGGGCTTTCACCTCCTTAGTTACATATGTTCCTAAATATTTAATGTTCTTTGGTGCTATTGTGAAAAGTATTGCATCTTTGATTAGTTTCTTGGTTCAACTGTTATTTTTGTATATGAAGCCTAGAGATTTGTGTGCATTGGTTTTTGTATCCTGAGAATTTGCTGAATTCACTTATCAATTCCAATAGTCTCTTGGTTGAATCTTTGGGGTTTTCTAGAAATAATATCATATCATCCAAGAAGAGTGAAAGCTTGATCACTTCTGTCCCCATTTGGACACCCCTGATTCCTCTGTCTTGTCTGATTGCTCTGGCAAGGACTTCCAGCTATATGTTGAATAGAAGTGGAGATAGTGGACAATGTTGTCTGGTTTCAGTTTTAAGGGGGAATGCTTTCAATTTTTCCCTCTTCAGTATGATATTGTCTGTGTGTTTATCATATATGGCTTTAAGAATTTTGAGGTATGAGCTATCTATGCCTATATTGTTAAGAGTTCTTAAAAGAGGGTTGAATTTTGTCAAAAGCCTTTTCTGCATCTATTGAGAGGATCATATAGTCATTGTTCTTGCTTTTATTTATATGGTGAATGACATTTATAGATTTGTATATGTTGAACCACCCCTGCATCTGAGGGATGAAGCCCACCTGATCATGATGAATTATTTTTTTGATGTACATTTGAATTCAGTATGCTAGGATTTTATTGAGAATTTTTGCATCTATATTCATAAGGGATATTAGTCTGTATTTTTCTTTTCTTGTTGTGTCATTTCCTGGCTTTGGTATCAAGGTGATATTGACTTCAGATAATGAGTTTGGGAGGATTCATTCCTTCTCAATGTTATGGAATAACGTCTGCAGTACAGGCACCAATTCTTTTTTGTAGGTTTGGTAGAATTCAGGAGTGAATCCATCTGGTCCAGGACCCTTTTTTGTTGGAAGATATTTTTATTACTGCTTCAATTTCGGTGCTTGATATCAGTCTGTTAGGAATTCTGTTTCTTCATGGTTGAGCCTAGGGAGGTAGTGTGTTTCTAAGATTTTGTCCTTTCCTCCACATTTTCATGTTTTGGGGCATAGAGATTTTTGTAGTATTCGAAGATGATGTTTTCTATTTCCATGATATCAGTTGTGACGTCTCCTTTTTCATTTTTAATTGAGCTTATTAGAGTCCTTTTCTTTCTACTTCTGGTTAGTCTAGCAAGTGTCCTGTCTATTTTGCTTATCTTTTCGAAGAACTAACATTTCGTTTTATTAATCTTCCGTATAGTTCTTTTGTTCTTGTTTCACTTAGTACTGCTTTGATCTTGCTTATTTCTTTTCTTCTGCTGGGTTTAGGGTCGGTTTGCTCTTCCTTTTCCACTTCCTTGAGATGATTCATTAGTTTACTGATTTGTGAACTTTCTGTCTTTTGGATGTGGGCATTTAAGGTGATAAGTTTTCCTCTCAGGACTGCTTTTGCTGTATCCCACAGATTACTTCAATTTTTTTAGAAAATTTTTCATTCATTTCTTGAGTTGTTCTTGTGGTTTCTTTGTGCTGGGATTCAATTTTCTCTTGAATTTCATTGAGCTTTCTTATAAGCCATAAACAAAATTCCTCTTCTGTCATTCTACCCATTTCATTTAACTTGGTATCCATTGCTGAGGAATTAATGATTTCTATTGGGGGTAACTTTTCACTCTGATTTTTCTTGGTTCCTGTGTTCTTTTGTTGATTCTTTCTCATCTGGCCTCTTGTTCAAGAGCTGGGGGTGTTAGGGCTAGTTTATGGCCCTGTCTCCAAGCCCCTGAGGTTCGTTCCTTGGCAGAGCCAGGGAGAGGAGTACTGGACTGTATTGCCTTAGGTGTATTTTAGCAAGTTTGGTGGACCTCTTGGGTTACTTCTGACCTGTTGTCTTCACCTTTTCCCAGTGGAATGTAGTAAGTTTGTTCTCCCAGCTTGAGCTCTGAGCTGGTGGATTGTACTTGAGGGTACGAATCCACTGCTCCCTAATTGCTTGAGATGGAATGCAATATTTTTAGCTGTGGGTTTGTTCCCAATGTTATTTATTGTGGTTTGTGTGGAGGAGCCAGTTACCTAGATATTCTGTTGTGCCCACGACAGGCTCTGGTCCCCCAGGTGAGGTATATATGAAAGCCCCAAGTTTTGGGAGGGGCCTTGTAGCTCCCAACGGTTACTTTGACCCTGCTTCTCCTGAGGTGGGGGAAGAAGCAAAATAGCTTGTGGATGCAGTGAGAGAGTTAGATTAAGTCAATTCTACACAACTCTGGGATTGCTTATCCAGCCATTAGGGAGGGGCCACTGCTATGGAGTTCAGAGCTCACTCTCTCTGGGCTTGGAGGTTTGCTTCTGATGGGAGGGGCCAGCTGGTGGGATTGCTGAGGTCTCTAGCCAGGTTTTTTCTTCCCTGTCCACAAGCTTGGGGCACTTTCCCCTCTGATAGGACCACATGTGTGCTCTTGAGTTTTCCCACAGTTGGTGTGCCTGGCTCTCTGACATGCATCACCACATGTCAGTGGCTGACAGGGAGATCTCCAATTGTTCACCCCTTTTCCACAACTAGACCCCAAGGCAAGGCAGGTGGGCGTCTCTATGCCCAGAAGTCTATGCCAGGGGTTGTTCCCATCAGGGGGGATAGTGGCAGCTGTAGGCACTCTTGGATCAAGCGAAATTCCTTAATAAAGTGGGCTGGGTTAGGGGGAGCTTCTCTGGTTCAGCCTGTGGCACTTGAGGCATTCGGTGCCATGAGAACTGGTACTTATACAAATTGAGTCACTATGGCAAGCAACCTTCAAAATGACCAGGAGGGTTGGGACCTGAAGAGCGGGCACTAGGACCAGCACGTAGCGGGCACATAGGAGGCCAGAGCCGGGGAGGCAGGACCAGATGGATGGGCTGCAAACACAAATTTCCAATACACAAAGGCCCCACTGATACATATCAGGGACTTCGTCCCACCTGGAACCCATGGAGCCAGCTGTCTACGGCCACCAAGGGCGTAGCTTGTCACGCCCAGGCCAAAGAGTCCCTGGGTCAGGGGTGGGGTGAAGTTACAGACCTAGCTAACAGTAAGCTCCAGGCGGGAGACCTTAAAGGTGGCTGCTGACTGCCAGTCTGGCATACAGTAGGGCTTATGTCACACTGTGAATGCAGCTCTTCTCAACCCGCCCGGGTCTCACTGAAGCAATTGCTGGCAGCCCCTAAGGGCATATCCTGTTGCTTTCTGTTCAACTCCTGTGCCCTGGTCCTCTGATTTCCAGTGGCAAGATGCCCATCTCCAGATTCCTGCGTACTGTCTCAGGAAGCTGTATCTCAGCCCAGTCCCTACCCAGCCCTAAGTGGTCCCCGTACAGTACACCTGAGAGTTCCGTATGGCTCTCACAATTGCTTCCTCTCCACAGACCCTGCTGTCTTGAGCTACAGCTTTGCACCAACTCTGGGCTTGTCCCTGACTGAGTGAATGGGAAGTCTGCAGGTATGGTGCACGACCACCTGTAGGTCAGGTCACACTGTGCTGACCTGGTAAGCGCGTCCTTCCTGCACTCTGGTCTCTATTGTATTCCCTGCACTCTCTGGTATTTGTGAATGTATCTACCAGTAACCTGTTTTCTTGGGCTGAGTGTCCCATGATGTTTCTGTGTAAATTCACAGTGCTGTTTTTGGAGTGAGTGATCCAGGCACAGGCAGCTGATGGTGATTTTTACCTCCTTCCCTGGGAGTGGTGAGGTGGGAGGACTCTACCAGATTGCCATTTCCCCGGAACCCCCTGAATAGTGAATTCTATTAAAATAATTTGGGAGAGAGTTGCACTGGATTTGGTAGGCGGTATAAGTGGTGGCCAGTGGTTAAATTCTGAAGATTGAGCTAGCAGAATTTTTGTTAGGGAAATAATGTGGGAAATGAAAAAAAGAGTGGAGTTAATCATAACTATCAGATGTTTGGCCCTAAAAAATGGACTCATTTTTTTTTTTTTTCCTATAAAGAAAACTGTACAAGAATTCAGTTGGGGCAAGGAAATATCCCATTTGTTGAGTAGACAGTTGGATATGACTAAGTAGTTCAAAGAAGATATACTTTTGGGAACCCCAATCAACTGTTATTTAAAGCTTTGAGGCTAAAAATGTTGCATTAATTGTTTATATAACAAGATGAAATCCCTTTTCATTTGATATTTACTCTGACTCTAATAGCGTAAGAGTTTAAGGATACTAGGGGTGTTAATGGTTTCAACTTTTTTTATTTTAAGAGAAAAGCAAATAATGTTGTAACAAACACTTCACCAAGAATGAGATTACCAGAACTTGAGGAAAGTAGAAGTAAAAGAAAATATTTTTTGGAGAATATTTTGTGAATTCTATGTAAGCGAAATTTTGCTTGTTGCTTTTGGCCATTAACTTCTTATCCTGTGCCCAGGTTCTTTGCCCTTCTCAGGCTCATGTCATGAACTACTGGTGTGAATGAGTTTAATGAATTATAATTAGAATTGTATGTCAGAACATAAACATACAAGGAGGAACTAAGATTTATGGACATGTACATGATTGCATCCCTTAGATTATTTTACCTTTTTCTCAAATCAGTCAATTATATTAAATAATTCATAAATAGCTAAGGAAATTAAGACTAAAAAATGTTATGTGACCTTTTCAAGGTCACTTTCTTAGCTTGCTAAGGCTGTCATAACAAACATATCAGATGGGGTTGCTCAAACAATGGAAGTTTGTTTTCTCACATTTCTAGAGACTAGAAGTTTAAGATCAAGGTGTCAGTAAGGTTAGTTTCTTCTGAGGCCTCTCTCCTCGGCTTGGAGCTGGCTGCCTTCTCTCTGTGTCCTCACCTGGCCTTTTCTCTGTGTGTGTGTCCCTCTCCCTAATGTCTCTATCTCTTTTTACAAGGACATCAGCCTGAATGGATTCAGGCTCACCCATATGACCTCATCTACCCTAATTACCTTTTAAAGGTCCTATTTCCAAATACAGTCACGTTCTAACGTATTGGGAGTTAGGACTTCCACATATGAATTTGTGGGGGACACAATTAAGTTCATAACAGTCACACAGCTATTAAATAATAAAACTGGCATTTACTTACTCTCAGACTCCAAAGTACATGTTCCTTCCCCTATACCATATAATATATGAAATGATATCTAGGCCTGATGCTAGATATCGGGGTAGAAGTAGGGAGTACATATAGAACAGAAATTATTCAAAGAGCCTTACATCATGGAGATGTTCAATTTCTGATGCTTGAATTATTGCTCACTCTGCTTTGAGTTAAATTACTCATATCCTCTCTTTCGATTAAAATACAAATGCTTCTTGCAAAAATCCCTTATAGGTGTTGTAGGAAAAATAAAGTATTATATATAGCACCAGTGTAAAACATTGCAAAATTGACTCTAATGATTAAGCTATAGTGCTGTTGAACTTTTCCTAATTCATAAAGATAATTGTTAAATGTTCAGAGCAAAATTACAAATTTATAATAGGATAATTCCTAAAAATTGTAAACTATGTTTCAGAGCCTCAATATTCTCTCTTTTTTTTTTCATGCTTTGGTGATTTTGCTTCTTATACTTCTCCAAGCATTGGATTTATCTTTATGCTTTAACCTTTAAGATAAAGTCTGAAACTGTTCACACCAAATGGAAATGATGAAGATTGGCCTAAAAAAATTCTGTATATCAAGAATATTTCTATATTTATTTGAACAGTAATTTAATTAAATGAACATAGGTCTAGAGGCAAAATTCTGGTTTGGCCAACAGATAAGAGTAGGTGTTTTGAGAGATATGAGACCTTTAGTAAATTCCTGATATTACACAAAAGTTAACAACATCTATCCATACCTGCATCCAATATTTTTTTTCCTGTTTGGGATGTGTAAAAAAGTGAACAAAGTAGATATAGAAATTGTGAGATATACATGTATATGTTTGTATATCTTAAGGAGTATAGATGTATATATCTATCTATATCTCTATATTTTAAAATAGCTTCTTTTATTTAAGGTGAGAATTTTATGGTTAACTTTAAAACAGAGTTTGTTGTCTTCCGATAGTGTAATTTTCCTTGTGTAAAAATAAATAGTGTGGCTTGAATTAAAGTATTTTGCACAGCTTTATTACTCAGAAAACTAAGTGACATCCAGCGGCCCATTTAGTAATATAGCACTCAATAATGGACAACTGTATCAAGAAAACCTCCTAAAAACAATAATTGTATTTTTAAACTAAATAACAACCAGAAGACAAAATGCCAGAATCCTTCCTTTAGAGAATATAGAAATCTATGTAATAACATCTTTCCATTTTCCTGGGAACTTCAATGCTCTCAGTAGTAAGGTAAGAAGTATTTTCTTTTGGCCAGAAGACTAGAAAAATGGATTCTACAAAAAAAGCTTCAGGCCACTGTTTTTATTTTAATGTTTCTAGCTGTATAGCCATAATATCAGAGCCCTGGTTGATTTTTAAAGTTCTCATACCAGTTTTGATTTAAAAGATTAAAGAATTTTTGAAGTAGGAAACAAATGTATTTCATTACCATTGAATTTGGTTTGTTTCATAATATTACCTATACTTATATCTGAGAGATAAAAAATCCAAAACATTATACATAAATCCTTTAAATTTTGTTTTAAAGAGCATAACTGAAATAGTAGTCATACCTAGGTATACAAATAGGCCTGGTGTATTTTTAAAGTTTCTGATGCTTAAGTCAAATTTTATAATTAAAATCTAAAAATTAGTTTCTTATATAGGGCAATCAATTCTTCATAGCATTTGCTTTTTATATTCTCTTAATTAAAAATTATATGTGTTTTTATTTTAAAAATAAAAATTTAAAATAAAAAAATTGAAATTTTGTTTCACTGCATTTGATGCCACTTTCTTCTCAGAGGTATGCCCTGGGTGGTATATGTTCTCTTAAACCTTTTCCAATGTGTGTCCACAAATAACTAATTATGAATGTGATTTTTATTTTCATAAATATCACCATGCTATTCATATTATTGTTATGCCCTTTTTTTAATGGCAGTGCCTTTGATATATAGTGTTTTAGCTTTATATAAAGGCAAAAACTACCTGGTATTAAAATTAGGACATTCTAAAAAAAGATTAGGACATTCTGATATTTGAAAATTTATGGTAAGCAAGGTTTATGGAAAAGGTTGCTGGAGATTCAGCGCTCAGGGCCCTGCCCTAGAGTCTGGGTTTGGATCATCTATTACCAGGCCCTGGAAGAATAGCAGTTCTTGTGATCAAAATCAGAGATCATAGAAAGAGGGCAAACCACACAAGTTTTTTTTTTTTTAATTTGTGCAAGGAAAGCCAACATGACACATGGTACATTAATTAAGAAGTGATTTTTTTAATGAGGCTGTATGTACTGAGTTCTTATCTTCATTATTTCTAATTGTGCTTATTTTTCTATTGTGTCAAAAAATATTAAGGAAACAGTGTCTACAGATAAGCACAAGATGATAAAACATATTCATTCCCCTTCCAGTACGTTCTCT
The DNA here is from genome assembly GCA_023783475.1 of Daubentonia madagascariensis. Taxonomy (NCBI): domain Eukaryota; kingdom Metazoa; phylum Chordata; class Mammalia; order Primates; family Daubentoniidae; genus Daubentonia; species Daubentonia madagascariensis. The sequence continues at coordinate 10,459,288 of JAKFHU010000978.1, read as the reverse complement.
CTCATTCAAGCTCATCATTTTATAATTTCTGCAAGTAAAGATTCACTTGAGTTGATACCTATTCCTGGTTAGGTAAATAAGCACCCATTTACTTAGTACTATAAGAAATTCAAAATATTTCTGGTTAAAGTAATCACTCTATTTTTTACACAGTTTTTCCTTAGTTAAATTATCATCACAAGCTAGGTTACAGTGACTTAAAATAAAGAGGTAGGTAGAAGGGCCTAAATATGCTCGAGTGGACGCTAGCTACCTCTATAGGCCTGAGGTTTATGCCAAGAAGGCAGAGAGTTAAGCAATTATTCTTACGAATGCAATGATGAATTTCAAACACACTTTTCTATTCTTCATGCTACTCAAAATTATCCAGTATTATTATTCAATGTGAATATTCTAGTAGGAACATTTCATCTCATGAGTTTTAAAGCATATAAGCAATTCTGAGAATATTTAGCAGGATAAAATCCCAAATCATCACTGCAAATAAACATAATTCTTTATGTCTTTAACACATTTTTATCAAATGTGCACAATTTGTCTTTCTACAATAAAAATTCGGTTTTGTTATGTACCTCGAACCACTCTATCCTAAACTATAAATCTTCCTTTTTAATGTATAAGTTTGGAGTCACACCAAGAACAAGCTATACTTTACTGAGCTCTTTGAAGACATATAAAGCTTTGAAACTGAATAAATATCTTTAGAAAAATGTTCTGACAAAGCAATAATGAAAAGATCATGCCATTTTTCATGCAGCATTTGTCTTATTTAATAAGAGCTGTGTACCAAAATTAGTTTAAATTACTGATAATTAGAAACATTATATTTGAGGAGGAAATCAGAAGTACCTTAATACTAGATTAAGCACACTGACGTAAATATTTTATCAAAATGACATTCCTTTGACATTGGCATTCAGATTTATTCTCAGAGCTTTTTAACTTTTCCTAAAGATCAAGGGCACAGAGTTTTGCACTTTCTATTTTATTGTAACTCGGGGCCAGTTTTTAACTATTATTACTTTAAGAATCATGGCTTATGTCTGAAGGCTGGAATAAGAACAAATCATAAGCACACCAGATTTTAAATTTAAATGAATGCATGAAGAACACAAGTATAGAGAAAACCATAAAGATAGTGGAGTATATATTAAAATACTTCATTTTTTAAAAATTTCAGAATATTATGGGGGTACAAAAACTTTGGTTACATATATTGCCTATGCACCGCCCAAGTCAGAGCTACAAGCCTACCCATCCCCCAGACAGTGCGCCCTGCACCCATTAGATGTGAGTTTTCCCATCGCCTCCACCCCCCTCCCACCTGCCCCACCCCTGATGAATATCATTTCCATGTGTGCACATAAGTATTGATCAGATAGTACCAATTTGATGGTGAGTACCAGTGGTGCTTGTTTTTCCATTCTTGTGATACTTCACTTCGAAGAATGGGCTCTAGCTCTATCTAGGATAATACCAGAGGAATTAATTCACCATTTTTTATGGCTGAGTAGTACTCCATGGCATACATATACCACATTTTATTAATCCACTCATGTATTGATGGGCACTTGGGTTGTTTCTGCATCTTTACAATTGTGAATTGTGCTGCCATAAACATTAAAGGTTGATTGGAAGATGTCTTTATTATAGGATGTCTTTTTCTCCTTTGGATAAATACCCAGTAGTGGGATTGCTGGATCAAATGGTAGTTGTACTTTTAGTTCTTTGAGGTATCTCCATACTACTCTCCATAGAGGAAATCCTAATTTGCAGTCCCATCAGCAGTGTATGAGTGTTCCTATTGCTCTGCATCCATGCCGACATTTGTTGTTTTGGGACTTTTTGATATAAGCCAATCTTACTGGAGTTAAATGATATCTCATTGTGATTTTGAGTTTCATTTCTCTGATGGTTAGAGAAGTTGAGCAACTTCTTATATGTTTGCTGGCCATTATTCTGTCTTCTTTTGAAAAGTTGCTGTTCATGTCCTTTGCCCACTTTTTAATGAGGTTGTTTGATTTTATCTTGTTGATTTTCCTAAGTTCTGTATAGATTCTGGTAATCATCCCTTTGTCAGATGTGTAGCATGCAAATATTTTCTTCAGCACATTGCTTTGAACAATAAAAGATTTAAAATCTTAAGTTATATGAAAGAACAAAATAGAAACCAGAAAATGTAATGTGTTTTTTATTGAATTTCCTTGTCAGAGTTCATGTAAATATCATAATATACAGCTGAAAGACAGCTGACATGGCAAGAACATTCTTCTTCCTGCTGAGGACTTATTTTGGGCAAAATTCCAATCAAGCTTAAAAAAATTCAAGCAATGAATCAGACACAGTTGCAAACTTCAAAATACAACTGGATTAAAATTTCAACAATGCCATTTGTTAGCATTCTTACCAAAGGTAGGTTACTTAATTTCTTTTAATTTGAAGCTCTTCATCTTGTAAAACAGGACAAATCATGTTTTCTTTTCAGGACTATCAAGATGTGTAAGTGAGGTGACAGGTTGCTACGTGACAGTCTCTCAGTAAATTATATGTCATTTCATCAATATTGTCATTGGAGATTTTGGAAATTTCTCATCACTGGGTCAATGTCTTGATGTTTTTTAATGCCTATAAATATACTTTTAGGGGCCCTTATATGAACTATGAAATAATAATATATCTTATATAGTTTGCAAGATTTGTTCAATGTGTTAATTGATTCTGAGATTGGAATAAAAGTATGGTGTCAGTATAGAACCATCTGAGGGAGTGAAAGGGAGTTTGTATAACAGGTTTTGAACACCTTTTAGCTCACATGGTGAACATGAAGACATAGCAACAGAAACTTGTCAAGATAAACACACTGAAAAAAAAGAAAAAAAAAGTCGACAGCATATTATTGACCTATGTGACAACTTTAAGCAAAGTAGTAAATATACAGTCCTGAAAGGAGAAATGAAAATTTAAGGTCAGAAATATTGAAGAAATGATGAAAAAATGATGACTGAAACCTCTCTCCAAATATGATGAAAACTGTACACAATAAGATTTAAGAAGCTCAACAAACTGCTGCACAAGAAAAATGAAGAGAAAACTACAAGAAACAACATAATCGAATAGTCCAAAAGTAGTGTTAAGAGAAAGTTATTAAAAAATGCAGAGAAAAGAAGACATACTATTTACAGAGATTCCAAAATAAAAATTACATCAAATTTTTTTGTTGAAAATGCTGAAAATGAGAAGATTGGAAAACTTAACAGGATAGACCATATTCTGAGACATAAAAAAGTTTCAAAATTTTACAAGTATTTATGAAATACAAATTATGATCTCCAACCACAATGTAATTATATTGCAAATGGATAAAAGCAAATTCATAAAATTCCAACTCTTTGGGAACTAAAAACTTCTAAATAGCACTTGAGTCAAACCAAAAAATATCACAAGAGAAATCATATGTATTTTGAGTGCCTGTATAATGAATGTAGAAAAGTTTCACATTAATGTCCTCAGTTTCAAATCAAGAAAAATAGAACATCTCAAAGGTAGGTAGATTAAAGGAAATAATAAATCAATAATAAATATCAGAGTGGAAATCAATGAGATATAAAACAAAGCAATCTAAACCCAATGAAACCAAAAAGTGTTTCTTTGTTAAGATCGACAATATTGATAAATCTCTGCCCAGATTGAACACACACACGTACCCTTTTAGACTCTTCATTAGAAGCCCAATGAGGTACAAAGGAAGTCACTTATTTGAATGATTAATATTAAAAAGACAAACCATACTAAGTATTGCTAGTAAAATGAAGAAACTAGAATGAAGAATGAATGAACTGTCCTTCACGGTTTTGGAAATGTAATATGGTAAAATCACTTGGAACAACAAGCAATTTTCCTAGTTCTTAAAAAATTAAATGTACACCCACCATATGCTTCAGCCATGGATCTGTTTATTATTTTGGTTGTGGTAACAGATTCACATTTGTATACACACAACAAAACTCACTAAATTATACACTTTAAATATGCACCGTTTGTTGTATGTCAATATACTTTAATCAGGCTGTTTTAAAACTATTTATATGACAGTATACAAAAGGATTTAATGGATTTCCCTGTCTCTTCACACCTGTTCTTATTAAGATCAGAAATTATCACTGTAATGTTCGAAAAGGATTTTTACAAAGTTCACCGCAGTAGAAGTTTAGATAACTTCATACTTATTGAAATTAAAACTACATTGATTTAATTTTAAGAATGCTATTTCATCATTATTATCTATAAAACTGCAACCATGTGTGATGAGACCAATATCTATGGGTCTCTAGTAAATTTTCTTGTCTTGCAAGTGTTAGGTTGGTAGTCTGTTCTTGGTTCTTAGTATGCGCTTGGCTGAAGAATGACCAGACACACCAAATTCAAGGCAAGCGCTAAACGAAGTTTATTGAGGAAGAGCAGGATAGGTTTACAGAGCAAGAGCAAGATATGTTCACCACAGATGATGAACAGGCCCCCCTGTAATAACAAGAGGCTCTGGTTATGGTCTGGGGTCTTGTTTTATACTGTCTGGATTGGGCCCTCCTCGTGGTTCAGACATCACCATTGAACCACTTTGATGGAGAGTTAACAACATAATTAGCCTTAGGTTACTCTAGGTCATTTCCAGGCCCTATTGTGCCTATGCTGCTCGCTGCTCGGTGAGCAGGCTGGGGAATTCCCAGTATTCTTTTGCAGATTGGCAGGGTGCCTACTCTTGTCCTTCCTCCCCAGGTGTGGCAATTGCTAGAGGCACCAAGGTGGGGCGCCTGCCTTTGTCCCTAGGAGAGCCTCTGTCCCTCACTATCTAGCTAATATAAGAAGAGTCAGTGACTGCTATTTTTCCAGATTACCTTTTTAATGTTTGTATTACAAACATCCTTGGTAGAGATTGTCTTTCCCTCCAGAGTAAAGGGCAAGTATGCTGCTTGTACAATATAATAAAGATTAAGACAAAGGATAGGTATGCCCATTTGAAAACATTTAGTTTCTATAAACTCAGAGATCCTAGCCTATAATGCATCCCACTATCTATGTTTGCTTATTAGTTACTCTCTTCATCACACTGAGAATTTATGCTTGACTAATCATCAAAAAAAAAAAAAAGATATTTTGCTTACAAGTATTAATTTGAATAATAACCTGTCCTTTGTCTCTGCTTCAGGAGTCTTGTTTCTTCTACCAGCATCCCTGAAATTGTTGCAAGCTCACATGTTCATTCCCAAGTAGGGTAAGAACTTTGACCTTTCACTGTTCTTAGCATCTTTAAATTTGTATGAAAAGCCAAAAATATGTGGATTAATTTACTGAAAGAACGTTAGAGTTTTAAAGACTAAAACATATATTTTTTAAATTTTATTTTAAGAGACAATGTCTCTCTCTATTACCCAGGCTGGAATGCCGTGGTGCAATCATAGCTCACTGCAGCCTCCAACTCCTGGGCAGAAGTGATCCTCCTTCCTCAGCCTCCCGAGTAGCTGGGATTACAGGCATGCACCATGTCCAGCTGATTTTTTTTACAGTTTTTGTAGAGATGGGGTCTTGCTGTGTTGCCCAGGCTGGACTTGAACTCTTGGCCTCAAGCGATCCTCCCACCTCAGCCTTCCAAAGTGCTTGGATTATAAAATATATTTTTAAGGAAAAAATTTTACAATGCACTGAATTTTGTAGGAATTATCTTTTTTTCAATCCAAGCTTTGGTGAACTACCTGATTTTGGACAAGCTATCCAATATCTCTGAAGTTTGATATCCTCATAATACCGTGAAGCCTATCGAATGAGTAGAATGCTTAATTTTTTTCTTGTCCTTATATTTTTTGTTCATATGAAATCATACATATGGATAGGAGGAAAATATCTAAAACAGATTTTGTAAAATAAAATAACTGTTTTATGTGTCTAGCTAAAGAAGAAACCATAATCCAGCTGCTTAGCTTTCTACCACCACGAGGAGAATTCCCAGAAGTCAGTCTGTGATCCTTTGGAGGGGAAGCAAAACTAGATCATCTCCAATTCTAAAGCAATATGATATAAAATTGTTTTTCTATAGTTGTTTGAATTATTCTAAATTATTGTAAATGCATTCTTTTAGAAAAATTATAGTAGATAGAATGGATAAAATTATGTGAAAACAAATATTAATTTTCACATAATGAGTTCCAATGTGTTTGACTAGTCATCTTTAACAAAGAAATGTCTTCATATTACTTCTTGAAGCTTTAAAAAATATAAAATATAACTTGATTATTTTATTGAGTAAATCTTGAATATTTTTATAGGATGTATATTAAAAAAAGCATTTCATTGTTATAATATTAATTTATAATATTAATTTGTTTATGAAATTAGAGATTACTTACAATATTATGTTATGTCTACTTGGCAAAATTTTTTACCTGAACTCATCAGTTGGCTTCAATTATTTCATAGGTTTGCTAGATACACTTACACATCTGTATCTAAGCTTATTTATTTTCCTATTTTTCTATATAGTCATCAATTTATAAAGCATAAAAAATAAATTTCTTAGTCATCTTAAAAAATAAAATTCTTCAGTATCAAATCTGACCTTGAAATATATTTATTTTTTCCAGTGAACAAGTTGCTCATAATCCTCAAATACAGTATTATGCTGTTTTTATCCATTAGTCTCAAAAACATCTCAATCAAGGACATACGTAAAGGGATTTCTAACCTTTCAGTAATGTATAGCTCAGGTTATTAATCAACTGGCACCATAAATACACCAGATTAAAATGAAAATCATGTAAAATAAAAACTTAGGACATTCACATGGCTGTCTCATGAATTTATAATTCAGAATATATGCTAAGTGAATTACTAAAATAAACTACTACCTCTACTATTCCAATGTATTGAAAAGAGTTATCTGAGCAAAAGAGAAAACACTGACATTGCTAGAGAACTCTGTGAGGATTCATAAACTTAGTAGTAAAATATATATATCCCAAGAAATGATGCATGATCAAATTTAGCCAACACTCCAAAAAATAAAGGTATCCGTGCAAAAATTGAATATTTATTATAAAATTATTCAAAATATTTTGAGATATATGCACATTTAGGCAATTAAATTAAATGTAAAATATAATTTTATTGTATCTAAGATATATTCAGTTCTTTATTCAATAAATTATTACTGAAACCTTTGTATCTCCAGATATTTTGCTAGGTTCTAGGAAAGAGAGAAAAACAATAACACAGTTCTTGCATTTGAGATACAGTTGTGTCCTAATAAAGCAGAAATATAACAGCATTAATACTTTTTAAAAGTCTATCATGGATATATGCACAGCAAACTGTGACGGCATAGGTAAATGTGTGCCTAAATCTATGTATAAGAGTCAGGGGAGTTTTTGCACAGATGGAGTTCTTTACATTAGACTGCCAGATTGACAAAGCAGAATAAAAAGCATCTGCAAAAGTGTGGAGTAACTGAAGTACTCCAGTGCTACTGGAACAAAATATATATGTATGTGTGTGTACACAGGTACATGTGTGGAAGTTGTGGAAGGAAGAGAAGATGAAAGCTTGTACTGAATTGCTAGGCAAATAAGTATAACAAAGGGTTTCATGTGCCATGATAATGAACTTAGAAAACATCTTATGAAAATCTAGGAGCTACTGAATATTCGAGACCACAAAATCAACATGTTCAAATTTGTATTCCGAATAGATAACTTCAGCAGAATGTGAAGGGTGGTTTGCAGCATAACAGGATTTGAATAAAGAAGAAGTTATAAGGAGACAATTGAGGTAGACTGAGTAAGAGAAATGTGCTTAAACTATATCAACAGTGGTCTTGATTAAGAGAACACCACTCACCTAAAATAAGGCACAGATAATAAGTAATTGGTGACTGGGTCTGCAGAATAAGAGAGAGAAAATATCTTCAATAAGTCCCATATTCCTGACAAAGGTAAATGAATAAATAGTGGAATCACTCACTAAGTTTGGGAATTAAAAAAAAAAAAGTATCTTCAGGACAGCTGCATTTGTGGTGATCGTAGGGCACACTACTAAAAATGTCCAGGAATGGTTGTATCCAGAAGTTTAAAGAGCATTCTGGAACAGAAATATATATTTTTGATAGAGGTAAATTTAGATTTAGAACACAAATGACACTAAAACTTTCTACATGGATGAAATTATCCAAGGAGAGAGTACACAAGATAGAGGACTGTCCATTAAGAAAAGCCAACAATTAGTAGCTGAGAGAAGAAAAGAGAAACCACAAAACATTTTGAGTACCCAGATAGTAACATTTGAAATAATCCAGAAAAGAGTGGGAATATGGAGAAAATAAAATAGGAAAGAGATATTTTAAAATGCAACAGACAATAGAATTGTTGAGAAAGAAAATATTTTGTTTCTATTTATGCTCAAACATAAATAGAACGTAAAAAAAATAGTAACTATGCAAGGTGACGGATGTATGATTAGCTTGATTGTGGTAATCATTTAACGATGTATATGCATATCAAAACATCATATTGTACATATTAAATATATGCAATTTCATTTGTCCATTATACCTAAAAATATGCTGAAAAAAGTGAAAAGTGAGAAAATCTTTTTATTTAATTTTTATAAGTAGATTATTAAATATAAAGTACATTTAAATTAAATGTGCCATCCAGAAAACATAAGCTAAAGCTCTAAATCATAGAATTTGTAGACTTATAAAGTCAACCAATCTTAATTTAAAAATTCCATATCCATACAAAGCAGATTCAACTGGAACTTTATTCTTGATTTAATACTTGATGGAGTCAAGAGATATTAGTTGTCTATGATGTGTACAAAATAGTACTACCAACAATATACTGTTTTCTAAGTTCTAGATACACAGAGGGTGACAGGTATTTTAAAAATCAGCCTTTGATTTCCTGGATAACATCTCTTATTGCAAATAAAGATATTTTTACTAAGTTTTTGCTCCTTCCCTGCCCCCCTTAATTTGTGGTATTAATTTTCTATGCTCTCAAATCTACCTCATAATTTTTTATTATTATAATTATACAATTATGGACTATGTACGTTAAAAAGTTTTGAAAATCATCAAATGAATTAATAGCTTTGAAAATTTATAGAAAACCTAAGAATACCCTTTTATGAAATCCAGATGTATCTAAGAAATTTATTTTTTAAAGTTAGGGTTTACTCCACTCCAACTTTGGGTACATAGGACAGAACACAAATACTGATAGATGCAAGAATCCTGGGCGAAAGAGACACAAGTGGCTCCTTGTACTTGTCCCCCTACTGGGCAGAAGCTGTTGAGGATGGTTGTCTCTGAGTAAAGTATAATCTCCACTTTCATAAAGAATGTTTTATTGTCAGGAATAGGCTGATACTGTGACATTCCAAAACCTGTAGAAACTGGTTTCAGCTGTAGAGGAGTCTGATTCAACCTAGCACACAATGACCCTCAGAGCAATCTTTTTCTCTTAAAATCATTTCTCTGGTCTGAAGTCCTTGGCATTAAAAAAATATACGTTATTTTGTAAAAATCTATCTATTCTGTATTTAATATTTCAAAAAATGGAAAGTATTTGTTAATTTTAAAGTTAACTAACTTTTTAATGACTTTGTTGTATCTGCTTTTTGTTGGAAAGTATTTGTATGTTGGGTTGCAGCATGGAGATCTGCAGTTTCAGTTGATCCTCTAGATGGGTATAAGTTATTTGTGACCTTAAGGGCATCATGATTTGGTTTAGGTAGGAGAATGTAGATTCACAGCAATAGGTGGTTGAAAAGCAAGAAAGTATTTTTCGGGCATGTTGCTGAAGGCGTGAGTATTCTATTGCATTTTTCCATGTTTCAACTGGATCTTTCATAGCATTAAACAATGACTTTAAAATGTCACCTACTGAGAACTCAATCAATTCCATCTCTAGTTCTTTAGTGCCTTGGTGATTTCAACTAGGTGAGGCTGAAATGCTAACTTGAATTTGATGTCATAATTTTCAAAGTCAGTGAACCTTTCATTGTATTCTCCAATTAATAGATCTATAACAGCTGTGTATTCATCAAATGATTCATATATCAACCTGCTCATCAAAGACCTTTGCTAACTGGGAAAAATGTTCATCCAAAATTTCCGTTTGAAGAAGCGTTTTGAAAAAAGAGTATAGCTTTTTTTTGCCGCATATCATATATAGACTTAGTTTTACCTTGCAAAGAAATATTCACGTTGTTTTGATTTGACATTATATCACACAGAAATACTACACTCTTACAGATATATTCTTTCAATAATTCACATTGCTGATTCTGTTCTTCCTAAAATTTAACTACCTGTTCTCCCAGAGATAAAATTTTGGCTAACACCTGTCTCTGCAATATCCAGCACACTTTAGAATGATATGGCAAATAAATCCACACTGAATACCTCATTGTTCAACTTTAGCATGTTACAAAACTGACAATATCATGTTGCATTTGCAGGAATATAGTTAACAATACTTATAACTTGTTGCAAAGTGATACTTAAAATAGTAGCTTTAGCATAGAGACTTTGCTGATGCAAGATACAATGAAAAGAAATGAGAGCATCTGGATCTGTTAATACTTTTCTTTTTTATATGTGCAATAAACTCTTCATGTTTTCCTGTCATGGAAGGTGCACCCTCTGTACATACACTCACTAAATTTACCAAATTTAGTCCAACCTTTTTGCCATTTATCTTGAAATTTGTTGAAGATATCTATTCCCCATGTTCTATTTGCAAGAGTGCCCAAAGCGAGTAACTCTTCATAGCAAAGACAATCTTCTGTTATGACCTGAATGAAGTATAAAACCTGTGCTGAGTCAGTAGTATCAGTTGATTCACCCAAAGTGATTGAATAATATATATTTTCCTTTTGAAGAATTGCATGATGTCATTCTGTTAAGTTGAAGTCTAATTCATAGTGCTGATGAGGTTTGGTTCTCCTTGAAAGAGGCTTTTGTTTGTACTTTGGAACAATATTGGGGTCTAAGCATCCTACAACTTCAACAATGCATTCTTTCACAATTTCTACATCACTGAATAGCTTCCCTTTTTTCCCAAGTATATAACTTATACTGTGTAAGTTGCTTCAGTGGTGTAATTTCAGGTCTTATTGCTGCTTGAAAGAATTGTCTTTGCTTTTGCTTTTAATCTTTTAGTGTCTGTAATACACAACCTTTCACACCTCTCCTTCTAATTTAAAATATTTGCGGTCCTAATGAGTGTTATAATGCTGATGAGCATTGAATTTCTTTAATGTAGATACTGCAATATTCACAAAGCAAGCAAATCCTCTTATCTTTAGCAGAAACAAGATAATATTGCAATTCCCAATCCTCATTAAAAAAATCTGTTTTTTTCCTTTAGTGTTCCCTTGGTCTTCCTTGACATCACAGTCTGTTAAGCAGACAGAATTAAAAAATACTGTTGAGCTGTGCAACTATTCACAAATTCCACTTCAAAGAAAAACATAGTGCACTGTTGTCAAAAGCTGGTAACAGATTAGCATAATCGACCCCCATAAACTCTTACCAACCAGCCTGGCATGGTAGTGGCACCAGTAAGGCCAGGGGAATTTAGAACTAAATCATGAGCTTAACAGTGGTCAATTTCGCCCTTATGGCTTACTAATGTTCTAATTGTACCAGTCAATCTGGGAAGATTATTTCTTTAAAACTTATTTTATTCTTTGATATTTTAAATGAGTTCATTTTAAAAGCAAAATAAAAATATAAAAGACAAACAAAATTGTATTAATAAAAATAAAAGGATTTGTTCTGTAAAATTTGGATTCAGTCAAAAGGCTGCACTTAAGGACCAAAAAAGGCCACAGGTTCCCCACCCCTGCACTAGACCAAATCAACCAGTTCATGGAATCCCTGGTGATTATTATTGGTCCAGGAGTAGGCATTAATTCACACTGATGAAAAGATTTATATTCTAAGCTTTGAAAAATATTTGTTCCCACTCTCTTTGCCTAAAATAATCATTTGTAAGATTAAAAAAAGGAAGAATGGAATTTGTAATATCAGATTTGCTAATCATTTTACATGGTCTAGTCAGATATTCAGATGATCCCTAATCTTGGACTAGGTATCCTAGTTATATATTGGCACTTTAAACTGGTGAGTGGGGCAGGGAAAACCCAAGCATCCAATATTAAATTCACTCTGGACTGAATGAATTATAAGTGTAAGACTGAAACCTGCACCTTCACAATATGTTTGCATCTGTTGGCACACTACTACGGTGATTTGCTAGGATTCATTTAATTATATCGTTTGAAGCTCAATGGTTCAAATCTAAATGGTTTCTCCATGTGAACTTTTTTCTCCAATGTCTCTTATGTTCCCTTGCTTTTTATTTGTCTCATAGTCTATAACTGTGCTATTTTCAGTATTTGTATATTATTAGTAATTTATCTTCTTGCAAATAGACATTTAGAAAGCATGTTATGCAAAATACAAAGGAAAAAGCAGTAACTTATTTCCTGAACTCATCTTCTTTGATATTATTCTCAATAATAATAGAAATAGGTTATTATTTATTCACATTTTTTATTTATTGTAAATACCTTGCCAGAAGAAAAAGCTTTGTATACAAATTTCACTTTATATGCATCAGTTATCAGGATATAGCTTAAAACTTAATATTTCAGCCACTAAGGAAATAACTATATCTTTCATAAAGTATCAATTCAAAGACCTTAAACACATTGTATATATATATATAAATATATAAAAGATGAATAAATAAATATATACATACTTTGTTTAAATACAATGATATACTATTTATAATTTTAGAAATTCATCCTAATCGAGTCATCTGATTTTTATAAAATGTTTTAGGAAATGATGCTTGCTATGATATTATTTATAATAGTGATCATTAGGAACAAATTAAATATAAAATTTAATTTTTATATAAAATAATTATTGAAAGTTTATTTAATCTCAGCTACTAATTGAGGTGCTAGGTTACAGTAGCAAACAAAAGAAAGTCCCATCCCTCATAGAGCTTAGATTCTATGTGAGGAAGAGGGAAATAGAAAATATAAAACAAACTGTCATATAATGTCAAGTAGTGGTGTTTGAAGACAAATAAAGTAGGATAACTGGGCATTTTAAAATGTAATTTAATCAGTTTGGATTTTTTTCTATAATAGAAATACAATCATAATAGAAATGCCAAGTTTGGGGAGAAATATTTTCCCAAATCATGAAAAGAGGAACTATATTCAACAGGTGCCTCTTCTTGTTCTTATGCATAACATACACCTGTGTCAATTTCTTTCAGAAATTTCAGAATAATGGAGAAAATTAGCTGCAATGAGGAATATACTGTAATTAGGAGCTACCAGAATTAAATAACCTTCACAATGTTTTATTATCAGTCTATCAAAATAAAGACACCAAGACTTAAGTGATAGGTTTAAATGAAGCTAATCAACATACCTAATTTTGCAACTTAAAATTATTTTAATCTAAGGACTTTATCATATGTTAAAAAACTTGAGTGATATACTATGATATTTGTATCTATAATACTTTCTCTCATCTAGTGTAAGACTGAAGACTACACCTTCACTTGGCAGCTAAAGGGTTTATTATAAGACAGATGTAGCAATTTGTTCTGAGAAGTATGTATTGTATCATTGGTTACCTGCTGTTTTTAAATCATTACCTTATATTTCTGTTATACCTTGAAATGAAACAGGACTATTTAGTGATGCTATATATATTTATTGAATCAATCTTTTAATTTCTTTCACATATTTACAATATAAGCCAAAAAGTTGTGAATAAAAGAAATATTACTTATTAGGCTATTTAACATACTAATAATAAGAAAGGGATAGAGAAAATTGTCAATGGAAATATCTTAGAGGTTCATTATTATTCATTTAAATTTTAAGTAAGTACCTTAGCTGTGTTAAATTTTACTTTTCCCTACATGAATAACAAAGATTTGTTCCCATAAATGTTTGTTTCTTTTTTACATTATGTGTACACACTTTTTTTTATTTTTCCACATTTTCATTGAAAGAAACTCAATATTCTGGGACAAATGCTTTCATCAAAGTGTAAAAACTTATCTTTATTTTCTCTTTCTATCTAGAGAAATTTTCCTTTCCTGTTAGATCTAAATCCTAGTATTAGTTGCATCTCTACCTCCTTGAATATTTTTCCATCAAAATCAACTATTTATCACACTTAGTCATCATACATTTTCATAATCTAGCCCTCTATTTTGTTCAAATTTATTATAAAAATTGACCTTCTCTGCTATTCATAATGTATGTTCAACTCATTTTTAGTTTGTTTCTGTGGAAATTTTGTTGTTCTTTTGAGTTTCTTTAGATTTTTCTTGCATAGAAGAGGATTAATTTATTTGTTCTTTTATGTCTGTGGCTTCAGTTTCTTTTAGATTTAGGTGACCAGAGGAAATTACTTGAGGTCACATTTTTTTTTCGTGCACATATCATCACATTCTACAAAAAAAAAAAAAAATGTAGAGTGTAATTGTTAAGGGTAAAATTTGTGGAACCAGAATGACATTGTGTTTCAGGTATTTTAACCCACACAGATTATTTAAAAATGCTATCTTGCCTTATTTATTGGTAAAATAAGAATAATTGCAGAATTTTCTTCATAAGATTTTTTGGAGAATTAAATAACCATTTTGGCAGATCTATAGTAGGATGTGCTTCTTCGTATTATAGATCCTATAATTATGGTCCTTCCCATTTTCTTCTTCCTTTTCCTTCAATTCTTTTCCTTGACATGCCCTCTGCTTCCTCCCTCCTTCCCCCTCCTCATTATATGATGATCATTATCATTATCATTATTACCAATATCATCATTGATGGACACCTCAGAAGAGTCAAGGACCTTAATTATTCAGTAAAATGTATTTAGCAACTAACAAAATCAAAGTGTTATACTTGGTCCTGAGTTTTAAAAGAAGAAAAGACAAAGAAGGTAAAATTAACAGTGTTTAAAAAGAAGCCTAAAACATGTTTCTTCACTAGTTGTCTGTTTAGAGACCATGGGAATGACCGTTTTATCTGAAATTAATACCAGAGTTTCCCAAGTAAAAAGTTAGCCAATGAGTGGGGGTTGTGGTGCTTTCATAAGTGGATACAATGACTTTGCTCCCAGACAGATATTCTGTAAGGAATGGATGTCACGATGGTTTTGTTCAGCTCTCCCAAATGTCTTTCCTTCCTCTTGACCTTTTTTAATTTCTAGTCCTTAGTTTTCTTTTTCCAAAGAATCAACTCTGACTATTTAGGTAGAAATAAAATCTCCCTTGCCACTAGATTACTATTACTTTAAAAAAACACCATACAAAGCATTCATGTCTTTGTTATAACTCATCTTCTATTTTTACTGATTTATTCTATAAAATTTAGACCCATATCTCAAAATAGCCTTAGGAAGTAGGGTTTATATATATCCAAAATATTTAATACTTTTCTGGGATTTGTAATTGATGCTCAATTATTATTTATTATGTAATTCAAATCATGCTAATATAAGTTCATAAAAGAAAATGATATATAGGCACATAAAGCATTCTTTGTGTCCAAGTCTTTCATGACAGACTTGATATTCCTAATCAAGTTTATTTCATGTTCCATAAACTTGAATAGACTTTTTGTGTATCAACTGTAAGTGTTATAAATGTGTTTTATAGATATCACGGATTTGTATGACTGGATCTGGCTTATTATTTCATACTTATTCTGTGAATTGTTTTCTCTATTATTTATAGATTTATCCATAATATTAGATACAAATGAAAACAAAACAAAATCTCTATCAAAACACTTTGATGATAAAATGTTTATAGAAAGTTCATATATATGTGTGTGTGTATATATATACACATATATATGTATATATATTTAGTTTTACCGAATGGTCATTTGGCAGATATTGTTAGTAAAAATGTTCCTGCAATATACAGCCATACATGTTAAATGAAACTTGATGTGTGGAGTTTTCTAGTTTAAAATGACAGTGTTAAATATTCAGTGCAGATACAAAGGGATGATTATAATAGACAGGCATAGCTGTGTAATATTAATGTCATTATATAGCAGATAGAGTAAGAAACACTGTAGACTAGTTAATATCATGTGAACATTCACTATTAGCAATAAAGTGCTTGACCTTAATGTTTTCCTGAACACTTATGTCCTTTCTTCCTTCAATCTTTCTCAGATATTCACAGAAATACCTATTTCCTTATAAAATGTTCTTCCTTTTTCATTTCATATCTGTGGAAACAAATTAGAGAGCAAAATGTACTATAAAGAAAAAATCAGCAGGCAACCCTCTTGAAGACCCAAGCTGTTTGTGGAGATAAAACTGAAAAATCATGCAGTCACCTAATTAAAGTATGTATTCAGAAAATATAGAGCTATTCGAGAAGTACACACTTATTCTAAAGGACTTTGGGGAGTTTTTTTCCCCTATAAAATTTATAGTAACTTCAGAAATGTTTCATATAGTTTAGAGATTGAAAGAGAATATTAGAAAGCACATAAAGAAAAGTCTAGTAAAAGAGATATTCATAGCAAGCAAATAATTTTTCTATGATTCTTCTCACTTATTTGTGTTATTTTTGTTTGTTTTGTATGTTTTTACTTTACACAAACTTTTGTTTTTAGAAATGGTAAAGAGAGAGATATTATGAAATTAACTCTGGACTTGGCAAGAACTAATTATAGTCTACTATTTTTTTAAAAGTATGAAAATTGCACCACTGTTGCAAAGTTATAACAAAAAAATCATAAAGAATCCATTCCATGCATATTAAAATCCAGATATATTTTAAATAAATTTCATAATATTAACTTTCAGTTAATATGATAAAGATAACTATATTATACAGTAAAAGGTAGTACTAATTGTTTTGTTTTTATTTCTGTAATGAGAAAAAATCTAAAGAGAAGATCATGAAATTGAAATGTAGTTAAAAAGCAATTTAGAAATTGAAATATAAATTGCAGTAATGAATATATTGATAATTTGCTTAGAAGTAACTTAACTGGAGCAAGTTGGCTAAGGCCTACAAGTACCAAGACCAGAGATTAATTGGGCTTTTACTTGTACATTCTGGAATAAGCTGTGTTTTTCTAGGAAAAGAGGCAGTGTTGTAGCACTCATAGGTACTATTCAATAGCCTGACAACATGGAAATATTCCTGGAGTGCTTTATATAGGTTACGCAATCTGCCAAAGACTAATTACAGCCAAATATGTGTGAGTTATTAAAGTTATGACCTAATACTCTTTTTCCACTAAGTAGTCTGCTGATTCCCTATTGCTCAGGGGGCCTTGACATCTGCATTACCATTTTCTTCTTCAATTACTACTGATGTAGCTTCAGTAGAGTGAAAATGAATGTCATGCTACCTTTGAAGCTTTGAAAGTTAATTTGTTTTTAAACTTCAGACTTAAACTCTATGAACCAGAAGTGTCAGAAATAAATACACATTTATATATTCTTGTGGAATGATTCAGCTCATCAATGCTGTGCATAGACATATACTCTGACTCCTCAAAAACAACTGACTTCTCAATTTGTGTCTGCATAATGTCAAACAGGGAAACAAAAAAGCCCCTAAATCTTAATAATCTGAGGATTTCCAAAACTCTCTTGCTTTGACATTATGTGAACAAAATAATGTTTTCTTTTACAAAAAATTTGGATGGTATGGAAAATAAGACAAATATGTTATTTAACTTATTTTTATTTATATTTTTAGAAGATTTTATCTATATTAAACTGTTTATTTATGTAATCTCTTTTATATAATTATGTGAAGGAAACCAAGTGTTGGTGAAGATGTGGAGAAAAGGGAACCCTTACACACTATTGGTGGGAATGTAAATTATGGAAAACAGTATGGAGGTTCCTCAAAAAATTAAAATTAGAACTACCATATAATTTACTGGTCTCACTATTGGGAATATAGCCAAAGGAAATAAAATCAATATGTCAAAGAGATATCTGTACCTTTATGTTTATTACAGCATGACTCACAATAGCCAAGATATAGAATCAACCTAAGTGTTTACCAGCAGATGAATGGATAAAGAAAATATGTTATATATACACAATGGAATACTATTTACCCATTAAAAAAATGAAATCCTGCCATTTGCAACAACATGGATGAACCTGGAGAACATTATGCTAAGTAACATAAGTCAGGCAAAGAAAGATAAATACCTCATGATGTCACGCATATGTGGAATCTAAAACAGTTGATCTCATAGAAGTAGAGAATATAATAATGGTTACCAGAGGAGATATACCTTTCAAGAGATTTATTGCCCAGCAGGGGCACCCCAGTTAATGACAATATATTATATTCTAGAAAAATATAAAGAAAGTAGATATTATCTTTTCTCACCACAAAAATGATGACTATATGAAGTGATGTATCTGTTAATTAGCTAGAATTAATTAATCATTAATTAATTAACATCAATTAACCATTAATTAATTAACATTTCAATTAATTAATTAATCATTCCACAATGTATATACACTTTAAAACATTATGTTGTAAATGATAAAAATAGACACTGTTATCTGTCAATTTTTAAGAAATGTAGAACCCAAGGAAGGGGCATCTTATGGCACCCATGACAGATGTGGCTAAACTCAGACTGAGAATCAGGAATAACGTTTACCAGTATCAATCACTAAGGGTTTAAAACTCCCAGTGAAATCTGTCTGTCATCCACTGGAAGATCTCAGTATAGTCAAATTTTCTATGAAGTATTTTTTATATGAACAACCTGATACAAGGTTGTGGTGACAACTAAGACATCATTTCTCAGTTAACTCTTTCCTGTAATGAAAATCAGCACAAATCCTTGAAAAAGTAAGCATTCAACAAATTTATAATGTTTAGTTTTTAATTTGAAAGTGAAAGTATCTCAGAATATTCTATAGGTTAAATTTGTTTCCATTAAGAAGTGATTAATTTTTTTGTCTTTTTCAATTTCTATTAATAAACGGTACTTGGTAATCAAAAAACCAAAATCACTCCCACTTCATAATAATCATCTTGTTATACACTAAGAAAATCTTAACATTCATAAAATATAATATTTAATAACAATGTAGAGTTTTTAAAAACTATATAATATTTGTGCATTTATCATAATTATTAAAGTCCGAAAGAACGGAGCTATGATGTCTGCTTTAGGTATTTTTCCAAGTGTTGCCCTTACACAATACTCATTCATTCTCTAAATATATCTTGAATATCTATTAAATATTACCCACTGCTCTATGTAGAGTAGGTGCAACAATTAAAACAACAAAGTATAATACCTATACCTCATGAGCTTTCTTTTAATAGTAAGTGAGAGGAGAGGCAGACAATAAACAGACATAGAGTGTCAGATGGTTGTAATTGTTTAGGAGACAAATAAGGCAGGAGATGTTGGATGAAAATAACCGTATAAGTCAATACTGATGTTTTGTACAATGTAGTCAAGAAAGTTCTCTCTGATTAGGAGACAGAAATCACACTGTAATTTTAACAGGGAAAAAATTCAACTTTAAGAATTATCAGCTTTATAAGGGGACTGGAGTAGTGAGCAATTGACAGTAGAACGTAAAGAAAATGCTAAGGAATGTAGGGATTGTAGATGTAATGAGCAGCCTAGGTCTGAAATGGAGCACACAATGAAGAGGTCTGTCCCACCCCACCAAGGATTGAGACTCAGTCCCTGTTGGAGAAGGCATGATTGTGGCTTGTCAGATGGCGAACAAGTTACTCTGGTGGCACACCAGTAGAATTTACAGGAAATCTGCCTTCATGATTTTGGGGAAAGCTGTGAAGTGACTCTGGGGAGGTGTCTCACCAGAGGCACTTCACTATAAACTCACCTTACGGAAGCTCTGAGGAAAGTTTCTGATTGCTGGGTGTTGCTGGCCACCATGTTGGTATTGCGGAGATGCTGAGATGCTGCATGCACTGTGGAAGGACTGTATGTGCTTCTGCGTGCAGCAAAACAGATGCAGAAAAAGTATACCAGCACCAGGAAGCACATAGTAGAGCACACCAGAACTTGGAAGCAAAATTCTTTCTTCCTGCCATGTCTCTCCAATGATCTCTATTGACAAAACTTAAGATAATGCTAGCTAAACAAGAAATGATATTTAAAAGGCCAAGACCCATTTTCGCATTTCAGGCAATGAAAGATGGTTTGGAGCTTAAAGGCAATACATGATAACTGGCAAGTATAAGATAGTCAAGTATGAGTTTTCTAATAAAGCAGAGATCTTGAAGGAGATAATGGAAATGGAAAGCAATGAAATGCTTTTGAACAGAGAATTATTATAATTTGTTATTCATTGGTAAAGTTAACTCTGGTTGCTTTATTGAACATGGAGAATAGAAGGCAACAGTAGAAGAAAGGCATAAGTTTCAAGCCATTGAGGATATCCAATGAGAGTTACTGGTGAAAGGAGCAAGAATGTTAATAGGAGATATGCTGGGCGGTGGTCAATATTTTGCCCTCCCACACACACATACATACAACACAAGAAGCAAATAACCAATAATCATACATACACAGATTTAAAAAGACAGGGTTATTGTGTTAAACAAAATAAAATAAGTGTTAAAGATGATTCTAAGTTTTGACTTTATAGCTGGAAGAATGAGTTGTCATTTCTAAGTTTAGAAAGACCACAGCAAGACCATGATTTGAATCAAAACCAAGAGCTATTTTTTGGATTCTTCATGTTTAAGATGTCTTTTTAAAATCTAAATGGAGATATTCCATGGAAATTTGCATATATTGGTTTAGAGGGCACAGGGAGAAGCACGGACTATAGGTAAATATTCGAAAATCACAGGCATGAGATAGTGATTTTAAAGTTTAAAGCTGTTCAAATGAACAAGAACATATATGGTAAGAATATAGCTGGAAAAGTCAGAACTGAGGCCTAACCTCAGAAGCTGGAGAAACCAATAAAAATAACACAAAAGAAACGGACACAAAAATGAAAGGAAAATAATAACAAAGTGGAAACTAATGAATAAAATATTTTGAAATGGAAGGAATGATCAGTGATAAATGATTCTGACAGGTCCAGCTAGATGAGTCTTAATGACTGACCATGGGATTTAGCAACATTATGGTCAATATTATGGTCACAGGTGACCTTTAATAGATTATTTTGGTGAACATGCATGGGGAAAAGATTGACTTTAAGGTAAATTCTAAGGGAAGAATACATTAGTTACAGTAATTTAGCAACTGTTTTGCACAGTTTCAGTAGAGAAAGTAAGGGGTTGTAAGACCAAAAGAGTTTATTTCTTCCCTTCATTTTCTTTTTTATATTTTAAGGTAGGATGTATCATTATACATAGGAGCTCTGATGAAAAATGAATGAATAGAGCAAAATGCATATTTGGGAAAGGGGGAAATAGTTACAGTGATGTCCTTTTGCAGTCTGAAGGAGTTGGGTTTTTTACACAAAAGTGGTAACATAAAAGAGTAATGTGGGCAGTTTTAAGAAGTTTCTCTTCATTGGCTTTTAGCGGTGCTAGATGTTTGAGGAGAGAGGGTATAATAAAAGGAGAATTGTGGGAGAAATAAGTGAATGGCTTAGGGAAAAGTTGAGATTGTAGAGCAGCTCTAGAGGAGTACTTCTCATAGGCAGTATTGATGTCAACAAAGCTACGCATTTTTCTTTATATAAATGTGTCTCCACACAGAAGTGGAATAGAAGTAGAATTGGATTTTTGACAGAGTTTGTTTTTTTCCTAAGTTATTAAAATATACAGATAAAGGGAAAAAGAGTCAAGACCATATACAAGGGAACGATTATACTCATAGACCATGGAAAATGAACTAGAATAAATTTAATAAAATCAGAAAAAAATGGAACTCAAAGTGGGAGTGAAGGAGAAAAAAGTTAAATTTGCTGGAGTCAATGAACGAGTTCTCAGTGTGGTTAAGTAATTTTTGAAGTAAGAGAAAGAGAGGAATAATCTGAATATATAAATGATACTGCTTAAAAGAAAGACATTAGAACTTGACATTATGGAGAGAGTGCAGTTATGGGTAATAATAAGACTTTAGGTATGTTCATAAAAGTGTTGGCTAAATTATGACCAAAGATATAATCATTGGTGGAGAGTACATAAAAAACTGAGAAGTTCATATAATCACAGATTTATCATTGTTGATGCTGAAATCATCAAAATTATGAAAATGGTAAGTTTTGACATCTGGAATTTAAGACCTTGAAGTTATGAAATTGTTATTATGAGATTGTTGATCTCACGCTTATTATATGCTTTGCACATAATTATGTTACAAAAGAGTAGTAAAGATAATGTCATAAATCTTATAGTTTTATGGGACTTTACATTTTTAATATATATCTTAAATGATTTATATGTAGACCAATAGTCTTCTGGTACACATATATCTATAACAATTGCTGAATTCATTCAAATCAATCAGCAAAATACAGGAGGCAGATGAGGCCTCAAGAAAAATCAATGTAACATCATAAGCATGCAAAAACACAGATACAGACACAGAAGAGCAATAGAGTTCTTTGATTTGGTTTTTGTGGTGGTTGTTACATACAGCCAGTCTTTCACTTGTTCCAATTTCTCAGTAAAGGTAAATGACATTACAATGTTGCTGGTGGTAGGCACACTGAAAGTCCTGACTTTAGCATTATAGAGTGTATTCATGTAACAAAAACTTTTGTACCCCCTTCATATTTTGAAATTTAAAAAAAAAAATTTTAAATGTTGATTAGAAACAAAAACAAAAGGGAAGGAGTGGTAGTGGTGGAATTCTGTGCCAGAATTTCTGCCTAGAAATGACCGCTGGGTTTTCATTTGTTAAATTTCTTTCTTTTAAATTTTATATTAATAGTATTGCTTTTACAAAATAGGCTTTCACTTAAATTTTTGACATTTAAATGTAGAATCTTAAGTCCAAATACATTTTTTGCTATTGTCTTGAAAACACGAGAACAATTATATGATGGCAGTAAAGCTAACCAAAACTGTAATGCAAGTTCATAATAAAGTTATTTTTAGAATGTAAATACTAAATTCTTTTTCTTATTATTATTACAGTACTTACATTTCCATAATGTTGAATTTAATGTAGTAGTTGTTATTCTTCATGAGTAACTTAAATAATATTAGCTACCAAACAATGAAGTGCATAAAGCAAGTGTTGAAATATGTTTTCTTCTTTAATCTGAGAGGAGATGATGGAACCTGGGATCCAGATTATCTGGTTGGAATCACCTTTGTTACTTACTAGCTATGTCACAATGGGCAGTTACTTCTCTTTGCTTCAGTTTTGTCATGTATAAAATGGCAAGAATTTTTATCAGTCTCCAGGAGATGTTACAAGGATAAATTAAGACATAAAAACATTTAGGTTGCTTGCAATAATAATAACAATATAAATTATTATTATTTCATTAGTATTAATCCTTACAGCAACATTGTCAGGTATTTATTTTCAACATTGTAAGTATTGTGAAGCAGACAAAATAACTTGAAAATCAATTATGTGTGTAATTTGAATACTGTTATAGTCTCTGTGTGTGTGTGTGTGTGTGTAAAATCAGATAACTGTAAGTGACAGAGTCAAGATTCAAACTCGAAAGTCTACCTGACTCCAGTCTTCACTCTATTCACAGCACCACCACCTTCACATTGTCCCATATTTGTAATATACTTTCACTTATATTACAGTTTAGATATGAATAATAAAATCTTTGTATTATGTTTAGGCAATTGTAAGAACATAAAGAAAACTCTGGAAATAAATGAGACAAAGAATATCCTAAGATATACAAGTTTAGAAATCTCAGTGTGTGATATTTAAATTGAGAACAGATGGCACATATATGTTAATAAGCTGTAAATATTACACAGTGTTATTGAAGTTAGTTGGGAGATATGTCAGATTAATCTTTGATTTATAAGATATGAAGAGAAGATAAGGTCTTAAAAAGTAAATGATTAAAAAATGAACCATTACAAAATCAATATTTTTAACATAGGTGTTTAGTAACACATGAATTAAAATGAATTTACAAAAGTGTGGTTTAACAAAGAGACTACATTCAAATTTAAAATGAACATTTGGATATAATGTTTGAAGATCCCAATATATATATGTAAGTTCATGATGTTTTTTCATGTTTTAAAAAGAAATGGTTTTTAAATAAAAATTTAAATATATGAATAAATTAAATAAGTAAGCGTGAAAACATTCCTCTGGGAAAATGGTTCTTAACTCTACACAACAGAACCAATGCATTCCCATATTCCACTTCTTTTTGAGTGGTAAGAAAATTAGCAATAAGAATATTTTAGGATCAGAAATAGATAACTTAAACATTAGATACAGGGTAAATTTTTCCTTTTTTAAACAATAACAACAACAAAATTCAACAAGTTCTTTAATGGTATACAGTAACCTACAACATGCATAAACAGTAAGAACAGCATCTTGATAAATTTATGAGTACTTCTAATGTATCACTCAAAAAATAAAAAGATCTAAGTGCAATTTTAGAGGTGCTTTCCCTCCTATCATGGACTTTTGAAAAGGATACCATTTTTTGGCTCAGATGCTAATAGTTTAACAAGTTGTAATTCTTTCAATTATGATAAAAATAAAAGTATTTGATAATATTTAAATAATTTATGTAATGCATTAAATGATTATGATAAATATAATATTTATACTCCCTGCACTATTCTTATTTTTACTTTAACATTCAAAGAAACCAACAATATCTTGTTGAAAATTCAGTCCTTCAACTTAACAGGGTTCAGGACATGCTACCCCAAAATATTGTGCCTTGGCATATTGAATTGATTAATGGTGGGTGCAGGAAGGACTCTCTGACCTTCCCCTGAAGAGGTCATAAGATCTTCATGTGAGATGTGCCCTCACTGCACCCAGAGGAAAGAAGCATCCTTCACGCCAAGGATAGAGGAACGCCAAGAGGATTCCTAACCAACAAGCCTTGGTATGTTTCCCCCAGTTTACTGTTCTTAGTTCATAACCCTTTGTCCTATCACATTTTCCCACTTTTTGCTCTTCAAAGCTAGTACAGTAAGTCCTCATTTAACATCAGTGATAGGTCCTTGGAAGTTGTGACTTGAAAAGAAAGGATATATAACTAAACCAATTTTACCATAGGCCAGCTGATGTAAACAAGAGCTAAATTCCTACTGTATATTCCTTGTCACAAAAAAATCACCAAACCTCTAAATCAAAACCAAAATGTTTCTAATATTAAACATTGAAGTAAAAGTGGTGAACTATACATACATTTAAGAAAGATTAATAAAAAGAAGTAAGATCATCATTTACCCAAATTTTGGTGAATCAGTGAGTGACGGCACTTGTAGTGGCAGTGGGTTAAATCAAGGAATAAACGTTTGCAAAGCAAAAATTGTAAGGAGCCCCTCTTATCACCATGCAGTTCAAAAGCAAGTAAAAACAAATATGGCGGGCTCACTGAGTGCTTTCATACTGCATCATTTATTGTTGCACATCTGTATGATTACTCATATACTTTATGCATTTTTACTTAACAATATTGTGTGTTTATTTGTTCTTTCATTTTCTAACCCACTTATTACAGTTCAGGTCTGTGGGTGGCTACAGCCCATCCCCAGAGCTCAAGGGCAAGGCAGGAATCAGTTCTGGACAGGATACCATTCCATTGCAAGGCACACTCACGCACTCTCCCACACTCACTCAGATTGGGACCATGAAGACACACCAATGAACCTAACGTGCACATGTTGGGATGTGGGAGGAAACCCATGCAGACATGGGAAGAATGAGCAAACTCCACACAGACAGTCACGCCTGTGGGGAATTGACTTTTTTCCTCATCAAACTTATAAGGAAACACCATTGAATGAAACAACGTTATTCGAGGACCTGCTATATGAAAACACTCAGGTATAACCATTGCTTTGGGTCTTCATTTTCTTATCAAGTTTCTTGTGTCACATAAAACTTATATTACATAATTTCATATGATTTTTTTTCTTACTAATCTGTTTGTTACAGAGTGAGCCCCAGCCAAGAACCTAAAAGGGTAGAAGAAAAAGATTTTTTCCATCTCAACACTTTCTGGCAACAATGATGAGACACTGTTGACTGGAACACCTTATTTGCTCTGGAGGCTAAAGTTGAAATTCCGAGATCTCTGACAAAGCCATCCAAAGCTAAAAATTCTTACCAAAGTTAACCTCCTGGATTTCTGTCTGCAGGATCCAATCAAGTGAAGATGGTAAAAGTGTCTTTGCCTTTTCTCTTTCCAAATTTAGATTAGCAGGTGTAAAACATTTGAAAGAATTAGTTCTTTGAACTGTGGCTCTTCTGAATTTGGTTTTGGGTACCTGCAGTTTAATGATCCTTTCCCTTCCAGGAACAGCTATTGCTTTCTTATTTGTCTCATTTTGTGTCTTGAGAGCTCACCTTTGTAACAGTTTAGTTTCCTCCTGTCAAAGGGAGGGGTTGTCAGGCCTGCGTATGCAGGCAGTCATCCATTAAGATGGGTCCCTGAGAATATATAGATGGCTGGACAGAAATGTGGTCTGCGCCTCATTTGCCACTGATGTCTTACCAGGGGACCTTGTCTAAATCTTTCTCTATAGAGCTCCCTCAACATAAGTAACTCTATCTTAGAAAAAGATTCCATCTTACATTTTAAAAGGCATCATGTCAACAGGGATGAGATGTTTGCCTGATACCGCCAACCAGACAAGGGTGTAGCCCTTTACTATCAGTCCTCACCAGAGGACTCAGAGACTTTAAAAAGAGCAGAATTTCACCAGTCTGACATGGCCATCTCAATAGACACCATCTTGCTGTCATTCCTGATCAGCACCTGGCATCTGCTGCCAAAGGCTCTGCACAAATCAAGGACTCTTCCCCACCCAAACAAGGATATTTCCTTGCAGGACATTGATGACAGTTCAGATTATCCCAGCACACTCTCCTTCCCCACATCACTCTCCTTGGACAGGTTTGTGAACCCCTTTTCCTATCCCTTTTTCTCTTGATGCTAAATATTACTCTGTTTGATGTAGATATTTTAATCTGTAACATTTATATATTGATTAAGTACACTACTATATATGGTTTACAACATTGACTGACTTGTAAATTGGCTTGAGCCTGTGTGCCTGCAGTTCTGACTACCAAGTAAATGGGTAGTACTAAGGGGAATTGCCTCCTTGAAAACTCCTCATACCTCATGGCTTATATGATTAAATATCCATTGGTAAAGGTTTAACCTTGTAAAGAGACACAAATGGGCGTGGACCTGGTTATGTCTGATCTTACCCCACCCAGGGCACTTTCTTTCGGCTATTTTTGGGAGAGCTCTGGATCACAAAGGCACCTTCTTTTGTACCCTCTTTGGAGATACTGCTTGCATCTGTAGTTAAGCCATGAAAAAAAGGCGTATTGATTTTAAGTCTTAAAAGGCTTATTGGTTTTGGTTTTGAATCAAAATAAAAATAGGTATACCTTTGAAGATTTAGACTTTCACATCATATATATTTGTATGATTTTCTTTTGTTAATCCTTTTTTTGTTACATAGCATCAGCCAAGACCTAGAACACCAAAAAGAAAAGATTTCTTTGCTTCCCTATAAACTTATTCTAATAAATCTCATGCTTGGATTTCTACTGGCTCCACATCTAATAACAGTTTGGAATACCCGAGAGATTATCTAAAAACTAAAACTAGGATTTCTGTTTTGCCAGGTTGGAAAATTCAATAGTGTTGAAGTCCTTCCCATTAAAATACAGCTAAAATGTTTTAAAAATGCAATGTCTTTAAAAGCAGTTAGCATAACCCTGAAGACAAATGATGATATCATTTGTATAATAGGTGAACTTGCTTTTGGGCCAGTGACAAGATTGGGGAGCTGAACCTGAAACTAATGTTTAAATCTGAGACCTTACTTGATTAAAATATAACACTATTAACAGTTAGTTTCACTATAAGAATGTAACACATTTGTAAAACAGGTTTTCCAAGTATTATTGGATTTGTCACTGAGCTCTTTACTATCTTCTGTCAATGTATGTATTCTTTGATATGAGAACTGGAATTATTTTCGTGATTTTTATCTGCATAATCACAAACAATTCTCACAAATATACTCAGGTGAGATTCTAATACTCAATAATAATGTATGCAATTCTTCAAAATTAGCATTGACTTTTCTGTGCAAATGCCATTATATGTGATTTAGGACTGTGTAATTAACGCATTAATTTATATGCAGATAACCATCTAAATGCCAAAGTCTTTTTATTCAACTCATTCCATCAGACTTTCAAATCAGAAGAGACATATGGCTCAAATGTATATTAAGCACATAAAATGAGAACTCCATAAAATGAGAAGCATTGGAACTATCTGAGAAACATTTTAACTCTTTTGAAAATATATCCTCTACTGTGTATTATTTTGATACTTGAACAGGAGACAAGGTTAAGACATTAATTTCTATTTTTTAGTCAATCAGAATTTGATTTATGCATAGTAGTGATTTATAAACTAGTTCAGATACAACTATTAAACAAAAACATTTTTAAAGTTAGAAAAAGACATATAAATATATATTGATAAATACCATAGTAATAATCACTGTTCTTTCCTCCCTGGTTCCATTTCTACTGCAGGTGCTGAGTCCATAATTTGTAAGCTCAGCCTGTGCCAGTTTCACAACCAGTTCTGAATATGCCTGGCATTAAATTAGGCCTGGGATATATCTGGCCTAAATGAAGCATCTGGATGTTCACCGGTGTTTTTCTAACTTTGGAGAGAAAAAGATAAATTTCATTCTGAGCTATTATTGCTTAGAAAATCAATTTCTAGTTACACTATTTCTTAAAATTTCAATAATTTGGACTATGATGAAAGATGTAGCAGAAATAAATAAATTACTATATTTCTTCAATCTGGCAGAAAAATAGCAATTTTTCATTCAATTTATCTTGTGGTTAACTGTTCTTAACCCATCATACACAATTGGTATTGTTAGAATCATCCAATAAAACTGTATTTCAAATCTCAAATTTTTAAGTTTTTTTTAATACATAATTTCACTTATCTGAAAATTGGGAGGGTTGGGAAATGCAAAAAGCAATACAGGACTTAGATTTATGTATAATATATTCAATACAATTTAGGTCAGCAAAGTTTGAAATATCCAGAAAAATTAGAAACTAACTTAAAATATGAATTTTGCAAAATTTAGTCTTAACTTTATTCAACAAGGAGTATTTGTAAGCAAAACAAAATGATCTTTGATGTTGTAGAAACTGTATTATAATAGTGGTCAAAATAGCAGAATGTCTGAAAGAAAAAAAGCCTTTGGTATGTTAGGAAGAGATGGTATCAGGATGGAGTGTTGTATAATCATGGCATGGGGATACAGGTTGCAGCATTAAGTATGGTGGCCAGCGAGGGCATGGTTGGCAAAATAACACTTTCTCAAAGCCTTGCAAGAAAGGACAAATAGATGAAAAGCTCCTTAACACTCTGCCTTGAGGCCTTCTAACCTGTCCCCCTGCATCTACAGTTGTTACCCTACAATCTGTTCATACACATTAGCCCAAGGCATGAGTTTTTGTTTTGATTTTTGGTAAACATTTTGTGGTATGAATGAATGATGTAGACAAAATTATGACTAACTTCACTACGTAAGCCTATTTTCCTCTTGTAAAACATGAATCTTTGCACAGATGGTGGTAAACTATTTTCTTCAAGGTACATTTATCATATCCATTTTGATCTGATTGAGATTGGTGGCTTCTTTGGTAGGAGAAATAGTCTACTGACATTATAATTTTGTTTTTCATGAAGAAGTTTTCCTATTTCTTTCAGTAATTTTGATATTTCTATATTTTCCCCATAAAATTTCCAATTTTATCTAGGCTTTCAATTCTCTTGAGCTAAAGTTATTCAAAATATATTTTTAAAAACTTTGGTTTCCTTTGTATCTGCAATTAGGCATTCCTTTCAAACATTTCTAAAGCTATTTATTTGTACATCCTATCTATCTTTTTTCCTTGAACTTACTTGCCAAATTGGTCTATTTTATTTTTATTTTCTAGAGCCAGCTTTTAACTTTGATTTTAAAATATTATATTCCTTTATTGTTTGGTTTTGAATATTATCAATTTATCAGTTAATATATTAATTTGCTTTATTTTTTATTTTTATTTTGAAGCTTAGTACATTGCTTTTCTATTTTTTATATACTAATCAGGTTATAAATTTTTAAGAAGGACATAAATTTCAGAATGACTACTACAGCATCAAAATCAAGAAGTTTTGATATGTTGTTTTCATTTTCATTACTTTCATCATAATATTATTAATGTGGCATTTGACTTTATATTTCTTTTAATGCTTTTTACATTTAATTCTAGTCTATTTTATCATTATGTTAATAATGCTATAAAATTGAAATATATGTGTGGCAAAATTTGCTATCAATTGATTTTTAAATTTTCTGTGGCACAATTAATTTATGAGTATGAAAATGCTTTGTATTTTATATGAAAATGTATTTCTGTACATTATGCATCTTCCTACGCTTAATGAAGTTTTTTTGTAACACACATCTCATAGCATAAGTACAAAATATAGTTATTACATTGAGTAGCATTATGTGTACATGTATGTTCATTTTAATTGCAATTACTTTATATTAGAGGTGAAATTTACTCATTTTCACATTTATTACAAACAGGACATTCCTTAGTATTTAATTCGTATTTGATAAAAAATAAATATATGAATCAGACTAACTTTTTTTTCCATTTTCTTCAAATGTAAAGTTTGTTAATTTACTACTACATATAGACATTGTCTTAAGCATGTACCAAGAGCATTCTCTCAATTTACTTTCAGCAATTCTTTTCTAAATAACTTGAGACAAATTGTTCTGTTAATTGGAATTGCTACACAGCGTCTATAACTTTTCCAAATCTCTGCTTGTCTGTAAAACCTTTTAAGTATTTCTTCTACATTTCCTGTTTGCAATTACCCAACTTCACTTGTTTAAGTATGTTACTGTCATTCATTGATCAAACTTGTCCATCTTACTAGGATTGTGCTTTTAGAGGCAACGTTTCAGTGTTGGTTCATAGGCTGTATTCCAGAACTTCTTTCTGGTGAATATAAATATAGTTGAAGTCAGCTGGTGAGCGGAAAAAGCAATTTCTAAACCAAGCATATGTAAAAAAGGCAATCCTCATCACATATCCAGATATATTTTAAAAATAATCCCCTCAAAAGAAAAGGGTAAATTATGGTATATTAAAATTTACAGCAGTATTTCTTCCTCTATGCTTTACTTTCTTAGAAAATGCCACTTAATTTGTGTTTTCACTAATTTCTTTCTACCTTATTCAGATATAACAAAAGGAAGAAGCTATGTCATTGAAAACAATATTAAGAGGAAGTTTAAGGATACATGTTATTCACTAAATAATGTGGATCCATAATTGAAGTCTTGCCTGCCCTTATGGAAAGAGGTAAGTCTATCTATTTGCTAAAATCTCATAGTCCTCTTAGCAACTGATGCATGATCGAAAAGATGGAGAAAGAGTTTATATAACCTTAAATATGAAATTTTAAAAATTCAAAAAACAAATACAAAAAAAATTAAGTGACACTGGACAAATAAAATTGCACATATGTAAAGAATTTTGTGTTTAATAAAAATTAAGTATATGATTTTAAAAAAATACTGACTTTTCAATGACATTCCAAGGAAGAATATGTGAATGTTTTAGAAATAATTTGTTTGAGAAAATTAACATGTATATCGATAACAGCTATTAAAACGAGAAACTTATGAAAGTTTGATATAGAAATGTAAAAATACATTATATTTTAATTGGTTTATGTTTGATAGTGTACTTTTAACAAATGCAATTCTTACAAAAATTTCCTATCGGTAGGCTACTTTTATTTCCAGCAAAATAAAACAAATATGATTAATTTAAATAAAAAAGAGATTTATTCAATGGATTGGGGTAATTCACAGAATCCAAAGGAAAAGCTGCACACATAGACCTCTGGAAGGATGGGAACAAGACAGTTCTGGAAATCTAGGAACCTTGCAATATTGAAAGGCTTCCACTGAATGACTTCTTAAGATGAAGCAACTCCTACTTTTTCCAATCCGTATATGACTTGTATCATTCAGATACCAGAAGAATTTGATAGGCTTAGTTTGGTCACATTTCCATCTACCATCCTTGGGCCAGTGGAGTTAAAGTTACTTTGAATGGCAGTCTCACCAAGACTGCTTCTGTAGGCAGAGCAGTTTCCCATAGAGAGAGAGTGGAGAGTAGGAAAACGTAAAGATGTCTAGAATTCTTGATATATTTTAGTATAAAATTCAGTAATATGAACTTGCACAATGATTTGAAATTAGAATATGTTAGATTTAAATGCTTAAAGGTCATCACATACAGTAATTTAAGACAAAATGAATCATATATTTTAAAAGTATTTCTGACTCTAATTCTGAATTACGATTTCAGTCATGAAAATTTTTCCTTTTACCCCACTCACATAAATACCTTCTATAAAAGCTATTTTACAAAATGTCATTATGATATTTTTCATAGCTGTATATTTTAAAGTTAGAAGATTCTCATTCTAACCTCTGCCAAATTTATGATATATTTATCATAGTTAACCTGTTGTGCTAGTAATATGACTTTTTAAAAAATGAACATGTGGAAAGCACATCTGTCCTTGCAGTGGCTTGAAAATGACTTTTTAAATGTCAATTTCTTCATCACATGCAAAATAAATGATGTTTGTCACTGAACAATTCTCTGAAGATTTCCCATAACGTTACCACATTCAAAGTTTTTGTTAACTCATATGCAGATTTTCATCATGTGGTATAAAATCTTTTAGAGAAAATTCATTTTAGGTCCTATGGAGATAGCACCTAAGTACACTACCATCAAGTTAAAGTCTTCTGACTTTAAGTTTCATGATATCACAAAATAAAACTTTCAATTTACTTAAATATTTAACAATATATTTTAAATATAAAAAATCATTATTGCTATGACACTGCCAATTTTTTAATGCTTGTACATCTCCATCTTTATTCTTTATTCTCATAAAGATAAGATTTTAAGTGTTTTGGTTAAATTTTATATTCCATTGGTGATTTTTCAGCAATACTTGCCAGTAATCATCACACAATTCTTAATTTCCTACAAGTTTACAAAGTACAGAAATATATTTGAATAATAGATTGATCTCTGTCTCAACTCCATGTCAAAATCTTTCTCCTAAGAGCATAATGGTGGTTACCAGAGGCTGGCAGCGGAAGTAGGGAAGATGGGGAAAGGGGACATGTTAGTCAAAAGGTACAGAGTTCCAGCTAGACAGGAGGAATAAGTTTTAGAGATCTATTTCACAGCATGATAACCATAGTTAAAGTACTGTACGTATATTTCAAAATTTCTAAAAGAGTACATTTTAAATGTTCTTCCCACAAAAATAAATAGGTGAGGTGATAGATAAGTTAGTTTGATTTAATCTTTCTACAACATATACATATATCAAAACATCATATTGTACCTCATAAATATTTACAAATATTATTTGACAACTAAAAATTTTCTAAAAATTTAAAAACCCAGAAAACCTTCTCTTGAGACTTCAGAACTAAAGAGACAGTGTATCCAATGGTGGGAAATGGAAACTCATTTATACATATTACTGAAATGTTCCTGTGAAACAAGACTTGTCTCTTCATTTAGGTTTGAATATTTTTTAAATGTATAGGATGATGATTAGAGACTTGATTTATATATCTTTTATTGAGTACCTTTGTAAATGCAGGTCATCTTTCTGGGTACTATTTTCTTTTATATTATCCAGACATATCTAGCTTTCTGGAAAAAAAGCCATAAATGTGAGAACAAAAATAATAGTCAACTTAGGAATGTAGCATTCTAAGTATATTCCAAAAAACAAAATGAGGGAAAAAGTAGTTGAAAATAAAAAAAAAATTCTAAAATAAATATTCAATACAACAAGTTTATCATAAGGTTTTTAAAAGTAGTTGTATACTATTTATCTATTTTTCCATACATCAATTATTTTCTTTAATTATACAAAGTCAGCAATATATTATTGCATTATAATTTAATGAAGCTATTTTAATATGATGTTAAATAAATAGAGCATATGCATTTGACTTTTTGGTGACCTGACTTACTTGAAGATGGTAACTTGCCTAAATTAGAGGAGTAAGATTTTCATTTATTTATTTTCTGTTAATTATAATACTCAATAAGAAGTCATCACAAGCAGTTCAGATAGCATTTTACTGTGTTCCTGATATATCTTTGTGCTATTTGCTCTTCTGTCTTAGCAGTCTATGGTTCGTAAGAACTCTTACTAAAAGGACGTGTTAAGTCATATGACATTGTTATACTCAATTGTTTTTAAACTTCAAGTACAGTAATTTTACAGATTTCAAACTAATAACTGTTCTCAAGTTGTGAACCCCAGCGAGGCTTACTTTTTGTGTAAATTATTCTTTACTAAATTCTCATTGTGTATGGGCTATACGATATTTGTTGTTCAAATTCTGTACAGTTTTCATTTTCCATGCAAACTTAAAATATGCTTCCCATTCCTATCAAGTTATTGTAGAAAGTACTCTAAATTTCATTTATTTGAAAAGTGACTTTTGTTTATAAAAAGCAACATTTTGGCTACTAAATTTTCTAGACTATAGCATCTTAAAAATAAAAATGTGCATAATATTTTGTAATAGAAAGAACTAGCAGGTCTGTTAAAGTAAAATGCTATGTACATGTAGTAATTCAGTAAGTGCTAACTGATACAAATAAAGTGGACATTCATTGCAATAATCATATAATAATGGTGAAACAAACTCAACTAAAATAGAAGCAATTTTTGTGATTATTTTCTGACCTCAGATACAAGAAGCTGATTCAACCACATCGTTTAGTTCACTGAACTTTTCATAGTTGGTCCTGGATAAGTTTATGCTTGGACTTATTTCCTTATTTATTCACATTTAATACATTCACTACTCTAGTCTCTTTACCCATCAAAAGTTTGTTTTGAAATATATTTTTTAAATTGCTGTTGTTTTATACTCATAAAATGTGTACTGTTCTTTAGAGTATTTGCATTTTCTAAATTTGTGTAAACAGTGCTAGGTTATGTATCCTCAACTTCTTCACTTAGCCATAGCCAGAAGCTCCTCCAATCCACTATATTTTTTCTACATTAAAATATGAAGTAGAGATTAATTCACAACAAAATAACTTCAAGTCTTTTTCTTTAGATTGTGAATTCCTGGACAAATGGTTCCCAGATTCATGAAGTATTATTGTTATTTTCTATGTCTAGTTTTTCCCATACAAAGGAAATGAATATTTACAAAATTAAAGTAAATATACCTTGACAAAATCAGGTATGGGTGACCCCAAAAGCAATCTCAGCAACAACAAAAATAAACAATTGGGACCTGATCAAATTAAGAAGCTTCTGCACAGTGAAAGAAACTATTGCTATAGTGAATAAACAACCTACAGAATGGGAGAAAATTTTTGCATGCTATACATCTGACACAGGACTAATAACTAGAATCTATATAGAACTCAGGAAAATCAGCAAGAAAAAATCAAATAGCCCCATTAAAAAACAGGCAAAGGACATGAATAGAAACTTCTCAAAAGAAGATAGACTAATGGCTAAGAAACATATGAAAAAATGTTCAACATCTCTAATCATCAGGAAAATGCAAAGCAAAACCACAATGAGATACCACTTAACTCCAGTGAGAATGGCTTATATCAAAAAGGCCCAAAACAACAAATTTTGGCGTGGACGCAGAGAGATCCACTTATATACTGCTGGTGGGACTGCAAACTATTACAACCTCTATGGAAATAGTCTAGAGATACCTCAAAGAACTGAAAGTAGAACTGCCATTTGATCCAGTAATTCCACTGCTGGGTATTTACCCAAAGGAAAAAAAGACATTCTATAATAAAGACATCTGCACTTGAATGTTTATAGCAGCACAATTCACAATTGTGAATATGTGGAAACAACACAAGTGACCATCAATACATGAGTGGATTAAAAAAATGTGGTACTGTATACAATGGAGTACTACTCAACCACAAAAAAACAACGGTGAACTAACACCTCTTGTATTATCCTGGATGGAACTGGAGCCCATTCTTCTAAGCGAAGTATCTGAAGAATAGGAAAACAAGCACCACATCTACTCACCATCAAGTTGATACTAATTGATCTAATTATATGTGCACATATGGAAGTAACATTCATTGGGTGCCGGGCAGGTAGGAGGGGGGAGGAAGGGATGGGTAAATTCACACCTAAGGGGTGCAGAGAGCACTCTCTGGGAGATGGGCATGCTTGAAGCTCAGACTTGGGCAGAGTAAAGGCAATACACGTAACCTATTCATCTGTACCCCCCTAATACTCTGAAATAAATAAATACATACATAAATAAAAATAAATACATATATTTCAATTTTATTTTTGTTACCATTATACATTTAAAGCTATTTAGGAGTGTAAATTTTAATTATTTATAACTCAGTTGGCTAAGGCTTGCTATGAACCATTAAATTTGTATTATGCATAACTCAACTTCCTCGTAAAATCACCTTGTTTTGCATATTAGAATTAAGTTTACTTAGGCAATAATTACAAATCACTAATATAATTTTGTTTTAAATATTTTAATCTTTTTAAATAAATGAAGTTAAACATGCCTGATGGTAAGTAATTTGTAATAATTTGGCTTCAATTTGGTGAAAACTTGAAAATATACAATATAGTTAATATTATGGTAAAGCAATGCAAAACATTGTTTCCCAAAACTAATATTTTCCTCAGAATTAGGCAAGCACTCTCTTTTTCATAAAATTAGTCCAGGAAAAGAGTACTTTTAAAATCTCATGATTGCCTCATGGAATTTATTTAATCAATCTACCTTATTAACCTTCACAACTGGTTATTTTGTATCTTTTATGTTTTATCAGTGTCTTTTTAGACATTGATAAAGAATTCTAAGAATTAGAACTTTTCCAAATTTATTTTTTTTCTCTTCAACTCAATTTATCTATTCTACTCTATATTATACTATTGTATTTTGACCTGTAACAGAGTTGGGATCTAAACAAATGCATAAATGTATTTTTGTCCAATATGATATAAACTTTCTTTGGTAAACAGATTCACCCACCAATAGCATGCTTTGGAAACAAGTCCTAATCTTCAGAGAGCTTTGAGTCTCTTGTTTTTTCCTTCAGTCTCAATTTTTTTCTGTGTTCTGCTCTCAGTTTTATTAAATTTCTTTCAGTTTTTCAAATGCACCTCACTCTTTCTGGTGTGCAAAGACTGGACTTCCTTTCCCTCTACCAGGAATGAGGGCTCCTTAAAGAAAGTATAGAGTAAGAAGATAAACCTGTGATGAAATGTTAAGGACCTCCAACATCTATTGAGTTGTAGAGGAAGAGGAGACACCAATATTCAGTTTTAAATATTAGGATAATTCTTCCCCCATGTAAAACATATAGGTAATCCTATTGCACCTTAAAAAGTTAACCATTTTTCAAATTTAAATTTCAAAATCTAAACAATTTTTATTGTAATGATTAGACACCACAATCAATTGTAGATCATCGTCAATTAAAGTAAATGATCTTTAGCAATTTAAAACTGTACTCAAGAAAAATTATTTAAAATAGCAAATTATCAATTAATAGTTCATTATTAATTTTAATATGAATGTTTAGTGTGTTGATTTACTTAACCCTAAAACCAGCTTTATAAAAAAAATTTAGGCAAATACTTTAATACACCTAGTTGATAACATTAATCTAACCATTTATACATAGTTATTAAAATGTTAAAAGCAGTATTTTCCTGAAAATTACTACATTTTATTGTAATAAATTTGTACTGATTAGTCACATTTTGCACTACCATGTAAGCTATGAAACAGATTTACAGTACCATAAATTTAATTACCTATTTTTGACTGACATTGTACAGCAACTTATTGTACAAGTAAAGTAAAAAATATTCAACAAATGTTGATTTAATGTAACATTGAATTATTTTTAAAATGCCTGGTATGTCAAAACTAGAATTAAAAAGCTACACTTATTTAAGCATTTAATATATTTAATAACATTAAAGCTTCAAAATCTAAATAAATTAATCCATATTATATCTCAAATATTATTCAAACTAAAATGGTAATATGTTTCTTACTTTTCTATAAATTAAAAGGCAATGGCATGATTAAATGGTATAAAATATTCTGGCTAACAATTTTTTTTATTTATTTAAATTTTTTACAATAAAATTGGCATGTATTTTATTTTATTTATTTATTTCAAAAAGTTTAGGTTGTACAAGTGTTTTTTGTTATGTGGATAAATTGTATCGTGCTGAAGACAGGTCTTTCACTGTACCCATCACCAGAATAGTGTACATTGTACTCAATCGGTAGGGTTTTTTTTTCCAGAATATTATGAGGGTACAAACGTTTTGATTATGTTTTGCTTTTGTGCAGTTTGAGTCAAAGTTATAAGTGTGCCCGTCACCAAGGTAGCGTGCATTGTACCCATTAGGTATAAATTTCCCCATTCCCTCCTCCTCTTTCCCACCTACTTGGTTTCTGTTGAGTTTTACTTCCATATGTGCACATGGGTGTTGATCAATTAGTCCAATTTAATAGTGAGTACATGTGGTGTTTGTTTTTCCATTCTTGCAATACTTCACTTAGAAGAATGGTCTTTAGTTCCACCCATGTTGTTACCAAAGGTATTAGTTCACCATTTTTTATGGCTGTGTAGCACTCCATAGTATACATATACCACATTTTATTAATACCCTCATGTGTTGATGGGCACTTGGGTTGATTCCACATCTCTGAGATTGTGTGTTGTGCTGCGATAAACATTCAAGTGCACTTTTCTCTTTGATAAAATGACTTTTTTTCCTTTGGGTAAATATCCAATAGTGGGATTGCTGGATCAAATGGTAGGTCTACTTTTAGTTCTTTGAGGTATCTCCATACTACTTTCCAAGAGGTTGTACTAGTTTGCAGTCCCACCAACAATGTATGAGTGTCCCCTTCCCTCCACATCCATGCCAGCAGCTGTTGTTTTGGGATTTTTGATAAAAGCCATTTTCACTGGAGTTAGGTGATATTTCATTGTGGTTTTGATTTGCATTTCCCTGATGATTTGAGACTTTGACCATTTTTTCACATGTTTATTGGCCATTAGCCTATCTTCTTTTGAAAAGCTTCTGTTCATGTCTTTTGCTCACTTTTTAATGGGGTTGTTTGATTTTTTCTTGCTGATTTGCTTGAGTTCTTTGTAGATTCTGGTTATCAGCCATTTATCGGATATATAGCATGCAAGGATTTTCTCCCATTCTGTAAGTTGTTTCTCCACTCTATTGATTATTTCTTTGGCTGTACAGAAGCCTTTTAGTTTTATCAAGTCCCATTTTTTAATTTTTGTTGTTGCTGTGATTTCCTTTGGGGTCTTCCTCATAAATTCTTCGCTTAGGCCGATATCTGGAAGAGTTTTTCCAACATTATCTTCTAGAATTCTTACAGTTTCATGTCTTAGGTTTAAGTCTGTTGTCCATCTTGAATTAAGTTTTGTCATTGGTGAGAGGTGCAGATCCTGTTTCAGTTTTCTACATGTGGCTATCAAATTTTCCCAGCATCATTTATTGAGTAGGCATTCTTTTCCCCAGTGCCTGTTTTTGTATACTTTGGCAAAGATCAGATGGCAATATGAGAATGGTTTTATATCTGGGTTCTCTGTTCTGATCCACAGGTCTTTGTCTCTGTTTTTGTGCCAGTACCATGCTGTCTTGGTTACTATAGTCTTGTAATATAGCTTGAAGTCTGGTAAAGTGATGACACTAGATTTGTTCCTTTTGCTTAAGGTTGCTTTGGCTATTCAGGGTCTTTTTGGGTTCCATATGAAGTGTAGAATTGTTTTCCCTAGGTCTGTGAAAAATGAAGTTGGTATTTTAATGGGGATTGCATTGAATCTGTAAATCACTTTGGGTAGTATAGACATTTTAACAATGTTGGTTCTGCCAATCCATGAACATGATATTTTTTCTTCTGTTTACATCCTCTGCTATTTCCTTCCTCAGTGTTTCATAGCACTCCTTGTAGAGGTCTTTCACCTTCTTAATTAAATATATCCCTAAGTATTTTATTTTCTTTGTTGATCTTGTGAAAGTTATTGAGTCTTTGATTTGATTCTCAGCTTGACTGTTGGTGTATATGAATGCTACTGATTTGTGTATATTGATATTGTAACCTGAAACTTTGCTGAATTTGTTTATCAAGTCCAGCAGTCTCTTGGCAGAGTCTTTGGGGTTTTCTAGATACAAGGTCAGCAAAGAGCAATAGTTTGATTTCTTCTTTCCCCATTTGGATACACTTTATTTTCTTCTCTTGACTGATTGCTCTGGCTAGGACTTCCAGCACTATGTTGAATAGAAGTGGTGATAGTGTACAACCTTGTCTGTTTCCCGTTCTAAGTGGGAATGCTTTCAATTTTTCCCCATGCAGTATGATGTTGGCTATGGGTTTGTCATGTATGGTTTTTGTAATTTTAAGGTAAGTCCCATCTATGCCTGGTAGATTTTTATCCCTCACCATCCTCCACCCTCCCCCTTCTTAGTTTCCCATGTCCATTACTATTCTTTATGACCATATACATCCTTATCACAGCACAGTTCACACTAGCAAAGATATGGAATCAACCAAAGTGCCAATCAACTGATGAGTGGATAAAGAAAATGTGGAATATATAATATATACCATGGAGTACTTTTTAGGCACAAAAAGGAATGAAACAATTTTTTTTGTAGCAACTTAGATGGAAGGGGAAACCATTATCCTAAGTGAAGTGTCTCAGGAATAGAAAAACAGATACCATGTGTTCTCACTTATAAGTGGGAGCTAGGCCAACAATTTTAATTATACAATATTATAATAATTTTAAAAACAGTAATAAATGATATATATTCTACAAATTAAATATTAGACATATTATAATTAATGAATTTATGTATATACATATACATATATGCATATATACACATTGCATACATAAACATATGGGGGTGTGTGTACTTTTACATGTATGTGCATATATATACACACATACTGGTAGAGTAAAGGCACATATAGAAGTATTATTATTAAATATTATGCACACACATGTGTGTGCATATATGAGGACATTCAATGTACACTGGTCTCCTAGAGGAAACTTCTTCAGAGCTACAGAAAATATCTACCTGTTTTCCATCCTCCCCACCCCCAACCACCACTACAATTTCTGTACATTCACACACAAAGTCACACAGTGTAATGCTTGTCATCTCTGCCCTGGACTTCTTTAATAGCCACCTACAAGACCACTTGCCTCCATTCTTGCTTGAGTCACCATATAATTTAATATCTAAACCATGACTATTTTGAGAGTAAATGAGAGTATGTTAATAATTATACAATGTATAAAACAGAAGCATTAGGAGAAATCAAGATGTATGAAGAAAAAACATTCAGACTGAAGAAATAAAGAACATAATGTAGAAAATATCCTTGAGAGATGTTATATGAGTAAAAAAATAAGATTAAATAAAAGAGTCCATAATCTGAGAGGCTTACTACATGCACCTAAATATCATTTTCTTGTTCTCCATTGCCAACTCTGAATTATTCAATTTTCTTGATCCAGACAGCTGCTGAGATCTCTGGAGAAATAGGTATTGATAATGCACTTAGCTCATTTGAGATCACATTTGTAGAACTGAATTAATGCACTATCCCTTGTGGTTTAGAACATCAATAGGAAAGTGTCTTCAGAACCTAGAGTAAGGAATAAATGGGAAAAAGATGTCCCAAGTAGTATCTGACATTTGTGGGATACCTATTGCAAGGGGTGATTTTAATGTCAACTCTGTATGATTATGTCAGAGCTTTGTGACCCATAAATGCCATAGAGCTGCTTGGGAGCCTGGGGCTTCAATCTATTGAAACAGGAGAATGTAGGGAGATGGGAGATCGTAATTATCTCATGCAGATGTCTTTGAAGAGGACTGATAGCTGACACTTGTACCCTAAGTCCACAGGGGACAAACAACTGTGTTTTTCATTACCTGCAGGAATACTACTAATAGGAATATTTTAATAATAACTGACCTTCTGAAGTGATGCAAATAAAGGAGAATCAATTTGAGCAATCACAACACAGTTAATGCATTTACAGGAAGGATAAGATAAATATCCAGTGGGAGGCCTATAAAGATAAGTGTCCTTAAAAAATTTAAGACTTCCTGAACTTAAAAGCATAATTTATGAACTTAAAAAGAAGAGTAAATATTAAAATAGAAAATAATGTGTTTTTGAGCATTAAAGTGGTGATCTGCAAGTAGAACTATAAAAATTACCTAGAATAATAAAAGATAAGAAACTTTGAGGTATAACGGACACATAAATTATTGTGAAAGAGAAAAAGGTACTGATGGAATAAAGACAAAAATTCGTACTAAAAGAGAAGAAAATAGCTTAGAAATGACAGTGAAGAGTAAGGGATGCATAAAACAGCACTTGTAGCAAAATAGATATATGGGATAAAATAGCCCCTACTTAAGAGAGCTGCAGAACAAGAAAAAGATGAAAAACACCATCCTCTAGGGGAGCATCTGATTTCGGTTATAACAGAGGTTCACATAAAACTTGAGAGAACATTGTTAAAGTTATAAGGCATTGTGCTGATGGAGAACAAAGGGTTACATGGGGCCGTATAAATGATTGTTGGAGTGGGTGAGGAGATATCATTGGCTTTCTCAATATGTCAAATTTCCACAAAAATGGGACATTATTAGAAGAGGGATGGTCTGGGATTCTTGGGTTCCTTTATGAGACTAATGTTTACAGAAATGTTTGGAATTATAGCATTAGCAGATGATACCTTGTTGGTGTTGACACTGGTGGGATGTGTTACTGGATTTCCCTGTGTGTGTATAGGTGTGTGTGTGTTGTGTGTATGTGTATGAACTTAAAAAGAAGAGTAAATATTAAAATAGAAAATAATGTGCTTTTGAGCATTAAAGTGATGATCTGACAGTAGATATACACACATACTCACACACACTGGAAATACTCGGTACACAGATATATTACTGGGTTTCCCTGTCACTAATATATAAGTAGATATACATATACATACACAAAATAGAATTTGTACATTTTCTATATTGTTATATGTGTCAACAATAAATATTGTTAATATAATTACCATTATTATTTTACTACTAATAAATCATATTTGTATAGTTTTATCTGCATATAGTTCTTTGAATTTGCTTGGCGTTCAAGAGTAATGTGCCTTATTATAAGAAAGAAATCACTACATGGTATTCTTGCTTAATTTGATTGGGCAATATATGAACTTTACATATTTACATGTCCACTTTTCAAAATACAAAGATAATAATTTCATATTCACTTATAAATACAACTTATTGAAATTATTTTAATTATAAAATGCTCTATACTATAACTAACAAAATTTTTAATCTCTGAGGCATATTATGTGGACTAACCTACAAACATGCATGCACTTGTCACCTTTTAGCTTATAGATTCCTATAGCTGAAATGTAAACTTTACAATTAATTACAAGTGTTCTTCCAATTATCTTAAGATTGCCTTTCTCTTTAAATACAGTTTCCAGACACATCTATCATGAAA
The DNA here is from genome assembly GCA_023783475.1 of Daubentonia madagascariensis. Lineage (NCBI taxonomy): Eukaryota > Metazoa > Chordata > Mammalia > Primates > Daubentoniidae > Daubentonia > Daubentonia madagascariensis. Next base: position 10,415,273 of record JAKFHU010000978.1, on the reverse strand, counting down.
ATTGTTTTAAGCACCTTCTTACTTTCTTGTGCTTCTAGTTATAGACAAAATTTCATCTTGTTAAAGGTGATACTTACATGTTTCTTATTTGGGAATGTTATATGACAATTCAATCTCAAATGAGTGTAGTCCTAAAACTCTCTAAATATCTCACATCCCATACCTTTCTATTTACTGACATAAATAACAGTAGGAAGCAACACAATCTGTTAAACCTCAGGCTTATGAGTATTTTTTGTGTCATACGTATGCTGTGTGTGTGTATGTGTGTGCAAATGAGTGTGCATATTACTATGTAGGTCAAGGACTATAGTCAAACACTTCTTTTAGTTATTAAGTAATTAATCACCTAACTATTACCAGATATGAAACCTGATAAATATTCATGTATGATGACTGAAAGAAAGCCCATCAAAATACTAGGATCAGGAGTGTTTATGCAAGTTAAAGTAATATTTTTCAGTGAATAAATGTAACATCAAATGCAGCTAAAGCTGACAAGTTATTAGGAGCTTATTATAGATAATTACAACATCTGAATATATCATATCTTAAAGCTTTGAGTATTGATAACAAAGCTTGATATATTCCCTGAATGAAAGGCTGTGGTTTATGTGAAGTATAATTTCCACTCTATCCATGGAGATGTAGTTTCCTGAGGTCCAGATTCCATTATGATGATAATCAAATAGAACCAAAATATTTGAAATAAATGGAAATATCATAGTTTTTCTGTTTTTCCATAAATATGGATACCACCAAATTGTAGTTTTTTTGCATTTTCTTTTTTTTAAATTTCAGAATATTACAGGGGTATAAATTTTTTGGTTACATGAATTACTTTTGTACAATTTGAGTCAAAGTTATAAGTGTGTCCAGCACCCATATAGTGTGCATTGTACCCATTAGATGTGAATTTACCCATCCCCTCCTCCCCCGCCACTTGCTTGATTTCTGTTGAATTTTACTACCATATGTGCACATGAGTGTTGATCTATAAGTTTCAATTTAGAAGTGAGTACATATGGTTTTTGTTATTCTGTTCTTGTGATACTTCACTTAAGAGTATGCATTCAGGATGTTACAAAAGGTATTATCTCCCCATTTTTTTATGGCTGAGTAATACTCCATGGTATACATATGCCACATTTCATTGATCTACTCATGTATTGTCGGGCCCTTGGGTTGTTCTCACATGTTTGTGATTGTGAATTTTGCTGCTACATTTGAGTGCAAGGTCTTTTTTATAAAATGTCTTTTTTTCCTTTGTGTAAATACTCAGTAGTGGGATTTCTGGATCAAATGGTAGTTCTACTCTTAGTTCTTTGGGGTATCTCCATACTATTTTCCACAGAGGTTGTACTAGTTTTCAGTCCCACCAAGAGTGTATGAGTGTTCCTTTCTCTCTGCATCCACGCCAGCATCTGTTGTTCTGGGACTTTTTGATAAAAGCCATTCAATGGATAACAGACTTAAACCTAAGGCATGAAACCATAAGAATTCTAGAAGAAGAGGTCATAAATACTCCTATAAATATGAGCCTAGGCAAAGAATTCATGAAGAAGACCCAAAAGGCAATAACAGCAACAACAAAAAATAAAGAAATTGGACCTGATTAAATTAAAAAGCTTCTGCACAGCCAAGGAAACAATCAATAGAGCCAATAGACAACCTACAGAATGGGAGAAAATATTTGCATGCTGTACATCTGATAAAGGGCTAATAACCAGAATCTACAAGAACTCCAGCGAATCAACAAGAAAATATCAAACAACCCCCTTAAAAAGTGGACAAAAGACATGAACAGAAGCTTTTAAAAAGAAGATAGACTAATGGCCAATAAGCATATGAAAAAATGCTCAAGGTCTCTAATCATCAGGGAAATGCATATCAAATTGTATTTTATAATCCATTTATCTACATATTTTCATTAAACAGGGAAAATTAAAAAATAGAAATTTTTATTAAAACTATGACATTATTGCTTATTTCTTTATTGATCTCACTTGGTTCTGACTGATTTTAAAGGATGATAATGTATTTCAAAGCCTAACTTTAGATCAGCAGTGTTCAGAGTGGTATAAATCAATTAATTTAATTTTCATTTTATAGCTTTGGTTTAAACCATTTTTTCTCTTTGTGTGTGCTCATTGGTGCTATTCCATCATGCATTGTTTTGCAATTGAAGCAGCTGGGCCATAATTAGCACTTATATTTATATTATTCTTTTGTTATATTTAAGAAAATTAGAATTTAGGGCTTAAAACTGTTAATAAATATATTAATATATATTAATATATTAACCAGCAATTGTTAGTCCTTAATATTATATGGTCTTCTTTAAGACTCATATTTATGAAGGCTAATTTGGAAATCATAAAGAATATATGCAGAGTTGATATTGAGTCAAGAGGGTAAGGTTCTTAAAAAAAATTCACATTGCTGAAATCAGTATGGGACACTGAACTTTTGAAATAAAAGTGAAAGCCAATTCCTCTGCAGCCATGAGATAGACAAATTCATAATATATATTTCTATTTCAAATGGCTATTCCATTCCATCTCCATCCAATATCCCCCCCTTCCGCATCTGACAAGGACACACCAAGCTAAAGCTATCTTTTTTATAGACACAAAAAAAGACTGGGCACTATATTCTCTCTTAAGTTCAGCACACATTCACCTTGACTATGAATATAAACTTATGTAGTCTGTATCCACATTTATATATCTCTTTTTTTAAAATAGAGTATATCTATAAATTTATTGTATCTTCCATATTCTATAATTGATATGTTTGTCTATCTTAACAATCTTAGTAATCTTAGTAATCATTTGTGTATGTTCAAGAAAGTTTATATATTTCTACATTTATATGTTTTTAGATATCAACCATAAATGTTATTTTATTCAGCTATGACGCTTGAATATGCCTAGAACATAAAGTGCCCTATAAATTTTACAGATGCTGACATCTAGGATTTCATAATAAATATGGGACTTATAAAGTAAACATGATTTTGTGTAATTACCATAGGAAATAATAAGGTATATGTTGTGCTTGGGAAGCTCAAGTCAAGTGAGGACGTATAATCTAGATTTGGCTGGACAGCAAAATATTCCAAAGATGGTTCATGTAATGACTCTTGAATGATGTTTGGGAATTATCCAGGTGGGTGTGGTTTTAGTACAACCAGAGCAATCAGAAAGTGGGAAAGCCATAACCCAAGAAAGAATCATATAGGATATATCTTACTTGAGAGCATTAAAGTATTTTAATAAGAATGCAAGATGCATGAGAGGGTCAAGAGAGAAAATTGAAATTGTTATCAAGAGCCAGCTCACAAAGGTTTAATCGCAACAACAACAAAAAAAAAGTTTGAATGCATTCTGGAAACAATAAAAACTATAGAAAAATAACAGTGGTATCATTGTGGAGGATGGATTGATGGATGTGTTGAAAATATTAAATCAATGTTAAATAGAGAGAGTCTGGTTTATTATACATGTAAGAAAACACTACGACAAATTATGAACCTGACGTCAATCATTGGCAGAGGAGGAACTGAAAGATAAAATGATTCAAACTTAGAGCATCTTTGGAGAACAATAAAGATGTTCAGTTTTTTTGTTTTCATTTTTGTTTTATCTGCCATATTTCAGATGCCAATGGAGAACCTACGTAAATATATCACAGAAACATTTAATTGTGTGGGGGATTCATAATTATTGTCTTTGGCATTCAGTGGCTGTTGTTGTCCTCCTTTTATACTCTCTCTGTCACATGGGAGAAACAAGGGGAAATTTTTTGTTTCACGGATGTTGGATATAGTTTATGTCAATGAGGTACATACTTTGGAAGGTGGAAGGTGGTTGAAGGTAATTTTTCTTTCTAATGCAGGCATGTGTGTAGGCAAAGATTTAGTAGGGGCCATTCTTCATGGTCTTGTCACTAGTTGTAAGCAGCTGGGATAGTAGCAGTGTTTTTCTGCACTTTGCTAGCCTCTCAGTGCTAATCACTGGATTGAAGCTGCTGAGGTAGGACCTAGAAGCACAGTTAGGGAAAACCTGGAATTTGTACTTTGTACTTTCCTCCTTTTAAAACTTGTATAAACATCCAAATCTCCATATTAAAGCCTTTATATTTGACTTATCCATGGTGATTTCTGTTTCTTACACCAAATCCTTACTTATTCAAAGGGCTGAAGCTCCAGAAAGATGAATACAATTACAAGCAAAGGTATGTCCATGATACAGGTGAAGGTTAAAGTCACAGTTATAAAGAAAGTTTTCAAACAGATTATTTTTAGAATTTCTTTAAGTTTCTTAAAGACTAATATTTCTTACAACTTAAGTAAATCCTAATAGAAATATCTGTTAAAGTTTAATTAGTGTGGCTAATTTTGAAGGCATCATCTAGAAATATATGTCACTTGCATTTGCCATTTAATTTAAACTAATATATGGAGATGTAAAAAGTATATTATTCTACTGCAAAATTCCATTAAGTAAACATTCTAGAAAATTTTTAAAAATGTCAATAGTATGCTAAAACATGGGAAATGTCAAAAACAAATATAAAAATCCTCTCTAGTGTAAATATCACACAACTGTGAATTTTATCACATGACTTTACAGCTCCTTACTTCCCTTATTGAGTTTTTCTACCGAAACTGTTTGTCATTCCAACACATCTGCTGAGGCTTTGCCAAGTGTCTCAGAATTTCCTCTCTATTCCAACTCGTAGAGGTGGGGAACCTGCGGCCTTAAGGCCACATGTGGCCTTCTAGGTCCTTAAGTGTGGCCTTTTGACTGAATCCAAATTATACAGAACAAATCCTTTTATTAAAAGGGGTTGCAGCAGAGAAAGATGAAGATTTTCTTGCCTCCTTTGGTGCTTAGAAAAGAACAATCTTGAAATCAGAGGGCCGCAGGTTCCCCACTGCTATCTCTGAGCGCTCATGTTAAATCCTAGCAGTTTATTCTCTGACAATATCTATCTTTCATTATTTCCAATTATCCTCTTTTCTGTTTCTTTATATAGTGCTTCTTTAAATGGGGAGAAACTACCAATAATTTTTATTTTATCCTAAGTTATCCTCTTCTCCTTAGCTCTTTTTCCCTTAAGTTTTGAACTCCGTAAACAATTATTGCAACTTTCTCTGTTATAGAAAGCATTGTTGTCATAATAAATTGCCACAAATTAAGTGGCTCAAACCATACAAATCTATTATCTCATAGTTTTATAGATCATAAATTGAGTAGACAGAAGTTTCCCTGCTATAGGTCCCAGAAAGCTAAGATCTTATTAAGAAAGCCTGGGACAGAATCCGCTTCCAGGCTCATTTGAGTTGTTAGCAGAATTCAGTTTCATGTTGTTGTAAGACTCAGGTCCCTGGTTCCTTGCCAGCTGTTGACACCGTGGTTATTTTCAGCTTTGAGAGGCTGCCAGCATTGTTTGGCTCATGGTCCCCTTACATAACAGGCAAAATGAGCAATGGCAAGTCAAGTCCTCATACTTCAAATCTCTGTGACCTTCTCTTCTGCCACATGTGTCCTGCTTCTTTTTCTGCCCCACCTTTCTGACTGACTCTACCTAGACTGTTGGGGGGAAATTGCAGAGCATGCTCTGAGGGTTATTGCTAATACTTCAGGAGAACTAAAATGGAGAACAAATGGGCCAACACTCAGATTCCATTTTTCACCTCTTTGATTTGAAAAAGAAAAATAGTTTGACAATGTATTCTGATAGCACGACTATAGGAAAACTCATATTCTTTTGTGATTGGGAGAATACAAAACTCACATAAAAATCCACTTGGCCTTATCTTGAAAAATGTCTATATGTTTGACTTTTGAGCAGTAATCTTAATTATGGGATCATTCCAAATGATATGCTGGCAAAAATACAAAATGACATATGTCCTCTCAGTAAAAGAAAAAAAAGAGATTACCTATTTCAGTCTCTAAGTCTCTATTTTTCCTTTACACGTAGTATCTATCATTAATACATTTAAAAACACAAAAAATAATAACAGCAAAACAGGATGTGCAAAGAAGCAAGAAAACATGACACATAATCAACATACATAAGTCAATACTAGCTGATCACAAATAATCCATATATTGGACTAGAAAACAAGGATTTTAACTATTATAAATAATATAAAATTGGTTAAAGATTTAGAGGTAAAGGTAAACAAAATGGATGAAAAGAAGGAAGAGTTCAGTAGAGAGGAGGGAGTTCTTTTCAAACAAAAACCAAAAGCAATTCTAGAACAAAAAAGTGCAAAAGATAAATAGATAAAATGAAAAATGGACAAAAGCAAATTATTTAGGCTGAAAGGAAATTATTCTAGATGACAGTACAGACTCATAGAAAGAGATGAAGAGTAAGAAATGGTAAATCTGTGGGTTAATATAAATATTATTGTGTTTTTGATGTATTTAAATAAGTATCAATTTGTAATGCAAACATGATATATTTTGGAGTTTACAAAGTATCTATAAGTAGACTATATAAAGAAAAGAGTGCAAAAAATGGAAAAGCATTAAATGGCATTGTATAGTGTTAAATTTCTCATATTTTATGGAAAATGGTAATCCAAAATAAAATTGACTCAGGACCTAGAGGTGGCCTAGTCTTGGGTCACTAGTTTCAACTTTGTGAAACTAGGAAAACACAAATCTTAATATCGAGGCAGATGCTGCCAACATAATATTTATACAAAACTCATCTGTGTCCATTTAGCATATAGAAACTTCCTTTTGTCTCATTTTTTAAAAAACTGATATCCATATTGAATCATAAAGGAAGATTTGTGAGTGTTACACAGAGGTAAATTGAGAAAGTTTGAACTTTTAAGTTTTATCAGTTTTTCTTGTGGTTGTGCTAATATTGCTTAAGAATGCAGATGAAATCCAAATATATGGATTCTAATTGCAATGAAAATGATAAATATTTATTAGCATCATTATGTAGTAGACAACAAGATGTAGTCTCATCATTTATTTAGATATATTATCTCATGAATATTTAAAAGAGCCCAATGAGATATAATTTACCCTTAATTTCATTAAATAGAAAATTAAACTAAAATATAAAAATATTAAGTAATTCAGTTATGTTCGTAGCTGGTAAGTGGTAGAGTTGGGTTAGAAATTAGGTTCATTTAACCATCATCCTTTGCTAAAGTGTTCCACTATGCTGTCTCTTTCCCATAGGCCAGCACGGTAGTACTTCACTTTGGGATGACAGGGTATGATTGGCACCTTAAGAGTCTCTGTAAGATATAATAATTATTAATGAAAATATGTTTAAGTTTAGAGCAAAAAACATATACAAGTTGTCATTAGGTTGTATGCTACCATAGAAGCTATGAATTAAGCCTAGCCATAAGGACATGATCAGCAAGAAAGGAAACATAAAATGGACAAATACACAGAATCTTAGTGATGATTCAGTCTATAATTCCAAAGTATTGGAAAAGTAGAAAGGCTAATGGTAATTTTTTTGCCAACTGCTCCATGGAATAGCACAGTCCTAGTCACTATTTGGGATTCATACAAAAGATTTCGATTCCAAAGAGTACAGATTCCAACAAGACAAAAAAGCAGAAACCAAAGAATTCTAATATTTGAAATTAGATTTTATAATCACACTGACTTGGGTATAAACTCTGATATAATTCTTATAAACTGTGTGACTTTGAGAAAGTTGCATAAAATGTGACCCACACTTTTGCATTTATGAAGTAGATATAATAGCTCTTAATTCACAGGGATATGGAAAGTACTCTGTTTTATATAAAAGGCACTTTAACAATGTTAACCCCCAGATTTAGGCTCTGTGCTGGTGTTTTATCTCCATCTATTCAGGGGTGAGTAATTAACATGGAGGCACTTAGACTGTTTAAACATTATATGTTCAATTCAACCCTTTATCCAACAACTCTATATTGCTCTCCTATTGAGCAAGACTATACTAAGAGTAGTTATTGCCATTTCTTTTTTATATAAAGATGATATTCTCTATGCACCTGAAAAACAGTTTGCTTCTGGCAAACTGCAAATGAAACACCTGCTTGCAAAATACGTATGGGAAAGTCTGCAACGGCTCATGTACTGGCAGCACATTTTGCCTGGCAGTTTTTTTTTAGGTGTAATGAATTGGGAAAATGTGTCTTTTACAGAAACTTAATGACTTTCCATAACACAAGTAGGTAGAGAAAATATGAGGAAACTGATCATTTTAACACCTGTGTTTGTTTAATTCTAGCCAAAGCAAGAAACTGATGTGTTTGTGAGAAAAAGTGGAAACATTGGTTGAGAGAAAATAAATGAAGATATGCTTAGTTTCACATCCCCAAAATTTTGCAGCAAGTTTTGAATAATTAAAAAATCCCTCAAGGACACTAGATGAATTCCAGACAATGTCCCCCTATTAAACATTGTCCTGGTGAAGATTTTTTAGAGAATTCCTAAAACTTTTAACAGATGAGCTTCTAATCTGTGATACCTAATGAAACACTTACATGTTTTTGTGTCAAGAGTTAGAAATGTGAATCCATACAAGAAAGAATGTGGCAGGAATAAACAATTAAATTTCTGAACTAGATTTATTTAATGTATTCAAAAGTAGACACGATTATGTTATTCTTACTAAAGATGCTTCTTCCTATTAATGATTCATTGGGGACTATGGTAGTTTCCACACAAAATGTGTGCATTAGAATTAGATATACCTGGCCAAGCTCATTAGCTGTTTTCAATTTGACAAATTTCTTACCTTTCCCCTTTAATAATAAAGGCTCAATCCCTTTATTATTGTAAGGATGACTACCCTCACATGATAGTATGTATATGTGTGTATGTATACATGTATAAGGATAGAAGAGTATGTTTTAATATGAAACAATGCATGTACAAGATACTTAATAAGTGACAACCATTATTTTAATGAATTGAAAAAATCTTAGTGATATCAAACTTGGAGATTCCATTTGGAATAAGAACAATGTTAGATAGCTTTCTTGAATAATAAACTTAATAACAACTGATTTTCTAGAAAACCCTATCTTCTTTCACTTTCAAATATTTTTACTATTTATCTGTTAATCATTCAAGAAAGTGCCATGTACAAACTTATATGAGGAATACAAAATTTGTATAAGACATGTTTTTACTCCTCAAGGAAATTATATTCTTGTTGAAAAGACAAGAATTGCACTCATCAAACAATCAAATAGCAAGACAGTATGATGAAATTTTGGGTTGTTTGAAATAGAAAATGCTGGCAATGTGAGCCAGAGATTGGTGAAATCCATGTGGTCCAGTGTAACCAGGGAGGACTACTTTCAGTTAAAACTCAAATATTTGTAATTTATTAAGGTCTTTTATTGGCTTCTCTTTCCTCTTTTCTTGCTATTTCTTACAAAAATGAATTTGCTTTAAAAATAATAAATGGGTTTTTGGAACACAACATAAATATGTTAGTGATCTTGAAATGGTTGTATGTGGTTACTGGTGAAACAAGTGTCAATTAAATAATGTGAACTTATTAGAAAGGGGCAATTATGACAGCATAATTGTAATCAGAGAGACATTTATGGATCCTAGTAGTTGACATATCCTAATGAAAGGGTTATAGTATATGAGAGTGTACCACTTATATAGAATTAAATCTCTCAACAGAGTCACTATTGGCAATTTTTTTTAATTTATTTTTTTATTTTCAGAATATCATGGGGGTACAACACTTTGGCCATACACAATGACACTATTGGCAATTTGGATGAGAGAATTCCTGACTGTGAAGGATTATCCTTGCATCGCAGGTCTTCAGCATTCTTGGAGTAAACTCATGAATGCCGGCAATGTACTTCATCATTTACACATCCGAATTCACCCAAAAAGATTCCAATCATCTGCATACAATTCAGAGATATATAAGAAATTTCTACACATGCATTTTGAGGACAATCTTGAATACATACACATACACACACACACACTCGTTGGTGATTTTATGTAAAATTATCTTTCAGATTTGTTCTTTTCACTCTACATTTTAATCCATCATCTGTGGCCACATTTCCCCCTCCATAACACCCAAACATTAAAAAAAAAAATTCCAACAGATTGCAGGGTTTCAATCAAAATGCCTAATCAAAAATATTGCTGTCTCTTATTGTTAGTCTTATTTATAATACTCCAAGTCAGTATTATTTTAATCTCTGTATTTTAACACGGACAAACTCATTTAAAGACTATGGTTCACACAGTGTTTCTTATTTAATTTTCATAACTTACTTTTCCTTTACCACTCATGGTACTATGGTTTTTATTTTTTGAGCTCATCATCAGCAAGTTTTTTGTTTATGTTGTGATTTTTGTGATTTTGATTTTTTTTATTTCTGTGAATATCATTTATTCTGGTGTACAGAAGTTTAATATGCATCTGTTAAATCCTTGAAGAATTTTATCATGAAAGGATGAATTTTTGTGTTAATTTCTCATGTTGAGTACCTTCAACAAGCAAGCAGTATCCTTTAAGACCCTACATTTTGGTATTCTCCTTTTAGAACCTTCCAAAGATAATCAGATAATCTGCTTCCTCAAGAAGCTCTCTCCTGTCTTCATAAAGTATATTCACCTCAGCTTTGTACCACTTATGGGAATAAGATATAGTTTCCTTTTTCTACTTGAGTGATACAAGTCTGTTTACAGCCTCAGTGACATATAGAATATGTCTGATGCCACAGTAACCATCAAACATTCAGCCCAAACTTAACTCTTAATTTTAGTTCACAAAAGCCTATAATTTTTCATAGGTTCTGATCATCTTAAAGAAATGTGTCTCGGTGTGATAGAATAGAACTCTAAATTTTTAGGGGGAGATAATTGCTGACAACTTTTCAATATATATTAGTTCTTGACCTCATGTGAAATGTGTTCTTATTATTAACCTTATTGGAGAAATCCCTCTCCTTAGCTTAGTCAATATAGTAAAAGTAGTAGAGAAGACTTCTGCTTCCACTTGGAGTGTTTAGGAATGTTAAAAACCTCCACTCCCATACTAACAAAAAAGAAAAAGAAAAAGAAAAAAACACATATAAAATAAATTCATACCTTCTATGTGGCCAATTAAAAAAGTAGATTATAATCTGAATTTCCAAACCTTTCATAGGTAAGCAAAGAGCCACATCAGCTTCTTTTCCAGGGAAGTGCCTTCTCTGGATATAGGGAGGCAAAAGAGCGGTCTTGCCATAGAAGGAGAAACTTTGCACCGATGAGAAAGCATATGAGCTTTTTATGATAGTCTGGAGAGATAAGTTGGAATCTGGAAGAATTCAAAAGACATAAATGAATCATTTGTCTTGACAATCTATCTCTTCCACTACTACAAAAAAAAAATTGTTTACAAAGAGGTAAACTTTTTCCTACTTGAGTGATACAAGTCTGTTTACAGAAGAAAGAGTGGAGGAGGAGCTAGAAAAGACCTGTGACCATGGGATCTGGGCTCTGCTACAGTTTAATACAAAGGTGAACCATATCAAAAACAGGGGTCCAAACCAGCACAGCTCAAAAACTGACAAATTAAAAGAGCTAAGGTCCTCAAAGGTGGCATCCTGGGAAGTGTAGAATTGCACTAACAATAGATAAGATTATTCTGATTAAAGCTGGAACTTAGCCCCAGCTTAACTCCACTTCGAGTGGAATCAGAGTGATCAGCACCTCAAGGTAGCTGCCAAGGAGAGGAAGTGCCCATACCCTGTGTAATAAACAAGAACAAAAAAGTTATTATTTTTAGTTTTAATTTTATACAATATATGAAATTTTAAAAAATGGTACAAAGAAATAGGAAAATGCCACACATAATCAAAACAAAACACAATCAATAGAAACAAACATAAAGATGGCTGAGATATTTCAATTAGAGTGTGAGAACAAACAAATATTTAAATATGTTAACAAATTAACTGGAGAAGATGGATATAAAAGGTAAAGGAATGAGAAGTTTCAGGAGAAAAATGTAACCTCTAAAAAAATTTTACTACTGAAAAATAAAATAGCTGAAATCAGAAATTTACTGCATGGACTTAGAAATAGACTAGACATTATAAAAATAAGAAAAAAATTAAATAAAGGTCATTAGAAATTAGCCAGTACATAGCACAGAGAGAAAAAAATTTAAAAAGCAATGCATCAGTCACCTATAGGGCACTATCAAGAGGTAAAACATAAATAGAGTGTAGAATAAGTGGAGAGAGAGAAAAGAAGGAAAAACTTATTTGAAGATACGATAGATGAAAACTTTCCAAATTAGTCTAAAAACAACAGTCCACATCTCCAAGAAGGTCAACCCATTGAACCAAAAACAGAAAAAGTGTCAAAAAAAACCTAGAAAGATAGTACTCAAACTTCTGAAAACCCACAGAGAAAAATTTTTAAAAAGCCACAGGAAGAACATACATTTTAAATTCAGAGAACTAGTAATAAGATTATCATTGACTTCTCAGCAAAGAAAAAGCCAAAGGAAAACACAGTACACTGGGAGACCGAGGCAGAAGGATCGCTTGAGGCCAGGAGTTCAAGACCACCCTGGGCAACATAGCAAGACCGCATTTCTACAAAAAAATCAAAATAAAAAATTAGCCAGGTGTAGTAGCTTGTGCTTATAGTACGAGTATAGCTTGTGCCTACTAGGGAGCTGAGGAGGGAGGATTGCTTGAGCCCAGGAGTTCAAGGTTATAGTGAGCTATGTTTATGTCACTACATTCCAGCCTGGGGAATAGAGCAAGACCCTGTCTCAAAAAAAAAATGTATACACATAGATACACACACACACAGAATTTGTAGTTTTTTGAGGAATCTCCATACTGTTTTCCACAGAGGATGTAGTAGTTTAGGTCGACTGTGAATGATGAAGGAGCACTTTTCCAGGAGACCGTTTGCAAATAGGAATCAGCCCAGAAGATGATGAGGGATTTGTGAATGGACTAGAGAAGCCACTCATCTAATGACACATCACGCACATTAACAATGATAGAAAAAGTTTTGTACCATTACTCAGAGAAGGTAATTGGATAATGTAATAATCTTGGAATCTCATTTCCTTAAAGGTCAGTGGCCAGGAGTGTTAGAAGTCATTGGAGGGAAATACATTTATGGGAACAATATCACAAGTCTAAGCTGAAGGATAATGACATCAACAGGGTGGCCTTTATCATTGTTCTCTAATTGCCCAAATATTACACATACAAAGGAAAATTATGTTTGTCATGGTTTATTTTGTCAGGATCAAAAGAGCAGTGTTAAGTATCAACACATTTCATCTCAATCAGGGGAAAAAAAGGATAGTATTACATAATGTTATCTGAAAGTCTGTGTCAGTAAGCACATGTGCTATGATAGGAGAAATAAGGTTATGATTATGTTCAAACAGCAGGTGGAAGCTATAGTTTTTTTTGAAAAATGGTCTCTAGTCACCACCCCTGGAATTATGTGTACATAGAATAATTCCAAAAAAAGGGAAAAGTATACTTCTTTGTATGTGTGTAAATATATGCTATTTTAACTTAGGTATGGGGTGGCAAGCATGTTGAAATCTGTAAATTACTCCATTAATTTTGTATTAAATAAAAATCAAATTTTCACTTCAATCAGAATGAGAAAACATTTCAGGAGGCTATTAAAAGCCCTAAATTAATTTCATATATATAGATACAGATTGGCCACAGATTTTAGATAAATCATACATGCATCTATTAACATATAGAAACAGGTCCAAATAATTCTTGATAACAGATAAAGGGAATAATTAAACTGATAAAAGAATATAAAAAAACTGGGAAGAGATACAATCATGACTAACATGATTTATAACAAGAATAATTCATACTTTCTATTTGTTTTTTATTTTTTTAATTTATTTTAGAATATCATGGGGGTACAAACACTTTGGTTACATATATTGACTACGCACTGCCCAAGGCAGAGTAACAATCATGGACATCCCCCAAACAGCAAGCCCCGCACCCATTAGGTGAGAATTTTCCTAACCTCTCCACAACCCTCCCACCTGCCTGACCCCTGATGAATATTATTTCCATGTGTGACATAGGTACTGATCAGTTAGTACCAATTTGATAGTGAGTCCCAATGGTGCTTGTTTTTCCATTCTTGTGATACCTCACTTCGAAGAATGGGCTCTAGCTCCATCCAGGATACCAGATGTGTTCATTCATACTATTTCTTATTGTTGAGGAATAATCATGGTATACATAGACCACATTTTATTAATCCACTTATTTATTGATGGGCATTTGGGTTGTTTCCACACATTTGCAATTGTGAACTGTGCTGCAACAGAAATGCAAGTGTAGACGTCTTTATTATAAAATGTCATTTTTTCCTCTGGGTGAATACCCAGTAGTGGGATTGCTGGATCAAATAGTAGTTCCACTTTTAGTTCTTTGAGTTATCTCCATATTACTTTCCATAGAGGTTGTACTAATTTGCAGTACCACCAGAATTATATGAGTGTTCCTATCTCTCCTCCATCCCTGCCAATACTTGTTGTTTTGGAACTTTTTGATATAAGTCAATCTCACTGGGGTTAAGTGATATCTCATTGTGGTTCGGATTTGCATTTCCCTGATACTTAGAGAAGTTGAGCATTTTTTATATGTTTGCTGGCCATTATTCTGTCTTCTTTTGAAAAGTTTCGTTCATGACCTTTGCCCACTTTTTAATGGGGTTGATTGACTTTTTCTTGTTGATTTTCCTAAGTTCTGTATAGATTCTGGTTATCAGCCCTTTATCAGATGTGCAGCATGCAAATATTTTCTCCCATTCTGTAGGTTATCTGTTCACTCTAGTGATAGTATCCTTGGCTGTAGAGAAGCTTTGTAATTTGATCAGGTCTCACTTATTTATTTTTGTTGATGCTGTGATTGCTTTGGGGACTTCTTCATAAATTCTTTGCTTAAGCCAATGTCTATAAGAGTTTTTCCAATGTTTTCTTCCAGAACTCTTATGGTTTCATGTCTTAGGTTTAAGTCTGTTATCCATCGTGAGTTGATTTTTGTGAGAGGTGAGAGGTGTGGATCTAGTTTCAGTCTTCTACATGTGGCCGTCCAGTTTTCCCAGCACCATTTACTTAATAAGGATTCTTTTTCTCAGTGTATGTTTTTGTCTACTTTGTCAAAGACCAGATGACAGTGTGAGGATGGTTTTATATCTGGGTTCTCAGTTCTGTTCCATTGGTCTATGTCTCTGTTCTTGTGCCAGTACCATACTGTTTTGCTTACTATAGCCTGGGAGTATAGTTTGAAGTCTGGCAGATTTGTGCCTCCCAATTTGTTCTTTTTGCTTAAGATTGCTTTGGCTAGACGGGGTCATCTCTTGTTCCACATGAAGCTTAGAAATATTTTTTCTAGATCTGCAAAAAACAATGTTGGTATTTTGATAGGGACTGCATTTATTCTATAAATCACTTTAGGTAGTATAGACATTTTAATAATGTTGATTCTATCGATCCAAGAACATGGTAGGGCTTTTCATTTGTTTATATCCTCTGCAATTTCTTTTCTCAGTGTTTCATAGTTCTGTCTATATAGGTCTCTCACCTCCCTAGTTAAATATTTTCCTAAATATTTAATTTTCTTTGGTGCTATTGTGAAAGGTAATGTGTCTTTAATTTTTTTCTCGGCTCGACTGTTGTTGTATATGAAGGCTACTAATTTGTGCACATTTATTTTGTATCCTGAGACTTTGCTGAATTCAATTATCTATTCTGGTAGTCTCTTGGTTGAATCTTGGGGTTTTCTAGATATAATATCATATTGTCAGTGAAGAGTGAATACTTGATCTCTTCAGCCACCATTTGGACACCCCTGATTCCTCTCTCTTGTCTGATTGCTCTGGCAAGGACTTCCAGCACTATGTTGAATAGAAGTGGAGGTAGTGGGCAACGTTGTCTGGTTCCAGTTTTAAGGGGGAATGCTTTCAATTTTTCCCCATTCAGTATGACATTGGCTGTGGGTTTATCGTATATGGCTTTAATAATTATGAGGTATGAGCCATTTATGCCTATATTGTTAAGAGTTCTTATCATAAAAGGGAGCTGAATTTTGTCAAAAGTCTTTTCTGCATCTATTGAGAGGATCATATAGTCTTTGTTCTTGCTCTTACTTATATGGTGAATTACATTTATAGATTTGCATATGTTTAACCATCTCTGCATCCTGGGAATAAAGCCCACCTGATTGTGATGAATTATTTTTTTGATGTATATTTGAATTTGGTTTGCTAGGGTTTTATTGAGAATTTTTGCATCTATATTCATAAGGGATATTGGTCTGTAGTTTTCTTTTCTTGTTGTGTCCTTTCCTGGCTTTGATATCAAGGTGATATTGGCTTCGTAGAATGAATTTGGGAGGATACCATCCTTCTCAATATTATGGAATAATTTCTGCAGTATAGGCACCAGTTCTTCTTTGTAGGTTTGGTAGATTGTCAGGCATGAAGCCATCTGGTCCAGGACTTTTTTTTGTTAGAAGATTTTTTATTACTGCTTCAATTTCAGTGTTTGATACTGGTCTGTTTAGGAATTCTATTTCATCCTGATTGAGCCTGGGGAGGTAGTGTGTTTCTAAGAATTAGTCCTTTCCACCATGTTTTCATGTTTTTGGGCATAGATATTTTTATAGTATTCAAAGAGGATGTTTTATATTTTTGTGATACCAGTTGTGATGTCTCCTTTTTCATTTCTAATTGAGCTTATTAGAGTCCTTTCCTTTCTGCTTGTGGTTAGTAGACCAACTGGACTGTCTATTTAGTTTATCTTTTCACAAAACCAACTTTTTGTTTTATTAATCTTCTGTATAGATCTTTTGTCTCAATTTTATTTAGTTTTGTTCTGATCTTGATTATTTCTTTTCCTCTGCTGTGCTTGGGGTTGGTTTGCTCTTCCTTTTCCATTTCCGTGAGAGGATTCATTAGTTTACTGATTTGTGAACTTTCATTCTTTTGAATGTGGGCCTTTAAGGTGATAAGTTTTCCTCTCAGGACTGCTTTTGCTGTATCCCAGATTTTGATAACTTGTGTCTCCATTATCATTTAGTTCAAAGAATCTTTTGATTTCCATCTGAATCTCCTTCTTGACCCAATAGTCATTCAGCAATAGATTGTTTAATTTCCATGTTTTTCGATAGAGATTTGTGTTTCTGTCTGAATTGCTTTGTTATTTAATCTGCTGTGGTCTAAAAAGATACATGGTATGAGATCTATTTTTTAAAATTTGTTGAGATCTGTTTTGTGGCCTAAGATGTGATCAATTTTAGAGAAAGTTCCATGTGCTGATGATATGAACATATATTCAGTGTTATTTGGGTGGAGTGTTTTGTAGATGTCTGTTAGAGCCAAATGTACTGGAGTCCTGTTTAGGTCCACTGTTCCTTTGCTTATTATCTGCTTGGTGGATCTTTCTAGTTCTGTTAATGGGGTGTTGAAGTCCCCAGCTATTATGGCATTGCTATATTATATTGTCTAGATATAGCAGTATTTGCTTTATGTATCTGGGCACTCATGTGTTGGGTGCATCAATATTTAGGATTGTTAAGACTTCTTGTAGGATTTTTCCCTTTACCACTGTATAGTCTTTCTTTACTTTTGTTGCTTTAAAGTTTATGATATGTGATATAAAAATGGCTACCCCAGCTTTCTCTTGGTTTCCATTTGCCTGGAAAATTGTATGCCATCCCTTCACCTTGAGTCTGAATGAGTCGTTGTGTGTCAGATGCGTTTCCTGGAGACAGCACATACTTGGCTTGTATTTTTTTATGCATTCAGCCAGCCTGTGTCTCTTCAATGGGTAATTCAAGCCATTCACATTTATTGAGAGAATTGATATTTGGGGTGGATTTCTGTTCATCGTGTTGGGTACACTCTTGTTTTGTTTTATCTTTTGAGCCATTGTGAAATCTAGGTTCTGGAATTTTAGATTTTGGGTAGTTTTACGCTGCTAGGTGTCTATTGGGCTGGTTAGTGTACAATGCAGGTCTAAGTACTTCTTGCAAAGCAGGTCTGGTCTTGCAAATTCTATCAGTGATTGCTTGTCTGGAAAAGTTTTTATTTCTCCCTCATATAAGAAGCTTAGCTTTGCAGGATAAAGAATTTTGGGTTGGCCATTATTTTGTTTTAGAAGACTGAGGATAGGTGCCCAGTCCCTTCTGTCTTATAAGGTTTCATCTGAGAAATCTGCAGTTAATCTGATAGGTTTCCCTTTGTAGGGTACCTGCTGTTTTTGCCTTACTGCTCAAAGGAGTGCCTCTTTTATGTTTACTTTGGCCAGCCTAATAATTATGTGGCATGGTGAATGCCTTTTCACGTTGAGTCTCCCAGGAGTCCTGTGTGCTTCTTGTACCTGGATATCAAGATTTCTAGCTAGGCCATGGAAATTTTTCTCTATTATCCCTTCAAATAATTTTTCCAGCCCTCGCAAATTTTCTTTCTCACCCTTAAGGATGCCTATGATTCTTATGTTTGGCCTCGTTACATAATCCCACATTTCTTGTAAGCTTTGTTCATGCCTCTTGTGTTTGTGTTCTTCCTCTTCAACAGATTTATTTGGCACATAGGAGTTATCTTCCAGCTCTGAGATTTTTTCCTCTGTGTGATCCAGCCTATTCTTAAGGCTTTCCACTGTGATTTATAGATCCTTGAATGCCTTTTTCATTTCCAGTATTTCTGTTTGATTTTTCTGTAATACTTCAATTTCTTCAGAAAATTTTTCATTCATTTCTTGCATTTTTCTTGTGGTTTCTGTGTGCTGGGATTCAATTTTCTCTTGAATTTTATGGAGCTATCTTATAATCCATAAACAAAATTCCTCTTCTGTCATTCTACCCATTTCAGTTAAGTTGGTATCTGTTGCTGAGGAACTAATGATTTCCTTTGGGTGTGACTTTTCGCTCTGATTTTTCATGGTCCCTGTGTTCTTTCACTGATTCTTTCTCGTCTGGCCTCTTGGTCGAGAGCTTGGGTATGTTAGGGCTAGTTTATGGCCCTGTCTCCAAGGCCCTGAGAATTGTTCCCTGGCAGAGCCAGAGAGAGGAGTACTGGTCTGTATTGCTTTAGGTGTATTTTAGCAAGTTTGGTGGACCTCTTGGGTTACCTCTGACCTGTTGTCCTCACTCTTCCCAGTGGAGTTTAGTGAGTTTGTTCTCCCAACTTGAGTTCCAAGCTGGTGGGTTGTACTTGAGGGTACAAATCCATGGCTCCCTAATAGCTTGAGATGGAAGGCAATACTTTTAGCTGTGGGTTTGTTCCCGCTGTTGTTGATGGTAGTTTGTGTGGAGAAGCCAGTTACCTAGATATTCTGTTGTGCCCATGGCAGGCTCTGGTCCCCCAGGTGGGGTGTATGAAAGCCCCAGGCTTTGGGAGGGGCCTTGTAGCTCCCAGTGGTTACTTTGATCTTGTTCCTCCTGAGGTGCGGGGAGAAGCAAAATAGCTTGTAACTGCAGGGCAAGAGCTAAATTGAGTCAATTCCACACAGCTCAGAAGTTGCTTACGCACCTGCTAGGGGGGACCTCTGCTACGGAGTTCAGAGCTCTCTCTCTCTGGGCTTGGAGGGCTGATCCTGATAGGAGGGGCCAGCTGGTGTGATTGCTGAGGTCCCCAGTCAGGTTTTTTTCTTCCCTGTCCACAAGCTTGTCCACTTTTGCCTCTAATAGAACCACTTGTGGGCTCTCGCGTTTCCCCACAGTTCATGTGTCTGGCCCTCTGACATGCATTTCCATGCATCACTGGCTGATAGGGGGATCTCCAATTGTGCCCCCCTTTTCCACCACTAGACACCAAGGCAAGGCAGGTGGGCATCTCTATCCCCAGAAGCCTCTGTCAGGGGGATGTTCCCACCAGGGGGAATAGTGGCAGCTGAAGACACTTTTGGATCTAGTGAAACTCCCTAATGAAGGAGGCAGGGGTAGGGGCAGCTACTCTGTTCAGCCTGTGGCACTTGAAGCATT
Organism: Daubentonia madagascariensis; assembly: GCA_023783475.1. NCBI lineage: Eukaryota > Metazoa > Chordata > Mammalia > Primates > Daubentoniidae > Daubentonia > Daubentonia madagascariensis. The sequence goes on along the minus strand of JAKFHU010000978.1, from coordinate 10,395,241 downwards.
CGGTTGCCATGAGAACCTGTACTTATACAAAATGAGTCACTGTGGTAAGCAACCTTCAAAATGACCGATCTCTGGGACAGGGGAGGGCTGGGACCTGAAGAGCAGGCACTAGGGTCAGCTCGTTGCGGGCATGTAGGAGAAGGCCAGAGCCGGGGAGGCAGGCCCAGATGGATTGGCTCCAAACTGTTTCCAATAAACAAAGGTCCCACTGATGCAGATCAGGGGCCTCGTCCCACCTGGAACCCATGGAGGCAGCTCTCCATGGCCACCAAGGGTGTAGCCTGTCATGCCCAGGCTGAAGAGTCCCCGGCCCAGGAGTGTGGTGACACTAGAGACCTATCTAACAGTCAGCTCCAGGTGGGAGACCTTAAAGGTGGCTACCTACTGCCAGTCTGGCGTGCAGCAGGGTTCAGATCATTCTGTAAACTTGAATGCAGCTCTCCTCAACCTGCCTGGGTCCGGCTGAGGCAATTGCCAGCAGCCCCTAAGGGTGTATCCCATTGCTCTCCGTTCAACTCCTGTGCCCTGGTCTCGATGGCTTTCAGTGGCAAGGTGCCCATCTCCACATTCCTGCATATTGTCCCAGGAAGCTGTATCTCAGCCCAGTCCCTACCCGGCCCTGCGCAGTCCCTGTAGAGTGCACCCGAGAGTTCCACATGGTTCCCACAATTGTTTCCTCTCCACAGAGCCTGCTGTCTCGAGCAATAGCTTTGCACCAACTCTGGGCTTGTCCTTGACTGAGTGGATGGGAAGTCTGTGGGGATGGTGCGTGACCACCTGTAGGTCAGGTGGCACTGTGCTAACCTGGCAAGCGTGTTCTTCCCACGCTCTGGGCTCTATTGTATTCCCTGTGCTCTCCAATCATTGTGAATGAATCACCCTGTCATCTGTTTTCTTGGGCTGAGTGTCCCACAATGCTTCCCTGTAATTTCACAATGCTATTTTTGGAGTGAGCAATCCACGTTCAGGCAGCTGTTGGCGTTCTTCACCTCCTTCCCTGGGAGTGGTGAGTTGGGAGGTCTCTACCAGACCTGCCATTTTTTTCCCTGTACTTTCTATTTGATGGCTCAAATCCTGTGGGTCATTGGAGTATTTATAACTTATTTGTTTGTATAAGATCTTGTAGAAAATATTTTGAGGACATTTTTTAAGTCAGAATATGAAAAGATACCTGGAATTTTTTGGTAAGTAGATATTGCCCAAAATCATAGAGTAGACTGGGAAGGAAAGTTAACAGCTGGGCTATGAGTTATTCCCTCCTACATGGGGATTGTAATTTAACTAGACCAGAACTCCTTATAAATAAGCTAATAGAATTTACTATTGGAAATATACTTGGAAGTTCTTATAAATAAATGCATTTTGGCAAGAAATGACTTGCCTATCTGGTTCTTTTATTATAAATAACTCAGAATTTAAGGTTTTATGGAACATGACCAACTGAAGAATGAAAGTTAGTCAAGCAGATGGAGTAAAAGTACTAAAAGTTAGCTTTATCTAACAAAACTGTATGCACACATAGTTAAGTGTCTATGTTTCTATTGTGCCAATGTGAACACTTAAAAAGCTGCTTTTGATGGATTTGCCTTCTCCAGAAAGAAATGCTACAGTTGGTGCTTCTATAGTGTTCAATTCTTTGAATAGTTACTAAAATTGAAGATGATCTATGAATTATTTGAGTCTGTAAGTCAATTTTAACAATTCAATTACTTTATGGTACTGTAGCAACCTAAGTTTAAAATTAAAAATAATAATTAATGTAAATTACAACATTAACAAAATAATGGAGGAAGAATATATGATCATGTCAACAGGTACAGGAAAATCACTGATAAAATTCAATACAGATTCATAATAAAAATGTCCATAGCAGAAATACTGAAATAGTAATGCATTTTCTGAAACCAATGAGTATATTTATAAAAAACTATAAACAATATCACACTTACTGGTGAAATATTGGATATTTTCCCCTAAGATCAGGATGTCTGATCTCATCACCTCTACCCGACTATACTCAATATAAAGTAAGAGAAAACAAAGCATAAAGATTGGATAGGATGTTTGTAAGGAGAAAATCCAAAACCACCCAAAATAAATTTACTATAAGGAACAAGTAAATTTGACAATATCACAAGATCAAGGTCATTATACAAAAACAATTGTATTTCCATGTACTAAAAAAATTGGAAAATAAAATAAAATATGAAAATGATACCATTTAAATTAGCATTGAAACATAAAAATATTTAGAAATGAAATTAAAATATTATTTATAACTTCTGATAATTACAAAACATTAACAGAAATTAAAGATAGCATTTAATTAAAGAAATTAAAGATTGTATTATCCATAGAATTAAAGTCTCAATCTTTTAAAAAGTCAGTTCTCAACTACATTAACCTACAGATTCCACACAATCCTGATCATAATCTAAACAAGATTTTATAACATTTACAGTCTAATTCTAACATTGTATGGAAATTCGAAAGTACATAGCAGACCAATAAAAATTTTTGGACTTGGAGACTCAATATAAAGCTTCAATAAATAAAATAGCATGGCATTGGCATAAAGAATGACAACCAGACTAACATAAAGAAAGAAAACAGATTAATGGAACAGAATAGATCATCAGAAATAGACCCACACATACGCTAGCTACCTTTATTTGCAACAAAAGTGTCAAAGAAATAAATGGGGGAGAGACAACTTTTCAACAAATGGTGATGGAAAATTTGAAGATTTATTGGGAAAAATAAATAGACCATGACCTTTATCTCACACAAAACACAAAAACTGGCTCAAGAAAGATAAAGGTATTATAAGAAAAAATGAGAAAATATTGTCATTACCTGAAGATAGGCAAGTAATTTTTAGATAGGGTACAAAAAGTACTAACACAAAACAATACAAAACCAAAATAAAGAAAACAATATCCTGATAAAATGGGCTTATTAAACAATGACATTAGGATTATAAAATATCAAGACTTGGGTGGAATAAAGTATGTGTGATGTACATTTGACAAGTTACTTGTATTCAGACTATATAATGTAAGTCATAACAGTAATAAAAAGACAAAAACTCAATTAAAAAAAGGCCTAAGACTTGACTTCAAATTCAAAAATAATATAAATGGAGCCAGGAAATACACTTATACAGATCCATACAAAATAATAACTTAAAACAATGAATTCAATAAACTTATAACTAATATCTTAAACAGTAATATTTATAAAGTCCTGTGAAAAATAACTTTTATTTTTAACAACCTGTGAAAAATATCAGGTTTTTTTTTCCAATATGACCAAATATTCAAGTCCAGATTTACAAAAATAAATAAAGAAAGTTTAAAAAGTAGAAATTAAATGAAAGTTTATAGTTAAATTTTTACATTTTATTAAATTGGCTTTAACCAGAGCCGATAAATAACAGCGGTAGAATACACATCATAATTCTAGACATAAATAACCATACTAACAAAAAATAACACTTGATCATCACACTATGATATTACAAGCACAATGATATATTCTAAACAAGTATATTTTAAATTCCATTATACAATATCATGGAAAAGAAAGATATGGTGAAAAGAAGGGTAATGTTGCTCTAGGAAGCAGATTAAGGAAGTCTGCAAGGGAAATTTTGGGATTTATTTATAGTTTGATAAGAGGTTTGTAATTAAAAACCTTGAAAGGCCATCGAAAGTGTCCACTGAATTTCACTCTACGTAAATTTTACACGGAAAATCTGTAAACAAATGTTAAACTCCTATCAATGATATTCATGCTGATCTGTTTAGGGGTGAAATTTACTGATTCCTTCATTTTCTGTTGAAATATATCTAAGATGAATTGATGGGTTGATGGATAATAGATGAGATAGATGGATAGACATGTGATGAATGAATATAGTAAAATATTGTGGATTCTTGGTAATAGGTTTTGAGTGTTCACTGGGAAATTCTCTCAAAGTTTTCTGTATGTTTTTAATTTTTTATGATAAAATTTAAATAGGGAAAATAACATGGCAAGATTAATCAATAAAAACTATTGTCAAATTCATTAATATAAGGAAAATACTGGAATATCCATTATAATTATAATTAAGATATTTTAAACATTTTAGGTATTACATTAAATTAATTCAAGGGAAAGCAAAAGACCTTTATATATAAACACAAAATAACTTGATTAGTAGAATTAGTAAAATAATCTATAAAGAGACCATGCATATAATAACTAGTGGCAGAGAGTTAATCCTTTTTTTAAAAAAACACATGAAAATTATAAATAAAATTTAAATAATATTATTTTAATTATGAAAACACTATAAAATAATTGTGGATAACCTGGACACATGACATAGAATTAAAAAAATACAAGTATGAAATATTATTGGTGGAGAAATTATAAGATTCAAGAGAATGAAGCAATATAGAATGTTTTTGGAAGAAAAATATATCATTAAATTGCTAGCCTTCACAAACTGAATGCATAAATTCAGTCCATTTGCAAAAAAGTCATAATGGGTTTGGAGAGATTGAAATACATTTAACAGAAAAAAATATTATTCAATCATATCCAGTGTGAATGTTCACTAGCTTTATCAGAACTATTATTTTTCATTAAAAGTATGGCATTAGGTTAAAAAATAGATATTCCAATGTCAAGTGGAATTTATTAGAGATATGGAAACCAGCTTGACATTCAAAAATTAATCAATGTAATCTACTACATCAAAGGCTAAAGAGTAAAAATCATATAATCATTTTAATCAATGAAATCTAAACACCCTTTTTTGATAAAAACTCTCAGCAAATTAGTAATAGATAGACTTTTTCTCAACTTGATAGAGAACATCTGCAAAATTTTATAGCTAATATAACTGTTAATGATGAGAAACTGTGCTTACCTCTGAGGTCAGGAGCAAGAAGTCCTCTCTTATCACTCCTCTTCCACATCATACTGAAAGTCCTTGCTAGGGCAATAAGACAAGAAAAGAAAACATACAGATCGCAAAAGAATAAATAAGATTTCATTTGTTGGTGACACTATTGTTTATAGAGAAAATAAAAAAGAATTGAAGAAAAAACTCCTAAAATTGAGCAGCAAGTTTGCAGAACAAAAAATTAATACAAAATAGTCATTTGTTTGCTTTTATATTCAGCAATAAACACTTGCAATTTAAATTTTTTTTGAAATAGCATATAAAAATAAAAACTTAGGTACAAATCTAATGAAATAAGTACAAGATATTTATGGTGAAAACTACCAAACTGTGATGAATGAAATCAAAGATCTAAATAAGTGGAGACATATTTAGGATTAGGTGATTCAATATTATTAATTTACCATTTCCTCCCAAATTTTATCTATAGATTAAACCCAATCCAAATCAAAATCCCAGCAAGCTACTTTGTAGTTATTGGCAAATCAACTCTAAAGTATATATAAAATAAAAAGGACCTAGAAGAGTTAACATGACATTGAAGAAGGATAAAGAAGGAAGCTGGGTACTACCCAACTTTATGGTGTGTTATAAAACTACAGTAATCGATACAGCATGATATTGGTGAAAGATTAGACACATAGATCAATGGAATAGATTAGAAAGTCCAGAAATACACCCACAAAAATATTGTTAGATAACATTGACAAAGGAACAAAAGAAATTCTATGAGGAAAGAATAGTCCTTCAACAAAAGCACTAGAACAATTGGAAATCCTTTTGCAAAATAGTGAACCTAGGTGCAGATTATATAGCTTCACAAATTAACTCAAAAGGGATCATAGACCAAAATGGGAAACCCAACACTTTAAAACTTCCTAAAGAAAACATAGGAGAAAAATACATGACCTTGGTTTTGAGGGTGAGATTTTAGATACAATACCAAAAGAATGAGCAATGAATGAAAAAATAAGTTGAATTTTATTAAAATTAAGACTATTGTTCTGTGAAATACACTGTTATGAATATGAAAGGACAAGCTATTTACTGGGAGAAAATATTTTCAAAATAGATATATGAAAAAGGACATGCATCCAAACATATAGGGAACACTTAGATACGGAACACTTATAGGGAACTCAACAATGAGAAATCAAAAACCAGTTAACAAATGAGCCATAGACTTGAACAGACACCTCATTCAAGAGGCTAGGTGACAAGTGTATGAAAAGATTCTAACAGCATTTGAGATTAGGAAATTTCAAATTAAAACAACAATGAGATATCCGTACACACCTATTAAAAATGCCAAATTCAAAATGCTGACAGTGTTGATTATTGGTGAGGATGAAGAGCAACAAGAACTCTCATTTATTGCTGATGGGAGTACAAAATGATGCAATAATTTTGGAGGAGATTTTGGCAGTTTCTTAAAAAGCTCAATATAATCATATCATATGACCTATAAAGCATGTGCCTAGGTATTTTCTTATTTAAAACTCTTTCCACCTAAAACACAGAACATAAACATTAACGCTAGTTTTATGCATAATCACCAAAAACTAGAAGCAATCAAGATACCCTCCAACAGGTGAATGGATAAGCTGTGATTCCTCTATAAAATGCATTATTATTCATCGATTATTTCAAGCCATAAAAAGACATGGACGAATCTTAAATACAAATTTTTTAGTGAAAGAAACTAGTCTGGAAGCCTATATATATCATCATTTAAATTATATGACCTCCTGTAAAAGACAAATCTATAGAGATGGTAAAATTATCAGTGGTTGCCAGGAGTTTGGGGTGGGGGGAAAAGTCGAGTATGTGAAATATGGGGATATTTTACGGCTGTGAAACCATCTTATATAAGAATGTAATGGTGAATTAATGACACAGTATTTGTCAAAATCCACAGAACTTCCAGCACAAACATTAAACCTTAAGGCATGCAAAGTTTTAATAATTTATTTATGAAGTTGGGTGTTCACAGGATGGAATGTAGCATGTGCCAAAATAATAAAACTGTTATTAAAAGGGGGCAGGGGCTAAAGATACTGATCTAAATAGCTCTGGATGTGAATAAAGTCTGTAAGATTAAATGCAATGGAAACCGTACATAAGAATTGTGCACTAGTACATAAAAATGTTCGCCATCAGGGTATGAGTTAACAATTCTGAGACTATTAAACACACAAACTGGAACAGAACAATTAAGTAAAGCGATATCAGCTGGTAGGAGCCAGGTTTTTTTCATTGATGCAGTGTAAGGTTACAGATAAGAACAGGAAAGAGACTAAAATCTTTGATGTAATAATGAATTAGAATTGGGAATATCATCAACATGGACTCATGTTTAGCTTAATACAGACACAGATGGCAACGTATAAAATTATTTAGACATATCTGTACATACACTGGTGACTTTAAACATATTTTTTCTTCCTTTTCACATCCTAGTGAAAAGGAATAGAAGCAATAACACCCAGTAGCAATGAATACCAGATCTTGGATTTTAATACCATTTTCCAATGAATGGAACCAGAACTCCTTAGAGATATTGCTAATTCTGGAACTGCTTCAGGAAATATCAAGATGATCCTGGAGCATCTTGTCATGCCAGAAAGTAAGAACGTACTCAGAAAGAAAAAAAAAATATGTAAAACAACAAGAAGCAAACAACCCACAATGATGCGGGTGTATCACAATGGTAAGGGAGACAACTGCACAGAATGACTTCCTTCCAAAGAGACAGTATAGTGTGGAAATAGAGGGAGGGGAAGTAACTTTACAGGAGAGAAAATCTAGAAATATTATAAACTATTCTATAAGAACTTTGCTCTAGCTTGCTTTGGCAAACTAGATTCGTGATATTTAAAAACATTTGTTTCATAAAATTCTCCAAGTTTCATATTCATTATATTAGCAAAACTTTAAATCCCACTGCACACTTTCAGTATCCTAGATAAAATTTACTGGATCTGCTACTAAAAATATATTCTAAAGACACCAATACCTACAACAAACTCAAAATAAACCATTACAAAATATGCAGTGTGCATTTTGGATATCTTCTCCAAAAGTTTCTAGTTTATATTCAATTTCATAAAGGATAGTTTCCTTAGCAACTGACACCCTGCTACATGTTTCTTTGCCAGAGCATTACTGAAAAAAACAAGGTTAAGTTTTATGTGACTGAAAATGTGATATTTTTTAGCACTCATTAGAGTTATTATCCATTATTTTTAAACATTATTGAGGCACTTATAATTTAACACCTGTGGGCACTTAAACCAACTGCAGTGTATGCTGAAGAACCTTATCTCCTACAATTGTCACTTTTATGGATAATGCACAGAACTTGCAGAAATTATGAATGGAATCTGTCCTTATTGTCAGTATTCACAGCAAAATGTATTGTCAAGAAAATCAACCTGCTGGGAGGAAGTCTTGAATTATAGTTGTAGGTAAGGCTTCTTAAAAAAATGAAAATTCTCATGAATATATTTTGACTCTGTATTAAATAAATATTGTCCTACAATTCATTTTAATAGAATTGGAGTTATAAATATATATAGATATGTGAATCTATATATATAGATATTTGTTATTTTATTTCTTTTGGAAATGGTTTGTATAATGTAATATTGGGTATTTACTTAGCTATATAAATGTCTTCAATGTAAACTCCTTATGTATTTCCTTGAATGACTATTACCTTACAATATGTGCATCCACAGAAAATAAATGTAACTGTGGCTTCCTAAGAAAATATTTTAAAATAAATTCACTGTCTTTGAGTCCTTAACTTAAGGAGGAAAACCCATCAATTATGTACGTGGAGTACTTGAAAAAGTATTTTTCTTTTTGAGGGATTTTTTATATATATATATATATACACACACACACACACATAAATATATGTATATAATGTTAAATATATGTATATATACATAAAATATGTGTGTATATACATAAAACATGTGCATACATATGTATACTTTCTTCCATTAATTTGAAACTCAAAGTCACCATGACAGAGATCATTGATAACAGAAATGAGGTACTACTTCTATAATAGATTTTTTATTATTTTTGGATATATATTTATTAATTCAAAAATATTTATTGGGTGTTTTATTTTTATTTATTTATTTATTTATTTAGGAGACAGAGTCTCACTCTGTCGCCTTGACTAGAGTGCCATGGCATCACTGTAGTTCACTGCAACCTCATATTTCTGGGTTCTAGTGATCTTCCTGCCTCAGCCTCCTGAGTAGATGGGACTACAGGTGCGTGCCACCACGCCTGGCTAATTTTTCTATTTTTTGTACAGATGGGGTCTTGCTGTTGCTCAGGCTGGTCTGGAACTCCTGAGCTCAAGCAATCCTCCCCCTCGGCCTCCCAGAGTGCTGGGATTACAGGCAGGAACCACTGTGCCTAGCTTGAGTGTTTTATTTTTATATGGCATTATTCCACAAAATATTGCCACAACAATGGTAATTATTAATTAACTGATTGATCACCCTAGTTACTTAAAAATAAAAGGCTGTAGATAGTTTATAACAAAGAAGATAGAAAAAGAATGTAAATATTCACAAGAATAGAGAAACAATGCTATAAAGAAGTAGCAATGAAGAAGAAATTTATCAATAATCCCCAAGTGAGAAGTAACTAAAAATTGGTATAAGACAGAGTTATAAAAATAATTTACTATAATAAAGTGATAAGTAAAAATACTGTGAACAAAACAACCACATAATAATTTCATCATAGATTAAGAAAAAATTCATGTGAACTAATGGGCCTGATTATATGCATTTTTCTGTTAGATCAAGACACTGAAGGAGATAACAAAGATAACTACTCTGGTTTATATGAAAATATTGTAGGCATTTCAAGCTACTCAGGGAAAGAAGAGGCTGCGAAAAGTGACATGAAAATGTTATTCTTCCTTTACTTCTTATATAAAAATATATTTCACATTAAGAAAGTATTTAATCATAACCAAAATAAGACAAAAAATCATTTGAAGTACCATAGGTAACAGAAAATATTAAAATTTTGTGGTCAGGCATTTTTGTAAGCATATCATAAAAATCAGAAGCCATAAAGTAAACGGATGATTTACTGAACACATATAATTACAAAATTGTATAAGACAAGATATACTGTTAGGAAAGTTGACAGAAAAATGAGAAACTATAAAATGATTACAACAATATTGACAAGAGGGTTAGTTTTCCTTATTACTGAAAATTTTTAAAACAAAATGAATTTCATTAAAATTTGTCCAAAACAAATATTAGAAATTTTTTTTAAAAAGTCAAAAGAAGAAATGACACCATCATAATTATGAGACAATATGCTTCTATTCACTAATTATGACATGATACAAATAAAATATTTCCCCCATTAGATAAACCAAAATTTAAAATATTGAAAAATACCAGTATTTCCTGGATGATTTACAATGCGAATTCATATGCAATCTTGGTAAGTGTGTAAATTTATATTTTTTGAGCATCCCAGCATCACTATTAGCATGGGAGGATGATGGTAATGGCAGTAATATTAGTGGTAATATTAATAACAAAGTAACAATGATAAAAACAACTATAATTTATTGAAGGCTTATGCAGGTGGTTTTCCCAGTACTTTATTAACTCACTTAATACTCCGAAATACTTAATGAGGTAGACATTATTATAATTTCTGTTTGACAGCCTAAAATACTAAGACACAGAGTGCTTAAAAATGTTTGCCTAGCATCACTTAGCTAGTAAATGACAGAAATAAGGTTATAATCCAGGCATTCTGACTCCAAAGCAAGGTCTCTTAATCCCTATACCGTACTACATTCAGGGAAAATAAAATTGAATGAAAAATAGAAAATGGTTAATTCCCTCATACACAGTTACAGACACAGATCTACAGTGTAGCTGTTCATAGAGTATATTTATCAGAGTTTAAAAAGTGATTATTTCTAGATATTTTAGGCTGAGTTTTTGACAGGAATTATAATTCACCCAAATGTTTAAAATGATGAGATTTCAATGGATAGACTTCTTACAAAAGTTCAGGCATCGTTAAGAGTTAAAACAGGAATGGGAATATGCCCAGAAAACTACTATAATGGGGAACTATCACAGCCCTTTTGCTAAAGAGGTAATAGTAGTCAAATGTTTTTATTGGAGCCCAGTGAATATTGGAAACACAAAAATGGAATACATATGCTGAGAGAGACATGGCACACAAGAGAGTGCAGAAGAATTACCCTGGCTTCTTGCTGTTTTGCCTTCCTACCTCCATTTTTGCTTCCCATTGGCTTAACCCTACCAAATGTCCTGAGCAGGAAAGGGAGGCCAGAAGATGCAGATTGCAGGGATCAGTCATCCTGGGTAGATGAGGACAGAAAAGGAGTCTGGCAGCTGGGTGCAGGAGGTGGAGGCAGTCTCTCAAAGAAAGAATATGTAATGTACAAGTAAGTAAGAATTCCACCTTCTTTCTTTTTTCTTCTTAAATTCTATTTGATATTTCTTTAAAAAAATCAATAATATTCAGCAAAATCCTAAATCCACTAGCATGTAACCTCAAATGTGAGGAACACTATAAATATACTGTAAATGACCATATTAAAAATATTAAGTGACAACACTGAACGTGCTAGTTTCATCGATACAAAATTTTTCTTAGTCTCACTTATAATCATAGGTATCAAGATCTCATCAATATCTTGCAGTGTGTAACACTACTGATTGCAGCAGCATTGCCACATGGATGTTCTTAGGTGGGTAGTGTTGTTAGCTTGCTGTGCATGATTGAATTAAAAGTTTTTTAAAAACTTATTAAATTTAGGACAAGCATTTGAAGCCATCCTTTTATAAGCTGTAATGCTATTTTATTAGCTAATGGAGATAATATTTGAAATAAATGACTTTATTAGTTTTCCTGGGTCAAGAACAGGGAAGATGGGGACTGAAAAGAAGTCTGGCGAGAACATTAACAACACCCTTCTTTCTTTTTCATCTTTGTAATATTAGTATCACTTTATCCATTTAGAATCACAATCTTCTCTGCTTAAAATTTTCATCAAAATATCTTACAAATGTGAATTGTGCCTTTTTTTAGAGATTCTCTTTTAACGGTTATTTTAATTGATTTGTACCATTGTCCCACACAGACTGATTTATCATTCAAAAAGTAGCAATCTATCTGGTTCAATATGCCCTTTGAATTATGGCTTATTTTGGATGTCTTCTATCACAACCCAGACAAAGGGAAGATTATTTGACTGTAAGATTAATTTGTTTGCACATATTACAATGGGTAAAATAAAGTGTTAATCAAAATCATGAGGGACATTTCAATTCAAAATTGGTTATAATAGTAGCATAAAAGCATTCAATTATTTGCCTTAAACATTTTTGTAACCTTATAATGCACATGACATGGTTTCATGCAGGTAGTAATTTTAGAGAATGGTGTAAAACTTAAATATTCCTGTGGGTTTTGAAAATATCCAAATCATTACATTTTGAAAATTCCTATGGCACTTTTACATAGGCCAAAAAACCAGCCTAGATTAAAAGAAGATTAATAGGTCAAAATGCTTAAATTAAAGCATAGCAATAATAATTCTTACAAAAGTTAATAATTAAATTTAAAATTTAAAAATTTAGGAATTTTCTTGGTTCTATTACAAGCTAGAATTTATTATGCTCTCTGAGTACACCACTGAGCTCCTTTGACATAAATGTTTTGCGTTTGTGAGTGCATGCAGATCAATTTGGCCTGATTTACATTCATGCTACAGTGTGTATACCCATGGATATGACTTCAAACTTAGCATATATTTCTAACAAAATAGATGACTTATAAGAAGGGAATATCATAGCAGTCATAGTCATTTTTTTGGAAAAATAAGTCCTAGTAGGAAGTACTATAGTGATGGTAAAATTGTCAGTGGTCTCCAGGTGTTTAATCTTAAGGGACTGTTGGATACTTGAAGCAAAGGGGGGATTTTTTTTTAGAGCAGTGAAATCATTTTCAATGATACTGAACTTGTGGATACATGACGCTATGAATTTGTCAATATTCATAGAACTTTACATCATGTACCTTAATGTTCACATACAATACATGTATTCTAGGGTGGAAGACAGAAAGTGACAAAACAGTCACTGCATTACAAATGTATGACATAACCTCATTGAAGGGAGTAGAGGAAAAAGAGCTCACCTAAGTATCTTTGGAAATAGTAGAGTCTGTAAATCTAAAGGTAAAAGAAACTGTACATAAGCACTATACTCCACTTAATAAAGTTGTTTCCCATGGGGTATGAGTTAATAATTCAGATAATGCTTTGCCTGTATTCTGGAACTGAACAAATAGGTCTTAACAAACAAGCAGTGAACTATGGGAGCCAGGTTTTTCACTGTTGGAGTGAGAACTCACAGATAAGCAAAAGGAGGGAGCTAGAATAACCCACATGGTAATAGATGAGTTGGAGACATCATTATGAACTCATCTTCAGCTTAACTTACAGATGTATACACATGGAAATATAGATGTGTGAATATGCACTGGTTAGTATACACACATATATTTCCTTTCTCTCTCAGCAAATAAAGCCTAAAATAAAGCCTATGCTCAATAGTAACAAGAAGCAGATTTAGTGCCCAAATCATGTTTTTTTTAACTATTCTACAATAAAAGTAACCATTGCAATTGGAGAAATGGCTGATTTTAGGACTGAGGGAGGAAATACACAGCATGATCCTGCTGCATCTTGCAGTGCCAGAAAGTAAGGAATTACTAGAACAAAAACAAAAATAACAAGAATAAAACAATCAACAATGATGGAAATATGTCAAAAAGATATAGGAGGAAACTGAAAGAGCTCGCAATGGCTAAAACTTGAACAATTTAAGCAACAAAATAAATAAAGAAGTGTTGAATTATAATCAAAGAATAAAATAAATACCCATGAGTCTATGCTTAATGAGTCTATAAATAATCCAATTAATAAATAAATGGAGGAGAAGAGACAAATCTCCGGTGTAGAACAATCCCCAAGAGTTTGTATAAATACTCTACTGTTAAGAAGGTGAAGCAAAACTCACCACTCCTTACGTTTAGGCTGCACAGAGGAACATCCTTACAGAATGCAACACGAAAAAGGCAAAAAAGAAAAACTTTACAGTATAGAAACCTGACAAACATTCTCTCATCCAGATGATTAAGGATTCTTTTGTCAACATACGTATAAGTTCAGTATTCCCTAAAACGGGGGGAAGATTATATTAACATCAACAGTGATAAGTCATGTTGAAATTTCACCACCTTGACATAATGTGACGACAATGGTATTTATCCCTGTGTTCTTCCTCCCCAAAAAACACAACCCAGTCTAATTTAAAAAAAAAAATCAAAAATAAAAAAATGGGCAAATAACAACTGACAGACATTCTTAAAATACCTGACCAGCACTCCTTAAAACCGTCAAGAACAACAAAATCAAGGCAAGTTAGAGAAACTGTCACAGCCAAGAGGAGTCTAAGAAGACATAAAAACTAAATATAATGTGGTATTGTAGATAGGATAATGAAACAGAAAAATGATGTTGGCTAATAATTCTTTATCAAGGTTGGTTCATTTATTGTAGTAAATGTATCATTATAATGTTCAATGTTCATTGAGAGAACTGGGTTAGGAATACACTGAAACTTTCTGTACCATCTTCACAGTGTTCTATAAAACTAAACTGTTACAAACAAAATGTATTATTAAAAAAAACAAATTCCCAGGGCATGTTTTATATAGTATGTGTTATTCATAAAGGAACATTTTTATTTGGACTAGTTAATAAAAATTCATCAAACAATTAGATATTACCAAATTCTTAAGATTAAATTATTATTTTTTTATAGGTAAGAAAGCCCTAGCTCAGAGAGGCCACCTAACTTGATAAAGGTCAATTAGTACTAAGATCATTTATTATTACCCAAATTAAATATTCTCTTTTCTACAACAGAGTACAATGAAAAATAATATTCTTAAAATTATTATCCAAAAGGATTGCACATTCTTTTGTCAACATATGTATAAGTTCAGTATTCCCTAAAACAGGGGATAATTATATCGACAGATATTTAAAATGTTTTTTAAAATATTCAAAATATCTATGATAAAAAATAATTTGAATAAATGAGTAATTATTTAAAACATGGGCTACAATCAATAAAAATTTAAAATGATTTGCTACATGGATGTGGCTTTGCCTGTCATCTCAGCTACTTTGGAGGCTGAGGTAGGAGGATTGCTTGCAGCCAGGAGGTCAAGACTAGCCTGGGCAACATAAAATAAAATAAAATAAATTAGCAGGGCGCAGTGTGCCTACAGTCCCTGCTACTCAAGACACTGAAGCAGGAGAGGAGGATCACTTGAGTCCAAGAGTTTGAGGCCACAATGAGCTATAATCATGCCACTGCACTACCACCTGTGTGACAGAGGGAGACCCTGTCTCCGGAGCAAACCTCAGAGATGGCCTAGTAGTTCTGGAGTAAATATAAATATCTCCTTTATCAATAAGGAAACTTGAGACTAGAATAAAAGAGAAAATTTTAGTATTATAAAACAAGTTATTAAGAAGTTCTTAATGGGGCACAGCTATCCTGATTTCCATTTTTTCCCAATATATCATAGAAACAATGAAAAAATGAAGGTATCACTGCCACTTTTACTAAAAAACTAGAATTTTCAACTTGATTATACTATTATACCTGGAAGTGATATAGCAAATTTATAAAGTTTATAAAACCCTAATTTTTTTCATTGTCATGGTAAAGTAAAACATGAGTCATTTACATTTAAAACAATTGTGAATATATATGTATGTATATACACATACATTTGCACATATGTGTATTTGTGCATGTACAGCTACATACATATACACATGTATGTACATATAGATATGTAGATAAATACAAACCTCATGATATTTTTAAAGGAAATTTAGCAAAACATTAATTAGCATGTTTGTGTGTACATTTGTGTTTGTGTGTATTTCTAAAAATATATCATTTTCTTTCCAAAGCAACTATGCAGTTGTGCTAATAATTGTTTGAGTCAAGTAAAAGGGACAGTTTTTCACTTTTTTCCATGATAAAATATTTTAGCTGGTAAACATAGGCAATTGCTTTAAAAGTAAATGTATCTTGTTTTACTCAAGTAATAGTAGCACTTTGCTTGCCGTAGTAAAACACACTGTTGATATCTCCAACTTAAAGATTTTGTCAGATTCAAATGTATACTTTGCCATGACATAAAAAATATCACTGTTTAATAGAAGAAAAAGATAGTTATTCTTTCACTGACAGTTTGAATCTCTCAAAGTTGGGGAAATATTACTATAAACATCATTAGGATTAGTACCAATTTAAAGCCTCTTGATAAACTCTGTTGTATTTTTTTTGTAACTTACATTTCAGAAAATTTAAACACCCATATAAGTGAATCATGGTTTCATGAAACATTCCATGCTGATAAATTTGAAAGTATATTTTGAATATCTATCCTATGTCTATAGTATGATTGTAATGTATAAATAAATGAATAAAGTGTTAGTGGTGGCTATTTGTTGATTAATTTTCCTATTAGAAATAATTTTTTAAAATATTATATTTTATTAAAATTCTGGCATAATTGGGACTACTTCCAGGTAATCATTGAATTAAAGAGGTATAAGATATTAAAAACACATTAATGTTTTCTATTTAATTTTCATCAAGAGTTCTTAGAGCTTACTCCAGTGCGTGGCATGTTTCATCCCTTCTATAAATTAATTTATTCAGGAATGCCTTCATAGGGGATTTTTTTAAAGCTAAATCTTGAAACATCCACCGAAGCATGCTTAATATCTTTGGCTTTGGAAGTCAGAAGAGTCATCAAACCCCAAGTCTAAAATTTGTTAAATATATGAGGGTAATCCAGTTTCTTAAAGTTATTATTTACTCAGTTGCCAAAAGAATCCTACCTCCAAGGTAGAGACTGTCAGCTGTTCATCAACCTTATTTCTTCTTTCTGTAAACACAACTACACTACTTTTCAGACATTCTTGCAGTTACACATTGCACTGAACTGAGTTCTAGACAATGGATAGTAAACCAACATGAAAAACAGAACTAAAAGACTCAATCATTAAAAAACAAAAGCCTAGAGGCAATTCTTCATACTCTTTCTCCTGCTAGAGCTAGATGTCACGGCCCAGGGTAACGCAGAAATCAACTCATTATGAAGTGTGAATGGCAGACTCCCCGTATGCTCTTGTGTCTGAGTAACTTTGTGGACATCCAACTTATACAGCCTTTTTACACTAACTTTGAATCATGTTTGTCTGTTTACAGGAACAAAAAATGAATTTCTATTCTACTTGAATTATTGTTTATTTTTGGTTGTTTTTGTTACAGCTGTTGGTTTATCCTAAGAAATACAACCAATATGTCAAGATTATTTGGGGGTTGAATAAGAAAACAAAAATAAAGACTTTAGCACAGTAACTGGCACTAGATTTCAGTAAATGATTACAGGATTTGATCTAGCACACATAGGACCTTTATGTAAATAACAAAAATTCCACTTTTGGACAGAAAATTTGACTATCTGAATAAACAAATTAGCAAAGGAACCCTTTCTCCATTCTGACCTTGCCTTCAGATAAAGCTGTTGGTATAGCAAAGAAAGCTAACTTTCTTTCCCCATTATCCCTCCTAGGTGTCTTTTTAAAAATTTTTTTAGGACTTTTAAAACTTTAATGGAAGCAATGAGGCATGTAAATTGTGTTCTGGCAGGCATTGAGCTCTGCTTTCTCCTACCAAAGAAAAGGGCACGTTTTATCAAAATTTGACAATTCAGAGTAAAGTGTACTGAGATTAAGCTTCAGAGCCCCAACTTAAACAAAACAACCAAAAAAATTGTTATTCACTTGGGAAGAGGAAGTAGAATGAAGGCATCAATCGGAGATTAACTATGTGTTCATTGATTTCAAAATCCTTTAGGAATAGAAGTTCTGGCAACTTGTGAACAACACATCATACCACCAAACCCCAATTCCAGAATTTATCTTGACAACGATAGAAAAACAAAGATAACTCTAAATGCATTCTTTGGTATATTTCAAAGGGAAGCTTGAAAGTACTCATAGCACACAGGCCTATTCGTTTCAGATACCGTTTCTGGTAAAATGACGGATTGCTGTAATTTTTCCTGCTATTATAATATATGCAAACAAAACCTAATTCACTTTTGCAAAAATTTAGAAATTCCTCACTTTCATTCCTAGTTTTAGTATTGAATTCCCTTTTTAAAGTAAGGGCAATATCTACAATGAATATTGAACTTCAATTCACATAACTTTTCTATTAACAACATTGAGTTCACAGCCTACTTAGTCAATAAATATTATGGTTAACTGGCAAAGTTTCTTCACAGAAAGATATTATTAAAAGGCTAAAGAAACTGCAAACTTTAACAAAGTGTTGTGAATAATTACTGGAAAAAACCCTTATACTGATTTGCAATGGTCTTTTAAGGATGAAAATAGGAATTAACTGATACTGGACTACAAGTCTGCAAAGAAACATTTTTCGCTGTCCTACTTGATATATAATATAATAATATGATGGAATAAATTACAATACCTGGCAGGCTGACATAAGCTCTTCATCTAAAAAACAGTATTCAGTTAAGACATTAAAAGCGAAGATGAAATATATTCTAAAACCTTGTAGCTACAAGAGACCTTATATTTACTCAGAAAAGAATTATCTGGAGAACTTTTATTTAGGTCTACCTAACATGTAGAGAACTTCCATGCGATTCCATCTTTTCCAGAATGAGATTTCAAACTACACTTTTTAGGACAGGGAGTGGAGGGACAGGGAGAGTTGGGGTTTGCTATTTAAGTTGTGGTCACATTATTGGCAGATAAAAGAGAGCTTTATCTTTATCATCTTCCACCCATTCCAGTGGAAACTGATCAAAACAGGGCATGCATGAAAAATGTAAAATAGGATATGACAGGCCTACTCCAACCGTCCATCTCCCTTGCACTAATACTGACCCCAAACTGAAGCCCATTCTCAATGTTCATGACCCCTCTCCTTTGAGTCACCTGAATGCAGTCTCAAAAAATCAAATTACATTTCAAAAATCCGTTCTCTTTATTTTTAACAATATTTTGTTCTATAATATATTCTACATTTTCTTCCTGGTCATTGCAATGTAAGCAGGACTAGATTATTTTTAGTTTGCTGAATACATTAAGCATTCCAAATGAACACAAAATCTCTACATTTAACAAATATTCCAGATATTGCTGGGGCTGGTGACTCTAGAACCACACTTTGAAAGAACTTTTGAAAATTCTTTCCTTACTCTGATTCTGCTTCTCATTAAGAAGTCTTCTGTTCAGTTATAATAAGTAAATGATTTTTTTAATATTTACTCTTTGTGATAATTTATACCTGATACTGGGGATATAATATCACTTCATAATTTCACATCTTAAAGGTGACTATCAATAGAGTCACGGACAATTATACAGATGACAGGTTTGTAATATATGTATAAAATAATATAAAACCAAAAATATAATCACGAAATAGTGAAGTAATTTGGTAGAGGATTGATTTAACTTTACTTGAAACGAAGGAGTGATCAAATAAAATTTCCCACCGAAAGAGACACCTGATAGATGATTAAAAAAATAAACCAGCCATATAAACAACAAAAAAAAGAAGATTCAGCCAATAGGAAGAATTTATGGAGAAAATAGTTATTTGAAATGCTTAGTGTATTCAACAAACTGAAAGTAATTTATGCTCTTATGTTACAATAGCCAGGAAGGTAATGTAGAATACAGACCAAAATATTATTAAAAATAAAAAGAAAAGATTTTTAAAATGAAATTTGATTTCTTGAGAAAACACTATAGCTCTAAAGAGATAATAGCACCTTCACACACTGGCCATGAATCCACTTTTCACAACACAGAGAACAAAGGGTTTTCACACATTCTCTGCTGCTCACTGGTGTCAAACGCAGCACTCCCATTTACAGCATTTTTGTCATATGTCATCTTCAGCAGACAATTTTAAGTTACATGTTAGTTTCCATGCCTGTAAAATGGGGGAGAATAACTGTATTTCCCTCATAGAACTAAGGCGAGGGTTAAGTGGGGGAAAAAGAATCAGGCAGTGTGCTCGGCACTGTGGCTGCCGCATGGGAAACACTCTCTGATCATCATTTGTGTACAAGATTTTTCTATATGTGACTGAAAGCTAATATTAAGTATATAGATTCACAGAATATTGGAGCTCTGATAACAAGACACCATCTATTAATGTAACTGCAAAAGGTGTAACATGTACACAACCTTTCAAACGCACTACAGGGTTCCCTAATTGAACTGAGCATTCTCAACATCTGTGACCTTAGAATTTTTTTCAGATCAGCTCTCTGGCTGCCACTATTTGTCAGTTGAAGTTGGCAAAAGACAGATTTTTCTGCTGTCCTATATTCAGTAAAACTATTTTTTCTCAGATGTGAGGAGACTAATAGTAACAATATATCTTAATTACACATGTATAAGAATAGTTCTTTCCTTATAATGACAAAAGTAATTTTTTCTAATTTAAAGAGGCAAGAGAAAGCAAAAAAGAAAGGTTATTAAAAGAAAACAGAATCATATTTGTAAACTAGATCTATCTTTTTGGTAATATTTGCTTTTAGATTTTTGAAGCAGTTTACATTTGTTAATTAAAGTGTCCATAAAAATCATCTATGGTACTATAGAAAAGATCACATTATTTTTAGTTAAACAATAGAATAAATTACAAGAATATGTGAGGCTTTAGGCTGAGTAGTAAAATGAACATCACTGTAGATAAAAAATTTGCAAAAAGGTCAGTGTACAAAAATATAGAACAACATAAACTTTAAAATATAAAATATTAAGATATAGAAATATAAATATTTAGATTTCTATACTTTATTAAAAGACATGGATATGGGGTCTAATGTGTGTAAATATTGATAAGATAGATACTATCGATTTTTTTATTTCTTTAAACACATCTGTGGCACAATTAGCTAGAAATTACAATCGAGGTAATTGAAAAACAAACTGTTTCAGATTTAGCAGTTTTTAAATTCTGTTTGTAGAATTGATTGTCTCAAAAATCATTTTGTATTCTCATATTCAGAAGGAATCTTCTTACAAGCCATCTTCCTAAGTGACAGCTAAGCAGTTGGCTGAGTCATGTCCACCACAAATAAAATCAATTTACCATTTTGTAAAATTTGTAGCATCCAAAACATCATAATTAGAAGAGCTTTATATGTGTGGGAAGTTGTTTTTCTTTTGCTCTATGCATTAGTGATTTTCAGGATCTTTGGTTGAGTGCCAGTAGATATATGCCTTCCATAATTTTTTTTTGATTGTCTAAAAATACCTATTGTTAAATTACAAAAAAACTAAACCATGTAGAATGATATTTGTTTTAAAATGTATTGTAAATGTGATATATATGGTAAATTATATATACACACAATATGATATAAGTGTTTAGTTTATTTTTTCTATCACAAATTAAATTTGGTTTCTCAGCCATTTGCAGTTACTTGCTCAAGTGGAGGGTGCACATTCTCTCATTGACCATGCATTTTCCAGGTCAATAGTCCTCCACACTCAGGCAATAATGCCTAATTTAAAATCAATATTAACACTATTGAATAATTTTATTTTAAATTTTATTTTTAATTGACAAAGAGAAGTTTATATGTATTTACAGGTACAATATGATTTTTTATATATGTATACATTGTGGAAAGATTAAATAAAGCTATTTAACATATGCATCACCTCAAATACTTATCATTATTTTGTGGTGAAAGCATTTAAAATCAACTTTTGGGCAATATCCAAGTATACAATACATTATTATTAATTATAGTCACCATGCTATACAGAAGATCTCCAGAACTTATTCTCCCTGTCTAACCAAAACTTTGTGCCCTTTGACCAACATCACTTCTTTAGCCCTCACCATCAGTCTCTGGTAACCACTGTTCTACTCTCTACTTCTATGAGCTCAGATGTTTAGATCCCACACATAAGTGAGATCATGTGCATGCAGGAGGATACTGAGCTCTGCTGTGGAAAATTACGTGAGAAGGCAATTTTTCGTCTTGCTGCTTTCATGGTCTATAGCCTCACCTAGGCTCTCAAAGCTGTGAAATCTGTGGTTTAGTATCTCTGTGCTCTGTGTGCTATTCTAATCATCATGTTGTTCTTTTTAAAAAATTCTCTAAACTCCTCTTGCTGTCAACTCCTCTGCAGATAGTTTTGACTCCAATTTTACAGAAAGAAAAAAGCAAACATATAGGAACTCCTTAATAGTCTGTAATGAAATCTACAATCTTAATCTAATTGGCATGCGTTCTTCTTTATCATGTTATGATGGATGGAAGAGGTATTCCACCTCCACTCTGAGGTTCATCTGTCTATCTGTACTTTGCATTCTATCACTGTTGCCTTTTCAAAAACATCACTTTACGACTTGTAAGTTCATATGTGAATCTTTAATATAGTCTTCTTTATATGATCCTTCCATTTATTTATTTTTAAACATAGCTTTGGTAAATATTCTTTATATACATTTGAAGGAGGAGCTTGAATTTTTAATAAAAAAGTAGAAAGGAGAAAATAACAAACACTTGCTACTCACTACCCAGAATTAACTAGTGTTAATGTTTCAACACGTTATTTTCCGGTCTTTCTATGCACATAACTATTTTTAAAGTTAAAAAATATACTTCTATGAAAAACTTAGACTATTTCAGGTGAAATGAAAGTGCCTTTAGCCACCATCTTCTGTTCTGATCTCCTCCTTCTCCACAGAGGAAACCACTGTGCTAATTTTGGTATATATTAAAATCCATTATAAATGTATTTAATTTTAGAGTAGTTTTAGTTTTACAAAAAATTTGAGCAGAAAGTACAGAAATTCCCCATATACCACCTCAATTTCTCCCCCTTCCAAAGTGATTCCTACTGTTTACATCTTGCATTAGTATAGTACATTTGTTACAATTCATGAGCCGATATTTATACATTATTACTAAAATCTGTAGTTCACATTAGGGTTTACATTTTCATTATATATAGTATATTCTATGGGTTTTGACAAATGTGTAATGACATGTGTCTACAATTATAGCATCATGAAGAATAGAGTCACTGTCCTAAGCTCTCTGTGCCACACATATTCATCCTTACCTCCCTCCATGTGAAACTTTAGCAACCACTGATCTTTTTACTGCCTCCATAGGATTGCCTTTTGAAGAATGCCATATAGTTAAAATTATACAAACTGTAGAATTTTCAGGTTTGTTTCTTTCACTTAGCAATGTGAATTTAAGTTTCCTCCATGTTTTTGTGGTATGATAACTCATATCTTTTTAGCAATGAATAATATTCCATTGTAGGGAGGTACTATAGTTTGCTTATCCGTTCATATGTTGAAAAATATTTTAATTGCTTCCAGGTTTCATCAATTATGAATACAGCTACTATAAATATTTGTATATAGTTATGTGTGTGTATTTGTGTGTGTATGTGTGTGAGAACAAAGGTTTTCAACTCTTTTGAGTAAATACCAAGGAGAAAAAGGCTGGATCCTATGACAAGAGTATATTTAGTTTTTTAAGAAACTTATCAAGTATCTTCCTAAGTGGCCTTACCATTGTGCATTCCAGCCAGCAA
Organism: Daubentonia madagascariensis; assembly: GCA_023783475.1. Classification (NCBI taxonomy): domain Eukaryota; kingdom Metazoa; phylum Chordata; class Mammalia; order Primates; family Daubentoniidae; genus Daubentonia; species Daubentonia madagascariensis. The sequence continues at coordinate 10,371,455 of JAKFHU010000978.1, read as the reverse complement.
TGAATGAGAGTTCTTGTTGCTCCACATCCTAGTCAGTATTTTTTTTTTTTTAATGTTTTATGTTTTGGCCATTCTAATAGGTCTGATGTTGTACCTTATAGTTGTTTTAAGTTGTAATACCATTAAGACATTTTTTCATATGCTTATTTGCCATCTATATATCTTCATTGGTGAGGTGTCTATTCAAATCCTTTGCTCACTTTGTAATTATGTTGTTTGTTTTCTTATTTTTGAATGTTAATGTTTATTTGTATATTTAGAATACATATATCAGATACATGTTTTGCAAATATTTTATCCATGTCTATGTCTCATCTTTTCATTCTCTTACCAAAGTCTTTCATAGAGCAGAAGTTTTCATTTTTGGTGAACTTCAAATTATAATTTTTCTTTCATGAGTAGTGTTTTTGTTGTTGTATTCAAAAAATCATCACCAAGGCCACGGTACCAATTCTCTCTTTTATTATCTTCTGGGAATTTTATATTTTTACATTTTACATTTAGATCTATGATCTATTTTGAGAAAATTTTTGTAAAAGGTGTAAAATATGTGGCCAGATTAATTCTTTTGCATGTGAATATCAATTTGCTTCAGCTTAATTGTTGAAAAGACTGCCCTTTCTCCATTGAATTGCCTTTGCTTTTTTGTCAAAGATCGGTTGGCTATATTACTGTGGGTATATTTCTGAGCTCTCTATTCTGTTCCAAAGACCTATTTATATAGTCTTTCACCAATACCTGACTGCCTCAATTACTGTAGCTATATAGTAAGACTTGGAATTGGGTAGTATCAGTCTTCTGACTTTGTTCTTTTCCTTTAATGTTGTGTTGGCTATTCTGCATCTTTTGCCTTTCTATATAAACATTAGAATCAGTTTGTTAACATACACAAATAACTTCCTGGAATTTTGATTATTAATTAAGTGTATTGAATCTATGGGTCAAATTAGGGGGAACTGACATCTTGGAAATAGAGTCATCTTATCCATGCACATAGAACATTCATTTATTTAGAGCTTCTTTGATTTCTTTCATCAGTGTTTTCTTCATATAGCTCTTATACATATTTTATACCTAAGCACTTCATTTTTGGGGGGTACTAATGTAAATAATATTTTGATTGTATTTAAATTTGAAATACCTTTACGGCAACATCTAAACTCTTGTTTGAGCAACTGGGTACCATAGACTAGGCAAGTTGACCCACAACTTTGACTATCTAAGCTAGGTTAGATATTTTGGGTATTTTTTTCTGCTTGGTGGTCTCTGAACTTCCTGGATCTATGATTTCATGCCTATAATTAAATTTGAAAAATGTTCAGTCATTATCACTTCAAATTCTTAAAATTTCTTTCTCTTTATTTTCCTTCTGTTGTTATAATTATACCAATATTACAACTTTTGCAATTGTCTCACAGGTTGTAGATACTTTGTTTCATCTTATTTTTCTATTTGCATTACAGTTTTAGAAGTTAATTTCTTCAAGTTCACTAATTATTTCCTTGGCTGTGCCCTATTTAATGATGAGCCCATCCAAGGCATTCTTTATTTCTGTTACAGTGTGTTTGATTTTTAGCCTTTTCTTTTGAATGTTCTCTTAGAGTTCCTATCTCCTGCTTACATTGCCCATCTGTTCTTACATTATGTCATTTTTTCCATTAAAGACTTTAGTGTATTAATCATAGTTATTTTAAACTCCCTGTCTGACAATTCCAACATCTTCATCATATCTGAGTTTGGTTCTGACATTTGTTCTGTCTTTTTAAACTGTGGTTTTTTGTCTTTTAGTATGCCTTGTAATTTTTGGTTGAAATTTTTATATGATATACTGGGTAAAGGGAACTTGACATACCTAGGCCTTTTGTGTGAGGTGTTACATTTATCTGGAGAGGAGTTGGGCTGTGTTTACATTTTGCTGTAGCTGTGAGTATTGGAGGCTAAAATTTGCTCTGGTGTACTTTTTATCTCTCCTAATGTCTTTGGTTTTCCCTAGAAGCTTCTTTTAAAATGTATTCTGAGTACATGTACTACTTGCAGTTTTAAAGTCCTGTGATTAGATCTCAGTCTGAGCTGCAACTTCCGTAAGTACTTCTCAACCCAGTCACTCTGACCCCTGGCTTGGATGAGAAAGGAAGGCTAGATGGTGCTATAGTTGGTTATGTTCCTTCTGCCAGGTTTGTTAGGTTCTGGTAAAAGTCCAGTATGTTAGCCTCTAGTAAAATAAATTCCTTTGATGCAGGCATTGTTAAGAAGACAAGAATGCTCTTCTTGTAATTTAAAACAGCTATTTTCCCCTCTGCCTTGTAGAAACATAAGGAGATTTTTCTCAGATATTTACTCTGAGAACCTGGTAGGGCTCCTGGTGGAACTCACAAAAGTACCTATATGGCAAATGGGCCAAAACTGGACCCCCTTGAAGTTTTTAATTTTCAAACTTGTGCAGACTGAGCTTCCAACAATCTCACTAAATATAGTTTAAGTTTTCTTATCCCACTACTGGTTCTTGCTCCTGGGTTTCTGCTCTGGTAAGCTGTAATTTTTTCTATCCAACTGTCTGTCTCTAATTTTTGGGTCAGCAATTTTCCCTCCAACCTCAATTATCTGATGTATCTAAGAAAAGTTATTGGTGTTCAGTTTGTTCAGCTTTTTATCGTGATGATGGGAGTGATGACTTCCAAGCTCCTTAACATGCTGGCCTGGAAGCCAGAAGTCTTTTGCCCTTACTTTATGCCAAATTAAAATAAAACATAACAAACCAATGCACATGAAATTTATTTGGCTCCGTATGTACTCAAATGCCTGTGCTTTTTTACATATCCTCACTCATTTCACTCATCATCCTCTGCCTGTTATCTACCGTGGTATTGCCTCAATCCCCAACCTTGAGTGAAACTGCTCTTGCAAGGTCACATTTTCTTAATTGCCATATCCAATAAAAACCTTTTTTTGCTGTTATATTAGTTAGCTTTTTATAGCATTTTAAAATATGGACTATTTTATTGCACAATTACTCTTTTTATTTCCAAGATATTTATTTTTCTTCTGCTCTGGCTACTTCTCAATCCCTCTTATCAAGCCTTGGCTTTAGTTTGCTTGTCTTTTTACCTTGTCACCAGTCATCAAGGCCTTGTTCTAAGTCTTCTTCTCTTTTTATTTTATGTATTTCCTGTAGATGACTTCACACTCTTCTAAAGAAATTTTCTTCCTCCAAACTACAATCCAGTTTCTCCACATTTGCTTCTTATCTCAGAGTCACATCACCACTCACCCGTTTGAATATAAGATAAATTCATTCTTTTTAAGAATGAATTTTTTTTTTAGTTCTCTAACATAAATGTAGCAATATATAAAATATACAAAAATGCTATAATATTTCTTTAAATTTCTTATCAAATTCACTTAACTACTTCAGATTCTCTAAATAATGTGTATTCATGCAACGTATTTAATTTCTTCCCTTATACGTATTATGTTATAGAATTATCATTAATAATTTACCTAAATAATAGCATATAGATAAAAGGAATAGAACAACAAAAAAGTAAAATTTAAAGAAAAGTAATAACAGAATAAAATAATAAGGTTTTTAATATTAAGCCAAATTTATATTATAACAACCCACAAATCATGTACCTGTGCTTTATGATATAGCCTTTCTTATAAAAGAAAAGCCCAATTTTGGCTTCTCAGGCACAATTCAAGTATTAAAATCTAGTTTTTATTGTTCTGTAGAGAAAAATCTTTTATAAATCTGAGAGGTGTTTTTGCATAGGATACAAATAGGACCCTAGTGTAGCAAATAATGTGGTGCTGATTCAACATATTTTTATCAACAAAGTCTCTATTGCTTATTTTTTAAAAAGGTAAGTGCCATAATCCTTTGCTATAGATTTTTTTAACAGCTTCAAATAATGGAAGACAGAGTGGCTAAAACAACAACAAAGTCATCAATAAAACAATATATTTCAATTTGAAAATATTTATAAGTACAAATTATAAAAAAATTATGTTAGACACCTTAGTTCATCTTTCTAGGAAGCCTGATGATTTGGTCTTCCTTTGTACTAACATCTCATCTGAATGTTCTTTTTTTTTCACTGCAACTTAAAAAGAATAGAATTTAAAGATCTGTGAGAGATTATTTGCCTCTGAAGAGCTTAACAGTATAGATCTCATGAATCAAATCTTCATACAGATTATGCCACATTTTCACAGAAAGCATGCAGAAATTTTTAATATAATTTATGACATTTGGCATTACTTTGAAGACACTTTGGGCAGAGACACAGTTGGGTTATAGTGGTGAGTGGAGATACAGAATATTGAAATATTTCCTACAGTCAGATGCTGAATCCGTTTTTAGTAGTTCACTGACAGTAGCATTGAGAATAGTATCAGGAAGAGGCTATTGAAATCAAGATCCCAGGAAGAAGCTATTAAAATCACAGCAGTGCAAATGGAAAAGATTGTTTAGGAATATTTTTAGGGGATACCAATGTGGAGATTTTACAGAATAGAATTTGGAGGAGAAAAGAAAAAAGATGCAAGAATGATTCACCGCCTCTTTCCAGCTGGAAACATACAGTAAGTTAGAGAGAGCTAAAAGAAAAATTTAGCTGTACCAGATATCCTGAAGTTAAAAACAACTTGATTTTATAGAACTGAAGGCCAAACTTACAATAAAAATTTGCTCAGAAGGTATTTTTAAAAAAGGGAGAATGATTTAGGAGTCACAAGACAGCAAAAAGCTAAGCATGATTATGGGGAATATAGGTAGATATTCTGAAATGAATCAGAAGACTAGAATGGCACCTTATGAAATCTAGCAACTTCAGTGTACTTGAGGACCCTACCCTGATATTTGTCATCTGGATGAGGATATGTATGAAGTGAGCTGAAATGTTCAAAAATTGCTGCAGCATCCCTGCTTTGCCAAATTTTCAATTTCACTTTGCTAAGCTCAACAAAGCTTTAGTTGGTATGCCAAACATTGTAAAATAATAAATTGCACAGAATAATTCAAACCTGAAGTTGCCACATAAACTGATTTAAAAGTGGAGTTATAAGATAATCAATTTAAATAAAATTATACTTATACTTATTTTAAGTATGTGACCCAAGACTTTCTCATTGGATTATAAGACAAATTTGACTTATTATTTAATCTATGCAACTCAGCAATGTTTTTTATTGATCTGACACAATTAGTATGTTAATTAATAGAACTAATATAGAGTACTGTAACTATTTTGATACTATATTACATTTTTAGCCTAAAATACCGTGAACTATTCTGTAATATTATGGCACAAATGAATTAATTAAAAATTTTTATTTCACAGAGATATTATTGTAGAATAAAAGTAGTTTCAACATTTTCAAAAGATATTACTTCCTAAATCATTTAGCTACTAACATTTGTATACTATGAAAATGCCATCCATAGCTTCCTATTATTTTCAATTAAATTTTGAAATTTTATTACATAATTCTTAAAAATGAAATAATATAGGCTTTTTGTTTCTAGGAATTAGCTGTTTTACAAAGAGATATTTCTCTTCTATAGATTGTTTTAAAAGAGTTATTTTTTAAATCCATGTCTTACCTTTTTTTAATCTTTTCAAAAAAAAAAAGACACATCCAGGTAATTTTTTTAGTTCACTTATGAGGCAAAGATGTGAGACAGTGTGTTTAATTATGTAAATATAAAGAACAAATCACTGATAATCAGAAAGCAGTCATTCTTGAGAACAATTAAATAACCAAGTGAGACTCCTAGGTTAATAAAAATGTCACATGTTATTAAGTGGATGGAAGTGTAGACAAAAAGTACACACAATTGATTTCTATTTTAGTCCTAAACTTCATTATTATTTATTGAAGTGTCAAATCAACATGTTTCTTGTTTGCTTTGCGTGAAACTCATGAGTTATTGATAATTTAAAAATGCTTCAAAGGACTGGGTCTGCTGCTGAAACATGTTATATATAAATGAATATATATATATTGTATAAATAAAATGGTTAAATATTCAGATAATCTTTGGTGAGCTGACATTATCAACATTTCACATTCATCAACTGTAGGTATGTGTTTTCTAGAACTAGGTTTGTGCTTCAATAATTTGCTATCTATAGTGATCCAAATGGGATTTCACAAATTGTTGGAAACTCGGGAGGTCATTCCAGCCTTACACTGTGAATGGCTTAACACTTCTGCCTTTTCAAATGAACAAGGAAAACAATGCTTACCAATCTTTGAATGTGTTTCATGGCATAAAGCAAATGATCTATATTAACAAAATTTAACACTGCTTAAGTGAATATTGATTTGTTCATTTATTAAATAAATTTAAAATTATTAATTGAGTTCCTAGTATACATACCATGGCTCACGCTAGTTCACTTGTTCTCCAGCAGAGAATTTTAATGTGGAAACATAATCATGTGAAGTTATATGTATTATAATAGAGACACAAACGCAGTTTATGAGGAAAAAAAGAGAGAACAGCTAAATTTCTGGGAGCATAAAAGGAAATTCTTCCAAAAGAAAAAAAAAAACAGAACATTTATACTGGATAATAAAATATAATTAAACTGTTTCTTTTAAAAAATTATTTAATACTTTTCTTCTAACTGACTCATTCATATGCTTTTAAAAGTATAAATGGGTTTGTTGATTTCCAATTTTGCTTATTCAGGAAATGATTATTGATGTAACACAAATGCAGACCATAGAAGTAGACTAAATGGCTCTAAAACCTGAGATTGACAGGGACGATGTCATGGCTGGATCAAAATCATTTGGAAAAATGGATGAGAAAGAGCAGAGGGTCTCTGAGAGGCCTGAAATGCCAGGTGCCAACAAGGTGGCAGGAACCACCTAAGGGGCACATTGAGTGCACCTCTTCAATCTTCACTCCACCACCTATCCTCTCTTCAGCAAAGTCTTATCTACAGTGTGATTATATTTTCTGGCAAAGAAAGGGCAGTGGTTTGTTTTCTGTTTTTTGTTTTTTTAAATCAGGGTTTATTGAGAAGTAGAATCAGAAGGGACACAAAGAAAGCCATGAGATAGTAAGCATGGCATTTTTTTTTTTACCTGTGGGAAGATTAAAGGCCTCATCCAGGTTGTGAAATCAGTGATTTGGAGCAAGTTTATCTAAATGCGTGGTAGCATAAAATTTCTAAATGAATGTGTTACAAGTTGGTTTACTTTCTCATGTCTTTTGACATAAAGTGCTTACATAAAATGATTGCCAATGAAATGAATCAATGATGCATTCCCCTTATGATTTCCAAACCACTTTACTCAGTCTAGCAATAGCATAAGAGCATGTGAGTAAATGTTGAAATAGAAAATCTATTGTACACCATGTTATATGTCTTCATTAGAGCGGACAATCCTGTAAAAAGTAAATCATTTCTTGATATTTCATTGTGGATATAATTTAAAAACCTAGTGTTTTAAGAAATTGAATGTGCTCTGGAAGGAAAACAAGGTAATGATATAATTAATTAACCAGTTAATTCAAAATATATTCTGAGCACTTAGTATGTGCCAGCCACTCTTCTAGGTGCTAGGAAGACATTGTCAAATGAAGCTAGCAAAGATTACTGGTCATGTGGAACTTACATTCTAGTGGGAGAAGACAGAAACTAAAAAGTAAAAGTCTTAGGTAAGCAAATTATATAATAAATTAAATTGAGATAAATGATTTGGAAAAAACAAAAATAGAGATCAAGGACGCAAGAGATTCAATTTATAGACTTGTACTGAGTTGGCCCCATTGAGGAGGTGACATTTGAACAATAAATAGAAGTGAGAGACAGAAATAGCCACATGAATATAATATGGAGAATAAACACTCCAGTCTATGGAAGTATTCAGTCTAAGGGCAAGTTTATGTGGCCACAGAGTGGTTGGAGGGTTCAAGAAATATCAAAGAGGCCACATTGTCTGGAACAGAATGAAAGAAGACAATTAACAAGGAGCCAGATTGTCTACAGTTCTCTAATTCATTGTGAAATTTTTGGCTTTTATTCTGAGATAAATAAGAATCCAATGGAAGAATCTGAACAGAGACTAGTAGGATATAAATTACTTTATTAATAGAATCACTTTGGCTAATGTTTCAAGAACAGGCTCAATGGAGACAAAGATAGAAGTATAGAAAATGGTAAGAGGTTTCTGAAATAATCTATACCAGAGGTGATGGTGAGTTAGATCATGTGGCAATTGTGCAGATAGTGGGAGGTAATCAGATTCTGGATTTGTTTTGAAGATACAGCCAATGGGTTCACTGATGGATTAATGATGATTGTGGACAAAAAGAGGAATCAAGTATGATCTCAAGTATTTGACCTACAAGTATAGAATTGTTATTAACTGAGATGCTGAAGATTGTGAAGATTTGGAGAGAGTTATGGAGGCAAGTTAAAGAGTTTAATTTGCCATGTTAAATTTTAAATGTCCTCTCTGTCTACTAGACATTCAAGAGAAAATATTAAGTCTAAAATTCTCTGCAGAAATTTGGGCTGAATACAATTACAAATCCTTTCAAGTCAAGAAAATGAATGAGATTACCAAGAACAGAAAGATGAACACTCATTTTTTATTTTCTATTTTTTTCATTTTTAGGTACTAGGTCTTGCTCAGTTGCCCACGCTGGATTACAATGGAATGATTATCATTGCTCCTTGCAGACTTGAACTCCTAGGCTGAGTAATATCATTGAATTAGGATAAGAAGAAGAAAGCCACTCACAAATAAAGGAGATGGCCAAATATAAAAATAGGTAAAGTTCAACTATAGTGACAAGAATGCTATAGTTTGAATGTCCCTTCCAAAACTCATGTTGAAATTTAATTGCAGTGTATCAGTTTTAAAAGGTGGTAGCTTTAAGAGGTGATCAGGCTTTAAGGGCTCTGCCCTCATGAGTGGATTAATGTCGTTATTATAGGAGCGGGTTCCTTGTAAAAGGATGATTTTGCCAACTCAACCCCTCAACCCCTTGCATGCACTCTCTCACCCTTACACCCTCAGCCATGAGATGACACAGGAAGAAGGTCCTTGCCAGATGACAGCTCCTTGATCTTGGACTTCTTAACCTCCAGAAACATGAGAAATAAATTTCCATTGCTTAGGAATTACCCAGCATATAGTATATTGTTATAGCAACACAAAATGGACTAAGACAAACAGAAACGGTAAGTAGGCAGTTTGGTAAGGTAGTTAATGAAAGTATTCTTATAATTTCTTTAATTGTCTTCTCAAGTAGGAAGTAAGGTCGTCAGTTGAGAGTAGTGATTAGGGAGTGAGGGTAAAGGTTTTACAAGAGTGTGATAGTCAATTAGGAAAGTTGGAGAGTTAATGGATTAGAGAAATAAATAATGTCAATGGTACTGTTGATATTCAAGGTAATATGTTTAAATAGAAAGCATTCTGAATTTTTGTTTATTTCTCTTATAGCCACACTTAGCTTCATGGGTACTCATGCTTGATAGGCAGAACATTGGGTTTATCTAGAATTGTTATATTGTTAAGGAAGTGCAATGATGCAAGAGTGGGGAAGGGAATAGAGAGTGTATTCCTGAGAATAGTTTTAATGATTGATTATTCTTAGAAAATTTGAGTGGGTTTATACACTTGCCTCATCTACCAAGATAGAATTTCCTGAAGAGAAAACTGCTATTGTGTGGCTGGCTATCAAGCAAGAATTGGAAATATGTAAAGGAGAAAGAAACCATAGCATTTGTAAGACACAGAGAAGAGAATTTTGAGCAGTGGTTATTATATGACTCCAAAATATTGCCAAAGAACCTGATGTTAAGAAAAGAGAATTGAGTGATTTTAATGCCTGGTCCTAAATTAGGAATTATATATTGTCTCAAATCCACAAAATAGGGTAGAATTCCTGGCAGCATTTGAATGGGTATGTGGTAATATAGATAGAAGCCAATACATTATTCACCTTAAAATTCTTTGAAATTAGGAATAAGAAAGCATACCTATATATGTGGATCATGAAAGATATATTTCAGTCATCCAAAGATTTGCAAAAATGACAAAACTAGACTCATTTCAAGAGTACATGATATACAACTGTTCCTGGAAAAGTTATAAAAGAGATTTGTCTTAGTCCATTTTATGCTGTTTTAACAGAATACCACAGACTGTGTAATTTACAATAAACAGAAATTTATTTGCTTTCAAAGTTCTAGAGGCTGGGAAGTCCAAGAGCGTGGCTCTAGCATCTGGCAAGGGCCTTTGTGATGTACCCCATGGCCAAGGCAGAAGAGCCAGAGAGGGCAAGCAAGAGAGAAAGAGAGAGAGAAAAGGGGTCAAACTCATCCTTTTATCAGGAACCCACTCCAGCAATAACTTCCCCGCTCCCAGGATAATGATATTAATCCATTCATGAGGGTCGACATCTCATAATATAATGACCTTTTAAAGCTTCCACTTCTCAAAACTGTTGCATTTGTAATTAAGTTTCCAACACATGAACTTTGGTGGACACACTGACACCATGGTAGACATGATTTTCCCATCTTGACCTAATCTCTCCCTTGCCATAATTCTTTCCATTAATAAAGGAAAAAAAATAGAATGAGAATTAATTTCCTGTGCTCTCACTGAGTAGCATCACATGGTGAAGGTGATAATGGAAACCTGAAGAACGAGCTTTCCACGGTGAGCTAAAAGTAATGTGTGTACTATCGAGTCACCTGAGGATGGAAACAAATAGTCTCTATCCCTCTTCTTAGAATCATATTTTCTTCCTATAGGAACAGGAGTCACCATGAAAAGGACTCAGTGTTACTACTCCTCTATGTCAAGAAGATCACATACATATGAGATAGATTTCAGAAAAATAAATTAATAGACTAACTGGTACTTACTGAAGTTAGAATTTGCAGTAAGTAATATGTTGGTGATTTTACAGCTGATGGTATTAAGATCAAGAGAAATTAAATAAATTATATGGCATTAGATACTAAAGGGATGAGTCAGGATTCAATTCTACATAATTGAGTTTGCCCTTTTGTGGTTGAATTCTAAAGATGAAAATACTAATCTGGTCTCACAGAATGTAATATCTAAAGATGGCAGATATAAGGTGCACAGCAAATCTGATACCATATATATAACAGTACTCTACTACTGATTCCCTTCCTGTGAAAGGCATAGGCTTCGGAAAGGAATTCTGAGAAGGCCAGGTTCTCACCTGAAGATGCTAATGTCCAGTCAGTAGGAGTATGTGACACATCATGGGCCCTATCTGGGAGGATGAAATAATTATGACCAAGAAGTTAAGCTCAGAATTTATTCTGCATACTAGGCAACATTTAATAATATGGCTTTTTTTATTTGACCCTGCACATTTCACAGCTACTCATATATCCCTAAATGCTTTTTATGGTGTAGAGCATGCCCTTGCTGGTTGCACTAGTAACTGAAGCCAAATATTAGTGCTGCAGAACAGGGACTAGAACATCTCAAATAACGAAAAGCACGAGGTCAAGTCAGGATGCAATCCTCAATAAGGAACTTAAGAAGGTTTTCTTCTAAGAATTAGGAAAAGAAAAGACAAAAATGATGTGTGGATTTCTAAGCATGAAGTAGCTGAATGATACAGATGAATATGCATTATATATTTTCTTCCTACTGCTTCTCACTCCTTGTTATAGACCATAAGGTGTTAGATCAGGACACTGAGTTTTCTTGAATTGGCTGTGCTTTGCAGTGGCTTAAATGAAGAGCACTGGAATGGACCAGGAACATCACAGATAATTCTAAACTCCAAGTTGTGAACCCTCTTTGTCTCCTTTCATTCATTCATTCATTCATTCTCAAATATTTCCTTACGAAAGTCAAATGTGCTTAAAAGCTATCTTCTGAAGATATGAGGAGCTGTGTTTCCTGACAAAGGGCAGAATCAATTGCCCTCAAGAGACCAGGGAATACAGCTAGCACATGATATGAGGAAATATGTTGGAGAATTCACAAAGATAACGCAGAGATTGCTGTACTCACCAAGTTGTAAAACTAAGGTGGTTCCATCTAGACTTGCCAATATCCAAAGAAGTAGGAAAAATGAATAAATTTTGGTTATAGTCAGGTGTGCAAATTTTTCAAAGGTATTATTTTTCTTTCTCTATCCTTCCTTGTACTTTTCAGTATTTCTTGCTTGTGATCATCTAAATTAAAGGAAAAAATGGGAAAGAGAGAGTTTGAGATTCAGGTCAGCCAATTCTGCTATTGCTAATAGCTCCATTAGTAACGATCTTATTTAGAAGTTTGCTAAACTGTAATTATTACCCCAGGGCACTGAATATTTTTTAGTGACCTGAAAGTAGAAATGTAGTTGTTATGGTGGCCTAACTTATAACTTGTTGTATAAAATAGGTCTTAGAATTCATATTTGTGATTATTGTTTGCAGTAATCTTGGCTGCAAAAAAGTTGTGAAAGCAAATGACAACTTTTGTAGGAAGAATTTGTCAGGCAGACTATTATCATGGAGCACCCACCATCTACAAAAAGAGAAGCATTGGCACTGCAGTGTTCAGAGTTGTATATAAGGATGTTATGAGTTTGACTTGAGCAATGCACCAGAGGTCATTTTGTGCTGATTGGAATATCAGGCTGTAAAACTATTTTCATTACAGATATTGCCAAATTCTGGATTCCAAATCTCTTTAATAATGAAATATAATTAGCTTTTAACCAGCACACATATATTATGGTTAAAGGAATTCTTTTAAATAAGGCAGGCACTGTTAGGAATGGGTGCAGGTGTTAAGGAACCCACAGAGGTTTTTTTGGTCCTTCTTAGGCTTAGTTGTTCGCTGCACAGACAGCCAATTACTGAGACAATGAGGATTGTCGAGGAAGAAAGGAAATTTATTGCTGAGGATGTCAAATGAGAGGTGGGAAAACTACCTCAAATCCGCCTCCCCAACTGATGGGGTCAGGGGTTTCTCTAGAAGTGAAATGAATAATGCATGAAATGAGGGAGCATCACTACATGTTTGGGACAGAGTGCAAGGCACACATGTGCAGTGAGAAATCATACTGGCACATACAATGCATTATCAAAGAATGGCGGATAAGTCCCTCCCAGAATGGAGATTTTAGTGAGCTAGGTATAAATATTAGTCATTCTTTCGGTCTTACACACAGGCAGGATGTGGGGAATAGGTTGCTCAGTGGGTCCTTGGGCAAGATCTGTGATGGAGTGCCACTTATTTTGTCTTCTCTGAACAAACAGGCAGGGCAAGGTCTTGTAGGTATCTCATGGCTGAAAGGAGGTTCCCTGTTTATGAGAAAGAACTCAAAAGGGAATGAATCAGTGAAAAAGAAAGTTACAACATTCTGTTCAGCAAGTCTTACTGGCCTGGGAACTTCAAACAAGAGAGAACTGCAAAAAGGCATTTTTGTTCCTGGAGTTGGTTACACAGGAAGTATGGGAGAAAGTGTATAAAAACTAAACTTTACTCAAAGAGTAGTATTGCTGTGATGCATGTTTTCCCTTTTCTTATAATGTTTTAAGATGTAACTCAATATTCTTGACTTTTCAGCAAAAAACAAGCAAAGTAAATGAAAGTTTGTAACCAGTAACTGTTTACAGTTACTTGGATTAAACTGGCTGTTACCATTTTGTTGCCAATGACTTCTATGCTGTGGCACAGCCAAGTTAATCAGCCTTAATCTACCTAGTAGTATGTTGAAAAATTCATACAAATTCTATGTTTTTCATTTGGCCTTTTCAGAAGGCCAAATGAAAAGGAGGCTATTTTTTTGTTTCTGTATCTCAGTTAATAGGGTTGTACAAACATCCACTTCCTTGTTTATACATTGTTATAAGGTTATGTAAGATATTTTTTTGTTGAAAAAAATAGCCTCCTTTGCTTTTATCCTTTTTAAAGCCATTATGTAAGTTAAAATGAGATAATCAGGTAAAACCATGGAAATTGCATACAGAGGATAAAATAAGGCCATCTTTAATATAGAGACCCAGAATCCTAAAATACATAGATGTTATTTTAGGTCCCTAGAAAGTCTAGGTAATTTGAAGACAGATATACGTTCTTAGGACAATTTAGAAAGATACAATTCTATTTACTACTTATAAATACCTGATTTTAATTTATATTACATTTAAAATCATATGGACCATATATATTTTAGAGAAAAAAGTAGGAAAAGATAGTGTGAAAACAGTGAAATTGGTTATATCTTATTTAATACAATGCTCAGCATAATTTTATTATTTAAACATTAACTAAATATTATTACTAAGAAATTGTTTTAGCACAGTGTAACTGAAGCTATTTTAATGTTTTACAACATATTTTTAAAAATTTTGTGATAAATTAATACCCACAAGAATTTTTAAAAAATTAAAAAAAGAGTTCTTATGTACTCAACTTCCTCCAATGATAATATCTTACATAACCTTATAACAATGTATAAACAAGGAAGCGGATGTTTGTACAACCCTATTAACTGAGATACAGATTTTTTATGATTTCAGTAGATTTTACATGCATTGTTTTTCTTTGGTGTGGTTTGGTTTTTGGTGTCTAGTTCTATGCAATTTATCAAATGTGTATATTTGAGTAACTGTCAATAAAACCAAGACACTAAATTATTCTATCATCACCAAGCAACTCCTTCCTATCATCCTTAATGGTCATACCTTTCCCCCAAAACCTATATATGAAAACCACCTGTTAGGGACAGGTGCAGGTTGGCAGCACTAACCACAGGAAAAGAGGAGGGGAGGCAAAAATGAGGAGGCCAATGAGCATTTGGAACCTAACCCACAACAGTAGGAACTTGAGGGTAGGGACTTTTCCTAGCCAGGAGCATGTGCAGAAACCAGGAACTCATGTCCAAAGGAAACCTTTTCACCATTAACATACATTAGCATAGTAGAAGTCACATCCACTAGCACCAGGACAGTTTACAATTGTCATGGCAACCCCTGGAAGTTACCCTATAAGGATAAAATTGGGGAGTGTCCTTAGCTCTAAGAACTCTCCACCCTTTTCCCAGGAAAATAATGAATATTCCACCCACCATTTAGCATATCATAAGGTGTAAACATAGATGTAGAAGTGTGGTCAGACCCCAGTATCTTCTCCACTCGTGGAGATAGATCTGTTTCCTCTTAGGAACCGTACTTTCATTTTCTATACTGAAAAGCCTGCAATAAAAACTGCTTGTATGGAAATGCTAGTGTCTGTCATCTCTCTGTTGCGCCGGCCCAGCTTGTGATTCTCCCAAGCCAGGAGCCAAAGAACCGGGGCAACACCCCTCAAAAAATCAAGCCTGACGCACCAATCTGTTTTCTGCCACTAAAATGTTGTCCCTTTAAGAAAACTATACATACATAATCATACATGATGTATGCATTTGGAATTGACTCTTTTGATTCAGCATAATTCTCTAAAAGATCCATCTACTTTGCTGTGGATCACTTGTTAATTATGTTTTATTGCAGAATACTTTTCCATTGTATGTATATACCACAGTGTGCTTTTCATCCATTGCATGACATTTAGATTTTTTTCCCTAATTTGGGGCTATTACAAGTAAAGCTGCTGTGAAAATTCATGTACAGGTTTTTGTGTGAACATAAGTTTTCATTTCTCTAGGAAAAATACCCAGGAATGTGATTGTGGGGTCATATAGTAAGTGTATATTTAACACAGAAACTGCCAAACTTGTTTGAAGAATGTGCCATCTCATTTACCTTCAACTATGTTCAAGAGATCTAGTTTCTGTGCATTCTCACCAGTGGTTGATATTGTCACTAATTTTTATTTTAAACATTCTAAGATGTTTGTAATGATCTCTTGTGGTTAATAATGTTGAACATCTTTTTATGCACTTATTTGTCATCTGTACATATTCTTTAGACAATTATCTGTTCAAATTCATTTTGTCATTTTCTCATTGATCTTCTTGTTTACTTACTATTGACTTTAGAGAGTGTTACAGTCTGAATGTGGCAGCCCTAAAATTCATATGTTGATGCCCTAACCCTCAGTACCTTAAAATGTGACTGTATTTGAAGAGAGTGTCTTTAAAGAGATAATTAAGTAAAATAATATCATTAAGGCTGCCCTAATCCAATATGACAAGTGTCCTTATAAGAAAAAGAAATTTGGACACAGATATGTACAAAAGAAAGGTGTGAAGACAGCAAGAAGAAAGTCATTTATAAGTCAAGGAGAGATGCCTCAGAAGAAAGCTCTGTCTTGTCATTAGTATACTTAGCATGTCCTTATGCAGAGCAAAAGTTTTTAATTTTGGTGCAGTCAATTTATAATTTTTTTTTAAATATGATCATACTTTTGGTATCATGTATAAGAATACTTCACCTTGTCCTAGATATTAAAGATTTTCTCTTGTATTTTTCTAAAAGTTTTTGTTGTGTTTTACATTCAAGTCTGTTATGAATTTTCAGTTAATCTTTGAATAGGGTGTGAGGTTTGGTTGAATTTCATTTATTTTTGTTTATAAATATCTAATATCATTTGTTGAAAAGTCCTTACTTGTTCCATTGACTTGTTTTTTTCACATGGGCCTAAAATCAGTTGACTGTATATGTTAGGGTAAATTTCTGGCTACTTTATTCTGTTCTTTGATCCATGTGTCTATCTCTCGCCGAAACATACACTCTCTTATTTATTATAGCTATAGTGTAAGTCTTAAAATCACATACTATAATTCTTCCAAATTCATTCTTCTTTTTCAAAATTGATTTGGCTACTTTAGTTGCTTTGGTTTTCACATAAAATGTAGATCAAACGTGTCTATGTCCACAGAGTGTTGTTGAGATTTCAATAAGAATTTCTTAAATCCATATATCAATTTGGGGAGAATTGACATCATTACTAGTTTTTATCTTCAAATCCACAAACATGTTATGTCTTTCCACTTATTTAGGTCTTCTAGAATTTCTTTCACTGGACTTAGTTTTTCACATTCAGATACTGCACATGGTTGTTTATACCTACATATTTTATTTTTTGGAGTTGAGTGATGACAAATGATACTGTTTTAAAATTTGATTTTCCCAAGTATTAAAAAACATTTGCTATGTGTTGACCATGTATCCTGCAACCTTGCTAAACTTGCTTATATTCAAGGATTCTAGGATATTTTTCTTAGATCTGTTAGTATTTTCTATGTAGATAAGAATGCCATCTGCAAATAGCGGCAATTTATATTCTTAAACTCCAATCCATAACACATACTTTAAATTATTTTTTTCCTTATTACTCTGGCAATGACAGTATGTTGAATGAGTGTTGAATGGAAGGAAAACACTCAGACTTTATCCATTAAGTATAATGAAAACTGGTATTTGTAGGTATTATCAGCTTGAGGATGTTTCCTTCTATTCTTACCTTGTTAAGTGTTTATCATAAATGTTATTGAATTATATCAAATGTTTTTTCACATTGAGTGATGTGATCTTTTTGTATCTGTTAATTTTATAGATACATTTATTAATTTTCAATTATTGAAATAGGCTTGCATTAAAATAGGAATAAAACTACTTAAGTGTGGCATATGTTTATTTTTATATAAACTCTGCAATTTGCTAATATTTCATTGAGGATTTTATGTCTGGGTTCATGAGAAATATTGCTCAATAGTTTTTCTGCTAGTATTTTTCATTCTCTGCTACTATTTTTGTCTGGTTTGGGTATCAGGGTAATGCTGGCCTCATAAAATAAATTGGAAGTGTTCTCTTCTACTTTTTGAAAGAGATTGTGCATAATTTGTGTATTTCTTGTTAAAATGTTTGGTAGGATTTGTCTGTGAAATCATTTAGACCTGGAGATTTCATGTTTGGGAGGTTTTTAATTAGGATTTCAATTTCTTTAATAATTATAGTACCATTTTCTACTACTTTTTGGGTGAGTTTGTGGTTTTCAAGAATCAATCTATTTCATCTAAAATTGCAATGTATGTAAGTAGAGTAGATTATATTTCTTCATTAAGCTTTTAATTTCTGTGAGGTTTGTCTTGATAGTTCTTCCTTTATTCTTACGTCCTCTCTTTTCCTTTGTCAGACTTGCTAGAAGCTTATCAATTTTATTGATGTTTTCAAAAACACAACTTTTGGTTGGATGGAATTTTCTCCATTTTTTTGTTTTTATTTTTATTGACATCTACTCTTATCTTTATTATTTCCTTCTTTCTGCTTGTTTTAAGTGTTATTTTTCTTCTTTTTTTATTTTCTTAATGAAGGATCTTAGGTTATGGATCTGAGACTTCTCTCCCTTTGTAATATAAATTCAGTGTTATAAATTTTGTCTCAGCATGGCTTTAGCTCCATTCAACAGATTTTGACATAATTTATTTTCACTATCATTAAGTTCTGTATATATAGACAATATATAAAAATATATACAGTTTTTTTAAACATCCCCTTTTATTCATGGATCATTTAGAAGTATGTATGTTTTCTTGATTTATAATAATTTGCAGAGCTTTCTGTTATCTTTCTGTTGCTATTAATATTTTTGGTGTGATTCTAATGTACTCAGAAAGTATACTTTGTATAATTTCATTCTTTTAAATTTCTTAACTTTGTTTTACAGTTGAAGATATAGCCTATGTTGGTCTATGTACACTCGAAAAATATGTCTATTATGATGTTGGTTGAAATATTTTTTAAAGGTCAATTAGATTTCATTGACTGATAGTATTGTTTAGTTCTACTATCTCTACTTGCCTTTTGCCTAGTGGTCCTATTAATTTCTGAGAGAAAAGCATTGTCATACCAGATTCTAATTGTGTATTTGCTATGTCTACTTTTAGTCCTGCCGGTTTTTGTTTTATACATTTTGAAACTCATTTGCATTTTTATACACATACATATATACATATATATGTAAAAAACATTTAGTTGTATCTTTTTGCTGAATTGTCCATTTTGTCTTTATGTAATAACTTCATTATCAGTGGTAATTTCCTTTGCTCTGAAGTCTATTTTCTCTGATACTAATATAACCATTTTAACTTTATTTGAATTATTGTTTGCATGTGTTTTAGGAGGTACATGACCACTTTCTAATTTAGGTATTTTTGCTAGAAAATCTCACAAGTATAAAAAACAAGTTATACTCAAAACTAAAGTTTATTATATCAAAAGGAGACAGAATACCAGGAAGAGAACAGAGTTCTACATTGATTACAGTCCTGAGAAATCAAGTGCAGGCTGCTAAATCCTCCCTACCAGTTCACACAGGATGCAATTGTTATTCTAGCAGTGAACTACACAGACATGTATGAAATTTCCCTCTTGAGGGTAACCTTGGGTCTTAGGCTTTTATGGAAGACTGGTCATGTAGACACATTCTAGCTGCATGAACAACCATGGTGACTGAAACTTAGGACTCAAACTTTGAAACCAGGTGCACCTAATCAATCTGTCATTTTTTTCATTAGAATCATTGTTCCACTATAGATGATGTGCCATTACTGTCTATAGATTTTAACATTTATCATTTGAATTTAGTTTTCAGAATTTTGATTATAACATATCTAGATGTAGATTTCTTTGGATTTATCCTCTTGGAGGTTCACCAAGCGTCTGACTGTGTAGGTTTATACCATTCATCAGAGTTGGAAAGGCTTTAGTCATTATTTTTTTAAATATATTTTCAGCCTGATATTTTTGTTTCATCTCCTCCTGTAACTTAAAAAACATAAACTTTAGATCTTGTGTTATGATCTCATAAGTTCTTGAGTCTCCATTTATTTTTCAAAGCTATTTTTCTATCTTTTTTTTCAGATTGGCTAATTTCTGTTCAGCTATTTTAAAATCCCTTGATTGTTTTTTCTGTCATATTCACTCTACTATTGAGTTCCGCCTATGAGCTTTTTATTTTGGTTTTTGTATTTTACAATTTCAAAATTTCCATTTGATTTTTCTTTACATATTGTAGTTCTTTCCTAACATTTATATATTTGAATGTGTTTCAAGAGGTTATATTTTATTTCCTGTTGGTCCATTTTTCTTATGAGTATTTTAAATTCTTTGTCAGATAATTTCAACATCTGTGACATATTGATATTGGTGACTATTTTTTACTTTCTACATCTGATTTGAGATTATCCTGGTTTTTGGTATGATGAGTCAGAGTTCTGTTAACAGGCTGCATGGGAGAAAGTCACTCCTCTTTATTATAAAGGTGGCAATAACAGTCAGAACTCTGACCACAATCTCTGCTTGTTTCTTTTTAAATTTTTTTATTTCAAAATATTAAGGGATGGAAAAACAATCTCTATTGAGAAAGGATACTTCCTCATTGCTGTTTATGTGGAAGAGGAGTTGCAAGGCAGGGTTCAATTCATTGGCTCTGCCAATGTAACACCCAATACTATGGGAAAGGGGGCATGGCTTTTGAAGTAGTGTTCACCTTGAGAACTAGTTAGTATGAATAAGAATTGTTGTAGTGTCGTTTCTCCTGTTTTTTTGGTCTTTTGGCTAGCCAAAGCAGGCTTCACATAGGACTATTTTTTGTTGTATTTATTGGAATTTCTGGGATTTCTCTAGTGGTCAAGCTGGAATATTTAAAGAGGCAGGAAAAAGAAATCTCAGGAAACAAATTATTGGCTCATTCCTTAAGTCTTAAGTCAGGTCTAGGTTAATATATTCCACCTTCTTTTCTCTACCTTTCAGCAGCTTCTTCAACATGACCAAGGGCTTTATCTATGGGTCACTGTGTGTGTGTGTCTGTGTGTCTGTGTGTATGTGTGTTTGATTAGAGGAGTAAAATGGAATGTGTTTACTCTATCTTACTTGGAATAAAAGGCTGGTACCTTGACTTAGGAAAGGTAATTTTACTCAGGGAATATAATCTGTGTTAAGAAACTTTAAGATAGATTTTTTTTAATTGTTTTATTAGTTTATAACAATACTAAAGCAAATTATTGTTTCTTTGGAGAAATTTATATATAAAAATAAATTTCACAAGTATAGATTTTCAGTTTGCTTAATTATAAAATATTGGAAGATAATATTTAACTTTTTCTTTATATATAAAATAGAATTGATAGGAATTTTTTCCATTTTCTATTTTTTCTTTTTTCTTAGCCACATTTACCCTACTTCAGACAATTTTCAAGGCATCCTCTAATTTCTGACTGCCTACAATTTTAAATGAAACTGGTTTTTCTTTCTTAGCTATTGGATAATTATTGTCAGATCATGTGTTGAAAGCAACCTGAGTGCAAATTATTTTATATTTCCCCAAGTAATATTGAAAAAATTAACCCTGCAAGTTGAATTTTTAAGGCCAAGAAATATTCTCAAGTACATTATACCATTCATCCAGAAAAGCAATTTGCCTTCAAAATTCAGTTTGCAAAATGCTGTTAAAAAAGAGCAGACATTATATCTTCTCTAATTTATTGTAATATACTGCCTACTACAATATACATAATGGGCATACTGTATTTCTAATATGATTATCACCACAGTTTAAATAAATTTTCTAATTTCCATAAAAGTTTATGTCACTGACATTATGCTGAATTAGAAAAACTAAACAGTTTTATCTTAGCAATATATTTTGTATCTCACACATTAGGAAATATTAAATTAGAAGACAGCTCAACTTATCACTTTCACCAGCTCTGGGCTTTGAGGCAGTGAAAATGAACATTATGGTTGATTGCTCAAATTCAAACCATTCTACTCATTGTAAACCACCACAACAACAAGAACAAAAGATTTAGGGTAACCCATTTTCTGGCTTGTTTTCATTTGTATTTTGTGGAGAATGTGGGTTTAATGCTTTTAATGACATCCCTTTGTTAGCAGAAACTGGTCCAGGAATAGACACATAGCCCTATCCTATAAATGAGATATGGGAAACATTTCCTCAGTACCCAAAGAATTAATAAGCAGTCTTTAAAAAATTGAATGGGAAAGTTTGGCCTGTATGATACTGGTAAATATGCTACAATTATGAGGAGATTGAAACTTAGCATGAAGCCAACACTGTGGATGACAGAATGAAATGATGGAAAAAACTGAAATCCCAAAACACGTAACTAGGCTGCAAGATTGACCAGCTATCGAGCCAATTTTTCATTCTAGATTTCCTCTTTTTTGAGACTAAAAATACTTAAATTTAATATATTTTTTCTTATCTTATGATTCATTTATTTAAAAGAATCCTAACTGATACAGAAGTTAACAACTTTAGAATGGATGTAGCAGGAAAAAACTT
The DNA here is from genome assembly GCA_023783475.1 of Daubentonia madagascariensis. Taxonomy (NCBI): domain Eukaryota; kingdom Metazoa; phylum Chordata; class Mammalia; order Primates; family Daubentoniidae; genus Daubentonia; species Daubentonia madagascariensis. The sequence continues at coordinate 10,349,183 of JAKFHU010000978.1, read as the reverse complement.
GAGAACACATGCTAGTACATAAAAATGTGACAGATTGAAAATATCAAATTTCCAAATTCATAGTATTGATATTTGTGAAATGCTATCTATGGAATATAAAAAGAGGAAGATACAGATGCCCAGGAATAACTGTGAAAAGCTGAAGAAGATAGAATTGAGATGAAAATGGAAGAACTGATAAGATTTGAGGATTGGCTTAAGATCATATTAAGTATGGAAAACAGACAGTAGGATAAAATATAAAAAGAGAAAAAGGTCATAAAAAATAGCCCCAAGTATTAAGATAATGGCTGCTGGTGGTATATATTATGTAGTTTAGAATGTATTCCATATTTCTTTCCAAAATCAGTATTTTTCATAAATAATGTGAATATAATCCAAATATTTAATTAAATTTCGCTTCCAATGTTTATATGTAATGTAAGAATTGCCCTCAATTCTGATAAAGAGATGTAGAAATTATTTATCCATTGTGTGATAATTTGATCAATCACACACAAAAAATTTGTGTAGTCACAATTCAATTATTTCTCATGAGAAAGATCTATTTCTTTTAAATATCCAAATATATAGCTCAGAATATAAAGCATTCACATGATACAGAATGAAAATCATGAAAAATAATTCTAAAATAACAGTATTGTTATATACTGAGTATTTGTGCCCCGCCATTCATATGTTGAAATCCTAACCCCCAATGTGATCCTATTAGGAGGTGGGCCCCTGGGAGGCAATTGGATCATGAGAGTGAAACCTTCATAAATGGGATTAGTGGGCCCTTATGAAAAGAAACCCAGTGAAGTCTTCTTACCCTCTTTCCCCATGTCAGAAAAAAATGAGAAGACAGTAGTTTGTAACCTGGAATAGGGCCCTCAGTGGAACTCATCTGTATTGACACCTTGATCTCATACTTCCAGTGCCCAGATCTGTGAGAAATAAATTTCTGTTGTTTATAAGCCACCTAGTCTGAGGTACTTTGCTATAGCAGCCAAAAATAAGGCATGTTTTTGAAAATTATAAGTTATTGTAAGAACTATAGTTAATAAGTTTTTGTTTTTCATTATATATCTAATCTCCCTCTTATATTCAATCATTTGATATTACATTTTAGTTTGTAGTATTTTCAAAAATGTAATGGGTAAAATTTAGTGTAAAGGACTGGAGCAGCTTGCATTCATAAGAGAATAAGAAATCATGTCAGTTTATAAGACCAAAAAGAGACTTCTAATACAAAAATTGTTGTTAATTATGGAGATGACTCTGGAGAAAACTTTTTGAAAAGCCATCTAGCAGAATGCTTCCTCATGCCTAGAGGGCCCACTTCGTGGTGCCTCAACTGTTTCTGATGTTTCTTCTCACCTAAAAAATGTAAACAACAGTGTACAGTAATCTTTTAATCAAAATACAACATGGAGACTGAAAACCTGCCATTGTTTGTTGTGACTGTTGTTTAACAGCTGATACAGGTTTTCTGGTAATGTTACTGTGCTGCTTAGTTACCCTAAACACATTCTTTTGTTACTGCAATAATGGTAAACAATTTTTTTATTGGTAAGTACTTATGTGGGAATAAGCCTAAGAAAATGCCTGCTATCAGTAGTATAGAAATTCAGAGTCAGGAATGATGGTCATGCCAAACAACCATAGATTGTCCATACGGGTGGTGGAGAAGGTAACACCTTTGCTTTCTTCTTTAAAAAAATTTTAAAAATAAATACATTTATATTCTTTTTCCCTCTCATTCCCCACATTTGCTTTCTGATAGTTCAATGTATACAAACTTGATCTCATGCACAAAATTTTTAGAAATTTTTAGAAATTTTGTATAAAATTACCTTCATGCTATGTTTATGACATGTATATAAAACATATATGAATTTGTGTTTAGACTTGGGTCTCATCCCTTGATAACTCATTATGTATATGTAAATATTCCAAAATCCAAAAAAATTAAAAATCCTAAACATTCTGGTCCCAAGCATTTCAAATAAGGTATGTTCAACTTTTATTCAAAATGTTCAGTTTTCAACAAAAATTATAAAGAATACAAGAAAAAGTATGGCCCATGCATAGGTAAATTACCAGATACTGTTTCTGAAGGAACGCAGACATTGGTCTCACTAAAAATATAAACAAACAAAAAAACCCAAAAACTTTAAATGAAAATAAAATATCTTATTTTCAAAGACCCAAAGTAAACCAAAGAGTTAAAGGACACTACAAGAATAATGTCTCAAAAATAAAGAATATCAGTAAAGAGATGGAAATTATAGAAAGGAACCAAACAGAAATTCTGGAGCTGAAAAGTGCAAACTCTGAAATGAAAAAAAAAACACAAATCCTCAGGGGTTTTAACAGCAGAATTAAACAGGGCAGAAGAACAAATCAGTGAATGTGAAGCTAGGTCGATAGAATCTATCCACTCTGAGGAGCAGAAAGAAAAAATAATGAATACAAATAAGCAGAACATAAAAGAACGGCAAGACACCAGCATGTGTTCCAACATAAGCATAGTGGGAGTCCCAGAGAGAGAGAGGAGAGAAAGAACGTGTCAGGCAGAATATTTGAAGAAATGATGGCTGAAAACTTCCCCAATTTGATGAAAAAAAAAATACAAATCTACAAAACCAGGAAGCTCAATGAAGTCAAAGAATGAACACAAAAAGATCCACACTGAGACACATTATAATCAAACTGTCAAAAGTCTAAAACAAAGAGAGAATCTTGAAAGCAGCAAGAGAAAAGCAACTTGTCATGACGAAGTGATTGTTGATAATATCAACATTCAATTTCTCGGCAGAAACTACAGAGGCTAGAAAGTTGTGAGATGGCATAATTAAATTGTTGACTGAAAAAACAACTGTCAAATGATAATTCCATATCTAACAAAATTAAATTTCAAAATAAAGGAGAAATTGAAATATTTCCAAGTAAACAAAAACTGGGGCAATTTGTCCTTAGTAAATCTTCCATGTAAGTAAAGCAAAAAGGAGTTTTCAAGATGAAAATGAGCACTATATAGTAATTTGAAGCAGTGCAAATAAATAAAGAACACTGGCAAAGGTAACTACATAGGTAAATATAAAAACAAGTATTATTGCATTTTTAGTTTGAAATTTCTCTGATTTTCCCTATATGATTGAAAAGACAAATGCCTAAAACAAATATAGACATATGTTAATGAGAACGCAATGTATTAGGATGTAATTTGTGACAACAACAACAAGGGGAGTAGGTATGGAGTTGCATAGGAGCACAGTTTTTGTGTACTATTGAAGATAAACATAGTTTGTCATAAGTTTAAGAGTTTTATTGTAATCCCTAGGGTGACCACTAGAAAATAATTTAAAGATATATAGAAAAGGAAATGAGAAAGGAATAAAAAGACACACTACAAAAATATCAATTAAGTACAAAAGAAGGCAGTAATTGAGGAATTGAAAAACAAAAAAGATATGATACATAGAAAAAAACCAAAATGGTAGAAGTTAGCCCTTCCTTATCAGCGATTTTACATGTAAAAGATTAATATCTTCACTTATAAGGCAGAGATTGGTGAAGCAGATAACAAAAAAAGATACATGATCCAATTATTTTCCAGCTACAAGGGACCCATGTTATATCCAAAGACACAAATAGTCTGAAAGTGAAAGGATAGAAAAAGATATTTCATGCAAATAATAACCAAAATAGAGCTGAAGTGACTATATTATTATCATAAGAAATAACCTTTAAGTAAAAAACTGTTACAAAAAATAAAGAATGGCATTATATATTTATAAAAGAGTCAATTCATCAAGAAGCTATAACAATTATAAACATATATAGTAGTCCCACCTTATCCATAGAGGATGAATTCTAAGACCCCAAGTGGACACCTGAAACCACGGAAAGTGCTGAATCCTTTATATATTATACTATGTTTTGTCCTATACAAACATACTTATGGAAAATTTAATTTATAAATTAGGCACAGTAAGAGACTAACAATAGCTAAAAAGGAAATAGAACAATTTTCATAACATACTGTAGTAAAAGTTATGTGAATGTGGTCTCTCTCTCTCTCTCAAAATATCTACTTGTACTGTGCTCACCTATTTTTTGGACCACAGTTGACTATGGGTAACTAAAACCGCAGAGTTTGAAACTGTGCATAAGGGGGACTATTGTATGCACCTAACAACAAATAGATATTCTAGAATAGCAATATTTGACTTTTGAATTTCCTTTTAAATTGACATTCTCTTATATTTTTTTCTATAATGAAATCATCTGCAACTAGAAATTGTATCTCTTTTCTGAGTTATAAAACTCAATGTTCTTTTCAGCTGCATTTCTTAACTTTGAATATGACCAAACCATATCAAGCAATAGTGTTGTGGTTGAGCACTGTAATGGACTGAATTGTGTCCCTCCTCAAAATTCATATGTTGAAGCCCTGACTTGCAATGTGACTGTATTTTGAGACAGGGCCTTTAAGGAGGAAATTAAGGTTAAATGAGGTCATAAAGTTAGGACCCTAATTGATTAGGATTGGTGTCCTTACAAGAAGAGGAAGAGACACCAGGAGTGCACATGCACAGAGAAAAGGCCACGTGAAAAAGTAAGGAGAAGGTGGCCATCTACAAGCGAAGGAGACAGTCCTCACCAGAAATCAACCCTGAAGCCACCTTGATCTTAGATTTCCCACCTCCAAAACTGTAAAAAATTAAACTTTTGTTGTTTAAGCCAACTAGCCTATGGTATTTTGTTATGGTGGCCCTTGCAGACTGAAGCAATAATTCCTTCTTTATTACCAATATGGATAATATGTACCTCATACACAAATTTTTCTTATCAATGGATGTATAAAAATTTCAAGAATTTTTATGAAGTTGGTTACTGGATTTAATTAAATAATTTTCTTGCGATTTTTTTCAAACTGAATGTACAGCTTTGACTCACTGGAATTATGTAACCTATTGACATACAATTTATTCAAATGCTAAATAAAAACTTAATTAGAAGTAGATCATAATTCATTTATAAGCATCTGAAATATACTTACTAATATTTTGTGGGAAAATATCCATCTCTATTTATAAATAAAACGTATCTTAATCATCTTAATCATTTTGTGGATCAATTTTGGAATCAAGATTGTTTAAACTTAATGAAAGCTCATCTATTTTCAAACTATGGAACTGTTTTATTAAATATGATTTATTATACTTCAAAAAATAAGGAAGTATCACATAAACTTAATTTGAACTTCACTCAAAGGTAGAAGCAATGATTTGGTTTTTTTCTTTTATTATTTACTCTGAATATTGAGTCAATAAAATTATCCATACCTCCTTGGATTAATTTTATAAATGTTTGGCTCTGCCTGAATATAATTTGTTACAAGATTTTCAAATTTATTGACTAACCATTGCACATGTAAGTCATGCACACACAAACACACACATACACATACACAAGCACACAAATACGTACATATGCATACATTTTAGCTGCGCCGTTTTGATTAATTCTTTATTTTAACTTTTTTCTTTATCTTTGATTACATTTACAAGAAACCATTTGATTTCATTGTTTTTTTTTCAATATGTCAGTTCCAGGATTGATTAGTCAATTCTACAAATATAATTTTTTTCTTTTATTTTTGGTTCACTAATTTTTGTGTATGCCCTTATATAATCTCTTCCTGATTTACTTACATTTCTTCTAATTATTTAAAGTAAATTGGTTGTAAACTATTTAAAAATTTTTAATTAAATTTTTAAAGCACTTGGGCTCTTCATGTCTGGCTAAGCAAAGTTTTAGCTATATCACTTCGATTTCAATTTTGATTTAAATATTCCTTGAGTAGGTTGTTTATTATTATCTTATAACTGGGACTTTCTTTTAGGTTTTGGTTATTAAATTGTGAGATTTTTATTTATGTATGTATGTTTGCATTTTATATGTATCAGTATAATAGACAAAATTGCTTGAACAATTATTCCATACGGAATTTTTTCAGGCTTTCTCAATAACCTAAAATATAAAAAAAACTTATATACTCATACACACCCACACACATTTTACCTGCAGTATTGTTTGTTATTTTGGTAGATAAATGCTGGAAATTGATGCCAGGGACCCACTGACTTACTGAAGGCCATGTTTACAGGTATCACAATTACAGAGATTGAAGTGAACTTTGGGTGGCTGGTGGGACAGAGCTCTCAGTCTGTAGACGTGATATGCCCTGCAGCTGATGTGAGTTAGAGGAAAGATGCTTTTCCTATATTGATGCTATGGCTCTTGGCACCACACCAACTACAGTCCAGTCTATGGTCTTTTCCCAAAAACTAACTGGGAAGGATGTCTATATTTTTCTCATTCCTGTATTTCCTTCAGGCACACTTGCTTTTTCTTGCAATCTCTAGAATATGGTAAACATTGATGAAATGCAGCAAAATCAAGAAAGTATGCCTTAGAATACAACCTGGAAAATAAATGGGTATTTTTACCTCAATTGTCAACTCCTGAATATTCTAGAGTGCATTTTAAGAGATCCACTAATACTGCCCACAAACTTAGACTTACCAAAAGACTTGAGCTTATCACTTAACCCACAGATGACACAGGTCACTATGTTATTTTAAGTCCTGCTGACTTGTTCTATGAGCTTGGCCATACCTTCCCCCACCAAAAAGAAAAATGTCATCACAGGTTCAAAACGAAGTATGATAACTTGGAAATTATTTGATTTGTTTGTTCAAAAAATTATAATCATTTTGTGTACATAATAGATGTATATATTTATGGGGTACATGTGATGTTTTGATACAAGTATGTGATGTGTAATGATCAAGTCAGGGTAATTGGAATATCCATCACCTCAAGCATTTATTGGTTCTTTTTAGTAGGAACATTCCAGTTTCCCTTTTATAGATATTTTAAAATATATGATAAATTATAGTTGACTATAGTTACCCTATTGTGCTATCAAATACTATATCTTATTCACTCTAACTAAATTTTTACACTCACTAACCATCCCACTTTATCCCCTATCCCGCTACAGTTCCCAGCCTCTAGTAACCACAATTCCACACTTTCTATCTCCATGTAAATTTTTTAAAATTTTAGCTCCCACAAGGGCTGAGAACATGTGAAATGTGTCTTTCTGTGCATGGCTTATTTCATTTGACATAAAGTCCTCCAGTTCCATCCATGTTGTTGCAAATGAGAAGATTTCATTCTTTTCTATGGTTGTATCATATTTGATTGTGTGTATGTACCACAATTTTTTAATCCATTAATTGGTGACAGACACCTAGTTTGATTCCAAATTTTAGCTATTGCGAATAGTGCTGCAACAAACATGGGAGTACAAATATCTCCTCAATATATTAATTTCCTTGCTTTTGGATATATACTTAGCAGTGGGATTGTTGGATCATATGGTAGTTATATATTTAGTGTTGAGGAACCTCATACTGTTCTCTATAGGCTGTACTAATTTACATCACCTCCAACAGTGTATGAGGGTTCCCCTTTCTCCACATCTTCACCAGCATTCATTATTGCCTATCTTTTGGATGAAAGCCATTTTAACTTGGGTGAGATGATACTTAATTGTAGTTTGGCTTTGCATTTCTCTCATTATTAGTGATGTGGAACATTTTTATACATAACTGTTGGCCATTTGTACGTCTTCTTTTGAGAAATGTCTATTCAGATCTTTTGCCCATTTTTCAATCAGATTATTTGAATTTTTCCTACTAAGTTGTTTGAGCTCCTTATATATCCTGGTTATTAATTCCTGGTCAGATGAGTAGTTTGCAAATATTTCCCCCCCCTTCTGTGGATTGTCTCTTCATTTTCTTAATTGTTTTCTTTGCTGAGCAGATGGTTTTTAGCTTGATGTGATCCCATTTGTCGATTTTTGCCTTGATTTCATGTGCTTTTGAGATATTACTCAAGAAATCTTTGCCCAGACCAATGTCCTGGAGAGTTTCCCCAAAGTTTTCTTCTAGTAGTTTTATAGTTTCAAGTATTAGATTTCAGTATTTAATCCAATTTGGTTTGATTTTAGTATATGGTGAGGGATAAGGGTCTATTTTCATTCTTCTGCATATATTGATGTCCAGTTTTCCCAGCACCATTTATTGTATATTCTTGGCATCTTTGTTAAAAATAAGTTCACTCTATAAATAAATGAATTTATTTCTAGGTTCTCTATTCTGTTCCATTTGTCCACACGTCTGTTTTGATGCCAGTATCATACTGTTTTTTTTACTATAGCTCTGTAATTTGAAGTCAGGTCATGTGATTCTTCCTGTTTTGTTCTTTTCCTTTGGATGGCTTTGGCTATTTGGGATCTCTTGTGGTTCCATACAGACTTTAGGATTATTTTTTCTATTTCTGTGAAGAATGTCATTGGTATGTTGATGGGGGTAGAGTGCTTTGGTTAGTTTGACATTTTTACAATATTGATTTTTCCAATCCATAAACATGGAATGTCTTTTTGTTTTTGTCCTCTTCAATATCTTTCATGAGTGTTTTATAGTTTTCATTGTGAAGGCCTTTCACTTTTTTGGTTAAGTTTATTCCTAGGTATTTTATTTTATTTGTAACTATAGTAAATGGGATTGCCTTCTTGATTTCTTTTTCAGATTGTTTACTGTTGGTATACAGAAATGCTACTGACTTTTGTATGTTGATTTTGTATCCTGCAACTTTATTGAATTTGGTTATCTATTCTAACAGTTTTTTTGTGAAGTCTTTAGGTTTTTCTAAATATAAGATTATATCATCTGGAAATAAAAGTAATTTGACTTCTTCCTTTCCAATTTGTATGTCCTTTATTTATATCTCTTGTCTAATTGCTCTAGCTAGATCTTTCAGTACTATGTTGACTAACAGTGGTGAATGTGAACACCCTTGTCTTGTTCCAGATTTTAGAGGAAAGACTTTCAGCTTTTCAGTGTTTAGTATGATATTAGCTGTGGATCTTCTGTATATGGCTTTTATTGTGTTGAGGTATGTTGCTTCAATACCCAGTTTTTTGAGAGTTTTTATTATAAAGGGATGTTGAACTTTGTTGAATGTTTTTTTGGCAGTAATCAAAGTTATCGTATGGTTTTGTCCTTCATTCTATTGACATGATATATCATATTTATTGATTTCTATATGTTGAAAAATCCTTGCATCCCTGGGATGAATCCCACTCAGTCGTGATGAATGACCTTTTTAATGTGTTGTCGAATTCAGTTTGCTAGTATTTTCTTAAGAATTTTTAAATCTATGTTCATCAGAGATATTGCCCTGTAGTTTTTTTTGTTGTTGTTATTGCATCTTTGTCTGGTTTTGGTATCAGGGTAATACTGGCAATGTAGAATGTGTTTGGAAGTATTCCATCCTCCTTGATTTCTTGGAATAGTTTGAGACTAATTGGTATTAATTACTTTTAATTGTTTGGTAGAATTTGGCAGTGAAGCCATTGAGTCCTGGGCTTTTCTTTGATGGGAGACTTTTTATTATTGCTTCTATTTCATTAATTGTTACTGTTCTATTCAGGTTTTGGATTTCTTTGTGGTTCAATCTTTGTATGTGTCTAGGAATTCAATTATTTCTTCTAAGTTTTCCAGTTTATCAGCATATAGTCACTCATAATAGTCTCCAATGGTCCTTAGAATTTCTGTGATATCTGTTGCAATGACTCTCTTTTCATCTATGATTTTATTCATCTGGGGATTTTCTCTGTTACTCAGGCTAAAGCTTTGCTGATTTTTGTTTATCTTTTAAAAAAATCAACTTTTGTTAATTTTTTGTATCTTTTGTTTTCATTTTATTTATTTATACTCTAATCATTATTTCTTTTTCTCTACTAATTTTGGGTTTGGCTTGCTCTTGTTTTTCTATTTATAGTTCTTTAAAAGGCATTGTTAGGTTATTTATTTGAAATGTTTCTAGTTTTTTGATGTAAGCATTTATTGCTACAAATGTCCCTCTTAATACTGCTTTTGTTGTATCCTATAGCTTGTAGTATGTTGTGTTTTTACTTCCATTTGTTTCAAGAAAAATTTTAATTTCCTTCTTAATTTCTTCATTGACCAATGATCAACCAGGAGAATTTTCTTTTTTAATTTCCTTGTGTTTGTATACTTTCCAAAGTTCCTCTTGTTATTGATTTCTAGTTTTATTCCCTTGTGGTCAGAGAAAATACTTGATATGATTTCAGCTTTTAAAAAATGTTTTGTGGTCTAACATATAGTCTATCCTTGACAATGATCCATGTGATAATGAGAAGAATGTGTATTCTGCAGCTTTTGGCTGAGGTTTTCTATATATCTGTTAGGTCCATTTGGTCTATATTGCAGGTTAAGTACAATGTTTCTTTGTTGATTTTCTGTCTTGATGATCAGTCCAATGATGAAAGTGGGGTGTTGATGTCTCTAGCTATTATTGTATTGGGGTCTATCTCTCTTTTTAGCTCTAATTATATTTGCTTTATATATCTGTGTGTTCCACTGTGGGTACATATATACTTACAATTTATATCCTTTTGCTGAATTGAACCCTTTATCATTATACAATGCCCTTCTTTGTCTCTTTTTATGGTTGTTTATTTGAAATATATTTTATTTGAAATAAATATAGCTACTTCCACTCTTTTTTGCTTTCTGTTTGCATGGAATATATTTTTTCATCCCTTTATTTTCAGTCTATGTGTGTCTTTATAGATGAAGTGAGTTTCTTGTAGGCAAAATATAGCTGGGTCTTGGTTTTTGTTGTTGTTAATTCTATTCAGCCACTTTATGTCTTTTGATTGGGGAGTTTAGTTTATTTACAATCAATGTTATTTTGATAGGTATGGAGACATGGACTTACTACTGTCATTTTTTTTATTTGTCCCCTCATTGTTTTGCAGTCCTCTCTTTCTTCCTTCCTTCCTGTCTTGCTTTGTGTAAAAGTGATTTTCTCAATTAATATATTTTATTCTCTTATTTCATATTTTTGTGTGTATTGTAGATGTCTGAGGCTTGCAATAACATCTTATAGCCAATTATTTTAAACTGATGACAAATTAACTCTAATTACAAAAAATAAACAAGCAATGAGAAAAGTAAAAAATCCTCTACCCTTCAACTCCATCCCTCCTTCTTTTTGCCTTTTTATTGTTTCTATTTATATTTTTATATTATTTATCTCTTTAAGAAGTTATTGTAGTTATTATGTTGACAGGTCTGTCTTTTGGTCTTCCTACTCAAGACTAAAAGATCACAATTACAGTGTTAGATTATTCTGTATTTGTCTGTGTACTTGCTATTACCAGTGAATTTTATATCATCTGATAATATTTACTGTTCATTAATATCCTTTTCTTTCTATTTGAAGAATGCTCTTTAGCATTTCTTAAAGGACAGGTCTGTTCACAACATCCTAAGCTATTTTTGTCTGTGAAAGTACTTCTTCTTCATGTTTGAAGGATGTTTTTGCTGGATATAATATTCTAGGATGAAAATTTTTTTTTTTCCTCCAGCCCTATGAATATGTCATGCAACTCTCTGCTGGCCTGTAAGATTTCCACTGAGAAGTCTGCTGCCAGATGTATTAGAACTCTTTCATATGTTATTTGTTTCTATTCTCTTGCTGCTTTAAAGATTCTTTCTTTATTCTTGACTTTTGAGGGTTTGATTATTAAATGCTTTGAGGTAAACTTATTTGGATTGAATCTTCTCGATGTTCTATGACCTTTTGGTACCTGGATATTGATATCTTCCTCTAGGTTTGGAAAGTTCTCTATTATTATTTCTTTCAATAAACTTTCTACCCCAATCTCTCTCTCTCTCTTTACCTCCACTGTGAGGCCAACACATTTTAGATTTGCCCCTTTTAGGCTATTTTCTTCATGTGTAGGCATGCTTTATTATTTTTTCTCCTCTTACTCTGTATTTTCATGTAGGTTGTCTTTAAGCTCACTAATTCTTTATTCTGCCTGATTAATCATGCCACTGAGAGGCTCTGATATACTTTTCACTTGTTCAGTTGAATTTTTCAGCTGCAGGATTTCTGCTTTTTTTTATTTCGATCTCTTTTTTAAATTTCTCTAATTCTGACTTCCTTCTCTGTTTTATCTTGAAGTTCAATGAGCTTCCTTACAATAGCTATTTTGAATTATCTGTCTGAAAGGTCACATTTCTACATCACCCTGGGATTATTGACTGGCGACTTACTTAGTTTGTTGAAGAGGTCATGTTTTCCTACGTGTTCTTGATGCTTGTAGATGTTTATTGCTGTCTGGGCATTGAAGAATTAGGTATTTATTCTAATCTTAGCAGTCTGGGCTTGTTTGTACCCATCCTACTTGAGAAGTTTTTCTACATATTCAAAGTTAATTGAGTATTGAGAGCTAAGCCTTGGTCATTGCACTTGTATCAGCACTAAGGGACACCTCAACCTCAGTAATGCTACAACTCTTTCAGAGTCTTAAAAATACTGCCTTTTTGGGCTTGAGTAAGATCCGAGAGAATTCTCGGGTTTACCAGACAAAGTCTTTTGCTCTCTTCCCTCACTTTCCCCCAAACAGAAGGAGTCTCTCTCTTCTCTGGTTGCCTGGAGTTGGTGGAGGGGTGACATAAGTACTCCCATGGCCATCACAGCTGACACTTCACTGGGTCACATCTGAAGTTAGTACAATACTGGGTCTCACCCAAGGCCTATGGCAACTACTGACTGGCTACCACTGTTTATACAAGGTTTAAAGGCTCTTTAGTAAGCAGGTGATGAATCCTGTAGGGATTAGATCCTTCCCTTCAGGGCAACAGGTTCACTTCTGGGCCAGGATGGGTCTAGAAATGCCATCCAGGAGCTAGGCCCTGAAGTCAGGGGCTTCAGTTTTCTTAATGCTTTGTTTTGCTGTGGCTGAGCAGTCCTCTGTACTCTTCCCTCTCCTTTCCCCAAGTGAAAAGGGTCTCTTCTTGAACTGCACTTTCTGGAGTTAAGGCAAGGGTGATGCAGGTATTCCCTTGGCTGCTACACCTGGTGTCTCTCTTGGCCATGTGCACCCTAAGTCCTCTGACTCTCATCCTAGTGGAGCATGACTTGCCCAAGGACTCCTTCTCTTGTGGCCTGGTTGCTTCTCAAATTTATTACTAGCCCTGGGCAACTTTAGCCAGTCAGTGGTGGAGCTAGCCGGAACTCAGGTTCCTACCACTGGGACAAAACATTCCCATCTGGCCATAGCTGGTCTAAATGCCTGCTGTGTGGGCACTGACAGAATTCTGCCATGTGTTGTGTTCTGCTATAACAGGGCAAAACTGAGTTCCAATGCAAAGTCCCACAATCACTTCACTCTCCCTCCTGCAAACACACAGATTCTTTCTCTGCATGGCACTGCCAGGGGATGGAGACTGGTGGTGTAGCCAATACAAGACCCTCTTCAGTGCCTCTTTCCTTGATATAATGTTAAAACCAGATACTGTTATTGCTGACCTGAGTTTTTGGTCTTGTGAAGGTGCTTTCTTGCATAGATAGTTGCTCAATTTGGTGTTTCTGTGGGGGAATGATCACTGGAGGGTTCTATTTGGCCATCTTGCTCCCCCCCCTTCTTCTTGATTTGATTTGCTTTAACCTCCACATCAGCACATAAACATAGGACAAGTTATATGAATTAAGGTTATATGAGATTATAATCATGTCCCAATATTTTCAGACTTTATTGTAGAGGTGAATGTGATGATGGTTGTTCAATTTAACCCATGAAGAATGAGTAATTAATGTAGTCCAGACATTTAAGCTCAGTTTTTTATACCATTAACTTAGGGAAAAACCATATGACAACTCAAGGCTATACCAACAATCATATAAGAAATTTACTTCTACATCACATTTACATATTTCCATGTTCTGTGTTTAATAAATCTCCAGGCATGTTTTATGATGGGTAGTAAACTAAAATTAAAATAACACTGAAGAGGTTCCAAGTCTTTAAACTCATCATTTTAAGTTGATCAACACAGAGGGAAGGACTTGATTATGCCAATGTTCTAGTCTACAGGCATAGCGCCGTCCCAGTATGTCTAACAGACTTTGAGAAGTGCTGCACAGCTTGAGAGCTGGAAGCCAGAATCTTGTGTCTAAACCATTTAACTATTACAGATTTGCTTTAATGGGGAAGGAATGCCTTATTACACTGCTAAATTGTCTGGCTGTTGAATATTTATCACAAAATTTCACTCTTTACCTTTTCTTTTACCCTTCTATATCCAAAGATAACTCTGGATAACCAACTTTGCCTTTACTGAATTACGTATTTTGAAATCTAATAAGTAGTCAGGAAGGGCTTAAATGAAAACATGAAATTGGCAGCAGAGGCTAGCAAGTGGATAAGAATTCTTCCAAGGCCCACCATCTTGCACAACACCAATTGGTTGGGAGCTTACATAAAAGCAATTCTTTTAATAGTGTTAAAATATAAAGTCATAGTATTTTATAAAAGGAGCAACCACACTTATAACAAGTTAGTAATTGAGAGGGCTTAACACTCGTTCAATTTTATGATGAGAGAATAAAGTAGCAGCCCAAGGCACTTAAAATACAATTTTAAAACATTACCCATTTAGTATTTCATATATATTTCATTATTTCACATATCTAATTTTCATTATTCATTATTTCATTGATGAAAAGTCAAGCTCATGTACAATTATCTAAAACATCCAAATCCTTTTCTTTTCCTTTTTCATAAACGTGATTTACCCTTTTCCTCTTTGGCACCTAGCTAGTCCATATTCATTTTCTTTTTAATTATAGTTTTGTACTTTGGCCCATTCAACAAAAATTTAATTTAAGCAATTATTTTCATAATCTGTCATTCATTTCACCTTGAAAAAATTTGGACAAGAGAAAAACTGTATAAGATGCAAATTAAAGCAACAGGATCAGAACTTAAGAAAAGTAATAGTATATAAAATATTTTAAAATGTTTTAATAGAAATAATGGAAAACTCTGTTAATCTCAAAATAATAATTTACAGTGAAGCTCTGTTAATAACAGTACTTATATGAGGAAAATGAGATAGCTATGTTACTTTTGGTGCTGAGATTATAGGCATGAGCCACCACACCTGGCCAATTCTTAATTTACTTAATTATAATAGTTAAAAGACAAAAAAACTAATAACAATTCAAATATCCAACTTCTATTATACAAGTGTGGGGGCTGATATGGGTCTCAAATTTAATGGGAATTTATAAAGGCAAAATAAGCAATACAATCTTTCAAATTGATGATGTACTGCATTTAGCACTGCAAACACTGTGTGTGTGAGGGTTTATGTTTTTCTCTTAATACATATTTACAGAGTTTTTCTAACTAGTACTATGATATTTTCTGAATATCTACACAATATATTTTCCAAACCCAGTCTATACAATATTTTTGCAAGAAATAGGACAAATGCAATTGTGGTTATTTTATGAAAATTATTTTAACCCCATGAATTGATTGGGAATTTAATCATTGTCAAAACTATATTTCCTTTTAATATTTTTGGCTGTGTAAGAAAAATTAATGTTATATAGAACAAAAGTAAAATAATTACAATAAAATCAACTTTCAGGATATTGACCATAGTATGATGTCTATAACCTAATAATTGCTACATCCACACATATATACATACAACCACCAAAAGCCATGAAGTCTTCAATGATCATTTTTTCTACAAAATATTAATTTAACAAATTTATGCATCAGTTTTGAAAAGCATTTTTAATTTTTGTCATTTTTATTACACTGAAACAAAACACTTGTTCAACACTTATGTATAAATGAAAATGTGAAGGAATAGAAGAAGCATTCCATTAAAATTCATATTTAATTTTTATAGGTTGTAAGTGTAAAATTTAAGAATATTTTATTGTATTGAAAAGAGCAGAATTGCTAAATTATCAACTTATACATTCATTCTCAAAGGATTTAAAACAATTATATTTTTGGAATGAATTTGTCTGAAAAATTAAAGGAATGTGTAAAAAACTAGAAAAAATTATACTGGCCAACTGGAACTCTGAAAATAACATAACAGGCACTTCCTGATGAGCATTAGCAAATTGTTACAGACACTTAAGGTTTTGCATGTAAAAATGCTAACCGAAATGCTATTTTCCAACAGTTAATATACACATTGACACAAAACCTTCAGTCTATTTCCCAAAAATATAGCTAAAATAACAAAACACACACACACACACACACACACACCCCGCAATCTATTGTATTGGGTATTTTGATGTAAAATGCTTAAACCACAGGTCTCTGACCACCAAAGTATTAATATATTGTTAAAAGTTGTTTGGAATGTATATAATATTGTTTCTCTTTCCCTCTGCTTTCTTCTCCAGAAGTTTATTCAACACATTCTTGAGTCTTCTGATACTCATTACACACATTAACAAAAGTATGGATTAAATATGCAAAGCACTGTGGAAATGCATTCTGAACAAGCACGAAGTTGTAGAAAATTTTTATACTGAGGGGAACATTGTGCTGCCTCTCTTAAAGCCAACAATATCCAAGATAGAAAAATTTTTGTATATAAACAGGGAGTTTCTACAATAGCTACATATGATTACTAGTTGTCATCAACTGAATTTGAAACACAATTCTAGATTTTCCTACATATATTTAATACTTTAATTATATTTTAAGGTGAAATATAACTTTTCTCATATACACATTACCCAAAACCTGGATAGAGATATGTATATTCTATCATGTATAGTTACAAAAATTCAAGCAATGGTCTATTGGATTAAATATTAACACAAAAGGGAATTTTGTCTGTTCTTATATTTACTCAAGTATATGAAGTTGGGATTATACACATACAGCATATTTAAGAGAATAGGAGAGATAGGAACAAAAAGATAAATCCTTTCTAGAAGAAAAAAAGTGGGCATATGTTAAGTATTGCTTGGACATCAACAATAATACATTTAAATTTACATCCAGAGATAGCGCTTCTGCCGTCTACCTGCTTCTGTCCAAGTTTGACATCTTTTGAAGAAATGTTTTAAAATACTTTTTTTGTAAAGTAAGAGTAGCTGTTCTCATAAATAGCTTTATTTATTGTAAAGTTCCCTTACTAAAATCAGATCATCTAAGTTGAAATCCTAGTTCACATGACACGTAAAAGACTGTGAATTTGCCATGACTTCATTTAAATATTCTATAATTTAAATAAAACATTTATCTCACAAGATGATTTTGAGCATCAAATTAGCTAATGCATAAAAATGGTCTAGTTTATAATCCAGCAGGATAATGGCTATCAAGAAATATTATTACCACCCCTTATGATCTCTCCCATTTTGGCTATGTTTGGCTTGGAAGTTTGCAAATAAAATCCATAATTTATTCTACCATGAATGCATTCATCATTATTCTTGCAAAGGTATTTGGAGCACCATACCTAATTCTATGTTAATGCATGTATATCTTTTCACTGTCCAATTTAGTATGTGAAAGTTGTTTCACAGGTAAATGACCATGAACAATTAAACAAAATACCTTTTCCAACTTATTTGAATTATAGTACTAGTGGAATAAATTTGTTTTCAGTTGTTGCACAAATTATCTGAAAACAGAACAAGTTGTTTAACATTATAATATAATTTAAAGTAAAATCAATCACATTTGACTTTTTCATGTTTTGACATGCATTAATTTTATTTCATTACTTTACTTTAGCAGTTATTGTAAAAAGTGCCATTGGCTATGTCAGATTCATAATGTGGGCTTTATTAGAGTAAATCATGCCGGGTTTAAATTTAAATATAATTAAATTTGCAATATAACTCCTGTGCACATTATAATCTTTATTATATTAAATTACTAACTTTTCAAATATTTTGTAGCAAAATAACATTAGGTTTGTTATTTATCACTAATTCTTAAAAAATCTTTTAAAGTGTAAAATTTCACAAGTCTACCTGTTATAATTAAATAAATTGCAAAAATAGGAATATTAATTTATAGTACATCTTAATTTTTGAAGAAATTTTTCCTCATTCAAAAGAATAATTTGGTATATCAACATATGAAACTGATTTTAATATTAAACTAATTCTGCACAATACAAAGCTAAATTCTTATGTTGAATAATATTCTCCTCTGATGAAGGTGAAAAAGAAAGGAAACACTAATTTGCAAACTGATTACACATTGACAAAATAAAACATAGGGTAATGTGAACTTGGAAATGTTGAGACTTTAAACCAGTCAAAAGATACATTTTTTAAAACCAAAATTTCCCAAGCATAATATTACCTGATATCCTAACTTCATGAAGTAAGTTGTCAATCATAAAATGTTTAGAGCGTAATTTTTAATACTTAAGAGGAGATAAGCTTACTAACAATTTTTCAGATTTATGTAGGGCATACATAAAATGTGAGTAATTTAGGGCTAAAACTGAACTTCCTAAGCTTTTTTTAAGTATAATGTCCATGATTGTCTAGAGATTTGCATAAAAAGATCAAAATGAAGTGATTATGCACAGATTCAAAATTTCAATCATACCATCTGTAGGTGGTCTCAATAATGAGATCCTCATTGCCTAGGGAGGATGAAAAGTCTTTAGGCTGGATTCTTGCAAAATTAGAGGAAATAGTACATGTAAGGATAGTTTCTCCAATCATGAAATTAGCTTTTGTTAAGCATAGGTCTCAAATAATTCTCTCCTTCAGGCCGGGCATAGTGGCTCACGCCTGTAATCCTAGCACTCTGAGAGGCTGAGGCAGTAGGATTGCTTGAGCTCAAGAGTTCAAGACCAGCCTCAACAAGAGCAAGATCCCGTATTTACTAAAAATAGAAAAATTAGCCAGGTGTAATGGAATGCATCCGTAGTCCCAGCTACTTGGGAGGCTGAGACAGGAGGATGGCTTAAGCCCAGGAGTTTGAGGCTACAGTGAGCTATGCTGAAGCCACTGTACTCTACCTAGGGCGATAGAGTGAGATTCTGCCTCAAAAAAAAAAAAAAAACACTAAGATACTTTGTCACCAGCAGACAGACCCTAACAGAATGGTTAGAGTATGTCAGGAAAAGTAAACAGAAAGGAATAACAGAGGGAACTTAAGTCCTAATATATCAGTAGTCACCTTAAGTGTAAATAGTCTGCATACATCAATTAAAGACAGATATTGATAGAGTGGATTATAAAATATGACTCAACTATATGTTGTCTAAAAGAAATTCTCCTCAAAAGTAAAGCATGCAAAATATGCATTATGCAAATATTAATCAAAAAAGTGAGAATGACTATATTATTATCAAATAAATTAGAATGCATAGCAAAAAAATAATGAGAGAGAGTGAGGGAAAGAGAGAGAGAGAAAGAATACATAATGGTATAAGTGTCAATCCACCAGAAAGATGTAGAAAATGTATGTGGGTATACACACACACACAAAAAAAGATAGAGCTAACAAATACGCAAAGCAAAACCTAATAGAACTGAAAGGAAGAATAGAAAAGTCCACATTTAGTTAAAGTTAAAGATTTCAACACTCCTTCAAAGCAATTGATAGAACAACTAGAAAGAGATTCAGCAAGTATATAGAAGAACTCAAAAACATCATTAATCATCAGAATCCAATCACTATTCATGGAACAATCCACAAAACAGGGCACAAAAAACGTTCTTTTTAAGTGCTCGTAAAGCTTATAACAATATAGTCCATATCCTGGAGCATAAAACAAACTCAACAAATTTAAAATAATTGAAATCATACAAAGTGTGTCCTCTATCCACAATAAAATCAAATTAGTATTTTAATTCAAATTAGTAAGTTAAAAAACAATTCTCTAAACTTCCATATCAAGAATGTAGAAAAAAAGACTGCAACCAACAGATGGAAGGAAATAATATAGGTAAGAGCAGAATTCAATAAGATTGGGGAAAAAAAGTCAATAAAACAAAGAACTGGTTCTTTGAAAAGATCAATAACATTGACAAACCTCTAATAGAACTGATTAAAAAACCAGAGAGAGAAGACACAAATTAGCAACAGCAGAAATGTAACAGAAGATATCCCTATAGGACCTATGGACATTTGAAGGATACTAAAGGTACAATATGAACAACTATAACCACATACATATTTGACAAACGTGCTTGACCAAGTCTTCTAAAAACACAAACTACTATGACTCACCCAATATGAAAGAGATATTGAATAGTCCTATAGCTATTAAGGAAACTGAATTTGTAATTTAAAAACTCACCAAAAATAAATCTTTAGTCTCAGGTGGTTACACTGGAGAATTCTACCAAATATTTAAATACAAAAGAGCACTATTTCTATGCAATAAGTTTTTCAGAAAATGCAAGAGAAGAAAACATTCCCTGGAGCTACGCAGGTCAAAAAATACAGAAGTCAAATGTGATTGATTTTACTTTAAACTATATTTAATATTAAATATAATTTGTTGTATTTTTCAGATAATCTATGCAACAACTGAAAACAAATTTATTCCATCAGTACCATAATTCAAGTAAGTTTGGAAAATGTGTTTTTTTTAATTGTTTATGGTCATTTACCTGTGAAACAGCTTTCACGTACTAAGTTGGAAAGTGAAGAGATATACGTGTGTTAACATAGAATTAGGTATGGTGCTCCAAACACCTTTGCCAGAATAATGATGAACGGAAATGTATTCATAGTAGAAGAAATTATGGGTTTTACTTCCAGGCCAATGAAGTATCAAGCTCCCCCCACCAAAAAAAAAAAAGAGAGAGAGAGAGACATGGAGGAAACTGAGATGCACATTGCTAAGTGAAAGAAGCCAATCTGAAAAGGTTACACACTTTATGATTTCAACTATGTGACATTCTGGAAAAGGCAAAACTAAGGAGATACTTAAAAGATAAGTGGTTGCCAATTTTTGATGTGTGTATATGGGTGGGAGGGTTTCTAAGAGGAGCACAGAGATTTTTAGAGCAGTGAAAATACTCTGTATAATACACTACAAGGGTAGATATTAGTTAGTATACATTTGTCCAAATCTAAAGACTGAACAACAGTCACCAACAGTGACCCCTAGTATAAACCATGGACTTCAGGTGAATATGATGTGTCAGTGCAGGGTCATCAATTGTAACAAGTGCACCATTCAGGTGGGGCATGTTGATAACAGGGGTGGCTATGCATGTGTTAGGGCAGGGGGCATAGGGGAAATCTCTGTGCATTCTCTCAATTTTGCTGTAAACCTAAAATCGTTCTTAGAAAAAAGGCACTTAAAAAATCCAGATTCACAGACTTTACCTTCAATTTTATGATTGAGTCAGTCTAGAATGAAACCTAGGTGTCTGTCTTTTAACCAACACCTAAAGCTGGGTGGACAAACTACTGCCTATAGGCCAAATCTGGCTCACTGTCTGTTTTTGTACTGCTTTAGAGATAAGAATGGTTTCACATTTAAGAAGATGTCTTGATATGTAAATATCCAAATATCGGTGTCCGTTAGCAAAGTTTAATTGGAACACACAAAAAATATTATCAAATACAATTCAATATAATGTAGAAATGACTCCCAAGACCAAGTGAGGTTTATTTGGAGGATGCAATGCTGGCTTAACGTTTGAAAATCAATCAAAATAATACACCATATTTTCATGATTACAAAAAAAAAGTAGGAGAAGTGTGGTAATGTAATAATAGCCAACACATTTCTATTTGAAAAGGGTCCTTTAACACACATTTATTTCAGCCCTTACACTGTAAACAAGTGTCCTTTTTTTTGGTCTATTTACTGTCACTTTCTTCTGCATTTTTGTGGGGGTTTTTTGGTCAGTTATTTCATTATTTAAAATGGTCCCCCCAAATCGAGTAGTGAAGTGCTGTCTAATGTTCCTTGGCACAACAAGGCAGCTGTGATTGTGACAATGGATACATTTTGGACATCCATTAATAAAATCCACATCCGTTAACATCCATGCACAAAATTGAAGCACATAGAGTTTAAATAACTTGCTCAGATTATACAACTAGTAAATGGCAGAGTTGAGATTTAAATCCACTTTGCTCTTTTAGCTATTGTGCTGTGTGAAATGTTAAATACAACCCATCAGAAGGAAAGAAAAACTACCCTCTAAAATGATGTTATCTTGATAATTCTGAATAAAATAAAAGAAAGTAAAAGGCAGAAAAGAAAATCGTCTTACCTTTTTGCAATTCAAAATGGATCCATTGTCACAATTGTAAATTCATTTTGGGGGCAATGCATTACTCTTAGAGACAAACACTAAATTCAAATGGTTTTACCTTTTAAGAAATATTGAGTTAATTTACGTATAGTTGATTTTAAATTGATTTCACTTAAAGAATATCAACTACAGAAATAGCTTTAATATTTTGTTTTACTGTGTTTACATTGCCTGTTCAGAATACATATAAATTAAAGAAATTTGAATTGGGGAAATTATGAACATATATTATTGCATTTAATTTAACTTCACTAATTTTACTGTGGCATCGTAAATTAACTACTGTATATGAAAATCCAACATGCTATACTCATTACTGTAAATTAATTAAATACTTGCTAAGATATAAAATAGTTTTATAAAAACAAAGTAATTCCAAGCATAAATCAAATTCCAATCCACATTTCTATTCAGTCCTGATAAAGTTTTACTGAGCAACTCTAAGAGTAGGTGAAATAGCACACCAGCAGAACATAACAGTTATAAAATAATCTCATGTATTAAGATTACTTTACATTAAATTAATTTTGTGGTTATAATGCTGTAAAACAATTTAGTATATTCCTCTCCAAGTAGACTCAGAAAGGAAAGTAAGATACATTAAATAAATTTTAATTTTTAGTTGTGCAAAAACTATTAATCTTTCCTTTGATAAAATTATACCTTTTATTTTCATTATTAATTAGTTCCATTTTCTAAATGAGTCAATTCTTCTAATTAAAAACTATATTTGATCTCCAAACATCTTAATAGGTAAGGCAAGCACAATATTAATTGCTTATGATCTAAATTACATTTTATAAATTTTTAATTTATGCAAATGTTTAATTTTCAACATGCTAAATAACTGCTAAGTAGATTTTGGATATGTATCTCTACTTGTACAAAAATTCCCCCACTTGAAATTATAAAATTATTTTGAATTTTCAGTATAAAACCATACCATAATGTTTGGATTGTCCTTTGAAAAGCTGAAGATACTGTACCAAACTGTCATCTCATCCTATGTTCATCCTACATTTTAAAAAATGTAATATACTTGTACACCCCATCTATTCCACTTTCCCACATGCTGGTACTTTCTGAGACTGAGACAAATTTCTCTATTCCATTCTTAGAAAATCAGAGGAGCTCTATGTTATTCCCAGGGTGAAGGATTTTGGTGTGTATATAGAAGGAGGGGTGTAGGGGAAGAGTAAAGAAAGCCTATGAATAACTTAGAAAACTAAATTTCTCTTGGAAGTGACATGTATTTGGTTTTACCTAAAACTTTGAGGTAACCCCAAATTTCAAAGTAGAGTGAATTAAACCTATGCAGAGAGAAATATTAGATGTGAAAATGCCTAAGTGTATAGTCTGCTGGCTCTGCAGTAGCCACTGATCATTATTCAGTAGCAGCTTCTTGGATCTTACCAGGAAATCACTGCACTCATATGGTGCACTTCTGAAATTTGTGGGGACATTGTTGAACACATCACTTGGATTTAGTAGTCTTAGGACAACAATGCCAGAAAATTTTCAAAATATGGAAACTCTTTCCAAATCAAAGACTTCTTGTAAATCCCAAATGACATTTAAATATCTGCCAAATATTCAAGTCATTGTCAGGCTTGCTTAGGCTAATTCCATTTTACTTATAAATACAAGACATTTTGGCATAGTTTTAATAAACACTGAATTTTCCAAGACAGTAACCACTGTGCAAATTGAGGACAAATTATACTATTTACTACAGAGGACATAGTGGAAACTCATTAAATATTTGTGCAATTGATTAAATGAGATATAAGAAAAATAAACTAGAGCAGTGAAATTTCTTGGTAGTAGGCTAAATATCATAGAACACTTAGACCTAAATATGTTCATAATCTGTTAAAGAACATGTTATGTTATCATGCTAATTTTTTTATCCAAGAAAGAAAGAAAGAAAAGAAAAAGAGGAAAGCATTAATTGTAGCTAAAATACTAATCATTTGGCCACATTATTGAGCAGCTGACAGTTTTCTCCTCCCTAGGAATTGGGGAAGAGAAAAGTAGAAGTCAGAGTGAGAGGCAGAGCAAGCCAAGTAAAACAATACAAGTGTACAGACAATGGCCCTCTTATCCACAGCTCCTTCCGTGGTTCTTGTCAGGCCTGAGATAAGTAGGGATTGAGTAGAAACTTCAATTGGTATGTGGGTTTAAAATTTAATTTATACTAGACTTAAAAAAAAAAGCTAAAAATTGATCAAATGACTCTCCTCTATTTAGCCCAAAATATGAGATTATATATTTGCTTCATATCAATGTCTTCTCTCTTTTTTTAACTTGAATCATAAAAAGTATTATCTTCATTGGTCAAAAATTTCAAACAGATGTGGAATAGGTTTAGAAAGTTTGAGCCTTCAACACACAGACACTGATGACATCATGCATAATAAAAAGTGCTTGTGCATCACAGCTCTTCCCTGACATATATAAATATGGTGGTGATCAGGCAGATCGCTATGAATCTGCTGATGCAGCAGAAAATTGCTAATAAAGTTTCTTGAAAAAAGATTTGATTTGGACCTCGCACTAAGGTTTTTTACAACTTAGATGTGCTTACGGAACTTATAATTTGAAAACAAAACACTTTAGGAATCAACAAATAAGTAAATAATAGTCAACACACTTATCTCAAACCCCTCAACAATTAAAAATAAATTCAAATTTATAATTTAAGGGTTCTTTTGCTTTATACTTTGTTTCATGCAAGGATTACACAAGAATAGAGGTAAAGGTGTTAAAGAGACTTTCTTGATAATGAAGTGGAATGTTCACTCTGGTAAAGAACAAAGGAGGTATTGTATATTTCTTGTCAATCTCAAACATGGTTACTGCAATCTAACCAGTAGATCTTTGATTAACGTGACAAGAATGATGTAGCCAGAAAAGCTTGGTGAAATTTCATTGGCTACTGAAACTCAGAATTTTTCTTTTTGAAAATTCTGATCTACTTCTTCCATCCCAACAGTCACAACAAAATGTATTCATAGACAATTGTGCTTAGGTTAATTTTCTAGTTTTGATAGAAAATATTTCGGTCTGATATGTTGTATATTGTGATAAATGATAATGACCCAGTAAAATTGAATCTGTTGGACCTCTTCTTCTTACACTACAGTGGTGTCATCTTCATCACCTAGTCATCAGGGCAGCATCTTATACATCTGTAATATTTTACTTGGTGCCAAACCCTGAAGAAACTACAGATTGTTTGCCTTGAAGTTTATATATAGTCTTGATAAAATCATTTCAGGAAGTGTGAGTAAAGAGCGCAATAAAACTATTGCCCCAAACCTTCAACCTGGCCAAACATCGTATTTTAGGACCTTGGGAATGAGAACACCAGTGCCACCTGTTTCAATGACCTAAAGTCAAAATCACTAGGAATCACCCATCCAAGGACAAGCACTGGGATCTCCATAGGCTGCAAGCACTATGTGTGGGTCTGAGACTGCCTTCAAGCTCAGGTTGATCAAGTTTCAGCAGAGACACTCAATATGTGAATTGCTGATGGAATTAGGACAACAGATATGCCATCTTGCTGTCCTTGTCATCTTTCATTTAGCCATTTTCCAACACCATTGCCATTTGGAGACAGTCTAAATAATGCTGAACTCTATATAAGCTGCAAATTTTATAGCCCTAAGGTAAAACTTGATGGTTGACTTCACGGAGAACATCTGGAGTTGCGTTGGCATATGTGTTTCCACATGACTTTGAAGGCTCTCAGTGCTTGCTCATGGGAAGAGAACCTGGCCTTCTGAGTGTGTTTAGCAGAAGTGGGCTTTTGAGAAGGGCACCAGGCTGTGGAAGCATCTGCTGATGGAGCCATCAGCAGCCTTGTGTCACAGGGAGCAGAACCAGGTGCACTTGGGTGGAGAGCTGGGTGTCATCACCATAGGAAACTCGAGCTGCCATGGACAAACTGTACTTCCAATACCTACAAAGTGTTGAAGCACCATTATCCCAAGATTCTGTCAAAGGCAAGAAAGGAGGATCCAATGCAGCAAAGTGGTGGGAGAAGAAGAAAGATCTTTTGTTATTTTGTCTTACTGTGTTTAATCAATTTAAATAGTTTCAGTAGTAATAATATCAATTATAATTTTTATTTTGTAATTCTTACTAATAATTTTCATCAATTTTTAAAGTGGGGTTAGGCTCAAGTGTCCCAGATTCCTCTGACAGCCACTCTTTACTAGTTACATTACCTGGGCCTATTGCTTAAACCTTGAGAGACCTCCAATTTCTCATCTGTAAAATGAGAATAATAATATTGCCAACTCCATAGGATTATTGTTAAAATTAAATTAAATGAGACAATATAAGTTCTCAATTAACATTAATACTATTGTTAATCCTCAAAATAACACCAGGAATGGTATCATTTTTACAAATAGAGAACAAAAAAAATCTTTCAAAAGATTCTACTGAATTCAGTATTTGAATGTAATTTGTGTTATGCCTGGACCCAGGTTCTTATTCATTAGTTTGTAGGCTCCCCTAGGTTTCCCTGCTTTTCCTCTTGTCCTGATGGAGGAACATAGGGTGCCTTGGCCACTCAGTGACTCAGACAGCTGTATAATTTTCCCAGCAAGCTTGAACCCAAGCCTGGGCCTTCAGCATTCCCAGGCACTAATAAAGGTGTTTAGGTTGTTGACTAAAACTCTGAAAGAAACTAGCCATGGCTTTGAGCCAAATTCCTTAAACTCTCATAAAAGCCCCATACCCCAAGCCCCTCTTGCAGATATATCTGCATAGAACATTCCATTCCTTTCTCTCATTGTCTATTGGGGAAATATGCGGCAGCACTGTAAGTCACCCTAATAAATGCTTTGGACTGATTCTTCTGGTGTTTAGTACTTCTTTCTTCGGAAACACAACTGTCTCCATCTCAAGAAGGTTTGGGCACTCCCTTCTGGAACATCTGCCACATCTTTTAGGGTGATTCCAGTGACGGGTTGGGCCTGAAGGAAATGCCATTGAATTGTATCCTATCTCTTTTTAGGTCAGGCAGTTGTGGGATATTAAAGAATTAAACCTTGATCAGAATGATTCTTTCTGATGCTATAGAAAGCATTATAAAGGGTAACAAGTCAGGGTAATAATTCTGGGTAATAATTCAGGAGAAGGGACTGATTCAAATAAACAGAAAAATATTCGTGATAGACTTTGTTATCTGACACTTCCATAGATTCATAATAGAAGTTGTTAAACAAGTTTTAAATTTCCCGAGGATATTTACACAGTAAAACTTTAACTATGATTTCAGTGTGGGAGATACTGCATCTGTAGTCAACTTGATTGAGATCACATCTAATTGTTTTAATTAAAAGACATTTTAATTAAAAGACATTTTAACAATGCAACCAAATTTCAACAGAACAAGAAATGCTAAAATAGCTAATATATACCACATTTTCAAGGCATTGTATTTTATCATATCATAAAAATAATTTAGTATCCTTTTGTCTATTTCTCATTATCATGAAAATTAAATAGGAACAATATGTTTTCTACAAAATACAAAAACCAAAACCTCAGAACTTTCACTAAAATATATGGCATCGTGGAATCATATACTGGCTCATGATAATTGAATTTCTATCAGAATTTTATTGATGTTTAAGTACATAATCCATTAATAAAATCACTAGCCAAACATTTAGTGAAAAATTATAATATGCCAGGACTGCAATAGGAACCAAGAGTACTAAGATCAATTAGGAATGACTCTTGCCTTGAAGAGATCCTGTTGTAGTTGTTAAGAAAGACACTTGAAGAAATAATTACAATCCATTTTGTTAAAGGACATGATTAATCTTTTTAAAAAAAGTTATATGAGAAGGCAAAAAAGGAATTGCCTGACTAATTATGGACATGCTATATCCTTAAGATAAGTTGGATTCTCCTAACGAGACACGAGGAAACAACTCCAAATGGAGAGCAAGAAGAAATTCAAATGTACAATATGATGATTCTGCATTTGCAGGAAAAGTTTGTGAGTGTGGAGGAAGCCTGTGTGGAAAGTCCAATACAGTAGAAAGTGGTTATACAATGGCAGGACTTCAGTTTTGTGTGTATAGGAACATCAAGCAGTCCTGAAATCTTTCCTGGTTTGCAAATGTCATATCCCAATGATGCTTGGAGATGACCTATAATAATCCAGCCTGCAGTCTTTGCTTGAGGCTATGTTGGGCTGACTTGGACAATTGTTCATGTTAGGAAGGATGATAAATGTGAATACTCCCAGGGCAAGATGTACTCGTGATAGACAATCATGTCAATTGATTATGACTTGTACATTTCCACCAGACAAGTAGTGAGAATCCCCAAAAGCCTTTCACAATAGTCACAGGAGTACAAAGTCACCTTCTCTCTAACACTCTGAGAAAGACACAGGTCGAGTTGCTGATAAACACCTGATGGAATTCTCGCTTCAAACAGTATGTGTGTGTTTCTAAGGGAATTTCAGATGGGGGAACTTGAACCTCCAACAACAAAAAATACATATGTCTACTAAACTATGTCACCATTGACTCAGATAAATGGCATTGCTTATCAATATTTTCTTCTCTCTGAAATGCAAATACTACAACTACTATCATGATCACTACCACTACTAATAATGTGTACTTTCATAGTTATGTTGGTTTAAATATATTAATCATTAAAAATGCTTACAGCAGTGTCTCATACAGAGTAAGTACTACATAAATGTTAACTGACATTAATATTATAATTTATAAACTTCACTATATTGAGGGAACTTGTATTTTTGCTTATTTTCTGGTGTCTTCCTATCATTTTTCTTCAAAACTGTAATAATAATTTGAGGCATAAAAGTGGCTAGATTCTCATTATAGCATATGCTTGGTCATTACCCCATGTTTGTAGATGCATATAGACTTTAATTTTAGGAAAATGAATCCTGAGAGTCTGCAAATGGAATTATGTATAAGAATTACTATGATAAGACAGTCTAGTCAGAAAAAGTCTAATAAAATAATAATTAAAACATAATAAAATCCTAAAGGCAGGCAGTGGAATGAAAGCTGCAGTGTTGGGGACAGATTTATCAAATATTGGGGACAGAGGCCCAACCAAGGGAATGTAATAGTTGAAGCTGCTAAGGGTGCCTTGCTAGGAGGTAACCACCCTAAGATTAAGAACCTTTCTTATATTTATCAAATATGTTTAAGACATATAATATTGCCTGGGACATAGTAGTAATTTACTCACTATTTCTTTAACAAACTTAAAGTTTAGTGAAGTCATTAATTTATATAAAATATAGGCAAAAGATAATTTGAAATGAGGAGATATTGAACTATATTTTGGATAAATAGGGAAATTCAAATAAAATAACATCTAAAATAATTTTAAAACACTATAGATAATTAATGTAGGTTTTGACATCACCCTCATCCAGGTGCTGAAGTGATAAGAGTAGATGATGTAAAATAATTTATCAATTCATTTTCTTCAATTTTAGATGGAAAGTTTCAGAATTTTCAGTTTGAGGGGACTTTGTCTTCTTTATATCATCCACACATAGTGGAATTAAAATTCTTTTCTTGTAGGCCTGGAATTGGATTTGTGAATCACTTAATTTGAAGCTTGTCACTTAACCTATGTAAAACTTATTTTCCTTCTTTGAAAAATAATATCTTTTTAACTCACACTCACCTTGCAAAGATAAAATGAAATAAACTTTAGGGAAAAAAGTTTAAAAATTAAAATTTTAGTTTTAAAATTAAAATTTAAAATTTAAAGAATACTAATAAGCAATGGGACAGGGTTTAATATTAGCATTCATCAGGCCAAAATCAAACAGAATTAGGTGACTTGCTAAGAGACTTTTACTTTCTCAGTTCTCTCTGCTTTCTTCTCTGTCCAACTCAACATTGAGCCTTTATGCACTATATCTACTTACTTCTCCACTTACTAATAGCTCATCAATTATTTACATGGAATTATTAAATGCAATACATACTATATCTGTCAGGTTCCAGTGATGAAGGGTTTGAAATAGCATCCCCTCTTATCGCTTAGAGTTCAATATTAAATGCTGGATGTGGGTTTTGATTTTATTAAAAAACTAAGGAATCAAGTTAACCTGTTACTATTTCATGGGTGGTGGCACAAGACTCAAGAATCATTGGTGAGAGTCTTATGATTTTATTATTCGTGCCAAAGTACACACCAGGAATGTCATGTTTGCATTGGCTTCCCTTATCTCCTATGTCCTGTGGGGATCAGATAAAAGCCTGAACACACAGTGGGTTACAAAAGAGAACTACAGAGCTTGAAGAAACTTGTTTTTTACAGCAAGCAGTAAGCAAAATTGCTCCTGTTGCAGAAGAAGACATTACCTCATTTCTCAAAATTGCTCTTTGTCTAAAAGAGCAGTAAAGACCTTCCATTCTTGACATACCCAGAAAGCAGGGTAGAACTGGGAGAGATGAATGGAGAACTGTTTCCCAGTGGTAAAATGAAGAGAAGTAATTTACATTTACAAATAATTTACACATCATTGTCATAAATTCTGTGAACTGGGAAGGTTAGTGTGCTATGAGTGCACATAGTAGGTATATAACCTGAGAGTTGAGTGTGTCAGCTTTCCTAAAAGAAATGATTTCTAAGCAGAACCGTAAGTATGATTAGAATTAACTTAAACTGACTTGCAGATGCGAGAATATTACAATGAAAGGCATCAGAGAAAATCTATCAATAGGCTCCCACAAATATACTCAATGATTTTCAGCAAAGATGAAAAAGCAATTTAATGGAGAAGTAGAGCAATAATGGGATAGGTTTTATTATTACATTCATCATGAAGTTGATGCAATTGGACAAATATAAGCAAATAAACACATTTCAAACTGAACCTCACACTTTATACCAAAAAAAAAAAAAAAAGTCAGAATGGATCATGGGTTTCAATGTAAATTATAAAACTTTAAAACTTTCAGAAAAAAAGATTGGAGAAAATTTTAGGGATCTATGTCTAGGAAATGAGTTCTTAAATTGGTAACAAGATGATTCATAAAAGAGAAATTTGATACAATGAACTTCATCAAAATGAAAAATATTTGCTCTGGGAAAGACCCAGTTAAGAGTATATGAACACAAGCTATAGACCAGGAGGAAATATTTAGGCCTAGCATCTCCCTTCCACATTATTGCAGGCAAGTGTTAACAAATGTTTCCCAACTTTATATACAGATTATTGTTTTCCCAGCCTCCAACAAAAAAATTTTTCTCACTACCCACTGTCAGGCCCAAAGTCAACGCCATCTAATTTAGAATTTTTTGAATTGCAGGATCCCGCTTATAGGACTTGATTTTTGAACTAGTTAATTTTTACTAGATTATGCTGGAATAACAAGTAGCAAGTGACTGCAAAATCTCAGTTTATTTCTCACACACAACAGAATGGACATGAAGCTCTTTGGGACATAGTATTCATTAGACTAGAGATGGGAGACACATGTGACTCTTCTTAAGTTTCTGCACAGTACTGACACATTGGCATTCCACTCAAGTATAACTAGTCCATGAATGACACTGCCAATGGACAGTAAATACACTTTACCTCCAGGGATTCACATAACAATAGTATAAGATGTATAATCATCTTACTGGAAAAGGGTGAATAGGTGGAGGAAAAATTTATAATTACGATCAATTATCATGTTGTTCTCTACCATGTTCACATTTATATAAGTGTCTCATTAGCATATAGATCTAGTACTCAAAGGAATATTTTCTCTTTCCAATAAAGTGAATGAAAATTTAAAAATTTCAAGAATCATGCATTATGTGAAAATGTTTTTTCAACATATCTCTATTTTCCAATGAAGAGATCATTAGTTGTAATTAATTATCATTACTCAGATATTTCCTGCATAGTATCAGCCCTCTGATGATGGTATTCCTCTTCTTGAAAGTATTCACATGTCTAAATAAGACTGGATACCTTGTTATGACTATTTGAAGAATAACCTAAAGAAGTTGCCTAACTCCAGTCATATAAGTGCTGTCCGGAAAGTATCCAGCCATGTACCTGTTCTCATTATGTTAAAAATGGCTGGATACTTTCCAGACAACCCTTGTACTTCTTGCACATGATCTGGTTGCCACTTCTTCAGAATGTCCTGATATAACATTTACGACCAAGATAATCAAGATTGATAATACCCACATACATTTTCATTTTTATTTCCACGCTAAAAATGGATTATCTAAAAGAGGTAATAAAAATGTAGGAAGTTTAAGAAAAATCCAGTGATATAAATACCATTGAATTTCACAAACTTTGTTATCCATTTTTAAATATGTGTTTAAATTATTTTCTGGCACTAGAAAATCCTAAGCCTGGTTATATCATGCTCGTCTAGTTACAATCTCCAAGGTATATTTCACAGATTAAATAGTTATAGCCAAATGGTGGATGGCAAGAGTATTTCCAGGTAGAGAAAAATAT
Organism: Daubentonia madagascariensis; assembly: GCA_023783475.1. Classification (NCBI taxonomy): domain Eukaryota; kingdom Metazoa; phylum Chordata; class Mammalia; order Primates; family Daubentoniidae; genus Daubentonia; species Daubentonia madagascariensis. Next base: position 10,316,419 of record JAKFHU010000978.1, on the reverse strand, counting down.
TCATACTTTTCATTCATCATTTTTATTATTAGAAACAAATGGCAAAAAATGCAATTTGAGGATGTATAAATTCTAGGCTTTGGCCATTGTCTAAAGCAATATGAATAAAGGAGAATGATGTCCATATGTTTAAGAAGCATTGCAACACTTAAAAGTAATAGAATCCAGTCCAACAATGAATGACAATGTTCCAAAGATACCAAAAAAGCCATTTTCACCCAATCAGCACGGTGAGTTTTATTCACAAGTTTTATTTGGAAATGTATTTGACTTAAAATGGCATTTATTTCCAACATTATGTTCTCTCAGTCTTATATAGTGCCAGATAAAAATGTTTCATTTTGTAAAACCCATGTTAAGATAATCTACAAACTGAGGTGTGTCAAATTTTCTTTAGTCCAATGAATCCAGGTGTGATTTATCTAGAGTAATTTATCTTGCCTTTACATGCATGACCTGAAGCTTCACACTAGTTGTAAGTTAGACTATTTTCCTTCAGCCACTAAGTGGTTCCTAATAACTAAGTTTTCTATAACCTTTTAAACCATGGCTATTCTAGGCGTACTGCTAATTGCGTTCATTGTTTTAGTTAAATTGACAAACATAATAATTTAACTCATTATTTTCTATCTGATTAAATGCTTTAATATATATGTTTATTCTCATGCATAAAATTGAGTTATATATTTTTCTAAAATTTGAAGATAACAGGAATCCAGAGTGCAAAAATTGTAGCAGTAACACAAATATAGGTTTGAAAATAGCATACACCAAGTAGTGGTAACAATTGCAGCAGGTAAATTTGTACAATTTATTGGAAGAATGAAAGTGAGCTGACACTTCTGAGGATGATCTATAGAAATCTTAACTCCCAGGAAGATCTCTGGAGCAATTGGACGTCTGCATAGAAAAACCAAAATATACTTTAGCTGCTATCACTCAACTCTCTAAGCAATTCATGATTTTTCTGGAATGGAAGAATGAGGTGTACCCCATCATTAATTTTAAAGTACCATTTTTCCCTTCTTAAAGTTTATAAACATTAAAGCAATTATCCTGCTGACTTTACCAAAATTATTAACATTCCTAATTTTTGCATTTAAACAATAATAATTGTAAAAGAATTATCACACTTTTTATATTCCAGCACTGCCAGAGATCTTTGTTGAAGTAGCACTGAAAAACAGTAATCTAAGTGTCTCCTATCATTTTTTTTTCAGAAAACATAAAATATTTTTTAAAAATTCTTACTGTGTAAATTCTACTTACAAAGTATTAATAAAACGTTGCAAAAGTTTCACTATAAATATTTTTATTTTTTCAGTTCTTTCTTTTTAAAAATTAACTCAGTTTTTAAAACTTGACATATAATTGTATATATTTGTGAGGGACATAGTGATATTTTAATGCGTATAATTAATGTACAGCGATCAGATCAATGTAATTAGCATATCCATCATCTCAAACATTTATCATTTCTTTGTGTTGGGAACATTTAATATCCTCCTTCTAGGTATGTGAAACTATATAATATATTATGGTTAACTATAGTCATTCTACAGTGGTGTAGAACACTAGAACTTATTTTATTTGCTGTAATTTTGTATCCTTTAACAAATCTCTCCCTATTCCCCCAACCCCTTACTCTTACCAGCCTCTGGCATCCTCTGTTCTCTTTTTACTTCTATGAGATCAACTTTTATAGCTTCCACATGAGGGAGAACATGTGGCATTTAACTCTCTGTTCCTGCCATATTTCATTTAACATAATGTATTCCAATTCCATCCATGTTGCCACGAATGACAGGATTTCATGATTTTTTATGGATGAATAGTATTCCATTGTGTATCTATACCACATTTTCTATATCCATTCATCTGTTATAGGACACCTAGCCTGATTCCATATCTTGGCTACTGTAAATAGTGCTGCAATAGACATGGGGATGCAGATGTCCCTTCAATACGCTGATTTCCATTCCTTCGGATAAGTGCCCAGTAGTGAGATTGCTGGATCATATCGCAGTTCTATTTGTAGTTTGTTGAGAAACCTCCATGTAGATCTCCATAGTGGCTGTATTACTTTACATTTCCACCAAGTGTATGAGCACTGTCCTTTCTCTACCTCTTTACCAGCATTTATTTTTTGCATTTTTCATAATCGCCATCCTAACCAGGCTGAGATGATACCTCATTGAGGTTTTAGTTTGCATTGCCCTGATGATTAGGGACGTTGAGCACTTTTTCAGATATTTGTTGGCAATTTGTATGTCTTCTTTTGAGAAATGTCTGTTCAGATTATTTGCCTATTTTTTAAGTGTATTGTTTCCTTTATCACTGTTGAGATATTGAATTTCCTTGTCTATTCTGGATATTAATCTCCTGTTGGATGGATAGTTTGCAAATATTTTCTCCCATTCTATAAATTGTATTTTTACTCTGTTGATTGTTTCCTTTGTTGTGCAGAAGATTTTTAATTTGATATAATCCCATTTATTTTTGCTTTTGTTGTCTATGCTTTTGAGGTTCTTCTCAATAAAATCTTTTCCCAGACCAATACCGTGAAGAGTTTCCCCTATGTTTTCTTTTAGTAGTTTTATAGATTCTGGCCTTACATTTAGGTCTTTGATCAATTTTGAGTTGACTTTTGTATAGAGTGAGAGGTGGGGATGTAGTTTCATTATTCTGCACATAGTTATCCAGTTTTCCCAGCGTTATTTATTTGAAGAAACTGTCCTTTCCCCAATGAATGTTTTTATTGTCTTTGTAAAAATCAGTTGGCTACAGATATGTGGATTAATTTCTTGGTTCTATATTTTGTTCCATTGTCTATGTGTCTTTTTTTATGCCGTGTCATGCTGTTTTGGTTACTATAGCTCTCTAGTGTATTTTGACGTCAGGTAGTGTGATGCTTCCAGATTTGTTTTTTTGGTTGTTGTTTCTGTTTTTTTGATCAGCATTTCTTTGGCTATTCAGGCTCTTTTGCGGTTCTGTCCAAATTTTAAGATTTTTTTTTCTGTTCCTGTGAAGAATGTCACTGGTATGTTGACAGGGATTGTATTGAATCTGTAAATTGCTTTGGGTAGTATCATCATTTTAACAATATTAATTCTTCTGATCCATTAGCATGAGATGTCTTTCCATTTTTTTGTACCCTCTGTAATTTCTTTCATCAGTGTTTTGTAGTTTTTCCTGTAGAGGTCTTTCATCTCCTTAGTTAAATTTATTACTAGGTATTTTTTTCTAGGTATCATATGCGGGAATATTTTCTTGATATATTTTTCAGCTAGTGTGTTGTTTGCATATAGAAATGCTACTGATTTTTGTATGTTGATTTTGTGTCCTACAACTTTACTGAATTCATTTACCAGTTCTAAGAGTTTCTGGTTGAGTCTTTAGATTTTTCTTTACATAAGATCATGCTATACGGAATATAGCTATATGCAACTTGACTTTCTCCTTTCCAGTTTGGATGCTCTTTATTTCTTTCTCTTGCCTAATTACTGTCTAGGACTTGCAGTAGTATGTTGAATAAGAGTGTTGAGAGTAGGCATCCTTGTCTTGTTCCAGTTCTTAAAGGAAAAACTTTCAACCTCTCTCCATTTAGTATGATGTTAGCTGTGGGTTTGTTCTTTTAAACTCTCAGTCTTAAATTATAGTTTACCATATTTTCCACACACCTGCAGAGTTAATCTGAAATAAGTTTATATTTAATATATGCATTTATGTGTATGCTCCCTTTTACTTGGCATGGTTTAGTGACAGTTTAGAGAAATAAGGCAATGAATATCGGTTTCTCATGATGATTTCATTGTAATTCTAAAGTGCTGCCAAGGTCTTTGAATTGTAATGCAGCCATGTGTGAATAAAACAATACACCTAATTTATTTCATATAGTAAAAAAGTATAAAAACTAAATATGGAAATCCATGATATACTGCCAAATATTCTGCAGGCTGAGACTCTTTAAAGTGAATGATATCAAGAGGCTAGTGTTAAATATAGATAAAGGTAATTGAACACATATATTGAAAACTCACCAGTTAATTCAGGATTATTTTTAGAAGCTGTCAAATCAAGGGCATTGAAAAGAGAATGATGACATAGATTATCTTTGTGTTTGGTGTATTGTTTTCACTCATACTTATTTAAGATTTAAAGAAGGGAATCTTAAATACATTTTTTGCTGTTTTCTTTACTGATCTGAAAGTTTACCGTGGACCAGAGAAGAGCATGTCTTTACATATAATACAGTATATATGTTACATAAAAATAATGTTACTCAATGTTATTTTATCTATTTTAATTCCTCTGATATTGTGGAAGATAGGAAAGTTAAAAAATAGTCCTTCTTTATATATCCTCTGTCTATGCCTCATTCCTAACATTCTTTTAATTTTTTTCCTGGTTAGCTTCTCCTCATTCTCTCACATTTTACTTATTTCTATGTTGGAAATAAACTCTCTGGCTTTCTTTGATTAAAACCTATTATATAACTACCAACTTGCAAAAGTTCCATGAAAGTTATGATAGACTCCATATTCCTAGTGATTTAAAATAGAATTGCACAAAATTGGCTGTAAATATTTGTTGAATGAATAAATGGGATATAGCTATATTATGCTCTAAATTTGTCTCCAATTTCTAAAGTAGATCCAAATCCAGCTTTCTCAACAATTCTATTGCTTAAAGACTTGTTAAAGCTACCATTTTCTATTATCTGAACTATTGCAAAATATTTCTAATTGATCTGTTTCTTCTGTTGTTTGCCACGAACCCAGAGATTTACCAGCTATAAATATATTTTGTAACGCATTATGAAATTAAATAAGTTGTACTTAAGGTGCATAATTTACATACTGATGAATGTATACACTTATGAAACTATCACTACAATCAAGTTAATGAACACATCCATCACTCCAAAAAGTTCTCTTGTGCCTTTTTTTAACCACTAAATCCATCCCACCATCTCATACTGGATCTCCAGGCAGCTACTGATCTACTTACTGTCCCTGTAGATGAGTTTGCATATTTAAGAATTTCATATAAATGAAATCATTCAATGTGATGGCTTTTGGATGTGCCAACTTAGATAGTCTAAACTAGAGTCTCCAGAAATTCCTTTCTTGTATGTTTCTGATTATAGATGGGTACAACTCCTTTTTTATTATTTCTTCCCCAGGCTTGGGTTCTCACCTGAAGACTCAAGTGGTCCAGTCTGCAAATCTCTGCAGTTCTCTTTGATTGCAACATCCTTCTATTTGGAACTCTTCTCTGTGAGCTCTAACCCCTTTGGCCTTCCCAGACTCACTTCTATATTTGTTACTCCAGGAGACCACTGAATTCAGCCTAGGTTTCCCCTCCATTGCCTGCAAGCTGGATACCCTCTCAGGCAGTAAGCTGCAGCAATTGTAGGACTCATTCCTTTTGTTTCCTATTTTTCAATGATTATTACCCTTCATTGTCTAATGTGCAATGTCTTCAAAACTATGTTTTCTCCATTTTGTTGTTATTGTTTCAGTCTGAAAGGTAATTTCAGTCTCTGTTACTCCAACTGGAATAAAAGTGAAAAGTGTTATTTTAAAATTGTAAATTACTTCAAATAACACCTTCCTTATGCTACCAATCGTTTATCAATACATATAGAATAAAATCAAACCTCTTAGTAGCATAAGATTTATAAGATTACATCTCCAAACTCATATACTGCAACTTATCAACTCTGTTCTAGCCACAATGACCCTCCTTATCTCATTACAACAGACAACTCTTTTTTCCTAATTGATTGATCTTATACTCACTTCTCCATAACTCATTGTTCTTTAACTCAGCTTCCCTTCTGTATGGTATGCCCTTTCCTCAGGTTGTCACAGTTGCCCCCATCCTATCATTAAGTTGTCAGTTTCAATCTTCTACTTGTAACCATGATGGAGCAGTTTTGTATCAGACTAACTCTCCCACCGAGATACATATATCCAACTATAAAAGCTGGATACTATATTTGAAGTCATCAGGACACTAATGAGAGCATCAGGGCAATGAGGACATGAGGGGCTATACTCCCAGAGAAAAGAGAAGCAATCATTCTCTTGTAACTTTTGACAATTCTTATCTTAGGGCATAAAAGTTAAACAAAAAGCAGCAGAATGGGACTTGAAAAAGTCTCAGTACAGAAGACAGAGCTTACAATGAAATAGAGAGGCCCTCTTAAACACCCATGGTTTCTTTGAGATCAAATAATGCTATGCTCTATGGGTTGGTCTATGCTTGAAGAGAAAGGACTATGCCCTGGATGTGAGAGCAAACAGGAAAAAGATCATGTTCAACAAAGCCTAAAATGAACTTTGATATAATCAAAGTCATTTGGTCATACTTTTTATCTGTGGCAAAGGAAAATTATTATAAATGCTCTTTGAGGGAGGTAATACTATCTACATATGCATAATTTTACAAGCACAATACCTGGTATTCAATAATATATTATTAAGTATACCAAGAATAAGTTTCAAATGACCAGAAGAATAGTGAAAGAAAAATAAGACACACTAAAAACAGACTCACATTTCATTAAGATATTAGAGTTATCTGACAAGGACTTTAAAATAACTAAGAGTAATATAATCAATAAATGAGAGAATAACATGGAAAATATTTCAAGTCAGTTTAATCTATAAACAGAGTCAATGAAGATTATGAGGCGAGTAATGCAATAAAGGAAATTAAGGAGCTGTTAAGTGAATTTAATAGATTAAAAAACTAAGAATTTGAGTAGCAAATATCAATATGGAAGCATATAGAAAACTAGGAAGACAAATACAGATAAGAAGGTAAGAGAATTATGGAATAGACATTTATGTATAAATAATATTCTATAATAAAAAAGAAAGAGACTCAAGAAAAATGGTGATGAAATATTGTCACAGAATTTTCCAAAGTGACCAAAAAAAGAGAAATAAAGCCATAGATTTAAGTTTAAGAAACTCTATGAACCCCAAACAATATAAACACAAATTTATATTTGTGAAAGCACACCAAGTCACATTATAATAAAATTTCTGACAACTAAAGATGAAAAATCAAAAAATCTTTTAAAAAATAGCTAGAAATAGACACTTTACCTTCAAAGTAGTAACAAATACACTGGGACCTAAATTATCTAAAAATGATTAAGGTAAAAGAAATTTCTATTATATTTTTAAAGAGCTGAAAAAAATTAAATTTTAATATAGAATATGATGTGCAATGGATATAAGCTTGATGAAATAAGTACATTTTCAAAAACAAACAAAATCTGAGAAGAAAAATTTGCACTAAAATAGATGAAGAGCACCCATTAGATAGAAGAATAATGTTCCAGACAGAAACTTTAAAACAGAGGATGAAATGTAAACTGCCAGAAGGTGTGAATACATAAAAAATATAAATTAATATTGAACTTTAAAAACAATATTAAGAAATTTATCGTGAGATTTGAACTATGTATAGAATTAAAACACAATACATGCCAATGACTGCACAGAAACCACTAAAGGAGCAAATAGAATGTAACATTTTGAGGTTCTTGCATTACCCAGAAAATGATAGTAGTACCAGTGTGAGGTAGACTTTGCCATAAGACAAGGTTGGTTGTTGTCTTTTCAGTAACTACTAAATGAATAACATATACAGAGGTAGAAAAAAATGGAACTGATTAATCGAAACAAGGTAAGAAAGGCGAAAGAGGGAAGAGAAATATCTTTGACAAATAAAAATAAATATTGATTGTCAGTTTTAGCCCAAATATATGAGCACTTATGTTAAAGTACATGTGCAAATGCAAAATAAAGATGGTTGGAATTGACTGAAAAATAAACATTATATGTGTTGCTTGTAAGATTGATCTATTAAATATAGCAACCCAGAAAGTTTGAAAACAAAAGTATATGGAAAAAGTTATTCCACACAAACACAAATCAAATATCACAGGTTCAAAAAAATAATCCCTTCCCAGAGATGTCATATTATTTTATTAATGTCTCTCACTATTTCCCTCATCCCAACAAAAGTATAATCTACTTAAGGAGATCTGTATGTTTATTCTCTATCTAAAGAATCTAGAGCAGCATCTGGAACACAGGAAGTGCTCAACAACTATTTGGAAACATTTCCTTATGTATTATTTGTAATCCAGTCTATTCCCCATTTTCATATCCAAAGGGCTATTTTGTTATACTTGTTACTCTAAGACACCTTTCTCTTCTCCTTATCAACTAGCCTTGTCTTACCTATACTTTTAATGTGACTCATTTGTTCCTTCTTTGTACCTTTATGGCTAAACCCTAGTTCTGATACAATCAAGTTCGTGTTTTCCTTACACGTGAGTTTTTCCCTTATACCAATGATCCCACAATGTTCTATAACCAAGTTAATATGATATTTTAAAGTTTTCTCCATATTTCTCATATTTCTGCCATTCCTCAGAAGATAACATTACTTTCATGTAACTGACAAAAGAATAAATTAAAAATAAAATAAAATAAAAACTATTATCTATATATTATTATATATATCCAATACCAGATTTTTATATATGTGTGTGAATAAAATTTAAAGGTTATGGAAAATTTCACACAGTCTCTATCTATCATAGCTCAAAAAAGTTTAGAAAGTATACAGTTCAGATAGACTAGGAGCAAAGCTAATATTGCTGCTCTTTAACAAAGACTAAAATCAAGATTCAACAAAGTACTAGTGCTCATATCCTTTAGCAAATGGTACAGAGAATGATGTGAGCCAGGCCTAGGACCTAACAGCCAGAGTGTCCCAACTGTACTAATGGTAAATGCCCAACCAAGGAAAGTCTGTTATGTGTATCAAAGTCCAGTTTGGGAAACAATGGAACCCTGATAATTGGTATGGGTCTATCTTAAGTGGATGCCCGAAAAATTTTTGAAACCCTGGATTCCTCTAAAGCTTTGGAGCTTGAAAAAGCAGCTTGCCTCCCCTTCTTAAAAGCTAGAATTCTCAAATTAAAACCACAATGAGTTAGCGCCTTACCACTGTTTTGAGTGGCCATTACTGAAAAGTCAAAAAACAATAGAAGCTGGCACACATGAAGCAAAAAGGGAACACTTATACATCGCTGGTGGGACTGCAAATTAGTACAACATCTATGGAATACAGTATGGAGATTCCTCAAAGAACTAAAAATAGACCTACCATTTGATCCAGCAACCCCACTTCTGAGGATCTATCCAAAGCAAAAGAAGTAATTTTATAAAAAGACACATGCACTCGCATGTTTATAACAGCAAAATTCACAATTGCAATGATATGGAATCAACCTAAGTGTCCATCAACTGGTGAGTGGATAAAGTGTGTATGTATATACCATAGAATACTACTTATCCATAAAAAAGAATGAAATAATGTCTTTAGTAGCAATTTGGATGGATGGAACTGGAAGCCATAATCCTAAATGCAGTATTATAGGAATGGAAAAACAAATACCGCATGTACTAATTTATAAGTGAGAGGTAAATGATGGGTATGCATGGTCATACAGAGTGGTATAATGGACTTTGGAGACTTAGAAAGAGGGAGGGAGGAGGAGGCTCAGGGGTCAAAAATTACCTATAGCGTATAATGTATACTATTCGGGTGAAAGGCTACACTAAAGCCCTGACTTCACCACTGTATAATTCATCTGTGTATCAAAAAACCACTTGTACCCCCTAGATCTACTGAAATAAAAAACAAAAGCTAGCATTCTACACTACTTAAAGGCAGTGAAGTGGCCTTCCTCCTAGAAGACATTATGTTTTCCCTCAGGATTTACCCCATCCTTCCCTGCTGGACACACTATACTTAACTAATGTTAAGTCATGGCTTAATCCAGCTGGGAATTTGCACAGCATTGTGAGAAAGGAAAGAGGCTATATCTCAAAGGACCTAGTCAGCAAGAAGCTGGGGGGAATACAAGTAGGATCTGATTCTGATAATTCTTGATTCAAAGGGACAGAATACGTGTTTAAATATGGCATAATTTAGTTAGTTAGGAGAAAATTTTGAAGATACAAATTTTAATACCCTGTCAAGCGCTCCAAGGGATAGTATGAACTGGTTACTAGGATATATCCTAGAAGATGGAAAAGCAATAAATATGCTAATTGATATCAAAATGCCAAAATTCCCATTGTGGATGATGAAAGAGAGTATTCAAAGACTCAGAAAAATGGAACTGCTTGAGGGGTTATATTGTAGGGCAGACAATCTCACCAGATGGTTATAGTCCATAGGAAGACCTGGAGAAGTTAACATTTGCCAAAGCTGAAAGAAACAGCATCATTAAAATGTTCATTAGGGAGAGGGGCACCAGCATGTTCATGTGTTTCTCTCCTCTATATCAGTAAGCCAGGGCTGATGGCAGGAGAAACAGTTGTAGAACTAAGAATAATAATAGAAATAGAAATTAGAGAACTCCAAAACTATACAAGTCTAGTAAATGTGCTTAACCACCCGAAGCCAGGTTCGTGCAATTATTGCAATGAGCAGCAGGGTTAGATTTGCAGCCAATAGCCCTGCCTAACCCACAGATGTTTATGGAGGCAGTAAGCAAAAAATAGTGCCCATAGGTGCAAAATTTATAGGCAGTGAAAAGGGGTACTATTCAGCTTTTACAATTAGGAGAAATCAAGGCTGGATTACCCTTGATTGCCATCTTCTAAAAAGTCACAATTACCTGCCAAGATTCCAGACATGAGCTCATTTTCAGACTCGGAAGACTTTTACCAAAAAGGAGGCCAGATCTCCAGGAGGGAGGATCCTGCAACACCCTCAAAAACAGATATGTAATGATTTCTCCAGCTCTCCCCTCAGAGTGACTCGTGAACATTTACTTGGATAACTCCAATGGGGAAAGGAAAATACCTAAACATTTAGAGGATTGTTTGTCTGAGGGTCTAAGGTTACATTAATACCTGAAGATCTGAAGCACCATCATGGTCCCCTGTTAGAGTGCAGACTTTCTTTTAATTTCAAAATATTAAGGGGGTACAAATGGATACCTTGTATAATGCTTAAGTCAGGGCTTTTGGTGTGCCCATCACCAGAATAGCGATCATTGTACCCAATAGGTAAATTTTTATTCCTCCACCTCCACCCTCCCCCTTTCTTGGTTTCCAATGTCCTTTATATCATTTTATGCCATTTTTACCCATAATTTAGTTCCAACTTATTAGTGAAAACATGTGATGTTTGGTTTTCCATTCCTGAGATACTTCACTTAGGACAATGATCTCCAGTTCCATCCAACTTGCTGCAAAAAACATTATTTCATTCCTTCCAATGGCTGAGTATTACTCCATAGTGTATATATACTACATTTTCTTTAACCACTTGTGAATTGATGGGCACTTAGGTTAATTCCACATCTTTGCAATTGTGAACTATGCTGTGATAAACATTTGAATGCAGGTGTCTTTTAGATGAAATGACTTCTTGTCCCTTGGGTAGATACCCAGCAGTAGGGTTGCTGGATTGAATGGTAGGTCTACATTTATTTCTTTGAGGAATCTCTATACTGTTTTCCATAGAGGTTGTACTAATTTGCAGTCCCACCACCAGTATATAAGTGTTCCTTTCTCTCTGCATCAATGCCAACATCTATTGCTTTTTGACTTTTTAGTAATGGCCATTCTAATGGAGACAAGGTGATATCTCAATGTAGTTTTAATTTGCATTTCCCTGATAATTACTGACTTTGAGCATTTTTCATATATTTATTGGCCATTTGTCTATCTTCTTTTGAAAAACTTCTGTTCATGTATTTTGCCCATTTTTAAGGGGTTGCTTGGTTTTTTCATCCTGATTGATTTGAGTTCTTTATAGATTCTTTTTTATATATATAAAGTACAACAGAGGTTTAATGAACTCGTTTGGCAAAAGAAATAGGAAGTTACTACAAATATATGAGGGATTTTGAGAGCAGGTAAGAGAAGCTTAAAAGCAAATTCAAGAGGACATGCCTCCTGGAGCACCAAAAGCAGGTGGAGAGATATATAAAGAGATAGAAAATGAGACAATATCCTGGTTTAAGATTATTTTGATAAAGAGGTATAATGAGGATCTTTGAAATATCTTTATTGCTTATACATTTTTATAGAAAATTTGGAAAATAGATAAAAAGGGAATATATTTATGGAGTTAAAATTGATTTATTATAACATGAGGGTATGAAATTAGTATTTTGTGTGCAAGTGCTGAATAGAATAAAAAGCAAATGTGAACTTTCATGAAAGCATACTTGAACCAATTTTTAAAATTCCATTTATAACATATTATGATTATATCTGACATATTTCTCATATGTAAGTTTCAAATGACTTTATATCCTCAAGGTAATAACAAAAATAAATGCTGCTATCTATTCCAAACAGTAATTATACTTCAATTAGTATTTTAATGTGATACTTAAACCTGATATTTTTAAATTATTTCAATATTATTTCACATGCATGCTAAGAATATTCTTTTATTTAAATTTGTTCTTTTTCCACTTAAGAGAATTATAGATGATTATAGAATTATAGATAATATTAAAAACTTAAAATATATCAGGCAGATTAATCTCCATTTTACAGATGAGGACACTGAAAAATAGATATGCCTAAGGTCATAAGATCACGAAGTCAGTAAATGCTAGAGTCAGAACATACATCCAGTTTATGACTGATAAATCGTAGCTTTAGTATTACCCTCTGTTGTACATCACACTCTACTGCTATTTCTAAGAAATTAGAATCATAATTTGGTAGAACCACAATGCTGAAATTAAGCATTTAATTAAAAATTGCAAGATATTTTTTATCGAAGTCCAGAATTTTCAAAAGCTATATTTAAAATTTTTAAGACTGTATTCCATACTCTTTTTGTAACATAATATCAAAATATCATACTAAGATGGAGAAAATTAATCTCTTATCTACATATATTTTTTAAAACTTCATTTCTGCATTTATTTTTTTATCCTGAGGCTCAATCATTGTGTGTATGTATATATAAAAATATATATGTAATTATTATTTCAAAATATTACAGAGATACAAATATTTTTGGTGACATGGATCAATTTTTTTTTATGCTTGAGTCAGGGTTATAAGTGTGCCCATCACCCAGATAGTATTCATTGTACCTGTTAGGTAGGTTTTCACCCATCCCCTCCTCTGTCCTCCCCCTTGCTTGATTTACAGTGTGTTTTACTTCCCTTTGTGCAATGTGTGCTCATTGGTTACTTCCAATTTAATAGCGAGTACATGTGTTTTTTTTTCCATTCTTTAGATACTTCAGTTAGGATAATGGTTTCCAGTTCCATCCAAATTGTTGCAAAAGGTCTTAATTTATCCTTCATTGTGGAGTAGTATTCAATAGTATACATACACCACATTTTGTTAATCCACACTTCAATAGATTCCACATCTTTGCAATTGTAAATTGTGCTACAATAAACATTTGAGTGCAGGTGTCTTTTTGATAAATGACTTCTTTTCCTTTGGGTAAATACCCAGTAATGGGATTGCTGGATCAAATGGTAGTTCTACTTTTAGTTCTTTGAGGAATTTCCATACTCTTTTACATAGAGGTTGTCCTAGTTTTCAGTCCTACCCACAGTGTATAAACCTTCCTTTCTCTCTGCATCCACACCAGCATCTATTGTTTTTGGACTTTTTAATAAAAGTCATTCTAACTGGGGTAAGGTGATATCTCATTGTGGTTTTAATTTGCATTTCCCTGATAATTAGTGATGTTGAGCATTTTTTTAAAGGTTTATTGCCATTTATTTGTCTATCTTCTTTTGAAAAGCTTCTGTTCATGTCTTTTGCCCACTTTTTAATGGGGTTGTTTGATTTTTTTCTTGCTGATTTGCTTGGGTTCTTTGTAGATTCTGGTTATTAGCCCTTTATTGGATGTATAGCTTGCAAGTATTTTCTCCCATTCTGTAGGTTGTCTATTTGCTCTGTTGATTATTTCCTTAGCTATGCAGAAGCTTTTTTAATTTAATCAAGTCCCATTTATTTTTGTTGTTGCTGTGCTTGCCATTGAGGTCTTCTTCATAAATTCTTTGCATAGGCTGATATCTAGAAAAATTTTTCCAACATTTTCTTCTAGCATTCTTATGGTTTCATACCATTTGCATTTAAGTCTTTTATCCATCTTGAATTATTTTTGTGAGTGGTGAGAGATATGGATCATATTTCATTCTTCTGCATGTGGCTTTCTGTTTTTCCCAGCACTATTTATTGAATAGGGCTTACTTTCCCCAACATGCATTGTTGTCTGCTTTGTCAAAGATCAGTTGGCTATATGTGAATGGTTTTATATCTGTGTTCTCTGTTCTGTTCCATTGGTCTATGTCTCTATTTTTGTGCCAATACCATGCTGTTTTGTTTACTACAGTCTTGTAGTATATTTTGAATTCAGGCAATGTGATTCCTCTAGATTTGTTCTTTTTATTGAACATTTCTTTGGCTATTTGGGCTCTTTTTTGGTTCCAAATGAATCTTAGGATCATTTTTTCTAGATCTATGAAATATGACATTGTTAATTTGATGGAGGTTGTGTTGCATCTGTAAATTGCTTCGGGCAGTATAGACATTTTAATATCTTGATTCTTCCAATCCATGTGCAGGGGATGTTTTCTGTTTGTTTGTGTCATCTACAATTTCTTTCATCAGTAATTTATAGTTCTCCTTGTAGAGATATTTCACCTCTTTGATTAAGTATATTCCTAGGTATTTTATTTTATTTGTAGCTATTGTGAATGTTATCTTGTCCTTAATTTGACTCTCAGTTTGACTGTTATTAGTATGTGAAAATGCAACTGATTTGTGGCCTAGGGGAAAAAGGAGGGAATAATGTTAGTGGGCTCTTGGATAAGAACAGGAACTGTAGAAGAAGGGTCACCAAAAAGGTACACTAGTCTTAGAGAGCCCAAACCACTGAGCTATACAAAAAAAGGGAGAGGGAAATTACATATAAATATATATTTTTTTCTAGTACAAATGGACATGATAGGGATAATATGGAGAAACAGATATTTTTCTTTCTTACATGTTTGACTTTTCCTCTCCAACATGATGCATTTAGAAAGGGTCAGCAAGAAATTTATCAGCTAGGGAAATACAGCAGGATAGACATCTGCCAAAGTCCTGATGCAGGGAGGACACAGTATCAGAGGAATTCTGGACACAGAGGCCTATATAAAAGCCATTTCCCACTGGGAAGGGTGAGAAGCTCTGACAGCTTACCTCTGCCACTGCATCATCTATGGTATCATGTATGGTAGAACTGGCAAGAGCAACTAGGTATCTCTTAGCCCCCATATCATTGAAATCAGGACTGTTGACACCATATTAGATTATTTATTTCTTTATACAGCATTATTGAGTGTTTTCAGGCAGGAATTACTAAAATTCATCATTCATTGTAAAAAGTGTTGAATAGGGTCTCAGGCCCAGTGTTGCTTGACATCACCCACACAATAGTGTCTATTTTTAATTGAGTAGCTAGTTACTGTGTTTAAAGCATTGTAATGAGTGCTTTATATTTTTTATCTGATTCAATATTCACAATACTTTGAGATGTATTATTAACTATGATAGTTTCAAGTGAGAAGATTAAAGCCAAGAGAGAATAATGGAAAGCGATATAGAAAGTGAGTATATAAGCTATAATCGAAACCTATGAGTGTGTGATACAAAATATTTATGTTTAATGACTGAACAACAGTGTTTTTATGACCAGATTATGCAATGTAATTGGAAAAATAAAAATCCCACTCAAAGTTGTGTAATGCAGTATATAATTAAATAAAATCAGTTTTCCACAGAAAATTAATTATTATGGGGGGTAATATTGACAATAATAGTAAATGGGGAAGTCATTATCATTGCTAGAGATAATTAATGAAATGTTAAAAAGATATATTTATCTGCACCTTTAAGGATGGGTATGATTGTATATAATACAAAATTTTTATGTTTAATATCTGAACAATAGTGTTTTTTATGAAGAGATTATGCAATGCAATTAGAAAGACAAAAATCCGACACAAATACAGTTATGCAAGGCAGTATGTAATTAAATAAAAACAATTTTGCACAGAAAACAAATGATTATGAGGGGGTAACATTGATAATAATAAATGGAGAAGTTAACATTGCTAGATATAATTAATGAAATGTTAAAGAGTAAAGATATATTTATCTGGATCATTAAGGATGAGTAGAGAGTTTTTCAGAATCTTCAAAGACAGAATAAACAGTATTGTTGATCTGTTGTTTTAGACCTTCTCCTTCTTAAAGCTATTCTCAAATGAGGCACAGTTTCATGTCTGTGATTCCATGTTTTATTGTAATTCTATATTATTTTCTTACCAAAACTATTTATTTGTCTTTGGTAAGAAAACACTAGTATTGCTTGCAAAATTGAGATTTCTAATTAGATATACAGGAAAGAAATCTATTTTATTTTTGCTGTGGTTTTATGTAGTGCAGCCTGATGAAATTTAGTAAACCACAGGGATAGCTTTGGGCCAAAATAAACAAAGACTTTTCCTAAAAATAGACTATAATAATCATAACATACAAATTGCTATTTAGAGAAATTTATATAAGGTGAATGATAAACTATAGTATTTAGTAATAAAGGCTTAAATAAGATAATTTTAGCAGCCAGAGTGTTTTCAAAGTTGAAATTACTTTCCTATGAGTTTGCTTTCACAGCTATCTGACAGCTGATTTGTGAGTTAGTGTCACAGTTGGATGGTGTGCACCCATCTAAGAAATGACAAACATAGGGGCCTCTTGGAACAGATGGAAGGCACCCATGGATGGTTTCATCAACCTAGGGGATTGGTATATTAACTGAGGAGTTTGGATTCTGATATCGAAATAGTTACTTGCTAGCATTGCTGCAGAAGTCATTGATGACAGCTGCTGTTTTTAAGTGTTTTAAACTCTTGTTGATGCCTGAGTTCTCAAGAGTCTTCATTTTACATTTGGAAAACAAGTACCAGTAATAAATACTGGAGTTTTCTAGTTTGATTTTTTTTTTCTTTTTGTTTTTCTTTTATTTCAGAATGTTAGGGGGTACAAACACTTTGGTTACATATGTTGCCTATGCACTGCCCAAGTCAGAGCTACATTCGTGAACATCCCCTGAAAAGTGCACCCTGCACCCATTAGGTGAGAGTTTTCCTATCCCATCCCCTCTACCCCCCTCCCACCTCCCCTACCCCTGATGAATATTATTTCCATGTGTGCACATAAGTATTGATCAGTTAGTACCAATTTGATGGTGAGTACCAGTGGTGCTTGTTTTACCATTTTTGTGATAATTCACTTCAAAAAATGGGCTCTAGCTCCATCCAGGATAATAACAGAGGAATTAATTCACTATTATTTGTGGCTGAGTAATACTCCATGGTATACATATACCACATTTTATTAATCCACTCATGTATTGGTGAGCACCTGGGTTGTTTCCATATCTTTGCAATTGTAAATTGTGCTACTATAAACATTCGAGTGCAAATGTCTTTATTATAGAATGTCTTTTTTTCCTTTGGGTAAATACCCAGTAGTAGGGTTACTGGATCAAATGGTAGTTGTACTTTTAGTTCTTTGAGGTATCTCCATATTACTTTCCATAGAGGTTGTACTAATTTGCAGTCCCACCAGCAGTGTATGAGAGTTCCTATCTGTCCACATCCCCGCCAACATTTGCTGTTTTGGGACTTTTTGATAAAAGCCAATCTCACTGGAGTTAAGTGATATCTCATTGTGGTTTTGATTTGCATTTCCCTGATGATTAGAGAAGTTGAGCAATTTTTTATATGTTTGCTGGCCTTTATTCTGTCTTCTTTTGAAAAGTTTCTGTTCAGGACACTCTTTTTAATGGGGTTGTTTGATTTTTTCTTGTTGATTTTCCCAAGTTCTGTATAGGTCTGGTTATCAGCCTGTTATCAGACTCATAGCCCAGAAATATTTTCTCCCATTCTGTAGGTTGTCTGTTCACTCTAGTGATAGTATCCTTGGCTGTGCAGAAGCTTTTTAATTTGATCAGGTCCCATTGATTTATTCTTGTTGCTGCTGTGATTGCTTTGGGGGTCTTCTTCATAAATTCTTTGCCTAGGCCAATGTCCGTAAGAGTTTTTCCAAAGTTTTCTTCTAGAATGCTTATGGTTTTATGTCTTAGACTTAAGTCTGTTATCCACTGTGAGATGATTTTTATGAGAGGTGAGAGATGTGGATGTAGTTTCAGTCTTCTACATGTGACTATCCAAATTTCCCAGCATCATTTATTAAATAGGGATTCTTTTCCCAGTGTATATTTTTGTCTACTTTGTCAAAGATCAGAGGACAGTATGAGGATGGTTTTATATCTGGGTTCTCAGTCCTGTTCCATTGGTCTATGTCTCTGTTCTTATGCCAGTACCATGCTGTTTTGGTTACTATAGCCTTGAAGTATATATGAAGTCTGGTAGATTGATACCTCCCAATTTGTTTTTTCTGCCTAAGATTGCTTTTGCTAGACAGGGTCGTCTCTGGTTCCACAAGAAGCATAGAACTATTTTTTCTAGATCAGCAAAAAATGATGTTGGTATTTTGATAGGGACTGCATTGATTGTGTAAATCACTTTAGGTAGTATATACATTTTTACAATGTTGATTCTACCTATCCAAGAGCATGGTAGGGTTTTCCATCTGTTTACATCCTCTGCAACTTCTTTTCCCAGTGTTTTGTAATTTTCTCTGTATAGGTCTCTCACATCCTTAGATAAATATATTCCTAAATATTTAATTTTCTTTGCTGCTATTGTGAAAAATATTGCATCTTTCAATTGTTTCTCAGCTCGACTATTATTGGCATATATGAAGGCTACTGATTTGTGTGCATTGCTTTTGTATCCAGAATCTTTACTGAATTCATTTATCAATTCCAGTAGTCTCTTGGTTAAATCTTTTGGGTTTTCTAGATATAATATCATATCATCAGGGAAGAGTGAAAGTTTGATGTCTTCTGTCCCCATTTGTACACCACTGATTTCTCTCTCTTGTCTGATTGCTCTGGCAAGGACTTTCAGCATTATGTTGAATAGAAGTGGAGATAGTGGGAAACATTGCTTTCACTTCTTAAGGGGGAATGATTTTGATTTTTCCCCATTCAGTGTGCTATTGGCTGTGGGTTTATCACATGTGGCTTTAATAATTTGGAGGTGTGAGCCAGGCTGGGCCCAGGCTGAAGAGCCCCTGGCCCAGGGGTGGGGCAAAGCTAGAGACCTATCTAACAGTCAGCTCCAAGTGGGAGACCTTAAAGATGGCTGCTCACTGCCAGTCTGGCATACAGCAGGGTTGAGATCATGCTGTGAACATGAACGCAGCTCTCCTCAACTTGCCTGGGTCCCGCTGTGGCAATTGCTGGAAGCCCCTAAGGGCATACCCTGTTGCTCTCCATCCAACTCCTGTGCTCTGGTCCCACTAACTTCCAGTGGTGAGGTGCCCATCTGTAGATTCCTGCATACTGTTCTGGGAAGCTATATCTCAGCCCATTCCCTACCCGGCCCTGCACAGTCCCTGTACAGTGCACCCCAGAGTTCTGTATGATTCCCTCAATTGCTTCCTCTCCACAGAGTCTACTGTCTCAAGCAACAACTTTGCACCAACTCTGGGCTCATCCCTTACTGAGTGGATGGAAAGTCTGTGGGGACGATGCGTGACCACCTGTATACCAGGTCGTACTGTGCTGACCTGGTTAGTGTGTCCTTCCCACGCTCTGGTGTCTATTGTATTCCCTATGCTCTCCAATCTTTGTGAATGTATCTCCCTGTCACTTGTTTTCTTGGGCTGAGTGTCCTCTGATGCTTCTCTGTAACTTCACAATGCTGTTTTCAGAGTGAATGATTGGCACACAGGTAGCCGCTGGCGTTCTTCACCTCCTTCCCTGGGAGCGGTGAGATGGGAGGTCTCTACCAGATTGCCATTTTTCCCAGTCTCTTGTTTTTGTTTTTTAATAATTTTCTTAAGAAGTGTTCTGACAGTGAAGAGGAAAATGTTGTGCTATGAGTGGGAGTACAGAGACCATATTGTGGTTGAGGAAAAGAAGGGGCTATTTGTAAAATAATATAGTACCCAGTTTCAAGTGTTGCAATTTCACAAATTTTCCATTGAAAATTCTCATAATGCATTAGTTCCTTTTATTAAAATTCGTCAAATTTTACCCTATGACAGCTGCCTCACCTATATTTCTAATTTTAAGAAGTCAAAGACACCTAATTTGGGAACTCTCTGTGTCCTACCACTCCCTTTCCTTTTTTCCCTGAATGTCATTGATTATTTCTAGAATGAAAAAAATTATCCTGTAAGACATCATCTATCCTTGTTTGATATTTTAAAATTTCCTAACCCTATGATTACATCCTTTTTCCCCCTTTTTGATCAGTTTTTATTGTTTTTGAAGTCTGATTTTAGGTCAGATTTTTTTTCCTTGATAGGAAAAGTAATCATTTGAAAGTTGAATATGTGGTTTTAAAAGCAGTATTTTTACTTTTTTGTATTATTACTTATATTAGTCACATTTATATGAATACTACATATGTATTTAAACTATATATAAACTCTGATATAGAAAATTGTTATATTTTCATTTTCTACACTCTCATTTATAAGTTCTTAATGAATTAGGATGCTAAGTTTAAGTGTTTTTTTAAATTGTTCTGCCACAGCTGCTTCCTTATTTACCATCTTAATTCACAATATGTAAAGCTAAATTACATAATAATTAAAATCATGGGTAATGCTAAATTGGGAGTAGTCATTAACTGAAAAAGAGCAGTAACACAGGAGTGTTATAATGACATAGAAATGTGAGGAGGAAAAAATTTTTAAAAATTTTCAACTTGAGAAAATGTTATTTCTTAGGTAGAAAAATGTGACTGGGCATTTACCTGTTTTTGTGTTTATTAAAAATTTTTGTGTTCGTATAAATTCTGATTAGAACCCTAAAGAGTAATGAACAGGCAATGATTCCTTGCTTGAGCTTTGGAAAATAGGAGACCTTTGATTGTCAATACATAATACCTTATCTGTGTAAGACCATGTGGAGTAAATTACTGCTATCCTTCACTACAGTGATTGCTTGTTTTCTTTTAGCTTGCATTTAAGGTGTAATTTATTTGAAGATATAGCTTTTTCTTTCCATTTGGAACAATGTATAAGATCTTTAAGATAGGAGCTGTAGCTCAAAGCTTTTGAAATGAACTTCATTCATGTTAAAACTAATATTTATTTTTACTTCAACTTCCCTATGTATGTTGACTTAAGGAAATACTCAGAGAACTCTTATTTTATTTTTTAATTTCCTAATCATAGTTAACTCAATCAAAATCATTATCAAACACTTAAATGAGCAAGATAATTGGCTAAGGTCAATGAGATAATAAAACCAGTAATAATATCAGAACATAGTAAATACTGATATGTTAAGCAATTATAATGAGTGAGAAAATGGATTTGTGCAGCACACATATAACACGTATATATAAATTGAGATGATTAAGAAATATTCTTCATTTAAGTATGAATAAAAAGTTTACTTCAATTAATGAAATGATGAGAAAAGCATGACATTTTACAAATTAAGTAGATAATTTTAAAAACCAAGAAACTTGAGAGATAAAAGAGCTGTAGGATAATCCAATCACAGAATAATAACATACTATATCAGTCAATAATCTTTGAGCTTTTGGCTAAGATAATCATGACAAAGTAGTGAATTATAGTTTATGGGTAGAACTAAAGTTCACACTTAAGTATCTTGACTTGTATTCTAATGCAACTGCCATTGTACCCTATGGCCATTTTACTGCAGTATGTAGGGCTCATGTTTTCCGTATTTCTAGATATGAATAACCTTTCACTAAAATGTTCATTTATCTATATTGTACTAGAAGTTGGATTAATCTATCAGCCATGAATATATCAACCTTTTTCTGAGCAACTACCTGCATATTACAATGAATATTATCCAAGAGATGAAGAAATATGTGGTATTTCTGTTTTGAAAAATTTGCAACTAAGCTTTATAGGTTAAAAAAAACTCCAAAAAATACAATAATAAAATATAGTTGTAGTTGTCAAACCTACATGAGAATTAAAGATAAAATATTCTACTGCATTTCAGAAGAGAAAGAATCCATTGAACTATCATAACAAGCTAAGGCTTTATTAGGTAGATGAACTTCAAACACAATAACCTATAAATCAATAACAGGCAGAGAAAAGCATTATCCATGGAGGAATTCTGAGTTAGGAAATGGTTGGATATAGAAAGAATGATTAATTTAAAGTGGATAATTTTGTTAAAATAGACATTGTTTTACATATAACATGAGGACAGTCTATACAACACTTAATTATAGAATAATTTATTACATTAAACATTCAGATATCTTTAAGTAAGTTTTTGATATTTAGAAGGAAATGTTCTAAGCACTGGAAGGAAAATGAAAATCTCTCTCTGGAAAAAATTTGGAAATAAATTTTATAACCAGTCAAACATAAAACATGGGCATTCAGCATTATGAATAATTTCAACAGCAATGGTTTTGAAATTTGACCCATGAAATAAACTGAGTTCTCAATTAAATTTCTCATTGCCACAGAAAATCACTTTGTCGATCTCCATGAATTAAGCAGATATATATTCTGAATCTTTGGTATTTAATCTGATGGACTACCCATTAAGACCAAACAGATTTCCACTTGTAAGGGCATTCCATGTTGCTTCCCTAAATTGTGGCATTTAAGAGAAAGTCTGAATCAATTAAACTCACTTTTGAAACATACGGAAACAATTGTTTCTTGACATAATTTAACTAACTCCTCATATTCTCTGTTCCTTCAGTATCATCCTTGACTTGATGACCATGCTTCTCTTATCAAATTTCAAAACTTGGTCCCATAGGCCAAAACTAAAGTTTGCATTTGATCTGATCTTTAGGACCTTGAATAGAATAAAAGCTGCATTTGGCATATTTATTACTTGCTTTTCTCACCTGCCTACATGTTCTCATACAGCTAAATCTACTACCGTTACTCATTATTTAGCTACAAAACCTGATCTAATAAAGTTTGGTTCTTTATTATTTATAGCCAGCCAACTTCTAGCTTCTACTAGTAAATTGCCTTAGTTTGAACTTTAACATTTAACATAGGCATTTAAATTTTGTGGGCATGAGCATGGAACAAAGAAAGTGATATTTTAGAAGACTAATGTATCTAAAATGTGTAGAATAGATTGAAGCAGTGTTTTAAAAAAACACAAGAGTCTATTGCAACAGTTCAAACCTGGGTGACATTGGCCTGAGCTGGGTGAATACAGAGACTATACTAAGAAAAAGATAGATGTAGGTACAATAATAATTTGGAGAAAAAAATCAACAGGAAAAACAGGACCTAGTGACTTACTACAGGATAAAGGGAAAAAGAAAAAATGTTACATTATTTTAAAACTCTGTAATTAAGAGACAAGAGTATCAAAAGAAGAAATTGGGAAACCCAGAGAAGATTGGGACTCATGGTAAACAAGGAATTGATTTTATACATGCTCAATTTGAAGCTAAAATATCCAAGTGGAGACATTCTGCATGAAGCTTAAAATCAGAATACTGAATAAAAGTTTAGGACTGGAGATTTATATTTGGAAGTCATAAATGCAGAAGTAATATATGAATCCATTATAACAGATGTATCTAAAAATGAAAGAGAAGATAATGGAAGGAGAATGAAGTTTAAAGGCTTTCCTGACAATAGTAGTAAGAATGGGACCAGTAAAAAATAGGCAGACCAAAAGACAAGAGGAAAACAAAGATAGTATGATTTCAAAGATGCCATGAGGGGATATCACAAACAAAGAAATAAAACAGGAAAAATTTTGAAAGAGACAGAAAGAGAGAGAAGAGAGAGAAGAAAGAAAGAAAGAAAAAGGAAAGAAAGAAAGAAAGAAAGAAAGAAAGAAAGAAAGAAAGAAAGGAAAGGAAGGAAGGAAGGAAGGAGGGAGGGAGGGAGGGAGGGAGGGAGGAAGGGAGGAAGAGAAAGATTGATTCATCAACATAATACTTCTGGGAGCTTTCAGAGAATGAAAGTAAGGAAGATCAGTATCTATTTATACACCAAAAATAACGCTGCAATTTTGAGTCTTATTTATTTATTGACTTTTATTTTTATTTTTTTTAATTTCAGAGTATTATAGGGGTACAAACACTTTGATTAAATATATTGGCTTTGGACCACCTGAGAAAGAGCTACAAATGTGCTCCTCCCCAACAAAGTTTGAACCACACCCATTAGATATGAATTTACCCATCCCCTCCTCCCCTCCCACTGCATGACACCCGATGGATGTTACTTCCATATGTGCACATATGTGTCTGTCAATTAGTACCAATTTAATGGTGAGTATATGTGGTGTTTGTTTTTCTATTTTTGTGATACTTCACTTAGAGGAATGGGCTCCAGCTTGATCCAAAATAATACAAGAGGTAGTTCACCATTTTTTTTTTAATGGCTGAGTAGTTCTCCATGGTGCACATATACCATATTTTATTAATCCACTCATGTATTGATGGGCACTTGGGTTGCTTCCACATCATTGCAATTATAAATTGTGCTACTATGAACATTTGAGCACAGGTGTCTTTTTTATAGAATGTCTTTTTTTCTGTTGGGTAAATACCCAGTATTGGGATTGCTGGCTCAAATGGTAATTCTACTTTTAGTTCTTTGAGGTATCTCCATACTGCTTTCCATAGAGGTTGTACTAGTTTGCAGTCCCACCAGCAGTGTATGAGTGTTCCCATCTCTCTGCATACATGCCAACATTTGTTGTTCGGGGAGTATTTGATAAAAGCCATTCTCATTGGAGTTAAGTGATATCTCATTCTAGTTTTGATTTGCATTTCCCTGAAAATTAGAGATGTTGAACATTTTTTCATATGTTTGTTGGCCATTATCCTATCTTCTTTTGAAAAGTTTCTGTTCAAGTCCTTTGCCCACTTTTTAATGGAGTTGTTTGATTTTTCCTTGGTGATTTTCCTGAGTTTTATATAGATTCTAGTTATTAGCCCTTTATTGGATGTGTGGCATGCAAATATGTTCTCCCATTCTGTAGGTTGTCTGTTTGCTCTAATGATAGTTTCCTTGACTGTGCAGAAGCTTTTTAATTTGATCAGGTCCCATTTATTTATTTTTGATGTTGCTGCGATTGCTTTTGGGGTCCTCTTCATAAATTCTTTGCCTAGGCCAATGTCTATAAGAGTTTTTCCAACATTTCCTTCTAGAATTCATCATGAGTTGGTTTTTGTGAGAGGTGAGAGCTGCAGAAAGTGTTTCAATCATCTATGTGTGGCTATCCAATTTTCCAAGCATCATTTATTGAATAGGGATTCTTTTTCCTAGTCTATGTTTTTGTCTGCTTTGTCAAAGATCAGATGGCAATATGAGGATGGTTTTTTATCTGGGTTCTCAGTCCAGTTCCATTGGTCTATGTTTCTGTTCTTGTGCCAGTACCATGCTGTTTTGGTTACTGTAGCCTTGTAGTATAGCTTGAAGTCTGGTAGATATATGCCTCCCAATTTATTCTTTTCACTTAAGGTTGCTCTGGCTATACAGGTCTTCTCTGGTTCCATACAAAGCATAGAATTATTTTTTCTAGCTCTGCAAAAATGATGTTGGTATTTTAATAGGGATTGCATTGAATCTGTAGATCACTATGGGTCATATAGACATTTTAACAATATTGATTCTGGCGATCCAAGAGAATGGTAGGGTTTTCCATCTGTTTACATCCTCTGCACTTTCTTTCCTCAGTGTTTCATAGTTCTCCCTATATAGGCTTTCACTTCCTTAGTTAAGTATATTCTTAAATATTTTATTTTCTTTGATGCTATCACGAAATATATTGCATCTTTGATTTGATTCTAAGATTGACTGTTATTGGTGTATATGAAAGCTACTGATTTGTGTGCACTGATTTTGTATCCTGAGACTTTGCTGAATTCATTTTTCAATTCCAGGAGTCTCTTGATTGAATCTTCAGGGTTTTCTAGATATAATATCATATCATCAGCAAAGAGTGATAGTTTGATCTCTTTTTTCCCTATTTGGATACCCTTGATTTTCTGCTCTTGTCTGATTGCTCTGGCAAGGACTTTCAGCACCGGGTTGAATAGAAGTGGTGATAGTGGTCAACCTTGTCTGTTTGCAGGTCCAAGCAGGAATGCTTTCCATTCTTCCCCAGTTAGTATGATGTTGGCTGTGGGTCTGTCATATATGACTTTAATAATTTTGAGGTATGTCCCATCTATGCCTATTTTGTTAAGAGTTCTTATAACAAAAGGGTGCTAAATTTTGTCAAATGCATTTCTGCATCTATTGAGAGGATCACATGGTCTTTGTTTCTGCTTTTATTTATATGGTGAATTATATTTATAGATTTGCATATATTGAACCATCTTTGCATCTGTGGGATGAAGCCTACTTGGTCATGATGAATTATTTTTTTGATGTGCAGTTGAATTTGGTTTGCTAAGATTTAATTGAGAATTTTTTAATATGTATTCATAAGGGATATTGGTCTGTAGTTTTCTTTTTTTGTTATGTCCTTTTCTGGCTTTGTTATGAAGGTGATATTCGCTTCATAAAAGGAGTTGGGGTGGATTCCTTCCTTCACAATGTTGTGGAATAATTTCTGCAATATAGTTACCAGTTCTTCTTTGTAGGTTTGGTAAAATTCAGGTTTGAACCCATTTGGTCCTGGACTTTTTTTTGTTGGAAGACTTTTTTATTACTGCTTCCATATCGGTGCTTGAATTTGGTCTGTTCAGGAATTCTATTTCTTCCTTTTGAGCCTAGGGAGGTTGTGTGTTTCTAAGAATTTGTCCATTTCCTCCACATTTTCAAGTTTTGGGGCATAGAGGTTTTTATAGTATTCAAAGATGATGTTTTGTATTTCTATGATATCAGTTGTGACTTCTCCTTTTTCATTTGTAATGAAGTTTATTAAAGTCCTTTCCTTTCTGCTTCTGGTCAATCTAGCAAGAGGCCTGTCAATTTTGTTTATCTTTTCAAAGAACCAAATTTTTGTTTCATTAATCTTCTGTATAGTTCTTTTGTTCTCGATTTCATTTAGTTCTGGTCTGATCTTGGTTAT
The DNA here is from genome assembly GCA_023783475.1 of Daubentonia madagascariensis. NCBI lineage: Eukaryota > Metazoa > Chordata > Mammalia > Primates > Daubentoniidae > Daubentonia > Daubentonia madagascariensis. The sequence continues at coordinate 10,289,170 of JAKFHU010000978.1, read as the reverse complement.
TTCTTTTCTTCTGCTGGATTTAGGATTGGTTTGTTCTTCCTTTTCCAATTTAGAGGCAATTCCTTAGTTTGTTGATTTGTGATTTTTCTGTCTTTTGGATGTGGGCATTTAAGGCTATGAGTTTTCCTCTCAAGACTGCTTTTGCTTGATCCCACAGATTTTGATAGCTTGTGTCCCCATTATCATTTAGTTTCAAGAATCTTTTGGTTTCCATCTGTGTCTCTTCCTTGACCAAAATATCTATCAGCATAAGTTTTTGATTTCCATGAATTTCTGTAGAGATGAGTGTTTCTGTTGGAATTGATTTATAATTTTATTCCACTGTGGTCTGAGATAATGCATGTTGTAATTTCTTTTTTTTTAAATTTGTTTAGATCTGTTTTGTGGCCTAGGATATGATCAATTTTAGAGAAAGTTCCATGAACAGAAGAGAAAAACATATGTTCAGTTTTATTTGGGTGGAATGTTCTGTAGATGTCTGTTAGGCCCATTTGTTCTACAGTTCTGTTTAAGTACATTGTTTCTTTGCTTATTTCCTGTTTGGGAGATTGTCCAGCTTTGTCAGAGGGGTGTTGAAGTCCCTGGCTATTATGACATTACTGTTTATCATTTAGTTTAGATCAACTAGGATTTGGTTTATGTATCTGGGAGTTCCTGTGTTGGATGCATAAATATTTAGGATTGTTAAGTCTTCTTGCTGAATTTTTGCCTCCACCACTATATAGTGACTATCTTTGTCCATCTTTACTTTTGTTGATTTGAAGTTTATGTCATCTGATAAGAGAATGGCTATATCAGCTTTTGTTTTGCATCCATTTGCCTGGATTGTTGTTTTCTATCCCTTCACCTTGAGTCTGAATGAGTCCTTGCTGGTTAGATGTATTTCCTGGAGACATCAGTTATTTGGCTTGTATTTTTTCATCTGTTTAGCCAGCCTGTGATTCTTCAGTGGGCAGTTCAAACCATTCACATTTATTGACAGATGATATTTGGAGTGGATTTCCTTTCATCCTGTTGGGTAGACCCTTATTGTTTTGTTTTATCTCTTGAGCCATTGTGGAAACTGGGTTCTGGACTTTTGCTTTTGGGTGCTTTCATCCTGGTGGGTGGCTATTGCCCTGGTCAGGGTATAATGCTGGTCTGAGTACTTTTTGCAGGGCAGTTCTGGTCTTCACAAATTCCCTTAGCAATTCCTTGTCTGGGAAAGTCTTTATTTCTCCCTCATATAAGAAGCTTAGTTTTGCAGGATAAAGAATTCTGGGTTGACCATTATTCTGTTTTAGAAGACTGAGGATGGGTCACTGGTCCCTTCTGAGAAGTCTGAAGTTAGTCTGATAGGTTTTCCTTTGTAGGTTACCTGCTGTTTTCACCTTACTGCTTGTGGGAGTTCCTCTTTCGTGTTTACTTTGGCAAGCCTAATAATTATGTGACATGGTAACTGCCTTTTCACATTGAATCTCCCAGGCATCCTGTGTGCTTCTTATACCCGGATATCTAGATTTCTAGCTAGGCCACAGAAGTTTTCTTCAATTATTCCCTCAAGTATATTATGCAACCCTTGTGTGTTTTCTTCTTTGCCCTCAGGGATGCCTATGATTCTTATGTTTGGCCTCTTTACATAATCCCACATTTCTTGTATGCTTTGTTCATGCCTCTTGTTTCTGTGTTCTTTCTCTTCAACTAATTGGTTTAGCTCATAGGTGTTATTTTCAAGCTCTGAGATTCTTCTGTGTGATCCAGCCTATTCTTAAGGCTTGCCATTATGTAATTCCTTGAACGCATTTTTCATTTCCAGAATTTCTGTTTTGTTCTTCTTTGATACTTCAATTTCTTTAGAGAATTTTTCAATCATTTCCTGCATTGTTTTTGAGGCTTCTTTGTGTTGGATTTCTGTTTTCTCTGGTTTTCATTGAGTGTTCTTATAATCCAAATTCAAAATTCTTCATCTGTCATTTTTACCATTTCATTTAGGTTGGTATCCATCACTTAGGAGCTATTGATTTCTCTTGGGTGTGTCTTTTTGCTCTGATTTTTCATATTTCCAGAATTCTTTTGCTGATTCCTTCTCATCTGGCCTCTTGGTTGAGAGCTGGGTGTGCTAAGGCTGGTTTACTGCCCTGTCTCCAAGGACCCAAAGATTGTTCCCTGATCGTGCCAGGGAGAGGAGTGCTGGTCCTGAATTGCCTTTGGGGTGTTTTAGCATGTTTGATGAACCTCTTGGGTTACCTCTGACATGTTGTATTCACTTTTCCAAATGGAGTGTAGTGAGTTTGGTCCCCCAGCTTAAGCTCCAAGCTGGTGGATTGTAACTGTGGGTATGAATTCACTGTTCCCTAATAGCTTGAGATGAAAGGCACTATGTTTAGCTATGGGGTTGTTCCCACTGTCATTGGTTGTAGTTTGCATGGAGGAGCCAGTTCCTGAGGTAATCTTTTGTGCCCGTGGTAGGCTCTGGTCCCCCAGTTGGGGTATATGAATGCCCCAAGCTTTTGGAAGGGCCTTGTAGCTCCCAGGGGTTGCTTGGACCCTGCTCCCCGCTGAGTTGGGGGGAAGAGCAAGATAGATTGTAGCTGGAGTATGAGAACTCGGGTGTGGAGCTTTGCTGAGCCTCTATGGGGCTCAGAGGTTGCTTATCCAGCCACTAGGGGGAGACACTGATTATGGAGTTCAGGGCTAGCTCTCCAAGCCCAGAGGTGTGCTTGAGATGGGAAAGGCCTAATTGTGTGATTGCTGAGGCTCCCAACCAGGCTTTTTCTGTCCCTGTCCACATGCCTGGGCACTTTCCCCTCTGATCAGTCCACTTGTGTTCCCTCTCCTCCCAAGACGGGCTCTTGGGCTACCCCACAGTTCGTGTGTCTTACCCACTGGCACGGGTCTTGGTGTGAAGCTGGCGGATAGGGGGATCTCCAATTGTGCACCCCTTTTCTGGCAGTAGACCCCAAGGTGAGGTGGGTGGGATTCTCTATCTGCAGCGGTCTCTGCGGGACAGGAAAGGGCACGCTCCCAACCAAAGGGGGGGCGGAAGCTGAGTGGCAGGCAGACCAGACTAACTCAGCTCCTACATTGGTCTCCTTGTAAGGGGAGGGGTGGTGGCCTGGCTTGTACTCTACTCAGCCTGAGGGATGAGGGATTTGTTGGCAGACACAATACTAGAAATCACTCTCCCTACGCCCTCCTGCTGCCTACCCGTCAGTGTGGTTCCCTGTGGTGGAGGTGGAATGTGGTTTTCCCCGCCACGTGGTATCCACACCCCTGCAGGAAGAGGTTTCACAGCACAAAGGACCTTCCTATGCCTCTTCTGGCGGTCGCTGTGTGGCTGACAGTTCAAAGCCTGAGATTCTACCAAGGGGGCCACCAGGGTACACCCCCTGGCACTGAGAGGGCCTGCAGTTCTATGGCGCTTGCGGGGGTTTACTGGCTGAGTTCCCCCATGTACAGTCGTCCAACACGTCCTCTCTGAAGCGCTTTGGTGTGCCTACCCGGAGGGGTTTCCGGGCAATGTGCACCACAGGTAGCCAATTCTTTTGGGTCAAAGAGTTGGTAGGTGCAGCGGAGGAGTGCCAAGAGACATGCTAAGGATGCGCTGGTCGGGTCTGGTCTCTCGTGGCACTCCCCCACGGGATGAGAGCCCTGTCTCCCGCTGCTGACCTAAGGCACCCGAGTGGAGAGGGGGAAGACCCCTTACCCTTTCCCTAGGATCCCAAACTCCCTGGATTTTGTTCCTGCTGCAGAATTCTCTTATCTATCCTCCTCTTTCTCAGCTGCACAGTTCCTCCTGGTGGTGTTCCTAGACTCCCCTGGTGTCTGTCCATGAGGTCCACTTCCAAGCAGCAATCAATCTCCACTGTCCTCAGTCCAACCCTCAACTCTTCTGGGGGGATTATCTGACAAGTTTTGTCTATGGTCGGCCATCTTGGCTCCCTCAGCTCCATGTTTATTATTGAATCTGCATATGTGTTAGTGATTATATCTAGAAACAAAGAATACTTAGCATTAAAACAAACTAAAACCACAAACACATATGCACACATAAAAAAATTCATTGTGAGACTTAAAAAAAATTCTCAGAAATTGTATTGACTTTTTGTTGTCTTAACTACTCTGGGTCTGTTAATTATAGAAGTTCTAGGATGTCCGGTAAAGATCAAACAACACTATATTTATGCTAAGAACAAATTTTTCTATCAGTGCTTTATTTTACTTGTTTTAAAAAAATAATTTTTATTAACAATGTTGTACCTTAGAAATTTTGAAATTTAATGTTGCAAATTGAAGTTTCACAATAAGAACATGAAAATATAACAATTATTAAATAATAAAGGATGTCTTCACTTGGAAGGTAGCTGAACAGTTTGATAGTAGGTTATAATGAGACTGTCTCTGAAACACCTCGAAAAACAGTCATTAAGCCCTTAATATTTTAAATAAAATATTATGTTGACCTTAGATTGAAAAAATGTGTATTATATTTTGAAAATTATACAGCATGCCTATACAGTTAGTTCTAGTTTGAACAAAATAAGCCATTAAAAATAAGAGCAAGGTTTTATGTATTCTTTTGAAGGCAGCTTATAAAGCAGTTACTAATACCTAAGAAAGATGCACCCCATTTCACTCAAACCTACAATGACCCCAAGCACACCCATAACAGCATATACAAGATTTTTTAAAAGGAGGAAAATAGAAATGGCTGAAATTATATCAGAATTTATAAATATGTTTGCATCTTTAAAAACGATCATATAATTCTTCTGGAAAATAAAAATATGATACATGCAACATGAGTTAATCTCAAAAGCATTATGCTAAGTGAAAGAGCTGGACACAAAAGGCTACACACTGCATGATTGCGTGTAAATGGCATTCAGTCTAAGGAAAATCTATGGGACCAATAAAAGGTACTGTCAATGTCAAGTGATGGGTTTTGGGGAGGAGGATAAAGTGCAAAGAGGCACAAGGGAAGTTTTTGAGGTGATAAGCAGGCATATTTTACATCTTGTGTTTTAGTAGTGGACAGACAACTATATTCATTTGTCAGAACCAGTTAAACTCTCTTCTTAAAAAGCAGTGGATTTTGTTAAATGTAAAACTTACTTCAATAAACTTTATTTTAAACAATAAATAAAGAGCATGGGCTATCAAGCATGAAGAAAAATAGTGTATCTGAGTATTAGTAATTGTGGATGATACTTAACCAGTGATCCTGCACTGATTAAGTTTCTAATGATGATATAAGATGACAAGTAGATAAATGTATATTGTTATATGTAAGATTTTAAATGATTCTTTTAAGATTAGAGGCTAGATTGCATTTTATTTATACACACACACACACACACACACGGCTTATATGGTGAAAGAAGCTAATCCTTAGATTATGAGACCTATACTCCAAACTATTAGCTAAGTTTCCCAATTTAACATAAATTCCTGATCCTGAATTTTAATATAAAATTTTGTTTCCTTTACAAATTATTTTTTGTCTTTTCTACATGCTCTGAAAAGTCATTAATTTGATTTCCTGTAATGTCCTGTAACTAGGAATTGCTATTAATTTATTTTCCTTTAAAGAGGTGTAATCCAATGTTAAAAATAGATTTGCCATTTGTCCAGGTATTGTTATATGGTTGAATATCATTAATATTATTACAAGAGTTTTATAAAGCAGATCAAGACTGGGTTTATTATCATCAACATAATTATATCAAAGACACTTCATTTAGTGCCTTTTCCACTGTGGGGGTTCTTTTATTATTGAGGCAGTATAGGAAAGGCTTTTTCCTAATTTATTCCACATTTTAGTTTCAACATGAAGTGCTAAACCTATTGAACCATAGACCTTTGGTGAATTGATCTCTTCACTTGCGGTATTTACCGCTCCGGTAAATTAGGTGTACATAATAACCAGCTGTCGACCTCTAGATGCAATAGAGTCAAGCTGCATAAATTCTCATTCTTTCAGATACACACATTTCAATGCCTTTATCTGAGAATTTGGTCTACTGCTGCTATAAATAATTTCATACTGTGGAAACTAATTTCATGCCATCTTTGCTTTTATTTATTTAAAAATAAGGAAAATTTGTGATAAAAGTTCAACCATAGTAGTAACATTGTCAAAGTTTTTAAAAGAAGACATTTGTGTGATAGAAGTTCCACATTTAAAACTACATCCACTCAGATTACATATCTAATATCTGAGGACCATGTTTTCTTGATAAAATCATCTGTATTTTAGACAGAGAATTGTCCATTAAGTCACAGTATTGCTTATACTCTTATTTCAGCTTTGCCAATGAATAAATAACCAGAAGAACTCTTGTAAAAAAGTTGGAAAGGTCCATTCTTGAATGGTGTGTAATAGAAAAATAAATATTTTAATTGACTATGGCAAATAAACTCAACAACCTGGGAAATATTTTCCAAAATTAAAATTTCCTTAAATTTCTAGGTTTGCTTGGAAGACAAAACTATGCAACACACACACACACACACACACACACTTCAAATAATTTGACTTGTCACAAAGGCACAAAGAATATCACGAGAGACTAAGGGCAGTTTGATTGTATCAAAAACTGTCAGAAGATACATTCATTTCCAAAGGGAACACCCTTTCGTCTGTGGTGGCTCAGTTGAGTAAGAACCTGCCTAGGCAAAATGCTAACAGCATGAAAGGCAAAGGTCAGCACAAAGGACTTAAGTAATTATTGAAAGGTTTAAACTTGCCATTTTGGAACGGTATCTTAACTTGAAAAATTGATGATATTACACTTATAAATAGATTGATCAATAAAAAGCAAAAGCTGACTGAGACAATAAAGGACCAGCCGGTCTTTTCTCAGTCAGGATGATAAATGGAGCACAAAACTCTATTGAAATTGCCCTAAGGAGGTTCTATGATTGACAAAGAAAACATGACATGAAATATAATTTTATGTAGGTATTTTTGACAATTATAAGAACACTTTTAAAAAGTTATTATTGTGGTAGTTTAGTAAAAATTAACAAGGCATTGATTAACTGTATCTCCTTTTAAATAGGCATTCTAAAATGAGAGTATTTAAAAAAATTCCTATTATCATTTCTAAAAGAACAAAATTGAATAAAAAAGCATTGATAAGGCCGGGTGGAGTGGCTCACACCTGTAATCCCAGCGCATTGGGAAACCAAGGCGGGAGGATCACTTGAGGCCAGGTATTCAAGACTATCCTGAGCAACATAGGGTGAGACCTCGTCTCTAAAAGAAAAAAATTAAAATTATCTGGGCATGGTGGTGAGCCCCTAGTCCCAAATACTTGAGAGGCTGAGGCAGGAGGATCACTTGAGCCCAGGAGTTTGAGGCTGCAGTGAGCTATATGATCATGCTAATGCACTACAGCCTGGGCAACAGAGTGAGATCTGGCCTCTCTCTGAAAAAAAATAAAAATAAAAAAATAATGATTTCTCTCTACCTATTTCAGATTGCTGGTGAATGAGTAAAGGCAGGCCAGGGGCACATTAGTATTATACTAACAGGCAGACCTGTGTTCCTACCACAACATGATCTCTTTCCCACAGGTACAGCACAGTATTGCTGCCTCTGTTCTGAAGTATAAAGGGGAAACTCAAACTAATAGAACATTAGAGTGGGGGCTAGTCCTGTCACAGATGACAGCTACCTAGACAGATAATCGTTTCCTGAATTACACACAGGTGATTTCCCTAGTAAAACCAGAATTTTCTCCCCAAGAAACTGATAATTCAAAAGTTATAGTGAAAGACATAAACTGATTGCTGCAATAAAAACCAGATTAACTGTGTGTGTGGTTTAACTACTGACAAATCAGTAGCCAATGGTTAAGTTTTATGCAAATTAAATCACTTTCAGACAATTGATCCCATAGACATCCACCATGGCCATGTTGCAAATGTCAAACTGATCCACACAAGTGGTGATCACAAAATAACAAATATGGATATAAGAAATTTAACACCTCCCTTCTCATTTATAAAACACCCAATTTAAAAGCACTTGTTTTAGAGGACATATTGGGAAAAAAATAAATCTATGCTAATAACATTAGATTGTGTAAGAGACATCCCTTTAAGCCCACATTTCCCAATCAACAGGATACTGAAAGTTCTTGTTTAAAAAATCACATAGACTTTTCATAAAACTTTTTGTAAACAAAATTAATGAACCATGAGCTTCTTATATACTCAGAATCCAATTAGATGTTGCTGGGATCTTGGTGAAATCTTATAAGGACAGGGATTTTTATGCTCCCCCAAAAAAACTTCCCCCCACATAGAACTCTTAAATTAAAAATATTTTTTAAAACAGTTTGATATTTTAAAGGATCATATCAATCCATATTTTCTCACTCTAATTAATTGTATATAAGCACACATTGAACAAATCAGTATAACTTTTTTTTTCTGTTCTAATAACTTTTGTGTTCTGTGGTATCAGATAAACACTGAAACTGAGATATTTTCAGCATACTGAAGATAAATTGGTTTTGATGAGAGTTAAAATAATGAGATGCTTCCTTTAATTGTTATATCTCTCATCTGCAACAAAGCAGCTCAGTTTAAAATGGAATAAACCCTTTGGGTCAATATTATTGGAAGGTATGGCAAAATGAAGGTCAGACTCTGAAATCTCAGTTGTTTGTAGTTGGATAAGGATAAATGTTGTTTGAATTTCCTTATGCCTCAGAAGTTAATATATGGGCTATTACTGAGAAATTGGAAGGTAGTAATGAATCTTACGATGTCTGGTTAGGTCAAATCTCTTATCAGAGAACTACCTGTATTCTAAAGGCCTTGCAATCTAACCTAACAATTGTATGGTCCAAAGTGATAATCTGGAAGAACTAAATTATGTCCAGTGGTACAGTCCCAAAAGGCTGAGAGAGATTGTCTGAGCCATCTTAGACAGTTACTACAGACTGAGTGTATCTTTTCCAAATTCATATATTGGAATCCTAAACCCCAATGTGATGGTTTTGGAGATGAGGTCTTTGGTAGATGATTATATCATGTGAGTGGGTGCTGCAGAGTGGAGGTGCTAGTCTGCATGTTAGGACTCCATGACTATGATTCAAAAACCAAATATGTCTGGAGCAATTATTGATATATGGTTATCTTAATTCATTTGGGCTATTATGACAAAAGTGCCATGAACTAGGTGTCTTAAAAACAACAAAAATTTATTTCTTACCTTTCTGGAGGCTGGGACTTCTAAGATCAAGGTGCTAGCAAGCTGATTCTGTGTCTGGTGAAGGCCTGCTTCCTGGTCCATGAGCAGCTGTCTTCTTGCTGTGTTCTCACATGGCAAAAGGGGAAGAGCTCTCTGGATCTCATAAATGGGATCCACCCTCGTGATACAATCATTTACCAAAGACCTCATCTCCCAATACCATCACATTGGGGTTTAGGATTTCAATATATGAATTTTGAAAAGATACACTCAGTCTGTAGTAACTGTCTAAGATGGCTCAGACAATCTCTCTCAGCCTTTTGGGACTGTACCACTGGACATAATTTAGTTCTTCCAGATTATCACTTTGGACCATATGATTGTTAGGTTGGAAGGAGGACAAGCAGGTGGCAAGGAATTAGCTAAGGGTGGAGAGTGGGAACTCCATTGTAGCTAGGAACCAAATTGCAGCTAGGAACTATTCCCTGGTGGGAACATACATGGTAAGGAGCTCCTAGTGACCTTTAACTGACCTGGGGCTCATTACCATCTAATTAGCATAGCATGGGTGGAGTTTTCATGAAAGAGTCTGGGGAGATGCATGCATAGTAAGGAAACTGTTATATAACCTAACCTGTTATGTAACCTGTTACATAATGTGTTATGTAACCTCAACCTGTCAGTCACCCCAAAGATGGGAAATGACAATCAATCCTTCCAGGAGAAAGGCTGGACAAACTAGTAAGTATATAAAAGACAGTGAGTGCTCAGATTTCAGGGTCTTCTCCACTCATGGAGGATGACCTGTCTCTCCCTCTGAGACATACTTTCACTTTGCATTAAATGTGTGTGAGATTGATTTGTATTTGTGATCACTCCATCATCGACTCAAATTGGTATCAGTACTCATTTTTGACACTGGGAATCAGGAAACCAGGGAACATCCACATAGACCTAACATGATGAGTACATTCCATTTTGTACCAGGTTCCACATAGCAAGCACACAGAGGTCCAAGAATAAATTTATTCAATTTTCTCAATATTATTATTGCTTTTACCCTTTTTCACACCCATTCTTTGGGCTGGATATGTATATGACACTGGTAAGGTCACATTTGAGCAGAGACCTGAAGAATGTGAAGAAGTAGGGCAGTGCGGCACTTGGATATCTGAGCAAAGAATATTTCATGTATGGAAAACATAGGGGGTGGGAGGCCTTAAGGCAGAACCATACTTGATGTGTTGGCGAAAGAGCAAATGAGACAGTGTTGTTGGAGAACAGTGAGCCAGAAATAAGGTTGATGAGGCATTAGATTGCCCAGACACACAGCAATTTGCAGACCACCATGAGTACATAAGCTTTTACTCTTCCTGAGAAGTAAAATCAATGCAGAATTTTGAGCAGAGGACTAATGTTATACAAAATATATTTTCAGAGAAGCAATCTGTCTTGGTGAAAATACACAGTAAGAACTCAAGAACAGAAGTGAGTAACCACTTAGGAGACTGTTGGAATATTCTGGTGATAGAGGATGTTTATTGAACCAAAATGCTAGCAGAGAAGCAGGTGAGCTACAGTCAGATTCTGGATAAATGTTGTACTTAAACCCAACAAGATTTGGTGCTGGATTATATGATGTGTGAAGACAGAAATAATTCAAGAATGACTGTAAGATTCTTCGCCTGAGAAAACTGAAGAATAGACTTATCCAACAAGATATAGAAAACTGTAGTGAAAATAAGATTGCACGATTTTGGAAGAGGTCAAAAGCACAATTTTAAACATTTTATTTTGGAACTCCTATTAGAAATCCAAGGGGAACTGCTGATTATCCATTCCATATATAAGACAAGATTTTTATAGTAGAATGCAGGCTGGAGTTATTTATGTGGGAAAATATAGAGTCCAAAAGACCAGAGAAGTTTGCTTATGGAAAAAGAGAGAGAGAGAGAGCACAATAGAAGAGAAGAGAAAAGTTCACTCCAATATTTAGAGATGAGAAAATGTATAAATGACACAGAATGAAAAACAGGAATTTTAATATATTGTTTGATTTTTTTGTTTGTTTCTGGTTTATTTGTTTTAAGATGGTCAATATTACTTGTTGGTATGCTGAGAGGATAGATTTGCTAGAGAGATAAAAACAGATGATATTGCAAGATAGAAAGTAATTGTTTGAGCAATGTCCTTGGGTAGGTAATAGTGGAGAATTGGTTTCAAAGGGTAGTATAGATAACTCATTTATACTAACAAGAGGAAAGGCAGAATATGTGGACAAAAATGCAGGTACATTGGTAGTTATGGTGATGGGACCAAAAGAGATTTCTCTTCTTATTGCTTTATTTCCTCAGTATAATAGTAAGCAAGGCCATTGACTGAGACTGAAAATTGGACACATTGCATGTGGGACTTCTATAAGGAAATTTGAATTATAGCCTATTAGAATGAAATGATTAGGAAAATACAGCAAAATTTTCAGATAATACTAAGAGCCCGACGGTGGTCATTAATTTTAAACTAAAGCCAGTCAGAATGGTTTTGCAATTTTTCTTCAGCCACATCTAGATGCTTGGGTGCCATATAAAGGAGTCAGCATTAGATTGACCAGGGGTTTTGTCTTTTTCATGTGCCTATGACTGACGGAGAAAGAGACTAGGGGATTTAGAATATATATATATGCACAAGGATTGTGGAATCACATTTGTTAAGAACATAAGTAAAGATATGAAGTAGGCAGGAGAGAGTGAAAAGTCAGTAGTAAAAGAACTACAGGCACTTGTGAGATCAGATAATTCTTGGAACCAGGGAAATACAGAGAGTAAGCAGGGGAGGAAAAAGCTAGGTAGGTGTTAAAGAAGGGGAAATTTGAAATTGAGTTTATGTAAAATCCAGTACTGGTTTTATGAGCATGAGACCAGTACAGTCACACATAGCCCCACGCTTAGAAGCGCCCTCTGATTTCCAATACTCTGTCATCATCGTGAAATTCTTCCTAATATTAGAGCAAGAGGTACTGAATTTTTATTTTTCACTAGGCCCAACAAATTCTGTAGCCATTTCTAGTTACAACTGTCAAAAATGATGATGTCTAGAATATGGTCATAGGCACATGTGGTAGAGTTAGTGTTCAGAGAATAATACCATTGGAGAGAAGTATTAAAATAACTGAGAAGCCAGTAGCCAGTAGGTTGAATAATCCACATGGATATTGAGATCATCAAGAATTATGATATGATTATTGGAAAGAGAGACAATAAGCTCAGACTTTTTTCTCTATTAAAGGTATGATGTGGATGACATAAACAACTGTAGATGACTGCCAAAAGGAGTGATCTGAGTAGTTGTTCCATGAAATAAGCTTCAAAACTTGAGGATATTAAGGAGCATAAAGGGACGGTGTTGATAAAGTGGTAAGAAAGTAAAAGGAGGACATACCTCTTCTTTAGACAAAAAAATGTGTCCTTAATTAATCTCAAGGAAGAGTAAGTTTTGATGCCAAGCAAGATGTTGAAAAGAAGATGCAGAGAAGAGTTTGAGCATATAGAAGATGTGACTGGTAGTATTTCATAATCAAGCAGGGGTTATGAGAACTCTGGTGCCAATAAAAATTTATTCAATTGATTTCCACAATTTATTTTACATGTTTCTTTTTGTGTTAATTGTTGTTTTTGTCTACCCACCTCATATTTAGAATCTTTTAAAACTTTCTACATATTTTGGGGGTTGTAAATGTAGATGTTTCTTGATACAGGTCATATTTTGTACATTCTATTTGTTTCTCAAAACTGTGAAGAGATGGCAATGCAAGTGTTACTGCAAAATGAAGACTCATGTTGTACCTTAATACTGGAACATGTTTATGATTGCATGTGCTTTCTGTACGATTGATCCTGGCTTCTTATACTCTCATATGTTTGTTTTATATTTTGCTCTGCCATACGTGATCATTTTTAAAAAATTTTTTAGTCTTCCAGAACTGATACTGACTTTTTGCAATCTTTTTTTTTTTTTACTCTATGTTTTATGGTGCTCTAATAGTTTCTTTATTGTCATTTTCTTCTCCTGTTTTACGGTGGTTGTATATTCCTGAATCTCTCTAATATATCAATTAGAGTATTTGGCTTTTGTTTTGTTTTTTGTTTGGGTATCTCTCATTATTTGAAGTAACTTTGTCAATTCTTATTTTCATCTTGGGCATTTTGTTATAAACTGTTTTTTCTCCTATGTAGGAGTCTGATAATATTCTATCATAACCCACTGTGTTAGTTACCCATAAAAACTTTGACTGGCTGCGGTGGGATTTCCTCCATTAATGAAAATGGTTGTATTCACTGTTGGAATCTCCCTTAAAGCGGACTATCTTTCATTTATGGTAGGAGGCAGAAACGTATTCTCAGGCTACAAGGCCTGTAAATATCAATATGTACCAAACATTACTCTGGGCTACCAATCTCCACAATGAGCCATTAACTCCTCCAGGATGATTTTTCACTTTCTTTCATGAAGGCCTCTGTTATTTTGCTTGGAATAGTGGTTTATAAGAATGACAGTACCATAAATTAAAAGTTGTTGTAGAAATTTGTGGGGACACATTCATCTTGCAATACATTGAATACTTACATATGAAAATACTGTTTCATAATAAATTATTTTCCTTATTTCTTTTCTATGTTATAATTATGACTTTAAATTCTAAAAATTACATATGTGGTGGGTCACACTATCTATGATTTTCATTTTAGGTAGTAAAACTAGCTGAGGTTTGGTACAGTTGAGAACTTGTTGCAAATTCTTCCACTTTTTCCCTCCATTTCCCACCTGAAATCTAGGTGTCAGCAGGGCTATACTTCCTTTGAAACAAGCTTTCAAACTTTCCCTCTCTAACTTTTCCTACTATCATGGATTTATTCCATTTGGTCCATTTTTATCTCAGTTGATATTTCAGAAAGTATGGCACATGAGTCAAAATAACCGGGAAACTCGGCACAATCAGAATGGTTAGTTAAGGAAAGTTTAACAGAGGTATTTCTGCAAAACATGTGTAAGGTTAAATAAATCAACAAGGGAGATGCAGCACTCCAGACTAGCAAGATTAGAGAGCCACAAAACCTACTCTGCGGTATGGACTCAGTAGCACTGAGTTGATGAATAGTCTAGACCGAAAGGCTCAAGCTGTTGTTGTTTTTCCACACGTCTGATGCTTTGGTGGTTGTATTGCTTTCCTAGGGCTACCATAAAAAAATTCCACAAACTCTGTGGCTTAAAAAAACAGAAATTTAATTTCTCATATTTCTGGAAGCTAAACATTTGAAATCTAGGTGTCATCAGGGCCATACTCCCTTTCAAAACAGTGGAATCTTTCCATGCCTTTTCTAAGTTCTGGTGTTCAATGGCCACGTTAGCATTCCTCGGCTTGTAGACATATTACTCCAGTCTCTACCTCCATTTCCACATGGTCATCTTCTCATGCATTTTCACATTACATCATCTTTTTATAAGGAAGTAGTCATATTGGATTAGGGACTCACCCTAAATAGCATGACCTTGTCTTAACTAAATTAATCACATCTGCAATGACCTTAATTTTTTTTTAAAAAGGTCACAATCTAAGGTAGTAGAGGTTAGGAATCAAATATATCTTTGGTTAGATGCAATTAAATCCATAACAGTAGGGGTAGTTAGGCTGGGCTCAGTTTGGACTATTAACACAACGGCACTCTCAAGGGATAGCCAGACTTCTTACATTGCAGGTAGCTTCCTCCAGAGTGAACCTTCCAAGAAACAAGAAGTGGAAGTTGCAAGTCTCTTAAGGTTTGGGCTTGGAAAATGATACCGCTTTCCTTCCTTCCTATTCTATTGATCAAAGCTGTCATTAGCTCCGGCCAATTCAAGAGAAGGAAAATTTCTACTTCACTTTTCCAAAGGAGCAGTAATAAAGAATTGGAAACAATCTTGAATCTACCACAGACCTCAATTAAACTAATCCAAATCTTACCTCCAGGATTGGAGGTAGTGAGGGGTCCTATCTTTAATGGCATATTTCAGAGTCCCATTGACCAGTATTATCAGGCAAGGAAATACTAAGAAATGCTAATGTGAACCCCTAAAATTCCAGACACAATCCTTCTTACTCTATGAGACAACAATGCAAATTGTTCTTTATGTTTGGAATCATTCATCCAGCCAATTCAGTGAACATGTTGCATGAAGAATTCAAAATGGTCTTCTTTAGTCTTAACTTCCAAATCAATTTTGCCCTGGCTATGTTCTCTGGCATAAGCATCTCTTCTGTGGATATCAAGTCATTGAAAGCTACCGAGCTCAAGTTCACAGAAATTAGAAACAAAATCTCCTTAAAAGAATTATAAGGCATAATTGCAAAAGGGATTCTGCTATAACCTCCCTTATTCTCAGAGAAGATGATGGAGAAGAGTTCACTCACATATTGGCCAGTTTTTAAGGGGAAAAAAATCACATCCTGTAAGAAATCACCTGACATCACACAGTGTTCATCTCACCTACCAGGTTATTTGATTATTTTTTATCAGTTACTTCTTGATGATGGAACATACATCAATATCTATGAATTCCTTATGGTTGTACATTATTGGTATAAACAAGTTTATTGTCCAAAGGTACTATTGTGTGAGATATCAACTTAAGAAAGGTAACAGAGTGCAAGAAAATGACATACAATAAATTATCCTCACCACACGAATATACAGTCATCCTTTGGTATGTATGGGGAATTGGTTCCAGGGCTCCCTTGGATATTAAAGTCCACAAATTCTCAATTCCTTATACAAAATGACAAGATATTTGCATATAACCCATGCATATCTGTATGCTGCTTAAGATTACTTTTGATGATAAGAATTGAAAATAACCCATTTGCTAGGCCAAGTGGTACATATTACATGCCTGGTTATATTGTGGTTTTCTTCAACAAATACACCACATATGGATCCATGGATAAAATTGGTGTCAACTCCAAATTAATTTTATAATAACACATAGGCATTCTCCATGACTCATCTGACTTGCACAGGGAAAATGTGAGGTTAAGAGGTGTAGGGGATAAATTATCATCCAAGCATCTTTAAAGTTCTTGATTTTGGCACTAATCTCTATATGTCCCTTAGAATAGAATTCCTTCAGAGATATTGCATTTTTTTTTAAACCTTACGCATGGGCAATTGGAACTGAAGAAATATCCTTAAAATGGGTCATGGCCCCATTGGACCTACTGGAAAACGAGCTTAGACCAACACTCCACAAATCATGAAAATGTACTGGTGGTGGTATTTTAGTTCTCAAGGATCGGCATCAATTTTGACTTGTTATTTTATAACTTATAGAAATTCAAAGTATTTTCTTTTTTTTACTAAGTAATCACTTTGATAAATGGCTGCAGAATCTACTGTGGAAAGCCTGAAGAAAGATTCAGTGTGGCTACATTGCAGAGTCCTTCTTCAGAGGGATTCTCCATCTCCTTATCAAGGAGACCCAGGTCTATAAACTGCCCTTGATTTGGGAATGGGATAAGAAAACATGACACACCCACAAAGTCAACCAAGTCAGCTTCCCCAACAGACCTAGAGCTTTCTCTGCTTATACATGTAGGCCCTTAATAAACTGCCAACTATTTATTTTGTAAGGACCCTATGGTAAAACATCCATTGCTACAGATTTCTGGGGAGGTCGAGAGTCTAGTATCCACCCTGTTCATGCATCTTGTTACAATAATAACCACCTTCTCTCCTCTTACTCTCTTGGGTGTTCCCATTTACCAAAACCAACTGGAAGGCAAGGAAGTCTGCCTGATGCAGAATAAAGAAATTTGTTCCTCAGGCCACATAATACTGACAGATAGAACAAGGAAGTGTGAACGATATTATTCATTTCAAATGTAAGACTACATTTAATTAAACTTTATAACTACATTTCCTATTTTAATTAAACTTTTAAAAAATTTCAGTTATCCTGTTAGGTTTTCTTCACTATTATTCTTTTTTTACAGTAGTAGATGTGAAATTACATCATTTATTTCATGTCTTGTCATGAGAAGTTATTTTCAGCTCACAGGAATGAGAAACAAAATATCCTTAAAGGAATTATATGGCATAATTGCAAAAGAGTATTCTGCCTTATTCTCAGAGGAAGTTTGACAGGAATGGACATCACACTGAAATACTAATATCACAACTGGATATCCCCTCCTAGACATGCATATAGGAACACTGAATTGAATATAGGAACATTGAATTAGAGTACCTGCTACATTTTTGAAATTGAATATGAGAGGAAAATGAATTTGTAAGTGTATGTTTTTATGTAAGTACGATAATGTGTGTATGTGCATGTGTGTGTGTGTGTGTATGTGTTTGAAAAGCCAAAGGGTGGACATTGGTAGAAATCTCTTTTATTGTTTTTTAGAAATGTAAACTTATACAACATGGAGAGTCCTTCTCTGCATGTAAAACAAGGACAGTTTGAACCTAAGTGCTACTTGGAAGCATGGTTTCTGACATGTCGAGATACTGAATTGATGAAGAAATAAATGAACCATAATATAAGTGGAGAAGAAACAATAGATGAAGGGAACATGCTTTTTTTTCCCCCAAGTACCAGTTTCCTGTAACCACCAACGTCAAATTCTCCCCATTACTTTCCCCCAGAACAATCAGCATTCTAATTTAATCACCTGTTTATTATACAAGCTACTTTAATATGGATATCTGCCACTTATATATGAAACATAACAAAGATTTTATAAAAGATAATTTCATAAATGTTCCTAATAATTGCTCAACACCCTTTCTATAACTCCATGAAATTCACAGGTTTCTTATATACCTTCTAGCAGATCTCCAACAAGACAAGTGACAATGAGCCTTAGCCTCTGGTTGTTGAATAAGTGTTTGTCATCTTTGACTTGGGGCATTTGTTAAACACCATTTCTAATTAAAATTAAAGATTATATCATTTTAAATTAATGTTCAATAATAAGAATGCAGTTACAGAAAAATTATTGTTCTCCATGGAACTGTGTTTCACAAAAAACATACTTTTTCTTATTAAATATGTGAATAAATATTAGCATCATTTTCAGCATTCTTCACAGTAGGAATGCAAACATAACAGGATGAGAAGTACAGCTTCTTCTACTTTTGTTTGTAGTAAAAGATTTGTCTACTTTATTAGTAAAGTCAACTAAGTGAAAACAAACTGGACATGCCTGAAAAATTCTGTTGGTGTATTTTCAGTAGTGGTATATATATGGTAGTTGCATTACACTAAAACAACTAAATCTTTTGTTTATATCAGATTTTCTTAAAAACACTGAGACCAGCATATAGATCAAACCTAAGTCATTCATTTGGGCCTCATAGAATCATTCCAAAACTGTGAAAAAATACTACAATATATTATAGAACTCTACTGGAAAATATAAGGACTTATTTGTGAAAAAAAAAGTAGCATGTCTATTACCTAATACTTAGCAGAAAAATAAATCTGGAATATTTATAAATGGTGCATATTTTGAAATGTAATATTATTTTTTATGCTTTCCAAATAGTAATGGATTATAGAATGGCAATATATCTTTATTTATTAAATGAGATGAATGTGTGCATGTATGATATTAATATTGATTAAACTACTATAAATCAAAATAAATACACATGTACTTACATGCACATGTACCTACATATGTATTTATTTTATTTATAATAGTTTAATCAATCATTATAATATTTAAATTGAATTTCTAACTTTCACTTCTGGCTAAGTGGAAATACCCTACACTAATAGCCTCTACTAAAAAAAAAAAAAACCTCTGATTGTTTTAATTTGCATTAGGCCCACCCACAGAGATGTCTATTAGATCAATGTTGCCTAATGTGCATAGCTGCTTTATAGTGGGGCAGGAGATGGCATGGATGTGGGAGGGGGATCAGAATGTGATTATTACTGTGTCACCAGCACCAAATATCTACATATTATAAAAATAACTTAAATAATTAAATTCTGGCAAAGAAGGATCATTCATACTTACTTACATGACAATAATTAAGTATGGATTCAACTATGACTGTGAGATTTTGAGCATCTGTGACATCACTTAGAGAAATAAGGAAGAAAAAAAGGGTGAAAATATTTGAGGAATTAATAAGAAGGAGAAAAATTAATTATAGGAATTTAGATGAATTAATGGATATACCAGAAAATACATATGTTGAAAGTATAGAACAGATGTCTGGAAAAAGGTCAAGTTTGGAAATTAATTGTCAGAGACAATAAAAAATTATACAGAATATTCATCACATATTAAGAATATAAATATAGTTATATAAGTGAGCAAAACCAGGAAGAAGATTCAAGGAGCATAAGTTAAGTGTCTAATACTATCAAAATGTCAAGTAAAATGAAGAAGAAAAAAAAGTATAGACTATTTTGGAATTTGTACATCATTTGGGGGAGGTATTTCTTTTTTCTGTAAAATGGTGATGGCTGTAATTATAGCTCAGTATAAGGTATAGTTTTGATGGCAAACAGGTAGAGACAAAAAATGTATAATTTGAGATAAAAAAGAAAAGACAAAATCTATAGAAATCTCACATTAAGGTCTATTTTAAATAGAGGTGACCTAGGAATATTTAATGTACAGAAAACAGAGGTAATGTGATTGAATGTGAAGGGAAAAGATTGATTATGTGATCTCTATTCCAAAGTAATGGGGAAAAAATGGAATATCAAAGAAGTTTATAGGAGAAATCAGAGTCTTTCAACTGATAATTAAAACAAGTCAATGGGAAATGTGGGAGTAAGTTATTTTCAGATGGCAAGATTCACATTAGTAAATCTATATACCAAATAAGAGATCTTAAAGCAACTGGATTAGATTCAAGGGATAGGCATCTACCAAACATACAACCCTAAAATACTAGTATTGTACACTCCTTAATAAGTACTAGACATAGGAAGAGACATCTAGTTGGATAATGTGTGATCTAGAATACACACATAGTAATAATAAAATAAGCCCATTTGTTAGAACTAAGTTATGAGGACAAAATTGAAAGGTAAATTTTTGCTTCTTCCATCCTCAATTTTTTCTGCCTATAATTGCCATTCAAATACAAAGGAAAAACACAGTCTTTCCCAGACAAACAAAAGCTGAGAGCATTCACTACTACCATATCTGTCTTGCAAGAAATTCTAATAGGAGTTCTTCCATCTGAAAGAAAAAAGAAAAAACACTAAAGTGCAAAAGAAAACTTTTTAAGGTATAAAAACCCACTGGTAAAATTAAAAACACAGACAAACCCAGATACTCTGTTACTGTATTTGTGGTGAGCAATCCACTTATAACTCTAGTATGAAGCCTAAAAGACAAATCTATCAAAAATAATAATAGAGCAACCTGTTAAGAGATAGGTAAAATAAAAACATGTATATTGAGACAACTAAAAGGCAAAATGGGGGGGATGAAATTCAAGTGTGTAATTTGTGTGTGTGTGTGTGTGTGTGTTTTTGCCTTTGATTCTCCTCTTTTGTGTGATTTAAAAGAAGTTGTTATCTCTTTAAAATAACTTTTTCTATCCATAAGTTGTTTTTCCTACGCCTCATGGTAACCACAGTGCAAAAACCTATGGTAGATTCACTAAAACACAAAAAATGAAAGCACACCACTAGAGTTAACCACTTAACCACAAAGGAAGACAGTAATAAAGAAGGAAAGGAAGAGAAGAATCTCAAAACAACCAGAAAACAGGCAAGAAAATGGTAGTAGTAAGTTCTTACTTATCAATAATAATACTGAATGTAAATGGTCTCAATTCTCCAATTAAAAGGCTTAGAGTGGCTGAATGGATAAACCAATAAGACTTAACTATATGCTGCCCTCAAGAAACCCACTTCAGCTATAAAGCCACACACAGACTGAAAGTGAACGGGTGGAAAAAGATATTCCATGCAATTAGAAACCCAGAAAGAGCAGAAGTAGCTATACTTAGGTAAAATAGACTACAAATCAAAGTCTGCAAAAAGACAAGGAGGGTCACTATATAATGATAAAGGAATCAATTCAGCAAGAGGATATAACAATTATAAATATCTATGCACCCAACACTGGAGCTTCAAAGTACATAAAGCAAACATTTACAAATCTAAAGGGAGAGATATATTGCAATACAACAATAATAGGGGGTTTTAAAGCCCCACTCTCAGTAATAAACAGATCATCCAGACAGAACATCAATGCAGAAACTTTGGAATTAAACCACACACTAGATCTACTAGGTCTAACTGACATTTACAGACCATTTCACCCAACTACTGCAGAATACACATTCTTTTCATCAACACATGGAACATTTTCTGGAATAGACCATATCTTAGGCCACAAACCAAGTCTATACCAATTCAAAAAAACAGAAATTATGTAAGTATCTTTTCTGACCACATGGAGTAAAAACTAGAAATCAATACCAAGAAGAACCTAGGTAAAACACAAACACATGAAAATTAAACAATACGCTCCTCAACAATCAATTGGTCAATGAAGAAATTAAGAAGGAAAATTAAAAATTTCTTGAAACAAATAAAAAAGGAAAAATACCAAAACCTATGGGGTATGGCAAAAGCTGTTCTAACAGCGAAGTTTATAGCGATAAATGCCTATACCAAAAAAGTACAAAGACATCAATTAAACAACCTGACAATGCACCTCAGGAACCTGGGAAAGCAAGAACAAAAGCAAGAACCCAAAATTAGTAGAAGGAAAGAAATAATAAAGACAGAGCAGAAATAAATGAAATTGAGGAAAACAAAAAAAGACCAAAAAAATAAAAAGTTGGTTCTTTGAAAAGATAAACAAAATTGACAAACCTTTAGCTAGACTAAGAAAAAAAGAGAGAAGACTCAAATAAACAAAATCAGAAGTGAAAAAGGAGACATAACAACTGAGGCCTCAGAAATATAAAGAATCATTAGAGACTGTTATGAACAACTATACACCAACAAATTGAAAAACCTAGTCCCCCAGTGTCAAAATCTTCGCGTCAAAAGGGAGGATTAGTTGCACAACATAGTAGAGGCTAAGTGTATAAATCAACGTGAGATGACTTGGGGATTAATAAGAAGATTGCCAAACTACATTTAGCTCTTTATCAAATTAGAGAGCATGAATTTGGGCCAGAGTTTAAAGAGATCTTTTTGTTATTGTTTGTTTTGGGATTCAACATCTGAATTGCCAAGCCTAAGAGCTAAGGAAGACAATTTCGGGAAAAATGAAGTCGTGGTAGTAACAGTTTTAAGTATTTCTGATTCCCACATTAAAATAAGTAATTGGGTTGCAGTAACAAAACAAACAAAGGATTTACAGTAACAGTAGTTGAAAATTCACCGATAGCCATAAAATCAGCATGTTTATTGCTGTCGGTGTGGGAGAAAACAGAGCAGAAGGAAATGATGGGACATCAAATGAGAATAGAAAGACCATAAAACAGTTAAAAAATAATCCCAAGAGAATCAAACAGCCCAGAGGTAAATACCAGCTGAAATCAGAATGTATTTCATCTAATCTAAGAGTAAATGAGTTAGTTGGCACACAGTGAGAACTAAATGGCCTAGTATAACCAAGCTCCCACAAACTCTCAAGGCTGAGGGCTTCCATTCGGGAGTGAGACACACACACAGGAAAAACTCCTGAAAGTAGAATTAAAAGTGAGTAGTACAAGAGAAACAGTGTCAAAATAAAGAGGAGATCCATATAAAAGTGGCAGACAGAAACAACCATAAAAGACCATAAAGTCTCAGAAAGTAATTCACTATTTTTTTACTCTACCCATACAGAGACAGAAATATTTATATATCTGTATGTGAGAGAGAGAGAGAGAAAGAAATACATAGTTATGATATAGTTAGAAAGAATATCATCTGTCTTAAGTTTAGGACAACTAAATTCACATCAAAATGAGAAATACAAATGTAACAAGGCCAAGTCATTAAAACAAGTAGTGAAGTAAAACAAGAATGAGAAGCAAAACAACATGCTTACCTATAATAAAAGTATGTCAGAAAAGCATACTAAAAAAAAGAAAATACATAACACAGATTATTTTGAAAATGAGTTAAACATATTAAGAAAATTATATGACATGGAAAAACATAAATTACGACTAGACATTGTATAAAAAGAGATGGCAAAAATTTAAAAGAATTAGAATTTAAAGAAAAAATAATTATTTTAGAAATGAAAACTAAACTATAAGCATGTAAATGCAACAGATAATATATTATAAAAATTAAAGTGAAAAAGGAGGAAAAGTTTAAATATTAAAAAATGAAAAAGAAAAAATACACAAATTTGATAGAAAGTGATAATAGTAATGATAAGTAAAAAGATTCAATATAAATACAGTTGGAGTACGTGAAAATAAAGGAATAGAGCAAATATTAAAACTAATTCAATAAAAAAAGATTTAAAACTAAATATTAAAAGAGCAATATTTACATGATGATACTGACCCAGAATAGCCAACAAGAAGACACATTATAGTATAATTGCTGGATTTAAGGGAAAAAATATATATATTGTGTGACTCTAGGCAAAAAAACTCAGGTGTCAAATTGAAGAGGTTCACACTGGCTAAAATTGGGATACATTGAGCTTTAATTAAAATAAGAATTGTACTATGTTTTAGTTCATAAATTCAAAATAATATTAGAGAAAATTAGTAACCTTCTAAATATGGCAAAAGCAATTCATTATCTTGAAAGATGTGTAATTAAAGGAAATAATCCACAATTTATCCTGCCATTCTTATATAACTTGCATTGTTGTATAGAGAAATAGTAGATGAAGTAAAGCAACATTCTTATTAAATTATTATACACAATAAATAAAATGAAAAATGATAGAATTAGAATATGACAATTTTTACCTCTTCATAAATTAGTGGATCTGGGCACTAAGCAGTAGTAATTGGGCACAAAAGAATAATCCAGGTATTATATGCCTCCTGAGGAAAGAATACTATAAAACCTCCAGTCTTGTCAAAGTGATACAACCTGACAATTGCCAGGTAATACAGAAAACAAAGACATGTATGTTGGACTGGAAAATGATCATAGAATCTGCAAAATCACAAGTGTGAGAAATATCATGTGTCAAATATCCCAAATTCTTCACTAGATAAAATTTAAGGAATATAGGTATGGATAAGGGAAGATTCTTTAATGGAAATCATGCCAGAATGGTAAAAACAAATCAGTAAATGTATAAGCTAATTAAATTAAATAACCTCTCTGAAGGATTAGCCAATTTTCAGGTATTTAACAATATTCTTTTCAAATATTAGTTCCTCACTTCCCAGTATTTCATTTGTAAATAATAGAAAAAAATAGCACTCGCTTTGAATCACTAAAAATAGATTATGATTTTAAAAAACTGTATAACAAGAAAATTCATGGGTTATGTATCTTAATGTGATTCCTTGATGAATGTTTGAAGTTTATAATTTAACAGAGATGTCCGCCAGAATTGTACCCTGTTAGTCAATCACCGTACTTTTACTTTAAAATTTTACCTACAGGATGAAATGAATAAAATGGAAAACTCAAGCTGATTAAAAGAGAAAATAATTTCAACACTGTTTTCTCTTTGTTATAAACCATGTTGATTATTAGTATAAATGGGGAAAAAAC
This sequence comes from Daubentonia madagascariensis, assembly GCA_023783475.1. Taxonomy (NCBI): domain Eukaryota; kingdom Metazoa; phylum Chordata; class Mammalia; order Primates; family Daubentoniidae; genus Daubentonia; species Daubentonia madagascariensis. The sequence continues at coordinate 10,264,266 of JAKFHU010000978.1, read as the reverse complement.
CACTATAACCTATGTTTTTGTGCCTTTTTGGTGCATACAGTAATAACACTTTGAGACACTGAGGAAAATTTCCTTGGTACAATATTATAGTAAGAATTGTGCATACTTCTTTATTATGTCTTATATTAAGTTGCAATTTTGTATATGACACAGTATATTAGCCAGTGTTCCCCAGAGAAAGAGGACCAATAGAGTATATATTGATGTATAGAAAGAGATTTATTATGAAAGACTGACTCACATAATTATGGAGGCTTAGAAGTCCTATGATCTGCTTTTGGAAAGCTGGAGGCCAAGTACCAGTTCCAGTCCAAACATGAAGGCCTGAGAACCAGGGAGCTAATGTTGTAAGTCCCAGTCAAAGTCTGAAAGTCAGAGAACCAGGAGCAAAGATATCCTAGGGTAGGAGAAGATGTATGTCTCAGCTTAAGCAGGAAGAAATAATTCACCCTTCTTCCATATATTTCTTCTATTCAGGCCCTCAAAGGATTGGATGGTGCCCATTCCTATTGGTGAGGGCAAATTTCTTTACTCAGGACACTCATTCAAATGCTAATGTATTTCAGAAACACTCTCACAGACACACTCAGGAATAACATTTTACCGGCTGTCTGGTCATCTCTTAGCCAAGTTGACACATAAAACTAGCCATCACACATGAAGACATGACATCTTGTTGAAGTTCAAACAACAATGTCTAAATAACTTGATGGATTAAAGAATAAGAACTACGAGGGGAGTTAAAGACTTCAAAAGTATTAATCATGAAGAGATTGAAAATGTTTTGGTATTTTTTAATCATAGGAGCAGCATTTCTATAAGCCTCACTTAATATTAGCAAGGAGCGGCTTGTGTTTAAAGGAGAAGAGTTGCAATAAAATAGCAATGTTTTAGTTGTTATGAATCCTGTAAGAATTTGCTGAAATAAGTTGCAAAATGCAATTGTAAGTCTTATACAGTATCAGATCATCAAGGCTGACTTGATTATAATTGTCCCCGGATTCTGGTTTGGGGAGGTGGAATTGATATGGCAATTTATGTCACTTTAAAGACTATAATATCTCATCTGTACTAAAAATTATACCTATTTTTGTCATTGTATTTTCTCACCAGTACAATCTGGCTCTTTACATTTATGCTGATTTTAATATATACATATGTATTTATATAGACACACAGACACATATATCACCATGATGAACAAGTGCATGTTACTTGCTCCATTTTTGAAAGTTCTTAATGACTGAAAGTGCACATTGTGCATGTCATATAGATAACTTGTTATTTTTATTTTTATATGTGAGATGGCTGTAATTGAAAGTTTTATTTTGACTTTAATTTTTGGTAATTTAAGAATGACTTCCTAAAGATGATTCGCCTAAACACACAGAAATTTACTGGGATATTTGCATCACTAGAATAAATTAGAATTATCCTTCATGTGAATGTAATTTTCCAAAAAAGTGGGAAATGATTTGAATAGCTTCCATGGTTTAAGAATTCTCAGGTTGAAGAAAGAACATAACTTTAAAAAATAGAAGAGAATATCCTTTGCCTTGTACAATTACAAAGAAAAGAAAAATTGCTGCCTACAGTGCTGATTTTCTCATACTAGCTCTGGAGCAAGCAACCACAGGAACAAGAAAATTGGATGGTTTTACAATTTAATAGGCCCAATTCACCAATAAGCACTGTGACAAAAGAATAGTTGTAGATTTTTTTAACTCAAAGTCAGGGACAGTTATTTCCTCCCTTCAGAAAATTTTGGATATCAAAGAAAGTAGTATCTGTCTACCTTTAGAAAACAATGTTATAATCACCTTTCTGAATTAAACCACAGAACAAAAATATTCCAAAAGCAGTTTACTGTATTAGTACAGCTATACTTTGTGAACCTTTTTGCAAAACAGGTCAAATATATAAATGATATAGTAGATGATTAAACTTATACCTTTATCAAACTATTTATTTTATATTTATATTTTATATTTTATATTTATTATTATATTTACGTTTTACTAGTATGCCTAAGATTTTACTGAGGAAAATTTTCTCAGTTCAATATTATGGTGAGAATTGTAAATACTTCCTTTTCTGTGTCTTAAGTTATGTTGCAATTTCTTGTCCTTTCAGTTTATTTTCTTCCTGCTACCTTCCACTATGTAATTGAATAAACCTATTAGATCTGCCCTCTCTTCTCAATTCTGTTTTAGATAATCTTGATCCAATCACTCATCATGCCTAAACTGCTGACAATTTCATTGTGACCTCATCTCTACATTTTTTTTATTTCTAATCCACCTAATATATTCTATCAAAATTATCAGTCATGTATAATTTGTGTATATCCCCATTTACCACCAGTTCTGGGTTATAACTCTTGTCCATGCAAAATTACTAATAGTGGCATGTTTCATTCACAAAATTTTTCCAGTTTTCTGGAAAAATTTATGGTCACCCAAATTCATGAGCAACTATGTTGCTCCCAAACCAGACTGCTGAAATCCTGCCACATTCTTCTAACTACAAAACCCTAAAATTGTCAAATCCTTTACATAATTCATAAAATTCACAAAATTATATTCAGTAATTCAATAGTTCTCTCTCTGTGTCTCTATCTCTCTCTTTCTCTCTCTCTCTCTTTCTCTCACTACCTTCTGTTGCATCCAGGAAATATACTTCAATCATTTTGACCTTACAATAATTTGTTGTAGGTCACTTCACAAAACTAGGTCAAGATTCTTAATACTTAAAGGACCATTTATTCACTAAACACTCATCAAACATTTTTCATGTATAGCTCTTGATTTTCTAAAGTACATATCCGAGGGTGTGACAGACAAGTACTCATTTGAATTTGTCACCACCTTCTACCACTATGGTCATTTCACATATACCTGTGATACTATGAAACTTAGACCGCGTTTTTCAGATTTCTTGAGTGGGTATTTCTTTTCTCATAAAATTTATTAAGAAATTTCAAAAATAGAGAAGATAAAAACATAAATAACCTCAATGAAAATTAATGATTTTAACAATATCTGTGTTTTCTTCAAATAACTGTTTAAATGGATGAAGTATAATATTATAGATACATTTGAACGGATATTTAATAATTATTTTAAAGTATTCTCACTTTGTCCTCTCCTAAAAAAACAAGTAAAATAAATTTTGGGCATATCCTCTCTGTATATAATAGATGTATCTGTGCAGAATATGAAACGTTATGAAATTATACTTGAATTATTATTATTGTTTTCAAAATACACTTGAGGAAATGTACCCTTTCACTCACAATTTAGTTTTTAAATTGTGTTTTAATGGTGGGCTGGAGCTGGCTAGTATTGGCTTGAAAAAGATCATTTTCACATTGGTAGCTTGAAATTAGCTACAGTGGGAGTATTTACACCATGTTAATTGGCAAACACTATAAATTAGAACTTTTTTAATCCAAGAGTTGATAAACTAGTATATCACTGATGATATCTCTGATCTATCTCATTTTTCATTTAACTGTTTCATTTTTTATAATTATGCCAAAATTGAGTTAGCTGTTCTTTAATCAGTGGAACTCCATGGTCCTGTCTTCCACCCTCCTTCCTTTCCTTTTTCCCTCCCTTCCTCCCTCCCTGTATTTCTCTCTTCTTTCTCTCTTCCATCTCTCTTCTTCTCTTTCTAATTCACTATTATAGAAAATACCTCCATGGTTGTTTTTCCTAAGCATATATATGGGAGGTGGAATTGCTGAGTTCTAGAAGGTGCTACATTGGGCTTTGAAATGGCTAGCTATAGAGTGGACAGCTCTATAATGCAGTTCTAGAAAGTTAGTTTATACAGAACTCCCTTGAAAGGTTGTGCTTTCTCCATAAAAAAAACAATGACTTTATTCGAGAAAGCCTTTTAGCTTTTGGCCCACCCTCCCCCACTCACCACATTTTTAATCTCTTGTCTGTGGACATGGTTACCCTCATTACAACAGTGAATTTACAACCATGAGAACACAATAATATGATAATGACCAAATTCCTAAATATATCAGACTTGAAAGATGAAAAACATCTAAAACCTAGGTTGTTATTGAGGCTCTATAACAGCCTTTGATGTTTATGTTTAGTTTACTTTTTTGCATGAGAAAAATAAACTCATTCCTTTTTTAAAAACTACTATTTGTAGGTTGACTAATATTGGCAACCAAAATTATTTCTAACTGTTGAATTTGTGTGTGGCTGAAAATGCATACATAAGAACAATAGATTTAAGTTTTCTTGAAGAAATATTGACCAGTAAACTAGCGAAAATAATTGCATTTTCTTTCTACAACCAATGGGGAGATATCTAATCTTTAAAAACATTTTCCCATCCATGTAACTTTCTCACATAGTATTTTATTTACCAAAGCCTGAAATAAAATAACAGTGTTCTCTTTAATGAACTTAATTTAAAGATAAGCTTATTTACTTTTCCTTCATGGTTTTTAATAGTTTGTAAAACATTGATTTTTAATACAAAAGAAGAACTTTAAGCAATTTTTTAAGTGGGAAGGGTACTTCTGGAACACCGGTGATGTTTCCTTCCATATAACAGGAATGTCTTTAATTGAAGTAACAGGTCTGTCTTCACATAATATCATTCTGATTGTTGCGTTTGAAGGTAGAACATCAAATTCATAGGTGAACTCCTTCCTTTTTCCTTTTTTCTTTATTTTGTAAGTAAATCTGTCTTACAGAAAGTATTTTTCTGATCTGCTCTTTTGGTGTAACAACCTTGCACGAAAGGCCACCTCTGCATAGCACTGCCACCACTATGTGGGTATGGTGGAGTCTTCTAGATGCTCACTAATATCTAGCTTTTCTTGTATTAAAGATTATGATGTGAATAAATTTTTGGTAATGGAAGGTGATTGAAATTGATATGCAACCTTACAGCCCATCCCCCACCCCTTAAAAAACAATACAAAACAAAACAAAAAAAGAAACTTTCATATGATCTTGGATGACATGGAGATGATGACAAGGACAATTTGGAAGCTGGGTGTTGAAAATAGTATCATTTCTATAAACCTGACTGCCTAAATACATGCTTGGAAGAAGGTGGCCTCACCAATCTGCATCTGCTGTCTTGCTATATGAACAGAAAATGAACTTACTATGTGCTGGAGCCATTATATATTTTTGTTCACCTTGTAACAGTAGTTAGCCTACCTAAATTGATAAAGTGAGTGAGTTTGTCTAATCTAGGATTTGATATTAGAATATGCAAATGCTAATGGCTATAAAATATTTATCCCAAGCTTCAATCGTGTCTTACTAAAGTTAGATTGAGATTATGTCTTTGAAATTTACACCTTGACCTTATTTTTCTCAGGGTTTCATACCAGAATGGAGAAAGTAAGTGCTATTTATTGGCCCTACTCCAATATCCTAACAGCAGCATGATATATTATTAGTTTATGCTTAATAAAGAGTTACCTTCTTTTACCAGTAGTTGTTAGACTTGCAGCCATTAGTGTAATTAAAAATAATGTTCTTATATTCATATGACTTTTTAAAAAATGTTAAAAATATTTTATATATAACCATATAATAGTATTCAAACAATTAAAAGAATATTGAGGCTCTGCTATATACCAGCACAAAGTAGAGACATTAAAAGGGTAAATGTGGTAGATATTTACAACAGATATCAAATTCTTATTTGTAATTTGGCTTACGTGGCATTTTTGTAAAAATAATATTAAGCTAGATAAAGTGGTGATGAAAAATGTTTCAATATCAGGAACATGAAAACACATACTTCAAGAAAACGAGATTGAATCCTGCATATATTAAATATAAGAAAACAACTTGCCAGAAGTTTATAAACATTAGGATATTATTATCTTAAAAATAATTTTCTAACCATCAGTCTGACTTTTATTTTTTCATTATTTGACTTTGAAAATTAACACTTTATGTCCAAAAAACCTGAGAAGTTATACATTTCAAAAAAAGTCAAACATAAATTAATACAAAATAATCCATTATAATACTTGCCATATATAAATATGCATTTAATAAAATATAGATGCAATTTCAAATTATTTTCCCTTCATTGATCCCCTTTTTTCCTACTTTATCCAGAGGCAGTCACTAATGTGATATTTTTAATTCTTTATTTAAAAATATATCTTTTCAAGGGGGACAGAGCCAACATGGCCAACTAGAGACATCACTTTTCGGATTGTCCCGGCTGGAGGGTAGAATATTGAACTGAGAAAAGTAGAGAGCAGTTGCAGCTCAGGTGTGGATCACAGGGAGAGACGACAAGGAAGTCTGGGGACCCAACCGAGAAAAACTGTGAAACTAAGAAAAAAGAAGATGGAGAAGAGAAGACAGTGATGTGGTCCAAACCCAGAGAGGCTCGGAGCCCAGTGAAAGGGTAAGGGGGGTTTCCCTCCCCCACATAGGTACGTTCAGTGAGCATTGGGAATAAAACATTTTGGAGGTGCTTCCATCCTTCACGAGCCAAGGCATGGCGGCTAAATAGGAATAGTGAGTGAACCAGCGATCCACAGGAGTTCAGGTGTTCAAAAGGGACTCTCCACAGGAGAGTGCCATGAGAGATTGGCATGCCGGCTTTCTCACACCTAGACACTTCCTCCTCTGCACCCCTCCAATCACGGCATTAGAGAGGGTAATTTTAGATCTCAGGCAGGCTGGTAGTCACAGCACCTGCCCCCCATTTTAACTGCGAGAATACTCTGAACCGAGTAGCACATGAACGGCTGCATCTCCATGGTGGGTGCGCGTTCCTGGCCGAGTCGCCACTGAGAGCTGGGCCACTGCAATTTGCGAGCTTCCTTCCCACAGGCATTTTGTGGGATCGTGTGCTAGTGGCTTAGACAGGCAGGCTGGAAGCGGTACCCCCCCAGATACCAGAGTGGTGCAGGGAGAAGCAGGGGAGAGATCTTCGACACAGGTGGCAAGGAAGAGCTCATGGACATATCCAATGGGAGAGTATGGAGGGACGCTGAGGAACAGGGATCTATGAGCATGCCCATCCTCCACCTGGAGAAGCACCATATTGGATAGGGGTGCAGCACTCGGAGTGAATTAGCATAGTCCCTGGGTCCTATGATAACCGAATGTCTCCCGCATGCTAACTGAACAGGAGCAGTGGCTCCTCCCCACAACCATTACAATAGGGAATGCAGCCTAAGCCAAGAAACTCATGAGCTGCTGCTTCTGCCAGGTGGGAGCATGCCCCTGGCAGAAGCTGCTGTGGACAGATAGGCCTCTGTCTCTCCCTTGGGGTCTTGTGGTGGAACAGTTGTGCACAACTGGGGATCTGCCCACCCACCAGCATCCTGCGGAGATGCATGCTAGTGGGTCAGACAGATGGACTGAGGGGTAGTTTGCATGCTGGTTTCGGGTGATGAGGGAACACACGTGAATTGATCTAATGGAAGAGTGCTCTGGAGTTACAGGGAGCAAATAGGGATGGTGTCCACCCCACCCCACAAAGAAACTGCACTAGTGGACAAGCGCGGAAAGAGCCTGGCCTGAAGCCTTAGCTTCAAGACACTAGGCCCCTCCTTCAGGAACAGCCCACCCAGCTTGGAGAGATTGCCCTGAATGTCACAGCAGTGGCTCCCCCAGTGGCTGGATAAGCAACCTCTGAGACACACCGAGACCTTGAAAAGCTTCTCTGGTACTTGCAAACCAGACACAATTTGCCCTGCTCCTCCCCCCACCTCAGGGGGAGTAGAGACCATGTAAACCCCTGGGAGCTACAGAGTACCTTCTAAAGCTTGTGACATTCATATGCCCCATCTGGGGGACCACAGCTTACCACAGGCACAAAAGACCATCTTGGCAGCTGGCTCTTCCATGCAAACATCAATCAATGAGAGGGGGAAAAAGCCCATAGCTAAACAGAGCACCTTCCAACTCAAGCAAAGAGGGAGCATCTGATTTGTATTCACAAGTACTACCCACCGTCACTGAGATTAAGCTGGGGGACCTAACTCACTACACACTGTTGGGAAGAGGTAAAGACAGCAGGTCAGAGGTAACCAGAGAGGTATACCTAACATGCTGGAACACCCCAGAGGCAACTCAGTACTAGCATTCCTCTCCCTGGAACACTCAGGGATTAGTCTTTGGGGATCTGGAGACAGGCCCATAAGCCAGGCCTAGCACCCACAGGTCTTGACCAAAAGGCCAGATGAGAGAAATCAGCAAAAGAACTCCAGACACATGAAAAATCAGAGTGAAAGGACATCCCCAAAAGAAAGGCATGTTTTGTGGCCTAGAATGTTCAATCTTAGAGAATGTTTCATGAGTTGATGAGAACAATGTATATTCAGTGGTTTTGGGGTAGAAAGTTCAGTAAACGTATGTTAGGCCCATTTGTTCTAGAGTTCTGTTCAAGTCCATTTCAGTGCTTATTTTCTGCTTGGATGATCTGTCCCACTCTGTCAGTGGGGTGTTGAAGTCCCCAGCTATTATGATGCTGTTTGTCATTTTGTTTAGATCAAGTAGGGTTTGTTTTATGAATCCAGGCACACCTGTGTTGGGTGGATAAATATTTAGGATTGTTATGTCTTCTTGTTGAATTGTTCCCTTCATGATTATGGAATGACCATCTGTGTCTGTCTTTACTTTTACTGATTTGAAGTCTGTGCTATATGATATGAGAATGGCTATACCAGCTTTCTTTGGTTTCCATATGAGTGGAATATGGTTTTCCATCCCTTCACCTTGAGGCTGAATGTGTCCTTGTGGGTTCCATGTGTTTCCTGGAGACAGAACATACTTGGCTTGTATTTTTTTGTCCATTCAGCCAGCCTATGTCTCTTGAATGGGGCATTGAAGCCATTCACATTTACTGAAAGAATTGATAAGTGAGGCATATTTCTGTCCATTCTGTTGAGTAGAACTTTGTTGCTTTGTTTTACCTCTTGAGCCATTGGGGTATCTGAGCTCTGACCTTTAGCTTTTGAGTTATTTTGCACTGGGGGTGTCTATTGTACTGATCTATTTATAATGCATTTCTGAGTGCTTCTTGCAGGGCAAGTCTGGTCTTCACAAATTCCCTCAGTGTTCGTTTGTCTGGGAAAGTCTGTATTTCTCCCTCACATAAGAAACTTACTTTTGCAGGATTCAAAATTCTAGGCTGGCCATTATTGTGTTTGAGAAAACTGAGAATGGGGCCCCAATCCCTTCTCACTTGTAAGGTCTCAGTTGAGAAATCTGCAGATAGTCTGATGGGTTTTCCTTTGTAAGTTACCTGATGCTTTTGCCTTATGGCTTGTAGGAGAGCCTTTTTCATGATTATTTTGGCCAGTCTGAACACTGTGTGTCATGGTGATTGCCACTTCACAATGAATCTCCCATGGGTCCTCTGAGCTTCTGGAACCTGGATATCTAAATTTCTAGGACAGAAGATTAATGAAACAAAAAGTTGTTTCTTTGAAAAGATAAACAAAATCAATAGGCCTCTTGTTACATTAACCAGAAACAGCAAAGAAAGGACCCCAATAAGCTCAATCAGAAATGAAAAATGAGATATTACAACTGATACCATGGAAATATAAAGTATCATCCTTGAATACTTTAAAAATTTCTATGCACATAAACTTGAAAATGTTGAGGAAATGTTGAGGAAATGAATTTGGAAATGTTTCAAAACCTCCCTAGGCTCAAAAAGGAAGAAATAGAGCTCCTGAACTGACCAATATCAAGTAATGAAATTGAAGCAGCAAAAAAATCTCCCAAGTCCTGGACCAGATGGCTTCACAGCCAAATTTTACCAGACCTGAGAAAAAGAACTGGTACCTATACTGCAGAAATTATTTCATAACATAGAGGAGGAAGGAATCCTCCCAACTCATTCTATGAAGCCAGTATCACCTGGACATCAAAACAAAGAAAGGACACAACAAAAAAAGAAAACTACTGACCAATATCCCTTATGATTATAGATGCACAAATTCTCAGTAAAATCCCAGCAAACTGAATTCAGCTGCATGTCAAAATAATAATAATAATGATAATAATAATCATCTACCATGACCAGGTAGGCTTCATCCCAGAGATGCAAGATGGTTCAACATAAGCAGCTAGAATTGTGATTCATCACATAAATAGAAGCAAAAACAAAGACCAAATGATCCACTTAATATTGACACAGAAAAAACATTTGACAAAATTCAGCCCCCTTTTATGATAAGAACTCTCAAAAAAAAATAGGCATAGATGGAACATACCTCAATATTATAAACACCATATATGATGAACCCACAGCTAACATCATACTGAACAGGGAAAAACTGAAAGCATTCCTGCTTAGAACTGGAACCAGACAAGGCTGCCCACTGTCACCACTTCTGTTCAACATAGTGCTGGAAGTCCTAGCCAGAGCAATCAAGCAAGAGGAGGAAATCAAGGATATCCACGTGAGGAAAGAAGAGGTCAAAATATTGCTATTTACTGACAATATGATCTTATATCTAGAAAACCCCAAAAATTCTATGAAGAGACTCCTGGAATTGATAAATAAATGTAGCAAAGTCTCAGGTTACAAAATTAATGTACACAAATAGGTAGCATTCTTATACAACAACAACAGTCCAGCTGAGAATCAAATCAAAGACTCAATACTTTTCACAATAGTAACACAGAAAATAAAGTACTTAAGAATATATTTAGTGAAGAAGGTGAAAGACCTCTATAGGGAGAACTATGAAACTCTGAGGAAGGAAATCATGGAGGAGGTAATTAGATGGAAAAACATATAGGCAGAATCAACATTGTTAAAATGTCTATATTATCCAAAGTGATTTACAGATTCAATGTAATCCCCATTAAAATACCGACATAACTTTTGCATATCTAGAAAAAAAATTCTACAATTTTTATGGAACCAGAAAAGATCCCAAATAGCCAGAGCAACATTAAGCAAAGAGAACAAACTGGGAGGCATCTCCTTACCAGACTTCAAGCTACACTACAAGTCTATAGTAACCAAAACAGCATGGTACTGGCACAAAAACAGAGACATAGACCAATGGATCAGAACACAGAGCCCAGATATATAACCATCCTCATATTGCCATATGATTTTTGACAAAGCAGACAAAAACATACACTGGGAAAAAGAATCCCTATTCCGTAAGTGGTGCTGGGAAAATTGGATAGCCACATGTAGAAGACTGAACGGGATCCACACCTCCCACCTTTCACAAAAATCAACTCACAATGGATAACAGACTTAAACCTAAGGCACAAAACTTTAAGAATCTGGTAGAAGAGGTTGGGAATACTGTTATAGATATTGGCCTAGGCAAAGAATTTATGAAGAAAACACCAAAGGCAGTCACAGAACAGAATGAACAGAATCTTTACAAAAGAAGATAGACTAATGGCCAATAAACATGTGAAAAAGTGCTCAACGTCAGTAATCATCAGGGAAGTGCAAATCAAAGCCACAATGACATATCACCTAACTCCAGTGAGAATCGCTTTTATCAAAAAGTCCCAAAACAACAGATGCCGGTGTGGATGCAGAGAGAAAGGAACACTCGTACACTGTTGGTAGGACTACAAACTAGTACAATTTCTATGGAAAGCAGTATGTAGACACCTCAAAGAACTTAAAGTAGACCTACAATTTGATCCAGCAATCCCACTACTGGGCATTTTTCCAAAAGGGAAAAAGAAATTTTATAAAAAAGACACATATTTATAGCAGAACAATTGACAATCGCAATGATGTGGAAACAGCCCAAGTGCCCATGAGTGGATTAATAAAATGAGGCATACGTATACCATGGAGTATTACTCAGACCTAAAGAAATGGTTAACTAATACCATTTGTAATCACCTGTATGACACTGGAGACCATCCAAGTGAAGTATCACAAGGATGAAAAAACAAACACCACATGTACTCACTGTTAAATTGGAACTAATTGATCAACAACACTCATGTGCACACATGGTAGTAAAATTCAATGGAAATGATGTAGGTGGGAGGGGGGAAGAGGGGATGTGTGAAATCATACCTAATGGGTACATCCATATAATATTCTTTTTTTGTGGCTGAATAACATTCCATTGTGTATATATGACACATTTTCCAATTCAATCATCCATTGATGACACATAGTTTGATTCCATATCTTGGCTGTTGTATATAGTGCTGCAATAAACATGAGGGTGCAGATATCTCTTCTTTTTTCCTATTAGATTGGGCACTCAACTTGAATACATTACCGAGGGCCTAATTCATGTTTGCATCTTGTTGAACAAAATAGCCCTTAACAAGTGTTTGTAGAATAAATTGGTAACCACTCTTTGATTTTTAACAAAAAAGTCAATAACAATACATACTTGTTGATATAAAAATATAACTTAAAAAACAAAAATAGCACTTGAATTAATTATTGAATGAAATTTGTTAATGCCACTTTGATAAATTTTTTTATAAGTTTTTAAAATTATCAAGATAACTGACTAAATAATTTCAAGTAATAATGTAATTAGCTAACTTGCATTAGACAGAACATATATTCAATGTTCTCATCTTTACAGTACTTCTTCACATTAATTTTTCTTGTACTGATGCATGTTGGTAATTCAAGTCAGTGGTTTTATTGCTGCCTTGGTTCCAATAAAACTCTAGAGGTCACATGACTATAGACTGAGTGAATATAATTTTAAACCATTATGTGCAGTCATATTAAAAAGTAGGAGATAAGAGGAAAATGTTGATAATTGTACTCCACCCATTACAAAATTTAAATTGATTTGACTTCAAGGTGAAGGCTAAAAGCATATTCAATATACTAAAAGCACAAATCTATACTATATTGTTCAGCACACTGTTATTACTACTAGTACATCATTTCACTTCAGACTTTTACTGCAAAAAGTTTTAAGAAAATGATTGCTATCAATCCTTTAGTAACTCGGATCTATTTCTTCTTAAATCTAATAACTACAGCCCAAGGAAAGATATTTAGTCTTTCTTTGCCTCATTTGCCTTATGTGTAAAGGTAGCAATTTTAACTAGATCTCTAGTTCAAAACTTTTTTCTTTCCTCCTGGATTATACCCCACTCCTCACAACTAACAAGCACTGGTAGAGAAGAAAATGGAGCCAAATGGATAGCAACCTGCTACATTACTACCTTGTCCATTTCAAACCAAGAGGCTCTTGATTATTGTTTAATTATAAGTCCATGTAAGATTTATTGAAAGTAGTGGTTTCTTGGGAAAGAAGGGAAAAGAAGAAAAAGGAGCAAAAGAGGATGAAAATTTAAACCACTGGAATGAATTATATATCTAAATTTCTCCCAGATTTGTTATTATTATTTAATTAATGAAAATTAGCAAATTTAATTTTATTGATACTTCCCATACTAATGGTTTAGTTAAAAATTACTCATTCGTATACATAATTAAGAATTCTTAACATCACAAGCTTTATAATTTGATCAAGTCCCATTTATTTATAATATTTTTATTGTTCCTGTGATTGTCATTGGGGTCTTGTTTATAAATTATTTGCCTAGGTTGATATGTAGAAGAGTTTTCCAACATTTTCTTCTAGCATTCTTATGGTTTCATGCCTTACATTTAAGTCTTTTATACATCTTGAATTAATTTTTGTGACTGGCAAGGGACGTGGCTCCTGTTTCATTCTTCTGTATGTGGCTATCCAATTCTCCCAGCACCATTTATTGAGTAGGGCTTCTTTTCCCCAGTGTATATTGTTGCCTGCTTTGTCAAAGATAAATTGGCTGTATGTGAATGGTTTTATATCTGGATTCTCTGTTCTCTTCCATTGGTCTATGTCTCTATTTTTGTGCCAATACCATGCTGTTTTGGTTACTATAGCCTTGTAGTGTAGTTTGAAGTCTGGTAATGTGATGCCTCCAGATTTGTTCTTTTTGCTTAAGGTTGCTTTGGCTACTCAGGCTCTTTTCTGGTTCCAAATGAAGCATAGAGTTATTTTTTTCTAGATCTGTGAAATATGACATTGGTGTTTTGATGGGGATTGCATTGAATCTGTAAATCACCTTGGGTAGTATGGACATTTTAACAATGTTGATTCTACTGATCTATGAGCATGATATGCTTTTCTATTTGTTTGTGTCACCTGCACTTTCTTTCCTCAATGTTTTGTAGTTCTCTTTGTAGAGATCTTTCACTTCCTTGGTTAAGTATATTCCTAGGTATTTTATTTTGGGTGGGGGGGCTATTGTGAAAGGTATTGAGTATTTGATTTGACTCTCAGATTGACTGTTATTGGTGTATAGGAATGCTACTATTGCTATTAAGCACCCTTCATTACAGAGCTTTTTTTCCCACAATATTCCAAAATAAAGCAAAAAGCTTTCTGCTTTTGTGCCTTCAGGCCTGAAGATGGTAAAAAAGAGTCCTACTATTGGTAATTCCCAGAATACTGCATTCTTTCTTGTGGTTTACCTACACTCTGCCAACAATATGTACATAGTTAAATGGTCCATGAATCCCTCAATTTGACTATGTCATCCATGCCCAGCCAGGTCACTGACTAATAGAAGAATCAATATGAGGAGTCACTTCAGGGAAAAATAAATCAAAATTCGATTATATATTTGGTAATGTATACAATTTAAGATCACTCAAAAAAATTCCTTATGAGTTATTATAAAGCTATGCTAATGAAAATAATGTGGTATTGGCCCAATATAGAAAAATAGATCCAAGAAAAAGAGAGCCAAGAAACTGACCAACATATATAGAGTCACCTGATTAATGACAAGGAACCACTGAAATTCAATGAGGAAAGAATTGTCTTTACAATAAATACCACTGGGTAAATATGATATCTTGTAGAAGAAAGTAAAACCTGACCCCTTTTTCTTATCTTACAAAGCAATTAATTTGATATGAATAACAGACTTAAATGTGAAAGCTTAAAAATAAAACTTCCATAGTAAGACAGTGAAAAATATCATTATGACCTCTTGTAGGAAAATATTTTTAAATACGTCATAAAAAGCACCATTTGTAAAGTAAAAAAATATGCTTAGCATTGGCAGAATAAAGCTATAATGCATAAATCAGGGGAAATACTGGTACATCAATTTATAAAGAAAACCTAGAAGTCAAAAACAAAATGCCTGAGTATGATGGTTAGTTGGTCGTATGTGTCAACTTGGCTAGGCCATACCACTCACTTATTTAATCAAACACTACTCTAGGTGTTGCTGTAACAGTATTTCATAGAATTAACATCTACAATCAGTTTAAAGGAGGTTAACCTCACATTGCCTAACACGAGTGGGTGTCCTCCAATCAGTTGAAGTCTTCAAGAGCAAAAACTGAAGTTTCCCCAAAGAGAAATTCTACCTCAACACCACAGAATCACTTTTGCCTGAGTTTCCAGCCTACCAATCTGTCCTACAAATTTCAAACTTTCCAGTTCCTATAATCATGTAAGCCAATTACTCTGGAGAAACATATTTCCCTGGAGATAACTTTCTAGTACAGATTTTATAGTAGAGACTTTGAATGCTTAACCGACAAACACCAAGTTACCATGCAACCTGAGTTGCGCATCTTGAACGAGATACTATTTTACCCGCAAAGATGTACTAGTCAGCATGTAGAGCAGCACCCTACCGTCAAATGGAAGTGGTATACACAAGATCAGGCTCCAGTAAGTTACCTAAGGGAGTGGCCCCAATGCCCGTGGCCCCTACTCTTGCTACCTTACCTTCTCTTTCTCAGCCTGCACCTATGGCATCATGGGGAGTTCCCTATGATCAGCTGACTGAGGACAGGAAAACACAAACCTGGTTTACAGATGGTTCTGCATGATATTCAGGCGTCACCCCAAAGTGGACATCTGCAGCACTACAACTGCTTTCTGGGACATATCTGAAGAATAGTGGTGGATATGCACAATAAGTTGATTTTAAGTAAAGAAGAGTACCGTTAATAATGTCAGTGGTCCTCAACTAGTCAGTTGAAGGCCTTAAGAGTATGAAGTGAGGTTTCCTGGAGAAGGAATTCTGCCTCAAGACCATGACATAGAAATCCTTCCTAAGTTCCCAGTCTTCCAATCTGTCTGACATAGTTCAGATTTGCCTGTTCCCACAATCGCATGAGTCAACTCTTTAACATAAATCTCTTAATATATGCGCACATATATGTATATGTGTATGTATTTTGTTCCTCTGGAGAATCCTGACTGAAAAACTTAAAATCCAAAAGAAGGGAGGGGAAGGGAGGCAAAAAATGTAAACAGGTAATTTAGAAAAGAAGATATCCAAATGGCTAAAAAGCAAATGAAAAATTGCTCAATCTTATCAGTTATCAGATAAATACAAATTAAATGCAAAAATAAATCATTGCATACCAACCAGAGTGGCCAAATTTAAGAGGACAATATCAAGTGTCATCAAGGTTTTTGAATATCTGGGACTCTAGTGCATTATTGGTGGTAGTATAAATTGCTGCAAACATTTTGGAACATGATCGGGCAGTATCTAAACATATATATGATTCTTGATTGGTTAATTTAATTTTTGGATATAGCTGCAATAGAATGGACGCATCCATTCACCAAAAGACATGTGAAAATATACTTAGGAGCTAATTCATTGTAGCCACAGGCATAACACAACCTACATGTCAATCAACATGATTTTACATATATACAGTTTGTTATATATATGCAATGGAACGCTACACAGTAAAGAAAAAGAACAAACTGCTGTTAAGTACAACCAAGGAGAAAATGGTAAGCAGAAAAAGCCAGTCACCAAAGAATATATATTGCATAATTCCATTTGCATTAAGTTCAAAAATATGCAAAACTAATCTATGGTGACAGTTTTCAGAGTAGTATTTTCCCATGGGGGTTTATTAATTGTGGGAAGGGAGTATAAGGAAGTATTTGAGTCATGGTAGCTCTGATTGATAAATATATAAAGTTCCTCTAAGATATGTATACTTTACTGTACAAAAAGAAAATTATGAGTTGCCCTCTGGCTTCCTGTTTGTGTTTGGAAAGTTCAATCACCAGAAAGAAAAGGATTCAGAAGAAGGAGGTCATATTATTTTTTCCAGCTTCCCCTAATGGGTGGCTGTGGCTGACAGGGCCCTTCAATCAAAGGCCAGTTGTTTGTCTCTCTTCAAACAAGTCTCTTTCCTTCCCCTAGACCTTCAAACCTTGGTAGAAACTTCACCCTGCTGTTACTCTTTCTGTGGTACCAAACTACTCTTTATGGATCCTTCCCACTCCCCCCAAACATTTGTAAATAGTTCCCTTTTTAATCTCTCCCCAAACCTTTGTAAATAGCTCCTTTTTTATTCTCTGCCATATCTTTCCTGCCAGGACACTATTATATCTATAAGCAATTTCCCAATTTTACTTGCAATAGAATAGACAATGACACATTATTCAAGATGTAGCATTCAATTATTGCCATTTTGATCAAATTAAATAGATTTGCACATTCACTCTGAGTGTTCCCTGTTTTAATCTGCACTGCTTGGTTTTTATCTAGTATGTCACCATTTATCATTCAAAACTTAAAATTCATTAAAAGTTGGAAGTTTGAAAAAGGTGTTAAAATTGTTTCCTTGGTTCATGGATGTGTTCCTTTTGAAACATGTATGGATGTGAAATTGGAAGGAAAAATCATATACTTTATTAATTGAACTAATCAGTGTGAGGGATTTCATTTCCTTCCATTCTATGATGATAGACAAAAAGAGAGGAAATTTTCCCTAAATTCATGTGTTTCTAAAAACCATACTATTCAAAGAACTGTGTCATGTCTTCATTTGAAGGTTTAGCTTTATAGTTTATACACTATGAAACAGAAGCAAATTTTTTAAGATGAGCAATTTATTTCACAATATAACTCAAGGTGTATAGAAGTTAGAAACACAACAAAAAATGATCCCAACATCAAGCTGTCCCCAGACTACCAAGATTTATACATGGAGGATCACAATAGATAGTGTAGTATGGAGGTCTCTTCTAATTGTGACCTGTTACAAATGTTGGCAATTAAAAAGAGTGTGTGTAGGAGTGAGTGAGAGTGGTTGGTCTGCTTTTGGAGACCCAGTAAGTCATGATCCCTGGACTCGGGCTTTAGATGTTAATAACACTACCAATAGCCCTTTTTATTGTTCCCCATACTCATCCTTTTTATAGTTTCCACATTTTTTAGAAACAATAAAAATGTGTGTGTGTTTGATTTTAGTGGAACCACTTTTTTCAATATCTTCTCTTCACCTGGAATTTAACAGCCACATAATTTATTTGCTAGGCACTCTCAGAGATTCTAGGGATGTCAAGATGGATGAGAAATGATCTCCACACTATAAAAGCACATAAGCTTCCTATTCTATACCAAGACTTTGAAACAGCTTAAGTCAACAGAAAAATTGAATTTTTATTGACTGTTTTAAAAATTACTTTAGATTGAAAAGAATGATAAAGCAGTAAACCAGTTAATGTAACATAACCTAAGGGCAGGTATTAATGCTAACTAAAAATAGCATTCAAATGATAAAAGAGGAATATTATGGAAGAAACTATCATTTTACTTAAATTTGAGCCTGTGACCTTTGTATCCTAATTTAAAACCTGCTAATCTTTTATCTGCAAGTCTACCTTTTATTGCCATTAAAAACCTTAAGTTAATTACCTTTATCTCAGGCCAAGAAATCTATATTTCATCAAGAAACATTTAATTTATTTTGTAAGTACTTAATGGGAGGCAGAGACTAGTACTTGTACATATTCTCAATGTTCCTATTTTTTTTTGGTTTTTTTTTGTTTTTTTTGGTTATAGATTCCAGTTTTATGGGAGGCAGTAATATGCCCAACTAAAATATTACATTTTCTAGTGATCCCATCTCCCCAAGTGAGTATTTTCTTGCCAGTGAGGTAAAATCAGAGAAATTATGTGCTATCGCTCTTTAAAAGCAGCTATCCTTGTTTCCTATTCCTAGTTTCTGCTGCCTAGAATGTAAACTTGATTGCTGGAGCTCCAGCAGCCATTTTGGTTCTTTAGAATATAAGGTACACTCTAAAGATAGTTAAATAAAAATAAAGGAGGCCATAAATCCTGATGTGCATTAAACACTACATTACCTAACACTAACAAAAAACAGAATTATTTAAGTGTTTGAGCCACTCTTATTTTGCTTCTTGTTTTTAACTGCCTGGCAAAACTAACCTGAAAAATAAATGTAGTATTCAGTTCCATATAAACCTAAGTTTATTCCTCTTTTATCCAAGGAATATCTAATTACCAAAAATATATCTCTAGTAATAAATAGATTAAAAAGGATGAAATAAGAGAAGAAATAAACACCTATGAACTCAATATAAGACTGAATATAAACAGTACTTGATATCCCTTACATGATCCATTGACTGTTCCTCTCTTGTGATGCTGTCAGAGGTAACCACTCTCTTGAGTTCTGCATTTACAAGTAATTTACTTTTAATTTCAGCTTTACCAAACTTGTTTGGAGTATATTGGAATATATACACACATATATGCATATACATATACACACATATATATGTATGTATATCCAACAGGGAAAATATAGGGAAAGTATAGTTTTCACGCTTACTTTCTTCACCTTTCATATTTTAAAATTCATTCAAAATTTTCCTGTATTTTTAACTGATTTTTTTCATTATTGTATTTTATTGTATGAATATATCAAAATTTATTTATACACACCATTGATGAGGATTCTTGACATTTCTCCTAGTATATGTGTGCAAGAGTTGAGGAAACAACTAATAATTGCATCATGGTGTGATATTTTTAGTGGTTTTTAAAATTCAGTTGTATCAAAGTATTTTCCTAATTTTTCAAAACACCATATGCATTCAATAGAAAATTAATTAGTATAACAATTCTATCTCCCTGCCATCTCTCAGTGTTGTCTGACTTCATTTTACCAATTTGTAAGTATGAAACAATATCACTTTGTGCTTTAAATTTGCATTTTCCTTATCATTAGTGATACTAACCATTTTTTCATATGTTCATAGCCCATTTATATTTTTCTTCCCTAAACTCTTGATCAAATGTCTTCTCTTGTATTTCCTTTATAAAAATTTTATATTATAATTTATTTAAATAAAAATTATATGTGCTGAATACTAAATTGTTGTCAGTTATATGAATTGCAGATATATTCTTTCTGTTTGTGGTTTTTCTTTCATTTTCTTTATGGCAGTTTTTATGATACGAAATCAAAACCTTTCCTGTTAGCCAAATTTATTAGTGTCTGTCATCTTTCTTCATGATTTATATGTCTGGTAGTTTTTTTTAATTCAGAGAAATAAAAGGCTGACTCTGGTACTTATACAGACATAAAATATAACAATTAAAATGAATGCAAATTATATAATTAAGCAATAATGTAGATTAAGCTAATAGTTGTCATTGAAAATTAGAGAGAATTCTACTGAGAGGGAAAATATCTTTAGTAATTTTAAGGCATTTAAGTTTATAATGTCCTCTATACTTTAATTCTTTATTTGTATATTAACTCATTCAACATTTTTTGTATGAGGCATTATGATCAGTTTTGGTGGTATAATAAAGCAAAATCACAGTCTTCTTTCCCAAAATGCTCATTCTCCAGTGGATGAGACAGACAGTCCACAAGGTAATTATGTACAATGGAAAGGGGTATGATGGAGAAGTGGACAGATTATTATGATTTACTGATAATTTCTTATCAATCATCCTTAAATGTTTTCTATAATTCACTGAATTTAAGGTAGATATTGAATTTAAGAGATGACTAATAATTAAATATATAATAAGACACTTTAGATATAGAGCTCTTACTTAAAACATAGCAACCAATGTCCTAACTTCATATTTTTTCTTCAAATTGACATCCACTCTGCTTTGCATTCAAAACTTCCCAATCTGTTAATTCATCTACTGAACCATGACACAGGTGAAATTAAGAGAAGGAGCAACAGAAAGGGTAATGCTGGATATTTTCTAAAATTTTCCCTATGTTTTCTCCCCCAACAAATCCATTCTAATACATTAATTGCATCCTGTCATCTACCTGATTAAATAGTGCCAATGTCTCTCTATAACAAAGAAGATACAGGTCAAACTACTTAACTCATCATTCTCAAACTCTCCAAAATCTAATCCACTAATTTTAACTAATGTCTCACTATTCTCTAAAATAAAGCCCCTTTCCAATTCTGTCACTTTACCCCATAACCAGGACATACCTGAATCTAAGCCTTTCTGTTGTTTTATCTTGGATGTTTGTATGTGGCCCTTTGCCTAAGTAAATACAACAACCTTCATAATCTTATTTGAATTTTACTTTATCCACAATTTTATTAATATAATATTAGGCTACACTAATCTCTTTATATCCAATATGAGATGACACTTCTCATGCTTCCCAAGCTTTTGGGCCCTTAATTATATACTGCTTTAGGTTTATAAATGGCTAATTTGAGTCTTGTCTACTCTATCAAATTATAACAAATGGACCTGCCTTCCATTTATTTTATTTTTTGCTCTTATAGAAGATAATTCATTTAGTGTCTAGTCAATAAATAATAACTTGCTGAATGTTTTTTATGATACAAAGAAAATTATCCTATCCATATGTAACACTGAATATTGTTTACTCTCTTTTATCTCCATATTTACCCTCAAAAAACTTGCATATCAAAGAGGATATAAGATCATTTTAAAGATAATTTTTTATAAGGCAAGGTAATTTGATGAACATATATATCATATTCAAAATGCTAAAAGTGGCATTTTCTTTAATTCAGTTGGGTTTTTTATACTTTTATTTGTATTGACATTACTAAGTCGCATAAGCTTTTGAACTCATTTTTTATTTCTTCCATATTCTGTAGGCCTTACTCACATCCAGGGAATTTCCAAGATCTATAGTTTCTACCTTCACAGTACTTTACTTGCTTTCCCCTACATAAATCACAAGACAAGGCTCATCATTCTGAACTTCAGTGCAATCTACTTACGGTAGCCTGTACTTAAATGTCTGTAGTCACTATTATCTATTAATAGATATTCTATTATATAAATATAAATATATGCCACCGTCTTTCCATTTCCTATTCTAATCTGTAGTCCAACTATTTTCTAACCATTATTTGGACTATTTTTGAAAACCTATACCTATTGTGAAGCTATTCCTGGTCATCCAACTAGATAAGAGTAATTCAATATTTAATTTCACATTTGTGGTAAATCATAATAATGGCACTCAGCATGCTTATGTGCCTCTACTATTCCCCATGTATATTTTACTGCCTGAATCTGCCACTGAAGTTTTTTGTCAAACAATCACAAAACTTCAGTGGCATACAATAATAAATATTTAGTTTACTCACAAATGCATAGTCTGACCAAGGTTTGGCTAACTTCTTGCTCACGTATCTGCAGTTAGACATGGGTCACTAAGGTAACTGCTGATTCAGGTGATTTTATTAAATATCTAGGGATTGGCTGAAGTTTTATTGATGCTCAATGGCCTCAAATGGAAAAAAAAGCTAAAAAAAAAACCTCTAAAATGACATACTTTTCTTTCACATATTTCGTTATCCAGTAGTTTAGTCTATAGCCACATTGCAAGTGGTGAGGAATCAAGATCATTGATGTAGTTAATCTTACACATCACAGAACCTAGAGGTCTAAAAGCTTTATTTATAAGCCTCTTTAGTAATCTGGTTCTGAATCCTGGGTACAATTTCAGTTCTATGAATAAGATAATCTTTCTGGTTTACATGCAGAAAAATAGGCTCCAACCGACGTGGTCTATTGTCTCATCACCAATAAGATTTAAGAAGTTCTTATAAATTTAGGAAAAGACTGATTGTTCTTTATTTATGGTAACATGTAGCCCCCATATAGTTCAATCAAATAATGACAAGTTGCCTCAGTGAATGCACTTTCCAGTGTCAGTCCCACATACCTGGAAGTTAATCAGGCTAAAATAGAGTCACACCAAGGAACATGTCTCCAACTTCCAAACAGTGAACAGCATCAATATCACCAGAGTAACCACACATCTACATATGATGCCAATTCACACCTGTAAAATTCAAACAGCCTCTGAAATCCACATATCCCAAAAGTCCTATATTAGATCTGGCATCTCCTCTGCATAGAAAGACTGTGACTGAGCAGCAGAGTTCACTCTTACTGGATAAGCAATGTCTTTAGATAAGTTTTGTCTTTTTATTTTAGATACTGAGTGTTGGTCTCATCATAATGAGCCAAAAGTAGCTTTGTAGTACCTTTATACATCTAACTGTAGCACCATCAGTCTCTTGACTCCAAATAGCAACTAGTCATATGGATTTAAAGCTAAAACCCTACTGTTGGCTTCTTCTCCATTTTCTTTGCATTTTTTCTAACAATTTTGTATGTATATATAGGCTCTCAATTAAATCACCTTCAGCCAGAAACACTTAAAACCTTTTCTTGTTCTTTATTTCTGCATTAAATTTTTAAGGACACACCATGGAATGCTCCTGATGATTATCTGGTACATTTTATATAACATTAGTCTTTTATTATATTTAGCTATCTATTTTTATCCTACATAATAAAATATTTAAAATATTTTATGTTGTTTATGTTTCACATTCTCTAGATCTGAGGACAGTTTCTTGTCTGCATTGGGTGCTTATTGAATATTTGTTAAATTTAGATAATATATATATCTTATAGTTATTGATTTTACTTATATGATTTAACAATAGTAAATTAAGTAGTTTAGTATTGTATTCATTAAAATAAGCTTTGCTTATTTAATTCAAAATTGCTTCATGTATGGATTATCTTTGCATTCAAATAAAAAGATTACTCTTTACAAATTTATTTTTATATCCCATTTCATCACCAGCAACCAAATTCTCTGTAGGAGTTCAGCACCCTATATCTACTGAAAATTAAGTGAATACATCATTTTGCTTCAGTTATACTTTATCTTATCTACCACTAAGAACCTTATCTAAAATGCCAGCATGAACTTTAAAATGCTTTATCCTGAGCCAGGAATACTGTGTATCCTGAGGAAATACCCTGATTTCAGTTGGTGAAATTTCTAAATGGCAATCTGCTATGGTCACTGTCTCTCTAATACTTTTATTGGAAAATCAGGTAATGTTGATTGTCCTAAGTAGTGTTTGATAGTCATTTCCCTTCTTTTAAAAATTGTCATTCATATAGACTTGGTTGGTCAAATGTTATCTTTTTTTAAAAAGTGATGAGATGACTACTATTTAACTTTGCTTCTTTTCCTTTTCTTTTTGCTAATCTATTTTTTCAATTTGCCTACCTAGTCTTCTCTTAAATTCTAATACCATTTTGTTGAATGCCCTAACTTTTAAGGCCTCACAAAAGTTAAATTCTAAACATCCATGAACAGAATTAAGGAGTAAGAAAGTTACAGCTCTTCTCACACAATTAAAAAAATAAATGAATGAAATCCTCAATATAATTCTAGTCCACTTTATGCACATAAGCCTTTGTCCACAGGTTGTAATGCATAGCAATCATAGGAAATAAAATATTAACCTACACAATTCAATTCTAATTCCTATGCAGTATGAAAAAAACACTTCAAAATGATATTTGTCTTAATATAAGTGAATTTCTTGCAAGTCTTTCGTTGAATTGTGGTTTGTTTTATTTGATATTCTACTTAGTTTGATTACATATATATTTTGTGGAGATATACAAGAACAACCTCAGCTATCCATGACTTACAAAATAAAGGCATATATTTTGTATCTCTTAAAGATGTCACAAATATGAACTTATTATTTGTTCTTAAAATCTCTTACTCAACTAACTATGACCATAAGCAAGGGTTTACTATAAATCTTTGAAAACAAATTTTAAATTATCAGTAAGTTATATCTCATTAATTTATGGCTATATATACAAATTAGTAAATGTAAATTTTCATAAATAAATAAATGAAATATAGAATAGTGGCAGATTTTTCACTGTGAATTTCTGCATTACATTCAAATAAAATGTGGTACTTAAAAATATTTTCTTTGTTTAATTTATGATCTTGAAAAAATAGTGATATTGGTATTTGAGTATTTGTTGGGCATAATGTGCAAACAGTTGGCCTCTTGCAGAATTGTTATATACTACATTGGATCTTGGAAAAGCATTTGAAAAAGAAAACCGTCTTTGGCTAAGTCATTCTGAACAAGTGATCCATGGCAAAGAATGAGGCAAAGTCCATCACTTTTGAAAAACAGGAGAAAATATTGTCCCTTTTGTCCTGGAAGCAGCAGGAATAGCAATGATGAGTAGGGAAACTCAAAGAAGAGAGAAATATTAATTCAGTTAGCAAGAGCTTAAAAGACCAGTAAGTAACAACAGCAAAAAATGTAGTTTCTGTTTGTCTTGAGAAACAATATGCTGTGAAGTTCCTCTTAGACATAGCTTGGCTTAATTTTCTCTGGTGTAGAAGCTAAACTATGCTATAGGAAACTGACAAATCCACTAAATATGAAAATGTTTGACTTTCAGAATGACAAATACAAAACTCATTTAAGGCATTCTCTACTTATATAAAGAAAGATACAAATGAATTTCAACAACTGGTAATTATGAAAAAATGTGCTTCCATAGGGTAAGATAAAGGTGAACTCCTATGTAACAGATACCACTTCTACAGAATTCTATACTGCAGAGTGTACAATTACCAAAATCAATCACTGAAGGTGTTTAATATTTGGCTAGACTGACTTCATGATAATAGCTTGTATAACTATTGTTTACATTCTGTGGGGTTCAGTTTTGTGTTATATCTTAAGATTAGCTAATGAGTCTTAATTTTAATCCAAGCGTGTTTTATGAAAATAAGTGCAAAGATTGAAGCCTACTAAAAGAATGAAGAATGGACAATGAAAGCCCCAGACAAACAATCTACTATTGACAAAAGCATTTAACCTGACGATCTTTGGGTAGCAGTTCCATTAAAAGAAGATAGATTACATTAGAACTAGGGCACATTTATCATTATTATATAAGTTAAATTTTAATGTTTTGAATCAAAATTTGAATCCAATATTGCATGGTATTTTTATTAAAAAGCAAACTTTTTGAGCCAGATAAGACATTACGCATGTTCTAGTCATCGTGTTATTGAATACTCATCAGTTCTATGAAGATGTTACAAGAATTATATGTGTTTTTTTAATCGAAGAAAGTGATGCACAGAGAGGTTATTCAACTTGCCTAAAGTAATGTTTTTATTAAATAGAGGAGCCAGAATTTGAACCTAGGTAGTCTCTAAGGTTTTTGCTCTTCTTGAATATTCTATTATTGCTCAAAATATTCACTGATTTTCCACCATTTTGAATTTAGTATTGCTCCTATAACTTGACTTGGTTAATGGATTTAGGTAAAGATGGCATGTGCTACTTCCAACTAAAAGCTTTAAGAGCTAGCCCACAGATAGCCATGCATCTTTTCCCTTTTCCATGAGACTGGTGAAATTCCAGATAAAGGCCATTCATTCAGTTACCCTGGATCCCCACATGAAGACAGAGTAAAGTGGAATTAGTACCAATCTGAGATGAACTCATAGGATAAAACATTCCTGGTTATGAGCCACTAGGATTTTTTTATTGTTAGTTACTGCAATATAACCAAGCTTATCCCAACTGATACAGCTCATAACCACAATATTATTTGGCCTTCCAATACATAGTATGCGTATACCTAGTGCAAAATTACAATCTAAAATTTATTAGTGATACTTATATCAGATAAGAAGAATGCTTGATTATTTTTTCTTTGAGAAAATACTATAAATTATTAACCAATATCAACTACGGTAAACATCAAGACTCTTCTGTTTGATCTACTGAACAAAAGTTGAGCTAGTCTAGAAAAGAGAATTTTATGTTACATGGTAAACAAAGAATGTTTCAGCAACCCAAAACAATTGATTCAGCCTTTGCAGCTCTTCTCAGGAATAACTGACTCATTCTTGCTTCTTATTGTATATCAACTTAGTTTTCCTTCATCTGGACATGTATTACCTGTATGCATTGTGGTCTCCATGCTGGGGAGAGAATGACTTGTTTTGTCAGTTCTAGTTTAAAAATCTCCTCACAAAGGCTCTGGCTTGGTTATATAACTGTGGACCACTCAATTGTGCTATTGAGGATAGGCAATGTACTAACATTTAGTGAAAGTCTCTCTCCCCTCCATCGCACACACAGAATAACCTACTGTGCCCAGATAGGTGGGTCCATAGTTAGGTAAATAGTGGTAAAGTTCCAGTTCCAAGATGAGAAAATCCTAAAGCAAGTAATACATCATTTTGTAAATACATTAAAAAAAGTAATTTTGCAATGATGCTTAGTAATTTAGAAGTTGTCTCATTATGATAAATAACAATCATTTATATAAATATCTTCTCATTAATTGGGACTCTATGATTTCATTTTCCGAATGGGCAATTATGACAGTTATGACTCGTATTCCATTAAATATTATTTCTCCACTTTCCTCTTACTAAAAGAACCCTGGTATTTCTAGGTGGTAATTTTTACAGTTGGCAATATCTTTCCAGACCTTACTTGCAACAAAGATGATCTTTTGAAACAATTCTGACCAGAATTATGTTAGCGTAAGTTACTAGGAGGAACTTGAAGAAAAAAACATCTTGAATAATATATATTTGGCATGACTCGAAGTTTTTGGAAATTTCATTTCATTCTTGCCCGGGATGTGGGTGCAGAACTTGGAGAAGCTGGGGGCCTTTGATACTTTGAGAATGAAGACTATGCAATGGAATTATAGTGGGAACCTTACTGATAATGACAGCTTTGACTCCTGATCTGCCTACTCATCTACTCAGAGATTTCTAGTTGTATGAGGCTCATAAATCCCAATATGTTTAGGTCACTCTTTTACTTACAACCAAATGTAAATCCAGTTGAAACAGTTTCATACTTGGAGGTTCCTTATAAGCTAAAATTGTGGCTGTGGATCTTGTCTTTACATCTCAAACAAGGCTTATTTAAAAAGACAATTTATTTGTTTTATGTAAATAAGAATGCCCCCATTAAACTGCAAATGTGTTCATCTTTTCCCCAAGAAAGTCAATCTAAAGTCAAATCCACCTATTACTTCCAGAGAGTATTATCTAAGTCTATTTTGCTCTGAGTTCATATTCTCCAGATGACATTTATTCTTCTTTAGTATCATCATAATCCTAATGCAGACATTCTATAGTCTTTAAATTAAGAGTTGTTTAACAAACTCCTATACACGCACAACACAAAAAGAGGAATTACAGGATATTAATGACACAAATTTCCATTTAAGGAAATAATTAAAAAGAAAAGAACAAGAGAGTGGGACCAACTACATAGCATATGCTACGTGGTAGTGGAGTGAAAAACCAAATTTTCCATCTATGATACAAAGTAAATATCTTCATTAGAAATGTCTTCTCTTTGTAATTCTCTTTCAGTGAATATGTTTTTGTCCTATCCATCCATGTTTATATCTAAAAGGAGCATAAAAGAGAACTTCACTTTGCAGAGATGTGTAGTGTTAACAGTGAGCCTTTTATTTTCTCATAGTCACAGGAACTGATTTATATACAGAGATGGAGAAATCACAGTTTCCTGTTGCCAGTCTTCTGTGTCAATAATTTCTAGAAATTTATTAGTTGCTGTTAAATTTTATTTTAAATAATTCAGTAACTGCAATGACAAAAGTTATCCATTCATATTTTGAATATGGACTTTAAAAAAAATTCTCTCTGTTATCAACAGACATACCCATTCCACCATAGGCAGACAGTAAATTCATTTTGTTTACTAATCCATTCTGAGAACAAAATCTATTCCATTTTAAACTGAGGGCTACATTATAGTAGAATGAGCAGAGTATACAACTAAATTAAAAGAGTAGGGGAATCCTCACTGTCCTCTGCCCTACTTTAATGAAGTCCATTACAGACTTTGTTTTGCCATTTACAGTGATCCAATCTAGAGAGATCCACTTTTTGCATTGCTGAGGACTCTGTGCATCATACATGGTACAAAAACAATTGAAGGTAGCTTTGTCAATAATGGAACATAGGTCTTTGTAACAGAATGTGAAGATGATGTCTACTTAGGTGTGGCTAGATCCAGGGATCAAGTAATTGTATTAGAGCTCTAACTCTATTTTACATTTGTAATTGTCATTTCTTACCTTGAATTTGATTATAGATTCTCTCAAGTTGGAGAGAAAGGTGGCTTCCATCACCTTTGCATTCCTATAAATATGGAATTTCTAACCTGAAACAGAAATTATCTTTCACAGTATCTATACATTAATTCCAAGAAATATTTGGGTTATCTTTTCTTGTATTGCATGCTTACCCCCATAGAGAGGGTTGTGAGCAGCCCAATTTATGGCTTGTCCAAACTGCAGGGATTGTTGTCTCTTTCTAGGTAACCCTCAGAAAGGATAAGGAACACGCGGTTTCTTTAAGTAACAAGAAATATATCAGTGATCACTGTAACAAGGAAGTATACCCAGGGTTCCAGGTTACCAACTGGGGGGTGAATGTTAATGGCAGTGGAAATAGCCCTGAAGAAGCTGAGCATGATCAAAAAGCTAAAATCAAAGGTCTTCTTGTCTGTTTGTAGAAAGCATGGTCACCTGAATCAGTTTGTTTTCAGGAGCTCCTTATTCATCACATTGACTATGTTATTCTGTTCTCTGGCCTCTACTTTTTCCGATTTGAAATCAGCTGTTAATAATATTATTGCTCCTGTCTATGTGATATGTTATTTTTCTCTTGCTATTTTTCTAACAGTATCTTTGTTTTTGGATTTCAGCAGTTTTACCGTGATCTGAGTATATACATATATTATTACGATTTCCTACGGAGGCTGTAGAAAATTACCACAAATGTAAAAGCTTAAACAGAACACAAATTTATTTTCTTATTGTTCTTGAGGTCATAAGTCTGAAATGAGCCTTTTGGGCTAAAATCAAAGTGTTGGTAGAGTTATGTTCCTCCTGCAGGCTCCGGGGCAGAATCTTTTTCCTTGCTTTTTCCAGGTTATAGAATCCACGTGCATTCCTTGGCTTGCGGTTCTTTTCTCCATCTTCAAAGTGAATCAATACAAGCTATTCTTCCATTGTCATAACTCTTTTTTCTTATTTTGACTCTCCTACCACTCTCTTTTCAGGACCCTTGTAATTACGTTGAGCCCATGTAAATGATCGAGGATAATTTCCACATCTCAAGATCCTTAAATTAAGGACATCTTCAAAGTCCCTTTTGCCATGTTAGGTAACATGTTTATGGACTTTCAAGATAAGGGAATAAAAATTTTGGTAGGCTATTATTCAGCCTGTCACAATGTGGTACTCTGATTTCATTATACTTTGAATTTGTTGGGCTTCAAGGATCTATAAATGAATGTTGTAAGCAAATCTGGGAAGTTTTTAGCCATTGTTGTTTTGAACATAATTCCTACATCTTTTGTTTCCTCTCTTTTTCAACTACAATTTTACAAATGTTGGAACATTTTATATGTTTTAATAGACGTGTAAAATTTTGTTAATTTTTGAAAAATATTTATTTCTTAGTTCTCCAGATTGGATAACTGATCTATCATCAAGTTCACTTCTGCTTTCTTCTGCAATATCAAATTTGCTGTTGATTCTATTTACTGAATTTTTCATTTCTATATTGTACTTTTTAGAACTAGGATTTCCATTTGGCCCTTTTTTATAGTTTCCAAATTTCTCTTAACTATTTCAGTTTGTTGAATCAATAATAGAATAATTTCCTCTCATTTTTGACACATTTTTGATAGTTCCTTTGAAGCCTTTCCCCGCCAAATAAATTGTCTGGCCTCACTTAGATTCAGTTTCTGCTCACAGCTTTTCTTCTTGTATATGGGTTTCACATTCCTGTTTTTGAGCATGTCTACTATTTTGGGTTGAAAACTAGACATTATAAATAAGTTATTGTGTGACTCTGCATCATAATTTATCTTCTTGGGATTTTTATATTGATTTAAGTAGGAAATAATTTTGTCTTTACTGAAATGTACAGCCACCGATATCTCTTCTCAGATTTTTTTTTCCTGATTCCCCTGTGGTCTCTTCTATTCCTGCATAGTGTAGTAGTCACCCAATATTGACACCTCAAGTCTTAAAAGCTTCCACTTTATGTGGCCCAATCTCTGGGTTGCTTGACAAATGCTTTCAATATTGCAACAAGTTTGCAAGCTCTCCAGATTTGCAGTTTTCACCAACATCATCTGAGGTCCCCTGCCCACCTTTCTGTTTTAGCAATCACTGATGAATGTGTGAAGAATCCCTGCTGTTACTGCTGTTGTTCTTGTTGGTTTTAATCTTAGTCTTTCTACAGCTGTCTTTCTTCCAAAATATCTCCAATTAATATTCTCTCTTCTCTGCCACCTATTCTGAACCAAGACATCTACTTCTAGGTATATGGGAACGGTCTAAGACAAGAAGCCCACAAACACAACCAATGTTCCTTTAAGCAGCAGTACTTCTTCATGAGGAAACACTTAGCAGTATATTGTCTGCTTTGGGTCATTTTCCAGTGTCATGTAATAGCTGTTTTCAATAATTGTGTCCAGTTTTATACTTATGTTCTACTTATGGAAATCACCCAATCACCTCATGCAATGATTGCTAGAAGTATTGTCTGTGTTACAAGTTTTTTTCTTTATTTTAACTGCATTGATATCAGGTATTTATTTTGACAAATATCAATTTTACCAAGTTTAGTAATATATTAAGGGTACATAGTTCCAACTTAAATATCTGTTCATTTGTTTTAAGAAGATTATATAGAACTTTGTTAAAAATAAACTTCACCTTTATGCTGTTGACCAAAATATATGGTGAATATAATTTTATATATAGTGCCTCAAATTGTTTATTATTTTTTAATGAATGACCCTTTTTAGCTCTCTGCTTATCTTTATCAACCTGGGAACTAGAACTCTGAATTATTACTATGCCATAACATTAAGTGAAATAGCCAAATATTAGTTGATCAAAAGGTTTTTCATCTGAAGTAAGGGAATTTTCCTTCAGACATCAAGGGTAAAATGTTAATAGCTATACAACCTGCAATTATTAGGACTATAATTTGAAAACAGAAAAATAGGTTGGTATATCAGACCTAGACTATAATCATAGTAATTTGTATTATTTGTTCACAATTATTTATTCTCTGTTATTCCTTGTCATGCTTCTCTGTAGGCATAATAAACTTTCCGAAACCATTGAATTGGAACTCTTGGACATTTGAGATGCTTTGACTAATGAGGCGTGAAAGGATGTTACATTTGTTGCCTCTGAGAGCAAAAGCCCTTAATGTACTTTTATAGTTTTGTTGAACTTCTTACCTCCTGCCTTTCACCACAACAACAAAATGACCCAGATAGATGCTATGCCTTAAAAGTAAGTTCCAGAATGAGAAGACATGTAGAGATGAGCCCAGTCAAGCCCAGAAAAACTAGGAGAGAACAGCAGGAGTTTCAGTTGACCAATAGCTTTCATGTAATGTAAGCAATGAAAAAAAATTGCGTTTTTAAGCCACTGAGCTATTGATGATTTCTATTCCAATAGCAAAAACAAACAAACAAACAAAAAGACTGAAAGACTAAGATGGCATTATCCTTTATTTCCTTGAATATTTAAAATACATAATAAGTACATACTGCTTCCTACCTCAAACAGCAAATAATAAAAATATTTTGAAGTTAAATGTCTAAGGTCTAAGTGAGAATTTACAGATATGGCATGTTTGGGAACAGATAAACAATTACCAAAATTCAGGTACAATTTTTGTCATATTATTGGCTTGTAATCCTCTTACATAATTGTGAGGAAATTATAATAATGTTATCTAGATATCTATTCCATTTTTATTGCAGCTAATGTTATAGCATTTTGATATAGTCTCATTGAGGATTTTTATAACAAATCTAATAAAACTATGATGATTATCTGCCCCCACTATCAATTACAATAAATTATACTAAAGGTATATGTTGTTAGGTATCAGAATAGAACAAATAGTAGAATAAGAAGCAGGTAAAAATGACATATCCCAAGTCAAATATTTAGCTTAAAGAATTTCAAAGCTAAATATTACTCAAGCAGTATTAGGTAAACTTTTCTGTTGTAATTCCTTTGTTTATGATATTAACAGTGTCATGATAGTCACAGATCAGTCAAATTTAGGACTGGAGGAAAAACTTCACAGTACAGAGGAACAGATTCTGGGATAAAATTCAGGGGACTTAATTTCTCATTGTGGCTCTGTTAGTGACGTGCTTATCTATCCGATGATGAATGGGTCTCTCTTTCTCCTAACATTTCATTTTGAAAAATGACAATCAAAAGAAATGGTAAAAAATAAATAATAACTACAAAAAAGTTATATATACTGTTAAATTTGGTTCAACAACTAACATATTAAAAATATATATATATAATTATCTCTTTCTTTGTAAGTGTGTGTATATACTCAACTTTCTTTATACTAAGTTGTTCAAAAATGAGTTGCAGAATCCTGACTACTCTTACCACTTCATTTTTTATCTCCTAAGAAAAAGGATTTTCTTCTACCTAACTACTAAGATTGATTTAATTATAATATACCATCCTTATTAAATATCCTGAATTGTCCAAAAAATTCTTTCATATCTTCTTTTCTGCTACAAAATATGAACAAGTTTCTTTTAATTGACAATAATTTTCCTACACCTTTTATTTGTTTTATTTGGTTTTGCTTATGGAATTCTTGAAGGGTCCAGGCATGTTATCAATTGTGTCTGCATGGTTGTATTTGAGTTAAAGCTATTTTTTGAGAAACACAACCCAATTAACATTGCATACCTCTAATGACACAAAATCAGGAGAACATAATTTCAGTTCATAATTTTAGTGAGGCTATATTTGATCACTTGGTCAAGGTGGACTATATCATATTGTTATAAATATCCATTGTTACTTTCGAAATTAAGGAGTAATCTAGGAGGGTGAAACATGTGTCATCGTGTTCTGCAACATCCTGTTCTTGGTTTAAGTAACCACTGATGATTCTTGCATAAATGTATTACATCAGAACTCACAAAACTATGACTTTGTTTTTGGAATTCTATTATACCTCCCATAATAATTAACTGGCAGCCTTCTATTTAAAAATAGCTTTTATTTTATTTCTTCATCTTTATTTTTCCCTTTTTGGTTTGATTTTTTTTTGAGTAGCACTATGGACTTATGGAATGTTTTAAATTTAATGTGATATAACATTGATTTAATTATTATTTTTTGATGCTTACAATTTTCCACTTTTAACCAAGCTGATTCTTCTATTGTTTTGCAATGTCATCATTAGCCTTTGAGTACTTTATTATGTTCAGACATAAGATGTCCCAAGCTTACATTTTATTTTCCCTAGCACAGAGAAATAATTTGTCATTTCTCCAAGCTCCCTGATTCTTTGTGATAAAGAATAATATTAAGAAATCGAGATTTGGATAAGAGAATACTTAATTTTAGAAGACTGTCATTGAATCTAGGTTTTTTCAGTGGACAGAGTTATGACATACATTTAAGAAATAATAAATTCATACTGGTATATACAAAATGCAATAATTTGTGGTTCTTTCTTACATTCTTTTTTTTTTTTTTTTTTTTTGCTTTTTTTTTGGACACAGAGTCTGGCTCTGTTGCCCAGGCTAGAGTGCCATGGCATCAGCCTAGCTCACAGCAACCTCCAACTCCTGGGCTCAAGCGATCCTCCTGCCTTAGCCTACCTTGTAGCTGGGACTATAGGCGTGCACCATTGCACCCGGCTAATTTTTTCTATTTAAAAATATTTACTATTTAAAAATAGTAGAGATGGGGTCTCACTCTTGCTCAGGCTGGTGTCAAACTTCTGAGCTCAAGAGATCCTCCCACCTCAGCCTCTCAGAGTGATAGTATTACAGGCGTGAGCCACCACGCCAGACTTTTGTTTTTTTCCCCCCCAGCAAAAGCCCTAGTTCCCTAACATACCAATATATCTATTCATTTTCTCCATTTATTTTTCTGTCATACAATAATTAATAAAAAATAGATAACAACTGTGTACTGATAGGACCCCAACAACATATCAACAACACAAAATTTAAGATTTCCTTCAGATATTTGTCTTCATAATACCTCACACGTTAATAATATTAATAATGGTGGGAGAATAATAATAATAGTGGTGTATTAATAAACTCACTAAGGGTATACAGAGTGCACTGTTCAAAATAAATATAGCCATCCCTCAGCATCCATGGGGGATTGGTTCCAGACCCCTGCAGATACCAAAATCCATGGATGCTCAATCTCTGATATAAAACTGTGTAGTACTTACATAAAAGCTACCTACATTCTCCTGTATATTATAAATCATCTATAGATTACTGGTAATATCTAATACAATATTAATGTCATAAATAATAGTTGTTATACTGTATTATTTAGGGAATAATGACAAAAATAAAAAGTCCTACATAGCCATCATTTTTTTTCTAAATATTTTCCATCCATGGTTGTTGAATGCACAGATGCAGAACCCACAGATAAGCAG
Source organism: Daubentonia madagascariensis (assembly GCA_023783475.1). Taxonomy (NCBI): domain Eukaryota; kingdom Metazoa; phylum Chordata; class Mammalia; order Primates; family Daubentoniidae; genus Daubentonia; species Daubentonia madagascariensis. The sequence continues at coordinate 10,228,557 of JAKFHU010000978.1, read as the reverse complement.
CATCGACCATACTGTAGTTTCCGTGGTCAGGGTATCAATTCAATGTTCAATTAAACTAATTTGTTTCTGTTTCTATTTAGTTTAAAGATTATGTTTGCTTGATTAAATGTGTTAAATGTGCATCTTTTTAGTTTGTTTTCCAAAAAGCAGCTCTTTCTCATTATTAGTATTGACATTTTAAGTTCTTTGAATTCACAGATCCTTTCTTATTTTTGACCTATTTATTAATTTTTCCAAAAAAATTATCAAAATCATTTTTATTAATATTTTGTAAATATATAGTTCAGCAATGTATTAAATCAAATGTTTGTTTTAATAGTTTATCAAAATGATATAGCTATATTTCAGAATTTTGTATAGGCTTGACAATGATAAGAAATCCTCAAATCTCTGTTCCCCTGCAGACCCCACAATCTACACATTCTTCAGAAACAAAACTCCCAGCTTGTTTATCTGTTTCCTTCATTCCCCAGGATTTTTCCTGTGGTAGCTCTTGGGGTATGCCACTTGGATCTCTCTTCAAGAAAGAACTTGCCATATAACTGCAAAGAGGGCATTTAGCTGCCCCTTCTAGATGTTAAAACCTTCAAGGTTCCCCTCAGCTTTTGAGCAGAGGATACGTTCTTGACTCTTTCCATAAAGCCTTTAGCTATAGCCTTAGCATAGCACAGTTGTCAGACACCGACCACTTCTGCCCCATGCACTCCATCTCTAATGGCCAATCTTTGTTCCAGAGTTCCCCAGAATTAACCAGAATTTTGTGAGATCTGCATTATTTCCTCATCTAATCTCACTTCCTCCCTCTTTAAAGTACACAGGTGTTACTCTTCAATAAACCTCCTGCACTCCCAAATCTGTCTGTCTGTGTCCCTAGGGGCCCAAATAATACATATCTTTATATATTTTTAATGTATACACTGCCCTTATACATTCATTAATTCTACACTTAACATGTATGATAAAGGTTTCATATCATTATACTTTAACTCTTCTCCCTTCCTCCAATGTAGTTATATTATACCTTTTTATTATTATGAATATATAAATATTATAATCCAAGAAAACACTAAACCTAATTTCTTGGGGGCTTCTTATATGTGATTGTGTACTGCCTGGAATAAATATATACATTATACCTATATAAAACTTTCATTATATTCTTTTAAAATCTACATGGTTAATTTTTCCTATAATCTGTATAATCTGTTTCATGTTTTTGGCCTGGAATGATCGGTCCTCGTGCTCCCTGTTTATTTATTTGCTCAAGACTCAGACCAATTTTAATAAAGTTCATTCTGTGGATTTTAATATTATAAACTTACTCGAATAAATGTTTTAATTATCACAAACGTTAGCAAAACAACCTATCATTTCTTGTTGTTTTCTGACTAAAACCATGATAACCAACTCACGATATGTAGTGACCATTTGCATTTGCAGTTTGCCTTAAGAACAAATGTTTTATGTATTTTCTTCAGTTACAAATAACACAAAACTTATATATGCTTATAATTTATATATGCTTGGTTCAAAAGTCCTAAATTATTGCATAGTCTCTTTATTCTAGAATTTAACATTAAATAATTAATAATAATTAGGAAAGGAGAAAATTATGGATTTAAATATTTATGTAAATAATATAATGTTCAAAAATTATTACAATCTTATCCCTTTTGAGAAAACATGCCATATTTTCAATTGCCATCTCTACATGCTTACATATGAAAACATATTGCAATGCTGAAAGTGAAGGAGACATACACACACACACACACACACACACACACATGATCTCACCACTGATTTTACCCATCTCCCTCACTTTGAAGCTTTATTTAATATTTATGAATTAGTGACACTCTGAATTTAAAAAGTAATGATTCATATACACTCATAAGTTGCTGGTGACATATAGATATTATAAAATCATAGAGTAAAATCAACAAATATAAATCTGAACCTTAAAAAGTACATAGTATTTGAGTTTTGCTATTAATAGTTCCTACTGAAAAACAATGAATGTGAGGAACTATTTAGCTATAAAATTACTCATCATGGCTTTGTTCAAAACAGAGAGAATTAAAAAATAACAAATAGAGGATTGGTTCAGTAAATTATGGTGCATTTCTGAGGAAAAATTTATATTTAAATATTTGGAATTGTGTCATAGCTGTATTTTAACATAAAGAATCTAGGCCTGGTATGCCCATCCATTCTATTCTCTCTCTCTCTCTCTCTCTCTCTCTCTCTGAGTCTCTCTCTCTCCCCCTCACACACACACACACACAGACACACACACACAAATGCAAATATACATACTCATACAACACATGAAGTGAATATAGAAATAAATCTTGTAAGCTAACTATAAAAATTATAGCAGCACTTACTGATATGGAATGAGATCATGGGTGATATTTTATAAACATTTGTATGTTTAAAAATTCCATTATAAAATTTTTATACTTACGCTTGAAAAAATTTAACACATAAAAAGATAATATTATAGATATCGGCATACTCATACTCAATAATTAGCTCATTGTGTCATTTAGCTTCCAATATATAATATAGGAATAGAAATCTGAGTCCATTCAAAACATAGATACATATCTCCTTGGAAGAGTAACAAATCTAAAGTATCACAGGATAAATAGACAATGAGGGGGCCATCTTGAAGTTTCTAGAACCAAAAGCTGATGGAGGTAGCTGGATTTTCATTGTCTCCTGAGTTAAAAACTAAAATTCTTTAATTGGAGCAGGCTAAAAAGATCCTGCTGCCTTTGTGAATACATGATAAAACCCCTATTACCAGTCCCCAAAATGTGGCAGCCATGAAGCTGTTGACTTGGATATGATAGGAAGAATATGAGACAGCCACACAGCCAGAGCCTGAATCAAGCTTCCTTCTGGGTCATAATGCAACTCTGCAACATCTCTCTGGAGGAGAGACTTGAGCCTTCATTTTAAGACTTGATTTTGAACTGGGAGGCCAGTTGACCAGATACAACAAAAATGATTTCTCTCAACTTGAAGACATTGGAATGAGCAGAAGTAAATAAACAATTTTGTGAAATTCTCAATCAAATAAACCTTCAGATTTAAATTCCAAACTTTATAAGTAAAATTAAATCATGAAAATACAACATGCATAAAGAATACAAAGATAGGATCCAGGTGCAGAGACAGGGTCTCCTTTCTAGGGAGAGAGGGAAAAGGAATAAACAAATGGGCTTCAATTACAGTCTTGGCATTCCAGTTCTTGGCTCTCTCCATCTTAATTTTCTGCACTTGCATCCCAGGACACAACCCTGTGTGCTAATGTTAAATTTCTCCTTCTTTTTAAGCAGACTCAATCTGTTACTTCTAATTGAAAGAGTCATAACAAAACCTAAAGGGAATAAAAAAATATTAAAACTAATAAAAGAGTAAAATATAGCAAAAACAATATTTGGTTATATTTTCAATAAAACATTCAATCCAATTATATCTTTGGTCTGTACTTTATATATGACTTTATATATGGCTTATTTTCTCCAAAAATTAGAAGGGAAAAATGTATAAAAGTAACATATAATAATTAATCTATTAAATTAGTTAGAAAACAGAAACTGTAAAATAATTCTGAACAAAAAGGACCTTGACTTTATAAGATAATATTCCAAAAGTTTCTATATTACTGATTGTTTATGAAAGATATTCTACAGCAGCCGTCCCCAACTGGCTTTTTGGCACCAGGGACTGGTTTCATGGAAGACAATTTTTCCACGGACTGCAGGGGTGGGGCGTGGGGGGAAGGTTTTAGGATGATTCAAGCACATTACATTTATTGTGGAGTCAAACCTCTCTACTAAGGATAATCTGTATTTGCAGCCACTCCCCAGCAAATACAGCTCCACCTTAGATCACCAGGCCTTAGATTCTCATAAGGAGTGCGCGACCTAGATCCCTCGCATGCGCAGTTTACAGAAGGGTTCCCGCTTCTGTGAGAACCTAATGCCGCTGCTGACCTGATAGGAGGCGGAGCTTATGTGGTGATGCAAGTGATGGAGTGGCTATAAATACAGATGCAGCTTCGCTTGCTAGCTGCTCACCTCCTGCTATGCAGCCTGGTTCCTAACAGGCTATGGACTGGTACTGATCCACGACGGCCCGGGAGTTGGGGACCACAGTTCTACAGGATATAATAACTAATGGAACTATATTTTGTTTTGATTTGAGGAGGCAAGGGACATGCATCATGATACTATATATTCTACAGAAATTGCATATTCTGCCATAAAATTAGGGCATAATTTCTACTTCAAAATTATGATCAATTTATCAAGTTTTATGAGAATCACAGATATGTTCATAGAAAAAACCCTGAATTCAATTAAATATGTATTGTACATCATGCATTCCTAAAAAGCCACAAAAAATTTTACATATAATAAAAAATAGTCAAATATAGTTAATTCAAATATTCTTCCCAAAGTGTTTTTTTAATGAAACAAAAGGCACCAATATCAGTAACCCAAACTATGAATAATGTGTATATTAATGTGTTGTTATATTTTTAAATAAGCTTATTCATTATGTCAGGAGACATCTCTACAAAAATCATGTCTGGAATAGCTTTGCATAACAATAAGCCTCTTTAATTTTAATTTAGAAAAATGTGAGTGATACTTCACAAAAAAATTGTGATTTTTCTCTGGAAATTAACATTTATTTTTTTCAGACATGATAAATATGGGCCTAAATATGTGTGTGCATTATATTATAATGAACTGATTGATTTGCACCATTAAAATTCAAAGCAAAATTTAAATCATTGCAAAAAGGGGTTACTATAAATTATATAAAATATAAAGAGCATGTATTTTTAGCCTTTATGTAATAAAAACTGAGACTCATTTAATTTTACACAGATATTTTCTGCCTTAATAGAGGAAAAAAATCTTATTATCTATTCGTATACAGTCACGCAGAAGATTTAATGTCAAATTCTCTAAACAAGGTGTACTCAGGGCATTTTGGAGAGATTCTCATTCATTTGTCATTTTTGTCAGACTATATCTTACATGATTTTACTAGCACTGTATTATCTCTACAAATGAAGAGGAAGCAAGTAGCAAAAAGTATTGTACTTCCCTCTGTGTGGTGACAAACACAATAGCAAGAAAACAAATTGCCTTCCCTGTGCTATCTTTTGATGTACTGCTTAACAATAGGTGGCCCTCCTCTGATCATCTGTTGACTGCCTTTAGGAACAGTTTGTGGCAGTTCAGAGGAAGGACTCCTAGGAATTCTATAATTGGAGCAGAGTATAAAAGCTCTACTAAGTGTGATACCCTGAGGAAAACTTGAGAAGACTGGAGCGGTCAGGGTCTATTTATTGCACAGAAAGAAAAAAAAATCTGAGACATAACCCAAAGTGATCACTTTCTAATACATTTTCCCCGCAGGTGCACTATATCATTGTGTGTACATAAACTTAGGCACTTTTTTATGGTCAGGCTACAGTGATCTTCATTTTATAATTCACTTATTTTATATATTAAATAAAAGGATGCAAACAAGTTTAACCACCGTTTCTGCAAATTCATTAGGTATTTCTGTATAATAGCATCTTTTTTTCTTACTTTCACTCTAGATCTTCTTTTCCATCCATAACCCCTAACCATCCTTGCTACTCACAGATTTTGAAAAATTAATCAGAAAAGTACATATATGTAAATATATATACAAAACATATATAAATATAAAGGATAAGCATTTTCACTCCTAGATAATAAAATATTGATTATCATCTAATTTTTTTCTAGGACCTCTGCTAGGAATTTTTAATGTATTATTTTACTCACTTTAAACATCCTTTTTAGTTTGAGAAAATTGGCAAAGATGCAAAATTTACCGGGTAGTAATCAGCAAAGTCAGGTTTTGAACCTCGATAAGTCTGACTATAAGATTCATATTCTTGTCACATCAAATAAATTATGTACAGGATATAATATTTCAATATGCATCACTAAACTGAGAGACTTGAATACATATATTTGTAAATTGTACTCATAGTAGAAAAGATATTAAATTTTCATTCCACTTTTAGAAAAAAGATTATTGAGTTGCTGTAAATATAGTAAATGATATGGACAATAAATCCATATTAATTGCTTGTTCTTTGCTTTGTCTGAGATAAGCTCAAACGTACTATTTTGATCCATGCAGTAATTAAAAAGTGAACTGTGGCATGTTCCTTGCATGGTCCTGTTTGGTTCAGGATGCCTAACTTTTCCAAAAAATGTGAAGCTTCATTTCTCTTCTTGTATTCCCCTTCCAAATGTGACATCGGTTTATTTTGTCTTATCATATTTTAGAAAAAATACACAGGAGATTATCTTTAGGATCTAGGAGTAGACATGACACTAAAAATACAATCTATTGAAAAGAAAAAATGATATACTGTACTTCAAAATTAAAGCAGTTTCTCTGTTAAATCACCACTTAAGAGGATGAAAAGAAGAAAAATGGTATACCCAGGGAGAAAATATTTGCAACCCATACATGCAACAAAGGACTAGTATCAAGTTCCAGTGCTGGTTATAGTTCTCAAAACTCAAGAGCAAAAAGAATTCAGTTTAGAAAATGGGTGAAGGATATGAAGAGACACTTCTCTAAAGTGGATATACAGATGGTGAACGAACACATGAAAAGGTATTTAACTTCATTAGCCATTAGAGAAATGCAAATTAAAACCACAGTGAGATATCACGAACACACCTATCAAATTACCAAAAAAAGTAGTGACAACACCAAATGTTGGTGAAGATGCATAATTATATCACTCATACATTGCTGGTAGAAACGTAAAATGTATGGTCTTTCTGGAAAACCATTTAGCAGTTTCTTAAAAATAGCTAAATGTACAACTAACATGCAATCCAGAAATTGCACAATTAAAAATTCAAAGCAAAATTTGAATCACTGAGAATAGTGGTTACTACATACTATATAAAAGAACATGAATTTTCCACTATATAGCATCTTTAAAATAACAGAATTACAGAAATTAAGAACATAATTGTGGTTGGCAAGGTTTAAGCAGGAGGTAGAAAAGAAGCTGGGGGCAGTGAAAAGACAACATGAGGGATCCCTGTGGTTATCCTGGTTCTGATATTGCACAATAGTATTTCAAGAAGTTATTAACATTATTGGGGGAAACTGAGTAAAGAGAACAAAGAATCTCTGTTTCTTTATTACAGCTATCTGCTAATCTATAATTATTTCAAAAGAAAAAAAATAATTAAAACACATAAATAATCAAATTAAAAAGGATTAAACTCCTATTTTAGAGTTCTGCAAAGCATAATAGTTCCTAGTAATCATGAGCCCATGTATTATCTCTATAGCCTATTATATATTATTAATATATACCTTGCATGAAACAATATTGACATTGCTCTCATTTATATGATCATTGAGTTTGCATCAATGATAATTTTCTCTGCCTCTTTTTCCTAAATATGTTTTACCTCTTCAGAAATGATGGGATAAAGTGCTTGAAAAGAATATAAAACAGAATATCAGTGAATATGTATAAGTATAATAGATTCCATTATCTTAGAAATTCATATCCATCACTTTTACTAATGGAAAGCAAAGAAACTAGATGTCTACATCAATGGTAGAATTAAGAATAAAATTGGAAGTGCCAAGCTTTCTCTAGATTTAACAAATATAATATGAATCACACTATTTAATGCAAATACATTAAAAGCACCCTCATATGAGAATTAAAATGATTTAAGATGAGGTTTTGACAAACTTCAGAAAACTAGGACAAGACAACATTCATTACTTTAAATATCAATATATAATTTGTGAATGCAGTATGTTGAAAATATATGTATCTTTGTAAAATGTTTTTGGATTCAAACTTCCAGTGAAGTCCTTGAGTTACTGTTAAAAACTGTCAAATATTTGTGTCTATAAATCACCTTAAAAAGGGAATCTACAATATTAATTTAAGAGTTAAGCCAATCATTTGAACCGTCGTTCAAAGTTGTTGTAGGAATTGTTTCATTTGAGAATTGATTGTATATTCTCTCATAATGAACCCTTTTTATTCAGGATGTGTTTCTGTGAGTTTGAAGAGGAGGTCTGTGCTTTAAAAATATGCCTAGAAGAACATTTGTAATCTACTTACTCAACATTTAAATCCTCAGTTTAAAAAACAAGAATAATTTGCCTCCTACAAAAAAATGAAGTCTTATTTACAAAATGAAGGTATAAAACAAGATAATTTCTAAGTTCTCTTCTAGACTGAATATTTTATTATTCTATTCAGAAGTGTAGAATATATGTAAGAAAATAATTGTATTTACATTTTAAGAATTAAGTAGCATAAACAAAAAAATTTTTAAATGCTAAAAAGACACTAATTACATGTAATTTTAAAGGTACAATATATTTATGTAACATTAAATGATTAATTTTTCTCCCAATGAATATTTATATACTTATAAATATAACACAATTTAATTATTAATATATGTTACATTATGATGTCTTATATCCCAAACAAATGTAATTATTATGATAGTGTTAATATTTAATTAGAAAAATGTAAATTTTGAAAAGAATTAATGAATCACTCTAAGACAAAATATTATTCTTAATAAATTCTAAGCACTATTATTAAGAATTAGTGTTAAGTATTAATATTATCCAGTTTCTGATATCATTCAACAAATTAATGAAGAAAATAGATTCATTAAAAACAACTATTATGAAGTCAGATGAGTTAGTATAGTAGCATAATATAATAAAAAATGGATCTGAATCTACTTTTGTGAGTCAGATAATCAAAAGACATTTCAAGGTGTCTAACAAGAAAAAGCAGAATTTTATTAGCAGAAAATCAAGAGGAGACAATCCCGGTCAAGAAAACATTTAAATAGACACATTTAACTGTGAAGGAGCATTTCACGTGTAAGAAAAAATCTAGATTCTTCACAAAAATAAACTATATGTTCCATGAATTAAGTGACAGAACTAAGATAGTTGTCTACATTCTGTATTCCAGAGATGTCCAAAATGGGTTGCAACACAGAAGAGTGTTCAAGATGACCAATTATGGTTGGGGAGAAAAATTATATTTATTTTATTAAAAAATTAAACAGGTATTAATGATAAGAAATACATGATTCTATAGCTACACTCTGGCCACATATCAATTTGTCATGTGATAAATACAGTATTTAAGAGCAGACTGGGCATACCACAATATCCAGAAGGTGGGAAAATTGACCCATCCCGTGTTTGTTAACATCCCACACATTTTCTCAGTTTACCTATGCTGGGTTAAGTGGATTTATATTTTAAATATTTGATTTTTAGTGAAACTAAACCTGACTACAGTTTGGAGAAAATTTCAAAGCTTAATCTAAGCAAATTATAGAAATCCTACGTAATTGTATATGAATTGGAGAGCTTGATATAATTGACATATTAAATCTTTCTATATTGCCGTATAGGTTTAATGATTTTTAATTAAATAAATTATATTTGGGATATTTTGCCATCCTAAAATGCATATAAAAAGGTTAGAGACTAAAAATAGCCAAATGGATAATTTAAAAGAACAAAGTAGGGGGTGTGGAGGGACTTGCCTTATCAGATTGGAAAAACGTAATGGAAATAATAATACATAATGAAGACAGTTATCTATGTGTGCAAAGGTAGAAAAGTTAATTAACAGAACAGAAAATAGAGTAGAGAAGCATATCTATTCTGAAATATAAACTTGTTTTATGATACAGATGATATTTCAGATAAATGTGGGAAAGGTGGATGAATACTTCAGTAGACTTTTCTGGCCAACTTACTTTCCATATAAGGATAATGGGATCCCTGATCATACACAATCCATAAAAAATAATTTTTGAGAGAATATAGGAAATTACGATTTTAGGGTAAGAGAGCATAAAACACAGATGTCATATTCACATTATAAATATAAAGTACGTTATAAATAATAATTCATAATGATCAAAGACACAATTAGGACAAGGCACAAACTTAGAGAAACCATTTGGAGCACTTGAACGAACAACAAAGAGTTAAATGTAAAGAATGCTTAGAGTTCCTCTGAATTATTTAATTGTAAGAAAAATACAAAAATCTACTAGAAAATGAGAGGAAAAGAAGAGGAATTTTAAAAAGATGAAGCAAAAGAAGCATTAATTCAGGAAAACATTTCATTAATCATTAAGGAAATGAAAAGAAATTAACCATTATGATGTGTTAATTACTTTCTCACAAAAATATACAAGTCTGGCAACTAAGTGGAGCAAAAAGAACCCTCAGTGTCTGCTGGGGATAATGTAAACAATTGGAAATAGTTTGGATACAGTCAGGAATTATTTAATAATTATTAATGCATTCATATCCATGAATCTTAGACTGTTGTTCCACACTCGGACAGCCTAGTAAGTTGTTTATTTTTGGCCTCTATTCTATTAGGGCATTGCCCCTGACATTAAGGTGGTTAAATATTTGAATACCATTCCTGTCCAAAGCTTGCATTATAGCTTGTCCATTCCCAGTTGAATACCTGAGAAAGTCTTGTACTTGTCTAAAGTAGACATGGCCAAAATTATTTATAGTAGAGTGCTTTGATAACACAAATATTGGAAATAAACAAAAGGATTGTATAAAACAATAGAAAATTACATTGTTGTATATTTACATGATGAAATACTATACTAAAGTAATGAGACAGAAAAAATATAAACAGTACATTAGCTATATAAACTGCTATAATATGAAAAATAGAACAATGTGTTTTGGTATACATGTATAAATGGTAAGCCTATAAAAAAGTAAAGTAAATAATGATTCAAATTTAACAGAGTGAATATTCTGGGACTAGGAGGGACCTACAGAAGACATTTCAAATACTGGCGCTGCTTCCATTTTAAAACCTGAGGCATATACAAGGATGTTCATTATATCATTATTCTTTAAATTATCTAGATATTATATATTTGGTATGTATGTTGTATTTCATAATAAAAACAAGATAATTTAAAATATCCTTAAAAAACACTGCCTTTTAAAAATTTATTTAATTTTTTTTAGTATCAGAATATTGCAGGGGTACAAATGTTTTCGTTACTTGGATTGCTTTTGTACTGCTTGAGACAAAGTTATAAGTGTGCCCATCTCCCAGATAGCATACATTGTACCCGTTAGGTATGATTTCACGCAACCCCTCCTCCCTCCTTCCCACCTGTTTGATATCCATTGAGTTTTACTACCTATAGTGCACATGAGTGTTGTTCGGTTAGCTCCAATTTAATAGTGAGTACATATGGTGTTTGTTTTTCCATTCTTGCAATACTTCACTTAGGAGAGTGGTCTCCAGTTCTATCCAGATTGTTACAAAAGGTATCAATACATTTTTTATGGTTGAGTAGTACTCCATGGTATACACACACCACATTTTATTAATCTACTCATGAATTGATGGGTACTTGGGTTGATTCCACATCTTTGTGATTGCGAATTGCGCTGCTATAAATATTCGAGGTGCAGGTGTCTTTTGATAAAATGGCACAATCTCTTTTTATTTCATTTATATCTACATAGACTTATAGGGTTATATATAGCTAGTTTATAAAAAATAAATAAATAAATAAATAAATAAAAATAAATCCTTCCATGGGAAGTTTTAGTTCATCAAAATGAATGTGATTTTTGTTTTTTGAGATCTTGAGTGGTGTAGCTTATAAGGGTTATAATTCTGTGATATGGAACTATAAATTATGAAACCTTAATTTTTAATTTAGACTTGCCTAATATTAAAATTGAAACCATAAGTCATACTATTTTTGGTAGCAGTTTACTTGAGAGAATGAGAATCTTAACATTTTAACCAAAAGTAATTTGATACATACAAATAAAGGTAAAAGATGGAGAATAACTTACCTTAAATTCAAAATACTAATATTAGCCAAAATGGGATGAAAATCTTTGCATTATTTATTATATTTACTTTGTATCTTTACACCATAGTATTAACTTGTGTTTAATTTTATTAGCAAAAAGTTCACCTCTAAGTCTCTACATTACATATGTTTTTATTTATTTTTTTAATGCAATGGCTATCCTTGAGATCATGCAGCTTATATACTTGGCTATGTAGAAATTTATATTTATTAATTGTTTAAACAAGAAATTCATTTTGAATTTACTCACTAACCTTGTAATTTTTAACTCCTGATAGTTAATTCTTAGATCTTGTAATAACTAATACAACCAATAAAAAATTGTTCACATTACCTTGGATTTAGGAGAAATGCCACTCAGACCTTCCATTTTTGCTTGATAAGTATATGTAGAGTGATGGTATTCCCTGGAATGGCAGGCTGTGAAGGTATAGAGCAGCATTTATTAAACTTTATATTCACTTGGGGAGCATATAAAATGAGGTTTCCTGTGCAACACTCTTACTGACTGATGGAAATCTCTGTCCCATCAGCCTGAATCTTTACCGAAGTTAAAGAATGACAAAGCTGTAGGCATCACATTACTGGACTTCAAAATTAACTACAAACCTGCAGCAACCAAAACAGTATAGTACTGGGACAAAAACAGATACATAGACCAAAGGAAAAGAATAGAGAACCAAGAAATGTATCCACATATTTACAGCCAAATGACTTTCAATAAAGGTGCCAAGAACATTCATTGGGAAAAGGATAGTCTCTTCAATAAATAGTACTGAGAAAAATGAATATTCATCTGCATAAAAATGAAACTAGACCCCTATCTCTTACGACACACAAAAATCAAATCCAAACGGATTAAAGTCGTAAATATAAGACCCCATACTATGAAACTACTAGAAGAAAATACATGGGAAATGCTTCAGGACATTGGCCTGGGCAAAGACTTTATGGAAAAGACCTCAAAAAGCACAGACAACAAAAGCAAAAATAGATAAACAGGACCATGACAAATTAAAAACCTTCTGCACAGCAAAGGAAACAATCAACAGCATGAAGAGACAACCTGCAAGATGGCAGAAAATATCTGCAAGCTATTAATACAACAAAGGATTAATATCCAGAATATAGAAGGAACTCAAACAACTCAACAGCAAAAAGCAAATAAGGCAATATTTTTAAAAATTGGTAAATGAGCTGAATAGACATTTATCAAAAGAAAACACACAAATAGCCGACAGGTATATAAAAATGGTCACTAATCATCAAGCATGTACAAACCAAAACCACAATGAGATACTGTCTCACCCCAATTAGAATTGCTGTTATTAAAAAGACAAAAACAAACAAACAAACAAAACAAATGCTGGCCTGGCCAGGATGCAGAGAAAAGGTAATTCTTAATACACTGTTGATGGAATGTAAATTAGTACAGTCATTTGGAGGGTCCTCAAAAAAGCAAAAAATAGAATTACCATATGATCCAGCAATCCCACACCTGGGTATATATTCAACAGAAATAAAATCAATATGTTGAAGAGATATCTGTACTCTCATGTTTATTGTAGCATTAGTCACAATAGCCAAGCTATGGAATCAACCTAAGTGTCCATCAACAGACGAACAGATAAAGAAAATGTGGTATGTATACAAAATGGAATACAATTTAACTACAAAAAAAGGACAAAACATTGGCATTCATGGCAACATGAATGAACTTGGAGGACTTATGTTTAGTGAAATTAGCCAGGTACAGAAAGAATATTACCACGTGTTCTCGCTCATACGTGGAAGATCAAAAAATTAATCTCATAGAAGTAGAGAGAATTGTGGTTACCAGAGGCTAGGAATGGGAGCATGGAGGGGAGAATAGCCAGAGGTTGGTTAAGGGATAAAAGAAAAAGTACCGCTAGATAGGAAGAATAAGTTCTAGTGTTCTATAGCACTGCAGGGTGACTATAATTAACAAAAATTTATTGCATAGTTTCAAATAACTACAGGAATAAATTTTTGAGTGTTTCCAACACACAGTTATGTACTAAAACATTAACACTTTTCAATATGCAGATTTTCATTTTGTCTTTATTTTTTAGTATTTTAAAATAAATATGTCATACTAGTAGAACTTAAGGGATATGTCTTTAATGATAATTTAACTAATATTTGTTTTTTTGAGTAACCACTTTCCTCGATTTCCTGGTATTCTTCAGGTGTTAACACTGAAAGTCAGAAAACCCCTCATTCCAAGAAAAAGAGGAACAGTTAGTCAACTTGTGCACATAGTACAGTCATAAGTGTTCCAGGTATAGAGAAGGCACTTAATAAATATTTATTGAATGCCACACTGCTGAATTAATGAATGAATCATCTCTGGAAACTGAAGTAACAGGATTGGAAGTAGATTCAATGGACCCTATTTAGGAATCAGGAATTAGCCTAATATCTGTGGCCCAGAATACTCTGTGTTCACAAAACTTCTTTCTTCTTTCCTCTCTCAGACACACAGACAAATTATATTTGCCAGCCTACCTTGCTGTGGGGTGTAGCCATGTGACTGAGTTTTGGGTAACAGAATGTAAACATAAGTGATGCACTTCATGCAAATGTTTTGCAAGTTCTGCCATATTTTGTTGCCCCCTCTGTTGGCCAAATGCAGAGTACCTAACAAAGGGCTCTGAAGTTCAGGGTGATGACACAGCTGCAAGATGGAAGGAGTAGAGGTACCTAAATGTCTACGTAGAATAGCACAAACAAATCAACAACAGCAGTTTGGACATTGCATGAGGAAAAAATGAACATTTATAAGTTTAAGTCACTAAATTTTAGGGCTCGTTTAATTCTGAAACTAGAGATATTTAACTAATATAGTAACCTCATTACATATTATCTATAGCATATTATGTATGTTATTTTATACAAGTCAATTCTAGAAGACCATATAATTTTCACAAAAAAGTATATTGATGCATTTTATAGATCCTTTTTATTTTATTTTTTAAAATATTTCTCAAATAATTAAAAATAGATACTTTGAATAAATGAAATCCTAGTAAAATTTCAAATGGTCAGAGTGGTTGGGACAGGAAAGCATTACTTTTTTCCTTTACAAATGACGTTTCATAAGGACTAGTAACATCAAGGTATGACTCTGCCTACGAACGTACAAACATGGGCCCACATGCTCACACATACGAATTCTTTCTCATATAAAAAATGTTTTAAAAAATATAATTGAATGAAGCAGAAGCTAAAATAAAGCAATTAACTTAAAACAAAAAAAGTGCTGTTTAGTTTTTCATTCAGCTTCCAACCTAAAGAATATTTTATACTTTCAAAGAGTTTGTACTTACAGGGTCATTGAAACTTGGCATTGTCTTTTTAAAAATTTTATATTATATCATTTCATTTTATTTTATTTTTTATATTATTTTATTATAATAAGAACACTTAACAAGAAATCTACCCTCTTAACAAATTTTTAAGTGTACAATACATTATTATTAACTATAGGTACAATGTCATACAACAGATCTCTAGAGCTTGTTCATCTTGCTTGACTGAAACTTTATAACCATTGATTATCAACTCCTCTTTTCCCCTCACCTCAGTCCCTGGCAACCAACATTCCACTCTTTGATACTATTAATTTTACTATTTTAGATACTTCATATAAATGAAATCATGTAGTATTTGCCTTTCTGTGACTGGCTTATTTCACTGACCATAATATCCTCAAGGTTCATTTATGCTGTATCATATTGCAGATTCTTTCCTTTTTTATGCCTGATATCAGCTCATACATGTTATGGTGGCTATTATCAAACAAAAACAAAAAAGACAGCAAGTATTGATGAAAATGTGCACAAATTGGAACCCTTGCACACTGTTGGGAGGAATGTTAATTGGTATAGCAGCTATGGAAAACAATATGGAAGTTCTTCAAAATATTAAAAATAAAACTACCATATGATTCAGCAATCCTACTTCTGGGTATTTATCCAAAAGAATTAAAATCATGAATTCAAAGATATGTTATGAATCCTATTTATCGCAGCACTATGCATAATAACCAAGACATGGAAACAAATGTCCATCAACGAATGGATAAAGAAAATGTAGTATATACATACAAAAATTTGCAGTTGTCTTAAGAATAAAATGACTCTACTAATTAGAGATATTTTAATGAAAATATTTATGATTATGTGATCTATAATAGTAGTTTACATGTAATAAGAATTAATATTTCCCTTTAGTACATTTACTTTTCACAAAAAATGTTTTTTAAATTAGTTCTTATTTCCAGGTGCCTGTGAGACTGAACTTATAAACATATTTTTATTTAACAAAGATAAAATGTATTCAGTTTTCTCTTGAGAAATACTATGGCCACAGAGTATAAATGATGCTGTTTATGATTTAACTATCCAATTAAATTAAAGTAGACAGCTAGACTGAATAATTTGTGCAATGTTTACCTAGCAATATACAGAAATCCATGGATTCTCAGCTGTTGGAATGTTTACAACATGGCCCATTTGAAAAGAGCAGCTATTTATATATCATTAAGGCTATGACAAATTAAATGAGAGCATTTGAAATGTTTTCAATGACCCACCTTGCTATCCATATATCCTAACATAGGTGCTGGATGACCCCTGTTTTTTTGTGTTGTTTGAATTTAATTTTAAAATTTGATTTCCATAAAAGCTAGCCTTTTTGACCTTTCTCAAGCTGTCTAACCAAAAGGTTGTCTGCCTCATTTCCATTAATAAAAAGAATGTGCTTTTAAAGTTTAACTAACTAAATTATCTTAAGGGCAAAAACTAAATGTAGCTGTCTGTATTTTCAACTACCTAAATTTCCAAGACTCAGAATGGTTGATTGCCCAAAAAATCTGAAGATTATTTTTATATGTGTGTGTGTGTGTATATATGTATGTGTGTGTTTTATCATTTCCTTTTTTGTTAATTTTGTTAGTTTTATTTATTAAATTAAGGAAATATATAATAGTCATTTTCAAATCTGAGCTCATAATATTAACTAAATGATGTAATCAAACAAAATATAATTTAATAATAATGAACATGACTCTCTTTATAAGTATATTGTACATATGGTAATGTAAATATACATATTTTGCAATTACTAATAGGAACAACTGAATTGAGTTTTGTTATATTGTAATAAAATATAATTTAGAGAAAAATTTTAAAGTCCTAATTCAAGACTTTCCATATAGAGCAATTTCATAAAATGTATGAGTTCTTAACTGTTTCTCCACCACAAATAGATTTATTCCTATACCACTAGCCTATTTGTAAACACATATTTAAATACCTATTCGTTCTGAAATGATTAACAGGTATATCATTTATAGTAGCTGTCCAAGTGTTTATAATACACTGCTTTAACTTAGCACACCTCTTGTCATACCTCAATACTGGATAAATGATATTTAAAACTGGACAGGCTATTTCTGCCAAATTGTAAGGGTGAAGTTTGAGTCAATGTTGGCAGAAGTTGAACTGAGTTTGTATTCTGTTGTTGCTACCATTGTCTTCAGTGCAGCATATGATTCAATATCCTCTAATGCAGTGGTCCCCAACATTTTTGGCACCACAGACCAGGGTTGCAGTGGGTGTTGGGGTTGTTGCGGGGAAGCTCTGTGGCCCGGTCCCTAACATGACCGCAGCTCTAAGTAGCTTCTCTTGCCTTGTGTCCAGAGTGAGGCAGAGATCCTGAAGGTTTCTTCTCAGTTTTCCTGCTGACCCCTAACTTTCACTATTACTGCTCCCCAGTACCACAGATAGGGTCTCTCTTCATAGCATGCCTCTCCTCCAGGGGTAAAGTAAGTGTTATTCATTACTCAATGCAAAACAAAGCTTGTAATGGGGTCAGGATTATCATCTGTTGTTTGATACGACTACAATTTTAGATGAATCTCTGTGGCTTTGAGGTTGATATTATTTTCAGCTTTCCATTCCTACATCCCATGTCAGTCGAGCCTCTTATTTTATTTTTTGTTTGGTCTTGAGAATGGATTTCCTGCCCCTCCTAGAGGGCTGGAAGACTTCTGCTTGGTTTAGGAATAGAATTTTTTACCCAATATATTTGCTGTTTCTTCCCCAGGGTAAGCATTTCATTTTCTTTCTCTCTTTCAGCTTCAGAGAAAGTTTAACTTTGTTCTGCATTCCAGAGAGTTTTCTGTCTTTCTCAAAGACCATCTTTGTTTTTACTTATCTCTAGAATCTCTTCACTTGGTTTTTTTCTCTCCTCGGTTCTGAAGGACAGAGAATTTGGTGCTTCCTCATCCACAGTTTAATTTTATTCTTAGGAGAGAAGCTCATATCATCAAGAATCTGTGCTTATCCCTTAGCAATTGCCAATCACCTACTGAATATTTGTGCTACACAGGAGAGCTCTCTATGGACTCCTGTCCTGTTCACAATCTTTTTTGAGAGCACCCACCCAATGGAAAACAATAGGAAGGGCCTTGTGTTGGTGACCCTCATATTATACTTGGGACCCCCCAGTTTTTTTAAACTTATATGACAGCCCAATCTTGACCTTAACATTTCTTCAGACTTTTACCTAATTTCTTCTAATTTGCTTTTAAGATGGCCACAACTTTCACCCTTCCTCTGGCAAAATTGAAACAATTCATTTACCCTGTCATTGTTTCAAAGGCTTCTCCCTCTTTGAAAGGTCTTTGTTTGTCATCTGAATGCAACTCTCTAATATGCTCAAGTTACAATTTTGTAGATGGTATTTTTTTTTTCCCATGGAAGCATCATTATTTGCAGTGTTCTATACCTTAAATACCTGCTTGCCTTTTGCTTTTATTAATTTTCTCTGATTTTAGGAATTGAATTATGATATGTCTTGGTGTAGTTTTCTTCATATTTCTTCCTCATGAAATATGTTGAGCTTCTTGGATATGTATGTATGGTACGCAGAATAATGGGCTCCTAAAGATGTCAAAGTCCAAATTTGCAGAAACTGCTAATATCTTATGTTACATGGAAAAGGGGAAGTAAGGTTGCAGATGGAATTAAAGTGGCTAATATACTTACCTTAAAATAGCAGATCATAGATCTTCCAGGAAAGTACAACATAATCACAAGTGTTCTTAAAAGTGAAAGCCATAGGCAGAAGAGTCAGTGTCAAGAGTGACACCATGTGAGAAAGACTTGACCAGCCTGTTGCTGTCTTTCAAGTTGCAAGAGAGGCACACACCATGGAAAAAGGCAGCCTCTAGAAGCTGCAAAAGATAAGAAACCAGATTATACTCTGGAACCTTCAGAAAGAAATGTGGTGCTGTTGACATTTTGGTTTTAGCCCAATGAGACCCATTTCAGACTTCTGACTTCAAGGAATTTAATATAATAAAGTTGTGTCATTTCAAGGCTCTAAATTTTTGGTAATCAATTACTAGCCATATGAAACTAATATAGTGGGTTTATCCTTTTGTCAAAAAATATATCCTTTTTTCAAATAACTAAATGCAACATTTCAAACAAATAACAGATTTAATTTTTCAAATAATTCAAACAAGCAATGAATTTATTCAAATAAATATTCATTAATAATTTAAATATATTTTCCATTCTTTTCCCCTCACTCTTTCCCCTTCTGAGATTCCAATGACAGACGCACCTCAGACATATTAAAAGTTAGGTTCCATACCACTGCATAAGCAAATATCACAATAAAGCAAGTTACAAATTTACTGGTTTCCCAGTGCATATAAAAGTTATGTTTACACTATAACATAGTATATTAAATTTGCAGTGGAAGTATATCCAAAAAAAATACACACCTTAAGGAAAAAATATCTTGTTCATAAAAAATGCTAACATTCATCCCACCGTTCAGCAAGTCATGATCTTTTTGCTGTTGGAGAGTCTTGCCATGATAGTAATGGCTGATGACTAAACAGGCTGGTGGTTGCTGAAGGTTGGGGTGGCTGTGGTAATTTCTGAAAATCAGACATCAGTGAAGTTGGCTGTATTGCTTAACTCTACCTTTCACAAAAGATCTCTCTGTAGCATAGAATGCTGTTTGATTGCACTTTACCCACAAGAGCACTTCTTTCAAAATTGAAGTCAATCTTCTCAAATTCTGCCGTTTTATCAACTAAGCTTATGAAAAATTTTGAATCATTTATTGTCATTGCAACAATGTTTACAGCAATGAGTAGATTCTATCTCAAGAAACCACATTCTTTGCTTTCATCCATAAAAGCAACCCCTCATCCATTCAAGTTCCATCATGAGATTGGAGCAATTCAGTCACATCTTCAGGCTCCACTTCTAATTCTCTCTCTCTTGCTATTTCCACCACATTTGCAGGTACTTCCTCCACTATAGGCTTGAATCCTCCAAAGCCATCTATGAGAATTGGAATGAACTCCCTCCAAACTCCTATTAATGTTGATATTTTGACCTTTTCCCATAAATCGTGAATGTTCTTAAGGGTATGTAAAACGGTGAATCCTTCTCAGCGGGTTTTAAATTTACTTTGCCCAGATCTGTAAGAAGAATCCCTATCTACAGCAGGTACCGCCGTACAAGATGTATTTCTAAATTAATAAGACTTGAAAGTCAAAATTATTCCTTGATCCATGGCCGATAGAATGGATGTTATGTTAGCAGGCATAAAAACAACATTAACATTCTTGTACCTCTCCATCAGAGCTCTTGGATGATCAAGTGCATTATCAATGAGCAATAATATTTTGAAAGGAATCTCTTTTTTTCCTGACCAGTAGGTCTCAACTTGGGCTTAACATATTCAGTAAATCATACTGTAAACAGATGTGCTGTTAACCAAGCTTTGTTGTTCCATGTATAGAGCACAGACAGAGTGATTTTACATAATTTTTAGGGTCTCTAGGATTTTCAGAGTGTAAATGAGCATTGACTTCAATTTAAAGTCACCAGCTGCATAAGATACAAACAAGAGTCAGCCTGTCTTTTTAAGCTTTGAAGCCAGAAATTGACTTCTCTAGCTGTGAAAGCCTTAGATGGAATTTTCTTCCATTAGAAGACTGTTTTCTCTACATTAAAAATTTATTGTTTAGTGTAGCCATGTTTATCAATGATCTTAGCTAGATACTCTGGATAACTTGCTGTAGCTTCTACGTCAGCACTTGCTGCTTCACTTCGCACTTTTATGTTATAGAGATGGCTTCTTTCCTTCAACCTCATGAATCAACCTCTGCTAGCTTCCAACTTTTCTTCTGCAGCTTCTTCACCTGCCTCAGACTTTGTAGAATTGGAGAGAGTTAAAGTCTTGCTCTGAATTAGTTTTTGGCTTAAAGGGATGTCGTGGGTGGTTTGTTCATCTACCCAGACCACTTAAACTTTCCCCCTACAGCAATAAGACTGTTTCATTTTCTTACCACTTGTGTGTTCACTGGAGTAGCACTTTTAATTTCCTTCCAGAACTTTTCCTTTGCATTAACAACTTGGCTGTTTGGTGCAAGAGGCCTAGCTTGTGGCCTATCTCGTCTTTCAATGTACCTTCCTAACTAAGCTTATTCATTTCTAGCTTTTTATTTAAAGTGAGATATGTGTGACTCTTCCTTTAACTTGAACATTTAGAAGCCAGTGTAAGGTTATTAATTGGCCTAATTTCAATGTTGTTGTGTCTCAGAGAATAGGGGCACCTGAGGAGAAGGAGATAGACGTGGAACGGCTGGTTGGTGGAACAGTCAGAACACACACATGTATTAATTAAGTTCGCTGCCTTAAATAGGCTCAGTTTGTGGCACCCCAAGACAATTGCAATAGTAACATCAAAAATCACTGATCACAGATCACTATAACAGATATAATAATTAAAATTTTGAAATATTTCAATAATTATCGAAATGTGACACAGAGATGTGAAGTGAGCACATGCTTTTGGAAAAATGTCACCAATAGACTTGCTTGACTCAGGGTTACCACAAACCATCACTTTGTGAAAAACACAGTTATCTGTGAAGCACAATAAAGTGAAGTGAAATACAAGGAGATATACCTGTATGTGATGCTAGATAAATTGATATTAATCCAGAACTCTTTGGGCTCTGTTATTTTTTTCTTGTTGTTTTATAGCCTTTTACTTACATGTTATTGTTTTGATAGTTTCTTTTGCTATGTCCTTTAAGTGCAGTAATCTTTTTTCCTATAGTATTTAAACTGCTTTTATCCCATCGAATGTATCTTTTCACTTCAGATATTATATTTTTCATCACAAGTAGTTTTATTTCTCTCCTGATAAATTTCCTGTTTTCTACTTTCTCAAACATATGGAGTATATTAATAATAGGTGTTTTAATATCTGTATTTGATATAGATGTATTTTTATCATCTGGGTTATTTCTGTGCCTATTTCTATTGATTGATTTTTTTTTCCTGGCTATAGGTGTATCTTCTACTTTTATGGGATGCCTGGTAATTTTTGATTGAATGCAACACATTGTAGATTTTACTCTGGTTGGTGTTGAGTTTTGTTATATTTCTTAAAATATCACTGAACTCTATTCAGATACAATTAGTTTACTTAGAATCCATTTAATTCTTTAGAGACATGCTTTTAAACATTGTTATGGCAAGTCCAGAGCAGTCTGTGGTCTAAAGCTAATTTTGCACCACCAGTAAAACAAAACTATTTTGAACTATCTAAATGGCATCCCATGTTTAAGGAGGCTTTTTACTCTGGCTGTCTGAAGTATAAACTATTTGCCAATTTGTATGAACTCCAGGGATTGTTCTACCTACTCATTTTCAGTGGTTCATTTCCTGGCTGAAGTGGTGTCTTCCATTTATGCATAGTTCAGGAACTCAAAGACTCAAGAGGACACTTCTGCAGATCTCCTTATTTTCCTCTCTCATTGTAGCATTCCCCCTCCAGTATTTTACCCTCTAAATTGTACCCACTCGTGTGCGTCTTAACTCTGGATTCTCAACTCAGCAAGCTGTGTTTGAGTTCCCTTATCCATTTTTCAACTTAAAAATTCTCTTCAAGCAATAAGCTGGATCAACGGAGAGCTCACCTCATGTTCTCAAGGATTGTTTTTTTGTGTGTGTGTGCTACCTGGTTTCCAGTATTTGAAAACTGTTTGTCATATATTTTATTGATTGCCTATTTAAAGGAGTAAAATTCCAGTCCCTATTACCACATGGTGGCCAGAAACGCAAGTGCTCGTGCATAAACTAGTTTCTGTTTTTTCTCTGCCCTCTGTTTACTGTGTGAATATAAGAGAGGTTCACATAGCCTAAGCAGAAAACAAAATATGATTATGAATCTATAATTGTTACCAAAAGTCTTAATATATTTCAAATCCAACATAATGATTTTTTTATTTAATAAAAGTCTAGATTAGAAACTAGAGAAATGTACTATTCTAGTGTAGTATGTATATGCTAATTTATGTTACAGAGTGCATTAAATGAATAAGCCCCAAGAATATGTCTCTTTCCCAGAAAGAGCAGAACATTTTATACAATGACACTAAAAAAAATTGAATCACAAATCTTTGCAAAGTTCACTTATTCTCATAACTCTTCTAGTAAACATGCGTATATAAATAAACTCTATTATTATCTGAAAGTACAGATTTTTTAGATAATGAAGTCTATCAAGAAGTCTATCAAAAAGTATTATATTGTACAATTATAATAATCATAATGTTCAATATAAATTTGTTATATTATAAAAGCTATTATTCCATTATAATAGCAGCCATAATAAATAAAGATACATACTAATTATAAATAAAGTGTTTTCAAAATATCTCATCTTATAGGTTATTTCTCATGTTAGGAAAATGAGAGCATGGTAACTACTTCAATGATATCATTGGCAGATAAAGTTTTATTATTAAAACAAAAATTAAGTTTTAGTTTTTCTTAAATTGTATTACCCATAATATAGAATTTGACACAGGTAATAAACTCACTGATAAAATAATCTTACAAAATAACTAGGTAGTTTTGTAAATGTATCTCATTTTATCTAAATAAATTTAAAAAATGGTTTATAAAAATTATTCATACTAGGCACAGTGGCAAGTAACTGTAGTTCCATCTACTCAGGAGGCTGAGGCGGGAGGATCACTTAAAACCAGGAGTTCAAGTCCAGCCTGGTCAACATAGCAATTATCTGTCTCAAATAAATAAATAAACAAACAAATAAATAAATAAATCATAAACTCAGAAATTAGCAGTGCAGAGAGAATAAATGTCTATAACAAATATTCTTCCATGAATATTAATAAGAAAATTTTTATACAGTAAAAAAAAAACCTTAGATTTGTTTGAATCTTTCTGTACCTCTCAATTTTCATTATGACTGAGTATGAACCAAAATAAAGAGATAATCAAATTAAATTACTGGAATTTAAAAAGTAGGTCTACTTTCTAGCCATTGAACTTAAAATATAGTCAATTGATAGATGCTTTTGTTGTTAAAGAAACATGGGGCTATTATATTTCATCATAATACTCAAATAACTTGAAAACTTTCTTCTATCTGTAAAGTCTCCCAGTGCTTTGGCAGTGTTTTGTTAAATATGTAGTACTGCTAAAAACCAAAACAGTCGTCTGAGCAGGAAAAGAAAATAATTTATTCTGACTATAGATCCTAATGATGAGTGTGCTTTCCCTCTTTTCTTTTTTCTTTCTCTTTTGTGTTCATGAAAATCTGTATTTTCCAGTGAATTAGAAATGAATTCACTAAAGACTAATATTTGTGTTTTCAGACTTCTTGAAATAAAATTGGTAAAATTATTTTGGAAATCCAGAGAAGGAGGGTGGGGGCATAGAAGGGGAAAAATGAGTCTGAATACAGAATACAAACAGAAAAAGAAAAAGAAAAACGGATGTTCTGAAGCCTGGATATTTTTTTCAGGAGTCAGGTTTGTCAATTGCAAAGGCATAATTTGTGAAAAATTATTTTGTGAATACTTTCCCTTAGGAAAAATGTCATCATCAGCGCCAGGTAAAATTTGCATCTACATGGTATTATTTGAGGGAAATTGGTAATGTTTTCATGAATGAAAATACATCATTCATAGAATTACAAAAAGTTTTATTATTCATAAATTTTCTCATTCCTATTATCTCATTTAACTATAAAATATTGCAGCCTCTATCATGGATATGTTTTCATCCTATCTCTTGGATCAGTCCCTCTAGGGGAAGAAAGCTGACATTTTTAAACAGCCCTATGAAGAGGCCTTCATGCCTCACTGGGTCACTCAAACACAAGAGTGACCCAGTTTACTCCCACATTCCTGACACTCAGAAACAGATCATAAATGTTTGTTGTTTTAAACTCCTAACGTTTGTGATCCCTTTTATGTATCAATAGATAGCTAATACAATCCATAATTAATTTATAAGGAGACTGAAGCACAGAAGGATCAAGTGACTTCCCAAAATTTCTCAATTAATGACTATATCAGACACTCTTACTTGCCTAAAAATATTCATCCTCTCACCATATCTTTTACTACCATAAACACAATTAAGTTGTGCTTCAGAGAAGACTGAGCCTTTCACCAAGTCCAAGCAAAGCATCTTGATTGATCTAGGTCAATCACAGCAATTCCAATTGCTTGACATTGATTGGTTGCTATTTTAGAGAATAGTATGTGCCAAAATACCGGCCAACAGGGTGATACTGGCGCAGACCATGGCCTGCAATGGCTCTTGACCTCTGTGCAAGAAGGAGTTCAAACGCAGGGTCACATGGTAACATGTGAAACAAAGAAATGTATTAAAGACAGAGTACAGGAAGTATAGTACACTCTTAATGATGGTAGAGAGCAGACTGCTCCAAAGGAGGCGGTAGCCTGCATGGGTTTGGGTTTTGTCTTTTTATATTAATCCCTAATAATATGCTAAGCTGGGAACAGAATATTCATGAATTTTCTGGGAAAGGGGTGGAGAGTTCCCAGAACTGAAGGTCCTTCCCCCTTTTGGTCTATACAGGGTAATTTCCAGGGGTTGCCATGGTATTGTAAACTGTCACAGTGCTGGTGGGTGTGTTTTTTATCATGCTAATGAGGCTAGTTCATTTAGGGACACTGTTGCCTCCCCTGAGCTCATGCTTCCATAAAAGGCATTTCCCTTCTGCTTCAGATAAGGATGTTACAGTCCAAGTAGAATAACTAAAAAGGTCACTATTAGCTACATTTATTTTAGCTAAGCATATTCACATTCTTGTGCCTTTCTTATCCTGCTGGCCTTCTCCTTCTGACTCCTGCCTTAACTGCCTGCAGGATCTCTGACTCCTATTTCGAGGCGAGGTCAGTTGAAGGGCATATGAGTAAGTTTTTCTTTAATAATAAGAGATGTTGGGTGAAAAGGCTTTTCTTACTCTTTCCTGTCATTATTGTATCTGCATCTGATACTTGAAGTTATGGCAGCCATATTGGAAACCTACAAAAGTAGTAGACTAATTATGGACTCAATGTGTATGTCTCTTCAAGATTGGTATGTTGAAGCCATAACCTGCATTGTGTTGGTTTTGAAGGGAATGACTTTGGGAGGTAATTAGGTTTAGATGGGGACATGATGGTGGGGGCTTTATGATAGGATTAGTATCTTTATAAAAAGAGGAAGAAATTGGAGCTTTTTTTCTCTCTCTCCATTAGGAAAGGTCATGTGGGTGTACAGCGAGAAGGCAGCCATCTGCAAATCAGGAAGTAGGCCTTCTTCAGTAACTGAATTGGCTGACACAGGAATCTTGGATTTCCCGGCCTCCAGAACTGTGACAAATAAATGTCTGTTGTTTAAGACACCCAATCTGTGCTATTTTGCTGTGGCAGCTCAGACTAATTAAGACAAAGTTCATTAGAAAAGCAGAGTAAGGAAGATGCAAAGAACTTAGGACTGATGATACTGAATATGTCAAATGATCCAGTCAAGGAATAACTCTATATCTTTCAGATATTACACTTGGCATATTGTTTAAGCCATTTCTGTTTGTGTCATTTTTTTACTCACCTGAAAATATCTTCATGGGTAGAAATGTTAGAATTGAGAGTAGAAGTAACTACCCAATCCTGCTATACTTTTTATTGAAATTTTGAATTTTTTCTTTACTTTCACTGGCATTTTTCTGGGATATAAAGGGAAAAAGCTGAGCTATTATCTAAACTCAAATTTTCTGCTGATTTTTTTCAGTTGCATTCAACAAATACTTCTATATGGCTGTAAGTTAGGAAATTAGTCATTGACTATGAGTAATTACTGCTTTCAACATTGTTGAAGTAAAACCACTGATATGAAAGGCTAAAAATAAAGGGTAAAAGGGTTGTCTCCAGAGTGGGGCTTCTTGTGTCCAAGTCTTCATTCTCTCATATTACTAATTCAGTGACATTCAACAAGATAATAAATTCTTCTTCAATTCAGTTTTTTGTTGTGGAATGTGGGTCAAATTGGAACCTAAATTCTGGGGCTATTGTGAAGATTAATGAGGTCAATTGTGTGTTGTGATTATAAAAGTGCCTGGAACATGGTTGGCTCTCAACATAATTAATTATTATCATTTTATTATTATTAAAGCGTTATCTGCCATCATGGAAGGATGATCATTTGGTGAGAAGTATATTTCTTTTCTCTTTCCATAGCTAAGCAAAAATATTCAAAATTTCTTCCGTAAGCAGATACTGATAACATGATTGCCCCATTGTTATTTTTGGATAATACTTTACTTTTTAAAATATCTCAGTTTGTAAGGTACTTTCAAATCTGTTTCATTTGATATTCATGGCAAGTAGTTTGGTAGATATTATTGGCTTGATCAGGTGCAGTAACTGAACCTGAGTTATATGTAAAAGGTCATAAAAATAGTATAATTAAGATTCAATTCAAACTCTGGTTTTATCATTCCAAATCCCATGCTGTTTCCATTGGATCATTGTATTACTAAGCATTATTTAATCAATGGAATATTTTAAAATGAAATATCATTTATGTAAAACTTGAAAAACAATACTGTGTTTTTCAGGCAGTATAAAACTTACCTCCTTAACTATTTAATTATAAAATTGAGTTTTGTGTGCAGATAATACAATGCAATTCTCACGAAGTCTAGAGCTCTATGGTACAAATGTTTGTACAGCATCATGTTGCCTTCCTATTAGACAAATGTTTGACCACCTTAGACCATCTTAAATATTTAATATATGATTAAGTGAATACAACAAAGCTGTCGTTAAGCTTTGACTAATATTATTCAATAAAGTTAAAATATTAATTTCTGGATGACATAATTAATAAAATGACTTTTTTAAATGGGTGTAATGCTTTAATAAGTGGCATTATTAGAAATAGACACTATTGGATTAGAAATCTGTAGATAAGGAGCTAGTACACATTATGCAGGTTTATTTTAGTGGGGTGAGGAATTGGCAGCCTTCTGGATCCTTTAGTGCTGCCTTTGACTGAATCCAAATTTTACAGAACAAATCTTTTTAATAAAGGGATTTGTTCTGTGAAGTTTCAATTCAGTCTAGTGGCCGCACTTGGGGATCTGGAGGGCCACATGTGGCCTTGAAGCTGCAGGTTCCCCACCCTTTTAAGAAAATAACATGATTTGTTCATATTTTTGATTTACCATGTAAAAATTTTATCACAAAAAGTATGTTTGATAAAAATTAATATACCCATACATACTCTTGAGAAAGTTGCCCTCATATGAAGCAATAACTTTTCACATGTTTTAATTGTATTTTCTTAACAAGTATAAGTTTAGTTCAGATTTATAGAAGTTTAAAATACAATATTAAAAGTTAATGCTTTATTTTAATTGGTTAAATAGAACTTAAAACTATTATTTTCTTCCACTATGAAATCAAAAGAAATATTTTCCATAAATCTATTGTTAAGTCATAAGGTGAAAATCAATCCTTCGAATATGACATTTTGTTATATGGGGTATAAATTTGTATAAAAATGATCAGTACGTATTATTTCAATAGATGGATCGAACATGCTACAAAATATCAAGGTAAGATTTTAGTTTTTTTATTTTGTTTTGTTTTGTTTTGTGTTTTGTTTTCTGGTGGTGGTCTTTTCTTTTTTCCTGAAACCTACAAGGTACCAAGTAGAAGTACTTAGGTCAATGCATAGAATATTTCTAGCCAAGTTTAAATATTTTGCTGATAATCTACAATTATGAACTGTTGGCCACTAACAAAAAGACAGTCTCTCACAGAAACTCCAAAGAAATATTTTCCTATTGCTTCCAAGATGTATTCATTCTTTTCTTTATCTGACAAATATTTATTGGATAATGCGTTATGTCAAGCACTGTTCTAGAAAGTGGGTACAAAGCAGTGAACAAAACAGCCTAATTTTTGAGTTCTTGAAGATTACAGTTTAATAGGGGAGAGGTAAAATATACAAATAAATAAATAAACAAACATATAACCATCAGGTCCCAAGCACAATTAAATAAAATAAAGGGGTAGTGAGTGCCGGAGACAGAAATTACTACTTTATATCAAGTGGTGAAACCAAGTTTTACACAAGTGACTATTGATCACAGGCCTAAAAGTAGAAAGTGAAAGTATGTTATGCACATACTTGGGAGAGGAGTATTCCAACTGAAGTAACAGAAAGCACAAATATGCTACAATATTCTGGGTGAAAGGGTAAACCCTAGTAACTTGAGTGTAAAATCCAACCAGATGAAGATGCATCCAATATTGTAAAACTGATATGTTCACAGGAGCTCACCACTGGCAAAAGTGAGTGTGCAGATATGAAAAATGTTAGGAGATCAGAGCCTGATAGCCTGATCCAAGGAAGGAACATTAGGTGCTGCGTCATCAAACATGGTGAGTAAAGCAAGCTGGTAACTGAAAATGGCCCACAATACTCAGGCTTCACATGTAGTATGTGTGAAATAAGATTGTCTAGGAATTAAATTTCTGAATACCAGTCTATGCTAGAACTTCAAAATACTGTTAGTTCTGTTGGAGGGTAAACAGGTGGCAAGGAGGTGGCTAAGGGCAGAGAGCAGGAACTGAATTGTACTAGGAACCAAACTGCAGCTAGGAACTGTTCCCTAGTGGAAACATACATAGTAAAAAGTTCCTAGTAACCTTTAACCGACTTAGAGTGCATTACCATCTAATTAGCATAGCATGGGTGGAGCTTCACGGAGAATGCTAAAAAAAGGCACATGCACAGAAAGGGAAAGTGTTATATAACCTACCCTGTTATGTAACCTGTCATGTGCTCTGTTATATAACACCAAACCTGTCAATCACTCCCAAAGGCGGGAAATGGCAATCAATCCTGCCAGGGGAAAGGCAGGACAAACTAGTGGGCTTAAAAAGGCAACATGTGCTCAGCCACCAGCATCTTTCTCCACGCCCGGGACACTGATCTGTTCCACTCTCTCTGGAACATATTTTCCCTTTATGTAGCTTCCTTTACTTTCATTCTTTATTTTATGTGATAAACTGTTCTTATTAAATTGCTCTGTGTTTGTGATCACTTCGTCATCAGCTCAACTCGGTACCAGTACTCATTCTTGACACTAGGAACCGGGGGACCAGGGAACATCCACACAGATGAACCTGACAATACTGCTTTGAATATATCCAAATATCAAATGTATGTTGGCAAAATTTACAGCCTGGGACCCTCATATGATGCCTATTACATACCCCTTATAGGGAATACTCCCAAAGCTGAGCAAAATAGTAAGACTGAAATATTGTTAACTATCCTATTAATACACATTTGAATTCAATTTGCACCATTCAAGCAAATGTGAAAGTAGCCACTCTCCTGTAACGGCTATTTTACAATCTGTTTATTTAACCATTAGGGTGATTCAAATGTCTTCATGTTCAGAGTATAAACTGAAATAACTCAAGAAGATGTGGAATAGCTTCTGTCATGGCTTGATTTGTCATATACGTGCCACTCCAGCAGAACCTGCACTGAAGTAAATTGGCCTTAATGAATAAGAAGCTAACTAAATTCCCTGAGATTAAAGGATTTCAGCAGGACTTCAAAAACTTTATTAAGCAGAGACTCACAATATTTTTCTAGCAAAACTTTTGATGAAAGATTTCTGGTTTGCTTTTTACATCTAGATTAAAGATTTTGTGTTTGCCCTTTTTGTTTTGAGCTATTTGGGGCTATTTTTATAGCAAATAATATTTAAATCACAGTATGTTTTATTTATAAAATATTAATCCTCTCTCTGCTATTTTTTCACCATTTAGTATTTGGGTATCCCTGATTCTCAGCACATATAGCATCTATTAAAAAAAATAAGCCTCCAAATGTCTCCATATCAATCAGCTTATTATGAAAGCAGAAATATTAGAAGGTTTCCAGAATTTTATAACACTTCAAAATTTACGGTATATCATTATATAATTTGAGATCAGTTTTACACAAACATTGTAGTCAGCCAGACCTTTCTTCTTAATCTATGTCTTTCCTGATTCTCTACCTATGGTTACCCCAATAAATAACATTGAAGCAAGGCCACAGAAATTGCATTTTTGTTTCAGCTCCATTTATTAGCGCTATTTGTTTGAATTTATCAGTCTCTTCTGAAAAATGAGGTGATAATAACTGACACACAGAAATAAATGAGATGCTATTCATAAGAATTCCATTCACAGTAGGTGATAAACAAATGCTACTTCTATTTTCTCCCTAAGCATTGAATAATTATTCATTAAATGTTTGCCTTTACTAATTCCAATTTCTGTATCTTTACAGCATATCTTATTAAATGACTCTTGTAAATACTCAAGGAATATAAATCTGTCTCTTCTTCACACACAACCATAACTCTCAAACTTTGACCATCTCTTCCTAAGGTCTCATCTGATTTTTAATTTAGTAACATTGAAGGTATGGTCTTTGGGAAGGAAACTAG
Organism: Daubentonia madagascariensis; assembly: GCA_023783475.1. Taxonomy (NCBI): domain Eukaryota; kingdom Metazoa; phylum Chordata; class Mammalia; order Primates; family Daubentoniidae; genus Daubentonia; species Daubentonia madagascariensis. The sequence goes on along the minus strand of JAKFHU010000978.1, from coordinate 10,196,644 downwards.
GTTTGATTACAGACTGGACGTCGAGATATAGCCAACCGCTTCACCTCTATGAGATTTTAATTTTATCACTTATTAGTCCTTTTACCAATTTTTAACCACTTATGGTTTGGTTCAAATTTAGAACTTCGAGGCTGTTTCCAAAAGTTCAAGGTGTCTTTAAAGTTAACTTGATACTATGTAATATTGATGTTTGCAGAAGATTCGCTTGTCCTTCGAGGTTTGCTGATTAGTGTCAGGAGGAATCGTATTTTACAAAATAAAAGCAATGTAAATGTATTTAATTCAAATATTTTAATTATTAGCATCTTATATAATTAATATTAACAAAATTTATAACAGCATTTTTGCTGTTAGCATGGTAACAGCTACAGATTAGCACACATTTTGTTGAATACTTTAAATTTTAATTTTTTAATACTTTAAGGAGAGTAACATTCAAAATTAAATGTACACCATAGTTTCAGTTAAAAATTTACTTTTCTGGCTTTGTAAACTTTCAGTTAACACATGGGTAATGTGCTTCAAAAGAAAATATCAGGGTCTGGATAAAGTTACTATTGAAATTGGTAAACTTTTTTCTAAAATTAATGTTTTGTGAGGCAGGTGCTTTAATATTTCTTGAGCTTATGTATTATAAAATGTTAAATTAATTATCTCCTATATGAAAAAATGATGGCATGATAAAATGATTATTATATTTCTAAAAGTATGTGACAATGTTAAAAAGCAAAGCAGGAGCCTTAAAAAAATAAAAGTTTTTTTCTCGGTATGCAGAAGTTCAACATGGATATGAATTTCTTACTCCCTGTACATCCTAGCTGCTAGAGAGAGTGGAAAAAAAATAAAAATCAATCAGGTGGAGAAAAGACAACCTCATTTAATTGCTTTGGCAGCAGTTTGTCCAGAATTCAAGCACAAAGCTACAACTAAGTGCACAAAAGAGGGAAAATGTAAGATCTATCTATGTATTTATATAGAGAGAGAGAGAAAGAGAGAGAGACCCACACGCACACACATGTTATACACAGATGCCCAGCATGAAGACAACACAGATATTAGCACTAGAGCTAACTCTTGCACACATATAAAAATACACATCTAAAAATTCATTTGCTGAAACAGTAACAGAGGTTTTCACCAGATGTTGGGCTTACGGTGATTATGTTTGTTTTTATGCTTTTTAGTATTCTACAAATATACGACCGTTAAGGCTTATTACTTTTATTATTTTTTTAAAAAGTCTCTTTCCTCTACTCTCCCTGCCCTTTCCCCACTTACCTTCCTCCTCCTCTTTCTTTTCCTCTCTCTTCACAAAACCCAGAAGTGTGATCTTCTTCTCTTCATTCTGTTTTAGCTAATAGTATTTTTTCTTTGCCTTGTGATATTTTGTAACTTTACTCTTGCATCGGAATTATTTTTCATGCCCTACAGTAGGAACAGCAATGTTTTCATTCTTTCAAGGAAGTGATAAAGGAAGACCCTTCTCATTCACAATTGTCTCCAAAGCTGGGCCCTGTTTCATACAGAATTGCTAACTGATACTCAGACATGCAGGACTTGCCATTATTAGACTTACTACAAAATTCAGTTCTTTATTATTTCAAGTTACTTCTCTGGTCTATATATTTTCTACTGGGGCTTGTACAACTAGATCGTAGGCTCCTTGAAAAAAAAATTATTGAGTTATATCTTCAGCGTCTAAGTCAGACACTGCTGTAAAACACATACACACACACGCGTGCACAAGGGAACACACACAGATACCAGGTTTCTATTCAGTAGGCGATATAACAGCCATTCAATAAACATTTGTTTGATTAATGAATAAATAAAAAACACATGCTCTATGTCTTAAATCATCTTAACATATAAAATTAATCACTGCACATTTTAAGAACTAAGCTAAATACCCAAAAGTTCTAAACGCTAACAGTTTTGCATATGTACTTTTTCCTGTTCAAGTCTGAATTTCATGAAAAATTTTCTAAAATTTGTCCCATTGTGATTGGTTATGAAAGTTTAATGCAGCTACAGTTAGATGTCCTCATGACTTATGTTAAGAATTCATAGTCTTTTATTTTTGATCTGACTAAAATTTTACAAATTCAAGAACAACTCCATAATAGTCTCTGACATTCTATTAATTTTTTTAACCATCTAATTAGAGATGCAATGAGTGAAATAACAGCCTATGAGTTCAGAAAGTTCTGGTTTCTGTGTATACGCGTATAATATTCTGGTGCTTTTCTTATTCTGTCTTCTTATTTTCTGACAGAGAAGCACTTTTAATACAATGTAACTTAATTATTTTGGAAAATTGTAGTTATATTTTGCATTTAAAAAATCACAAATATAAGGTACAGAAATAGCTGCTATTGAAGGAAAAAATTAAAAATACAAACTTCACAATGACCTAAAATATATTATTTGTTTAACCTCATGTTATTTTACTATTTTTTGGTTTTCAATTTTTGATGGTGATACAAATTTCTAAATAAGAATTCTGATTAAGGCATATAGAAAATAATATTTACTAATATAATAAAATCAAAAATGATAAAAGGATGTAAGAACAGGCATCTCAACTTTCATATTAAGCTAAATAAGTGCTACATGTCACTCCTATAATGCATTCTCTAGTTGTTATAGAATGATCTATATGTTCATGATTAATCCAGTTTTATGGCTAAATATATGTAAGAACAATTAATTCTTTATGTAGATCAAAAATAAATTAAGTATGTCATTACTGCTATGACACTGTTTCTATTACTTTTAAATCTATCAATTATTTATTTTATATTTATTTGTCTATTGAATAAAAGTGTTTTTTTCTTGTATTTTAAAACGTATCTTGATATATATTGTATCTTAAAGACAAAGATGTAACTTACATCACACACATAAAATGTATTCAAGAAAAAAATCTCCAAACCAGAGAGTAGGTTCAATGGTACATAAATACCTATTTACGTAGAACCATATGGCAGAACAAATAAGAGACTTTGAAGGGGAAATTAGGTTGGGGCAGTGGTGAATTAGCATTCTTATCTTAAGAGTCTGACATACTACATTATGATGTAAAGCTAACAAACTATCAGCAGGCATTGAAGAAGAAGTAGTTAAGTGGGTGTTGAGAATATCAGTCATTATCCAGGAAGACAGAGGTACAAATCAAGATCAAAAGAAAGGAACAAGTTCAATGTCAACTTCTCAAACATCTCAGAACCAAATGGAATTCACCTGAAGTAGGGGAAAGCTGAGAGGATTGGGCTAGATATTGTTTTACACTGTAATTATTAGTTTGAGGTTATATGCAAAGGCCTGAGAAAGGCACGTTTCTTTTTACAGGAGGCTTTTAAAGAACTGGAAAAAGGTATATGAGTGAAATTACACCCTCATTAAGCTTAAATTTTTTGCCAACTAGTTAGTACATCATTACCATAAATAGATGCATGCACTCACACATAACTTGAAAAAACTGTTGCAATATATGGGTTTTGATATATTTCCACACTTTCTCCATTGTTTCCTTTTTCTCTGTGCTTTTTTCTTCTCCAGATTATACTCTATATAATTAATGTTTAATTAAACATGCTACAGTAACGTAACAGTATTCTCTTCTTTTTAAAGATTTTCTAGGGTATTATCACATGTATAATTTTCCAAATGAATTTTGTAATATTATGTCAACTTCTCAATATTAAATAACTTGGTATTTCTATTGGGTTTACATGATTTTTTTTACTTATTTAGGGATAAGTAGTACTTTGGTTATATTGTTCATATCCATGAAAAATCAGCATCTTTTGATTTATTCTCTTTTTTACTTTCTCAGAAGAGTTCTATATGGTTTTGATTTGGTTTCTGTACATTTTTTATTGTTTATTCAGAAGCATTATATAATTTCTCTACTTTTGTTAAATAGATTCTTGTCTTCTATCATTTGTTCTAAACTGTTGTCTTTAAATAGAGAAATACTACTTATATTCCTATATTTAGTAGCCAGAAAGTTTAACTAATTAATTTTCAATGTAAACAACTAATGATACATAAATGGTAATTTGCATAATATTTTTCAATATTAAAATGCCTCAATTATATCTACTATTTCACTTTCTACTAATTACACCCAGTGTGAAAAATAGTGATAACAATGGGCCTGCTATTGCAAGGAATTTGGTTTAGGTGTTAGGGCTAGATCGGTTTCAACTGGAATCTTCTCCCTTTGCCAACACTGTCTCGGTTGATGTCTTCTTATTCATGTTCTCCTTCAACCTGTGTTCTCTAAAAGACCTATATATTGCTGGAGATAATTAGCTAAGGACAATTACGTTTCCACTTTCTCTTCCAGTTTTTTCTGCCTATGGTGAGTTTCAGGAAGGGTCCAAACTCACAGTTTATTTGGGCTACCTCTCTACCCAAATGATCCTTGCATGATCTTTCTCCACATTTGATGTTATTAGTAAGATTCTGTACAAAGCAAGATCCATTCATTCATACAATATGTTTCTAAAAAGAATTTCTGCCACAATTACCTTTCTCTTTTTTTCAATACTGTTGAATTCACTTAACATCTTAAACAGAATCTTGAATGTCCTTTTATTTCTATCATCCCAGTTTAGATTTCACAGCAATCTTATGAACTCTAATCTCAGTTTTCACTGAGCAAGGCTCATGCTTCCCCTTCCCCCCCAAAAAAAAATATGTATTCCCTTTATTCAAAAAAAAGAGGCTTCTGTAATGTCTTAGTTAATTAGAGAGGGAGAGAGAGGATAAAGAGAAAATTTGATGTCTAAATTAAAGTAAGTAATTTGGTTAAAAATAATAATGTAATATTCTCATATACTTAAGCATTTTTTAAATTTTATGTATTTTCTGTTTTTTGAAGAAAAGTTTGAATGCATGACCTACTGAGATAAGAGATTACATTGAAGGGCAATTAATTAATGTTTCTAGGAGGTCTGTGGGCTAATTAAATAAATTACTAATTTAATTTAAATACTATTATAATAATCATAAGCTAGTTAATATCCAACTGAGTAGAAACCTGTACAATTATCAAAATACCAAAGGTGGTTGTTAAAAAACCCTCAAACATGAGGGAAACCTTACTTTTTAATTGTAAACAACCACTTTGCCAATCTCAAAAGACACAATTTTAATATCTAGTGGACACTTTGAGGGCACTATCTACTAGAAAAGAAAACAAAAACTTTCATTGACAACAAATGTCAATAGAGAAATGCTAGCAGAGGTAGACACAATAAATACTCTTATCTCCAAATATTCCAGCAGTTATCACAATGGAGTTAATAAAAGCATTTGGGGTAAAGAAGAATGTTTTTTTACATAGAAATATTCTGCACAGCATAAGACATACAGTATCTGATTAAATTGAGGAAACTCGTACTAGCTATTGTTAAAATTAACTACCTTGCCAACAATACACTGATTCTACAATGGCAATCCTCTGCCTACTTTATCCATTACCTTTCTGATTTTCTTCTCTTCACAAAATTCATTGAAATCTTTGTTTCATCAGTGACAACTAAAACTCTAATTCTCTGATCTGTTTTTCAAATTATATATTTATTTCAGTGTGTTAATTTTTTACTCTACTGGGTTGAATCTGAATTTTTTTAAGAGAGAGGATTCCTAAAGTTATATTCTACAAATGCAAGTTATAAAGTAATACTACATCATGAAATAGAATACAACATCATCAAATAGATGTCTATACATCTATAAATATTTAAAAACACTCACAAGATTTTCAAATTAAGTAAAATCCTAGATAGCAGAAAACCAAAAAGGATCATACTTGGTAAATAATAAATTTGACCTAAACATGATTCTCTGATTGAACAATATAATAAACAGGTCAAGTTGTAAATTATGTAATAATTCAAGTGAGCATAAGTAAACTAAAATATAGGTTCAAAGTTAATCTTATGATTCTAACAATTCTTTGTTTAAATTTAAGTTATGATGAGGTTGATAGTTAAATTTTTATTCATTTGTATCTGTTTATTGATATAATGTCTAAATTATGGCAGGTTAGATTAAGAATTATTCTGAATATCTTTTTTTTTTCATTTATATCTCTAGTGCTCCTTGTTCCAAACTCACAATTAATACGATGTGTTCCAATTTTTAAATATTTGAATTGCCAAAGATGTTTATACTTAATTTAGTTATTTTCCATCAACTTATTCTGCATTTTTGTTCTTCATGCCAAACAGTTAATCTGAAGCCTTTGCTCAGCCTCTGCATATAAGGAAGACCTTTCTCTTGGCCACTTAATTTGAGATTTTCCACTTGCACTAGAGATTGGCTGCTCAAAATATTTCCTTCTTCAAAAGAATTCTAAGTGTCATATGTATCTTGATTTTTCTCCAACTGTTAACAACGGGTCACAGTTGTTTTAGGAATTGAGTTGGAAGAAAGAGCAGATCAGGAACGTGCAAATTTAACCATTTTAAACTTTCACAAGATTATCAGAGTAATTTTTTGAATGGTTTTCTGTATCTGTATTTTATTTTATCATAAAAGGGTTTAAAATTCAGTCCAGCCATGTTGTTGGATACAATGTCAATATATAAACACCAATTTTTATAACACTTTTTATCAGAGTAATTTTTTCAAAAATCAGTTTGCTCAGAATCCACGTTAACAAGTTTAAGCAGAAAGGGATTTAATAAAGGATGTTAGGTGGGTCACAAAATCCCTGGGAGGACCTCAAAACCAAGTTTGAATGCTAAATAACCATGAATAATGAATGCAAAACTTCACTGCCATGGTGGAGAAGGCAAAGCATAACTGAACTTCCACCAGTGCTGTCCTAAGAGAACCAGCTGCCTTCACTACTATATTGTCAAATGCTGCAGCATCAGCTTTTCCTCATCCATGGCATATGTATGGATGTTTGATTGGATGAACATAGCTTTACTGGGTTTGAAAAATACCTCTTTTTTTCACCCAAGTGTTAAAGGTGTTTTCTTAAAATTTCACAAGCATTGCTATTGATATATAAAATGCATAGAAAAAAGTACATAATTTGTAATTTTACAGCTTGAAGAGTCATTAGAAAGTGAACATAATCAGGTAAACACCACCTGATCAAGGATCATAAAACATCACCATCACTCCAGAAGCCTCATTCTAGGCTCTGCCCATTACAATTACATTTCGCTTTCCCCAATTAATACTGCCTTGTCTTCTAATCCCATAGTTTAGTTTTGATTGTCTTTGAACTTCATATAAATGGAAGCACGCAGAAGACACTGTTTTTCTGGCTTTTTTCCCCCACTCACCATTGTGATTGTGAATTTCATCCAGTTTGTAGCTTGTGGCTGAAGGCTATTATTTTCATTTCTGCATCACAGTGTTAGGTCATAAAGTACGCCTACCTTCTGCATTAATATATACTGTAAAACGCAGATTATTCTGGGAAAAGTTGTGTTTTTATTTTGTTTGGTGTTTTTACTTCTACCTCCAAAAGTCATGATTTCTAGAGTAGGAATTTATGAATATATTAAAAGGATATTCAAAGGACATTGGACAACCAGAAATAGCAAATATCCATTGCAATTATCTCACTAACACCCAGTGCAAAAGAATTATTTTTTTATTTTAAGAATTAAAAACTCTGCAAAGGCCATTTGGCATTGTATTTTTTTTAAATTTACTATTGTATAGAAAATAAGGATATGGACAAACACATATGCACACAAAACTGAAAAGCATTTTTATGTGCAATATTTTAAAGAACTAATCATAACCAAAATTTTACCTTTAACACAAGATGAGAGTTAAGAAGATATTTGTAATCAAATGGATTTTTTTAAATTTGTAAACATTTCCATTCTTAAACCTAGTATGTCCACAGATTATTATATTTTTAAACAAAATTTGAAGATATATATCATTTGTTAATATTTCCAAAGAAATAATCATGTTTGTTCCGTTCATTTCAGTACATTTAAGTACATTGACTCTTTTTATATAAGATTTACAATCATGTAAATTAATCTTTATTTTTTTTAGAAGTATTCATGCCAAAATAAAATAATTTACTTCTGAGAAAGACTTGAGATTTTAAGAATAGTGATCTGAGTTTATGCATTAAATGTAATGATGTCTGTTAATGATTCTCAGAAGTAGCTTGAGATCCTTGCCCTTTCTGTCCCCTGGAATTTTAATTCAAGGAAAATGTTAACATAACCAAGACAATTTTAGTGAAAGCAGCCAAATTTATGGCAGGTTTAAGAAGTGGAGGTTGTAGCCTGAATTAGATGAGAGAATATGGACAGGTTTGAAGTGTGATGAATACATCCCTCATGTATCAAACAGCTTGAAATCATCGGGACCCCACTCTTTCTCAAGAATTTACCAAAGCAGCTTTGGAATATTTCCAAAGAGTTAATTTACAAGAGCAATACTGTGATTATTTGGGAGGGTGCCACAATGTGCTTCTTTGCTTATATTCTTTGGTTTCTTGAAGGAACAAGCTGAGAACCATACATGAAAGCATTTGCATGGCCAGATAAACCCAATTCAGAGTGGAGGTATGCAATACAATACAGGGTTATGAATCAGAAAGATATGAATTCAAAACCCTTCCTTCCTCACTTCATGCTAGCTTTAGAAATTTTGAAAAATTTTTAACTTCTGAGTCTTTGTTTTCTTAAAGATAACATTTCAAGGAATTAACTCTGATAAATGTAATTCATTTGGCACATCGATGTTTAGTAAAAAAACACTCAATTCATAGTTAAAAACCAAATAACACAATTAAAATATGGGCAAAGGACCTGCATAGCTATTTTTTCCAAAGAAGACATAAAATGGCCATAGGCATATGAAAAAATGCTCAACATCACTAATCATCAGGGAAATGAATCAAAACCATGAAAAGATATCACCTCACACCAGTTAGGATGCCTATTATCAAAAAGACCAGAGATAACAAGTGTTGGTGAGGATATGGAGAAAAGGAAACACTTGTATACTGTTGGTGGAAATGTACACTGGTACAGCCACTATGGAAAATAATGTGGTTTCTCAAAATATTAAAAATAGAACTTCCATACGATCCAGCAACCCATCTGCATGGGATATACCCAAAAGAATTGAAATCAGTATTTTGAGGAGATATCTGCATTCCCATGTTTATTGCAAGCACTATTAACAATAACTAAGATATGGAAACAACCTAAGTGTCCATTGACAAATAAACAGATAAAGAAAATTAAGTGTGTGTATGTGTATATACACATACATAATAGAATATTATTCAGCATTAAAAAGGAAAGAGATCCTGCCATTTGTGGCAATATTGATGAACTGGAAAACATTATATTAAGTGAAATAAACCAGACAGAAAGTTAAATACTTTGATCTTATTATACGCGGAATTTAAAAATGTTCAATTCATAGAAACAGAGAGTAGAATAGTTGTTACCAGGACCTTCTTTGCATGTATAACAATACACTCAACTCACTCAATCCTGAATAAAATGATTGTTAAATTGTGGATTATTTGTTCTACTTCTAAATATAATTTGTAGGAATTTATTGAAAACAGTCATGACTTTTATAGTTTTTGTTTAGGGCATTATTGTTGTTATTATTGTGGTGATGACGGTGGGGTGGTGATTGCTACTAGACAGCTAGTGTCAGCATCTCCTACAAACTGGTCTTTAGTTTTACCATAAAATTGGACCCAGAAAACAGACTATAGTTGCCATGAGGTGGAGACTTAATTTTGATTTTTTCTGTTTACCAATATTTATCAGATGCTTCGCCCAGTGCCTAGAACATAATAGTTGTAAAATATCTGTTGAAAGTGTGGATGAATCTAGCATACCTATATCTGTGCGAGAATCTGTAAAGCAACTATGTTTCTAGATATGAAAAATTATTTTTTAGTCTTCCTTGAATATATTATTAAAAAATAACTCTAATAGTATTTTGGCTATTCTCTTTAAATATTTTAATTTTTACAACTATCATAATAAAATATTGTTAATAATTATAAGTTGACATTAACTTACTTATTACATATGAGGTAAAATGTGTCTGCTTTATGTAAATTATATCACATAATATTTAAAATAATATGATGATCTAGTTTGTATTATATCCCCATTTAAAATTGCTATAATATTTTATCTAAGTATTTGCACTTTGACCTGCAATTTAAATTTAATTTCATATGACTTCAAATTGAATAACCTTCATTACTTTACCAAAAGATTTCTGAAAGTCTTCTTAAAAATGAATTCATTTCTGAACCAACATATTTTCAATATATATATACAATCACCAATAGCTAGGAAATAAATATTACTACTAAAATTACATTAAAGTTTTTAATATAAAAAGAAATTTCCTTTAGTCTGTAGATCTGTTGATCTTTGTTTTCATTACAATGTTTTTAATCAAGGAAAAAATATCTATGGCACCAAAATGAATGGTATGGCAGTTTAATGGTTTCTAAATCCTAGGAAGCCACATATAATTTTTATATATCTAGTATATTTATAAATATTAAGCTGCACAATTATTGTTGTAACAGTAGCATTTAATATGATTTCATTTTACTTATTCAGAAAATGTTTCATGTCTCTTTTTTAAAAAAAGCCCACCTTTTTTTAAAACTTAAGTGGGACAAATATTTTATATGGCATAGGTACACTGGTGTCACTATCAGGATGACAATACGCCAAATCACACATCAGAGAAGAGAACGCATTCTTAAACCAGGAGACAAGTTGATTTTCCACTGCTATTTATAATAATAATAAGCAACTTGAATAAAAAACTGAAGTAAACGGCAAATTTCTGTAGCATGTTTTCTGATTCTATCCTGGTTTAAAGAGAGACTGTATGCCAATTTTATGTAGTATTTTCTATTTGTCATACTTAATCATTTTGTCTCAGACAACCATCTTTAAAATGATAATGATAATATATTGTGCGATGGCGTCAGACATATATTAAGTGCTATTTGTAATAGTAGTATAAGTAGTAGCAGCAGTAGTAGAGACAGCAGCAGTAGCAGCAGCAGCAGTAACATCAGCATTACTTTAGCAATGAGAAATTTTAAAAAGGACACTTTATATTTAATATTCATGAAAATGCAATTAAAATATTGTATAAATAATTTTTGTGGTCTTGTATCAGCATGGGGTGTGGGGTTGGAGGAGGAGAGTACTGTTCCTCCACTAGTTCTATCCCAATACTCTATCGACCCTTTGAAAGAGAGGGAGTTCCACACACTAAAAATAAGTCTTCCTTTTAAAAATCTGTGTTTCATAAGTAGTGTAAGTGGATTCATGGGACTTCCTTTGAACTGTTATGAATATGCTTGAGGTTCATTAGACTTTCAAGGAGCTATTAAAGTGCTGTTAGAACCCAGGGACTGTGGTAGTTTACTTAATTCAAAGCGCTGGTGTAAAGGGACGACTCAGCTTTCTAGTGAAGTGAAACAAAACTGTTCAGATTGAGCAATCTGCATAACATGAGCAAAAAAAAAAAAAAAAAGAAAGAAAGAAAAGAAAAAGAAAACCTCCTCATTCTAAGAAGAATATACTGTTTTAATTTTATTTGCTATTAATAATATCGTTGCATGTTCTGTTCATTCTAAGCTGGAGACGGAATAATATCCTAATTCAAGTGGATTATATATGTGAAACATTTTAGTTTCTTCTTAAACAGGACTCATTGGGTTAAAAATTTAAGTAAGGGATTGACTAGAAAAGCATTATTTTGTTTAAAAGTATGACATTTTAGAAAAGGATTATGGCATAGCTAAGAGGTGAATAGTATTGTGGCAAATTATGTAATATTATATTCAAGATTTGCTCCTTGAAACTGGACTGTTAATAGTTCTGTAAAAAACTAAAGGGGGACAAAGCATTCTCTTGCAAAGCAAATGTTCTTTCATTCTTCAAGGTTGCCTTGGAGGAAATTAAACTTATTCTTCACTGGAATATTCTCTTAGGAACAGAATACAAGTTTAGATCACAAGTGTATCGGTCAATAAAACAATCTTTGATTCCTGATAAAATAATTGCATCAACTTTTTTGAGAGAAATATTGAGGGTCATGTAGTTCAATTCACCCCTATTTCTAGCTTCTCTTCCACTGCCTCTCCAGGAATTTGTTGCTTAACTATTTTATGACTTTTATAATGCACTACTTTATATCACAGCACATTTTATAATTATTTTCTTTTTAGAAGACAAAATTAAGGAGTAAAACAATACAAGAATGTAGAACAGTCTTAATCTATCCCAACCCTCTATTTCTCCAACTTCCATTGACCTCTATCTTGACATAAATAACCAAATACTGTATTTATGACACTGTGTATCCTCACCTAAGAATATATCACTTTATTCATTCCATTATTGTCTTATAATTTTTATGAAAATTTATATACTTTTCTTATATAAATCTCGTGCTTTCTGGTTGAATTTATTTCTAGCTCTTTTACATTTTTTTTCACTGTTAGGAACAGAATTTTTTTTGGTCCATTTCCACTGGCAACAAAAATAAATGTTTCTTTCATTTTAAATGTTCACAATATACTTTCACAATCCAGTGAAACAATTCTTTATTCAGGAGTCTTGCATGGGTGAGTTTTGCCTATTTGTATACAGGATGGGAGTGTTTGTATTTTATAAGGTGAAGGGTCTAGCATGTGGGAAAGAAATGTACTCATTCCACAAATAAATGACTTTAAGCCACTGTGAAATATAAGACATTGTGCTAGATAAAGGCAGGGTAAAAAGAAATAAAAGATATATTTACTCATCTAGGAGTAAATTTGTTATTAATAGGATTAAGAACTACCCACAGAAGTGAAAATAAGTGAAAACTGGTACAGGCCACATGGTTTAAACAAACACTTTATAATTTATAAGAGAGATTTTGGAACTGAATCAACTGAAAATACATAATGCTCCTAATATGTACTAGGATATAAATATAGTTATCTTCCTGAGTCTACACAATAAGCCTGCAAAATAGAGATCACTACTCATAAACCTAGAAGGTTAATAACTCCCTAGAAAACAACAGATAATAACAGCACAGACATGATTGCAGGTCTCATGAAGAAATACAGGAAAGCTTCCATGGCAGAAATTAGTTCAACCTTAAACAGTGTACAGTATTAAGGTATATATAGAGACAATGGGAGCATATTATTTAATCTACTAATCTAATAACTAACCAACAGTGATTTGATCATTTACTGATTTGATCATGGTTTTACTGAATCATTAAGTAAAATGTGTTTCTACAGTCTGCTAAAATCGTGGTAAACCCTATGATTAGGGTGAAAAATCTTGAAGATTGTGATTCCTGCAAGGCAGGGTTTTTGTCTTGTTCTTATATATCCCAATCCCATCAATTTGTCATTAAATATTTTCTGACTTAATGCCTGTACTCACTTAACTAAGCAGAGTAAGACAAATATGAAAGCAAGTATGCTTAGTAAGATGTTATAGGAGTAGAATGCTTAGGTTATAGTGCAGTCAAAAGGAGAAATTAGTCATTTTATTTGAAGAGTTCAGGAAAGGTAACAAGGGAATTGAATGTTGATGGAATAAGTAGTTGCTGGCCTGTAAAAAAGAAAAAAAAAGCCATTTTGAAATTAAGAATAACTCAAAAAAGACACTTAAGCCATGAAATAATGATGCCCTGCTGAACCACAAATGCTATCTATAAATATTTTGGTGAGATTGAATTAGAAGGGTTAGAGGCAAAGCAAGGAAAGCCCTGGGTACTTGGAGCATCCAGATCACTGAGGGCCTGGCTTGACACACTGAGAAGTCTGGGCTTTGTCTTGTGAGAAACTTGTGATTTATAGAAGAGTTTTAAGCAATGGAGTAATATGGTAAGTGTTGAATTTTAGAAAGATCATTCTGGCAGCCATGGAGAGGAAATACAGAGAAACGCAAGTCAAGGGGCATTTGGGAGAATATGACAATAGTTGAGAGAAAAGAAAATGGGAGTCTGAACCAAAGCTATGAAGTTGAAACTGAACAAGTGAACAAAGGGTAAAAATAAAAAATACAAACCTTAAAATTTGTGGGAGTAGGGATAAAAACAAAGTAGTGATTAAAAGATGGCTCCTATGTTTGTCTTCTGAATGACTGAATAGAGGAAAGTGTCTTTAATCTGGAAAAGAAACAGAGGAATAGTAGAGAAATACCCATGGAATATTTTAGTGGAATTGTCAAATAAGCAGTATGATGTAGAGGACAAAACGTTTGAAGATGTTATGGGCTGATGAAATTATCTTTAAAATCATCTACAATGCTTACATTTTAAATCACTGGAGAGAACAAGTTCAAAAGTGGGCGGGTGCACAGAACAGGATGAAAGAAAGGTATTGGGGAGGAACATCGGGTGTAGCAATAAATGAGAAGCAAGGAAAGAAAGAATACCGAAAAGTAATAATGAGAGACAGTGAAAGATAAGGAAGAATATTTTGCCACAGAAGTCAAGCAAGAGCATCATTTTAAGGGGGTGACTTTAAAATCTCTTAAGGCATCTGCTGACCAAACCACAGTTAATAATTATGCCTCTGATTAAGCCATCTGAAAGTAAAATTCTGTGAAAAGAGAAAACTTGAGATTTTTATATTTTTTAGACTAGAATCCAGTAACATTTCATTGATTTGCTAAATCCCTCCGAGAATAAATGGATCCCTTTTATCATCATTAAAGCAGAATAGAAATAGAAGAGGCTCCACTACTGCAGATGCCTAACTTATCATCTGATTAGGTAATTTGATTATCAATTGCTAAAAAAATTAAAAACAATAGAATATGATTAATTGGCAAGATGGTTATACAGAAATTGTTGTAAGAATTGTTGTAAGAAGCCTCAAGGCCTGAGAAGTCAATATCAGATGAAACAGATGGAACAAAAACTAGAAGTAGACATCAAAATCGTGTTGGTATTCAGTGGAATTATTGGTATTAGTGAGTGGAATAATAAAGATGAGCTCATGACATGGACATATGGAATTGACATTCTATTTTGAAAAACCTTGGTAATGAAATAATGAAGATCAAGCGTAGTCCTAAGAGGCCAATGCAGAACAAAGTTCGATTTTCAGATAGAAAAATCTTAAATACCTTTGTGATCCAAACAGAAGAAAAGAGTGGAAAAGAAGACTGTAAATGTATAGGGAAAAATAATTCTGATTAAGGTACAGACTTGGCTTTAAATGCTGGTTGTACATCTCTAATTTTTATCTCCATTAAAATGAACTTTGGCTCACCATATACAAAAGGTGAAGTATGACAAAATCTGCATGGATGCTTGAACCTAGATACATTTTGCATAGCACATATCAAACAAACTTAAAAAATGGTACAAAGACTGACTCACAATTTGCCATCCTGAGATAGAATAATGTTCTGGAAAGTTAGTTGGGAAACACTCTGTAAGAGTTCCACTGACACACAGGTTTGACAGGAGTGGTTAGCGGGTGAAAACAGCCAATGTGCAGTCAGATGTTAAAACATGACTTGAATTCCCTTATGCTATAGAGCAGACACACAATCAATGGTCTTGGATGAACTAGGGTTTGCCCAGTGACTTCTCCAATCAATCAGGAAGTGGACAGAGGAGGGTTAGTACAGTTTTCTTCCTTAAAAGAATAGGGCAATGAACCTAAAAAACTAGATTTTCACATAGTGTAGAGCTGGCAGGGAAAGAAGTTTTAAAATAAAGTTGTATACAGAAATGGCCACAGCATAGAGTTTTGCAAAAGAAGAGAAAAAAATGTAATAGAGACAAATTTATCCAACACCTTTAAACTATCTGTGCTCTCCAAATTTTCCTCAGGTTACTTAAGATCTTCCCAAACAAAAAAATAATTAATAAATCTCCTACCCAGAAACTATTATGTTATTCTTAAATTTTACTTTCTAATAAACCACAAAAGATGCATGTGATTCTGTGATCTAAGTATATCCCCTGCCAACCAAAGCTAAAACTTGCCATCCAGCAACTTCAATATCAAATCAACTTCAGTCACTCTTTTTCCAGTCTTATATCCCTACAATACATTAAGCACATAAACAAAGTTCCACAAGCATAAGAAGATTATTTGTCTGCATAAAATCCCTCAATGATTCAGTTATGCTTTCAGGGTTAAGCCCAGACTGCTTAACATTGTTTGCAAATTCCTCCCTGATTTTGTCCCTGAATATCTATACATCCTTATTCTTAATGGCTGTGCTGTTTGAATTTTATCCTCTAACCATATATAAGTCTCCTTATGGATTAGTGAAGAAGCCATTCCCTTGGCTGTCTTCATGACTTTGCACATTCTGTTATCACTAACTGGGACACTCTCTTCACATTCTCAACCTTGTAAGCTAGACTAATTTCTACTCTTTGGGGATAGCATGAATTATTTGAGAATGGAAGCTATTGGAACAGTCAGATTCAGTTTCAATTTCTAAGTCTTCCATTTGCCGGATATAGGACCAATCAATGTTTTATTGTGAAGATTAAAATAGATTATATTAGATAATAAAGCATAGTATCAAGCACAAAGCAATTCCTCAAGAAAGTATTTTCTAGAAGCAGTAATACTATTAATACTATTTACTTTTGTGAAATGTACTGATATTTACTGGAGTACAATAATATATTAAATGTTGATTTGGGTTGCTTGGTTTGTTAAAGAACTTGAGGGAAATTGTGTAGTTCAGTTAAACTTGTTATTAAAAATAATTTAGATGTTCAAGAAGTACCCTGTTCTCAATTTCTCCCTGTATTTTAAAACATGAGAAACTTAAAAAAAAACCTGCTATTTATTATCAGTCAGTTATAATTCATTATTACCAACTCTATCAATGTAAAATTGATACATCAAGTTATGAAGTTATACTTATCTCTACTGAGGAATGAGCTGCTTGTGACTTTTAAAATCATTGTCATCAGCATCAGTAAAGGAAATGCCAACACCATTTGTTGGACAGAAAAATAGGAGAAATGGTTTTTCTAAATCTTTTAATAATACTGTTTCTATTAAGCTGTCCTCTCTGCAAAGAAGTATTTTTATATAGTAGCTTTCTCCTTCATTGGGTGTCCCAGGTGGACTTTTCTAGTTATGAAAAGACAGAAATATGTTTGTGTGAACCATAATGACAGCTTATTTCACAGAGCAGAAATAATGATGGGTCCAGACGGTCCAGTGCAGCTGGTCTAAATTGCTACCTCAAAGCTGTCATTACCAAATGACATAAGTGATTACCAAATGTTTCACAGTTTGCCCACCACTACCAATCGAGAGACTCTTGCTCAAGCCACATTCCTTTAGACAAAAACTAAAAAGTGGTCTTTTTAAGGAACCCACATCAATTTTAACACGATAAAATTTACAAATATTAGGAGGATTTTTTCTAATGTCCATGCAGTTGTTATTTATTCTGCAAATATGGGTAAGTATGATACAAGAAAATTCAAAATCTCCAATATTGATAACAGTTAACATGTACTTGTGTGTACACACACACATAAAAAAAAGAGAAAGAAAGAAGAAAGCTAAGTTAAAATGCCAATTTATTGATAAATAATATTCTCCTGAATTCACTTTATTTACATAAATTAATTCAAAGGGACAAAAGTCAAATGAATTAATAATTATGTTTTACAATGGTTAAAATAAGATGAAGAATAAGCAAATCTAAAATATCTAATATTCAAATACCTAATTTATTAAATAATTGTAATATTCATGTTTGTTCAAATTGGTCATTTTCAACAGGAGGTATCACTGCCCCCACTGGGCACTTAAACATTTCTGAGATAAATTTGCATGCAAAATAATTGTGATAAGCTACTGGTATTTAGGGAACAAAAAACTAAGATGCTAGATATCCTCCAATGCACAGAAAAAATCACAACAAAGAATAGATCCACATGATTTTGCAATGCTTTCATCTACCAACATAGATCACGTTCCAAGTCACACAACAAATATTATTAAATTTAAAAGAATGGAAATTACCCAAAACTATGTTCTTTGATGAAAAGAACACTAAACATATAATAAATAGTATAAGGATATTTGATAAATCTAAAACAAATTTTCAAAGAAAATCAATGCTATACTAAATAATCCATGGATCAAAGCAGAAGTCTCGAGGGAAAATAGAAAATATTTTAAAGTAAATGAATATGAAAATACAACATATCAAATTCTAAGGAATGCACTTAATGTCAAATTAGAGATAAATTTATAGCATTATTTGCTTATATTAGAAAAGAATAAAGTTCTCAAATCTATAATATAAGCTTTCATCTCCTGACACAAGGAAAAAAAACTAGAAAGAAACCAAACTCAAAGCAAAGAGGAAGATAAAGATAAAATTAGAAATCAGTGGAACTGAGAATATGGAAACAGTACAGAAAATCCATGAAACCAGAAGCTACCTGTTTGACCAAAACAAACAAACAAACAAAATTGATTAAACTTCTAGTTAGTTTGACCAAGAAATAAGAGAGAGAAGACACAAATCACCTACATCCAGAATAAAAAAGAGATTATCACTACTGACCTCATAGACATTATAAAGATAATGAAAGAATATTACAAAAAAAACCTCTATGGACAAAATTTGACACCTTAGGTGAAATGGATCAATTCCATGTAAGACATTAACTGCCAAAACTCTCCCAAGAAGAAAGAGATAACCTGACATGTACTAAATTTATGGCTAAGTGTCTTTCTGAAAAAGAAAATGTCAGGCCTAGATGGCTCATTTGTGAATTATGCCGAGCATTTAAGAAAGAATTAAAGACAGTTCTTAACAATATCTTCCAGAAAATTTGAGGAAGCAACACTTCTCATCATTTTATGAGGCCAGCATATAGAGACACACTAGGCAGAGATAATTTTATAAAAACAAAAGTCCAATATTATTTATATAAATAGATGTAAAAATTCTCAACAAAATACCAGAAGTAGAAATAACATAAAAACAATAACACATCACAATCAAAAGGTTTTATACTACAGATACAAGACTGGTTCAACATTTGAAATTCAATCAGTACAATCCATCATATGTACAGAACAAATAAGAAGAAAGTAGAATTATAGTAATAGATGAAGAAAAAGTATTCAACAAAATTTAACATTCATTCATGATTAAAAAATAAATCCTCAGCAAACTTTGAATAAAAAGAAACTTCTTCAGATTAATGAAAACTACAAAAAAACTACAGGTAACACCATAATTAATTTTAAAAGACAATATCTTCCTCATACAATTCATATCTGGGTGAGGATGCCTTCTCTAACCATTCCTATTCAGAACCTTTTAAAGTCTCTGAACCTAATTTTATACACACACACACACACATACATACAGCAAATAGCAGAAGAATATTTCAAGAAAATCCAGAAATAATATCTGGATCCACCTCTGTCTATACCTTATGATCCCAGTTATAGATCTATCTCATTATACGATAGGAAAATGCTATATGTGCCCTCCTCAGAACTTACAGCTAAGGGGTTCAAGTCATGTGTTTAGGTTCTCGCAATAGGACAAAAGCCTAAGTTTGGGGCTAGACGGGACCTCAATTTTGACAACTCTTAGAGATATGATTCACATGGATTATACCTGTTCTGAAGCTCTTGATAAAAAGAATCCATGCAGTGGAGCTCTGGCTACTTCCATGGTAGCAGAAAAGGATGGGTTTCAGGCCCCAACTTGGAAGGTAGCAAACTATAGCAGTCAGTACTCAAGGAGAAGGGCAGTGGTTTCCTCACCAAACCAGTTCTGCACATTTACTGTTGTTATTATTGTACTTGGACTCTGTTCCTAATTAGAATGTATTGCACCTGGTTCCTGACCACCCCTAGTCTTTTAGAAGTTACGTAGTATCCTATCAATAAACTTCTTTTCTACTCCAATAATGACTATGAGCAACATATTTCATTTATTTTTAATAGCCACCTGAAGTACTTGAAGACTGCTTTAAGACTTTACAAAGGTAGCTATTGCACAAAAGAGATATAGTCATGTGCTGCATAGTGATGTTTTGGTCAATGACAGACTGCATATACTCTGGTGGTCCCATAAGATTATAATGGAGCTGAAAATCTCCTATTGCCTGGTGACATCATAACCATTGTAATCTTCTAGTGCAATGCATTACTCATGTGTTTGTGGTGATGCTGGTGTAAATAAACCTGTGGTGCTGCCAGTTGTAGAAAAGTATACACAGTACATAATACTTGGTAATAATAAACAATTATGTTAGTGGTTTATGTATTTACTATACTATACTTTTTATCATTATTTTACAGTATACTTCTCCTACTTATTAAAAAAAAAAAGCTATAAAACAACCTCAGATAGGTCCTTCAGGAGATAGTCAGAAAAAGGCACTGTTATCATATGAGGTAACGACATCATGCATGTGATTGTCCCTAAAGTCCTTCCAGTGGGACAAGATGTGGAGGTGGAAGACAGTGCTATGGATGAGCCTAACCCTGTGTAAACTTAGATTAATATGTGTGTTTCTATCTTAATTTTTAACAAAAAGTTTAAAAAGTAAAAATATATATATATAAAAACAGAAATAGAAAAAACTTATAGATTAAAGATATAAAGAAAGAAAAGATTTTGTACAACTATACAATGTTTGTGTTTTAAGCTAAGTGTTGTTACAAAAGAGGTAAAAAGTTTAAAGAAATAAAATGTTTATAAAGTTAAGTTTAATTTATTATTGAAGAAATAAAAATACTTTTAATAAATTCAGTGTAGCCTAAGTGCACAGTGTTTCTGAAGTCTAGAGTAGTATACAGTAACGTCTTAGGCCTTCACATTCACTCACCTCTCACTCACTGACTCACCCAGAGCAACTTGCAGCCCTGCAAGTTCCATTCATTCTAAGTTCCCTATACAAGTGTACCATTTTTATCTTTTATATCATATTTTTACTGTCCCTTTTCTATGTTTATATATGTTCAGACACACAAATACTTACAATTGTATTACAATTGCCTACAGTAGTCAGTACAGGAACATGTTTTACAGGTTTGTAGTCTAGAAGCCATAGGCTATGGCCTTGGCTGTACCATCTAGGTTTAAGTGCACTCTATGATGTTTCAACAAAAATGAAATTGCCTAAGGATACATTTCTCAGAACATATCCCCATCATTAAGCAAGGCATGACTGTAATTTTAGAGTCTACAGACAAATATCTATAATTTGAGTCACAGCCCATGTATCTACTATTCTATGTGAACCTCATTTTTCACATCTGTAAAAAAAAGAGAAAGTAAATATCCCATAGGATTGTTAAAAGAGAAAGAATGCTTTGCACATGGTAATAATGTGTTATAGAAAGGAAAAATGAAGTAATTCTTCTGTGAAAGTTCTATTGTAAGAACTACCAAATTCAATGCAAAATTATATTTCTCACACTGGAAAAGCCATAAAGAAAAAGAATCTTAATTATAAGTTTTTCATCAAATATTTACTGTGCTGACTTTATTTCTAATTAAAATGAAGGAGAATTATCAATAAATTTTCATGGTGGTAGAGTAACATATATTAATTAAGAGAAATAAAAATATCTGTATTTTATTTCAATGTTAAAAATTTAGGGAAAATATTGTCTTGTGGTATGTCAGTAGTTCAAAAATTTTGCTCACTTTTATATAAACACCTTGAACCTATATAATCCAAGTTTATAAAATATGAGTAAAGTAATATGAGTCTATTTGTCTTACTGACACTTTTTTTTCCAAATGGAATAAATAAGCCCAAGTGCTAGGAAAAAAAACATCAGTTACTTAAAGTTTTAAGCATGATAACAAAAATAATTTTAATTAACAAATGCCTAAAGTTTGCCCTGAGGAAATAAAATTCTATCACTTTAATAAACTACTTGGAAATCCTCACAATTGTGCATTTTGTTGTACTCTAATTAAAACCTTAGGAGAAAACCGATTTAAAAATATGTGACATCATTTACCATTTTCACATTGACAAATTTTCAACAGAAAGTATCATAACTCTTTAATTGTGTGGAATATAGAGGCTGTTCCAAATGTAATATAATCTTCCACCTTGCATTGCTTTACATTAAATATATATCAAAGCATGATTTTATTTTTTTAAATTATCAAATATGGCTGTGTACAGTGGCTTATGCCTATAATCCCAGCACTTTGGGAGGCCAAGGCAGGAAGAATGCTTGAAGCCAGGAGTTTGAGACCAGCCTGAGCAACGTAGAGAGACTTTCATCTCTACCAAAAAAAAAAAAAATTATCAGATATATTTATCTTAACACACAAAAAAATATGAAACAACGTTTAGAAGGGGCCCACCAAATTGAGAAACAGATACATAACACAGAGGATTATTTTTTCCTTTCATAGGCCCTATTAAAAAAATATATAAAAGACCACTATACATCTAAGCTTATTGCAATCTCTTTAGAAGTATTTATTATATAGGATTTTCTTTCTCATAGTTATTAACTTTTATGGTATGTACTGACTGTATAATTTTATGCCCTAGGGTTTAGAAAAAAATATTAGGCAAACTTTGGGAGAGCAGTGACAACTCAAATTAGAGAACTTCTAGATTAAAATGGTTATATCTAATTTAATTATTCCTTTTCAATGCTGATCAATTCAACTAAAATATTCAATAATTTAGGGAGAATGAATAATCTATATAACTCATTTAAAATGTTAAAGTTTTGAAGTAAAGGTTTAAGCATCAATAATCACAGAAAATATTCAAACTAATATAACTTGCAATAATAAACACGTTTGTTATATTTTAATATGATTGAATCTCAATTTTGAATGAAGAGACACTTGCTTATAAATGTAAGTAGTACAGATAAAGTATCCTTTATCAAAAATATTTGGACCCAAAAGTGTTTCAGATTTCAGATGTTTTCAGACTTTAGAATATTAGCATAAGCCTAATGAGATACCTTGAGGATGGGACCTAGGTCAAAACACGAAGTCTATTTATGTTTCATATCCATCTTATAAACATGGCCTAAAAGTGATTTTATACAATATTTCAAATAATTTTGTGAATGAAACAATGTTTATTTACATTGAACCATCAGAAAGCAAAGGTGTTACTATCTCAGCCACCCATGTGGGCAATCTATGGTTGTTTGACATCACCATCATTCTTGACTCTGAATTTATATACTACTGATAAGCATTTTATTAGATTTATTCACACATAAGTACTTAACAGTAAAAAATATGACATACTATTAATACAGTGAAAAATAATATGTTCAGCATAACTAAGTAGCACAGTAGCATCACTAGATGTGTCAACTGTTAAAAAGCAACAACAAACAACTTCAAGCTTTCAGTCTTCATAATGATGCTATGTTTTGATTAAACATTACTGTACATTGTATTTTATATTCTCTAGTGAGAAGAAACATCAGAATCAGTTCAGGGAATAGGAAGTGGGTCCTCTAGGGATAAGGCGGCACTCTGCTGGATGGCTTTTTAAAATGTTTTCTTCAGAGTCATCTGCCTCATTAACTAATTTTTTTGTCTGAGAAGTCTCTCTTTGGTTTCATAAATTTACATGATTTCCTTATTCTGTTATAAGTGCACACTGCTGTGATCCTTCAGTAAACTCATCACACATTTTCACTATATCATCTATTGGCACTTTTTTTGTAGTGTTAACAATGTCATCTTCATTGTCATTATATCATGATTATCATGATTCAGAACACTTTCAGTTATTTCACCAGCAGCCAATGAATGAACTGAAGCCTCATTATTGATGTTAAAAACTTCTTCAGTATTCACTTTTTTCAGCTTATGAATAGACTCTGAAGGTATATATTTTTTGCATATATAAGGAGGTCAGATATCATTTTTTTCCCACTTGACATACAGAATCTTTCAAAGTCACCACCTTGTTCATCATCACTGTACATAGTTGCAGGCCAGAGGATATGTCAGCCATACACAGCTGTGTCTTTAGTCAATGTCCCCCAAGCATTGGCAATAGTATATATGTTGTCATTCATGCTAAACTCCTTCGAAAACCTTCCATACCCACACCTCTGTTCACTGATGTTAGCATGCTGTTCAAGAAGGTCTTTTTATATTTACTCTTTGTTGATTAAAGGACACCTGGGTCACATGGCTGAATTAATGAAGTCACATTTGGGGGATGGTACATGGCATGTACATTATTTTTGATGAGAATTTCAGCTGGAGGATGAGTGGAATAGTTGTTAAGCAATAACAAAATCTTGCAGTCTTCATCCAGCTCAGCTTCCCTGCAGTAAGCAGGAGTGGCTGGTACAAAATGTTTGTGAATTCAATCAGAAAGGATGTCCCTGGTGACTCATGCCTTTTTGTTAGCATAATACTGGGTGGATAAGAAATTCATTCCATGAAAACAGTGAGAATGCTGGCTTTTGCCTACTGCAGCAAGTTTATGCTTGTGCATGCCTGCTGAGTTAGTACAACCCAGCATAGTTATTCTTTGCTTGGCATCCTTAATTCCTGTAGGGCTTGTTTCTTCAGCTGTAGTAAGTGTCTTTCTGGGGCAAAAACATCAAAATAGTGATGTTTCATGAGCATTATAGACTTGTTCTTGATTTATATTTTTATCAGTAATGACCTTGGAAAACTCCTCTATGAATTTCTTCACTGCTTTGTGGTCAGAAGATGCTTTGTCACCACAAATCTTTTAAAAATTTAATCCTATGTATGTTCTTTGATTTCTGCAACTAGCCTGTTGAATTTTCACAGTTCCCTTCAATTTTCAGTTCATCATCATAGATTTTTGCTTGTTTTATGATCAGCATACCTTTTAAGAGTATGTGTTCATTGTGATACTAATAGATCCATTTTTTCAATACATGATCAAGATCTTCATTTTTAGTTTCATGCAGTGTTATTCTATTTTTCATTAACTTCTGTTTATCACTTTCAGCATAGAACTTCAACAATTTATCCTTCTGTTTCTTAAGGTCATCTATGGCCACATATGGTCATTTCAACACCAGCCTTTCCTGTAAGACATTTCACCTTTACACTGCTGTCCAGTTTATCCAACAGCTTGACTTCCTGTGCTATAGGTAAGCATAAATTCTTTCTCTTTTTGTTATCACTCTTACCCATAGGCATATCTGTAGGCTTTTTGTGTGTGTGTGTGTGTGACATTTTTAACAACATCTTTATACCACAGAGCAGAGAATAAGGGGGGGTAACACAGTGAGTAATGCACTTAGGTCTTCAGGTCTTGGCCCCATGGGGGGCACTGTGGGGAACATGCCATTGGCATGTTAAACCTAGACATGCACCATTTTATTACCCTTTTTGGGCTTGCTTGAGTGAAATAATCTCTGTGTGTGTGGAAGATATATCACAGCTGAAGGGGGATGGGCGGGACTTTTTTGTTTGTGGATGCTGCATAAACAGTGTTGTGTACCTGCATTTTGAATGTAACTTGTCACATGGGGTCAGATGAGGAATTTTCTACTTGTAGCATCATTTTGGTGCTCAAAAATTTTTGGATTTTGGAGCATTTTGGATTTGGGGTTTTCAGAGTAGGGCGCTCAACCCTGTGTCCAAAGACTACATTATCAGTTTGTTAGAGAAAAGACAATACAGAAAATAATCAGTGTACTGAAGAAATGCAGTGACTAATTTATTTTCATGACTATCTCAAACTCAAATTTACTAAAGAAAATTCTAATTAGTTTGTGTAGAAATTATTGCTTCAAAGGTAATAAGGCAACTGAACTTGAGATTTCATCATTTCCCTGCTACAGGAGAGGCATTACAGATCTCATTAACAGGTATGTCCACCCCAGGAGAAAGTTAGAAGGAAGTAGTTCAAACTTCTCATTAGTTTTAGGAGGTGAAAACTGTGGCAATCTGAATAAATAAATAGTGCTAATTGTATTTTTAAACATTGGCATGCTGCATTTTACTGCCAAGTCAATGGATTGGGTTGAAGGGAAAAAGTTTAAAATACTTCTCATGTATAATTTATTCATTTTTGTTACAAATTATTTCCCAGCTAAATAAGGTATCAGTGGTTACAGGATTAGAAGCAAGAGAAATCTGGGGAAAATATTATTCAAATAATCCATAAATATAGAAATACATCCATTTAATTTGCTAGCATAAAAAATCCATGATTATATTTGGGCATTTGCATTTATAAAATCCTGAAATAAGACCAGCCTTTAACATGTGCAGGGCTTGGCACAAGGGTAAAAATGCAGGCTGATATACCTTGTGTCTAAATACTTAAAATATAGAAATCAAGAAAAACATTAGATAAAATGTTTTATTATTCTACCTTGAAAATCATACTTCCATAACAACCTGGAAGGCTATGTTAGGGTCTAGAATTCTTGGGCCCTCAGAGTTCTGCATCCGAATTGGAGGCCTAAGAGTACCAACTGGGTGGGATTATTTCTTTCACTCCATAGATTCCTCATTCATCAGGAGTGGCACAGGCAGAGGAGGCCAGAAAGAACCCCTTTAAATCACAATACACTGCCTAAAATATTGATATCTTTTAATCCTAATAATTTACTACAGAACTGAGGAGGATTGAAAAAATATTTCATGAGTGTTTGATATTGGGTTAAGAGCAATGTATCATTATTAGTTTTGGTAACATCGTGCTTTTATTTATACTTTCATCATTTCACTCCTATTAAAAACCTCTAGAAATATTTGATGGAATATTATCAAATTTGATTAAATGCTCATCTGAGTGATAATGTGCAGAAATAATAAAGAAGATTAATACCTCAAGAAATTTACATAAAATAAAAATTTGAAATAGATGTGGGTAAACCTAAATAAAAATAGATTAAGTAAATAACAATAATACAAAAGCAAGACATGAATTGCAGACCTAATCAGCTGCAGAAATAATGTCAGATAATGCCAAAGATACCAGAGGAAAGGTTTAACAACTTTAATCAACTCTAGTGTTAAGGACAAGTGAGGGAATATTTATCCTTAATTAAACTTCATGAAATAATAGAAACCATGTACCCATTTGAGAACAAATGAGTATCCTACTGAGTTTACTACATATTAATTATTGATTCAAGAACACTTCCAAATTTTAAAAACTGTTTACTAAGATTTTCTTTTTTTTGCATAAAGTATAATTTACAAACTTCAGCAGCACTGAACAGAAGTTAGACCAACACCACTTCAAGTGCAACTTGACCCACAAGGGGTTTAGCTGGATATCTCTAGATCTTTCCATTTTCTTGTACTAATATGATCTTCACTTTCATCAGCTCTTGTCTCAAAACCACAAAATTCCTGTTGGAGACAGTGACATTAGAGCTATATTTATGTGTATGAGACCTCCATGATACTGTTTCTGTACATGCTGCTCTGCTCCACAATCTGTAATTTTTTTAAATTATTCAGTAAAACTAGTGTGAGCTTAATTGATAATCTGAACCTAAAACACACCCCAGTGTGATCATCTAATTACTTCCTTTTAGGTTGGAGGGCAATTGTAAAGAAAATAGAGAAGTACCACTCTTTTAAGAAATGTGACATTACCAACACTCTTGATGACATAAAAGATGATACTTGTTGAAAAGTATCAAAATCAGCTATCTGTCAAAAATTACCAATAACTTAAATTGTTTTTTAGAAACCTCCATATTATTGACCATAATGGCTGTACTAATTTACATTCCCACAAACAGTGTATAAGAGTTCCCCTTTATCCAACATTTGTTATTTTTTTGTCCTTTTGATAATAGCAATTCTAACCAGGGTAAAGTGATTCTTACCAGAATTGGAGAAAATCACATTGTGATTTTTATTTGCCATTTCCCTGATGACTGGTGATTTTGAGCATTTTTTTCATATGCCTGCTGGCCATTTGTGTGTCTTCTTTTGAGAAATGTCTATTCAGATGTTTTGACCATTTTTTAAACAAATTATTTGTTCTGTGCTAGTAGTTGTTTGAGTTCCTTATATATTCTGAATATTAACCCTTGTCAGGTGCATAGTTTGTGAATATTTTCCCTATTCTGTAGGTTATGTTTTCACTTTGTTGACCATTTCCCTTGTTGGGCAGAATCTATAGAAGTACCATATGATCCAATGATCCTACTACTGGGTATCTATCCAAAGGAAATTAAGTCAGTGTATCAAAGAGGTATCTATCAGTTCTCGCATCTTATTGCAGCACTATTTACAATAGCAAAGCTCTGAACTCAACCTAAGTGTCCATCAACAAATGAATAGATAAAATAATGTGGTATATATACATAATGGAATATTATTCAGCCACAAAGTAATAAAATCCTGTTATTTGTGACAACATAAATGGCAATGGAGGCCATTACGTTAAGTGAAACAAGCCAGAAATAGAAAGACAAACACCACATGATCTCACTCGTATGTAGAATCTAAAAAAGTTAGTTTCATAGAACTAGAGAGTAGAATAGTGGCCACCAGTGGGGGGACGGGGGGGATGAAGAGAGGTTGATCAACAATCACAAAGTTACACTTATATAGAAAGAATACGTTCTGGGACTCTATTGCAGAGTAGGGTGACTACAGTCAACAGTAATGTATGTTATAATTCAAAATAGCTAGAAGAGAGGAGTTTGAATGTTCTCACCACATACACACACACAAAAAATCACAAGAATTCAAAGTAATGAATATGCTAATAACCCTGAGTCAATCATTACACAATGTATATATGTATTGAAACATCAAGTGTTCCTGATATATATGTACAGGTATTATGTGTGAATTAAAAGCAAATTAAAACTTTAAAATAATTATTTAGAAGAAGTGAACTTCATGTATGAATTTTTTTAAAAACTTACCTTATCCATATTTTCTTTTTATTTTTGCAGAAAATTCTAAATAACTCAAATAAAAACTCACATTCAATGAGTATCAAATTAAAGAAAAACATAGTATTAACAAAGCATTCTTACATAGTTTAATTCAGTGGTCCCCAACCTTTGTGGTACCAAGGATCAGTTTCATGGAAGACAATTTTTCCACGGCCTGGGGGATGAGGGGTGGGGAGAAGGTTTTGGGATGATTCAAGTGCCTTACGTTTATTGTGCAGTCAAACCTCTCTGCTAATAATAACCTGTATTTGCAGTTGCTCCCCGCCTCAGCTCCACCTCAGATCATCAGGCATTAGATTCTCATAAGGAGCACACAACCTAGATCCTTCATGTGTGCAGGTTACAGTAGGGTTCGTGCTCCTATAAGAATCTAGTGCTGCTTCTGATCTGGCAGGATGCAGAGCTTATACAGTTATGGAAGCAATAGACAGTGGCTTAAAATACACATGAACCTTCTTTGCTTGCTCATCCATCACTCACCACCTGCTGTGCACTGGTTCCTGACAGGCCAAGGACCAGTACTAGTCCGCGGCTTGGGGGTTGGTGACTACAGGTTTAATTGGAAGCAGGTTTCCTTTTGTAATGTATGTAAAATAATGACATATCTTACAGTGGTGGTGTTTTGCAGTTAGTGAAATATGACACATTCTATTCACAAGCACTATCTGAATACCTTACTATTCATAGAGTACAATGACTAATGCTAAATTGTTGATTGTCAGCTTTTCTTGGAAGACTTAGGTAAAATATAACCTGCTTGTATGAATATGTCATTAGTCTTCAGATGTTTGTGTATTTTTTGTGTCGCTCTCCAGTCTTGACACATTTTTCACTCTGTATAGGATAGCTTGGGTCAGTTTGGTTCATAAAAAGACTGACTAGCCTTGTTTTCAAAGAACTATAGTTGCTGAAGGACTTCCAATTGCCATATTAGAAAGATTAAATTCAATTTAAAGATGAATATAAATGACCTGAAATAAGTCTTACTTTGTTTTTTAAATAAATAATGTAAATGTTACTGATGAACATTTGACACTATATTCCATATTGTTAAAACCCTGTTACCTTAAGGTTATAAATTATCTTATTTTTCATAATGAAATATACCCAGAGTTTTTGTTTTTTTTGAGACAGAGTCTCACTCTGTCACCCATGTGACCTCTGAAACCCTTTGGACAGCACAGCTGGTGATTCCTATAAACATCCTTAAGTTCTATTCTTATTTACAGTGAAGTTATTTGGAAACAGTTTGTTCATTTTAAGTATTGATTTTATGGTTTGTTAGGTAGTTCCAAAGAAGTTCTCAGTCTAGGGATAATTATTACTCACTACTGAAACAAAATCTTCTTGAATACTCTACCCAACACTCTGCGAATTGCGTTTTCCTAGTCTAGCTGGTGGGAACAGGTGCTATTCCCGGCCCCGTGTAAGCACTGGGCACTGTTCCTTCCAATCCTTTCAGGCCATTCTTTTCCCAGCTGTTCACCTCATGCATGTGCTGGCTAGTTGCATTGCATGCGGCATATTCGAGAGGTAACCTCTTCAGATTTGGGGGGCTATCTCTATGAACAGCTCTCTCCTTTCCAGTACTCTGTCCTGTTAACTCTGGTCCACTGGTCTCCCTGAACCCTCAGCTCTGTCTCCTCATCTCAGACAAACCAACTTTGGACTCCACTTTGGTTCCACTAACCCCAAGTCCTGGAAGCTCTATCAAAACAATAATCAGGGTAAATATAGGTCTCTAACCACATAAGATACCTTTCTTCCAGGGCTCAATTTTTTGTTGTTGTTGTCTCACGTCCAGCATCTGAAATACCATCATTTCATATATTTTACTTCTTTTTGTTTATTTCAGCCAGGAAAATAAATATCCTCCCTGTTAGTCTATCTTCACCAGAAGTAGAAGAGAGTCTATGCAGGATTTGTTTGATTCTTGATTTTACCTCTTTGATGATTCACATCAATGAGAAGAAAAAAAATTATGAAAAAATAACTTTACTAACCACATTTTGGATTAATTGGACTATATCACATTAAAACCTTTAAGCAATAAATTAACAATCCTTATATGCTGTAAAAAAGTATGTTTTATATATATATAAAACGTGTGTGTGTGTATATACACATACACATATATATGATTGTCTTGCAAAGCTTACACATTTAAGAACATTTGGAACAACTAGAAAAAAGAACAAATGGATATTTTAATATATAAAATTTTATTAATTATGCTTCACAGAAATGTTGTTATTAATATTTTGCTGATATAGTGAATATGTAGACCTTTCATTCAACCTGTTTTGCACGTTTCATGATGAAGACAATAATTGGAGAGCAAGGAAATGATAGTTAAAATTTTTAAAAACATATATGTATAATATTAATGATTTTACATGGAATTTTCTGAGTGAGTGGCTGCTATGGAGTAAAAGCCATGATCATTTGAAATAAGATACCTAAGACACTGATAAACCAAAGATGTAGAAAGATTCTCCATGTGGATTTTAAGTTACCAAAAGTGATGACAGTATTAGTGCTAGAAACAGTAACAGTAAGCCAGGTGCTATGAATTGTAGACACTGACCATAATGAAGGGACATAATTTTGTCAGGATGGAACGTACTTTTGAACAATTTTTTCATTAGTTTTTAAACAGGGCACATCACTGGGGGGTCTGAAAGTGATAATTCAGAATGAGACGTGTATCTGCCCTTCTGCAGACCTGGAAGTATAAAGAGTATAGAAAAAATAAAACAAAATTGTCTTTATTGAGTGAGTCATGACAATTCCTGTTTCCCAAAGTGGGTAGGGATGAAAGGCATGGGGCTCGTTTCAGGTAAAGTGAGAAAGTAAAAAAGATGACTCAGCAAAATGATTGATCCTATTAGAGGATCTTACTTCTGACAGACCTACGGTTTCAGGAGGGAGAGTAGCTGAATTTTCACAAATCTTAGAGTAGTGAGTAATGATTATAAAAATAATTTGTGAACACAATGTGCATCTAGGCACCCAGAGGTAACTGTCTAGGAGATGAGAGAGACTGTGTATTTTGACTGGTAGAAAGGATCAATCATGGTGGTTACTATAGGAAGGTGGAAAATCAGCTCTAAATAATTATTCATTTTTGGGACTGGATCCCAATGCAGTCAGTATATGTGGCCTGGAAGGTATTAATGAATAAAATGGCCATAGTGTCATAAGAACAGGTTGGTATATATTGAGTGCCAGACAATTCTTTTGTATACAAGGGTTGGTACCAGCTACACTGGGGGCATCATGGCTATTGTGTATGTAAAACTTATTTAAAATTTAACATGAAAATATCAGAATTTAATTTTTAACAGATTTATTTCTTTTCTTTCTTCCTTTTAAAAATTTTTATAAACTATAGTGTACAATTTCATTATTTTTATAAGTATAGATTTATAATTATATCTGTGACTTTAACTTGTAAACAAGTAATAATACTTTGGTCATGAGAATAGGCAATTCAACAGGTATTTATTACACTCAAGACAAGATACTGGTAGGCCAGTAGTTCTCATGTACATAAAGGTTATTGAGAAGCTTGCTAAAAACATTCTGAAACCCAAATCTAGAAATTATTATTATTATAGGACCTAAAAATTTGCATTTATAATAATATTTCTAAGCAATTCTAATGCAAGTGTTCAGTGAACCAGATTTTGAGAAACCCTCTAAGCACTGCTAGGTTTACAATAGAAGGAGACTGAGACAGTATGTGCCATGCTCTAAAGTAAATTATAATCTTGCTTGCTTGGTGGGTTTAACTTTTACTCCAAAGAGACAGAGACCAACATAAGACAGAATAAAATCAGTTCCTAAAATATTTTTAAATACATTGGAAAATGACCTTTGATGTGACCATCAGCTTTCTCTGGTCTCCTCCCCAATGCAACTTTTTTATACAGTCTTTCAAAACTTCCTATTGCTAACATTCCATTAATTCCTCCCCAGTCGATTAAGAAAAACAGGAAAATTTACAAGAAATGGGAACCTTGAAGCTAATAAAGGAATATAAATATATATTAAAGTAAATCCTATGATAAACGTGTCTTTGAGACTTATTTGGAAACTGTGGCTGTTCATACTGTAAACATGTAATTGAGAAATCTCTCTCTCTTTCTGAAATGCTACCTATAACCAGGACAGAACAAACTAGGAATAATAAGAACATTTACATACAGCACTTACAGAAAAACTGTAGGTCATATAAAAGTCACTACAAGCCATTGTAACCACATTTTGTATGTGTCCCTCAAGGCATTCAGCTACCAATAAAGATGGCTTTGCTAGAGTTTCTTTACATATTTATTTGTGAAATAATGCCAAGGAAATCATACTGATTTGATTTCATTCTCCTTGTGAATGTCATAGTTTAATATTTCAAAAGTCCTATGAGTTATTTTCTAAACTGCATTAAAAAGTAGACTATAATACTAAAAATTATAAGAAAAAGATGTAATATAGCATTTTAACAAAAAAGAGGAATTATACAATAAAAATACTTTTTCATGTTGTCAGGTTTAGTCACCAGAATACTATATTTTTATATGATTCATAAACATTTGCATTGTTAGGAAGTTGTCAAGGAAAAAAAGTAATTATTTAATAAAATTACTATTTCTTTTATCACATTTTAAACTGCTTGCTGTGTCAATTTATGGTTGTATAACTAATAGAAAAGAGCAACTGCTTTGAGATTTTGCAGTCAAGTCAGGAAGAAGCATTAGTAGGCAGATGACTTTTAAAAAATGCTAAAAATTGCATGAGGAGCAAGATGGTGGAACAGTACTCTCCAGCAATCATTCCTCCTGAAGAAACACCAATTGGAACAACTATCTATGCATAGAAATACCTTCACAATAGCTAAGGAAACTAGATAAGCGATTACCATACCTGGTTATAACAAAATAATAAGAAAAGACACATTGAAGAGGGTAGAAAAGGAAGTTTTACATTACCTGCCTCTCCTCTCCCTCAGCTGCATGCAGCACAGAGAGTGGTACTAGCTGATTAGAGAAAAGAGAGGAAAGTGAGCATAGAACATTTCCTTGGAAACTAACACCAGGTCTGACACAGTAAAGCTCAGCACCAGGCCGACTCCCACAGCTCCTAACTCCAGGCTGGCACATGCAAATTGAGATTTCAGATGTGCCCCAGACCCAGGCAGAAATCCATTAACACTGGGAAGCAGAATTAATCTCCAGTCTGCATCACTGCCAACCAACTACAGCAATCTTAGACTCCAGACAATCCTCAGTGGAAGGCAGGCCAAAGCAGCCACAGTCTCCAGGCATGCCCCAGTTCCACAAAAGCCTCAATAGCCAAAAGATACCACCCCAGTGCCACACTGGCCACAGTGGTCTTAGGCTAAGGGCATTCTCCAGTACTGCAACAACCAAAGTGGTTCTGGGTTTAGGGACCACACCAGATGGCCTACCCAGAAACTCTGGGCAGGCTTATTGTTGAAGGGCATTCCTAGAAAAAGCCAGTTTGCAAGGACTGATATATGTATCTACTTCTTCAAATGAGCACACATTGATGTATGGCCACAAAGATCAAGAATAACCAGGAAAAAAATAACATCATCAAATAAACAAAATAAAGTGCCACTCACTAACCCTAAAGAAATGAAGATGTATGAATGACCTGACAAAGATTTCAAAATAACTGTTCTAAAAAAGCTGAGCAAATTTCAAGAAAATATTGAAAAACAATACAGTGAAATGAGAAAAACAGTAAGTGACCAGAAGAAGAAATTTAACAGAGAGATTGACATTAAAAAATATTAAACAAAATCCTAGAGATGAAAATACAATGAACAAAATGAAAATGCAATAAAGAACACCAACAGTAGACTTAATTAAGCAGAAGAAAGAATCTATAAACTCTAAGAAAGGCTATTTGAAACTATGCGGTCAGAGGAGAAAAAAGAATGGAGAAAGCTTATGGGATTTATGAGATAACATTAAAAAAGCAAATATTTAAGAGTCATAAGAGTTATAGAAAGAGTTGAGTAACATAAAAGGGTAGAAATCTTATTTAACACATTAACTGCCATGTGAGTTGTATTTAACTCATGCTAGTTTTGAGCCGGGGCCTCATGAAGCAAAACCTGGGCAAAACCCTGGAGTTGCTTCATAAAAATCTTACATGTTGATGTACTTATTGTTACAATTAATGTTAACAAATTAATTCTACTCAGGGCAACAGAGTGAGACTCTGTTTCAAAAAATAAATAAGTAAATAAATAAATAAATGAATTCAAAGAACCTGCATAGATATTTCTCAAAAAATGACATACAAAGACCAACAGGTATACAAAAAGTGGTTAGCACCACTAATCATCACAGTGATACAAATTAAAGCCACACTGAGATATCATCTCGTACCTGTTAGAATGGCTACCATCGAAATGATAAAAGATAAATGTTGGCAAGGATATGGAGAAAAGGAAACTCTCGTGTACTATTGGTGGGAATGTAAATTAGTACAGCCATTATGGAAAACAGTATGGAGGTTCCTCAAAAAATTAAAAATAGAACTATCATATGATCCAGCAATCCCACTCTTGGGATTATACCCAATGGAAACATAATCAGTATTTTCAAGAGATATCTGCAGTCCCATGTTTATTGCAACCTTATTCAAAATAGCCAAGATACAGAATCAACCTAAGTGTCCATCAACAGATAACTGGATAAAGAAAATGTAGGACATGTATACAGTATAATACTATTCAGCCATAAAAATAAAGAAATGTTGTCATTTTTGACAACATGGATGAACCTGGAGGACATTATGTTAAGTGAAATAAGCTAGGAAAATAAAGATAGATACCATATGATCTCACTCGTATGTAGAATCTAAAAAAATTATCTCATAGATGCAGAGTATAAGGGTGATTACCAGATGCTGAAACAGTTGGGGTGGGGAGGTATTTGTGGAGATGTTAGTCACAGGATACAAAATTACAGTAGATAGAAGGAATAAGTTCAAAGATCTGTTGTACACCATGGTGACCATAGTTAATGATGATATATTATATTCTTGAAATATACTGAAAGTGGATGTTAAATGTTCTCACCACAAAAAATGACAAATATCTGAGGTAATGCATTTGCTAATTAGGTAGAATTAACCATTCAACAATGTATACATCAAAATATCATGCCAAACATAATAAATACACACAGTTTTATCTGTCAATTTAAAATTAATTCATTAATTAATTTAAAAAATTGAATACTAGATATTATGTACACAGTATAACAGGGTTCCCCCAAAATAAGCAACTTGGGAATTAGGAAAGGCTGAAATTAAAAGGATAATTAAAAGCCTAAGGAAGGGACAAGGAAGGGGACAAGAGGAAGTTTCAGGAGGAAGGAGCTTCATGTTCAAAGCCATAGCTGCATAAAAGGATTAAGACACATTCTCATCAAGACAGGTTTTCAAATGTCTAGTATTTAATGTAAAAGGTAAAGTAAATAAAGGAAAAAAGATAGGAAGTTAATTGCAGCTGTGATTATGAATGACCGTGTAGCCAATGGCTAACAAATTGACAATTTTTCATAAAGTGTACAGTGAACCGTTTTCAACCTTCCTGTTATATAGGGATTGTTTTTCCTTCTATCAACCATGATTTCTCTATTTTGTGCTTATTTAACCCACACCAATAAGTCTGTCTTTCACTGGTTTTCTTAGAACTCTACATGTATAAAAAATTTCACAATTATTATAGATTTTACTTAAAATTGGAGACAAAGAAGATGGGTAATTTCACACATTTAATAGCCCTCTTCCACTTTGCATTTTGTTTCCTCTCTATCTTTCTCTCCAGATTTGTTTCTCTCTGTTATACAGATTAATTTCCCTTGAAAACTTGGTGCAAGTCCTCCTAGAATCTAGAAACTTGATAATTAGTAAAGTTACCAATGTATTTTCCCTTAAAGGTGGGACTCTAATTAAGGGAAATATTTGAGACACCTGCTCAGAGAATACTTTCTAATTGACCTCATTATACACTGTCCTGATGAGAATACATACTACACAAACTCATTATGGGAAATCCTACCCTTTTCCTGACTGGAACTTTTATGTATGTACATTAGGGTGTGATTAAAAATTGTGCAATTAACTGACAGTGATTTCTTCTTTAAAATGAAGTCAAAGTAAGTATGTCAAATTGCTAGTTATTTTGCAGAAAGAAATTTAACTCTTGGGCCTTGCAAAATATACCCTTGTTCAAATTCACATAAACAAAAACTTTGCACTAATGAAACATTTAACTGAGTGTTTTATTTTAAAAAACCACACTTCTATGCAAACAGACATGGTTTCTTAATGACCTTAGTGTACTATTTATTGTTACCTAATCTCTGAGCCTTGGTTCCCATATTTGCAATATTATACAATATCTACACCGTAAAGCTACTGTAAGAATTATTGAAAAAGTATACATAACGTATAAGATAGGGGGTACTCAATAATAGAATCAAAATAATGCTGTCTTCCTGAAAACACAAACACACACACACACACAGCATATTTTAATGCACACATTTTGGGGTAAATAAAATAAACAAAACAAGTAATTGAACACATGCCCAAATAAAAATCATTAATTTCATAATAAAATTTCTCAAATTAAGTATGGTGGTTTTCTAATTTATTGTTCCAAATATAAGGCAATCAATTCAATCAATACAATGACATATTAAGGGTAAGTTATTCTGCATGCATACAGTGACTACCCTTTTCTGTACAATTCAGCTC
Organism: Daubentonia madagascariensis; assembly: GCA_023783475.1. Classification (NCBI taxonomy): domain Eukaryota; kingdom Metazoa; phylum Chordata; class Mammalia; order Primates; family Daubentoniidae; genus Daubentonia; species Daubentonia madagascariensis. The sequence goes on along the minus strand of JAKFHU010000978.1, from coordinate 10,158,894 downwards.
TGCATTTGTATTTAGCTGTCAGTAAACTGACAGATTAAAGCTGTAGCTCTAACATAGAGTAACAGCCATTCTTTAGAGAAGCTAATTATTTTAATTCTAGGTTTCAGATTTGCCTGTCTAAAGTGAACCACTTTCTGTTGTTATTGCAGGTTCATTTCCATTCTGAAGCAGTGGCCATCCATTTTCTGTTTCACCCTCTGAACAGAGCTGCGTGAGTGTATTTAGTTCAATTGACTTTACATGTGCTCCAGATGCCAGTTTCTGCTATAGCTCTGCTTCACTGCTTACAGATGAAACTTAGCCTAAACAGTGTTTAATTCCTAAACAAGATGTTATCTGTGACTTGCATATATTTTTAACTGGGCTAACACAGAACACACAATGCAATGATACATCATGTTAAATTAAGGTCTATTATGATTTGAATTGGATTAATAGGAATATTTCTCCAAAACAGAAACAGGAGCTAAATGACAGGCTTTCAAGCTCTTAGACCATATGAACCTCTGGACATTAAACACAGAGGTGATGGTGGAGCAGTCTTGTCATAAAATAGCTAAAACTTTGTAAGAAAATATCCCCTTTGAAAGACTAATAAATGCATTGAATTCTTGTCAATGAAAACACTGTCAATAAAAAGGTGTATTGCTTTTTAAAGGACTGAAAATATTATCCTTACAACACACCTTTTGTATTAAAATTATTATGTTGCAAAAACCATTAAGAACTATAAACAAAACACCTTTCATTGTTGTTTTGTGTACTTTCATTTACTAGTTTTATGTGCTTTCATGAACTATTTTGGCATTATGGAGTGGTATATTGTGATTTTGGAATTTTTTCATTTTTTCAAATCAATGAAATTCCCCTAATATATTATACTTTCCCCCTAACTGTAGCAATTTTAATTTTTATACTAAAATAAGGTTTATGCATTTTTTCCTTAAAATCAAGTAGGGAGAAAACTGTATATTGTCGCCATGCTTTGTAGGCCTTTCTGACCTCACTTCTGTTCCTCAGTATTCACTTGTCTGGCCCTATATCAGTGGGGCTAAGATATCCAGGACACACTCCCCAGGTTCCAATGTTATCTACCTTCCAGCTAGGTCTACCCCTGGGCAACTCTGACGAAAGATTAGAGTGTACAATGTGAAAGAAGCTGTACTATTCTCCCTCCTCCTCCTAAATATGTGGTATTTCTGGCAGCAGTTCTGTCTCTTCATGGCTCCAGTTCCTGCGCAACAGACCATGCTGCTAGATTCTTTGTGGTGATCCCTGATCTTAGCACCTTATAACCCATTTTGGTACACTGAATAATGCCCTTCTTCAAAAATTTCCACATCCCCAGAATTGATGAATGTTGCCTTACATAGCAAAAGGTATTTGATAGATGTGATTATGTTAATGATATCCAAATGGGGATGGGGGAGATTGTCCTGGATTATTTGGGTGGGCCCAATGTAGTCACATTTGGACATTTTAAGATGAAGGCAGGAGAGTCAGAGTTAAAGAAGTTGATATGATCACAAATACAGAGGTTGTAGAGATTTGGGGCCATGGACAAAGAAATATAGGCAACTTCTATATCCTAGAAGATGGACAAAGAAAAGAAATGGATTCTCCCCTATAGCCTCCAGAAGGAACACAACTCTGTTCACATATTTTAAACTTTTGACCTCCCAAACTGCCAGATAATATATCTGTGTTGTTTTAAGCCACCTAGTTTGTGGTATAATGCTGCAACAGCAATAAAGAATTAATACACCCATTTCTTTCTTTTGTCCCTAAATCCACTTGTAATACCATCTTCCTATACTTGTTAACCCTTTTGGGCCTTCTACTTTTGGCCCTTTGATTCCTTTGTAACAATTTAACTAAACACCTGTTTTAAATATCCTCTGTGATCTACTTCCAATTCTGGCTATGATTGAGTAGCTTATATCTCTGTATAATTCTTACCAATATCAACCATAACAGCCAAGAGAATATATATTTGAAAAAACCCACAAAAACCTAAACAACCATTGTTTGAAAGCTCTTGGTAGCAGCTACAGTGTCCAGAATTTGAAGGCCCAAATCCTAAAGAGCAGGAAAGTACCTAGAAGTAAGCTCAATTTTTCCCTATACATTTTCCCTTCGAGGCATGTCAGTTCCTCACAGGTGAAATAGAAGTTGAGCACAAAGTGGTAGCCTGGAACCCATTGCATGTCACTAGGTTTAGAAGTCCAATGCTGGTTTGTGGCTCTACAAAATAAACATAAGAGTACAAGTTTCTACCCACATCAGCAAAGGCCAAGTGGGAGGCACAGAGTTAAAACCTCTCCAGGCTGTAAAGAGGAATCCCCGGGCCACATTCTAGAGTGGTTTCAGAGAAGGTTGAATAGAGAGTTAGGACTTAATCCCCATGAGGCAGTAATAAAGGCCTTTTCCTGATGATTTAGTGGAGACCATCTGGAGGTCCTGGACTTATGCATAGCCTCTCATAGCACCCAGACATCTCTGCCTCTCTTAGCTGGGATGGTGTCAGAGGAGACCAGGTGAAGAGTCAGGACATTTTCCATTGCCTAGTGGTAACAACACCATTCTCTCCTAATGATTTCAGTGGATATTATGTGGAGAATAGTTATTAGGCACTCCTATTCCTCAAAGTCAGGGAGGTATCAGTGGAAGGCTGGGGAGTAAACTAGGCAGTAAAGAGGAGATCCTCCCCTCCTTGTGTCAATGGAGGCTGAAGAAAGAAACCAGACTTTCAAATCTACCTCACAGAACTGATGCCCACCTTTCTCTTTCTGAAGTGGTACAAGAAGAAGCTAGCTAAATAAAAGATTAACATTGAGATCATCAAACTATACACCCAAAATATACAAACCTCAATTGAAAATCAGTCATTAAATCAAGATCCAGAAAAATAACACCCTGAATTTAAAAAAAGACAATTCCAAGCACAGTGGCATGTGCCTGCAGTCCCAGCTACTAGGGAGGCTGACAAGGGAGAATGTCTTGAGCCAGGAGTTTGAGTCCAGCCTGAGCAACATAGCAACACTCTGTCTCTTAAAAAAGAAAAAAAAAATAACAAATCAATAGAAGCCAATATCAGAAAAGCTGAGATGTTAGCATTATCTGATAATAATTTATAGCAGCCATGATAAAAAAGATTTGCCTACCAATTAAAGCCTACTTGAAAAAAACGAAATAATAGTCTCAGCAAAGGAATAAAGATATAAGTAAGAGTCAAATGGCATCTTAAAACTAAAAAAGGTACAATAACCAAAATACCACAGTAGTCTCAGAGACCTGGAAGGAGAAGAGAAAGCAGGTTGGGCTTAACAGCATTCAAAGAAATAATAACTGAAAACTTCTCAAATTAGTTAAAATGCATATCAAACTATATATGGGAGAAATCAAGAGAACCCCAAACATGATAATCTCAAAAAAAAATTACATGGAGAAATAATAGAATCAAACTTCTGAGGGATAAAGGCAAAGGAAAAACATTAAAAGTGGTGAGAGAGATATGACTCCAAATGTTCAGGCAAAAAATATTTATTTATTTAGATTTAGCAGGTACAATTGGTTTTTGGTACATGGAAGAACTGTATAGAAGTGAAGTCAAGGCTTTTAGTGCACCCATCACCTGAACAGTGTACATTGTACCAGGTAAGTAATTTTTCATCTATCACTCCACCATCCCCCATCTTCTGAGTCTCCAGTGTCCATTACACCCCTCTTTATGACCATGCACAGCCATGATATTGCCCCCATTTACAAGTGAGGACATATGTTATTCATTTTTTTCATTCCTGAGATACTTCACTTAGGGTAACGGGCTCCAGTTCCATCCAAGTTGCTGCAAAAGACATTATTTCATTCCTTTAATGGCTGAGTATTACATCGTGGTATGTATGCACCACATTTTCTTTATCCACTCCTCAGTTGATAGACACTTAGGTTGATTCCATAACTTTACAATTATGAATTGTGCTACAATAAACATACGAGTGCAGGTGTCTTTTTTATACGATGACTTATTTTGCTTTGGGTAGATACCCAGAAGCAGGATTGCTGGGTCAAATGGTAGGTCATAGTGTTTTTTTAGTTCTTTGAGGAATCTCTATACTGTTTGCCATAGTGGTTGCACTAATTTACATTCTCACCAACTGTGTATAAGCATTTCAGGAAAAAACTATTCTAAAGACATCAGATTTCTTATCAGAATCCATGAAGGCCAGGAAGAAACAGCCATCATTTTTCAAAGACTGAAAGAAAAGATTTGTCAAGTTAGAATTCTATATCCAGTAAAAAATATCACTAATGGAACAAAATAGAGAGCCCAGAAATAAACACTTGTACATATGGTCAAATTATTTTCAACAAGGGGGAAATACTACTCATGAGGTGAAAGGATAGTGTTTTCAACACTTGATATTGGGGAAACTGGATATCCACATGCAAAATCATGAAGTTCGATTCTTATCTTATGCTGTATACAAACACAAACTCCAACAGGATCAAAGACTGAAATAAGAGCTAAAACTATAAACCATCTTAAAGAAATATAGGGAAAAGCTTCATTACATTGGATTTAGCAATGGTTTCCTGGTTATGACACCAAAAGCACAAGCAATAAAAGAATAATAGAAAGATTGAACTTCATCACAATTTAAAACTTTTGTGTATCAAAAGGCATATAGTTGGGTCATGTTTTTTTAATCCACTCTGCCAATTCCTATTTTTTAATTGGAGTATTTAGATTATTTACATAGAACATAGTTATTAATGTTAGTGCTTAAGTCTGCCATTTAATCTTGTATTTTTGTTCCTTTTCTTTTTTGTTGTTTTTGTTTCTCTGTGTTCCTTTTCCTGTCTTCTTGTGTGTTATTTGAATCAATTCTGATTTACATGTAGTGTTTCGTAGTGTTGGTGTTTGTATTTCTTTGCCAGTAATGACTTTAAGTATTACATCATATTATACACCCTATCACAGTCTACTCGTGCAGTCATTTTCCTAGTTTGAGTGAATTGAAGAAACCTGATCTCCCTTTATGTTCTATTACTGTCTACTCTTGATAACTGTTTAAAATATATGCTCTACATAAATTTAGAATCGCATAATACAGTGCTATGTTTTTGCTTCAATTCTTAAACATAATTTAGAAACCTCAAGTGAAGAAGGAAATGTTTTGAATTTATCCACATTTATACTTTTTAATTTGTTATTTCTTCCTTCCTAATATTCCAATATTCCTTCTTTTATCATTTCCTTTCTCTTTATATTACTTTGTTCTTTTCAGGTAAAACTACTGGCACTGGCATGTATCCAGTCAATTGAAGATCCAATTAATTGAATCTATTTTTATAGATTCTCTTAGTTTTCCTTTGTCTGAGCTTAGTTGTATTTATCTTTCATTCTTGAAGGTATTTTTTAGATGTGATAAAATATACATAAAATAAAATTTGTCATTTTAACCATTTTAGGTGTACGGTTCAGTGGCATTAATTATATTCATGTTGTCCTACAACAGTCACCACCATCCATCTCCAGAACTATTTTTTCTTTCCAAACTGAAAAACTCCATACCCATTAAATAATAACTTCCCATTCCTCCTTCTTTAAAAGCTCTGGAACCACCATTCTACCTTCTGTTTCTACAAATTTGACTACTTTAGGTACCTCATATAAATGAAAACATACAGTATTTGTCTTTTGCGACTGGCTTATTTCACATAGAATAATGTCTTCAAGGTTCATCCATGTTGTGACATGTGTCAGAATTTTATACCTTTTGAAGGCTGAATACCATTTTACTTATGTATACAGCATACTTTGTTTATCCATTGGTCTGTTGATGGACTTTTTTTTTTACATTATGGTACTGTGAATAATGCTGCTATGAACATCAGTGTGCAAATATATGAGTCTCTGCTTTCACTTCTCTTGGGTACATATGTCAGAAGTGGAATTGCTTGATCATATGGTAATTCTATGCTTTCTTTTGAGGAGCCACTATATTATTTTGCATAGCAGCTGCATCATTTTACATTTCCACCAGCAATTCACAAGGGTTTAAATTTTTCAATATATGTATCCAATCCATCGAAGACGTGAATAGAGCCAAAAGGCTGTGTAAGAAGATATTCCTCCTGCCTGACTGCTTGAGCTAGGAAAAGTGTTTTCCTGCTTTTAGACTTGAATAGAAAAATAGGCTCCTCTTTGGTCTCAAATCTGCCAGCTTTCAGACTGAAATTTATACCGTCAGCTCTCATGGTTCCTAGGCCTTCTGACTCATATTGGAACTACATAGGAGTTAGCCTGTGTATCTAGCTTACCAAGTGCAGATTTGGGGATTTCTCAGTCTCCATAATCGTGTGTACCAATTCTTTAAAAATCTCTCTCTCTCTCCCCCTCCTCTCTCTCTCTATATATACATACACACATATATTAGTATATATAAACACACACACAAGTATATACACACACATATACTATATCCTATTCTACCGGGTTTTTTTTCTTTTTTTAAATCTGGAGAACCCTGATTAATACAATACTGGAAGAAAATAACTAGTAGCTGTAATATACAAAGAACATTCCACAGTAAAAACAAAACAAAACAAAAAATAATTCAATTAGAAAATACACAAAACACAGGAAGAAGCTTCTCACCAAGGAAGATGTACACATGGCAAAAAAACACATAAAAATACCCATTTGCATAACTTCAATTAAAACTACTGTCAAGTTTCAGTCTGAAAATGCCCTTCTGTGTTCTTTTGCAGCTGGCGCATTCGTATGGCATTTCCTCCTCCTGCAGGTATGGCAGTCACTGGGGAGAGGATTAGGTGGGACAGCAGCAAGGTGAGGGCCCACTTTCATCCGTAGGAGACTCGGAATCCCTTGCTAAATACCTAACACTACCATGACAATGAACAATTGAAACACACAGCACACACACACACACACACACACATGCACATACACTCACACACACACAGAGATATCACTATACTTATCAGAATGTCTATAATAATTTTTAAAAATAATGAGACCAAATTGCAGTAAGAATGCAGAGGACCTGGGTCATTCATACATTGGTGTTGTCATTGCAAAAAAAAAGTTCAGTTTCTTCAAAAAATTAAACATTAAATTACCATACGATCCAGATGTTGCACTCCTGGGCATTTGTCCCAAAGAAATGAAAACACATTCTCTGTCATTTTCACAAAATACCTGTATGTGATTGCTTATGACAGCACTTTTCTTAATAGCCCCAAACTAGAAATAACCCAGATGTCCTTCAACAAGTGAATGGTAAAACAATCTGTGGTACATGCATACATACTATGAAACACTACACAGCAATAAGACATCACCTATTGATATACAGAACAACTTGGATGAATCTCCATAGTGTTATGCTGAGTGAAAAAACCAAGAACTAATTCCAAAAGGTTACTGCACTATAACAGTAACAGTTACTCCATCCTGAAGTTAAATAACTACTATTTATTTTACAATGCCTAATTGTGCACTTGCTTGAGAATTCCAGGAACCGGTTTTGAGCAGTTAACTATAAAACCAAGATTGGGGCCACCCCTGGAGGAAAATGCTGAACAGTTTATCTTTGATTCTGTTGCAAATCTAGCTGATGGCAGCCAGACTGCCAGACCACCAGATGTCCCAGTACTCAAGATTACCATCAGAAACAAAACATGTAGTTTTGTTTCTGAAACAAAACAAAACATGCAGACATGAAACAAAACATGCAGACCTGCACATGACCAGCCCTTCTCAAACCTCCTTCCCACTTAAAAGCCCTTCCTCGGTCTGAAGAAGTTGTTGCCTCTGCAACATGAGTCTGTCAACGCCTCCGGATGCTCTTGAAATAAACACGCTTTTCCTTTCACCAATGCCTAGCCTTCAAATTTGGGTTTTGGAGTGACAAGCAGCCAAGACTCCTTTTGATTACAGCACAATTCCATTCTAATATTGTTGGGTCTGCCCCAGAATGCATGGGGTAGATGAAGTCAGATAAGGACTCCCAAGGCTGCAGGCTCCGGAGGAGTCCCCAGAGGTTGTAAAATAACTCTGAATTAAAAGGCTGGGATGGAGCTGGCAGAAACTGGTGGAACTCCCCCTCCCCAAACTTTCTATAAAACTTGCCACCCTTCCCCTCCTCTGGGTGGAAGCCCTTTTTGGCCTCCACCCACCTGCACCCAGGTGCTCAAAATAAACGGCATTTTACCATGCCCTCAGGCTTGCGTGTCTTCCTCTTGGCTCTGACCTAACATTTGGTGCTGAAACCCAGGGGACGGGGTGCTTGGGTGGACCTGACCTCCAGGAGTCTAGTGGGCAAGGCTTGCAGCTTGGGAAGCAGCAGGCAGCAGCAGCTTATCCTGGGCCCGCTCCCGAATCCTGCCTTCCTCTAAGTCCCTAGGTCATGGGTAAGGTATCCACGGATCTTGGACTGCATTGAGAGAGGCCAGTCTCCTGGGTGGATCAAGAGTCCCCTGGAGCCATTAACCTCCCTCGTCTCTGACGAGGTGTCTGGGAGAAGTCCTGAGCCAGAAAGGGGTCTCTGTCTAACTTGTCTCTGATCCTGGAGTGTAGGCAGAGCGCTGTAGCTCAGCCGAGGTAAGGTACTGTCCACCCGGACCCTTCCGAACCAAGCCAGAGGCAGACACTGAACCTTCCTTGCTGACCTCCAAAATCCACACCCTGAGATACCCTGTTCCCGGTAAGTGAGAGTCACAAACTCCTTCTCATTTCCCGATGCCCCTCCTCCTCGTTTCTCGACTGGCTCTTGTCTCCTCTCTCCTCTCGACTCAAAATTCCTACTGGTAAACCAGAGGATAATCTCGGCCCCCCTGGGGTTATCTCAGGGGGCGGGGGGCCCGGGGCCCTCGTTAGACACAGGGACCCCTGTGCCAAATAATTTAATCGCGTTGCTCCTGGCTCCTTCATCACTCCCGTGCCATTCCCTAGATGCCTAGAATTGAGCGGAATTAGCCTTGTGTCATCCCTACTCTTTCCAGGAACATGGGAAACTCTCAGTTCACTCCTCCTATAACCACCCCCTTGGGGTGCCTCCTCCGAAATCTCAAAACATTGGGTTTCACTGATGAAGTTCAGGCAAAACGGCTTCTCTTTTACCGTAATATGGCCTGGCCAGAATGTAAATTAGATAATAACTCCCAGTAGCCTGAACATGGAACTTCTGACTGTAACATATTCCAAGATCTGAACAATTTCTGTCATCGTAATGGCAAATGGTCCGAAACTCCCTATGTCCAAGCCTTTTTACCCTGAGCTCACGACCCTCCTTCTGTCAAAATTTCAATCTGGCACACATCTTTCTACTACACACTAAACCCCCTTCCCAATTTCCTCCCTCAGCCCCTGAACCACCCAAAACTCCAGATCCTGATCTCTCAGATCTCAGTCCTCCCCCATATAGACTCCCTCCACCCTCTCTCTCAACCCACTCCACCCCCCCAGCACCCCTACTACCTGATCTCGCTCTGCTCAAATTCCAGACCCACAGATTCTACCACCTGAGGCTTATACCCACTCAGAGAAGTGGCTGGGGCAGAAGGTATTGTGCGGGTACGTGTTCCTTTCTAAAACCTGCTAACTTTTTCTATTGAGGTTGAGATAACTCATTTTTGTGGTATTTGCAATAGAAAGGCTACCTGGAGGTCCTGCTGGTAGTTCTAGCTAAATATGTAAACAAAACAGAAAATTTTTAGGCATGTTTTATAGATGGTCATGCAGGTTGGGATACAGTTTATAAAGGGAATTTATGAAGGAATTTTGTATATAATCCAGTTGCTACAATTAAAAAGATAAATTTTAGCTAAAGTTTTCTTGAGATATTAATTTGCTCTTAATGAAATTACATAATGTACTCATTTGGATTCTAAAACCTCTTTCTTTATTGGGTTTTGACTAACTGAAAATCTAAACTTTAAGGGTTAAGGTTTAATTAATTTTGTAGCCTTGCCTTTGACATCTTGGTTTTTATTCTTATGCTGCCTAGAAGGTTTTAAAAGGGTTGATGAGTACCTGTCTGGCCTAAAACACTTATTGCTGTATTATGATTATATAATTCTTGTAAAGGCTATACCAGATACAAGAAAAGGAAAAAACCCAATCAAAGACCCAAATCATGATCTGTTCTCCAATGTTTATAGCAGCACAATTCACAATTGCAATGATGTGGAAACAACCCAGGTGCCCATCAATACATGAGTGGATTAATAAAATGTGGTATATGTATACCATGGAGTATTACTCAGCAATAAAAAACAATAGTGAATTAACACATCTGGTATGATCCTGGTTGGAGCTAGAGCCCATTCTTCGAAGCGAAGTGTCACAGGAATGGAAAAACAAGCACCACTGGTACTCACCATCAAATTGGTACTAACTGATGAACACTTACATCACACAGGGCAATAATATTCATCAGGGGGTGGGCAGGCGGGAGGGGTGTGGAGGGGATGGGAAAAACTCTCACTGAATGGATGCGGGGAGCATAGTTTGGGGGACGACCACGATTGTAGCTCTGACACGGGCAGTGCATGGGCAATATATATAGCCAAAGTGTTGTACCCCCATAATATTCTGAAATTTAAAAAAAAAAAATCACGATAGTTCAAAGAATAGATCTGGTCCAGGATGTTTTTCTCAGACCAAATCCTAGTCCTGACTCTCTCTGGCCCCTTAAACAATTAGCTATCAAATCAGGTCGAGTCACCTCCTTCCCCTAAGATGCGACATTGCCAATATTAAAACCATCCTCACCAATACTGGATGACCAAATAGACAATTCTAGGAATGAGCCTTCCTAGCACCGTGGGACCTCCTGCTACTTGGCCTACACATGCATTCCATGGAATAATCTTTGGGAAAAGATTTCAGGGAATACTGAGGACTAAACTCTGATCTTTTTCTTTTGCCCAAATTCCTTTCTAGAGGGGCCTAGTGAGTCACACCTACAAATGATAGAATCTCAGTAAACAGGTTTTCATGATGATGTTCACTCCCCAACTTGATGCTGGTATAGCTTCACATGAAAGAAGACCCCACTATAAATATTCAGCCTTCTTTTGAAGCCCTGAAATAGTCCCTGACCTCTGCTCAGACACTCACACTTCCTGACCTCACCCAACCTTTCTAGCTATATACGGATGAAAGACAGGGTATAGCAGTAGGAATTTTAACACAAAATAATGGCCCAAGATACAGGAGAAAATTTTAAACTCTTATCAGCTTTGCTTAATTCATTAGCTGCCATGGTTATAGATAATAGAATAGCACAGGATTATCTATTAGCATCAGAAGGAGGAGTTTGTTCAATTGCAAACATTTCTTGCTGCTTCTATATAAACACCACAGAGCAGGTAGACTGAAAAAGACATAACAGACTCAATTTGGAACTCTCTCCAATCCATCCTCCCAAATATGACCTGGCTCTTACCCTTCTTAGGACCCCTAATAATGATTATTCTAACTCTCCTCTTTCGCCCTTGTCTATTACAACTTTTTCTACATTTCCTCAAAAACACAATTCAAGCCATCACCCACAAATCAATTGGAGAAATCTTTGTGATGGAACAAGCCCTTCTACATTTCCAACTCAATACCCGATCCTGACACCGCCCTTTCTCAGCAGGAAGCAGTCAGAAAGACAAGGAAGTCCAACTTCTCAATTTTTAGAAATTTTTACATTTTCCCCTTCTTTCCTCTTCCCTTTTATATGATACAGAGTGTGGAATGTTGAGTCTGCCCCGGAATGCATGGGGTAGATGAAATCAGATAAGGACTCCTGCAGGTTGCAGGCTCCCAGGAGTCTCCAGAGGTTGTAAAGATAATGCTGAATTACAAAGGCTGGGATGGAGCAGGCAGAAACTGGTGGAACTCCTCCTCCCCAAACTTTCTATAAACCTTGCCATCCTTCCCCTCCTCTGGGTGGAAGCCCTTTTTGGCCTCCACCCACCTGCACCCAGGTGTTCAAAATAAATGGCATTTTACCATGCCCCAGGCTTGCGTGTCTTCCTCTCGACTCCGAGCTAACAAATACAGCATTCCTAAAATAGTAAAACTGTAGAAATGGAGAAGAGGTAAAAAGGAAAAGATGTGGCAATAAAAGGGAAACATTAGGAATCTTCTGTTGATGGAAATATTCTATATCTTCAATGGATCAGTGTCAATTACATTATAGTTTTGCAAGATGTTTTCATTGGAGAAAACTAGTAAAGAATATATGGGATCATTCTGTATTATTTTTACAACTGCATGTGAATCTGTAATTACCTCAGATCAAAAATTTACTTAAAAATGACTTGGGATAAAAATTTAATATATGATGGAAAAAAAATAATGGAAACATTTAAACACTTCCAGAGAAACAGTATTTAAAAAAATTATTACCAACAACCTGCACTAAAATATATATTAAAGAAAGTTTTTCAGGCACAACTTAGATAATATCCCAGATTCATATTTTTAAACTTCAGCCTGATAACGCAGGAAATTTGATTTGTACCACTTTTCATTTGCTTAGTGATTGTACTTCATTTATGTCATGTCTCGATCATTTATTTTTTTCTTCTAATTAGTTTTAATATCCAATTTGATAATTCTTATTTTAACTGAAATAGTCCTCCTTACATTTTTTGGATATATTTGAATATAATGTTCCCATAATAGTATTTGCTCTATTTATCCCATTTTGTCTTGTTCTTCCCACTGCATTTTCCTGCCTCCTTTAGAATAAATTAAGTAATCTTTTTTAGATCATTTTCTCCTCTCTACTTTATTTATTATATCATCTTTTAATGATTATGCTTGAGATTACAGCATTCATAATTGACTTTTAAAATATACAATGTATTGGTGTTTCACTACTTTAGAACACAGGAAGGAATTTACAATATCTTAAATTTATTTACCATTTCTTTTACTATTTTGCTACTGTCATCTGATTTTAATGCCAGATATAATATAAACCCCCAAACACATTATTATTTTTAGTAGGTAATTATTTTAGTTTTACTCATATATTACCTTATTTGGGGTTATTCACTCCTCCCTGCAAAATCAAGCAAATTCTGAGAATCCAAATGTGCTACCCCATTGAATGCATGTGCACATCTTTGCACGTCTCAAATGATGCAAAGAAAGTAAACATGTGAAGAGGATAAGTGGAGAGAAAGAAAAGGTGAAAGAACTAGCGGGACTAACAGAAAAGATCTAAAGAAAACAACAGCAAAGAAATCTGTGTGAAACCTGGGGGTAGGAAGCAAAAGTAGTGATGGACATATTTTAAGGAGAAAAATGTATCCGGACTGAAGGTGTTTGGTAAATTACCTAGATATGTAATATATGATGGTAATATTTTCACAACAGTGATATTTGCGTGTGTTAACAGCTGCTAATTTATTAGACACTCAAATAGAGAAAGAATGTGATTGAAAATGTTGGGTCATCGTTGTCTGTTCTCGGTTCTTGGTGTGCTCTTGGCTGAAGAATGACCAGACACGCAAAAGTAAGGCAAGCACGAGGTGAAGTTTATTGAGTAAAGTAAGATACCTTCACCACAGACAATGAGCAGGCCCCTTGTCATGACAGGAAGGCCCTGATTATGTTCTGGGGTCCTGTTATATATTGCCTAGGCTGGGCCCTCCTTGTGGTTCAAAAGTCACCATCGAACCACTTTGATGGACAAATGGGAGTTATATAACCTGAGTTTACTGTGCATGTGGATCTCTCATGAGCCTCTCTGAAAGCCCATTTGGGGGTGGGGGGTGAACCACACTGTAGATTTAAGCTAATGATATGATAATTAGCCTTAGGCTGTTCTAGGTCATCTTGTGCATGTGCTGCTTGGCAGGCTAGGGAATCCTCTGGATTCTTTTGAAGTTGGCACACTAAGTTCTGATTGTCAGATTGATAGGGCGTTCCCTCCTACCCCAGGTATGGCAATTGCCCAGGGGCCTGCCTTTGTCCCCAGGAGGGCCTATGGCCCTTCACTGTCTACCTAACAAAAACAGATTAGGCAACTAAGAAAGGGATTTATTGACTTAAATTATAAAATCAGAGCCATCATCTCTGATTTTATTTGATTTATATTTGAATCACAATGGTTTCAGAAATCTGAATTATAGTTGAAAATTGTTTAAAAGCTCTGATTAAAGTGTTGAGCAAATATTTATCTACCTTTAAATATATATTTGGTAAGGCTTTTACAACTTTTAAAACATAGATGGACTTTAAGAATGTTTTAGAAATTCTTGATAGAGATTTGAAGGTTAAGAATGTGTTTTTAAACATCTATTTTTTCCTAAGCTTTATAAAATATTGTACTCCATAAGAATTATAATATACTAGAAAAACCCTGTGGAGTACAACAAAAAGATTTCTATGTAGTTCTTATGTCTTTTTTCTGACTAATGGAAAACAAATGAAATGATGAAAAAGTCGTATTAGAGTCAGTCACACATCATAAATTGCCTTTCTTAGTGTGTCATTGTATAAAATGACTCACTGTGCCCCAGGGGAAAATTCCATTAGAACACATACCCTCTTCATTCAGAACCTTAACTTCAGAAAGCAGTTAAGATAGAAAATGTAGTAACCACATCTAAACACTTGATGTTATAATAGATATAGGCAAGTATGGTTGGAAAACAAAGTGAAAAGTTATAAAGAATGGAAAAGTTCCTTTTTATAATAGTTCCTGTGTAATAAGATGATTGACAGTTATCCAAATGCTTATTTTCTTTATTCAAACACTTAAAAATAGTACAACCATTGTGGAAAGAATATTGAGGTTCCTAAAAAAATTAAAAGTAGAACTAGCATACAATCTAACAATCCCATTACTGGATATTCACCCAAAGGAAAAGAAATCAGTAAGGGAATACCACAGAGATATTGTTCTTTTGGTTCCAGACAACCACAACAAAATGAGTCACACAAATATTTTGGTTTCTAATGTATATAAAAGTTATCTTTATGCTATACAGTAGTCCATTGTCAGGTTTCAGTCTGAAATGGTGGTTCTCGGCATGCTCGTGGCTGAAGAATGACCAGACATGCCAAAGTAAGGCAAGCACAAAAATGAGGTTTATTGAGGAGAGAAAGATAGGATTATAGAGCAAGAGCAAGATATAGGTTTACAGAGCGTGATGCATACGCCACAGACCCATTGTTGTAGCAAAAGAGGGAAAAAGAGGAAGGGGCACAAAGGGCCTGGTTATGGTCTGCATCTTGTTTTATAGTGCCCAGATTGGGACCTCCCTCCTGGTTCAGAGGTCACCATGAAACCACTTTGATTAGACAGTTGGGAGTTGCCTGACCTGAGTCATAACTACACATGTGAGCTGTTCTAGGTCACTTTCTGGACACTATGGTATCTGTGGTGCTTAGCCCATGGGATAGACAGTCCTCTGCATTCTTTTGCAGCTGGCACTCTTAAGTTCTGATTGGCAGATTTGTAGGGTGTTCCCTCCTATCCCAGGTAGGGCAGTTGCTCAAGGCAGGATTAAGTTCGGGCAGCACTAGGATGGTGGCTCACTTTCACCCCTAGGAGATCTGGAATCCCTCGCAAACTAACTAACTTTTCCCACTCTCTATTCTAGAGGCCCAAATCATTGGGTAGGGGGCATCGATTCATCTGGCTGCTTCCCACTGAGTGGGGGGCAATGATCCCTATTAGGGTGGCCTCTTGTAGGTTCTCCGGGGGTCTCTCCAGGGGACTTTGGTATATATTCTCAGTAGACAGTTGTTGTTGTAGGTGTTAGGAGAAGATAGGCATCAGGGCTGGCAGAGAATATAACATAATTTGTAGCTTGATGGCCTCTAGACAGGATGAAATAAATTTAGTTAGAAAATTTATGAGGATCAGTCCCAATATAAGAATTCCCAGGATGCAGAGTAACACCCCGTTACTTTGCTAAAGAGAATTACCAAAGACATCCATCAGGGCCTAGAGGTCTTGCCTCATGTCTGGAGATTGGAGGTGGACTCTAGGATGTCACTGATGTTGTCCTGAACCTTTCCTGACTTGTTAACATAGTAGCAGCACCGTTCTTTTAAGAACAAGCAGGTGCCCGCTTCTGCTGCAGTTAGATCAAGGGCCTGCCTATTTGGTAAGGTGACCCCCACCAGCGAATCTAACTATTCCTGTAAAAGGGCTGTTCCTGTGCATGGCTAGTTTTTACCAAGCCTCACACTACCTCCAGACTGAGATGTGCCTCCTGTGACTACTCCGGCAGTGGCTGATATTCCCATAAAGGCAAAAAGTGGCAGTTTGGTTTGCCAGGGAAAACGGTGTCTTGCCCGTGGATAGACAGTTTGTGCTATTTAGCTGAGGAAGCCACAGCAGGAGGAGTCTGCTTGAGCAGGTACTAGATATCCTCCAAGGGAGTACACAAGTGTTTGTCTCCAGGGTTGGAGTCCTTATCTGTGGGGGCAAAAGGGGTCTAGGTCTAGTTATGGTCTGTGTCTTGTGTTATAGTGCTTGGATTAGGACATCCCTCATAGTTCAGAGGTCACCATGGAACCACTTTGATTGGACAGCTGGGAGTTCCATGAACAGAGTCTTACTAAGCATGTGTGGTGTTCTAGGTCAGCTTCTGGAGTCTGTTTTACCTGTGCTGCGTGGCCCATGGGCTAGAGAGTCATCTGCATTCTTTTGCAGTTGTCGCACTAAGTTCTGATTGGCAGATTCTTATGGTGTTCCCTCCTACGCCAGGTATGGCAGTTGCTTGGGACAGGATTAAGGTGGGGCAGTACCAAGATGGAGGCCTGGGGCCCACCCTTGTCCTTCTTCCCAGGGGGGGCAAATTGCACCGAGACAAGACACCAACTTTTGTCCCTAGGAGACCTGGAATCCCTCTCTTGTTATGTTATCTCTCTCTTAATATGTTATCTACCTAACATATTAAGTATGCAATAACATTAACTCTTGCAATTTCCACTGTTATGGAACCAAACTGGGGTCAGCTCACCCAGTGAAGTAAAGCCAGACACTGTAGCTCAGAGTTGCAGCAGCAGAGTGGGGCATTTTTATAAGAGGGTATCATGCAAGGAGAGCAAACAGTTAACACTTAAAACTGTAACTGGCCCCCCCATTGAACAAATTTCAATGACCCCTATATAATCCTCTCCCTTAACCAAGTACTTGGCCTTTTGAGTTGTTTCCCAGAAATGGATTTTCTACAGGTCAAAGGACCTGAGACTCTGAAGGCCCCTGGGCAGACTTCCTGATGCCAAGTTTCACCATCCCCCACAACCTGCCCCCAATGCATGTAGCACCTTGTGAGATACAACAGGACCTGACCCAAGGCATGTGGCCCCTCCTTTAAAAGCCCATAATCTCCCTTAGTCTGAGAGGTAGATTTAAGGTAGGTTCTCCCTTTCTCCCAGCAAGACATGTGTCATATTAAAAATCCCTTTCTTCCTTGGCAACCATCTTTGTCTCAATAATTGGATCTTTGTGCAAGGAGCAACTGCACCTGGACCAAAACCCCCTTGTGTTTTCAACAACAAAACTGGAACTCCCTGATGGCTTACAAGTCAGAGTTTTTAAAGGCAGTACATTTCAGACAGGCAAAATTGTAAATCAGTACATGGAAGTTATACACTGATCTGGACCCAAAAGTTGGGACATCCTGAAGTGGGGGGAGGCATAGATGGATTCAGAAATTCTTGGATTACTGGAAAGGAATGTTAAGATGGGTGTGAAAGGCTCCTCAGGGGGAGATTTAGAACAAAGAAAGGCCATCAGAGTTCAATTCTGCAGTTTCTCCTTGTCTGCATTTTCCATCTGGTGAGTGTTTCTGAAAAACAACTCAAGAACATATGTTAAGATGCTATCTTTCAGTTTTTATAGGGAACCAAAACACCTCTTGTATCTGGCTTGCTTGGAGGGCCACTGTTATCATTAGATTGCTCATTCATTTTTTAAGACCACTCAGGTGCCCTGAACTTCACCTGAAGGAACTCAAGATTTCCCTTTATTTTCATGCCTGCGGGGTCTGGCACAGCCCTCAGAGGGTTCCCTACTCAGTCTCATCAACTACCACATCTGTAATTACTTACTCCACTGAAATCTTGAAACACTCAATGTCATCCATGAGGGTTGGAATCAACTTCTTCCAAATTTCTGTTAATGTTAACATTTTGACCTTCTCATATGAAACACAAATGTTCTTAATAGCATCTAGAATGTATATTTTCAATGTACTTTGCCCAGACCCATCAGAGGAATCACTAACTATGGCAATTATAGCCTTACAAAATACATTTCTAAAATAATAGGACTTGAGAGTCAAAATTAATCTTTGATCTGTGGCTGCAGAATGGATGTTGTGTTAGCAGACATGAAGACATTAATCTCCATGCACATTTCCATCAGGGCTCTTGAGTGACCAGGTGCATTGCCAATGAGCAGTAATATTTTGAAAGGAATCTTTTCTGAGTAGTAGTTCTTGATATTGGGCTTAAAATATTCAGTAAACTATGCTTTAAACAGATGTGCTATCATTTGAGTTTTGTTGTTCCATTTATGAGGCACAGGCAGAGTAGATTTAGCACAAATTCTTAAGAGGCTTAGGCTATTAAGAATGGTAAATGGGCCGTGGCTTCAACTTAAAGTAACCAGCTGCGTTAGCTCCTACCAAAACAAGAGTGTCAGTCTGTCTTTTGAAGATTCGAAGCCAGACATTAACTTCTCTTTGTCTATGGAAGTCCTATATATACCAACACAAGGCTGTATAGTCTGCATTGAACAATCTATTTTTAGTGTACCCACTTTCATCAATGATTTTAGGTAGACCTTCTGTAGAACTTGTTATAGCTTCTACACCAGCACTTGCTGCTTCATCTTGTGCTTTAATGCTATTATTGCCAAATGCAGGTTTGGCTGCCCACCAACTGAGAACCAAACATGAGAGGCTAGTATTGGTGAAGGAAAGGTAGTTTATTCAAGTTCTGGCAGCCTGAGGAGCTGGTGGGCTATTGTCTCATAGATCATTTCATCTTTTTCTGCTTACTGAGCAACTTATAAAGGGAAAGGGTAAAGGGGGTACATAGCAGAAAGCAAGCTTTGTGCAAGTCATCATGACTTGTTCAAAGGTTAACAGCAAACAATAAGTCATGTGGTGAATCTTGTCATCAGCTGTATGCAGTTGGACTGTTCCAGACTCTTGATCTGTCTTTCCTCGAGGTCATTTTCTAATCTTGTGTACAGCAGCTGTGTATGCAAGCATCAGGTTAATTCTAAACTTTTAAGACAGAACAAGCCAAAAGCATACTGGAAGAAAAATGGCTTCCCTTTAGTGAGCCTAGTAATATAGTCTAAATGGCCCTTGGGCTGTGCTTACATTATGAAGATGGCTTCTGTCCTTAAACCTCATGAAAAAAACTCTGCTAGCTTCAAACTTTTCTTCTGCAGCTTCCTCAATTCTCTCAGCCTTCATGAAATTGAAGAGAGTTAGGACTTTGCTGTAGACAAGTCTTTGGCTTAAGGAAATTTTGTGAGTGGTTTCATCTTCTATCCAAACCACTAAAACTTTCTTTATGTCAGCAATAAGGCTGTTTCGCTTCCTTGTCATTCATTCATGTTTTCGTGGAGAAGCACTTTTTGTTACCTTCAAGAACTTTTTTTTGCATTTACAACTTGGTTAAGTGTTTGGCACAAGATGCCCAGCTTTGGGCTTATTTTGGCTTTCTATATGCCTTTCTTACTAACATAATCATTTCTAGCTTTTTATTTACAGTGAGTGATGTGTGACCCTTCCTTTCATTTGAACACTTAGAGGGCACTGTAAGGTTATTAATTGGCCTAATTTTAATGTTGTGTCTCAGGGAATAGGGAGGCCATAGAAGAGGGAGAGAGATGGGGGAATGGCTGATTGGTGGAGCCATCAGCATACACATATTATTGATTAAGTTTGTTGTCTTATATGGATGTAGTTCATGGTGCTCCAACACAACTATAATATTGACAGAAACCAAAATATTTTACCCCAAAACATATTTCTTTGAGATATTTTGAGATTGCTGTCAGAGGGCCAACAAACAGAATTGGCCCTGCAAAACTTTCTTTTGTGGGGGAAATTTCCATTTGTAGAGGATCTGCATTAATTCAGCCAGGCATTCCCTTGTCTGGATCTAGGAATGATTAACTAAGAATCTGACACCTTTAAAGGTATTAAAAAGAAACATTTACCATCTATTCTCTCTGAAGGCTGCCACCTGTGAGGTTTCCTCTATATTGTAAGACAACCTTTGCTAACCAAATCTCATTTTCTCTCCCTCCCATAACCTGTCTTGCCAATAAGACCTGATTTGCCATCATTGCCTGTTTTTCTGCCATGCTCTGAGGCCCCATTCTTTCTGTAAACTCAAGATAGTACATAAGCTTCTGCATTCCATTAGGGGATTGGGTCTTCATTCTGAAGTCTCCTCTGTATACATATAAAATAAACTTGTATGCCTTTTCTCCTGTTAATCTGCCTTTTTTAGTGAATCAAGAGCAAAGTTCCCCTTGGCCCCTGAAATGGTAACATCAAAGATCTCTGATCAGAGATTACAATAACAGATAGAATAATGATGAAAAAGTTTGAAATATTGCAAGATTTACCAAAATGTATTATAAAAACAGAAAGTGAGAACATGCTTCTGGAAAAATGATGCCCATAAACTTGCTTGACGCAGAGTTGCCACAAACCTTCATTTTGTAAAAAATGTAATATCTGCAAAGTGCAATAAAGCAAAGTGCAATAAAACTAGGTATGCCTCTATATCAAAGATATATTTGCACTTTTATGTTTATTGTAGCAACATTCACAATAGCCAAGATATGGAATCAACCTAAGTGTCCATCAGCAGATGAGTGGATTAAGAAAATGTGGAATATGTACATCACGGAGTATTATTCAGCTATAAAAAAAATAAAATCCTGTCCTGGATGAGCTTAGGTGACATTATGTTAAGAGAAATAAGTCAAGCACAGAAAGATAAATACTACATGTTCTCACTTATATGTGGGATCCAAAAAAGTTGAGTTTATAGAAGTGGAGAGTAAAATTGTGGTTATTAGAGGCAGGGAATGGAAGAGAAGAGGAAAGGATAGGGACAAGTTGGTTAATAGATTTACAATTCCATCTGGCTCAGAGGAGTAAGTTGTAGTGTCCTATAGCACTGTAGGGTGACTATAGTTGACAATAATTTATTTTGTATTTTTAAATAGCTAGAAGAGATCATTTTGAGTGTGCCCCACTGGAAGAAATGATAAATATTTGAAGTGATGAATATGTTAACTACCATGATTTGATTATTATGCATTGTGTACATGTATCATAATATCACTCTGTAGGCTATAAATATGTGCAATTATTCATAAAATTAAAAATATACCCACCAATTACTGTAAAACACATACAAATTCTATTGGTGAGTGAATAGTAGCAATATTTGGGCACACTGGTCATAAAAAGTTAAATTTTCTCTTTCTATAAACTCATCATGTGAATGATTTCAAGTGATGGGCTCAATTTTGTTATATCATTTAAAATAATGGTCCATCTAGAATCATGCAAAATACCGGTAAGACCTGCATTAAATAATGTATTTGACTAATTCTAACTGATTCTCTGTCTTACACACACACACACAATTTAAAAATCCTCTCAAAATGAAAACAAACAAAAGAAAGAGAATGAAAAGTATTTTTAGATTCATGCCATTAGCTATATAATGCTTTTAATCCATTTAACATAACTCCCCTCTCAGCTTTGCAAAATGCTACACAATAGTTTGTGTACCATCCAAATCTGGTAGGTACTAGTCACATAGAATATAAACTTGCATAGCTATGTGGCACAGCCTTGGTATTTTTTCCAATTGTTTATTTTTCTCTTATAATGATTAAGAACTTTCACACTGATAATGATGGAAATTTACAGATAAAATAGATTTTAGAAATGGTGTCCACACTGTTGTCAGTAAAATATCAATCTAAGATGCAAGCATTTATCATCTAAAATATGTGTGGAGTTTCTCCTTATTTGAAGATCCTTTTTAAACTATACCTTTGTTGCTAGCTATTGATTAGGAAACCATGTTTTAGTATTAAAAGAAAATAAGAACATTATATTAGCAATCTGAAATTACATTAAGTTACTGTCTTAATTTCTACTTCTACACTGTTTCTACTCCTTCATTTTTATAGGACCTCAAATCTTTTAAAGAACATATTCTCATTTTTCCCACTCTCCATTTGTCTCCACTTTTAGTTGTTGCCTAGTGATAACATTCATAACTTGAGTATCTGGTTTACTATCTGTTTTTCCATAACAAAACACTGACATTGTGATTTTATTGCACAAATACATTTTTCCCAGAATTTCCCAGTAATTTTCCCAGCATTTCCTAAATTCTACAACTGGAAGAATCTTTTCATCCATCTTTTTTTACCTTTCCACACTTACGGTTAATCAAACTCTAGCCAAATGCTGTCTAATAGACATATAATACAACCATAATAAAAAATAGTGTAGTGCATGCACACACACATATGCAGTGTAAACAAACAGGTGAAATTAATTTTAATTGTATAATGTATTTAAACCAAAAAAAAACACAAAGTATTTTGGACATTGCTGTAATTTTTTGGTAGACAAATAGCATTACTTACAATATGCTCCAAGATGTTAACAGGAAAACTTATAGTATGTAAGCATCCTGGAGATTAGCAAAACCTGAGGAAATTGAGAGAATTACAAATAGTAAAAAATCTATTTTTGGCTACTCTGATAAAATGGTTCTTTGAAATAGGAATCAACTGAGTTACAGAAAAATGAAGAATGACACTTTTCTTGCACAAGCAGAATGAGATTAATACCTAGCACACAATTGTTAAATTAAGTTTAGCCTAAAATTTTCTTCTTACATATTTTATGTTCAGCCTAAAGGTTTTTTGGTTCATAGTGAACTGCAACCTAAGTGTGTATGGAAATGGGCTGTAAATTACTCTTGAGCCAATCACCAAGTTTCAGCCAATCAAAGGCTGCCTACTGCTCAAACCATGTTCAGATAAAGCAAATGCAGAGCTGTTACCAATCTGGCTGTTTTTGTACCTCATTTCTCTTTTCTGTTCATCACTTTCATTTTTCTGTCCATAAATCCTTTTCTACCACCAAGCAGTGATGGAGTTACTGAACCTGTTCAATTTTGGGGATGCCCAAATCATAAATCATTCTTTGCTCAATTAAACTCTGTTAAACTTAACTTATCTAAGGTTTTTCTTTTTTTACTTTCAAAATATTAAGGAGGTACAAATGTTTTGGTTACATTGATATATTATATACTGTTGATTCAGTGTGCCTGTCACCAGAACAGTGTTCATTGTACCTGATAGACAAGTTTTTATCTCTCATCCCATTTCACCCTCCCTCCTTCTTGGTTTCCAATGTCTTTTATGTCTTTTTGTGCATGGTGTGTGTGTGTGTGTGTGTGTACATATATATGTACATACCACATTTTCTTTATCCACTCATGAATGATGGGCACATAGGTGGATTACATATCTTTGCAGTTGTGAATTGTGCTGCTATAAATATTTGAGTGCAGGTGTCTTTTTGATAAAATGATTTCTTTTCCTGTAGGCAGATACGCAGTAGTAGGATTGCTTGGTCGAATGGTAGGTCTACTTTTAGTTCTTTGAGGAATCTCCATACTATTTTCCACAAGGGTTGTACTACTTTACAGTCCCACCTACAGTATATGAGCATTCCTTTTTCTCTGCATCCATGCCAGCATCTGTTGTTTTTTAGACTTTTCAGTAATGGCCACTCTTCCAGGGGTAAGGTGGTGTCTCATCGTGGTTTTAATTTGCATTTCCTTGATGAATAGTGGTGTTGAACATATTTTATATGTTTTTTGGCTATTTGTCTATCTTTTCTGAAAAAATTCTGTTCATGTTTTTGCCCACTTTTTGATGAGGTTATTTGTTTCGTTCTTGCTGATTTGTTTGAATTCATTGCAGATTCTGGATATTCATCCTCTGTTGGATTTATAGTTTGTGAATATCTTCTCCCATTCTGTAGGTTTTCTGTTTACACTATTGATTATTTCCTTTGCTGTGCAGAAGCTTTTTAATTTAATTAGGTCCCATTTATTTATTTTTGTTGTTCCTGTATTTGTTCTTGGGGTCTTAGTCCTAAATCCTTTGCCTAGGCCAATGTCTAGAAGAGTTTTTCCTATGTTTCCTTCTAGAACTTTTATGGTATTATGACTTACATTTAAGTCTTTAATCTATCTTGAATTAATTTTTGTATATGGTGAGAGATAGGGGTTCTGTTTCATTCTTCTGCATTTGGCAATCCAATTTTCCCAGCAATATTTATTGAATAGGGCTTCCATTCCCCAGTGTATGTTATTGTCTGCTTTGTTGAAGATCAGTTGGACATAGCTATATGGTTTTATTTCTGTGTTCTCTATTCTGTTCCATTGATCTATGTCTCTACTTTTATACCAGTACCCTGCTGTTTTGGTTACTATAGCCTTGTGGTATAACATGAAGTCAGGTAATGTGATGCCTCCAGATTTGTTGCTTTTGCTTAAGATTGCTTTAGCTATTCAGGCTCTTTTTTTGGGTCCAAATGAAGTTTAGGATTATATTTTCTAGAACTATGAAATAAGATGTTGGTATTTCTGTGGGAATTGTGTTGAATCTATAAATCACTTTGAACAGTATAGACATTTTAACAATTTTGATTCTACCAATACATGAGCATGGGATGTTTTTCCATTTGTTTGTGTCATCTACGAGTTCTTTCATCAGTGTTTTGTAGTTCTCCTTGTAGAGATATTTCTCCTCCATGGTTAAGTATATTCCTAGGTATATTATTTTCTTTGTAGCTATTGTAAATGGTATTGAGTCCTTAATTGGACTGTCAGCTTGATTGTTATTGGTATATAAAAATGCTACTGATTTGTGTACATTGATTTTGTAACCTGAGATTTTGCTGAATTTATTTATCAATTCTAGGAGTCTTTTGGTGAAGTCTTTAAGGTTTTCTAGATATAAGATCATATCATCAGCAAAAGGGATAGTTTGACCTCCTCTTTCCTGGTTTGGATACCCTTTATTTTTTGCTCTTTCCTAATTGCTCTGGCTAGGACTTCCAGTACTATGTTGAATAAAAGTGGTGACAGTGGGCACCTATGTCTTGCTCCAGTTCTTAGGAGGAATACTTTCAACTTTTCCCCATTCAGTATGATGTTGGCTGTGAGTTTGTCATATATGGCTTTTATAATTTTGGGTATTTAACTCATGCCATGAAGCCAGTATCACCTTGATACCAAAGCCAGGAAAGGACACAACAAAAACAGAAAACTACAGACCAATATCCCTTATGACCATTCATGCAAAAATCCTCAACAGGATACTAGCAAACTGAATTCAATGGCACATGAAAAAGATAATTCAGTATGAAGAAGTGGGTTTCATCCCAGGCATGCAGGGATGGTTCAACATATGCTAATCAATAAATATGATTCACCACATAAACTGAAGCAAAAACAAAGACCATGTGATCATCTCAATAGATGCAGAAAAGCATTTCATAAAATCAGCACCCTTTCATGATAATAATCCTCAACAAGCTAAGCATGTAAGGTTTTTCTTTTAATACTTTTAACAAGAGAAAATTTGAGCTTTTTATTGTAACACGTTTGCTTTTGATATACCAGAGAAAAGATAATTTTTTTGAAATAATTTTAATAAAATAATTATAGGATATGGCTCTAGAAAAGAGTTCATCATTTTAATAAGATGACTTGAAACATGAAAACCATAACAAATAATTGCCCCTTCATTTGTTATACTTTCCTTTATTATCTCTTCATATTTTTTTACATATATTGGCAGTATTTTAATGGAATTTTTTGGAAGTTGTAGGTATGCCTACTAATGCTTTCTCCTCTTAAAGTAATTGACAACAGCATCTTCTTTGTTTCTTTGTTTTGAAAAATTCCAAAACTCCATGTTGCAAACATAATTTCCACATGTCCATTAGCAGTTCCCTTTGTAATAAAAATTCTATGCTTTATCTTTTAAACTAAAGTTGTATTTCCTTTTCTGTCAAAAATGTTTTAATGTATCAGGATATAATACATGATTTTAAAAAACACAACTAAAAACAAACTGACAAATACTGACAGTTCTGGTTTCCTAGCAACTGTTCAACTTCATAAGAAAATGGTGGAATTGAAATAAAATAAAACATAATATAGACATAGAAATTATTGGCATCTCAATTTTAAAAACTCCCTCTAAGCATGTCTTATTCTGGAATTAAAAATACTGATATAAATTTTATGTAAATATTTATAAGTACATTTATTTATATCTGAGACTGAAAGGAAAAGGCAAGTTCACATGTAGGAAGAAAAAGGTGGACAGCTGGTCTATAGCTCATCCTTCTTACCTAGAGGATGCTTGGGAGAAAATAAAATTAAAAATAATTTTGTAAAAATTATTTTTAAATATGCTAATCAATATTCTGATGATTTCTAATATAGAGAGTCTTAATCCATGGAATGTTTTTAGCATAATATACCTGGTCTGTCTGGGCTGCTTATGGTAAATAAAGGTAGAATTTATGTATCTATGGCTCATGGCCAATCATATGCTGGAGATGGTGCAAACTGGTTGTTGAGCACCAATAGTGTGCACCCATTCCTATTTGGAACCCAATAATGCCAAACTGATTGCTCAAAATCATCCACAATGTATTGCAATCACAAAAATTAGCATACAATACAAACCAGGGCTCTTGTCCCTCACCTCTCCCATCAGAGAGTAAATTGTTAAACATTTAACAACATATCATTTCCATCCTCCCCCGTATATTTAGTTTCATTGTAA
This sequence comes from Daubentonia madagascariensis, assembly GCA_023783475.1. Taxonomy (NCBI): domain Eukaryota; kingdom Metazoa; phylum Chordata; class Mammalia; order Primates; family Daubentoniidae; genus Daubentonia; species Daubentonia madagascariensis. The sequence continues at coordinate 10,131,949 of JAKFHU010000978.1, read as the reverse complement.
AGAAAAAAATCCCATCTTTACAAAGAATTTCTCTACCATCTTTGTGTGAACTAAAATATGCCCTTCCCTTAGGTCACTCTTCCTCATATGTCAGCTGGAGAATTTTCTAATTTTCATGTAACTCATGCTCACCGGAGAAGGCCTGCTAGAAAATGTCAGGTTTATCTATGTAATTATTGGACCATAAAATGGAGATGTTTCAAAACCACTGTTGCTCCCTTTCTGTAATATAATTTCCACATACATCACTTAGGGATCTGTTGTCTTAAATACAAAGCAGGAAGCTTAGCAAGGAAGGATTCAAGAAGCTCTGTTAATATTTGTCAGATTCTATCATGGTTTACCTGTGACAGGTTTACATGTATCCCTTGGATTATTAGAACAGTTTGGAAAGGAGTAATATTTCAGATTCTTGGACTCAAATTTCACAATCTGAATTAGTATATTCTCAACAAATAATGAAGAGTGAACACAATTAGGAGCATGGGCTACTGCTTCTCCTTCCACCCTACAGTCTACCAATTTAACTCTCCAAAAAACTACAGAAGTGAAATAAGAGCAGGAATCTGAGGACTTAATAACAACTACAAAATGTTAAAAAAAATCAATAAAGAAATTACTGAAGGCCCCTGGAAGTAGTAAGTATCATGAATTGGAGTATGTGTGTGTGTAAGAGTGAGGACTGCAACAAGGGGCAGAGGTGATTGTGAGATAATGTGGAGAAGGTAAGTCGGGGAAACACATTTGAGCTGGATTTTGCCTCTCCATAATTTTGTATTAAGACAATCATTGCCTTAACCTACACCAATAGCACAAACCATCAGTGGCTCTAGGATAAGATAAGACCATTGTAAAAGTCCCGCTGATGTGAGAATTTAATAACACCAGGTGTGGGTTAACCTCTATTACCATTCAGAATTAATTCCCAAAGTCTGTTTTCTTCCAATACCCAAGGTTTTTGGCCAGGGATAAATCTTTGACCAAAACAGGTGCCTGATGGAGATTCAACAAAGGGAGATAGCTATAGGTTGGGACTTTAAGGATAGCTGAGTAAGGAGCTCAGCAGATCCTCTCCCAAACAAAGAACAAGAAAAACTGGACAATGTTGTCAAAAACATTATTTAAAGATTCTGAAAAGTGACAGGAAGACAAATTTAGAAATATGTATTCAAAAATATCTACTTAATCTCAAAACGACAGGAGTGTGTGCCATTTTAACCAAGGCTGCTCTCCCTGTCACTCCCCAGCTCCAATGTGCAGAAATTACACATGGCCAGGCAGAGCTGATCATGAAGATTAGCAGCTCCACTGTCTGACTGCAAAAGGTTAACTTTAGTTGGAGCAGAGTGTGGAAAAAATCCATGCTCAGATCTTGAAAGACTTATCTAAGACCACACAGCTAGTTAGTGGACCAGTCTGGCTGAAATCTTTGAGAATTCTTGAAACTTCATCAAGTTTTAACACTAAGCCATATGTTTTAAGAGTTTCACATTTGATTCCCCAGCCTGAATCTGTCTGTAACCTCTCATCCCTGTTACTTGTCATGTTCCTAAATTCAAATATCATCTATAATCTCCTTCATAAAACTCCATACCCAAAAGATCTGTTCTTTCTCTCCCAAAATCTTATCATCCAACACCAATTGTCTAACCAACAATTTTCATTGTTCTGCCTTAACTTAGTTAACATTGTAAAGAACCTCCCTCATCCTCCTTATATACTGCATATTTACAAATAGTTTGTCTCTCCTCCTTGCCTGAACTAAAGTATGGATCTCTTTTGAGGGAACTGTTTCTCCTACATCATCTGTAAAAAGTTGCTAATTTTTCTGTAGCTGTGCCCCTAATGTTCCAACGTGAGCTGGTGCTATCTTTGATATCCTTTGTTCACATTTCACGGTTTACCTCTTCTGGCAGTAACATCTCCACTTCATCTTCACTAGCATAATTTCCTAAGCCTGTGGAAATGAGTCCAAAAAACAAGCAAACAAGACAAATAAAAAAAATAAACAAAAATCTCTTGGGTAAATCATGAGTCTCTAGCTTGGGTAAAATGATTGTCTCCCAAAAGAATCTTCACTTCTTACTTGTACTTTACAAATGGAATCTAAAGATTTCTGGTCACTATAATATGAGAAATACGAATATTTCTTCTTTCTCTCTCAACACATACCAAAGACTCTGGCACTATAAGATATTAAAAACATATTTAAGGGATTCATGCATAAATTATTGTTCTAAATCAAGGAAGGATGAATGAATGATGGCTGTATGTTCTTATGATGGTGCATGATGTGAATGAATGTGTCAAAGAAAGCACAGCACCAACAAAGTTAAATAGTCAAGGAAGATTTTATTCAAGGATATTATAGTACAGAAGAGAGCCCAGAGTTCAGTTGAAAATTTGGACTCTGGATCACAATTTACTTTTCTGCTATCATCCTAGATGACTTCTGTATCTACACTGATGACCAAGAGAATACATTCATTTTATAATTTCAATACCATTTAACTTCTAAAATTTGCTTTCCACATCATCCCCTAACTTTACCTCCTTAGATAGCACTTTTGATTAAATCATAATCTGGAATTCTTTAAACCATTAAAAAAAATCTCATCTGATCTTCATAATAATTTCTAAACTTCTATTTTTCTCAATGCCTTATTCCTACCTCTCTTGCTCTCTGGCTTTCTTCAGCTTTTAGATACCCTCACTCTTTTTTTCAAATGATACTCTTTTACTCTTAGCACCCAGTCCCTCTTTTTCACCAAAAAAGTTTTTTACTCAACCACAATTTTACCTGCACTTTCACTTTCTTTAAACTTTTTCTATGTTCTGTAATATTATATGTGTTAATACTTACCTTGTGTTAATCCTACTACTCATCTTTTATCTAGTCCTTTTTGAGCCTACACAACCACTTCAAATTTGTGGTGTCCAGTCTAAAGTTGTTTCTCAGCTTTTATTTTCAACAGTTTAAAATGTCCTTGGTCAATGTCATCTCGTATCTCCTACATTGTCTCTGTGAAATAATCATTACCAACCTTAACCTCAAACACACTGATCTTTCTGTTTCTCTCTCTCACAATCTTTCTTCTTCTCCTTCTTAAGTAACCAGGCCTCTTACTTCACAGAGAAAAGGAAGATTATAAAACAGCAACACCCTTCATTTATGTTTCCTTACTAAAAGAGAAAATGCTTTGTATGTGTGTTCCTTTTCTGTAAACCTATGTTAGAGTAAGAGGTTTCTTTCTTGTTTGAGTAAAGTCTCATGTGTTCTAGTCTGAATCCTATTGTTTAATGAAATGTTTTCTTTTTCTGAATTCTGTATATTTATATTTTCTCTCTTCACTAATTTTTTTTTTCTCAGCATATACTTGGCTCAACTGCTTCCCGTCGTACAAATACATACAAACACATAATATAATTTGAGAACAACTCCTTCTCCCATCTAGTTTGGATTTCTCTTTAGTTGCCACTTTTTTTCCCTTTCTTCCGTTGCAATTTTTCTTAGAGACTAAATATGTACAGACTATCTTTTATTAATATTTAATATAAATATTTATGAACTATATTTAATATAGTTCATAGTATGAACTACAAGGTTTATAATAAAAGTAGAGGGATTTTTTAATGTAACAACAAATAAAATACTTACAGAAAAGAATCTATGATTTTTCCCAGGACACAAGTCATTAGATTTTGCATTTGTTTGAATAACTGTGGAGAAAGCATTCCTTTCCAGTGTTACAGCTCAATAATCAATATATCAAAATTTCACTTCTCAGTCTCACTGATATCCAGTTCTCATTTCCTTCCTGGCCATATGTGAAAGATTGTGACTGGTCTGATGAATATAACATGAGCATAAGTAACGTGTGACATTTTGGAGCTGAGGCAGTAGAGAAGCTTCCAGTTTCCATTCTTTCCTTTAAACATCATGAAAGAGGCTTTATGTGGAGAATACAGACCTACAGTACTAAGGCCACCATGTTCACTGAGTCACTGCATGCAGGATAGCTGTTCTTGAGAATTACCTGGTCTTGTGGAGGGTTTTGTGTGAGTTGAAATCTAATTCATTGCATAATCCAAGTTGATTGGCAGATTGTTGCATCTCTTAGGGTTGATACCTTTTTTGAACCCATATAACTCTCATCTTGGTGATCTTTCTCTTTAGTCTCTGACACGATTGCATTTGAATTTCTGATGCACTTTTTCCCTTGACTTCTATTATTGCCTGTTGGCCTGCCTCCTTGACTCAGCTAATCCTACACTTCACAATTTGTTGTTTACCATACTGACTTTTTCTCCTGTTAATAATTCTATACAAAATAGTATGTTTGGCTAAAAAGTAACAGAATTTTCTTAACTGGCATAGCAACAAGTGGATCATACTTCGGATATGTTTATTTTTTCTCTATTTTCAAATTTATTTTTTAAATCAACAGATAAAGTTATATATATTTATCATGTATATGTTTTAATCAAGATTTTCTGTAATGGTTTTCTATATATCACTTAACTTTACTTTTTGCCATATGTCCACTTTTATCCTCCTAATAGCAAATAGATGTCAGCTGTTATAGGTACCATAAAAATGCCCAGAAGTAATGTGTACTGGGATTTTCAGAGCCGGACCATGACTGACCAATCCTTAGGTCCTTAGGCCTATGAGGGGTTATTAAGGTTTGGTTATCTGAATCAGTAATGGGTCCCACAGATGAAAGATTTTATTCTTAATAGTTTCTTCTAGTCAAAAACCAACCAAATGTAATTGTACTGTAAAGCAAAGGGAGGAAGTTTTGTAAAGGAGACCCTGAATGGGATTAGAAAAGGAAAAGAAGGTAAATAGACTCTGGGTAGAGAAAACACGGATGCACTCTATACCTTGATTTAGGTTTTCTTTTTAAGGAAGTACAAACCAGCATAATTCACCTGAAGAAATAAATATTGGTCAAATTTAAGGAAATTTATATTTTGTAAAGTAATTCTATAACAAATTCAGATTTATCTAAATTTTTATTTTCTAATATTAGGTGTTTTTAAATTTTTTATGTTTCATAAAATAATTTTGAAATTATACTAATATATATTTGATTCAGAAATATAACACAATGTTATTATATCATCAATTATGAGATGTTACACTGTATTGGTAGGTTAACAGTGGCTAAAACTAATATAGCAAAGCAAAACATGAATGATAGTCTTATTTTAATGAATAAACTTTTAAGAAGTTTAAGCAAAACACCTAAATGAATTTTAAAGTTAAAATTTGTCTCAAAATAAAGACAGACACCTAGTTCCTATGCAAAGGGCATTAACACAATGAAGAACAACTGAGGAGAATATTTTTTCTTCTAACATATTGGAAACACTCAGGTTTATAAATTATGCAAATTAGAAGTAAAATTTTTACTTGTTCTTCCATAAAGAATGTATTTAATAAATGGAAATCTATCTCAATGTTACATCATAGTAGGCCTGCAATAAGTGCTTCCTCAATAAATGAATGAACACAAAGTGTTTGCTTCTTTTTAATACAGTGCATACTATCCCAAGTATAAAGTTATTTTTATTTCAGTTGTAATAAGAAAACAAAACTCTGTGGAAAAATGAATTATACCATGAGATGGCTTATTGAGAATCATGTAAATACATTATTTTTTTTAAAAAAAGGCAAAAAATACTATTATTTTAATACTTTCCTGTTTGTGCTTGCATATCTGATGACAATATATTACAAACATTCTCTTTTGGGCTTTATGGTAACAGATAAAAATGGGAGGAAATATAATTTTAAAATCCTCAGGTGATTTGGGGGGAGTCTGGAGTATATTAAAGTAACTAATTATTGATGATATAGAAAAAATAATAAAATAAGTACATACTTGTAGGGATATTTTTCTACATAAATAGAATTTTCATAAGGTTAGCTGAAATAAACTGTGGCTTTCCGTGTTTCAGACATGTTATACTGCTGGTGATTTTAATACGGTTAAAATAACTTTAATGAAGATAGTCTACATACTGCAGTGGCAATAGAATTCATTTTAAATTTGAGGAGAACATATAGGAACAAATTTAATTTTCTATACATACTCTCATTTCTTTTTGATTATCAAATTCAAATAGTGCTTCTTTCATTTATTGTAGGAAATTGACTGGATTTGGCTCTCTTGGTCATGAATAAGTAAATGCATTTATTTGCCATGGGATTCTTTAACTAAACCAACCAATAGTTGTCTGTGGGAATTCTTTAATGTATTTTCTATGAGCATGTAACTGCAGAATTTAACATCAGTCAATATCAAGTCATAAAATTTCTAAAAATTGCTTTCAAAAGCAACGTTGAATACTTACTTAGAAAAGAGAAACAGGATTTCTACACTTACAAGCAGAGCTGAAAATAGAGGCCAGTGTTTTTCAATGCACAAATAGTATATAAGCTGCCCAATATGTAAATAAATTTAATTAGAAAAGCAAGAAATACCCTAAGTTTATCCTTAAATTTAATTCATGTTATCAGAAATCTATCTTGGTTGCATGTTGTAAAAACAGTGGCTCTGAAGGAAAATAGGAAAGTCACCTAGGTAAAATATTTTAAAAGTTTGTAAAAGAAGGCAGGATGTGCTATTTTGGGATACTGATGATACATATAATATCAAGGCAATACCAGTTATAGTATTTGCAATGGTATTCACAGAAAAGGTAGTATTGCAATTAACCTTCAATATGTGATCCATAGGCAGAGTGTAAGGGGTACTGTGTTATGGTTAGAGCAAAAGGAGCAAAAGGATTTTTTTTTTTTAGAAAATGAGCATACTAGTAAGACTGAAGATAGGAATTTTATTCACTTACTCATTCAACAAATGTTTATGGCTAACACAGTAGATGAACAGTAGATAACCTCTGTGGGTGGTACAAAAATGAATACTACCTAGTTTCTATATAATGTGAAACAGAGGAAAGGAAATTATTGGAATGAAGCAAGTATATATAACAGAATAGGGATTGGTAAATATGTCCTCTGGGTCAAATCTGGACCACCACATGTTTTTATAAATAAAGTTTTATTTGAACACAGCCATATTCATTCATTTACATGTTGTCTATGGCAGAGTCGAATAACTTTGACAAAGACCACAAGGCAGAGAAAGTCTAAAGTATTTTTGATCTAATCCATCCCAGAAACAGTTTGCCCACCCTTGGAATAAAATACAAACAGTTTAGAGCAGGCCAAACTTATGAGTGTCTTAATGGCAATCTAAGGAATATTAATTTGAATCAGTGAGTAAGGAGACCGGAGACCACTGAAAGCTATCGATGAGTATATTCATCTCTTTTGGCTTCTATTACCACAGACTTGGTGGCTTAAAACAACAGATGTATATTTTCTCACAGTTCTGGAAGCAAGATTTCTGAAATCACTATCACTGGGCCAAAATCAAGACTGTGCTTCCTCCAGAGGAGAAGCAATCTTTTGCTTCTTTCACAGCTGCTGATGGCTGCCTGTATTCCTTGGTCTAGGCCACATCAGTATAGTCTTCAAAGCCAGCATTTTCAAATCTTTTTCTTCTTTGTCGTCACAAAACCTACTCTTGTGTTTGCACGTGTGTGTGTGTGCAGGTGCGTGTGCACATGTGTGTAAAATCTCTCTCTGGATCCCTTTTATAAAAATACATGTGATAGAATTTAGGGCCCAAATGGGTAAACAAGGATAATCTCCCCATCAGGAGACCCTTAACCTAATCATATCTGCAAAGCTTTTCCAAATTAGGTAGCATTCATAGGTTCCAGGAGATTAGGACATGGCTATCTTTTTTTTTGGAGGGGTGGGCATTGGCTAATGCCTGAAATATGGCTTTGAAAGTGTGAAAGAGAGAGAGAAGAGAGAGAGAGATTGATTTTGAACTATGAAGAAAAAATAGTGATGGTATTTTATGTTACCTTTTAAGATTTACAAATACTTTCCATTAATTTACTTAATCTAGGGATTCTCAACTCTACTCACTGTCAAGCTTTGGCCTTCCTAAACTTAACAATTACTATGTAAATAAAAATTACTATATAAATAAGAAATATTTCTGATGTGAATAAATTTACAAATGAAGATCATGGAAACAGAAAAATTAGAAAAAATGATTGAAATTCATTATTTTAATCTAATTTTCACCATATCAGAATGATATAGGTGCTTAGGTATTATTATATGGAACTCTCAGCAGAAGAATCTACGGCCTAGAGAGTTTAAATTATGTTCTTCAAGTTCTTAATTTCAGACACAAGTTTACTATTTCAGAAACAAAAATATTTGGTAGTGCTCTAAAATGTAAGCACTATGATGTTTCTCTTTCTGGTTAATTGCAGTGTCCCCAGCTCCTGACACAGATTAGTCTTACAATAACTAGTTAATTGACTAACAGGGAATTCAAGACTCAACCCACCTGGATGAGATTTAGATTCTAGTTTCTTGACATCGACTTGATACTGTTTTGGGATAAGACATTTGGGGGCCTTGGGAGGAGATGAGTGGATTTTACATGTGGGAAAGACATGAAACTTTGTGTGCCAGAGGACAAACTGTGGTAGTTGGCCTCATAATGACTGCTATGATTCCCTCTTCTTGTTTTTCGTACCCTTGTATGTTCCTCTTCCACATTGTACCAGCGTTGCTCTGTATGAACAGCAATAATATACAACAAAATTGATGTTATATCACTTATAAGATTGAGTTATTAGAAAATTGTGACTTCTGCTTGTGTTCTCTCAATTCCTCAGGTCACCCACTGTGGGGAGTACAGCTGCCATGTTTTGAGCAATCCTATGGAGAGGCCCATCTGGTAGGCAACTGAAGCCTCAGTTCAACAGCCAGCAAGGAACTGAGGACTACCAGCAATCGTGAATGAGCTTGAAAGCGAATTCTTCAGCCCCAGTTGAGCTTTTGGATGTCTGCAGCCCTGACTAACAGCCTAACTGCAATCTCATGAGACTCCACATAAATGATTCTAGTTTCCAGACACTCAAAAAATAATGAATGAGAAATAAATGTTAGTTGTTTTAATAAGACAAGGTTTAGTAAGCATTTTATGCAGTAATTGATAATATATATCCACATATGCATATACATACATATATACACACACCCAAATACACACATATATACATACTACCCCCAGATTTTACCTAACCAAGTTTAGATTTAAAATATATAAAGTTAAGAAAGCATAAAAGTATAAGAATAGTTCAGAAAGAAAGTATAATGAAGGACACCTAGTCTTACTAAATATTTAAACATATTATAAAATCACAACAATTAGAAGAGAGTGATTCTGGTGAAGAAATGAATAAAAAGATAAAGCACTGGAAAAAAAAAGGCAAGTTGAGAAGTACAGCAAATTTGACATTTCAAATGATTGGTGGAAATACAGATATTTTTAACAGATTGTATTGATACATTTAGCTAAAAATTTGAGTAAACAATAAAAATTGATTCTTACCAAACATCTAACTAAATTCATTCAATACGTTTGTATCAAAGAATCACAATAGAACATTAAATTTTAATAACTTTTTAGGACACAGGGATAGCAACTATTGTTTTCTTATTGTTTTAATATTTTTTGGTTGTGAAAGTCTTTTGAAAAAGAATTCAAAACTGAGGTGCCAAAAGTATTTTAGAAGATAAAACAATTTAATTTCAAAATTTAAACATGTTTATATGGCAAAACACATTCATAAATGCACTGTAATCAAGGCCAAAAGAAAAAAAAAAACAACAAACCGGACAAAAAATTTAATTTATTCCACAAGGAAACTTTCAATTTTAATGATGTTAGGTTGATGCATATGAAATTTCTACTTGAGGTGAAATAATCTAATATCAATGATTTCTGTATATGTATTGCAATATATTTTTACATATATATATACACACACATTTGTGTGTATATGTGTATATATATATAATTTGCTCCTGCAAATTACTATGATAAATTTCAACAATGCAATTGGAGAAATAAATGAAATGGAATCTTAACAAACCTTTAAGGAAAATCAAACGTTTAATAAATCATTCTTAGTTTACAAAAAGATGCTCAAATTTAATTACAATAAGACAAATGCTAAGTTAAAGATACAATTTTTACCTTTTCAACTGATAAATTTTGATAACTCACTCTTTTGTTGAGTTATTAATATTTTCATGTTGCTGGGAATGAAATTAATGAAAACTCAGTGGGGGTACTTAAGAATACCTACTAGAACTAAATATAGCTTCTGATCTAGAAAGTCCATAGTTAATTTATTTCCAATAGATATAATTGAAGTTCTGCATAATAACATATGTATAAAATTATTCATAGAAAATTTCTCTCTTCTAAAAAAATTAGAGGCAATACAATGATTAGCTACATGAATCACATGACACCCATGAAATACTTCCATAGGCATTGAGTATAATAAAGAAGCTATATATGTCCTAGTATAGAAAAATTTATGAGAGAGAATAAATACAAAAAAGAAGTGTAGAACAATATGTATACTTTGGTATAAGTATTGTAGAACAATATATGTACTCTGGCAACATGGTGAAACCCCCATCTCTAAAGTAAATAAATTAAAAAAATATATTTCTTAAGATTTTTAACACAAAAATATATATTTAGATAACTATTAAAGTGTGGGCTCATGTCATAATTCTCTTCAGTATAACAGAAATTGAAGATGTTGCTTATAAAGCACAGTTCTCTACATTGCCAAATTAGTACAATTTTTCAATTTTAAAAGAAAAAAGAATAATAACTATTGAGATTACTCATTAATATTATTATTTTTTAGAGATGGGGAGGGCTCACTACTTTGCCTAAGCTGGCTTCGAACTTCTGGGCTCAAGTGATCCTCCTGCCTCAGCCTCCCAAGTATCTGGGACTACAGGTGCCCACTGTTGTGCCCAAAGATTATTTATTAATGAAAGAAAAGAAGTATTTTCTTCTAATGAAACTTTGAGAATTTATGTGTTATTAACACATAATACTTCAGTGAGAATAAGTGTCAAAAAGAAATGAAATGAGAGAAATAAGTGGTTGAATTGAGAATTTACTCTTTAAACCTGGTTGGCAGCCTAGATCATTTAATGCTATCACAGTATTTTATAATCTGCAGAGATAATAATTAATATGAAACTTTTTAATGCTAGCCTTTTAAACTGAGCATTTTAAAAACACATTCTAGTGACTTCAATTTCAGACATGTCCCTAATATATTTGGCACTAGGGCAGTATAACAAACTAAAGTATTTTGAAAATGTATTCTATACATATGTTTCCTAGAAGCCAGCAAATGACAAGAAGAATTAAAAATGTAGGGTTTACAGCTATTGAAGAAAATCCAGAGGTATTCATTTAAAAGAACATCTTTGGGAATATTTTTATCTGAAACACTATTAAAGATTCCACTGAAATTATTATGTGAGAAATTTAGCAGAATGTCAAATGATGGAAGCTTAAAAGTGCATTAGAAAGATTTCCATGCCAGTACTAAATACAGCTGTTGTGAAGTGAAGTATAAAATTTGACTATAAATTTTTATCAATAAAATTGAAAAATTAAAATGATAAAAGGTGAATAATATGTACAGTTTACAGAGAAAAATATAACTATGAAATTAATGTATCATCAAATGAGAGCAAACTGCATTAATATGTGTTTATATAGAGGAGCTAATTTCCTCCACCTTTTTCATTAGTATTTGGATTCCTCACATTCTTGGCATTCTCCTTTCTTAAAGACATCTTTTGTATAGTCTTGTTATTCATATATCTCTTGAACTACAGGAAAAAAAAAAGTGAGTTCATACTACAGCTATTTACCTGGCTCCTTCCACCATAGTTCTAAAGAGCTAATTGAGTGTGACACCCCTTTCTGCTTGGCAGAAACTGCCTGCTGTCAGCATGATTTCACTCCTTATAAAATTGTCCTTAAGGTTTCCATCTGCCCCTTTCAGGAAGGATGTCCTGTCTTAAAGAGAACTAAGCCAAAAAATCTTTTTGATAATAAATTCAAAGATTTGTGGCCTCTCCTTGAATGTGTTAGCCCAGACATAGTTATTTTAAACTATATACATTAGAATACTATTTGGGGAGTTCATAATACTATATATAAATATTCTATACAATAGAGAAGTGGTTCTCAAAATGTGTTTACCAGAGCAGCAGCATGAGTATTACCAGGACACTTGCTAGAAATTTAAACAATTGGGCCACACTCCAAACATACTGAATCAGAAATTATGGATGTGGGGTCCAGAAATCAGTATATAACAAACTCTTCAGGTGATTATGATTCATGTGCAAGTGTTAAGAAATAAATCTAATATAAATAGCCAGGGATAGTGGGAAATACCTGAGCTCTAGAATCAGAAGTACATAATTGTGAATACTTGCTCTTCTAGAGGAAGCACTTGAGGATAATTGTTTTGTATCTTGGCCTATGAGCTGCACTGAAACTCTGTCTCCACCAATTACCAACAGTAAAAGCTTGTGCAAGATACCTAATAATTTGTTTCTAATTTGTGTCCTCTGTAAAGAAGTGATAATGGTAGCCTTTATATACTAGTTATTGTTATTTTTTTCATTTTATTGATTTTATATATTCTCTTAGGCAAAATGCTTAATTTTCTGAACACCAGTCTCTCATCCAAAAAATTTTGAAAATAATGCTTGCCTTTTAAGACTATTATAAAAATTAAATATAAAAATGCTTATTATGGAATTTAACACAGTGCTCCAGGATGTGCTAAGCAACCAATCCAAAATGCCTTTTTATTTGTTCGAAATTAGTCATCTGAGTTTTTACCTTTTGAATGCTTTTGTTGATAAATATTCATTTCAGTACTTTCTTCACTTTTTCTCTTGTTTAAAGCCAGTTTCTATTTGACATTCTTCACTAGGATGTGTAATGGGTTTATCAAAATGAATATGTCCCAAGCTGGACTCGATGTGCATACTACTTCTCTTCTACCAGCCAAAACTACTGCTCTCACAAACCATACTATCTCAGTAAATAGCACTTTCTTCTACTTGCTCAGGACAGACATGAGTTCTCCTTGATTCTTCTCTCTGTCTTTACATTTCATATGTAATCTTTCAAAATTTCTTCTATTTCAAACTTCAAAATTATATCCAGAACCCTGAGCACATCTCACTTCCTCTACTGCTTCCACTCATGCCTCCTTTGTCCAACAGCCACTTAACTCATGTTCATGTTTAGGTCCCTTCCCCTCCTTTGATCATTTCCCAACAAAGAAGCCAGAAGGATCCTCTTAAAAAGCAAGTCATAATTTGTCTCTTCCCCCATTAACAACTGCTCCCCATCAAACTCAGAAACAGTCAAAGTGTCCCAAATCGGTGCTTCCCAAACTACCTGTGGACAAAGGACCATTTCGCCCCTGTTTTCATGGACCAATGCTGTAAAAATAAATAAATAGATAGGATAGATAGCTAAATATTAATGAAAGAGTTTTTTAAAAAACATACAAAATTTAACTTTAGCGATCACATACTCTGATGTCATGGTAATATCAAATAGCTATAAAAGTCTGTGTGTATCTCAACAACTAATCCATGGATCACCTTTTGGCTAACCCTGCATCAAGTAATCTGTGCATGCTCTCTTTAATTGTTTGGCCTCATCTCCTACAATTTTGCCCCTTGTTCAATCTGCTGACTGTGCTGCTTTTAGCTCCTCCAGGAAGGTGGGTACATTTTTATTCAAGCCTTTTGCCTTTGTTGATGTTTCTACTTGTAGAATTCTTTTACCTGAACTGTATATATGTAGATCCTTACTTTCTTTACTCATATGTCAATTTTTTATTGAAGCCTTTCTGACTGCCTTCCTTAAAGTGTACCACCCTATACACTCCTTTTCCCTGTTTTTGTTTCCTCCTTTCTACATATCATTATGTTCCATATAGGATATTTTACCTATTTATGTTGTTTACTGTCTGTCTTCTCAACCAGAAGTTCCACAAGAAGAGGGATTTTTGTCCGTTTGTTTACTGCTATGTCCATGGTGACTAGAATGGTGTTTAATACATGGTAAATGCTCAAGTTTTCATTGAATGGATGCCCGAATGAATGAGTACATATTGGAATAGTATGCATATCCTAAAGTATCGATGAGATTCTGGTGGTTATACGAATCTTCAATAGAAGAAAAAAAAATAAGTATAATGGAAAGAGTACCGAGTAACAATTCTATATTTGTGTTAATCTCAGTTACTTAAGCTAAACATTGCTGTTGAGATCTTAGGAGTGGCTAGGTCTATTTTGATTATGCAGTAGATTGCACCATTTCTGTGAAAAGGCAGAGCAGATATCACTGTGGTGGTGATGATATGAAAGACCATTAATTTTCAAAAGGGTTCATATAGAACCACATCACCTTTATTATATACTGACATTTAGTTAATATATTTTGTTTTTTATTTATCCACACACTATAAAAGGGCATTATTTTCAATAATTTGAGCCCTCTCTTTTTGATGCAAGGTACTTGCAAATTAAATCAACAAAGATATACAAATTTACATATGTACGAAAACTGAAAAAGACAGTTTATTTTATCTCATTTAATCATTCACTTCACCTTGTGCATGCAAAAAGGACAAATTAAAGTTTTTGTGTATCTGCTTCTTATTCTTCCATGGTAGACTCTAATGAACACTGAAGAAATATCAATAGGAGGGCAGAAGGAAGGGTAGATGGGGAAGGGCTTAGAAGAATTAGAAGTTAATAGTCATATTCCCTCACTATTTTCTTATTTAAATTCTGTATTATATACATACATATGTGTACATATTCACATGTATGTGCGTGTGTGTCAATATATATATCTGAAGAATTGTGGCGTTTAAATGCACAGTAATTTTTAAATATCTTATTATATTTTATGTTAAAGTGGATAATTCCCTGAAATGATGAAATGGCTCTACTGTTTAAATATTTAATCTTGTAAAGGAGGTATGCATATTGGCTTAACAAACTCACAGTGTTTGAATTTTAGATTTTAATTCTGCTAAGAGTTTTATTATAAAGTACATGATAGTTTTAAAATTGCTTTGTTTCCCTCAAATTTAGGAAAAGGATATTATTTTAGTGGAAAGCTTTATTGTAGTGCTTTCATTATGAATGACAAAAGTTTACAGTACTACTATCAATACCATAATGGCTATACTATATTTTTCCAAAAATTTAGCTAGCATATTATTCATAATGAAAGCATGAACTCACCTTGAAAAAATCCATTGCTCTGGTAACATAAATGTATGGGATAAGACTTTGATATGATGATGTTCCTTGTGAAGACTAAGGAAAACAGATTTTTAACTAACCATGTGATAAACTGGCACAACATATAGCTTCTGCAAATAGAGTAGCTTATAGAAAAAATTCATTGAAAAGATAAATTATGCTTTTTACTCTAACCATCATAATCATTCTCAGAATAGTGTTTACTCTTTTTGCAAAATTGTACCCAATAATTAAACATTAATAGAACAAAAATATCTTATGGCGAATTCTTATTTTGCATTCCAGAACCATTCTACCCAGTACCAAAGAAAAGAATTACACTTCTCAGTGAATAAAAAATTCTTTTCAACGTTAGACCAAAATTATTTTTTGAGAACAAAATAATTTAGTCTCTATAAGCACTGGTACAGCCAAGAACATTAACATAATCAATGACCACTATGTTGCTGATTGTCATTCATTTTGTCAAGTCTTCTAATAGACTAATGTTTATTCTGTGTGCTTTCATGATAAGTCCATTTTTACCCTTTGATTTCTCTAAGCAAAAGTTGAAAAGTTCTGTATAGTGTTCCTAAAAAAATGAGCTATTTACTTGGAGAAAGTGGTTGCATCAAAGGAAAAATGGATATGGCAACATAAGTTCTTTAAAATAATGTTGGATAATGAACTCAATAAGAATTAGAAACTAAGAGAGCTATTCTATAATCTTATTTCAAGATTTATGGCTAAAGAAGAAAATTTACTGATTGATTACATTTTAAGAAAGTATAAAATGTAAAAATACAATCTTTTAAACCTACCTGAGAAAATGATTTCAAAAAGATTCTTTGAGAATATGTTATGAAATATGTCCAGGGTAAGCCCTGAAAAGAAGTTTTTTTCAGGTTATATTGCTAATATTACAGGTTTGATAGTCTTATAATCTCTTATTATTTAAGATCTACTGCTTAGGTTCATATTATAAATAAATAAACTCTGATCCAATACTTACCATATAGTTCTTATTGGAAGGGCATTTATCCATTTTCTGTGCTAATTTTATATATATATACACACACATATATATATCTCCTATACATACTATATATGATATATATCCTATATATATTTATATCACACATATATATATATTTATCCTATATCTCTTTATGTGACTTTAATTTCTGTTTTTATATTTCCTCAGATAATTATTTTTTCTAGACTTACCTAAAATTCAACCTCACAATTCACTTCCTTGCCCTCTGCCAAACAATTATTGCTTAGTTTAAACATACTATGAAAAGCCAAATAGAATTATTGTGAAATTATTGTCCTTTTTTATTCTGAGATATACATTTTCCATTTTAACACTTCTGGAATCATGATGTGTTTTAAACTCAAAGTCAAAAACATTTGCCAGTTGCCACCAGAGGGATATCCCGGTTTATCCCTCTGGTGGCAACAGACAAAGAATTTACCATTATCTATGCCAATTTAAATTTAGCCAGTCCTAAAAGGAATATCACCTCAATGAAATTTTTGGATTGATATTTTCTGTCCTGTTTGAACTATCCCACATCAGTCAATGCAACTATAAAAAAAGAAATAGCTAACTCTTAGACTAGATAATGGTGTTCAAAATGTCAGGGGTTTGTGTGACTAAGATGCATCTCATGGAGAATTTTTTAGTAGTATTCTAGGTACCTATATGCAAAACATTTCCAGCTAGCTTTCTGAGAAACTATTTAATTTCCAGTGACATATGAGTCCAAAGGGGAGGAGGGTGGAATACAGTTTAACCAAGCAGAAATGTCACAGGAAAACTTAATATTGTTCATACGGCTTGAAACTACATTATCTGTCCTAAAAGTCCAGTGCAAGATCTATCCTAAGTATTGAGCATACGAAAAGGAAAGTTACATGTTACTGTGATAATTTTCAGAATTGCCATTGCTCATGAGTAAGTTAAAAAAAAAACAAACTTTAGACTTTGGATTGAAAAAGAGCTTAGCTAAAATTATTCTTTTTTACTTAACATTTATTGAGCTTTTACTGTACCCCAAGAAGTATGTTTAATATATTATATATATCTCTAGATATAAGATAATATATGCAAACAAGGATAATTTGACTTCTACCTTTCCAATTTGGATGCCCTTTATTTCTTTCTCTTGTCTGATTGCTCTGGCTAGAACTTCCAGTAGTACTATGTAGAATAACAGTGGTGAAATAACAGTGGGCATTCTTGCCTTGTTCCAGATCTTAGAGGAAAGGATTTCAGTTTTTCCCCATTCAGTATGATACTAGCTGTAGGTCTGTCATAATATGGCTTTTATCATGTTAAGGTAAGTTCCTTCTATACCCAGTATTTTGAGAGTTTTTATTATGAATATTTGTTGAATTTTATAGAATGCTTTTTCAACATCAATTAAAATGATCATATGGTTTTGCCCTCTGTTCTGTTGATATGATGTATCACGTTGATCGATTTGTATATATTGAAACATCCTTGCATCCCTGGGATGAATTCCACTTGACCATGATGAATAATCTTTTTAATGTGTTGTTGAATTCAGTTTGCTAGTATTTTGTTGATGATTTTTGCATCTATGTCCATTAGAGATATTGGTCTATAGTTTTCTTTCCTTTTTTTATTGTGTCTTTGTCTGGTATTGGTATCAGGGTGATACAGGCCTCATAGAATGAGTTTGAAAGTATTCCCTCCTCCTCAATTTTGTGGAATAGGATTGGTATTATTAATAGTTCTTCTTTGAATACTTGGTAGAATTCAGCAGTGAAGTCATTAGGCCCTAGGATTTTCTTTGATGGGAGACTTTTTATTACTACTTCTATTGTGTTACTTGTTACTTGTTTATTCAAGTTACGTATTTTTCCCTGGTTCAATCTTGTAAGTTGTCTAGGTAATATGTCTAGGAATTCATCTACTTCTTCTAGGTTTTCCAACTTATTGGCATGTAGTTGCTCATAATAGTCTCTAATGATCCTCTGAAATTCTGCAGTATCAGTTGTAATGTCTTTTTTTCATCTTTGATTTCATTTATTTGGGTCTTTCTTTTTTTCTTAATTAATCTGGCTAAAGTTGTGTCTATTTTTTTTTCAAAAAAGCTACTTTTTGTTTTGTGGCTCTTTTGCATTTTTGTTTCAATTTCATTTATTTCTGTTCTTATCTCTATTAATTCTTTTCTTCTACTAATTTTGGGTTTGGTTTGCTCTTGTTTTTCTAGTTCTTTAAGATTCATCATTAAATTGTTTATTAGAAATTTTCTACTTTTTTGAGGTAGGCGCTTATTGCTATAAACTTTTCTGTTACTACTGCTTTTGCTGTTTCCCATGGGTTTTTATATGTTGTGTTTTAATTTTCATCTGTTTGAAAAATTTTTAAGTTTTCTTCTTAAACTCTTTATTGACCCACAGGTCATTCAGGAGCATATTGTTTACTTTCTATGTGTTTGTATACTTTCCAATGTTCCTCTTGTTATTGGTATCTAATTTATTCCATTGTGAATACTTGAGAAAATACTTGATATGATTTCAATTTCTTTGGAATTTTTTAAGACTTGTTTTGTGCCCTAATATATGGTCTATCCCTGAGAATGATCCATGAGCCAAGGAGAAAAACGTGTATTCTGCAGCTGATGGATGCTATGTTCTGTAAATATCTATTAGGTCCTTTCAGTCTATAGTGCAGATTAAGTCCAATGTTTCTTTGTTGATTTTCTGTCTGGATGATCTGTCCAAAGCTGAGAGTGGAGTGTTGATGTCTCCAATGAGTATTGTATTGGGGTCTTCTCTCTCTGTAGCTCTGATAATATTTGCTTTATGTATCTGTGTGCTGCAGTGTTGGGTGCATATATTAATATATTTAGAATTGTTATATCCTCTTGCTGAATTGACCCCTTTATCATTATATAATGACCTTCTTAGTCTCTTTTTACATTTTTGTCTTGAAATTTGTTTTATCTGGTGTAAGTATAGCTACTCTTGGTTCTTTTGGTTTCCATTTGCATGGAATATCTTTTTCCATCCCTTTATTTTCACTCTATATGTATCTTTATAGGAGAAGTGTTTTTCTTTTAGACAACATATAGTTGGGTCTTTTTTTCTTTCACCCATTCAGCCACTCTATGTCTTTTTATGGAGAGTTTAGTCTATTCACATTCAATGTTATTTTTGATAGGTAAGGACTTACTACTGCCATGTTGTTATTTGATTTCTGGTTATTCTGTGTTCCTCTCTTTCTTTCTTCTTTCCTTCCTGTCTTGCTTTGTGTAAAAGTGATTTGTTCTGAAAATATGTTTTATTTTCTTGCTTTTTATTTTTTGTTTGTCTCTTGTAGGTTTTTTGATTTGAGGATACCATGAGCCTTGCAAAAAACATTTTATAACCAATTATTTGAAACATATGACAACTTTGCTTGCAAGCAAACACACAAATAAACAAGCAAAGAGAAATCTAACAGAAATTCTACTCTTTTATCAACTCCCCCTGCTTTTTAAGTTTTTGTTTTTCCATGTATATATTTTTATACTACCTATCTCTCCAAAAGTTGTTGTAATTATTTTTTATAGGTTTGTCTTTAGTCTTCCTACTGAAGATATATGTGGCTTATACACCACAATTACAGCAATGGAGTATTCAGCATTTGTGTGCTTACTCTTACCAGTGAGTTTTATGCCTTCGGATGATTTCTTATTGTCCATTAACATTCTTTTCTTTCAGATTGAAGAACTCATTTTGGCATTTCTTGTAGGACAAATCTGGTGTTGATGAAATCCCCCAGCTTTTATTTGCCTGGGAAAGTCTTTATTTCTCCTTTATGTTTGAAGGATATTTTTGCATGATATAATATCCTAGGGTTAAGGTTTTTTTCCTTCAGCACTTTGAATATGTCATGTCACTTTTTCCTGGCCTATAAGGTTTCCACTGAGAAGTCTGCTGGCAGACATATTGGAACTTCTTTATATATTATTTTTTTCTTTTTTCTTGCTTCCCTTAGGATCTTTTCTTTGTCTATGACCTTTGAGAACTTGGTTATTAAATGCTTTGAGATAGTATTTTTTGAGTTAAATCTCCTTGATTCTATGACCTTATTGTACCTGAATATTGATATCTTTCTCTAGTTTTGGAAAGTCCTCTGTTATTATTTCTTTGAATAAATTTTCTACCCCAGTCTCTCTCTCTATCTCCTCTTTAAGGCCAATAACTCTTAGATTTTCCCTTTTGAGGCTATTTTCTAGATCTTATAGGTGTGTTTCATTCTTTTTTATTCTTTTTTCTCTTATAACTATGTATTTTCAAATAACCTGTCTTCCAGCTCACTAATTCTTTCTTCTACTTGATCAATTCTGCTGTTGTGAGATTCGGATGCATTTTTCAGTTTGTCAAATGAATTTTTCAGCTCCAGAATTTCTGCTTGATTTTTTAAAAAATTATTTTGATCTGTTTGTTAAATTTCTCTGACAGGGTTCTGAATTCCTTCTCTGTGTTGCTTGAAGTTCATTGAGCTTCTTCAAAACAGCTATTTTGAATTCTTTTCTGAAAGATCACATATCTCTGTCTCTCTGGGATTGGTCACTGGTAACTTATTTAGCTTGTTTGGTGAGGTCGTGTTTTCCTGGATGTTTCTGATACTTTTGGATGTTTGTTTATATCTGGGCCTTAAAGAGTTAGATATTTATTTTAATCTTTGCAGTCTGGGCTTGTTGGAACCCATCCTTCTTGAGAAAGCTTTCCAGATATTCAAAGGGAATTAAGTTTTTTCATCTAAGTCTTTGGTCCCTACAGCTGTATCAGCACTGGAGACACCCCAAGCCTAGTAATGCTGTGACTCTTACAGATTCCTGGTGGTACTGCCTTGGTGAAATTCAGTAACATACAGGAGAATTCCTTGGATTACCAGGCAATGTCTCTCACTTTCTTCCCTCACTCTCTGTGCTGGGCTGTGGGAGTTGGGGGAGGATTGACGCAGGCACTCCCTCATGGCCTCCACAGCTAGAACTGTGCCAGGTCACACCTGAAGCCAGCACAGTCTCTCCACAGTCTCTCCCCAATCATGTGATGACTGTTGCCTGTCTGCCTTTGATGTTTATTCAAAGCCTAAGGGCTTTTTAGTCAACAGGTGATAAATTCTACTAGGGCTGGATCCTTCCCTTCAGGGCAGCATGTTTTTTTGCTGTCCTAGGGAGGGTCTAAAAATGCTATCCAGGAAATAAGGCATTGAATCAGGGGCTTTAGGAGTCTGCTTGGTACTTTATTTTATTGTGTCTGATCTGGTACTCACATTGTAAAACAAAGTCCTCTGAACTGTTCCCCTTCTTTTCCCCAAGTGGAAAAAGGCTCTCCTTGAGCCACATTGCCTGTAGTTGGGGGAGGGGTGACACAGGCACTGGCTTGGCCACTGCAGCTGTGTCTCATTGGGTGACATGTAGCCCAAGTCCTCTGGCTCCAAGCCGGCACAACTGCAGGAATTCCCGAAGGGCTGTAGCTTCTTTTGCCTGGCTGCATTATAAATTTATTCCAAGCCTCAGGCTGCTTTTTGTCAGCTTGTTGTGGGGTTAGCCAGAACTCGGATTTGGGGAAAGAGGATTTCCCTGTGGCAGAGCTGGTCTAACTGCTCCCTCCATGGACACCAGTAGAATTCTGCTCTGTGCTGTGTGCCCCTGTGGCAGGGCAGCCCTGGGTTCTAATGCAAAGTCCCACAATCACTTCACTCTCCCTTCCCTAGGCACACAGGTTCTCTCTACTCTCAGAGGCTGCTGTTGTGGCACTGCTAGGGGATGGGGGAGTGGAGGCCTGGGCAATATCACACTGTCTTTTCTGCTCTCTTCAGTGTCCCTTTACTTGACATAATGTTAAAACCAGGTACCGTGATCCCTCACCTAATTTTTCATTCTTCTGAAGTTGCTTCCTTGCATGGATAGTTGTTAAATATAGTGTTGGTGCAGGGGGACTATCCCTGGAGTTTTCTATTCAGCCATCTTGCACTTCTCTTTCTTCAAGTATTTTTATTTATTTTTTTTAAGATCTATTGCACAATGTGGTGAATATGGTTAATAACAGTGTATTATACATTTCAAAATCACTGAGTGTAGATTTGAAATGTTCTCACCACAAAAAGTAATAACTATTGGAGATGATGGAAATGGTAATTACTTTGATTTGATCATTCTACACTGTATTCATATATCATAATATCATTTGTACTCCATAAATATATACAACTATAATTTGGCAATTTACAATAAAAATAAATTTTAAAAAGAAAGAAAAGCAGTGCTTACAAAGAAGTCTGAGAATCTACTCTGTTGGTTACTGAGACCTCTCAAGAGAAATGGCTTCTTTTCCTCCCACTTTCTAAATATATTGTGCATTGCTGTCATGGGCAAACTCTAATCTGGAGTCCCAGAAAGAAGGGAGACTTTATAAATGTAGTTTCTCAGCTATTCTCTGTAATGCAATGAAGAGAAGACCTTCCAAGTGAGTGACAAACATGCAAAGTTAACTGACACAATATCACACTCCTTTCCTGCAAATTGCCTGATTGTGGTAAACAGTGATTTTGTGTTACTAGAGTAAGATCTGAGAGAGGGAAGAGAGAGTAGGAAATAAAAAAATGGTGGAGCTTTTAGAGAAAGAACTGGCTGTCATTAAGTTCCTTGGATAATTTAATGCCTATGGAAAATCATTCCAACCAAACTTAGATGCATAATTGATTTATAACTTCATGTATAATGGCATCATTCTTGAAATTACAGCAGAAGTCACTGCTCTGAAAGATATATTGTGAGATTTCTCATTAGCTGAAAAATCACTCTGTTTCTGGAATACTTCTGACCACAAACTCGGATTCCTCCAAAATAGGTACACTGAGATCTCTGAGATCACCAATATCTGGACAACTTCACTCCATCTCAATCATTCAACATCCTTCTTATTTATGTTCTATCATATGCAGGATAGTACTTAATTCATTATTTTTATGTTTATATTCACAATCCATTTATCTTTGCATACAAATGTTGTTCATTATTTTTCACAAATGATTATAATGTCATTGTATTGTATCCATCATATTGTTGCTAGACATTTGGAAAGTTTGTAAGTTTTTGTGACTTAAAAGAAAATGAACACACTTGAAGATACCTTCTAGTACATATTTGTACATATTTCCATAGGAGATAAACTGGAAAGTAGGATTACTGGGTTAAAGGGTAGTACCTCTGCAACTTTGCTAGATAATGCCAAATTGGTTTCTGTAATAATTCTACTTCTTTGTGTGATTAATTTTTGATATTTCTGTTTTGAAATTTTTAATTGAAGTTTGGGAGCAGAGAAAGAAACACTCTTCTCAGTGTCAAGAATATGAAAACCTTTTAAGCAGCATTGTATTCTATTGACATTTTATTCTAAAGTTGTAAAGTTGCCTTCCACTTGGTCAGTATTCCACTTGGAAATAATTTTTATGTATGCTTTAAGATAGTAGTTCAATATCACTTTTTACTTGAATAACTAATTAGTATTTTTCTCTATCTCACTCTTCATATTGTTTAAGATTCCACTTCTCCTTTTTATTTTTTGTACTACTTTATGCCTTCTACAAGGTTGGAAGTTAAGCACATTTTTTCTATCATTCTGGTTCCCCTTGAGATTTCCCCATTACTTTTTGTTGAAAAATCAAAGTTAATTAATACTCTCCTCACACTGTGGTAAAACATATAAACTTTAAAATACATACACTATGGGTCTCTTTCCAGTGTTATGCTTTTGCCCTAACACAATAAGCCTTAATATGGTACACAGAGACATTACTAGATTTATCTACTTATTAATTTCTTTACTCACTTTTCTTTCTTGAATCTCTGCTTTTCCTTTTAGGCTTGTTTCCCTCCATCCTAATGCAAATCCTTTAACAAGTGAAATTCTAAAGGTGGTAATATCTAAGGTTTTGTTAATCTTGAAATAACTTTTTTCACACTTTACTTATAGATGAAATCTAGTTACTTATTTTCCCTCACCTCTTTAAAGATAGAATGCCATTGCCTTCTAGCTTCTGTTATTATTATGGAGTAGTCTGTTATGAGTTAAATTGTCATTTATCTGTAGTTGATGTACCTTCCTTGTAGATGGCAGTATATTCTCTCTCTCTGTAGTTATATAGGCACACTATAATGTGCCAAGATGTTGATTTATTATCATTTATCTTTTTGATATATGTTGTGTCTTTGGATTCATGTCATTTATAAGTTTGGAAAATTCATTTTTGTCTCTTGAAATAGTTTCTCTTTTTGTTTTCTTTTTTTCTCCTTTTGGGACTCTATTTTAAAGGTATAAAAGATTTTTTCATTTTTTTCATTTTTTACTTTTTTTTTTTACATTTCCTTCTGTTTAGCTGCATTGTGTTAATTTTTTCAGATTTATTTTTCAGTTCTTTATTTTTTCTCTTCCCATATGCCAAATATCTCATTTAACAGAGCCAATGACACTTTTGGTATATATGTGTGTGTGTGTGTATTGTGTGTGTGTGTACATATATACATATATAGATATGGAGAGAGAGAGTGAGAGAGAGAGAGACAGAGAGCAATCTTATGAGGAAGTCACTATTGTCATCTTGACTTTATAGATCACAGAACTCTGGAAAAGCAAGTATAATATAAGCAGTGGACCCAAAGATGCTTTGCTCTCAAGTGTCAAAGACAAAATGGAATAAAGGTAGTCTGAATTTAGAGTACTTTCTGTTAATGCCACACTGCTCTAATCACGTGACTATAGAAAGAGAAAATTGTAGATTTCAACCCATAGGAGAATAATGTTTGTAATATGAGATTCTTTCTCTTTACTGCTCTCTCTCCTTCTTTACTGATACCTAATTACCACATATCTCAATTGCCCCTGGCTTTATTTTTTTCCAACAATGTCTGTTAAAAGGTGGAAAATGTAATATAAACTTTTTTATTTCTTGTAGGTGTATGTGTGTCTGAGAAAGGATGGAGGGTGAGAAAGAGACACAGAGAAGGAGAGAAAGACAGGGGGGCAGGGGGGATTATATCTTGAAAGTTTCTAAATGACCTAGTAATGTTTTTATGGCATTATAACAAAATACAAAATTCTTTTTAACAGCAGTTTTACTTTTAAGGTTTATGAGTTCTAACCTTTATTTGATCTGACAGTGGCCTTAACAAAAGTTTTGATTAAATCAAGAAAGTGGATTTGGAACAAAAATATGTTGGAAAATTTTTTTTATCTACAAATATTTTTGAGGGAGAGGAGCTATTATGATCAATCACAAAATATTTATTGAATACTTTTAGAAAACCTTGAAGCAAATTTAAGGTCAGCTGAAAGATTTCAAATGCTTCCTCCAGGTAGAAGAGAATATACTTAGAGAAAAATTGGAATCTGTTCAAACTTTCTTGAATAGCACTTATCATTACTTAGGCAGTCAAATAATTCTATAAAGGACTTCTGTGGGAAAACGAACACATTTTTAATTGCATTTTAATATTTATTATAACATATATACTTTGATGCATCGCATTTATTGTAGAAGTATATAGTACCTTTTCTGTTATGCATATTTAAAATACACTGGAAACCCTGTATAAATGAAGTTTATAACATCTGCATATTTATTTCATGGAACTTATACCAAATTTCATCATTCTAGATACTTGCAAAATCTATAAGTGTTGTACACTTGCTTTAAAAGCACGTTATTGATCCTATTCATGATTTTATATGGATACATTTGTAAGAAATGCAAACTTCTGCAAATTTATAATTGTCCTTATGGGAAAGCATCATCCACTTTACAAGAACTAAATTATGATACAATTTCTAGGAAAGCATTGGAGTTATAAATTTAGATTTCATATAGATTGAAATTTATGTGTATCTTTCCTTTGATTTCATGTAGTTAAATGGTGTTTCTTTGTTAAGATATGCAGGACGAAAACAGGTTAAAATACAAATCTTAATGTATAGATGCTTTGAAATTGATCTTTTTTAAGGTGTTTTAAAAAAATAGTGTTGGAGTTATTAAAGCAGAGATAAAATATCACGTATAATTTGCTGTACAATAGCCCTCTCTCATTGCCATACAGCAGTTACATAACTTTACAAGCTTATTAACCTATAATCATAAATATATGTTTTAGCTGCATTTAAGTCTATTGCTCATAAAGCCAAATTCATTTAAAGTCACTGTTGGACTCTGTGTATTATATACATGTTTGGACCCCAATCCTGATTATAACAAATTGTCTAGAGTTCAACTCACATTAGAATTTGACCTGGGTCATGCATTTGCTTATTAAAAACATCATATTGCACTTTATGCTTTGGAAAATAAAGCATGTTGGAATGTATTTATCCTAAATTTGTGGAATGAATAAAACTTGAAAACAATATACATATGCCCCTTCACTAAAGGCATATTAAGCCATAATTGAAAGGAAGAGATAATGATATAATATTTAAAAATCCATGAAGTTCTTTAATGCAAGGAGGCTGACTTTAGCAGCATTAATCACAGAGTTGCTGACACAGTGAAGGATTACACTATAATATGGAACAGTATGATTAAGTGATGTGCAAACTTCCTATCAGAGGAGCATGCAGGATACCGGAACATATGGTTCTGGACTTTTTTTTTCCTCAATTACTACAGATTCTGGCCAGAGATTTTTGTTGATTTGTGCAAAATCTCTTGATTAGAATCCTCAGCCATCTGTTGTAGGATGGCAATGTATGAAAATGTCAGCAGAAAGAGCAGAGCTTAAAACTTATTTGTGGAAAGGATTTCAAGCTAGCATAGCCATAACCAACACAAGGTGATCGACCTTAATGTGGTCAGAAGCTAATTTATGTCGAGAGTGAACAGGGGGGGGAAACTTGAAAAACATCTCTGGAAAAGCAAAGACAAGCACACAAACATATCTGTTCTCTACCGTTTATAATTTACACAGCTGCTAAATCTTTTCACCCATGAGCATTAAAATTATTTACATTGTAACATTCTAAAATTGTCTGATATATTCTGAAATGCAAAACTAATAATTATTTAAATTTTATTATAGCGGAAACCTGGATACAATAATATTATCCAATATTTACATAATATTTTTAACTTTTTCAGCATATCTCACAATACTTAATAATGCAGATTCAACAACCACCATGTCATTGAAATTTCTCCTTCATTGGTCATCAGTAATAACACAAGCTTCATATACAACATTTTTTTGTCTGTATCCACTTGGCAGCATCTCTGCTCTCTCTCATTGTTTTTCTAACTCTCCTCATTTATATTTCAATGCAGTGCACATATCTAATTTTTCTCCCACTTCTATAATCCACCTTTTTGTATTCCCTTTCCTGCCAATAGTTCTTATTTTCATTTCCCAAAATATATAAATTTCCCCAAATATTGTCTTCTTCTTTACATTATCTGTTATTTGGCCATTTCATTCACCCTGTCATGATTTCAACTACTATGTTTATACACTGACACTCTCAGAATTTTCTCTCAAAGTTGATAATTCAACCACCAGTAGCACATTTGTCACATCAGCATAATCTTAAAATACAGACTCTCAACAAACAAACCAAAAGTTCCCTCCCCAAAGATTTTTACACTTAACAAACTGAAAAAAACAGTGACAACCACAAAAATATCTCAACTTGGTAAAATGTAAGCTAATAATCTTAGCTTCAGAAGAATTAAAAATAAAATGATTCAAGAGTTGTTGGTATTTGTAAAACACATGTACACATGAGTTGCTAATGCTAGTATCAGTAATAATTGCAGGGCTCTCATGCCTTGTACATGGTTCAATTGGCCCCGGCTTCTCGGGGTTTAGACAGTAAACAAACTAAAGAGTGGACACTGTTACGTTAGTGTCTTAGCTTAACCAGTTGGGTCTGAAAAGTAAGTGGTGTATCAGTAATCTAGCTAAAACCAACAGTCTTTCAACATTAACACATTATTAAAAGAAACAAAAATAATAAAGCACACTAAATATGAACACTTTGTGACAAATCTATAAGTAACTCCTTCTCTATTACCTCTGTGATCCTATAGAACAGGACTAGAAAACTAGACACGTTTCTCTCTTAGGGAACTAATCAGGGGAAGCCTCCCTCTTTTTCTCCATTCTTTATTTAGCCATCAATGAGGACTGATATTTGGTTTAGGGGGTTCCAGCCAGGAGGTCACTACTCAAGAATGGATCTGACATTTCGAGTGTTGAGTCTTTTTCTTGCACTGGATTGCCTTTAATTGGAATTGTCACTTTCTCATATCCTGCTCTCTTACTTTGTCCATACCAGGGTCAAGGTTGCTTGAGTCCTGGATTCTAGAATTGGGACTGTAGCCCCATGGTTATCTTCTTGAACAACATTCTTCTATATTCAATGAATAAACATCATGCTACTGGCTGGGCAAATGAAGTAGACACACCATAATCACTATTTTTTTGTTTCTGGAATTTCTTTCTTTCTTTCTTTCTTTCTTTCTTTCTTTTTTTTTTTTTTTTTCCCCCTGATAGGACAGTCACTATGTTGCCCAAGCTGCTCTTGAACACCTGGACTCAAGTGATCCTCCCACCTTGGCCTCCCAATATGCTAGGTTTATAAGCATGAGCCACATGCCTGGCCCCACAATGACTTTTTTAAAGTAAAGAATTAGATTTATAGAGACATAGCATGAGGTGCCCACGCTGCTAATAGATCCTAGGTTTAATGATCAATCTTGACTTATAAGCAATCAAGGAGATCTTATTTTGAAGAATACATGAGAAAATCTTTGTCACATTGAGTTAGGAAAAGAATTTTCAAATATAGCATATAGCCAGTGTGGTGGCTTATGCCTGTAATCCTAGCACTTTGGGAGGCCAAGGTGGGAGGGTCGCTTAAGGCCAGGAGTTTGAAACCAGCTTGCACAACATAGCAAGACTCTGTCTGTACAAAAAATAGAAAAATTGGCAAGACATAGTAGTGGATGCCTGTTGTCCTACCTACTCAGGAGGCTGAGGGAGGAGGATCACTTGAGCCCAGGAGTTTGAGGCTGCAGTGAGACCACCACACACTAGCCTGGGCTACCAAGACAGACCCTGTCTCAAGAAGAAAAAAAAAAGAATAATATATAAACAGAAGTTATAATAAAAAAATAAAAAATTTAACAAATTAAAATATTTTTACACATTGGAAAACATTATTCAAATAACAAGAAGGCACATAAACTTGGAGAAAATTTTTGAAAACATGGATTTAACAGAGAGTTTATATTTAGAATATATACAAAAGTCTTACAATTTGACAATAAGAAGATAAACAACTCAATAAAATGTGGTCAAACTATTTGAACATACACTCCCAAACTAAAAGTTATATAAATATCCAATAAACACATAAAATATGTTCGATATCAATGCTCATGAGGGAAATGCAAATTAAAACAACAGTAGTTAGCAGTACACACCCACTGGAACAGTTAACATTAAAGACTGACATAAGAACTATGGGTAAGCATGTGAACCAACTAGGAATTTTATGTTACTGATGTGAATTCAAAGTGCAGACACTTTGGAAAACAGTATGGCAATATCTTTTAAAGGTTAGCATGTGCTTACTACATGATTCAGCAATTCCACTTCTAGGTATTTACTCAAGAAAAATGATATCATATACCACACAAAGATGTGCATCCAGATAGCCAAAATCTAAAGCAGCACATGTAAGTGGTAAATGGATAAACAAATTATAGTATATCCACCCTATGAAGTAATACTCAGCAATAAAAAATATAATATTAATACAGGTAATAACATGGGCAAATTTTATGACAATATGCCAAGTGACAGGTCAAACACAAAATGTTATGTATTTTATGATTCCAAATGTATGCAGTTCTACAAAAGCAAAACTATAGCGAATTAAGGGAGGTCAGAGAATGCCTGGAGCCAGGGGTGGGGTGTAATGATTGAGTGCGACAGGAAAGTAGGAAAATTTATGCTGAGGAAAAAGCCTTATTGGACTATACAACTGTAAACAGTTTTACAATTTATCAAAGTTTTCATAAAGTGAGTGAATTTTATTTCATGTAAATAATTTAATTTTAAAAAGTCTTCTCTAGTCTATTTTTTATCTGGATGTCACATGTTATTTTTTTCAGCTTTATTGAGGTATATTTGGCAAATAATAAGTCACAAATATTTAAAGTATATAACTTGGTGGGTTTTGACATGTGTATGCACTCGTGAAACAACCTTCATAATATGGATAATAAACAAATCCATGAGCCATGTATTTCCATGTGTCCCTTTGTTTCTCATTCTTCCTCGTCTGGTTTCCAGGGCAACCACTGATCATTCTCTCACTATAGATTAATTTGCATTTTCAAGAATTTTATATGAATGAAATAATGCAGTATGTATTTTATTTTTATCTGGTTTTTTCATTCAGCATAAATATTTTGAGATTAGTTGCTGTAGTTGCATATATTAATAATTTGTTCCTTTTTATTGCTGAGAAATCTTCCATTTTATAGATATACCACTATCTGTTAACTTAGTCAACTGTTGATGGACCATTTGGGTTACTTCCAGTTTGGAGCTATTATAAATAAAGCTGCAATGAACACTTGTACTTTGTGTTTTCTTTTCCCATTGCAAATATTTAAGTATTTGAGACATCTGGCAGTACATGTTTTAACTTTTAAAGAAACTGCCAACCTGTTTTCTACATAGTCTCTATCATTTTGCTTCTCTGCTGACAACGGATAAGAGTAACTGTCCACATCTTTGAAAAGACTTGTTATGTTAATTCTTACTTTTTAATCCAAGTGTTTCTGTCTTCTAAAAAGTGATATTGTTGTGAGGATTTAATACATGATCATTTTAATAAACTTAGTATATCTTAAGTCAATAAACATCAGTTATTGTAGCTACTTCTTGTCTTAGTTAGGATACTATAGCAAATTACCACAGACTGGGTGACTTAAACAACAAACCTTTATTTTTTACAGTGTTGGAGGCTGGGAAGTCAAAGGTCAAGGCGCCAGTAGGTCCAGTGTCTGGTGAGGGCCTCCTTTTTGGTTTGCAGATGGCCATCTTCTCCTTGTAGCTCCACATGGCTGAGAGCAGAGAAAGGAGGCAAGCTCTGGTGTCTCCTTTTATAAGAGCACTGATCCCATTCGTAAGGGCTCCATTCTCATGAACTAATTACCTTCCAAAGGGCCCACCTCCAAATACCATCATTTTGGGGTTAGGATTTCAAAATAAGAATTTTGGGGGTATGGGAATATTCAGTCCTTAACACAACCCTTCTTACTAATAACCATTTTAAAAAAAATTTCAGTGCCAAGCTACATTAATGAAATAGACCTGGAGTTATACCTATTTGGGTAACAATTTTGGACTGGTCAGGACCAAAATAAATACATAAAGTTTCCCTGCAAACAGACACCAACCAGGCTCACCTGCTTATTACCTCTCACAACACTAAAATGCATGAAGAAAGAATCATGCCATCTACAGTCTTTTGAAAGAAAAAAATAATCCTTTAAATTGTATGAACAAATTAACTTTCATGTATGAATAAAACAGAAAAATAATACTAGATAAATAAAGAGCAGGTCATATATCAAATAAGCTACTCGTGGAAAAAATATTGAAATGACTTTTCACTGACTCCAGGCATGTACCTATCAGAGGGAATGGGAGGTGTATGAGGACAGTGAGTGTCGTCCTGTAGGTCAGATCACACTGCGCCAACCTGGTGAGCATAGCCCTCCCGCGCTCTGTTTGCTATTGTATTCCCCACGCTGTCCGATCTTTGTGAATGTATCTCCACGTCACCCTTTTTCTTGCGCTGAGTGTCCCACGCTGCTTCTCTGCAAATTCACAATGCTGTTTTTGGAGTGAACAATCCGTGTGTAGGCAGCAAGCTGTGCTCTTCACCTCCTTCCCTGGAAGTGGTGGTGAGGTAGGCGGCCTCTACCACACCACCATTTTTTCCAACCTCCAGGGAGCTAGAGCCCTTTCCTCGAAGTGAAGTATCACATGAATGGAAAAACAAACACCACTTGTACTCACCGTCAAACTGGTACTAACTGATCGATACTTATGTGTACATATGGAAGTGATATATTCACTGGGCATCGGGCAGGTGGGAGGGGGCTGGAGGGGATCGGTAAATTCACACCTAACGGGTGCAGAATGCACTGTCTGGGGGATGGGCATGCTTGTAGCTCTTACTTGGGTGGTGCAAAGGCAATATATGTAACCAAAGTGTTTGTACCCCAATACTGTTCTGAAATTTAAAAATAAATTAAAATAAATAAATAAAAGAGTACTACTAATTCATTCAAGTAATATTGGTATGACTCAAAATATAGATTTTAGAAATCAGAAACAATAAACACCAGAGTGCCTAAAGAACAAAAATTAACTGAAATAAAAATTAATTATAAATTTATGGTTCTTAACTGGGGTAGTTTTACCCTCAGGAGACATTGGCAACGTCGGGAGACATTTGGATTGTCATAATTAGGAGAGGTTGCTAATCACCCTACAATACCCAGGACAGCTCCCACAACAAAGAATTATGTGACCCCAAATACAGTAACACCAATGTTGAGAAACTCTAGTCTAAATAAATATTGTGGAATCAGTTATGTAGCAATAGGCACATGTAAAAAATAACTATAAAAAGATAATATGTGAAGAAACTATTTAACATAACAGGGACAATCTGAATCTGGAGTTCCTGGCTGTATTTTCTATGATTCAGAAGTGCTTGGGGAAAGATTTGGGAGATTTAAATAAAACAATTTAATTGCACATCTCAAATAACCTGGGATCTTACAGTTGCTAACTGAGCCATAAAACTGACAAATTTATAAAATATAGACTTAATGATACACCTGAAAAAAGTAAAAATAACTACCACTCAAAGTAAAATACCAGACATTATCAATACTATACTAATGGAGAAAACAAAATATCAAAAATTGGAAATACAGGAAAAAAGCAAAAGATAAAGCAAAGGAAAAAAGATACAGTACAAAAAGAAAGTGTGAAGAGACAAAATGTATCTGCTCTAATTATAACTATACCTAAAATCAAATCTAAACATATCTTATTCATGATAAAATTAAACAAACTTCATAGAAAATTGTTAAATTAAAATAGAATCCAAATTCGAGCAAATGAAAACACAAAAAGAGCAGAGGTAATATATATGTAAGCAAAGTATAATGCAAAGAAAAAAAAAGACTCCAGTACAATAACGAGTGATGTTTTATGCAGATAAAATTTTTTAAAATTTCAAGATAGATAAACCTAAGATGATATCTGAGCTGCAAAAAAATAAAAACATGTACAAATGTACTCAGAACACTTTATTCTTCTTTCAGTCTTTGTTCTGGTAAGCTAAACAGAAAGAAGTCTATAATAGTTTTAATAATACTTGTGTATCTTCATGTAGATCTCTCCATTTCTCTTTTTTGATGTACTTTCAATATCTGTATTTCTTTGCAGGAGAAAGTAGTAATGTCCACTAATCATTTTTAAATTTTTTTGCATATTGTCATGAAAATTAAACCTCACTGAATAAAAACATCTCTTGGGTAAGGTGAATTCTCAGAATACAATGGTATTTAAGTAAAATTTAATAGCAAATCATTAGAAAGAAAGATTACCCAGTACTCTAAAATTTAAGAACAAAAATAAACTCTCAAAACTCATTTTGCATCAAAGAGAAAATCAAAATAGAAATTGCAAATTACCTAAAAGTAGTGAAAATTAGAGGCAAATTTCAAAATGCACAAAAGGGTGGAAAAAGATGGACTGAGATGAAATATATAACTTTAAATCATTCTATTTTTTTCCTTTTATTTGTATAAACTTATGGGGTACATGTAAATTGTATTAAAAACATAGAGATTGCATAGTAGTTAAGTCAGGGATTTTAGGGTGCCCATTACCCAAATAATACCCATTATACCCATTAATCAATTTCTCATCATAATTTATTATTAAAACAGAGAGTATAAAAAATAAGTTAAGTTAAACAAATGTTTAAATCTAAATATTTTTAAGAATAAATAAATCTATGCTGGGCATGGTAGCACATACCTGCAATCCTAGCACTCAGAGAGGCTGAGGTGGGAGGATCACTTGAGGTCAGGAGTTCGAGACCAGCCTGAGCAAGAGCAAAACCCTACAAAAAATAGAAAAATTAACAGGGTGTGGTGGTGCATTCCTGGAGTCCCAGCTACTCTGGAGGCTGAGACAAAATTGCTTGAGCACAGGAGTTTCAGGATGCAGTGAGCTATGATGACTCCACGGCACTTTAGCCTGGGTGACAGAGTGAGACTTTGTCTCAAAAAAAAAAAAAAAAAATGAATAAATAAATTGAAACAAATAAATTAAAAAAAATAAATTTAAATCCTTTTTCTATTGAAACAGAACAAAAAAAATTAACTAAAATAGAAAAAAGTACATTAATTTTACTGGTTAAGTTACTTAAACTGCAAATCAAGATAAGTGATACACAAAACCACATAAGAAAGAGAAAATAAATAATAATCATAAAATATAGATTGCCACATTGGTGATCAAAAATATTTGAAATGAACATATAAACATAAAAACCACTAACACAACTAAACTCTGGAAAGGGTAAGTAAAAAGAGAACAAATATAAATAATTATACAATGTTAAAAATGTTAGGCAGAACTAGAAATATAGAGATTTTTTAAATTTTTTTAAAATTTTTTTTTGTTTCTATTTTTAAAATTTATTTCAGAATATTATGGGGGTACAAACACTTTGATTACATATTTTGCCCATGCACTGCCCAAGTCAGAGCTATAATTATGAACATCCATCAAACATTGTGCCCTGTACCCATTAAGTGTGAGTTTTCCCATCCCCTCCATCCCCCTCCCAACTGCCTGACCCCTGGTGAATATTTTTTCCATGTGTGTATGTAAATATTGATCAGTTAGTACCAGTATGATGGAGAGTAACAGTGGTGCTTGTTTTTCCAATCTTGTGGTACTTCACTTTGAAGAATGGGCTCTAGCTCCATCCAGGATAACACCAGATGTGTTAATTCACCATTGTTTTTAATTGCTGAGTAATACTCCATAGTATATATATATCACATTTTATTAGTCCACTCATGTATTGATGGGCACTTGAGTTGTGTCCACATCTTTGCAATTGTGAATTGTGCTGCTATAAACATTCGAGTTCAGATGTCTTTACTGGAGAATGTCTTTTTTTCCTTTGGGTAAATACCCAGTAGTGGGATTGCTGGATCAAACGGTAGTTCTACTTTTAGTACTTTGAGGTATCTCCATGTCAGCCTTCCATAGAGGTTGTGCTAACTTACAGTCCCACCAGCAGTGTATGAGTATTGCTATCTCTCCGCTTACACACCAACGTTTGTTGTTTTGGGACTTTTTGATATAAGCCAATCTCACTGGAGTTAAGTGATATCTCATTGTGGTTTTGATTTGTATTTCCCTGATGATTAGAGAAGTTGAGCAATTTTTATACGTTTGCTGGCCTTTATTGTGTCTTCTTTTGAAAAGTTTCTGTTCATGTCCTTTGCCTACTTTTTAATGGGGTTGTTTGATTTTTTCTTGTTGATTATCCTAAGTTTTGTATAGATTCTGGTTATCAGCCCTTTATCAGATGTGTAGTTTGCAAATATTTTCTCCCATTCTGTAGGTTGTCTGTTCACTCTAGTGATAGATTCCTTGGCTGTGCAGAAGCTTTTTAATTTGAAACAGGTCCCATTTATTTATTTTTGTTGCTGCTGTGATTGCTTTGGGGGGTCTTCATCATAAATTCTTTGCCTAGGCCAATGTCTATTAGAGTTTTTCCAACGTTTTCTTCTAGAATTCTTATGGCTTCACTTGTCTTAGGTTTAAGTCTTTTATCCATCATGAGTTGAACTTTGTGAGAGGTGAGAGGTGTGCATCTAGTCAGTCTTCTACATGTGGCTATTCAGTTTTCCCAGCACCATTTATTGAATAGGGATTCTTTTCCACAGTGCATGTTTTTGTCTGCTTTGTCAAAGGTCAGATGACAGTATGAGGATGGTTTTATATCTGGGTTCTCAGTCCTGTTCCATTGGTCTATATCTTTATTCACGTGCCAGTACATGCTGTTTTGTTTACTATAGCCTTGTAGTATAATTTGAAGTCTGGTAGATTGATTGCCTCCCAATTTGTTCTTTCTTCTTAAGATTGCTTTGGCTAGATGGGATCTTCTCTGGTTCCACAGGAAGCATAGAATAATTTTTTCTATATCTGAAAAAAATCATGTTGATATTTTGATAGGGACTGCATTGATTCTGTAAATCACTTTAGGTAGTATAGACATTTTAACAATGTTGATTCTACTGATCCCAGAGCATGGTAGGGTTTTCCATCTGTTTACATCCTCTGCAATTTCTTTTCTCAGTGTTTTGAATTTCTCTCTATATATAATGTCTCTAACCTCCCTAGTTAGATATGTTCCTAAATATTTATTTTTTTGTGTACTATTGTGTAAGGTATGGCATCTTTGATTTGTTTCTTGGCTCAACTGTTATAGACATATATGAAGGCTACTGATTTGTGTGCATTGATTTTGTATCCTGAGACTTTGTTGAATTCATTTGTCAATTCCAGTAATCTCTTGGTTGAATCTTTGGGGTTTTCTATATATAATATCATATTGTCAGCAAAGCATGAAAGTTTGATCTCTTCTGCCCCCATTTGGACAACCCTGATTCCTCTCTCTTGTCTGATTGTTCTGGCAAGAACTTCCAGCACTATGTTGAATAAAAGCGGAGATAGTGGGCAACCTTGTCTGGTTCCGGTTCTAAGGGAGAATGCTTTCAATTTTTCCCCATTCGGTATGATATTGGCTGTGGGTTTATCGTATATGGTTTTAATAATTTTGAAGTATGAGCCATCTAGTAAGAGTTCTTATCATAAAACGGTGCTGAATTTTGTCAAAAGCCTTTTCTGCATCTATTGAGAGGATCATGTGGTATTTGTCCTTGCTTTTATTTATGTGGTGAATTACAGAAATTTCACAGATCAGTAAACTAATGAATCTTCTCAAGGAAATGGAAAAGGAAGATCAAACCAACCCTAATCCCAACAGAAGAGAAGAAATAACCAAGATCAGAGCATAACTAAATGAAATCAAGAACAAGAGTTTTTTTTAAGTAATAAGAGTGATTCACACCTAACTTATGTGCCAATAAGTAACAAACATAGATGCAATATTTGTCAGGAGATTATGTATTTTCAAATTAAACCCAGGTATAAGGAAGACAATATCAGTCCAAGTATAAAGAAAGAAAATTACGCAATTTTAAAATAAGTATTATCAGATGGCAATTTACCAAGAACTATTTTATGTAAGAGCTATTTAATTGTCAAATGAAAGATTATTCTTGTGTTAGCCAAATATATTTATCGTATTTTGTATCTGTCATTTTGACTAAACTATGTATTTTGAAAGTAAGACACTACACCTTCCTAAAACACAGACACAAAGTGAGCCTAATCTTCATCCTAGCTCTCTGTTTGGAACAATATTCAGACATCTGCACAGGGGGCCTGGGAGATAGAAGCCAAGGTCATGCCATTCCCACTGAGCTAAGGAGCCAGATATTGGAGTTCAGTGCTCTCTTAACAGCTACAACATATCGAATAGGGTATTTACTACCAGAAAGGGAAATGAAAAGTAGAGTGTATTAAATATGTGTAATTATTCCCCACTGTATTTGTAGAGGGCTGGTTTGAAAATATGCAAGGCAAGACACCAAAAGCCCTTGCAGAAAGAGGCTACTACAGGATTTAGAGCAGTAGACAGTTAACAGAGATCGTACAGTGCTTAGTGACATTGAAGGTTTAGACATGCTAGGGTGATCTCCTAGATACTCAGGGTATTCATTTTGGGAACCAGAAAAGTCATTGAGGAGTATAGTTCCTGGCCAACACTCATGTGTGATCGTTTAGGCCCAACCACAGAATATAACAAAGACTTTACCTGGCAAGTCCCATGGGGGAAAACTGCCCTTCCCACACTAGACTTGGTGCACAGCCAATGCATAGTAGTCTCTGAAGAGAGTCAAGGGTCAGACCTCAGGCCCACCTGACCAGTCATACTTTTGCATATTTGCATTCCTAGCCCCTTTGCATTCATTCCTATGTCTCTTTATCTGAGGCTTTGGGAAGAAGTCTTCTTCAGGCACTTCTGCTGAGGACTCTGATAGGATGAGTGGGGGGAAACTTTTACCCACTCTGACCCAATACACAGAACTTTTCCACTCCTAGCCCTCCCCCTCTTGCTCTCTCTCAGATCCCATGCTCCATAAAACTGCCCGAGTCTTTTGTTTGGGGCTCCATCAACAGTAAGATGACCCACAAATATGTTCATTTGATCTTTGAAAAAAGAGGAAATACAATGCAATGGAGCAAACATAATCTTTTGAACAATAATGTTGAAACAACTGGACATCCATATGCTAAAAATTAATTTAGGCACAGAACTTACACCCTTTAGAAAAATTAACTCAAAGTGTATCATAGACCTAAATTCAAAACAAAAAACTATAAAACTCCTGCTGGGTCATATAGGAGAAAACCTAGATGACCTTGGATAAGGCAATGACTTTTTAGATATGATACCAAAGGCATGATCCATAAAAGAAACAATTATTTTGAATCCAAAATGAATGGACAGAAAGAGACAGGGAGTATAAGGGTTAGGAAATTATTTTGAAAAAAATAGTCAAAATCATCTCATATCTGTTGAAGCAAATTCAAAATTCCAAGAAGGTAAAAAAATCTCAAACAGAATTAAAAACAAAAACCTGCATATGTCACAGTCAAGCTGCTGAAAATTAAAAAAAGATGATAGAATCCAGAAAAAAAGATCTTGTACCTAAAAAGGTATGAAACAGATGATTTCTTACATATTATGAGAAATAATAGAAGCCATAAGACAAAAAAATCACATATTTAAAGCAATAAAAAAAGCTGTGAACTCAGGATTCTATATCTAGTAAAAATATTCTTCAAAAATGAAATTGAAATTAAAACATTTTCAGATAAATGAAAACCAAGAGAATGTTTTGCCAGCAAACCTATCCTCAAGAAACAATGCAGAAAAATCTTAATGTGGAAAGAAAATTATACCAGATTGAAAGCTCAGATATGCAAGACAGAATAAAGAGAACCATAAAAAGGTAAATTTGTGGGTAACTGTAATGGACTAGGTAGTTTTACCTTATCTTAATATTATTAAAGGTCAAAAATACCATCATTGCAAAATGGGGAACATAACTAATTCACAGAGAATATGAAAAGAAGAGGTAATGAAAGGCCTAAAGAGTGGAAAGGAAGAAGTAAAACCATCTTTACTCCCAGACAATATTATTGTCTATTTTGAAAACCCCAAAGAATCTGCCAAGAGACTTCTGGAATTGATAGATAAATTCAGCAAAGTCTCAGGTTACAAAATCAATGTACACAAATCAGTAGCATTCATATACGCCAACAACAGTAAAGGTGAGAACCAAATTAAAGTTTCAATACCTTTCACAATACCAACAAAGGAAATAAAATACCTAGGAATATATTTAACTAAGGAGGTGAAACACCTCTACAGGGAGAACTGAGGAAAGAAATAGCAGAGGACATAAACAGATGGAAAACCATACCGTGCTCATGGATCGGCAGAATCAATGTTGTTAAAATGTCCATACTACCCAACATGATCTACAGATTCAATGCAGTCCCTATTAAAATGCCAACATCATGTTTTTCAGATCTAGAAAAAATAATTCTATGCTTCAGATGGATCCAGAGAAGACCCCATATAGCCAAAGAAACCTTAAGCAAAAAGAACATATCGGGAGACATCAATTTACCAGACTTCAAGCTGTACTACAAGCCTATAGTAACCAAAACAGGATGATACTGACACAAGAACAGACACATAGATGAATCAATCAGAACAGAGAACCCAGATATAAAATCACCCTTATATTGCCATCTAATTTTTGACAAAGCAGACAAAAACATACTTTGGGGAAAAGAATACCTGTTCAATAAATGGTGCTGGAAAAATTGGATAGCCACATGTAGAAGGCTGGAACAGGATCCACACCTGTCACCACTCACAAAAATCAACTCATGGTGGGTAATAGACTTAAACCTAAGGCATGAAACTCTAATAATTCTGGAAAGAAAATGTTGGAAAAACTCTTACAGTCATCAGCCTAGGCAAAGAATTTATGAAGAAGACCCCAAAAGCAATCACAGCAAAAGCAAAAATAAATAAATGGGACCTGATCAAATTAAAAAGCTTCTGCACAGCCAAGGAAACAATCATTAGAGCAAATAGACAACCTGTAGAATGGGAGAAAATATTTGTATGCTATACATCTGATAAAGGGCTAATAACCAGAATCCATAATGAACTCAAGCAAATCATCAAGAAAAACTCAAACAATTGCATTAAAAAGTGGGCAAAAGACATGAACAGAAACTTTTCAAAAGAAGACAGAATAATGACCAACAAACATATGAAAAAATGCTCGACATCTCTAATCATCAGAGAAATGCAAATCAAAACCACAATGAGATATCACTTAATTCCAGTGAGAACGGCTTTTATTAAAAAGTCCCAAAACAACAAATGCTGGCATGGATGTGGAGAGATAGGAACACTCGTACACTGTTTGTGGGACTGCAAACTAGTACAACCTCTATGGAAAGTAATATGGAGATACGTCAAAGAACTAAAAGTAGAACTACCATTTGATCCAACAATCCCACTACTAGGTATTTACCCAAAGGAAAAACAAACATTCTATAAAAAAGCCACCTGTACTCAAATGTTTATAGCAGCACAATTCACAATTGCAAAGATGTGGTAACAGCCCAAGTGCCCATCAATACATGAATGGATTAATAAAATGTGATATATGTATACCATGGAGTACTACTCAACCATAAAAAAAATGGTGAACTAATACCTCTTATAGTAACCTGGGTGGAACTGGAGACAATTCTTTAAGTGAAGTATCACAAGAATGGAAAAACAAACACCACATGTACTCACCATTAAATTGGAACTAATCAATCAACAGTTATGTGCATGTATGGAGGTAACATTCTTCGGGTGTTGGGCAGGTGGGAGGAAGCAAGAGGGGATGGGTAAATTCACACCTAAATGGGTACAATGAACACTATCTGAGTGATGAACACACTTATAACTTTGACTCAAATGGTACAAAAGCAATTTATGTAACCATAATGTTTGTACCCCTGTAATATTCTGAAATTAAAAAAATATATATGTACATATATATATAAAAGAAACCAGATTCAAAAATCAACATACTGTATGATTCCATTTAGGTTTAGATATCCTGGAAATGGCAAAACTGCAGAATAAAAGAACAGATCATTGGTTGCCAGGGGTGAAGGCTGGGAAAGGAATTGACTTCGAAGGGACAGCATGAAGGAATCTGGGGGGTGATGGACCTGTGTCTTGATTGTGATGGTGGTTACATAACTCTCTGCATTTGTCAAAACTCATTGAACTGAATACCAAAAAATTTATTTACTGTATGTAAATTTCAGATTAAATTTTATTAAAAAATAAAAATAAAATAAAAACTAATGAATTTACAAGAAATATGAATTTGAACAATGGAATTTAGGGAGTTCATAGGATAAATAATTAGTTTAAAAAATCAATTCTATTTAAATAAAGTAGCAATCAACAACTAGAAAATTAATTTAAAAGTAAATACTTCAATTATAGAACATGAACATATGAAATATTTAGGAACAAATTTAACAGGATATGTGAAAGGTCTTTACATGGGAACTACTAAACTTTGGTGTGAGAAATGAAAGACAAAATTACATTTGAATATTTGAGATAAGGTAACAAGTTGGAAATCTTATCACACTAATTTTAAGATTTATAATAATAGTACAGTTAAAAATGACATTGTAAGATTAGAATAAAGAGAGAGATAACAGTCAGTGGAGTAGAATAGAGAGCAGAGAAATAGACATAGACATTTATGGTCAATTGATTTCCAATAAAAATGTCAAGGTAATTCAAAGCAAAAAGGATAGTCATTTCAACAAATAATATTGGTTTTCCTAGATAGCCACATGAGAAAAACAAAATAAACTTGAGCTCCATCCTCAATATGAAGTTTAATTTAAAGTGGATCTGAAATAAAAGTAAAAGATGCAAGTATGAAATTCTAGAATAAGATCTATAAGAATATTTTCTTGAACTTGGAATAAGCAAAAGTTTCTTAGATGCATTAAAATATTGCTACCAACAAAAATAATTACAATAATTTTTACATCTTAAAAAATTTTGCTTTTAAACGTGTGTGTGTGTGTGTGTGTGTTTTTTAGGTACACCAAAAATACGTAATGGATTCTTTCACTTATGAAATTCAAGAGTGAGACTCAGGGCTGGGAGGAGTGTTGATTGTGAAAAGCATTAGGGAAATTTCTGGGGATATGGAAATATCAATTTTATAAGGATGGTGATTGCACTGTTGTATATATTTGTCAAAACTCATTTCATTTTACATCTCATATCTGCACATTTCATGATTACCAATACATTGAAATCAAAAGTATATATATATGTGCATGTCTAAAACACAAAATCAGAATCAGTTTGATGAGGTCAAAATGATAAGTTTAATTTGTCAGAAGAATAAGCAGGTGGAAATCTTGGCATTATTTTTAAAAGGCCAGGTATGACTCTGAAAATTCCCGAAACCTAAATGAAAAAAAAAGTTATATTAACTTCATATTCCTACAGATAGAATTTTATTCTATTTTTTGTTCTTGTTCTTGGGTATGATGAATTAAGATTTCTTTTGGATAGAGAAATGACAATTCTCTTCAAGTTATAAAATCAACTTATTCACGATAATCACCTCTGTGTAATGTTAATCAGCACTTAAAATATCCTTATATATCACTTAAAAAAACAGTATGTCAGTATAGGCCACAAAAATTATCAACATAAAAAAATAATATGAACTTATCCTTACAAAAATTTAAAACATATTTTATAGTAACTATAATTTTTATAATAATATCAATCAGAGGCAAACACACAAAGACAAGATATTGTCAAAACTGTTCTAAAGCAAACTTAATTTAGTTTTCATGGCATTTAGTACATAGCTAATGTACCATTTTACAACTAATGTGTGAGCAACTGGCTAGCAACCATTTGGAGACAACAATGAAATTCAATTATTTTCTTATACTATGCCATAAGTA
This sequence comes from Daubentonia madagascariensis, assembly GCA_023783475.1. NCBI lineage: Eukaryota > Metazoa > Chordata > Mammalia > Primates > Daubentoniidae > Daubentonia > Daubentonia madagascariensis. The sequence continues at coordinate 10,088,281 of JAKFHU010000978.1, read as the reverse complement.
ATTTCAGATAAAATAAATATTTACATATGAAATAATTCATAAACATACTAAAAGAAAATTGATGTTAATTCTTATTACTTTGAGGATGAGCAAGGTTTTCAAATGTAATATCAAAAGCAGAAGACTTAAATGAAAGAGAAATCTATGTAGCTTCAGAAATTATTTAACATAAAAAGGTATGGAAAATGTGTATGATATATAATATATAAAGATATTCTATATTAACATATTAACAGTAATTTATTATAAATATAGTAGATAATAAAAACGGGAAAAAGAAATGATAGAAGAGTCACAAAAATTCAATACAAATGGTCAACAGGGATATAAAAATTTTAAAGTAATTTTTATTCAAATAAATACAACTTACAATATTAGATATATCTGTATAACATGAATTTGTCAAACTTTAAGAAAGATTATGTAGAAAAGGTAGTGTCCATTACATTTCTGTGTTCAAATTTGTAGTGTTTCTAGAGAAAAATATATAAAAAATAGATCCCAAGATAACACAATTTTGTTTTTGAAATTATTCCATAAGAAAATAATTTTGTATGTTTAAATATATGTTCATGGAAGATCTTTACAATACCACTGTGGTAGCAATCCAAGTCTCCAAATTTTGAGTAGATGACATAATTTATCTACACATATTTTGTTACTATCAAGTCTTCAATTTGATGCCATAAAATCATTCAATTATGTTAAGTGAACAAAACTGATTACATAATGATAGGTTTTGAAAAGTATTGAAAAGTTGCTACAATAAGAGTTCAGGCAAATGTTTAGGAACAAAAATCCTGAAAAAAAAGTAGTGGAGCGTATTTCCTCTTCTTTATATCCTAAAACAATACATGTTATCTTAAAAAAAACTAAGAAAAAAAAACTAAAAAAACACAGCATGCATGATTAGGCTTTAATTAAAAGAAGATCTTATTGATATAAATGTTTTTTATATATTTTCTAATGGAAATTAAAAATAATAGCTGCTAAAATAATACAAATAAATAAATGAATATTATACATTGTGAAGAATAAGCAAACGATAATATCATTTACTCTCATAGGAACTTTATAATATAGCAAAGTTTCTCATTTTTTCTGAGGGTATGTACATTTTCACTAAAAAGAAAAACTCTTTCAAACAATTATCTCATTCCTGAATTTTGTGGTTTGATACAACATAATTTTTATAAAATTATTTTTTCTTAGTTCATAAAATATTCCTTTCAAATATATGCAAATTATGATTAAACTGAGGGTACAACCAAATTTAATCAGTAATAGTACCTAGAAATGGACACAAAATGCACAAAAAGGTTGATAATTTTTAAGTTGTCTATTGTGGATAAATTTAAACTTGTTATATGATGATTCAGAAAAACACTGGACTAGAGTTTATCTTTGCACTATTTATTAAAAAAAGGTATTTGGGAAGTAAATTAATAATGTAAACAACATATAAGGGAGAAAATGTTTTACTTAGGGAAACAATTTCTTTTCAATTAAATTGGAAGCAACCATTTGCATACCAATTATAATTAAAAATGAGCCTTATTTGTGCATTAAATAGCGTTTGGCAGGATTTCTACTTGGCAGTGTTTGTACATTAACTTTAATTGCTGGATGCCCTGGGAATGACTGAAACACTCTCTTTAAAAATAATCTTCATTTCAGATTATTATGATGCTTCCTCTAGTTGGGCTGAATTAATGAGATTTCATCATGTTTATATTAGTGATCCTAAGTATTTTTATGTTATTTTACAGAAGCAAATCCCTGTCTACACAGATTCTAAAAGGAATGTTTTTCATTGTGAAAACAGTGAGCTCACTGTCAATAGAAAAGTGAAAGCAAATGCTAAATGACTTAACAGGTAGGGAGAAAATAAACTATGAGAAATAACCTTCAAACACTAAGGTTCTATTATTTTAGAATTTTATGTAAGAGCTAAATATTAAAAACAATTGATTTCATGGAGACATAGAGTAGAATGATGATTACCACAGGCTGGGAAGATTAGCAGGGAGGGGGGATAAAATGGGAATGGTTAATGGCTGCAAAAACATATTAATAGTTAGATAATCAGATAGAATGAACAATATTTGATGCACAACAAAGTCACTATAATCAACAATAAGTTAGGGTATAGTTTAAAATAACTAAAAAAGAGTGGAATTGGAATGCTTCTAACACAAGGAAATGATAAATGCTTGAAGTGATGGCTACCCCAATTACCCTGATTTGATTAAAACACATTGTATGCCTGTATCAAAACATCACATGTACCCTATAAATATATACAACTATTATGTACCCATAATAATTAAAAATAATTTTTTAATTTAAAAAAATAAGATAAAATTCAAGTTACACTATGAATTGAATTCAACAATATTGTTTGAAAGTTTATTTTCTAACCAATTATTTTGCTGTAGTGAGACACCGCTCTTCTAAATGTAAATAATACATGCATGTCACACTTGTCCAAAAAGTCTCATAAAAAATTCAGGAGAGCATTCCTACAGCTTATTCCCTTCCTTAAATAAATGCAATAGCTCATAATCCCCTTAGAAGCACCTCCCGAAACAATGAGGTTTGAGATGTTACAGTGGGACAGTTATTATATTCACAAAGATGTATTCTTCCCCTTTCAACTATCTCACTTTGCGTAACATTGTTGCCTCTGGGTCATGAATGAGAACTTGTGATTGAAAGAAGAAAATAACTTGGGGGAATGGCCCTGTCAGTCATATAATTTTTGAATAATAATAATGGTGATAACGATGAATGTATTTTAGCACACTTTTCTTTCTAAAAGTTCAAGGCATGTATGAAGGTCAAAAACAGAGAATCATCACACCCTTATTGCTTTTATCTAATACAAGACTATGGGGTATAATGTGGAAAATGTTTTTATATAAAAAGGCACTTTTCTCAATGATTGACAATAGCTTTTAAGTGCTGTGTACCATTACCAGAATGGCTACTTATCTGAAGAGCACAGATACTAAAGGCCATCTGGAATCTATTTGCATGCATGCATATGTGGCGTTTTTTTATTGTTGTTTTGGTTTCTTGGGGGTGTGTGTGTGTGCGCGTGTGTGTGGTATAAACCAATAAAACAGAGTTTCTAAATAAATAGGACCAGGGTGATAACAATTTAATCAACCAGGGCAGCTCATTATAGGTATTTTAAAGAAATACATCTTTCCGAGGGATAAGTCTTAATATGTTTGATACAGCGTAGATGGGATTCAAAGTGAAGCCAAAGACTGCTTTGAAAATAAAAATGCTTACTTTTAGATAGGTGAAACATAGCTGAATATTTACAGTGTATTTGCCATTCAACTTAAGTTAAACCCACATTTATTCTATAAGTTTATCATAAAATTGGGTTCTTTATTAATTAATTAAAAGTGAAAGGGTTTTCTTTTAATATTGAAAATTAAATGTGATAGTTCCAAGAACTCTTAACTTCTAAACTTCTAATTTTGAATGAGAATATGAATTCTAATTATGTAACTGTATTTGTTATACCGACTATAAAGATAGTTTTCAATTACAAATGTAAGCAGTTTTGTCATAAGAACTTGGCTTATCAATCACTTTTATGATAATTAATCTGCTAATGCTAACCTCACTGATCAATTAACCAGTTTTTCTTTCAAGATGACTAAAAATAAGCACATCTAATTTATTTTAAAATTGAAAAAGGTAACTCATATATTATGTATTTTATACCACTATTATTTGAACTGATATAGAAATTGTTATGATAAACATTCAAATGTTTTTATATATTAAGAAGATTTATGTTCAAGTAAATTTTCTTATGTCTTAGCCCAGGTTATCTAGAAAACAGAAGCCGAGAAAACTCTTAAGTGGAAATATTTAATTGGGTGTAATCCTAGGGTAGTGAGAGTGTCAGGACAGTGTTATGTGGGAGGGAAGAATGAGAAACAAATATAAGGTGGCATGTTACTAAGCTGGCTGCTACCTTGGGAAGAGCAAAGACTGGTCACTGAGCCACGTGGGATGGAAAGTCTCTGTTGAGACTCTATGCCTTCAGATGATCTATTAGAGGAGAGCATGGCGAAGAATTTCTCTGCTGATTCCCTGTTGCTACCTGTCCTCCGTTGGTCAAAGTTTTCACTATGCAGAGTTAACTTCTCCACACTTCTGAGAAGTCCTGCCTGGTCTCTTCAGCAACTGCTGGGGTATTTTGGTCCCCTTCCTTGAAAAAATGTTGTTATATATGAGTCTAGAATTAATTGAAGAAGCCAAAGATTCTAGGTATTGGCCTTAAGAAGCATTAAAAAACTTTGATGGACTACATAGAGTTGGTCCCCATGGGAGTTGCTGGGGTTGAGCAAGTGACCAGGGGCCCAGAGAAATAGCTAAGATTTAGAAAATATGATGCAACACAGAAGATATGCCTGATATAGTCCATATCCGTTCTTTGTGGCATTCAGATGTGCTTAGGTCCCACTAGTACATCTGAGTTCCATACTGGAAATTGGGACACCACTTTTGTAAAATTTTTTTTTACCAATTGTAAAAATATAAGTTAAATCAGGCAGAGTCTATGAGGAAACCAAACTCAATCTCCTAGAGTCTTTAAAAAAGAACATTAATTTACAAACAGCTTGTAGATTTCTCAAAGAACTAAAAATAGAAGTACCATATGATCCAGCAATCCCACTTCTGGGTATCTAACCAAAGGAAAAGAAATCAATATATAAAAAAGATACTTGCACTCTTATGTTTATCGCAGCACTATTTACAATAGCAAAGATATGGAATCAACTTAAGTGTCAATCAACAAAGGATTGGATAAAGAAAGTGTAGTATATATAAACAATAAAATAATATTCAGCTGTAAAACAGTATGAAATCATGTCAAGTCATGAAGTTTGCAGGAACATGGATGGAACTGGAGGCCATTATCTTAAGTAAAACAACTCAGACACAGAAAGACAAATACTTCATCTCTTACTCATAAGTGGGAGCTCAATAACGTATACACATGGAAGCAGAGTGTGGAAGGATGGACAGTGGAGACTTGAAAAGGCGAGGGGTGGATGCTGGGAGGTGCTTGGTGGGTACAATGTGCATTGCTTCAGTGATGTATGCACCGAAGGCCCTGATTTCACCACAATGCACTATATCAATGTAACAAAATTGAACTTGTACCCCATGTACGTATATGAATAAATGATAGATGGGAAAAAAGAACATTAAAAAACAAAATAAAATAAAATAAAGTAAAATAAAATAAAAGCTATAGCCTCCACTGCTGCAGCTCCCTTTATCATATCACCACACATTCTAGATTTACTTCATCCTTGGCCAACTGGAAGGTGGGTACCAGCTAGACATGTGTTAGTTGCAGCTTCCGGTTTAACATCACCATCGAAGTGTCTCGTGGAAGAATTATTTTCCCCCAGAAACTAGGATATTTTCCCTGGCAGAACTTAAAACTGCAGGGAAAAGAAATAAGAGTTGCACAAATGACTCAGTGGATATGATGGCCAGATGTGTTATCCTGTTTAAATCCCTTGGCTCCATGATCCACTTAATGTAGCTATTGGAACAAGCCACCATATATTGTCAAATGGTTCAATGAATGTCATGTTTCCTGGAAGGCAGCATTACAACTCCACAAGGTGTTTCCCCTAAAACTTGCATATGCTGTCAACCCTTCTATCAGTCTAGTTGTTTCTCAGTAATAGGGCATGTGGTAATGTCATCAGGTCCATGATCCTAAGCCCATTCCTCCAACTCTTTTGTATCTGATGTGTCTCTTGGTCTGAATCAACATTATTTTTGCTACCATATTTATGGATCAGGGATTCTATAATCCCTCAGATGATGATGCTGTAGAGACAACACAATCAGCAAAAGCATCCCTCTGTCTGGAATGTGCACTAACAAAGATAAATAGCTACACCTTTCAAGGTGCAAGGAGTCTAATATAATTGACCAGCCCTTAGGTAGCAGGCAGGGTTCCCTGTACAATATCAAGGACTCAGCAACTTTCTTTCCTGATGGTGAGTTGGGCATTCAGGAGTTTCAACAGCTAGATGACTTGGGAAGAAGGATTCCATTTTGTTGAAACTATGCATAGTCCTTATCCTTATCACTATGTCCACCCTGTCCATGGCCCACTGTAAAATAATTTATGTAGCAAAGGAGAAAAGATATGTAATTTCTACAGCTTGTGTCATCTTCTCCACTTACTGGTAAAAAACCTCCTTTGTGCGTTTGCTGTAACTTTGCCCTCTAGATGAAACATCCATATTCACATATTTTGCACTTACTAACATTAATCCATCCATATTTCCCTGTGTCACATCTACTTGACACCAATTTTCTAAGTTTGTACTTGCCAGACCACTGACCAAGTGTCCATATTTACTTCACACACAAGTTAGTATGTATATATACATATATATGTTCCAGAATTCTTTTCTTCCATTGAAAGTAAATAACCAGTTTTACTGATTGCAACTCTGTATACTATAAGTATATTTTTCCACCTTTATCCTTTGGAATTACCCTGCTGTGGCAATTATATGGTAACAACTCATTTCTAGTTAATGCCAACATAGAGTGTTAACTCATCATTAAATTGAGTTTGAATTTAATTCCTTTCATCTTCCTTCATTTACTCATGGGTCATTGTATCAGTCATGGTTCTCCAGAAAATCAGAACCAATAGGATAGAAATATTGGTTTTTCTATGGATTGGATTTGGCTTACACAGTTACGGAGGCCAAAAAGTCTTCTGCAAGCTGGAGAACAAGGAAAGCCAGTGTTTTATTTCAGTCTGAGTCTGAGGGCCTGAGAAACAGGAATGCCAATGTCCAAGGGCAGGAGAAGATGTGCATCCCAGCTCAAACACAGCAAATGTGCTCTTGCTTCTCCTTTTTGTTCTATTCAGGCCCCAGTGGACTGGATGATTACCACCCACATTGATGGGAGCAGATTTTCTTTACTGAGTGTACTGATTCAAATGATAAACTCTTCTGGAAAAACCCTCACAGAGACCCCCCCCCAAAATAATGTTTTATCAGCTATTTGGGCATCCCTTAGCTCAGTCCAGTTAACACATAAATTAACCATCACAGTCATCATGAAGCCTTTGGTGTGTATTCAGGAAGAATGTAAGTAAAAGTAAGTGACATGGAATTTGAGCCACTTTTTCAAGTTGTTTGCACATTCCTTCTGTACCTACTCAAGGCTGGTCCCAAATGTAACATCAATAGAAAACCAGAATGATGTTTTTCAGAAGGTAATTATGACCAAGTTGCCTGGAGATAATACTTTAATTACTAGCAAGAGAATTTGCACAGCCAATACAGTAAAAATGTATACAATACAGTAAAAATAATGTACTGTTGTACTTATTATATAAAAGTGAACGGACCTCAATGTAAGTTGCAAAGAAAGGAATTGGCACAAACTAAATGCTAAAGACAATGCTACCATGCACCAGTAAATATACCATATCCAGCAGAATACCTTCAGGAAAGGTTAAGATTGCAATAGTCCACTGATTTTTACCATAATACAGCTGCTCTATTAAGAGGCCAGACAGATAAATTGAATGGAGACCACCACCCTGAATTTTTGAAGTATTTGATGGTGGCTCTAATTTTTTAATTCATTTGGGAACACAGTATCTTTTCTTATTTTCTATCATAAGGATAATGTGGCAGGGTGGTAGACAGTTCCCGGGTATTCATTTTGCCTTTATTATTATATCCTTAATCCAAGGGTCAAAGGTAAAAATATATATATGTAATGATCCCGTTATCTGTTAATTTGATAGATACTTTGATACACACACATACATGTGTGTATCAGTAAATTAAATATAGGGTGGATCCATGAACAAACTGAATCATGTGTATGATGGATTTGGTTCCAAACTCAATTTTTCACTCTTACCTCCTTTAGCCACCACTGGAGGACCACAGTTAGTTTTCAGTTAGCCTGGCATCAAATTCACTGCCCTAAATCTATCATTTTAATTGCAAGGTCTAAAATAACATTGAAACTGGTGAATCCAGTCCACAGTCTTTATAATTATCACTGCTTCTCCCCATATTAAGTGTTAGGGCTGCTTGACCTCCCAATATCTTAAAGTCTAGGGGTTCCTATCCCAACTAATTAATCATAAATAAATGCTTTTAAAAAATACCATGTCACTTCTTGCCAAAAGTAATTGCTTTTTCACTTATCAAAAGCAATGAGCCTCCTAAGGCTTTCAAACAGGTTTGTAATTAAAACTCAAAATACTATCCTATTCGTTATATAGAATTACCTCCAGGACTGATAGCCCTAGATCAAGTAAGTTTAAAAACAAACAAATAAAAATTTAAAGGAAAATTTTATTATAAATATACTGATGCTTAGGAGACCCAGACAATGAGAGTGATGCTAAAATGAAATGTGGCAAAGAATAAAAAAAAGAAAATATAAGTTAATTTGTGGCCAAGATTTATTCCTTCCTAAAAAGACAGTCAGTATCTCAGAACACTCTATCAGAAAGAGACATGGAAAAGTAAATTCCTCCCCTCTCCTGTCCTTCACTGATCAAATTTGTCCCAAGGGTAGGTAACCTCACCACACTTCTGTGTAGTTGAATTTGGTCTATATGACAGCTTCTGCATAAACGAAAAGGCGTATTTAATGTCAGTAACAATCAGGGTAGATCAGGTAGAATGAGAGATGAAAGTCCAAGAACAACATGAGCCTGAAAGAATCTGAAGCATTATATAAGATGTTCACTAAACACTTGGCAACACTCGAAGTGGAGCAGTCTTAAAAATAAAAAAAGGTTTTTATAACCTAAATCCAAGCAGAAGAGAAATAGCTAAGCAGGTCATTCCCACTACTAGGCACTGTAACAGTTATCAGTTTATTGCCTCTCAGCTCCAATCTATCCTTCTTTGCCCTCTTTGTGATCCTGATGCTGCATTTTGCAAATGGCTCCTTTGCCAGGTAGTGAAATAGAAGCTATGTAAATAGAAGACACTAGGGTGATGCTGTAAGGCTATAGCAAAAGGAAGGCACTCTCCTTGTCCTGAGGTGCTGCTTTTTTTTCCCCCTCCAGCATGGTTGCCAGTCGGTGGTACGCTGGAGCCCAGGGGCACTTATATCCATAGTCTTTGCAGACCTTCCACCCTGTCAATATGTGCCAAAGAATTTCTTGGCCTACTCAGAGGGTTATTCCTTTGGGTCATCTCTAGCCCACCCGCACTACCCAGTAAGTTTTTTGGCATCCAGTGAATCTTTCCCATGGACCAACTCCAGCCTACCTTCTGGTGAGTTTCTCAGCCACCTTGTACACTCTTCTTGTGAATAAGCACCAAGTCAACTGCACTGTTTGGTGAATTTCTCCACTGCCCTGTGAACCATTTCTATGACTCAGCTCCAGGTTGCCACACTTTCCAGAAAGTTACTCCACCCCAGCATTCTGCTCCTCAGACCAGCTTTGGCCCAAATCTCTGGCAAATTTATTTGTCATCAGGAATCCATGCATCCCTGCCATAGCAATGACCTCAACAACACGGTTGGAACCTCAGTATGGGGAGCATCTTTTAAACACTTAATTTCTCCCTTATTCACTCCCCTTCAGTCCCAAAGATAGTAATAGTTACTTTCTTCATTTGCCTTTTCGATATCCCTTAGATTAATCGTTTGGCCCATTCAGCCTCCTTTGTCTAGTTAATAATTCTTTTTAATTTTTGTATGTTCCAACTCCTGGTGTAAGTGATTGTACCTGGACTGACCCAAGGACCATCTTCTTGGCACTCTGTTGGGTATCTGAATGCCTTTTGCATATAGTAAGTTTATCCAAGAGACAAATTGCATTCCACCTTGGAGCCACCAGTATTAATCTGAATCTGGCCCTGAATAATTGTTGTCCATGGTGGCATTTTACTGCTAAATTAAAAGTTGTAATTTGATTTTATAGAGCTGCCTAAAGCACTCTAGCCTGAGATTCTCTGATCCATGAAAATTCAGGCTCAAAGACTGAATATGTGTGCATGTATGTGTGTGTGTGTGCTTCCAAATTAAGTGACTTTGTGACTTATGCATAATAGTTTTTTGTGGCCTGGTGATACCTCTGGTGAGTCCTTCTGCTTCTCCTTCCTCTGCAGGACTACTCGATCTCCCCTTAGAGAAATTTCCTCTTTTGCTGCTGGCATTACACAGGACTCTTTCTTGTTTCAATATTGTATTTTTCAGAGAGAGTAGTATTTCCAAACTGGTATGGGATTTGTTCTGAAATTGGAGTTTTTATAGTAAACAACCATCTTTCTAGTGAGCTGGTTATAGATACAATGTCTGAAATGGGTGTCTTAAATTCTGCTATGATCACTCCAGTGTTTTACTTACTAGTTGAAATATAAGAATTATTAATAGTTAGGAGAATGAAATTTAGCAGTGCAGAAGAGAGTGAAGGTTTTCACATGTCCTCTTATTTTTTGTTATAAATATCTCCTTAATGTTTTTATGAAAATTTGCTTATTTTCATTCCAAGAAAATCAACTGTTGGTAAGTTACAGTATTACTAATATTACATTTTGTTTGGTATGTAGAAATGAAATTCCCTAGATACCATTTTATAACTACTGATTCTGCAAAATGCAGTAATTTAGGTTTCATTTATTTTATAGGGCACGTAATATGCTGAAATTGCATTATATATAAATACAGTTCATTTAAATATAAAATTTCCTAGGAAAGCAAAATAATCTACATTATCCACTAAATTTCTTCCTCAATAACATTGTTATAATTAATCTTCAAATAATTTTAAAATAACAACTACGACTGTAAAATACTTTGCAGTAATTAGACATAATTTTATTTAAAATGGCATTTTCCACCTATTTGCCAACAGAAGAGATAACTCTGCTTTCTAAAATAAAATAATATGGAAATGAAATTGGATACTATATCCATAAAGCTACATTTTTTGGATGCAAATGTTAGTGTCCTGTGTACAAAATTAATTAAAACATCAGCCTTTCTCAAATTATAACTACATCATTTCATTGCTGTGTACAATAATTTTCTTTTATGAATTTATGTTCTGGAATAAAGTAAAACTGTATCCCATGAGCAAGCACAAAACTGGTACCAAATACAATCATTTCAAAATGTCTTCATACAGAAACTCACTATGTTTTTAAGCTCTTGGTTTCTAAAGTCCATCTATATATATAATAATGGAAGCAACTCTAAATAGTTATTTAATTTGAAAAGACGCTTGCAAAACCAACCCTGAGAAAGAAGAGAGTTCACTGTATAGAAAAGGTAATTCATGAAATTAAATGTGACAAGTACATGAAAGCCCAAAGCATATGATTTTTTAAAATTTTTTCCTCATATTCCATATAGCTTTCAAAATCAAAAGATCCTGTTACTTTAAAGGAAGCAGAAATATTAAAAATTAGTAGCACATCATGGGAAAAATGGAGGAAAACATAGGACTGAATTTAGAGAAAAATACGAAGAAAGAATTTAATATAACATATATGTAGTGACTCTGTTATAGCCAATTAACACTGTATTTCCCACCAGATAGACAAAGAGGAAGGTGGACCCAGTCCTATAGCCTTGACTGTGTATATGCTCAGTGCCTAATTAATTCATAGGTACAATGAACACTATTGGTGGTTTTCCTCACATCCATTTACCACTTCTTCCTTGCTAAAAGAAATCTAGTTTTTTTCAGACATCCCCACATGATCTAGGGAAATGTGACCCCACCTCAAGTTCCAGAATTTAGATTATGATTCTTATAAGCCAAACATGGTAATCATTTTCCTTTTTACAACAAAAGGTTTAAGAATGGGCAGATTACCAAAGAAACCAATGAAATATAAGAGAAAATTAGCTAAGGGCTTTATCAAAAACTTTTCCTCACTTCCTTAAGAAAGAAAGTACCATAAGGGGTCACACCTGGGATGTGGCATCAGAAGCTGCTGCAGCTACTTACTCCCAGATTATGGATTAAACTATTAATAACATAAATAGACAAGCTAGACTCAGCCCTACCTCCCCCTCCACCTTTGAACATCTTTTATTTTTTCTGAACAGTAAATTTCCTCTAGTTAAATCCAGTTTGAACTGTGTTTTCTCTCCCTTACAGCTAAGAATAGCCTAGTTTATTCAGTACATTTTAATAAGATTTATTATTTTCTACTCTCATAATGCCTGATTTGGTCCATTTACATAAGAGCAATGTAACAACTTGAAATATATTGTAGATAAAAACCAATGTATTTGGTCGTAATTTGAATTAAAAATAAATATTTGAAAAATGTAAATATATATTTATATAGCCAGAAATGGTTAAACCATGTGTCTTATCTCTTATAAGACAGGTATGGCATTAGATTTTATAGCACCAAAAAAGACTAAGACCTGTCTTGTGTCTTCAAGGTGCCATAAAGAGCGGAAAAAATTAAATAAGTAAAAGCATTTAATATCCACTCTCTTTTCATTGTTCAAGAATACAGTATCTCTTTGTGAACTATAATCACTTTGCTCTACAATAGATCTCTTGAATTTACTCCTCTTATCTAACTATAATTCTGTATCCTTTGACCACCATCTTCCCATGTCCCCAATCCTTTTAATCACCCAGCCTCTGGTAGCCACCATTCTACTCTGTACTTCTATAAGAACTATGTGAAAGTGGTGCATTTGTTAATCAGCTATATTTAACTATTCCACAATGTATATATAATTCAAACATCATGTTGTACATGGTAAATATACACAATGTTATCTCTCAATTAAAAAATAAATGCATGATGTGTAATCAATAGACAGGCTTAATGTACAAAGTACAAAATATAATAGTGAAAGACTTTACTGATCATCTAAAACATATGAAAGGTTTTAATGAATTAATGCCAGCAATACTGTAGGAAAAAGAAAGAAATAGGAAACAATCACAATTGTTCTGGCAAGATAAAATGAGTGCCTGGACTTCGGCAAGGCAGCAAGTATTAAGAGCTGTGGATGACCATGATTGTAGCTCTCACACGGGCAGTGCATGGACAATATATATAGCCAAAGTGTTGTACCCCCATAATATTCTGAAATAAAAAAAAAATCTGTGGATGGAGTTGTTGATTGATTGATTACATTAAGAGAGAGAGATGGAAGATTTTCAGATGACCCCAAGCTTGCATCACTACATAGCAGATGAAGCCACCAAACTTAATATGGCATATAAGACAGAGAATGAGTTATGTATGTAGCTGATAATAATGGTTGTGCTATTTTCATGTTATTTGAAAGCCCTTTTAATATATTGAGGTACAGATGTTCAGTAGCAATTGGAGATCAGGGCCTACACCAAAAAGATGGAGTTTAAAATATCTATGCAGGAATCATTGATACATATGGTTAAAAACTATGAGATTGGATGAAAAATTATTGACAATTCTGAAAATAGGAGAGGGAAACATGAAACTCTCGAAATATTGATATTTGGTAATCTGTCAAAAGAAGCAGAGTCAATGCAGAATACTAAAAAGCTATTGACACAAAGTTTGTAGGAAAACCAAGATGGAGTTGTGGATTTCCTTTGACCAGTTTCCAGAAGCCACAAATGATTTTGTTTTGACAATGTTACCCGGTTTTACATTTGTGTTGGGGGCAGGAGGGAGGGTGTTTGGAGTTCATTGAGTGCTTTTAGCCACAATAGCCAGAAGCATCAGCCCGCAGGTCCCCAGATTCTTCTCTTGGGGTCCATTAGGCTCTGTGCCCATGGCTCTCTGGAGCTAGAATGGTTTTTAAACCTGCCTCTGTCTCACTCCTGGCTTCTTCCTCAGTCTCTATGCATTTGGAAGTACCTCCAATGCTTCTTTCTACATAAGACTTTTATATTTTCAAGCAACTCAGTTAACAAGGATCAATAATGGCAAGTAGCAGCTCCCTTTCACATACAATTCTGTGCCTAAACAGAATCTAAAAATGCATAACCTTGACTTCACCACTATATAATTTATCTATATAACAAAAAAAATTATTTGTACCCCCTAAGTCTGTTGAAATAAATAAATATTTTTTAAAAATGCATTACCACTACCAGAATCTGGGAGTGCATTATTTTCCAAACTTTAAATTTGTCATGCCCTGTCACAGACTATGTCAGCAAGCTATGAACTATATCTGCATTTACTTTGCCCCCAAGCTTTCTGAGTGCATTCCATGAAGTTCTATCCCTAGGTTTGAATGGAAATATGGGTACCTACCAGAACCTTTCCTTTTGTTGTGAGCTACTCACTCACTCTTCTGTTTCTGAAATCTACTCTCCTGATACATATAGCTCTAGGCCATTAATTTTAATTGCAAGATGATATTCCCTTATGAATATACTGCTTATTATTTATCCATATTCTTTTGAAAATGCATCTTTTTAAATCTGAATAAGCTACTAAAAAAGAATATTAAGTGGTTTGCCACCATCAAGTTGCTTTAAAAATAATATTAATGATTATTCTCCAGTATCGGTCTTTAAAGATTTATAGAAAATAAAATCTAATAACTGAGTTAATTTAAGAAGTCATTTGTGCAATGAATTTAAATAGTTCAAATCTGAACACAATCAAGCATAGGCTGCAGATTGCAACAAAGAGTAAAATGTAAGCACATACATTTGAGGTAACTGATTGTGACAAGAAATTCCATGAGGAATAACAGTATTATTTTTAAAACTATATATGAGTAAAACTATTTAATCCTTATAACAATGTAGTATTATCATCTTTGTTTAAAGATGAGAAAAGTGAAGTAAAAAGAGTTTATAAATTTTACCAATTTTAAACAGTGATTTTTGGATTTTGGATTTATACTTGGACACTCAGACTTGAGTCCACATCCTTAATCCAGATCTAATATCTAGAAGATAGATTCTGTGTTATAAAATAATACTGTATTGAAAGCGCTATTTCACCAGTTATTTAAGGGCAGAAATTATGAGTACATGAGGGAAGACACAGAAAATCCCATAAGCTTCTAAGGACAATAAAATATTGGCATAAACTACACTATTAGGTTAACTTCTTAGGTTAACCCACAATAACCCTTCCTCATGGATTTTTCCTTCCTCGTGGATTCAGTCTATTTCATATTTTATATTAGGCCTTTATCAAAACAATTCTATTTTTAGATGATGATAATAAAACTAATGTTAGAACATAGATAATATGCAACTGCAAAAGGCCTTTTTTTAAATGGTATTTTTATGAAATAAGCTATAAAAGAATAGCATATGTCCTAAATAATAAAACAAAAAATCAAATAACCAAGTAAGAATCTCATTCGCCTCATTCTGAAGAAAAGGATACTAATTCCCTTCTTAAAATTTTAGTGGGCTTCTACAAATGAGGTTAGATCACTGCCACTTACTGAAACTAGGAAGCATATTCTAAATATATCTTCCCCTGAATTTGTAGTTCAAACTTTTTTTTTCTGTGTTGTTTTAAAAAAACACACTATCACAGTAGAGGGAACATTGAACACCTCACACACACACAAAAATATGTTTTCTGTTCCAAAAATATTACATGCTATTTTGCTGAAATGGTCATTTCCAATATCCTATTAAATAATTTAATTATATAAATGGTATAACTACAGCAGTTCTAGTTCACTGGTTTTTAGTACTACTTAAATGGCTTGTATTTCCAGATCAGTGAGTAGAACTGCTAACTCTGCTCTCCTTAGGCCAAGCTATTCATCAAGAGAAGCAGAGTCTTTCTCCTCAAACTGTCCTTTTACCACACAGTCTTCTGTCCCCAGAATTTTTAAAAGAATGAAGGAGGTTCATATCATCCCAATATACCAGACCATTGCTATACAGATACAGGAGACTTGTTTCACTTGTATAAAATCAGAAGGTTAAATTTTAAATAGCTTCTAATGTTAAGAGCCTAATACCTTTTTTATTATAATGTGGAAAGACAAAATTAATTTGAGGAATAAATTAAGATAATAATAGTAATGAAAAATTAAAATCAAGTTGAACTCCTGATTTTATAAATGAATGATTAATTTTCCAACATTAAGTTTTTATAACTGAGTCATATAGTTAAGTCAATTTTGTATCATTACAATTTAGGAACATAAAGAGTAATCCAGTAGAAAATGTATAGATAAATGTATGAGCTTAAATTTGTTTTTGAAAGGGCTGAGTTAAGTGAACACGTGTTAAATTATATTTAATTTAAGGCTATAGGAAGACATGGTTTTTCAGGGAAGTTAGTTTACTGTAGCATTTCAAGTCAAGGTGGGTGGCATTAAAATATCTCTGCTATGGAAACAGGAAATGTGATGTGTAATTGGTACAAATTGACTCTCAATACTTTAAAACGTATGAACTGTATCCTGATTTAAGAAAATCCAACATGGGAAAATTAAAATTTCCATTAAATATGATTAAAGAAAAGAAGTGATTACTTACATTGTAGACAATTTCATCATATCCTTTTTAAATAAGTCAGGTTATCTTAAACATGTTCTTAGTGATTTATGTTGCCAGATAGAAGAGTATCATAGTATCAGTAACTCATGTCAGGGTATTCTAGAAGTGGAGAAAATGTAGAATATCAGTTAAGATTTTTTAGAGTTGCAATAGGATTTTAATAACTGTTATTTATTAAAATGTGATTTAATATGTGCCACTTTAATACATCAACTTCAATTACAGTCACAACCCTGAAGGGTGATATTATTACCCTCCTTTTGCCAATAACAAAGTTCTGAATTTAAGTAGACAGCTGATTTTGAACACAGGTATCACTGACTTCATACTTTGTATCATTTGACATGTGTGGTAATCATTAATGAGGGGCTTGAATGATAAATAGAGCCTTCTATTTATTTTTATAATCTGTGTATGGGAGCCAAAACACAGAGGAGCTTTGACATCTCCATTTGATTTTGCAGGAGCTGAAATGTGTGTGGGTTGGTTTATGGTGTCAGTTCAGGGCACGTACTAAGTGCTATATATAGTCATGCTAGGAATAATCATGGCATAATTGAAATTATTGAACACTGCCTATCAGAGAAGGGATTCCAGTTGGAAAACTGAGGTGAAATTCCCTCCAAAAACAAAATTCTAGCCTAATCTTAATCCTATCACATGCATCTACCTCGCTACAGTTTATATTCTTCCTTGCTACTTATACCTAATGGTGTATCTATAACTGTAAGTGCAAAGCATCACACAAGGCATCTTATTTTTCTACTATTATTTTTATTCAGCTCAGTCTTTCACAAGTATCTTCCATCTCATTTTATTCCTTTCTTTGCTTTATGAAATTTAATATGTACCTGTTTAAAAATTTTGACGGTATTTATCTTGACATACTTACCAGAATTAAAGTCCAACTTTTTCAAAGGAACACCATGTCTTCATCAGTTCTTTCCAAAGGAGAATGGGGTTGGCCTCTTCTTTGCTACCTAGTATCTTCCTTAGCTTTTATATTACGCTAGCCTAAATATCTTGATTTTATCATTGTTCTTTCTTACTTTTAGCCTCATTCTTATTCATTTAATACATGTTTTATATCAATATCTGTATGTTATAAAATAAAAGTTAATTCTCCTTCTACTTTCATATCTGGACTTACTAATTCTAACTGGTTTCCTAGTCAAAAAACTTTTTCCTTTACTCTTCTAATATTTTTGTTTCTCAAATAGTGTTTCATAATAGTTTACAAAAACTTCCCCCATATGTCAAAATCAGTTTGGGTTACCACCTCTTCATGATGCCTTACTGGTTGACTTTAATTACCATACATTCTGCCTCTTTGGACTATTATGATAAACAGTTGAATTACTATTCAGAGTAATCATCACCTTGGGTAATAGTGACATGTTTATGTCTAAAATCCTATAAGTCATTATAAACTTTTTGGAGGAATGAGCTTGATGTGTACAAGTTTATGCTTTTATTACCACAGATCTGTTTATGCAGTGAAGATTCAGTTATGCAGTGAAACTGCTGTTTACGCAGGAAGCAAATGTGTATGGGATAAAGGAATGAGCTACTGGAGTCCAGAGAGAATGATTTGAAGTGTGATTTGGATTAATTGTGTTTATCTTAATAGCATAGAACAGTAGGTGCTCAAATATTCACTAAATCAAGTTATTTGTATAATTGAAATGTATTAAATTGACTAGTGTAATAGGCTTGGTGAAACTCATTCATAATTTGTTAGGTACCCTACTTATTGGGTTAACTGGAAAGAATATTAACATATACTAACATATGTATTTCCAGTGGAATCTCTCAATCTCTTTAAATTCAATTCAGCTATAATGGATAAATATGGACGAGGGAATCAAAGGGTTGTAATTTAGATTGCTTTGCATTTTGAAATTATGTTCTCAAAATTCAGAAGCAGAAATAATGATATAAATCTTAGGATCTGATTATATAATGCCAAAAATTAGAAACAAAATTAGCACAGTAGTATGTGCTCAACTACTCATACTGTTTATTTCTACTAAATTAACTATCATTGCTTTCACTCCTATTAAATTGGTTGAATTAATTGTAGTATTATAGTTATACCTGAGAGCTGTTAAAATTAACTACTGCATTAACTATGAAGAATCTGGTACATAAAGAGGAAATAGACAAACTTCCAAACCCTGAATGACAAATGGATGAATTAAATGTGAACATATGGACCAATTATACATATGTTTTCAAACATTAACCTATTTGATATCTTGTGAGCAAAATATGATTAACTATTTTTTTCTGCTTTCAAGCAAAGAAAAAATCCCTGGCTATGATAATATAAGTACATTATAATTTTATAAATGGCATACAATTTTAAAAAGGTAAATTCTATTTTGATACATGCTACAAAATTTTCCTTTAAAAATATGTTATTTTCTCAAAGATGAAAAAACTAAGAGTAACCATCTATATATTTAAAATTAATTTTGCCTCAAACTATTTTACTTTTTGTTTGTGATTATTTTATTTACTTAAGTGTTGAGTATACCACAGAAAACATTGCCATCAAGGAGCAGAAGTGATTATAAATATAGTGTTCTCTACATTCTACTTAGAATAGTCAGCTTTAAACCCATACCTTTAAAATAATGACTTCAAGCTTGGGGCCTTAATTTGATTTTAATTCAAAATTTGGAACTAGGAAAATTAAAAATTTTGATATATCTCTGCAAATTCATCTGTATGATTGGTCAACCAAATGAAAGTTTAGTCCTGGACCTGGATGTTAGTCTTAATTTTTATTTGACAGAATTAAATGTATAATTAAAGTTATTGAACTACTAAATTTATATAGACACAACAAAACACTATTTTGGCCATTAAACTATTTAGAGCAGTTTCTATTGAAACATCTTGATTTCTTGAGTTTTGTCCTTGAAAGCAGCTGAAACTTATTAGACTGCAAAAGCAAAATTACCTGGAGCAGAAGGTATTTTTAAACACATGTTTTCCCAAAGAAGGCAGCTGCTCACTGCACGAATTCTTTGAACACTGCTGTGCTCAGCAGTTAACTTTCTTTACTTGAAGGTATCAGGGCAAGGAAGATAACCTCAACACATTGTTTTTCTATTATTTTTACTATGTTCTTAGTACTATCAAATGGCTGATATTTGACAGCAAAGGAATTATTTAAAAAAAAAACACACTTAGAAGAAAGGGAAGTTTCTTTTTTAGATAAAAATATTAATAACAAATCTTCTATCACTTCAGTTACAATTTTCTAAAGAGTAGTAAAGCAAGTCTATATTGTGTCTACAGAGAAAAACAAAAAAACTTCTGCCTAGAACATTTCCTTTCCTTTAGTTGTTTTATCACTTGTTTCTTAAATGCTCCCTTTTACTTTCATTTTATGCAATGCACTGATTTTGCAATATTGAATATAATTTAAGTCAAAATGAAGATAATATTTGTATTCTCATATATCCTGCCTTTGCACATATGGATGGGTAAATACATTGATTACTTCGTTGTTCATAGAAAATGTTAATAAATGCTAATGTTTTTCTTACATATGCAAGCCTATTGCCAAGTAGGATAATTATACTAGGCTAAAATTATTTATTCCCATCCAAAATTTATGTATGTATCATCAAAATGTACTTCATGATTTGTAACGTTTGAGACCTGTATTGATAGGTGTTTGTATCTAGAATGTTAATTTTTTGGTGTTACAGTCCAGAAGGCCCTGTATTAAGTTGAGTGGGAGAGAAGAATTTTTTGGATAAACATAGAGAAAAACAAATAAATTTCAAATTGATGCACCAGAGAACCTAACAGTTGACTGAATTAAGACGGTTCTTCCATCACCTAGCCAAATATGAAAATAACTAAATGTTTATTTTCTCCATCTCCAACACATCTTTAACATCATATCATCAAAAGCATAATGCTTTCTTGCCAGCCAAGCAAGAGAAAAGTGTGAAGGTTGACAGATGAACACAAGCTACCCCTAAAATCTGAATCTGCTCCTTGGTGCTTTCATGGAAGATTGATGATGGCTTGTGAGTGGCAGGTAGAGTCAATTCAAGAATAACTCATTCTTCAATTATATCTTTTTCTCGATGTGACATCAAACTCTAGTCTTAGAGTTTGCTTCTCCGGTCTTTTTGAAATGTGTACAGCTGACATACACATAGCGTTCTTTTCAGTTGGCTTTGGTTTTCACACTATGTACAAATAAACCTGTAGCAAACACTAATTAATAATAGCTGTAAAAAGAGTAATATATAGTATTCCCTCAATGAATAACTTTGACAGACTTATGATTCAATTAAAATTTATTAAACTGAAAGCGAGTGATTACTTTATGTGGGGAAGAACAATGTTCCCACAAAACGTTCATATCTTATTCCCGGAGCCTGTGAATATGTTACATTAAATAGCAAAAGGAACATTGCAGATGTGATTAATATAAGAATCTTGAGATAAAGATGGAATCAGAGATTGAAATGATGTGCATTGAAGATGGAGGGCAGGGCCACAGCCAAGGATTGCAGGTGTCCCCTAGAAGCTTGGAAATGCAAGAAAACCAATCAAGGTATCTGTTCTGGAGGTTCTAGGGCAGAATTTCAATCCTTGCCTTTTCCTGCTGCTAGAGGCTGCCTACATTCCTTAGCTTGTGGCTCCCTTGGCCCATATCCAAAACCAGCATCAATGCATCTTTCTGATTGTTCTTCCATCCTCGCATCTTCTTCTGATTCTAGCCAGGGAAGGTTCTTCAGTTTTAAAGACCCATGTAATTAGGTCAGGCCCTACTGGATAATGCCGGATAATCTCCCCATTAAGCCCCTTAATTTAATCACATCGACAAAGTCCCTTTTGCCAGGTAAGGTAACATATTCACAGGTTCTGGGTTTTAGGATGTGGCTATCTTGGAGGGTCACTACTCTTCCTAACAGAGTAATCTTCTACAGTGTTTTTTTTTTAAATCAATGACTAGAGAAATTTGAAAAAGAGGAAAAGCTAAGAGGTAAAAGAAACAAATTTAACTATTGACAAAATGAATGACTTTGATTGCCAGAATATTAGCTATTCTTACAGAGATCATTGCAAATTGCTGCATTTTTAAAAAACCGAAATCAACCAGTAAAGTGTGGAGACAAACAGAAACTTATAAGAAATATATCCATAGAGGAGCTAGGGCTTTTAGGTAACTTTAAAAACAATGAATTAATTCAATCATATAATATAATAAATTTGTTCAAAAACTGAAACACTATCTTAGGCAGTCTTTACACATGCAAAATATTTAGAGCATGGAGTGTGGTGATTTAACAAATTTCTGAGCTGACCAGATGAGAACAGGAAGTGATGATAAATTACAGTGTGTCAAAAAGAGAGGGATTAGAACGAGTAGAATGAAATTATGCTGGATGAGGAACAACTAGAGGTGGTGAACCAGGAAATGAGATACGGATAAAAATACAGTGGCCAACATCACATGCTAGAAATGCCAGAAAAGAAACTAGTATTTAATGAGAGGCTATTCTCTTGCCACTGCAATATCTGCATCTGATTGTTGCAATCTTGCTCTATCTTTATATTTGTATAAAAAGCTTTAAATATATTTTTGGAATAAAGTAGGGGCATACCTAAATTCAACTTGTTAGGCATGAACTATAAATAACGAATTTCTATGAAATAGTCATCTGGACAATAATAATTTAGAGGGAACTAATACACCCACAAGACAGTTGAATGATATATCTCTCTAAAATTCATTACAATTCTAATTTATAATAAATTAGTGTATAAAGCTGAAGAATTTTTCAAAGGGCATTTTTACTATATTAACCTTGTTTCTTTCAGAAACTTTCAGTTTATCATAAATCATCAGGGCTTACAAATTAGTAAATAAAAATATAGGACCTTCAGTAAATTTGATTTCAGATAAACATACGTTTTTATTATAAGTACGTCCATGCAATATTTGTTGTTTTTCTGAAATTCAAATAAAACTGTACCACTGCATTTATCTGATAATTCTAATTAAGTTAAAAAATACAAACTGAAAAAGAGCGATCAACTGTTGTAAGAAAAGCTATTCCAGAACTTCAAGATCTACCTTAATGAAAAATAAAAATTTGTGAGTCAAGTAAACTTTATGACTGTTCATTTCTTGTTAATATTTGCTTTTAGTTTCTATGTATATTTCAAATTCATTTTTCACTTTTTGTTTTTATTCTGTAATTGTAGATAACTTTTGATGTATTGCTTATTTTTATTATTATTATTTAGTAGAAAGAAATCAAATAACTTCAGAAGATATAAAAGGAAGAAATCAATCTTTGGGCAAATATTGATCTAAAAAATCAAATTAACTTAAAAAAAACTTAATCAAAAAAACTAAAGTAGTTATATTTATAAGCTGAAATACATAACGATAATGCATCCAAGTTTCCCTAACTTGGAATCCAACAATATTCTCATCTTATGCACATTCCAAAGGTCTGGGATTACATCTATATTATAAAATTGCCTGCCATTTTGGGATTTTAATAAAGTCATTTTATTAACAACTCTATTTAAGGAGGGAAGAATTACAGCTTAACACAGAATAATGGCTTAGAGTTTAGAGATATACAATCTCGTTGTGTTAAATAAAGAACAAGAGCAAAAGAAAAAAATGATATGATAGATTTATTTAATCATTTTGATATACCATTTCTATTATGATATGCACGTAAATCTAGAGAGTGATTAATTACATTGGAAAGTTTTTCTGCTGATGTGAAGTAAATAGTTAACACCCTTGACATATGGGAAAGGGAAATGCATTTCAGAAATGGTAGACATAAAATTGGTGTAAAACTTTTAAAAGTACATAAATAATAGCCAGAGATCCAGCATAAGGAGAATTGTTGAGAAGTTTTGACAGGGTGCAGGACACAGACTCTGAAAACTTGCTCTTTAAATCTATTGACAATAGAGCTAATGGAGAAGGTTATGAATGATGCAGTAGGTCAGGCCCAAAGCCATGCTAAAATATGGCTTTTCTGCAATTTGAATTTAAATATGGTACCTTAACATGACCCACTCTGGGTTGCCTTATTTATTCATGCTTATCTGGTTAGATACACCAAGTTTCCAGGTTTTTTTAATGTACCTCTATTATAATTCCCGCTCAGTGGGTTTTAATTTAAAGCTACTTGTGTCTTATTGGCTTTTTTGTTATTGCTCTCTTATACTTCCAGATAAAATCTCCTGTTGATTATTCTTAAAAATAAGCCTAATAGATAATAGATAATGAGTATTAGCCAAATAAGTTTTCTATAGTCTTTAAACAAGTGAGTTTTAATAATTAAGCTAAAATACAGTTGGAACACTCATTGAAATTAATAACCGAGGTAAGATAAATCTTAAAAACACCCAAAATGAAAGATAACAAATTTTACTTACCAATTTATAATATGTTAACTATATATATTCTATGTAAAATTGTTACTTTAAATTTTAAATTGTATTAATTTTAAAATTAAATTTAATACAATAAGATATATTTAACACCAAAAATAGTGACTGACAATCAGTCAACCAGCAAAGATTCAGAAGCTATTTTAGAAATTTATGGGGACACAAGTTGTTTATCTGCAGTGAAAAGAGCTATGATTTACTTTCAAATCCATGACCTTTCACAAGCCTCTGGGCTCATTTGTAACAATAATACTTAACAATATCAAGATCAGTATATGGCAACCATTCTATATGTTTAATACATGTTATCTTATTTAATACTCAACAGTACTATAAATAAATGATATAGCTATTCTTATTTTAGAGATGAGAAAACTGAAGGTTAAATAATCTTTTAAAAAATTTCTTGTTCTTTGTTTTTATTTAAGTCAAAATAGCTAATAACAAAAATATTTTTAAGTCTCCAATACTTGACTATTCAGTTATTTTTGCTAAATGTCACTTGATTAATTAGTTCTTGCTTGTTTCCAATATATAGTAATATAATCTATCATTAAACATATCTTTAAAAGTTTGCGGTAGGCTTTAAACCTGTGTATTTAGATCCTAATCAAAAACCATGATGTAGTTATTAGTTTTGATTTTAAATGCTTTTGTCTCACACAAAAACTTACTAAAACTAATAACTATAAATTAGCTGGCTATTAATGAGTTTTCAGTGAAATGCCCACATAGAGCTTGTACATACAGGTAGTATATATGCTTTTATCCTTTACTACCAAAAATATGAATGTTTATATTATGTGGAGAGAAGTTATATCATAAAAATATTTAACTTACATTAACTCCAAGTATGAGGTCAGTGGAGAAGAATCCATAAGGAAAGCAACACAAAATCCTGTAGCACTAACACCTATTCACTGAGTGTATGCCTTTGAATAAACCCAGGTGAACACTTTCCATCTGCTGGCCTTTCACTCATTGTCAGTTCACATCTGCCTCTCACAGGGTATCTTTCAGGCATAAGTGTGAATCTGGTGCTCAAAAGGTACATGCACTTTATACAAAAAGGCCACTAAACAAACACTGACAACTTCATTTGATCTTCAAAAAATAAATACTCTTTTCTTCCAACACTGGAGGAAAAACTGGTTGTGGTGGATGTATAGATTTCCAATATGGCAGCTTGCTAAAGGGCTTCCAAGGATCATCCTGATAGCTCATTTTATTTTATGTACTGATGTTAGAAGTTAATCCCTGGGTATGATTCAACTTCATTGTAATGGAAATTAAAATTGTTGGGCTTACTCAGGGAGGGAATTTAAGGAATGAGTGCAGGGAAGCAGGGTGGATGAGAAGGTCAGATGAGGGCTTCTGGGGACTGTGGAGGTTGTTATCTCTATAACTTTGAATTACAAGGCCAGGATGGAGCCAACAGAGACTGGCTAGGGCTCCAGGTAGAACTCCCTCTCCCTTCATCAAGAATGCAACCCCCTCCCTATGCCCTATGCGAGAATTCAGCCCTGCCCCCTTTAGAGTCCCCTTAAAACCCCCCAGCCTATCCGAGCTGAGGTCTTTGTCTGTTTTCTGACTAAGACGCTCCTCAGGTCTCACCATTAAAAGCTGCCTTGCTCGCCAAGCCGCCTTTCTGTCTCTTTCTTTTTCTCCCTCTACCTGACAAAAATGCCATGATTTTTAAAATGTCATAATATTGTCAATATAATTTAATTTCCAGTTTAGTTCCTTCCTCACATTTGGTACAGTGTGTTTCTGTGACACTCTTCTGGTGCCAGCACTTCAGAATGTACTATCACTGGCTGAGAAAAATCCCATGGTGAAAAGATTATTGTGTCATAATATCTGAAGAAAAAAGCTACCAAAGTTGATCAGTCTCAGTATGATTCAGGATATGATTTTCAATTAGCAAATCATGCCATTAAAGCAGAGAGTGACTTTGTTTTACTACACCTAGTGCTCCCAGGAATCTACTGCAGCCTCCTTTTCATAGGTTTCTAAGTTGACAACGACATTCTACTTCTTAACACTTGTCCTGACCACTGCCACTGTTCAGTTTCTATTTTGAAAATCACCATTCTAGTGGAAATGTCCTTGCCCTGAATTAAACTGGGACTGTGAAGTTTATCACTAGCTACAGCGTTTATGTCATAGAGTTTAGGTTAATTTGGAGACAGAGTCTCTCCTTTTTGTGTGTGTGTGGAGACAGAGTCTCTCCTTTTTGTGTGTGTGTGGAGACAGAGTCCTCGCTCTGTCGCCCTGGGTACAGTGCAGTGGCGTCATTGCAGCTCACCGCAACCTCCAACTCCTGGGCTCAAGCGATCCTCTTGCCTCAGCCTCCCGAGTAGCTGGGACTACAGGCGCGGGCCACAACACCAGGCTGATTTTGTTTCCTTGAGATGAGGTCTCGCTGTTGCTCAGGCTGGTCTCGAACTCCTGAGCTCAAGCAATCCACCTGCCTCAGCCTCCCAGAGAACCTAGGATTACAGGTGTGAGCCACCACGCCCGGCCAAGTTTAGGTTAATTTGGTAGGTATCAATTTCCTTGACTGTGACTTCAAAACTTGTTTCAGCTTCTTTTAGCCATGTAGGATTTCTACCTGGGCTATAGATGAGGGTAAAATATCCCACGGAGAATTCCCTCAATAACCACATTTGGAAAATTGCTGACTATAAGCAAAATGTGTGAATCCCTGAGTAACAGCAGTATGGGCTTCACTTCGGATTCTATCTCATCAAAAGATCCACAACTTTGTTTTTGGTAGAGAGGGTAAGTGTCCCATGTGCAGAAAATCATGAAACAGTTTGGGAAGTTCTTCATTTTCTAAAATGACAGCCTGTAAATATGTTTCCAAACTTTGTGGTCATTGTTCCATGACTTTTGGGACCCTGTTCATAACATGTTTAGAAAGGATTTCCGAAGTTTTTATACATTTCTTAAGCTTTTTGTGCAAAGCATGAAACTCACTGTATCTTTTTTCAACAAAATGTTTTCTTCCATACATTGGCACTTTTATCGTGATCACTGTATACCCCCACTCACAGTGACTGTCCTCATAGGGAAAGGATGAGTTGTAGACCTCCATGACCACACCAGCCGGGTGTTCTAACTTACCTTTTCAATGTTACACACTGTGTAAATGGTGAAGCCACATTTCATACACAAGCATTCTGATTCTTTGGACTAAATAATTTCTGTTAAATGTTAAATGTCTAAAAATCTGTTTTTAATGTGAATCTATTATTATAAAATCTAATGTGAGAAAGATGTACTTAGTAAAACGTTAGGTGCAGCAATTCCTTAATACTTGCATGTAGCATCATACCAGGGAAGTCACACAGGACCCTTCCTGGCCATCAATTGGCTTTAAATTGATATTTTCAACAATTATATCATTACTAATCTTTTGAAAATAAATATAATTTTTGGCAATGACGTATAATGACTTAGTGATTTTCAGAACTGTGGCTTCCTGTGTCTTTTCAGTTCAATGACAATATAATAAAATACATAATAAATTTCTTAAAACATAACAATACATTTTTATCATTTTCACATATAAGTTATTTATAGTAGGGTTGCTTAGGGAACAGAGAGAGATAGAAAATAGAGGAGGAAGAAAGAGAGGAAGGTCAGCAGGGGAAAAAAGACAACCAGAGAGAAAGGATTAAAAATTAAAGTGTGGTAATTCTGCCTATTCATCAGCCTATCGGGTGTGAGCCATGTCTGCCACCAGCCTCAGTTCTTTAGCTTATATAGAGAGAATATAGCCTCCTGGAGTGCAATTTTTTTAAAATTGCACACACACCATATCTAAGCTGGTTTTAACTAGATTATCTGGTGCTTAAATGAAAAAGGAGAAGAAGAAGAAAAAAAAGAATTTGTTTCAAAATAGAAGACAAATGATTGATCAAATTTGTTGAGAAACCGTACTTTGGAATACAACACAGTGTCTAAATATGATCATATACATGTTGAGAAAAAAGATTCAATTAAATTTTAAAGGACTTACAATTTTTCCTGAAAGGTTTCACCCAAATAGTGTTTCTAAACAATTGCTCTTTTTCAAACTGCTTCTGGCAAAACAGCAAAATTCCTCTTTCTTACTTATTGTACTCTGTAGAAGTCAATTACCAAATGTGTCCTTTTTCTCTTTAGACAAAAAGCTACTTGCCCAAGTCCGATTTACAAACCATAAACTACACCAAGATAAACAGCCAAAAAGATCTAGTTTAGTTTTTTGACAGAGGCAATTGTTTGAGATCAGATAAATTTTAAATTTTTGGAAATTGTATGATAGAAAATAAAATAAAACCTAAAACTCACCGGCTCTGTACAATATTTGCATCGCATCCATATTAAAATTTGTAAAAGATATGAAGTCATTCTCTACTTCAAAACTAACAAATTATTCTACCATGGCATCACGGAAGACAAAAGACTCCTGGGTCAGAGACAAAGGACTCTTATGACTCGTGGATCAGCAGGTAGCATCAGCTTCATGTTCACATCTGTTCCTTTTGCCTTCCCTACTCCAGTACCCCAGGGCCTAGAACCACATGCACGCTGAGCAGGCTTGCGCTACATCTGAGGAAGCCTGAGGAATGGAATCCCAATTAAAGATGGATGCTGCTAGAAATCTGCCCAACTGTGCTCCCAAAGGACATATTACCTTAGTTATTCTGCTCAAGAAACAATTCTGAACTCTGGCCTGGAGGGATACACTAACTCTAAATTTCTAGGCTGGTTTTAATATTTTTTAATATCCTTGAAAACAGAATCTGATTCAAAATGTGCAGAAATTTGAGAACCATGGAGAATTATCTCCCAATAATATGTACCTATCAAAATATTTTGGGAAGAATAGAGTTCTCTTAATAAGAAAGTCAGTGTTTATAGGCTCATTATCATAGTGAACTCATCATATTCTGTGTGTCACTATGTGCATCAGAGTATATAAAACCATATATAAGGTGGGAGGGGGGAGGGGGGAGGGGTAAATTCACACCTGAGGGGTGCAGTGTGCACTATCTGGGGGATGGGCATGCTTATTGCTCTGACTCAGGCAAAGGCAATACATGTAACCTGAACGTCTGTATCCCCGTAATACTCTGAAGTAAAAAAATAAAATAAATAAAACAAACTCAAAAAAAGAAAGGAAAAAACCATATGTAATGGATGATTCAAAGATTTCAAGCTATTTTGATTGTGTTATTTTCACTTTACATGATGAGTTTTAACGGAAGATATATTGCCCCTTCCTTCTCAGTTAATTTTCAAAACTGGTCTTAGAACTCTGATTTGTTTTCACCGTTGTTGTTGTTATCTTTACTTTCTTACATATATTAAGACAAAGGAGGTTCAGAAAGGTTAAGTAAATTTGCCTAAGGTCACACAGCTAAAGGCTTTTTTTTCAATGTACAATGCTGCTTTACAAATATAATTACCAAAAGACAGTTCCTCAGTTTACTGTAGATATGCAGACTTTAAGAGTAGATAAAATTAATTTTTCCACATTTTTTTTTCTAACTTTTGAAGTCAGATAAAAATTAGTTGTAGGATACAGGTTTATCCTTGGAGAAGTACAAAATGCAGTGAAAAGAATAACTTCTTAGGAGATAGCACCATGCCAAAAGAATATCATCTCCATTATTTATTATCATTATAATCATGGTTAAGGACTTAATTTTTCTGAGTTTTCTTTTCCACATCTGTAAAATGGTGATAATCTTATCACAGAGGTTTATTCTGCATATGTAGGTTTATTCTACATATACTATAAATTAGATAGTATATGTAAAGTTAACAGCATATAATAGTTGTTCACTAAATTGAAGTGATCATTTTGATCATTTTCACATTCTGAATAAATTACTTAAGCTTTTTTTTTCCTTCTTTTGGTACAGCTATTAGACATACGGAGTCTGAGTTGTTTTAGTAAATTAAAGGAGAGAATTAGAAAGCATATTTTCAGATAGAATAAAGAAATGCTCCATTAATTTTTTACAGTATCATAAATCACATTTTAAAATTAAATAATTCAAGAGACCTTTTAGCTATTAACATGTTGGTTTGTGTTCTACTTCAAACACACAATTTTAGTTCAGCAAAATATTACATTATGTTAGTGGTTTGGGTATTTTGTGTGACATGCTAACTCAACTATGTCAAATGATAATTTTACAGTCACCTTAGAACTGCTTGCAAAAACTAAAAATGGTGTAAAATTCTCTAGAAACACATTTCTCAGTATGTCTTAAAATAATGCTCACTCTCTTCTCCATGTGAAATTATTTTTCTAATCCACATGTGTTTTCCTTTTAATTGCTGTTTCATATTTTATGTTCTCATAGATATTTTGCATAATTTGAGTAGTGTTTTGTTTATTTAAACCAATAGCAAGTACATTTTATACAAATATTATTATTATGTTTTAAATTGATAAAGATGACTATATTTTTAATTGTATCATTCAAATAGAACTTTAATATGAAATATCACTATAAATTTTACATAAAGTATATTTAATATGCTATTATGATATAGCAGATAATCAGATATACATTGTGCTTTTTTTTTCTCTACACGAGTAATAGAAGTACTCTTATAGCAGAGGTAGAAAAATTATAGCCCAAACTCCAAATCTGGTCCACTGTCTGTTTTTGTAAATAAGGTTTTATTGAAACACAGCCAAATTCATTCATTTACATATTGTCAATATATACTTTCTCACTACAATGGCAGAGAGAAGTAGCTATGAGAGAGACAGAATTTCCCTCAAAGCCTAAAATATTTACTTTCTGGTGTTTACCATAAAAGTTTGCTGGCTCCTGCATAACACAATTATATGTGGATTATTTGAAAAACACAAAAGTAATTTATTTTATATGTAATGACACTGAAATATTTAAGCTAAATATTTTTAGAAATCTTTTCAGCTAAATATCTAACTTTGTAAATTAAAAGTTCTACTTTCCATTCAACATAACACATTCAACCACCTTTTCAGTCACTTTATAACAAGGATCACCTTTCCTCCAGTTTCCAATGACATGTCCAATTTTATCAAATGTTAAAGGAACTTTGACATTTATATTTCTACCTCAAGTCTCTTTAAGGGAGTCTAGTCTTTTTCTGTCACGTACTCCCATACTCTCTCAGCTTCTACCTATCACCCAATTCCAAAATCATTTTCACATTTATAGGCATTTTTTACAGCAGCATCCTACTTCTAGTACCAAAATCTGCATTAGTTTTCTAGGGCTGCCTTAACAAAGGGCAAAATCTGGGTTGGTTAAACAAAGGAAATTTGTCTCACAGTTCTAGAGACCAAAGGACCAAACCACGGTGTCATGCTCCTTCTGAAACCTTATTAGCCTTTTCTGAGCTTCTGGTGCTTTTCTGGCAATCTTTGGCATTTTATGACATGTAGGTGCATAACACCAATCCTGTCTTCAAATGGCATCCTCCCTGTGTCGCTTCATGTATTTTTCCCTCTGTACATGTCTGTGTCTGTGTCTAAATTTCCCCTTACATAAAAACACCAGTCAAATTGGATGAGGGTCATTTTAAATTGGCTACATCTTCAAAGACCATATTTCCATCTCCAAGCCCCCAAGGTTCGTTCCTTGGCAGAGTCAGGGAGAGGAGTACGGTTTCTATTGCCTTAGGTGTATTTTAGCAAGTTTGGTGGATCTCTTGGGTTATCTCTGACCTGTTGTCTTCTCCTCTTCCCGGTGGAGTGTAGTGAGATTGTCCTCCCAGCTTGAGCTCCAAGCTGGTGGATTGTGCTTGAGAGTAAGAATCCACAACTCCCTAATAGCTAGGTATTCTGTTGTGCCCGTGTCAGACTCTGATCCCCCAGGTGGGGTATATGAAAGCCCCAAGCTTTGGAAGGGGCCTTGTAGCTCCTAGGGGTTACTTTGACCCTGCTTCTCTTGAGGTGCGGCTAGAAACACAATTGCTTTTGGCTTTAGTGTGAGAGCTGAATTGGGAAAATTCAACACAGCTCGGAGGTTGCTTATCTAGCTGCATGTGTCTGGCCCTCTGACGTGCATCTCCACGTGACACTGGCTGATAGGGGGATCTCCAATTGTGCACCCCTTTTCCACCACTAGACCCCAAGGCGAGGCAGGTGGCCATCTCTATCCCCAGAATTCTCCACCAGGGGGATGTTTCCATGGGGGGGGAATAGTGGCCACTGGAAGCACTCTTGGATTGAGCGAAATTCCCTAATGAAGTGGGCAGAGTTAGGGGGAGCTGCTGTGGTTCAGCCTGTGGCTTTTGAGACATTCGGTTGCCATGAGAACTAATACTTAACAAAATGAGTCACTATAACCAGCAACCTTCAAAATGACCAATCTTTGTGGTACAGGAGGGCTGGGACCTGAAGAGTGGTTACTAGGACCACCACATAGCGGACTTGTAGGAGGCCAGAGCCAGGGTAGTGGGACCAGATGGATGGGCTGCAAACTGTTTCCAATACACAAAGGTTCTGCCACTACAGTTCTGGGATCTCGTCCCTCCTGGAACCCACGGATGCAGCTGTCCCTGGCCACCAAGGGCAAAGCCTGTTGCTCCCTAGCCAAAGATCTCCTGGGCCAGGGGTGGGGTGAAGCTAGAGACCTAGCTCACAGCTCCGGGCGGGAAACTTTAAAGATGACTGCTGGCTGCCAGCTTTGTGTACAGCAGGGCTCAGATCGCACCTGTGAATGCCACTCTCCTCAAGCAGCCTGGGTCCTGCAGAGGCGATTGCTGGCAGCCCCTAAGGGTGCGTCCCTCTCTCCATTCAACTTCTCTGCCCAGGTCCTGCTGACTTCCAGTGGTCAGGTGCCTGTCTGCAGATTCCCATGTACTATCCTGGGAAGCTGTATCTCAGCCCAGTCCCTACCCGGCCCTGAGCAGTCCCTGTATAGTGGAGCTGAGAGTTCTGTGTGGCTCTCACAATTGCTTCTTCTCTGCAGAGCCTGCTGTCTTGAGCAACAGCTTTGCCCCAACTCTGGGTGTCCCTGACTGAGTGGATGGGAAGTCTGTGGGGAAGGTGTGTAACTGCTTATAGGTGAGGTCGCACTATGCTAACTTGGCGAGCGTGTCCTTCCCACGCTCCGGGCTCTATTGTATTCCCTGCACTCTCTGATCTTCGTGAATGAATCTCCCAGTCACCTGTTTTTGGGGCTGAGTGTCCCACGATGTTTCTCTGTAAATTCACAATGCTGTTTTCGGAGTAAGCGATCTGCGTGCAGGCAGCCAATGGCATTTTTCACCTCCTTGCCTGGGAGCAGTGAGGTGGGAGGACTCTATCAGACTGCCATTTTTCAGCAAGCTTCCAAGAGTTCCCTTTTCTCAGTATCCTCACCAGCATTTGCTACTTTTTGCCTTTTCATAATAGCCATTCTAACTGGGGTGAGATGATATCTCATTGTGGTTTTGAATTGCATTGCTCTGATTATTAGTGATGTTGACCCTTTCTATGTCTTCTTTGCCTACTTTTTAAGGGTTTTTTTTTTGGTTTTTTTTTTTTGCTGTTGAGTTGATTTCCTTGTATATTCTTCTTTATTCTGAATACTAATCCTTTGTGGGATAAATAGTTTGCAAATATTTCCCCCATTCTGCTTACTGTCTCTTCACTCTGTTGATTATTTCCTTTGCTGTGCAGAAGCTTTTTAGTTTGATATAATCCCATTTGTCTATTTTTGTTCTGTTGCTTATGTTTTTGAGGTGTTCTCCTTAAATTGTTTGCCCAGACCAATCTTCTGAACTGTTTCTCCTATGTTTTCTTCTGGTAGCTTCATAGCTTTGGGTCTTAACTTTAAGTCTTTAATCCTTTTTGGGTTGATTTTTGTCTATGGTGAGAGATAGGGGTCTAGTTTCTTTCTTCTGCATGCGAATATTTGGTTTTCTCAGCACCATTTATTGACGAGACTGTCCTTTCCCCAATGTACATTATTGGCACCTTTGTTGAAAATTGGTTGTCTGTAAATATGTGGATTTATTTCTGGATTCTTTATTCTGTTTCATTGGTCTATGTGCTCGTTTTTATACCAGTACCCTCCTGTTTTGCTTACTATAGCTTTATAGTATGTTGTGAAGTCAGTTAGTGTGGTGCATCCAGCTTTGTTCTTTTTGCTCAGTATTGCTTCGGCTATTTTAAGTCTCTGTGGTTCTTCATTTAACTTTTACGATTTTGTTATTTCTGTGAAGAATGTCAGTGGTATTTTGATAGGAATTGTACTGAATCTGTAGATTGCTTTTGGTAGTGGGATTATTTTCACAATATTAATTATTCCAATCCACAAACATGCAATGTCTTTCCATTTTATTCTGTGTCCTCATAATTTTCTTTTATCAGTGTTTTATAGTTTTCCTTGAAAAGATTTTTTTCACCTCCTTTGTTAAATTTATTCCTAGGTATTTTTATTTTGTAGCTATTGTAAATGGAATTGCTATCTTGATTTCTTTTTCCAATTGTTGGTAGTGTATAGATATGATTAGTGTATAGCTACTGATTTTCATATGTTGATTTTGTATTCTGCAGCTTTACTGAAACTATTTGTTAATTCTAAGAGTTCTTTGGTGGAGCTTTTAGGGTTTTCTATATATAAGATCATGTTCTCTGAAAACAGAGGCAGTTTGACCATTTGACAATTTGCTTTTCTTATTTCCAATTTGGATGCCTCTTATTTCTTTCTCTTGCCTAATTGCTCTGGGTAAGAGTAGTACTATGTTAAGTAAGAATGGTGAGAGTGGGCAACTTTGTCTTGTTCCAGTTTATAGAGCTTTTCTCCATTTAGTATGATGTTACCTGTGGGTTTGTCATATATGGCCTTTATTTTATTGAGGTATTATATGTTCTTTCTATATCTAGTTTGTTGAGAGTTTTTATTAATGAAGGAATGTTGAATTTTATCAAGTGTGTTTTCTGCATCTATTGAGACGATCATATAATTTTTTTCTTTATTCTGATGATGTGATACATCATATCTCTTGATTTGTGTAATTTGAGGCATTCTGGCATCCCTGGAGTAAATCCCACTTGGTCATGGTGAATGATATTTTTAACATGCTGCTGGATTTAGTTTGCTAGTATTTTGCTGAGGATATGTTATTTGCGTCTATATTCATCAAGGATATTGGCGTATAGTTTTCTTTTATTTATTATTGTTGTTGTTATGTTTGTGTCTAGTTTTAGTATCAGGATAATGCTGGCCTCATAAAATGACTTTGGAAGAATTGTCTCCTCTTTGATTTTCTAGAAGAATGTGAGAAGAATTGGTAATAGTTTTTTAAATGTTTGATATAATTCAGCAGTAAAGCCATCAGGTCCTAGACTTCTCTTTAATTGGAGACTTTTTATTACTGACTCAATGTCATTACTTGCAATTGTTTTGTAATTTTGGTAGGTTGTTTCTAGGAATTTATCCATTTCTGCTAGGTTTTCCAATGTGTTGGCATATAGTTGTAACAATTTCTAATAATGCTTTTTTACATTCATTATATCAGTTGTAATGTCTCCTTTTTGCTTCTGATTTTATTTATTTGGGGCTTTTAAAGTCCTTTTATTCTCATAAAAACATTTGGTTCATCTCAGGGTTTGCACCTATTGGGTACCTTTGTTTTGTGTAGATGGTGTCATTAAAGATGGAGATAAGCCCTGAGCTAAGGAAATCAGCGGGCCTAAAAAACCTGGAGAAGGTGGTAAAATGGATTCTCCCCTACAGCCTCTAGAGAGAAACACAGACCTTTAATAGTTTGATTTTAGCCTGGTGAGACTCATTTCAGAATTCTGACACCCAGAACTCTAAGACAATAATTATGTGTTGCCTAAACTGTTGTGGTAATTGTTACAGAAGCAATAGGAAATTAATAAGCTTCCTAACCAGGTGATACTCAGCAATTAATTTAATCTATGTCTTAATCTCCATGTTAGGGAAAGGAAGATATAAGTTATTAAATTCAAAGGTTTATTAGCAAGATAAATGAAGTAATGAATATGAAATACTTATCCCAGTGCCTGGCAATTAAAATTGTTTAGTAAATGTTCATTTACTCAACATAATTTATTGAACATTTACCATGTGTTATTCTCTAGTCTAAGGGCTAAAAATATAGCAACAAACAAAAGGAAAGAAAATCTCACATTATTCAAATTCTAGTAATAGCAATAGCTAGCATTTAAAGTGTTTCCCTGTGTTTCATCCACTCTTCTAAGTGTTTTACATTAATTCATGTACTTTTCACAGCAACCATGAGTTAAGTTCTATTATTATCATACCTGCTTTGCAAATAGAAAGCTAACTTGCCCAGAGTAAACAGAAGAGCTAAGATATAAACCCAGACCATTTGTGCTAGAGTCCATGCTTTGAAATTCCACCTCTTACAGTGCTATTATTTTTATTGTTTTGACATAACTTAATGTTCAATGTGAAGGACTTAATTATGATATGAGAGAAGGTGTTTATAGACATACTAAAGAATAAAACCATCGTGATGTTGCTTTGTGCAGAGGAGGCTTACGACAATGACAGTAAATGAAAGTAGCAGCTGAGAAGAGCACCATTTAATCCATTGGTCTAGCATCACACAATTTATTTAGGATATAAAGATAAAATGTTAAGTAACAAGCTAATATTAGTAGTGTACTTTTTTTAATGTTTGAAAAATAAGTTTTGAAACCTAGAAGAGCATGTGGAAAGTAGTTAGATATTTGAATATTTCTTGAAAGAATGCAGGGTTATTTTTTAATTTAGGATTTTTATAATAAAGTATTATTCATTTTTTTCAAATTTTAATGATAACTATAAAAATGCAAATATATTCTTAAATATTTGATATAATTTTCTATAAGTTTTGTTTTTGCTTAATGATTTTGTTTCAATCTTAATTTTGGGTTAAAATTTATTTCATTACTCTTTTAATTTCCTATTTGTATTTTTATCTATTTTAAAATTATCTTTGAAAGGAGCTGGACTTTTAAAATTTTAAATACTTTCTTTTAAAAAGCAAGTTTAGAGGGAGGTATAATTAACTACAATGTTCTTTGATAAAGCCTTTATATTTCAAAGCTATGAGACATGATTAGAAAAAACCTCCTATAAACTGTGTGGGTGGTCATACCAATAAATTTATAAGGCTGAAGTGTGTATTAGCCAATAGTGTTAATTTATGGCCCCACAATTATAACACTATAATAGTGGACTCAAGTTCCAAATTCTAGAAAATCATTTTTAGACTTATTTTTCCATATGGTTGCATATTTTCCCTTTTGCTATGTCTTCAGTAACATTTTCAAGGGAGTTTAGAGATAATTATGCCAGGGATCAACACATCAAACTTATGCCATTTCAATTGCAACTTTGACAGTATACCTCTGTTACCAATTTCTCTATATTATTTTCAGCTAGGCATTCAGCACTCAGTATTTATTTCTTTTAGTGGAATATATGTCTGAGTAAAACATAGAAAGGGATAAATAGAAGGGGAGGGAGAGAGATGGGAATATATTCTTGACACTCACAACTTAAGAACAGAATACACTTATTTGACCAGATGATTGAGACTTGAAAAACAAAGAAACAAGTAAAAACAATACAGGCGATTCCTGGGTTATGGACAAGATATTTTCCTGAGAACGTTTTTAGGTTGGATTTGTGTGTAGTTTGGATCCCTGATGAACAGTGTATATATGATAATAATGATAATAATAATAACACTAAAATGGTTCATATGTGGTAATAATAACAGAGTGTGATACTGTAATAATAATCCCTGTATTGTGATAATAAGTTACTGAAACTGTTGTGTTCTTTCTTTGAATTCAGAGAAATAGAACATAAAAACAAACCCATATAAAAAGTTTATATAAGAGATAGGAGAAATTTCAAAAAAGGATATTAAAGGGTAACACTCACCTAATGTTGTATCAATGCTAGGCTAATAAGAAGGTTAGACTTACTTTGATCTCTAACCAATCAATAATAACCTTTCTGCTTCAATAAGGAATCCAGTACACTGCTTAGTCACAAGTGAAGCTTTCATTGGAGCACTGCCTTTCACATGTTCTCTTATTGTCACTTTATCCTTTATAACTGTTCTGATAGTCGAGTGATTGAAGCTTTCACAATGAATGTTTGTTGTCTGGCCTTTCTTCAAATACTTATTTCTACTTTTGTTTCCATTGCTGTCACCTTTCTCTTCCTTGCAGACTCACCTGGACTTGCAGTAGACTTTCACTTTGGAGGCGTAGTCATAGGGTAAACACAGACTCAAAAAATAGAATAAAATAGTTAAGACAAAAGTGATGCTGTGAGTAAGTGACCGCATAAACAATGCTAGCTTAAAGATGCTGCACCAATGAACTGCTGCCATGTGCAGAAGAAACTATCTTCAAATTATTAATTTAATTATTTATTTATAAATTATCCTTATGAGGAGACTTGAGAGCCCATTTGTAAGTGCAGAATGCCACTAAGCCTGGTTGTCCGTAACCCAGGAACTGCCTGTATTAGCATCAAGAAACCTTTCACTTGCCACCCATGTCCCAGGCTGGAAAGAGAGAAATAGACTGCATGGAGGCAATAAAGGAAGGAAGCCACAGGCCCAGGAGAGGGGGATAGGACACTCAGGGCCTTTGTGGAGAGAAGTGGAGAGATTATTGTGAGATGTCCCAGCCCCTACCTCTGTATTCCATCACCGGTGCCTGAGAGACAAGTCAGCTCACACATCTTTTTTCATATATGTGCTTCATGTCAGTGCATGGTAAGTACTTAATAAATGCTTCTTCAATAAAGGATGAATATCTATGCATGAAATATTCATCAATGTAAAGTAAAACTATTTAGAGTAAGCCCAATTACCATGGGCTTCCAAAATTTATAACATATTTCTATTTCTTTATACCTAAATGGCTTTTTGTAAGAATGCATCATCTGGAGTACACGCCCATCTGTAAAATTAACAGAAAAAAGGAGGAAGATATTAGACTTTTAAGGAGTTTTTCTCACACGCTTGAATGTATTATGTGCACAGATCTAAGAAAAATGGGAAGATACATAAATGGAAAACATTTATTCATAGGCATATGCAACCACCAGAATATCACAATGTACTGATAGGTCATAATTATTTAATACTAATATTTAGCAATTAATCAATTTTCCCATATGACTTCTTAATTATTTTTCCTACATCTACATAATTAATGACTTTGCTACCCTTTCCTAAATTTCCCTGTAATACTCAATCTTTCAAGCTTAGATGAAACTTCCTTCTGGAAAAAAAGAATTTTTAATTTGCACCTTTGGGAATTTTACTTGTTATAGTCTATCATTTGTATAGATAATTTGTTCAAGAATGTACCTTGTTAAATAGATTTTAAATATAGTATTGTTGTACCTGCAAAGGAACCACAATGAATTACATTGACAGTTTAATTCAAAACTCATTTTTGCAGATGGACCAGATGAT
This sequence comes from Daubentonia madagascariensis, assembly GCA_023783475.1. Lineage (NCBI taxonomy): Eukaryota > Metazoa > Chordata > Mammalia > Primates > Daubentoniidae > Daubentonia > Daubentonia madagascariensis. The sequence goes on along the minus strand of JAKFHU010000978.1, from coordinate 10,048,815 downwards.
AATCATAACTTTTAAAATAGCAGTTAGTTCAATAGCTGTGATTCTTAAAAGAAATTTTCCATACGTATCATAAGAAAGTAATTACTATATTTGGAAATGAATCTTAAGTACAAACTTTATGATACCTCTTAAAAATGGAATTAAATAGATGTGTTTGCTAATGGTATAAAAGGATATTTTAGTCAATATAAGTAAAATGTTCTTTCTAATGCTAAACAAACCACAAATATATATAATAGAACAAAATTCTCTTAAAATATTCATTCTCTACTTATTTGTAAGTTTTCTATCTAATAAGAGGGAGCCAGCACAGTGTTTAAAAGTATATTCAAATTATTTGGCTCCACAGCCTAGTGTTTGAGGGACTTAGGGCAGCTAGCAATCTCTCTGTGCATCAATTTGCTCATCTCTAAGATGATATTAAAAGTATTTATTCCATAAAATTGTTAGAAAAGTTAAGTTAATCTATGTAAGGACCTTAGAATGTTATCACATATATAAAACTTTGTTTGTATAATATTATTATTGTTAATAGTTTATATAATAATATAGTCAATAAAATCACTGAGTGTTTTACAAATCCAGTCTTCAAGCTAGGGAAGAGCACATGAAAATGATCATTTATTTTAATGTTATATGCTATGAAAATTAAGCAAGCATCCCATGACAGACAAACATGCATGTTAATTGTTATCAATATTACTCATTAAAGCTTCAATATTTTATCTAAGTAACTTTGAAAGGAAAGAAGTTCATAAGTTTGATACCATAACACATTTTGACTCTGACAGTGTCAGATGATAATTTTCAGCTCCAGCTGGGGTACAGCCATTAAATTGTTTGGCATAAAGTAATTTATGTTGAAGATTTTAATGGAAAAGCAGTAGATAATTGCATGGGTTTTTTTTCCCCCAATTCAACTAAACTCTCTTTCATTCTGTACTAATGCACAGAAAATCTCTTTACTGACTGCCAAGGTAAAATTGATAGTTATGCAGATTAAATATCACCAGTAGCAGTCATGAATGTCACACATTATTGTTTTGAAATAACAATATTTCAAAATATTGTTCAGTATTTAGTACAATAATGTTATACATTATTGTTTTGAAAATGTACTTCAAAGGTTTTGACCAAAGATATTAAAAAAAGCCTTTCAAACTGGCTTTCACTAAATAGAAGTACGGAGCTGAGGTGTCTTCAAAGTTGGTTAATCCAGCAGCATAATGATGGCATCAACGGTTCAAGTTCTTTCTCTCTCTCTATTTTGTCATCATCAGCATGCCTTCTTTGTCCTCAGTCTGACCCCTTTCATAGTCATAGTAGTTGCTGAGGTGAGGACAAGACAGAATAATTACCTGAGGGAGAAAGTGAACTAATTTTCTTGTGTCTCTCCTTAAAAGAAGAGAAAATTTGCCCAGAAATACTACTAGACTTTCCTGTATACCTCCTTAACCAGAAGTGGATCACACAGGCTAACCTCGAAACCAATCACTGGCAAATCTAAATGATATTACACATTTAAATGCTATTGAAAAGCACTGACAGTAGGTGTTTAATAGGTGAGTAGATGTTATGAAAGAACAATTTTCAATGTAAAATATCTGTTCTAACATTTAGAATTAAAATAATAAATATTATTATGAATAAATCTAGTTTTTCTCACATTAGAAAAAACAATTTTAGTTTTTAACTATTTTAGCATGTATTCACTCCAAAATAATTCAGAAAGAAAAAATGTTTATGCAGATTTTTAAAAATCAGCCTTATATCTTACCCATAATAATAAACTTGGTAGATTGGCTTAAGTGACTGGGTCATAAATTTTGTAATTTCTTAGTGGCATAATCAATCCATTGAAAACATTTATCTTTTGTGGAAACTCAAAAGGCATTAAAGATTTAAGTATAGTTGTGAACAATCACATTGGCTATTGTAATTTAGATTAAGAGGTGATACAAACCTTCAATTCGATAGGAAAAATAAGTTTTTGAGATCTATTGGACAGCATGGTGACTACAGTTAATAATAATGTATTATGTATTTCAAAATTGCTAGAAGAGAAATTTCAAATGTTCTCACCACAAAAAATATTGAGTATGTTAGGTGGTGGGTATTAGCTTAATTTAATCGTTCCACAATGTACACATATATCAAAACCCCACATAAATATATACAATTATTATTTATTAATTAAAAAGGGAAAGAAAAAAGAAAATAGATGATACTACAAATTGATTAACTAAAGTAAACATGGTGAAAAAAATTAAAACAATGTCAAGTAAGGAAGATTAATGAAACTGAGGATGGTTATTTTGAATAAAATAAAATTTTAAGTTAGGGATATCACTCTTCCATTACTTTAGTCTGGCCACATGGAAAAGGGATTCTACATATTGTGTGTGGAGCTCCAAAACAAAACTAAAACATCGTATGTAAGTGAAAAAGAGAGAAAAATTTTGTCCAACATGAAAAACTGTAACAGTCTTTTAATTCATTTTGTCCTAAAATGGAATCAACTGGCTTAAAAGGTAATGAATTTCAGTCACTGTTATTGTACACACAGTTGAGGGATGATTGTTTGTCTACATTATTAAAAATATTTACTTATCAGATATTAGATTGGCTGAATAACATAAACTTTCACTTTAAATAATGCATTATGAATGTATATTGATAGCACCAAGTCTAATTCACTTCTTAGTGTACCACTGACCTTCAGAGATGTCAACTCCCCCTATCTAACTAGTATCTGATTTTTGCCCCCAACTACCTGTTTTCTGTCTCTCTTCACCTCAGTCTACAGTATCACATAATCTTAAATGCACTGAAAGTCCTACATACAGTTTTTTCTCTTTCTACTTCTTAGTTATTTGCTGAAAATATTCACGTCACTCTGAATGTGAAAAATGGATAGGTATGGGCTAGAAGGTGGGAGGACGCTCACGAGAGAAAAACAGAGAGCAAAGTTAATATGTGAGTATGCAGATGTGATAGCTAAAAATAAATTATGTGTGTATGCTAAATTTTGAACCTTAGGCCACCAGTCTATAAACATTTCTATGATTCAAAACCCAAGGTACTATGTTATTACTGAGAAGAACCAATAACAGAATTTTCATTTAATAGAGATGCGTTTAAGATTTATGATACAAAATACACTTTTTATTGGGAGTCAGGATGGTGGGTACATTTGACTGGTGGGGGGCAAATAGTGACTGGATAAGTCTACTAGAGGGATTTCAGGGATGCTAGTATTCTATTTCATATTTGGAAGCTGGTTAAACAGGTATGTTCTGCTTGTGAATAGTCATTGAGCTTTACACTTCCTATAGGTGTGCTTTTCTGAATGTGTATTTAATACCAATAAAAAGTTTTTTATGGTTACACTACATTCACGCTTGATTATCTAAGAGTACAATAAGAATTGACTTTATATATTTTTGACATTGTTGTGTTGAGAAAGGATATGTTCCATACGAAAAGGCAAAGGTTTTCATTCTGTTTATAATCATTATAATTACTAACATTTTCAAGTTGTTATTGCTTTATTTTATGTTATAGTTGTATAAAACATTTGTGCATATATGTATATACAGTATATTTGCATATAAATGTATATATAATAAGTTATAATTGTATTATTGTATAACTTATTATTTAATCTTAAGCTATTGTGTTAGAAATTTTGGTGGTTTATTTGTGGACATAAATGATTAGGCAAACTATCATGAATTAAGAAGCCTGTTGATAGAAGCTCCCATCACATCAAGTAAAGGGTAAAGTAGGATAAATTATCAAATGCTAGTGCTAAATTGGGTATACATATTTCAAAGAATTTCAAATTTAGTAATATGTCATATTTTTATGATTATGTTTAGTGTTGGGATAGAAATTTGTGAATGTTGTAAGAAAATAAAAATTTTACTTCATCTCTTCCTTCATTAGTTTGTTCCAAGAAAAGAGAAAGATTATTTTAAACGACTAGATTGTATCAGCTTTGCCTAGCAATTATTAATTCAGAGAAAATAAATGGTTAAACTATTATTTTATTCAATGGGCTAGTTTATTGAATTTATGAAGTTAATTCATTTAAGTCAACATCATTTTGATATATGTAAACATAAAATATAAACTATTTGAAGCAATTTGATATTGCTGTCATCAAGTCACAGCCTTGTAAGCATCGGTAAGCATCAAGAAAACAGATTTTCTAAACTACAGTAAAATATGTAGATAGACATAAGAGGACGTATGTGCAGTGGATATTTCAAAGTTTCCCTTTTTTAAATTAAAGCTTGAATTCTCTAGATTATATTCACTCAAAACTACTCCCTACTTATTTTTCTTATAATGAACAATCTTATGTTAAAGGATTTTGCACAATATTTTTCCTAAAATATATGCATTAAAGATAATAGGTGCCAAACACCGGAATGGGTGCTGGGTATATAAAGATGAATAAGTATGTAATGAAGAAATAAGTTTACCCAAAGACAGATCTGGCCTTTGTCCCAGCTCCTGGGAGGTAACCTACAAACTTGAGCATTAGGAATTTCCTCAGTGATAGAAGTGTCTTTGGTATTTCTTGTAGGCCACTTGGACCACATGTGATAGTTTATGCTAAGAGGTGACTCATGTTAGGTCCCTAAACAATGTGTACTAATCAAATGGCCCAGGCCATTCCAGAAAGACTAAATATGTATTAATAATTACAGGGTTGATGTCCTCAGCTAGATAATATCAACCTCACCTCACGGGATGGGAGAGGTGATACAAATTGAGTTCAACTACATAGCCAAGGATCCAGTCAATCATGCCTATGTATTGTGCTTGCCTGGTTGCCAGTACTTTCTGAGTATCATCACACTTCTATGCCAGGAAGGTAATGCATACCTGAGGACAACAGAAGCTTTGAATCTGAAACCCTCTCAGACCTCACCAAGTGTGTCAATTCCTTTAGTTTGTTCTGATTTGTATTTGTAAGCAAATGGTAGTCATTACATATATGTGCTTTCCTGAGTTCTATCAGTCATTCTAACAAATTATGAAATCTGAGGAAGTACATGAAGGCTCTCAAATTTGGAGCCAGCTAATCTGAACTGAATGTGGCTGTGAGAACCCCCAAACTTGCAGTTGGTGTCACAAGTGAGGACAGGCTTGTGGAAGACTCTATCCTTAACCTTGAGTTTGACTAAATCCAGATAGTGAGATACTGCTCCACCTTTAAAATTCAGCAAGATGGAAAGGAAATATCGCTGGGCTTGGAAAAAGGAGATCATCATCTGATGCTCGCAAGACTTAATGTATAATCCTGAAAGATCACTTAGATATTGATTTGTGGGGTTTTTTCTTGTTCACTCACATCCACCATGCCTCTCTCAAAGTGTCCATCTAATTTATTGGAATATGAACATATAACTTCTAGGTGAGGTGGCAATCTGAGGCCAAATACCCTGTCACTTAGAACCCTACTGAATTAACCAATACAATAAAATATCAGAACAAGAACACTAAAAGCTTGACAATCTTGTGAGAAGTCCAAAGTGTTTTTCTTGTTCCAGGTAAAGCTTTCTCAACCCAGACCTTGCACTCTTAAGAATCATTAAAACAAAGTCCCCAGATCTTTACACATATGCACACACATGCACACACCCCAACCACTTTTTACCTTACAACTCCAAATGGCCTAAATAGCCAAATACCCAGTCCTATGAAATCCATTATAATTAGAACTTATTTATTTTCTAAACTACACTCTACCTTCCTTCCCACTACAAACTTTTCTGCTGCACTTTCTGGAACACGTGCTCTATCACAAGCAAAATCCCTTATTGCCTAATCCTCTACTCGTACTTTAAACTTCTTCATTTGACAGAACCCAGCTCTTGCCTAAGAATATTCTCCTTTGCAGCACTGTCACTGTTCAAGCTGTGCCTATTTGTTTCTAGTACTTTCATAAACTATACACGCTGTTTGATGACTTCCCCACTCTTCAGTTCCCTTGCAGATCATTTAACCTCTGTCCTCAAAAAAAAAATCACAGGTTTTATGCAGCACATAAAATTAGGCTGTGCCATTCTGTACCTTTACAGAATGCTGTTGGTGTCCCACCCAGTTTTCTTTACCTCATGTGTGCCCACATATCCATATATTTTTCTATATATATATAAATTTTCTATATATATATAAAAATTACCATCTAATAATCTCACTTCTAATAATCTAATAATTAATTTTGCCTTCCTTCCATGGACTGTGCCTTCTGTTGCATAGTCTAGACTTTGTCATTACAAATATCTGCACCCCCAAGATATCAATTTCAAACTTCCCATTCTCTGACCACATCACTAGTCTCTGCAGTCACTCTTTCTAGTATCATGATTCCAATAATTCTTTTTTTATTAAAACAATTATTTGGTGTCATGGGAGCTTTTAGTCCAAGGACCCTGCTAACTTTCGCTGTCTATCACCACCTGCGTATCTTCACTTTGTTTTGTACAGCTTAGATTTCACTGATTAATTTTAACCACTCTCTTGCATAGACTCTCAGCTCCCTTGCCATTTCCTTCCATGGTCATTCATACTTGTGTATAGGGTTGAATATGTGTCCTCCAAAAATTCTTGGCCACCCAGAATTTCAGTATGTGACTTCATTTGGAAATAGTCTTTGTAAATGTAATTAGTTAAGATGAGATAATACCGTATTAGAGTGGGCCCTAATACAGTGACTGATATCCTTTTAAGAAGGCCACGTGAAAACTAAGAAATACACGGGGAGAATTCCATGTGGCAAGAGAAGCAGAGATTGAAGAGATGACTTGATAAGCCAAGGACTGCCAAAGATGATTTGAACTCACCAGAAGCTAGAAAAAGGCATGAAAAGACAATTTCCTGGAGCTTTCACCGAGAGCATGGCCCTGCCAAAACCTTAATTTCAGACTTCTAGATTCTACAGCTGTAAGAAAATAGAATATATTTCTGATGTTTTAAACCACTCAGTCTATGGTTATTTATTATGACAGCCCTAGGAAAATAATACACCTAGGAAAGAACAATAATAAAAAAAAAGTTTTCAAAACATGCTCCACAATAGACACTAGAACTTATAGACATATCAGAGGGTCTTATATTTTTATGACCACATGCATAAATGAGTCTCAATGCTGCCTGACAATTTTATTGCATTCCAATCTCAAATTATCCTCCTGCTATTCAAGATCAATCTGTCATTCCTTCTACGCTTTCCTTTAAACTCTAATTCCCCAGACCTCCTTAACCTCACCTCATTAAATTTCATCTTATTTTACCCAAAGAAAGAGTAATCAGTAGGAAACTTCCGCATTCTCTCATTTACCAGATTTACCAGTGTACTGCTGTCCGTGCCAATACGCCATGACTTCCTTTCTGTTTCTATGAAACAATTAGCCGTCCTCTGTTCTAAGATCAACTCCTACTTTTGTGGACTTGCAATCCCTCCCGAACCTTGTTCCATTAGTTGTATTTCTCTATCTCTTCCACCCTTTAAAATAAAATTCCTTGAGATAGATATCCGTACTACCATTTCATTACCTTCCCTTTTGTTCTCTCTTAAGTCTCTTTCAATTAGAATTTTTCTGAAATTATTTGGACAAATGTCAAAAGTGCTAGCCAGATTTTTAAATTCCATTCTAAATCCTCATTTTACTGGAATTCTCATTACCACTTGACTCAATTTATCACCTCGTCTTTCTTAAAATACTTTTTTTTTCATACTTGGTAAAACACTGTTTTCTCCAGGTTATTTTCTGCTTTATTCATGTTCACTTCTTGTCAACATCCTTTGCTCATTCCTTTTAATCTTCTAACCCCCCCGTCTGTTGGTGTACTTCAGGGCTTAGTCTGAAAATCGCTTTTTTTATATATCTAGTATTTCTCCATAGGTGATAGGACACAAGCTTTAACTATTAATACATTATTTAAGAAATAACACCCAACTTTATAGTTCTACTTTTTCCAAAAATTCCAGAATCTCTATTTGTCATCTCGACTTGGATGTCTAATAAGTATCTCAAAACAAGTTCAATAAAAAACTTAGATTTCTGCCTCTAAACTTATTGTTCTGTTAGAACTCTTCAACTCTGTAAGTGGTAACAAAACTCTCCCAGTAGTTTAGGCCAAAAAACTGGTAGTATGCCTGATTAGTTTCTTTCTCATAGACTCTGCAACTAGTCTTTCAAAAAATGCTGGCTAAACTCTCAACGGTTTCACTACTCACAACCTGGGCCAAGCCACCATCGTTTCTTAGCCTTGGACTGACTTTCTTGTTTCTTTTCCTGCCATAGCCAGGTCATTTTCATAGCAACAGGACGATCCTTTAAAATGTAAGTCAGATCAGATCACAATTATGATCAAAGCCCTTCCATGACTTACTATTTCACACAGCCTAGAAATCAGAAGTCTTCCCCATGATCGACGAGGCCCTCCAAGCTGAGCCTCTCCCCGGCTTTCTGACCTCATCTTCCCTGTCGTTCATCTTTCCCTTCTCTTTCACTTTGTTCCAGAGCACTGGCCTCTTGGCTTTACCCAGACGGAACAAGTACACTCTGTGCGCAAGACTTTTGCAACTGAAATTCTCTCTTCCTTGAAACCTCTTCTTCCAGTGATGAGGGTCCTAAAGAAAAAAGAAACTGTGTAAGAAGGATACCGGGGAGGTGCTGTTATTTTTGACAGAGAGATCAAGAAAGGATTCACTGGTTAGTTGATTTTTTTAAACAGATGCATTTTAGTGATAATAGGATCTATATAAATATCTTCACATTTATATTATATTTATGTCGAAAACATCATCACAGTGTTCAAACTAGCTTTTTCCATTTCCCCATTTTAAAGTCCCTTTTCTGAAAGTGAGAAAATTAACTCCCATCCTTTTTAATATATTTACTTTTTAAAAAGTCAATCCCACAGTATATAAGCAATCTCCCATCTCTGTGTCCACCTGCCTGCTCCCTACCCCTACCTCTGGATCACTTACTTTGGCTCCAACCCCTCTGCCAGGCCATCTCCATACACGGCCTCCTGGCTCATATGCTTTGAGGAGTAAAACAAAAAGAATGCTGACTGAGATAAAGGGAATGCAAAGAGCCTAGAATCTAATGCTAAAAATTCTAATTAACAGCTGAAACTCACAAATTGAATCAGTAATGTTTAGAAAATTTGCTTTTGAGAAAACATCCCCCCCATGTCAATTCCTCTGGCAAAGTTGTAAATTTCATTCTCTTGTTTCCCCACCACAACCCGCTATCACTGTATGTTAATGTGTTCACGTAACTCAGGCCCAGCCAGTCACGATGCCAACTCCCTGGCAATAATGAAGTCATGCAGACATCACCCCATCAGGGACAATTAAAGAGCTTCTGCGTAATTCTTATTTAGAAGCTAAGAGAAAAACAAAAAGTCAACTGCATTTAGAAAGCAAAGAAAGTTGTTCATGGCTCTACTAATAGTCACACACAGGTTTTTTTTTTTTCTCTGAGAGAAAATAAAATAAAAAATGCATGATAAGAGATAAAAGATGGAGGGCAAGAGAGAGAAAACAAAAGATATTTTATATGGTAAGTCTTGGTTACAGCTCCCAAATCCCTGGCTTCTCAGATACATTGAGCTACCCCTGAATCTGTTACATAAGCTGATACAAGCAGTCCGCACCTACGCTACACCTCGTCCCCGTAGCTCTCCAACATTTTTTCTTGCTGTCAGAGCATATCTCTAACAATGGAGACTGAAAATGGAAGCTACTCTCTTAGCCACAATCTTGGCATATGACCCTTGAGAAGTCTGCAGATAAAATAAAAGGAATTTGTAAAGATAATTCTTCCTATTCTTCAGAAGTGCACATTGTTTAAGAATGACTAGATGCTGGTGACAGTGATGAAAAGATACAGAGAATCCTGGAGACGCTCACTCTGAGCCTTGGTATCATGGAACTCCTGGATACCCTCCAGACCTGCTAATCTGAAAATTATTTCATACAATAAAATGAAACTTCTATTGTTTAAGCACTTCTGAGTACATGTCCTATTGCATACAGCCACTTGAATACTGAATTATATGCATATCTATAATTTTAGACTAAAAACGTAATACTACCAAGAACTTAATTCCAAAAAGCATAAAAGGAAAAGCATGTTGTCTACAATGAAGGTATCATCGGGTGGCCTGGAAAGGACAAGAAGAGTTGGGGGTGTACTGCAGTGCCAGAATTTAAGGAAGTAGATAATGAAATTTTTTTAAAGGTCGGGGGACTTAGCAAAAGGGTACATGAGCAAGGCCTGCTTCATAATTTGTGGATCTCCATAAATTGTGTGCCCGTGTTCAACATAGGTGTTCCTTATTAAAAAACAGGGTGAAAAGATTTTTTAAAGGTACTAAAATATACATTTTTTTCTTTCTCCTCTGGTTTCTCTTTCAAATTGCCATAATGCTTTTTATTTATTTTTCTAAGAAAAGAAAAATTTTAATTTTAAATTATTTGCATGCAAATTACCACTGATTTTTATATCATGTAATATCAGTTTTAAGTGCAAATATTTGAGCACACAATTTGTGCAGAATCAGAAAAAATTCACAATTTGTATTTTTAGTTTATCCTTGGGGGTGCCTCTAGCAGGCCTGCAAAGATAAATGCAAGCCAGACTCAAGAAGGTTTGAACAAGAAAGAAAGGGTCCTTCTTGGCCTGGAGCCAGCCCAAGGGAGTGCACTCTCAGGCAGCAGGAATACTCACGGAGCAAGTACAGACTCTCACAGTCTCCTGAGAGCCCCACCCTTGATGAAAAGCATACACCACCTTGAGAGCTGAAGGATTCCACCTCCTGCAAGTCTCTGGATGGACACTTTGCACCTTAGCTGGAATTGTGGTCTGGGAAATCCAGCCAATCATCTTCTTTTCCCACAGGTACCCTGTCTCGACCCATAGCAGAGGTAACCCACAAGGGTCTTTTAACCTCTGCTCCAAAACATGATATATACCTGGTTTGAGAGTAGGCCAGAAGCTAGAGGCTCACCTCTGCCAAGACACAGTCTCAGGCTGGATATCTACCTGACCGGCCAGGTGCTGCTTGTTCAGATGGGGATGACCATTGCCATGCCCCACCAGAACATTCCATGCACATGTGCACAACCTCCACTTCACCTTCTTCCTGAGTACCTAGGCCCCTGCTAGGCAGAGAGTGATGGCAGAATATGGGCCTTCTCATTACATTGAGACCTCCTAGGTCAGCACCCTGGGTGTAGCACAGCAGCAATTTCTGTCCCTCTTGGGAAGGAGAAAGCTAGGTCAGGCCCACAAGGTCAAGGGATGTGGTAATGGGGAATGGAGAACATACCCCAAGAAGAAGTGGCAGGGAGAAGACACCCACATGAGTCAAAGTTCCAAGTTCCCAGCACCTGCCCCATTGTCCCATCAGACTTCAAATACAAAACATAAGACTAAAGATCAAATTATTAAGAATTTTAAGATGGTGACAGCAAAGCATTAAACTAAGTATAGATCCCTTCTGGGTGTGGAGCCGTGTGTGACTACAGAGGTCTCGTGCCCAAGAAACCACAAGGAAAAGACCTGCAAACCACCTCTAGTTGCTGAGAATGGTCTCCAAACAACAGTTTGGAGGAATATGGGAACTTCAATTTTAAAACCACAAGTAAATGAATTCTGCCAACAACCTGTGAGCTCGGAAGAAGACCCTGAATCCCAGTTAAGACTTGCATTCCCAACCAACACACTTTAATTTTAGCTCCAACATGACACCCTGAGCAGAGAGAATGCAGCCATGCCATGCTTAAACTTCTGACCTTCAGAAAATGTAAGATAATAAATGTGTGCTATTTTAACATAAGTTTTTATTAATTTGTTATACAACAATAGAAAACTAATAATACACACCCTGTCCCTTCAGTCAACTTAGTGGAACCTACACATCCTACCCATGATTGGGAACATACTGTATAGTAGTCCTTTATATGTAGTAATTTCAATAATTTTTGGAATCTTTTTTATTAAAAATGTGTAATTTCTATGTATGTTACAGGGTTTTTTTTTTCAGTTAATCACATCAGATTACTATTAGTAAAATCATACAAATAGCAAAAAAAGATCATTATAAACTATGAATAAAAGGAAACTTTCTATTAATACCAATGAATTTGTCACATATCTAAAGTCAAAATCATTCTTAAAACTGACAGTAGAATAACAAGATATTGACGGCAGAATTGACTCTTGTTTAAAATAGCTGTTATGTCCCAACAATTCATTTGTAAAGAAAAATAACCATATAAATACTGAAAATCAGGACAAGTAACAATAGTGATAGCTTGTTCATAATAGCTCTAGTATTTCAAAACAACTCAGTTAGAAAAGAAAATAGTCTTATAAATATTGAAAATGAAAACATAAATTATCATTTTCTATGTAAGAAATGCTTATTTGCCTGTAAAACCCAGGAAAATTACATCAACCCTCTTAGGATTAATAAAATAATTCATTATTGTTTTTGATTAAAAATCCTTAAATATAGAATAAATTATTCTCCTCTATGGCATATTTGACAAGTAAGAAAACATAATGGAGATATATCCTATTCACAATAGCAATAAAAGTATAAAATACCTAGAAAAAAATCTTAACATTGCAGAGCTGTATGTATAAAATTATATTGTTATGCAGATAAAAAGACTGCAAGCATGGGAATGGACACACATTCCTTAATTTCTATGTTGAGTATTTTCATGCTTATTCAATTCTTCTATTATTATTATTTGTTTGTTTACTTCAGCTATGTTAATTTATCATTATTGGACCTTTTATGACTCCTCTATTAGTCAGTCTTATCTATTCTCTCTTAGTCCCATCTATTACACTAAATTTCCCTCCCATTACAATAGGCCATCATTGTTTTGTATTGATATTGTGTGTATTTTATTAATGTGTGTTCATATATTATAAAATATGTCTTCTTATTTTATGGGTTTATATTTAATTCCATGTTATTTTTTATCTCACTATTTTTTTCATGAGACGTTCTAATTTTAAAACCTATCCCTATTACTATGTGTACACCTAATCTATGGCTTGTAACTACTATATAATACTTCATGGTGTGCACCCATGATATTTATCAATCCACTCTCTAATGACAGAAAATCATATTACCTCCAAATCCCTGAACCACAAATGATGTTCAATGAACATGCTTATACATATCTCCTTTGGAACACTGTAGCGATTTATTTGTAATATATGCCTTGTAACATAATCCCTATGTTATAAACTATGTCTATACTCAATTTGCCTGAGTATTGCTACATTGATCTCCAGAATGACTACTTTCTAAGTGTTAGTCAGAGCCGAGAGGAAGACACGCAAGTCTGAGACGTAGCAAAATGCCGTTTATTTTGGGCATCTGGGTGCAGGTGGGTGCAGGTGGGTGCAGGCTGAAAAGAGCATCCACACTGAAAAAGGGGAGAGTGGCAGGTTTTACAGAAGATCTGGATGAGGGTTTGGGGAGGGTGAGTTCTTTTCAGAACAGCTGCGGTTCCTGCTGGAACTGGAGTTATCTTTATGACCTCTGGACTCTCCAGACCCCTGTGGCTATAGTTTCACCTCTATGCAGTCCTTATCTGAGCTCTTCATCTACCCCATTCCACTCCATATATGTTTTGAGTTCCCACCCTGAGCATACCCAACAACCCTTTTTATCATATACGTATAAGAAAAGGAAGGGTAAGGTATGGGAAAAGGCAAAAATTAAAAATTAGAAAGATTGTGAAGCGGGCATTGTCATCTTTCTAACTGCTTCCCGCTGATAAAGGGTGACGTCAAGATCGGGTATTGAGTTGGAGGTGTGGAAGGGCTTGTTTTCTATTATGAAGATTTCTCTGATTGATTTGTGGGTGATGGCTTGAATTTTGTTTTTAAGGAAATATAGAAAAAGTTGTAATAGACAAGGGCCAAAGAGGAGAGTTAGTATAATCATCATTAGGGGTCCTAAGAAGGGTAAGAGCCAGTTCATTCTGGGGAGGACAGATTGGAAAGAGTTTTAAAATGAGTCTGTTATTGTCTTTGTGTCTGGGCCACTATTCTGTGATGAAAAGGGTGGAATGTTGGGTCTGCTCAGGGTGGGAACTCAAAAAATGTATGGAGTGGAATGAGGTAGATGAAGAGCTCAGATAAGGACCACATGGATGGTGAAACAATAGCCACAGGAGTGTGGAGAGTCCAGAGGTCATAAAGATAACTCCAGTTCCAGCAGGAACCGTGGCTGTTCCCGAAAGAACTCACCCTCCCCAAACCTTCATCCAGATCTTCCATAAAACCTGCCACTCTCCTCTTCTTCACTGTGGAGGCCCTTTTTGGCCTCCACCCACCTGCATCCAGGTGCCAAAAAAAAAATGGCATTTTGCTATGTCTCAGGCTTGAGTGTCTTCCTCTTGGCTCTGAGCTAACATTAAGTTCCCTCCAGGCAGCAATACATGAGAGTTTCATATTTCCATTAGCTACAAGCAATTAAATTTTTTGACTTTCTAATTTTTTCTAGTCTAGTAGATATTAAATTATATCATTCTTTTTAAAAATTTACATGTGAAGGATCTCAGGAAATTTCATCCCAAAATATGACTCCTTGGTATAAAGAATATTTTGAATTAAAGGCCATTTGAGATCAAAAAGCACTGGAGGCGCTTTCCCTCTATCTGCATAAACCAGACTGAACAATCAAAAGATCAAAGGGGCAATTGACTTCTCTTCCTCTCCTTGTTATCTCCATCTGTTGCAGGAAGGAGGATCAAGAAGGCAACCAGGCTTGGCCCAAATCATTTAAATATAATTCCTGTCCCTCAGGTTAATTTAATTTGCAAAGAGAATCATTTACAAGTCAATCTGTTTCCCCCATCTATCTATCCATCCTCCCTAGCATCATTTATCATCCCTAAACAGACTTACCTGTATGCTTCATCCACCCCACCCTCCAAAAGGACAGGTATAAAAATATCTGGACTTCATATTGAGGTAATCACTCTGTGATTCTCTCCATGCACATGGCAAATAAACCTTTCTCTTATTAATTTGCCTTAATTGTGAGTTGATTTTTCAGTGAACTTTCAGGGGAAAGGGGAAGTTTCCCTTCACCTCTACACATGTCTGAGTATTAATTATTTTGAGCAAATATCTTATTTTTATCATTTAAGGGCTTCCTTTTATAAATTGCCCATTTATATCATTTACCTATTTTGCTCTTAACTCTTCTTCCTCTTCTTGTTGATTTGCAGAAGTCTTTATGTATTCTACATATTAATCACTTTTCAGTTCTACACATTGTGAATGTCCTCTTAAACATGTTATCTTTCTATAAACTTTGTTCATGATATGCTTCATTAAATAGAAATCCTTAATTTTATTATAATCTCTTCCATTAATATTTTGCACATCATGTATTGCTTTTAAAATGTTGTTTAAGAAATCCTTACCCATAATTCATCAAGATATCCTATATTTTACACATGCCCAGACTTCCCTATGCCAAATGTCAGTCCAAGTAAGTAGCCTTGCCAGTAGGAAGGACTTACCACACACTTTAATGTTGTAGAAATGACAGCCACTCATGTACCTTTTTAACCACTTCATGCTTGAAAGCAAAATTTTGGAAGTACTGACTGTGTAAAAAGGAAAAAAAAAATTAAAGAATAGTTTACATTGCTACTGAAATATAGCAACAATATTTGCATTAGACATAAATCTTTTCACCAGGCTTCAAGATGTTTTACTGAGAAGCTATAAAAAATCTCAAGGCTTGAAGGATTATGAAATCTTACAGGATTTTAATCTGCTAAAACATATATTGGGAGCCAATGTCTAGGGGTACAAATATATATATTTGTGCACATCTTATATAAAGCCTTTGGAATGTTTGAGGTGGAAGCATCTATCATCTCTCTCTGCCTGCCACCCAAGTATGGGACATTATCCACCACTACAATTCTTCTGAACAAGAGACTTTGCAATCAATGGTTGCACTGATGGTTATGAAGAACTAGGGGAACTTCTGTGACCAGTTCATATTTATTAATACTTGTTAAATATGGGTAACTAAGTCTAAACATTAAAGCTGCCATAGTATGATAAAACCAAAATGTTATTTTATATCAAAGGAGAAATACTTTTATACACATGACTTACTATTTGATTTTCTCTGTATCAGGAGTGGATTTTTTTTAACATGTCCCTGGACTATTCTAATAGATTCCTGAGCAATTTCTGGATGCAATTTTCATTCTTCTGAGTCGGACTTTTACTCTTTCAATTTTCCTAAAATTTGCTCCTTTAAAGTAAATGACCATCTAGTAGAGCATTAATAACAAAGAATTTCACATGTCATCCTCTTCATTGACTTGCAAATGCAATCATTCATGTCCTCTTTTAAAAGAAGAGGAATACAGTACATTGAATTACAGACTATAATTCTCATCAGGTAGTTGTGTGGAGAGCTAGTTCTCTTTCTAATTCATATCTTGGAGACAGACTCCTACTGAAAAGTATCATATTTTGTGTGTGAGGTGAATCCTAATCTTCAACCAGAAAAGAAGAAACTATCTTTCTTGCTAAGGTGTAAGTATTAATAATAGAATTAAAATCAATTGAAGAGTGGATAACAGAAAAGGGAAATAATCTGAATGCAGTAATCAAAGTATTAATAGTCCAATGACTTAAAACAGAAATACACATGAATTCAAGTCAATGGAGAAATAAAATAGAATATATCCATGTTTTGAAAAAAGATTTAGGCATACTATCTTATGCCTTCTATTTTCCTTCGAGGACTGCTTTTTAGACAGTACATGTCAAAGGTTGTACATGGAGGTGTCTGTGTGTCAGTGTGTCTATTCTGATTTGGGGGCATATATGTCAAATTGTTTGATCATAACACATCATACAAGTGAAATGGATCTAATGATAAATGATTACAGTCAAAATTATACGTAACAACCAAAATTTTAAAAAGATAAAGAAATCTGAAGAATTGTACCAAAGCATCCTAATTGATTGTATAAACTAATTAAAACCCTTTTTCATCATGTAACAGATCATCAGAAAAAAGAGGAGACAAAAGGATAAAAACTAAGACATCCAGGAGATGCCTGGAAAAGTGATTTCACTACTGTTTGTTGTCTAGTTTTTTTTTAGATAAAGTCTAATGCTACTCATCTATTGATTAAGGGCATGACTATCCCTAATAAAATATGTACAGCTGGAGAAAACTTTAAAAAATTACCATTTCAAAGGTCTCTTCAACTTTGGAGCTTTTGAGAAAAAGAGAAAATCTAATTGTAGAATGAAGAAACAAAAACCCAAAATCTGTAACAATACAAATTTACCTAAGGGTTTTCTTTCCTTCCTAGACACTACAGTGAAAAATTTCTTAGTCTCAAAATCAATTTAAATGTAAAATAATAAAGGATCATTAAAAAAATCAAGACATTTATGATTTTATTTTTTTTTTCTTGTGAACTTTAATTGCCACTTGTTCAGTTTGCCCTCTCCAAAGTCTTTCAAATGTATTTTTAATTTATAAGAAGCAAAAATTGGGATTTGGTTGCAATTTTTAGCCCAAAGATATTTAAGTTTCTGATTTCCACTAATCTTTAGGAAATTCATCTGAAAAACACAGGAAAATGTTAGTTCCATAATTATCTTTTGTATATAACAGGTCTATGGCTGAAATTTTGCTGTGAAAAAGTCTTATCTCATAATGGATGCTGGTATTTTTTTTAATGTTTGCTAGTTCTGAATCATTAAGTGTTAAAATTATGGTTTATTTAGATGCAGTACTTTAGGAAATAATAGCATCAATTTTAGTATTTCAAATAGTAATTTAATTAAAAAATCCTAACAAGGTTGAAATTTCTGAAGTAGGCATCCAGTGTTCCTGATGTTAATATGCTTTCTTGAAAGGTTAGAAACATTTAGAAGTGCCAGTAGTTGTTCAGGACACAAAGATATCATCAATCTTTCCTAAAGTGTTGCTTAGTAGTGTGAAAAAATAAAAAAGGATATTCTCTCAAACTCCGATACTTACAGTCCGGATGAAATTTATATTCTGGTGAAAGCTGAGCTAATTTCTCAGCTCAACATTTCTCAATGCATTTTGCTGTGCTAAAAGTCGAGAAAATGTTAACAAATAAAGAATAAAAAAGACTGCCTTATGTAAAGGTGCAGATCAGTGACGTAGAAATGATACCTGTTATATAAGGAGTCTGGCTCCCAGCCCTGACAGGGCCTCACAGGTTTGCAAACTGAGATAAGGTTACAAATTTCCAAGATCTGTTTGTAACACTTGCAAATGTTGGCGAGTATATGTGGCCTCAGTGGAAATGGCTCACATTAGCCAAATTCACAGGAGACTGACATACTGACCAAATGACAAATCATTAATGTATAAACAGAAATGTCATTCTCAAGGACAGTGTAACATTCATTTCTCTTATTAAGGACAAATACTCCATAGAGAAATATCCTCCTGAAAAGCACAAGGAACCTACAATTGAGTGATGGTAATAATTAGCACTTGCTACCAGAGGTGTTTTCATCTGCTAGGCAGGACTTCCCTAAGGACCAAGGTTGAAGACACAATAAACATCCTTGCTCTTAAAGTTTTACTTTTCTGAAGATACTCTGCTAACTATCCCCACTTTGATCAAACAGTCTTCTTTCAAACAGGATATATCACAAAACAAAATGTAAAGGAGCCAAATTAGATTAATTAAAATCTTACATAAAATCTTAATGTATGGGGGAATAGAGTGGCTGATTAAAGTAGCAATGAAATAGTTGAAATGGGTTGGAGGTCTGCTTTTCCTCCACCTCAGAAGAAGCTCTCTCATCCTAACTCCACTGCATTTAGTTCTTACAGAAATCTAGAGCTTTTGTCAACCACGATTGAAAACTGCTGTATTAAAGAGAAGGAGTATCCTCTAGTGGTCAGTGACAGGTCTTATTTGCCCAGTGTTTAAAAAGCTAATGTTTCTTTGTTCATAAAACAGGGTAGTAATATTATATTCCTGTATCAGTTTGGATGAGCTAGTTTATGCTTTAGTGAAAACAATTCTCAAATCTCAGTGACATAAAATCATAAATTCTTATTTTTCACTCATGTTCTTCACAACTCCCCTGCATTGCTTTTGTCCTTGCTCAGGACTCAACCACTTTCTGGACATTGCTGAAAACATTAAGGAGAGGAAAAAGGACATGTAGATGCACCCAGAAGTGACACAACTTAATTCTGCTCACATTCTATTGACCAAAGTGACAAGGCTGACGTTGACCTCAAGGGTGTAGGCTCCTGTAATGCTGATCCAGAAAATAATAGTAATATGATCTCACACACTACTTAATACTAAAATTTACCTCAAACCTGAGAGGTGGTCAAGGCAACTATATTACTATCATTTTTCAATGTAGTTTAGGACAAATAATGTAGTATATATTGTGTTTATTCTCAAGTCTATGGTAAAGGGGGGAGGTTCTGGTAATTTTGGAACATTTCCCAGCTGCAGAGTTTTGTTTATTTTTTAGTGTTGATCGCTCAAGGTGGGAATAGAATAGACATAGGCCCAACAGTGTTAGAAAGAAGACATGGTAGCACTACCTGTATATATAATTTTGTTTTATTTAGTTTTATTTTGTTTTCTTTTTTTCTTTAAATATCAAGTATGTTTATTTTCTTAATGGTCCTGGGAAATAAACTGCACAATTCAACCAGAGGAGCATCTTAGGGATGATTGAAAACCTTGCACTTTACAGAGACCTGAGCAAGATGGCAAGCATGGACTTCACATATCTGATGTTGGCCAGGCATGGTGGCTCATACCTGTAATCCTAGCATTTTGGGAGGCCAAAGTGGGAGGATCCCTTGAAGCCAGGAGTTTGAGACCCTCCTGAGCAACATATCAAGACCCCATCTCTGCAAAAAATTTTTTAAAAATTAGCCAGACATGGTGGTGCTTGCCTGTAGTCCTAGTGATTCAGGAGGCTGAGGCAGGAGGATCACTTGAGCCCAGGAGTTTGAGTTTACAGTGAGCTATAATGATGCCACCGCACTCTAGCCTGGGCTAAAGAGCACGATCTTGTCTCAAACAAACAAACAAACAAAAAAAAAAAACCCACACAAACCACAAACATCTGATGTTAGAAATGGCATATTCTGCACTTTCATCATCAGTTGTCACTAGGAATGAGAATTAACTACTAGAACTAGAGAATACCATGTGAACTTGCCAATGGTCATATGTTCATATATAGCTAAGATCTAAAAATTTGGAAAAAGAGATTGAATTACATTTTTTGCTATATAATGTGATGGTAAATGGTAAATATATATATAAAAATATAGATAGATAGATATAGATAAAGAAATTCTTGGGTCTGCAGATGCTTTCAATTTTTTTCAAAAAAATTGTTTCACCTGGATAAGTATTTTCAAAATATGACCCAAAGAGGCATGTCACATATCCTTTTATGAGCTGTGCAATGCCGAGGGAGGACAAGGCAAGACAGTATGTTCCAGTGGGCCTGAGACAATAATGAAGACAGGTCAAACTGTGGGTCATGGTTAACTAGTCAAAATAATGTAAAAGATGTTTTCTGATCACAGCGTAATTAAACTAGATATCAATGACAGAACAGAAAGATAGCTAGAAAATTCCCAAACACTTGGAAATAAATTATCACCCTTCTAATTTACCTATGTGTCAAAAAGGAAGTATGGCGAAAATGGGAAAATATTTTAAATTCACTGAAAATGAAATCACAGCATATTAAAACTTGTGATTACAAACAGAGCAATAGAGAAAAATTTATCAGACAGTAAGAAAGATTGTGAAGCAATTAATATCTAAACGTCCATTATAAAGGCTAGAAAAAAAAAGAGAGAAAATTAAACCTAACACAAAATTATTGAAGGAAATAATAAAAGCAAGAACAGAAATGAATATAATTGGAAGTTTTTTTAAATAGAGAAAATCAGTAAAGCCAATAGAGGATTGCTTGGAAAGAAGAATATATTATAATTACTAAATCAAACCACTGTGCCAAAGAACAAAGAAGATGGAAACCACGAATTACCAATAAGTGAAAAAGGAGATCTGATAACAGATGCTACAGACATTAAAATGGTGAGCATATATTAGATTTATGTAATCCTGTATCTGTTAATAAATAGAATTCATAGTTAAAAACATTCCAAAAACAATAAAAATTCCAGGTCAAGGTGTCTTCAATGGAGATTTCTCCCAGTCATGCATGAAAGAAATAATACTGATTTTATTCAAACTTTTCCACAAAATAAGAGTAAAGTTTTCATTCATTTGGTGAGGCCTAGCCTGTGTTGTTTTAATATGAATTCTTCTATTTTCTTTTTATTTGTTCCTTTGTTTATAATTATATTTTTTCCTCTAATTTCTTTAAGGAAGACACAAAAGCAAGACAAAGATAAGAAAACTAGAGGCCTTTATTGCTAATAAAAAGAAACAAATAAACAAAAACACTAACAAAATATTAGCAAATGGAATTCAGCAATATGTTAAAAGAATAATATACCATGACCAAGTAAGTTTTATCTGTGCTGTGTAAGACTGATTTCTTTTCTTTTCTTTTCTTTTTTTTTTTGTTTTTGTTTTTGTTTTTGAGACAGGGTGTCTCTCTGTTGCCTGGGCTAGAGTGCAGTGGCATCATCATAGCTCACAACAACCTCAGACTCCTGGGCTCAAGTGATCCTCCTGCCTCAGCCTCCCGCATAGCTGGGACTACAGGTACACACTACACCCAGCTAATTTTTCTGTATTTTTGGAGAGAGTGGTCTCACTCTTGCTCAGTCTGGTCTTGAACTCCTGACCTCAAGCAATCCTCCCTCCTCAGCCTCTCAAAGTGCTAGGATTACAGGGGTTAACCACCGCACCCAGCCTAAGACTGATTAAACACTTGAAAATTAGTATATTTGCTATATTCACAGATTAAAGCAGATAAATGGTATAATCTGACTGGGCACAGAAAAACATATTTGTGAAAATTCAGTATGTATTTGTGATAAAAATGTTTACTAAACTAGGATCATAAGGAAAGTCTTTCAGCCTTGCTGAAAGAATTGAAACATAGATCAATGGAATAAAATAAAGTATCATTTTGTTTTATTTTATTATTTTACTTTATTATTATTATTAAGTTTTGACAGTTTTTTATGTATTCTAAATACAAGTTCTTTATCAAACATGTGATTTGTAAGATTATTTTTTTCTAGTTTGGCAGGTTATTTTTTTTTTCAGTAGTTTAAAGATGCTGCTCTACTGTCATCTAGCTTGTGTTGTTTTAATATGAAATCTTTTATTTTCTTTCTGTTTATTCCTCTGTTTATAATTGTATTTTTCCTCTAATTCCTTTAAGTGTTTTTCCTTTTTTACTGATTTTATGTAATTTGGTTATGATATGCCTTTTATACTTTTCATTTTTCAGAATTGTTCAATTCCTTTTTGCTCAAATCTCTCCTTTGCTAAGTAGGGTATAGAACTCAATTTACCTAATCTGAAAGTTCATTTACTTGTCTTGTTCCTCAACACAAAATAGCCATTTTCCCTAAGATGATTTATGCTCACGCTTCTCTCTTAGAGATCCCTACATGGGGGGCTGTGAGGTACTATTTGATAGATAAAATTTACTGATTTTTTTTGTATATAGGGTTTAATGCTCTATTTATATAAAATTTAAATCTAACTATAGTCATATCATAAAATAACTTGATTCCCAGAAATAAAGGCAGGGTAATCTGTGTGAGACCAAAATGAAGTAAATCCTTATCTTATATGGAAGGAGTCAAAAGGCATCATTTTACTTCTTAAAAATAGAAAAACAGAGAATTGCAGACTAAATAATTTTTTAATGTTAAAATTGTCTTTAATTTTAAGATGGCTGCTAAGTATTCATCCCTGATACACTTTCTTAATTTTTATAAAAATGTTCTTAGAAAAATAGAATTAAGAGTAAGTTAATAAAGAGCTGTCAAACATAAATATCACACCAGAGGTGATTTTTTTCTAACCAAACTATACTAGCACAAAAGTATGGATTCAGGTTAAAACACACCCGCTAGTGTTACTACCCAACCATGTTCATTGCCCACTGTTCAAGCAGAAGCCAATACACAGAGACAGCAGAGATTACAGCAGAGAACGAGTTTAATTCCACATAGCACTAAGCAGGGATATGGGAGAAATTTCTCAAATCCGCCTCCCCAAGAATTTGGAAGACAGGGTTTTTAAGGATAGTTTGGTGGGGCAAAGGGTTAGGCAATTAAGTTTGTTAATTGGCTGTGTTCAGGGCAGAACCATCAGTTCCTTAGCATGGGCTATCGGCCGGCCTGGATGGGTCAGTCAATCCACTGGAATACAGGACCCTGGAAGATATCCTGAAAACTACTTTTAGGTTCCAAAAGGGTGAAGTTATCTACATAAAAAGCTAAGAATCTTTATGACCACCAGCTATGTGACTCCAGAGTGGCAATTATAGAGAATCAAACAAGGGGATGGTGGCTAATTATTATCATTATTTTTAGCTAGGCCCTTGTTCAGTTCTCGCCCTGCACCCCTTTATTTGTAAAGCACAGTTTCACTAGGATACCTCACTAAGTATTTATAACTTAGAGGCCCAAAAAACAAAATGTCAACAAAAATAATTTATATGTGAGTCTCAAATAAAAATCCCAAAGTTCAATTAGCTGAAATTAGTAAAGATGTATGTAAAGGAAATTTGGCCTAATATACATAATTGAAATTTTCTTACATTATATAACATAATTTCATTGTAAAGTCAGGAGAGGAGTGACACTCATACATACTCGTTTGCTTTTTCTCTTATTGATATTAAATGTGGAACTTTAGTTTTCACCTTTAATTATCTCTTTTCAAGTTTTCTCCTGGTTTATTTCCATTCTGGTGAATTACTGAGCTAATAGCAATCCCTTCTGTTAATATGTCATTTTATCACACACTGGATGCCCAAAACTCTAGAAGCACAGTCATATCATTTAATTAAGGAAGCAAGAGAAAGAAGAGAGAAATGTCTGAAGAGCACTTAGTAACATTTAGTTCTATAGTGTAATGTTGTAGATTATTAAAAAGGTGTGAAGAATTTAAGACAAGTGCCTTGGCCTGTGCACAGCAGGCTACTGTTTGCTTAGTATTATAACATAATTATCCTAACTGCAAATCCAGTTTCTTTATGTTTCTCACTGCTGCCCTCTTAAAATCATACCAGGATATATAAAAAGAGATATAGACAAGTATTATTTTTTAATATTTTTAAAATTTATTTTTAATTGACAAATAAGAATTGCATATATTTATGGGATAGATTAGAATTTTGACACAAAGAATATCACATAATATAATCATTCTGGAGAGTGAAAAGTTTTTACAGTTTTATGCTTACATTCGTCAGTGTGGATCTCACTTGTTTTTAATTAGTTCACTTAATTAATCTAAATCATTGGTATATCTGAAATAACAAAGTTTATCTTAAATTTAATTACCTTCTCCTCAAATTTTCATGAGAAAAATACTTGAGTGTAAAATAATTTTGCTATGTCTATGATGCATATGTGTGGCTACTCTACACCGGAAGTTGATGAATGAGGGTAGTTTATAAACAGAAACAAAATGAAACCAAAGGTGATGAGAGATCTTTTGGAAGTTGTTTTATGCACCCAATGATGACAGAAAAAACTCATCACTATGAGTTTTTCACTCTGCACCCAATGATGAAAATAATGCAAAACTCATCAAAATTATTCATAAAGAGAAGTAGTCTAAACATTCAATCTTTCGAAAAGAAATATGTGTTGAAGTTTTTATACTATGGTGTCTACCCTGTCCCTGAATAGGTTCTCATATTTTCTTCACTGTCAAAATACTAGTCTATCCCAATACTTAGTAGGTTACTACCACTATTTCCTAAATTGTTCTAATTATTTAAGCACAATGATGTTTCAGGAGTTTCACCTAAGTTTTTTAAAGACCTATAAAAGATCTCTTTTTAAGAATATAAAGATATTTACATATTTTATTATAAAATACATACTCTAATTTCTCCCAACTTGCTGCTACATGAATATTTTATAAAATAATCAATGAGATACAGAAAGCATTCATGTGTCAAACCAGAGCTCAAAATGTGCCTCATCCATTACTGTAGGAGCAAAAATTAGTTTACAAATTCAAGTTTACATAAAATTTTTATAATTTAGAATATTTCTTAAACATCATTATCATTTCTTAAACATCATTAACACTGCCTTATATATACCTATGCAGTAGTATATCATATTTCTATATGCATTTTTCTGAAATGCCTAGTTTAAATAAAATATTATCTTTGATTATTATGATTATCTCTTTTCTATGAATGTAATATATCCCAAATTTATATATTATGCCAAAATAGCACATTAAATAGCAGGTTTGTGTTCCTTCTGAGATTATTTTTATATCACATTTCCCATTATAGGAAATCATATGAAAGAAAATTTTGTCTAGTCATTAAAAGTAGAATCTGTTTCCATTATTAATCAAAAAAATATTTACTGAGACTCCATACTTGGTACCTGGACACATCAATAAAAACAATAGATTTGATCTTTCTCCAGATATACCTTACAATCTCTATTCCCTGCCATGAATGAAAAAGATGCATTTACCCCCAATCTCTCTTTACAACAACAAAAGAAAGTAGATCCTCTTTCTTCCATGGGTCTTCTCCTCTCCTTCAAATAGCATCCTTTTGCAGAACTTTCAATATTTAACTATTATATGAGCTAATTTAATTTAAAGAACATGTTCTGAATGTCTCACTTATTTTTTTTCCAAATTGTTATGACATATGTTTTACCTGTATAGGTACACAATAACAAATTCCATTTTAATTCAGAAAGTATTGCTTTGGAAACTCAAAGCTCTTCTAATAAAGATGCTAGACAACATTGTGTGTTTTTGTTCATTCTTTGTTTCTCTTTCATTCTTGCATACATTTCATTTCATGTAAATTTTGCCATGACATCTTATTTTTTGTCCAAAAGTCAATCTTTCAACACTTATTTTAGTTTAGATTTACTAAATGCTAGACATTAAGCTATAAAATAAATGAATGTGATAGAATCCATTTTTTGAGAAACTTGCAGTAAAGATTAGAAGGAAGACATGTATGCAAAATACTTCAATACTGTATAATGTAATTATGTGTAGTATTGTTAAGTTTTTAATATCTACATCTATATCTACATAGATATCCTAAAAATGAACACAATTTTTCTGGTGCAGAGCAGATTATTATTTATGTACAGAAAATAATGTATCCTGGCTCCCCTTTGTTCAAATTTCTACCCCTGGACAACAAAATGAGAACTAGGTGCCATTCTATGCCTAAGAAGGTCTATGGTAGGCAAGAAATTCTAAAGATGTGGATTTCTACATTTATTTAAGAGAAAGAGGCAGCCGTGCCTTTTCCACTTATAGTATCTCCTTGGAAATATAATGAAAAGGACTCTAAGTATTCTCTCTGACTGTTTGGAATGCAAATAAATGCCTCTAGGGGAAAGATAAGACCATTGTTTCCAGCTAAAATACAAGTGGGTGCCTCCAGGGTCCCAGGATCTTATGCACCTTTTATATGTAAACACATAGCTTATGAAAGACAAATCTCTCCACATTTCTCACTAACTCTTCATTGGTAAATTAAGTTCCTAAATCTTGTCTTTTAATCCCTGGTTCCAAGTTCCAGTGACAAAGTCCTAACGGTGCAGAAATATTAAAGTATTTTATTTATAATGCCACAGATATATTCAAAGTGTTAGGGAATCATGGTAGAGAGATGTGCAAACCAACTTAGATAGATTCAAATGGTTGTCCAAAAGGAATGATGCTCATGTTGTCTTAAATAACATCTCTTAATGAAAAGAAAACAAGTTCAGTGTGGTTATGTCCCTCACCAAGTTCACTTAACTATTAAGTCTTCTTTCCACCCTTCAGAGAATAAAAAGTAACTAAGAAGAGGGATACTATACATTCCAGGCCAATAGAAAAACACTTACAAAGACAAATATAAATGTAGTATGAACAAACTTAAAATAGCTCAAATTAGATGGAACTTAAAATGTGAGTATACAAGTAGAAAAAAATGAAGCAGAGATCTAGGAAATGTTCAAATTATTAAACTGATAAAATTCCAAGCCAAGGTATTAGGAACAGATTCCAGTAAGTCTCCATTATTTGTTTTCACAAAATTTCTTTACATCTATGAAATATCACTCTTGTAAAATGTTCTTTCATGGACACAAACAAAATTTTATTTGATTTTAAGGTGTCTATGGCCCTAAGATTAAGAAACCTGCAATGAGCAGACAATATGGACAGACATTTAACATGTTAAGCAACACTATCTGATAAGGGTTGTGGAGATAGGATAAAAGACAGGAAAGTAAGTTAAAATAATTCTCTTAAAACTATGTCGATAGAAAAGAAGCCAAACTCTGTAAAATAATTTTAAAAAGGTTTATTCTGAGCCAAATTTGAGGACCATGACCTGGAGCCACACCCAAGAAGCCTTGAGCAAGTGGAGCCACTGTGGTTGGGTTACAGTTTGGTTTGATACAATTTAGGGAGATAGGGGTTACAGCTAAAGTCATAAATCAATACATGGAAGGCATACATTGGTTTGGCCTGAAAAGGTGGGCCATCTTGAAGTGGGGGCTTACAGGTTATAGGTGGGTTTAAAACTCCTTGGCTTGTAACTGGTTAAAAAAATGAAGCTTTGTCTAAAGGCTTGGAATATTTTAGATAAGAGACAAGTCATCGGACATGTATTTGTTGTGTAAATTGGAGACCTGCAGGTTTGTCTTGCACGGCCTTAGGACTGTTGATGAGTTACAAAGGATATCTCCAAGAAAAGAGGGGGGCATGGTGGGGCATGTCCTCATGGCAGACAATTTAGTTTTAGGATATCCTCTTGGCTAGGAGGGGGTCCATTCAGTCAGCCAATGGGGGGGGGGAGACTTTTTTTTAATTTTAGTTCACAACTTTAAGAAAAATACAAAAAGAGAGCAAGGAACAAAATAAAAATATAATAAAAATGAAAGAAATGTAAATTATTAAATGTGGATTTAAGGAAGAGAAGAAAATCTACAGTGAATGTGAGAATTCTGGCTTAACAATTGGAAGAATCATGACCTTAATGATTGGAATAGGAGATTTTACAAGAAAAAAACAAATTTTGTGAAAAAGGCAGTAAGGTAATTTTGGATAGGGTGCACAATAAAGTCACTGAATCAGATGATTGGAAGAGCTCACAACACTCCACAGAGCATAGTCCTGGAAGGCTTTTTACCTAGGCAAAAATTAGACTGTAACTGGAAAAATGAAGTGTGTGGAAAAATTGGGGTGCAATTCACTGTGAGGCACTTCTCCCCAGGGTCCTAATTACACAGTTTAAACTAAAGATGAAACATTTAAATGTGTGCAAGAAATCTCAGTTTCAGGAGAGCTCCAGCAAAAGATTTCAGTGAAGACTTTTACACCTCATTGGTCATGTAGCCAAACTAGGCACTTTAACCAGTAAAACCAAGTATAAATTATGAATAAACAAGCTATATCTGTATGCCTCCAGGAGGATTTCAAACTTTAAACAGCATATTGTTAGTAATTAGTTAGCTCACTCACCATATTTTGGTCCGGAGTCGGTACCAGATTTTCTAACATTCCTGGAGATAAGCATAGAACTCTATCAGTTCACCTCTAAGATAACTTTATCTTATAGAATTTGAAATTTGAAACCTAAAAATACAACCAAATGAAGATGGCTTACACGAATTTATATATATGAGACTAAAGCTTAAGAAAAAGATAAAATGTGGCATTAAAGCTGAGAGATTCAGGTGCAGGGCTAAGAGGGCAGACTAGAAGCAGCCAGCACGTTGTCACTCTTGTAGAGAGGATTGGAAGTGGAAAACAGATAATCACCTGCGGATTGATTATCTAAGCAAGAGCACCTGGAATCCATGGAGATGCAGTGGGAGTGAAGTGAAGAAGAGAGAAGTGGGACAACCTGCTTGGCAGGACCTGAGGTACTTAGGGAAGGTACCCGCGTGTGGAGAAGGGACAGAGGAGAGGATCCCACGTTCTGTGCTTCCCCTGAGGATATTGCAACTGGAGCGGCATGAAGGTCCCTCCACTGTAGCAGACCTCCAGACTGATACAGAGACCTGACTGGAGTCTAGCTCAGAGTAAACCCAATACCATCAACCAAAAACAGGCGGTACGGAGTTTAGGAGGATTTACCAATTCCGCCAAAGAAGAAGGTCAGAATGGGGGGGGGGGCCAAAAGGGCCATGCCGGGTCCTAGTGTTGAGTTCAGGCTACTCCTTCAGGGGTCCTGAGTCTTCTCAGAGCTAAATTTGAGGACCATGACCCAGAGCCACACCTAAGAAGCTTTGAGCAAGTGGACTCGCTGTGGTTGAGTTACAGCTTGGTTTTATACATTTCAGGAAGACAAGAATCACAGGTAAAGTCATAAATCAATACATGGAAGGCATGACTTTAAGATTTTAAATTATATGAAATTGTACCAGATTGCAATTTTGACAGAGGGAGGGCCATGAGCGGAGGGTAAAAAAGGCTTGGACGTAGGGAATATCGGACCATGTGCCATTACGATGACAGAAATTGTCCACATCTTGTAATGTGTTATAGTCAAAAGTTTCACCTTCAGGCCACTGGGAGTTATTATCTAATGTATATTGTGGCCAGGCCATATTAGAGTAAAAGAGAAGCCATTTTAGCCTGACTTCATCAGTGAGACTCAAAGTTTTGAAATTTTGGAGGAGGCACCCCAAGGGGGTGGTTTTAGGAGGCATGGACTGAGAGTTTCTGATGTTCCTGGAAAGAGTAGGGGCTACATGAGACTGGTTATGCTCAATTCTAGGCATCCCTAGAATGAGGGAATGGCACAGAAGTGATGAGCGAGCAATGAGCAATTAGTCGGAACAGGCGTCCCTGTGTCCAATGGGGGCACCAGGGGCCAAGAGGGTCCTCCAGCTTATCAGTAGGGCTTTCATGTTGAGACAAGCCAAGAAACGAGAGTGAGAGAGATCAAGAAACAAGAGTGAGAGAAATCACTCCTACTTACCAGGAACAGGATATGTCAGGGTGTGGATTTTGGAAGTCAGCAAGGAAGGTCCGAGTTCCAGTCCAGTGTCTGCCTCTCGCTTGGTTCAGGAGGGTCCGGGTGGACAATACCTCACCTCGGCCAAGCTAGAGTGCTCTGCCTACATTCCAGGATCAGAGGCACGTTAGAGAAAGACCCCTGCCTGGCTTGGGACTTCTCCCAGCCATCTCATCAGAGATAAGGGAGGTTAATGACTCTTGGACAAGAGGGACTCTTGGTCAACCAAGGAGAGTGGTCTCTCTCAATTCAGTCAAAGATCCATGGATACATTCCCCATGACCCAGGGACTTAGAGGAAGGCAGGATTTGGGAGTAAGTGCAGGACAAGCTGCCACTGCCTGCTGCTTTCTGAGTTGTAAGCCTTGCCTGCTAGAGTCCTGGAGGTCAGGTCCACCTGGTGTGCCTTTACTGGGTTTCGGTGTGAAATGTTAGGTTGGAGCCAAGAGGAAGACACTCAAGCCTGAGACAGCAAAACACTGTTTATTTGGGGCACCTGGCTGCAGGTGGGTGGAGGCCGAAAAAAGCATCCACACGTGGGAGGGGAGAGTGGCAGGTTTTATAGAGGATTTGGATGAACTCCAGGGAGGGGGAGTTCTCTCTGGAACAACCACTTATCTTTACAACCTTTGGACTCTCCAGATCCCTGTGGCTATGGTTTCACCCTCCACGTGGTCCTTATCTGAGTTCTTTACCCCATTCTATTCCATACATTTTTTAAGTTCCCACCCTGAGCAAGCCCAACAAATACTGATCTCATTATTAGTTTCATAATGTTTTCTAGACCATTTTAAATAGAAAAGGCTATACTGTTGATGTTTCCTGGGAGCCTGACTTTTTAGCATGCTTTCATTTTCTGAAAGCATGTTGTTCTGCTTATTATTATTATTTTTTTTGTACTTATAATAACTTTCTCTGGAATTAAAACTCAATTTAATATGCAAAATTAATTTTCCTAAACTGAAGTATGTGTACTTCAGGATAAATTTTCTAATGACACAGAGCTCAATCTTAGGTTGCTTTTGGTATGATGCTTAAAAATGTGGGTTTTGCTTTCTGAGATCACCTGATACAGTTCCCCCCTCCACATTTATCTGTACCTTGTCTTTCTTTTGTTCCTCTATTGTTTCTAATTGGCTTATTTTGCTTACACTTCAAACAATTTCTGTCAGTGTGCTGTCTTCTCCTGGAGAATAGATTTAGCTGATAAGGTCTAAGAACTCACTGTGGGTTTACAGTTCAAGCCATGGGGAACCACCATGCCCTCTTTGCACTCATCTGCTATTGAATTCAGCAAAACTATTTCCCATTTTCATCTGTTGGTCTCAAATTGGACCCCATGTTTTGCAATAAATAGCTGTTGGCCGTTTGAGGGTTCTCCTATTATCATGGCTATCACATGCTATATTTATTCTCACTGCTTTTCTTCTGCACATATAACATTAACACAAACTTCCTGTG
This sequence comes from Daubentonia madagascariensis, assembly GCA_023783475.1. Lineage (NCBI taxonomy): Eukaryota > Metazoa > Chordata > Mammalia > Primates > Daubentoniidae > Daubentonia > Daubentonia madagascariensis. The sequence goes on along the minus strand of JAKFHU010000978.1, from coordinate 10,017,071 downwards.
GCTGTTTGCTTTTACCTACCTTTTGAAGTTCACGGGGATACCTTGTCTCTAAATTTCATTGTAAATAGTGTTCAAAGATTTTATATTTTAGATATATAATTGCTCTCCTGTTTTTTATGTCAGGATATAATCTCCATCTTCCCAGAATTTCCTCATTACCTCTACATGCCTTTAAATAATTGACTAATCAAGTGCTTCAGTCACTAATTTTGGTTCCCAAAGTCATTTTCTCATTAAATTTTAATGGCATCCCCGAAATGAATATGATTACTTATGGTCACTATACCAGCAAACTGTTAACATTAAGAGATCTTTTTTCTTTTTTATGACTTACATCAATGTCAACTTTAAGAGATAGAAAATATAAGAAATTCTGCAATGTTTTCGAGTGGGCACATTTAAACTGAATGGAATATATGTGATATTCTCTATAAGATCTGTATTGTATTATAACAAATTAAGTTCATTGTTTTGGTTGCTCATATTAAAATATTAACTGAATAACATTGAATAAATGGTGAAAAAATCCTTAAAGTTAAAGATTTTTAACTTTTAAAGTTATTCTGTCATACTTGAGAACTGAGCCAAGGTCCAAATGAACTGGTAGAAAATGAAGACAAACTTCAAAATATGCTTTTAAGTTCAAAAATGACAACAAATTAATGAAGGGAGTAATTTCATCAAATTTCAATAGAGTAAATATTGATTGAGTGAGAATGTGCTTAATTATATTACAGATAATTTCTTGTCAGTATTTACTTGGAGACTGAGTTTGGCTAATACAGTGATCATAAATTGACACATTTTTGTGCAGAAAATGTTGTGGAGCCACATATTGGTATATAACTCCCCCTTTTTTTGTCAGAACTAATTACACTCTTATTAACGTGCTATGCCCAGTTTTCATTGTCACAATTTCAAATTGAACTGCAAAATATCCAGTGTAGAAAATGACGATATGTACAATATTTCAGAGAAACATTAAAATTCAAGATATTAAATACTTTTATCATTCAGTACAATTTATCTTACCCTTGCCAATTATTTGTCAACATTTTTCACTCCCAATGATCCTGTGATTTATTATGACATTTAACTTAGCACCAAAGTTTGACAATGTGTTACAATATCTGCTCTTCAATTTCTTCAGTCCTTCATCACGACATATGAGTATTGCACCTAATAAAAGGAAAAACAAATTAGTCATAAAATAAGTTGAACACTCTTCTCTTCTACTTGTCCACTTATAAGTTATTTATATAAAATACATGAGAAAAATGCATGAGTTTTATAATATAAAGAAAGATAGAAAAAATAGAATGTAATTGCCTGTAAATATAAATAATTGGATTATAATAATAATTGGAATTATTAAATAATAAATTATTAAATTATTATATAATAATCCCAATTTTTAAAAATCCCTTAAATCTGATGAATAATCCAGTTATAAAATTGTACATTATTCCACATGCTGGTTTGAATAGAGATTTAAACATATATGAAAAATTTAAAAGCAAAATAGCAAGCAGCTCACTCAATAAATAGCTGCTGCTAACTCAATAAATTCTTAGAATTGGAGATTGAACTTGCTTTCTTGTTCCCAAGATCATATTCAATTCATCTTTGTGCTGATACTTTCTCTTTTGCCAGGAAATGTGTGTCAACACATTTTGCAAACAATTGTATATATCTAAATGTTAAAAAAGTGAAAATATGAAAAAATAAGAAAAATATATGAATGTGACTATAGAATATATATACATAATACATATAATACAAATTCTAAAAATACATTCAAATGAAGTTTTCTACTGTAACTTTTATTCACTTTATGTTACTGAAATGATCAAAGGTATCACCACATGAAAATTATCCTCCTAATATTGCTTATTCCATTATGATTACATTAATATAAATGTTATAAGTAACATTTATATTATTCATAAACATTTGTTTATGAATAAGTATTATGAATTAAAAAGGAGAGAAAGAGAACTTATTAAAATTCAGCAATATTTTCTCTCTATATATAGCTTCAGGTCCTGGGCATGTGGGAAAATGTCAATTTACCTGGATGAATTAAAGATTTGAAAAATAAATCCTATTAGTATAGCAGTAATCAATTGGATGTATTTATCACAGAAAATATGTTTTTTCAATTTAGAAAGTGCTCCTCTATATACTAATAAACCTTTATTTTACAAACATATTTTGCACACATATGGAAGAAATAGGGCAAAAATGCAATGTGAGAATTTCAATATTGATTCATAACAATTTCTATCTCTGCACATTTAACAAAATATCTTAGTTTGAAGGTAGTCTGACAAATGTAATATATTATACCATCCTAATATCATGTCTTAAAAGTAGGAAGAAATGTAAGACAAATTCCTAGAACTTTTCTCTACCATACAAGGACCACTAATTGTCAAAAGATGGAGAGTACTGGGGAACAGGTTCATCTGAGATTGGATAAGTAAGAAAGGTAAGATAGTATTTATCTTTATAAAAGGAACAACTGTGTAGTTTTATTTTTAAAATGTGATACTAATTTCAGGAAACGGTCCTCAGGTTTAATTTGTATTTTTTTGAATCACATAACTAGTTTTGTACTACATGACATTTTTCTTAAGAATTCTTATAAAATCCACTAGTGTATCTATGTGCATTTTAATAGAAAACCTGGGACTTCATAGGAAAGCTATTTTTAAAAATACAAATGAGTATAGGAAAATCAAATTAGGGTTAAAAAGCTCATGAATAAGTTTTTCATGGAGAATATTTATTGTTCAGTTTAAAGTAGTTTAAACTATTTTATGATTAAAATACTTATCTCCTGCCCAGTTAAATGTTGAAGAAGAAAGATGTGCTCTTTTTCAATTGTATAATTCCTCTTCCAGTGGTCAGATGAAGTAGTTGCTAGCAAAGGCAGGCTGAAAATTTTGTAAACAGCAATTCAAAAGGCATAGATGACCCTATGTGATGAAAGAATGAGAAAATCAGATTTGGTAGTTAACATTTATTCAATAGCTCTTTGCAAGTTCCTTGGCTATGGGCCACATGATGCAGGTGGTGGGTACGGTGGTCCCATCTTTCTCAGTGAACCCATCACTAGTGGAAAAATTACCCACATTATTTCTCATTTTTAAAATTTGAGTTGTAAAAATAACTTCTGCAAGACAGAAGTTCCTGTTATTTCATAAAATAGGTAGTAGAGATTACATTCTTTCTAGTAAAATATATTTATATTTCATATTATCTTTCACATGTTATATAATCTCATATTTATTTCTTAACATCTCTATGTGCTCCCATTCTGAATTTATTGAGAATAAAGTAGAAATCCAATTTCTCTCTATAGGTACATTACTTAGTACAGTGACTGGCACATAGTACATTTTATATACATATATACGTATTTAAATTAATGGCTCATAAGGAAATTAAATTACAGAAAAAGGTTCACATAAATCAATTAATGATGAAATTGAAATAATCTCATTATCTTCTTGCAAAATATTTAATATTTTCTTTCTCATTGTAAATTGAATATTTTAAACAATATTAAATTAAAATATTAAATTAAATTAATATTAAAAAGTAATATTAAACTCTGAAGAAGGATGTATTTTAGAAATATAATATGAACAAATGTTTATTTGGTATGAAATTTGCAAATTCTATTATTTTTTGGGATAAATGAAGCCTTTATGGCTTGAAAAAAATAACAAATCTCTGACTATTTTTACATTCACCTTGGCCTGTGGTGTTTTTTCTAACAGATACAAAAGCAGAATTATACATTTAAACCATCAAGGTCATGATGTAAATTTTCAAAATGTCTAAATTAGTATTAGCCTATGAATAATTTCTAGACAAAGCACTTAACAAGATGAATATAATGCCCTGTAGCTCAGAATTTCACTGATAACAGAAAAGAAATACACAGCAGCCTGAAGTAAATCTCCATAAACATGTTAAAAAAAAGAAAGAAGAGCTGTTTTCTTATTAAATAATTTTTTCTGCATAGCACAAATCATCACTATTATGCAATATAATATATTTATATTGTCAAATAATTTAAGATAAATCATTTTCCATACCAATCATTTTATAATCAGGTAAGATCACCCATTCCAATCCAAAAGAGAGAGAGAGAGAGAGAAAGAGAGAGAATGAATATAATCATAGTGTTAACAGTGTTATCTAACTTAAGGAACCTCCATTTCATTCTGTTTCAATGGAGCAATCATTTTTAAATAATCAATGTATTACAAATATTAGAACATGAACTTACAAACCCAAAGTGACAGAGAAAAAGCCACACAGGTTTGTAGCTCCTATGTGGGATCATGCTATTTCAGGGTATAATTTTCACCTTTTTCTTTCCAGAAACTCAATTTCATGACAGCTTTCACAAATGAAAAAACACTTAAGAAATGGTTCATTCTAATCAAAGCCATGTGGCTATATGAGATTATAGTACAATTCTTTACAAACAAAATGATAATTTTCATATGTCTTCAACACTCAAGTCAGCTATACTGAATTCCTCCTTCCTGATATCAAATCTCCTAGGTTGTTAGCCAGTAATAAGAAAGTTTCATATTAAACATGTAGTCATGCTTAGATTAAATGTCATCTTTTAATAATCTGGAAGTTTTACAGCCATTTTTATTTCATGTAATTTTCTTATTCCCCCACTGATTTCTCCCCATCAAGCAAGTTGTACTCATTGACTCAAGTGAAGTGTGAATTTTGCATAAAACAAATTATTTAATTGATTGATAAATTTTAAAATCCATAGCAAATGCAGTAGTATGAAAGAAAATATATTTTAATATACTTTTAAAATATTTTTGAATCATTTTAAATTTATAAAATTTGTAAAGATAGTGGAAAATGTTCCCCTATGTCCCTCCCTCAGTTCCCCAACTGTTAGTATCTCAACATGGTGCATTTATCAAAATGAAGATACTGACATTGACTCATTATTATTGACTAAACTCTAGATGTTATTTGTTTTTTCCCTTTTTTACCCATTAATATCCTCCTTCTGTTACAGACTTCATTACAAAGTGTCACATTACACTTAACTTGTCACATCAACCCAATCTCCTCTAATCTGTGACCGTTTCTTAATACTTCCTTTCCTTATTTTTTCATTACCTTGGTAATATTGAGGACTGATGACCAGGTCACCTGTAAAATATCCCTCACAATGAGTTTGTATGACATTTTTCTCATGATTAGAGTGGGGTTATGGATTTTAGAATATGACAAGAGTTGTTTTTCTCATAGTATGTCAAGTGGAACATGATATGCATATGATATCACTGATGATGTTAAGGTTTACCTGTGCTTAAGGTAGTGTTTGCCAGTCTCCAAAAGCTAAAGTTACTGTTTTTCTCTTTACATACCCTATTCTTTGGAAATCTAGTACTAAATCTAGCCCACCCTCAGAGGGCAGTAGCAGGCTAGTAATTAAGAACTTCTCCTGGAGGGGGAAGTATTTACATATATTAACATATTTGGGATTCTTCTGCAGGATGTTCTTTTTTCCCTCCTTCATTTATTTATTTGTTTTTTTGTTCAACAATTTGTATCAATTTGAGCTCACGTACATCTAGTTTGTATGTTGGATTATTGTTTAATACCACATAATCTATTTTGTTGTTCAATTTATTCCAGCTTGCCATCTTGGAGCTCTCTCAGATTGGCTGCAGTGTCCCTTTGGCATGTTCCCCCACTCTTTATTTTTGAGTACTTTCTTACTTTGTGACACTATTTGAGCTCATTTTTTAATTTTTCTTGCCTCAGCCCTAAAATGAGCTGTTCATTCAAAGAGTGCCTGTTTTCTTTTATTGGAGAATAGTATTTAGATATCCAAATCTGAGTGTTGCATGTGCTCGTTGCTACTAGAATGTCATTGAAATAAAAAAAAAATTTTGCTCTCAAAAATTTGACTTTTGAGAAAAGACTTTTTAAAGAATTCTAAGATGTTGGATATATATTTCAAGAACTAAATCTTTTGGACCTATACATCATCTTGAAGGATTTTAAGTTGAATTAGAGAATAGATAATGGTGTTTGATGGTCAAAGGAGAGTAATTTTCCTTCCCAAATGGATTAAAATTAGACTGGAGCTTGACAGAGAATCTGAGAGTCTGTGACTAGAGCTTACAGTCAGTTGATCTCCAAGAAGTCACTATCTCTTTTTTTTCACTTTGGGTTGGAAATAAAAAGGGAGGAGGGTAGTTATAAAATTCACAAATAGATTTTAAGTGTATTGGTGCATAAATGTTGGTACTGTCCTTTCCATAATATAACCCGGTAAGCTCCAAGTCTTGAAGAAGTCCATGTTAATATGGCACCCTTGCAATAGAGTTACAAAGGCTCAGGCAGTCTTTAGGACACTCAGAAATCCCCTCACATTCCAATACACTGCTTCAGTGCATCTGAAACGGGCCTACGTCCAGAATTTAGGTTCCGAAGGACTCTGAAAAGTGCCCAACACCATACATCCACTTTGGGTTGGAATTTTAATGGGATGATGGAAAATAAAAGTTACAGAAAAGTCTGAAGAATCCCAGACTGGAAGGAAGAGTTTCTGGACTTCCTGCGGTATAACCCAGAAACTATCAACCTTGAAGGAAACTTGGGTTCAGCATAGCATGTGACAATTAAAGTTATAATGCATGAGAACCATGTCTAGATAGGTGTATCTGTGGCCATTCTCAGATGACCAATGAAAACAGTGGGTATCAAGGAACCAAACAAGGTGAGTTACAACATAGCTGCAGTTAGTGAGGAAAGAGAGAGGCATTTGTGGATATTATTATTGCTGGACTCCAAGTATTCTAATTCTCCCTGTAGGCCTATAGTAAAATTGAAATTCTTCACTATTTGTACCCAGATGGAGTCATGGGACTATTTCTGGTTGATAAGTTGTGAGCAGACATGGTATGTTCCATGTCCAGAATGAGCATTTAATTTTCAGTGTAAGACTCTCCAGAGCACTTTTTTCCCTCTTCTATGGCTACTAGCAATATTTCAGATTTATTTTCTCCTTCAGATAACTTTTCTGTTTTCCTGGGTGCCACAGGAAGGATAATGATAATTAAAGGCAGAATTCTAGTCTGACCCTTAATGAACAAGAAGTACAAGCAAGAAATGAAATCATTGAGATGTTGAGGTTGTTCTCTAATCATCTTAGGTAATCTTGACTAACATAGCAACAAAAGCTAAAAGCTGTAAATAAAATGACCTTCCCCTCATTCCAGGACAATAGGTAGCTCTAAAAATATAACTCTGACTTGGGGAGAAATAATAGATATATAATTCCAAAACTCTAAGTTTAACAAGCAGAGAATACATTATTTAATAGGGTATCAAGGGCTATATTATCATTAGTCATCTTTAATATATTTGCTTATTCGCTATATCTGCTGACATGTAAAAAAGAAATGAGCCATCAAGTCACACAAAGTAATGGAGGAACATTAAGTGTATATTGCTAAGTGTAAAAAGCTAGTCAGGAAAAGCTACATATTGTATAATTAAAATTATATGAAAGTCTGGAAAAGGCAAAACTATAGATATAGTAAAAATATCACTGGTTGTGGAAGAGAAGAGGAATGAAAAGGTGAAGCATAGAGGATTTTTAGTATTTTTTTAGTATTCTGTGTGATACTGTGATGGCGGATGCATGACACCATGCATTTGTTAAATCCTGTAGAAATTTACAATAAAAAGAATCAACTATAATGTATGCAACTTAAAAGAAAATTATATAGGAAGTCAGAGATATCCCCTAGGAAAGAATGCAGCGTATGACAAACAAGAGAATCTAACTGCATTGCAAATATATGAAATATTTTCACTGAAGGTGGTGGGGGGAAAGGGGCTGACTTAAGTAACTTTGAAAATAGAGTATTTAATACTGTAAGACTACAGGAAAAAGAAGCTGCACATAAGTACTCTAATAAATAAAGTTTTTTTCCATTGGGGTATGAGTTGACAACTCTGATACTGCTGTATGTGTATATTGGAATTGAACAATTAAGAAACGCTTGGCAGATGATGGGAGTCTGGTTTCTGACTGTTGCAGTGGAAATTTGCAGGTCAGCAATAGGAGGTGGCTATACTGATCCACGTGGTAATGGGCTAGAGTTGGAGAAATCACTGAGAACTCATGTTTAATTTAATGTAGATATAGATGGTTACATACAGAAATATTTATAGGTCTGTGTACACACTCAGCCTAGCATACACACATACTATATATTCCTTTGCTTTGTCAGCCTAGAGGGACTAAATGAAGCAACATTCTAGTAGCAAAAATCATAGCTAATCTTAGTTTCCAATGCCATTCTCTAATAAAATGAACCAGGGTGCCTTGCCAACATGGCAGATTCTAGGACTGGGCAGAAAATCTGCAAGATAAGCTTGGAGCATATTGTAGTGCCAGAAAGTAAGGAAGTGCTAACGAAAAAAAACTACATTGATGGGACTATGTCAAAGGGGCACGGGAACCATCTGAAAGAGCTCCCAAGGGCCAAAGCTGGAAAAATTGGAGCAAAATAATAATAATTATAATAAAGTTACATTGGCTTAAGCTAAAGTATTAAATAAGAATCTATGAGCTCATACTGATATAAGTAAATGGACGAATAAATTAATAAGTGGAGAAGAGACAAATCTGTGCAAAATAATTCAAAGTTAAGTAAAAACTCTACCCTAAAAGAAGGGGAGCCTAACTCCCCACTGCTTACATGTGGGCTGCACAGAGTGACTTCCCTGCTCAGAATACAGTATGAAAAAGGAAGGAAAAAGGAAAGTGATCACCCATTCGATCAAGGCCAACATCAGCAGTCATAAATCCTATTAAATGTATCTATTCTTGTTATGATGCTATGAAAATAACATTTTACCTCTGTGTTATTCTCCCTCAAAACCCATAAGCTCAGTCTAGTTACGAAAAAAACATTAGACATACTCCAACAGAGCAACAGCCTACAATATACCTGATGAATATTCCTCAAAACTGTCAGGGTCATTAAAATCAAGGCAAGTCAGAAACTGTCACCGCCAAGAGGAGCTCAAAGAGACATGACAACTTAATGTTATGTTGTATTATTTATGGTATCTAGAACAGATAGAGGACATTAGGTAAAAACTAAAGTCTGAATAAACAATGGACTATATAGTTAATAATAGTGGATCAACATTGCTTAATTAATTGTAACAAATGTAGTATACAAATATAAGATGTTAATAATAGCAAAAATTGTGCTTTTTGGAACTATATACTCAATTTTTCTAAAAAGTGTAATTTGTTTTTTTAAAAAAGAGTCTACTGAAGATAGCATACACAGCTGCATCCCAATCTGTCATACTTATTCCCTTCTATTTCTTTTCTTTTTATGTCTATTTCTTTCCTATCTCCATTTCTCTTATGCTTATCTATCTATATATCTTAGCAGTCAGCCAAAATACAATTCTGGTTAAGCGATACTTGTGTTAAAATTAAGATTTGACCAAATCTGAGGTTCAGTTGAATATCACCATCATATAATAAAATTATTGGAATAGAAGATAAATATCTAAAATTTTGTCTAAAACTGTAATTTTATTACAAAAAGTTTAGCAATTAACTTTAAAGTTATAAATTGCAGTATATAAACCATAATTTCTTAGCACTGGTTGCTGCCAGATTATTATTCTTCTTATGGACAATACTGAACAGCCTTTCTTTCAACCAAGTTTAGTGGCTGAGCAAGACATTTTTTATACAACTCACTTTTTTCCTGCTACTCCTTGTTTTCTTTCTTTGTTTTGGACCAAGTTTGATTAATCTGGTATGATCTTTTTCATGACTTCTTTGTCTTTTCAGCTAGTTAAGATTTGAGGCAACAAAAATAATTTCTATTTTAATTTTATTCTCACAAAATGTAGAAAGTTTATAAATAGGACTTTTTTTTCAAAACTATGGTTTAAATTTTAATTAAACTTTTAAAAATTAAATTTTAACTTAAAGATATTGAAGTTTATTTTAAATATTAAGATATCAAATAATTATACAAGATTAGAATTATATCTAAATACTACTATTTTACCAATTACCATTTTATAAATATTTGATGCAAAGGCTATGATATCCTTCACAAAATTATTTAGCTAACATACTCTCTAAATACATGTTTGATTTTTAATTTACTTGGAAAATTCTTTATGTTGTTTTTATAAAAATTAAACAATTTTCATAATCATCATCTCAGCACTTGACTTGAAATAATATACACTTATGTGTCTACCAAATAATATAATTACAACATAGAAAGAATATACGAAAGTTTTACTCCTAATTACATATACAGAATTGCCTATATGTAAAAGCGAACATTTTATATTAGCAATATATTCAAATAGCATAACTTTTTTGTATCATTAAAGTTGTTAAACTTTACAAATCAAGTACAATTTGAATGTATGTGAATTAAAAATAATGACTATAATAAATAAAAATACAATTTTATAATATTAGAAATGGCATTGAGTAGGCATCTGCTCATAGGTCTTCTAAAAACTGATTTGTCCAATTCTGAAACTAAAATTTAAAGGTATTTTGTATTTAAGTCTATTCATAATTCTTTTTGTAACTCTCATAACAATGTATCTGAAATCATATTTCCTAAACACTAACTAACATGCTTGATAGTGAGATTTAAAGCAATACTTTATTCTTTGCACTTTCTGTGTCATATAAATTTATTTTTATTTTTAAAATAAGCATGTATCATTTTATACAAATTCTGACATAATTTTAAAATGTCAATCATAATCCAGTGAAGAGTGTTTTTCTCTAATAAAGGGTTGAAATGTCCTTATTCAAAGCTTGTAATCAGAAAGGTCAAGCAAAATCAGTAACTGCATTTGTATTTACAAGATGTTAAACAATTACTCACAGGCAGGCTAATTTTAGTAACTTAGTGCCGTGTCGAGATTAATCCCTTTCTTGAATGTGTTGTGTAGATTGGTGTTTGTCAGTTGATTGTACAATTGAACAGTTTAATCACTTCTTTTTCTTTATTGAAGGCAAGAAGAGTTGGAAATGAGCTTTTAAGAAGTCTAAATTTAGAGATACTGTTTTATCTGTAACATTAGAAAAGTTCTTCATTAAATTATCATACCCCTGTGCACAAAGGAAAAAAATAGACTTTAGGTTAAAAGACTGAATAAGGCTAAATAAAAACCAAACCTAGTGTTGTTATCTTTAGGACAAATAGTAATGCCAGAATTTTGACACTTTCTAGCATAATATATATGTTAACATGTAATATTTCATCATTTTTTAATGTTTGAAATTGTAAACATAACATGTCACCTATTTAAATTATTTCATTAGGCATTTATTTTGTTCAAGGGTATATATTAACATCACTTACATTTTATTTTGTAATATAATCTTTTGCTAAAATTTATCTGATTCCAGATAAGCAAAATAGAAGTAATGGAACTTCAAACTGTGACTATGATATTTTCAGTTGCTCTTCTATGTAACATTATAAGTAGTACAAACAGATTTATGTTGCCATTTATGTCACCATTTATATTGTGTTGCAAACTTAAATTTTGGAGCACAGAAACTTGCTGAAAAAAGACATGTATGAATAAAATGAAGAAACTAAAACACACAAACGTTTTCAAAATTTTGATTTCTGCTCATATCTTTTAAAATTTTGTTTCTTTTCACTATATGCCAACGGTCTTCTTCTAAGTTATGAAGGTGAGCACTTGTTCAGTCTTTTCTCATTTCTCTCCTCTAGGTTTTTTTTTCCTCATGAAATATTAGCTTTTCCTTTCTTTCTTTCTTTTTTTTTACAAGTATGCAGAGAAGCAATTCCATCATTCATAATTGCCGTAAATCATCGCCTTCTATTTTGAGGCCACCGCATATAAAATCCCTTTAAAGTGTGCACATATTTGATCATCAATCCATACATACTACACTAATAATGATGTGTATGTGCAGTAATTTTCCCTGAGGATATATAATCACATTGCTTTTAATAGAAAGGGGAAAAAGGAAATAATATGAATACTCAAATTTCCAATTTGAAGGAGTTAAGTTATGGCATCATCATACAAGATTTCCTTGAATTTCCATGAAAACATCTAACAACAGGCAACAATGCACACTATATATTAGTGTAGAAAGTCAGATTAAGGATTAATGTTAAATTAATGCAAAAATATTCTCTGCATAAAGAACAAAGAATATAAAATGCTAAACTAACCTTAACATTTTTAAGAAATTTTAAGACTCAAAAGGAATGTTTATATAGAAAGAAGATAGAACCATATAGATCTGTCAGTAGGTAGGTATATGATCATCAACAATTCGCTTAACTTTTTGGAGCATCAGTTTTCCTGAGCATTTAAACAAGAATAAATATAGGAGAATATATATTAACTTCACAGATTTTTGTGAATACATTAATTGAGGTAATATATATTTGAATTTATTTTTACATTTTTAAGTATTGAGGGATAATTTATATGAAAATTACATGTATCTATTATACATATTTTGATGAATTTGAACATATGTATACAATCATACTATCACCATAGTCAAAATACTAAACATATATATCCAACACCTCCAAAATTTCCTTGTATTCTTTTTGTGTTTAGGTATCATAAGAATACTTAACATGGGATCTATCCTCTTAACATATTTTAACTTTCTTAAAAGAAATACTTTAGACATAATAAATTTAACAGAGTTTATTTGAGCAAAGACTGATTCATGAATCCGGTAGCACTCAGAACCATAAGTTCAGAGAGCTTTCCCCAGTAGTGTGAGCACTGAGCTTTTATAGGCTGAACATAGAAGCAAAGTACAGAAATCACCTGACTAGCTACAGCTAGTTGTCTGTTTTATTTGCACAAGGTCTGATCAGCTGGCTGTCTCTGATTGCCTAAAGCTTGGCTGCTTGTGATGGGTTAAAATTCAGTTATTTTTTACAGAAAATATACTCCTAAATTAAATTTTGGTTTGCTTTCATACTAAGTTAGATTGCAATTTGTTATGTAGGACCCACAGTATGAAGACAGCCTCAGGCTAATAGAACCCATTTATTTAATTTAACAAATGGCACAAAACTCTATTGTAAACCATAGGCAGTATGTTGTGTAGCAGATATCTAGAACTTATTCATCTTGCATAAATGAAAGTTATATCCATTCAGCAACCATTTCCCATTTCCTCCTCCACCTGGTACCTGTAAACCACCATTCTATTCTCTGTTTCTTGGAGTTTAACTATTTTAAATATTTCAGATAAGTGGAGTCATTCAGTATGTGTCCTCCAGTGACTGGCCTATTTCACTTGGCATAATGTCCTCTAGATTTATCTATGTTTTCACAAATTGTAGGATTTTCTTCTTCTTTAAAACTGAATAATATTCCACTGTATATATAGATAACATTTCCTTTATTCATTCATTCATTGATGGAAATTTGTGTATTCCCCTATCTTTTTTCCATATCTTGATAATTTCACAATCATTGTATTGTGAATAATGCTGCAGTGAACATGGGGGTGAAGATTTCTCTTTCAGATCCTGATTTCAATTCTTCCAGATAAATACTCAAAAGTGGGATTGCTGGACCATATGAAATATTTACACACTACTTTTAATTTTTTGAAGGAGTTCTATATTGTTTTCCATAATGGCTGCACCATTCTACATTTTCACCAATAGTTTATAAGGGTTCTGATTTTTCCACGTCCTCACCAACATTAATTATCTTTTTTTAAAAATAATAGCCATCCTAACGTGTGTGAGGTGATATCTCATGGTAGTTTTGATCTACATTGCCTTGATGATTAGTGATGTTGATCACCTTTTTGTATACCTGTTGGCTATTTGAATGTCTTATTTAAGTCCTTTGTCCGTTTAATTGTGCTATTTTTTATTATTTTATTTTATTTATTTTATTTTTTTGCTATTGAGTTGTAGGAGATTCTGACAAGTATATTGACAATGATTTCTTGGATTTAACATGAGAAACACTGGCAACAAAAACAAAAATATAAAGGTGGGGCTACATCATACTAAAATGCTTCTGCACAGCAAACGAAACAAAGTAAAAAGGCAATCTACAGAATGAGGGAATATATTAGCAAACCAACTTTTCTGCCTTTTTCTAATGCATTTTGCATTTCTCAGGTTTTGTTATATAATATTTGGGTGTCACTTTGTTTTAATTTCCACTGTGATTTCATCTTTAACTCACTATTTATTAGGGGTATGTTATTTAGTTTCCAACAGTATGATTAGATTTTACATTTATTCCTTTGTTTATTTTGAGGTCCTATAATTGTACCATACTCATTATTTACAGATTCGTATCATTTGTCTTGCTCTGGATTCAATACACCTTTTCAAAATCAAAAGTTGTTCTTAGTATCCAGGATTCCAGTCTAATGTGTATTTACCCTCCACTTTCTCTATACTTTTATTGTGAGTATTTTTAGTTATACGAAAGACCATCTCATTTTCCAAACTTTAAAATCCTCTTTAAATTCTTTATTTTATCAATAATTTTTATTTTTATTTATTTATTTATTATTATTTATTTATTTATTTCAGAGTATTATGGGGGTACAGACATTTAGGTTACATATAATGCCTTTACTTTGCCTGAGTCAGAGCGTCAAGCATGCCCATCTCCCAGAGAGTGTGCTCTGCACCCCTTAGGTGTGAATTTACCCACCCCCTCCTCCCCCCTCCCACCTGCCTGACACCCGATGAATGTTACTTCCATATGTGTGCATAAAATTTGACCAATTAATGTGTTACTTCCATATGTGCACATAAAAGTTGATCAGTTAGTATCAACTTGATGGTGAGTACATGTGGTGCTTGTTTTTCCATTCTTGAGATACTTCACTTAGAAGAATGGGCTCCAGTTCCATCCAGGATAATAAGAAGAGGTGTTAGTTCACCATTGTTTTTTGTGGTTGAGTAGCACTCCATGGTATACATATACCACATTTTTTAATCCACTCATCTATTGATGGGAACTTGGGTTGTTTCCACATCTTTGCAATTGTGAATTGTGCTGCTATAAACATTCAAGTGCAGATGTCTTTATTATAGAATGTATTTTTTTCCTTTGGGTAAATACCCAGTAGTGGGATTACTGGATCAAATGGTAGTTCTACTTTTAGTTCTTTGAGGTATCTCCATACTACTTTCCACAGAGGTTGTACTAGTTTGCAGTCCCACCAGAAATGTATAAGTGTTCTTCTCTCTTTGCATCCACACCAACATTTCTTGTTTTGGGACTTTTTGATATAAGCCATTCTCACTGGAGTTAAGTGGCATTTCATTGTGATTTTGATTTGCATTTCCCTGATTATTAGAGATGTTGAGCATTTTTTCATATGTTTCTTGGCCATTAGTCTATCTTCTCTTGAGAATTCTATTCATGTCCTTTGCCCATTTTTTAATGGGGTTGTTTGATTTTTTCTTGCTGATTTTCCTGAGTTCTATATAGATTCTAGTTATTAATCCTTTGTTGGATGTATAGCATGCAAACATTTTCTCCCATTCTGTAGGTTGTCTGTTCACTCTAGCAATACTTTCTTTGGCTGTGCAGAAGCTTCTTAATTTGATCAGGTCCGAATCGTTTATTTTTGCTGTTGCTGAGATTGCTTTTGGGGTTTTCTTCAGAAGTTCTTTGCCTAGGCCTATGTCTGTAAGAGTTTTTCCAACATTTTCTTCTAGAATTCTTATGGTTTCATGTCTTAGGTTTAAGTCTGTTATCCATCTTCAGTTGATTTTTGTGAGAGGTGAGAGGTGAGGATCCTGTTTCGTCTTCTACATGTGGCTATCCAATTTTCCCAGTACCATTTATTGAATATGGATTCTTTTCCCCAGTGTGTGTTTTTGGCTGCTTTGTCAAAAATCAGATGGCTATATAAGAATGGTTTTATTTCTGGGTTCTCAGTCCTGTTCCATTGGTCTATGTCTCTGTTCTTGTGCCAGTACCATGCTGTTTTGGTTACTATAGCCTTGCAGTGTAGCTTGAAGTCTGGTAGATTGATGCCTCCCAATTTGTTCTTTTTCTTAAGGTTGCTTTGGCTATACAAGGTCTTCTCTGGTTCTATACAAAGTGTAGAATTATTTTTTCTACATCTGTGAAAAATGCTGTTGGTATTTTGATAGGGATTGCTTTGAATCTGTAGATCATTTTGGGTAGTGTAGACATTTTAACAATGTTGATTGTGCAGATCAATGAGCATGGTATAATTTTCAATCTGTTTGCATCCTTTGCTATTTCCTTCCTCAGTGTTTCATAGTTTTCCCTGTAGAGATCCTTCACCTCCTTAGTTAAATATATTCCTAGGTATTTTATTTTCTTTAGAGGTATTGTGAAAGGTATCAAGTCTTTGATTTGGTTCTCAGTTTTACTGTTGTTTGTCTATATGAATGCTACTGTTTTGTATCCTGAAACTTTGCTGAACTTATTTATCAGTTCCAGTAATTTCATGGCAGAGTCTTTGGGGTTTTCTAGATATAAGATCATAGCATCTGCAAAGAGTGATATTTTGACCTCTTCTGGTCCCATTTGGATACCCTGATTTCCTTTTCTTGTCTGTTTGTTCTGGCTAGGACTTCCAGCACTATGTTGAATAGAAGTGGTGATAGAGGGCATCCTTGTCTGGTGCCAGTTCTAAGCTGGAATGCTTTCAGTTTTTCCCCATTCAGCATGATGTTGGCTGTGGGTTTGTCATACATGGCTTTTATCATTTTGAGGTAAGTGCTGTCTATGCCTATTTTGTTAAGTGTTCTTATCATAAAAGGGTGCTGAATTTTGTCAAAAGCTTTTTCTGCCTCTATTGAGAGGATGATATGGTTTTTGTTTTTGTTTTTGTTTATGTGATAGATTATGTTTACAGATTTGCATATGTTGAACCATCCCTGAATATCTGGGATGAATCCCACTTGGTTGTGATGGATTATTTTTTTGGTGAGATGCTGAATTT